>OW121775.1:4565113-14565113 GCA_933228765.1 Miltochrista miniata
AGTCCAAAAGTCCAAAAGTCCAAAAGTCCAAAAGTCCAAAAGTCCAAAAGTCCAAAAGTCCAAAAGTCCAAAAGTCCAAAAGTCCAAAAGTCCAAAAGTCCAAAAGTACAAAAGTACAAAAGTACAAAAGTCCAAAGTACAAAAGTCCAAAAGTCCAAAAGTCCAAAAGTCCAAAAGTCCAAAAGTCCAAAAGTCCAAAAGTCCAAAAGTACAAAAGTCCAAAAGTCCAAAAGTCCAAAAGTCCAAAAGTCCAAAAGTCCTAAAATCCAAAAGTCCAAAAGTCCAAAAGTCCAATAGTCCAAAAGTCCAAAAGTCCAAAAGTCCAACAGTCCAAAAGTCCAAAAGTCCAAAAGTCCAAAAGTACAAAAGTCCAAAAGTCCAAAAGTCCAAAAGTCCTAAAATCCAAAAGTCCAAAAGTCCAAAAGTCCAAAAGTCCAAAAGTCCAAAAGTCCAAAAGTCCAAAAGTCCAAAAGTCCAACAGTCCAACAGTCCAAAAGTCCAACAGTCCAAAAGTCCAAAAGCCCAAATGTCGACAGTCAAGTAGGTACTTGGTACTTTACTTTGTTGAACATAGGCCTAAAATCTTACTTATATATAATATTATAAATGCGAACGTTTGTGAGTGTGGATGTTTGTTACTCTTTCACGCTCAAACCGCTGAATAGATCGGGCTGAAATTTGGTACAGAGATAGGTACATTATAGTCTGGAATAACACATAGGCTACCTTTTATCCCGCGAATAACTTCCCGCGGGAACAAATTTTACGCGGGCGAAGCTGCGGGCATCAGCTAGTATTCTTATAAAGCAATAATTATACTAGCATAGTTGATAAAAAATTCTATGTAATAGCTTTACCGCGGCAGTCCCCGAGTGCCACTCGTCTTTTATTGTAGATACGTTCATAAAAGCACCCAGACTCGCGAGACAGATTGAAAAGCTGATGGCTTTCAGGAAGAAGAGAGAAATGAGAAGAGGTGACGTTTAGAATTTGAAAGTAATAATTTATTTAAATATAAGGAAAGAACTCGGGGTCGTGGTAATTTCGGGCAGCAATTACGGTTTCCGAAGGCCTTCGCAGGGTTCGACTTATCTTGGTGGTTCTGAAGTCTGAGGCAGTCCGTGACGTAGCCGTGCCGTCCACAACTTTGGCTGGCACGGTGTTCTCAACCCGCAGGGTGGATTGCTTCTCTCGTAGAACCCGAAGGGTGTACTTTCACAACCCGTAAGGTGGATCTCTTGAACCCGTAGGGTGGACGAACACTTGTCGCCCGTAGGGTGGACCCTGGAATGTTCCAGAAGACGGGTTAGCTGGAACCCTTTTTTCCCGCCCATTGCTAAGACAGCCGGTCCCTGTTAAACCATTCAGGAGTCGGCTGCCTTACAATGTTTGGTTATATACTAAGTTTACAGAGACCTTTTTTTCACACCCCTGTAATCTACCCTCCCATAACAGGGTTGACCAACAGCCGTTAATTTTCACTGTTTTAAAATCTAGATTCATTATAATTAATTTGACTCACCCAATGATGGGGTTATTGACGCTCGCAGCTAAATCGCTGATCACTTTGGGAGTACTTGGCTCCCTATAATATTTTTTCACTTTGAAATTATACTCTGATGCACCTACGCACAGTGTCTTATATTTAGATTATTTGAGTAATGGGGCTTTGAAATTTGCGCGCGGTTGTTTTTATATTTTTGTACAGCGCCTCTAGCGGCACCACTCGAAACTACTCAATCGTCAAGACCGCTTTTTAAATACGAATAAGGCTTCCGCCGTTGCGACACTTACTCGGTAGATGGCGCTTTCATATGTTGACCTAGATTTTACTTCTAAACCCCTAATGTTGAACCCCTATTTGCACCCGTTGTTTCACAACGTTACATACTCCCCCTCCTCGGTGAGCGTTTGACGTACCCTAACACGTCAAATGCTGCGTTCGTCCTCGAACGCCCCTAACTTAAGACCTACTACTCGTCTATGTGTGTGTGTATGTTAGTGTGTTGTGTGAATGAGGTGATGCTGGGTATAGCGAAGAGTCGGCCTTAACCTTAATGAAACCAACTCGCAGGATGTATTTGGGTGATTCTGAAGGATCTTATAGGACAGAAAGAGAAAAGACGTATTTGAGGCTTTGGGTTGAAGGTTCAGGTAATACGCACCGCCTGAAAGTGGGGTGTGTATAATAAGGCTTTTTGCTGAAGGCTGGGATTTATACAACCGTCCCAGAGAAGAACATCCTACTAGGGCTCGTGTAACACTTCCGACTCATAGGATGGACTATCCCCCAGGGCAAGCCTCTAGCTTCCGAGTGGTAGGAGTAGCCATATGACGAAAATAAAGATAACGGTGATCTACACCTACGTCTGTTAGGGCAAGACAAATGCTGCCAAATAACAGTCCACCATAATTCTGTTCGGGTAAGCCTCATGCTTCCTCGTAACAGTACTAAACCTACACCATAAATCTGTTCGGGTAAGACTCATGCTTCCTCGAAACAGTAATAAACCTACACCATTAATCTGTTAGGGCACGACCATGCTGCCAACTAACAGTAACCGACGAACTCTGTTAGGGATAGACCCATGCTTCCAACTAACAGAAAACTCCCAACTAAACCAAGAAACAGAAAAGTGATAGAAATAATTTACTCGCAGAATCCTCCGTGATGCTAATTAACCCCTATGTCCCCATGACGAACACGGCCTGTGTTTGTCACGTTGTTATGTGTACTTATTTGAAAGTCGTGTGTAGTGTGTAGTGTGTAGTGTCCCTAACTAATTACTAGGCTATTTTAGCCCTTTAACAAAATAAAATAAAAAAACGAGTGCTTATTCGCAATCTTAGTAGCAATAACAAAGCTAAGTGCTTGTTCGCAACTTTAGTAGAAGAAAGTTGACTATGACTATTATGTCAACCCTAATAAATAACGAAGATAAACGCTCTCTGGCCATTATGCCAAATCTCCAAAAAATATGGTACCCTTGTATGCCACCATGGCAGTGTAAAATGTATGTGCGTGCTTAAATAAATAATATGTATGTATGTACGTATGAAATCTCCCCTGTGCAAGTTTTGTTTTGTTTGCGCGTAAGCTGCTGACGTAATCGTGTTGATGTAAACGTGTTATTTATCGTTGCATCTAAGGCCAGTGTCACACTACATTCCATGCTATATAATAACCCGTCAGCTTTGGTCGGGAACCAAAACTTAGGACCTTTGAGTCACTTTCCCTAATCTACGACAGTGACTCGCCTGTAACCAGTTTGACTCCTACTTCCGCCTTTGGGAGTCACACAACATGAAGTTCAAGTGTCCTTATGTAAACAAACAAACAAACAAACAAAAAACTGCTTGTTAAGTGTTAGGAATGGTGTGTTAAGATGATTATGATGAATGTTTGATGAGTATATACTACCTAATTAGTATGTAAGTGAAATTGTGAACCTTCCGTATCAAAATGTACCTCGTTGTCCGATGTGAAGAAATGTGGTACATTATGTGCTACCTAAGTACTAAAATTATATGACGGTGTGCTAACACCCTTATATTTTCCCAAAAATAATTATCAAAAACACTATTGTGTAACTGTACTGATGTACTATATAAACTATTAGCAAACACGACTTAGCGTAGTGTGTTACGGCCTTTACCGTTATCTGCATTCGTACACACATCGTTGAGGAATGTTTATGTTTTTCGACCCACCCTCTTAATAACGAAAAAATAAATTCTACTTTTTAGGGTTCGTTGAACTAAATTTTAAATTGAACCTTTATAAAACTTAGTATTTGCTTTAGGAAATCTTAAGTTTGGAAATATTACCTTTTAGTGTTCCTTCACTCAAATAACAATTTGGATCCTACTAGATATTCTTGTCTGTCTGTCTGTCTGTGTTTGAATGTAATCTAATCCGAAGCAGTAAGTAGTGAAAGTGAGGTGTATGATGATGGGTTGATGAAGTTAGCTAAATGTTTGACCGTAATCGATTAATATAATTTTTGACGTTAATATTATTTTTATTAAAATGTAACTATTCCCACGAACGTACTAAGAGTTACTTGTATTTTAACTCGTACCACTAATTTTTTTTTTTAAATCGTTCCTTACTACTACGGAACCCTTAATTATTATGAACTGTGTCAAAGACGATACGCACTTGGACGGTTCTTGAAATAAACTATATAGTAGTAACCAACCTTTTATGTAAATTGTTCCTCACCACTACGGAACCCTTGAATATTTCGAATTGTTTGAAAAACCGATTCGTACTTGGACGCTTCTGGAAATATTTTGTATGAGACTGTTGGTGTCCGGAGTGTATTTTATCTACTTCCACCCACAGTTTATATGGAAAAAAAATTTCTTCTACTATCGAGCTAGTAATTCAACTTACTCGTAAACGTTATGAAAGCAACATCTGCCGTTGTTTATTCAGAACCCGAATCAAAGTTATCAGTTTACAATTGTTATGGCAAGAATGTTTTCACTGCGTGATCTACGTTTGGAATGTTTTTTCTTACAGTTTTATTTCGGTGTATCAGAATTCTACGTAATTCGAAAAGTGAAACAATTATAAATCTTTTATAATTTACGTGAAGTGAAATTCGTAAAATCTTTCGTTTTACTAAAGTGAAATTTCAATAGGGATTGTTACCCAGAAGTGCGATTTTTTCATTTATCGGCTGTTGGTCTCGCTGTAAATTCACATATAGGAAATACAACAAAATAATACACAAATTGAGGCGGTTTGACGCCGTAAAAAAATAAAATTTGTGGTGTTGATTTACTGTGACTACTTTTTACGATGAATATAGGCAATACAATTCACTTACGAAAATTAATGTAAGCGTTTCAAATTAGAAGTGTTACTTCAGACTTTAACAAAGTACTATTTAAAATTGAAAAAAAAACAAAGAAAAAAAAGAAAAACTTTTACTTTAAATTTCATTAAAAATTTTCCACCATAAAATAACTATTTGAGGGTGTGAAAAATAAATTTGGGGACCGTTAAAATTTGGAAAAATTACAATTTACGTTGAGAAAAATTCAAATTTTGCCTTGTTCTTAAGTTTGCCGAAATCTGTCTAAAATTAATAAAAAACACACAAAATAAGCCGGACAGAACAAGTTGGCAGCAGAGGTCAGGAGAGCCAAATTCCTGGGTAGTTGTGATAATTTTGAGGGAAACTACCCCGCTAACGGGCACTCTTAAGGCTATTTTACACAAATTGAATAATCTTATAATTATGACTTCCCGACTCCCGTCGGAAATCGCTTTCTCGCTACCCGAAACCACGATATGGGCGCCACTGAAAAGCTGATGGCTTTCAGGAAGAAGAGAGAAATGAGAAGAGGTGACGTTTAGAATTTGAAAGTAATAATTTATTTAAATATAAGGAAAGAACTCGGGGTCGTGGTAATTTCGGGCAGCAATTACGGTTTCCGAAGGCCTTCGCAGGGTTCGACTTATCTTGGTGGTTCTGAAGTCTGAGGCAGTCCGTGACGTAGCCGTGCCGTCCACAACTTTGGCTGGCACGGTGTTCTCAACCCGCAGGGTGGATTGCTTCTCTCGTAGAACCCGAAGGGTGTACTTTCACAACCCGTAAGGTGGATCTCTTGAACCCGTAGGGTGGACGAACACTTGTCGCCCGTAGGGTGGACCCTGGAATGTTCCAGAAGACGGGTTAGCTGGAACCCTTTTTTCCCGCCCATTGCTAAGACAGCCGGTCCCTGTTAAACCATTCAGGAGTCGGCTGCCTTACAATGTTTGGTTATATACTAAGTTTACAGAGACCTTTTTTTCACACCCCTGTAATCTACCCTCCCATAACAGGGTTGACCAACAGCCGTTAATTTTCACTGTTTTAAAATCTAGATTCATTATAATTAATTTGACTCACCCAATGATGGGGTTATTGACGCTCGCAGCTAAATCGCTGATCACTTTGGGAGTACTTGGCTCCCTATAATATTTTTTCACTTTGAAATTATACTCTGATGCACCTACGCACAGTGTCTTATATTTAGATTATTTGAGTAATGGGGCTTTGAAATTTGCGCGCGGTTGTTTTTATATTTTTGTACAGCGCCTCTAGCGGCACCACTCGAAACTACTCAATCGTCAAGACCGCTTTTTAAATACGAATAAGGCTTCCGCCGTTGCGACACTTACTCGGTAGATGGCGCTTTCATATGTTGACCTAGATTTTACTTCTAAACCCCTAATGTTGAACCCCTATTTGCACCCGTTGTTTCACAACGTTACAAGATATTTATGAATCACACAAGTTTTGCCCCGTGGTGGGAATCAAACCCTCTACCTCCAGATCAGTCACACACACACTATACGACCACTGGCCAACCAGGCAGTCGATCAAATGACTGACAATACCTAGATGGTGGGTAAATTCCCATTGGTTTTTCGATGAGAAACCATATTTCAGTAAGGAAAATCCGGATATTTTCTCAATGTTTCAATGACAGGGCTTATTGTATGACTTATGAGTAATGATTCAAACTCAAACTCAAGAAAACATTTATTTCGCATAATCCTAATTTATAGGCACTTGCGACACGTCAATGAATACAAAGCAAATAGTAGGTACCACCAGTTCGGAACGCGGCCCGCTTGAGAAGAACTGGCAAGAAACTCGGCGGGCTATTCTTTTTGTGCAACTCCATCAGTAGAGCAAGTAGATCATTTCCAGGCTTCCTTATCAATCAAATAGTCGTCAATAGTATTGTATCCTTTGCAGTACAATTTACTTTTTATACACTTTTTGAATGATCATGATAGCTGAGTGCAGAGTGCGAGTTTTAGCGTTATCAATTTGAGGGTTACTGTCGACGGTCTTGTAGGCTGTGAAAGTGGCCCGACATCACTTTCTATCAGGACTAGGATCAGCTAAATATAAAAAAAACATCAAAGTTCTAGAAGTGTTGTGAAATATAAAAAAAGAAACAGCTATTATTCTTAAAATTCCACAATTGCAAATCAATACATATAATAAAATCGTAACAGGTCGCTGTCTGTACATGGAAGATAAATAAGAAAAAATATTATAGGGGGGCTTTATGAACGCAATAGAACCCAAAACAATAATTTTTAGAATTTTTGTCTGTTTGTCTGTATGTCTGTATATCTGTTTGTCTGTACGGTTGTGCACGCTAATCTCAGTAACCGCTCAACCGATTGCAATGCGGTTTTTTTTATTGTGTTGAGGTTTGCTCCAGTTAACATTTAGCGTTTGTTTTATGTAAATCGGTTTAGAAATAAAAGAGTTATAACACTTTTAAGAATCAGATATTTTGAAAATTTTAATTGTAGGGGTTTCTTTCAATGTGAGTGAACTTAAACTGGCGTGTTGGCTTAATTTTATTACACTAAATTTTAAAACAATTCAGTCCACGCCTTCGGCGCGGACTGAATTGTTTAAAATAGTCTTAATCATTAAGCTCTTTTATGATTAAGCAAACAGGGCAGTTTCAGACGCTGCTTGATGACTCTGATGAAGAAATACCTTTCCTTTCATACACCTTATGTGACGTAAACGAAGTTGCGGGCTCAGCTAGTGATTAATATAGCGATGAATAATATTATATTAGTCAAGGTTGTTAGTCTTCTGCAAAGGAAATAAAATATAGTCATAGAATTTTATAAGTCTATGATTATAATTATGTATTATGCTTGAACGCAAATATAATTCGTTTTTCTATACGTGCGTAATTTTTAGAAACATTTGTGTGGAAATGCAACAACACAATGTCTAACCATAGATTTAGAATTTTTCTCTAACTATACATTAATTATTTTGATATTTCCTATAAATATAATTATGTATACGAAAGTTTGTGAGTATAAATAGTGTAGATCTCTGTCGAACCATAGAAACTTGGAACGCTTGACGCTGACAGCGCGCGCTTCTCAATAAACTATTCATATATACAGGATGGAATTTAAAGATGGTAGTTGGAGGTAAAGTACCCTTAATATTAATAATGGCAAGTTTTGCTGGAAGGAAACATTCCTTTATTTTCAAAAGTAGTAGTCGAATTGAGAACCTCCTCCTTTTTTTTTGTAGTTGGTTAGTTACGAATATTCTCATTCACAGAAAATAGAACAATATTTTAACCAACCGACGACTGATATTTTTTTTTCTTTAGATAGCGAGTAAGCTTTACAATAAAAACATTATTTTACTCGGTATTTCTTTAATGTAAGATACTATAATTATGTATTGTTTCAGAGAAATTGTTCCTTATAAAAGACTCTTTCGGATCGTGTCATAAAATAAAGGAAACCGCGTGACGTCCGCTAGTCTATATCTATACCAGTGATGGGCGAAGTACGGCCCGCGAAAGGATTTAATCCGGCCCGCCCCGACGGTCCTCCAACACGAATACCTAGCTAGTATATGGCCCGCGATAATTATATTTTGACGGTTCTAAAATGTTATGTAGAAGATTCTAATTACTTAGTTGAGCAATAGACGCATAGGTGAAGTTTTCGACGACGAAATTGCGGAACAACTCAATCACAAACCGACTTACTGATGAACACCTATTCGCGCTGCTGAATGAAAGTTCCTTCAGCACAACTCAAACTTGCATTCGAAATATGGCACATAAAAAGCAATCTCAAATGTCTCACACACCTATGTAAATAGCAGGACATTCGAATAGCAGTTAAATTATTTTTTTTTGACATTTGTTTAAACGGGAACACAAAATTTAACCGCCCCAATTCATCCCGAAGAATGTCGTAAGAGGCGACTAAGGGAACACTTTCGCAAAGGAACACATTCCCTTCTGGGATTAAAGCGTGATTGTATGTATAAGTTTCAGCATTAAACCCATTTTCTCTATAATTCTGGCCCTCCTCTAAAATTTCGTAATTTTTCTGGCCCCCCAATAAAAAAGTTTGCCCACCACTGATCTATACTAATATTATAAAGAGGAAAGATTTGATTGATTGTTTATTTGCATGGAATAGGCTCCGAAACTACTGGACCGATTTGAAAAATTCTTTCACTGCTGGGAAGGTACACTTTTTTCGGTGAACATAGGCTATATTCTATATTTTATTCCCGTCATCGTCAACTTGACGGCTACTATCAAGTCTCGTGGATACCTTTTTTCCCCGATACGATTATCTTCCCGTTCATGCATCCCATTGAAACTCATTCCTGCGTTAATTGCATCACAAACAAATTTCAGCATAACAAAAAATAAGTAGTACGCTTTTTTTTTTGGTTTTGTTTAACGTGAGGGAAAATCCTCATGGATGTTATGCCGGACTCCTACCGACTAAAAAACCTCACGTAACGCCCAACAGCCTATGGTTGGGAGCCGCGGGTAAGCCCTCGGAAGGATGTCCCAGGACAATAAGTAGCATGCTTGCTGATTTTCTAATGCACGAATTTATTGAGAGACGAATTCGTATGATAAGAGCGTTTTCACGAAAAGCGGAGAAAATTGTTTATTAATCGAAAACATACCTACATAAATCATTACACACGTCGTGTTTTGTAATTATCGAATTATTTCGTAATTTCACGTACCTATGCAATCACAGTAAATGTTAATAAGAATCATTTTATTTGCTTGAATGATTATGATTACACAGTTGGTACTTATCTACTTACAGTTAGGTAGCTAGGTACTTACAGCATGTATGTTCCACTTTTAACTTTAGCGTGTAGCCTCGTGTGGCGACGGATAAGAGTACAAAATGTCGCCACCCTAATTCTTCTCGAGGGTGACGTAAGAGGCGACTAAGGGAACATTTAGCAAAATGATCCATTGCGTAGAGAAAGAAGGAAAACTCGAAATTAAACCATGTTGTCAGTAAAATGACAATCGTTGAACTAAGTCAAGGATTTATAGGCGGCTTTAAAAATTTTAAATGTAGGTCGTCACGGCCTGCGCATTTTCATTTCAACACGGCAATAGGCTGACCACTTATTACGTGGGGCATAAAACTATCAGGTGAACTGTGGGCGTATACTATACCTCTGCCTACCCCTTCGGGGATTAATGCGTGACGATATGTCTGTATGTACGTAGCTTTATTAGCAAGTATTCAAGGAAAACCAGAGTTTTAAAAATACATAACTCGTTTTTTTATTAAATAAAGATTTTTTATTCTTTAGGACATGTATGACATATATTTTTGGTTTAAGACAGAATTCCTGCGCTCTTTCTTCAGTTTTCCACATAAGATTTGTAAGTAGACTTGAGAATAAATACCTACCTTATTTTATCCAATTTTATCTCTACGTCAAGTGATAATGATAGAAATATCTGAAATATAATTTAGGAAAAAAGGGAGTGTTTTTTTTAACGTGAGGAAAAATCCTTTAAATGGATGTTATGCCGGACTCCTACCGACTAAAAAACATCACGCCACGCCCAAGAGTCTATGGTCGGGAGTCCCGGGTAAGTAGCCCTCGGAAGGATGTCAAAAAGAGATTGTTAGATTTCACTTTTAAAAGCTCAGCAAATATATGTATTTACGTAGAGTAATATCAGTTAAGTTTATTTATACTATACTAAACTATCTTAATATTTTTTATTATACGTAGAGTAATATCAGTTAAGTTTATTTATACTATACTAAACTATCTTAATATTTTAAATAAAAAATATTTGTATGTTTATTACGAATAAACTCAAAAACTACTCAACGGATTTCAATCATTCTTTTACCAATAGAATACTGCGTTACCCCTGAGTAACCTATGCCAAGCTAAACCTACATATTTTATTCCCGTATTCCCACGGGGAACGCGAACTCGAACTACGCGGGTAATGTGATTATGTAATGTGTTAATTATTAATAAACTTATCCTTGAAATTTAATATAAAAATTATACTGCAGGACGAGGAAGTTAATATCATTCCGTTACGACTTGCGTTTTATTACTTAGGTGTACCAACAAATTATCTTCATCATTACCCTATTAAAACATAGATAACTCTATTTACTTTTTATTTTCAGTCAAGTCTAATAGGCCTACACTGTACAATAAGTAGGTATTATAACCGGTCTAATGAATGAAAATTATTTTCACACACATTTTTATTTTCACTTAATTTCAGTAATAAGTGCTAAATTAATTTAACTGTTTTGCAATTCTCATACATTTAGGTTCATTAAGATATCCTAAAACATGATAAAGGCTTTTGAACTTACCTGTGTGTTAGGTAGTTTTTAGCTTTTTTTTTCTCACTTCACTTTTTTAAACACACTGGCCACTCACAAAACCACAAACACAACTGAAGGATTCTTTTTTCAAATAATTTTTATTCTCGATTTCAATTCGTTCATCGTATTCGTATTTAGATTCCCGCCAATACGCGACGTTCGACAACTGAATTTGCGCGCGAAGTGATAGTCGCACGGCAGGTTACTGTCACCGGTAAATGTGGTTCGACGAGGTCGTTCAAGTAAACTGACTCATAGAATTGCATACTCGGTACATCTGTACTTCTATAAAAATTTTATAGAGAAAGAAGATTTGTTTTGCTTTTTATTTGTATTACCCAAGCCAAGTGGCTCTGAAACTACTGAACCGATTTTTTAAATTCTTTCTAGGTAGGTAGGAAGTATACCATAGTGGCATAGCCTAAAGAGGAAACATGTGTTTTTTTTTAAATGATTAGGCTCTCTAAAACTACAGAACCGATTTTAAAAGTTCTTTTACCAATTTAAAGTAACAGTATTAACGAATATCATAGGCACACATCACGCTACGACCAATAGGAACAAAGCAGTTTTTGCTGAAACAATGAAAATATAAACATAATTTGTAAACACGGGCATGTATGAGTTAAATGGGTGCAACGGGGTTCTTAATATGTCACAAGCAAAGTCGAGGGATAAAGCTATAGTACTATACATATAATAAATGCTATGTATTTTTGCATCAACGAGGCGCGACGACGCGACGCAGGAAACCAGAGCGCCGGAGTCGCACCCACCTGTGAAACCATCATGGCGGTGTCTGGACTTGTCAACTATAATCACCATTGTTACAATTTCATTATCTTATCGACTCCAAATGAAGTGTTTCTGGTATCAAGCCGACAAAGTAGACATAAATAGTCCGTTCACAGTTATTTTACCTCTAGCACATTAGGTTGCAAAGGTACTACGATTGCTGTGTTCCAATAAGTTTTTGTTTCTCCCATGTACTGCAACCTTTAGTCGAAACTTTCTTTTTTATGTTGCTGGCGTTTTTTTCGGGCATGGTCGCGGTTATTTAAAATTTGTGGAAAGAAACTTCGCCAGAACAGAGCGTTTCAAAAGATCTTTCCTCTGTCGAACTATAAAAACCTGGAACCACCTGCCCGCACACGTGTTTCCCTCATCTGAAAATTACGGGTTCTTCAAGAGGAGCGTGAAGAGGCACATCACAAGGCTGCCAACTTGAGGACGACTCGTGGCGACGTCAATTTGGCGAGCTAAATATATGAAATTTATGTGGAACTTTGTTGAAGCAGCGACTTCGCCTTTGCTATTGATGGTAGTGAATGTTTCTTTAAGATATTCATAAAAATAAATAAATCTTAAATACAATCGTGTAGTAACAGGGGCACAGTTTCAGTAAAGTTAAGTATATTAGGACATGTAAAACAAAACTCTTCGTGCTAACAGTTTGATGTTATAATCTCCTCTAATAGGTAGGTACTTATTCTGTAAAATGTCCTAAGCTGGCACTCCTATACAACTTCACTGCAATGCCAACCCACAGAAAACAATAGACAAGCTATCAATCAGAGGTAAAATAACTGTGAACGGACTATACAATTTCATTATCTTATCGACCCCAAATAAAGTGTTTATTGTCTCAAGCCGTCAAAGTAGACATACCGTGTGATGCCGTGACGTTGTGATCATCAATAAATCTACACTAATACCTATTAATAATTCTAAACGATCGTCTTATTTCTGGTAACTAGGAACAACGGTTCAGTACGAGCCTTTTGAAGCACGGAAACGTCGTAAATAGGAATGTCACAAAGTGGTCCCATTCGATGGTCAGCCACAGTGAAAGATGCTTACCACAGTGATCGTTTACAAAATTCGGAGTCAGCGGGACTACGAGTTTTTCTTTAAATATGATGCCTCCGACCGATTTCGGCCATGGCGATCACTTCGACTCCTAGTCGGCTCGGCGCTGGTGCGCTCGAAGATGGCTAACATAGCCGATCTTCGCGGTGAACTCTCGTGTGCTCTGAGGGCACGTGAGAACACTTTCAGCTCAAGGGCGGACTTTCAGCTCAACGCGTTTAGCGTTGAGGCCAGCCTTTCGCTGTTCCTCGAAATCGCTTATGTAACATTATTCTTTATACACTCGATTATCCGGATTTTCGATTATCCGAATGCCTATCGACAACAATTAGTCCGGTTAATCGAGTTCTACTGTACTTGTCTTTGCACCACCCTGCGCCATTCTGGACGTTGTGCTGCCAAACAACTCTTTTCTCGGGTTCGAAGGTTTGAATAAGTAACATTCTTGGTAACTAGTCGCGCTAATAAGAGCATTTCAAACATAAACAACAAACACATAAATATTCGCTAAAACCGGGTCTGAACTGCAAAGTGAAAGTTCTAGAACTTATTTTGCTCTGACCTCATTTTGATAATGCTAATTGTTGGCACACGTACAGACAGAGACAACATAATAAACAATAATCATAGTATTACCATCTTGTACTCTGTTAATAATTCTCTACATCGGGGGTCAGTAAGTAGTTATAGGAGGACGGGGTCCGAATAATATTTTCTTTTTTCCTGGATAGGAGTTTAAATTGGTAAATCATATTCTTGTCTTGCTAAATAATATCCTTTTCAACGTTTTTTTTTATAACTACCACTAGAGTGGCAGACAAGCATACGGCCCCACCAGTGTACTGGTGGCTACGAATAATGTATACTATAGAAGCATAATTCGGCTCAAAAAATGGCACCACCAAATGGGGACCGCGGAAGGCGTTGCTTAAAATGGGGACCGCGCGACACATTTAGTCCGCGCCGTCACGCATAGCGTTCGGTTGTGTCACCGGAACCAATATGTCAGTGATTTTAATGGTTTTTTCGCCTTAATTATATTTCAAATATGCCTTCGTGTGTTCTGAAGTGGTGTAGAAACCATACGGATATGAAAAACGCTGGAATCACCCTCCATAGGTGAGTAAATATTCATTTTAAAAACACGTACTGGTGACGTTGAAAAGTGTTATGCAACATGAACTCAATTCGAAAATTAAATTATTTTTATGCAGTGTTTATAGTATGTTAAGCGCTAAGGTAATATTGTTAGTACGATATTATATTAGTAGGATGATATTATGCATAGAAATTAAATTATAATTTGAATTTCACGGATTCCCAACAAATGAAGTCCAGTGTGAAAAATGGGTAAATGCGATTCGTTTGGAAAGAAATGAACGTAATTGGATGCCTAGTCAGTACAGTAAAATGCGCAGTACAGTAACATACACTTTTAAACTTATTACATGTACACACTAAATAATGGAAAGGTTTAGCGATTAAGAAAAACTGCGGTGCCTATTTGTAGGTACTGTAAGATATTTTATATAGGTATGTATTTGCAATTAATAAAAAAGAAGTGTTTAGCCAATATAAAAGAACGAAATGACGTCACGAAACCCCTTAAAGAAAGCCATCCTATAGAAAGCAATTACGACGTTATGTTGTAAAAAGCATAATCGAACAATTTGTCATAATTCGTTTGCATTAATTTGCTAAAAAGGAGTCTTTACCAAATTCCAACCGCCATAAAAATTAAAAAAACTAATTAATTTTTCCGAGGCACATAAATGTAAAAAAAACCGTAACCGTTTTTCATTTGTAGGCGTATGTTGTTCAATGAATAGAAAAATAATAACTTTCTATTGATTGAACTTATTCAATAACAAGCTTTCTTATTATTGTATAACATCGTCCACGTTTGCCGCTTAGGGTGGGGCGCCGAGCCGCCATGACCTTGGCGCGACCAATCGCGGGCCAGTGTTGAACTATGAATGTGTGAGTGTTGTGTTTTATTGCTGTATTTTAGTATGGGTATGTTGCTCCAAGATTTTGGCGGTAACTTTATAGAAGTTACATTTCTATAGTATACATTATTCGTAGACTGGTGGTCACCGCAGCCTATGGACGTTTGCAACACCAGAGGCGACACAACGTTTGCTTACGGCCAGAGAGGCAGAAGATTTTTTGTATCTAGGTACTAATGTAGTTTTTGAATTGTTGTTCCGGATTTGCTAAATCTTTATCTTTGCCTAATCATAAGTAGTAGTAGTAGTAGTATGTCTTTGTAATGTAGCTACCTTCTTACTATTCAGGATTCAAACTGCGGACCGCTAGTTGCTAAGCTGCTCTACATTTTACCTCATCGTGTAAACAAAATATCTAAAAAGTACCGTTAGCTGTCCGTTTATTCATATACTGCCCGTTCGCTCTAACTTTGCCGCTCAGCTCCATGCTACAGTCGAATTTTTAATTAGACGAAGTAAATTGACAACAACTAATGTCACTTCTTCATACAATGTTGCATATTTTCTATGACGAAGTGACATTAGCTACTGTCAATTTACTTCGTATAGTTAACAATTTGGGTATACGCCTCTACGCCAGCGGCAAAGTTAGAGCGAACGGGTAGTAGTTAAAGGATTTGCCACACATCTACGGTCTGCGGGCACCGTTCCGGTCAAATAGAACGCATACCGCATTATGTATGAACAACATTGACGGTCTTTGTATATTTTGTATGTAAAGATATTCAATCTGTCAGAGAGGGCAAACGAACAGAATGGAAGGACAGAGGACAGCCTTCACTGCCGGCTTAACTCGGAACACTGACTGACTGGTTACACAGACCGACAAAGTTATATCTTTATAGTATACATACACACATATATATTATGTATCAACATACATAATGCGGTCTGCGTTTCATTTCACCGGATCGGTGTTCACAGAACGCGGCTAGTGTGTTAAAGGCTGCGTTCTGCGGACACTGCAACTGCCTGGCTGCTCACCGTCCTTACAAAGTGACAGCGTGACGTGAAAGGGTCACCCCCGCCCCTACACCCCCACCCTCAGAAGAGGGCAACCCCCAAAGACGCGGGAAGGTCTGTTGGGAATCCTGGGGTCATCCTTCAGAGGGCTTACCTGGGGCTCCCAACCGTAGGCATTAGGTAGGAAACGTGCGGTTATTAGTCGGCAAGAGTCCGGAATAGTATTCCTGTAGGATTTTCCTCACGATAGAAAAAAAACCGCTTTCGTTAAAATAAACTTAACTTTTTGACGTATCTAGAAGGAATTCCAGCTTGATTCCTGAATCACCAAGTGATTTTAAGCATAGTCCTCATGGCCCTCATGAGTGCTCTGAGTGACAGCAAACTTGTGGTTAGTACTCTTTATACTGTGCTTGTGACGTAGCGAAAAAATCCAAATCTATGCTTTTAACTGTGGACCACTGTCAAAGTCCACGTCAAATTTAATTGCACTAAAAGTAGTTTAAACGAAATGATGCTGCTTTAAAATAAAATATAAATTCTATTTTTTATTTATTGCTAGCAAGGTCTTGTTTTTATTAAGAATCGTTACCAGTCGTGGTCTCAATAATTTTATTCATTTTTCATTTAAACCTGTATGTTCTCATGTTTTTCTGCACTAATCGGCTCGCCCAGAAACTGAGCACTTAACTACATCTGAATCAGCAATTTCGAAAAGGGCACATTTCGTTGGAAAACTCAAAGGAGACCTTTGACAAATTGCAACGCCTGGTACCTAATAAACCAGCAACCTATTTACGCCAGCCATCTAGAACTACTGCAACCTATAACCTTTTACTACTTGGAATCAGAATCAGAATCAGAATCTTTATTTGTGAAACATAGGTGATACATTAATAATAGATCTTGAATAACAAGTAAGCTCGCTATGTTTTGTCCAAGGACGTACAAATATGAATGGGAGGTAACATAAAAAATCAAATTAGATATTAAATTACATAATTCAAAAAAATCAATTAAATTAATCAGTTATTGTCTGTAAATCTAAATAAGCATAATAAATAAAATATAAAAATTAAATGTAAAATTAAAAAAATACAATTAAGTCAATGAATGTAGTCCAATGTAAAAAATACAATTAAGTCAATTAATAGTTATGTCCAGCAAATTAAAATGTTATGATTAAGATAAAACGAGTTCAATTAATTCGAATTAGAAATTACATTCAATAATTGATACAACACTATCTACAGCAGAATACATAATAGGCGCATTAAATGACGTCGAGTTGCGGAAAGTTGGTTCTATGTCTTGTTCAAAGCTTCCGCAACACTACTCGTGAAGTTGAACGAAGTTCGTCGGCGAAGTCACCCGAGGCAAAGTAAAATTTGGCAAAGAAAGCCGAACTCTCTTCTCTACACTATCGTATTCGTCCAACTTCGTTTAACTTCGCGAGTAATGTAGAGGAAGCATTAAGGTTTTGTATCCAGATGGTAAAAACGGAACCGTGCTAGCAAGGCAGTTGAATGTGGTGGACTCCTACCGACTAAAAAATCTCACGTTACAGCAGCCAGCAGCCTGATGGAAAGCCGTGGCGCATCTAGCGATTGGGAGCCACTTCTGACAGTGGTCAGTGAGAGAGTTAGCGAGTGATCCTATGGTTGGGAGCCCCGGGTAAGCCCTCGGAAGGATGACTGAGTTCAGGTGCCATCCCACGTCTTTGGGGGGTTTCGTGTGTGATCCCGCTTCTAAGGGGGGCGTGCGTGAATCTCTCACGTCACGCTGCCGTCATGGGCCTGCTTCTGTAAGGACGGTGAGCAGCCCTCTCACCGTCCTCAGGCCCCCGGTCATGGAGGCCGATAGTCTTCGGTGAAGACACGTCGGCGGCGCCCAAGCCGCTGACTTCGGAACTCGAGTAGGAGTTCGCTCCCATTCCCGCCCCGCCCGCCGCCTCTTTCACAAGCATGACCTGCTCGCAAAAAGAAGCGGCGCAGTCAGTCGCAGCTACTCCCGCTGAAGATCATGGCTCGCACCATGGTCTCGAGCGAGAGAATGTCCACGTCCAGACCCACCACGAGGACCTGGCGCTGTTCGCCTACGTCATGCACTCCACCAGCGTATGGTGCGCTGTGTCATCGCCGCGATCCTCGCAGTGCTGTCACTCGGCCGTGGTTTCCCGGTGTCTTCGCCACACATACCTACCGAAGCTACCGTGCCCGGTAAGTATCTGCGACAACCGGTAGGAGATAGCACCGTGTCTCCTGGCTTAATGCACACCATATAGCAACACGACCTCTCCGGGTCAAAGTCATAGGTCATACTCTGATATTGCTCTATGTTGCAAACACATATTTGGCAGCTGTTTGGATGTTCTACACATTGTAGGTCAAGGTTACAACAATAGGCATATTTCTAGATCCGGTAGGCATAAAATTTAAATTTAAAATTTACTATTTTTATATCTTTTTATTCGATTTCCATTATGTATCAAATACGTACCCAAATAACATTTAATATAAACAGCTTTTTGAATTAATCATGACATCTTAATAATACCTAGATATATTCAGGTTGTGAAAAAAGTTGTTGTTAGTTTAGTATTTTTGTTATGTTTTTGACTATTTTTTTCCAGGGGTAATAATATTTTAATCTGTACCTACTCAACCTACTTACATTATTTAATTGGTTAACTTATATTATAAACTAGTAGGTAAGCCACACAGATATCAGAAAAGAGATATTTTTTCTGATTTATGTGGTAAGCAATCAAACCACTATTTTATTAAAAAATCTAAATCCTGCTTTAGTATACTAGTCGGTACCCGTCATGTTAATCAGTAACAAGTAACCTTGAGCCGTTAGGTCAGAGTAGAATAATATTTAGCATCTTTGGCTGAATTCCCCGTTTATCCAAATCGCTCGGCGGACAAAAGTCTCGCTATCACAAAAGATCTATTCTCTATTTAACCACAGAAACTCAAAACATACTTGTATGCCTCCTGTTACAACTCCGAGTTCCTCATGCGGAGCATGAAGACAACACTGGGTAGCCAACTTGAGGGCCACAGCACAGATTAATAAATAAAATAGTTACTGGCCACAGCCACTTATCTTCTGGACTACGATAGTGACTAGCTAAATGTCGTCAAGGCGCGTACCTAGGCGGCGGAAGTTGGCAAACTTTGACAGTCATTAAGCCAAGTTGAAGGCTTTACGGGCGGCTTAAAAAATATCAACTGTGGGTCGTCAGTTCGTCACAAGCTGCGCCCGGGTCGGCAGCGTGTGTGTACGTCGATGTTACGGTAACCAACCTTCCGGTGGGTCATAAGCTTGTCTGCCACCTATGTAGTATAAAAAGTTTGCCTTTTTTTTGTTTAACGTGAGAGAAAATCCTCATGGATGTTATGCCGGACTCCTACCGACTAAAAAACCTCACGTCACGCCCAACAGCCTGTGGTTGGGAGCCCCGGGGAAGCCCTCGGAAGGATGTCCCAGAACTCCCAACTAAAAAAAAGTTTGCCTTATTGCAAATTAAAGTTTTAGATAGTATTCATTTAGACTTTTAAAAACGCGTAGAGTAAAGAAAATATGAGCAAGTATGAATCGACAGAGGACCTTCTGCTGGGAGTCCTTAGTCATCCTTCCGAAGAGTTACCCGAAGATACCAGCACTACTAGTCGGACGAGTCTGGCAATTGGCATGACTTCCCTGGACGTCGTGTCTCTTAACTCTTCACACACCTCTGTAGTTGTTGAATGATTTGTAATTATCTACTGGAAGTTAAGAGTGGCCGGAGTTTTATTGCCAGGTTCTTTTTTCTCCAGCTCTACCTATTGCGTTGCGAATCTGGCAGTAAATGTAGAAGCAATTATTTGGACGTTCATAAGCGTTACATTGTGATCAATATGAACAAAGATTTTTAATTTTTCACTTTCATTTTTCAATTTAAACGTTAAAAAGAAAGAAAACCTGTAATAGGGTCGGAAATCCATTTATAGTTACAAACGTTCATAAGCTACGAGTACGATAACCACTTTCGATCAAATGGGCCATATGTATGTCTACCACCTTAGTGGTATTACAAGGAAAATATAATACTTACTGTATGTAATTACACTTATATTTATGGCTTTTTTATCTGTAAATTTTAAAAAAGAAGCATATAAAATATCCAGTCACGTATTGCGATGTCACGCTTAGCAAATGATGCAATCGTATAATACTTACATATACTTAGGTACCTACTTACTTTTTGCTTTCAATGTTGAGGCGAGTCGTAACCAATTTGTATGTCACGTCACACACTTTGAGCCCCATATTTAAAGTGCAGAACACTGTAATGTTTGCTCTACATTACTCGCGAAGTTGAACGAAGTTCGTCGGCGAAGTTGACCGAGGCAAAGAAAATTTTTGACGCAGTAGGCCGAGGTGCCCCTCTACACACTCGTACTCGTCCAACTTCGTTCAACTTCGAGAGTAATGTGGAGGAAACAATAGGCTGAGGCCGCACTTGCGGTTTACCGCGGCGGTTTCTAACCTCAAAATGTCAAACCTTGACTTGCTTTCATTGATTTTGACAGTTTGATGACTTTTTGAGGTTAGAAGCCGCCGCGGTAAACCGCAAGTACGGCCTGGGCCTAAATCTATTTTACCCTTAGATCATCCAACCACAGGATGCGCCTTACTTAAGCATTGTTTTCTGCCATTGCACATGACCATTTGGTCTTTTGGCTTTATGAAAAGCCTGTACATCAGTACATCATTTTATATTATTAAACTAGTACATTACATTGTAGTTGACTGTACAATAACAATTAACACACAACAGCCATTACGCGTTTGTCGATTAATACATTTTTAATTGCAATGAAATTTTATATGTCTTTGTGTTTCCCCCTTCATTTGTATGAAAACTGGCAGAATATTTTTGTATGCGGTGGTTCGCAAAGGCTAGTCCCGTGTTATATGGTCTAAGATTTTACCACACCAGAGCTAGAGCTAGGATTCTAGGAATGACATTCTCAACAAAAAACAATATAAGGTTATAATATTAACTGAAGTAGAGATCCGTTGGCCGTCCAAATTTGACTGTAATTTATTAAAAAACAGTCAAGTGCGAGTCGCACTCGAACACGAATGGTTCCATACCAAACTTCTTTTATTGTTTTATGAACCCCATTTTATTTTGTTTTTACTATTTGTTGTTATAGCGACAACAGAAATAGGTAGGTTTTTAACGTGAGGGAAAATCCTCATGGATGCTATGCCGGACTCCTACCGACTAAAAAACCTCACGTTACGCCCAACAGCCTATGGTTGGGAGACCCGGGTGTGCTCGGAAGGATGTCCCAGGACTACAGAAATAGGTAGACATAAGCTGTGAAAATTTCGAAGGCCTAGCTAAACTATTCATGAGGTACAGGACAGGTGGTACAGCCTGGTGACTTATAGATGGACAGACGAATCGCAGGCTAAGTAACGGGTCGGGGGCGTGGAACTTGGAACTTTTGCGTTCCAAGTTCCACACCCCCGACCAGAAACAAGTTTCTTTTTTTTTATACTACTTAGGTGGCAGACAAGCTTACGGCCCACCGGAAGGTTGGTAACCGTAGCCTATAGACGTTTGCAACACCAGAGGCGCTACACACGCGCTGCCGACCCGGGCGCAGGTTGTGACGACCCACAGTTGAAATTTTTCAAGCCGCCCGTAAGGCCTTCAACTTGGCTTAACGACTGTCATTTTACTGACAACCGGGACCAACGGCTTATCGTGCCTTCCGAAGCACGGAAACGCTCGTAAATAAATGTCACAAAGTGGTCCACGTGGTGGTCACCCATCCATATCCGGCCATAGTAAATGTTGCTTACTGCAGTGATCGTTTACAGAACACTGGGTCCGCGGGGCCACGAGCGCTTCAAAAGTTTCTTCGAATACCTACTTTGATGATAGAAACTGTCTCTTTACTTTTTAGGTACTTACGTAACCCTAAAAGGACTACTTAGTTTCTTCACGTTTATTTTTATTATAGTACTAGCTGTTCCCCGCAGCTTCGCCCGCGTGAAATTTGTTCCCGTTCCCGCTTCCCGTGGGAACTTATTCCCGGATAAAAGTGGCCTAAGTTACTCCTTATTACATAAGCTATATGCCCGTGAAAGTCCCGTCCAAATCGGTCCAGCAATTCCAGAGATTAGCCGGAACAAACAGACAGACACTGCGGCGCAGTCGGTAGTGATACCGCCTGCGGCGCTGGAGGTCGTGGGTTCGATTCCCACCGGAGACAAATATTTGTGTGACCCATAAATGTTTGTCTCGAGAGTCTGGGTGTTTCTATATATAGATACTATGTATGTATTTAAAAGTATATAAGTATTAATATCCGTGGTCTGATACCCATAACACAAGCAGGTTATTTCTAGCTTACTTTGGGATCAGATAGCGTTGTGTGAAATGTCAAAAAAAAAAAAAAAAAACAGACAAAAATTTTAAAAATATATATTTTGGTATGTGTAGGTACTGTATATACATTCATATGCATGTAGAAAGCGGTTTTTTTAATATTACAAACTGACACTCCAATTTTATTTATTTGTATGGATAGATAGGCATTATTCTAATTTATTCAAATAGATAAACATTTTACAATTACCGACCAAACTACTGCCTGATACTATTAACCTTTTAATGGTTTACAACTATAGGTTTATGAGTGTTACGAGGTGCTATTAAAGACATTTAAATCTTTAATATTATTGTATGAATTACATTTAAATATATATGTATTATTAATGTATTAAAGGAAGTTCAATAAGCATAAAATTGTATTATTGTTATTTGCATAGAGTTCCTTAACAATATGCTTCGATTAAAATGCCTAGGTTAAAAAAACACGTATAAACCTTCGGAACTACGCGGGTGAAACCGTGTGTCATAGGCTAGTCGGCTACATTTATCGCAGGAGAGGCGCCTTACTGAGACTTTCCCTCAAAGTGGTCAAGTGTACCTCTAAAGGAATATACAAATTCAAACACACATTTATAAAAAACTAGCGGACCCTCGCTACTTGGTTTACGTCACAAAAGTGCTATGAAAGAAGAAATATTTATTCAACTGACTCATGGGAGTGTATGAAACTGCCCTGTTTGCTTAATCATAAAAGAGATTAAGTCCGTTCTAAAAAAATCAGTACACGCTTACGGCGCGTTTAGATTTACCTTTACATTCAAAGAAACCCTTTTCATTTTTTTAACGTGAGGGAAAATCCTTCATGGATGCTATGCCGGACTCCTACCGACTAAAAAACCTCACGTAAAGCCCCGGGGTCCCAGGACTTCCAACAGACCTACGGCTACCACTACGCGACCTCGCCGAGGGGGTGGTTCGGGTGCTATCCCGCGTCTTTGGGGGATTTTAGGTGTCATCCCGCTTCAATAGGGGGGGCGTGCGTGAATCCTTCACATCACGCTGCCGTCTAGGAACTTGTTCTGTAAAGACGGTGAGCAGCCATCTCACCGTCCTCAGGCCCCCGGTCATAGAGGCCGGAGGCTATAGTCTTCGGCGAAGACACGTCGGCGGCGCCTAGGCCGCCGGCTGCGGAAATTGGGTGGGAGAATTGTCTCCCGCTCCCACCCCGCCGCCTCTTTCACGAGCATGACCTGCTCGCAGAAAGAGGCAGTGCAGTTCCACTTACTCGCGCTATAGATCATGGCTCGCTCCATGGTCTCGAGCGAGTGTCCACGTCCAGACTTGCCACGAGGACCTGGCATTGTTGCGCCTACGCCGTGCACTCCACCGGCGTGGGAAGCGCTGTGTCATTGTCATGGTCCTCGCAGTGCTGGCACTCAGCAGTGCTTTCCCGGTGTCTTCGCAACAGATACTTACCGAAGCTACCGTGCCCGGTAAGTATCGGTAGGAGAGAGCACCGTGTCTCCTCTCCAGCCACTCGTCCATGACCGGTTTGACGGCCGCGATTGTGGCGAATCCCCCCTTTGGTTGCTCAAGTCGCACTTTCCATGTCTCCACGGTTTCCTGGTGGAGCAGGAACCGCTGGGCCTCGTTTTCTCGAGACGCAGGCCTTTGGCCCCGCTCCAGCGTCTCCTTGCGCCATTTAGATAGTGACGCAAGGACTCTCGCTTCCAGGTCCCATGGAGGGGTCCCGGCTAGGAGACATTCCGCCTCACCTGAGATCGTGCGGTATCCCCTTATCACTCTGACGGCCATCACCCTCTGCGGGCTCAGCAATCTAGCCACATTGCTGGCCGTCAGGGTTTCAAAGAAACCCTTGAATTCTAGGTTTAGCGAAAGTTGAGTCGTCTCTAAATTTTTGTACTACGAAACCCCCAATATTGAAACTTGTGTGTACTTAAAGTACTCCCTTTCTGATACCAAAAAATATCAGAAATCGGAATACGCGGTGAGAAATTACAACTGAAAAACCATTTTGTCTTTGATCCTCTCTTCCTCTTCCAAAGGAACCGGGCAAAATATCATAAGCTCAGATTGTGCCAAGTATCATTCAAATCGATTCAGTAGTTTCGGCGAGATACTTATGCGGGATACAGACAGACAATTAAAAAAAAATGCTCTATGTGACACACAGATATGTAGAGAGCAAACATGCTATGTCTACTCCCCTTGTACTAGTCGCGTTGCTCTATAGTGCAGAGACATTCTGAAACTGATGAAGTTTGTACTGTAAAACTTACAACCACAAATATAAGAGTGAATTTTTCAAAAACACGTGTTTATTTACAATTTTTTTATCGAATCCGCAGGTTGCGAAATTGGCACATCTAGTGTCTATATAAATTAAAGTAAAATTAAAACCCAATTGGCACTAAATACCAACTTTTCCTTTGTCTTTAATGTTAAATTTATTTATCAAAGAATAATAACATTGTTTTAAAGTAGCTCTTATCTTTAGATAAGTAAAACAGGTAGTACCTAACTTTATAGGTAGATACCTACATTGAAATCTAAAGAGGTCGACTTTTCTGTTAAGTACCTACATTATTTTGCAAAAGAATTGTGAATATTTTTATTCTATTAGTTTAATGTCTCAAAATTTACCTCTAAAGAGGTCAACTCGAACGTTTAAAATATAGACCATTTCCATGTAAATTTATTACCCACGACGGAACGGAGACGGTATATGCGTTTGGGTGGTGAGGATGTTTGTTTGTTTGTTTGTTTGTAATATTACCAGTACTGAGTCATGCAAACCTCATTACATTCAATTAAATATAATGACGATGCCTTCTTTGTCATGTCAACAATCAAACAGTCATGTTTGTTAAACGGCATTAGGACAAATTCTCAGCTGTTACGTACGCAAAAGCGTACCTATTTGTAATGGCACCGAAATTGTATAATAAGTTGCCAAAAGCTATATACGATCTGCCGAAAGTATTATTGTTTTTCAAAATAATCCTAGTTCAGGTTGTGGTGTAACGTCAATGATATTTAAGTAAAGATATGTTACCTTCATACAAAACAGCGTTCAGTTATTGTTGAGTTATAATTTCACGTACTTACCTATCGGTACCTAATGCTGCGTCCACATTTGTTACAATTGGACAGCACGTTTCTCCACTACTGTGTCAGACTTGCGTTTAGATACCATGAAAACTGCAGCTTCGGGGCTATCCATGCCGAACACTCGAAGAAAATGCTTGACATAGAATAAACGTCACGGTGATTTATGGCGTTACTAACTAGTAGTCACGCCCAGTGTAGACGCTGTTTGTATACGGACACACATCAAATACACGTGGAACGGGTCGTGAAATCGAAAATGGGTTTTGGTGTGTACTTCCATAGGGTATTCGGTGCTGTTCATTGTCCGCGTCACCGGCAGACGTCCGCACTTGCATTTATGACCCGCGTTGAGGAACACAGAGACGGGGTACAGAGTGAACCACTGGAGTTCGGAGCGCTCGTCGCCCTGGTGACTTTGTGTTCTCATAAACGATCACTGAAGCAAACAACTTTAGCTATGGCAATTCTTTGGATGGTGATTATCACCAGATTACTTTGTGACAATAATTTTATAATCCATCGCTGTGCCCGATTTTAAGATCCAATTTAATTTTACGATTCTGAGGGTTCCGTACCTAAAGGGTAAAAAAAATGGGACCCTATTTATGAGATTTCTCCGTCCGTCTATTTGTCTGCCCATCACGAGGCTGTATCTCATGAACCGTGATAGCTAGAAAGTTGACATTTTCACAGATGATGTAGGTTTTAGTTTTGCCGCTTTAATAATAATTACTTTTAGTACTTGTTGTTTTAACAAATACACCCTACTTCCCTGGTTTGTTTGTGAAGATGTTTGGATGCTTGTTACCCATTCCCACGGGAAGTGGGAATGGGTACCGAATTTCACGCGGGCGATCATTATCTAGTAAAATTATGATTAAGGGGGGCTCCCATATAACAAACGTGATTTTCCACAACGGAGCCCTCCGTGCGGAAAAAAACCGGCCGAGTCAGACTGTCTGACTCGCACTTGGCCGGTTTTTTATATCATTAATATCTACAAGACAAGAAGCGCTCGTGGCCCCGCGTACCCAGCGTTCTGTAAACGATCACAGCAGTAAGCAACTTTCACTACGGCCAGTCCTTGGATGGGTGACCATCCATGTGACAACTTGGTGACATTTATTTGAGCGTTTCCGTGCTTCGGAAGGCACGTTAAGCCGATGGTCCCGGTTGCCAGTAAAATGACAGTCGTTAAGCCAAGTTGAGGGCCTTTTTAGGCAGCTTGAAAACTTTCAACAGCAGGCAGTCACAACCTGCGCCTCTCCATCTCAACACGGCAAAACGACTCACCACCTATTACCTGGCAGAAATTCATAAATAAGGTGAAATGTAGGCATATAATATGCCTCTGCCTACCCCTTCGGGGAGAAAGGCGTGACCATATGTATGTATATACTCGTTTTATCTACAATACATACCAGTCATCGTACGAAATGCATAGTTACTACCAATGAGATAATGTCTACAGCCCGTTCGCTGCAAGTTTGCTGCTGGCTTTATGGCTGGTGTAGAGGCGTGATAGGGAAAGCGGCCGGCAAACTTAGAGCGAAAGGGAAGTATGTAGGGTAAACCACCCAATCGTTGGCACTCCTCCAATTATTGGCACTTTAGGTAATTTTGCCCATTTCTAACAGAAAAAGAATGCTATTTTACTTTTTAATGCATACCTACAACTACATAATGGGCAACACCGAACTGAAATAAACTAGGTTTCCCTTATTTTTCGAAATATACTCTTAACTAAAGTGCCAATAATTCATTCTAAAAGTGCCAATAATTGGGTGGTTTACCCTACTTATTTTAAAAAAAGAAAAGATCCATGACCCGTTTCTCGCATTCGATATTTAAAACTTGCAGCTGCCTGTCAGCACAATATAAAGCCCGTCACATACGTACCTAACTACAAAGACGTATCATATATAGACACGTTATACACGAACATTGCGGCTTTCAAAAACAGCTAAACTTTTATAAATTTGAAAAAAGAATTCTATAAATTATCTGTGGTAGCATGCCTGAAGTCAATAACAGAGGAATGTGGGGAAAAAGGGAAACTTGAATTTCACTTAAGTATGTAGGTACTGAAACATAATAATGGTTAATGTATTTACGGGTAGGTAAAGTACGTAATATTTAAATTTATAAAATGTTAATGTAGTTTATCGAATTAGTAATTATTAACGTAATTTAAGTCATAAAATAAAAATATAACAATATCATACAGAAACATTTATTTAATAAGTAATAATTTAGTACCTAGTAAATAACCCAAATATACTTGAAATTGAAATCATTTTAATAATCTTAATATATTATTATTATGTTTCATTATATTTTAAAGAAATATAATTACCTAAATAAAAAAAATATTCAAATAGCAAAATAAAACATTAGTACAAAATCTCCCCGACATCCCCTTACGGGTCGCGGGCGCCAAACCACAGACTATAGAGTATATTTTCATTATGCCTGCCGCCATTTTATCGATCCGAGAAAATGAAATAATATTATTATTTCTATTGTACTTACGCATGAAATGACACGTTTTTATATTGAACAGTTGCTGTGTAGCTTGTGCATTATCTAAAGATACATGAAGGCATGTTTTTTTCGAGTTTTCTTTACTAAAAGAATTTAAAACAGTGCTAATAGAACTTACGCTAACCCTACAGCCGAGTCACAGATTTTCAGGTTTACGTGTTGCCATTTTCAAGTGTCTATAACGTATCTATAGTTTTTATATCATTGCCTAACTATAATATAATAGTAGTTTATGACACTGTTGCATAATAAGGGTTCTTATAACACGAGTGTGTTTTAAAAAAACGAGCCGTAGGCGAGTTTTTTATAGTATCACACGAGTGTTATAAGACCAAGTTATGTACAGTGTCATACACTACTTTATCTACTCTCATACTATAATACCTGATTTCATTTTGTTGTGATATATAGTTGCTCCTTGATTTCGCCGGTAACAGGTTCATGGTCATGTTTGACGCAGTTTCCAGAATGTCTGGTGGTGTACAATTACCACCATCCTCGCTTAAAGACATGTTTTTACACAAAAACTAATTTATTTTACAAACAAAACCAAACTTTGTTTAATTTAAATGTAAAATGTTGGCGCCAAGGCGCAAACATCGATTGCGCATGAGTGTTTCTTTTTTTTTTAGGCTGCGGAGACCATAGATTTAGGATTTTTCGCTACTCTGGAGCAAGGAACTTTTACTTCTAACTGGAATGCTTACGTAATCAGAAAAACAAATTAAAATTGAACTTTATTTTCAACGTCATTCGGTTTATATTGCATTACTTCATGTCAGAGGTAAAAAACGTTCCCGAGCAGGACAACGACCTAAGGGGATTCTTCTCTTTCTTGCAACGCAGTGTGTTGTAAGTGGTAATAAAAAGAAACAGACGGTAGTTTTTATGACCAGTAGTAGACCAGATCAGAGGAACAGTTTTCATACGTGCTGGTCAATACGCGTTAATGTTTATTATTATAATTAATGTTTTAACTTCAAAATTCTATTATTTCAATATTTCATACATTATTGGTGTTACTTAAAATAAATTTATTTGAAAAATAATAACTATTGGTAGTAACTCATAAATTACGCATGGCAACTCTGAAGATTCATTGTGGTGCCAACACGGTTCGTTCTAGATCGGACTTACTTTTAATAAAATAAATATAAAATAAATATTTGTGGATGTAGCCCAAATTAAGCTAAAACAAGCTTGTGCTATGGAATCTAGACGACTGTTACACATACTTATATAATTCTAAATACATACATATTTTACATAGAAAACACCCTAACTCCGAAATAAACATTTGTGGATCACACAAACATTTGTACCGACCCAGGAATCGAACCCAGGACCTCCAGCGCTAATGAACAAGTATTAAATTACTACGAAATTGAATTGATGTGAGATTTTTGTGTAGGTAGAATGAAATTTCTCTTTCCCAATATTCTTACCGAAAGCAAAAAGGGGTTAGATACTTCGGTAAAAATATATACATATACCTATTTGATTGTATGATACGATAGTTGGTTTTACGTAGTTTCCATCCCCTCTTTCCTTTGTGTATGAAAAGCATAGGCCGACATCCTACAACCCTGGCTGCGTAATATTTGATACGTAAGAATCTAAACAAAAATATAAGTTTGGTTTCCGACTTTTTGATAATGATAAATAAGACGTTCGGCCCCTCTCCCCTAAACCGTCATACGTAATTATACGTGCGGCACGCTATAATTTTTGACATATCAACTAAGTTACTATATTGACCGAGTAAAACGGTCTAGTCATTAGTAGTTGAGTTGATAAAGTAGTAGATATTAGGTGGTACTAAAAGGCCTTGTAAAAAAAGAGAGAGCAAGCAAGCTCTGCCAAATTCTCTTCGTACCTACTTAACGGCCATCATACCGAGCCGGTAGTGTAAGAATGGCTCCACATAGGTAATAACTGAGCTAGTATCTTATTCATTAATTTTAAAAATTTCACGTCAATTATTACAAGTCATTCAATTCGTCAAATTATTAAATTGTCTTCTGCAAGACCTAATTAAAACATACGTAACTGTAAGTTCCATAGATATCATTTATTTTATTATTGTGTACCTATGTCTTTCAACTTAATAAGAAAATATTGTCTCACTAGCTGAAGCGTCTGCATGGACACATTAGTAGAAAGAGATAGCATCCCCTTTTATAGCTTTCCTTTTCCGGAACGCTTTTGATGTGCACGTGAGCATTCCAGTTAGAAGTATAAGTTCCTTGCTCTGGAGACACAATTTTTTTTTAAAGTAGAGGTTCAAACTTCTTTTTCAGCTGGAGATTGTTTATGGTGTATCGTAATGATTAAAAAGTTTTATTACGATATAGGTGTCCATACAAGACCTGTATCGTAATGAAACTTTTTTTTTGGCCTGTGCGTAATGTTTGTCATAATAGTATTGATTTCAATTTTATAATCTTTGTATTATAGTATCAGAGTAGATAAATGAATATAAAACATAGCAAGGCAAATTACGACATATCTTCTAACTAAATTTACGAGAGTTCACACACGGAGCTATAACAAATTTCTATGCGCTCAACAAAATATGTCGACAGATTATATCTCGATATATATTAAAGGCGATTGTGTAGACCGAGTGAAATTAAAAATATATTATAGTTTAACTCCCGTGTGTATTACTTGCTATAATATAATATAATAGTCAATGTCCCGCGGTTGCACCGGCGTGGTTCCCGTTTCCGTGGGAATACGGGAATAAAATATAGCATAAGTCACCCGAGCTTTCATCAAAACAATGAAAGAATTATCCAAATCGGTTCAGTACTTTTGGGCATATTCAATGCAAAAAAACTAACAAACAAACATTCAAATTTTTCTTTTTATAATATTAGTATAGGTATCTCGATATGTTAATATATTATAGCTACGTCTGTGACAGGCTTAACACTGACAGCACAACCAGTCGGCATAACCTAGGCCCGTCCACATTGAGCGTTACATTTTCGACACGATTACACACTACACTAGTCGATGATATGACACAAATGTGGACCCAGCTTAATAGATTTCATCTATGAATGCGATAGAGAATACAAAACGTTTAATACAGAAAGAGAAGGCTATCTGTGTCGTTTCGCACACAGCAGCAGACCACATCACGACTTGTTTCGCTCGCAGCTATTAGCCGACTAAATGGAATTACAACAATTGTGTGACTTTGTCCGCAACAGTTTTTGAGCGCTAATGCGATATCTACCCTTTTTTACCATAACATCATTGTGTAACGTCGCTTCCGCGGGCACATACCACAGGAACACAAAAAGACATCTAGTGCCTTATAGTGAAGTGTTTAATAATAGTCTTAAGAGCCTACCAGACACCAAACTGTTGAAAGAAGATAGAAGATATACATTTTAGCGTGCAAGACAGAGAGAGATGCGATCGGTTTTTGTGCGTTTTAACGAAATAAATTAATTATAAAAATACTATAACCAATATTTAAAAAGTGGTCTAGTCCAAATGAAGATTTTACTATTGCCTTTCTTATAAATATTTTATATTATAAAAACAACTTAAAACTTATGAGATCTAGGTTAAAATTTCAAGAAATCGAGGTATTTTCAACACAAAAATCTATCGAGGATTTTATCAGCAATCGTGTTTTTAGCCTAGTGCGTTTTTAGTTTATGAACTGAAGTTATCTGTGTTAAAATTTTAAGTCATTAGACCTCACGAATCCTGAGATCTAGATCGAGGTAATAGTCTATTTGGCATCATACAGACTCTTATGATTGTCTTGGGACATACTTCCGAGGGCTTACCCGGGGCTCCCAGCTATAGGCTGTTTGGCGTAACGTGAGGTTTTTAAGTCGGTAGGAATCCGGCATAGCATCCATTATGGATTTTCCCTCACTTTAAAAAAAATAAATAAGTAGTCTTAAGATTTTATATATTTAAGTATCTACTTACTTATACTTACACTATTATACTTTTTACACCATTATACGATTTTATATACTGTATATTTATAGTATTTTATTAGAAGTTTATTTTGGAGTACCGCCACAGATAACGTAAATAGGTATCATAAAGAAAGTGAACTATGTTTGTAAATAAGTTAATCTGAATCAGATACGTAATTTTGATGGGCATTTTCAATTTATATGGCGTTATAACGTTATTATGTAGTAAATTTTACATTATAACCACTGATAAGTATCAGTTTGGTAAAATTATGCGAAAGTATCAGACCCTTTGCGCTCGGTAAGACTAATTCGTAGTGTGCCTAACTCGCGTTACGTCTAAATGTCATTTACAATTCGCTTTCACCCTAATTAGCTGTATGCTTAAATAGCAGTTGGTCTAATTCGTATATGGACTACTTCGGCATATACCTAAATCTTAGTTGGTCTAAAAATAATAAGGCAAATTATTAATGAGGTGACTATTAACAACTTATTAGGCGACTAACTACGTGGTTCCAAATATAATAACTTGGTAGTGATTAAATATTTTAGCAACAAATTATATTAAAATAAGCTACAAAACGTAAGATTTATAAAAACTAATTAACGGCTGCCACTATAAGACAGCAAGACATTCTTAATGTCCATTATTGAGATTTTAGGTAAAACTAAAGTTGAATGAAGGCAGAAGACGCTTAGGTACCGAAACATGAAAGTGAAGTCATGAAAGCAAAAATACTAAAAGCTTAGGCTCCTGATCGAACCCTTTGTTTTTTTTTTATATTAAGCTCGCCAAATTAATGTCGCTGGCCAGATGGAAAGCCGTGTCGCATCTAGCGATTGGGGGCCACTCTCACAGTCCGTAGGACTTCTGACAGTGATCCTCAAGTTGGCGGCCCTGTGATGTACCTACCTCTTCATGCTCCTCTTAAAGAAACCGGGATTGTAAGATGAGGGAAACACGTGTGCGGGCAGGTCGTTCCAGGTTTTTATAAGATTTTATTTAAGAATCCATCATTTTTACACATAACTAAAACACTCGAAAATACAATACCTACCTACATAGTTTAAAAAAAAACAACGAACGGAGCGCCATTCTCGACACTGTTTTTTTTTTAATTGTTCGTTCCCCATGGAACTGGCTAAGGCTAAGATAACAGATTCAGAATTTGCTTTTTTATGTTATTGGTAAAGTGCGGTTTGGACTTGGCCTTCACGAAGTAGAAGATTTTTCTCATTTTTTTTAGTAGATACTAGCCGATGCCCGCAGCTTCGCCCGCGATGGCGCTGTATGTGAAAAATGATTTTCCCGCTTTTCTGTTGAAATTTTTCCTGAATTTTCTTTGCTATAAACCTCACGGAGCCCGAGACCTTTCCAACGAATGCAAAACCGTGGAAATCGGTTCGTGCGTTCTGGAGTTATAGCGTCAGGAAGGAAAACCTGACTTATTTTTATATAATAGATTGTTTTACGGTTTGTCTCTGATATCTTGTAAATGTGCAATTTCAGATAGACGGACGTTTCTTAGTTAGTCCTATAGAAATAAGATACTGACAGGATAGATTTTATATGTACGCATAAAAACAAGAAGCCGTGAGACGGTCTCACCCGATTACCCCTCTAACGTTTATTGTGAAAGTGAAAGTTCAATCCGAATTGAACAGATGATCCACGTGACCTAGTGACGTGATTTAATGCAACAGAGTCACAGACTACAGACACAAGTCTCGCCATAAGCCCCTCTGCAATCTATTTTATAGAGAGGGGCTAATATGCCACCTTCAAAATATCGTTTCTGGTCTCAATGAAAACTTGGAATGCTTGTCGACTGCAGTTCTGATATCGCTATAGGTCTAGTAAGATTAGTTGAACCACAAAATAATAATGTACAGAATGAACATCTATATAAAATGTACGCTCGGGCTGCGCACATATACTGGGTGTTTCTTTTAGGGTGTCAAGCCTCCACTAGCTGGTAGCTGGGTTCCATACCTATCGATTTAACCCCCATGTATGTTCTACGATTTTTTGTAGTTTTCGAGATATAATTTTATTTCGTTATTTTTCCACGTGGCTTTAAATAATTACTACCCGTTCGCTTTAACTTTGCCGCTGGCGTAGAGGCGTATACTCGAATTTTTAATTACACGAAGTAAATTGACAGTAGCTAATGTCACTTCGTCATAGAAAATAAGCAACATTGTATGAAGAAGTGACATTGGTTGCTGTCAATTTACTTCGTCTAATTAAAAATTCGACTTTAGTATGGACCCAAACGGCAAAGTTAGAGCGAACGAGCAGTACAACTTCTTTTTGGTTCGACTTTTCTTGGATATTTTTTATTATTATAATGCCTATTGATTGCAGTATTATGGACAAAATAATCTCCTTCCTAACTTTGATACAAGATGTAAAAAAATTAATCGATAATAAAAAAATAGGGAATTATGCAGAACATTATAGCTCGAAAACTACAAAAAATCGTAGAACATACATGGGGGTTAAATCGATAGGTATGGAACCCTGCCAGGGCCGTCTTAACCGGGGGTTCAGAGGCGCGGCCGCACCCGGGCGCCGAGCCCGAGGGGGCGCAGGCCGAGCTCTAAACATTTCGATATTTCCTTACCTAATTAAACTTAACTCATAAGTACAATATTAACGCCATTCCCCTGTTTCGTAAACTAACGTCAAATAATCACCTACATGCATATAAATATAGGCATCACCCATATGAAATTACCATTGTATTATTGTCACTTTTGCCTTTCGGCACGTGTCATACCGCTCACGATATGCAAGGTAAGATAGCTCTTGTTTCGATATACATAACAATTAAATTTATTTAACACTAGCGGACGTCACGCGGTTTCACCCACGTAGTTCCCGTTTCCGTGGGAATACGGGAATTTAAAAAAAATAACCTATGCTCACCGCAAAGAGTGTAGCTTCCCAACAGTGAAAGAATTATTCAAATCGGTCCAGTAGTTCCGGAACCTATTCAATGCAAACGAACAAACAAACAGTCAAATCTTTCCTCTTTATAATATTAATATAGACGCATACGGCAATATCTCCATTCCAAAGACGTTTGATGCGCCCTTTGACATAGGCCCGCACTTTAAGCGAAATGACCTCTATTATTAGGTGTTTAGGGTGTAAATTGTAATTTTTGACACCTTAATAGTGAAATTTCCAAAAATCCTTTCTTAGTGGATCCCTAGACCATACAAGGAACCTATTTGCCAAATTTGGACTTCCCAAACCGCTGGGACTAGAAGTCCCAGCGGTTTGGGATGTGCGTTGATTATCACTCAGTCAGAACATTCACGTTTATGCTACTGCTCCACCTGCATCTTAACGCGATTAACACCATTAGCACTTCAACGTAGATGTGGCCAAGGTTTTAACGTGGTGTTACACAAGCGGCTAACCAGTTACACAAGCGGCATTAGTAATGGCATTAAACGTTAAGCGATAGCTCGGGCTGTCGGTTTTTTTCGACACATCAAAGGGTTTTAGCAGGTAGTTCTGCGCGCTAAGCGATGTTGGCTACATTAACGCCAGTTAGTTAACGCCATCTCATTTCGCGAGCATTCATCTAAAGAATTGGGGCTTACTCTATGATTGCTTTACACATTATGTATAAATAATATAAAATTTACAACTAAAGCATATTTTGACACCGATTTTTAAGATTAAAAATCTATTTCTGGCTATTATTTTCCGTTTGCATAGTTTCATCTTTTTATAAACTAGTCCCCTTAAACCCCCATTGTGTGATTAGGTTCAACCTCCATCTTGTGTTAACGCGTAACTTCTTGAATTAATCCACTCTAACGGCGTTGTGACGGTCTTCTCTCGTTTTCCATAAATTCATTTGCGCTAATATTGTTTGCCATAATCATTCCCGATCATAATATTGTGTAATACCTAATGTTTGCCTCAACAACTCAACAGTGATAACTTTTATTTGCCATAAAATGACTTTCTATAACAACATAATATCATAATAATTAGTTTCCATAAGTAACACATCTCATAATCGACTCTTGACATAATCAAAATTTGATATAATTATGAAAATAATACATAATATTTGTTAGGTCGAAATTAATTGTTTTTAACACCCCGACTCAGTGCAATCCGACTCGGATAGGTTAGGTTAGAAGACTAAGGCGGATGCGAAGCGAAGCGAAGCTCCCGCCTTAGTCTTCGTGGTTCTTTTTTAAACCACCCAGAAGTAGGAGCCCCGCAATGCGGGGCTCCGTCGGGCTTGGTTAGTAGACGCCATTATGAGGTTTAGTTTTAGGTTTAATTGTGAATAAAAAATTTGTGTCTTATAAATTACCTTTATTTATATTATGGTGAATAAAAGTTATGGAAAATGGCAATATTGAAAACGAAAATTATGGCAAATACATTTATTGATTTACATAAATTATTATGACACTTGATCGATTATGACCAATGGAATTAGTGAAAGTCATTTCATGTCATTTCACGCATATGGCGTTATTTCTAATGAAATTATGGCAAACATTAGTAAACCCGTTGTGACCTTAATGTAGCCAAAGCGCATTCTTAATGCCTTAATTATCGAGTAGTTGGACATCAACAGTAGCATTATATATATAGACTAGCTGACCCGCGCGACTTCGTATGCGTCACATAAGAGAGTAAATTACACGTTCCCGTCGCATTTACTCCCGTCAGAAAAATTTCGTTAACGATAGATGTGCCCGTCGCATTATTGTGGAAATTGCGCATATTCATGCATAGGACGTAGACTACCGGTGTACGTCGCCAGCAGAATAGTGAATCGACCAAAAAAAGCAAAATAAAAAGCGAGGTCAAACGGGATAAAAAGTATCCTATGTCCGTCTCCTGGTTCTAAGCTGCCTCCCCACCAATTTTCAGCCAAATCGGTACGGCCGTTCTTGAGTTATAAATGTTGTAACATACCCCTCTTTGTTTTATACAGGATGAATTTTTGAAAAAGGCTTGGATGGCTAAATCCGAAACTATAAGGAATATCTAAAAATGCTCAAAGGAGTCACGAGCCCGATTTTGATAAAACTTAAAACCTCATCATTAGATTTTTGAAAAACCAATTATCTTAGCCGGGAATCGAATCCATTTATTTTGAAAAAAAAAAGACACACCCTTTATTATTACACCATACGATAGTGTCGCTGATAAGGATCAAATTTTGCGAAGTATCATTACTTCGCAAAATTTGATCCTTATCATACGGCAAATTTAAGGAAAGTTTAGAATTTTGATAGAATTCATATTTCATGTACGTAACGTTTGTATTATAATTTGTTTCGTTCGAAATCCCAGAATAGATCGTAACTATTCCGTGTTTTCAATCATGCTCAGAATGATTCTTTGGAGTATATTCTAAACGGAGTCAATAATCTTGAATGCAGTACGATCCCTGAGGTCTCGAATCCAGCTATGTATTGAAAACAATGGTCTACATTTTGAACAATTAATCAGTTACGTAAGACAAATAAATTGTATTTTGTTAAGGATGAGCACTTTCCTTTCGTTTGCCGTATATCATTACTTCCCAGAATAAGATCCTTAATAGCAACACTATCGTGTAGTAGTGTAATAATATAGGCTCAGGCTGTGTTCTTTTTCAAAATCAATGGGTTCGATTCCCAGCTAGGATAATTGGTTTTTCAAAAATCTAATGATGAGGTTTCAAGTTTCATCAAAATCAGGCTCGTGACTCCTTTGAGCATTTTTCGCTATTCCTTAAAGTTTCGGATTTGGCCTTCAAATCCCTTTTGAAAAATTCAGGATACAGGATATTATGAAGATTACAGATCTTAGAGAAAAAGAAGTGAAACATCAAAAAATTATTGTGTTTTTTGGTTAACCGGGGGGGGGGGGGGGCAGTCTGAGCTTCGCACCCTGGCGCTATATAGCCTTAAGACGGCCCTGCCTGCTACCAGCTAGTGGCGGCTTGACACCCTAAAAGAAACACCGTGTATACACCGGTCAAGGAGTTCACGAACACGAGGTCCAAGGATTTTCATAGTAATTTCGATACTTGTTTGTGCGCGAGTGTGCGTAACCGAGGGTAGGTTTGAAAAATAAAGTACATACATGAGATTGCGTTCTGTACCTTATTATTTTGTGGTTGACCGGAGTGAAGAAGGGAATATACCGGTTGACCTTCTAACTTTTCCCCAATATTCACAGTAGACTATCCCAGTTTTTGAGATACTACTATGGTGACAGACAAGCATACGGCCCACCATTACGTCATCCATCAGTCAGTAGGTGAACACTTTTCAGATGAGTTTGGCTTGAACCTAAAAACCATGGGTGGTAAAAACCATTATACAGTGACAGTCATACCTACATTTTTCCCCAGATAGGGAGCCATACTATACCTCTACCTTTCACATTGCAACAAGTGCCAAATACACCCAGATTTTTAATAGGAATAAAAATTTTGTGCAAGAAAAATACAATATAATTTATATAACTCATTTATTTTATATTCACATTGTAGTTACGAGTTCCAAGAGGTGAAACACCAGCTTTTACATATAAAATGAGAACAAAAATGTATTTCACAAAAAATAACTACATAGGTTTAAGAGAAAATGCGTCTTATCGTCGACGTGTTACAAATATTGTAACGTAGTTTACAATGTTTGTAACTTACTTTACAAAACTTGTAACATAAGATACAACTTTTAACGTCGACTTCAATGTTTGTTACGTAGGCTACAATATTGTAACATTGAATACAAAAATTGTAACATAGGTTACAAAGTTTGTAACTATAATTTCTGCTACAATAGCAAAGTATACTTAACTACTATGTACTTGGCAGTTTCCTTTGCGGAGTGGAGAGGTGAACAATTATGATTTAATACTGATCGATGCCAAGTTGAGCCAGAGAGTCAGCGCCAATATAACAGTCAAGGTAGGCTACAATACTATAAATATGTAATAGCGACACATACAAGGAAGTCTCTATGGATTTTTGGCGCCGAAACGAGAACAGAATTTGATTAAAGATTATGTGAGTGAAGTCTATTTAAAATATTTATCGTTTTTGTTAAAATAAAATTGTAGTCCTGTATTTCAATTTTTATTTTATTGAAACTACTGTCATTTCATTCCTTTAATTCGATTACGGCATTACATTGTCAATAGAAATTATATTTGAATACATGTTTGGTATGTGTAAAACGACATTATTTTGACACTTAGTATCAAAGAAGTCAACAATTTAGCTAAAAACAGATATGGTATGAAAGTTGGTAACAGTAAAAATAAGTAAGAAAGTACCAAAAAGATTTTTGTCAAATTGTTAAGCCACAGTAAACTGGTGAAAGCGTTTCACTTCAATGAAATTTAAGAAGTAACCAGAAAAACGCCAATTTATTATAGAAAGAATGATTTTTGTCTGGAAATCTACTATTTTAATGCATAGATCAAGAACTATGCAATAGTTTAGAGAAAATAGTATGCTTCCGTTTAAACGAAATTTTGACAGAGAAGTAGGTATTTAAAAAATTTACGTTCCGTTTCTAGGCCTTTTTTTCTAAGCTGTAAGATACCATTATACAATATCCGCACAATATGCAAGTTTTGTATACGAGCTGGCTATGTCACTTATGTATTTTTCAATTAAAATATTCCAAAGCAGTTAAAATAGTCTAAAAACTACATCCAGTATAAACTATATGTGTTTTTCAATTTATTTACAATTAAATTTCTTATTTATAAGACGAAAATAACAAAAAATCACACCAAAACAAGTCATTTTTATGACATAATAAATAATACATTTTTGACAGTCCACACATAGAAATATTTATAGAAAGACAGAGTATATAGAAAATGATAACTATCTTTGTTCAATGTCATTGAAAAATACACAATATTACTGTTAAAAAGCGACATTGCCAATGCGTTCATTACAAGTGTCGCTATTACAATTTCGGTAGCCTTCGAAATACGAAACGAATTATTTAGAACCAGGCTGAACGAATTGACTCTCAGCCTTTCGCTTCTTAGTAAAAAAAAAGCTATACAATAATTGACTAAATACCTTAATTTGCTATGGGGATAAGTCGTGATGATACAAAAATTGCGATACGAACGAAATAATGCTACAGAAATAGCTTATAAGCCCGACATAGTAAATTAACACGACAATAAACTAATAGGTTGAACTTTACAATCTAACATTCAATATCATGTTTTGGCATCTCACCATATTTTATAAAATCATTCTTATCCTAATTCAGTCATATAAAAGTCATAAAACGAATTTATAAGTCTTTTATCACTCTTATATGACTAACGAAAAAAAATGCTAGTATACAACCCTTATATAACAATAAATGTATCTTCACGTCAAATTAACTTAAGTCAGCGCACAATTTATTAATGTCTAAATAAGAAAATCCAGACTACATGACATTAAACTATCATTGAGCATAATTTTATTAGAAAAAAAACGGCAGTCAACTTAAAAACAAAAATAAAAATGCTATATTGAGTATAGTGAGGGAGCGGTCATTAGATAAAATTTATATATTTCGGGACAAGCAAGCACGTATAATACTTTTGAGTTAGCAGTTTGAGTGACAATTCACAAAACTATTATCAAAAGACATTTGAAAATAACTAAAAAGTAGTCCCGATATTTACAGAGACTATAAAAAGAAAGTATATGAACGGCAGTGGACTATTTTGATTGTTTTTTTTTTGTTCCAAACGTTAAGTCAAAAATCTTTGACATCTTAGATTTAAGGAAATGAATTATGTTTAATGACTAAATAATACTTCTATATAGAGCCAAAATTTTGAAATTGCACATTTATTTTTAAAAATGTCATGTTTTTGTAAATTTTTTGTGAATTGTCGCTTAGGATTCCGAGGACACAGGACTACATCGGAACCGTTACAATGTATCCATTGAAAAAGTTTACTTTATAAAACTCTGAGGAACAATGTAAATAAATTTGCTGGTATCAAAAAGGAATATCTCATGCAAAAGACATTATATAATACCGGCACAAAACACACGAAAAGTGAGTTTTTGTAATGAAAAAGTATCAATATGTGCTTGCTTGGACAAACGCCGAAAAAAAAATCGATATAATACCATTTCATTCGAAAAGCTTCTAAAATATAAATCGCATAAGTATCCAAGTTATCTATCAACTAAATCAAAGAAAAAAATGCATGTTTCTTAATAAAAACATCGCTAGGCCTCTTTCGTAAATTGTTACAAATATAATAATATCAGGAAGACAAAATTAAAAACTTTTTTTTTGTTAACCATATTGCACTAGTTACCTTACCGGAGTACATACCGAAATTTCGTTACATTTATTTCAAATACACATGTGTTACAAGAGTAACAATTCCGTGAGTAGTTGTAATATTATTTGAACAACTGTACCGTTACAAAAATTGTAATGTTACAAGCTATCACAATGTTACATGTCACTATGTTACATCACATCACGGCGAGATCGAGGTAAGTATTCGTTATATCTCGGAAGAATCGGTCCAAACACACTACAATTGAATCAATTCTTACAAGCTAAACATAAACACATACTTTACAATTAGCTTGGACTAGGTTTAGGTTACAACGCATATTTACCCCGTTACAATTTTCAGAAGAGCTGTTGTGTTGATATGTTTAGCTATTTCGAAAAAATAAACAACATACAATATGCGTTCGCATACACGTAGTAAACCAAAAATGCTGTAAAATGTACTTAATACACGCTACACAATTAATGTAACTCCCCACGTACGTATGGCTCGAGATACAATATAATACATCTACCGGCATGAGTACACAAGCGTTTTACAAATCATGTAAAATCATAATATATCAACGAATCACAACATTCACTACGCTAACTCGACATACAACGTTCGCGCAGCTCCTTACTCTAAATCGAAGGCCATGTAACTAACTACCCTTACGTCCTTATACAATTCTCGACAAGGTCCACATACACTCGTCGTATCACCAGAGAGATTAACTAATTACACGAGAGTCAACTTAAAATTAACGTAAAAAAATGACGTTTTTGATTTGCGTAGAAAAACGTTTAGAGTTCGTATCAGTCGGCGGGGGCTCGGGCGCGCCCAGGCACTATCACCACACGAGTGAATAAACGTACAGAGACTAAACGAAAAAACGGACTGCTGTACCACTACAGGCACGCGTGTCAACTTGTAACAAGCGGCCAGTTGATACGTGTGCCGGTAGTGGTACAACCGATCTCTGTACGCGTATGTCGTCGTGTGCTATCACGTCATGTCGCGGCACGGCACGTCCAGTCTTACCTCTAACACGTGAGATCAATGGGGGGTCAGACGCGGCCGCGCTCGAGCGAGTGGTCGGAGGCGCGCTCGCCGTCGCCCGCGCCGTCGGGCCGCAGCAGCTCGCGCTCGAGGTCGAGCGAGCGGCGCTCGAGCTCGAGGCGAGCGCCCGACCCGCGCCCGCGCCGTCCTGCCTCCAGGGACGACACCTGCAACACACACATTATATTATACATCTATACTAATCTATACTAATATTATAAAGAGGAAAGATTTGTTTTTTTGTTTGTTTGTAACGAATAGGCTCCGGAACTACTGGACCGATTTGAAAAATTATTTTACTGTTGGGAAGCTACACTCTTTGCGGTGAACATAGGCTATATTTTATTCCCGTATTCCCACGGGAACGGGAACTACGCGGGCGAAACCGCGTGACGTCCGCTAGTTTGATCATATATCAATAAATATCACAAAGTGGTGGTACAAGGAATCAGTCATGGCAAATTTTGCTTACTGCAGTAATCGTTCGCAGAACACTGAGTCTGCAGGGCGGGACAGAAAATGTACATTGAAAAGCAGAAAAACATGTTAGGCTGTTGATCGTCAAGTCGGATAACTTATTTTATTTGAATTTAGACTTGAAAATTACTAGAACAGGTAAGTTACAATCGCTCACAATTTACAATAGTTACATAATGAAAATTGTGAGCGATTGTAACATTACAAAACATACAATATTGTAAAACGCACCAATTAATTGCATCATCAGAAGTAGCGCTAATTTGAAGTAGTGAAGGCCGACGTAACAAAAGCTCTTTAATACCACCTACCTATTTTACTTATGGCCATTCACTCACACACAATCACTTGAGCTAACGATGATATGGAATAACCATAGTTTGGCAAATTCGTACGCGCCCCTCCCATGGGAGGCGTCAGCGGTAGTGAGGAACTTGTGTGCTATAATTTATTATTATGAGAATAAGAATAGGTCGAGGAATGTCATTTGATTTATTTATTTTGGGTTGGGTACGGTATGAAGCGAGTGAAACCCTTGTACTATTGATAGTAATTGTAAATATTTTAGGAAATAAGTAACTTAACTTTATTTATGTATGAGATAGATATGATAATGAAAGTAACATGATATGTTAATTGAAAATTGTATGGTGAGCCAGTGTCGAGTAAAACTTCGGTTGCCTGGACAAACCTGTAAAGGTCTTCTGGTAACCATTACATTATATTGTAAGTCTAATGTTTGTATTGAAACAATAAATAAAAAAATATATCGAATCCTTGACTATAACTTTCGGTAGCATTATTATATGACAGAGATGAGAGTTGTCATCTGGCAGTGACATGTGAAAAAACATTAACCCTTAAAGTGCAGTTTTAAAATTATATGGAGCGCTTTATGGGGTGACGCCTATAGGCGTAAATTGTGAATTGGATAATATATTAGCTACTAGCTGATGAGCGCGGCTTCGCCCGCGTGAAATTTGGTTCCTGTTCCCGCTTCCCGTGGGAACATTTTCCCGGGATAAAAAGTAGCATATGTGTTATTCCGGACTATACTCTATCCCTGTACCAAATTCCAGCCAGATCCATTCAGCCGTTAGAGCGTGATTGAGTAACAAACATCCAAACATCTTCACAAACTTTCACATTTATAATATTAGTAGGAAGGAAGTAGGATTATCAGGAAATTCAAACTTTTTATATCAATGGTTTTAACCGCCTACGCATTTTGCGTTCAAATGGGAATAATAGAGGAATGAAATACAGCCTATTTTACTCGCTAATATTGTGGTATCTTTTTAAAGGCAAGAAATTTTGTCAACGGTCCAGCAGTTTTGAGTATATTCGTTGGATACAAAAATACAAATCTTCCCTCTTTATTTATTTATTTATTGTATACTTTATTATACGCCAAGATAGTATTCCAATTTGAAATCTGATAAAAAATAGCACTACAATGGGCCTTATCGCTAAAAGCAATTTCTGCCAGGCAACCTATGGGTGGACATATATCATTACATTGTTATGGATTAGTCAAGTTCTGATGATTATAACAATGACGCCTATAGGCGTCACCAGCATCAGATTGCGATGAGACTGATTAGAATCAGCTGCTAACTTGAAATTTGAGTGTGAGCGTGGGAAGGGAAATCACATTAGTGTAATTGGGAATATAATGGGGGAAGTCATGGCAGTGTGAGTCTAGGTGTGTTGAGGATATCACAATAGTGAGTGTAGGTGTGGCTCACACCACACCTTTGTTGTTGTTGTTTGATGTCATAGTAATGTGAGTCGGTTGTGACATCCGCTCCTCAGAGCGGATGTCACAACAGAGTGAGTATGGTGGGAATGTCATAGCAGTGTGAGTGTGGCGAGAATGTCATAGCAGTGTGAGCGTGATGGGAATGTCATAGCAGTGTGAGTGTGTGTGTCGTGAGAATACCCCAGCAGTATGAGTGTGGATGTGGTGAGAATGACAGCAGTATGTGTGTGTGTGTGCGCAGTAGTACGTACCTTGGCGAGGCGGCGCGGGTCGGGCGCGCGCTAGGAGGCGGCGGGCAGGTGCGGCAGCGCGGCGGGGCCCCAGTAGCGCGCCCCCGCCGCCCCCGCGCCCGTCGACGACCCGCCGCTGTCCTCCGACAGCGCTGCTTGCAATTTGGCTTCTGAAATACGCAACGCAAAACACACTGAAAATTCGTTCTAAGAACGCATATATCGAAAAACTGTTAACTTTTAGATTAAAACTATATAACATTGTATAAAAAAGAAGTGAATAGAAATAAATAGAAGAACAGTAAGGATGTGAACTCACTGGCGACTTGCGAGGAGGAGAAGGTGACAGGCGTTCGCGCGAGCGGCGTGCGCAGCGAGCCTCCTCGAGCGCCACCGCTGCCGCCCGCTCCCACGCCCACACCCGCGCACCCGCCCGACGTCTGTGGACAACGGACATACACTTATCAACACATGTTACTGGCAAGCAGACGTGTTCCCACGGGGTGGGGGGTCAAGTAGAACTAAACCCCCCCCCCTCTCCTCAAATCGTCGCCAAATTGAAATATGTTCAAAAAATTTACGAATTATGATTATTTATATGTACAGATTATTATCTACCACCCAAATTTCAAGCTACAACCGTTTATTATGCGAAGTCATGCGCGTAGCTCCCGTTCCCGTGGGAATACGGAAATAAAATATCCCTATGTCACCCGGGGATAGTACAGCTTCCTAACAGTGAAAGAATTTTCGAATCGGTTCAGCAGTTTCGGTGCCTATTCGATGCAAACAAACAATCAAAACACCAATGCGATTTACCTCGAAAAACCCAATAAGACACAATTGCCAAGATTTGTATACTTTCCTGAACAGAAGCTACACAGAGCCGTCTGATCTGATATAACACGTAAGAATGAACATGGTTAAGGAATATTATCAATAACAGGTAACCGTTGTGACATATTGTTAATTTTAGTTCTATCTCAGTGAAAGAGATTAGATAAGAAACTCTACTTATACATTTTGAATGTATTTAGACCCTGCCCTACTCTACCGATCTTCAGGGCTTAACAGCTTCACTGCCAAGCCCGCACCGGTGCGTTGAAGAGGGTTTTGCGCGGAGTGCCGGCCACGCACCCGTGCGTGCTAGCGACTAAGAACTTTCCTACCCTCAATACGCCGCCGGCATCGGGCGAGAGATGTTTTGTTTGTTGTGGCACTGCGCTTGAAATTCCGAACTTTCGTATTGTGTTTTTGGTTTCTTGATAAGTTGGACGGTTGTGTTTGTGTGGACAAAATAAAAAACAATAAAAATGGATCCCGGTGAAGGAACTTCTGGTACTCAAAGAAAGCGTAAACAAGTTTTTACGATTTTAGAAGACAGTGATATAGAGAACGAACTGTTAGCTGATTATTCGGAAGACGACTTCCAGCCCAGTGAGGAGTCGGCGTCTGAAAGTGAGGATGATTTTCTATGCCAAAGGGCAGTGTTATGTCTAGCTAGGGTCCAATTACAAAGAATTATAGTTATGTTTCAAATTGTTTATTTTGTACGAGTAATGCAAGTTTTTTATTATATTTGATTTATATAACAAATAACTGTATTTTATTTCTAATAAACCATAAACCATTACTAAGACTGACAACGCACCCGTGCGTTTTTCGGCACTGGGAACGCTCATTCCATTACCAGTGCCGAGCACGCACCGGTGCGTGCTGTTTTCTATCTCGCTCAAAATAGACTAAGATATTATAATATATTAAATAAATATCATAATAAGCTTAACCAATCACTTTTAAAGTCAATCAAACAAAAAAGCACCCTTGGCCCCTGGGGTGACTTTCCAACTTTCCAAATGGCAGCGAAGCTGTTAAGTCAAATTCACCTACTGACTCCCTCTTTCCAGCGTGTTAAGGTAATGATTCTCTGAACTAATTGAAAGAGGCCTACGTCCAGCAATGGACTGTGATGGTCTCGATAACGTACTTTAGGAACTACTACTGTCACAGTTAACAAGTAAAAAATGAATAATGTATAGCCTGTCCAACCGTTTATTTTACTTTTGATTTTATTATTTTATTTTACTTTTGTTTCTATAATGGGTTATAATTAACGTAGAAAAATATGATTAGGCAGTTAATATATTTCTTTTAACGTGGATTCCTCAGTTGCCTTTTACGAATAAGCGTTCTCAGACCGCTGTCAAAAGTAAAATAAACGGTTGGACAGACTATAGCGAAATATTTTCTGAACATTATATTCATATGATCGAGCAAAGCCTTACTGAAGCTAAAATTTTTTGAGAGAAAAGCACTATTTTTACAAAAAGTTAAAATTTCTGCTGTAAAAACATACTTGCATAAAAGTTCAATAAACGGAATTATTCTAAACATATTATTGGATAAATAACGGTTATAATAGATTGGTTTCGTAGATGAAGGATGTAAAAGATATTTTAAAGCTAAAAATAATATGGCTCTTTCAAGTAAAAGTTTTACCAAACTTACTCAACCCACGTTCAAATAGTGATACTATAGCTTGGCAAATTCGTACGCGCCCCTCCCATGGTCTGCGGGCGCCGAGGGGAGGCATCAGCGGGGGTGAGGAACTTGTGGACGGGGCACTTGACCGCAGCGTCATTGGTTCAGAGAGTCGGTTCATGGTGATATATTTTGAACAAAAGTAACCTAACTATTAGCCAACGAGTTATGTAGGTATAGAAAACCCCATTAAGATTCAATCTTAATGGGATTTTCTTTACCTGACTATAATTTTAGGTCGTATAATTAGATATATTTGTAAATGCACATCTGTTTAATTATTCAGCACACAAGGTAACAAAACTAATAAACAAATACAACTAATAAAACCACCGCGACTCGTAAACGTAAGGTAGGACGTCCAATTTTATTATGACAATAGATGACAGTAGTATTTTGAATCTCTGAATACTGCCATCTAGCAGTGTCATGAGACAAAACATTAACCCATTCATTGCAGTTATAAAAATGACTAAGAACGGAGGTGTGAAATGGTATAAGGGCTGACGCCTATAGGCGTCTGCCTCATTTCAATGTGAAATTTGATTAAACGTAGAAATATATCCAGTAGTTTTTGAATTTATTTGTTTCATACAAAAATAAAAATCCTATCTCTTTGTTACTTACATAAAGAAAGATTGGTCGAATTAGGATGATAATATCAATGACGCACATCGGCGTCATCCGACTCCATTTGACATTTTAATTTAAGCCAATAGGCGTCCCCACAGCAACGAATGGGTTAGTTCAATTAAATCGCTTTGTATTAACTGAGAAAAGAGCCATCTGGTTACAAGAATCTGTAGATAAATTCACAACGTTGCTCGTGTTGTCTGTGGGCAGCCACGTCTCCCGATCCCCCATGGGAGTGTCACGCACCATGGGAGGGTCGCCTACGAAGTTGCCAAGCTATATTAATTTATCTATCTATAAGTTCACATAGGACTGAAAGTTTGGCGCGAACGGTATACGAATCAATCAAATCATGATGGTTGAACCAATACGTAACACGAGTACACATAGACATAGACGAAAATACGACAGTAGATTTCGAGCTAAATAATTATTATTGGCAATAAGAAAACTAGCGTTCAGCGCAAATGCCAAATGCAAGCCAAACAAAAAACAGCTTGTATTGAAATATCTACAAATAAAACGATGCAGAAATCTTTGAAAACTACAATGTATAATCAAAGCCACACTGGCAGAGCGCTTACGGATTCACAGCAAAAACAACTTTTTCATACTACTAAGGAGGCAGACAAGCAACAAGACTACGGCCTATGAACATATTGAACATGCAACTCTAGATGTTTTATAAGCACTGCCGTAATGCTGGTGACCCTATTTGAAGTTTTGAAATAGACAGAGTCGAGCTATATTGTTCTTATACCCCTACTAATATTATAAATGCGAAAGTAATTGTCTGTCTGTTACGCTAAGCCGCTGAAAAAATTTAGATGAAATTTCGTATAGAGATGGTTTGAGTTCCTGGGAAGGACATAATGCTACTTTTTAACCGACTACGCAAAATGAGGGCAATGATTTAATGCGATAACGACTTCCACGCGGACGAAGTCGCGAGGAACAGATAGTAAAACATAAACAATTCTGTAGCGTGGTCTATTTTGATTTTATTTCAAAGGAATCACTGTATCGCTCTCGCCTTACCGATGTGACTCAGATCGAAGCAAAACAATTAATAAAGATTTCAAAACAGAACCAAAAATATACAAGAAACAGCGAGTGTAAACGAACCCCACTAAGGGTAGGGGGTTCAAACCCAACCTGCAAACTGGTGCACCTGCTTATAAGGTGCTCAGGCACTGGCACCCTTGAGGGGGTCGGGAGCTCAGAAGACACTTGCATCCAATAACGCTAAAATGCCAAATCAACAATATTAATTGAGACCCCGGGTCCTAAAATGGAGGATGAAAATTCATATTTATCTATACTTAATCCTACTAATATTATCGAAATGTGAAAATTTGTGAAAATGTTTGTTACTCAATCACAATCTAACTTCTGAACGGATTCGGGTCATTCGGTTTAGGGATAGACCGTAGTCTGGAATAACACATGGGCTTTTTTCATCCGGGATTGACCCCATGGGATGCGGGAACGAGTACGCGAACATCAGCTTGTAATAATTATAAAAGCTGAAGAGTTTGTTTGAACGCTAGGATCTCAGGAACTACTGGTGGGATCTTAAAAAACCTTTGAAAGTTCGATAGCCCATTTACTGAGGAAGGTTTTAGGCTATATGATATCACGCTACAACGAATAGGAGACCACTGAACAGATTCTGATGACATTAGTATAAAGATAGAAAAGAGCTTGGGTAAGAACATAGGTTACTTTTTATCCCGGAAACAAGATCGTGTGGGAAAGCATATCCGCGGGTCTAAGCAAGGATACAATATACGCAATATATGTACTACAAAATACTACATTTTCAACATAAATATTTCCAATTACTCAACAATCACCATTGCGAAGCTGTTTTAACGCTTGAACAATTGGGTCGAGACAGATAAACATCTTTTGCATTGCATATTAGGGCCACTTGACTAACTTGAAATGCCGCGTCTTTGCCCCTACATCGAATTCTCTTCACATTCCTTTTGTGAGGAATTTTTCAATAAAAAAAAACGTTTAGGTGGATTTTTACGTCATTATAAGCGACTAGCAGACGTCACGCGGTTTCACCCGCGTAATTCCCGTTCCCGTGGGAATGTGAGAATAAATTATACCCTAAGTTACCCAGGGGATACGTAGCTTCCCAACAAAGAACGAATTTTTGAAATCGGTCCAGCGTTCGGAGCCTAGTCGATGCAAACAACAATCAAATCTTTCTTCTTCATAATATTAGTATAGATAAGACCATCGAAATGTACTCGGTTAATCTTACAAAATGACTTATCCCTTCGAGTGCCAAAATGAACTAACCAAACATGGTATCCACCGAACTTGACAGTAACGCGTGCGTGTAAAGAGCAATAATTATGTATCCCAATACATTTATTTTTATTTAAAATATAAAAAATAGTTGATTAAGAATATTGCCTGCAATGGTGTTCAATAAAGAATTACTTATTTAATGTCAAATCAAAAATTTTGTAGATTGACAACTCTATCAGAACTCAATCGGCTTATCACATTCACTGCGGGATTTAGAATTAGGAAATCTCCCAATATCATTTTGGAGGGTGATTGACTTTACAGTAGGTACCAAGCTGGCCAGACGGGTTGGTACAGTCAACAACAAAGAGATGTACTAGTTTAATCTTACAAAATGATGTATCCCTGCAAGTGGAATGTACGACGATACATCATTTTGTAAGGTATTACATGGTTTTGTTTTCGAGTTTCCCTTCTCTTCGCAATGACCCTGTCCGTTAATCAGCAGGTGCACCACTTTCAGGTGGTTTGGGCTCTGAAGTTGCCGGTAAGGGCCTATCGCAGTTTACCTCAGAAGCAGTAATACCTACATTTACTGCAGCATTGACGCGGTTATACGTTACAAACACAATGGTAATAGAGCAGAGAAATTTGCTATTAAATATATCATGAGAAAGATAGGTTTAGTTAAACAATAAAACTCAGCCAATAATCCTACAGTATTGCTCATTAAAAAAAAACAGTATTCTTAAACTTAGATAGATAATGTTCTTATTATACAGCATAAGGCAAAAGGATCTTGGCACACCATTGAAAGAAATTCGAGAAACTTTAACTAGCCTTGGCCGCCAACAGTAGCGACCTCTGCCATGCACAAAATAACTTAGGGCCGTATTACAAAATGATTTACATAAACCTATAGATAGGCACTTGTAAAGTAATGAATTAAGTATACAGATCCAAAAAAGCTACCAGTTTACAATGCAGCCCATCCTGAGATGAGCCGACAAGAAACATTACTATTCTTTTAGTACTCCATTAACAAAATATAGAATCTAACTTGTTTGAGAACCCAGCAGAGCAAGCAAATTATTTCCATGCATCACTTAACTAAATACTCATAGTATATAATAATGTATACTTATACTATATAATCATACTTAATAAAAAACGCGAGTTTTACTTTTCGCCTTATGGAACTACCCTCAAACCTTTAAAAACACACTCTGTAATACAGCCCTTAGGATTTCAGCAATGCACAAACAGAACTCAACTGCACTTAGGATAGCAGAAGAATAGTCGGCACTGACAACGCTTGTCATAGCGAAAAATAGTATAGAAAGTCCATGAAAATAATATACAAACAGTGTGGCAAATTAGAAAAAAATAGTCAGTAAAAACTAAAGCAGAAATCAAATCAAGAACTTAAAAATAAAATAATAATAAGATTTTGTGTTAATATGACAAATGGTGGAATATATTTATTTAAATTTTGCATTATAGCGTCAAAAAATCAAATGTTTTCGTCATATTTCCACAAAAAAATATATATTTTTTTAGTGTTAAGGCGTTTGGCACCGTATCATTAGTTTTTGAACACTACCTTTGTGCATATCTGATATAGGCACAGCGCAGTTGATATTGATCGTGCTAGAACTTGGACTTTAAAAGGCGGCGACTGTACTTATGTGTACTACATTAGTACAGTCGCGATCGATTTTTAGCAACCGTTTCCTTGTTGCTTTCGCGATATTTAAAATAATATGAGTAACTGTTATATGCAAATCGAATTATTTAAGGATTTATTTATTTATGACAGATACTGTATTGGTAATACTTCAAATGTCGTTTCACCAAAAGAAATCTCGAGTTTTATGTGAGACCTCCAACAGTCATTTCTACTCAAGAGAATAATAAGATCTTGTCGTCTTCGATCTCAAGGTATATTATAAAGTTCTATTTGGTCCTTCGAGCCAGATCTTATTCTAAACAGCGACTAAGTAATAACTTTTCAAAAATAATGAAGAAAACGTCCTTTTTGTTTTACATTTGAAAAAAATTGTTTGGGTCTCATGGTACACCTATTTGGTCCTTCGAGCCGGATCTCATTACAAACTGCGACCAAGTTATTTTTTAACAAAATATAGTTAATGGACCTTTTTGTTTATAAATTATCATTATCGATTAGTGTCTATACACTATTAACGGCCAGAACATACTACATATAGAATCCGCAAAAAGTACCTTATTAGAGTTATTACATAAAATATCTCCCATAAAAGACCTAAAGTTACCGATCAATGCCAAACCCCTAAACCCCAAAAAACACCAGAGAAAACACAAAAACAGAAAATAGAAAAGCGAAAACGAACCTATTTATCAGTGCAGTTGGCGTGGGCGAGGCGTTTCGCGTGGTGCGCAATACTAACGTGGTTGGCCGGCAGCGAGTGCGGCAGCGCCAGCGGCACGCCGCCCGAGACGCCGTGGCCCTCCTCGTCGTGCGGAGGTCGGGGGAGACGCCGGCGGAGCCACGCGTGCCGTAAGGCTGCTACTGGGGTTAGACGCTTTTCTGGGTCCCATTCTAGGCACCTGGAAGATGAAATTGAACTTGTTCAATCAATACATATAATAAAATCGTAACAGGTCGCTGTCTGTACATATAAGATAAATGAGAAAAAATATAATGGGGGGGCTTCATGAACGCAATAGAGCCCAAAACAATGATTTTTAGAATTTTTGTCTGTTTGTCTGTACGTTTGTGCACGCTAATCTCAGTAACCGCTTAACTGATTGCAATGCGGTTTTCTTTATTGTGTTAAGGTTTGCTCCGCCTAACATTTAGTGTTTATTTCATATCAATCGGTTAAAAAATAAAAAAGTTATATCACTTTAAAGAATCATACATAGACTTATGAATCTAAAAATGGGTAAATCTAAACTGGCGTGTTGGCTTAATCATAAAAGAGCTTAATGATTAAGGCTATTTTAAAACAATTCAGTCTTCTAGTAATCTTTAAGCTCTTTTATGATTAAGCAAACAGGGCAGTTTCACATGCTGCTTGATGAGTCTGATGAAGAAATACCTCTCCTTTCATACACCTTATGTGACGTAAACGAAGTTGCGGGCTCAGCTAGTACTTCAATATAAGCATAGGGTGGAAACTCCATACAAATGATTAGTTTTCAATTCTATCACCTACACTAAAAAACCTTTTTAGGCGGCTTGGAAAATTTCAACAGCAGGCAGTCACAACTTGCGCCTCTCCATCTCAACACGGCAATACGGCTCACCACCTATTACGTGGGACAAATTCTAAAAAGGTGAACTGGAGCATAAAATATGCCTCTGCCTACAACTACGGAGATAAAGGCGTAACCATATGTATGTATTTATGTACACTAAAAACTCGCTATGTTCGTACAGAGCTTGAATGTGTGTGTGAGCACTAAGGCTACGCAAATGTTCCCTCAAAATACCCTCCAACTATAATGACAGCAGTGGCGGGGGTGGGGAAGCTTGCTCGGAGGGAGACAGGGAGTCGCCTATCTGTATGTAATACTATTATATTTCCATATACACTACAAAATAACAAGGTATTCAGGCACAGAAAAGGAACTTTTATTTTTTTTCAAACCTACCCTCGGCTATGTACGCTCACGCACAAACTTGTTATTTTTTTAAAGACATATTGCTCTGAACATTGTTCTTTATTTTGCATTAGTGAATAATAAAAGTATTTCAGTACAATTATCGCTACGCAATCTATTTATAGTTTTATTTACTACAAACCACTAACAACACAAGATCACTGTGTAACTCTACTATAACATAAAACAGACACCTGAATTTTCACCGAAGTGTTTTATTTAGCTTGTAACGCCAAAAATAACGCAATCAAATTCGCATTCGTGTTTTTCTGGGTTCCGTACATATGAGGTAAAAACTGAAACCTATTATTGAGACTTCACCGTCTTTTTGTCTGTCTGTATGTCACCACGCTCTTATAAACGGCGATAGATGGTTGAGATTCTGTTACCGCAAAAATAACAAAAAGCCGTGAGACGGCCTAACCCGACTGCCCCTCTAAAGTTTATTGTGAAAGTGAAAGTTCAATCCGATTGACGTTGTCATTTTTGTTTTATTTCAAACTTTGAACAGATGTTAGTATTAAAGTTAGCGGGATATTTACCATGTATTGTTGTGAGTTTCCGATATTTCGGCGCTGTTACAAGCACCATGATCACGGAGGAACTGAAGTACCTACTGGCGGTTGAAAGCGAAAGTCTCAGCACATATATCGATCTACCCTCCTTCGCAGTCGTTTATTACGCGTTACACCACTACCACTGGTCTCACTTTCGATTTCACTAACTCGACTATGTTCACGACACACAATGCTCACAGTATCTACTCGTGGTTTTGTTTTGAACTGTTTCTGGTTATTTACACACAACTGGTTATTTGAACAGATGATCCACGTGACCTAGTGACGTAATTTAATGCAACAGAGTCACAGCACAGACTGCAGACACAAGTCTCGCCATAAGCCCCTCTGCAATCTATTTTATAGAGAGGGGCTAAAACTACTTAAAATAGAAAAAAAACGAACGTGATTGTTAGGTACGAAACCCTCCGTGCGTAAGTCGGACTCGCACTTGGCCGGTTATTTTTTTCAATGTACCGAATGATATTTCTAACGCGATGGCGCCGTGGTTTTCGTAAATGTACTTATTATGATAACACTATCAAAACAGTATATTCATGGAATTACAAAACCTGGGTAAGATGTTACAACGAATAACAAACATTTGAAATTGATACCTGCCAATGTAAATTAACTACAGGTTTATAAACTCTGTTTGTAAAATTTTCCATGAATGTTCTTAAGTTATTAATTTGAGACTGGCTGTTGCCAGCGACTTCGTACGCTTGAAAATTATGTTATAATGCCAATTTGATTGCTCTCTGCTTAGCCCCTAGGATATGTAGCGTGATAATATATAGCCTATTTGAAGACCCTACCACTAGTTAATATTTGAATCAAATCTATTGAATACTTTTCGAGATCCTTCCGGACAAAGCAAAGCAAATATTTCTAACTATATTTTCGGCTTCGGTATCATATGTGGGACGGGACACCCAGCGTTTTCACTTTTCTATCATTTTATTATAATATGTATACGACTATTCCCATTACTTTGACTAGTGTAATCCAGGATCTATAGCAATGAGTAAGATCAGATAAGTAACACAAAGCTCGAGGGTATACTACGCCAAATCGAATGCCAAATAATCGAACGTTCAAAATATCGAACGTTCAAAATATCGAACGTTCAAAATATCGAACGTTCAAAATATCGAGGATTACAATATCAATGTTCGATATATTAAACGTTCGATATTTTGAACGTTCGAGTATTTAGGTAGATGTTCGATTATTTGGCATTCGATTTAGCGTAGTATACCCAAGCTCGATCTCTGTAACGTTCCAGGGGAATTAGTGTTTTGGAACCAGCATCGAAATTCATCAGAATTATTTTGAAAAAGATTTGGGAATAAAGTACATAACCCAACTTTTCTCCTTTGCAGAAGAAGAGACCAGGAAGTCAACTAAATGTATCTACATTCTATAGAAAATGCAAACACCACAATAATACTAGGTATAATAACGTGACCTATGTAAGCTATGTTTGATTCCAATTATATGTCTGCCAAAAATGTCTAAAAGCAAGAAACTACCCAGACTGCAAACTGTCTGGCAAATGGCATTTATAACATGATTTAAGAAGCGATGCCAAATTTTGGTACAATTTGTTGAACCATATTCTATAACGTAACTCGTAAAAACGCAATACCGGTTTGGCATTTGCCATTGCGGCCTCCCATTGGCAGATACCCGAATCTACCAATGAGATTCGTGCCAACATACATTCTCTCATTGGCTGATTCCAGAATGTCAGTTTGGGTCCTTCAAAAGGGGTCTTAGAAGGTTTTTACAGGGTAGGCAGCAAAAGCGAGTGTGGCGCCTCTGGTGTTGCAAACGTTCATAGGCTGCGGTGACCGCCAGTTCTTCTGGTGGGCCCACCAGAAGGACTCGCGGTCACCGTATGCTTGTCTGCCACCTAAGTGATATAAAAAAATGACAATGAGAGTAGCACCACAAAATAATAAGGTCCAGAACGCAATCATACAGGAATTACATCAGGTATTTTGACACCTACCCTCTGCTACGCACACTCGCGCACAAATCAGTATCGAAAACTACTATGAAAATCTTTGACCTTCGTGTCTGTGAACTCTGTGAGCGGTGTCTATGTGTGCGTAGTCTCAGCGAATTGAGTATATAGTTTTCCATCTGTACTATCTATTTTGTGGTAGCGCATTCTCAAATGTCAAAATGGGCCTTTAATTTTTTGAAAACTTTTGAAAATTCATGATCATGAGTAAAAGAGTAGAAAAAACATTTACCGTCTAATGAAGTCAATGAAAAATTTGTCCTGGCAGCCTTTTAAAGCTGTGACGAAACTCTTGGACCCTGGAGGACCGCGAGGCTTGCCTCTTCTCGACATACCTGGAAATATACAACGAAAACAGTTATTATTTTGAATATTCATTCAAGTTTCCGAAGCTGTAGGACTCACTCTAGCTCACTCTACAATACTACAATAGCTGACTACTCATTAGTCGTCAAGGACAGAATACAGACTTCATTTCTTAACTGGCCGAAATTTCAGATATCTGTACTAATATTATAAAGAGAAAAGATTTGATAGTTTGTTTGCATTGAATAGGCTTCGGAACTACTGGACCGATTTGAAAAATTCTTTCACTTTTGGGAAGTTACACTCTTCCCGGTGAACATAAGCTATATTTAATTCCCGTATTCCCACGGGAACGGGAGCTATGCGGGTGAAACCGTGTGACGTCCACTTGTAGCAAAAATATAATGCTGTCTACTACATAGTTAAAGGCAAACGCCCACGTTAAACCAGTTTATTTTGAACGAATCGGCGATGAGGCAGTCTGTGGCTAACTCCGTTGAAATTTCTCCAGCATCATAAGGCCTTCAACCACCCTTAGACACGGGATAGCTTCCGAACACCTTTTTTTATACAAGAAGAGCTCCGCTTACGGACTACCCATGCTGGCGTGGCAAGTGCTCGTGTGAGGGCCGCCCAGCACCTGATCACGATAGCACTGGAAATACAAACTAAAACTCCTTTATACCGATCTACCCCTATGGGGGTGTTCGTAGCTTCCGAACACCTAGGCGAGGCCGCGGAGGTAGCCAAAGTCTGCCGGGAACCCTGGTACATCCTTCCGAGGGCTTCCCCGGGTCTCCCGGCCGTAGACAGCTGTAAAACATCGTGTGGTTTTAGTCGGTAGGAGTCCGGCATAACATCCATGTAGGATTACCACAAGTAAAAAAGCCTTTAATATGGCTAGATGAATACCATATTATGGGCAGACGGGACCAACGTGTCCTCCAAAGGAAATTCTGAAAACGCTCACCCATCTCAGAACGAACCCTATTGTAAGATACTTAACGCAATGATCGTTTATAAAACACCGAGCAATCAGGGTTGCGATCGTTTCGCCACCTACATAAATTACCCGACCTCTATTATAATAAACTAGTAATATTTTCATTGCCAACAATATTTAGAACAATTACATCAAATAATATAATGCAAGTATCATAGAGCAATGCGACCAGTACAAGGGGAGTATACATAGCATTTTTGCTCTATTCATGTGTGTTTTTCATAATGTTGCGGCCGTTGCGGGCATTTATATACACCACTACAAAAGCAATCGGCCGTCACTATGGAACTTACACAAAACAATAAAAAAATACACTCATAATTTCAAACACTCTCATATACTTTGTTTTGTTATACCATTTGGAGTATATATTGACAGACAGGAAAGTCTCCGCATGGCGACTCCCATCCCGATATAAGTCATAATTATGTCTTTTGCTATGGCAAGTGCCATTATACTCGTAGTTGACAAAATCAACAAATTTCCCTCGCAACATATGACACACAGATATGTACAAAGAGCAAACATGCAACGTCTACTCCCTTTTGTAATAATCGCGTTGCTCTATGTGACACACAGATAAATGTAGAGCAAACATGCTATGTCTATTCCCCTTGTAAAATCAGCTGCAGAGAAAAGTATACAGGGCCGCCTTGTAAGAATATATTTCATTTCAAAGTCTTATTTTTTTAAATATTTAATGTGCGTAATCAGCTACACAAAATCTCATAATAATATTTTCTGAAATAATTTAATTCTTATACGGCCCTGTATACTTTTCCCTGCAGCTGACAGTCCTAGTCGCGTTGCTCTATGTGAAACACAGAGCAAACATGCAATGTCCACTCCCCAAATATTATTCACGTTGCTCTATGGCAAGTACCAATAAAGTTGACACAACCATCAAATTCCACAAATAGCGGGTATCATAATGTTATTATATCTGCTACTTTTGGCAGTACACCAAACACGAAGACAGCCACACATTTTCGTAAATTTTATAGACATTATGCAAGCTTTGTTGGCATTGACAGTTTAATGGCTGTGTGTGTCGTCACCTTAATCATATGAAATTATAACATTAATAAAATAAACTGTTCGAAGTCAGTTCTTATTTCTTCATTAGACTATAGAAACGCCCTATAAATATAAAGGAACGAGACGGATCAGTCAAAACATCTACTGGTCCCCGGAGATAGCTAAGTGATCTACTAGGTAAGAACTCAGCTGTTGGCCTATCAGATTTAGGCCAAGGATGGGAGCATGTCTTGTTTCAAAAAAGGAAATTAACAGCAAAACGACGTGCTGAGGTTGCAAGACTTGGCAAAAATGAGATTTGAGATGAATGCGATGAGCGTGGAGTGGATATTGGGTCTATTTACAACCATGCTTAAAAGTTTCTAGATTAAAAAGGCGTCGGAAAGTCATTATAAGATTTGGTAAATTCGAAAATGCTCAGCAGATATTAGAGCTCCATGATAGAAGCAACAAAATATGAAATGGAATGATGTCCACGTTCCGGAATACGCATTGTAAGAAAACCTTTCCCGTAAGGTGGACAGAAGACCTCATGAAGGTCGCAGAAGCCTGCTGGATGCTGGAATGAAAGTTGTGACGATACTTGGAAGAGGTCTATGCCCAACAGTGGACGGCATATCGGCTGAGATGATGATGATAATACACATTTGAAGTAACATCAATCGTCAGACACACAGCAGACAGAAATGACGTAAATTTATATAAAAGCGCATCACACGTGTGTGAATCAAGTCTTGATTCAAGTCTAGTTGACATTGGTGACGAAAGCTGGGTGACGATTCACACATTATTAACACGTGCTAATTAGGCCGATGATTCAAGAGATTGGTATTATAACGGCATTTTGTTACGTAGGTAGTAGGTAGCAAAGTGCAACATGGCGTTTAGGAATGTCGAAATAATCTGTAAGTAATTGAGTTATTTTTAAATGCTATGTTCATGTTGACAACTTTTGGCGTGTCGTCATTATTGGGGGTTTGTCTGCGTGACATACCTATTACTGGTTATTTTTTTTTAGGTCATATTCTCAGCGTTAATATCGGGTTGGTTACATTTGTAATCAATATTGCAGTCAACTGCTGGACGTAGGCCTCTCGCAATTTTCATATATTGAGAGGGTGTTTGAATTTACTGCGTCACTGAAGAGTTATTTCGAATTTTCCTCATCTTCACCATGACTTAGTCAGCAGATGCACCTCACTTACAAACAACTCGATTACAAAACCCAGTGATTTGGCTGATTGGTTTTATGGAAACCCTTGATAATCTCCCAATCAAAATTCTCCCCAAAATTCAATTAAAAGTAGCCTATGTCCATTCTCAAGGTCTATTCTATCTCTGTACCTGTTTCATCAGAACCGGCTCAGTGATTCAAACGTGCAAGCATAAAAGACAGACAGATAATCACTTTTGCGTTCATATATAAATACAGCAGTAGAGTCTTAGGCACCAAGTAAACGTTAACCTATTCTTGAGTACCCAAAATATTACGTATTTTTTCACAGGTAACCTAAGTTCTATGTCTAAACTCTAAATCCAGAAAAAAATATCCAAAAAGCACGAACTTACCTCCACTAAGAACCGTAGTACCATCAGCGAGCGTCGTCGCCGTACAGTACCTAGGGTTGCCCTTACTGCTAATGAAATTCTTGGACCTCTTCCCCTGGTCAATGAGCTTCTGGGGTGGCATGCCCAGCAGCTCGATGATACATGCCATCTGGTCTGCTTCATCCTCTCCTGGTAGTAACGGAAAGCCTGGAATGGTTGAAGCGATTATTTGTAGTATGTAGTTAATGTAGTATACGTTTGTTTTATTGGACAAATTTGCTATGAGAAGTAAGTAATGGAGGACGGATCCTAAGGGTGGATTTCTCCACAAGGCAAAGTGATCATGTCTGGTGATCATCTCTGACTATGTGAATCACTATGTGCCCCGCATGGGTTTACCACTGCTGACCCAAATTCATTTGATCATTTGACGTGTGACCGAAAAAACACTAGGCCATTCTACTACTAATCGAATGAACAATTGACCAAAAGAGTTTTTATCGAACAAACATTTGGTATTTTGACTACTGATCGAATGAACGTTTGGTCGAAAAACAGTTGACTATAGAATATTTTAACAAACAAAAGCGAAATAAGTAGAATTCAGTTGTGGTCGCAGTTCTAACCTATCCTAACCTAGCCATTTTGATTCAGCCCCTGTTAAAATATTCTTTAGTCAATTGTTTTTCGACCAAACGTTCATTCGATCAGTAGTAAAAATACCAAATGTTTTTAAACTTTCATGGTCACTGACATTAGTATTAAAGTTTGCGGGATATTTACCATGTATTGTTGTGAGTTTCCGATATTTCGGCGCTGTTACAAGCACCATGATCACGGAGGAACTGAAGTACTGGCGGTTGAAAGCGAAAGTCTCAGCACATATATCGATCTACCCTCCTTCGCAGTCGTTTATTACGCGTTGCACCACTACCACTGGTCTCAATCAATCGTGAGGATGGGTTTCAGTTGCCGAGCGTCTGGCATCCAGTGGTCCGTTTGTGTATAAATAACCAAAAACAGTTCCAAACAAAACCACGAGTAGATACTGTGAGCATTGTGTGTCGAGAACGTAATCGAGTTAGTGAAATCGAAAGTGAGACCAGTGGTAGTGGTGCAACGCGTAATAAACGACTGCGAAGGAGGGTAGATCGATATATGTGCTGAGACTTTCGCTTTCAACCGCCAGTACTTCAGTTCCTCCGTGATCATGGTGCTTGTAACAGCGCCGAAATATCGGAAACTCACAACAATACATGGTAAATATCCCGCAAACTTTAATACTAATACCAAATGTTTGTTCGATAAAAACTCTTTTGGTCAATTGTTCATTCGATCAGAAGTAGAATAGCCTAATGTTTCATCGGTCACACGTCAAATGATCAAATGAATTTCGGTCAACAGTGGTAAACCGGCCCCGCATACCTGATCATACCCGATAAGAAGATCGTACCATGGTACCACGTTCCCCCAAGTCTAGGTTAAAAAAAGTGTAGGTAAATTATGAGATTTTTGCATAGTAAAGTGACGTTCTTTTTTTATTTGTTACGCTAAACTGGTTACTACCAAAATATACACCACACCAGTCATACAATCTATACTAATATTTAAATAGGAAAGATTTGTTTTGATTTTTTGTTTGTTTGTTTGTAACGAATAGGCTCCGGAACTACTGGACCGATTTGAAAAATTCTTTCACTGTTGGGAAGCTACACTCTTTGCGGTAAACATAGGCTATATTTTATTCCCGTATTCACACGGGAACGGGAACTACGCGGGTGAAACCGCGTGACATCCGCTAGTGACCGAATAAAGCGGTCATGATTGTACGCTACTTGATCACGTCTGATGTACCTGGATTGGCAGCACGTGTGTAGCTCCTCTGTTGTTGCAAATGTCCATAGGTATAAGGTAACCTTGTCTATCACCTTATTAGTATCACAGTGTGGAAACTCCATACAAACGGTTCGTTTTCAACTCTCTCACCTACACTAATAAACACGTGATGCTTGTATAGAGCTTGAATGTGTGTGTGACTAAGGTTAAGCAACACTATCCCCTCAAAACACCCTCCAACTTTTTGACAGCTGTAGTGGGGGGGGGGGGGAGCTTGCTCAGTGGCAGGCAGGGAGTTGCCTATCTGTATGTAAGCAAGTATCGACTGCCTCTGTGGCGACGTCAGTAGTGATACCGCTTGCGGCGCTGGAGGTCGTGGGTTCGATTCCCACCGGAGACAAATATTTGTGTGACCCATAAATGTTTGTCTCAAGAGTCTGGGTGTTTCTATGTATAATATGTATGTATTTAAAAAGTATATAAGTATTAATATCCGCGATCTGATACCCATAACACAAGCAGGTTATTCCTAGCTTACTTTGGGATCAGATAGCGTTGTGTGAAATGTCCGTGAATATTTATTTATTTTATTTACCTGTAAGCAGTTCCGCCAGTATGCACCCTAGAGACCACATGTCGATGGGCATGCCGTACCTCGCGCCCATCATCACCTCAGGGGCGCGGTAGAACCTCGACTGGATGTACGTGTACACGCGCTGGTGCTCGTAACACGAGCTGCCGAAGTCTATCACCTGGAATAGAGAGAGAATATGCTGTAGTTTGTGGGTTTAGAACATAAGATATAGTTTTGATTTTTATTTTTTACTAGCGACCCGCCCCGGCTTCGCACGGGTGCAATGCTGATACTAAATACATATAAACCTTCCTCTTCAATCACTCTATCTATTAAAAAAAAACCGCATCAAAATCCGTTGCGTAGTTTTAAAGATTTAAGCATACATAGGGATATAGGGACAAAGAAAGCGACTTTTTTTATACTATGTAGTGATATTCAGCTCGCCAAATTAACGTCGCCAGCCTGATGGAAAACCATAGCGCATCTAGCGATTGGGGGCCACTCTCACAGTCCGTAAGACTTTTGACAGTGGTCCTCAAGTTCACAGTTCTGTGATGTGCCTCTTCACGCTCCAATTGAAGAACCCGGGATTGTAAGATGAGGAAAACACGTGTGCTGCCAGGTCATTCCAGGTTTTTAATGTTCGACAGAGGAACGATGTTTTGAAACGCTCAGTTCTGGCGAAGATTCTCTCCACGAAATTGTAACGATGAAGGGTTAAGAGGGAACAAGAAATCTTGTGTTTTTATAAAATTTAAAATATATATATATTGGGTGTGACAAAATTGACTCTCCAAATTTCGTCACGTGACGTGGCATCAGTCTAGAAACATCACAAAAATAATGAAAAAAAATCACATGATTACTTTAACCGTAAATCCGTTTTAATGGTCCTATAAATTTTCATTATCACCCTTTCTATCGCTACTGAGCGGCAGTAGAAAGCGACAACGACAGCCAGACGGGTGCTCCGTGTTTGTTTTGCCACGGTGACCATGTTACCTCGAATTGCCGCGGTGAAAAACGAATTTTTAATGTGCGAAAAAAAAATTTAGAAAAAATAAAAAAATTAACCCCTCTCTTTGTCATCTCATGAAATTTGGAGAGGTAATTTTGTTACACCCAGTATACAGGAATACGTTTGTATGAAAAAAGCGGTGGTCATTTTCCCGTATGTAGTCAGTGTATTAAACTGAATAACTAACTACTTTTATTGGCAATAGGCTCAGGTGTTACGTTGGACAAATTGTGAATAATATATGTGAGCGTGTAGTTTGTTTCTGTATACCTCTTTGGGTATAACCGTGATTGTAGTTTTGTATGAAAAACAAGGCAAGAAATAGCACTTAGAAACAACGCCGAAACACGATAAATTTCCAAGAAAACCTAAAATTAAAACGAAATTTTTCAATGAACCGATATCCCGTAGCTATAATTGATACGACCTTGATCCTTAAATAAAACGTAAAAAATGTATTTTGTAAACATTAGAATCATTGATTTATATTATTAATGAGCTGCGAAAATGGAAGCACACAATGTTTTTCTAAAAGCAACAGTTCTTGAATTGGAATTCGATAAAAGATACAAAAACCCTGCGGACGGCGGAGTACTTTTCACGTTCCGTACAGAAACTAATCACGTTTTAAAATAATCAAAGCGATAAAAAGTATAGCCCGTTCGTGCTAAGTTTGCCAAAGGCGTAGAGGCTGGTGTAGAAGCGTAGTAGGGGAGGCTACCGGCAAATTTAGCGCGAACGGGTAGTAACTAGGTATTCGTATGATAGATTTTCCTCCAATAGATCAATAAAAAACGCTCGTAAGTCGATTAGCAGGTGAATTGAATGCGGTCGACGCGTGCGCATACTTCGCGATATCGTTTGACGCACGCACAGTTCCGACCGGCGATTCTCAATGGCCCATTGTATACTGATTAGTACACCTAGGCTGTACACATAGAGCGTAGCGTAGCGAGTAGAGATTCGCCTCTGCTTACTTGGCATTCCCACAGTGTACTTATTGTGGGTCTAAAGGTGTTTTCCTCTAAGGCTATTCATCCGAGGGGGTACCCGAGACTGCCGGCCGGAGACAGATATTGCGGAACCAAGTCGATAGTCTGGCATGGCATCCATGAGGTCCCATGCGTTAAAAAAGAAAAAGGTAAGATAAAAATGATACTTAATGGTCCACTTTCGAAGATAGTCAAAACACGATTATCAACGAGTGTAGATAATGGAAATATAAGGGTATTAAAGTTTATTGTTATAGCATGCACTCTCGCCTCGACACGATGTTGCATTTGAATTGCACCCTCGCTGACTATAAAACTGCAGTTTGTATGCCACAGTCATAACTGCATCGTAAAAAGTGCAATCGACATCCAGTGAACGGACGTCATCAGTTCTTTATCGCTGAGTGCAAGCAGAGTCCTTTCGACGCGAGCCGGAGCGCAATCGCTTTATTGGCAACTAGGACGTCACGCGGTTTCGCCCGCGTAACTTCCGTTTCCGAGGGAATAAAATATAGCCTATGATCACCGGGAAGAGTGTAGCTTTCCAACAGTAAAAGAGTTTTTCAAATCGGTCCAGTAGCTTAGGAGTCTATTCGATGCAAACAAACAACAAAATCTCCTATAAAGTAAATTATCTTCACGGATGACATGCCTGACTCGAACTGACTCCAACCACGAGGTCCCTCGCAACCTATCTGTCTAGTGTAAATATTTATTATGTATTCAAAGAGGAATTTTGCAGGAGGCACACGTTTAGCATGAAAACGCCCCGCTTCCCGCTCCGCTAATACAAAGACGCGGCCTTAGACGTCATATCCATGGTTATTGGAATTGAATTGGAGGCGTTGTATGTGATATTGAAGGGTTATCTTACGCTAAAATCGATTTGTATGAATCGTGATGTTTATATGGTTATCATCCGACGTACAAGGAATCTTTGTGTAAGGTAACGTATGTTACGAGTATGATGTTTCCGGTGAACCAGAGTATCTACCTACTTATTTATGTAATTGATGAATCTATTAATACGAACACTAGCAATTGAAATCACTTCTATATTGAAGATGGTAGAAGATTTTGGAAAACTATTACAATAAGAAAATGGCAGAAATTATCGATTTGCCATTTTAAATAAACACTTCAGGCGAAGAATGACCTTAACTAATTGCAATGGAAAATACCTTTAAGAAAAGGGATATAGGAATACCGCAGGGCCCTCCTCGCTTCTTTTGAGGGTTACTGGCAATAGCATTCACAACTGAGATAGTGTAGTGACCCACAATTTGTTGGATGGAGCAGGAAATTTGCTTATAAGGGTAGTGTCATTTTGAGTAAGGAATTTCCATCAGGAGGTACTGTCATTTTCATAAGTTAAATAAAGGTAACAGGTACGTTACCATCCAAGCTATTTAGAAACAGCCAAGTATGACAAGAAAACTGGGATAGGCTATAAAAAGGGCAATAGTTATCAAGACACCATTGCCTGGTCCAACAGGTAAAAGAAGAACCATTTGACCAGAAGCCCTGAGACTGTGCCTGAGACGTGCCTGAGACCTGTGTCCTGGGGTGATTATTCCGAGGGTGTACCCGGGATCACAGGGCGGAAACTCCAGCTTGAATGTGTGCGTGTGGCCAATAATGCTCAGCAAATTGTCCGTCAACGCGCACGTCAACTCTACTGACAGCTGTGGCGCGACAGGGAGTTGCCGATCTGTATGTAATACTATTATATTATCTTTGCGGGGACTCCTGGCCGTAGGCAGATGAAAATGCAACGTATGGTGTTAGTTGCTAGAAATCGGGCATAGTATCCATGAGGATTTCACGCGTCAATTAAAGCCTTGAGACCTGGTTGCGCCTCTTACACTCTAAATAATAAACCTGCCAACAGTTATAATAAGTATTACAAAATAAAACTAAATAGACATAAACGACCTATTTCAAAGCATTTTTTCCATAGTATTTACCCAGAAATTTGACACGTAACCGGGTAGTGAACCTGCTAACGGGGTGTTCCTCGAAGCGGCCGACATTACTGGCACCCGTCCAATTATTGTCACTCTATGTATCATTAAGGGCGACAGGTTAAGTCGTAGTTGTTAGTCATATAATATGATGATCTGTATTAAAAATAAATATAATGTAACTAGTAGTTTTTGATGACTGTGTGTGAGTTCATATTCTGAAACTGTAGGTGGATTTCATCGTCAACGTGGCGTTTTTAAACCCAGTAGCTGCTGTTTATTTAAGCGGCACTTAATCAGGTAAATATCATGTTACAGCGACTAGTCCCGAACATACTGAAGATCAATCGGTCCTGAATCACGATATGAAAGTTTTTATTCTAAAGTCAAACATGCTAATCAGTCCAACATCAAAGATTGGACCGCGTTTTGCCCGGTATGACCACTTACCAAATTAAACCATTCAATGACTGTAGCTAAATGATGTATGTTTGGTTATAATGGAAAAATGGATGTAGCATCAGTTTCGTGTGGTATTTAAGTCCTTCCTAACAACTTGTACCTCTTTATTCAGGAAAAATACCACCGGTCTCAGACTGGTTTTGGGGAAGAATCTTGAACTATGCGACGATGATCTGATGGTTGCTGGAGATGTAGCAGTAATGGAAAGTCGTAGGAAGAAGGCATTTGCTCAACAAGAAGATCCTAGACTGAAAACTCTAAGAGGAGTTATATTTAAAAATTACAATCATATTCATTTCAGACTATTTAGACTGATGAGTACCTACTGGTTTTTTACCATTAAAAAAGTATTCTATTGTTTCCTGTTACCTTTGCCAAGTACATAGCATTTATTTGTAGAGCACATCACTAATTACCAGGTAAATATTCTGCTATGTTGAACAATGAACTCATTTACCAGAACGCAATATTCGATTCTTGGAAAAAAGCAAAAAAAAAACACTTTTTAAGTGCATGCTACTTAATTAAAAAGTGTTCTTTTTCTTTTTCTCATGACATTTTTCTAGTGATTGACAGATGTCAAACAAGAGAAAGTCTGAATATTAAGGAGTACTACATTATGTAAATCTATGCATTTCCTTTTACTAATGACTGAAACTAGCGTGAAAGCTCGCATACGTCTGAAATCTCAGTTTTGAAGTCACTTGTGATTGCCTTATTTTAGTAATTTTTTTTTAAATACTGCCACCTAACCTCTTTATTGTCACCTGCATTAAATCCTAATAATTATGTTAGTTAGAGGTTCACTAGCGTCAAGTTTGTTTAGTAGTTAACTCAGCACCCGTCATTTTCTTTTCTAATAAACCCATCTCACCCAGGCTTACACGGAATATATTTATTATAAACTAGCTGTTCCCGGCGGCTTAAACTGCGTAGAAGTCGTTATCGCGTAAAATCATTACCCTTCTTTTGCGCAGTCAGTTAAAAAGTAGTCTATGTCCTTCCCAGGGGCTCAAACTATCTTTATACCAAATTTCATGAAAATCGGTTCAGCGGTTTAAGCGTGATTACGTAACAGACAGACAGACAGAGTTACTTTCGCATTTTTGATAGTAGTAGCGATGGTAAACTTTTTTTCAATTTCTCTTGTAGTAGGTACCTACCGACTTGTATTACATAACTTCGTACGTATAGGAAGTCTGTGACACAGTTATGGCTACCCTTTGCGTGATTATATTCACGTGTTTATTAGGTCCAGTCGACCTATTAACACGTTTTAACAACCTATTTTACGCATTAATTCATAAACTAGAAGGAAAGCTTTGAACGTTAAATGTACTATTTCCCGTAGCACTCCCAGTAGTGTCATGGGAAATTAAAAATTTTCGTGAAAATTGGCAGTTTTTTTTATACCACTAAAGTAGTAGACAAGCATACGGCCCACCAGGGAGACTGGTAGTCAAAGTACCCTATGAACGTTGGCAACACCAACGGCGCTACACTTGCGCTGCCGACGCTGCAAGAATATTCTAAGACCGCCTTTGAAGAACCCCATGTAGGCGTTTGGGAAAACCGAGGCTGGGAGCTCATTCCACAATCTAAGTTTGCAGAAGAAAATCCCTTATGGACCTTAGCGTGCACGAAGAAGTTCGGACGCAAAGTGTGAGGATGAACACCCTTTTTAACGTGAGTGAAAATCAATCATGGATGCTATGGACTCCTACCGCCTACAAAACCTCACGTAACGCTCAACAGCTTACGGTTGGGAGCCCCGGGTAAGCCCCCGGAAGGATACCCCAGGACTCCCAACAGACCTACGGCTACCACTCTCTATGAAGTTCTAGATTAGAATATAGCAACGAGCAAGTAATCTTCACACAAATCTTACAATAATCTTCTATACATATTATATTCCGTGAACAGACTTACGCACAATGACGTACTAAACACAACATAGTCTGGTGATTGTCAGATTTCGCCGAAAGTCTGGCGCCGGCTTTACGTCTTAATTGTGTTGCATAAAACATGAGGTATTACTCAGAGACGCTTACAGTCGGTTTCTATTACGTTATCTGCTTTGAACAAATTATCAAAATTGCTATCGTCAATAATGATAAGTCACCTTCAAATTTATATAATTTTAGCTAGCATTTTCATTTTTACTGGCTTTGCATATGCAGGAAAAAGCTTGACTTTAATCTCAAGCATCGATCAAAATGAAAAGGTACTGCGCAAACGTACTGACGGACGGTGTTGCTAGAATAGAAGTATACTCTACTCTCACAATTCGCCAGTACCTAGTATTTTATCCCATATAACCCTTAGACAGGGAGATAAAAGCAAGGTAGTGTAGGATAGGACGTTCAACCGCCAGATGGACCGACGACCTGGTAAAGGTTCTTGGACTGGATGTGGAAGGCGCAGGACCGTGTGTTGTTGCGTACATTGGGAGACGCCTCCGTCCAGCAGTGGATTGCTATTGGCAGGTTGATTTGATTGATTGCGGGTTGATTGCGCGAACGCATTGAAGGGATTGGTAGAGGCATAATTTACACTCACGAATTCGTCAATTGTTTTTATGTCCCCCCATAAAGCAGGTAAAAAAAAGCTCCCTATAGAAGTATAGAAGGACCGATGACCTAAAAAAGGACACGGGGAGGGACTGGATGCGGAAGGCGCAGGGCCGTGTGCAGTGGCGTTAATTGGGAGAGGCTACGTCCAGGTCCAGCAGTGGACTTCTATAAATTTGATTTGAAGATATTCATACCGTTCAATCAGAAGTGTCTAGTTATCCCAAGAATGTGACTATTACTCAGCTGATAGCGCATTAATGTCAGTATTGTGTAATAATCGGTGTCACTAACACCAAAACTCTTGTAGCGGAAACGCGGAACTATCTATTTTGTGTTTGATTTCGTGGAATTGAAAGTTTTTTAGTTCGTAAGTATCTGTACTACTAAACGAATTGTATTTATTAGCGCTTGTAGGCCCGCTTGCTCAGTGTTGTGAGACGATCATTGCTGATGACAGTTTCTGACCGTTTCCGTGCTTCGGAAGGCACGATCAGTTGTTGGTCCCAGTTGCTAGTAAAGGCTTTTTATGCGGCTTGAATACTCTCACAAGCAGGTAGTTATAGCTAAGCACTGTCGGTTTCAACGCGTGTTGAATAATTGGACTAAATACAATTGATGAAATGTGTACATACAGTATGACTCTGCCTACCCCTTTGAGGCAAAAGGCGTGTCGATAAGTATGTATGATGCGATGCACATTTACCGCACTTTAGTGCGCTACAATTAGAATCGACAAATTGTTGACACTCGCGCTAATCAGCACTACGCTCATGTAACTTGCATGCGTCATTTGTATGTTTGACAAATCTGACTACTAGAATCACCTACCTCCCTTTCAATCAAATCCCCACCTAAAATTCACAAGCATAAAGTCTAAAATCCATACTGCACGATAACTTTCAAATTTGGAATGTCACACTTTGATGAAGGAACTGTTAGGCTACAGCCACACTACAGGAGCATCGCTTAGTGCTAAGAGTCAAGCGATTCGCTTAGTGAATTGATCATAGCGAACAGACGCATTGTGTAGTGTCAAAGCGAGTATTGCGACTCGCTTAACAACTATTCAGGTATCTAACTAGGCGCATCGCACGCAACGTGGCCGCTTTAATAATACGTAATGCATCCGTTCGCAAGGATCAAGTCACTTCCTACCGAGGGCTTACCCGGGGCTCCCAACCGTAGTACCAACCGACATGCTATGCTGGTGGGCATAGCATGCCTGTAAGATTTTTCTCACCTAAAAAAAAATCAAGTCACAAGGACCTCAAACTTGATGTCAGCTGCGAGTGGGGCGACACGGTGATTGCGGCACCAGAGTAAAAGAGAATATACACTTCGAACAAACGATATCATACTCACAGAGCGCAGTTTGCTTGCGTGCAAGTGCAGTGCCACCTTACTCTCTTGTGGCGCCGCACACTCGTCACAATCGCCCCGTCGCTCGCCCGCTGACATTTACTTTAAGGCCTAAGCTAGTCACTAAGGGGTCGTCCATTAATCACGTGAGGCTCGAAAGGGGGGGGGAGGGGGTCTGACAAAAATCACGAAACATCACCAGGGGGGGTGGGGGGTGTATTGAGATATCACGTGTATTTATTTTGAACAACAACTTTACAACCCATAATTTGCGATCTCTCTTACTTCTGAACAACAAAACCTACGGTATTAAAACTTGTATGGAATAATTCATTAAGCACTTAATTCCTTTCTTCCATCAGAAGTTATTGAAATAGGAATACTTATGCGTTGATCATACAACACAAAAATAATTTTGTCTTTCATCGTCTCTCCCAAAGGAACCGCGCAGATTATAGGCATCAATCCGATCAATGATAATCTCAAATTATGTCAGTATTATTTAAAATGGTACCTACTATAGCTTTGACGTGATACAGAAAGACATACAAAAAACAAACAATTTTAGCTTTAGTATCGGATGTAATGGAAGGTACCTAGAATAAATCATATCATAAAAAAAAAAGTCTTGGAAAAGAATTATCAAATATATTCGATGTACAGATTTTCGACTCTCTATAGCCTTATTATAAGTTAATACATAATCCTAGACTAGCCGATGCACGCAGCTCTGTCAACTGATGGGTGAAGGTCGTGGGACCCCATCCACGGATGATGATTTGGGGGGACCCTCTCCGTGCTCCGGAGCTCTCTGCTTTTTTTTGTCAGCTCCGGGGGAGCCGCTAATCTTGCTCCTCCGAGGAGAGACCCGGAAGCCCGGGGAGCCCCTGGCCGGACCAATGTGAATAATCTTTGGATATCCTTCGGCCCAGCTATAGGATGAGGAGGAACCCCGCGGGGTTTAGTGGATAGGGCGGTCCCTTTCCGGGACCGGGAGCACCACACCATCCGGGATGCCCTAGCAGCTGGAGTGACGGTGTCTAAACGCATTCCCCCCGTAACCAAAAAAATAAACGCAGCTTTGTCCACGTGGATATCGATAGTCGTGAGTCGTGACCAAAAGCATAATGATCGCATGGAAATTCAACCCTGATTATTCTACTTTTGTTCATAACTTCACTTCTATTTAGCAAACTGCGATCAAACAAACGTAAGATTTTAAGCTTGACAAACTGACACCTTCTTAATTAGTTTTTAAATAATGAATATTATATACCGGGAGTAAATGCGACGGGAAATATATTAAAATATTAATTAATATCATATCTCTCTTTATTATGTGATGAAAACGAAGTAGCGCGGGTCAGCTAATATTCGTATAGATAGATAGATTATACAATATAGGGACTTATATAAAATTAAAAAAAAATCTTTGTAGTTACTAAAAATACACGTGATTCGGCCCAGGGGGGGAGGGGTAATCTGAAACCTCACCAAATATCACCAAGGGGGAGGGGGGGTCTAAAAAATGCCCAAAAAAACCTCACGCGATTAATGGACGACCCCTAAGCGAAGTTTATATAGTATGCCTTCAGCCTTAGATTTGCACTACAAATGTGACCAAGACGTCACAATGCAGTGTTTAGTGCACGTATCACGTGACGAGTAACGTGGGGTACATAAATCGCGCTGTTGACAATCCCACAATAGCTGCGCCGGAGGTGGTGTTCCTGTTTCTGACCAAACCGATTTGTCATTCGTAATTGGATGGCGTTGACGTTAGTAAGTGGGATTTAGGTTTCTATTGTAAATTGCTCTTTCGAAAATGGCACTGGCTTTAAACCCGGTTCGTGCATAGGTCAGGTTAAAGACAGTGAAGTATCGACAGCCTACCTTAGTCCGTTTTAACACGGCAATAGGTCTTAAAATTGGCAATGTTGGTCCTCAATATGAGTCTGTGAGCTTTTACTCGCTTTTCTTCAAAAACCCAGAATTTTAAGAATAGCTACAGAAAATGGTGTTGCAGAATTTCAATATTTGATGGATATCATCATAGATTTGCCAGAACATACTGTATGTAAACTTTTCCCCATAGCTTTCTTCAAGATCAAAAGTTAAGACATGATCTATATATTTCTACAAACTAAACATTGAACACAGACGTCATATTCTTGGCTGTAGATGAGCTTTTGTTCATAGAATAAGTCGTAATCCTCGCTTGAAGGGCGAACACGTTTATCCGTGACCCGCGGTTTTACTCGATTACGATTAAATTATACTCGCTCGAGTGTGACTAAATACTCGTAAATCATACTCGGAACAAATATATTTGAAGTGTGATCAATCGGTGTACTGACTAAATACAAGTACTGAAGACATATTTATGTTATTTATAATAATAATAATAATAATAATAATAATATTTAATATTTAATATTTAATATCCACCGATTCCCACTTGATCGAGTTACTGAAAGTCACAGAAGCTTTCAGTAATTCTATCAAAATGGAATTTGGTGTAGATAAATGCGCAGTCATGCATGTAAAGAAGGGTCGGATTGTGGAATCTGAAGGAGTACAACTTTCAGATTTCACAAAACTTAAATCCCTTTCCGCAACTGAAACCTATAAATATCTAGGTATGTCGCAGGCATTAGGTATTACAGAGATAGGCATGAAACAAACGTTGATGGACCGTTTCTTTGGCCGCCTGAAAAAAGTGCTGAAAAGTCTTTTATCAGGCGGTAACAAGGTGCGGGCTATCAACGGTTGGGCCATGCCAATCTTAATCTATTCCTTCGGCATACTTAGATGGACTCAGACTGAATTAGACGCCCTGGATAGAAAAGTCCGTTCGCTATTGACCATAAACCGAATGCATCATCCACGTTCGTCTGTAATGAGGTTGTATATCCCACGAAAGTGTGGAGGTCGTGGCTTTTTAAATGCCAAGACCTTACACAATCGTGAGGTATACAACCTTAGGGAATATTTCCTTCATACTGACGTGGGTATGCATCGGGATGTGGTAGCAATAGATAATGGACTGACCCCTCTTGCTCTTACCAAAGAGAACTGGCACAAACCAGTAATATTGACGACTAATGATCGCAAGGAGATATGGCAGGGCAAAGAGCTGCATGGACGATTTTATCGGGCCTTACATGGGCCCGATGTAGATTTTCTAGCTTCCGTATCCTGGCTACGTTTCGGAGATTTGTTCGGCGAAACTGAAGGTTTTGTTTGTGCTATTACAGACGAAGTTGTCATGACGAATAACTATCGGAAATATATTTTGAGAGACGGTACGGTTGACATATGTCGGGCATGTCACCTACCGGGTGAATCTCTCAGACATATTATTTCTGGTTGTCCTCGTCTTGCCAACGGCGAGTACTTGCATAGACACAACCAAGTGGCCAGGATTATCCATCAGCAACTTGCGCTAAAATATAAACTTGTAGATTCAGAGGTACCATATTACAGGTATGTGCCCGACCCAGTTCTAGAGAATGGTCGTGTCACGTTATACTGGGATCGGTCTATTATCACTGACAGGACTATTGTAGCCAATAAGCCTGATATAGTGGTAATAGATCGATCAGAGCGCCTCGCAGTAATCGTTGATATTACGGTTCCACATGACGAGAATCTCGTGAAAGCAGAAAAAGATAAACAGTTGAAATATTTGGACTTAGCTCACGAGGTTGTCGACATGTGGGATGTGGATTCAGCGATTATTGTTCCGATAGTCGTATCAGCACACGGTCTGATCGCCAAGAGCCTCGATCAACACCTTAAGAGGCTCGCGTTAGGCGGTTGGGTCAAGGGTTTGATGCAAAAGGCGGTTTTGTTGAGCACGGCACGTATTGTGAGGCGATTCCTGTCTTTGGAGCCCTGACCACCGGTAGCTTGGTCCCTGTACCCGATGCCGGTGGGATACTATTTTTTTATATTTTTAAATGTATTTTTTTATATGTATATTTAAAAATGTAAATTGATATGTAAATAATTAAATAAAGAGGAATAATAATATATTCTTTATTGTACACCAAAGCTTATAAATAATAACAAATAATAGGAGGTATTCTATACGGTACAATGGGCGGCCTTATTGCTAGAAGCAATTTCTGCCAGGCAACCTTTAGATGGACTGGACTGTGTTATATTTCAAAAATGGGGTTTGGTGTCACACAATACTTATTAGCAAAATAAAATAAAATAAAATCGATCAATATGTAACTACATAAATACATACATACCTACACATATACACACATAAATACAAAATATACATACATACACACCTATACATATACATACTTAAATACATATATACATACAGACATACAACTATACATATATTATACACTTCCTACACATATAATATACGCACAAAAACTCTATATACCGGTGGTTTAAATTGAAAGATAGTATTCTTTCACCCTTACTTTAAATGCGCCCAACGTTTGTGCACGCCTGATATGGACCGGTAGTGTATTCCACAGCCGTACTGCTTCAACAGTAAAGGATTTATTGGCAAATTTTGTCGAATGTACGGATCTCCAAAATTATAAATGGATTTTTTTTATTATACCACTAAGGTGGCAGACAAGCATACGGCCCACCAGAAGGACTGGTGGTCACCGCAGCCTATGAACGCTTGCAACACTAGAGGCGCCACACTCGCGCTGCCGACCCTGTTGGGATATGTTGACGCCTGGCTCCGAAGAGTCACAGGTCATTCTTGATTCTGCTTCGGTTCAGTCCTTCTTTTATGTCTTCTTTTTTTAACCCCCGACGGAACCCGAACGAGGTGTTATAAGTTTAACGTGTGTGTGTGTGTTTGTAAGTCTGTCTGTGGCATCGTAGCTCCAAAACGGATGAACCGATTTTGATGCTGTTTCTTTTGTTTGAACGATGGGTTAGGGGAGAGTGTTCTTAGCTATGTTTCATAAAAATCGGTGAAGCCATTTCAAAGATGTGAGGGGTGAAAGAAGTGATGAAAAAATTGAATGTGTTCAAATATACCCGTGTTGGGTATCAAATGAAAGGTCATCACTTAAACATCCCGGTACCGCAAGTTTTATGAAAATCGGTTTAGCCATTCGAAAGATATGAGGAGTGGATTTCTAATTCTGTAACCACACTCCGCGCAATTCGCATTAGCTCTGAATAATTGTTGATAGACTATACGTATGTTGATATTAAAAAGCCCCTATAAAACCCCTATAAAAAGCATGAAGTAAAAAATTAAAATAAAAATTTAAAAAACCCCCGACTCAAAAAAAGAACAATAAAAAAACCCGTAAAAAGTAAAAAAATAACTATTATATTATGACCTATCTACCCTAAGTACTGAACCTTTATTATTATTAACTAGCGGCCCGCTCCGGCTTCGCACGGGTATACAGTATTACTCCACTATTTAATGGATGTTATTATACACTAGCTGAGCCCGCAACTTCGTTTACGTCACATAAGGTGTATAAAAGGAAAGGTATTTCTTCATCAGAGTCATCAAGCAGCGTCTGAAACTGCCCTGTTTGCTTAATCATAAAAGAGCTTAATGATTAAGTCTATTTTAAAACAATTCAGTCCGCGCCGAAGGCGTGGAATTGTTTAAAAATAGTCTTAATCATTAAGCTCTTTTATGATTAAGCCAACACGCCAGTTTAGGTTCACTCACATTCAAAGAAACCCCTACAATTAAAATTTTCAAGATATCAAATTCTTAAAAGTGTTATAACTCTTTTATTTCTAAACCGATTTACATAAAACAAACGCTAAATGTTAAATGGAGCAAACCTCAACACAATAAAAAAAACCGCATTGCAATCGGTTGAGCGGTTGCTGAGATTAGCGTGCACAACCGTACAGACAAACAGATATACAGACATACAGACATACAGACAAACAGACAAAAATTCTAAAAATCATTGTTTTGGGTTCTATTGCGTTCATAAAGCCCCCCTATAATATTTTTTCTTATTTATCTTCCATGTACAGACAGCGACCTGTTACGATTTTATTATATGTATTGATTGATATAAACCTTCCTCTTGAATCACTCTATCTATTAAAAAAACCCGCATCAAAATCCGTTGCGTAGTTTTAGAGATTTAAGCATACAAAGGGACATAGGGACAGAAAAAGCGACTTTGTTTTATACTATGTAATGATAATGATAATGAAGTGTAAGTCGGGGGTTTTTTAAATTTTGAATTTATTTTTTTATTAATGAAGTCATTTATACTTTTACACATTGCAATAAAAATAAATAAATAAAATAATAACAGAGGTCTTTCGCAGCGTTCAATAGCTGTGCGATTTGCGCGCGGGAACCGTTGTGACATCGTCTAGCTTTTTGTTTGACTACCCTCAACTGCATCGAAGATGAGTCACATTGTGTAGAAAATTAGATATTTGTTAATACACAAATAATAACATCACGGAATGGTTTCGAAGTTCATAAAGCTATAGTATGAATTATTCACTTAATAAATGTAGTTTCTAAGCATGCTTCATAAACAATACATGCATTTTATTGTACCAACTTCCTGCTCTCAAGAATTATATCCCATATGAGAACCATCGACAATATATTTTAAAGCGTTTGATGTAAATATAGATTTACAATAAACTCAACGAAGGGGAAACAATGACGTTGTTCCAAGTTCTAAGAATTTTGTAAATATTTATAACCAGTTTGTACTAAGCGTCCGCGGTTTTGTATTATTCGTAAGGACAAAATACTGTAGCTTATATCGATAATGATCCAAGCAATTTTATTGAAATCTCTACAGAACATTTGGAAAATACGAGACGAGAGGTTTGGCACATGCATTCAAACACAAATTAAATTAAAAAAGTTTGCTAGAGTTTCGGATAGGTATTTATTTTCATACTTATTTTTTATCGTCCATTTCTTTCTATATTGTAGTTCGAGTAGTAAATTAAATATTTTATCCCGGGACATCAGTGGTAGGGCATTTAGGGCAACGTGTGGTTTTAGTCCTTAAAAGTTCCGCATGGCATTCATGACGGATTTCCACACGTTAAGAAAAAAGGCTGATATGCATGAGTATACTTTCAGAGTTAGGTATTAACAAAGCATTATCACGACCTAATAACACGGCACTCCGAGCCTATCATTAGCTGCAAATTGCATCGATAACAACTCATCTCAGTCAACCTTCACCGACATAGCGAGGTATCTCCATTGTTGATTATGAATATGCTCACGTGTTACAATCTTCAGTTAGATATAAGGGCAATTAATATGGAATCATAATCGTAGGTTCTATAGTATAGAAGTGATCAGACTGTTCAAAATTATCCTAGCAAATCTATACTTTACTTATGTTATAAAGCTGAAGACGTTGCTTGCTTGGACACTGGGATCGAACTACTGGTTGCATTTCAAAAATTATTTTGAGCGATAGTTCATTTATTGAGGAAGATTATAGAATATAGACTATATAACATCACGCCAAGACGAATAAGAGCGGTGCAGCAATTAATTAAATATTAAAAAACAGGTTTTTTTTCTTTTTAAAAGCTTGTCATACACGAGATCCGAAACATGCTCATACATAAGAAGTCCAGCTGGTTCAAATGATAAAATTTGGACACCTGTTCATCCTCATAATTATCTTTTTAATTCAAATGAGATTTTTATATTTGCCAGGATATTTTTCAAAGGATAGTAACTTGTCTTTGAGACGTTCTAGAGTACCTAGTAGGTACCTATTGAAACTGGACCCAAAATAATAATTATGTCTCTCTCACTTTGCAAATTGCTTTCAATCACGAACGTGGGACAATGTCTGCCTACCCGTTTCTTATTACCCCAGGAATAATATATGAATACGGTCGTTAATTATTACCAAAGGGATAATGGAGGATTATGATCGACAGTGTAATTTAGCGGTCAGTGGGCTATACATACGTAATACTTCTAAATTTTTTACAGAGTGACTGACTCATCAATTACAGTCCAGTCTAAACCCTTCGAAATCTAAACAAGAAAGCCGTGAGGTCATTCTCACCAGACTGCCCCAATCTAACACGTTTATTGAGAAAGTGAAAGTGCAATCCGATTGACGTTGTCATTTTTGTTTTATTTCAAACTATGAACAGATGAATCACGTGACCTAGTGACGTAGTTAATGCGACAGAGTCACAGACTACAGACAAAATCTCGACATAAACCCCTCTGCACTCTATTTTATAGAGAAGGGCTAAAACTGGATGTTTTATTGCATTACTAGCTGATGCTCGCGGCTTTGCCGGCGTAAAATTTTATTCCCGTTCCAGCTTCCCATGGGAACATATGCCCGGAATGAAAAGTAGCCTATGTGTTATTATTATTCCGGACTATACTCTACCCCGGTACCAAATTTCAGCCCAATCCGCTCAGCCGTTAGAGCGAGCTCGAGTAACAAACATCCGAGCATCTTTACAAACTTTCACATTTAAAATATTAGTAGGATTTCCAGTAGAAGATCGATAAGACAAACTACTTGGCAAGTTCGTAAGGTTATAATTTAGGAACGTTCACTAAGAAATGGATTTTTCAAAATTTCCATGCTCGTCTTCGTCTACGCTTAAAGACTTAAAATAAATCACAAGAGACTCACGAAATTGGCTACACAATTATACTCCCAGGTTCATAATTTTTCACCAGTCTACATTCGCCTAAAGCAAAATACAACGTAATACTATGTCAGGGACTGGCGGACAGATGTGGGCCAAGATACGAACAGCTAGTAATTAACAAAGCTCGAAAGAGGCGCCGGGATGTCACAGCCCAGGTCTGAGAAAAAATTCACTCGAATCGATATCTATCGCAACTCAAAAATACTTGGAAACCAAATTAGGTGACGAATATTCGTCACGGTTTTTATTCGAAAATCTGGGTGAATCATAATTATACCATATTACCACACACATTACCTATATTATAAAACAATTTCTTGATTAAAATAAAACTCATTAATCAAGATGTCCCCTCGTTAATTATTCAATTCATCTAACTAGTCTATAGCTCTGAAATCGAGTAAACTGATAAACATACCTAACATACGTGATAGTTACATGAAAACATCCAAACTCGTTAACAAACATTTGTGTTGCAGTACTTGGAAAATTAGCAGTAAAATTAAGTAGTTTTCATAGCACCACCAAAGCACTCATGTACAGACGAAACCAAAGAACGAAAATGCAGTAGCAATAGTAACAACCGTAGGCGAGGCCGCAGTGGCGGCCGTGGGTCTGTTGGGAGTCCTGGGACATCCATCCGGGGGCTTACCCGGGGCTCCCAACCATAGGCTGTTGGGCGTTACGTGAGTTTTTTAGTCGGTAGGAGTCCGGCATAGGATCCATGAGGATTTTCCCTCACGTTAAAAAAAAAGCAATAGTGACAAATTTACCAACCTCACCCTTTCGGAAAAGTATACTTCATGAGAATTTGCCTTTATATTCAAAAGAAAAACTCCGACAAGTGTGACACAGAAAGATGCGTTGGACAGATGCCGAGAGGGTTGTGCACTAGTTTCCTCATTATGATTTTTCATCCATTTAGGAATTCCGCTAAGTCGAATGTCAGGAACATTTTTTTTTTACCATTTTTACTGTTAAGTGATTTTTTCTTCGGAAAAGTGAGTCAAGCATACATTCTAAAGTTAAATTTTGAGTACACGTTCGAAGAAATACTAAAAGGACTTCCTCAATTCCTTTGTGAAGTGAAATAAAGAGTCTGGGTTGGTGTGCGGTCCGATTATGATTGTTGCACATGTGCGGTGACCTAAATTTGATTCCTTTTTACTGTCAGATTAATTTAGTTTTTTTATTTGAAAATTTAGCGAGAAGTTCGTTTTTAAAAGGTCCCTGTGTTGACATAAGGATAATCCTTTCCGTGGTTTGAACAATTAAATTAAATGCGAGATTTTTTATTTGTATCTGTCGTAAAAATCGTTTATGGCGCTGCTTGGGCTGTTTTACTGTCAATCAGTGATGCACAGGACTAAATAAATATTGTAGTCAAGATGTGCTAACTAAATAACATACGTAGAAGTCTAGGAGTATAGGGTAGGCAGGCTGAGGTTGCTCACACTTCACCAGTTATAGTTTTGTCCCACTTAATAATTGTTAAGTCCATTATTGTTAATATATTACCAATCAATATAATACATTGCTTCTTGTACACCAATAAAACAAATACAATTAAGCAACAACCAGTATCGGCATGTTTACAATAGTTCGTTACGCGATAACAGGGCCAGCCAGTCTAACGCACACGTGCGTCGGCGCATAATCACTAAGCAATAAGGTACAGAAGGCAATCTACATACAAAGTACGCACGGACTACGTACACATGCGTTAGAGCACGGTTTGGTCCAATAGGAGGCTTACTTCCACGAACGCTTAGGTTGTGGAATGATCTCCCAACCTCGGTTTTCCAAACGCCTACAGTATGGGGTTCTTCAAAGGGATCTTAGAAAGGGTCTTGCTGGGTCGGCAAGCGAGTGTAGCGTAGCGCCTCTGACGTTGCAAGCGTTCATAAGCTACGGTGACCACAGTCTATCAGGTGGGGTCGTAAGCTTGTCTGGCGCCTTAATGGTATAAAAATAAAATATAGACACATGTCACACGAGTACACATACACAAGGAGAGGATTTTAATAGTAATTTGCGATACTTTTCTGAGCGAGTGTGCGTAACTAAAAGTCAAGTAGATACATGAGATTGCTTTCTGTACCTTATCATTTTGTGGCACGACTTACGCAATGTCGTCGGTTTGCCTGCGCGGGAGTGGAATTGATTCATTGTGTCGTGTTTAGCGATACCTGTCTGTTTAGTGTGGTTTGTTTAAATATTTGTTCACGAAGAGATACGTAGAGATTAATGTAGAATAAGTAACTGCCAGTTTGATGGCAAACGTTTACCTGTGTTCAATCGAGACACTAAGCAAAAACCGAGGATAAAATTGCCTATAGTGGCTTCCAAACCACAGTTGAGCGGCGATTCTCGGCTCGAATGCGTAGATGGCAATTTACGAGTAAAATATAATTTGTCTTATTTTTGCAAACGGTTTAACATGAGACAAGGGATACTTCATCATTAAACTTTTGTCCGTATCGACTTCACCCTGGGTTTGAAGACTGGATTTTAAGTTTATAAGCAGCTGAGAACAGATATTGTTTGACCGTGTGTGAGCAGATCCTGCTTTCAACCCCGTAGGGCCACCTGCGTTGTTGCCTCGTCCATTGTCGTTGGTCAGCAGGTGCACCCAGTGGCGGCGTAAGGCGTGGGCGACGTGGGCCACCGCCCACGGCCTCGCTGTACCAGGGGCCTCGCGCCTCAAAATTTTTTAATGCATTGATTCAAAGCGAGAATAAAATAAAAAAGATATAAATACATTTTGTTATGAAAAATTTTTTTTAGTCTGGCAACATTTGCTTACGTTGCGTAACTATTATATCGCGAGTATCCGAATCCCTTGTTTAATTTGTTTACTTTCTTTACTAGGTAGCCAACCAACAGTGGCGTAACTACGCATCGACCGGGGCCCGTGGCAAATTCGTTGGATGGGCCCCTCAGTGAAAGTACCGTAGGTGAGGCCGCAATTGTAGCCGTAGGTCTTTTGGCAGTCCTGGGGTATCCTCACGAGGGGGAGTGGTCGTCGCACCTACCGCACGAACATACTATATTTAGCAAGAGTTGTCCAGCGAAATATAGTACGTCGGTCAGCAGAGCGGGTGCATGATCTCACTGTTCAGTATTCGCGTAGTCCTGCCCGCCATCTGGGTCGGACTACGAGAGAGCGTATGCATGAGCGGCTCGTCCCACATCTCTTAAAGTACCCTAACCTACACCTTGGATGCCCCCAAAATTCAATTTTTTTTTCGTTTCAAAGAGCCTCGTTCTCCCAACTTCTGTGAATCGTTTTCCATACAGGAGAAGTTGAAACCGAGTTAACCGAGCGAGATTCTACGTGTGCGTTTTGGCTCATGGTAGACGTGCAGCCGTGGGACGAAAAAATGAAGGATTCTCGAAAGGGTGAAGACGGGCCGACATTTTTGCCACATCAGCAGCAGTTAGTGACAAGACGCAGGAGCTAGGTTCGTCTATGTCTTTCGGAGAGCTTTGGCCCCCTGCATATATGCGGGACCCGTAGTTCCAAACACACACTTGATGAAGTAATAGATTTTTTTTATTTCTCTCGGTCCGGGGCCTCTTCGGGTCGGGGGCCCGTGGCATTTTGCCACCTTTGCCACCCTGTAGTTACGCCACTGCCAACCAATTAAATGAAAGTACCACACGCACGCACGCAGCTAGGGCTTTCAAAATTACGGATTTTCTAATTACGGAATTACGTAACTGCTTTTTTTTTGTTTTTTTTTTAACGTGAGGGAAAATCCATCATAGATTAGCATCTATGATGGATTTCCGGACTCCTACTGACTAAAAACCTCACGTAACGCCCAAAGGGTAGGGAGCCCCGGATAAGCCCTCGGAAGGATGTCCCAGGACTCCAAACAGACCTACTATATAATTCTAATATGGACCTACGGCCACCACCGCGGCCTCGCCCAGGGGGCGCTTCGGGTGCTATCCCGCGTCTTTGGGGGGTTTTGGGTGTGATCCCGCTTCTAAAGGGGGAGGTTTGCGTGAACTCCTCACGTCACGCTGCCGTCACGGGCCTGCTTCTGTAATCTGTACATGGAAGTTATATTTTGAAAGTGTTAACTGTACTACTACTGATTTTATATCGATACTGAAGCCAAAAAATGAAATTAAAAAAGAAATTCATCTACCTGTTTCCCAAAACAGTACATACTTATCACGCCGAAACTACTGAATTAATTTGAATGATCTTGGCATAATCTGAGCTTATGATCCGAGAAAGGTTCAAAGATACTTTTTATACCGATATTTCACGCGGATCCTTTGGGAGAGGGGACGAAAGACAAAATAGTTTTTCAGTTGTATACTTAGTCCAATTATTTTAAAATATTTTTAGAGTTAGAAAGTGAGTACTTTAAGGATTGTTGCACACATATTTTGAGTCACGATAATCAAAATTCATATTGATGTCAAAAACAATTTGTAAATGAAATTATTCGTAAGGTTAAAGAAGCAAAGCATTATTCCTTTTTGCTCGATTGCACTAGAGACTGTAGTCCTGACTGCTGTCCTGATTGCATAAATATCACTGGCACAATCATCGTCAGTACTATGGAGCCATATTTAAAAAAAATGGAATTAAATCATCGATCTATATGTACAATTGATCGTTTTTTGGACTGGAAGCATCCTTTGAAAGCCGATATTTAAAATATTGGTATTGTCAATAATCTAATTTGTATTTTTATGAACAAAAACTTGACAGTGTTAATAGTTTTGTTTTTTTTTTATTATTTTATAAAATCCGTCTTCAGGTCGCCACAGAACAGGGCCTCGCAAAATCTGTCTTGCCCACATCAAATTTAGGTCTTGCCCCGCCACTGGGTGCACCGCTAGCAGGTGAGGTGACTTGGGTCTTGAAATCGTGGTGGAGCCCTTAACACCCTAGTCTTAGAACTATACACACCAAGAAATAGAACAATAATAAAGGAGGGGAGAGAGAGGAACCCGTCTCACATCCTCGATTCGTTAATGCTAACGTACAACAGTTGAGGGTAACCACAACTAATTGTAAGGGAGAAATGACGGACCGAACTTCTCAAGAAAGAAATTTTGGATGTTGGATGTTCTGGTGAATTAGGCGGATCCCAGAACACCCCCACAGGGGCAGATCGGTGTCAAGGAGTTTTAGTGAGTATTCCCAGTGCTATCGTGATCAGGTGCTGGGTGACCCTCACACGAGCCCATGCCTCGCCAGCATGGGTAGTCCGTAAGCGGAGCTCTCCTTGTAAAAAAAAAAAGGATGTTTAATTACCTACCTGTACCCTCCAGATTATTATTAATGAGAACTACTCCGCATACCATCGTGACTAATAAGACTTATTCCTCTTAATTAGATAAAGGAGGGGGAAAAAGGTTTCTTTCCCTCCCCTCCTTTATTATAGTTCTAGGATGAATTTCCGCAATGTAACGCCTAAATCCATTAGTAACACCAAGAACTACCTGATCTTCGCAAAAAACCAGATGCTTTACATGGTACTAAAAATTATAGTTCCCACTAATATAAATAAGATTTTTTTTACCTAGTACATCAATGAATAAGATGTTTCCGAGAAATATCTACATAAATGTGGTTGAATCTATCTGTGCAACCTCATAAATGATAGCAGATTTAGTATTTACGTGAATAATACAATAACATTGGCTGTTTAAAACTTCCTCTTATGATAAACATACCGCAAGAATCCATCTTCGAGTTTAAAGTACAAACAGTCTTGCGAATGGCAATCTTTCAGTGTAAATATTATTTTAAAGAACCGCACTATTCTATCGAGAAAAATCTGTTAAGTGTTTTGCTGGAAAAGTACCATAACGCGAGCGTTAGTCTCTCTTGTATACGAAAACCTCACTTTTGAAGTTACTTTCTTGCTAACATTAGACTCAATTTTTTTTTTATTTGTCAAGTAGGTACATACAATAGTTTTTATTGATAATGTTTGGCACCTTGAGCACACGTTCACATAAAACACTAAAATGAAAATGAATGCAAAATGTAAAAAAAAACACATTTATTTCGCATAATTCTAATAAGTACATAGGCACTTACGAAACGTCAGACGCTACTAAAGCAATTAAACAGAAATACATTTTTAACACATTAAATTATGTGACAAAACCCTATGATCGCCATATACGGAACCATACACATCAATAACACTATTCAGTCGACATTAATAACGTCCCAGCTTTTACACCTATCATAAATTTATACAAAAATTATTTAGCAATGTACCACAGACAATACAACCTTAAAGACAACCCTTTCGTGAACTCTGCTATGAAAACGTAATCGCTAAATATTGGTGGGGTGCGGGGAGAGCTTGACTAGTACTATTGGTTCCTTTATGGCCACGCCCTGGCAATCACAGTCGTACGACATTATTCACACGAACATTTGTCACATAGCGTTATCTGATCACAAAGTAAGCTATGAATAATCTTCTTGTGTTATATATGGGTATCAGATCTCGAATACCCATAACAAAAGACTATTTCTATAGGATAGGACTTATATACTTTTAAATACATAGGTACATACATAGAAACATCCAGACTCTCGAGACAAACATTTTATAGATCAATTTTTGTCTCCGGTGGGAATCGAATCCACGTCCCACGAATCGTAATCCGCCGTCCATCGCACACTACGACCTCTAAGACAAACGAGGGCTGATTCGATAACAGAGCGAGAAAAAGATAAGAGGCGCGCCCGTCGGTAATGCAGTCTCAGTACTTAACGTTTCGGTAAAGCGTTGTCTATTAGGTTGCATTGTCTGTGCAATGAACCAAAACTAAACCACAATCATACCAGAGACTTGAATGTGTAAAATTTCGCAGAAACATGTTCGACCGCCCGCAAACTAATCGAATTTCACGATAAGCTGTAAAATATTACGTTTTATGATTAATATTTAGGTTTATCGATTTACCAATAAATCGACAGCCACAATTTCCTAATTAATATAAATAATATTATGACATACTAGCTGATGCCCGCAGCCACGCAGCTTTGCCCGCGTATAATTTTTTCCCGTTCCCGCTTCCCGTAGGAACTTATTTCCGGGATAAAAAGTAGCCTATGTGTTATTCCAGACTATAATGTATCCCTGTACCAAATTTCAGCCAGATCCGTTCAGCCTTTCGAGCGTGAAAGAGTAACAAACATCCACACATCCACACTCACAAACTTTCGCATTTATAATAATCGCAGTTTAATAGTTCCAAACTATGTGTAATGTGGGTATCATAGGCACTGGGAATATCTTCATTCTCCATGATATTACCATGTGGGTCATGAACATGATTCCCGGCGGCGTAATGATCATGGAGAATACATTCCCCATTACGCCACACTTGGTTGGGATATCTTTTGATGACGTCACGGGGAAAGATACAGAATAACAACTGCCAGACCAAAGATTTGAATTTATATTCATACAAATCCTCATTAAACAAAATAGTGAAGGAAATCGACTATCAATAAATTCTATCCATTTTAATGAAGAAATTTATAAGATTTTAAATAAACAGACACCAAAAATGTTGATAAGTACCTACTTGACAAATGGGAAAGAGTTCAAAACGATAATCATGTCTGAAAGGCATGCGCAAAAAGCATCGTGCACCATTTACTGCAGTTGGCTCATTCTCCAATTATGTTTACATCATGATGCGAAGGTACAACTCGATCGTTCACGAAATCACGAGTATAAACCCCTTTGTTAGAAACATAACTTAACTACATAAGTACGAAACAGTAATACTGAATCAGTATTTATGTACTGAGGAGTATATTTGGAGAATCAGGCACATAAACAATGTGCACTTAGCTCCTTATGGCGTGTTCTCGAATTTCACAAAAACCACCCAACAGATAAAAGGCGTTTCTCTTATTTTTATCACATCTCGACATGAACCAACCGTAAATATACATTAAAATCGATTTCAAGGAAACGGTTTTTGGATATTATGTTCGCGCCTCTCCAATTTCAAATTCAAATCTGCATCAATGATAAAAAAAAACGGTAACTAAGTTAACCTGTCACTTAAGATTAAAGCTGTCGGCCATTTTGGATCGAATTGCAATTACATTACGATGTTTAAGCCCGTAGCCCGTGTTACACGACATCAAGAGAAAAAAAAGAAATAAAAAAAGAATCTGCATCGTTTAAAAAAGCAAAAATGTCGTTAGCAAATAAAAATGAGCTGAAATGAAGTGTATGTCGTTAAAAAGATAAAAGAATAATTGAATGAGGACAAGTACATTCGGTGGCTACGAGGAACTCCTTGTGTGACACAGCTGATGCATGCTGAATAGCTGTTTCTTGGGGTTGCCAACAAAATTAATGGACCGTTTTAATATTCGGTGCAGGAACTAAAATCCTGTTCTACTTTTTATTCAGTTAAGAAATAGTAGGAAATGAATTTACTCTAGAGTCAGTTTTTGTGAGCGTCTGTCAAATAAATTCAATGTCATTTTATTAAAAAAAGTCCAATACTAATAATGGTGAAACATGGTGACCCATCTTATTCGAAGAAGTTACCTTAGCCATTGCAAAAATATAGGTAGACTAGGAACATTTGCAGAGCCTTAGGAAGGTCCTAAAGCACCTTTTAAAGGAGTCCTTGCATCTACCTTATTCAAACGTTTCGAAGTAGATCAGATTTTGTTGAATAAGATCAATGCCCCAATTCATGTTAATCACAGGAACCTAATACATAACAATTTTACCACGATAATACCGTGATTTTACTGAGGAAACGGTATAACTGCAAAAAAACAGTCTTTTTCTAAATATTATCGAAGACAATATACTAATTAAAATTTATGACAAGCCTGGAATCACGTAGCATAGCGTTATTATAATCTACAGTCAAACATAAAGAAAACACGGTTGGCGATCGCGAAAGAGAATTTATTGCTACATTTCAAGAAAATAGCTGAATTATTTAAGAGTGGTTTACCCTTGACACGGTCGTGGAGACCACGGGTTGAGGTGCTGGATTGAATGCTTTGAAAATGTCATAAACTATATCTGATCACAGCAACGGAGTGTGGCAATACTTTTTTTAGTTTTCTGAAGAGCGGTTAATTTGTAATCTCGTAGTCTCGCAAGCTCACTGTTCTGTTCTTTCTGTATTGATAAGTATTTGATCTTTTGTGGAATGGAAACACAACGCCTGATCGAAAGTGACTTACGGACTTCTGCATCACCAGGGCGCCGATTCTCGACCATACGGCTTGAAGCGTAGACGGATATTAACTGTTGTAATGTCTTTTGTCTGATATTATGCCGTTTCTAAATATTAGAAAACCGGCCAAGTGCGAGTTGGACTCGCCCATGAAGGGTTTCGTAGCAGCAAGTAACATAATATCAAAGTTCTTGTCGTTCGTTGTAACTTTGATTGATGTTTTAACACGTTCGCAGTGGTAGTGATTTTTCTAACCGAAAATTGCGGTTTCCGACGTATTAAAAAAAAACTACAAGCTCTATCTCGTTCAAACCAATTTTAGTTGGTAGTTTTTATGGCAATGTTCATCATATATTCTTTTTAGATTTATCATTCTCTTAGTTTAGAAGTTAGAGGGGGGGGGGGGGGACACATTTTTCCACTTTGGAAGTGTCTCTTGTGCAAACTATTCACTTTATAAAAAAATAATGTCAGAAACCTCCATAGCATTTTTGAAGACCTATCTATAAATAACCCACACGTATGGTATTGATGAAAAAAAAATTTTTGAGTTTCAGTTCTGAGTATGGGGACCCCCAAAATTTAATGCGTTTTTTCTAGTTTTATATAAGAATCTTAATGCGGTTCACAGAATACATCTAGTTACCAAGTTTCAATAGCATAGGCCTTATAGTTTCGGAGAAAAGTGGCTGTGACACACGGACGGACAGACAGACGGACAGACAGACAGACATGACGAATCTATAAGGGTTCCGTTTTTGCCATTTGGCTACGAAACCCTAACAAAAGACATGTAACAGTAAAATCGTGTGTATTTAAGCCGTACGGTTGAGGATCAACACCAAAAGATGCAATTGGGTGCAACACTCGTGCAACGAGACCTTTCGGGGCCTAAGCCAGTCTTACCTGCACCTAGGTATTACAACAGCAGAACGAAAATTTTAAACAAAACCTTATCGGGCAAGCGCAGTAGAAACCAATCCACCTCCTAAAATGATTAAGAGACGCCTACCTCCCGCAGTAGACTGCAAGCAGCAATAGATGCTGATATGATTGTATACTGTGTCTTTAAAAGTAAGATGTTTATTTAATTCTGACAGGTATGAGGAGGCAGATGTTATTAGAAATATTAGTCTTACACGTTTTCCTCACCGCTTCGCTAGAATATCAAAATTGAAAATGGAAACAAATGCCAACTTTGTTAATATAAATCGCAATATTTTCTGAGAAGATTGTATTTTAGAAATTTCCACGCGATTTCGTTACGTGGGTTACGTGACACGGGTCGTGTAAAAGTGATTCGTTGGACAACAGTCATCTTTACTAATGTGATATATTTTACGTCAGGGGGAAATACGTTGGGTCTACAAACTTTTCTAATATAATCTTATTTCATTACTCAGACAGTAACGTAGCTTTTTTTCAGAGTGCTGCTCATAGGAGTTCCATAGGGGCTTTCTTGCGTCTTTGATTGGAATCTTAGATCATCTAACCACAGGATGCGCCTTACTTAAGCATTCCTTTCTGCCAAGCCAATAGACCCTTTGGTCTATTGGCTTTATAAAAAGCACTGTACATCAGTACATCATTTTATATGATTAAACTAGTACATTTCATTGTAGTTGACTGTACAATAAAAATTAACACACAACAGCCATTACGCGTTTGTCGATTAATACATTTTTAATATACATGATGAAATTTTATGTGTTTGTGTTTCCCCCTTCACCCGCTATGACTAACAGAATATTTTTGTATGCGGTGGTTCACAAAAGGCTAGTCCCGTGATATATGGTCTAAGATTGGAATAGACTCCTGGCCTCAGATTTTCGACCTTCTACCTACCTACAGTATGCGGTTCTTCAAAAGTGGTCTTAGAAGATTTTTGCAGGGTTGGCAGCGCGAGTGTAGCGCGTACTTACCGGTGCCAAATTAGCGCGGCACATTAATTTTTATAATACTACTAGCTGTTGCCCGCGACTTCGTACGCGTGAAAATTATGTTATAATGCCAATTTGATTGATCTCTGCTTACCCCTAGGATATGTATCGTGATTATATATAGCCTATTTGAAGACTCTACCCCTAGTTAATATTTGTACAAAATTTCAAATGTATTGAGTACTTTTCGAGATCCTTCTGGACAAAGCAAAGCAAACAGATAAAGATTTTTCTAACTATATTTTCGGCTTCGGTATCTTATGTTGAACACCCAGCGAGTATTTATTTTTAATCATTTCCACTGTACAGTTTTGACTTTTCTATCATTTTATTATATGTATAGAAGACGACCTGATAAAGGTTGCAGGTAGTGTCTGGATGCGCAAGCCGCAGGACAGTGTATTGTGGAATAATTTGGGAGATGCCTACATCTATAATTGGACTGCCATAGGCTGATATGATTGATTAATAAGACTGCAGACAAGCATACGACACACTTGACAGAAAGTAATCACCGCAAGCCTACAGACGCCCGCCACACCACAAGTCGCTACGGATAATAGCGACTTGAAAGCAACCGGGAACACCGCTCAGATGATGCGCACGAGTTTAACTAGAGATAAAAACGCGCCTAAGTGGTCGGTTAGCTATTAGCTAAATAATTGCCGGCGGGAAGAGAGCGTGACATGCCGGTCTTGGCTCACATCATCGAAACCGGTAATATGGTGGCGACAGATTGCACCTTACTTTGTTGTTTCCCGTGTGGTTTGAGTGGTGGCATTTTCTTTTCCTTTTGAGATATCTCCTTTAATTTTTATTTATTATATCTTGCAAAACCAAACAATATCTTGGCGCCATCAAATGAAATGAATATGTAAGTTGTTCATGGAGGTCACGAGTCACAAAGTAACATTTATGGTGTGAACGTCAAGATTATTGTTTCTACTGACTACATTTACAGGTCTTGAGTCTGTCACACAGTCCAGGGTCTGTGCAAAAAAAACCTGGCAACAAAAACTCACAGTCACTCGCTCTTTTCTAATGTCCTGTACATAACCACATTCCTTTCCTAATTAAAGAACTTTAAAACTACAAGCAACTTTACACAATTCTTTAAATCAAATGACCTAAATAGCTCTACTGAGAAGCAAGTGCTTCCTCTTTTGTCACTACCATCATGTCAGAAACCCCTCCCATCTCTAGAAATCGCCGAAGGTTTCCACCAAGGTGATACTAAGACTTCCTGGCTACGACAGCGACCCCTCCCATTTTTAGACATTGACAGAAAGCTTTACATCAAGGTGGCGTAACTTTCCTGGCTGTGACAGTAACCCCTCCCATTTCTAGACATCGCCAATGCTTACCATCAAGGCAATGGACCAAAATATACTGAATTCAAAACAATCAAATGTAGTGCTGAATTGTTATAGACCCGCTATTATTTAATCCTGGGGTCATCCTTCCGAGGGTTTACCCGGGGCTCCCAACCGTAGGCAGAAGGAAGGTAACTTTTTTTTTTAGTCGGTAGGAGTCCGGCATAGCATTCATGTAGGATTTTCTACACGTTAAAATAAAAAAAGGACCCGCCCTTTTATATCTAGCTTGCCACAATAACACTGCCCGCTTTATGGAAGACCCTGGTGAAATCCAGCTGATTGGGGTCACTCAGTTCACAAGACGATTGACAGTGGTTCTCAAGTTGGCAACCCTATGATGTGCCTCTTCACGCACCGCTTGAAGAACCGGGGGTTATAGTCGGAGAGTCGGAGGAGGAAAACGTGCACTGGCAGAACACTCCCAAGTGGGTGGAAAGAGTGGATAATAATTTCTCTTTTCCCACACTGGTGGGATGGCCGGGTGGGATAGGTGGGACAGTCGGTTTTATAGTGCGAAAGAGAAGCAATCTTTTTATTTTCAATTGACATGAAAAAAAATCTGTCCTACGGTATTTTTCTGTTAGTGGGTCACGTAATCGTATGATTAATGCATTTTAACCGAAATAATTGGGCAGAGGAAAAGAGCATCATTAACATTTTGGTATTGCTGTAATAAATTATCTGAGAGAGGTAAGAATTAAATATCCCGACAAGATTTTAATGGTTTATTTTCAAAAACGCGCTCCAGTTATCGTGACACACCGAGTTATTAAAAAATCAAATAAAAAGCAGAGTTCTGCAAATCATTTTTATCTCCTGATAGTTGATAATATATGAAAACGCTATGAGTAGTTTGAAAAATTTCAATATGAAAACGCTGAGTGGTTTGAAAAATTTCAGCAGCAGGTAGTCACAGGCAGTTCCTGTCCGTTTCACCACGGCAACGACCCGATTGTTATAAACGTCCATAGGCTGCGGTAAGCCTTTTTGATGGTTCGTATGCTTGCTTGCTATTTGAGTACTACAAAAAAATGTAACAAACACATATACCACCTTTTTAGTGATGCCACCACACTCATACAAACAGTATTTCCACCATTTTATTACCTCTCAGTAGGTATCTGAATTATAATCACGCGGTTCTGTGGTTCTGTATTCAATATAGTCCAGTAGACCGTGACTAAAACAATTTCGCAAGAATGAACATTGTTGTTTAATTAGTAATTAACTCGAGTAAATAAGACAAGGGAATATAACTGTTTGTCGGACCAAGACAATAATTACTTTTAAAACTTAATTCATTACTGAAGCGGAACGAAACGTAATTTTGCACAATAGGCGTTTGAAGGTTCTTCGAGAGTGGAACTGTAGGCAGTAGTAGAGCACACTGTGGTTTTCATTGGTAAGCGTACGGCATAGCATTTATGAGGGATTTCCACACGTCAAACAAAAAAAGAAAAAGAAAGTTCATCAAGAAGTACTTATAATTAAACTCCCACAGCTACTCTCCCCTCCCTTCTCTCCGACACGACGTTTGTCGACAACAGGCTCAAAAATGTGTAATAGATTTGCACTATTGTCCTTTGTATTTTGTGCCCACTGACACGTTCGAAAACGACTCTTTCCCTATCTTAGCTCTAAGTGGTTTTTCATAAAATTTTGAAATGTAGGACTACTTTTCGCGAAAAATGTGGAACAATATATAAAAATAGATAGAGGTAATCTATACGTATTAATGGATAATAAATAAAGATTTTGGAACATGTTTACTACTTAAAATTAGGCCACGAAGCTTACTTTAACGCCAATTAAGTATCATAATCTAGTATATATGTTTGATTTATAGGTAATAATGATGAAATTTACTGTTATAGCCGTTTAGTATAACAGTGTAAATCGAATATGTGTCAAAGAATTTTCTGTCAGAGTTTACTAAAAGGTATCTTAACATCAAACAGTGGAAAATCAAATTGATGGGTTCCATTAAATAAAAAACGTGTCACCGCCTCCTGGTCTAATGCACCAACGTTTGCGGTCGAGGTGTAGTAATTCATTGCAAAAGCTCTATCTGAAAGTAGGACAAGAGCTAAGTGCCAGAAAACCACAAATTAGTGTTTTCACAGAACTCTATAGAAGGGTAGTAAATGGAACAGAAACAAAACAATATTCTGGGAAACGATTAATATTAATGATGGCTGTTCAAATGTCGTCGGTCTTGCTAGATAATTAAATATAATATAGGTCAGCAGCACTGATGCGTTGTTGACACAGAGTAGTGTTCGGAGATTCCATCGTTGCTCGGATTTCAAGTTCTACGAAACTGAGACACATCTTAGATAACAAAAAAAAATCTTATCTAAATCGTTGAGCTTAGATTATAATAATAATGTGTTTCATTAGTCGTGGATTCGGGAGGGAATTTTAAAAAGGGATTATTATAAAAATCAATATTGTTCTTAGAACTGTATCCCCTGAAGGTGGGATGAATGGGAAAAAAGTTACATAAAAATAATAATATCAGCATCGTATCTCTTATCTCAGATTAGGTTGCTATTTAAAATTAAAGAGCACATAGAAAAACAAATTTAAAAAAGAACTTAAATAAAAATATTTAAATCATGCAGAAAATTTCGAATAACTGAACGAATTTAACAAACAAAACGTAACTTTCTTTTACACATTCCCGAAAGTCATCAAAGACATGCCCTGTCAAAACTACTCTGTGACATTTATGAAAAAAAAAATGTTTCTCTCCAATAGATTTTCACTGTCCGTTCATCGGTGTGAACATAACATTGTAAGTAGGTCAATACATTATTTATAGTCGTCACGTCATCACCGTGGTGTAGACGGCGCAGAGTAATGTACAATTATTGTGTTTCAGAGTAAACAAGCCGTAACATGACTTGAAACACAAAAGGTCTTTGTTGCTAACGGTACTCAAGTGGAATCTTCGACTATTTTAACTTACAAAGTACATAGATCAAGGCAAATTGGATAGGTTAAACATTAACATTATATTCCTTAGACCGTAGAACATCTTTGTGTAATGTAATTTTAGTCTGTTTCGGTATCGGTATGTAAATTTTTCCTTTGCATTAAATTCTTCAAAGAACACGTGAACTTTTAATGTAAATTTTGTATCACATCAATCTTCAAGAGAGTCATGGTGCTCAAAAGACTTTTTACCATCCATCAAACTGAATTAAAAACTAGCCTGCGGTTTGACGTAACTGTAAACAAAGTCAATACACTCATCCAGATAAAAAATAAACAAGAAAAAAATTACGCAACTACCGCCATATTGGATGTTGTCCAAAGTAAATGTAACAATGTGGAATTTTTTAACCAATAAATCATTCTTTGTGAAGAGTTAATTGAGCTTACATTTTCCTTTACAGCTTTTTTCATGTAAAAAAGCTTGCATCATTTCAAAACGGTTTCACCAGCAGCAGATACGACTAGGCATCGATCTGGCAGGGAGTTTTATTTTACATAAATTATAGCAAGTTAAATGTTTGATTTTCCTTCTACAGTAAATCTGGGATCCAAAACATTTTATTATATTTCACATACCACGTACTAGTATCTATTAGCTGACTCGATAGATCACATCAACTCGCATACTAAATAGTGAGGGCTGCAAATTTGAAATCTGGGCAGCAGTTTTACATGCAGACAATGTAATGCAGCAATTGATTTTTGTTGCTTCGTACGACATCATAATAACACGAAATACGGGTCCTATAAGTAGGGCAGCAAAAGGGCTACCTTCCTTGGCTTAACGACTTAAAAAGTCACTCCGTTCTACTTTCAGAATGACTTTAAATCCCCATAAGCTTCTGTAACGAAGAAATCAACAATTGCCTATTCCTTACGGGTCATACTGAGATCTTCAGGTTTCAAGTCAGTTTAACCTGCAACTGCTAGCAGGTGCGCCAGGAACCTGCTGGTCAGCGGCGAGGTCATGGCGAAGAAAATGAGTACTCGAAATAAGGCCCTGTTCCAACCCGTCTGGCCAGCGTAGTACTTGGGTCAGCGATAGGCTATATTGACTGGTTTGCTTACAAACTTCTCGATTACGTACTGTGATTATTTTGGATTGCACTTTTAATTTATCCAATAAAGAGTTTGCAATATTTTAGTACTTTCATGTATCCCAAAAAAACATAGAAATGTCTAGAATGTGAGAGATACTTCACGTAGACAAGCTTATTGCATTCTCTAGGGACACATTCAATGGCATCTCATGACATGTGCTACACTTGCTGTGAGCTTCTCAACTAGATATCTTCCCACATTTTATATCTGATGGTTTCATGTCAAGGCCTGGGAGTACCCTTGGCGTTCTTACTGTCGTGATGGTTTATCTGTTGTCTTGATACAAATTATTGCACTGGTAACCAAACATCTTAATTCTCTAATTAATATCTTTAGCATAACAGTGGGCGCACACTAGGCGTCTTGTCGCGGCGACATGTCGCGGCGACAAGCTGCGGGCGCCAAATTACATACATTTTGTTCTAAGCTCCGCACACTAGGCGACATGTCGCCGCGACTCCGCGACAAGCAAGGGGAGTCGCCGCGTCTGTCGCGCTATTGTCGCGGCGACACGGCGACAGTCGCCCAGCGACAGCTTTTGGAACGAAGATCCTTATTACGCGTTGCGAAGACGCCAGCGACAGTCGCGGCTTCAAGTCGCCCGATGCAGGCGCACACTGCGCGACAAGTCGCCGCGACATGTCGCCGCGACTGTCGCCTAGTGTGCGCCCACTGTTAGAGTTGATCCCTGCAGCACGACTCGAGGTTTTTTCAGTCACGGCATACGAATAGATTCAGTTTGATTTTACTAGCTTTTACCTGCAGCTTCGCTTGCGAAAAAAATATCCTACATCTGTTTATTAAGCTCTAATATAATCTCCGAACTAAAATTAGATAGGTAATTTACAAACATGAACTTATTTTTTCGCTTCAAATTGCTCAAGCTTTAACTACCACTCTACTAGGGGTAGGCAGTTAGCTAGGCTAGCGTATTTTCAATCAATTAGAAACCATTCTCAATTCCGTCTATTGAAATGCTCAACAAAACTAGAAGGAATAGGTTTTGTTTGCGCTACTAGAGCGAGCGATATCGAGATAGTTTGAAGATCTATCTTCCTTCCTTATAGATTAGTTACAGACTTTCTACGGGTATGCTTTTTTATCCTAGTCCTATGAAGGCTACTCAAACGATTATTTCACTTCTGATATAACAAAGATATGGGAGTTATAAAATTGGGTCAAAATGTAACAAGCACCGAGAAACCGGACGCGCGTAAACCAACATGTATTTACAGAGCAGAATAAATATTGTGAAGGTAACACATTACGTAATACACCCGATTCCGAAGAAATGCGAATAAAAACATAAAATCAGGCCGAGGCTGCACTACTCCGTGATCTGTTATGCGAATTTTACCCATCAGCTCGTGTTGCAAAAAGTGGGTCAAAACATCGTATCAGATTATCTGACGATGTTTCCTATCCATCCATTGTAAATCCAAGGTAAAAATATTGCTTATATCTAAAATTTCAGCCAGTTAAGAAATGAAACCAGTATTTTGTCCCTGGAGACTAAAGCAATTAACTAAAGAGTCCTTCATAATGGAAATCAAAAATATTCCACAAAAATATTGTTCTCACACGCAAAGCTATCGAATCGAAGTTTAGCGAAGTAGCCGCATACATGATACAATCTTACAAGAAGAAAAATCGTAAAGTAAAATTATTTAAGAAAAGAATCTTGAATTCGTGTTGTTTCTCTGTAAATCCATAACTTGGAACCTCCTACCAGTTTTCAGAGCACATAGTTGCCTCCTCTTACAACCCTGGATTATTTATGCGCAGTGTAAATATAAAATACGTATCGTAAAATGAGGCTTTTCATTAAGTAGCTGGCGTGAAGCGAGCTAAATATGAAAATAAAAGTATTTACACTATTTACAGACAGGTGGTAAAACTAAATAAAAGCTTGTAAAAATTATAAAAATGTTAGTAAATTTTGAATTCTAACTACGTCACACACACGCAATTTATCTATACTAATATTATAAAGAGGAAAGATTTGATTGTTTGATTGTTTGTTTGTATGTTTGTTTGCATCGAATAGGCTCCGAAAATACTGGACCGATTTGAAAAATTCTTTCACTATTGTGAAGCTACACTCTTCCCGGTGAACATAGGCTATAAGTTATTCTCATATTCCCAAGGGAACGGGAGCTACGCGGGTGAAACCGCGTGACGTCCGCTAGTACATACTATGTGTTTGCGCGTGTGTGACAAACCTGACGGCCCTCAGGTAGGTATTATGTAAAATTATATAATTGGTATGGATGGAAAATATGCAAATAAATAAAATTTTGACAGTTGACGTTAGTGAAAGTAGAATCCCACCGGTTATATATTACAGTGACATGTCGGAATTAGTTTTGAATTTAAAAGCGGATCTTCCTTTCATAGTGAAAGTGATACCAATCTATATTATGTATAATTTGTAGTATTTTTGCGATGATACAATTATACATATCAGAGTGATATGATGATTGGCTGTGGGTATGTTGAGAAAAAACTAGTCTGCATGACTGCCGAAAGTGCGAAACCGGCCAATTGGAGAGCACCAGGTATAACTTATAAACCATAGGCCTTTTTTAACATGAAGAAAATCGACCATGGATGCTATGACAATCGACTAAAAACCACATTTATCTAACAGCCTACGGTTGGGAGTCCCGAGTAAGTCCTCGGAAGGATACCCCAGGACTCCCAACAGTCCTACGGCTACCACTGCAGCCTAACCTAGGGGAGGGGGGTTCGGGTGCTATCCCGCGTCTTTGTAGGTTGAACGGGTGTTGCGGCGTGCGTGAATGCTTCAAAAAAACCCATAAACCTAATGGAGGTCAGAGTAAAGATAATTACCACAGACTATCAATTTCTTGTTATTGATTCAAGACACATTTTAAGAAAATCTCCATTTCATGAATACTTACACCAACTATTAAAAAAAATCTATCTACGACCACAGCCTTTCAGAACTTCGTACTGACTAGCTCATCTGGGCAGCTGGGGTGGGAATATTATCACAAGCAACCAATTTTCTACCGAATACCAGAAAAGAAAAAGACACCTATAACTGTAATGGGCTCCGACATGATCATGCCTTGCAAATTGTCAATCACGTTAAATATGAATGGAAGTTGCTTCAGTGTGCGTGATTTCTTTGCATGTGTGTGTGCATCGACGTATATGTACACATGATATTTAACGTGCTTGACAATTGCCAATTGATCGTGTCGGGACCCCTTAACAAGTTGAATGGAAACCTTAATTACTCCTATTTTAATCCCCTCTGCCCCCTTACCTGGACGTGGACACTCACAGTGGGGCTATTCCATGCCCTTAAGGTTGCGCAAAGAGCGATGGAACGAGCTATGCTTGGGGTGTCTTTGAGGGATAAGATCCGAAACGATGTTAGAGAACAAGAGTGGTCGACATAACACGCAGAGTATGCGTTTTGAAGTGGCAGTGGGCTGGCCACATTTGTAGAAGAACTGATGGCCGATGGAGCCAGCGAATATTGGAGTGGAGACCGCGACTTCGTAAACGTGGGGTAAGATGACCCCCTGCTAGATGGAGCGACGACCTAAAGAAGGTTGCAGGGATTGACTGGATGAGCAAAGCGCTGGACCGTGTGTTGTGGCGAAATTTGGGAGAGGCCTAAGTCCAGCAGTGGACTGCTATAGGCTGAATTGATTGACCTGGGATCAATAAAACAATATACCCATATAAAAAATCACCATCAATTTCCCGGTCACCAACCTACCAAGTCTCAAGTGCACTTTACGTATTACGGCTGTTGCTTACGGTTTATGCAAAGGTTTGAAACGTAAACGCGCAAGTGACGTCAATGCGCAGGAGTGCATCGAGAGACGACGCAAATGGGGCGGTCGATACACTCGTAAAGGAGGCTTGTGATGAAATATTTTTGGAAGGCAAGTTTTGCAAAGTTTATACATAAGTATAATCTGTATAGTGTAAGTTCGCGCTGTTGGTTTTATAGTGGCATCTGGGGACTATAGAAATAATAAATATGAACTGAGCCATATAGCCTCCAGTACCTACTGTTAATATTTTGTACCAATATCGTAGGCGTTTGGGAAAACAGTTCGGGAGATCATACCGCGTGCGCGGAAGAAACCCCTTATCGGATCTAAACGTGCTGGAACGCTCCGGACGTAGTGTGAGGATGAACTCCCTGTCCGTGGCGAGCGGTGCGATGATAGAACGTAGCTGTGGGCATCATATCAAACAATTCCTCAGAGCACAGTCTCTCGAGTCACGGTCTCCACTCTAGAACTCGTCTCCTCCATCGGCCGTAGGTTCGTTAATAGATATAGCCAGCTCATTGCTATATGGCATGTCAGCCTATTCTGCGAACTATGACGAGTTTGTCGCTCAAAGAGAACCCAGGTTTAGCTTGCTGAGCTACTTTGAGGACATGGGCTACCGCCATTGTAAGTGTTCACCATTTAGCACAGTCTCACTATAAAAAGTTTACTAAACTCTGCTAAACTATAGATTCTTTCTATATTCTTACAATAAAACATGAAAGGCACATACATCCATGTTTATTTGAACATTTCAATTAGCTTTTACCACTTTTGTTGAATGAAATATTATCGAAGTTTTAATTTGGTAACGAAACGGAACACGCGACGAAAGTAAAACAAACACTACACTATGTTCATTTAAAAACCGCGCCAATAAGTTCAAAGGATTCCAAATTTGAACGAGAATTACTTTTCAATAGGCGCCGGCTGCCAGTGACGCAAATAGTTCACCCGCTGCGTTCACTATTTACCAAAAAGTTTGTACTGTACCCGTTCCAATTTTAAAAGTAAAAAAAAAAGCTCTGTGTATTCTCTACTGAAACTGCACATTGTAATTAGTAGCCAATTCGAATGCAAATTACAATTTGATACTTATTTTTGTATCTGATATATAGGATTCCCAACAGACCTTGGCTGGCTAACACTGCGGCCTCACCTAGGAAGTTCGGGTGCTATCCCACGTCTTTGGGAGCTTATCCGGGTGTTATCCCGCTCGACACCCCTAATCATTGAAACCGGAGCTCCTGTCGCCTAAAAGGCTTATATATAAGGCCTAAGTAAATTGTAAAGGTAGCTCATCTAACGAGTTAGTCACCATTTTGATAATATCATTAGCATGGTAGACGCCGTCTTCATCCATTGCTTAAGTTACTCAGCCCCTTTCACCCCCAAACCAATATTATTATAGTCCATTTCGTAATTGTAGTTTCTTAATTATATTTGAGAATAGTTTTACTCCCGTTGCGGATCGTCCAATATTGTTCTTCTACCTCTAAAGTGAGCATGGATTGTCTGAGATTAAAATTCTCAAAGGGCCTCTGCATGTTTGACTGGTACGTCTCTATGATTCTGAAAGACCGGGTTATTAAAATATTGACATCATATTGAGGTCACATCCCTCATTTATTATCCAACAGTCATGTAAGGGTTATGTCATTTTACACAATTCCTTCATCAAACACATTAAGAATGTAATGATAATATTTTGAATTATAGTGTCTGTTTTAATAGACATATATCGCCCCTATCGTCAAGACGTTTTAAGACGGGCTTCCCCGAACTAAATATTACATGTTACCCCAAAATACGAAGGCGTGACTACTTGTTAAGTGGAACCGGCGAACGAAACAGTCTTCCTGAAATCCGCCCTCTTTCCTCCCGTACTATAAATATGACGCTGATCCATACCCGCTTTCAGTCGTTCAGGAAAGCTCGGTGGGTGCACTGTGCCAAAACACAGCATTCCCTATTGACAACGTGATCGTATAATAGTAAGAAAAAAAATATCGTGTGTGGATTTTTGGATTGTACAGTGACAACTTGGTGCATTATAATGTTGGACAAATCTATCCTTGGTGGTAGTTGGGAAAGCGTGGTAAGTTATATCGAGAATTAAATTTAAGCTTACTTTAAGATAAATAATAAAATCTGTATGGTTTTATACTATAGATTATGGATTAGGAAACTTATACTGACAAAGATCAATGATAAATAATAAACCTCCGTGCAATACCTACTGCTTAGGTGGCTCTCCAGTTTGAATTCCTGGTCGGATTAAATATTTGTGTGATCCACAAATGATTGTTTCGGAGTTTGCATTTTTATTGTGTGTTTACAACACCTTTTTAATAGTTGTCTAGATCCTATAGCATAAGTACAAGTAAAATATATCCCACAATATCAAGCGGACCAAGATTTCTTAAGTAATTTCGTTAAGTAAAAGTCAAAAAATTATCTTTTTTTTTCTTACTTTCTGTCATTCTTTAATCACAACATCACACACTGTCAATCAACAATGACATAATTTTAATATAATTCAATATTATGACATATAACAGAAAATGCATGGTCACTATATTGCATTTAAAAGGTACCAGACTTGTCTATGGTAGCTGTCATTGAACCGCAACTCGTGCGTGTCTACACTTTGAATATGGAATTGTTATGGAATCACGTTCTTTTTATGGTAAAGCTCTTGACATTGCTCCATACAGCCAGTTGCATGGCCATTTATTTCAAGCGTAATGTTTGAAGCGTATATTAATAAACGTTCGAAATCGATAATTGAAATTACAAATTAAAATCGTTAAGATTACTTCCAGTAACGCTTTTTTACGGTTCAGTAAAGGTTATCGAGTAATAAAAAATGACCGTGATGAATTTATCTATGGTGTAGTAGATAAATTAGTTTGTATAACTTTCCCTGAAGGCTAAAAGGTGTGAAGGTTTTATTTAAAAAACCTCACATTTTAATTATTGTTTTATTTTTAAGTAGATAGGTACTGTGGTCAACGTTCAAAAGTTCAGTAATCAGTGCAGAGGAAAAACAATTACACTTTGTCTATTGAAAACTCTCACGGAGTTTATTGTTTAAAAATAGAACTGTCATTCGCGCGCGAGTATTTCTTTTTTCAATGCAGTAGATACTCTTTTTATCCTTCAATATCAAGCGGACCAAGATTTCTTAAGTAATTTCGTTAAGTAAAAGTCAAAAAATTATCTTTTTTTTTCTTACTTTCTGTCATTCTTTAATCACAACATCACACACTGTCAATCAACAATGACATAATTTTAATATAATTCAATATTATGACATATAACAGAAAATGCATGGTCACTATATTGCATTTAAAAGGTACCAGACTTGTCTATGGTAGCTGTCATTGAACCGCAACTCGTGCGTGTCTACACTTTGAATATGGAATTGTTATGGAATCACGTTCTTTTTATAGTAAAGCTCTTGACATTGCTCCATACAGCCAGTTGCATGGCCATTTATTTCAAGCGTAATGTTTGAAGCGTATATTAATAAACGTTCGAAATCGATAATTGAAATTACAAATTAAAATCGTTAAGATTACTTCCAGTAACGCTTTTTTACGGTTCAGTAAAGGTTATCGAGTAATAAAAAATGACCGTGATGAATTTATCTATGGTGTAGTAGATAAATTAGTTTGTATAACTTTCCCTGAAGGCTAAAAGGTGTGAAGGTTTTATTTAAAAAATCTCACATTTTAATTATTGTTTTATTTTTAAGTAGATAGGTACTGTGGTCAACGTTCAAAAGTTCAGTAATCAGTGCAGAGGAAAAACAATTACACTTTGTCTATTGAAAACTCTCACGGAGTTTATTGTTTAAAAATAGAACTGTCATTCGCGCGCGAGTATTTCTTTTTTCAATGCAGTAGATACTCTTTTTATCCTTCTCAATAAATTCTTAGAAAGTACAGACTGTCAAACTTGAACAATGTGTTGTCACATCAGTTGTCAAAAGTGTCATTTCTTTGTCATAGCTCGGTGACCGGTCTTGGCCAATTTATTTTGCTTTCACCAGCGTCAATGGTTACCTAAACTTGACGGCCGAGTGCCTAGATGTCGCGTGTAAAAATCTATAATACTAGCGGACGTCACACGGTTTCACCCGCTTAGCTCCCGTTCCCGTGGGAATATGGGAATAAAATATAGCCTACTAGCTGTTCCCCGCGGCTTCGACCGCGTAGAAGTCGTTATCGCGTAAAGGTCGTTATATCGTAAAATCATAACCCTCCTTTTGCATAGTCGGTTAAAAAGTAGCCTATGTCCTTCCCAGGGCCTCGAACTATCCCTATACCAAATCTCAATCGCTGCTGCCGTTTAGGCGTGAAAGCGTAACAGACAGACAGACAGAGTTACTTTCGCATTTATTATATTAGTAGGGATGTTCACCGGGGATAGTCTGCCTTACCAACAGTAAAAGAATTTTTCGAATCGGTTCAGTAGTTTCGGAGCCTATTCGATGCAAACAAACAAACAATTAAATCTTTACTTTTAGAATATTATTATCTATAATATGTTGTCATTGACTACGTAGTACACCTACTATACCGGTTTATGGTTTCGAAAGTAGAGAGTTGGCATTTCGGAAGACAAATGACGTTTAAAAATATATTTGCATACATACTTAACATTATAGTCACGAGTTCACGACTTATTCCCCGAAAGAGTCGGTAAAGGCATAAAGCTATATAAACGTGTTAGACCCTACACGTATTAGATAATTAACCTGTCTATTGCCCTCATTTTCAGAATATATAGATTCTGAAAGAATTATTATATTCTGAACTAAACGCCAAGAGCAGTTGACAAGTCCCGTTTCTAAAACCAAAAACCTCTAACTTAAGTGTCTTCGATAAAAAAAACACTTAACTGCACTAATACCGAACTTCTAAATTTCCTAACGCCACACAATTCGCTACATCCGAAAAAAACCACCAATCGATCATAGACAAATTGTTATTTTTTTGATGTCTACATAAGTGGACTTGTAACAATTTCCCATAACAGTATCCATAGATCATTAAACCTGAGGTCATCATCATTGAATGGGGTGACGAAATACACCTATGATGGTGCAATATTGTAAAAAAATGCGTTACTCATCGAAAAAATCTTAGGGAAGTAAAAAATACGCGTGGGCAGGTAACTGTTACTCAGACAGTAGATACAATGTTATACGTCACTGTCTAAATACAACTTTATCAATGGCTCACTTATTAATTTATATTAAATAACTGACACATTGAAATATTGATATTATTAAAGAAAAATAATTTGTGATGTAAAAATGGGTACGTAATATTTAATTTTTAAATGTCAACTTTGACCACTACTAATGGTTGAGTAAATAGAAGGTTGATGATCGTTTATTTTAATATTATCAATAATTGATAAATGTAATATCTGTCAATAATTAATTATATTAATAATTATCAGTAAATAACTCTATTAACTATTATCATATATTTAATTAATTACATTAATAGTTATCAACAATTAATTGTATTAATATTTATCATATTAAATATTGAGACTAGAAAATAATTAGATTTTTTTTATTAAGAAAATACAGCCGACACAATAACACTCGTATAAATCTTACAACCTATCGCTATCTAATGGGTCATGATCTTGTATCAAACAAATACATGTGCAAACGCACGTAACTAGCACTAAGAATAGCGTCCTATACTTGAACTGCACTGAAAATAGACCATGTTTGCCTAATGTCGAAGTGTAAGTACTAGGGTTGCCCCAGGTATTTTATAAAAAGTTATTTTGGTAAAAAAAACTATAAAACTGAACGGTTTTACCAAAATTACCTACGCTAATAAATTTAGTTCTTCTCTTCTCTTTGATTCTAGAGTACCTACACCGGATGAATACCTAAACTTTTAGTGTAAATCTTCTTCCACAGGTCAAGTCTGTCTAATAAACTAAATGTTAAATATAACTCGACACGAAAGTAAACGGAAAAAAACTGTTTATGCACGTTCAAAGCCGTAGATACTTATTTAAACAGTTTTCTATACAACTTGCTTGCGAATGGAAAATTACATTAGTTAGTGATCTTAGTGCGTATACCGTTAGGATTTATGGTGGGTAGTATAAAAAATATGTAATTTCCAACTAAACACTAAGTCTAGGCCAAGCATTACATTGCAAAACTTAAGAGGTATTGCCGTAAGTACCTAGCTGTAAATTTGAGCTATATTTTTTGCACGCGGTTAGTCAACGGTACTCAAAAACTGGATATTGTTGCACTATTGATGTCAAAATGCACTCAAACCTATACACTATAAAGTTTAGTTTATTATGGCTACGAGTGTGATGAATAGTTAATCACATTATCGTATCGATTTCTAATCTGACACTTGAAAGTATAATACAAAACGGTTTGTAACTTCGATAATAAGTATGTAACTTTATACTTATAAAAACCATTTGCCAAAAAATATCACTCTTACATAAATATAATAATAAATAAATATGGACTATTAATAAATTTAATTTAATTATTTAATAATGAAGAATAATTTTTGTTACAATAATTTGCAGGACAATTATTATACAGAAGGTCAACGCTTCCGCAGACCTCAATATATTACCGCGAACAACATAACATTTTGTAAGACTACGTTGCAACCGTACGTACAATAATAGACGTTGCATTGAATATAACATAATATAATAACGACGTGTTCCAAAATAAACCGTGACAAAATTAACGGTGCGTTTTAGTAACGTTATCACCTTCACAACTATAATAACATCCAGAAATAACACAAGTATGCAAGGGCCAGAAATACTATACTGATTCTAATGCGGTATTACAAAACGAGTGGACGATATAGGACACGCCACAGCCACCGAAAGAGTAGCGTGGATACGTCATACTACTCACCGGGCGTCAACGCGTGGCTGCACAGTGATGGACATTAAAAAATTACCTGAAAAAAGAAAACAGCCAAGGTTAACAATATGAAACATGAAATGTTAGCAGCCCCGATCCGTGAAGTTTAAATTACTGTTTTAATTAGACCGTGTTCACTAACACTACTAATAGGACAACTATTTAAAAATGACCTATTTTTACGGAGCGACCTAAATTCGCAATCGCAACAGTGCAATGTTTTTTTACACGGTGCCATTAAAAAACAACGATATACAATATGGGTCTGTCAAATAACAGTCGCACATATTTATCTTAAGAGTATCAGTGAACAGTTAATATTTTGTAGAACACTTTTAAAATAAATTTTACTTTTTTTTTCCAACAAACAAACATCTATCATCCAAGTTTCCCCAAATCCAAATAGCGTTACAACCAATTATGATAATGATTGAAAATAACAGCAGTCAATAATCTTATAGCAACGATCTAAATAGGCAGCTCCATATGTTACATATCATTTACACCATGTTCTAACAAACTCCAATAATAAACCGTCTATTTCTGCGTGACCCATTATTTGACCAGTGGCCTACAACGTCATAGGTTCGGCTTCCAAGAAAACCATAAAAACATTACATAACGATAATATCAAATTAACTTGTCGTAAATATGCACTTAACCGCGGAGCACTCACTGAAAATCAGCACGTTAACCGAAAAGCTTTTATTTCTGTAGATACATTAGGAAACCCGAAAATCATTTTCCAAGGGCCTCGTAAAAAAACATTTTCATCGCTCGACCTCACAATGGAATTTTGTTTGTTTCATAATGAAATCATATTAAAAGTGTCCTTTGATGAGATGAACAACCTTTAAATGACAATTTGATATAATACGTGTATTACGCTTATATCAAGCTTCCTAGACAGTTCACGGTTGCAGTTCATCAAATGGGCGTAGCAAACTATGCCAAGTTCTTGTACTATACACATGGCGTCCACGACAGGTGGTGTCAGACATGTGGTCACCACTCGAAGGGCTCGAATGACGAACGTGCTTACGAGTAAATCGATCCTATTAATAATGGAAAGGGAATGGAGAGGAATAACATGGCCTTACGTTCCAACAGTCACGTAGGAGCGTTCTTTTAAAACATTCGTTTAAATAATTATCATCCAAGAGATCACAAGTTTCCGACAGTTGTTTATGTGACGGCTGAAGAGTAGCATTGATATTTATTTGTGTTAATTTCAAGATACTCATCAAAGTTTAATGTCTATTTCAGGTGTCGAGAGACGACTACGAGATTGACTACAGTCCGAGTCCGCGGGGTTCTCCGCTGAAGGATACGTCCAATATACAAGATGATCCAAGCTACTTGATTAGTCGGCACAATCCTAACAAGACGTTTCGTCGTGAGTCCGTCATAGCATCGTGGAAGAGTTTGAAGAAAGAAAGAGAGCAAGCGTTGGGAAAACGTTTTGTCTATGTGGATGCAGACAGTTATCAGGACTATTATGGGCGGAACAAAGTTAAAAGGTGTAAGAGTGACAGGGCCCCAATGGCTCCAAGGGTGCCTAAAAAAGTAAAACGAACATATTCTGTACTGTACAGATATGATCCCGCAGAAGAAAAAGTCGTTAAAGAGTACAAATACCAGTTGCCAAAACAAATAGAGCCAGTTCAGCCAGTTTTGCAGAAGTCCTACTCGGAACCGTTCCTGAGACCCGAAGTAGTACCAAAGAAGAAGGTGAAGAGGTCTTTCACCACCTTACTCAACATCAAATCAAAGTTCTTGAATATATTTACATCAAAGAGTTAAATCGAGTTAGATGGACATAATTTGGATTATTTGCTCAATTCTATGCATTTTATAATTGGTGCATTACTATGATTAATGTAAACGCATCTAAATGTAAACAAAAATTTTCCAGAAGTATCGGCGTTTAATGATGAATTGATGAATACTTTAACCAGTAAACACATGTAAAATGTAATTGAGAGACACTTTGTTATTTTTGCCAAACGTAAGCAATAAACAAAAATGCGATGATTGGTAGATTCGTTACTATTTTTATCCCACTGTAAACTATCTGTACTTACATTTTGATACTGTAAAAAAACATGTAAAACGTGAGATTGGCAGACGAATATTATTACAAGATCAGGAATTTGATTATTTAAGGGATCGCATCGCAGTATTGGAATTTTATATTAAAAATCAGTGATTGATGTGCCAAATAAATAATTTTATAAGTTTAGTTAATATTTTGTGATATTTATACTTCGTGTGTTGTGATAATTATTTTTATGTAATTATTAATTATTAGTTTCGTTGTTGTAAGTTCAGCTTACTACAATCGCAAATCAATATTGATGGAGTATTGTTCAATATCAAGGTTATTGTATTCTTTTATCGGTATTTGTAATTGTTTATATTGCACGTCAATATAAAAGGAATTACTTATCTAAAGATACTCAATTGATTGACAAAGGTTTAAATTTATGACTGCAAAGTATGAGATTAAGTTAGTATAAAGAATATTATAAAAACTCTTTGTTTGCCGTTTTCGTAGAAAAGTATGCGGTTATCTATTTCTCGCTTCATCACCCTAAAATGAAAAATTTGGTTGCTACTGGAAATAGTACTCCTTTTTGATGATAATTTACTTTACAACAAAGATAGATTAAGATGTACAAATCCATATGATTTATTTCTCATTTTATTCTTTGTATTTTTCTGTAAATACAATGCAATTTAAAAGATAGAGAAAAAGATAATAATGTACTAATAGATCCCGTGAAGTATTAGAATAATATTTAACTACTAGTCACTAGTGTACCAGTATTTATGACATATTTTGTACAATGATTTAAAGAAAAACTAAGTAATATTTAAAGAGTTTGAAAGAAATTATAACCGTCCTAGAATGAGTATAAAATATAATATTAATAATGAAAATGTAATCATTAGACAATGTTTAACGCAAACATAATTAAACTACTAAAGATTGTATCATAATTGGTATTATAAAATGTTAATAATTAATTAATTTTTAATAAATGATTTCATTCCTTTTATATAAGGTATAATTTATACAAAATATAGTATACTAAATAAGGTAGTTTTAATATTAATTATATTGTAAACATATCATTTAATTATAAGTATTGGCAATTGGATTACAAACGCCTAGACATAATGAAAGTATTATAATTAGATAAGTACATTTTAAGACTATTTATTTGGAATAAATATTTTATACTATAAAATGCATGTTCTTTATTTTCTAGATGATTAATTAGGAGGGCTATTTCTTGGACACTGAATTTTATTAACATGCATTTGAAATCTATACTAATATAAAGAGGAAAGATTAGATTTTTTGTTTGTTTGTATGCATCTAATACACTCCAAAACTACTGAACCGATTTGAAAAAATCTTTCACTTTCGGGAAGGTACACTATCCCCGGGGTTTACATGAGCTAATTCATTCCCACGGGAACGGGAACTACGCGGGTTAATAAGAAGGTAACATTCCAATTACACAAAAATAAATAATTCTGCTTCTATTCTCCTAATTTGAGGTCTGAATGTTCGAAAATAATAGGTACTTCTTTTGTAAGACGATTGCGGCTCGGGTACGGTAGCATTAATTTTTTTATTTGTGATAGAGCATTTTATTTATTTATTCATTTAAACTTTCTTGTACATACGCCAAGATAGTATAATAATTACTATTATTTGACTGTCCCTGTGGCGCAGTCGGTAGTGATACCGCTTGCGGCGCTGGAGGTCGTGGGTTCGATTCCCACCGGAGACAAATATTTGTGTGACCCATAAATGTTTGTCTCAAGAGTCTGGGTGTTTCTATGTACAATATGTATGTATTTAAAAGTATATAAGTATTAATATCCGTGGTCTGATACCCATAACACAAGCAGGTTATTCCTAGCTTACTTTGGGATCAGATAGCGATGTGTAAAATGTCCGTGAATAATTATTTATGATACATTAATTCTTCGGAATATTAGTAAATGTGACAACCATTACATGTATTGTCTTTGTCTAGTTAAAAAAAGTAAATCTATTTTGTATTAAACAGTTTTGTATTACGTATAGGTTTTGTATTCGCTATTGTTATGAGTGTATCACAACTAGGGATTGCAATCCGGTGTCATTTTGAATCCGGCCGGATCCGTACCGGATTTCACAAATCCGGCCGGGTCCGACCGGATCCGGCCGGATTGAGTTAACCAGGATAACTTGCTCTCTTTTTTTATTCCAACATGAACTGTTAATGATGTGTAAATTTAAAAACGATACCGCTTATACGGATTCAATTTTATATACCTAAAAGTAAAGATTTTTTTAAAGAGCCACAAATATTCATCTTCCGAGACTAAATCTAAAATCTTAAAGGGCAATGTCATGTAATCCGCAAAATTACCAGTATTAGTTTACCGGCATTCTTGTCATCGGTGTACGGTACAGATAAGCTAACCAGGAAAATTTTATCTTCGTCACTGGTTAGCTTTGAAGTGCCGTATTTATCTGATGCCCTGAATGCCTGGAAAATGGCTAGCCCAAGCGCAGAGCTACCCGTCATCTACTCTTCCCAGAGACAGTGGGATGTGCCGCTAAGCAAGCTAGTTCAAAAAGAACTTATTGAGACATCATCCAGTGCAGCAGAGCGAGCGCGCCTACTGGCTGTGGGGGAGTGGGAGTCGGGTCTATGGCTTCATGCTTTACCTTCAGGCCATATTGGCACACTTTTAGATAACAGCACTTTTCGCATTGCTGCTTGTTTACGCCTCGGTACTTCCTGCATCGCTCCACATCGTTGTCACTGCGGTGAAACTGTCGACCGCCTAGGTCACCACGGTTTATCGTGCTACAAAAGTGCAGGTCGGTTTCCGCGACATGCTAGCATAAATGACATCATCCGTCGAGCCCTTTCCGCCGCCGGCGTGCCAGCAATTCTTGAACCTAAGGGCTTGGCTCAAGACGATGGGAAGAGGCCCTACGGGATGTCATTGGTGCCTTGGAAAATGGGAAAACCGCTTGTGTGGGATGCCACATGTGTGGATACCCTTGCGCCTTCCCATGTTCCAGGCACTGCTAGCTGCGCGGGAGCTGCTGCTGCGTCTGCGGAGGCCCTCAAACGGCGAAAATACACAAATCTTGTTGGATCGTATTTATTTGAGCCGTTTGGGGTCGAGACTCTTGGACCGTGGGGTCCTAGTGCAAAGCTCGTTTATAGAGCTATATGTAAACTTTTGGTCGGCGGTTCTCGTGACCAAAATGCTGGTGTTTACTTGGGCCAGAGGCTCTCCATTGCCATACAACGTGGCAACGCCGCCAGCATTTTGGGCACGGTTGTTGTTGACAGCGATGTGGAAGAGTTTTTTGATGCATAATCTTATTTCCTATTGCCCTTTTTTTTATCGATGTTCCCCTTGTAAATATATAAAATTACTTTAATTTTCTCAATATAAATATATTATTAAATCTTAAAGTTAAGGTAATAGTCTAATCAAGAAAGCACAAAGCAATGTAGAGTGAACGGGAACCTAAGCTGTTTATTAAGAAATTTAATCAGGTTGTTTAAGAAGAGAACATACTAATAGTCCCATCATCTATAAGGCGTGCCGGGCGAGTGTGACAAAGATTCATTTTTTTAGTTTTTCGGCAATATAACTAAATCAGTGCTTTGTAGCAAGTGCTTGTAAGATAAAATTAGAGCATATAAAGTATTAATAACTTTCGTTCTAAACACTTTTCCATAATTCCAACCGTTTATGAACTACACGCTCCAAAATGTATAGAAAACTAGCTGATGCTCGCGGCTTTGCCCGCGTGAAATTTGGTTCCTGTTTTGCTTCCTTTAGGAACATATCCCCGGGATGAAATGTAACCTATGTGTTATTCCAGACTCTAATCTACCCCGGTTACAAATTTCAACCCGATCCGTTTAGCCGTTAGAGCGTGATCGAGTAACAAACATCAAAACATCTTCACAAACTTTCACATTTATAATATTAGTAGGATAAAGCTATTCTGCGTGATCGTGCGTTCGTCCCTGAGTATCTCACTGTGGGAAAACTTAGTATCAGGCATCTATTAATGTAAGCAAAAATTTATTCTGCTCGTATAACCTCTGCAACAAGAATAGCTCTAGGGATCTAGTTTTCTGAAATTTTGGGTAACTAACGGGTTTCAGAAAAAATAAATCTCATTCTTTGTGATATTTTGCTACTGTAGCAAACGATATCATTAATGCGGGACAAACAATAAAAACTTCGTTACCCTAGGCATTATTCGTCAAATTACATTCCTCCCTGACACTATTTCTATGTTTCATTTAAAATCTCTACCGAATGTTAAATACGCTGAATCGCTATCATTTCTACATTTCGGAAGAGTGTAGTTCAAAAACGGTTGGGAATATGAGAATTGTATGTAATCAAAGTTATGGAGATTTTTGGTATGTATCATCTCATCGTAACCTGTAAGTCACACACTGATGCGCGCGAGTCGTTTGAGTCATCAAACGACTCGTGCGCAGTGCAAGCTCTTTACATTTGTACCATCCTTGGCGACGGCATGATTATTTTGCCAGACCAAAATATACAAACACCGGATCCGGTCGCCGCCGGATCCGGCAGTGATTTGGTGCCGGATCCGATGGACGAAGAATGATGCCGGATCCGCCGGATTACCGGATCCGGTTTTCCGGATTGCAATCCCTAATCACAACACGATGCCATTTGACTATAGCCAATGAGGACAAAGCAATGTGCCCGCATAAAGCACTTATCTATTGTTAAAAGTTTCATCGAAAATGAAACAAATATTTGCACGATATGCGGGTTTATGATAATTAATATCATTAAGTACTAATGACATTAATCTATACCAGGGGTTCCCAACCTTTTGCAGGCCGCGGCGCCCTTGTAAGTCTTGAAATTTGTCACGGCTCCCCGTCATATCACGTGTAATCACCCCCCCCCCCCGCTACTAGTAATCCTCCGCAGAAGCCACTTTCCTGTGATATGGAGCCTCGGCCAAGTCATATGCAGACCAAATCCGGGAAAACGCCCACGCCATACTCTGTATGGAGCGCTGTGTGCTCGCTGCTACCTTCGCAGTGCTGACACTGATTCGTGGTGTCCCGGCGTATTCGCCACATATACTTATCGAAGCATCCGTGCCCTTAATTATCGGTGACAACCGGTAGAAGAGATTGCCATGGCTCTTCTCCAGCCACTCATTTATTATCGATCTGATCACTACCTAAGTTGAGAGATCAACTAAGACACTTCAACATGATCAACGCGGTGAGGACTTGGCCGATTTCATTGGGCGGATGGTGGCAACTTTCGCCTCTAACTATTCACGTTCATGAATACAAATCAAAGTTAGTACCACCACCAGTTCGGAACGCGGCCCGCTTAAGCAGAATTGGCAAAAATCTTGGCGAGCTATTCTTTTTGTGCTCTTTTTATTTTTTTGAAAGAGGGGCGCCGCGAGGCACCTCGCGGCGCCCCTCTGGACTTTCTACGGCGCCCCAGGGCGCCGCGGCGCACAGGTTGGGAACCCCTGATCTATACTATAATTATAAAGAAGAAACCTTTGATTGTTTTATAGTTTTTTTGGTTGTTTGCATTGAATAGGCTCCGGAACTACTGGACCGATTTGAAAAAATCTTTTACTGTTAGGAAGCTACACTCTTTGCGGTGAACATAGGCTATATTTTATTCCCGTATTCCCACGGGAACGGGAACTACGCGGGTAAAACCGCGTGACGTCCGCTAGTTGAATATAAAATATTATAAATGCAAAACTTAGTAAGTGTGGATGTTTGTTTTTTTTCCTTTTACGCTCTAACGACAGAACAGATCTGGCTTAAATTTGGCACAGGGATAGATTATAGTCTGGAATACTTTTTATACTGGGAATCAGTTTCCATGGGAAGCGGGAACGGGAACAATTTCCAACGCAGAGCCGCGGACGCCATCTAGTGCAAAAAATGTTAAGCTCAAACACTCACGTCAAATCCCCTGGATTAACACCTACATAATGGTATATTAAACACGACCGTAATACCTAATCCTATCCCTGCCTACCCATAAAAATTAACACGCTCGTTAGCTTGTGGGGTCACACGAATTTATATTCGTGACGAGGTGGGGTGGAGGGTAGTAATGTGGGGTAATGTTATGCGAATTGAACCTAGGTAAACACAGGTGATTCTATATGTATGTATACTACTATAGCTCATTGAATGGGTTGATTAATTTTAAAATGCTCTAGAGTAGCGAAGCGGAGAGTTTGCAGCGCGGGTGTTGCATCTCTAGTTTAGAGGCTGTAACGTCTATAGGCTATGGTGACCACTCCCGGTCAGGTTGATAGTGGGTTATACGCACTTCGTCCCATTCGCATTTCGTCCCATTCGCACTCCGTCCCATTCGCACTCCGTCCCATTCGCATTTCGTCCCATTCGCACTTCGTCCCATTCTCTACATTTGCGAAGCGGAGAGGGTCGGCATCGGCAGTGCGAGTGGCACATTATCATGAGCCGTAAGGTCTTAGGGCTACGGTGACCACCCTCGGGCTGGTGGATAGTTGGAAGTGCTTGTCTGTCCTAGCCACCCTCATCTGGTGGTGCACCTACTGACCAACGGAAGGGGTCTTGGCGAAGAGTAGAAAACTGCGAAACTAAATTCTGTGTTAGGTCAGCGTGGTACAGTAAGACCAATCGCACTCCTAAAATAATTGAGAGAGGCCTACGTCCAGCAGGTCCACTTTGGCAGACTGATTCTATTGAAGGAATAGAAAGTAAATATTTCTTATCTATACTAATATTGTAAAGAGGAAAGATTTGATCGTTTGTTTGCATCGAATAGTCTCCGAAACTACTGAACCGATTTGAAAAATTATTTCACTGTTGGAAAGGTACACGATTCCCGGCGAACATAGGGTATATTTTATTCCCATATTCCCTCGGGAACGGGAACTACGCGGATAAACAGCGTGACGTTCGCTAGTATTAGGTAAACATAGAAAGCAACAAAATTCCGTAAAAACATTTGCAAATAAGTTCAGACTTAGTTGAAAACAAAAGTGAACTTCCGCAACGCATATTTATTTTGTACCGACCTGAGCATCGAACTTAAAACCTCAGAAACAGGAAAATACAAAACAATAAGTATGACCTAAATCAACTTAGAAACACAAAAATTCAATACCATTAAACGATTTCAACCCACAGCACATTTATTATTCGACCTACTGCAACGAATTCGAAAATCCCCTAAGTGTATACTGGTGCCAGGTTCCAACCCGTGGGAACCCGGGCCCAGTAGGTCGCATTTGAATAAATTATAGGACATGTACCCACTGTGCTATCGGGAGATCGGAACTGAGTCCTTTCACGACTGTTTTTGCTTGAAGATTGGTGGGTGGATCCATCGAGAATGGAGTTCGGGATTTTTTTTGGGATGTCAGAAGATTTATTTATTGTTTGGGTAATGGCTCAATCTCTTATGTGAATAAATAAATCATTAAATCAGTCTATGGCAGTCCACTGCTGCTACCGATTACGAAATACTACCGGACGTCATGCGGTTTCACCCGCGTATTTTCCGTTCACGTGGTAACATGGGAATAAAATATAGCCTATGTTACTCAGGGTGAATGCAGCTTTCCAATGGTTAATATTTTTTTGAAATCAGTTAAAACACATAGTTTTGGTTTTTCCTCTTTATAATATTACTAGCGGACGTCACGCGGTTTCACCCGCGTAGTTCCCGTTCCCGTGGGAATACGGGAATAAAATATAGCCTATGTTCACCGCAAAGAGTGTAGCTTTCCAACAGTGAAAGAATTTTTCAAATCGGTCCAGTAGTTCCGGAGCCTATTCGTTACAAACAAACAAACAAACAAAAAAACAAATTTTTCCTCTTTATAATATTAGTATAGATAGACCGTGTAATATGTAGATAACACGGTTTCCTGTGCCTTCCGCATCCAGTCATTCCCTGTGACCTTTTTGAGGTCTCAGTTCATAGTGAATAAATAAATAGATACATCTATTTAATTACCGTGCGACTCACCTATCACTGTTAGAAGACAGATGTTAGAGAAAAATTCAACTACGCGACGATTCTAGACCATGCGATATCAATGCGTCGGTGAAAATTTACTATTGAAAAGTCATTTGTCTTACATTTAGAACAAAATAAAATTCACCAGTAAAATTTCGTCAATGCTGTCGTACGATCCAAAATTGAAATAGCTGTAGAAATTTATTTGGTCGATTATTATACACCTGCTGTACCCTTTAAAGAAAAATTGTGACATTATGTATGTAGTAAAAAGCCGTTACTAGCTAGACCCCAAGATGAGCTATCTTTAAATACAAACATTCACATCAAGTAAGGTGCATTTCACCTTCACCAAGCCAATTTTGCAGCCTGCCAGCGTAACCACCACGTATTAGGGAATGTCTAGCCCAAAGCCATAGTGAGGGTCATGACCCGGTCGAGCAACGGGACCCTGACCCTAAGAAGCGGTGAGATAACTGATTTATTACTCGCTAACTTACGAGTGTATATGAATAGGTACCTTCTCATAATACTCTCAAGCTAGCTAAACTCAAGTCAATTCCAATAGCATATTTTTTTATTAATTGATATTTGTGATCAATAGTTTGTGATTGTGACTATGATTAATGATTGTCATATTGGTGTGAAGTCTCGGTAGCATTTTAAACTTTTACTTTAGCCTTAGCTGTTAAAGCTGTACTCGTATTTTAGCTTTTTTCTTCGGCATTGTTTGATGTGTTACAAAATAGTTTTCTCATGTTTTCCGGCCCTATCATGCCCGGTGATGGTAACTTGCCTTGCAGAGTATAGTTAGGTGTTTAGTTCGCTCTGTCTACCCCCTCGGAGAAATAGGTATGACTGTATTTTAACGTGAGGAAAATCCTACTTGGACTACGTTGGGAGCCCCGAGTACGACCTCGGAAGTATACTCTAGTACTACTACCACTGCGGCCTCACCATCAGGCGGAGGGGGGGAGGGGGGGAGGGGGGGGGGTTGCTGTGTATCACGCGTCTTTGGGTTTCACTCGTAAGTATGTTTGCTTGAGCCCTGGGCGCTAGAAATGCTACTTACGTAGTACACAGTCTATATTATGAAGTTTTCAAAATAACAATAGCAGTTTCAGTCTCTACATTCGTTGCTACTAACGCCATCTCTTACGAACAGTAGGAACTCTGTAAGTTCTTCGTTCTGAAACATGAGATAAAAATAGATTTCTGAGATTTACAGATCAATGATCGCACGCCAATGATCTTTGCTATAAATCTATGTTTACATAAACTAGCTATCTGTTCGCAACTTTTATTGCTAACCTTGATTAATATTTCAGGCTGCAATATTATGTATAACAGTTCCCGCAAATGATGAATCATTTATTTCTTTATTGTACAGTCAACTTCAATGAAATGTACCAGTTTAATCTTACAAAATGCTGTAGCCCTGCGAGTGCCTTATTGAACTAACCAAAGAATGTGATGTTTGTCTCTATCTTTGGTTAGTTCATTATGGCACTCGCAGGGATACATCATTTTGTAAGATTAAACTAGTACATTTCATTGAAGTCGACTGTACCAACTTTTATACAGTAAAAAATATATTTAACGCAACAGTTTCCATAAGGATCCGACGTCTCATAGTCGATTATACTTATTGCAATAATGCAACGCATACGTCCTACAAAAAGTCGGACGCAAACAAACGCTGACCAACTTGACTGAAAAGTCGGCATTAATAAAGTGATTAAGAGCCTACCAGACGCTAAATTGTTGAAAGAAGATGGAAAATATACATTTTAGCGTGCACGACAGAGAGAGCATCTCTCTCTGTCGTGCACGCTAAAATGTATATTATATTATCGGTATTTTGCATTTTTACCGAAATAGATTAATTATAAAAAACTATAACCAATATTAAAAAATTGGTCTAGTGCAAATGAAGATTTTACTATTTTCTTTCTTATAAATATTTTATATTATAAAAACAACTTAAAACTTATGAGATCTAGGTTAAATTTTCAAGAAATGGGTATTTTCAACACAAAAATCTATCGAGGATTTTATCAGCAATCGTGTTTCTAGCCTAGAGCGTTTTTAGTTCATGAACTAAAGTTGTCTGTTTTAAAATTTTAATTCATTAAACCTCACGAGTCCTGAGATCTAGATCAAAGTAATAGTCTATTTGGCGTCAGACGGACTCTTAACTGCTTACTCTTACTACAACAAAGTTTGAATTGAATTTGGCGCGCACCGCGCACCCGCATAATGGAATTCTTTTCGAATTTAGAAAAAAACAAGCCTCTCTGCTTCTTCTTATTTTGTTTTTTAATAGGGAGGCAAAAACTAAACCAACTTTGAACATAAAATAAAAAATCATTTCTATACAGAAATTTCAGACGGAACAGCAAAGAGATAATTTCAGAAGGCAATTATTTTAATCAAAAGGTTAAGGCTCGACCTCCACGTAATGCATTCTTAGGTTCATTGTGTTGTATCATGGGCGCCATATTGCCAATTTATGAGCACATTAATGAGCTTAACGATTATATTCCGGCATCAGGTGAAGGTCTCATTATAAGCCGATTGAACGATTGTCAAGGTTATTGGTGCATTTGATTTTATTGGTATAGTTTTATAGGTTCAGGCAAAAAATTGCTTAACAGACAGCGGTCTATGTATTTCAGTAAAATGTGTAAATACAGTAGCAGTTGCCTAACTATGGATGTGGGATCCATTGAGTGGGTCCAGAGCAAATATTAATTTAACCCTGAGATGTAGGACAAGGCGTCCACTCCCCACCGTTTTAATTTTTTTTCCTCTAAAATAGTGGTTAAGAGCCTACCATACGCCAAATTGTTAAAAGAAGATAGAAGATATACATTTCAGCGTGCAAGAAAGGGAGAGATGCGATCGGGTTTTGTGCGCTTTTAACGAAATAAATTAATTATAAAAAAACTATAACCAATATGAAAAAAATGTTCTAGTGCAAATGAAGATTTTATTATTGTCTTTCTTATAAATATTTTATATTATAAAAACAACCTATAACATACGAGATCTAGCTTAAAATTTCACGAAATCGAGGTATTTTCAACACAAAAATCTGTCGAGGATTTTATCAGTAATCGTGTTTCGAGCCTAGAGCGTTTTTAGTTCATGAACTGAAGTTGTCTCTGTTCAAATTTTAATTTAGCAGACCTCACGAGTCCTGAGATCTAGATCAAAGTAATAGGTAATAGTCTATTCGGCGTCATATGGATTCTTAAGATTGAAAATTTTATTAGGTGTTCGGTGTTTAGTCAATTTTGGGAACTCCTTTGGGAGCAATTGAAGACATGAGTGGATGAAGGAGATATACTAAAATTTGTAAAATTTGAGAAAATGGGTTTCAAATTTCGTTACTTGTGATTGAAATAAATCGCTTTTCGTTGTATTCATCTACAAAGTTTTTTACCTAAAATATAGTGAATAAACAAGTCTACTAATATGGAGTGGAAATTTTTTTAAAAAGTGTAAGGATTTGTATATATTAAAAAAAACCGTACATAACCCCTTCATTCATCTCCTAAAATAGAAGTTGCATACGAAAATAAAAGATGAATGGGTCAACTACATAATCAATTCTTAATCTTACCCTAAAATAGTTTCATAATAATACCGATATTCCGGTTTAACAAATTTTAACTGTTCTTTAATATTAGCTTTCTTTTTTTCTGAAATTGTACCATATTTTTCTTGAACCCGTTCCACTACAAAGTCTTCTACTTGTCCTCTTTTTTAAATATATCAACTTTTCTAAACGGCGCCATCTCATCATTACTTTATTTCTATAAAAATGCACCGAATTCCTCTACCCTTATCCATTTAATACCATCCCCGAAATTTACCTTCTGCTTATTTTGCTCATTTGAACGTTGTGTACTCTACGTGTAGAATCCGTGTCAATTTGTGGGTCGGATTCAGCGGCTGGGTCTCGAGGTCGCACTTCATAAATCCGAGGCTCTGTGCTTCCACGGACCTCGGATGGGGCCACCTGCGGGATCCAGCCTACAAGTAGGGGGCGTCAGCATAGGCATCGAGCCCTCAATGAAGTATCTGGGGCTCGTACTCGATGGCTGGTGGAACTTCGGACATCACTTCCGAAGTTTGGTCCCAAAACTGAGGAGAGCATCAGCCGCATTCGCGCGGCTGATGCCCAACATCAGCGGACCCATCAACGCTCCCTACAGGAGACTGTACCTGTGGAGCGTGCGAAGCTTGATCCTATATGGGGCCCCCATATGGACGGAGACCCTGACGGCCAGCAATGTGTCAAGATTGCTGAGCCCGCAGAGAGCGATGGCCATCAGGGTGATAAGAGGATACCGCAAGATCACCGGTGAGGCGGCATGCCTCCAAGCCACAACATCAGCGGACCCATCAACGCTCCCTACAGGAGACTGTACCTGGGGAGCGTGCGAAGCATGACCCTATAGGGGGCCCCCATATGGACGGAGACCCTGACGGCCAGCAATGTGTCAAGATTGCTGAGCCCGCAGAGAGCGATGGCCGTCAGGGTGATAAGAGGATACCGCAAGATCACCGGTGAGGCGGCATGTCTCCAAGCCACAACATCAGACCCATCAACGCTCCCTACAGGAGACTGTACCTGGGGAGCGTGCGAAGCATGACCCTATACGGGGCCCCCATATGGACGGAGACCCTGACGGCCAGCAATGTGGCAAGATTGCTGAGCCCGTAGAGAGCGATGGCCGTCAGGGTGATAAGAGGATACCGCAAGATCACCGGTGCGACGGTATGTCTCCAAGCCAGAACCCCTCCATGGGACCTGGAAGCGAGAGCCCTTGCGTCACTGTTCAGATGGCGCAAGGAGGTGCTGGAGCGGGGCTAAAAGCCTGCGTCTCGAGAAATCGAGGCCCCATTGGTTCCTAATCCACCAGGAAACCGTGGAGACATGGAAGGTGCGACTAAAGCAACCAAAGGGGGGATTCGCCACAATCGCGGCCGTAAGACCGGTCATGGACGAGTGGCTGAAGAGGAGTCACGGTGCTCTCTCCTACCGGTTGTCACAGATACTTACCGGGCACGGTAGCTTCGGTAGGTATCTGTGGCGAAGACACCGGGAAACCACGGCTGAATTTCAGCACTGTGAGGACCGCAGCGATGACACAGCGCTCCACACGCTAGTGGAGTGCACGGCGTGGGCGCAACAGCGCCAGGTTCTGGTAGTGGGTCTGGACGTGGACACTCTCTCGCTTGAGATCATGGTGCGAGCCCTGATCTCCAGCGGGAGTAAGTGGGACTGCGCCGCCTCTTTCTGCGAGCAGGTCATGCTCGTGAAGGAGGCGGCGGGCGGGTGCGAGAGAGCTCTCCCACCCGAGTTCCGCAGTCGGTGGCCTGGGCGCCGCCGACGTGTCTTCGCCGAGGACTATCGGCCTCCATGACTGGGGGTCTGAGGGCGATGAGAGGGTCGCTCATCGTCCTTACAGAAGCAGGCCCAAGACGGCAGCGTGACGTGAGGAAGCCCCCCCTTAGAAGCGGGATCACACCTGAAACCCCCCAAGACGCGGGATAGCACCCGAATCACCCCCTGGGCGAGGTCGCAGTGGTGGCCGTGGGTCTGTTGGGAGTCCTGGGACTTCCTTCCGAGGGCTTATCCGGGGTTCACAACCATAGGCTGTTAGGCGTTACGTGAGGTCTTTTACTCGGTAGGAGTCCGGCATAACATCCACGAGGATTTTCCCTCACGTAAAGAAAAAAAAATTAAGAAAGAGACAAGTAGATCACATAGCTCCTACATTCAAATTACACGGCACTGCAGCGAGATTAAACACGACGCAAAATGGAAGAAAGGGGCAAGTGCATCACATAACACCTTCATCCACCATAACGCGAAGCGCCTGCGCTTTTGCTGGCACTTGGCTCATTCATCCACGCACGAAAGTCATTTAAATTTAAAATGTTTAGATTAAAAATATGTTAAGTGCCCATATCACTTTCATTCAGTGCGATTATTATTTTATTTTGGTACATAGCCCCTTCATGAATTATTTATTCTAAAACTAAGCCTAATTCACGTCACTTTAAGGTTTAATATAGTTTATTAGCATCTATCACCTTCATTCAATGAAAAAAAATATTTTTCAAAAAATGTTACATAACCCCTTCATTCACTCACGTCTTCAATTGTTCCAATGTATCTTCTTATTCACTTAGCCCCAAGGTTTTTTACTAAGAGTCTTGCTCACATTAACTTATACAGGGCAGGATTCCTTCCATAACATGCTTAATAATAAGACTAATCGAATTGTAACTTCAGAATAGCGTATTTCGTTTCTCGTAACGTAATTATCATATTCAACCTAGGCTATCGCTCAGATGAAGTAACCACGCCTAAAGTACTTTAAAAAAAACTAGTTTAATGACGGTTATTCACGTAAGCGAACTGGGTTAAGTTCTAAATTTAGCGTCCATTATAATAACGCTATAGTCACGCTAATTGATGTTAGGCTAGACAGGCGTGTAAGTTAAGCTGTTTATATAGACCGGTTGCCGGATATTAGTGCGAGGAGGTGGTCAATTACGGTAATAAATAGGAAAGGTCTTAGAAGGTATTTACAGGGTCGGCAGCGGGAGTGTAGCGTCTCTGGTGTTGCAAGCGTCTATAGGCTACGGTGACCAACAGTACTTCAGGTGGGCCGTATGCTGGTGTGACACTGTAGTGGTATAAAAAATATATTTTAGGACAGCCTCACACACAACGCCATGTAGATCAATGTAGTGTAGTAAATCACAAATCTTCTTATAATCCTAAAACACACGAACTTTTTAAAATCTATACTCGTACCTACAAATATTTTAAAAGATTTGTAATATCGTATGCATCTTTGATACGAATAATCTCAAAAGCTACTTTACGGATTACAATAATTCTTTCACCATAGGAAGCATTCCTTAGTAACCCAGGCTATATTTTACTACCGTATTCCCACGGGAACGGGAACTACGCTGGTAAAACCGCGTGACATCCGCTAGTAATTTACGAGGCAGGACAAGGTTTGCAGAACAAGCCAGTAACCAACAAAAATAACCTAATTGCACAAACAATTCGTTTCTAATAGTTATTGTCTATTGTAACGTGCAACCTCGCCACTGACATTGACTTCAATTTATTATAATTTGCCAGTGAAAAGATTTAACCTTCTGTGTCATAACTGTGTCGTGGCACACTATTTGGAGATTAAGCAATTGAGTTTGTTCGGTTTGATTCTACGTCTAAGAGTATCTGTTCTAGTTCTATACTACTAATATTATAAATCTGAAGAGTTACTTTGAACGTGAAGATCTCAGGAAATACTGGTCGGAATTTGAAAATATTTTTTGTGTTCGATAGCCCAGTCATAGAGGACAAAGACAATAGAGGAGCGCCAATGAAATATATTACAAAAAACTTGCCTATAGTGCGTGCGACTCAGACTTGAGCACTGAGGGAGGTAAAAATAAACCACGGGAAAAAATCTGTTGTAAGTATGTATCCCCAAATTATTTGTTTTCTGAAAAGTGGACTTTAGAAAAAATTGCATCCGATGGCCCATCGGGAACTATACTTTATTTTTGCAAGCGCCTTATCAAAATCTTTTATCTATTTGTTTGTACAGATACAGGCAAATAATACCAGTGTGTGTTCAGTTATTTTTGGAAATCACTTTACAAACACACCTCGACCTTATTAACCCCAGTTCAAAATAACCACTGCACACTGGTTAATATTGATTTTTCTCAAATAGATATTTCAAGCGTCATTCACGGACCATCGAGTAGAAAAACAGTGCGCTCGTGCGTGAAACCGAACGTTTACCATTATCCCGCTCTACTTTGACAGCAAAATGACAATATTGTTAAAATGTTATATAATTTTATATGGTTCACTAGCTGTGGACCACTGCTTTGCCCGTATTTTATTTCCTACCCCCGTTGCACCTCACTATCAATTTATTGATTATACAATAATAATACATTGATTTCTTTAAAAAAAAAGTTTTTTTGAAGTGTACCCGGTCCAATAAACTTTTAAAAATATTTGTCTTCGTAAAAGCATTTCGCGGCTTACGCTATATTTGAAGTCAATGTTATTCCAAACTAGTGCAATCGCTGTAAGCCATAACTTAGACATACCTATTACTTCAACTTCATTGATATAACACAATACTTTATATTTTCTTAAAAAATGTGACTTGACAAATCTGTTGCCTCGGAATCAATGGAAAAGGATTTTTCTAGTAAACAAATAACAATATTGACGTCAGATTTGCCAAACATCTAAGCAATTTAAACTGAAAAGGTAAAAAACTATTAAGGCTACCAAAATAAACAACATTAAAGTTGTAAAATTAAAAATACAGCGGTTTTATTACGCTTTATGTCTATCAACGACCGCCATATTGGAAAAATCCAAAACGATCAATCGAATCACGTTACGTCATTTGATCGAGCAAGCATCGAACTCTAACTGAATTTATTTTCGTGTTTCATTCACCGATTCGTGTAATTTTAGATTGGATATCCAAATATGATTTTATTTATTTTACGATACGTTCCAAATGATTATTGTTGTAATAAATTTGATATACTTAAGCGGCAAAAGTATGATATCGTTGACATATAAAGAAGTTTGTTTTGTTAACGAATAAAACATACGTTGATTTAAATGGAATGATTTGTCACAACAACAAAGATTTAGACGCCACTCTTTGTCTGCCTACATCATCGTCATATATTATATTCACTCCTTTTTCTGAAAGGGGTAACCAGAGGCATACTGTAACGCGTATTAAGTGGTGAGAGACAGTGAGAGGTATGTAGAAACAGCACTAATTGTGACTAACTGCTGTTGAAATTTTTCAAACCGTCCATAAAGCCCAACTTGGCTTAACTACCCACCACGTTGCTGGCATTACATTCACGAATTATAACATAAAAGTGAATTATAGTAGCTTAATCATGCTCTTTTATTTATTAATTTAATTTTTACGGGGAGATCTCAGGACGCAGTCACCGAAGTGAGAGCTATAGAAGCAACCGGAACTAGCGCTCAAATGACGATCATAATGCCTTATTTTATTTTAATATAAGGCTTTATGAGCATCCTTTGAGCGCATCCTTTAAAAACAAACCCATTTCACTCCATCAATATTGTCAATTCGCAATAAAATTTACAATCTTAAATTTTTCCGAAGTTCCGTTATTTTTCCATCAAACCATCTGAATACGGTCATCCAAAATTAACGATACACATAATTACCCGTTATTAAACACCAGTTATGGACACCGACACCCTATTTTGGAGCACGAGCAAGACGAATATGGTGCACCGACTTTTATAATTTAATTATAAAGTAGTTAGTCAAATTATAGAGGTGATAATTTGCATTAATTGGTCGTCTAATGTGAATTATGTGTCGGTAACGTCCATGTTTTTAATCAGTTTTTGTATATTTGTTTAAATTAGAAAGTAGAGAAAATCCTTTACTGTTTGGTATTATGATAATATTCAAATTAATTAAGACAGTAAAATTATGTACCTATTCATTATCATTTATAATTATAAAAAGAAAATAAAACCCTAATTGCCTTTGGTCAACCTTTATTTTTGCGTGTGGAAATCCTTTAAGGATGCTATGACTCTGCCTCTTACCCAATAAAACCACACGGCTCTCTGGAAACTGCCTCAGCCTGCGCGCCGATTCTCGACCACACGACATAAATGCGTGGACGCAAAATTACGGGTAAAACGTCGTCCGTCTCATGTTTCGCCGTTCCTAAATAATTAGACAGGTGACGGTGACCGGTGACCCGTCGATTTCCGTACACGCATTCAAGTCGTGTGAAGCGAGAATTGGCGCCCTGGAGGCCCGAGTAAATCGCTGGAATGGGTGTCCTAAGGTTCCTGACTGATTTGGCTGCCACCGCGGCACTGTGCCCATGTTTCAAACGCTTTCTATCTCGTGGGTCTTTATCTATTTATCTTTTAACCCGCGAGGAGAGGCCACGATGGTTGATAAAGTTTGTGTCAATACTCCGATGTTTTTCATTCTTCTGGAGATGCAGTGTCCCAGATGGACACCCGGCCGTTGGCAGGGTGTTCCAGGTGAACTTTTGGAAGGTTCGGCGACAAGGCACAGTATGGTTTTAGCCGGTAGGACTGCGGCGGCATTCATGAGGAGGTGTGAAATGATGACTACTTACTAACGAATCTTACTCGCCAAGAAATGTCATGTTTATTACCTGTAAACAAAAAAGGACAAATTAGGTAATATTCAGAACTTTGATTTAGGTAATCAATTCAATCTTATTTAGCAAAACTGGTACCAATAAAGAGATAATTTTGAATTCTATGACGTAACAAGAAAGTGCGCTGTCCATTTTGATATGGATCCTTGGATCAGCTTGGATCCTCAGGATCTCGGTAGGACATCAATAGTTTAAATTATGAAAATAATGTGGATTTTTTTTATAGACTTGAGCAGGACACGAACCTGCATCTACTGTCATGCCGGAATAGACGCTTATCCAACTAACCATCAAGAGTTCAAGACCTGCTCGCAACCGATGAATTTCTCAACCACATTTCGTCTATGCGTCTTGGGGCGACTAAGTTTTTTGGGATAAAGTTTTTTGGGAGTGATTTAAATTGATGATTTAGTTAGCCACTAAAATTATTTGTAATTGTTTAAATTGTAAGGAAGGAAAACCGTCAGCGAGAATTATAACAGTACTAGCTGATGCCCACAGCTTCGCCCGCGAAAAATTGGTCCCTTCCCGTGGGAACTCATTCCCGGGATAAAAAGTAGCCTATGTGTTATTCTAGTATTCAATGTATCTGTGTAACAAATTTCAGCCCGATCCGTTCATTCGTTTGAGCGTGAAAGAGTAACAAACATTCACACTCACAAACTTTCACATTTATAATATTAAAAAGTAAGAAGTAAGATTATTTTCTTTTGGCACAACAAATCGAGCCAAATACACAACGGACTTACAAAATACACACAACGCCATCTTTAGCCGCATACAAAACAAAATAAAACGCACTCAAATTCAAATTCGTACATCGACACTAAATCAAAGAGCATGACTTATTTGTTTTTAATTAATTAACAATCCAAAGTGGGAGGTATTAACCGCCCATAAATCAATAATAATACCACCTTTTATGGCAAGTTGGTAAAAGGTGAATCCAAACTGTTCCAAGAATTGGTGATGCTCAGACTTCCATAATTTTGTGGGCAGGAGGTTACAACAGTGTGACTAAAAAGGAGATAATAATTTGAACTAAACTGGGAGAAGTTTCTTTGAGTTGAACCCTGAACAAGACTTCAATGTCGTTTCTACCTAATATCGTGAAATAATAGCAATACAAAAAATGCATGAATGGAATGGTTTCAAGAATGATGTTTGTTAATGTCCCAACGTGCTTGCATTTCTTTGAAAACTCCTAGAAAATTTTATAATAAAAAATAAAATATTTAAAACAACTAGTATTAGAACTTTTTCATAATTTATTATATGAGAAGAAAAAAAGCTTGGCCCAGACGGGACTTAAACGTTTGAAACCGCAACCATTGTCTAACAATAAAATAATGTAATAATGTGTATTCCGAACCGAAATTCTTCAAAATAAAGACAAAAGTAACATTTTATCAAAGGACACAGAAATTTAAAGTGTCAATTCGGACACAGCGTCCAAATATTTTGCGTCCGAGTCATCATTTACCCACTTTTACTACAATTAAAACTATAGCTCGTTCGCTCTAACTTTGCCGCTCGGCTCCATACTAAAGTTGATTTTTTAATTAGACGAAGTAAATTGACAGCAACTAATGTCACTTCTTCTTACAATGTTGCTTATTTTCTATGACGAAGTGACATTAGCTACTGTCAATTTACTTCGTGTATTAAAAAAATTCGGGTAAACGCCTCTACGCCAGCGGCAAAGTTAGAGTGAACGGGTAGTACTATTAAAATATTTACAACAGTAGCGGACGCACGAGGCTACATCTGCGGTGGATACACATAACCTTGATCTTGAACCACTCCATCTATGGGTGTTTAAGTTAATCTTTCCATATGAAATTATTCCCAAGATGAAAAGTTATTTCAGACTGTAACCAATTTATTCCTGTACCAAATTTTAGCCAGATCCGTCATCCGTTTGAGCGTGACTGAATAACAAACATCTTCGCAATCTTTCAAATTCATGATATTAGTAGGCTAAATCCAGCAAAAACTATAAAGTTATACAACTACAATATTAAATATACGGTGTGTATAACGTGACTGGCTAACCTTGGCTGGAGCCGGCGTGTCTGTCGGTATAGCACATTGATATTGCCAAGTTGCCAACTGCACATTGCCTTTGTCTTCGAATATATTCATGTACTTATTTTAACACTAGCGGACGTCACGCGGTTTCACCCGCGTAGTTCCCGTTCCCGTGGGAATACGGGAATAAAATATAGCCTATGTTCACTGCAAAGAGTGTAGCTTCCCAACAATGAAAGAATTTTTCAAATCGGTCCAGTAGGTCCGGAGCCTATTCTTACAAACAAACAAACAAAAAAAGCAAAAAAAATCTTTCCTCTTTATAATATTAGTATAGATTGTTGCTATGTAACGTGACCTATGGTGCAATGGTTAAACTATGTAACTGAAGGTTTATTGATGTGACAACGTCTTATAATTCGATGGAGCCGGCTGCACGCACGAAAAACCATGACGTAAGCGGCGTTACCTCGCTCTGAGGCGTTCCATTTAAGGCTGAGTTGTAACGTTCAACTATCTTCAGTAAACCGACTTTACAGACAACCGATTTTTTTTTTTAAACTTTCTGCACAAAAGACTTAATGCCGGAAGTTTGTGGGTATAATTCTTACTTAAGAGAAAAATTCCTATGTTCCGAAATCCGAACCTGACCCGAAAATCTAACCCGGTTGCGGGTTAGGTTAGGAACTTGAAAAAAAAATGTAATATTTGTTCCGAACGTAACCCTCTTCTTCCTAACCTGACCCGACGTCTCGTTCCTATCATAACCCGAATTGCGCAGATTGGTCATTCTCTGTAATCTTTCTCAAAATAAAAAGTACATATATGTGTCAAATCAGTATATAATATTTACTATTTTGTGATAATTAACAGAACGATTAATTCAACCATAATAAGTGAATGGTTAACACTCCGACTCGGATGGATTAGGTTAGAAGGCTAAGGCGGGAGCGAAGCGGAGCGGAGCTCCCGCCTTAGCCTTCGTGGTTATTTTTTTTGTTTTATCGACGAGTTCTTATTTTACATTACTTCGATTTATTAACATTTACGATTTTTACAATTTTCGATTACAGAGAATGACCAATCTGCGCAATTCGGGTTATGATAGGAACGAGACGTCGGGTCAGGTTAGGAAGAGGGTTACGTTCGGAACAAATATTACATTTTTATTCAAGTTCCTAACCTAACCCGCGACCGGGTCAGGTTTTCGGGTCAGGTTCGGAATAATCGGAAATCTCTTTGTGTAGAGGAGTGTATGCTGCTGGCTATGCTAATTTATCTGTTACTAGCTGACCCGCGCAACTTCGTTTGCGTGATAAATGAAGAACCGCTCGAACGATTTTGTGCAAACTTCACATAAACCATCTGTCCGAACGAAGCTTAAACATTAGGTTTGGATAGGTGAGCCCGATCTTGAGGTATAAAATAACAAAAAAATTAAAGTGGCATTGATTTTCATATAATAGACATAACTATTTATTAATCTGTGGTTATACTAAAGGATTCCCCTTGGTCCTCTCGAGTCACCGTTCTGTCTCCGCGAAAAGCACAGGACTGAACATTGTAGAGATCTTAGTCGTAAGATTTCCAGCAGTAGATCATAAATATAGTCACATAAAAGTCTGCACTAAAAATTCGAAATTTATACACACAGATTTTTAGGTCTTTTTCGCAAAACAACACGTAATTTTGCTCACATCTCGACTTTTCCGCTATATAATTACAACAGGGCGCCGATTCTCGACCACACGACGTGAATGCGTGGACGCAAATTAACGGGTGAAACGTCGTCCGTCTCATGTTCGTCGTTCCTAAATATGAGACAGGCGACGCGTCACCCGCCGATTTCCGTCCGAGCATTCATGTCGTGTGAAGCGAGAATCGGTGCCCTGTCGTTGTCACGAGTAGACTTGTCAAAATTACCAGCAAGAAAATACAGAATAAAAAACCAATACTCAGCTCGAGGATATCAACTGCATTTATAATGATTCCCGGCTTAGTCAATTTATAGATTCGCCACAAGCCATTAAAGATCACCTCGTCAAACAATACTCAATTTATTATAATCGATGGTTGCGCACGAACAATAATTCCCGTCTCTTGAAAGCGAAACCTTTGTTGAGATAAAACCTCCTGAAGACCTAGTACTACATAATAAAACTATGGTTGTCTTGTCAATCGTAAGAGGCCCACACACGGACAATAATATTGATCAATATAAATGATTGTTCAATAAATTGACCGTGTAGGGGTAATATTGAGGCTTGAACAATCATTAAACAATAGTTTGACGGATGTTAAATTTTATTGATCAATATTTTTTTCTTGCACCGTGTAGGCTTAATATTGATCAAAAATAAAAAAATAAAATAATAATAATAATAATATAGACCAAAAAAAAATATTGGGGCAATGTTAGTAAGTTAATATTATTTAAGGTGTGTATTCAAGACTGTGATTAATAATATTGAACAATAAAAATATTGATCAATATTATTGTCCCTGTATGGGGCCTTTAAATTAAAGTTATCGTCATTGCATGACATGGGACTACAGCGAATAGGATCTTATCTAGACCGCTAATAGTTATCACAGGCTGTCCTGTGGTCCTGGATAGTGCAGTGCAAGATTATAAAGGCAGGAATTGAATTAATTAAAAGTAAAAATTCCTTCGATATCATTCGACAGAAACATGTCGCTCGATTTTGCAATGTAAGTTGTCCGGAAATTAGAAAAAAAATAGAAAAAAGGCTGACCAAGTGAGAGTCACGTTCGCGCATGAAGGTTCCGTACCAACAACGCAAAAACATAACTTGATTTATGGGAGTCTAGCTTTAATTTGTTCTCAGTTTTTGTTTTAATACGGCATCAGAAATACATGTGTGAAAATTTTAACTGTCTATCTATCACGGTTCATGGTGTACAGACAGCCTATTAAACGCACAGAGAGACAAATAGACAAACGGACAGCCAAGTCTCAATAATAAAGTCCAGTTTTAACCCTTTATATACGGAATCCTAAAAAGAGATTACGAGAGACAAACCTCGTAAATAGCTGCGTCGTTTTTGATTGGATCAACAGGTACGTACGTGACAAAGTTTGCGGCAGTGATCCGGTATCAAATTAACATGACAAAGGAGCTCCGATACCGCTGGCTCATCTCAATCCCTGTTTGAGCAATGTCATCTACTTTCGTTTTGTGCTAGCGGCTGGCGGTAGGTATAGGCTGAAACATGGCTGCCTTTTGAGTTACGTTGGTAGTTTGATTCAGGTTTTTTATTAGTGTTTTCTTAGAAGTGTACTTACGGGATGATGATAAGTAAAGATTGTTAAAAACAAGTGCTTGTAGGGCTTGCGCACTAAGCCCCTTTTCACACGTACCGGTTGCCGGGTATCCGGCAGGCAGCGAAGTGTATGGCCATGTACTATAGCTTTCACACGTACCGGCGTAATTTGCCCGGTAATGCCTTAGCCCCTTTTCACACGTTCCGGTTGCCGGGTAACCGGCGGCGAGTGTATGGTCATGCCGGACAAATTACGCCGGTACGTGTGAAAGCTATAGTACATGGCCATACACTTCGCCGCCTGCCGGGTACCCGGCAACCGGTACGTGTGAAAAGGGGCTTACACTCGCCGCCGGGTACCCGGCACCGGCTACCCGGCAACCGGTACGTGTGAAAAGGGGCTAAGGGTCCCGTACTTTCAAGTAAATTTCGTGTTTTATTGTAATGATAGTTATAATGACGTAGATCCGTCTTAAAGTTAAATAAAAGGGTGTCACACGCGAAAGCGGGGGATATTAACTAGTAAGAAGTAAAAAAATAAGTATTGAAGCATATTTCAAAATAAAAAGCAGGAAATAAAAAAACGCAGATAAAATAAGAAGGCTATCTAAACAGGCAAGGCACGTGACCCCAAAAAGAAAGTGTGTAAGTAATGTAACGTTGATAAGCCTATCAGATATCGAATTCTAGATCTCAACTCAAGATAGATGTCCTAAATATTTATTATGAGGTTTTACTTAAAAAAAAACGGCTTAGTTTGCCTTTATCGCAAAACGTCTGCGGTTCCGAAAACGTCTCTTTCGCTGATTGTCGTTTTCGCTGAATGTCTCTTTCGCATATTCTCCCTTTCGCTGAATGTCTCTTTCGCTGAAAAACCCTCACAAGTTTTCACCCCACCACCGGAGACAACAACACTGATATGGGTACGAAATGCACTCATAACTTGACGTGCCAAACGATTGTCAGAGCGACGATTACTACGCGCAAAATGAAATTAATAAATACATAACAGTATGACCACAAAAGAATAAGATACAGAAAGCAATCTCATGTACGTACTTTTTTTTCACACCTACACTCGGCTAACGCACAATCGCGTAGCCGTAGATCTGATGGGAGTCCTGGGGTATCCTTTCCAGGGCTTACCCGAGGCTCCCAACCGTAGGCTGTTAGGAAGGATACGTGTTGTTTTTAGTCGGTAGGAGTCCAGCATAGCATTACCGTAGGATATTCCTCACGTTAAAAAAAAACAGTAGGTATCGAAATTACTATGAAAATTCTTTGACCTCGTGTCCGTGAACTCCGTTCAGCGATGTCTATACTGCTCGTTCGCTCTAACTTTGCCGCTCGGCTCCATACTAAAGTCGAATTTTTAATTAGACGAAGTAAATTGACAGCAACTAATGTCACTTCTTCATACAATGTTGCGTATTTTCTATGACGAAGTGAAATTAGCTACTGTCAGTCTAATTAACAATTCGGGTATACGCCTCTACGCCAGCGGCAAAGTTAGAGCGAACGGGTAGTATGTATGTAGCTAGCCTTCTGTACTCATTATTTTGTGATATGACTAACAAACAATACAAGAAGGTATGTGGGAGGTGCTTACTCAAACAAAGAGCCAGACAGACAGACAAAGGCTTGATGGGTACCCTGGAAGTATGCCAAGAGCATTCGAGAACGTTCGCGCGAGGAATTATTCATCGCCTACGCAAAATTTCGCTGAGCCTTTGAAATATATCATGTAGCTTGTATTAAGTGATTTATTTGGATTTGTTTATAGTTAATTTGGTTTATGAGTCTTTTTCGAGCTGTCTTAGAAAGAGTTAGTTTTTTAATTAGGTACTATATGCTTAAGTGTAACAAATATACCTACTGAAAGCTGCAATTACTTAGATGAAACGAATGATCAAATTCTAAGCTAGTTTTTAAATGATGACATATTTCGGTATATCTCTCTCATCAAATAGAGAACTCCCGTCCAACACAATATTCGACTGACTCTACTTAAATAGAATACCTCATCATGCGATACCGCTTTAATTGCATTGATGTAGAGAGGTTCTTCTTCGCTAGATGTCACCACTACAAACGAGTATAATCAGCCGCTGTGTATGGCTTTCGTGGACTACGAGAAAGCCTTCGACTCTATCGAAACCTGGGCAGTCCTGGAAGCTCTGCAGCGGTGTCGTATCGATTGGCGATATATCGAGGTGTTGAGATGTTTGTATGATACCGCTACCATGACCGTCCGAGTGGACGATAAGAGGACCAATCCCATAGCACTGCGCAGAGGTGTGAGACAGGGAGATGTTATATCACCTAAGCTCTTCACTAATGCGCTTGAGGACGTCTTCAAGTCGTTGGACTGGGATGGGTGGGGCGTAAATATAAACGGTGAATATATCTCACACCTTCGGTTTGCCGACGACATCGTTTTAGTAGCGGAAACGCTGGAACAGTTGAGCGGGATGCTGCATAGTCTAAGTGAAGAGTCTCGACGTGTTGGCCTCGGCATGAACTTGGATAAAACCAGGATCATGTTCAATGAGCATGGTTTTGCCGTGCCGGGACCAATATACGTTGAAGGATCGAGGCTTGAGGTTGTCCATGAGTACACCTATCTTGGTCAGGTTATCACATTGGAAACAAATAACCTGGATAAGGAAATAGCCAGAAGGATTCGCTTGGGCTGGGCAGCGTTCAGCAAACTGCGTCTGGTTTTCTACTCGCCGATACCGCAATGCCTCAAGACGAAAGTCTTCAACCAGTGCGTTCTACCCGTTATGACCTACGGTGCCGAGACGTGGACACTCACGGTGGGGCTGGTCCGTGCCCTTGAGGTTGCGCAACGAGCGATGGAACGAGCTATGCTTAGGGTGTCTCTGAGGGATAGGATCCGAAACGATTTTATCCGTCAGAGAACAAAAGTGGTCGACATAGTTAGCAGAGTATGCGTTTTGAAGTGGCAGTGGGCTGGCCACATTTGTAGAAGAACTGATGGCCGATGGAGCAAGCGAGTTCTGGAGTGGAGACCGCGTCTTGGTAAACGTGGGGTAGGACGACCCCCTGCCAGATGGAGCGACGACCTAAAGCAGGTTGCAGGGATTGATTGGATGCGCAAAGCGCAGGATCGTGTGTTGTGGCGAGGTTTGGGAGAGGCCTATGTCCAGCAGTGGACTGCTATAGGCTGAATTGATTGATTGATTGATTGATTGATTGATTGATTGATAGATGTCGCCACGTCTCTCTTTATGCCAAGCTCAAACCCAAAAACAAGGAAAATTACAATACCTATCATACATATAAATAGGTCGAAACACTTGTCTTAAAAGTATAAGCTCATAAAGTTATATCGAAACCATCTTCCATTCCAGGTCAAGTTTGCGCTACCATTTTTGTTTATTAGGATCAGTAAGGAACCACCTACAATTCCACTGTAGTGCATTGAGGTCCTATCAAGATCTTCGCCCAAAATGGTGCTCTCACTCACTGATGGATGAGTTCATGACAAAAAGAAGGAAACTCGAAAGAAAAACGGTTTTCCAAACGTCTACAGTATGGGGTTCTACAAAAGTGATCTTGGAAGGTATTTACAGGGTCGCCAGCCCGAGTGTAGCGCCTCCGGTGTTGCAGACATCCATAGGCTGCAATGACGACCCTTTCATCAGGTGGTACGGCTCACCTTATAGATATAAAAAATACCCTGTAACCATGCGTATTGTCATTGTCAAGTTAGGTCAAACAATCTCCCAACATAAATCCTTATTTAAACAATTTTCTTTGTCTTTATTAAACCCCCTTCTCGGCCATCTGTTTGTTGGCCATCCGGCTTTGGAGTTGATTGGAGAGATGTTTCCAGAGATCCATCTCTTAATTATTAGGTTTGGCGAATCTTATCGCAATGTTTGGGATGCAATGTCTTCTCAGTCTAGAAAACTTAAGGTCACCAGTGCCTTCCTACTTCACTGAATTCAGTTTGATGTCCTTCCCAGTCCTAGTTTGTTCCGAACGTCTTAGGGAAAATTAAAGTCCTGGAACACCGCATCCAATTCATCAGAAGCACTTGAGGAGCAAGTAACATGAAGTTATTTATCCTCTCGTTCAGTAAGTTGTCGTTATAGCTGGAGAGAAACGTAATAAAATGGCGAATGATACTCATTAAAAGCATCCACGTTCAAAAAAATTCACAGACATAAATAAAAACCGTAATTCGATAATAAAAATGTCGAACGATCTATACGGGATGATTATTTTTAGCACCCCACGTTATGATGTTAACCCCTGACGTCACGTCTCGGGTATGTTCCAACCCCCGTGGGAACATTACACGCTTCCACGATTTTTTCAAGCACTCTGTATATTGCCTCATATTTTAAGCATCAAAATTTATTGAACTGGGACCCTTTTCAATCGTGATGATGGGGTTTCGTTTTATTTTTGTTGTAATTACATAACGCAAGGAAACTAGGTATACTGGTAACATTCGTCAATCGGCTGGTATTATTTTTGCTGAATACATTCATCTCATCATTCAAAGGATGAAAGGCCGTTTGCTTCTATTTTGACTAAAAGAACATTTTTTCGCCGAATAATTGTTGATTTCTTTCCATTCTCATCAATTATTCAAATGGGAACGCTCGACATCTACGGTATATAAATGTTTTCGTTAGCTCTACAATAAGGCAACGCTCCCAATATAAGTATTATTTATTTATTTAGATTCAACGTATTCAATGATTAGGTTCCCATATTCTTTATTATTTCTACTCCCGATGTCTTCTAGTTACCTACACATAAATCTAGACTGGTTTGTCTGAATTATTGCAATAAATATTTTAACGGGGTGACTATTAAATCAACTCCTACATTTAAACACAAATATTTCAAAATGGGTACACGTAGGTAGTTGTTGCAGGTAGGACGCAAGCAGAACTAGCCTTACATTTGTGATGCAATAGGATATGCTGCAATAATACTCGCAGCTGTAATATCGGTTAATCATATATTAAGAAACTAACAGTAGAGTCGTATTTGATAACAATTCACGCGACTTCTGGTACAAAACGTGTTCCGCGTGTTGCACGTGACAGAGTATGTTATTGTAACGTTGTAACGTTTGACTAATGGGCTCACGTTACATCACGAGCAGTCACGGGTTAAGTTTAGTATAATACCTCATATTATAAACGTATTACTAAACGGATGAAATTTGCAAACCAGTGTAAGATGACCTCCATATTATATTCACAACGTTAATAAAGAAAGGTCAAGTACGTATTGAATATCGAAGGTTCTTATTTAATTTTAGCGAATGTTCCAATCAGATTTAAAACTCCACTTGAACTTGAAAGAACTTTTTTAATGGCGGGGTCTTCGGCATAGCTATTGTTTTTTAACCTCCCAGTGCTTTACAAGGGTCTACATCAAAACTTCATCTACAGCTACTAACCAAGAGATTTGCCTGGATCCTGAAAATTTTCATGGCGTTTCAGACTTATGGTGAGTATCCATTCTACCAATATTTTTGACGTGACGTCTTTTAATTCGATAGAGCCGGCTGCACGCACGAAAAAACATGACGTATGCGCCGTTACCTCGCTCTGAGGCGTTCCAATTAAGGCTGAATTGTCACGTTCAACTATCGTCAGTAAACCGACTTTACAGACAACCAATTTTTTTTTATAAACCGCCGAGTACCTCTAGGATTCAAAACCAGTACAAAATGCGTAAGCAACGTCCTCGTCCATTCAATCTGTAATGATTGATGACAAAAAAATATTTATGATATTCAATAAGCCTATTATAGATAAGTTATGTCGCAGACAGCCATATTTGTCTAATTATATTCTCACTTTGCTGCTACGATATGACATGTCTACGCACTCCATGTATGGAAGTGTGAAGGGAGCGTGTGCATTAGTAAAACAGAAAAAAAAACTATGTAGTAATTTCTTAAGTTCCTATTTTAGATAATCAAATTAATCAATTTAATCAATCCACTATTGGTTGTCCATTGCAGGATGTTAAGTGATGTTTTGAGATTTGATTCCAGATTTATATTCCTAGACTTCTTTTCTATATTATGTAGGATTGTAGTGTTCATACAAGGTGAGCAGCGCCAGTGTAAAACCTCTTGTATTGGAAACTAGCTGTTGCCCGCGACTTCGTACGCGTGAAAATTGTTATTTGATTGCTCTCTGCTTATCCCCTAGGATAAGTAGCGTAATAATATAATAATATAGCCTATTTGAAGACCCTACCCCTAGTTAATATTTGTGCAAAGTTTGAATCAAATCTATTGAGTACTTTTCGAGATCCTTCCGGACAAAGCAAAGCTAACAGACAAACCGACAAACCGACAAACAGACAAAACAATTTCTAACTATATTTTCGGCTGCGATATCTTATGTTGAAAACCCAGCGAGTATTTTTTGTTTTTGAATATTTCCAATGTACAAAACTGTACTTTTCTATCATTTTATTATATGTATAGATGACTACAGGCTGTGGAGAATGCTTTTCAACCTTTTTCAACAGGCCGGATGACTGTTCGGGAATCTTGAGATATCGTTCCGAAAAGTTACCCGGAACGCCGCGGTTTGAGGCCAGTATGACCCCCACGTGGATTTCTACACATTTAAAAAAAAAAGACGTGTGGCACTCGGGGACTGCCGCGGTAAAGCTATTACATAGCATTTTTTACCAACTATGCTAGTATAATTATTTCTATATAAGAATACTAGCTGATGCCCGCAGCTTCGCCTGCGTAAAATTTGTTACCGCGGGAAGTTATTCCCGGGATAAAAGGTAGCCTATGTGTTATTCCAGACTATAATGTATCTCCGTACCAAATTTCAGCCCGATCCGTTCAGCGGTTTGAGCGTGAAAGAGTAACAAACATCCACACTCACAAACTTTCGCATTTATAATATTAGTAAGATAGTAAGAAGTAAGATTTTAAGGCCTATGTTCAACAAAGTAAAGTACCAAGTGCCTACTTGACTGTGGACATTTGGGCTTTTGGAATTTTGTTTTAGAACTTTTTAAGAAGAACAATTATTTTGTAATAAATTATTTTTATGTAACTTCAACCATTTACGCAGAGGCGCAACGGATACTCTTATAACGATTAAATGTTTTCCGTTTTCGAAACATTCCTCATTGCTGCACCACTCCTATTAATCTTCGCATTATGTTATGTAGCCTATAGCCACTATCAATAAATGTACCTACTTACTATCGAACAGTTTTTGAAAGCCTACCAGTAGTTTCAGTAAGGCTTGCCTTGGTATGATGTGATTCATGGTCCCTTTGCAGCGTGTGTCCAATCCAGCGCAGCAGCTACACTTCCGACGTTTGATCTGTTGGGGTCTCACTGCAGCGTTCCAATAGTCTTACGTTCGTGATGTTCTCGGGCCCATATGTACCGAGGATCCATTGGAGGCAGCGTTTGACGAAGACTTATAGCTGGTAGCTGGTGCGAAATGTCTTTACTTTAGTGACCTTCCATGTCTCGCATCCGTATAGCAGTTAGCAGTACAGTTTTAACGTTTACTATGTTTTGAGTTTCACTCTTCGTGTCTATTTTCGCAACTGCCTACGGGGCGCAGCTGTGTAAAGGTTATTCTGGCCTTGGCGAGACTCGAAATGATGTAGGGTACTCTTCTATTCCATCAGTTTCTGACACGACACTCCCGAGGTACGTGAATTAGTGCCTCCACCACATCTCTTGCGTCTGTCGATTTTAATTTCAGTCCAGCCATTCGCTGCCTCATCCTGCTCGTTGTCCTGCACGTTGTCCTGCAGACATGCATGACGGCGTGTGTGTGCCTCAGCAGGCACAGGACATCGGCATCTTAATATCCTCCAGGATATCAGTATAGGCCCCATTCTATGCCGCGCCGATTGTTCTTTGCGGTATTCAGCATTATACCATCTATTTTCTACTAGCTGATGCGCGCGGCTTCGCCCGCGTGAAATTTGGTTCCCGTTCCCGCTTCCCGTGGGAACATTTTCCCGGGATAAAAAGTAGCCTATGTGTTATTCCAGACTATACTCTATCCCTGTACCAAATTTCAGCCTGATCCATTCAGCCATTAGAGCGTGATTGAGTAACAAACATCCAAACATCCAAACATCCAAACATCTTCACAAACTTTCACATTTATAATATTAGTAGGAAGTAGGATGGATGGTTGTTAACTATCCTGTTATCTTCATAACGATCCTCTAAGGTAGGTACAGTATGTATTTTCAAAAGAGTTTGTGAACTCTATTTTTAATTTCTTTTTCAGAATATTGATGACATTTGATTGATGTCATTTTATACACGTTACGTCTACTACATTGATACATGTACCTAATAAAATTCTAACACGCCGGTGTTTGTATGTAAATTGTTTATACTGAGGAAAATTCTATACTGAGGAATAGTTTTAACCATTAAGCTCTATTTTGATATAGCATACAGGGCAGATTTACACGCTACTTGATGAGTATGATTAATAAATACCTCTAATTTCATAGACCTTGTGTGACGTAAACAAAGTTGCGAGGGTCAGCTAGTTAAAAGATAAAACAATAGGTTTCTTCTTTCTACTTAAAAACTATTTTTACAAATTTTATGGTAATAATAGACATTCTTTGAAATATGCATGTATGGTATTGTTGTGACTTTTATGACACGTTTAAAGTACATAGGTATGGGATAGATGGCGCTCGCGGCTACGTCAGCGTGAAATTTTCTTCCCGCTTCCCATGGGAACGTACTCCCGGGTTTGGTTATCTTTATAGCAGTATTATATATAAATTAACAAAACAAAAAATGATACTGCATTGGTGATAATAATAATAAAATGTATGTATATAGAGTACTCACTCATTTTCTTTCACTATTTTTCGTGACTTTCTACATTAATAAATGCACTTTGTTTATTTATATTTAAAACACTTTTTACACAAATTATACGAGTACAGTTCACTGTTGTACATAGATGATGAATACCTATACACCTATAGTCGAATTTTTATTTAGACGAAGTAAATTGACAGCAACTAATGTAATTGACAGCATCGAAATTGTCATTTCACATTAAGAACTCTAAATTCGACCAACACTCTTAATTCAACTTTGGTCGAGTGGTTAAGACGCGGATCGGTACGCAGAAGGCGCAAGATCGATTCTGGGTACAAGCATCAATTTTTGGATTATTTGACATAATAATAATAATATATAACGACTGCAGAGTTCATAATTGACGTAAACAAAAAAATTATGAATTGCTAGACTAGATACACGAACGTGGCCGAAGGTAGCCGAGAGTGTGACTCGTTTTCGTGACACAATTTCTGGATTCGGTCTCCACGCAAGGCCCGCGATAGAAGCTATGCAATAGCTTAAAAGTTTGGTTCCGTTTGCTTGTTTGTCACATTAGTGGTAAAAAATAACTTGCTCTTCGAAAATTTTGTACAGAATTTTCTCGCGTTAAAATATATTTGTGTTACCCGGGGATCCCAACCATAGGCTGTTGGGCGTAACGTGAGGTTTTTTAGCCGAATAACATCCATGAAAAGGGGTCTAAGGGGGTATTATTTCGAGTAAGGGTCTAAAGGGGTCTAAGACAGTCTTTTTACAGCGTCGGCAGCGCGAGTGTGGCACCTCAGGTGTTGCAAACGTTCATAGGCTGCGGTGACCACCAGTCCTTCTGGTGGGCCGTATGCTTTTCTGCCACCTTAGTGGTATAAAAAAAAGAGGTATATGATTATAGTATATGATTATAGTATATGATTATAGTATATGATATATATATGATTTTCCCTCACGTTAAAAAAAACATAGATTTGTGTTTTCAACAATATTAAATCAAAGTAACCGCTCCAAACTGCTTTATTCCATTTCATTAATAGCAGTTTTACCTGCAATACAAACGAATGTCCGTCATAAAGAAACTATATTACCATAACGATACGGGCAGGGGTGTAAACAAATATGTTTTCACCCCAATGAACAATCGATTTTAATTTAGCACCATTATTGAGCACCCCTGGAGGGGTCAGAACTAAGAGAAATGGTTTCATAGTTACCCTACCAGTATTTTATTGAATAATTTTAATGAGCGCACAAGTATGAGTATGGGTAACGAATCTTTGCATTATATTTTTTCTAGCATGTTTAATATGAATTGATGAGAATATTTCGTGACACACGTACTTCAACGACCTATAGGTAGATCCTCTAGTGTGGAAGTTTGCAACAATTGCTTCGGTCTTTAAGCATCTATTGTTCTTTCTCAATCAAATCAGGCTATGGCAGTCCACTGCTGGGCTCAGGCATCTCCCAAATTACGACACAACACACGGTTCTGCGCCTTCCGCAATCAGTTACTCCCTGCCACCTTCTTTAGGTCGTCGGTCCATCTGGCGAGGGGTCGTCCTCAATCCTCTACAACATGTATGTCGCTGTCTCCCAGTCTTATTTGAAAGGGCGATTAATAGTACTGTACCAAGTTATCCACACGGATGTTACGCATTGAGTTATTATTACTACGTAGTAATATTAACCCAATGATGTTACGGGATATTATATCGAGTAAATACTCCTTCGAATACTCCACTTTGCCATGCCCTCGTAGGTTATTCTGTGACTCAGTAGGTGCTAATTTGAGGCTGACTTGGACCCTACTAAGGGTAACGTACGGTAGGACCCCATCACATATTGCGGCATGGTACACATTAGTTCTTTCTATTACAGTAATCCTTTATCATATTTTCCGTACATCGTGAGACCGGGGCCGATAACTACATACATCACGTCCGCAGTAGCAATAATAATAAATTATCAATCAACAGTATTACGTTTCAGCTCAAACAAAGCGTATATACGTAGTACTAAACGTGCTAACAAAGAGATAACATTACAAAGGCGCAATGACGTCACAGTTTCTGTAATAATAACATCGCTATAATAACTGTATTTTAACATGCTCCGTCTGTTTCAATAGCGGCAAAAAATAAGGACATTAGGGTTTTGGCAGACAAGTATTTGGGTCAAATTCTTGTTCTACATTATTATTTGGCCTATCCGATCCTAAAGTGACCGTATAAATTTTATAAAACACTAGCGGACGTCATGCGGTTTCACACGCATGGCTCCCGTTCTCGTGGAAATACGGGAATAAAATATAGCCTATGTTTACCGGGGATAGTGTTACCTAACAGTCAAAGAATTTTTCCAATCGGTCCTGTAGTTTTGGAGCCTATTCGTTACAAACAAACAAATCTTTCCTCTTTATAATATTAGTATGGATGACATGATATTGTTTTAAGAGAAGACATACAAAACATAAATGCCTCTTCGGTGTAGAGGTCGAAATGTGCGACTGCGGATCCTGGTCATGGGTTCGATTCCCACCGGAGACAAAAAATTGTGTGATCTGTTTTCTTCTCTGTTTGTCTCGAGAGTCTGGCTGTTTCTTTTTGTATGATAAGTATGTAAATGTATTTAAAAAGTATATAAGCATTAATATTTGTGGTTTGATACCCGTAACACAAGCAGGTTATTCCTAGCTTAGGTACTTTGGGTTCAGGTAGCGTTGCGTTGTGTAAAAATGTCCGTGAATCATAAAGATAGGTCAGCGTAATATTGCAAAAACCGTTTTATTGCAATGCAATCTATCTTGCGAAATTATAACCGTCAAAGGAGTCCTGGGTCATCCGTCCGAGGGCTTACCCGGGGCTCCCAACTGTAGGCTGTTTGTTAGTTAGGATACGTGTGGTTTTGAGTCGGTAGGAGTCCGGCATAGCATCCATGTAGGATTTTCCTCACGTTAATAAATACTGTCAAGATTACTAACTAACGGATTATTTTCCGTATAAATATCGTCAGGTAGATTTCATATTTTGCGCTTTCTTCTTAGTACCAAGCCTTTTTGTACCTATGTTCAACTCTATACAGAAATAGAGCAGTTAACAAATTAGAAAGGAGAAAAGAAAGGAAGAAAAATCCCTTCATTTCAAAAATTAAATTCGTTTGCATAGAGGCGAATATCTAAATTTCTATTTATTCTGCAAAATTAGATAGAGATACTTAGTTCAATACCATCCAAAACAATTTAAACTGTTGATTGAAGACACTTGGCCTTCGAAAATGGGTATACTACGCCAAATCGAATGCCAAATAATCGAACGTTCAAAATATCGAACGTTCAATATATCGAACTTTCAAAATATCGAAGATTATAATATCAATGTTCGATATATTAAACGTTCGATATTTTGAACGTTCGAGTATTTGGATGTTCGATTATTTGGCATTCGATTTGGCGTAGTATACCCTCGAAAATACCGTAAGGTACGAGTAGTAGGTTCAAAAAGTAAATATAATGTCAAAATTTTACACTCAATTCAAGATTTGAGCAAAAATTTTGAAGAACATAAGTAGATAATTTCAATGCCTTAAATACCAATTCCCTCCCTTATTGTCTATGTCAGCAGTTACATTGCCAAAATCAACACATCCTTTATGCATACGCGACAACATATTCAACAAACAAACAAATTCATACAATTTTCTGGATACAAGGGTCGGCACCCATCATGCATTGTTCCAAGCCGTCCCGCCTACGCGGAGACACATTACTCGACGCGTTTAGGGTTCAACAAACGAGTTGGCAAGTCAAGAACCTGTTACGATCCTGGCTTATTGCTCGGCAGTCTCGGCACCACGTTATTGTCACTTTTGTGAGGTTCACAGTAGCTTAGTGGATGAGGTCAAGGATCGGGAGGTCAACGTTATCGTTCGGCGGAACTTGACCATTAAAAAAAACATTTTTTTAATGTGAGCTTGGCTTCGGAAGGAACTTGATAACGAAAACGTTTCTTTTTGAGGATATGGTTAGTCCAGCTTAATTCCCTTGTATATAATGATGATACGCCTCCATTTAAGAAGACAATAAAAGGAGAAGAACTTTTCGTTTCACAAGTAGTTGTTTTTTACAAAAAAAAATGTGTAGGTATTTAACATTTTGAGAAAATCTTTTTGCTACTTCTGATTGTTGTGAAAAAAGTAGTACTGCTCGTTCTCTCTAACTTTGCCGCTCGGCTCCATACTAAAGTCGAATTTTTAATTAGACGAAGTAAATTGACAGCAACTAATGTCACTTCTTCATACAATGTTGCGTATTTTCTATGACGAAGTGACATTAGCTACTGTCAATTTACTTCGTCTCATTAACAATTCGGGTATACGCCTCTACGCCAGCGGCAAAGTTAGAGCGAACGGGCAGTAACTACCTATTCAATTCTCGATTTTATCTAAATTTTAATTAGAAAGCCACCTGGCTTTCTGAAACCAGCTGCAAATTCTACAAAAACAACTTACTTACAAACTTAAGTATCTGAATTATACAGTTGTCACATGGAAGCTTTCTTTATTGCTCTTTGAAGAGTAAAGTCATGTGACTTGAAATAAAAGTAAATAGGTTCTAAACGGCCAGACGAGCTCTTAAGGGTTGTATGTTCGAAAGAGACTCATCTTGGGGTGAACTTTATACTAGGAAATATTCTTCGATTTGATCTGATAATACTATATATTGTAATTTATTAGATACTCTTGCTTTTTTAACGTATCAAAACACGATTAGGAAAACTTTGTTCGATAGAATTCGCTCTCGAAAAATGAGAAATATTGCAAAAATCTTAACAAGTAATGTTCTTTTTTTATCTAAATAAATGAGTTTATTCCTGATAAAAATATAAAAATCAATGCCACTTTTCGTTGTAATTTTATAACTCAAGAACGGGCTCACCTATCCAAACCAAATGTTTAGGCTTTGTTCGGACTATTTAGTAGATGGTTTATGTAAAGTTTGCACAAAATCGGTCGAGCGGTTCTTCATTTATCACGCAAACGAAGTTGCGCGGGTCAGCTAGTTCCTGATAAAAATTTGTCATAAAATAGATATAGGTCTTTAGAACAATATTTTACGGCTAGATTTTTTCTTAAAACCCCTCAGATTTTATTACAGCAATATAATGTATTAGAATCGAATGAAATCCGGCAAAAGCGAACGCTGCAATCCTTCAAATTACCTTAGTATTTGTTAAGGTCGAATATTGCAGCTTTAACAGTCCTTTGTAGTCTCGAGAGTGAAACAGGTTCCTTCGCACCGAACTATCTACTGAAGTCTATTACAGAGTTAGTGCGTAGTTGTGTTTTACTGTGTATTTCCAGTAAGACCCTTTTATCATACGAAAGTAATCAATTGAAATAAGGCTTTAGTCTATTGCTGTTAGGACCTCTTACAATTTAACCTGAATGAGAAGCTACTTCATAAATACTAGTATTTATGAAGTAGCTTCTCATTCGGGGTAAATTGTTTTAAACAGTTTTACGTTTCATATAATTTTTTTTTCCATTTTACATAGGTAAATAAAATGAAAAAAAAAAATTAGGTATCGAAAGGTAAAACTGTACGCAAAACTAGCTGACGCACGCAGTTTCGCCCGCCTCTATTTTTTCTCATTTATTCTATTCTCGTTTCCATAAGAACGTGGCCTATGGGTTATTGCAGAATCCCTACTCCCTACTAATATTATAAATGCGAAAGTAACTCTGTCTGTTAGCTTTCACGCCTAAACGGCTGGAGCGATTAAGATGAAATTTGGTATAGGGATAGTGTGACTTCAAGGGAAGGACATAGGCTACTTTTAAACTTATTTCGCAAAAGGAGGGTAATGATTTTACGCGATAACGACTTCTACGCTGTCGAAAGTACTCCGCTGCTGTAAGAAGCCGCGGGGAACATCTAGTTTATAATATTAGTAGGATTACGTTTAACTTGAATAACCCAGTTCATTTAAAGTACCTACAATTACTACCGAAGTGAGCTTTTCGTTTAAGTGGTTTGTCCTTAAGTGGATCTTATATTAGGGGTAGCCCATCGACCTTGACGTATAATAAGAACCTTTTCCGGAAAGTGTGGCAACAAAATGAACCTCGTGAGCTCCGTATATGATTAGTATAGGCCTAGAAACTAATTTAATTAGTAATAATAATGTACCTATAATGTCTTTGCATAAATAGTAATGCTGAAAATGCGTAATAAATTCATAGATCCGACCTTATTAAATTACCTATGCAGTAGGTAGTTAGCTACATGTTATTAGCTTTTTAGACCCAATGCAAAACTTAACCTACTTTTAAAATATCCTTAAGAACATAAGGACCTGATGTGGTGTCTTTTTTTTTCTACCTGAGGAAATATCGAACCGAATACATGCATGCATGCACTTCGGTTCCTTCTTGTGGCGCTCGGTTCTTTCTGCCTACCCCGCAAGGGATTTGGCATGAAGGTAGATAGATAGATAGAAAGGAAATATCATAAGGAGCTACGCCAGACTTATCGACTAAATCCACACGGTGCTCTACGGAGCCCCAAGTATACCCTCGGAAGGATGTCCCACGGCTGTTTCACACCTAGTGAAGCGCGTGTAGCGCTTTAGGCTACGGTGACCGTGACCACCAATCCATATGGTGGGCCGTATGCTTGTCTGCCACCTTAGTAGTATAAAAAAGACCATCTTGTTTACCATTTTAATGTCCGACAGCAATAGGCACAACACCTACTACATGAAACATGATAAATACGTCAAATAAATTGTGTATGTAGGTCAGTTACAATTGCAAAAAATTGACGACAATACTCAGGATATCTTTGACCCCACATCTCATAAATTGATGGAGACACGAACGGCACATCCCAAAGAGGAAAGAACTAATTTAGCACAGGAATTAATGCCGTAAAGTGCAAAGAATCACTTTCTGAGAAATGTTACTGGACAAAGCTTTTCGTGGCCATCTTAATCTTAATAGCAATTTTTATTGTTTCATCTTGTTTCATAGTTATGTGGAGGATGTACCAGTTTACACCCAAATCTCTCTTATTTTTCATTGCAGAGGCTCTGATACGGAACAGTTTTTCTTATATTACTGAGGTCGCATACTGTTCACCTGAATGAAAGTGATCTGTGGACGTTGGATCAACATCGAAGAAGCTAAATATTTCACAACTAGCGGAAGCCACGCGGTTTCACACGCGTAGTTCACGTTCCCGTGGGAAGACGGGAATAAAATATACCTTCCAACAGTGAAAGAATTTTTCAAATCGGTCCAGTAGTTCCGGAGCCTATTCGATGCAAACAAACAAACAATCAAATCTTTCCTCTTTATAATATACTAGCTGACCCGCGCAACTTCGTTTGCGCCACATTAGAGAGAGTATTACCTGTTTCCGTCGTCCCCCGTTTTTGAAACATTTACTATTACTGCTCCGCCCCTATTAGTTGTAGCGTGATGCTGTATAGCCTATGACACTCCACAATAACGTAGCTTTCTATTGGTGAAATAATTTTTAAAATCGGTTCAGTAGATCCCGAGATTACCCCTTACAATTTAACAAACACACAAACTTTACTTCTTTATAATATTATTATTAGTATAGAAGTATAGATAAAACAAAGATAATGAAGCAGGGCGTCAATCCATCAATCAATTCATCATTTATTTATTGCTGAGCATAACATTGGTATTTTAGCGTATAGCGTCAGTGTGTGTAATCTGCTTCTCATAAGGCAATCATTTCATAGAAATAGAAAAGGTAGTTTGCAGACTTTGCAGCAAACTACCATTATTTCTTGTGAAAATGTTCTACAACTTTCTTGTAGCACTTGATTTATCCAATGATTCGTGACGTTTTAACAACATTTTGAAAATCATATTACAATCTGTTATTCATTTTGACTTCGCTAGCAGATACTTAACCTTTCACGACTTATCACATCCAAACTGCATAGAACATATTATACTGTGACATGGTCGTTAACAAGCAGCCTAGCGGTACACATCGTTGTTCAAAGATATGGAATGTCAACTTAACGGTGACGAGAACTATCTAGTCTGATTGTCTGCGGAATGGGAAAGCATATATCAGATTATGTAATTCTATATTGCAGTATAGATATATTTCTATACATATAGACATATAATTCTATATTACAGCATAGATACTATATTACACACGGCAATAGGCTGACCACCTGATACGTGGGACATAAAACTATTAGGTGAAATGTGGGCGTATACTATGCCTCTGCCTACCCCTTCGGGGACAAAGGCGTGACCATATGTATGTATGTATTGAAATATGCTAGCTTAGATGGATGGCGCGGAAATGCTAGTCGTTAGTAAATCTAGAACATCAACTCTTATGATGATCTATGAGGGCTCAACATTCTAATTTCATCTATCTATGATCTTTTATATCAATATTAACTGACTGTATCTAAAATTATATTGTATCAAAATGTCTTCTTCATTCCAACGTCTTTGCTGTTGTCGGGGTTGCTAATATCGTAATTCCAAGACGACTGCCGAAACGTAGATAAAAATAAATTTTAAAATCTTTCGTTGTAATATCACAGCCTACAGATCATACTCGTAGGTAGCTTATAAATCATAGGTAGCTTCAGATCATACGTTTTTTTCTTACACCGTGGTTAATATACATGCAGTGCAGCTGTAGCGCAAAATTGGTTTGATACCATCAGAGACCACGGCGGCATCGGCAGTGACCCGCCATGTTTTTCCTATGTTTTGCATTGTGTCACTTGGTAAAGAAACTCCTTTTGAACAGGTTTATCGAACCATTCGATGGGTTTCGATGACATAGTCGGAAAAATACGTTTTCAACGATTCAATTATCGGAAATTCGTCAAGTTTTCCACTTAAGGCCGCGTGGGTCAGATTTTGAGTTTTTTGAAACAATCCTAGTCAAAAAGTAAAGGGTTTTTAAATCTGAGATATATATATATAATAGTTAAGGATATAAGCTAAACATATTCCGAGCCCGTTACACGATGCAATAAATTTCACTAGATAGAAAAAAATCCCAAAGTTGACTCTCTCAGAAAAGTTTTTTCAATACTGTGGCTAAACTATTAACATTTTATATATTTTTTTTGCACTCAATTAAAGGTATTAAGTTTTTATACACATTTTCCGAGCGTTTTTCTATAAACAACTATTTACATAGTTATCATGTACGAATATCTACCAAACGCAATAGAATTGCGCCGCTGACGGCCGATCAGTCTCGCCCTGGCGCTTGTGGAGGCAGGACCTGTGTTAGTTTTTTTCGCAACTATTTCGTAATTATTATGCCAAATTACGTTGAAATCGCGCCACAGTATAAAAATATCAGTAATGGGCAAAATGTAATTAGATTAACCGTTACAAATACATACGCGACTCATGGTAAAAATGTGGTGATCTTTTACTTTTTAAGTGTTTTCACGACATGGTAACCAGCTACCTAATGCATTAAAATGTCTACGAATTACATGATAATTTCGCAATCCAACATGGCGGCCACGCCGTAATCACAAAATTTCATGATGGGTATCGTTTAAGGGGTTTTTTGGTATGCTGAGTACGAAGTACGTGATAATTTTGCAATCCAATATGGTCGCCGCGCCGTAATCACAAAATTTCATGATGGGTATCGTTTAAGGGGTTTTTTGGTATGCTGAGTACGAATCACGTGATATTTTTGCAATCGAATATAGCCGCCGCGCCTTAATCACAAAATTTCATGATGGGTATCGTTTAAGGGGTTTTTTGGTATGCTGAGTACGAATCGCGTACTAATTTTGCAATACAAAATGGCCGCCGCGCTAGTAATCACAAAATTTCATGATGGGTATCGTTTAAGGGGTTTTTTGGTATGCTGAGTACGAATCACGTGATAATTTTGCAATCCAATATGGTCGCCGTGCCATAATCACAAAATTTCATGATGGGTATCGTTTAAGGGGTTTTTTGGTATGCTGAGTACGAATCACGTGATAATTTTGCAATCCAATATGCCCGCCGCGCCGTAATCAGAAAATTTTATGATTGGTATCGTAAATGGTAGTATCGTAAATCATACGTAGCAGACTGTAGTGTAAAAGACATAGAGACACATGTTCCATTCTTCGTTCTAACATTTGTGTGTGGTTGGATTGCATGGAACGACACAGACTAAAAAAACTTGTTCGGTTTACTGTGAGTTAGTTAACCGCGTGCCAATTTGCAATTGTGCAAGACGTGGTCAGAGTTAAGAAGTTATTTATTTAACTCAGAGCTTACTAACTCTATATTTATATATTTAACTCGACTCTTCGCGCAAGTGGGCCTAAATAGCTTAGGCGGCCAAATTGAATTCCAAAATGATCATGTTATTCGTACTCAGCATACCAAAAAACCCCTTAAACGATAACCATCATGGATTTTTGCAATTACGGCGCGGCGGCCATATTGCATTTCAAAATTATCACAGGATTCGTACTCATCATACCAATACACCCCTTAAACGATACACATCATGATATTTTGTGATTGCGGCGCGGCGGCCATATTGTATTGCAAAATTATCACGTAATTCGTACTCAGCATACCAAAAACCCTTTAAACGATACCCATCATGAAATTTTGTGATTACGGCGCGGCGCCCATATTGGATTGCAAAATTATCATGTGATTCGTACTCAGCATACCAAAAAACCCCTTAAACGATACCCATCATGAAATTTTGTGATCACACCGCGGTGGCCATATTGGATTGCAAAATTATCATGTGATTCATACTTAGCATACCAAGAATTCCCTTAAACTATACCCATCATGACATTTTGTGATTACGGCGCGGTGGCCATATTGGATTGCAAAATTAGTACGTAATTCGTACTCAGCATACCAAAAAACCCTTTAAACGATACCCATCATGAATTTTTGTGATTACACCGTGGCCGCCATTTTGGATTGCAAAATTATCACGTGATTCGTACTCAGCATACCAAGAAACCCCTTAAACTATACCCATCATGAAATTTTGTGATTACGGCGCGGCGCCCATATTGGATTGCAAAATTATCACGTGATTCATACTCAGCATACCAAGAAACCCCTTAAACGATACCCATCATGACATTTTGTGATTACGGCGCGGCGTCCATATTGGATTGCAAAATTAGTACGTGATTCGTACTCAGCATACCAAAAAACCCTTTAAACGACACCCATCATGAAATTTTGTGATTACACCGCGGCGGCCATTTTGGATTGCACAATGATCCCGTGATTCATACTTAGCATACCAACTTTAGAAAACTTTAGATGTTTTTATGACCAGCTATTATGTAATTTACATTTTTCATGCAACTGTAGCAAACGTACGCAACGGAAACTCTCAAAAGAAATGAAATATCCTAGTTGTCGAAAAATGTTTCGTTGCTGCTAAGCTCTTATTCGCCTTAGCGTGATGTTATATATTTTGGTATTTTTCAAAAATGGACATTCTGTTAAGAAACTCTTGAAATTCACCTAGCAGTCTCTTAGACTCTAGAGTTAGAACAACTTAACAAACAAACAAACTCTTTAGCTTAAAAATAATAGTAAAATATACATAATTTATTTACGATTAACTCATTTATTTTTATTTACGAAACTAATAAATCACTACACTTAATAAAGTTAGATGCATTTACTACGTCAAACAAAGTTAGCATGCTGTTTCTTTCTACTATACTGTATACTGTGGCATGAGAGTTGACTGCCGCTGCCGGCGCGCGGTGTGTCTTGCGCCCGGGGCGAGGGGAGCGCCAAATGCCTACTTGTGCGGGTTAACCGCCCCTTAATAAGGCTGTTTACAGGCCAAGTAACTTTACCTCCGTCACAATTTTTTTTTTATACTACTTAGGTGGCAGACAAGCTTACGGCCCACCGGAAGGTTGGTAACCGCAGCCTATAGACGTTTGCAACACCAGAGGCGCTACACACGCGCTGCCGACCCGGGCGTAGGCTGTGACGACCCACAGTTGAAATTTTTCAAGCTGCCCATAAGGCCTTCAACTTGGCTTAACGACTGTCATTTTACTGACAACCGGGACCAACGGCTTATCGTGCCTTCCGAAGCACGGAAACGCTCGTAAATAAATGTCACAAAGTGGTCCACGTGGTGGTCACCCATCCATATCCGGCCATAGTAAATGTTGCTTACTGCAGTGATCGTTTACAGAACACTGAGTCCGCGGGGCCACGAGAGCTTCAATCATCAAAAACAATACTATATCAGATACATGGAAATAAGTCGGTAAATCGGAAACGATCCGTGCAGGCACAAGTTCCGTGAAATGTTTACGATTTGCATCGATCTGCTCGTCTTTGCACGCGATACTCCAAAAGTAATGACACGGTAAATATGTATTGAAGTCAGTTTATGCCTATTTCTTGGAGACGTTCGTGAGGATTCTGACATGTAGGACTTTAAATGAACTGAAACTACAAAGTTGGAGATAATTTATTGTTTTTACTGAGCTAGCAACGTATTTTTCTAGTAATAGGTACTAGCAGATATACTAAAACTAGTAGCTCGTCAGGATACTTATTCTGGACCATACAGAGGTTTCCGGCAAAGACTTCTATATAAACTGAGGTAGACGCGCCGTACTCTAACAAACGAGATTTCAAAAGCAATCCTCAAATACACACATTAATAAGACTACACTCACTTATAAATATTTTTTACGTAATTGTCACCACGCACAATAGTAATAAACGAATAGAAAAAGAGTAAAAGAGAAGGCGTATGGACTCCGATTGCAAGTCGAGCACCTACTTTCGAAGTTTTGACTCACAACAGTGAGAGCAACGCTGCTAATTAGCTCAGTTTATAGGTTTCAAAAATCGGTGCGTAGGGCATGTCTACCTCAGTTTATATAGAAGTCTTTGGTTTCCGGTCCCACAAAATCTGGGCCAAATGTACCTGTCTTTCATGTATTATATACCTGCCTAGTTATCTTCCCGGCCTTCCGCTTATCAAAGGAAGGGAAGTGGAATTAGTTTATTTCTTGGAGAAATCATTGATTTAATTTATAACATTCCGGAATGTTATAAATTTGTGTGGGGCGTGCGTGTAGCCGCACTATTTGGTAGCGCCACTCCTAAACTACTTTGAGGATCCTCCTTGCGATGAAGATATTATTGTTGAGGATATGTCTGGGGAAGGTTTTTAGCAACTCTCTTCAGCTTTATTTGTATTATAGATCCTATACCACAAGCCTATATAATCCTACTTTAGCTCTAGATGGCGTTGAAAAAAAATGTACTAAAATATTTATTTACATTATTAAAAGAATTAGTCAACCTATATGTCATGTCTGTCTCATGAAATACTAAACAAAAACGCTAGAAACACAGAACGCGTGCAGTTTCTAGGTGCGACCACAAACCGCTGGACATTGCCCTGTCACTCAGTAATTGTAATTGGGCTACATTGCAGCCGCAGAGTGTGCCTACTTACTATATCAACTACGATTTTGAGTACGGTGTGCATAATAATGTATCTATTGTCATTTTTATTTTAATAGTTTTTAAAGGGTTAGTTTGTGAGTGTGGATGTATGAATGTCAGGATGTGTGAATGGATGTTTTTCAGTCTTTCACGCTCTAACGGCTGAAGGGATCTGGCCGAAATTGGTACTAGATAATGGTTTGAAATAAAACAGGCTACTTTTTATTCCGGGAATAAGATCCCATGAGAAGCGTGAACGGGAACAAAATATGACGCTCGTTGTATTAGTCTCGTTGCTCTTATTGTTATGGTGTAAAATTTGTCATTTCTGATGTTAAATTTGAGGCAGACGAATAGAAGGTTGCCTTGAGTCCAGAAGGAAAGACATTCGTGGGAATTTCCAAAAGATACAGCAGACCAACTCTGTAATCTCTGAAACTACTAACCCGATTTGAAACAGTAGTAATGAGCACTAGGATTCATTAAGAAATTATAATAATAAATCGCATTTATTCCAAATATGAGTCTTGGGTAGACCGGAGCCTCGCCTAATATTTTTCAGACCTACTTAGACTAGACGAAAATAATCTTAATTTTGTTTCTTTGTTTGTTACACATAACTTTTCAACCAAATTCCAGTCGGATTTATTTTTGCTTTTGTATATTGTCCAGTAAGTCTATAGAGAAATAAACAAATACAAAGCAATAAAGCACATTTTCAGTTTATAAAAAAATTGTTTTGTAGCTATCGGCGAGTTTTAGTGTTACCAATAAAAAATAAGGAGTCTTAGTTTTAAATCTTTACTTTGTTTGGAAAAATAATATTGGTGAACTCAGTGAGTTGACTACTAGCGCGGTTTACTGATTTCTCCCTTTAAATATTATTATTTTATAAATTAGAATATATTCGTTATTTGCTGACTGTACATGCATTAATTTGTCCGCTTCAACGGCCCGTGAATTGCGGTAACGTGTCTCTGCCCTTATTTACGTTACGCACAATTCTCGTATAATCGTTACGTAAATAGACAATACAACTAGAATATGAAAAGAAAAATCCACCAAGTGCGAGTCAGACTCGAGCACGCAGGGTTTTCGTGCCATAAAATAGTCCTTAACCTATCTTCATTTTCTTTCCGAGTTTGGTATTTATTGTAATAGCGGCAACAGAAGTCCCGGGACATCCTTCCGAGGGCTTACCCGGGGCTCCCAACCACAGGCTGTTGGGCGTTACGTGAGGTTTTTTAGTCGGTAAGAGTCCGGCATAACATCCTCTGAGGATTTTCCCTCACGTAAAAAAAAGCGGCCACAGAAATGCATCATCTATGAAAATTTCAGCTGTCTAGCTATTACGGTTCCTGAGATTCAGCCTAGCTAGTGACAGAAAATCGGACAGCGCTTTTTCGCAATATCCGACTGAAAACCCTAAATTGCGAAAGAATGGACGATCGACGCAATCGATCATTGAGATAATAATGTTTGTTTAAGGAGGTAACTGGTTACGATAAACTATGTCGATATTAAGGTTATCGTATCTGATACTTGATAGCAGATATATCAGATAATAATGAAAATATTTCGCAGATGAAAAATAACACGACATAATTTCAGGAGAACTTTAATTCCTAGTCCTAGAGCATTCCAGACTCTGCTGTTACAATGAAGGTTACAAACAAACAAGAATATAGAGAAAAGTAGAAACTTAATAGTGGAGAATTGGCCCGGGGTTTAAATTGGTCATTATAATAAAAAAATCTACTGTGCTCAAACAGCAGCTAGATTATATTAGAGGTGTAACTTTTTTTATTTCAAAAGTGAATTTTCCCAATGAACTCTTATCGACAAAAACCACTGCCAACCGAACCCGGGTAAGCCTTCTCAAGGACTTCCCAGGATAACAACCTGTCCTGGTAGTTGTAAATTTAGTACGGATTACAAATTTTTTACATAAATAGATTCTTCTCTGATTTGTGACGAAAATAGACTTGCTACGTATTACGTGTGACCAACCAAACTGGCAAAGTGTGGGTATGTAATTCACCTCTGCCTGCCAATTCATGGTTATAGGCGTGATTGCATGCTACACCCAACCTCCCCCCCCCCTCCGCTTTCCCCCTCTCTGTACTAGTACAAAGTGTGGTGATAACATCAATGCTACCGTTTCTGATGACACCGCGATAAAAAAAGTAAACGCCCAAAGGGCAGGTTCAATGACACTATAATTAGTTTTTTTTTCACTTGCCCTTATTAGAAAGTCACGGTGTTTGCTTATAATGCTAAGTACTCGTTAAGTTAAGTAAGTAAGTATAGTATGAGGAAATGAAATTTTATATGAGTTTATTTTGAATTAATGTTGTCTTCTTTGAGGGCGTAGCTGGCAATATTCAAGGACTAATGTAGGCCTCTGGTATTGTGTTGCAAACGTTCATTCATAGGCTTACAGTCCATCAGGCGGCGCCGTAAGCTTGTCTGCCACCTTAAAAAATGATAAATGTACATACATACACTGTTTCACAGCAGATTCATACGCAGAGGCGTATAGGACTTACATTTTAAAGATTTTATCAAGAGCAAAAGGCCTAGTGGTATCTTTGGTGTGAAGATCGTTCACACATATGTATAGACAAAAAACGCTTACCGTTAGGTGAGCATATAAATTGCGTAGTTGACTGCCTTACCTGAAAAGAAAAAGAGTTCAAACATTAATATAAAGAAGTCGACATATAAATACCTACTAATTGCTGTCCGTTTGTTAGGCTAAATTTTGAGAACAATTTTATTACAGGAATCAGAAACAGATTTAGATCTATATGGCTGATTTTGGTTATGAAAATTACACAAAATCATGTATTAGCTACTAAAATCTATCAATGACAATGACAGTAATATTAATGTAATTTCTTTTAAATAAAATTATAATCTTTTCAAATCTTTTCAACTCCCGCGGTGTTAACTGCAAGCATAGCTAAGACTTTTAAGTGTCAGGTTTGCTTTAAAAAAAAAACCTCGAAAAAATCTGATATTCCGAAGGCTGGCTCCACTCAAGATACTTTGCAACATAGAGAAAATAAAAAAAAACTATATAAATCATGACGTCACATGACTCTCATCAACCTGTCATAAACAAATAGGTTTGGTGTGAACCTCGCCGCGGTCAAAGACCGGCGGTCGTTGACCTCATCAGCTGACCGTCGTGTTTATTATTATGATGTTCATAGCGTTATTGATTAGAGTTTTTGTAGTTTGACATCTAGCTTGGTTAACACACATTTTAGGTGGGGTATACATAATTTAGGTGGGGTGATAGGTTGCATACACAGCTGCAATGACGGAAGAGTTATGCTTCATCACAAGGGTATATTTCTCTAATATTATAAAGCGGAAAGTTTTGATTGTTTGGATGGATGTTAGTTTGTTTGCATCGAATACGCTCGAAAACTATTGGACCGATTTCAAAAATTCTATCACTGTTGGGAACACAGAAATATTATCGAGATAGAAGGGCCAAGTGCGTGTGGCACCCGTGCCGAATAGGTGCAATATATTGCATTTTTTACTAATCGCTCTCATTAAGCGACGATCTTCCCGCTTCCGCGTTCAGGATATTGTTATCCTGAATAAATATAAATAAAATAAATAAATAAAATAAAGCGCTCGTGGCCCCGCGGACACAGTGTTCTGTAAACGATCACTGCAGTAAGCAACTTTCACTATGGCCGGTCCATGGATGGGTGACCATCCATGTGATCACTTTGTGACATTTATTTGAGCGTTTCCGTGCTTCGGAAGGCACGTTAAGCCGTTGGTCGCGGTTGCCAGTAAAATGGCAGTCGTTAAGCCAAGTTGAAGGCTTTATTTCAACAGCAGGCAGTCACAAACTGCGCCTGTCCATTTAAACACGGCAATACGGCTCACAACGTATTACGTGGGACAAATTATAAAAAGGTGAAATGTGGGTATATAATATGCCTCTGCCTACCCCTTCGGGGATAAAGGCGTGATGATGAACTGAACTAAAATACAGCAAAAAAATCTCGATAGTATTTCTGTGGTTGGGAAGCTACACTATCCCCGGGTGAAAAAGGCTATATTTTATCCCCCTATTCCTGCCGGAACGGGAACTACGCGGATGAAACTGCAAGGCATTCGTACACGTGTTTTTATGACAAACCATTTTTCTTCTATTGCAATTCTGTACATATCGTTCGGAGTTCATTTTATTGGTCCATTTTCAACATTTAGGATACTTAAATGGTGAAAATGGAAAATAAAATAATAAATAAATGAAGCGCTCGTGGCCCCGCGGACTCAGTGTTCTGTAAACGATCACTGCAGTAAGCAACATTTACTATGGCAGGATATGGATGGGTGACCACCACGCGGACCACTTTGTGACATTTATTTACGAGCGTTTCCGTGCTTCGGAAGGCACGATAAGCCGTTGGTCCCGGTTGTCAGTAAAATGACAGTCGTTAAGCCAAGTTGAAGGCCTTACGGGGCGCGGCTTGAAAAATTTCAACTGTGGGTCGTCACAACCTGCGCCCGGGTCGGCAGCGCGTGTGTAGCGCCTCTGGTGTTGCAAACGTCTATAGGCTACGGTTACCAACCTTCCGGTGGGCCGTAAGCTTGTCTGCCACCTAAGTAGTATAAAAAAAAAAATGGGGTCGTAAGTACTTATCTACTTACTATGCCTGCATTACACTGCTTCAGATAAGGCTAAATTGCATGTTTTAGTGTATGTTCCGAGTATGGAACTCATAACCCTTTGACTGCCTCTGTGGCGCAGTCGGTAGTGATACCGCCTATGGAGCTGGAGGTCGTGGGTTCGATTCCCACCGGAGACAAATATTTGTGTGACCCATAAATGTTTGTCTCAAGAGTCTGGGTGTTTCTTAAGTATGTATTTAAAAAGTTTATAAGTATTAATATCCTTGGTCTGATACCCATAACACAAGCAGGTTATTCCTAGCTTACTTTGGGATCAGATAGCGGTGTGTGAAATGTCCGTGAATATTTATTTATTTTAATATTATATTTAACCTTCCTCTATCGGATTTAACGATACTGTATGTAATAGTGTGAAAGATGTCATGTTGTGACAAATAATATTTTGGGTCAATTGCACTTTTCGATGTTGTTTAATGTGAATTACAATATAATAACCCTTCACTGGAATATTATGTTCATTAAAGCCACGTTTAATAAATGAAATCTTGTCACGCACACAATTTAAGGTGTATACTCGTTTTATAATAATCGTTAGGTTAAAACAGGTCAAAACCAAAGCCTTAATTAGGACATTAGTCTCAGCGATTCTTGATTTCCAAAAATAATCGCGCTATGGTTATCATGAAACACCTTTTAAAAGGGTATCGCATCAATCGATATGTGATGTGATAGGCGTATGTGTATTCGATTCCTTGCATGTCCGTTAAACTAAAATTTTGCGACAGATTATGAAAACAGGATTATTTTCGAAAAGGGACTGCATTTTAAAACCGATATTCATTAGTACGGTAATTATACACATTTTGGTCGACACTTTCTCGTCTCAAAAATAGCATTTCCCACCCCTTAAAGACTTAAACTGACAGTTCCAAATATATATCTGTCACCATAATTCACCTCAAAATAACAAGGACAGCATGAGACAACGGCGATAATTATTGAGTTGCGTTTCAGTAATTGGTTCGCTATTAGTCATTTATTGCATTTAAGACAATATGCCACTTGTAAGACAATTATAACAGCTTGGGCTTAGTATTTTTTTTTTATACCACTAAGGTGGCAGACAAGCATACGGCCCACCAGAAGGACTGGTGGTCACCGCAGCCTATGAACGTTTGCAACACCAGAGGCGCCACACTCGCGCTGCCGACCCTGTAAAAACCTTCTTAGACCCCTTTTGAAGAACCCCATACTGTAGGCGTTTGGGAAAACCGAGGCAGGAAGATCATTCCACAACCTAAGCGTGCGCGGAAGAAAACCCCTATCGGATGTAACCGTGCTCGAACGCTCCGGACGTAGGGTGTGAGGATGAAATCCCAGTCTATGGCGAGCGGTGCGATGATAGAACGTAGCCGTGGGCATCATGTCAAACAATTCCTCAGAGCACATACCATTGTACAGGCGGTAGAACACGCATAAGGAGGCAGTCTCTCCTGTCGCGAAGAGGTTCAACACCACCTGTCAGTAAAGGATCGTTGACAACTCGCACACACCAGTAAGTGGCTTGTTTGTAAAGTAGTTAAAGTCGTGGATTCTTTTCCCAGAGTAACTGTAAATTAAATAGTGTTATATGAACGCTGCTTATACAACGTGTAGATCTGCATTTGTGCAATACTTGCACACGTGACTCTACTGCTGACACTCGTTAATATTTCGTGATAAAAAAGTAGTTTTTTTTTTCTTCATATTGAATTCGTTTTTTATTTGCAACGGGAACTCTGCCTGCAACCACTGACTAATAATACGTATAATAAATACTTCTCATCTCATCTTTTCGAAATCAAAAGTCTATCTGGAGTTCGCAATCTTACGATTTTAATTGGCTGCGTTAATAAAATAAATCATTTATACTTTCCTGTACAGGGGAGTAAAAAATATTTAGGTATCTTAGCGCCAAAAGAAAAACAGATTTAACATGATAGCTGCTCTTTAATATCTAATCTTCAGATATTTCCTTCATCTGTAGAGTTAACATAACAAAAATCTGCAGGAAAATAATTCTGTTCAAAAACAATTTGGTTTCCAGCAGTGGGCGTTAATGATGATGATGATAATTAGTTCAAAAATGAATGTCTACCGATGACTTTGTTCACACCTACAATATTTCCCACACGTTAGCCTCTGATTTATTGAGATGGCCATATTTGTTAATTAGTGGACCAACTCCATATCAAGGCTAATTTCTTTAGACGTTTATTTACCACTAGCGGACGTGACGCGGTTTCACCCGCGTAGCTCCCGTTCCCGTGGGAATACGGGAATAAAATATAGCCTATCTTCACCGGGAGAAGGGTAGCTAGCTTCCCAACAGTGAAAGAATTTTTCAAATCGGTCCCGTGGTTTCGGAGTCTATTCGATGCAAACAAACAAACAATCAAATCTTTCCTCTTTATAATATTAGTAATGGCCCGCAGCATCGCCCATCGTACTTCGAACATTATACCATTGCAATTTTGTTCTTTTTAACTATAATTACATTTCGATAATACTTCTTACAACATTAACCATTGGCCAGTGATAATGGCATTAAAATTGGCCCAGCTGTTTAAGATAATGTAAGAACAAATAGACAGACAGACAAAATCCAAATTAATACAACAATCTTGATGTAATTTAGACGATTTGACTGATAGTTTAACAATGATGGGAGATCGTTTTTGATTAGTATGACGTCATTACCAGCTGGTATGGTTTAGTTCAGTGGTTATTGACCCCACTGCTAACTGGAGAATATAATAATATATTGGCTATGGAACACATAAATCAAATATAGTAGAACTGGACTACTTTTTATCCCGGAAAGATTATTATTCCAACTCGTTTGTGCGAATAAGCAAATGGTGTTCTGTACATAGATTATTATCAATCAATCAAAACAAATCTTATAGTAGTTCACAGCTGGACATAGGCCTTTCCTAGTTCACGCCAGAGTACACAGACCACAGACCATATAAGTAAGTCAGGCTTATATCCCCAGAGTATAATATTATAACCCCGTGCGGCGACGGGGTCCCGTGTTGAAACGGGTAAGAGTACAAAATGTCGCCACCCCAATACATCCCGAGGGTGTCGTAAGAGGCGACTAAGGGAACACTTTCGCAAAAAGATCCAATGCGTAGAGAAGGAAAACTCGAAATGAAACCCGGTTGTTAGTAAAATGACAATCGTTAAGCCAAGTTGAAGGCCTTATAGGCTTGAAAAATTTCAACTGCGGGTCGCGGCGACCTGCGCCTGTCCATTTCAACACGGCAATAGGCTCACCACCTATTACGTGGGACATAAAACTACAAGGTGAAATGTGGGCGTATACTATGCCTCTGCCTACCCCTTCGGGGATAAAGGCGTGATTATATGTATGTATGTATGTATAATATTATAATTATTATATACCTATATTTTAAAATTGAATTTTGTCCCACGTGGATGGTGGTAACCCTATATTGTCGAGCTCAAATAAGAACAGGTTGTCGCAATCTGCTATACTACTACCATGTACTAATAGTTCTGGGGGGCAGCCCATCAGGCACCCCCGAGGAGAGTAAGTACTAAGAGTAATTTTTCATTCATGAATCTGGTTCGTAAATTTCAATAGTGTTGATCTACTTATGAGGCTGACTGTACTTGTTGTGCCAGCCAAGACCTACGACTCAAGGTGCCTTTTTTTGTGTGGATATCCTCATTGATGTTATGCCGGACTTCTACCGAAATACCAAGTCCAGGACTCCCGGCTGTGCCCTCGAGGATCGACTCAAGGTTCCTTCTTAAGCATGGACTTAAATGCCCATTTACAGTACACTTAAGCATGCAGGACGTTTTATAGCTTTTTAATATGTCGGATAGACGAGAGACGATTATGACGTCGTTTCGATGTCAATGACCGACGCGACGTTATTGACATCGAGGTAATTAAGCTATATCGATTTGTTATGATTCTCGATTGATGGCTAAAAATGAATAAATTGATGATATATGAGCTAGTGATTAACAGCTGGAGAGACTTTATAAGGTCAAACAACCCTTCGATATGAAATTGGAAGACGATAACCACCAGTAGTCTGAGCCTGTAATAGCGGCTAATTTGATTGATAGGGTTTTTGGCAACGAAATGGGTAGAATTAGAATTTTAGTATGTACCTAATTCTATTTCCTATGGCTCCTATGCCACTTAGAGGAGTGGCAAACATAAGGTTGACATAGAATGGTCACAGTAGCCAGTGGACGTTTGCAGCGCCAGAGGTGTTATACCCGTTCTGGCAACCTTGCAAAAATCTATTAAGCTCCTTTTGAAGAACCCCGTACTTTAGATGTTAAGGAAAACAGGTTGATTTTTAATAGACTTTAATGGTAGGATAAGTGGGATGGTGAAATAAGGCGACCGATAAATAAGAACGAATAATAATAGCTTGTCTTCGATCAACAATAAATTGATATCTCAACAACAAATTTACAAATTTATTGTGAAAATATTATTTATATCGATTTACATTATGGTCCAAAAAGGGCAACAATATCGATATCGACGCCCTATTCACTGAACCACCGAGACACTACTCTTTCACCTTAGACCGAATGGTCTTTCACCTTATTATTATGTCTTGTGGCGACGTTTTTATCTATCAACATTTGATTTTAGCCGTTAACAAAGATAATATATTTGTATTACGTACAAATAGGCAACTCCCTGCCCCTCACTGACCTAGCTTCCCCACCCCCGCCAGTCCCGCCACAGCTGTCATTACTTATTGGTCACTCACACACACACATTCAAGCTTTGTACGAACATAGCACGTTTTTGGTGGAGGTGACAGAATAAAAAACTAATCGTTTGTATAAAATTTCCGCCCTGTGCCGATATCTAACTAGTAATGAGTATTTGTGAACTGGTATGAAGTTCTAAATATTATATCGGTCATCGGCAGGTCGACAATGAGGCTACGAACACACCCTACGTCAGTAATTCGTTTTGAACGCGCACACACACACATGTCGGTGACCTGAATTTCATACGTTATCTGTAAAACTTTTAGGGTTCGTACCTGAAGGATAAAAACGAAATCGGTCTGTCTGTCACCAATTATACATATAATTTATTGTCTATTTGCCGTGGTGACAGCTAGAGACTTGAAATTTTCACAGATGATATATTTCTGTTGCTGCTAAACTTCGATCAACAATATTGTTGATAGAAGCTGCAAAACAAAAAAACTAAAAAGAGAAAAAAAAGTCAGCTTTTTTCTTTTCAATCTCTTTTACTAAATAAAGCTCGCATACAACAAACATAATTATTTGCCGTTTTTTGTACGGAACCCTCTGTGAGTAAGTCCTACTTGTACTTAGCCGGTTTTATTTACTTTAACGTCATTAAGTATCTTAACGGGGTTTTAATTATGGATGATCATTAAGGAAAGTTTTGAGTAGGTGTATGTTAAAGTTATGATTTAAAGTTAGAAAAAAAAACTATATAATTACCAATTTAAAGTATTTTTGTTTGAGGTTCTGTTTTACCTACTTAACTATTATTGTAAAGTGTGAAAGCAACTCTGTCTGTTTGTCTACATTAATTCTGATGAAATGAAAAATCATAACGCAAGCGAAGCCACGGGCATTACCTCGTATATTAACGCTGTATTCACTTCTTCGATAAGAAACTATTAATTTAAAAGAACAAGTTTTATTCATATCAGCAGATCACCTTTAACGAAAACATCGCGATTATTTTACTGAGTATAAATTCCATCGCGTGATTAGTGCTTATAACGAAAGAATTGACAAATAGAATAATTAAACGTAATGACTACAATTATTATGGCAACATTGTATAGAAACACTCCCCAACAATATCTTGAACGCACAAACTAAAAACTACTCTATTTCTATATTAATAAGCTTGATATTCCTTTGAAATATTTCGAAAGTCGCGAAGACAATGTTGCCGTGTATAAATATAGTTTACAAAATAATGGGAGAAAAGTCTTAAGTGGTTCTATATTGATGGAAGCTATTAAATAATGATAATAAAGAAACTGGGTTAAGAAGTCGTAAACTCCACCTGAAAAGGGAGAGAGTTTTATCATAAACAAATAAGAATAAAAAGTTCATAGAGTAAATGAAAAATTTTCATGATTTTTTTTTGTCCATGTTTTAACCCGATTCTTTTTCTACCTAGGAGTAGACCGGGTCGCCCGGCGATAGATGGTAGTTTTTGTCGATTTTAGTACGACATGATTAGAAAAATCATAACTTATTTTTAACTAGCTGAGCCCGCAACTTCGTTTACGTCACATAAGGTGTATGAAAGGAAAGGTATTTCTTCATCAGAGTCATCAATCAGCGTCTCAAACTGCCCTGTTTGCTTAATCATAAAAGAGCTTAATGATTAAGTCTATTTTAAAACAATTCAGTCCACTGAATTGTTTAAAAATAGTCTTAATCATTAAGCTCGTTTATGATTAAGCCAACACGCCAGTTTAGGTTCACTCACATTCAAAGAAACCCCTACAATTAAAATTTTCAAAATATCTGAGTCTTAAAAGTGTTATAACTCTTTTATTTCTAAACCGATTTACATAAAACAAACGCTAAATGTTAACTGGAGCAAACCTCAACACAATAAAAAAAACCGCATTGCAATCGGTTGAGCGGTTACTGAGATTAGCGTGCACAACCGTACAGACAAACAGATATACAGACATACAGACAAACAGACAAAAATTCTAAAAAACATTGTTTTGGGTTCTATTGCGTTTATAAAGCCCCCCTATAATATTTTTTCTTATTTATCTTCCATGTACAGACAGCGACCTGTTACAATTTTATTATATGTATTGATTTTAATATTTTTTGAATTTCAAAGAAGTGAATTAACTCGAAGACTGTGTAGATAAATCATTTGGATTACCATTCATTATTCCTACTCCACGAACGTATTGAACGTGGCTAACGCCCGAGTGGTGAGGTTTCTCCTTACCCATTTTCCACAGTAACTTCTTTATGGTTTTCTCTTCCACAGGAAATTCAATTCAATGTGCGTTATACTTCTATAGGTTTAGACATGATAGTGTAAAAGACAGACATCATTAATTTAGTATTTATATTAGTGGGGATTACTAAAATGAAAAGAGGTTTACGATGATTAATTCATAAAACGCAACAATATCGATATCGATATATAATTGCTTCAATCACTCACCTACGAAAAAAAATTACACGGACACCTTAAAAAATCAAGCATAGCAATAACATGGGAATCGATCCATGAAATTAGATTCTATATTCCAATCATTCACGGTCTGGACTGAGGTTAAGCAACTGATAGGATGTACTATCTGCGGCGGAAGTGGTAACAGCGCATCGCCACGCGACGTTGCGCCCGAGTACACTTATAAATGTACTATCTGCGGCGGAAGTGGTAACAGCGCATCGCCACGCGACGTTGCGCCCGAGTACACTTATAAACATGGCTGCCGTTTGCCGCGCATGCGTGTTGCATAACCCTGGACAAGAACTGGTAGAGTTCCGGTTAGATGCTGTGACAAAACGCCTAATCATTTTTTTTGTGGTGACGAAAATTTCGTTACAACTGGTTTGTCAGATTATTTAAGGTGGGTTGTTCAACCTAACGGGTTAGGTGACAAGCTGTAGAGGTGCCACATTGGTTAAGATAGTAATCAAAGTTGCAGTAGCAACTAAACTTGATAACGTGGAAGTGTTGTAAGGAAAGAAGAAATGAGAAGCGGTCTCACTAATAGATGTACTGAAGAACATGCCAAGTCGTGAGAGAATGAGAAAAGAAGCGAACAAGAAGAATAGATTGATGATGACACTTTTTTTTTAACGTGGGGGAAAATCCCTCAAGGATGCTATGCCGGACTCCTAACGACTAAAAAAACCTCACGTGACGCCCAACAGCCTACGGTTGGGAGCCCCGGGTAAGTCCTCGGAAGGATGTCCCTGGCTTGATGATGACACTAAGACAAATTTGTAAGCATTTGTTTGCAAAGATTTGTCCGCACGTTCAAAATATAAAGACTCCAGGAAATAAGCATAATGTCGACTTTCACCAATTAAAGAAATCAAAACCATTAATATAGTATCAGCCGTTGAGACAGCGTCTGATCTTAAACAATTTACCGCAATCAATAAAAATCTGAAGTTTTATTGAAATAAAAATTAATTAACTAATAAAAAGTGAAACTACTCAAGACTTGAAACTACTCTGGGGCTCCACAGTTTCTTTGTTTAATGAGTTATAAATATAAAACATGATGTATAATATAAAGCATTTTCTCACAGCGGTGAGCATAAGGACTGTTACCATCCCATCTGTTTTGAATTCGTCTAATGCAGGCCGATCGTAAAAAACTACTACATAATAATAGTCTTCATAGATATATACAAACATAGTTCCCACACAAGCCATATAGGTCTCCCAGTCCAATTTAATATGCACTAGACTAGACTAAAGATCAGCCAGACGGTTTAAGTCAGCTAAGGTTAACTGTCAACATTTTCCCTGCATTCAGTGCAACGCAAGGCACTTCTAAACCCGTCCGCCTAATAGCAGCGATGCCACATTTCAACCGCAACAAAAAGGGCAAATTAAATAAGGCAAACGTAAAGACAGGTTTCAAAAGAGGGAGGGAGACGGTGATATCATCACTGATGGAATCTTAGCGAGTTAAGGCGAGACAGATCCATTTAAGCTCAACCAGTTAAGACATGAAATGAAATTGGAGAGAGAGATGGAGCTATTCAAGTTCCTGAGGGTAAAAAGTGTAGCGATTCAGCTGCTTTCGAGCAGTCGGGAACGAGTAAGGTCGTTGGCATGTAAACAAAAAAAAGTTAGATCTTTCGTAAGAGATTAACCATCTAAAATGAACGGTAGCGTCGTGGAAGACAAAATCTTTATTCAAATCTTGTCTCAAAATTTTCCTAACAAACAATTCAAAATCATGTAACTGATAATGGACAGGGGTTTAGATTTCCGGCCTTGTTTACATTTAGGACCTAATGGGGTTTACACGCCCTAAAGTGATGGGGACAGAAAATGCAAAGGGTCCGATTATCGATTTTGTGGGGTGCATGTAGTACAACTGTTTAATGTTTGTTGTACTATATCATGCATAAAAAAATCGATTTAGTTGGTGGCAGACTGCTTAAAATTGTATGGTAAAATTTTATATTTTTTGTTTCTTCCTTCTACGAGTATTTGCAGTTCTTCTTTATTCTTTCCATTTTACGGTTTTCCATCAGGAAATTGACAGTTTAAATTATGTAGGCCAAGAATACATTAAAATTTGTTTTTAATTAAACAGACTGACAAAATCATCGAAACTACGTCTGATAGATAAAATATCGTAAGATAAAGTACCCAGGAAAGCTAATCAGTAAAAGAATTTAATCTTGAACGTGCAATCTCTACGATGTCTGCTCGCAGACTAGGCTAGTGTAACACGCAGCGTGTGAGTTCGACATGCGAACTATTTATAATCACATAGTCGTAAGAAATAGGTGTATTCGTTTGTATTTTATCGACATCGATAATTTTACGAGTCTATGCAAAATGCTAATTAAATTATCATAGTCATAAAATGTAATGGATGCTAAGATTTTATGATTTTTTACGTAGTTTTACAACTTTAATTACAACTAAGCAATTTTTGCGGTCTAGTCGTGTTATGTCCGGTGGAGTTAATTTTTGAGTCTACAAGGGCAATTAACAGATTAGGGCTTAAGATTTTCTAGCGATTTTTAGGTAATCTGTGAACAACTTAAATATATTGACTCCGAATATGAAAATAGCATTTGAGTTTCGATGCGATGACCTAGGCTACCTACTTGAATGACGTGTTAAGGATAATGAGAGTTAATAATTTATACATACCCTGAAAACAGTGTAATAAACTGTCTGAAAACCACAATGTAAATATATAGGTATTTTCCTACCGCACAATTGTAAACATCCTTGTTAATTATTATATACAAAGCACAACAATATACAATTGTAACCTGTATAATTGACCAGGAAATATCAATAAAAGGGCAAGAATTCTACTATGAGCTGTTTTGGTAAACACAACAGTGGGAGCTTAAGAGATATGTGACGAAAATGGTGATGGCATAACGATGTTTTCTTGAAAGCGTCCCCCTGTTACTGTGTCTGAATAGGAGATTGGTACGTAAAAGGAATACGACAGTAAGCCCTATTATGTGACTGATTAAGATTATTGTTACGCTGAGGGTTTGTTTACAGATGTGAATATTCTATTGAATACCACACAACGTCGTAGTTGTGATACAAACTGTGGAGGGACGTTTTTGTGGATATTAGAATTAGTTAGAATTATAATGAATACCCAGATTGACTTTATGTTTAGAATAATTATTTAAAACTAGCTGGTATAGTTACGAGTGTAGAATCAGAACTATAGTTCTACATGAAATCTGATACTGTTTGGCAGTGGGGTCGTGATACTGTTCGGTGGGATTCGAGCTTCCTGGTATATATATTCCAGTATAGTCTCTGACTATACTGACGAAACTATAAGTATTTTTCAGCGTTTCTTGTTTACTATAGAACACTAAAACATCACAAGTAATACGGTATGACAAATAGAGGTTATTGATTTAATTTTACAATTTGTTTCATCGATAAGCTTTTTATCGATGTTCGCACCACTCAATGATCTAAAAATACTAAATTACTTACAGTCGACGTCCAGAACTCCCATCGAATAAACCCGTATCCTGTTCAGTTTGAATTCAGTTAAATTCCATCACATATTATAAACATACGAATACAGTATTTTGCGAATTTTGCCCGGAGTGTAAAATTACAAGGACGGCGGTTACACACAACCCGAGCACTATTATTAGGGCACATAATTTTGCACACGTGTTTTTATTTTCATAATAGTTTTTTTTCAAGTGATTATAATAATTTTTATATTTATGTTCACAATAAATGTGTTACGGTCTAAAAACGTAAAATTGACGTGAAAGTTACTCATAATCACATAATTTATACATATTTACATGTAGTCACGACTTTTGCGCTAGATGGAGACTGGGCAGAAATAATATTTGCCTATTTCACTAGCTGAGGGCCTAAAAAGGCAACATTGTACGTTTCATATTATGAAACATAAAATGAGGTTTTTAAACTCACACGACTTGTACTACACATAATAATATAACTCGGGTCTTTTTCGCTCTACTCAGTCTACTCGTGACCACGGCTGTTGCAATATAGCCGAAACGTCGAGAGGTGAGAACAGTTAGAAGTTTACGCGAAAAAGACCCGAGTTATATTATTATGTGTAAACATAAAATGATTGGTATGCTTTGTATGTTCTGTATTTGAAATTATATGAATTGTATGTTTCATATTATGAAACACACAATGTTGTCTTTTTAGGCCCGCTGGTTTTTGTCCCACGCCATAGGTGATACAGGGTGACATAGGCCCATACAGGGTTAATTGACTTCACACCCTAGGAACCGCAGCAATTTGAAAATTATGATCGGCATCAGACGCAGGGCTATCAAAACGAAGATATATGGTGACGTTAACGATGTGCTATAGCTATAGTGATCAATCATCACGATTTGTTTTCTGATCGATTGTAACAACAGATCTTTGACTATATTGATAAAATCGAATCGAATCGAAAATCGAATGAATACTAGCAAAAAGTGTATCAAAAAATAATGAATGAATAATTTTGAAAAGCAATTACGATGTTAAATAAATCATAAATTTAATGTGGAAAATTTATCAGTTATGAGCACAACTCAACTCGACCTGAGGGGTCTTGATGGCTAGTTGGATAAACGCCTGGCCCGCAGGTTCGACATCGCTCAAGACCGATATAATTATTGCTCATTAAATTTCAAAACGTCACGCGGTTTTACCCGCGTAGCTCCCATTCCCGACACGGGTATATGGGTAACACGGGAATAAAATATAGTCTAAGTCACCTAGGGATAGTGTAGCTTCCCAACAGAGAAATAATTTTTCAAATCGGTTCAGTAGTTTCGGAGCCTATTCGATACAAACAAACAATCAAATCTTTCCTCTTTATGATTTTAGTATAGATGAATAGTGTTACCATTTCGTTCAAAGTGTTTACATCATCTCAAAATAACTTGGAAGGTAATGTATAGCTCTCCCGTTGCCGTAACTCAGGTTAGTGGGCGAGACTCACCAAGGTCCGATTGAGTAAACAAGCCCTACAAATGTACGCTAATATTGTAAATGGGATGGCTGTTTGGTAGATCGTATAACACGCCTAAATTCTATAGACTTTCATAACATGATTTGAGTAATGAATTAGAATATGTTTTGATACGCGTTAAGGCAGTGAATATTATTAAAAAGTATAGTGTGGGGATTTTGCTTAATTCCCTGATCCCGTGTAACCGGGAAAAGTCAAAGCTATCACTGTGTCTAAAACTTTAATTTTGGAAAAACGTTATAAAATATTATCATAAAAATTTGGTACTCGTAATCCGTACAAATGATTCTCCAATTTTTTATTATCCTTCTAAAATCTAAACATAATCTAAATGCGAAAGTTGCTCTTTTACGCTTTCACGAAGTTTGGTACAGTGGTACACCGGTACACCCGAAAGATTTGGTACAGAATTGAACTATCCAAAAGGACATAGGTACCCTAACAAGTTTCTTTCAGAAACTGGTAACGGGTAAGTACGTGGAAAATATTTGAGGTTCATTAAAACGGAACGACGTGGAAAAGGTCGCAGGGCCGTGTATTGTGGTGTAAATTAGGAGAAGCCTACATCCAGCAGTGGACTGCCTTGGCTGATACGATTGATTGTAAATTAGGAGAAGCCTACATCCAGCAGTGGACTGCCTTGGCTGATACGATTGATTGCAAATTAGGAGAAGCCTACATCCAGCAGTGGACTGCCTTGGCTGATACGATTATATTGGCTGGCGCTTATCCCAACATACATGTTACATCGAAGCCTAAAATTATTAATTGTCCATAACTGCTATGTTAGTTTTGTATAATATTGTGTAATTAAATGGTATTGTCTAATTAGCAGCTTCTGGGGGATAATGTATAAAATGGCTGGTAAGAATATTGTGAGCTCTCTTCATTCTGAACGCTTAGATAGGCTGTAACGCCGCTCAAATAAATGCAGATGTTAAAGTTAAATTTGCAAGTTTTATTTTATTTCTGAAGTGTACCTATTTAACAAACGTGTTAAAAACAAAAACAGCATGTCTTCTAAACAGATGGTATTTAGGCAAAGGCCCAAAATACAATTGCAACACATCACATAGCGTTATCAATCTACAATGCGTTACGGTAAAGAGAATAATTTGAACAAGAATTTTAAGATAAATAACCACGTATGACGTCAGCAACGCCAGTGCAGATTCAGATATCGATAGTTTCTACGTCACTGCACTATATTTATCTAGACTGGCAGATTATATGAATGGAAAGTTTTGTTTGTAAGGAAATTGCACTGTTTTTCTTCAATGTCCGTAATTGTTTTCATACACGCTAGATCTCGGCCTGACTCTTTGATGAAGTTGAAATAAACATTTGTGGAACACACAATTAATTGTAAAGACCCGGAATTGGAACCTGAGTGCTCAGCTAGGACTGCCGAAGTTTTCCCACTCACCCTCGCTTCATAAATTCCTTTCTTTAGACTGATTAGGTATTCGTATTTATTTTTATATGTACTCGTAGTTCGCCAAAACACCATGGTGACATCCAGCGATTGCGGGCCACTCTCAAAGTCGACAAGACTATAGGACAGTGGTCTCAAGTTAGCGGTTTTACGCTCCACATGAAGAACCGAGGGTTGTAAGAAGAGGGATTCCCATGCGTTGGTAGGCTGTTTGAAATTTTTATGGTTCGACAGAGAAACGATCTTTTGAATCGCCATCTTAGTTACAAACTAAAATGAATATGACTTAGCGAAGATAAGTCATATTCATTTTAGTTTGTTTCTTTGTAATAAAGATTTCATTCTAATAAACTCGTATCTGTATTCTGTAATACATTCAACTAGGCACTCATACAAGGCAAAACTATATCAAGAATGGAACTTAAGGCAGTCATTGGCCTTTTAAATTACTTTTTTGACATCTCAAGGTCGGAAATCATTCGATGTTATCGTTGCGAATTTGAAACAAGGAAGTCGGGGGGCATTGACAGTATAGACACGTGTCCTCCCGAGACATTCCGAGGCTATCGATACATCTCGTGTTTATCGATAACTTTTATCGATTCTTAACGTGCCGCGAAGTTTTACAATTGAAAGACGATTGCGTTGAGATGATGAAGGCATTGTTAAAATTTAATTTGAAAGTGTTACGTCATGCGTCTGACTTACAAATTTACAGACGTATCTTCAAGGAGACAGGCAGGGGTGTAATTTACACGCTTTCACGAAAAATAAAATAACGCATGATTTAATTTCCTGGAGTCATCCTAGCTTACTTAGGGATCAGATAGCGTTGTGTGGAAATGTCCGTGAATATTTATTTATATTTCCTTCCGAGGGCTTAAGTACCGTAGGCAGTAGGTAGAGATCTCAGCAACAGTATGTAGTTGCATGAACTACCAACCACTGCATTACCGAGGAGCTATATTTACTACCTACTCACTCTTGCACAACATCCAAGGTTTTGTAGAATTTCTCTACATTTACTTACGTCAATCACAAATCGTTTAATCTGCACAATACAAAAGGTTTTATTGTCTAAGTATCAACGACGATTTCTTTTTCCTTCAATAATGTTAAACGCAATTAGGCTGTTTACGTATTACTGAAACTGATTAATTCATTCCACAAGTGAACAATTTCGAAATGTTTTTAATATGAAAACATAATATTTATAGGTCATAATCGTTTATTTGTCTTAGGGTATCCTTGCCCGAGGCTGCCAACCGTAGGCTGTTAGGCAGGATACGTGAGGTTTCTTAGTCGGTAGAAGTCCAGCATAGCCTCCATGAGGATCCCTCACGTAAAATCATCGTTTAATTATGATACTCGCGACAGACAGGGTGTTCATCCTCACACTTTGCGTCCGGACTCGGGAGCGTTCGACAATGGTAAGATTCGATAGGGGCTTTCTTCCACGCATGCTTAGATGTGGAATGATCTCCCACAGTATAAGGTTCTTTAAAGGGGGTCTTAGAAGGTTTTTTCAAGGTCGGCAGCGCGAGTATAACGCCTCTGATGTTGCAAACGTCCATAGATAGTCTACGGAGACCACCAATTATATCTGGTGGGTCGTATGCTTGTCTGCCACCTTTGTAGTATAAAAAAAGTATGCCTAATGTAATGAGGAATATTCTTTGTGTATATAATAAATGATTATTTATTTATTGTAGTCTCATTAACATAACAATAATGTTAGAGATACTGTTTTCCTCATTATAAATGCTAGGAAGCATTATTTTAGCTCAATAATGAATTATGATATATGAGTAAATATCATTCAATTTTTTCCTTGGCTTTGTTTTCGAACATATAATGTATCTATGCGCACAGAATAGGTGACTAGAGTACAAAAATGTCCTTCAAAAGGTTACAAAGGTTCTTTAACAGAGCTCTTAGAAGGTTCTGGTGGTTGGGCTGCGAGTGTAGCGTCACTGGTGTTGAAAAACGTGACCACTTGCGATCAGCTAGGCATGCCTGTTGCCTATGTGGTATAAAAAGCCAATATTTACTCTAATTCTAAATGTGTCGTAAAATGCGACTAAGGGAACATTTTTTGCTAATTTACTCTAATTCTAAATGTGTCGTAAAATACGACTAAGGGAACATTTTTGCTAAGGTTGCGTAAGGCGTAGAAGAAAAAACTTCGAAAAAAATCCTTTACCAACGCGTCACATTAAAATTAGGGAATGCAATCCCGCAACATAATTGTAATCCCGGTATCTGCGGGACTGACAGGTCTCAGTCCCGCGGGATCCCGCATATTTCTGAACGTCATTGAGAAAATAATAGAATTGTGTATTATACATGCATCTAGAACCGAAAAATAGTCACGCTTTAATCCCCGAAGGGGTCGGCAGAGGCATATAATATGCTCACATTTCATGTTTTAAGATTTCGTCCCACGTAATAGGTAGTGAGCCGTATTGCCGTGTTGAAATGGACAGGAGCAGGTTGTGACTACTTGCTGTTAAAATTTTTCAAGTTGGGCCTTCAACTCGGCTAAGTGACTGCCATTTTACCGCCAAAAGAGACTTAGTGGAGACTTAGGTGGCTTAGTGGTCACCCATCTAAGAACCGGCCATAGTAAATGTTACTTACTGCAGTGATCGTTTACAGAACACTGAGTCCGCGGGGCCACGAGGAAAAATAAGTTATTCACTATTACTTATGTACCTATTGAGATTATTAAAAATATAAACATAAGTAATAAAATCTATTATATAAAAATAAGTCGGGTTTTCCTTCCTGACGCTATAACTGTAGAACGCACGAACCGATTTCCACGGTTTTGCATTCGTTGGAAAGGTCTCGGGCTCCGTGAGGTTTATAGCAAAGAAAATTCAGCAAAATTTCACATACAGCGCCATCGCGGGCGAAGCTGCGGGCATCAGCTAGTACCTAATGAAAATTATTAGAAACCGATAAATGGGTAGTTTTGGCATTACATACTTAAAAAGTACGCATAAAACAGCATGTCAAAATTCTTGTTTGGCAAAGGACTCCTAACTTTACATGTCATATAATGTGCGAGATAATTGAATACTTTTTTAACTGTTCTTATTACAAGAAAAGTCAAAAATCTCCCTTATTAAATGACTAAAACAAATAAGTACGTTATTAGGTTATATATTACGTCACAATTACAAAAATCTTTCTCGATTTGCGCGCTTCTGCTTACGGAACAACACATGGCGTTTACCTTTGCGCAGTCCCCGCTAATCTCGCGGGATCCCACACGATTTACGTGCGGGACTGGTCCCGCAAAAATACTTCGGGATCCCGGTATGTCGGGATCCCGGTATTGCATTCCCTGATTAAAATGAAGAGACTTTATTTTTAGCATTCCATGGATTCTCCGTGCGGGCGTCGGGTCCATAGCATGGCACAGGGAGGAACACCCCGACGACGTCTGGGACTTGCGACCCATTTGAGTAGGTTTAGGGTGGCCACCTTACTATGCGCATAAACGCTCACCTCCCACCGTCAACAATGTCCCCTCCCCTGCCCAACCAGATTTTGTAAGATCCTATCCATGACGCTTTGGATATTCGTTTTAGTAAAAAGCTTACTGAAGCTCTTGGCTATCCAAAGCTAAATATACCCCCGAAATTATTTGATTGCTCCTTAGATGGTGCCAGTTGCTCAGACCACATTATGAAAGAAATAGCACAAAAATATCTCAGTGAAGACACACGCTTTCAATCATTTTTTAAATCCATTTTGACAAGCAACAACAAACAGATCAACGAATCTATTTCGTGTCAAAACAAGAATTACAATAAGCTTTGTTTGTGTCTATGTTCAAGGATGGCACTAATCAGTGGACTTGAATTTAACTAAAACGGTCACCAACTTCATTGATAATACTGTCATTTTATTGAAATAATGACATTCCAAATCTTGCCAAACACAGTCCATCATTATACAAAAATATATTGATTTGGCTAAATTTAATGAACGAAATGAGGCGGTGAACACCATCACGACCTACTACACGTCAGTATTAGGCCCTCTCTATAAAATAGAGTGCAGAGGGGCTTATGGCGAGGCTTTGTCTGTAGTCTGTGACTCTGTTGCATTAAACTACGTCACTAGGTCACGTGGATAGATCTGTTCAAAGTTTGAAATAAAACAAAAATGACAACGTCAATCGGATTGAACTTTCAATTTCACAATAAACGTGTTAGAGTGGGGCAGTCTGGTGAGAACGACCTCACGGCTTTCTTGTATAACTATGGACAACATAATAACAAATTTGATAACGAAAATTATCAAACACATCTTATTTTGTAACATCAGTCAAAATTATTGTCCATTTCTTCCTTCCTTTTTATCATTTTTATAATAATATATTTTTATCATTATCATATAAAATACCTATATTGCTTGGGTCACTTTAGGATAGCCTAGCACAACCCTACTAACTTCCGTGTTTGCGTAAATGCGTAAATGTAGCAAGCGTATTCACAACCTTGGAAGATTTTTTGTCTACATAGTTTGAAGCGCAAGAGTGCAAATCAAATATTAATAGTACAGTACTTACATACCAAACCACATAGTTTGGCGACTCTCGTTAACATTGAGGTACGGTCGGCAGGTTCAGCAAACCTTATGTTTTTTTTATACCTCTAAGGTGGCAGACAAGCCTACGGGCCCCACTAGATGTACTGGTGGTCGCCACAGCCTATGGACGCTTGCAACACCGGAGGCGCTACACTCGCGCTGCCGAACCTGTAAAAACCTTCTAAGACCCCTTTTGAAGAACCCCATACTGTAGGCGTTTGGGAAAACCGAGGCAGGGAGCTCATTCCACAACCTAAATGTGAGTGGAAGAAAGCCCCTAAAATATGAATAGAATTAACAAACGAAAAAAATATTATTAGTTCTTCCAAATCATTTAGTTTTCAAGATAACTGAAAACCAAAAAAAGGTAACGTCACGTTGATCAATTTATTAAACTCACTTTATTTTGGAGATTATTTTACAATAAATCTTACAAACTCCTTTTTCTCCTATTTAGTCTCATAATTTCATGACAAAAAGGTAGACAGTCGTTTTTGCGAATAAAATATATTATAACATTAACCACAAACGAAACAGGCTTATTGCTCGGATTCACAAAAACCTGATCGGTTATGCAAGTTAGAAAGTAGTTTACGCTTCTCGCACACCACCGTCTATTGTTGTCCCAAATTAGCTTAGACGATGTCATTGTCCATCTCAAGTCTTTTGGAGACATTTTATGATCATCAGATTGCAATTTGAAGTTTTCGTAACCACCACGTCCGATAACGCACTTATTGCAATAGCGCCACAAATTAGATAGCACAGATGGAAATATCATGTACTACCCGTTCGCTCTAACTTTGCCGCTGGCGTAGAGGCGTATACCCAAATTGTTAATTAGACGAAGTAAATTGACAGTAGCTAATGTCACTTCGTCATAGAAAATACGCAACATTGTATGAAGAAGTGTCATTAGTTGCTGTCAATTTACTTCGTCTAATTAAAAATTCGACTTTAGTATGGAGCCGAGCGGCAAAGTTAGAGCGAACGAGTATGTACTTTTTTTCACACCTACCCTCTGCTACGCACACGTGCGCACAAATCAGTATCGAAAACTAACGGGTGTTTTTTTTAGAGGTATAGAACTTTAAGTTGGCATAACTGTTTTAACTGGCGGTATTTTTGTCAGCTGAAAAGTGATTTATGTTAAGTTTGGTTTGGCATTTCAACATGAATAGATTGACGCCTGAACAATGCTTCCAAATTGTGCAAATTTATTTTGAAAATCATGGTTCTGTCCGAAATACGTATCATGATTTTCATAAGCGAATTTTGTTTAGCGGTGCAACTCACTTTTGGTTGAATGGATACGTCAATAAACAAAACTGCCATATTTGGGGTGATGATAATCCTCAAGTGTATGTTGAGACACCGTTACATCCAGAAAAACTGAATGTGTGGTGTGTTTTATGGGCTGGTGGAATAATTTGTCCGTACTTCTTTAGAAACGATGCTGACCAGAACGTTACAGTCAATCGTGACTGCTATAGAGCTATGATTACTGACTTTTTCGTTCATCAATTGAACAACCATGATGTGCAGGAGTAGTGGTTGCAACAAGACGGCGCAAAATGTCACATAGCTCGTGCCACAATTGATTTATTGAAGGAAACGTTTGGTTACCGCATAGTTTCACGTTTTGGACCGGTAGGTTGGCCTCCAGAGTCGTGCGATTTTACGCCACTTGACTATTTTCTGTGGAGATATGTGAAGTCGCTCGTCTACGCCGATAAGCCCGAAACGATTGACCACTTGGAGGACAACATTCGGCGCGTTATTGCCGATATACGGCCACAAATGTTGGCAAAGTCATCGAAAATTGGACCTCTAGATTAGACTACGTCCGAGCCAGCCGTGGCGGTTATATGCCAGAAATCATATTTAAACTATAATGCCAGAAGTTTTTTTTTCGAATAAAGTCATTTTCATATCAATAAAAACAATCACCTTCGTTTTATTCCATTTCAAAGTTCTATACCTCTAAAAAAAACACCCTTTACTATGAAAATCTTTGACCTCATGTCTGTGAACTCTGTGAGCCGTGTCTATGTGTGCGTAGCCTCAGCGAATTTAGTATGTAGGTTTTATCTGTACTATCTCTAATTTGTGCTGTCATTGTCCATCTTAAGTCTTCGGACATTTTATGATCTTCAGATTGCTTTTTGAAGTTCCAATTACCGGACGTGGTGATTACGAACAAGCCGTTTAGCAGTAAAGTCAGTCAGTCTTTAAGGCTTAAATTTTTCATTACCAGGTTATTTGCGGTTATGGGAGAAATAGCGAATGTCGAAATTTAGAAGTACCTACACCTACCTCTGCCTATTCCTTTTGGGAATAAAGGAGTATAATCATTGAAATTGGATCCAGAAACCATCATTGCGGATAATTGGATCTAATCAAAACTGATTTCCATTAAATTTGTTATAAGTTTATGTTATAAACGTAAAGGTTATAAATTGCTAGCTTTCTATGACTGACAAGACAAAATGGTAGTGTTTTAACTTACTTCCATTACGTAAGCGTTGCCGTAAAAACATTTAATATTAGCTCTATAAACAAGTCTACTTCATACCTCGAAGGTTAATAATAACTAGCAGAGAAGCAGCACAAAGAATACAGCTCAATACCTGTAACAAAAAGAAAAAAAAACATAGTTAAAGCATTTTTTTACAAAGACACGAGCATTATAACAATAAGAGCATTTTATTAGAGACTTATAAAAACATGGTACACTCAATGGCATAAGTGTTTAGATACAACTTTTAAATAAATTGGATTACTCTCAACGAGTACTACTAAATCGGATCACATTGTAACTCGTTGCGAAAAACACTCGCAACGTAACAAACAGTGTGACCTGATAATCAATGGCAGAAATCTATCATAGAACCATAGTAAAAAGGGTAAAGGGGAGGAGGGTTATGTGACCCTTGAATCATCAATCCTAGGGTACAATGGTCATATGTCAATCCACTGCACAGTGAAGTTACCTCCACTAATTATAAAACTCTATCAGTTCGACAGCGAATCGGAATTCAACCTTATTATGTTTGAAACCTTTGAGAAATCTTTGCATAATTAATATTGAAGTAATGTATGTTTATTTGTCCATGCCCTAATACACGGCCTTAGTTTTAAACACGTAAACATTTCACGCACCAATAACTGCAGTAACTCGGTTTACAAAGTATTCAGTCACGGTACACAACCACTGTTCGAACTTAAGTTCCTTTGGTTGCCAACTTGCCGCTAGAGCTCGAGGTTCATTTCAAAATGTGTGCATAATTCACCGATGTTTCCTCACTTTACAACTGATAAAAACAGTTTTTTGTTGTTTGAGTGGGCAATCCCGAAAAATAAACCTGCATAGGAGTTTCAATTGTGAATTTACAATTTATGTGGCATATTTAAGGCATAGTTAGTTTTGAGTTCCAAATATCTTGAAAAGACTACTTACAAAACAACTGGAATAAGTCAAAGGTATTTCTTGCGTTAACAATAGTATGAAGAAGGAATACTATAAAATAAATAATGAAATCCTGTAAATATTACTATGGTAGTAACGAAACAACAGAAACATTAACAGTGAGAGACGCCTCCGGATATTTTTTATTACCCGTAGTTTGTACACGAGTGAGATGTTAAATTGAAGATAAACTTTCCGACTCTCGTTGTCACGCATCTAATACCAGTTCCATAAATGTATCTTCACAACTATTAAAGGGTTCTATGACTGTGAGATAAAATTTAAAACATATCTTAAGCTTTTAAATCATTAAAATCTATTAAGATGTATGCTTGTCTGTCACTACAAGGATATTTGACTTACTGATTCAGAAGTTTTCGTCTCACTTCGTAACTGTTTGCACTAATAGTTTCAAAATGAATGAACAGATTCATCTGATTTCAGTGTTTATTCCTGTGAGAATAAAATCGTTACTACCTAGATTACATAAGTAAATTAACTTTAAGAAATTGGAAATAATATGTATATTCATCATATCACTTATGTAACCGATTGTACAGAGGTAAGCGCACCATCAAGGTTGCTAATATTATTTATTTTAAACCAGAACAGGATAAATTGAAAGAAATCAATCATAAAGCTAATTAAATAGGTATATGTTACAGTTCAATACTCTTCGAGAACCATTCGTCATCCTAGCCGAAGGATGCCCACTGCAGGGCATAGACCGCATAGACCTCGCTGAAAAGATCGTACCTACTCAGAAAGAAATTGCATTTTCTTAAATCGTTCTTGGAATCGTTCTTGGAAGCGCTCGTGGCCCCGCGGACTCAGTGTTCTGTAAACGATCACTGCAGTAAGCAACTTTCACTATAGCCGGTCCATGGATGGGTGACCATCCATGTGACATTTATTTGAGCGTTTCCGTGCTTCGGAAGGCACGTTATGCCGTTGGTCCCGATTGCCAGTAAAATGGCTGTCGTTAAGCTAAGTTGAAGGCTTTATTTCAACAGCAGAAAGTCACAACCTGCGCCTGTCCATTTAAACACGGCAATACGGCTCACCACCTATTACGTGGGACAAATTATACAAAGGTGAAATGTGGGCATGTAATATGCCTCTGCCTACCCCTTCGGGGATAAAGGCATGACCATATGTATGTATGTTCTTGGAATACTATACGGCCAGTTTTAAAAGTAAGTAAATAGCCATAGTAATTCCATAGGGAGGTTATCATGCATGATTTCTAGTAAGGCATCCGTGCTGTACTAATACAATGTGAGCATTGCGTATAATTATTCGGATTCAAAGAGAAAAATAATCACGTACTCCCATTGATAGCCTAACGATACATTATGACTGATTGTTGATCTAACAACGGAAACGCTATTTATTTGGATTTTCTTTGAGAAACCGTGAAGATGTGGTGTTTGTTGTTCGAGATTATCCATAAGCGAATGTGGGGAATTGAAGACGTATTAATAGGGCGATAACTAATACAGTTCATGTTTCAGACTATGAGACACCCGCAACTCTAGTAGCAAGTCGAATAACCACGAAATAATAATATACAGAAGGAAATTTATATACAACTAGCTGACCCTCGCAACTTCGTTTACGCTACATGAGATGTACGAAAGGAGAGGTATTTTTTCATCACTCATGATAGCGTATGAAACTGCCCTGTTTGCTTAATCATAAAAGAGCTTAAAGATTAAGTTCATTCTAAAACAATTCAGTCCACGCCGTCATTCCCTTCAAACCACTGAAAAAAAGTTTGGAATCGGACTTTCATCCCAAAGGAACCGAGCAAAATATCGGGATTAAAAGTATCCTAGAACCTTCCTCGGATCATAAGCTCGGATTGTACCAAGTTTCATTCAAATCGATTCAGTAGTTAAGACGTGATACTTATTCGGGATACAGACAGACAGACAAACGTGAAAAATTTAAATTACATTTTCGGCTTCAGTATCGATTAGAGAACGCATTACAATTAAAATTTTCATGTGCAGATTCTCGACCCTCAACAGATTTATTATATGTATAGAAGTGCGCTCGGGCTACGCCACATAGACACCGCTCACGGAGTTCAGGGAAATGAGGTCAAAGATTTTGTTATCAATACTTCAAAATCATCGGTTCTGAGATGGGCGACTATTTGTAACATTTTCATTTACATTCGTTTCCGTGCTTCAGAAGGCACGTTAAGCCATTGGGTCCTGGCGGCTGGTTTCAGTTGAATTCAGTTCAGAAAGGCAAATTTTCAAAACGGCGACTTTGGTACAGTAAACCGTCACATACCTAGTGTTTTCTTTTCTTTTTTAATATTAAGACTGAAGGCACGCAATCGACCAGCATCTATCAGAGGGCTTATCCGGGACTCCCGGCCCTAGCCAGCTTTATGACATCCAGTGGTTTTAGTCAGTAGGAGTCCGGCATAGCATCCATGTAGGATTTACGCACGTAAAAAAAACAAGCATCACTCATCTTGAGGCTATAATAACTTTCTTTTAGATAGAGCACTTGACCTCAGACTGTTTAATGCCTAGCGCAGGACCTGAACCTTTCAAGGTGATGGTGGTTTAGATATCAAAAAATAATAATTTTAAAACGTGTAAAATGTATGAATATAGCTACTAAAAATAAAAGGTGTTTTCTGTCCGGTAATGGCTAGACCAATCTATCGATAGGACGACGAACTCTAATGGTTAATAACCTTCCTAGTGTAGACGTGTACAGACCTAGATATAATGGAATATTTGTAACGTTTTATTTCTTAGAACAATTGTATTGTTTTTTTGCTGCTCATATAATGCAGTTATACTAAATGCTTTTTCTGCGAATAATTAGGCAGGATTTTGAAAACAATATGCTCATATAATGCTTATTTCGCGAATATTTAGGCAGGATTTTAAAACAATATGCTCATATAATGCTTATTTCGCGAATATTTAGGCAGGATTTTAAAACAATATGCTCATATAATGCTTATTTCGCGAATATTTAGGCAGGATTTTGAAAACAATATGCTCATATAATCCTTATTTCGCGAATATTTAGGCAGGATTTTAAAACAATATGCTCATATAATGCTTATTTCGCGAATAAATAGGCAGGATTTTAAAACAATACGCCTACAGCATCGAGTTCATCCAAAGAAGACTTAGAAGTTCTTCGAAATATCGTTTATGTAGCGCCTCTGGTGTTGCAAACGTCAGAAAGCCACGGTAATCAACCCTTAGTTTGGCCGTAAGCTTGTTTGCCACCATAGTGATATGAAAACAATAAGTGCACTTTACTTTTCATTAAAATTTTGAAAGTTAAAAAGTCATACACATTAAAGAAGAAATCATTTTATATTACAATTGTACCTACATCTTCACGTGGCTGAAAAAGTTTCCGGAAAGGTCTCATTTACATTCACACAATAGCGGCTCCTTGAGGGTCTGAAGTCCCGACCTTCGCAAAAAAGGGGTCACGAGTCGACCTTCCACCTCATGGCAATTTTTACCCCATTTTTAATAAACTTGGCATCCAAAGGTTGCCTGGAAGAAATCGCACTTAGCGATAAGGCCGCCCATTGTACATTTTAAACTCTGTATTCCATATACATGTATATGTTAATTAGTGTACAATAAAGCATATTCTATTCTATTCTATTCTATTCTATTCTTGGCAATGTTACCATTTATAAGTGAGTCAAATGTTTTCATTAAAACGTAAGATTAAAAACGTTTCTCGTTTTCTTTTTAGAGTTCCGTATCCAAAGGGAAAAAATCATGACCCTTTCCATGAGACTTCGTTGTCCGTCTGTCTGTTCGTCATAAGGCTGTACCTCAGGAACCGTGACAGGTAGACAGCTGAAAATTTCACAGATGATGTATTTCTGTTGTCGCTATAACAACAAATACTAAAATCATAAAAACCAGCCAAGTGCCAGTCGGACCCGCGCACGTAGGGTTTCCGTACCAAAAATGACATACATACTTATAATCACATTTGTTGTATGGAATATTATCTAATATCATTGCTCTGCGGTGGTGCTTAACTATCTTGTTATCTACATAAAGATCCTCTACGGTAGGTACAGTATTTACAAAAGAGTTTGTGAACTCTGGACTAATCGCGAATTGGACCAATCGCGAATTGCACCAATCGCGAAAAGGTGAAATGGACCAATCGCGCCTAAAGGCTATGCTTAATTTAATTTCTTATTCAGAATATTGATGACATTGAATGATGAAAATATAAAGAAGATACGTCTAACATAGGTACATGAATCGCCGGTGCAGCGGTGTTTGTGCGTAAATTGTTTATACTAAAGAAAAATCTGAAATAAGGGCTCTTTGTTTACTACTTCCTACGAAATTGCTTTTCTATGAGATACAGCCTCGTGACGGACGGACAGACGGACAGCGAAGTCTTATGAATAGGGTCCCGTTTCTTACTCTTTGGGTATGGAACCCTAAAAAAGGGCATTACGGGGGGCTCACATTACTCACATACCACAAACATGATTTATGAAGATTTTTTGTACGGAACCTCTCTTGGTTTAGCCGATTTTTGATTCACGCCTTAAATTTGCAATTAGCTGCCAGATTTGCATTTACGCAATAGCCAAACACGCACTAGTGGCTTAACAAGTGATGATAGCGGCAAATGTTTACAATAAATACCACTTCTAGCTGTTTTTAAGTTAAAAGATTGCATAATACAAATTACGCGGAACTCGTTATTAATTAGAATTACGCATCTTTAGAATTATAAACTTTTGTGAGCATTATTTATTATTTTGTTTTGATAATTAATAAATATGCAAGTTTGTCGTTGTGGACGTGTAGATGTCTGGATGTTTTGACGTGACAACGTCTTATAATTCGATGGAGCCGGCTGCACGCACGAAAATACATGACGTATGCGGCGTTACCTCGCTCTGAGGCGTTCCATTTAAGGCTGAGTTGCTAACCACACGGGTTACGGTGTTAAGTCTGCACACAGCACGGAATCCCTGTGCGCTCTCGGAAGGCACAGAAGGCATAACTTATGGCTTCCCAACACAACCGTTGTGTGTTGTTATTATTAATTTAAATAATAATGACACATCTTTGCTCAGTTTTTTATGAACATATCGTATCTTGATCAATACTGTTTGTCTATGCAACCGTGGGTGTTGTTGAAAGTATTTTTACCCCTTAGGCGATACTTATAACTCAGCTAGCATTATACCAATAACGGTCCCATGAAAATGCGCAAAAAATCAATCAGACAAAATGAGTTTGGGCAAAACATGGTACGCAAAAAAACTTGAACAGTTAATGCAGAATGGCGTGGGTGCAATATAAATTAGCGGGTCACTCGTGTCATCGTACAATATACTACGTTCATGGGTCGGGGCAATGAACCTCGTTTATGGTATGATAAAGTAACTATTAGTGTAAGTGATGCGCGTACGGTGTAAGTATAGTATTTATGATTATACTAGACTAGCTGTTCCCCACGGCTTCGACCGCGTAGAAGTCGTTATCGCGTAAGAGTCGTTATATCGTAAAACCATGACCCTCCTTTTGCACAGTCGGTTAAAAAGTAGCCTATGTCCTTCCCAGGGCTTCAAACTATCCCTATACCAAATTTCATCTTAATCGCTCTAGCCGTTTAGGCGTGAAAGCGTAACAGACAGACAGAGTTACTTTCGCATTTATAATTTTAGTAGGGAAGTAGGGATGATGCTCGCGTGAAATTCGGTACCCGCTTCCCGTGGGAACATTTTCCCGGGATGAAAAGTAGTCTATGTGTTATTCCAGACTATCTCTGTACCAAATTTCAGTCTAATCCGTTCAGCCGTTAGAGCGTGATTGAGTAACAAACATCCACACATCTTCACAAACTTTCACATTAATAATATTAGTAGGATATACTAAGGTGGCAGACAAGGTTAGATTACGGCCTATTTATGATTTGTTATCAAGGCCTATGGACGTTTGCAACAGCAAAGGCGCTACGTTAAGCACACCAGGCGCAGGTTGTGACGACACTCTGGTGAAAAATTCAAGCCGCTCATAACGCCTACAGTTTGGCTTCCTTCAAAAGAAGTCTTAGAAGCTTCTTGGAGGGTCAGCAGCGCGGCTGCAGCGCCTCTGGTATTGAAAACGTCCATAGGCTACTGTGGCCACAGTTCATTAGTTAGGGCCGTAAGCTTCTCTGCCACATTAGTGGTATATAAAAAAAAAGAGACTTCAATTTTGCCTAAAGAATGTCATGTTTCTGAGAACCGGAACCAACGGCTTAACTGAAATTTGCATGCCGAAATTAGTAGGCGAAGTATGAGGAGCATTATTGTAACCTTATTGTAGGTATATTGTAAGATCGGTGTAATAGTACCATATTTCAAGCAAATAAATTACTTACTAACGCGAAGCAAGGAAATGCTCGCAAATAAATGTCACAAGTGATCACATGGGGTCACCTGTCTAAGGACCGGCTATAGTAGCTTAGCTTATTGCAGTGATCGTTTCCACTGAGTCCGCTAGGACACGAGCGCTTCTATAGTTCTTGTAGCGATATGGCGTGATAAATTGATTCTAAAGCTCCATTAATTTCTAATTAGGTAGGACCTGACAAGTGTACTAGACTTTGAACAGGGGTTATTGTACGTAAATTACCTATGTCCATGTTCAGGCGATCAGTCGATTAACTGGAAAGTTCTAATGATAGTCGGGGGTGAAGAAAATGTGTAATTTTACATACAAACAAAATTCGCGTAATTTTCATTAAAAGCCTATGATTCTAATTAGAATTACGCGAAGAATCCACCACTTCGCGTAATTCTTATTTTAAGCATATTTATCTAAGAATTAGTACATATGATTAATTCAAATTACGTGATTTTGTTTGTACATTTTTAAATAAATCTAAGAATAACTTATAAGATCTGAAGCCTTCTGCGAATCCACTCATCAGTCATTATATTTTGATTGATATCCTCTTCAGTAAGATCACAGGCAGTATACATTTCTTCGATTTCCTTCTCATATTAAGGCCCAACGGAAGCGGCATTGCTAGATACATGGTCCCTTCCTAAGTATCCGCGTGTGGTTTCCGTCCTGCATCATATTCGTGACAAAATTCATTCAGTCCAACATTAAGGTTGTCGACCTGAGACTTCTTCTCGTAGTCTTTCCACGTGGCATCGCACAATGCCCGGCGTATATTTATCTCCGCAACATGCAATGTCACTTAAGAAACTGGCAACGCTTCACAGATGTAAAAACGGACAAGCCAAATTACTCCATCCATCAAACAATTATCACAACACTTGGTGTGATGTGCGTGGATCTCTTCTTATCGGGCGTAACTTCGTAAGTGGTAAGTCAATTTTATTATTCTTTTTTTTTTTTAACGTGAGGGAAAATCCTTCGTGGATGCTATGCCAGACTCCTACCGACTATAAAACCTGACGTAACGCCCAACAGCCTACGGTCGAGAGCCCCGGTTAAGCCCTCGGAAGGATGTCCCAGGACTCAATCATAACATTCTATGGCAGTCCATGGCTGGACCGAACTCAAGGAATCCTCTCCCAATTAACGCCACAACACACACCACTGCGTCTTTCCCATGCAGTCCTTGGCTTCGACTTTTGCTTGGTTATCGGTTCATCTGGCGGGTGGACGTCCTACATTTGCCGAATCGCGGTCTCCAGTCCAGAACTCCTTTTGTTCCATCGGCCGTCGATTCTTCTGCTGAAATGGCCAATACACTGCCAGTACTACCCGTTCGCTCTAACTTTGCCGCTGGCGTAGAGGCGTATACCCGAATTGTTAATTAGACGAAGTAAATTGACAGTAGCTAATGTCCCTTCGTCATAGAAAATAGGCAACATTGTATGAAGAAGTGACATTGGTTGCAGTCAATTTACTTCGTCTAATTAAAAATTCGACTTTAGTATGGAGCCGAGCGGCAAAGTTAGAGCGAACGAGCAGTACGTGGTAAATACACAAAATAAATGTAAATAACCGCGTTTTAATACAATTCGTAGTCACGTATACTGATTGAACAGTTTCGTATTGTGGTAATGTTCCGAATTTTGTGGTTTTAATATGTGGAGCGTCTACTGTATGTACGCTGTACCGTTTTGTTTGTTTATTAAAACGCTATTGGTTTTTGTTTGTGATTTCATCTGTGTGTCAGTGCTCTGATGAGTACTTATGTAGGTAGATATCATTATGCTTTTTGTGAAGTTTTTATGTAATTTTCCCTTGAAAACTTTATCTTTAATTTTGCGGAATGCTTGTAGTACATTTATTTGGGGGATTACACTATATTACCTAGTTGCCGCAAATTGTTAAATGATCTCCCTGCCTCTGTTTTCTCAAACGCCTTCAGTTCGGAGTTCCTCAAAAGGCGTCTTAAGAAGGTTTTTGATATTTATGTTTTACTAGCTGATGCGCGCGGCTTCGCTCGCGTGAAATTTGGTTCCCGTCCCCGGTTCCCGTGGGAACATTTTCCCGGGATAAAAAGTATGCCAATGTGTTATTCCAGACTATACTCTATTCCTGTACCAAATTTCAGCCAGATCCATTCAGCCGTTAGAGCGTGATTTGATTAACAAACATCCAAACATCTTCACAAACTTTCACATTTATAATTATTAGTAGGATATATTTCAATATTATAAAAAAATCCATGTCCCTAATTAGACTTACGTTACCCATTCTGCACGTTGGTCACATTTATTTAGAATTTTTGTGTAAAGAATCCTATAAATACCAGAACAGATCAACCGCACGAAGACCTTAAGGATTTTTTATGAGTAACATGAAGTTATGAGGCTTCGACAAAATATTCAATGAACACACTAGGCAGATGGTAGGCAGTGTAGGTACTAGGTACAGTAGAGTATAAAAAAAGATATTTATGGTACCTGGCTTTGTTTATTTTTTACGTGTGGAAAACCCGTCATTAATGCTATGCCGGACTCCAACTAAGAAAGTAAAAAACCAACACGTGCCTTACCTACAGCCTACGGTTGGGAGCCCCGGGTAAGCTCTCGGAAGGATATCCCCCGGAACTTTTATAGAGCTAGCACGTTTTTGTATCCAGTCAGAGACTTGCTAAATTGTGCAGGTTTCCCAGTTACAATCATATCGCTTGGTGCTGATGAAGTGTCAACTAGCCCATGATAGTATTACTACGGCAATGTGCTATCTCTTAGTTCATAGAGGATATGATTATTTTACACACACATATTTTAAAAGAATCATTATTTACTGTGTGGAATTGTCCACGTCATGCTGGACTCAAACCGACTAGAAATCACACGATCCTTACTTATCTGTCCAATACAGGGTGTCCCTGATAATGCTTTGTATAATGTGGAGAGAATCTCATATACAGTGGAGAGAATCTTAGCAAGAACTGAGCGTTTCAAAAGATCGTTCCTCTGTCGAACTATGAAAACATGAAACGACCTGCCCGCACACGTGTTTCCCTCATCTTACAATCCCAGGTTCTTTAAGAGGAGCGTAACGAGGCACATCACAGGGCCGCCACCTTCAGGACCACTGTCAGAAGTGGCCTCCAATCGCTAGATGCGCTACGGCTTTCCATCAGGCTGGTGGCGACGTCAATTTGGCTAGCTAAATATAAAAAAATGTCCAAGTTAACAACCTAAGGTAATCTGATTTCTATTTGTTTACTTCGTTCGCAGTGTGACCTACGATTACGATTAACTCGCTAATACTGCGACCTCGCCCTACAACTTTCTCTCTTAATTTCAAGGCAAATGTTAACACGACGGAGGACGTGTCTCACAATAAATGTGACCTCAAGAGAAATTGTTTACAAGGGAAAAAATTTCGCCGCGAGAATTATGTATGAGACAATAATAAGGTAGAAAGCTTAGCTTAGGTATTATGTTTACCATTCCAAAACCTGTCTAAATAGAAACGTATTTTTTTAAGTTGTATAATAAGCACGTGTGTTATAACACGTGGTATAACATTTAGTACCCGGATCATGTTTCGAAGTCGACGTTTTAGAAAATTTTGCTGTGAAAGCGTGCGATTTTTTTTATTATATTCAAGGTGACGGACAAGAGTACGCTACTTCGGTTACGTTCGTTGATAAGCGGAAAATCTACGGTATGTCAGTTAATTGTTGTAATTCAAACCAACAACGAAAAGTTGGTGTTGGCGCAGCAAAAACCATAGCGTTAACCATGCCGCCATGCGTCTTTGACTTCATTCTACCAAATGTATCACGGCGAGTGTTCTGAAGAGACTTTCAATCTAATCCCACCCTCTCCTTTTCGATCCCGAACAATGGTGTCGGGGAGAGGTGCCACTCCTACAGAGTGGAGAGAATCTTGGCTAGAACTGAGCGATTAAAAAGATTGTTTCTCTGTCGAATCACAAAGCTAGAAAAACCTGCAAGCGCACGTGTTTCCCGGCCTTACTACCCGGGTTCTTCAAACACAGAGTCACATCATGGGGCCGCCAACTTAAACACTGGGAGAAGTCTTAATGGATCGTGAGAGTGGGCCCCAATCGCTATATCTTCATGGTTTTACATCAAATTGGCGATCCAATGATGTGTCTCTTCACATTCCACTTGAAGAACCAGGGCTTGTAAGAGGAGAGAATAACGTGCTCTGTCAGAGCTTCCAAGAATGCAAAATTACGCGCGTATGAAGTCGCGGGCAGCAACTAGCGCGTAATGGTGGCTTCTCACGGCGCGTGATATCACAAGTCGCGCCGCGCCAGGTCGAGCCTACGCGCCGTGTGAAGGGAATGGCTCGAGGGGACGCGGGCTGGCGCGAGCAGGCGCGTCCTATCCGATCGAAGTCGGTAACTTCAAAGGCGCGGGCTGGCGCGGCGCGCGCGCACTCGTGGTGACTCGTGCGCGCGCGTTGTGGCGCGTGGCGCGGGGTGTCGGTGAGGGAGCAATGCATCGGCCAATAAATCATTTCGTTTCGACAAGTGCAAGCGTCAGTAAGTAATTAGGTACTGTGATTATTTAATTATGGAGTGGACAAACGAAACTATTTCCGAATTCATTATATTATTCGAAAGCGAATCAGCGTTATGGAATTCCAAAAGTTCTGAACACAAAAATAGGAACGACCAGCTCGATTCCTGGGTTAGAATACAAAGTAAATTAAAAGATGCGTGTCTCGGACTGAAGTGTCGACCTCGCTGCGGCGGGACCAAGTGCGCCGCGCCGACGCGCTCCTACGCGCGCCGTGAGAACGGGTAGCGCGTGCTCGCCTGTTCGCGCATGCTCGCGCCCACAAATCGGCTCGGCGCGGCGCGACTTGTGATATCACGCGCCGTGAGAAGCCACCCTAATAAAGTCATGAGCGGACAACGACCGCGGTGTGTGGCCGTGACGTCACACGTTTACGCTACACCCACACCGTATTTTGATTTTCAAACATGGTTTTTTCACCTTTAAGAGTTAGGTTAAAGTTTAGTTGATAGCGAGTAGCGATGTGCGAAATGCTAGAGTATGCCTTCTGGATAATATTGAGATTTTGTGAGTTGTTTTGAGTGTAGATTTTTGTGAAAGTGGACATCTCAAAAACTGAGAAGCAACAAATGATAAGTATTTTAATAAGCAAATCTTACTAAATTTAACGTAGAATGAAGAGCAACTTATAAAAAATCTTTACAATGACTTTTAGTAGCAAAGCAACGCAATTGTTTACATAAGAAATATGGTTCTTTATATTAGTTATTTTCAGTCTGGAAAACAACTTATTTCCACAAGACTAAAGGTTTGCAAGATAGTCAAATTTCAAAATAGCGGGAACAAGGGCGTTTTCTATTCCGCTATAATTGGGACCTTGCCTTTATAGACATATCGTGTATTTGTTGAACAGTAGCGATACGCCAATTGTTTATAATGAATGACAGATGTTCTAACTGTATTTTTGTGAATAGAGCACTGGGTTAGCTATTCCGGTAGCAAATTGTATACATACCGTATAATAATATAGGAAGTGAAATTATGTTTTGGTTAATAAGTTTTATGGCAGGTTAGATAGGCACAGTGATACAATGTGGGAAGTTCTCTTTTATACTACTAAGGTGGTAGAGAAGCAAACAGCAAATGGTTACCGTATCCTAAGGATACTATCGGTACTTCTGGCAACACTCCCAAGGCGTTACTAACGCTCCTGTTATGATAGATGCCTCTGTGGCGCAGTCGGTAGTGATACCGCCTGCGGCGCTGGAGGTCGTGGGTTCGATTCCCACCGAAGACAAATATTTGTGTGACCCATAAATGCTTGTCTCAAGAGTCTGGGTGTTTCTATTTATAATATGTATGTATTTAAAAACGGTATAACAGATAATAGATAGAATAATGGTATAACAGATACAGATAGAATGATGGTGTGATGACAGAGACAGATAGAATAAAAGTGACTAAGATCGAAAAAGGGATGCTTAGATGGTTTGGACACGTGGAGAGAATGGATGAGAATAGACTGACAAAGCAGATTTATGAGGCGAGAATGAATGGGCAAACTGGTAGGGGTAAACCTCGGCGTACGCATGCCGATCAAATCAGAGACGTTCTGGAAAAAGGCAAGGTCAAGAGTACCCTTAACCGGCGAGCGTGTATGAAAACAGTTATGAAAGTAGAAGAAGCGAAAGTTGTATGTCAGGATCGTAGCAAGTGGAAAGCCATAGTCTCTGCTTACCCCGATGGGAAACAAGCGTGATTATATGTATTTAAAAAGTATATCAGTATTAATATCCGTGGTCTGATACCCGTAACACAAGCAGGTTATTCCTAGCTTACTTTGGGATCAGATAGCGTTGTGTCAAATGTCCGTGAACATTTTTTTTATGATCGTGTTGAAACCTACAGGGATAGGCTGCAGCTTTCTAACCACCTTTTACGTAAAGCCTTCAACTTGGCTTAACGTCACGGGAGCCCGTTGGTCCCAGTTGCCAGTAAAAGTTCGCGAGCAGAAAAGCCTTTGTGAATGAACACATTTTGGATGGTGACGGCACGGCAATGACCTTATTTTACGGTATTTACACGGGGTTATAGCAGATTTTCTTTTGAGTTTTCTTTCTCGGTGCCTCATCCATCTATTACCCTATCGATGTTTACGCCTCAATGATCTTCTCAATCCAGTAGAGAGCTTGGAACGTTAATTACGTTGAATACTTTATTGAAAGAAACATTGTCTGTAGACGTCTCCTTTCATAGAAAGGACGGTTGGCAGAAATCACTGCTTATAGACAGCACGGTTCACCAAAAAATTGTTGATGGTCGAGAAAAAAAGAAACTTTCTTTATTAATATCAACAGTAACTTGTTCGCCAGAACCGAGCGTTTCAAAAGATTGTTCCTCTGTCGATCGATGTCTATAAAAACATGGAACGACCTGCCCGCGCACACGTGTTTCCCTCATCTTACAATCCCGGGTTCTTCAAGAGGAGCGTGAAGAGGCACATCACACAGGGCCGCCAACTTGAGGACCACTGTCGAAAATTTAAGAACTGTGAGACCGGCCCCCTATCGCTAGATGCGCCACGGCTTTCCATCAGGCTGGTGGCGACGTTAATTTGGCGAGCTAAATATAAAAAAAAAACTTTCCTACTAAGTTCATTGCCCCGTCTTTGTCTGCTAAACTATTAAATTGTAATCAGTACACAAAACAATTTGTCATTATATGTTATAGGCAATGTGTATAATGCAGACATTCTATACAATACCTAGGCATTGTATAGAATGACGGGGTCGTTCAGACAATGTATGAAATGATATTAAATGTTTAAACTATTTTACACTTTGCCTAGGAAATGTATAGAATACCTAGACATTGTATAGAATGCCGGTCGAAGCATAGGTAATGTGTGCAATCTATTTTTCTTTTCTATGATTTAGTACTAATCTTTTGAGAGCTACTCCTAATTTCAACTTCCAACAGCAGACAGTGCTGATAAGACATGTGTTCTATTGGTTGGTATGCCTTAGAATACTTCTTACATAGCAGTCCTTTCCAAGAAATTGCTGCCGAAAGTCGCCCTGTTCATTTATTACCACTTAGGAAGCAAAAACGGGAACAGAATTTTACACTAACACCCCGACTCGGATGGGTTAAGTTAGCCTTCGTGGTTATTTTTTTCTAGTTCTTATTTGGTTAACGATTCTGTCGTCGAATCTGTCCATTCATTATACACATTGCCTGATGCGCTTCGGGCATTTCATACAATACCTAGTCAATGTATGAAATAAATCGTATTATACACATTGCCTGAACGTTTTAGGCAATGTATATAATATAATGCCTAGGCATTGTATACAGTGCCGGATTATACACATTGCCTATAACATATATATGTTTGTGATTACTACCCGTTCGCACTAACTTTGCCGCTGGCGTAGAGGCGTATACCCGAATTGTTAATTATACGAAGTAAATTGACAGTAGCTAATGTCACTTCGTCATAGAAAATACGCAACATTGTATGAAGAAGTGACATTAGTTGCTGTCAATTTACTTCGTCTAATTAAAAATTCGACTTTAGTATGGAGCCGAGCGGCAAAGTTAGAGCGAACGAGCAGTAACGAGAAGTGGGTCGGTCGGCAGCCCCGTTATCTTCAGCTGATTATTATGTCAACTTATGTGTAAACATGTTATATTAAACACATGTTTCTTTTGTGTACATTATGTGATGTAATGTGTTTATTTTATTTACTTTTACGATAAGCAGATGGGTTGGGCTGGTGAGATTTTACCGTTGGCATATTAATTTATGGATGGTCAGCAGAACAGGTGGGAATTGCATTACCATTTGTTCTGTAGACAGAACTAATGAGAAAAAAATTACCAGTAGTTCTATTAAGAGAACTACTCAACAGAACAGGTGGGAGTAGACGAGCTTAGTTACGAGCCTACGAAGGTAATGATAAAAACAATACATAAGGCCTTCCATGCATATTCTATGATCTGCCTGTTCAGACATGTTCTTGGTTATCAAATTATGAAGAAAGAATACTAGAAACTTTTACTAACGCTCATGCGCAGGTTTATATAGCAGTCGAGCAGTCGAGCTCTGGAGGTGACAGTTTCTATCGAATTTTGGTTTGTTTGCTACCATAAATACACACTATTTGCTGAAGGAAAAACACTGGAAATCGTGGGTTCGATTCCCACCGGAGACAAATATTTATGTGACCCATAAATGTTTGTCTCAAGAGTCTGGGTGTTTCTATGTATAACATGTATGTATTTAAAAAGTACCTATATAAGTATTAATATCCGTGGTCTGATACCCATAACAAAAGCAGGTTATTCCTACCTTATGTTGGTATCAGATAGCGTTGTATGAAATGTCCGTGAATATTTATTATAAGAGAAAAAAAATGTCTCTGGCATTATGGCATCTTTGTACGAATTTGTGTATAAAGTTTTTAAGTAAATAAAATAATAAATATAAACAATTCTTTTTTTTCATGTTCTGATGGAATGCACGGGGAACCAACAACTGAGAGCGCGACTAATAGCAGGGGGGGGGGGGGGGGGGGGTGCGCGATAGACGTAGGGATATGTAACAGTGCTCTGGCGAATCCTATGTTGGATGAAGCCAGGTCACTACCTATTGTATGATGAATATTGAAGACACTTGTACCTAATTATATGGTCATATTATGGCAGAGCTCCTCAAATAAAGATTTAAAAAAATGCAAACATTTACCATAGTCGATTCAGGGTCGGGTCTCCATTAAAAATACAATTCCCAACGCAAATAAAACTGCAGAATTAAATAAATAATCAACCTTAAGGTACTATAACGTATTAATTAAATATGGCAAGCGCGTAAAACATTAATTAAACGATTTTACCCTGACAATAAAAATGCGGAAGTACCTAAATGACAATGGAACTGGAGGTTTGTTTAATTTCGATGTAAAATCCAAATATGGCGGAACTCCCACAGGGAAAAGTAGCTAGGTTTTCAATAAATTGTTAAAAGTGAAGGCTAGTAACAAAATAAATGTTAACTAGCTTTGTATATCGTCTTTCGGTTAGCCATAGGTCAACCGGAAGAGAAATGGCGTCTTTCCTTATTGACCTGAACAATATCACGCGCCAAGATCCCGGATCGGTCAAAATGTTTGAAAACTCCGCGTGTAACAATAAACCAGACAATAAGTCAGACTTGTGCACAAAGGGTTTCGTACCAAAAACGGCAAAAAATCACGTTTGTGGTATGGGAGCGGCAATAGCAACACATCATCTGAGAAAATTACAGCTATCACGGTTTTAGAGATACAGCCTCATCATCGACAGACAGACAGACGGACAGCAAAGTCTCATGAATAGGGTCCCGTTCTTTACCCTTTGGGTACGGAACCCTAAGAGACAGGGAATAGGGGGGGTTCAATGAAAATTACTTTATTTTCATTTACATTACTTCTGAAAAGAACCATTATAATTCTGATTCCACTCGGCGATTTAACCTCTAGCTTGTCATGGGGTGAGGCGAAAAACCGCGATGCCTTTGTAGGTAGACTACCAACAAAACGATCCTTTACCTTCTCTAGGGCTGGAAGTCCGACATAGAGCTGCAAGGAAGATTCACCGCACGCCACACGCCCCAAGAAGCGGGATAACACCTGAACAACCTCCTAAAGATACGGGATAGCACCCGAATCCCCTAGGCAAGGCCGCAGTGGTAGCCAAGTTCTATTGGGAATTCTGTGCTCATCCTTCCGAGGGCTTACCCGGGGCTCTCAACCGTAGGCAGTATGGTTTTTAATCGGCTAGAGTCCAGAATAGCATCCATATAGGAGCTGCAAGGATAGTCAAGTCTATAAAGTGCATGACAGTACGTCAGACACTTCTGATTTCACCATTTAAACTCGAGTAGCATCGTGAAACCTAATCTTCACTTACGTACAGCACCAGCGCATTACGTTTAAGTCAATTGCCAGATTGCAGCGAATACTTTCATTGCGTCCACCGTCGAGTAATATTCTAATAATAGACCATTCGCAGGAAGTTCCGATGTGATGACTGACTGCCTATGCTGATGGATCGGTTAACTTTCTCGGTAATCACCGGGTAGGCAGAGGCGTTGAATGACAGCGAGTTAAAGATTAGTTCCCCCTCGGTAGTTACAGAAACGATTGGAACATTCAGTGTTATGATTGTGTGAAGGATTTAATAGTTTGTTAGTAACTTATGTTCTAAGTCTGGTGATGTTCAAGACGCGAAAGCAATTAATTTTACCGAGCTAAATTCGTTAGAATATTAATTTAAGCATGTTCGTCGATTACTCGAAGAAAGCTGAAGATATTAATTAATGTTAGTAAGCTTGTAAGATGGACTGATGACCTGAAAAAGGTCGCAGGGACTGACTGAATGCAGAAGGCGCAGGACCGTGTGTTGTTTGTGGCGAAATTTGGGAGAGGCCTACGTCGACTGCTATAGGCTGATTTGATTGAAGCTTGTGAAAATTATGAGAAAGATATGGGTCATTGAAAAGATTGCCCTTTGCTGATCTTGAACCATCAAACTTAGCTATTCGTTGGAGTAAAATTCGTTATCAAAGGATTTTTTTGCTTAAAGTACCTAGTATTACTGTTATAAAAAAAAAATACTTTTCAAATTTCGCCTAATGTGTAACTAGTTTGTTTGTTTGTATCGAATAGGCTCCGAAACTACGAGACCGATTTGAAACATTCTTTCACTGTTGGGAAGCTACACTCTTTGCGGTGAACATATGGTATATTTTATTCCCGTATTGCCACGGGATAGGGAACTACGTGAGTGAAACCGCGTGACGTCCGCTAGTGCAACATAAATTGCAACGTGGATAATTTGCACAGCAGTTGCAGACAAGACAACTACCAAGTAAAAGAAAGTTAAACACTTGGCTCTGAATGCAAAAGTGTCATCAGTCTCTACTGTTAACAGACCACCCAGACTATTACTGTGGTAGGTAAATTTAGATACTGTAGAGGCATGTTTAAACAGTGGCTTGTATGTATGAAGAAAAGAAATAAAAATACAGAAAATAAAGAAAGAAAAGTATCTCTGGTGTTGCGAATTTGCGACCATTATCCATAGGTGACGATTTGGCACCTTAGTGGTATACAAAAAAGAAACGTCCATCGCCGTGTATGTGAGATTATAACCATCTGCGACCATGACCATCTGCGATCATGACAAATTGCGATTATGACCATCTGCGATCATGACATTTTGCGTTCATGACATTTTGTTTTCATGACATTTTGCTTTCATGACGTTCTGCTCCGGAGGGCGATTTTGAAATGGACATGGGAAGACTGTCTTCTGCTGTTAAATCTTTTAAGCCGCCTATAACTTTGATCTCCGAGACGGTCAAGACACTAGATAAATTCCGATGAATTCGTAGATAAGGCCTTTTTTTAACGTGAGGAAAAATCATCATGGATTCTATGCCGGACTCGTACCGACTAAAAAACCTCACGTAACTCCCAACAGCCTATGGTTGGGAGCCCCGGGTAATCCCTCGGAAGGATGTCCCAGGACTCCCAACAAACCCACGGCCGCCACTGCGGCTTCGCCTAGGGGGTGGTTCGGGTGCTATCCCGCGTCTTTGGGGGGTTTCGGGTGTGATCCCGCTTCTAAGGGGGGGCATGCGTGAATCCCTCACGTCACGCTGCCGTCATGGGCCTGCTTCTGTATGGACGGTGAGCAACCCTCTCATCGTCCTCAGGCCCCCGGGAGGCCTTAAACTTTATTCAATCAAACACGTTACTTGTGAATATGGAAATCTACAACTTTGTAAAATCATATTCATAACTTACATTATACAAAGTCAAGTAAAATCGGTAAGGGGTTGCAATTGCAATGTAAGTTGAGAGTTACACCAAGCGTAAAAAGACGAAAAGGCGTTCATAAAGCTACGCAGCCGTGGACATTAACCCTAAGGGTGATAAAAAAGGGGAAGAATGACGTCACAACTAAAATGACGTCATATAGCTCAAAATCTATGGTAATGCTGTCCCTTTTAAAGGAATTGTACGAGTGGTGTAGATTTTAATTTCAAGATGGCGTCTTCATTGGCCTTAATTGGTCTCGGACTGAAATATTATGAGCTATTGATGATAAGTTTTATTGTGAAACGTTTGTTTATGACGAACTAGCGAATGGCCGCGGCGTGGTTCGTGTAGTGAGGGTTACTCGTACTATTTTTTAACAGGAACTTGTTAAAAGTAGCTTTTTTTATTCCCTAAACTTTATCTACTATAGGTTCACAGGTCTCAGATAAGTAAAGGTCGTTTTCAAGATCTCTCAAGTGGGATGAAAGCAAAATTTGGTAATTATTGGTCTTGTAGTTTAGGAAGTTCATTGCGGACAAACAACGTAGGAAACACTAAATTTTGATAATGTAGATAGTAGGCCAGGTGAATAACATACATACTCGTACATAATATTCACGCCTTTATCCCCGTAGGGGTAGGCAGAGGCCCACATTTCACCTTATACTCTTATGTCCCACGTAGTGGTGGAGAGCCTATTACCGTGAGGTGAATAACATTGGAAAAAAAAATACATTTTCTATAAATAGTACCTACAGTGGGCAGCCTTTTATTATTCTCGGAAGTGAATAAAACTAAATCGTAAATATCAAAAACAGTACTTAATATTATTAAAAGAGTAATAACTTAGGTATTGTAACTAATATGGTCTGATCGTAAAGATATATTTTATGTCGAATATGCGCCATGTACATATACGGCTTAATGTGTTTATTTGTGACAAGTGGACGTCACGCGGTTTCACCTGCGTAGCTCCCGTTCCCGTGGGAATACGGGAATAAAATATATGCTATGTTCACCGGGAAGATTGTAGCTTCTCAACGGTGAAAGAATTTTTCAAATCGGTCCAGTAGTTTCGGAGCCTATTCGATGCAAACCAACAAACAAATCTTTCCTCTTTATAATATTAGTATAGATAGACTACAGACAGTGACTAAAGTTTTATCTGTACATGGCGGATAGTTTGTGGCAGACTGTTAGCACATTTACTTCACCTTAAGAGCCATTACAAATCACAAACTACACGTTCATTGTTTTCATCAACTTGATCTTCAAACAATGTGTATTGTTTATGTGAATTCATAGTGCCTTCCTTATGCAAGACTTTCAAACTAGATTTAGGATGTTAGAATATTTATATAACTGTAGTGTACTAGAAATGATTTCCCATGGTCAGTAAAATACTCTGGGAAATCTAGCTGTTATCGAAAAATAAGAAGTAGCTACGTATTTATTTTTATATCCCAGGAGGAATAACAAGTACGACACAGTTTTCTACAAATCTTTCTGGAGTGCGTATTAAATAAATCCTTTTTCTATACAATGCTATTAATTATTGAATCTTTACTTCAGAAATACTCTGAAAATTCATTTAATGTCATCAAATTCAATTCATGTCTTTTGTTTGTGTTCCACTTACTTAATATATAATAAAACCAATAATTGGAGATTTTTATTTATTTCAAGAACTGCACCATTTATAATTATATCAACTACAACAACAAACGTACTCCAAATTTTTTTATTAATTAAAATAAGATGGTGATATACTTAATGCATGTTTGAGTATGCTAAGTGCGAATACATCCTGCAGTGTTTCAAAATTGCTCTACCATTTATTATGCGCATTTTAACAATGCATTTGTTTCTAACTTTCCACTAAGTTTCATTTTGTTCAATACACAGAGAAAGAGAGAGAGAGAATATAATGTAAAATACAATATTTTCTTTTGTTCTGTTTTGTTTGAAATATTTTTTTTATTCCCAGCGAGTATATGTGAATCCTCACATACTACAAAACAATAATGTCCTTCACAGCGTCTGTCTGCCTATTCGCGATAAACTCGAAGACTGATGAACGAATTTTCCTAAGGCTTTCACTAATTGATCAGGAAAATGACGAATGCCGCTGAGAATAAACTGGTAAATTACATTGGAATTATGATCAAAGGGTTAGTATTATTGCAATATATTTCAATAAACAAGTTTAATAACAGAATTATAACCAACATGCAAAGCTCGATATGAACATTATCAGTGACTTATCGCCAATACAAACAAACCAATTGCAAAATCAAACCAATCGGCTCGCCATAGAGCAACGCGACCGGTACAAGGAAAGTAGCAATAACATGTTTTCCATAAACATATCAGATCTGTCTATCATACCACAGTAAAAAGAGAACTGTCGTCGGCTGTGATCATACGTTGCGGGGGGAAATATTATTAATTCATATACGGCACTACACACACAATCAATCGGCTGTCACAATCGAACTTACACAAAACAATATTCTCATAATTTCTGACACACACACAATATTTTTTTTTTATACAATTTGGAGTTTATTAATTTTATTTTTAAATTTCAAATCGGGTTTAAATCAACATTCATCTTCACAAACTTTAACCGTAACCCTGAACCGATTTGATTTAAATTTTGTATACATATAATAGACAGGTGACTTCTTATTATCCTTTTAAAAGAAACTATAGGAAATATGGAAGAGATTTCTATGGAAATAAGTAGCGCTTATGTACTTTATTCTCTCCTTGTTATTGCTGTTTCATATTCTTTGTGTTTTGTGTGTAGGTACATAAAATCAATATCAATACATATAATAAAATCGTAACAGGTCGCTGTCTGTACATGGAAGATAAATAAGATAAAATATTATAGGGGGGCTTTATGAACGCAATAGAACCCAAAACAATGATTTTTAGAATTTTTGTCTGTTTGTCTGTATGTCTGTATGTCTGTATGTCTGTATATCTGTTTGTCTGTACGGTTGTGCACGCTAATCTCAGTAACCGCTCAACCGATTGCAATGCGGTTTTTTTTATTGTGTTGAGGTTTGCTCCAGTTAACATTTAGCGTTTGTTTTATGTAAATCGGTTTAAAAACAAAAGAGTTATAGCACTTTTAAGAATCAGATATTTTGAAAATTTTAATTGTAGGGGTTTCTTTGAATGTGAGTGAACCTAAACTGGCGTGTTGGCTTAATCATAAAAGAGCTTAATGATTAAGACTATTTTTAAACAATTCAGTCCGCGCCGAAGGCGTGGACTGAATTGTTTTAAAATTGACTTAATCATTAAGCTCTTTTATGATTAAGCAAACAGGGCAGTTTCAGACGCTGCTTGATGACTCTGATGAAGAAATACCTTTCCTTTCATACACCTTATGTGACGTAAACGAAGTTGCGGGCTCAGCTAGTAATAAATAAAAAACAAGAAAGCGTTGAACCAATCATGGTCGAATTTCAACCCCAAATCATGGTCAAATTTCATTTGTGAGTATTACAGAGAGGAAAGTCTCCGTACAGCGCTTTCTCTCCAGATCAGAGTCATAGCAGGCCTCCGTCACTCGCTCAAAATCGCGCGCTATGTACTCTACCGCTTGGCATCTCCCTGGGGATACAACTGGCAGAGGGCTGCCGGACGCCCGACTGAGCGCTCGCATCGCACCGCACCGCACGTTTCCCGCGCTTACGCTTCGAAATACCGAAACCACGTAATTATTGTGCAGTGGATGGGTGTAATAGTACAAAAACAAAAGAAAATTTGTCGTTTTTTAAATTGCCGAGAGACGAAGAAAGCTGAGTAATATTTTAAATCTTATCAATTTGAATGTTTTCACCATTTATTTGTTTGAACATAAGTAGGTGATAAGTATGTAAATCGTAAATTAAGGAGTTATTTGAGTCAGGTATTATAAAATTGTTGTTTTTATAGGCAATTCAATGTTTTATAGAATTTGTAGGTAAATAGGTTTTATAGGTAGTCGAAGCGCTCGTGGCCCCGGGGACTTAGTGTTCTGTAATCGATCACTGTAGTAAGCAACTTTCACTATGGCCAGTTCTTGGATGGGTGACCATTCATGTGACCACTTTGTGACCTTTATTTGAGCGTTTCCGTGCTTCGGAAGGCACGTTAGGCCGTTGGTCCCGGTTGCCAATAAAATAGCAGTCAGCCAAGTTGAAGGCCTTTTTAGGCGGTTTGAAAAATTTAAACAGCAGAGGGTCACAACCTGTACTTGGTACAAACTATAAAAAAATGAAATGTGGGCATCTAATATTCCTCTGCCTTCCCCTTCGGAGATCTACGCGTGACCATAATTATGTATGTGTGTGTAACATAGTAAGGTAGGATGGCCGGGTGAGATAGGTGAATAGCCGGTACTTACACTAAAGGTAATGTCAGTTAAATTTAGATTTCTTTGATATTTTAGTTATGGGTAGGCATAAGATAAACAATATAAATATATAGGTACCTATACCTACCTACTGTGATTCATAATTTATTTTTGGTTTTTACGTGCATTTATAAAAGCGTGTTTTTCTAGGGTTTTTTTAAACCATTCATAATTTTTTTCCTTACATTCCATTACATTGTTAGTTACATACACGTCGACCTACTAAAAGCGTATTAAAACATGGTTGATTCGTAACATTTGTTTTATTACAACAATCATTATAGGTTCAACCCTAGTGCATTCTTACGATGACGTCACTCGCACAGCGGGCAACACAGTCTCGACGCTATGAGCGCGTGTTTAAGGTACAATTCTTGTCGTTCTGAGCAGCAGGTATTATTATTAAAATTTTGTAGGCTAATATAGCGTAGGTATTGTCGCTTTTGTATGGGAGTGATGTATCTGTTACGTAGTAACTATTTAGTAATCTGTGGTCATAGGTCGCGAGTCGCGTTGCTCTATGGGCTCGCCAACTTAGCGCAATATTCGCCTAACGCGAATACTGTGAGTGTTGATTAGGTACTTTATTGGATTGGAACAGTGCGCAATAAATTTGAGCTGTTCGTTGTGTTGCTAATGCGTTTTCATTACTTTTTGATCAAGGCTTTTGTTTAAGATTATTTGCTAGCAAAAACTAAGGCTGTGCCTATGACTGTGCTGAGTCACGCCTTTATCCTCGTAGGGGTAGGCAGAGGTATAATACGGAAGCATGACTCAAATACTCTAGTATTGGTGCTGGCGGTGTGTAAACCTAAATAAAATATAATTATGTAACTTACTGAAAATACATTTTGGTGTGCTTTTACAAAATGTCGTACATACCTGTAATGAAAAGGAAAACACAATTATTATTTTGAAATTCAAATCTCATCACAATAAACAAATCGTACAATGATTTATCAAATCGGATGTACCTAGTTCTAACATACTCAAATAAAGTTTTATAATAGCACTACTTGTGCAACTAGTTTAGCTCGTTACATATTTCATAACTAAAACTTCATTCCTTCATGGAAGTGGAATTCCCAAAAACTGTGAAATAACATATTTAATGTTTACCAAGCATTTTTAGTGGCAGATTAGGGCTCTGCGTGTAGGGTTGGCTGGCTGGGCGTTGGTAGGTAAGTGAGTCAACCGCTAATTGTATTAGCAAGAATTAAAAGCTACTGCAAAATCGCACAAAGGATGTCTCACATTGTGGTAACGTCTCCCGCATCGAAAGGGGTATAAATATACGCACAATGAATGCGTTTGTCATGTTTATTATTTTTATGTGTCCAATAAAGTGCACATTAACAAAATACTATAAAGTTTACTTATCGTAAAACCGCGTAAGTTATAAAAGGGGTTCTTTGTGAAAGAGTTCATTGAATACACAGTTCTCAAAAAGTTAGGTTCGTTGTAACTTTTACTTCCCTTTGGGAATGTGTCATTGACATACTGAGATAGCTATTTGATGTTTGGATAAGATAGGAGGTATTGTCAGTATTGGTTGAGATATGCGGTAACGTCACCGTTACGTGAGATAGGTGATAAATAACAACTACCCTTTACTCATGATATTGCATTTTATATTGTTGCATTATATGACATCGCGCGCAATTGATTTATAATCAGAATATTAGTTACTAATTGTTCCGGTATTCGTAGAAAACGGTGTCCGCCGCTCAGCAGACGACATGCCATTATTGATGATGAAAAATTAGAGATAAATTTGTTTTTTTTTTTAATTTCTTCTCATGTGAAACCCTTCACGTGAGTCCCTTACCACATGAAAAAAAGTACAAACAAACAAAAACGCTCCAATTTTAATATGAGTATGGAGTAATAAACTTCTTACTACTCAGACTTACTGTTTACATGACGACATGTTATTTCTATAATTTTCTGTTATTCTGTGAATCCTTACAGTAATATCGATATTACTTAATAACTATGTCATTATTACTGATATCATCTGGAGTCTAGATTCTAGACCACTCGAGTTTCATAGGAATAGAACAAATCACCTAGTACACGGTAGTTCACCACTGCAGAAAAACTAAGTTAGTAATAAAAGGTCCTTTGTGAAAGGCACGTTTTCAAGGTTTGGGTCGATGTCTCTTTTATTTCCCTTTGAGAAGCTGTTATTGTCCAAGCGAGTGAGTTATAGACAATAATTTATTTACACTTTACATAATCATACATCGTTAAAATAAAATATTATTTTCATTGAGATGAGATACGTGGTAATGATTCTATTGTCTAAGATAGCAGGTTATGACATAAGTTAAGAAACATATTGTAGGTAGGATAGGAGATTTATTTTGAAACAAATCGTGGAATATTTTGAAAGCAAAAAGTAATCGATCTTTTATCTAAATAACAACACGTTAAAAGAAATAATGAATCAGCGGTATACACTAACGGAAAGATCGGATCATTCACCCCGGACAGGATCTAAGCATTGTCAATTCTATGCACTAATAACGAAATGACATTCAGAGATCGTGATCAACAATTTACTGAGTATAATCATTGGACATTTTCAAAGTCATCGTATTTAGGTATACGTTGTAAAAGTCTAGGTATTAAATATTACACGTTCACTCGCACACTTATACTCATTAATCAATATCATTCAGGAAACAAACAAGTAAATGAAAATTTCTGGAAAATGATCTTGAAGATCATAAGTATGATAATATACATCAATATTCATTAACCTATTATAAACTTAGTCATAAAGACTGGGCCTCATCTGATTGGTCAGCGAACAAACCATCTAGTAGACTAAGTTGAAATTATTTCTGCTATATTGCATTAGCCGTGGTGGAAGCTATATATTTCAAAAAGCCTTAAAAATTCGGTGTGAACTGTGGAATTTTTTAATACTCTTTTACGCATAGGTAATTAGGTATATCTACAAACATAGAATCTTCGTTTTTCTCAAGTATGTACTAAAATTTCGCCTTCAATATATCTAAGATGCTAACAAAATAGAGAGAGACTCTTGTTAGAGATATCTAACGATATCCCATACATACGCAACGCGTGTATAACATTTAGAAATGCTCGAAATAAAAATCAGTTTCTAAGATAACGTCAGATGAAAATTTGACGTCAGTCTAAAGTTATAAAAAACAAATATCTACAAGTATAACTATCAAAGAATAAATTAATTTACTTCTGTCTACCGTTTGTTTCCCTTTCACGCCAATGCGACACGTCTAGATAAAGTGACTCACGACAATTGTATACGGAATTAGAACGGCAAGCAAACAAACAGAAGTTCTATGTAATCTGAGTATCTATCTTATAGATATACATTACAGTCTATCTGATACATAAGTAAATGTGAATAAACAACAGTTTATTATGAAAAGGTAATGCTATTGCTTATCGGTAGATACGTGGTATTGGTTTATCTAAGATTTGATTCGTATAGCAGCTTTAAACATAATTACTTAAGTATAATTGGGTTAGTTAATAGTTCAGTGGACTATGGCTTTAAGGACTCGGAATGAAATAGGGAAAGAATCATGAATGTTGACAATGTGCAAGTAAATAACAGCTTACGTTGCCTGTCTAGTTTTGAATGACCAAATGTTGATTTTCGATGGGAAGTTTGTATTAGGATGACGTCAGGATGTATTTTCAATGAAATGGTACCTACTTGTGTATCTCTATAAACTATCCTTGCATTCGAGCAAATGTGGCTATGATGTAGGTACTTAAAATTGTATGACTTTTGTACAAAATGTTCAGCTGCAGTGATCGCTTAGATCAAATAAAAATAAAGCACAAAAACTGAAAATTCCTCGTCAAGTTCTTCTGCATGCATGCTTTGAATTATGAATGCTCCAAAATGTGATGCGGTGAGTGTGCTAATAGCCTACACGGGACGCCCCTTTAAATATTTAAAATCAGAAACAGCTATCATCGGGAGTATTTTTTAATACGTCAATAAAATTGTCCAGCGTCATAGTCATGGATGACAAGTATAAAAGAAGCTATAGCTGATGTTGCCGACGAATTCTTGACAGAAGACAGCAACTTAACAAATTCACAGGGACCGACGACTGGAAAAGGTCGCGGGGAGGGTATTGGTGAGAAAAACGCAGTTCCATGTTTTATGGCAGAAATTTGGAGAAATCTGCGTCAAAGATGTTTGACAAAATGCCTTCAGCGTTAAGACACGTTGATATGGTTAGTGGAAGCAATTTTCAGGAGATGCAGTAACCTCACCCTTAATGAGGTATTTCCCTATATAATTCAAACTCTCACTAACAACTAACACAAACAAATATAAAGCAAGAATTGTTATGGTGTATTTAGGTAGTTTTGGCACTCAGAACTACTATTTTACATTGAATCAAAATGTTGTGAGATAATTTAAGTTGTATATCTGAGATAAGAAAACAACAAACCCACATTTAAGATTAAGAACTGGCTTGTTTTTGTGTGTCTAGTGCGTTGACCTTAGCGTGTATTTTCGCGATGTTGCACAACTCGTGCGCATCGTCCGTCCGTCAAGCAAGATTACCATCTACTAATTTAAGAGGTAGATCTATAGAATTTTTGTCATTTATTCTTTCCACATTTACTTTTTGAAGGTTATCGTATTATTGGTAAAACATTTTCTTCACTAATAATTAAACAGAACGTCATTGACCTGTGTAGTGAAATTGTAATCCTAAAACAATGTAGATACGAGGTTTTGCTAGCTAGAAGTCCCGTTATGCTTCGCAATTTAATGGTCTCAGGGTGAAAAAGGTCAAAATAAAAGTTTGTATTTATATTAAAATATCGGGAACCGGTTTTACTACTTAAGTATTTCCTGTTTTACTCTACCGACCGGTTATCAAGAACACATTTTAGATTAAAAATAGCATTTCTGTAGCATATAGATGGTTTTAAAACAGCTATAAAAATGCAAATACTTTGTGTTATACTGAAGTTGATTCTGCATGCGTGGTTTGCCGCGCGCATTTTATCGTTACGGCTGCATTTGTCTTCCGAGAACTTTTGTTTTAACGGCTCTCGGCAGCCATCTTGAACCTCAGATGCAATTAAGCTGTATTACAGGATAATTTTATCGTTGGTATGAATATTGAGTCTTCAACGCAAAGTAATAAAATTAATTCTATGTTCTGAAGAGAACTTCAAATTATTATACGCCGCGGCAAACGTTATTAAGTAAATTGGGATGGCATCGTCAACGCAATCTGTATTATAGAATTATTGGAAACACGGTGACGAAATATCGATAAGGTATCAAAGACATATCATAATAATGAGTATTTTACGGTAAAGGAAAAGTTCTTCAAGATCCTTGACAACATTTTTATCTTCGCATTGACATTGGTATTTGCGATCGTTTACATGTCAAAAGAGATTTCGATGTTATTATATTAATCACATTTAGCTTCCTGCTTCAATTCCGGTTTCAGACGGCGGATATTTGATAAGATTTACACGTATATTTATAAGGAATTTTATTTATTTTATAGGATTAGGATCTTTCTCAGATTTACGTAACGTTACTCAGAGAAATCAAGATAAAAGACAAGACAGCTAAAAATTAAAAAGCTAAAAGAACGGGTAAAAAAAAAACATTCTCTACGACTCCAGTCAATTTAATATACTACTCTCATTGTACCATTTTTAAAATGATAATTGCACAGTTGTTTGAGGTTTAATGACCCGCCCAAAACCGAGAGCGAACCAGTTGACAGTTTGACACAAAGCTCGTGTGACACATTTCTGGTTTCCCGCCAGAACGCGCGTGCCGTTATGGCGGCCATTGTTTTGTATCACACCAAATTCGGCGGTACGAGTGTAGGTGTCATTTTTTATTCGCACGGTATTGCAATTGTAATGACGAATTGATTGGGCCAATGTTCTCGCAATGAGGACAGCGGATTGCAAATGTGGGTGTCTCGTCTTGCTAATGATTCAGGCGATGACGATGAGTATTGATGAAAGGTCTGTGTTATTTGGCCGGAGCCGGTTTAAAACAGCACGGTCACTATACATCAGCTGTCACCTTTCGGGGAAGTCGTAGAGCCAACCGAGTAGTAAGAAGTGAGAGTCTGTTGCATCTTTAAACACGATGCTCCTTTAAAGCTGTGCGTGACCAAGGAACTTACTATGACTTTGATAGGAAATACCTGGGATCCTGATTATAATGACCGTCAAGTGTCGCAACGCCTGCCTGTGTCCTATGACTGAAAAAACCGGAGTGTCAGCGTCACGCGCTATTACGAATAGTGGCTGGCGAAGCATACGGGAATAAAGAAATCATTGCTCAACCAAGTTGCAGCGAAATTCTTTTCAAACAGTATCATCTCCGATTACAGTTCAGCCGTCGCAATTAATTACAGATAGCTAGTTTTGGCGTAAGATCGTGACCGGGGTCAAAACCCTATTGGCCAACTTAAAGAGATTATAAGCCGGCTACGAGGATTGAATGTGTAAGTAAGTGGAAAGGTCAGAGGAGGATTACAGGCGCCATGCAGACGCCATGTTACTGCGACAACAACGTAGCATTATTGATTTACGTATAATGAGTAGTGATATAAAACGAATTGTGTCACGAAATGTAATAAAATGTTATCGAGCCCTGTTATCTTTGTACAGTACGTTCGGATATCGGCAAAACAAACATTTACCTACCCATTTCCTATTATATTATGTTTGAGTAACCTACATACGGTTGTTATTATTATTTCATTTATAGCAAATAATATAAATTTGAAGCATGTTGCTAACAAGAAAATTGTAGTTATTGCGTTAAAAACTAGCAAAAGAAATAGGTAGGTATAAATAATAAAAAACTGCACTGTAAGTTAAATCTTAACTACCAGTCCTATAATATTCCTTTTCTTAAAGAGTTCAATACTTACACCATTCCTCAGTTATAATTGGATTGGTAATAATTCCTGACTGTTCAGGATTCTGGGTTGACGGATCGAGGCGGATCTCTTATCTTAGAATTCCCGTATATTTTAAGAAGATTGCCACTGTTGTCCACCAAAAATGAAAGTTTTAGGATATCAGACTGTCTCACAGTATATCCTAGCGAAGGTAGAATTTTTCGACATACAAGTGGAGCCGCGGGCGCAGTTTAGTTCTTTCATAACATACAAAAAAACAATATCTAACTTCCTAAAAAAATTACGAAATACGAACAAACGATGTATTTTGTATTTGGAAGTGTCAAGACGGAGAGGAATGTCATAGTCTCTGCCTACCCCTATATAAGACAGGCGTGGTGATATACTGGGTGTTTCTTTTAGGGTGTCAAGCCGCCACTAGCTGGTAGCAGGGTTCCATACCTATCGATTTAACCCCCATGTATGTACTACGATTTTTTTCGTTATTTTTTCACGTGGCTTTAAATAATTACAACTTCTTTTTGGTTCTACTTTTCTTGGATATTTTTTTATTATTATAATGCCTATAGATTGCAGTATTATGGACAAAATAATCTCCTTCCTAACTTTGATACAAGATGTAAAAATTTTAATCGATAATAATAAATAAAAATAGGGAATTATGCTGAACATTATATCTCGAAAACCACAAAAAATCGTAGAACATACATGGGGGTTAAATCGATAGGTATGGAACCCTGCTACCAGCTAGTGGCGGCTTGACACCCTAAAAGAAACACCGTGTATATGTATTTAAATTTAAGACTCATAATGATACCTATAGTTCAAGCTATAGCAAGTATTTGACCTAGTATACTTTTAGCTATCAATGTCACACGTACTTTTTTCTTAATTTTATTAAGTCGACCTCTGATTAAAGAATCTACCTATTATAATTTATGACTATACCCAAATTTCGACATGTCATTATCGTAAAAAGTAATAACGTTATTAAATTACCGAATATAAAAGGCACAATCCAAGCTTGTCATATCAATAAAAGTCAATCAATCTTATATTATAATATAACAATTAAATCAGATATATCTATTATATTACAATAATTACGGAACCACAGCGTTGCGTGTCCGATTTGCACTTGACCGAGATTTGTAACGCCTATCTAATTGTTGAACTCAATTAAAAAATATATCTTCAATGATTTAGGCCTTGTCACTTTTTACAAAGGCGGACTAATTAATTGGCAAAAATGCGATTTGGGCTCGCTTGAGAACAAGGCTTGGTATATGAAGGTTATCTATACATATAACAAAATGATAAAAAAGTCAAAAGTCAAAACTGTACATTGGAAATATAAAAAAAAATAGTCGCTGGGTGTTCAACATAATATACCGAAGCCGAAAATATAGTTAGAATTTTTTTTGTCTGTTTGTGTGTTTGCTTTGCTTTGTCCGGAAGGATCTCGAAAAGTACTCAATAGATTTGATTCAAATTTTGCACAAGTATTAACTAGGGGCAGGGTCTTCAAATAGGCTATAAATTATCACACTACATATCCTAGGGGCTAATCAGAGAGCAATCAAATTGGCATTACAACATAATCTTCACGCGTACGAAGTAGCTGGCAACAGCTAGTAAGATATATTAAGATACACATGATACATACATTGTAATGTGTATTACAAGTCATTACATACATGATGTTCCGTAGTTACATTTATACGAGTGTAATTAATTGTAATTACTAAGTATGCGGCTGTATGGCGTGAGGTTACGACGCGTTACAACCATTAAACTCTGAAAAGATAATGCTTCCTTACTTCGATAGTCGAAGATCGCTAAGGATCTCGGTATCCGCAATGTATTCGGTATGGTATTCGCCAAAGTCTGCCATTTTTTCTGCCTTTAAAGTCTACCGAGAGTCCTGGGACATCCTTCCGAGGGCTTACCCGGGACTCCTGGCCGTAGAAAGTTGTAGGGCATCGTATGGTTTTAGTCGGTAGGAGTCCGGCATAGCATTCGTGTAGGATTTCCACACGTACAAAATAAAAAAAAAAATAATAAAAAAAAGGATCTCGGTAACAATTTGATAGACTTCTAAACTTGGTAAATTATGGTCGTCCTACCCCACGATAGGACGACCATCCGATCCTGTAATCATCCTTCCAAGGGCTTACCCGGGGCTCCCAACCGTAGGCATTAGGTAGGAAATGTATGGTTTTTAGTAGGCAGGAGTTCAGCTTATCATCCCCATAGGATTTTCCTCACGACCATCCACCAGATGGATCCACCTGGAAAAATTTGCAGGAAGGGACTGAATGTAGAAGGCTCAGAAACGTGTATTGTGGGGCAAATAAGGGAAGAAGTATGCTTCTTATTGTATTCAAAGGTGAACAAGGCAATTGACAACTATGTAATGCTCATCTTTCCTATAGTTGAGCTCGTGCAATAATACATTGCCTAAACAAAGACGCCTTTTCAATCAGTTGCGAATGAGTGTTTTCCCAAAGTCATCGCCACATATAGAGTTGTGATGTGACTACTTACTAATAAGAAAACCAATAAACACAGTTTTAAATACAACAGGAAGAAGCACGCTTCCGAAATTACTCACAAAATGAATCACAAACGAAGACAGTCGTGATTTCATTTCTTGCATTATCTTCCATTCACGTTTTGCACGTGTCAGACATGACCTATCTACGTTACATCCGTGCATGTAGCCTTATCTCAAAAAGGTTTACTATCTCTGGTAATAACATGACGTGACGAATGCTTCTCGTGACGATTGTTGTGTCATATGGAAGGTGCTCACTTCCGTAGTGAATCAGGAAATGCAAAAATTGCGATGACGTCAGCTGCTTTAATCTTAGCCAGAAAGACGAGACAGGACTAGCATTTGAAACAGCTGGTACATATTATTAAAGTTTACTATACACTCTGATAGATTTATTATACTTCACTACTATGTATTCATTATTTGACCTTACTATCACATAAGAGCTAACTTAAATACTTCAGAAATTAGGTCCCCTCTACTGATTCAGTCTGAATAATCGGACGGTCCAACTGTTGCGTATCTCCTTAACAAGTCACAGAAGTCAACAACATTTTTGTAGTAACTAGTAAAAGATACAATAACCCTAAGATGCTCTCGACTGAACCCCACTGTACCTATAACGAGGATGGTTAGAAAAGCGAGACTGAAATTAAGAAGAAGAAAAAATTTAATCTTGACGTTTCAGTTGCCGAGCGTCTGGCATCCAGTGGTCCGTTTGTGCATAAATAACAGATCCTACGTGATCATGGCGCTTGAAACAGTGCCGAAATATCGTAAACACTCAATAATACATGGTAAATATTCTGTTAACTTTAACACTAATCTTATTTCAGCCAGTGGACTGAAAGCAGGAAATAGGACTCTCTCCTTCTCTAAAGCCTTTTTTATTGGACGGAAAGTTTTTATTTAAAAAAATATTTACGCATTTCAATTTAAAACCACACATATTGCGCCAACACACGTCTGTAACATTTATTTATCTAATATTGAGGACACCTTACGTTACATGATAACGGAACGCGTACTGATAAGATAAAGATGCACTGTTGTTATTTACTTACTAATAGCACAAATTAGAGATAGTACAGATGGAAAACTCATGTATGTACTTCTTTTCACACCTACCCTCTGCTACACACACTCGCGCACAAATCAGTATCGAAAATTCGGTTGAGACCGCCTGACCTCGTGTCTGTGAATGAGTTGTCTCTGTGTTCGTAGTCTCAGCGAATTTAGTATGTAGGTTTCCATCTGTACTAGGTATCTCTAATTTGTGCTAATAGCAGACTATTCTACTCCTCAATATAACTTGTACAATAACAGGTTATAATATATATTACAAGTAAGTGCAGGTAATAAACCGCTTGGAGCATTTTTCCGAAATGATACCAGGAGCGACCTGCGCTAAGGACAGTCTGTACAGCTGCAGACTGGCATGGTATTCGCGGGGATTTATTCGCATCGTTTGTATTCAATAATAGTTAACAATGTTGTGATAACGACTGCGGATGGAAGGATAGGTAGGTACGAACGCTATCTCACATCCTAGCTTGACCGCAAGCGCTGATCCTAGGCGGTTTTTAATTCCAATGCAGATTTTTCTATTACCTTTTTTTTAATTTATTGAAAGTAATCGTTACAAAAATTATTCTTACCATATTTACTCGCTAACTGTTATGTTTTTGTTTTATCTATAACCTCATCCACAAGCCTGAGGACGGTGAGAGGGCGGCTCACCGTCCTTACACAAGCAGGTCCATGACGGCAGCTTGACGTGATGAACTCACGCACGCCCCCCCTTAGAAGCGAGATCACACCCGAAACCCCCCAAAGACGCGGGATAGCATCCGAACCACCCCCTGGGCGAGGCCGCAGTGGCGGCCGTGGGTCTGTTGGGAGTCCTGGGACATTATTCCGAGGACTTACCCGGGGCTCCCAACCATAGGCTGTTGGGCGTTACGTGAGGTTTTTGAGTCGGTAGGAGTCCGGTATAACATCCATGAGGATTTTCCCTCACGTTAAACAAAAAAAAACCTCATCCACAATCAGAAGGTGCACAACTTGCAGGGAAGGTTTTTTTTGAACCCTACAGGGTTCATAACATACATGTTATCTTGGCAGACTTGCATTCAGAACAGGATTCAGCAGCATTAAGGCCGCGTGGGTCAGATTTTGAGTTTTTTGAAACAATCCTAGTCAAAAAGTAAAGGGTTTTTAAATCTGAAAAATATATATATAATAGTTAAGGATATAAGCTAAACATATTCCGAGCCCGTTACACGATCCAATAAATTTCACTAGATAGAAAAAAATCCCAAAGTTGACTCTCTCAGAAAAGTTTTTTCAATACTGTGGCTAAACTATTAACATTTTATATATTTTTTTTGCACTCAATTAAAGGTATTAAGTTTTTATACACATTTTCCGAGCGTTTTTCTATAAACAACTATTTACATAGTTATCATGTACGAATATCTACCAAACGCAATAGAATTGCGCCGCTGACGGCCGATCAGTCTCGCCCTGGCGCTTGTGGAGGCAGGACCTGTGTCAGTTTTTTTCGCAACTATTTCGTAATTATTATGCCAAATTACGTTGAAATCGCGCCACAGTATAAAAATATCAGTAATGGGCAAAATGTAATTAGATTAACCGTTACAAATACATACGCGACTCATGGTAAAAATGTGGTGATCTTTTACTTTTTAAGTGTTTTCACGACATGGTAACTAGCTACCTAATGCATTAAAATGTCTACGAATTACATGATAATTTCGCAATCCAACATGGCGGCCACGCCGTAATCACAAAATTTCATGATGGGTATCGTTTAAGGGGTTTTTTGGTATGCTGAGAACGAAGTACGTGATAATTTTGCAATCCAATATGGCCGCCGCGCCGTAATCACAAAATTTCATGATGGGTATCGTTTAAGGAGTTTGTTCGTATGCTGAGTACGAATCACGTGATAATTTTGCAATCGAATATAGCCGCCGCGCCGTAATCACAAAATTTCATGATGGGTATCGTTTAAGGGGTTTTTTGGTATGCTGAATACGAATCGCGTACTAATTTTGCAATACAAGTTGGCCGCCGCGCCGTAATCACAAAATTTCATGATGGGTATCGTTTAAGGGGTTTTTTGGTATGCTGAGTACGAAGTACGTGATAATTTTGCAATCCAATATGGCCGCCGCGCCGTAATCACAAAATTTCATGATGGGTATCGTTTAAGGGGTTTTTTGGTATGCTGAGTACGAATCACGTGATAATTTTGCAATCGAATATAGCCGCCACGCCGTAATCACAAAATTTCATGATGGGTATCGTTTAAGGGGTTTTTTGGTATGCTGAGTACGAATCGCATACTAATTTTGCAATACAAGATGGCCGCCGCGCCGTAATCATAAAATTTCATGATGGGTATCGTTTAAGGGGTTTTTTGGTATGCTGAGTACGAATCACGTGATAATTTTGCAATCCAATATGGCCGCCGTGCCATAATCACAAAGTTTCATGATGAGTATCGTTTAAGGGGTTTTTTGGTATGCAGAGTACGAATCACGTGATAATTTTGCAATCCAATATGCCCGCCGCGCCGTAATCACAAAATTTTATGATTGGTATCGTAAATGGTAGTATCGTAAATCATACGTAGCAGACTGTAGTGTAAAAGAGATAGAGACACATGTTCCATTCTTCGTTCTAACATTTGTGTGTGGTTGGATTGCATGGAACGACACAGACTAAAAAAACTTGTTCGGTTTACAGTGAGTTAGTTAACCGCGTGCCAATTTGCAACTGTGCAAGACGTGGTCAGAGTTAAGAAGTTATTTATTTAACTCAGAGCTTACTAACTCTATATTTATATATTTAACTCGACTCTCCGCGCAAGTGGGCCTAAATAGCTTAGGCGGCCAAATTGAATTCCAAAATGATCATGTTATTCGTACTCAGCATTCGAAAAAACCCATTAAACGACATTCATTACGAAATTATGTGATTACGGCGCGGTGGCCATTTTGGATTGCAAAATTATCATGTGATTCGTCCTCAGCATACCAAAAAACCCCTTAAACGATAACCATCATGAATTTTTGTGATTACACCGCGGCCGCCATTTTGGATTGCAAAATTATCACGTGATTCGTACTCAGCATACCAAGAAACCCCTTAAACGATACCATCATGAAATTTTGTGATTACGGCGCGGTGGCCTTATTGGATTGCAAAATTAGTACGTAATTCGTACTCAGCATACCAAAAAACCCTTTAAACGATACCCATCATGAATTTTTGTGATTACACCGCGGCCGCCATTTTGGATTGCAAAATTATCACGTGATTCGTACTCAGCATACCAAGAAACCCCTTAAACGATACCCATCATGACATTTTGTGATTACGGCGCGGCGTCCATATTGGATTGCAAAATTAGTACGTGATTCGTACTCAGCATACCAAAAATCCCTTTAAACGACACCCATCATGAAATTTTGTGATTACACCGCGGCGGCCATTTTGGATTGCACAATGATCCCGTGATTCATACTTAGCATACCAACTTTAGAAAACTTTAGAAATTTTTATGACCAGCTATTATGTAATTTACATTTTTTACGCAACTGTAGCAAACGTACGCAACGGAAACTCTCAAATGAAATGAAATATCCTAGTTGTCGAAAAATGTTTCGTTGCTGCTAAGCTCTTATTCGCCTTAGCGTGATGTTATATATTTTGGTATTTTTCAAAAATGGACATTCTGTTAAGAAACTCTTGAAATTCAACTAGCAGTCTCTTAGACTCTAGAGTTAGAACAACTAAACAAACAAACAAACTCTTTGGCTTAAAAATAATAGTATAATATACATAATTTATTTACGATTAACTCATTTATTTTTATTTACGAAACTAATAAATCACTACACTTAATAAAGTTAGATGCATTTACTACGTCAAACAAAGTTAGCATGCTGTTTCTTTCTACTATACTGTATACTGTGGCATGAGAGTTGACTGCCGCTGCCGGCGCGCGGTGTGTCTTGCGCCCGGGGCGAGGGGAGCGCCAAATGCCTACTTGTGCGGGTTAACCGCCCCTTAAGTGCTATCGCATTGACGTCATACGATACTTTTCTTTTAAATCATCGCGTGACCTCTCCCAAAAAAGCGTAATGAAGTCTACTGAACACATAATCTATACTATCTATACTAATATTATAAAGAGGAAAGATTTGTTTTTTTGTTTGTTTGTAACGAAGAGGTTCAGGAACTACTGTACCGATTTGAAAAATTCTTTCACTGTTGGGAAGCTACACTCTTTGCGGTGAACATAGGCTATATTTTATCCCCGTATTCCCACCGGAACGGGAACTACGCGGGTGAAACCACGTGACGTCCGCTAGTTATAAATAATGAGAGATCAAAACTGAAAGCTTAATAGCTATTGTAATACCAGTTAGAAACATCCAATCTTCCCAAATCAAAGTAAAACATATTATCTTTACGTTAACAGACATATCACGGATCGATGCCCGCAGTCTGGCAGCAGATATTAACATTTTTCCGTACTACCCACATTAATTATTCATTAGTTTCGATGTTTTTTGATTTTTGTAGACGCCTAAATGACGTGGATCTCGCTTTGAATATAGTATAGCTAATATTAAGTGTTCTGGTATATGAATTTGTAGTGTTTTTTGTGTTTAGGTTTCCTGTAACTAGACAATACAATTAAGTTAAACGAAGTAATGTTTGGACTATAAAATTATACTGAGGATTCTTCCTGAATGACTGCATAAATGTAGATCTATTGTCAAACTCAGTGGGCTGGAGGTTCTGTTGGCTTATCATGAGTTCTCACTGGTAAAAATGAGTGAAAATATTCCCGAGATCCATTATAATTGGTCGTTTGAGTCGTATTAGTATTAGGCATTGTTAGAAACGTCTGGTCTCTGCCATCATGTATCTGTAACGATTTTTTTTGTGTGAAAATATTCACAAATATTTATTTATTTCGAAAAGAGGTGGGTTCATAGCATAAAGCATGCCCACTAGCTTCATACAATTTTCAGTGTTTTAAATACAGCAACAAATTAACATCATGCGGGCAACATTCTATTTCATACAACTGACATAATAATCATAGTTAGACGTATCTGGGACAATACATCATCCATTATCTATATCAGGTAACCGTTTTTATACAATCAGCCTGTATCAGTTCACTGCTGAAAGTAGTCCTCTTTAAAAATTTCATATTGGTCTTACTGAAACACGCGGGCCTCACGATATAGGTCTGTTGGGAGACCTGTGGTGTCCTTCCGACGGCTTACCCGGGGCTCTCCCTACCGGTGACTGTTAGCAGGACACGTGAGGTTTGTTAGTCGGTAGGAGTCCGGTATAACATTCATGAGGATTTTCCCTCACGTAAAACGAAAAAAAAAAGGTTTTTGTTTCGTAAATTCCTTCTCAGCACCAACACTTTACCTGATAGTCAGCAGGTAACCACACAAGTGAAACTGGCACCCATCGCACCCGTTTTTAGGGTTCCGTACCCAAAGGGTAAGAACGAGACCCTATTTATAAGACTTCGCTGTCCGTCTGTCTATCTGTCCGTCATGAGTATCAACTGTGATAGCTAGGGAGCTGAATGGGAGTAGACGGAATTTTTCACAGATGATGTATTTCTGTTGCCGCTATAACAACAAATACCAAAATCAGAAAGGGGGGGGGGGATTAAGAGGGTCTCCCATACAACAAACGCGATTCTTTGCCGTTTTTTGGTATAGAAGCCTCTGTGCGCTAGTCCGACTCGCACTTGGCCAGTTTCTTTTACAATATTAATAATATCGTGGATACGTGTAAAACGGCTTTCCCTACGTGCGGATGAAATCATAATATTCCAAACACAACGTGAAAAGCAACACTATTTTGAGAGATATTCGAATATCGACTTTGAGTAACCTGTCCATGTTCCAAATTCGTCTAACAATATATGAAGTGTGCATCGTTTTCATGAAAATGTGAATAGGGTTGATTCTCGTATCATAAATAGATTTTGGTGGGATGGTGTAGGACTATAGGTAGTGCCTATTTGAAAATTGTGAACGCTTATTTTCGCTCGCACGCTTTGTCTAGGAGTATAAGTGTAACCTAACAATTTTACTGTATCTTAAAAGATATCATAAAGACCCAAGAACTTGTTTAGCAAAATATTCGCTTTTGGACATAGCCACACATATTGCAGAATTGAATTTGTAAAAAATTAAAAATCCACTGCCGCCGATCAAAATCACGTTCAAAAAGTTTTCGCACACACTTTTTTTTTTAACATGTTGCAAATTCGGAGTGGCTTTTAGCAGTGAACTCTGTTATGACATTCATACGTAGAAACGAAAAGCAAATCCGTTCTCTAAACTTATTTTGCCGCTTACCAAAAGGAGGCAACCCTATTAACGAAAGAAAAACCTCTTGTCTAGTCGTTCAGCTGCATGAGCGATAACAATTTTATCTCAACGTATCTAAAGGAATGCAATTCACATCAACAATAACTGGTCTGTGGAGCAATCGCTATCATAGTCTTGTACAGTCAGCCTCATAAGTAGATAAACACTATTGAAATTTACGAACTAGATTCAAGAATGAAAAATTACACTCATTACTTGTTTGGAACAATACTGTTATAAATAGAGTGTTTACTTAAAAAAAATGTTACATACAAGTACTGCGAGTAAGTTTTCATTCATGAATCTATTTCGTAAATTTCAAAAGTGTTTATCTGCTTATGAGGCTGACTGTACATGCTTGCAACTAAATAGTACAGTTATACAATTAACTTATGCGGAGACAGGGTAATTGTTGAAGTGTTGGACATGCAATCAACTTTTTCATCGATTTCCATACAGTTTATTTGTGACTAGCGGACGTTATGCGGTTTCACCCACGTGGTTTCGGTTCCCGTGGGAATACGGGGATAATATATAGCCTGTATTGACCGGGGATAGTGTAGCTTCCCAACAGTGAAAGAATTTTTCAAATCGGTTCAGTAGTTTCGGAGCCTCAATGCAAACAAACATACAAACGAAAAATCTTTCCTCTTTATAATATTAGTATAGACTAGCGGATGTCATGCGGTTATACCCGTGAAGCTCCTGTTCCCGTGGGAATACGGGAATAAAATATAGCCTATGTTCATCGGGGATAGTGTGGCTTCCCAACAGTGAAAGAATTTTTCAAATCGGTTCAGTAGTTTCGGAGTCTATTCGATACAAACAAACAATCAAATCTTTTCTCTTTGTAATAGGAGTATAGACTAGATAGCGCCCATGTGGAATTTTCCAATCCCGTTTACGCATCCAATGGGGACGTACTCCAGGAATAAAGATATTTTTTTTATATTTAATTCGCCAAATTGACGTCGCCACCAGCCTGATGGAAAGCCGTGGCGCATCTAGCGATTGGGGGCCACTTCTGACAGTGGTCCTCAAGTTGGCGGCCCTGTGATGTGCCTGTTCACGCTCCTCTTAAAGAACCCGGGATTGTAAGATAAGGGAAACACGTGTGCGGGCAGGTCTTTCTAGGTTTTATAGTTCGACAGAGGAACGATCTCTTGAAACGCTCTGTTCTGGCGAAGATTCTCTCCAATGTGTTCGATCTGTTATTCCAGTCATCTATCCTGTACCAATTTCCACCCAGATTCGTTCAGCCGGCAGATCGTGAAACACAAAATTTTGCATTTATAATATTAGTAAGACTATCTACTATTCATTCAAACACAGTGAGCAATATGAGCACGCTAGTAGCATGATCTTGGTCACAAAATGCTCAATGCATATCGTTGCGCAAACCGGATACAATTTTAGTCCGCTACTGTTGCAGATATTTTTGAAACTATCCATATTGCCCCATAATCCTTTGTGTTGTGGTGGTTACCGTTATATTATAATGTTAGAGAGTGATGGGGGACAAGTTTCAGTCTATGGTCGGCGGCCAACCGAAGAGATGGTTACGATAAAACAGGTAGTAGGTTTTAATTAACAGTTACATTTCATACTAGTTGACAAGGCAAACTTTGTTCTGTTTTATAAATTGTCAAAGAAATTCAATAAAAGCTAAGAGAAACCTGTGTAAACTACTTATACGTCCACATTTCACCAAGGGTTTCTCCTACGTGGCTGGTAGGGAACCAATTGCCGTGTTTAAATGAATCTTGCTTATCTTACTCAACACCCTCCGAGACCTCTCCCAACACAGTTTGGGCCGAGGTGTGAAAAAAAAACTTGAGAGGTGTCAAGGGACACCCGAATGGAACGAAGTTCCTTTCAATGAATTAGTGCAGGAATTGTAATAAAATTTTATTTTCATTTTAAAATTTTATTAAACAAAAACAACAACAACAAAAACAAAAACAACCCCCCCCCTTTCCCCCCTCCCCCATATTAAATCCCCCCCCCCCATATTAATGGAGGGTAGAGGTACCTCTACCCTCCATACTGTAGCAAAAACATAAACGGCCGAATTGAGTAACCTCCTTTTTTGAAGTCGGTTAAAAAAGTGTCGTGACACTTTTCGTAAGAATTTTTTCCGTCTAGCCCCCTTTCACAACGCGCGATAAGGAACTTCGTTCCAAAAATACATACATGAAGATTTTCATCTGTACTATCTCTAATTTGTGCTACCTGTATGTAATACTAGCGGACGTCACGCGGTTTCACTCGCGTTGTTCCCGTTCCCGTGGGAATACGGGAATAAAATATGCCTATGTTCACCGCAAAGAGTGTAGCTTCCCAACAGTGAAAGAATTTTTCAAATCGGTCCAGTAGTTCCGGAGTCTATTCGTTACAAACAAACAAACAAAAAAACAAATCTTTCCTCTTTATAATATTAGTATAGATGTACTATTATATTATCTTTGGTGTAACTACAGCGAGATTCAGATGGTTAAGAACAAAGATATCGTGTTCTATATTAAACTGGTTTAATTAAACAGCTGAAGGAATAATTAAAACTTCCGGCGATCGAGGCTGTCTACGTTTAAGTAAGGGCCATAAATGTACTTGTTTAATATAAACTAGGTGTTATTTTATGCAAATGATATACCTACAAGATTTTGAAAAAGAGCATAGCACTGGTTTTTGAACACTTATAATATAATAGTAATAAATGCTTTAATACCTATAAGTTACATGACTTGAATTTTATTTTATACTAGCGGATGTCACGCGGTATCACCCGCGTAGTTCCCGTTTCCGTGGGAATACGGGAATAAAATATAGCCTATGTTCACCGCAAAGAGTGTAGCTTCCCAACAGTGAAAGAATTTTTCAAATCGGTCCAGCAGTTCTGGAGCCTATTCGATGCAAACAAACAATCAAATTTTTCCTCTTTATAATATGTTTAGTAGACCATCTATTTCTGAAGTAGGTACCTAAATCATAGTAGAATTATATATAGTAGGGTATCTCCGAGCTCGACCGCACGATACTTACCTATAGTATCAGGGCTGTCACTTTTAGTTAATTCAACCGTCGTAAATGACAGGTTAGGTTAAACAATTGGACATTCTCATACAACATCATCTAGTTCAAATTAGGCCAGTTTAAGCTTGTGCTATGGGATCTAGACAGAATCCAACCTGGGACCTCAGTACAGCTTTCCCATATTAATGATGGCAACATTTTTATGGATCACACAAATAATTGGACCGACCAAGGAATAATACTAGAACTACACTACTGGCTGCGCCTCAGAGGCAATTAAAATCAAAATACATAATTTGTGAAAATTTCAGCTTTCTAACTATCACGGTTCCTGAGATACAGCCTCATGACAGATTGACAGACAAAGTTCAATGGTCAAAGACAGACAGACGGACAGACAGACAGATGGACAACTTAGTCTCATAAATAGACTCCCGTTTTTATCCTTTGAGTTCAAAACGACCGAAATTCTAGAATATTTAGCTTTTCCTTAATTCATACACTGAACACTATTTGCATGAATTTGAAAGTTGTATATTCTTTTTAAGTGCAGTCAGACAGTGTTCACTCACTGCATACATACATATAGTCACGCCTTTATCCCAAAAGAGGTAGTCAGAGGCATAGTATACGCCCACATCTCACCTTCTAGATTTATGTCTCACAAAATACCTAGGTGGTGAGCCTATTGCCGTGTTGAAATGGACGGGAAGTGTTCTGTTGAAAGATACTAAAGATACTTCAAACTTCTAGTTTTATCCACAAAGAAATTATAAGAGGTCGAAAATGAACGGAGTGGGTTCGAAGCAGTGGGAGTAGAACTCGCGCACCGAGGGTTCCTTACCAAAAAACAGGCAAAACTCATTGTATCCCATGCAACTAACGTTCCCCTAACACAATATTATTTTTGTGATTTTAGTATTTTATGTATATATTAGCAACAGAAATACATCATCTGTAACAATTCAGCTCTCTAGCTATCACGGTTCCTGAGATACAGACCTTTTGTGGGACAGACAGACGTATAGCGAAGGGTCATGTTTAGGGTCCCGTTTTTTACTCTTTGGGTACGGAACCCTAATAAAAACAAAGTCTAATAGGTATTGAACTAATTCGTTCGTAAGCATAGAATTAATATTACTACGTCCATAATAATCTCAAGGTAAGTTGGTACGTAAGTGAATTATTCAAACTCACCTTTCTTCTTTTTTGTTACCTATCGTGAATTCGTGAATAACGATAGATAATGACGAAGTTTAAAAATTAGTGTTGAGGCATCCAAAAACACAGCAATATCGTCTTTACCTCTTTATAGGCATTGTCATATTTATCTAATATTAATATCCTGTGTGGCGACGAGGTCTCGTCTTGCGACAGGTAAGAGTACAAATGTCGCCACCCCAATACATACCCAAGGGTGTCGTAAGAGGCGACTAAGGGAACACCTTCACAAAAAGATCCATTGCGTAGAGAAGGAAAACTCAAAATGAAACTCGGTTGTCAGTAAAATGACAATCGTTAAGCCAAGTTGAAGGCCATATGCTTGGCTTGAAAATTTTCAACTGCGGGTCTTGGCGTCCTGCGCCTGTCTATTCCAACACGGCAATAGGCTCACCACCTATTACGGGGGACATAACACTAAAATTTGAAATTGATTATATGTATGTATGTAAGTAAAGATAGCGGGCATATGACACATACATTTTACGTACTCAAGCGCACGCGGTTCGCGGCAACACTGATTGAACGCTTGGTTTACCAGCTGGGAGCTTTCCGTCTGACTAGATTTTTAAATGTGTGCGTGACGCACGGCTCGTTCCGACGCGACGCGCCCGTAGGCACTGCGCGCGCACACAAGTATACCGCGCTCGGTACCTTTGATATAATTTTGTTTGAAGATGCCTAACTCTATTAAACTCTGCCTAAATGGTCTAAGTTTCCGCCTAAATAAAACCCAATTTTATAAGTACGTACTTTTCACAGTCTTTTTTTTAAGGTCAAAACCGAATTTCTCGCCGTCTAAGCGACGACGCGTCGCTAACACTTTCGCTAGACCATCATAATATTATTCGCATTTAAAAGAAGTTTTGTAACAGTCATAAACTCCTTTTACCGTAGCTTTTATATTCGAAATTCAAAACGAAACGTGTTCGGTAAACGCGACCGTTATTACCATAGATTATAATAATCGTTATAATCTGTAGTAATAACTTGGTAACACATGTTCTAAATATGAAAAGCGTTATTTTAAATTCCGGTGTCATGCTTCGAAGTGTGTTGTGCCTTTACCTTTACCATAGCCTCTCTGGTCTTAGTATGTACAGCAGCCACGGTAATTAATATTTCGTCTATATTTCATAATTTTCTTCAAATAGAAAGCAATATTGGCAAAATCTGATAGTAAAATAATTTTTAAACAAACAAGATTTTCTTAGTAGCAACAAAACGTCGTGTTTCCGGAACATGTAACTCGTTAAATTCTGTGTCAAATATAGTCACGCCATTTTATATTAACGTAAGATGTATTCATGTATGTAACCCAAACACCCTTCATGCATCGATGATTTAGTTCTACAGCGAGGGATTTCTGACATTTTTCTATTCTAATATTATAAAGATTTGATTGTTTGTTTGCATCGAATAAGCTCCGAAACTACTGAACCGATTTGAAACATCCTTTCATTGTTGGAAAGCTACACTATACCCGGGTAACATTTTATTCCCGCATTCTCATGGGAACGGGAACTACGCGGGTGAAACCGCGTGACGTCCGATAGTATTTAATACTTGTCATTGACCTCCCGGGTAGTGAATGAGAGTATGGACATAGACCAAAACTTACCATAGATCAATTACCGTGTCGAATGACAGAGTAAATATTTTTGTACGAACATTGACATATCGTTATGGGCCAACGACATCTGACCTCGTCTTATTTTTGGTAATGACTGCCAATCTAACTGTAAATGGATTGATTCATTCTATTTATACATGGTACTTACTTGATTTTTTGCGAAAAATCATACATACTTTTTCTGTTTTATGGACAAACAATTGCCTTATAAAAATAGGAATTTTTAACCACATCATGTCTTTTTCCTCCTCTTACAACTACCGGGTTAAATGGCACATGATTTCTTTTTGTGAAAATTTTACTGCGACTTCTTGCCTAATATGACAACTTATTGCCATATTTAAACTTGGAATTCTCTACCACAATACATGTTTTCCTCTACTTACTACCACAGGGTTTTTCAAGAGAGGTGTGAAGAGGCGTTTAGTAGGCAGTCAAGTAAAGGACCACAGTTAATGACCTTCCTTAACCTCAATCACTGCTGGTCTTTTTTTAACGTGAGGGAACATCCTCCATGGATGTATGCCGGACTCCTACCGATTAAAAAACCTCACATATCGTGTCCAACAGCCTACGGTTGGGAGCCCCGGGTAAGTCCTCGGAAGGATGACCCACGATCACTGCCGGTCTTCTTTTTAACAGGCGGAAACACAACCGATGATTCAACCAGTTTCAAGGATAAGGAACTGAGCCACACAATGTTAGGGCTTATTCGCAGTTTGCCTTTATCGCAAAACGTCCACCGGTCCAACAATGTCTCTTTCGCTGTTGATCGTTTTCGCCGAATGTCTCTTTCGCATAATTGTTGTATCTTACGCCGATTTCGGGTTCGGGTGCTATTCCTCGTCTTTGGGGGGGTTCTAAGTCTGTTATCCCGCTTCTTTGTGAGGTGTGCGTAAACCCCTAACGTCACGCTGTCGTCTAGGGCCTGCTTCTATAAGGACTGTGAGCACCCTCCTCACCGTCCTCAGGTCCCCAGTCATGGAAGCCAATATAAAAATCATCATAGTGGAAGTCAAAGCAAATGGAAAGTTTCTTACGTAGGACTAGTAATTTTTTCTATTCCTTTTTCTGCAACGAAAGTATAGCAGCACTATAAACTCATTAAACTTGTGTCCCTTTTGAGACTTGCTCAAATAACTGAACAAAAACAGAGCATTTCCAGAAGTTTTCTCACTTTGTGGTTTGCAGTAAAAGTATAAGTAGTCAGTCTGAATACCGCCATAAATAAGTGTGTGCTATAAATTATCTGTGTGAAGGCAAGACGAAACTATTGTCATAGCTTTGTGAAGAAAACTTGTCATCTGCGGTAAAGCGAGAAAGTTTGTTCGAAACCGACTTAACTATTAATGTTCCATTTTGAATTTACGAACATTTGGAACTTATAGAAATACCAGATGATGCTCGCAGCTTCGCCCGCGTGACAGTCCGTACCCGTTCCCGCTTCCCGTGGGAACTTATTCCCGGGATGAAATGTTATTTCAGACTATGAGCTATCTCTGTACCAAATTTCAGCCCAATCCGTTCAGCCGTTAGAGCGTAATTGAGCAACTAACATCTTCAAAAACTTTCACAATTATAATATTAGTAGGATGCTAAAATAAGCTTGTCTAGTTAGAATCCCAGAGGGATCTCTTTACCCTTTTTTACCTCCCTCTGTCTTTTTTTGGAATGGAAGTTTGCAACACCAGAGGCGCCACAATCGCGCTCCCGTACATTTTTTGTTAGGAAACCGATGGAGGGTAGTTGATGAAAAGGATCTAATTAGAATCGACAGGTCCGAATGATTTAAAATTTGGTATTTATACTGTTACTTTTATAACATGGTAACAAGTAGGATACTCGACTCGTCAGAAAACTATAGCATATCAATTTGAGAATGCATGGTCAATCCGAAACGAAATTGCTTTGCACTGAGAATTGACGCCATCTCTCGGATAACATTGGAAGTCAAGTATCTATCGTTCCCGATTTTTGTAATACCTCGCACAGGAACGTGATTATTGTCAAAATACATACATACATACATATAATCACGCTTGTTTCCCATCGGGGTAAGCAGAGACTATGGCTTTCCACTTGCTACGATCCTGACATACAACTTTCGCTTCTTCTACTTTCATAACTGTTTTCATACACGCTCGCCGGTTAAGGGTATTCTTGACCTTGCCTTTTTCCAGAACGTCTCTGATTTGATCGGCATGCGTACGCCGAGGTTTACCCCTACCAGTTTGCCCATTCATTCTCGCCTCATAAATCTGCTTTGTCAATCTATTCTCATCCATTCTCTCCACGTGTCCAAACCATCTAAGCATCCCTTTTTCGATCTTAGTCACTACATCTTCTGTTATACCACATTTTTCCCTTATCACGCTATTTCTTTTTTTGTCCATTAAAGTCACTCCAGCTATACTTCGCAGACTTCTCATTTCCACTGCATTAATTTTGCTTTCATGCTTCTTCTGCCATACCCAACTTTCACTACCATACATAAGTGTAGGGATGAGCACTCCCCTATGTACAGCCAACCTGGCCTTCTCAGACACATTTTGACTGCTCATAAAGGTGTACATAGCCCCATTCACTTGATTTCCTGCCAAAACTCTTCGCTCAATATCCTGGTCACACTTTCCATCCCTTACAAATTTGGAACCCAAGTATACAAATTCTTTCACCTGTTCCACTCTTTGCCCTTCAATGAAGATTGAGCAATTCGTCATACTTTCTTCTCTTTCAAAAACCATAACTTTCGTCTTGTTTACATTAACTTTCATTCCTCTACTTTTTAGAGCCTCATTCATACTATTAACCATCAGCTGCAATTCCTCCGCTGATGATGCTAATATCACCTGATCATCAGCGTATAGGAGGCATTTGACGGTCAGTTCATTCATTTTTAAGCCATACATACTCTCTTGCAGTTCTTTCAGACAACTATCCATGTATAGATTAAACAGCCACGGAGACGCTACACATCCCTGTCTCACACCCTTTTCAATGTGAAAGAAGTCCGTGCAGGCCCCGTTGATCCTGACACAAGCACTAGAACCCTCATAGAGAGACCTCAGTGCCCGTATCAAGTTGCTGTTCACTCCATACATGGACAATATTGTCCACAGTTCATTCCTCACCACTCTGTCATAGGCCTTTTCCAAGTCCACGAATATGCAATAGACCTTTTGACTTTTAGCCAAAACTTTCTCAGCTACGCATCGTAAGGAAAAGACCTGATCCGTACATCCCCTTCCTTTCATAAATCCTGCTTGCACATCCCACATTTTTCCTTCAGTTTCATTCATCACTCTTTTTATCAACACTTTTGCATACAATTTGCCAACGATGCTGAGCAAGCTTATGCCGCGGTAGTTTTTGCACTCTTGCTGCGACCCTTTTCCTTTGTAAAGCGGCACAATGACAGCTTTACACCATTCTGCTGGTACTCTGCCACTTCGCCAACAAAAGTTAAAAAGGCGGTACAGCTGGCAAGCTACCACGCCACGTCCAGCTTTCAGCATTTCGACAGAAATCCGATCTATTCCAGCAGCCTTTCCTACTTTCATACAATTCAACGCTTCCACTATTTCACCCATACTTAACTCGCTTTCATCGCCAAATTCATTCAGTTCTAAAACACGCGTATCGCCTTGTATATCTTCTTTTTCGAATAAACTCTCAAAATATTCCTTCCATCTCTTTAGCACACATTCTTCTCCTTGAGTAATGTAAATATGCCATCTAGTACATTTTTTGAGATTCTAAGGTGTCTATGCAATATTATATTCGAGTAAAGTTGCGCCATCTACTCGAATATAATATTGGAGTTTTTGTGAATTTGGACTCAAATGTGCATGGGATTATAGATCTTATGGGGCCCATGCAATATTGGAGGTGACTGTACATTGAATGACGGATTCTCTATTATTAAAACAACTTAAAACTTCTTTTATAAACATTTAAAGTAAAAGTAGTGATTACATAATATATGTATAAATGAACTTTCCAATTGATTTCGCAAAAACATTTCGCGTGCGAGGTAATTAATATATATTTACATAAGCGTTATTTTGATTTATCTTCATTCATCGATTTTATCCACAACGGTTAGTACCAACCATACAACAACAGTGTAATGGTCAGCATAGTTGCCTTCCAAGTAGTTGACCCGGGTTCGTTTCCCGGCCATCGCACTTTTTTCCTGGGACATCCTTCCGAGGGCTTACCCGGGGATCCCAACCATGGAGTTATATTCCTGTTTATGCTTTCCATGGGAAGTTATTTTCGTATTTCGTATTATAAAAAGTCAATGTGTTATTGCAGAACATAGTCTATTCATGTACCAATTAGAATAACATAGATTTGAACCACAGTTATAAAACAAGTAGTTTGTATCTGTTGTGTGTGTTGTACCCATAGATTTAGAATTTTTCGCTACTCTCAATAGATATACAAAGCGTGCGAGCGAGACCTCATTATCCATAGCACTTAGCTCGAGAGGAAAAGAGAAAGCAAATTGTGTACTCATATGTCAGTATTTTGAATCGCTGAGCCCGCTGGGATCCTATGGCGGCTCTATGTTATTCATAATATCCAGTAATCTGTAGTGATCTTACGATTAAAAAAGAAAATTTTATATTTTCAACAATATTGTCGTGTTTAGTGTGTGAATAGGATATTACAAAACGCAATTATACGAAGAAAGACTCGTATAACAGGTCATTTGTGACTTCGTTCATTCCATTTTTGACGTACATATTTTGCCAAATTGGATGTAAAATTTCACTGAAAGTCCAACTCATAACGTAGATTATGCATTTTCCTTCATACATAACACAATATTTAATGTGTAAATGCATTTTTGGAGGATATATAAGGCAGAAATAGAAAGGGCTGTTTACAGTAAAATAGTCATGGGTAGGTATCGATAAGGATGTCGATAGTTCATTATAGTGGCATTGCTGCAAACAAACTTATCTGGATTTAATTTACTATAAATATGATTGATTTTTACTCGAACTGTGTTATTTAACCTTTTTTTTAGGGTTTTGTGCCTATTTTAATATAATATTTCCAAAATTTGTGATCCATTTTGAGTTGAATTTTAATAATTTTACTTCACATAAGGTACTCCACGCCACACCGGAATGTTTGCTGTGCAAGGAGCAGATTAGCCTCTGCGTCGAATACTGTTCTCACCTTTGGGATGACTGTGCGAGGTACTTACTGGACGCGCTTGGCGCTATGCAGAGACGTGTTATCCGATTTCAATTATAGGTTGTCCTAAGATGACGGTAAGCCTCGAGCCGTTAGCGCAGCAAAGAACCATAGCGTCCTTGGCTGCCTTCTACTGAATGTATCACGGCGAATGTTCTGAAGAGCTCTTCAACCTGATCCCACCATCTCCTTTCCGATTTCGAACAACACGTCGGGCAGAGGTGTCACTCATATATAGCGGAGAAAATCTTCGCCAGAACTGAGCGTTTCAAAAGATCGTTCCTCTGTCGAACTACAAAATCCTGGAACGACCTGCCCGCACATGTGTTTCCCTCATTTTACAATCCCGGGTTCTACAAGCGGAGCGTGAAGAGGCACATCATAGGGCCGCCAACTTGAGGACTACTGTCAGAAGTCTTGTGTGCTGTAAGCATGGCCCCCATTCGCTAGATGCGCCACGGCTTTCCATTAGTTTCCATCAGTGGCGACGTCAATTTGGCGAGGTTAATATATTTAAAAAAATCTACGAGTAATATCTTTTATTGTTACTAGGGTTCAATAATAATTGAGTTTCTAGGTTTAGTATTACGATAAGAGTTGGATTTTTAGTAAAATTTTAAATTCAATTGGCAAAATATATATGTACGGCAACAATGCAATGTACGATGCCATAAATTACATGTTCAAAGTGTATTTTCACATTCACACACTGAATCAAAATTCGTAAAATCACTACAGAATTTCTAATATTACGAGTTACCCCATATAATCCCATTTTTACTTTTTCATAGTCGATTACATTCAAATTAACAATTTATTCACCAAAACAAGAAGTTGGAGATGAAACTTCTAAGCACTTTGTGTGCTTAGAAGTTTCATTTCCATTCCATCCATTTATACAGATACTTTTATCGATAACATAGGTGTGACCATTCAACAACACTATTTAACCCACACATAGATCTTTCATTTTTGGTCTCGTCTTCAGTTTGACACTGTTCATCTTGTACATTCTAAATCTATGGTTGTACCGGACAAATTTCACAAATAATATTACGCCAGTTATCAACAGAGACCAGACAGACTAGACCACTTTCCGTTACGTAAAATAGACTCATACTCAGTAGGGTGGACCACAATTTACTTGCTGGTTAAACACAGGTGTTTAAACTATATATTACTTTGTTTGCCGCGAGATGGCGCGGCGTTGGAACTGAGTAATTACGAACTTATTTAGTAATTATAGGGCCACTCCTACTATGTTTATCTTTCCTATTCATCGCTGTTTCAAAACTATATATTTACTTCTGTAAGAGGTTTTATATACATAATACTAATATAATATTATAAAGAGAAAAGATTTGATTGTTTGCATCGAATAGGCTCCGAAACTACTGAACGGATTTGAAAAATTCTATCACTTTTGGAAAGCTACACTATCCTATTCCCGCGGCAACGGGAACTATGCTGGTGAAACCACGTGGCGTCTGCTAGTGTAATATACAATAGGTTCGTTTAAATGACACCACCTGATGGTAAGCCATGGTGAGAAAAAGAACAACAACGTAACTCTTAAATGTGCTCTCACCTTAAGATTACTCAATTTGCACTATTTGAATACGCGTGAGTTCCAAGATTGGGACGTATCCTAATCTTGGAAAACGCACTTAAATTGAATTAACGCTTTCATTTTTTTTTAACGTGAGGGACAATCCTCATGGATGCTATGCCGGACTTTTTCCAACTAACAAACCTCACGTAACGCCCAGCAGCCTATGGTTGGGAGCCCCGGGTAAGCCCTCGGAAGGACGTCCCGCTTAAATTAAAAATTTGTTAGATAAGGCTTTTAAATAAAAGTCTAACGTACAAAAATTATATGCTCATTACATTAATTCCCTATAATTTCTGATGCCCTACATAAAATAATTTCGTATGTCAATTTCAATATAATCTATTTTCGTGAGTTCATTTACCCGTGTCAATAAATTGGGTCAATTACCACACATGTTTCGCAGCGCAACTTTTAATCTGGCAACCCTGTAACCTGAAGAAATAGGGCGAACAACACTATTTCTGTACGCGAAAATGTCGCGGTACTCTTGCGCAACTTGAGTTATGTTCCTCTATAAATAAGTGTGTAAGTACACTTACATTTAGTAAAAGCTGTTTGTTATACTACTAGCTGTGCCCCTCGACAACCCCCGTGGCATATTTCGATCGAACTCCCATTGCAAATCTACAATTTTCACCTTAGTAATTATCAAATAATCCGGGACAGTCGGATTTGGCAATCCATTTTTGAACAGTGGTCCGCTTGTTAAAGTGCCCTGGCCAAGGCGGGTAATTTACTTCTGCCGAACGCAATGACTTTTGTGGGGGGCATGTGTTACACTTACATCAGTCTTGAATGTTGAAATTTTGGTTCGGATTACAGAAAGCTTGTAGATTTTTAACCGACTTCAAAAAAAGGAAGAGGTTCTCAATTCGAACGCTGTTTTTTATTTTTTTTTGTATGTATGTTACGCGATAGTGGCGCCAATTATGGATGGATTTTGAAAATTATTTTTTTGTTTGAAAGAGGTTACTTCTGAGGTGGTCCCATATCCAGGGTATTAGCATCTGATGCTGGAATCCAGGAGAAATCGAGGGCAACCACCGAAAATTGTAGGGACAACTAGTGCGTTTGTTAACTTTTTGATTAAGTGCTTTAATGTACTAAAATTTAATGAAGGTCTGGAGTCGATCTGATGATGGAACCGAAAGACAGTCGAGGGAATTCCTTAACGATTTACAGCAGTTACCTTGTGTTTCGGCTTGATTGATTTGTGTTGATGAGAACTTTACACCTAAATAGAAATACTTTTCAGTCCATCCGTCACTTAAAATAAAAGAATAAAAATTTTAAATAAAAAATAGAACCGACTTCATACAAATACTTAAAATAAAATTTACCTAGCACATAGTAATATGTATTTTGATTTATCAGATTTTATTCAATATAATATTGAAGTTGGTGCTATTAATAATACCTACCTAAACCTATGGGTTTACTTGGCGCCGACTTCAATATGATATTGAATAAAATCTAATAAATCAAAATACATATTACTATGTGCTAGGTAAATTTTATTTTAAGTATTTGTATGAAGTCGGTTCTATTTTTTATTTAAATTTTTTATTGAAATTTCTCGGTGACTGCAAAATCCTGTTACGTCATTTCGTAGGAATAACATGGCTAAGGGTGTCGATGTGTAATATATATATAATATAACTCTGATTACCTCTCGGGGATATAGCCGCGGTTGTACGTAAGCAAAAGCCATTTAAATTTAAGCCTTAAATCACTTACATCACTTTTGAACATTTCACTTCGCACGAGCGAGCAAATCTTTGCCAATATAATCCAAACCTCACCTCACCATGTGTAATTAATTCGACATAATCATATTGACATACTTGGTTCAATAATGGCGCCATGTAAATATTTGTCGACAAACACCAAATTACACACACGGTTAACACAACGAAAGCTTAACTTAAACATTGTATTACGATAACATAATCTGTTCTGTCTAATGACAAAGTCTTGGGTATTTTCTGACATATCGTTAGTTTTAGCCCCCTCTCTATAAAATAGATTGCAGAGGGGCTTATGGCGAGACTTGTGTCTGTAGTCTGTGACTCTGTTGCATTATATTACGTCACTAGGTCACGTGGATCATCTGTTCAAAGTTTGAAATAAAACAAAAATTACAACGTCAATCGGATTGAACTTTCACTTCTTGTTTGGAATGCAGATCGCACGGAGCTACTTCGAATAACCTGGTACGATTTATGGGGAAAATTTCGACACGAGACAGTTACGACGTTTTGGTTTATTTATATGTTATTATTTTTGTTTACGAGTAATTAGTGATGTAGTGGTAAATATATGTATATACATTTGCCTTTGAAAATGCCGAAAGGCGAAACCGGTCAGGTGTAAAATAAATAAATGTTGTGGAACAGTACAAGTGCCGTTATTCAATATATGCAGCAGGTTCCACCAAGTGCCATCAATCAACAGTATAAATAATAATAAGTTTAATGTAACAATTATTATAAAAATATTATTGACATCCAATAATGATATGACATAAAAGGGACCTAATTAGAATAAGATACCCCAGAGCTTTCTATATGTATAATGAATGACCAACACATTTTTTTGCAAACCACTTACCGCATAGGTACTTATCCAAATCAAGTAAATTTACCAAGTGTGTGTATTTACCTGAAACAAACACAAAAAATGAGGTTAATACATAAAAAAAAATGATTTATATCTATCTAAGATTATGGACATCGGTATACAGTCAATATTTAATATTGTTTTAACCGACTTTGTGTTGGCAAAAAGTCAAAAAGTTTTTCAAAATATATTGAGGAACTCGATCATAAGTCATAACAATGTGCTCAAATAAACGCAATAAACTTTATATTATGCCCAATAAAAACATACGGCAGTTGAAAGACACAAACGTCAACGCATTTGACATGAAACCTGAACTTTTTGATATAGCTTTAATAGTAATTTGTGGTTGTATTCCTATGATATTTCCATGTCGGTTAAGACCTTATGACGTGCGAAAGGTCATAATACGAACGAGGTCAGAGTAAAATATAGTTTTAAATTTATTATTTCTGAAATGCATATTCAAGTAGACCCAGCATAAATATGCTGGGTCTACTTCAATATGTGATTAATCAATAAATATTGATTAATCGTAAATCTTCAAATAGTTCCTTCCAACGTAACTGCCTATAAGAGTTCAGCCAGAAAAGTGGAGCCCTAACAGGGGAGAAGCTGCTAATAAGGGTTCCATTTTTCTAACATCAAGAAAGTCGACGTCGATTTCCACAAAATTGGTCCATGCGTTTGGAAGATTACCCGGAACAAGCAAACCGACAAAAAATCTATTGCTTTTTTGGTATACCACGTTACATGTAAGTATTTTGTTAAAAAGGCTGTTATTTTCGCAAACAATGTATGGACTAAGCGGAACAGTTATTTTGAATGTTGTTTATTTATATTTTTAATCGTTTAAAATGAAACATTGTTTAAATGGAAAAAAATATTTACTGAGGAACGCGATACTGCCCAAGGGAGACGATCAGTTATCGTAAATTTCAATAAATCGGACAGATTTCAGACATGATATTATCGGGGTGCAAAGTTGTTTGAAGCATATTGCCGGTGAAGCCGCGGGGTACAACTAGTATGTATGTACAATATCAATTTAACAGTTATTTTGATTGTATTTTTATTAAAATTTTTATTCGTTTAAAATGAAACATTATTTAAATGGAAAAACTCATTTACTAAGGAACGCGTTACTGCCCAAGGGAGACGACCAGTTATCGTAAATTTCAATAAATCGGACAGATTTCAGACATGATATTATCGGGGTGCAAAGTTGTTTGAAGCATATTGCCGGTGAAGCCGCGGGGTACAACTAGTATGTATGTACAATATCAATTTAAAATACTAGGTCAGTAACATATCTTTGACAATAACTACATAGTTCACAAACACAAATTAAGGCCTATCAAAATTGGAGATCTTAAGAGCTTGCCTGACCCTAACCAAATCGCATGATTCACTGCCGCTACCCCCGCGCCCCTTTGCTACAGATCGCGCGCCATATTCACGCGGCGCCGCGTCAGTCGGTTACAGATTATGATAGTAACGCAAGTAGGGGCGGATCACAACGCACTGGCGAACAATGAATAGAATGGAGTAGATATTTGTGTGAATAGTTTTACTCGGTTTTTGGTTTTATTTTTTTTTTAAATTGACCCTATTATACTACTTATAAAAATAGGAGGAGAATTTTTATAGAACTTTAAAATGAACAATTTCGCAATTCACAATTTTTATGTAACTTTAATTATATTTACTTAGCGCACGCAACGTATACTCTCAAAAGGAATAAATTTTCCCGTTTTCGAAACTTTATTCATAGTTGCTCCTCTTCGTTGAAGTGTAATGTTATAAACCTTCCTCAACAAACGGACTATCGAGCACCCAAACTCCGAAACATTATTTTGTGGATCACACGAATATTCGGCCCGACCCCAGAATAAAATCAGGGCCTCAGCACGGCCATCGGTTATACTACCGAATGCACCACCGCATCAAGGCGAATTACGAAGAACGAAATTTTTTTTTTTTAAACACACGATTAATTTGGTCGTGGTAGGTGTGTCGTGGCCTTCCCCGACTCTTGTCAGTAAAATTACAGTCGTTAAGCCAAGTTGAAGGCCTTACGGGCGGCTTGAAAAATTTCAACTGTGGGTCGTCACAACCTGCGCCCGCGTCGGCAGCGCGTGTGTAGCGCCTCTGGTGTTGCAAACGTCTATAGGCTACGGTTACCAACCTTCCGGTGGGCCGTAAGCTTGTCTGCCACCTAAGTAGTATAAAAAAAAAACCAACTCTCTTTCTTACATCTTCATTCCGAACGCGATCTGCGAGCGTTACACCGCAGATTTTGCGTAGCGCACGCATCTCGACCGCGTTTATTCTACTTTCATGTGTTTCCTGCCATACCTAACTCTCGCTTACATACATTAGCGTAGGTATCAGCACCGCACTGTGTACTGCGAGCTGGGCCTTTTGACTTAGGGTTTTGGTACCCAAAAGTTTGCCTAACGCTCCATTCACTCTATTTCCCGCAGTTACCCTCCTTTCTACATCAGTGGTGTACCGTCCATCCCTGCTTAATGCACATTCACGATATACAAACTTATCCACCTGTTCCAGCACTACATCATTTACAGTTATCCTGGCATTCGTTCTGTCCTCTTCTCTTTCGAATACCATCACTTTCGTTTTAGTCGCGTTCAAATGTAAGCCTCTCATTAGACTATCATCTTTCATCGCTGTGACTAGAGACTGTAGTTCTGATGGCGATTCGGCTATGAGCACGACATCATCTGCAGCAAACAGTTCACATTCACAAGTAAGTCACCCATTCGCAATCCAACATTCATCGATCTTACTCTCTTAAGACAATCGTCCAGGTACAGGACAAACAGCAGGGCTGACAGCACGCAACCCTCTCTGACGCCAATGTTGACGTCAGACCAGGGAGACAGGCTGCCGCCCACCCGCACACATGCCGTACATCCCACATATTATGCGGACTACACAGCACGAAGCAGCGCACCATCAATCCCAAATCCTGGCAAGATAATGATATGAGACGTAATCCAATCACGCTTTCTTCTTTCTTGCTACGCAGGATTGAACGTCTGCATCCCACCAGGCATCACCTTTCGAATGTTCATGTCTCTTTGCACTCCCACATGCTTCTTTTGCACTATCCACTATACTTTCTTTCATAATATTCCAGCATTCATCCACATCTAAGTCGGAAAGGCTCGAGTTTGCAAGCCTTTCACTGACTAAGCCTACATACATACTCCTTACGCTTTCATCTTCCAGTTTTTCACTCTTTATCCTTTCAAAGTCTCCGAGAGGGACACGCACTCGCCAGTGCCTTCACTTCTTGAAAAGACTGAATGCAGAAAAAGATACTAATAATACAATTTTTTTAACGTGAGATAAAATCCATCATGAGTGCTATGCCGGACTCCTACCGACTAAAAAACCTCACGTAACGCCCAACAGCCTATGGTTGGGAGCCCCGGGTAAGCCCCCGGAAGGATGTTCCAGGACTTCTAACAGACCTACGGCCACAATTGCGGCCTCGCCCAGGGGGCGGTTCGGGTGCTACTATACCTCGTCTTTGGGGGGTTTCGGGTGTGATCCCGCTTCTAAGGGCGTGCGTGAACTTCTCACGTCACGCTGCCGTCATGGGCCTGCTTCTGTAAGGACAGTGAGTAGCCCTCTCGCCGTCCTCAGGCCCACGGTCATGGAGACCGATAGTCTTCGGCGAAGACATATCGCCGATGCCTAGGCACCAACTGCGGAACTCGGGTGGGAAAGTTTTCTCCCGTACCCGCCCCACCGCCTCTTTCAAGAGCATAACCTGCTCACAGAGAGAGGCGGCGCAGTCCCACTTACTCCCGCTGGAGAGCATGGCTCGCACCATGGTCTCGAGCGAGAGAGTGTCCACGTCCAGACCCACCACGTGGACCTGGCGCTGTTGCGCCCAACAGCATCATCATTCAGTAAAAACTCATTTTTCTTTCATTAGTACCTTCAATAAAATGATTATTCTTTTACGTGAATCAACAAGTATTTTTAAACAATAAATTTGTTTTGAAAATATCACCGGCAATTTTCTACTATTAAATCGAAAGCCTAAAGACAGTGTTATATTTTAAAGATTTTTTAAAATACTTACACTGTCTTTAAATTTGTACTTGAATTAGCCGACTCCATTGTTTTATGTTCCTTGCAATTACTTCCGGCACCGACTCGCTCGCACTCCTAGTAGTGGCCGTTTCTGGGTTTTGTATGACATTTTTGGGGTTCCGTAGCCAAATGGCAAAAACGGAACCCTTATAGATTCGTCATGTCTGTCTGTCTGTCACAGCCACTTTTCTCCGAAACTATAAGGCCTATGCTGTTGAAACTTGGTAAGTAGATGTATCCTGTGAACCGCATCAAATGTTTTGTATAAAACGAGAAAAAAAGCAGTTAATTTTGGGGTCCCCATACTCAGAACTGAAACTCAATTTTTTTTTTTCATCAAACCCATACGTGTGGGGTATCAATAGATAGGTCCCCAAAAATACTATTGAGGTTTATAACACATTTTTTTTTTCTAAAGTGAATAGTTTGCGCAAGAGACACTTCCCAAGTGGAAAAATGTGTCCCCCCCCCCCCTCCTCTAACTTCTAAACTAAGAGAATGATAAATCTAAAAAATATATATAATGTACTGTAGAAGTCGACTTGTCTATGACTAGTTTTCTAATATAAAATGGCGTGCAATGTAGTGGACGGCCCTTTTTTTCGACGGTCGACCGCTGCAGAGTAAAGAACTATACACCTTGGTGATCAGTGTGATCCATGTGATATCAGTGTCGTCGTGATTGTAAGAATGTTCTAAGTTACTTACTGATTAGCTTCTTGTGTAATGAAATGATTACGTTCAGGGTGTAAAATTTGTTAAATAAAGTGATAGAAATCTGCTTTGTTAATCTCAGTGTATATTTTTTTATTAACATTCCTGGTGATTGCTAACATCAGAAGTGTGATTCTTACCTTATCGCCAACTCTTATCGAAACATAAGAAACGTAATCATTACAAAGTACCCTCTTTTAGTGAGTTGTGTATGTTTTATGCAATTTGTGTGTGTTTTATCTCGTGTAATTATGCCTAAAACGCATGATTCAGACCGTAAATTGCATAGTTGGATTGCACTGACATCATCGTGAGTGCCACGTGTCGTGTAATCGGCATAGATTTCGAATTTTTCGCTATCGGTCACGAAGGGTATTACGGGAATACCGTTCGTAGCCGTCGCCATCTTAGACACCGCCATCGCGGTCTCGGAGCCCATCTCGTTCGTTGTTACACGCACGGTATCGTTCTGAGCGAGATGTTTCTACACCTTGCCATAAAGAAAGCGAATTAGTACCGAAAGTGGCAAGCCTGTGAACTTTTCAAACGTCCAGAAACTGTCCTCTGTCACTCTCCTATACAGTAGCGGCGATAATCCTACTGCCCGCCCGATCCCGGAGTTCTAAATCAACGCGAGGGGCGTTGTTGAGCGCCAGAAGCGCTAGTCCACGCGACGCGCATTGATATGCGCTACACGCGCTAGTCTGCGCGATGCGCGTTGGTGTGCGCTGCACGCGCTAGTCTACACGACGCGCTGCACACTGGTCTGCGCGACGCGCATTGATATGCGCTACACGCGCTAGTCTGCGCGATGCGCGTTGGTGTGCGCTGCACGCGCTAGTCTACACGACGCGCTGCATGCTGGTCTGCGCGACGCGCATTGATATGCGCTACACGCGCTAGTCTACGCGATGCGCGTTGGTGTGCGCTGCACGCGCTAGTCTACACGACGCGCTGCATGCTGGTCTGCGCGACGCGCATTGATATGCGCTACACGCGCTAGTCTACGCGATGCGCGTTGGTGTGCGCTGCACGCGCTAGTCTACACGACGCGCTGCACGCTGGTCTGCGCGACGCGCATTGATATGCGCTACACTCGCTAGTCTGCGCGATGCGCGTTGGTGTGCGCTGCACGCGCTAGTCTACACGACGCGCTGCACGCCGGTCTGCGCGACGCGCATTGATACGCGCTACACGCGCTAGTCTGCACGATGCGCGTTGGTGTGCGCTGCACGCGCTAGTCTACACGACGCGCTGCATGCTGGTCTGCGCGACGCGCATTGATATGCGCTACACGCGCTAGTCTACGCGATGCGCGTTGGTGTGCGCTGCACGCGCTAGTCTACACGACGCGCTGCACGCTGGTCTGCGCGACGCGCATTGATATGCGCTACACGCGCTAGTCTGCGCGATGCGCGTTGGTGTGCGCTGCACGCGCTAGTCTACACGAGGCGCTGCACGCTGGTCTGCGCGACGCGCATTGATATGCGCTACACGCGCTAGTCTACGCGATGCGCGTTGGTGTGCGCTGCACGCGCTAGTCTACACGACGCGCTGCACGCTGGTCTGCGCGACGCGCATTGATATGCGCTACACTCGCTAGTCTGCGCGATGCGCGTTGGTGTGCGCTGCACGCGCTAGTCTACACGACGCGCTGCACGCCGGTCTGCGCGACGCGCATTGATACGCGCTACACGCGCTAGTCTGCACGATGCGCGTTGGTGTGCGCTGCACGCGCTAGTCTACACGACGCGCTGCATGCTGGTCTGCGCGACGCGCATTGATATGCGCTACACGCGCTAGTCTACGCGATGCGCGTTGGTGTGCGCTGCACGCGCTAGTCTACACGACGCGCTGCACGCTGGTCTGCGCGACGCGCATTGATATGCGCTACACGCGCTAGTCTGCGCGATGCGCGTTGGTGTGCGCTGCACGCGCTAGTCTACACGAGGCGCTGCACGCTGGTCTGCGCGACGCGCATTGATATGCGCTACACGCGCTAGTCTACGCGATGCGCGTTGGTGTGCGCTGCACGCGCTAGTCTACACGACGCGCTGCACGCTGGTCTGCGCGACGCGCATTGATATGCGCTACACGCGCTAGTCTACACGATACTCACGGGTGCGTGCTACACGCGCGTGCCCTCAGCCCTTAGATCATCTAACCACAGGATGCGCCTTACTTAAGCATTGTTTTCTGCCATTGCACATGACCATTTGGTCTTTTGGCTTTATGAAAAGCCTGTACATCAGTACATCATTTTATATGATTAAACTAGTACATTACATTGTAGTTGACTGTACAATAACAATTAACACACAACAGCCATTACGCGTTTGTCGATTAATACGTTTTTAAATGCAATGAAATTTTATCTGTCTTTGTGTTTCCCCCTTCACTTGTATGAAAACTGGCAGAATATTTTTGTAGGCGGTGGTTCGCAAAGGCTAGTCCCGTGTTATATGGTCTAAGCCTCAGCCACGGTCAGGTAGTGCCAAGCTTACGAAAGGTAAATGCCTTATTATTTCCACCTATTCCCTTAAAACTCTTACTGATCCGACAAGTTCTAGATCATGTAGGATATTCTCGTGGGCATTTCCAGAACCGTGTTACAAGGATTGACTGAAAAGTTTATTTGGAGTTCACATCAATAACAAATTAGACAAGGCTTGATACGATGTCTGACGAGAGTGACCAGTGAACCCAGAATCAGTACCTCCCACGGAGGTTCACACGGACGCAAGTTAGTTACGCAGGTTAGTAGTAGTATTGACCTATGCTGATGATGGGAAGCGTGTGGTAGCATACTCCATTCGGTAAAGTAGTCTTTAGCTGTCGTAAAGGCTTCATAACACTTTTGCTACAACTTTGTTAAGTTACCCTCAACATTTTTGTTATTACTTTATTAGGCTACTCTCAAATTAACAAAACATAAAAATGGTCTGCTCCTTTTTTCTGAGAGGCGCCTAATGGTCGATCCCAACACAGGATTCCGCTTTCCAGTAAAGAAAAGCCACATGCTGTCAATCGAAATTATATTGGTCAGGTCAGTAAAATATCAATGCCTCTTGACTGGACACAAAAAGAATAGACTGCAGAGGAGGGCATGGTTCTGTCACGTGAAGTAGTGTAAGAAAGCGAGTTTTTCGATCAACTTGCGTAAATGTGTTTTACTTAGAACAGGGCGAGCTATACTTAGGGTGTCTCTGAGAGATAACATCCGAAACTATGTTATCTATTAGAGAATCAAAGTGGTCATTGTCAACATAGCTCGCAGAGTAAGTGCATCATAGTGGCCATGGGCTGGCCACATCTGTTGTAGAACCAACGACCTGGACAAGGCCGTGGGAAAGGATGCGAAAGGCGTAGAACCGTGTAAATTGGGAGAGGTCTACATCCAGCAGTGGACTGCTGTAGACTGATTTGATTGATGATTGATTGAGAAGTCATAAACTTGTGCTTCTTGAGTTTTTATTTACGAACATAAAACCCCATTTCCAGTAATACCTATACTTGGATGCATTGGATCCCCAACCGGAACCCGATGGTTATAATTTTGTGCACTAGCTAGTTGATGCCTTAAGAACATATATTTGTTTTCTTTTTCAATTCTAGACAGGATGTTGCCGAACGGTTTGGGACAATGACAAATGTAGTGTTCCTTTTCTGTACAGCAACGTTGATTTTACTGTCAAAGGTTTGAGTCTGCTGTTGTGTGAAGACCGTGAAAGACATGGGGCCAGAGATTTAGGTACTACGTTACACCAAAGATGCACCACGCAAGCAGACAGGTCCACTTACGCTTGAACTGTACTCAACGTGATCTGAATCGAGGTCAATTAATTAACCCCCGACGAAAACGCGTGTTGTTGTGGGTGTAATCTGTGTGTTTGTCTGTGGCATCACAGCTGCCTAACGGATGGGTCAATTTGGATGCGGTTTGTTTTTATTTCAGAACCGAGGTGATTAATGTGTTTCTTAGCTATACATTTTGAACATCATCATTTCCTAGGTGATGAAGGGATTTCTCCTAAGCTTCGCAGGACTGATGGATCTGAAATTTGACGTACTGCTGCTATGTACGACGGAAGCGTGGAACTTACTGCTGTAATGGGTAGTCTGCGGGATACCCGCATCCTCAGAGGGATGCAGCATTTGCACCAAGATGGGGCTCGTTACAGCGGTCTTAGTATCGAGGTATTGCTGATGAACACTTCAAATATTTGTGTTAAAGTATTTTTGTGGAAGTTACAGCTGACCTTAACGTTATTAAACGGAGGACGTCTCATTTTTTCCCTGGGTCTCATAAAGAGAAACTAAACTACCGTCCCAATGATTTGGTCGCGAGATGTGCCATTGGGAGGTTTGCAACTAAACTGTAAAACAAAAAGGTGCAGAAGTCCCTACGACCGGGTTACTGAAGAGTAACTAGGTACAGTAAGGTTCACACGTGGATCGTAATAGAGGTTCACCTCGCGTATTTAAATGTTAACAATTTGTGTTTTCACAGGTTCAATGTAAAAATGCAAGTTGGACCCTGGTATGGTAGATGGTGGTCCATGCGAGCGCTGCCGAGCGGATGACATGAATTGAACCAGGCTGCGTGCGGCCCAGTTTATGATGGTATGGCAGGACGAATGGTGGCCTGATACCTGCACTGCATTCTTCGAGTGGCGAGTTGACGGTAATATTGACAACATTTACTATGACAGGTTCTTGTATGGGTAACCACCACGTGACCACTTTGTTATTTTGCGAGCGTTTCCGTGCTTCGGAAGGCACATTAAGCCGTTGGTCCCGGTTGCCAGTAAAATGGCAGTCATTAAGCAAAGTCGAAGGCTTTCATGGGCGGCTTAAAATTTTTCAACAGTGGGCAGTCACAACCTGCGCCTGTCTATATCAGCACGGCAATACGACTCAGCACAGCACCTATTACGTGGTACAACATCTATAGGTGAAATGTGGGCATATAATGTGCTTCTGCCTACCTACCCCTTAGAGGATAAAAGGCGTGACCATATGTATGTATGTATGAGTTGTCGGTGTTGACTTAAGTGGCGTGTGCCTGACGGGTGCGTGTCATCTGAACGCAGCCAGTGTTGGTGAATGAACAGACTGCGGGATGTTCCATGCTGACATGCTGGGTGCCAGTGTTCTGTATGGGTGCAACTTTTGTACATAAATGGGTACTAGTTTTATGTATAGGTGTTAGTTTCGTATAAAGGACGGACTGCGGGACGTTCTTATTGGCAGACTGCGGGATGCCAACTCCATGTAGAGGACGGACTGCGGGACGTTCCTTTTGGTAAATAGACTGCGGGATATTTGCCCTACGTGGTAGTGTAAAGATGAATGTCGGTGTACAGGACGGACTGCGGGACGTTCCTATTGTTATGCCTGTGGGATGCCAATCCCCATGTAGGTAGAGGACGGACTGCGGGACGTTCCTTTTTCGGCAAACAGACTGTGGGATGTTTGCCCTACAATGAATTAGTAGAGTGAGGATGAATGTTAAATACTTGAATCCAAGTGTGAAGTAATCATAAACCTCGTATGAATCAGAAATCCTCATATAGTTTGACTTATTTAATGTGAGAACGTAATCAAATTAAATGAAAGTGGTGACGTGTGATAAGCTGTGTGCTATTTATCTTAGCTAATGTATTTTGGACTGTACGTTAGAATGGCTTGAAAGGTTGATGGATACAACAATTAGGTCTTTCTGAGTTACATTGGCACATAGTAATGTCATGTTATTTCTAATTGATTTTAGAAGCCGCCTCGATGGAAGCATCGCAGCTCATGCCGATGAGCGTGTTTCAAATCCTGAAGCTAGTCCATCTGAACCGATGACTGTTCAGGTTCAGACATCTTATATGCAGTCGAGGACGACGCATGGTCAGGAGAGGCCGTGTAGAAGTCGACTTGTCTATGACTAGTTTTCTAATATAAAATGGCGTGCAATGTAGTGGACGGCCCTTTTTTTCGACGGTCGACCGCTGCAGAGTAAAGAACTATACACCTTGGTGATCAGTGTGATCCATGTGATATCAGTGTCGTCGTGATTGTAAGAATGTTCTAAGTTACTTACTGATTAGCTTCTTGTGTAATGATTACGTTCAGGGTGTAAAATTTGTTAAATAAAGTGATAGAAATCTGCTTTGTTAATCTCAGTGTATATTTTTTTATTAACATTCCTGGTGATTGCTAACAGTACATTGTCATAAAATCTACCAAAGAAAATTGGTTTGAACGAAATCAAGATGGATGGTAGTTCTTTTTTTTTAAACGTCATATACCGCAATTTTCGTGGTGAAAAATCACTACCACTGCGAACATCAATGAAAGTTACAACGAACCACACGAACTTTTATATTATGTTACTTGCTGCTACGGAACCCTTCATGGGCGAGTTCAACTCTCACTTGGCCGGTTTATTATTATTGTTCCTAGAAAGCGTCCAGTTCAATTAGGCAACCTATCGGTCTTGGGGAGGTAAGACAGCGTCGCTCTCAACTTTGCCAATGGGGATGAAAATTCAATTCATAGCTGCTGCTCCTGGCAGCCAATAAAAGCTGCGTCGGGTTTGAAATATGGTTGGGCTTGAAGGCAGCTGGGCAGATGCTAATATGCAGAAAAGGTCTGGGCCCCATGAAGATCTTCGAGGCCCAAGCCGACGTCACTTGAAGCAGTGCAGGTGCTGACCAACGAACGAGGTCCTGGTACAGGCATTCCGTAACGCCATTGAGAACTCGGATGATTCTCGGTGGCAACAATATCGAGGAGATAATATGCCAAATCATACCGACCTAGGTTCAAAAGTAACACCCCAGTTTCTACAAGCCATCGTGAAGAAACTAAGTAAGATGAAGAAAATTTATATCGGATAGTAAACAATCAATACGGTTCTTAGCTTTTTATTTCTTTCATTCTACGAGGTTTTTGGTCTTTATATGTATAACTTTTATAATTAGTCACATTTATTATTTACACAAATTAAGATTTTATGCACCTACAGCCCCCCCCCCCCCCCCCCACTTCAGGAATTCAAAAGCTTTTTAATCGATCTATCGATGTCGTAATTGAGCATTGTGTGACGCAATCGGGCATAGGTCCGCTTCCTACAAGGCGCGCAGCCTGACTAAACGTAATCGGTAAAGGATAGCGCATACAGATTTCGCAAGGAAAGAAAGAGAGAGAAGGTTTGGAGCGCGTTTAGCGAAATGATGTGAAAGCTAAAAATCAGATAATTACAGATAAAAAGAAAACTATTATAAATATTAAAAAAACCGACTAGTGTAAATGAAGTTTTTAGTGTTGTCTTTCTTATACATTAAAAATAATATCTAAATAATAGATAATTATAGAGATCCAGCCTAAAGTTTAACTAAAACGAGGTGTTTTCAAAAATTAAAAGTATCGAGGTTTTTTTTAGTAATCGTGTTTTCAGACTAGTAGATCTTTAGTTCATGAACTGAAGTTGCTTGTGTTGTAATGTTAGTTCATTAGACCTCAGGAGTCCTGAGATCTAGATCAAGATAATAGTCTATTTGGCGTCATACGTCCTCTTAATAGAAGCAAATGATATATTTACGTTACGCCACGTAATGACGTCATACGACTTTCGTCTGGCAGAAGTTGTAATGTTTTATTTAGATAAAGCCCGTTACTGAAGGCCCCTAAGTATTTTATGTTTAGCCGACTTAAACCCAGTTACCACTGAAAGCTGAGCGGCACATTAATGAATTCCGTACATAGTAGGCGTATTATCTTATAGAAGTGGATATTCTCCCGCTCACACAACATAATCTAGCCCAAATTAAGCTAATATAAGTTTGTGCTATGGGTTCTAGACGGCTGATAAACATACCTTTATATTCTTGTAAATACATACATTTTATTGAAAAATTTCATCCAGACACAGACCAAATCAATGTGCTCGTCACGCAAAGAAATTTGTCCTGGGTGGGAATCAAACCCACGACCTCCGCATCCGTCGTCAGGCACACTAACCACTGGGCCACGAGGCCAGTCGAAGTGAAGCTGAGAAAGCTATGTATATATTATAATGATTATGGGTTTACTGTTGTAAGTTAAGCGGATTTATTACTGGGCCCGCTCAGCTCGGGGTGGTAACCAGCCTTTATACTGCCCTGAGATAATAAAAGCGGAGGTATGAGGATTTTGTGTGAGGTAAGTTAATGTTATGTGCAGTACCGTGTGGGAATGTTAAGCGCTTTGGGTTGATTTATTTATTGATGTACGAATATGTGTTGTTATTAAACCAGAGAAGTTACTCCTCATCATTCAAGCGTCATTTCCTGTTAACTTATTATTCAGTTCTCGTGGTCTTCAGTTTGAAAGCAATTCTAAATCTGAAATAATGAAAAGTATATATAACCCTGCAACTTTGCCCTGAGACATACAATAAACTATATAACTAATAAAACCTCCCAGATTCCTTTGAAAAATAATAAATTCTAGTTATGATATCTATTATTATTAACTCTGTTGCTTAGTTTCAACACAATCATCATTACAATATAATTTATTGGACCTACCCACGTCCCAAGTTATACTTTAACGACTTAACTTTCGAAACCTATACATTAGTATAAAACCTTTTGTGAGGTTAGTATTTCAAGATTGTAATGTGTAAAGAAAACAGTTATACACAATGAACTAAGGCAATTTACAAAGTCTTTTGCTTGGTTACGTAAGCTATTACTTGTTACTACGATTTGTGTTTGAATTTTGCATTTTTAATTTAATATTTTATTAGTTAATGTTCAAGGTTTCTTCAGAAAGTATTTTTTAAAAAACCGTAAAGAGAGTTTTATTTATCACTGTGCCAAACGTTAATAAAATAATCTATTTAGGGGTTAAACAGGATAATGAACAAATGATATTCGTATTTTATAAGTAAAGTTTATAAGTAAAATCAAAATCCCCCTTAAAACTATTTTTGCTCTTAGTAACGTAAGCTAAGTATATTATTCTTTGTTAACTAGATACTTCGCTATGCACTTTAGATTTCCAGATTTAAGTTTAATGCATCTTTAACTAACTTGGCCTTTACGAAACGCGGCCAAGTGCGATCTGTCAATGAGCGTCAATCGAGCAATACAGATTGACATTTAAGATTGCATTTACAAGGTATTTTTACAATCTATCTTTATCTATACTTAAAATAAAGAGCATTTTTTTTAAAACGATATACCCTAAAATCTCATTACAGGCTTTTTATCCCCGAAATAATGTTCCCATGGGATGCGCAAACGAGATCAGAATTCCAAAGGGCGGAGCCGCGTGTGCTAACTAGTGTTCATTAATTATTATTAATGTTGTTTGATTTTATGAATCTTATCTTAAATTAGAAAAAAAATCCATTCACCTGAATTGATAACTGTCTTTGTTTGAAGTCAGTCGAATATGTAGGTCATTCCAATATCCGATTATGTATCGACACATGACGTCAAAGTTCGCGATAAGACCTATTGTTTCCCCCTATTGTCACTATTACGCGTAATATATGATAATATTGTTATGCAGTATAATAATAAAGATAGTAAAACAAGCAATATTAATATTGAATTGTAATATAAGTATCCTGTCCTGTCCTGTGAGGCTGTGACAGGACAAATAGCAAATAGGCTACCTTTGCCACTTTTTTATGCATTTGACATAATCTGTCAAAAAGAAACTGTTTATTTTAAAAGGTAATGACGTCTTTAGTAAGGTATGCTATGTATTTTTAATATCACTAAAAAAAGCCGTGAGATCGTTTTCACCAGACTGCCCTGTCTCTAACACGTTTATTGTGAAAGTAAAAGTTCAATCCGATTGACGTTGTCATTTTTGTTTTATTTCAAACTTTGAACAGTTGATACACGTGACCTAGTGACGTAGTTTAATGCAACAGAGTCACAGACTACAGACAAAGTCTCGTCATAAGTCCCTCTGCACTCTATTTTATAGAGAGGGGCTAAAAAGGTGGCAGACAAGCTTACAGCCCACCAGACAGGGGTTATCGCAGCCTATGAATGATTGCAACATCGAAGGCGCTACAAGAACCTGCCGGCCCTGCAAGAACCTTTAGAAGAACCCCATACATTTTATTGTGAGGGAATCTAATTATTTGGAGGCACGGAAGTGCCCCCGTCAATTATTATTACATTATACAGGGTGTGGCGTAAATAGTGGTCCAACGTAAAGGATGTGACATAACAGGTAGTCAACTACAACATACTACAATTTTGTCCGGTTTTGCCCTAGGGTTGCAGAAAAAAAAAAAAAAAAAAGAGAATCGGAAGGACACCGCAGACATCCTTAGTGGGACCAAGGTGTTGACCAAAGTCTGTCAGGAATCCTGTAACATCCTTCCGAGTAGTTTTCCGAGGCGCCCGACAATAGACGGATAAGTAGAGACCATGTGGTTATAAACAGTTTGATTCCCTGCTATGAAATTAAAATTTCAGTTTGTAATGAAAATGAAATATCCAGCTTTTAAAAAATAATATTTGTTAGTGTGATACCATTTCGAAATCGGTATTAGACGGGCATATTTTTGAAATAATGGGTAGCAACAGTGCAGTACATTTATTTTTTTAAAAATGCATTTGTATTTTAGTGATACTTTAAAACTTGAGGTAAAATTGAGATAAATTTATCTTTTTTTTCCAAGTTTGAAATGGAAATAAACAAACTATATTATTGTTTGTTAGCTAATGTATTAGGCTTTAATAAACAGAAATCAAAATTCAAAACTAACGATTTTTCTTCAAACTACAGCCAAATTTATAAAAAATGGGGTGAATTTCATAAAAAGTTCTTTTTTTCTGCAACCCTTGGGCAAAACCGGACAAAATTGTAGTATGTTGTAGTTGACTACCTGTTATGTCACACCCTTTACGTTGGACCACTATTTACGCCACACCCTGTATGTATTATCAGGCAGGCACCTGTAACAACTGATAGAGCCTATTTCCTGCAGGTGCCCACTAGTTTTTTTCTTTGCAGCTTTATAGATTTATGAATTCTATTAAAAAAAACCAAAAAAGAAATTGTTATTTGTTTTAGTATTAGAATGTAGCTTTTTTTATTTGGTTCGTTTATCATCAACAACTTAGTTATAGTATCCGCAATACGAACTGGCACGTGGGGCCATAAATCATCGGATTCGTGCTATCTCTTTCGCACCTACACAGTGTTATGGAGCGGGACTCGCACCCATAGTGCTGTGCAGGTAATCTTTTACGTATTCCATAACAGTATCGACAAAAGTAATGAAATGAAAAATTTAAATATGATTTATTTATTTATTTATTTATTTTATATCAGCATTGATTTATTAAGACAAATGCATTAAATTAAATAAATATATTAAAATAAGTAGGTTGAATAGGTGAATAACTAACTAAAAAAAATTCAAATTCACTAATTTTAACTTTTTTATTGCTAAAATTTAGCTAATTATTTAAGAAAATCTTATTTGCAATTAATATCATATTTACAACTAAAAGCAAATTACCCACTTAATATCAGATTACGAAATACCGAAAAAAATTAAATATTTGATCGACATGGTTCAACCCCTACAATAAGTGACATATTTTATGGCCCAAGGTGCCAGTTCGTATTGCGGATACTATAACAAACAATTATGGCAGATAGATTCGGATTTAGGTCATGCCTACATATTTAATGATCAGCAGCTTGCCTTACGTCAAATTCAATTGAGAATGATTTTAATTATAGGGACATCGACCTACTCTGCTGTGAATGACCTTAAAACGAAGCCATTAATAATATTGTCCTTTTATACTATAGTCAAATGGGCTACCTTCGCCACTTTTTAAATATGCATTTGACATCTGTCAAAAAATGGAGGCAAAAAAGACGCAGACGGACGTAGGACGTAGCAGACATATATTTAAAGAAAAAAAAAAACAACCAAGTGCGAGTGGGGTTCACGCTCACAGGGTTCCATACCAAAAGCACAGCAAAAGATTATTCTTTTTCTGTTTTAACTATTTATTTTTATAGCGGCAACGGAAATACATATACATACACATATGGTCACGCCTTTATCCCCGAAGGGGTAGGCAGAGGCATATTATATGCCCACATTTCAGCTTTTTTTAATTATTTGTCCCACGTAATAGGTGGTGAGCCGTATTGCCGTGTTTAAATGGACAGGCGCAGGTTGTGACTGCCTGCTGTTGAAATAAAGTCTTCAACTTGACTTAACGACTGCCATTTTACTGGCACCTGGGACCAACGGCTTATCGTGCCTTCCGAAGCACAGAAACGCTCAAATATGTCACAAAGTGATCACATGGATGGTCACCCATCCATGGACCGGCCATAGTGAAAGTTGCTTACTGCAGTGATCGTTTACAGAACACTGAGACCGCGGGGCCATGAGCGCTTCGGAAATACATCCTCTGTGAAAACTTCAGGTGTTCAGATAGACAGCGGAGTCACAGTAACAGAACCCCGTTTTTACCCTTCGTAAACGGAACCCTAAAATAAGCTAAATTACATTTTGAAACTCCGTGAAATTAGGTTTTCATATCCAAAGTAAAAGTTTCATATACACAATGTGTTGGACGTTTTCTCTTTAATATTTAAACGCTTTTCACTTACATTCGCCCTACAGTAAATATTAGAGTAACTAGGTACCACAAAGGCTAGTTAATTTTAGATGTTTCATTAAACTTTGCGCAGACATTTTAAAGAGGACTAAGCTTAATATTTTTTCAGGCATAATTATTATATAACTAGCTGATACCCGCAGCTTCGTCCGCGTAAAATTTGTTGCCGTTCCCGCTTCCCGTAGGAACTTATTCTTTACTAGCTGATGCACGCAGCTTCGCCCGCGTAAAATTTGTTACCGTTCCCGCTTCCCGTAGGAACTTATTCCCGAGATAAAAAGTTGCTTATGTGTTATTCCAGACTATAATGAATACCTGTACCAAATTTCAGCCAGATCCGTTCAGCCGTTTGAGCGTGAAAGAGTAACAAACATCCTCACAAACTTTCACATTTATAATTTTAGTAAGAAGTAAGATACAGTCACGTTTATATCCGCGAATACATATGGATAAGCTGAGACATACTCAACAAACGTAGGGTAGGACTTCCACACGCCAGATGAACCGACGACCTGGAAAAGGTCTGGCTGGGACTGGATGCGGAAGGTGCAGGACCGTGTGTTGTGGCGTCAATTGGGAGAGACCTACGTCCAGCAGTGGACTGCGATAGGCTGATTTGATTGACTGATGAGGCATACTCTCGCCTGATATGTGGTGAACCTACCGCCCTATTCTGCCGTAAGGCTTAAACGACTGTTACTGACAATTGGGACCAAGGGCGTAACGTGCCTTTTGAAGTAGGTCCAAAAAAATTTTAAATGGAAATGGCACAAAGTTTTTCCGTTTCAATACCAGTTGCAGTATTAGAGCGCCTTCAAATTGAGGCGTGAAGAAGCGCTGCAGGTTTTTTAGTGGCGCGACTGAAGCACTTCTTCAAGCTTCTAATTTGAAGGCGCCCTTAGATGCTTAATTCAGTGATATGTTGGTGCTGTCTCAGTTACCTTTGATTCAAAAATCTTGAATACATTACGATAAACAAATAAAGATGAGGCCACAATAATGCAGTATTGGAAATAGCAAAGCTAAATAATTGTACGTTAGGCAACCACTTTCCCTCAGAGCTAATAGTGCTCTCTCTAGACGGTCTAGATTTTAAATTTCACATCGAAATGCATAGTCATTTGAGAGAAATTGCTAAATTATTAGAAAAAATATAAATTTTTGCTAGAGTGCGATTTAAATTTGCAGTCTTTATGTGTTCAATGCAGTCTTCGTGAGTGCAATAAATTATGTACTTTTGAACACTTAGAATGTGTTGTAAGGGAGTCCAAAGTCACGCTTTTAATGTACTTATAAAGTTATATCAAGCAATTGAATTGGTATTAGAATCAGCCCAAATAGAATCTATTATATTGAGATTGAGACATAAAACGAAACTTTGCACCCTTTTTAAGGGACAACGGTTGAAAGTTACTATAGTTTACTGAAGACCTGTCAGCCGTCGAATTTGACACTAAATTCAGTAAAAAAACATTGCATTTATACAAACTGTAGTACCTACTATCATTTATCGTTTCGTTTCTAGGCTTTTTGCCTCGATTTTTGAGGAAAGTGCATGAATATTTTATTTTTAATTACTGTCCAATTTTGAAGTTCAACGTAATAAATAAGTACATTGACCTTTCCGTATCAAGTGCGTTCAAATTACTTTTCTGATCAAAAGACTTGGTCTCAACCATTTCAAAGCCACGGCATTTAACGGCTTGCGTGACGAAAGCCTTCAAGTGGTAGATTAACGACCTCCGACCAGGTGTTCCGGTTATAGTGCAACATAATACACTTAATAACGCCCAACATAATACACTTACAAACACCCAACTTTGTACAAGTGAATTTAATAATAATTGATGAAAGCTGAAACCTACAATTGTTGGTAATAGATTTTAACGCAATTTTCGGAAACTACAATATGAGGATAAAATGGCGAAGATTTTGATGCAGTGATGAAATTGTTACGATCGTTAATCCGACACTTAACACAGTAGCCTGTTTTACACACCTGAGGATAAAAAGAACCTTATTTAGTTATTTTTACTGAAGAGAATGCAACATCTTCATACTTGCAAATGTAGGATGAAATTTTAACAAATCAAGCATAACTTCGTTTCATCCCCTTTGGAGTAGTCACAAAAAAAACCAATATCCCTATTATTTTCAGTAATTTCGGCAGTTCAGTAATACATCAGTTTGTGTAATTTATTCTATTTCTTTAACTTTAATCACAGGGCGGAAACTCTAGCTTGAATGTAGTGCGTGTGATCAATAAAATGTAAGCAAATTGTCCGTCAACGCGCACGTCAACTCTACTGACAGCTGTGGTGCGACAGGGAGTTGCCGATCTGTATGTAATAAAATTAGATTATCTTTGCTTTAATCTAACCCAGGGGTTCCCAACATGTGCGCCGCGGCGCCCTGGGGCGCCGCGGGAGGCCTCGCGGCGCCCCTATCTCAAAAAATAAAAAGAGCACAAAAAGAATAGCCCGCCAAGATTTGTGCCAATTCTGTTTCAGCGGGCCGCGTTCATGCTTTGATTTGTATTCATGAATGTGTTGCAAGTGCCTATGTAGTAGGACTATGCGTTATAATTGTTTTTTGAGTTTGAGTTTGACCCGTCGCCGTCGTTTTCCGAGTCGCGGACTCCGCTCTAAAACTCCTTTGCAAAAAAGGGTATGTCTGTCAAGACAACTATTTCGATTTTTTAAAACTAATCTAAGCGGTGTCTGAGAATAGTTAGAGGCGAAAGTTGCCACCTTCCGCCCAAGGAAATCAGCCAAGTCCTCACCTGGTTGACCATCTTGAAGAGTCTTAGAGGATCTCTCAACTTAGGTGGTGATCAGATCGATAAACGAGTGGCTGGAGAGGAGCCATGGCAATCTCTTCTACCGGTTGTCACCGATAATTAAAGGCACGGATGATTCGATCAGTATCTGTGGCGATTACGCCGGGAGACCACGGCTCAGTGTCAGCACTGCTAAGGAAGCAGCGAGGACACAGCGCTCCATACAGAGCATAGCGTGGGTGCCATGTCCTAGTGGCATGTCTTGACCTAAACATTATCTCGCTGGAGACTACGGTGCGAGCGATGATTTCCAATGGGAGTACATGGGACGCCGCCGCGTCTTTCTGCGAGCAGGTTATTCTCGTGAAAGAGATGGCGGGGAGGGAGCAGGGAGATAACTCTCCAACCCGAGATTTCCAGTCTGCGGCGAGGGTGCCATACACTCGATTTTGCCCATACTATCGGACTGTATGACCGGGGGCCTAAGGTCGGGGCGGGGGCTGTTCACAGTCCTTACAAAAGCAGGCCCAAGACGACAGCGTGAAGTTAAAGTTTTTCGCACGACAGACGACCCAGGAAGCGAGAGTGACACCCGAAAGCTCCCAAAGACGCGGGGAAGTACTCAAACCAAACGAAGTAAAGTAGATGACGTCGCTGTGGTAGCCAAGGTCTGTCGGGAATCCTGGGAAATCTTTCCCGAGGCTCGCGACCGTAGGTAGTGGTAGAACACCGTATGGTTTCAGTCGGTAAGATTTCGGCACACAGATTCCACAAGTAAAAAAGAAGACAGTTTCCCTAGATAACGCCGGCTTCCGGCTTGTTTTCCGGATTTGGTCTGCAAGTAATGACTTGAGGCTCCATGGCACAGGAAAGTGGCTTGAGCGGAGGATTACTAGCCGGGGGGGGGGGTTTGATTACACGTGATACGATGGGGAGCCGTGAAAAATTTCAAGACTAATAACGGGCGCCGCGGCCTACAAAAGGTTGGGAACCCCTGATCTAACCTGTTTTCCACAAATATCGAGCTTTAAATGTTGTGAAATGATTCTGAAGTTAACTTTATTAACAGATATGCGTACGGCTTTCTACAGACATGACAAGGTTTTTATCAAAACAAAGATAATATTCAGTGACTTGGTTTTAATCCAAGCAAAAACAATATTCAGTGACTTGGATTTTATAAAAACAAAGATTTATACGAATTCAGTGACTTGGATATTTAAAAACAAAGACATCATTTTGAAAGTAATTGTTCAATTACAATAAAGTGAAACTGAGTTTTAAGTAAGTATGTTAAAAATTGAAGAGCTGCTAACTGCAATTATAAATGCGTAGTTAATTCACTAGAGTTTATACATAAGCGCTCGTAGCCCCGGTTGCTCAGTGTTCTGTGAACGATACTGAGTTAAGCATCTTACGCGGTTAATCCTGAGATGGGTGGATGGATACTTGCTGTTTATCCCATTTTCCTGTACGAACGTTTCTGTGTGGGAGGAACGGGTGAGGTGTTCCTCTGACATAGAGATAGACTAAGGATTCTCCAGCCAGGCAAGGTGATTGCGCCTGGTAGGCCGAAGCATAACTGTTGATGTTGGTCTGTAGTATTTTGAAATCATTCTTCGCTGAGAGAACTGAGGGGAGAATCGAGCTGGGATGGAAAAGATTCGATGAGAGTCAAAGCTAGCGCCCGTGGAGAATAGCATTAAGCAGGCAGTAACGGGCGCTCTCCCGCGATTTGGTCAGTACACCGTAAAGCAGGGCCGTAACATGGGTGGTGATGGATATACTTCGCCATGTGACGTTGGCCACAGGTGCTTTGTAGGGCTGTTCATCCCGTCTGCATAAAACAGTAGTCGTAAAACCAAGTAGAAGGTAGGTATCATTAAATTGAAGTCGTTTAAAATGCATGTGCGTAGTGGTTCATGAAAAAAAAAGAATGAAAGTCAACCAATATACCTACTAGTGAAATGAGAATATCTTTATTCATATAGGTCACAAATAACAAAATGTCAAGTTTTCTAATTCCACATTTAATGCCCGATTCGAAAGGCAATAGATAGAGCCTGTGAGAAGGAACCTGGCAAGAAAACTCACGGTCACTCTTCTTGTTTTTAGTTGTATACTATGTAGATGACTAAGCGCCGCAAGTTGATGGGTAGCTAGCCGACAAAGGAGATACTAGTAAGAAACGACATCCGTTTCCTCTTTGTTACAATAACCTCCAATACCCGTCAAATTGTTAGTAGAAGTCGATGAATAAATATCATTATGATTTATGGTTTTAATGTTTTACTAGTTTTTGGAAAATTGTGGTGTGGAGACCCTGATGCTGAAGTAATTTTGTTCCCATTAAGACATAATTTTGGGAGAACAAAATATGTTGTTTGTTATTCAATCACTCTCTAACCCTTAAATCAATTAGAATGCAACTCTTGTAGTACAGATTGCTGTCACCTTGAATTAATTTATTTTTATCCCGAGAAAAAGTACCTGTGGGGAACAGGTAGTTCGGGAAATCTTCACCACAAAGTCGCGAACAGAGTAAGTCCACTTTGTTACCACACAGAAACACGCTCAATGCCTCTGAGGTTAGGTTAGATTAGGTTATTTTTATCCCGGGAAAACGTAACTCTGGAAAACGGGTACCTACGGGAAATCTTCATCACGAAAATGAAGTAAGGCCAATTTGTGACCACACAGAAACACGCTCAATGCCTCTGAGGTTAGGTTAGATTAGGTTATTTTATCCCGGGAAAACGAGTACGGGAAATGTTCACCTAGAAAATGAAGTAAACCCACTTTGCTATCACACACAAACACGCTCAATGCCTTTGAGGTTACTACAAGGAGAATCAAGAAGAACCGTCGTGACAAAATGATCTTCCGGCGATTGTCCACCTATCCCGGACGCGACAATCACCGGTATTGTTTTAGTTAATTGTGTACTATTGTTTAAAATATCCTGTCAGTACGGTGAACTTGTAGTACGCTACCAATATTATAAATGGGAAAGTTTTTAAAAAGATGTTGGTTACTCAGTAATGCTCTAATAACTAACTCCTAAATGATAAAGTAATCATTGTAGAGCCATGCAAGGCTTGTAACACCAGGGCCTGAAGACGGTGGGATTGCTCACCGTACTTACAGAAGCAGGTCCTAGCTAGACGACAGCGTGTCGTGATAGACCCACGCACGCCATACGCCCCAAGAAGTGGGATGACACCCGTACCCCCTAGGTGAGTAGCCAAGGTCTGTTAGAAATCCTGGGGTCATCATTCAGAGGGCTTACCCGGGGCTACCAACGGGAACGTGTGGTTTTTATTCGATAGGAGTCAGGCTCAGGCATATCATCCATGCAGGATTTACCTCACGTTTAAAAAAAATGCTTGTAACACCAGATGTTTTATGAGTCCAGTCCATTTCCCACGGTCAGAACAAAAAAAACACGGTGTTACTTACGAGTACCCTCATGTGGTCACCCTGTGAAAACCCTTTAATGTCTTTTTGAAAAACCCCTTACCCACATACAGTCACCTCAATATTACAAGTAAAACACCACCTTTACGAAGATGCACACAAATCGACGAACAACAAAATTTTCGTAATCAATTCTGAATTAAAATAACTTCTTTCCCGGGTCATGACTTGATTTCTATACTCCAGCGCAATGTTTCATCACGGAAACTTTCTACAACTTATTATAACTGGTATTCTCGAGAGATTAAGATCTATTTTTGTACAAAATATTTTAAGATAGTTGAATGTTCTCTGATTAAACTGACACTCACCAAAATCAGTCATTTGATATTTGAATTAAACTTTTGTGATAGCGATAATATTGGATGCGCAATAAAGGATGTTGGACTCATAATAATGACATCTTTGAGGCAGCTATCTCTATTAAAGCTATAATTATCTAATACTAGCAGTTCCACGCAGATTGACTGTGATCGTGGTCTGATACCCATAACACAAGCAGGTTATTCCTAGGTTACTTTGGGATCAGATAGCGTTGTGTGAATGTGAAAATATCCGTAAATTTTTATTTAATTTAATGTGGCAAATGACTAAAATCCGACGTCTATTATGAAATACAATGTTTTCCTGCTTGTGCTTTGTCTTGTGCAAATGGTCGCATAATTAAGGACACATATTATAACAAGGAAGGTTATTAACCCTTGGATAATGACTATATGTTAAAGAAGTTACTGAAGCACAACGAAGTTTAAAAAACGTAGCCTAAGTGCTAACTTACAGACAACAATTCACGAGCTAAAGCTAGTACTTAAACAGCAAAAAGGTACATCGCCCCATCCACCGGTTAGACTAGTTTTTATAACTTAACCACTTAACTTCACAGAGTAGGTAGGTACCTGTGGTATAAGTGCTTGATGTATACTTTCATGCCTTATATCCTGAGCGGATATATATCATGATATATATCACGATATATATCAATTGATTTTTATCTTGATATAATATATCAATGGATTTATTCCTATGTTCTGAACTAAAAAAAAATTGGAGATTAATGTTTACTCGGGCAACACGTTGCGAAAAAGTGCAATTTAGAATTATTTTAGATAGTTTCCCGAAATGGCAACCTCATTTTAAGTTGGGGAAATCCCTTTTGACGTAAATAAAATAAATAAATAATAATAAATATTCACGGACATTTCACACAACGCTATCTGATCCCAAAGTAAGCTAGGAATAACCTGCTTGTGTTATGGGTATCAGACCACGGATATTAATACTTATATACTCTTTTAAATACATACATATTATAGGTACATAGAAACACCCAGACTCTTGAGACAAACATTTATGGGTCACACAAATATTTGTCTCCGGTGGGAATCGAACCCACGACCTCCAGCGCCGCAGGCGGTATCACTACCGACTGCGCCACAGAGGCAGTATGGTCAGCTTTTAACTGAAATTGAAACCTTAAGGTTACTAAAATAAGGTTCATTTTACACGGTTACAAGGATATAAATCCGATATATTAAAAAAATCGGATATAGGTGTATGTCAATAAAATCGGATTTTTTATATTTATTATAAAATTCGGATTTAATCGAACCCTGGTTGGCACTGTCGTATTTTGGAGGGGGTTTGGGAGCGCCTTAGAAGGGTTCCGTACCCAAAGGCTAAAACGGGACCCTATTCATGAGACTTCGCCGTTCGTCTGTCTGTCCGTCATGAGGCTGTATTTCATGACCGTAATAGCTAGAGAGCTGAAATTTTCACAGATGATGAATTTCTGTTGAAGCTATTAACAAAAACTAAAAGGGGGCTTCCTTAAAACAAACGTAAATTTTTGCCCCGTTTTTGGTACCGAACCCTCTGTGTGCAAGACCGGTCGGTTTTTTCGTAACTGGCTACGAAACTTTCAGTTACAAATGTGGATGGAAGGGAACAAGTCTAGCTCACCTACTGCGAATAAGCCCTTGTGTGAGGTACTTACTCCATAAGAAAGACGGTAGTCTCTAGTGCCTGTAACTATCGAAACTGACCTACACCGTCTCTCACCTTTGTAGGTTACTAAGGTGAGAGACGGTGCCAAACACCTGCTCCAAGGAGTCCCCAGATCCTAGCTGACTAGTCTCCTACTAAACTAGGATTTGTTCCACAGGAGACCCTATGGTAGGACCATTTGTGCGGCTCATCTTGCTTCTTTGAGCATTATGCAGGGTCCCAAATTTAGTATTTTAGACCCCGGATTACGTGAAATATCAGCTACAACCGGGATTTTATACTGTGATGATACTATTTTCTCGCTATAAAGTTCAAGGACAGTCTGGCTGATATCCATACGCGCCATATTACCCCAATACATTATTCAATACTATTTATTAGTCTGAACGTAGCTCAAGCTAACGCTCGATCCGCATCAAGGCTCAATTGAACTTTTTTCACTTCCACTAACAATAATTACATTTCTGGTTACCAATTTAGTAAAGACCTTGAATGGATCGTGACTGAACGGGCAGCTATAATAAATAAGCTTCATGGTTAGGAGTGATTTTCGATTATTGACGGACAAGACTATCTTACAAGGAACTCTAGGAAATGGTACTATTGTGTACGGGAAGCAGTGTGGGGTCTAAGAGTCTCACGGTTAATCGATTAATCTTTATTTTTCAAGGAAGGCTCCTTTTAAGGACCTATAAATCAGATTTTTTCATTTATGTTAAAAGCTTTGTGATACTTTAGTGTGTAGACTTGCAAGATTTTATTTTAGGTCTCCCACTTGGATCAATTGAACCGCTTACGTGAGGTGGACCTATCTACGAGATTATCCCTATGATTCTTACCGCGGCGAATAAGTACGATATGGATTATGTTTTTTTTATTGAACTTGTCCAAATAACTTCACTCGCCTGATGAAAATTTATAGCGTTATCCAGAGATGACGAATTGATTTTACCTATCCTTCCTATGTATCAATCCATGTACTAAATAAACTGTGTGGTGTTTCAAATTTCAACCATATTTATTAAGTCACTTTTGCTTGGAAAAAACAACTTTAACTGTTCTTACATACAAACTTTTGCATTTAGTATTAGTAGGGGTAAACAATACCAGGTGTTTTAACCGGTCGATCGCAGCTATTAGACCAGCGGACCGTGGCAAGGTAAAGAATATAAAAATTAGGTATGTAGATGTTAAACATAATACGTGTACTTCTTTTATTTAAAGAAGTATGCTATTGGTAGGTCAAGTTAGTACTCTAATCTATATATATAAAAATCAATGCCACTTGTCGTTGTAATTTTATAACTCAAGAACGGGCTCACCTATCCAAACCAAATGTTTAGGCTTTGTTCGGACTATTAAGTAGATGGTTTATGTGAAGTTTGCACAAAATCGGTCGAGAGGTTCTTCATTTATCACGCAAACGAAGTTGCGCGGGTCAGCTAGTATATTGTATATTAACCACAAGTATATTAACGTTTCGAGCGTAAATGACTTGTAGACAAGAAACAATATATGTATTGCGAGTATAATAGATACTTCTTTTGCCCTTTCCGGATATATACTACAACCGTAACGATGGTATTCATTCCAATCATTAGCAGAATAAGTGTGATAACCTCAAAAGGTCAGTAACACGTTGACCAGAGCCATAAAACAACTCCTAAGTAGTACATTCACACCAAGGTTATTGGCGCCTATTTAATGGCTGTGACTCATAAAATATTTAATTTATTTTAAAATTATGACACTATTAACGACTACAGGTATATTGTCTTAATATAAGATAGGTGTAATAATAAAATAAACATTTTCCGGGTTTTCAAAAACAGTCACAAACTGCCAGGAGCCCTGAGATTATTCTACTCGACTCTTGGCAGTTGGGAATGGAAAGGATTCACGTGTGGTTTTAGTCGATTCGAAACCGGCAAAAGCATCGTGAGGAACTCCATACCTTAAAAAAAACAATAGGTAAGGTACGTCAGCTTGCAGGAGAGGCCACAAAAATGCATCTTATTTAAGTGAGCATCTTTAAGAGGAGCGTGAAGAGGCACATCACAGGGCCGCCAACTTGAGGACCACTGTCAAAAGTGGCCCCCAATCGCCAGATGCGCCACGGCTTTCCTTCAGGCTGGTGGCGACGTCAATTTGGCGTGTTAAATATAAAAAAAAGAACAAAAAAAAGTGAAATCCCTATTGTAGCCAAACTTCCACTTTCGTTTCCATACTATAGCTCAAACTCATTTGAGGATAAGCTATAATAGTAGAACACCTTCGTTGGCATTGAGCTTCACACCGCTTGAAGAATGAAGGCAGTTATCACGTTCGGGCCGACTTAAAATATTTACACGAAATAGCATTCATGTCAATCTTTTCAAAAATGTACGAACACATAACCAAGAATAGCTGAATATTTTATATGCTGGTGAATATGTTAATAATAAAGGAAACGAATATTCTAGATGTTTTTGTGTTACGGACTAGTAATCTTAGTTTTTTTTCGTGTAACAGATGATTTGTAAAATGATCTGGATGCGGAAGGCGCAGAGCCGTGTAAGGAAGAGACCTACTTCCAACAAAGGACTACGATGGGCCCTTTCCGGGTTCTTCAAGTGGAGCGTGAAGAGGCAAATTGTAGGGCCATCTCGACTTGAGGTTGGGTCGGAAAGGAGGTCACTGTCAAGAGTCCTAAGGACTGTGAGAGTGACCCTAAAAGGTGAATTTCATTACAACCACCTCCTTGATTTAGAAACTGAATTTGCAACATTTTCCGCATGGGTTTTTAATGAAAATGCGTTCTATCATGAAAAGAAATTATCCATTCTATAGAAATAAACATAAAATACCATAACGAAATTGGAAGATATTCTATTCCTGCATTACACAAAAAATGTTATCAAAAATAAAAATCAGTAGTTTTCATAATATTCTGATATTTAGTACTAAAGTATCTAGTGCTGTGATTATTTTAGAACTCATATCTGTAAAAAAATGTTTTTAAAAATAAATACAAAAATGTATCCAAACAAAATTCAACGATAAACACAGCAATGAGATCATACAGTCGTTAAGTGACTCTCACCGTAACGCGGCGGTATAATTGCCTATCTGACATTAAATTAAGATTTCTAATTTATATCGTACAACCGCACACTGGGGCAGTGGGAAGAGACAAATTAATTAATTTATTTAGACTACCCACGCGCTCAACACTTTTACCTTTAATTTCTCTTTTAAATTGTAAAAAATTATACGTCAGTTGGTAGAAAAATGAACATAAATAAATCTATTTGTGATGAGATACTGAGGTGGATTGTTATTTATTAAGTAGTTACGCATTTTTGCACAAAGGGCGTATATTTTTTTCAATATTTTGCAATTTCTTTCTCCTATAAATTGGCTACCTTCTAAAGAAGATTTCAATATATCCATTAGGCCTGCAATAGCTGACTGCCATGCTATTGACAGCTGAGCCTAAAGACTAAACGTGCCTTATGAAGCACGAAAACGTTCGTAAATGAAAAGGTAAAACTTTTTGACATTACACGAATACGTAACCTGGATGACACATTGAACGTAACAAAACTGAACATCTACTATCATATTTCAAAGTAAAACTAAAGAATACCAGGCACTTCTATATATTTTTGTTTTATCTAGATGTTGGAACAATAAAACTATAGAATGACACGCTGGGCGGTGTGTTGTGTAACCACATGGTACCGTTTGGTACGTCGTAGTGCCCTGCAAGACAAATAGGGCGAGACGAAGTATTTATACGTTAAAACTTTTGAGTCGCTGTTTAAATAATAATGTTACATTACAGTACACTGGCGTAATTATTTGTTCAAATTTAAAGGAGCTACTACCATCTTTTATAGCAATACTAGCTGATGCGTGCGGCTTCGCCCGCGTGAAATTCGGTTCCCGTTCCCGCTTCCCGTGGGAACATTTTCCCGGGATAAAAAGTAGCCTATGTGTTATTCCAGACTATCCCTGTACAAATTTCAGCCAGATCCATTCAGCCGTTAGAGCGTGATTGAGTAACAAACATCCAAACATCTTCACAAACTTTCACATTTATAATATTAGTAGGAAGTAGGATTAGTAGGATTTAAAAAAAAATAAAGATAATATTATTAGATGTTGGTGTTACAGATATGACTATTTGTGGAGAAGTAAGTACAATTCTTAAATACGCGAGTAAAAAGTTTACCCTTCTTAGCAGTTCAGTAAAAACCTTTTCCAATAACTTATGAATAAACCTAGATACGCCCTTTTGCATCTAATTCCTCAATCAAATATCAGTAGACTGACCACGGGTAAATTCTGTATTATAGCCGAAACGTCGAGCACCATCACAGTCTCAATAATCTCTATTAATATTATAAATGCGAAAGTAACTCTGTTTGTCTGTTCGCTTTCACGCCAAAACGGCTGGAGCGATTGAGATGTAATTTGGCATAGGGATAGTTAGTTAGGCCCTGGGAAGGGCATAGGCTACTTTTTAACCGACTGTGCAAAAGGAGGGTTATGATTTTACGATATAACGACTCTTACGCGATAGCGACTTCTACGGGGTCGAAGCCGCGGGGAACAGCTAGTATTAACTAAACGCTGAAATATCGATGTAAAAGGAAATAAGCATTTCTTGGGAAATTGCATATTGAATCAAGTGTTTACTTGACTTTGAAACCATTACTAGGTAAGTATGAGTAATAGATACTTAACTACTAGAACAAGGTTTCGTACAGACAAAGATAATATAATAGTATTACATACAGATCGGCAACTCCCTGCCTCCCACTGAGTAAGCTTCCCCATCCCTCCACCAAAGTCGATGTGTCTATTGCCGTGTCAGTACTTCAGAGAGTGTCACTGCGTTGTATTTCGTATTACTACCTACGTACTTTGTGCTATTGCTTTGGTTTAATTTGTGCTTAGCCGAGGGTAGATTTGAAAAAAAAAAAAGGACCTGCATACATGAGATTGAGTTCTGTTCCTTATTATTTTGTTTCCTTAGCTAGTGTCCCTAGTAAACTCACACACATTCAAGCTTGGTTCAAGCATTCACATTACGTGTATATTAGTGTGGGTGAAAACGAACATTTTTGTATGGAGTTTCCGCCCTGTGGTACAGACAGCACACGTTGTCTTCTTTTGCTGTAGATATGCTAAAAGACCCAGGTGCTCGAGGATAGGGAGGTAGTTGCGACAGTTTACATATAGGTATTTCAAAGTATAGAATTATGGGAGCAATGTACTGCTCGTTCGCTCTAACCTTGCCGCTCGGCTCAATACTAAAGTCGAATTTTTAATTAGACAAAGTAAATTGACAGCAACTAATGTCACTTCTTCATACAATGTTGCGTATTTTCTATGACGAAGTGACATTAGCTACTGTCAATTTACTTCGTCTAATTAACAATTCGGGTATACGCCCCTACGCCAGCGGCAAAGTTAGAGCGAACGGGTAGTATTTTTTAGTAGTATTTACAATTTATTATTTTCTACTGTTCTACATACTTTATTGTACCAACTTCGGGTTACGTAAACATAATTATCAAACCTATAAACAGTACTTACGTAACCTTACTAACAAAACTGTCTAAAATTGGCAATGTGTTAACGTTAATTAATCAGTTTCAAGTATTTTAATGAACAGTTAGCATCGAATAACGGATAACGCTTCAGTGCACACACGAACTTGATAATTTTGATTATGAGCTACTCGTAAAGTACCAAGAATTCTAATTTTATAGGTATATGTATTTATATACATATACACTTACGAGTGTGGTGTCATCGTGGTGTCACAGTTCTTCCTCCATTCGCAATTAAATTTTAAGACGTAGTCGTTAAGTGCTATTTTTGGGTATCATTTATCACAATAATGTCAGAGATACACGGATATTTCATTAGAAAGCATAATATACAGGGTGTCCCAGAAGTCGACGTCAAGCCGGAATTGGGTAACAGGCTAGGTCATGATAGTTTTCAGAAAAATATTTAAAAAAATCTTTTAAATAATATTTTGAATTTTTGGTTGGGCAAATGGTGACATTTTACTTCCGAGCTAGAGAAATTGAATTTAAATTTCAGTTTAGACTTTACTTTAAAGTATTCAGGGTTACATTAGAGAAAAAACAAAAAAAGTACATACCTGTAGCAACAGGAATGAAAAAAACCGTCACAAGGCGAAGGCTTCCTCTTCTTTTTTTTGAACGTCCATAATTTTTATAATACAAGACCTGAATTTTTTTTATATTTTTCTGACAACTATTATGACCTAGCCCGTTACCCGATTTCGGCTTGACGTCGACTTCTGGGACACCCTGGATATCTATTTAGGAAAACATATTATAAACATGTTAGCAAGTCCTGATAAATTATGGTAGAGAGTTGCTTTATAGCAAACAAACAAAAAAACAAAGAAACAAATCTTTCCTCTTTATAATATTAGTATAGACTAGCGGACATCACGCGGTTTCACCCGCGTAGTTTCCGTTCCCGTGGGAATACGGGAATAAAATATAGCCTATGTTCACCGCAAAGAGTGTAGCTTCCTAACAGTGAAAGAATTTTTCAAATCGGTCCAGTAGTTCCGGAGCCTATTCGTTACAAACAAACAATCAAAAAAACAAATCTTTCCTCTTTATAATATTATTAGTATAGAAAATACAACATAGATATTGCGAAGTGTATCGTATTTTCGTCATAATACCACCAACTGGGTAACAATTCTAGACAAAATTTCATTTAAACTATACTACGGTACCCAACTACACACGTCAAATTTTGCATGTAAAACGACGGTTTTACATGCAAAATTTGCGATTACAAGTTTCACGAGTTCTTCTCACAAATTCAATGTTAGACGGTATAAGAATAAACTGTTGCGGTAACATCGATTGCGTACGCGCACAGCAAACAAACGTTGGCGGATTTTTTTTATCTCCATTTAAATTTAGAACGTCCTCCCACGGGCTAAGGAAAGTGGGTTAATGCCAAGCCCACACGACCTCTATACACTATGGCCCGGTTGAGTGACATATGTCTCCTTACAATGTAACCTTATTGTCTTGTAAGAGTAAATTAAAAAGTAAAAGTGAAGAATCTGTGCCCGGAAGCCGTATCGAGGCCATTGGCAAAGACTTGGGTATTGAGTGACCGAGATTCGTTTACAGTTGCTGTCTGCGATGTATTTGAGTTATATTTAAATAAAAAAAAGAAAGTAAAATTGTTACGGTTTCTTGTTATCATTTTTTTTCTGGCTCCATAGTGATAGCGAATGAGGATATTGTGCAATCATTATTGAGGTCATTAGTGAATATGATTTTCGCGGTACCTATTATTTTCCTGAATTTTTTTGATTAGTTTCAGGTCATCAGGTTCCGTATCCTTTACTCTCGTCTCTATTGATCCATACTCACACGCAAGTAGTATAGGTCAGGTAAACTTAATCTAATTTTGATATACTTATAAAGATGAATGCCTACACATAATTAAAAATCTTAAGAGTAAGCCTTTTTTTACGTGAGGGAAAATCCTACATAGATGCTATTCCGGACTCCTACCGTCTAAAAAACCTCAAGTATCCTGCCTAACAGTCTACGGTTGGGAGCCCAGGGCAAGTCCTTAGAAGGATACCCCAGGACTCCCAACAATTAGGGGAGGCGTCAGGCACCGCAAAGGGCGCCAATCGACTGAAATTATAACAAATACTCACATGTGTAATATGACATATTTACACATGTATAAGTAAGTTCAACTCATCTGTGCGCGCGGCACTATGTGTGGGTAAGCCTCGTCTAAACACAGTGACTTCGTGTGCGTGACATGAGGTACAGTGAAGTACAAAATACAAAAACACTTGTTTAACTAAAATAAAAACTCAATGGATGAAATGTATGTTATACATATTAATATGTATCGCTGTTTGAAGAATAAAATTGAGGACTTTTAGGATTCGCTGCTCTCTCCAAGGTTAATTATAAATTCAATCAAAATGTCGATAGTATTCTTCTTCTTTGGCGTGTCGACAAGTATAACGCCACATCTCTTCATCTAATTACTTAAACGTTCGTTTATTAGGTAATTTCATTATTTCCATCACATTTTGTTCGATTTTATGCGAAGCATTATAATTTGTTTAAATTCCCCATACATTTTCTATTGGGTTTAGTTCAGGATGATACGGTGGTAGCCGAAGAACTTTTAAGCCATATGGCTGAAGTATGTCATTAAACTAGCTGACACATAAGGTGTGCGAACAGCGTGTGAAACTGCCCTGCCCTCTCCCAAAGGAACCGCGCAATATATCGGGAACAAAAGTATCCTAGAACCTTCCTCGGATCATAAGCTCAGATTGTGCCAAGTTTTATTTAAATCAATTCATAATCAGGATACAGACAGACAGACATGAAAATTTCTAATTACATTTTCAGCTTCAGTATCGATTAGAGAACGCCCTACAATTAAAATTTTCAAATTATCTTCCATGTACAGACTCTCGACCCTCAACAGTTTTTTTTAGATGTATAGATATGGTTCTTTGATTTTTTAATCAAGTCATACAGTTCAATTTTTGTCATATTTGCAGTATAGGCAATGTTTTTTTTTTCGTCGACCATCTCTGCATTTCTATATTTTTTTGCATGAGAATTTGGAGCTCTATCATTTATGACTTTTCTGTAGGCCTTTATAAGTTACACAATTCTACCATACATTATTTTGTTATGCCTAGAAGGGTTTAGGCAGCGTTTTCGTTAAAAGCTCCCAGACACCTTATTTTTTTCCGACATCTCCAACTAATATCATTATAAATAAGTCAAAGTATACAAAAACTCAACAAATTATATACCTACGTTAACCTTTCTCAAGAAGGGATGCGGGGTCCTACTAACATCTTAAGGACCCCAATGGGTCGGATCCTCCTCGTGGTGCATCCTGGGCAACGGAGTAGCGACCACTCCCCTTCCTCTGTGGGGGAGTTGTGCTACTCTGGCTAATTCCGGCCGAGGCGGGAGTAACCCACCTGTGGGTTGCTCGGTGGTGTGCGTTGCTGCCGGCCGTGCCGTTATTCACGGCCGGCAGCAGCAATGCTGGGTCGCCGTCGCTTCGCCACCTTTGCTGGCGAGACGATGGCGGCAAAGTGGGAGAGGCACTGCGTGGGGGTCGGGAGTTTAGGTAAATGCTCCCGCCCTGCCACGCAGTTCGGGCTGCCGGCCGTGAATAACGGCGCGACCGGCGGCAACAGTGCTGGGCCGCTGTCACCTCGCCAGTTGACGAGGTGATGGCGGCAAAGCGGGAGGTGTACTGTGCGGGGGAGCGGGAGTAACGGATAATGCTCCCTCTCTGCCGTGCAGTTCGGGGGCGCCGCGGTGAGGAGTCACTGGGCGCCCCCGATTGTTTCTTGACCTTGGGCGTAAGGTCGGGGGACCCCGCCCACCAACGGTCACATGGCGGTGGGCACCTCCCCGTGTTCCGGGGGTGCCCATTAGCGCACGCCTGCGCCAGCCGCTCTCTGTCTCCTCTATTACAGAGGGGCGCTCGAGAGCGGTGCAGGCGTGGTCTTCAGCTCCTTAGGGAGCTGTGGGGAGCCGCCCATCTGGCTCCCCCGAGGAGAGCCCCGAATAAACGGGGTGCCCCTAGCCGGGTCGACGTGAATAATCTCTTGATATCCCTCGGCCCGGCTAAAGGGTGAGGAGGAACACCGCGGGGTTTAGTGGGTAGGACGGTCCATTCCGGACCGGGCCGGGAGTCCCACACACCATCCCGGCTGCCCCCGCAGCTGGGATGAAGGCGCGTAAAGGCGTTCCCCACGTCAACAACAAAAAAAAAAACCTTTCTCAAGAATCATTGGTGATTTGAGCATGAAAATCCATGCAGTATTTTTTTAAGATTATCGTGAACAGACAGACGCGGCGGGGACTTTGTTTTATTATATGTAGTGATAACAAATATTAATTCCATCGAATTGACACAAAAAATATTTACCTGACTTCTTAAACATTTTCTCCGTGAAGAATTAGACATTTTCTTTAACGACTGTACCCATGGTATTATCACTAAGAACACTATGTAATGAATTATAATGTGACCAAGTTACACAGGATCTCAACGTTGCAGTTACATTGAGACTTGTCATGATATTTGATTTCGTTTCATTATAACGCAAGAGTTGCATGCAAACGTGGTAGATGGCGCTGTATGCTTTTTGTATAAATATGATGTTTATTTCGCGGCCACGCAGAGCGTTTCCTGCAAAGACTGCTTGGCACCGCTGGTGTCGTCAATAAGTCGAGTTACGTCTCTACCTCATAATACAAAAATGTACTCTGTGAAGAGGGCCGCGTCACTGCCACACAAATTAAAGCTGTATAATTACTAGCGCACGCACACATAGCGCCGCGCGCACTGATGAGTTGAATTATCTAGGTATTTGTAGCTTGGCAAAAAAAGGCGCCGTTGTAATAAGGCAACCCGTTAGAAAGAACCATAAATGTATTTTACGGAAAAAACTATCATAAAAATTGTAGTAAGTGCCGTTTTTGTCAGCATGCAAAATCAGACCTTTTTTCCAAAAATCATTTTTCTATTTATGTACTTTTGTACTATTGCACTTTGTACTAATATTATAAAGAGGAAAGATTTGTTTTTTGTTTTATTGTTTGTTTGTAACGAATAACCGAAACTACTGGACCGATTTGAAAAAATCTTTCACTGTTGGGAAGCTACACTCTTTGCGGTGAACATGGGACACAATAAATATATTATTCCCGTATTCCCACGGGTACGGGAACTACGCGGGTGGAACCGCGTGACGTTCGCTAGTATACTAATATTGTCAAGATTTGTTTTTGTTTTTTTGTTTGTAACGAATAGGCTCCGGAACTACTCAACCGATCTGAAAAATTCCTTCACTATTGGGAAGCTACACTCTTTGCGGTGAACATAGGCTATATTTTATTCCCACATTCCCACGGGAACGGGAATTACGCGGGTGAAACCGCATGACGTCCGCTAGTGATTAAACAAATTGATACCTATATGATTGGCCATACGATACCGTAAACCATTAAGCATAAACGTTATTCTGCAACCGTTCGTCTACTACGCATAAACTCGTAAATGCATCGTGATCTTCAATTTAACGTAAATGAATAACAGTATTTTCTTTGATTGGGATTAACTGTGATTTGTGGTATTTATTACTTATGGGGTTTTACTACTGTGTGATTGTAGGTTGAATGCTTGTTAGAGAGTTTTGACCGACTACCTCTTTTAATATTATTCCTTTTTAAGGTTTCCCAGATACCGGTGTATTGGTTTCGTACAACCGGTTGTGCAACCGCCTGCCGCGCTTGAGGCCACGATTCCCGGGTTGGTCCAAATATTTGTATGATCCACAAATGTTTGGGTGTTTTATATGCAGGTATGTATTTAGAAGTATATAGGTAAGTATGTCTATCAGTCGTCTAGATCCCATAGCACAAGTCTATGTTAGTCTAACTTGGACTAGATGATGTTGTGTGAGATTGTAAAAAAATATTTATTTATTTATAAAAGAGCAAAAACTTTACCCCGTTCGAGACTCCGCTGTTCATCTGTCTGTCTGAGACCAGGCTTTTTTTTATAAACGGTGATATCTAGAGAATCAGAATTAAAAAAAAAACAAATACTAAAATTAGAAAAATAACAATGTTTAAGGAGGGCTCCCATTCAACAAACGTGATATTTTGTCGTTTTTTGGTTATTTATAACGACTATTATTAGGACTAAAATTGGTAGAAACGAGCAACAGCTGTCGTTAAAACATCAACTCTATATGAGAGTGGTTCATCTTGTGGTATTTTGACTTTGGATTTGGTATTTAAAAATATTGTTATGTTGTGATGTTTTTGGACAGGAATTTCTAAAAGTTTAATGACCTATTTGGTTTAAAGCTATGCGTTTTTTAATTGTTTGTTTTTCCTTTATAGAACTCAATGTTTTCAACAAAAAAAGAATGACTATTTTTACTGTTACAATCTTTACAACTCTTATATAAATTTACTAGCTGACCAGCGCAACTTCGATTGCGTGATTTATCAAGAACCGCTCTACCGATTTTGTGCAAACTTCACATAAACCATCTACTAAATAGTCCAAAAAAGCCTAAACATTTGGTTTGAATAGGTGAGCCCGATCTCGAGTTATAAAATTACAACGAAAAGTGGCATTGATTTTTATATATATAGATTACGCTATAAATACCCATTACATTTCTTTGAAAAAAAAAACTAAAAAACGGCTAAAATAATATTTATTTAAAAGAAAGTACAATTTCCTCAAAAATAGCATAAAACGATTATTTGTACAACTAAACAAATCTAATCACAAAGCGAATCGAACAAAAGACTCGGTTTTTAAGTCCCACTTAAAGCACTTTCATAAAAATCTAGTTTATTATCACAGCCAGTGTGTATAATGTTGATCATTATTGTAACAAAAGATTTAACTTTCTATTTTAACGTTTTTCTTTCGTATTTAGATGAGCAAGCGCAGTCTGGCGTCAGCTCTAAAGAACTTGAGGTTAAAATTTGAATGAAAAATTATCACCTTTTTGAGCGATTGACACATTACATTACATACTAATGGGCTTCTTCAAGGAGGCATTTTTGACGTGACAGAGTCTTATAAGCCGGCTGCACGCACGAAAAAACAAGACGTATGCGGCGTTTCCTTGCTCTGAGGCGTTCTAAATGGAACGCCTGGCTGAGTTGTCACGTTCAACTATCGTCAGTAAACCGACATTACAGACAACCGATTTTTTTTATACGATGAAAGCGGCAGACAGGCGTAATGATCTACCAGATGGAAAGTGGTGACCGTAGCCTCGTGTGCAGTACCAGAGGCGCTACACTCGTGCTGACGACCCCGCAAAAACTACCTAAGACCATACATACTTTCTGTCTACTACAATGGGAAATATAATGGCCTGTATGTATTATATTTGCTTGAGCGTTGCGGTCGTCTGTACAATTTTTTTTTAACGTGAGGTTAAATCCATCATGGATGCTATTTCGGACTCCTACCGACTAAAAACCTCACGTAACGCCCAACAGCCTATAGTTGGGAAACCCGGGTCAGCTCTCGGAAGGATGTCCCAGGACTACCAACAGACCTACGGTCACCACTGCGGCCTCGCCCAGGGGGCGGTTCGGGTGCTATCGCGCATCTTTGGGTGTGATCCCGCTTCTAAGAGGGGGCGTGCGTGAACTTCTCACGTCACGCTACCGTCATGCGCCTGCTTCTGTAAGGACGGTGAGCAGCCCATTCACAACGTCATCGGACAGGAATCATCTCTAAAATAAATTCGAACAAGGTTTGAAGTCCACTAAAATACAATATAAACATGAACAAACTCCTACATAGGTGACAGCTGATACTATACTATACTGATGCTTTTTGCGCACCAACTTTTGTACGCCAACTTATCGGCTATAATAATCTCAATACTTAGACATTTCGGCGTCAACGTAGCTTACCATCATGAGAGACTAAAAGTAAAAGTATAACTCTTCGCTGACGTCTGCTATCTATAGACTACTTATAAAATTTCAGCTCTGTAAGTCAAGTAGGTTTAAAAAGTTATGTTTATTCAACGCGTCAACTTTCATTTTTACAAGCGTCGCTCTGCAGTCTGAATAAAATAGAGATAGATTATGGCTTCACCAGAGGGGCAAAGGCTTACTGAAAACTTTAAGAAAAAACTACCTCCAAACGTCAAGGCAACCTTCCTAAGCGAGGCCGCAGTGGCGGCCGTAGGTCTGTTGACAGTCCTGCGACATCCTTCCGAGGGCTTCCCCGGGGCTCCCAACCGTAGGCGGTTGGGCGTTACGTGAGGTTTATTAGTCGGTAGGAGTCCGGCATAACATCCATGAGGATTTTCCCTCACGTTAAACAAAAAAAAGGCAACCTCCTCGGCGCGGCGTTTGGGCAGAGTTTATATTTCTACTATGGTTTGGGTGTACGTTTCTCAAAGTTTTAAGTAAGCCTTTGCTAAAGAAAGCATAAAGCATGTTATAGAAACTGTTGGGCTATGTAGGTAGTATAATATTTATGTTGTAATTGATCACTACAGATAAGCAAGAAAAATGTTAGTGATAGGGGTAAGTAGATGAAGTTTGGCTTCAAATGATGATCTAATTTGAATAGGCATTACAGCAGCGCCGCCATTTATGATAGTAGCACCATTCTATATTTTCGACATTTGTTTTGTTTCATATTGTTATTTCATGTTGTGTGTTGTTTCATAAAAAGACCGAAAATGTGCAGTGCAGTCTTATGAGTTGACTAGGGTCGGCCCTGGTCAACTCACTCAACTCAACTCACGGTCGGTGAAAAGATTCACTGGTAAGTCTACGGGCCTATCTCTTTTGTTAAAGGGGCAATATTGATCGAAATATCTGAGTTTTTTATAACTATCGTCACAAGAGCCATTTATTTTTACGGTTCTAACGGTTGTTTTGTGTCTTTTACTTCATGCCTGACGTTTCGACCAAGTTTCAACCGTAGCCAGCCACTGACTTTGGTCAACCCATACTCATTATCTTACAAACAGCAGTCGTGACTGCCTTCAAGGTCGATAAAGATATAATATACCTCCAATTCCAAATAAGAAATTTCTCAGAAGTTATTAATATTTCCAAAAGAAATATTACGCATACGAGTGAGTCTTTTAATTATCTGAATTATCCAAACATATAATCTTTTGGAAGAGAGTAAACTTTAAATCGGAATAACGGTGTGTCATTGTATGTGAATCACTTTTTTGGAAACAATATAGCTAGGTAAATAAATATAAATGAAGCAAAAATGTAGTATTATTTAGAGATACGCTAATGAGTAGATCTCAACAATGGATGGGTTACTCACATGCACAGTTCGTGAGTTTCTTCATCAAAAGTCACTAGCTAGACACATTGAAAGAAATTCCTTTTAAATAATCTGGTAACTGATAAACAACTTTTGTTCAAGAATGTACATTATTGTGGATAATTTTTAATAACAGTTGTGGAGTAATAATAGAGGTAAAATGCTTCTAAGATTGTGTGGTGCGAACAGCTCATGGTATGAAAGAGCGGAAGACGCGTTTTTGATAAGATTTATTCAGGGTGAGAGTTGACATTCCATATTTTGAACATGCTTTGTTCTCTACAGCATACATGAGCTGCTTAGGATCGTGTAAAATGGAATGATGCGAATAAGATAGATGGAGACTTGTCTCCATCTATCCTATTCCTACCTTGATACCCCAGGATTTACAAAATGCCTTGGTATATCGTATATCCTGGGGTATCCTTCCGAGGGCTTACCCGGGGCTTCCAACCGTAAGCTGTTAGGCAGGATATGAGGTTTTTCAGTCAGTAAAAGGCAAGATAGCATCCATGAGGCTTTTCCCTAACGTAAAGAAAAGTACATTGTAGAAAGAATACTAGTGTATTATTTTGTCTATGACCAATGTAGGTACTTCGTGTCGTGGACCTCTTAGGTGGACCACGGCGCAGAAGGGATTGAAGGGAAAGAAACATACTTAGAAGGTAGAACTATCAAGTCTATCGAATATTATATTTAATTTTATGAGGACAGCCTGCGGTGTAAACAGTCTGCAACAAAAAGGTAGGAAACCATAAAATGACCGTAAATTATACTTACAGTATGGAACGCTAGATAAAAGATGATACTATCTTTAGGCGCCGCGCCGCGCCGCCTTGTATCGAAAATGCAACACACGTACAAGTGGGTACGAGAATATTTAAAAGCAGTGAGTCACCAGACTCACCAGTCTCCAGTTAGGTGACTAAGAATCTCAAGGGAATATTACAAATTACGGCTTCTAGTGTCGAAAAAGAAGAAAAGAAAATCATTCGTCATCTACCTATTTAGTCCACATCTGGCAGTCATCTGGGTAGCGGATGAGACCTACTGAGGTTTTCGGGGGCAGCCTCACTTGCTGTGCATCTGCAGTCTGGCCAACGTGGTACAGTAAGGTCAATCACCCAGTCAAAAGGATAGGGAGAGGCGCTGGTCCAGTAGTGGACTGGAATTAGCTGATTTGATTGATAGGCAGATTGTCTAGCTAACAGAAGTGGGAATACGTCAGGTTAGTTCTAGCAGAAGTAAGCTCAACATGACGAAGCGAAAAATATACCGAGAGCGCTTTTTCTTTAAAAAAAATTGCAAAGTTGTCAATAGAAAGCATGTTTATTCTTGTTGTAATCCACATTTTCAGGTTTAAAAAATGCGACCTATTTTCTCGTAACCGAAAAAAAAATCAGCTATTCAACGGTCGAACGTGCCTGGATTTAATTCACCAGTTTCGCGTTCGAATTTTAAAATATTTATGTAGAGAGGGGAAAAATAAGTGCAGTACTTGTACTCTCGTACTTGCTACTCGATATCTAGTTACGTAGTTGGTGCAATCGATCGTTCCCGAGCTCCCGTCTGTTTGTGACCTACTTACCCGTTCCTCGTGTCTGCTCCGTAATGGTTACGCACTTTGACAAGTGCCTTATTAGGGCGACCGAGTTCTCATCCCGGACATACGTATACCTTTATAGAATAGAAGTTACGTCGTTATGGAAATTCGATTAAGTTTTAACCAGCATAGTTATACGCTGTTTAGTTCTTTCTTCAGAATATTTATTTACTCCAGAAGGACTTAGATATTTTTATAGAATATTAATAGAAAATAATTTTGCATCTGTACAGAAAATATTAATTAAATAATTCATATATCAAGTCGAAAATGTAGAACTTCACTTAGTTTTGTACCACCCTCACAAGATCTGTATTTACAACTGACAAATAGGGAATGCCCTTTAAATGAAGTCTTAAAAATTGCATCCAGGACGGCGCTACCCTGTGTCTGTCTGATCCTAACCTGTAAGCTCTCTACAACGGCTAGTCTATTTAAAACCCTTTATAATCATCAATAAGCACGATAAATAATTCAATTATAAATTTCTTATAATTATAGTGTGATAATAACTAATAATCAAGTTCAAAAACCTACAAGACATTAATAATACGAACGAACGCACACGCCAATACAAATTCAAGAGTCTCGATTAAGTGGTTAGATAATTTCGAATTGCATGTCTTTAACCCCAACGTTATTTAACTCGATCCGACACCCTAATTAGAAGACGTCTGATCGATATCGCTTCTCGATTCCAGCCATTCGCTTGTCCAACAAGTTTGAGCAGTATTCTCACGGTTGGACGACTAAGTACAATAGTAATAATCGAGTCGACTAGAGTTGCGTCGGTACTCTGAACTCGAGCGTCAGGTGCACGCCACTAATAAGCAGGAAAGACTTCGTGTAGTGTAGGTATTAATTAAATCAGTTAGTACGTCTGCGAGAAAATTTGTCTTTATCTTGTAGATAATTTGCTATAATTATGGGTTGAAGAAGTGTCAAGATCTCGCTGGGGGATAGATCATCATAAAAAATTGCTAATGTTGCCAAATATCTGGGAACGAGTGAGGAAACAATATAATTTATGACCTTAGAATAGACTTGGGTCTGGTTGAAAACCAGCGTTAGACATGCTTGAAGTGTTCAAGGGTTAAAAAGTTTTTATCATTTTAAATGTATCTCAAAGTTACCAAAAAACTCTCTTTCTTTCTTACATTTAAAAACTTTCCAATAAGGCGAAAAAGTTTAACGGGACTGTTTTTATGAACACATAAATATACCCTACTATTTATGATTCCCGCTTAATACATAAAAAAACTAAAGAAGCAGTAATAAAAATAACTACAGCCATTCAATATAACTTCATCTGCATCTACAACATCTCATCGCTTTAATTATATCAGACTACCCGCATTAATTAAGCGCTCGCTCGCGAGAAAAGAGGTCACCGTACATTATTTTCTGGAACAAGAAAGCTTACTAATGATAGGTCAACACAAATTTAGATGCATCCCTGAAGGTTTTTTGAACAAGAAAGTATTTCGGGTTTTAATATGATGCTTGATTTTTCGATGATGGAAGACTGATTTGCAAAATACTTGATTTATACAGTTACATATAGTTCACTTGGTCCAAATTATATGACCATCAAACGACAGGTTAAGCATTGATATCGCTAGTAAATTCTACGAAAAAAGAAGTTAGGTTTCACTTGGTTTGAAAAATATATTTCTTTTTAAATACGTCTGCAAAACGCGCCTCGGGCGCCAGGCGGGTGTCGCGACGGCTAGAGATCTTCATTTCAAGCTTTTGAAACTTAGCCGACGAAGCTAGTTTGACTTTGCACGAAACTCGGAGTTAAAGTACTTTAAAACGCATTCAACTTTTGAATGCTCAAGAATTTGTCTGAGGGAAACAAATTATACCGTTTCACTGTATGATGTCCGACATTTTCTTTGGTAAAAACTGTGAAATGATCCTTGCCTCAATTCTTTATAAGGAAGTCAGCCTTTTTACGGATCAGCATCGCATAAGTCCAATTGTCGATAAGCTACTGTGTACCACTTTCAATTAATAAGCCTTGTGCTTGTTGCAAATAAAAAAAAACAAGAACCTCGGTCGTGAGTCACTCATTTCAGACCGACAGACAGAAGACAGCAGTCAAGGTCATCCCTTGTCATGTCCCAACGCTTACCCTAAAGAGTCCACATTCAAAGTCAAATACAGTTTCATACCAGATTCTGTTTTAACCAGTGTTTACATATCCGCCAGACGATTTGACCAGTTCTCAAGGTAAACGGTCAAGTTCGGACCGAGTGTTTTATAAAATTATATTACCTAATTAGTAAACTTTTGATCGAAGAGCAATCGATTATAATGATAATAATATTTTACATGGCGAGGTCAATGGTTTCGCTAAGTGTTGGTGTTGATTGATTGGAGTATCATTGTTTTTAGGTCACCTTGATGTTTATCAAATCTGCCAATGTCAAAATCGTAGCTATCTATAGATGGTTTCCATTGTCTCTCCCTCGGTAACTCGGTATTCGTTATCTACCACCTTTTAAGGCAATACCATCTTGTTGTACGAAAAAGAAAACAATATTCTGAACAAATGGCAAAAAATACAACCGATTTTATTTTATACATCTACCGAGGAGTTAAGGTTAAGTGAGTAAAGTCCTACATGGATACTATATCGAATTCCTGTCGACTAAAAACCACACGTATCCTACCTAAAAGCCTACGGTTGGGAGTCCCGGGTAAGCCCAAGGCTATCCCAGGACTCCCAACATTGCCTAGTAGCTTTGTTGGTCCGACGTAATGGTTGGCAATCCTATTGCCAGATCAACTTGTAGGTACAGGAGACATTCTGCATTCCGATTAAAACTGTAATGGCCAACAGCAATGTTACACTTTGATAAATACAATCCCTGCAGTCCGAGCATATTATGAAATCCATTAAATAGAAAAGATGCAGAAGTAATGAAACTCCAATGACCATTATATATCAATCAATCAATATCAGAATATAGCAGTCCACTGCTGGACGTAGGTCTCTGCCAGTTTACTCCACAACACACGGTCCTGCGCCTTCCGCATCCTATCCCTGCCGATCTTTTGTAGGTCGCCAGTCCTCCCGGGACATCCTTCCGAGGGCTTACCCGGGGCTCCCAACCACAGGCTGATGGGCGTTACGTGAGGTTTTTTAGTCGGTAAGAGTCCGGCATAACATCCTCTGAGGATTTTCCCTCACGTAAATAAAAAAAAAAAAACAAAACAAAAAAAAAAAAAAGGTCGTCAGTCCATCAATGAAATTATCAGATTAAATTCCCAAGAATCTGCTAAAAGGCAAAAAATGTTTTGGAAAAACATGCCAAGAAGATAAAAGAGCGCCCTTTATGATGCGAGTACATCAGTGTTTGCGTAAGATGAGCTGCAATCTTAGATCATCTAACCACAGGATGCGCCTTACTTAAGCATTGTTTTCTGCCATTGCACATGACCATTTGGTCTTTTGGCTTTATGAAAAGCCTGTACATCAGTACATCATTTTACATGATTAAACTAGTACATTACATTGTAGTTGACTGTACAATAACAATTAACACACAACAGCCATTACGCGTTTGTCGATAAATACATTTTTAAATGCAATGAAATTTTATATGTCTTTGTGTTTCCCCCTTCATTTGTATGAAAACTGGCAGAATATTTTTGTATGCGGTGGTTCGCAAAGGCTAGTCCCGTGTTATATGGTCTAAGGCTGCAATCGATAACAGACGTCTCGACCGTATGACCCAGATACACCTCACTCGATATACTAGGTAGTACAACAGTACGAGTACGTTCGCCATTCGATTTGACCACGTAAAGTTTGGTACGAAACTTTTGAATGACATTTTTCTAATACATACATAATATGAAGTCATTTTAGAGGCTCCTGAGGGATTTCCACACGTAAAAAAATGAAAATATATAGGCGATATAATACTTGATTTTTTGAAGATGGCAAGTTCGATTTGGAAATAAGTAGCTGTCTATTACTGACAGTTTTTTTTGGGGGCAAAAAAAAAAATAATGTCGCCTGTATCACAAGTTTAATGAACTAGGTACGTGTTGTTTATTTATTTTTAGCGAGAGATTTAAAAAGCTAATTAATATTAGATCACGTTGACAAAACCTCAAAGTTGACCAAATTTTACATACATACATATGGTCACGCCTTTATCCCCGAAGGGGTAGGCAGAGGCATATTATATGCCCACATTTCACCTTATTTTATAATTTGTCCCACGTAATAGGTGGTGAGCCGTATTGCCGTGATTAAATGGACAGGCGCAGGTTGTGACTGCCTGCTGTTGAAATAAAGTCTTCAACTTGACTTAACGACTGCCATTTTACTGGCAACCGGGACCAACGGCTTAACGTGCCTTCCGAAGCACGGAAACGCTCAAATAAATGTCACAAAGTGATCACATGGATGGTCACCCATCCATGGACCGGCCATAGTAAATTTTGTGAAGTAAAATAATCATAGTAATATATTCGAATAATCGATCTTGAACGGACATAACTACATGTGCTTATTCCTATAGTAAATACTAACATCATCAGAATCCTCACATCTATCTGACACATGACACCTGACACCTGCCATTCGTGACGACAGGATTGATAAACCGAGATTCCGTACATTCCTATTCAACAACAACAAGTACCTGCATATTCCTAACGATTCCTAGTACGTACGTGCGCGTACCAACCATAGAGCAACGCGACCAGTACGTACAAGGGGAGTAGACATAGCATTTTTTGCTCTTACATATCTGTGTGTCATACGTTGCGGGGGCAAATCGTATTCAAATACACCACTACAAAAGCAATCGGCTGTCACTATGGCATTTACACAAAATACACTCATAATTTCACACTCAAAAATATTATTTAATTTAGTATGTGTGTATAAGCGTAATCCTTTTGGAGTACGCTTAGACACAGGGGAAAGTCTCAGTATGGCACCTCCCCTCCCGAAAAGTCATAGGTCGTGTTGCTCTATGGAACCAACATACATATTCCGGTACTGAGTACGAGAATAAGTCACACGATACGCATTATCGCATCATTTACTTAGTAAATAGTTACTGTAACGTACCATAAATAATTCATTAGATAATTACTAGAAGGAACTAATGTGCGTAGCGTTGAGTATTACTAATCTTAAGCTTTTAGTAATATTTCGACGTAGCAGTGAAGTTAAGACTTTTGTAATCTCGAAATTGGTTGAAAGGGGGTCCTCAAAAAGCAGGCCCTAGACGACAGCGTGATGTGAGGGATTCACACACGCAAGAATAATAGAGAAATGGGATAGCACCCGAACAACCCCCCAAAGACGGGGGATAGCACCCGAACCTCCCACTGGGTGAGGCCGCAGTGGTAGCCGTAGGTCTGTTGAGAGTCCTGGGGTATCCTTCCGAGGGCTTACCCGGGGCTACCAAACGTAGGCATTAGATAGGAATAGGATACGTGAGGTTTTTAGTCAGTAGGAGTCCGGCATAGCATCCATGTAGGATTTTCCTCACATTAAAAAAAAGGGGTGTCCTCTACTCTGGGACATAGGTACTTTCGAGGAGTTACCCGGGACGCCCGGCGCTAGACAGATAGGCAGGCAGGTTTCAGTCGGTTAGACTTTGGCATGACCACGGAGCAGGTATAACATTATATTTACTCCATGGGCATGACATCATACATGTCATAGATTTTCACAATGAAATTATAAATTTTATATTATGGACTAGATGTGGACCCAGTTCCTACTAGCGCCATGCCCGGGATTCAATTTTGTGGTGTCAATTTAGCTTGTCAAATGACGTCATCAATCTGATGGAAAACCACGAAGACACCTGTAGATTGATAATCGCTATCAGTCGAAAAGACCGTTAATATAGCTCCTCAAGTTGATATACACCTCTTCACGCTTCGCTGAAAGAAAGCCAGCCTAACCGTAGTCTGATTGGTCGAAAAAAAAACCAGTCTCAAGGACATTATCTGTGGTACATCGCAGCAAGCGAGTCGATACCGTTATTGAACCGGTCCGGTATCGAATGATAATTCGATACTCGTACACCATGGTTACTGGTTACTAAAATTACTTTGCCAAAAAGACAAAGATGCTGTAGTCAATTGCTCTTTGAAAAAATCTCGCCGTTATTTGTATAATGCCATGGTACTTAATTATTTATCTTATGTCTATTCTAATATTACAAAGAGAAAAGATTTTTCAGTTTGTTTGTTTGCATTGAAAAGGCTGCGAAACTATTGAACCGATTTGTAAAATTCTTTCACTGTTGGCAAGCTACATTATCCCCTGATGAAAAAAATTATGGACGTTCAAAAAAAAGTAGAGAAATTTTTAATAGGCAATAATAATTCAGCATCTTGAGCTCCACTTCCATGGCGTTTATAGGTAAACTGCATAACTGAGTCGTCGCCTGCGGGGTACAAGAGGGACGGGGTAAGGGGTTAAGACGAGAACGGGGACCGGGAAATAGATTTTTAAAATACAAGACCTAGATTTTTTTAAATATTTTTCTGACAAGTATAATGACCTAGCCTGTTACCCGATTCCGGCTTGACGTCGACTTCTGGGACACCCTGTATAACGGTTATAAACGGTCAGTATAACTGGACTTAGAAACAAAAGAATATCTATACAACTTGTTTGCGTGGGGTGTGAAGGTTTTGTTTACTGAAATAATAGATAGATTTGTCATAGTTTTGGTGTACCCAAATTATAATAGTAGGAAGTGTAACGAACCGTTACATATTTCCCTTTTTAGTTAGACCCTCCTTTATTTTATCCCCGTATTCCCACAGGAACGGTAACTATGCGGGTGAAACTGGTAAATAAAAACAAACACTACAAATGCTGACTGAATTAAAACCGGAAAAATATTATAATAGAGTAGAACTATAAAACTGCAACTATTTACCGAATTAGGGCAAAAGAAATAAGGATGTACCCACAATGCACATCCAACTCCCTTTGTCAGTCTTATATGGCTTTAACAGAAGCAACATGGCCTCTTCCGCGGAAATAATGATAATGTTGCATGCAATAATGAAAAGCGTTTTAATTTAAAATGCGGCATCGTTATTCCAAATGCAAATAAGTTAACATTTATTTACCTAGTTCATTTTCATATTTGTTACACAAACCTACATACTCTGTAGCCGTAAGTATTATAAGTTTCCGGCAATTATTACAAACATGTTTTTTAATCGAAGCAAAATTCTGATGCTATGTCGTACTCCTACCGAATAAAACAAGAAAGCCGTGAGATCGTTCTCACCAGACTGTCCCTCTCTAACACGTTTATTGTGAATGTGAAAGTTCAATCCGATTGACGTTGTCATTATTGTTTTATTTCAAACTTTGAACAGATGATCCACGTGACATAGTGACGTAGTTTAATGCAAAAGAGTCACAGACTACAGGCACAAGTCTCGCCATAAGCCCCTCTGCACTCTATTTTATAGTGAGGCTAAAACCGCACGTATCCTACCTAACAGCCTACGGCAGGGAGCCCCGGGTAAGCTCTCGGAAGGCTACCCCAGGGTTCCATTATTACAAACATACAGAAACTTTAGAGCCCCGGGTACACTAAGAGACAAATGGAGTATTATGTTGCAGTTTAATATGACTTGTAAGAAAAGAACCTGGAAATCTATACATATAATAAAATGATAGAAAAGGCAAAACTGTACATTGGAAATTTTTTAAAAAATATACTCGCTGAGTGTTCAACATAATATACCGAAGCCGAAAATATAGTTAGAAAAGTTTTTGTCTGTTTGCTTTGCTTTGTCCGGAAGGATCTCGAAAAGTACTCAATAGATTTGATTCAAATTTTGCAAAAACATTAACTAGGTGTAGGGTCTTCAAATAGGCTATATATTATCACGCTACATATACATAATTTTCACGCGTACGAAGTCGCGGGCTACAGCTTGTCCACATGCATACATACATATGGTTACGCCTTTATCCCCGAAGGGGTAGTCAGGGACGTATTATTACATGCCCTCATCTTTTTTTAGAATTTGTCCCACGTAATAGGTGGTGAGCCGTATTGCCGTGTTGAGATGGACAGGCGCAGGTTGTGACTGCCTGCTGTTGAACCTATTACGTGGGATATACAACTTATGGGACCACGACAAAACAGGTACTCAATACAGACTTTGCATCAGTAAAGGAACTTGTGTAAACTTTTGTATTAAAAGCTAATACCTAATTAGCATAAGTACAACATCACACTTCGCACTAAGTATTGATTCAAACGTTAATATTATTACATGTTTGTCATGCAAATACGAGTATAACGCGCGGACAAACAATCGGATATCGATATATACATATAAATAGATGTTTGCTTAGCTGTTTGCACGTGTCTCTGACACCTAACACCGGGTACTAGCGGTCATGCACTGCACTAATGCATAATTAATATATATCTACTTAATAAGTACCTACAGGACAATGAGAAGTACGTAAATATTCTTTAGCTATTAGGTATAGTATAATATGTACTAACTAATATTATAAAGAGGAAAGATTTGATTGTTTGTATGTTTGAGTCGAATAGGCTCCGAAACTACTGGCCCTATTTGAAAAATTCTTTCCCAGGTAACATAGGCCATATTTTATTCCCGTATTCCCACGGGAACGGGTGATACGTGGGTGAAACCGCGTGACTTCCGTTAGTCATGCATAGTTGTGTCGGATAAGGTTGGCAGAAAAAAAATGTTCTGATTAGGCAGGTATTTGATTCTCTTCAATTTTGAATGAGAAAAAGTGTCTTTGTTACGCTTTCGCGGTTGAATCACTGAACCGTTTCTGATAAAATTTGGTACGTTCGGTATAGATATAGAGTTTAGAAAAGCACAAATACCACTTTTTATCCCGGGAAAAAGTTTCTGTGGGAAACGGGTACGGAAAAACCATCAGCTATTTAACTTTATTTATTGTCCTAGCTAGGAAAGGATATAACATCTTTTTGGCTGCAGTCTTCATAATAAAATGAGAACTTTAAACAAACTACGACTAACAACTGTTTACGATTACGTATTACTGAGTACAAAATGGATGTTAATTCTATACGCAATTGTTACAATACATATTTAAATTATAACTTTCTCTGTCGGAAGTATTACCTAACTCTTTACAAAATAAGGCAGATGTGCACTCAATTATACCAACATACCGCCACTAAAATATTTTCAAAAACACCTGTACATATAATGACTATGACACACTTACGTAAAACAAATCTCATAGGTTTTTTATTAAATGCAGCCACATGATTTTTAGTTTCTTTACGAGATAATATTGTCGTAATATTGCGAGACAATACGCTGCCCAAGCCACCTGAACCTAAACGAGTTACAAAACCAAGCTCTTCTATCAACTTTAATAGTCTAAGCATTTCGAATTTTATTATTTACTAGCTGTTGAGCACTTTTCGAGAACCTTCCGGACAAAGCACAGCAAACAGACAAGCGGACAAAAAATTTTTTAACTGTATTTTCGGCTTCGGTATCTTAATGTTGAACACCCAGCGAGTATTTTTTTTTTAAATATTTCCAATTTACAGTTTTGACTTTCCTATCATTTTATTATAGATATGTATAGATTTTTCTAAATTCATACTTTGTCCCACTCCCATGTAACAGGTGGTCAGCCTATTGCCGTATTGAAATGGACAGTCCTTATTGGTTACTCGCTGTTGAAATTTTTATATTATTTATACTGTTGATTGATGGCACTTGGTGGAACTTGCTGCACATATTGAAAATTTTTATAACCGCCTATGAGGCCTTCGACTTGGCTTAACGGCTGCCAAGCTACTGGCAACCAGAACTAACGTTAGCTTTTCGAAGTACGAAAACGCTTGTGAAGTGCTATTTAAAACAATATTGATTGCATATTAAGAGCCTACCAGACGCCAAATTGTTAAAAGAAGATAGAAGATATACATTTTAGCGTGCAAGAAAGAGAGAGATGCGATCGGTTTTTGTGCGCTTTTAACGAAATAAATTAATTATAAAAAACAATAACCAATAAGAAAAAAATGCTCTAGTGCAAATGAAGATTTTACTATTGTCTTTCTTATAAATATTTGTTATTATAAAAACAACTTATAACATACGAGATCTAGCTTAAAATTTCACGAAATTGAGGTATTTTCAACAAAAAAATCTATCGAGGATTTTATCAGTAATCGTGTTTCGAGCCTAGAGCGTTTTTTTAGTTCATGATGAACTGAAGTTATCTGTGTTCAAATTTTAATTCAGCAGACCTCACGAGTCCTGAGATCTAGATCAAAGTAATAGTCTTTTTGGCGTCATAAGAGTCCATATGACGCCAAATAGACTATTACTTTGATCTAGATCTAATCTAAGCGCTATGTCTTTGTTACCTATACCTAAAAATCTAAAACTCGAACTTCAGTATTCCCAGTATTACCATTCATTGTTCAAAGAGATCGGTTGAATATATTCTCTCTCCATAAGCTCAGAAACCTGCTTGGGCTAAGCAAGTTTTATTTATAAACCTACCTGGTGCGTTGCACAGGTGTTGTCCCGAGGCCAATGCACATCCCGTCACTTGTTCAAAACATACGTTTTTTTGTCTCGAAATCGCTGTCAATGTCACTTTGGACAAATAATTTTTGACGGACGGGTTTTATTTGAACGTTTTACGAATTGATTTAACGAGCTTAAACAACCGCGAAAATGACATTGAAGTGGCAGAAAGTCGTATTTTAAAATGCGTTCTTTTAAAAAAATCCATCACTAATGTCGTTAAAAAGTCGAACCGATTTTTTAAACAAATAATTTTTAGTGCTAGGGTCGAGATGACTTTTCAAAAATTGACAGTAAAGGTCATGCGGTGCGACGCGGAACTGCATTGGAACGACCGACGCTCAATAAATATTATATTTATATTATAACTAGCGGACGTCACGCGGTTTCACCCGCCTAGTTCCCGTTCCCGTGGGAATACGGGAATAAAATATAGCCTATGTTCACCGCAAAGAGTGTAGCTTCCCAACAGTGAAAGAATTTTTCATATCGGTCCAGTAGTTCCGAAGCCTATTCGTTACAAACAAACAAACAAAAAACAAAATGAAAAAAACAAATCTTTCCTCTTTATAACATTGGTATAGATAAATACTGTAGTTTGTATTGATTTGCAATGGTCATCAATAACGCGACGCGGCACTGCAGCGACGCAACACTTTCACGTCAACAATTGCAACGCAGCGAAGCAACAGCAAACCGAAATGTATGAATGTGTCATTTCGATAATCATTATCATTACTCAGAGAATGTTACGTAAAGAATTTTTTTTCAACAAAGGCTATTAAGCATGTCGGACACCTGGACGAGGCCGCAGTGGCGGCCGTGGGTCTGTTGGGAGTCCTGGGGCATCCTTCAGAGGGCTTACCCGGGGCTCACAACCATAGGCTGTTGGGCGTTACGTGAGGTTTTTTAGTCGGTAGAAGTCGGCATAACATCCATGAGGATTTTCCCTCACGTAAAAAAAAAACATGCCGGACACCTGATCGTAAATAATCACCGGAGCTTAATAGACGTATGCAACCACTAAACATGATGCTACTAGTACACTCCTCACGTTGACGAACCTGCTCTGAATGTGGCTTCAAAAGCAGTAATTATTATCAGGTAAAAATCTTTAAAAGTACCTATACAGCAGGTAATAAAATAGTAGGTAGTTAGTCATGTTTTTTTTTATGAAACAAGGAAGTCCACGATACATAAACGTAGTTATTACTACGGGAAACCTAATTAGTTCGGCTCCAGTAAGTATTCTGAAGATTCTGTACTCGGATAAATAAAACGGCGCAGTTTGAAGAGAGAATTATGAACTACTAGCTGACCCGCGCAACTTCGTTTGCGTGATAAATGAAGAACCGCTCAACCGATTGTGTGCAAACTTCACATAAACCATCTACTCAATAGTCCGAACAAAGCCTAAACATTTGGTTTGGATAAGTGAGCCCGTTCTTGAGTTATAAAATTACAACGAAAAGTGGCATTGGTTTTTATATATATAGATTCACAATATTCTAGTTACTACTTATCTTTGACTACAAACAGTTACAAAACTAATGTATTCTGCCAGATTTAGATTATGCGCGATTCAAAAACTGCGGCGGCTTTAAAAAATGTTACAGTTATTCCACTTTTACATAAAACGAATACAGATTTATTCATATCACGAATAAAGTTTTTTATCTAAAGATAGATTACTTATTAAGAATTAAGACGTCTTAATTCATTCGAAACTTTTACGGTAACTTTTACCAAATAAGCGATGTTATAAAACCGGTCTCAAATAAATTAAATGTCGATGCCGTTATTCTGCACAAAAAAAAATGACGTTCAGCCATATTGGGCGCTTTATAATGAGAACAACATGCTACTTTCAGACCGTGGTAGCTCGTTTGTTTTTTTTAATGAAAACTGCGGATAAGACCTTAAACTATATTTTTAGCTTAGCATAAAATATGCATCGTAAACACGTTAGTAGAAAAATAAACCTTAATGAATATGACACCAATTTTAAATTACACGTTCATTTCTACTGCATGTCCTATATCGATTCAGCAGTTAACTTTTTATTATTCACGTCCATGACGCGGTCTGTGACCTAAATTTGTTAATTGTGCAATTGCTATGGACAAAAATGCTTGCCATTCAATAATAACTGTGTATGTTTTGAAGATAATTTAGCTGCAATTCAAAGATTCTCAAGACATTTCGACAGCGACTATTAGCTCGAAGCTCAATCATCAACTTGTAGGTCAATGTTTTTGTTACTTGTAAGCGAAGGTTTTATGCGTTTTTATTTTATTTTTTTGATGCATGCAACCGTTGTGGTCTGACATTGGCTCGTATTTCAACGGTTGGAAGACTAACCGTGTTCTGAATATGCGGATGCGTGTTGACGTAAATATCCACAGCATAACATCACACATGGCGCGAGACCGAGATACTGTATGTATCGGGATATTTAAATATAGAACGCGATCGAGTGAGCGACTTGAGACGTCCCATAGATAACGTTTTAATAACGTTATGTGGCGTTTAGAAATCGAACGTGTATTCGAACACTTCATTCAATTTTAAAATAAATGGCCTATGCATTAATAACATTTCATATTACCGTTATCAGTATTATAGATATGGTTACGGTCAATAAGTAAATAAGGGTACGGGTGTGGCCAGCTGATTGGGCAGGAACGCACACAGGTACATCTGTTTACGAAAGTTGTAACATGGCTGTATATTGATTTTATCCGCTGAAGCGTTGTAGTCGTGATCATAATATCGTATACGAACAGCTGTAGAGATCTGAGATTGTTTCACGCAATGCTAATGAATTTATTGCGATAAGCCGATTCCGACGTACACTTTTTCTTGTGCAGTCGTAGAAAAAAGCAGTAGTCGATGCAAAAAAAAGGGATCGTATAATCGGATACGGTCTGTTTGTAGATTTTTTATGTAGACAACCATAAATTTGTCGATGTTGTCAATGAAACAACATGAAAAAGTTCGGCGAAGTAGTCAACTTGCTATAACTGTTAATCAAAAATAAATAAATACGAAGTCGATTATTTTGCAAACTGTCATGTTAAATGTAAAAAAATCGTAAAAAAAATTTCCAATATTATTATTGTTTCTTTTTCGCTCTCTCTCTTCTACTCTTTCGTACAGAGTTTCACTAATGTCATAGAAGTCTCCAAATACAAATAGGAGCTACCATGCATGTATGTGAGAGATCACATACATGCAATTGATAGAAAACCTAAATTAAATATTATTGTAGCAATAATTTCATATCAGAGAAAAAGTAAACTTGAACAAAATTATGTTTGTTGATAGTGATTGCATTTACAAAGTTTTTTCAATTGTCAGATTAGGTAGGTATTTCTAACAAAAAAAAGAGAATAATACCATGGAATTCACTAGTCCAAAAAAAATTCAATTGGTGAAGCAATTGCTTGTGAGAGTTCTCTGGAGAAAAAAAACGGTCACAATGTTGTTTTGCACCTACAGGAAGTAAAGAGTAAATAATCAAAAAATAATGAATTCCTACCCTCACAAATCCAACACATGACATTGTTTAGGTGAACTTGTGAAATCTATTGGCTCACACAATTCAAGTTCTCAATTCGAACTCTACTTCATCTAATAAAAGTTCTTTTAACAACAAACCTTTTCTTTTTTCTTTAACAGTGATACACTAGGTACCTTGGAATGTAAATGACCACCAACAGTCTGGCACTTCTAAGAACATCAAAATCTGCTGCAATAAAAACATAAAAAAGAATTTTAAAGGGGTTCCCATACAACACCTGCACAATTTTTTTTTACAGTATGGAACCGCCTGTCTAGGTACGATTCCAACTCACACTTGACCAGATTTCATTTCATTAAGTGTTCAGATCAAAAGGGGCTGATCTATAGAAACTTGCAAATACTAGATCAATACTGTTATGAACTACCTATAATTAAATAATACCTAAATATTGTTGTAAAATTAATCTTACTGACTGAAAGATTATTTTGTTTAGACATATAATAGGTACATAGTAAAAGCACTATTGTGTTTCTGACACTGATTGTATAATAAATATTTTTATTATCATGTTTTACATTCCTCATACAATTTTAATATTATAAACACACTCTCTAAAGTAAAGAACACTTTGAGGCTATTGTTTTAATTTTAAGAAAGTTTTTTAATGGAGTAATTGTGAAGTGAAAATACCTAGTTGAAGCCAATTTCATGTTGTAAACTTCTGTTTACTGATATGTTGTTTAAATTGTAGGTATATTTTACAAAATCTATTTCATATAACAAGCTATTGCATTATTTCAGCACTCAATGATGGTATATTCGCATTTACTGTAAGTTTGCCACTGGCATAGAGGCCGGTGTAGAGGCACAGTAGGGGAGGCGATCAGCAAACTCAGAGTGAACAGGTAGTAACAGGCTTGCTCTCTTTTATGTAGGACTAACAAAACTACATACTGGCAAAAAGTGGGTATCCTGCCAATAGGTTTTGTGATAGAGAGTAACAAATATGGTTACATAACCTAATAGTGCCAGGCGGATTTAATAATTTACTCATTTCAACTTAAATTGCTCCCACACATTATTTATTGTAAATCTGCTGCAAAATCACACATGTGTAGGAACAAGAAAGCATTTTTCCATAAAAATACTTTCCACTATTATTTTCATGCTTTCTATGGGGTTCATTAAAGAATTAACTGTTAGTTATCCTACCTTGATTCCGGAGCGTCCCTGTTGCTTAAGCAGCACATTCTCCGGCTTCATGTCGCAGTGTATAATCTTGTTCCTATTGAGTGCATGTAAGCACTGGAGCAGGCTGTGCGAGAACTTGCGGACGAGCTGCAGCGAGAACCCCTGGAACTTGTTCTTCTTTATCAGCTCGTACAAGTTAATCGACAGCAATTCGAAAGTGATACAGGTGTGGTTCCTGAACGTGAAAGAATCGAACATGTGGATGACATTCATTGAGTTGTCCTTATCCTGTTCGCGGAGGTGCTCCAGTATACGAATCTCCTCCTGAGCCTGGCGGTGGAACCGTTTCTCGTTCCGTACCATCTTAAGCGCGACGTTCTCGCGTTTCTTATGGTCGTAAGCTTTCACCACCTGACCGAAACTACCCTTACCGATAACTTTGAGCACCTCATATCTGTAAGCTATATGGTCGTGAGGGATGTGGATATACGAGCCCTGCTCGTTGTCGTAGTCGCAATTGTTGGGGAAGCCCACGAGCCCAGGTCGTTTCTTGGCGTTAGCGCCTATGAAGTACACTTGGGGATAGTCGAATATCTCACGGTGTTCATAGGGGGTGAGTTTGTTCATGTAGAGCTTCATGACCTGCTCGGGGCTGGCGGCGGCGGCCGGCGGGCGCTTGTCGGGCGGCTGCGCGCTGGCCGGCGGCGGCGCAGGCGGGCCCGGCTCGAGCGGCGGCAGCGCCCCGTCCCGCAGCAGCGCGCGCCCGAACGCGTGCGCGCTCCCTAGAGGCATGTCGCCGGTCATGGCCGTGCGGCCGCCGCCACCTCCGCGCACTTCGCTCGCCGTGGCCGAGTCGACCCACAATCTCTCGCACACACCACTGCACCTCACTGCACTTGCACTTGAAGCCGCTGACGCTCTGGCACACTACACGACATTTCACATCGACCGGGAGAAGCGAGACCCACTCATCCACATATGCGGGCACATTCCGTCTCAGTAACGATACGATAAAGCCGCGGCCGCAGATGATACAGTGCGACACGAACCTGTGACACGAACGTGAAACGCAAACAAAGACCCCTTCCAGCCCGACCTGACGACAAAACCAGAGAGAAAATAGAAACGGTCGCCAAAGTCATTGAACCGTTCGACTGCCCGGAACGCCCGAGTGCGACTGAGATAGAACGATATTCGTTCGTTCTAATGTCTCCCACTAGATGTCGCACTTGTAGCACAAACGTCTACGATTGGGTCAATAATAAAGACCTAATTTCTGAATATGTTATGATTGTGTGTGACAAGAGAAATACTACTCCAAAATATTTTAAAATCATTGCTTAAGCTGAAAAGTAAAAACTTAAAACAATATTCATTTATTGGGCGTTTAAAATGGATTCATTATCTTGGCTGTGCTTTCTTTATGCTTAGGGCCGTCTACGTCTGAGCTATAGGTCCTATATACACTCAAAAATTATGAACCCAATTGGAAAGCTAAAAAGTTTTAGACACTCCACATCTGCATGCTTAATTAACTATGGTTTTCAGGTCTTACGGTTTTTAATTTGTATATAGTCACGCCTTTATCCGAAGGGCAGAGACAGGCAATAGTACGACACCTATACGCCCACATTTCACTATTATAATTCTTTGCCCCCACGTAATTTATGTGGTCAGCCAATTGCCGTGTTGAAATGGACAGGTGCAGGTTGTTAAGACCGAACTCACTCTCGATATTTTTCTGAATGCATTCATTATCTTGGCTGTGCTTTTTTTATTCTCAGGGCCGTCTGCGCCATAGTCATTCTAAAGTTTTGGACCCAATTGGAAAGCGAAAAAGTTTTAGACACTCAACATTTCTAGACTTAATTGGTTAATTATGGTTTTCAGGTCTTACGGATTTTAATTTGAATATGTATAATCGCGCCTTTCTCCGAAGGGCAAAGACAGGCAATGGTAAGATATCTATGCGCCCACATTTCACTATCCTTTATATAGTAGATTTTTGCCCAACGTAATAAGTGGTCAGCCTATTGCCATGTTGAAATGGACAGGCGCAGGTTGTGACGACCGGACTAACTCTCGGTATATTTCAAGTCGCTCATAGGGCCTTTAACCTGGCTTGACGACTGTCTGTAAAGTGCCATGTTACTGGCAACTACCGAGACCAATGCTGACCCCTGCCCAAAAGAGCGTATCCTCAAGCGTGTACATTGTCAAATGACGCAATATATGTGACTCAAATGTCTCGGCAACGCATTTACATTAACTGGGCTGGGCAGGAGACAAACATGCCTTCAAAAGCACGGAAACGCTCTTAAATGAAATGTCATAAAGAGGTCTCGTGGTGGACGGCCAAAACTAAACTACAATATCATTTACTAGGACTAGGGTATAGATACTACAACATAGTAGGGTTACGAGCGCTCCTTTTTCAGGTCTTAATTTGCATCTTATTAAAAATATTAAAAGAAGTGTGTTTCAGAAGAGACAGGGGTATGCACATGATGCAATCACAGCACAGAAAAGTCGTCAGCTAGTTAGATATCCTATCTATGGACTGTAAATGAAATAACTGTGGAACACAATAAACCCATTGCTCTGTCGAATTGAATCAATTCACTAGACCATTAAGTCGTGTGCTGTTCCATCTAGCTCTGATTACTGTGTTACATCGGATACCATGCAACTGGATGACATCGAGGTTGACGTAGCCCCAAAACATCCATGACACTTGCTTTTCCAAATTGGCCTTCGGAATCTGAATGACCCGGCGACACACTATTTTATTTTATTAATTAATATTATGTAAAACCCGACGGGCGAATATTCTACTTGATGTTCAGTTGAATATCTTAAAAATGTTTTTTTTTTAAACAAATCTGTAGTTATATTGGGTAGGTAATGTAATGATTAATTTTTATCTTTTTAAGACTGGACATGCTGTGTAGGATTGGGAACCATAGTTCAATGAAAGTCATAATACAGTTTTCTGTATGTGTACTAATTCTACGGGACCGTCCCGTAATGCTAGTTGAATCCCGCATTGCAATATTAAATAAAATAGTCCCGCAAATCGTCTAAAGTGTCCCGTATGTCGCGCATTCTTCGTTTCCCATTTTGCCGTCGTCTAGCTCAGGGGTCGGCAACCTTTTGAGTCGGAAGAGCCAAAAATGCCTATTTTAAAATTACAACATTTTTCAAGAGCCACAAAATCTTTCTTGGTCATACGAACACCCCCCCCCCCCCCCCCCCATAGCCCGCGGAGAGAGAGAGAGAGAGACTGCAGACCAAGTGTGTCGCGAGCTCTGGGATCATCCTTTTCCAAGGGCGTACCCAGAACTTACAGCCATGGGTAACGGTAGCGCACCATGTGGATTTTGAGGATTTCCAAACGTAAAGAAACAGGGTGATTATCTTTGTGGAATTCTTCAAAATTGGTATACCCACTAAAACCATGGGGTGTTGCTTTCCTAAACCTTCTTGTCGCAATTGTTGAGTTACAGAAAAAGGCAAGCGTACAAGTTCTGCAGTCCAACATGCGCTGCCTGCAACAGGCTGGACCCTGTGGAGTCTAAAAAAAGTTACCCACCGAAACTTCACTACTGCGACCCCAGAGCATGAGAAGCGCGTCTTAGTCAGTCGTGCGACTGACCAAGACTGCTGGCATAAAATCCCGTCGTCGACCACACGTGCGAGGTTGGCGACCTGGAAGTGTGAGTCCACCTCACTCTCACACCTGCAGCGCTTTTCTCATTGCCGTCGATATTGCGCGTCGAAACGACGCGACGGAAAACCAATTATCTTCGCTGTCTAACATACCATCAATTTTATTAGACAGCGACGCGACCGAGCTAATTTGGGCTTCTAGATCGACGCGCTCGCCACTCCACTCCCAAAACACACACAAAAGGCGAGCGTGTGCAGCGCTGTATCCACGGCGCCGTCCTCGCAGTGTCGGTACGTTGCCTCAGGCTCAATACCTATCACCACGTGCAGGTGCAGGTATTCACCAAAACATCCGTGCCCTGTAAGGAGCTGTGTGAGGTGGTATGTCAGTGCACCATGCCGCTTGTCTACTCAGTACCTCAGAATAGATCAGATGGCCGAGACGAGCTCAATGCTTACCGCGGGGTTCTAGCCTGGTGCACCATTTATGGATGAGATCATCGCGCGCCCTTATACGCCAGTTCTAAATCTCTTCCGGAAATGGTTGGATGCCATTTTGACGTACCAAAGCATTCGACCGGTAGATATCTGCCAGAACTGCTTATCTGGGTCCCACGACAGACTTTCAGTAATTAGACACGCACGCCGCTTCCTAATACGGTGCAATACGCTCGAGCCATTCTCTGGACCTTGGTCCGCTGCGGACATCGCAACAGAATCCTATTCGAAAGAAAGTGGTGCTCCAACTGGTCCGCTCAAACTGGTGCTCCATATAACGCTTTCGAGCGCAGATCACCACCTATAGGCGTGGTTGCTTGTTTATCTGCTAGTAAGGCTGTTGTAGTGTTTATAAAAATAAATGTTATGATAATTGTGGGTGGAACTAAAGAGCCGCAGCTTCAGTTCCAAAGAGCCGCATGTGGCTCGCGAGCCGCGTCTTGCCGACTTATTGTATGTATATGAGCTAGACTCTAGCTCATATACATACAATAAGTATTCCACATAAAAAATACGACCGACGAGACGCCATCGCGCCGAGTGCCGCCAGAAGCAACGTAGGTATCTTTGGTACGCGTACGGTATCATCGCGCACGCTGCACGCGCAGTCGCGCAGCCATAATACACGCAGCACACGCGTGTATTGTTGGTTTTTGTTAATTTTCTATTTAGTGCACGCGCCGTGACACGCCATTGGTAACCCGTATTTTTTAGTTTCGCTACAATAATTAATTGCTGTTCCATCGCCGTAAACCGTGAAAAAGAGAAGTTGTAAGTTCACCGAGGACTTGCAACCGGCCTTCATGACCGGGAGCCTGAGGACGGTGAGAGGGCTGCTCACCGTCCTTACAGAAGGCCCTAGACGACAGCGTGACGTGAGCGATTCACGCACGCCCCCCAAGAAGCGGGATAACACCCGCAAAACTCCCCAAAGACGCGGGACGCGCACCCGAACCCACCCGGCGGGCGAGGCGAGTCTGTCCGTTGTAGTGAGTAGGTCTGTTGGGACCTCTGGGATATCCTTCCGAGGGCTTACCCGGGGCTGCCTACCAAAGGCTGTTGGGCAGGATACGTAAGGTCTTTTATTTGGTAGGAGTCCGTCATAGCATCCATGAGGATTTTCCCTCATGTAAAAAAAAGTGTTGTTTGTACTAATTATATAAGTAAGTAGGTACACCACCAACAATTCCAACAAATCCTCAGCCTTACAGGGTCGGCTGCGCGAGTGTAGCGCCTCTGGTGTTGCAAACGTTCATAGGCTACGGTGAGTGGGCGGTATGCTTGTCTGCCACCTTAGGGGTAAAAAAAGTCTTGTTATGGATAGGTAGTGTCAGGTGTCCCGCATTGATTTTTTACAAAGTTGGCCGCCTTACAGTGTCAGCACGTGGTCTTCGAGGTTAGAAGATATCCGGAGGTTTACGTGAAATTGGTATAATGTTAAATAGTAGGTACTTTACCGTCGCTAAATAGTCTAAGATTTTACCTTAAATTGGTAAAATCTTAGACAAAGAACTACAGTCAAAAGAACGAATGGTATTAATTTAAAATGTTAGCTTTAAATTCATATACCACGCGTGCTGATGAGCTACGGCCTGGCCTACGCTATGAACAAGTATTAAGTAAAATTATCATGCTTTTTTTCATAGATTTAGAATTTTTCGCTACTCTCAATAGATATACAAAGCGTGCGAGCGAGACCTCATTATCCATAGCACTTTGCTCGAGAGGAAAAGAGAAAGCAAATTGTGTACTCATATGTCAGTATTTTGAATCGCTGAGCCCGCTGGGATCCTATGGCGGCTCTATGTTATTTATAATATCCAATAATCTGTAGTGATCTTACGATTAAAATAGAAAATTTTATATTTTCAACAATATTGTCGTGTTTAGTGTGTGAATAGGATATTACAAAACGCAATTATACGAAGAAAGACTCGTTTAACAGGTCGTTTGTGACTTCGTTCATTCCATTTTTGACGTACATATTTTGCCAAATTGGATGTAAAATTTCACTGAAAGTCCAACTCATAACGTAGATTATGCATTTTCCTTCATACATAACACAATATTTAATGTGTAAATGCATTTTTGGAGGATATATAAGGCAGAAATAGAAAGGGCTGTTTACAGTAAAATAGTCATGGGTAGGTATCGATAAGGATGTCGATAGTTCATTATAGTGGCATTGCTACAAACAAACTTATCTGGATTTAATTTACTGAAATATGATTGATTTTTACTCGAACTGTGTTATTTAACCTTAGGGTTTTGTGCCTATTTTAATATAATACATATTTCCAAAATTTGTGATCCATTTTGAGTTGAATTTTTATAATTTTACTTCACTTAAGGTACTCCACGCCACACCGGGATGTTTGCTGTGCAAGGCGCAGATTAGCCTCTGCGTCGAATACTGTTCTCACCTTTGGGATGACTGTGCGAGGTACTTACTGGACGCGCTTGGCGCTATGCAGAGACGTGTTATCCGATTTCAATTATAGGTTGTCCTAAGATGACGGTAAGCCTCGAGCCGTTAGCGCAGCAAAGAACCATAGCGTCCTTGGCTGCCTTCTACTGAATGTATCACGGCGAATGTTCTGAAGAGCTCTTCAACCTGATCCCACCATCTCCTTTCCGATTCCGAACAACACGTCGGGCAGAGGTGCCACTCATATATAGCGGAGAGAATCTTCGCCAGAACTGAGCGTTTCAAAAGATCGTTCCTCTGTCGAACTACAAAATCCTGGAACGACCTGCCCGCACATGTGTTTCCCTCATTTTACAATCCCGGGTTCTACAAGCGGAGCGTGAAGAGGCACATCATAGGGCCGCCAGCTTGAGGACTACTGTCAGAAGTCTTGTGTGCTGTAAGCATGGCCCCCATTCGCTAGATGCGCCACGGCTTTCCATTAGTTTCCATCAGTGGCGACGTCAATTTGGCGAGGTTAATATATTTAAAAAATCTACGAGTAATATCTTTTATTGTTACTAGGGTTCAATAATAAATGAGTTTCTAGGTTTAGTATTACGATAAGAGTTGGATTTTTAGTAAAATTTCAAATTCAATTGGCAAAATATATATGTACGGCAACAATGCAATGTACGATGCCATAAATTACATGTTAAAAGTGTATTTTCACATTCACACACTGAATCAAAATTCGTAAAATCATTACAGAATTTCTAATATTACGAGTTACCCCATATAATCCCATTTTTACTTTTTCATAGTCGATTACATTCAAATTAACAATTTATTTCCCAAAACAAGAAGTTGGAGATGAAACTTCTAAGCACTTTGTGTGCTTAGAAGTTTCATTTCCATTCCATCCATTTAGATAGATATACTTTTATCGATAACATAGGTGTGACCATTCAACAACACTATTTAACCCACACATAGATCTTTCATTTTTGGTCTCGTCTTCAGTTTGACACTGTTCATCTTTGCTTTTTTTACATTCTATGCATAGATTTTTAATGTTATTTTGTACCTGGCAATATCTAAGTTTTAACCGATATATTTGACACTTAGGTCTTTCTTCATACTCCTTTTTTGTCTATGCTCAATCACTTACAGCAGACGCCATCTGTTGTAAACTAACAGAACAATAGCCTATTCATTCGGCGGCCGTTCCACACGTCTTTTTCATTCCGTTGTTTTCTGTCATTATAATCGCAATCTGTAATTAAGTATAGCGTCGTGATAAAAGTGTTAAAAATACTGAACTTACCAATAAGTGCAACAAGAAATGTAAATTAGTGTTCTTCATACATCGTGCTGATAAGAACCGTGAGTTGCACCGATTTTCTTGTGATGACTTAACTGTGTAATTTTCTTTTATATTTACGTTATTTACTTAGTCAAGGAGTTGATGGCTAGTATAATTGTTGTATTTTTCTTACTTACTCAAACCCTATTTCATAATATCTTTAATCAAAAATCATCAATTCGGGGCTACCGACTTTTGTATTATCAAAATTCTTTTAGAATTTAGTACATTGATTCTTCTACTCATTAATTTAAACACTCAGACGTCAGTTTTTTGAATCTAATACTTGAGAATGCGATACCCTACATAAAATTATGTACAAACAAATATGAACCTTTCAAGGTAATGGTAGGGGCACTGATATGGATAACGTATTGTTTGTTACATTGATGTATTTCATTTCCTTGTTTGACTAACCAAGGTTTCTATGTTTGTGCTTCGTTTACATGATACTTGGCCACTTGCCAATGCATCAAAAATGACTGCTGCACTCAGAAATTATATAAAAGTGTTTTTCTTTTGTAGACTTGATGAGTCAAATCAATTTGAAATAAGAATGTACACAATGGATAATTCAATGTTTACAAAATCTTAATGATTACAAAGTCATGATACTACCTTAAGCGACTTTCTGATTAGTTGACAACAAATCAAGCTTATTCTGTGAAATTTTTCATCTCTACCAAAAGAATCAAACCAATTTTATAAAATAAACTAGCTGACCCGCGCAACTTCGTTTGCGTGAAAAATGAAGAACCGCTTGACCGATTTTGTGCAAACTTCACATAAACCATCTACTAAATAGTCCGAACAAAGCCTAAAGATTTGGTTTGGATAGGTGAGCCCGTTCTTGAGTTATAAAATTACAACGAAAAGTGGCATTGATTTTTATATATATAAGATATGACAGATTTAGTGTATTGTTCGTCATAATGTGAAAGCAGCGTTGCTTGGACTTCCACTGTATGTAATTAAAATTATATGACTTGTCTAAAAACTTAAATAACTTTATTACCAACCTCTATGGTTACTAGAACTCTTTGAGTCATCATTGTGGTATTTTTATCTTTTTAATTTTTACCAGCCAGTGTTACTGTATCTGTGGGAACTTTTTTTTTTCATTATATTCTTTGTAGTTGTGCAAGACAATTGTTTGTACTTCATTTGTGTATTAAACAGTGGGAGTAATTATCACGATAAATGTTAAGGACAAATGTATAATTATTGTTGATGTTATTAATGACTAACTGAAAGACTACTTGAGCTTAAAGATAGCTTTTGGGAAGTTAGAACTTGAACATGTTAAGTTTAGACCTCTTTATAATCATAATTTATGCTCATACTATCACAATTCATGGTTGTACAGATACAGGGAGACCTCAACATGCCATGCATAGTAATTTTGCAATGATATCAAAAAAAATGAAAATTAGGTATTCTATTTATTTTGATCCTATTAGTAAAAAATATTTTCCGTGAGAGTTTAGCGGTGACAGACAACAAATAAAAACATTGATTCTAACTGTTGTATATTTTATCTCCAGTCGCAGATAAGATATCAGTAGATTCAGTAGCTACATCACAATGTTGTATAGTAATTATTGCTAAAGTACCTACCTAATAATTTAAATTTTAAATACAAATTTTTAAATGACATAAATTTGCTTGTTGGAACAGTTTGTCCCAAAAGACCACATACATACAGACATCTGTACATTTAAAATGACAGAAAAGTCAAAACTGTACATTGGAAATATTTAAAAAATAAATACTCGCTAGGTGTTCTATGTAAGATACCGAACCCAAAAATACAGTTAAAAAAATTTTTGGCTGTTTGTCTGTTTGCTTTGTCTGGAAGGATCTCGAAAAGTACTAAATAGATTTGGTTCAAATTTTGCACAAATATTACTTAGGGGTGGGGTCTTCAAATAGGCTATATATTATCACGCTACATATCCCAGGGGCTAAGCAGAGAGCAAACAAATTGGCTTTATAACATAATTTTCACGCGTACTGAGTCGCGGGCATCAGCTAGTTACCAATATCCAGACAGACATTATAAATATGTAAATTCCTTTGTTAGCTGATGAGGGAGAGAGAGGAGATAGTCAAAACTTTTGAGTCAGTCCCTATTCAGATGCGCCTATCCCTCTCTAGCTTGTTTTTAGGGTTCTATACCCAAAGGGTAAAAGCCCTTTGGGTAAATCCTCATGGATGCTATGCCGGACTCCTACCGACTAAAAAACCTCAAGTTACGCCCAACAGCCTATGGTTGGGAGTCCCGGGTAAGCCCTCGGAAGGATGTCCCAGGACTCCCAGGGTAAAAGCCCTGTTACTGAGATTCCACCGTCCATCTCAAGGTCAGGAGGCTGTATCTGATAGTTAACAGTTGAAATTTCCACAGATTATATATTTCTGTTGCCGCTACAAAAACACTAAAAATAGAAAATTAATGAATGAAGGTTACCATACTCGTAATTATATCAAATGTGATTTTTGTGTCCGCTAATCCGACTTGCACTTATCCGAATTTATTTTATACTAGCGTACGTCACGCGGTTTTACCCGCATAGCTCCCGTTCCCGTGGGAATACGGGAATAAAATATAGCCTATGTTCACTGGGAGGAGTGTAGCTTCCCAACAGTGAAAGAATTTTTGAAATCGGTTCCGTAGTTCCGGAGCCTATTTGATGCAAACAAACAATCAAATCTTTCCTCTTTATAATATTAGTATAGATTGGCACTCAAACCCAAGCCTTTCTTGCATTAACATTATAATGAAAATGAAATTTTAGTTTTTTATTTTTTCAGAATTTGAATAAAATCTGAACTGTACCTAATTTAGCTTTCTAATTTTTTCAAATGTGTTCAGTGGTGTATATATAATTTTTTTTTAATGGAAGAATTCTATGTTTAAAAAAAAATTATCATTTTAATGGCCTCAAATTAACAGTATTATAATGTTACAGTATTTTGATGATGACGAATTGACAGTAAGTGGGACACATTTCTTCTAGAACTGAGTAGCGCCCTATGGGCCAAACCGCTGAAATCAGAAACATAAAAAATCGGTTGAGCGTGCGTAGCGGAGCGTGAAGAGGTACATCATAGGACCGCCAACTTGAGGACCACTGTCAGAAGTCTTATAGACTGTGAGAGCCTCAATCGCGTAGATGTCGTTATAGCTATCCATCAGGCGCGCGTGCTTAATAATTCCATTAGTTCCATTCCATCATGAAACTAGAGTCTAGCTCTAGACAATGGAACTGCTGGAATACGTCGAAAAAAAGCGCATTTCAAACTAGTATTATAACCAGTACCAAAGATAATTATACTTAGTACACAATACTTATGATAGAAGATTGCGTCTGACTCACGCCAAAACATTCCTCGGCTATAACATTACCTGACTTCCTAGAATATGGATAATACCATACTATGGGTTATTGTAAGCTTCGATAAGATAGCGAACGAATGCCAGTATACAGTACATATCGTTTTTGGATAAATGTTTCGATAACGATAGTTAAAAATAAAAACCGATGTTGTCATCGACATCATTAAATAGATAATATATTTTTTAGGACATCCTCAGACCACGTGTATGACGTGGTGTGAGCATGTCCCAAAAAATTATCCTAATTAAGCTGATATAATCTTGTGCTATGGGATCTACACAGTATTTGCTACGAAACAAACATTTGCAGATCACATACATATTTTTTCGACCTGGAATTCGAACACGAAGCCTCAGCACGGCTGTCCTAGACACATACCCAGGCGCCACTCGTAGCTATTTATTAGCGTAGTCCCAGTTATGTTAAAATTCTCCAGAATAGACCCATTATGGTCTGTATTTTGGAGCACTAAGTCTTCTTTCACTATCTCAAATCGACTCCGATGACCTCCCCACTTCTCGATAGGGTCCTACCCTGGCTATTTAGCGCCTGTGTCGGAATCACGGAATAATAATTTTTTTTCTTTTCTGTGGTCGGAATCCCTAGGGCTAAGGGCTACTCTGCCGAGGACGCACACGGGGCTCCTGGCCGTAGCAAAGGCACCGTGTGGATTTTTTAAATATATTTAGCTTGCCATAGTGATGCCGCCGCCTGATGAGAAGCCATTACGACATCTAGCGATTAAGGGCCACTCTCGCAGTCTACAACAAGACTGTAGATAGTGGTCCTCAAGTTGACGGCCCTATGATGTGCCTCTTCACGCTCCGCTTGAAGAACCAGAAAAGAAGAGTTGTAAGAAACACGTGTAAGTGTCTCTTGCGCAAACTATTCACTTATGGAAAAAAAGACGTGTGGCACTCGGGGACTGCCGCGGTAAAGCTATTACATAGCATTTTTTACCAACTATGCTAGTATAATAATTATTTCTATATAAGAATACTAGCTGATGCCCGCAGCTTCGCCCGCGTAAAATTTGTTACCGCGGGAAGTTATTCCCGGGATAAAAGGTAGCCTATGTGTTATTCCAGACTATAATGTATCTCTGTACCAAATTTCAGCCCGATCCGTTCAGCGGTTTGAGCGTGAAAGAGTAACAAACATCCACACTCACAAACTTTCGCATTTATAATATTAGTAAGAAGTAAGATTTTAAGGCCTATGTTCAACAAAGTAAAGTACCAAGTACCTACTTGACTGTGGACATTTGGGCTTTTGGACTTTAGGCCTATTGGCCTTTTGGACTTTTGGACGGCACACCCCACTTCACTTCACCCCACCCTACACACCTCAGCCCACCCCACTTCACCCTACTTCACTTCATATACATAGGTACACGTTATGCAACCGCTCACGTGTACACGTTGGTATATAAAGTGCGAGATACACGAACGTGGCCGAGCGTGGCCGAAGGTAGCCGAGAGTGTGATTTATTTTCGTGACAGAATTTCTGGATTCGGTCTCCACGCAAGGCCCGCGATAAAAGCTATGCAATAGCTTAATAGGTATTTTGTTTTAGAACTTTTTAAGAAGAACAATTATTTTGTAATAAATTATTTTTATGTAACTTCAAACATTTACGCAGAGGCGCAACGGATACTCTTATAACGATTAAATGTTTTCCGTTTTCGAAATATTCCTCATTGCTGCACCGCTCCTATTAATCTTAACATTATGTTATGTAGCCTATAGCCACTATCAATAAATGTACCTACTTCTTATCGAACAGTTTTTGAAACCCTACCAGTAGTTTCAGTAAGGCTTGCCTTGTTGTGATCATGGTCCCTTTGCAGCGTGTGTCCAATCCAGCGCAGCAGCTACACTTCCGACGTTTGATCTGTTGGTGGATAGGGGTCTCACTGCAGCGTTCCAATAGTCTTACGTTCGTGATGTTCTCGGGCCCGTATGTACCGAGGATCCATTGGAGGCAGCGTTTGACGAAGACTTATAGCTGGTAGCTGGTGCGAAATGTCTTTAGTGACCTTCCATGTCTCGCATCCGTATAGCAGTTAGCAGTACAGTTTTAACGTTTACTTTGTTTTGAGTTTCACTCTTCGTGTCCATTTTCGCAATTGCCTACAGGGCGCAGCTGTGTAAAGGTTGTTTTGGCCTTGGCGAGACTCGAAATGATGTAGGGTACTCTTCTATCCCATCAGTTTCTGACACGACACTCCCGAGGTACGTGAATTAGTGCCTCCACCACATCTCTTGCGTCTGTCGATTTTAATTTCAGTCCAGACATTCGCTGCCACATCCTGCTCGTTGTCCTGCACGTTGTCCTGCAGACATGCATGACGGCGTGTGTGTGCCTCAGCAGGCACAGGACATCGGCATCATTTAAATCCTCCAGGATATCAGTATAGGCCCCATTCTATGCCGCGCCGATTGTTCTTTGCGGTATTCAGCATTATACCATCTATTTTCTATGGATGGTTGTTAACTATCCTGTTATCTTCATAACGATCCTCAAAGGTAGGTACAGTATGTATTTTCAAAAGAGTTTGTGAACTCTTTTAATTTCTTTTTCAGAATATTGATGACATTTGATTGATGTCATTTTATACACGTTACGTCTATGTACTACATTGATACATGTAATAAAATTCTAACACGCCGGTGTTTGTATGTAAATTGTTTATACTGAGGAAAATTCTATACTGAGGAATAGCTTTAACCATTAAGCTCTATTTTGATTAAGCAAACAGGGCAGATTCACACGCGACTTGATGAGTATGATTAATAAATACCTCTAATTTCATAGACCTTGTGTGACGTAAACAAAGTTGCGAGGGTCAGCTAGTTAAAAGATAAAACAAAAGGTTTCTTCTTATCTACTTAAAAACTATTTTTACAAATTTTATGGTAATAATAGACATTCTTTGAAATGTGCATTTATGGTATTGTTGTGACTTTTATGACACGTTTAAAGTACATAGGTATGGGATAGATGGCGCTCGCGGCTACGTCAGCGTGAAATTTTCTTCCCGCTTCCCATGGGAACGTACTCCCGGGTTTGGTTATCTTTATAGCAGTATTATATATAAATTAACAAAACAAAAAATAATATGTACTGCATTGGTGATAATAATCATAAAATGTATGTAAATAGAGTACTCACTCATTTTCTTTCACTATTTTTCGTGACTTTCTTCATTAATAAATGCACTGTTAATTCATTTTTAAAACACTTTTTACACAAATTATACGAGTACAGTTCACTGTTGTACATAGATGATGAATACCTATACACCTATAGTCGACGAAGTAAATTGACAGCAACTAATGTAATTGACAGCATCGAAATTGTCATTTCACATTAAGAACTCTAAATTCGACCAGCACTCTTAATTCAACTTTGGTCGAGTGGTTAAGACGCGGATCGGTACGCAGAAGGCGCAAGATCGATTCTGGGTACAAGCATCAATTTTTGGATTATTTGACATAATATATAACGACTGCAGAGTTCATAATTGACGTAAACAAAAAATTTATGAAGTGCGAGACGAGATACACGAACGTGGCCGAAGGTAGCCGAGAGTGTGATTCGTTTTCGTGACACAATTTCTGGATTCGGTCTCCACGCAAGGCCCGCGATAGAAGCTATGCAATAGCTTAAAAATGATTTTAGGAACCTCAATAGCATTTTTGAAGACCTATCTATAGACACGTATGAGTTTGATGAATAACAAAAATTTTGAGTTTCAGTTCTGAGTATGGGGACCCCTAAAATTTACTTTTTTTTTTTTTTATACCCCTAAGGTGGCAGACAAGCATACGGCCCACCAGAAGGACCGGTGGTCACCGCAGCCTATGAACGTTTGCAACACCAGAGGTGCCACACTCGCGCTGCCGACCCTGTAAAAACCTTCTAAGACTTCTAACTTTTTTTCTGATTATAAAACTAGAAAAAAAGCATTAAGATTCTCATATAAATAAGAATCTTAATGCGGTTTACAGAATACATCTAGTTACCAAGTTTCGTAGAAAAGTGGCTGTGACACACGGACGGACAGACAGACAGACATGACGAATCTATAAGGGTTCCGTTTTTGCCATTTTGCTACGAAACCCTAAAAAGCCGTAAATTATTTGTGAAAATGTTAAACTGCCTGCTACTGCCACTGTTCATGGTGCACAACCTGTTGACAGATAGAGAGCGAAGTCTTTGTAATGGAGTCTCATTTTTACGCTTTAGAAACGAAACCCTAAGAAATTATCCAATGCCACTGACATCAGAAGAATGTATTTCTCATAATCAATATCAATCAATCATCAATACATATAATAAAATCGTAACAGGTCGCTGTCTGTACATTGAAGATATATAAGAAAAAAAAATACAGGGTGGCTTTATGAACGCAATAGAACCCAAAACAATGATTTTTAGAATTTTTGTCTGTTTGTCTGTACGTTTGTGCACGCTAATCTCAGCAACCGCTCAACCGATTGCAATGCGGTTTTCTTTGTTGCGTTGCGGTTTGCTCCACTTAACATTTAGTGTTTGTTTCATGTCAATCGGTTCATAAATCATCAAGTTATATCAATCTAAAGAATTTGCAGCATACGAAGTCGCAGGCGACAGCTAGTACATTAATAAATATCGGAGTAATATGGTTCTATGCAAGGAACAAAAATACTATTTTTTTATTCGCGGTTCTATGGATGCATATCTTTCGAGGTTGAGTTGCATTTATCGATTGCATTCATCACACGGTTTGATAAATAAGTGAACAACCATTTCAGTGGACGGTAAAAATTGCAATAACTCCGATATTGATTTTCAGCGAACTGTTCTTTCATATTTTATTCAGCTTTCTTTGCATACAGTCTGTTGAATTCATAGATTTAGAATTTTTTGCTACCTTGAATCGATTGAGGTATCAAGGTGTCTTTTTTCGCATGTATTTTTAGCTTTAGATACACTCTCGATGAGAGCTTTTCCCCTTCGTTCTGGGTGTCCTGTCCGTTCTACATTCTCCACCATTATCCAGAAGAAGTTGGGGTTTTTCTATTTCGTACCCAGGTTTTTTTATGTGTGAAAATTCCTCATTGATGCTATACCGTACTCTTATAAAACAACTGCCTACGGTCGGGAGCCCGGGTCAGCCCTCGGTAGGATTTCTATTTTGCTTTTGAATTTTTTGAATTTCAATTTGAAAACTTTGAATTTTTCCCTGGATCACTAAAGGGTCTTAATATCTTCGATCAGTGATCTTTATGCTACATATTAAGTTTCGATAGAGACCTTAATATTCTGAACTTGTGTGCTTCGTTGACTAATTAATGCACCATTTTTGCCATAACACGTTGAAGCAAGGTGATTCGTCTTGCTCGTAAATTACTCAGAAGTTGCACCCCTGGCTGGGCCTCTGTCTGTAGATTGCAGTATCCCCACATCTCATTATACCCTTTATAAGAGATCCTAACAAATAATCTGTTTCACTTAACAATCTAAGTTCAAACCAAATTCTTCGGACATCAAAACCAATTCCGGAAGCACACGTACTGACCAAGAAAACATAATTAGCATTGTTACTTGGAGTGCTAACCTAATAACTATTTTTAGCCGTTTTGGTACAAGTCACGCAATCTCCAGGTGTTCATTTTACAATGATGTGATTCATAATACCAATGTACTTTAATGGCGGTGAAACGTAATTATAAGTACACGGTATTGAAGGAGTGGCTTGCGAATGGCGAATTTATTGCATTCACTGGTTATTGTATACTAGCGGTCGTCACGCGGTTTCTCCCGCGTAGCTCCCGTTCCCGTGGGAATATAGGAATAAAATATAGCCTACGTTTACGGGGGAGAGTGTAGCTTCCCAACAGTGAAAGAATTTTTCAAATCGGTTCAGTAGTTTCGGAGCCTATTCGATGCAAACAAACAATCAAACCATCAAATCTTTCCTCTTTATAATATTATTAGTATAGACTAGTTTTTGCTCCCACGATTTTGCCTGTGACAGACAACTCCTCAGTAATATATGTATGTGATCAAAATGTGCTACAGAGAAATACGTATTTACAATTTTCTATGAAAATATAGTCTCCCCTCTGGGAATTTTGCATAGTAAATGTTATTAATGTTAGTTATTTCTTCTTTGTTCTTTCTTGATAAGTCTGAAACTTGCACTTATTAAATTATCTATGTGATAACGTGTCATTAACTTGGCTGTTATTGAACTGTGTTAAGAGCCTAAGTATCAATTACTTACTTTTCTTACTATAATAATAATATAGTTTTTGGTGAATATATTTAGTCCAATTCACAAAGGTAAAGATTAAATGCACGTTTAGATACAAAACAAATTAATACCCAAAGACGCGAAGTAGAAGACAGGTTTCCTAGTAATACATAGAAAATCTTTATAATAATACCTAAAATGGAGTCAATTTAATAGGTAACTTTTGACAGTTCATCAAAATTCAACAACGCAACCTTGTAACGGCGGGCATAAATTAATATATTTTTTGTTTTGTTAGAACTTCACAATTACTTAACTTTTTTTCAATTATGATTACATATTTATTGTAATAATGACAGATACGAGTAATTTTACGTTTTGCTTTCACTAATAAATGTATGAACTGACAAACGTCAAATGTTACCTATTAAAATGATGCCACTTTTATTCCTGACTAGCTGAGCCCGCAACTTCGTTTACGTCACGTAAGGTGTATGAAAGGAGAGGTACTTCTTCATCAGACTCATCAAGCAGCGTGTGAAACTGCCCTGTTGGCTTAATCATGAAAGAGCTTAAAGATTAAGCCAATTCTATAACAATTCAGTTATATAATAGGCTTAATCTTCAAGTCTGATGAAGAAGTACTTCTTCTTTTATGATTAAGCCAACACGCCAGTTTAGATTTACCCACTATTAGATTCATAAGTCTATGTATGATTCTTTAAAGTGATATAACTTTTTTTATTTATAAACCGATTGACATGAAATAAACACTAACCCCCTTATTCATAATCGTTTATTAAACCTATTTTAGTTAAAACACATTTTAAGTCTATTGCTGTCTCTAACCATACTCTGTCATTGGTTAGAGACAGCAATAGACTTAAAGTGTGTTTTAACTAAAATAGGTTTAATAAACGATTATGAATATGAGGGTAAATGTTAAGTGGAGCTAACCTTAACACAATTAAAGAAAACCGCATTGCAATCGGTTAAGCGGTTGCTGAGATTAGCGTGCACAAACTAGGGCTTGAATATCGGACGCTTTTTCAGTTCCGGAATTGGGTTTCGATATTCAGTATTTCAATTCCGGAATTCCGGAATTCCGGAACTCAATCAAGTTTCGTTTTGTACAAAATAGTGATATGTAAAAAAAGATACGGGAGCTGGCAGTCCTACGTAATCACGTAGGACTGCCAGCTCCCGTATCTTGTTTATCACTAGTCAGTGATAAACTACTTTGGTTCCCAGTAAAATTACTTATTTTAACGTAACCAACTAAAAACCACACGTTTCCTAACTATTGCCTACGGTTGGCCAGGGTAAGCCCTCAAAAGGATGACCCCAGGATTCCCCACAGACCTTGACTATCACTGCGGCCTAACCTAGAAAAATTGGGTGTTATCCCGCGTATTTGGGGCTTGTTCAGGTGTTATCCCGCATCTCAGGGCGTGTGGCGTGCGTGAAACTTTTACGTTACACTTTCGTCTTGGGCGTGCTTTTGTAAGGACGGCGATTAGCCCTCCCACCGTGCTCAGGCCCCCGATTATGGAGGCCGATAGTCTTGGGCAAAGACATGCGGAATTCGGGTGGGAGTTTTCTCTCTTGATCACTTTTCGCCGCATTAACTGATCACAGAAAGACGCAGTGGCGTCCCACTTACTCCCACTTGAAATCATAGCTCGCGTAATGGTCTCCAGCGAGAGAATGTCCACGTCCAGACCTACCACGAGGACCAGGCGCTGTTAAGCCCACGCTGTGCACTCCACTAATGTGTGAAGTACTGTGTGCTCACTGCGTTCCTCGCAGTGCTGGCACTCAGGTGTGGTTTCCCGGTGTATTCGTCACAGATACTTACTGAAGCTCCCGTGCCCAGTAAGCATCTATGACAACCGGTAGGACAGAGCACCCGCACCGTGGCTCCTCTCTATTCACTCGCCCATGACCGGTCTGACCGCCTTGATTGTGGCGATTCGGCGATTCCCCCCTTGTGTAATGTGATGTGGCGATTCGATTTGTTGCTCGCTCAAGTCTAGGTCTCCACATTTCCTTGTGGAGCTGGAACTACCGAACCTAGATTTCTGGAGACGTAGGCCTATGACCCCGCTCCAGCGCCTCCTTGCACCAGAAAATAATAAATTAGAAATATAATTAATTAATTTAAACAAGGACGCAAGTTGCCTCGCTGCCAGATCCTCGAGACATGCCGCCTCTGAGCAACGTTCCACGCAGCACCCAATCGTAACCGATGTTCCACAGAAGCGGTCTTTAAGACTGATCTCTGCGGAACACCGCACGACGTATCTCGCTAACCCGGCTGGGCCCTAGCCAGCTTGGGTAAGTTAGGCCCTCTCGGAAAGATAGGCCCCGACAATTCGACGGAAGTAGGGAGGTACTCCATGCTAAATAAGCGCTTCCCTAACGCAGCTCCACGGCAAGGTGTTGAAGGCGATGCCGGTGTCTCCTGACATCGCTATCGCTTTCAACACCACATCACCCTGCTATGTTACTTCCTCCGTCAGTCTTCTATTTTTTTTTTTATTTTTTATTCCACTAAGGTGGCAGACAAGCATACGGCCCACCAGGAGGACTGGTGATCACCGCAGCCTATGCGTATGATCGCATCTACGGTGGAGCGTCCTTGACGGAAACCAAACTGGTTATCCGCCAGATCTGGCCCTACGCGTGTGAAGTGCCAGACTGTGCGCTGTGCAATGATACGCTCAAGAAGCTTGCATACCTAACGAGGTATGCAAGCTCCTTGAGCGTATCATTGTTGGGGATCGACCGATCGGGGATCGGCCGGAGTTGCTCAACGGAGCAACACAATCGGCCGATCTCCGGATGGGCAGACTGCCGACCCCTTGCCTTTCGGATCAGAACCAGTTTCCCGGTCTTCCAGACCTTGGGAAACTGGCCTAAAGAGCCCCATCACTCGAGGCCTGAAATCCTCAAGGGCCAGGACCCACGCTCGGCCTGGAATGCTGTAGGGTCCAGGGGCACGGTCCCTGCGGAATCTAAGCCACAGTACAGTCGCCCCTAACTCACCTTCAGTGACTTCGGGCACGTCTTTCTCGCTGTAATCAGCGCCGGGCGCCTGAGACGGAGTCATGTGCGAAGGAATAATTATGTTCCTCCGCCTTGATGAGAACAGGGAACCTAGGACCCTCCTCACTCTGGGTCAGTGGAGCGCCTTGGGGCAAAGTTTGCCCCTAATAATAAGGTACGGGCCCCATGAGTTCCGTCAGAACTACTAGAACTATGCTGAGTGAGACCTCTGTCAAATTCCTACAGCGCCGTTTCTATCAAAGTTAAATTTAACTCGTAGCATAAGTCAGAGCTAAGTCTAAGTTCGCACTAAAAAAATTCAAAAAGTCATCAATAATCTAACAAATACCATTAATTTTAGGGATTTACTTTTCTTAGTAGGTTTTAGAAGGGTACACTACATTAATACGAAAAACTTAATTCCGAAAGTCACAATCACGAATTTCATAATTCCGAATTTCACAAGTCCGAATGATTCGAAATCCCGAAAGTCAAAAATCCGATGTTTCATAAATCCTTTTTATTAAAAGTCATAATTTTAAAATTCCGAATGTTTACAATTCCGACTGTCAGAATGCCGAATTTCAAGAAACCGAACCGTTGAATTCCGAATCATTAAAAATCCGCCATACTATAAATACGAACTCCGATTAACAAAAATCCGAAATATCATAAATACGAAGGGTGAATGTCGTTTCCACCCGTTCCTGTTTTATCCCGAAAACTTATCATTAAAGACGATTATTTATGTTCCAGATTCCACCCGTTTTTTTAATAAAGTATTGTCAAGTCTAACTACCGAAAATATTATTTCCAAGTGAGTGGAAGACAAACGACAAAACAAAAAAAAATCCACGAAGTCTAAGGCGGGAGCTCCGCTCCGCTTCGCTCCCGCCTTAGCCTTCTAACCTAACCTATCCGAGTCGGGGTGTTAACCATTCACTTATTATGGTTAACACCTCGACTCGGATAGGTTAGGTTAGAAGGCTAAGGCGAAAGCAAAGCGGTGCGGAGCTCCGGCCTTAGCCATCGTGGTTATTTTTTTTTGTTTTGTCGTTTGCCTTCCACTCACTTGGAAATAATATCTTCGGTAGTTAGACTTTACCGTACTTTATAAAAAAAACTTCAACAGTAAATTTTCGGATATTTGAAATTCTGAATAATGTTTTTCGGGAAAATAACAGTCCGGTCTTTTGATTATTCGTACTAATGAAATTAGGAAAAATAAAAATTCGTACTTATGACTTTCGGATAAATGAATATCGTCCTTTTAAATATTCGGAGCTTTGTTTCTTAGGAATTATAATCTTCGGAATTTTGAACATCGGAATATTCAATATTCGGAATTCGGAAAAACATATTTCGGAATTTTTGGGTGTTCCCGTTTTAGAAATATCATCAAATAAAATTATTAATACCGTACATAATCGAATTAATTTGTTATAGAGATCAACATTGTAGTAATTAAAGGTAATTAAATTGCATAAGAAGCTTATAATCTACATTTTTGTTTGTAATGAAATTAAAGAAGATGCGAAAATATGTTTTTTTTTTCAATATCGAAATACCGGTATTGATCTCGCCAATTCCGGAATTGAGAACGATATTAGATTTTATCGGAATTCCGGAATTATGTCAATTCCGGAATTCCGGAGTTCAAGCCCTAGCACAAACGTACAGACAAACGACAAAAATTCAAAAAATCACTGTTTTGGGTTTTATTGAGTTCGGCGAGAGTGTGATCTTCAATGTACAGACAGCGACCTGTTACGATTTTATTAAATGTATTGATTAGACTTCTAATATTAGAATAACAAGGTCAGCGATTGTACAAAATAAAATGATAAATTTAAATGGGTAGGTAGGTAGATCCTTTTGTAATCCCATATTAGGGATATTATCAGTATCGCCGGAAATTCCAATCGTATTGCGAGGATTAAAATCCGGATTTACCAGTTTCGCTTTGTACCCTGTACTCTCATTCCAATTCCTAGTTCAATAATATAATGTTTAAAATGAGTTTTCATATGGAGTAAAATGACTCATTTGAATGTGTATAAGTTTGCATTCGCAATCTTACTTCTTACTATCTTACTTCTTACTAATATTATAAATGCGAAAGTTTGTGTGTTACTCTTTCACGCTCGAACGGCTGAACGCATCTGGCTGAATTTTTGTACAGGGATACATTGTAGTCCGTAATAACACATAGGCTACTTTTTATCCCGGGAATAAGATGATACGGGAAGCGAACAAATATCGCCTATGAACTCTGTTTTTTTTTTAAATTGATATTAACGACATTTTGGTCCATGCAATATTTGAGTTAAGGTTTTCATTCTATGTTCGTACAGACAGTAAGAGAAATCGGAGGAGGTGGGTATCCCGCAGACTACTTAGTGCATCAGGTGCCCGATTCTCGACCACGCGACGTGAATGCGTGGTCGGAAATCGGCGGGTGACGCGTCGCCTGTCTCATATTTAGGAACGGCGAACATGAGACGGACGACGTTTCACCCGTAAATTTGCGTCCACGCATTCACGTCGAGTGGTCGAGAATCGGGGCCCAGCTAGTTCCAGGTTACCCTGATGTCGTAGAAATACTGTCAAAGTAACGGTATACCACTTTTCTAAGAGAAGAATGATGATTTTTCGTTGTAACTCAAAAATACTATCAAAAGGAAAACCTTTTTAGTCCTTTTCATCATTTGTATATCTATTGGCATTTGTATAATCTCATAATGGAAACATTTTTTTCAGAATTACATAAAGAAAAGTATTCAAAGGGATTCTCATTTCTCAAACGCGGTTCGTTCTTCGGCAAAGATACAATGTTTCATAAGTTCGTAAAAGGTTCCTGCGGTCTTATCTGAATAATTCAAACCGTTTTATTGAAAATATTTGAAATGTCGCCAATTGTCTCCAATATAGGTCACCTTTTGCCCGCCTGAATATGTTATTGACCAAAAGTAAGAATTGAAATCTGTTTTTGAAAGGTTTTCCATGTCGAAAAGAATTTTTAATAAGTACGTACCTTACTTTTAAAAAAATCTAGTGGTACATGTATAATTTCTTAAGGAAAATTTGAAACAAATAGTACTGCAGGTTTGACATAAATATCCAATTTGATAAAATCAATCACAGAGAAAAATCTACAGTGAAGTTGGGGACTTCTCGTTTGTTTGCCTGTTTGTCTTCCGATTATTCCGGGATCGTCTCTTGAATGACTGGACCGAATGTGACGGGACGGGCGTAACTTAGAAAAAAAAAAATTTTTGAATTAGAGTTCAACTCAATTAATACTTTTTACTCTCAATTATAACTATTAATTACAACTCAATTAGTACTTATAAAACGTATTTGACCTATTAACCGAAGTTATGGACTAGTCCAGTGGTGGGCAAAATTTTTTAATGGGGGGCCAGAAAAATGAAGAAATTTCAGGGAAGGGCCAGAATTACAGGAAAAATGTATTTTATGCTGAAACTTTTAATCATAATAAAAGTATTTACACACTTGCATAAACGTTAAATACATAAATATAGTCGGGCTTTTATCCCCGAAAGGGTAGGCAGAGGCCTAGTATACGCCCAAATTTCACCTTATAGACTCGCCACCACATGTCTAACGTAATAGGTGGCGAGTCTTTTGCCGTTAACAACTAGAATCAACTGTTATTCGAAGGTCCTGACATGATAGGCGTGTGGGACGTGTGTAAGTGCTTTTTATGTGCCATATTTCTTGAGTTGTGACATAGTAACTTTCAGCAGTGCGAAAAGGTGTTCAACAGTAAGTCGGTTTGTGATTGAATTGGTCTGCAATTCCATGGTCGAAAAAGTCTGTTCCTTCACCACCTATAGATGCGTCTATTGCTCAACTAAGTAGAATCTTCTAAATATTGCTTCTAGACCTATAAAATATAACTATCGCGGGCCATATACTAGGTAGGTATTCATGTCGAAGGACCGTTGGCGGGCCGGACTAAATGCTTCCGCGGGCCGGAGGTGGCCCGCGGGCCGTACTTTGTTCATCACTGGACTAGTCTATACTAATATTATAAAGAGGAAAGATTTGATTGTTTGTTTGTTTGCATCGAATAGGCTCCGAAACTACTGGACCGATTTGAAAAATCCTTTACTGTTGGTAAGCTACACTCTTCCCGGTGAACATAGGCTATATTTTATTCCCGTATTCCCACGGGAACGGGAGCTACGCAGGTGAAACCGCGTGACGTCCTCTAGTAATACATAATTCCACAATATACCATTGTGTGGTAGTGGTAATCAATCACATTATCACTTAAAATGTCCAAGTGATTGGGAAATTAAATAACAACACCTGATTATGACGAAATCCCTAACCCAGTTTAGTGTAAGTAAGTTATTTGTTATTGTAACCCAAAAAAAATAAATTTTGTACTGATAACGATTACACAATTGGCGGCCTTATCGCTATTTTATCCCTGGAACCCGTTCCTGTACGAAACAGATACAGAAAAACCTCACTTTAAGGGCAAAGCCGCGGGTATCAGCTATTATATGTAGTTAATTATATATTCAAGAGTTCAATGAAAGCATCCAAAACTCAATGTTACGTTCATGACATTGAGTTTTAGTATTTTTTTTAATGTTTAGTAAAACACTATTTAATTGTACATTGGTAACATGTATAGAACAGATATTAATTCTGCTGTATGTAATTGTAGTCTTTGCCCAAGACTATCGGCATTCATAACCGGGAGCCTAGCCTGAGATCTGCGGAAGTACGCGCCGGTCTTATAGAAATAAGCCCAAGACGGCAGCGTGGCGTGAGAGTTTCAGGCATGCTACACCCAAGTAGTGGATAACACCCGAACAGCCCCAAAGATGACACAAGATAGCACCCGAACCCCCTAGGTGAGGCCGCAGTGGTAGCCAAAGTCTGTGGGGAATCCTGGGACATCCTTCCGAGGGCTTACCTGGGGCTCCCGACCGACAGAGGCAGGTCAGGTGGTTTTAGTCGACAAGAGCATCCATGAAGGATTTCCATACGTAAAAAACAGAGGCTGTATTGTAACTACATTTACAATAGCTTCATAACAAGCGCTCGTGGCCCCACGGACTGTTCTGTAAACGATCGCTGCAGTAAGCAACTTTGACTTCACCAGTCTTTGGATGAGTGACCACTTTGTGACATTTATTTGAGCGTTTCCGTGCATCGGAGGGCACGTTAAGCCGTTGGTCCCGGTTGCCAGTAAAATCGCAGTCGTTAAACAAGTTGCAAAACCTTTTTGGGCGGCTTGAAAAATTTCAACAGCAGGCAGTCACAACCTGCGCATGTCCATCTCAACACGGCAATACGGCTCACCGCCTATTACGTGGGACAAATTCTAAAAAGGTGAAATGTGGGCATTGAAATATGCCTCTGCCTACCCTTTCGGGAATAAAGACGTTATCATAAATGTATTGTAATAGCTTCTCATCGAGCTCTTTACAAATCACAAAAACAAGATCAGATAGAAACAGATCTCTAAGCTGTCAGGAAATGTGCGACGCTCATCGTAAATGAGCTGACTGAAAGACTGGCGCCAATTTTTTGCACAAAATCTATGTAATACTCGCATCATGAAATCCTAGCCAATTGGCAGAAGTTCTAATCGCCCGTCTGTTAATTGATCACTGCACTGTGGATTGCTTATTATAGTTTTGTAAGTCTATACATCCGTAGATCTCTTACACTGTATCATACTGTCCAAAATGATGATGGGTGATCACCCGTGTGACCACTGTTTGACATTTATTTGAGCGTTTCCTTGCTTCGGAAGGCACGTTAAGCTGTTGGTCCCGGTTGCCAGTAATATGGCAGTCGTTAAACAAGTTGCAAAGCTTTTTTGGGTGCCTTGAAAAATTTCAACAGCAGGCAGTCACAACCTGCGCATGTCCAACTCAACACGGCAATACGGCTCGTCACCTATTACGTGGGACAAATTCTAAAAAGGTGAAATGTGGTCATTGTAATATGCCTCTGCGTACCCTTTCGGGAGACGTATTCATAAATGTATTGTAATAGCTTCTCATCGAGCTCTTTACAAATCACAAAAACAATATAGATCTCTAAGCTGTCAGGAAATGTGCGACGCTCATCTTAAATGAGCTGACTGAAAGACTGGCGCCAATTTTTTGCACAAAATCTATGTAATACTCGCATCGTGAAATCCTAGCCAATTGGCAGAAGTTCTAATCGCCCGTCTGTTAATTGATCACTGCACAGTGGATTGCTTATTATAGCTTTGTAAGTCTAAATTGTATAAATGGCATGATATCCGCTTATACACACACATTCGTAGATCCACTTGCACAGACAGAACAGAACGCAGAGGCTATTATCCGGTCCAAAATGATCTTAACACCTATGAAAACTAAACCGTGTGTCATTGAAATAAAGATCATATCAGAATGATAACTTTCGTATATCTGTCAGTGAGCTCAGTTAGCCTTTAATTTTTATTTTTTATAGTTGTTAGGATAATTTTGAGCATTGCTGACTGTCTCTATATTTAAAAAAAGAGGAAAGATTTGATTATTTGTTTGTTTGTTTGCATCGACTTGGCTCCGAAACTACAGAAACGATTTAAAAATTATCTCACTGTTGGGAAGCTACACTATACCCAGTGAATGTAGGCTATTTTTTATTCCCGTATTCCCACGGGAACGGGAACTACGCGGGTGAGACCGTGTGACGTCCGCTAGTATTTGATAAATCTATATTAACAATGAGATGTAATAGTACTTTAAACTGAAGCACCTAGCTTTTCTACATTCCATGATGTCACATGTCGCTCATTAGGCTCTCCCACTCAAAAATAGACTTCAGTCCACGAATAGTTCGAGCTATTCTGATCTTTGTCCTTGGTGTATAAAGTTGTTTATCCTCTGCATTGCGAATGGTTAGAATATTTGAGTGGACATCACATGAAACGCACAAATAGATTATTGTATCTAACAAGCCGTGAATATTTTATTTCCAGTTTCATTGGGGTTTGTTACTGTGGTGATAACCTTCGTTTTATTTGCATTGATTTTCACAAGAAAGTGTTTTCTAGTCTGTATGGTAATACAAGGACATAATTTAGTGACGGGGATTGTCAGGACTGGTGATTTAGGCTGGTCAGGGTCCCAATTTTCCTTTTGGAGCTGTTCCAAGTGTCCTAACCATGTGCAGCCTTGATGGGGAACTGTTGGTTTTAGTAGCTTCGGCTCCGATATTTCGCACCGCTTCACTTGTGAAACCTGGGGGTACTTAGGAGTTTCCTGAGAGGTATTCTCTTTGGAAATTGTTTCTGAAGTTTTTGGTTCGAAGCCCTGGTCTTCTGCTCTGACGTTTAATGTTCAAACCAATACTTTAATGGTGTGAACTCACCTTAATATAGATAGTTTGGCCATCCATTGCATCCGGATGTAGTTGCATTATTTATTGTCTGTCCATGTCGTCTTCCTACTAAATCCTTTTTAATTTCCTCATCAATACATGCTCAGTGAAACGGAACGGTTATAGAACCAGATCAAATAATTAATGGGCAATTAATCATTCTGTACTTATTATACCCGTTGCAACGTTGTAATTTACATCTCCACATACAATTATAATTATGTACGGGGAGGTGACTCATCCATGATTGAGCGATGTCTTGGCATGAGGTTATTTTACTCAGAACAATGAGACAGTTACATCCTTTTGATTATATTATCGATCGTCATTATATCGAAACGTCCAGCGAAACTTTTGTACCTTTTTTTTTAACGTGAGACAAAATCCTTCATGGATGCTATGCCGTACTCCTACCGACTAAAAAACCTCACGTAACGCCGAACAGCCTATGGTTGGGAACCCCGGGTAAGTCTTCGGAAGGATGTCCCAGGACTTTCAACAGACCTACGGCTACCGTTTTTTTCCTTCATCGTTTTGAGAGATCGTTTGGCCGGATTGAATTTGAACACGTTGGCTAGCTTTATAAGATCACTATTTTCAATTCTGTGATGGTTATTTTTTTTATATTATATTTAGCTGTCCAAATTGACGTCGTCAGCCTGATGGAAAACCGTGGCGCATCTAGCGATTGGGGGCCACTCTCACAGTGGTCTTCAAGTTGGCGGCCCTGTGATGTGCAGAGGCACATCACAGGTTCACGCTCTGTGAAGTCACGCTCACGTGAAGAGTCACGCTCTTCTTGAAGAACCCGGGATTGTAGGATGAGCGGGCAGGTCGTTCCAGGTTTTTATAGTTCGACGGAGGAACTCTTCATACTGCACTGGGAAACTAATTTCCATTAACTGGTCATCATTACCAGTATCTACTTGATTAAACTATTACCGGTAATGAACTTATTACGTAGGTTCAGCTTCAGGAAACATAATAATTGAGATTTTATGTTCAACTGCATGGTGACGTAAATACTCATAAACCGACCCAAAGTGGGTGACCATTTATAAAAAGTAGGTCGAGGACTGAACTATGCTAAACTCGAACGATTCTACGGGTATTATAAATTTATAACCTGCCGTCTATTAGAGCCGTGATTAGTGCTATAGGATTCAAAGGCGCCCTATTAATTATTCGTGACCCATGATCGAAGCCAATTTTACTGTCTGTCTGCTGTCTGACGGAGGATACTCCATCAAAGGGGTGACCTTATGAGGAGCGTACTTTTTTAGGGTAACGTACCCATTTGGTAAAACGGGACCCTATTCGGATACTCCATCAAAGGGGTGACCTTATGAGGAGCGTACTTTTTTAGGGTAACGTACCCATTTGGTAAAACGGGACCCTATTCATGAGACTTCGCTGTCCGTTTGTCTGTCTATCTATCCGACATAGTCATGAGGCTGTATCTCAGGAACTGTGATAGCTAGAGAGCTGAAATTTTTGCAGATAATGTATTTCTTTTGCCGCTATGACGACAAATACTAAAATAAGAAAAAAAAGGGGAGATTAAGGGGGGATGCCCATACAATAAACCTGATATTTTGCCGTTTTTCGGAATGGAACCCTCTGTGTGCGAGTTCGACTCGCACTTGGCTGGTTTTTAGGGTTTCGTAGCCAAATGGCAAAAACGGAACCCTTATAGATTCGTCATGTCTGTCTGTCTGCCTGTCTGTCTGTCTGTCTGTCTGTCCGTCCGTGTGTCACAGCCATTTTTCTCCGAAACTATAAGGCCTGTGCCATTGAAACTTGGTAACTAGATGTATTCTGTGAACCGCATTAAGATTCTTATATACAACTAGAAAAAAAGTAGTAAATTTTGGGGGTCCCCATACTCAGAACTGAAATAAAATTTTTTTTTTTCGTCACACCCATACGTGTGTGGTATCTATAGATAGGTCTTTCAAAATGCTGTTGATGTTTCTAACATCATTTTTTTCTAAAGTGAAAAGTTTGCGCAAGAGGGACTTCCAAAGTCGAAAAATGAGTGTCCCCCCCCCTCTAACTTCTAAACTAAGAGAGTAATAAATCTAAAAAAAATAAATGATGTACATTGCCATAAAAACTACCAACGAAAATTGGTTTGAATGAGATAGAGCTGGTAGTTTTTTTTAATACGTCATAAACCGCAATTTTTGGTTAGAAAAATCACTACCACTGCGAACGTGTTAAAACATCAATCAAAGTTACAACGAACTATAAGAACTTTTATATTATGTTACTTGCTGCTACGAAACCCTTCATGGGCGAGTCCAACTCGCACTTGGCCGGTTTATTTTTTATTAAGCTCGCCAAATTTATACCGCCCTCGCCCCCCTGAAGATAAGCCATTACGACATCTAGCAATTGGCGGCCACTCTCGTAATCCATACGACTTCTAACAGACTGTCGGTCATGGGGAACCTTTTGTGGTATTTACGTTTACAAGAATTTCCAAATAAGTTTCAAAGTTAAAAAAGCGCTAGTCTGATCGAACCAAAGTACTACCTCAATTCTTCTCACGGCTTTCCAATTTTACCTTCTCCTTTCTTCCAAGACCATAGGAAGTCTGAAAGAGTTCTTAAATCCTTTGACAGTTCTTTGCACAGAAATGAGGGGTGAGATATTAAATTGTTTTTATAATAACTTTTTGTTTTTTAAAACTGGTTTTACCCTCAACTGATTGCCATATGGATTGCTTCGTGTCTTGTTTATTTATTTAGGTTTAACTAATTTTGTACTTAGGTCTGTGTTATGTGTGTGTTAAGCATAGCATGTTTATAATATTGTGATATGGAATGGTACTTACTTACAAGAAAGACAAATACAGCTTGCCTTACTAACTTACTACACCAACATCCTGGCACGCTGTACTGGTTTTAGTAACTCCCGACCAGTAGGCTGTGTAGGGTCGCATGTAAATATTTTAAAGAAGTTACGGCAGCGTGACGAAGGATTCACGCACGCCCTCCCTTAGAAGCGGGATCACACCCGAAAGCCCTAAAAAACGCGGGATAGCACCCGAACCGCCCCCTGGGCGAGGCCGCAGTGGTGACCGCAGGTCTGTTGGGAATCCTGGGACATCCTCGGAGTCCAGCATAGCATCCATGATGGATTTTCCTTTACGTTAAAAAAAAGGGTAGTGAGTGAGTGGGGTAGTAGATTTATGACTACTTATTAACCGACTTACCTAGTAAGATTCTCAACTCTGTTGTACTGCTCGTTCGTTCTAACTTTGCCGCTCGGCTCCATTCTAAAGTCGAATTTTTAATTAGACGAAGTAAATTGACAGCAACTAATGTCACTTCTTCATACAATGTTGCTTATTTTCTATGACGAAGTGACATTAGCTACTGTCAATTTACTTCGTCTAATTAACAATTAGGGTATACGCCTGTGCGCCAGCGGCAAAGTTAGAGCGAACGGGTAGTATGTATAATTTTTCTTATAGAAGTTGGTTGAATATTTTTAAAGAAGTTTGTGTAGATTTTTGATCTTTGTTCACGCTCTAGCCCCTGAACAACAATTTGGTTGAATTTTAGTTTACAGATAGTTTACATCCTGGGTTACCAGTCCACAGCCTTTTATCCCCTGCAAGAAACGGGTAAAGTAATGGGTTTTGGTATAACCTGGTTCCACACATCGAGTAATTAAAAGGTACCTTTGAAACCTTAAAATAACCGCGTTTATCTCCCTGAAAATAAACATACGTATACTAAGGAATGTGATAGTTAAGTTCTCATGTAAGAAAAGCTTCTAACCTATGTCAATGTTTACTCTGAAAATAACTTCAATAAAAGGGTTTGAATATTTTTTGTGTGAAGCGTGGCGTGCCTAATGTGACCCTTCCATCTTTTGGAGTATCTGTCGACGAAAACATATTCATACATTTTTAGGGTTTCGTACCCAAAGGGTAAAAACGATATTCATGAGACTTCGCCATCCTCTATCTGTCCGTCACGACTTCACGAGGCTGTATCTCGGGAACCGTGATAGCTACTGCTCGTTCGCTCTAACTTTGCCGTTTGGCTCCATACTAAAGTCGATTTTTTAATAAGACGAAGTACATTGACAACAACTAATGTCACTTCTTCATAAAATATTGCTTATTTTCTATGACGAAGTGACATTAGCTACTGTCAATTTACTTCGTGTAATTAAAAAATCGGGTAAACGCCTCTACGCCAACGGCAAAGTTAGAGCGAACGGGTAGTAGCTGAAATTTCACAGATGGTGTATTTTTGTTGCCGCTATAATAACAAAGACCCGATCTGTGGTAGTTCGCAGCATGTCGCAATTTTTCGCTAAAGTGGTTTTCATCAAAAAAGAGTGGTTTAGGTGGCTCCGAAATGTGACTTTTTCCCGTTTTTTTTGATACGGAACCTGCTGTGTGCGAGTCCGACTCGCACTTGGCTGGTTATTATTTTGTAGTCTGTAGATAAAACAGTACAATAAGATAAGTTTCTCTTTGTTTCCTTTCTGTTTGTTTTTTGGAACGAAGTTCCTTATCGCGCGTTATGAAAGGGGGCTAGACGGAAAAAATTCTTACGAAAAATTGTCACGACACTTTTTTAACCGACTTTAAAAAAGGAGGTTACTCAATTCGGCCGTTTATATGTTTTTGCTATAGTATGGAGAGTAGAGGTACCTCTACCCTCCTTTAATATGGGGGGGGGGGGATTTAATATAGGGGGGGGGAGGGGTTTGTTTTTGGTTTTTGTTTTTGTTTTTTTTTTTGGAACGAAGTTCCTTATCGCGCGTTGTGAAAGGGCTAGACGGAAAAAATTCTCACGAAAAGTTGTAACGACACTTTTGGTAGTGATAGTGGTAGTGATAGTGGTAGTGATAGTGGTAGTGGTAGTGATAGTGATAGTGGTAGTGATAGTGGTAGTGATAGTGGTAGTGATAGTGGTAGTGGTAGTGATAGTGGTAGTAATAGTAGTAATGATAGTGGTAGTGATAGTGATAGTGGTAGTGATAGTGGTAGTGCTAGCCAGGGGATGAACATGAACTCTACGAGCAACACCAAAGCAAATAGGAGTTTCGCTCTGTTCAGTTTCAGTCGCGCGTAAAGGTTACACGCACTCACTTTTTTTATATTTGTTTTCTTCTTGTTTTTGTTTCTGTTTTTGTTTTTGCTTACAATAAAATTTTAAAATTAAAATAAAATTTTATTACAATTCCTTCACTTTAATCGAAAGGAACTTCGTTCCATCCGGGTGTCCCTTGACACCTCTCAAGTTTTTTTTTTCGAACAATCGTATACAACTTAGATAATAAACAAAGACTTACAATACTTGACCGAGTCATCGTGTATCGTAAATATACTATGTACGTTCAATTTACGCTTTACGCGCATAAAACGGTTAGTCATTCGCTTACGAGGTGTACAATGTGTACATGAATGTGTGTTATCTATACTAATATTGTAAAGAGGAAAGATTTGTTTGTTTCCTGTCGATCAACTCTGAAACACCTTGCTATTAGAAAGCCAAATAAAATATGTGTCATGATGCCCCTAAGCGAGCGGAATAATAATGATAAAGTCAAAAAAGTCATATTTAAATACGGGCATGTCTTTTTTTATATGTGTGGAAGTCCCTCATGAATGCTATGCCGAACTCGTACCGACTAAAACCACACGTATGTAGCCCCGGGTAAGTCCTCAAAAGGATGTACGAGGAAAATACGGGCATGTGCCTATGGTATACAGTGCTATGGGTAAGTGATCTTACTTTAATGTTTTCTTCTCCCTGTTTTTATATTTTCTTGTATACCAATCTATCTGGAGGCAGAAGTATACGATATGCCCAATCAATGAAATCTGCCTATAGTAGTTCACAGCTGGACGCAGCTTTCTCCCAATTCTCGCCATAGCACACGATCCAGCGCCTTCCGCAGAAGTCCTTTCCTGCTTTTTGCTACACAATCGACTTACATAAATCTATAAATTAAATCTTTAGGAATCTTGAGGGCTCACGGCTGTAGGCAATGTTTAGGTACCATGTGATTTTAGCCATGGCACCCATGAGGACTTTCCACATGTTAAAAGAGTCCTTTCTCTCGAAAATTAAATGAAAACGCTTTATTATTCTGCCTAAATATACGATGTCTTTCCGTTATCCATACATAATATTAATAAGTGACATGTCTAACGCCGTAACGTGTTTGAAGCCGAATTTGAAATACATTTTCTAATAATGCCTTATCGATTTGAACTTTGTGTAAACTTTGTAAGCACTTGAAGCTACACTAAGAAGATATTGAATTGAATATAGGTATTGTATTGTATAATCGTATTGATTTGCTAGGGTAGTGAGTGAGTGGGGTAGTAGATTTATGACTACTTATTAACCGACTTAAATACCTAATGAGATTCTAATCTCGGTTGTATAGTATAATTTTTCTTATAGAAGTTAGTTGTTTCAGTTTTCTTTTTCTCTTTTGTGTGGAAGTTGATAAGCTCCCGTTTGGTCCATATATCCTAGATATATCCCGGATATCGTTTTAGCAGACAAGTATAAGTCACGTCACACCTCGAAAGTAAGTAGTCACCGAATTCTATAGATAGACATTAGGAAACATCAGAGGAGAGAGGGTTTTGAGCTGAACATCTTTTATACTACTTAGATGAATAAGGATACTGATCATTGGATGAAGATTATTTGCTAATGGAGAGTCCTAACACCAGTGTTTACTGATGTGACCTGAAGCTTGACAGACTTGTGATACGAAATAATCTTTTTAGGGTTCCGTTACAAAGGTTAAAACGGGATCCTGGGACATCCTTCCGAGTCCTGGGACATCCTTCCGAGGGCTTACCCGGGGCTTCCAACCATAGGCTGTTGGGCGTTACGTGAGGTTTTTTAGTCGGTAGTCCGGCATAGCATCCATGACGGATTTTCCCTCACGTTAAAAAAAGGGTAAAACGGGACGCTTCATGAGACTTCGCCGTCCGCCTGTCAGTCTGTCTGTCCGTCCGTCACTGCTGTATCTCAAGAATCGTGATAGCTAGAGAGCTGAAATTTTCACAGATGATGTATCTCTGTTGCCACTCAACAACAAGTACTACAATTAGAAAAGAAGGGGGAAATTAAGCGGGCTCCCATACTACAAACGTAATTTTTTTGCCGTGTTTTGGTACGGGACCCTCTGTGCGTCTCGCACTTAGCCAGTTTTTTAACCTCATTATTTGAGATTCATGTCAACCCAATAACTACACATCACAAGGACTACCAGTTCAAATTTTATTTAATACATATTACACTATCTTTGTCCTCCCACTGCAAACCAAACAAGATAATAAAGCATTAATGTGGTGGCGTTATCTGTTTGTCCGTCAATCACTCGCGGAAACTTTTCGTACTAATGTTTTTTATGTAATAATTTTCACGATCAATGTCATGGTAAGCGAATTTTCGGTTCAGTTCTAGGTTCCTGAAACTTTATTGAGTATTGGCTGGTTACTACCATGTCTAACTAAAGCGTGACGTGAAGAACCCCCCCCCCCCCCCTCCACCCTCTTCTCTACGAAGCGGGATAACACCCGAAAAGCCCCCCCAAGGACCCGAGATAGCACTCGAACCGTTGAGCAACCGGTGAGGCCGCAGTGGTAGCCGTAGGTCTGTTGGGAGCCCTGGGGTATCCTTCCGAGGGCTTACCCGGGGCTCCCAACCGTAGGCTGTTGGGTAGAATACGTGTGGTTTTTAGTCGATAAGAGTCCGGCATAGCTTCCATGTAGGATTTTCCTCACGTTTAAAAAAAAACCTGTCCTAAAGCAACGCTAGTGTAGAGTGTAGCACCTCTTGTGTTGCTATCGTCCATAGGTGTCCGTAATTACTTTCTATCAGGTGAGCCTTAGGCTTATCCGCCTTAGTGATAAAAAAAAAGCAATATTATTTCAACCTACCTTTAACTTTCATACTGTGAATCGAAAAATATATTCAGCACAGAATACATATTACTTAATAGGAGAAATAATTTTGTCTTATGAAAATATGAACATTAATATCACAGCATAAAGAGGATGATCTGTCGGCTGTGCTAATATCCTGAACCATCCCGAATCTACGCTAGCTTGGGATGGGACATGTCCCCATGAAAATTGGCAATACCAACGAATTCAGACGTACTAAGGATCTTAAGAGCCTACCAGACGCCAAATTGTTAAAAGAAGATAGAAGATATATGAAATGAAATGAAATGAAATATCTTTATTGCCAGAATGTAGTTACAGCAAGGTGTTATTATACATAAATTAGTCTCATACATTCTACCATAAGTATGGTGTGCAAAGTAAATTTATAAAGGCATTTACATACTTACATCAACAAATTAATAATTTCATAATACATGGTCAATAGATTATTAATGGCAGTTATAAAAAAAAAAAAAAAATTCAGTGTCGTTTTCACTAGGCATGTCCACAGATGTCAAAGTCTTAAGATAAGAGAAATTTCAATTTTAATCAGTATCCTGTAGTTCGACAAGAAATAACTTCGTGGTTTTTGTCGATCCTCGCCTCAGTCCAACCGCGACCACGGGCGCTGCAACGTGCTCGAAACGTCGGCAGAATGTAAGTAAATAGTATTTCGCGTGAAGTCCCGAATTCTATAAGTATGAGTGTTAAAAACCGCGATAGTTTAAAAATAACAGTATCCTGAATCACCAAGTCAACCTTATATAAAATGTCACCGATGAATCTCACTAATACATAATTTCGTTTAAAACATTAGATCAATTGTTCACTATATGTCATATATTCATTTAAAGTATAAAAACAATGCTGTAAAAGCCATTTAGACAACCTACTCTTAAATATTTTGATGGGCAAATCTTTGAAAGTATTGGGTAATTTGTTGTATACCTTAATCGAATTCATAAAGGAATTCCTTTTGAACAATACAAGTTTACATGGAGGTTGATACAGCTTATATCTATTTCTCGGTATTACATTTCTTTGTGTTACTTCTGATTGAAGATCAAAGTATTCTCCATGCTCCCTAACAAAGACACAAACCTCCCTTATGTACATACAGGCTAGTGGCAGTATACGGTAACGTTTAAAAATGGGTTTGCAGCTATCCATAGACCACGCACCACATATCGCTCTCACACACCTTTTCTGAGCCTTAAACACACTCTCTATTTCAACGGAATTTCCCCAAAGCAAAAGACCATAAGCCAATACAGAGGATACATAGCCATGATAAGCACTAAGAGCTGCTGCAGTGGATACCGTAGCCCGTACCCTTTTTATAGCATATACAAATTTGTGAAGCTTATCGCAAACATATTCCACATGACCCTTCCAATCACAATGTTTGTCCAGAATTATTCCCAGGAATTTGATAGAACTTACCTGGTGACGACGTGCTCTGGGTTCTTGCAGGTGGTGGCAAGAGAAACAGCTGGTTTCTTGGTGAACTTTATAATAACGGTTCTTGTACAAATCACAGACGTATAGGTAGGTAGATATAGGTGCGCGTGTTGAGGTGACGGTGTTTTTTGACGTAGTGACTGACGGCCGCACAGCTGTTGCTCGGTGAGCGGGGCGCGTGGACCCCCCGCGTCTTGGATGCCCCTGCGTCGTCCTGCTGGCGACGATATGTCTCCGACATACCTCTTCGAGTTTTACATTATCATTGCATACAGTTATATCCAGTTTTCGACGTTTGTGAGTTTGAAATTGAATAAGTTTAGTTTTATGTATGTTGATCTTAAGGTTATTAATATTTAGCCATTTTATAACTTCACATAACGCGGCATTTATATCTTGTTCGTAAGAATTAATATTTTTACATTTCACGACAAGTGTCGTATCATCCGCAAATAGTACAGTTTTATGGTCAGTAACATTTGGGAGATCATTTATATACAATAAAAACAAAAACGGGCCCAACACGCTGCCTTGCGGGACACCAAACATATTTTTTTGGTAATGGGATCTATAGTTATGTTTACTTTTATCAGAATAATTGATTTTTGATATTTCTACGCATTGACTTCTATCAGAAAGGTAACTTTTAATCCAGTCATTAGCCTTTCCTCTAATTCCGTATCTGTTCAATTTATATAACAGAATTTCATGGTGAACAAAGTCGAAGGCCTTGCTCATATCAAGGAAAATGGCGGTCACTGGCACACCAGCATCAATAGCTTCGGTAATTCCCTTGACCAGATCAAAGCAAGCCAATGATGTGGTACTGTTTTTCCTAAAACCGAATTGTTCCCTTTTGAGAATACCCATGTCAGCGACATATTCATATAGTCTTTTTAACATGACCTTTTCAAAAATTTTTGATAATACTGGAATTAGGGTTATAGGACGATAATTGCCCAATTCTTTTTCATCCCCCTTTTTGAACAACGGCTTTACAATGGACTGTTTTAAAATATTTGGGAAAGTACCTTCTTCAAGAGAGGTGTTTATGATGGCACTCAACGGCGCGCTGATATCCCTTGCACAGGCCTTGAGTAATCTTGTACTAATACCATCAATGCCTACCGATGCCGTGTTATTAAGGTCGTTAATAATTTTAAATATTTCTTGAGAATCAGTTGGTTTCAGAAAAATTGTATTGGGATTATCAAATTTAATGTAGTTACCTATGTCGCGAGTTGCAAAACTAAAATCACTTAAGTGTGTCAAATTTATAAAATAATTGTTGAATAGTTCACTTATTTTCATTGGATCATTATATATGTCTTTTCCGTTTACGATTGTATTAATGTCAGTTGCACCAAAATCCCGTCCTATATTCTCATTTATAATGTCCCATACGGCTTTACATTTGTTTTTCTTGTTATCTATGTATTTTTTACTCTGTATTTGTTGTGACTTATGAATGCATGCTTTTAATATTGTACTGTATTTTTTGTATACTTTTTTATTGTGCTTTTTGTTTGAATGAGCATGTTTGTATTTCAAATAAAGGTGTCTCTTTTTGATACTGGATTTTTTAATTCCCTTGGTTATCCAGGAAGCTGACTTTCTTTTATGAGACCTTTTAATTTTAATTAATGGAAAATTTAGTTTGTAAAATAGTGTTACTAAACTGTGAAATTCCTGAAATGATTGATTCAGGTCAAGTTTACTACATATGAGTGCAAAGTTAATAGAGGAAATGCTATTACAGAATTTAACTATGTTATCTTCCCTATAATCCCTTACATGTTCATACCAGTATTCAATTTTTTTATTAATACAGCTTTTTAAAGTTAACGTCTGGCCCGTGTCATGATCTGATAGTGCCAGATAGTGAACTTCACCCTGAATATTTTGCTTGATATTAGTAGCAAATTGGTCAATGCAAGTTAATTGCCGTGTTGGTGAATCTATATGCACATTCATATTAAAAATTTTTAATAAGTCAAGAAGATGTAAACTGTTTTTTGAGGGCTTAAGTGTGTCAAGATTCCAGTCTCCGCATAAAATAACTTTTTTAGATCTGCTTGTGACCCTCAAAAGTACTTTTTCCAGATTTTCTAAAAAAATATGCGGATTACTGTCAGGAGTCCTGTAAATACAGATAATCTTTATTTTTTCTGCTATTAGTTCAATACCTGTACATTCAAAATGTTTGTCACAAGAAAGGTCCATAATATGTGAAAGTTGCTTACATTCCATATACCTCTTTACCAGAATACATACACCTCCTCTATTCTTCGGTCGACTGTATGATGATGCCAATTTATACCCAGGAAGTTTAAATAAATGTTCTGTACCTTTTTCTATAAATGATTCTGTCAGGCATATAATAGTAATATCCTTATTATTGCGCGAGAATTCCGGTAAGGCTAGTATTATTTTTTCTGTTTTATTAATGGCACCAGCAATGTTTTGATGAAATATTGTTAGATCACCTTTAGGGTTGGGAACGAAAAAAGTTATCATTACTTGTGAGATTTATTGTTTGGGTAGGTGTTTTGTTGGCTACGGCAAGGTCGGTGCTAGTTCCCCCTTTCTCATAGGAGTTTGACAGGATTTGTTTAGAGCTGAAGTAGTATGGTATGGTACCCCTCTTTATAGGTATAGGGTGTATAGTCTTAGTGGTAGATTTAAGATGGCATTCTGACTTCACAGCATGCCTCCTAGCCTGATGGGATGGAATGAGCCGTTTATTACATATCAAATAATAATCTATCTCAACTTGTAGTTTATGACACAACATTTTAGCATATTTGCGGGGGTTAGTAATATACACATGACTACAATTAACATCAACAAATGTACAGTTACTATAATTTCTACAAAATAATTTTATATTTTGATTTAGTAACAGTTCATTCAGGTTCGGGTTACGTTGAACACTAACAATAAATACCTTTTGGAATTGCAAAAAATGAAGCATATTATTTAGATCTGAAAATAATCTGTATGGATTCCTGTCATTGGAACCCAAAGAAAGTATCACAATATCACCCACCCCTAACTGACTATAAATGCTTAAACATGAATTTAATACTTCACGGCTAGTAGCCCATGGTTTTATTAACCCCATAATATTATAATTTTAGCGTGCAAGAAAGAGAGAGATACGATCGGTTTTTGTGCGCTTTTAACGAAATAAATTAATTATAAAAAAAACTGTAACCAATATAAAAAAATGCTCTAGTGCAAATGAAGATTTTACTATTGTCTTTCTTAAAAATATTTCATATTATAAAAACAACTGATAACATACGAGATCTAGCTGAAAATTTCACAAAATCGAGGTATTTTCAACACAAAAATCTATCGAAGATTTTATCAGTAATCGTGTTTCGAGCCTAGAGCGTTTTTAGTTCATGAACTGAAGTTGTCTGTGTTCAAATTTTAATTCAGCAGACCTCACGAGTCCTGAGATCTAGATCAAAGTAATAGCCTATTTGGCGTCATATGGACTCTTAAGAACTGACCTTCTCTGTACATTTGAATTAGTTGTACTCGTGGTGCTATATGAGTTAAAGCATAATATATATGCTTGACTTTGCTTCGCTCCAACGCGCTTCGCTGCTCTCAAAGTGAAACTGAAACGGCAATCTAATCTATAAATAGCGATCACTACTAAAATTATGTATATTTTATGTTGATTATGATGTTCGGATATTTTTGAAAATGCGATTTTTTGCTGCCTATTAAAGCGTTTATCACAAACATAACATACTACTCGTGTCGTGACCACGGCTGCGACTATAGGAATAAGCTAACTCTTCTTTGTGATATTCGAAAAATACCCAGTGAATTTATAAAAACAGTGAGTTCAGATTATTTATGCTGTTGGTTGATGGCCTGATGAACCTGTTGCACATATTGAATAACACCACTTGTACTGTTCCACAACGTTTATTTACTTTACACCTGACCGGTTTCGCCAATCGGCTTTAGATTTATTCACATGATGTAGTGGTCATCAAGTTAGTTTTACCAGAGTTTATATTTTACCTTTGAGAATGCCGAGAGGCGAAACCGGTCAGATGTAAAGTAAATAAACGTTGTGGAACAGTACAAGTGGTGTTCTTCAACAGTGATTTCATTATGACTTCCGTTACAGAAAAAGCCTCTATCGGAGCACTGATTAATAAATAGTTAGTAAATCGGAGTTAGTATACATTCAAAATTAATTAGGTTTGTTTACTTGTTTTATGCAGATTTGGTTCAGAATAAGAATAAGTACGATGGGATTGTCATCGCCTTTTTGTACAAATATCCTTTTAATAAATAAAGAATTTAAAATAAAACTTGGTAAAGCATTTTTACCAGCCCGGTCTGCGTACTTTGAACTGAAAATTAGGTCATCAGTTATCAAGCCATAAAAGTCTGCCTCGCAAGATCTAAGCGCCCATCATCAAGCGCGTAAATCATATCTATCACATAAAATATTACGTTGATAACCTATCTGGTCAATATTGTAGTAGGTACTAGATACGGACACATTAATTCTATGACATTGCAACATCCGGACTATCTACGTCCATGTCACATTAAGTGCTTTTCAGACAGTATTAAAATGAAATGAATGAATATTGTTGGACATTTTCTTAAATGTACGAAATGTCGCCACCCCAATACATCCCAAGGGTGTCGTAAGAGGCGACCAAGGGAACACTTTCGCATAAACATCCATTGCGTGGAGAAGAAAAACTCGAAATGAAACCCGGTTGTCAGTAAAATGACAATCGTAATTCCAAGTTGAAAGCCTTATGGGCGGCTTGAAAAATTTCAACTGCGGGTCGTTGTGACCTGCGCTTGTCCATTTTAACACGGCAATAGGCTCACCACCTATTACGTGGGACATAAAACTATAAAGTGAAATGTGGGCGTATACTATGCCTCTGCTTATTCCTACGGGGATATAGGCGTGACTATATGTATGTATTTTCTTAAACAGCTCCATTTAGCTCAAATTGAACTTGTGCTATAGAATCTAGAAGATTGATAAACGTACTTATAAACTGCTAGCTAAATGTGAGCCAGAGGAGATATCCAAACTCGGATCCCAACATTTGCAGATCACACAAATATTGGATCCGACCCCGGGGATTCGAACCTGCTACGTGCTTAGCATAGCGGCCACATCCACTTACCAATGCGCCACTGAAAGATACTATTGAAACGAGATTTAGTTTATCTTGAAATATATATACATAATACTATGTGAATAGATAAAGCTATCTAATTGTGGATTAGTCGATTAACCTTAGTCATTAGGTACATAGTATAAAATTAATTCGATTTTTCTGTTTCTTCGCTTCGCTCTCCATGAAGTTTAATGCAGTTTTAAACATGGGAGTGACTTTAGAATGAAGAGAAATAAATTTTAAATATGCAAAAATAATTGGTTTCAAGCAGGATTCGAACCTGCATCTTCTCGCATACCGTGCGAACGCCTTAACCAATTGGCCACCGAAAGCTACTCGTCCCAATTCTTATTCCATATTTAAAATTTATGATCAGTTGGCATACTAATTGTTTTTCAAAAATTATGTTAAACAAGAGGAATGTTTATTTTGTAGTACAGAAACTACGAACTATAACGTAAACGAAATTCCTTGGGTCAGCTAGTTATTTAAACACATACTTAATATAGGTACCATTCATATGCATCGCAATAACTGGCATACCTAGATAATAAAATATTTTAGTCACGTCAGATGAACGTACGAGTAGATGAACTGGCAGCATAATTATTTTGTCCTTTTGCAATTATAGGTTAAGGATAACAAGCCGTATATTATCCTGCGTTCCACTCCGATACTGTGTTTGATTGTATAGTAGAACATACATACATACGCCTTTATTCCCGAAGGGGTAGGCAGAGGCATTTTATAAACCCACATTTCACCTTTTTATTATTTGTCCCACGCAATAGGTGGTGAGCCGTATTGACGTGTTGAGATGGACAGGCGCAGGTTGTGACGCGCCGTATCCCAGTAGTTCCATTGTCTAGTTCCATGATGGAACTACTGGGACAAAAAACCCAGTAGTTCCATTGAACTACTGTGATTATTATACACGAGAACGCCCGCTGTTGAAATTTTTAAGCCGCCTAAAAAGCCTTCAACTTAACGATTGCCATTTTACTGGCAACCGGGACCAACGACTTAACGTGCCTTTCGAAGCACATAAACGCTCAAATAAATGTCACAAAATGGTCGCCCATCCAAGGACTGGCCATAGTGAAAGCTGCTTACTACAGTAATCGTTTACAGAACAGAGCGTTTACAGAGTCCGCGGGGCCACGAGCGCTTTCTGAAGTAGAAACCTTCCTAAAGTACCTTCTTGTAAAGTAAGAGAAGTAAGATTAAAGCTGCGGAAACCTTATTAATGGTGGTAAAAATATATTCACATATTTACAAAATGAGAATTTAAAATTACTTATACTCTACAGATTTATATACAGGAAAAAAAACAAAGAAAATAAACAACAAAAAAGAAGGGAGGGGGAGTGACAAGACTGACAAAGCCTCGCTCAGGTGTCAAAGAAAGGTGGTAAATGGAAATAAAATCGCATCTCTTTATTCCAGTTTGCCATCGTCTTCATTACATGGGTTCAGACGAGAGTAGCGAAAAATTCTAAATCTTTGTTTCAGACAGGTTACAATCTACTTTTATAATTTGACGGTGACAGAGATCTCTATGTATAATGACTCTAGTATCTCAGCCAAACGCGTAAAACGCTTTTTCTGGGCAGGTGGATATGTCTATCATAAAAAAAGAATGAAAAGATATAGGAGATTTCCAAGTCTATGCGACAACGAGGCATTACATGCAAAGCAACATTGCGTCTTCACGCTCTTTAAAAAATTAAACTTCATGTACTGGCTGTCAAACAAGTGTACGAAAAGTACGCTAAATATTAATATATATTTATTTCAACCCTTTAAAATTCATAATGTAAAACCATTACACAATTTATCGTGAGATTTACTCAATACTTTTTTCCTCTTTTCCAGGTAAGAATTTGATGAAGCTATGTGGAACTCGGTCGATCTTACTCAATTATGAGCTGTGAGTGCAGAAGAGCGAAGTTCCTTAGATGGTAGAATGGACACCCTTCACGTTGGCCACGGGCACAGCAAGGGGTCAAGTCGAAGTCAGTCCCCTTCTACTGCGGACTTGACGAGGGACCCGGCCGTTGTCACCGATGATGCTGTCATCAGATCCAGGGTGCAGTCGCCTTCGACTGTACACCATGTCGTCAGCGTAAGTATTCTGTTTCAAAAATGTAATAGTGATTTAATATTGGGACTGTGTGAGTGTGTGTGTGTCTTGGGATGTGTGAGAGTGGTCCCCAATTGGTTGGATGTCGCCATGACTCCCATCAGGCTGGGGGTGTCATCACAGTAATAATATATAGGTATTACTACCGTGGCGTCATTTTGGCGAGCTGAATACAAAAAAGGGAGTGACCGCTTCTTGTCGTAACTACTGAAACATTTTTCATGAATTTCAATAGATGATACAATAGAGATGATTGTTATAGGCTTATTTTAGGAGTTGTAAGTGTGAAATCGTGCGCAAAAAATGATCGTAAGTTAAATTAGTGCAGAGAACTAATGCTAATTTGGTTGTCAAAAGTAACGGTTGTATGCTAATTGTGAACTATTTCATACTATGCTACTAAACAAATAATAGTACAATAGAAGCGCATTTTTTTTTATTTTTTATATTTGTTACAAGCTAAAATTTAAACCTATACGTGTAGCATAATCCATTACTGAATTTTCTGTACACGTTACGCTTCATCGTCGTATCAAGAAGATTCAATAATAAAATAATAACAGAACACAATGATACCCAGTACAAAACGCAATGTCATCTATGTACTAGGTTCGTATTATTTTGAGCGGTTACATAAATTAAGGAAGCTTGTTTAGAGCTTATTTTCGATCTGGGTATTTCCTCACCGAGGTATTTTCAGATGGCAAATTCTTGAACCTCCTAAATACATTCAATATATTTCTTTTTAAATCCGTAAAATGTAATTAAACACAATTTGCTCGTACTCCTATTCTAGTCTTCCATGACAACCATGTCGCATGAATCTACGATCCGGTAAAATTATGTACATCTAGGTCGATCATTATCAGTTTGACCGTTGACGCCAGCATCGGACATCAAACCCACCTGATGGGAACTGCGGCAGAAAATGCTGTGTTTGGCTTTTGAAAGTTTTCAAGCCACATAATGCCTTCTACTTAACAGCTACCTACCATGTTATTGTCGGCTGACGGAACAGCTCAGAACCGCTCATTAATGAACATGCCACAAACTATTACTCATGTTTGCACCGTTAACGCAGAGATCGTTTAGCGGGACTACGAACACTTCTCTCGTATAATCATTGATCTACGGAAACACCTAAATAGGGTTTTTTTTTTGTATATCGATGCGTAAAATGATGTTTTTCACTTGTCCACTGAAGTCACTTCAGCTAGTACCTATTAAAGAATCAATGAGACTACTTGACTGTTTCAAATTGTAAAACAATCATGTTATACTAATTAGCAAACAAACTAGTATTGTTCTAAAACAAGCATAATTATGTTCAATTCATTGAAATTGTCTTCTCATGACACGCATCTTTAAACAAAAATGTCAAGTGTTTTTCATGACAATGTGTATTTTTTTTGCTAACCGTACATTATCAAGTGTGTCTCCGTCTCGTTCAGAGGATGACTAATCCAGTCACAAATGGTCAAGGCGATGGTCTGAGTAGCTTCAATTGTGCTATCGATCTCTGATCTTTTGTTATGACTCAATTGATGCGTACCTACTGAATTATTCTGTCTGGTATAAAGAAGTCATAATATTGGAGAATAAAAGATATTGGTTTTCGATTTTATGGAGAATTTTATGTGTGAAGATACTTGGCGTGTGTGTAGAAAAAAGGTTTGTTATTCACTCTACCTAAAACTACAAACTTTCAAATGCCATGTGATAGGGCTTCCCCGCGAACAGCTCCAGGTAGGTATATATACTGTATTTCAATAGCTTTGCGCAAAAATGTAAACATACACATTTGATCCTATATATCCATAGTTACTTGCAATTGAGTATTCACCCTGATTATATTCCAGTATCCAGGAGTCATCAGTGTTCTTACAATCATTTCGACACCAAATAACTTCTTTATGATTGTTTATTTTCATTTAAAATAAAAAATGTCAATGATTTGTCATAATATATTTTTATACTCATCTTTCTTAGACAACGATTGTCAAAACATGACATGTTTACAATATTGCCAGATCGGGCACGATTGGACTTATACCTGTAGTTTCGATAAATAGGTAGACGTGAAGGAACACACTAAGGGTTTGATTCCGTCACTTTTCCGTTACTCTTATTATGTTTTTGTTGCAAGCTGGAACTTAGACGAGGTCATGATGAAGTGAAAGGAAAGCCTCAGAACCTTACCTTGCACTAAGGCTTACCTGTTGGTCTCGTAAATCGCAAACCCTATTTACGCTCCCATTTTTTTAACGCGAGGGAAAATCCATCATGGATGCTATGCCGGACTCCTACGGACTAAAAAGCCTCACGTAACGCCCAACAGCCTATGGTTGGGAGCTCCGGGTAAGCCCTCGGAAGGATGTCCCAGGACTCCAAAGATTTCGCCTCCCATAATGATTGGGGAAAGCGTATGTAGGTTGATTTGATTAATTTATTACTAGCGAATGTCGCACGGTTTTACCCTCGTTTCAGTGGGAATACAGGGATAAAATATAGCTTAAAGAAATGCCTGGCAGAAATTGCTTTGAGCAATAAGGCCGCCCATTGTATTGCTTCCTTTTGTATTAAGTTTCTTACTTGTCATACTACTTTGGCGTACAATAAAGTATACAATAAATAAAAACTTAATCATTTAGCTCTTTTATGATTAAGCAAACAGGGCAGTTTCAGACGCTGCTTGATGACTCTGATGAAGAAATACCTTTCCTTTCATACACCTTATGTGACGTAAACGAAATTGCGGGCTCAGCTAGTTATACATATAAACGTTCCTCTTCAATCACTCTATCTATTAAAAAAACCGCATCAAAATCCGTTACGCAGTTTTAAAGATTTAAGCATACATAGGGATATAGGGACAGAGAAAGCGACTTTGTTTTATACTATGTAGTGAAGACTTCATCTACGTTTCCATCTGTCCTTACAAAATTAGTGTAAAGTTTCACCCTTTCTTCTGTACAACCACTTTGATCCCTATTTTAGACTACAAAAGTTTTAATTGGACTTGTAAACTGGAAAATTTATTCGCTAATTGATGTCACGGTTTATGTTCGTTTTGTCTAAACTCTAAACAGTAAGATGATCTGCGGATTTTATTACTTACAGGAAATTGAATTGTTTTCATTGTTGCTATTTTCCGCTGTAGAAGGCTATTAGAACATACTAGCTAATGGTCGCTCCAACTGCGTCGTGAGTTTTCCTGTTCTTATTTCCCACTGGAGCTTATTCCTGCGATGAAAAGTTTCTTATTTACTTTCCCAAGCCTATGCCAGCTTTTTGCCGAGCCTATGCCAGCTTTAATGGCTTTTTTATTATACCAGTAAGGGAAGAACGAGCATATGACTCAATTAATTTAAAATAGACACATTATCCTATGCCAGGGGTCCTACACTCGCGCTATCGACCCTGCAAAACCCTTCTTAAGAGCCTCATACAGCATACTGCAGACACTTGAGAAAGCCTAGACAGGCAGTTCAATCCGCAACTTACCGTAGACAAGCTTCTGTCGGGTATCCTAGGACATCCTTTCGAGGACTTACCGGAGGCTTCCGGCGTTCGGCAGTGGTAGGGCAACGTGTGGTTTTAGTCGGTAAGAGTCCGACATGGCATCCATGAGGGATTTTCACACACAGAAAAAAAGACTTGCAAAATCGAGTCAGAGAATGAGAATTCATTCCGCAAACTACGCGGAATTAAGTCTCTATCATCTGACCTTACCGTTACGAGCGTTTGCTAAAATTGAGTAATTTATTCCATAGAAACAAATACTACTATTGAATCGTATTTTATTGAATGTGTTTGTTTTAATTGGCTAACTGTACGTACATCTTTTTGAACTAGGTACTATTGAATACATGATCGATGCTTCCGTTCTCTGTTGAGTTTAAGATGAATCGAGAGTTATCCAAAGTGTAATGTCAATATTTATTAAAGCGTTGTTCGTTGAGATCGAGTAATTCCGGTAATGGAATCAATGTTGTATTAAAAACGGGATTTCGCGCGGCATTATTTTACTATTAAATAAAAGTTTTTGGTACCTTCTTGTTCCCCAACGTTTCAAAAGGGATATAGGGAACCTATCGTTGTTCTGGTGAATTAGACAGATCCCAGATCACCCCCACAGGGGCAGATCGGTGTCAAGGAGTTTTAGTGAGTATTCCCAGTGCTATCGTGATCAGGTGCTGGGCGACCCCCACACGAGCCCATGCCTCGCCAGCATGGGTAGTGCGTAAGAGGAGCTCTCCTTGTAAAAAAAAGGGTAACTCCTATCGTGGTCCCAGGACGACTCTTTGATACTTTATTTAATTGTAAAATAGTACCGCGCGAAATCCCATTTTTAATACAATATGAGTTCAACGCGTGTTAGTTTTTAAAACAAATGGAATCAATGTCTTACCATTTTAGCGTAAACGCACATTCTTGCGTTATCAAATCAGCCTGTGACTGTCCACTGCTGGACGTAGCCCCTCCCAATTTACGCCACAACACACGGTCGTGCGCCTTTCGCATCCAGTCCCAGCCAGCGACCTTATCCAGATCGTCGGTTCATCTAGCAGGTGGGCGTCCTACGCTACGTTTGCCAAGTCGCGGTCTCTACTTCAGAACTCGCCTACTTCATCGGCCATCGGTTGTTCTGCTAATGTGGCCGACCCCTGTGTTATGCGGTGATATCGACTTGGATACCAGAACTCCGTTGGGTTCTTCTCAACATCTCGGTGTGCCCCACCGCTCTCGATGGGCAGAATGACTCCAAACATTCTGTCATCTGCACAGCAATGAATCCTCCTGAGAGACAGAGTGTAAAGATATAGGTATTTAGAAGATAGAGATCTTCTTGCTTTATCAAAAGTACCAGTAACATCACAGGGCCGCCAACTTGAGGACCACTATCAGAAACTCAGAAGCCTTACGGACTGTGAGAGTGGCCCCCAATCACTAGATGCACCACGGCTTTACAGCACATACAGGATCATCGTAAGCATCTGTCTTGCAAAAGTCATCACAGAAGTTCTACACTCTCTTCGCATGACTTCACATATACTTAACCTAATATTATATTTTACAGATTATCATAAATTTGAGATACAAGCGTGTCTCTTATAAGAGAAACCCCTCATCACAAAATGAGTCAGCCACTAACAAGTTAAATTATACGACTATATTCATAAGCTCTACAGCTGCGGCAGACGTGTTACGCAGTCTATATAAACAACACCAGTACACGTGCACTCAACGCAAAACAAATGTGTTTGAGCTGTGAACATTCGACCATGTAATAGTATAGACCAGCCCATCCATACATTAGTTTTGACTGCCTCTGTGGCGCAGTTGGTAGTGATACCGCCTGTGGCACTGGAGGTCGTGGGTTCGATTCCCACCGTAGACAAATATTTGTGTGACCCATAAATGTTTGTTTCAAGAGTCTGGGTGTTTCTATGTACCTATAATATTTCTGTATTTAAAAAAGTATATAAGTATTAATATCCGTGGTCTGATACCCATAACACAAGCAGGTTATTCCTAACTTACTTTGGGTTCAGATAGCGTTGTATGAAATGTCCGTGAATATTTATTATTATTTATTATATTTTTATTAAATAAAAGACGTTAAAGTGAGCATGGTGTTATTTTTCCGAAGGTGAAATACGTGTCAAGATAAGACATTTTACACAAGATGCCTTCCTGTGCGTTCCCGAAGTGTAAAAACACGACCCTAAATTCAAAAAAAGAATGTATGTGTACATGTCGTGTCGTTGCTACAATATCTTTGTGTGTGAACTAGTCTCACTTTTTGAGTTCGTAATGTATGACGTGGGCCTGTCTATATTATAACTTGGTCGAAGCTACGAACTCTGCGACAAATCCAATGTACTAAGTTATTAATAACACAGGAATCTGTGACTCGGTAGTGGAATATTAAAAGACGTTAAAGTGAGCATGGTGTTATTTTTCCGAAGGTGAAATACGTGTCAAGATAAGACATTTTACACAAGATGCCTTCCTGTGCGTTCCCGAAGTGTAAAAACACGACCCTAAATTCAAAAAAAGAATGTATGTGTACATGTCGTGTCGTTGCTACAATATCTTTGTGTGTGAACTAGTCTCACTTTTTGAGTTCGTAATGTATGACGTGGGCCTGTCTATATTATAACTTGGTCGAAGCTACGAACTCTGCGACAAATCCAATGTACTAAGTTATTAATAACACAGGAATCTGTGACTCGGTAGTGGAATATTTATCTATCGGATTAGTGCTCCCACACTTAAGAGTTAGTTTTTTTAGACTTGAGAGAAAAGATTCAGAATATCACATTAAATGGAACAGTCAAAAACGTTCATCCATCTCAGAACCAACCGTAGCGTACGATGCTTAACTCCGTAGGTATTTATAGAACACTGAGGTAGCGGAGTTACTCTTACAATAACTGCGTATAGGTGTTGCAAACGTTCATAGGCTACGGTGTCCACCAGTCCGACTGATGGTCCGTACGCTTGTATGCCACCTTAGCGGTATAAAAAAATCTAATACATATAATTAAATGATAGAAAAGTCAAAACTGTACATTGGAAATATTTAAAAAAACTCGCTGGGTGTTCAACATAAGATTTATTTATTTATTTATTCCATAAAACATCTATCCTTACAGAAAGATACCGAAGCCGAAAGTAATAGTTAGAACTTTTTTTGTCTGTTTGTCGGTTTGTCTGTTTGCTTTGCTTTGTCCGGAAGTATCTCGAAAAGTACTCAATAGATTTGAACTTGACTTCAAATTTTGCACAAATATTAACTAGGGGTAGGGTCTTCAAATAGGCTATATATTATCACGCTACATATCCTAAGGGCTAAGCAGAGAGCAATCAAATTGGCAATCAATTTTCACGCGTACGAAGTCGCGGGCAACAGCTAGTGTATAAATAAACACAGAAAAAAAAATATCTATTACAATATCAGACTTTGAAGCCCGTAGCGTATTCTAGTGTCCTTTGTACGTACTAAATACTTAAATAGGTTCTCGAACATCACAATAGATTTGAACTTCTATAATATAGAAATAGAAAGTATAGTAGCAGTTTAATAGGATGGTGTTGCCTATCTAATTATGTACTACGTATACCGATACGCAAGAGGTATAAGTCCTACAGACAGCGAGAAGCGATTTGTTTGGTAGCAGTACTCGTATGCTCACCGTCCTTACAGAAGCAGGCTCATGACCGCAGCGTGACGTGAGGTATTCACACACGCCCCCCCTTAGAAGCGGTTTCACACCCGAAACCCCCCAAAGACACGGGATAGCACCCGAACCGCCCCCTGGGCAAGGCCGCAGTGGTGGCCGAAGGTCTGTTGGGAGCCCTGGGACATCCTCCCGAAGGCTTACCCGGGGCTCCCAACCATAGGCTGTTGGGCGTTACGTGAGGTTTTTAGTCGGTAGGAGTGCGGCATAGCATTCATGATGGATGTTCCCTCACGTTAAAAAAAAGCCGTAGTACTTAGTACCTACGCTTTTAATTTTGTCTCATGTCATAGGAATATCTCTGATTTTCCGTAATGTCACTTAGCCCAGGGTTGTTGAAACTCCGCTAGAGATACCTGTATACTGTAAATGTTTTGTCTGTGGTTTCACTCATAATAATTATATTTGTCATTATTTCTCTCGGTTTCATAAAAGTATGTACATAACCTGATGGTTTTTTTTATTGTAATTATGTCAAGGGACTCAAACTCTATCAATGTGCTCAAATACATCTAAATGGGTCAGCTATATCTGCATGAAAGCGTAACCTAACACTTAACACATTTTGCAATACCATGACAATATGTTTTAATAGTCATAAGATAAGTTGCTCTCAGAAGATAGAAAAATCTCAACAAACGCTCATGAGAAACTCGCTGACAGTAAAACAGCGTCCTTACCTAAGAATTATGTCACCATTGGTTTACTATACGTGTTGTAAATCGATAACTAGTCGGACCATTCTGTGATACAAGTACTATCTACAACCTACAGTCACACTTATCCTACTATCCTATAAATAAATAAATATAATAAATCAACGACTATACGAATAGACATTTACACACAACATCCTCTAGCCTAAGCTTGTGCTATGGGATCTAGTAGACGGCTGATATACTTACTTATATATTTCTAAATACATACATATTATACATAGAAAACACCCAAACTCCGAAACAAACATTTGTGGATCACATAAATATTTGGACCGACCCAGGACCTCCAGCGCCGCAGGCGGTATCACTACCGGCTGCGCCACAGAGGCAGTCATCCTATCCTATTAAGATTATAAATGTGAAAGTTTGTGAAGATGCTTGGATGTTTAGTTATATATTTGGATGTTTGTTACTCAATCACGCTCTAACGGCTGAACGGATTGAACTGAAATTTGTTATAGAGATAGCTTATAGTCTGGAATAACACATAGGCTACTTTTCATCCTGGGAATATGTACTCACGAGAAGCGGGAACGGGTACCGAATGTGACGCGGGCGAAGCCGTGAGCGTCATCTAGTAATTTTATAAAGAGGAAACATTTGAATTTATGTGTGTGTATTTTTGTAATGAATAAAATCAAAAACTACTGTGCCGATTTCAAAAATTCACCATTAGTAAGTTACATTCGCCCTGAGTAACATAGGCTATATTTTTTATTCCCATATTCCCACGGAAACGAGGGCTACGTAGGTGAAACCGCGTGATGTCCGCTAGTCCTCTGATATGTCGCTCAATTTCCATTGAAAACACGATCTATGACTTATATCGCAAGGGAAGGCTCAAAATAAAATAAAATAAAAATTTATTCCCTTTAAATTTAAAAAAAAAATATTTAGGTTTGTCAAAATTTTTGTGGCTCTACCGGGGGTTCGGAAATGCTACAGACTGAGAAGAACACCCCAAGAAACTCAGTCCGGTCCCTTCTCTTCTAATATCTTAGTATCTATTACAGTTACTAGCTCTATACTGACACTTTCCCCTCTGTCAATGCGTACTCCGAAAAGGAGTACGCTCAAACGTCTGAAATTATGACTGAAATAGTTTAATTGTTTTGTGTAAGTTCCATAGTGACAACCAATTGCTTTTGTAGTGGTGTATATGAATACTATTTCCCCCCGCAGCATACTCGTGAGTATGCTGCGGGGGGAAATATACTGGGTGTAACAAAATTACCTCTCCAAATTTCATGAGATGACTTGGCATCGGAAATCAAATACAAATATTTGATAAAAAAAGGGGGGTAAATATTTTCATTTTTTTTAATTTTTTTTTGTCGCACATTAAGAAATCATTTTTTACCGCGGCAATTCGAGGTAACACGGCGACCGTGTCAAAACAAACACAGAGCACCCGTCTGGCTGTCGTTGTCGCTTTCTACTGCCGCTTAGTAGCGATAGAAAGGGTGAAAATGACAATTTATAGGACCTTTAAAACGGCTTTACGGTTAAAGTATTCATGTGATTTTTTTTTCTTCATTTTTGTAATGTTTCTTGACTGATGCCACGTCACGTGACGAAATTTGGAGAGGTAATTTTGTTACACCCAGTATAGTATACGAGTATGACACACAGATTTGTATACAGCAAATACTCCAGATGTACTGGTCGCGATGATCTATGCTCGATTTGAAACGATGTCAATCTAAATCATCTCCACGTATTCGCAATTTGTCATGTTTAGAGATTAGTTTTGAATTGCGATGGTGATTGCTTATTAGTATTGCTGTATACTCGACATTGATGTACATAAATATGTCAGAACCAGCTTTTTATAGTAAGCGAGGTGTCAGCCTTTTTTTATGCATTTTTATACATCAAGGTCGGTTATTTCTGTTATATGAAATTGTGATTTGTGTATCGAAAATATTAAAAATACGAATTAGCTATTAAGTTTTACGAACGGTAAAGTACGATGTGGAATCACGTTGCCGCGGGTTCGATTCCCACCACGGATTTTCCTCTTCACGCTCCACTTGAAATACCCGGAGTTGTCAAAGGAGAACACGTGAGATGACCAAGCGTTCCACCTTTTGTTAAAACATTTGAATCCCTATGTTAAAATTATAAGACTTTTAAAATTGTTTCCAGGAGCCGTCATCGTCGTCGTCGTCTCGCCACGGCGATCGAGCACACCACGTCAAGTCCCACTCCCGGGACCTAGGGAACAGTCCGCTATCCGCCAACACTACGGGCAACAGCTCTAGAGAGTGAGTATCTATGACAATCTTCATTTTTGTAAGAAAATCCCTCATGGATGCTATGCTTAAGACCACAGACACAAATTAGAGATAGTACAGATGGAAAACTCATGTATGTACTTTTTTTTCACACCTACCCCCTGGTACACACACTCGCGCACAAATCAGTATCGAAAATTCGGTTGCGACCATGGAGCAAATATAAGAGAGGAGAGGGCCTAAGCAAGCGTGCACTGTGACCGTTCAATGCGGGTCCTGACGTCATCAGTGGGCGTGGCTTAAGTCAGTGCGCTGTCCGCGTTCATCTAGGCAACTTCCGGTTCGTTATACGCAAATATATGTCAAAATTCGTATTTTCGCGAAATTAGAAGAATTTAAAAAGATAAGGATAAAGTGTTGTGTTCTATCGTGTAAAAATTACTCGGATAGACGTTTTGATGCTATGCATGGCATCACATTTTAGTTGTAAGTATTTTTATTCCTTATTTTCATAAATAGTTCTAGAAACATCTCTGATCCCCGGATACAGCAAAATATTTTTTACTCGACGCTAGATGGCGATACTTTGTGTTTTGGTTACCTAAAATATGTAGGTGCGTAGAGCTCAGTAATAATATAATTTTAATATTGTTAAGTATTTAAACTTATTTAGCAATAATTCAGAAATAAATTTAGGCAACCAAAGATTATTTTTACAAATTTATTTAAGAACTTCTATAACAGACCGCCATCTATTGCCAAGAATAAACAGCACTAAAAACATGATCGAATTTAGAATTTCACCGAGGGGCCCATAACCGTCCTACCTACTAGTAGTAGGTACGAAAAGTAATTTAGCTAACGACTGGATGCAGTTCGTTCGTACTACAATAGGAGCCATTGTTATCTTAGCATTGCTATTAGCCATTAGCCATTATTATTATTAGCCATTATTATTATTAATTATGTTATTAGCCATTGTTATTGTTATTTGTTGTTAGCAGAAATTTGGTACAGGAATAGATTATAGTCTGAAATAACACATATTTTAACGCTTTTTATTCCCGGAGTCGATTCCCATGGAATGCGGGAACGACAACAGAACGCTACGTAGGCAAAAGCGCTGGCGCTTTTGTTTTTGTATAAACCTAAGTATGTTCATTGAAAATTTTTTAATGTACTTGCATTTTATCTACGGTTTAACGACAATTGGCGGCAGCTTGATTGGGTTCTTATTAGTAATTTGTTCACCATGTGAGGTTTATTCTTTCATTTTTTTTCTTTAATATTTACCGCTGACAATACAGTAAAGGCTTAATAACTGTTAGAGCTTTGTTAACATATAATTTGAGTCTTGCAAATAAATCATTTTCGCTATAATTTTCCCTATTATTGGTTCCGCATCTTAAACCATATACAACACTCATGGTGTGTCTCTTTATTGCCATCATAGTACTTTAACTTGGGTGCGTATTCTTGCCCATTTGTCATTATTTTGAAGTGACTGCCACGTGGGCGAATGTCAGTCGAAGTCATATTTTGTTATTCTCTCTCTATTAAGACTACTTACAATCTAGAAAAGACTTTATATAAAAATATATTTTCATAGTGATAGAAATAAAAAAATAATACACTATTCATCTTGCTAAGAGTTAATACTCCGGGGGGACAAAATATTCCAACTTCGGCCCTGTTTTCAGTGTACAGTAGTAGTACTACGTAGTAACCCGGAAGTTGAAGTAAGCAAGTAGTTTTGACACTGACCGCTAGATGGATAATAGTAAAGTGGGCGGATGCAAACCCCTCCTCACCACACCCTCCCCCCGCGCCGAGTCACACATTGTTTCACAGGGAAATCATATTACAACACCTCCTCTCTTATATTTGCTCCATGGTTGCGACCGCCAGACCTCGTGTCTGTGAATAAGTTGTCTATGTGTGCGTAGCCTCAGCGAATTTAGTATGTAGGTTTCCACAGGTCTCCTACCACTGACCATGTTGGTAGACCCGGGTAAATCCTCTGAAGGAATTTCCGACAAACTTTGGCTACCACCGCGGCTTCCTAGGGGTTCGGCTACTATCCCATCTTTGGGGGTTGGTTTGAACGTTATCCTGCTTTTTGGGGCGTGAGGCGTGTATGAAACTTTCCCGTCACGCTCGTCTAGAGCCTGCTTCTGGAAGGACGGTGAGCAGCCCCCCCACCGTCTTCAGGCCCCCGGTCATGGAGATCGGTAGTCTTGGGCATAACTCCGTTGGTATTTCCCGGGCCCTCCTCGCCGCCTCTTTCAAAAGCTTGAACTGATCGTAGAAAGATGCGGCGGCATCCTACTTACTCCCGCTGGAGACCGTAGCTCGCACCATCCCTTTCTCCGCCAATTTAAAAAATAAATAGAAGTCATGCAAAAATTGTCCTTATAACTCAAAAAACATAGAACTTCTCACTCTCAGTGAACGTGAGGCTCAAAGGTCGAGGCTATGAATAATTTACATACTCAAGTTGTAGTACTGTAACTGTCAGCAAGTAATAGTTGTCTAGTCTAGCTCTAGACTTCGTGACTCGTTAATGTAGGTACTGCAAGCATTGGGCATCTTTTAATGGATGTATGCCTATGCAAGAGTGGGATAGCAGCTTAGCATACCATTAAGCGCAGGACCGTGTGTTGTGGCATAATTTGGGAGAGGCCTATGTCCAGCAGTGGACTGCTATATGCTGAATTGATTGATTGATATCATTTTTTTTTTTCATATATTGAAACATACACTATGATTCTACTTTGTGTGAGGAAGAACGGAAATAGAACACTTATTCATTAATCTTAAAGATGTATGAATTGAGCGTCACACTCTTATGACGTAAATCGGAAACTGTCACAATTTTATTGCAGTGCACTCTCACAGACTACATAAATGTTTATGCCAACATTATACAACGCGTGAAACTGCTACATGTACCTAACCAAAGATAATATAATAGTATTACATACAGATCGGCAACTCCCTGCCTCCCACCGAGTAAGCTTCCCCATCCCCCCGCACAAGTTGACGTGTCTATTGCCGTAACAGTACTTGAGAGAGCGTCACTGCGTTGCATTACGTATTACCTACCTACGTACTTGATGCTATTTCTTTGGTTTAATTTGTGCTTAACCGAGGGTAGGTTTGAAAAAAAAGTAACTACATACATGAGATTGCGTTCTGTTCCTTATTATTTTGTTTCCATAGCTAGTGACCCTAGTATACTTACACACACATTCAAGCATTCTCATTACGTGTATATTAGTGTGAGTGAAAACGAACATTTTTGTATGGAGTTTCCGCCGTGTTATATAACATGCATCAATGTAAAAATGCGAGCATAAATAATTTGACTTGATGCAATAGAGACAGTGTCTTATCGAGCTCTTAGAAGCCCAGTCAGCCTCGTTTGCAAGTGGTGTACCTGCAGACAATCGGATGAGGTCATGGCGAAGAGAAGGAAACCCCGAAACATAACCCTGTACCAACTCGCCTGGCCAGCGTGGTACGATAAGGCCAATTACCTTTCCAATATTAAATTTGGAGAGGGCCTTTGTACAGCAGTGAACTGTTATAAGATGGTTTGATTGATAGGTTAACTGCATACTTAAGTCGTGATAAGTCAAGGTTACATCCATAATTTTAATTCGAATGTCCAAAGCGGCATTGATACGATCTAGCTTTGCGAGGCAGGTGTCGCAAAATGCCAGATTCGGAGAATGACAGATTCGCAGAATGACAGATTCGCAGAATGACAAATTCGCTGAATGACAGATTCTCAGAATGACAGTGTGTGTGCGTGTTGTATTTTTTTTTCTGTTTTAAAATTAACCACGAACCTAACCTATCCGAATCGAGGTTTTAGCCATAATAAGTGAATGGTTAACACCCCGACTTGGGTAGGTTAGGTTAGACAGGGGTCGGCAAGGCGCGGCTCGCGAGCCACTTGCGGCTCTTTAGGTCTGAAGCTGCGGCTCTTTAGTTCCTGACACAATTATTCTTAATATTTAAAAAAAATTAAGCGTTGCTTTTATTTTATGAATTGATTAACAATGATCAACGGAAATGTGATCTAAAAAGTCGTTCATTTAACGTGAATCGATAACGAGGATATTTAAAAATTTTATCGTTTTTCTGTTACTCTGATAACTTAGCTTTAAACAACTATAATATTGTCCTACTATTTTAGTAATAACGAACAAATCAAAATATTTCATGTCTACTACCCATGTTGGCTACCACAATCAAGAATTTTTGTAGGAGAAATGTTGGGTGTCCCATCAAACTGACAACTTAAAGGAAGAGTTAGCTTGATTAATAGTAATCAATTGAAAACCTTGGACCAGGAATCCTAGTACTGCCTGGTAAAACTACCAAATTACTGTACTTACTAGGATCACATTTTTAAAATTTCTGGTCAATTTTCCTGGTAAAACTACATACGAAGCTTACCGAAAGCTTTTAAAATGAGCATTTGTATCGATTCTGGTATGACCTTTTAGAGTTTTAACTTTTAATCTTCGTATCTTTGCCTCTCGCACAGCTCACAATTCTGAAATCGTGCAAAACCATTGCATGTATGTTCTTAATGGGACTCGTGTTGCCAGTTCATGTTCTTCACTAGCGATTCAAAAGAAAAGATACCACGTCATCCTTTTTATTATTATGCTTCTCCGCATTTCGAAAATACCTTCTTCTCAGTCGCTGCACTCTTAACAGAGTGGTCGTGGTCAACATGTTGAAGTGTTTGCGGCAGATGTAACTCGCCTCATGATCTCCCGCCATTTCTCTCGGCAGCGGACATTCTGGTGCACCCGAGTAAGGGCCCTCCCACCAACGCTTTTATCTGGTTGGTCCATCTATCGATGAGATCGTCCTCGCGGCCTGGTATGCTCTATTCTGCCCTGCACAACAAGGCACTTCACAGAATCATCACTCCGCCTGGAGACGTGTCCGAACAGTTTTAGTATCCGGGTTTGTAGCAAGTTTGATGGACGTTGTTTGATGCCGAGCTCGTTTAAGTATCGAGACATTGGTGCGAAATTCAGTCCACAATACTCACAGCATTCTCCTCCAGCACGATATTTCCAGAGCATCTATCCTCTTCTTTTCTTTTTCTCGCATCGTCCACATCTCCACTGCGTGTCAAAATATATGGGGAATACAAGCCGGTTATTAAAGCTGCGGTAATGTGATTATTCCTCCAAATGATTTTTATTTTGTCCATGGTGGTTCTTGTTATTGCCATACATCAAAAACTCCACAACAACCTTATTGCAGTAAACCAACAACCACACTCATTGGCGGTGTACTGCACTCGTAATTATTTTTTTGCACCAGTTGGGGCGGACGCCCTCAGTCTACCCAGTAGGATTCTACTGTAACTTCCGGCGCCGGCCATAACCCAGAGAATGGCTCGAGCGTATCGCAACGTATCATATGAAGTGGCGTGTCTAATTGCCGGCATTCTGCCGTGGAACCTCGAGGCCGAAGTTCTATCTGAAATTTTCCAGCGGAATGCTTTGGTGCGTCAAAATGGCAACCAACCATCTTCAGAAAAGATCGAGAGCTGGCGTGCTAGGGTGCGTGATAATCTCTTCATAAATGTGCGACATTTATGAAAGAGATTATCAAATACTGGCCTGGCCGGTAAGTATTGAGCTCGACTCCGCTATTCGGCCTATTCTGAGGTAGAAAGGCGGCACGGTGCGGTGCTCCGACATACCACTTCACGAAGCTGCTCACAGGGTGCGGATCTTTTGGTTTAATGTCTGTGTAAGACATTGACTAGTAGACATTGAGCTTGAGATGACGTGCCATTACTGCGAGAACAGTGCCGTGCATGAAGTCCTGGACACGCTTGCCCTTTATATGGAGTGAAGTGGTGAACCTCCTCGTGTTTCAGGCTCGCTCTCCGTGGAGTTTTGGGGGACATTTTTAGATCCCCCAGAATCGAACCAGTTGCAGGCGGCGCTAGTTGGGCTGCGGAAGTAGAACGCTTGTCTTTCCTCTGACCCAATAATAGCAAAAAGACGGAAAATTTCAGGATTTTTGTAGGTATAATAATTTTGGAAAGTCCTCTATATAATATCTATAAAATTCCTGAATAAAAAAAAAAGAAATCAGACAAGCCTGTATACCCGAAGTGGTACAAATGCTACGTTACCTAATACCTACGTGTGAACAACGAAATTTGTTTGTGGCTCTTCTTACTCAAAAGGTTGCCGACCCCTGGGTTAGAAGGTTAAGAGCTCCCGCCTTAGCCTTCGTGGTTATTTTTTTAAACAGAAAAGAAATTACAACACGTACCACATATACTCACAAACTTGAAGTTGGTAAATTGGGAAGTCGGTGAATTGGGAAGTTGGTAAAGTGGGAAATAGAATTTATTGGTGGGTTGGCTATATTTGGGAAGTTGTTTATTTGGGACAGTTGTCTAGATGATCCTAAAGGGTTAAATCGGCATCACTCGCAAAACTAAGATCTGGCATTTTGCGCCTCTGTCATTTTGCGATTCTGTCATTTTGCGAATCTGTCTTTTTGCGTTTCTGACCATTTGCGAGTAAGTGCCATCATTTGGCATTCTGCGAATCTGTCATTTTGCGTTTTTGTCATTATACGTCTAAACCATCCGTGACTATATGTATGTATGTACCACGCTACGGACTTGGCGCCCGCAAATCCACGGAGTGCTAAGGACAGTTCTCCCTAGATCCGTGCCCTTATCGATCACTTTTTAGGGTTTCGTACTAAAGGGTAAAAAAATGGGACCCTATTCATGAGACTTCGCTGTCCATCTGTCTGTCTGTCCGTCACGAGGCTGTGTTTCATGAACAGTGATAGCTAGCGAGTTGAAATTTTCACAGATTATGTGTTTTTTTAATTCTAATCTATGTAACCTTTTCAGCCTGGAAGACTCGCCTCAAAAGAAGATCCTGCCCGGATTGATAACGGCGAGTGATTATTCAAGCAATGTGTACAGTCCGAACGTCTCGTACGGACTGTCCTCGGACGAGTACGGCTCGCCGGCGTACAGAAGTGAGTTTCTTTTATATGCTTTCTAAATAAGTGCAAAATACTTTTTTTTTTGCTAAAATCGTCAGACCCTCATCCTTGCGGTATATTTTTACCATAAATATATACTGGGTGTTTCTTTTAGGGTGTCAAACCGCCACTAGCTGGTAGCAGGGTTCCATACCTATCGATTTAACCCCCATGTATGTTCTACGATTTTTTGTAGTTTTCGAGATATAATTTTATTTTTTATAATTACGTGTCCACGTGGCTTTCTTCTTTTTGGTTCGACTTTTCTTGGATATTTTTTTATTATTATAATGCCTATTGATTGCAGTATTATGGAGAAAATAATCTCCTTCCTAACTTTGATACAAGATGTAAAAATTTTAATCGATAATAAAAAAATAGGGAATTATGCAGAACATTATATCTCGAAAACTACAAAAAATCGTAGAACATACATGGGGGTTAAATCGATAGGTATGGAACCTTGCTACCAGCTAGTGGCGGCTTGACACCCTAAAAGAAACACCGTGTATATATATAATAACTATTTAGTTTGTTTAACTTACCTTTTCAAATAATAATAAATTTGTACCCTCTTTTTCAGGTCAAGATGGACCAGGGGACTATTCAAATCAAGGTAAATATTGGAAATATTATTAAATAACTAAATGCATATTAGTTTCGGGAAAACACAACTGTAACACGAGACGTATTTAACTTTTGCGGGTACATTAGGTGCCTAATAGATTAGGTTCTGATGTGGTTGCCTATTAGCACAGGGTGGAAACTCCATACAAAAATGTTCGTTTTCACCCACACTAATATAGACGTAATATGAATGCTTAAATCAAGCTTCAATGTGTGTGTGAGTATACTAGGGTCACTAGCTATGGAAACAAAATGATAAGGAACAGAACGCAATCTCATGTATGTAGGTACTTTTTTTTTCAAACCTACCTTCGGCTAAGCACAAATTAAACCAAAGCAATAGCACAATGCAATAATGCAACGCAGTGACACTCTCTCAAGTACTGACACGAGAATCGACACATTAATTTTGGTGGGGGGATGGGGAAGCTTACTCAGGTGGGAGGCAGGGAGTTGCCGATCTGTATGTAATACTATTATATTATTATCTTTGCTATTAGCACAGGGTGCCGATTCTCGCTTCACACGACATGAATGCGTGGACGGAAATTGACGGGTGAAACGTCACGTTTACGTCGTGTGGTCGAGAATCGGCACCCAGGGCGGAAACTCCAGCTTGAATGTGTGCGTGTGATCAATAAAATGTAAGCAAATTGTCCGTCAACGCGCACGTCAACTCTACTGACAGCTGTGGCGCGACAGGGAGTTGCCGATCTGTATGTAATACTATTATATTATCTTTGCTATTACTTTGACTGACCATATCAAACTGTAGGTAATCAGTTCAATACCTATTCAGGACAAATCTACGCTATGTGTGATGTACTCGTTGATTTGTTCTGTGTCTGGACGCAATTTATCTATTACGTATGTCTTTAAAAATATATAAATATGTTCCGTAGCAACCGTAGCACAGACTATATTTGCTAAAATTTAAGGGTTAAAAGCTAAAATGGCCCAAAAAATATTTATTTATAAGACTACAGATCCAACATTACACAAATATCTGTCTCAACCGGGATTCGAACGTGATACTTCAGCGACGACAGTCGCATGCTAGGTAGGATACGTGTGGTTTTTAGTCCGTAGGAGTCCGGCATAGCAGCTATGTAGAATTTTTCATCACGTCAAAAATATACTAACATACACCACGTAAGCAGTCAATAATTCCAATTCTCTCGAGTCAATATTTTTAAAACTTCTCTTCCCTAGAGTTTTTGAGTTTTGAGTTTTTCGCGCCGCCCTTGAAAGAGGCACTTAATAGAGCCGCCTATCACTGTCAATAGTCTTGTAGGCTGTATGAGTGACCCCCAATACCTAGATATCTCCTTAACTTTCCATTAGACAAACACTTTCATTTCGGCTAGCTAAATATAAAACAAAACCTATCCGTTAAACTGTAAGTACGTTATCACGATCTAATTTAAACGTTCCGGTCAAATACATTCTTCCCTATAGATAACCTTAATGACATATAATATGTGTACAATACATTAGTGTGTCTGTGACCCTAGCACTAGCTAGTGGTGTGATTTGTGTGAAATGTATAGACGGCATTCGGAGTTTGTACTGAGCGATTTGCGGAAAAGAGGTGTGTATTTTAATTGTACAACTATAATTTAATAAATTTATGAGACACTAGCGGACGTCGGGTTGTTTCACCCGCGTAGCTTCCGTTCCCGTGGGAATATGGGAATAAAATATAGCCTATGTTACCCGGGGATAACGTAGCTTCCCAACAGTGAAAGAATTATTCGAATCAGTTCAGTAGTTTCGGAGCCTATTCGATGCAAACAATCAAAAATTTCCTGTCTATAATATTACTAACTGACCCGCGCAACTTCGTTTGCGTCACATAAGAGAGAGTAAATCACCCGTTCCCGTCGCATTCACTCTGAGTGACCAAAAGAAGCGCATAAAAACGCTCTTTGAAACGGGATAAAAAGTATCCTATGTCCGTCTCCTGGTTCTAAGCTACCTCCCCTCCAATTTTCAGCCAAATCGGTACGGATTTATGAGACAAGAGTGAATGGGAAAATTGTAGGGGTTCACCTCAGAGTCCTCATGTCTATCAAATCGAAAATCTTGCGAGAAAAAGTCAGGACAAACGTACCCTTATAGGCGAGCATGTGTGAGTAGTAGAAAACCATAGTCTCTGCCAACCCCCATTAGGAAAGAGACGTGACGTTATGTTTGTATTATGTATGTTAATCGTTTATACTATTTACTAGCTGACCCGCGCAACTTCGTTTGCGCCACATAAGAGAGAGTATTGCCTGTTCCCGTCGCATTTACTCCCGTCACGTTGCGTTTACTCCCGTAGCGTCTCGTCGTTAATATTCAATACTACGTGAGAGAGAGAGAGAGAGATAGAAAGGTTTGTCGTCGCGTGTATTCCCGTCGCATTATTTTTAAGAACAATTTCGTTTACGAAAGAGGTATCCCGTGGCATTATTGTAGAAAAAATTTATTGCCATTAAAATGGTTATTGTGCACCAACCCAAACATAGACACATACTATCGCGCAATTTTTTTAAAAACTTTTTTAAGAGAAACAATTTTGTAGTAGGTACATATTTTTTACATAACTATAAATATTTACGCAGCACACGCAACGAAGCTCTCAAAAGGAATAACTTTTTCAACGTTTTCGAAACATTTACTATTACTGCTCTGCTCGTATTCGTTGTAGCCTGTTGCTATATAGCCTATGATACTGCACAATAACGTAGCTTTCTATTGGTGAAAGAATTTTTAAAATCGGTTCGGTAGATCCTAAGATTACCCCTTACAATTTATTTAAGAGGTACACAAACACGCAAACTTTACTTCTTAAAAAATTTACTTAGCACAAAGTTAGTATATTCTGATTTATCAGAAATCATTGAATATAATACTGAAATCAGTGCCCAGTAAAACTATGTAGGCTTAGGTAGACATTAATCTCTCTCATAGTCATATTGGCACTGACTTCAGTATTATATTTAATGATATCTGATAAATCAGAATATACTAACTTTGTGCTAAGTAAATTTTACTTTCCAGTTTTTAGTTTTGTTTGAAGTCGGTTTCTTTTTTGTAATTTTTTTTTTCACTATTTTTAGTGTCGTGTGGACTAAAAATCTAGTGTAAATTTCTCGGCGTAAAGTTCTCGACAGTACAAATTAATCAAACCCAAACACAAAGTAACTGCTGTATATCGTTAGGGAATTCTCTCTACTGTTTATCGTCTCCATCATCAGATCGACTCCAGGCCTTCATTAAGTTGTACTACTTTAAGGCCCTTAATAAAAAAAATTATAAACGCCCTAGATACTCCTACAATTTTTGAAAGTTCCTTTCGATTTCTCCAGGATGCCATAATCAGATCCTGGCTTCCTTAAAATGGGACCACCTTGGGAGTATCTATTGTCGAACGAAAAAAAAATTTTCAAATCAGTCTATAAACGACGGAGTTCTGCGCGAAAAAACATAAAAATTTAAAAAAAAAAAAACGGTTGAATTGAGTCCTCCTTGTTTGTAGATTACCCCTTACAATTTAACAAATATACAAACACACGAACAAACTTTACCTCTTTATAATATTAGTATAGATAAAATGGGACCACGTTGGGAGTATCTATTTTAGAACGAAAAAAAAAATTTCAAATCGGTCTATAAACGACGGAGTTCTGCGCGAAAAAACATAATTTAAAAAAAAAAACGAATTGAGTCCTCCTTGCTTGAAGTCGGTTAAATAATAATATTAGTCACGCAGCACACGCAACGAAGCTCTCAAAAGGAATAACTTTTCCCCGTTTTTGAAACATTTATTATTACTGCTCCGCTCCTATTCGTTGTAGCGTGATGCTATATAGCCTATGACACTCCACAATAACGTAGCTTTCTATTGGTGAAAGAATTTTTAAAATCGGTTCAGTAGATCCCGAGATTACCCCTTACAATTTAACAAATATACAAACACGCAAACTTTACCTCTTTATAATATTAGTATAGATTGATGACACTTGGTGAAATCTGATCCACATCTTAGAATGAAAACCTTAATGCCCGCTTTCCACTGCGAGTGAGTCGGACCCATTACGGACTCCACTATACTCGTAACGATGATTTTCGATACATGTCATGTCCGCTTTGGTGGAAGGACATGTATGAAAATCGTTGTTACGAGTATAGCGGAGTCCGTTATGGGTCCAACTCGCTCGCAGTGGAAGGCGGGCATTATACTTTGCAGAGGTTCAAGTAACTTTTGCCATTTACATCTTACTATTTTTTTTTGATTCTGCCGCAATTCTGCTATTTTAAGTTAGCTTAAGTCCTTGTCTGTCATTGTTCTGATATTCTAAAGCCATTTTCCCTTGTTAATACATAATAGGTCAATATGATAGCCACCCGTTAATGGAAAATTACTAATGCACAATATTAAATAAACAATAGTTTTACCATGCAGCAACAATTACATGAATCACAATACAGAAATAATACAAAGATTATTAATTATGCAATTTTTAGATTAATGTACGCTAATTAGTTATTATATCGCAAATATTGTCACTAGCTCATACTCGTGGCCCTGTCCGCGTGGTCAAGTTTTCTTCTTGTTGGGAAATTGTTCTTGCGATAAAAAGATGACACTTTCCAAACTCTATTCTATCTCTTTACCAAATTTGATGACAATCGGTTTAATAGTTCAGGCGTGACAGCGTAACAGACAGACAGATTTACTTTCTAATTTATGTATTAGTAGGGATTTTACTCATACAAATGTAGTGTATTAATAAAACACCATTAAAACTAGGCAACCCCTTGTGGCGACGGGAAAGAGTACAAAATGTCGTCACCCCAATACATTCCAAGGGTGTCGTAATAGGCGACTAAGGGAACGCTTTCGCAAAACGACGCATTGCGTAGAGAAGGAAAGCTCCACGTTAAGCCAAGTTGAAGGCCTTCAGGGCGGCTTTAAAAATTTCATCTCTGGGTAGTAACGGCCTGCCGCTGTCCATTTCAACACGGCAATGGGCTCACCACCTATTACGTGAGACATAAAGTTATAAAGGGAAATTTGGGCGTATATTAAGCCTTCGAGAATAAAGGCGTGACAATATGTATGTATGTATGTATAACTACTCGAAAACGACTGAAGCAAGTATTAACAAGACATAATTATTAGTGAAAACGACACTTGCACTGTTCCACAATATTTATGATTATAAACCTGACCGGTTTCGCCGCACGTCATTTACAAAGATGATTGAAAAACAAGGTGGTAGAAGTGTCGTTTTTAATACGTGCAACAAGTTCCACCAAGTGCCATCAATCAACAGTATATAATACCAACAAGTCAATGAATGTTATGTCTCGCTGTGTCTCGCGCATTGTTATTCTGATACTGTATGAAGATCTCTCTCTACTCCGCGATTAGACAATACATTATATCGAAGAGTTGTAAATTATGATATGATTGAATAATAACTACCTGCTATAACTATAGATTAGCATATCTTTATACAGCACGTGTATATTGTTTCCACATTCCAGTCTCAATCACTCTTAGTTGGTTTAACAGAGCCTAGGCCTTTCCCAGCCTTATCCAGGTCTTCGGCCCATCTGGCGTGGGGTCGTCTTACCCCACGTGTAAGTCGCGGTCTCCACCCCAGAACCTGTTTACTCCACCGACCATCGGTTCTCCTACAAATGTGGCCAGCCTACTGCCACTTTAAAACGCATACTCTGCGAGCTGTGTCGACCACTCTGGTTCTCTGAAGAATAACATTTTTTCTCGGATAATATCCTTATCTTCCAAAAGACTCCCAAGCATAAGTAGCTTCATTTTACCGCTGTTTCACCCGCGTAGATTCCATTCCCGTGGGAATACGTTAATAAAATATAGGAGGCTATTTAATGCATATAAACAATCAAACCGTTTCTCTTTACAATATTAGTGTAGATAAACTTTGTCTCCTAGATGAGAGTGACGGAACCAACGTGACGTCATCGAAGGCGGCTGCTGCAATCGCGCACCTCAACAGCAAGATCGAACGGACTAAGGAGGCGATACGGTTGGAGCAGACCATTAGAGATGGTATGTATATTGCTTTATAACTCTTTTCATATTGTTCTGCTCGTAACTTGTCCAATTTCCTGTAAAAACTTAGACAAAAACCGGAAAAGTGCGAGTCAAATTCGCGCAAGGAGGGTTTCGTACCTATTTGGAACGGAAATCTCCGGAAAATTATAACGTTTGTAGTATACTGAAGACAGACAAATGGCAGCGCGAGCGTAGCGCCTCTGGTATTGCAAACATCCATAGGCTACGGTGACCACCGGTACATCTGGTGGGCCGTATGCTTTTCTGCCACATTAGTGGTATAAAAAAATGGACAGAGAAGTCTCAGTCATAGGTCCCGTTTTTACCTTTTGGATAGGACGTTAATTAATCTTCAAGTGAAGGTAGTCATCTCTCTTGATACTTGTCGCCATAAATATTAATCGTGCATGTCTATCTCGCTCGGGACTGCTTTAAATTAAAGCGGAACCAACGGTCCAAGCGATTAAAATAACTAGGTACTTTATGCCGTTGCAATAAAGTCTAATTTTGTATAATTTTTTATTTAAATACAAGTTTAATTCGAATCAAAGTATATTATACCTGTAAGGCTGGATTCGACCAAAGTCAGAGTAAGACTATACTGCAGAATAACTTATACCTCTTCTAAAAGTAAAGTGTCTTTCTATTTTACCAACAACTAATAGCATAACGTAACTATGGTAACCCTACAGGATAGAGTACTTCAGTATGGGACATGGGTTACCATAGTTACGTTGTGCTTATTAGTTGTTGATAGTGACTTAACTTTCACTTTACTTTTAGCATAAGTACGAGCTATTATCCGATTTTGGTCGAATCCAGCCTAAGTGTAATTAAAATAACTACTCGCAGATAACGTAAACGAGTACCTGAAACTAGCAGCAAACGCTGACAAACAGCAGCTGCAGCGCATTAAAGCGGTGTTCGAGAAGAAGAACCAGAAGAGCGCGCTGTGTATAGCGCAGCTGCAGAAGAAGCTGGAGGGGTACAACAAGCGCATCTACAACTGGGAGGTATGCGCGGTAAATACATGGCGGGGATTTGTAGCTTCTACTTTACTTATTACTTATTAAGGCTTGCTAGATGTTTCGTTTTGATGATTTACATAATAATATGCACTAACTCACTTATACATACACTCACTTATCACACAAGACATTACTTTTATCTCACAAAAGTTACAAGTGACACACACACACACACTCATTAACTTATTCACTTTCCCACAAAAAACACATTAACTCTTCAACTCGCTCATTCTTCGACAAGTAACCCACACTCGTCCACACGCGTGTATAAGCAACACACACACACTCACATAAACTCACTCATTCACACTCACTGTCCTATCAATAACACACACACACACATCAAAGCGGGCGGGTGTACACGAAAAAAAAGATTACTGTACAGCCTAACTGTAAAGTTTTCATTTCATCAGCATTTCACGTTCATTATATTACTACCAATATATCACCCGCGTAGCTCCCGTTCCCGTGGGAATATGGGAATAAAATAAAGCCTATGTTCACCGGGAAAAGTGCAAAGACTTCTATATAAACTGAGGTAGACATGCCCTACGCACCGATTTTTGAAACCTATAAACTGCGCTAATTAGCAGCGTTGCTTGCACTGTTGTGAGTCAAAACTTCGAGAGTAGGTGCTCGACTTGCAATCGGAGTCCATACGCCTTCTCTTTTACTCTTTTTCTATTCGTATATTGCTATTGTGTGTGGTGACAATTACATAAAAAATATTTATAAGTGAGTGTAGTCTTAGTAATGTGTGTATTTGAGGATTGCTTTTGAAATCTCGTTTGTTAGAGTACGGCGCGTCTACCTCAGTTTATATAGAAGTCTTTGGAATAGTGTAGGTTCCTCAACAGTGAAAGAATTTTTTAAATCGGTATTCCTATTCGGCGCAAACAAACAAACAATCAAAGTTTTCCTCTTTGTAATTATTAGTATAGATATTCATTAAAATCATCAGTTCGCGTATAGCTATCAAGAACGCCGCGTGTCCTCTAATTATTAATAGTATCATTTCAGCATCATCAATGAATTTAGCAAGTTAATTAATGACAATAAAAGTAATATATCCATCTAAGCTTCGACCAAGTAATAATATAGACTGGCCCACGTCATACATTACGAACTCAAAAAGTGAGACTAGTTCACACACAAAGATATTGCAGCAACGACACGACATGCAATGCAATCCTTTTTTCAAATTTAGGGTAGCGTTTTAACAGTTCGGGAACGCACAGGAAGGCATCTTGCGTAAAATCTTATCTTGCCACACGTGTTTCATCTTCGGAACAATAACAACGACTACGAACGAGTTACTTTAACGTCTTTAGAACTAATGTATGGATGGACCCATCTATACTATTCTTTGGTCGAAGCATCTAAGTGTCTTTATCATTCAACAATCAATATTACATAATGTTATCTAGAACCAAAGACTTCTATATAAACTGAGGTAGACATGCCCTACGCACCGATTTTTGAAACCTATAAACTGAGCTAATTAGCAGCGTTGCTCGCACTGTTGTGAGTCAAAACTTCGAGAGTAGGTACTCGACTTGCAATCGGAGTCCATACGCCTTCTCTTTTACTCTTTTTCTATTCGTATATTGCAATTGCGTGTGGTAACAATTACGTAAATAGTAGTTTTCGATACAAGTGTGGGATATCTGTTATTTACAACGAGTTACGACAGGTGTTGACCCGAGCCGAAGGCGAGGGTAGACAGTCGGAACGAGTTTAAATAACAGTCCCGCACGTTGTATTGAACAACTATTTTTAATACAGTTGCGAAAAAATTAAGCACTTTTATAAAATAATATAAACACAACAAACCTGAATATCCAAAATGGCGCCAACCGTAAAAGAATATATACCTTCCTAAGCAGAGACTATGGCAATGCACTTCATACAGCCAACTTTTTTTATTTTTATAAATTTAATTTGGCCGATACTTATACTAATTTGTGCTTAAATTTTAATTAAAATTACTTTTAATCTGATATTGAAACAAGTTAGTATCTTTTTTTAGAAATATTTGCATGAATAGACATTATTTTGACAATTAGGAAAGAAAACGCACGAGTGCGGGAATGGGAAAGAAAAAAGCACGAGTGTGTAATAGCCCACATCCCGAACGCTATACGTCCCTGTAATACGCCACTTTTTGAGCAACTGTATTAAAAAAATATTTATAAGTGAGTGTAGTCTTAGTAATGTGTGTATTTGAGGATTGCTTTTGAAATCTCGTTTGTTAGAGTACGGCGTGTCTACCTCAGTTTATATAGAAGTCTTTGCCTAGAACCCGTACAATTACAACATTTTTCTTTGCTTTATTTTAATGCTTTTTGCCGTTATTATAGTTGTGTTGTAGCTTATAAACTTAAGTAATGTTTTGTGTGGTGCAGCAACACGGCACGAGCGGGCAGGCGCACCGCCAGCCGCGGGAAGTGCTGCGGGACATGGGGCAGGGACTCAAGTGAGTGGAGACTTTGTGTTTCTCTTTTACTAGCGGACGTCACGCGGTTTCATCCGCGTAGTTCCCGTTCCCGTGGGAATACGGGAATAAAATATAGCCTATGTTCACCGCAAAGAGTGTAGCTTCCCAACAGTGAAAGGATTTTTCAAATCGGTCCAGTAGTTCCGGAGCCGGAGTACAAACAAAAAAAAAACAAATCTTTTCTCTTAAAATATTAGTATAGATTTTATACCACCAAGGTGACAGATAAACATACGACTCCACCTGAAGGAAAGTGGTCACTGTAGCTTATAAAAATTTGCAACACCGGAGGCGTTACACTCGAGCTGCCGACTCTGTAAAAACTTTCTAAGACCCCTTTTTTTTGAAGAACCCAAAGTGTGCGCTGAAGAAAGCCTCTTAACTTGTTACATGAAGGTTGAACTGATGAAAATTGGAAAAGAAGATTAGTGTGAGAACCTTTAGTCACACATACAATACTGGCTGTTTAGGGTTCCTTACCTAAAGGGTAAAAACGGGATCTTATTCATGAGACTTCACTGTCTGCCCGTCACGAGGCTGTATCTCAGGAACGATAGCTAGAGAGCTGAAATTTTCACATGCATGACGTATTTTTGTTGCCGCTATAACAAATGAAATTAGAAAAATGATAATAATATACATACAACATACATATAGTCACGCATTTATCCTCGAAGGGGTAGGCAGAGGCATATTATTTGCCACATTTCACCTTTTTAGAATTTGTCCCACGTAATAGGTGGTGAGCCGTATTGCCGTGTTGAATTGGGCAGGCGCATTTTGTGACTGCCCGCTGTTGAAATTTTTGAAGCCGCCTAAAAAGGCCTCCATGGCTAAATGACTGCCATTTTGCTGGCAACTGGGACCAACTGTTTAACGTGCCTTCCTAAGCACGGAAACGCTCAAATAAATGCCACAAAGCGGTTGGATGGTCAGTATGGTCACCCATCCAAGGACTGGCCATAGTGAAAATTGCTTACTGCAGTGATCGTTTACAGGACACTTGAGTCCGCGGGGCTACGAGCGCTTCATTCCCATACAACAAACATGATTTTTTGCCCTTTTTGGTACGGAACTCCCCGTATTAACCGTACTTGGTCGGTATTTAATGTAATAAAACATATCTATATGTGTATGTGCCAGGAACGTGGGCGGCAACATCCGCGACGGCATCACGGGCCTGGGCGGCAGTGTCATGGCGGCGCCCAGGGAGTTCGCGCATCTCTTCACGCGCTCCAACCGGTTCGGCTCTGCGGACAACATTGCGCAGCTCGCCGGTCTGTATCTCATACTACTGCTCACTCACTCACACACTACCGGTCACTCACTACACACACACTCACTCACTCACTCACTATATACACACAATCAATATTTCGCAAGGGTAAAGAGCTCACTTATTCAACTCCATTCAGCTTAAGTATGCTGTACTTCTTGCATACAATTACCACTAAAATTCAACCTGAAATCAATAAGATGAACAGTTCTTTTCTTTTAATTTTATTTATTAAAAGGCATGCCCTCTCCTTTTCAAAACACACTCTTGGAGCCATCTAGGCATGCTCTCAATAAGATGAGTGAGAAATCCTTTCCAGACACATATCTTTTACTTACTCTTGAAACATGTCAAAAGATGGAAATATAGCATTAAATGAATGGAACTGAAAAAGTGTGAATACTCCCTAATAGTCTTCATTGCGTTATACAATTGAAGCGTACTTTTGTGAAAGAGAATTAATATAAGATTATTACTCCACATTAGTGTGTTACTGAATAAACGTAATATTTGAACGATTTGTTGAAGTTGTAACAGGAGTCATCATTCACTTTTTTATACCTGTAAACTTTCATTTCGGTTTGACTACCGGTCTTTAGTAATCTAATTTTAAATTTGCCGTCGTTCGTTGGTGGCAAAACTGGTGGTGATCGGGAACAAAAAGTGTCATTTTATATCACCACTAAGTCAAAATTGATGATGACAAAGATGAGACGGTGATGGCTGTCGATCGAAAATGATACTTATTGTGGTCTTTCACTGACTTTTCAGACTGTACGAAAATATATTTTTTATGTTAATCTTAAATAGTGCTTAAATAAGTTTCTTTAAAGCGTTTATTCATTAGCGCCATTGACACATACTACACAACACATTTTTTTCTACAGCGAAATTTACACGCTCAGTAAATTGTATTCATATCATACTTTGTTATGATAATAAGATTAAGAGCGGAATACAAAATTAATTAAAAATCTGCTAATATAGTAATAAAGCGAAGCGATTATGCAATTGGAATATAGTAATATATCCCCATATGGCATGCAATGCATTTCCTCTGGGGTATATTTTACATATGAAGAGAGAATATTTATTTAGCGTGTAGCTTTCGCCCTATACTTAGTATTTCAAATACGCTTACAATTTAAAGCTCTTTCCTTTTCAAAATGTAAACAAAACCTGAATATACAGGATACAAGCAAGCTTTACTTGTCGTATGCTTACATACGTATCACGCCTTTTCCCATAAGGGTAGGCAGATGCATACTATACCAGTTGTATTTTGTCTGTTGTATGCTTTTCCGATTTCTTTATACCTACCTATATTATTTTCCATTTATATGTCCATGAAACGTACAATTTTTATCATTTATGAATTGGCCATGCACAAGCATCAAATTATTTCTTAAAATAACCAATCCCAATTTACATTTCTTATATTAATTTTATGTGAGCACTATCTCTTTCATAAGGTATATATACATTTTATATAACATACTTATGTATTTTGTCACAGAAAACTCGGGTCCTTGTGAGTATAACTATATACATACAAAATAGTATAGTCCATCTGTATATAACTTCATTTTCCATTTATGTCATAACTTTAAACGTTTACTAATGAACGGTGGCGGGTCGTTATTTTCAAAATCGAAATTTATTGCTGCGATTAAATATTGCTACACCGAAAGAAATATATGGCATACTAGCCCACGGTGACTAAAGACGACAGCAAAACACAAAATAGAAGTCAAAATCGGTTACATATAGTTTCAGAGTTAAACGTGACACGAGAAATATACAGAAAAAAATTATCTTTTTAATTATTTTTTTAAATTTACGAGAAATTCACTTTAAATAAGAAATATACTTGAAGTTATAATAAAACGCCTTCACTTGGCTTAAAGATTGTCATTTTACTGACAACCTGGTTTCATTTCGAGTTTTCCTTCCCTACGCAATTGAATACGGATCGTCGCAATCAAATACGGATCGTATTGCGAAAGTGTTCCCTTAGTCGCCTTTTACGACACCCATGGGGTGATTTGGGCTGGCGACATTTTAAACTCTTTCCTGTTGCCGCACGGGCAACTAAGAAAACTTAAAGATACTAATATGAATAACAGTCAAAAATGAATTTCGATACAATTGCTAAGATCAACGGCGTTACCGTACCTGCCACCATATCATTTCCTAAAATATACACGTTTCTTGTATAATATAATATGTACACCTAACTTTTTTAACTTTCCTAACTCCGCCACTATATAACTGTCACATACACATTTTTGTTAACACTGTCTTAACACTTTTTGTCTGTATCTCACTTCTGTCCAGCATTATAACTGCTAAATGCTATGCTTACTATAGTACCTTATATTAAAGCTATACATAATTATATATCTTTAAACTTATATCTTTTTCTAATAGTTGTCCTTATTTAATACTATTAATATTATGATTCTCGCAGCTTCGCTAGTTTGATATTTGGTTTCCGTCCCGCTTCCCATGGGAACATATAGCCAGGACGAAGCCCTTGTGTTATATCAGACTGTAATCTACCACGATACCAAATTACAGCCATATCAGTTCAGTCGTCAGAGCGTGATTGAGTAACAAACATCCAAATATCTTCACAAACTTTCTCATTTATAATATTAGGTAGGATTATAAGTAGGTAGTGTGTCTGATCGGCATTCTTTTACGTCGTAAAGTATCTATAGATTAGCGTGATTTTTAATATGTTAATAGCTGTCAGTCTTGAGAGTGCCATAGGCTATTTTTATCCCGGAAACCAACATTTTATTCCCCAGGGACAACTACTTTTATGACTAGTTAGCCTCAATGACTCTGAACACTTTCTTTTACGGCCTGGCCACGAGGATTGGCGGTGGCGGCGGCGGCGGCGGCGGCGGCGGAGGCGACTAATCGTGCGGCATCGTTTGCAGGCCACGGGGCAGTCGCGTTCGCCGCCGCGAACAGTAATTTGATCACTGGCCTAGTCGCCGCGACTGCCGCCCGACGCCGTGGCATGCGCCGTACTGATTCATGCATTTGTTTCACTCGCTCGCCGCACCGCCAGTCGCCGTGTCGTTCGCTCGGTACATTTCGCCGGTCGCCGTGCCCCGTGGCATGCTCAGTACATTTCTATTCATTTGTTTGAGTCGCAAGACGCTTCGCCGGTCGCGCCGCACAAATTTTCGCCATGGCGACTGCCCCGTGGCCAGACCGTTATTTTAAAGTAATTGTACTTGCATCGAAACACGACAACCAAACCTCAGGTTCGCTAATATCACATTGAATAAGTACTATAATAGACAAATTCTGTTATTAGGATTCTACTATTATACTAGATGGCGCCCTCGGCCCCGGCCGTTTGTACATTTGTTCCCGTTCCCATGGGAACTTATACTCGGGGTAAAAAGTAGCCTATGCGACATTCTATACAATCTATCCCTGTACCAAATTTCAGTCAAATTTGTTCAGCCGTTAGCAACATTTCCGCAAACTTTTATAATCTTAGCAGTATTCACGTATGTATTACGTTTATCTGCATTGTACCACACATCTCCAAGGCGGCTATGCTACAATGCACGCTAGACACTGTCATTACGTTCACGGTCACGCGAGATGGAGATAAGACGTTAAATCATACGAGTAGTGTGTCATTACCTTGCGCACGCGCATACGGCCGGTATTATCGGTTTTCACTAGGTTTTCTAGATTGTAATCATGTCTTTTATATACACCACTAGCCGATCTGACACGGTTGTTTTGTAGTTCCCGTTCCCGTGGGAATATGGGAATAAAATAAAGTTCATGTCAGCTGCGAAAAGTGTAGCTTCCCAACAATGAAAACATCTTTCAAATCGGTTCAGTAGTTTCGCAGCCTATCGCAAATAAATAGTCAAATCTTTCGTTTATATGAGTATAGATGATAATTCTATATTTTTACACATAAGAGGGGTAGGCAGAGGCATACACCAGCTGGATTACTTCCATATTGGATAGATATACAGGCAGCTTGAAATTTCAACAGCATTCAAAAACAAGCTACTTTTATTCGTTTTAACACGGCATTAGTCTCACTAACTGTTAAATTATGTAAACATCGTCACGCCTTTTCCCCAAACGGGTAGGCTGAAGCCTACCAAACGCCCGTTTATACATTATATGCCGATGCAGGCATGCAGTTCAGAATGGTTTGAATCCGGGAAAATATTAATCCGATTCCGATTAATCCAATCAAAAATAATAAAATCGGTTGCCTGTGAAGTCGGTTTACTGACGATAGTTGAACGTGACAACTCAGCCTTAAATGGAACGCCTCAGAGCGATGTAACGCCGCATACGTCATGTTTTTTCGTGCGTGCAGCCGTCCATCGAATTATAGTACGTTGTCACGTCAAAAATCAAATCACTATCTAGCCTATGTATTCAAAACAACTGCGATCGCTATATCACCGCTAAAACGTCAACACAATAGAATATCCTTATCACACACAAATCGTAATCTACGGTATGTAGGAAACATCATAAAGTATCAAAACGCGTCAGTCGCCACTACACCGTGAACATGCAATGTTGTTCGATGGGTGCAAGAAGTGCCGCAAGAAATGTAAATATGATTATAGTGCTTATGTTCTATGTGATAAGTGTGTTAATTGAGTGACGTAGTAGTATAGTTGTGGTTAGAGTTGATGTTTGAAGGTTGTTATAAAGATTACATAAATAATACCTAATGTTTTGTTGATTAAGATAATGTAGCTTGTACTATGTGTAGGGCTAATTTGAAAAGGAGTATTCTTAATTTGGCATTACGTTTTGTATAGTATGTGTGATGGAAATGGATTTTTAGAGAAAAGATAATAAAGTTGATAGATTTTTAATAACATTTTGGATTTTCTACGAAAACTATTTAATAAAATTTGTATAGTGCCATATCGCAGATGTTTGAGGTACTTGCACTAAACTATATTCCAAAATCTTAATTCCAAAGCTCAAAATATATTTCTCAGTCACCCAGGCTAGAAGATTTAAATCTCAATTACAAGGTAGCTAAGACTGTCTTGTGATATTTACATTATGAATACGAGTTGAAACTTGATACTTGTTGTTTTAATAATATCATTGCCATTGTATAAAAAAAACGCACCTTAGTACAGCTATAGCGTGTAAGCCAAGATAACTGTATTTGTTTTTTGAAAAGGTAATGAGAATAGCGAGAGTATAAAGAATTGTACTTAAATTTGTGATTAATGAATAGAGTAATAATATTCATGGACGTGTCGCAAGTGCCCATGTATTAGGATTATGAAAAATGGGCGCAATAGCGCCAGGTCCTCGTAGTGGGTCTGGACGTGGACACTCTCTCGCTCGAGACCATGGTGCGAGCCATGGTCTCCAGCGGGAGTAAGTGGGACTGCGCCGCCTCTTTCTGCGAGCAGGTCATGCTCGTGAAGGAAGCGGCGGGCCGGGTGCGGGAGAGAACTCTCCCACCCGAGTTCCGCAGTCAGCGGCCTGGACGCCGCCGACGTGTCTTCGCCGAGGACTATCGGCCTCCTTGACGGGGGCCTGAGAGGGTCGCTCACCGTCCTTACAGAAGCAGGCCCATGACGGCAGCGTGACGTGAGCAACTTTACTCACGCACGCCCCCCCTTAGAAGCGGGATCACACCCGAAACCCCCCAAAGACGTGGGATAGCACCTGAACCACCCCCTGGGCGAGGCCGCAGTGGCGGCCGTCGGTCTGTTGGGAGTCCTGGGACATCCTTCCGAGGGCTTACCCGGGGTTCCCAACCATAGGCTGTTGGACGTTACGTGAGGTTCTTTAGTCGGTAGGAGTTCGGCATAACATCCAATAAGGATTTTCCCTCACGTTAAAAAAAAAGGATTATGCGAAATAAATGTTTTTTGAGTTATGAGTTTGGAATAGCCATCCATTTATGGATGGTTATTCTGCTGTGAGCTAGATAGCTCTAGGGAACAAATTATAATTAGTTTGCAAGCTCTATTTTTATTTGCAACCAAAGACTTCTATATAAACTGAGGTAGACATGCCCTACGCACCGATTTTTGAAACCTATAAACTGAGCTAATTAGCAGCGTTGCTCGCACTGTTGTGAGTCAAAACTTCGAGACTAGGTACTCGGCTTGCAATCGGAGTCCATACGCCTTCTCTTTTACTTTTGTTCTTTTTGTATATTGCTATTGTGTGTGATGACAATTACGTAAATGTTATTTATAAGTAAGTGTAGTCTTAGCCATGTGTGTGTTTGAGGATTGCTTTTGAAATCTCGTTTGTTAGAGTACGGCGCGTCTACCTCAGTTTATATAGAAGTCTTTGTTTGCAACGTTCTTATTGTACAACAAACATACCTACATATAGTCGACGTTATCCCCAAAAAGACAGACAGGATCACAGTATACTTACGCCCACATTTTAACTTTATATCCTTGTTTTTTTATCTTCTTTTAAAGACGTAGTCTTTAAAAAAGGAAAAAAACAAGATCCAAAAGTTAATAAAATTTAACAAAATAAGTACTGTAGTTCTTTTTAAAGACTACAGTATTTTAACTATCACATGACTATCTAATTTAAACAATATATTAATGCTATTTAGCTTATATTATGTACCTACTTACATTGTGTGTGTGCGATCTCATGTTGCTTATCATGCTGTGTCCTTTTGCACGCCAGCCCCACCACACGCGGAGCTCAGAGGTAAATCTATATTTATATATTAATAGCTACAGCTTGGCAAAAATAAGAGTAATCAAAATTTACGATGTTTTTTAAGTCTCGTATGAAAATCACAGTTCAACAAAAATATAATAGGTTGCCCGTTTTTGCGAAGCTGACCTGATATAGAAGATTAAAACCTATAAGATACAGTATGTTGACTTCTAGACCCTGAAGTTGGTCCCAGGGTTACCAAAGTTTCTAAATATAATCGTTCAATATGCACTATACACATACATTGTTGCGTATATTTTGTACACTTCATACTTTTACGTGATAATTTGAGTGCAATTTTGAGTAACTAAATTAAAATTATCTATTCTATACTAAATTATTGAAATGATCATGGCACTTACTCTTGACTTTGAATAACTTTGTACTGGCTAAAAATTCACCATTGATCTCGCGATATAAAGTTTGAGTTACATTTACTGCATCAAGGTTTACGTCGGTACTATAAATTATAATGACTTGCATAGGAAGATGATAACACTATCAGCATATGTTTAGTCGTCCACGTGAATTCACGCTTTACACCAGCAATTTATCTTAGAGTTGATGGGAATACTGGGAAATTGGAAATATGTTACATTACTCTGATTGATCCAGTTCTTTTACGTTTTCTTAACACATATTCGCTTATAATACTAGACTATGCACACACACATCTTATGCTAAATTTTCTACACTTTTTATAAAGCTTGGCGTAATAATTGGCACAAATTGGGTTTTTCAAACTTTTGCCCTCTGACAAAGCTTCGATTTTTAAAATTAATTGGTTTTAAATTAACAGATCTACACACACATTTTATGAGTTCGCGTAGCACTAATTTCTACAACATGATAGCACTAATTACTACAACATGATACTATCCTTTTTCTAATAATAAGTTAGTGCCACGCAAACCTCGTATTACCAAAAACGGTATAAAAAAAACGATAAATTTTCGAAAGCAACCTGATCGCAATCAGGGGCCTCAACAGTCAAATACTTTATTTTATCTTACTTACTTGCACCTACGTTTCGGACGCGTTGCAATTATTCACTTTGTACTTTAGCCTTTCAAACATTTCCAACATAATCCCAATTCCTCTCTTATGTGACCTTCCCAACTTGTACACTAGTCTTTAAAACATTCCCAATCCTTCCCACACAACCTTCCCAGCGTCCCAATCTGCGTATATCTGTGGTGTATTGAGTGTTACAACGTGGCAGCGAACGCGTCGTCTGAAGGCTCGCGAGCGTCGGAAGCGGGGGAAGCGGCGGCCCCTAGAGGGTCCACACTACCCCGCGCCGCGACTTCGCCCGCGCCAAAATACAGCCCTGAGGCGTCGCCTAGTTCTTCTGTCACCAGTGAGGGGGCGCCGTAAGTTACTGTTTTCTACTGGATTTTTTTGCTTTCTGTGCTGCTATAGTCCGTTCACAGTTATTTTACCTCTGACTGACAGCTTGGCAGCGTTTTCTGTGTGTTGGCATTGCAGTAAAGTCGCCCTATGAGTGCCAGCCTAAGACATTTTACCGATTATAGTGCAGATTATAACATCCAACCTTTAGCACGAATAGTTTTGTTTTTCATGCCACAATAAACTTAACTTCACTAAGACAGTGCTCCTGTTACTATGCAATTGTATTTAAGAACTAGCTGTTGCCCGCGACTTCGTACGCGTGAAAATTATGTTATAATCCCAATTTGATTGCTCTCTGCTTAGCCCCTAGGATATGTAGCGTGATAATATATAGCCTATTTGAAGACCCTACTCCTAGTTAATATTTGTGCTAAATTTGAATCAGATCTATTGAGTACTTTTCGAGATCCTTCCGGACAAAGCAAAGCAAACAGACAAACAGACAAACCGACAAACAGACAAAAAAATTTCTAACTACATTTTCGGCTTCGGTATCTTATGTTCAACACCCAGCGAGTATTTTTTTTTAAATATTTCCAATGTACAGTTTTGACTTTTCTATCATTTTATTATATGTAAGTATAGATAATTTATTTTCTATGAATTTCTGAAAAAAATAAATCACTACCACCACTAATGAAGGCGAAGTTGCTGCATCCACAACGTTCCACATCACAAATAATGGTCACACCCAAAAAAACCCCAATAAAAGAAGATAGTAAGTTTCGACTAAAAGGAAGATTACATGGGAGAAACAAAAACTTATTGGGGTAACACAGAAAACAAGATAGGCAACTTAAGTGCTTGAGGTAATATATCTCTGAACGGACTTTAGCATAAACTCGTCAATGTCCCGTTGCTAGAGCTAATAGGAGGTAAAGTATCTTGGGATTTGACCGACAGACTGAATAGCGTTTTCCTGCTTAGGAGCCCACTGCAATTTCATAGAATTCTTAGCAAATCAAATCAGCCAAGTTCGTGAATTTTCGCGTAATTGCCCATTTCCCTTCAAAAAATCATTTTATGTAAGCACTTACGAGTAAGGCTGGCTTTGTGGCTTGTAAATATTTACAGACGATTTTAGACAGCGCCATCTAGGCCAAGATTATTAGGGGTTTTTTTAGGAATCTAGATTACTAAACACATTTATTAAATCTAAGCTATTGCATGTATTTATTAAATGGGATCACAGACTGGTCGAAAGGTCGAAACACCAGCTCGGCATTATCGCAAAAGCGTGTATAATTAGTATTTTGCGTGTGGATGTAGCAAGTAGTATATTTTGTGCAGGTACCCTCCACAAGGCACAAACAACATCTCCGAGGCGACGTTCACTATCAAGCCGATACTGAATGAGCTGCGGGAACGCAGGGAGGACTATGAGCGGTTATCGGAGAAAATTGACTCGTTAAAGGTACGTAAGGTCCCAAATACGAGTCGGACTTATGCAACAAGAGTTGTATAGTAGAAAGCGGTAACCAAAAAACACCATTTTTCTGTGCCCCCCCCCCCCCAGCCTTCTTAAATATTTCTCTTTTTATGTATTTAGTATTGGTTGTTATAGAGGTAAAAGAAATACATTATCTGTGGAAATTTAAACTGTTTAACTCTCATTGGTCAAGAGATACAGCGTGGTGACCGATAGACGGCCATAAATGCTTGTTTCGGAGTTTGGGTGTTTTCCATGTATAATATGTATGTATTTAGAAATAGAAATATACATATAAGTATGTCTATCAGTTGTCTAGATCCCATAGCACAAGCTTATAGCTTAGTTTGGGCTAGATGATGTCGTGTGAGAATATCCATCAATATTTATTATTACTTTTGGCACATTGAAGCGCTCGTGGCCCCGCGGACTCAGTGTTCTGTAAACGATCACTGCAGTAAGCAACATTTACTATGGCCGGATATGGATGGGTGACCACCACGTGGACCACTTTGTGACATTTATTTACGAGCGTTTCCGTGCTTCGGAAGGCACGATAAGCCGTTGGTCCCGGTTGTCAGTAAAATGACAGTCGTTAAGCCAAGTTGAAGGCCTTACGGGCGGCTTGAAAAATTTCAACTGCGGGTCGTCACAACCTGCGCCCGGGTCGGCAGCGCGTGTGTAGCGCCTCTGGTGTTGTAAACGTCTATAGGCTACGGTTACCAACCTTCCGGTGGGCCGTAAGCTTGTCTGCCACCTAAGTAGTATAAAAAAAAATACTGTGTGCAATTGCAGAACCTGTCGCAAGAGGTGTCGTTCCTGTCGGCGGCGCTGCAGGAGGAGCGCTTCAAGACGGAGCGCCTGGAGGAGCAGATCAACGATCTCACCGAACTGCACCAGAATGAGGTACGCTCATATTATACTACTAAGGCTGGATTCGACCAAAATCGGAGTAAGCCTATAATAGGGAATAGCTCGTACTTATACTAAAAGTAAAGTGAAAGTGAAGTCACTATCAACAACTAACAAGTACAACGTAACTATGGTAACCCATGTCCCATACTGAAGTACTATATCCTGTAGGGTTACCATAGTTACGTCATGCTATTAGTTGTTGGTAAAATATAAAGTCACTTTACTTTTAGAAGAGGTATAAGTTATTCTGCAGTATATTCTTACTCCGACTTTGGTCGAATCCAGCCTAAGTTACTTATTAAAAAAATACGGAGTCGCATCGAAATGAAATAAAATGTGGACTTTTTCGTCGATCTCTAAGATATTAAATACTAACTGTTCCCCGCAGCTTCGACCGCATAGAAGTCGTTATCACGTAAAATCATAACCCTCTCTTTGCGCAGTCCGTTAAAAAGTAGTCTATGTCCTTTCCAGGGCCTCGAACTATTCCTATACCAAATTTCATCTCAATCTCTTCAGCCGTTTAGGCGTGAAAGCGTAACAGACCGATGGTAGGAGAGGTAACGCTTATCCCTTGATCCCTTTCAAGTTGGTCAAAGGTCTCTCTCTCTCTCTCTCTCTCTCTCTCTCTCTCTCTCTCTCTCTCTCTCTCTCTCTCTCTCTCTCTTTCTTTTACTCTCATAGTGTCTATATCCATAATAAATAAATATAAATAATAATTGAAATAAAAGTTTGCACTTTTATCCCATTACACATAAAGTGAAAAGAAATCAAAAGACTTTGTAGCAAAGGTATTCCAATTGTCAAATCCTTATCAAAATTCATCCAAATATGTTCAGCGGTTCCAATGTAAAGCATACTAACTAAATACCAATTTTTGCACTATTTCAGGTGGAAAATTTAAAGCAGGCGTTAACGGATGTAGAAGAGAAAGTGCAGTACCAGAGCGAAGAACGAATACGAGATATACACGAAGCGCTCGATCTCTGTCAGACCAAAGTGAGTTTTGATATTTTATTTTTTGAAGCTTGCTACTCCTCTTTTTGACTGACTCGTTGGCACATTCGTAAGTGTGCTGAAGTCCTGGACTCTAATCTGAATAAAAAGCAGTTTTTGCGTTAAGAAGTAATAAATGTGGTGTTTGTAGTATTAGTATGATGTAAAAAAAGTGTGTGCGTGTAACCTTTACGCGCGATTGAAGTAAAACTTCTTTGCCATTGACGGCATATATCACTGAAATGATTAAAATTTTAACTTAAATAATAAATATCATATTGTAATTTAATTATATTTATTATTCATGTGTTTTACAAAGATTATTCAAATGTTATATTAATATCATTGTTGAGGATAATAGATGAATAAGACTTGGTTCTTGAAGGTAAGAATTTATTGCAGCTAGTACATGATAGTACACTTTTTGCACATATAATTAATTTAAAGGCAATGAGGCGCAAGAGACCCGCACCGCGCGGAGCCATGACGATAAAGGTTTTAATAACCCGGCGTAATGCAGAAGCTTCATCGCTGGTACACGACCGGCGTTCAGTACGGCTTCTTAATTTGCTTGCATAAACAATATGTCAGGTTGTAATACCCGGTGGAATACAGAAGTTTCATAGCGGGGACGCCACTGGCGTTAAGTACGGCTTCTTAATTTGTCTGCATTAACAATCATTTATTCGAATAGTAAGCGTTACTTCCATCAGAAAAAAAAATCTGAAGTACTCCCTAGTCGCGCCTAAAGAAGTTTAAATTCAAATATGACTAATATCTTGCTAATATTCAAGTGCGTAAGTTTGTTCTGCAAATGTTTTATATGTTTGGGTGTTTGTTACTCTTTCACACTTTAACGGCAGAACGGATCTGAATGAAATTTTGTTCTTGAAATAATTTCCCAAGTCGGCATCATCTAGTTTGAAATATGAAAATTTTAAGATTATTGAAGTGAAACTTCTTTATCGGCGTTGGAAAAAAATTTGCGTCACGTCACGTCACGTCACGTCACGATTTTTGGTTACGCGCCATCTTTGTTCTGTTCCCCACCACGGTGGATTCGAATTAAGAGTACTTTATCCAGGGATAGCATGTCATTTAAGGGTTTTTGGACTTTTGGGCTTTTGGACTTTTGGATGGGACATTGGTACTTTGGGTCTTTGGGACTTTGGAACTTTGAGACTTTGGGACTTTTGAACTTTTGAACTTTTGAACTTTTGAACTTTTGGACTTTTGGACTTTTGGACTTTTGGATGGGACCTTGGTACTTTGGGTCTTTGGGACTTTGGGACTTTGGGACTTTTGGACTTTTGGACTTTTGGACTTTTGGACTTTTGGACTATTGGACTTTTGGACTTTTGGACTTTTAGACTTTTAGACTTTTGGACTTTTGGACTTTTGGACTTTTGGACTTTTGGACTTTTGGACTTTTGGACTTTGGACTTTTGGACTTTTGGACTTTTTGGACTTTTAGACTTTGGGACTTTGGGACTGTGGGACTTTTGGACTTTTGATGGGACCTTGGTACTTTGGGTCTTTGGGACTTTGGGACTTTAGGACTTTGGGGCTTTGGGGCTTTGGGGCTTTGGGACTTTGGGACTTTGGGACTTTTGGACTTTTGGACTTTTGGACTTTTGGACTTTTGGACTTTTGGATGGGACCTTGGTACTTTGGGTCTTTGGGACTTTGGGACTTTGGGACTTTGGGACTTTTGGACTTTTGGACTTTTGGACTTTTGGACTTTTGGACTTTTGGACTTTTGGACTTTTGGACTATTGGACTTTTGGACTTTTGGACTTTTAGACTTTTAGACTTTTGGACTTTTGGACTTTTGGACTTTTGGACTTTTGGACTTTTGGACTTTTGGACTTTGGACTTTTGGACTTTTGGACTTTTTGGACTTTTAGACTTTGGGACTTTGGGACTGTGGGACTTTTGGACTTTTGATGGGACCTTGGTACTTTGGGTCTTTGGGACTTTAGGACTTTGGGGCTTTGGGGCTTTGGGGCTTTGGGACTTTGGGACTTTGGGACTTTTGGACTTTTGGACTTTTGGACTTTTGGACTTTTGGACTTTTGGACTATTGGACTTTTGGACTTTTGGACTTTTAGACTTTTGGACTTTTGGACTTTTGGACTTTGGACTTTTGGAATTTTGGACTTTTTGACTTTTAGACTTCGGGACTTTGGGACTTTGGGACTTTGGGACTTTGGGACTTTGGGACTTTGGGACTTTGGGACTTTGGGACTTTGGGACTTTTGGACTTTTGGACTTTGGGACTTTTGTACTTTTGGCCTTTGGGACTTTGGAACTTTTGGACTTTTGGATGGGATCTTGGTACTTTGGGTCTTTGGGACTTTGGAACTTTGGTACTTTGGGTCTTTGGGACTTTGGGACTTTAGGACTTTGGGGCTTTGGGGCTTTGGGACTTTGGGACTTTGGGACTTTTGGACTTTTGGACTTTTGGACTTTTGGACTTTTGGACTTTTGGACTTTTGGACTTTTGGACTATTGGACTTTTGGACTTTTGGACTTTTGGACTTTTAGACTTTTGGACTTTTGGACTTTTGGACTTTTGGACTTTGGACTTTTGGAATTTTGGACTTTTTGACTTTTAGACTTCGGGACTTTGGGACTTTGGGACTTTGGGACTTTGGGACTTTGGGACTTTGGGACTTTGGGACTTTGGGACTTTGGGACTTTGGGACTTTGGGACTTTTGGACTTTTGGACTTTGGGACTTTTGTACTTTTGGCCTTTGGGACTTTGGGACTTTTGGACTTTTGGATGGGATCTTGGTACTTTGGGTCTTTGGGACTTTGGAACTTTGGAACTTTGGGACTTTGGGACTTTGGGACTTTGGGTTTTTGGGACTTTGGGACTTTGGGACTTTGGGACTTTGGGACTTTGGGACCTTGAGACCTTGGGACTTTGGGACTTTGGGACTTTTGGCCTTTTGGACTTTGGACTTTAGACTTTGGACTTTGGACTTTTGGACTTTTGGACTTTTGGACTTTTGTACTTTTTGACTTAATTTAAGGGGAGGTGAAAATTAAGTTTATGAAGAAGTTTCACTTCTTACGTGTGTACACTAAGTACACGCAATTTTTTTTTTGAAAGGCAATTAGTATGCTAACTCATAGATTTAGAATTTTTCGCTACTCTCAATAGATATACAAAGCGTGCGAGCGAGACCTCATTATCCATAGCACTTAGCTCGAGAGGAAAAGAGAAAGCAAATTGTGTACTCATATGTCAGTATTTTGAATCGCTGAGCCCGCTGGGATCCTATGGCGGCTCTATGTTATTTATAATATCCAATAATCTGTAGTGATCTTACGATTAAAATAGAAAATTTTATATTTTCAACAATATTGTCGTGTTTAGTGTGTGAATAGGATATTACAAAACGCAATTATACGAAGAAAGACTCGTTTAACAGGTCATTTGTGACTTCGTTCATTCCATTTTTGACGTACATATTTTGCCAAATTGGATGTAAAATTTCACTGAAAGTCCAACTCATAACGTAGATTATGCATTTTCCTTCATACATAACACAATATTTAATGTGTAAATGCATTTTTGGAGGATATATATGGCAGAAATAGAAAGGGCTGTTTACAGTAAAATAGTCATGGGTAGGTATCGATAAGGATGTCGATAATTCATTATAGTGGCATTGCTACAAACAAACTTATCTGGATTTAATTCACTATAAATATGATTGATTTTTACTCGAACTGTGTTATTTAACCTTAGGGTTTTGTGCCTATTTTAATATAATACATATTTCCAAAATTTGTGATCCATTTTGAGTTGAATTTTTATAATTTTACTTCACTTAAGGTACTCCACGCCACACCGGGATGTTTGCTGTGGCAAGGAGATATAGATCATCGTGGCCAGTCTGTTTCTTATCTGAGAAATAGTAGGGAAACTAAGAAGATTATTAGTTTTGTCCCAGTTAACACACATCGCTTGGAAACCTTTAGAAGAAACTTAGTCAAGAAAATAACAGAATTGCCTGATTACATTAGCGTAGAAGAATCCTACTCTGATTTATTTAATTTGATACATACTGTGTTTGGGAAAATCTTTACCCCGAAAACATTATCAATCGGAGGCAGTTCTGCTTTCAGTGACTGGGCTACACCCGGAATTTATAAAAGTCGCCATAAACTATATGAACTGTATTCTGAAAAATCATATAATTTCAACCCAGAGTTTCAGGAATATGTTAAGAAATACTCAAAGATATTTAAGCAAGCCTGTACCTTAGCCAAGTCTAATTTCATTAGAAATAAAATTTATGATTCTGCGAATGTAATTAAAACTACTTGGAACATTATCAATGCGGAATGTGGTAGGTGTACAACGAATGAAAGAAAGTTTCATTTAAATATAAACAATCGCCACGTATCGGGGGATTTGGAAGTGGCGACCGAGTTTGAAAAATTTTTCAGTAATATTCCAATAGAGATAACTGACACTCTCCAGTCGTCTTCCACCTCCGCCGAGCTATTATTAGCAGAATCTGTAGCTGCCTGTGAAGGCGCGTTCGAATTCACCGTTGTCAACTGCAACGACATCATAAAAGCTTTTAGATCTATTAATGTTAAAAAAACCGCTGACCTTTGGGGGTTATCAGTAAAATCCATATCAAGTATTATAGATGTCATTGCCCCCCACTTGGCAACTGTGTTTAACGATTGCGTCTCTAGTGGTGTATTTCCTGATTTGATGAAACACAGTAAAGTTATACCACTGTTCAAGGCTGGCACCGCTTCAGATCCGGGTAATTTCAGACCTATCTCGGTGTTGCCGACCTTGAGCAAGGTATTTGAAAAATTGATACTAGAGCAGATGCTGATCTATTTTAACAGTCACAAATTATTTCATGAGAAACAATTTGGCTTCACTAAAGGACGTTCGACTACCGATGCTGGTGTAGAGTTATTAAAATGTATTTATGACGCCTGGGAGGATAAACAAGATGCAATTGGTGTGTTTTGTGATCTGTCTAAGGCATTTGATTGCGTCCAACATAAAACATTAATCAGGAAATTACACCATTATGGCATAAGAAGCAAGGCTCTCGACCTTCTGACTTCATATTTGAACAATAGAATTCAGCGGGTCGATGTTAATGGTACACGCTCAGAGGGATCTTTAGTTACTATGGGCGTCCCGCAGGGTTCAATACTCGGACCATTTTTATTCCTTATATATTTTAATGACCTACCCTTTTACGTGGGGGACAACAACAGGATTGTTTTGTTTGCAGATGACACTTCTTTGATTTTCAAAGTTAAAAGACAAATAGATAACTATGACGATGTCAACAACGCAATCTTGAAAGTGGTTCATTGGTTTAACACTAACAATCTTAAACTAAATGATAGTAAAACTAAATGTATTAAATTTACCTTGCCTAATGTTGCACAGTCAGAAACCAATGTTCAACTTAATGGTCGAGAGTTGGAACTTGTGGAACAAACCACATTCCTAGGGTTAACGGTTGATGCTGGTTTACAATGGGGTCCACATATTGTAAAACTAGCTAGTAGATTAAGTTCAGCAGCATTTGCTGTACAAAAAATAAGGCACTTGACTGATGTAGATACGGCTAGAATAGTTTATTTCAGTTACTTTCACAGTATAATGTCTTATGGTATTCTACTGTGGGGCAATGCTGCAGATATAAATAAAATTTTTATTTTACAAAAGCGGGCCATAAGAGCTATATATAGACTAGGTCCAAGGGTCTCTCTGCGCGAAAAATTCAAAGAGGTTAATATTCTTACTGTAGCATCACAATATATTTTTGAAAACCTTATGTATGTACAAAGAAATCTACATAGTTTCGCTAAGTTAAGTGATAGACACAATGTCAACACTAGAAATAAAAATAACCTTGCTGTTTTTCATAGCAGATTGCACAAAACCAGCAATTCTTTCATGGGTAACTGTATACGCTTTTACAACAGGCTTCCAGACGAAATTAAAAGTATGTCCCTTAATAAGTTTAAAAGATCTGTTAAAAGTAAATTGAACTGCAGGGGCTACTATACAATCAATGATTATTTGTTGGATAAGGAAGCCTGGAAATGACCTGCTCTGCTGGATTCTCAAAAAAATTGTTAAAATGCCTAGTTTTTAGATTCTTTAAAATTGTAAATAGAGCAAAAAAAAGAACAACCCGCTGAGTTTCTTGCCAGTTCTTCTCAGGTGGGTCGCGTTGTGAACTGGTGGTAGAGTTTTTGTTTTGTATTCTGGACGTTTTGCAAGCGCATCTGTATAATGCCTATGTGAAATAAATATATTTTTGATTTTGATTTGATTTTGAAGGCGCAGATTAGCCTCTGCGTCGAATACTGTTCTCACCTTTGGGATGACTGTGCGAGGTACTTACTGGACGCGCTTGGCGCTATGCAGAGACGTGTTATCCGATTTCAATTGTAGGTTGTCCTAAGATGACGGTAAGCCTCGAGCCGTTAGCGCAGCAAAGAACCATAGCGTCCTTGGCTGCCTTCTACTGAATGTATCACGGCGAATGTTCTGAGGAGCTCTTCAACCTGATCCCACCATCTCCTTTCCGATTCCGAACAACACGTTGGGCAGAGGTGCCACTCATATATAGCGTAGAGAATCTTCGCCAGAACTGAGCGTTTCAAAAGATCGTTCCTCTGTCGAACTACAAAATCCTGGAACGACCTGCCCGCACATGTGTTTCCCTCATTTTACAATCCCGGGTTCTACAAGCGGAGCGTGAAGAGGCACATCATAGGGCCGCCAACTTGAGGACTACAGAAGTCTTGTGTGCTGTAAGCATGGCCCCCATTCGCTAGATGCGCCACGGCTTTCCATTAGTTTCCATCAGTGGCGACGTCAATTTGGCGAGGTTAATATATTTAAAAAATCTACGAGTAATATCTTTTATTGTTACTAGGGTTCAATAATAAATGAGTTTCTAGGTTTAGTATTACGATAAGAGTTGGATTTTTAGTAAAATTTCAAATTCAATTGGCAAAATATATATGGACGGCAACAATGCAATGTACGATGCCATAAATTACATGTTAAAAGTGTATTTTCACATTCACACACTGAATCAAAATTCGTAAAATCACTACAGAATTTCTAATATTACGAGTTACCCCATATAATCCCATTTTTACTTTTTCATAGTCGATTACATTCAAATTAACAATTTATTCCCCAAAACAAGAAGTTGGAGATGAAACTTCTAAGCACTTTGTGTGCTTAGAAGTTTCATTTCCATTCCATCCATTTATACAGATACTTTTATCGATAACATAGGTGTGACCATTCAACTTTTCACATTCACACACTGAATCAAAATTCGTAAAATCACTACAGAATTTCTAATATTACGAGTTACCCCATATAATCCCATTTTTACTTTTTCATAGTCGATTACATTCAAATTAACAATTTATTCCCCAAAACAAGAAGTTGGAGATGAAACTTCTAAGCACTTTGTGTGCTTAGAAGTTTCATTTCCATTCCATCCATTTATACAGATACTTTTATCGATAACATAGGTGTGACCATTCAACAACACTATTTAACCCACACATAGATCTTTCATTTTTGGTCTCGTCTTCAGTTTGACACTGTTCATCTTGTACATTCTAAATCTATGTGCTAACTGATCATAAATCTATACTAATATTATAAAGAGGAAAGATTTGTTTTTTGTTTGTTTGTTTGTAACGAATAGGCTCCGGAACTACTGGACTGATTTTAAAAAAATCCTTTCACTGTTGGGAGGCTACACTCTTTGCGGTGAACATAGGCTATACTTTATTCCCGTATTCCCACGGGAACGGGTTCTACGCGGGTGAAACCGCGTGACGTCCGCTAGTTTTAAATATGGAAAAAGAATTGATTTCGAGCATATTCTTTTTCAATATTTAAAATTTATTAAAAAATTATAGTTAATCGTATACATCCGGCTTGAAGGACCATGTGGACATAGTCCGTCGAGCCAGATTACTTTAATTTTCTTTTCTAGTCTATATATATAAAAATCAATGCCACTTTTCGTTGTAATTTTATAACTTAAGAAAGGGCTCACCTATCCAAATCAAATGTTTAGGTGTTGTTCGGACTATTTAGTAGATGGTTTATGTGAAGTTTGCATAAAATCGGTCGAGCGGTTCTTCATTTATCACGCAAACGAAGTTGCACGCGTCAGCTAGTCTATATATATAAAAATCAATGCCACTTTTCGTTGTAATTTTATAACTCAAGAACGGGCGCACCTATCCAAACCAAATGTTTAGGCTTTGTTCGGACTATTTAGTAAATGGCATATGTGAAGTTTGCACAAAATCAGTCAAGTGGTTCTTCATTTATCACGCAAACAAAGTTGCGCGGGTCAGCTAGTATATTATAAAATATAGTGGTTATTACAGATAAGTAAACTAGAACAATGGATGGCGGGAGCGGGAGGTGCCGGCGGCTTAGGCGGCGCGGGCGGGGACTCAGGCGGCTCGGGGAACCTGCCGCCGCGCCTGCTGCTGGTCAAGCTGCTGAATGTGGCCTTAACACTGCTGCAGCTGGCCCTGCTGCTCGTGGCCACGGTGGCCGGCGTGGCCATGCCTTTCCTACGTACACGGTAACTAGACCAAGTTATACGTTTAGGTCAGTTCAAAAGGTGTTTTAGAAGGTTTTTGGAGGACAAACGTTCATAGGCCAACTATAAGGCGCACCGTTAGCTTGTGTGTGCTTTATAGTAGTATAAAAAATTAGTTCACAAACACATACATAGGCAGAGGCACTTCCAAAACGTCAAGAATACAAATCAAAGGTTGTACCATCACTTTAAAACGCGGTCCGCCCGACAAAATCTGACAAGGAACTCAGCGGGCTATTCTTTTTAGTGCTCTGTTTATACTATGTACTTCCTACTAATATTATAAATATGAAAGTTTTTGAAGATGTTTGAATGTTTAGATGTTTGGATGTTTGTAACTCAATACCGAACGGATTTAGCTGAAATTTGGTACAGAGATAGCTTATTTTTTTTTTATACTACTTATGTGGCAGACAAGCTTACGGCCCACCGGAAGGTTGGTAACCGTAGCCTATAGACATTTGCAACACAACACAGTTGAAATTTTTCAAGCCGCCCATAAGGCCTTCAACTTGGCTTAACGACTGTCATTTTACTGACAACCGGGACCAACGGCTTATCGTGCCTTCCGAAGCACGGAAACGCTGGTAAAGAAATGTCACAAAGTGGTCCACGTGGTGGTCACCCATCCATATCCGGCCATAGTAAATGTTGCTTACTGCAGTGATCGTTTACAGAACACTGAGTCCGCGGGGCCACGAGCGCTTCAAAATGCTTATAGTCTGGAATAACTCATAGACTACTTTTCATCCCGGGAATATGTTCCCACGGGAAGCGGGAATGGGTACCGAATTTCACGCGGGCTAAGCCGCGAGCATCATCTAGTGGTAGTATAAGTAACGTAAGAGCACGTGACCCCGCGGATCCAGTGTTCTGTAAATGGTTACTGTAGTAAGCAACATTTACTATAGGAGGTCCTTAGATGGTTGACCATTTTGTGACAATTATTTGCAAGCGTTTCCGTACTTCGAAAGGCACATAAAGCCGTTGCTCCCAGTTGCAGAAAAATGGCAGCCGTTAAGTCAAGTTGGAGGCCTTTATAAGCGGATTGAAAAAAATCAACAGCAGCCAGTCACAACCTGCGCCTGTCCATTTCAACACGGCAATACGACTCATCATTTATTTCGTTTTTTCCAGGGTGCGCGTGCTTACCACGAGCTTAGCATTAATGGTGGGCGTGCTGATACTGCGGCAGTGGCCCGAGGTGACGCAGCTGTCCGAACATCTGGTTAGAAGACTCAAGGAGTACTTGCTGGATAAACACCACGACAGGTAATGGTGACTACACAAGTAGACAACGTTATAGCTTGTTGTGGACGCGCCGAGACTGTGTTGCAATACTGCTCGTTCGCTCTAACTTTGCCGCTCGGCTCCATACTAAAGTCGAATTTTTAATTAGACGAAGTAAATTGACAGCAACTAATGTCACTTTTTCATACAATGTTGCGTATTTTCTATTTCGAAGTGACATTAGCTACTGTCAATTTACTTCGTCCAATTAACAATTCGGGTATACGCCTCTACGCCAGCGGCAAAGTTAGAGCGAACGGGTAGTACGCATAACTCTGACTTTCGAAGCGAGCGTCTATAGCGTCAGTGACGCCGCGACATATGCCGGGACCGCACTTCATCGCGATAACATTCGGGCGATAAACTTCGTCTGCGAGCTACGGCGAAGCTTCGTGGCTACATATTGCGCAAAGTAAAGTTATCGCGATGCACAAGCGTAGTAAAACAAAATGGACGTCGCGGTAGCTCTGTATTTTATAGCAGCAAATAATAATAATATTTTTTTATATTTATGTCACCTTAAAAACAAATTAAACAAACAATTTTTTTCGTCACTTCAATCCATCTTATGCTCCTATTTTAGACCTAACACATCCCAAGGGTACATAAATATTGTACCGCGTAACATGTCCTCTAGGCACGATGGCTGCCGACCGACTGAAATGTGGCTGCTCAAGCGAAGTATACGCGATAAAACCCTTTGATCAGCCCCATTGAGTTTACACTCACGCAGATCGACAACGGAGCGAAGTCGCCGCGAAGTGCCGAAGCATACGCGTATACTTGACTACATACATCGCGCTAACCCGAAGGTTCGGGTTAGCGCGATGCGTGCGGCTTGGGCAATATACAAATGTATGAAATTCTAGTCTGACAATGAGGTCACAGCGGCACTGTGACGTCACTGACCGCTTTGTTAGGCTAGAATTTCATACATTTGTATATGTCGCGGCGTCACTGACGCTATAGACGCTCGCTTCGAAAGACTACCTTTAGCGTTTAGGCTACAGCGACTACTTTTGATCAGGTGCAATGTATGCTTGTCTTTACCCTCAATGGTATGAAAACTTACTTTAGTCTGTCCAAGCGTTTATTTCACTTTTGACAGCGGTTTGAGATCGTAAGTGTTCTATTATTCGTTAAAGGGAACTTAGAAATACGCGGTAAAAGAAATATACTGGGTGTTTCTTTTAGGGTGTCAAGCCGCCACTAGCTGGTGGTAGCAGGGTTCCATACCTATCGATTTAACCACCATGTATGTTCTACGATTTTTTGTAGTTTTCGAGATATAATTTTTTTTCGTTATTTTTTATAATTACGTGTCCATGTGGCTTTCTTCTTTTTGGTTCGACTTTTCTTGGATATTTTTTTATTATTATAATGCCTATTGATTGCAGTATTATGGACAAAATAATCTCCTTCCTAACTTTGATACAAAATGTAAAAAATTTTAATCGATAATAAAAAAATAGGGAATTATGCAGAACATTTATATCTCGAAAACTACAAAAAATCGTAGAACATACATGGGGGTTAAATCGATAGGTATGGAACCCTGCTACCAGCTAGTGGCGGCTTGACACCCTAAAAGAAACACCGTGTATATACTGCCTAATCATATTTATCTACGTTAATTATAACCCATTAAGAGCGTAAATTCGGTTTTCAAATTTCTTTACGATCGTGAAATCAGCGCGGCGCGGCGCACATAGCCGTATAGTGCCAATTGTTGCTACCAACACGTTTGATACTTTTGTTTTCCTTGATGTATTACCGGTGTCATATTCTTAGTCTAAGCGTTCAATCTTTAAATTTAATTTTTATGTTAGTAATATTAGTAAATAATTATTGATTATTTTATTGCAAATTGATTGATATTAAGTGGTGATAGACACTGACATCATAAAATTAATAAAGTTGACATTTATTTACCTAACTAATATCTATATTGCAATTAGAAATACCGAACCGAAGGAACCGACCGTGCATGCATGAAAAGAAAAATGAAAGTTGAAGAAGCAAGTGAGGTGTGTATGGAGCGTGCCGTGTGGCGCTCCGTTCTTTCTGCCTACCCCGCAAGGGATTTGGCCTGAAGATAGTATAGTATATAATACACACATACATGAAAACGGTCCATAAGTTTATTTTTAAAGTATCTAAATATACGAAAATTGCAATAACGTAGCAATGCACAGACGCTTGGCATGGTCCGATGTTTTGCTGCCTACTGCAGATTCAGTGCTGGCAGGAACATTAAAATATTTTTAATAAATAATCAATAAATATTGTTGGATATTTTCACACAACATCATCTAGCCCAAACTAAGCTATAAGCTTGAACTATTGGATCTAAATCTAATCTTAATTGATAGTAGGTGTTTTTCATTAACAACAACCAAATATTTATTCAGAGGTATGTGCATAACAATGCACACCGCCAAGAAAAAGCTATTCCGTATCAGCATTGATCGATTATTACTAAGATGAATTTTGGGAGGGACCGAACTGAGTTTCTTGGGGTGTTCTTCTCAGTTTGTAGCATTTCCGAACCCCCAGTAGAGTCCCAAAAATGTTGACAAACCTATTTTTTTTTAAGTTCAAAGGGAATAAATTTTATTTTATTTTATTTTATCGGCTCTTTCTGGGCGCAATCATTTTGGGCAACAGACATTAGTCGTAAAAATTTAACAATTTAGGTTCCATCCTCGTAGTCCAGTACTCGTCGTCTTTCGAAATATTTACTGTGCTTATGGGCAAATTAGTGTTCAGTCTACACCGCAAATCGATAAATGTTGGCTTGACTGAAAGTAATTTTAATACAATTCATTAAAAATATTTATTATGTACACAAGATCACTAGAAGATAAAATAAACGCAGCTTCTCACTTGATTTGAAGTTGGCCTTGGATTTTAAAATACCAGTCATGCTTTGTAAACAGATCCGTTTTTCTCCATAATTTAATTTTACCATCTGCTATGGCTTGTTCAACAACCATGTATATAGGGACTGTTCTAGGTTAAATTGATTGATTGATTGGTTATTAGGTCGTCTACAACAAGGTTCTTTAGCAGTGGTGATACCACGCCCCCTTGTGGACAACCTTTGGCCATGGCTGCGCACTGGTTTCTGCTTGTCTGAAGCTTTAAAATGAGTTTGTTTAGCATGTTATCTATCCATTCACTGACTACCGTGTATACTCGGTGTTTTGCCAGTGCCGTGGTTATGCTTCTTCTGTCGAAAGCCCCCTCCATGTTTATGAAAGTGCCGAGGCACATTGATTGATTGATTCTGGATGACCTCTTCTATTTTGTGTACCACTGCATGTAGTGCTGAGTCTGTAGACTTGCCGGGGGCATTATGCGCGTTGGTTGGAATGCAGTGGCTTATTTTGAAGGGCCGTCACTCGATTGTCTCTGTCACACAATCTTTCCAGAGTTTTTAGCAGGAAAGACGAAGGGCTTAACGGTCTGTATAACCAGAGGTCTGAATCACAAACATAATCCCTTTACCGGGTTTTGGTATAAAGATCACTTAGACCTCTCTCCACAGTCTGGGTCACAGTCCCATTCATTGTCTGGCGTATAGATACTATGTAATTGACAATATCAACTTGTGTCCTCCCCCATTTTATCACTGCAGGGAAGACTTCATCCTGTCCTGGAGATTTGAGGGACTTAAAGCTGTTAATTACCCATTCAGTTTTTTGTAAGTTGACAGAATAGATTAGAATAGGTCTTGCGAGCCCCCACTGGACTTCTTCTGTGGATACGTTTTCCACCATGAGTGTCTGCAGCAATTGGCATTCTGGGAAGTGCGTTTGTATCAAAATACTCTCGGCTTCTTTTTATGATAGTTAACGTTAGTAGAATGATGTAGTGGTAATTTATATGTTATTAATTTATTGTTTGCGAGTAATTAAGTGATTTGGTCATTATATAATGTTAATTTGCCTTTGAAAATGCCGAAAGGTTCCACCAAGTGCCATCAATCAACAGAATAAATAACTCTTTTCATGTGTGGGTCAGGCCGCCGCGCCTTCAGGTTTCTTTATAGATACGGACAGTTCTGTCCCTTGTTTGGCTAGTATTAGTCTGACTCTATCAGAGGTTTCTACTTGGTACTTTTGAATCTCAGTCGCTACTTGTATTTTGCTTTAGCGGCTTTATTGCCGTCACAAAACTGGTCTGGTTCCTCACAGGTGTTCCATAATTACCACTTATGAAAATGGTGTGTTAATATGTTATTATCAATACCACACGAATAGTGACTACCTGCCTTGCGTATAATACCTACACCTACGCTGTTCGTGAAGAAAATAGTGCAACTGTAAAAGCTTATAACTTGGTCAGTTTTTGTTAGTTTCATTTAGATTTTTTTATACAGTATTTTGAAGCGAAACTCTAGTCGGGGTGTCTGAGCTTTGCACTATACAAAAGTTCACGTTGTATATCGACCATAAATATTTATCCCACCAAAAACATCCCTGTTGAAAAGGAGGCCAAGTTCCTATGGGCTAATTGTTCGCCTAAAAAAGGGTTGAAATCCAATCCAATGCCAAGTTTAGATGTACTTTAAATAATCTAAAAATATCTAAAATAATGTTACTTCTAAATTTAAACTTGGCAGGGTTTCGTGCAGTACGCAACACTTGATTAATTGTATAATTAAATTTATTATGTATATAATTGAATTAACCTGCCAAGTTCAAATTTAGAAGTAACATTATTTTAGATATTTTTAGATTATTTAAAGTACATCTAAACTTGGCATTGGATTGGATTTCAACCCTTTTTTAGGCGAACAATTAGCCCATAGGAACTTGGCCTCCTTTTCAACAGGGATGTTTTTGGTGGGATTTCAATACTTTTTTTCAAGAAACTGTACCTATTTTGTCTTTAATAAGCTTTAAAGTGTGCATTATGTATACATGACATTATTTTATACTCTCTCTCAACAAGACAAGCTCTCGAAAGGATGTCCCAGTATAGGTCCATTTTGTTTCAATAATTATTTTTTTATGAAAATACAATGCTCGATATTCTGTGAGTATTTCAAGCGTCTACTGGTTGCCCTCATTACCTATTAACACATAGCAACGCGCGCCTTAGATAGTTCGCGTTGCTCTATAGTGTTATACAACGCGCGTCTTTAGACAGTTCGCGTTGCTCTATAGTGTTATACAACGCGCGTCTTTAGACAGTTCGCGTTGCTCTATAGTGTTATACAACGCGCGTCTTTAGACAGGTCGCGTTGCTCTATAGTGTTAACTATCCTTGTATAGATCCTCTACGGTAGGTACAGTAAATATTTCAAAAAGAGTTTGTGAACTCTATGTTTAATTTCTTTTTCAGAATATTGATGACATTTGAATAATGACATTATAAACACGATATCTACGTCTACAACATAAATTGTGTGTTTGTACGTAAATTGTTTATACTGGAGAAGAATCTAAAATATGGACTATTTGTTTACCATTTCCTATGAAATAGCTATCTTTGAAATATTACACCTACCTAAAGTAATCTGCTGAAAGCGTTGTTCACTTTTTAAAGAACAAATATTTACGATGAAAGTCGAAAAATAAGTCAGTATGTGACCCGTATAATGTTCAATCATGGCGACACGAAATTAATTTCATTAAGCAACATTTGATTGTGCTGTACCTCCTAAAGTATTCATTTAATTTGCATGGTGTAAAGGGAATGAATGATCTTGATGAAATAGTCAAATTAACTAACGTATTTAAATTGTAAAGGATACCTTATTACCGAATATATAAGACAAAGTCACTAAAAAACACGTTTGTTGTATGAAAGCCCCCCTTAAATATTATTATGTTTTTGTTTTCAGTATTTGTTGTTATAGCGGCAACAATAACACATAATCTGTGAAAATTTAACTCTCTAGCTATCACCGTTCATGAGATACAGCCTCCTGACGGACAGACAGACAGACAGACAGACGGACAGCGAAGTCTCATGAATTGGGTCCCGTTCTTTACCCTTTTGGTACGGAACCCTAAAAAGGATGACTCACGCTACGCAGTGCCGGGACCGAGCCGAGTGCCGGCCGCAGCAAGATCAATATTATATATATTTTGTGTGAACAAACTCACGTTAAACCATAGATTTAGAATTTTTCGCGCTAAATCTACGCGTTAAACCGAGCGGCAACTGAGTGACAGCCGAACTACGGAAAGCGCTCATAAACAACTCGGTCCCGCCTCGGCTCGGCCACGGCCCGTTGCATGAATACAGTGCCACCGAGCTTCGCCCGAGCAGTCGTGAATGCAACCGGCTCGGTGACCGTGCTACGGCCGACACTCGGCTCGGACCCGGCACGGTCTAGCGTGAGTCATCCTTTAGAATGCTTGCTGATCTCTAAACTACTGGACGAATTTGATCCAAATATTTCACAAATATGAATAACAATATTCAATGTGCAGTATTGACTTTTCCATAATTTGTATGTATAGAGAATTTGATTGACATTAATCAAAACATTGACAACATCTTTCTCAAATCTGATTGAGTTTTTAAACATGACATGTGTTAAAATAAAAAGTAAATTAAATCAAAAGAGTCCTCTCATCACTAAGAAGTATTGATACAAATTCGAATCGAAACCCCCCGAAGAAAACAATTGTTACCCCCTTTTAGCCTGTTCTGGAATGAATTTCAATAAAATACGAAACACATCTTCCATCAATTATGTTAGAGATGATTTATGCAAATTTTGAAGAAGATCCGACCAAGGAATCCTGTGGTCCCATACAAACTTTGTAACCCTTTTCCAACTCACGCTTGACCGATTTCTCAAATTTCTCAATTTTTCGGTAATCTACATATAACGCCCGATCTGTGTGCCAAATTTCATAACGCTAGGACAATTGGAAGTGGCCTAGAGGTTTTGATGACCGGTCAGTGAGTGAGTGAGTCAGTCAGTGCCAAAATTTGCTATATTCACAGGGTCATATTTCAGGATCTACTAAAGCTACATCTATGAAATTTGGTACACTGCCTTAGTACTAGTATATGATTATGTACGTACAATTTTATTTCTGTACTTGCAATAGGCACTGAGCTACAGGGGGGTCAAAAGTGGGTCGAAGCGGTTCGTGTAAATAGAGTACGGCATGCGCTCGGCCTGTTGCTGGAACTTGGCCTGCGCACTGCCGTGCGCTTAGATATATATTATATTATACGTCACAAAGTACTAAGATTGTTTGGTCACGCTAGAATTAGACTATTTTTGTTCATTTTTTCGTATTCAAAAATGGAACATCGAGCGACATGACCACTCTCTGAGAGCCTCTCGGCGGTACTAAATCGTATTTGTTCGCGTATCTGCATTTATAGGGGTTCACAAAATACTTTGTAAAAAAAAATCTGTATCTAGTTACTTAAAAAGAAATATTTTTATTGTCAAAGGAGAAGTTCTGACATAATATTACATAATTATCATAATGATTTAAACTACAGAAGCTGGTGAAAAGACTACTTTATTTTGGTGAAATTTCTCAGTATTTGAGTAAACTTTACAGTCATTTTTCTCTAAAAAAAGGTACCTACCTGATATCAGGTTATTCTACAAACAGATAGCTAACGCCCTTTGCAATTCCTTCGTATCCCTTGTTTATTAAATTTATAAGTAATTTGACATGAATTTAAGCATCGAAATCTATGCAAATCGTACGATTTGAAAAACCTGTTTCACTTTCGTTGATATTAACCGTATGTAATCCGTTGTTATAGTCATCTCGGTGTAGCATGGTGCGTATGACAGTTGTCGATCGCGTTTCGTTTCACTCTTGAAAGTTGCCGTGAATTACAATTATGAACTTAGTATTTCAGCTACATCCCATTCATAATATATTAAATCGTTAATCACTGTTGTATATAAAATTAAACTCAACCAGAATATTCTAGTCTACAAATAAAATAAATTTGGAGGAAAAAATTAAGAAATTGTTGAGTATAACGTAACACCAAAGATGTCTTTAGTGATGGGATTATATACATCTACCATGGATAGTCGATATTTTGATAAAACAAAACGTATATTGTCCGTAGTTCCAACTTTTATTGTAAAAAGTATATTATTGAGTTATTATTATTAATATTTTTCCTCTTCTTGGTTACCTTCTTTTTTTTCTTGCGAAGTTACCCGGTCTTTTGATAGGCTGTACCTTATGAACGGTGATAGCTAGAGAGATGAAATTTTCACAGATTATGTGTTTTTGTTATCGCTATAATAACAAATACTAAAAACAAAAAAAATATAATATTTAAGGGGGCTCCCATACAACAAACGTATTTTTTGTCGTTTTTCGGTACGGAGACCTCTGCTCACTTGGCCGGTTTTTTAAGCTGTTTAGTTAATTCAAAAATAAATATAGCAATAATTTTCATAACAATAATAAACAGAACGTGATTTATCTCGTTTATCGTAGGATTCTAAACTTGAATTGCAAATCGACACATCCCCAGTAATGTGGTACTGATAGATATCAACGTCATACTGCCAACTGTCATACGCACCTTGTTACAGCGAGGCGACTATAGGTAAAATATGTTTTATGAAACGTTTAGAGAGATAAATTTACTAAGTATGTAAGTGAATACCATGTTTGTACGATAAATGTTTAATGACTTTAAATGCAATGAAAAGTATGGTTTCTGAGCAATATGTGGCGCGAAATATGTTAGCCCTCTTAAAGAAACAAAAGTTAAATAAAATAATAAAATCAAAAGTAACATAAACGATTGGACAGACTATAATATAAAAAATTTGGGTACTGACAAATATTATTTTTAAACTATCGCGGTTTTTAACACTCATACTACAGTCCAACCGCGACCACGGGCGCTGCAACGTGCTCGAAACGTCGGTGAATGTAAGTAAATAGTATTTCGCGTGAAGTCCCGAATTCTATAAGTATGAGATAACAGAAAAAACGTTAAAAAGTAGCCGGTATTCATATTCAATTAAGTATCACGTGTCGTGTTGAACCGATATAGGCAATTTTCAAGCCGTCTATTACCAATTGAGTTAAACGATTAACGTGTTTTCCAAAGCACGTATCAATTAAGTATCACGTGTCGTGTTGAACCGATATAGGCAATTTTCAAGCCGTCTATTACCAATTGAGTTAAACGATTAACGTGTTTTCCAAAGCACGTATCAATTAAGTATCACGTGTCGTGTTGAACCGATATAGGCAATTTTCAAGCCGTCTATTACCAATTGAGTTAAGCGATTAACGTGTTTTCCAAAGCACGTAAAAGGTTCGCGGAAAATTAGCCTTTCTGGAAAATATCTTAAAGAGTTTTATATCTACCTGATCACACAAATTTCACGTGAAATATGCTACATTTTAATATTTCATTTATTTATTTATTGTATTATTTTGTGGTACATAGGTGTTACAAAGGAACTTAATATCAAAATACAATCAGTGCGCTATGTCCTACCATTTAACATGGTGTACAAATTAAATTTAAAGTTTGGTTAGTTTAGTTCTTAAAATTAATGGTTAGTAAGTATTATTAAATAAAATTAAATTAAAAATTCATATTATTACATGGATGCCCTTCATATTTCAATGGTCTACATAATCAATTCATAGATTCATAATTATCTTTATTACAATTTTACACAACAATATCTTTATTTAAATCAAATTACAATGATCTATTCATTTTCAAATTGTCTAATGATATAAGACCACAATATTAATTATGAGATTTGAATGTCAATGTTAAGAATAATGTCACTGTAAATTAATGTCAAATTAAATAATAAAACTAATGTCATCAATAATAAAATAATAGATGTCAACGAAAATAATGCTATTGAGGCTTAACAGAAACAGTTCATTAAAATTTGTCATTCAAGTACTCATTAATGGTATAGTATGCTTTCTCTTTCAGAATATGAGAGACCATAATATTAATTTTTACAGTACATTTTCTTCTACTTTTTCAGTCCAATTTATTAAGAATTTCGCCCCTGAATTATGTTGAATTTATATTCTCAAGCGGCTAAGAGCAGCTTGTTTTCCAAAAATGGATTTCCAAACGTATTTCAAAATGAAAACCCGGTGCTTAATTCGGCGCGTCCACAACCTCTACCGGTCCAGTATAGTATAAACTTTAATATAATATACTAGTAGATAATTTTTAAATGTTTTAAAATATATAGAGCAACGATTGGCAAGAACTGGTGTTTAGAAACAGAATTATGTATAAAAAGGGTTAGGAAAATATACCATTAATATGAGTCTGTCCAAATTCACTTATTCTACAGAAAGCAATAATAATTATAGTGTGATAAATATTAAGTATGATATTGTTGTTATATAAATATATTATAAAGTCTCTAGTATGGCGCTATAGATAAGCACCTTGGTTCTCTCGACCAATGAAATTGCAGGAAAAACTATCCTGCATCCGAAATAACGCTTTTCATTGGTGAAAAAATCTCGAGTGTCAATGTTCTATAGTACCATACTAAGGGATTTGTTGTACTTTCGAAAACACACTGGTAATAGGTACCGCAATGGGCGGAGATTTTGTTTTTGAAATATAATAGAATGGATGGTCCTTTTTGTCAGCCGAGCCAAAACGTCGAGAACGGCGCGAATTCTCCGTTAAGTAATTATAGAGGTCGTGGTTTATTTATATACAACAGACTTAGGGACTACTCACGTTTAAACGCTATTAACGTATTTCTATCTTTTTCTTATGCGTCGAATCATCAGTGTGATTCAGGATGACTCACTTTTACTCAGATTGAAAGTAAAAGTGAGTCATTTCTTTGTTTTTTAAATGTATGATTGATGATGCTATGCCGGACTCCTACCGACTAAAACCACACGATGCCTTGTAACTGTCTACGGCCGGTAGTCTCGGGTAAGCCCTCCGAAGGATGTCTGAGTTGTCTCGCAATGCGCGGTGTTCGCCAGTGTGTTTTCGTTAGGTACCAAAAATTCTGTTTCTAAACCCCAGTTCAATAATACGAAAGCTATCGTCCCCAATAGTGTTTTGTATTATATTACTTTCAGTAAAAGCGTGTAGGACTTATCACGATTTATTTATTTAAATAAGAGCTTGTTATATAATATTATTATAGTGTATGTACGTATTTCGACAATAGCGATACAAGGCTACTTTGGATTGGCGTGATAGGATGCTTTACACATTAAATTCTGTTATAGTCAGTCAGCTTACTGATTGCTTTTGAAAATGTATTTTGTCAAATTTCCTCATAATTTTTACGTAAAAGGAACACTGTACCGCAATTTTTAAAAAACTTACGTGAACAGATGAAACATGACACAGTTAAAGTGGAGAAGTAGTCCATTGAAATGTTACAATTTAAGGACCGAATATTTGAATTTGTATGAACATATTTGTACGCAAAACAATTTTCTACAAATTATGCCTCTACAATTTTTTTGTAAGACTCGTAGTTTCCGAGGTATTGCCAAAAACGTGTTTTTTCCCCCTTTTTTTTAAGATCGCGGCCGGGGGACAAGGGTGGCGACCCCACAAATTTGAGGTTAAGCTTCTATTGACCCCCCACCTTAGACCATATAACACGGGACTAGCCTTTGCGAACCACCGCATACAAAAATATTCTGCCAGTTTTCATACAAGTGAAGGGGGAAACACAAAGACATATAAAATTTCATTGCATTTAAAAATGTATTAATCGACAAACGCGTAATGGCTGTTGTGTGTTAATTGTTATTGTACAGTCAACTACAATGTAATGTACTAGTTTAATCATATAAAATGATGTACTGATGTACAGGCTTTTCATAAAGCCAAAAGACCAAATGGTCATGTGCAATGGCAGAAAACAATGCTTAAGTAAGGCGCATCCTGTGGTTAGATGATCTAAGCCCCCCACACATGTCCCAAAAATAAAATTGCGTCCTCTAATAAATGCAAAGCTCATGTAACATTTCAATGGACTAAAGTGTTCAAAGCTATTTGTTTTAAATAACTGTCAGAATTTGACAGGTGTATAATATTCAATTATTATGCAAGGAGTAAACACGGTCAAGAATAATAATTATTATTCTTGAAATGTAATTATTTGAAATTAATTATAATTAATTTCAAATAATTACATTTCATTTTCTTTTCGAGTTCCATGAAACGACAGAATTTTTTGAGGACTTTCCCTAAGTGGTAGGCAGACCAAAGGCATTCAATGCATCGTCCACATTTCACCAGTTTTTATCGAATTTTGTCCCAGATGGTGAATCTAATGTGTTTAAACGGACGGGAGCAGGCTGTGGCTATGAATTTTTTAGATAAGTTTCAAAATGCTTTTTCTCAGTCAGTCCAAAGCATCCTAACCTTAATATATGTATAGTTGACGATATTTTATATAAATATGTTTATATTAACAGCAAAATAGTATAAAAATCCTTAAATTGTATAAAATGCCGGACGTTATTGCAATATTTTTTTATGTTTTTTTGTTTGTATTTTTTCTTTTTTTTTGTGTATTTTTTGTTTATTTTTTATTTTTATTTGTATGTTTTCACTTAGGATTTATGTTTTGTGTTTTATTTTGTTTTTTTTTCTGTGGCAGGTATGAATGCAAATCCCTATGTGGTTGATGTAGTGAAATGGACATCGCTAGTGGAATTTTAGCTGTTATTGCAATTTTGTCCTGGGACGCACTGAGTTATAATGTTCGTAGATATAAACACTGCTTGGTTAACAAACATATTGTACTATAAAAATTAAAGAAACTTACGAAAAAAATTTTTCCACATCTTTTGTAGGATTTTTTTGTCATGACGATTTTTTTGTAAGAAATTTCAAAAATATATGTGATTAGCTAAGCAGTTACAAATGTAAAATACATTTTACAAGTTCGCCGTGAGTTGAAATTATTATTTTTGCATTTTGTACTAAATAGATATACGCTGAAAGATGTTGAGCTCTCTTTAACCGTAGATATCGTAACTTTGTACAAATATAATTTTGCTGTCAACTCGTGACGTCACAACCAGCGGTGTTAGTATTACAGTGATATTAATTTACTATTTATAAAAACTTAAGTGTAAAACTCGTATGATGGCATAACGGTCTTATATTCATACAAAAAATGTTACAAAATGCCTAAAAAAATTTTTTTTCAGTATTTTTGAACGTTATGCTATCATATGTTAGTTTAAGTAGTGATTTTACATGAACAAATGTAGGGCTGGGCCCATATTACTTGTTTTGATGATTTAATATTAAATTTGTATAAAAAAATACATTATCCAATCCCACTATTGCTCACAAAAATACAAATAATTATTTGTCATATTTTTTGGTCAAACATTCCGATGTTCTGACAAGTTTTTTGTCATTTTGAAAATTATTTTTTGACAAAAGTAAGTTGTTGAAGACCCAAAAGGCTGAACGATTTATCTCGAATCTATAGGCGCGTTAGATAAATTGTATTATTTAGGTGAAGGATTAAATTAATTGAATTATGTTTGAGATAGCGAAATGGGGTTGTGGGGGTTTAGGGGTGTTATCACAATTATTAAATAAATTAATACGTATTATTGAATATTAAAGTAATTTGTTTGAGGGTTCACTCAAAATAGCAAAAAAAATATGTTCCTTTGCGATTGTTGTAGTATAATAAAATGTGTATTTGTCTCAGAATGATAGTATTTATTATTGAATTGGTTTATCAATAATATTGTCAATTCCAAATGACTTTCATCGCCATGAAGTGCTGGGCAAAACAAAATTATTTAAGAATCCCTACCAAACCATAACTGCCTAAGTATTCAGTCTGTTGCTCTTTCACGTCTGAAACACTGAATATAATCTGATAAATTTTGATACAGATATAGAATAGACTTTAGGAAAGAAAAGCTTAAATTTTCTCCCGGGATTAAGTTCCCGTGGGAAACATGTACGGGAAAATCTCAGTACACGGGCGGAGGCTTAGCGAGCATTATTACAATTACAAATCGATATTCGTTAGTACTGACAATGTCTAATGTATATTGTAAACAAATGCGTTAGAGTGAACACAACAAAAATAGTTTCGAATTGAAATATTATATGTTTGTGTTTTTGAGAGACGATAGTATAATCTAACTAAACTACTTCTTGAATATAATACATTCCAAATTTTCTTACTACATACCTAACAGTAGTCAATTCTTACCTGTTACATTTTTTTTAAAGCAAGCTTTTGTAAATCTGTCATCAGATTTGTGATAATAAAATGGTCAAATATTATCAAGTTTGGCACACAAAGTATTGTCTAAACTAAATTTGAGATAAGCTATGTTAATACTGTGTAGAACATATCTTTCTTTTAAAATTATGTTCTGTATGTAAATAATTTTGTACGCAACACCAATATGAATAAATTCAATTAAAATTGTTGAATTAGGTATAATAAATTGAGTGCTGGAAATGTATAAGACAATGAATTGAATTTTATGTGTTCACTGCATTCAAAGCCGTTTAATTCGATGACTTTTCCTTGGTCACCACTTATTGGGACAAATTTTAAATATGTGAAATGTGGACATATGATATGCCTCTGCCTATGCCTTCGGAATATAGTCACGCCTTTATCCCTGAAGAGGTAGGCAGCGGCATAGTATACGCTCACATTTCACCTTATAGTTTTAGGTAAGTAACTAGAAAGTGTTAATTAAACGGCTCTGAGTGTAGCTATATAGTTTGAAGCGCCTTGATATGATTGAATGTAAGTGCCTCAGTTGTATGAACGACAAGTTAGTATGATTTGAGTTGTATTGAATCATTTGTTTTGAAACCACACGAAGAAATGAAAATATAATGTAAAAGTGTTCATTTTCGTTGCCGGCTATGGATTTAATTAAATCATCACAATTTTATTCAGACTTGTGTTTTAATTACCTGCTACCCGCTGAATACTGCTTTAGGATTGAATAAATTTTGATTTAAAAAACATCTCCAGACCTCCATAAACGTATCCACAGATTATAGAACTAAGGCAGATAACGCAAACCGGACAAGAAAGCAAATACTAAATTAAAGTGAGTACTGTAGCGCAGCAGAAACAAACAATCACTGTTCACGCCTAACGAGTGATTTTATTCTCTCCCTCAAGTTTGATTAAACTGCACACGGAGTGCAAATTGTTTAAAATCGGTTAAGTAGTTTAGAAGTTCATCCCGGACAAGCAATGTGACACGTAATTTATATAATACTAGCTTTTGCCCGCGACTTCGTTTGCGACTCAAGCCCAAGGAGCTACATGTCATCATCTGTCCATCAGAGATAGTAGGTAGACGATTTTTTGATACACCAGCCGTCTCTTCATTCACTCCGCACCTCACTGGGTAATGGGTATGGCTGCTTCACAAAGTACCACTAAGAGCACTGATGGGCAGCCTGATGCAACTCCCATACAACGAAAAAATGTATGGAGTTTGCGCTCCTTATTTTTTTTAAATCACATAAATATACCTATACATACTACGAAAAAGAATTTCTACTCTATGCCGCGGTATCTCATTCTTCCATTCATTCATTTTTTGATAGTAATGGATTCCTTTTCTCTTTGTTATTTTCAAATTTTGTAAAGTATTTATTAGTATATCGTGAGTAACAGTGTTTAATTGACATAATTGAAATGTTTAGAAATGAATCAAGAATGAAGTGTGTTGAAAAAGTGCTAAATATGTGGTGAATAATCGGGAAGAATAAGATGTTGAAAAAAGGTTATGTTATGACTAAATTCTTATTAAAAGCAACTACTACACCACAGGCACCAAATAACTGCATAATATCGTGTAGTAATATGCTATTGCTACAGGAAATTGGTGGTAATGTATTTTTTCTTGTTATTGATATATCATAGTCATAGGATAGGGATGTTCCACTGTTAGTCAAAAATCGATATTTTTCTTCAAGGTCTGATTAATTATCATAACTGTTCCTTTGTCTCCAACTTGGAGATAGGATACTATAAGAGGTAAATAACATATCAACACGTGCTTGGAGACTCCAAGCACGTGATAATATGTTATTTAACTTTTATAGTATCTTATCTCATACAAACTTGAGGTGATTAACTTCAGGTAGCTTAGGGATACCGTGTTGCAATTTCCTAATGATTAGGTAGCTTAGTTTCTAATAAAGATTATAATACAAAATTTTGTGATTTTGTTAATTCAGGACCGCAATGTTTTCAAGTGCATATAATTATGGATATCGATCTACCATCCTTCGCAATTGTTTGTAACTCGTCACTCCAATCCTACAGGTTTCACGATTTAGTTCGAACCACACTCAACCTCAGACACACATCAGTGCATCACACAATTTGTTGTCTCTGAGGTAGAGTGTGCTGAAATCTAATATTGACTTTATCTTCTTACAGATATGAGCTGTGGATATACTGGAATAGAGAACTTTTGTTGAACAGACGTGGGAAACACTGATAGAAAATATGAATAGGCGGCAGAATACGCGATTGGAACGTTCACAAGATATTTTTTAAATAGCGGCGTTTTCCCTGAAAGAAAACGCATATTAAAATACTTACCTAATTCGAAGCTTATATAATGAGATAGGCATATCCGTTACCCGTAGGCTTATCTTACTCATGTTTGATGACGTATTTCCGTCGACTCACCAGCAGATGGCGCCACCTGTGAACTTATAAAAGAACATGGCGTCCACTTTGTCCTCATTGGCTTTTATTCACCAGGCAGATTTAAAAAGTAAGCTTCGAATTAGGTAAGTATTTTAATATGCGTTTTCTTTCAGGGAAAACGCCGCTATTAAAAGTACTTGACCGTAATTCGAAGCTTATATAATGAGAAATGTTTGTTTTCGCCTGGTGAGTGACGGAAACGCCAATGTGATTCTAATTTATTTTTAGGAAAATAATATTATACAATGTTGTATGTATGGTATCTAGATTTATAATCTTTACCATCTTGAACAACTTCATATATGTAATCTTAAACAGACTAAATAAGGAATCTTATTTAAGGAGTAGTAAGTATTCCTTCTATTGACAGGATTAAATAATTGCGAATTATTATTATATTTGATTGGTGGTAGTAGCTGACATTATTACTCGACGATAAATTTTTTTTTTTGAAATCCATCGTCAATTACCTCGTGTTGAGGATTATTTTGATCTTACCACCACCACCAATTCTTAGAAGCTGCTGTTGACCGGGTAGTGCCGGGGCTAGAATAGTTGGAGAACCTCTAACAGTCATAAATAAACTATTAGACTGTGTAGTCTCATATCGGTTACTCTGATATCCTAATTTCTATCTAGAATAAAGGATTCAATTGATTAGTCGTAGGTGTTATCTTTGTTTACAATAGTTTTCCAACCAGATTGTCTGAAATGAAAATGATCAGTTTCGGACTCTTGATTCGGGCCTAAAAGTAGTACCTATGACGTGAGTTAATACAATCGAGCAAAGTTAGATCGTGGTTGCGGCGACCTAAGCATAAAATCACTATGACGAGAAACCTGAAAAATGTTCTCTTTGTATCAATACTTGGTAATATTGAACTAAGTCATCAATCCCAATATCAATGAATATGTGACTTAACTTTCTTTACATTTTTTAAAGAAATCGACCAAGATAATATGTTTAACCAAAACATGCGAACTATGTAAAGTTGACTAACGGTTTCCATATTATCAAGAACTGTAAAATTTATAAGTATCTTAAAAGGTAGGTCTCAAGGAGCTCAATAGTAGAAGTTTTTGATTTAATATCTGTTATTTACCTCTTCGCCCCCCCCCCCCCACATTTCCACAGATTCTCTATGTGAGGTGGTGGGAGAGCTGTCGAGGTGTTTAGTAGAAGGAAAGAAATAATGTTTATTAGGTTCTTTTGCAGGTTCTGCAGAACGAATGGAGCTTACAGAGCTCTCGCTTTGAGATCTGCCCTCTATTATTACCTTGTGCCATCGCGGCACCACAAACACTCCTGTTGACCGATTAAGGTGTGACAGCATCTTGGGTATTAAAAATGGTGGTGAAAGTAATATCCACACATTACAAACAGGCCTATCATGTGTAGTGTTCTCCATTTCATAATAGGAATATTGTTTGTAGGCAATCTTGCCTTAGTGGTGTTTGAAGCAGGATGCTCCCAAAAAATACCCGGAGGAGCTGATACATATGGTATCGGCTCGGAATGCAGTGTATGGTGAAGTCAATTTGATGTCGGACCATTACACGCAAGCTGACGAGTTAAGTTCGTCAAGGCAATTGATTTGGTCTCGTCCCTCTGGGGGGATGGACTACAACTGCTTTGAATGAGTACAGACTGTAACACAGTACCGGTATATGATTTCGAATCATGTGTAAGATTATCAACATCTCTATTGATGCAGTGCAATCTTTGTTATTCTAGGCCCTCGAGCCTGTTAGAGAAATGTTTTCTAGCTGGGCTCCCAAGCGAAATCTGACGCGTCCGTGGTAAGAAAGCATCTCGGATGGAAAGCTTGTAAAATTGTCGAGAACCGGTAATTGCGGACCCACTATTGGAGTTCCACTTGTACCACTCCGTGCACTACTATTTTCTTCAGTGGGTTGTCGGTTAGGAGATTGACCGAATGTGACGCTGAGGTAAAGCTACCTCTAGGCACTGCGAAAGTGGTAAAAATTCAAAAGACCCACCAAGTTTGATTTTTCTTTAAAAGAACTAAGTTTCTTTGATTTGAAATTAAATAAATCTTCCTTTTATGTCTAATATCTTTTCTTTTGGTATTGGACTTTCAGGTAGTTCTATGTCTATCGCATAACGATATGAGAGGTTTCTTTGGGAACCTATTATTGTTTTCTCCCAATTGTCTAACCATCCCTGGGTTTGAAGAGTTTTCAAGGCTATTTGTACGTGTTTGTGAAGAGTAACAGGATTTTGATGCGCAAAATGAGATTTTGTGTAGGTAGACGAGTATTTGAATACTCTTATTCTATAGAAATCGAGGCACCCAGATGGTGAGAAACGAAAATGTTTTGGGTGCGGCTTACCCGAGTGGAAGACAAGAATGTGCTCTGAGAAAGAATAATGTACACTACGTCAGCTTTATCATGAAAATAAGCTTGACTGAGATGTATTTTGCACATCCAATCTCGTGGTTGGAGGAAATCTGGTAAACGGAACATGCTGAAAGATAGAATTATTCTGGCTTCACAAAGGCGTACAATGTCCTAAAACTAAATTCTGGGCGGATGACCCATCGCTATTTGAAGTTAGGAAAAGTGGAGAAACCAAACTTGGTGACAAAGGAACTAGTTTTAGAGTGCCTTGAGCATTCATCTTTTGAACCATTGCACAATGTGGTCATTTCAGTTAAAAAGGAAACCTTTTTAAAAAGAGTTCGTTGTATGGATTCTTAAGTATTTAAAATCTCTCAATTAGTATTCCACCTTAGTCAAGTTTTCCATAGCATTTTAACATAAAGTGAAAATTTACAACCTTGTCAGGACGGGACTTGAACAGAGTTCGGTGTAAATTTAAATGTGGGAAGGTTATCAATTTTGAGCAGGATTCGAACCTGCGTCCTCTCGAATACCGTGCAGGACGGATTGGAGTTTCTGGATAAAGGGAATGCGGTACCCCTTTATAAATTTAAAACTTTTTGGTACTCTCGTTCCTTACCAACGTATTTTGTACAGAGTTAACTGACCGACATAGAATGACAGGGTCATATCATTTAGTGTTTCCTTTGCTGGTGTGGGCAGAGGATGTTAGACCTCTCCTCGTCTCTTTGAGAGCCTCGAGCTCGGAAATTTCGTAATTGAAGGGACATCCTTGCATGGTTACTTAGTATTTTATCGTACGCCTGGTTACTATCGTATATTACAATTATTATAGATACACAATATTGTACATACCCCTCGAGGGTGGTTACTGGTTAGTGTTTCCTTTGCTGGTATGGGCAGGGGATGTTAAACTTCTCAGTCTCTTTGAGAGCCTAAAGCTCAGAAATTTCATAATTGAAGGGACATTTACTGTCGTATGCCCAATTATTATGGATATTGTACACACCCCTCGAGAGTGGTAACTGTAATACAGGCCTAAAAAGGCTCTTGGTACAATGGAATCTGGACTCTATTCGATGGAGATCTGATCTTGACGCCTGATCCTCTCGAAGGCTGGCGTAATGATTTGGATGAACTTTTTTCGGGGTCATCCTTTTTGGAGATCGAAGACCAAAATGCATGCCTTCCCGAGTGCCGTTGAAAAGGCTTCAGCCTCGAAAATGTATGTGTTTGAAGACGATATTTTATCAAGGTTCATTTTTAAGAATTGGGTCTTTGACAATTCTGAGAATAATATATGAAATCAGATCTATGGCCGCAAGCCATTTGTAATAAATTGATAAAAGATTTATGGAAATCCTATTATTAAAGTAGGTCTTCAATTTTGTCATAAATATTTTCGTAGAAACTTAATTTTTTCAAAAGATTCTCTTTGTTTAAAAATACAAAAGGTTTTGGCAGCAAAAGCCTTTTGGCAGAAAGAACCTTGTCAGCTTTTTCAAAATGTAGCAGGGATTCGAATTGTCGGATCTCCCCGTTTTTGTTTAGGTTGACGAACCCAGGACTATGATTTTACAATAGTGGGTATCAGCATATTATCTTATCAAGGCAATTTGTCGCCAAAACGTGTCTATCAACCTCTTAGGTTATACTGTGTCTTAGGATCTTGGGTAACCGAAATCTCTTTTAATGCTGTCCCTATATAAAATACGAAGCAAGGATGATTGTTTCTATCATCCTCGTAATTTAACCTCTGATCTGTGAAGAAATTTACACTTGGTCAGGACCAGTGTTAGGTAATAAGAAATAACTCACCTATTTCCATCATCCTTATCTGGTTTAGTGGAAGTCGGCTTCTTTTACTCCACTTACGACAATGCACGTGGCGTCGCGATCGCCCTTATTTGAAGTTCGAGCTAAATGAGCTGGAACTGTAGCTATTTGACGTACCTAATACAGTAACTGGAGCTCAGAGCGCGCTTCTGAAATACTCCACTTGGAATTAGCTCACTTTCTAAGGATGGAGGATTCATTTCTATCAAGAAACCAAACTAAAAGAAATAGTATTATGTTAGGTACCTAAAATTTAAGTACTACTTTCATGGTGAACATTTAGTGATTACTTTGACACACTCGTACGTATTCAGAAACTTGGGATGATTACGATTTTACCCATAATAGGCCATATTTTTACATGTATAGGAACATCTAGTAATTAATGTGCCTTTATGTGGGTAGGTATAAAAATATTTTGAAAATATTTTCTATATTCGGCGGTACTTACGCTGTACATACACGAAGCAAATGATATCTAAAAAAAAAGTATTAGTACCTATGAATACAATCTATAAAATCAGTTTGATATTAGCTGTAACTAAAGATATTAAATAAAAGAAACTGCAACCTCGAAAGGTTTACGTGCTATTTTAAAATAATAGCGGCGTTTTCCCTGAAAGAAAACGCATATTAAAATACTTACCTAATTCGAAGCTTATATAATGAGATAGGCATATCCGTTACCCGTAGGCTTATCTTACTCATGTTTGATGACGTATTTCCGTCGACTCACCAGTAGGGGGCGCCACCTGTGAACTTATAAAGAACATGGCGTCCACTTTGTCCTCATTGGCTTTTATTCACCAGGCAGATTTAAAAAGTAAGCTTCGAATTAGGTAAGTATTTTAATATGCGTTTTCTTTCAGGGAAAACGCCGCTATTAAAAGTACTTGACCGTAATTCGAAGCTTATATAATGAGAAATGTTTGTTTTCGCCTGGTGAGTGACGGAAACGCCAATGTGATTCTAATTTATTTTTAGGAAAATAATATTATAGAATGTTGTATGTATGGTATCTATATTTATAATCTTTACCATCTTGAACAACTTCATATGTAATCTTAAACAGACTAAATAAGGAATCTTATTTAAGGAGTAGTAAGTATTCCTTCTATTGACACGATTAAATAATTGCGAATTATTATTATATTTGATTGGTGGTAGTAGCTGACATTATTACTCGACGATAAAAATTTTTGAAATCCATCGTCAATTACCTCTTGTTAAGGATTAATTTGATCTTACCACCACCACCAATTCTTAGAAGCTGCTGTTGACCGGGTAGTGCCGGGGCTAGAATAGTTGGAGAACCTCTAACAGTCATAAATAAACTATTAGACTGTGTAGTCTCATATCGGTTACTCTGATATCCTAATTTCTATCTAGAATAAAGGATTCAATTGATTAGTCGTAGGTGTTATCTTTGTTTACAATGTTTTCCAACCAGATTGTCTGAAATGAAAATGATCAGTTTCGGACTCTTAATTCGGGCCTATGACGTGAGTTAATACAATCGAGCAAAGTTAGATCGTGGTTGCGGCGACCTAAGCATAAAATCACTATGACGAGAAACCTGAAAAATGTTCTCTGTGTATCAATACTTAGTAATATTGAACTAAGTCATCAATCCCAATATCAATGAATATGTGACTTATCTTTCTTTACATTTTTAAAGAGATCGACCAAGATATGTTTAACCAAAACATGCGAACTATGTAAAGTTAACTAACGGTTTCTATATTATCAAGAACAGCAACAACAGATTTATGTAACAGAATCGTATTATATAATAACCATGAATAAAATGCAAGTCGGTTAAAACATCTTAAAAGGTAGGTCTCAAGGAGCTCAATAGTAGAAGCTTTTGATTTAATATCTGTTATTTACCTCTTCGCCCCCCCCCCCCCCCCCACATTTCCACAGATTCTCTATGTGAGGTGGTGGGAGACCTGTCGAGGTGTTTATTAGAAGGAAAGAAATAATGTTTATTAGGTTCTTTTGCAGGTTCTGCAGAACGAATGGAGCTTACAGAGCTCTCGCTTTGAGATCTGCCCTCTATTATTACCTTGTGCCATCGCGGCGCCATAAACACTCCTGTTGACCGATTAAGGTGTGACAGCATCTTGGGTATTAAAAATGGTGGTGGAAGTAATATCCACACATTACAAACAGGCCTATCATGTAGTGTTCTCCATTTCATAATAGGAATATTGTTTGTAGGAAATCTTGCCTTAGTTGTGTTTGAAGCAGGATGCTCACAAAAAATACTCGGAGGAGCTGATACATATGGTATCGGCTCGGAATGCAGTGTATGGTGAAGTCAATTTGATGTCGGACCATTACACGCAAGCTGACGAGTTAAGTTCGTCAAGGCAATTGATTTGGTCTCGTCCCTCTGGGGGGATGGACTACAACTACTTTGAATGAGTACAGACTGTAACACAGTACCGGTATATGATTTCGAATCATGTGTAAGATTATCAACATCTCTCTTTGATGCAGTGCAATCTTTGTTATTCTAGGCCCTCGAGCCTGTTAGAGAAATGTTTTCTAGCTGGGCTCCCAAGCGAAATCTGACGCGTCCGTGGTAAGAAAGCATCTCGGATGGAAAGCTTGTAAAATTGACGAGAACCGGTAATTGCGGACCCACTATTGGAGTTCCACTTGTACCACTCCGTGCACTACTATTTTCTTCAGTGGGTTGTCGGTTAGGGGATTGACCGAATGTGACGCCGAGGTAAAGCGACCCCTAGGCACTGCGAAAGGGGTAAAAAATCAAAGGACCCACCAAGTTTGAATTTTCTTTAAAAGAACTAAGTTTCTTTGATTTGGAATTAAATAAATCTTCCTTTTATGTCTAATATCTTTTCTTTTGGTATTGGACTTTCAGGTAGTTCTATGTCTATCGCATAACGATATGAGAGGTTTCTTTGGGAACCTATTATTGTTTTCTCCCAATTGTCTAACCATCTCTGGGTTTGAAGAGTTTTCAAGGCTATTTGTACGTGTTTGTGAAGAGTAACAGGATTTTGATGCGCAAAATGAGATTTTGTGTAGGTAGACGAGTATTTGAATACTCTTATTCTATAGAAATCGAGGCACCCAGATGGTGAGAAACGAAAATGTTTTGGGTGCGGCTTACCCGAGCGGAAGACAAGAATGTGCTCTGAGAAAGAATAATGTAAACTACATCAGCTTTATCATGAAAATAAGCTTGACTGAGATGTATTTTGCACATCCAATCTCGTGGTTGGAGGATATCTGGTAAACGGAAGATGCTGAAAGATAGAATTATTCTGGCTTCACAAAGGCGTACAATGTCCTAAAACTGAATTCTGGGCGGATGACCCAACGCTATTTGAAGTTATTAAAAGTGGAGAAATCAAACTTGGTGACAAAGGAACTAGTTTTAGAGTGCCTTGAGCATTCATCTTTTGAACCATTGCACAATGTGGTCATTTCAGTTAAAAATGAAACTTTTCGTTGTATGGATTCTTAAGTATTTAAAGCAATTAGTATTCCACCTTAGTCAAGTGTTCCATAGCATTTTAACATAAAGTGAAAATTTACAACTTTGTCAGGACGGGACTTGAACAGAGTTCGGTGTAAATTTAAATGTGGGAAGGTTATCAGTTTTGAGCAGGATTCGAACCTGCGTCCTCTCGAATACCGTGCAGGACGGATTGGAGTTTCTGGATAAAGGGAAAGCGGTACCCTTTTATAAATTTAAAACTTTTTGGTACTCTCGTTCCTTACCAACGTATTTTGTACAGACTTCTACTTCTACTTTTGTACAGAAACTGACCGACATAGAATGACAGGGTCATATTATTTAGTGTTTCCTTTGCTGGTGTGAGCAGAGGATGTTAGACCTCTCCTCGTCTCTTTGAGAGCCTCGAGCTCGGAAATTTCGTAATTGAAGGGACATCCTTGCATGGTTACTTAGTATGTTATCGTACGCCTGGTTACTATCGTATACCCAATTATTATAGATACACAATATTGTACATACCCCTCGAGGGTGGTAACTGGTTAGTGTTTCCTTTGCTGGTATGGGCAGGGGATGTTAAACTTCTCAGTCTCTTTGAGAGCATAAAGCTCAGAAATTTCTTAATTGAAGGGACATTTACTGTCGTATGCCCAATTATTATGGATATTGTACACACCCTTCGAGAGTGGTAACTGTAATACAGGCCTAAAAAGGCTCTTGGTACAATGGAATCTGGACTCCATTCGATGGAGACCTGATCTTGACGCCTGATCCTCTCGAAGGCTGGCGTAATGATTTGGATGAACTTTTTTCGGGGTCATCCTTTTTTGGAGATCGAAGACCAAAATGCATGACTTCCCGCGTGCCGTTGAAAAGGCTTCAGCCTCGAAAATGTATGTGTTTGAAGGCGATATTTTATCAAGGTTCATTTTTAAGAATTGGGTCTTTGACAATTCTGAGAATAATATATGAAATCAGATCTATGGCCGCAAGCCATTTGTAATAAATTGATAAAAGATTTATGGAAATCCTATTATTAAAGTAGGTCTTCAATTTTGTCATAAATATTTTCGAAGAAACTTAAGTTTTTCAAAAGATTCTGTTTAAAAATACAAAAGGTTTTGGCAGCAAAAGCCTTTTGGCAGAAAGAACCTTGTCAGCTTTTTCAAAATGTAGCAGGGATTCGAATTGTCGGATCTCCCCGTTTTTGTTTAGGTTGACGAACCCAGGACTATGATTTTACAATAGTGGGTATCAGCATATTATCTTATCAAGGCAATTTGTCGCCAAAACGTGTCTATCAACCTCTTAGGTTATACTGACCGAAATCTCTTTTAATGCTGTCCCTATATAAAATACGAAGCAAGGATGATTGTTTCTATCATCCTCGTAAATTAACCTCTGATCTGTGAAGAAATTTACACTTGGTCAGGACCAGTGTTAGGTAATAAGAAATAACTCACCTATTTCCATCATCCTTATCTGGTTTAGTGGAAGTCGGCTTCTTTTACTCCACTTACGACAATGCACGTGGCGTCGCGATTGCCTTTATTTGAAGTTCGAGCTAAATGATCTGGAACTGTAGCTATTTGACGTACCTAATACAGTAACTGGAGCTCAGAGCGCGCTTCTGAAATACTCCACTTGGAATTAGCTCACTTTCTAAGGATGGAGGATTCATTTCTATCAAGAAACCAAACTAAAAGAAATAGTATTATGTTACGTACCTAAAATTTAAGTACTACTTTCATGGTGAACATTTAGTTATTACTTTGACACACTCGTACGTATTCAGAAACTTGGGATGATTACGATTTTACCCATAATAGGCCATATTTTTACATGTATAGGAACATCTAGTAATTAATGTGCCTTTATGTGGGTAGGTATAAAAATATTTTGAAAATATTTTCTATATTCGGCGGTACTTACGCTGTACATACACGAAGCAAATAATATCTAAAAAAAAAAAGTATTAGTACCTATGAATACAATCTATAAAATCAGTTTGATATTAGCTGTAACTAAAAATATTAAATGAAAGAAACTGCAACCTCGAAAGGTTTACGTGCTATTTTAAAATAATAGGTTATTTCACGTTATGACGTATCACACTCATATGTGATCGTAAAAATATGAAGTAAAAACATACCTGAGACTTAAACGAACGGTCAAACCGTTAAATATGTCTGTAGGTTCACTTACTTCAATCACAAGTCACTTGTTTTAGATTCACTGTATATTCAAACGAACGGCAAAGCCGTTAAATAATTATTTCTGTAAATTCACTTACTTCATCCCAAGTCACTTTTTATAACTTTACTAGGTATATAACTAGTAACTAGAAAAAATAAATGCACTAGCAGGTGTTCCTGCTATAACCTTTTGCTACGGGAATCAAAACGCCAATGAGGACAAAGTGGACGCCATGTTCTTTATAAGTTCACAGGTGGCGCCCCCTACTGGTGAGTCGACGGAAATACGTCATCAAACATGAGTAAGATAAGCCTACGGGTAACGGATATGCCTATCTCATTATATAAGCTTCGAATTACGGTCAAGTACTTTTAATAGGTTATTTCACGTTATGACGTATCACACTCATATGTGATCGTAAAAATATGAAGTAAAAACATACCTGAGACTTAAACGAACGGTCAAACCGTTAAATATGTAAGGTTCACTTACTTCAATCACAAGTCACTTGTTTTAGATTCACTGTATATTCAAACGAACGGCAAAGCCGTTAAATAATTATTTCTGTAAATTCACTTCCTTAATCCCAAGTCACTTTTTATAACTTTACTAGGTATATAACTAGTAACTAGAAAAAATAAATGCACTAGCAGGTGTTCCTGCTATAACCTTTTGCTACGGGAATCAAAACGCCAATGAGGACAAAGTGGACGCCATGTTCTTTTATAAGTTCACAGGTGGCGCCATCTGCTGGTGAGTCGACGGAAATACGTCATCAAACATGAGTAAGATAAGCCTACGGGTAACGGATATGCCTATCTCATTATATAAGCTTCGAATTACGGTCAAGTACTTTTAATAAAGAATTTTATTCGTCGTATTATGTTTTTAATTATTACCTAAAATACATCCAGCATGTGTTTGACATAAAATCCAGGTGCGGTATACAACCATTCTCATATTATAAGGATAATTGCACACCCCACCTAGGTTTTGTAGGATTGGGACCCAGGTTGAGAATATTTATCGATATCGATATATTTTTGATTATTTCTACCGACCCAGGGTCCCAACCCTACGAACAAGTTTGCAACCTATGGAACCAAATGAAGTTTTTAACGTCTTTGTGTTGGTATTGATTCTGTGCGTAAACTTTTAAAGAATCAAAATGAAAGTATGGGAGTCCCGACTCTTAAACGTAGTGTTACATTCTCTTTGCTGATGGGTGCAGAGTTGTATTCTACATACCGCCACTCTCCGAATACACTTGCGTGTGAACAACGTGATATAAGCAGTCAGCTTTTATTTGTCGGTCTTCCCTAATGCTGGCCTTAGTGCAAGCCGTGGTTGGCTCTTCTGCAGCAATAGTGTTAGGTCACCGTCACCTCGTTCACCACTGAACGTTCCCTTTCCCCCCATTAGTTTTATGGTATAAATAAATTGAGTTCGAGTCTGGGCGTAACCTTTATGCTATCCTACTATCCGGCAGTGGCGAGGCGGAACACCCCTAGGGGCAGTATAGATGTTAGTTTGGTCTTTTTTTTATATAAAGCTCGCCAAATTGACGTCGCCACTGATGGAAAGCCATGGCGCATCTAGCGATTGTGGGCCACTCTCAGTCTGACAGTGGTCCTCAAGTTGGCGGCTCTGTGATACACCTCTTCACGCTCCGTTTGAAGAAACCGGACTGTAAGATGAGGGAAACACGTGTGCGGGCAGGTCGTTCCAGGTTTTTATAGTTCGACAGAGGAACGATCTTTTGAAACGCTCAGTTCTGGCGAAGATTCTCTCCACTGTGTATGAATGGCACCTCACAGTCTGCCCGGCTCGCCTTGTTCGGAATCAAAAAGGAGAGGGTGGGATCAAGTTGGAGAGCTCTTCAGAACACTCGCCGTGATAGATTCGGTAGAATATTTACTAGGATCTTGCTATCCCTCAAAATTGACTGCTTTACTTGACAGTATTAATAATTCTGTATACCTACATTATTCGTTTCACCTCGAGTCTCGATATGTGCTTGCTTAAAACTCAGTGGGTACTCGTAGATTAAGAAGTAATTTTTGACAAATAAAATACCATAAATATATTCATAAATGTCTTGCAATAAAACATACAAAAATAAAAAACATCTTAAACATAGGTAGGTATTTCAATAAACAATTTAAAAAATACTTCACAATATTATACCGTCGACTTCATTAAAAATAAATATTTTACATTATGTAATGAAAATAAACATTCTAATTATAAATATTTACTTTTCACACACGTCCTCGCGTTCAGCATTCTGTAGTCACTAAAACTAGTGTAATCAAATAATATATAATTTTCTTTGAAGTTGTATGAACTTGTAGAACAAACAAACTTACGTAAGGCCGCTTATTGCACAACCTAATATTAAATAGTATCTAAATACAAACTAAATACATATAATTATTATATTTCTTTTAATGTGTACCGTCGAGACCCCTAATGTCGCCTAGGTTACCAAATTTCGCCTGATTTCACAAAATTCAAAATTACCAAGAAACCTATTGATTAAACCTCGCATAAAACTGCTCATGAGCAAGTATATTTTATCCATAGCAAGATTCTTCAGCTAAATTGCGACTAACTTACTTATGTTCATTACAAAAGCTTTTTTTGTGTTGGAAAATGTACTACGTTTTTTGGTCGGTGTAGAAAATTTTGTATTTAAGCAGTGTTGTAGGCAGTGGAATGTTAAACATTTTATTTGACTACAACATACATTTATTTGGCTGTAATATAACGTAAATATTTTTTATCTAGCGTACAATTTGAGCTCAAAATGGCATAAAATGCTGCCGAGGTGGTAGTGACGGTCACATTGTTACCAATCTTCGCCTACCCGTAGGGTTGTCAATTCTAAAATCACGTTATTAGTAATAAAATGTATAGTAATGACCATGTTAGTTTAAAATCATATAGGTATTGTGAATTCTGTTGTGCTATGAATGCAAATGACGCAGTGAGAATTTCTTAGGTTGGGACTTTGAAAGACCAACCATCTCCGATGAATTTTTCGTAAAATTCAATATAAAACACCTTTTCTGAGAGATACAGGATTCTCAACTTGGTTATCTGATAAGCAAATTGTGGGTACTATTGACTAAGTGACTTCATTTTTTATTGTAGATGATTATTTTTTATAACAATTATTTTCTTAATTCATTAATCACCTTTTTCACAGTAAGGCAAGTTACCAAGAATTGTGACAACCCTATCAAAGTTAGATCAATTGTATGGAACATCTTCAAATCGCTTCCAAATTTCGCCTACTATACATTTTTTAAAGAAATTGTGTCTTTATTGCGTTCCGGGTAAGGTTAATATTTCTTTTTTCGGATTCTAAATTTAATAGCCTAGTTGACAACAAACATAAGCTTCATAAGACCCCGTAATATACCGTAGGCGAAGTTAGGAAAAAGACCGAAACTTCGCCTATGACCTTTAGAGTCAATTTGTAGCCTAATTATAATGATATTCGATACTTACATCGTCTAAAGTAATAGCCTGTGTTAAGTAAAATCGTTTTTTACTGAAGTCAATTTAAAATACTTTCAAAATAAAATGATATGATGAAAAAAGTGTCAAAACCCAGGCGAAATAAGGGGTCTCGACGGTACATGTACAATAAAGGGTGCGTGCAAATGATAATTATCGGGCACCGATATTTTGTAGCAGGAAATAAGAAAAAAACTTGTTGCAGTAGTACACACACTTCCTATACAAAGTCTTCGGACATCCCCTCACGTCCCAATTATCGGTCCTACAAAAAGTCTGACATATACTCCCACTATAAATAATTCTAAAAAAATTAAGTGATTTTCAAAAATAAAACTCACTTGACCACCGCGTTTTACGAATAGTGACTATGAACTCTCAACATAACCTTCTCAACTAGTGTAGCCAGCCTTCCCAATTTCAGGGGACCGATTTACACCTCTAATCGGACGTTAAATGTCTCGATAAATTATAATGTGGAATCTGACGGATTACTGTGGGAGGCGCAGGGTGGTTTCCGAAATGGAAGGGGATGTATGGACCAAGTTTTCTCGCTCCGCAACATTGTAGAGAAGCAGCTGGCTGTAGGCCGGAAGGTTTTCTGCGGTTTTGTGGACATGGAGAAAGCATTTGACAGAGTTGTACGGAAGGATCTCTGGGATATATTGCCAGGATACGGGATTGATGGTGCGCTGCTTCGTGCTGTGCAGTCTACTTATGTGGGATGTACGGCATGTGTGCGGGTGGGCGGCAGCCTGTCTCCCTGGTTTGACGTCAACATTGGCGTCAGACAGGGTTGCGTGCTGTCGGCTCTGCTGTTTGTCCTGTACCTGGACGATTGTCTTAAGAGAGTAAGATCGATGAATGTTGGATTGCGAATGGGTGACTTACTTGTGAACTGTTTGCTGTATGCAGATGATGCCGTGCTCATAGCCGAATCGCCATCAGAACTACAGTCACTAGTCACAACGATGAAAGATGATTGTCTAATGAGAGGCTTACATTTGAACGCGACTAAAACGAAAGTGATGGTATTCGAAAGAGAAGAGGACAGAACGACTGCCAGGATAACTGTAAATGATGTAGTGCTGGAACAGGTGGATGAGTTTGTATATCTTGGATGTGCATTTAGCAGGGATGGACGGTACACCGCTGATGTAGAAAAGAGGGTAACTGCGGGAAATAGTGTGAATGGAGCGTTAGGCAAACTTTTAGGTACCAAGGCCTTAAGTCAAAAGGCCCAGCTCGCAGTACACAATGCGGTGCTGATACCTACGCTAACGTATGGAAGCGAGAGTTGGGTATGGCAGGAAACGCATTAAAGTAGAATAAACGCGGTCGAGATGCGCGCGCTACGCAAAATCTGCGGAGTAACGCTCGCAGATCGCGTTCGGAATGAAGATGTAAGAAAGAGAGTTGGTCTGAAAGAGAGTGTCGGTGTTAAAGTAAGGAAGGGCATGCTACGATGGTTCGGGCATGTGGAACGAATGGGAGATGAAAGAATGACAAAACAGATATACAACGCGAAAGTGGATGGACGTAGGAGTCGGGGAAGGCCACGACACACCTACCACGACCAAATTAATCATGTGTTAGTGGAGGGTGGTGTCAAGAGCCGTAGGAACCGACGTGCATGCATGAAAAGAAAAATGAAAGTTGAAGAGGCGAGTGAGGTGTGTATGGACCGTGCCGTGTGGCGCTCGGTTCTTTCTGCCTACCCCGCAAGGGATTTGGCGTGATGATAGATAAATTATAACAAAAGTCATAAAAACAGTTTACGTGTTACATTCTGACACAGTCAATATCTAAAAAAATATACTTAAATACAAATTATTGTTTTTAAAGTACTCTTTGTCACAGTTATTCTGATTAGTTAATCTAGATTTTTTATTCCTGTCAACATTATTGCTAAGTCCTGGCAACACTAGTATCAACTTAGCTGACCGCGCGACAACGTGTAGCCTAACCTTCCTAATTCGAAGCTACCGAAGTAGATCTAGACAAAACAGCTATATTATTAGGTTTCGGTGGGGGCGTAGGTCTCTCCGGTAGTACATCAACTTCAGTTTCCAATGGCTCTGGAGAAATGTCCTCAAGTCCCTCACTTCCTTGCCTTGTATAATGCTCTGCTGGCTCAATGGTGCTGTAAATTTTACGAAATAAAGCTCTGAAAATTGAAAATTAATACCATGCTATACTACATAAATAAGATTATGATACAAATAAATAAAAGTACTTATAAATAATTGAGAATTGGCAGTATTATGCTTTAGGATTTAAATTATACTTTTAATTTTTAAATACATAGATATTATAAATTACACCCAGACACAGAGCAAATCAATGAGCTCATCACTCAAAGTAATTTGGCCTGAGTGGGAACTGGACCCACAGCCTCCGGTTTCGTAGACCAAGAGGCCAATCAAACAAAAAATATGGCACAAATTAGAGATAGTACAGATGGAAAACTCATGCATGTACTTTTTTTTCACACCTATTCTCTGCTACACACACTCGCGCACAAATCAGTATCGAAAATTCGGTTGAAACCGCCTGACCTCGTGTCTGTGAATGAGTTGTCTGTGTGCGTAGCGAATTTAGTATAATGTAGGTTTCCATTTGTACTATCTCTAATTTGTGGTAATGGTTAGTAAGGATTAGTACCTATTTGTATTCTGCTTCGATAAGCATCATATGCTTTTAGTTCTATAAAGTACAGTCATCATTTATGGTACTAACCCCTTCTTATCTTGGCCATAGCAAGAAAGACATAACATATATAACCTTATAGTATTGTAAGAAAAATATCTACCCTTCAATTGTAGTAAGTTCGTATTCAAACTCGTTGCCGGTGCTGCTGACAGCGTCCGATAGCGCGGACTGCGAACGGCTGGAAAGTTTAGCACACGTGTTGAAATTACTGTATTTTTATAGATATTGTCAAAATATTAGCAACATATATAAGTTAGAAGTACAGACGGACCTTGCTATACATCGGTGAAAGGATGAGTTACGGACTGTTTTCAGTTTTGTATGTGTAAGAGTGAGATGACACACATTCTTAGAGTGAGAGAGAAAGAGCTAATAAAATATATGCGACTGATGCTAGTGACGGAGGGCTAACTAAGGCTAAGCTAAGCCACTGTTATTGTATTCTGACAAAAAGGCCGTCCCAAAACGAACTGCTACTTGTTCAAACTTCGTAACGTGCCGTGGCAAAAAAGAAATAAAAATAATCACACGAACACTAACTGTAAATTCGTTTCAAAAGGCCTGTAATTTTTTATTATCACCCTTTCTAATGATACTGCGCGGCAGGAGAGAGCGGCATCGACAGCCAGGCGGGTGCTCCGTAGTGTGTTTTGCCGCGCCGACCATGTTACCTCAAATTGCCGCGGTACCAAATGAAAGTCTAATACGCGCCAAAAACATTAAAAAATATAAAAAAAAAGTTAACAATCAATAACATCTACAGAAAACGTCAAAAAGGGTTTCAGGTCGTCTGTACTTACATAACTTATAAAAACATTCAAAGCCCAAAGCATAGGTGATAATATGAAGATATTTATAATACTTATGGATAGTGTGTGCAGGCCCCACAGTAGCGTGAAGTTTCCCAGTGATTTGATGACTTACATATAAATGTACACCTTACGCGAAGGTTTTAAGGTTCATTTTTCAATGAATCACCATTTAGTTCGTTCACGTTAAGAATGCAGTAGTCATTTTAAAAATAGGTTTGTGTGAAATTCTCCCTTAGATTGTACACACTGTAAACTTTATTATGATTTAAGGCGAACTTGATTGATTAAGAGGGTAGATAATTCGGGGGACAATGATAAGTCACTGCATTTTTAATGCGAACAAACTATAGTTGCAATTTCAGTTGATTGAGCCCTGAAGCATATTAAAAGTAAAATGTAATTGTCCATGTATTTACATTTTAAACCGTTTACTTAAAACATGTGCATTTTTCCAGTTTCTCAAGTCAAAAGGCATTAACGAACTAGATACTATCAAAATAATGACATCAAAATTATTGTCATTTCTTTCTCAACCTTCAATAATGTCATTAATATTGATAATGTGTAGTTCACTAATGGTTTTGACTATTGAGAATATTCACAAGTAGTGCATTGAGAATATGCGAAGGGTAGACAGGAGACAAAATGAGAAAAGCATTATTTCACCAATTCCGTTTTATTTTTAGGCTTACATTGTTGTATATTAACATTACCGATAGCTAAAAATCACTAAATACAGTGGAGTTATTAAAAGTTAATATTTATTAGATACTTTTCGAGAAATTATCAAAAATTCTCTATCTGATGCCAAAATAAAATATATCTAAAAGAATTACGTTATCAATAAAACCATAAAAACGACTAACAGAATAAAAATTTACAATAAAAGAAATATTATGATTGTAAAAATATCGTTGGTTCCCAAAGGAATGTCTATTCTAATAAAAACGCTAAAAAAATATTTCACAGAATATAATTTAAATAATATAAAGAAATATACATTTCTAATACTAATAAATCGAGAATGATTTATATAAATGCCGATGTGGGAATGCACTTATCTGAGGAATGCATCTTATAAGGCTACTACTATAATAGTTATTGTTGCTTGATACCTGATCAAATTTGTAGGGGACTTTTACAAAATCCATCTTAACCAATGGAAGCTTCATAAATTTAAAGTACTGCACCTCAAGTTAGCTTTTTTATCATATCTAGCTTTTTCTATATTAGAGTTAGCTTATAGCTAATTTTGTCAAAGGAAGCTAGTTTTTGCTACAACTGGTTTAGCTTTTATTCACGAAGAAAATTTATGCAATATTTTCTTTAGATTTTGTTACGCGAAGTCAGTGTTTGTTATTAGCGATTTAGCTATTTATTATAGTCGGGGCTAGCTTTTACTATCGAATCTAGAAATCTAGCCTTTTAATTTTACACGGTTTTTTAGCTAACGGTGGTTTTAAGACTTAAAAATGGAGGAATATTTAGAATTTGATACAGCAAACTAAAAATTGTCCCCTAAAAAGAATAAAATAGCAATACTGAGACGGTACAAGGAAAAATTATACTTATTATTTCTTACATATCGAATGGTTTTCCTTGCAGCTATCATAATTATAATATATATTATAATGGCGTATATTCTTACAAAATTATCACATAAACAATTCCACACACACATACACACATTTATTGCCAATTCCCACACACATTTATAGAAGCAATCGATACATTTTACATTACGATGTACTCAAATCGATCCGATAAAATCGAATATTCGTTTTTATGTTAATCGATTTCAAACTAATCAATATAAAACGATAATATTTTATACACAACTGATAAACAAAAGGCATATTGAAGGAATTGATCATTTTTTGGGTATAAAAACCGATCGTATTTTATGAATTATTTGAAAAATGCTATTTATATCTTTGTAAATCGCAAAACGAGGCACAGAAATTTTGAACACATATCGATCAGTTATAGGAATGAATGTTGGTAGGTGTTTAGCATTATTATTAAACGACTTTGTGAGACAATTAGTTTGTCTCAAATTTCTAAATATTTATTGAAAGGGGACCACCCTTTAATATGTCTTTCGTTTACCTAGCGACTCTGAGATGGAGTACCACAGTAGATGGGCTATAAAGCATAATGACGACAGAGAGAGGAATAAACTTATATAAAAAAGCATGTGAGTAAAAGAGATGGCAGCACAATCATGGCCGATAATAATACTGCAAGGTTTTTTGGATCTTGTAAGAATTTTTATAGATTATCATATAGATTAGAAAGAAAATTTTTAGTTTCACTATAAACCGACAAATTTAAAAACGTCACAAATACGTTCTGTGAATAACAAAACAATGTGTATGACATTTGTCTGAATTATAGCATACGCCCATAGCCCATCTATTGCTATCCCTTATCAATACCCAGTGTAAGAACAGGACACAAAATATATAACAAATACGCTTATTTCAATAAAAATATACATACATTCTAAGAATGTCAACTTCGAAAATTTCGAAAAGCGAAACCAAACATATCTACTACCCGTTCGCTCTAACTTTGCCGCTGGCGTAGAGGCGTATACCCGAATTGTTAATTAGACGAAGTAAATAGACAGTAGCTAATGTCACTTCGTTATAGAAAATACGCAACATTGTATGAAGAAGTAACATTAGTTGCTGTCAATTTACTTCGTCTAATTAAAAATTCGACTTTACTATGGAGCCGAACGGCAAAGTTAGAGCGAACGAGCAGTATCGCTTATTATTCAACCATTTCAGAGCTAAGTACTCCGTACCTTCCTATCATATATTAGGTATGTAAAAATTACAAAAAAAATCATTTTTCAAAAAAGACTTACGCAATTTCGATATAAAACCCAATATAATTCGTTGTATAAGAAGTGTATAAAACGCTTATACGACGTGTAGATAATACTATTGGTTCATAAGTACTATGTTCTGTCTTCGTCACACCTATGAGAGAGTTATTCCCATCTCTTTCCCTCGGTGGGATGACGTGGTATTTTAATTACGTAATTGATTTTTTTATTAGACTTATTGTTAGGCCTAGGAGCTTCATTCGTGCTTAGTGCCCTTGTTAGTAATATGTATACATTTTATATAAAAAGTCATATACTTATGCACTTTTTATAATGAATACCAATTATTTTATATATTATCGCGAATACTTAGTCTTACATTTTTTAGCATATTTTTTTATTCTTAATAGCTAAGCTGTTCAGGCTTATACATATTGTATACTTATATAAAATAAGCATTATGCTTAGTATTATCAATGGAACCCCACCCCAACTAAAAAAAAAAGAATAAATACACATACTCAGTCGAGTATAAAACTCTGATCACGTTAAAATAGAGATCGTAATGATTTTATGGAATGGATTTTAAAAGGAATTATAGCTGTATGCTAATTAAACAATGTTTTTTCCATCAATTTTTGCTTATATCTCATTCAAACCACAGTAAAAAGACGTTGTAATACAGTATTGCGTCGTGGTATAACTAAAACCGATAAATTTTAATGTACGACTACCCACCGATTGTATAACTTTTATGTTGAAAATACTATGTTGATTGTAACCTCAGCTTAAATATAAACGAATTCATACGTTCTTATACGGAATAAAACTATCTATAATTCTTTTTCATAATAACCGGCTACTTCAAAGAGCTGCTTTTCGAAAAATGTATACCCAACGGTTTGGCACATCTGAATTTTTCAGTATTTCTTACGAGTAACTCGACTACGAATGGGTAAGCGAAATAAACGGATTATGCATATTTATAACCTTGCGATGGGACCCTACCTTGGCCTACGCCCTGTAAACCCTTCTGGTCAGCGCGATACAATGTCAATCACCTTCCCAATATGATGATTTAAACAGGCCTGCGTCCAGTAATGGACTGCCATATGCCAATTTGATTGCTAGACCCTGTCGTTGAACAACTCCATACATTGATAAACACCATGCAAAAAACGGTAGTTTTTAAGAAAGTATTTGTAGCTCTAGATATAAAGTGGCATAACTCAAAATTTCACTATTTTAGTTTGAGTATTTACTGGGTCACTTATTCCCTATACTGGACTACACAAAAATAACCTAACAGATATTAAAATGTATCCAAGACTGTCATAATTTTTTCATGAGTGCAAAATTTAAATAGGCATAAAACTTTATATACTTTTACACTTTACTTTTATAGTAAGTACTTTTTTTACAGATGATTGAGATACTAAACAAGAGATAAAGAAAAGAAGTACTGAAAGTAATAATAGAAATCTCAATGAAAACTAATTTAAATTTCTCACGGTCGAATATCGTACAGCAATTGGGCTTGGGGATTTTTATTTAATATGAACGTCGGTCGAGTATAGTGAAAAAGTGGCCCAACCAAACAGTCGGTCGAGTATAGTGAAAAATGGCCCAACCAAACAGTTTGAGTTATGTCAGTTTAGATCTAAACACGTTTGTGAAATAAAGATCTGGCCCTGAATTACGGCAGTAAGAGGACTCTTTTTTTTAAACGTGTGGAAATAGTTACGTTTGTCACGCCTGACTAAATTCTATCCCCGGCCCTAAGTTTGCCATTCAGCGCCGTCAGCACGGGTTTTCAAATCAATCAAATCGGTTTATCTCAATTCACTGCTGGATGTAGTTGTCTCTCGATTTTCTCATGACTTAGTTTCTTTATTTACTTTTCAAGACCGTCGGTTCATTTCACTAAAAGCCCTAACATTATGAAATGTATTCTTACCCCCTATATTTTTGTAATTCAGCAGCATCTGGAAGATTTTGAGAGGCATCCCAACTTATGCTATAGTATATGTGATCTTGCATCCCATGGCATATACAATTAAGCGAGTGTAACAGATATATCGCTTCCTCCACCTCGTGTGCATACTTACACCATAAGAGTGAGTGAGACAAAACCATTTTATGCAAATGTATAAGATAAACATTGTTCAACCAGCAATAGTAATATTAATAATTCTGACTTTAGAAATAACATCAAAATCGATCATTTTGTTTCATTGTAGGTGGGTGAAATCATTCGTTCAATTGAATGAGTAACATTTTGAATCGTTCATTCATACTAAACCGTCGTTTTGAGTGAATGAATGATCGACAGGTTACATTTTTAAAATAAAATCTTATCAAATACCTCTGTTTTAACCGTACTATGTAGTATGGTATAAAATATTTGTAATCATATACAGATAGATTTTTTATATTGTAATTTTGTTGGGTTTAGGTCTTTTCATTACTATTCACATAAGCTTTTTTTCTTCTAAATATTAACCGGTATTATTAGTTTGCTTTAGTGACGTTAAAATTACATCATATATTTAAGCTAAAAAAATCTGTCTGTATATGACTCACTTGAATATATTTTTGATAGCACTGTGTCATATCATTATCAAAATGTTTTGTTCGAACACAGTCCCATATTCATACAATGACATACACTTATTATGAGCCCTCGTGACATAAAAATAAATACATGATATCCCATAAAAGTACAAGGTTTCAGTGGTATAAAGAAATCCTGTACCAAAATGCGTGAAACCCAGGCATCTTAAACCTTAAAGCAATATTTGCGTGTCATGTAAAAAAGCTAGTTCAATACATACAGTACAATTTCCCATATAATAGGCAACAATATAAATATATTTGCTTTGAAACGAAATTTCGATCGGCATGTGGTCTTCTTTTATTAATTTTTAATTTTGAGTTGTGTCACTTTTGTGCTATAGTAACACTTCTGTCACTCCATATCTTATTAATAATGTTCAAAAGAGTACTAATTGTTGTAAAACATTTAAATAAAAAAAATATTTTATAGTCCAAAACAAAATAGACACAAGACCATTTTTAAAAAAAGGCTAGACTGTGTCTAAAAACCAAGATTACTCCAAAAAATCCGATCAAAATTTCCCTTCACACATTATGAATCTTCACATCACACATATGAATGAGTCAGAAGTGGGGTGGTATACACAGAGAGGGGTTTATATAGGGGTTCTTACGCGGTGTGCGTGGGTTCTGGCGCCATGACAGGTATGTAGTCTAGCGCCATGAGGCACGCGAACACGGTCATGATCATCTTGGGCTTGCGTTCCGTGATGTCTTCCGGTAGGGCGTACACTCGGGCGCCACAACGACGCGCCATTGAAATGGCATATTTGGCGTTAGCGTGACGCTCCTGTAATATAATGATAATTGTGTCGTTTTAGTATTTAGTTTTACTTGATTACACAACAATGTTAGGTATGTGTATTAAGGACGCTTTTGTTTGTATTTAGAAATAATTTTGAATAGCAACTAGTACGCTGATTCAATCATAGATTTTAAATATTAAGAAAAACTTCGTATTTAAACTGTAGTAGATAACGGGTTTTTGAGATGCAATTGATGATTAAAGGTCTCAAGTCGTGTAAATTTAAAAATATTAGTGTTGCAAACGTTTATTGTTCCCGTAGGCTTATTTACCACCTAAGTGGTGTAAATATAAATTGATCTTACCTCTTCATTATTGCCCGGCAGCACCAGGTCGTAGTTAATGGAGCCTGGTTTGATCGCGTCGATCAAATCTATCACTACCTTGCCGTCAGCCAATACTTCGTCCTGTGAACATACACTTTATTATTAAAACCGATCTAATTATGTAGTACCGGTGATTGCCATAGGCTGATTGATGTAGTGATGTATTTTTAACTAACAATGTTAAAAAGACACTTTCCGCTATAAGTACTTTTTTCATACAGTGCAAAAAGGACACTTTACGATATATATTTTCACACAATGCGAAAAGGACACTTTTGATATACTTTCATACAATGCGAAAAGGACACTTTTCGATATACTTTTATACAATACGATAAGTACACTTTCCGATATACTTTCATACAATGCGAAAAGGACACTTATATACTTTCATACAATGCCGGGCACTCAAGTAATATAAATGGAAGCAGGTTCCAGATGACAGCCCGCGTCATCTCAAAAAGTAATTTGTTTGGCGAATTAATAAGTTTCAAAACCCAAACCAGGTTTTAAAACTGAAAAATTCGCCGCTGTACACTAGACAATTATTCTTTATCAGCTTTAAAGTTCTTTTCTATTATTTTTATGGACTGAAAATAACAAACAACATTATTTGATCTCGAAAGAAATTTAAAAATTTCTTTTAAGATTAAAAATTTCTTGTCAGTTCCTATGTCGATAGTTTCGATATTCACTTTAGGATTACTTTATTCTCCTGTGTGTAATCCCCAAAAAGCCTTTTTCCGTGACCCCATAATATTAGTAGAAATATGATTTTACCTGGAAGCTCCTAATAGACGAAGATTTGCCAGCATTGCTTAGTTTGTTGTTGACCCATTGTACGATCTCCTTCTCGATGATGGGGTTGCCAGTGTTGGCCAGTCGTGTTAGCACTGACAGTGTGTACGCTCGCATGAGTTGCCAGATTAGAGCTGTGGAGAAAATTGTATAAATTGTGTTAGATTTTGAAGTCAAACTTTTTGTGCATTGAATTTTACAAAATTCAAGTAAGTCTCACAAGTGTGGTCATATAGAGTACAAGTGGGGTCATAAAGTGACAATGCTTGGTTTTGGGTCAGTGAGATTTGGATTATATGAAATTTCACTTCTACTGTGTGTGAGCTCATAACCTTTGCTTTTTTAATTATAATCGTTTCTATTAGGTCGAGAGGTCGCTTCTATTAGACATTTCTTGTCATTCTTGAAGCTTATAATAGTACAAGTGAGATTACATGGTAATACCCATATTCGTGGTTTGATACCCGTAACACAAGCAAGTTATTCCTAGCTTACTTTGGGATCCGATAGCGTTGTGAAATGTCCATAAATATTCATTTATTATTTATTTACATATGTTAACAGTTACATCGCAAGCGACAAATATGATCACGAGTGAAGTGCTATATAGTTCTGTCTTTTGTCTAGGAAACTCGTTTCCTAAAAGGTTTAACGCAGAGAACAAGCAGGGTCACGTAGAGTACAAGCGTGGTCACACAGTGTACAAGCGAGGTCACAATAGAAACAATTTTACTTACCAAGCGTGAGCGTAGCGTTCCCCTCGTTAATGTCCGCTCCGGCGATGCCTACGAGCGAGAACCCGAGCTGGCGGCCCAGCTCCACGGCGTAGTTGCAGTTCTCCAGGCGCTCCATGAACTTGCGGAGCTTCGAGAATTGGCGGTGCACCTGGAATTATATCAGTACATTGTTATAATCCTACTCGTACTTTCTACTAATACTATAAATGTCAAAGTTTGTGAAGATGTGTGTTACTCAATCGCCTTCTAAGGGCTGAACGGATCAGGCTGAAATTTGGTAATGGGATAGGTTACTATTACACGCAGGCGAAGTCGTAAGCATCACCCAGTGACTAACGTTAAAAAGAGGAAAGATTTGATTGTTTGTTTTCATTCTCTCATCTGAAAGTGCTAAACTGATTTAAAAACTTTCACTGTTGGGAAGCTACACTATTCCCGGGTTACATAGACAATATTTTATTCCCGTATTACCACAGAAAAGGGAACTACGAGGCTGAAATCGGATAGTAAATAAATAAATGTTACCTTCTTCCAGTTGACGATGCCGGGTTTGATGATATCGTACAGTTGGAATATGACCAGCCCATCGGTCAAGTCCGAGTAGAGCCAGTTGACGTGCGGCGCCACGCCCATCGAGTTCATCCAGTTGCGGTACGCTGAGGGGTGGGAGAAAAAGTTTGTGATGACTTTCATAATTTACAGAAATAAAAATAGAAAATAAACTAAATAATAGTTAAGAGCGAGTCGGACTTGCTCACCAAGGGCGTGCTTTTAGTATTAGATGTGAAAATTTCAAATGTCTAGCTATTACGGTTCATGAATGTTATACTGGATTCCTACCGGCTAAAAGCACACAGCGTCCTACCAGCCTGCCCCACCTACGGCTTGTGCGCCCTCGGATATACTCCTGCTTCTGTAAGAACAACGGGCAGCCAACCCGCGGTACCCTAGGCCCTTCGTACCATAAGGCCTTAGTCATGTAGGCACGGGAGCCGCTGAGAGGGAGCAGGAGAATCTTCCTCCCGAGTTCTGCAGCAGAATCACCTCGCCGTCGACTGCGGTACTCGGGAGGCAGATCTCACTCCTGCTTCCTCTCCCCCGCAGTCGACTGCGGTACTCGGGAGGCAGATCTCACTCCTGCTTCCTCTCCCCCGCAGTCGACTGCGGTACTCGGGAGGCAGATCTCACTCCTGCTTCCTCTCCCCCGCAGTCGACTGCGGTACTCGGGAGGGAGATCTCTCTGGTGCTTCCTCTCCCCCGCTCGACTGCGGTACTCGGGAGGGAGATCTCTCTGGTGCTTCCTCTCCCCCGCAGTCGACTGCGGTACTCGGGAGGGAGATCTCTCTGGTGCTTCCTCTCCCCCGCAGTCGACTGCGGTACTCGGGAGGGACATCTCTCTGGTGCTTCCTCTCCCCCGCTCGACTGCGGTACTCGGGAGGGAGATCTCTCTGGTGCTTCCTCTCCCCCGCAGTCGACTGCGGTACTCGGGAGGGAGATCTCTCTGGTGCTTCCTCTCCCCCGCAGTCGACTGCGGTACTCGGGAGGGACATCTCTCTGGTGCTTCCTCTCCCCCGCTCGACTGCGGTACTCGGGAGGGAGATCTCTCTGGTGCTTCCTCTCCCCCGCAGTCGACTGCGGTACTCGGGAGGGAGATCTCTCTGGTGCTTCCTCTCCCCCGCAGTCGACTGCGGTACTCGGGAGGGACATCTCTCTGGTGCTTCCTCTCCCCCGCAATCGACTGCGGTACTCGGGAGGGACATCTCTCTGGTGCTTCCTCTCCCCCGCAGTCGACTGCGGTACACGGGAGGGAGATCTCTCTGGTGCTTCCTCTCCCCCGCAGTCGACTGCGGTACTCGGGAGGGACATCTATCTGGTGCTTCCTCTCCCCCGCAGTCGACTGCGGTACTCGGGAGGGAGATCTCTCTGGTGCTTCCTCTCCCCCGCAGTCGACTGCGGTACTCGGGAGGGACATCTCTCTGGTGCTTCCTCTCCCCCGCTCGACTGCGGTACTCGGGAGGGAGATCTCTCTGGTGCTTCCTCTCCCCCGCAGTCGACTGCGGTACTCGGGAGGGAGATCTCTCTGGTGCTTCCTCTCCCCCGCAGTCGACTGCGGTACTCGGGAGGGACATCTCTCTGGTGCTTCCTCTCCCCCGCAATCGACTGCGGTACTCGGGAGGGACATCTCTCTGGTGCTTCCTCTCCCCCGCAATCGACTGCGGTACTCGGGAGGGACATCTCTCTGGTGCTTCCTCTCCCCCGCAGTCGACTGCGGTACACGGGAGGGAGATCTCTCTGGTGCTTCCTCTCCCCCGCAGTCGACTGCGGTACTCGGGAGGGACATCTATCTGGTGCTTCCTCTCCCCCGCAGTCGACTGCGGTACTCGGGAGGGAGATCTCTCTGGTGCTTCCTCTCCCCCGCAGTCGACTGCGGTACTCGGGAGGGAGATCTCTCTGGTGCTTCCTCTCCCCCGCAGTCGACTGCGGTACTCGGAGAGGAGATTTTTCTCCCGTTCCCTCTTACCCGTATCGACTGCGAATCTCGGGAGGGAGATCTCCTTTCCGCTCCCTCTCATCCCACCGTCGACGTAGCGAGCTGTGTCTGAACCTGATCTCAGCGGCCAGCGGGGCTAAAAAGGCAACATAGCGCGTTTCATTCATATCAGATTCATTTGCAGAGTTGCACAAGAAATGCTTTAGAGATAACATTAAAAAATGAATCTTTGCAATTCTCGCAACATATTTGAAATCGATGTTGCTGCTCTAAAAAAATACAGGGAACCGCCGAATTATAAAAGTATTTTGCCAATATTACTACGTAAAACGATAGTTTTTATATATAGTTTAACTATATATCGTGATTTTCATCTATAGAATATAAAATAAGTAAAAATGAAGCATTAAATTACATAATTAATGCACTTTATTTTTTATTGTGGTCGCTCGTAATTTACCTACGCCAGACATTATTGCATCTGTCATAGGTGTCATGTCATTGTCAATTTGATCAATAATTGTAGCTAGCTAGAAAAAAAAGAACATTCCTACTACAATATGCATTGTTTCAAAGAGATAATATTGTTGATTTCTGTGACCTAGGCATCAGTTTTAAGCTTGAATTCAACACCAAAAAGAAAACAAGAAATTGTATCAAAGAATACCTATAGTAAATCTACTTCAACGATATCGACGGCACCAATATATGAAAAATGATGTCTTTCTCTTTCTGTGATTGAATTCAAATAATTGATTACTAACGTGCTATCCTACACTCTGAGGCAATCAAGATTTATAAACAAGGGACATTCGTCACATTCAAGTCCTTTGCAAGACCCAAAGCTCAACTTTATTACATGTACTTATTGTATCAAAATAAAAATCAATAAAAGGTAAACAAAATTATAATTCAATAATTAGTTACATATTTATTTCATAGTTCTTAATTACTAGATTGCAAATTATCTTATAATTAGGTCGTGCTTACCAAAGCTTTTGCTTGAGCATGTGATGTGTCCTTTATTCTGCAGTCAATCGGCTACTACCAGGGAATCAGGGCCGGGTTTAGTTTTGCATTATCTGTTATACCTGCATACATGCTTTGGTATTTCCTATTGTTGAGAGAGCTCCATGACAGTAATCTATCACCATTGACAATGGCTTGGTATTACATAAGCATTTGTTATGCAACGGGTCACTTTTACAGGTCATCAGGCTAAAAGACAGGGCCTTCATGACCGATGCCACCGAATGCATCTTGCAACAAATTCCTAACTCCTAGTGCAAATTGCTAAGTTATCATTATCAATAAAGGATATTGGGTTCAGTTTTCAACATAGCTATCATTAAACTAGAGGAAGGAGCCTGAATCACATAAAAACTTGATAAATAATCTTCAAATAATACAAGAAGTTCTTTTATGCAACATAAATGCACATTTACCTAATTGAAAACTGTTTCATTTTCAGATGCAAGATAATTTTCCAAATAGTATTTATTGGATGAGCTGTCGAGGAGTCATGACTAGTTTCATCATGGCTTGCATTAACGTCAACAATGTGTTGCAGCAATTAATGAATGTGATACATTTATGACCGGTTTGGAAGGACATATACAAAAGAAAAAGATTTAACCGACACCAATAGAATGTTTAAGATTTTGTGTATGCGAATTGTACAATTTTTTTACCATGGCTAGAGCACTGTTATTATGAATGAATAAATAAATTAAGCAATACTTAAGTGTACAAAGTTTCTATATCATTTTTATATCTCTAATTTCACCTTTACCATCAATGTATCTAAAAAATCCTTTCACATCGAAGCCTCAGGTCGACAGGAATGACAGCAGATTAACAGATGTACTAGTTGACAGGTGAGTTTGGCTTGGACAGGTTGGCTTGTGCTTTTAACACTGTTGGAAATGCATTCTGGACCCATAGGATACCCCGGGGGTGCCATGTTAACTTATGAGAAGGATTGTGCCACATCCAGGAATAATACATTCCGGACTCATGGTACCCTCCAAAAGATATCCCTGGGGGTGTCATATAATCTTTGGAGGAGGGTCCATGGTACCCCTAGGATTCCGAACCCATGCCACAACCCCATGAGGTACCATTGTGGGTGCCATGTAAATATTGGAGAAAGATTTGTGGCTCCCTTAGAATTGGTCAATCCAGAATAATGGCAAATAAGATATCTCTGTCTCGATATGTAGGTCTTCTTTGCTAGTCCAAACGGGCTTATAAATCCAACAATTAATGCATTCCGGACCCATAGCACATCCCATAAGCTACCACTGCGGATGCCATGTGAACTTAGAAGGACCCGTGGCAGTCCCCGAAACATTGTGACATGTAGGTAGCCCAAAAAGGTTATTTATACTGTTGATTGATAACACTTGGTGGAACCTGCTGCTCATATTGAATAACACCACTTGTACTGTTCTACAAAATTTATTTACTTTACAACTGACTGGTTTCGCCTTTCGGCATTCTCAAAGGTAAGGTTGTTATAACTTGATGACCACTATATCATGTTAAAAGGCTAAGGTGACATTATAAGTATCTTAGAGTATTTATTAGGTTTAGGTATATAATTATATACCTAATGTCACCTTAGCCTTTTGATTCTAATCAAAGGCTAAGGTAATTAATGAAAACAACCAATAAACTCAGGGTCAGACTTCTCAAAGTTCCTTAACTCTATGTTAAGTATGTCTTTTAGACATTTTCCAGGGTCGGCAGAGCGACTGTATCACTTGTGTTGAAAACGTTTAGGTATTATTAAAATTATAATAAAAGTTGTGGAATAGTACAAGTGAGTGAGTTTCCATAATGTATAACAAGTTCCATCAAGTGCCAACAATCAAAAGTATAAAGGTTACACTGTTCATTAATGAAAATACGAGTTTATCTTGACGTGTACGCTTTAAAAAGTTTCTATAGAGTCCCAAGTCTGCAATTTTGTCCAAAAGAACTTAAAAACACACTAATGACAATAAAAATGCTAAATTTAAACGTGAAATCTTAGTCCCCCCCTTACCAATCTAATAATTCACCATGAACATAGAATTTGACATTATTAATAAATATAATTATTCATGGATGTGGCCATTTTACGAATTTCCATACAAAACTGTCAATTCAGATGATTTACAATGAGATTCTTCAAGACAATTTAGTGAATGACAATTTAGTGAAGAGAAACACTATAAGATCCATAAAAGAAACGTACAATGTGGCCTTTTTAGGCCCACAGATCGCTTGTGTCGCAGCGACGAACTTTTGCGTGACGATTGTGGATACTTTTGATTATGTTCTAGGAACTTCGTCATCGAAGCAGCTTCAGCCAAGCCAGAAAAGAGCATCCAATTGCAGCTTAGATTTAATCCTAAAGAATTTATAGAGTTCAAAACAACTCACTCTTCTCCTCTCTGGTCTCGTCCAACTGGTGGTACTCCTCGGTATCAGCCGGCCGCTGCAGGCCGGGGTGCTGGTTGAACAGGTTGGCCACGAAGGCCAAGTTGAGCTTGTACACGCCGCCTACCACGTCTGCCGGGGTGACGAACGCGCGACAACGGAGCTTGGCCGCCTGCTGGAGCATGAGCTCTGCGCGACGGAGGAGGTCTTGTTCCTGGAAGAGAAAGCGGTTTTGATTAGCTCTTGAATAACGTTGAATGTCTCTCTCTCTCTCTCTATCTCTAACTTAGCGACCTGGGTCTTTAAGGTATAAATTTACTCCGAAACGGGGTCATTCTTTGAAGAACTAGAGTGGTCGGCATAGCTTGTAGAATAAGTGCATTAAAGTGGCAGTCGGCACGCCACAATTGTAGCAGTAACGATGGAGCAAACGTGTTCTGGAGTGGAGACCGCGAGTCGGCAAACATAGGGTAAGGCAATACGCCAGATGGACCAACGACTTGGAAAGAGTCACAGGTAAGGACTGGAAGCAGACTACGAACGACCGTGTCAATTGGGTGAGGTAAACGTCCAGCAGTGGACTCATACATACCCTGAGCGCGTCCAGACTGACTCCAGCGTCTGAAGGCGCGATCTGCTTGAGCAGGTACGAGTAGATCTCGGAGTCGGCCACGTCCTGCTGGAAGTTGGTGCAGCGGCGCGTCACGCGATACATACCCTGAGCATACGTCCAGCAGTGGACTGATACATACCCTGAGCGCGTCCAGACTGACTCCAGCGTCTGAAGGCGCGATCTGCTTGAGCAGGTACGAGTAGATCTCGGAGTCGGCCACGTCCTGCTGGAAGTTGGTGCAGCGGCGCGTCACGCGATACATACCCTGAGCATACGTCCAGCAGTGGACTGATACATACCCTGAGCGCGTCCAGACTGACTCCAGCGTCTGAAGGCGCGATCTGCTTGAGCAGGTACGAGTAGATCTCGGAGTCGGCCACGTCCTGCTGGAAGTTGGTGCAGCGGCGCGTCACGCGATACATACCCTGAGCATACGTCCAGCAGTGGACTGATACATACCCTGAGCGCGTCCAGACTGACTCCAGCGTCTGAAGGCGCGATCTGCTTGAGCAGGTACGAGTAGATCTCGGAGTCGGCCACGTCCTGCTGGAAGTTGGTGCAGCGGCGCGTCACGCGATACATACCCTGAGCATACGTCCAGCAGTGGACTGATACATACCCTGAGCGCGTCCAGACTGACTCCAGCGTCTGAAGGCGCGATCTGCTTGAGCAGGTACGAGTAGATCTCGGAGTCGGCCACGTCCTGCTGGAAGTTGGTGCAGCGGCGCGTCACGCGATACATACCCTGAGCATACGTCCAGCAGTGGACTGATACATACCCTGAGCGCGTCCAGACTGACTCCAGCGTCTGAAGGCGCGATCTGCTTGAGCAGGTACGAGTAGATCTCGGAGTCGGCCACGTCCTGCTGGAAGTTGGTGCAGCGGCGCGTCACGCGATACATACCCTGAGCATACGTCCAGCAGTGGACTGATACATACCCTGAGCGCGTCCAGACTGACTCCAGCGTCTGAAGGCGCGATCTGCTTGAGCAGGTACGAGTAGATCTCGGAGTCGGCCACGTCCTGCTGGAAGTTGGTGCAGCGGCGCGTCACGCCCGCGCTCTGCAGCTGGTGGTTCACCCAGCGCAGCAGGATGGCTTCGGGAGATAGTGCTAGCAGGTCTTCGATACGCTCCTGAAAAGTGGAGTTAGTTCATTAGAGAGGTGAAAGTGGGTATTAAAACTCGATACTCTATATAAATTCTCTAAAAACACAAAGAATAAAGAACTATCCAATTTGGGACAGACACTCGTAAGATATGCGCATATGTACATTTCGGCGATTCCTTTTTATTTACAGGTTTAAATGGCAACCGTGACTAAGGGGTTGCAGAAGTTTCCCCCAAATTATTAAATTTAAATGAGTCATATTTTGAACGCATGCATTATTTTCCCATATAATTACCTGATCATTGAGCAACTCAGTGAGTCCCGGACAGTGCTCCAGAGTGATCTGGTTGAACAGGCCGATCCGGATGATTTGCCACAGCAGACCCAGGACTAAGTGAGGTTTACCTGTAAGAAAACAGTATTTACGTGATAAAAATTAAGTAATCGCATAATGGTGTTACCATCTCATTTTACGAAATAAGCTAAGATGAAATTGAAGCTTTTTATTGTGTACGCTAAAATTGTGGAATAATCTCCTTGCCTCGGTTATCTTGAACGCCTAAAGTAGGTTCTTACAGGCTTGGTAGCACACCTATTTTGCAAACACTACTTTCGCTCAGGAGGATGGTTGTGTCACAAGTTTTAAATAAAATGAGCACAAGTTTGGTCACGTAGAGTACAAGTTGGATCATGTAGAGTACAAGTTGGATCATATAGAGTACAGGTCGGGTCACGTAGAGTACAAATCCGGTAACCTATAGTATAACCGTCATTACCTTTGGTCAAGTCGTGCGCGTCGATGTTCACTCGATGGTGAACATCGAGTGAACATCGAAGCGTTGCGACGCGCGACTTGCGAGGAGACCAAAGGTATGGTTCAGTTCTCGTACTTCATGTATAGCGTCAGTATATTATTTTGTTTATAGTCCCGAGATAGTACAAGTCCGGTCACATTGAGCAGAAGTCGGACCACTTACAAGTACAAGCGAGGTCACGTATTAAAATATTACAAGTGGATTCACTTAGAGTACAAGCGAGGTCACTTAGAGTACAAATCGGGTCACAAGCTAACATTACCTTTGGCCAAGTCATGTGCGTCGATGTTCACAATATTGCACCCGATGGCTTGCGAGGAGACCAACGCCAAGGTTAAGTTCTCGTGCTTCGTGTAAAGCGTCAAGTTTTTCTTGTTTATGGCACGCTCATCTATCGTGTCCGGACACGAGTGGTTTATCACTTTGCTGAAAGAAAACAAAACGCTTATTATTAGTTTGTAAAATACAGCATGATTTGAATGAATTGTTGTATTAACGTGAACTGAAATACTTAGCTTCAATTTTTTTAATAATACTTGAGTGTAGCCATAGTTAACCTCATATTTTTTTTTATAAGGTTAAGTATTTTTTTGAAATAAATTACAGTACCCTACAGCCAGATAAAGGTCTTGTAAGTAGTACTTATCTCCTTTGTCAAATTTTAATGTGTGAAAATACCCACGGCACGGGTGTTATGACGAACTTGAATCAACTAAAAACCACACGGCACCTAGGCAGTCCTGGGGGCGCCCGAGTACTTCTTTTGAAGAATGTCCTGTGATTTCAAGGATAGGTTGGCTACCCAGGATAACACCCGAACTCTAAGGCTAGGGTTTAGGTATTATCCTGCTTCTTTGGGGCCGATAGAAAGAAGAGAAATGGATACAATCTTAAATCTAGTACCTACCATAATATAAGTCCATCCTTCAGCTTGTCGTAAAGCTGTTTCCCTTCGTGGTCAATCGGCAGTAGGTACTTAAGGTCTGGGTCGTGTTCTAGGTTGCTGTTTATCCAGCCGGAGAACGCCATCTGTTCTTCCAGGCGTACTGAGTGGGTTGTGCCTGTGGGAGAGATGTGCTTTCAAATTCTATATCTTTACTAGTCTATACATAATTATAAAGAGGAAAGATTTGTTTTTTTGTTTGTTTGTTTGTAACGAATAGGCTCCGGAAATACTGGACCGATTTAAAAATTCTTTCACTGTTGGAAAGCTACACTCTTTGCGGTGAACATAGGCTATATTTTATTCCCGTATTCCCACGGAAACGGGAACTACGCGGGTGAAACCGTGTGACGTCCGCTAGTATTATATATAAACAAGAAAGACGTGAGATCGTTCTCACCAGACTGCCCCTCTCTGACACGTTTATTGTGAAAGTGAAAGTTCAATCCGATTGACGTTGCCATTTTAGTTTTATTTCAAACTTTGAACAGATGATCCAAATGACCTAGTGACGCAGTTTAATGCAACAGAGTCACAGACTACAGACATAGTCTCGCCATAAGCCCCTCTGCACTCTATTTTATAGAGAGGGGCTAAAAGGAAAGAAAAACATTGTGTTTGCATTAAATAGGCTTCGAAACTCATCGAATTCTCGAATTGATTTCAAAATTCTTTCACTGCTGGGAAATCACATTATCCCCCGGATTAAGGCTTATTTTATTCCCGAATTTTCACGGGAACAGGAGCTATGCGGTAGAAACCGCGTGACGTCCGCTAGTATTCTTTATGGCTTTGCGGGACTTTACGTTTTGATAGAAAAGGGTATATACTCGTTGATAAGTATGAACTAAAATTAAACTTTAAACTCGAGTAACATTGACACAAATATCCTGTGGTTACTGATTACATGCTTATTCACTCTACCTAAAGTATATTTATGTAGCAACAAGTTAGTACTAAATATTGTAGGCATTTTAGGACAACAAAAGCACAATCACGTTACATATTCTCTTTTAGCTCATGCAGACTCTCTAGGAGGCCACAGGAGGTGGGTGCGAGAGTTAGGGCGGTCGCCTCGCCTGCGCTCGTGTCGGTTTTTGGGAAGGAGTCAAAGGACGCGAGGCAACCATTCACAGTCTCGCGCTCGCTCATTTCTTTGTTGACTGGCGGCACTGTATAAACCGAGTGTCGAGAGCCTAAAGAAGGTGCCTTGTGAGAGTGAGGATGGCAGCACTCCTGTCGCCTCCACTTGCTAAGGAGGCTCCTCGTGAGAGTCTGGATAGGCTATTTGGGCAGTCGGGGGTGATTTATAACATTAAAAGAAAGAACTGCAATATGAATAGCTTCTTCATGACCGACTGCCTTGTCACTTAGCTACACCACCTGGTTTGGGTCTCTTATTGGGAACCCGTTACATCCTAAAACTACTTGAAATATTGAAAATATACATACCATCACTGGAGGCTTCACTCATACCGCCCAAATGTTCCAAATTCTCTTTTTTACTGACTGCTTGCTTAAACGTGCTGGAGACCTGAAATGATTTCAAATAACTTATATGTAAAAGTTGTATGTGGTTATTCTGCGGAGTACCACATAAGCTAGTAGCCACTGCTGGTAATGGTACAATAAAATTTACATACTTATACGAATGACCAGTTCAGAGCGGGAGCGGTGTTAAGCTGCGAGTTGACGAATCAGAGCGGACAGTAGTGGATGGAAAACTCATGAATGTACTTTTTTTTCACACCTACCCTCTGCTACATACACTCGCGCACAAATCAGTATCGAAAAGTCGTTTGAGAACTGCCTCACCTCGTGTCTGTGAATGAGTTGTCTATGTGTGCGTAGCCTAGAGCGAATTTAGTATGTAGGTTTCCATACCATCTTTAATTTGTGGTAGTGCTGTAATAAGCATGTATATTATACAGGTGTAATTAATCGGCAATACAGTAAATTAAGGCAATCTATCATTGAATTTGGTGCTTTTCATTTGGATCCCAATACCCCGGCATCGTGGTGGCTTGTATGGACAAGTCATTAATTCATATAGAAGAGTTTTTGAGTCAGACTAAATGCTATTAAGATTCTTGAAAGGTTCCCGAAATTGCAAGACAGCTACACCGAAAGTTGTCGGTTTTTGAGGTAGCAGTGAGCGTCATTCGGTTCAGATGATGATGATGCGGAAGAGTATACTTTTTACCGAACAGTAGGGCCATTGACCTAATACCTACGGTATTACAATTGCACTTAACCAGAGCGATTGTTGCTGAAGAATTTCTACTAGGGTTACCATGTAGTTCAATTTTATTGGACAATTCCCTTTCTTTTCTTAAAATTTGGAAGGTGGTCAAAATGTCAATCGCTATCGCAAAATAGTTTCTCTTATTTACGGTTTCACAAATCCTTTCGTGACTTTATTTAAGGAAAACAGAAAAACAGTCCTCAAGCTTCAAAGTCTTTTGGAAACAATCGTGAAAAAACTAGACTGAAGAAAAAGAACTTAAGAAAACTGATTGATCTGCAAATGTTTGTTTTCGAATTTGAATGTTTTCTGTGTTTAGGTACTTAATATGAACAAAATGTATAACTATGTTATCAGATGTCTACCTTATCACAAATAAGAGCTATTAGATAGACTCTGCTGCATAGAAAAGGTCGATAAATATTTATTTACCTCAATAAAATGTCCAAACAGTATGGTAACCCCAAAGAGAGTCATATAATTAACCCCAATCACGTGCATTTATCAGTTTATTGGCGAACATACGGCTAATCTGTTCTCATAAACATAGTTAATGGGTTAACAATTCCCTTCTTTACGATGGCAGTCAATGATTTGTTTAATGGCGCTTGTCAACCGTGGCGCAGGGACTTAATAAGCTAATCATTTAACACATTAGCAAGAGTCTTGCGTCATTCTTTAAATGGTGCAAAGAGGTGCTGCCGGAGTGGGGCCAGTAGCTTGCGCCACGAGAAATCGAGACTAGACCTCACAGTTCCGCTAGGAAATCATGGAGACATGGAAGATGCCACTTGAGCAAACAAAGTGGGAAAATTCCACAATCAGGACGATCAGATCTATGAGGACTTGTTGCTGGAGAGGAGCCACGGCAAACACCCATGCCTGGTAAATATCTGTGACAACCGGTTGTCACCGGATGTTACTTACCGGGCGTGGGTGTCCGGTAAGTATCTGTGATGAATACACCGGGGGACCACGGCCGAGTGCCAGTACTGCAAAGAACGCAGTGAGTACACAACACTCCACACATTGGTGGAGTGCTCAGCGTGGGCGCAATAGCGCCAGGTGGTAGTGACAGGTCTGGTCGTGGACATTCTCTCGCTGGAGACCATGGTGCAGGGCGTGATCTCCAGTGGGAATAAGTGGGACGACGACTTTCTACGTGCAGGTCATGCTCGTGAAAAAAACGGTGAGGAGAGAGCAATAGATAATCTCTCCCTACCGGGTTCCGCAGTCTGACGGTCAAGACTATTTGCGAGATAGTACAGATGGAAACCTACAAACTAAATTAGCTGAGGCTACGCACACATAGACACCGCTCACAGACACGAGGTCAAAGATTTTCATAGTAGTTTTCGATACTAATTTGTGCGCGAGTGTGCGTAGCAAAGGGTAGGTGTGAATAAAAAAGTACATACATGAGATTTCTATCTGTACTCCATGACCGGGAATTGAGAACGGCCCTACCGTTCTCAATTTCCGGTCATGGGCTGTTTGCCGTCCTGACTTACTTAAATTAAGTTAGCCATTTTCAAATCAAAATAACTTCCACCTCCGGGTAATAACGCGATTAGTAACGTAACAATTTAGCGCCACGGTGCGAACGTTCCCCCATAATAAATTAATATTGACAGTTACCGAACAACCGCAATCTTGCTGTCAGACATTAATAAAGACAACAAAAGATTAATTTTGAACATAAGCTTTTATAGCTTGTTTTGTGTCAACATGTCTCGCGGAAATTTATGACCGATTTACAGTTAGGTTATAATAATACACACATCACGTAATATCCCCGAAAGGTATAGGATCCAGTGTGGTATAACAACTTCAAAAAAGTCTCCTTATGCGTGTTCTACCAGCTGTACAATGGTTTGTGATCTGAGAAATTGCTTGATATGGCTATCGACGGCTACGGTCTATCATCGTACCGCTCGACACAGACAAGGAGTTTATCCTCACACCACCACGTCCGGAGCGTTCGAGCACGGTAAGATCAGATAGAGGCTTTCCTTCCTTAGATTGTGGAATGATCTCCCTGTCTCGGTTTTCCCAAACGCCTACAGTATGGGGTTCTTCAAAAGGGATCTTAGAAGGTTTTTACAGGGTCGGCAGCGCGAATGTGGCGCCTCCAGTGTTGCAAACGTCGATAGGCTGCAGTGACCACCAGTCCTTCTAGTGGACCGTATGCTTGCGTACCACCTTAGTGGTAAAAAAAAGAAAGCTTATAGAAGCTATAACCGTACTTACATGAAAGATGACATCTAGGTATCACTAGGACAAGTGAAATGTGGGCACCTAGTACTGGTATGCATCTGCCTACCCTAGTGAAAGAAGCATGACTACATGTAGTAATGTATTCCAAGAACAAAAACAGCTCTTACCTGCTGCGCTTTAAGATTCGCACACAGCTCTTCAAACTCTGTTAGGTTGATGGCATTTTTCTTGGCGTCTCCGTTCATACTGCCGTTGACACCACGTTTGTTATTTCCATTGTCGTAATACTCCTCGATCATACACCGCACCTGGAAACCAATACCGTTTCAATGTTATTTTCAAACGATCGCGGTTTTTATTAACACTCGTACTTACATTCACCGACGTTTCGAGCACGTTGCAGCGCCCGTGCGTGGTCGCGGTTGGAATGAGGCGAGTATCGACAAAAACTACGAAGTTATATCTTGTTCTTGCCTCGTGCTCGAAACGTCGGTGAATGTAAGTAAATAGTATTTCGCGTGAAGTTCCGAATTCTATAAGTATGAATACCATTTCAAGTTAATATCTCAAGTTGGGCCGAAGGTGGGTTCCGTCAAGATCTTGAGGGTCCAGGTCAATCTCGCTTGCTAATTAATGGATGAAATAGCTCTGGGTTTAGCTGTCAATGTAAAAATGTGAAATGAGGTTTGACTTTCGCGTGTGAAGAAAGGTACTAGATATATCTCTAGCTCTAATCTTGGTTCTGGATTGCTATACGCTGGTCTTCAACCCAGTAATATATCTGATGGAAACAGCTTTGGGCAATTACTGAATTTCCCACGAATAGAGCCACGAGTTAGAGGTCCGGTCATTAAATCTCAAGGGCAGGCATTAACCTTACGATACGAGACAATGTACGTCCTTCCTAGTCTTACAAAAAGTCTTAGAAATACTAGGTTTTTTTTAAGGTTTACAAAGGTACATGAGCCTTTAAACAGGATATGACCTACATTTCAGATATAAAGTATATTTCGGTAGCCCAATGTGGCTCTGGTTTTTCAATCCAGGTAAATCCTTCTGAGGGCTTACCCAGGGCTCCGGATTTTAGGCAATGTTAGATCCACTGCCTTCGGTCGGTAAGAGTCCGGCATAGCATCCATGAGGGATTTTCACACGAAAAAGAAGCACTGTTATTTCAGTGACTATAATTCGACAGCGTGGACCATACTTTTAGGACAATTTATTGGTTTAAAAATGATATTGGTCATCTACATACCTTCCATTGTGGAATTTTGTATCCGCAGCACTCGAGGGCGTCTTTGAGTTCCTTCAGGTCGAGGTAGCCGCTCCCGTTTGTGTCCAACTGTAACCAAAGAGGTATATTTTAATCAGTTATCCTTGTGTTACTTCCAAGCAGTCTTGTAGATGCCACGTGTAAAAAGGTGACGGTGTGGAATATTGCACAATAGCAACTATACTGTATTTCAATAGCTTTGCGCAAAAATGTAAACAAACACATTTGATCCTTTAAATCCATAGTTACTTGCAATTGAGTATACACCCTGATTATATTACAGTATCCAGGAGTCATACAGAGTTCTTACAATCATTTCGACACCAAATAACTTCTTTATGATAGATAGTTTATTTTCATTTAAAATACCTACTCAGGATAGTAAAAAAATTCAATTATTTGTCATACTATATTTTTCTACTCATCTGTCTTAGACAACGATTGTCAAAACATGACATGTTTACATTATTGCCAGATCGGGCAGGATTGGACTATATCTATCTATTTAGGCCCCCGTGGTATTGTGCCCAAAAGACTGGCAGCATTTTCCCTTTGAATATCATATAGAAGAGATCGCTTTTTGTTAGAAATCGCTTTTAGTGATAAGGCCGCCCGTTGTACCTGCCTCTTGTAAGGAATCTATGTACTCTATTTATATTGCCATGGTGTACAATAGTGTGTAATAAGGGTAAGAAACCTACTACAGTCATATTGGTGTACGTCACTGGAGGTATAGATCATAGGTTACTGAATCCCTGGAATACGTTCCATGGGATGCGGTAACGGAAACAGCATCCGCAGCAGAAGCCGCGGGCACCATCAATTACATAAATATTACGGGACATTTATAACAATACATTCTTGCCCAAATTTGACTAATACGAGTTTGCACTATTATATAAGTTTGGTAATTTTACTCATAAGATCGAACAGTAAAAAATAATACATAATACTTATGTAAATATCCGCTCGTAAACTTACATCCATCTAGCATTGAGCATACTTTCAATTTCATCCGCATATTAATTACGTTAAACCACATAACACAATAATTCTGATTTCACAGAGAGTGAAATGAATGCGAAAAGCTTGTAGTACACTGATGGCCATAAAATTGGGTACGTTTGGATTACACGCTTATGGTGGAGATGTGAGAAAGGACGATGTGTTTATTGAGAAAAATCGCTTCGCTTTGGCAGAAATTTTAGATTGCTTTTTAGAAAATGCAATCGCTATGCTGAGTGTCTTGCACGTAGTGTGATTTCAGTATGCATGAAAAAGCTGTACCAAAACAAGTATATTGGGTATAGCTGCGGCTGCAACATGCTGCGTGTGTTGTTCAAAAATGAAAGCTCTGCACGCCAGTTGCTTAAAATACTACTGCACTATCCAGGCAGTCAATAACTAATTCACAGTTCAAATCGTGTTAATATTAAAGGTACAATGAATTATAGACGGCCTTCAAAACAGCATACTTATAGAATAATGTAGATAACCAGTATTAGCTCTCGCGCTATAAGAATACTATTACATGGACAAACGTTGCACTTAGAATCCGAGACAATTGAATGTTTACTCAATGTTATATCGATATTCGCAAGGCATTCGTCACCAATGATATAATAATTATAATAGAAAGAAAAAGATTAATTGACAATGAGGTCATACACTTTACAGTTATTTCTTTGATAGCAGTGGCCCCAGGCATCGTCCGAGTCTCGTCCGAGCTCCCAACCCTAGGGATGTTAGGCAGGATACGTGAGGTTTTTAGTCGGTAGGAGTCCGGCATAGCATCCATGAAGGATTGCCACACTTCGAACCTTCATTGCACTCCACGCCTTTAATCCATGCAAAAAAAGGTATAGAAGTATGCCCAATTGGTAGTGACCGACCGAAGTTTCGGTTTCGGCCAGTTTCGGCCAAAAAATCGAGTTTCGGCCGCAGTTTCGGTTTCGGCCAAAATGGGCCGAAACTTTCGGCCGGGCCGAAACTCACGTGTTCATGAATTTTGAGTGCCTGGCTCTGCTTGTGACGTGGTTGGGGTCAGCCCAACCAGTTCATATGTTACTAACCGAAGATTTACAGATTTACAAAGGACTTCCAATCAATAGTTATAATAATAATTTAGAATTTTTACAGAATCCTAAAAAGGTGATCTAGGACATTACATAACCCTACCCCTTTGTTGTCGGTTCCTTTGACTTCGTTGGTCGTCTGTCTGTCTGTCAGCAGGCTGTAACTCATGCACCGTGATAGTTAGACAGTTATTTTTTTTTACAAATGATGTATTTCTGTTGCCGCTATAGCAAAAAATAATTAAATTAGACAAATTAATAATATTAAAGAGGGCCTCCCCTCCCATACAACATTCATGATATTTTTCCGCTTTTCTTGTACGGAACCCTACGTGCGCTAATCCAGCTCACTGTTGTCCAGTTTTAGTTATATACTTCTAGAATGTAACCAAATCCAGCCAAGAGCTAGTAGCAAGGCACCGTGTGGTTTTAGTCGGTAGGAGTTTGCAATAGCATCTATGAGTAATTCCACACGTAAAATAAAGAAACTCATCTTTAGGTGGAGATATTTCTAAAATGAACACTTGTGAAGATTTATACCGTTGATTTATGGCACTTGGTGGAACTTGCTGCACTTATTAAAGATAACCGGCCAAGTGCGAGTCGAATTCTCGCACGGAGGGGTTAAAGTGGGACATGAGGCCTAGCCCTCCGTCTGTCTATCAGTCACGAGGTAGTATAGCTGTACTAGACCGTGCTAGATAGAGGCCTAAAATTTTCACTGTGCAGTAGTCCTACCTAAAAACCACGCGTATCCTGCCTGCCTAACAGCCTACGGTTGGGAGCCTCGAGTATCCCTCGGAATGATGTGCAGTAGTCCTACCTAAAAACCACGCGTATTCTGCCTGCCTAACAGCCTACGGTTGGGAGCCCCGAGTATGCCCTCGGAATGATGCATACTGCGGCCGCGTCTTTGGGGGGTTGTTCAGTTGTATCCCGCTTCTTGAGGGGGGCGTGCATGATCTCTCACGTCACGCTATCGACTACTATATAAGGCCTGCTTGCGGTGAGCAGTCCCGTCACCGTCCTCAGGCCCCGGTCATGGAGGCTGATAGTATGGGGCGCCGCCGCAGACTGTGGAACTTAGGTGGGAGAGTTCTCTCCCGCTTCCTCCCCGACGTCTCCTTCACGAGCATGACATGCTCACAGGAAGAGGCCTATGGCCCGGCTCCAGCACTTCCTTGCGAAATTTAAACAATGACGCAAGGGCTCTCGCTTCCAAATCCCATGGCGGGGTCGCGGCTAGACGACATGCCGCCTCGACTGAGATCGTGCGGTATCCCCTTATCACCCTGACAGCCGTTGCCTTCTGCGGGCTAAGCAATCTAGCCGCATTGCTGGCCGGCTCCGCACGATCCCAAGGTACAGTCTCCTGCAGGGAGCGTTATCTCCGTCTCCTGATATTGGGCTGGGCAACAACCGCGTGAGAGCGGCTGATGCCCCCCTCCCTCAGCTATGGGACCAAACTTCAGAAGTGGTGTCCGAAGTTCCATCGGCTATCGAGCACGAGCCCCAGATACGTCATCGAGAGCTTGATGCCGATGTTGACGCCCCGTATATGTAAGCTGGATCCCGCAGGTGGCCTTTAGGGCTGCGTCTCGGTGCGTTGCTCCTCGCGCTGTTGTCGTACGTAACACGTTACGCCGACACCTCTGAGTAACGGATCACGCAGCACCAAATCGTAAGCGATGTTCCACAGAAGTGGTCCTAAGACCGATCCCTATGGAACATCGAACGACACATCTCGCCGACCCAGCCCTAGCCAACTCGGGGAAGTTATGGCCCTCTTGGAAAGATAGGCCTCGACAGTTCGACAGAGGTATGGAGGCATTCCATGGTGAATAAGCGCCTCCCAACGCAGCTCCAGGGCAAGGTGTTGAAAGCGTTGGCGATGTCAAGAGACACTACCACCACCCTGTTCTGTTGCCGCTATAACAAATAATACCTACTAAAATCAGAAAAAAGCATCCACACAACAAACGTAATTTTTGTGCGGGAAACCGACTCGCACGTTTTCTTTTCAATCTGAACATGTGAGTTTCGGTTTCGGTTTCGGTTTCGGCCGAAACTGACCCTGGGGCCGAAAGTTCGGTTTCGGTTTCGGTTTCGGCTGGAAAACCAGTTTCGGTCGGACACTACCAATTGGTTGACATTTATTTATACTGTTTCGATCCAATGGATTTGTGTGAAAATCTCCAAGGATATTATGCTGAACTAGAATCGTCTACAACCATACGGTCCCTCTTTTTTTTTTTATTTACGTGAGGGAATATCCTCATGAATGTTATGCCGGACTTCTACCGACTAAAAAACCTCACGTAACGCCCAACAGCCTATGGTTGTGAGCCCCGGGTAAGCCCACGGAAGGATGTCACAGGACTCCCAACAGACCTACGGCCGCCGCCGCAGCCTCGCCCAGGGGGTGGTTCGGGTGCTATCCCGCGGATACCGCCACAATAATAATTTTCATTACATAATGATCATCTAAGTTATTTAAATATATTAATTGCTTATCTTAACAACGTCTTTCTTTATCTCTTGCTAGAGAATCTAGGCATTAGGAATATAGGCATTTTTGAATCATAACAGCCTATCATTAACTAAGCTAACTTTTGTTGCTGTGGATATGTATTTTCTGTAAATAATGTTACCATTCTTGGAAAGCACCAAATAATGTTACTCGTAATTGAATGTTCGGCACAATGTTTGGTAGATTTCAGCCGTGTTCTAACTTATTTAATCTTAACGGTCTGATGATTAGACAATGTTATTTCAAATATTTAATAACAGTTGTCGAAATGCTAATGACGATATGCTCTGTTTCTGAACGGAATATAAATGCAAGGTCAATAATAAGTGGTTCTTAGAAGAATTCTGCGTCTTGATTCTGCAGCGAAACGGCAAGTGCAGTGTTTTGCTATTATAAATGAGAGCTTTTAGTACCGTAGCACTGTATACTATCTTGAATTTTCGGTGACTTAGAAAAGAGTATCTCGCACTACCCCCTCAAGAATATTGGCATAATGTTTGAGAATTTGACATTTCGGAGATGCAAAAAGAATAACGATTGGTAATCAAACATCAATCGTGGTTATGTTGTCCGACAGATTAAAAATACGCCATAATTGTAATAGTATGGATTATTACTTTTAATTAAATTAAAATACATATAATAGTATAATAATTGACATTTACTGCATTTCGTTACGGTTACCCATTATAAATTTGAAATACCTTGCGTCACAGTGTCAATAACCTTAGTCAATAATGACGACCCATTTTGTATGGTCGGAAGTGTTTTGCACCTTATTTTACAGTTTTCTTATTTATATTGAGTTTTTGTTTACCGATAACACAAACTAAAGACAGGTGGCCACACGCGCTGAATACATTACATAACAATCACGTATATTTTCGAGAGGGTAGACAGAGAAGAATTACACACTCACACTTTAGTTTTTATACCATCACGGTGGCAGACAAGCATACGGCCCACCAAATGTACTGGTGGTCACCGCAGCCTATTGACGCTTGCAACATCAGAGGTAAAACACTCGCGCTGCTGAGCCTGTAAGAACCTTCTAAGGCGCCTTTTGAAGAATTCTATACCGTAGGCTTTTGGGAAAACCGAGGCAGGGAGATCATACCACAACTTAAGCGTGCGCGGAAGAAAGCTCCTATCGAATCTTACCATGCTCGAACCCTCAAACACTAACAGTAGTTTTGACGGCAGCCTATTGTAGTTACCAAGCTATCTATAACCATTCTATTCTGACCAGAGATAAAAAAAAATGTATTAATTGCTTTTTGGAGTTAGTGCAATACAAACAGATATTACAACTTTATTAATTTGTATATTAACTAGACACAGCGCTGTGTTGATAATAGTTACAATTATATAACAAAGATTATCAATATATTATATTGGATACGTGACGAACATTCATGGTATTTTTAATATCGTGTTTATCTTATCACACCTGTTCAGTTTCTGCAATAATATAATAATCCTACTTGGTACGGACTGGCGCTATAAAATGGCTTTTTTTGCGACAGCCTTTCCTTCTTGTTGTACAGTTAATAAATAATAATAAATAAATATTGGACATTCGCACACAACATCATCAAGCCTAAATTAAACTAATATAAGCTTGTGCTATAGAATCTAGACGACTGATAAACATACTAAATACTACCTACTATTATACATCCAGACAAATCAATATGCTCATCACACCAAAAGATTTGTCCAGGGTAGGAATCGAACCCACGACCTGCGAAAACCGTAGTCAGCCACACTTACCACTGGACCACGACTTGCAGTCTAACTATAAATGGCTCCAATGTCCAGTTAGACAGCCGGTCCACTTGCTGGGCTATGCCCCTAAGTTGTTGGTTGTCATCTGCAGTTTTAAATAAAGCAGTCCTTTGCTGAACGTCTTGTTGGTTGTCACCTGCAGCCCAAAAACATAAAGCAATCCCCTGCTCGACATAGGTTTCACCTAACTCACACCACAAAACAAAAACTATCCTGCATTTCTGCACACAGTTCCTGCCTGCGACCATTTTCAGGTCGTCAGTCAATCTAACGGGTTGACGGTTCTTATCTTTTGTTTATCGGGTGTCGGTTTACTCCAGCACTTGTATGCTCCATCAGCCATAGGATCTTAGCCAGATGTGTCCAGCCCATAGCTAGAGCTACTTACCGCGTTATACAGCATCGATCAACATTGGTCGAAGACAGCATACTCTTAAATGTGATTTATGAAAATTATCGAGTAGGTATTTAATACAATCTGCTTACAAAACCATCTAACTCTACACAAGGTGTTCGTCAGTCGAATTTTTAGTTATGTAGGTATAGCAATTGTTTGCACAGATGGCTGACATGACACACCAAATATGGGATGGAAGTACTAGCACATTCTAAACATGTACGGGGTTTGGTCGTAAAATTCTATAGGTGATGAGCACGGAGTAGCCTTACGATCTTACATACATACATACATACATATGGTCACGCCTTTATCCCCGAAGGGGTAGGCAGAGGCATATTATATGCCCACATTTCACCTTTGTATAATTTGTCCCACGTAATAGGTGGTGAGCAGTATTGCCGTGTTTAAATGGACAGGCGCCGGTTGTGACTGCCTGCTGCTGAAATAAAGCCTTCAACTTAGCTTAACGACTGCCATTTTACTGGCAACCGGGACCAACGGCTTAACGTGCCTTCCGAAGCACGCTCTAGCGGCTAATCCCGTTAAACGGATCTGGCTCAAATTTGGTACAGGGATATATGTGTTATAGTCTGAAATAACAGACGACTTTTTGTCCCGGAAATAAGTACGGGAATGGTAACAAAATTCCACGAGATTTTTTTTATTTTGTTACCTACATTCTGGGAGCGTTTTTTTTATATTTAACGGCACAAAATAGTAAGCCATTGTGGCATCTAGCTAAGTGGAGTCCATTCTTACATTCTACATGACAACGACAGTGGTCATCAAGTTAGCGGTCCAATGATGTTCGCTGCAAGCCAGACGGATCCTCTCTTGGCCAAGAGCTCGTCCGTTAGTCAACAGGCACCTCATGTAGATGAGGCGGTATTTGGGCTCCAAATATCTTGGTTGGTTAATACTGTGTTTTTTTTCGTGTGGTAATCCTACATGGACGCTATGCCGACTCCTACCGACTAAAACCACACGATTTCTTAACTGTCTAAGGGCGGAAGTCCCGGGTAAGAATTCGGAAGGATGTCTCAGGGCTCTCGGCAGACTCTGGCGAACACTTCAGCCTCGCCTATGGGGTTCGGGTGCTATCTCGCGTCTGGGGAGTTGGTTCGGGTGTTATCACGCTACTTTTAATACTCTGAACTAACTGACACGTTGTGTGATAGTCCCTTATAATAATAAACGATAATATTAATATTACATGATACTAACGCATAAAAATGCCTTGAGCATTGAAACAACTTTAAGTTATGTAGTACGTGTGGTGACTCACAAGTGTTTACAAAAACTGGTCACGAGGAAGGTATTTCCGCATTGAATTAAAACTGCCTCTGTGTTTATTATAAACTAGCTGTGACCCGCGGCTTTGCCTGTGACTTACTCCTAACCTCCGTTACATATTTCATTGAAAATTTTTCTCTACATAATCTTAATCGTTTTACTGCTCGTTCGTTCTAAGTTTGCCGCTCGGCTCCATACTAAAGTCGAATTTTTAATTAGACGAGGTAAATTGACAGCAAATATTGTCACTTCTTCATACAATGTTGCGTATTTTCTACGACAAAGTGACATTAGCTACTGTCAATTTACTTCGTCTAATTAAATATTCGGGTATATGCCACTACGCCAGCGGCAAACTTAGAGCGAACGGGTAGTACAGCTAATGTTTCATGAGAGCAACAATTAGGCTTATCAGTCAAGTTGGAAGTTTATTATAAAGACCATTTTATACCACTGGGGTAGCAGACAAGCATATGGACCAAGTGTTGACCTTAGCCTATCAGAACGTTTGCAGGACTAGAGATGCTACATTCGCGGTGTCAAAATATAACACACTAGCGGACGTCACGCTGTCTTACCCGCGTAGTTCCCGTTCCCGTGGGAATACGGGAATAAAATATAGCCTATGTTCACCGCAAAGAGTGTAGCCTTCCAACAGTGAAAGAATTTTTCAAATCGGTCCAGTAGTTCCGGAGCCTATTCGTTACAAACAAACAAACAAAATAACAAATCTTTCCTCTTTATAATATTAGTATAGATTAGGTCGTCTAAGTATTGTCAACTAAACCTTCTAGATCTACCTTCCGAAGCCATAAATTATTTCAGGTCATAGAAATAGGCTATTCTTTTTAACGTGAGGAAAATCCTATATGGATGCTATGCCGGTTTCCTACAGACTAAAAACCACACATATCCTACCTAACAGCCTACGGTTGTGAACCTCGGGTAAGCCTTCGGAAGGATACCCCAGGACTCCCATAAAAATAGCCTTGAAAGATTCCATATGGTTCCCATACCGATATAACCTCATCACCTTGTCTTTTCTGGTGAGGTGAAGACCGTGAGGGGTATCCTATGTGTACAACAAAGAGACAGATGTGCGACACCTGTCTATGTGTTTATTTGAACTTATCTATTTAGGTTTTTTAATATTTAAAGCAATTATTATGCTAACTTATTCATAATATTTCGCGGTTTCAAGTCCCGTCTGGGCCAAGTTGTCTTTTTTCACTTTATAATAAAATATTATGAAAAAGTTAGCATACTAATTGCTTTAAATATTAAAAAATCTATAGATTGAGTCGGAGACATCAAATCTATACTTATAATAAAACTGTAGAGGGTCGGGAGTCTGTACATGGAAGATATTTTAAAAATTTTAAGCGTAGGGCGTTCTCTAATCGGTACTGAAGCCGAAAATGTAATTTAAAATTTTCATGTCTGTCTGTCTGTCTGTCTGTCTGTCTGTCTGTCTGTCTGTCTGTATCCCGACTAAGTATCACGCCGAAACTACTGAACCGATTTGAATGATACTTTGTACGATCTAAGCTTATAGTCCGAGGAAGGTTCTTAGATACTTTTGATCCCGATATTTTGTGCGGTTCCTTCAGGAGAGGGGATGAAAGGCAAAATAGGTTTTTAGCTATAATTTCTCACTGCGTGGTTCGATTTCAAATATTTGTTTGGTGTCTGAAAGGGAGTACTTTAAGCATTATTCCATACAATTTTCAATATTGAGGGTTATGTAGTTCAGAAATTAGGGGCATCTCAACTTTCGGTAAATCTAGAATTCAACGTTTCTTTTGAAAGTGAGTCTAAACGGGCGTGTTGGCTTAATCATAAAAGAGCTTAATGATTAAGGCTATTGTAAAATAATTCAGTCCGCGCCGAAGGCGTGGACTGAATTGTTTTAGAATCGACTTAATCTTTAAGCTCTTTTATGATTAAGCAAACAGGGCCGTTTCACACGCTGCTTGATGAGTCTCATGAAGAAGTACCCCTCCATTCGTACACCTTATGTGACGTAAACGAAGTTGCGAGGGTCAGCTAGTCAATGTATAAAAATGATTGCAATATCGTTCATTGATATCAGAGTTGCTAAGTAGCTCGATAGATGGCTCTGTGCCATACTCTTAAATGGCGGTTACAATAAGGTGAAGAATTTCAACTTGTATCAGTACGGCTCCCGTAGCTCAATTGGTTAGAGCATTGCCCTGGATTAGGCAAAGGTTGCGGGTTCAAGTCCCGTCTGGGCCAAGTTGTCTTTTTTCACTTTATAATAAAATATTATCTATTTAGGGCTATCTATCTTAATTTCGTTATCAACAAGTAAAATGGTTGCACGGTTGCTTATAACGATAAGGGTTGTGAATGCACGGCCTCCATGACCGGGGGCCTGAGGACGGTGAGAGGGCTGCTCACCGTCCTTACAGAAGCAGGCCCATGACGGCAGCGTGACGTGAGGAGTTCACGCACGCACCCCCTCCCGTTGATGCGGGATCACACCCAAAACCCCCCAAAGACGCGGAATAGCACCCGAACCGCCCCCTGGGCGAGACCGCAGTGGTGGCCGTAGGTCTGTTGGGAGTCCTGGCACATCCCTTCTGAGGGCTTGCCCGGGACTCCCAACCATAGGTTGTTGGGCGTTACGTGAGGTTTTGTAGTCGGTAGGAGTCCGGCATAGCATCCATGATGGATTTTCCCTCAGGTTAAAATAAAACAAGGGTAGATTAGTTAATGATTACTGCACTGTTCCCTTGTGTAGTGCCGTGATACTATATGTATAAAGGTGATTGCGATAAATGGGTACCAAGTTTTCAATTCAAGTTAGTAGTTTCTAAGATTAGTAATAAAATTTCAAGCTTTATAATTTTGATTTTTTAGTTCTCATAATATATTTATGTCATCCATATTTTGACCAGGTAGGGTAGGCAGGTATGTATATTTTCGATGAACCGTAAAAGGTGGTCTAATTGCTAATGAATTAATAATATTCTATTGTATTTATACTCCATTAAATGAATATTATCCTGTCTCACGGGAACATAATAACGCCATTTTCCAGGTAAATTATTATAGTTAATAACTAGTAAACATTTGTAAAACCAAATTTTTAACCAAGACACAACAGGATGTTAAGAATATATTTATTTCAGATTTATTAATTAAATTCAACTTAACAATAACATTAGATAAAGAATAATGCAAACGTGGGATAATTTGTTAAGAAAATGCTTTATATAGGACTAGCTGTTCCCCGCGGCTTCGACCGCGTAGAAGTAGTTTATCGTGTAAAATCATAACCCTCCTTTTGAGCAGTAGGTTAATTCCCAGGGCCTCGAACTATATCTATACTAAATTTGACCTCGAATCAATCCAGCCATTAAGGCGTGAAAGCGTAACAGACAGACAGACAGACAGAAAGACAGACAGAGTTTACTTTCGCATTTATAATATTAGTAGGATGTTCACGGTTTTTAGAAATCTACTTTTAGTATTATTTAGTTCTTACAAAGAATCTTGATACATTTTCTTGAAATAATATTATCGTTTTGTTGCAGGTTACTAAAAACTTCACATATATGAAGAACTTGTCAGTCTGCCAGGAAATATATTCCGTGAAGAAATTGAAATGAAGTTTAAACAAAGAGAAGTCTTATCCTTTGTGCGGTCACAAAGATATTTTGTAACCGCAGTAATCAGCACAAGTAGGTAACTAGCGATGCATTGTAAAAAACAACACGCTGTGAATATGACTTCAAAACAACTACAAGCTCTGTTAAAGCAATGGAATCACTACATAATATTACGTGGGACGAATTTATACAAATAATCAAATCTGAACATTTATTACGCTTCTGCCTACCCCTTCGCGGATAAAGGCGTGACTATACAAATGTTGAGTACCTAGATTGCGTCACAAGGTCCTATTCTTAGCCGCAGTCAGGATATCCTGAATGAGAATGAATCGTAGTAGACGCTTGTCGAAGGAAATGTTAAATTATATCAACGTATGTACTACTACCACAGATTAAATAATAGTTACTACTACTATGAATGAATTGAGATAAATATGTCAGTACATCCTTTTAAAAAAGTGTGTAATAGAGCAATTTCAACAGCATCAGCTAAATTCAAGTGCTAGTTGGAGTAAAGTGACCATTCTTTTTACCTGACTGCCGAAGAAAGGAGGGTAATGTTTTTAATATTTGTAGCTATCTTTGACAAAACAACTTCATTTCTAAAGGTCTCTCTTTTCCAGGCTACTATAGTATCTGAAAGCAATATTATTTCCATCTTACATTAATCGGATTAAACATAATTCTCTAGCAAGAGAAAGAATTCTAAATAAAAAACACTGATATAAAGTTCAAGTAAGATCGTCAATTAGGGATGAATAGATGCCTTCAACACATAAAGCTTCACAATCACATCTGTAAATTAGAGAAAGAGCTAATAGAACAGGGTTAGGAGCATAAGGTCAAAAGAGCAAAAAGACAAACGATTGCAAAATATCAAAAGAGCAGAATGTCAAAAGCGCACATTGTCAAAGGCGCAGACTGTCAAAAGAGCAGAATGTCAAAGGCGCACAATGTCCAAAATACCACTTAATAAACTGCTCCTAAACGACTGTCTCTCTGCAACTGTCTTTGTGAGAGACAACCCTCAGATTGCTCAAGGCCCATTCGGGGATTAAAAGTAAGGGGTCGTTAATCGAGGATGGGTAGGTGCCTTCAACGGAGATCCTTCCGATAGAGTCTATCGGAAGGATCTCCAGCGATAGACTGTTATATGCTTTTGTGTGGTTTTAGTCGGTAGGAGTCCGGCATAGCATCCATGTAGACATTGTGGACCAAATCCTTCTAATCGGGGATTAAAAGGATGTGTAGTGCAACTGTTGTTGCAAACGTTCATAGGCTGCGGTGACCACCAGTACTTCTGGTGGGCCGTATGCTTATCTGCCACATTAGTGGTATAAAAAAAAACTGTCTTTGTGAGAGTGTATCGCAGGAACTACTTACAATGACACATTTAAATCAAATATCTTCTATAGGTGCGTACATATAAAGTACGATGTTACACGAACGAGGCGATCGTGAGTCATCGGGTGATTCACGAACGTACAACAACACATTTAATTAACATACTTGACGTGTTCCCTGTTATGTTTATGTAATTATTTTTGTCGCATCTAGTGCTGTTTATTCTGTGTCAGCAAGGATTTCTGGTATGCTTTGTTTAGTCTGTAACATTAAGGACCGTTTCTCAAAACTTACTAGAGCGACGTGTTTTGAGGCGAAATCTCACTTGAAAGTCGTTTTATGAGGCGAAAACTAATCTCGACCTTTTCTAGTGTTGAGTTTCATTTTGTAAGGCCTGCAAAACTGCTCCGTGAGAACATGGTGTACGGAAATGGTGACCTGGTTTGTTCCCCAACAAAACCATTGCATTTTAACCCCGCAAGTGGATAAAACACAAATCCATAGGGAGAGTCCGCGATGGTGGACAAAGTCTGTGTCGGGAGACCCGGGCTTATACTTCCGAGGGAGTACCCGGGACTCCTGGCTTTAGATAAATGGCAAGGCACCGTGTGTCCAGCATGACATTCATAAGGACTTCATCATGAAAAAAAAATTACGAGAAATTGGTTATGATGGAAGATTAACATGGTAGATTAACCAGCTGGCTATCGGTAATAGTGAAGAGAAGGAAAGCTTGAAACTTTAGGTGGTAAGTAAAACTAATCCCCCATCACAAAAATGCTGACACACAGACTGAAGACACTTTACAGCCTTTACACTTTACAGTAAGTGAAGGGAAACATGAAGATACTCAGTAGCGGATTACGTCCGAACCAAGCCCCAGCCGCGGGATAGCACCCGAAACCCCTAGACGAGGCCCGGTGCTAGCTGATGTCTGCCTGGAATCCTGGGACGTCCTTCCGAAGGCTTACCCGGGAGACTCCTGGCCGTAGACAGGTTAAGGGCATAGTGTTGTTAAAGTCACAAGAAGTTAAAAAGATAAAGATAGAAAAAGGGATGCTTAGATGGTTCGGACAATTCGGACATGTGGAGAGGATGGATGAAAATAGACTGACTAAACAGATCTATGAGGCGAGAATGAATGGGCAACCTGGTAGGGGTCGTCCTCGGCGTACGCATGGTAACCAAATAGATGACCTGTTGGTAAAAGGCCATGTCAAGAGTACCCTTAACCGGCAAGCGTGTATGAAAGCACTTATGAATGAAGAAGAAGCGAAAGTTGTATGCCAGGATCGTAGCAAGTGGAGAGCCATAGTCTCTGCCTACCCCGATGGGGAACAGGCGTGATGATATGTATGTATGTATGTATGGGGTAGGAACTGTTGTCTATAGATACAAAGTCTATTAAAACTAATATCAAAAGTATGCTAACCTTGATACCCATTAATCTTGACTAGAAATCAAGGTCTACAATCGACTCTGCATGTGACAGAACAGCGTATCAGCAAGATAAAGCTTAATGCTGCAGATAAAATAATGATATGACCATATCTATGAAACAATTACAATTGATATTGTAATAAGCATTCAATATATTATGTGTCGATATGTAGACGCTGAATACTGCAAAATAAATCTACCAAGCGTTTTAGACCCTACACGTGGAATGGCCCTTACCGCCTGCACCCTCGTCAAGGACCGGAATAAATAAATAAATATTTGTGGACATTCACACACAACATCATCTAGCCCAAATAAGCTAATATAAGCTTGTGCTATAGGATCTAGACGACTGATATACATACTTATATATTTCTAAATTCATACATTTTATACATAGAAAACACCCAAACGTCGAAGCAAATATTTGTGGATAACACAAATATTTGGACCGACCCAGGAATCGAACCCAGAACCTCCAGCGCCTCAGGCGCTAGGCGGTACCACTACCGACTACGCCACAGAGGCAGTCAATCAAAAAAAAGGAATCGCCTCTCTCGCTCTGCTAAATAGCCAGATAGAGGGCTCGATAGATATTTTGAAAGATCATTTTTTTTCGGTAGCTCAGGTGGTCAGAGTGTCGGGGCTTCGGCAAGGCAAAAGACACGAGTTCAAGTTTCGTTCCGAATCAGGTTGTCGTAAAATCCATAAGAAAGGACATGTTTTAATCGACTTAAGATACATCATGCTGTTGGCGGGTCCATCGCATCGTAGATACCAAGAGAGAATACGAACAACTACCAAAGACTTACTAGACTGACACAAGCAATCCTAAAAAGGTGAGTCCTGGAGTATCCTTCCGAGGGCTTACCCGGGGCTCCCAACCGTAGGCTGTTACGTGGGATACGTGTGGTTTTTAGTCGGTAGGAGTCCGGCATAGCATCCCTGTAGGATTATACTTACGTTAAAAAAATCCTAAAAAGGTGTGTTTGTGTTGTTCCTATACCAGTGTGTTCACATGCAAAAATGCATCGCGGACGCCAACAAAAACTACGATTCCCAAACGTGGATAATGTAAACGGGACAATTATGTATTACTGATGAAGTGGATATAATAGGTAAATAATACGGTAACAAATAATGTTATTTACATAAGTTATGTAAATTTATGAAATTATGTATGACAATTATGTATTATCAATAATAATAGGGACAAACAAACCAATTGTTTATGGGCAGGAAAATGTTTTACACGCAGTAAATTGACCTACTGGCACTGGCAGCCACAATTTGCTAATTTGACTTGACTGAAATATGGTCAACAACATGATCATGTAAATGCTATTAAAATTGACAGACTTAAGGACGAACGAGAGGGTACCTTCAACCAGACAAGATGATCAGTCCTGCCCAAAGGTTGGGGATGTTAGGCTGTTGTTTAGTAATGGAATTAAGCATTGCATAGTGAAAATCCACTCGTCAATCCCTAACAAAGAGCTGTATATGAATCTACAACACACTTTCGATCCATCAATCTTAACTTATTACTAACTAGCGGACGCCACGCGGTTTTACGCGCGTCGTTCCCGTTTCCGTGGAAATACGGGAATAAAACATAGCCTATGTTCACCGCGCACGGCGTAGGCGCAACAGCGCCAGGTCACAGTATAAATATATGTTGTTTAACCAGTATTGTAGCTCCCTACAAACGGACGAAACGCAAGCTATACCTACGTTTCTCGTTTTCGGCAGGTCTTTCAGCACGCAAGCAGCGTCCGCAGTCGCGATTGTGCCGAGTAGACGAAAGGACGGTGTGTCGTTTTTTAAATAGTAACCGCGCGTGTTTTATTTACTAAAAATACAACTAGAGTCTATTGTGCTTGTTTTGGTTGCATGAATTCGACAATAACGCACCCAGTGATAACGTTTTTTAGATTACCTGGAAACTCCGAAAGTTAAAACTATAAATTTGATTTTACTTAATTACTAATTGATACTATACTACTAGTTGACTAAAGTTTAACAAAGTGATTGACACGAGTGAACTAGGTAGTTACATGAAGTAGGTATGTTTGTGTTTAAAACTAGACTTGTGCTTGCTCAGTCAGTGAACGGTGCGATCCAATATAGTACAATATCCAAAAAATAAACTAGTTCAGAACTCTAGTACGTGTAGGTAGTACATTTAGTTCCGTTGTCAGTTCGTAGTTATTTAATTGAGAGCAATGATTTAGGTATGTTTCAAGAGTATTCATTTCTTTGTGGATGACCGATGTTACAATACACTTAGCACCGTATGACTGCCTATGTGGCGCGGTCGGTATTGATACCGCCTGCGGCGCTGGAGGTCGTGGGTTCGATTCCCACCCGAGACAAATATTTGTATGACCCATAAATGTTTGTCTCAAGAGTCTGGTTGTTTCTATGTATGATATGTATGTATTTAAAAAGTGTATTAGTATTAATATCCGTGGTCTGATACCCATAATACAAGCAGGTTATTCCTAGCTTACTTTTAGATCAGATAGCGTTGTGTGAAATGTCCGTGAATATTAATTTATTTATAAAAAAAAAAATTAACAGCATTTTTGTTACCTTTGATTTTTATTACACGCATAGAGACAAATATGAACTTCCAAAGTTTAAGACAATTTGACAATGTACGAATAGTACTAGTGTACTAGAGACTGACTAGTACTTTCAAATCGAAAAATAGTTTTAATTTTGTAAATCAAAAATTTAACGCAATGATTATAAAGACTAGAATTTCGTGATTCTATCACTGATGAAACATGTGATGAGCCGATTATTATTGTCTACGCCGCTAACTCGTTTTCAAATTTCTACACCCGTCTCACTCAATCTGTAATATTAGTACGCCGCCATCCCGCGCCGCCAGCCGTTGCGGGGATATTATATTATTACTCACAAAGTATTTTTTTGTTTAAATAAAAAAGGTACATATTTACTCGAAATGAAAGCCGGTTGTCAGTAAAACAACAATCCTTAATACAAATGGAAGGCCTTGTGGGCGGATTGAAAAAAATCAACTGCATTAGGCTCACTATCTATTACGCGTACGTAAAACTATAAGGTAAAATGTGGGCGTATACTATGCCTCTGCCTACACCTTCAGGGATAAAGGCGTGATTATATGAATGTATGTATGTACATATTTACAATCGCAATACTAAATAGAAAGTCAAAGTAGGCATATATTATTAAAATGCTGTAGGTGGGCAGCCCTATCGCATGCTTACGTACCGCGCGGCTGTAGGCATTTATTTCTAAAATCCGGCCGAGTCAAACTACAGTATACAGTGGCCAGGTCCTCGTAGTGGGTCTGGGCGTAGACACTCTCTCGCTCGAGACTATGGTGCGAGCCATGCTCTCCAGCGGGAGTAAGTGGGACTGCGCCGCCTCCTTCTGCGAGCAGGTCATGCTCGTGAAGGAGGCGGCGGGACGGGTACGAGAGAGAACTCTCCCACCCGAGTTCCGCAGTCGGCGGCCTGGGCGCCGCCGACGTGTCTTCGCCGAGGACTATCGGCCACCATGACCTGGGGCCTGAGGACGGTGAGAGGGCACCTCACCGTCCTTACAGAAGCAGCAAATCTTTCCTCTTTATAATATTAGTATAGACGACCTATCAAAGTCATAGGTCGTGTTGGTCTATGATCCTAACGCACAACAGTCAAGGATGAACTCTTCAAAAAATAGTACAGGTAATTATGTCCTTTACCCTCCAGCTTTGCTGCTGGTGACTTCAGGAGAAAGTTTTACTAATTCTCATTCAACATTATTGTCAAGCTTATACCTTAAGAGCCTACCTGACGCCAAATTGTTGAAAGAAGATAGAAGATATACATTTTAGCGTGCAAGACAGAGAGAGATGCGATCGGTTTTTGTGCGTTTTTAACGAAATAAATTAATTATAAAAAAACTATAACCAATATTAAAAAAGTGGTCTAGTGCAAATGAAGATTTTACTATTATCTTTCTTATAAATATTTTATATTATAAAAACAACTTAAAACTTATGAGATCTAGGTTAAAATTTCAAGAAATCGAGGTATTTTCAACACAAAAATCTATCGAGGATTTTATCAGCAATCGTGTTTTTAGCCTAGTGCGTTTTTAGTTTACGAACTGAAGTTGTCTGTGTTCAAATTTCAATTCAGCAGACCTCACGAGTCCTGAGATCTAGATCAAAGTAATAGTCTATTTGGCGTCATATGGACTCTTAATAGGTATTACATACAGATAGGCAACTCCCTTCCCCCCAGTGAGTATGCTTCCTCGCCCCCGCCACACCTGTCATTATAGTTAGAGGGATTTCGAGGGAACGTTTGCTTAGCCTTAGTGGTCACCCAACATACATTCAAGCTCTGAACAAACATAACGTGTTTTAGCTCCTCTCTATAAAATAGAGTGCGGAGGGGCTTATGTCGAGACTTTGTCTGTAGTCTGTGACTCTGTCGCATTAAACTACGTCACTTTGTCACGCTCACGTGGATCATCTGGTCAAAGTTTGAAATAAAACAAAAATGACAACGTCAATCGGATTGAACTTTCACAATAAACGTGTTAGAGAGGGGCAGTCGGGTGAGAACGATCTCACGGCTTCTTGTTTTGACAGAATTGAAAACGAATCATTTGTATGGAGTCTCCGCCCTGTGCTTATACTACCAGTTTACTACATTACAGTACCTACAGCATTTCGAAGTCTTGGCAATCCTAAGCAAACACTGAGTACTGCATTAGTAGTGTACGTAGGTCAATAACCGGTGCCAATGATACGATTAGGAGGTCGTTAGCCCCAGTCGAACCGTGACACTGTAATTATAATTGATCGGGTGTCTTTGCGCACCTTGGATTTTAATGTATCTTTATAGATGCACTTTCTTTTTTACGCTTGGAAATCTTCATGAATGCTATGCCTGACTCCTACTTTTTTAGGCTCAGGCCCAAACGTCTCTTTCGCAAAATAACATGACAATGAGAGACATTTTGCGAAAGAGACATTTTGCCAAAGAGACGTTTTGCGACCATGGGACATTTTGCGAAAGAGACGTTTCACGCCTGAGCCCTATTTTAGCCCTACGTGGGGTCCCGGGTAAGTTTTCGGAAAGATGTGCAGTTCTTAGGCTTATATTGTATTGTTACTAGCTAATGTCCGCGGCTCTCTCTGTGAGGTATACCCGTGCCCGTTTTCTGTAAACACTGTTACCGGTAAAAAAAGTAGCCTGTTGTCCTTTCCTCTATTCTATCTCTGAACTAAATTTCATCAGGATCGGTTTGGTTTTGTTTCGCATTTACCGAAAGAAATAGGAACACACTAGGGTAGCAAAATGATGTCTTATTATTGAACGAGTGTAACAGACAGAAGTACTTAAGAATGTGAAAATTTGACTATAAAGCACTTATTTAGAGAAAGTTACATAAATTCATGTTTCCTCAAAAGTGTTATTGAACAAAACTTTATTATTGCACCTGCCATTTCGACCTAATTGCCAGAGCAGCTGGTACCAAATATAGGTAGTTACTAGAATGGGGGCATGCGACACTTTAGTATTACAAACGATAATATTATGTATGCACCTGCGAAACCACGTAAACAAGTATTCATCCAAGGAACTATAGTCGATGTACGAGCAATTTTCTGTCCTTATTTTTGGATGACATAAGTTTGTACATACGTGTTTATATCGGAGATTAAACCAGTCTCACTGCAAGGTGCTGATGCTGACTGACAGACGAGGTTATGGCGAAGGGAAGAAAAATACGTAACAACGCCCTGAACCAATTGATACGATCATTGCGGTAGGTTAATAGAATTCTTAGTCTTATAAATAAAGAGAGAAACGCCTAAATTACTTAAGAACTATAGAAATCCATCAATTGATCCGTCAATCCTCAAGGATAACGCGCAACAGTCAAGGATAAACTTGACAAATTTGAAGAGGGGAGAGTCTCATGCTCTTTTGCATCATTCCCAATAGTACCGTGGCAATAGTTCCGCGATAGAACTAGTAAGACTTTGTCCCAATAGTTCCGTGGCGGAACTAGTAAGACTTTTTCTTCCCAGTAGTTCTTTTGTAATATAATTGACAAACACCTTTTGTTGGCTCACAACACTTATTAGTCAAGTCAAAATTTCAAAACAAGTAGGTTACTACTGTAATCCTTGAAGAAGCCCTACAAACTGGTTTCTGTATACAGAACAATGTTTCATAATACGATTCCCAGACAGCGTGATGAGTCTTAACCTTGTATTTCCTTATGTATGAGCAATTTTATGATAGTTATATTTTCAGAGCTAACGATAGCTTTAATACACGAACATGGAAATGTCAAATCGATATGAGGGAAGTTATTAGTTCAACGTTATTTTTAGGGTTTCGTACACAAATAAAGGGGAACCCTATTATTGAGACTATACTGTCAGTCAGCCTGTCTGTCAGTAGGCTGTATCAGCCTGTATCTCTTGAACAGTGATAGCTAGACAGTTGTTAGGTGAGGCCGCCACAGTGGTAGCTAAGGTCTGTTGGGAATCCTAGGGTCAGCCTTCCGAGGACGTACCCGGGGCTCATAACCCAACCGTAGGCAGGGAATGTGTTGGTTTTTAGTCGGTAAGAGTCCGGCATAGCATCCAGGACGGATTTTCCACACATAAAAAAGCTAGACAGTTGTTGACGTATTTCTATTACCTACCGCTATTACAACAAATGCTAAGAACAAAAAAAAATAAGACGGGCTCTCGTACAATTAACGTTTTTTTTCCATGTTTTGGTACGGAACCCTTCGTGCGACAGTCCGTTTCACACTTGGCCGGTGATTTGAATAATGGCGAAAGGGGTGACGTATGTTTCCCTAACAACCTTGGACTTTTATGTAGGGGTACACAATTAAGTAATTCGTACAAAGTATCAACCGTAAGGTCTGTCAGGGTAAGCTAGATATTTGTCGGGAGCCCTAGGGTCATATTGCCCTTCAGGAACTTCGAAAGAAATAGGTAATTACAGAAGCAGTGGAAAGAAGAGAGTAGGCTTTCTGGATGGCTTACACATTATCCACCATTAGAATTGAGAGCTGATGCAATATCTTGTCTCTTAACAAACGTAAAAATGAAATTTCTTCAGAATCGGACTACGATTTCAATTCGCACATTCGAGAATTACCGCCACCCAGTAAGGAATTTAATAATAACTATAATACACACACGTTTTATAACTCAACAATGATAAGTGTGCGTGACGTGGCATAATTCAGTGAGATTAAATAAGATTACCCACCGCTTGGTTTAAATGCGATATAATACGAGAATGGAATTTGTCGCAGTTTTTTACGCAATAGAAAGATTATTGTTATAGGTATTTCTTTAGCTCTTTAAAAGAATCTAATTCTATGCTTAGTTGAACCATTTTATGGGACAGGAACCATACCAAGGCCATAAAAATATGACAAAGCTAGGGGCTTAGTAAATAAAATTACTTATTGTAAATATAAAATTCAGGACCTTTATTTAGAAATGCTCGCATAGCAGAAATTGCACTTGTGGAAGTCAAAAAGTGTTCCAATTTCTTGTACTCTATGCTCAGAGAATCCTTAGTATTTGCTGATAATATTTGGAGAAAATGTCTATGGACTGTTGTTTTCAACACTGGGCCAGCAATTCTCGACCATACGACATAATTGCACGAAATTTTACTGATAAAACATTTTCTGATTAAATTGAGCTGATGATTTTTTTGTTTTTCAGGTTTCTAAGTAAGGAGAGGAGACAAATGGCAATACACCAGTAACTTTCCAGCTACGCTTTCAAGTCATAAATGAGAATTATAGTAGTACTAGCGAACTTTACACGGTTTCACCCGCGTAGCTCCCGTGCCTGCGGGAATACGGGACAAAACTAAGCCTATGTTCACCGGGACTAGTGTAGCTTCCCAACAGTGAAAGAGTTTTTCAAATCGGTCCAGTAGTTTCGGAGCCTATTCGTGCAAACAAACAATCAAATATTTTCTCTTTATAATATTTGAAGTATATTATACTACCGAAGTACCGATCAATTGACATATTAAATTAAAATTTCTTCTACGTATTTTGTGTAACCATAAAAGGAAGCATGTGCTACAAATTCGTTAGATATCAATTTGACTCACACTATCTCTGATTAAATAATCGTCGATAATTTTATTTTATGACAGAACAATTTTCGGAATCCGGTTTCCAACGATTGATAAAACCGCACGACGATATATTTTTATAAATTCTGATAGCGCTCGTAGCCAAGCTAACTCGGTGTTCTGTAAACGATCACTGTGTAAGCATTTTACGCTATGGTTGGTCCTTTGATGGGTGACCGCTTTTAGGGTTCCGTGCCCAAAGGGTAAAAACGGGACGCTATTGATGAGATTTCGCTGTCCGTCACGAGGCTCTATCTCGGGAACTAAGATATAGCTAAAGCTGAAATTTTCACATTTGATGTATTTCTGTTGCTATAACAACGAATACTAAAATCAGAAAAAAAGGGGAATTAAGGGGGACTCCCATACAATAAACTTGATTTCTTGCCGTTTTTTGGGTGAACCCACTGTGCGTGGATCCGACTCGCACTTGGTTGGTTTTTATTCATTTCCGAGCGTCTCCTTGCTTTCGAAAGTACGTTAAGCCATTTTGGTCCCGGTTGCCAGAATCATGAAAGTAGGAAGGGCAATGCTTTACCTTCAACCAAACCTATAACTTGGAAGTACAAGGTGGTTAAATGTGTAGGCAGAGCACATTTTCGAGGATAGAGGATGTCCCACATTAGATATTGATGCCATATTGGCTGGAGAAGCGTTATTGAGGATGTTACTTTTGAATACAATGTCACTAATATGCATCTACTACGTGACCACAAGGGTTCATTGTGAATTAGAAATATTTCTCTCTATTGAGCTACGAGATAATGGTCTTGGCCCTCGGCTTCACCCGCGTGGATTAAGGTTCCCGTTTCCATGGATTCATATTTATTAAGTAGCAACGATACAGACATCTACATTCAGAAACTTTCGCATTTTTAATATTACTAGGATAAGAAGCAGGACTAGCTGTACCCAGTGTACCCAGCTGGCCAGCAGTGGGTGCATACAACCTCTGCCTACCCCGTCGAGTATATAGACGTGATGGTATTTTACTAACAGTATTTATTCAAGTGTGAAGTACTAACTTATTAATACCATAATGCAGTGCCAGTAAGTATACTCCCGAAGCTTAAAATACCGACATTATTAATGGATGGAAGTGGGCAGTGGCTTCCGTTCGATAACACATAACAAGTAGGTATTACACTCGCTCTCTATAACAGTCTGAGTCATTGATTTACGGAAATTTACTCCAAATTCAATATGTACGTAATAGAATCAAAATCAGCCTACAATAGTTCTCCAGGGTGGCGACTCTGGGCCAAACGAGATGAATGCGTAGGCGGAAATTTACTGGATAAACGTCATTTTTTAAATTTCACCAATAAACTTCCATCAACGCTTTCAAATCGTACGATTCAGAATAGGTGTCCCGAATGTAGGCCCGTCCCAATAATTGTGATTGTGGAAGCCCAAGTGGCAAAGCAGTAATAAGATATGCCAAGATATTTAATAGGTTCAGTGGGTGCTACGTGGTTTAGCATATCACAGGCGAAGCCGTGGGACAAAGTTAGTCTAATATAAACAAACCAGTCAATATACAGAAATAATAACAAGAAATATATGCTTAGTTAATGAAAGACATCGTCTACTTATCACAGATGAACCATTATGAACGGACATTACGTATGGCCATTAATGACCTTGTTTGGCCTACTTTAGTACCAGAAGTACCGGTCCAGGACAATTTATTCATCATTAGCTGCATGTCTGATACACGTGAGGATGGCACTTATGCACATGATCTGAGAATGTTCTCGTATTAGACACTGCAGCTTCAGAAATTATAAAGACTTCCTAGTTTTTCGACACCAATTCTCGACAGATGAAAAGTATTTGTCTCATATATTGGCGTTACTGAATGAGAGTGAACAGAGCGGGTTTTGGATAAGTGTAAGGCCTCAGTTTTCTCAAAGATCTGATAGGTATGGGAAGTCACAAAGTCGACAAAGATATTATAGGTCGAGCCAAATATCTTGGTCTCTCGGAACTCGGAAGCAACGAGTATTTTTCGAAAATTGCGTGGAAAAATAGTAATCAGGCGAAAATTTGATAGTAGGTAATAAAAAAGTTTGTCGAGATGTCGAGACCTATGAATCCGTGGACCATCCCTGGACTCTGGACTTGAAAGTACTCGTCGGGAAGTTGAAAGACTATCTTTATGTTGAACCTTTTCTGGAACTATGTCCAGTTCAAGTTCAGCGTTTTTTCTGCAGTCTTGGTCATAGGTAGATCTTGATGTATGGGATCAGCAGGGAGTGGCGAGAAAATAAGAGTAACTACTAATAATCCCATTATACCTTCGTATTTGCTGGTCAGGAAACGCCATGTCTGACCCGTTCATTACCTGTAAACAACATAAGAAACGAAATTATTTCCAAATTTTCATTTAACCAATAGATTGAATATTTCATTGTAAATTCGAACATAAAAAATAAACAAGATATATTTTTCTTCTACAATGCTTCAGTTATCTACAGATTTTCAAAATGTTTGAAACACTCAAAGTCTCAAATATTATATTATCTTTTTTGGAGTGGCTTAAAAGTTACAAAGAAACGACATCGAGTTCATAATGAAAGGAAATTGATCTTCACGATAATTAACCTGGAGCTAGTGGATGGAGTCATGCGTAACGGCCATACACCGGGTAGCGGGTGACGAAGACAGGGAGACAATCAATCAATGGGGTCATTTATGATAGTTACAGTTACTTGGATGAATGAATACTCCATATGATGGGTATTCGAACTACTTATCTTGGGCTGGTTTCCAACAAAGCGGAGACGAGAGATGTGTTTTGACAACCAACCAGGTTTCGTTATTTCTACATCTCGCGTTGCGTTATCAAGTACGACGAAATCTGATTGGTTTGATAAACTGTGTACTACTACACTATTAAAAAAAATTGACAAATTATATTAAACTCCAAACACTGAGGTGAAGATTTGAATGTAACCGACCTTTAATAAATATTTCATCAGCTTGGATGGAACTGTTGCCATTTTGACGCAGTTTTTTGAATCACGCCATAGTCAGGTTCACCGCACCTCGAGGAAAGTCCTGTCGATCGTCTTTCCAGTACATGGTAGTAACGAGAACCTCTCTCTCACTCAATTCACTCAAAGTGCTATCATCACCGTTAAATAGACTGGTGGACTTCATAATAGGCATTTAGGCTACGGGACGGAACAAGAGATGCAAATAACATCCTTTATTTCATCAATACATTATCACAGCGAACGTCAAAGGTCGGATCGCGATAATTAAGATGAGCTGAGAACGGGAGCATGGGAAATGCTTAACAGTAAAGATAGTGAATGGACTGATGCAGCGGCGGGAAGTTCACACGACCACGATGGATACAACGGCGCGGTGGGTGAGCACCTTTTTGTTGATAAAGCTATTTGTTGAACCAGACATGCTATTACATATGTTTTGTATGAATACGTTTAAGGTCGTGAGGAACTTTATGTAGGACTAGCTGATGCCCGCAGCTTCGCCCGCGATGGCGCTGTATGTGAAAAATGATTTTCCCGCTTTTCTGTTGAAAATTTTCCTGAATTTTCTTTGCTATAAACCTCACGGAGCCCGAGACCTTTCCAACGAATGCAAAACCGTGGAAATCGGTTCGTGCGTTCTGGAGTTATAGCGTCAGGAAGGAAAACCCGACTTATTTTTATATAATAGATAAACCATCACAACTTCTGAAAAAGTAAAACTAAAATTTAGTCGTGACTCGTGACAGATGTGAAAAAAAAAGAGTGGTGGATGGTTATAGTATAGAAAAGGGATGAAATTTGGTATTAGAGAAGATGTAGTGATCTAAATATAGAGGTCAATAAGAAATGTAGAGACCATGGATGATAAAACATTGACAATACATGCTAGTGAGGCAAATGCGATTGGGCAAGATAGTTAGGTAAGAAGAAAACTGTACCTGGAAGAGTACTTGGACCAGATCAAATCGTACATGGTCAAGAATAAGTTAGTATAAAAGAGGAATAAGTGTTTTGAGCTGAGGATCGTTGATAGGATTTAGATGGACGTAGGCAGGCTTCACCAAACGGAATAGAAACATGACTTTGCGTACTCAATTTAGTTACTGATACTAATCAGGCTTTGCGCATTCAGTTTTTTCAATATTGATTACTTAACAAGTTTGGTACATATGTCATTTATATAGTGGATATTGTAAGTCAACTCTGTCAAAAGCTTGTCCCTGTTCGATTTACGTAACACCTACCTTTATCCAATATCGCTGGCTACCTCAAGTAGTGCGCCCACTTACTGAGTCAAGTCAGGTTTTCAAATTTCTACTGCGCAATGTATTTGTGTCGAAACCCTTTGTTACTGAAGCATTACTCAGATAACTAAATGTCAGTTATGTTAATTATTGAAGGTATTGTTCGCGGAGTTGAATTGTGATTGAATTAAAACACGCAGAGTCGGGTACTCATGCCAACTTTTAATCAAATTTTAGGAAGTTTGAATCAATTGACACGAAGTAGGACGTGCGCAATTTGATTTCTTGCTAAATATGTGTCACAGGACATTTTGCTTCACAGAAATTTGGTACTGACTAGCGTGGTATCTTGAGAAGCAATTTCACAATGCAAGTTCTGCAATATTTATTGTGGCTTTATCTAAGGATGAATGAATACAGGTTCAAATTGATATTTATTTATTGTGGCTTTATCTAAGGATGAATGAATACAGGTTCAAATTGATATTTGGAGCTAATGGTAACATCTAATAAGGAAAACAGGCACCCAGCTAGAATACTTGGAAGATCAGACGATTCCAACAGCAACGGTTTGAAAATTGAGTGGCAATTGTACAAAAGCAAGCGATTCCATATGACGAAAGTAGTTGTTAATTTTTATCGTCTGCCTGAAATGACGGTGCTTTGGAAACAACTCGTTACCTGAAAGAAAAATGACTGACGTGTCGTGATGTGAGGTGAAGAAGTATATAAATAAATTGGTAGTGCAATTAAACGTTTTTGCTCAAAACGGCCGCTCATTCATCAAAAACAACGATTTATGTCAAGTCCAGAATGAAAATCAACCAAGACACATGCAGTGCCGTGCCATCATACTGAAGCTGGGCAAAAAGTGCACGAATTGTACGCGAGTGGAAAGAATTTGGGCTGCAATCGCGTGCACTGTAGTCACTGCAAGTGGTTTTATGTAACAGCTGGCGTGCTATTGTTAGCATTTTTTACTGTTGCAATAAACCGTGAATGAGTTCAATCCTTGTTTTTTCCTCAAAACATGCACGTTCGGTCACATGCGAGTTGTTTTGTTAGTAGTTTCATTTTCGGGTAGGTCGTATATTATTGAGGAAAAACAAATATGTATTGCGGTTTTACTTTTTATGTAACTGCGAAAGTGACCGTTTCATGCTTAAACGCCTTCATGATTGAACACTAGCTAATAGAGAAGGGCGTTACTAACTGTAAATAGTTTTAATGACTAAGGTATATTAGTTTCGGTATTGCAAATAATACACGACTACTAACTAACAATTAGATGAACAAGTATTGCATATGCCAGGATCGTAACGAAAGAGAGTCACCTATTCCATGATATCGTGAAATGTATATCGTTGACACGGTATATAGGCAATACTAATACATTAGACGGCAACTCCATACGGAGAGTAAGGACTGCTATGTACCAAATAGGTCCTATTGTATTTCAATAAGAAATATTCCGTAACGAGATAAAGTACCGGTTTAATGTAATGATTCATTGGTCCACAAGAGGCGCGTAGGCGTTAAAATCTGACCATTAACTCAACGCTTATTGATGTTTAATGCAGAATTAGAGTTCAGCCATATCGACGATGATTTTTTAATAGCAGTTTGTCTTCCGCTTTTGGCGTCTTTTTTAAGCAGTTCAAAATTTAAGAACAATAGAATTTCGAGTCTATAACGAAGAAAAGAGCAGTTGAAAAACATTGGCTAACATTGCAGTATAATTCAAGTGTGTTTTCAAAATGACAAAAGAATTCTACAGCTGGCGAGATTCTCATGGGGCATCTACGTGGGGCTGTTCCGAAGTCACAGATACACACTATCACAGAGACAGACATGCTAATAGAATACAGCAGTAGTGGTATGACCTGTCGTAGCTACCTTGGGAACGGGAACTATCACGAGAGTTTTTTGAATTCAGACAACTTGTCCTGGCCTAAGCATTAGAAGCAGCGGCAGAGGAATGGAAAAAGCAACTACTGCATCAAATAGTCAGTATAGACCACCGGACCCTATTTGTCAAATCAGCCCATGGAAGTCAACTGCTGGACGTAGGCAACTCCCAAATTACGCTACAATACACGGTTCTGCGCCTTACGCATCCAGCCAGTTCATGCAACCTTTTCAGGTCGTCGTTCCATCTGGCGGATGACGTCCTACCTCAGTTTTACCAAGTCGCGGTCTCCACTCCAGCGTTTGCCCAATCGTCTAAGAAATATATAAATACATAATATAGGTAATTACTATTAGTAATTGAGTAGGTTAATATGCGGTTTCAACAGGAAACCCCCCATTCTATCCTTTGCCAGCTTCCCGCAACTTCGCTTACGTCAACATCAGTCGATTATTCCAAGTCTCAATCTTATTACTGGAATAAAATAACTTCAGTTTCTTCTACGTAATACAGCTCCAATACAGTTGTGGTTTTGATTGAACTAAATGAATTGTTTTAGCACAATTAAAACACTGTACAAGCCCTAGTATCTAAGAAAAATCATCTCTAGATTACATCGACTGTCGAACAAAAAAGTCAGCATTAGAATTGGTCTATCCGTTTGAAAGCTATGATACCACAAACCAGACATATACACAGGTTAAACTTATACCACCCATCGATTTTCCGTCAGCGAGTTAAAAATAGCGTAGCGAATAAGACCTGAATTATTCATGAATATGTATGTCATGCATGTTTACTTGGTATCTATAGCGTACTTATTTGAACTATATTGCAAATATAACCTAGATTCCATGAAATATGTGTCAACAGGTGAATGATACGATACCTATACCATGTATTACCGAAGCCTCACAATATTCATACGAATTATTTAACAATAGACCACAAACGTACGTACTACGTAGTATTCTTCGGACAAAACGTGCTCATCCAATCACGAATGATTCACAACACAGTTTGACCTATAACTAATAATATTCCGACCGCATGAGTCAAAACAAAGTTACCAGTATTGTAAACAAAGGCAGTAATTAAACGTAGTTTTACTTTATACATTAGCCTACGATACGTTACATAATATATGGAGCCCACTCTCCTACTTCCACTGCTCAAGCTCTATAAGGCTCTCTTTTTTTTACAAGTAAAAATTCTCATGAATGTCATAAAAAAATATAACCCCAGGGCGCCGATCCTAGACCCCACGATGTGAATGCGCGAACGGAAATTTACGGGTGCGGTTCACGCGTAAATTTGCGTCCACGCATTCATGTCGTATGAACCGAGAATCGGCGCCCATGGCTTCTGAGTTCCGTCCGACACTAACTTTGTCGGACATCGCGGTCTCTCCTGCCTGAGGGACTTTGAGCTCTACCGATGGGCCTTAAGTACTGTGCCACACTGATCAGTACTTAAAGTGTAAGATATTAGTTTATTGCTAAAGACACTAGAATAGAGGTAGTGATCTCTTAAGCCTCGATGACACGGTGCGAGTTTACAAGCTGCTAGTTGGCGGCTTTCAAAAGCTAGCGAGTCATTCAATGGGGTAGTCAAATGCAGATAGTTTTTGATCTAGAGAAATGTTTGATATGGTGTCCACGGTTACGTTCTATCATCGCACCGCTCGCCACAGACAGGGTATTTACCCTCACACTTTGCGTCCGGAGCGTTCATGCACGGTTAGATTGAAGAATGGTCTCCCTGCCTCGGTTTTCCCAAACGCCTACTGTGACCACCTCCTAGGCCCTTAGGAGGTGGCTTACAGTACCACCTCCTAGGCCCTTAGGAGGTGGCTTACAGTACCACCTCCTAGGACCCTTAAGAGGTTTTTAAAGGGTCGGCATCGCGAGCTTAGCGCCTTCGGTATGCAAACGTCTATAGGCTGCGGTGACCGCAAGTACATCTTGTGAGCCGTATGATTGTCTGCCACCTTAGTGGTATAAAAAAAGATAAAATAGCTTGAACTGCTCGGGAACTCGCTGGCTTGTAGCTTGTAAACTCGCTTCGTGTCATAGTGGCTTTAGAGACTGCTGTTATTCATATTGATTAATAGTTGAAGAAAGTCAGTAATTAATGTGATTAGTAACTGCTGCCCTTATCATAATGCGCAGCAGATAAGGATTAACCTTTGTAAGCTTATTACTTGTACAAAGATTATGTACAAGTGACGTATTCAATCAATCATATCCTTAGACCATATAACACGGGACTAGCCTTTGCGAACCACCGCATACAAAAATATTCTGCCAGTTTTCATACAAATGAAGGGGGAAACACAAAGACATATAAAATTTCATTGCATTTAAAAATGAATTAATCGACAAACGCGTAATGGCTGTTGTGTGTTAATTGTTATTGTACAGTCAACTACAATGAAATGTACTAGTTTAATCATATAAAATGATGTACTGATGTACAGGCTTTTTATAAAGCCAAAAGACCAAATGGTCATGTGCAATGGCAGAAAACAATGCTTAAGTAAGGCGCATCCTGTGGTTAGATGATCTAAGATCATATCAGTCAATGATTTTGACAGCGTGATACTGTTGGAAAACTACTACACTATACCCGTTCCCGGGAGATGTAAGCTAGAGTATTCCCATGGGAACGGGATTTACGTACCACCCGTTCGGTCTAACTTTGCCGCTGGCGTCGAGACGTATACCCGAATTTTTAACTACACGAAGTAAATTGACAGTAGCTAATGTCACTTCGTCATAGAAATTAAGGAACATTGTATGAAGAAGTGACATTAGTTGCTGTCAATTTACTTCGTCTAATTAAAAATTCGACTTTAGTATGGAGCCGAGCGGCAAAGTAAGAGCGAACGAGCAGTAAGAGAAACCGTGTGAGGTACGCTGGAATTTTATATTATATGCTTTAAAGTAGAGATGCGCCGAATGTGGGTTGAACCGAATTCGAACATTCGGCCGAATATTCGGTATAAAATGTACCGAACCGAATATTCGGCCGAACTATTCGGTTCATAATTAACGCGGTAAACAGGTTACTGCAGGTTAGTCGACGAGGCTAGGGACATTCTTTCAGCGTTGGGCGCGCAGCCCAACTTGCAACCGTGAAGAAAGTTTACAGTCGAAATGTCTTTTGTCTAAAGATTGAGAGAAAGACAGCACTCCCTTATGTGGCCGCACGCGTCAATAGAGTTATTGGTGGGAGATGGTGAGCTGAACGGGCTCCTTTTTTAAAGAAATGAGTTTATTTTCTACCAACGAAGATTTCAAAAATAAAAAGAAAGATTAAGATTAAGATGGGTAAGGTGAATTTAAAATGAGAGAAATTAAATTGAAAATGAGAAGTGCATTCTCACATAGACCTGGTTGAGTTTTGGACTGGTTGTGTACAGCCGTGTTTTCTAGCGAATTTGTAGCATTGTCGTGTGAAGACAAAGTTCTTGCATATTGTAACTTAAAGAAAAGATAAAAATAAAAACGGACTCCGTTAATGCCCCGGACTACAAACTAGAACTAAGCCAGCTCGTTACAACTATTTTAACCACTCAGTCCCTTCATTGCGACAATTTATTGGTGGGAAAATTAGTGACTACTTTGCGAGTTAAACGGATTCATTATACTCTGTAAACTAAAGCTTGATCTCTGTGACAGTTACATTAACGTTACCAAAATTTACTTTCATTTCAAAAGCATAAAGATGTTATTTACAGTTTGACTTTGCACCTCTGTGCTCTCACTCTATGTCTATGCATTTCAACCACAAAAACTATATACCGTTAACATAAATTCTATTCTTGTCTACGTTTGTACAACTGTCACAGAGATCAAGCTATATTTTACAGAGCATATTGGAACTGCTCTGTTCGCGGTGGAAACCGGGGTTTACTAATGTTTGACAAAAAACATTCTCCAAAGTAACACATGCTAAATTAAGTATCCCAAATTTTCATTTGGCAAAACCACTTTTCGCAATTTCACAGTTAGCAATACTATTTTTGGCAATTTATTGTTTAACAAATAATTACATGGCAAAGTATTATTTTACCAAGTATAAGGTAGTTCAAGTTCAAGTTCATAACATACTTTTCCCAGAATATTACATATCCATATGATTTACTCAAGAGTCTAAATTCATTGCATTAAAATATGGCTACTTGCTATTATAAAAAAAGATCCGGTGCTTAGCTTAACATAACCCACTCTTACATCAGACTTTCATGTTTTTACAAATTTTCCCCCATATTAAATTAAAATTTTGAACGAACGTACTTTGGAATACAATTTTTTTACAAAAGAAATCATTAGCTTAATGTATAATTGACTTAATAAAAATTGAGCAAGTAAATAATTGCCAAATAAATATTTGACGAAGTGATTAAAATGCGAAATATAAATTTGCTAAAGATATTTTTGGGAAATGAAACTTTGCGATAAGTTTATTGGGAAGTGAAATTTGAAGGAACATATTTTGCCAAACGGCAGGATCCCGAAAACCGGGCATTCTTTAGGTAAGCAACGTTGAGAACTCCGAGCTTTTTCATCTAAATGACTATGTTACTGTGCGTCACCAGAGATATCTGTACCATGACGTTAATTATGAGAAAATCTCTACCTGTTCAATAATGATTAATTTTGTTAATAATAATTTAAACATTCGGTAATTATTCGGCAAATAAACCGAATATTCGGCCGAATACGAACTATTGAAAACTTGCCGAATGTACCGAATTCGAATATTCGGCCGAACATTCGGCGCATCTCTACTTTAAAGTATGATTCGTAATCGCATCCCGTTTTCACGTCAAATAATAAAAAGCCAATATCTATAATTTCACCAATACAATTTAATTATTATTTCAATTTGTACGTTAATGCAATTCTTTAGTATTATTATGTTTCTTTTATGTTTTTACTTATTAACTTTCAAAACAGAAGGCTTTCGATCATAAAATCGGTTCAACAAACTCTAACGACAGGCGAAATCTGTAAGTGTACACAAATACAACATTTCACCTTTTTTAGTTTTTATCCCACGTATAGATGTTCAAATGGACAGGGGCAGGTTGTGACGACTTCTGTTGAACTTATTTTCCAGCCGCCCAAGAGACCTTCACCTTGGCTTAAAGACTGCGCCGTTACTGACAACCGCAACCAAGGCTTAACGTGCCTTTTGAAATGCCTGGCGAAGTGGTCACATAGTGTTCATCTTCCAAGGACCGGCCATACTGAAAGTTACTTACTGCAGAAATCTGTAAGTAACTAGTCTAGTCAATGAATGCTCAAAAAGGGGGTGTGGATGGAAAAGACGAAAGCAGAAACTTCGTCTTAAATACTTTGTTTGGACTAGTTAGGAGATAAACATACTAAAAGTCCTGACCCCTTCGAGGTAAGCCGAAGGCACAAAGGAGGTCCCGTTTTTTGGGTTTTCGCTTACTTCTCGAAAGCGGTGCTTTGTACGAAATTGTGTTGTACGACATAATAAAAGCTATTTAAATTCTCTACAACTTTGTCTTTTGCCTTTTGTATCTATCTCCAATCATTGCTTAGCTATGAGCTTCTAAAGGTGGTCGATTTTCAAAGCGCGCATTGTAAGAAATGATAGTGGTCCATACAGGCATCGTGACGTGAGGGATTCACTCTCGCCCCTCTGAGTGGGCAAAAAACAAAAAAAACGGGACCTTCTTTGTGCTCCCCCCGTCGGGCTCACCTAGGAGGGATCAGAACTTTTAGTATGTTTGTCTCCTAACTAGTCCAAACAAAGTCAAAGTTTCTGCTTTCGACTTTTCCATCCAAAAGTTATTCGTTTACTAGGCTATGTGTATATTGCTGCGTCCACATTTGTAATAATGAATAAATAAAAGTTACATGTTCGACACGATGACACGCTGGCTGTATGGTTCGTTATTATATGTTAACGAACCATACAGCGTGTCATCGTGTCGAACACGTAACTTGTAGCTGCAGTTTTCAACGGTACCGACACGCAAGTCTGATACGGTAATGGAGAAATGAACCGTAATAATTGTAAAATAGTTTAAAAAACTAAAAAACACGCTTCAAGCCCTTTTATTTGATACCCATATCATGGAGGTGCATTTCAAATAGCCTGTCCGACATCTTGGACGTCCGCCATATTGGATTTAAGTCACGTGACTATTTTTTTCGTATTCCTGACAGCAAACCCTTTCATTCGATACCCATATCATGGGGGTGGATTTCAATCAGCCAGTCCGCCATTTTTGGGAGGCCGCCATATTGGATTTGTAATGACGTTTTTAGCTAGTCATATATTGTCATCAGAACTCAGAGCGTGTGCAAAATTTCAGCCTGATCGAAGGACGGGAAGTGGGTCAAATTAACATTTCAAGATTTTCTTACATACATAGTTACAAGTGAAGCTAATAAAAGCGTGTTCAAAATGTCACAAATGTGGACGCATTATAACGCGCAACTAAACGTAAAAGGCAAAGCCTAGTAAAACAAAGCTATTTATGTTCCAAACTTAACAGTTGGCCGACGCACGCGCACGCAGCGTTTCCGCAATGACGCCATCTTTGGCTTGAATTCCAGGTATTTGATATGGCTACCCTTGACTTGTTTTTTATTGTTTTAAGATATTATTGAGCTTGGAGAAGATTAAGACATAGCTCATCGGTCGACATAGCTTATCGGTCGACATAGCTCATCGGTCGACCTAGCTCGCAGAGTGTGCGTTTTGAAGTGGCAATGGGCTGGTCACATCTGTAGAAGAACTGATGGCCGATGGAGCCAACAAGTTCTGAAGTGGAGACCACGACTTGGTAAACGTGGGGTAGGACGACACCTTGCCAGATGGATCAACGACTTGACAAGAGTGACTGGATGAGCAAAGCGCTGGAACGTGTATTATGGCGTAATTTGGGAGAGCTATCAGCACCAGCAGTGGACTGCCATAGGCTGATTTGATTGAATGATTATGATCACGTAAGCTTTCCTGTAATAACTCCTTTTTCCCTTTAGATTCGACAGCGAGTTTCACAATTGCTTCGTAAAGAAGAGAGGTGTACATGAGGTGTTAGGGTACAAAGAGACTTTAAACCCGAATGTTTTTGGGAGTATAGGAGGCAACAATAAGACCATCAGAACCTCACCACTCTACTTGTTATTCGATCTTCTGCAGATCGCTTCACGAAGCCCTAGCAGTTCAGACTTTTAAGATTAGTCAAGACTACTGCCATTTAACTAGTCAGTTACGCCCCGTATGTCGTTGTCAAATAATTTTGCTAGATCTCAGGAATCTGGGCTCCGAGGCGGACCGTCTGTGAAACTGGAATATAACGCTGTAATTGCTTCAAAGACCAGTTTTCACAGTCAATCAATTCTGACATAGAATGCAAATATTAAACTGGATGTGGACGCCACGTTTTGCATAACAATAGACCTTAAGGCAGACAGAAATTGTGATGCAACGATACGCTCACCTAAATATTCGTATTGCAATAATGCAGCGTTTTGAGTGATGTGATAAGCGGTGATAACTGTATTGATTGCTATCAAGCAAACATGTTGTTTGTATAACGAGTGGGGAAACTCTTTACCAACATCGATTACGAACGAAAACTGGCCAAGTGCGAGTCGGACACAGAGGGTTCCGTACTAAATAAAGACAAAAAATACGTTGGTTGTATGGGGGCCCCTCTTAAATATTATGTTTTGTATGAGAGAAAATGAGCAGCCCCGTACAAGATCGTTTTGTTTTCTTCATGATTTACTAAAATAAAAAATGATATTTGCTCGCGCCGTAAAAAGTTTGCGTGATCAATTCCTACTACCCTTTTTTCTGACTACGCACCCGTTGGACCTCAAAGTTTGGACCTCCTTGATAATTGGGATCCATTGGACCCCTGTTTACCGCTTGGACCTTAAAATTATTATACGTATGGAAATCTTCATGAATGTTATGCCGGACTCCTACCGACTAAAACCACAAGGCACCCTTCTTACTGCAAACTGCTTGGAGTCCAGGCTACGCTCTCGGAAGGATAGTCCCAAATCAATACTACCCATGCAGTACATGGGCCCCTAAACTCTGGAAGGTCAAATTTGAAATAAAACTCCTTTCAGATAAATACGAACATAAAGTACGTGTTAGTTTATTTTATGCTCTCTCATCATCAAGCTCACCTTTGTGAGTCACGGTTGCGGTGTGTTGACCTGCCCTGCCCCGTTAGTGTGAGATATGGTTGCACGCTAGTGTGTGTACGAGTGTTTTGGCCTCTCGCCCCTGGCGGAACAAAGTTGTGCATTCATGGCATTCTTTGTTTTTGTTTTGCGAAAGATTATGGGGTCAAAATATTTAATTTGCGGTACATAGGTGTTTTCTTGTAAGCATAACTATCAATGTACTTTATTTCACTACAATCTTCCATTTGCAGAGGTCTACAACAATTTATGTGTAGGTCGATATTTATAATAATCTATGGTTTGGTATCGTTTGTTTGATAAGATTGAAATTACAATCATAAGAAACATTATTACGACGACTCGACCTAACAAACTCCTTTTTTGGAATTGCGTATTATTGTATTGCGGTGCGAAGTGTTTTTGCAACTTTTTTCATATTTTGAATCAATATTGATAAATTTTAGAGATGCCACGCATTGGGTCGAAGCTAGTATAACTATAACGTACGTAGGCAGGTCTATATAGGGAGTTACTTTAACCCTTTCTGCACGTGCAATCGATTTCCGACCCCCTATTCATTAAGCCGAATAGTACGGAATTAGAACCCCATTGTGAGAACCGGTCAAAACTGGTATTGCGACATGCACGTTGTAAATAGAGCTAGCAAACGTTCCGATTTGCGCGGAATAGTCCCGATTTGTTTAAAAAAAATACATTATGTTATAGGAATTGGCGAAATTAATATCAATTTTTTTTCAACGTGAGGGAAATCCTGCATGGATGCTATGCCGAACACCTACCGCCTTAAAAACCTCACGTATCCTGCCCAACAGCCTACGGTTGGGAGCCCCGGGTAAGCCCCCGGAAGGATACCCCATTTTTTTTGATGATGCGGAATGATAAGTGTAAGTGAGTTTGATTTTCGTGATTCTATCAAGTGACAAAAATCGAGGTTGTGATTATTTTTATGTGACAATAAATTATTATCTATGACAGGAGTCCTATCCAAAGGCCTAAAAGTTTTGTCCGATATTTTCCAACTTAACATATGGCGACCCAGAAACAAGTTGACTCCATGAACTGTTTAAATATGAGTCATTGTTATCTATTTAGCCGATACGACGCCAAGTATTTTGCAACGAGACGCGACTTACGAGCGAAAGGCCGTTTTGTACATAAAAGGAAACCAGATTGGTGGGTAGTTGCCATTGTTTAAAAAAACTCGATGGTTTATCACGAAAATGCTGTAGAACGTGCCAAATTAAGAAGGCTTTTCTCATTTATGAGTGTTTTTGTGCTATTTCGGTGCCAGTATTCGTTACGCCAAGTTAGAAGCTTTATCAATCAATCAATTAAATCAGCCTTTGGAAGGTCTCTCCCAAATTTCATATTGACAGGGTTTTTGGCCTTACTAACTTACCTGACTTGGCTGGGCAAACGGGTTGGTACAGGGTTTCGAGTTTCCCTTCTCTACGTCATGACCTCTTCCGTTATAGAAGCTTGAAAATTTTCTAAAGCAGATGGTTTTTCAGCCTGTCCCTGTGTAATTCAATACGTCTATAGGTGTAGGTAGTGATAATGCAATCCCACTGGTGTTGCACGTTCATAGGCAACGGTGATAGATAACATTTCACGTGGAACCTATGGGTCCGGCCGTTTGCTTGTTTGCCTGAATCATTATTACTTATAAATAGATGGATGAATTATTATAGGTATTTCTATTCTTTATTATATTTCTTCTGATCCCAGACTTCAGCAACGGTAGTTAGAATAGTGTAATGCCATTGCGCCAATGACGCAGTAAAAAGATGATTAATTTAACATCTCCGGGTACACAATACAAAATACCTGTTACTACTTCTCATTTGTATAGTAATAATAGCCATAACGGTTATTCATACAAGCTTTGCTTAGAAAGATCAATTCGCTTTGCGTCCGGAGCGTTCGAGCAAGTTAAGGTCCGGGTTAATAGGGATTTTCTTTCGCGCACTCTTAAACCGTGGAATGATCTCCCTGCCTCGGTTTTCCCATACGCCTATAATATGGGGTTCTTCAAGAGGAGTCTTGAATGGTTCATGCAAGGTTGTCAGCCTTAGTAGGAAAATATCGTATCGTAGGTATAGTAATCGTATTTGTGTGTGTGTAATTGTGTACATTGGTTACGGCACTTACGGCTTAACAGCGAGATTTCGCACGTTTTGCTGGTTTGACAACAAGTAATCGTGAAATATAAAACGTTATCGCGATTTTGTAACTAGAGACGGTACAATTTTATGATATACTAGCGGACGTCACGCGGTTTCACCCGCGTAGTTCCCGTTCCCGTTCCCGTGGGAATACGGGAATAAAATATAGCCACCGCAAAGAGTGTAGCTTCCCAACAGTGAAAGAATTTTTCAAATCGGTCCAGTAGTTCCGGAGCCTATTCGTTACAAACAAACAAACCAACAAAAAAGCAAATCTTTACTCTTTATAATATTAGTATAGATTCGGTCTGCCTGATGGAAAGCAGGGAAAAACTGTTCTGTTTCTGTGAGGGCTAAACTTCGGAATGAGGTTATCCGGCAGAGAGCTAAAGTGGTCGACATAGCTCACAGAATAATCACTTTAAAGAGGCAGTGGGCCGGCCACTTCAGCAGAACAACAGCCGGCCGACGGAGCAAGCGAGTTCTGGAGTGGAGACCGCGACTTGGCAAACGTAGCGTAGGATGTCCACCTGCCAGATGGACCGACGATCTGGAAAAAGTCGCAGGCTGGGACTGGATGCGAAAGGCGCAGGACCGTGTGTTGTGGCGTAAATTGGGAGAGGCCTCCGTCCAAGAGTGGACTGCCATAGGCTGATTTGATTGATTGATGGAAAGCCACAGATATATTGACAGTGTTTGCTTAAGAACCCGGGTGGTGAGAGGAGGGAATCTCGTGCGCTGGCAGTTCGTTCCAAGTTTTTATAGTTCGACAGAGAAGCTATCTTTTAATATTACTAATGCAAACATTCAGTGTAAGTACTCGTTTAAACGATTGGAAAGCAAAATATAAACACCATTTTAAGAGTGCGATAACGGACGATGACGTCTAATGAATTAAGATGCTATCTTCAATATTAAACCGTTGCTAATCTTTTCGTAAACAGACAGACAGACTAATTGGATAACTCAATTTGATACGAGTAGGTATTACCTATTGGTAAAGTTAATATGCAAGCGAAGTAAGAGTTGCTTAAGCTCCAACCACCTCCCTCTTTTTAAGTGTGGGAAATCCTAATGGATGCTATGCCGGACTCCTACCGACTAAAATCACACGGTGTCCTACCTACACCTGTCTACCGCTGTAGCTAAACAGGTCATATCACTCAATGCCAGCTCGCGAATTATTCGAATACACCCACATTTCATAAAATGAACGCAATATGTAACTAAATACTTCGTAATTAGTAGTATCTTTTGTAGTTTTATACATAATGTAATCGTATTAAAGTAAATAAGTGGAATCTTTATAGTTTGTAAAACTTTTAGAGGTGTTCTCAGCCTGATAAAGTGTCCTATATTTGTGATCAGTGTATATAATGCAAGTACTTTTATTTACACTTCTGTAAGCTAATTTTTATGTCACAATAAAGCGTTTTGAAATGAAATGATGACACGGTGTCCTACCATCTGGCAGGCCGGGAGTCCCGGGTACGCCATCGGAAGTATAACCTCAGGACTCCCGATACAAACTTGTCCACTATCATAGCAGTCTCTCCCTGTGGGTTTGGGTGTATCATCTTTAAGTTGGCTTGGCACTGGGGGTACGTAGGTCGAAACTCTTAAGCTAAATCCCATACAAGAGTAACTTCTCTAATATGACCTTCAACTCAATCACAGTAATAACTTGGTCATAACAACGTATATCTGAGTCATTATTAACACCTTTATACAACTGTTTGTTGTATAAAGGAGTACTTATTATGTCATCAATTTATAACTAGCAATTCTCTCACGCATTTCACACCCGATATGGCGCCTCTTATTTATTTATATCTACGTATCGACACCTACATGGTCTTCATCACATCTAAGCACTTTGAGACGTCATTTATTTCCGAACGTTTCCGTGCTTCGGAAGGCACGTTAAGCAGTTGGTCCCGGTTGTCAGGTTAAACACAAATTAGAGATAGTACAGATAGAAAACTCATGACATGTACTTTTTTCACACACCCTCTGCTACAAACACTCGCGCACAAATCAGTATCGAAAATGCACAAATCATTATTAGTCCATTGAAATGTTACAATTTAAGGACCGAATATTGCATTTCTTAGAGGAAGCAAATTTAATTTTTGGGACATGTGTGGGGGGTTCAATAGAAGCTTAACCTCAAGTTTGTGGGGTCGCCACCCTTGTCCCCCGGCCGCAATCTTAAAAAGGGGTGAAAACACTTTTTTCCCAATATCTCGGAAACAATGAGTCTTACAAAAAATTTGTGATGTCATAATTTGTAGCAAATTGCTTTGCCTACAAATATGTTAAACAAATTTTTGCCCTAAATTAAAAATTAAAGAAGTTATTTTTTTTTTTGTAAAATGTATAAAAAAAGTTATAGAGCAGAAAAGAAAATTTTATAAATTTTTTCTAAATTTTTTGTTAAGTTTAATACACATTTGTAGGCAAAACAATATGCTACAAATTATGCCTCTACAATTTTTTTGTAAGACTCATAGTTTCCGAAACATTGCGAAAAAAGTGTTTTTTACCCCCTCTTTTCAAGATGGCGGCCGGGGGACAAGGGTGGAGACCCCACAAACTTGAGGTTAAGCTTCTATTGACCCCCACACATGTCCCAAAAATAAAATTGCGTCCTCTAATAAATGCAAAGCTCATGTAACATTTCAATGGACTATATCGAAAATTCGGTTGAGAGCGCCTGACCTCGTATCTGTGAATGAGTTGCCCATGTGTGCGTAGCCTCAGCGAATTTAGTACTACCCGTTCGCTCTAACTTTGCCGCTGGCGTAGAGGCGTATACCCGAATTGTTAATTAGACGAAGTAAATTGACAGTAGCTAATGTCACTTCGTCATAGAAAATACGCAACATTGTATGAAGAAGTGACATTAGTTGCTGTCTATTTACTTCGTCTAATAAAAAAATCGACTTTAGTATGGAGCCGAGCGGCAAAGTTAGAGCGAACAAGCAGTATGTAGGTTTCCATCTGTACTACCTATCTCTAATTTGTGGTTAAACTGACAGTCGTTAAGTCAAGTTGAAGGCCTTATGAGCTGCTTAAAAAGTTCAACTGTGGTTAGTCACAACCTACGCCCGGGTCGGCAGCGCGTGTGTAACGCCTCTGGTGTTGCAAACGTCCATAGGCTACTGTCACCAACCTTCCGGTAGGCCGTAAGCTTGTCTGCCACCTAAGTAGCAGGAGATTATAGAGTTGGTTGGAATCAAGTTGACTAAAAACAAACAAAAAAAGCAACTAAAGATCAGCCCCCAAAAGCCTGGCTACCCCTTGTCTCGTGTTTATCCTATGCATCCGAGGATGTCAGTCTTCTGGTGTACATAAGGATTTACCAGTATCCTACTTCCTACTAATATTATAAATGTAAAAGTTTGTGAAGATGTTTGGATGTTTAGATGATTGGGTGTTTGTTACTCAATCACGCTCTAACAACTGAACGTATTGGGCTGAAATTTGGTACAGAGATAGTCTATAGTCTGGAATAACACATAGCCTACTTTTCATCCCGGAATGTTCCCACGGGAACCGGGTACGGGTACCGAATTTCACGCGGGCGAAGCCGCGCGAGCATTATCTAGTATTGTCATAATACACGATTCTACAAAGGACTGGATGTGGAATATTCAGTCTCTCCGCAGTAGAATAAATTATTGGATAGGTTCTACAAGCAGAGCGTGAACTTGGTGGGATGGTTTAGGGTTTTCCCATGTAAATAAGGCAAGAAAATTCCTAATAACATAATCCGCCACAGTCAAGATTCACATTATTATGCGAGTTTATGTCTACTTAGTTTTGCTAATCAGGTAGTCTGAACAATTTGCTTCCCAGGGTAGAAAAAGTCGAGATTGCCTTTACTACCACGGTACTAATTTCCATACCTCATATTTTAGCATAATTATATTGAGACTAAGCTTACAGTGATAAAGGAGGTCGTAAAATGAGACTAAACAGTAGTTTTGAATACTTTCCTGTGGGATTGGTCTACCAGAACCCTAAGTGCTTTTTTTGACGTGACAACGTCTTACAATTCGATGGAGCCGGCTGCACGCAGGTAAAAACATGACGTATGCTGCGTTACCTCGCTCTGAGGCGTTCCATTTAAGACGAGTCGTCACGTTCAACCATCGTCAGTAAACCAACTTTACAGACAACTGATTTTTTATGTGTGTGGCAAATTGACTGCCTCTGTGGCTCAGTCGGCAGTGATACCGCTTGCGGCGCTGGATGTCGTGGGTTCGATTCCCACCGGAGACAAATATTTGTGTGACTTCCGTTCAGACATCTGTTCAAAGTTTGAAATAAAACAAAAATGACAACGTCAATCGAATTAAACTTTCACTTTCACAATAAACGTTAGAGGGGCAGTCGGGTGAGACCGTCTCACGGCTTCTTGTTTAGGTAAACGAACATCCATCAAATCAATCCAAATTTTTGCATAATTATATGTAACAACAATTAGTATCGTAAATTCGACAATAAACATCTAAAACATCTGCGGTCAAATATTTTCGTAGATGTCACAGTAAAAAATACCACTTCCATTGAAGGTTACCTAAGTAACAGTCTGCCCAATCTTATATTGCTGAACTGGTAAGTGTGAATTGATTACGCTGTGGTTTCTAGAGAGGTGCAAAAAGATTGAATCTTTTTTCACTCGATTGAAAATTACATAAACAAGATAATGAAATTTGATTGACAACCACTGATCTAACCACTTTCATTGCGCGATATACAACGATGTTTTATATATTTTTATGTTGGACTTGATCTATAATTCATTTTGTAATAACATTTCAGACGGATTTTCTCTTTGCGTGTTAAAAATTACAAGCGTGCTGCGATAGTAATTGCATTTGTGGTGCGGTTTGATTGTACAAATTTACTTTCAATTTTATATTAGAAAAACAAATAAGAAGTATTACCATTGGATTGTGAAAAAACTAAATTTATACGACGCAACCGATGTAGGGCTTGAACTCCGGAATTCCGGAATTGACATAATTCCGGAATTCCGATAAAATCTAATATCGTTCTCAATTCCGGAATTGGCGAGATCAATACCGGTATTTCGATATTGAAAAAAAAAATATATTCGCTTCTTCTTTAATTTCATTACAAACAAAAATGTAGATTATAAGCTTCTTATGCAATGTAATTACCTTTAATTACTACAATGTTGATAATTTAGGATTTCTCTATTAACAAATTAATTCGATTGTATACTTAGGTGTTAATCATTTTATTTCATGATATTTCTAAAACCTACTAAGAAAGTAAATCCATAAAATTAATGGTATTTGATAGAAAACATACTATTTAAATAATAATAATATTATTGATGACGTTTTTGTATTTTTTTTACATTTAGACTTCAATTTATAGTGCGAACTTAGACTTGGCTCTGACTTATGCTACGAGTTAAATTTAACTTTGATAGAAACGCTCGCTGTAAGAATTTGACAGAGGTCCCGCTCAGCATAGTTCTAGTAGTTCTGCCCGTACCTTATTATTAGGGGCAAACATTGCTCAAAGGCGCTCCACTGACCCAGAGTGAGGAGGGTCCTGGGTTCCCTGTTCTCATCAAGGCGGAGGAACATATTCCTTAGCACATGGCTCCGACTCAGGCGCCCGACGCTGATTGCAGCGAGAACGACGTGCCCGAAGTCACTGAATGTAAGTTAAGGGCGACTGTACTGCGGCTTAGATTTCGCAGGGACTGTGCCCCTGGACCCTTCAGCTTTCCAGGCCGAGCGTGGGTCCTGGCTCTTGAGGATCTCGGACCTCGAATGGTGGGGCTCTTTAGTGCATGCCTCGAAAAAGGCCAGATTCCCAACGTCTGGAAGACAGGGAAACTGGTTCTGATCTGAAAGGCAAGGTGGTCGGCAGTCTTCCCATCCGGGGATCGGCCGATCGTGTTGCTCCATTGAGCAACTCCGGTCACACCCGGTCCAGTCGGATCAGTCGATCCCCAACAATGATACGCTTAAGGAGCTTGCATACCTCGTTAGGTATGCAAGCTCCTTGAGCGTATCATTGCACAGCGCACAGTCGGGCACCTCACACGCGTGGGGCCTGATTTGGCGGACAACCAGTTTGGTTTCCGTCAAGGGCGCTCCACCGTGGATGCGATCATGCGCATTAGAAGACTGACGGAGGAAGTAACATCGCAGGGTGAGGTGGTGTTGAAAGCGATGGCGATGTCACGAAACACCGGCATCGCCTTCAACACCTTGCCCCGGAGCTGCGTTAGGGAGGCGCTTATTTATCATGGAGTGCCTCCCTACTTCCGTCGAATTGTCGGGGCCTATCTTTCCGAGAGGGCCATATCTTACCCAAGCTGGCTAGGGTCCAGCCGGGTCAGCGAGATACGTCGTGAGGTGTTCCGCAGAGATCAGTCTTAAGACCGCTTCTGTGGAACATCGGTTACGATTTGGTGCTGGGTGTTCCGTTGCTCAGAGGCAGCATGTCTCGAGGATCTGGCAGCGAGGCAACTTGCGTCCTTGTTTAAATAAATTAATTATATTTCTTATTTATTCTTTTCTGGTGCAATGAGGCGCTGGAGCGGGGTCATAGGCCTACGTCTCCAGAAATCTAGGTTCGGCAGTTCCAGCTCCACAAGGAAACCGTGGAGACCTGGACTTGGGCAACAAACCGAATCGCCACATCACATCACACAAGGGGGAAATCGCCGAATCGCCACAATCACGGCGGTCAGACCGGTCATGGGCGAGTGACTAGAGAGGAGCCACGGTGCGGGTGCTATGTCCTACCGGTTGTCACAGATGCTTACCGGGCACGGGAGCTCCAGTAAGTATCTGTGACGAATACACCGGGAAACCACACCTAAGTGCCAGCACTGCTAGGAACGCAGTGAAGACGCAGTACTTCACACATTAGTGCCGTGCACAGCGTGGACTTAACAGCGCCCGGTCCTCGTGGTAGTTCTGGACGTAAACATTCTCTCGCTGGAAACCATTGCGCGAGCTATGATCTCCAGTGGTAGTAAGTGGGACGCCACTGCGTCTTTCTGTGATCAGTTAATGCGGTGAAAAGTGATCGAGAGAGAACGCTCCCACCCGAATTTCGCATGTTTTTGCCCAAGACTATCGGCCTCCATAATCGGGGGCCTGAGGACGGTGGGAGGGTTAATCGCCGTCCTTACAAAAGCACGCCCAAGGCGAAAGCGTGACGTGAAAGTTTCACGCACGCCACACGCCCTGAGATGCGGGATAACACCTGAACAAGCCCCAAATACGCGGGATAGCATCCGAACCTCCTAGGTGAGGCTGCAGTGACAGTCAAGGTCTGTGGGGAATCCTGGGGTCATCCTTCTGAGGGCTTACCCGGGCCAACCGTAGGCAATAGTTAGGAAACCTGTGGTTTTTAGTTGGTTACGTTAAAATAAGTAATTTTACTGGGAATCAAAGTAGTTTATCACTAATCACGTAGGACTACCATCTCCCGTTTCTTTTTTTACATATCACTATTTTGTACAAAACGAAACTTGATTGAGTTCCGGAATTCCGGAATTCCGGAATTCAAATACTGAATATCGAAACTCAATTCCGGAACTGAAAAAGCGTCCGATATTCAAGCCCTAAACCGATGTGATTCAAACCAGAAATCATATATAATTGTCTATTAATAATTTTACACTGAAAATATCAGATCAAAGTTCCGGTAGGTAGTTCCGAAAAAGAACCCGCAAAGATATACCATAAAGATAGAACTTGAAGAACGCTATAACGAGGCTGCGGAGGTACCTATAGTCTCTATCACTCTATCGGAAATCCTATGGACATTCTTCAAAGAAGTAAGCCAAGCAATTCAATAAAATAAGGGTGACTGGAATGCGTAAAGCTTTTTTTTTACAGACCATTCAGCCATCGGGCAAAACAAGGTCATTGACATTTAAACCTCTCTGGCTCTTACTACCTACCGCCCAGTATCTGATGACCCTAACAGTCCATACATTTTATCATTAAAGTATAAAAGAGATCTATCAAAGTTTATTAGTAGTGGGTTGACATTTTCTTTGAGAAAGGTTTTTATTGACGTTTTTTGACTTAACTGTGACTGTTGAAGAGATTATAGGCCTCAAGTTAATCACAGCTGAATACACAGTGTATATTAAGGCAAGTACTTGATGGGTTTCAAAAGATTGAATTATAAGAGACCGTATAGTTTACAGCTACCCGTAATTTGTCGTGCTCGAGGGCAAGTTGTAAGGAGTTTTGAATATTAAACCGATAAATTTCTAACATCATTTTAATGCACGACTACATCGGCCGGCTGCCATGCCAACACTAGACAATACACAACGTGCAGTTCCAAATACAAAATTGACTTTCGAACGAATGCAAAATATGAATGTCAGTTGCCAGACCTCAGAGTAGACCAGTGGGGTTGTTCTGTCGGCTTCATATGAAGAGCTCATAGTCCCGCTTAGACAGTGTTCGATGCCATTAGTTCTTAGGTATCTCGGTAGGGCCCCAACGCTCTGGTCTCTATTAGTTATGCTCATGTCTATGCTCTCATAATGCCCTACCTATTTAAATAGTTCAGACGATCTAGACTTCTAGAGAGACCAAACGCAAAAAGCAATAAAAACAAGGGTCTCTTATCACTTACATTGAAGTCAAACAATGTTTCTAAGGGCCGTATGAGACGGTCTAACTAAATAAATTGGTCCGAATTTTATCAATAAAATAATTTGAAACTAAATTACCTAGGTCAAAACAACGAGACGAAGTCGTTATGGCAGCTATTAGTCCATTGAAATGTTACATGAGCTTTGCATTTATTAGAGGACGCAATTTTATTTTTGGGAAATGTGTGGGGGGTCAATAGAAGCTTAACCTCAAGTTTGTGGGGTCGTCACCCTTGTCCCCCGGCCGCCATCTTGAAAAGAGGGGGGAAAAAAACACTTTTTTCGCAATATATCGGAAACTATGAGTCTTACAAAAACACTGTAAAGGCATAAGTAAATAACAATTTGCTACAAATTATGACTTGACAAACTTTTTGTAAGACTCATAGTTTCCGAGATATTATATTGCTAAAAAAGTGTTCACCCCTTTTTAAGATTGCGGCCGGGGGACAAGGGTGGCGACCCCACAAACTTGAGGTTAAGCTTCTATTGACCCCCCACACATGTCCCTAAAAGAAAATTGCGTCCTCTAAGAAATGCAATATTCGTTCGGTCCTTAAATTGTAACATTTCAATGGACTATATGTCTCATTTCTACATTGGAACCATTTGACAGAAACAAATAAGGCACAATTAAAATTTACCATACCTACTTAATATACAAAAATAAAACCTATTCTATTCTACGGCTGTTTTAACCGATAAGGGATTTTCTTAAAATTTTAACAATGATTTTTTTTAAATTTGGATTCGATTTTGGAGTTTTATTCAAAGAAAGTTTAAAACACTAGTCACACGGTTTTCGTCATGTCATTTCATCCATAGACAATTAATTTGAGTGATGAAAACGTGAATTACAGAGATTCTGCAATACAAAGATTACTTATAAACTTACAACGCGTACTAGTACGGAAAAAAGACAAAGAGTTCTTACTACCGGTTTCCAGAACGCGAGGTCAAGCTATTTGAATGAATGTTTTGTTTATTTGCGAGCAGTTTATCGACCGAAAACGATAATACGTTTAAATAGATATAATGATCTGGGATATCTTATTGATGTTATTACATTCATTTAGAATGCCAACAACTGGACCAACTTATTAAAATCCCACGTGGTTTTCAGTTTGATTGAATGACTAACTATCTTACACTTTTAACGTTACCTAGTCATTATGTAAAATCTGTTTAAAGTCAATTAACCGCATTAAATGATTGTTTAAGTCGCTTTTTTATAAAGTAACTGCAGAACATCTCAAACAGATGTTTGAGATTCGATTATTAGTCAAAAGCAGCTCCAGCATGCAGGTATGTTGCCTTGAGCTCAGGTGATCTTGTTGGACTTCCAAAGTGTATGTAACTCTTACTGTCGTTAACACATAATAATGTACGATATTCTTTATTGTTTAGGACAAGACCGAATTTGTGGCGATCTTTGGGGGAGTCCTATGCCTAGCAGTGGGCGTCAAATCAGTGATACTTTTGTAAAGGCTTGGCATACTGAACAAACTTTTGAACCACCTATCGTGAGAGATGCTAGTTCAACGAGGTTTAATTAGTGGCGGTGTAACTACGTTTTAAAATGTCATGCGTACCTACTGTACAAGTGTACGTTTGAAATTATTACATAACAAAGTAGGCACATGGTACGTAACCTAATTTATCGCTGTCCAAAGTATTATATTCAAAATAAGTCATAACTCACAAGATCAAACTGCTATTAAGTTGATCCTTGAATCGCTGATTATTGGCGATAAATTGTGCCGTCTACGATAGTCCTAACATTGTACAGCAACTAGACACACACACACCTACACAGGGATAAACTAATATTATATTTAGCTCATACAATACTAGACCTTAACACCTTATTTTAAGGTTTAAATTAATATAGTGGTGACCACATTCCTTAGCTCAAGGTCGATGCAATGACCTACCGTGTCGTGTTCAACTGTGCAAATAAATTCATATTAATCACCCTGGATGCAATTAAGAATTACAGTTAATGCTCAGATCTAGAGGTTTGTAAAGTTAATGAAGATGATTAATTAACGTTAGTAAGAGTTAATTAATCATCTTGTCTTAGTATACCGTGAGTTTCGTGAAAGTTGGAAGTCATTCAGTTTTATTGAAAAAGCTGATGGCCAGAGCAACAGTGGGCATATCTTCTCATAATAAATGTGTTGGAGATGGAGACCTTCAAATGGGGACCCTGCTGACAACGAGGTCGTGGCGAAGACAATAAGAACTTGAAACAAAACCCTGTATCAACTCGTCTGGTCAATGTTGTAAGGCCAATATCACACTGTCCCAAAAAGAATTTGGGTAAGACCTACGCCCAGCAGTTGATAGGTTAACACTAGCGGACGTCACGCAGTTTTACCAGCGTAGCTCCCTTTCCCGTGGGAATATGGGAATAAAATATAGCCTATGTTACCCGGGGAAAGTGTAGCTTCTCAACAGTGAAAGAATTTTTCAAATCGGTCCTGTAGTTTCGAAGCCTATTCGATGCAAACAAACAATCAAATCTTTCCTCTTTATAACATTAGTATAGATTCAGTGTGGTTCTGACACATTTCGTGTTCTATGATTGAGGTATTTTTTTTAACGTGAGGGAAAATCCTTCATGGATGCTATCCCGGACTCCTACCGACTAAAAAACCTCACGTAACGCCTAACAGCCTATGGTTGGGAGCCCCGGGTAAGCCCTCGGAAGGATGGCCCAGAACTCCAAAATGATTGAGGTATACAATATTTCTCATATCACGACTAAGTAAAGAACTTTTGATTCCAGATTGTGTCTCTTTTATTTCATACAGTAGCTGTTGCCCGCGACTTCGTACGCGTGAAAATTATGTTATAATGCCAATTTGATTGCTTTCTGCTTAGCCCCTAGGATATGTAGCGTGATGATATATAGCCTATTTGAAGACCCTACCCCTAGTTAATATTTATGCAAAATTTGAATCAAATCTATTGAGTACTTTTCGAGATCCTTCCGGACAAAGCAAAGCAAACAGACAAACAGACAAACCGAAAACAGACAAAAAATTTTCTAACTACATTTTCGGCTTCGGTATCTTATGTTGAACACCCAGCGAGTTTTTTTTTTAATATTTTCAATGTACAGTTTTGACTTTTTTATCATTTTATTATATGTATAGATTTCCGAAAGCGCTCTCTCGATACTCCGGAAGTCACAGAAAAGGTTCTCAAAAGGTTAAAAACTCAAGATCACACTCGAGTTCAAGTTTTTTTGTTTCCAATATGGCGTACGGTGACCTGTGTGAACTTGGCACCCTAGTTGCAAAAATCGAATTTTTTTTTGCGTGTTCTTGAAAAGCTTGGTTTGTAGTTGATTGTAGTAAAAAAATTTTTGTTTGTAGTTGAACCGAATTTTTTTTATGGATCAACCAAAAATAGCCAGCACCCGGATTTATAAAAATTCAATTCTAACGGTTGATTTGCATGAAGAATCGTTAGTAGTTGTTTGTAGTGAACGAATTTTCGTTTGTAGTTAAACCGAAAAAAAGTTATGGATCAACCAAAAATAGCCAACCCCAGATTTATAAAAAATCATTTCTAACGGTTGATTTGTATAAAGAATCGTTAGTAGTTGTTTGTAGTGAACGAATTTTCGTTTGTAGTTGAACCGAAAAATTTTTATGGATCAACCAAAAATAGCCAGCCCCCGGATTTATAAAAATTCAATTCTAACGGTTGATTTGTATGAAGAATCGTTAGTAGTTGTTTGTAGTGAAAGAATTTTCGTTTGTAGTTGAACCGAAAAAATGTTATGGATCAACCAAAAATAGCCAACCCCAGATTTGAAAAAAATCAATTCCAACGGTTGATTTGCATGAAGAATCGTTAGTAGTTGTTTGTAGTAAACGAATTTTCGTTTGAAGTTGAACCGAAAATTTTTTATGGATCAACCAAAAATAGCCAGCCCCCAGATTTATAAAAATTCAATTCTAACGGTTGATTTGTATGAAGAATCGTTAGTAGTTGTTTGTAGTGAACGAATTTTCGTTTGTAGTTGAGCCGAAAAAATGTTATGGATTAACCAAAAATAGACAACTCCAGATTTATAAAAAATCATTTCTAACGAATGATTTGTATAAAGAATCGTTAGTAGTTGTTTGTAGTGAACGAATTTTCGTTTGTAGTTGAACCGAAAAATTTTTATGGATCAACCAAAAATAGCCAGCCCCCGGATTTATAAAAATTCAATTCTAACGGTTGATTTGTATGAAGAATCTTTAGTAGTTGTTTGTAGTGAAAGAATTTTTGTTTGTAGTTGAACCGAAAAAATGTTATGGATCAACCAAAAATAGCCAACCCCAGATTTGAAAAAAATCAATTACAACGGCTGATTTGTATGAAAAATCGTTAGTAGTTGTTTGTAGTAAACGAATTTTCGTTTGAAGTTGAACCGAAAAATTTTTATGGATCAACCAAAAATAGCCAGCCCCCAGATTTATAAAAATTCAATTCTAACGGTTGATTTGTATGAAGAATCGTTAGTAGTTGTTTGTAGTGAACGAATTTTCGTTTGTAGTTAAGCCGAAAAAATGTTATGGATTAACCAAAAATAGCCAACTCCAGATTTTAAAAAAATCAATTCCAACGGTTGATTTGTATAAAGAATTGTTAGTAGTTGTTTGTAGTAAACGAATTTTCGTTTGTAGTTGAACCAAAAAAATGTAATGGATCAACCAAAAATAGCCAACCCCAGATTTATTATTTCTAACGGTTGATTTGTATGAAGAATCGTTAGTAGTTGTTTGTAGTGAACGAATTTTAGTTTGTAGTTGAACCGAAAAATTTTTTATGCATCAACCAAAAATAGCCAACCCCAGATTTATAAAAATTCAATTCTAACGGTTGATTTGTATGAAGAATCGTTAGTAGTTGTTTGTAGTGAACGAATTTTCGTTTGTAGTTGAACCGAAAATTTTTTAAGGATCAACCAAAAATAGCCAGCCCCCGGATTTATAAAAATTCAATTCTAACGGTTGATTTGTATGAAGAATCTTTAGTAGTTGTTTGTAGTGAAAGAATTTTTGTTTGTAGTTGAACCGAAAAAATGTTATGGATCAACCAAAAATAGCCAACCCCAGATTTGAAAAAAATCAATTACAACGGCTGATTTGTATGAAAAATCGTTAGTAGTTGTTTGTAGTAAACGAATTTTCGTTTGAAGTTGAACCGAAAATTTTTTATGGATCAACCAAAAATAGCCAGCCCCCAGATTTATAAAAATTCAATTCTAACGGTTGATTTGTATGAAGAATCGTTAGTAGTTGTTTGTAGTGAACGAATTTTAGTTTGTAGTTGAACCGAAAAAAATTTTATGCATCAACCAAAAATAGCCAACCCCAGATTTATAAAAATTCAATTCTAACGGTTGATTTGTATGAAGAATCGTTAGTAGTTGTTTGTAGTGAACGAATTTTCGTTTGTAGTTGAACCGAAAATTTTTTAAGGATCAACCAAAAATAGCCAGCCCCCGGATTTATAAAAATTCAATTCTAACGGTTGATTTGTATGAAGAATCTTTATTAGTTGTTTGTAGTGAAAGAATTATTGTTTGTAGTTGAACCGAAAAAATGTTATGGATCAACCAAAAATAGCCAACCCCAGATTTGAAAAAAAATCAATTACAACGGTTGATTTGTATGAAAAATCGTTAGCACTTGTTTGTAGAGAATGAATTTTCGTTTGTAGTTATGTATTTAAAAATAGATATAATTATAATTTCGATTTATTTTTACTATAGTTTCTAGTTATTAAACCTTTTGCCTGATTTGAGGTTTGTAGTGGTAGAACTTTTGAGACTGTTAGAAGAGAAATTCATTAGAATCGATGAAATTGAGTAAAAATCGTTTTAGAAGGATCTCGACTGAACAACTTCGGTTGAGAAGATGAAATGGAAATGGAAAAAGTTGAGTAAAACTCGTTTTCTCGGAATCTGAACTGAATTACTCTGGTTGCGAAGATTGGACAACCACTACAAACGTGAAAAATGATTAAAAGATGCTTGTAGAGGTTAGTAGTGGAAGAATTTTCGATTGTAGTAGAACGAAAATTGATTGAGATCGATCCAGTTTAGTAAAACTGACGACTGCCTCTGTTGCGCAGTCGGTAGTGATACCGCCTGTGGCGCTGGAGGTCGTGGGTTCGATTCCCACCGGAGACAATTATTTGTCTGACCCATAAATGTTTGTCTCAAGAGTCTGGGTGTTTTAATGTATTATATTATGTATTTAAAAGTATTTAAGTATTAATATCCGTGGTCTGATACCCAGAACACAAGCAGGTTATTCCTAGCTTAATTTGGGATCAGATAGCCTTGTGTGAAATGTCCGTGAATATTTATTATTTATTAATTATTTATTTAAAAAAAACTCGTTTTGGAGTGATGTCGACTGAAATACTGCGGTTGTAAAAACTAGACTGCTTCTACAAACGTCAAAAATGGCTTAAAGATGCTTGTTGAGGTTTGTAGTGGAGGAATTTCCGATTGTAGAACAACGAAATCTGATTGGAATCGATCAAGTAGAGTAACACTCGTTTTGGAGTGATTTTAAAAGAGTAACTTCTGATGTAGCTTCTTGACGACTACTAAAAACGCGAAAATCGACTAATTGAGGTATGTTGTGAAATAATATTCGATAGTTCTAAAACAACTTGAATATCGGTAGAATTAATTGTAAAAAAAAATTTAAATCTAGGTGGTAAAAACAAGAGGAACTTGTTTTGGCATCATGTTCAATGAATCGTTCTCGTTCAAAAGGATAAACGATTACTACAAAGGGCAGAATCGAGTGAGGAAGATCTGTAGAGGTTAGTGGTAGAAGAATTTCGTTCATATTTTTTCATGGGGAGAGTTCAGATAAACTAAGTAGGACTGAGCCCGCGATCCTTAGAATCAGCGTCGGGAGCGCTAACCACTGTACTACGGCCACCCATCCCACCCATCTTGCTAGATGTTACTCTAAATGAAATACAGGACCAACACATTTTACTTTATTAAATTTTTCGTCAATTTTTCTTTACTGTTTTACTTTGCTATCGCTTTTCTTTTTCCATCTATCTATCGATTTCTTTATCCATTTAATCACACACATACACGTGCGTATCCTTCAACACTCCCCCACCTCTACACACACTCACACACGCACATGCTCACTCAAGCACAGACGTACACATACACGCACGAACTTACACTCATAGGCAACTAAGTACCCAAACATACGCACACACACACGTCAGCACGCACTCACGTAATTTTTCACAAACACACATGCACACCCACGCTCTCACACACTTACACACGCACACCTACATAAACACACACGCATGTACCCACGTAAATACTCACACATACACACCTGCACACACACGCACCTACCTACTCATACACATGCACACTCAACCACGTACCGACCCATACACACACACACACACACACACACACACACACACACACACACACACACACACACATACACACACACGCGCGTACAAGCACACAACTTTACTCAACTTTTTCCATTTCCATTTCATCTACTCAACCGAAGTTGTTCAGTCGAGATACTTCTAAAACGAGTTTTACTACTAATGAATTTCTCTTCTAACAGACTCAAAAGTTCTGCCACTACAAACCTCAAATAAGGCAAAAGGTTTAATAACTAGTAACTATAGTAAAAAAAATCGAAATTATAAATATTTTTTATAAATAAATAAGTATAAACGAATTTTCGGTTCAACTACGATTAAAAATTCGTTCACTACAAACAACTACTAACGATTCTTCATACAAATCAACCGTTAGAAATGATTTTTTATAAATCTGGGGTTGGCTATTTTTGGTTGAGCCATAACATTTTTTCGGTTCAACTACAAACGAAAATTCGTTCACTACAAACAACTACTAACGATTCTTCATGCAAATCAACCGTTAGAAATGTTTTTTTATAAATCTGGGGTTGGCTATTTTTGGTTGATCCATAACATTTTTTCGGTTCAACTACAAACGAAAATTCGTTCACTACAAACAACTACTAACGATTCTTCATACAAATCAACTGTTAGAAATGATTTTTTATAAATCTGGGGTTGGCTATTTTTGGTTGATACATAACATTTTTTTGGTTCAACTACAAACGAAAATTCGTTCACTACAAACAACTACTAACGATTCTTTATACAAATCAACCGTTGGAATTGATTTTTTTTAAATCTGGGTTTGGCTATTTTTGGTTGATACATAACATGTTTTCGGTTCAACTACAAACGAAAATTCGTTCACTACAAACAACTACTAACGATTCTTCATACAAATCAACCGTTAGAAATTATTTTTTATAAATCTGGGGTTGGCTATTTTTGGTTGAGCCATAACATGTTTTCGGTTCAACTACAAACGAAAATTCGTTCACTACAAACAACTACTAACGATTCTTCATACAAATCAACCGTTAGAATTGAATTTTTATAAATCCGGGGGCTGGCTATTTTTGGTTGATCCATAAAAATTTTTCGGTTCAACTACAAACGAAAATTCGTTCACTACAAACAACTACCAACGATTCTTCATACAAATCAACCGTTAGAAATGATTTTTTATAAATCTGGGGTTGGCTATTTTTGGTTGATCCATAACATTTTTTCGGTTCAACTACAAACGAAAATTCGTTCACTACAAACAACTACTAACGATTTTTCATACAAATCAACCGTTAGAATTGATTTTTTTAAAATCTGGGGTTGGCTATTTTTGGTTGATACATAACATTTTTTCGGTTCAACCACAAACGAAAATTCGTTGACTACAAACAACTACTAACGATTCTTCATACAAATCAACCGTTAGAAATGATTTTTTATAAATCTGGGGTTGGCTATTTTTGGTTGATCCATAACATTTTTTCGGTTCAACTACAAACGAAAATTCGTTCACTACAAACAACTACTAACGATTCTTTATACAAATCAACCGTTGGAATTGATTTTTTTTAAATCTGGGTTTGGCTATTTTTGGTTGATACATAACATGTTTTCGGTTCAACTACAAACGAAAATTCGTTCACTACAAACAACTACTAACGATTCTTCATACAAATCAACCGTTAGAAATTATTTTTTATAAATCTGGGGTTGGCTATTTTTGGTTGAGCCATAACATGTTTTCGGTTCAACTACAAACGAAAATTCGTTCACTACAAACAACTACTAACGATTCTTCATACAAATCAACCGTTAGAATTGAATTTTTATAAATCCGGGGGCTGGCTATTTTTGGTTGATCCATAAAAATTTTTCGGTTCAACTACAAACGAAAATTCGTTCACTACAAACAACTACCAACGATTCTTCATACAAATCAACCGTTAGAAATGATTTTTTATAAATCTGGGGTTGGCTATTTTTGGTTGATCCATAACATTTTTTCGGTTCAACTACAAACGAAAATTCGTTCACTACAAACAACTACTAACGATTCTTCATACAAATCAACCGTTAGAAATGATTTTTTATAAATCTGGGGTTGGCTATTTTTGGTTGATCCATAACATTTTTTCGGTTCAACTACAAACGAAAATTCGTTCACTGCAAACAACTACTAACGATTCTTCATACAAATCAACTGTTAGAAATTATTTTTTATAAATCTGGGGTTGGCTATTTTTGGTTGATCCATAACATTTTTTCGGTTCAACTACAAACGAAAATTCGTTCACTACAAACAACTACTAACGATTCTTTATACAAATCAACCGTTAGAATTGATTTTTTTTAAATCTGGGGTTGGCTATTTTTGGTTGATCAATAACATTTTTTTGGTTCAACTACAAACGAAAATTTGTTCACTACAAACAACTACTAACGATTCTTTATACAAACCAACCGTTGGAATTGATTTTTTTTAAATCTGGGTTTGGCTATTTTTGGTTGATCCATAACATGTTTTCGGTTCAACTACAAACGAAAATTCGTTCACTACAAACAACTACTAACGATTCTTCATACAAATCAACCGTTAGAAATGATTTTTTATAAATCTGGGGTTGGCTATTTTTGGTTGAGCCATAACATTTTTTCGGTTCAACTACAAACAAAAATTCGTTCACTACAAACCACTACTAACGATTCTTCATACAAATCAACCGTTAGAATTGATTTTTTTTAAATCTGGGGTTGGCTATTTTTGGTTGATCCATAACATTTTTTCGGTTCAACCACAGACGAAAATTCGTTGACTACAAACAACTACTAACGATTCTTCATACAAATCAACCGTTTGAAATGATTTTTTATAAATCTGGGGTTGGCTATTTTTGGTTGATCCATAACATTTTTTCGGTTCAACTACAAACGAAAATTCGTTCACTACAAACAACTACTAACGATTCTTCATACAAATCAACTGTTAGAAATGATTTTTTATAAATCTGGGGTTGGCTATTTTTGGTTGATACATAACATTTTTTTGGTTCAACTACAAACGAAAATTCGTTCACTACAAACAACTACTAACGATTCTTTATACAAATCAACCGTTGGAATTGATTTTTTTTAAATCTGGGTTTGGCTATTTTTGGTTGATACATAACATGTTTTCGGTTCAACTACAAACGAAAATTCGTTCACTACAAACAACTACTAACGATTCTTCATACAAATCAACCGTTAGAAATTATTTTTTATAAATCTGGGGTTGGCTATTTTTGGTTGAGCCATAACATGTTTTCGGTTCAACTACAAACGAAAATTCGTTCACTACAAACAACTACTAACGATTCTTCATACAAATCAACCGTTAGAATTGAATTTTTATAAATCCGGGGGCTGGCTATTTTTGGTTGATCCATAAAAATTTTTCGGTTCAACTACAAACGAAAATTCGTTCACTACAAACAACTACCAACGATTCTTCATACAAATCAACCGTTAGAAATGATTTTTTATAAATCTGGGGTTGGCTATTTTTGGTTGATCCATAACATTTTTTCGGTTCAACTACAAACGAAAATTCGTTCACTACAAACAACTACTAACGATTTTTCATACAAATCAACCGTTAGAATTGATTTTTTTAAAATCTGGGGTTGGCTATTTTTGGTTGATACATAACATTTTTTCGGTTCAACCACAAACGAAAATTCGTTGACTACAAACAACTACTAACGATTCTTCATACAAATCAACCGTTAGAAATGATTTTTTATAAATCTGGGGTTGGCTATAGGGCTTGAATATCGGACGCTTTTTCAGTTCCGGAATTGGGTTTCGATATTCAGTATTTGAATTCCGGAATTCCGGAATTCCGGAACTCAATCAAGTTTCGTTTTGTACAAAATAGTCAAATGTAAAAAAGAAACGGGAGCTGGCAGTCCTACGTGATTAGTGGTAAACTACTTTGATTCCCAGTAAAATTACTTATTTTAACGTAACCAACTAAAAACCACACGTTTACTAACTATTAAGCCCTCAGAAGGATGACCCCAGGATTCACCACAGACCTTGACTATCACTGCGGCCTCACCTAGGAGGTTCGGGTGCTATCCCGCGTATTTGGGACTTGTTCAGGTGCTATCCCGCATCTCACGGCGTGTGGCGTGCGTGAAACTTTCACGTCACGCTTTCGTCTTGGGCGTGCTTTTGTAAGGACGGCGATTAGCCCTCCCACCGTCCTTAGGCCCCCGATTATGGAGGCCGATATTCTTGGGCAAATACATGCGAAATTCGGGTGGGAGCGTTCTCTCTCGATCACTTTTCGCCGCATTAACTGATCACAGAAAGACGCAGTGGCATCCCACTTACTCCCACTGGAGATCATAGCTCGCGCAATTGTCTCCAGCGAGAGCATGTCCACGTCCAGACCTACCACGAGGGCCGGGCGCTGTTAAGCCCACACTGTGCACTCCACTAATGTGTAAAGTACTGTGTCCTCACTGCGTTCCTCGTAGTGCTGGCACTCAGGTGTGGTTTCCCTGTGTATTCGCCACAGATACTTACTGAAGCTCCCGTGCCCGGTAAGCATCTGTGACAACCGGTAGGACAGAGCACCCGCACCGTGGCTCCTCTCTAGTAACTCGCCTATGACCGGTCTGACCACCTTGATTGTGGCGATTCAGCGATTTCCCCCTTGTGTGATGTGATGTGGCGATTCGGTTTGTTGCTCAAGTCCAGGTCTCCACGGGTTCCTTGTAGAGCTGGAACTGCCGAACCTAGATTTCTGGAGACGTAGGCCTATGACCCCGCTCCAGCGCCTCCTTGCACCAGAAAAAAATAAATTAGAAATGTAATTAATTTATTTAAACAAGGAGGCAAGTTGCCTCGCTGACCCGGCAGGGCCCTAGCCAGCTTGGGTAAGTTATGGCCCTCTCGGAAAGATAGGCCCCGACAATTCGACGGAAGTAGGGAGGCACTCCATGATAAATAAGCGCCTCCCTAACGCAGCTCCAAGGCAAGGTTTTGAAGGCGATGCCGGTGGCTATTGACATCGCCATTGCTTTCAACACCACCTCACCCTGCGATGTTACTTCCTCCGTCAGTCTTCTAATGCGCATGATCGCATCCACGGTGGAGCGCCCTTGACGTAAACCAAACTGGTCATCCGCCAGATCTGGCCACAAGCGTGTGAGGTGACCGACTGTGCGCTGTGCAATGATACGCTCAAGGAGCTTGCATACCTAACGAGGTATGCAAGCTCCTTGAGCGTATCATTGTTGGGATCGACCGATCGGGGATCGGCCGGAGTTGCTCAACGGAGCAACACGATCGGCCGATCCCCGGATGGGTAGACTGCCGACCACCTTGACTTTCGAATCAGAACCAGTTTCCCTGTCTTCCAGACCTTGGGAATCTGGCCTTTTTCGAGGCATGCACTAAAGAGCCCCATCACTCGAGGCCCAAGATCCCCAAGGTCCAGGTGCACAGTCCTTGCGGAATCTAAGCTGCAGTACAGTCGCCCCTAACTCACCTTCAGTGACTTCGGGCACGTCGTTCTCGCTGTAATCAGCGTCGGACGCCTGAGACGTATCTATCTGCGAAGGAATATGTTCCTCCACCTTGATGAGATCAGGGAATCCAGGACCCTCCTCACTCTGGGTCAGTGGAGCGCCTTGGGGCAAAATTTGCCCCTAATAATAAGGTACGGGCCCCATGAGTTCCGTCAGAACTATGCTGGGCGAGACCTCTGTCAAATTCTTACAGCGTTTCTGACAAAGTTAAATATAACTCGTAGCAAAAGTCAGAACTAAGTCTAAGTTCGCACTATAAATTGAAGTCTAAATGTAAAAAAAAAACAAAAACGTCAACAATAATATTATTATTATTTAAATAATATGTTTTCTATCAAATACCATTAATTTTATGTATTTACTTTCTTAGTAGGTTTAAGAAATATCATCAAATAAAATGATTAATACCTGAGTACATAATCGAATTAATTTGTTAATAGAGAAATCCTAAATTATCAACATTGTAGTTATTAAATTGCATAAGAAGCTTATAATCTACATTATTGTTTGTAATGAAATTTAAGAAGAAGCGAAAATGTATTTTTTTTTCAATATCGAAATACCGGTATTGATCTCGCCAATTCCGGAATTGAGAACGATATTAGATTTTATCGGAATTCCGGAATTATGTCAATTCCGGAATTCCGGAGTTCAAGCCCTAGTTGGCTATTTTTGGTTGATCCATAACATTTTTTCGGTTCAACTACAAACGAAAATTCGTTCACTGCAAACAACTACTAACGATTCTTCATACAAATCAACTGTTAGAAATTATTTTTTATAAATCTGGGGTTGGCTATTTTTGGTTGATCCATAACATTTTTTCGGTTCAACTACAAAAGAAAATTCGTTCACTACAAACAACTACTAACGATTCTTCATACAAATCAACCGTTAGAATTGATTTTTTTTAAATCTGGGGTTGGCTATTTTTGGTTGATCCATAACATTTTTTTGGTTCAACTACAAACGAAAATTCGTTCACTACAAACAACTACTAACGATTCTTTATACAAACCAACCGTTGGAATTGATTTTTTTTAAATCTGGGTTTGGCTATTTTTGGTTGATCCATAACATGTTTTCGGTTCAACTACAAACGAAAATTCGTTCACTACAAACAACTACTAACGATTCTTCATACAAATCAACCGTTAGAAATGATTTTTTATAAATGTGGGGTTGGCTATTTTTGGTTGAGCCATAACATTTTTTCGGTTCAACTACAAACAAAAATTCGTTCACTACAAACCACTACTAACGATTCTTCATACAAATCAACCGTTAGAATTGAATTTTTATAAATCCGGGGGCTGGCTATTTTTGGTTGATCCATAAAAATTTTTCGGTTCAACTACAAACGAAAAGTCGTTCACTACAAACAACTACTAACGATTCTTTATACAAATCAACCGTTAGAAATGATTTTTTATAAATCTGGGGTTGGCTATTTTTGGTTGATCCATAACATTTTTTCGGTTCAACTACAAACGAAAATTCGTTCACTACAAACAACTACTAACGATTCTTCATACAAATCAACCGTTAGAAATGATTTTTTATAAATCTGGGGTTGGCTATTTTTGGTTGATCCATAACATTTTTTCGGTTCAACTACAAACGAAAATTCGTTCACTACAAACAACTACTAACGATTCTTCATACAAATCAACTGTTAGAAATTATTTTTTATAAATCTGGGGTTGGCTATTTTTGGTTGATCCATAACATTTTTTTGGTTCAACTACAAACGAAAATTCGTTCACTACAAACAACTACTAACGATTCTTTATACAAACCAACCGTTGGAATTGATTTTTTTTAAATCTGGGTTTGGCTATTTTTGGTTGATCCATAACATGTTTTCGGTTCAACTACAAACGAAAATTCGTTCACTACAAACAACTACTAACGATTCTTCATACAAATCAACCGTTAGAAATGATTTTTTATAAATCTGGGGTTGGCTATTTTTGGTTGAGCCATAACATTTTTTCGGTTCAACTACAAACGAAAATTCGTTCACTACAAACCACTACTAACGATTCTTCATACAAATCAACCGTTAGAATTGAATTTTTATAAATCCGGGGGCTGGCTATTTTTGGTTGATCCATAAAAAATTTTCGGTTCAACTACAAACGAAAATTCGTTCACTACAAACAACTACTAACGATTCTTTATACAAATCAACCGTTAGAAATGATTTTTTATAAATCTGGGGTTGGCTATTTTTGGTTGATCCATAACATTTTTTCGGTTCAACTACAAACGAAAATTCGTTCACTACAAACAACTACTAACGATTCTTCATACAAATCAACCGTTAGAAATGATTTTTTATAAATCTGGGGTTGGCTATTTTTGGTTGATCCATAACATTTTTTCGGTTCAACTACAAACGAAAATTCGTTCACTACAAACAACTACTAACGATTCTTCATACAAATCAACCGTTAGAATTGAATTTTTATAAAACCGGGGGCTGGCTATTTTTGGTTGATCCATAAAAATTTTTCCATAACATTTTTTCGGTTCAACTACAAACGAAAATTCGTTCACTACAAACAACTACTAACGATTCTTCATACAAATCAACCGTTAGAATTGAATTTTTATAAAACCGGGGGCTGGCTATTTTTGGTTGATCCATAAAAAATTTTCGGTTCAACTACAAACGAAAATTCGTTCACTACAAACAACTACTAACGATTCTTTATACAAATCAACCGTTAGAAATGATTTTTTATAAATCTGGGGTTCGCTATTTTTGGTTGATCCATAACTTTTTTTCGGTTCAACTACAAACGAAAATTCGTTTACTACAAACAACTACTAACGATTCTTCATACAAATCAACCGTTAGAATTGAATTTTTATAAATCCGGGTGCTGGCTATTTTTGGTTGATCCATAAAAAAAATTCGGTTTAACTACAAACAAAAATTTTTTTACTACAATCAACTACAAACCAAGCTTTTCAAGAACACGCAAAAAAAAATTCGATTTTTGCAAGTAGGGTGCCAAGTTCACACAGGTCGTACGGTGAAATTGCCAACATCTTTTTATGACTTCCTCTTTTGAAAATCCTTGGTTACTTAAGACCTTGTTGATGGTACTGCGATAATTTTTTGAACTCTCTTGAACGCTGGGTATCGTGAGTTCAGATCTCGGGTCAATCAGAATATTAATGGTTCGAAAATTTGCAAGTTACTGCTCAGGGTAACGAATAGGTACGGACTGCGTGGTTTTTTTGCAATTAATTAACTCAACAGTCAACCGATTTAAAAAAATCTTTCACCTATAGAAAATCAATTTATTCTGAAATAAAAATCTATGTATCATCATAATTCTGCCCAAAGCGGAGCAGCTTGTAATATTTTCATAAGCTGAAACTTGAAAACGTATCAGGCAGTTACTTGCACATTATTAAGTCTATTTATATAAAAATCAATGCCACTTTTCGTTGTAATTTAATAACACATGAACGGGCTCACCTATCCAAACCAAATGTTAAGGCTTTGTCCGGACTATTTAGTAGATGGTTTATGAGAAGTTTGCACAAAATCGGTCGAGCGGTTCTTCATTTATCACGCAAACGAAGTTGCGCGGGTCAGCTAGTATATTATAATTTTATTAGCCTTTTAGTATACCTAGATAATTATGAAGTACTTAAGTACTTAGTAGCATTTTGTCCTTGCGCATTCTTGTCAGTACTCGAGTGGATAATTTAAACAGAGTGCTGACACCTCATGCATCGGTGCCGCAACTTTGTTTACGTTTTAGTCCTGGTTTTCGTCACATCTTTTGGTTTGTGGCACGACATGGAGGTGGAGGCCTTCTGGGAAATATTATATTTTTGTGTAGGCAGGCATTAAAAGTTCGGTTTTAAGATGTCAAGCCAGATAGGCGTTTTTGCCATACATTGTCTCCACGGCGAAGTAGTCACATATGGCTCCATATTTTAAGAAAAAAAACACTTTCCTGGTGCTAGCTTAGGTTTTCGTGAGCGCTTTAAACCTTTGGTCTAGTCCAGATAGTTGTTAAGCCGACATATAGGGTTTATTTTTTGGGTAGAAATTTTCAACAGAAAACAGTAACAACCTATTCCAGGGGTTCCCAACCTGTGCGCCGCGGCGCCCTGGGGCGCCGCGGCGAGTCCAGAGGGGCGCCGCGGGAGGCATCGCGCGCCCCTGTCTCAAAAATAAAAAGAGCACAAAAAGAATAGCCCGCCAAGATTTTTGCCAATTCTGTTTCAGCGGGCCGCGTTCATGCTTTGATTTGTATTCTTGAACGTGTCGCAAGTGCCTATGTAGTAGGACTTTGCGATATAAATGTTTTTTGAGTTTGAGTTTGACCCGTCGCCGTCGTTTTCCGAGTCGCGGACTCCGCTCTAAAACTCCTTTGCAAAAAAGGGTCTGTCTGTCAAGACAACTATTTCGATTTTTTAAAACTAATCTACGCGGTGTCTGAGAATAGTTAGAGGCGAAAGTTGCCACCTTCCGCCCAAGGAAATCAGCCAAGTCCTCACCGCGTTGACCATCTTAAAGAGTCTTAGTGGATCTCTCAACTTAGGTGGTGATCAGTTCGATAATAAACGAGTGGCTGGAGAGGAGCCATGGCAATCTCTTCTACCGGTTGTCACCGATAATTAAAGACACGGATGATTCGATCAGTATCTGTGGCGATTACGCCGGGAGACCACGGCTCAGTGTCAGAACTGCGAAGGAAACAGCGAGGACACAGCGCTCCTTACAGAGCATAGCGTGGGCGCCATGTCCTAGTGGCAGGTCTTGACCTGAACATTATCTCGCTGGAGACTACGGTGCAAGCGATGATTTCCAACTGGAGTACGTGGGACGCCACCGCGTCTTTCTGCGAGCAGGTCATTCTCGTGAAAGAGATGGCGGGGAGGGAGCAGGGAGATAACTCTCCAACCCGAGATTTCCAGTCTGCGGCAAGAGTGCCATATACTCGATTTTGCCCATACTATCGGACTCTATGACCGGGGGCCTAAGGTCGGGGCGGGGGCTGTTCACAGTCCTTACAGAAGCAGGCCCAAGACTACGAGGCTCCATGGCACAGGAAAGTGGCTTGAGCGAGGATTACTAGTCGGGGGGGGGGGGGGGGGAGATTACATGTGATACGATGGGGAGCCGTGAAAAATTTCAAGACTTATAAGGGCGCCGCGGCCTGCAAAAGGTTGGGAACCCCTGACCTATTCTATTCATCTATGTATTACGTGGCAAAACCAACTTGTGATATTATGTTATTGTGTGCCTTCGCCTATCCCTTGCAGGAAAAGGCGTAAGTTTATGTATGTAAGTATTACCTATTCTTATGAAGGTCATAGTTATTCTAAGAAGGATAAAACTGAATACACATCCATTCAAATAAACTTACGTAGTTACAAAACCTAGTTAGGTACCAAACAACCCACCTATTTGAGCAATCCAACGAGGTGCGGGTACTTCAAGAATGACAAGGTGACATTGCACGAGAATGGAATACCAAATCAGCATGAACAGTATTTTCTGTTGTGTAACCGAATGACGTGACAACGATTTGTATTTTATGACTAAGAAATTGTAGAAAATACTCGTCCTGTTGTGATTAATGGTGGATTGTAATGCGGTTTGGGATTGGTAAACAATGGTCTTACATAAATTCTGAAGGTTACTCATTTTACTCGCAGCCTAGTTCACTGTAGGAATAGTACCAAGCAAGTGAAATTCTGTGCTCCCCAAGTCGGAGCACATCCCCTACCCCTTATAACCAATGATGTTATAGTAAAAAAGAGGTAGATATCGCATTACCGCTCAAAAACTGTTGCGGACAAAGTCACACAATTGTTATAATTCCATTGAGTTGGCTAATAGCTGCGAGCGAAACAAGTCGTGTTTTGGTCGGCTGCTGTGTGCAAAACGACACAGATAGCTATCCCTCTCTGTTTTAAATGTTTTGTATTCTCTATCGCATTCATAGATGAAATCTATTAGGTACCGATAGGTAAACACGTGAAATTATAACTCAACAATAACTAATTGCTGTTTTGTATGAAGGTAGCATATCTTTACTTAAATATCATTGGTTATAACCATGCTCCTACAATCCTACATTATTGTGTGGTGCCAGAGAATTTTAAATAACTTTCAAAGGAAACCACTGCCTCCCAGCGACCGCTGTCTACTCTTAGGTCAACTCCTCCTCCTTAAACCAGTCAACGACGAATGACAAAGAAAAAGTGGCCTTGAGCCGTTGAGGCAGCGTGAAACAAAAGCACCCTTGGCTGAATCTACCTAATCTACCACTGCCAGTATTTTGAAGAGCTTTTCAGCTTGATTCCACTATCTCTTTGAGAGAATTTTGGCGGAATCAAGCAATTTAAAAGAGTATTTCTCAGTAGAACCATAGAATTTACAACATTCTGTAAGCATACGTGATTCCTTCCTCTTACAAATCCCGAGTTTTTCCAGCGGGCTGTGAACAGGCACATCGGTAGTGAATTTGAGGTCCACAGTCCACAGTCAAGTCTTCTGGACTGTAAAAGTGATGAAGAAGCTGGGCATTCCAGGGTTTCCATCAGGCTGGCGGCGTCATTATCTACCTACCTACTTATTTTTAAAAATTTCGCCTACTTACATTTTCATCTGAAACGAGTAATAAACGACTTTACCTATTCCAGAAATTTATATGCTAAAAGGTTACATTTGAATATAATCTGGTTTTGGTACTAATTCTACACACATAAGTTATGTCTCAGCGAGGTCAAGTGCTCAACGCGTAGTTGTTACAATTTATCCTAGTACACACTCCTTGAGTAATATAATTAGCATTTAATAGTTTTGTATGCAAGAGGCCATCGCTGTTTGCATTGCCAATGAACCGACGCCATTGCATAACAATTTTTTAATAAGACAAATTACATTGTTGGAAATTTTCTGTTCTATGTGAATTCTTCATAAAGAAAATGTTATATATTGGTGATAGATAATAGATTTGGTGTCAGACTTACAGACTTACACAATCAATTAAGATAAGTTTGTGCGATAACCAGCTATCTTTTTCTCGTAGGTGAAGGCAGAGGAATACTATACATCCACATTTCGCCACTTGTATATAAGCTTATGTTTTCTCCGGTTGTAGTGGCTTAACATATGGCTTACTAGCTGATGCGCGCAGCTTCGCTCGCGTAAAATTTGTTCCCGTTCCCGCTTCCCGTTTTTTCTCCCTTTGGGGGTAGAATTTATCAAAATCCTTTCTTAGCGGATGCTTACGTCTTAACATCTACCTGCATGCCAAATTTCAGCCCGATCCGTCCAGTGGTTTGGGCTGTGCGTTGATAGATCACTATGTCAGTCCGTCAGTCAGTCAGTCAGTCAGTCACCTTTGAGTTAGGTAGGTATATATATATTTAGAGATTGCAGCCTAGTTGAGGTGCAGGGATGATTAAACCGGTAACCTGACACTCCTTCCGCTATCAGCTATTCAGTTCAATAGCTCTGACACACATAATGCTGAGAGAGTGTACTTCATAAGCTTGTATGGTGCTAATATAATTATCTGTGACATAGATTGTCATAGCCAACATCCGAACTAAGTTCCAGTTGCATCAGGAGACCTAGGCGTTGAACCCATGGTCTGCTTTCAAACTCTCCAGGGCAGCTCCCGCTAGGGCAGCCTATAGCATTTTTTACTGCATAGATATTTATTGTTTTAACTAGGAACATACCTAGTAGCATAATATGGGAGACAGCTTGCCAAAACCATTAGTGTTCATTATTCCATGCCTAATTTATTCCCAAAATTATGTTAGCTTTAGATAAAAAACCGTTATTATCAGGCATTGAATTTTTCATTACATTCTCTGAGAAATATTCCTATTAAAATGGTTTAACAACATTTAAAATGTCATTTTAATGGAATGGACTTTTTAACTTTTTTTCTTAAAGTAATTAAGCTGCCCTCATGACATGAGTCCTGGCAGAAAACAAAGATGACAGCCTACTGAATAAACCTCTTCACAACTTACTTGAAGATCGCAAAGTTGTGAAAAGACGGAAACATTGCAGAGGTAAACAATTTTAAGTACTTGCAAGGATATTATAGATAGCGAACATCTTTATGTAAGGTGTGGAGGCACTTCAAAATATGTAAACATAATGACTTGGTCACATTATTATGCAGGCTTGGAGTAGGTAGTTGTCATTACTGTGTGTGTGGATCGTCATAATCACTGCTGATAATGTATCATCATGCTTTTATCTTGGCCAGAACAAAGTGTTTCAAAAGATTGTTCCTCTTTCGAACTATAAAAACCTGAAATGACCTGCCCGCACACATGTTTCCCTTATCTTACAATCCCGGGTTCTTTAAGATTAGCGTGAAGAGGCTCATCACAAGGCCGCCAACTTGAGGACTACTGTCAGAAGTGTCTCCCAATCGCAAGATGCTGTCTATCAGGCTGGTGGCGACGTCAATTTGGCGAGCTAAATATAAAAAAAATACTACTACTGCTCGTTCGCTCTAACTTTGCCGCTCGGCTCCATACTAAAGTCGAATTTTTAATTAGACGAAGTAAATTGATAGCAACTAATGTCACTTCTTCATACAATGTTGCTTATTTTCTATGACGAAGTGACATAAGCTACTGTCAATTTACTTCGTCTAATTAACAATTCGGGTATACGCTTCTACGCCAGCGGCAAAGTTAGAGCGAACGGGTAGTACTAGGTATTCTGTATACATATTATTGTAAATGGGTTGGATGAGTGCCATAGGGTTATTTGTAGATTTTAGTTTAATTCTTTATTCCACACAGAAACAAATTACATTGACATTAATAAATATAAACAATATTGTCCAAAGCCGAGTTTAACTCAAAACTTGAGTTTTCTCTTAGCAAAACCGTTGGGTGGCACAGCTAGTAACATAAAATATCGCACTTACCGAGAGCAGCATTGATAAGTTTAAGGAAAATGTGGATTGTCTTTTGTTTAAGACGTCAAATGTTGGCATAAGTAGATGCTATACCAGCAGTCAAGGAAAATGAGAAGGTATTATGTCACTTATTTAGAGGTCAAATGTAGGCATAACTTCATACTGCTAGTAGTTTATTGGTAGGAATTCGAAAATGTGCATTTTAACTTGCTAAACTTTTGAATTGTTTTTGGTTTCTGTACCCAAGAGGTAAAAATGGAACGCTAAGACTTTGCTGTCAGTTTGTCATCATGTATCTCATGAGTCGTCATGTATCTCATGAGTCGTGGTAGCTAGAATGCTAAAATTTTCTAGAATTCTAAAATCAGTTTGGACAAAATGGAGAGAAAAAAAGGCGGTTGCATCATCTGCTCGGTATAGCCGGCGTCCCCCACAAGAAAATAGTATTGCCAGTTTGGAACACAATTTGGCGGGCTATTCTTTTTATGCTCTACTTATGATAAGTAATATAACAACCAGTTCCATAGCCAGTTTGGTCCAACGTGACCAGGGACTTCACACACATAATGATGTTTATTTTTAAATGATATTTATTGGCAACTGTATTTGACTGCCTCTGTGGCGTAGTGGGTAGTGATACCGCCTGTGGCACTGGAGGTCCTGGGTTCAATTCCTGGGTTGGTCCAAATATTTGTGTGAACCACAAATGTTTGTTTCGGAGTTTGGGTGTTTTCTATGTATAATATGTATGTATTTAGAAATATAAAAGTATGTCTCTCAGTTGTCTAGATCCCATAGCACAAGCTTATAGTTTAGTTTGGGCTAGATGATGTTGTGTGAGAATGTCCAACAATATTTATTTTATTTATTTATTTATTGGCTAAGTTAAGTAAATGTTGCTAGTTATAATTTGATTACCTAGGTCTTATGATAGTCATAACAGTCAATAGCTGTAAGTATCTGCCTCATTCTATCGAAGGTAAACTGATTGATAAGATATGTATTTATCAGTTGCTATGTTTTAAAACTGAAAAAGACTAGTACTAACTAGGAGATTATTATCAAGAGCTCATTTTGGTCAACTTTTATAGGTCTATGACCAGCAGTATATGAAGAATCGTAATACACGTGATAAAAATCGATATCTTTCGAAGGTTTATCAAACGGGATAATTATTTGCTATATCATAACTTTTTTAGGTACTTAATAAAAGAAGATATTATGGTGTAATTACAGGAATTTGTACATTTTATTAAGTTTAAAAAGGCGATGGTATTCGAATTGCGTTCAGAGTGTTCAAAGTCAGACCACACGCGGCTTGGCGTAATGCAAATACATACAGTAAAATCCTGTATATAAAAACTGTTAACTCGGCGAAATATTTATGTACAGAACACAGCAAAACTCTGTGAACTAACATGCCGATTCGCCGACTAATCAATTTTAAATAGTAAATGAAAATATGTTAAAATTCTTAAAAATACATACCTGTTCAAACTGCTCCTTGATCTCGCACCTCTCCTCGTCGGTCAATTTTGAATTATCTGCCATTGTCACACAATTAAAATCACAAAAACAAGGATCACATCAACAACTAAACGATTGTTTGAGAATATCGCCTTTTTCACTGTTCACTTACGTACCTACTAATTTCGAATACAAAATATATTATTTAAAAATTACTATAGCATGTACCGGTGCAAGCAAATGAGCCGCACTTGAAAATTACAACGCGGTTTTGCTACACAACACAGAATACACGGGTGCAAATTACAAAAACTACGTCAGTCAACGAACCAACGACCAACCACAGAGTACATTTGTATATTATGAGATAGAGACGTCACTCGACTAAGTGACGACACCAGCGGTGCCTAGCAGCTATTACAAGAAACTTTCTGACTGCGCGGCCATGAAAGAATAATAGCGTGTAACAAATATATAAAAGTAAACTTGAATCTTTTAGAAAAATTAGTTTTAAGATCGTAATAAGTAATAATAAACTACCTTGGGCAGAAAAGTAGTCTTACTTATATGACTCTATGTAACGAAACCATACCGCGATTTAAAAAAAGGCACAGCGCCATCTAGTTGTGAATTTTTAACTAAAATAATAGATTTTTTAATATTGCATACAGCGCCAACTACCACGTGTTTCTGGAAACTCTTACGTTATAATGAAACGAAATTAAATATCATGACAAGTCTCAATGTAACTGCAACGTTGAGAACCTACGTAAGTTGGTTACATTATAATTCAATGCTCGGTTCTAAGTGATAACACCATGCGACCAACCACCTCAAAGCGCTGACTGAAGTGAAGTAAAGTATCGATAACTACTAGTATCGAAATTCTGTCTACGGCTGTGAATGTGAATTGCGGTAAAACACTGTTCTTTACTCTGGATCGCATAATTCTGTCTACAATTTAATTTAAATACAATGAAAATTTTAAAATATTTATCTATTCTCTATCTATCAATGATACATGAGTTGCGAATTCAATACTGTTTTAGTTGCCCTAGTGACTTACGGTATAGGTACAAAGATAAATCAATAAATGAATCGGTATTGCTATTCAAAGGGGGAATGCCACTGCCAGTCTTTTGGGCATAATGCCATGTATTATTGTGATTTAGTTTAGTGTAGACTATAGGTTATGTGCAATGCTTCATCGGACTTTTTTCAAAATACATGTATTTTATTACTCAAGGTAAATAATTTATTTATTTACTGGATAAACAAAGAAGAGGTTAGGTATACATATTTTCTCCATAAAGTCAGCATCTGAGTAAGAATAGTGAAGAAACATCCATAACAACCATCTTATTACTGACTAGCGGACGTCACTAAATACGGAAATAAAATATAGCCTATATTAACCGCTAAGAGTGTAGCTTCCCAACAGTGAAAGAATTTTTTAAATCGGTCCGGTAGTTCCGGAGCCTATTCGTTACAAACAAACAAAAAAACAAATCTTTCCTCTTTATAATATTAGTATAGATATCAATATCACTAATCTAGATATTTTCTTAAATGATGCCAAATATTTCTTTATCAACTAGCTTACACAGGCAAAAACCAGCTGACGCTTTCTATTATTTATCTCGAGACGTAAAAGCCGTCTGCTACTTGGAAATTGCCTATTGGATATGGAGACTTTATAGTATTAATTATTAAACTTACTATAGTCGAATTTTTAATTTGACGAAGTAAAGTGACAACAACTAATGTCACTTCTTCATACAATGTTGCTTAATTTCTATGAAGAAGTCACATTAGTTTTTACTTTGTCTTGACACTTTATTTTGTCTAATTAAAAATTCGACTTTAAACATTACACACACACACCGTTCTTTTCTTTTGCCAAGATGAAACCACAATAAAGATAATTATGTGAAGTGGTGGGGGTGAATCATAAAAATTTTGCTTATGCTTCATGGAACTGTTTGAGTTTAATGAAATAAAATAAGGGTCTACTTTTATCAACTTAGACTATAATACCATTGTTACTGGTTACTTTTACCAGTAACAACAGTTAACTGTTACATACACACAAATAGATATTCCCAATAATCGAAACCACGTATAAAGGCCAGAGGTTCGCTTCGCTATATTTTTATTTTCAATTATTTGAATTTGGTGATAACTATCAATCACGAATGGTTAATTCAAATACTAACTATAACTAAAAGATTTCATTATGACAATAAAAAAACTATCGATAAAGTTGTAGAGTGATTCACATCACTACTAGAACGCGTTGGATTTTCAAGCAATGTTGCTACATAGAAAAATAAAACTTGAGTTTGCCAGTGCAAAATGATAAAATGCAAATGAATTCATAATTATAATTTTTAAGATAATCATATTTTGAAAACAATAAAATATTTTGTTCTAAAACACCTTAATATTACTTTTTTATAGCAATTGAGATACAATTTTCTTACATTATTTAAGGCAGCGCCATCTTGTGTCAGTTTTAAAAAAATTGCGTCTAATTTTATTTGATTCATAGAGAATTTAGGTTTACTACTCGTCGCTAGATGGCAGAACACAAGGAAACTGTTTTTTGTTTTTCTTCTTGGGCCTTTTCGCCTTGAAGGTGGCGCCCGATTATCTCAAAATTTGGCGCTCCGCGCCAAAACCCTGAAGTTTCTCCGGACGGGACACACAGAAAGCTGCAGAAAGGAAAACTTTTACAAGTGACCGCTTGTGTCATTTCAATTTACATTACAAGTACCTACCTAGCGTTTCTGTATGTACTTCACTATGTATGGTAACTCTTAGTCCCGACTACTATTTCTACTGGCCTCGTGGTCCCGGTCGTGGGGTCGATTCCCACCTAGAACAAATCCATTTGTGTAATGAGCACATTGATTCGTTTTGTACACAGCACAAGCACTTGTGGCACAAGCCTAATATTAGCTTAATTTGGGTTAGATGTTGTGTGAGAACGTCAAAAAAAAATTGTTGGTGTAGCCACGCCTTTTTATTTCCGAAGGGTTAGGCAGAGGCATATTATATGCCTACATTTCCCAATTCAGATTGTGTCCCACGTAATAGGTGGTGCGGAAGGCGCAGAACCGTGTTTTGTGGCGTAATTTAAAAGGCTGATTTGATGAATAAGTAGTGAGCCGTATTGCCGTGTTGATATGGACAGGCGCAGGTGGCTTGCTGTTAAAATTTTTCATTCCGCCCATAAAGACCTTCAACTTGACTTAACGACTGCCATTTTACTGGCAACGAGACTAACGGCTTAACGTGCCTTCCGAAGTACGGCAACGCTCACAAATAAATGTCCCAAAGTGGTCAATTGGTGGTCACCTATCCAAGGACCGGCTATAGTAAATGTTGTTTACCTTAGTTATCGTTTACAGAACACTAGGTAAGCGGGGTCACGAGCGCTTCTTTTGTGTACTTACGTATGGTTGTTGGTATGGCAGATAAGTACAGAATAAGTCTACGGTGCTAGCGGACGTCACGCGTTCACCCGCGTAGTTCCCGTTCCCGTGAGAACATGGGAATAAAATATAGCCTATGTTCACCGCAAAGAGTGTAGCTTACCAACAGTGAAAGAAGTTTTCAAATCGGTCCAGTAGTTCCGGAGCCTATTCGTTACAAACAAACAAACAAAAAAGCAAATCTTTCCTCTTTATAATATTAGTAGGTATAGTCACTGTATACTGTAGTTTGACTCGGCCGGGTTTTAGAAATAAATGCCTACAGCCGCGCGGTACGTAAGCATGCGATAGGGCTGCCCACCTACAGCATTTTAATAATATGTGCCTACTTTGATTTTCTATTTAGTATTGCGATTGTAAATATGTGCTTACATACATTCATATAGTCACGCCTTTATCCCTGAAGGTGTAGGCAGAGGCATAGTATACGCCCACATTTTACCTTATTGTTTTACGTACGCGTATATATAGTGAGCATAATGCAGTTTAATTTTTTCAATCCGTCCACAAGGCCTTCAATCTGTATTAAGGATTGTCGTTTTACTGACAACCGGCTTCAATTTCGAGTAAATATGTACTTTTTTATTTAAACAAAAAATACTTTGTGAGTAATAATATAATATCCCCGCAACGGCTGGCGGCGCGGGGCGGTGGCGTGGCGGCGCAGCGCCCGTTATCTACTAACGATGGAGTGAGACGGGTATAGAAATTTGAAAACGAGTAAGCGGCGTAGACAATATTAATCGGCTCATCACATGTTTCGTCAGTGATAGAATCACGGAATTCTAGTCTTTATAATCATTGCGTTAAATTTTTGATTTACAAAATTAAAACTATTTTTCGATTTGAAAGTACTAGTCAGTCTCTAGTACACTAGTAGGTACTTTTCGTACATTGTCAAGTTGTGTTAAATTTTGGAAGTTCATGTATGTCTCTATGCGTGTAATATAAATCAAAGGTAACAAAAATGCTGTCAATCAAAGTCATACGGTTTGTTTCTTTGTGGATGACCGATGTTACAGTACACTTAGCGTGTACTGTAACATCAGTCATCCACAAAGAAATGAATACTCTTGAAACATACCTAAATCATTGCTCTCAATTAAATAACTACGAACTGACAACGGAACTAAATGTACTACCTACACGTACTAGAGTTCTGAACTAGTTTTTTTTTGGATATTGTACTATATTGGATTGCACCGTTCACTGACTGAGCAAGCACAAGTCTAGTTTTAAACACAAACATACCTACTTCATGTAACTACCCAGTTCACTCGTGTCAATCACTTTGTTTAACTTAAGTCAACTAGTAGTATAGTACCAATTAGTACTTAAGTAAAATCAATTTATAGTCTTACCTTTCGGAGTTTCCAGGTAATCTAAAAAACGTTATCTCTGGGTATTGACGAATTCATGCAACCAAAACAAGCACAATAGACTCTAGTTGTCATATTAAATATTTTTAGTAAATAAAACACGCGCGGTTACTATCTAAAAAACGACACACCGTCCATTCGTCTACACGGCACAATCGCCTGCTAGCGTGCTGAAAGGCCTGCCGAAAACGAGAATCGTAGGTATAGCTTGCGCTTCGTCCGTTTGTAGGGAGCTACAATACTGGTTAGTACTCTTTATACTGTGGTATAGTATTTGTGATTAAGTCTAAGGTCGTAAAATAGGTAATCTTCTTCCTCCATTTCATATCACGAGGCAAGGCGTGGTTCATATATGTATATACTGTGGCGTGGTGTAAGTAATAGTGCTCAAAACGAGAAATTGAATGACATCCTCCACCCCGCCATCTGTGGTAGGGTATAGAAAATCTTAGTAATAGGTACACCAAAACCGAAACATGTAAATTAAAAGTACTAGTCCGTTTACAGTTTATTTACCTCTGACAGATCGTTTTCTGTATGTTGGTATTGCAGTAAAGTCCCCCTATGAGTGCCAGCTTAAGACATTTTCCCGCTTAATAGGGGAGATTATAAGATGTACACGTTAGCACTAACAATTATTTTTATGTAAATATCTAATTGTCAATATACATAACTTTACTAAATACATGTTTCTGATACTACAAGATTGTACTTACCTAAGTTTTATTTTTATTGATACCTATGGATATTTAAAAAATACACTCATTACCATCACCAAGTAGGGCGAAGTTACTCCTTCCACATCTCAAATAATTTCCGCGCCGGAAAAACGGCAACAAAAAAGAAATTAAGTTTCGACTTTAAGGTTACATAGAGTACATGGGATAAACAAAATCTTAGTATGGTAACACGAAAATCAAGCAAGCCAACATCAGCGCTACAGGTAAATTAACTATGAACGGACTATACCTTGAGACAGTTTTACCACAGATTATATATAATATACTCTATAGTTTTACCACAGATTATATAGTCCGTTCACAGTCATATTACCTCTGACTGACAGCTTGTCGATCATTTCCTGTGTGTTGGCATAGCTGTAAAGTCCCCCTGAGTGCCAGCCTACGACATTTTACCGATTATAGTGGAGATTATAACATCCAACCGCTAGCACGAAGAGTTTTGTTTTTCATGTCATAATATACTTAACTTTACTAAAACAGTGCTCTTATAACTATACGATTGGATTTGAGATTTTTTTTTTTCTATATCTGAAAAGAAACATTCGCTACCATCACCAACGGAGGTGAAGTTGCTGCTTCCACAGCGTTCCACATCTCAATTAATGGTCACACCCGCAAAAAACGATAGCAAAAGAAGAAAGTAAGTTTCGACTAAAAGTAAGATTACATGGGAGAAACAAAAACTTATTGGGGTAACAGAGCAATCAAGATAGGCAACCTAAGTGCTAGAGGTAATATACCTATCTCTGAACGGACTCTAAATATATTCTATAGTTTTACCACAGAATGTTTTACCAGTTTTTTTATTTTGGTTTTAAGCTAAGCCAGACGGCTTAGCTTAAAACCAAAATAAAAAAAAACTGTAATCTGTAAATAAAAAAAAATCCAACCGAAGCTAAAATAAGCTTGTGTTATGAATCCAGACAACTGGTAATCTAAGTATACTAATATTATAACGAGGAAAGATTTTATTGTTTGTTTGTTTGCATCGAATAGGCTTCGAATCTACTTAATCGATTTGAAAAATCCTTTCATGGTTGGGAAGCTACACTCTTTGCGGTGAACATAGGCTATATTTTATTCAGGTATTCCCACGGGAACGGGAATTACGCGGGTGAAACTGCGTGACGTCCGCTAATAAGGTTATAAACTTAAAATAGACTTACCTAATCTCTACAATCTTTACACGCCAGTTTAGAATGACAATTACATTCAAAAAGGCATCCTAGAACTCAGGTGTTCTACTCAATGTAAATTATTCAAAAATAAGAAAGAGATGCTCTAATTTCTGAATTGCAAAACCCACAGTCATGAAACTTCTATGGAACGAATCTTAAAAGGTTCCCTTTTTAAAACCAAAAAAAAACGACGTTGCCTAATCGGTTTTGAAATAATACAACTCAAAAAACTTTTATCCTCTCTCCCAAAGTTACCGCGCAGAATATCAAGATCAAAAGTATCCCCATAGATATAAAGTCAATAATCTAAGAGTATCCCATACCTTTCCCAGATTATGTACTTAATAAGCCCAGTTTAAATTCAAACCAAGTATCAATTCAATAGCTCGGTGCGTTAGGGCGAGCGCCCACTGCTTTCCGATCCGGTGCGTTTGTTGTATTTGACAGCTTTTTCTTTTTTAATTTGGCATGGCTTCAAATTGAGAACATTGGTGAATGAACTAAAAACTGGATTCATAAAGGTCGCCTTACACGCTTATTTAGCCGGATCACGAGGACCACGAGGGACAACTGACTGTTTCTCGTGGTCCTATTACGAAAACGGATGTCAATATTTTAATCTTGATGTTTTTTGCTTATATACACTTTTTCAATAGGTATAACATTAAATTTTAAAATAAAACAAATAAGGAAGTCAGTCTTCATTTAATTTATCGATTTTAATTTTTTGTCAATCTTCATTTGTTTTTCCAATTTTCACATGTTTCACTGATCTTCATTTGTTTTGAAAATTAGCGCATACCTAGTTATATACAGAATGTAGATAAAAAGTAGGGACCACGAGGGAGAACTGCTTTCTCGTGGTCCCACTATTTCGTCACACTAATGGTACCACGAGAAAACATGGGTAAATGTGTGTGCAACTGTACAAGTGTTCGTGGTATGATCGTGAAGTTAGAGCCGGAGGTGGTTTTTGGACGCGAACTCGAAGACATGAATTTGGTGTATAAGTTGTGTGCATTAAGTTGCTCTAGCTATCAACTTAATGCATATTTAGCCACCAGATGACATTATTTTATCTACAAACTGTCGGATATGGTCTGGAAGCGAACCAAATCCGTGAGTCGCTCGAACCAAATCAGTGCGTGTATTGTGTTACAGATACAGGTTTTTGTGACAAATAAAGCTAAGTACCGATGTTGACGAGTATTGAATTTGTCTCTTCTATTAAGTAAGTACCAACCAATTCCTACCCTCTGTTCAGGACCTTACGGTTCCACTAAAGCATAACCTGGACAGGACACCCTTGGCATGAGCTCAATATGAGCGTAGGGTCAATTGTAAAAAACTATATTGAGAGATTGCGGAACGCGAGCCTAATGCTCGCCTTGCGGAAATTAGGGTTTAAGGGGCCCCACTAACAACAAGACTCAGGGGCCCTAGTGACCTCACCAGCACGCGGTGCACCTTCCGAACAACGGACGACGCTCCGCGTATTTAGGTACCCACATGGTGGCCTAGGCCAGGGGTCGGCAACCTTTTGAGTCGGAAGAGCCAAAAATGACGATTTTAAATTACAACATTTTTAAAGAGCCACAAAATCTTTCTTGATCCCACGATCCCCCCCTCCCCCCCCCCCCCCCCCGTAAGAAGTGGGATAGACTAGACTGCGGAGAAAGTCTGCTATAGACACAAACCAAGTCTGTCGGAAGCTCTGAGAACATTCTTCGAAAGGCGTCTCCAGGACTTACGGCCATAGGCAGATGGTAAGTCACAGGGTGGTTTGGAGAATTTCCACAATTAAAAAATCAAGATTGATTATGTGGGATTCTCCCACTAAAACCCTGGGATGTTACTTCTTGTCACTATTGTTGGGTCACAGGGAAGGCAAGCGTACAACAGCTACCTGCAACAGTCTCGACTCTGGGGGTCTAAATATTACCCACCGAAACTTCACTGCCGCAACGCCTGAACACGAGGGGTGCGTCTTAGTCAGTCTCACGGCTGTCATAAAGCTTCCATCGTCGGTCACGCGTGCGAGGTTGGCATACTGGAAGTGTTAGGCCACCCTGCTCTGGCACCCGCAGCGCTTTTCTCATTGCCGTTGACGTCAAAACAACAGCCGAACCAATTTTCTTCGCTGTCTAACATAGCGTAAACTATAATAGACAGCGACGCGACCGGGCCAATTTAGGACTCTAAGAGCGGTACGCTCGCCACTCCACTCCGTACAAAAAGCGAGGGTGTGCAGCGCTTTATCCACGGCGCCGTCCTCGCAGTGGGTACGTTGCCTCAGGGTCAACATCATGCAGGTATTTACTAAAATATCCGTGCCCCGTGAGGAGCTTTGTGAGGTGGAAGGTATGTCAGTGCCGCTTTTCTACCCAGGACCTCAGAATAAATAAAGATGGCAGAGACGAGCACAATGCTTACCGCCGAGCTCTAGCCTGGTGCGCCATTAATGAATGAGATCATTGCGCGCTCTAACACGCCAGCTTTCAATCTCTTTCGAAGATGGTTGTTTGCCATTTTGACGCACCAAAGCATTGGGCCGGTAGATTTCTGCCAGAACTGCGGCCTCTAGGTTCCGCGACGGACTGTCAGAATTAGACACGCCGTCTCTTATGATATTATATTCTCTGGGCTATGGCCCGCTGCGACATCACAGCAGAATCCTATTAGAAAGAAAATGGTGCTCTATATAAAGCTTTCAAGCGCAGCATACCACCATTACGCGAGTTTGCTTGTTTAACTACTAGTAAGACTTTTGTGGTATTTTTGAAAATGAAAGGGTGATAATGTTCTTGAAAATGAATAATATGATAATTATGTATGCAACTAAGGAGCCGCAGGTCTACACCCAAAGAGCCGCATGCGGCTCGCAAGCCGCGCCTTGCCGACCCCTGGCCTAGGCTCCCATGTGGTACAAGGTGGTACAATATTGGTCCGGGGGGTACCACCGTGCAGTTGTGAAAAGACCCCCAAGTAAGCTGCAGCAAATGTCGCTCCGTCTTCACGTCTCCCTTTAACCCAATCATGGCAGCGCAAAATAAAAATAGAGGTTTCACAGCGGCCGCTGCGACCATTCCCCAAAACGCACTATTCGAGGTGGAATTCGCTAACATCCGCGGACTCCAAGCCAACCTCGACGCCGTCTTTCACCATCAAGAGACGGCACGGCCTGCTGTGATGTTCCTAACGGAGACGCAAACACGCCGCCCTGCCGATCAGTCGTACCTTTGTTACCGGCTATATCATCGAGGAACTATTTCGAGATAAAGCCGGGGTGTGCGCGTTCGTTAGGGCGGATGTTTGCTGTCACCGGCTGCGCTGCCTTGAGAACCCTTCCTTCTCCGTCTTTTGGCTGCACGTAGATCACGGCTCTATGAGTCAGATCTACGTCTGTTTCTATCGACCCCACACAGGGACAGCTGAGATAACGAGGCTGTATCAGCACCTCAGCGAGGGGGCTGATGGCGCGCAGGTGCGGTTCCCGGACGCGAGTTGGTTTTTCTGGGGGACTTCAATGGTCACCACACTGAGTAGCTGGGGTCCCTCAAGACTGATCCTGCGGGACAGGCCGCCCACGCGTTCGCTCTCTCCCATGGTCTGACCCAAATGGTACTCGGGATTACGCGCATACCGGACAGGTCAGACCATGGACCCGCCCTTCTAGACTTACTGCTGACGAGTAATCCAGTACGAGAATATATTGCAACCATCCCGTGGATTTAGCGCTGCTTTGCAGAGAGGGCTTCATCGGAAAGCGCCTCTGCTGTTGCTGGTGAGATAACATTAGGTATGGAATACTACATTCCATACACTGATGACGCTAGCATCCGCAAAGCCCGCCCCTGGTTCGCTGGTGAGTGTGCCGTAGCCTTTCAGCCAACACAGGCGGCTTACCGCACCTGGATCAGGGCTCGGGCTGTGCGCAACCCGAATGTGGCTCACCTCAAGGCAGCGTACAACATAGCCACTCGGTCGAGTAAGAGAGCTATCAGGAGAGCGGACGCCCAGCGCGTCACGCGGCTTGGTCAGGAGCTCACGTCACATCCGACGGGCAGCCGTGGATACTGGCAACTGGCCAAAGCCGTGCAGGCCAACTTTTGCAAGCCCTCGCTGCCGCCGCTGCGCTATCCTGACGGATCAGTGGCTCACAAAGCCCAAGAGAAAGCTGAAATGCTGGCCAATCTCTTTTCGGCTAGCTCCCGGGCCGCTGACTGTGGCAAGCAACCTCTCACTTTCGCAGACTGTGGAACCACGATGCCGGATATTCATATCCAGCAATGCGATGTGCGGGGTGTGCGGCAGCAGAGATGCCACTCATACACAGTGGAGAGAATTTTCGCTAGAACCCAGCGTTTTAAAAGACGTTCCTCTGTCGAACTATAAAAACATGGAACGACCTGCCCGCTCACGTTTTTCCCTCATCTTACAATCCCGGGTTCTTGAAGAGGAACGTGAAGACGCACATCACAGGGCCGCCAACTTGAGGGCCACTGTCTAAAGTCTTAAGGACTGTGACACTGGCCCCCAATCGCTAGATGCACCACGGCTTACCATCAGGTTGGTGGCGACGTCAATTTGGCGAGCTAAATAAAAAAAAAAGGAATCTTAATTAAGGTGAGGCGGTTCTACGCGCCGCATCAGAGATATTTGCCTGCGTCGGAAAATGTTTTCACCTTTGGAATGACACCGCGAGGTACTTACTCGTCACGCTAGGTGCTATGCAGAGATGTGCTGTCCAATACGATTGATGGTCCTGATGTGATGTAAAAGCCCCACGAACACTTTTACACACATTTACCCGGTGTTTTCTCGTGGTACCACTAGTGTGACAAAATAGTGGGACCACGAGAAAGCAGTTTTCTGTTCTACTAAGTATGTCCTGTTTTCAAAACAAATGACGATCGACAAAACAAATGAAGATCTTTAAACAAAGAATGACAAAACAAATCAAGATCAGTGGAACATGTGAAGATCAGAGAAAAAAAATTAAGAATTACAAAAATTTATATCAATAAAATAATGAACACCGACTTTTTTAGTTATTTAACATTAAATTTTAAAATTTAATTTAATGTTATACCTATCTAAAAGGAGTATATAAGCAGGTAACATCAGGACCAAACAGTTGACATCCGATATCGTAGTGAGACCACGACACGAGAAACAGTTCTCCCTCGTGGTCCCACTAGTGGTTCAAAATAGTGGGACCACGCAAAACACAGACATTTATTCGATATCCACCTCGCGATTCTCACGAAAGTGTGAAACGGCATTATGCCGGCTAAATAAGCGTGTAAAGCGACCTTAATGAATCCAGTTTTTAGTTCATTCACCAATGATCTCAGTTTATAGCCAGGCCAAATTAAAAAAGAAAAAACGCAAACGCACCGGATCGCAAAGCAGTGGGCGCTCGCCCTTAATCTACTTTATTGACACGATTTTGATGATGTAGCCATCATGCAAAATATTAATTTCGTTTGTGATCTTTTTGGCTTTTGCCAAGCTTTATGTAAAATTTGTAGAGAATCGAAGGAAGTTAATTAAAAGTACTTACATATACAAATGAAATGTTTAAAATGAAATTGTTTTGGTGCCTTCTATGTTCTTCACTTCTGCCGCCATAAATCTTCTTTAGTGGATGATAGATGGCGCAATTTATTACTTTTAGCGAGATGCGCGCGCAATGAGAAGAGAATCAACAGTTGAAAACGAGTAACAAGTAGACGTGTAATCTGTGAAAGTGTTTTATTGCTATTTTTTAAAATATACATCAAGAAAAATGTCAGCAATTCCATATCATGTGACCAACGTTGATTTCGAAAGTCCGCGCGGCACAGGGTTTCGGAATTCCGGCTCGGGAGGATGGAACGCCGACTATATTTTTGCTACAATTATAAGGCCGATGTTGAACAGCCTTTACAGCATAAGAAATTTCGGTCGTCAGTTTAACACGGCTGCAGCTTCCCATGATCTCCGTTACTGCACCAGGTCTGGCAGAAATAAGTTCCAAATCTTCCTCGACGTTAAGCATTTTACTCATGGGGAGATCACTGTCAAGATTAAAGATGGTTTTATCGTTGTGGTGGGGAAGCATGGAGAGAAAAGGGATCAACAAGGATTTATATCTCGACAGTTTACGCGCCGTTTTTTTTTGCCTGACAATTTTCAGGCAGAAACTGTTCAATGCCGGCTTACGTTGGACGGAGTGTTGGTAGTGACAGCTTCTGGGAGCACTCGATAGGCTGTGGAAGAAGAGGGAGAGATGGCGCCTAAAGATAAGGCAAATGGCGATTATTAATTATCGTAAACGAATTATTCATATAGTTTCTTTTTGTTTTCCAGAAACGTAGATAATTCTGTCTAAGTAGTTTTAGATCATTAATTATGTTCTTTATATTGTCTAATTATATTCCATTAAACGTATGTATCGTAGTGACATAAAAGTTTTTTTTTTCATCTAACAATCCACGACGAAGGTGGGGACAGGGGGGGGGGGGGGGGGAGGATGACGTTTCCCCGCCCGCGCTTCTTGTTTGTGTAAACATATTGATCGATACTTCGTGCTTCAAAAGGTTATACGTACTTTTAGAAGCGCGAAATACCTAGACATTACCTTTGTTCTAACATTGGTGCCGGCTTAAAATGGTGTTGCGAACAGTGAAAGTATTTGGATTAAACCACACTAAGCTAATAATTAGCTTGCGGTATGGATCTAGACAAGTCATAAACTTATATATTTCTAAATTCAATAGATACATATTTCAAAGTAAGTACGCTACGACTACACAAACATGGATCAGATCACACATTTAGTCCGACCCAGGAATCGAACCCAGAACCTCAACCCGGCAGACTTAGACACTACCGCCTGCGTTACCAAGGCAGTAAATAATGATGACTGGTTTTCGATTCAGTCATGGTAGCCATTAAGCCATGTTGAAGAGCTTATAAATGTCTTGAAAAGTTGGAATTAGGTTGTAGCAGTTCCATTACAGAACTAAACAAAGTACCCGGATTTTCCTGTACCAAATTGCAGTCAAATTTGGTCAGTTTCGTCAGAGTCGTTACAGCGTCAAAGATTAACAAATATACCTATACTCACGAATTTTCGCATTTTTTTCTACTACTAAGGTGGTAGACAGGCATACAGCCCACCAGATAGACTGGTGGTTACGAACGTGGCATATGAACGTTTGCAACACCATAGGCGCAACACTCGCGCTGCCTACCCTGCAAGAACCTTCAAGACCCCTTTTGATGAACCCCATTCTGTAGGTGTTTGGTAAAACCGAGGCTGTGAGCTCATTCCACAATCTAAGCGTGCGCGCAAGAAAGCCTCTACGGATCTTACCGTGCTCGAACGCTTTGGACGTAAGATGTGAGGATGAATCAAGACTCCTATTTAAACTGAGGTAGATATGCCCTACGCACCGATTTTTAGGGTTTCGTAGCCAAATGGCAAAAACGGAACCCTTATAGATTCGTCATGTCTGTCTGTCTGTCTGTCTGTCCGTCCGTGTGTCACAGCCACTTTTCTCCGAAACTATAAGGCCTATGATATTGAAACTTGGTAACTAGATGTATTCTGTGAACCGCATTAAGATTCTTATATAAAACTAGAAAAAAAGCAGTAAATTTTGGGGGTCCCCATACTCAGAACTGAAACTCAAAATTTTTTTTTTTCATCATATCCATACGTGTGGGGTACCTATAGACAGGTCTTCAAAAATGCTATTGAGGTTCCTAAAATCATTTTTTTCTACAGTAAATAGTTTGCGCAAGAGACACTTCCAAAGTGGAAAAATGTGTGTCCCCCCCCCCTCTAACTTCTAAATTAAGAGAATGATAAATCTAAAAAAAATGTATGATGTACATTGCCATATAAACTACCAACGAAAATTAGTTTGAACGAGATAGAGCTGGTAGTTTTTTTTTAATACGTCATACACCGCAATTTTCGGTAAGAAAAATCACTACCACTGCAAACGTGTTAAAACATAGAACTTTTATATTATGTTACTTGCTGCTACGAAACCCTTCATGGGCGAGTCCAACTCGGACTTGGCCGGTTTATTAAAACCTATAAACTGAGCTAATTAGCAGCGTTGCTCGCACTGTAGTGAGTCAAAATTTCGAGAGTACTCGGCTTGCAATCGGAGTCCATACGCCTTCTCTTTTACTCTTGTTCTTTTCGTATTTATTGCTATTGTGATGACAATTACGTAAATATTATTTATAAGTGAGTGTAGTCTTAGCAATGTGTGTGTTTGAGGATTGCTTTTGAAATCTCGTTTGTTAGAGTACGGCGTGTCTACCTCAGTTTATATAGAAGTCTTTGGGATGAACACCCTGTCCGTGGCGAGCAGTGCGGTGATAGAACGTAGCCGCATCATACCACAAACCACTATAGGTACTTACAGGCGATAAAATACACATAAGGAGGCAAAGTCTCTCCTATCACTAAGGGATTTATAATATTACTAGCTGACCCGCACAACGTCGTTTACATCACATCAGAGTACCTAAGAAAGATAGAGGTGTGGTATTCATATTTTAAGTAATATTGTAATGTTTCCCGTCGTATTTACTCCCATCACTATTATGTACACAAGGTTAAGAAGGGTTAATGTGAGCGAACCTTAAAAGTAAGACATTTTGCTGTCACGGACTTTTTCAGAACTTTTGAAGAGGAACAATTTTGTAATACACAGTTTTTACGTAACTATAACCATTTGCAAAGCGTACCTCGGAAGCTCTCAGAAGGAATAATTGTTTTCCCATTTTAGAAACAATCTTCATTGGCGGCTCCTATTCGTCTTAGCTTGTGCCATGTTATAGCCATCCTCAATAAATGAACTATCAAACTGTAAAAGAATTTTTGAAATCCAACCAGTAGTTCTTGAGATCCAAGCGTTCAATTAAACATACAAATTCTTCAGCTTCTTTGTACCTAAGGATTTTGCAATAGATTGATGAAGATGTTACCTATGCACAGGGTTCGAAAAAATCCGATATCATCAATACATATAATAAAAATCGTAACAGGTCGTTGTCTGTACATGGAAGATAAGTAAGAAAAAATATAATAGTAGGGCTTTATGAACGCAATGGAACCCAAAACAATGATTTTTAGAATTTTTGTCTGTTTGTCTGTACATCTGTATGTCTGTACGGTTGTGCACGCTAATCTCAGTAACCGCTTAACCGATTGCAATGCGGTTTTCTTTATTGTGTTGAGGTTTGCTCCAGTTAACATTTAGTGTTTATTTCATGTCAATTGGTTTATATCACTTTAAAGAATCATACATAGACGTATGAATCTAAAAACGGTTAAATCTAAACTGACGTGTTGGCTTAATGATAAAAGAGCTTAATGATTTATGCTATTTTGTTTCTATGATTAAGGCGTGGACTGAATTGTTTTAGAATAGACTTAATCTTTAAGTTCTTTTATGATTAAGCAAACAGGGCAGTTTCACACGCTACTTAATGAGTTTGATGAAGAAATACCTCTCCTTTCATACACCTTATGAGACGTAAACGAAGTAGCGGGGTCAGCTAGTTTATAATAAAAATCAAAAATCCGTATATCTGATACTAGCTGACCCGCGCAACTTCGTTTGCGCCACATAAGAGAGAGTATTACCAGCTGTTCCCGTCGCATTTACTCCCGTCGCGTTGCGTTTACTCCCGTAGCGTCTCGTCGTTAATATTCAATACTACGTGAGAGAGAGAGAGAGAGAGAGAGAAAGGTTTCGCGTCGTGTGTATTCCCGTCGCATTATTTTTTTTAAGAACAATTTCGTTTATGAAAGAGGTATCCCGTGGCATTATTGTAGAAAAAAATTGATTGCCATTAAAATGGTTATTGTGCACCAACCCAAAGACGGGTGTGATATGTAGTTTCGAATGACGTTCTTGCGACGCACGCTACTGCGAAAAATAATTCAAGTGGTACGCATTTGCGAAAGGCCGCTGTATCGAAAATCGCTAGGTAAATCGAATGACGGACTCGCGAACACGCTGTCTCGATATTCCTTATATCGAAATCCATTGTTGCGATTAGAGTGCCTATGCCTATTCAAATCCATCGTATGGGAATCGAACTCACGACCTCGATGAGGCAAGGCAACTTACGATAGGCCCGATTAGATTCGGAAGGAAGAGAAATGAAAAAATAAATTATCAACTCTTTACTATTAGAGGTTAGAGGTACTTATAAAAAAAACAATCAAGTTTTTACGTAACAAAATAACAACAGCTTACAGTATCCGAATAGGATAAATTTAAACATTAGATAAACGTGTTACAACTCTATACATATAAAGAAATAAAAAAAAGTACTTACAAAATCAGTATTACTCGTTAGGTAACAATAATACTTAATCAATATCAATAGGTACATTATAGTAAAATCGTAACAGGTCACCGTCTGTACTTTGAAGATATTTAAGAAATAAATTATAGGGGTACTTTATGAATGCAATAGAACCCAAAATAATATTGTTTAGAATTTTAGGGTGTTTGTATGTACGTTTGTGCACGATAATCTCAGCAACCGCTCTGCCGATTGCGTTGCGGTTTGCTCCACTTAACATTTAGTGTTTTTGTGTTTCATGTCAATCGGTTTATAAATAAAAAAGTAATATCAATCTAAAGCAGGGGTTCCCAAACTTATAGGTATAACGCCCTCCTACTGTTAAAATTAATATGCCCACGCCTCCCCTCAGCCCAGGGAACAGCAAGTGGGCTCGCCACACAATTTAAAATAAAATAACAATAACTATTATTTTTCTGATTTTGGTATTTGTTGTTATAGCGGTAACAGAAATACATTATTATGTGAAATTTTTAGCGCTCTAGCTATCGAGGTGCCTGAAATACAACCTCGTGACGGAAAGACAGACAGACGGACGCCGAAGTTTCTTGAATAGGGGCCCGTTTTGGCCCTTTGGACACGGAATCCTGAAACATACAATTATTAAATAAAATAAGAGTAGGTAATAAAGGTTATAAATACATCGCAGACCTCCCTCTTGTTTACTATCCCACTTTTTTGAGGGATGAAGAGACACGACACCATCTTCGCCTGCTTCTGTAAGACTGGCGAGCAGCAAACCCGTCGTTCTCATGCCCTCGGTCATGAAGGCCGGTAGTCTTGGGCGTATTTATCTCCCGCTCCAACCACACCACCCTTTTTTTGCACGCAGAAAGACAGCTTGGGAACATGGCCCTCAACACGGTCTTGAGCGTGAGAATGTCCACACCAGGCCTGCGACCAGGTCTTGGCGTTGCAGCGTCCATGCTGAGCACCGTCAGAATATGCGGCGCCGTGTCCTCGCTGAAGTTACTCAGGAGTTACCCCCCCGGTGTATGCACCACAAATACTTACCGAAGCACCCGTGCTCGGTAAATATCTATGAAACGCGTTAGGTGAGGCTACAATGGCGTCTCTTAAGCCACTCTTCCATGATCGGCTTCACCACCTCGATAGTAGCGAATTCCCAATTTGACTTAAGTATCACTGCAGCTCCTCCAGGGCCCTCACTTCCAGGTCCTATGGAGGGTTCCCAGGACATGCAGCCTCGATGGAGATCGTGCGTAACCCTCTTATTATCCTGATGCTAGCGATTCACGGTCAGACTTACAAAAGGTCACTTCTTACAAAAAGAGTCAAAGATACTGTGCTTGCATGATTTTGACAAGACTCCCGATTGTGAATTTAATAGAGATAAAAAAATTTCACAACTTAGATTGCTAGCAAAATTTAATTTGCTCTTATACTTTGTTTTTATTATTGTAACCAATGCTACCCATGAATATTAATAAAAAAGGTATCAGATTTGAGATATTTAACACAAAATGATGTCTTAGCATCTTTTTAAAATTTCCATAGCTTGCTCTTGTGATGTCACTCTGATCTTACCGCGCCCCCCTGTACATGTCTTCGCGCCTCCCCAGGGAGGCGCGCCCCCCACTTTGAAAACCAATGATCTAAAGAATCGAAAGCATATAAAATGCAGCATACGAAGCCGCGGACAACAGTTAGTACCTAATTAAATTTAAAAAAAAAGAATATAAGTCTGTAACATTAAATAAACTCAGTATAAGCGAGTGTTTAGAGCTAAAGAGAGATTATCGAAATAAGCCGAAGGAGTATACAAGGAGAAAAAAAAACAATAGGAGAAAAAAAAAACAAAAATCAAAACCTCACCTGGTTCTGGTGCATGAGAGTGATTGGTCATCTCTCTAATTAAAAGATGTTCATCACCGACTAAATGACTGCTTGCAGTACTTTTGCAAAAATAAGTTGTTTTATTTGTACAGCACCAATATTGCACATTGTTTACTTTTTTATTTTGCTGCATAATAAATCCATCAACAATTATTACACTTTTCCCACAGCGGGAACTTATTGGCCGAAAAGAACGATTAGTATTCATATCCTTTATAGTTACTTTTGATTGTTGGCACTTGATGGAACTTGTTATACATTATGAAAACTCACTCACTTGTACTATTCCACAACTTTTATTATAATTTTAATAATACCTAACCGGTTTCGCTATTATAGCATTCTCAAAGGTGTTGTCTCAAAGTGTAAACACCTTTGAGAATGCTATAATAGCGAAACCGGTTAGGTATTATTAAAATTGTAATAAAAGTTGTGGAATAGTACAAGTGAGTGAGTTTTCATGATTAGTATTCATTTTATATGTTTTATGTCACACGCTGCAGCAAATCAACAAACCAAGTTCAAGAAGGAACATAGGAATGCAAAATGATGATAGATTTAGAGGGTAGTTTAACAAATGTTTACGTAGAAAGAACAAATAAATTTTAGTCAACTTACGTAAATTTATATGAATTGTTGTGATAGCATGATTATAATATGTGCTTAGAACATGGACCATGGCATAGACCTTGAATGTTATAGGTTTATCATAACGGGAAGCATACATTATACTAGATATTATACGGATCACAATAATTACATGACTAATGGGTATTAATCATAGCCGGTCTACTTATCTGGCACGTGTGCGGGTGGGCGGCAGCTTGTCTCCCTGGTTTGACGTCAGACAGGGCAGCGTGCTGTCCGCTCTGCTGTTTGTCCTGTACCTGGACGATTGTCTTAAGAGAGTAAGATCGATGAATGTTGGATTGCAAATGGGTGACTTACTTCTGAACTGTTTGCTGTATGCAGATGATGCCGTGCTCATAGCCGAATCGCCATCAGAACTACAGTCACTAGTCACAACGATGAAAGATGATTGTCTAATGAGAGGCTTACATTTGAACGCGACTAAAACGAAAGTGATGGTATTCGAAAGAGAAGAGGACAGAACGAATGCCAGGATAACTGTAAATGATGTAGTGCTGGAACAGGTGGATGAGTTTGTATATCTTGGAATGTCGAATCGGACTAAAAGACTCAGTAGTCCGATGATTTATAATCATCTGCATCATCGGACTACTGAGTCGAAAAAGTCTCAGTAGTTCGATCATCGGACTATTTAATCGGACTTCTGATACTAGGCCGTCGTAAGATCATCCCTAAACCATTGATTCAGGGGGAACCCCTGAATCAATGGCTTAAGGATTATCTTACAGCTCATTCCTACCGTGTAAGGGTGGGTGACACAATCAGCGACAAGATGATGGTGCCATGCGGGGTGCCGCAGGGCTCAGGCTGTGGCCCTGTCAGCTACCTCATGCACGTCAACAGTCTGTGCAATGTGCTGCAGCACTGCTCGGCTCATATGTTCGCGGATGTCCTGTGCACTCTTCGCGCGGGCACTGACGTGGGTGAGACTTGTCGACTAGTGCAGCAGGACATGGACAGAATCGTTAAGTGGTCACATGACAACGGCATAGTACTAAATACAGAAAAAACAAAACTGTTGCTTATTCACTCACCTTACCTGGTACCACCAGATCAACCTACTTTGTACGCCCATAATTTCAACTGCTTACATAAGAATATGTTTAACTGTAAATGTAAACCAATAGAGAGGAGTAAGTGTGTATCATACCTTGGTATGAAGGTGGATGAACATTTTTCTTGGGCTCATCACATTGACTTTCTGTGTGGTAAATTAAGGGTGTTACTAGGAAAATTTTATCACCTAAGCTTTAAGCTACCTATAGGCACTTAAGATGCCTGTACATGTCACTAGTAGAACCCATTCTGAGTTATGCTCTTGATTGCTATGGACTTACTTTTAAAACATATATAGACAAAATAGAATAGAATACAGTTAAGATTTTTAAAGTTTCTCGTTAATAAAAAAACCAAAGATAAATGTAAAAACGACTACACAAAATTATATAAAATATGTAACATTTTACCAGTTAGGCTCAAACATAAATATTTACTAGCTGTAAACAATCATGGCAACCGGGAGCAAACCCTTCAAAGGGTATATACTAATCATGGCACTCGCTCCATGACATCTGGGAAATTCGTCGTGCCTAGAATAAGAAATTATTATGGTGACAGAACACTTAAAAAGCGCTTGCCATACTTAATTAATAGATTACCGAGGGACATTGCGTCGGAAAGTAATATAAACATTTTTAAAAGAAAATTAAAAGAACATTATCTGGGTAGTCTGTCATCATAATAACAACTATAGTTATTGCTACTTATACACTCATTTGCAAAAAAAACGGGCGGTTTTGTTTTTCATTCATCTTTAAAAAGATACAATACCAAAAAGGTTTCAATCGTTTGTACACGTTACTGGCCGGTTTTAAAAATGCCGTGGTATTTAAAAAAGTACGTTCTAAATTCAAATTTTCATTTGATGCTAATTTTTACAGAAAACCCCTTTTTATACTACATTTTTGGCGCGAAGTTCCAGAAGTTAACATCGACTTTCACAACTTTTATTCAATTTTTATCGATTAATTTCATATCCTTGACTGTCAAAGCTTTATTTATTGCTGTTTGGCTGTATCAAAAATGGTAGATAAAGTCGTAAAAGCTACCAAAATTATCGCGCTGCTTGAAGAGGGTTGCAGCCAATGTTTCGTGGCTAGGAGGCTAAATGTTAGTCGCTCGACGGTCCAAGGGACCTAGCAGCGATATCAGGAGACTGGTTCCGTCGAGAGAAGGCCTGGTTCTGGAAGAAAACCATGTACCCAACCACGGGATGATCGTTTTCTTGTGAGTCGCGCATTGAGAAATCGCAAATCTTCGTATGTGGATCTTAAGAACAAACTCCAAGAAGTAAGAAATGTGCATATTAGTCTATGGACGGTCAGGAGGAGGCTTCTCGCTGCCAATATATGCAGTCACCGCCCAGCCCGCGGCCCCAAATTACTCCGTGAGCACAGAGTTCACAGGCTTAGGTTCGCTAGAAATTATGAATCATGGACTAAAGAAGATTGGAATAGGGTATGGTTCTTTGATGAAGCCAGGATATCTCTGTTCGGTGAAGATCGACGTCGGCGAGTGCTAAGAAGACAAGGAGAACGCTTTGCAGAGGCATGTTTCGAAGAAATCACACCTTATGGTGGGGGCTCTGTTATGTTTTAGGCAGGAATAAATTCAATGGAACGTACAGAGTTAGTCTTCATTGAAAACTGCTCACTGACTGGGCATCGATACATAACGGAAGTTCTAATTCCTCATGCACAACCCGCATTGGCCGCTCTAGGTTAAGACTCGATTTTTATGGACGACAATGCTCGCGCCCACCGATCCCGCGATGTTAATGCGTATGTGCAAGAGGTCAGCATTCGTCGCTTGGATTGGCCAGCTCGAAGTCCCGACCTCAATCCCATAGAGCATGTCTGGGACGTTCTAAAACGGCGTGTGAGATCAGTACACCCGGCTTCGCAGACCATCAGAGAGCTGAAGAATGTGATTTTACTGCGGAGTGGGAACTTATTCCGCAAGCAAGTATCCGGGATATACTCGCTAGCATGCCCAGACGAATTCAAGCTGTGATTTTAGCTAGAGGGGGTCACACTCGATACTAAACATTTATCTGCTTTTACTTTATTAAAGAAAAACAAACAAAAAAACCTTTTTATTTTTACTTCATGAGCATAATGCACTACTAGCGAACATACACTACTAGCGAGGTTTAGCATTATTTCCCATAAATTGTAACAAAATTTTATGAAATACTGATGAAAACGATTATTTTCTTATTAATTTACCAAATTGTGAGGATAAAACTACCTATAATTATCAAACAAAGCAATATTAACATTTGAAATGGTTCATTGCTTAGGTGCCCGTTTTTTTTGCAAATGAGTGTATATCTAAGTAGAATTATTTTAAGTTATATCAGTTAATAGCCAGACTTGGTGCTTATAAACTCACTTTGAGGATAGTGTGAGTACTAAATCAGTTATCAATTTGTGGCATAATGTACGGAGGCTCGATCCCACAGACAAACCGATTACACGGTTTTGTGGGGCAATGTAAATATAAAAAAATGTAAAATATTTCTAATAAATAAATAAAAAAAAAAAAAATAAAAAAAAAAAGGATCGAAACACCGGTTTACCACTGTTGACCGAAATTCATTTGATCATTTGACGTGTGACCGAAAAAACATTAGGCCATTCTACTACTGATCGAATGAACAATTGACCAAAAGAGTTTTTATCGAACAAACATTTGGTATTTTTACTACTGATCGAATGAACGTTTGGCCGAAAAACAGTTGGCTAAAGAATATTTTAACAGGGGCTGAATCAAAATGGCTAGGTTAGGTTAGGTTAGAACTGCGACCACAACGCACGAGCCGAGCGAGCGAAGCGAGCGTGCCGCGGCAGCGGCCGGCGAGTGCCAGTACCGAATTCTACTTATTTCGCTTTTGTTTGTCTTTCGCAAAATGACCCATTGCGCAGAGAACGAAAACTCGAAATAATTACCAGTTGTCAGTAAAATGACTATCGTTAAGCCAAGTTAAAGGCCTTATGGGCGGCTTAAAAAAATTAACTGGGGGTCGTCATGAGCTTCACCTATCCATATCAATACGGCAATACGGCAAACCGCGCCACTTAATACGCTGGACATTAAACTATTTGGTAAAATGTAGGCGTATACTACGTCTACTACCCCTTCGGGGATGAGGACTTGACTGACGTGTATGTATGTTTATCCCAGAAGAGGTAGGCAGAAGCCTAGTAGGTATTCGGTCAAATTTCACTGGCTGGTGGTGAGCATATTACACTGGCGCTGCCGACTCTGCAAGCACCTTCTAAAACCTTTACCATATTTCTGATTAAACCATTGTATCTACAAAAATATCGATAAGAAAATATTGCATGAGTATCGATACTTTATACCTAATCAGTGACCATCCCTACATATACCACTTCGGTCGCTACATGGTATAAATATCGTTACTCCTGAATGCACTAGTTTAGTTATTAGTTAGTCCTAGTCCTGTGTTAAGGAACTTCTGCAGTAACTTAACTAACTAGTTGACTAATAGGAAGAAAAATTTATTTTTCTTTTTGTAATTTTATAGCTCTGAGCTCTGAGTGTACTTTCGTTTGTTTTTAAATCAATCCATTAGAAGCAAGAAGGAAAAAAAATCGTAAGTACTATAATTTTCAAATACACTCATTTGCAAAAAAACGGGCACCTAAGCAATGAACCATTTCAAATGTTATTATTGCTTTGTTTGATAATTATAGGTAGTTTTATCCTCACAATTTGGTAAATTAATAAGAAAATAATCGTTTTCATCAGTATTTCATAAAATTTTGTTACAATTTATGGGAAATAATGCTAAACCTCGCTAGTAGTGTATGTTCGCTAGTAGTGCATTATGCTCATGAAGTAAAAATAAAAAGGTTTTTTTGTTTGTTTTTCTTTAATAAAGTAAAAGCAGATAAATGTTTAGTATCGAGTGTGACCCCCTCTAGCTAAAATCACAGCTTGAATTCGTCTGGGCATGCTAGCGAGTATATCCCGGATACTTGCTTGCGGAATACGTTCCCACTCCGCAGTAATCACATTCTTCAGCTCTCTGATGGTCTGCGGAGCCGGCTGTACTGATCTCACACGCCGTTTTAGAACGTCCCAGATATGTTCTATGGGATTGAGGTCGGGACTTCGAGCTGGCCAATCCAAACGACGGATGCCGACCTCTTGCACATACGCATTATCATCGCGGGATCGGTGGGCGCGAGCATTGTCGTCCTTAAAAATCGAGTCTTGACCTAGAGCGGCCAATGCGGGTTGTGCATGAGGAATTAGAACTTCCGTTATGTATCGATGCCCAGTCAGTGAGACGTTTTCAATGAAGACTAACTCTGTACGTTCCATTGAATTTATTCCTGCCCAAAACATAACAGAGCCCCCACCATAAGGTGTGATTTCTTCGAAACATGCATCTGCAAAGCGCTCTCCTTGTCTTCTTAGCACTCGCCGACGTCGATCTTCACCGAACAGAGATATCCTGGCTTCATCAGAGAACAAAACCCTATTCCAATCTTCTTGAGTCCATGATTCACAATTTCTAGCGAACCTAAGCCTGTGAACTCTGTGCTCACGGAGTAATTTGGGGCCGCGGGCCGGGCGGTGACTGCGTATATTGGCAGCGAGAAGCCTCCTCCTGACCGTCCATAGACTAATATGCACATTTCTTACTTCATGGAGGTTGTTCTTAAGATCCACATACGAAGATTTGCGATTTCTCAATGCGCGACTCACAAGAAAACGATCATCCCGTGGTTGGGTACATGGTTTTCTTTCAGAACCAGGCCTTCCCTCGACGGAACCAGTCTCCTGATATCGCTGCCAGGTCCTTTGGACCGTCGAGCGACTAACATTTAGCCTCCTAGCCACGAAACATTGGCTGCAACCCTCTTCAAGCAGCGCGATAATTTTGGTAGATTTTACCACTTTATCTACCATTTTTGATACAGCCAAACAGCAATAAATAAAGCTTTGACAGTCAAGGATATGAAATTAATCGATAAAAATTAAATAAAAGTTGTGAAAGTCGATGTTAACTTCTGGAACTTCGCGCCAAAAATGTAGGATAAAAAGGGGTTTTCTGTAAAAATGAGCATCAAATGAAAATTTGAATTTAGAACGTACTTTTTTAAATACCACGGCATTTTTAAAACCGGCCAGTGACGTGTACAAACGATTGAAACCTTTTTGGTATTGTATCTTTTTAAAGATGAATGAAAATCAAAACCGCCCGTTTTTTTTGCAAATGAGTGTATAATAAGACTTAGTTTAATGCAATTTTAGGGAGAAGCTGGTTTTGGCTCCAAATTTAAAAATTCACTCTAATTATTAGAGTAATTTTTAAATTTGGAGCCAAAACATTAAATTAATTGTCCAATCCATTTACCATTAAATAAATCCAATAAAGCAAAGAAATAGAGTTTAATACTGGTTTATTATGTTATTTTGTTCCTATAGCTACATATTTGGACTCTAATAGGTTCATTTCGCCTCCTAGGGTCTCCAATTCTATAAGATGTAAGATGCCTATGAATCTTTAATTGAGGAAAAATTCAACATTCAAGTTTCGTACCGACGCGACTTCTTCAAATCATCATCAATCAATCAATCAATCATCATCATCAATCAATCATCATCATCAATCAATCATCAATCAATACATCGGGCTCGTGTGGCCCAAGTGCTCGTTCGCTTTATAGGGAGATCGCAAAGCGTCTAGTTTAGTCTTCTCGTGACCATAGGGCTGGCCTCTTTCTCTCTCAATGAACCAGTATTGCAATTCAACGTGAGAATGCGGCCAGACTTGTGGGAACTACCGGTTGACATCTACGAGGGAGAGGAATTCTTTGACACCTGAACGAAGCATTGCCAGTCTCACTCACCACTCCCCTTCCTCCTTTTTTTGTTGATAATTTTCTTGTTCTTATGAGTAATTTTAATTTCTCATTTAATTAAACATCTTAAGAAAATTAAAAAAAAGAATTGGTACTTAAGAAATCTGCGTGTGGCGCAGTTTATATTATGATCATGAAAATTAAAAGTTTGTTTCGGAGTTTGTTTGTGTTCGTGTACCTGTCTGTATTTAGATTAGTTGTCTAGATCTCATAGCACAAGCGTAGATTAGCTTACATACATACTTATGATCAAGGCATTTATTTCAAAAGGGTTATGCAGAGGCATATTATATGCCCAGATTTCACCTTTTTAGATTTTGGTCCCACGTATTATGTGGTGAGCCGTATTATCGTGTTGATAAAGACAGGCGCCGGTTGTGACGCCTTCAACAGCTTAACGACTGCCATTTTACTAGCAACCGGGACCAACGGCTTAACGTGCCTTTCGAAGCACGGAAACGCTCGCAAATAAATGTTACAAAGTGGTCATGAGGTGGTTACCCATCGAGCCATCCAAGGACCGGCCATAGTAAATGTTGCTTACTGCAGTGATCGTTTACAAAACACTAAGTCCGCGGGGCCACGAGCGCTCACATTAGCATAATTTGGGTTATATGTTGTGTGGATGTCTAAAATATTTATTTCCAGGATATTACCACGATACGGACGCTTTGTTTTTTCTTTAACGTGAGGAAAATCCTATATGGATGCTATGCCGGACTCCTACCGACTAAAAACCACATATGCAACCTACTGCCTACGGTTGGGAGCCCCGGGTAAGCCCCCACAAGGATACCCCAGGACTCTCAACAGGACGATACGCATGATTATAAAATTAAAATATGTAAGTTTGTTACAGTGAACGAAAATGCGGCTCGGCACTATATGGAATAATATCAAAACGGAAAAATCGGAGCCATTTTACTTAAGAAACTGTAGCCTAGTTATAGATGGGCAAAACTATTTTTATGGCATGTATATTCAGAGCAAACTCCCCTATATCTTTGGTGCTGAAGCAAACGAGTACGCAAAGTTTTTAAAAGAAAAGCTCAAAATGTTTAAAAATGCTAACATTGAATGCTATATCGTCTTTAAAGGGGGTGACAAAGATAAAAAGAAGAATCTAGACAAACTTTCGTTGGCTACTTTTGATTTTGAATCGGACAAGTTTGTGGCTCCTCCTCCTCCTCCTGTGTTAATGAAAGATATATATCGACAAGTATTAGATGAATTGGGTGTGAAGTATGCAACAAGTGTACTAGAAGCTAAAGATGATTGTATTGCACTGGCACAAACCTTGAACTGCCCAGTACTTAGTCATGTCAAAGAGTTCTTCTATAAAAATGTACTATACGTGCCATATCCTACTATAAAGTATAAAGGTAAAGAAAAGTACATAGAATGCAAAAAATATCATCTAAAAGATTTTTTCCAGCAATATTCTCTAAATGATAAAAAGCAGGCAATAATATTAGCTGTGTTAAACGAAACAGCATTTTCTAATGTTAATTTTAATAAATTTGTGCGAAAGCTGAATATAAATGATGAAGACATGTTTAAACAGATAAAATATATTTTAAAATGGCTATCAGAACATAGTGTAACTGAAGCGTTAAATACTATTACAAGTGTGTTTTCGAGTAAATCAGAAAAGGACGAGTTTTTGAAGCTTGTAGATGAATTAGAAAGGAAACCCGGTAACAATGAGGGAGTAATCCAAGAATATCTTTTGAAATCATGCAATATTAATTATTTACCGTCATTTAGGCGTGAACCACAATGGTTCGAAAAAGGAGTTGCAACTCAGAAAATCGCTATTCCGTACATCAACTTGTACAAACATAAATATATTCCAGGATCGTGGGCTATAGAAAAAAACGTAAATTGTACTGATAGTATCATGTTGTCAATAGACATAATAAAGTACGCATACAATTTGTTGACAAACTTTCAACCGACGTTGTTTAATGTCTATCAAACTTCTAAAGATTATATTACAGTCAGTACTACGAGTAACATAAAAAAACCAACTTATTCAAGCACAGAATCTGTATTTGAATATGGCTGGGATGACATAAAGAAATTGGAATTGTTTGAGAATTTCTTGATCGCGAATAACATTAATATAGACATAATAAACAACTTTCCGGCTAACGCAAGAATGCTATTCATTTCTTTAAGTTATTTCGCTCGTAAAAAGGCTTTAGAGCACGTTCAAGTTACAAAAGAGGTATACAGTATTATAACGTCATATGTGATGTTAAATATCGTATTTGATAGTACAGAATATAATACAAAAAATATCCGTGATGAGACTTTAGGTAAGACAAATCGTTATTTCAAGTATTGCCAAACTCGAGCGAAACAAATATTCGATGAAAACACACTAAAAATTTTGGTAGAATTTCAATATTGTTTACTTCATATGAATTACTTAAATATTCTATGCGGATCACCATTTCAGACGACTATATATCATGAAACTTTTAATGGTACATTTATATACCAGATGATTAAGGATATGGATGGAAGTAATAATCGAGAATTTATTAATAAGTTGTTAAATTCTTCTGCTATTTTGGGATACATAAACAGTTTTATAGATATGTACGAGAAATTGGATACCTAAAGTGTCATTATAATAGGTAATATTTGACGTCTGTCAGTTCATAGTCTTATTTGTCATTATTACAATAGATATGTAATCGTAATTGATAAAAGTTAAGCAATTGTGCAGTTCTAACAAAACGAAAAATATATTATTTTATGCCCGCCGTTACAAGGATGCGTTGTTGAATTTTGATGAACTGTCAAATGTTACCTATTAAAGTTATTTCCTTTTAAGCAGAGGTACATAGGTAATTGTTATCCTTAGAAAGGTTAAGACGTTCTTAGTTTGACTGTATTGGTATTATTTTAATTCATAATTCATACAATTCATTTATTCATTGCTGAACACAGAAACAGAGTAAACTTATATCTAAGGTGTTAGATGATAACAATGTGCAAACCATGTTCCGCCGATTGAGGCATGCAATACAAGAACGGCAACCACTGCAATTTGGGAATACCGATGCACAATAAAATTTATAATAAATTAAATTAAAGATTTCAAATGTCAAAAAATGTTAAATAAAATTTGTAGTGTACATTAATGTCATAAATATAAATGACTAGCTGATGCCCTCAGCTTCGCCCGCGTAAAACTAAAAACAACAAACTTTCATCCCCTATTTTATCCGCTTGGGGGTAGAATTTATCAAAATCCTTTCTTAGCGGATGCCCACGTCATAACATCTACCTGCATGCCAAATTTCAGCCAGATCCATCCAGTGGTTTGGGCTGTGCGTTGATAGATCACTATGTCAGTCAGTCGGTCACCTTTGAGTTATGTATATTTAGATACAGGAAATATAGATAACTTATAATACACAAACAAAAATAGAGTCACACTTATCCTAAATGTCATAGTTTTCATTATTAATAATTAAGTATGTCAGCTGCATGTATTATTTTTATCATTCAGGTACTCTTCAATTGTGTAGTAAGTCTTATTAACCAGATAATCAAACAAATCTCTTTTAAGTGTGTACTTGTTTCAGTGTAGGGTAAACCACCCAATTATTGGCACTTTTAAATTGAATTATTGGCACTTTAGTTAAGAGTATATTTCGAAAAATAAGGGAAACCTAGTTTATTGCAGTTCAGTGTTGCCCATTATGTAGTTGTAGGTATGCAATAAAAAGTAAAATAGCATTATTTTTCTGTTAGAAATGGGCAATATACCCTAAAGTGCCAATAATTGGAGGAGTGCCAACGATTGGGTGGTTTACCCTACCTATATTATAAGTGAGTACTCCATTGAGTGTAGGTACCTACCTATATTTTAAGTGTGAATTCAATACTCGTATCTTATGGAAAAGGTATTTCCGGGATGTAAAGTAGCCTGTGTTATTCCAGACTATAATATTAATCCCTGTGTTTCAGCCCGATCCGTTTGTTTTTTAGAGCGTGATTGAGTGACAAACATCCAAACATTTTGATAAACTTTGACATTTATTAATACTAGAAGGCAGATTATTAATCTTATCTGCGAACCTGGCTTCCCCTCGCGCTTCCCCGCACCTAACCCCGCTTTCGCCTATTCAGTATAACCCGCACGCGATCGAATGGTATTTGACAGGATTCCGTACATTCTCGTTGCGCGCGGATTATCCCGTTTACATGACGTCACGAGCCAGGTTCGCAGATATTTCCGACGTGTTGTAAGTCAAAATCACTTAATTTATTGTTTTTGATTAGAATTTTGCTGTAGAATTATGATACCTATCTACATAGCTTTTATTTTCTGACATCAGTAATCTATTATATAAAAATAAGTCGGGTTGTCCTTCCTGACGCTATAACTTTAGAACGCACGAACCGATTTCCACGGTTTTGCATTCGTTGGAAAGGTCTCGGGCTCCGAGAGGTTTATAGCAAAGAAAATTCAGCAAAATTTTACATACAGCGCCATCGCGGGCGAAGCTGCGGGCATCAGCTAGTTTTTTATAATGCTGTTTTTTTCAAAATTTTGCTGAAATGACAATTTTAGTACAACTAGTGTGAATTTTCACGACAGAATATTGCTGAGTTATATAGTGAATTCAAGTCAAATTCAAGTCAAAATCAAGTCAAGAACATTTATTTCGCATAATCCTATAGATATGCACTTGTAAAACATAATTATTGTTATTATGGTAAAACATTTTTTATATTTTTCACACATTTAAACTTAAAAGAAAACTTTTTCAGAGAATATATTATTATAACATTTTCAACAATAGAATGAAATAATGATTATCTTAATAAAAATCAAGAATATTGTGTTCACTTTACATATTATCTTATATTCACAGCATAATTGATAATTTTATTAAGTATCTACAAGTTTAAGTACAAGTACCTACTCTGTGATTTAGTAGATAATATTATAATTTTAATTATTATTAAGGATAACATAATATTTTTTGCTAACTGTTTTAAACATTGATTTTCATTTCAAGAATAGTTGGCTCGCTGCAAACTATGATTTTTCACCTCTGGGATACCTCTGCGAGGTACTTACTAGCCTCGCTTGACGCTATACAGAGACGTGCTATCCGAATTATTGGTTGTCCTGAGGTGACGTGAGGCCTCGAGCCGTTGGCACAACGAAGAACCATAGCTTCCTTGACTGCCTCTACCGAATCTATCACGACGAGTATTCTGAAGAGCTCTTCAACCTGATAATGCCCTCTCCTTTCCGATCCCGAACAACGCCTGATGGGCAGACGTGCCACACATACACAGTGGACAGAATTTTCGCCAGAACTGAGCGTTACAAAAGATCGTTCTTCTGTCACACTATATAAACCTGGACCGACCTACGACCACACGTGTTTCCCTCATCTTTTAATCTCGGGTTTTCAAGCAGAGCGTGACGAGGCACATCACAGGACCGCCAACTTGAGAATTGGATCGTTCCAGGTTTTTATAGTTCGACAGAGTAACAATCTTTTGAAACGCTCAGTTCTGGTCAAGATTCTCTCCATTGTCCTGGGACATCCTTCCCAGGCCTTACCCGGGGCTCCCCACCATAGGCTGTTGGGCGTTGCGTGAGGTTTCTTAGTCGGTAGGAGTCCGGCATAGCATCCATGATAGATTTTCCCCCACGTTGAAAACACAAAAATACTCTCTCCACTGTGTATGAGTGGCACCTCTGCCCGGCACGCCTTGTTGTTCGTTAGATATTTTCCTTTTGAGGTACGGAACCCTAAAAAGTCCAAAAAACAAGTTCAAAAGAAACAGATGTTAAAACTTTTTTTATTCACAACATTTCCCAATAACTGCAATAATATCATTTAAATCATTTAAACCTATATTTATTTAATAGTGGTATTTACGCTAATATAATTCTATTTTTTATGTAGTATACTATCTTCACGCCAAATCCCTTGCGGGGTAGGCAGAAAGAACCGAGCACCATACGGCACGGTCGTTGAAGAAGCAAGTGAGGTGTGTATGGACACACCTCACTTGCTTCTTCAACTTTCATTTTTCTTTTCATGCATGCACGTCGGTCCCTTCGGCTCTTGACACCACCTTCTGCTAACACACGATTAATTTGGTCGTGGCCTTCCGTGACTCATACGTCCATCCACTTTCGCGTTGTATATCTGTTTTGCCATTCTTCATCTCCCATTCGCTCCACATGCCCGAACCATCGTAGCATGCCCTTCCTAACTTTAACACCCACCAACTCTCTTTCTTACATTTTCATTCCGAACGCGATCTGCGAGCGTTACTCCGCAGATTTTGCTTAGCACACGCATCTCGGCCACGTTTAATCTACTTTCACGCGTTCTCTGCTATACCCAACTCTCGCTTCCATATGTTAGCGTAGGGTATCAGCACCGCACTGTGTACTGCGAGCTCGGCCTTTTGACTTAACACGTTCACGGACAGTACGTCGAGAACCGTACATCCTGACTCTCATAATATGGCACTACGGCTGTAGCCGGTGATTTTAAATGTATCAAAAGTGGAATTACGTTTACAGCCGAAGATTTTTCATTACACCCATAGGAACGGCGTGACTCTGTGCCGTTTTAGGCTGTAATACAGACAGCTAGTGTCACATCAAGCACTCCGACGCGTGCACACAAGTTAAGTCTCTCACGCACACATTGAAGATGACACTCCTTCTGTGGCCGGGCGATCTACCTACTTATTCGATCGAACGGTTACGTCTTTGGCCGTTACTGCCGCAACACTTACTTGAAAAATCTAATAATGTGGCAGTCCGTCCGCAGGCGTGATACTATTGTGTATGGAAAATTTGTGTGTCATATCACATTTTTTTAGGAATGGTTTCTGTCCGTGAACGTGTTAAGCTTTTGGTATCCAAAAGTTTGCCTAACGCTCCATACACACTATTGCCCGAAGTTACCCTCCTTTCTACATCAGCGGTGTACCGTCCATCCCTGCTAAATGCACATCCAAGATATACAAACTCATTCACCTGTTCCAGCACTACATCATTTACAGTTATCCTGGCGTTCGTTCTGTCCTCTTCTCTTTCGAATACCATCACTTTCGTTTTATTCGCGTTAAAATTTTTATGATAACATATTTAAAGCATATCGATAAAATTTGTACAAAAAAAAGGAAATTGTATAAAATTTGTAACTTGAACCCTACTGTAATACAAAATTTTAACCGATAATCTGGAAAAGGTCGCAGGCTGGGACTGGATGCGAAAGGCACAGGACTGTCTGTTGTGGCGTGAATTGGGAAGGCCTACAACCTAATTTGTACACCAAGTAAGAAAACAAGTTTACAATAATTTTAACGAAATGTTATACAAAGGGCGGCCTTATCGCTATAAAGCAATTTCTGACAGGCAACCTTGGGATGTACAGAAATATGCTAATTATAAGTAAGATGGGTAGTTTAGGTGTAGAAATATTTCACAACAGGTACAATATGTACAATAAATACTATAAACACTTTTAATTACATAAACATAAATAATTAGGAAAATGCATAGGTAGGTACATAATTATCCTCATAAACATACATACATAGATACATATACATATAATACATAAATACTTACATATATACAAACATACATAGATAACATACACTTATAAAGACGACAAAAATATGGTGTGGAAAATTATTCACCTCATATCATTATAATTAGACGTGCAAGTTCAAATAATGTTCCTTTACCAAACGCTTAAAAATATCTAGTCTGGGCCCGTCTAATCGTTACAGATAGTGCGTTCCACAACCGTACAGCCTGTACGGTGAACGATTTACTGTAGAAGCTAGTAGAATGAGTGGGAACAGCCAATACCAAAGATTAATATAGGACTACTATAGGATGATTTGATACAAATATGATTGTAACATTCACTGCTCAAATTTGCATTGCCATCAACTCTAAAATAAACCTTAAGTTTACAGCAATAAGAATGTTTTTTTAACGTGATTTCATCTCTTTTGTTCTTGAACTTATCAACATCACAGAATACTCAAACATCGACTGCTGTTTTATCTTCATCAATTTTCGCCACTTTCTTACTTTCAAACAAAGAATTTTCTATTTCCTGCAGGCTCCTACCGTTTGTTTCAGGTAATAATAGTATCAGAAGTATGCCAGTAACCAAGGTAGATACGGCAAAACAACCGAACATGGCTAATACACCAACATTTGACATAATTTCTGGTGTCACTTTCACAGAAATGAATAATAACGAAAATGATATAGTAGAACTTAGACTTGAGCCTAAACCTCGCATTGATGATGGAAAAATCTCTGCAATAAACGACCATGCTATACATGACACAATACTTGCAACACCTATATAAAATATAATACATGTTACTGCAAACCATATTAATCTCGCCGGACGAAAATATAAGTAAACAAGTAACATCGACAATATCATGGTTATTGCAAAACAACATCCTATGAACGTTGTCCTTCGAGGGATATGCTTAGCAAATAACGATATGCCCAAAGAAGCTACAGTTCTTACGACATCAGTGACTATCACCAATAAGTATGCGTCTATGTCACCAGGAAAGGTATTCTCAAATATATCTTGAGCGTAAAAAGATATAGTATTAACCCCACTCCATTGTCCTGCTATAAATAACAATAATGTAATCGCCAAAGATCTCAAAAAAGCTCTACCAAATATGATGTGCAACATTTCTTTCAATGAAGTAGAATTGGCTTTTTCTGTGTTACTTTTTAAAACCGCTGCTAATTCTTTGTCTGCACTTTCTCCGTCACCTCTAAACGCTCTAAAAGATTCTATACCTTCGTCAATTTTGTTTTTAGTTAAAAGCCAAAGCGGGCTTTCTTTCAAAAGTAATAATAATAACAAGGCAATTATATTAGGTGTTGTAAACAGAAAACAGCTTAACCTCCAATAAACATATTTACCTACAGTATGACTGACTAGTATTCCTACAAAACACGATGTCGTAAGAGCAAAAAATGGTGTGCGTTCGCGCAGCGGAATGTTGTTGAATTTAAAGATTTTAATTATGCAGATATTTAGTGTATGACGTCGTGTAATTGTGTATGGTAAAAGAAAATTTGTGTATGCAGCCATTGTGGAGAAATTCGCTAAAAACTGATTCCGCTGGGCGAACGTTGTCCTGGCGGCACTTTTTTTAAATCCATGCACTTAGAAGAAAAAAAATGAGTCCAACAATTAGTGTGTATTTGTGTGTAATTGTGTATGTATGAATAAAATTAGTGTATGCATTGACTTCGGAGAAATTCAAGTTTCCGCTACGCGAACGTTTGGCCATTAGCTAGTTTTCATATAAAGCGCTTTTATAGAGAGCTGTAGATTTTTACATACTTTGTTTTGAATTTGTTTATATTTGTTTGAAAAACCGATTTAGAAAAAAACCTAGGGCTTAAAAGATAAAAATATAAACGTAAAATACGCTAATTAGATCGTAGTTCGTAAAGTATGCACTTTGGGGTCTAGATTTTCACGTTTATACAAACCTTGTAAGTGCCTGCAACATGTTGCCAAGTATCAATGAAGTTCCGTTAGTAATTAAAGGGTTATAGGACAATTTACCGTGAATAGATCACTGTTTACAAAGCAGTCAAATATCACGACGTTCTAAAGGAATTGCATAGTAAAATGTATTCCAATAATTAGTTTATTAATTCAACTACTCACATGCAAAATTTCATCTCATTAAATTCAGTAATTAAAGAGAAACAATTAAAATACTGACTAAGCATCGAAAGCCTACATAACCCGACCAAGTTCGAATGGCTACAAAAAAGCGGCCGTGCCATATATCTTAGTAACGTTCTTAACCTTCCAGTATAGTATTTATTAGTATGGTACAGTTGCGTACACAAGCGTTAGGAAAAAATAAAACAATTGCATGTCTTGAACGAAAAATATTTTTTTTAATAATAACGCCACTATCTACGATAAAAATAAATCTTCTGTTAACAAGTACTTCTCTAATTAAACATCTGTGTACAAAAATATTTATAATTACATATAATAACAAAAATATTTATAATTAAATATAATAATTATGTATTAATTATTTATTTCTCGCCACCTGTAACGTAGAAACCCAAAAACGGCAAAATGTGGGTGACACAGAAATGTCACACCTCTGCCTACCCTTTCTAGGCCAACAGCCGTAAGCATATGAATGAATGAATGAAAATACAGCTCTAAGCGACTAACATGACAATCCTTGGGCGCGCGCCCCAGTAACGGCAGAACTTGGCATACAACTCATGTGCGCGCACAGGCGCGTGTATTTCGAGCGTATCAGGAGCGCAGCTGAGGTGCTTCTCATGACTAGTCCCTTGTTCATAAAAACTTAACGTTAACAAACGCTTGCTAAACATACTGTCATTGGTTAGAGACAGCAATAGACTTAAAATGTGTTTTAACTAAAATAGGTTTAATAAACGATGATGAATATGAGGGTAAGGATATTAAGTATTTTGAGCTTCAATAAAAATTTAAATCACTGATCAAATAACTAGACTATTCAGATGTTCAGATTTGAGAGTCTGCCTAATATACCTAAAAATCACCATTTATAATGTGCTTATAAACTAAAACATTGGTATAAAAAGGTATTTTCAAGAAAATATTAAATATTCTTTAATTAGCAGCCTATAAATTATATCGAAACAACAATTGTGTTATCACCTGTACCAATTCAAAACCGGTATTAGACTGTAAATTTTAGAATGTTACCTAAATATATTGCGCGGCCGCTTTTTTGTGGCTATTCGAACTTGGTCGGGTTATGTAGGCTTTCGATGCTTTGTCAGTATTTTAATTGTTTCTCTTTAATTACTGAATTTAATGAGATGAAATTTTGCATATGAGTAGTTGAATTAATAAACTAACTATTGAAATAAATTTTACTATGCAATTCACTTAGGACGTCGTGATATTTGACTGCTTTGTAAACAGTGATATATTCAAGGTAAATTGTCCTATAACCCTTTAATTACTTACGGAACTTAATTGATACTTGGCAACGTGTTGCAGGCACTTACAAGGTTTGAATAAACGTGAAAATCTAGACCCCAAAGTGCATACTTTACGAACTACGATCTAATAAGCGTATTTTACGTTTATATTTTTATCTTTTAAACCCTACGTTTTTTTCTAAATCGGTTTCTTAAACAAATATAAACAAATTCAAAACAACGTATGTAAAAATCTACAGCTCTCTATATAAGCGCTTTATATGAAAACTAGCTAATGGCCAAACGTTCGCGTAGCGGAAACTTGAATTTCTCCGAAGTCAATGCATACACTAATTTTATTCATACATACACAATTACACACAAATACACACTAATTGTTGCACCCATTTTTTTCCTTCTAAGTGCATGGATTTAAAAAAAGTGCCGCCAGGTCAACGTTCGCCCAGCGGAATCAGTTTTTAGCGAATTTCTCCACAATGGCTGCATACACAAATTTTCTTTTACCATACACAATTACACGACGTCATACACTAAATATCTGCATAATTAAAATCTTTAAATTCAACAACATTCCGCTGCGCGAACGCACACCAAAAAATGGTATAGACCTGTATTTTGGATCTGATAGTTCTCCTATATATACCATGACGCTAGGTATTACGGCACCGGTACAGGCACCAGTGATAAACCTGCCGATTAGCATTAGCGTGTTGTTGTTTGAGAAGCCCATGATGACCCATCCGATAGTGAAAGGAATTGTAATCAAGATCAGGCCCATCTTTCGTCCAATCATGTCGTTCACGCTGCCGAAGATGAGACAGCCCACAATCATAGCAAGCGGGCAGATGGAAGCTGAAAAAAAACAGAGAGACAAAAAAATTAATAACTATACATTGGACACGAAATTATGACAAATAGGGAGTTGTATGTGTTCTTATAATACTGTCAAGAGCCGCATCGTTGGGACACCAATTTGAGGGTCATTGTCAATACTCTTGTGGAAGTAGTATCGTAGTGGTCCCTAATTTAACGCGCGGAGTCATTTCGGCGAGCTAAATATAAAAACATACTTCACAGTCAGAGGCTCGAGTCATAGTAAATCTGGTCGAGTATTTCGACTACGCACGCACAAACTTCTGCATTCTTAAATATTAGACCAAAGCGCAGATCCACAAGTTCTCTCCAAGAACCAAGCCAAAACAGATAAGTGAACAATGTGAAGCTTACCAATCCATGAATCGAATCTCTTGTCATAAGGAAAGGTGCTATCATCACTCAATTGTGCTAGAAGGACTGATGTATGACCGAAGGTGATTCCTGCATTCAAATACAGCAGGGAGGCCGCAAATGCTGCAATAATCTGTGTTCGATAGCTCAGTGTAGTTAGTGGACTGTCTTTCTGGTAGTTCCTGCAGGCACACAAGACGACACAAGAAGTTTCGGAAATCGGACCGCCACCAAGAATGATTCGCCACTTACCCTGATTCCCGGTCTTCCTGAGGTTGCTCCGAGGCCTTGATATTCCCTTGAGGTTGTTTTCGAGTTGCCGTGTCGACCGAGGCACTGACACACACATGTATCGCGCACAATAGTTCCGAACCGCGTCCGAGATTTGACTGAACGGTCGATGAGTGGCCGCCCGCCTGGCGAGGCAGCGCGGGGCGGGTGCGGGGGGGGGGGGGGGGAATAGCCAGCCGAGTGACGAACTCTCCCGATAGCCGACCGTTCGCCGAAACATCCTGCCGCCTAACCAAGGTTCTGCCTTGGTTACCCACTAAACCACCGAAGGCAATCCACAAAGCTTAGAGACAGGTCGTAAGATGTTCCCTTGCTGAGTCCTGACCTCTACAACTCTGACAATTCCGTCCCTACCCGGAAGTAACCTAACGATCCGACCGCGTTTCCATTGGAGAGGGGGTAAATTATCCTCCTTTATCAATATCAGGTCATCGACCTTGGGAGCCTCGTTATGAGAAGTCCACTTATGCCTTTGTTGGAGTGTGTGAAGATATTCACATCTCCACCGAGACCAGAAATGCTGGGATATCTTTTGAATAAGTTGGTACCGAGACAACCGGTGCTCCGGAGTTTCCGTGTAGGGATACTCAGGAAGTGCAACGAGAGGTTGCCCTATTAGGAAATGACCGGGGGTCAATACATCAAGGTCTTCCGAGTCCGTACTAAGGGGGCAAAGCGGCCGAGAATTCATTACCGCTTCTACCTTGGTAAAAAAGGTGGTCAGCTCTTCGAAAGTGAGCTTGGCTTCTCCGAGAACCCGTTTCGCATGTGTCTTGGCACCCTTCACTGCCGACTCGAATATGCCACCGCTTGAAGGATTTGAAGGGCAATTGAAGAGCCAAGTTATGTTTTGAGCCGTCAGCTTCCGATCAATTTCCTGGTGATGGTTCCGTAAGAATATGTATAACTCCTTTAAATATTTATCGGTTCCCGTGAAGTTTGTACCGCAGTCTGATCGGATCAAGGACGGTACACCTCTCCTAGATACGAACCTAGTCAAGGCTGCCACGAAGGCTTCAACTGATAAGTTTGATACAATTTCTAGATGTACCGCCTTAACCGACAAGCAAATGAAAACGCATAAGTAACACTTTTGAACCCTTGCATTACGCAACGAGCTCGTTTTAACGTAAAAAGGTCCAGCGAAATCCGTGCCGACCCCGACGAAAGGTCTGACTCCGGTAACGCGATCGGCAGGCAAATCTGCCATATATGGCTGTTTAGGCCGAGCCCGGTGTCGAAAACATTGTACGCATTTAAACGTTATGTGTCGCGTGACACGCCGCGCCGAGATAATCCAGTAGCGTCGTGAGAGAATCGCACTCAACGCGTTAGCTCCGACGTGACAGTAGACCTTATGATAATGATTGACTAGCAAGTCTGTGAAACTACCCCTCGCCGGTATTAATATAGGGTGCCGTGACTCATATGGAAGGGTAGAGGCGCCGATTCTGCCGCCGACACGAATAATATCATCCCTGTCCAAAAATAAATTCAACCGTCGCAATGAATTTTTAATTTCAGTACCCGTTCGAAGGTTTGTCAATTCATCGGAGAAATTTTTTGACTGCACAATACGAATTAAGCACAGATTGGCGATTCTACGTTCCGACACCGTTAAACTACCGTAAACCTTCTCAGAGTTAATTTTTGAATTGTTTTTAAAGCGTAGTAAGTATGTAGTAACGTTTAGCAACTTTTCATATGAACTAAAACGATCTAATAAATTAAAATCCGATATCAATTCGTTTACATTAGCAACCCTAACGGCCGGCCTCAGGCCAGGTAACAAATCTGGCGGGAACTCTGGGCCCCCGGACGGCCACGTATGGGGCGGCCGCTCCAGCCAACTCGATCCCCACCACAAGGGATGGTTCAAGAGTTCTGCCGCCGAGCAACCGCGTGACGCAACGTCCGCACAATTCATCTCGCCGGGTACGTGACGCCAGTCGATGTTGGTCTTAGAGGTTATTATATCCGAAACCCGGTTTCCTTCAAAGACTTGTAATTTATGAGGTGGTGTCCGTAACCACGCCAAAACGATAGTGCTGTCGCACCAGCCTACAATTTGGTCTAACCGAACCTTATCCTCCATTGACTCGACCGTGTGATTAACCAACGTTGACAGCAACTTAGCACCATTCAACTCCAGTTTCGGTATGGTTAACTTAACCCTTAATGGCGTTATACGTGACTTAGCAATAAGTAGGCGTACGTGAGTCCGTCCGTCTGCGCCCTCCGCGCGCAAGTAGACTGCTGCAGCGTAACCGACGCTGGAGCCATCACAAAACCCGTGAAGAGTATATTTAGTCGGTCCTTCTAACTTGACACACCGGGGAATGGAGATACGTTGCAGATGCGGCAAGTCAGAGATGATATCCCTCCATTGTCGCACTAAATCTATGGGGGCCGGGGCATCCCAAGCTACCCCCTTTGAGTTATCAGAAGTCGCCAATAGGGACTGTAATAAAAGTTTTATTTTAAAAACTACTGGACAGATCCACCCAAGTGAGTCGTAAAGTCTAGCCACTATTGACAAAATACTACGACGTGTGACGTCACTATCTGTGGGCAGATTTACATGGTAAGTGAAATTGTCACATTTGGGGTCCCACTGAATGCCTAAAATCTTGACAAAACCCGTTCCATCCGAATCGCGATCATCGAAACGCCGCGGTGACTCCAAGTGTTCCGTGGGTAAGTCATTCAGTAATGCTGGCATATTACTGGACCATTTCCGTAACTCATAGCCGGCCGAATTCATCAATGAGATTAACTCATCGCGAAGCTCACGCGCCTCAATCAGCGAGTCTGCGCCGCCATTCAAATCGTCAACGTATGTGTTGTCTATGAGTAACTTAGCGGCACGGGTTTTATCAACCTCGTCCCGGGCGAGCTGGTGTAAGCAGCGTATGGCTATGAAAGAGCTCGACTTCAAACCGTATGTATTTGTGTTTAATTGATAGGTAAGTAGGGGCTCCGTGGGCGACGCTCGCCAGAGAATCAACTGATATCTCCGATCGTCCGGGTGAATCCACGTCTGCCTAAACATCATTTTAATATCCGTAGTAAATACAATTTGTGGAACCCTAAATTTCATTATAATATTAGTGATATCGTTTTGCAATCGTTCTCCCGAAAACAGACAGTCGTTTAATGACACTCCCGAACTTGTTTTCTGACTGCCATTGAATACAACGCGAATTTTTATCAACGAAACGGGTTTTATCAACCTCGTCCCGGGCGAGCTGGTGTAAGCAGCGTATGGCTATGAAAGAGCTCGACTTCAAACCGTATGTATTTGTGTTTAATTGATAGGTAAGTAGGGGCTCCGTGGGCGACGCTCGCCAGAGAATCAACTGATATCTCCGATCGTCCGGGTGAATCCACGTCTGCCTAAACATCATTTTAATATCCGTAGTAAATACAATTTGTGGAACCCTAAATTTCATTATAATATTAGTGATATCGTTTTGCAATCGTTCTCCCGAAAACAGACAGTCGTTTAATGACACTCCCGAACTTGTTTTCTGACTGCCATTGAATACAACGCGAATTTTATTCACATCGCCCGATTTTTTAAATACTCCGTGATGTGGGAGAAAGTAATGTTCTTGCCCCGAATTAATATCAAATTGCGATACACTCATGTGTCCCAGCCTAATATATTCATTAATAAATTCAATGTATTTCTCCCGAAATTCCGGATTCCGTTGCATCCGCCTCTCAAGCGACATAAATTGCTTATAAGCGGGCTGGCGTGAGTCTCCTAATAGACGTCTATCACCTGCCGAGATAAGAGGTAAGCGCGAGATATATTTACCGTCCGGGCCTCGCGATACCGTTGAAACAAATAATTGTTCGCATTCCAAGTCCTCGGGACTTTTAATTTTATTAAGAGGGGGTTCCTCAGATTGCCAAAACCTTTCCACCGTTTCCTTGAGTGTCAACTGGTTAACCGACGATTCGGCCAGCTCCCGCGTCTCCGGCGAAACTGGTCCGAATACCGCGAAATTAAATACCGTGCCCAACGCGCGTAGGGCCCACCCTGACACAAAGTAATCTTTTCCCCATTTAAGATTTGACCGAGTATATCACATCCAAAAATTACGTCTATCTCTGAAGAATTCAATGAGCCGTTATCTGCGAGTTTCAACTCTTTAAAAACCAAATTTGTTCTGTTAACCGAATAAGACGTAAGCCTTCTTAAAACTGCCGCCGTTACCGCTAGTACTGGGTGTTCTGAATGTTCTGGTTTGAAATATATAACAACAACGTGTTGATATGTATTGGCTTGAATGCCACCGATACCCGTGATTTGTACATTACTATAAGACCGTTTCAATCCGAGGGTAGATACCAAATCCCCCTTTATTACCGACATTTGAGCCCCTAAATCTAAGAGAGCCCGTGCTTTAACGAATTCACCATTTTTATTCTTAATTTCAATAATAGCCGTGGGTAGAACAACATTATACGGGTTTCGATGCAAAGACGTTGAAGATGAGTCATCATGTAACCTTAATTGCTATGCTGAATATTGCTTTTGAGAATTATTACGTGACTGACCGCGCGATTCGTGCGATTCCCGCCGTTCGCATGCCTGATAGCCGTTGCGCGAGCTGACCTGAACTACACGCTCAGCTGATGAGCGCGACGGTACCTCTCTTCTTTCGCGAGGAGAGGCCGTGCGCGTGCGACGACGCGGACGGTGGCTGCGGTAGCCAGGTCCCTCCGAAGGCGAGCTAGCGCGAGACGCAGTATAGTTGTGCATGCATATTAAGTCGTTGTGACCCCGATGGCCACAGCGTTTACATGCTGTCCTTTTATCGCACGTAGATGCCGAATGCTTACCAAAACATTTAAAGCATACGTTTTCAGCTCGCACCCAGTCTTTACGCTGACCCGCGGTTAATTTTTTAAATTTAAAACACTCCGAAATCATGTGACCGCTTATTTCACAGTATAAACAGCGCCTAGCGATTATTCGTTCATTCCTGTAAGATTCACTTTCGTTTCCGATAATGTGTATGGTGCGGCGGGTACGATTGTCCTTCAAGGTCGCGCCGTCAGCTGTTGTCGAGTCTATAAGCCGACATTCATTTTGCAAAAACTCCACAAGTTGATTGAATGTGGGTAGGGTGATTATATTTCCGCCGTACTTCTGTTCAAACCGAGTTTTAACGTCTAACGGAATTTTATTTAAGCTAATGAATAATAAAATATAAGACCATTGATCTATAGGAAGGCCTAAATTATTCAAGGCGCGAGTGGACTCCAACAGTGGGTTTAGAATTTTAGAACGCAGATCATAGGGTTTATTTAATGTAGGTAGCTGTAGGATTCTAGAAATGTGACTATCTGCTAGCATCCTGATATTTTCATATCTACCCTTAAGAATTTCTAAGCCTATATCTAGGGATTCGTCTACCATAGGTAAATGCCGTATTAAGGTATGCGGTTCATTTAACACATGAGAAACTAAGTAATGAAATTTTTCCGTCTTTGATATATCTTTCCGTGTTAGTACCAACGAACTGAATAGGCTTATAAAACTTGTCCACTGAAAAACGTCACCATCAAATTTGCATAAATCGATTCTGGGAAGTCTTGCCGTATTTGAACTCTCGGACGGTCTATGAACCCCGTCCAAACCCGGGTAAGCCGACGAGACCGCTTCCAGTTGATTATAAGCCAACTCCGCCTCATTATAATCAGCCGTATAGATTTTAATCATTTCCGGATCTACCGTATTATCCAGCAATAACTCATACTGTTCCGACAAAAGTGCGTATCGTTCATCGAGTTTACGTAATCTCGCCGAAATAACTGCATTGGTTTGAGTTTTTCCCGCGATCATTTCTAACGTGCTTCTAAGCCATTCGACTTGAATTTTAAATTTAGTTGATGATACCTTAGCCATTTTAAATCGTTAAGACTCCAAATCGTGATGCACCCACCCCCGGGTAAGAGAAAAAAAAAAATATGTAACGGAACCCTACAATAAATCAATTAAATTGTTCTAATAACTGAGGATAATTTCACAAATATCGCATACCGCACAATATAATACAATAACCGAACCGCAAATGACAAACAAACTTAACGACTTTAGTTTGAATTGTATCCGACCGAATCGAGACTTGTGTCAGAGCTGTAAGTGGCGGTTAGGAATTTCAATTTTTAAATCTACAACCGACTTATGATTTGAAAAAATACCAACAAATATACCGAAATCCGGCTGAAATCCGCTCGAATGGACCATAAATATGTTCGATAGCTCAGTGTAGTTAGTGGACTGTCTTTCTGGTAGTTCCTGCAGGCACACAAGACGACACAAGAAGTTTCGGAAATCGGACCGCCACCAAGAATGATTCGCCACTTACCCTGATTCCCGGTCTTCCTGAGGTTGCTCCGAGGCCTTGATATTCCCTTGAGGTTGTTTTCGAGTTGCCGTGTCGACCGAGGCACTGACACACACATGTATCGCGCACAATAGTTCCGAACCGCGTCCGAGATTTGACTGAACGGTCGATGAGTGGCCGCCCGCCTGGCGAGGCAGCGCGGGGCGGGTGCGGGGGGGGGGGGGAATAGCCAGCCGAGTGACGAACTCTCCCGATAGCCGACCGTTCGCCGAAACAATCTGTAATATGGATGAAGAATGTTAAAAATATTTTTTCTTAAAGGTCAATTTTGATGAAAAGATTATGTGTTTGAATGGCTGACCCTATCCCCTGATGTGGGTGACGGGTAGGTAGGGATTTAAACTTTCATTGTTAGTAACATTAGTACGTACCTATTCGATGTAATTTATTATTATTAAACGGTTTTATTTAGCTCACCCCGTTTGTTTTATTTATTATTTCTTGGGTCAAATTTAGTAATTCAAATTTCACCCTCTTCCTGTCAACCGATTAATCTGAAATTTTGTATACACTTTGGATTTTGATGACAATACAATTATGTTTATTCATTATCTTTATAAATTCAAGATGGCCGCCGCTACAAAATGGCGGATAATTTATTTATTATTAATCACATCAATATGGGTATCAAATGAAAGGGCTCAACAAGCAGAATACAATGTACTATAAAAAATTGAAATCCAAGATGGCGGCCGCTACAAAATGGCGGCTAACGTAGGTTTTATCAATATGGGTATCAAATGAAAGGTCTCAACAAGCAGAATACAATATACTATAAAAAATTGAAATCCAAGATGGCGGCCTCTAAAAAATGGCGGATAACTTAGGTTTTATCAATCCCATCAACATGGGTATCAAATGAAAGGTCTCAACAAGTAGAATACAATTTACCATGCAAAATTGAAATCTAAGATGGCTGCCGCTACCAAATGGCTGATAACAATTTTTTAACAATCCCACCAATATGGGTATCAAATAAAAGGGCTTGACAAGAAGAATACAATGCACCATACAACCTCAATATTTAAGATGGGCGCAGCCACTAAATGGCGTATAATAATAAGATTTAAATTTAGAAATTGAATCTGTAATTTAGGTATCTGATTAATCCAGCCTGAAACCACCACCCAAGTCAAGATTTTGTATCGTGTTGAGGACTGTGTTTCGTTAGGGTGGCTAAAAATGATACGTCGTTAGCGGTACACCACCCAAGTTAAGGTGAAAGGTTAAAACGCGCCGAGAACTGTATGGCATTAGGGTGGATAAAAAAATAATGTTGCCTTTAATACTATCATGGGCTTCTACAACACATAAAATGCAGGGCAGCACTGTGGATCACGCAGTCGTATACTTAGGTGCGAAACTGTTTGAAGAAGGTCAAGCCTACGTGGCTCTTAGTAGAGTAAGATCTTTGCAGGGACTACGTATAGAGAAGTTGGACTGCAATAAACTAACGGGCAAGAAACCTTGCAATAATGAAGCACTAAATGAATTAAACAGAATGCGAAATAAAAACTAAAAACTAGAAAATAAAAATAGGTAAAAAAACTTTTTAATTTAAACGGTTTTATGTTAAACATACATTGCAATGTTTAAGATAAATGTACTAAAAACCAAAAAATAATAAAATAGATACAGTCGTGGGAATTATAAACATATGCATAGACTAGACTAAAATAAAACCGTGGGGCACGTCAATTGTCTACAAATTATCGACTTAATGTGCGATAGAAGAATCGTTTAATTCGTCGTTAGGCAGTTGGCCCGCAGACGGTGAGGAAATTACTCACTATTTTCTTGCTCATGGAAATTCCAATAGTTATACACTCCATGTAAATAAAAGAAATGTTTCAACTAGTTTATCGTTGGACATTCACACTGCTGGCTGGCGAGGAATCGTTTCACTGCTCGTAGTTTGTCTTTAATCGACAAAACATATGATAAAAGTACTACTCGCTCATATGAAACCGCGAAAACTCGCTTATAATCGAGCTTGCTAGCTTGTTTCCACATTCTAGCCGTACTTATCACACGCCCATCGTTATCGGTTGAACAACTGCCTAATTACAAAATAAACATTTTAATCAACGATTGTAGACAATTGACGTGCCCCACGGTTTTATTTTAGTCTAGTCTATGCATATGTTTATAATTCCCACGACTGTATCTATTTTATTATGTTTTGGTTTTTAGTACATTTATCTTAAACATTGCAATGTATGTTTAACATAAAACCGTTTAAATTAAAAAGTTTTTTTACCTATTTTTATTTATACTTTTTCGATCCAAATATTTGTGTGATCCGCAATTGTTTGTTTCTGAGTTTGGGTGTTTTTAATGTAAGTATATTAGGAAGGTATGTATTTATAAATATGTAAATACGAGAAAAACGATAAGCACAGAAAATAAATAAATAGGTACTATTTTTACAAATTTTTCATTTGATTCGGTTTTCCCGAACGCCTACATTACGGGGTTTGTCATAAGGGGTCTTAGAAGAATTTTACTAGGTTGTCAGCGGTGTTTCAAACGTCCATAGGCTGATACCAACAACCCCAGGGTCCAAGGCCTCACTTGCGAGTGGTTCACCTGCTGAATAACGGACGAGGTCATGGCGTAGAGAAGGAAAACTTGAAATTAAACCCTGTACCAACCCGTCTGGCCAGCGTGGTACATTAAGACCCCAACCCTCCCAAAATGATGGCATAAAACAAGAAATGGCCCCTAGTTCCCGGCACTTGACTGGATGAGCAAAGCGCAGGACTGTGTTGTGGTGAAATTTAGGAGAGGCCTATGTCCAGTTGTAGACTGCTATAGGCTAAATTGATCTGGTAGGCCGTATGCTTGTCTGCCACCTTGGTAGTATAAAAAAAATGGAGTAAGTTGATATTTACCTGTCTATAGACGTGTGAGTGTTTAACGATTTGGCGCGACCACATGTCTTTCATTTTCAAATATTTTAGTATATAATGTATTTGTCAAATGTATCTTTTCAATCACATGGAAACTGCAAACTGTCCTGCTAATTATCTGTTGAAAAGAGGTGCTATTTAACACAATTAAAATTGTAATTATTTACTTGTTAATTAAATTGCAATTGTAGAAGTAGTGTGTTTTACGCGTCCAATAGATAAGGTATTGACAGAGAGACGGACGGGCAGACGGATAGGAAAGTGCTTGTATAATAAAGGTTCCGTTTTTTCCTTTGAGGTACGGAACCACTGAAGAAAAAAATGTATTTATATTCCGTGCACAAAACCCTTTTTTTATAACGTGAAGGAGAATCCTGCATGGATGCTATGCTCCTACTCCTACCGACTAAAAAACCTCAAGTATCCTGCCTAACAGTCTACGGTCGGGAGCCCCGGGTAAGCCCTCGGAAGGATACCCCAGAACTCCCAACAGACCTACGGCTACCACTGTGACCTCATCTAAGGGGGGGTTCGGGTGTTATCCTGCTTCTTAGGGGGGGGCGTGCGTGAATCCCTCACGTTACGCTGTAGTCTAGAGCCTGCTTCTGTAAGGACGGTGAGTACCCCCTTACCGTTCTCAGGCCACGGTCATGGAGGCCGATAGTCTTGGGCGAGTCACACAGGAACTCGGGTGGGAGAGTTCTCTCCCGTTCCCTCCCCGCCGCCTCTTTCACGAGCATGACCTAAACCTGACCTGACCAGAAAGAGGCAGCGCAGGCCCACTTACTCCCGCTGGACATCATAACTCGCACCATGGTCTCCAGCGAGAGAGTGTCCACGTCCAGAACTGCCACGAGGACCTGTCGCTGTTACGCCTACGCTGTGCACTCCACCAATGTGTGGAGCGCTGTGTCCTCGCAGTGCTGGCACTCGGCCGTGGTTTCTTGGTGTATTCGCCACAGATACATACCGAAGCTACCGTGCCCGGTAGGTTTCTCAGGTATCTGTGACAACTGGTAGGAGAGAGCACAGTGGCTCCTCTCCAGCCACTCGTCAATGACCGGTCTGACGGATGCGATTGTGGCGAATCCCCCCTTTGTTTACTCAAGTCGCACCTTCCGTGATCAAGTCACGGAAGGTGCGACTTGAGTAAACGACTTCACGCACAAAACCCTTAAAATAACCAAGTAGTAAGATAAAAGTAATTCTGAATTAAACTTACCAAAACCAAAAAGCAACTTTACAATTAATTTCAATTAAAGGCTTATGTTACACAAACACACACACGTAGACACGTCACACTGTACAATAATTTCTTAAAAATAAAAATGATTAAATACTTAACACTTTATTTTATTGGTATTTTAATAATCTGTGGTAGGTACCACGTCACGAGGATTTTCGTACTAAAATGATCACACACGACAATAACTACGCGCCACAAGCCTTCTATGTAGTAGTTAAAGTGTTCAATTCGCCTTTTTGTAGACTAGCTGTTCCCCGGGGCTTCGTCCGCGTAGAAGTCGTTATCGCGTAAAATAATTAAGCTACTTTTGCGCAGTCAGTTAAAAAGCAGCCTCTGTCATTCATCAAATTTCATCAAAATCAGTTCAGCGGTTTTGACGTGAAAACTTAACAAACAGACAGACAGACAGAGTTACTTTAGCATATAATATTAGTAGGGAAGGGATAGCAAGGTGGGCAGCATTTTTTGGGTTTGGATTTTGGATAGTTAAGTATGTGCCTATTTAAATATGCAAAGACATACATTATACTCTGTAAAATATAACTTGATCTTTGTGACAGTTCTACAAACGTAAACAAGAATAGACTATATCTCAACGGCATAAAGCTTTTGTGGTTGAAATGCAGAGAGTGAGAACACGGAGGTGTAAACTGTAAATAACAACTTTATTCCTTGGAAATAAAAGTCAATTTTGTTTATGTTAATATAACTGTCACAGAGATCAAGCAATATTTGACAGAGTACAAGAAGGTGGTATATATTTCTAAATACATTCAAAAATAGAATCAAAAATAAAAAAACAATTAAGGCTCATAATATTTTTAGGGTTTCGTAGCCAAATGGCAAAAACGGAACCCTTATAGATTCGTCATGTCTGTCTGTCTGTCCGTCTGTCTGTCCGTCCGTGTGTCACAGCCACTTTTCTCCGAAACTATAAGGCCTATGCTATTGAAACTTGGTAGCTAGATGTATTCTGTGAACCGCATTAAGATTCTTATATAAAACTAGAAAAAAAGCAGTAAGTTTTGGGGGTCCCCATACTCAGAACTGAAACTCTACATTTTATTTTTCACCTAACCCATACGTGTGGGATATATAAAGATAGGTCTTCAAAAATGCTATGGAGGTTTCTTACACCATTTTTTTCTAAAGTGAATAGTTTGCGCAAGAGACACTTCCAAAGTGGAAAAATGTGTGTCCCCCCCCCTCTAACTTCTAAACTAAGAGAATGATAAATCTAAAAAAAAAATATGATGTACATTACCATAAAAACTACCAACGAAAATTAGTTTGAACGAGATAGAGCTGGTAGTTTTTTTTAATACGTCATAAACCGCAACTTCCGGTTAGTGAAATCACTACCACTGCGAACGTGTTAAAACATCAGTCAAAGTTACAACGAACTATAAGAACTTTTATATTATGTTACTTGCTGCTACGAAGCCCTTCATGGGCGAGTCCAACTCGCACTTGGCTGGTTTTTTAAATTTTGTAGAAGCGTCTTGTTGAGTCGACTGGTGACCCAAAGGTTGGCAGTTATTTCTCCCAACGAAAGGGCATCGCTATAACAAAGGGGTAATGCTGTCAGTCTCACAGAGTACATTTGTATTATTATGATAGCCAGTCTTTTAGGCACAATGCCTCGGCAGGCGGCGGGCGGCGCGCGGCTTGGGCCTTAAGTAGGTTAAGTTTAGTTTCATTTTATACAAATTGTAAATAGTTATAAGGTATGCTTGATTGTAACTTCTAAATATTTATTGAATAATTTCATATACATACATACCTTAATACATAAATAATTATAATCAATCAATATCAATCAATATACATATAATAAAATCGTAACAGGTCGCTGTCTGTACATGGAAGATAAATAAGAAAAAATATTATAGGGGGGCTTTATGAAGGCAATAGAACCCAAAACAATGATTTTTAGAATTTTTGTCTGTTTGTCTGTATGTCTGTATGTCTGTATATCTGTTTGTCTGTACGGTTGTGCACGCTAATCTCAGTAACCGCTCAACCGATTGCAATGCGGTTTTTTTTATTGTGTTGAGGTTTGCTCCAGTTAACATTTAGCGTTTGTTTTATGTAAATCGGTTTAGAAATAAAAGAGTTATAACACTTTTAAGAATCAGATATTTTGAAAATTTTATTGTAGGGGTATCTTTGAATGTGAGTGAACCTAAACTGGCGTGTTGGCTTAATCATAAAAGAGCTTAGACTATTTTTAAACAATTCAACAACTGAATTGTTAAAAATATATTGTTAATATGTTGATTAAGCAAACAGGGCAGTTTCAGACGCTGCTTGATGACTCTGATGAAGAAATACCTTTCCTTTCATACACTTTATGTGACGTAAACGAAGTTGCGGGCTCAGCTAGTATAAAATAATTATAGAAAATACCCAAACTTCATAGATTTAGAGTTAGACTATTTAACTACATAATTCTATGACTAATAGATATAGGTACGATATTTTTTTTTTCGTTTTTTTTTATCCCACTAGAGTGGCAGACAAGCATAGGGCACCACCAGATGTACCGGTGGTCACCGAGGCCTATGGACGTTGCAACACCTGAGGCGCCACAATCGCGCTGCCGACCCTGTAAAAATCTTTTAAGTCCCCTTTTAAAGAACCCCATACTGATAGATTTATTGCAATAATACCGATTTGGTTTTTAAACTACAACATTCTCCAATCCTGTTAAATTAATTTTATTATTATTTCTAATATAGTCCATTATACAGTTGACATTGATTATACATATATCAACTGGAAATACTAGTGATGATACTCGCAATGACGAAACATCACAAAATTTTTCACATTAGAATATTACTTACTAATAGCTGTGCCCGCGACTTCATCCGCGTGGAATGTAATAAAAAAAAATAGTTCATTTAGTTTTTTTGTTTTTGGCATTTTTTTTTCCTAAAATAAAATATTTTTTCTAAAAAAGAGTAGCCTAAGGTACTCCTCATTACATAAGCTATCTGCCAGTGAAAGTCCCGTCCAAATCAGTCCAGCCGTTCCAGAGATTAGCCGGAACAAACAGGCAGACAGACAGACAGACAAAAATTTAAAAAATATATATTTTGGTATGTGTACCGTATTGTATACATTCATATGCATGTAGTAGAAAGCGGTTATTTTAATATTAAAAACTGACACTCCAAGTTTATTTATTTGTATAGATAGTAGGATTAATACACCGGTGTAACATTCGGAACGGTCAGTATGGGCAAGTCTGTAAAAATAAGAGACTAGCGGACCTCACCCGGTTTTACCCGCGTAGTTCCCGTTCCCGTGGGAATACAGGAATAAAATATAGTCTATGTACATAGACACAGTATAAAGAGTACTGTTCACCGCAAAGAGTGTAGCTTTCCAACAGTGAAAGAATTTTTCAAATCGCTCCAGTAGTTCCGGAGCCTATTCGTTACAAACAAACAAACAAACAAAAAAACAAATCTTTCCTCTTTATAATATTAGTATAGATACAAAGATCTGTTCTTAGGAACCATGTCATCGATTTAAAAAAAAAATAAGAACTGCATACTTAGATTTGAAAAAAATCGCTTGCACAGCTCGGAAATCAAACCCCGGTCGCCGGTCGAAATAAAACTTATTTTATTTGTATATGAATATCGATTGTGTAGGTCTTAGGGAGTAAATGTTACTATTAAAATTATATGTGAAATATACAGAATGCATTGTATTTCATGTTCTTTAATTTAATTAACTACATATTCGAAGCGGAAACCATTTTTTTATACAATGTTCAACTTGTTTAAGTTGATGATTTTACTTATAGTGGCGAATTCGCATTAAAATGAACTTTATGACTGCTTTTTGGTCCTCAATGTTATAGTAGCTTGTTTTCTAAAGTTCAATCTAAATACAACTCCAAAAGAAGTAGTCTAACGGGTTTAAACTATGCGACACCGCGGTTCATTTGACAGGGCCGTTTGTTCCATTTTTGGGGAAAGTTATCATTATTTAAAAAGTCGCTAGCTATTTGACTGTTGTGGCCGGCCGATGCAAAATGCAATATTAACGGGCCTAAACGAGTTGAACGTTGCATAGAAAAAAAATGGTTTTACTTCGAAGTTCGAACATGTACTTAAGTACCTACTACATTAAATTAAAAAGCAAGAAATACAATGCATTCTGTTTATTTTAGATATCATGTTTCATACTAATATTAACTTCGTATGTAAGTAAGTTTTATTTTTCAAAACGTACCGGGTGTGATTCCGCAAGAGATTTTTTCAAACCTAATTGCAGTTCTTATTTTTTCTAAAATCGATGACATGCTTCCTAAGAACAGATCTTTGTATCTCTTATATTTACAGACTTGACCATACTGACCGAATGTTACACCCGGTACACATACATCGTGAACGGGAAAGAATTAAAAAATGTCGCCATACCGAGGGTGTCGCAAGAGGCGACTAAGGGAACACTTTAGCAAAACTATACATTGCGTAGAGAAGGAAATGTCAAAATGAAACCCCAAACCGGGTTTTATTTGGAGTTTTCCTCCTCTTCTTCTCATTTATGTAAGTAACTGGCTGTCTATGCAGTTGGTGTCGAGGAAAGGGTTTTTGTTGGCGGTGTCGCTGTACATTATGAACGCTTTCAACACCATCCCGTGGCACAAACCATCGTAGCACTGACTGAGTGCTGGCTAGGCTGAGCCCTAATCTGAGGGAGCCAGAAAGTGCGTGTCCTAATCTGAGGGAGCCAGAAAGTGCGTGTCGCCGCCTCTACGACGGTATAATTCTCTCAGAACTATATTTTTTGTTAGAAATTAAAAACATAAGTAAAATAAATATTAATGTAACTGGCTGTCTAATGAAAGTTGGTGTCGAGGAAAGGTATTGTTGGCGGTGTCACTGTACATTGTGAACGCTTTCAACATCATCCCGTGGCACAGACCATCGTAGCACTGACTGTAACTGCTGGCTAGGCTGAGCCCTAATCTGAGGGAGCCAGAAAGTGCGTGTCGCCGCCTCTACGACGTTATAATTCTCTCAGAACTCTAAGCAGCGCCCTTTTGGTTAGCCATTATGAAACTGGAGCTCCAGTTTAGATAATTGCGACTATCACATCTTTTTCTGTCTGGAAATTTTTTGAACCAGACATATTGCTCAAATTCTTAGATAATAGAGTAAACTCAGGTATTTAATATTTCTATGCTCAAATTATTGACTGCCTCTGTGGCGTAGTCGGTAGTGATACCGCCTGCGGCGATGGAGGTCCTGGGTTCGATTCCTGGGTCAGTCCAAATATTTGTGTGATCCATAAATGTTTGTTTCAGAGTATGGGGGTTTTCTAGGTATAATATGTATGTATTTAGAAATATTTAAGTATTAATATCCGTAGTCTGATACCCATAACACAAGCAAGTTATTCCTAGCTTACTTTGGGATCAGATAGCGATGTGTGAAATGTCCGAGAATATTTATTTATTTATTTATTTAAGTATGTATATCAGTGGTCTAGATCCCATAGCACAAGCTTATATTAGCTTAATTTGGGCTAGATGATGTATACTTTGCCTCTGCCTACCCCTTCGAGGATGAAGGCGTAATTTGGGAGAACGTCCAACAGTGGACTGCCTGATGCTGATTTGATTGATTGATTCATATCGGGCATGGCTTAGAGACATTTGGAATGCAACAGGAGGGCGAAGCCAGGAGTCACAGCTAGTAAATACATTGTTAAAATATTTTGGAGTAGAAAGTCACGAATTACAATAGTATAATCAGATCTTTGATAACTCGTTGGTAGAAAAAAAACCGACCAAGTGCGAGGCAGACTCGCGCACAGAGGATTCCGTACCAAAAATACGGCAAAAATCACGTTGGTTGTATTGGAGTCCCCTTAATCTCCCCCCTCCTTTTTTCTGATTTTAGTATTTGTTGTCAAAGCAGCAACAGAAATACATAATCTGTGAAAATTTCAACTCTCTAGCTATCACGGTTCTTGAGATACAACCTCATGACAGATAGACATACAGACGGACAGCGATGTCTCATGAATAGGGTCCCGTTTTTATACATTGGGTACGGACCCCAAAAAAATGGTGGGTGCTCTGACATGTGACTCTGACGATCAAAGTTCTGATAAAGATCTTTGTCTTAAGACTAGCGGACGTCACGCGGTTTTACCCGCGTAGCTCCCGTTCCCGTAGGAATACGGGAATAAAATATAGCCTATGTCACCCGGGGATAGTGTAGCTTCCCGACAGTGAAAAAATTTTTCAAATAGGTTCAGTAGTTTCGGAACATTTGATGCAAACAAACTAACAAATCTTTTCTCTTTATAAAATTAGTCTTAAGATAAGATGGATAAGTATTAATTAAGCGCGAAGAACCGCTTGCTCAGCTGGGTTAAGCATCTTACGTTCGTTTGCAGTCTTGATGAGTGACCATTTTTGGCATTTCCATTTCAAGATAAAGGCTAAATTGTGGGTCTGGACGTGGACACTCTCTCGCTCGAGACCATGGTGCGAGCCATGATCTACAGCGGGAGTAAGTGGGACTGCGCTGCCTCTTTCTGCGAGCAGGTCATGTGAGTGAAAGAGGCGGCGGGGCGGGAGCGGGAGAGAACTACTCCACCCGAGTTCCGCAGTCGGCGGCTTGGGCCGTTGGGCGCCGCCGACTGACGTGTCTTCACCGAGGACTATAGGCCTGCACTGTTTGCACTTCTCTTAATATCACAAGCAGATAATTGACTAAAAAAGAGAGGAGAACAGTTGGGAGGGGATATTGATGAAAGATGATTAAGTGTCGTTTCTTTTGTCATTCTATTCATATTTGACGAAGCAGAGAAATGCTGATTGAGTAAATTCAGATTTAAAGTTTTAGGCATGGAGTCTTGATTAGATTTTCCCACTCCCAAAGAGCGTAATAATTTCCAGACTTTTGCTGGATCTCCGTTCTCAACAGAGCTGTGAATATGTTGGCGTTGAGCATTCCTTACCACCTTATTGCAGTAATTTCTAATAAGACTATATATTTTTCCCAATTTGTGTCTGTTGGTCGATGTTTATATTTCGATTTGGCTGCAGCTTTTCGAGATATGAGAGCTTTGATCTCACTCGTGAGCCAAGGGGATGGTAGGTGTTTCATTTTAATTTTGCGAACTGGCGCATGTACATCGTATAGGGCAATCAAACTGGAAGTAACCTTTTTAACTTTGACATCAACGCAATTTGAATTGAAAAGCGGATCCCAATCAATGGCCACGGCGTCCCTACGCAATTCCTCGACACTTATACCATTAAAGTTGCGCAAGGCTAGAAATTGGGGTTTAGGTTTAGGCTACCCTACTTATAAAAATCAAAAATTCGATTTTTTGATACAGATGTCCGAAATATATCGGATACACTATACAGGCTAAGAAAAATAAGCGAATTGCATTCTGTAAGGGAATAAAACACTTAAAAATCGGCCAAGTGCAAGTCGGACTCGCGCTCATAGCGTTCCGTAGGTACCTACATAAAAACGATAAAATATCACGTTTGTTGTATAGGAGCCTCCTTTTTTTTAACGTGAGGGAAAATCCTTAATGGATACTATGCAGGACTCCTACCGACTAAAAAACCTCACGTAATGCCCAACAGCCTACGGTTGAGAGCCCCGGGTAAGCCCTCGGAAGGATGTCCCAGGACTCCCAACAGACCTACGCGGCTACGGCCACCACTGCGGCCTCGCCCATGGGGCGGTTCGGGTGCTATCCCGCGTCTTTGGGGGGTTTCGGGTGTGATCCCGCTTTTAAGGGGGGCGTGCGTGAATCCCTCACGTCACGCTGCCGTCATGGGCCTGCTTCTGTAAGGACGGTGAGAAGCCCTCTCACCGTCCTCAGGCCCCCGGTCATAGAGGCCGATAGTCTCCGGCGAAGACACGTCGGCGGCGCCCAGGACGCCGACTGCGGAACTTGGGTGGGAGAGTTCTCTCCCGTTCACGCCCTGCCGCCTCTTTCACGAGCACGACCTGCTCGCAGAAAGAGGCGGATTAATTTATAATATTTAATGAACATACATAGCTCGATTTTCTGTGAATATTTTGAGGGTCTACTTGTTGCCTTTATTAATATAATTATAGATACCTGGTACCCTAAAATAAGCTGGCAAAAAAATCACATTAGCTGTAATGGCAAAAAAAACGTAACAAAAGAATAAATTAGTGTTGGTTTGAGAATGATTTTTTTAAATGAGCACTTAAAACGGCAAGTACCTAATCTATCTATACATATAATAAAACTGTAGAGGGTCGGGAGTCTGTACATGGAAGATATTTTAAAAATTTTAATTGGAGGGCGTTCTCTAATCGATACTGAAGCCGAAAATGTAATTTAAACTTTTCATGTCTGTCTGTCTGTCTGTCTGTCTGTCTGTCTGTATCCCGAATAAGTATCACGTCGAAACTACTGAATCGATTTGAATGAAACTTGGTATAATCTGAGCCTATGATCCGAGGAAGGTTCTAGGATACTTTTAATCCCGATATTTTGCGCGGTTCCTTTGGGAGAGGGGATGAAAGCCAAAATGGTTTTTTAATTGTAACTTCTCAATGCATGGTCCGATTCAAAAATTTTTTTCAGTGTTATAAAGAGTGTACTTTAAGGATTATTTCACAGAAGTTTCAATGTTGAGGGTTTTGTAATTCTGAAATTAGAGACATCTCAACTTTCTCAAAACCTATAATTCAAGGGTTCCTTTGAATGTGACGGTAAATCTAAACGGGCCGGTTTGACTTAATCATAAAAGAGCTTAATGATTAAGGTTATTGTAAAAAAAACAATTCAGACCCCGCCTTCGGCGTGGACTGAATTGTTTTAGAATAGACTTAATCTTTAAGCTCTTTTATGATTAAGCAAACAGGGCCGTTTCACACGCTGCTTGATGAGTCTGATGAAGAAGTCTCCTCTCCTTTCGCAAACCTTATGTGACGTAAACGAAGTTGCGAGGGTCAGCTAGTACTTATAATAAAACTGTAGAGGGTCGGGAGTCTGTACATGGAAGATATTTTGAAAATTTTAAGTGTAGGGCGTTCTCTAATCGATACTGAAGCCGAAAATGTAATTTAAGATTTTCATGTCTGTCTGTCCGTCTGTCTGTCTGTCTGTATCCCGACAAAGTATCACGCCGAAACTACTGAACCGATTTGAATGATACTTTGTACGATCTAAGCTTATAGTCCGAGGAAGGTTCTTAGATACTTTTGATCCCGATATTTTGCGCGGTTCCTTCAGGAGAGGGGATGAAAGGCAAAATAGGTTTTTAGCTATAATTTCTCACTGCGTGGTTCGATTTCAAATATTTGTTTGGTGTCTGAAAGGGAGTACTTTAAGCATTATTCCATACAATTTTCAATATTGAGGGTTATGTAGTTCAGAAATTAGGGGCATCTCAACTTTCGGTAAATCTAGAATTCAACGTTTCTTTTGAAAGTGAGTCTAAACGGGCGTGTTGGCTTAATCATAAAAGAGCTTAATGATTAAGGCTATTGTAAAATATTTCAGTCCGCGCCGAAGGCGTGGACTGAATTGTTTTAGAATCGACTTTATCTTTAAGCTCTTTTATGTTTAGCAAACAGGGCCGTTTCACACGCTGCTTGATGAGTCTCATGAAGAAGTACCCCTCCATTCGTACACCTTATGTGACGTAAACGAAGTTGCGAGGGTCAGCTAGTAATATAATAATCTTCAGTTGTTTGTGAGATAAATCGTATAATCCTACTAATATAATAAATGTAAAAATTTGTGAAGATGTTTGGATGTTTGTTACCCAATCACTCTCTAACGGCTGAACAGATTGGGCTGAAATTTGGTACAGAGATAGCTTATAGTCTGGAATAACACATAGGCTACTTTTCATTCCGGGAAAATGTTCCCTCGAGGAACGGGTACCGAATTTCACGCGGGCGAAGCTGCGAGCATCATCTAGTTTTAATAATAATTTATCCCTAAGAATCCCCGTCTTTTTGTTACATTGTAAAATTAACCTTATTTCAAATAAATTTAAGGTTTGAATTTCAGTAAAAAGTTACCCGTACTGGTAAGTTTAAGGGGATTTCCCCAACTTAAAATGAGGTTGCCATTTTGGGAAATAATCTTAATTATTCTGAATGGTAGTTTTTCGCTACGTGTTGCCAGAGTAAACATTAATTTCAATTCTTTTTAGTTCAGAAGATAGAAAAAAAACTATTGATTTAAATCAAGATAAAAGTCAATTGATAAATATCGTGATATATATCATGAATTCATGATATATATCCGTTGATATTATATCGTCGAACCCTGGCATAAATGCATTGATATTATACATAGAAAACACCCAAACTCCGAAACAAACATTATACGGATCACTAAAACCTAAAACTATCAATAAAAACGTCGCCAGCCTGATAAAAAGCCGTGGCGCATCTAGCGATTGAGGGTCACAGTCCGTACAACTGCTGACAGTGGTCCTGAAGTTGGCGGCCCTGTGATGTGCCTCTTCACGCTCCGCTTGAAGAAACCGGGATTATTAGAACAGTCTCAAGATCGGCGTTTTTTTTTTATTTTCAAATTACGTAGTCGTGATCATTTAGGTAATTAAGAGTATTTACGACCCACGACGTAATATTTTTAAATTTTTTTAAGTAGGTACCCCTACTTAGTAGAAATGGCGATCATTGAACATATTTTTACTTATATTATAACGCAATACTTAGTTTACTTGTAGGGAACACTTTTGCAGCGCCGCGCCCGCCGCCTCTTTTTGCGAGCAGGTCATGCCGGTTGCCAGTAAAATGGCAGTCGTTAAGCCAAGTTGAAGGCCTTTTTAGACGGCTTGAAAATTTTCAACAGCAGGACAAATTTCTCAAAGGACAAATTCTTTAAGGAAATGTGGGCATATAATATGTTTCTCCCTACCCCTTTAGGGATAAAGGCGTGCCCATATCTGCTTTTTAATTGGCAAAATACTAGGGGGTCGTCCATTAATCGCGTGAGGTTTTTTTGGGCATTTTTTGGACCCCCCCTCCCCCTTGGTGATATTTGGTGAGGTTTCAGATTACCCCTCCCCCCCTAGGCCGAATCACGTGTATTTTTAGTAACTACAAAGTTTTTTTTTAAAATTTGTACATAGAAGTCTCTATTGTTATAATATATCCATACTTCTATACGAATACTAGCTAATCCGCGCAACTTTGTTTGCGTCACATAATCAAGGTTGAATTTTCATGCGATCATTATGCTTTTGGTCACGACTATCGAGATCCACGTGGACTGAGCTGCGTTTTTTTTTTGTTACGGGGGGAATGCAGCTTGGGACCATCATCCTAGCTGCGGGGACAGCCGGGACGGTGTGTGGGGCTCTCGTTCCCGAAAAGGGACCGTCCTACCCAATAAACCACGCGGTGTCCCTCCTCATCCTACAGCTGGCATGGATATCCAAAGATTATTCACGTCGGCCCGTCCCGGCCGAGGGCTTTCAACACTTCCGGGTTTCTCGCCCGCATCGCACCGCTCTCGAGCGCATCTCTGGAAGCCGAGAGGGTAGAGAGCGGTGAGCGGGTGGGCTTTAAGGGCATCTCCGGAACAAGGAGAGGAGCCTTCCCCCAAATGATCATCGGTGGACGGGGTCATAGCTGCGTGCATCGGCTAGTCTGATATATATAACTTACTGTAGGGAGTCGAATAATCTGTACGTCGAATATATTTGGTAATTATTTTCCAAGATCTTTTTTTACTGGACATTCTATCAATGTAACTTCCATTACATCCGATATTGAAGCTAAAATAGTTTTTTTTCTGTATGTGTTTCTGTTTCACGCCATAACTATAGATAGCATCATTAATAAATAATACTGACATAATTTGAGATTATTATTGATGGGATTTATGCCGATATTCTGCGCGGTTCCTTTGAAAAACAAAACGATTTTTGTGTTGTACCTATGATCAACGCATAGGTATTCCGATTTCAATTAATTTCTGATGTAAGAAAGGAATTAAGTGCTTTATGAATATTATGAATTATTCCATAAAAGTTTTAATATTGTTGTTTGGTTATGTTGTTCAGAAATTACAGTGATCTCAAATTCAGGGTTGTAAAGTTGCTGTTCGAAATAAATACACGTGATATCTCACTACACCCCCCATCCCCCCTGGTGATGTTTCGTGATTTTTGTCAGACCCCCTCCCCCCCCTTTCGAGCCTCACGTGATTAATGGACGACCCCTAGTTTAGTCTCTCAGGTCATTCGAAAGTTATTTTGCGAGCCCGCAGAGGTGACTTGGAATGGAACACTGGTGGTGGTGTACAGGGTCTGAACATTCTCCAGAGCTGGAAGTCCTACCCAAACTACAATACAGCTCCCGTACCAGAGTAATAAAATGTCCAAATACATTCCTGCATCGTTCCTACCCTGTCCCCAAAAAGAAAAAGAAAAAAAGAAGAAAGTTTACTACCTATTAGCACAGCCTAGAGATCATAGGTAGGTAGATAGGCAGGTCCTACAGGTCGTAGGTTTTCTCTATATACTGTGCTATTTATTAGTCCACATTTTATCAGTTATATTTAGTCTCACCTAATGAGCTGGTTAGCTAAGCCACTAAGGTAGGTAGCAGACAAGCATGCCGCACACCTGATTGAAAGTCCTCATAGTAGCCTATAGTCGTTTGCAACACCAAAATGCTTATTGCCGTAATAAAATAAACAGGCGCAAGATGACCTGCAAATTAGGTAATGAAAGCCTCAAAACCCAGTCAGCGATTACATTTATTCCTATTAATTCATTTAAAAATGCAATACGAAGCATTCAGTCCCATCCCGTTGTTAAACAGTTGACTACCCCGTTGGTCTAGAGGTCGTAATGTGCGACTGGGGATCACGAGGTCGTGGGTTCGATTCCCACCGAAGACAAAAATTTGTGTGATCCATAAATGTTCGTCTCGAGAGATAAGTTATAGGTATCGAACTATAACACAAGCAGGTTATTACTGGCTTATTTTGGGATCAGATAGCGTTGTTTGGGATTAATATTTATTATTATTTACGAATGATTCTTGTAGTTAAGTAGTAGGTACTAAATTATTATGTTTGCTTGAGTTTAAAAATAAGAGATATAAATTATATTCACTTTTTTAAGAACATTTATTAACAAGTTAAAATAAAAACATGGTAAAAAATCTGTTACCAGTCTCAACTTATAAAAATTATTTTGTACAGTACCTTTTTCACTTTCACTTTCACTTCACCGTATCCAAAACTGTAGCCATAACCTATTTTTACTCCACACTTTTCACAAAAATGCACTTATTCTTTAGATAATATTACCACGTATTCCTATTTCGCTTCTTCAGCAGGCACTTGCCTCACAGGTCCTGTATGCGTTATAGGAACAGACCTCTCTCCTTTCACTTCCTCAGCTTTCCTCGGAGCCACAACAGTCAACACACCATCAGAAGACAGCTTAGACTCCACAGCATCAGGATTCGTCACTTCTGGTAATTTAAATCTTCTTAAAAACTGTCTGGAGACAAATCCATGCTCATCTTCCTTTTCTTCATGCTTTCCTTCAACTATTATAAAACCATCAGCTATTTTGACAGTTATTTCATCAGGTGCGAAGTGCTGAACGTCCACATTGATCATCCATTTGTCGCTATCAGGTTTTATTACTGAACTGGCATCTTTAGGCCACCAGGGTTTGATGCGAGGGATAACTGGGCTGATGGGAGCTGCCATTAAATCGTCGCGTGTGATTCCAAGGCCAAAGTTTTGATGCAGAAGTGTTCTTGGCCATCTTGGTTGCTCGTAATCGAAGAAGCATGGGTGCAGAGGCATTTTTAATAGGAATATAGCTCTCTAAAACGCTCAAGTGTTGTCTTGAGTGTGTTTTCTTTGTATCTGCGTTAGTAGAAGAGCTTTCAGCTAGTTTATATGCGTATGAGTCACTCCTGGCGAATGTTTGAGATGTATTTAGAACACAACCAGAACGTTCCCGATGCGTTGGATATGACGGCGAGTGTGTAGGTGTGACAACAATGTAAAAATAACATGTTTTGAGATTTCAGTTGCCATTGATACGTGAAGGATAAGTGATACTGTTAAGGATTTCTATTTATATACATACTAGCTGACCCGCGCAACTTCATATGCGTCACAAAAGAGAGTAAATCACCCGTTCCCGCCGCATTTACTCCCGTCAGAATAATTTCGTTAACGATAGATGTTTCCCGTCGCATTATTGTAGAAATTGCGCATATTCATGCATAGGACGTGGACTACCGGTGTCCGTCGCCAGCAGAATAGTGAATCGACCAAAAAAAGCGAAAAAAAGCGAGGTCAAACGGGATAAAAAGTATCATATGTCCGTCTCCTGGTTCTAAGCTACCTCCCCACCAATTTTCAGCCAAATCGGTACGGCCGTTCTTGAGTTATAAATGTTGTAACAAACCCGTCTTTGTTTTATATATTAAGAGGACGTATGACGCCAAATAGACTATTATCTTGATCTAGATCTCAGGACTCCTGAGGTCTAATGAACTAACATTACAACACAAGCAACTTCAGTTCATGAACTAAAGATCTACTAGCCTGAAAACACGATTACTAAAAAAAACCTCGATACTTTTAATTTTTGAAAACACCTCGTTTTAGTTAAACTTTAGGCTGGATCTCTATAATTATCTATTATTTAGATATTATTTTTAATGTATAAGAAAGACAATACTAAAAACTTCATTTACACTAGTTGGTTTTTTTAATATTTATAATAGTTTTCTTTTTATCTGTAATTATCTGATTTTTAGCTTTCACATCATTTCGCTAAACGCGCTCCAAACCTTCTCCCTCTTTCTTTCCTCGCGAAATCTGTATGCGCTATCCTTTACCGATTACGTTTAGTCTGGCTGCGCGCCTTGTAGGAAGCGGACCTATGCCCGATTGCGTCACACAATGCTCAATTACGACATCGATAGATCGATTAAAAAGCTTTTGAATTCCTGAAGTTGGGGGGGGGGGGGGGGGGGGCTGTAGGTGCATAAAATCTTAATTTGTGTAAATAATAAATGGCACTAATTATAAAAGTTATACATATAAACGAACGAACATAAAAAACGTTTTCGCTCGTAGAATGAAAGAAATAAAAAGCTAAGAACCGTATTCATTGTTTACTATCCGATATAAATTTTCTTCAGCTTACTTAGTTTCTTCACGATGGCTTGTAGAAACTGGGGTGTTACTTTTGAACATAGGTCGGTATGATTTGGCATATTATCTCCTCGATATTGTTGCTACCGAGAATCATCCGAGTTCTCAATGGCGTTACGAAATGCCTGTACCAGGACCTCGTTCGTTGGTCAGCACCTGCACTGCTTCAAGTGACGTCGGCTTGGGCCTAGAAGATCTTCATGGGGCCCAGACCTTTTCTGCATATTAGCATCTGCCCAGCTGCCTTCAAGCCCAACCATATTTCAAACCCGACGCAGCTTTTATTGGCTGCCAGGAGCAGCAGCTATGAATTGAATTTTCATCCCCATTGGCAAAGTTGAGAGCGACTGCTGTCTTACCTCCCCAAGTCCGATAGGTTGCCTAATTGAACTGGACGCTTTCAAGGAACAATAATAATAAACCGGCCAAGTGAGAGTTGAACTCGCCCATGAAGGGTTCCGTAGCAGCAAGTAACATAATATAAAAGTTCGTGTGGTTCGTTGTAACTTTCATTGATGTACGCAGCGGTAGTGATTTTTCTCGGCGAAAATTGCGGTATATGACGTTCAAAAAAAAAGAACTACCATCTTGATTTCGTTCAAACCAATTTTCTTTGGTAGATTTTATGACAATGTACATTATATATATTTTTTAGATTTATCATTCTCTTAGTTTAGAAGTTAGAGGAGGGGGGGGGGGGACATTTTTCCACTTTGGAAGTGTCTCTTGCGCAAACTATTCACTTTAGAAAAAAAAAATGTTATAAACCTCAATAGCATTTTTGGGGACCTATAATTATATTGATACCCCACACGTATGGGTTTGATGAAAAAAAAATTGAGTTTCAGTTCTGAGTATGGCGACCCCAAAATTAACTGCTTTTTTTCTCGTTTTATACAAAACTCTTGATGCGGTTCACAGAATACATCTACTTACCAAGTTTCAACAGCATAGGCCTTATAGTTTCGGAGAAAAGTGGCTGTGACACACGGACGGACAGACAGACATGACGAATCTATAAGGGTTCCGTTTTTGCCATTTGGCTACGGAACCCTAAAAATGTCATACAAAACCCAGAAACCGCCACTACTTCCTAGTAGTGGCGGCACTCCTGTGCGAGCGAGTCGGTGCCGGAAGTAATTGAACGGAACATAAAACAATGGAGTCGGCTAATTCAAGTACAAATTTAAAGACAGTGTAAGTATTTTAAAAAATCTTTAAAATATAACACTGTCTTTAGGCTTTCGATTTAATAGTAGAAAATTGCCGGTGATATTTTCAAAACAAAATTGTTTAAAAATACTTGTTGATTCACATAAAAGAATAATCATTATATTGAAGGTACTAATGAAAGAAAAATGAGTTTTTACTGAATGATGATGCTGTTGGGCGCAAGAGCGCCAGGCCCTCGTGGTGGGTCTGGACGTGGACACTCTCTCGCTCGAGACCATGGTGCGAGCCATGCTCTCTAGCGGGAGTAAGTGGGACTGCGCCGCCTATCTCTGCGAGCAGGTTATGCTCTTGAAAGAGGCGGTGGGGCGGGTACGGGAGAAAACTTTCCCACCCGAGTTCCGCAGTTGGTGCCTAGGCATCGGCGATATGTCTTCGCCGATGACTATCGGCCTCCATGACCGTGGGCCTGAGGACGGCGAGAGGGCTACTCACTGTCCTTATAGAAGCAGGCCCATGACGGCAGCGTGACGTGAGAAGTTCACGCACGCCCTTAGAAGCGGGATCACACCCGAAACCCCCCAAAGACGCGGTATATAGCACCCGAACCGCCCCCTGGGCGAGGCCGCAATTGTGGCCGTGGGTCTGTTAGAAGTCCTGGAACATCCTTCCGGGGGCTTACCCGGGGCTCCCAACCATAGGCTGTTGGGCGTTACGTGAGGTTTTTTAATCGGTAGGAGTCCGGCATAGCACTCATGATGGATTTTATCTCACGTTAAAAAAAAAAGTATTATTAGTATCTTTTTCTGCATTCAGTCTTTTCAAGAAGTGGAGGCACTGGCGAGTGCGTGTCCCTCTCGGAGACTTTGAAAGGATAAAGAGTGAAAAACTGGAAGATGAAAGCGTAAGGAGTATGTATGTAGGCTTAGTCAGTGAAAGGCTTGCAAACTCGAGCCTTTCCGACTTAGATGTGGATGATTGCTGGAATATTATGAAAGAAAGTATAGCGGATAGTGCAAAAGAAGCATGTGGGAGTGCAAAGAGACATGAACATTCGAAAGGTGATGCTTGGTGGGATGCAGACGTTCAATCCGCGTAGCAAGAAAGAAGAAAGCGTGTTTGGATTACGTCTCATCTCATCATCTTGCCAGGATTTGGGATTGATGGTGCGCTGCTTCGTGCTGTGTAGTCTACATATGTGGGATGTACGGCATGTGTGCGGTTGGGCGGCAGCCTGTCTCCCTGGTCTGACGTCAACATTGGCGTCAGAGAGGGTTGCGTGCTGTCAGCCCTGCTGTTTGTCCTGTACCTGGACGACTGTCTTAAGAGAGTAAGATCGATGAATGTTGGATTGCGAATGGGTGACTTACTTGTGAATGGGAACTGTTTGCTGTATGCAGATGATGCGGTGCTCATAGCCGTTAGAACTACAGTCTCTAGTCACAGCGATGAAAGATGATAGTCTAATGAGAGGCTTACATTTGAACGCGACTAAAACGAAAGTGATGGTATTCGAAAGAGAAGAGGACAGAACGCATGCCAGGATAATTGTAAATGATGTAGTGCTGGAACAGGTGGATAAGTTTGTATATCTTGAATGTGCATTAAGCAGGGATGGACGGTACACCACTGATGTAGAAAGGAGGGTAACTGCGGGAAATAGAGTGAATGGAGCGTTAGGCAAACTTTTGGGTACCAAAACCCTAAGTCAAAAGGCCCAGCTCGCAGTACACAGTGCGGTGCTGATACCTACGCTAATGTATGGAAGCGAGTGTTAGGTATGGCAGGAAATGCATTAAAGTAGAATAAACGCGGTCGAGATGCGTGCGACGCAAAATCTGCGGAGTAACGCTCGCAGATCGCGTTCGGAATGAAGATGTAAGAAAGAGAGTTGGTCTGGAAGAGAGTGTCGGTGTTAAAGTAAGGAAGGACATGCTACGATGGTTCGGGCATGTGGCATGGAGATGAAAGAATGACAAAACAGATATACAACGCGAAAGTGAATGGACGTAGGACTCGGGGAAGGCCACGACACACCTACCACGACGTCGAAGGTGGTGTCAAGAGCCGAAGGAACCGACGTGCATGCATGAAAAGAAAAATGAAAGTTGAAGAAGCAAGTGAGGTGTGTATGGACCGTGCCGTGTGGCGCTCGGTTCTTTCTGCCTACCCCGCAAGGGATTTGGCGTGAAGGTAGATAGATAGATAGTATCTTTTTCATCATTGTTCTTTTACAGTAAAAAAGGATCATTCGTTCTTCATAATTCGCCTCGGTGCGGTGGTGCATTCGGTAGTATAACCGATGGCCGCGCTGAGGCCCTGATTTTATTCTGGGGTCGGGCCGAATATTTGTGTGATCCACAAAATGATGTTTCGGAGTTTGATTGCTCGATGGTCCGTTTGTCGAGGATGGTTTATAACATTACACTTCAACGAATAGGAGCAACTATGAATAAAGTTTCGAAAACGGGAAAATTTATTTACTTTTGAGAGTATCCTTGGGAGTCTCTCCGCTGTAATTAGCTTGCACCGCAGTCCACCGCTGGATATAGGTCTGGCGGTCGATCAGCTTAACAGTTCTACCCTAGTAAGTCAGGTTGGAGCATGGTTCTGTATACGAGTTCTCATTCTCCTCGCCAAAACCTTCAGACCCATCCTTCAGACAGCAGGAAGCACCACTTGCAGGTGGGGCTGGCTTCATCCCCGAAAACCTTAGTAAGGTATTTAGCTTACTGAGGCTTTCGGGCCTATAATCTAGAATTCTAGACTAATTTCTCTGAGATTTCGTGCCATTTTATATTTATTTTCCCACATTTTTTTCTTTTAAAACTATTTTCAAAGGCGAACTGTAACCTGTAAAATATTAAGATTATTCTAAAATTATGAAGATCGTTGTAAGGCCGTGTCCTCGACATCGATAGTAATAGCGTAGCGGCTGAAGGCAGAAGCGGTAGCGAGAGCGGGTCGTGTTTGCCAACGTCGACAATCGTTTGCGACGCATAAGGTCATAGCCCACTTTAACGACCCCGCTCCAACACCGCTCCCACCCAACACTGCCCTAAAAGAAGACTATCTACTACTTTTTTCTTATTTTTTGGTAAGGAACTCTGGATGCGCGAGACCGACTTGCGCTTTGTCTGTTTTTTTTTTTAATTTTTCACAGCACCCCTTTCTTTGGTAATTTGTGCTAAATCTGGCCCGATCTAGCTTCGTCGATTGCCCCCTTTGCTTAAACCAAGGTGGCAACACTGGCGGCGACTGCTAGCAGTAAGCGCGCGGGCACCGCGCCGACCGCTCGTCCATGGTGTTATCACTTAGAACTGAGCATTGAATTATAATGTAACCAACTTACGTAGGTTCTCAACGTTGCAGTTACATTGAGACTTGTCATGATATTTAATTTCGTTTCATTATAACGTAAGAGTTTCCAGAAACACGTGGTAGTTGGCGCTGTATGCAATATTAAAAAATCTATTATTTTAATTAAAAATTCACAACTAGATGGCGCTGTGCCTTTTTTTAAATCGCGGTATGGTTTCGTTACATAGGGTCATTTAAGGAAGACTACTTTTCTGCCCATGGTAGTTAATTATTACTTTTTACGCACCTAAAACTAATTTTTCTTAAAGATTCAAGTTAAGTTAAATATATTTGTTAGACTCGATTTTTATTTCATGACCACGCAGTCAGAAAGTTTTCTGTAACAACTGCTAGGCGCCGCTGGTGTCGTCACTAGTCGAGTGACGTCTCTATCTCATAATATACAAATGTACTCTGTGCGCTCGTCTACAACGCACGCCCAGCGAGGCGTCCACTCCCGAGCAGTCTGACGGAGGTAAGCTCGCTGAAAGCGAGCTGTCTGCTAATTGATGATGGCAATGTAAAATATATCTAAAGAGCAATGTTTAAGAGCCTACCAGACGCCAAATTGTTGAAAGAAGATAGAAGACATACATTTTAGCGTGCAAGACAGAGAGAGATGCGATCGGTTTTTGTGCGTTTTTAACGAAATAAATTAATTATAAAAAAACTATAACCAATATTAAAAAAGTGGTCTAGTGCAATTGAAGATTTTACTATTGTCTTTCTTATAAATATTTTATATTATAAAAACAACACAAAACTTACGAGATCTAGGTTAAAATTTCAAGAAATCGAGGTATTTTCAACACAAAAATCTATCGAGAATTTTATCAGCAATCGTGTTTTTAGCCTAGTGCGTTTTTAGTTTATTAACTGAAGTTGTCTGTGTTAAAATTTTAATTCATTAGACCTCACGAGTCCTGAGATCTAGATCAAGGTAATAGTCTATTTGGCGTCATACAGACTCTTAAAGCCTATATTTGAATTATATTATTTTTGCCGGGTGGGAGCGGAGTCGTTGAAGTGGGCTTTGACCTTTACACCACTACCTACATGTGTAAGTAAGTAGATAGGTATCTAATATCACTAATATTATAAACTAGCTGTTGCCTGCGACTTCGTACGCTGCATTTTATATGTGATTCTTTAGATTGATATACCTAACTTTTTTATTTATGAACCGATTGACATGAAACAAACACTAATTAAGTGGAGTAAACCGCAACGCAATAAAGAAAACGGCATTGCAATCGGTTGAGCGGTTGCTGAGATTAGCGTGCACAAACGTACAGACAAACAAACAGTTACGATTTTATTATATGTAAGTATATTGATTGATACGAAATAACTCTGTCTGTTTATTACGCTTTCACGCCTAAACGGCTGGTGCGATTGAGATGAAAAAAAAAAGATATAGTTCGAGGCCCTGGGAAGGACATAGGCTACTATTTAACCGACTGCGCAAAAGGAGGGTTATGATTTTACGCGATAACCACTTCTTCGCGGTCGAAGCCGCGGGGAACAGCTAGTAAAACAATAAATTATTCTCCTACTACCAAAGATAATATAATAGTATTACATACAGATCGGCAACTCCCTGCCTCCCACCTGACTAAGCTTCCCAATCCCCCCACCAAAATTAATGTGTCGATTCCCGTGTTATTAGTACTTGAGAGTGTCACTGCGTTGCATTACGTATTACTACTACTACTACTACATACTACCCGTTCGCTCTAACTTTGCCGCTGGCGTAGCGGCGTACACCCGAATTGTTAATTAGACGAAGTAAATTGACAGTAGCTAATGTCACTTCGTCATAGAAAATACGCAACATTGTATGAAGAAGTGACATTAGTTGCTGTCAATTTACTTCGTCTAATTAAAAATTCGACTTTAGTATGGAGCCGAACGGCAAAGTTAGAGCGAAAGAGCAGTACGTACTTTGTGCTATTGCTTTGGTTTAATTTGTGCTTAGCCGATGGTAGGTTTGAAAAAAAAGTATCTACCTACATACATGAGATTGCGTTCTGTTCCTTATTATTTTGTTTCCATAGCTAGTGACCCTAGAATACTCACACGCACGTTGAAGCTTGATTTAAGCATTCACATTACGTCTATATATTAGTGTGGGTGAAAACGAACATTTTTGTATGGAGTTTCCACCCTGTGCTACTACTACCACTGCGGCCTCACCTTCGGGTGCTATCCCGCGTCTTTGGTGGGTTGTTGACATTTTCACACAACGCTATCTGATCCCAAAGTAAGCTAGGAATAACCTGCTTGTGTTATGGGTATCAGACCACGGATATTAATATACATTTATTTGTGATAATGTTAATATTCTACTTTAGTTCCTGAGTAGTGAGAAATTTCTAAATACTAGAGTGGATATATAATTTGTACTTTATTGTCATGGCGTTATGGTGCATTTTAGTGATCTAATCTTTCCGAAGTTGTTCGTAGTCAGGTTTCTTGTTAAGAGTATATGCTTCGTAGAATGTTTTGAATACCCCCTTGGGTACTGAGTACGCTTTGATAACGGGGTCCTCGGCCTAATCCTCAAGGTACTTCACCAGTCGTTTATATTTACTGTCGTCCAAATCTCCTCTTTTATCATTCAAAGCATCGATCCTCTCGAACCAGGGCCAAATCATGTAGTCTGCGTACCCAGGTTCCGCTCCATCTAAGAACTTAGTGCCTTTCTGCTGAAGTCTACTCTGCATCAGATTGCACGCTTGGTGGTAGCCCGCTACAACGTCTTCAGCTACTGGGTCTAACGAACTAACCAGTTTGACAACGAAAGTGTGGATCAAAGGCGTACAAGCCTCTACAAGAACTTTGTCCACGGCTTGGCTCAAGGGGTCCTTAGGCAACAGAGGTCTTTGCGGGTAGGCATCCTCTAAATATTCTACAATGACCAAGCTCTCACAAATCGAGAGACCGTCAGACACTTCCAAAGCTGGCACCTTTGTAAGGAGACTCTTTGTAGAGAACCTTGCTCGTGGCCCCGCGGACTCAGTGTTCTGTTAACGATCACTGCAGTACCTAAGCAACATTTACTATGGCTGGATATGGATGGGTGACCACCACGTGGACCACTTTGTGACATTTATTTACGAGCGTTTCCGTGCTTCGGAAGGCACGATAAGCCGTTGGTCCCGGTTGTCAGTAAAATGACAGTCGTTAAGCCAAGTAGAAGGCCTTACGGGCGGCTTGAAAAATTTCAACAGTGGGTCGTCACAACCTGCGCCCGGGTTGGCAGCGCGTGTGTAGCGCCTCCGGTGTTGCAAACGTCTATAGGCTACGGTTACCAACCTTCCGGTGGGCCGTAAGCTTGTCTGCCACCTAAGTAGTATAAAAAAAAAGAACCACTCGGGTTTATCTCTTGTGTCGATGTTGACGACCTCAAAGTGGATGTTCTTGACAATGAGCGTCAAAGCAGCGCGCGCTGAGCGAACGGGCAGAGACGCATCGTGTACAACCGCAGTTTGCCATTGAAAGGCGGTAGAGGATCACCTTTCGTTAGATGTTTTGAGTTAATCTTGACCTTGATTAACGACATATTTCTGACTGATGCTTGTCTTAACAGCTGTTGTCCAAAACAAACAAACACAATGAAACTTAGCGTAAACATTATAGTATTAATACTTATATACTTTTAAATACATACATAGAAACACCCAGACTCTTGAGACAAACATTAATGGGTCACACCAATATTAAAATTTGTCTCTGGTGGGAATCGAACCCACGACATCCAGCGCCGCATGCGGTATCACTACCGACTGCGCCACAGAGGCAGTCAATAGGCAGTCAAGAGGCAGTTAATTGATGGAATAAAAGACTAATATTACGTGAACGCATTTTATTTTTTTAATTTTGGATCTGGCGCATCTTTGGCTTTGACTTTAGAATACATCTGACATTGTGGTGGATACTTCTTTGTATCTTTCACTTTCCTCCCCCTCATAATGCCCTCACTTTTGATATGGACTTCCACCATTTCGCTCTTTTCCAGGTCGCAGTCTGACCTCAAAGCAGTCACGGTCAGGACTCCATCGGGAGAAAATTTGGACTCGATATCTTTGACATTGCATCCTTTCGGCAGACGAAATTTTCTGGTGAACTGCCGTATCATTAAGCCGCTGTCTGTGTCTTTTTCTTGCTTACCTGAAAGAAATGAATTTAAAAAAAACAGTCAAGTGCGAGTTGTATCTATAACCACAGATAATATATTATATTCTATAACTAGATGATGCTCGCGGCTTCGCCCACGTGAAATTCGGTACCTGTTCCCGCTTCACGTGGGAACATATTCCCGGAATGAAAATTGCTAGTTGCCTATGTGTTATTCCAAACCATAATCTACCCCGGTACCAAATTTCTTTTTTGATTTGTTGTTACAGCGGAAAAAGAAATAATCGTACATATTTTGTGAAAATTTCAGACCTCTAGGTATCTGGGTTCCTGAGACACAGCCTGGAAACAGATAGACAGACTGACATCGGAGTCTTAGGCAATAGGGTCCGTTTGTACATTTGAATACGGAACCATATATCAATAACTAATGGAATCAGGCGTTACTTGGTCGAAATCTATCGTCGAAAGATTAAAGAGAGGGCCGGTAGAGGAATCCTATGATACCTAGAACCGCTCGTGTCCTCGCGGAGTCAGTGCTCTGTAAGCGATCACTGTAGTTAGCAACATTTACTGTGACCGGTCATGGATGGGTGACCACCACATGACACACAGAAGGCCTCATAGGCGGCTCGAAAAATTTCACAGTCACAACCTGCGCCTGTCAATATCAACACGGCAATACGACTCACTACGTAACGTGTATAATAAATCTAAAAGGGGAAACGTCGACTTCGACTTATATTATAATGAATTAATGATATGGACTTCCACCATTTCGCTCTTTTCCAGGTCACGGTCTGACCTCAAAGCAGTCACGGTCATGCCTATGCCTACCCCTTCAGCGATAAAAAGCGTGACCCCTTTATCCACTTTAATCCGTTACAAAGATCCATCTTGGATCTTATCATGTCCACTTTAATCGGTTCTTTCCCACCGTCCACCTGCCCAGACCACCTGGGTGTACGGTGGTAATTTTTTTTTAACTACGGTTCACCTTTGTCCACCTAGCCCTAGGTGTACCATTGAAAATATTAAATTTCCACGGTACACCTTATTATAGAAACTACTAGCTGATGCCCGCAGCTTCGCCCGCGATGGCACTGTATGTGAAATTTTGCTGAATTTTCTTTGCTATAAACCTCACGGAGCCCGAGACCTTTCCAACGAATGCAAAACCGTGGAAATCGGTTCGTGCGTTCTAAAGTTATAGCGTCAGGAAGGAAAACCCGACTTATTTTTATATAATAGATTATCAATTAAACAAATGAAAATCGACTAAACAAATGAAGATCGTCAAAACAAATGAAGATCGACAAAACAAATGAAAACCGACAAAACAAATGACGGTCGGGTAAACAAATGACGATCGAAAAAACAAATGACGGTCGGGTAAACAAATGAAGATCAAAAAACAAATGAAGGTCGGGTAAATAAATGACGATCGAAAAAACAAACGACCTTCGATAAAACATATATTATGCAGATCAATAAAACAAAAAACTAGAAGTTAATAAGGTCAAAAATTACTTGCAGCTATATTTTGTAATCTAGATGCGATTACCATTCAAAAAAATGTGCTTTTAGGAGTTTACAGACATCACTGATCACGAATATGTAAAAAATAAATAAATATTGTGCATGTTCATAAGGTCGAGAATTGCTTGCACCTATTTTTTTGAATGGTTATGGCATCTAGATTACAAAAAATGGGTGCAAGCAAATTTCGACCTTATGAACATGCACAATATTTATTTATTTTTTACATATTCGTGATCAGTGATGTCTATAAACTCCTAAAAGCACATTTTTATAAAAGTGTCAGTGAGGTCGAGAATTCCTTGCACCTATTTTTTTGAATGGCAATCGCATCTAGATTACAAAATATAGCTGAGAGTATTTTTTGAACTTATCGAATTGCTTATAGTCTTTTGTTTTATTACATGCATATGTTTTTTCGATCGTCATTTGTGTTGCCGATCGTCATTTGTTTATCCGACCGTCATTTTTGTCAATTTTCATTTATTTTGTCGATCGTCATTTGTTTTGTCGAATTTCATTTGTTTTGTCGATCTTCATTAGTTTTGTCGATCGTCATTTGTTTTGTCGATCTTCATTAGTTTTGTCGATCGTCATTTGTTTTGCCGTTCTTCATTTGTTTTGCCGATCTTCATTTGTTTTTGCTATATGATAATGAATTCACTACTTAACTGTACTTTTATTCGTGTAATGGAACTACTGGGACACGAAAAAACAAGATAACAGTTCCATGGAACTACAGGGATAAATCTATTTTAATTAATTAAATGTACAATGAGTCTTAAATGCAATTAAAAAATTGTAACCCAGCCAGCATTAACTGAGGTGGACCGTCACCAATATCTATTAATGATATACCGGATAGGTGAACCGTAGTTAAAAAAAATTACAACCGTACACCCAGGTGGTCTGGGAAGGTGGACGGTGGGAAAGAACCGACTTTAATACCGACCAAAATGACCGTCCTGGACTAAAAACGTCCTGTTGGCTCCCCCAGGGGATCGAATGGGGGAGACACGAGACAGCACCCATGACCACCACCTATCTATACTAATATTATAAAGAGGAAAGATTTGTTTTTTTGTTTGATTGTTTGTAACTAATAGGCTACGGAACTATTGGAGCGATTTGAAAAATTCATTCACTTTTGGAAAGCTACACTCTTTGCGGTGAACATAGGCTATATTTTATTCCCGTATTCCCACGGAAACGGGGCCGATGCGGGTGAAACCGCGTGACGTCCGCTAGTAATATTATAAAGAGGAAAGATTTGTTTTTTTGTTTGTTTGTTTGTAACGAATTGGCTCCGGAACTACTGGACTGATTTAAAAAATCTTTCACTTTTGGAAAGCTACACTCTTTGCGGTGAACATAGGCTATATTTTATTCCCGTATTCCCACGGGTACGGGAACTACGCGGGTGAAACCGTGTGACGTCCGCTAGTAGTTGATATTTTCAAACCAAAAAATATAAGTGTTCAACCGGGTTCATCTATCATATCATAATGCACAGACTTTTGACAAAAAAAAAATTGAGACCAGTTGGATCGACGACCTTAAGAAGGTCGTAGGGAGTGACTCGATGAGAAAGGCGCAGAACCGTGTATTGTCCTGGGACATCCTTCCGAGGGCTAACCCGCGGCTCCCAACCATAGGCTGTTGGGCGTTACGTGAGGTTTTTTAGTCGGGAGGAGTCCGGCATAACATCCATGAGGATTTTCCCTCACGTTAAACAAAAAAGAAATCGTGTATTGTGGAGTAGTGAAAGTCCTGATTCCAGCAGTGGTAAGCATGGGCTGGTTGATCAAAAACATATTGAAGTAAAATTTAAAAAGAATTCTCTCAATCCAGTCTTTTGTACACAGTCTTACCTTCAACCAGCAAATACTCAGGATGGGCTTTCACAGTAATCTCATCTAAGGTGTATTCTTTCAGATGCAAAGTCAATTGAAATATTTCGTGGCTAATTTTAATCGTAGGGCTTGGAGACCTTAACAGGCGAACAGTATTATTACCTACTGCTGACAATTTTTTAAATCGTAAAAGCAATTTTAACATTATTGATGTAACATTTTGGCAATTTTTTGTTTGTAAACTTCATAGCAAACTGCAAACCATGGTGTTGTCAAAACGAATGACGTGTATTGCCAATCGAGTGAGCTGTATGTTGTTTTTTTTTGTATACGGCCTTTTTGACGGACTACGGCATATTCAACACGGGATGAACTTAATGCAGCCTATATCAAGGTACATGCCCTGCCCACTGGGCGCTGGCAGGAGGGGTGCAATGGGGTACACCTGCGCCCCCTTGCATCAATGCAGGAAGAGCAAAGAAAAAAGGTACAGTAGATTCAGATGGACCCTATGGCAATGAATCCTGGCGGCGGGCCCGGCGCCCATGCCATGGCTGTGGCTACATGCTGTTAAAATTTTTGAAACTATCTACGCTTCTACTTGGCTTAACAAATACGTAACTAGCAGCCGTGGAACAATTGACTTATTAGGTACTAGCTGATGCCCGCAGCTTCGCCCGCGTAAAATTTGTTCCCGTTCCCGCTTCCCGTGGGAACTTATTCCCGGGATAAAAGTAGCCCAAATTACTCCTTATTACATATGCTATCTGCCAGTTAAAGTCCCGTCCAAATCGGTCCAGCCGTTCCAGAGATTAGCCGGAACAAACAGACAGACAGACAGACAAAAATTTAAAAATAAATATTTTGGTATGTACCGTGTATACATTCATAATATGCATGTAGTAGAAAGCGGTTATTTTAATATTACAAACAGACACTCCAATTTTGCCACATCAACAACTAACAGTAATATGTAATATGCATAACCAACTTATGGAGAACACTCTCCAAAGATCCGAATACGGGAATAAAATAAGAGTAAGTACGAGTATAAAGTAACCTATGTTCACCGCGCATAGCGTAGCCTCAGAATTTTTCAAATCGGTTCAGTAGTTTCGGAGCCCATTTGTGCAAACAAACTAACAAACGATCAAATCTTTCTTCTTTATAATATTAGTAGAATACTGAGCCAGGTGGGCATGCTTGTCTGCCGCCTTTTTTGTAGTTCCAGTGAAAATGTAGTGTTCACCCCTAAAAGTCAGTCATTGCAGTAGTGAATAGATTTGAGTCTCCATTTTAGGGTTCCATACTCAAGGGTAAAAAACGGGACCCTACTCATGAGACTTCGCTGTCCGTCTCCCTGTCTGTCTGTCCGTCACGAAGCTGTATCTCATGAACAGTGATAGCTGGAGAGCTGAAATTGTCACAGATTATGTGTTTCTGTTGCCGCTTTGACAACAAGAAAAACAGAAAAATAATACTATTTAAGGGGGCTCTCATACAACAAACGTGATTTCCGTGCACAAGTCCGACTCACACTTGACTGGTTTTTTTCGTGAAATTATGTTGTCAGTTTTTTCATAAAACAATGGATACTTTTGTTTTATCTACACCTCCCTAGATGTCGCTAGGAGGTCTAAGTTTACATTGTAGTGTTGGTTCAACGTTTTTTTTATCCGGGCTGATTTTTTTTCCTGTTGATGTACTCGCCAATGAAAGTAGTATTTTGTCTGGATTTTTTTTTTATTAACAAATAGAGGACGTCAGACGTCACGCGGTTTCACCTGCGTAGTTCCCGTTCCCGTGCGAATACGGGAATACAATCTAGCCTATGTATGTTACCAACAGTGAAAGAATTCTTCAAATCGGTTTAGTAGTTTCGGAACCTATTTGTGAGCAAAAGAAATCCTACCTACATATTGTTACCTACATATTGTAGGTACATTTTGAATTACAGCTGCGTTATAATTTCTATGTCCTCAAACTCAAGTACCTCCCCTTTATTACCGGGCAGAAGACTTTATCCAAGTCATCCTTAGATTATTTAGTAAACTTTAGTAAACTTAGTAAAGAATCTCTAGTAAACTTTAGTAAACTTAGTAAACTAGATAATTTAGTAAACTTTAGTTTGTTAAATAATCTAAGAGATCCAATCAATCAATAACAGCCCGCTGCTGGACGTAGGCCTCTTGGCAATATTCTTAGCAGGATAAATTTAATACCACACTATTTACACTGGGTGGTTGCTTCCTCGTAGGTAAGTTAATTAGCAGACGGCCCTAAGATGTCAATACCACCCTAGAGCCACCAAACGGTCCAGTTGAAATTAAAACCAGTTCAGCACACCCAAGGATATATCCTTCGAGCCAATCATGGAATCGGAAAGTCAGCATGCATTAGGTCGGGTTGCCTATTCGGGCTATTCGAATCGTCACACATTTCCAGCTGAAGTGCATCGCTGCCATATAGTTGCAGTCTATCTTTTAGTCCCTAGAAGGGTCTCAATAAAAACAACATGTTTACATACAGTAAAATTAAATTTTATTTCAAACTTAGTACAAGTTCTTAAGCCTATAAAAAAAAATACAAATCAGTCTCAAACTGTTACCTAAGTCTTCATTACAATAGAAAGAAAATGGATAGGTATAAAACACTAGCACATTCACTTATTTCAAACTTAGAACAAGAACGCTTAAAAAAATTCAGACTCAAATCGATATCAAAGCTTACAAAGAAATAAAAAATGGTGGGTAGTAAAATCACGAACAAATTCACTTCTTTTCTTCAGTACCATTCATCTGATCCTTGACCTCTTTACGCACAGGTCCTGTCTGAGTTATAGGAACAGCCCTCTCACCTTTGACCGCATCAGGAACCTTGATCGGCGCCGTGATACTCAGCACGCCGTCAGATGAAAGGCGGGACTCCACACTCTCGGGTAGGGCACCTTCGGGCAACGGGTATCTTCGCACAAATCTTCGGCTGATGAAGCCATGGTCGTCTTTTTTCTCTTCATGCATCCCTTCCACCACAATGTAACCATCAACGGTCTTCACGGAGATTTCTTCCGGCGCGAAATGTTTCACGTCCACATTTACTTGGAACTTATCCTTGTCGGTTTTAATACTGGAACCCACGTCTCGTGTAGCTGCAGCCAGTTGCCTCCAGGGTCTGTAGTAGTCTTCAGAGAACATGGGTGTCGCTACAGCAGTCAGCAAATCATCGGGGGTGAGCGCCAATCCGAAATCTTGATCAATAAGCCGGCTTGGAAAATGACTGTGATGATGATAACGGCGGCGAGGAGTTTCGTATCCCAAAAAGAATGGTAGTAGAGACATTTTTAGATACTTCAGATATTAGATTATCGATGAAAAATGTCGAAACTTGGAGTTTCCGAGGACTTGTTACCACTTTGAACGCTTACGGTTTAATGTATAACCAGTCGAGAGCTCGCGCGGTATTTATATTAGTTGAACAGCGCCATCTAGTGTCGAGTAGAAAGGTTTAGAAATTGCTAGAACAGGCGAGAACTTTGTGGAGTGTGAAGTTTTGCGCACGTACATACAATACACACACACATAAGCAAAGTACGTCTGGCTCTCGTCTGGAATGTTCACGAGTATTGTATGAACTAAGTGATCATGAAATTTCATAACAAATAATAAATATAGTAGGTACGATGCCAGGCAACGCCTTCGCCTCAGACATTATATTTGTATTACGAATGTAAACAAAACAAGTTATGAATTTAATATATGATTAGGTACTTACTTTTTAAAGTAATTTTTACCGATCAAGTGCGAGTCGGACTCGGGCACAGAGGTTTCAAAACTGTACATTGGAAATATAAAATTAAAATACTCGCTGGGTGTTTACAAAATTTTTTGTCTGTTTGCTTTGCTTTGTCCGAAAGAATCTCGAAAAGTACTCAATAGACTTGATTCAAATTTTGCACAAACATTAAGTAGGGGTAGGGTCTTCAAATAGGCTATATATTATCACGCTACATATCCTAGGGGCTAAGCAGAGAGCAATCAAATTGGCATTATAACATTATTTTCACGCGTACGAAGTCACGTGAACAATGTTATACTATAGAATCTAATATATAAAATTCTCGTGTCACAGTTTTCGTTGCCATACGAGGAGTATGGCAACGAAAACGGCTTGACCGATTCTCATGAAATTTTGTGAGCAGATTGAGTAGGTAGGTCAGAGAATCGGCAAACATCTATTTTTCATACCCCTGTGACCGGGAATAACATTCGAATGAAGTAATCAATACATACATATCTTTTGATAGGTACACATAATTATACTTACCTACTTACGTCAATGTCAGCCATCTTGTTACACTTTTATCGACGGATGTTTAAACGACTGAACAATGTCAATGAGATTCCAGAAATTTCATCATCAACTTACCTACCTTGTGGGCTAAAAGGCAAAATAGCGCGTTTCATTCATATTCTGATTCATTTGCAGAAGAAATGCAATAGAAACCGTCAAACGGTTTTCAATTAAAAGAATCTTCTGCAATATATTTCATAACCTACCGGGAAAAATACGGGGATGCTTCAAAATGAAATGAAACATTAATAAAATGAGACTTCGCTGTCCGTCTGTCTGTTCGACTGTCCGTCATGAAGCTGTATCTCACGAACCGTGATAGCTAGAGAGCTGAAATTTTCACAGATGATGTATTTTTGTTGCCGCTATGACAATAAATACAGAAATCAGAAAAAAGAGAGAGGATTAAGGGGGGCTCCCATACAACAACAAGAAAGCCGTGAGATCGTTCTCACCAGACTGTCCTTCCTTACACGTTAATTGTGAAAGTGAAAGCAATCTGATTGACGTTGTCATTTTTGTTTTATTTCAAACTTTGAACAGATGATCCACGTGACATAGTGACGTAGTTTAATGCGACAGAGTCACAGACTACAGACACAAGTCTCGCCATAAGCCCCTCTGCATTCTATTTTATAAAGAGGGGCTAAAAGTGATTATTGCCGTTTTTTGGTACGGAACCCTCTGGCCGGTTTTACTTCAAAAGGTTCCTAAAACGTTCTGTACTGTTCTGACTATACGCTGCAGTTTTGGGGATGCGGGGTCCTACTAACATCTTAAGGACCCCAATGGGTCGGATCCTCCTCGTGGTGCATCCTGGGCAACGGAGTAGCGACCACTCCCCTTCCTCTGTGGGGGAGTTGTGCTACTCTGGCTAATTCCGGCCGAGGCGGGAGTAACCCACCTGTGGGTTGCTCGGTGGTGTGTGTTGCTGCCGGCCGTGCCGTTATTCAGGGCCGGCAGCAGCAATGATGGGTCGCCGTCGCTTCGCCTCCTTTGCTGGCGAGACGATGGCGGCAAAGTGGGAGAGGCACTGCGTGGGGGGCGGGAGTTTGGGTAGATGCTCCCGCCCTGCCATGCAGTTCGGGCTGCCGGCCGTGAATAACGGCGCGACCGGCGGCAACAGTGCTGGGCCGCTGTCACCTCGCCAGTTGACGAGGTGATGGCGGCAAAGCGGGAGGTGCACTGTGCGGGGGAGCGGGAGTAACCGATAATGCTCCCGCTCTGCCGTGCAGTTCGGGGGCGCCGCGGTGAGGAGTTACTGCGCGCCCCCGATTGTTTCTTGACCGTGGGCGGAAGGTCGGGGGACCCCGCCCACCAACGGTCACATGGCGGTGGGCACCTTTTCCGTGTTCCAGGGGTGCCCATTAGCGCACGCCTGGGCCAGCCGCTCTCTGTCTCCTCTATTACAGAGGGGCGCTCGAGAGCGGTGCAGGCGTGGACTTCAGCTCCTTAGGGAGCTTTGGGGAGCCGCCCATCTGGCTCCCCCGAGGAGAGCCCCGAATAAACGGGGCACCCCTAGCCGGGTCGACGTGAATAATCTTTTGATATCCCTCGGCCCGGCTAAAGGGTGAGGAGGAACACCGCGGGGTTTAGTGGGTAGGACGGTCCATTCCGGACCGGGCCGGGAGTCCCACACACCATCCCAGCTGCCCCCGCAGCTGGGATGAAGGCGCGTAAATGCGTTCCCCGCGTCAACAAAAAAAAAAATACGCTGCAGTTTTGAGTAGTTTTGTGGTTGGTACTTAATTGCTACTTATTTTAAAATACTAGGTACTAAGGTAACAGACAAGATTACTAATGGTTGAAGGACCACCTAATGGTTGTTTACCGTAGTTGGTGAGCCCTCGTAAGGATGTCCCAGGTGTGATCCCGCTTCTTGGGGGGGGGGGGGGGGAGGGGGGGGGGGCGTGGGTGAAATCCTCACGTCACGCTGCCCTAATAGACCCCCTACAATCTTATTAACTTACAAACTTTATGTACTTACCTGTTTCTAGTTTTAGTGTACAGTCATATCTTTACCCCGAAGGGGTAGGCAGTGGCATGCATAAGTAGTATACGCCCACATGTCACAACCTTCTAGTTTTAAAGAGCATATTGCTGTTTAATAAAGTTAATGTTTAAACATTATAAAATAGACATTTACTTACAACCATAGTGATTGTTAATTCAACATTATTATAATTAAGTAAGTCTTGTACTTATAGTCAAAGACCTAAGCCTAAAAAATCATGAAACACAAATAAAGTGAATCCGTAAAATATACATTTTCTAAATGCCTAAACCAGACTAAAAAAAATCAATAAATCATGAATCATCAAACAGAAATACAGCGGACGAGTCCCCAAAATCGACATTTTCAACCAACGTGATTGTTAATTCTATGTCTAAATCAGACTAAAAAAAATAAAGTAAATAATGAAAAAAAAAAAACAAAAAATGTAAGTAATGAACTTGAGTAGGTACTACAGATCAGTGGGTACTTGACATTCGCATTCGAGAACGTTGTAGAATTGCAGAGAGCGTTCCATACGCGCTGCTCGTCTCGATGTTTCGATCGGTCAGTGACTCGACACCTTCCAGGCGGAACGAATGTCGGGGCCGCTTTTAATTTTTTTCTGGAAAACCTTTGTTGTTATTTTGACGGATTAAATATGCATGCTGAAAAAGAATTTGAAATTTAAACGGTCTGATCAAAACCTAATAAAATAACTTCGGTTATTAGGTAGATGACAGCTATAGAACGTAATAATCATAGAAAAGTATCACTTGGTTAATCATTTCTCTTATTTTTTAATTTGGTTAGGAATACTAATGAAGTTCCTTATCAATGTTTATTTTGTGTAAGTATTGATACAAAAAAAATATGTTAACAAGTTAAACTTGTACAGACTGAAATTTCATTAATCCATGTATTACGAGTATGCAGCGCTACAGTTCTGCTAGCATCATAATTCACTTAGCACAATAAACTTCATATCAGCAATGATACTGCTTATTGTCTTCTCTGCTATTATAAAATTGTAAAAAAAGCTGTGACGGTACATTCAAAATAAAATTTAAAAAATGACATATCGACTTGTTTAGGGCTTCTGAGTCCAAATCTATGATATTTTCTTCGTGTTTGTTTATTTGTTCGGTATATACAAAATTCGGTAGCTAGGACATAATTGTACTATTAGTATTTTGTAGATATTTTTCCAACTTAACTATTGCTGCATGTTTCATCAAAATCGGTTTGGCGGAATTGATAATACAGCCTGACCTATGTTTTACTAGAAGCCCTATGATCTGGACAGGTCAGAGCTGATTGGTAAGATCACCTTGCGACCGAAGTCGTGTGCCAAAGTTAGTTATACAATAAAAATAAAATGCCCTCAGCGTATATACAGTTTATTTAAAACTGAAGACTGTCAGTGAAGACATATTGATTACAATAGTCAGAACCAAATATTGGACAGAATGATTATTATAGAAATCTAAAATAAATAAATAATTAAATATTCACGGACATTTCACACAACGCTATCTGATCCCAAAGTAAGCTAGGAATAACCTGCTTGTGTTATAAGTATCAGACCACGGATATTAATACTTTTATACTTTTTAAATACATACCTATTATACATAGAAACACCCAGATTCTTGAGACAAACATTTATGGGTCACACAAATATTTGTCTCCGGTGGGAATCGAACCCACGACCTCCAGCGCCGCAGGCGCTATTTAATGTGTGAGTAATAGAAATAGCTTTTTGGCAGTCGGGTAAGAAAGGTAGATAAGAAACTGTCGTGTCAAAGCTGGTAAAAATTATTTTGTAAGAATAAAACTACTGCACATACATATTTGTCTCGTTATTCGTCATAGTGTAGTGTAAAACATAAGAATTGTGTATTATTTAATAAAAAATCACACACAATAAAATTGACAAGACATTCTAAATGAAAACGCACCTCGAATTCACGAGAATATACTAGAACAATCATGAAAATAAAGCGACCCGCGTTTGGGGCACCTGAACATAAACAGCTGATTAATATTATGTTTCGAGCATTTTCTACACGATACTAGATGGCGCTGTACTCAAGTATAAATGAACGGCGTGGCGCGAAACCGGCATTCAGTTGAATTGAGCAACCAAACCGAGAAATTGAAGCGTTTCCTGTGCTTTTAAAGCAAAAACTCTTATATTGGTAGTAAAAAGATAAAGAAAATTGCGAAAATGTCTCTGATACCATATTTATTAGATGATTATGGTCTCCGTCGTCCATCACGACTTTTAGACCAACATTTTGGCTTGGCACTTACTCCTGAAGATTTACTAAGCGCTACAGCAGGTCCTATGCTGTCCAGGGATTATTATCGAACCTGGAGACACTTAGCAGCCGCTGCAAAAGACTTAGGATCAAGCATTAAGTCAGATAAAGATAAATTTCAAGTGAATTTGGACGTACAGCATTTCGCTCCGGAAGAAATTTCTGTAAAAACTGTCGATGGTTATATTATTGTTGAGGGAAAACATGAAGAGAAACAAGATGATCATGGCTTTATTACTAGGCAGTTTGTAAGACGATATGCTTTGCCTGAAGGGTCTCTTCCAGAAAATGTTGAATCCCGATTGTCATCTGATGGGGTTCTATCAATAACTGCTCTAAGAAAAGTTCCCGATGCTATTAAAAGTGAAACTGTAGTTCCGATAACTCACACAGGACCTGTGCGTAAGGAGATCAAGGATCAGACTAATACAGAACAGAATTAAGAAGATAAAAGAAGAATATAAGAAGTTATGTGCTACATTTTTTTATAATAAAACTTTTTCTTAGGTCTTTTAAACGGGCTGTGCCACTGGACTGATTTGGTTAAGTACCTAGTGAAAGTTGTGGTAGCTTAGTTATAACTTGGACTTATTTTTTAATTTTTTTAGCGTGCTGTGGCACGAGACTGTTTTTTTTAAATAAATGTGTTTATAATCTCATTATTTCTCTTATTTAAAACATACAAACATCCATATAACAGCGCGCAGTCACAACCTGCGCCTGTCCATATCAACACGGCAATACGGCTCACCATTTATTACGTGGAATTAATTCCAGAAGGTGAAAATGTGGCCAATATGCCTCTGTCTACCTCTTCGGGGAAAAGCGTGTAACCTATGTTGGTGATGAAGTACCTACCTTTTTGTTTTTTTACGTGAGGGAAAGTCCTCATGGATGTTAAGCCGGGAGTCCGATTACTGACTAAAAAACCTCACGTAACGCCCAACAGCCTATGGTTGGAAGCCCCGGGTAAGCCCTCGCCAATGCAGCCTCGCCCAGGGGGTGGTTCGGGTGCTGCTTCTGTAAGGACGGAGAGCCGCCCTCTCACCGTCCTCAGGCCCCGAGTCATGGAGGCCGATAGACCTCGGCGAAAACACGTCGGCGGCGCCCAAGCCGCCGACTGCGGAACTCGGGTGGGAGAGTTCTCTCCCGTCTTCGCCCCGCCGCCTCTTTCACAAGCATGACCTGCTCGCAGAAAGAGGCGGCACAGTCCCACTTACTCCCGCTGGAGATCATGGCTCGCACCATGGTCTCGAGCGAGAGAGTGCCCACGTCTAGACCCACCACGAGGACCTGGAACTGTTGCGCCCACGCCGTGCACTCCACCAGCGTGTGGAGCGCCGTGTCATCGCTGCGGTCCTCACAGTGTCAACACTCGGCCGTGGTTTCCCGGTGTCTTCGCCACAGATACCTACCGACTACTACCGGCTACCGTGCCCGGCAAGTATGTGTCAACCGGTAGGAGAGAGCACCGTGTCTCCTCTCCAGCCACTCGTCCATGACCGGTCTGACGGCCGCGATTGTGGCGAATCCCCCCTTTGGTTGCTCAAGTCGCACCTTCCATGTCTCCACGGTTTCCTGGTGGAGCAGGGACCGCTGGGCATCGATTTATCGGGACGCAGGCCTTTGGCCCCGCTCCAGCGCCTCCATGCTCCATCTGAACAGTGACTCAAGGGCTCTCGCTTCCAGGTCACATGGAATGGTCCCGGCTAGGAGACATGCCGCCTCACCGGAGATAGTGCGGTATCCTCTTATCACACTGACGGCAATCGCTCTCTGCGGGCTCAGTAATCTAGCCACATTGCTGGCCGTCAGGGTCTCCGCCCATACGGGGGCCATGTATAGGGCCATACTTCGCACGATCCCCAGGTACAGCCTCCTGTAGGGAGCGTTGGGTCCCCGGATGTTGGGCATCAGCCGCGCGGGAGCAGCTGATGCTCCCCTCAGTTTTGAGTCCAAACTTCGGAAGTGATGTCCGGAGTTCCACCGGCCATCGAGTAGAGCCCCAGATAAGATGAAGTACCTTTATTATTGACTACTGATGCCCGCAGCTTCGCCCGCGTAAAATTTGTTTCCGCTGGAACTTATTCCCGATATAAAAGGTAGCCTATGTGTTATTCCAGACTATAATGTATCTCTGTACCAAATATCAGCCCGATCCGATCAGCAGTTTGAGCGTGATAAAAAAATTTTTAACAAAAAAAAACCGACTTCAAACAAAAGCTAAAAATTGAAAAATAAAATTAACTTAGCACAAAGTAATAGGTAGTAAATTTAGATTTATCAGATATTATTAACTGTAATACTGAAATCGGCGCCAAGTAAAACAATAGGTTTAGGTAGGTATTATTAATCTACATCTACATAATTATATAAAAATCAATGCCACTTTTCGTTGTAATTTTATAACTCAAGAACGGGCTTCACCTATCCAAACCAAATCTTTAGGCTTTGTTCGGACTATTTAGTAGATGGTTTATGTGAAGTTTGCACAAAATCGGTCGAGCGGTTCTTCATTTATCACGCAAACGAAGTTGCGCGGGTCAGCTAGTCTCTCATAGAAATATTGGCACCGACTTCAGTATTACAGTCAATAATATCTGATAAATCTAAATTTACTACCTATTACTTTGTGCTAAGTTAATTTTATTTTTCAATTTTTAGCTTTTGTTTGAAGTCGGTTTTTTTTTGTTAATTTTTTTTTTTCATTATTTTTAGTGACGGGTAGACTGAAATTATATCAGTCTATGGGTAATGTTCTCTCCAATACAAATTAATCAAGCCCAAACACAAGGTAACTGCTGTACATCGTTAAGGAATTCCCTTTCAAATAAAAAAAGAATCATCAAAATCGGTTAACGTTTACCTACTAGCGATTTGCCGGTAACAAACATAAAAAAAAAAAAAAAAAAAACATACAGACGAATTGAGAACCTCCTCCTTTTTTGGAAGTCGGTTAAAAAGTAACAAACATCCACACTCACAAACTTAAGAGCCTACCAGACGCCAAATTGTTGAAAGAAGATAGAAGATATACATTTTAGCGTGCAAGACAGAGAGAGATGCGATCGGTTTTTGTGCGTTTTTAACGAAATAAATTAATTATAATAAAACTATAACCAATATTAAAAAAGTGGTCTAGTGCAAATGAAGATTTTACTATTGTCTTTCTTATAAATATTTTATATTATAAAAACAACTTAAAACTTATGAGATCTAGGTTAAAATTTCATTAAATCGAGGTATTTTCAACACAAAAATCTATCGAGGATTTTCTCAGCAATCGTGTTTTTAGCCTAGTGCGTTTTTAGTTTATGAACTGAAGTTGTCTGTGTTAAAACTTTAATTCATTAGACCTCACGAGTCCTGAGATCTAGATCAAGGTAATAGTCTATTTGGCGTCATACAGACTCTTAAGCAAATGCTTAAGAGTCTGTATGACGCCTATTGGCTGATGACTAATATTATAAATATAATATTAGTAAGTTAATGGCAAGTTTTGCTGAAAGGAAACATTCCTTTATTTTGAAAAGTAAGTAGGTAATTCTGCATTTAAAGAGTTTTGAAAAATCACCTACTTAAGCTGGGAATCGAACCTGGGAGATGTGAAAAAACAAAACATCCTGTATTTTTTGATACCAACTGAAAGAGTTTTTAATAAGGAATAATTTCTTTTTAACAACATAGTATCTTACATTAAAGGAAGACTAAGTAAAATACATTTTTATTGTAAAGCTTAGGTACTCTCTGTTTCTAAACATAAAAAAACAGTCTAATTGAGAACCTCCTCTTTTTTTAAAAGTTGGTTAAAACAATGTTTAAGTAACCAACTTCAAAGAAGTAGGAAGTTTTCAATTAAACATTTTTTTTTTTTAGATAGTGAGTAAGCTTAACAATAAAAACATGTTTTTATTGGTCTTCATTAAATTTAAGATACTATGTTGTTTAAAAGAAATTGTTCCTTATTAAGTACTCTTTCGGTTGGTATCATAAAATACATGATGTTTTTTTTTCACATCTCCCAGGTTAGATTCAGATGATTCAGATAAAGCAGTTGATCAAAAATCTTCAACTGCAGTTTTACTTACTAGTACAGTCATTTGGTCGAAAAAATTGAGGTTGCCTTGAAAGTTTTGCGGGAGTTTTGAAAATTGGCAATTTTAAAGATTTTAATATGCTCTTTCCAAACATAAATTTCAACTTTGCCACCTCGTACGTTTGCCGCTCGCGCCGCTATATTGAAAAAATGGCGCCCAAAAGCAGTTTTTTTGATAATAACTCCTTTCCGACGCATTTTACAGGAAAAACATTTCACACAAAATAAAAGTGGAGAAAATTTCCTACAATTTATGTCACAACCTTTTCTTTCCTAAAATCAATAGTTTCGGCGTAGGAGCGCTGTAAACCATTATACATCCACACCAACGTGTAATATTTACTTTAAACTGCTCATATTGTGATTCGTAAGTTATAAATATTATACGAATATTGTTCCATAGAATGAAAACCTAGCTAACTATAGTCTGTCATGTCTCCGCAGGTATAAAGGGATGCGTCCCTTCTGTGTCAGGCTCCTTCTTTCCCTTCTAAGAAACATCTGGCCCCAGCTGAGCTCAATAGAAATATTTAGTCTGAGTCATCAGTATACGTTTATCATTTCACAGTGTCGTTTGCATTTACAGAGCCATGGCTTCTAATGAAGTAAACTACTTTATTTGTGGTGATATATACTGCAAGAAAGTGAAGTTATTGAAGTGAAGGAAAAAGGATTGGAAACTTGTATTGAATTAACTTTACGGCGCTCCTACGCCGAAACTATTAATTTTAGCGAAAAAAAGATTTTGACAAATTGTAGGAAATTTCCTGTAAGTACTTTTATTTTGTGTGATAAGTTTTTCATGTAAAATGCGTCGGAAAGGAGTTATTATAAAAAAACTGCTTCTGGGCGCCATTTTTTCAATATGGCGGCGCGAGCGGCAAACATCGAGGTGGCATAGTTGTGGAAAGAGCATATCACAATCTATAAAATTACCAATTTTCAAAACTCCCGGAAAACTTTCCAAGTAAAAATACTGAAAGACTGGACTATACCTACTTTTGAATATAAAGGAATGTTTCCTTTCAGCATAACTTGCCATTATCAATATTAGGGGTACTTTACCTCCAACTTCCGTCTGTAAATTCCACTCTGTATATGTCGAAGAGACACTATCCTTGTTGACATCTTCAGTATTGGATCCGAGCTTAGTAGGCGTACGTGGGTGAAATGCGAGCATAAAACACAATGATCACTGTTTCACAATATTGTTAATGATTTAATTTTATGAACAATATTTGGGGGTCTTAAGTAAGTATGTATGTATGTATGGAGAGATGCGGAGAGATAAATTAAAGATAGGTTGCGTGTTAATTTGGTCACTGTAATTTCCTGCAATATATTATCACATTCACAAACAAGTTACTACGCTAAGTGAACGCGCGAGGGTTAGGCAGGGACACACAAGCGAGCGGGAACGATGGTTAGGGACAACTGTCGAGTTTTGAGACGTTTGCGCTCTCGTTCGACATTTGCGTACTCAGCAATAATGTATGGCTAGTGTGTGCCTACAAATACTTTCTAGACTGAATTATTTATCACTAAAGACTGAGCAGCGGATTCAAGGCACCGCTCTTACTTATTTTTCCATAATCTCAACAAGGTCCAACCTGACCGTTACCAAACTGAACACCCTTACATCAACTCAACTGTTTTCCTTCACCAAGTAAAGATGGGTGCCTTTTTTCTTTGCGTGAGGGAATATCCTTCATGGATGCTATGCCAGACTCCTACTGACGATAAAACCTCACATAACGCCTACGGTCGAGAGGCCCGGGTAAGTCCTTGAAAGGATGTCCCAGGACTTCCAACAGTACCAGGACTCCCAACAGCCCAGGACTACCAACAGAAGATCCCATCCCGTGTTCTGCTCTGTTTGATCGATACGTGAATAACAATTCAGTAACTCTTGATAAATTGATAATGCCTTTAAATGATAAAAACAAATTGACTAGATTAATAAAATTAAATAACCATTTCCAAAAGTAATTAAAATGTAGAAAAATAATATTGGGCGTTTTACCAAAGATAATATAATAGTATTACTTACATAGTTTTACGTGCAAACAGCAATCAACCAGACTTGTAGTTTCCTCCGACACGCTTCCCTTGACATATAATATATGTATGTTTGTACCTAAATAGAATTTTAATAAAAGAAATTTTGAGACAATTTCATGTTTATTTAAAAAGAACTAAGTCTTGTGGCTCAGCACGATTAAAAAATTTTAAAAAAGTCCAATTACTGGCTAAGCTACAACATATTTCACTACTGATCCAAAAGTAAAATAAATATCTATTTATTTCGCATAATCCTAATACATAGATTCTTGCGACACGTCCATGAATACAAATCGAAGCAAAGTTAGTACCACCAGTTCGGAACGCGGCCCGCTTGAGAAGAACTGGCAAGAAACTCAGCGGGCTTTTCTTTTGTGCTCTATTTACAATAATATAAACTAATAATCACTAATAAACTAATTTGAGAATGCAGTAGAGCAAGCAGATCATTTCCAGGCTTCCCTGTCTAGCAAATAGTCGTCAATTGTTTAGTAGCCCTTGCAGTATAATTTACTTTTCATACACTTTTTGAACTTAATACTTTTTAAATACAGTTACCCAGAAAAGAAATACTGATTTTTTTCAGTCTACAACATAGAGCAACGCGAACTGTCTGAGGGGAGACGGCATAGAACGATTGCTCGGTACAAAATTTTCTGTCATATTTTGCGGGTGGCGGGGGGAAATCTTCCTTCAGTTTGTATGGAACTGGGCACTTTTTGTCGTCGATATGTCACATTATGTGTCACATTATTGCCAGAGGGGGTTTGAAAGCTTTGGCCCCTCCCTCTGTAGAGGCGCGCGATGCTCTGTGGTCTACAATGATGACCAGCAAGGTTATTTTTATGTCTGGTATATTGTGTATTATGCCTTAACTTATCGAAACTAGATTTTGTTTTGTACATACATAAGATTTTCAAAAATATATTGTCAGAATATTAACTTCTTTGAATTTTTCGCGCAGAGAGACCCTTGGACCTAATCTGTATAATAATATGGCTCCTATGGCCCGTTTTGGAAAAACAAAAAAGGTGTAAAACAAAAAAGTCCAGTGGCACAGCCCGTTTAAATTAAAAAAATAAGACTGAAGCAAAATTTGGAATAACATAAATGTACAACATAACTTCATACATTCTTGATTATCTTCTTACTCCTGTTCTGTGTAAGGCTGGTCCTTGACCTCCCTAACCAGAGGCCCTGAGCGAATAATAGGAATTAGAGTCTCGCCTTTGATACCATCCGGAACTTTTCTTAGAACTATTATAGTCAGAACCCCATCAGATGACAATCGGGATTCCACATTCCCCGGGAGATAACCTTCAGGCAAAGCGTATCGTCTTACAAAACTTCTAGTAATATAACCATGATCATCTTGTCTCTCTTCATGCCTTCCCTCAACAACAATAAAACCATCTACGGTTTTCACAGAAACTTCTTCTGGAGCAAAATGCTGCACGTCCAAATTAACTTGAAATTTATTGCTGTCATGCTTGATGCTTGATCCGAAGTCTTTTGGAGCGCCTGATATGTGTCCCCAGGTTCTATGATAATGCCTGTACAGCATAGGACCTGCCGGAACGCTTGGCAAATCTCCAGGCGTAAGTGCCAAGCCGAAATGTTGGTCCAAATGTCGTGATGGGTGATGGTGACCATAGTCATGTAATGAATATGGTATCATAGGCATTTTTGCAATTTTCTTTACCTTTTTACTGCAAATATAAGAGTTTTCGCTTTAAAAGCACCGAAGAAGTTTCAGCTTCTTGGTACGTTTGCTCAATTCAACTGAATGCCGGTTTCGCGCCTCGCCGTTTTTATATTATTGTGGAAAGCGCCATCTTGTATCGTGTAGCAAATGCTCGGAACGTAATATTAATCAGCGAGGCAAACTTGAGTCGCTTGATTTGCGTCATATCATAATGGCTCTTGTAAATTCTCGCGAACTCAAGATGCGTTTTCATTAAAAAGAAGAAAATTAAATGCTGTAATGTAATATCATGTAAATTTTTATTGTATATGATTTTAAATAATATTATACATAAGTATTCTGTTCTTACACTACATTATCTTACAAATATTATAAAGGCGAAAGTTTGTGAGTGTGGATGTGTTGATGTTTGTTACTCTTTCACGCTTGAACAGCTGAACAGATTACGCTGAAATTTGGTACAGGGATACATTATGCTCTGAAATAGCACATAGGTTACTTTTAATCCCGTGAATAGGTTCCCACGGAAAACGGAAACGGGAACAAACTTTACTCGGGCATCAGCTAGTCTTACTAATATTATAAATGCGAAAGTTTGTGAGTGTGGATGTTTGTTACTCTTTCACGCTCAAACCGCTGAACGGATCGGGCTGAAATTTGGTACAGAGATACATTATAGTCTGGAATAACACATAGGCTACCTTTTATCCCGGGAATAACGTCCCGCGGTAACAAATTTTACGCGGGCGAAGCTGCGGGCATCAGCTAGTACAGAGGTCGGCAACCTTTTGAGTCGGAAGAGCCAAAAATGACGATTTTAAATTACTGTTGAAATATAACGCTGGCCACATAAATACGGTATAAGTTTTTATATTTTTATATCAAGGAACGAACTGCTGTCACTAGTGTGTTCTATGGTATTACGTGGTGTCATGTATTAGCTTTACAAATTATAATTTTAATATATCATTTAATAATATTTTCTGCGGTACTCTGATTTTACCTTACAAGAGGTTATGGGCCGCATCACGTAGAATGTTATGTAAGTGATTATATTTATAATTTAATTAAATTTTGAAAATGGAGTATTCAAACAACTCAACAGCTATTGCCGTTGAAAGGTTGAAAGGCACAACCAACTATAGAGATTGGGCATTTCGAATGAAAAACATACTCATATTCGAAAATTTGTGGCAATGCATCACCGAAAAACTCGAAACAGCTGAAGGTGCAAATGCTGAACTGAATGCTCGCGTAGAAGAAAAAGCTAAAGCGAGACTGTGCTTGAGTGTTGACAAGTCATGCTATTCTCACATTGTAAACGCTAAAACGGCGAAAGATGTGTGGAATGCCTTGAAAAAGGCGTATGACGACACTGGTTTGCACAAAAGGTTGTCATGTCTTCGACATTTATGCTCGATTAAGCTAGAGCAGTTTGAGAGCATGGAGTTTTATGTAAATGAAATTTTGTCGCTAGCTGAACAGCTAGATAACATGAAGAAGCCTTTAGATGATGAATTTCTAGCAGCTATTATGCTTCAGGGGTTACCACAGGAGTATGAGCCCATGATTATGGCTCTGGAACACTCAGGTGTTAATATATCCACAGATATGATAAAAATTAAACTCCTGCAAGATCATCGATGGAGAAAAGGCACTGGTGGTCCTGATGACTGCTTGTTGACACGTGATCGTGGTAGCGGTAGCAAGACCAGTTTCCGAGGCAATAGAAAATATGTGCCTATTACATCGAAACACGTAAATACTTCGCCAAATACAAAGAAACTATGGTGTTGGAAGTGTCGATCGAAAGGTCACGTCAAGAAGGACTGTCCTCAAACTGATGTATCGACTTCTATGATGTTGACTGCACTCAGCACGACTAGGGATGACAGTTCTTGGATTGTTGATTCTGGAGCCACGGACAATATGACAGGATGTCGGGAATTGTTTGAATCGCTTGATCAATCACTGACAAAGGAAGTATGTGTTGCTGATGGAAAGAAGTTAACAGTGAAAGGAAAAGGTGATGTACATTTTACAGTGAACTTTCATGGTAGTAATATTGACATAACTTTGAAAGATGTAATGTTTGTACCTGGCCTTACTGTAAACTTGATATCTGTGTCAACTTTAACCGCAAAGGGTTTTATATTTAATTTTACTAATACAGAATGTAAAATATTAAAATCTGGTAAGGTTGTTTTAAGTGCTAGGAAATCTGGGAGAATTTACAGACTTGTAAATGTTAGTAGAGCTAACCTGTCAACATCCGCATCGTCTAAAGACATGATGTTATGGCATCAAAGATTAGGGCATCTAAATTTTGATAGCTTGGCATCGCTAAGGAAGGTTGCTAATGATATCGATTTTCAGGTTGCTAGTCAGAAGCAAGTTTGTGATGTATGTCTTAAGGGTAAGCAATCCCGCGCCCCTTTTGTGACTAATTCTGACAAACAGGTAGCTAAGACACGACTGGCGCTTATTCACACTGACGTCGTCGGGCCAATGCCGACAACTTCTCTCGGAGGAAAGCGCTACATCCTTACGTTCCTAGATGACTATTCCAGGAAGGTGTTTGTATACTGCATTGCAAAGAAGAGTGAAGTATGTAAGTATACTATAAATTTTATAAATCTTGTTGAGAATCAGTGTGACGCTAAAGTCAAAGTACTGAGGTCAGACAATGGCTCGGAGTACGTAAACGCAGGATTAACTCAGTTTCTGAAGAAAAAGGGTATTATCCATCAATTGACAGTACCGTACAGTCCTCAACAAAATGGATCTGCTGAACGATTTAATCGTAGTTTGCTTGACAAAGTCAGATGTTTATTGTACAATGCTAATCTAGACGACAAGATGTGGGCAGAGGCTGCGAACACAGCAGCATTTCTTATAAATCGATCTCCTAGCTCACGACTATCTGGTAAAATACCGGAAGAGATGTGGAGTGGTAAGCGAGTGAGTCTTAAGTTTCTGCGCGTTTTTGGTTGCGAGGCATTTGTACACATAGATGACTGCAAACGAAAAAAATTAGACCCTAAAAGTAAAAGACTAATTTTTTTTAGGTTACTATGACAACGTAAAGGGATATCGTTTGTTCAACCCTGATAACAATAAGATCGTTGTATCACGCGATGTGGTTTTCAACGAATCTGTGTTTCCAGGTAGACACTCTAAAATTGGTGAGAAACGTGTGTTTGAACCTATTTATCTCACAGAAGGCAATGATAAGAATCTAAAAACTACTCCAGTTGAGGCGGAGCTAGATCTAGATTGTCCTGTTGAGGCGGAGCCAGAACTGGATGCCGTTTCCGTCAATTTGCCAAATTACCGTGGTGAGATGGAGTGTGAACATAAGCCTAGTGAAGACTCAGCAAGAGCGTCTACACAGGCAGATGAGTCTACTAGTCAACGGTATAACCTGCGTTCACGTTTGCCTAGACCGACGTGTAATGTAACTAATGTTTGTAATGTGACAGAACCTATAGAGCCGCGAACTGTAAAAGAAGCTTTAAATTGTGAAGATAAGGAGTTGTGGCAGAAAGCCATGCAAGAAGAAATAGATTCTTTTATCTTTCATGGAGCTTGGGAGCTTACTGACAAACCGATTGACAAGAAATTGGTTAAAAATAAATGGATTTTTACACTGAAGCGGGACTCTGATGGAAATATAACACGTTACAAAGCAAGGTTGGTAGCGAAAGGCTTTACCCAAAAGTATGGAGAAGATTTCAATGAAACTTTTTCGCCAGTCATTCGTCACTGTTCTATAAGATTGTTATTATCTCTGGCTGTCAAAATGAATCTGAAGATTGATTATTTGGATGTACAAACAGCATTTCTTAATGGTGAACTTCAAGAGGAAATTTTCATGGAACAACCAGAAGGTTTCATAAGCCCTGGGAGTGAACACAAAGTCTATAGACTACGAAAGGCGGTTTACGGGTTGAAGCAAGCATCGCGATCCTGGTACCAAAAGGTAAAAGATGTTTTACTTTCCCTTGGATACAAACAATGCAAGCAAGAAGACTGCATCTTTATTAAGAGATCGCGTGAGTCGATTGTTTTCATTGCTTTGTATGTTGATGATTTTTTCGTGTTTTACAATGACAAGCGTCATGCAGAGACATTAAAATCTTATTTGCTGAAATTCTTTAAGATTAAAGACTTAGGGCCGGTAAGAAATATGTTAGGTATTAAAGTCGAACGTAATGAAACCTCTATCAAACTTAGTCAGGAAAATCGGATTGACAAATTATTAGATCGTTTTGGTATGACAGACTGCAAGTCTGTAAAGTCTCCAATGATAACTAACATTAGTTCTGTCAATGAGGAATTTGATAATGATAATGTTAGGAATAATAATGTCAGCAAGTTTCCGTACCAAGAGTTGATTGGTAGTTTAATGTATTTATGTGTTACTACGCGACCTGATATTTCGTTTGCCGTGTCATATTTAAGTAAATATAACAACTGTTATACGGAATTTCATTGGAATCAAGCTAAGCGTGTTTTAAGGTATCTTAAGGGTACAAAACAAAAGGCTTTGGTTTTTGAGAAGTCTAATGAGAACCCCACCTTGGAGGGTTATTCCGATGCAGACTGGGCCTCTGATTCTGATCGAAAATCGTATACAGGGTATCTGTTTAAGTACGGTGGTAATTTGATATCATGGGGTTGTTATAAACAATCGTGTATTTCATTGTCGTCTACCGAGGCGGAGTATATTAGTTTAAGTGAAGCTAGCAGAGAAGCGGTATTCCTCCAAGCGTTATTAAAAGAACTATTAATGATACCTGTTTGTGATATTGTGTTGTATTGTGACAACCAGTCCGCTATGCAACTAGCTGTTAATAGGGTGCATCACAAGCGTAGTAAGCACATTGAGATTAGGTACCATTATGTAAGAGACATGGTAGATCGATACAATGTAAAAATATTGTACATTCCAACAGATGCAATGATAGCAGATGTGTTTACCAAGCCGCTGGGTTGTGTCAAGCATCAGGACTTTACTAAGCAGCTTGGTGTAGCATAACTGATGATGTCCACGTTATGGGGGGGTGTTGAAATATAACGCTGGCCACATAAATACGGTATAAGTTTTTATATTTTTATATCAAGGAACGAACTGCTGTCACTAGTGTGTTCTATGGTATTACGTGGTGTCATGTATTAGCTTTACAAATTATAATTTTAATATATCATTTAATAATATTTTCTGCGGTACTCTGATTTTACCTTACAAGAATTACAACATTTTTAAAGAGCCACAAAATCTTTCTTGATCCCATGATAGTAAGAAGTGGGATGGACTAGACTGCGGGGAAAGTCTGCTATAGAGACAAACCAAGTCTGTCGGAAGCTCTGAGAACATTCTTTGAAGGGCGTCTCCAGGACTTACGGCGGCCATAGGCAGATGGTAAGTCACAGGGTGGTTTTGGAGAATTTCCACAATTAAAAAAATCTGAGTGATTATGTGGGATTCTCCCACTAAAACCCTGGGATGTTCCTTCTTGTCACTATTGTTGGGTCACAGGGAAGGCAAGCGTACAAAACCTACCTGCAACAGTCTCGACTCTGGGGGTCTAAATATTACCCACCGAAACTTCAATGCCGCGACGCCTGAACACGAGGGGTGCGTCTTAGTCAGTCTCACGGCTGTCATAAAGCTTCCATCGTCGGCCACGCGTGCGAGTTTGGCATACTAGAAGTGTTAGGCCACCCCGCTCTGGCACCCGCAGCGCTTTTCTCATAGCCGTTGACGTCAAAACAACAGCCGAACCAATTTTCTTCGCTGTCTAACATAGCGTAAACTATAATAGACAGCGACGCGACCGGGCCAATTTAGGACTCTTAGAGCGGTACGCTCGTCTCTCCACTCCGTACATAAGCGAGGGTGTGCAGCGCTTTATCGACGGCGCCATCCTCGCAGTGGGTACGTTCACCTCAGGCTCAATGCCTACCACATCATGCAGGTATTTACTAAAATATCCGTGCCCCGTGAGCAGCTGTGTGAGGTGGTTGGTATGTCAGTGCCGCTTTTCTACCCAGGACCTCAGAATAAATAAGATGTCAGAGACGAGTTCAATGCTTACCGCCGAGCTCTAGCCTGGTGCGCTATTTATGAATGAGATCATTGCGCGCTCTAACACGCCAGCTTTCAATCTCTTCCGAAGATGGTTGTTGGCCATTTTGACGCACCAAAGCATTGGGCCGGTAGAATTCTGCCAGAACTGCGGCCTCTAGGTTCCGCGACGGACTGTCAGAATTAGACATGCCGTCTCTTATGATTTTATATTCTCTGGGCTATGGCCCGCTGCGGAAATCGCAGAAGAATCCTATTAGAAAGAAAATGGTGCTCCATATAACGCTTTCAAGCGCAGCACACCACCATTAGGCGAGTTTGCTTGTTTATCTACTAGTAAGACTTTTGTGGTATTTTTGAAAATGAAAGGGTGATAATGTTCTTGAAAATGATTATTATGATAATTATTATGTGTGCAACTAAAGAGCCGCAGGTCTACACCCAAAGAGCCGCATGCGGCTCGCGAGCCGCGCCTTGCCGACCCCTGAGCTAGTATAAAATAAAACGAGACGAATGTCTGTGTTTTTATCAACGACGTATTATATATAGACACGTCATGTACGAACATCACGGCTTTCAAAAATGGCAAATATTTTTTATATTCAAAAAAAGAATTTCTATGAAATTATCTATGGTAGCATGTATGAAAATTAAGGCAATTGCCTGACTTTTTTGTTGCCATTTTTAAGTGTTGGTAACGTATCTATAGTTTTTTATATATCATTGGTTTTTATAGTTATTTATGATACAAGTGAGGTATGTTGGTCATTACACTCGAGGTTATATTGCACAGCCCGAGCCGAAGGCGAGGGCTGCAAGGAAACCGAGAGTGTAATGACCAAACCTCACGTGTGTCATACGACGTTTTTCAACACACTTAGGCCCTTCGTACACTAGGCTACGCAAATCTTCGATACCCAAAGATTTTGGTCTCTAAGCGACTACCGCAATACAAATTCAAAGAGGTTCGTACACAGACATGCGTCGCCGACATTTTGTTCATTCGTCGCCGACGCCAGTCGCGCGCTACGAGTCGAGATCGTCGCTACTAATGTCGCTGCGATATCCAAGATGGCAGAACAATTGACATAAATATTCAATTTGAATTTAGTATTTTTTTATACCACTAAGGTGGCAGACAAGCATACGGCCCACCAGGACCGGTGGTCACCGCAGCCTATGAATGTTTGCAACACGAAAGGAGCGACTCTCGCGCTGCCGACCCTGTAAAAACCTTCTAAGACCCCTTTTGAAGAACCCCATACTTTAGGCGTTTGGAAAAACCGAGGCAGGGAGATCATTCCACAACCTAAGCGTGCGTGGAAGAAAGCCCCTATCGGATCTAACCGTGCTCGAACGCTCCGGACGTAGAGTGTGAGGATGAAATCCCTGTCTGTGGCGAGCGGTGCGATGATAGAACGTAACTGTGGGCATCATATCAAATAAGTCCTCAGGACACACACCATTGTACAGGCGGTAGAACACGCATAAGGAGGCAAAGTCTCTCCTGTCGCGAAGAGGTTCCACTTCACCTGTAAGCATAGGATCGTTGACAACTCTCACGGCTCGCCTTTGCACCGAGTCAAATGGACGAGGCTGATATTCTGGTGCCCCCGCCCAGAGGTGACAGCAGTACTCCATGTGCGGCCGCACTTGCGACTTATACAGAAGCAGTGTTTGCGCTGCAGTAAAGCACCGCCGCGCTCTTATGAACACACCGAGCTTCTTGGACGCCGGCTTAGCCTCGTCCACCAAATGACTCCGGAATTGAACCTCTCTGGAAATGTCAACGCCAAGGATCCCAATGCTTTCAGAGATAGTGAGAGATGTGCCCTGGAATTATGGCGGTACAGTAAATGGGGTTTTCTTAGCAGTGAATATACACGCTTGTGTCTTGGAAGGGTTAAACTGGACAAGTATCTGTTTGCTGTAATTTTTTTGTAGCTACAAACAGTCTACACTTTACATTTTTTTTTAGATGGTTGAACGCAGTATTTCCTATTACGACAATTTCTTTGCTTTTAGTAAAGATAGTAAGCCAAAATCATAGTTTCGTCACTTGTGTCAGACATTTCGTAAATTAAATTAGTCTGAGACGTGACAGTGTCCGAGACAAAATTGCGTCTTGAGATATCTCGTGTGTACGGAGATATCTCAAGAAGCGATTTTGTCTATTCTGCCACACGTCTCAGACTAATTTAATTTACGAAACGTCTGACACAAGTGACTATTTTTTCGCTTTCGGTAAAGATACTAAGCCAAAATCATAAGATTTTGGCTTAGTATCTTCACCGAAAGCGAATAAATCGTCGTATTTAATAGGAAATACTGAGTTCATCCTCATATAGAAAAAATGTAAAGTGTAGACTGTTTGTAGCTGCAAAAGAATTACAACAAACAGATACTAAATTCAAATTGAATAGTCAACAATTGCTCTGCCATCTTGAAAATCGCAGCGCCGTTAGTAGCGACGATCTCGACCGGCAGGTAGCGCGCGACTGGCGTCGGCGACGAATAATCAAAATGTCGGCGACGCATGTCTGTGTACGAACCTCTTTGAATTTGTATTGCGGTAGTCGCTTAGAGACCAAAGTCGTTGGGTATCGAAGATTTACGTAGCCTAATGTACGAAGGGCCTTACGAGTAAAAAACCCTAATTTTATAATTATTCATACTCAAATAAACAATGCTCACAGCACACACGGAAAAAAGTTTGTCAAAAAGGCGCGCTCCGCGCTGATTTTTTTTTTCTGGGCGCGCGATGTCAGCTGTTGTATCGTAAGGCACGAACTATTACGCTAAACAGCCAAAACGCAAAATGTAAAAAATCCCATTTTTATGTATTTATAAATTAGTTTCACGTTGAATTATTAATTAAAGTAAATAAGTTGTTGAAAATTTGTTATATTCAAGGTGGTACACTTCTTATTTTTTACAAAAATTGTGTTATTTTTAGTAACGAAACGTATCTAAGTCAATACTTTTTCCGAGATTTAAAAATAAAACTATAACCCAGTTAAGTTAAGAGCAACTAATGGGTGTCTCAGTAAGAGTGCACTTTTTCATTTTAATATAAAAAACATATTTTTTTGAGAGAGTTGTGATTTTTTTATTTAATTGTCAAAAAGACATGTTCCGATTAAGTATGGAACAAAATATAAGTCAAATGGCCTCCACGGCTCTGATGGCAGGCCATTACTCTATTCATGAAAATTTTTCACAGAGATAAGGCTGTATCGCACCGATGACTCGTTGGATCTCGGATTTGAGCGATTGCGATTAGAGAAAACCCCAAAGAAAAAATCCCACGGCGTTAAATCTTGGTGGCCAGTTCACATCAGAATTTATTGATTTTTTTTCCGGCAATCGTTGCTGCAATAAATGGATTGTTTCATGCGCGGTGTAGCAGGTGGCGCCGCGCCGTCTTGCTGGAACCACATGCCGTACGCACACAACGGAAGCACAGGAGTCTTACTGTCCATTACCGACCCAGTTTCTTCATGTTTTTGACAACTCTTCGAATGGTTCACACATTAGGGACACTTTCTCGACTGAAAATTGTTCGTAGTTTGCGAGCGGTCTCAGCATAACTTTCCAAATTTTTGTAATAAGTTTTCACAATGATTACGCGTTGTTCTTTCAAAAAGCGCTCCATTTTTATTAATCGGAACTAATAAATGTGTAAGCTGTCAAATCTCAGAGTCGCCACTTGCACAAAAAAAAAAATAGCACTAAATTTAAAAAGTGCACTCTTATTGAGACACCCTATAGAATGCATAACTAATATCTTTCAGCGAGGTACAAACTTAATTTGATGGAATATAAAATAAAACACTAGTGCGATAAAGAGAAATAAACACTGATCTGTAATATTACCACACTGGATAGGTGGCTGTCAAACTAAAGTTATGCCTTCTTAATTCTCGCCATTGTGGCGCTGAAATCAGCAGCGCTGGTTCAGAGAACTAAAATTAGTGATGTGCCAAACTTTCTTGAACTGACGCGTATCGATAGATTTAATTTGAAATGAAAACATTTTAAGTATATATATTTTAAAATTAATTTTGTTTATAATTTGTTTAATATAAGAATATTACCAACCGAAATTACGAATATTCCCTTTAACTTCTCCAACTAAGCTAAATTGCTTGTGCTAGGAGTGGCCAGGATTCGAACCCGGGTCTTCTCGATCGCAAGACAGTCAGTCTTCTTAACCACTAAGCTATCGACGCTTTAATGAATATTGCTCTTAATAAGGGTGGTTTAAGTTGGTGTCTAGTATACCTACCTAAATGAAATAATATTTACCTGCAATTTGGCGTACTCGTGACGCAAAATTGCAAGAAAATATTACTTTCGTTGAAGAGATTGAGAGAGGTATTAAGGCGCATCTCCACTTGAGCAGCCGCGGGGCGAGCTGCCTCAATCTGAGCGTGCCGCGTGCTGGGGAAATTACATGCATCTCCACTAGGGCCAAATTAATCAGCAACTCGGCAGCGTGCCTCAAGCTGAGCAACGAATTCCTATAGTTTCTTACTAGCTACCATGGGTGACGTATGCCAATTCGCTGCAGCTTTAGTAATAATGAATCCCTATAAAAAGAATAAAAGGCAGACAGACAAAGATCATTGTGCGGTGAACGTGGATCCCATAAGTGTCTGTGGCTTTCATACACTTACTTCAGTTAATTTGATGCATTTATCATTGTCCATTTCACCACGAAGTGAGCGTTTATATATATCATGCGCCATAGAAATAAAAAGGGAGTTATGTGTAGAAAAAAATAAAAATAAACGTGATTTTATTAATCATTCATTTATTTTACACTTTATTGTAAAACTATGGTACACTAGCGGACGGTATACTATTTATTAACCGGAAGTTCTTGTGTTATGCATAGAATAACATTTAACATCAAAATGATTAGAACACAGACGATCGCTTGAATTTGGAGTCCAGTTATGGGCTCCCATGTTGCCAAGCCATGCACTTCAGATTTTTGGATCAGTTGGAAATCTGCAATAAAATAAACATATATTACCCACACAAGTTAATGTCAGAAAATAAGTTAAATAAATATTACTAATAAGATTTTGTTTGGTGACGTGATTTTGTTTGAAGGCGTGACCATATGTAATGTAAAATGATACCATTATTAGACATATTTCTTATAAAGAAAAGTTTTCGATCACATCAGACCATGATCAAGTTTATCGATACGACAACATGGACATCACTAAACGAAATTAAAATCCTATTTTTGTGCTTAAAAATAATGTAATCTTACCTATATATTATTCTTATACATATTTTGTAAATAATCAAGCATTTTACATGTAGGTCAGGCTGATTTAATGATAAAAATTACAAAAAATCAACTTACCTGTGAAATCTAATGTTGCTCCCTTTTTGAAGCTAATTTTGCAAAACACACATTTCACCATGTCTATTGCTTTTTTGTAACCACACAAATCCTCACTAAACTACACAAAAGTCCTTAAATTACGAAATAATTCATAATTCCCGGCGCGATACGGGAAGTCATTTGCATTATACGTCAGATTTAGTTCCTTGAACCAACTCTAGAGGCGTTTCAAATCGGCACAAATAATTCGCTGTCATTTGTATGAGACAGCCAATCCAGTGGTAATAATACAGATCAGTGGAAATAAAGCACAAGTGTTTAATACCATGGTTTATGAGTGTAAAAGCCATGTGATAAAAACCATTTATGAGCAAGGGTGTTGAAAAATAATTTTATTTAACTACCAAGATGGGTCATTTTAATAATCTTTACTTTAGTATCTGTCGCATATCTTCCAAACCGCAGCAAGTATTTGTTTAAGTTTAAGCAAGCACAGACAGGGAGTTCGTCCTCACACTCTACGTCCGGAACGTTCCAGCACGGTTAGATCCGATAGGGGCTTTTTTCCGCGCACGCTTAAATTGGTTTTCCCAAACGCCTACAGTATGGGGTTCTTCAAAAGGAGTCTTAGAAGGTTTTTACAGGGTCGGCAGCGCGAGTGTGGCGCCTCTGGTGTTGCAAACGTTCATAGGCTGCGGTGACCACCGGTCTTTCTGGTGGGCCGTATGCTTGTCTGCCACCTTCGTGGTATAAAAAAAAGCAATATATTTTTAGAAACATCTTGGTAAATTAAGCGTTCATAGTTATGCTAAGTGTTCAGAGATGACGTAACAATAAAAAAACCAAAACGACGAGTGCGATACGATGCAGTTTAAGGCAGGCATTCCCTACCTTTTTCGGTCCAGGGCGCACTTATATGTTTTAAAACTTTTCACCGCTCCCCTAACTAGCGAAAAATTCTAAATCTATGCCCCTAACGTACCACGTGAAAACTCATTCGACTCAATCGACGAACAGGAAAAGGTTGCAGGCTGGGACTGGATGCGGAAAGTTCAGGACCGTGTGTTGTGGTGTTAATTGGCTGATCTGATTGATTGATTAATTACATGTTTATTTTGTAATTAGGCTGTGGCCGCATTTGCGGTTACCGCGGCGGTTTCTAACCTCAAAATGTCAAACCATAGACGAGGTTAGAATTTGACATTTTGAGGTTAGAAACCGTCGCGGTAAAAATAGGATAACCTGTAGCATTGCTTGTATCAACAATATTCCCTAAAATCTAGTAGAGTAGTTCATGTACAGTAGGCAAAATATGAAATTACTAGCAGACGCCCGCAGCTCCTACCGCGTCAAGTTTTGTTTCCGTTTACGCTTACCGTGGGAACTTATTTCCACGATATAAAGTAACCTATGTGTTATTCCAGACCTATACGCCTCTTGGATATCGTGCCGAAGCTACGGCAGCGCCAACTGTCGGTTAGCGGTGACAACTCGAGGTCGTTCTTGACATAATAGTGAACATATGATTCGCATTTATGTCGCTACAAATTTAAGATTATTGTTTTTTTTAACATAATAAAAAAATCTTTTTATAACATTATGAGCCAAACTATAATCAAGTGTGGATTCCAGAATATTTATGCAGAATTCTTTCGCGAAAATCTGTGTCGAAAGGTAAGTAAATACACGAAACAATGAGATATTCTTTCAATTTCATTGTAAGTTTTTCTACGTATATATTTGTTGGATCATCGTATTACTAGTATAACACGATGATCAAATCAAATTATTTATGAATTATAGGGCATAAATTATTTCAAAGCCATCATGTTCAGGAGGTCGCGGTCAAAATTCATGATGCAGCTAGTGGAGAACAAATCATCAGTGGAAAAGTAATACCACAGACGAGAGTCAATAATCCACCGTACGATGTGAAAGTAGAGGTATCTATGTAATAATTATTAAATCAATTAATAGTTGAATAATAATTGTTATTCAACTAATAATTGAATCTGAAAAAATCTATTTACAGCAACTTTTCAACCATATACCTACATGCAAAGCAGAAATGGAAAATGAAGATGTATCTCCTGTTATCAAAGAAATAGAAATAATGAAGAAATAAGTATTTTTCATATCGGTATAAAGGAACATTAACATTTCTTGCATTTTTGAGTTTCAGTTCTGAGTATGGGGACCCCCAAAATTATCTGCGTTTTTTCTAGTTTTATCTAAAAATCTTGATGCGGTTCACAGAATACATCTACTTACCAAGTTTCAACAGCATAGGCCTTATAGTTTCGGAGGAAAATGACTGTGACACACGGACGGACAGACAGACAGACAGACAGACATGACGAATCTATAAGGGCTCCGTTTTTGCCATTTGGCTACGGAACCCTAAAAATAACTTGCACGTGATTCTCTAAAAATGTCCATGCGAGATTAAAAATTTAAGGCCGCGTGGGTCAGATTTTGAGTTTTTTGAAACAATCCTAGTCATAAAGTAAAGGGTTTTTAAATCTGAAAAATATATATATAATAGTTAAGGATATAAGCTAAACATATTCCGAGCCCGTTACACGATCCAATAAATTTCACTAGATAGAAAAAAATCCCAAAGTTGACTCTCTCAGAAAAGTTTTTTCAATACTGTGGCTAAACTATTAACATTTTATATATTTTTTTTGCACTCAATTAAAGGTATTAAGTTTTTATACACATTTTCCGAGCGTTTTTCTATAAACAACTATTTACATAGTTATCATGTACGAATATCTACCAAACGCAATAGAATTGCGCCGCTGACGGCCGATCAGTCTCGCCCTGGCGCTTGTGGAGGCAGGACCTGTGTCAGTTTTTTTCGCAACTATTTCGTAATTATTATGCCAAATTACGTTGAAATCGCGCCACAGTATAAAAATATCAGTAATGGGCAAAATGTAATTAGATTAACCGTTACAAATACATACGCGACTCATGGTAAAAATGTGGTGATCTTTTACTTTTTAAGTGTTTTCACGACATGGTAACCAGCTACCTAATGCATTAAAATGTCTTTTTTTTTTGTTTAACGTGAGGGAAAATCCTCATAGGATGTTATGCCGGACTCTTACCGACTAAAAAACCTCACGCCACGCCTAACAGCCTATGGTTGAGAGCCCCGGGTAAGCCCTCAGGAAGGATGTCCCGTGACTCCATGCATTAAAATGTCTACGAATTACATGATAATTTCGCAATCCAACATGGCGGCCACGCCGTAATCACAAAATTTCATGATGGGTATCGATTAAGGGGTTTTTTGGTATGCTGAGTACGAAGTACGTGATAATTTTGCGATCCAATATGGCCGCCGCGCCGTAATCACAAAATTTCATGATGGGTATCGTTTAAGGGGTTTTTTGGTATGCTGAGTACGAATCACGTGATAATTTTGCAATCGAATATAGCCGCCGCGCCGTAATCACAAAATTTCATGATGGGTATCGTTTAAGGGGTTTTTTGGTATGCTGAGTACGAATCGCGTACTAATTTTGCAATACAAGATGGCCGCCGCGCCGTAATCACAAAATTTCATGATGGGTATCGTTTAAAGGGTTTTTTGGCATGCTGAGTACGAATCACGTGATAATTTTGCAATCCAATATGGCCGCCGTGCCATAATCACAAAATTTCATGATGGGTATCGTTTAAGGGGTTTTTTGGTATGCTGAGTACGAATCACGTGATAATTTTGCAATCAAATATAGCCGCCGCGCCGTAATCACAAAATTTCAGGATGGGTATCGTTTAAGGGGTTTTTTGGTATGCTGAGTACGAACCGCGTACTAATTTTGCAATACAAGATGGCCGCCACGCCGTAATCACAAAATTTCATGATGGGTATCGTTTAAGGGGTTTTTTGGTATGCTGAGTACGAATCACATGCAAATTTATCATGTGATTCGTACTCAGCATACCAAAAAACCCCTTAAACGATACCCATCATGAAATTTTGTGATCACACCGCGGTGGCCATATTGGATTGCAAAATTATCATGTGATTCATACTTAGCATACCCAGAATTCCCTTAAACTATACCCATCATGAAATTGTGTGATTACGGCGCGGTGGCCGTATTGGATTGCAAAATTAGTACGTAATTCGTACTCAGCATACCAAAAAACCCTTTAAACGATACCCATCATGAATTTTTGTGATTACACCGCGGCCGCCATTTTGGATTGCAAAATTATCATGTGATTCGTACTCAGCATACCAAGAAACCCCTTAAACGATACCCATCATGAAATTTTGTGATTACGGCGCGGCGCCCATATTGGATTGCAAAATTATCACGTGATTCGTACTCAGAATACCATGAAACCCCTTAAACGATACCCATCATGACATTTTGTGATTACGGCGCGGCGTCCATATTGGATTGCAAAATTAGTACGTGATTCGTATTCAGCATACCAAAAAACCCTTTAAACGACACCCATCATGAAATTTTGTGATTACACCGCGGCGGCCATTTTGGATTGCACAATGATCCCGTGATTCATACTTAGCATACCAACTTTAGAAAACTTTAGAAATTTTTATGACCAGCTATTATGTAATTTACATTTTTTACGCAACTGTAGCAAACGTACGCAACGGAAACTCTCAAAAGAAATGAAATATCCTAGTTGTCGAAAAATGTTTCGTTGCTGCTAAGCTCTTATTCGCCTTAGCGTGATGTTATATATTTTGGTATTTTTCAAAAATGGACATTCTGTTAAGAAACTCTTGAAATTCAACTAGCAGTCTCTTAGACTCTAGAGTTAGAACAACTAAACAAACAAACAAACTCTTTAGCTTAAAAATAATAGTATAATATACATAATTTATTTACGATTAACTCATTTATTTTTATTTACGAAACTAATAAACCACGAGATTTCTATCTTTACTACAAGCATTACAAGCAGTCAGATATAGTGGCCATAACTGAAACGGGCCTTAATAATGGAATTCAGGATGCGGAAATTTTATTGCCAGGCTTGACTATATTAAGGTGTGATCGGGCAGACGGTCGTAAGCAAGGGGGCACACTTATAAGTGCCTCGCCAAGCTTCGAGTTGCGACAGGTTCAAATCCCTGAGGAAATAGATATTGACACTTATAATTTCGAATTCGTATGTGTTTACAAACATGACATACCTACCTACATATAGTCACGGCTTTATCCTTCGCTCGGAAGCGCTCGTGGCCCCGCGGACTCAGTGTTCTGTAAACGATCACTGTCCATGGATGGGTGACCATCCATGTGATCACTTTGTGACATTTATTTGAGCGTTTCCGTGTTTCGGAAGGCATGTTAAGCCGTTGGACCCGGTTGCCAGTAAAATGGCAGTCGTTAAGTCAAGTTGAAGACTTTATTTCAACAGCAGGCAGTCACAACCTGCGCCTGTCCATTTAAACACGGCAATACGGCTCACCACGTGGGACAAATTATAAAAAAGGTGAAATGTGGACATATAATATGCCTCTGCCTACCCCTTCGGGAATAAAGGCGTGACCATATGTATGTATGTTTATCCTTCGGGGATAAAGGCGTGATTAGATTATAATGTATGTATGTAAGTATGTATCACACAAATATTTGGAACGACCCGGGAATTGAACCCAGGACCTCAACGCGGCAGGCGGTTACACTACCGAAAGCACCACAGAGGCAGTCATACGAAACGTTACGAAATGAAACACTTTCATACGAATTCTCTTTAATTAGCTACAACAAAATGACATAAATCACCACATCGGCGATGATTAAATTATACAATAATATATTTATGACATAATATACGTTATGCTAAAAGTGTATAAAACAATGTTAATCTTTTAGAAGCTCAGTTACGCATATCACTACAGTGCTGTGTATTCACATTTTGTCGTTATTATTTAAATTTATATTTACTTCAATATCGGTTTGGAAATGCTTTTTGTTTAAAATAAAAACAATTGTTCTAAAAACAAGAAGAAAATTACGTAGCAAACAGATAACAATTTTTTTAAAATAATAAATAATCCCATCAAACACAATACTTGTAAAAAAAACTCGACTTCGTGAGGGCACTGCCGTGCCTTCATATTATATTAGTGGACATTCACACACAACATCATCTAGCCCAAATTAGGCTAATATAATATTGTACTATGGGATCTAGACGATTATATTTAATTTAATTCTAACACTGTATAAAGAAATAATATCTAAAACAATTATTATTGTTTTATTGGCGTAAACTGCATTTTGTTTAATAAAACATACATATGATCACGCCTGTCTTCCATCGGGTTAGGCAGAGACTATGGCTTTCCACTTGCTACGATCCTGGCATACCACTTTCGCTTCTTCTACTTTCATAAGTGCTTTCATACACGCTCGCTGGTTAAGGGTACTCCCACCTACTACCCGTTCGCTCTAACTTTGCCGCTGGCGTAGAGGCGTATACCCGAATTTTTAATTACACGAAGTAATTTGACAGTAGCTAATGTCACTTCGTTAAAGAAAATAAGCAACATTGTATGAAGAAGTGACATTAGTTGCTGTCAATTTACTTCGTCTTATTAAAAATTCGACTTTAGTATGGAACCGAGCGGCAAAGTTAGAGCGGACGAGCAGTACTAATATTATAAATTTTGTGAAGTTTTGTGAAGATGTTTGGATGTTTGTTACTCAATCACGCGGTAACGGCTGAAGGGATTGGGCTAAAATTTGGTACCGGGGTAGATTATAGTCTAGAATAACACACATAGGTCTTTTTCTTCACTTTTCATCCCGGTAATATGTTCCCATGGGAAGCGTGAACGGGAAACAGAATTCACGCGGGGGGAGACACGAGCATCAGCTAGTTATATAATAAATAAATAAATAATTCAAGGTAGTAAATAGGTCGCATAATCTTCTGTTTTGGGATCGCACGATTTTCACCATCCAATATATTCTGTACCTCCAAATAAATTAGTAAACTTAATGGAGACTAGATTTTCATAAATCAAAATTGTTTTTCTTAATTGGTAGAAACGTAGAAACCGAATAATTAGAATGAATAATTTTGGGCCACCGTTTGTAAATAATTAAGCATGTTTTTATTATAATTATAGGTACTTATACATAGTGATACCACAGTCTATATTTCTACTATGGTTATACGAAGATGAAGAACTGTCTACTAAATAATCAAATGTAAAACGAATTGGCGTTACAAATAAAAATGTCATAAATGACATAAAAAATAATAGATACTTGATAAAATAATACAATTTTGGAAAACAATGATAAACATTATCAAATAGATTCAATTTGATTTAATACTTAGGACGGCAATTTATTTTACTTGATTATCTTTCAATGTAAAACTAGAACTTGGTAATAAGTTGAAGATCTTTGTTATCATGAAAGACAATTGTCGATTATGTGATAACATTGTTAAACAATAAATACAAAAAAAATACAATTTACAGACCGTCGTAATAAGTAATGGATTATCCCAAACCGATATTAAATATTTCTACATATGCTATACATCAAGACTACTTTAGTCACTGACATTACAAGGTAAGTATACCTATTTATTCACTAACACACATTTTAAAAGCGACATGAACAGACTTTCTAATATTAACTCTGAAACAATTAAATAAAATTTATCTTGTAAACATAGCACATTTATCATAGAAACAATTAATAAAACACTGTTAATTTTATAACAATATTAATGTCATAATGATAAAAAATAAATTATGTCAAATATACTGACATTTCTAAATTAAAGTAATGTAAGTTCTTTCCAGTGTTAGGTCATTAATGTATTTTCTATTTTTATCATTATTTACATGGAAGGCATGAGGCGTGCACTAACAATATAATATAAGTCCAGATAAAGTACTCATAGTATTATGTAATTTAATATAAACACCCAGACTCTTAATTCTAAATAAAGAGAAATATAACATGTACAATTAAAATATACAGAAATTAATAAAGAATGATTTATGTCAACATCTACAACAGAATTATACATTTCAATTTTAGGAATATTTTCATCTAATTTTACATATTAATTTATTTATAATATAACTACTTTCTTTTACTCTAAAATCTAAGCTACATAAAGACGTACGCCGTTTTGCTTTGCAACATCTAATGCTAGAAATATATGTATAAAATTGAGCTTTGTTGATATGTATCGTTACATTAATTTCACAAAGATTCTTTGATATGTATTCGTTTCATTTGGGAACACAATGAACATTATTTTACGAATAATTACACTCTATGTCATCATGACATGTGCTTGTGACCAAAAGCGGATTAGTCCATTAAGCAGGTGACATGGACAAATCTGTTTTTGTTCGCCACGTTTATGTATATTTATGTTAAAGGATTTTATAATCAATTTATTAAGCTTATTTAATTTGATCATATCACAATATGATCAAATTAAATAAACTTAATAACAGGAAAGTTTATTCCCAACATTTTTATTTACCTACTTATTTTCAAAACTAAACGCTTTTCAAACAGGACTTAATTACCACTTTGTGATAAAAATAATAATCAAGCAAAGTGGAAAGGTGGATAGGTGGGTAAGCTTCCGGACAATCGCGTATGGATTGCGTAAATTAAATAATTGCTTGTCAGTGAAGATTATACATGAACAAATGTGTTTAAAAATATTCAGTGACTTAGCAATATTTGCTCGCCCACTTATCAATTATCATTAATTACCACATTTAAAGCGCACATTTAATACGAAATGTAACTATTTTTTGAATATTGACGACATGTTCTACACTTTCTTTGACAAAATTTCGAGATAATCGAGATTCTCTAGGACTCAAAATCATCTTGAAATTTAAGTCCTAAAAACCAAAATCCGTTAAGTCCATACAAAATATATTTTGCTATTACGGATAATTTTTAATGTAACCTAATGCTTCTCAAATAATAAGATAGGTGATTAAAATCACTAGTATAAGGGTTCTTTTAACAAGTAAATACTTCCAGAATAAGTTTATTTAATATTTTTCGCTTTACAGTCGTTTTGGTGACTTCATTTTTAGGGTTCCGTACCTCAAAACGAAAAAGCGGAACCCATGTAGGTTCTATAGTAAGTAGGTAAATAGTTAGTTAGTCAATAAGTTTTGACTTATCGAACTTAAATGTTTCTCAGAGGTACGTATATTACAAAATCTATGAACCCCGTTTATTAATCAATTACAAACCAATTATGAACCGACATTATCGGTTTTCTGATTCTTCTAAAATTTTACGAAGTGCGTTAGACTTTTGCCTGAATTCTCAAGTTACAAAAATTACTACAGTCTTCAAACTTCGATAAGATATTTTGTGATATAATTAACAGAAGGAAGTACACGTTCAAGGTTCAAGTGCTATGTAGTTTTAAAACTTCTATGTCGCTTGATATTATTAATGATTGTCAATAAAAAAAGCACTTATGGGTACACTGCTCTTGAAGCTATCGGTTTTTGAAAACCGCTCTGGATAAGAAATAATTTTTGTCTGCAACTTTTGTCTATAATTAACAAAAATCGACAAGTCCAAAAACTTAAAATATTGAGTCAAATTTCAGTGTTACAAGAACTGAAATTAATATTCAATTTCTTTTGAAGTTTGTAAACTGTGATCTTTCTTTGCTAACCGCACAAATATTAGGTTCGACGGCTATACATAATAATTTCAATATAATTATAGCAATACTTCAGTTGTTGTTCCATACATTCCTTTTAGTAAGGAGTTATAATAAACTTTTGTACATCAAGTATCTAACAGTTACAGCTTTGAACTTTCTATGCACTTCTATTCATACATTTTTAAAACAAAAAAACTAGACATCTACTTCAAATTAAAGCTTCATTTTTTACCAATTTACATTACATTTATGTTTTATGTAATGTACAAGGGAATACAATCACCTAATGTGTTTTCTAATTTGAATTTTTTGGGCAATACTTTACAACTTGCGAGGAGGAGTAATTGATAAAAGCTAGTGAAAAAAAATCAAAAATGATTCTCTTCTATAACATCTGTTTATTTTTTGTTAGGGTCTTTAAATAAATAGTTTGGAATATTTTTATACAGCGCCATCTAGTCCAAACTAAGCTACCAGACACTTGTTTTATTGGATCTTGACAACTTATAAACATAGATTGGTTAAGGGCTCAGTGACTTAGTCCCAAAAATTTTTTCTTACTAATATTATAAATGCGAAAGTTTGTGAGTGTGGATGTTTGTCCAACAACTCATGAACATAAAAATTACCATAAAATTGTGAAAACAGTTAGATTGTAATATTATAAACTGTCGATTTTACAATCTACTGGATTATTTTCCGGCAGATTGTAAACTAACGAAAAAAAATTCACCGCTATTATGTCCTACAAATATTAATCTTTGTTTTCACGATCTTCATATGTTTTACCGACATTCATTTTGTTTTACCGATCTTCATTTGTTTTGTTTTACTAACCCACTTTTAGCCCCTTTCTATAAAATAGATTGCAGAGGGGCTTATGGCGAGACTTGTGTCTGTAGTCTGTGACTCTGTTGCATTAAACTACGTCACTAGGTAACGTCGATCATCTGTTCAAAATTTGAAATAAGACAAAAATGACAACGTCAATCGAATTGAACTTTCACTTTCACAATAAACGTTTTAAAGAGCGGCAGTCGGGTGAGACCGTCTCACGGCTTCTTGTTCATTTTGACTTTGCATACATTTGCTTTAGGCGAATTTGCTCTTTTGACATCATTTATGAGAAGTTGCCCATACGCGAATAACCCATGGATATGAACCTGAGACGTCGTAACTATACGCTACCTACAGCGTTACCACAGGGCGAAAACTCCATACAAATGATTCGTTTTCAATTCTGTCAAGGCGTGTTCAAAAGATACGCGCGCGCTAAACGCACGCCACCCTCGTCAGCACGCGCCCTACACGCTTTATTTGTTTTTCAAAATGTAATTTAAGCCCTATCATCACATCAATAGATTTCAAATTGCATTAATCAAAGTTCATCCGCACACGCCACGCGCCAACAACGCGCGCGCCCCGTGCATACGCGCATCAATGCAATTTGAGATCTATGAATATGGCAATAGGGCTTAAATTATATTTTAAAAAACAAACAAAACATGTTAATTACGTGCTGACGAGGGTGGCGTGCGCTTAGCATGCGCGTATCGTCTGAACACGCCCGCTAAGCAAACGTTCCCTCAAAATACCCTCCAACTATAATGACAGCTGTGGCGGGGGTGGGGAAGCTTGCTCAGTGGGGGGCAGGGAGTTGCCTATCTGTATGTAATACTATTATATTATATTTGGTGCCACTAGGCAGACAAAAAATCTGGTTTACAAGCGCTACAAAAAGCTTTCTTCAGAGCTTGCATACCAGGATTGTTTTATTGGTATCATTCCAATAGCTACATTCACAATAAAGATGAGTAGTGCGAACTTTTATAGCGCGATGCAGGATTCTTCATAGTTCTATTGCTATTCGATATTAGCGACATTACATGCCCCGTGTGGCGACGGGGCCCAATGTGGCAATGAGAAAAAGTACAAAAATGTCGCCACTCCAATTATTCATCCCGAGGGTGTACTAGAGGCGACTAAGGCAACACTTTCGCAAACGATCCATTGCGTAGAGAAGGAAAATTCGAAATAAAACCCGGTTGTCAGTAAAGTGACAATCGTTAAGCCAAGTTGAAGGCCTTATGGGTGGCTTGAAAAATTTGCCACGACCTGCGCCTGTCCATTACACAAACATAATATTTAACTTTCTTCGTTCGTCAAAAAAATACTTGGAATAGATTGCTGTTTGACCTAAGGCCGACTATTGTACTTAAGTTTAAACACAATATTTGTAATTTGTTTGAAAGTTCAATAAAAAATACGTACTAATTATTATTACTCTCTTAAGAAGAATATTAGTATTATTTTTCTCATAGAAATATCAATGAAAAACCGAGAAAACCAATGTAAATCGACTATGCAAATATTTGCGCTATGGCGACTGTGTTCTAAAAGGAAGAAATTGTAAAGTATTGCCCAAACACAGTATCATTTAAACGTGCCGTAACATTGATGGATATTATTTCTATAACTTACCTAAACAACCATCTAACTTAGATTCTAACAGAAAAGTGGATACATACACAACTACAACGGAAACTACTCTATTAAAGTAAAGAAGGTAACGAAGGCTTTTTGTGCTGCAGAAACATTGTCATTACAGTAGTCACAAGTACTCGATAGATGGCGTTGTTACATCATGCTAAATCGTGATATAGTTTCTGTCGGAACGTATTGTAACTTTTATACCCTCTCTATAAAATAGATTGCAGAGGGGCTTATGGCGAGACTTGTGTCTGTAGTCTGTGACTCTGTTGCATTAAATTACGTCACTAGGTCACGTGGATCATCTGTTCAAAGTTTAAAATAAAACAAAAATGACAACGTCAATCGGATTGAACTTTCACTTTCACAATAAATGTTAGAGGGGAATCGGGTGAGACCGTCTCACGGCTTCTTGTTGGGACATGTTATAAATTAGTAGCCTCTAGATCAGGATTCAGTGGTTTTGTTGAAATTATAAGTACCTATTCACGCCACCGACAATAAGTAGCTCACCTAGTTCATTAACAACTTTAGAAAATAACACGCAGACCATGTGTTTTATTTAAAATTGGAAAATACCTACCTTATACAAGTACACTGAGATAGGTCGATTACATACAAGCAGTTCTTCATGACGTCAATTACCTGTCACAAAATGTACACTTTAAAAGACCATAAAATTTAATATAAGCAAGTTAGAAAAGTAAGTTTTTCTAAATAAAAAAGGTAAGAACGTGGACGTAGATCTGGATTTTAAAAACGAAGCTTACGATAACGTTTAGGACGATGTAGATCGTTTTATAAAAGCCTAATATCGAGTTAAAACTATTGATACAGAGGTAAACTGAAGTTTCTTTGTGCTGGTTACATTGGCGAAACGCTACCAAAATAGCACATGCTATTGATTAAATTAAAATCCATTTTAGAGAAAAGAATAACAATATTTTCCGCGTCTGACATTTTCATTCGACGGTATTTTTCCAAACTATAGACGAAATGTCTGCAGCACAAAAAGTCAAGTATCCTACCGGAGAGAACAAAACATCTAACAGTGTCAAAGGCGTAATACATTTTATTTACAAAACCCAGCCTTTAAGATCAACCTACAAAGCACCAGTTCTAAGTTGAAAGTAAAACGAAATACAACTATATGTTTAGTCAGCATCTCAGTCTTCATACTACCTCTAGAGTCAGTCCTAAGCTAACGGATTTTCCAATCCCATAAGAAGAGGACGCGATATTTCCTAGAATGAAATCACCAAAAAGCTTCATAGAATCATAATAGTGACATCCAATTTCATTATACACATCTCTAGAAAAATATTTAAGTATAATTGCATTAGCAACAAGTTCATTAAAATTATTAAATATTGTAATACTCACAGCTTTTATGATATGTTTCATTTCCTTATAATTATTTACATCTATTTCACTTAATACTATCTCTTCAGTGTAAGGTTTTACTTGTGCGTTATCTAAAGCGAGTGCATCGTGCCAATTTACAACAACTACACTATATTTATCAATAAATTCATCGTAACATTTGAAAACAGTTAAAAAATTGATATTTTTAAAAAAATATCTCTCAAAAGGAACGATGTCTAACACAGGGATAGTAGACCCTTTACTAAGCTTAGTTTTGAATAAATTCGACAAAAAATTGACGAAACCCTTGAACAAAATTGTGGTGATAAATATGAGGTTGTCAAGAGTAAAGTTGGAGTCGTATATTAAAGTGATTATGATAATGATGACGTAGAAAAGTGCTACGGGCCTGTGGGAGGTGATGGCGGAGCTTGGGGGAGTGGGGTACACCACGTCTACTTCAGCAATCTTGAAGATGGAGAGAAGCAGATGCGACGATATGTCTTCGTGCTGAGAATTGATGCGGCCTTTCACCACTTTGAGGACGTCGATGCATTCCTCCTGGAATTAGAAGATTATAATATTTTTACATATTTTTTTTGGAATGAGAATGTTGTTAGAATCTTTTAAGACAAATCATCTGACCAGGAAAATTTTAACTTCGTTGAACCCAAGGGCTTGGCTCGAGACGATGGGAAGAGGCCCGACGGGATGTCATTGGTGCCTTGGAAGATGGGAAAACCGCTTGTGTGGGATGCCACATGTACCCTTGCGCCTTCCCATGTTCCAGGCACTGCTAGCTGCGCGGGAGCTGCTGCTGCGTCAGCGGAGTCCCTCAAACGGCGAAAATACACAAATCTTGTTGGATCTTATTTATTTGAGCCGTTTGGGGTCGAGACTCTTGGGCCGTGGGGTCCTAGTGCCAAGCTCATTTACAGAGCTATATGTAAACTTTTGGTCGACGGGTCGACGGCTCGGGACCAAAATGGTCCAAATGGTTTACTTAGGCCAGAGGCTCTCCATTGCAATACAACGTGGCAACGCCGCCAGCATTTTGGGCACGATTGAGGTTGTCAGCGATGTGGAAGAGTTTTTTGATGCATAATCTTATTCCGTATTGACCTTTGTTTAAATTGATGTTCCCCTTGTAATGTTATAAATTGTATCTGACTCTAATTTTTATGAACAATTTTTGGCGATGTTAGAATATAATATACTTAGATAAAATACAAATATCTTGCTAGCGCATACCTATATTTTAGACATTAGAGTAAACTCCTTGGAGCTAATAAAAGGATGTGTGTGAAGTTTTTATAAACAGGTTCAGCTATACTATACGATATGACAATACTAACAGTATTCTGGACACAGTACGAACGGGACTCGTGCACAGGTGCACCTTAAATGCATTTTTTTGTTTTTAGTATTTGTGGTTATAGCGGCAACAGAAATTAAGCATCTGGAAAAATATCACTTTCCTAGCTATTACGGTTCAAAAGACACCAAATTTTTAGAAGTTTTCTTTTCTTTTTTTTTATTTTACATGTGGAAAATCCGTAATGGATGCTATGCCGGATTCCTGTCGACTAAAAACCACACGTTCCCTACCTACTGCCTACGGTTGGGAGCCCCGGGTAAGCCCTCAGAAGGATATCCTCAGGATTCCCAACAGACCTTGCCTAATACTGCGGCCTATACTTAAGGGGGATTTTTAGCAGTACATCGCAAATCTTTCTTACCTTTTCTCTGTCAAGGAGGACCTCACCAGCCTCTCTGAGGGTCTCCTGTTCGCGAGGCGGTACGCTGGCTGAGATGATCACATTCTCGTTGCTGATGTTGTACAGGGTTAGTGTGCAATTGGTCTGAAAAGAGACATTATATCAACGTTAATATTAATTTTAGAAATTGATCTCCGTAAATGCTGATATAAAAAGAAAAACGGTCTGGATGCGGAAGGGAGCAGACTCTGAGTTGTGGCTGTTGTTGTCAGGTACTGGTCGGTTGAAAATCGGGTTAGAGGGTAAAAGTAATCGGGATTTAGGGTTTTAAATCGGGACAAATTAAAAAAAAGTGTTTTCAAACAAGAAAATACTAAAAAAGCTTATTTTAATAGTTATCTATTACTAATTGTATACCCCGGTTTTGCGCGTAACAAACTTTGAACTCCCGTTGTACAAAACATTTCTCTAACCCTTGTGAAGAACGCGCCGAGGACATAGCGCTTCCAGACATTGATTGAGTACTCGGCTTAGGCACAGCAGCGCTAAGTCCTCGTCACAGGTCTGGACGTGGACCCTCTCTCGCTGGAGAACTCTAGCGTCTTTCTTTGAGCAGGTCATGCTCGTAAAAATAGCGGCCGGGCTAGAGCTGGAGATAAATGTCCCACTCGAGTTCCACAGTCGCCGCAGATTGAGAGTAATGATAGCGTCGGACGCCTTTTATAATGGCGTCGGATGCCTTTTATACTTAGGCATTATACAGATGCGCTTGTAAAACGTCCATAATATAAAACAAAAAATCTTCCACTAGTTTACAACGCGACCCACCCACCTGAGAAGAACTGGCAAGAAGCTCAGCGGGTTATTCCTTTTTTGCTCAATTAACTACAGCGTGAGACGCTATCCGGCCCTGGCTATAAGCCAGTATATTGCGATTGGCGGCCATCTTGGTGACGTATGTCAGTCGAGATGTCAGTACTAAAAAAAATCTTGGCTAGGTCAGCCCGCGCTAGCGCTACGTCACGATGACGTCACTTAGCTGTCATTATGACAAGGTTCCGTCGCAATATCAACTAGCGGGGCTTATATGTATGTGCAACTCACGGGTCCGTGCAGGCCGAGGTAGTGCTGCAGCAGGCGCACGGCGTCCTCGGCGCCCAGCCCCGTGTGCGGCCGCAGCAGCGCCTCGTCCACGGCGCTGTAGCCCAGCAGCAGGTACACGCCCTCCGGCAGCTTGTACTCGCCTGCACACAACAATACACACTATACACTACTCTATTACCACATCATCATCGTCTTGCTTTTGTCCCAATTTATTTAGGGTCAACGCAATGTCTTCTTCTTCCATATATCCCTTAATTCCTAATCTGATCATTTACTCCATTCATGTTTTCTTTGGCCTTCCTCTGACTCTATATACTTTTCAACATTCATATGAATCGTTCTTTTCGTTACATGAATTTCATCCCTTCTCATCACATGCCCATACCAAGACACACATTACCACAGGTTTTGAAATTAAAACATCTATTAAATTCTTGATAGCATAAAAATCCTAACGCACAGTCTAGGCATTTTAATACTGGGACCAGAAATTTTAAGTGACTATCACGCGAACTGTCACACTTACAGAAACCTCGAAACTGTAGTCTGTAACCGACACCTCCAAACTGGTACCATTTCGGACTGTTCAAAGAAATGTTTTGATTTTCGAATTCGGATTACGGGAATAGGTAACGGGAACCGTGAACAGGAAGCCGGAAACAAAGATATGTTAAGTAGGTAGGTTAGTACGTATTCTTAGGCCGGAAAGATACTCCCCTGAAACTGGGAACCAGACTCGGAACTGGTAACTCCAAGCTAGGAAAATGCATATTTTTTTTACAAGAAATCAAACATAAATATCATCTGACTCACCAGGGTTGGGCCTCATGCAGATGAAGGAGCCCGAGTAGCAGTAGCAGCGGCCGCGGTACGCCTGGTAGGCGGGCGCCGCGTGCGAGTAGTGCGCCAGGTGCGACGAGCACGAACGTACCCACAGAACCATCACTCACCAGGGTTGGGCCTCATTCAGATAAAGGAGCCCGAGTAGCAGTAGCAGCGGCCGCGGTACGCCTGGTAGGCGGGCGCCGCGTGCGAGTAGTGCGCCAGGCGCGACGAGCACGAACGTACCCACAGAACCATCACTCACCAGGGTTGGGCCTCATGCAGATGAAGGAGCCCGAGTAGCAGTAGCAGCGGCCGCGGTACGCCTGGTAGGCGGGCGCCGCGTGCGAGTAGTGCGCCAGGCGCGACGAGCACGGCGCACGCGGTACACATGCCACTTTACACGCCACTTGTAGGGAAGACTCGCACACGCATAGGTCCGTGCACTCGGCTAGCTCTGCTGACCGGTACAGCTGTAATTTGACGAGATTCACATTGGCTTTGACACTTGATTCTTACTTATTTCCTACAAGCATTCATTCATCATTACAGCCGATTTGACGGCCACTACTGAGCATAGGCCTCCCCAAAGGATCGCCACAACGTTCGGTCTTAAACCGCCCGCACCCAGCAGGCTCCTTTCCTAGATCATCTGTCCATCTTGCGGGAGGCCTACCCACATTACTTTTTTGGGTACGTGTTCGCCAATCCAACACTTTTTATTTATATTTTACAAGCTGACCCGCGCACCTTCGTTTGCGTGATAAATGAAGAATCGCTTGACCGATTTTGTGCAAACTTCACATACACCATCCACTAAATAGTCCGAACAAAGCCTATACATTTGGTTTGGCCGTTTTCCCGCTCATGAGTTATAAAATTGCAACGAAAAGTGGCATTGATTTTTTAATACGCTTTTATTAGGTCGTCGTGTATGTAACTAACTGAAAAATGTAATGAAATCTAAGGAAACTAATTTAACCATTTTCCAAGGATAGTACCGTCATGAAAATTGGCAGATGTTCTGCTCGTTCGCTCTAACTTTGCCGCTCGGCTCCATACTAAAGTCGAATTTTTAATTAGACGAAGTAAATTGACAGCAACTAATGTCACTTCTTCATACAATGTTGCTTATTTTCTATGTGAAGTGACATTAGCTACTGTCAATTTACATCGTGTAATTAAAAATTCGGGTATACGCCTCTACGCCAGCGGCAAAGTTAGAGCGAACGGGTAGTATGTAGTTTTGATGACAATACAATAATATGGTACTGTCAAACTGATATGATGATGGAGCCGGAAGATAGGCACTGAAAACAAGTGGAATCTAAGGTAGCTAATTTAACCAGCTTCCAAGGATCGTAGGCTCATGAAAATTGGCAGCTGTATGTAGTTCTGATGACAGTACAATAATATGGTACTGTCAAACTGATATGATGATGTAGCCGGAAGATAGGCACTGAAACTTCGATGGAAAAAGTGTAATCTAAGGTAGCTAATTTAACCAGCTTCCAAGGATCGTAGCGTCATGAAAATTGGCAGCTGTATGTAGTTCTGATGACAATACAATAATATGATACTGTCGATCTGATCTGATGATGGAGCCGGAAGATATGCACTGGAACTTCATGATGGAATATCATATTATATCTGTTCTTGGATTCGTCAGAAAAGTCTTGTAATGAACTTTGACCAGGCTTAGGTTTCAAGGTTATAACAAACCTTTTTAAAATTGACTTTTAAAACTATGCAATGGAATCTCAGGTAACTAATTTAACTATCTTCCAAGGATCGTAGCGTCATGAAAATTGGCAGATGTTTGTAGTTCTGATAACAATACAATAATATGGTGCTGTCAAACTGATCTGATGATGGAGTCGTAAGAAATGAACTGTAACTTCATGATTGAACATCGTATCATAGCTGTGTTTGGATTTGTTAGAAAAGTCGTGTAATGAACTTTGACCTAAATATTGACATAGGTACCTGCATAAAATGAACGTTTTTTTTTTTTTATACCACTTTAGTGGCAGACAAGCATACGGCCCCACCAGATGTACCGGTGGTCACCGCAGCCTATGGAAGTTTGCAACACCAGAGGCGCCACAATCGCGCTGTCGACTCTTTAAAAACCTTCTAAGTCCCCTTTTGAAGAACCCCATACTGTAGGCGTTTGGGAAAACCGAAGCAGGGAGATCATTCCACAACCTAAGCGTACGCGGAATAAAGCCTCTATTAGATCTCACCGTGCTCGAGCGCTCAGGACGCAACGTGTGAGGATGAACATCCTGTCTATGGCGAGCGGTGCGATGATAGAATGTAGCCGTAGGCATCATATCAAACAATTCTTCGGAGCACAAACCGTTGTACAGGCGGTAGAACACACACAGAGAAGCAAAGTCTCTCCTGTCACTAAGAGGTTCCACACCACCTGCAAGTATGGGATCGCTGACAACTCTCATAGCTCGCCTTTGCACCGAGTCAAATGGACGAAGCTGGTATTCGGGTGCCCCCGCCCAGAGGGGACAGCAGTACTCCATATGCGGTCGCACTTGCGACTTATAGAGAAGCAGTGCTTGCGCCGCAGTAAAGTACCGCCGCGCCCTTCTGAGCACTCCGAGCTTCCTGGACGCCAGCTTGGCCTTGCCCTCCAAGTGACTGCGGAAATATGTATTACTAGCTGACCCGCGCAACTTCGTTTGCGTGATAAATGAAGAACTGCTCGACCGATTTTGTGCAAACTTCACATAAACCATCTACTAAATAATCCAAACAAAGCCTAAACATTTCGTTTGGATAGGTGAGCCCGTTCATGAGTTATAAAATTACAACGAAAAGTGGCATTGATTTTTATATGAACACACACAGAGAAGCAAAGTCTCTCCTGTCACTAAGAGGTTCCACACCACCTGCAAGTATGGGATCGCTGACAACTCTCATAGCAATGTAAATATAAGTGAATGAAGCATGATAACTAAAATGTACACTCACACTCAGGATAAACCCTAGTGGGTTTTATGGGTGTAACTTGTTATGTTATATTGTGTATATATCTTAATAAATAAAAAAAAAATATATATATATATATATATATATAGATTATTGGCAAATCGACACTTTTCCGCCAGGAGTACGCACACAATCCAGTCCCGTTATACATTAGTCTACTAACCCCGAACCACATTTTTATTTTTAATCACATGACATAACCACAAAACTGCTATGAAATCAAATAACATCATACATAAAAGAAAGAACATGAATCAAACATCCATTATAAATATTTTGACAATCAGTAACCATGAATAAATAGGCATTATTACAAAAACCTTACGATGAAAATAATTACTTACGTACGTTATTTTTCAACTTTAATTTCCTTTACTCAAATGGTGTGCGTGCGCGACGCCGCGCTCCCGGTGACTGAGCGGGGAGAAGTAGCGGACTCTCGGGTGTCAACGGTTGGCTCAAAGCCATTGCTTTGGCCAAGTTATTGATAGTTAGTCTACCTACCCCTATAGTCAACCAGCCCCGGTCTCCCCTACAATAGAAGTCACATAAAAAATAAAAATTGACCATGCCACTATCTGCGAATGGCTCATTGATAGATAGTGCAGGTGATACTGGATTATCCCGCGGTCATACTTTCGAATTTCGCGAGAAACCCTAAGCTGGAGGAACAGAGTACCCATGTCTTCAAGCATATACCTAGACTAGCTGACCCGCGCAACTTCGTTTGCGTCACATGAGAGTGAGAAAGAGAGAAGTGTAGTATAAATATTTAGTTATATAATATTTCCCGTCGCATTTACTCCGTCGCTTATGTTCATTAGAGCTGACCCACACAACTTCGCTTCCGTCACATGAGAGTGAGAAGGAGAGAGGCGTGGTATTAATATGTAAAGTGATATGATGTTTCCCGTCGCATTTACTTCCGCCCGTCCTTTTATGGTACCGATCCGACTCGCACTTGACCGGTTTTTATCGTTCACTTGACTGGCTACCACTGCAGACCACGATTACAGCCGTCGTCGCCTCGCTCATATTTTAAAACTTACTAAGAGGGTTATTGTAAGCGAACCGTAAAAGATAGGCATATGCGGTTCAGGACTTTTTGTTTAAACTTTTTAAGAGGAACAATTTTATGGTACACTATTTTTACGTAACTTTAACCATTTTCACAGTGTACGCAATGGAAGCTCTGAAAAGAAAGAAATTTTCCCTGTTCTCAAAACATTATTCATGGCTGCTCCGCCCCTATTCGTCTTAGCATGATGTTATACTGTCATTAACCATCCTCAATAAATTGACTATTAAACTGTAAAATAATTTTTGAAATGCAACCAGTAGTTTCTGAGATCGTAGCACAAACAAACTCTTCGGTTTTAAAATATTGTGAGCGGACCTTAAGAGATAGACAAATTAGGTTATTGTGGGCGAGCCTTAAAAGATAGACATATGCTGTCGCGGACTTTTTTTTAGAACTTTTTAAGAGAAACAATTTTGTAGTACAAATTTTTTACGTAACTTTAACCATTTACGCAGCGTACGCTTCGGAAGCTCTCAGACGGTAAAAAATATTCCCCGTTTTCGAAACATTCTTGATTGCTGCTCCGCTCCTATTTGCCTTAGCGTGATGTTATATAGCCTATAGCCATCCTCAATAGATGGACTATCAAACTGTAAAAGAATTTCCGAAATCCAACCAGTAGTTCCTGAGATCCTAGCGTTCAAACAAACAAACAAACAAACAAACTCTTCAGCTTTATAATATTAGTATGGATAGTAATAATGACATATTTTCACATTAGTCGAACTTAGACAAAACACCATGTAATATAGAAAGCCCTACTAATATTATAAATGCGAAAGTAACTCTGTCTGTCTGTCTGTTACGTTTTCACGCCTAAACCACTAAACCGATTTTGATGAAATTTGTTTTAAAGATAGTTTGAGTTTAAGGGAAGGACATAGGCTACTTTTTAACTGACTGCGCGAAAGGAGGGTGATGATTTTATGCGATAACGACTTCTACGCGGATGAAGCCGCAGGAAACAGCTAGTAAAGGTTTAAATGTTGTGACTAAAAAGTATGAAATAAATAAATGGTAATAAAACCCTAGAAAAATACGCTTTTATAATGCGCGAAAAAGCCAAAAATAAATTATGGATCGTTCAAGTTACCTTTATTTCTGGGCTGAAGTGTAAACAAACAAACTCTTCAGCTTTATAATATTATATACTAATCCTTATATAATAAAAATCCTGGCGAAAGCTGCACGAGGTCGCACAAAAGCATAACGTTTATGCTGCCAAAGGGAACGCCTCTTCTTTCAGGCAATTTAGTAGATACATGAGGGGAATACGTTAACAGTGGCAAAATGTAGAGTTCTTGTTCGTGAACGAGATATCTTTGGTTACCTTTGATAACCCGCTTGGGGATATATGCGTTTGTTTTATTATTACATGATTACTACATATTGTACTAAATATCTCGGAATGCCGAAACTTTAAGGACCTACCTATTAATTTTCTAATTGAGATCCGTAACGGTAATAAGTTTGCTCCTATTATGCGGGCGTCACGAAAAACTGGCAAAAGTGGGTGTTGAAAATGCGTAGGCGTGATTAACTACTTTACGTTTCAAGTATGTTATGCATTTCAATTAAAGCCTATCATCGTTAATACATTTCCGAAATTTAAATGATATTAATAATAGTAAAAGTCACAATAGATATATAAAAGCGTGACAGTGTAAATTAATAGTTTAAAACACGAGAAAAACACGCTTTTATGAATGTGACCTTATCCTACATCTGACAAGATATCATGCAGCTTCCGCCAGGAAAGTCTTTCCTGTTCCAGCGCCCCACGCTTTTGCAATAAACTATTATAACTAAAAGCACATAGTTTACACTTCAGCCCAGAAATAGAGGCAACTTGAACTATCCATAATTTATTTTTGGCTTTTTCGTGCATAATAAAAGCGTATTTTTCTAGGGTTTTTTAAACCATTTATTTATTATATCTTCTTAAGGGGTCCCGACATGATCAATTGGCGATTGTCAATAACGTAGAATTTCATGTGCACGTATACGTCGATGCACACACACATGCAAAGCAGTCACGCACACTGAAGCAACTTCCATTCATATTTTACGTGATTGACAATTGCAAGGCATGATCGTCTCGGGGGCCTATCTATACTAATCTATACTAATATTATAAAGAAGTAAAGTTTGAGTGTTTGTTAAATTGTAAGGGGTAATCTCGGGATCTACTGAACCGATTTTAAAAATTCTTTCATCAATAGAAAGCTACGTTATTGTGGTGTGTCATAGGCTATATACATCATGCTACAACGAATAGGAGCGGAGCAGTAATAGTAAATGTTTCAAAAACGGGGGAAAAGTTATTCCTTTTGAGAGCTTCGTTGCGTGTGCTGCGTAAATATTTATAGTTATGTAAAAAATATGTACTACAAAATTGTTTCTCTTAAAACAATTCTAAAATAATTGTAAAATAGTTTAAAAAACTAAAAAAACACGCTTCAAACCTTTTTATTTAATAGCCAATCTTCTTACATACATAGTTACAAGTAAAGCTAATAAAAGCGTGTTAAAAATTGCGCCATAGCATGTGTCTATCTTTGGGTTGGTGCACAATAACCATTTTAATAGAATTTTTTTTTTCTACATTAATGCCACGGGATACCTCTTTCTAAGAATGCGACGGGAATACACGCGACGAGAAACCTTTCTCTCTCTCTCTCTCTCTCTCTCTCTCTCTCTCTCGTAGTATTGAATATTAACGACGAGACGCTACGGGAGTAAATGCGACGGGAACAGGTAATACTCTCTCTTATGTGGCGCAAACGAAGTTGCGCGGGTCAGCTAGTTATATATAAAAATGAAACGCAAAATGTGTTGGTAAGCGCGTAACTTTAGAACGGGTAGACCGATTTCACTAATTCTTTTTTTGTTGTGTAAGGTATTGTCAGAAGAAGGTTCTTATGGAAGAAAAAATATTGTATTCCTACGGGAACGGGAACTACGCGGGTGAAACCGCGTGACGTCCTCTAGTAATTATATAGATTTTCTACAAAAGTATATTGGTAGGATGGCAGTTTATACTGCATTGTGGGATTTGTGGGTAGAGCACCGCTGCAGACCATGACGATAATCAAGATCAGCAATAGGATTGAATGAAATTGTGCCACCTTTTAGTAGGTATACTCAAAAGTGGTGACTACAAAAGAACGGGAGAGGCATGCAATATCACTTAACCGTACCATAGAAGGTCAATCAAGGCGTCGCGTCGTAGATTCCACAGCGATCTAAGTCGACCATAATTTTAAGCCTTAGGCGCAAGGGTCGCGACTAGTAGACACAAGTCCTGGATAGGCTTTTCTATGGAGTAACCCCGGGAATTGACTTCGAAAATAACAGGCCTAGCAATCGACAACTTCGTTAGCGTTATCGATTCATGTAGGTCAAGGTGTCAGGAATTTTCGTTCGAAGGTATATCAAGTTCTCTGTCCAAAGTACCTAATCAGGAAGTACCGATTTTTTTTGTGGGTTTAGATTCGGCTGATTTTGTGGGATGACATGCTAAAGGGTAACAATCCAGTCAGCCTATGGCAGGTCACTGATGTAGGCCTCTCCCAATTTTACGCCGCAACACACAGTCCTGCGCCTTCCGCATCCAGTACTTTCCTGCGTCATTTAATAGGTCGTAGGTCACGGGTACACTACATTAATACGAAAAACTTAATTCCGAAAGTCACAATCACGAATTTCATAATTTCGAATTTCATAAGTCCGAATGATTCGAAATCCCGAAAGCCAAAAATCCGATGTTTCATAAATCCTTTTTATTAATGGTCATAATTTTAAAATTCCAAATGTTTACAATTCCGACTGTCAGAATTTTGTGTGGAATTCCGAATCATTAAAAATCCGCCATATTTTAAATACGAACTCCGATTATCAAAAATCCGAAATATCATAAATACGAAGGGTGAATGTCGTTTCCACCCGTTCGTGTTTTAACCCGAAAACTTACTTATCATTAAAGACGATTATTTATGTTCCCGATTCCACCCGTTTTTAGGGTTTCGTAGCCAAATGGCAAAAAACGAACCCTTATAGATTCGTCATGTCTGTCTGTCTGTCCGTCTGTCTGTCTGTCTGTCTGTCTGTCCGTCCGTGTGTCACAGCCACTTTTCTCCGAAACTATAAGGCCTATGCTATTGAAACTTGGTAACTAGATGTATTCTGTGAACCGCATTAAGATTCTTATATAAAACTAGAAAAAAGCAGTAAATTTTGGGGGTCCCCATACTCAGAACTGAAACTCAAAATTTTTTTTTTCGTCAAACCCATGCGTGTGGGGTATCTATAGATAGGTCTTCAAAAATGCTATTGAGGTTTGTAACATCATTTTTTTCTACGGTGAATAGTTTGCGCAAGAGACACTTCCATACTGGAAAAATGTGTGTCCCCCCCCCTCTAACTTCTAAACTAAGAGGATGATAAATCTAAAAAGAATATATGATGTACATTGCCATAAAAACTACCAACGAAAATTGGTGTGAACGAGATAGAGCTGGTAGTTTTTATTTAATACGTCGTAAACCGCAATTTTCGGTTAGAAAATCACTACCACTGCGAACGTGCTAAAACATCAATCAAAGTTACAACGAACAATAAGAACTTTTATATTATGTTACTTGCTGCTACGAAACCCTTCATGGGCGAGTCCAACTCGCACTTGGCCGGTTATTTTAATAAAGTATAGTCAAGTCTAACTACCGAAAATATTATTTCCAAGTGAGCGGAAGGCAAACGGCAAAACAAAAAAAGAGTCGGGGTACTCTAAGTCGGGGTGTTAACCATTCACTTATTATGGTTAACACCTCGACTCGGATAGGTGAGGATAAAAGGCTAAAGCGAAAGCGAAGCGGAGCGGAGCTCCGGCCTTAGCCATCGTGGTTATTTTTTTTGTTTTGTCGTTTGCCTGCCACTCACTTGGAAATAATATCTTCGGTAGCTACCGTACTTTATTTAAAAAAACTTTAACAGTGAATTTTCGGATATTTGAAATTCTGAATAATGTTTTTCGGGAAAATAACAGTCCGGTCTTTTGATTATTCGTACTAATGAAATTAGGAAAAATAAAAATTCGTACTAATGACTTTCGGATAAATGAATATCGTCCTTTTGAATATTCGGAGCTTTGTTTCTTAGGAATTATAATCTTCGGAATTTGAACATCGGAATATTGAAATTCGGATAATCATATTTCGGAATTTTTGGGTGTTCCCCGTAGGTCACGTCTTCAGTTCAAAACTCCATCGAAATCTTATGGCGATTTCCTTGACCGGATTCTTTTTCACAAAAGTGGTAACTTGACCAAGTTAATTACACTCCTGAACAACCTCAAGCCATGATCCTTCGATAAAGATTGATCCCGGTGGTGTGACGTGCTCATTAAACTTGCCCTTGATTTCATCCTACATCACAAACCAATACGTCGATACTTTCCGTTTAGACTGTGCAGCATTTTGTCTAACTACTACAGCGTTTCCTTTACTATGACGATGTCGTTGGCTTACCGAAGGTGCAAGATGCGCTGCGCTGTTAATTTCAACCCCACCCTACCCATTATTCTCTCTTTAGCAATTTCTCTTTAAGAAGGGCCAATTAGGGGAGACCCTACCAGTGCACCACTTGCACATGAGGACAGCTGAGTAGCTGTCCTCATATGCAAGTGGTGCACTGGTTTCATTCGCTTTTATTGAGGTTGGTAAATCAAACTAACCTTCTCTCTCATCTCATCCCTTTGTCAACAACACATACTAGGTTAAAGTCATAATATAAAAATACTAAGTAAACATAAAAAATCAGTAAGTCAAAACTTACCCGTCTAGTCTCTCCCATCTTGATATACTGCGCTTGATCATCACTATCTGGCTTCTTCACAATGCAATACTTAGTCGGTTCTAAGGTCGTGGGCGGTTTAGTCGTAGTAGTTGTAGTCGTTGTCGTAACAGTCGTGGTCGTAGTCGTACGGACAGTCGCTGCAGTGGTGGTCGTTTCTGTCGTAGTTTCGACCACCGGTTCTGAGATTTGGGCTACTTCATTAGGAATGACGGTTTGTTCAGACATGGTTGTGATCGGGTTTAGTTCTGCGCGGTTCTCCTGTGAAAGTATAAACAGTTTAAATGACAAATATGTTAGTGGATATACTGTCCTGATAGTTCAGTGTCCTTTAAACGATTACTGCGTTAAGCATTTTACTCTACCGTCGCTTGGTCCTGAGATGGGTGAACGTTTGTGAAATTTTTATTTTAGAAAATCCTGTGCCGTGGAAGGTACTCTAAGCTGCTGGTCCTAGTAACATGGCAGGTTAAGTCAAGTTGGAGTTGGTTCTATTTTTACTAAACGGGGGCGTTATTTCGGAACATGATAAAGCCGTGGGTTCTATCCATTTCTTGAATTACCTTGTTATTTATAAACGCTGATTGTCCTGCGGGCCAGACTGAAACTGGTCCGAAGGCCGGAAGTTTTGTTTATCTGGACATAGTTTGCCTCTGGCTACTCTTTTGGGGAAAAGTAGCCAGAGTTATATAAAGCGGCCATTAGATCACCATCCTTACCTGCATTTGGTCAACTTCAGGAACCTCATGCGAGGTGGTGTGCCTATGATGGTGGGTGGTGGTGCGGTGGTGGATGGAAGTCTCTGGTGGGCCCGTGATGTACCTGATGCCGGAGTCGTATGGAGTGGTGGTCAGTACCGATCCGTACGTCTTCACGTGGTAGTCTCGTTGGGATTGAACTGAAATTTGAAATTATTTTTTTTTACAGGGTTAGTAAACCTGATAAGGCGAAGTTCACGGTAATAAGTCGCGTCTGAACCAAGTTCTGTTTTTACGAGAATTTCTGTGATTGAGAAGTCACTTAAAGTCTCTGCCTTTGATCTCAGCTATAAATAACCTAGTCGTTAAGTCCAGATGAATGCCTTAAAAAGAAGGCTTGAAAAGTGACAATAGCACGTAGCCATAACCATGTCCATTTCAACACGGAAATAGACTCACCACCTATTGTGTTTAAATGTAGAATTGGAGAAAAGGCTTGATAATATGTATGAATAACATTTGCCTAGGGCATTGGTTCCTAACCTTTTCAGAGCTGTTACCCCTATGGCATGTTAGAGAAACAGATTTTACCCCATTAAAATTATTTCAAGAAAGCAATACGGGCAATGAAAATGATCTCTATTCATAAAAAATACAAAAAAAAGTGTGTGCATGTAACCTATACGCGCGATTGAAGTAAAACTTCTTTGCCATTGACGGCATCAAATGTTATATTATTAATATCATTCATTCGAATTTTGTTGTTGAAAAATTCAAATAGTAAGCGTTACTTTCGTCAGAAAAAAAATTCGAGTTACTGCCTAGTCGCGCCTAAGGAAGTTTTACTTCAAAATCCGACAATAAACGAGGGGTGTTATTATAACACTTATAATAAGTTTGACCTATGTAGTATGTGTAGGTAGCGGCCCAACAGATGGACCAATGTCTCGAAAAAGGCTAGTTTCCCAAGGTCTGGAAGACGGGGAAACTGCTTCTGATTCGAAAGGAGGGGCCGGCAGACTCCCCATCCGGGTACCAGCCGATCGTGTTGCTCGAGGTGTGCCAGCTCTTTGAGCGTATTATTGCACAGTGCCTCGTTGGGCACCTCACACACGTTGGGCCAGATCTGGCAGATAACCAGTTTGGTCTCCGTCAGGGGTGCTCCACCGTGAACGCGATCTTGCTCATTCGAGACCTGACGGAGGAAGCGATATCGCAGAGCGAAGTGGTGATGGCGGTGTCTCTTGACATCGCCAACGCCTTCAACACTTTGCTCTGGAGCTGCGTTAGGAAGGCGCTTATCTATCACGGAGTGCCTCCCTACCTTCTTCGAATTGTCGGGGGTTATTTTTCAAAGAGGAAAATTTACCCGAGCTGGCTAGGGCTGATTCAGCGAGATGTATCATGCGGTGTTCCGCAGGAATTTTGGTCCTAGGACCGCTTCTGTGGTACATCGGGTACGATTGGGTGCTGCGTGGTCCAAGCTTAGAAGTGTCACCCTCGTTACGGTGCAAGGAGCAACGCACCGAAACGCAGCCCTAAAGACCACGGCAGGTGTTGCTCAAATTGTAGGTCGAATACAGCGGCTGGGTCTTGAGGTCGCCCTTCACAAATCCGAGGCTCTGTGCTTTAATGGACCTCGTAAGGGGCCACCTGCAGTATCTAGCCTACAGGTAGGGAGCGTCAGCTTCGGCATCGAACCCTCGATGAAGTATCTGGGGCTCGTTCTTCATGGCCGATGGAACTTCGGACACCACTTCCGAACGTTCAAAAGTTGTTGCCCAATATAAGAGGGCACAACGCTTCTTTACCTTGGGATCGTGCGTAGCATGGCCCTATACCGGGGCCCCGTATGAGCAGTGATACTGACGGTCCGCAATGCGGCTAGATCACTTAACCCGCAAATGGTCGCCAGCGATAAGGGGATACCGCACGATCTCAGGGTACACCGGGAAACTACGGCTGAGTGCCAGCAGTGCGAGAACCGCAGCGAGGACACAGCGCTCCACACTTTGGTGGAATGCACGGTGTGGGCGCAACAGCGCCAGGTCCTCGTGGCAGGTTTGGATGTGGACACTCTCTCGCTGGAGACCATGGCGCGAGCCATGATCTCCAGTGGGAGTAAGTGGTACACCTGCTGCGTCTTCCTGCGAGCAGGTCATGCTCGTTAAAGAGGCGGCGGAGAGGGAGCGGCAGGGAACTCTCCCACGCGAGTTCCGAACTTTGCGGCGAGGGTGCCGCAGACTTGTCTTCGCCCAAAACTATCGGCCTCCATGACCGGGGGCCTGAGGCCAGTGGGGGGGCTTATACCGTCCTTACAGAAACAGTCCCAAGACGACGGCGTGTCGTGATTTTTCACGAACCCCCAAAGACGCGGGATAGCACCCGAACCCCCTAGGTGAGACAGTAGTGGCGGCCAAGGTCTATTGGGAATACTGGAATCATTCTTTCGAGGGCTTAGCCGGAGCTCCCAACCGTAGGCAGTACGTAGGGAACGTGTAGTTTTTAGTCGCGCATGGCACCCATGATGGATGTTTTTTCACTTTAAAAATAAAAAGTCTTTTTCGCCATAATGTACACAAGGTGCGTGAGGGGGCGAGGAGGCACCTCGCTCCTCACTTCACTGAGATTTTATGAACACAAGAGCTCGCGATGCCGCGTAGGTACCTACCTAGATCTTATACTGATATTTTATTATACCTACACATAAAATTATATTCTTTTACTGTCTATTCATCTATTTTAGGTATCACCTCTGTTACCCCCCTAGAATAGCTGTTTTACCCCCGCGGGGGTAATTACCCCCAGGTTCGGAACCGATGGCCTAGGGGAATGTCTGGACATAGCCAACCCTACCCGAGCAATCAGGTACGTAGAACAACGTTGAATTGAGAACCTTATCTTTTATTGGCAGTTAGTTACTTACCTACGCAAGAATTAAGCCACAGCAGTCGTTGCCATGAAAGACATTCCTGCATCTGAGCAATGTCGGCTCCTCTACAAACGCAGGCTGACCGCAGATCAGTTCCAAGAATAGCCACGACGGCAGTACGGCATGCTGCAGGGTCGCCGGCGCAGCCTTGAGTCAATACATCTATTGCGCACCATTGTTCGTAGTGTTCCAGACGGATTCTAGAACAAACCATGACATGTTAAGAAGCTACCTTTAAAGACTCTGACTTCTATGCTATAATGAGGGGGAGAGTAGCATCCTTCTGGAATAGACTGAGACGCTCCAAACACGGAATACTTGTGGCTGTCTCTGATGACATAATTATGGAGACCGATTTTTAGGGTTCCGTAACCAAATAGCAAAAACGGAACCCTTATAGATTCGTCATGTCTGTCTGTCTGTCCGTCCGTATGTCACAGTCACTTTTTTCCAAAACTATAAGACCTATGCTGTTGAAACATTGTAAGTAGATGTATTCTGTGAACCGCATCAAGATTTTTATATAAAACTAGAAAAAAAGCAGTTATTTTTGGGGGTCCCATACTCAGAACTGAAACTCAAAATTTTTTTTTCATCAATCCCATACGTGTGGGGTATCTATAGATAGGTCTTTCATAATGCTATTGAGGTTTCTAAAATCATTTTTTTCTAAAGTGAATAGTTTGCGCAAGAGACACTTCTAAAGTGGAAAAATGTGTGTACCCCCTTTAACTTCTAAACTAAGAGAATGATAAATCTAAAAAAAAAATATATAATGTACACTGCCATAAAATCTACCAACGAAAATTAGTTTGAACGAGATCGAGTCGGTGGTTTTTTTATACATATGGTGACGCCTTTATCCCCGAAGGGGTAGGCAGAGGCATATTATATGCCCACATTTCACCTTTGTATAATTTGCCCCACGTAATAGGTGGTGAGCCGTATTGCCGTGTTTAAATGGACAGGCGCAGGTTGTGACTGCCTGCTGTTGAAATAAAGCCTTCAACTTAGCTTAACGACTGCCATTTTACTGGCAACCGGGACCAACGGCTTAACGTGCCTTCCGAAGCACGGAAACGCTCAAATAAATGTCACAAAGTGATCACATGGATGGTCACCCATCCATGGACCGGCCATAGTGAAAGTTGCTTACTGTAGTGACCGTTTACAGAACTCTGAGTCCGCGGGGCCACGAGCGCTTTTTTTAATACGTCATAAACAGCAATTCTCGCGCCTAGAAAAATCACTACTACTGCGAACGTGTTAAAACATCAATGAAAGTTCCAACGAACTAAAAAAACTTTTATATTATGTTACTTGCTGCTACGGAACCCTTCATGGGCGAGTCCAAATCGCACTTGGCCGATTTTTTTACTTTATTGCTGTTACTGTGATATGAATACGTCTTCACATTACGTTATGGCTTCCGTGCGTGAAGTATTAAATAACGGATAGGAGTTTAATTTCATTTAATAAGATTTCCTCGGTGAGGCAGTGATAATGTTTGGACCTCAGTAGCTATATTACGGAGGTTCAGGGTCGGCTCAGGTACGAACCCTAGGACGGCTGAAATATCTGTGTCATTCGCACATTCTCGAGTTAAGACTTAGATGGGTCATTTCCAAAATGTATGTATTATATTCTGTTGTGTGTTAAACGTCGTCCATGTCAAAACTCTCACATGGACATTTAAAAATAAACTTTGCAATGACCCCCACGTATGTTGTAAGAGATAATGTTTGTTAAGTAGATATGGTTATCTATATCACTTCGTAGGAAAACTATCTATAATTTTTCATGGGTAAGTAATAGATGATATAACAAAAAAATCTCTAATATTTACAACATATAACAACAGACCATTAATTTTATTTAATAAAGCGATTAGTTAATTTTATAAACGATTGAAATAATTTTAAAATAACTAATTTTTATATGCATAACATACATTAAATATAACATCGTTTGACATAACATACATTAAATATAAAATCGTTTGACATAACTATTTCTGGGTGGTTTAAAAAAAATAACCACGAAGGATTATGCCCGCCTTCCACTGCGAGCGAGTCGGACCCATTACGGACTCCGCTATACTCGTAACGACGATTTTCATACATGTTTTTCTACCAAAGCGGACATCACATGTATCGAAAGCATCGTTACGAGTATATCGGAGTCCGTAATGGGTCGGACTCGCTCACAGTGGAAGGCGGGCATAAGGCGGGAACTCCGCTCCACTTGGCTCCCGCCTTAGCCTTCTAACCTAACCCATCCGAGTCGGGGTATTATATAATGTTAAACGTTAGGGGTTTTATACATATTAAACGTTAGACCAAATGATTTTTGATTACATAAACGTTATATCAAACAACGTTATACTATTTAAGTTTTAAAATAAATAAATGTTATATGTAAAGAAATTATATCCACAGTTGGTATATCTCACGTTGATTATATCTTATGAACGATAATAAAATATAAATAGACCAAATGAGTTTATACGTTATGAGACGCACCCATTTTTTTTACCTACATTCGACTGAAGTTCCCCATATCATACAATAAAATGTACAGTTACTCTGTACCACAATAGCCTCTCGCAACTGCATTAGCCACAGATGGCTAAACTAGTGGAAAATGTAGAGGCACGGTTAAAATTGGATCGTAGTTTTGTGTGGCGATGTACCACAGGTTTGTTTTATATATAGCTAGCTTAAAATGCCTGCTTGATGGAAACTCATGGTGATGGGATGCCTGCCTGTTGGAAAATCATGGTGAGATCTAGTTGGGGTTGACTATTTTTTTTTTATAAAAATATGTTTCGTTTATTTGAGGTTCTCTTGCTCCCAAACCAGGCTTACGGTTTTATCTTTGGAATCAGTTTAAAATTGCTTAACAAGAACCTACCTGCATTCAGGTTCTTCACGGCAGGCATGCGCGAGGGTATGGCAGGTAGGCATCAGTTCTTCCTTCTTTGGTCGCTGGGCACACGACGGATGGAGACGCTCCTGGGCGTTCATGCAGGAGTCTTCACGATTGCCAGTTTTCCTGTAGAAGGTACACTTCGTAAGTAGTTGCGATATGGTTGAAGTAATAAAGGCTGGCTAAATCTTATTTATAGACAGAAAAAAGTAAAACGTGTGTTAGTTATAATAAGCTTTATATAACTGAAACACATTTCGATACTTTTATGGGTTTTGTACACAAAGTTTAAAAACGGGACCCTATTGCTGAGATTTCGCTATCCGTCTGTCTGTCATGGGGTTGTATCTCAAGAACCAGTGAGAGGGTGATCAGTTAAAATGAAGTTGAAAAGCAAAGCAGATTTAGTTGAGCAATGTTTTTTCTATAGATTGTACTGCTTGATACCCTACGGAATCGTCACTCAGTCTATTTGGGACCATTCAGGCTCTATATTTGAGATGTCGAAGAGCAAAGTATTCTTAAGTTCTAAAATGTTCAAGTAATCTAAAGATAAATTGATTGATTGATACAAATGCGACAATCCTTTCTGGAAAAGCAAAATCTTGACGTTAATTAAACTCATATCAAAGTGGATTTATCAAAAATTACCTTTTACCGGTATATAAATTTAAAAACACAAAGTTCATGGTGAACCCAAAAGAAATAGGTCAATACAAAAGGTGTAGGACACTGTCAAATATTGGGAGGAGCTTCCGTCCAGCCGTGGCCTACCATTAACTGATCAGTGATTGACAGGCTACATAAACGCGCAATGATTGAGAAGTTTGCAATGAAACAGACTCTTGAACTGGGTCATTCAGTTAAAAATAAAAACAATTCACAAACCTGCAAAGACAGAACGCAATCTCCGTAGTCCAATGCACTCCAGTGTTCCCGTAGAAACCTCGCAAGGCCGCCATACAACCTTCCCTGTTGCAGCCAGTCGAGTGACACTTCTGCAGGACGGGGGTCAGTGACGTCACGCACTCGCTGTTCTTGATGCAAGCGTCCAACGCCACGTGGCATGTTGACTGCATAGCCACCTTCACATCACCTGATTTACCGTGCTCTTTGCCAATCCTCTCTGTTGGTATTTGTTCGTGTTAGTTGGAGTCATGTATTTTGGGCATAATAGTGATTTGCTTTTTATTGTCTTTATGTGTGAGTTCTTTAAAAAGAGTATCTGCATTTAGTTGTTTCACTTTCAAATAATTGTTATGTAGATATCTTTGAACTATCTAACTCAAAGTCTTTCTTTGCTAGCTCCTATGTTTGACTTTTAAGTTTAAGATTAATCTAAAGGTGTTGTAATTTCGTTCATAATATAAAAAGTAAGAGTTGTTAAACTTAAGACAAATTATTGATTACTATATTTTGCATGACTTCCTTAATTATTAACAGCGATTTCTATTGTTAAATAGGAAACTTTTATTGTTAATAATAACACCGATATGATGGATACAGAAGAACCTCTGCAAAAATTAACGTAGAATATTGAAATTGTTTTTAACGTTCACGAACACATAACACGGCATATGCTTAAAATAAATATCGATACAAATAAACACATCAACACAAAATAAATAGATATATAAATAAAAATAAATAAAATTAATAAAAACATCAAACAGGAATGTGATTTAAATAACAATAATATGCTCATGCTAATACAAATATAATTTACACTTTGTGCCTATAAATTTATTATAATAAGGGACAACTGTGTAGATAATGATTAAAAATTACTTGAAAAACACAATGAAATCGATAATTGATATGAAGATCATATATAAAAAAAAAATAAGCGTTAATCGGAATAAATCGGTCATGCTTCCAAATTACATATTCGTTGTGAGGCATAAGGATCCTAATGTATCTGTGCAGATACAAAGTTAAACATGAAAAGAATCTTTAATGGGTACATGCATAATAGACCACGGTGTACAAATAACATTGAATTGATATTGTTTCTCGGTGCTCAATCCGTGTGTCCACGATACTAGTTTAATTTCCGTGATTCGTGGACCTTTTGTAATATTGCAAAGCTTCGCGAAGATTTATGTATTCAAGTACCTTAGCTAAATGGTTTCTTTGCAAACTATACCGTCTATTTTATAGATCAGGATGGGAAGCATACGAGGGATCTAAAGCTTACTATATCCTTTCTAGGTTTTATCTCTACGCAAAGCTTTACTTTGTGTTTCGTTGAAAAAACTATCATTTACTATAAAATTGTGGAGGATCTAAGCTAAAGTGCTCGGATTACTGGGGTTGAAATTATAAGAGGGTAATAGAGCACTGAGAATAGTTACATATATAAGTGCTATAAGAATGGATATTGTCCAAGTCTCAATGGATTCTTACACATCATTAATGATAACAGTTTCAAAGCTTAAGTGAATTGTGACTTACGATTTCTATGGTTTTTGTAATGTCTGTTAAATATGTGTTTATTTTAATATTATCACCTATTTGACGACGTACACTGATCTTTTTCATAAGCGGCCTCCGAGTCTCAAGAAAAGAACGATATCAAAAAAGAGAAAGAGGTACCCATAAAAGATAAGTGAACGTGTTGAAAATATCAACCATACGTACGATTTTCATCTTTGTATCCTGGTCCGTAGACTGTCTTGGTCGCATATAAGGGGTCTTCGCTCCCTCCTGGCTCATGATTCGTGCGATGGAATATGTGCTCGCCGTGGTTGTGATGAGGACTCGCGTAATGGTGCACGTGGGTCAGAATTATGTCCGGTATTATCAGGTTTCCTTCCTGATTTAGTGACAAACCGCCGATCCACGACGTCACACGAGATGCGTTCTGATTCGCGATCCCTCCTTCCGATATCCGCTTTACTGGAATACCATCCATCGAATCGCTTAGGGGTGGTAAGCTCGACAACCGATCCATAGCGCGACGGGACTCCAAAGTGGAAGCTCCAGAGGCGATCGCGCCGGTCGATTGTTAGCATACATCGATATAAAAGTTATCCCTACTGACGGAAAATGTGATAAAAGTGACAATTCATACAAAACGATCAATTCAAACTTTACGACATTTATCGGGCAAACTAAAATAATAACACTGACGTTAGAAAATATCCCGGTAAGGAAATTATATTAGCAAAGCCTTCCCGGTTGATAGTACCGCTTGAACTATTATTAAAGCCAGTCTATGCCGCGCAGTAACCATAGAGATCGTAGAAAAACAGGAAATGCAGTAAGAAAGCATGCATGCACACATGCACAGTTAGACTTTCAATTGTATGAATAATTTGCTGAGATTGAAAGTCTAAAAGAGTTCAAAAGGTAAAGGAAAGTAGTAACTAATATAAAAGCATGCAGTAGTAAAGTAGGAGCGAATATTTATACATTAATTTATTTTAAGGACGTCTTAGTAACTAATTAAATACAAAACTTTAAGAACTAGTAAAATATGGGTTAGTCTGAAATTGAATTTATTTGTAGAAAAAATATTTACAATTAATAAAGCTCTGTTTTTAATAAAAGCTGTTATGAAAGTTTGTTATTTTTCTAAAACTAAGAAGATACGTTATAATCGTAAAAATGTATTGTAAATTGAAATAAACTATTCTAAATTCTATGTTTACTGTACTGATAACAGTGATCGTTGACTCATGATTGCCGCGCTCCTACTTTACGAAGCATAGTGCGAAGCGTGCAGTGCGAGAGGTGACGGAATCTGATTTAGATACATAAAGAGAGAAGATGAAGAGAGGGTGCGGCGGCGGCTCACCGTGGTGGGGCCCAGGGGAGCTCGGGGAGAGCAGGGCATCGCGCAGGAGGCTCGCGGCAGCGGCGCGTGTCATCAGCCTGGTGCCTTTCTCGGTGAGCAGCAGGATCGTGCCGTCGGGCGAGGCGTAGTACATGAACGGTGGACCATTCACTGGTGGTCCGCGCGGTCCCTCGAAGAGAGCGCGAACCTTCGACGGACTTTCGCCTGCCCCACAACCACGTTACTGCCCACCACCTTTGCTCGCTTGCCGCACTACAAGCGCCCTTAAGGAAAGTGTTTCACTTCTTCCTTGAGAGTGCTTATGAGAAACCAGAAGTGTGACCAGGATATGTTCCGCCATATAACTACCTTTAGAAGACCGATTTACGAAGGTTGAAGGTGTTGGAAGCCAAGAGTTGAGGTAACTGCGGGCATTATGTACGGTGTGTGAGGTCAGGAGTACACTAAAAAGAAGCTCAGTGTCCGTGAAACATAAAGTTGAAACAGCCTGGTGTGGTAAAGTAGTGATCTAAGTCAATCCGAATGCCTGCATCTAATTTGTGTAGAACCAAAATAGGCACGTATAAAAACATAAAGAAAATCAACTTAAAATATGTAAAACAACTAATTTAACGTTGACGGCTATTTCGAAAATGAGTCTAGTACTCCTCAGAAGCATTTTATAGTGTGGTGTTCTTGTTTCGTATTCAATTATATATTTTTTCCTAGATATACGTCCTGCAAATACTTAAAATTATCTTTTTCTGAAAGTTAAATATATCATGACGTCTCTAGAATAATAATATATGTTAAACATTCTGTATTATTATTGAGGTGTTTCACAAGGTATGAATCTTGGTCATAGTGTTTTATGTAACCAATTAAGTAACATGGTAAGTGTTTCATTATTGTATTACGCGTGTACCTATGCGTTGCCATTTTAACACTTAAAGCTATTGCTATATCAAATCATCATATTGCGAGTTCTGAGTGAAAACTTGTACGATTTCAAGGATTGTTGAACATAACATACTTTGTTATTATGAAAGTTTCACCGTAATGTTTCTTTTAATCATATTGTTTCAGATGCTCATAAAATTGTGATAGTATATTCAAATTACCTAACTGCAGATCCTTATATTGTTACAAGAAATTTTGCTTGCAGAAATTGGCGATGGAAATGTTTCTTTGAAATAAGTCACTATGTAATAATGTTATTTACGTTGACGAGTCACGGGAATAACAATTAGGATAGTAACTTATTTTGCTGTGTTTGTCCAATTCTAGCACATATTTTGGTAATATCTAGATTGATAGCCAAGGACATGATATTCTTGGCCTCACTCTAGAAGAGAAGTGCGTTTCATACGTCTGAAGATTACGAATTTTTGCTATCCTAGAGAAACCATTAATCGGGCTCTGCTTGTTCTTCTAGATTAAAGTCTACCTGTAAGTACAGTCAGCCTCATAAGTAGATAAACACTATTGAAATTTACGAACTAGATCCATGAATGAAAAATTACACTCAGTACTTGTTTGGAACAATAATGTTATAAATAGAGTGTATACTTATAAAAAAATTGTTACATGCAAGTACTACGAGTAAGTTTTCATGCATGAATCTATTTCGTGAATTTCTATAGTGTTTATCTACTTATGAGGCTGACTGTACCTATGCCATAGTTTAACAAAAAACATTGGACCATTTTGTTGCATGATTGAGTAACAAACAGCAATCTAATTATACTTATATATTTATCAAATTTCAATTATCAATACATATAATTAATCGAAACAGGTCGCTGTCTGTACATGGAAGATAAATAAGAAAAATAGTATAGGGGGGCTTTATGAACGCAATAGAACCCAAAACAATGATTTTTGAATTTTTTGTCTGTTTGTCTCTATATCTGTATGTCTGTATATCTGTTTGTCAGTACGTTTGTGCACGCTGATCTCAGTAACCACTTAACCGATTGCAATGCGGTTTTTTTATTATGTTGAGGTTTGCTGCACTTAACATTTACCCTCATATTCATAATCGTTTATTAAACCTACTTTAGTTAAAACACATTTTAAGCCTATTGCTGTCTCTAACCATACTGTGTGTTTTAACTAAAATAGGTTTAATAAACGATTATGAATATGGGGGTTAGAGTTTATTTCATGTCAATCGGTTTATAAATAAAAAAGTTATATCACTTTTAAGAATCAGATATTATGAAAATTTTAATTGTAGGGATTTCATTGAACATGAAGGTAAATCTAAACTGGCGTGTTTGCTTAATCATAAAAGAGCTTAATGATTATGACTATTTTAAAATAATTGAACTGCATTGTTTTAAAATAGACTTAATCTTTAAGCTCTTTTATGATTAAGCAAACAGGGCAGTTTCACACGCTGCTTGATGAGTCTGATGAAGAAATACCTCTCCTTTCATACACCTTATGTGACGTAAACGAAGATGCGAGCTCAGCTAGTACTAACTAAAAATCTTAATTATAAAGGAGCAATCCTGTACGTAGGTACCTACCTACCTTGTTGTCTATTTGTTTAACTAAATTTCTAACATTTATGGTAATAACAAAGTCAAGAGCTACGGATTTACATTAGGACAACGTCTAACAAAATGAACAATGTTTAAAAGGTATTTTTCTCCTAATAGCTCGCCGGGATGTTTTCCCCAAGGCTACGTGAATGTAATTTGAACAGTTGTACATATTCCCACGCACTCAAAGGTCGTCGTGTTAAAATTTAAACTTAGGACAAATAGATCCTCCCCGAGTCTTTTCATTTCGAAATAATGGCAACCCAACGTTTATTCAAACTTGATGTTTGTCTATGGTAATAAAAGCTATGATGAGGGTAGAATTCTTTTTGAATTTATGTTAAGCATCGGCATGGAATTTCAGGTTTTGATAAGTACATAGATGAAGTTTTGTTAAGAAACATTGTCATGGGATTTTAGTTTTTGATAAGAACATTCTATCAAATCTAACCTAATTCTACCAAAGTTCTATCTATACTAATATTATAAAGAGGAAAGATTTGTTTTTTTGTTTGTTTGTTTGTAACGAATAGGCTCCGGAACTACTGGACCGATTTGAAAAAATCTTTCACTGTTGGAAAGCTACACTCTTTGCGGTAAACATAGGCTATATTTTATTCACGTATTCCCACGGGAACAGGAACTACGCGGGTAAAACCGCGTGATGTCCGCTAGTTCCATCTAAAAAGACTATAACCAATATACTTCTTAGAAGAAGTATATTGGTTTTATATTTTATTGGTATATAGCTTCTAAGAAGTATATTAAGTCTATAAAACCAATATACTTCTTCTAAGAAGTATATTGGTTTTATAGACACCCCCAGTTTCCGAAAGGCCGAAAGAATAAAGTGGTTATTTTTCGTATATTCTTATAAGTGGGGTAGATATCAGCTTACTTATTTTAAGTAATCACAATAGATTACATCGTTTATTATTTCCATAACAGGTAGAAGTATGTCATGTTGGGAAAGGAGATTTAACAGTGTTGCTTTTCACAATCGTCGCAAAAAGTCATATCTCACCTGCCCTTATCTTGTCATAGGAGACCCAGAGCTGCAAAGATTGCAGCTTTAGCAAGATTTTACATACAATAGGTGTTTTTAAAAGCTATATAGGTCTGCTCTGTCAGAGAACCATAGCGTCCTTGGCTGCCTTCTAGCGAATGTATCACGGCGAATGTTCTGAAGAGCTCTTCAACCTGATCCCACCTTCTCCTTTCCGATCCCGAACAACACGTACCGGGCAAAGATGCCGGAGAGAATTTTCGCCAGAACTGAGCGTTTCAATAGATTGTTCCTCTGTCGATCTATAAAAACATGGAACGACCAGTGTTTCCCTCATCTTACAATCCCGGGTTCTTCAAGAGAGCGTAAAGAGGCACATCACAGGGCCGCCAACTTGAGGACCACTGTGAGAAGTGGCCCCCAATCGCTAGATGCGCCACGGCTTTTCATCAGGCTGGTGGCGACGTCAATTTGGCGAGCTAAATAGACTCCTTTTTTTTAGCAAATTGTTCTTGTAAAAACTCTTTGAAGTCGAATACAAAAAAAACTTGGAATACAATGTCGCGAATGCTGTATAAACATTATTGTATTTCCCCATCCAATTTCAAACTAAGAGGCTTAACCCCAATAACTATTAACATAACAGCGAATCAGGAAACGAGGGAGACTTGTGTCAAAGCCAAAAGAAAACTCCAAAAGGCTTTATTTTAGGGCGGGAGTGAAAGTGGTTGGGACAAAGGCGACGAGTGGGCTCTTTGATTTTGTATTGTGTAGGCCCTTGACTTGTCTAAAATTAATATTTGATTGGAGTTATTGGTTTTTAGTGCGTATAATCTTAGAATATGTATTTTTTTCTTTTAAATAATATTTAGAAGCTGGCTCGAGGTCTCAGTGTTCTGTGAACGATCATTGCAGTAAGCAACATTCACTGTGGCTGGTTATGGAAGGGTGACTATCATGGCCACTTTGTTACATTTATTTGCGAGCGTTTCCGTGCTTCTGAAGGCACGTTAAGCCGTTGGTCCCGGATGCCAGTAAAACGGCAGTCAAGTTGAAGGCCGAAGGCGGCTTGAAAAATAGGCACTCACAACCTGCGCCTGTCCATATCAACACGGCTATACGGCTCACCACCTATTACGTGCCACAAAATCTAAAAGTGGGACAAAAATGTGGGCTATAAGTAAATAATATTTACGTCAAACAAAAATCGGTTGAAATTAGTATACCTACTAATGCGGAAGTAGCTAACTCTTGTCTGTCCATTACGAGTTCACGTCAGAACCAAAGGATTCATTTGGAACAGAAACAACATAAAAATTTGGGAAAGGACATAGGCAATCTTTTAAAGCAAAAAAACGGCTCGAGTATCTTGGAGTAGGAGATGAGAAGACTTTTTTATGACTTTTTGTCAGTGTTAAAGATAAGATCTTTAAACTTTTGAGTTTAGGCACTTGTATGATGCCCAAAGTAAGTTTTTCAAGAGTACAAAGATGTGGGCAGAGGTGCAGGTCAATAGCACCGCTAATATGTAAGGTCGCTCGGCCACCGGAACTATTAGTGGGGCCCTGAACTCCCAGCAAATTTAAAGTCTACCCTGGGAAATCCTTCTGAGCGCTTACCCGGGACTCCCGACCGTAGACAGTTGTAAGGAATCGTGTGGATTTAGTCGCTAGGAGTCCGGCATAGCATCCATGTAGGATTCCACACGAAAAAAAAGCTATTTTATTTTTGCGGTAACCAAAGTTGATGTTGAAGAAATGGGAAAAGATGATCGAAACCACGGACAAAAGGTTGTAAAAAAAAAGATAAAATTTCAAAGGAAATATGAAGAATACGAGGGTACGTCAGTTTCCATCTCCCAGCAGTCGATTTGTTTACAATCACGTTCAAATATTTGACAGGCTGTAATTGGTGTGCGAAGTATCTAAATCCTCCGTATAAGATAGACAAAGAGCTGAAACATCTTTTTTAAACCCGGATGTATTCTTTAGCTTGTTCAGAAACAGTGGGACATATATTTGACGAGCTGTAATTGGTGTGCGAAGTATCTAATCCTCCGTATAAGATAGACAAAGAGCTGAAAACATCTTTTTTAAATCCGGATGTATTCTTTTGGTTGTTCAAAAACAGTGGGACATATATTTGACGGGCTGTAATTGGTGTGCGAAGTATCTAAATCCTCCGTATAAGATAGAGAAAGAGCTGAAACATCTTTTTTAAACCCGGATGTATTCTTTTGGTTGTTCAGAAACAGTGGGACATTTCTGGAAATGGTATTATTAAATCACTCAAAAACATTGTGATGTCGTCGATAAAAGGATGCGATTGCCGTTACCGTGGTTATGGGTAGAATGGTAGGAATTCCATGTTATTTATCTCTAGGTATAGTAATGTATATATGTATTTACTAATTACTTAGATACTATATGTACTTAAACGCGATTTTGCCATATTGAAGTATCAAACTTCAATATTTTTCGTGAGATTCTTGAGCACCTACTTAATCTTATCTCTGCATCACCCAGGTTGACTGAAAGAAAATGCCCAAGGCATTAAGTCGCTTTGTATTCAGTGTTGAAGTTTTAAATAAATAAATAAATCCCATTCGAAAAATGTTCTATAAATTTGGAATAGGAATCCCGATTGGAATAGTTGGAATTCTAGACGAAAAAAGTTCTATTAATCTGGGTGCCTCAGAATTATAATTGCAGTATCCGGATGCTACAGCGATTATTTTCGAGCTCCTAGACTACACAAGACGATTGCAGACAAAGAAAATCATTTCGCTGTAAGTGAAAATTTGTTGTGTGCAAATGTTTGAAGAAGAATTGCCAATGGACTTGGCAAAACAGCCTGGCAGTTCGTTGAACAATATAATTTATATAAAAATATTGTAGTACTTTGATTACATGATCATTTGTCTCATATTTGGAAACGGGAAATCATGCGACAGAAGATATTTCACTGGTTAATTTTCGTTTACGCTTTAATGTTGTATTGGCAACTTTTTTTATGTGAACAATTTTACACAACATCATCTAGCTCAGGGCTTCCCAAACTTATTTGTCCTGCAACTGCTGCGATTTTCATACGACGCCCATCAAACCACCTTCCCGCCTATATGGTAATCAGAATTGGGCCTTTTTATTTTTTGTTACAAAGTAAAAAAAAGAAAAAAAAAGCATACAAGTAATATTCATGTAACTGGCTATCTAATGCAGTTGGTGTCGAGGAAAGGTATTGTTGGCGGTGTCGCTGAACATTATGAACGCTTTCAACACCATCACCTGGCACAGAAGGCTGGCTAGGCTGAACCCTAATCTGAGGAAGCCAGCAAGTGCGTGTTGCCGCCTTCACGACGGTATATTATTCGCTCCAAGGAACTCTACGCAGCGCCCATTCGGTTGGGCATTGTAAAGGAGAATGTGGTTGGGAATTCTACTGGAGCTCCAGTTTGGAAAATTGCATTGCATGCAGATTTTCTTTGTCTGGAAAGGTTTATAAACCAGAAATATTGCTCAGATTACCTAAAAAAAAATGCCAATCTCTCGACTCGCTCGCCGGAAAGCCCTGATCTAGCCCAAATTAAGCAAACTCCGAAACAAACATTTATGGATCACACAAATATCCGAATGGACCCGGACCTCCGGCTTGGCAGGAGGTTACACTACCGACTATTACACAAAATCAGAGTTTTTGAAATGGTTTTACATAGTCTATTAACGTCCGCAATATCAGAGATATAGGACTTGCTCTGCTAGACCTTCTAATTTCTTATGAAGTAAATTTGATAAACTTGATAATGTATGAAATATGGAATATCGAGATTCAGACAGACAGAAAGATGAAATTTAAATTTGATCAGTGGGTCATTATAACCTGTACTTGGGTCAGCAGCGCATGTCTAGGGCCTTTGGTGTTGCAAACGAATATGGGCTAAGGTATACTTTACATCAGGCCGTAAGCTACTTTTTATAAAAAAAAAGTATTTCGCGTGAGATCCCACATTATATAAGTATGAATGATAATAACCGTGATAGTTTATAAATAACATTAGACAACAAAGTGATTTTATAAGGTTTCCATTTATTCCTTATGTGGTACCGAACTTTAAAAAACAGTGCTAGATTAATAATTTTATTCCTCTCCCTGTGAACGTTCTGCATCGCTTAGTTTCGATCTCAGATTCTGGCCGTATAAGTCAAATTTCCATAAAATACATTAAATGTGCGGTGGCTTATAGTTTACCGTTTTAATACAATACATTATGAGCACCTTAAGCCCTAAATAGCCTAGACAACCTTCTAGTGCTCTAATGATAGGGTACATTACGGTCACCTTGGCATAGACGTTCTTGAATGACCTGGCATCTATAATTTACTCGTAACTATGACGGGACTTATCGATTTATGTAATCGTATAGCAATAAATTTATTATGTTTATCATGACAGGATTTATCCATTTATGGAATACATAGTTCTTTCTAGAACAATTTTTTTTGAATTAATGTAAATGTAAAAATAGGACCACGGTTCGTCTGTCTGTCTATCTTTAGGCTCAGGAACCGTGAAATCTTGACAGCTGAAATTTTCATAATGTTGGTACCTATTCATAGTATATTTTCTCACGCTAAATAGATGTGATAAGGGGACACGAAAGTCATTAAAATTATTATAAATCAATTCCGTTTAAACCAAGTTAATTTTGAAAAAACATAAAAAATAGTTAAACTTCAATTTTATTTATAAATTGCGAGTTAACATAGTTGCATACTAATACTACTTTTATTTTAACGTGAGGTAAATCCTACATGGATGCTGCCGGACTTCTACCGACTAAAAACCACACGTATCCTACCTAACAACCTACGGTTGGGAGCCCCGGGTAAACCCTATGAAGGATACCCCAGGACTCCCAACAAACCTACGGCTGCCTATTAGAAATTTGTCCACAGGCAACATAATGTTGTCCAATTATTGAATAACATAGTTTATTATTAATTATCCTCTTTTCTTTGGTCACAAAAAAACTATATTAATATTTTTTTAATAAAAAGGCTATGAACATCGTGTATACTGTCTTGATTATCTAACAGGCATTGTCTGAGTGTACAGCCCCTCCGCGCTAAGTTTGCCGCTGGCGTAGAGGCTGGTGGAGAGGCGTAGTAGTGGAGGCGACCAGCAGACTTAGCGCGAACGGGTACTAAGCATAAGTAATATAATTATAATGCCTAATACATACATGTATGTCCAAAAACTAGCACAAATAAGTCTCTTTGTCACTGTGATGTTTTCGTAAATAATTAGGTATGTTTGCTTTGTATTTATAAAAGAAATTGAATAAAAGGCGTTGTAGATAGCTAGAATAAATACGACTGAAATTAGTCTAAGGTCTTTCTTAAATATCTTATGAATTACTCCACTAATGTAATAAATACATTGTTCGTGACTGTACATCTTGTACCTATTTATTTTTGACAAACCTATTATTATTACTCCCAGGAGTCTGATGTAGAAATACCTCTCCTTTCATAGACCTTATGTGACGTAAACGAAGTTGCGAGGGTCAGCTAGTCCTATCCTACTAATATTATAAATGTGAAAGTTTGTGAAGATGTTTGGATGTTTAGATGTTTGGATGTTTGTTACTCAATCACGCTCTAACGACTGAATGGATCTGGCTGAAATTTGGCACAGGGATAGAGTATAGTCCGGAATCACACATAGGCTACTTTTTATCTCGGGAAAATGTTCCCACGGGAAGCGGGAACGGGGACCAAATTTCACGCGGGCGAAGCCGCGCGCATCAGCTAGTGACAAATAAATCTACACTAATAGAAATACTTGACGCAAAATAACTTTGTCTTATACGAAACACGCCTAAATCGATTCCAAACAAATGCGCTAGGAATAGATAGACCAGAGCTTAGGAAAGGGCATAGGCTGCTTTCTATCCCGGGAAAAAGTGCCCAAGGTAATCGGTTACAGGAAAAGTTCATTACGAGTTCATCAAGAGTGGTGCTGCGGGTTTAGACTTCTGAATAACAAAAAATAATAGAAAAAATGAGATTCTTGCTAAGCGCAAAATGAGAATGACTGGACTATTTTGGCAAATGTATGTTTTCAAATAAGTATTCTCTGTAGGCTGAAAAAAGTTTACAGAAAAATTGGACTAAAAACAATGATCTCCCAAGCTGCCTCGGTTTTCCCAAACGCCTACAGTATGTTCTTCAAAAAGGGTCTTAGAGGGAATTTACAGGGTCGGCAGCGCGAGTGTGGCGCCTCTGGTGTTGCAAACGTTCATAGGCTGCGGTGACCACCGGTCCTACTGGTGGGCCGTATGCTTGTCTGCCACCTTAGTGGTATAAAAATAAATCGGCGGACACCGTGCGGACACTTTTAAGATCATCTTGATTACTTTTGTCAGCAAAATTTATGGCAACATGCCCTAATGAAGCGCTCGTAGGCCCGCTGACAGTGTTCTGTAAACTACACTAAATGACTGTAGCCTGTCCATTTAAACACAATAGGCTCACCACCTTTAACGTGGGACGGTAAATCTATAAGGTGAAAGTAGGGGGTAGCTAGGCCTCTGTCTAACCCTTTGACGATGAAGACGTGACTATATGTAGGTGTGTATTTATCAAAAATAATTTGATTTCATACAAAACGTATCAAATCACAATCATCTTCTTCAATGTTCGAATTAAATTGCGTTTTTGATTTAGGTTTGTTTGTCGCCAGCTAATCCTTGATCCGTCGCTTCGTATTATAATTCCTTCTCCTTGAGGTGTGGTTCAAGGCATTAGCGGTGAGCGGGCTAATAAAATAAGCAAGTTTTTTTCTTTTCGCTTGCCGTGAGAAAACTTTGGGAATAAGTTTATCAGGGCACATTGCAAATATTTTTATCATATTATACGATTATAGTAAAACCCCGGACTTATGCGATAGGTCGGACCGAGTAATAAATGCGCAACTGAATTAGTCGTTTTAGTTGGGGTTCCATTTTGCATACTTATAATTTTACGAACTTGTGTTCAATCGCTTTTAAAGTCAGAAGAAAACGATGTTGTACTTATTAAATACCTAGTTTTTTAGATGTATAAAAGAAGCCGTGAGATCAGTCTCACCAGACTGTCCCTCTCAAACACGTCTTTTGATTTTTTTTTTAAATTTTGTATACTCTCTCAAAATGACTATCTATTACTGTCTGCAAAATTTCAGTATTGTTAGTCACGTGGTTTTGAAGTAATGAGTTTAATGCAACAGAGTCACAGACTACAGACAAAATCTGGATATAAACCCCTCTGTACTCTATTTTATAGCGAAGGGCTAAATATTAAAAATTCGATCTCTGGCAAGACCTGCGTCTTCTGGCAAACTGGGCCAGACGCCTTAACCCACTAGAACACCGAGACACTACTCTCGATCGATAAATACTAATTGCTCCTCAAAATAATCTCTAAGGACGAAAAATACATTATTGATGAAGCGAAAGGGAAGAAAAAGAGCATCTCTTTAGTGAGATGCTTTAAGGGAGTTTTGGTAGGTAAAAATCTTTAGCGTCACGAACTTGCTTATAACGTGCTGCGCAGCGACTTGTGTACACACAGATATACACCCACATATTTTATGTCTACACTCTGCACTGTACATAGAGTAACGCAAGCCAGTGGGGCGGATGGCCCTGTTTGATCAAAGTAGATAATTATTATGATCTACTTCGGTTCGGAATTTTTTAGAGATGGATGATATCTTGTCAGTTTCCAATAACGAGATCATGTTTTGGCTTCTGTCAACAGTTTCGTATTTTTTAAAACTGCTTCAAGGTTATGACTTGTACTCCACAAAAATACAGAGTGGAATTCAAACAGTGAAATTTTTCTCTTAAATCAGCCACCGTCCCGGTTTTCAGTGCTGATGAGATTACATTTTATGCTTATTCGTTTGGATGTGCCAGTAGAGCCATTAACGGGGCTCCCCCTACCTTATCGGGGAACCCCAATTTGTGGAGAAATTCTAGATTTATGTTCACGAATGTTCAATGGGTGGGCTCGTTACAGGTTGAGTGATGGTTTGTTTAAGAAGTATAATTATAAGAGGAATGGAGTTTGTTTCTTTAGTAAGACTTCTAGGGAGTAAAAGATGTTATATTAAATATATATGTAGAGAACACCTCCATACGTTTAATATAGAAATCTTTCGACAGTTTTTGTCTCTTTTTTTACCGTGTGAAAAATTCTACATGGATGCTATGCCAGACTCCTACCGACTAAAAACCACACGTATCCTACCTAACGGCCTACGGTTGGGAGCTTCGGAAGGATACGCAGGTTACGTCATACATCTAAAGTCTAAAGGGTCAGGCAAAAAACGTTTAAAATCGGAGATAAGAGGACTGACAGGTGGAAACAGGATCCGAAGCTAATCGAGAATTAGGTTCGGATGATGGAGATGACAGTAGAATTAAATGATTAATGGAATGTGATCACCATAGCCTACGAATGTGCGCAATACCAGAAGTGCTAATAACCCTCATAAACCTCTTTTGCGACCCTTTTCATAGAACCCGTAGGGGTTACTATATTTGGGAGGACTGAGACATGGCAGTGGACATGGCTCATTTCACAATCTAAGTTAAGCTCTGGGCGTAAAGTGCTGGAATGAACACCCTGACTATGACGATCAATCTTTATGAGGAAAATATTACTAGGTTATTAAAAAACTTTTGTAATTACCTCATCTTGTATATTAAAGAAAATAAAAGCAGTTTTCTTCTCAAACCAATAATGAAAGAACTTTCCCAAAAAGTCAAGATCAATCTATTGTATTAAGGGGATTCCAAGAGATTGGAACTTGACGGCGAGAAGATCGAGGGATTACCCCGGGATTAAGGCCCTTTCCCGCGGGGCCCGGCCCTGCCAATAAGAACTCCGGAATTATAAGAAATGAATCAAACGGCCCACGGTATATTGAATCCAAAGATTATGTGATCGGTTTGAGGTAGATGGGCTTAAAGGATCATTGTTTAAGAAATATTCTTTATTATTATTTAGGTGGCTGTACTAATAATATTGAACAGTGAATTTATCTCTTGGGTTAAAAAAGGGTAGGCGCGCTACATCATCACAATTAATAAGACAAATTTTGTCCTTTGTAATACATAGGTGAGCCTATTGCCATGATGAAACGAACAGGCGCATGTTATAGCTTATATAATAGTTCAACGACATACAACTATTTTACTGGTAACCGGGACAGTGAGGTTAATAAAATACGTGCCTTTCGAATGAGGGAAACTCTCATTATAAAGGGGTTCTAAGCTTCAATTGCTATTTTACAAATTTAGCAGATTTCATATCCTATTTGAAATCTTATAAGTTAGGAACATGCATGACTACGCTATGACTGGCCTTCAGACGGGTGACCACTTTGTAACTTTTCAAATTGCAAATTGAAGGCCCTATGACAAATTTCAACAGTGGGTTGTTACCATCTGCGTCTGTCCATTTCCATACGGCAATAAGCTCACCAAGTATTATGTGGGACCAAAACAAATAGTGAAATAATGTCATATAATATACCTCTGCCTATCGCTCCGGGGGTAAAGGCGTGATTATATAACCAATATAAAAAAATCGGTTGTCTGTAAAGTCGGTTTACTGACGATAGTTGAACGTGACAACTCAGCCTTAAATGGAACGCCTCAGAGTGAGGTAACACCGCATACGTCATGTTTTTTCGTGCGTGCAGCCGGCTCCATCGAATTATAAGACGTTGTCACGTCAAAAAAGAGTTATGAACATGTAAGTGAATTCCAAGTTATATCACAGGCAAACCGAAATTTAGCGTTTTACACAGATTGTCTTATTTATTAAGCTTTATGCCTAACATCTCCTAGCGTATCTGAAACTATAATCTAATCTATGTCACCCACTTCCAGCTAGACGGTCAATACATTATAACAAGACTTCATAACGTTGCCTGTCAGAGTGGTTATTGAACGGGTTCCGTATAATATACTGTATTAATTCCCTTCCTTCGTTAATGGAAATAGTTTCGAATTGAGGCAAGGTTGTTAGGGTTCAATGGAAGTGGTTACTGAGTTTGGTTCTGTATATATTCTGAAATGAGAGTAGTTTTGGACAAGTATTGAGGAGCTATTTGGGAAATGGATGTTTTAGAATTTGAAATGACGCTTTGTTCTTTAAAATGTGCGTATAGTCCAATCCTGCCCGATCTGGCAATAATGTAAACATGTCACGTTTTGACAATCGTTGTCTAAGACAGATTAGTAGAAAAATATAGTATGACAAATCATTGAATTTTTTACTATTCTGAGTAGGTATTTTAAATGAAAATAATCTATCATAAAGAAGTTATTTGGCATCGAAATGATTGTAAGAACACTGTATGACTCCTGGATACTGGAATAAAATCAAGGTAAATACTCAATTGCAAGTAACTATGGATATAAGAATCAAATGTGTTTGTTTACATTTTTGCGCAAAGCTATTGAAATACAGAGCACTATTTTTAACAGTGTTTTTTTTTCCGAAGGAGTTTTTTTCTTACGTGCGGAAATCCTTCATGAATGCCATGCAGTACATTTACCGACTATAACCATATAGTTCTTTACTACTGCCTACGCCCAGGAGCCCCGGGTAAGCACTCGGAAGGCTGTCCCAGGATTTTTTCCAAAGAGTTACACAGAGAATATACGCCCACAATTAACTTGTAGTATTTTATCTAACTTAATACCTTCACTAAGTATAAGGTTTACATACATACGAAGGGAATAACGTCATCTATTAATTTAAAAATTAAGTTGAGACATTAATATCTTGATTGAGTTACATTTTTTTTGGTTTTCTATAGATACCTACAGGATAACTTAATCTATTATTAGTCCTTAGTCACGGTCGGCGCAATTTATTCAGAATGTCAGGCAACAAGTAAGGTATGAAACTTGACTAGGTATATCATCGTAAAAGTATGAAAATAAAAATATCTTTATTTACTTCGGTCACAAAGGAACACTTATGAATGTCAATATTTTTTATTCCACTCTTACTGCCAGATTTGCAAGGTAATAGGTAGAGCTTATGAGAAAGAACCCGGCAAGAAAACTCATGGCTACTCTTTTCAAACGGTCAGCTACAGTCGTTACAAAAAAAAATGGATGGAACCCGATATTTTTAATCCCTTTTTGGGCACTATTGGCCGTTGTTACCAGTGTGTACCAGGTCGAGGTTGTGATACCGTACACCCTGTAGTATGGAATTCGATATTTCCGCTTTAGGCTAGGCTCATAATTTCGGTCTTCATTCATTGTTTACCGATTTTAGTGTTTATGTTCTGCACATTAAAGTTTAAATTTGATTGACAGGTAAGTGTGTAAGCTTAGTAAAATCATGTAGACTTCTCTCGATATCTGTTACTTAATTACGCTCTAATCCCTAAATCAAATTGGTTTAATAGTTTTGCTTGTTGTTTGAAAATTTTGACACTCTTGTAGGCCAGATTAAAAAAAACTAGAGGGCTTTATATGGCCCAGCGACCGGATATTGTCCACATACGGTTTAAAAGTTAGTACCTATACAAATTTTGAATCATTTTGGCAAGAAATGATAGTCTATTTTCACTCAGAACCCGCTAGCACATAGAGCGTGAGGCGTAAAGGTGCTTACTCACCGATGCAAGGGTTGCTGTGCACCGACGCGAAGTACCGTTCACACCGGTGTCCCATAGTCAAGGCTATGTAGGCGGGGCAGATGCAGCCGAAGAGAGGAGTTAGTCGCATTCTCGCATAAGCGTCTCCGCAGGCTTGCCTAGAAACAGATATGTGACTTTCATAATAGAAATAGCTTGAACAGTGGATAATTCTGGTTTACACACTTAAAACGCAGTATTCAACATGTATTCCTCGGGTGGAAGAGTTATCTCCCGCTCCCTCCCCACAGTGCATGAACTGCTCACAGAAAGAGGCAACGGAGCCCCACTTACTCCCGCTGGAGATTCTATCGTCCTCGCTGCGCTCCTCGCAGTGCTGGCACTCGGTCGTGGTTTCCCGGTGTATTCGCCACAGATACTTACTGAAATTTCCGTGCCCGGTAAGCATTTTGTGACAACCGCTAGGCGAGAGCACCGTGGCTCCTCTCCAACCACTCGTCCATGAACGGTGTGACCTACCCTATTGTGGCGATTCCCCCCCCCCCCTTGGTTGCTCAAGTCGCACCTTGCAAGTCTCCACGGTTTCCTGGTGGTTACTATGTCACCCTAGGGTGACATAATAGCCACCACTTGTAAAATCTGTTAGATTGTAATTTATACAGCGAGATTGTAACACAAATACAATGTTAAATGTGTCTGTGTCCAATTTGACCAGACCGGAGACCGCAGACGGTGTGCCATATCCTTAATACTTATCATGAATACAGACCACAACTAGGTGAGGCCGCAGTGATAGCCTGTTGGTCTGTTGGGAGTCCTGGGGTATCCTTCCGAGTGCTTACCCGGGACTCCCAACCGTAGGCAGGATTCATGAGGCTTTTTAGTCGTTAGAAGTCAGGCATTATAGCATCCATTAGGACTTTTCGTCACGGAAAAAAAAATTATGAATACAGACTTACCTACTAATCATGTAGCACTCTCCCTTATGAACTTTGCAGGCTGTCTTGAAGTTCTCATAGGCCTCCCTGCAGCCTACGTTAGCATGGCACGCGGTGTAGGCATAGGTGCAGATAGGCAGGGTTTCCACGGGGTACGGGTCTTTTTCTATCAACAAAATTTGAAGTAAAAATTACCTACATACATAAATCGATACCAATATTATTATGCGCTAGCGAATGTCAAGAGATTTCACCCGTGTAGTTCTCGTTCCCTTGGGAATACGGGAATAAAAGGCTTATGTTAGCCAGGGATAGTGTAACTTTCCAGAAGTAACATAATTTTTCATATCGGTTCAGTAGTTAGAGCCTATTCCATGAAAGAAACAACAAACAAACTAAACTTTACCCTTTATATTATTAGTAGGATAATGCCGTCATTATTATGACAGTATTATTGATGTATTCGTTTCTAGACAGTCTACACAGCATCTGCCTTTTCTATACCAAGAAGTAAAATATGCTTACCCTTCACACCAACAAACATGCAAGGATGGTCAAACAAGAAGTCGCGGAAGGAGTTACACTCAGGGTCCACGTTCGGTTCCCGACAGAGGCAAGTTGGTTTAAAGAACGGGAACGCCTGCAAGGTCCTCAGAGTTGCTTGACACTTCGTCACGGTCACCGTTGAGCACGCCACTGGAACAATAAGAGATGTATATTATTAATTAGCTTCATTTTTCGTTACTAAGGTTGCAGACAATCTTATGGCCGATTGGTGGCTAGCCTATGGACTTTTGCAACACTAAAGGCGCTATACAGGCGCAGCAGGTTGTGACGAGCCAACGACTGTTGAAAATTTACAAACACTTTTAAAAAGCTCGCAAATGAGAGTCACAAAATAGTCACGTAGTGGTCCCCCATCCTAGGACCGTCCATAGTCCACAGATACGCTTACTGCAGCAGTGATCGGTTCCAAAACAATGAGTCCGCAGGGTCATGATCATAGTTTGATTCCGAAAGTCAAGGGTTAACGTTGCAGGGGATGACAATTTAATGTTACTTATTATTTATGTTTCTCACCGCTTAAACCTTCCCTAAACTTTCACAAATAAAGCAAATTCAAAATGAGTCATATAGATCCCGCTATTATCGAGTTTTACCAAGACTATCGAACATAAATTCATTTTTATAAATATTCCACTAAACTATTTCACTATCCCATACTATACTAATCTTAAGCCTTTGCCCCGCCCTATCAACCCTACAGTACCGACCGAACCCTTGCAAAAACTACTACTTCGATTAACGGTAGAATTAGATATCTTTTTGTGTCAGCAAGCCATTAAGGAGTGGCAGTATTAGATTTTTGCTTTTTATTGAAACCCTTCCAGTAAATCTGGGGTAGAATAATTATAGTTGTGTATTATAGCTATGATGTGCTCTGAGTTAGGGTTGTCAGTAAAATCATGTAGGGAATTATACCAATATTATAATGGGGACTGTTTAGGTAGATTTTTGTTAGTAACGCCCTGACGTCTGCCAATTCCTATTCCTACTAATTCCTACTATTCCTACTAATATTATAAATGTAAAAGTAACTCTTTCTGTCTGTCTGTTACGCTTTCACGCCTAAACAGCTGAACCGATTTTTATGAAATTCGATATAGAGACAGTTTGAGTCCTAGGGAAGGACATAGGCTACTTTTTAACTGACTGTGCAAAAGAAGGGTGATGATTTTACGCGATAATGACTCGTACGCAGTCGAAGCCGCGGGGAACAGCTAGTATTTTATAAATAAATATTTGCAGACATTCTCACACAACATTATCTAGACTCAGTGGTGGGCAAACTTTTTTAACGGGGGGCCAGAAAAAATAAGAAATATCAGGTGAGGGCCAGAATTATAGAAAACCGGCCAAGTGCGAGTCGGACTCTTGCTCAGAGAATTCCGAACAAAAAAATCGAAAAAATCACATTTTTTGTATGGATTAAATTTCCCCTTAATTTCTTCTTTTTTTCAGATTTTGGTAAATTTCAGCTCTCTAGCTGTCACGGTTCTTGAGAAACAGCCTCGTGACGGACAGACGAACAGATAGATGGATCGCGAGGTCCAGTTAACTTACACACTTACACAAACGTTAAAAATTAGAAATTAACTGGTATTTGTAAGGCCCTGCCATGCCATGGTAGGCGTGTGGACGTAAGAAATTGCTTCTAATGTGCCATATATTTCAAATGCAAGTTCGTGTTGTGACGAAGTAACTTTAGCAGCGCTAAAAGGTATTCAACAATAAGTTGCTATTGAGTTGTTAAGATATCTGTTCACTTTACCGTCTTCACCTATGTGTTTATTGCTCTACAAAATCCATCAAAATATGATTATCGCGGGCCATATACCTACCAGGTGCCGAAAGACCGTCGGCGGGCCGGATTAAATACTTCCGCGGGCCGGAGCTGGCCCGCGGTCCGTACTTTGCCCATCACTGGACCAAATAAAGATAATATAAGCTTGTGCCACGGCATATAGACGACTGATAAAAGTACTTATATATTTCTAAATACATTCATAATATAAATAAATTACACCTAGACACAGAACAAATCAATAAGCTCATCACATAAGAGACTTGTCCTGGGTCGGAATCGAACCTACAATCTTCGATATTTGGCCAAATGGAAAGTCATAGCAACATCTGGAAACCTTTTTGAAGTAAAACTTCTTTAGGCGCGACCTAGGGAGTAAGTCAGATTTTTTTCTGACGGAAGTAACGCTATTTAAATTTTGAATAGCGGAATAGTAGATTGATGAGATACAAGAGAGCAAAATAGTATTTTTACGGCGAGGGCGCTACTTTGAATCACGAGCAAAGCGAAAGATTCTAGAATATAATCCCGAGCATAGCGAGGGATTCTAACGTAGAATCCTGAGCGCAGTGAGGGATTCAAAGTACACCGCCCGAGGGAATAATAATTTGCTCTCGAGTAATATACTCTACTTTTCATTCCCTTTCTATGAGAAAAAATACGTTTTGGACTACGTAGTTATCTTCTATAGTTATTGTTTCAAGAGTTAATGCATTGTCACTTTCATAACTTGACATACATCTTTGCAGAATACAATATAATATGTTTACTAAATAAAATAACATTTAATGAGGAACGCAAACAGTGCAGATAAATGGCGCTCATTAGTTTCTTTTTATGTTAGCTTAGGACACCGCGCTGTGCAGCCAACACTTACCAGCTAGTAATCCATACAATTTGCGTTCGATTTCTATGAATTTTTCGAGTTCCAAATTCAAATCACTGCCGCCCGCTAAAAAACTCTTAACAGAAAATACCTATTTTGCGCCCCGTTATCGTGGCGCAAAAGGATACTTTTCGAATAGAAGGAATGAAATAGTACATTGTATAACAAGGGGGCAAACTAGTATTTTTACGGCGAGGGCGCTACTTTGAATCACGAGCGAAGCGAAGGATTCTAGAATAGAATCCCGAGCATAGCGGGGGATTCTAACGTAGAATCCTGAGCACAGTGAGGGATTCATAGCACACCGCCCGAGTAAAAAATAATTTGCCCTCGAGTAATATACTCTTCTTTTCATTCCCTTTCTATGAGAAAAAATAAGTTTTGTACGACGTAGTTGCCTTCTATAGTTATTGTTCCAGGAGTTCATAGATTGTCACGTTCATAACTTGACGTAGAACTTATTATCCTATATGCGTAGAAAACAATAAAATATGTTCACTGATTACAAGAACATTAATAATGACGAACACGAACAGATAAATGGCGCTCTTTAGTTTTTTTTTTAGTTAGCTAAGGACACCGCGCTGTGCAGCCAACACTTACCAGCCAGTAATTCATACAATTTACGATCGATTTCTATGAAATTTTTAAGTTCCAAATTCAAATCACTTTGCCGCCCGCTAAAATGCTCTTAACAGAAAAGAGCTATTTTGCGCCCTGTATCGTGGTGCAAAGTGATTCTTTTCGAATAGAAGGAATGAAAACGAAGTTTCCGCTATGGAACGTAGTTTCCGCAAAATTCGAATGAATGATATTGATATAACATTTGATGCCGTCAATGGTTAGACGCACAATTTTTTTTTCTTGTGAAAATTCCTCATGGATGCCCTGCTCGGACTCCTACCAAGCCCTGGGTATGTATAAATATGGCATTTTTCCATAATGGGCATTTATAGATATAAATAGTGCAAGTAAAGTATTAATTTTCTTCCAACTTTTAATCAAAATTACATATCAGCTTTTATCAATGTAATTGAAAAACAAAAGAATCCCTTTTATCACGTAAAAGCGCCACAATTTTATCGCTTTCAAGCCGTGTAAAGTTATAAAGGTAATCCCATAAATCACCAGTTAATTGTTCTCCGTTCACAATGCTGCAATTATTACGTCCGTGACTGGGGGTTTCTATTGTTCTTCACGGTTTCAAGACAGAAACGGAGGGTAGATAGCATTACGGTTAACGTTAACGTACGCGTTTTGTGTGAATGCGTTTGGTTTCAGTTTGCGGTTAAAAGAAGTTCATATAAGCAAGAGTTTTTTTTAACGTGAGGGAAAATCCATAATGGATGCTATGTTGGACTCCTACCGACTAAAAAACATCACGTAACGCCCACCAGCCTACGGTTGGAAGCTCTAGGTAAGCCCTCGGAAGGATGTCCCAGGACTCCCAACAGACCTACGGCTAACACTGCAGCCTCGCCTAGGGGGTGGTTCGGGTGCTATCCCGCGTCTTTGGGGGGCTTTCAGATGTGATCCCGCTTCTTAGGAGGGGCGTGCGTGAATCCCTCACGTCACGCTGCTGTCATGGGCCTGCTTCTGTAAGGACAGTGAACAGCTCACTCACCGTCCTATAAGCAAGAGTTTGTGAGAGAAAAGCTAAGAAAAAGCTTTAGAAAAGCGTACAGGGAAATGGGAACGAATACAAAGACAACTTTATTTATGCAGTACTGAGGTGCCATACAAGTGTACATAATTGGAAATAGGTACCGTAGCCGATGTACGTGCCTGGGCTATTTTTCCGAGGGCTTACCCGGGCTTCCAACCGTAGACTGTTAGGCAGGATACGTGAGGTTTTTCAGTCGGTAGAAGTCATAGCATAGCATCCATGAGGATTTACCCTCACGAAAAAAAAGCCTATGGACGTATATGGAATTTGCTCTGCCGATTCAATTGAACTGTCAACGGACAGAAACAGAACAGTTTTGAGCTGTCTATATGGTCTTGAAATTTCCTTAACTATTACAAAGTTATTTACTGATAACTAAGATTGACAGTTCAACGTGCCTCACAAAGCATGGAAACACGAAGTTATTATAAAATGATATTTTTAGAACAAAAAGTTTTGTTATATTTAGCCCTTAACATAGTTCGAACCTCATTTTCATAGCAGAGTTGCTCAAATAGAATGAATTTCCATTCTAATTGAGCAACGTACGGATTTAGTCGATTTGAGTATGACTTACAGGTCATCAAAGTGCCTATAGTCGTCACCCTCCCGCCTATTGAGCCAATTGCTTGTTAACCACCGTAGTAGTAACCATTCTACTAATTTATCTGATATTATTTATAGTATAAGTAAAATTCAGTATTCAATAATGCTACAGGTTTCACTGTAGCATTTAATCGAATTATGTCGTAGCTGTTCGTAGCAGTTAGTAGCATTGCAACAATTCGCAAAGAGTACAACGTTCTGTTTAATTAATTATGTACATATTTATTTTACCGCGGTCAGTTTAAATTAATTACAGAGACCTACAAACTGTTGCCGGTATATTAAAAAGAGCAAGAGTGCTAAATAAATTACTCATATAATTTATAACAACTTTTGCGGGAGGTCGTAAAATCGGTGACCCTCAAAATTAGCAGTGTTAATCAACCAACTTCTTTAGATAGGTCACCATAAATTTGCTAACTGTTAGATTGAAATCCTCCTGGCTAGATTGCAAACTGTCTTTTTTGAAGTGAAACTTCTTTATCGGCGTTGGAAAAAAAATTGCGTCACGTCACGATTTTTGGTTACGCGCCATCTTTGTTTTGTTCCCCACCACGGTGGATTCGAATTAAGAGTACTTTATCCAGGGATAGCATGTCATTTAAGGGTTTTTGGACTTTTGGACTTTTGGGCCTTTGGACTTTTGGACTTTTGGATGGGACATTGGTACTTTGGGTCTTTGGGACTTTGGAACTTTGAGACTTTGGGACTTTTGAACTTTTGAACTTTTGAACTTTTGAACTTTTGAACTTTTGGACTTTTGGACTTTTGGACTTTTGGATGGGACCTTGGTACTTTGGGTCTTTGGGACTTTGGAACTTTGTGACTTTGGGACTTTGGGACTTTTGGACTTTTGGACTTTTGGACTTTTGGACTTTTGGACTTTTGGACTTTTGGACTTTTGGACTTTTGGATGGGACCTTGGTACTTTGGGTCTTTGGGACTTTTGGACTTTTGGACTTTTGGACTTTTGGACTTTTGGACTTTTGGACTTTTGGACTTTTGGACTTTTGGACTTTTGGACTTTTGGACTTTTGGACTTTTGGACTTTTGGACTTTTGGACTTTTGGACTTTTGGACTTTTGGACTTTTGGACTTTTGGACTTTTGGACTTTTGGACTTTTGGACTTTTGGATGGGACCTTGGTACTTTGGGTCTTTGGGACTTTTGGACTTTTGGACTTTTGGACTTTTGGACTTTTGGACTTTTGGACTTTTGGACTTTTGGACTTTTGGACTTTTGGACTTTTGGACTTTTGGACTTTTGAACTTTTCGACTTTTGGACTTTTGTACTTTTGTACTTTTTGACTTAATTTAAGGTGAGGTGAAAATTAAGTTTATGAAGAAGTTTCACTTCCTACGTGTGTACACTAAGTACACGCAATTTTTTTTTTAACGTGAGGGAAAATCCTTCATGTATGCTATGCCGGACTCCTACCGACTAAAAAATCTCTTGTAACGCCCAACAGCCTACGGTTGGGAGCCCTGGGTAAGCCCTTGGAAGGATGTCCCAGGACTCCCAATTGCAAAACTGTCTAAGAATTACGATCGAATGGATTATTTCTTTTCTCCCTTCTGACCTGTGGTACACCTAATTCGTCCACCTAAGGGGTCCACGATTAACTTGGGACACGTTGGTTCATGGTTAACTTTTGTTCTCCTGGTCCACCTGTGTGTTCCACGGTTACTTCACACTTTTTTTTGTGATAAACCATCACTTTCTTTGGTTTAGCGTTTTAAGTACCTATTCCGTTTGATTGTCATCTAGCGAAAAGAATTCTTACATAAAATAACACTAATAAATTAGGCGTCTGGCGCACGGCATCCAATGAAGTATTTTTTATGAATAAAACCTTAAAAATTCCAATCCACAACCCTAAACCCACCGCAAAAAATATAGAGAATATTCTAACCATATTATTAAACTATGCAAACGAAGTTATAATGACGAAAAACGACATTCACGAATGACAAATGGCGGTAATAACTCACAAGGAAGAACGAGTAACAAATTAGGTAACGTTCAGCGAACATTTTTAAGCATTTCGCGTCGATAGTAGGGAGCTGTCTAACCCTCGTCACAGTGTAGACACAGCCTTACGGACACTTAGATCATAAGCATGTGAATCTTTCTTAGTAGCTAAATGGTCTAAGGAATCTTTTCTTGCAACTGACAGCTCGATTTTTTTTATTCTTTGAGCGGGCTTAGGTATTTTATGCAGCCTTTTGTTTTCTTGTTAACGTTATTATTCTTTGTAATTTCTTAGTTACGTTTTCAAAAGGGGTTCAGAATGTAGTACTTGAGTACATATAATCTTTAGGGTTAGGTATTCAAATGGTAAAAACGGGGTTCTATTTCTTATAATAAGCTGCCTGATTTTCACCAGGCTATCTCTTATGAACCGTGATGGATTATGTATTTCTGTTGTTACTGTAACAAAAAAATACTAAAATAAGAAATAAAATAATATTTAAGGGTGGTAATAATAAGCTTTGTTGTGTGCTACAAAGCTCACAAAATTATTAACTAAATTGCTCTGAACTTTCTCTGACCCAAGGGAACTTTATAGGGCTTATTGGACCTATAGGTGGACCATTTCAGTACCTGAGCATCGAGTATCCTTTCTAACAGCCTACGGTTGGGAGCACCGAGTGAACCCTCGGAAGGATGTCCCGCCGTCTCTTTCACGAGAATGAAATGTTCATAGCCTCTTTCTGTGAGCAGTTCATGCTCGTGAGCTTCCAGCGGAGTCCCACTTACTCCCGCTGGAGATCATGGCTCGCGCCATGGTCTCCAGCGAGAGAGATCCAATCAGCATGGCAGTGCACTGGATGTTAAAAGAGTGACCGGAGTTTTATTGCCAGGTTCTTTTTCTCCGGCTCTACCTATTGCGTTGCGAATCTGGCAGTAAATGTAAATGTAGAAGCAATCATTTGGACGTTCATAAGCGTTACATTGTGACCTATATGAATTAAGATTTTTAATTTTTCATTTTTATAGTACTTTTGTAAATATGTAGTGCACAAAAAGAATAGCCTGCCGAGTTTCTTGCCAGTTCTTCTAAAGTGGGCCGCGTTCCGAACTGGTGGTACAATTCGAATTGTATTCATTGACGTGTCGCAAGTGCCTATGTATTGGGATTATGCGAAATATTTTTTTTTTTTTAAATTTGAGTTTGAGTCCACTGCTGGACGTAGCCTCTCCCATTTACGTCACAACACACGGTCCTGCGCCTTCCACATCCAGTCCCAGCCTGCGACCTTTTCCAAGTCGTCGGTCCATCCCACGTTTCTAACTTAATAATTACAAACGTTTAATTTATAAAAAAAATATTTTCCTACATTTGAATGTCTAGCTCTGCCTACATAATTTACAAAAAAGAAAATATATGATAATTCATGCTGTTTTAATGTTTTCATTAGTGTAGGTGTAATTATGCTTAACTGAAGATTGACGTGGGCGCAATATAAATTATGTGGTTGGTAAAATATGGTAAGATAAGAATATATTATCTACAATGGGTAAGTTTTAAATATGATATTTAATTTATTGTGGTTTAAAATTTGCTCTGCCAACACATAGTCCATATTAAAGCCTTAACATAGTAGATAACACGGAATAATTTCTTTGCGGTGGTAGCTAAGGACCCGTTGGCAGTCGATAGTACCCAAACCCGTAGGCGAAGCCGCGGTGGTAACCATAGTGAGCTGGGAATTTATTTATTATTTGATGCATGGAAAAGTTACAGCTCGCACAATATCATCTAAACCAAATTAAGCAAATATGGTATGGTATAAGGTATATAAGCTTGTGGTATGGGATCTAGAAGATTGATAGATACAATGCAACATTTACATTCATTTTTAAATAATTTAAATATTTATGTCATAATTTCAAATATTTATGTCATTCGTTTGATGACACTCATTACATTATAAACCAGTACAATATTATCATCACATTCACATTCAAAATTATCTGTGAAACCGAGCATATGTGATAAAACCGATTGTATAATTATTATTGCAATATTATCATGTTTTTGCAGCTCATTGCCCCGAGGAGTACTCCCGTTTATTTGTACACTAAATAAATCATTTTGTTAAATTACTAGCCAAATTTAAGCAATTTTACCTGCGTAGTTCCCAGTCCCGTGGGAATACGGAAACAAATCTAGTCTATGCCACCCAGGGATAGGGAGCTTCCCAACGTTAAAATATTTTAATTTTTTTCAGTTTTGTTTTGGAGCCAATTCAATGCAAGCAAACAAACAATCAAATATTATTTCATGTTTATAATTTCAGTAAAAGTCAGTCAAATCAGGTCACATATATATAAAATAACCAAATTAAAAAATTTGGTCCTATTGTTCTTAAACTAATACTTAGAAAACAAAACCGATCCCTCTTTATCAAAGTAAAAATACAACGAACTTACTTAATGTAATCTTCCAAAAGACGTTATTCTCCAATATTCAACTTCAAAGCTGAAAAACACTATTGAAAACAGTCTAAATAGCTTTCGAAATCAATGAAAACCCGATAAATTCGTACCTGACCCAATTCTGACAAAAACTTTCTCACAATGCTGTCTAAGAAAAAAACAAGATTGAAAAACGATCGTCTGGTTGAAAATAATTCCTTTAATTCTGCCGGGTAAGGTTGGGTGTTCACGGGTAGTTTGCCGACAATAAACCCGAGTTGACGAGGGACTGGCCCTTGACACAGACCCGTTTTGTCACAGTAATGCGTTCAAAATTTCGGCAATGACTTATCCAGGCCGAAAACAATGGCCATCAGTGTGAACTGCGCTTAAAGAATTCGTCTTAATTACAAACCTCAACTTATCATTGTCAAGTGCAAATTGGAGTACTGATATTTCGTAATTTGTTTGAAATTGATGAATGATTGGGGATTAAGTATATTTTATATTTCTTCTAAGGAATTATTTGCTGGTTTTTCCTCGCCTCTTCTCGTTTACGAAGTCAAGCTAAATAGGCAATTTTCTGAAGTGGCAAGTCTTACAAAGCACTTTTCCCCACAATTAGCCCCACATGCCATTGTTACCCCTTTCATGCCATTGTTCGTGAGCTCTTTCGGTCTGTTACAGTGTTGCCACTATAATGGTTCTAAATTAAGACATGTGCATGTGCAGGTTGTGTCGACATATTGTTAATAAATTTCAACCAACCCATGCGGCCTTTGTTGGCCGCCGGGAGAAAACGGTTTCACAAGCTTTCTGAAGCACGGAACGTTCATAATTTAAAATACGACAAACGGTCACCCAGCTCAGGAAAGACCGTAGCAAAAGTGATTATTTACTGAACACTTGGCGCAATCGTGATTACGAACGCTTCTTTTTAGTCCGTTAGTCATAACAGAACTAATATCTCTTCACAAATAACCCTAATAACCCTTTAAACAAGGAAATTTTAAATACTGGCAACACTAAAACCACTTAGTGAAACTTTCCCTATGTATTTTAATAAGTATTGAAGCCAAAACACCCCTTTCCCACATTACAATAGAAACTAGCATGCAAAAGTTAAGTAACCCTGCAGCCACACTATGCTACTCGCATTGCTCCTCGCGTTGCTCTAATAGCCATACACTCCCATACTCGTGATGTTCCTTCGCTCGTATTGCTGCTTCTTTGACTCGTGCTTAAAAGCGACAAGCAAGTGCGAGTCGGACTCGCGCACGGAGGGTTCCTCACCAAACAGCGACAAAAAATCACGTTTATTGTATGGGAGCCTTCTTAATTCTTTTCTATTTTAGTATTTGTTGTTATAGCGTTGTGTGAAATGTCCGTGAATATTTATTTATGTACTTAAAGCGGTAATAGAAATACATACTTTGTGAAATTTTCAGATTCCTAGCTATATAAGTGGCAGACGGACAGTAAGGTCTCAGTAATAGAGTCCCGTTTTTAGCCTTTGGATTCGGAACCCTAAAACCATCCATTTTAGGGATCCGATCCGAATCACGGCAGAACGAGTGAGTAACTTAATCACACGACGTCTCTGCACATTTCCCTCGTTATTTCTCTAGTCGAGTGTGTGGCCGTAACATAAGAACCACAAAATAATAAGGTACAGAACGCAATCTCATCTTTTTTGCTCACACTCGCGCACAAACCAGTATCGAAATTGATATGAAAATCCTTTGACCTCGTGTCCGTGAATTTCCACTTTGTATGAGATGATGTTTGTTGAATAAGGAAGCCTGAAAATGACTTGCTCTGCTGGATTCTCAAAAAAATCTTAAAATGCATAATTTTTAGATTCTTTAAAATTGTAAATAGAGCTCATAAAAGAATAAGCCGCTGAGTTTCTTGCCAGTTCTTCTCAGGTGGGTCGCGTTGTGAACTGGTGGTAGACTTTTAGTTTTATATGGACGTTTTACAAGCACATCTGTATAAAGTGAAAAAAAAATGGAGATTCCCTTCTGTACATTATTATATTGTGTTAAAAACAGCATACCAACTGGCGTCATTTACCCACAGCTACGTTTATTTAAACACTGTGAATGCCTTTATTTGAGTTTGAAATTAATTCAGCCAAGGGTTTTGGATTCCTGACTTCGTCTAATAAATGTTATTATAAGAGAGTTACGGGAAGTTGGAAAATATGAAATGGAAAAGCCCTCGGGGCTTGGCCGTTTAACTCCGGACAATTAACGTAGTGTGGCTTATGGCTTTATACAGTGTGTACTAAAACCTTTTCCGATTTCGTATCGTTTTTGAGTGGTATTTTTTTATCAGCGAGTATCATTTTTCCATACTTACTAAAATTAGAGGGAAAGATTTGTTTAATCGATACAGTGTAAAAATATAAACCAATTTAAAAAAATACTTTCGTCATTAAAGATTTAAGTTATTCTGCTGTGTCCTTTTAACACTACCCAACATAAGTAGAGTTAGTAACAACTATTCTGCTATGTTGGGTAGTGTTAAAATCATATCTTTTGACACGTCATAATCGAAAACATACTATACGGCCAAATTCACCAGTTGTATTTTGTCCTGGGTGGAGCCTATTTTACAGTTTAGATAGATGCTATTTTTTTAACGTGAGGCAAAATCCTTCATGGATGCTATGCCGGACTCCTACCGACTAAAAAACCTCACGTAACGCCCAACACTCTACGGTTGGGAGCCCCGGGTTAGCCCTCGGAAGGATGTCCCAGGACTCCCAACAGACCTACGGCTACCACTGCGGATTTGGGTGCTATCTAGCGTTTTTTGGGGGGTTTTGGGGTGTCATCCCGGTTTTTAGGGGGGGGGGGGGGGGGCGTGCGTGAATCCTTTACATCACGCTGTCGTCTAGGGCCTGCTTTTGTAAGGTCGGTAAGCAGCCCCCTCACCGTCCTCAGGCCCCCGGTCATGTAGGCCGATAGTCTTCGGCGAAGACACGTCGGCGGCGCCCAAGCCGCCGACTGCGGAACTCGGGTGGGAGAGTTCCAATATGGAAACACCCAAACTTCGAAACACATTGTGGATTTTTTCACAATGTGTTTCGAAGTTTGTGGATCACACAAATATTTGGAGCGACCCAAAAATCGAACCCAGAACCTCCAGCGCCGCAGGCGGTATCACTGCCGACTACGCCACCGAGGCAGTCATTTGTTCGAACCCAGCCATCAAAACGTGATAAATTCTAAATTTAAAACCTGTATTTCCAAACGATCAATATCTTTAAATAAACCGGAAGGCGCTAGGTGAACCACACTTTCCCCAAAAACATAAAAGTCAGCAAACCTTCAAAGGTGCTTCAAATTTTAAGGATAAATCTAATACAGGAGTATTCTTGAAGGTTATAAAAATCTTCTCAAAGGCTTTTCAAGTGATCTTAATACTTGTTACGTTGAAAAGTGGGTGATTCTAATCAGATTTTGATTTGATACAGCATATTCTTTTTGAATTGCACGGCATAATCTAGATCAAGTTACTGAGTGAAGTTTTGAGGGTGATTTTTGATTGTAGAGGTTGATATTACAATGTTTTGACCGACTTTGAAGCGGCATTAGTATGGAATATAAAAATTTGTTGTAAGAAACTATTGTATTCGTTTAGATATTTCTTATCCATTAAGGAGTAGGTAAATGTGCAATAATCAATACGAGACCAATTGGTAGTCGAAAGTCGACATTAAATGAACAACAAAAATAGTGTAAATATGCCTGACGGCATACTTCAAACGTGATCCTAATGACAAGTGACATAACACCGAGCGCTGGAGGGGCGGCCATGCACGACATATCAGGACGTTGAAAGTCGAGTCTCGGTCATTATTAGTGCAACGATCGACCGGTGCGCACGCGCCCACGTGCTCTGGTGGAATGTTATATCTGTGTAGATCTAGTTAATCCTCGAAAGTTCCTTGTGTTTAGTGTTAGTTATACGATTGACTAAATGAGTGTTAACTATACCATTATTTATTCATACCACGATTCCTGGTTTCCACGCCCAACTACCTGCAAAGTGACGGTTACATCGGAATGTAACAACGTGCCACCTGACACCACTCAATCCTACATGCCCTATTTCTCTTGATTATTGTATAAACTTTAATTAAGGACCTATGTAATATTTTTCGTGCATGCATCACTCAATTTACTTAAAAAGAGTTACAAGGCTTAAGCTTCACGTACATTATAATCTACGTACGAATCTAATGGCTTTCTATTCACGTTAAATTATGCAGATTAACTTGAGAATCGATATCTAAAATGAGTGAAAGAAAGTGAGGTTGCCGCGCGCCAGTGACCTCCTTCCATTGTCGAGTTCGATCATACCGTTTAATACACGTGTATAATATACTCGTACATGTATGGCAAGGGTAGCCATGATAAAAATATGTTAGGGATATTGGTAAGTATCATACTTCGCGAGTTGTCACCTATCTAAGAGTAGACATCCAATATACGTACTGTAATAGTGAGGGAGATCACTAAATAAAACAACTCACTGAGAATGTTGATTAATCGCTGTATTTATCACAAGCTTAGGTCGTTTACGTTTTTGGAGTGTCGCGGTTGTACAACGTGTGTCCTACCCTACTACCCTACCATAAAATATATTTTCATAATGCTGCATAACGTAAACAATCTAAAATATTATATTTTATCTCCATACAGTACCACCTATAGGTGTACAAATTTGTTAAAATATTTGTTACTCAAACAACAAACAGCTCTAAGGACTTAAACAATTTGATAGAAATTTTAAATACAGATAGCTAAAACTCTGGAATGCAGAAGAACTTTTTTTACCCGGTAAACAATTTTTTGTCTAAAACGAGTATGAGAAAACTTTATTATTCATGCCAAGCTAGTTAATTATGATCTAGCTAATATTCGTAGCTCAAATTGTGAGCTTATTTCAGTCACTTTGACTTAGTAGAAGGACAAGGACATTCCATATTCAGGTTCGCTTCTGGGCAGACCCACCAAATCTTGCGTCGCGTCGCCGTCGTGGACTCCTTCCAAAAGCAAAAAGAGTGGAGAGCGGGCGATTGCTTGGATGCGCTCTTGCGACACGGTGGGGTGTCAACAGCCATTTGGCACCGAATGCTGGCTAGACCATGCGGCCCTATGTGCATTCTGCCTAAGAAGGGACTTCAACTCTTTGCTTATTTCTGGAATCTTCTTGCTTATATTTGCTATGTATAAGCTTCGGAAGAGGCTAATGCTAACTTCCACTCATACGCACCAGGGCTCTCTTCTGATACACACGTCTTATAACTCTCCAGTCTCATGATCCTTCTTTCTAATAAGACACTAATAAAATAGCTGTCTACGCTGACACTTGGAGCCAATGAAACTCAGAAAAGGTTGATATCTTGAATATATTGAAGTAATGTTAGAAGCAGCTGCTCGCGGCGCGACGAATATTGGAAGTGAAGAGAACCGTTAAATTTATTGTATGAGTAGACTGATCTAGTTATTACGTAGGTAATTGCAAAAATAATGAGTACTTATATAATGCAAGTCGCGCCGCGAGCTTCTAGGTACAAATTGTTATTTAGTAAAGGGTCTGCTGCGGGTCTGGATGGTATACGGCCGGGCCATTTGAAGGAGCTAACTTCAGCATCTGCGGGCGACAGTGGACCACGTTTGGTGGATAGCCTGACGCGATTGGTCAATTTTTTACTTAGTGGAAAACTCAATCCAATGATCATCCCTTACTTTTACGGGGCTTCGCTTTGTGCTTTAAAGAAGAAGGATGGGGGAGTGAGGCCCATAGCGATAGGCAGCACATTCAGGCGCTTGGCTGCTAAAGTGGCTTGCCGATCGGTGAGCGAGGCCATGACCGAGTATCTGCAGCCTCAACAGCTAGGTTTTGGGACACGGCAAGGTTGTGAGGCGGCGATTCATGCCACGCGAACTTTTGTAATGGATCCGTTGAACGCAGGTTGAGTGGTAGTAAAACTGGACATTTGTAACGCATTCAATACCCTGGAAAGAGACATCCTGTTGAGCGAAGTCAGACAGAATATCCCTTCTATTTACCTTTTTCTGCACCAAGCCTACTTTTGTCCCTCTCACCTTTTCTTTGGAAATTAACTCATTTCCTCTGAGGTAGGAGTGCAGCAGGGAGATCCACTAGGACCACTTACCTTTAGTTTAGCGATACACAAGATTATTACAGGCGTAAAGTCTCCCCTAAATCTGTGGTACCTGGATGACGGCACGATCGGGGGGGCACCAGCTGAGGTTTACCGGGACCTGGAGGTGCTCATACCTCGGCTTAGGGCACTCGGTCTGAACGTTAACCCCTCGAAGTGTGAATTCTTCCCATGCTGTCCAGATGTAAACTCCCACTTCGCTCGTTTTAGTGAGCTTTTACCTGGCCTCAAATCCCTTTCTTCTAATTCTTTTTTCCTTTTAGGCTCCCCTATCTTCCTCAGTGCCGTTCCGGGAGCAATTGCTTCCCGGAGGCAACTGCTTCTTACCGCTCAACAGCGTCTTGGTGCTTTGTCAGCACATGTTGCCATGGTTTTGCTCCGTATGTGCTTTGCTTTACCAAAAATAAATTATTTCTTGCGGACTGCTCCTACATGGCTGTGTAGTGAAGAGGTCCACCTTTTCGATGACTCGTTGAGAAAAGCAGTAGAGTCGATACTGAACGTTTCCCTTAGCGACTTACAGTGGCTCCAGGCAGCCTCTCCGGTTCGGTATGGGGGATTCGAGGTGCGGCGTGCTCGGGATGTGGGCTTGCCGGCATTTATCGCGTCGGCTCATGGGGTGTCCGGGCTAGTTGCTTCTATTCTCCACTCGAATGGCGATGTTGGACGAAATGGGTTCAGGATCCCTTATGTGTCAGAGGCGATCACTGCATGGTCTGCTCTTGTTCCGGAAGCGCCGTATCCGAGCTCTCCTCAGGTCCAGCGTGCATGGTGCGATGTTCTTACTAAGCGAAACTACAGCTTGTTAATAGATGATGCTGTGGGAGCAGACCTCGCCAGATTGAGAGCCGTGGCTCAGCCTGAGTCCGGTGCTTGGCTGCACGCGCTTCCTTCGCCACATGTAGGAACTTTGTTGGACGACGACTCTCTGCGGGTGGCTGTGGCTCTCCGCTTGGGCTGCAAGGTGTGTGAACCTCACATATGCATCTGCGGTACCATGGTGGAGAGCGATGGTCATCATGCTTTGAGTTGCCGTCGCTGCACGGGCAGGCATCCGCGTCACCACGCTCTGAACGAGTTAATCCGGCGGGCTCTAGTGTCGGCTGAGGTCCCATGTGTTCTCGAAATCTCGAACCACCAGGTTTGTCCCGCGCAGACGGCAAGAGACCGGACGGTCTGACCCTTGTGCCATGGAAGAATGGCAAGTGCTTAGTGTGGGACGCAACATGCGTTAGCACTTTCGCCGCCAGTCACTTGGCTCGTACCGTCCACTCACCGGCGGCCGCAGCGGAAGATGCTGCTTACAGGAAACGCCGGAAGTACGCGGAGATGGAGTCGCGTTATCTGGTCGTACCAGTAGCCGTAGAAACAATGGGCTGTTGGGGGAGTGATGCCAAGGCTCTGGTCTCGGAGATAGGCCGTAGGCTACAAGACAAGACGCATGACTGTCACTCCCGGTCGTACCTGGTACAAAGGATAGCTGTCGCTATCCAGCGCGGCAACGCTGCTAGTGTATTGGGCACCTTTGCGCCGGGTATGATCGGGGGTGGAATGTTCAGTAGGCAATAGTTTACATAGTAGTTTAGTTATTTGACCTATTTATTTAATTTCATTTAGTAAAATTGCCCAGTTATAAACTCGATCTCATACACTCATATCCATCTGTAGGTTGCCTGGAAGAAATCGAACTTAGCAATAAGGCTGCCTATTGTACATTTTAAACTCAGTATTCCATAATCATGTAAATGTTAATTAGTGTACAATAAAGCGTATTCTAATCTATTCTATCCTAGAGAATGCTTCATACCACCAGATACTGCCTCGTAGAATAATCCTACATTGTAGAAACTTATGGTGTCTCTAGCACCTTGTAGATGAATATCGGTCACCTATTGTTTTAGAGCCATTGTTTCTCTTGAAGAGCTTATTTTAGGATTCCGTACGCAAGGGTAAAAATGGGTCCCTAAAGACACCCTTGGCCGTCGGTGTGTCTGTCACCAGACACTCATGAAACGTGATAGCTAGATAGTTGAAATTGTTACAGATGATGTATATCTTAACAACAAATACTAAAAGCAAAAAATTTTTTTTTTTTTTATACTACTTAGGTGGCAGACAAGCTTACGGCCCACCGGAAGGTTGGTAACCGTAACCTATAGACGTTTGCAACACCAGAGGCGCTACACACGCGCTGCCGACCCGGGCGCAGGTTGTGACGACCCACAGTTGAAATTTTTCAAGCCGCCCGTAAGTCCTTCAACTTGGCTTAACGACTGTCATTTTACTGACAACCGGGACCAACGGCTTATCGTGCCTTCCGAAGCACGGAAACGCTCGTAAATAAATGTCATAAAGTGGTCCACGTGGTGGTCACCCATCCATATCCGGCCATAGTAAATGTTGCTTACTGCAGTGATCGTTTACAGAACACTGAGTCCGCGGGGCCACGAGCGCTTCAAAAATTCTAATGTAGGTTCCATAAAATAGACGTGATTTTTTTGCCGTTTTTGGCACGGAACTCTTTGTGCACGAGATCGACTCACACTTGGCCGGTTTTTTGATATTGTCGATGAAAATGCTCGAATGAGTGTTTGGGACTCACATAAATCACTATTTTGACCTCAGTTTGATATTAAAGTCGTATTTCATAAGGATTATCTTTGAATTATGAGTGCCTAGTCTACTAAAGGTAAGGCGGGTAATTCTCAGTTCTCCTATATTTCGGATGGTCGTAACTATACACAGAGCAACGCGCGCCATTAATACAGTTCGCGTTGCTCTATGTATCTATGCTAATACCTACTTTATTTATTTATTTATTTAAACTTCTGCACAAATCAATTTGTACAAAGGTGGACTTTTCTACCAGTCAACCTTTGGGATGCAGAAATAAGTTAAAGTAGGTGCTTAAAGTATACCGACGAAAGTTAAAAGTATAAAATGGTACAAATTACAAGTTTAATAAAAAAAAATCAAATATTGATACTTTAAAGAGAGAATTTTTGTTTGTAATAATCGATAAACTCGGAAATTATACTAATCCGATCCATACTAATATTATAAAGCTGAAGAGTTTGTTTGTTTGTTTGTTTGTTTGTTTGTTTGTTTGTTTGTTTGAACGCTAGGATCTCAGGAACTACTGGTTGGATTTCAAAAATTCTTTTACAGTTTGATAGTCCATTTATCGAGGATGGCTATAGGCTATATAACATTACGCTAAGAAGAGTAGGAGCGGAGCAGCAAACAAGAATGTTTTGAAAACGGGGAATATTTTTACCACCTGAGAGCTTCCGAGGCGTACGCTGCGTAAATGGTTAAAGTTAGGTAAAAATTTTGTATTACAAAACTGTTTCTCTTAAAAAGTTCTACAAAAAAGTCCGCGACAGCATATATCTATCTTTTAAGGTTCGCTCACAATAACCTAATTTGTCTATCTCTTAAGGTTCGCTCACGATATATTGAAACTGAAGAGTTTGTTTGTGCTAGGATCTCAGAAAGCACTGGTTGCATTTCAAAAATAATTTTACAGTTTAATTGTCTATTTATTGAGGTTGGCTAATGGCGATGTAACATCACGCTAAGACGAATAGGAGCGGAGCAGCCATGAATAATGTTTCGAGAACGGGGATTATTTCTTTCTTTTGAGAGCTCCCATTGCGGACGCTGCATAAATAGTTAAATTTACGTAAAAATTGTGTATTACAAAATTGTTTCTCTTAAAAAGTTATAAAAAGTCCATAACAGCATGTCTATCTTTTAAGGTTCACTTACAATAACCCTCTTAAGTTTTAAAGTATGAGCGACGCGACGGGAGTAAACTTGGTCTGCAGTGGCAGCCAGTCAACTGATCGGTAAAAACCGGCCAAGTGCGAGTCGGGCTTGCACGCGATGAGTTCCATACCGAAAAACGGAAGGGTGGAACTAGAAGCGACGGGAAACATTATATCACTTTAACACTTCTTTTCTTCTCAATCTCATGTGAAGCAAACGAAGATATGCGGTTCAGCTCTAATTAATTCAAGCGACGCGACGCGACGGGGGTAAATGCAACGGGAAACATTATAACACTCAAAATATTAATTCCATACCTCTCCCTTTCTTACTCTCATGTGACGCAAACGAAGTTGCGCGGGTCAGCTAGTATTAAATATAGTGTCACCATTAGAAAGTAAATTTATTTTAAAATACCACAATTTCCTAAACAAATGTAAATACGGGCAATAAGGGTACAAGACATGCTTGACTTGTGCCTTTGAAATTGTTCTGCGAAGTCCAGATAATTTCTGACCATGGTCTCTACCATAGATTTAGAATTTTTCGGTACATTCTAAATCTATGGTCTCTACGGTATTGCAGTATTGAAACGGACAGTGACAAGATTATGACAAGATGCTGTTAAAATCTCAAGCCCATAATAGCTTTCACTTGCCTTAACGACTGTCATATTACCCGAAACAAGGTCAAAGGCTTAAAGGATTCAATAAGCTAATAGAAGAAATATCTAAGGTAGTAATAAGGTTACGTCAATAATACAATTTTCCATGAAAATTTTAAGTCTTTCAGCCTTGATGAGACTGAGCGAGTTTACAAGCTACAAGCCAGCGAGTTCGGAAGGACCTCGCTGACTTGCTCTATTTCATCGAGCTTTTTAAAAATCTCAGTGTCCATATCCCATTGTCGCTCACTTACTAGCTTTAAAACTAGCCAACTACATACAGACATACATACATATAGTCACGCCTTTATACCCGAAGGGGTAGGCAGAGGCATAGTATACGCCCACATTTCACCTTATTGTTATGTAATGTCCCACGTAATAGGTGGTGAGCCTATTGCCATGTTGAAATGGACAGGCTCATGTCGTGACGACCTGCTCTTAATTTTCTTTAAACCACCCATAATGCCTTCAACTTGGCTTAACGATTGTCATTTTAGTGACAACCAAGTTTCATTTCGAGTTTTCCTTCTCTACGCACTGGATCGTATCGTATTGCGATAGTGTGTCTTAGTCGTCTCTTACGACACCCTCGGGATGAATTTGGGGTAGTGACATTTTGATCTCTTTTCCGTCGCCACACGGGAAGCTACTATCTAGCAGCTTGTAAACTCGCTCCGTGTCATTGAAGCATTAAATACAATAACCCTTTAAAATATAAATGAGGTCACGCAAAAGTAGGTTTTACTAATATTCCTAGAAATTACAAAATCCATTCCACTCTTCTATTGATCTATTCGTTATTGATTTATAAGTATTAATTATTGATGCCCATGACTTCAAGTATAACTCTAGTAAAAATATGAATCTTTTTACTTTGTTAGTAAGTAGATTATTTAAACTACTAAGATAGCAAAAACACTACGGCGTGCTTGATCAAAAATGTTTTAGGGATACTCTTTCGGAATCATATCGAAATCTATGTACGGTATGATAATACCTATACTGTATTTTAATAGCTTTGCGCAAAACTGTAAACAAACACATTTGATCCTATATATTCATAGTTACTTACAATTGAATATTTACCCTGATGATATTCTAGTATCCAGGAGTCATACAGTGTTCTTACAATCATTTCGACACCAAATAACTTCTTTATGACAGTTTATTTTCATTTAAAATACCTACTCAGGATAGAAAAAAATTCAATGATTTGTAATACTATATTTTTCTACTCATCTGTCTTAGACAACGATTGTCAAAACATGACATGTTTACATTATTGCCAGATCGGGCAGAATTGGACTGTACCATACATAGGTGCTATAAATAATAATAATAAAGCAATTGAGCCGGTGGAGGCCCAGGGCGAACCGGTTACCGCTGAGCCCCTAGCTCCCATTACCACATGCTCGCCCAGTACATCAGTGGATATATTGTGTGACAGTGTAAATAATAGTAATAGTTGTACTAAATTAATTGTATTTAGTGATGATATTGGTACCAATCTAAGTTCATTTTTAAAACAAAACTCAAATTCAAGTTATTACTCGGTTATTAATAATTGCTATCCGGGTGCTTCATTAAGGGCCGAATGCCAGAGCGCATTAGGTATTTTTACCACCTCACCTCACCGCGGGCGATACCCCCGTAGCATGCGATCGACATGAACTCATTTGACCCCAAGCACTTTGTTTGGACGTTGCCAGTTGGTGCAATTGTACGTTGACAGTTGGTGCAGCGTGTATTTCATGCCGCACTTTTTGTACCACCAAATAAATTACAACAGAAGTATAAGTTTATCAAACCTTTATAAGACATTTTATTAAGTAAGTGTCTGTTAGCAGGTATATTCAAAATGGGGTTGTAAGAAACCTTTCCTTATTTTTAACCGACTTCAAAAAAGGAGGAGGTTCTACATTCGTCTGTATGTTTTTATGTATGTTCACTGATATTTCCGTCAATTATAGACGGATTTAATTCTTTTTTCTTTTCTTCAATAGGGTTTACTTCTGAGGTAGTCCCATTTTTACCAGGTCAGGATCTGATGATGGGATCCAGGAGAAATCGAGGGCAACCACTGAAAATTGTAGGGACAACTAGTGCGTTTGGTAACTTTTTAATGAAGTGCTTTACAGTGGGCGCACACTAGGCGACAGTTGCGGCGACTTGTCGCGCAGTGTGCGCCTGCATCGGGCGACTTGACGCCGTGACAGACGTTGTGCAAGGAACACGTTGTCCAAAGCTGTCGCTAGGCGACTGTCGCCGTGTCGCCGCGACAATAGCGCGACAGACGCGAAGACTCCCCTTGCTTGTCTCGGAGTCGCGGCGACATGTCGCCTAGTGTGCGGAGCTTAGAACAAAATGTATGTAATTTGGCGCCCACAGCTTATCGCCGTGACAAGACGCCTAGTGTGCGCCCACTGTTAATGTACTACAATTTAATGAAGGTCAGGAGTCGATCTGATGATGGAACCGAAAGACAGTCGAGGGAATTATTTAACGATTTACAGCACGTACCTTGTGTTTGGGCTTGATTGCTTTGTATTGATAAGAACTTTACACCTAGATAGATATACTTTTCGGTCCACCCGTCACTTAAAATGATGATCAAAAAATTTTTAGTACTAAATAGAACTGACTTCAAAAAATCCTGAAAAATAAAATTTACATAGCACAAAGTAATAATATGTATTTTGATTTATCAGATTGTATTCAATATGATATTGAAGTTGGTGCCATTAATAATACCTACCTCAACCTATGGGTTTACTTGGCGCCGACTTCAATATGATATTAAATAAAATATGAAAAATCAAAATACATTTATCTTTGTGCCAAGTAAATTTAATTTTTCAGGATTTGTTTGAAGTCGGTTCTATTTTTTACTACTTTTTTTTTATCATCATTTTAATTGTGCCGAGAAAAGATAATAAGAAAAAAATCCGTCAATAATTTATGAAATCAATTCGAGCAGTCTTCGAAGAGGTAAGCATAGGTATAACATAAGCAGCAAAAAATAATAGAATGCATCTTGTGAGTAAAATAATGCGTTTATTTATTTTACATTATAATATGAATAAGACAAGTAACACGCACGCCGCATGTCAGCTTAGACCTGTGTTACAAAATACAACCAATGATAGATGGCGCTGACACCAACATAGTCAATTTGAAGTCAATTTTAAGTCTATTTGAAGACCCTACCCCTAGTTAATATTTGTGCAAAATTTTTAATCAAAAATATTGAGTACTTTTCGAGATCCTTCCGGACAAAGCAAAATTAACAGACAAACAGACGACAAACAGACAAAAAAATTCTAACTACATTTTCGACTTCGGTATCCTGTGTAGAACCCCCCGCGAGTATTTTTTTAAATATGTTTAATGTACAGTTTTGACTTTAGATCTTTTTATTATATGTATACAGACTAGGAACTTAGGTTGCCTAGAAAGTTTTCAAATACCTATTCTTAGTCTCCCGCAGGCTGGATCCCGCAGGTGGCCCCTTCCGAGGTCCGTGGAAGCACAAGGGATATAAACCCTTGTTTGCAAAAATAAAGGATTGAATTGAGTACTTAAACTAGAAAAATAATAAATATTTATGGGGGACTTCCATACAACAAACGTGATTTTTTTTGCCTTTTTTTATTAATAACGGCAACAAGTACACACTTGAAATGAACGCCGCAGACGTGTCTTCGCCCAAGACTATCGGTCTCTATAACCAGGGGCCTGAAGACAGTGAGGGGGCTACTCACCGTCCTTACAGAAGCAGGCCCATGACGGCAGCGTGACGTGAGGGATTTATGCATACCCCCTTCAGAAGCGGGATCACATCCGAAACACCCAAAGACGCAGGCTTGCACCCGAACCTACCCCTAGGCGAGGCCGCAGTGGCGGCCGTGGGTCTGTTGGGAGTCCTAGGACATCCTTCCGAGGGCTTACCCTGGGCTCCCAACCATAGGCTGTTGAGCGTAACGTGAGGTTTTTAGTCGGTAGGAGTCCGGCATAGCATCCATGAGGATTTTTTTTTTCTTTTTAACGTGAGAGAAACTCACGTTAAAAAGAAAAAAAAAAGGGTTTATAACCCTTGCTTACAAAAAATAAAGCTGTTATAAAGTTGAATGAAAAAGGTACATGTCCTCAAAGTCTCGCTCTCGTGTGTCAATTCGGTGAATCAGCTTATTGATAGAAATATTGGCATGCAAAATTCAATATTTGTTGTTATGGCGGCAACAGAAACACATTATCTGTGAAAATTTCAGATCTCTGGCTATGTCCATTCATGAGCTACAGCCTCGTGAAGGAAAGACAGAAAGATAGACAGACGGACAGACAAACAGACAGACTGACCGACAGACAGACTGACCGATAGACAGACAGACGGTCAGCGAAGTCTCATGAATAGGGTCCCGTTTTTTTACCTTTGGGTACCTAGTGAACCCTAACAATTATCCACTTTTTCATACATTCATTTTTACTAAGAAAGTAACGATTATTACACTCAAAATCAAAGTATGAAAGTACCTACGAGTACTAGGTACTTACGATTCACGTGTATCTTTTTTTGCAAATGAACCACCGTTCAATCTCGGAATCGATGAGCTGAAAAAAAAGAGACTTTGAGGGTACACTACAACGAAACGGCTAGACTACAACGAAAAATAAAACTACACGTTTATTCTTTTATGTCGGTAGTGGGTAGGTACTACTGTTATAATTTATACAGTGTAGCAATAACAACGTGAATCTACTATTGTACTCTAAGCGTCAAACATTATAATTATTTATTACCCGTTCGCGCTAAGGTTGCCGCTGGCGGACAGGATGGTGTACAGGCGTGGTATAAGAGGCGAAAGGCAAACTTAGAGCGAACGGGCAATACGTTAATTGTTCAGGCATAGTAAAAAGAGAATATTTTATACCTAGTAGTTACTGTGGTTTAGGTAAATACTATCCCTCTTCTTATCGTAAGGTCCCAAGCAACTTTGGGGCACCGAGTTCATTTCTCACAGCCATTCATTACCAAAAACAGCCGTGATCTAACTTACTTGGCCTTTGCTAAATGACACCTACCTGTACCTACGTAGAAGAGGACTGGAATGGGAGATCTCTAAGCCTATATGAGTACGTTTAGCTACTGTACTGCCTCTTTAGCAGGTAGCAAAATAATGGCAGCTGTTGGCTTCAGTCGCTTCGCTCCGCATCAACCTTATAATTTCATCATGCCCGTCAGTGAATTATTTGGTTGTGTATTTTTATAAATATAATAAAGATAAAACAATACTTGTAGGAACTTACCATACTTGCCGTCGTAGTAGCCGCAATTGACATCTGGGCATTTTATTTCTCTTGGCTTTTTTTTACCCATATTCACTGAGTACCTAGTCACTAATCACTATATTACACGATATTTATTTATTTATACACAATAACGTACTTATCCTAATATTTACAAATAAAAACAAAATAATATTTACAGATTTCTGCAACTACTTCTAATTAAAACGATCGATTCGCGCGAACGGATGACAGAGCGACACAGGTCCAACCCAGAACAGCCCTGTCAGGCGTATGAAGTGATTGAAGTGTACGCTAAATGCCTAATTGTTCTAGATTCTACACTTTTTATCATTGTTTTAAAATCTGAGGTGTTTAAAAAATAAATAATAGCATGAATATTGTTCATAAGATCAATATCTTTAATATAGACATGTGTTTATATAAAATAAACAAGTATATTTTGAGCAATAACAACATTCATCTTTAAAATTTTTGCACATTTCCAGTTTTTCGAGAACGATTTTTATCATATAAAGTTTTATTAATCGTGTTTTAAAAATTAAAGGAAGCAAGAGCATCTATTAAACTATAGTAATACATTTTTATCAGATCAAATCAAAGAATATTTCCTAGTATAAAGATCGCTTCAAAATGGGTCGATTTTGGTCGATTTCGGAAATACTAGCCTTAAGTGGTATTATGCAAAAGATATTAGAATATAAATTTGAAGCTAACAGTAAAATAATAATTTTCTGTGCAAACGGGGGAAAATTAGCAATGATGATTTGTATACATGAATTAGATCTTAAACTTAAATGTCATACAAGTTGTAATGTTCACACTTCCAATTATAAAAGGTGTGCCAGATTCGGAAAATTCATTTAGATATAAGATGAATGTACGTTTAAATTTAATAAGTCAGTATAATAATAAATTTAATATAATTGACTTTAATTCTGTATTTAACACAAATTTGTCACATAGCAAGTTTATCTATCTATATATATAAAAATCAATGCCACTTTTCGTTGTAATTTTATAACTCAAGAACGGGCTGACCTATCCAAACCAAATTTTTAGGCTTTGTTCGGACTATTTAGTAGATGGTTTATGTGAAGTTTGCACAAAATCGGTCGAGCGGTTCTTCATTTATCACGCAAACGAAGTTGCGCGGGTCAGCTAGTAGTCTATAATAATCACAAGGGTAGGTATTGTCTACCCAAATATTATAAAAGACAAATAGCAAGTTTGCTATTTAATTATTTTTATTCTGTAGCCAAAAACTTGGCTGACAAAACTGCTTTATTTGAGCAGAGTAGATTTAGGACTTTGGAATCTGTTCCAAGTAATTTAAATTAACTGCTGGGACAACAGAGGAATTACCCTCTAGCCAAAATTGTAAATTAATAGAGTTAAATTTAATTGCAAACCGTAATTTGATCGGAAACTGTCCTCCGAACAAAACTAAATTAAAAAATGTAAATTACATCAGCCTGGTGCATTATAATATCGCAACATTAACACAGGTCAATGAGTTTGATTTGGAGCTGTTCATGAGCTCAGAAAATATTGAAATTGTTTGTCTTACAGAACATATGCGTAAGGAGTATGAGCTCATGTTCAGTTTCAGTAGTCACCGGGTTGGTAGTGCGTTCTGCAGGGTCAACACAACACGGGGGGGGGGGGGGGGGTTCGTTGATTTTATTAAATAAGAAATTAAAATATAAGGAACGGAAAGATGTTGTATCCCTCTCTGTAGAGTGCACAGTTGAAATATCGTGCGTAGAATTGGAGTAATTCATAGTAGTATGCGTATATAAACCTGGAGTCTCACCCTTTTGTGAGTTTGAGGAAGTAATGGATAAAGTGCTATTTAAACTTGGAAAAACTAATAAACACCTAATAGTGTGCGGTGATTTTAATGTTAATATACTTATAAATACGCGTCAGACCAATGATATCTTAAATTTATTTAAATCACACAATCTCACTAACTTATTTTTAGAGCCTACTAGATATTGTGATACAACAGCTACTTGTCTGGACAATATATACAGTGATATGTTGCCAGAAAGTAAGAATATTATAAATAAGATAAAATCAGATCATACTGGGCAAATAGCATCTTTCAAGATCACAAGAGAAAAAGTTAAAAGACGTAAAATATTATGTAGACCAGTAACTAGTGACCGCTTGGAACGTATGCGAGTTGGACTTTGTAATAAACTTCCATTTTTAGACACTGGCTTAGATCCAAATGTAATGTATAAGTTATTTTTTGATTCCTTTTACAATGAGTTCAACTCCGTATTCAAGTCTAAGGAAGTCACAATCGGTGATAGGCCAGCCTTCAGTGAATGGGCCACTGAGGATATACATAAAAGTAGACAAAAACTGTATGAACTATACTCAGAAAGACAGCTTAATAGAACAGATGAATTTCTAAATTATGTTAAATCTTATTCAAAAAAGTTTAAAGCAGACTGCTTAGCAGCCAAAAGAAAGTATATCAGTAATAAAATTCTCAATAGTGTAGACAAAGTTAAATCTACTTGGAAAATAATTAACGCAGAAAGAGGCCAAGCAAAATCGAATGATAATAATTTTAAACTTAAAGTAAATGGTAACATAATTACAACAGATGCCGAAGTCGCTAACGAATTTGAACAATTTTTTTCTCGAATTCCAGTAGATTTGACCAGAGCCCTAGGTTCTTGTACCCCAATAGCAGAATCCTTGTTAAAAGCAAATGTTCCTTGCTGTAATGAAATATTCAGATTCAGTAAAATTAGTATACACACTGTCATAACAACTTTTAAATCTTTAAATATTAAGAAAACTGCTGACCTCTGAGGAATTTCTGTACATTTAGTTAATTCGTTAATTGAAATGGTTGCCCCTGAATTATCAATAATCTATACATATAATAAAATGATAGAAAAGTCAAAACTGTACATTGGAAATATTTAAAAAAAAATACTCGCTGGGTGTTCAACATAAGATACCGAAGCCGAAAATATAGTTAGAAAAATTTTTGTCTGTTTGTCTGTTTGTCTGTTTATCTGTTTGTCTGTTTGTCTGTTTGCTTTGCTTTGTCCGGAAGGATCTCGAAAAGTACTCAATAGATTTGAATCAAATTTTGCACAAATACTACCTAGGGGTAGGGTCTTAAAATAGGCTATATATTATCACGCTACATATCCTAGGGGCTAAGCAGAGAGCAATCAAATTGGCATTGTAACAATTTTCACGCGTACGAAGTCGCGGGCAACAGCTAGTATTTAATAATTGTGTTGATAGTGGTGTGTTTCCTGACTTAATGAAGTTTAGTAAAATAACTCCTCTGTTTAAATCGGGTAGCACCTCAGATCCGTCCAATTTTCGTCCTATTTCTGTACTACCCACGTTTAGTAAAATCTTTGAAAAGGTAATGCTTAATCAAATGCAAAATCATTTTAATACAAATAAACTATTCCATACTAAACAATTCGGTTTCACGCGCGGTCGGTCTACCACGGATGCTGGAATCAAATTGTTAGAGTGTATACATGAGGCCTGGGAGGAGTCGTATGATGCTTATGGTGTATTCTGCGACTTATCTAAGGCCTTCGATTGCGTCCAGCATCAGACTTTAATTCAAAAACTTGATCATTATGGAATCCGGGGGACGGCCTTGGATTTAATTAGTTATTACCTTAGAGATAGAGTACAGAGAGTAGTTATAAATGGTAAACAGTCAAATGGTTCTGCTGTAACAATGGGGGTGCCTCAGGGTTCAATTCTGGGACCTTTTCTATTTTTAGTGTACATAAATGATCTCCCTCACCTTATAAGAGACGATCACGAGGTAGTTTTGTTTGCTGATGACACATCTTTAATATTTAAAGTTGAACGTGGACAACGCGATCTTGACGAAGTAAACAATGCCCTCTCTAGGGTAGTCTACTGGTTTAACGCTAATAATTTATTGTTAAACGAAACTAAAACAAAATGTATTAGATTCACCTTGCCAAATGTTAGGCTCGTTAACACCAGTATTAAGATTAGGGATGATCAAGTAGAATTGGTCGATGAAACTGTCTTTCTGGGCATAAAGTTAGACTCCAACTTGCAGTGGGGGCCTCATATCGAGAAAGTCTCGGGCAGACTGAGCTCTGCAGCCTATGCCGTTAAAAAGATCCGACAACTGACAGACATTAGAACAGCGCGTCTTGTCTCCTTTTGCTACTTCCACAGTGTCATGACCTATGGCATACTATTATGGGGTAACGCTGCCGACATCGAATGTATCTTTGTGTTGCAGAAAAGGGCTGTCCGGGCTATCTATGGTATGGGGTTTGGGGAGTCATTAAGAGAAAAGTTTAAGGATATCAACATCCTTACTGTGTATTCACAGTACATATATGAAAACTTATTAGGGTAAACCACCCAATTATTGGCACTTTTAGAATGAATTATTGGCACTTTAGTTAAGAGTATATTTCGAAAAATAAGGGAAACCTAGTTTATTTCAGTTCGGTGTTGCCCATTATGTAGTTGTAGGTATGCATTAAAAAGTAAAATAGCATTCTTTTTCTGTTAGAAATGGGCAAAATTACCTAAAGTGCCAATAATTGGAGGAGTGCCAACGATTGGGTGGTTTACCCTATATACTCATAAAAATAACAGTAAATTTATTAAAAATAGTGATATCCATAACCTAAACTTAAGAAATAAGAATAAATTGGCTGTACCTAGATTTAGGCTTAGTAAAATAAGCTATTCTTTTGCGGGCAATTGTATTCGAATGTACAATACATTGCCGACAGCCATAACAGGTTTGTCAGTTAATAAATTTAAAAAACTAGTAAAACTTAAATTGTGCCAGAAAGCTTATTATAGCATTAAAGACTTTCTAGAAGACAAGACTGCCTGGCAGTGACACGAATTGCTCCTTTCTACATTTAAAAAACAAAACTGTATTAGATACTAAGATGAAAGAGGGACCGGACTGAGTTTCTTGGGGTGTTCTTCTCAGTCTGTAGCATTTCCGAACCCCCGATAGAGTCACAAAAATTTTGACAAACCTAAATAATTTTTTAAAAATTTCCAAGGGAATAAATTTTATTTTATTTATTTTCATACCCACAACGTATTACGTGGGACAAATTATAAAAAGGTGAAATATGGGTATATAATATATGCCTCTGCCTACCCCTTCGGGGATAAAGGCGTGATGATGAACCAGGTGCTATCATGTCACATTTATAACAAATCAGATGATGCTCGCGTGTCTGCCCACTTGGAAGTTCATTCTTGTTCCCATGGGAACCTATTTCCGGGATTAAAAGTATCCATAGGCAATGCGGAATAGGTAGGTAATTAAAATTGTGTTATTTTCAGTCTGATCCGTTCAGCCGTTGGGGCGTGATTGAGTCGTAAACATCCAAACATCTTCACAAAATTTCACATTTTTACATACATCCATACATACATATAGTCAAGCCTTTATCCCCGAAGGGGTAGGCAGAGGCAGACGTTATGCCCACATTTCTTCTTGTTTTAGAATTTGTCCCACGTAATAGGTGGTGAGCCGTATTGCCGCGTTGAGATGGCCACATTTTTAATATTAGTAGTTCTCAATAAAAACCGGACAAGTACGAGTCGGACCCGTTCACCGAGTGTTCTGTATCGGATTTTCTAAACTTCTTGTTCGAAGGACAAACCGCATCTCGCAGTTGCACCTAACAAGAAACTCAGGAATCGACTTTCATAGTTTTTGAATAAGTACGTACTTTTTTTATACTTAAATAAATAAATAAATAGGCTAGGAATAACCTGCTTGTGTTATGGGTATCAGACCACGGATATTAATACTTATATACTTTTAAATATGTATTTATTATGTACCATAAATGTTTGTCTCAAGAGTCTGGGTGTTTCTATGTATAATATGTATGTACATATTATACATAGAAACACCCAGACTCTTGAGACAAACATTTATGGGTCACACAAATATTTGTCTCCGGTGGGAATCGAACCCACGACCTCCAGCGCCGCAAGCGGTATCACTACCGACCGCGCCACGGAGGCAGTTGAATAAAGACTTTTGGTTACAAATGGACAGATTTCAGAATTTTTCGTGTATTCCAGGTAAAAGAGAATATTACTTGCCCAATTTCTAGGTTAACGGGAAGGGAATGAAATTTGTTTTGTTGAATTTTGTTTCCCTTGAAAGTCTCCAAATATACGGTGGCAACTTTTTTCTGCGTTAACTTAGATGTTTAATTTTTTTACAGTTTCAAGAAACCATAGATCTAAATATAATATGGTATTAATTTCAACTCAATACCTTCACACGTTCATGATATAAAAAATCTGAGTCCTGTCCTATAAAAAAGTGATCTTATAAAGGTTTCGTTTTTTCATTTGAGCTACGGAACCCCAAAAAATATTTCTGCATGCGGAAGATATAATACCAAACAACCAGCCATGAGGTAAAAACGTCTTATATCACCTAAAATGATCTTTATATCCTACGTGCATGAAGTATGACTATCGTCTTAAATTTTATGAGCTGCTACTTGAACACACGCGCGCAACTCTTCTACAGAATTTATTTCTTAGCTGTAGTCTTTTTTTTTAAATTTGAGTATTGCGAAAGGTATTTTAGTTGATACGGATATTTTGTGCATTTAGTTCAGAATCACATACAGAAACTAAAGTGAATTTATTTAATGTAACAGGTATTTAAAAATTTCAATAAAACATAATAATGCTCTGTATTTCTGTACCTTGTTATTTTGTAGTTAGTACAATAAAGCATATATCTATCTATCTATCTTTATTATTTACAATATTATTACTTACTAGCTGATGCACGCAGCTTCCCGCGAGTAAAATTTGTTCCCGATCCCACTTCCCGTAAGAACTTATTCCCGGGATAAAAAGTAGCCTATGTGTTACTCCAGACAATAATGTATCCTGTACCAAATTTGAGCCAGATCTGTTCAACCGTTCGACCATGACCTGCTCACATTAAGAGGCAGCAGCGTTCCACTTACTCCCGCTGGTTCCCAAACGTCTATACCGAATTCGATGAATCTCGCTACAAAAATGCGTTTACTCCCACCTGTTCTATTGAGTAGTTCTGTTAACTGTGAACTACTGGTAATTTTTTTCCCATTAGTCCTGTTCACAGAACAAATGGTAATGCAATTCCCACCTCTTCTGTTGTCAGAACTACAGGTAATTTTTTTTCCCATTAGTTATGTCCACGGAACAAATGCTAATTCAATTATCACTTGTTCTGTTGAGTAGTTGGCAGAACTACTGGTATTTTATGTCCCATTAGTTCTGTCCATGATAATACATGGCAAAACAACGGTGCTAAACTGGGAGCTCAAAGGTAAAATAAAAAAGTAGTAATTTAAATGAAACAAAATGAAAGCTAAAAAGACCACATAAGTATATAAGCTTTGAACCTTCTACAATACTTTCAAAACATCGCCCTCACAGTAAATAGAAAGGCTGTTAAAATATCAGTAGGCAAGGTCACATTATAATAACATGCTGGTGATTATTTGATGAAACATTACTTAGAGCTTTCCCTGTGATGTTATATTCTATGTCCTCCCTGGAGTGACTATGGCGAAAGGTCAAACGACCGCGACTGCCTGTTACACCGAAGTGTAAAATCAATTTATTATTTACAAGAGACCTGTTGACTAAACTTGAATAAAGGTCAGGTCAAGAGCATCCTTTTCTGTGTTGAAATCTTCGTGGATGCTGCCGACTAAAACCTCACGGGGGGGGGGGGGGGCAGGGGGTGTCTTGGCCGGTCGTCACAGGTACCTCGGAAGAACAACCCCAGTGATTATAAAAAAAAGTGTGCGTGTAACCTTTACGCGCGATTGAAGTAAAACTTCTTTGCGAATTTTGAATAGACAGCGTTACTTCCGTCAGAAAAAAAAATGAGTTACTCCCAAGTCGCGCCTAAAGATGTTTTAGTGAAACTAATGCAAGTTTGTCAAGACTATAGCAAGTAAAAAGCCCATATTCTGTGTCTATTCCGATGGGAAACAGAGCTAACATTGCTTATGCACATAGCGACGATTTGCCATCGAAAGTTGACTGTACTCTGTCAAATTTCATAGGTATATTTTTTCTTTAATTATTTTGTCTCAAAAGGGCAAAAGTCTTTTGCTTCAAGTATTAATAAATATCTATATGATTTAAATTACTGAGTGACTCGCCTACCTATCAACGTCCAGCCCAAACCAGTACATACACTTAGAAACTTAAAATTTTGAAGGTAAGCTATTTTTATAAGATTTTCTCTAAGAACCCTTTAATGGCGGATTTTAAATGGATAGCTTTTCTTCAAAATCCTATTCCTAAGGATGGAATAGGATAGACAAATTTCGCGAAATTTAGACACAGGATCAGTATCTTTCATAATGAAATCCTTTAGAAGGACGGTGCACCATTGGCACGTGACGCTGCTTTGAGCTCCAAAGACCTAAGGCGATTTAAAAGCGGTTGATAGTGTAGACAGGAGACTCCCTCTTCTGTAAGTATCTGGTGCAAAGGTTGGCCATCGCTATCCAGCGTGGCAATACCGCCAGTGTAATGGGCGCCTATGCACCGGGTATGGTGAGGGACGAGCTATATCAATAGTTTTAGTTTTCATTGTAAATGACATGTAAAATAATATCTAATCAATTTAAATGCAGATCTAATTATTTTAATTTCAAAATGAACTTAATAACAAAAGTGAAGTTTGTGTAGTATTTTTCACTCGGAAGTTGGTTCTGAACTCAGTTATTATAGCTTAAAGCCTAGATTATCCAGCATTATAGGTGGTTTATCCATCGTTTATGGCACTTAATTACTATAGGCGCGATTTAATACGTTAGGGTTATTGCCCTTTTATGACTGTACTTACATGTACACGATACATACTACCCGTTCGCTCTAACTTTGCCGCTGGCGTAGAGGCGTATACCCGAATTGTTAATTAGACGAAGTAAATTGACAGTAGCTAATGTCACTTCGTCATAGAAAATAAGCAACATTGTATGAAGAAGTGACATTAGTTGCTGTCAATTTACTTTGTCTAATAAAAAAATCGACTTTAGTATGGAGCCGAGCGGCAAAGTTAGAGCGAACGAGCAGTACTTACGTGTTTCATAGCTTTTAAGCGTAGAAATCCCTTACTTATGCTATTCCCGCTAGAAAATACACATCGTTTTTTTAAAGGATGGACGGGCAGGATTTTAATAGTTCGTGGTGAATTGATTTTTCTTTGTGATAGAATGCATTTGGTCACTTTGATATCCTAGTAGGTAGGCCGCAAAGAAGCTTTGTTCAAGACTTCTATTCTTTAGGAGGGGTTAACTACCAACTTAACTGTGGTATTCCATCTCTTCTTTACCAAGCCCCACGATAGGCTAGACGCTAAGTCACTACAACTCGGCTTACGGACGCCCCTAATCTACTCTCAGCACAGAACGACTCCCAAGCCTAAGTGCAATTTACGGTCCTGAAGTCCTCTGAAGAAAAGCGTTTGAAAGCACCCCCGGAATAAGTCTGTTGGGAGTCCTGGGACTGTTGGGAGTACTGGGACATCCTTCCGAGGGCTACCTGATGCTCCCATCCATATGCTGTTGGGCGTTACGTGAGGTTTTTAGTCGTTAAGAGTCCGGCATAGCATACATGTTATGTGTTAAAACAAAAACCCCGGAATAAGTGGAAACTTGTTCCAAGTGACTTCAGGATTCGCAATTCTTTGGCAAAAAAATATTATAAGTAGGTATATTATATCGGTGTAACAGTCAGCCTCTCATCTGTTAAGAGGTCGCCGCGGTTAGAGTTTATGTATGCTCGCCTTTACAAGAGTGAAATCTCAACAAAAGATATGCGTACTTTTATTCCTTTCAACAAAAAAGGCTTAGAAACTTTGAGCATTGTTAAAATGAATATGTACGTACTAAATTTATTTTTAAGGAGTATAGGTTTTTTGCTGTTTAAAAATTATCTATAAAATCATCATTCATTTTAATCTTGGTTCTAGTGTTGAAAAGTAATGTACATACCTATCTATTAGGTTTTTTTTTTTTTTATTTACCATTTCACAAAAACATTATACTATAACCATATATATTGCATTTGTAAACCACAGAGGTTTGTAGAAAATGCAACAGACGCTACTGCAAGCGAAGTCGATAAAACAATTAAATATACATAAGTTGACTTATCTGAATACACACAAAACCTTCGATTCCGTAGGTTTTTCAAAGGATTTGACGGTAGTTCTGAAGTAGCCTAATACTCCTTGAATATTGGGACTGGTCGGTCAATTAGTCACTCTCGAAAATCACGATTTTCATCTCTTTTGTAACCAATATTTTTGGAAAATTGCACGCAAAAGTTTTCTAAACCTAAAATATTTTTGAACTTACATTTAGTTTATACATTCACTTTATATTTATCCACTCCACCCCATTATACAGTCAACGAACTCGAATTAAAAACTATTTTTAACAATAAAATTTCGAAAAATTACCTTAAAAGTACTTACCAAGTTCAGATCCACAAACGCGAGGGATGATCTCCAGGATGGATGAGCAGGAGGCGTCCTCAAAGCACAGCTGCCGCGCCAGCAGGCAGTTGAGGATCGCCATCGTGCCTTTTAGGCCCGACCCTGAGGAAGAAAGAAATTGTGGTTAGAATTCATCAGAAGTTTAGGGTTTTGAATACGCAGAAACGTTGATAAAAATCTTGGAAGACTAAAACTACTGAAGGATTTTTGGCGATATGCGGCTTGGTCTTAGCCTCTTGGGTTTTTTCGGCTTGAAAGTAAGCCCAATTTAAGTGAATAATTAATTTATGAATCTTTTTAGTCCCTCTCAATAAAATAGTTTGCAGAGGGGCTTATGGCGAGACTTGTGTCTGTAGTCTGTGACTCTGTTGCATTAAATTACGTCACTAGGTCACGTGGATCATCTGTTCTTCTTCTTTTTTTAATGAAAGTTGCGCTCCGTTAATCAACGATTTTGCCAGTCTCCAGTAAAATGCCTTTACTTTGATTCAATTATAGCGAAAAATCCTAAATCTATGTTCAATTCAATTCGATCATGTGTTCAAAATTGGAAATAAAACAAAAATGACAACGTCAATCGGATTGAACTTTCACTTTCACAATAAACGTTAGAGGGGCAGTCGGTTGAGACCGTCTCACGGCTTCTTGTGTATGTATAAATTACTTATTTCTTAAATAGCAGCGTGCTCATCTATTTATTCAACTTCTACTCCAGTAAAGCGGTGGAGACTTTACTACAGCTATCTATGAAATCTTTTATTTTCAGATGATCAGATTTTACAAATTGCCAGACTTTGAACACACATACACATAGTCACGCCTTTATCCCCGAAAAGATAGGCAGAGGCATAGTATACGCCCACATTTCAATGTCCCACGTAATAGGTGGTGAGCCCATTGCCGTATTGAAATGGACAGGCGCAGGTAGCCAGCTGCTGAAATTCTTCAAGCCGCCTATATGGCGTTCAACTTGGCTTAACGATTGTCATTTCACTGACAACCGGGTTTCATTTCGAGTTTTCCTTCTCTACGCAATGGATCTTTTTGCGAAAGTGTTCCCTTAGTCGCCTTCAAATGGTCAGCTATTCAAATTGTGAGATTTTCAAATCAGCTTTCACAAGGTCAGCTTTGGCATAGTCATGATCATTTAAGAAGTAACAAAAAAGTCGATTTTACAGCGTTATATCAGTTTTCAACACGTTGTCGAACCTGTTTAAGAATCCACCATTTTTACACCAAAATACGTGAAAAATCTATTTTTTCGAGTATTGAGGTTGAAATATTATACAACGGAATGGACCTCGGGTCTCTTCGTGTTGCGGCCAAAACTCCAAAATTACGTTTAGTGTCAGAAAGACTTCTGAAATTCAATATGGAGGGTAAGCTGAAAAATAAAATGAAGTCTCAATAAACTCTATTTCTTTCCGATTTTTTAAACTGACATAATTGTATAACTTGAAAATTCAGAGAATTTATTTTCTATTTAAGCTGCTGGAAGTATAACAAGAAAGCCGTGAGATCGTTCTCACCCGACTGCCCCTCTCTAATACGTTTATTGTGAAAGTTAAAGTTCAATCCGATTGACTTTGTCATTTTTGTTTTATTTCAAACTTCGAACAGATGATCCACGTGACCTAGTGACGTAGTGTAATGCAACAGAGTCACAGACTACAGACAAAGTCTCGACATAAGCCCCTCTGCACTTTATTTTATAGAGAGGGGCTGAAAGCGGTCAACACTAATGCTACCTATGTGACATACCTACATAATGCGCCGGGGGGGCATAACAGATATAACAGAATGTAGCTTCATTGAAGCTACATCATGTTATATCTCTAATGAATTTGTATCTTTACTGATATTATAAAGAGGAAAGATCTGATTGTTTGTTTGCAGCAAATAGGCTCCGAAACTACTGAACCGATTTGAAACATTCTCTCACTGTTGGAAAGCTACACTATTCCCGGTTAACATAGGCTATATTTTATTCCCATATTCTCACGTTACGGGTACTACGCGGGCGTGACGTCCGCTAGTTAGTAATAAAAACAAAAACAAGTGGTAGTTCATGAAATGCCACTGATAAATTTGCAGTATTTTTATCATTTTCATTTTGAAAATGTAATAAATATCCAATCAAATATGAAATCTAAATCAGTTGAAGATAGAATGTAATTCAAATTTGGAGCTAGCGGAATAAACATCGCTATTCAAGCTACGGGGCTAAAGTTGAAAACATATCTGAAGTTAGGGTTGCCAGTTAACATTTTATTGATTTTTCGAAGGACACACTGTTTACGTATTATGCATAAGTATATTACTGTTTTATGGTTTAAAAGGCTGCTTGAAGGGTAAGAGTTTTTCGGAAGTCAAGAGTAAATTCAATTAGAAAGTTATGGGTATATTTATTTCACTGCTTTCATGACGCACTGGCAAGTGTATGCAACTGACTGTTGTGTTGAGTCGTCGGGTTTGAGCCCCGAGTTAGAATAAATATAGGTTAGTGTGATTTAGAAATATTTGTTTCAGAGTTTGTATGTATTTAAAAATATATCAGTGTGTTTGTCAGTTGTCTACAACCCATCTTGATCATATCATACTAATATTCCAACCTAAAAAGGGGTGAGCTTATTGCCGTTTTGTATGTCATAACAAGGTTAAAGGTAACTAACTAGTTAAGTTAAGTTGAAGTCCTAAAGGGCTTGAAAATTTTCAACAGTTTTAAGCCGCAACCAGTTCTTGGTCCATTCAATGAGGCAATGGGCTCACCTATATAGTGCGACACAATAAAACTGGTGAAATGGAGCCCTGCCTATTCCTTCGGAGAATAAGAATTGATTATAACACGTATAGTATTTATGAAATACTAGCTGACCCGTGCAACTTCGTTTGCGTGATAAATGAAGAACCGCTCGACCGATTTTGCGCAAACTTCACATAAACCATCTACTAAATAGTACGAACAAAGCCTAAACATTTGGTTTGGATAGGTGAGCCCGTTCTTGAGTTAAAAAATTACAACGAAAAGTGGCATTGATTTATATATATATATATATATATATATATATATATATATATATATATATATATATAGATAGATAGATAGATAGATAGAAGATTTACTTAAATAATTTTAATATTTCACAATGTGACAGCCCTAACACACAAAAATGGCTGCCGGCGAATCGAGATTCAGTATCGATCGTAACGAATGCAGTTTTAAACCTCTGCCTTGTTAATGTTACTGTAGCAATATCTGAGCTTGTTCACTCATTATTCGATTAATAGAGATATTGTTTTTAAAATACTTCCTTCTTTCTTCAAGCGGAGCGTGAAGCGGCACATCACAGGGCCGCCAACTTGAGGACCACTGTCAGAAGTCTTACTGACTGTGCGAGTGGCCCTCAATCGCTAGCGCCACGGCTTTCCATCAGTGGCGACGTCAAATTGGCGAGCTTAATTTATATAAAAAAATACCCTAGAACGTAGAGAAATTGCTTAATAGTGGTATAATATCTCAGTGACTTAATGGGTTCAGGGGTTCTCTCGGCTAGAGAGAAGTTCTTCAAAAGGGGTCTTAAAAGGTTTTTACAGGGTCGGCAGTCGGAGTGTGGCACCTCTGGTGTTGCAAACGTCCATAGGCTAGGTGACCACCAGTACATCTGGTGGACCGTATGCTGGTCTGCCACCTTAGCGGTATAAAAGGAAGTAACGAATTGGAGTACCGTTGTCGAGACGAAAAAAACTCCACATTCAATTTATAAAATTCATACTAATAATATTTAGTACTATTTATTATCTTTGCTAATAAGTAGTAGTACTTACCCAAGGCTGAGGCCGCACTTGTTGTTTCTAACCTCAAAATGTCCTACCATTGACTTGATTTCATTGGTTTTGACATTTTGAGGATAGAATTTGACATTTTGAGGTTAGAAACCGCCGCGGTAAACCGCAAGTGCGACCCCGGGCTAATAAATAGTAATATTATATTTTTTTGCTTTTTATCAACAATAAAGAAAATCTTTTACGAAAGTCAAACTGTCAAAGTGTCTATCGAGTTTAGAAGTTTATCGAAAGGAGATTGAATGATTAATGTATGTAACACGAACGTAAAAAAAGTACGGACCGAATAGATATGATAGGTGAAGATTGCAAAATGTGGGTCAAAGTTTGTGCTATAAAATGCAGGCATTCTCAAAGGTTTAGATGATATACATTGTATCGAAATTACTCAAATAAATTACATTTTAAGATGACAAGGTACTGTATCGAACTTACTCAAAAACGTTCTTACTTTCTGGAGCATTAGTATAGTGTAATTTTGTATACTCGCTAGCTCGCCAAAATTATGCCACCACCTGACGGAATGTGATACGGCTTGAATGCTGTAGGAGGGCCACAAGCCTGTATGCTCTGAGAAATCAAAGATAAGCGATTCTATCCCCGCTAGGAACTGAAGCAAACATGGAAGGTGCGAGATGAGCAACGAAGCTGGGGAATTTCCACAATCAGGGCGGTCAGATTAGAAGGCCACAATCTAATACTGCGAAGAACGCTTCAAGGACACTGCGCACTTTGATACAGTTGATAATTCCTAGGGATTTCCTTGCGAAGGCTTAGCCGGGGCTCACAACCTTAGGAAACGTGTGGTTTTTAGTCTGTAAGAGTTCATGAAGGATTTTCCTCACGTTAAAAAACCTAAACATACCAACATATTTTACATAGACCACATTCAAACTTAGAAACAAAAAGTTGCTGATTACACAAACAATTGTACCGACTGGGCTTCGAACTCGTGACCTCAGCGAGGCAATCGTATAAACTACACTCTAATCCAAGTCAAATTAAAGGTTCGCTCGTAAAACCGAAAGTCTCTTCACAAGAAATTACAGCCTTCAACTTTCCATACAAAATAGTGGGAAATCCAGCTATTTATCACAAAGCCGATATCACGTCCGATCCTTGCATTAGCACCGCTCATTCACTGGCTTTGTAGCAAGTCTCTGAAGGCTTAACTCACCCGTACCACTTTTTTCTTCGTATGTAAATTCCTGTTCAATTGCAGTACCTATGACATCTGTCACGGGTACTGCAATTGAACCGACTAGAGGTGTGGCTTTAGTCGGTCTCTACCGTTCAGCGCCGGCCGCCAGAATATCGCCTCGAAAGGCTGTTCTAGATTTCCCGGCAGACTGTGGCAACCACCGTAGGCTTACCATAAGGTTTAGATGTTATCGCGCAGCGAAACAGACAACGGAACTCGGATAAGATTTTTTCTGCATTTACATCCGCTGCTGCGTGCCAGAGATCAAGGCTCGTACCATAATTTCCACTGAGGAAACGTCCACTTCAAAATTTGCCACGAAGTTTTGCCCGCGCCGAAAACGCCATCAATGTGCGTTGTGTCCTCGAAGCGTTCTTCGAAGTACTGACATTAGATTGTGGACTCCTAGTCCGCTTCAACAATCAGAGCGGTCACGCCCTGATTGTGGAAATTCCCCAGCTTCGTTGCTCATCTCGCACCTTCGCTAATCTATGATTTCTCAGAGCATACAGGCCTGTGGCCCTCTTACAGCGTTCTATCCGTATCACATTCCGTCAGGCGTCCGTCATTTGAGCGAGCTAACGAGTACACAAAATTACACTAAACCTATGCTGCAGAAAGCAAGAACTTTCTTTGCAATCGAAATTATATTGCTTATTATAAAAAGTGGCGCGTGTGAGTTCAGGATAACTCGAACAGCTCTCGAATAAATGACTTTATTCCCGGACGACGGACGGCGCCTGAATTATTTAACATGGCTATTTGTGAATCGGCTTCTGTTTTATATTTTGGTTATGAAATAGTTGAAGGGAACGTCACGTTGTGGTTACGTGATAATGCGATATTCCAATTTCTTATTTGGAGGAACCATGTGGTCTCGGAGTAGTGACTTTGACTACTAATGTCAAGGTGAAATCACCTTTTTTTCAGACAAATTTCTTTGGTCATTTTTCTGCTATGAAGTAGGTACCATAGTTACCTTTGTTTCTACCTTAAGCCTCGATGGCACGGGAGTGAGTTTACAAGCTACAAGCCGAGTCAAGAGCAGCTTGTAAACTAACTCAGTGTCTTCGAGCGTCTGACTATCCGACTTTAGAATCTGCTTTTAACATAGAGCAACGCGCTTTGCTCTATGCCACTCTATGGCTTTTAAGAAACCGATTTCAAAAAAACTGCTTGAAAAATAGAAAGCCGGGGGTTAATTTACGGCCTGGCCACGGGGCATGGCGGCGCGAACGGCGGTGCGGCGGGCGAGGCGACTAATCGTGCGGCATCGTTTGCAGGCCACGGGGCAGTCGCGTTCGCCGCCGCGACCAGTAAGGAAGTCCGAGAGCAAAATGTCTTTATCTAAGTTATCTCGATATTGCTTAGAAAGTAATAGTATTTTTGCTCAAGATATAATATTTTGAAGAGATTGTGGAGTACATGCTGTGAATAGGAATCGAGGTATAGATGGTGTCGGAGACATATCGTCGCCAGCAGGACGACGCAGGGGCATCCAAGACGCAGGGGGTCCACGCGCCCCGCTCACCGAGCAACAGCTGTGCGGCCGTCAATCACTACGTCATAAAACACCGTCACCTCAACACGCGCACCTATACGTACCTACCTATACCTACGTCGATAGTTGTACAAGAAACCGTTTTATTATATGTTCACCAAGAAACCAGATGTTTACTTGCCACCACCTGCAAGAACCTAGAGCACGTCGTCGCCAGATGGAGAATTTCACAAGAAGTACGAGAAATACAGAATTCAATATCCAATTTTACCCCAAAAATAGGGACTTTTTTCTTATTATTTCTTGTAAATATTGATATTACAATACATAAAAACAGTATTGTAAAAAAAAACTCCCTATTTTTGGGGTAAATTGAAAAATAATAGATCATTTGATACGTTGTAATCTAAAATATGATTGTAAGATTGTAACATTATTCTAGCTACAAAAATATTAAAATTTCTAATTTCTCTAATTTTGGGGAAAATTTATTGCCTAGTAATCTCTGATATTCGTATAATATATTTAAGAAAAATATTAAAATTAGTTTTTTCCCTAATTTTGGGGAAAATTTATAACCATGTTTATAAATTACTAGCTGACCCGCGCAACTTCGTTTGCGTGATAAATAAAGAACCGCTCGACCGATTTTGTGCAAACTTCACATAAACCATCTACTAAATAGTCCCAACAAACCCTAAACATTTGGATTGGATAGGTGAGCCCGTTCTTGAGTTATAAAATTACAACGAAAAGTGGCATTGATTTTTATATACAGGGTGTGGCGTAAATAGTGGTCCAACGTAAAGGGTGTGACATAACAGGTAGTCAACTACAACATACTATAATTTTGTCCGGTTTTGCCCAAGGGTTGCAGAAAAAAAGAACTTTTTATGAAATTCACCCCATTTTTTATAAATTTGGCTGTAGTTTGAAGAAAAATCGTTAGTTTTGAATTTTGATTTCTGTTTATTAAAGCCTAATACATTAGCTAACAAACAATAATATAGTTTGTTTATTTCCATTTCAAACTTGGAAAAAAAAGATAAATTTATCTCAATTTTACCTCAAGTTTTAAAGTATCACTAAAATACAAATGCATTTTTAAAAAAATAAATGTACTGCACTGTTGCTACCCATTATTTCAAAAATATGCCCGTCTAATACCGATTTCGAAATGGTATCACACTAACAAATATTATTTTTTAAAAGCTGGATATTTCATTTTCATTACAAACTGAAATTTTAATTTCATAGTAGGGAATCAAACTGTTTATAACCACATGGTCTCTACTTATCCGTCTATTGTCGGGCGCCTCGGAAAACTACTCGGAAGGATGTTACAGGATTCCTGACAGACTTTGGTCAACACCTTGGTCCCACTAAGGGTCTGCGGTGTCCTTCCGATTCTTTTTTTTTTTTTTTTTTTTTTCTGCAACCCTTGGGCAAATCCGGACAAAATTGTAGTATGTTGTAGTTGACTACCTGTTATGTCACACCCTTTACGTTGGACCACTATTTACGCCACACCCTGTATATAGATAACCTAACATATAAATTTATAACCAAATTAAATTAGTTGCAATACGAATATCAGCGATAACCATATCGCTGATATTCGTATTGCAACTAATTTAATTGCGATTAAATTTTCAAGTTTTAGCTCCTACAATTAAAAAAAATATTGATTAATGCCCAACACTGCCCCAGGCCTTGTCGCCGCGACTGCCGCCCGACGCCGTGGCATGCGCCGTACTGATTCATGTATTTGTTCCACTCGCACGCCGCACCGCCAGTCGCCGTGCCGTTCGCTCGGTACATTTCGCCGGTCGCATCGCCGTTCGCCGTGCCACGTGGCTTGCTCAGTACATTTCTATTCATTTGTTTGAGTCGCAAGATGCTTCGCCGGTTGCGCCGCACAAATTTTCGCCATGGCGACTGCCCCGTAGCCAGGTCGTTACTCCATTCAGGCTAAGACACTGCTTAGATTTAGGGTTTACCTTTGGCGTAGACTTTACGCGTACTCGAGATACTCGAGTCACAAAGGTAGGTACCATCGCGCCGAAATGCATTCGCGCGTTTGATGTATACATTTGAAATACAACGAGGTGGACTAATGGATTTTAGGATTATTGCCAGTAGTTCCGTTAATATAGTACCGTGACGGTTGATAAGTGCGCCATATCCCCGTAGTTCCATCGTGTACTTCCATGATGGAACTACTGGGACAAAAAATTCCAGGAGTTCATGGGACATTAAATGTTGTTCTTAACGTACCTATTTTATTTACAAAGAATACACTACATCTTATGGTGGCACAGCACTATTTGTCGGTAGTGTAATGGGTATTAAAAATACCTTTTACACCACCAGTGCTGCTGCAGCTCTTTGGTAGTGTAATGGGTATTAAAAAACCTTTCGGTCCATTAGGATACCCTTGACACCACCGGTGGTGCAAGACGGTGGTGTCAAGGGTCCGAAAGGTATTAGTGGGATTTTTATACACATATAATTAATCCCAATAGTTCCGGTACAGTTACAATGGACAAAGGAGCCTCATATGGGCAAAAATGACAACTTCCAAATATGACAAAGGACAACTTTCTGACGAAAATGTTGACATTATGAACACCAAATTCACACACGAGTCTGACGAAGGGCGAAAACTAGTATCTAAGCCCGGGGCCGCACTTGCGGTTTACTGCGGGTGTTTCTAACCTCAAAATGTCATCAAACTGTCAGAATCAATGTCAAGTCGTTTGACATTTTGAGGTTAGAAACAGCTGCGGTAAATCGCAAGTGCGGCCTCAGCCTAAGGGGGGATGTCAAAGTTATCAATTTCATAAATTGCTATTTTTGGTTTGTAACGGTCTACATAGTTCTCGTTCTCAGCCAGAGGGGCTTACGAACATTGAGCATAAACCGTTTAGACTGCTAATCTCGTAGTTTATGCCATGGTAATGTAGTACAGTGTTCCCGCGGTATTTCTGCCGATTTACGCAAACGTGAAAGGGCGTGATTGGGTTAGCATAATAATTGTACCGTATATCCAGCAATAAAAATATAGACCAACTTTGCAATGAACTGTATTCAGGAAATAAACTGGTATAAAATATAACGCAAAACTTAAAAATGCAATGTAGTTTAAAGTTTAATCTCCCTCGTCACCACCTTCCTCTTCTTCGTCAAATTCGCCTTCTTCCTCAGCAGTTGCGTCTTGGTATTGTTGGTACTCAGAGACGAGATCGTTCATGTTGCTCTCAGCTTCAGTAAACTCCATTTCATCCATACCTTCTCCAGTATACCAATGTAAGAAAGCTTTGCGTCTGAACATAGCAGTAAACTGCTCAGAAATACGCTTGAACAACTCTTGGATTGCAGTAGAGTTTCCAATAAAGGTTGCAGACATCTTCAGACCTCGTGGTGGAATATCGCACACAGCAGTCTTCACATTGTTGGGGATCCACTCCACAAAGTAAGAAGAATTCTTATTCTGGATATTCATCATTTGCTCATCCACTTCTTTCATAGACATACGGCCTCTGAAGACAGCTGCAACTGTCAAATATCTGCCGTGTCTCGGATCACAAGCAGCCATCATGTTCTTGGCGTCAAACATTTGCTGAGTAAGTTCTGGCACAGTCAGAGCTCGATACTGCTGACTTCCTCTAGATGTCAGTGGCGCAAATCCAGGAATAAAGAAATGCAAACGAGGAAAAGGAACCATATTCACCGCCAATTTCCTTAAATCTGCATTCAATTGGCCGGGGAATCGAAGGCAAGTTGTGACGCCAGACATCGTTGCAGAGACTAAGTGGTTCAAGTCTCCATAAGTTGGGGTGGTCAATTTTAGTGTACGGAAGCAGATATCGTACAGAGCTTCGTTGTCAATACAGTAAGATTCGTCAGTGTTTTCTACTAGCTGATGCACTGACAATGTGGCATTATATGGTTCAACCACGGTATCCGATACCTTCGGAGATGGTACTACACTAAACGTATTCATAATACGGTCTGGATACTCTTCTCGGATTTTTGAAATTAGCAAAGTTCCTAGACCGGCTCCTGTACCACCTCCCAGAGAATGTGTCAGCTGGAAGCCTTGCAAGCAATCGCATCCTTCTGCTTCTTTCCTGACAACGTCGAGAACGGAGTCTACTAATTCTGCTCCTTCTGTATAGTGTCCTTTCGCCCAATTGTTTCCTGCGCCTGATTGCCCAAAGACGAAGTTATCAGGCCTAAAGATTTGTCCAAAAGGCCCCGAACGCACAGAGTCCATGGTTCCAGGCTCCAAGTCAACGAGGATGGCTCTTGGCACGTATTTTCCTCCTGTAGCTTCATTGTAGTAGACATTAATTCTTTCTAACTGCAGATCCGAGTCACCGTGGTAAGTGCCTGTGGGGTCTATGCCATGTTCATCGGAGATTACCTCCCAGAACTGTAATAGAATAAAGATGGTAAGATTAGGTAAAATATGGAAATTATGGGACAATTTTGACACATTGACACTCGTACGAAGTTTTGACACGAGCATACTTCTACCATCTGTCAGAATTTACTTCCTTGTACGAGTTTTCTAAATCATAGAATAGGAAAGTTTTATGACATGCTACTTCGCATAAATGGATATAATTAGCTTTCTAGATTTTGCACTGCTATGGTGGAAGAACTCTTCATATAAGTAAACCCACATTTTGGTAGTAGTTTTGTTGGTCCCCCACACAAGCGTATTGCCGTCACCAGGAATTACATACAGGTGAAAATCTATTTCGATTTGAAACAAAATTACAAGCATCAAGTATGACTTTTTAAAATTTAATAAATTTCTACGTACCTTAGCACCAATTTGATTGCCACATTGGCCAGCTTGTATATGCACGATTTCTCTCATATTTTCTATTTAAACTTATCAACGAAGAGCTCTCAAGACAAATGTGACGAACTAATACCGCGACCTACGCGATAGAGAAACTTAAAACAAATGCACTGATACCCGTTCCAAATGATGGATGTCAATACTTCGAAACGAATGCCTTTGAATTCTCGACGGCCAGTGTAAAAAATATCTATTTTCTTTTAAAAATATTTTGTTGAAAACTTTTTGAATTGCTTCACATCTCTGTAGTTTCTGTAAGTATAGTGCCTGTAAATGGGGTTGCCTGTCTGATTTAGTGATGCTATTTGTTGATGTAGTTTACTTTATAACTATATCTTCTTCACCATCTTAGCGTTTTTCCGGTGGAATTTAAATTCTAAATTTGCGATTTGGAATCTACTTTTACTCATATTTGTTTGAACGAAAAACATATAATAATTTAAAAAGATATCATGGGTGAGGATTGGTATACCTTTTGCGTAAGCCTCAATGTTCTTATTGCTATACTTAATCGTAAGTTTTACATACGTCGACTAAATATATTATTATCCAGATCATTGTACCAAGTGGGGTCCAAGCTCTGCAGTGCAAATTACGGGGATTGTTGCTAAGATGATAATGATGATATTAAGAAAACCAATTCAGCAAGGTATTATGTCGTTGTAGACGTATAAATAAAGAGAAAAATTATTCAGATTTGAAACTTAAAACTTCAGTTTGTCTTGTACTACTTTCCCAGATATTTTCTTACGAAAGTAGAAAAAAATAGGTCACGAACTTGTTGAGCTTGCTACTTCCGTGGAGCAGTCATATAACAGGGTCTCAAAGAAGCTATTCTATCCATTCCTTTAAACTAAAATTATAAAGCTAAGTTTGTTTGTTTGTGAGTTTGTTTGAACGCCAGGATCTCAGGAACTACTGGCTGGAATTCAAAAATTATTTTACAGTTCAATAGCTCAGTTATCGCGGATGGCTATAGGCTATATAGCATCATGCTACAACGAATTGAAGCGGAGCAGTAATGTTATTTTTCGTTATATGTTTCAAAAACGGAAGAAAAAATATTCCTTTTGAGAGCTTTCGTTGCGTGCGTTGCGTAAATGGTTAAAGTTATGTAAAAATGATGTAATACAAAATTATTCCTAAAAAAATATCGAGGATGGCTATAGGCTATATAGCATCACGCTACAACGAATAGAAGCGGAGCAGTAATGTTATTTTTCGTGATATGTTTCAAAAACGGGAGAAAAAATATTCCTTTTGAGAGCTTTCGTTGCGTGCGTTGCGTAAATGGTTAAAGTTATGTAAAAATGATGTAATACAAAATTATTCCTCTTAAAAAAAAGTCCGCGACTGTCTATCTTATAGGGTTGGTTCACAATTAATATTTTAATGGAAATCAAATTTCTTCTACAGTGATGCGACGTGAAACTTCTCTCACAAACTAAATTGTTCTTAAATATAATACGACGGTAATACACGCGATAAGACACCTCTCTCTTTCTCTCTCTCTCTCTCATGTAGTAATGAATATTATCGATGTGACGCTAACGTGTAAACGCAACGCGACGGGAGTAAACGCTACGCGACGGGAGTAAATATGACGGGATCGGATGAAATACTCTCTCTTATAATATGACGCAAACGAAGGTGCGCGGGTAAGCTAGTGTTAGTATAAACCTCGTAGTTGGACACTGTCTACAGTGACTTCACCGTTCCGTTTGTCTGTCTGTCTGTTACGGACTAAATCTCAGGAACAGTGATAGCTAGAGAGCTGAAATTTTAACAGTTGATGTATTTCTGTTTTTTTTTTAACATGAGGGAAAATCTTCGTAGGATGCTATGCCAGACTCTTAAGGCCTAAAAAACCTCACGTAACGCCCAACAGCATATGGTTGAGAGCCCCGGGTAAGCCTTCAGGAAGGATGTCCCGTGACTTCCAACAGACCTACGGCCGCCAATGCGGCCTCGCCCAGGGGGTGGTTCGGGTGCAATCCCGCGTCTATGGGGGGTTTCGGGTGTGACCCCGCTTCTAAGGGCTGGGGGGGCCTGCGTGAGTTGCTCACGTCACGCTGCCGTCATGTGCCTTCTTCTGTAAGATGTATTTCTGTTGGCGCTCAAACCACGAATACTAAAAAGAAGCCGTGAGATCGTTCTCACCCGACTGCTCCTCTCTAACACGTTTATTGTAAAAGTTCAATCCGATTGACGCTGTCATTTATGTTTTATTTCAAACTTTGAACAGATGATCCACGTGACCTAGTGACGTAGTTTAATGCGACAGAGTCACAGACTACAGACAAAGTCTCGACATAAGCCCCTCTGAACTCTATTTTATAGAGAGGGGCTAAAATTCACAAACCAAATTTAAGGCTTCCATAGGTACTACCGCGATTAAAAGCAACTTTTTGGTACGGAAATCTCCTGACGCCATTCCGACTCGCACTTGACCGGTTTTTCTTACACAATACTTTCTTCAGCATTTTCTAGAAGTCCGGAATATATTTCCTTGTCACAGTAAATTGTAGTACACACAACAGATGCGACCTCTGTCGTCGTTGCCCAGACAATTAAATATTAATGTATGTTCTAGTTCTCGTAGAGTCTACATGTTATTTAGAACTGGTATTAAATTATATTCATAACCATCAAAGGGCTTATTTATAAGGAACTAGCTGTTCCCCGCGGTTTCGTCCACGTAGAAGTCTCTTTTTGCGTAGACGGTTAAAAAGTAGCCTATATCCTTCCCAGGGACTCAAACTATCTCTGTACGAAATTTCATCTAAATCGCTTCAGTGGTTTAGGCGTGAAAGCGTAACAGACAGACAGACAGAGTTGCTTTCGCATTTATAATATTATTTATTTATTTATTACATACTTTATTGTAGGCCAAGATAGTATTACAATTTACAAACTTGATATAAAATAGCAATACAATGGGCTGCCTTATCGCTAAAAGCAATTTCTGCCAGGCAACCTTTGGATGGAAATATGATGGTAGGACAGATACTGGTAGTCGTTGGCGGCAAACTCATGGTATTAAACCCTACAATAGGTATCAGTAGGGATAGTAGGGATATTCAAGCGGAGTGTGAGATTGCCCATCATTGGCTGTCAACTTGAGGGTCATTGTCGATAGTTTTGTGGATTGTGAGAGTGGCCACTAATTCGATAGTTGTTGACATGACTTTCCATGAGGAAGGTGGCGCCATTTTGGGAGCTGAATAATTAAAAAGAAGTCCAAGTGCGAATCGGATTCTGCATGGAGGGTTCCCAACCCTAAGGGTGAGAACGAGACTCGCACTTTCCCGGTTTTTTCGAAGTAGGAAAAATGTTTATTCGGGGTCGAATTGTATGTAGAGTGAATATCGCGTGTGAGATGTACATATTGGCAAAAAAGTCTAGAAACGGAATATTTTGTATATTGGCGACATTGTCAAAATGCTGTCAAAACTATACAAGATGTCAGTTATTAAGTACTACAATTTTACTGTAGACTTCGACCAAGTAACAGAATAGACGGGTCCATCCATACATTGGTTTTGAAGACGTTAAAGTGACCGCATGCGCTCACTTGGTCGTAGTCGATGTTATTGTTCCGAAGGTAAAACACGTGTGGCAAGTTAAGATATTTTACGCAAGATGCCTTTCTGTGCGTTCCCGAAATGTAAAAAACACTAACCTAAATTCGAAAAAGAATCGGGAATTACTCTTCACTCGTAAGTACTAAATTTGCATCTGGTAATGTATTTTATTTTAAAATTTTGAAGTTAATGACAAGTAAAAGAGACAAAACATAAACAGATAATTAGATGGCGGCCGCTGACGCCGTCAGCTGAAAAGTACAAGCCATCTCTTTCTTTCACACTATGTTTTGTATTTCCTCTCTACAAAAAAGAACGTGTGCGAGTCGCGCGTTGCTGCAATATCTTTGTGTGTGAACTAGTCCACTTTTTGAGTTCGTAAAGTATGACGTGAGCCCGTCTATGCTATTACTTGGTTGAAGACTGTAAAATAATATGGCTTTTCCTAACGGGTTGCCATATGAACAACACAGTGGTGCCTCCAATTATTTTTAACCATTTTTTGCCTAGCTGAAATATTATCTTTTATGCTTCATCAATAACACCGCCAAAACTAAGAATACGACAGCAGATCGCTGACCGCTGGTCACTGAAGGGTCAAACTCAGAATCAAACCCCATGTCACGCCATACAAACATTAGATCTTATCAACCATCGATAGAAACAATAATTACGATTGTCAATCTGAGGGTAGTGGAACATTTTGATTTATTAAAAAGCTTATTTTGTTTGTTGCGTGAATTGTGTTGTACAAATATTATAATAGTTTGTTAGCGATAAGTGAGCTATTTTAATGTGAATTGAAGGTTATTAAGAACGTTTTTGGAATTGACAAGGTTATGTACCTAATAAAAAGTGATATACATAAAATCACGCCGGTATCAGTAAGAAGATAAGTAGGGGTATAAAACACACGTATTCACAGTACATAGTTGCATTGGTATAATGGGAGGTGGATAGGGGATTCGAAGGTTTCTGTGTGTTTCTGCGTGCGTGAGGAATTTACGCACGCTCTCCCAAGAAGCGGGATAGCACCCAAACAACTATCACGGGCTATCCCGCGTCTTTGGGGGGTTTCGGGTGTGATCCCGCTTTTAAGGGGGGGGGGGGGCGACTGCGGAACTCGGGTGGGAGAGTTCTCTCCCGTACCCGCCCCGCCACCTCCTTCACGAGCATGACCTGCTCGCAAAAAGAGGCGGCGCAGTCCCACTTACTCCCGCTGGAGAGCATGGCTCGCACCATGGTCTCGAGGGAGAGAGTGTCCACGTCCAGACCCACTATGAGGACCTGGCGCTGTTGCGCCCACGCCGCATACACACGCATTCTTCAGGTTTCTGTGTATAATATACATCACAGGACAGGTAAAGTAGCGGGCGTCCGCTAGTTTAACGCTCGTCGTATACCTAGGTATATCTGCAGGACGCAATATCCTCTAAACCCGCCTTTGACTAAACTTAAATTCTATAAAAGTGAAAAAAAAAACAACATTTCATATTTGCATTCAAAGAATATAAAAAAAGAAGCAAAAAGTGCCCAAAACCGATGCCCAATAAAACGTCCACTGTGGACTTCCACAAAGTTGTTTTAGAAAAAGCCGATGTCAGAATATTTTTTCACGCAGTAGATAAATTGGAATACCGCTGGAGGCTTTACACATCAGAGGCAATAACGCATAGACTAGCACAAAACATTGTCGTACATGCAGAATACATTCCTCATACAGAAAATACCTAAGTTTTTGAAAAATATATTGAAACTAGCTGATGCCCGCAACTTCACCCGCGTAAAACTGGTTCCCGTTCCCGCTTCCCGTAGGAACATAGTCCCGGGATAGAAAAACCTATAATGTTATTCAGACTATAATGTATCCTTTTACCAAATTTCAGCCAGATTCGATCAGCCGTTCGAGCGTGAAGGAGTAACAAACATCCACACATCTACACTCACAAACTTTCGCATTTATAAATTTACTAGCTGTTACCCGCGGCTTCGACCGCGTAGCAGTCGTTATCGCATAAAATGATAACCCTCCTTTTGCGTAGTCGGTTAAAAAGTAGCCTATGTCCTTCCCAGGGCCTCTAACTATTCCTATACCAAATTTCATCTCAATCGCTTCAGTCGTTTAGGCGTGAAAGCGTAAATGAACGTCCAAATGATTGCTTGTACATTTACTGCCAGATTCGCAAAGCTATTGCTACCTATTATATATATATATTATTACCTATTGGTAGAGCTGGAGAAAAAAGAACAGGGCAATAAAACTCCGGCCACTCTTTTTTTAAATTTCAAAAAATGAAAATTACTCACAGTCCACCGGCTTTTTCACATTAAAAATCTAGTGGCTAGAGTTTTATTTTTCACTAAAACGCGGCAAACAAAGATACGGTCCGACTGATCGATAGTCGTCATCTTAGGCTATAGATTTTCGCAACACCAGAGGCAGAGGCACAAGGGCTACCAACCTTGCAGAAATCTCCTAAGACCTCTTTCAAAAATCTCCATGATAGTAGAAGAGTAAGAGTATATACTACAACCTAAGTATGCGCGGAAAGCAGCCCCACGCAACTTGTGAGTATGAACGCTCTGTCCATGGCGAGCGGTGATAGAAAGTAGACATGGGCATCATATCAAACAATCCTCAAAGTACACACCGTTGTACATTTAACTCATTCGTGCGTTCCTCTCTAACAAAAGTACCTTACATGAGCAACAAATAACCTACAGGCAATACAGAAACACCTGCGAGAAAGTAAAATTTTGATAAGTACGGAATTATATTAGCTGGAAAAAATCCTTTTCTTATTTCGAGCAACTCTTTATGGCTAGGGTTGCCACACCACGTCTTTTTTTTTAAATGTGGCCACGAACCGTCCAAAATGATACGGTAGCGACCTATCCATCTAGGGCTCTGAGTAACTCCTTCAAAGGATGTACTAGGATCCCCAGCAGAGGGTTGTCACCTTATAGTTAACTTGACAGTATCAAAGAGCATCCATCGTCTTGTTACTTATAAATTTAGCTGAAAAAAAATGCTGTAGCTCGCGGCTTGACCCGAGCCGTGGTTATCATGTTGTCATTCAATCGTGCTTTATCCCCTGAAACAATTTGACTCACTTTTGGTGAGCAGAAAGCTTATCCCAGGAAGAAGTTCCTATGGAAAAGGACTAAGGAAAAACCATACTGAGTCACCACATGGATGGACTAGTATCACAAAGTCAGCAATTGAGCTAACCTCCTGAAATACCTCCAAATGAGAATGAACTGATTTTCAATGATCATTGACACAAGTTATAGAGGTTGGCAACCCTAAATCTGTTTGGTATAAAGGTAGGGTTTCTCTCGAGGGCTATTCATTGAACGTTATTTGAATCAGTAATGGTTCTGTATAGAATTCTGTTTAGTGGACAATTTCGAATTATGTGATTCTCCTCCAAGAATCCTACTCTGATTTATTTAATTTGATACATACTGTGTTTGGGAAAATCTTTACCCCGAAAACATTATCAATCGGAGGCAGTTCTGCTTTCAGTGACTGGGCTACACCCGGAATTTATAAAAGTCGCCATAAACTATATGAACTGTATTCTGAAAAATCATATAATTTCAACCCAGAGTTTCAGCAATATGTTAAGAAATACTCAAAGATATTTAAGCAAGCCTGTACCTTAGCCAAGTCTAATTTCATTAGAAATAAAATTTATGATTCTGCGAATGTAATTAAAACTACTTGGAACATTATCAATGCGGAATGTGGTAGGTGTACAACGAATGAAAGAAAGTTTCATTTAAATATAAACAATCGCCACGTATCGGGGGATTTGGAAGTGGCGACCGAGTTTGAAAAATTTTTCAGTAATGTTCCAATAGAGATAACTGACACTCTCCAGTCGTCTTCCACCTCCGCCGAGCTATTATTAGCAGAATCTGTAGCTGCCTGTGAAGGCGCGTTCGAATTCACCGTTGTCAACTGCAACGACATCATAAAAGCTTTTAGATCTATTAATGTTAAAAAAACCGCTGACCTTTGGGGGTTATCAGTAAAATCCATATCAAGTATTATAGATGTCATTGCCCCCCACTTGGCAACTGTGTTTAACGATTGCGTCTCTAGTGGTGTATTTCCTGATTTGATGAAACACAGTAAAGTTATACCACTATTCAAGGCTGGCACCGCTTCAGATCCGGGTAATTTCAGACCTATCTCGGTGTTGCCGACCTTGAGCAAGATATTTGAAAAATTGATACTAGAGCAGATGCTGATCTTTTTTAACAGTCACAAATTATTTCATGAGAAACAATTTGGCTTCACTAAAGGACGTTCTACTACCGATGCTGGTGTAGAGTTATTGAAATGTATTTATGACGCCTGGGAGGATAAACAAGATGCAATTGGTGTGTTTTGTGATCTGTCTAAGGCATTTGATTGCGTCCAACATAAAACATTAATCAGGAAATTACACCATTATGGCATAAGAAACAAGGCTCTCGACCTTCTGACTTCATATTTGAACAATAGAATTCAGCGGGTCGATGTTAATGGTGCACGCTCAGAGGGATCTGTAGTTACTATGGGCGTCCCGCAGGGTTCAATACTCGGACCATTTTTATTCCTTATATATTTTAATGACTTACCCTTTTACGTGGGGGACAACAACAGGATTGTTTTGTTTGCAGATGATACTTCTTTGATTTTCAAAGTAAAAAGACAAATAGATAACTATGACGATGTCAACAACGCAATCTTGAAAGTGGTTCATTGGTTTAACACTAACAATCTTAAACTAAATGATAATAAAACTAAATGTATTAAATTTACCTTGCCTAATGTAGCACAGTCAGAAACCAATGTTCAACTTAATGGTCGAGAGTTGGAACTTGTGGAACAAACCACATTCCTAGGGTTAACGGTTGATGCTGGTTTACAATGGGGTCCACATATTGTAAAACTAGCTAGTAGATTAAGTTCAGCAGCATTTGCTGTACAAAAAATAAGGCACTTGACTGATGTAGATACGGCTAGAATAGTTTATTTCAGTTACTTTCACAGTATAATGTCTTATGGTATTCTACTGTGGGGCAATGCTGCAGATATAAATAAAATTTTTATTTTACAAAAGCGGGCCATAAGAGCTATATATAGACTAGGTCCAAGGGTCTCTCTGCGCGAAAAATTCAAAGAGGTTAATATTCTTACTGTAGCATCACAATATATTTTTGAAAACCTTATGTATGTACAAAGAAATCTACATAGTTTCGCTAAGTTAAGTGATAGACACAATGTCAACACTAGAAATAAAAATAACCTTGCTGTTTTTCATAGCAGATTGCACAAAACCAGCAATTCTTTCATGGGTAACTGTATACGCTTTTACAACAGGCTTCCAGACGAAATTAAAAGTATGTCCCTTAATAAGTTTAAAAGATCTGTTAAAAGTAAATTGAACTGCAGGGGCTACTATACAATCAATGATTATTTGTTGGATAAGGAAGCCTGGAAATGACCTGCTCTGCTGGATTCTCAAAAAAATTGTTAAAATGCCTAGTTTTTAGATTCTTTAAAATTGTAAATAGAGCAAAAAAAGAACAACCCGCTGAGTTTCTTGCCAGTTCTTCTCAGGTGGGTCGCGTTGTGAACTGGTGGTAGAGTTTTTGTTTTGTATTCTGGACGTTTTGCAAGCGCATCTGTATAATGCCTATGTAAAAAAAAAAAAAAAAAAAAAAAAAAAATTGGGTTATTAAGAAATTGGGTTATTAAGAAATTGGTATTTTCTAGGGCCTTAGGGCATTTATATCAGTTTGTTTATACGGATATTGTTAAGTATACTCGTATATAAAAGTAAAGCAGGAACAACAACTAGTGCTGTGCTTCCCGGCTTCGTCCCCGGCATACTTCATAACAACACAACACAACGTTTCAAGTTAGTTTTGGTGGCTCAATATTTTTTTAAATAAAGATATTTTAAGTAAGCCCTCCATATAATATCAGCTATCTGCCAGCGTTAAAATCACACACACTTTCAGCATTTTGACAGCATTTTCAGAGATTAGCCGAACCAAAAAGCGACAGGCAGACTGATAAAAAAATGATTGATGATGAATTTTAATAAGTATCGTCATAGAGCAACGCCATCATCTCTAGAAATGGTCGCGTTGTTATATAAAGTGCCGTATCTATTTTTATGCATAGCAGAGGAGCAATTGGACCTTACGGATATCTTCGAGGACCAAGCCGTGTCTCCTGCAAGTATTGCACCTGCTGACTGAACATAGGCGGACCACCATCACACTAATATGTTTTTGGTCTGGCGAATGACGTAAGTTATTTTTAGTAAGAAACCCTTTTGTTTTCAAATCAAAATATTTTATAATGGATAATCAAATTTCACGCAGACCGAGCTGCAGTAGTTCGCTAGTAATAAATATAGCTTAAACACATAGTAATAACTAACCTCGCTTCGCTAGTAGATAAATCTAACTGCATTTTATAGTCCGTGGATTCTAGTTCAGAATAGAATTTCAACTTCGAATAAATGTGTGGTACAAGTCAAAAAAGGCTGTGAGTACATGTTTTCAGAGTCCATTTCTTTTTTTTTGACCACTAAGATGATCGACAAGCATGCGGCCCACCAGAAGGACTGGTGGTCACCGCAGCCTAAGAACGTTTGCAACACCAGAGGCGCCATACTCGCGCTGCCGACACTTTAAAAAACTTTTAAGACACTTTTTCAAGAACCTCATAATGTAGGCGTTTGGAAAAACCGCGGCCGAGAAGATCATTTCACAACCTAAGCATGTAACATGTTCGAACGTTCCGGACGTCATATTATTATAATATCGTATAGTTGAAAACGTATATTAAAGCATTTCCACAAAACCGAATTGGGAACCATGCCTTAACGCAATTAAGTCATATTTATATATATTAGTTATTAATTAATCATCACAGGCTTTATTATTTACAAGTTTAGGAGTAAAAGTCGCCCAATTAAGAAAAACTACTTTTTCAATTAAAAAGTTTTTATTGAAAGTAAAAAAAATGCAGTTTCTTTTCTTTAGTCATTGATCCGGATTTCGGACCCTATGTTCCTACTAACTACCGAATGAGGCTTTGCTGCCGGCATCTGTTGAATATTTAGTTTTTAAAGTCACTATGTTATATTTGACAGCTCATTTAGTCAGCGACCACGCCCGAAGAACCTCGGTTGAAACGCCAATTAAAAAAAATCCGCGCTAATCTTAGTAAAACAAAATGGTGATGCAAATTTCACAATTGATTTACGTATTTAATGCTTTTAACTATTCTGACAGGAAACCTCAATGCAATAATAGTTAAAAAGAATAATATTACTCTTGTAATAACGTTAAATCGCCCACACCTATCACTTGTACCACACGCTCCCATGGTCCAGCTGCTTGAAGATTCCAGCGAGCCCAAATTGCAGCGTCTATACATTTAACATCTAACTAGGCGACCTAGTTGCAGATATTTTAGCTATCCCAGGTATAACTTAGACTTACGTCATTGGCAGGCACTTCTCAAGTTAGATATTTTGTACTACTTGAGGGAAATTGAACAGGTTATGTATCTGTTGGTTTACAGGATCAGACACGCGAGTGTTCAGCTCTGGTGTTGTATATTTCCGCAGGCCAATTAAAAAATATTTAACTTGGTTTTTTTTAATTGTAGATACTATGTTGCCTAAAAAATGGTTCCTTATGAAAGACTCTTTCAGTTGGCATCGTGAAATACAGGATGTTTTTTCACATCTCACCGGTTCGATTCTCGGCTCAAGCAGGTGATTTTTCAAAAATCTTTAATTTGCGTTTTACTTACTTTTGAAAATAAAGGAATGTTTCTTTTCAGCAAAATTTGCCATCATCAATATTAAGGGTACTTTTCCTCCATCCACGGTCTTTAATTTCCACCCTGTATATTGTATCAATCGATATCTGGCATCTATACAAACTCAAACTGAAAATTATAATAACAGCAACTCTCGTAAGTGTTACATTTTTGAGATATCGGTTTGAGGTTAGCAGTGTGACAGTACAATACCTTTAGTGAAAAGCATCATTAACTACCGGGGGCCTCAGGACGCTGAGAGGGCTGCTCACCGTCCTTACAGAAGCAGTGTACGTGAGGGATTCACGCACGCGCCCCCCCTTAGAAGCGGAATCACACCCGAACCCCCCCAAAGACTCGGGATAGCACCCGAACCACCCCCTGGGCGAGGCCGCCGTGGCGGCAGTGGGTCTGTTGGGAGTTCTGGGACATCCTTCCGAGGGCTTACTCGGGACTCCTAACCATAGGCTGTTGGGCGTTACGAAAGGTTTTTTAGTCGGTAGGAGTTAGCATCCAAGATGGATTTTCCCTCACGTTAAAAAAAAATTGCGTGTACTTAGTGTACACACGTAAGAAGTGAAACTTCTTCATAAACTTAATTTTCACCTCACCTTAAATTAAGTCAAAAAGTACAAAAGTACAAAAGTCCAAAGTCCAAAAGTCCAAAAGTCCAAAAGTCCAAAAGTCCAAAAGTCCAAAAGTCCAAAAGTCCAAAAGTCCAAAAGTCCAAAGTCCAAAGTCCAAAAGTCCAAAAGGCCAAAAGTCCAAAAGTCCCAAAATCCCAAAGTCCCAAGGTCTCAAGGTCCCCAAGTCCCAAAGTCCCAAAGTCCCAAAGTCCCAAAGTCCCAAAGTCCCAAAGTCCCAAAGTCCCAAAGTCCCAAAGTCCCAAAGTCCCAAAGTCCCAAAGTCCCAAAGTCCCAAAGTCCCAAAGTCCCAAAGTCCCAAAGTCCCAAAGTCCCAAAGTCCCAAAGTCCCAAAGTCCCAAAGTCCCAAAGTCCCAAAGTCCCAAAGTTCCAAAGTCCCAAAGTCCCAAAGTCCCAAAGTCCCAAAGTCCCAAAGTCCCAAAGTCCCAAAGTCCCAAAGTCCCAAAGTCCCAAAGTCTAAAAGTCTAAAAGTCCAAAACTCCAAAAGTCCAAAAGTCCCAAAGACCCAAAGTACCAAGGTCCCATCCAAAAGTCCAAAAGCCCAAAAGTTCAAAAGTCCCAAAGTCCCAAAGTCCCAAAGTTCCAAAGTCCCAAAGACCCAAAGTACCAAGATCCCATCCAAAAGTCCAAAAGTCCCAAAGTCCCAAAGGCCAAAAGTCCAAAAGTCCCAAAGTCCCAAAGTCCCAAAGTCCCAAAGTCCCAAAGTCCCAAAGTCCCAAAGTCCCAAAGTCCCAAAGTCCCAAAGTCCCAAAGTCCCAAAGTCCCAAAGTCCCAAAGTCCCAAAGTCCCAAAGTCCCAAAGTCCCAAAGTCCCAAAGTCCCAAAGTCCCAAAGTCCCAAAGTCCCAAAGTCCCAAAGGCCCAAAGTCCAAAAGTCCAAAAGTCCAAAAGTCCAAAAGTCCAAAGTCCAAAAGTCCAAAAGTCCAAAAGTCCAAAAGTCCCAAAGTCCCAAAGACCCAAAGTACCAAGGTCCCATCCAAAAGTCCAAAAGTCCAAAAGTCCAAAAGCCCCAAAGTCCCAAAGTTCCAAAGTCCCAAAGACCCAAAGTACCAAGGTCCCATCCAAAAGTCCAAAAGTCCAAAAGTTCAAAAGTTCAAAAGTTCAAAAGTCCCAAAGTCCCAAAGTCCCAAAGTCCCAAAGTCCCAAAGTCCCAAAGTCCCAAAGTCCCAAAGTCCCAAAGTCCCAAAGTCCCAAAGTCCCAAAGTCCCAAAGTCCCAAAGTCCCAAAGTCCCAAAGTCTAAAAGTCTAAAAGTCCAAAACTCCAAAAGTCCAAAAGTCCCAAAGACCCAAAGTACCAAGGTCCCATCCAAAAGTCCAAAAGCCCAAAAGTTCAAAAGTCCCAAAGTCCCAAAGTCCCAAAGTCCCAAAGTCCCAAAGTTCCAAAGTCCCAAAGACCCAAAGTACCAAGATCCCATCCAAAAGTCCAAAAGTCCCAAAGTCCCAAAGTCCCAAAGGCCAAAAGTCCAAAAGTCCCAAAGTCCCAAAGTCCCAAAGTCCCAAAGTCCCAAAGTCCCAAAGTCCCAAAGTCCCAAAGTCCCAAAGTCCCAAAGTCCCAAAGTCCAAAAGTCCCAAAGTCCCAAAGTCCCAAAGTCCCAAAGTCCCAAAGTCCCAAAGTACCAAAGTCCCAAAGTCCCAAAGTCCCAAAGTCCCAAAGTCCCAAAGTCCCAAAGTCCCAAAGTCCCAAAGTCCCAAAGTCCCAAAGTCCCAAAGTCCCAAAGTCCCAAAGTCCCAAAGTCCCAAAGTCCCAAAGTCCCAAAGTCCCAAAGTCCCAAAGTCCCAAAGTCCCAAAGTCCCAAAGTCCCAAAGTCCCAAAGTCCCAAAGTCCCAAAGTCCCAAAGTCCCAAAGTCCCAAAGTCCCAAAGTCCCAAAGTTCCAAAGTCCCAAAGTCCCAAAGTCCCAAAGTCCCAAAGTCCCAAAGTCCCAAAGTCCCAAAGTCCCAAAGTCCCAAAGTCCCAAAGTCCCAAAGGCCCAAAGTCCAAAAGTCCAAAAGTCCAAAAGTCCAAAAGTCCAAAGTCCAAAAGTCCAAAAGTCCAAAAGTCCAAAAGTCCCAAAGTCCCAAAGTCCCAAAGACCCAAAGTACCAAGGTCCCATCCAAAAGTCCAAAAGTCCAAAAGTCCAAAAGTCCAAAAGTCCAAAAGTCCAAAAGTCCAAAAGTCCCAAAGTCCCAAAGTTCCAAAGTCCCAAAGACCCAAAGTACCAAGGTCCCATCCAAAAGTCCAAAAGTCCAAAAGTTCAAAAGTTCAAAAGTTCAAAAGTCCCAAAGTCTCAAAGTTCCAAAGTCCCAAAGACCCAAAGTACCAATGTCCCATCCAAAAGTCCAAAAGCCCAAAAGTCCAAAAGTCCAAAAACCCTTAAATGACATGGTATCCCTGGATAAAGTACTCTTAATTCGAATCCACCGTGGTGGGGAACAGAACAAAGATGGCGCGTAACCAAAAATCGTGACGTGACGTGACGTGACGCAAATTTTTTTCTGACGCCGATAAAGAAGTTTCACTTCAAAAAGCATCATTAACTGCTTCCTTAATACCAAAGGACCAAAAAAATGAGAGCTTTTTCGACCCTGAACAGCACGTGACTAACAGATTTTTTTTTCTTTTTTTTATAAATAAACAAATATTCACTGACATTTTCACACAACGCTATCTAATCCCAAAGTAACCTGCTTGTGTTATGGGTATCAAATTATCAATACATAAATACTTTAAATATATATACTACATACCTACTTAACATACATAGAAACACCCAGACTCTCGAGACAAACATTAATGGATCACACAAATTTTAGTCTCCGGTGGGAGTCGAACCCACGACCTCGTGATCCACAGTCGCACATTTCGACCTCTAGACCAACGAGGCAGTCAAAATTGCTCGCTTATACCGAAGACAGAATTTAAGGAACCACATTATTAGTGATTTGTAGAACCATAGTACCACCAGTTTCTTCTCTTACTACATCGCGTTCTTCAAATATAGCGTAAAAACGAACATCAAAGAGGACCTCTGACTAAAGCCTTGCGAACTGCGAGAGCCGCGAGAGGAGCTGAGTTATACCAAATTCGCAAGATGTCACCACAAGTTTCCATCTGGCAGGCGGCGTCATTTTGGCCAGCAAAATCCACTATAAATCTAATCTGTATAAATATTTTTAGGGGTAAACGATGCCTAATTGCTGTCAACACTGAATCAGACAAATCCAGTGAGGCTTGAAGCGAGTAAACAGCACACAATCACCTGCCCGTTCGATTCCTGATTTAGGTAAATGCTGTTTATGGGTAAATATTTGAAAGCACATTGTGTTTTCTGTTTCAGTTGTAACGAATCTGAATGTATTGATTTATAAGAAGAGGCGGAAGAAAAAATCTTCTGATTTGATTTGGTTTGGTTGAGCAAGCAGCAGCCTCAAATCATAAAACTATACATCTATACTAATATTATACAGGTGGAATTTAAAGACAGTAGTTGGAGGGCAAGTACCCTTAATATTGATAATGGCAAGTTTTGCTGAAAGGAAACATTCCTTTATTTTCAAAAGTAAGTAATTTTGCATTTAAAGATTTTTGAAAAATCACCTGTTTGAGCCGGGAATCGAACCTGGGAGATGTGAAAAAAAAACATCCTGTATTTTATGATACCAACCGAAAGAGTCTTTAATAAGGAACAATTTATTTTGAACAACATAGTATCCTAAATTAAAGGAAGACCAAGTAAAATATGTTTTTTATTGTAAAGCTTACTCGCTATCTGAATAAAAAAAAAGAGTCTAATTGAGATTCTTCTATTTTTTTTGAAGTTGGTTAAAAATATGTTCTAGTTTCTGTGAATGGGAATATTCGTTCTGGTCACTTAACCAACCAACTTCAAAAAAAAATGAGAAGAATTTCAATACTGTTTTTTCTTTTTCATATAGTGAGTAAGCTTTACAATAAAAACATATTTTTTAAATTAATTAAAGGAAGACCAAGTAGGTCTTCCTTTAATTTAAGATACTATGTTGTCTGAAAGAACTTGTTTCTTATTAAAGACTCTTTCGGTTGGTATCATAAAATACAGGATGTTTTTTTTCCACATCTCCCAGGTTCGATTCCCGGCTCAAACATGTGATTTTTCAAAAATCTTTAAATGCAGTTTTACTTATTTTTGAAAATAAAGGAATGTTTTCTTTCAGCAAAACTTGCCATTATCAATATTAAGGGTACTTTCCCTCCAACTACCGTCTTTAAATTCCATCCCTGTATATAGGAAAAATTTGATAGTTTGTTTGTTTGCAGCGAATAGACTCCGAAACTACTGGACCGATTTGAATAATTCTTTCACTGTTGGGAAGCCACACTCTTTGCGGTGAACATAGGCTATATTTTATTTCCGTATTCCCAAGGGAACGGGAATTACGCGGGTGAAACCGCGTGACGTCCGCTAGTACATTAATAAAACTGTCGAGGGTCGAGAATCTGTACATGAAAGATATTTAAAAAAAAATGTAGGGCGTTCTTCAATAGATACTGAAGCAGAATAATGTAATTTATAACTTAGCACAAAGTAATAGGTAAGTATATTTAGATTTATCAGATATTATTGAATGTAATACTGAAATCAGTGCCAAGTAAAACTTTAGGTTTAGGTAGTTATTATTAATCTCTCATAGAAATATTGGCACCGACTTCAGTATTACATTCAATAATATCTGATAAATCTAAATATACTTACCTATTACTTTGTGCTAAGTTAATTTTATTTTTCATTTTTAGGGTTTCGTAGCCAAATGGCAAAAACGGAACCCTTATAGATTCGTCATGTCTGTCTGTCTGTCTGTCCGTCTGTCTGTCTGTCCGTGTGTCACAGTCAATTTTCTCCGAAACTATAAGGCCTATGATATTTGCTCAGGTCGTGGGTTGGATTCGGCGGCTGGGTCTCGAGGTCGCCCTTCACAAATCCGAGGCTCTGTGTTTCCACGGACCTCGGATGGGGCCACCTGCGGGATCCAGCCTACAGGTAGGGGGCGTCAGCATCGGCATCGAGCCCTCGATGAAATATCTGGGGCTCGTACTCGATGGCCGGTGGAACTTCGGACGTCACTTCCGAAGTTTGGTCCCTAAACTGAGGGGAGCATCGGCCGCACTCGCGCGGTTGATGCCCAACATCAGGGGACCCAACGCTCCCTACAGGAGGCTGTACCTGGGGATCGTGCGAAGCATGGCTCTGTACGGGGCTCCCGTATGGGCGGAGACCCTGACGGCCAGCAATGAGGCTAGACTGCTGAGCCCGCAGAGAGTGATGGCCGTCAGGGTGATAAGAGGATACCGCACGATCTCCGGTGAGGCGGCATGTCTCCTAGCCGGGACCCCTCCATGGGACCTGGAAGCGAGAGCCCTTGCGTCACTGTTCAGATGGCGCAAGGAGGCGCTGGAGCGGGGCCAAAGGCCTGCGTCTCGAGAAATCGAGGCCCAGCGGACCCTGCTCCACCAGGAAACCGTGGAGACATGGAAGGTGCGACTTGAGCAACCAAAGGGGGGATTCGCCACAATCGCGGCCGTCAGACCGGTCATGGACGAGTGGCTGGAGAGAAGACACGGTGCTCTCTCCTACCGGTTGACACAGATGCTTGCCGGGCACGGTAGCTTCGGTAGGTATCTGTGGCGAAGGCACCGGGAAACCACGGCCGAGTGTCAGCACTGCGAGGACCGCAGCGATGACACGGCGCTCCACACGCTGGTGGAGTGCACGGCGTGGGCACAACAGCGACAGGTCCTCGTAGTGGGTCTGGGCGTGGACACTCTCTCGCTTGAGGCCATGGTGCGAGCCATGCTCTCCGGCGGGAGTAAGTGGGACTGCGCCGCCTCTTTCTGCGAGCAGGTCATGCTCGCGAAGGAGGCGGCGGGCCGGGTGCGGGAGAGAACTCTCCCACCCGAGTTCCGCAGTCGGCGCCCTGGGCGCCGCCGACGTGTCTTCGCCGAGGACTATCGGCCTCCATGACCGGGGGTCTGAGGACGGTGAGAGGGCCGCTCACCGTCCTTACAGAAGCAGGCCCATGACGGCAGCGTGACGTGAGCAATCACGAACGCACCCCCTTAGAAGCGGGGTCACACCCGAAATCCCCCATAGACGCGGGATTGCACCCGAACCACCCCCTGGGCGAGGCCGCATTGGCGGCCGTAGGTCTGTTGGGAGTCACGGGACATCCTTCCTGAGGGCTTACCCGGGGCTCTCAACCATAGGCTGTTGGGCGTTACGTGAGGTTTTTTAGTCGGTAAGAGTCCGGCATAGCATCCTACGAGGATTTTCCCTCACGTTAAAAAAAAAAAAAAAAAAAAAAAGGCCTATGATATTGAAACTTGGTAACTAGATGTATTCTGTGAACCGCATTAAGATTCTTATATAAAACTAGAAAAAAAGCAGTAAATTTTGGGGATCCCCATACTCAGAACTGAAACTCAAATTTATTTTTTTCATCAAAACCATACGTGTGGGGTATCTATAGATAGGTCTTCAAAAATGCTATTGAGGTATCTAACATCATATTTTTCTAAACTGAATAGTTTGCGCAAGAGACACTTCCAAAGTGGAAAAATGTGTGTCCCCCCCCCTCTAACTTCTAAACTAAGAGAATGATAAATCTAAAAAGAAGATATCATGTACATTACCATAAAAACTACCAACGAAAAATGGTTCGAACGAGATAGAGCTGGTAGTTTTTTTTTTCGGTTAGAAAAATCACCAAAATTTTCGGTTAGAAAAATCCCAATTTTCGGTTAGAAAAATCACTACCACTGCGAACGTGTTAAAACATTAATCAAAGTTACAACGAGCTATAAGAACTTTTATATTATGTTACTTGCTGCTACGAAACCCTTCATGGGCGAGTCCAACTCGCACTTGGCCGGTTTTTTAGTTTTTGTTTAAAGTCGGTTTTTTTCAGTATTTTTAGTGACGGGTAGACTGAAAATATATTAGTCTAGGGGTATTGTTCTCCCCAATACAAATTAATCAAGCCCAAACACAAGGTAACTGCTGTAAATCGTTAAGGAATTCTATCGATTCGAGGGATATCTTCGATTTCTCCAGGATCCCAGCACCGATTCTGATTTTTTTATGGGACATATACAGGGAAGCACCAGCTTTCAAATAAAAAAAGAATCATCAAAATCGGTTAACTCGTTCAAGCGATTTGCCGGTAACAAACATAAGAAAAATACAGACGAATTGAGAACCTCCTCCTTTTTGAAAGTCGGTTAAAAAATATTTTGTCTGTCTGTCTGTCTGTATCCCGAATAAGTATTACGCCGAAACTACTAATTCGATTTTAATGATACGTAGCACAATCTGAGCTTATGATCTGAGGAAGGTTGTAGTATTACTTTTAATCCCGATATTTTGCGCGATTCCTTTAGGAGAGGGGTTTATTATATAAGTTTATTATTAGCCTAACTTGGGCTAGATGGCGTTGTGTTTGAATGTCCCAAAAATATTTTAATTTCCCTACATATCATTAAGTAACATTATAAGTAGGTAGGTACATCTGTAAGCATGTTTTTAGATATTCTTCTCTGATTCGTGTTACAAACCAATAAAATTAATAATTGCCCAAATCAAGACTCTCAGAAACTTTAAGTAATGTCTGTCAAATTTCACAGCAAAATCAAATAAACTTTGTAATTTGATTTCCATCAAGAATTTCTAAGAATAATATTACAAGAATATTTAATCAACGTGAAATTTGAATTTATTATTCCAACTGCTACCCGTGACTTTGCCCGAAGCTATAATTATGAAAGATACTTACATAAAATCACGCCTTGATCCCCAAATAGGTAGGCAGAGACATATCACATGCCCATATTAACTCACCTTTTTAGAATTTGTCCCGCGTTTTAGGTGGTGAGCCGTATTTGCCGTGTTGATATGGACAGGAGCAGGTTGTGACAGCCTGTGCTTTTGAAATTTTTGAACCACCCATAAGGCCTTCAACCAGGCTCAACACTGACATTTTACTGGCAAAAAGCCGGTTGGCTTAACGTGCCTTCCAGAACACGGAAACGCTCGCAAAAAATGTTACAAAGTAGTTACGTGGTGGTCACCCATCCAAGGACTGGTCACAGTAAATGTTGCTTACTGCAGTGATCGTTTACAGAACACTGAGTCTGGGGGGCCACGAGCGTAAATTGTAAATCTATACATAGTATACATATAATAAAATGATAGAAAAGTCAAAACTGTACATTGGAAATATTAAAAAAAAAATACTCGCTGGTTGTTCAACATAAGATACCGAAGCCACAGTATAAATATATGTTGTTTAACAGTATAAATATATGTTGTTTAACCAGTATTGTAGCTCCCTACAAACGGACGAAGCGCAAGCTATACCTACGATTCTCGTTTTCGGCAGGCCTTTCAGCACGCTAGCAGCGTCCGCAGTCGCGATTGTGCCGAGTAGACGAATGGACGGTGTGTCGTTTTTTAAATAGTAACCGCGCGTGTTTTATTTACTAAAAATATTTAATATGACAACTAGAGTCTATTGTGCTTGTTTTGGTTGCATGAATTCGTCAATAACGCACCCAGAGATAACGTTTTTTAGATTACCTGGAAACTCCGAAAGGTAAGACTATAAATTGATTTTACTTAAGTACTAATTGGTACTATACTACTAGTTGACTAAAGTTAAACAAAGTGATTGACACGAGTGAACTAGGTAGTTACATGAAGTAGGTATGTTTGTGTTTAAAACTAGACTTGTGCTTGCTCAGTCAGTGAACGGTGCGATCCAATATAGTACAATATCCAAAAAAAAATCTAGTTCAGAACTCTAGTACGTGTAGGTAGTACATTTAGTTCCGTTGTCAGTTCGTAGTTATTTAATTAAGAGCAATGATTTAGGTATGTTTCAAGAGTATTCATTTCTTTGTGAATGACCGATGTTACAGCACACTTAGCACCGTATGACTGCCTCTGTGGCGCGGTCGGTATTGATACCGCCTGCGGCGCTGGAGGTCGTGGGTTCGATTTCCACCCGAGACAAATATTTGTGTGACCCATAAATGTTTGTCTCAAGAGTCTGGTTGTTTCTATGTATAATATGTATGTATTTAAAAAGTATATTTGTATTAATATCCGTGGTCTGATACCCATAACACAAGCAGGTTATTCCTAGCTTACTTTGGGATCAGATAGCGTTGTGTGAAATGTCCGTGAATAAAAAAAAAAATTGACAGCATTTTTGTTACCTTTAATTTTTATTACACGCATAGAGACAAATATGAACTTCCAAAGTTTAACACAACTTGACAATGTACGAAAAGTACTAGTGTACTAGAGACTGACTAGTACTTTCAAATCGAAAAATACTTTTAATTTTGTAAATCAAAAATTTAACGCAATGATTATAAAGACTAGAATTCCGTGATTCTATCACTGACGAAACATGTGATGAGCCGATTATTATTGTCTACGTCGCTTACTCGTTTTCAAATTTCTATACCCGTCTCACTCAATCGTTTGTAGATAACGGGCGCTGCGCCGCCACGCCGCCGCACCGCGTAGCCAGCCGTTGCGGGGATATTATATTATTACTCACAAAGTATTTTTTGTTTAAATAAAAAAGGTACATATTTACTCGAAATTAAAGCCGGTTGTCAGTAAAACGACAATCCTTAATACAAATTGAAGGCCTTATTGGCGGATTGAAAAATTTCAACTGCATTAGGCTCACTATCTATTACGCGGTACGTAAAACTATAAGGTAAAATGTGGGCGTATACTATGCCTCTGCCTACACCTTCGGGGATAAAGGCGTGACTATATGAATGTATGTATGTACATATTTACAATCACAATATTAAATAGAAAGCCAAAGTAGGCACATATTAATAAAATGCTATAGGTGGGCAGCCCTATCGCATGCTTACGTACCGCGCGGCTGTAGGCATTTATTTCTAAAATCCGGCTGAGTCAGACTGCAGTAAACAGTGCCGAAGCCGAAAATATAGTGAGAAAAATTTTTCTCTCTTTGTCCGTTTGCTTTTAAATTTTGCACAAATATTAAATAGGGGTAGGGTCTTCAAATAGGCTATATATTATTACGCTACATATCCTAGCAGAGAGCAATCAAATTGGCATTTTAACTTAATTTTCACGCGTACGAAGTCGCGGGCAACAGCTAGTAGTTTAATACATATCTTGTTCAGTTCCTCTGTTCAATTTAGTCACACTCGTCTTAATTAAGTACTTAGTGGAGTTCCCACCGTAAATACCAATGTTCCGGGAAAATGTCCCATGGGACACTGGGAACATGCCGAATATACTGTAATTCATTGAGTAGGGATGTGTGAACTGGCGGTGTTAGTGTATGTTCGATAGAAATTAAGATTTTGTTGTACAAATTTAGTTAATAGGTAATTATTTTGTGATGCGAAATCTTCGAAACTCTTTTTATGAAATTTTTGCTAATTTGATGAACTAAAATTTTTCACATAGTCTCAGACTAAAAGAATAGGTTAAAGTTTATGTGGAGAAAAAGTGCTTACAGAGATGTATAGTGATCGCAACATATTATTTTAATATCAAAATTAATGTCGACAGTAGGTCTCCAGTTAACATTTTTGAATAAGGGGTATCAGCGATGATATTTGTGTTTTTTTTATGTTTGTGCACAATCTCACACAACATCATCTGACCCAAATTAAGCTAATATAAGCTTGTGCTATGGGATGGGATGTGTTTTGTCGAGTTTACAGTCATATAATTTGGTTACTAAGCGATTTGCTACGGCACTAGGCTCACTATCTAATTAGTAGATCAAAACAAAAATTCGAATGTGGGTACCTATAAAGTATGACTTTGCTTATCGCTTCAAGGATAATAGCGAGATCAAAATGTATGTGGACATAATACTCGTACTATAGGCTTTTTTTTAATTTGTTTTATACCACTAGAGTGGCAGACAAGCATGCAGGCCCCACCAGATGTACCGGTGGTCAGCGCAGCCTATGGACGTTTTCAACACCAGAGACGCCACAATCGCGCTGCGGACCCTGTAAAAACCTTCTAAGTCCCCTTTTGAAGAATACTGTAGGCGTTTGGGAAAACCGAGGCAGGGAGGTCATTCCACAATCTAAGGGTACGCGGGAGAAAGCCTCTATCGGATCTCACCGTGCAACGTGTGAGAATGAAAGTATTTAAATAAATAAATAGTCCCAATTCATTTCAAACGCACTATAGTCCACAGTACAGTTTTAATCACTACTTGAGACAATGTCCTGGGCAGATTCATTGCCGACCCTCGGGGCATATTGACGAAGTTTCCACTGAATGAATAGATTGAGGAATTATCTTGGTGCTAGTGCTGTAGTAAGTAATTTCTAGTATTAGGTATTAACTATTAATAATGTTATTTTTTTCATTGGCATCCGTGGGGTTGGTTTACTTTACTATTAAATAAAAATAAAATAAAATAAAATTTATTCCCTTTGAAATTTAAAAAAAAATTAGGTTTTGTCAAAAGTTTCAGTTCCTTTACATAAAAAAATACATTCAGTGTGTACTGAATAAGCTTTCTCTCTATTATTATCAATGGACTAGTATTGTCTCAAGACAAATATCCTGGGCAGATGTACCAAGGGACAACGGAACGCGTCAAACATGACTGTGGGCATTTATTGCCGATCCTCGGGGCGTATTGACGAAGTTCGTGGCACTTTCCACTTGGGATGTAACTTACTGATTAATTGGTTTAAGCCTTGTTGTGATAGATGTTTAGGTAGGATCGATGTGGCTTTAGTAGGTTCGAGTACGGTATGACGTCTGTGAGAAATCTGACACGTCAAAAGGCTATGCTTGAGTGGTGAAGTTTTCCCATACCCGTTTACCAAAAAAGACGTGGGATAGCACCCGAACCCCCCCTAGGTGAGGTTACAGTGGCAGCCAAGGTCTGTTGAGAGTCCTGAGGTTATAATTCTGAGGGCTTACCCGGGGCTCCCAACCGTAGGCATTAGGCAGGAAATGTGTGCTTTTTAGTCGGTAGGAGTCCGGCATAGCATCCATGTAGGATTTTCCTCGCTTTAAAAAAAACCGTTAACCACGTAAATTTGATTCCGGTGTAAAAATTGTCTATATGATAATATAGGATGCAATGCGCTAGTAATATCAGTTTAATAGGATGCAAGGTATTTAAAAAGTAGTCAAATAATTTTAGAGGTTAGAGTAGAATTCAAACAGCAAAAATCTTCACAAACTTTCAAATTTACAATAATTATGAAGTTGGATGTTTACAATAGTTTCATCAAAATACGATAATAAACGATATTTTCTCTTATATAAAGTTCTGAATGTCCATACAAAAAACCTAAAACCATTGTTTAATCACTTTACCCTTATCCTTGTTGACAGAACTTTCAAAAAAATAGAACCGTTTTTTGATTAAAGTAGGATCCACATAACCCTAAAAGAAGGTCCGGAAATTAATTAAATTACAGGAACCCAAACAGATGGTTAATAAAATTGATTCTGGATCAACGAACTAAAGTACTGGAAAGGGCAACAAATAATTTATAATTCTGCTATTGTTATTCGAACTATCAGGAGAATAAATTCTAATGGAAATACACAGTGCCGCCGGCGTTTGCTGGTGTCTTATATTGGAGTACAATCTATATATATAAAAATCAATGCCACTTTTCGTTGTAATTTTATAACTCAAGAACGGGCTCACCTATCCAAACCAAATGTTTAAACTTTGTGTGGACTATTTGGCAGATGGTTTATGTGAAGTTTGCACAAAATCGGTGGAGCGGTTCTTCATTTATCACGCAAACGAAGTTGCGCGGGTCAGCTAGTAAAGTATAATGTATTCTATTTACATTATAACTATCTAAACTACTCGTAAACCTACATAACGCCAAATCTATTCCATTATTTTTACCGGTACAACACTACTACACATACCGGTTCTTCTCAAGTAGGAGCCGTGTTGTGTGAGCCGGTGATCCTTTAAGTTCTCAATTTTTCACGTTTTACAAGGATTTTTTGTCATAAAATGTATGCTCCTTCCAGGGGCCGTACATCTGTGACCAAATAAGGTTAACATTTAACAGACGGGGTCAATAATTTGTAGGCTGTATCTACGAAACGGCAATGAGGATTTTTATAGCCAATTACATCGTCTGGTACCTCCGTTAAGGTGATAATGGACAATTCTAATTAATTTTTTATCTAGTTGTTTTATGGATTGTATGGGTAACTAAGTTTAACAGTGTTATGTTGAAATATAGGCGTAAGTAAAGATTTCATCTGATTGTAATGTACCTCGGAAGCGCTCGTGGCCCCGCGGACTCAGTGTTCTGTAAACGATCACTGCAGTGAGAGACTTTCACTATGACCTACCCCTTTGGGTATAAAGGCGTGACCATATAATATAAAGTATGTATGTAATGTACCTCTTTGTTTTGTAGGAAAAGAACTCACGACCTATGTTTTAAGTGACTTTCTAAGGTTCTAACCTCTGCACCGAAATGTCTGAATAAAAATTTATTTTGAAAAGACCATTATCTTTTTTAATTTTCTATAAATAGGTGAAAGCTTCAGAATTAATCCTCCGAATACCTAGTTAATAGCCAAAGTTTACAATCGTATTTAGATACAGCAAACGAAAGCAAAGGTATACGACTTACTACGTACAACTACAATTCGAGTGAGTAAAATTGGTCTAGTTAAAATGCATAGAAACACAAATTGTTTGCGATTGACTTTGAATCGTTAAAAGTTTGTGGTGAAAGAGAATTTAGTCGGTAAAATCGTAATCTACTTTTGAGGTATCGATTGTCGAATCTACCAGTATCATCATTCATCATTAATTTCATTCATCAAATGCACGACAAAGATATCATGGCAATTTGTAAATTTCATGGTATTAGAGACTGTAGTTACAAATAATTACATATAGTCAAGCCTTAATCCCTGAAGGCGTAGGCAGAGGCATAGTATACGTCCTCATTTCACCTTATAGTTTTATGTCCCACGTAATAAGTGGTGAGCCTATTGCCGTGTTGAAGTGGACAGGCGCAGGTCACCGCGATCCGCAGTTGAAATTTTTCAAGGCCCATAAGGTCTTCAACTTGACTTAACGATTGTCATTTTACTGACAACTGGGTTTCATTTCGAGATTTTCTTCTCTACGCAATGGATCTTTTTGCGAAAGTGTTCCCTTAGTCACCTCTTACGACACCCTCGGGATGTATTGGGTTGTTGGATGGCGACATTTTGTACTGTTAGTTAACATAAAAGTAATAATATTTAAGGGGGCTCCCATGTAACAAATGTTCCGATGTGAATTTATTCTTATCAAAATATTTAAGCTAAGTATGTCTACCTATTCTAGACAATAATCTATCCCTGTACCAAATTTTAGCCAAATCCATTGAACTGTTAGGGCGTAAATAAGTAACATTATCCAGACATCCACACTCACAAACTTTCGCATTTATAATAATAGTACGAGCTACTACTAAATTCAGACATACATGACTCTCCTAGCTTATACATAAATACAGGGTGTTTGTACCCAGACTTAGCTTGTTGGCATATGCAAGACACGAAGTTTCGGCACTCGACTGTACCGAGTAGTCTATCTGGCTTAGGAGAATATTACATTCAGCCAAGGAAATATGAATTGAGCTTTACTTTAGAGAATAGTCGTATTTGTTCCATAGAGCTTTCCTAGAGATTCCTGTTTAGATAAAATTATTTGAAATTGTATGTATAGAACAGAGACAGTTAAAAAACTGTTTTTATGGACACCAGTGAGTCAGGCAAATGTTCAACTCAAGACAGCCTATTTTAGTCCATGACAGGACGTAGAGTAGACTTCTACTATTAATTTGGGCTAGATGATGTTGCGTGAGATTATCCAAAAACATTTATTTATTTTAGAAAGGGTGATTGGCACTCCAAAAACTAAATTTCGACAGTTATCATTCTACGTGAACAACATGAAATTACAATACGTTTTAATTTCAAAATTGTCCGTATTTTATGTGCTGATCAGATGACGAGTTATTACAGAGGTTTTTGCTAGTTTTCACCATGACTGCGATCGTTAGTTCATACAAGCGTACACCATTTACAGTAGCTTCGAGGACCTCTAGGCGAGGCCGCAGTGGTAACCGTAGGTCTGTTGGGAGTCCTGGGACATCCTTCCGAGGGCTTACCCGGGGCTCCCAACCGTAGGCAATGGTGAGGAGTAACGTGGGATTTTTTCGTCGGTAGGAGTCCGGCATAGCATTCATAAAGGATTTTCCCTCATGTTAAAAAAAAGTAGCTTCGAGGATCTCAATATTGACTATTACACCTTCACTGAATGGCAATAGCAAAAATAAAACGATTGTCGACAATATTGAGTGATATGGTCATGTTTTTATGTAGACCGTTGCCTAAAGGTAGGTTCGATATGCTAAAAATAAAAGAAAAATACTGAAAATAGTAAAAATATTTTGGACGCAAAGAATTGTGCTACTTTTTAACAAGCTGCGTGCAATAACGCTGTACGAAAACGTCGGCACTGTCGTCAACGTCTTATAAAATTAACGGAATGCACTATTTACATACAAATGGGTGGCGAAGTACCATAGTTCTCCTTAATTTTTACGTATTACTTGCACATTACAGTTTCTGTCATAGTTCGGAACGGGGTGGGTACCGCATTGCGGTTCTTTATTGCTAAGCAATAAAGATCCTTATTACCTTCTAAATAAAGTCGTGGTAAATAGTAAAATGTTACATTACTCTGTGTAAGTTCTAAAAAAAATACAAAAAAGGTCAGGTCACGCACGATTCCGTGACGCATTTGAGGACTTGTGGAGTTAGGGTTGGCGACTTTTATTACATCAAATATTAATATATTTAACATACAGTAATAGTTTTCTAAGCAGACTACCATCATAGTTAAAATGCTAAACTAAAGTTGATCAAATAAAATAAGTAATATTTTATTTTATCAACTTCCTTAGAACGACGGCAAAATCATTTTTATTTCAAACACATTTATCTTGAGTATTAATCTTATAAGATACATACAAGGTGAATTATACGTTTCAGGACTTTACTCCTAACCGTTTCTAGAAATCACTAAATACTTCACCTCCTATTTCACCCCTTAGGGGTGAAATTTAAAAAAAAAATATCTTATTGGGTGCATAGATTAGGACAGCTTACTCTAAAAATGGTAGTGGCTTGAAATGTGAGTGATATACATATGCGCACATATTTACGTACACCGCACATAATTTAATTGATATAGATATTAGTTGTTACTTCATTAAATAAACAAAAATCTTTATTCTCAAACTTTCAATGACATATACACTGTAGAAGTAAATTACCATAATATCACATTATGCACTTTTTGCTTAATCACTTGTACTTTTTTTCCACAATTTTTATTATTATTACAGATAACCATTCGTTAAATATCAAACTCGCGTAAGTCCATCCACATCCCAAACTGACCTATAAATGGCGCTAAATTCAAAAATTAAAAATTATTCATTTCATCTCTTTCAACTTAAGGTAAGTCAGTCATATCTCGTACAAAATACGGGTCAAACTCTATGATTTTTTTCAAACTTCTGTACGTCCCATGACTGTGACATATCAAAGTCGCGCATGTCCATATTGACCAATGAGAACGGAGCATGAGTCTAAGATGGCCGCCATTTCCAATAAGTTTTGTGACGCAAGTCCATAACTGACATTTCAAAGTCCAAGGTTATATTTTTCAAACGACGGCAAGTTTCGCTGGTAAATATCAAACTCCTATATGTCCAAACTTAATTCCTATTTTGTGACTTAATTAACTATTTAAACATAGTTGTTTTGCTTTAATAACGTTTTAACTGAGTATGTCGTAAGGCTATTATAAATAAAAATATATTACTTGCTTATTTTACGAGATAATGAATGTGCCATGATTCCCAAAAATCACTTAGAATGGACATGCGGCTTTTTGATATTTAACGACTCAAGTGATTAAGCAAAAAGTGCATAATTTGTTACAAGAAATTCCACCAAGTGTCATCAATCAAGAGTTACTTAGATAATGTTTCAATAGCTTAATTTGTAAACAATTTGTTCTAAATCTAAGATAATAAATACTATACTGCTAGATATCAAATCTGCAAATATTAGTTTTTTTATTGAATAAGAGCAACTTTAACACTATTTAACAGTTAGTCACATTTAATCAAAATAAAATAATCTTATCAACTACCTATTCAAAAAACCCAAGAAAACAATCAAGAGTATAAACGATACCATAATATCTTTTTGAAATATTATTATTAGGTTTATATCGTACTCAATCTGTGTCACAGCCCTGATTTTGACGATATGTTGAGTCACCATGGATCAAAAAGTACAGATGCGATCTAATCTACTCAGTAGATATTTACATAATTTAGGTCAAACCACAGAACATACGAAAGAAGTAGATATGGCATTGTGGGTAGGACAGGACGGCGAAGCACTATGCCTTTTTCATAGCAATAGTAAAAATAACTGTACTTTATTGAACACTAGAGGACGTTATGCGGTTTCACACGCGTAGCTCCTGTTCCCGCGGGAATATGGGAATAAAATACAGCCTATGTTCACCGCGAAGAGTCTAGCTTCCCAACAGTGAAAGAATGTTTAAATCAGTTCAGTAGTTTCGGAGCCTATTCGATGCAAACAAACAAACGAACAAACAAACAATCAAATCTTTCCTCTTCATAATATTAGTGTAGACTTGCGGACGTCACGCAGTTTCACGTGTGTAGCTCTTGTTCCCGTGGGAATACGGGAATAAAATATAGCCCATGACACTCGTGGATAGTGTAGCTTCCCAAAAGCGAAAGAACTTTTCAAATCAATTCAGAAGTTTCGGAGCCTATTCGATGCAAACAAACAAACAATCAAATCTTTCCTCTTTATAGTATTAGTACCTATAGATATATGCTTGCTTTACTGATGGAGTTTTAGTTTATAGTACTTATTGTAAATATGTAGTGCACAAAAAGAATAGCCCGCCGAGTTTCTTGCCAGTTCTTCTCAAGCGGGCCGCATTCCGAACTGATGGTACTATTTGCATTGTATTCATTGACGTGTCGCAAGTGCCTATGTATTAGGATTATGCGAAATAAATGTTTTTTGAATTTTACTTTGACTTTACAGACTAGGTAACACAATTGAAAATATTAATGTTAGACTTGTTGGTCAAACTGTACCATTCTCGTATTCTTTCCATTCTATACAAGGGTTGCATTTGGCGAAAAGTTATGCTAAACAGTTTACAAGTATTATTCAGAACAGTTTATTATGCTGATCTCATGGCGTGAAGGGTGAATTTTTGTCAGTTTAGTTGTTTCTGTCATACATATTATTCGAAGAATCCTCTTTAGGCCCACCATTTTAGCCCCTCTCTATAAAATAGAGTGCAGAGGGGCTTATGGCGAGACTTTGTCTGTAGTCTGTGACTCTGTTGCATTAAACTACGTCACTAGGTCACGTGGATCATCTGTTCAAAGTTTAAAATAAAACAAAAATGACATCGTCAATCGGATTGAACTTTCACTTTCACAATAAACGTGTTAGAGAGGGGCAGTATGGTGAGAACGATCTCACGGCTTTCTTGTTTAAAAACAAACGCACTAGGTATGGAAAATTACATTGTACAATGTACAGTCAACTACAATAAAATGTACTAGTTACTTTAAAATTAAATTATGAATAGCATGCATAGCAATCAATACATGTTACTGTTAAGTTCGGGGGATACCATGTTCGGTTAGTTCATTATGGCACTCGCAGGCAGCGCTTTTCATCAGAAAAATTGTGGTAGCATGGCCATCAAGGTTTACACTAAGTTTCCTAAATCTTTAAGGGAATTGCCGAGGAACAAATTGCGAAAACGTATTAACGAGTGGCTTTTGGAGAAATGTTTCTACTCAATGAATGAATTCTGGACATGTAAAAATTAACATTGATGCAATTATAATAAATATCTGCGGACGGTATGGTAAAATGATATAATTTATAGAAATTAGTTTTGAATGAAAGTTTATAATGTATAATCGACCTGACAAATTTAAATATTTGATAAGTGTAAATTTAAAATGTGACGTAGCTATTGTTATTTATAAATGTTATTCTTATCCAATAGTTATAATGTTATTAGAAATAATTTGTTAAAAAAAATTTACATGCCGTATTGTCAGGCGAAACATGCTGTAACTGTAGACTAGGTACATATAATAACAAGTCATCCATGTTTCTTGTAATAAACTATCATTCATTCATTCATTCAGCGATACATCAATTTGTAAAATTAAACTAGTACACTTCATTGTAGTTGACTGTACATCATAGTCATTCTTCAAATTCAGTTCAAAACCCTATTCTTGTAACAACATCCTGACGCCTACGTCAAAATCAAACCACGACCTTCCAGAAATGTCAGTGGATAACGTTGAAAAACAGCGTTACTGAGCTATGGAGCCTTACTGCTCGTTCGCTCTAACTTTGCCGTTTGGCTCTGTACTAAAGTCGAATTTTTGATTAGACGAAGTAAATTGACAGCAACTAATGTCACTTCTTCTTGTAGTGTTGCGTATTTTCTATGACGAAGTGACATTAGCTACTGTCAATTTACTTCGTATAATTAACAATTCGGGTATACGCCTCTACGCCAGCGGCAAACTTAGAGCGAACGGGTAGTACATTAATTTAGTTGTGATTGTGGAACAGTTCGAGAACGGTATTAATTGTAGCAACTCGGGAAGTTTCTTAACTAACCGCCTGATGTAACTTGTAGGTACATGACGAGTTCGCAGATACTTCAACAGTGTACTTAGGACTTAGTTCTGTAGTACTTTGGTGGGAAGTTGTTGGTATATACCGGTAGTTATTGGGTTGAAGTGCCAACATCATAGTTATTCCTAGTGGAAGGTGACGATAGCAAAATCTATGAAGAGAGGCTAATTAAGACTGAGGGAAAATCTTCGAACCAAGGTTATCCTTCAGAGAATCATTTTTGGTCGATATAGCTCGTTCAGTATAAAGTAAAGCGGGTTAAAGTGGCAATATGGGTTGATTCATAGAAATAAGAAAAAGGGTAGTCCGTACTACCCTTCTTTTCAAGGTTTGTGGTATATCACAAGCGAAGCCGTGGGGTATATATATACCTATATCTCTTTTTCGAAAACTAATGGGTAACCATTTACGAAAGAAATATTCCTACGTACAGTACAGTAGTCGTTTCGGCCCAACTCTGCCCTACAAAGGACATAGAAGGGAAAAAAATAAATAAGTTTCTAGCACCAAAGGCAAAAGTACCACGTAACCGTGCCAGTGAGAACCTTTTTTATGATCCTTTTAAAGAACTACAAGCTGCTTAGGAAAAAATGAGCGCGCAAGTCGTTCTACTAAATTGAGTGTCTGTTTGGGCAAGTTTTGTGAAACAGAATATTTACCTATTTATACTAGCAGTTTACTTTTCAAATGAAGAGCGCATCTGACGCTAATCGATTGAAAGAAAATACTAAACAAACATTTAGAGTACAAAAAAGAGCTCGCTTATTGCATATATAGCTCAGTTTTTGTGCGTTTTTAACGTAATAAAATCATTGTAAAAGAGTTATAATCTTAGGAATAAAATGGTTAGGGTAAATGAAAATTTTGCTGCTGTATTTTTTTTGGACTGTGCGAAAAATAGGCAAAAATCACATTTGTTGTATGGGAGTCCCCTTTAATCCCCTCCTTTTTGTTCTGATTATAAAGTATTTGTTGCTATAGCGGCAGCAGAGATACATCATCATCATTGAAAATTTCAGAATTCTAGCTATAACGGTTCATGAGATACAGTCTCGTGACGGACAGAGTGATAGACAGACGGACAGCGAAGTATCTCATGAATAGTGTCCCGATTTTATCCTTTAATAAAAGAACTATAATCATTAGGAAAAAGGTGGTCGTACACTCATGGTGTACACTCGTGGTGTTTGAAAATCACCAAAGTTTAGTATTACCACAGGGCGGAAACTCCATACAAAAATGTTCGTTTTTACCCACACTAATATACACGTAATATGAATGCTTGAATCAAGCTTGAATGTGTGTGTGAGTATACTAAGGTCACTAGCTATGGAAACAAAACAATAAGGAACAGAACGCAATCTCATGTATGTAGGTACTTTTTTTTTTCAAACCTACCCTCGGCTAAGCACAAATTAAACCAAAGCAATAGCACAAAGTAAATCTGTATGTAATACTATTATATTATCTATAAAATAACATTGACTCTCAACTAATGAATATTTCTATCTAATGCTTCTTTGGGTGTCGCAAAATAGGTGCATCTGACAGAAGCACTTTTCAAGTCAAAAACTACGTTCAAATACGAACATGTAAGTTTGTCTATCCGAAGTACATTCACATTGAAACACATCCAACATCACAGAAGTCGTACTAACATCAAAGGACATTAGTTTATAACTGCCTGCTCATGACAAAGTACAGGTAATATAGAGAAGGTTAGTTTGTGAGTGGGGTATATATGGTTCTGTTTGACAGACAGTTCCGTATTGTTTACTGCTGAAGGCTATAAGCGCATTTCAAGCCACTTGTTTACCTCTTCAGAATGCCAAGGCTTTTCTTTGAAAATGAGAAGATTCTTAGTTTTGAGATGATGTTGTTTTTGTTTGAGTCTTAATAATTATATTTTTTGCTGTAGTAGTTAATTTTGCTATCGGAATTTAAAAAAAAAAACCTTTTAATTTAATCAAAGATGTAACTAAAATCTGATGTTCGTTTGAAATATATTGACAATAAATACCATTAGATCATCACTTACAAATAACTGGTTCAGGTTGAACACTTACTTGTTTTAGACCCTACATAAAATTTTACACTTAAAAAGTTGAATTAAGGCTTTAAAACGTGCTATTTCAGACCTCGGCAAAAACTCTAGCTTGTAAAATTAGAACTCATAGAACCAACGGCCGATGGGACTTAAAGGTTCTCGAATGGCAACAACGTACTGGAATTTGCAAAGTGAGCTGTTTGTCGCTAAGTGGACAGACGATCTAATAAAGTTTACGGTCTCCCCCAAATTAGCCACAATTACTCAAACTGAATGTCAGCGACGAGCATAGCGACGGCGGTGCCGCCTCTTTTGAGAAAAAAGAGGCGGAAAAACCAATGGCGTTCAGTGCGTTTATTCGAAGTTGCCTACTCTCTTGTACTCTGGCGTCGCGCTCTCGCTCCAATCGCTGACGCCACGCTCATAGCTGACATCCAGTTGGAGCCCTCAGAGAAGGCCTAGCAGTAGACTTCAACTGAGATGGTGTTGCAAACGTTCATAGGCTGCGGTGACCACCGGTCCTTCTGGTGGGCCGTATGCTTGTCTGCCACCTTAGTGGTATAAAAATAATAATAATAATACAAACGTATGATTCAACAATGTTATATGTAAACAAACACATGATGCTTCAATTAAAACCACATAAATTGCTCAGTTTCTAAGTTGTTAACTACAATTGGAAAGTTGTGCATTGTATTCTACGAGCTGCACCAAGTTGCACTTCTGTATTTTGCCTGTTGTGTTAGTGTGTTTGCAAGAGGTTAGTCTCCAAAGTAATTAAAAGAGCTAAGTACTGCCAGTTGTTGATTAGTGAGTGGTAACTAGTTTTCATGTGACATGTCTGGTGGAACCTTTAGGTCGGCATTGTTTCAGAATTTTGTTGGATGTTCTCAGGACTATGACAAGAGCTTAGACGGAGAAATGTTACAAGTAGCGGACACTGTTATAATAAACTAGCTGTCCCGCGCTATTTCGTTTGCGTCACATGAGCGTGAGAAAGAGAGAGGTATGGTATTAATATTTTTAGTAATATAATATTTCCCGTCGCATTTACTCCCGTCGTCGCGTCGCTTATATTCATTAAAACTTCTTACTTTGAAAGTGACGAATATTCCATACAAACTTTTATCACTTATTTTACACTCTTAGTAGTAAAAATTAAAAATAACGCTGATACACGTGTTCATTTATTTCTTAAAAGACACATGTTTATGAAATTCAGTGCATCTAGCTCTGAAAATGACGAACTTTCATATAAACTTCTATCCCTTATTTTACCCCTTTAGTAGCAGAATTTCCAAAAATCATTTTCTAGTGGATGCTTACATCATTAAATGCATCTACTGTCAAAATTTCAAGTTTGTAGGTCCAACGGTTTAGGCTCTGCATTGATGAATCAGTCAGTCAGTCGGGACAAGTCATTTTATATGTATATATTGTGAATATAAATGAGCCCAAATCAACCTCACTGGCAACACCACTAATAGATACTAGTAACACTAGGAGGGCCAATCACACAATGCAGTTGCCAAAAAACTATTTTCTAAAATATGGAACAATAGGTATCATTTGGCTGCGTAACCGATGCTTGGCACACAGCAAGTCTAATCCAACATATCATCGCCAAAAGGGCTATCAAAAGGGATAGCTTACATATTTGGAATATTTCCAAAACATGGTCGTATCATTGCTCTTTGGGTGAACGGTGACGTCAGAGGGCACTAGGTCGGGAACCCTGCCAATCGTGATTTGAGCCTGCCAATTAAAATAACAAAGAAGAAATGGAATGTGGATTGTGATTTGTTTGTATTGTATAGGTAAGTAAGATGTATAATACAATACGTGCAATTTGAAAAAAGATAAACTCTGCCAAAAAAACGTAGCCTCTAAATTCCTACAAAAGGTGAGGTTTAAAGTCTGATTGACTAACGTAATGTAAGCAATGAGACTTTACACCTCACTGAAGCTCTAAACGTTACCAGTTACGATAATTTCAACCTGTATGTCAATCTGTAGAGAGAGGCTTAGGCGAGGCCGCAGTTGCAGCCGTGGGTCTGTTGGGAGTCCTGGGACATCCTTTGGAGGGCTTACCCGGGGCTCCCAACCATAGGCTGCTGGGCGTTACGTAAGGTTTTTTGGTCGGTAGGAGTCCGGCATAGCATCCATGAGGATTTTCCCTCACGTAGAAAAAAGAGAGAAAACGCTAAACAATAGTTTCTCTGTCGAAGTAAAAAACCTTGGAACGTTCTGCACTTGGTTCCCTCCTCTTACAACTCCGATTTCTTCAAGCAGAGCTTTAAGAAGCACATCATGAGGCAACCAATCTGAGATCCACTGTCAATAGTCTTGAGGACTGCTAAAGTGGCTACCAATCGCTAGATATCGCCATAGCTTTCTATCAAGTGAGTAACTCAGTGGGTGACCACCTTCGAGGGCTTTTTTTAACGCGTTGAATATTCTACAGGGATGCTATACTAGACTCCTAGCGACTAAAATCCAACGCGTTTCCGACCAAATAAAGCCTAGCCTAGCCTAGAGCCTACTGTTGGGAGACATTCGCAGGCTAAATAAAAAAAAAACCATTTAGCAGTTTTACTGTTGACATAATCAACAACTGTTATTTTTTACAAGTATATTTCGTTTCCTTTTGTCTTTAAAATCCAAATTCACAAACACTTAAGCATCCACCAGCTCCCAAGAACTATTTCAGTGACATCTTGCCACAATGCAATGGCGGCGCAAAGTGCTGACGTCACACGACTTACAAGTAGGTCGCGTGCACAATCTAGCCGTCTTCAAATATTCTTACATTTTTTTTCAAGACCTGTGTAGTGGTTTGTAAGCGTTAATTTCTGTTATGAGTTTATTTTGATAGGCTTTTGTAGTAATGAAGGTGAAGGCGTTATTTATTGCCTTTATCACCTGCATAATGGTTTGTGCTCTGAGGAACTGTTTGATATTGCCAACGCTACGTTCAATCATTGCACCGCTCGCCACAGGCAAAGTGTTCATCCTGGCACTTTACGTCAGGAGCGTTCGAGCACGGTTAGATTCGATAGAGGCTTACTTCCGCGAACGCTTAGATTGTAAAATGAGCTCTCAGCCTCGGTTTTACCAAACGCCTATAGTATGGGGTTCTTCAAACAGGGTCTTAGAAGGGTTTAGCGGGATCGGCAGCGCGAGTGTTGCAAAAGTTCATAGGCTACGGTGACCACCAGTTAATCTGGTGGGCCCTATGCTTGTATCCCACTTTAGTGACTAAGAACTTGAAAGCTTTTTGTCTGATCGCCGAGGTTCTAGTGTTCCTAATGGTAGCGTATATCCCGAGCCTCTAAGGTTCTTATGTATGTCTAAGTTCTGTATGCTTTTCCGAAGCGCTCGTAGCCCCACTTCTCGGTTTTACAAACGATAACTGCGATAAGCATCTTACGCTACTATTGGTCCGGAGATGGGTGACCACTTATAGCGATTGTCATAAGGGTTTTTTTTATACCATTAAGGTGGCAGACAAGCATACGGCCCACCAGATGTACCGGTTACCCATCACAGGACTAAACGTAAAACCAAAAATGAATGTGAATACATTTACTAGCATTTCCATAAATAATTATGGGAAAGGATACCAAATTACTGATGGAAACGCTACTAGTCCATATTTCTTTTTTACTTTCTCCACCTAAAATATTATACATACATATGGTTACGCCTTTATCCCCGAAGGGGTAGGCAGAGGCATATTATATGCCCACATTTTTCACCTTTGTATAATTTGTCCCAAGTAATAGGTGGTGAGCCGTATTGCCGTGTTTAAATGGATAGGCGCAGGTTGTGACTGCCTGCTGTTGAATAAAGCCTTCAACTTAGCTTAACGACTGCCATTTTACTGGCAACCGGGACCAACGGCTTAACGTGCCTTCCGAAGCACGGAAACGCTCAAATAAATGTCACAAAGTGATCACATGGATGGTCACCCATCCATGGACCGGCCATAGTCAAAGTTGCTTACTGCAGTGATCGTTTACAGAACACTGAGTCCGCGGGCCACGAGCGCTAAAACATTATAGTCAAAGTAAAATCCCTAAATCTAGCCATCATACATTTAAACCCTCTCAAATAGCATACTTGAACTGTACTAACGAGTCAACTACTCACATTAGCGAAAACTCTTTATCCCGCGGTGATAAATACGGGAAGTTCTCAGCCGTTTTGCATTGAGCAGTGGGACCAGTACAAGGAGAGTAGACATAGCATGTTTGCTCTATATACTCGTATTAGCTGACGCCCGCAGCCGTACGTTTCCCTTTTTTAAGCTTATATTTCGAAAAATAATATGTATTTGTATCTATTCATACACTTAATATTAATACAATACATAAAAATATGCCATTAATTGTATTATTTTTAAGTTTTTCATCATTATTATTTTTTATTGACACTAGTACTACACTAAACTGTACAAAACGTATTTCATTAAAAGCTTTATTTAATACTATACCACTGAAAAAAAATTCAAGCTTTTATTTTAAGAATTAAAGAAGTTATTGATTTTTAATCTGAAACAGGCCTTTTTTGTCCATAGTGCGTCGGTGTGAAAATGTAAGTAGATGTATTTCGCGTGAAGTCCCGAGTTCTATAAGTATGAATACATGTTACTGTCAAGTTCGGCGGATACCATGTTTGGTTAGTTCATTTTGGCACTCGCAGGAATACATCATTTTGTAAAATTAAACTAGTACATTTCATTGTAGTTGACTGTACATCATAGTCATTCTTCAAGTTCAGGTCAAAACCCTATTCTTGTAACAACATCCTGACGCCTACGTCAAAATCAAACCACGACCTTCCAGAAATGTCAGTGGATAACGTTGAAAAACAGCGTTACTGAGCAATGGAGCCTTACTGCTCGTTCGCTCTAACTTTGCCGTTTGGCTCTGTACTAAAGTCGAATTTTTGATTAGACGAAGTAAATTGACAGCAACTAATGTCACTTCTTCTTGTAGTGTTGCGTATTTTCTATGACGCAGTGACATTAGCTACTGTCAATTTACTTCGTATAATTAACAATTCGGGTATACGCCTCTACGCCAGCGGCAAACTTAGAGCGAACGGGTAGTACATTAATTTAGTTGTGATTGTGGAACAGTTCGAGAACGGTATTAATTGTAGCAACTCGGGAAGTTTCTTAACTAACCGCCTGATGTAACTTGTAGGTACATGACGAGTTCGCAGATACTTCAACAGTGTACTTAGGACTTAGTTCTGTAGTACTTTGGTGGGAAGTTGTTGGTATATACCGGTAGTTATTGGGTTGAAGTGCCAACATCATAGTTATTCCTAGTGGAAGGTGACGATAGCAAAATCTATGAAGAGAGGCTAATTAAGACTGAGGGAAAATCTTCGAACCAAGGTTATCCTTCAGAGAATTATTTTTGGTCGATATAGCTCGTTCAGTATAAAGTAAAGCGGGTTAAAGTGGCAATATGGGTTGATTCATAGAAATAAGAAAAAGGGTAGTCCGTACTACCCTTCTTTTCAAGGTTTGTGGTATATCACAAGCGAAGCCGTGGGGTTTATATACCTATATCTCTTTTTCGAAATCTAATGGGTAACCATTTACGAAAGAAATATTCGTACGTACAGTACAGTAGTCGTTTCAGCCCAACTCTGCCCTACAAAGGACATAGAAGGGAAAAAAAAAATAAGTTTCTAGCACCAAAGGCAAAAGTACCACGTAACCGTGCCAGTGAGAACCTTTTTTATGATCCTTTTAAAGAACTACAAGCCGCTTAGGAAAAAATGAGCGCGCAAGTCGTTCGACTAAATTGAGTGTCTGTTTGGGCAAGTTTTGTGAAACAGAATATTTACCTATTTATACTAGCAGTTTACTTTTCAAATGAAGAGCGCATCTGACGCTAATCGATTGAAAGAAAATACTAAACAAACATTTAGAGTACAAAAAAGAGCTCGCTTATTGCATATATAGCTCAGTTTTTGTGCGTTTTTAACGTAATAAAATCATTGTAAAAGAGTTATAATCTTAGGAATAAAATGGTTAGGGTAAATGAAAATTTTGCTGCTGTATTTTTTTTGGACTGTGCGAAAAATAGGCAAAAATCACATTTGTTGTATGGGAGTCCCCTTTAATCCCCTCCTTTTTGTTCTGATTATAAAGTATTTGTTGCTATAGCGGCAGCAGAGATACATCATCATCATTGAAAATTTCAGAATTCTAGCTATAACGGTTCATGAGATACAGTCTCGTGACGGACAGAGTGATAGACAGACGGACAGCGAAGTATCTCATGAATAGTGTCCCGATTTTATCCTTTAATAAAAGAACTATAATCATTAGGAAAAAGGTGGTCGTACACTCATGGTGTACACTCGTGGTGTTTGAAAATCACCAAAGTTTAGTATTACCACAGGGCGGAAACTCCATACAAAAATGTTCGTTTTTACCCACACTAATATACACGTAATATGAATGCTTGAATCAAGCTTGAATGTGTGTGTGAGTATACTAAGGTCACTAGCTATGGAAACAAAACAATAAGGAACAGAACGCAATCTCATGTATGTAGGTACTTTTTTTTTTCAAACCTACCCTCGGCTAAGCACAAATTAAACCAAAGCAATAGCACAAAGTAAATCTGTATGTAATACTATTATATTATCTATAAAATAACATTGACTCTCAACTAATGAATATTTCTATCTAATGCTTCTTTGGGTGTCGCAAAATAGGTGCATCTGACAGAAGCACTTTTCAAGTCAAAAACTACGTTCAAATACGAACATGTAAGTTTGTCTATCCGAAGTACATTCACATTGAAACACATCCAACATCACAGAAGTCGTACTAACATCAAAGGACATTAGTTTATAACTGCCTGCTCATGACAAAGTACAGGTAATATAGAGAAGGTTAGTTTGTGAGTGGGGTATATATGGTTCTGTTTGACAGACAGTTCCGTATTGTTTACTGCTGAAGGCTATAAGCGCATTTCAAGCCACTTGTTTACCTCTTCAGAATGCCAAGGCTTTTCTTTGAAAATGAGAAGATTCTTAGTTTTGAGATGATGTTGTTTTTGTTTGAGTCTTAATAATTATATTTTTTGCTGTAGTAGTTAATTTTGCTATCGGAATTTAAAAAAAAAAACCTTTTAATTTAATCAAAGATGTAACTAAAATCTGATGTTCGTTTGAAATATATTGACAATAAATACCATTAGATCATCACTTACAAATAACTGGTTCAGGTTGAACACTTACTTGTTTTAGACCCTACATAAAATTTTACACTTAAAAAGTTGAATTAAGGCTTTAAAACGTGCTATTTCAGACCTCGGCAAAAACTCTAGCTTGTAAAATTAGAACTCATAGAACCAACGGCCGATGGGACTTAAAGGTTCTCGAATGGCAACAACGTACTGGAATTTGCAAAGTGAGCTGTTTGTCGCTAAGTGGACAGACGATCTAATAAAGTTTACGGTCTCCCCCAAATTAGCCACAATTACTCAAACTGAATGTCAGCGACGAGCATAGCGACGGCGGTGCCGCCTCTTTTGAGAAAAAAGAGGCGGAAAAACCAATGGCGTTCAGTGCGTTTATTCGAAGTTGCCTACTCTCTTGTACTCTGGCGTCGCGCTCTCGCTCCAATCGCTGACGCCACGCTCATAGCTGACATCCAGTTGGAGCCCTCAGAGAAGGCCTAGCAGTAGACTTCAACTGAGATGGTGTTGCAAACGTTCATAGGCTGCGGTGACCACCGGTCCTTCTGGTGGGCCGTATGCTTGTCTGCCACCTTAGTGGTATAAAAATAATAATAATAATACAAACGTATGATTCAACAATGTTATATGTAAACAAACACATGATGCTTCAATTAAAACCACATAAATTGCTCAGTTTCTAAGTTGTTAACTACAATTGGAAAGTTGTGCATTGTATTCTACGAGCTGCACCAAGTTGCACTTCTGTATTTTGCCTGTTGTGTTAGTGTGTTTGCAAGAGGTTAGTCTCCAAAGTAATTAAAAGAGCTAAGTACTGCCAGTTGTTGATTAGTGAGTGGTAACTAGTTTTCATGTGACATGTCTGGTGGAACCTTTAGGTCGGCATTGTTTCAGAATTTTGTTGGATGTTCTCAGGACTATGACAAGAGCTTAGACGGAGAAATGTTACAAGTAGCGGACACTGTTATAATAAACTAGCTGTCCCGCGCTATTTCGTTTGCGTCACATGAGCGTGAGAAAGAGAGAGGTATGGTATTAATATTTTTAGTAATATAATATTTCCCGTCGCATTTACTCCCGTCGTCGCGTCGCTTATATTCATTAAAACTTCTTACTTTGAAAGTGACGAATATTCCATACAAACTTTTATCACTTATTTTACACTCTTAGTAGTAAAAATTAAAAATAACGCTGATACACGTGTTCATTTATTTCTTAAAAGACACATGTTTATGAAATTCAGTGCATCTAGCTCTGAAAATGACGAACTTTCATATAAACTTCTATCCCTTATTTTACCCCTTTAGTAGCAGAATTTCCAAAAATCATTTTCTAGTGGATGCTTACATCATTAAATGCATCTACTGTCAAAATTTCAAGTTTGTAGGTCCAACGGTTTAGGCTCTGCATTGATGAATCAGTCAGTCAGTCGGGACAAGTCATTTTATATGTATAGATTGTGAATATAAATGAGCCCAAATCAACCTCACTGGCAACACCACTAATAGATACTAGTAACACTAGGAGGGCCAATCACACAATGCAGTTGCCAAAAAACTATTTTCTAAAATATGGAACAATAGGTATCATTTGGCTGCGTAACCGATGCTTGGCACACAGCAAGTCTAATCCAACATATCATCGCCAAAAGGGCTATCAAAAGGGATAGCTTACATATTTGGAATATTTCCAAAACATGGTCGTATCATTGCTCTTTGGGTGAACGGTGACGTCAGAGGGCACTAGGTCGGGAACCCTGCCAATCGTGATTTGAGCCTGCCAATTAAAATAACAAAGAAGAAATGGAATGTGGATTGTGATTTGTTTGTATTGTATAGGTAAGTAAAATGTATAATACAATACGTGCAATTTGAAGTCTCATTGACTAACGTAATGTAGGCAATGAGACTTTGAACCTCACTGAAGCTCCAAACGTTACAAGTTACGATAATTTCAACCTGTATTTCAATCTGTAGAGAGAAAACGCTTAGGCGAGGCCGCAGTTGCAACCGTGGGCCTGTTGGGAGTCCTAGGACATCCTTCCGAGGGCTTACCCGGGGCTCCCAACCATAGGCTGCTGGGCGTTACGTGAGGTTTTTTAGTCGGTAGGTGTCCGGCATAGCATCCATGAGGATTTTTCCTCACTTAAAAAAAAGAGAGAAAACGCTAAACAATAGTTTCTCTGTCGAAGCAAGGAAACTTGGAACGTTCTGCACTTGGTTCCCTTCTCTTACAACTCCGATTTCTTCAAGCAGAGCTTTAAGAAGCACATCATGAGGCAACCAATCTGAGATCCACTGTTAATAGTCTTGAAGACTGCTAAACTGGGTACCAATCGCTAGACATCGCCATAGCTTTCCATCAAGTAAGTGACTCAGTGGGTGACCACCTTCGAGGGCTTTTTTTAACGCGTTGAATATTCTACAGGGATGCTATACTAGACTCCTAGCGACTAAAAACCAACGCGTTTCCGACCAAATAAAGCCTAGCCTAGCCTAGAGCCTACTGTTGGGAGACATTCGCAGGCTAAATAAAAAAAAAACCATTTAGCAGTTTTACTGTTGACATAATCAACAACTGTTATTTTTTACAAGTATATTTCGTTTCCTTTTGTCTTTAAAATCCAAATTCACAAACACTTAAGCATCCACCAGCTCCCAAGAACTATTTCAGTGACATCTTGCCACAATGCAATGGCGGCGCAAAGTTCTGACGTCACACGACTTACAAGTAGGTCGCGTGCACAATCTAGCCGTCTTCAAATATTCATACATTTTTTTTCAAGACCGGTGTAGTGGTTTGTAAGCGTTAATTTCTGTTATGAGTTTATTTTGATAGGCTTTTGTAGTAATGAAGGTGAAGGCGTTATTTATTGCCTTTATCACCTGCATAATGGTTTGTGCTCTGAGGAACTGTTTGATATTGCCAACGCTACGTTCAATCATTGCACCGCTCGCCACAGGCAAAGTGTTCATCCTGGCACTTTACGTCAGGAGCGTTCGAGCACGGTTAGATTCGATAGAGGCTTACTTCCGCGAACGCTTAGATTGTAAAATGAGCTCTCAGCCTCGGTTTTACCAAACGCCTATAGTATGGGGTTCTTCAAACAGGGTCTTAGAAGGGTTTAGCGGGATCGGCAGCGCGAGTGTTGCAAAAGTTCATAGGCTACGGTGACCACCAGTTAATCTGGTGGGCCCTATGCTTGTATCCCACTTTAGTGACTAAGAACTTGAAAGCTTTTTGTCTGATCGCCGAGGTTCTAGTGTTCCCAATGGTAGCGTATATCCCGAGCCTCTAAGGTTCTTATGTATGTCTAAGTTCTGTATGCTTTTCCGAAGCGCTCGTAGCCCCACTTCTCGGTTTTACAAACGATAACTGCGATAAGCATCTTACGCTACTATTGGTCCGGAGATGGGTGACCACTTATAGCGATTGTCATAAGGGTTTTTTTTATACCATTAAGGTGGCAGACAAGCATACGGCCCACCAGATGTACCGGTTACCCATCACAGGACTAAACGTAAAACCAAAAATGAATGTGAATACATTTACTAGCATTTCCATAAATAATTATGGGAAAGGATACCAAATTACTGATGGAAACGCTACCAGTCCATATTTCTTTTTTACTTTCTCCACCTAAAATATTATACATACATATGGTCACGCCTTTATCCCCGAAGGGGTAGGCAGAGGCATATTATATGCCCACATTTTTCACCTTTGTATAATTTGTCCCAAGTAATAGGTGGTGAGCCGTATTGCCGTGTTTAAATGGATAGGCGCAGGTTGTGACTGCCTGCTGTTGAATAAAGCCTTCAACTTAGCTTAACGACTGCCATTTTACTGGCAACCGGGACCAACGGCTTAACGTGCCTTCCGAAGCACGGAAACGCTCAAATAAATGTCACAAAGTGATCACATGGATGGTCACCCATCCATGGACCGGCCATAGTCAAAGTTGCTTACTGCAGTGATCGTTTACAGAACACTGAGTCCGCGGGCCACGAGCGCTAAAATATTATAGTCAAAGTAAAATCCCTAAATCTAGCCATCATACATTTAAACCCTCTCAAATAGCATACTTGAACTGTGCTAACGAGTCAACTACTCACATTAGCGAAAACTCTTTATCCCGCGGTGATAAATACGGGAAGTTCTCAGCCGTTTTGCATTGAGCAGTGGGACCAGTACAAGGAGAGTAGACATAGCATGTTTGCTATATACTCGTATTAGCTGACGCCCGCAGCTTCGCCCGCGTAAAATTTGTTCCCGCGGGACTTATTCCCGGGATAAGAAGAAGCCTATGTGTTATTCCTGACTATAATGTATCTCTGTACCAAATTTCAGCCCGATCCGTTCAGCGGTTTGAGTGTGAAAGAGTAACAAACATCCACACTCACAAACTTTCACATTTATAATATTAGTAGGATATCTTATCTTTCTGTTACATATTGCGGGGGAAAATCATATTTCATACACTACTACAAAAGCTATCGGCTGTCACTACGAAACTTACACAAAACAATTAATTCACAATTTCAGACACACACTCATTTTGTATTTATTAAACCATCTGGAGTATTCTGTAAACGATCACTGCAGTAAGCAACGTTTACTATGGCCGGATATGGATGGGTGACCACCACGTGGACCACTTTGTGACATTTATTTACGAGCGTTTCCGTGCTTCGGAAGGCACGATAAGCCGTTGGTCCCGGTTGTCAGTAAAATGACAGTCGTTAAGCCAAGTTGAAGGCCTTACGGGCGGCTTGAAAATTTTCAACTGTGGGTCGTCACAACCTGCGCCCGGGTCGGCAGCGCGTGTGTAGCGCCTCTGGTGTTGCAAACGTCTATAGGCTACGGTTACCAACCTTCCGGTGGGCCGTAAGCTTGTCTGCCACCTAAGTAGTATAAAAAAAAAAAAAAAAAAAAGTATGTATTAATAGGTAAAAGCCTCCGTGTGGCACCTCCACTCCCGATCAAAGTCATAAGTCGGGTTTAAGCCGTTTTGTTTTACCGAATACCGTGTGGATTGTACAGTCCGGTTAATATTTTTAACTAGCTGATGCTCGCGGCTTCGCCCGCGTGAAATTTGGTTCCCGTTCCCGCTTCCCATGGGAACATATTCCCGGGATGAAATGTTGAATTTCAGACTATAACCTACCCCGGTTCCAAATTTCAGCCCTATCCGTTCAGCCGTTAGAGCGTGATCGAGTAACAAACATCCAAACATCTAAACATCCAATCATCTAAACATCCAAACATCTAAACATCCAAACATCTTCACGAACTTTCACATTTATAATATTACTAGCTGAGCCCGCAACTTCGTTTACGTCACATAAGGTGTATGAAAGGAGAGGTATTTCTTCATCAGAGTCATCAAGCAGCGTCTGAAACTGCCCTGTTTGCTTAATCATAAAAGAGCTTAATGATTAAGTCTATTTTAAAACAATTCAGTCCACGCCTTCGGCGCCTTATTATCGGCGATTAAGCCAACACGCCAGTTCCAGTCACTCACATTCAAAGAAACCCCTACAGTTAAAATTTTCAAAATATCTGATTCTTAAAAGAGTTATAACTCTTTTATTTCTAAACCGATTTACATAAAACAAACGCTAAATGTTAACGTAAGCAAACCTCAACACAATAAAAATAACCGCATTGCAATCGGTTGAGCGGGTACTGAGATTAGCGTGCACAACCGTACAGACAAACAGATATAGGTACAGACATACAGACAAACAGACAAAAATTCTAAAAATCATTGTTTTGGGTTCTATTGCGTTCATAAAGCCCTATAATATTTTTTCTTATTTATCTTCCATGAACAGACAGCGACCTGTTACGATTTTATTATATGTATTGATAATATTAGGTGCTTACATATGAAATTGGCGTTTTGTATAGGAGGAACAAAAAGTCGAATATTTTTAAATATAATATATTTAATTAATCAAAGTATGAACCATTGTTTTCTATGCATTTTTGCCATCTCATAGGTAGTTCATTGATCCCTTTACTAAAAAAACCAGTCGGACGGGAATCAATAAAATCTGTGAAGGCGATTTGGACTGCCCTATCAGAGTTGAATTTTTTCCCTTGCAAGAAGTTGTCCAAATTTCGAAAAAAATGGTAATCTGTTGGAGCAAGATCCGGGGAGAACGGAGGATGTTTTAGACATTCCAATTGAAGCTCTTCTAGTTAGTTAGTTAGTTAGGTATGCTTTATTGTAACACCAAAACACATATACATTTTATACACATTGACAATCTTAAATACAGGTTTTACAATTGGCGGCCTTATCGCACAAGGCGATTTTTTCAAGGCAACCTTTGGATGGAGACTTTTATACGAACTAAATTTGGGGCAGAATGGTATTACTTTGAAACATTGTCTGAATATTAAATTTAATTATAATATTTACATAAACGTATACATAATGTACACATAAGAAACAATGAAGGAGTATGGAATACATACATAACCATAAATATACATGCGTACACACACATACATAAGAACTCATATATACATACATAAATACATACATATAAAATTACATATAAATATAATTTTAAAATATTTACAGAAACTATTCAGTAGTCGGAAAGCACTAAGTATAGCCAATGTCTTTTAAGTAATAAGTGTCTCTTAAATGAAGCTAAACTCTGTGCACGTCTAATAGAAACTGGTAGTGCATTCCGTAACCGAACTGCTTGGACAGTAAAGGATTTATTCACAAAGTTAGTGGAATGCCCGGGCCTCTTCAGTCTCAGATTCTCCGATGATCTCAGGAACTTACTGTGGGAGTTACACAGAAAATCAAAGCGATTCTTTAGATAGGACGGAGTGTAAGGGTTAAAAAGTACGTTATATAATAAGGAAAGGATATGGGTATTCCGGCGAAAGCGAATAGGTAACCACTTGAGCTTTTTTCTGAATTCAGAAACGTGATCATACTTGCGTAGTCCAAATATAAATCTTATAAAGAAGTTTTGGAGTCTCTCAAGTTTATTTAGTTGGTCTTCGTTTAGGTCTAGATAGCTGACGTCTGCATAATCGAGAATGGGAAAAAGGAGTGATTGCACAAGCGCAACCTTAGTTTTTATAGGTAGGAAATTTCGTAGCCTGCGCAAGGACGCCGCCGCAGCAAAGATTTTTCGACTCATCTCTTGCAGCTGAGGCCCCCAGGACAAACATGGATCTAAATAAATGCCCAAGTTCTTGACCTTAGCACTGTAAGTTATATCAACACCATCGCACATCACTTTGGGAAGTTGAGACCAGTCAATTTTGGGCACCATCCTGGGACCGCCAATCACGATGACCTGTGTCTTTGATGGATTCACTTTTAAGCCATACGAATCACTCCAGCTACATATGGTACCCAGATCATCATTAATGGTATCAACAGCTTCGCTCAGCTTGGCTAACGGAGCTTGGGAATAAATTTGAAGGTCGTCAGCATAAAGATGGTAGGAAGAAGATAAGTTATTTGAGATTGAGTTTATAAAAACTGCGAAGAGTAATGGAGATAGCACGCCTCCCTGCGGCACACCAGCAGATGTATCGCACCATGACGAGGATGAATCGTCAATAACAATACGTTGCCGGCGACCAAACAGGTAACTATGAAACCAGTCAATCACTGTTGGAGATATGTTAAGGGAGGCCAATATACCAAGTAAAATGTCAAAGTCCACAGCATTAAACGCATTACTAAAGTCAAGCAGTGCCAGTACCGTAAGCTTGCCATCCTCCATAGCGGTTCTGATGTCATCCGCAATATGAGTCAAAGCAGTGGTTGTGCTGTGACCAGTCCGGAATCCAGATTGAAAGGGATTGAGAAGTTGGTTTTGGGAGAGGTATCTCAAAAGTTGATCGGAAAGGAGACGTTCGAGAACTTTAGAAAGGAAAGGGAGAATAGAGATAGGACGGTAATCAGAAAAGGAGAGAGGGTTTTTCTTTTTAGCTAAGGGAGTAATCTGGGCACTTTTCCAAGCCACGGGAAATTTGCTATTTATTATTGAGAAATTTAAAATGTGAGAGATAACTGGAAGAATTTCGTCAATAATTGGAATAATCATATTGCGGCTTACACAATCAGAACCTACCGCGTTAGAGCTGATAGACATTATACTTCTCTTAACATCACAAGCAGATAATTGACTAAACAAGAAAGGAGAACAATTGGGAGGGGATATTGATGAAAGATGATTAAGTGTCATTTCTTTTGTCATTCTATCCATATTTGACGAAGCAGAGAAATGCTGATTGAGTGCATTCAGATTTAAATTTTTAGGCATGGAGTCTTGATTAGATTTTCCCACTCCCAAAGATCGTAGAAATTTCCAGACTTTTGCTGGATCTCCGTTCTCAACAGAGCTGTGAATATGTTGAGCATTCCTACACACCTTGTTGCAGTGATTTCTAATGAGGATATATTTTTCCCAATTTTGAATGAATGACAAAGTGAAGTGTGTTGATAAAACAAGTTGAAGTGAAAGAATATTCAGTAGGAAATTGTTGTATCCGGCAGAGGGGGGACTCAGCTATAATTATTTATCATATGAATATGCAAGTAAGTAATATTATAATTTTTAAATTAAAAAATTCACAGACGAAAATTTTTGGTACTTATTCTTTCAACTACCCGCACTTTTTTTTTGTACCCGCACTTCTAATTTGGTAGCCGTCTGTTGTGCAGTGTGTGGTCTAGCGTTGTCGTGAAGCAGCAGTGGCGTGGAGCGATTGACCAGCCTAGGTTGTTTAGCCGCTAGCTTTTCCATCATGTAACGCAGCAGTCGACGCGCTTTTGCCGGTTTGCTTCAGTCAATTCGTGAGGTACCCACCTTTCAAGCTTTTTAATCTTCCCAATTTGCTTCAAGTGAATTAAAACAGTTTTATCACTAACACCGCAGCCTGCAGCTAACTCGGACGTGGTTTGCGATGGATCCGCTTCCACAATAGCCTTCAATACTTCATTATCAACTTGAGTCTCAGGCCGTCCACGGGGCTTGTTCTGCAGGTCGACATTTCCTGAACGAAAACGTTGGAACCAAAAACGAACTGTGTTTTCTTTTGCAACATGACCACCATACACATCATTCACCCTTCTAGTCGTTTCCGCAGCACTAGTGCCACGGCGGAACTCGTACTCGTAAATAATGCGATATTTTAAGTTTTCCATTTTGTAAAATGAGTGACGCAAACAGAAAAAAACAGAAGAAAAAAACAAATGAATGACGGTCATCGAAGGATAAATACATGAGTAAATAGCTGGGAAAATTTGAATTTGGAATTCCTTACCAAAGAGGAGAAAATCGTAATTAAAGTGGCCAGTACGAAAAACGCCAATTTGATGTGTAAGCACCTAATATTAGTAGGATAGCGCCAACAGAAATACATCATCTGTAAAAATTTCAGCTATCGAGCTATCAGACAGGGTGTTCTTCCTCACACCTTGCGTCCGAAGCTTAAGGGCATGGTAAAGTCCGATGTCTCTGCCACGGTTTTCCAAAACGCAAACAGTGTGGGGTTCTTAAAAAGGGGTCTTAGAATGTTTTTGCAGGGTCGGCAGCGCGAGAGTAGCACCTCTGGTGTTGCAATCGTTCAAAGGCTACACGTGAGCACACTTCATCAGGTGGACGGCATGCCTGTCTGCCACACGCAAAAAGAATCACAGTTCATGATATAAAGCTTGGTGAAAATCTATTGTTTCATTTAACTGACCACCAAAATTTTGTATCACGCCTCCTCTGCTCCTGAAAGAGGCGGCAGGGCGGGAACGGGAGAGAACTTTCCCAATTGAGTTCCGCAGTCGGCGGCTTGGGCGCCGCCGACGTGTCTTCGCCGAGGACTATCTGCCTCCATGACCGGGGGCCTAAGGACGGTGAGAGTGCTGCTTACTGTCCTTACAGAAGCAGGCCCATGACGGCAGCGTGACGTGAGAGATTTACACACGCCCCCCCTTAGAAGCGGGATCACACCTGAAACCCCCCAAAGACGCGGGATAGCACCCGAACCACCCCCTAGGCGAGCACACCCCATATATCTTGAAAACAGAACCGATCTAACCAGTTGCCAACTTTCGAGTTTCAAGTCGATACAACCTTAACTTGGGCAAATTTTACGAGTTTCTAGATAACATGGATGTATGAGTATGTACATTGACAAAAAGACGGACGAGCTATCACCATCAATGAAATTGACTCTATTTTATATTACTGAGGTGACAGACAGGCAAGAATACGGGTATACCTGATTGAAATCGTTACCGTAGACTTTTACATAGATAACCAGAGGTTTTAAACTCGCGCTGTCGACCCGATGGCCGTGTTGGAATGGACAGGAACAGGCAAACGGCTGTTTTAAGTTATAGTGCTTGAAAAATTAAAAGTACAAGTTTATTCATACCCGGGAACAACAGCTTCATTTACTTTCGAAGCATGGAAACGCTTGTAAACGGAAATGCCACAAACGATCCTCCATCTCATGACCAACCGTTTCGAAAGACGCTTGACGCAGTGATCGTTTACAAAACACTGAGCTAGTAGGGTTACGGGTGCTTAAACAAAAAGTCGAATTCAAAATTCTTTATTTTTTTAAAGTTCTTCAATCGTAGTACAGAGTCCTCTGTTTAGCTAAAATACATTATCGTGCAAATTTTTGTATGTTAAAATTCATCTAAGTTATGGAGTTAAATTATCAAAGTCAGTTCATTTTAACTCGCAACGGTTACGGTGTTCAAGTTTTTCCTAAAGGTTCAACAGACATAATTCTTTACGCAAAATCTAATATTACGTCCGCCTTTTTCTTAGATTCACTTTAGAAACAGTCTGTACGACGTGTACAAACATTATATGTTTCACAAAATCTAATTTTCGGTAATTTTGACTCTCTTTTCTTGCCAACTTGTGTATAAGATAATGTTAGTGTCCGTAAGGGTTTTTACTGTGTAAGCTGAGAATTTGTGGCGAATTTATTGTTAATACTAAAGAAAGCGGTTATGTCCATATTCCTTTGGTTATCTTATGAACGTGTCTTCTCGTGGCAGAATTTTATTTTAGACGAGGCCTAACACACTGTGGTGGCTTAATAACAGTAGTCTCGATCCTGCGAACTTATTTTGGGAATAAAAAGTTTATCCCTTTACCAAGTTTCATCCAAATCCGTTCAGCCGTTACAGCGTGAAACTGGTAAGGAACATATTTTAGTCATATAACAGGGTTTCCATGGGAGGCGGGAACGGAAACAAAACTCCACGTGAACAGAGCTGAGGGCGCATCTAGTACGACAATAAAGATGAGCCATACAGAATTCGTTTAATACAAATACGAACTTATTATAAGTAAAAGCTTCTTACATCGTTTCCACAATTCTCATTACATTTTGTTGGTTTTAATATTTTCCGTTTCATAAAATATAATTTAACAATGAATGCTTAGGGAATTCATTTTATTATAGCGTACAATCTTGGCTATTTTGTGTAAATATGAAGTACTTAAACTGGAGAAAAAACATGGTCTTTTTCAACAGATCTCTATTATAAAGTGAATAAACAAAAAGTTATTAAGAGAGCTACGGAATGTTCTGAAAACATGAAACGGAAAAGTTAAAAATTTAAACTACAAGCATAAGTATGACTTTACTTTTAATACTACTGCATTTATCAACTTGAAAGACTTTTGATGCAGAAAAATAAGACATTGAAAACGAAGGTAGGAGAAATGTTTATGCGACTAAATAACAAGTTTATGCCAACCTATTCATAGTATTCCCGGACAGGCAAGTCGCAGAAGATTGAGTAGAAGCTTATTTAAAACTGTCATACCTACTTTAGCGTATTCGTAAGAAGAGACAGAAGTTGTGTGCACACTTTTATTTACTGATAAATACTGACTATTTCCAGATCTCTATTAATTACTTACGCAGTACATTATAACAATGCACATATAAACAGAGATTCTACAGAGCTACATCATTGCGATATAGATGGGTACTGATGGATGCAATGGAGTGACTTTAATCTAGAATTCTTTACGAGTAGATTAAACACATTAACTGAGGATAGTGCGGAAGGAGAAGGAGGTGCGTATCACATAAACGAAGATGTAATTGTTGTCTCAAAGTATTTAGAAAATTAATTATAATATTACGGCGCACGACGTGAATTGCTGAATTAACATATTAAGAATTTTCTACTATCAGTCACGTCCATGCAGGTCGCCGTACCTACCATAACTGGAGGGTTAAGGTCAAAGCCCACTTAAACGACTCCGCTTCAACACCGCTCCCACCCAACACTGCCCTAAAAGAAGACTACTGCTCGCAGTCTACGCGGCGACAGCTAGCAGACGGCCAGCTGTCCACCCGTCGACCGCTCTCGCTTTTCGCAATAGACATAGTTCGCGATCGGTTTCCATTAAAGCAACTCGTAGTAGCGAGCCGGTGAGGCGACTGCTAGCAGTGAGCGCACGGGCACCGCGCCGACCGCTCGTCTACAACGCACGGCCAGCGAGGCGTCCACTCTCGAGCAGTCTGACGGCGGTAAGCTCGCTGACAGCGAGCTGTCTGCTAATTGATGATGGCAATGTAAACTATATCTAAAGAGCAATATTTAAAGCCTATATTTGAATTATATTGTTTTGCCGGGTGGGAGCGGAGTCGTTAAAGTGGGCTTTGACCTTTATCGTGGGTAAAATGTAATAGACGAATTTTGTTTAAAAAAGTAGGTATATTGTTCAATGTAAACTCACTTATTTCAAAACACTACACCACTGTATTTGTTAAATGAATAGTAATCACCAACTGGCTTTTTAAAAAAAGGAGTGGCAGTGAGTTTTATTGCCAGGTTCTTTTTCTCTCCGGCTTACCAATTGTGTAGCGAATCTGGCAGTAAATCTAAATGTAGAAGCAATTTGGACGTTCTTAGTGTTACTTTGTGACCTAAATGAATAAAAAATTTCTTTTTAAATTTTTTACAATACAATACGGACAATTTCAGCAACATTAGTTCAGTAAGAAATATAACTTACCTATCTCTGCTTCACCCTAAGGTTGACAGGAAGAAAATGCCTTTGGCATTAAGTCCACCTCTGTACGAATTGGTGTATAAAGATATCCATACATCCACACTCACAAACTTTATCATACATTAGTAGTAAGAAAAACAAAGGTACCGACCTAAGTATACAAAATTTCGTACAAAAATTCTTTCCCCCCTCGAGAATGCCACATATCTTTACACTTTAGACATTACACCGAGAGGAGATAAAATCTGTACAGGGCGTAAGGAAGTTCGTTCCGACGCCATTGGCCGTGATTTATGACACTGCCACTTATTGGAACCAATACACAGACATTCCAATGTTATCTGCGCACCTGAGGAAATTCTCAGCTAAGAAGGTGTTTTATTGGTACTGTGGAGATGCTTTTTATTATTTATTAATCAAGCAGGCATTTGCAACTGATACTGGCAGGATCCCATACTTTTCTTTTTATGCTAAGCTCGCCGAATTGACGTCGCCAGCCTGATGGAAAGCCGTGGCGTATCTAGCGATTGGGGGCCACTGAAACAGTTTGTTAGATTTCTGAAAGTGGTCCTCAAGTTGGCCAAATGATGATGTATTTATTTTTGAAGTCCTCTAAAAAGAATAGCGTTGCAAAATAACATTTTAAAAGTTTAAATAACTTTGAATTGAAATTGAGACAAAATGGTCAGATCTTGATGAAATGATACAAGAAGCACCTAGTTTTTAGGGTTTCGTAGCCAAATGGCAAAAACGGAACCCTTATAGATTCGTCATGTCTGTCTGTCTGTCCGTCCGTGTGTCACAGCCACTTTTCTCCGAAACTATACGGCCTGTGCTATTGAAACTTGGTAACTAGATGTATTCTGTGAACCGCATTAAGATTCTTACATAGCTCTAGAAAAAAAGCAGTAAATTTTGGGGGTCCTCGTCAGATCAATACTCAGAACTGAAACTCAACATTTTTTTTTTCATTAAACCTATACGTGTGGCGTATCTATAGATAGGTCTTCTAAAATGTTGTTGAGGTTTCTAACATCATTTTTTTATAGTGAATAGTTTGCGCAAGAGGGATTTCCAAAGTGGAAAAATGAGTGTCCCCCCCCCCCTCTAACTTCTAAACTAAGAGAGTGATAAATGTAAAAAAAATATATGATGTACATTGCCATAAAAACTACCAACAAAAATTAGTTTCAACGAGATAGAGTAGGTAGTTTTTTTTTAATACGTCGTAAACCGCAATTTTCGGTTAGAAAAATCATTACCACTGCGAACGTGTTAAACCATCAATCAAAGTTTCAACGAACTATAAGAACTTTTATATATGTTACTTGCTGCTACGAAACCCTTCATAGGCGAGTCCAACTCGCACTTGGCCGGTTTTTTTCATACCAAACTGACATAATTCGCATAAAAAAATTGAACTAATTTTGTTTTTGAAGTCCGTTAAAAAGGATGGCGTTGTCCAATGACATTTAAAAGCATATTTTAAAACTAAACACGAGAGCGAGACAGAGGCGTTTAATCAAAATAAGTACGTTTCGTTTCCCAATAGTGTTGTGAATTCCGGGATTTCAAAGCCCCGAGATTCAAAGTGAAATGTTATTTCCGCTTGTAGATTTTATGTTGATGTTATTTGAAACGGGCATATTTTTATTATGTTTTACAATGTTTTGTAGTCTTTATTAAAGACTTTTTGAAATATTATAACTGACGTTTATGTACGAATAAACAAATTAAGTTGGAGGACTAAGGAACCTCTAAATATGTTTATGCTTTCCTTTGAAAAAGACGAAAACATAAATCAGATCTATGGTATTAAGACTATACTAGGCTGTAAGGTTGAAGTGCAGCCTTTAAAATCATCCAAACTAATACCTCAGTGTAAAAGATGCCAAGCATATGGCCATACACAGAAATATTGTTCCAAGGAACCTAGATGTGTGAAATGTATTGGTAAACATCTGACCAAAGACTGCACTAAATCAATAGCAGAAAAACCCAAATGTGTACACTGTGGTCAGCCACACCCGGCAAACTACAGAGGGTGCATGGTAGCAAGAGAATTGCAAGAACTAAAAAACAAAGCAATTAAAAAAAAAGTAACTACAGCTATCGTTCAGGTCCCTAGTAGTAAAAAAAAACATGCATTACGTTTTACTCAAAATAATGTGACTTATGCCCAAATGATGAAAGAGCAGCAGCAACCGCCACAACCACTGGTACATGGTCCGCAGCCTCTCATGTCAGGAGACTCCGACACGAGCGAAAATATAAACAAAATATTAAATATTTTAACTTCTTTTGATCAAAGGTTGAAGAACTTAGAAAGTAGTGCTACCAAACTACCTTATATAACGCAAAAATGAAGAACACACTAAAAATTATGGCATGGAATGCAAACGGACTCCTAAAACATCGAAACGAGTTGCAGGCTGTTCTTGCCACAGAAGAAATTGATGTTTGCCTCATTTCCGAGTCTCACTTCACTAAAGAATCATATATCCATATTACTGGCTATAAAATATATCATGCACTGCATCCTGTCAACACTGCGAGAGGGGGAAGCACCGTCATAATAAAAGAGAACATCTACCATTACCTAGAACATACATATGAAGAAGAATTCATACAAACTGTAGCCGTAAGGGTCCAAACTAAATTTCATCAAATTACCATAGCAGCTATATACTGCCCACCAAAGCATGCTCTGAAAATAGAGCAGTACAGAAACCTACTTAAAATTCTTGGTAACACATTTATATTAGGAGGTGACTTCACCGCAAAAAATACATATTGGGGATCCCGATTAACCAACAGTAAAGGAAAGGAACTGCTAAGTGCTATGAGAGAAATCAAGTGCAATGCAATTTCAACAGGAAAACCCACTTACTGGCCTACAGATAAGCAAAGAACTCCAGATCTGATCGACTTCTTTATTTACAAGAACCTATCAGTCACATTTCTCAATATACAAGAAGGACTGGATATGAATTCCGATCATTCCCCTATTATATTAACCTTAAGCGAGACAGTAATTAAAAAAAAAAGCAATCCAATGTTGGTAAATAAAAACACTGACTGGGAGAGTTTCAAATTTGATTTAGACAACATTATTGATCTCAAAGTACCTTTAAAAAATAAACAGCAATTAGATAAAGAAGTGTCAAAATTTGTGACTGACATTCAAAACTGCAGCTGGCAAAATACTCCAGTCTTAAAAACAAAAGTTGCAAGCCACAGATATCCAGTAGAAATAAGAAATCTCATTGCCATTAAGAGAATTCAGAGACAAAAATGGCAAAAATCTAGATATCCGCCTGACAAAACAATATTGAACAGACTTACAAAAAGATTGAGTAAAGCGATACAAAACTATCATGATGATGCAACAAAAGACTACCTTAGTCAATTAACAAATAGTGAAAAAACCGAATATTCACTATGGAAAGTCACTAAAAGTTTAAAAAAGCCTATTGTTCATGCCTCACCCATAAAAAAAATAGATGGCAACTGGGCCAGGAGTAATGAGCAGAAAGCAACTATATTTGCAGAACACCTACAACAAATATTTCGAACTAACGACGAGGGAAGCTCTGATAACATAACATCCGATGTCATTTGCCATGATTACTTGGAAATAAAACTAGTTACTCCAAAAGAAGTCAATAATATTATCAAAAACTTGGCTAAAAAGAAATCGCCCGGATATGATCTTATCACTGGCGAAGTCCTTCAAAACCTTCCTCGTAAAGCCATAGTTAAACTTACAACCCTTATAAACGCCACATTCCGGCTAAAACATGTGCCTAGTATCTGGAAAGTTGCTGAAGTTATAATGATCCCCAAACCAGGAAAATCTCCTCAAAATGTATCATCATACAGACCAATATCACTGCTGCCAATCATTTCAAAACTATTTGAAAAGCTTCTTCTGAGACGTCTTAAGCCTATAATAGAAGAAAGAAAACTAATTCCCAATTATCAATTTGGCTTTAGAGAAAAACACTCCACGATAGACCAAGTTCACAGAATCACCAACGTCATTGAAAAAGCACTAGAAGAAAAAAAAGTCTGTTCTACAGTATTCCTAGACATAGCACAGGCATTTGATAAGGTGTGGCATAGAGGCCTTATTCATAAGCTCAGGAAACTGCTACCAAAACAATTTGCAGATATTTTAGAATCATACCTAACAGAGAGAACATTCAGAGTAAGACAAGAAGAAGCTTATTCTAGTCTCAAACAAGTAAAAGCTGGAGTACCACAGGGAAGTGTACTTGGCCCTATCTTGTACCTATTGTACACCTGCGATATTCCAGATATAAAAAACAATGTTATTGCAACCTTCGCAGATGACACAGCCATCATGGCAACAGGTGCCACTCACAAAAAAGCCATTGAGAAACTTCAATCGGCCGTCAACACCATCACTGCTTGGACAAAAAAATGGAGAATTCAACTAAATGAGTCCAAATCGACTCACATAGACTTCACAAACAAAAAACCTAACTATACACCGGTAAACATTAACGGTAAAATAGTACCATATGAAAATACGGCAAAATACCTGGGTATGACGCTTGACGCAAAACTACGCTGGAAGGCACACGTCAAAAAGAAACGCCAGGAGTTAGATTTACGCTTCAAGAAAATGTACTGGCTACTCGGCAGACATTCAACATTATCAGTGTACAACAAGGTACTTCTGTACAAACAAGTACTTATGCCTGTATGGGCATATGGTATTCAGCTTTGGGGCTGTACAAAACGCACCAATGTTGAGATAATTCAAAGATTCCAAAATAAAGTACTTCGGAGTATTATAAATGCTCCCTGGTACATTAGGAATAAGGATATCCACCGGGACTTAGGAGTGGACCTTGTTATAAAGGTTATAAAAAAATATGCCGAAGCTCACGAACAAAGACTTCTAAAACATGTGAATGTCGAGGCAATTCAGCTTCTTGACACCACGGACATTTTAAGGAGACTGAAAAGGACTAAGCCTTTTGATCTAGTTTAGTGAAATTAGTGTAAAGTAGTGCTGTGAGTGCTATACTTGAAGAACACAAGAACAAAGTGACTTTCTATTATAATTAGAGACAATAAGAAAAGTGCCGATGGACACATTCTTTACTCTGTAAGCTTTAGTAAAATAAGTGAAATCTAAATTACTTATTAGCCTCAAGGCTAGATTGTAATTGTTATGAGATGACATTTGTGTTACCTCATAAAAAAAAAAAAAAAAAAATGTACGAATTTTTAGTTTTGATCTTTTATGAGGGCTTTATTTGACATGATATTGTCTAAACACATTTATAATTGTTTTTATTGGTGGGTTACTGAACAAAGGCTAAGCAAGAGGAACTACATTTTTTAAATACATATTTAGAATGGTGGCTTTTTTTTAAAGTGGGGATATCCGCCCTGGATGCTATGCCGGACTCTTACCGACTAAAAACCAAACGTTCCCTACCTATTGCCTACGGTTGGGAGCCCCGGGTAAGCCCTCGGAAGGATGACCCCAGGATTCCCAACAGACCTTGGCTACCACTGCGGTTCCTAGATGGTTCGGGTGCTATCCCGCGTCTTTGGGGGTTGTTCGAATGTTATCCCTCTTCCTGGGGCGTGTGGTGTGCGTGAAACTATCACGTCACGCTGTCGTGTCGTCTTGGGAACAAATTGGTGGCTACTCGCACAGTCCTTAAGACTATTGACAAAGGCCCTCCAGGTCCCAATAGCGTGCCTTCTACATCTCCGCTTGAAGAACCCTTGTACAGTAGAGAAATATGTGCGCCGGCAGATCTGTCAAAGTTTTTACTGTTCAACAGAGAATCGATCTTTTGAATAGCTCCCGTTTTGGAGAAGACACGTTAAACAATATTTTGAAGTATAGTGGAAAATTTACATGTTTTCATTAGAAAAAATATGTAGGTATTTATTTATTGGGTCACAAAACAGTTATACATTGTATCATACAGTTAGAAAGCAACTATAACAAATTAAGGCTGCAATGTTCGACCTTGACAAATCCTAAGGCAATTCGAACGATTACAGCGTACGGTTTTGCCGGATTTCATTCGATTCTAATACATTATATTACTGTTATAAAATCTGAGGGCTTTTAAGAAAAAATCTAGCCGTAAAATATTGTTTTAAAGACCTATATCTTTTTTATGACAAGTTTTTATGAGAATTGAATTGTGGCGCAGTCGGTAGTGATACTGCCTGCGGCGCTGGAGGTCGTGGGTTCGATTTCCACCGGAGACAAATATTTGTGTAACCCATAAATGTCTGTCTCAAGAGTCTGGGTGTTTCTATGTATTATAAGTGTGTATTTAGAAAGTATCTATGTATTAATATCCGTGGTCTGATACCCATAACACAAGCAGGTTATTCCTAGCTAACTTTGGGATGAGATAGCGTTGTGTGAAAATAATGTCCGTGAATATTTATTATTTATTTATTTATTTAGATAAAAAAAGTATATTACTTGTTAAGATTTTTGCAATATTTCTCATTTTTCGAGAGCGATTTCGATCGAACAAAGTACTCCTAATCGTGTTTTGATACGTTAAAAAAGCAAGAGTATCTAATAAATTACAATAATATAGTTTTATCAGATCAAATCGAAGAATATTTCCTAGTATAAAGTTTACCCCAAGATGAGTCTCTTTCGAACATACAAGCCTTAAGTTAATGTATAACCCACACTTATGTCCACAGAATAATGTATGAAGTAGAATTTAATAAAAAAAACATTTTAAAATGCGTTACAATTTCAGTATATTAAATGTATAATACGTATTTCCTAAATGAACTAGTCCTTTCTAAAACATTATTTGACGTATTCACATTGAAGTCTAAAATATGAAAGCTATTTTACATTTTACAAATTGTAGAACAGCCTTAGTTTGATGTTGAATAATAAATACATTCGGGGTTCTAGACAAATTAAATTAATTCAGTCGTTATTAATAAAACGATGAAACAGTACATTTTAGGGTTGTTTATGCAATGAAAAAAAAAAGAACTGACGAAAATGTCGACACGATTTTCGTCAGTTCTTGTATATTTGAGTTTTAAAAAAAAAAATTAGAACTTGAAGCACTCGTTTAAAGTTTACTATGCATTTATTAGAAGGGCATTTTTTTTATAAAGCTTTCATGTAGGGGTTTTTTCAAGTTATAAAAAGGGTACCTACCTATTTTTATTTTATTTATTTATCACTACGCGGACGTCACGCGGTTTCACCCGCGTAGTTCCCGTTCCCGTGGGAATACAGGAATAAATATAGCCTATGTTCATCGCAAAGACTGTAGCTTCCCAACAGTGAGAGAATTTTTCAAATCGGTCCAGTAGTTCCGGAGCCTATTCGTTACAAACAAACAAACAAAAAAACAAATAAACAAATCTTTCCTCTTTATAATATTAGTATAGATATATTTTTTACATATTTTCGGGGATTGACTGGATGCGCAAAGCGCAGAATCGTGTGTTGTGGCGTACTTTGGGGGGAGGCATATGTCCAGCAGTGGATGCCATAGGCTGCTTTAATGATCAATTAAAGTAACAATTAATAAATAAATATTGACGGACATTTAACACAACGCTATCTGTTCCGAAAGTAAGCTAGGAATAACCTGCTTGTGTCATGGGTATCAGACCACGGATATTAATACTTATATACTTTTAAATACATACATATAAACAGCCTTTAAAATTTCATGATGATCAGTGGACAGGTATGTAATCAAGACGTAAATTTTTAAAAAGAAGCATATTTTTTTTTTGATTAACGTGAAAGAAAATCCTTCATGGATGCTATGCCGGACTCCTACCGACAAAAAACCTCACGTAACTTCCAACAGCCCACGGTCGGGAACCCCGGGTAAGTCCTCGGAAGGATGTCCCAGGATTCCCAACGACCCAGGACTCCCAAAAAGAAGTATACCTATTTAAAATAAACACAATTTCTACGAAATTTTTCAACGTACCTACTGCATTCTGCACAAAAAATCCTCCAGAATACCGTTTTATGTAGTACACGGTAGCAAAATGAAGGTGAATTTCCACCGAGTGCGTATTCGATTGAATACAATTTAAATTGTGTGAAAAATTTCAGTCCTCTCGCAGATTCTTCGGTGAAAATACTCGAGAGCGATCAGAATGTGCAGGAACGAGAGTATAGGAAGGAATATTTTCTGTAAGTTTGCAAAATTTTGAAATATGTATTTATTAATTTACTATGTAAAACTTTATTGTACAATGTTCTGCATAAAAATATGATAAATAAATCATATTCTATAGGCACTTAACATACTACAGGTATACAAAAAAGAAGTAAGTACCTATAATATGTACACATGTATTTAGAAATACTTGAAATCCGTTGGCAATAACTTTAAAAAAGTGCCTTTTTTAACCGACTTCATAAAAGATTTTTCGCACAGAACTCCTTCGTTTATAGTCGATTTCTGTATTATATTTCATGATATCTGATAAATCAGAATATACTAACTGGGTGCTAAGTAAATTTTATTTTTCAGTTTTTAGTTATGTTTATAGTCGGTTTCTTTTTTGTAATTTTTTTTTTATACTATTTTGCGACAGACAAGCATACGGCCCACGTGATGAAAAGTGGTCACTTTAGCGTATGGACTTTTGCAACACCAAAGGTGCTACACTCGCACTGCCAAAAATGCACTGCTGGCGTTACCATTTTTTTTAATGTGCGATTTTTTTAAAGTTGTGTCCCGGTATCTCTCTATGTAGTCCAGTTCATCTAAAGGTTGCCTGGCAGAGATTGCTGTGTGCAATAAGGCCGCCCATTGTGTTAACTTTTTTAAACCGCTGTATCACTGTACTTTTGCACTATTGTAAATTTTATGTTGTTAGTACAATAAAGCATATTTATCTTATCTTAAAATCCTACATGGATATAGCATCCATATCCAGCCGGATTCCTACCGACTAAAAACCACACGTATCCTGTCTAACAACCTACGGTTGGGAGCCCTGGATAAGCCGTCGGAAGTATACCCTGTTGGCGTTACTATCCTGATCGCTCAATGGTTTATTACACACTAGCGTACGTCACGCGGTTTTACCCGCGTAGTTCCCGTTCCCGTGGGAATACGGGAATAAAATGTAGCCTATGTTCACCGCAAAGAGTGTAGCTTTTTAACAGTGAAAGAATTTTTCAAATCGTTCCAGTAGTTCCGGAGCCTATTCGTTACAAACAAACAAAAAAACAAAAAAAAATCTTTCCTCTTTATAATTATTATTAGTGTAGATACATTAGCACTGTGTAATAAAATATCGTACAATATTTATAAACAAAGTGTAAGAAAACGAAAGTACAAAACGAACCTACTTTGTATTCATGGGCTTCAATAAATAACAGCTCCAGAGTTGTGAAGAAGACCCTACTTTGTGAATTCGATTGTAACTCGATAATGGTTGTAATTTTACTAATATTCTAGACATAAGCGCTCTTTGCCGCGCGGACTTAGTGTTCTGTAAACGATCACTGTAGTAAGCAACATTTACTGTAGCCGGTTATGGATGGGTGACCGTCTCGAGATCACTTCGTGATATTTATTTGCGAGCGTTTCCGTGCTTCGGAAGGCACGTTAAGCCGTTGGTCCCGGTTGCCAGTAACATGGCAGTCGTTTAGCCAAATTGAAGGCTAGAGGGGTGGCTTGAAAAATTTCAACAGCGGGCAGTCATAACCTGGGCTTGTCCATATCAACACGGCAATACGGCTCACCACCTATTACGTGGGATAAATCTAAAAGGGTGAAATGTGGGCATATAATATACCTCTGTCACAAATTAGATTACGGTCTTATGCCTCTGCCTACCCCTTTGGGGATGAAAGGCGTGATCATATGTTATGTTATCCGTTTTGTGGTCGTACGTCACTGTGTGGTTTTTAGTCGTTAAGAGTCAGAGCATCCATGAGAGAATTTGACACAAAAAAAAGCTCATTTAGGTAATCGTTAGGCAAGTAGTTTCAACTCCTGGGGTATCCTTCCGAGGGCTTACCCGGAGCTTCCAACCGTAGGCTGTTAGGTGGGATACGTGTGGTTTTTAGTCGGTAGGAGTCCGGCATAGCGTCCATGTAGGATTTTCCTGAAGTAAAAAAGAAGTAGTTTCGACTAAAACGAAACCGTAAACCTACGACGACCCAAATAAAGTCTAGGTACAAGTATCGGGAAAATCGTTTGCCTAGGTATAAACCATGTGAAGACACCCGCTCGACGCGCTCCGTGAGTGGACGTGTTGTGAATTGTTATCGTTGTAATCTTGTGTACGCGTGCAGCTAGTAGTGTAAAATTAATATAATAATGGTGCAGTGCAAAAAGTGCAAATTATTTTTGTCAACTGCTAAGGATGAAGTATTGCGATGTAAAGGGACATGTGGAAATGTGTATCATAAAAAATGTGGTAAACAATGTTTACAAATGGAATTATGTGAAGAGTGCCACAAAAATGGTTCTCAAAATAGAGAATCGCCAACCATTAATGTCGATCCAAAAAAAGTTACGGTTGAATCCTTATTAATAGAAATAAATAAGAAGATGAAGGTAATATTTAATTTGGAAAAAAAATTAGATGATCTTGCGGATACGGTAGATTTTTACGCCGAGCAGTATCAACAAATGCTGGAGTTTAAAAAGACAGCGGATAACAAAATAAAATCATTAGAACAACGTAATGTTTACCTGGAAAAATGTAATGATGCGCTGGAAGAAAGAGTTACCTCGTTAGAAAGGCAGGAGAAAGAGAAAAATGTTGAAATTGCGTGTGTATTAAAGGAAAAAGATAGTGAGAATATAAAGGATGTCATTGCTCAGGTTGCAATAAAGCTTAGTTTGAACCCTCAAGACGTAGAAAGTGCCGAAAGAATTAAATCAAATAACACTACAAAAGCGGGTTCAGATCGGCCACGCCCAATCATCGTAAAACTGCGGTCTAAAGAAGCTCGCGATCAATGGCTCCAAAAAAGAAAATCTCACTTTACGAATGGAGACTTATATGGCAACGGTAGTAATCTACCCATATATATAAATGAAGACCTTACAAAAAAAGACAGGTTACTGTTTTGGGAAGCTAGAAATCAATTAAAGGCATTGTATAAATTTATATGGGTTCAAAACTCTAATATATTAGTGAAAAAGAGAGAAAATGAAAAGATTATTAGAATAAGAACTGAAAGTGATATCAAGAAATTGTGCGAAAGCAATGCACAAAATCTTAGTCCACCGACATAGTTACAAAATATAATTGCGTGTCCACACTATGTGATTTCCAACACAGTAACATTCGATAATTTTGATGTAAACTTAGACCAAAATGAATTTGTATACACCAGATATGTGGACATAAAAACATGGGCTCATCAATTTAGGAAAGAAGACTTAAATATTATTCATCTAAACATTAGATCCATGAGAAAAAATTTTAACCAACTGCTTGTTACATTGAGTCAATGCACAGCGAATCGAACACTGAGTGGCGTTATTCTGACTGAAGTTAATATAAAAAGAGAAGAAGTATCACTTTATAAAATACCTGGATATGCAGTGTATCAGAACACGAGGGCAATAAAGAGGGGCGGTGGAATATTAATTTATATCAGAGATGATTTAATATTTACATTAGAGGCACCACCGATACCAGTAAAAGCGGCAGAACTGACTTATGGAAAATTAAGAAATGGGATAAGAACTACGAATATAGTAGCGATATATCGACCACCTATTACCAACAAATTAGATTTTATCGCAGAACTGAGTACAATGTTGAAAAGAATTCCAAGATCGGAGGAAATAATATTGATTGGGGATGTCAACATTGATTTGTCAGAAAATGTAAACACAAGTCAAACTGCATATAAAATTATGTTGTGTGAAAGCGGACTGCATAGTACAATACCTGCATCGGAGATAACGCGCGAGGCGATCGTTGAAGGTCAACTGCAGACGTCGAACATTGATCATGTGTGCGGGCGAGCAGAAATCGAAAGTTAAATGGACAGTCTCATTTGCTTACTTGTACCTTATCAGATCATCATATGGTCGGAATTAGCATGCGAGAAGCAGGTAATGAAATTGAAAGTAATAGTTATGGTAAGTTACAATACGTTCTAGATGAAAAACAAGTAAATAACTGTTTGAAAGTAATTAATTGGAATCAGTTTAGGCAAATAAATTGTCCTAATTTATTTTATGGGCGATTATGCAAAGTTTTCACTGATATTTACGATAAATGTAAGATACCAAAAAGGCTGAAAAAAAATCGAATTACACAGCCATGGGTGGATAGTGAGTTGAGAAAAAAAATAGATTATAGGGATGTACTTTTTAGAAACTGGAAATCTTCACCTGGTAACATGAATAATAGATTAATTTATACAAAATACAGAAATAGAGTTAATAAATTAATTAATAATGCTAAAAATAAATATAGAGAGAATGAAATAAAAAAATGCAATAATGATTTCAGAAAAATATGGTGTAATATAAATAAATGGATTGGTAACCCCAGATTAAGTTTGGATAATGTAATTGTAAAATATTTGGGTTTAAATGACACGACATTTAACATATGTAATAAGTTTTCTAAAACATTTACGGAGGAAATTCAAAAAATAAAACACAGATGTAATGTAAATTTTCTTATTAGAAGTTCTTATGTAACGCCCATTGATAGGTCATTCTACTTTAGAAAAGTGAATGAATATACGGTAGAAAAATACATAAATATGTTAAGTTGTAATAAGGCACCAGGTGTGGACAGAATTAGAGTGCAGGATATAAAGCAGGTAAAAAATGAAATAAGTCCTATACTAGCCCAATTTATAAATATGAGTGTAAGTCAAGGTGTGTATCCGGAGCTATTGAAAAAATCTATTATAAGGCCGATTTATAAACAAGGTAGCCATTCTGACTACAGTAACTATAAACCGATAGCCATATTGTCTGCTGTAAATAAAATAGTGGAGAAGGTGATAGTGAACCAGGTAAGTCGGTATCTTGAGGAACATCAAATAATATCAGATGCGCAGCATGGCTTCAGGCGAGGACGAAGCACCATTACCGCGCTGGCACACTTCACCGATCATGTAAACAGCAGTCTCAATGAGGGTAAGTTTGTAGCAGCTCTTTTCATTGATTACAAAAAAGCCTTCGATACCCTGGATCATTGTGTACTGCTGCGGGCCATGGAGGAGAGTGGGGTCACGGGAGCCATTAACCGCTGGTTCAAATCATACCTGGAAAACAGATCTCTCTGTACGTCGATAGATGGGACAACGGGAGACCAGGTGAGTGTAAATCTCGGCGTGCCGACTGGATCCGTGTTCGGCCCGGTTGGCCACATCATGCACGTAAACAGTGTCATTAATGTAATAAAATACTGTAAAGTCGTTATGTACGCGGATGACATGTGTGTGATGTACTCTTCCGACGACATGGCAGACGCGCAGTATCATATACAGGAGGACTTTGAAAACATCATTAAGTGGGCCCACGATAATGGCATAATAATATTTTTTTCTAAAACCAAGGTCATGGTGATATCGTCGCCGTATAATAAAAAATGTAGTAATCAAATATTAAATATAGTCGGTCATATATATCAATGTATTCATGTTAATAAGAGTGGCTGTCGATGCTCAAATATAGAAATGGTTGATAATTATAAATATTTGGGTTTAATTGTGGATAGTAACTTCAGTTGGAGATTACATGTAGATAACGTTTGTGGTAGATTGCAGTCAATTCTTGGAAAGTTTTTTTACCTTAGCCGATTTGTGAACAGAAAGGTGTTGTATGTCGTATATTATGCACTGGCTGACTCATTAGTTAGTTATGGACTGAGTAGTTATGGCCTAACTTTTAAAACTTATTTAGATCGTATTAAACAGTTACAGATTAGAATAATAAAGTATTTGGTTAGTAAAAAAGTAAAGTTACAGTGTAGAACAAGTAATTACGACAAGTTATTTAACATTTGTAAAATTCTGCCAGTGCATAAGAAAGTGCAATACCTAATAGCACTGGAACAAAGAATTGGGAGTAAATTTAAGGAGAAAATAAATCATAAATATTATACTAGGAGGGTAAAGCGGGGGGAATTTGTGATACCATCTGTAAAAAATTATTATGGAAAGAGAACTAGGCGGTACTTGACGCCAAAAATTTTTAACAGTATAGATTTTATGAGGGATACAAAATGTAATAAATTAAGTGTAGTTAATATAAAAAATAAGCTTAAAGAGTTCTTGCTGGAAGAGGTATGACGATGAAAGGAATGACCCATGATACCTATATACCTACCTATTGGATGACTTGGAGTCTTTTACCACTGGATGCGTGTTTTCTGAGTAACATACGGTCTCCGTGTGTTGCTTAAAATATTCCTTTGTTACACGTTGAATGGTGGTTCTCGTTGTTATGTAGTGTAAGTGAGCATGTGTACCTATTTATATACCTGTTAGTTATATAAGAAGCTAAATTCTATGTAACCAAAGTACCTAACGGAGCGTTATTATCGCCAACAAACTGCTCGACAGTTTGGCGATTTGTTTGTATTAGTTTTAAGTGCAAGTGTATTAAGTTATAATAAATAAAAAAATAAAAAAAAAAAAGTACATACACATACATAAAACAGCACATAGTGATGTAATTACCATTCAAGCATTTCAAAAGTTAGACCCTAGATTTAATAATTATTAATGCATTTTATTTTTATTTCATAAAGGTAGGAAATAATTAATAAATTATACGGTAGGTTACAGGTACTACCCTTACGAGAGACTGGTATCTGTTATAGAGTTTACTGTCTAACAGATTACCAGACACTGTCGAGGAGACTAGTACCTACTAGAGATAATTTAGTTCTATTTTTTTTATACAAATAGATTTCAAAACCAACTATTCTTTACTTAGGACTCCTTTTCTTTAATCTCGCTCCCAAGCTCCGCAGCCAGCGGCGCGGTCTGCTGACATGGCTATACGCCCAGGACTACCGGCCTCCATAACCGAGGGTCTGAGAGCGGCAAGTTGGTTGCTCGCCGTTCTTACAGAAGCAGGTCAAGACGGTGGAGTGTTTTTTCACCGCTCGATGAAGTAACCCCCCCCCCCCCAGATCCGGGCTAGCACTCGAAATCCCCCAAGAAGTGGGATAAAATCCAAACCCTAAAGGAAAGTCTGATGGTAAACCTTCCGAGGGCATACCTGGGACTCCCGGCCATAGGGCAGGTGGTAGAGCACCGTGTAGTTTTAGCCAGTAGAAGTCCAACATAACATCCATGAGGATTTCCACACGAGATAAAGAAAGGACTCCCTTTCTTATCTATACTTAATATTATAAAGAGACAAGATTTGTTTTTTTGTTTGTTTGTTTGTTTGTAACGAATAGGCTCCGGAACTACTGAACCGATTTGAAAAATTCTTTCACTGTTAGGAAGCTACACTCTTTGCGGTGATCATAGGCTATATTTTATTCCCTTAATCCCACTGGAACGGGACAACGCTTGTGAAACCGCGTGACGCGAAAAGGAGTCTAATAGACTACGCCAAGATCTACAGCAAATACAAAATACCAATCTCAAGTACCTCAGTATCTCAAAACCACTAGGATTATCATAAAATACGGCTAAAATACTGAAAAGGAGGTACAAAAGATCGCTCTAAATCATTCCCCTTATATTTTCGCTATTCAGGCTCGTACATAAAGGAAGTAATCGACTCAATAAATCTGGATATCGACAAAATATCGACTTAGAGTCTTGGCTACTTCACTTGACGCAACTGAGGAGCATTTTAATGTCGTAAAAAATTCGCCGTCAACATAAGAACCTTTAGGCGAAATAAATTAGACTGTTTTAAACGATTTTTTTACATACAGCCAGGGCAGAAATTATACCTTATTCTCTTAAAGGGAAGGCACAGGCATAACATACACTCAAATTTCTCGCTACCAGATTATTTATTGTAGTGTAGGATTTTCACAAGACTATGGACTTTGTAATGGAGTATCCCTCCGAGGGCTTACCCGGGACTCCCAACCATAGTCTGTTAGCAGGACATGTCGCCCTCCCCGGCGAATAGTATGGTATTGTGGTATAACGACAGTTTAGGTTTTATTGCATTTTCGGTTTTTAGAGCATCGAATACACATTGTAAATTTTTTTTGGAATTTTTCAGTGGATATTTTTAAAAATACAATAATTCCCATAGGTCCATAATGAACATAACAATTTTATTCAGTTAAATTAGTAATACAATTTACACATGAATAATACCGTAAACGTTAATGCAAAGTTATTTTGTCCCGTTAGTATCCGTAATGTCCTTTTACAATAAATTACAGATCTTAATAAAAAGGTAATGTTTCTTACCGTATCATATAGATAAAATTCTAAAAGTAAGGGGTTTTACATTGAAATATTGCAATTATGTTGTAAGGCAATGCAATAACACACTACTATTTTCGGTAGTATTAGCGGAGCAAAAGTGCTCGCGTATTTTGTTCGCTTATTTATAGTGTATGTTAGGGTGTAGTGGGGCGCTACCAACACCATCGGGCCCAAGTCAACCTCACGTGCAAGCTCGTGCACCTGCTGATTAACGGACGAGGCTCTGACGGCGGCGGTCCATTTCAACACGGCGATGGGCTCACCACCTGTCACGTGGGACCGAATTGTACACGGTGAAATGTGGGCCGGTATAGGCCTCTGCCTACCCCTTCGGGGACAAAGGCGTGAGTATATGTATGTATGTATGTATTTATAGTGACCAACCGAAGTTTCGGTTTCGGTTTCGGCCAAAATAGGCCGAAACACAGGTTTGTGAATTTTGAGACGATCGCTCTGCTTAATTAGCCTGTGACGGTTGTGTTTGTCTGTCAGCAAGCTGTACCTATCACAAACACCGTGATAGTTGAACAGTTAAAAGTTTCACACAACAAATAATAAAAACAGACAAAATAACAATATTAAAGGGGCCTCCCATACAAAAAACGTGACGTTCTTGTTCGAAACTCCACGTGCGCGAGTCAAAACCTTATTTGTCCCTTCAAAGGTTGCTGCTGAAAGAAATTGCTTTGAGCGATAAGGCCGCCATTTGTACATTTTCATTTTATTTTATATTTATTTGTCAAATCTTACTGGTGTGTTACAATGAAGTTTTACTTACTTAAAATCGGCCAAGAGCGTTTTGACGTTTTTTTAAATATTTCTAAGCCCATCTTCGATTCGCCTGATGCAGTAATAAGAGGGTATAGTATTGTCTCCGTTGAGCAGCATATCTCCTTTTAGGGACCACTCAATGGAAAATACATAGCCTAATGAAATTTAAAAAATGGAAGCGAGGGCCCTTGCGACGTTATTTAAAAGGCGTTTGAGTAAGGCCATAGGTCTACCAGGAAGTCATGGACACTTGGAACAGATGCGATTTCAGCAACCAAGGCGGGGAAATGTTACAATAGAGGCATACAATCTCATACCGCTAGTGACAGATAATATCGGGCACGAATAATTCGCTAAATATCTGTGGCAATACACCCGCAGACCACAGCGGAGTACCAGTAAGGTGAAGAAGCAGCTAGGACTAGGACAAAGAATTCCACTCATTGGTAGAGTGCTCAGCGTGGAATCAGCGCCCTGGCAAGTCCTGAGGCGGACATTCTCTCACTGAAGATCATAAAATAAAATAAAATTTATTACCTTTGAAATTTTTAAAAGAATTATTTAGGTTTGTCAATTTTTTTGTGACTCTACTGGGGGTTCGGAAATGCTACAGACTGAGAAGAACACCTCAAGAAACTCAGTCCGGTCCCTCACAAAATTCATCTTATTATCTAATACAGTTTATTTTAATATGTAGAAAGGAGCAATTCGTGTCACTGCCAGGCAGTCTGTATTCTAAAGTCTTTAATGCTATAATAAGCTTTCTGGCACAATTTAAATTTTACATTTTTTTTAAATTTATTAACTGACAAACCTGTTAAGGCTGTCGGCAGTCTGCCCGAGACTTTCCCGATGTGAGGCCCCCACTGCAAGTTGGAGTCTAATTTTATGCCCAGAACAGAAAGACAGTTTCATCGACCAATTCTACTTGATCATCCCTAATCTTAACCCTGGAACCCTACATGGGGTGCTGGTGAACCCCAGACCGATTTGTTTTGTGAATATCTTAGTTACCTTACTAACCACAGATTTGCGCGTTACAGTACTTTAGTTTGGTGATTAGTGCTTGCGATTAATCAACGCCGCGACGACAGTCGTATAGTATGGTCGCCTGTACAAGTGCTGTGGGGTGCGTCTGCACCCCAGTGTAGGAAAATAGGCAATAAGTGTAGGTAGAATTTTTATTCACTACTTGTTTTGGTTTTGTAGAAGTATTTGTATACACGCATATATATATGTATATTGTATGTATGTATGTATACAAGTGCAATTGACAGCAATAATTCATTTTTACATTAAAACTAAAGGTGATTTAGATGTTTTTCATGCTTTGGCAAAAAAATGTTCCGTCGAAAGAGAAAACAGACATTGGCCACTGTGTTTATTTTACCAGTTACTAAATGTGTTGCTGGAATTAACTCGTGGGTTTTCATTAAGCACTCAACAGTTTTGCAACAGGAAATACAAAGTTCAGACGTACATTTCTAAAACAATTAGGCTCAATATTGTGAACATTTGCAAAAGCGTTACCGGGTACCATCTTTGAGGCGGGATCTGAAAAAGTCTATTGGAGCTATCCTCAAAAAATCTCAAGAATCTTCAGATCCTACTACTGCACCTTCAAGCCAAGGACATTATGCCCTTTGTCCAAGCTTCAAGGACACAAAAATCAGGACTTTGTGCCTTAGGTGCAAAATACTAATTTTCTTAGAGCATCACATCAAAGTTTCCACAAAGTGCTCAAATTAAGACTGATTTCATATATTACGACTAATTTGATATCTTATGTTCCTAATTAATATTATTAAAACATACTATTTAATAATTGATGCATTTTTCAACAATTACAGAAATTTCAATTTGGGGTACTCCAGCACCCCCTGTAGGAAAATCGGTTGGCAAAATAGGTGTAGGGCTTAAGGGTTAATACTGGTATTAACCAGCCTAACATTTGGCAAGGTGAATCTAATACATTTTGTTTTAGTTTCATTTAACAATAAATTATACATAGTGCGAACCATAAGCTCCAGCAGAAGTAAATAGGACGCCGACTCTTGTTTCTACGAGCAGGTCATGCTCGTGAGTGAGCACACTCACTAGCATGACCTGTCACCTGGCAGGGTGGGAGCGGAAGAGAAATACCGAGTTCCATAGTCTAGAGCGCAGGCGCTGCATGATTGTCTTCTATCAGGACTATAGGTCTCCATGACCGGGGCCAGAGGACGGCGGAATAGTCGCTCGCCATCCTTACAGAAGCCGGCTCAAGACGGTGGCATGACGTAAGAGTTTCATGCACGCCCCACGCCCCAAATAGCGGGATAACACCGAAATCAACGCTTAAGACGCGAGATAGAAACCTTATTTGAAACGGCAGTGCTAGCCAAGGTCTGTCGGGATGCGATGCGATATGAACACGCCTTCATCTCCGAAGGGGTAGGTAGAGGCATATTGTAGGCCCACATTTCACCTTTTTATTAATTTATCCCACGTACTAGGTGGTGAGCCGTATTGCCGTGTTGAAATGGACAAGCAAAGGTTGTGCCTGCCTGCTGTTGAAATTTTTAAAGTCGCCTAAAAAGGCCTTTAACTTGGCTCAACGACTGCCATTTTACTGGAAACCGGGACCAACGAATTAAAGTGTCTTCCGAAGCAGGGAAACGCTCAAATAAATGTCACCAAGTGGTCACATAGATAGCCACCTATCCAGGGACTAGCCACAGTGAAAGTAGCTTACTGTAGTGATCGTTTACAAAACACTGAGTTAGCAGGGTCACGATCGCTTCAAGTGCGGTTGGAAATCATGAGATATCCTTCCGAGGACTTACCAGGGACACCCTTCGTAGGCAGTAGCAGGGCAAAGTGTGGTTTTAATAATATCCTTGAGTAATTAAACACGTAATAGAGAGAAAAAATAGAAATATCTCAACTTAAAGAAGTTAGGTGGAGATATTTCTATCAAGTCCATGATAGATAGAGATCTAAATTTTTCACAAATGATGTATGTCTGTGTTTGTATGTATGTACCAACTAAAAGCAGAAAAAAGAATCCCCACACAATAAACTGGGGCCGAAAGTTCAGTTTCGGTTTCGGAAATCTGCAGTTTTATTTATTTATTTTATTTGAACAGAAAGAAACAGTCACTTATAACTATACACAGAACCCCTTATTGAATAATAGACCTACAGTTTCCTAAATTTCTAACATCATGAATAGGTACAGTATTCAAATTTAATGCATTGTATTTCTTAAATATTATTAATGATTATTATTTAAATAAAACATGTAGTACGAATATCAACTGCCTCTAATATCGCATATTATATGTAATTAGTACTGTATTATTTGATGAAATATTATATTTGCAATATAGTATTACTAATAATCAGTTGACACTATAATATTGATGAATAGTTTGCAAAGTAATATTACCGTTGACACTATCACATGCATTTCCCCGAATAATATGGTAAAGTTCACTTGCCGTAAACGTTTTTAGCTCCATATTTACATGAACAATACTGTAATGCATTATTACTGACCACGACAGCAATGGGAATAACACGCGAATAATATGGTAATGATACATTGTGTACTATACTTTTTATCTACAATTTCAGTAAAATGTTTTTCTTAAATTACTTTATTCCAATATCCTTTTAAAATAAAATTAACAAAGAAACTAGTCTGTACAAAAATTAGCTTTCTTTTGACATATAAATTATTGCCATACAATCTACCTGCACTGAGATATAAGCACAAAACAGTTATTTCCTTCTCCTGTAAAATTTAGAATTTGCGATTACCATATTATTCGCCGGGGAGGGCGATGTGAGGTTTATTAGTCGGTAGGAGTCCGGCATAACATCCATGAGGATTTTTCCACACGTAAAAAAAAGACTATAGAATTTTCACAAAAGTAACTTGTTATAAATGTGGAAATTCTCATCGATGTCTTGGCGGACTTCCACCGACTTAAACCTACCAGGACTCCCGGGTAAGGCCTTGGAGGGATCTCCCAGTGTTCCAACCAGACCTTGACTACTATTGTAACGTCAACTACGAGTACTATTCTTCCACATTTTTGGAGGTCGGCTCCGGTGTCACCTTGATAAATGGGCCATGAGGCGTACTACCCGTTCGCTCTAACTTTGCCGCTGGCGTAGAGGCGTATACCCGAATTGTTACTTAGACGAAGTAAATTGACAGTAGCTAATGTCACTTTGTCATAGAAAATAAGCAACATTGTATGAACAAGTGACATTAGTTGCTGTCAATTTACTTCGTCTAATTAAAAATTCGACTTTAGTATGGAGCCGAACGGCAAAGTTAGAGCGAACGAGCAGTATGTGAAACTGTCACAGACTACCAATGGTTGAAAACATTTGCAAGTTTTTGCCTTTTTTTTTGTTTACGTGAGGGAAAATCCTCATAGATGTTATGCAACGCCCAACAGCCTATGGTTGGGAGCCCCGGGTAAGCCCTCGGAAGGATGTCCCAGGACTCAAATATGCAAGTTTTTGCCTAATAACAAAAATTTCTTACATCACAAATCCAATAATAAAAGCCTACTTTACCTAACTTAGAAATCAAAGCAATCGCTTCCGTTGCTCTACTTAAGCAGTCAGTCAGCTTAGCATTATATAAATTACAAAAGTATATAATATAATGAGGTTTTTGCGTGTCTGGAGGTATAAACGAAAATAATTTATTCCTGTAACATTAAAATATTAATGTTGACAAGAGTTCATTAAAGGAGTATGTGAGCACGTACAAGGGTGCTTAATATATTTTATAAGTACCCCGACTTTGTCAAGGGAATTTGAGAATGTGGAAGATGCTTCTTATTTTAGGGTTTAGGGTTGGCAGCCCGTGTGTATTACTTTTTGAAAAGTTTATGATTTGTGTAGATGATGCAGGGCGGCTATCCAGGAAGTTAAAAAAAAATCTGCTGGTATTGGGTTAGTGCTTTCGGGAAGCGATTATATGAGCGTGTTCGGGTCTACTTTTATCGATCGACTAAAGTTCGGCAACTACCGGTCGTATGAAAAATGTAAGTACACATAATGTACATCGGTGACGACGAGCACACACACACGCTAATTCCCGTAGCGTATTTATTTACACACACTACATTACACGTCGAGGTCTTACTCGAAGTTAAGATACCAAAAAAATGAGCAGAATTTTACTACTAAGGTCGCGAACAAGCATATCGCTGGTAAGTGGCCAATGAAGCTTGTAGCACCCGGTTATAAAGAATTTTAATCAAATCAATCCAGCCTGTAGCAATCCACTGATGGACACAGATCGCTTTAATTTTACACCACAATACCACGGCTAGCCCCTATCTTTCCCTTTTGGTAGGTCCGTCTTACCGGTCTCGGAGCGACCTGGTTTGTCAAGTCGCTGTTTCCACTGCAGAACTCGTTTGCCATATCGGCCATTGGTCCTTCAACAGATGTCGCCAACCCACTGCACTCCCACTGTATCACGCTATTTATACAAGTTATGTGTATAATATTATACCTTTAAGTTCAATATATTCCAGGGAGTCCTGGGACATCCTTCCGAGGGCTTACCCGGGGCTCACAACCATAGGCTGTTGGGTGTAACATGAGGTTTTTTTTAGTCGGTATGAGTCCGGCATAACACCCATGAGGATTTTCCCTCACGTAAAAAAAAAAAATATTCCATGGATAAACATAAAATGATGAAAGTTGGTATCTTCACTAACTTTCACATCTTACTAATTGGTGTAAAAAAGTTAAAAAAGTTTGTTAAGATATTTGAAACTAGCAGACGTCACGCGGTTTCACCCGTGTAATTCCCGTTCCCGTGGGAATACGGGAATAAAATATACCCTATGTTCACCGCAAAGAGTGTAGCTTTGAACAGTAAAAGATTTTTTGAAATCGGTCCAGTAGTTTCGGAGTCTATTCGTTGCAAACAAACAAACAATCAAATCTTTCCTCTTTATAATATTAGTATAGATATAGATAACATAGTATACTTTTTTACTCTTTTTAATAAGCTCTCAAGGCGAACTGAAGTCGTGAGCATCATGTAGTGTATCAATCAAATTATTAAAACTAAATGCAATTTCATATAGATAACATCAATTGAATGTAGCAATGTCGTGACAATGCTTTGGCGATAGTTTTTTTTTTTTTTTTTTTTTTTTTTATACCACTAAGGTGGCAGACAAGCACACGGCCCACCAGAAGAACCGGTGGTCACCGCAGCCTATGAACGTTTGCAACACCAGAGGCGCCACACTCGCGCTGCCGACCCTGTAAAAACCTTCTTAGACCCCTTTTGAAGAACCCCATACTGTAGGCGTTTGGGAAAACCGAGGCAGGAAGATCATTCCACAACCTAAGCGTGCGCGGAAGAAAACCCCTACCGGATCTAACCGTGCTCAAACGCTCCGGACGTAGGGTGTGCGGATGAAATCCCTGTCTATGGCGAGCGGTGCGATGATAGAAGGTAGCCGTGGGCATCATGTCAAACAATTCCTCGGAGCACATACCATTGTACAGGCGGTAGAACACGCATAAGGAGGCATAGTCTCTCCTGTCGCGAAGAGGTTCCACACCACCTGTCAGTATAGGATCGTTGACAACTCTCACAGCTCGCCTCTGCACCGAGTCAAACGGGCGAAGCTGATATTCAGGTGCCCCTGCCCAGAGGTGACAGCAGTACTCCATGTGTGGCCGCACTTGCGACTTATAGAGAAGCAGTGTTTGCGCCGCAGTAAAGTACCGCCGCGCCCTGTTGAGCACACCGAGCTTCTTGGACGCCAGCCTGGCCTTGTCCTCCAAATGACTGCGGAACTGAACGTCACTGGAGATGTCAACACCAAGGATCCCTATACTTTTAGAGATGGAAAGAGATGTGCCCTGGAATCGTGGCGCTACAGTAATTGGGGCTTTCTTAGCGGTGAAGAAACACGCCTGTGTCTTGGAGGGATTGAACTGGACAAGGTTTTGTCTACCCCAATCGGACACTCTAGTAAGAGTAGCCTCGATTTCAGACACAAGCTGTTCACGACTTTCCTCCACTGCGTCCCGAGAGATACCGGGACGGCCTGTGTAACAAGTGTCCCCTGTACTGTCGTCTGCATAACAATGAATGCCGTCAATAGACAACATGTCATTGATATGCAGCAGAAACAGGGTAGGGGACAACACTGAGCCTTGCGGTACTCCAGCGTTTATGGCCATGCAGTCAGAACAGCTGCCGTCGACAACAGCCCTGATGCTTCTATCGGCCAAAAAGCTGGACACCCATCCGCAAAATCTCTCCGTCAGTCCGTAGGAGGGCAATTTTTTAAGAAGACCACGGTGCCAGACCCGGTCAAAGGCTTTAGAAATGTCGAGGCTCACTGCTAGAGCCTCGCCCTTACTCTCGATAGCCGTCGCCCATCGGTGTGTGAGGCACACGAGAAGATCGCCCGTCGAGCGACCGTGACGGAAACCGTACTGCCGGTCACTGAGCAGGTCGTTTTCCTCAAGGTACCTCAGGAGCTGTGTATTAATTACACGCTCCATCACCTTAGACAATAGAGAGGTGACGGCTATAGGCCTGTAATTGGCCGGGTCGGTCCTATCACCCTTCTTGGGCACAGGATGCACATACGCGATCTTCCACGACGCCGGGACTTGTCGCATGGAATAAGAAAGCGAGAAAAGACGTGTAAGTACCGGACACAACTCTGGACCACACTGCTTAAGTACTATCGCGGGTATACCGTCTGGCCCACTCGACTTATGAACGTCCAGAGAATGAAGCTCCCGCCGGACGTCCCGCTGCGTAAATTTAACTTCCGGCATGGAAGTTCCACACCACGGAACGTCCGGCGGCACAGCACCCCCGTCGCTCATGGTCGAGTTAGAGGCAAAGAGAGAACCCAAAAGGTCGGCCTTCTCCCTGGCACTCTGGGCCAGACTACCGTCGGGTTTAAGCAAAGGTGGTAAACCTGACTGACAGAAGTTTCCCTCGGCAGCTTTGGCAAGCGACCAGAATTCACGACTTCCTGAAGGGTACCCTGCTAGCCGCTCACCAATTCTGCCGACGAAATCGAATTTAGCCCTGACAATTGCTCTTTTGCTGGCCCTCGAGGCGGCATTTAGTTTGCGTTTCACCTCAGAGATGTTAGGATCTGAATTTGCACGAGCCGTGGTCCAGGCTCTGTAGGCAGATTCTTTCAGCATCAAAGCTTCTCTGCAGAGCCGATTGAACCACGGTCGCTTTTTTGCTCCTACAGGGATCCAGCGGTTGGGAATATAGCACTCCATGCCCTCCAAGATCCCCTCAGCGACTGCTGCAGCGCAGGAATCCAGATCGTCTGAGGCAAAACAAAGCCGCCTCCACGGGTACGACGCGAAGAACTCCCGCAGTCCATCCCAGTCTGCTGACTTATAGTGCCACACATGTCGCCACTCCTTGGGCCGAGGTGGTTCAGGCCTTGCGAGAGGCACATGCGCCCGAATGATACAGTGGTCCGACGATCCGAGCGGAGCATCCACTGAGACGTTGTATCCATCCGGACGCGTTGTCAGCAGGAGGTCCAGCAATGCACTATGCTCGTTCTCCTTATCTGGTATCCTCGTATGGGATTTAACCAGTTGGGAGAACCCATAGGTCAGGGCAAATTCGTGTGCAGCGTTCCCCGCAAAGTTGGTCATCCGGGAGCCCAACCAGTCAACATGATGACCGTTGAAGTCCCCCAGAATCACAATCTCCGCAGAAGGATACTGCTCAATCACCTTGTCAGTCGATTGTTGCAGGTGGTCAAAAAGGCGAACTGTGTCCGTGTTACCGCTGTGAGACCTGTACACGCACGCGTAGATCCGAGTGTGGCCCCCGTGATCCACGCGCGCCCATAACGTAGACAGGTCCCTGTCTTCAAGGCTTGTAAGACGGCGACAGCAGACATCATCACGGACGTACATACATACCCCGGCTTTCGGCTTGAAGTTGTACTCAAGCTTATAGCCAGGGTACATTAAGTAGGATGTATCGCCCGGGCATGAAATCTGCGTCTCCGTCAGGAAAAAAAGGGTCGGCTTCGCAGTTTCCAGATGGTGGTGGACTACGTTGAGGTTCTTGTGCATACCTCTGATGTTGCAAAGGTCCATGTAAAGTGTGGACGACGAAGCCGCTGTGTATACTTTTCTTCTTTTTCTTCCTTTAGCCATGTTTTTTTTAAAAAAGGGGGTTAAAAAAGTGAAGAGGTGCCTGTGTGCCGGTGGCGCAAGAGACTAAGCGAGACTCTAACTAACCAAAGGCAGACAGAGGTAGTGCGGTAGATTGGCACGGCGTACGGAAGGGCCCCCGGTCCCCCCCCGATGCAGTGGCCGCGTCCACTCCGGTATCCTCCTCCGGCACGACCACAGCACCAGGGACTTTACACAGGCTGCTGGTTCAGCCTCCTGGGGCGGAGATTATGTAATCCCCAGGTTCGGGTTCCGTACAGCCTGCGGGCGGTCAGCGGTCAACCGTTTCACCGGGTCTCCCTGACCGCCGTACCAATATTCCGCGCCTCTATCTGCCAATGGAGACAGATTAAGCCTCTGGTCTCACCGTCACCGGCACAGAGTCACCCCAATGAGCTCTGGATCCCTGCTAACCGACGGAGAACATAACCCAACCGGAGTCAGGTTACTATTACCGCGGTCTTCTGCAGGGCGGAGGTACTGCCCCAGGCGGGCTGCTCACCGAACGGCGTACCGTTATGCCCTTCCTCAATGTTTCAACTAATGATGCAAGTAATTAGTTCTTTCTACGAATATAGCTAGAATGCACTATATTAGCATACAAGTGACGTCACTATTGCACTATTTTGAAAAGTAATATGTAAGAATGACGTCAACTGTTCAAACATTTTTTTTTGGGTTCTATACCCAGAGGTTAAAACAGTTTTAAACCTAAAAACATTTGGTCGAAAAAATAGATGTTACCTGGAAAGTTTTCCGGGAGTTTTAAAAATTGGCAATTTTATAGATTTTTTGATATGTTCTTTAAAAATTTCAACTTTGCCACCTCGTATGTTTGCCGCTGGCGCCGCCATATTGAAAAAATGGCGCCCAAAAGCAGTTTTTTGATAATAACTCCTTTCCGGCGCATTTTACAGAAAAACATATCTATACAAAATAAAAGTAGAAACAAATTCCTACAATTTATGTCATAACCTTTTCTTTCCTAACATCAATAGTTTCGGCGTAGGAGCACCGCAAAGTGTAATTCAATACAAGTTTCCAATCCTTTTTCCTTTACTTCAATAACTTCACTTTCTTGCAGTATATCACCACAAATAAAGCAGTTTACTTCATTAGAAGCCTGATGGAAAGCAGTCGCCGTAGCCCTTAAAGATAAAATGGAAGGAGCAATTTAAAAAGATTACCTTCTCGCCAAGTTTTTGAAATTTTGTGTCACTTACCTGCGAACAAAAATAAATAGCATATTAACATCTTTTTTAAATAATATTATGGAGCAACAAGAGTTCACAGTATCGCACGGGCAAAGCAAAGAGTGCACAGTTATAGTACGAAATAGCTATAATTTTAAGTTAGCTTTTGATCCTCGAAAGGGTAGGCAGAGGCATATTGTATGCCTCATTTTCATTTCGACATAATTTTTCGTTTAAATTTTTTTTCCAATTTTGTTTCGAGTAAACTATTTTTTATATTAATTTATTATTATTTGAAAACTTGTCTTGAAAATGCAGCCCAGTGGTCAAAGCGTTATCCTTATTAGGCAAAGCTCAGTGGTTTGACCCAAGAATAACATAGATTACGGGTCGCGAACAAAATGATAGTTAAAAAGTGTCCCAAGTCGATACGTAGTTAAACCTATATTCTATTTATTAGCAATCGTAAATAAATAGTTCAAGACTGTATCACATTTAACGTAAAATGTACCTTAAGGTTATTACACGTAAGCATAAAATACCAAGCCACTGATATATCAGTTTAGTCGTTTTGTTCCATACGTTTGTATTATTCAATGTCGGCCCATTGTCGCCAGTTCAAACAAGGATGTAGTGAGCCGTCAGTAGTGAGCCGTCTTCTATAGGTGCCGGATTTCTCGCGTCGATATTACATCTAGTTATTCTTGATTTAAGTTCAACCCGTATCAAACCAAATCATCTTATAGCAATATAAATAAATTTGATTCAGAAAATCTGAACAGATGTCTAAATTTACCCAACAAATTACATACAACTTGAGTTTATGAGTACCTCATACACATTTGAGTAGTACTCGAGTATTTTCAACAGTTTTTCATAGTTAAGTGAGTGAAATAAGTGCGGATACGGGTTAGTCAGATTTTGATATAACAGTTCTATATTTTTATTCACGTTTGAAGTTTGATTATATTAGTATTAGATTCACGTGATGACAATAAAATTGTCATTGTTATACTCGTAGCTAGACAGTTGAAAATTTATGCCGGTGATGTTGATTCTGTTTACGCTTTATTAAACATATACTAAAATAATTTTTCGACTGCCTCTGCGGCGCGGTCGGTAGTGTAAAAGCCTATCGCGCTGGAGGTCCTGGGTTCGATTCCTGGTCAGTCCAAATATTTGTGTGATCAGCAAATGTTTGTTTCGGAGTTTGGGTGTTTTCTATGTATAATGCGTATGTATTTACAAATATATAAGTATGTTTATCAGTCGTCTAGATCCCATAGCACAGGCTCATATTAGCTTAATTTGGGCTATATGATGTTGTGTGTAATTGTCCACAAAAATTTAAAATTTTCAAAAAAAAAAATGGACAGGGCTCCCATACGACAAATGCTATTACCGCATGCATTTACGAGTATCCGATAGTTTTACTAGTGCTAAATTTATCTGAAATAACTAAACTTCCCTAAACGTTTCTAACATTAGTAAAATATCATAAAATCTGATTCATCCTTACGAAACACTTCCCCTCATTCGTAAGTCAACATCTCTTGCAATAAACATACGGATCCCATTTTACATAATACCCACATAAATATTTTGTGACTCGTCTGTCCCAAGTTCAAAAGCCGACTGGTAGGCATAAACTTAAATACGATACAACCCTTCCCTATCCCTTGCATACACTGTATAAGTTTTTGTTTTATAGCTTCAGGCCAACCTTCGCTAGGGTTGACAAGTAAATTGGATTTGAAAAATCTCTTTTTCATATTTTGTTTGATGCCGCCGGCCCGGTGGGGAAGACATGCTGCCGGGAACCCTGAAACATCCTTCCGAGGGACTTCTGGTCGTAGACGTTAAGGCACAGTGTGGTTTTTTCGGTAGGAATTTGACATAGATTCCAAGTAGGATTTCCACAAGTAAAAAAGAATTAGAGAAATTATGACGACTTCTATCGAATTAGTGGCCAGTAACACTGTCCACAAAACTATTGACAGTCATCATCGGGATGCCATCTTGTGGGCCAAGGTGGCGTCCCGATGATGTGCATGTCCGCGCTCCTCTTTTAGAACTCAAGTTTGTAACACTCATACTTATAGAATTCGGGACTTCACGCGAAATACTTTGTTACTTACATTTACCGACGTTTCGAGCACGTTGCAGCGCCCGTGGTCGCGGTTGGACTGAGGCGAGGATCGACAAAAACCACGAAGTTATTTCTTGTCGAACTACCCTCCGTTGTTATTACAACGAAGGATAAGGCCGGCGACACACTACACTCACTACGTCAGTTTTAATTGGCACAGTTTTACGTTCAAGTTTATTAATCACTGAATTCCACATCCCGGAGAGCTTATATCCATCATCCCTATTGAAATTTTTATGTATCCTGATTTCAATGGCTTCACGCACCATACGTGGATAATAATGGCGATCAGTGGAGAGGACTTTCGGTTGGTGAAGTTCGATCCAGTGATTAATGCCCGAATCGAGGTGTTCTGCTATTGCCGATTTGTTTAACTGACGATTTTTCACAGCCGCAATATGTTCTTTGACCCTTTCCGCGATGGTCCGCTTGGTTTGGCCTATGTAGGAACTACCGCAGCTGCAATCCACTTTGTAGACACCTGGTGTTTGCAGAGGAATGACGTTCTTTGGTGTTCGCACGTACCTAGCCACTTTGGTTAACGGTTTAAAGATCGCCCGTATGGAGAACCGCCGTAGACACGACCCGATCTTGTCCGTTATTCCCTTTATATACGGCAGATAAGCTGGTTGACGTTCCACCTCCGGTCTCACTCTCCTTGGTGCACGTCGTGCCTTTCTACTACTCGCTCCATACCCATTCATCTTCAGTATCTCCTGAACATAGTCCAACTCCTGCTGTAAATGCTCAGGGACGCAGAGGTCATTGGCTCGCTTGATGAGCGTCGAGCTGACTGATTTTAAGTGAAGTGGGTGATGATGCGAGGAGGCGTGCAGGTATCTGTTTGTGTGAGTGGGTTTGCGATACACAGTGTGGGCCAAGGAACCGTCTGTTCTCACCATTAAGTTGACGTCAAGGAAAGACAATGACCTGTTGTTCTCAATTTCATACGTAAACCGTGTTTTCACGTGTAATGAGTTGAGATACTCGGTAAAACAAATCACCTGCTCCCTGTTGCCTTTAAATATGCAGAATATATCATCTACATACCTTTTCCACAACCTGATCTGACCTTGGACATCCTGGAATACCATGTCTTCTATATGCTCCATCCAAATATTAGCCACTACTGGTGCTAATGGACTTCCCATAGCTACGCCATCTATCTGGAGGTAGTATTGGTTGTGGTAAAGGAAGTAGTTTCCTTCTATGCAACTTCGCAGCAACGTTGTGTAACCATTTGGCAGGCCATTCTCTCTTACCTTAGTCTCGACTATCCGCAGACAATCTTGTATTGGAACGTTGGTAAATAAAGATTCCACATCAAAACTTACCAAGAGCTCGTCCGGTTCCAGCTTAATGTCTTGGATAATGTCCACAAAATGGCGAGAGTCTTTGACAAAGGATGGTGTTTTCCCCACCAATGGCTGCAGTGCTTTGGCAATGTGTTTTGCTAGATCGTAAGTGGGAGAGTTAATTTGACTTACAATTGGTCGCATTGGCACATTGGGCTTATGCACTTTGGGCAAGCCATATAGTTTGGGTGGTTGCGTAATCTTTGGTCGGTGTAAATTGTTGAACTCATCCTCTGTAAAATCTTCTTCGTGTTCCTTAATCAATTTCCGTATACTACGTGTTACTCTGGCAGTGGGATTGTAATTTACAAGCTTATATGTCTGTGTGTCCTCGAGCAAAGCGCGTATCTTGTCCTCATAGTCTGTGGTTTGCATCACTACGGTGGCGTTGCCTTTATCAGCTTTTAGCACCAGTACCTCATCATTGCTCCTCAAAGCAGCAAGTGCCTCGCGCTCTTCTCTGGATGTGTTGCTTTTGGGCAGGCGTGCCTTACGTAAGACGTGTGAAACGTCCTGCCGTAGTATTTCAGCCTCCCCATAAGGCACTTTATTGCGAGCGATGGCCTCCTCCACACCACATATGATATTTTCATACGGCACTTTACTCGGTGTGATCGCGTAATTTAACCCCTTCTGCAGTATGTTTAAGGTTGGCTGCTTTAAGTCCACAATCGACAAATTAATCACCATGTTAGTATTAAAGTTTGCGGGATATTTACCATGTATTGTTGTGAGTTTCCGATATTTCATCTAATATTTCATCCAGCCTTTTTACCTTACATCAAAGGAGTGACAGATAAGGTCGCAAACATCCTAAAAAAGGTTTCAGTAAAAACTATCTTCACTCCTTTTAAGAGGCTGTCGCAGTGCCTACGTACACCTAAGGACAGTTTTCCACTAGACAAGCCGGGAGTGTACAAGATTGACTGTAGTTGTGGCAGTTCGTATATAGGCCAAACAAAGCGAACTGTTACGTGCCGAATCAAAGAACATATTAGGGCAGTCAAAAACAACGAACCACACAAGTCTGCAGTCGCTGAACACCTGTTGGAGTCCGGCACAGACCACTGGATTGAGTTACATAACCCTAAGATGCTCTCAACTGAACGTCACTACATACCGAGAATGGTTAGAGAAGCTATTGAAATTAAAAAGTTCAAGAATTTCAATCGTGAGGATGGGTTTTAGTTGCCGAGCGTCTGGCATCCAGTGGTCCGTTTGTGTATAAATAACCAAAAACAGTTCCAAACAAAACCACGAGTAGATACTGTGAGCATTGTGTGTCGTGAACGTAATCGAGTTAGTGAAATCGAAAGTGAGACCAGTGGTAATGGTGTAACGCGTAATAAACGACTGCGAAGGAAGGTAGATCGATATATGTGCTGAGACTTTCGCTTTCAACCGCCAGTACTTCAGTTCCTCCGTGATCACGGTGCTTGTAACAGCGCCGAAATATCGGAAACTCACAACAATACATGGTAAATATCCCGCAAACTTTAATACAAATGTCAGTGACCATGAAAGTTTAAATACCTATATAATCACCGTGTTATTAAAATTTGATAGTGTGGAACAAGCCTTATTTTGTGAGTGCGTATTTTTATTTTGAGAAGCCGTTAATTTGTTAAATTTCTTTTCATGTGTTGCACTGCTTAGTTCGTATGTTCTCTCCGCTTGTTTATATGTAATGCGATCAACTAAGTCGAAATCACTCCCGGTCAACACTTCACTGCATTCCAAATGTAACACATACAACGCACTGTGTATCTTGTCTAACTCTGCATGGTTGTTTTTTATTAACTGTCGTAGTAAACGACCACTCGCGTGTCTTAGAATCTTATCCGAGAAAGCAATGTCCTCACGCGGTCTAATCTGAACGCACTTAGGAATAATATTCCAATCACGGCACTTTTTTAAAAATGTGAGTGAGGTAGATAAACGCGCACACTTTCTCCGATAACACTCAAGGTCTTTCACTTTTTGTGCAATTTCCGGCCCGTAACGGTTTGCTAATGTTATTTTTAAACTATCGCGGTTTTTAACACTCATACTTATAGAATTCGGGACTTCACGCGAAATACTTTGTTACTTACATTTACCGACGTTTCGAGCACGTTGCAGCGCCCTTGGTCGCGGTTGGACTGAGGCGAGGATCGACAAAAACCACGAAGTTATTTCTTGTCGAACTACCCTCCGTTGTTATTACAACGAAGGATAAGGCCGGCGACACACTACACTCACTACGTCAGTTTTAATTCAAGTTTGTAAGATTACGGAAAAGTTTCAACCGAAATTGTACTCAAGTACATAACAGAAAATGATATTCAATATATGGTCATATGGTCACGCCTTTATTCCCGAAGGGGTAGGCAGAGTCATATTATATGCCTACATTTTAGAATTTGTCCCACGTATTAGATGGTGAGCCGTATTGCCGTGCTGAGATGGACAGGCGCAGGTTGTGACTGCCTGCCTGTTGATTTTTTTTCAGGCCGCCTAATAAGGTCTTCAACTTGGCTTAACGACTGCCATTTTACTGGCAACCAAGATCAACGGCTTAACGTACCTCCCGAAGCACGGAACTGCTCAAATAAATGTCACAAAGTGGTCACATGGATGGTCACCCATCCAAGTTCTGGCCATAGTGAAAATTGCTTACTGCAGTGATCGTTTACAGAACATTGACTCCGCGGAGCCACGTAAACTAGCCACTAAAATGTTACATATTTTTATCAATCCATCAATCGAATTAGTAAAGTTGAAAAGAATGTCTGCAAAGCAGATATTTCCATTGAAACACACGTGATATTTTTTAAAATTTGGATATCTTCTATAATATAAACCTAATATTTAGAAATTTAATGAAATATATTTATCAGATGGCTAGATTCCATAGCATAAGCTAGATGGCGTTTTGTAAAAAGCTGTCCCACAAAACTGAAAAGAAATACACGTTATATCCAATTTTCACATATTTTATTAAACATTGAACTGTGACAACCCTAGTTGAAGGGCCCGGTCATCTATAGCGCCATCAAATCTAGAAGGTAGGTAGGGACTATTGCAGACTGGCTCGTTTGATTACGTGACAACGATCCTGCCTTGATACAAGGACGTTTATGACCTCTTGTAAGGACCTTAAACCTTCAGGCGTTGATCAAATGTTGGGTAAAACTGTTTTGGCGCCGTTTGACACTGTTTTCTTTTTCATACTTTGATTATTTCAAAATGGTGAACTTGTGTATTTGATATGAAATAGTGAAAAGATAGTAAAGAAGGGGAGGGAGAGGAACACACCACACATAGGTAAATTCTACATACATATAATCACGCCTTTATTCCCGAAGGGGTAGGCAGAGGCATAGTATACGCCCACATTTCGCGTTATAGTTTTATGTCCCACATAATAGGTGGAGTCTATTGCCGTGTTGAAAAGGACAGGCACAGGTCCCCGCGACCCGCAGTTGAAACTTTTCAAGCATATAACTTTACTGTCAAATGGGGTTTTATTTCGAGTTTTCCTTCTCTAAGCAATGGATCTTTTTGCGAAAGTGTTCCCTTAGTCGCCTTGTAACAAAGTACTGGCTAATCGAATTCGTCAATGAAAGGTACGTAATGCAGGTAATAAGCATCTTTAGCCTCCAGATTTTTGCTAATGTTCAAGACTCCGTTTCACAACGTGATAATTAAGTCAACACGTATTTCGTATTGACATCAGACCCTTCCCCCCCCTCCCCCTAGGTGAGCCCGCAGTGGTCGCCGTAGGTCTGTTGGGAGTCCTGGGGTATCCTTCCAAGGGCATACCCGGCGCTCCAAACCGTAGGCTGTTAGGTAGGATATGGGTGGTTGTTGGAAGTCTTGGGACATCCTTCTGAGGTTTTACCCAGCGCTCCCAACCGTAGGCTGAGGCTGAGGTTTTTTATTCGGTAGGTGTCCGGCATAGCATCAATGAAGGATTTTCCCTCACGTTAAATAAAAGAAAAATGATACGTGTGGTTTAATCGGTAGGTATTCGGCATAGCAACTTCAATGGATTTTCCTCACTTGAAAAAAAAAACGTACAAACAAAAACGTTTTAATACATCTATCACGTTTACCTATTCTATCACTTGAAGTTATCGATAACTCCAACTTACTTTAGAAATAAATCATTATTTAAAGAAAGTTTTCGACTTTGATGGAGTATCTATCTTGATCTAAGTGACAGGTGGAGATCTCAGAACTGTAATGGCAGACCCAGACGTGTTTAGAGACAACAAAACTAAGTTAAACTTTTCTTTCGAATAATATTGTGATTTATGTAGATTTCGTCTTTGTACTTCTTGAAAAAACGAATATTCAGATTATATTTAAATTATTATTCGAATGCGTTTGAAAACAAATTGAATAACTTTGGGTGGAATAAAGTTTAAAATATAAAATAACATTGAAACATTTCAAGTATCTAAGCATCAGGTCTGAAATTGTTTGCGTTTTTGAGAGCAGACAGAGATGGACATAATTTTCAGAAAAGATTCCCTATTTTTTCCGCTTTTCTTTTTTTATCATTCTTGGCTGCATGTTGCCAGGGAACCTGGTGCACCCTTGAAAGGAAATCCCAGGAACCCTGACCAGTCCTGGTCGTCGCGACCCCTTACTGAAATGTTTGTGGAGGCCACAACCAGCCTCTTCTACGTTTAGGAGGCGAGCGCCAGAACACGTCGCACCACCACCCTGGGCCTGTCTCTGTTAGGGCAACCGCTAGCCCCGCACTCAGGCTCACGCTTATATGGGCGGAGATCGTTCTGAGATCTTCGGCACCCAGTGCGTCTTCTTCTGCGGCACGGAAGAGAGCTGTTCCTCTCCCGTTGCTTCTCCTCCACCTCTTTTGCAAACACCACCTCTTCACAGAACAAGGCGGCGGAGTTCCATGCACTTTCACTGCTGACCATTACCTGAATCATGGCCTGCAGCGTGATATTTCTCCCTGCCAAAGCCACTAGAGGCCACATTGTTGCAACATCGTCTCTGGGCAATCTGTCAGCGTGTGGAGCATCGTATCCTCTTCATTTTACCTTTTGTGTAAAGAACCCTTACAATAAGAATCGCTATGCCTGGAAAAAATAACTAGTATAAGTCTCTAATTCTGCTAAAAAAAGCTAGTCTAACTATTTACAATCTACCATTAACATAATCCAACAACCACAATGGTTTCTATTCTCTCCATAATTGGCTAAAAACACAAAACATACACAATTAAAGTTGAGAACGCAGCGGCCATTTTGTCGGATGCAGGGATGCAACAGAAAGGATGGTCGGATATTTACAAACCACAATTATAGCAGAATACAGAATCAACTCGTATTTTAACCGAGCTTTTATAGGTATTTTATGGTTAAAGTTTTGTTTTCATAGTAGGTATGATTTTTAATGCTTCAGACAATGTAACCCTAAAAAAACGTAGGCCACGTTTTTTTAAGGTTACGAACCTAGATGGCTATCAAATTGATGACCTGTTGGAGCAGTCAGGTCAAGAGTACCCTTAACCGGGGAGCGTGTATGAAAGCGCTTATGTAAGTAGAAGAAACGAGTGTGGTATGCCAGGATCTTGGCAAGTGGAAAGCCGTAGTCTCTGCCTACCCCGATGGGAAACAGGCGTGATGATATGTATGTATGTATGTATGTACGTACCTAAAGGGTAAAAATCGGGACCCCATTACCTGTCTCTAGGTTATATCTTAGGAACAGCTAAACAGCTAAAATGGTCACCGATGATGTACATTTCCGCTACAACTATAGCAACAAAAACTAATATCAGAAAAAAAGGTAATAAAAATACGAGGGCTCCCCTATAAAAAAGGTATTTAGTAGGGAGGGAGCCCTCCATACGTTATTCAAACCCGCTCTTGGCCAGCTATTGATAGTGGTCCTCAAGTTATAGGCTCTATAAGAGGTCTATGATGTGTCTCTTCACGCTCTGCTTGAAGAGCAGTTCTCTGTTATAAAATAATTTCCCAAACCAAAGCGTCTAGTGAAACGGACATCTAAAGAACAAAAACAAAACACAACTTATAATCCCAACAAAGAAAAAGAACAAACAATCCTATGTACAACAAAAGCAAACACACACATGCTCACGTGTATGTACTTAAGGTTAATAACACAACAATATCGTTTGGAAACTTTGCCCCTAGCCCCTAACAAGGTTTATAGGAACACTACCTGTCCTCGACATGTTGATAGAACAAATAAAACGAAAGTTTGGAGCCCTAAGTTTTTCTGAAACGCCCATTTTTTTTCATATGGATGGGTCATAGAGTAGATAATAGTCGCTAGAATTAAAACCACCATTAAAATTTATTGTTACCGGAATTACGTTAGTATGCTAGCTCATCCCCCAACCAATTTAGAAAGTTTGTGATATTTTCGGCAATTTGAATAAAAAAATCAGTAGAATGTCACAACTACGGTAACGATGTCTAAAACCATTTCAAAGAAGTTTAATACACCTTGGCTAAAAGTACTGCAGGAAGTACAGGGTAGATTTCCAAATAAGATACCTTTTCTCACAAAACAATCTGAAATCAAATTTAATATCCAGTTCATATCTACACAAATTATAGTAATTTAATTTCACGACAACCACAAAGCTTAAAACTAACAAAATGTCTTCTAAATTCTCTACTTAATAAATTCTTATCGTCGCAAACTCTCAAGTAGACTCTACATTTAATCTGTATTAGGTAGTATTAAGATTAAACATATTATTCGAACCACCGCTTCGAATAATTACGGCACCTATGGAATTAGATTACGTTCAACTTTCACGTCACCTAATCTGGTTGAAGAGGGTTTACCGTTTTGTGCCTATCATGAGATTGCTTCTCAGAGAAACTGTTTTAAAAAATCTATATATTTATTGATTGAGAACGCCCGCGGTTACGGCTGCCTAGTGTTATTTTTATACTATTGTGAAAAGCATTAAACTCTCTAAGACTACGATGACCACTTTTTATCAGACGGGATCATCTGATAATAAGTGGTTTTTGTATTCTATGAACATTGAACATTTGCAAAACCAAAGATGTTATACTCGCTCTGCCAACCTTATTTTACAAATTGCCAACCATAGCAAAGCAACCTTTCCGAAACAGGAATGCTCAAAAATTTACAAAACGTTCGTAAATGCAGTTTTCTTTTACAAAACACTAAGCTAGCAAGGCTACAAGCGCTTTAAAAAACAACATAACTATGACCGTAAATTGATACAATCTCATTTAATTTGTATTTTCAGTTCAACAATATTAATATGATAAATAGTCAAAGCAATGAAACCTATGAATGATTTATTTCAGAACATTATGCAATTTAATTTATGGTTAAATCCATTGTAGCTATTCAGATAACAATGGAAAATGAATGATTTATATTTTCAATATGCTGGTAAGATATTTAGAATTATCGTTTGCGATAACATTTAGTTTTGATAAAATAGTTGCAGTATTGGAAAACAGATTAAAATTTAGGATATTAATTTTATCTATCTTATATCTTTCTTTTTTTTAACGTGAGGGAAAATTCTACTTGGATGCGATGCCGGACTCCTACCGACTAAAAATCCTCACGTATCCTGTCGAACAGCCCACGGTTGGGAGCCACGGGTAAGCCCTCGGACGGATATCCTAGGATTAGAGACGCCTTTTATTCCCAAATCTGGTTCCCATGGGAACTTATTCCCGGGCTAGAAAGTGTTATTTCAGACTATAATCTATCCCTGTACCAAATTTGTGCCACATCCTTTCAACCGTTAGTGTGTAAGAGTAACATACATCCACACTCACAAATGAATACAAATTAAAATAGACAAAAAAACACATTACCACTCATTTGCGTCGCGCAATCGAATAAAAACAGCATTCACAAAAGTCCTGTGTCTCCTATCACTTCTGCAATCTCTGCATAATCTTTGCCAATATCTACAGGTAGAGAAGTTTTCACTAAGTTTATCCAGTTACCAGCTAATCTATGTCTAAGTAGGTTCTGGTCCAAGATTCAGTTAATGTATTCTATGTAGTTGCAAAGTTGACAGTTTTCCGAGTCTCGAATAAGTTATTAGTTTTGATGGTGAATAAGTTATAAAGTGATGAATGTTGAAAACTTTTTTAAATAGGTATGACAATTTTTACTTTGAACTTACCGGTCTATTTTTTTTTTATTTGTGGACAATCATCTAGCCCAAATTAAGCTAATATAAGCTTGTGCTATGGGATCTGGATGACTGATAGACATACTTATATATTTGTAAATACATACATAGGTATTAGACTCTTGCTGACCCCGCAACTTCGTTTATGTCACATAAGGTGTATGAAAGGAGAAGTGTTTCTTCAGGAGACTCATCAAGCAGCGGGTGAAACTGCCCTGTTAGCTTAATCATAAAACAGCTTAATGATTAAGGCTATTTTAAAACAATTCAGTCCGCGCCGAAGGCGTGGACTAAATTGTTTTGATGCGTCAGCAACGCCAGTTTAGATGTACCCATTTTTAGATTCATATTATTATGTCTATGTATGATTCTTTGAAGTGATATAACTTTTTTATTTACAAACCGATTGACATGAAATAAACATAAATTTTTAAATGGAGCAAACCTCAACACTATATAGAAAATCGCATTGCAATCGGTTAAGCGGTTACTGAGATTGGCGTGCACAAACGTTCCGACAAACAGATATACAGACATACAGACAAACAGAAAAAAAATGTAAAAATCATTGTTTTAGGTTCTATTGCGTTCATTTTTCCCCCTAAAATATTTTTTCTTATTTACCGACAGGGACATGTTACGATTTTAATATATGTATTGATTGATTGATAGAAGATTCGAGTAAAGAGAAGAGTCGACTGGTGACCCAGGGGCTGACAGTTTTCTCGCTCAGCGAATAGGTATTGCTACGAGTATTCAAAGGGGGAATGCTGCTAGTCTTTTTAGCACAATGCCACGGGGGCCTTATTTAGGTTTAGTTTAGACAGTATTAATGTAAATAGATTATGTAATAATTATGTTTCTCTGTAATTTTTGACTATAAATGTTTTTACAATACATAGAAAACACCCAACTCCGAAACATACATTTGTGGATCACACACAACAAACATTTGTGGAACACGGGAATAAAATATAACATGTGTTAACCGAGAATAGTGTAGCTAATAAGCTCGAAAACTACTGCACTGATCTGAAAATCACTTTAGCTATTACCACAGGGCGGAAACTCCAGGTTGAATGTGTGCGTGTGATCAATAAAATGTAAGCAAATTGTCCGTCAACGCGCACGTCAACTCTACTGACAGCTGTGGTGCGACAGGGAGCTTCAAATCTGTATGTATTACTATTATATTATCTTTGCTATTAAGAAAGTTACACTATCACCAGATAATAATGGCTATATTTAATTCCCATGTTCCCACGGAAACAGGAACTACGCGGAATAAAAACTGAGTGAGGGCCTAAAGCCTTACATTAGTCAGAAAAAAGTAGTTTTCCATCAAAAGTGACTCTGTACTCAAAGAATAAAATATGCCACAGGTACTTTTTGCTCAGATGAGAGAGAATAGAAAAAGTAACATTTCGCAAATTCGTACAATAATTTAATTTCGCCAGTCTTGCCTTTTAGCGGATTACGTCACATAAAATAATAAAGCCATGTCACTCAAGCCTTGGAAAAGTCTCACGAGTCCCATTTCGTGACGTCATAAATACGTAATGAGTTCTGATTGGTCAGTTATTGTGTGTTTACGGTTTTCTAGGAAGCTAGCGGACGCCTTGCGGTTTCACCTGCGTAGTAGGGATATCCGTTTTAGTAGAAATACGTGAATAAAATGTAGACTAAAACCGTATCTCAAGTAGGTTGTATATTGCGTCAAAATTTGAGCTCAATCGTTGCAGAACTTTACGAGTTTCTGAGGAGTACACACACGAACTATATTTTTTATATGTACATATATAGATTATTATTGTATGGAAAATTTGAGTACCAATCCAGCCTCGCTTGTAAGTAGCGCAGCATCTTACCAATAGACGAGATCATGGCGATGAGAAACCTTGAAACCTTCTTTATTGTTTTTTTTGTTGTCTATATCTCATAACACGAGCTTATACCTGTTAGACTAATTTGCGCCAGGTATTGTTTTGTGACGATGTTATAAACTATACAATACTTAATAAGAAACTGCAAAACATTTATCTTATTTCAGGTCAAAAATCGAGAACTATTTTTCTGTAGGGAAATTATTTTTCAGGCCTTTAGAGCGCATGCCACATGAAATGTATGTACCTAAATTGTTTGTTTATTACATCTTTGTGAATTTATGTGAAATGGGCTTGAATAAATTTATTTCTTTCTTTCAGATTGCCTGATCGCATATAAAGTCTTACTACTGGCCTGATCGCAATCCTCATTCAGGTAATTTAAACACCATCATTTTACTCTTACAGCCTAAAAGGGCATTTTAACTACACATGCGTACGTCTACGTCGTAGCAAGTCGTAGACGATAGTACTACGCACCGTAGCTTCGTAGTACTCGTAAATAATTAAACTATGAACTGTGGGTAATGAAACTACGTGTGCGTTAGTTGTGATTGTGGTTCTAAATTGTTAAATAGGGGTGTTAATTATGTTGTACAATGTCACTGTTTGTTATATAAAGGTGTAGGCAGATAGTAATGTAAGAAATGTAATATGTATACAAATATTTTCCCACATCATCTAGCCCAAATTATTAAGATCTAGACAACTGATAGATATACATAGAATGCATCCAAACTCCAAAATAAACATTTATAAATCACTAGCTGTTACCCGCGGCTTCGACCGCGTAGAAGTCGTTATCGCGTAAGGGTCGTTATATCGTAAAATCATAGCCCTCCTTTTGCACAGTCGGTTAAAAAGTAGCCTATGTCATTCACAGGGCCTCGAACTATCCCTATACCAAATTTCATCTTAATCGCTCCAGCCGTTTTGGCGTGAAAGCGTTACAGACAGACAGACAGACAGAAAGACAGACATACAGAGTTACTTTCGCATTTATAATATTAGCAGAGATACAAATATTTGCACCGACCCGACGGGAATCGCACCCAGGATATCATTCAGCGCTGCATCGGTAGTCAGTTGCACTACAATACCATTCTGTTCTGTGGGCAGAACTAATAGAAAAAAAATACCAGTATTTCTGTTAACAGAACTAGTCAACAGAACAGGTGGGAGTAGACGCCAAATTCGCCACTGAGGCAGTCTAATCAAAGACAAAGTTAAATTTCATCAAATTCATAAATCTAGTACCTAAGTAATTAAAAATTATGTGACGAATGAAACCTATATAATCCTTTGGTTTTGTTGGTTAGGTACTAATTAATTAATTCAGAGTTTGTACAGTAAACTTTACGATAGGAATGGATCCCTTTAATTGCGCCCTGAAGTCAAGCTTGATAGCGAGCTTTTACCACTTCTGATTGAAAACAAACTTGGAGAAGAGGTCAGAGGTCACTGGACTCTTACAATATTTATTTATTTATTTAGACTTTATGCACAGAAATAGTACATTGGCGGACTTAATGCCTAAGGCATTCTCTACCAGTCAACCATAAGGTGGTGCAGAGCTATATATGAGGTAGGCGCATTTAATAAAGGTCAACATATTTTTGACTGCCTCTGTGGCGCAGTCGGTAGTGATACCGCTTGCAGCGCTGGAGGTCGTGGGTTCGATTCCCACCGGAGACAAATATTTGTGTGACCTATAAATGTTTGTCTCAAGAGTCTGGGTGTTTCTATGTATAATATGTATGTATTTAAAAGTATATAAGTATTAATATCCGTGGTCTGATACCCATAACACAAGCAGGTTATTCCTAGCTTACCTACTTTGGGATCAGATAGCGTTGTATGAAATGTCCGTGAATATTTATTTATTTATTTATTTTAACTTCACTAACAAGTAAATAATACATATCAATATTATAAACTAATTGTATACCTTAATAATATACATACTTATATAATATCAACTAACATTTGACGAGTCAATGTAACGACAGCTGAAAGCCTTGAACCGTTGGCACAGAGTAAATCTATAGCGTCTCTGGTAGCATTCTACCAAATATACCTATCACGGTGAGTATTCTGAGAAGCTTGAGATCATCATGGATGTTATAAACCTGGAACGACCTGCCCGTGTTTCCCTCATCTTAGAATCCCGGGTTCTTATAGCGGAGCGTAAAGAGGCACATCACAAGGCCGCCAACTTGAGGACCACTGTCGGAAGTCTTACGGCCTGTGAGAGTGGCCCCCATTGCCAGATTTTGCCATGGTTTTCATTAGGCGGGAGGCGTTTTCTTGGCAAGCTAAATAATTTTAAAAATGTGAAAATGATCTAAAACAGGTACGTATTTAGAAGAATGACGTGCATCACACAAGAGGAAATTATAGTGTGTTTATCTATACTAATATTAAAAAGAGGAAAGATTTGTTAGTTTGTTTGTTTGTTTGCATCGAATAGACTCCGGAACTACTGGACCGATTTGAACAATTCTTTCACTGTTGGAAAGCTACACTCTTTGCGGTGAACACAGGCTATATTTTATTCCCGTATTCCCACGGGAACGGCAACTACGTGGGTGAAACCGCGTGACGTCCGCTAGTTTTATATAAAGGCGTAACTACACTTGTACGCCCGTCACATATCATCACACACATAATCTGTGGCTAATAAAAGTTTACTTCTAAAGGTTAGCAGCAGACCCTTACTCAAATGTAGGGTCTACTGTTAGCAAGAATATTTTATTTTTTATAGTTCGACAGAGGAACAATCTTTTAAATTGCTCAGTCCTGGCGAAGATTCCCTCCTCTGTGTGGCACATCTGCCGGGCACGCGTTGGTCGGGATCGGAAAGGAGAGGGCGAGTTCAGGTTGAAGAGCTCTTTGGAACACTCGCCGTGATATATCCAGTAGAAAGCAGTCAAGGACGCTATGGTTCTTCGCTGCGCTAACAGCTCGAGGCCTCCCGTCACCTCAGGACAACCAATAATTCGGATAACACGTCTCTGTATAGCGTCAAGCGCGTCTAGTATGTACCTCGCGAAGTCATCTCATTTTGAAGTAGGACAATTGTACCGTGTCTTCTACAATGCAGTACGCAGACGCAACTATATTGTTTTACTTTTACTCCTGAATGTCAATGTCAAAATGACAACCTTATTATTTCGTCATGTACATTCACTTTTTTCTCTCTCTATTCTACCCTATATCTATCAAGAACCAGATTGTACAGGATATTATTGTTTATAATCAAGCTTCACTGTTTGATCAATTTCATAATAAACTAGCTCACCGTTGCCACTTCGTTTACATCAGAATCCAGATACCGACTGCACCGCCATCTTTCGGGCTGATCTGTGAATCTAAACCATTCAGGGCGCTACCCAACTGCATAGAAAAACAATCATTCGAATCTGTCCAGCCGTTTAAGAGGATTTCAGTGACATACAAACGTACAGTAGATTTATATGTATAAAGATATAATAAATAGGAATATTTCGAATGGGAGGCCTTTCTAGGAATATATAATAATATTCACGGACATTTTACACAACGCCGTCTGATCCCAAAGTAAGCTAGGAATAACCTGCTTGTGTTATGGGTATCAGACCACGAATATTAATACTTATATACTTTTTTTTTAAATACATACATATTATACATAGAAACACCCAGACTCCTGAGACAAACATCTATGGGTCACACAAATATTTGTCTCCGATGGGAATCGAACCCACGACTTCCAGCGCCGCAGGCGGTATCACTATCGACTGCGCCACAGAGGCAGTCAAGCGCCACAGAGGAATACCTCTCTTTTCTTCTCTTCATAGTCCTACTTTGTTTTTTTTTCTCATTCTAAAAGTAGAGATGCAGTTTGCAACGCGTGTTTCAAATTACTCAAGCATTAATATGTCATCTTTTGCTTATTTACAGGCCGTATATTGCATTCGTTTCTTACCCGAGTAGGAATACATAAAACATAATAATGAGCTCATTAAAGTTGTTCGATACATAAATATTTGCCTGACTAAAGTAATTTAAGTCTAAAAAAGAAAATTCAATGCGGCAACCGAACTACAGCAAAACGTTCCCACACACGAAAACATTCGTTTATGCGCGGAAATGTGTAAAGATATATCACCTGTATAACGACATGTCAAAACACGCCAAAATAAACCTTATTGCTAAGAGAATAAAACTAAAAAGATCTCTGGACCCGATAAAACTGATGTTGATAACATTTTCGTCCTAATGCGGCACTTATAAAGTTCAATTTACAACGTCAAACGATATCCGCAGTAGTCCGCATCTAGGGATTGCAAGCAATTAGATACTTTTATATTGCAGATGTTCTCAATTCAAATATTTCATACTCACCGTTCGCCAAAGTTGTTATATTCATCTTGAACACGAAACTTCTTAAATGATTTTTGACACTAACTTGCAATTATAAATCAAATGTCCAGCGAATGTGTCCGAAGAACTACGCGATATATTATTGAATTGATATGAATGATATGTATTGCAGATATCACAGGTGTAACCGTTTATCCCACGAAACAAAACCACAAATCAACTATGAAAAGCACTCACAAAACGTCAACCTATTCGAAATTCGAACGACCGCACGCGGTCAAACGTCAACTATTGGCGCGAACACTTGACAGATGATGTTTGATTGATTCCACGCGTTCAGAAGCTTGTAAACACTAAGGTGCACACTGCATAAATCCTAAGATGTTAAGATATCGTCCAATTAGCAAGGAAGATGCTACTATGCGAGCAATCCGAAGGTTTTTGATAGTGTAACGACAAAACAAATAGTCCGGAATGAGTGAAGCAAGGACATGCGCAGTAGGCACTGCCGTATGCGTACTTTGTTAAGCTGTGGTTACCGAGTAGGCTGAGATCAAATTTTATTTACTTAATAAAAGTGACATAAAATTCAATGAAAGACAGTTTCGTAACGTTTTAGACCGGTATGTCGTACATCAAATAAGAAGTACTGACAGTAAGTACGATTGTACTGCTTTATGTTGTTTTTATGCTGATAGAATAACATTCGTTTATCTGAATTATTTCTGTTGTGAGCAGGTAAATGTTTTATTTTCAAAAACAAATTATGATAAAAAAACAAGGTTCCCAATTCAATTGTTTAAATTTATACTCATACTTGTCGATAACGTAGAGCGATTCCAAGATATTTTTTTTTTAATTTGATCTCTTTCCGGGTATATTCTAGGGAGATAATTTTTAAAACTGTAAAAATACTATTAATATTGTGGATCTTCTTTCCCCCACCTGCGAGTAAGTGATTTCGCCATCACAGATAATATAATACTCAACCAGCAACCAAGAAGTTCTAGATGTCCACATTTGCAGTCAAGTCCAAAGTTTGAGCGGTTAAAAGTTTTGTTTTGCGACTTCACATATAAAAATGTTGTAAGCGTGGATATTTTTTTTTTTTTATCTATTGAACAAATATTTTAGAATGGGAGCTAATATTGAACGGTCAATTGAAATTCAAATTTAGCGTACTGACGGAAAGCAATTCCTAGTTTGCGAATTATTGAAGGACAATATCCATTAAGTGAAGCGAGTGGTCGTATTAGTATTACAAAATATAAAAGTATAATGAAGATGTTGGTTACTCAATCACGCTCTAACGGCTGAACGAATCTGCCTAAAATTTGGTTCAGAGATAGATTATAATTCAATTCAATTCAATTCAATTCAATTTATTTTATTGCGATATATGGGTCTAGTATACTAGGGTATAGTCTGGAATAACACACAGGCTACTTTTTACCCCGGTTTAAGTTCCCATTAGATGCGGGAACATACTTTTTTCATGCGTTAGGGGTCGCGGGCCTCATATACCTCAAAATTATCCTTTCTTGCGCGTGGTACTACCAGTGGTACTACTGGGACCACTTGTCAACTTCACTGGATAAAAATAAATGAAGATCGGTAAAAACAAATGAAGATCGGTAAAACAAATGAAGCTTGGTGAAAACAAGTGAAGATCGATAAAAACAAATGAAGATCGGTGAAAACAAATGAAAATTGGTGAAAACAAGTGAAGATCGATAAAAACAAATGAAGATCGGTGAAAACAAATGAAGATCGGTAAGACAAATGAAAAAAAACAAATGAAAACGTTACGTTCCGGCCCCTGAAGCAAAGTTCCGGCCACACTCATTGAAATTAATTTATTTTGAATGCAGATTTTAATCACTTAGAAGTGATCACGAATAAAAGTTCTTTTAATTCTCAGTCAATTTTAAAGTATTTTTACATGTCATGCCATGTTGACATGACATACCTTCTGAGGACCTCTAAAGAAAAACTTAAATTTTTAATATCCACTACTAATCGCTCCATCAGCGCCAGCGTCTTCAGTCCTCCTTTAGTGTGAAAGAGGCCTTGTCAATTCGCCATAATTTGGTCCTAATGTGCTAAAGTGCAGATCCAAAACTGTAACAACTACACTTCGCATCTGAATAATTTACAATATCTGTTTATTTTTAAGGAAAATGAGACAACCCTATTTTTTATTTTTATTATTCCTTGTATTACAAAATATGCAATAACGTTCTTCACTAAAATCACAACCCAAGACCAAGATCTATTGGTAAAATCAAAATTATTAATTCAAATATAGAATCCCAATTCAATTAATATTTTTAATGCCAACAATGTCCCACGGTATGGACGACGCCGTACTGCAGCGAGCTAGGCCGGAGGACGTACCGCGCAGGGCTCTCCTCTACACTTGAGATATTTATCCAACAGTGACGGATACCTGACGCACACTATCGCGATCGACATACACACATACACATGCAGATAGAACAAATGCCATATTTTGACATTTGTTTAAATTCGGAACGCAATGTGGTATGTAGGTGTGAGATTTTGTTTGTGTGTGTGTGTGTGTAATTATTTATTGCTTATATTTTTTTATGCGTAGGGCTGGCAAATGTTCATAAATATATTTAAAAGATTATAAAATTGTAATTTGTATTGAATTTAGAAAAATGAAATTGTTTTAGAAGGAAATACGAATAAAATAGTACCTATTCAATTATATCTTTAAACACATCCAGATCAACATCCAAAGTTTCTCTTTGTGGTCCTAAAAAATCCATAAGCTCCAAAGATTTCATAGTATAGCTGAGAAAAGATTTTTTAATAATATTGACTTAATTTATCATAAAAGGTATAATTTATAACAAAAAAATCAATTATATCGTTGTACTAGAAAAGCATAATAACGGCCTCGGTGGTGGAGGAGGTTCTGGGTTCGAATAGGACCATTTTCTTGTATGAACTATGGGTGTTACTACGGCATGACGCGTATAATAATGAAGGTATTGTATTTAGGATTAAAGTATGTTTAGTCAGTTTTCTAGATCTCAAAGCACAAGCTAGAACAATAAATATTTGTAGACGTGGGTGATTTAGTACATCAAATAAATTACCATTTTTCCGACCTGCTCTCGGTGGCCAAACTAGAGATGTGAATTTGGTATTTTTTGGTAATTCTTTTATGTTGTAAATAATCCACGGCTCTGAAGACTACCTAAGGACAAATTTCTATTAAAGAAAATATCAATCCAATTCGAAAAGCCTGTGATATCCAAAACAGGTGGAGTCATGGCCATGCTCAAGTATTATCATAGCTTTTACAGGTATCGAGTTAATAAAGATAAACTCATATATGCAAATGACAAATACACTGCGGGAAAGTTGGTAAAAGTTCGCGAGCTTATCGATAAAACTTCTCTTGGTAACAACACTAGGAGGAAATAAAACTTGCGGTACAACTCGAGTTTGTTCTTAAAAATATCGATAACTTACACTGAGGTGAACTTATAATGTTTTGTGAATATTTTTCTTGGAGTTTGTAAAGGTGGAGGAAGGATTTGTTTATACTTTTTCTAAAAAGAAAAAACATAACCGCTAACCTAATAGAAAGTGGTCACCGTATGAACGTTTGGAACGCAAGATGACTCATTAAGGCTGCAATATTCGACCTTGACAAATCCTAAGGCAATTCGAACGATTGCAGCGTACGCTTTTGCCGGATTTCATTCAATTCTAAGACATTATATTACAGTTATAAAATCTGAGGGGTTTTAAGAAAAAATCTAAACGTAAAATATTATTCTAAAGACGTATATCTATTTTATGACAAGTTTTTATGAGAATTAAACTCATTTATTTAGAAAAAAAAAAGTACATTACTTGTTAAGATTTTTGCAATATTTCTCATTTTTCGAGAGCGATTTCGATCGAACAAAGGATTCCTAATCGTGTTTTGATACGTTAAAACAGCAAGAGTATCTAATAAATTACAATAATATTGTTTTATCAGATCAAATCGAAGAATATTTTCTAGTATAAAGTTCACCCCAAGATGAGTCTCTTTCGAACATACAAGCCGTAAGTACTCCTCCAACCCCTCACTGTGGCCAAGACACCTTTAGCCATCTTTGATCAGTCGTATCACCGTGTGAGTCTGTGCGACTGACAGTGAGTAAACTATCAGAATCCTGTGCATTATGTGCATCCTATCTACCATCCGTCTGCTACCTTAGGTCGCATGGTGCAGGCCTCCTGAATTTATCCATTAATGTATCTGTTCACCACACTAGGTATATGATAGGTTAGGACCTTAGGGTATTAGGTACTTTAGGGTTCAGTAGGGACTTAGTGTGATAGGTGGGTACGTAAGGGTTGAAATCACGTTATATGGTAGAATAGGGCCTTAGGGTAATTAGGCACGTTAGGGTTCAGTAGGAACTAGCGTGCTAGGTACGTTAGGGTTCGGTAGATTCTTACTAGAAAATCGTGAGTATACAGTCTGTTACCACTAAGGTGAAAAATTTCAACAGCGTGCAGTCAAAACCTGCGCCTGACCATTTCAGCACGGTAATACGGCTCACTGCCTATTACAAGGGACAAATACTGAAGGTGAAAAGTGAGCATATAATAGGACACCACCATTCGGGGTTAAGTGGCGTGACCATGTAATATGAATCAGCTTGGCGACGAGTGCTCAAACTTCGTCGTTAAGAGATAGTACCTACAACACAGAGAAAGAAGCAGAGTTTAAAAAAAAACTCTCATAAAATACATGGAACAGCTTCAACTTTCATTCCCTCTTTCTCACCTCTTTACCTCTCTCTCATAACACTAAAATTGATATGCATTTTAAAAAAAGTGTGTGCGTGTAACCTTTACGCGCGATTGAAGTAAAACTTCTTTGCCTTTGACGGCATCAAATGTTATATTAATATCATTCATTCAAATTTTGAATAGCGAAAACTAAGTTTCCGCTATTCAAAATTCAAATAGCGTTACTTCCGTCAGAAAAAAAATTGTGCGTGTAAACTTTATGCGCGATTGAATTGAAGTAAAACGTCTTTGCCATTGACGGCATCAAATGTTATAGGTATTAATATCATTCAAATTGGTGCGTGAAGCCATTGAAATTAAAAAACACAAAAATTTCAATAGGGATGATGGATATAAGCTCTCCGGGATGTGGAATGCAGTGATTAATAAACTTGAACGTAAAACTGTGCCAATTAAAACTGACGTAGTGAGTGTAGTGTGTCGACGGCCTTATCCCTCGTTGTGACAATAGCGGAGGGTAGTTTGGCAAGAAGTTACTTCATGGTTTTCGTCGATTCTCGCCTCAGTCCAACCGCGACCACGGGCGCTGCAACGTGCTCGAAACGTCGGTGTGAAAATGTAAGTAAATGTGTTTCGCGTGAAGTCCCGAATTCTATAAGTATGAATATCATTCAAAATTCAAATAGCGTTACTTCCGTCAGAAAAAAAATCTGAGTTACTGCCTAGTCGCGCCTAAAAAAAGTTTTACTTCAAAAATCTGAGTTACTCCCTAGGTCGCGGCTTAAGAAGTTTTACTTCAATAAAAAAGAAAATTTAAATAAACGAAACATTGACTGCTTGACTGCAGTTTTAACGTCAAGAAAAAAAATAACAGTAATTGCAATCAAAGTGCGGCCGTTTCAATTAAAGCGTTAATCAACGCAATATTTATGGTGATGACGGGAATAGACGTTTTCCATTAATGTAGCCTCCGCAATATAAATCTGGATTCTTTAAGGGTGGTAGAAAAACCATCTTTAATCGTCAGTAAAGTATCGCGGAATCAATACATTTCAAGGAGTTTTCAATTAAATTCACTTATTGAGGTCTGGACGTAGGCCTCTTCCAATTTACACCACAACACACTGTTCAGCCTTCCGCATCCAGTTCCTGCCTGCAAAACCTTTTCCCGAGTCGTTTGTCCAGCCAGTCAGCCCATTGCCACTTTAAAGTCATTACTCTGCCAACTCTCTCTAACTATGTGATCTACTCTGTCAAGGCTAGGAGATCCGGTAGAAATGTTGAGCATATTATATTTTCTAAACTTGAAATTGAGATAGGCCAACCGCCATCAGTGGTTTATGATAGGCCGCGGATGATGATAGATAAAAATTTATAACAAAAAAGAAATGTGTGCGTGAAACCTTTACGCGCGATAGAAGTAAAAGTTCTTTGCCATTGGGCGCTTGCACATTGCACGATAACGGTAACGACACGATATCGTCACGATATCGTCACGATATCGTAGGAGTGGTGTTTTGATACAATTACTACACGCTTTCACACTGCGACGATATCGTCACGATATCGCCACGATATCGTTGCCGATACATTACTGTCGTGACGATATCGGGTGACGATAAAGAGCGGAGTCACAATATACAGATACAACAGTAAAGTAACTTCATAGAAACGTGCGAAACGGCTCACTCACACAGACGTGCGCAAGTGCGCATCTACTGAACCGCGACATTCCTGGAGCATGACTTGTAGCAGTTGTAGCTCAGTTCAGTCGCGGTTGTGGAAGTAGTTAAGTTGTTTGCGTATTTTAAACTGTTGCGCCTATTCTTAAAATTATAAGAATAGGCTTCTCTTATCTTTTTAAATATGCTAGGACTGTATCGCGTTTTTTTTTAACGTGAGGGAAAATCCATCATGGATGCTATGCCGGACTCTTACCGACTAAAAAACCTCCTCACGTAACGCCCAACAGCCGATGGTTGGGAGCCCCGGATAAGCCCTCGGAAGGATGTCCCAGGACTTCCAACCGCTTCGGGGGTTGGTTTGGGTGCTATCCCGCGTCTTTGGGTGAGACCCTCACGTCATGCGGCCGTCATGGGCCTGCTTCTGTAATGATGGTGAACAGCCCTCTCGCCGTCCTCAGGCCCCCGGTCATGGAGGCCGATAGTCTACGGCGAAGACACGTCGGCGGCACCCAAGCCGCCGACTGCGGTACTCGGGTGGGAGAATTCTCTCCCGTTCCCGCTCCATTTCCTGGCGCAAAGCTACTAACCGAATAACTGCAAACTGTGGGTTATATTGTGTCAATTTCGTTCGGCTATATCGTTGAACGATATCGTGCCACGGTATCGTGCAGTGTGCAAGCGCCCAATGACGGCATCAAATGTTATATTTAATATCATTCATTCGAATTCTGAATAGCGGAAACTACATTTTCGCTATTCAAAATTCAAATAGCGCTACTTTCGTCAGAAAAAAATCTGAGTTACTGCCTAGTCGCACCTAAAGAAGTTTTACTTCAATAAAACTGATTCTGATGCACCAAACCCAAAGTTAAACGGTGGTCTATGCTAGAAATCTTTTCTGCGGCAAAATTAATTTGTTGTTTGAATTAATGATAAGTAAACAAAACAAAAACTATTAAAAGCGTTTTCTTTGACATACAAAATGTCAATAACAAACACAACTTCAAAGTTGAATTACTGACGATCAAATAACGTTCAATCGTAAATGAGTTAGACTGCTATTGGTTTTCTATTCAATCGATAAATCTCATTTATTCATAGTATTGTGACATGAACTCTTATAGATTGTCAAGGACAACACTATTCTATGACGTAGGATAGGGCGTAACCTCTTTGAAAATCGTATGTCCAGAATTAGAACTTCTTTTAATGAATTATGGATATTTAAGTGAGGACTCAAGTGACGTGTATGTAAAATCAAAGATAATATAATAGTATTCCATACTTAACGGCAACTCCCTGTCGCGCCACAGCTGTCAGTAGAGTTGACGTGTGCGTTGACGGACAATTTGCTTATAAGCCCCGCAAGTTGGTAATGCGCTGGAACCTTGTCATAAGGACAGCTAAGTGACGTCATCGTGACGTAGCGCGAGCGTGCGCTGGCCTCGCGAAGCTGCGTACGGTATTTTTTTTAGTACTGACTGCTCGACGGACATACGTCACCAAGTGGTCACCAAGATGGCCGCCAAACGCAATATCAACGTGCGGGGCTTATTCCTACATTTTATTGATCACATGCACACATTAAAGCTGGAGTTTCCGCCCTGTGGCAAAAATGTACTTTTTTTGGGTTTCGTTTCCTAAGGGTAACAACAGGGCTGAGACTTCGATGTCCATCTGTCAGTCACGAGGCTGTATCTCAGGAACCGTGATAGCTAGAGAGCTGAAAATTTCACAGACGTTGATTTCTGTTGCAGCTATAATAACAAAAACTAAAAACAGAAAAAAATAATATTGAAGGCGAGACAAGTGATTTTAAAAGCCGTTTCTTAGTACAGAACCCTTGGTGCGCGTGTCCAACTCGCACTTGACTTGTTTTATTTAAATAGGTAGCTACATTTTTTTAGTATGCTGCGAGCTTGAACTCGAGTGACGTCGAGTAAGATTTTTTTTACATTTATATAACTTTAACATTATATTCACATTACACACCATTACATAAAATAACTACCCTAACACACACAACAAATTCCGGCACATTTACGTTAAAAAATGACACGATTACATCAAGTAATTTCGTTTGCGTGTGTTTTCATACATTTTTATCGCAATATAAGCTCGCGTTTCTTACTTCGCTCCAACTAAATTGAACACTTTTGTGTAGCCGGGGTATTTTGTCCAGGCTTTTGTTGAAAAGAACCACGATGCTATTGTTGGGTCACTAATTACTTTTTTGGTGTACAACGGTGCTTAATATTATTGCTCTTGACAGGTGTGTAGCCGGCTTTATTGGTTGATATTATCTGTGTAACGTTACGTGATTTTATGCGAAGGATTATAAGGATAATAGCAAATAGTTGTTAGGATTTAGGATTTGGCGGTGGATGATTTAGGATTTGGTAAACTTCTTACTTATATTATAAACTGGTGGAGGCCACGAGATTTCACTCGCGTAATTCCTGTTCCCGTGGGAATACTATAATAAAATATAGCCTATGTCACCCGCAGATAGGTTTCCAACAGTGAAAGAATTTTTCAAATCGATTTCGTAGTTTCGAAACCTATTCGATGCAAACAAACAAACAATCAAATCTTTATAATATTAGTATAGGTAGATGCGAATTTGTGAGTTTAGATATCGTGATGTTTGTTAATCTTTCACTTTCTAACGGCTGAACTGTTCTGGCTGAAATTTGGTATAGGGATAAATGATATAGGTAGTCTGGAATAATACAAAGGCTACTTATCCCTGGAATAAATAAATATATTAGGGCATTCTTACACAACATCATCTAGCCCAAATTAAGCTAATATAATTTTGTGCTATAGGATCTAGACAACCGATAAACATACTTATATATATCTAAATACATACACCCAGACAGTACAAATCAATGTGCTCATCACACAAAGAGATTTATCCTGGGTGGGAATTGAACCCACGACCTCCAAATCCTTACTTAATGACACTTTCCAATAAAGGTGTTCTATTAGTAAAATAATTTAAAAAATCGGTTCCAGTTTAAAATGTCACAAACTTTATTTACCTCTTTGTAATAGTAGGTATAAATTGATAGGCACCCGAATAACTAAAATAGCTGAAAATGCTTACTGTCTCGTGGAAAAGAAACAGAAAATACCGTTTTTCTGTTTATTCCGTTTTAATAAATCGAACAAAACAATGTACAGAGCTACGAAATGGGAAAATGGAGTTTTGAGGAAAAAATTAATGCAGACGTTTATCCATTTCCCGGAAGTCGATTTAAATGTTAATTTTTTTTGATGATTGTTCATTTTCATTTGTTTAAAATAGGTCAGTTCTCATTTTTCATTATCTGGGATTTTTCTTGTTGTGGATTTTAGATGAGTTTTTAATCAAACTGGGATTAAACGAATGGCGACAAATAGCCCGGTGACGTCATTTCCTACAGAGTTATGCTATGCGATGATTGCGATCTAGCAATGTCTATCTACCCTGGAACATCCTTCCGATCCTACGACTGGGGGTCCCGGGTAAGCCCACCCGGGACTCCCGGCAGTAGACATATATATTTATTGAAATCTTAAAAAAAAACTTACGGCTATTACGCCGACGTTAGGAGAATCATAGGTACGAAAAGGCCTATTACATTTTTTTACGAGTAAATACAGAAGTTAGACATATTTTTTGTTTAACGTGAGGGAAAAATTCTCATGGATGTTATGCCGGACTCCTACCGACTAAAAAACCTCACGTAACGCCCAGCAACCTATGATTGGGAGCCCCGGGCAAGCCCTCGGAAGGATGTCCCAGAACACAGAAGTTAGACCTTGTAAAGGGATACAAACAAAGTGAGGGTTCACAAATAATGTGTCAGGCACAGATTCATTGATAATTACAATAATCAACTCTCGAAAAAAACCCATGGCATATTATTATAGTCCTTCTGAGTATTTTTACACTGATGTTGAATAAGTCAAGATCGTGAAATCTGGCGATATTTTTTATTATTCTGTCTCTTCTTCTCGAGTACCTTCTTTTTTTTTCTTGCTAAGATACCCGGTCTTTTGATAGGCTTACATGGGAACATAAATGGTTCAACACGCAGAGGCCCTTTGAGATTTTTAATGTAAGCAATGGGACCCCCACTGCAGAAAATTCACTTCCGCCTTATGTAGAAGGACGGCAATGGACTGCCTAGAATGGGAGCTAAACTATTGTAAAATATACTAACTACAAAATGGGCTTTTGGGTTGGAGGTTAAATGGAACTAAGTATGTATCTTATGATATGGATGACAACTGCGTCTGCCATTCCAATATGTTATTATTAAAATATTGGCAGACGGTGACTCGCCAACTCACTAGATGGGCCCCTATACAATCGCCATAGGCATGCAAGCCTGTGAGGCGACAGAAGGCAACACCCACCGGTGTGAGCGGCTAGGGGTGTCGAGTGGTGCGGCGCCGGTTTCGCCATCGCGGGTCAGACCCGGAGCGGGTTTCCCCGTAGTTATGCCCTTGAAAATGATATTTCCACCCTCGAGCATAAAGCTCTGGCTTTCCTCCCTTTGACCGGCCAATTAAGGCAAGTCAGCGTTGAGATTTGCTGTACAACCGGGAGTACCGAGTAGCGCCATACATGTCACCCGTTAGCCTATTAAATGCTAACTGGTCGAGGAGCACAACAAAACTCTGAGGAATCGGGACCGATGTGTAGCCATTCACATTCAGCTCGCCACATTATTATTATTTATTATTCTTATCACTAGACGATAGTTGTAAGGCATCGTGCGATTTTAGTTGGTAGGAGAGACCGGCAAAGCATCCATGTAGGATTTTCACACGTCAATAAAAGCATATCGTAGGCATGTCTGTGTCAAAATTTACTAGCAATATACACTCGAGAGCAATGAATCCGGGTCACTTAAAGAATGTTAAAAATCTCGGAAACTAAAAATGATAGGTTAATGCAATAAATTGTATTTAATAGACAATGTAATACTCCTTAAATGAAAGTAAAAAAAATATGAGTCACCATACATTTTATTAACACAAAATTACATAAAGAAAAAACTGCTGATCTCTCCTTAAAACAAAAATAGGAAACATGAAATTTTTGAACTTTATTACGATTTTCTTGAATTTTAATACTTCGTATTGCCTCCTCGTGCTTCCATTACTGCGTTTACGCGGTTTGGCATGCTGTACACCAAGTTCCTTATACGATTTTGGGGAATATTCTCCCATTCCTCTGTGAGAGCAATTTTGAGCTCACGAAGCGTGATTGGGGGAGGGTTTCGTTGTTTTACGCATCTGCCTAGCTCGTCCCAAGCATGCTCGATCGGGTTGATATCCGGGCTGCGCGCTGGCCACTCCATACGAGTAATGTTCATCTCTTGAAGGTAGTCATTCACAATCCTACCTGTATGAGGTCGGGCATTGTCATGCATAAATATAGCATCCTCACCTAAATTGACCATAAATGGACCAACGTGATCATTGAGGATTTCTTCCACATATCTTACGCTAGTTAAAGAGCCGTTTTCTATGATCACCAGCTCTGTGCGACTTTCAGAAGAAATTCCGGCCCACACAAGTACAGACCCACCACCGTAGGCTACTTTTTCTTCGATGCATGCTTGCTTGAATCTTTCCCCTGGTCTTCGATACACTCTGTGTCTTCCATCGTGCTTGTAGAGCATAAATTTTGATTCGTCGGAGAACATAACTTTTGACCAATCTTCAATACTCCAATTTACGTGGCTCTGGGCATACCTTAGTCTCGAAATACGATGCCCACGCTCCAGTTTAGGGCCGTTTGCAGGTCTAAGGGGTTTTAAGTTAGATTCAGCAAGCCGACGTCTTACTGTCCATGCACTTGGGTTACTTCCTCCGAGGCACCGAAACTGATTGGTGAGTTCAGTTCCTGTGAGAAAGCGATTTCGAAGCATGGTGTTCACCAAGTATCGGTCTTCTCGTGCTGTGGTACACCTGGTTCTGCCCGTTCCTGGTCTGCGTAGGTTAGAACCAGTTTCTTCGTAACGTCGGAGAACTCTTTGTACTGTTGACAGCGACACACCGACAGTCCTGGCTGTATCGCGCTGACTCCGGCCGGTTTCCAGCATTGTAAGTATTCTGGTGCATTCTTCAGGCGTAAGCGACATAATTTCAGCTTGATTAATGAATATAGAGCACTATCAACATGGTTTATGTACCCACATAAATGACAGATTACAAACAAAAGCAACACCAAATGCAGTAATTTCGTAGTTCCATCTTCGAAAGTGGCCCTTTTTCAAATTTGATTTTTTTATGATATAACTTTACAATAACTAAGAAGTTTTAATACCTTCATTTAAGGAGTATTACATTGTCTATTAAATACAATTTATTGCATTAACCTAGCATTTTTAGTTTCCGAGATTTTTAGGATTCTTTAAGTGACCCGGATTCATTGCTCTCGAGTGTAGTTGTATATAGTTTAGTCCGTACTCCAAACAATGGTAAGCACGGGTGTCATCTCATTAGGTATGTACGGCGCGCCTCGGGCTAAACAGAAGACAATCAGCGCCATGCTGACTAGCCAGATCATTAGGACGGAACGTCACCAATGTACGACACAGTCACTGAACAGGGAATTTTAGAAGTTCAACTTTAAAAACAATTTTGCTTTAAGAGTGGCTTTTGGAATTGGTTTAAAGACCGTTACCAACAACCGGGACGAGACGCTCACAAATGATCTTTAAACTAATATTATAAAGGGGAAACATTGTATTGGATATTATTTTTTAGTTTTTTTTGCATCGAATAGACTCTGAGACTACTTAACCGATTTGAAAAATTATTTTACTATTGCGAAGCTAGACTATTTGCGGATAACATAAGGTTATACATTTTACTAGCTGAACCCGCAACTTCGTTTACGTCACATAAGGTGTATGAAAGGAGAGGTATTTCTTCATTAGACTCTGAACTCTGAACGGGAACTACGCGGGTGAAACCGCGTGACGTCCAATAGTATGTAATAAAGTAGTAACGCAATGGTCATCCATCCGAGCACCAGCCTCAATGAAAGTTGCTTACTATTGTGATCGTTTAGGACACTAAGTCAGCAGGGCTACGAGCGCATCTCACATCAATATAGTTTATATAGTATTATTATAGTTTAGTCCGTACTCCAAACAATGGTAAGCACGGGTGTCATCTCATTAGGTATGTACGGCGCGCCTCGGGCTAAACAGAAGACAATCAGCGCCATGTTGACTAGCCAGATCATTAGGACGGAACGTCACCAATGTACGACACGGTCACTTAGCAGGGAAACTTAGAAGTTCAACTTTGGAATTCAATTATAGGGGTAGTTTGATTATTGTCACGATGTCACCACGTCTCAACCTATATTTTGACTTCACGTTATCTTAAGTTTTATCATTTATATTCCAATATATAATTTTATAATCATTAGGTTTATTTCAAGATCTGGTTATCACGGAAGACACTTGTTAGTGAGTGAAAATAAATTAGGTGTTATATAGAAATCCCATTGTGTAAGAAATTAGTTCTATTAATTAACATTCTGTAACATTTAATAGAAAACTAAAACCTACTAATCGCCAAAATTGACTGTCATTTATTTGAAAAAATAGGTTCAGCACCAATTTAAGATATTTTTTTATTTAATAAGCGGTACAACGTTATGTGAATTTTTAAAGAAATTGCTTTACCACAAACATTCATATTACTATACCAACAATCACTATTGAAGTACGTAATTGACATTCTGATCTTCCTGTATTGTGACACAACTACGAGTGTCGACATGAAATTGTCTAGCATAGTCAGCATTCGACCAACTAAGCAAGTTTAAGCTCTAGCCCTTTAATTTAGGGTTCACTGTACAACAACACTGTGTACAAAAGATTTGGTTAGGAACATCGTCAACTGCAATCAACTAGCGAATTAAGCTGTAGAGGGCCACAGATTATTCAAAGGAGGTTGTTTCTTTTCATGTATAAAGGTGCGGTTACACTTAGGCGGAGCGGAGAGGAGCTGTGGATTTTAAGCCATGTAATTGGTCTGTGGCGCAGATGACTGCCTCTGTGGCGCAGTCGGTAGTGATACCGCCTGCGGCACTGAAGGTCGTGGGTTCGATTCCCACCGGAGACAAATATTTGTGTGACCCATAAATATTTGTCTCGAGAGTATGGGTGTTTCTATGTATTATATGAATGTATTTAAGTATTAATATCCGTGGTCTGATACCCATAACACAAGCAGGTTATTCCTAGCTTACTTTGGGATCAGATAGCGTTGTGTGAAATGTCCGTGAATATTTATTTTATTTCTTTTATTATTGGTGAATCGCGGCACAGCGCGACTCCGCTCCTCTCCGCTCCGTGATTGGTGAATCGAGGCACAGCTCCTCTCTGCTCCGCCTAAGTGGAACCGCACCTTTAGTCGGGTAAAGTACGGCAGCCGCTATACATACTAATTGTTGAAGAGATAATGAAAAGTGATGTAATCTTACGAATTTGTTTTTGAAGTTTAGTTAATTTTGAAGACTGGTGGAAACTTTTTTTGCGTTACTTTTAGCTCCTCTCTATAAAATAGAGTGCAGAGGAGCTTACGGCGAGACTTTTTCTGTAGTCTGTGACTCTGTTGCATTAAACTACGTCACTAGGTCATGTGGATCATCTGTTCAAAGTTTGAAATAAAACAAAAATGACAACGTCAATCGGATTGAACTTTCACTTTCACAATAAACGTTTTAGAGAGAGGCAGTCTGGTGCGAACGATCTCACGGCTTTCTTGTAACTTTATCGTTGAACATACATATACATAAGTATAATTACAACATTTCCCTGTAAGAGGTCGACGATAGCATATTATACTCCCACGTATACACTATAATACCTAGTTGTATTTTGTCTGATTTGTCTATTGACGTGTTGAAAAGGACCCGGGTAGGTATTTCTGTTGATCTATACTAATATAATAAAGAGGAAAGATTTGATTGTTTGTTGATTTCCAACGAATAGGCACCGAAACTACCGAACCGATTTGAAAAAATCCTTCACTGCTGGGAAGTCACACTATCCCCGGGTAACATAGACTATAATTTATACCCGTATTCCCACGGGAACGGAAACCGCGCGACGTCTGCCAGTATGTTATAAAGCCTTCAACTTAACGACTACCTCCATACTGACCCCAGCGGGGTAATATGCCTCCCGAAGCACATTATCCTAGACTTTCAAGACCCAAGCCAGCCTAACCTTAAAGTGGTACACCTGTTGAGTAACGGACGAGCTCATAGTGATGACAAGGGAAACTAGAAACAAAACCCTGTATCAACTCGTCTGGCCAGCGTGGTACTGTAAGGCCAATCTCACCCTTCTAATTGAAACTGGTTGAAAAAGCGGTTGAGGTGGCAGAGTTCTATGCCAAAACTGTATAGAAAAAAAAATAGACATGAATCATTGACACGATAGAAGAAGAAGAATTGAAACTGGGAGATGCCTACTTTCAACAGTGTACAATACTTAATTTATCTCAATAACCTGTATCAACTCGTCTGGCCAGCGGTGGTACAGTGTAGCCAATCACCCTCCCGTAGTTAAATTGGGAGCGGCCTACTTTCAACAGTTTACATAATAACTGGATTTGAAATTTGCATCGATCTCTCCGAGATTATTTTAAGGCTTACAACAGTAATATTCAGAGCAATTACGAAATCTGATTCGATTAACAACATGAATATATTTTGCATAATATTATCGATTTTGAGTTAGAAATAAGAGGGAGAGGGTAGATAGAGGTACTGCTTATTTGCCTTGAGATTAAAGTAGGTACAGTGCCCAAGGGATATAAGTCTACACTATAATCTTACTAATATTATAAAATTAAATGCGAAAGTTTGTGAGTGTGGATGTGTGGATGTTTGTTACTCTTTCACGCTCGAACGGCTGAACGGATCTTGCTGAAATTCGGTACAGGAGTAGATATAGGTCTGGAATAACACATAGGCTACTTTTATCCCGGGAATCGGAAACAAAATTTGACGCGGGCGGAGCTGCGGGTGTCATCGTCAGCTAGTAGTAATATAAAGAGGAAAAATTTCAATTTTTGTGTGTATGACGGTAATGAATAAACTCAAAAACTACTGTGTCGATTTCAAAAGTTCTTTCTCAATTGTAAAGCTACTTTCACCTTGAGTAACATAGAGAATATTTTATTCGCATATTCCCACGGGAACGTCAGTCTATACATATATAATAAAACGAGCTGTTGCCTGCGACTTTGTACGCTGCCTTTTATATGTGATTTTTAAGATTGATATAACTTTTTCATTTAGGAACCGATTGACATGAAACAAACACTAAATGTTAAGTGGAGCAAACCGCAACGTAATAAAGAAAACCGTATTGCAATCGGTTGAGCGGTTGCTGAGATAAGCGTGCACAAACGTACAGACAAACGATTTTATTATATTATATATGTATTGATATTGATTGATGATGGATGATTGATGATAGAAAAGTCAAAACTGTACATTGGAAATATAAAAAAAAATACTGTCCGGGTGTTCAACATAAGATACCGAAGCCGAAAATATAGTTAGAAAATTTTTTGTCTGTTTGCTTTGCTTTGTCCGGAAGGATCTCGAAAAGTACTCAATAGATTTGATTCAAATTTTGTACAAATATTAACGAGGGTCTTCAAATAGGCTATAATATTATCACGCTACATATCCTAGGGGCTAAGCAGAGAGCAATCGAATTGGCATTTTTATTATAACTTGCGGACGTCACGCGGTTTCACCCACGTAGTTCCTGTTCCCGTGGGAATACGGGAATAAAATATAGCCTATGTCCACCGCAAAGAGTGTAGCTTTCCAACAGTGAAAAAATTTTTCAAATAGGTCCAGTAGTCCCGGAGCCTATTCGTTACAAACAAACAAACAAACAAAAAAACAAATCTTTACTCTTCATAATATTAGGTGCTTACACATCAAATTGGCGTTTTTCGTACTGGCTACTTTAATTACGAATTTCTCCTCTTTGGTAAGGAATTCCAAATTCAAATTTTCCCAGCTATTTACTCATGTATTTATCCTTCGATGACCGTCATTCATTTGTTTTTTTCTTCTGTTTTTTTCTGTTTGCGTCACTCATTTTACAAAATGGAAAACTTAAAATATCGCATTATTTACGAGTACGAGTTCCGCCGTGGCACTAGTGCTGCGGAAACGACTAGAAGGGTGAATGATGTGTATGGCGGTCATGTTGCAAAAGAAAACACAGTTCGTTTTTGGTTCCAACGTTTTCGTTCAGGAAATGTCGACCTGCAGAACAAGCCCCGTGGACGGCCTGGGACTCAAGTTGATAATGAAGTATTGAAGGCTATTGTGGAAGCGGATCCATCGCAAACCACGTCCGAGTTAGCTGCAGGCTGCGGTGTTAGTGATAAAACTGTTTTAATTCACTTGAAGCAAATTGGGAAGATTAAAAAGCTTGAAAGGTGGGTACCTCACGAATTGACTGAAGCAAACCGGCAAAAGCGCGTCGACTGCTGCGTTACATTACTGAACCGGCACAATAATGAAGGTATTTTAAACCGAATCATTACCTGTGACGAAAAATGGATTCTTTACGATAATCGAAAGCGCTCAGCGCAATGGTTGGATCCTGGCCAGCCAGCCAAATCCTGCCCCAAGCGAAAATTAACCCCAAAAAAGTTACTTGTAAGCGCGTTTGGTGGACTAGTGCCGGTATTGTTCATTACAGTTTTCTCAAATCTGGCCAGACTATTACGGCTGATGTCTATTGTCAGCAATTGCAAACCATGATGGAAAAGCTAGCGGCTAAACAACCTAGGCTGGTCAATCGCTCCACGCCACTGCTGCTTCACGACAACGCTAGACCACACACTGCACAACAGACGGCTACCAAATTAGAAGAGCTTCAATTGGAATGTCTAAAACATCCTCCGTACTCCCCGGATCTTGCTCCAACAGATTACCATTTTTTTCGAAATTTGGACAACTTCTTGCAAGGGAAAAAATTCAACTCTGATGGGGCAGTCCAAATCGCCTTCACAGATTTTATTGATTCCCGTCCGACTGGTTTTTTTAGTAAAGGGATCAATGAACTACCTATGAGATGGCAAAAATGCATAGAAAACAATGGTTCATACTTTGATTAATTAAATATATTATATTTAAAAATATTCGACTTTTTGTTCCTCCTATACAAAACGCCAATTTCATATGTAAGCACCTAATATTAGTAAAGATTGCCACGCGTAAGAAGTCGCGGACAACAGCTAGTATTATTATAAAGGGATGTCTGGGATGGTTTTTTTTAAGTCTTTGAGGGTTCCGTGTACCCTACGGTAAAAACAGGCCCCAATTACTAAGACTTCGCTGTCCATCTGTCTGTCACCATACTGTATCTCATGAACCGTCATAGATAATGAGCTGAAATGTTGACAGATAATGTTGGTATTTCTATTGCCGCTATAATGCCGCGGAAGCGCTCGTGGCCGCGCGGACTCAGTGTTCTGTAAACGATCACTGCAGTAAGCAACTTTCACTATGGCCGGTCCATGGATGGGTGACCATCCGTGTGATCACTTTGTGACATTTATTTGAGCGTTTCCGTGCTTCGGAAGGCACGTTAAGCCGTTGGTCCCGGTTGCCAGTAAAATGGCAGTCGTTAAGCTAAGTTGAAGGCTTTATTTCAACAGCAGGCAGTCACAACCTGCGCCTGTCCATTTAAACACGGCAATACGGCTCACCACCTATTACGTGGGTCAAATTATACAAAGTTGAAATGTGGGCATATAATATGCCTCTGCCAACCCCTGCGGGGATAAAGGCGTGAACATATGTATGTATGTATAACAACAATACCAAATTATATTATACAGTTAAGGGTAGCTGCCATACAACAAACATGATTTTTTGCTGTTCTTAGTACGGACCCTCCATGCGTGAGTTCGACTCGGACTTGGCCATTGTTTATTAAATTTGCTATGTTTATTAAATGAGTGCTATTTTATTGTTAGTATAGCCACACAACAGATGTAGTGAAAAAACATTGCTTTTTCATAACTAGTTTCGAAAATAACGACAAAATCAATCTGTATAAAGACAATGTCTTCTTTATCTAAAGCCTCGATGACACGGAGCTTGTTCACAAACAAGCTGCTAGTTGGCGAGTTTAAAGCTAGCGAATGATTTACAATGGGATAGTCAAAAGCAGAACTGAGCGTTTCAAAATATCATTCTTCTGTCGAACTATAAAAATATGGAACGACTTGCCCGCACACGTGTTTCCCTCATCTTACAATCCCGGGTTCTTCATGAGGAACGTGAAGAGGCACATCACAGGGCCGCCAACTTGAGGACCACTGTCAGAAGTGGCCCCCAATCGCTAGATGCGCCACGGCTTTCCATCAGGCTGGCGACGTAAATTTGACGAGCTAAATAATAAAAAGAAAAAAAAAATGCATTTTTTACGTGTGGAAAATCCGTCATTGTTCGACTTTTACCGACTAAAAACCAACACGATCCCTACCTACCATCTACGGTTTTGAGCCCAGGGCACAGATTAAATAATAGTTACTACGTAACAGATACGTCACTCCCATACTTAACCTCAAAAATATTAGCTAAAACATATCGCTACAGTCAAAAACATTCTCTACGACGTATTCCGAGAGTCAAGTTTCGTGCGCACACCGTATGATTGCGTCATCGAGTGACAACTATTGTCAACATTAGGGTTGTAAGCACGGAACAAAAATACATATAACTACAAAAAACAATAAATACATTGTCTAAAAAAAACTTTATTATATTTTATAACTTCTTCTTCTTAACATAAGAATTATATTATAACTAGCTGATGCTCGCAGCTTAGCCCGCGTAAAAGTTTGTTCCTTTTCCCGCTTCCAATGGGAACTTATACCCGGGATAGAAAGTAACCTATGTGTTATTACAAACTTCAATCTATCCCTGTATCAAATTTCAGCTAGATCCGTTGAGCCATTAGAGCGTGAAAGAGTAAAAAACATCAACACATCTACACATCCGCACTCAAACACTTTCGCATTTAATTTAAGAATATTAGTAAGAAGTAAGATGAAAAAAAAAGCAACACTAAATAAAGCGCAATATTATTTTACGCGGGTAATGTACATTGGCTGTGCGCACTTCGCTCGGTCTGGCGTGTGGCAGCCCTCTGCCGGTCGGCCACGTTAGTTCTGCTACGTTATACTTAGGAGTAGGTGCTTATAACACGACTTGTAGCGAGTGACGGAGGCCTGCCCAGGGTAAGCCCTCGGAAGTATACCCCGAGGTAGCAAAAGCATATATTATGGTAAAAAAGCTTGATGACAGGGAGCCAGTGTACCTACAAACTGCTTGCTCTGCCTCTCTGGCATGTCTATACATTACTATCTTGTTTGTTTGTTTGCATTGAATAAGCTCCAAAACTATTGAACCGATTTTAATGATTCTTTTACTGTCGGGTAGCTACGTTATCCCCGATGAACATCAATCAATCAAATCTGCCTGCAGCAGTTCACTTCTGGACGTAAGCATCTTCCAATTTACAGCACAACACGCGGTCTTGCACCTTCCGCATCCACCCAGCTTGCATTCTTTTCTAGATCGTTGGTCCATCTGGCGGGTGGACGTCCTACATTGCCAAGTCGCGGTCTCCACTCCAGAATTCGTTTGCTCCATCGGCCTTTGGTGAACACAGTTTATATTTTACTTACATATTCCCGAACAGTAACTACGCGGGTGAAACCACGTGTCGTCCACTAGTAGCTTGTAAACACGCTCCGTGTCATTGTGGCTTTAATCAACCTTGTGGTACACTTTGCTTTATTAAGCAAGACCGATACTCATAAACCTACTCCAACGAGTAGGTCATTTTCTTTTATCGTTAATCTATAGAAATGGTCTCTCTTAATGGATAATCCGTTGACTATCTGATTCTGGCTGTAGGAAAGGTAGGATCTAAAGTGATCTAAATTGGATGACCGATTGTATTATTTCCGTTTTCTATTAAGGCACAGGTCGGAAACTCCATACAAAAATGTTCGTTTTCACCCACACTAATATACACGTAATGTGAATGCTTAAATCAAGGTTGAATAAGTGTGCGAGTATACTAGGGACACTAGATATGGAAACAAAATAAAAAGGAACAGAACGAAATCTCATGTATGTAGGTACTTTTTTTTTTCAAATCTACCCACATCTAAGCACAAATTAAACCAAATCAATAGCACAAAGTACGTAGGTAGTTAATACGTAATGCAACGCAGTGATGACACTCTATCAAGTACCTACTGTCACGGCAATAGACACATCTACTTTGGTGGGGGGATGGGGATGCTTACTCGGTGGGAGGCAGGGAGTTGCCGATCTGTATGTTATACTATTATATTATCTTTGATTAAGGATAGGCTCGCGTTTGACTCTATCTCATCTGTTAGTAAGTGATAATTTGGTCAAAGTTGGAGCATGCTTGCCTAGAAGTAACTTATTCACTCTTGACTTGTAGACTCCCGTGTTAGCTTTTCAAAAACACAGACTGAGACAGACCATTTATTTACGAGTATTTCAACGCTTCGGAAGGCACATTCTGCCAGTATCATTATAATCGTCATCCAAGCTGTAGGGGTTATGAACTAGAAAAAAAATTACGGCTTACCGCAGCTGTCGGTTGCCATACGGCAATAAGCTGTCTGAAGAGGTGAAATCAAATATAAAACTTATGAAATAGTGTCTACTTCTTGCGGCTTGCTGTTTCCGTAGTGTAGTCTATCCCAGTACGAAATTTCAGCCGTTAGAGCGTGATTGAGTAACAAAGATTCGAACATCGTCGCAAACTTTCACATTTATGATATTAGTAGGATGAGCCTATCGTATAACTCTGTCTATTCCCTCGAGAAAAGGCGTGACTATAATGTATGTAAGTATGTTAATCCTAAACGGTAATTTAATTCTATTGTAAAAGCGTAGAAGGTTACATAGGTTCATAGTTCATTTCATTTCAATAGTAAACGTCTGTAATTTGTCAAAGTCAACGGGTGTTTTGTTATATGAACCCAATGATGGGTTCGATGAACCAAAATCGTGTTTACGATGAATAAAAATCATAAAAATATGAGGTCAGTTGGTTTGAGCGTGACATAAAGTATACAAATTACTGAAATACTGATTCCATATTGCCTTTTAATGTAAACATACGATGAAGAGTGTTTAAATATGGCCGTCGCCACAAGATAATAATGTTCAGAAGGAAATCTACGTACAAAGTGCGCTAGAGTTACGCACACACAGACACCGCTCACACGGAGTTCACGGACACGAGGTCAAAGGATTTTCATAGTGATTTTCGATACTGGATTATGTGCGTAGCCGAGGGTAAATTTGAAAGAAAAAGTACATGCATGAGATTGCGTTCTGTCCCTTATTATTTTTTGCCGTGTTTAGTGGAAGTCTATGCGACTGCCGGTGCTGAAGTTTTGGGTTTGAATCTCCTTATCTCAATTGTTTTTGTAATCCCCGTGTGTTAACACACATCAATATAATTATGATATTTTTTGTCATACTCTCTGAAACTATATAAAAATACAGGGCGGAAATGCCATTCAAATTATTCATTTTCAACTCTCTCACTTATGACAGCAGTAGTAGGAAAGGGGAAGCTAGCTCAGAGGGAGGCAGGGAGTTACCTATGTGTATGTAATACTATTATTTATCTTTGATAATACCTTACTAAACGGATTAAAAAAAATCTTTTGCTATCATCATGCTATTCAAGGAAGTAAAGCAGTAATAATATTTACCAAAAACTGCAGCATATTTACATACAATATTGTAAATATGGGCATGTTTAGGTCGGAATGGTTGCTACAGGTTTTATAACATGTAAAAGGCGAAGCCATACTACTGTGACCCTCACAGCTAATAACAGCATAAACTAGTAATTTCAACATAGACTATGAACTATTCAATTCATTAAATAGTTCATGACATATCGTAACGGATTTCATCCTTGTTTAATGTCACAGCCACACACTCGACGAGAAACCGTCGTCATGCCAGTCGTACTGCCCTGCAATAATTTTTTTTAATTCAAAGAAGCGGCCATGCGAGAGATGGAACAATGCAATAAACGTCACGAGTAGGGGAGTGTGAGGACCCAAAATAATAAGGTACTGAAAGCAATCTACATAGTGTCGGGAGCCTTGAGGTGATCCTTCCGAGGGCGTACCGGGAACTCACCGTAGGCAGATTGAAGGTGGTTTTGTCGTTAGAAATCCGACATAGCATGAATTTTCACACTAGAAAACAACAAACAAACAAACAAAAAAGTGTTTTATTTCACAAAAAATGGTGATATTGATTATTACACACTAAGGTCTAATTGCGTAAACAATTACATTAAATGTTGAAATGTCACCATACTGCGGAATATGGCCCCCTCTCAGCTTGTTGCTGTCTCACGGTCAACGTGATAACAGCACTGATTTTCTGAGGAGGCCAGTTGGGACAATGACGAATAACATAGTAATAAAAAAAAAAATGAAAAGAAAAAGAGAATCTACATACAAAGTGCGTTCAGGCTACGCATACATACACCCTTACATTGTTCATGGTCTTGAAGTTTAAGACCATGAACTCCGCTTCGCTCCGCTTCGCTTCGCTCCCGCCTTAGTCTTCGTGGTTTTTTTTTAAACCACCCAAAGCGGGGCTCCGTCGAGCTTAGTTAGTAGACGCCATATTATGAAGTTTAGTTTTAGGTTTAATTGTGAATCAAAATCTGTGTCGTATAAATTATATGTGTTTATATTATGGTGAATAAAAGTTATGGAAAATGGCATTATTGAAAACGAAAATTATGGCAAATACATTTATGGTTTTAAACTATTATAACACTTGATCGATTATGACCAATGGAATTAGTGAAAGTCATTTTATGTCATTTCACGATTATGGCAACTGAAGCGTTATTTCTAATGAAATTATGGCAAATACAAGTATAGCATATGAAATTATGGCATTTTAAATTATGGCAAACGTTAGTAAACCATTGTAGACACATGAATCAGTATCAGAATCTTTATTTGTCATGGGATTGCTTTCTGTACGCGATGATTTATTTTGTGCGCGAGGAGCAGTGCGAGTGGCATAGTGTGGCTGAGGGTTTAGAATCAGTCCTTGTTATCCCACAGGAGCGTATTTGTCTCCAAAAGACATACTAACGCGATCGTGTCGCCTCACAAAACTTGGTAGATTTGTTGTTGTTTGAAACCAAAGTTTGTTTGTTTGTTTGACCACAACAATAAGAATTGGTCCGTAAAGTACAGGATTAATTAGTTTAGGAAATATTGGCACACGTATGTTATTGGAAAAGACGTGGAATTAACGAACTAGGAAAGGAAAAAGTTGGTAACGTATGGAACGGTGGACAGTTTTATCAAGAAGTTGAAGAACTCGCGTAGTCTAGCTGTAAAATACATTGAAAGTGTTCTCAGTTTTAGTATTTAGTTGTAATTTATTGTCATGTGAGAGGTGAACGTCGTCTGAGCTCTTAACCAATTAATCAGTCAGTTTTCTGGTTTGAAAGTGAGATTACTTTAGGCACGGAAAGTGCTACTTTTTTTTAAATTAATATTCACAGACATTTCACACAACGATAACTGATCCCAAAGTAAGCTAGGAATAACCTGCTTGTGTTATGGGTATCAGAGCACGAATATTAATAGTTTTATACTTTTTAAATACATAGATATTGTACATAGAAACACCCAGACTCATGTCTCCGGTGGCAATCGGACCCACGACCTCTCCAGCGACTGCGCCATAGAGGCAGTCTTTTTATCTATTGATTTGAGTTTCATAGATCAAAGTGAAACAGCAGATAGCCAAAATCTGTCTGTGTCTGTTACGACACGATGACAAGCTCACCTACCATTACGCGGAACTTAGAGCTACTGGTGAAGATTGGGCATATTATTAGCAAGTACTTGACAAGAATATTAGCAGTTCATATCGATAATAACGTAATTTTAGTCTATTCTATCAGTGACCCACTCTTAAACTTCATGTCAATTGAACTCGCATACGGAGAGTTCCGTACAAAAAAACGACAGGAAAATCACGCTAGTTGTATAGAAAGAAAGAAAGAAAGAAAGAAAGAAAAAGTATTTATTCATGGCCCATTGTACATCTTACATATCTTACTTATCATAACTTAAATGAATATTACAAAGAAAAAAACGATCTTCTAAAAATTAACTGGTCAATAAAAGAAATGAAAAACAAAAAATAAATAAATGTAAATGATTTTTAAACAGGGCTTGAAACGGTTGCCGCCGCAATATGTGTATGGGAGCCCCTTATTTTTTTCTCATTCTTAAGCCGGATTTACATAACGAAATTAGTATCAAGCATGATGAAATTAATTTCATGAAATTAGTTGCTATACTTGTGTAATTAGTTTCGCTAAAATAATAGTGTCGTTAAAGTAACAGTATCACAAAAGACAATGGTTCCGTCAGCATCTGTGAAATTAGTTGCGTGACAGTAGTTTTATAAAAAACTAGCGGCGCGGTTTCACCCGCGTAGTTCCCGTTCCCGTGGGAATACGGGAATAAAATATAGCCTATGTTCACCGCAAAGAGTGTAGCTTCCCAACAGTGAAAGAATTTTTCAAATCGGTCCAGTAGTTCCGGAGCCTATTCGTTACAAACAAACAAACAAAAAAACAAATGTTTCCTCTTTATAATATTAGTATAGATATGTGTATGGCACGAAAATTATTTCAGTGTCATGAAATTAATGTATGCATAATAAAACTTGGCGTTTACACGTGAAATTATTGATGAAATTAGTGTCACGATATTAATTTTCTGCCACTAATTTCGTAATGTAAATCCGGCTTTAGTACCAGTTTAGTTGTTATAGCACCTATCAGAAATACATAATCTGTGAAAATTGCAGCTGCCTAACTATCAAGGTTACTGAGATACAGCCTCATGACGAACGGACAGCGTAGTCTCAGTATCCCGTTTCTCCCCTTCGTGTTACGAAACTCAATAAAAACTATGACCTAATTAAAGAAATACACCCTCTTATACAAAATAAATTTTGATCGATTACCCAAAATACCCGAAGCCTATAACCATAACCCTCAATGTCCCACTTCCCAGCGCCATTGTAATCATATAACAATATTCAAATGTCATTAATTCGTCGTGATTACATCGCAGGAGTTCCTATAAGGCTTCAAACTGTATGACAGCGACAAGCGGGGCGGAAGGCGACGCCGGCGCAAGCGGGCGTCAGAGTACAAAAGAGTAGGCAACTTTGAACAAACCCACCGAGCGTGGTTTCGTTGTCTGCAAGCTCAGTGCCGCCTGACAATGCGTTGATATCCACCAATCACAATTATCTGTTCACATGTAACTTTGATAGTTTATATTGGTAAATTGTGCGACTGACGAATATGTTTGTTAGATTTCAAACGCATACCATACATACATATATGGTCACGCCTTTATCCCCGAAGGTAGGCAGAGGCATATTATATGCCCACATTTCACTTTTTATTTTTTTAGAATTTGTCCCACGTAATAGGGTGGTGAGCCGTATTGCCGTGTTTAGATGGACAGACACAGGTTGTGACTGTCTGCTGTTTAAATTTTTAAGCCACCTAAAAGGCCTTCATCATTCACGCATCCATAGCAACATAGAATAGCACATCTCTGGTGGGACAGCACGCTAAGACGGCACTGCGCTTGCACATAAGCAAACCGCTGTCGTTGCATTTGTTCGAAGTAACATATTCTCTGGCGCCGTGCTCTCGCCGCAGCCGCTATCGCCGTCGCCCCGCTTGTCGCCAACAGCCAGTTTAAGGCCTTACGCGTTTAACCTACTTTTCTTATCAGATTCAACAATGCGCAACCAAGGTGCTCGAGCACTCTACACGGGGAGTAAAATGTTTATTTAATATGCTGTATTTATTTCTTGACTCTTAGATTAGCTACCACGTTTTTGTAATATTACTGGTACCAAATTACCTTTAAAACGATTAATCTCTGATTAGTTCTTAATATACAGTACAAAGGTAGAGGTAAAGCGCTCGTGTTCTCTAAATATGCCTTTGCCTTCCCCTTCAGGGATAAAAGGCGTGATCATGTATATGAATGTATGTATAAAAGGTAATAATAAAAATACAAAACCGACTTCAAACGAAATGTTTACAGGAAAACGGGGTGGAGGATGAAATGGAGGGAAACAATCCAGAAAACTATCGTAACCTTATCTAAGTTTTAAAGAAATACTCTCATTGCAATCAACTTGTAAGTCCCGTATTCGCAAGAGTCTGTAAGCCAAGTTTTTAATCTTTCAAACAGACGGAGTATGGCAATATTGGGCTGGTAGTCGAAACTATCTCCTAAAAAACCGGCCAAGTGCGAGTTGGACTCGCCCATGAAGGGTTTTGTAGCAGAAAGTAACATAATATAAAAGTTCTTATAGTTCGTTGTAACTTTGACTGATGTTTTAACACGTTCGCAGTGGTAGTGATTTCACTAACCGGAAATTGCGGTTTATGACGTATTAAAAAAAAACTACCAGCTCTATCTCGTTCAAACTAATTTTCGTTGGTAGTTTTTATGGCAATGTACATCATATATTTTTTTAGATTTATTATTCTCTTAGTTTAGAAGTTAGAGGGGGGGGACCCACATTTTTCCACTTTGGAAGTGTCTCTTGCGCAAACTATTCACTTCAGAAAAAAATGATGTTAGAAACCTCCATAGCATTTTTGAAAAACTATCTATAAATACCCCACACGTATGGTTTTGATGAAAAAAAATTTAGAGTGTCAGTTCTGAGTATGGGGACCCCCAAAATTTACTGCTTTTTTTTCTAGTTTTATATAAGAATCTTAATGCGGTTCACAGAATACATCTATCTACCAAGTTTCAATAGCATAGACCTTATAGTATCGGAGAGAAGTGGCTGTGACACACGGACGGACAGACAGACGGACACACAGACAGACAGACATGACGAATCTATAAGGGTTCCGTTTTTGCCATTTGGCTACGAAACCCTAAAAAACCAATCTGTATATTACAGACAAATTTAAGTATACAGATATAATATTTTAAAGTAAATTGGTGTGCTAACTTTTTCATAATATTTTATTATAAAGTGAAAAAAGATACTCTTAAATGGCGGTTACAATAAGGTGACGAAATTCAACTTGATTCAGTACGGCTCCCGTACCTCTAGTGGTAGAGCATTGCCCTGGTTTAGGCAAAGGTTGCTGGTTCAAGTCCCGTCTGAGCCAAGTTGTCTTTTTTCACTATACTTATAATAAAATATTAATTATACAGATTAACACATCGTTCAGTTATTTTAAAACCGTGTGGTCATTGCTTAATTCATCAACCGTTTCAGGCCTATTTAGGTATAAATTCTCTGAATAGAAACCATTTAGTTAATAGAAGACCTTTGAAAATATACTTTGATCTCTGATTTAGCCAAAATGATAGTTACAATTTGGAATTGAGTCTTGATTAACTGTCTCGGTGGCTCAATGGTAAATGTGTATGCTACTGCCGGTGTACTGGGTTTTAGATTTTGAAACTCAGGTCGGAAAAAATATTGTGTGAATTTTCATTTCAATCAGTTTGATGTCAGTTGTCTAGGTCTCATAGAACAAGATAAAAATAAAATAAATGTTTTTGGACATTCTCACATAACATTATCTAGTTCAAATTAAGCTACTATGAGCTTGTGCTATGGGATTTAGACAACTGATAAACGTCTCTATTATTATAAAATTGCAAAAATTGCCGTGACGACCATTCGAGAAAAATTTTCAAAAAAACTGTATTTGACTAAATTAGGAATTCTGATTCCAAATCTATAACGTTTTTCTTCTTATCTGTTTGTTTGTTTATTTGTTCGGAGTTGGAATTTTAGTAATGTGGTGGCCTTGTGTAAAAAAAATCTGAATTCCAACGATGAAACAGTGAAGTTTAGATAATAATGTCATTATCATGTCATGACAAGCCACTTTTCTCAAGATTGCGTATCGATTCAATTCTCAGACAAGTAAACCAATAAGTGGTTAGCGATTCTATTATGTTGGCACTACCGTCGTATCTAGTTATATCTATGGCCGTAACGTCAAATCGAATCGGCTATTTCACATATTAAATGTAGCCCGCGATTCCACCCGCCTAGATTTTTGTCCCCGTAGTCCTTGCCGACTTATCCCGGGAATAAAAATGGCCTATGTATTATTTCAGACCATAATCTATACCTATACCAAATTTCTGCCAGATACGTTCAGCCTTTAAAGTGTGAAAATGTAACAAACATCCACACAGTGTTACAAACGTTCGTCGGCTACGGTGACCACAGTGGGGGCGCTTGTCTGCCGCCTTAGTGGTATAAAAAAAGTTAGCTTATGTATTCCAGACTGTAATCTATCCCTGTAACAAACTTCAGCCAGATCTGTTCAGCCGTTAAAGCGTAACACACATCCAACCAAACGTACTCGTACTTACAAAGGTTCGCATTTATAATATAAGTAAGGATCTAGTTATATCTATGACTAGTGAACGTCACCTGGTTCAATCTGCGGATTTTTCGGATCGGATCGGTTTGAAGCGCTCGTGGCCCCGCGAACTCAGTGTTCTGTAAACGATCACTGCAGTAAGCAACATTTACTATGGCCGGATATGGATGGGTGACCACCACGTGGACCACTTTGTGACATTTATTTACGAGCGTTTCCGTGCTTCGGAAGGCACGATAAGCCGTTGGTCCCGGTTGTCAGTAAAATGACAGTCGTTAAGTCAAGTTGAAGGCCTTATGGGCGGCTTGAAAAATTTCAACTGAGGTCGTCACAACCTGCGCCCGGGTCGGCAGCGCGTGTGTAGCGCCTCTGGTGTTGCAAACGTCTATAGGCTACGGTTACCAACCTTCCGGTGGGCCGTAAGCTTGTCTGCCACCTAAGTAGTATAAAAAAAAAATCCCGTTCCCGAGGGAAAACGAAATACAAATATGTAATGGCTCCCGGGGATAGTGTAGCTTCCCAGCAGTGAAAGATTTTTTCAAATCGGATCTGTAGTTTCAGAGCTTATTTAATGCAAACAAACAAACAATCAAATTGTCCTCTTTATAATATTAGTATGGACAATAACTTTAAATGAAATCGGCTCCCTTTTGATATCAGAATGGGTTTTAGCAATATTATTTTATTTTTTGATTACCTATAAATGATGAGGCATTAGTCCTTCTTTATTGTTATACCTTTTTCTCGGTAACCGAAATCTTCTAATGGAGCATTGAGCAAACTTTATTGCTAAATTAGTTGTGCCTCCCCAGCTTCGTTCGTGGCGCAAAATTAGTTTTAGAATGATGTATGTAAGTCGACGCGGTTTCAATTCTGTGAAGTTACTCCTTATAACATCGGTTATTTGCCAGTGAAAGTCCCAGTAAAATTGGTTCAGCCGTTTCGAAGATTAGCCGGAACAAACAGGAAGTAGTAAGTAAACTGTTTAAACAACATCCACATACACATATACAACATACCGAAGGACCACGTCATGAAGACAAATAAATACTTTGACTTGACCAATGAGTTAACCAAAAATGGCTATGTGGTTAAACTCTATGCCTTAGAAGTAGGAGCAAGGGGAATTCCAGCTAAATCCCTGTATAATTTATTTAAGGACCTTGGATGGCCAAGAGCTTCAGTAAGCTCTTTACTAAAACGAGTATCCAAAGCGGCATTGATAGGATCTTACCAAATCTGGTTGGGCAGGGGGGGGGGGGGGGGGGAACATTGTTGACGGTGGAAGGTGATCGTTTATGCGCATAGTAAGGTGGCCACCCTAAACCTACTCGAATGGGTCGCAAGTCCCAGACGCCGTCGGGGTGTTCCCCCCTGTGCCACGCTATGGACCCGGCGCCCGCACGGAGAATCCATGGAATGCTAAGAATACGGTCTCATATTTTGCATCACCAGATTCACCAGTAAACTAGTATTATGGTTGAAACTAAAATAGAGGCCATGACATTTCAATAGCAAATAGCTTTCATCCATTTCAACATGGTCGTCTGTAGAGTGTGGATGTATAGCATTCTCTATGCCTTCATTTAACTATATGTATTGAGTCCGGATATGCATAACATCTGTCTACCCCTACGAAGAAAAAGGCGTGACTATGTACATGTTTAATTCACCCCAGCATCTTGAAAGATAACAAAATTATTCCGTATCAAATAAATCGTAACGTATTTTCTTTGTCTTATCCATACTAAGCCAAAAAGAACCGCAAGCATTCTTTTAATTCGCGACACGTCTGCAAAGGCATAAGACGTCGATTTTAGTAGGGATTTGTCCTCCGAAGATTATTTCGATCCCCTCTAAGGGGTGGGATCTAAATCGAATCGGTTGCGTCACACTGACATTAAAGATGGGCCTTTAATTCGACGAATACAATGCGCCTAGTAGAGTCGACTGGTGACCCAAGGGCTAGCAGTTTTCTCTCTCAGCGAATAGGTATTGTTATTCAAAGGCGGATGCTGCTAGTCTTTTGGGCACAATGCTACGGGGGCTTTATTTAGGTTTAGTTTAGATATGTTTCACTGTAATTTTTAACAAAAAATATTTTGTTTAGATAGTGATCATTTAAATTTATATGTAACAATAATGTTTTACTGTATTTTTAACAAGAAATGGTAAACCATTTATTATGCGAAGACTTTTTTTTTTTGTAAAAGTTTGTAGTATGATGCTACGTCACTGTAGACTCTTTAGTTTTTTAGTAGTCTCTTTATTAATCGATTGCTAAAAGAGAGTAGATAATGGTTCAAAAATTAATGTATGTGACATCATTCTTTGGCTTACTTGACTCACACTGATATTGGCTCACGAGACTATTTTTGGCAATACATGTATGAGAGTTTTCGTGCTTCCTTTGGCACGTTAAGCCGTTGGTCCCGGGTATCAGTAACGGAGTTGTCGTTAAGTCAAGTTGAAAGTCCTACTTATCTTATGAAAATTTGACAGAAGGCAAGCACAGCCTGACCCTTACGTTTCAACAAGCCAATAGGGTCGGCAGTGAATTTTTTGCTGACTCTATCATTACCTGTGGTAGTACAATCGTCGTCGGGTGTTACAGATGGGCCGTATGCTTGTCTGCCACGCCGAGATGGGAAAGGAGTGTTGAGCAAGATTGAGATTGAATTGCTCAAATGGTGTCAAATGTATATACTGTAATGGTTAATTTAAAGTTACGTAGAACACGTAGAGATTTTAACATGAATTATGAGAGTATTACGGTACCTACGGAGTACAAGGGAAAACTTCTAAATAGGAACTTCATGCTTGTTTAAAAACAATCTTGATGTAAAATATATGCATAGGATCGTAGAAAGTCTCAAGTCAAAGTTTTCCTTATTGCATCTCAACGCAATCGCTGTTTTCATGGCCCCACCTAAGGGTGAAGTACTGAAGGTTTTCTTAATTAAGACTCCGAACAGAAATGACCATGTTATTTGCATTCCACTACAGATAGCCAATTTCTGTTACGTTTATATGACATGTCATTATCGAATGCCTTTGTCTAATAGGTATGGTTTAACTTTATGTCTGTCAATGTACTTCGATAAAAACTTTGCTTGCGTGAGTGGTTGGACTTTCTAACGTACACGTAGAAATCTTCATCGATGCTATGCCGGGGTCTTACTGACTAAAACTACACGATACTCATCACCGCCTAAGGCCGGGAGCCCCGGTTAAGCCCTTGGAAGGATAACCCTGGATTCCCCCGATAGTTGAAAATAACTCATTGTAATGATTTTAAAAGTTTGGGGATAATTATCGTGGCAAACGTCTTGGGAACCACTATCCTGGTCTGCCACGTCAGTAGTATAAAAAACAGATGTTCAATAAGTTGGTTTGTGTGTTTGCTTCTGTTTGGTATAATGATTTGTGAGTAAAAAATATATCCTTATCAATCTAAAAGCAACTGTTTATTAATGATTTTAATGTCCATTTTCACAATAAAGCATACTTCTTGTAATAAGATCACAAAACAGAACAAGTGCGCCAAAGTCGAGGGACTCAAGTACGGAATAAGTATGATTAATGTTACGATTTTCTTGTTAATAAATAAATAAATTTGTGACAAATTCAGTACTAAACAATCTATACATGTACAATTTAGACATTATGTTTATCAGTTTTAGCCCCTCTCTATAAAATAGATTGCAGAGGGGCTTATAGCGAGACTTGTGTCTGTAGTCTGTGACTCTGTTGCATTAAGTCACTAAGTCACGTGGATCATCTGTTCAAAGTTTGAAATAAAACAAAAATGACAACGTCAATCGGATTGAACTTTCACTTTCACAATAAACGTTAGAGGGGCAGTCGGGTGAGACCGTCTCACGGCTTCTTGTTTTAGATATAATAACACAAGCTTATATACATTATAATAATAAAAGTAATCTCGTTATTGACAGGTATTTACCCATAAAAACACATACAATAATAAAATTCATACATATAAATTCATTAAATAAATAAAATAAAATTAAAAATTAAAAATAAATTAAATTATAACTTTATTTGGGTTAGAAGGCGCTGTTTAAAAAAAATAGATTCAAATACAACTGAATTCCAGGCGGACGAAGTCGCAAACATCATCTAGTATATAAATAAAGTCCATACCGTTATGTAGAAATATCAATCACAAATAGATAATTACCTTAAACCAAAAGAAATAAATTAAACTTTTACATGAAAAAGAAAGTCTATTAGAAGTGCAACGCGTTTTTTTAACGTGAGGAATATCCTACATGGATGCTATGCCGGACTCCTACCGACTAAAAAAAATGCGTGTTCTTAGTGTACACACGTAAGAAGTGAAACTTCTTCATAAACTTAATTTTCACCTCACCTTAAATTAAGTCAAAAAGTACAAAAGTACAAAAGTCCAAAAGTCCAAAAGTCCAAAAGTCCAAAAGTCCAAAAGTCCAAAAGTCCAAAAGTCCAAAAGTCCAAAAGTCCAAAAGTCCAAAAGTCCAAAAGTCCAAAAGTCCAAAAGTCCAAAAGTCCAAAAGTCCAAAAGTCCAAAAGTCCAAAAGTCCAAAAGTCCAAAAGTCCAAAAGTCCAAAAGTCCAAAAGTCCAAAAGTCCAAAAGTCCAAAAGTCCAAAAGTCCAAAAGTCCAAAAGTCCAAAAGTCCAAAAGTCCAAAAGTCCAAAAGTCCAAAAGTCCAAAAGTCCAAAAGTCCAAAAGTCCAAAAGTCCAAAAGTCCAAAAGTCCAAAAGTCCAAAAGTCCAAAAGTCCAAAAGTCCAAAAGTCCAAAAGTCCAAAAGTCCAAAAGTCCAAAAGTCCAAAAGTCCAAAAGTCCAAAAGTCCAAAAGTCCAAAAGTCCAAAAGGCCAAAAGTCCAAAAGTCCAAAAGTACAAAAGTCCAAAAGTCCAAAAGTCCAAAAGTCCAAAAGTCCACAAGTCCAAAAGTCCAAAAGTCCCAAAGTCCCAAAGACCCAAAGTACCAATGTCCCATCCAAAAGTCCAAAGTCCAAAAACCCTTAAATGACATGCTATCCCTGGATAAAGTACTCTTAATTCGAATCCACCGTGGTGGGGAACAGAACAAAGATGGCGCGTAACCAAAAATCGTGACGTGACGTGACGTGACGCAAATTTTTTTCCAACGCCGATAAAGAAGTTTCACTTCAAAAACCACACGTATCCTACCTAACAGCTTATGGTTGGGAGCCCCAAATAAGCCCTCGGAACGATACCCCGGGACAAGTCCAACGCACTTACACGCCATAGATTATAGATCATACAGGATGCCGTTCACAAGACGTTGTCCCTACATAACAGTCAATAAACAACTAGATGTTACTATTTTCATCTATACCCATATCATAAAGAGGAAAGATTTTATTGTTTGTTTGTTTGCATCGAATAAGCTCCGAAACTACTAAACCGATTTGAAAAATTCTTTCACTGTTAAGAAGCTACATACTGTAGCTTCTTAACAGCTACATACTGTAGCTTCTTAACAGTGAAAGAATTTATAGATAGAAAACCCGGGTGACATAGGCTATATTTTATTCCCTTATTCCCACGGGAACGGGTGCTACGTTGGTGAAACCGCGTGATGTCCACTAGATAGTGTTAATCCCTGGGACATCCTTCCGGGGGCTTACCCGGGTTTCCCAACCGTACGCTGTTAGGCGTTACGTGAGGTTTTTTAGTCGGTAGGAGCCGGCATAGCATCCATGATGAACTTTCCCTCACGTCAAAAAAATAAGAAAATAGTATAGTATTAATAGATTTAAGATTATCAAGTGGTATCGGTCTGTAATTTTACTTCTTATTCATTTATTAGAAATTCAAAAAAGTCTCCGTGCTTCGGAAGGACCGTTAAGACGTTGGTCCCGGTTGCCAGTAAAATGGCAGTCGTTAAGCTAAGTTGAAGGCTTTATTTCAACAGCAGGCAGTCACAACCTGCGCCTGTCCATTTAAACACGGCAATACGGCTCACCACCTATTACGTGGGACAAATTATACAAAAAGGTGAAATGTGGGCATAAAATATGCCTCTGCCTACCCCTTCAGGGATAAAGGCGTGACCATATGTATGTATGCAAAAAAGTCTGTGAGGTGTGGATATATCGATGTTTGTAACACTTTCACACTCTAACGGGTAAACCAAATTAGCAGATTTTTTTATATACCACTAAAGTGGCTGACAAGCATACGACCCACCAGTTGTACTGGTGTGCCTTAGCCTATGGACGCTTGCAATACCAGAGGCGCTACACTGACGCTGCCGCCCCTTTGAAAACCTTCTAAGACCCCTTTTGAATAACCCCATAATTTGGTTCAGGAATATGATATAGTCTAAAATAACAACAGACTACTTTTTATTTCGGGAATACGCCTTGGAAAATGGGAATGGAACAGAATTCCATGCAGGCAGAGCTGCGGTCTCAATCTAGTGCCTCTATATACTACACTAGCTGACCCGCGCAACTTCGTTTGCGCCACATAAGAGAGAGTATTACCGGTTCCCGTCGCATTTACTCCCGTCGCGTTGCGTTTACTCTCGTAGCGTCTCGTCGTTAATATTCAATACTACGTGAGAGAGAGAGAGAGAGAGAGAAAGGTTTCTCGTCGCGTGTATTCCCGTCGCATTGGTTTTAAGAACAGTTTCGTTTATGAAAGAAGTATCCCGTGGCATTATTGTAGAAAAAAATTGATTGCCATTAAAATGGTTATTGTGCACCAACCCAAAGATAGACACATGCTATCGCGCAATTTTTTAGAACTTTTTTAAAAGAAACAATATTGTAGTAAGTACCTACATATATTTTACATAACTATAAATATTTACGCAGCACACGCAACAAAGCTCTCAAAAGGAATAACTTTTCCCCCGTTTTTAAAACATTTACTGTTACTGCTCCGCTCCTATTCGTTGTAGCGTGATGCTATATAGCCTATGACACTCCACAATAACGTAGCTTTCTATTGGTGAAAGAATTTTTAAAATCGGTTCTGTAGATCCCGAGATTACCCCTTACAATTTAACAAATATACAAACACACAAACTTTACTTCTTTATAATATTATTATTAATTATTAATTATTATTATTAGTAATTAGTATTAGTATTAGTATAGATTAACAACATTATTAAACCCAAAACGCGCTCTAACTAGTCCCAAAGGATTAATCAAACTAACTTTTCAAAATACGCTAACTCACATTAATCTGTTTTGTTCATCCGTGACAAAAGATCAAAGAGTTCGTGAAAAACTTATAGTTTTAACCTTAATTTTGATATTAATTGCTTATCTTCGACTGGTTCAGTATTTTGTAATTAACGATCACTGCGATACGCAACTTTCGCTGTGGCTTGTTTACAGATGGGTGCCCATTTTGTGTCAGTTTTAATTGCGAGAGTTTATGTGCTTCGAAAGGCACGCTAAGCCGTTGATATCAGCTGCTATTAACATGGTAGTTTTTTTTATATATTCAGCTCGCCAAATTGACGTCGCCACCAACCTGATGGTAAGCCGTGGCTCATCTAGCGATTGAGGGCCAGTCTCACAGTCCTAAGACTTTCGACAGTGGCCCTCACGTTGGCGGCCCTGTGATGTGCCTCTTCACGCTCCTCTTGAAGAACCCGGGATTGTAAGATGAGGGAAAAACTTGTGCGGGCAGGTCGTTCCATGTTTTTTATAGTTCGACAGAGGAACGATCTCTAACGCGTACGGTAGTTGTAGTCGACTTGAAAAAATCAACAGTGGGTTGCCATTTTGTATGCCACTGCCTACCTCATAAACAGTCGAAACTTTCCAAAGCACTCTTTTGGTAGGGCAGTTACACACTCTATTTTTAACAGTCACTAGTTAAATCTGTTGGGAGTCCTGGGACATCCTTCCGAGGGCTTACCCGGGGCTCCCAACCATAGGCTGTTGGGCGTTACGTGAGGTTTTTTAGTTGGTAGGAGTCCGGCATAACATCCATGAGGATTTTTCCTCACGTAAAAAAAAAAGTCAATTAAGTTTTTTTTTTATATTTAGCTCGTCTATATGATGGCGCCGCCTGATGAAAAGTAACGACATCTAGCGATTCAGGGTCACTGTCACAGTCTATAAGACTGTAGACAGAAGTCCTCAAGTTGGCAGCCCTATGATGTGCCTCTTCACGCTCCGCTTGAAGAACCCAGGATTGTAAGAGGAGGGAAACTCGTGCGCTGGCAGGTCGTTCCAGGTTTTTCTGGTTCAAGAGAAAAAAACGATCTTGTGAATCGCTTAGTTCTAGCGAAAATTCTCTCCACTGTGTGAGAGTCGCTCCTCTGTCTATATAAATTAATCAAATCAGTTAGGCAGTCTACGTCTGGATGTAGGTGAAGAGCCCGCTTCAGTGGACAAATAGGTGTCGGAAGTCCTGGGTTATCATTTTTAGGGCATACTCGGGACTACCAGTCGTCGGCAGATGAAAGGGTGCCGTACATTGAACTAATCTTATTTTTAAGCTATTGCATAGCTTCTATCGCGGGCCTTGCGTGGAGACCGAATCCAGAAATTGTGTCACGAAAACGAATCACACTCTCGGCTACCTTCGGCCACGTTCGTGTATCTCGCTGTCTCGCACTTCATAATTTTTTTGTTTACGTCAATTATGAACTCTGCAGTCGTTATATATATTATGTTAAATAATCCAAAAATTGATGCTTGTACCCAGAATCGATCTTGCGCCTTCTGCGTACCGATCCGCGTCTTAACCACTCGACCAAAGTTGAATTAAGAGTTCTGGTCGGATTTAGAGTTCTTAATGTGAAATGACAATTTCGATGCTGTCAATTACATTAGTTGCTGTCAATAAATTTACTTCGTCTAAATAAAAATTCGACTATAGGTGTATAGGTATTCATCATCTATGTACAACAGTGAACTGTACTCGTATAATTTGTTTAAAAAGTGTTTTAAATATGAATAAACAAAGTGCATTTATTAGGTAATGAAGAAAGTCACGAAAAATAGTGAAAGAAAATGAGTGAGTACTCTATATACATACATTTTATTATTATTATCACCAATGCAGTATTATTTTTTGTTTTGTTAATTTATATATAATACTGCTATAAAGAAAAAATTGCGTGTACTTAGTGTACACACGTAAGAAGTGAAACTTCTTCATAAACTTAATTTTCACCTCACCTTAAATTAAGTCAAAAAGTACAAAAGTACAAAAGTCCAAAAGTCCAAAAGGCCAAAAGTCCCAAAGTCCCAAAGTCCCAAGGTCCCAAAGTCCCAAAGTCCCAAAGTCCCAAAGACCCAAAGTACCAAGGTCCCATCTAAAAGTCCAAAAGTCCCAAAGGCCAAAAGTCCCAAAGTCCCAAAGTCCCAAAGTCCCAAAGTCCCAAAGTCCCAAAGTCCCAAAGTCCCAAAGTCCCAAAGTCCCAAAGTCCCAAAGTCCCAAAGTCCCAAAGTCCCAAAGTCCCAAAGTCCCAAAGTCCCAAAGTCCCAAAGTCCCAAAGTCCCAAAGTCCCAAAGTCCCAAAGTCCCAAAGTCCCAAAGTCCCAAAGTCCCAAAGTCCAAAAGTCCAAAAGTCCAAAAGTCCAAAAGTCCAAAAGTCCAAAAGTCCAAAAGTCCAAAAGTCCAAAAGTCCAAAAGTCCAAAAGTCCAAAAGTCCAAAAGTCCAAAAGTCCAAAAGTCCAAAAGTCCAAAAGTCCAAAAGTCCAAAAGTCCAAAAGTCCAAAAGTCCAAAAGTCCAAAAGTCCAAAAGTCCAAAAGTCCAAAAGTCCAAAAGTCCAAAAGTCCAAAAGTCCAAAAGTCCAAAAGTCCAAAAGTCCAAAAGTCCCAAAGTCCCAAAGTCCCAAAGTCCCAAAGTCCCAAAGTCCCAAAGTCCCAAATCCCAAAGTCCCAAAGTCCCAAAGTCCCAAAGTCCCAAAGTCTAAAAGTCCAAAAAGTCCAAAAGTCCCAAAGTCCCAAAGTCCCAAAGTCCCAAAGTCCCAAAGTCCCAAAGTCTAAAAGTCCAAAAAGTCCAAAAGTCCAAAAAGTCCAAAAGTCCAAAAGTCCAAAAGACCAAAAGTCCAAAAGACCAAAAGTCCAAAAGTCCCAAAGTCCCAAAGTCCCAAAGTCCCAAAGTCCCAAAGTCCCAAAGTCCCAAAGTCCCAAAGTCCCAAAGTCCCAAAGTCCCAAAGTCCCAAAGTCTAAAAGTCCCAAAGTCCCAAAGTCCCAAAGTCTAAAAGTCCAAAAGTCCAAAAGTCCCAAAGTCCCAAAGTCCCAAAGTCCCAAAGTCCCAAAGTCCCAAAGTCTAAAAGTCCAAAAAGTCCAAAAGTCCCAAAGTCCCAAAGTCCCAAAGTCCCAAAGTCCCAAAGTCCCAAAGTCCCAAAGTCCCAAAGTCCCAAAGTCCCAAAGTCCCAAAGTCCCAAAGTCTAAAAGTCCAAAAAGTCCAAAAGTCCCAAAGTCCCAAAGTCCCAAAGTCCCAAAGTCCCAAAGTCCCAAAGTTCCAAAGTCCCAAAGTCCCAAAGTCCCAAAGTCTAAAAGTCCCAAAGTCCCAAAGTCCCAAAGTCCCAAAGTCCCAAAGTCTAAAAGTCCAAAAAGTCCAAAAGTCCAAAAGTCCCAAAGTCCCAAAGTCCCAAAGTCCCAAAGTCCCAAAGTCCCAAAGTCCCAAAGTCCCAAAGTCTAAAAGTCCAAAAGTCCCAAAGTCCCAAAGTCCCAAAGTCCCAAAGTCCCAAAGTCCCAAAGTCCCAAAGTCCCAAAGTCCCAAAGTCCCAAAGTCCCAAAGTCCCAAAGTCCCAAAGTCCCAAAGTCCCAAAGTCTAAAAGTCTAAAAGTCCAAAAGTCCAAAAGTCCAAAAGACCAAAAGACCAAAAGTCCCAAAGTCCCAAAGTCCCAAAGTCCCAAAGTCCCAAAGTCCCAAAGTCCCAAAGTCCCAAAGTCCCAAAGTCCCAAAGTCCCAAAGTCCCAAAGTCCCAAAGTCCCAAAGTCCCAAAGTCCCAAAGTCCAAAAGTCCAAAAGTCCAAAAAGTCCAAAAGTCCAAAAGACCAAAAGTCCAAAAGACAAAAGTCCAAAAGTCCAAAAGTCCAAAAGTCCAAAAGTCCAAAAGTCCAAAAGTCCAAAAGTCCACAAGTCCAAAAGTCCCAAATACCCAAAGTACCAAGGTCCCATCCAAAAGTCCAAAAGTCCCAAAGTCCCAAAGTCCCAAAGTCCCAAAGTCCCAAAGTCCCAAAGTCCCAAAGTCCCAAAGTCCCAAAGTCCCAAAGTCCCAAAGTCTAAAAGTCCAAAAAGTCCAAAAGTCCCAAAGTCCCAAAGTCCCAAAGTCCCAAAGTCCCAAAGTCCCAAAGTCTAAAAGTCCAAAAGTCCCAAAGTCCCAAAGTCCCAAAGTCCCAAAGTCCCAAAGTCCCAAAGTCTAAAAGTCCAAAAAGTCCAAAAGTCAAAAAAGTCCAAAAGTCCAAAAGACCAAAAGTCCAAAAGACCAAAAGTCCAAAAGTCCCAAAGTCCCAAAGTCCCAAAGTCCCAAAGTCCCAAAGTCCCAAAGTCCCAAAGTCCCAAAGTCCCAAAGTCCCAAAGTCCCAAAGTCCCAAAGTCCCAAAGTCTAAAAGTCTAAAAGTCCAAAAAGTCCAAAAGTCCAAAAGTCCAAAAGACCAAAAGACCAAAAGTCCCAAAGTCCCAAAGTCCCAAAGTCCCAAAGTCCCAAAGTCCCAAAGTTCCAAAGTCCCAAAGACCCAAAGTACCAAGGTCCCATCCAAAAGTCCAAAAGTCCAAAGTCCAAAAGTTCAAAAGTTCAAAAGTCCCAAAGTCTCAAAGTTCCAAAGTCCCAAAGACCCAAAGTACCAATGTCCCATCCAAAAGTCCAAAAGCCCAAAGTCCAAAAACCCTTAAATGACATGCTATCCCTGGATAAAGTACTCTTAATTCGAATCCACCGTGGTTGGGAACAGAACAAAGATGGCGCGTAACCAAAAATCGTGACGTGACGTGACGTGACGTGACGTGACGTGACGCAAATTTTTTTCCAACGCCGATAAAGAAGTTTCACTTCAATAACCAAACCCGGGAGTACGTTCCCATGGGAAGCGGGAAGAAAATTTCACGCTGACGTAGCCGCGAGCGCCATCTATCCCATACCTATGTACTTTAAACGTGTCATAAAAGTCACAACAATACCATACATGCATATCTCAAAGAATGTCTATTATTACCATAAAATTTGTAAAAATAGTTTTAAGTAGATAAGAAGAAACCTATTGTTTTATCTTTTAACTAGCTGACCCTCGCAACTTTGTTTACGTCACACAAGGTCTATGAAATTAGAGGTATTTATTGATCATACTCATCAAGTAGCGTGTGAATCTGCCCTGTTTGCTAAATCAAAATAGAACTTAATAGTTAAAGCTATTCCTCAGTACAGAATTTTCCTCAATAACAAACAATTTACATACAAACACCGGCGTGTTAGAATTTTATTACATGTATCAATGTAGTAGACGTAACGTGTATAAAATGACATCAATGAAATGTCATCAATATTCTGAAAAAGGAAATTAAAAATAGAGTTCACAAACTCTTTTGAAAATACATACTGTACCTACCTTAGAGGATCGTTATGAAGATAACAGGATAGTTAACAACCATCCATAGAAAATAGATGGTATAGTGCTGAATACCGCAAAGAACAATCGGCGCGGCATAGAATGGGGCCTATACTGATATCCTGGAGGATTTAAATGATGCCGATGTCCTGTGCCTGCTGAGGCACACACACGCCGTCATGCATGTCTGCAGGACAACGTGCAGGACAACGAGCAGGATGAGGCAGCGAATGGCTGGACTGAAATTAAAATCGACAGACGCAAGAGATGTGGTGGAGGCACTAATTCACGTACCTCGGGAGTGTCGTGTCAGAAACTGATGGGATAGAAGAGTACCCTACATCATTTCGAGTCTCGCCAAGGCCAGAACAACCTTCACAGCTGCGCCCCGTAGGCAGTTGCGAAAATGGACACGAAGAGTGAAACTCAAAACAAAGTAAACGTTAAAACTCTACTGCTAACTGCTATACGGATGCGAGACATGGAAGGTCACTAAAGACATTTCGCACCAGCTACCAGCTATAAGTCTTCGTCAAACGCTGCCTCCGATGGATCCTCGGTACATACGGGCCCGAGAACATCACGAACGTAAGACTATTGGAACGCTGCAGTGAGACCCCTATCCACCAACAGATCAAACGTCGGAAGTGTAGCTGCTGCGCTGGATTGGACACACGCTGCAAAGGGATCATGATCACATCATACCAAGGCAAGTCTTACTGAAACTACTGGTAGGGTTTCAAAAACTGTTCGATAGTAAGTAGGTACATTTATTGATAGTGGCTATAGGCTACATAACATAATGCTAAGATTAATAGGAGCGGTGCAGCAATGTTTCGAAAACGGAAAACATTTAATCGTTATAAGAGTATCCGTTGCGCCTCTGGGTAAATGGTTGAAGTTACATAATAGTAGTTTATGACACTGTTGCATAATGAGGGTTCTTATAACACGAGTTTATTTTAAAAAAACGAGCCGTAGGCGAGTTTTTTTATAGTATCACACGAGTGTTATAAGACCAAGTTATGTACAGTGTCATACACTACTTTATATACTCTAATACTATAATACCTAATTTCATTTTGTGATATATAGTTGCTCCTTGATTTCGCCGGTAACAGGTTCATGGTCATGTTTGACGCAGTTTCCAGAATGTCTGGTGGTGTACAATTACCACCATCCTCGCTTTAAGACATGTTTTGACACAAAAAACTAATTTATTTTACAAACATAACCAAACTTTGTTTAATTTAAATGTAAAATGTTGGCGCCAAGAGCAAGCATCGATTGCGCATGTGTGTTTCTTTTTTTTTCAGGCTGCGGAGGTTCAATTTTTTTTAAAGTAGAGTTTCAAACTTCTTTTTCCAGCTGGAGGTTGTTTATGGTGTATCGTAATGATTAAAAAGTTATATTATGATATAGGTGTCCATACAAGACCTGTATCGTAATAAAACTTTTTTTTTGGCCTGTGCGTAATGTTTGTCATAAGAGTATTGATTTCAATTTTATAATCTTTGTATTATAACTAGTATCAGAGTAGATAAAAACAATTTAATAATTGTTCTTCTTAAAAAGTTCTAAAACAAAATACCTATTAAGCTATTGCATAGCTTCTATCGCGGGCCTTGCGTGGAGACCGAATCCAGAAATTGTGTCACGAAAATAAATCACACTCTCGGCTACCTTCGGCCACGCTCGGCCACGTTCGTGTATCTCGCACTTCATATACCAACGTGTACACGTGAGCGTTTGCATAACGTGTACCTATGTATATGAAGTGAAGTAGGGTGAAGTGGGGTGGGCTGAGGTGTGTAGGGTGGGGTGAAGTGAAGTGGGGTGTGGTGAGGTGAATTGGTGTGAGGTGGGTGGGGTGAGGTTGATGGAGTGGAATTTTGGCCTTTTGGACTTCAGGACTTTTGGACTTTTGGACCTTTGGACTTTTGTACTTTTGGACTTTTAGCCTTTTGGGCTTTTGGACTTTTGGACTTTTGGAATTTGGTTTTTTGGACTTTTGGACTTTTGAACTTTTGGACTTTTGGACTTTTGAACTTTTGTACTTTTGGATTTTTGGACTTTTGGACTTTTGGACTTTTGGAACTTTTGGGACTTCTGGGACTTTTGGGACTTTTGGGACTTTTGGGACTTTTGGGACTTTTGGGACTTTTGGGACTTTTGGGACTTTTCGGTCTTTGAGGACTTTTGGGTCTTCAAAAGTCCAAAAGTCCAAAAGTCCAAAAGTCCAAAAGTCCAATAGTACAAAAGTCCAAAAGGCCAAAAGTCCAAAAGTCCAAAAGGCCAATAGGCCAAAAGTCCAAAAGCCCAAATGTCCACAGTCAAGTAGGTACTTGGTGCTTTACTTTGTTGAACATAGGCCTTAAAATCTTACTTCTTACTAATATTATAAATGCGAAAGTTTGTGAGTGTGGATGTTTGTTACTCTTTCACGCTCAAACCGCTGAACGGATCGGGCTGAAATTTGGTACAGAGATACATTATAGTCTGGAATAACACATAGGCTACCTTTTATCCCGGGAATAACTTTTACGCGGTCGAAGCTGCGGGCATCAGCTAGTATTCTTATATAGAAATAATTATACTAGCATAGTTGGTAAAAAATGCTATGTAATAGCTTTACCGCGGCAGTCCTCGAGTGCCACACGTCTTTTTTTTTTTATTAGATTTAAAATTAGGTATATGTTATCGTTATGCGAGCAGGTCATGCTTGTAAAAGAGACGGCGGGGCGTTAACGGGAGAGAACTCTCCCACTCGAGTTCCGCAGTCGGCGGCCTGGACGCCGTCAAAGTGTCTTCGCCGAGGCCTATCGGCCTCCATAACCTGGGGCCTGAGGACGGTGAGAGGGCTGCTCACCGTCCTTACGGAAGCAGGCCCATGAAGGCAGCGTGACGTTAGGAACTCACGCACGCTCCCCCTTAGAAGCGGGATCACACCCGAAACCCCCCAAAGACGCGGGATAGCACCCGAGCCACCCCCTGGGCGAGGCCGCAGTAGCGGCAGTGGGTCTGTTGGGAGTCCTGGGACATCCTTCCGAGGGCTAACGCGGGACTCCCAACCATAGGCTGTTGGGCGTAACGTGAGGTTTTTAGTCGGTCTCACATCTTCCAGTTCCTCTTTTTTTTATACTACTTAGGTGGCAGACAAGCTTACGGCCCACCGGAAGGTTGGTAACCGTAGCCTATAGACGTTAGCAACACCAGAGGCGCTACACACGCGCTGCCGACCCGGGCGAAGGTTGTGACGACCCACAGTTGAAATTTTTCAAGCCGCCCATAAGGCCTTCAACTTGGCTTAACGACTGTCGTTTTACTGACAACCGGGACCAACGGCTTATCGTGCCTTCCGAAGCACGGAAACGCTCTTAAATAAATGTCACAAAGTGGTCCATGTGGTGGTCACCCATCCATATCCGGCCATAGTAAATGTTGCTTACTGCAGTGATCGTTTACAGAACACTGACTCCGCGGGGCCACGAGCGCCTCTTGCGATATAGTGTGTGTGTAGCGAGTAGACGTGCAAGTTAATCCTGCGCACTGAATGCAGCATAGCCACGCCTACTTCGTCAGGTACAGACGTCGTTCGCCTCGTGTAACGATATCTTAACCGGTGTATTCCGGATTGATGCATTGTGATAGTTTGTACTTTATTATTTCTATTGTTTAGGACTAGGTATAAAAGCAATGTTTTGGATGTAATAAATACACTCTACTCTCTGCTTTCGCGTGTAATTTTATCTACCTAATACCTCTGCCCGTCAATACTCTGAAGTTGCAAGTACTTAGTAAGTGGTACATCTACAACCAATTCACTGGTGACCCCGGAAGAAGTTCTTACGTACCTTTATCATCCGAGCGTCAATACCGGTTGCATCCGTTACCTTTCAGTACGTATAAGGTAGGAGTAACGTCGCTATTATCCGAGCCTTACTACCGGTTACCGTCTCGTACGTATTGGAACAGGCATCATCTTCATCCTAGCATCGCACCCAGTTCCGTTTTGCTGATTATACAGAGAAGCAAAATGACAGAGAAGACAAGTACGACCGCTAACGTCGTATTAGGAGAAGCCTACCGCGTTGGAGTGAGGACACCCCCGTTCAACCCCGACGACCCCGAGTTATGGTTCGCACAATTGGAGGGACAATTCGCTTTGTCAAACATCACCAAGGACGAGACGAAATTTCACTACGTGCAGGCGCAGCTGGAAGCACAACATTCGACTGAAATTCGAGACATTATTGTATCCCCACCTACTACAAACAAATTCGAAACCCTGAAATCTGAACTCATCCGACGTTTATCAGCCTCACAAGAACGTAAGATCAAACAACTTCTTATGCATGAGGAGATGGGAGACAGGAAGCCTTCACAATTTCTCCGGCACTTACAACTACTTGCTGGTTTTATTTATTTATTTAAAACTTTTTGCACAAAAACATGTACAAAGGCGGACTTAATGCCAATGGCATTCTCTACCAGTCAACCTTTGGGTGATGCAGAGATAAGATAAAGCAGGTGCTAAAAGTATAAAGACGAAAGGTTTGTATAAAATGGTACAAATTAAATACAAGAAAGAAATATTAAGAATTTACTTACTAATTACATAAATTAAAACATACTACAAAGATTATATATGTATGTAGATACTTATATAAATGAATATAGATAAATATTTCTATGTAAATACAATATAATAAATAGATATTATCATACATAATATGAATAAATAAATACAAACATGAAAATCCTTAACAATAAAGTAATATTCTGCTTAAGGGACCCTATAGAGTTGACGTACTCGGTTTCTGAACGAGAGACGGTTCGTCAAAGTCCTGACTTCGAGAGGAAGGGCGTTCCAGAGAAGAATAGATCGCACTAGAAAAGAGGAATGGACAAGATTTGAAGTGTGAGTTGGACAGTGCAGTAGAAGATTATTAGAGGAGCGTAAATTTTTGTTATGATTAGAGCCAAGTAGATGAAGATGAGATTTTAAGTAAGTAGGGGCATCGGGAGATTTTAAGAGTGAAAAAAGTAAACAGACAGCTCGCAGACTGCGCCGCCGTCTAATAGGTAACCAACCCAACTCATCACGAAAAGCCGAAACGTGGTCATACTTCCTAAGATTGTAGACGAATCGAATGCAATTATTGAGAAGTCGGTCGAGTTTATTGAGCAGATCTGCATTCAGGTCGAGATAGCACACATCACCGTAGTCGAAAATCGGAAAAATTAAAGTCTGCATAAGCATTGTCTTGGTTTTGACGGGTAGAAAATTTTTGAGTCGATAAAGAGCCCGAAGTGTTCCAGTCACCCTTTGGCTAACGTTAGTGACCTGAACCCGCCAACTCAAGGTTGAGTCAATGTGTAAGCCCAGATTTTTAACACTGACAGTTACTGGAATAACTTTTGAGTTAAAAGTTATCGATGGAAGAGTCACATCTTTTAACTTGTTGATCATATAGTTAGTGCCAATTATAATACTCTGGCATTTGTCAGGGTTAACGGCCAGCCCAAACTTATCACACCACCCCCCTATCAGCCCCAAATCCGCATTCACACAATCTATCGCCTCTGAGATGTTATCCACAGAGGCTTGGCTATATAATTGCAGGTCATCAGCATACAAGTGATACGCACACTGAAGATCGGTGGTTAAGAGGTTGATAAATATCGAAAAAAGAAGAGGAGATAGTATGCCGCCTTGAGGGACCCCAGAGTCAAGATTGCACCAACTCGAAGACATCTCATCGACACAAACTGACTGCTGGCGACCCTGAAGATATGAGGAAAACCAATCCAGCTCGTCAGAAGAGATCTTAATGTGGGCAAGGATGGATAAAAGTATGTCATGGTTAATGCAATTGAACGCATTTGAGAAGTCAACCAAGACCATCACTGTGGCCTTACCTTTCTCCATCCCATCCCCAATGTCACCCGTTACTTTAAGGAGTGCGGTCGTCGTGCTATGTCCTGGTCTGAATCCTGATTGTAAGGGGCTAAGTATTGAATTCCTGTGGACAAAGTTGGACATCTGTCTATGTACACACGCTTCCAGCACTTTCGATAAAAAAGGAAGGATTGAAATTGGACGAAAATGGTTTGGAAGAGAGGGATTGGAAATTTTGGGCAGGGGACGAACGTAGGCTTTACGCCACAAGTTTGGAAATTGCCCAGAAGCAAGGGAAAAGTTAACTATGTGTGAGATAGCAGGAAGAAGGAGGTCCAGGATAAACAGGATCATACGACGACTTATGTTGTCGCAGCCCACTGCTTTAGATTTAATAGCTAAAATAATCCTTTTGATCTCAACTGGCGTGACTGGAGAAAACTGAAAGGGTGAATAACTGGGAATGGTTAATCCGGCTACGAAATCTACCGTTTGACGCTTGGTTAGGCCATCAATTGCGAGAGAGGTGGAAAAATGCCGATTGATAGCATCTAACTCAATCGTCTTAGGTAGCTCCATCTGCCTTGGTTTACCTATTCCCAATGTCCCAAGGAACTTCCAGACATGAGCTGGCGATGAGTTAGTTATATTGTCAAAGATGTGTCGGCGTTTAGCGTTCCGTATCACTTGGTTACATCGATTCCTGGCAGTTTTGTAAGAGCTCCATAGCATGTCTGTACGATGTTTTTTATATTTATGAAAGGCCCTATCTCTACGTTTCATGGCAATTCGGACATCATTTGTTAGCCACGGCGCCGGGGGATGCTTTAATTTTACCCTCCTGACAGGAGCATGAATGTCGTAGAGGCTATTTAAAGTTTCATTGAAGAACAAAACTTTGTCATCAACTGTGGTAGCCTCTCCCAAAGGTTCCCAGTTTATTTCCGCGGCATCCGCACACAATTTAATGACGTCCATCCGTCCAAAACAACGCCTATGCAGCACTTTAGGTTTGAGTTTAGGAGGTTTGAGAATATACGATAGATAAATTAGATCATGATGGGAAAAAGCCGGCGCTAAAAGCTGACCGTGTGAATGTACAAGAGTAGGAGAAGAAGTAAGAATTAAGTCGAGCCAGGTATCATCTGTATCTTTATTGTGGTGTGTGGCCTCAAGTGGCAAAATATGGAGACTGGCTGACTCAACTATGTGAAGCAGTTTTTGAGCTCTTGAAGAGTCTACAAGAAGATTGGTGTTAAAGTCACCCATGATGATGTGATGCTCATAATCAGACCCTAAAGACTCTAAGACCAATTCGAAATCGGTGAAATAATCAACACAAGGGGGACTATAAACAACGCCAAGAATAGTTTTAATACCCTTGACCCAAACCTCAAGGAAGAGGAACTCCGCAGAAGCGGAGTAATGTGGAGGAGATGAGGCAACTATTTTGAAAGGTAGATCACTACGAAGGTATATTGCAACCCCACCTCGCTCCTTCCCGATCCTGTCGTTTCTAACTAAAATAAATCCCGGGAGAGGATATGAAGTAGAGAGTAGGTCAGGCTTTAGGAAGCTCTCGGAAATCAGAACCGCATGAACGTGGGAGTTAGCGAAAGTAGCTACAAGCTCACTGTAATGACTAGCCACACTTTCTGCATTTATATGACAGACATTAAATGACCGTCCCAATTCTTGTTCTAAATGCGTACGGAGTACATCACCAACTGTTACTGTGGTTGTATTGTCTGTAATTGAGCAAAAGCTGTCATTCTCAGACGGTGTATCGTAAGCAGAGTGGAAAGAATCATTATCTGCAAATAAGTCAGTCATGTAGTTTAAAATAATGAATAATATAAATATAATAAGTATTTAAATACCGAATAAATAATTAATATATAAAAAAATATAATAACAATAAATACGATAAAAGTACCAATACAATATTTACACACAGTTGATATAAGTCTCACTCTCTGCACCACCCGCCAGCAAACATTCACAATACTGTAACAGAGAAATTAAGTTTAACATTATACTATTATAAAAATTCCTAGAACAAAATGAAAACCAATATTATTTACAAAAAAAGTGGTATGTTAGTATAAAAAAACACTGCACGATCAATTAAGCTGCAACGGAACGCAAAAGTTTTTACACGAATAAAGAATACTAAATATCGTGCCTACATATTTCTGAACGAAACGGTTCACTAATTTGATGCTGCGGTCAGATTTTGTTATACGTCACAAATGTCAATGTCACATCAGTCAAACTAATGCGGCTAATTTGTAAACAAACAAACCAAGATAAATTATTAAGTTGTGGGTAAAAGAAGTAATTTAGTGTTAAGATAAGTGATAAGACTGTTACACAACAGTTAGTATAGATATAGACAGTTAAATATTACATGACCTTAACAGTCTTGATTGAAATTGAATACTTTAAAACATAACAAAATATGCAAACCGGACCGCTAAACGAAGCACCACCATAAAGTCTCAGTTCTTTCGCAATCTTGCCTTTGCGTTATCTGCACTAACTGCATCACTCTTCGATGGAATGGCACCCCGCTCAACAACCACCTTGGGATGCTTAACAGTCAAAGAACTAAGCTCATCTATGGATGTTATCTTGTGACGACTGCCCCCAATGTTGACAACAATAACACCGTCCTGTGTCCAGCATGCCCGTACACCAAAATGTTGCCTGGCTTTGCTGAAGACTGCCTGCCGAGCTTTTGTCAAATTCTCCTTGACTGATACTGAAGAGCCTTTGAGTTTAGTCTTACAGCGCCATATGCTTGATCTTATATGAAGTGCAGAAAACCTCACCAAGACTGGACGGGGATGATCACCAGGAGCTCCCAACCTATGACTGTAGGCGATATCAGCAGCAACAATGCTATTCAGCGCCAACTTCTTCTGAACCACATCAAGAATAGCAGTGGTGCAGTTCTCATTCTCCGCTTCAGCCACTCCCATGAAAATAAGTGACTTGCGCCTGTGCCGTGTTTCCATTGCATCCAATGACCTTGCACACTCGGCGATCTGTCTTCTTAGCAGGCTGAGCATGGAAAACATGAGTTCCCTAAAGGTCCGGAACTCTTCTGCCACCTTCGCAACTGTATCCTTAGCAGGTCCAACAACCTGTAGCTGTGCTGCTAGTTCAGCCATCTTCTTTGAGAAGGATTCCTCAAGCCTGTTCTGTGCACTTTCAATATCTGCTAGTTGCGACATAGTGACCAAAACAGTGTACCTTATGAACTTAAGTGAATTGTGCTGGCAGGTGGTGTGTGTGGTTGGTGTCAGGTCACATTAACACTTTCTCAAATGTAAGTACTGACTTATTTTATTGTATTACACTACAAAATGGTAGAATAAGTTTAGAAAATATAGAATAGTTCTAATGTACCTCCGGACTTCATCAAGACCATCTGGGCCAGCAGGTTACCTTCTCACCTGCAGACCTGCATAGCAGCTCAGCAGTCGAAAATGACGTTAGAAGATATCTCCGAATTATCAGATCGTGTCCATGATGTCATGCCAGTAACCATGCAAGTAACCGCGCCAGTTACCATGCAAGTAGCCAGTACAACGCCAGTTTCAGATACAAGTAGCACTATAGCAACGCTAACTCGTACTGTGGAGGAGCTCACTAGAAGACTCGAGACAATGAGCACGGACATGCGTAGACTATCACGCTCACGCTCCAGAAATGGATTAAACAGTCAGAGGTACCGTTCGCGCTCACGCTCCAATAACAACTCCTTCTGCTTCTACCACAACCGATACCGAGATAAAGCGAGAAAATGCACACAGCCATGTACCTACAAGAAGGCGGAAAACTTTCCAGGCAGCCATTAGTGGCGGTAAACGACTGCCTAGCAATTACGAGCCGCCTGTTCATTACGGACCGCAAGACTAAGATTCAATATCTTATTGATACGGGTTCAGACCTGTGTGTCTTCCCACGGTCCGCTGTTCGGGAGCCACGAATGAAAACGCGCTACGAGCTATTTGCAGCCAATGGAACAATCATCCCCACCTACGGGGACTTGCCGCTTACACTAGATCTAGGACTACGACGTGCATTCACTTGGCGTTTCATCGTAGCAGACGTCACAAAGCCTATTATCGGAGTCGACTTTTTGGGCTACTACAACATTTTAATCGACTGCCGAAACCAGCGCCTAATTGATGGAGTAACTACGCTAACAGTTGCTGCGCCACAACAATCATCAGCAGAGGGAATTACTTCCATTCGCACCACCTCAGAAGACTCAGAGTACCACCGTCTACTGAGACAGTACCCTGATGTCACTCGCCCTGCTGGAAAACCTAACGTGGTAAAACACACCACGGTACATCACATCCGTACTACCCCAGGCCCACCAATAGCCAGTCGACCTCGCCGCTTGGACCCGGGACGCCTGAAGGTGGCAAAAGCTGAGTTTGAAGACATGCTGCAAAACGGTACAGCGCGAAAATCAGACAGCCCCTGGTCTTCACCACTCCACTTGGTACGCAAGAAGAATGATGGCTGGCGACCTTGTGGAGACTACAGACTTCTTAATGCGCGTACCATCCCTGACCAATATCCCATCAGGCATTTGCAAGATTTTACACATCAACTGAATGGATCTACTATTTATTCTACCATCGACCTGGTAAAAGCCTATAATCAGATCCCGGTCTTTGAGGAAGACATTCCAAAGACTGCAATAACCACGCCTATAGGATTATTTGAATTTTTATTCATGACCTTCGGCCTCCGCAACGCAGCCCAGACCTTCCAGCGCTTCATGGATGAGGTCCTCAGAGGCCTAGACTTCTGCTTTTGTTACCTGGATGACATCCTCGTCAGTAGCAACAGTCAAAGTCAACATCAAGAACACCTAAGGCAACTGTTCCAAAGACTAAGTGACTAAGGAGTATTAATAAACACAAACAAGTGCATCTTTGGCAAACCAGAAGTAGAATTCTTGGGATTCAAAGTCTCTGCAGAAGGGATACAACCCTTAAATACCAAAATCAAAGCCATGCAAGAATTTCCAATACCCAGAACGGTAAAAGAACTAAGACGTTTTCTCGGTATGCTCAATTTCTATCGACGCTTTATCCCAGCTGCAGCTACCCTTCAAGCTCCACTACATGCCTTACTTACTGGTCCGAAAATCAAAGGTTCACATCCAATCAATGTGACACCAGAAGTTTTAGAAGCATTTGAGAATTGCAAGCAAAGCCTATCAGATCTCGCACTATTAGCGCATCCAGATCCCACTGCTGAAATGACAATTCAGACAGATGCGTCTGATACAGCAATAGGTGCAGTCTTGCAACAACGAAGAGGTCAGGATTGGCAGCCTTTGGCCTTCTTTTCAAGGAAGCTCAGCCCATCTCAAAAGAAATATAGCCCCTACGACCGAGAACTTTTGGCGATCTACGAGGCTATACGTTACTTCAGATTCATGGTTGAAGCACGAGATTTCTCCGTCACTACTGACCACAAGCCACTAACGTTTGCCTTCAAAAACAAGAGAGAGAACTGTTCTCCAAGACAGTTTCGATACCTTGACTATATCAGCCAATTTACAACGGACATTAGGTATATCAAGGGAAAGAACAACGTTGTAGCCGACACCTTATCCCGAGTTAACGAGCTCACACAGCCGATAGACTACAAAGCCCTGGCTAAGGAACAACAATACGACCCTGAGCTTAACGATCTTCTTCGCAACGGCTCGTCTCTGCGGCTGGAGAAAGTCACATTACCTGACAGCAACATCGAGCTCTATTGTGATGTGACAGCAACGATTAGGCCATTCATCACAAAGTCTTTACGCAAGCAAGTATTTCTGTCACTCCACAACTTAAGCCACCCTGGTGCCAAAGCTAGTATTCACTTGGTGACACAAAGATTTGTATGGCCAGGCGTAAGACGGGATTGTAGACAGTGGGCCATGGAATGCGAAGCATGCCAGAAAAGCAAAGTTGGCCGCCATACATCAGCTCCACTAAGCAGCTTCAATCCACCATCAGGACGTTTCCAACACCTACACCTAGATCTTATAGGTCCCTTACCTGTGTCGAGCAATCACAAATATTGCCTCACGATCGTCATCCGTGCAACACGTTGGCTCGAAGCGTACCCACTGCAAGATATAACAGCTGAAACCTGTGTAAACGCCCTAACAACAGGATGGATAGCACGGTTTGGATGCCCTGAGCACATAACCACCGACCGAGGACCACAGTTCGTTTCACAAGTCTTCAGAAACCTAGTTGCACTGGTAGGTGCCACACATCATCTCACCACAGCGTATCACCCAGCAGCTAATGGCATTGTGGAAAGAACGCATCGTACACTGAAAGCTGCGATCATCTGCCATGGTTCATCTCATTGGACAGAAGCACTCCCATGGGTCCTAATGGGCATTCGCAGCGCTTGGAAAGAGGATTTGCAGACATCGATAGCCGAACTTGTCTACGGAGAGCCGCTACGTTTACCTGGACAGTTCCTTACCACCAGCCCTCAAGATCCAGTTGATATGACGGACGTAGTCAGTAGACTGAGAGCTCATATGGCAAAGCTAACGCCACAGCCCACTTCATGGCACACAAGCTCCAGTCGGCCGTTCTATATCCCCAAGGATCTACACACAGCCACACACGTCTTCTTACGACGAGGTCCAGTAAGACGATCGCTCCAGGCACCATATTTGGGACCATACAAAGTTCTTTGTCGCAGCGAGAAGACCTACGATATAGACGTGCAAGGGAAACCCCAGAGAGTCACGATAGATCGCTTGAAAGCAGCATATATGGCGAAAGAAATCTTAGATTCTCCACCGACCCAGGTCCATACCCCGTGCAAGCAGTCAGCAGTCAAGAAGACAGCAAGTGGTCGAGTCGTTAGATTCCCAGATCACTATCGACCGTAGTTAAGGTCTCGCCGGGGGAGTGGTGTAGCGAGTAGACGTGCAAGTTAATCCTGCGCACTGAATGCAGCATAGCCACGCCTACTTCGTCAGGTACAGACGTCGTTCGCCTCGTGTAACGATATCTTAACCGGTGTATTCCGGATTGATGCATTGTGATAGTTTGTACTTTATTATTTCTATTGTTTAGGACTAGGTATAAAAGCAATGTTTTGGATGTAATAAAAACTCTACTCTCTGCTTTCGCGTGTAGGTAATTTTATCTACCTAATACCTCTGCCCGTCAATACTCTGAAGTTGCAAGTACTTAGTAAGTGGTACATCTACAACCACTTCATGTGTATGACTAAAATATGGTGGCCGTAATATTATCATCTTTCGTCAAGAACCACACTCCATGCCTATAACTACTTTACATTTATAATATTAATGAAAAATACCTAGCCTGAAGAATAAGACATATCAAAACAGTTACAGGAAATTGAATCTTATGAAAATGGGCTTATGGTATAAAATTCTAATAATTCTACCCTCAAGACAAGCCCATGTTTGCAGAATACTTAGCTTCGACGTAAACGATCTGGTTTTGTGTACTTGTGTACTTTACTGAGCGCTATTTGTACACAATGTTAAGTAATTGTGTTTTATAAGGACGATATTCTAATAAATATTTAGATTATTATTGAAGCGCTCGTGGCCCCGCGGACTCAGTGTTCTGGAAACGATCACTGCAGTAAGCAACTTTCACTATGGCCGGTCCATGGATGGGTGACCATCCATGTGATCACTTTGTGACATTTATTTGAGCGTTTCCGTGCTTCGGAAGGCACGTTAAGCCGTTTGGTCCCGGTTGCCAGTAAAATGGCAGTCGTTAAGCCAAGTTGAAGGCTTTATTTCAACAGCAGGCAGTCACAACCTGCGCCTGTCCATTTAAACACGGCAATACGGTTCACAACGTATTACGTGGGACAAATTATAAAAAGGTGAAATGTGGGTATATAATATGCCTCTGCCTACCCCTTCGGGGATAAAGGCGTGATGATGAACCTGATATTTAGATTATTATTATACTTTCGTCTTTAAGCACGTCAGCTGAACGTAAGACCTGAGGATCGAAAAACGTGAAGAGGATACGTGTTTTGGTAGCCAATCAGTTTCGTTATTACTACCACCTCCTCTCCAAGTTGTGGAAATAACGAAATCTGATTGGTTATTAAAAAATCTTTGCAGTAAGAGCATTCAGTTGAGAAATTTGGTGAAACTATAAAACTGGCCTCCCTTGTTGACTAAAATAACCGGTCAAGTGAGAGTCAGAGTCACATACGAAAGGTTCCGTTCTAAACATATACATATGGTCACGCCTTTATCCCTGAAGGGGTAGGCAGAGGCATATAATATGCCCACATTTCAACTTTTTTAGAATTTATCCTGTTTAATAGGTGGTGTGCCGTATTGCCGTGTTGAGATGGATAGGCGCAGGCTGTGACTGCCTTCTTTTGATTTTTTTCTAGCCGCTTAAAAAGGCCTTTAACTTGGCTTAACGACTGACATTTTACTGGCAACAGGACCAACGGCTTAACGTGCCTTCCGAAGCACGTAAACGTTGAAATAAATGTCACAAAATGGTCACATGAATGGTCAACCATCCAAGGACTGGCCATAGTGAAAGTTGCTTACTACAGTGATCGTTTACAAAACACTGAGTCCGCGGGGCCACGAGCGCTGCTATTGTACCAAATACAGCAAAAAAATACGTTTTATACAAGGAACTTGAATGCCAAATTTTTTATTTTAGTCTGTTTTTAGTTTTTGTTGATAGGTATAGCGACAACAAAAATACTTACGTCATCTGTGAAAAATTCCGTTGTCTAGCTATCACGGTTCAAGAGATACATACAGACAGACAGCGTGGTTCCCGTAACAGGTTACCAGGTTAGGTTCATTTACCCTTTGGGTGTGGAGTGTGGAACCCTAAACGCTACAGCCGAAAACACCGGAACCTCAAAGCGCAAAAAGTCAGATATAAATTCGATCAAATATAGTTCAGAATTGTACATCCTGTACCTGAGAACGGTGAGCTGGCTGTTCGCCCTTCTTACAAAAGCAGGTCAAGACGATGGCGAATATCTCTTTGCCCCTCATAGTGGTGGGACAGCACCCATCACCCCCTCCCCTTCCCTAAGTAGCAGTATAACACCCGAACCAACTCACTAGACGCGGGATAGCACCCGAACCCCATAGGCGAGGCTGAAGTGGTAGCCAAAGTCTCCCGAGAGCCCTAGGATGTCCCAGGGCTCTCGGGAGGGCTTACCCAGGATTACTGGCCGTAGACAGTTGTAAGGTATCGTCAGTTTCTTGCCAGTTCAGGTGGGTCGCATTGTGAACTGGTGGTAGAGTTTTTTGGTTTATATCCCTTTCAAAATAAAAATGCCTAAGTGAAATGAATATATTTTTGACTAGCTGAACCCGCAACTTCGTCTACATAAGGTGTATGAAAGGAGAGGTATTTCTTCATCAGACTCATCTTAAAGCGTGTGAAACTGCCCTGTTTGCTTAATCATAAAGGAGCTTAAAGATTAAGTCTATTCTAAAACAATTCAGTCCACGCCTTTGGAGCGGACTGAATTATTTTAAAATAGCCTTAATCATTATATATTTTTATTTGATTTCATTTGATTTATGGTTTTAGTAGGTAGGAGTCCGGCATAGCATCCATTTAGGATTTCCAAACGTAAAAAAAGCATTGCACACCCAAAGTGCCTCTTCACATCAAGAATACATTACACAGTTTAAAATACACCCAACCTTTTTATGTCCCATGAAAGAGCTCGTATTGTGAGTCAAAATTAGTAGGGGATCGGTGTCACTAAGTGTAAGAAAAGGGTTCGTACAGTCAGAGTCAATAATATACGACCACACTATTTATCCAAGTAATTCGAAATCAAAATTATTCAGTTTTCTTATTTATTATTCACTTTATTGTACACCAAGCAAAAGAAAATTAAAGTAAAATATATATTTCGATACAAGAAGCCTTATTGCTATAAACTATTCGTACATTAGGCTATGAAATGGGCTAAGCAAAAGGCATGTTTTTTAACTTTTTTCGACCCTGTTATGGAAAAGAGAGACATAATATTCTACTACAGGCATTAATAACTTATAAAGAGTCCAATCAATTTACTCTAACTGAATTTGCATTTTGTATTAATTTGTTTTATCCACGAAAAATCATTCAAAGTTCAAACAACAATAATTCATTCAAACCAAGCCCTGTGAATAATCCAAGCACTTATTATCTAGTTCACGTAGGCACCAGTCCAAGAATATCTAAGTCTAGATAAGTCTGTCTAGTTGCATACAGTCTAGGACGAGACAATTCTGCAGACGGTGAGACAAATGAAACGTGCAGACCCGCGGCCTCGACTTGAGCCCTCTCCAAGTGAAACTAGTGAGGGGTTGTGTATCGATAGGTTTTTACGATAAAAATATTTTATATCGAAGAACCTAACAAGGTAGATATGTTATGCTTTTTGGGTGAGTAACGACGAAATTACTGGCTAAGTGGTGATGTGTTAGTCAATTTTCTCTGAATAAAAGGCATGATTGAATTAAATTTCATAGAATAATATTTTTTCTATAATGCCTGTTACTATGTATCCGAGCTGTATCTATCGGTCAGAAATATTAAAGTGACATAGCATTTTACTAACTAATATTTTCAAAGGCATAGAAGGAGGAGTAGTATCAAATGCAATGTGATGTGTTAAAAAGATACTGGCCTAATGTTTACTATACTATTGTAAATTAATAATTATGATGCCTGCCTTCATTTACATGTTTACCTGCTACTTTTCTAGTTGATACTTATGGGACGAATTTTATCACAGTAAGCTAATACCTAAGGCATTTTAGAAATTATTCAATAAGTAAAATTAAGGTGCTTTTAATTTATTTGATTTCTTTTCAAATATCGTGTTTGAACTTATTTCGATCGCATGTTTCATAAAAGTAAGTACTTATTAGTCCCCAAAAATAAAATTCACCTAAGCTTCTAAGTTCTATTCTAAGAAGTAGGTAAGTTTAACTACTTTAGCATAAAGTTTTGTACAGTAAATTCAACTCAAATCTATGATTAAAATTAACCCTGTGCGATAAGCAATCCAAGCTTTACAAGTGGTCATTATTTATAATTAGGCAAATTTTCATGTAAATTAAGTATCGCTGTAAGCATTCATGGTCGTAAAAATAGGTTATGAACTATTTAGTAAAATTTAAAAAGCATGAATGACTATGACTGACTGGAAAAAAGTCGTATGAAAAACAAAGTAATTGTTTTTATACATATAAAAGACACTTTGAACTGGTTTTAGGTTGAGAAGCCCAAACATAACAATATCACATAACTAGTTTCTTTTACACTTTGGACAAGAATAAAAATTTCGAACATAGTGATATTTACTTTTTATCGTACCCTTTTCATCTTCCTTCCAGACACTACCTGAATCTACTTCAGTTATAATTAGGCCTCCGGAGCAGAACGTCATGAAAGCAAAATGTCATGAAAGCAAAATGTCATGAAAGCAAAATGTCATGAAAGCAAAATGTCATGTACGCAAAATGTCATGATCGCAGATGGTCATAACCTAAATTGGTCATGATCGCAGATGGTCATAATCGCAATTAGTCATGATTGCTGACTTTTACCGATTTTTACCGTTGCTCATTTTCGTATCAGTTACGTAACACAACGTACTACAAATTACTGTTTATAGAGATAGAGAGAATATACTAGAAATTACATTTACTATTTAGGTGTTAAAATGAGGAAATCGACTTCCTATCCGTAACTAAACGCCGTATCCCAGTAGTTCCATTGCGTAGGTCCCGTTCCCGTGGTTAAAAAAATAGGTGCAAGCAATTCTCGACCTTAATGAGTGTTCTCTAAAAATGGATTATTCCGTTAATCCACCCCAAAAAATCCACCCAATGGGGTGGATAACCGGAATTACATGTTATGGTATGTCCGGAATTCCACCCAAGGGGTGGATTTCCGGATCTATTCATGATAAATAAAAAAGATCAAAAAAAAAAACAAAAGAGGATCGAAAAAACAAATGAAGATCGGCAAAACAAATGAAGATCGTCTTAACAAATGACGATCGAAAAAACAAATGAAGATCGGCAGAACAAATGAAGATCGTCGAAACAAATGACGATCGAATAAACAAATGACGATCGAAAAAACAAATGAAGATCGGCAAAATAAATGAAGATCGTCAAAACAAATGACGCTTGGATAAAAAAATGACGATCGAAAAAACTGTCTTCTGTGTGATCATTCACTGTCTGTGTGATCTTCATTTGTTTTTGATCGTCATTTGTTTATCTGACCGCCATTTATTTTGTCGATCTTCGTTTGTTCTGCCGATCTTCATTTGTTTTTTCGACCGTCATTTAATTAGACGATCTTCATTTGTTTTGCCGATCTTCATTTGTTTATCCGACCATCATTTGTTTTGTCGATCTTCAATTGTTTTGTCAATCTTCATTTGTTTATCCGACCATCATTTGTTTTGTCGATCTTCATTTGTTTTGCCGATCTTCATTTGTTTTTTCGACCGTCATTTAATTAGACGATCTTCATTTGTTTTGCCGATCTTCATTTGTTTATCCGACCATCATTTGTTTTGTCGATCTTCAATTGTTTTGTCAATCTTCATTTGTTTATCCGACCATCATTTGTTTTGTCGATCTTCATTTGTTTTTTCGATTGTCATTTGTTTACTCGATTCGATCAAAAACAAATGAAGATTGGCAAAACAAATAACGATCACAAAAAGGAAAATAGAATAAAATATATACAGTAGAGTCCGTTTATAATGACATCGAAAGGAATTGACAAACACGTCATAATAAGCGGACGTCATACAAAGCGTTATGTGAAATGAAAAACCTTTTTTATGTAAATATGTATGTACTTAAGTATTTTAATATAGAAACATAGTAATTACATATGTATACGTACATATTGAATCAATATCAAAATTGCGGTTCTTGTTTTTAAAAATCACTGAGGTTGTCGAATGACCCACGCCAAATTCCTTTGCGAGACATGAGTTAGATTTCTAATCTGCATATTATTGCATCTTTCTCCTCAATTGTAAATGCTTTACGTCGTTGAAATTTCATTTTTTTCACAGTAACAAACGAAAAACAATGCGTGACCTTCAACCGTAAATTACTCACTGAGATTCAAAACAAAAACGAGCCACGTGTCGAACGTCATCGGAAATCAACGAACATTACGCAAGGTGTAAAGAATCATGTCGGTCAGTATAACCGGACATGATTTATTAAAAATGGGTCATAATAAGCGACATGTCACTGTAAGGGAAGTCATTATATCAGACATTTTTATAAATAATTTTATATGAAACCAAACTTCGTTGTGCAATTCGTCATAATAACCGGTTGGTCAATATAGGCGGAGTCATAATAAACGGATTCTATTGTATATAAAATAGAAGAAATCTAGCTGCGTTTGCCATTGAAAAAAATAGGTGCTAGCAATTCTCGATCTTATGAACATGCATAATATTTATTTATTTTTTACATAGTCATGATCAGTGATGTCTGTTAACGCCTAAAAGAACATTTTTAGAGAAGTGTCATTAAGGTCGAGATTTGCTTGCACCTATTTTTTTGAATGGCACACGTATCTAGATTACAAAAAATGGCTGCAAGTAATTTTTGACCCTCAAAAATCAACAAGGCTGAAAGCTCAAAAGTCAGAACTCAGAACTCAAAACCCAAAACACAAAACTCACAGCTCATACTTAAGTCTTTTGTTTTATTAATTTGCATATGTTTTATCGGTTTTCATTTGTTTTTCGATCTTCATTTATTTTGATGATCTTCATTTGTTTTTTCGATCGTCATTTGTTTATCCGACTGTCATTTTGTCGATCTTCATTTGTTTTGTCGATCTTCAATTGTCTTGTCAATCTTCATTTGTTTATCCGACCGTCATTTGTTTTGTCGATCTTCACTTGTTTTTTCGATCGTCATTTGTTTATTGAACCTTAATTTGTTTTGACGATCTTCATTTGTTTTGCCAATCTTCATTTGATTTTCGATCGTCATTTGTTTATCCGACCGTCATTTGTTTTGACGATCTTCATTTGTTTCTTTTGATTCATTTGTTTTGCTGATCTCCATGTGTTTTGTCCATCTTCGAAATCCACCCATTTCATGGGTGGATTAACGGACTAATTGGATTAATAATATATAATTCCGGAAATCCACCCCTTGGGTGGATTTTCGTGGGTGGATTACCGGACTATTTTGATTAATAATATATAATTCCGGAAATCCACCCAAGGGGTGGATTTTTATGGGTGGATTAACGGACTAATCCCTAAAAATGTGGTTTTAGGCGTTTATAGACATTACTGATCACGAATATATAAAAAAATAAATGAATTTTATGCACGCTCATAAGGTCGAGATTTGCTTGCACCCATTTTTTTGAATGGTATTCGCATCTATATTATAAAATATGGCTGTAAGTAATTTTTGACCTTATCAACTTGCGTAGAGTCTTTTGTTTTATTGATTTTTCCGATCGTCATTTGTTTATCCGACCCTCACTTGTTTTTTCGATCGTCATTTGTTTATCCGACCGTCATTTGTTTTTTGGATCTCCATTTTTTTATGCGACCGTCACGTCCGCTAGTTATGTATCATAGCTTGACATTTTGCAATCCTGACATTTTGCCTTCTTGACGATTTGCGAGTATGACGATCTGCCGTTATATTATTGCATGACATTCTGCGATTATGACATTTAGCTTTTATGACGTTTTGACGTTTTTGACATTTTGCTTTCATGACATTTTGCTTTCATGACGTTCTGCTCCGGAGGTATAATTAGGAGCGACTGAAATCTGAAATTCTAACCTCGTAAGAGCGCCTACGTCATTGCATACTTGGTCAGCAGGTTCACCGCTACCAGAGGTAGTACCTGGGGCTCCGGATATTTTGATCTTGTAAAGCCGATATTTCAGACCGACATATTGAATTTTACATAAAGTCAGAAAATAAATATTTTGCGATGAAGAATATATTGGTATCGGTATGTGCTGAGACTTTCACTTTGAACCGCCAGCACTTCAATTCCTCCGTGATCATAACGCGTGTCACAGTGCCAAAATACCGAAAACACTTGATAATACTTGGTATAATATTTTTCGATAACCCTGTCCCCTCACTAGCGAACGCAAACACGGATTCATAGTAGCACAGACGCATCACTATGCACACAACAATAAACGTGAACCGCTCCCTAATCTTGTTTCACAGAACACTTGCATCCCTGCTTTGTTTGTCGCCATTTTTAAATTTTACTTTGAAATGCCAACCTACATTTTATCTTACTGATATTATAAATGCGAAAGTTTGTGAGTGTGATTGTATGGATGTTTGATTACGTACTTTCAGAACTATTTAAAAATAATACTACGAGCCTATAGTTTTCAAATTTTCCACAATACTTGTAGTGTAATGATATATTGTCAAATTTCATAGTTGTAGGTCAATAGCAAGTACCGTAATAATTTTGATTCTCTCCTAAATCTCGAAATACCGTTTTTTTGCGAAATAAACGGACGTAACTTTATTCTGATTGAACTCAGAAGTGTGATTTGTCACCTTCACGAAATAGAGAGCCTTAACAGACAGACGTACGGACGAACGGACGGACAACAAAGTGATCCTATAAGTATTCGTTTTTCCTATTTAGGTATGGAACTCTAAAAATGAAATCAAGTTACCAATACAGCGTTCAGTACTAGTCTGTAAGCGGTCGATTTTAATTGCTTGAATATTCAATTGAGAATCGATCAGGGATATTATTGGAAGTTAAATTGTTTGTAAGTTAAGCAAGCCTTATAAATGCTTGATTCAAAAAGCTCATCTTTTGATTTCGTATCCATTCTGTATATATTTGTTTATAGAGAGAAGCGAAGTCTTAAAATTCTTGGCATTTTAGGATAAAACCCTCCGTACGCAAATTCGACCCGAACTTGACGTGATAACCTGGACAAGGTCGCAGGCAGGTACTGCATGCAGAAGGCGTAAGGCCATCTGTTGTGGTGTAAATTGGGAGAGACCTACGGCCAGCGGCGCGGCGTGACAACGCCGCCATAATAGGTTCACCCCCCCCCCCCCCCCTTTTTTTGTTTTTTTTTATTTAACGTGAGGAAAAATCTTTTATGGATGTTATGTCGGAATCCTACCGATTAAAAAACCTCACGTAACGCCCACCAGACTACGGTTGAGAGCTCCGGGTAAGCCTTCGGAAGGATGTCTAAGGACAGGTTCACCCTCTATACCGTGCTAGAAAAAAAAAATTGTATTTTGGCTTCTATTTATTATCTTATATTTTGGCGTCGCCGCGTCGCGTCGTGGTGTAAGGAAGAGCATTGAGCATAGGTATAAATAGCGAAGTTAAGTGGACGTTTTCAAAAATCTCATACATACTGGATACCTAATCTACCACACACAGCAAGCAAAGTCGTTGAACATAAGCTAGTAGGTATTTGCATAAAGTTAAAATTGCATGACACAAACCGCTTTCAAATGTTCGTGATGTCAGTAAAATTACAAACTATTTTAATTCAACAAAATTAGCTTCAGCGGCAACGTGTAAAGGTCAACGATGCATATCGTTGCAGTTATGTGACCTTTGACCGAGGTCACCGAAGATTGCCTAGTGTCGTCAAAATGTACCAGCTAGTATTAATACCCAGAATTTATATGAAAACATGGTGAGTTTTAAATTACTATTGATTCTGGAGTATTTCAGTCGTCAACGATGCATATCGTTGCAGCTATGTGACCTTTGGCCAAGGTCACCAAAGATTGCCTAGTGTCGTTCAAATGTACCTGCTAGTATTAATACACAGAATTTATATGAAAACATGGTGAGTTTAAAATTACTATTTATTTTAGAATATTTCGAACTGGAATGCTTCATGTAGTTGCAGCTATGTGACCTTTGACCGAGGACAGTGTAGATTGCCTAGTGTCATCAAAATGTACCAAACTCAAACTTAAACTCAAAAAAACATTTATTTCGCATAATCCTAATACATAGGCACTTGCGAAACGTCAATGAATACAATGCAAATAGTACCACCAGTTCGTAACGCGGCCCGCTTGAGATGAACTGGCAAGAAACTCGGCGGGCTTTTCTTTTTGTGCTCTATTCACAAAATTAAAACTAAAAATCACAAACTATTGCATGAGAATGCAGTAGAGCAAGCAGATTATTTCCAGGCTTCCTTGTCAAGCAAATAATCGTCAATTGTATAGTAGCCCCTGCAGTACAATTTACCTTTTATACACTTTTTAAACTTATTTAAGGGCATACTTTTTATTTCATTTGGAAGCCTGTTGTAATAATTGTACCTAGTATTAATACCCAGAATGTATATGAAACATGGTGAGTTTTATATTACTATTGATTCTGGAGTATTTTAATCGTCATTGATGCATATTGTTACAGTTATGTGACCTTTGATCGAGGTCACTGAAAATTGCCTAGTGTCGTCATATTGTATCAGCTTGTATCATATCTAGAAGTATAGATTGAATATCAAGTTTTAAATTATTATTGATTTTGAAAATTGGAATCGACTCTGATGCAAATCGTTGCAGTAATGTGACCTTTGACCGAGGTCACTGAAGATTGGTTTGTGTCCTCAAATTGTGCCAGCCAGTGATAATACCTAGAACTTCTATAAAAAGTTGACTGCCTCTGTGGCGTAGTGGGTAGAGATACAGCCTGCGGCGCTGGAGGTCCTGGGTTCGTTTCCTGGGTCGGTTCAAATATTTGTGTTATACACAAACATTTGTTTCGGAGTTTGGGTGTTTTTCTAAGTATAATATGTATATGTATGTATTTAGAAATATATAAGTGTGTATATCAGTCGTCTAGATCCCTTAGTACAAGCTTATATTAGCTTAATTTGGGCTAGATGATGTTGTGTGAATGTCCACAAAAAAAAATACTTAAGTTGTGTTGAGTAACAACTATTAATATTAGAGTATTTTAAATCGTTAATGATGCATTTCATTGCAGCTATGTGACCTTTGACCGAGTTCACTGAAGATAACCTAGTGTCGTCATATAAATACAATAGCCTTTTGACGGAAAGGTTGATAGTTGAAAAATAATAATTTTTAACCTTCCAATTTCCACTCCTTCTTCCCTTTCCATAGCAAACAGAATAAGACCCAAATTTTACTATTAACGATAAAAAAGAAGGCTAAACCATAAACGAAATGCCGCAAGATAATAAACTAACGGTGTCATATTAAGGTCAACACACACTAACGCACGCGGCATCAATCATGCCGTGACGTTCGCTACTCATCACTGAACGAAGCTAGTTTCTTACTAATGAATTTTTTACTAAGGCTAGGCAATTCCTTGCAAACTTTCAGGTTAAGGCAGCAGTTTTCTAATTGTACATGAACGTAGCCATTTGGGAGCATTTTTGGGGTCCGCACACATTCCGAAATGTTACGATATTAACGCTGTTAACATTAATCATGTTAATTTTATTTATTTATTTATTTATGTACTTACACACAAGAAATTTAAGAATCACAACATTAAGAAAAATAGGTACAATGGTACTGCTTATTTCTATTAGAAATATCTCCCAGCAGACCAGCGAAAGGAGAACATGAAAAAGGAAAAAGAACTTTCAAAAGTGTGTAAATGAAGGAATAGGTTAGAACTAAACAAACATACATACAAAATTAATGAAAGAATATAAATCGAAATGTCATTAATTATTGATAGGTATAAATATGTACTTAAAATATAAATACGGTCTAAATAAACATATGTACTTACCTACATATACTTAATAAATACATAAATAGGTTTATAATGTAGAAATATAATATTCACGGACTTTCCTTTTGAATGTAGTGAGAGTTTTGCTGTCTCTGATGTTCGGTGGTAGTGAATTCCACAATCTGACCGCTTGCGCAGTGAAGGAATATGAGTAGAAATCAGTTTTGTGTCGAGGTATTTTGAGAAGTAGGCGGAGGTTAGACCTGCAAGGAGCGTCAAGAGAGCGAGCCCATGAGAACCGCTCCCTCAGATAGGAAGGTGAAGATGGATTGTAAAGGATATTGAAAAGTAGATTAAGAATACGAGTGTTCCGGCGAAGACGGATAGGGAGCCACTTGAGTTCTTTGCGAAAATGGGAAACGTGATCGTACTTTCTAAGATTGAATATGAAGCGTATACATAAATTTTGCAACCTCTCAAGTTTATCCAGAAGCTCCTCGGTGGCGTCTAAATAGCAAGCGTCAGCGTAGTCAATAATGGGTTGTATAAGAGTTTGCGCCAGATTGATTCTCGTCCTCAGGGGTAGGAGGCTCTGGAGACATTTCAAAGAGTGAAAAGAAAAGTGAACCTTCTTGCTGACATCGCTAATGTGAGCACTCCAAGATAGCGTGGTATCCATAATCACACCTAGGTTCTTCACGGAGTTAGTATATGGAATGTGGATACCAGCCAATAGTACCGGATTCAGTTTCGACACAGGTAGATTGTCACATTGGTATTTACTACCAATGACGATAGCTTGCGACTTAGAAGGGTTAATGAGTAATCCGACCGACCTGGCCCAGCAACTTAATCTATCCAAATCCTGGTTCATGGATGATATTCCAGAAAGTGCTTCATTACTCGTAAAATGGCGATACAGCTGCAAGTCGTCAGCATAGAGATGGAAGTTACTGTAAATGTGACTCGTAGCAGAGTTGATAAAGATGAAGAAGAGAAGAGGAGATAAACGCCACCCTGAGGAACGCCCACAGATAGCTCGCACCAGTCAGAGGACATCTGACCGATACGAACACACTGAGTGCGACCCCGAAGATAAGAGTCAAACCAGGATACAGCGGAGGAGGAGACATTTATAGACCTCAACGTAGCAAGCAGAACATCGAAGTCGACGGAAGTGAAGGCACTACTGAAGTCAAGGAGAACTAAAAGTGTTAATTGTTTTTGCTCCATAGCCCACCGGATGTCATCTGTCACTTTAATAAGTGCAGTGACAGTGCTATGTCCAGAACGAAAACCTGACTGAAAGGGGCTGAGGGAGTTAGAAGACGATAGAAAGACGGAGAGCTGACGATGAACAATATGCTCAAGGACTTTGGAGAGAAACGGAAGAATAGAGATAGGTCGATAGTCAGTTAGTAAACAGGGGTTTGTTATTTTAGGTAGAGGCACAACGTAAGCTGACTTCCAGACCTTAGGAAAGATACCAGTAAATAACGAGAAATTGAAGATAAAAGTAATGACCGGAAGTATGATAGGGAGAATGGGGAGGATCATCCTTGAGCAGATGCTATCGTATCCCGAAGCTGATGAAGTAATGGACAGAAGAGATCTCCTAACGTCGGACTCGGAGACGGAGACAAACTGAAAAGGAGAGGTCCGGGGCACAGGCTCACCCAAAAGTCTGAGTAAGGTCGCCCTCTTTATATCTGCATCCAAGGAGACCGGTGGTAGAGAGAAATGCTTATTTAGAGCAGTGGTGTCGATATCCTTGGTGTCAGAAACCGGAGATTTGCCTATGCCCACGGATCTAAGAAATCTCCAGGTATCAGCAGAATTCCGACCGTTAAGAGAATCGTAGAAGTGGCGTTTTCTTGCATCTCTACACATCCGACTGCAGCGGTTCCGCAGAGCCTTAAAAGCTATGAAATTTTGTTCCGAAGGGCTATTCTTAAATCGCCTCTTGGCTCTATCTCTGCGAGCCATTAGGTTTTTTATAGAGTCGTTCAACCAGGGTGCTGGATAATGTTTGATTCGAACACGTTTAACCGAAGCATGCCGGTCGAATAACTCAGTAACTGTAGCATTGAAGATGTTGACCATATCATCGACGTTAGCGGAGTTAAACACCAACGACCAGTCAGCAGAGCCAGCATCTCTTTGCAACGCCTCCAGATTCACACCCCTGAAATTACGAAGGAAACAGGTTTGTGGCTTACGTTTAGGGGGGCGAACACGATAAGATAGGAAAAGTAAGTCGTGTAGGGAAAAGGGAGCAGATAACTGACCATGTGTGCCCACATCGTCAGGAGAGGAAACTAGGATAAGGTCAAGTAGTGAAGGTTTGCAATCGCGGGCATGGTGAGTTGTAGAGAGCGGTAAAACATCTAGGTTATAGGCACACAGTATATTTAACAATTTACGAGAGCGACAGTCATTTTTTACTAAACAAGTGTTAAAGTCACCCATTATGACTACGTGACTATAGGAAGGGGTAAGGTCAATAATATTAGGCTTATTTCATGCCTTTTTTACGTGATGGAAAATCCTCGTGGATGTTATGCCGGACTCCTACCGACTAAAATACCTCACGTATCCTGCTAACAGCCTACGGTTGGGAGCCCCGGGTAAGCCCTCGGAAGGATACCTTAGGACTTATTTCGTGCCTTTTAGCTGTAAGTTCCCCACCATAATACGAAAGCTCCGCTAAATCAGTGAATGCTCGTACTGTAACTATCTGTAGGCTAAGTTTAAACTAAATCGGCAAAGCGGTTTGAGCTGATCGTTGATAGAAGCTAGTCAATGTTACTTTATACAGGGTTGTTCTGTTGGGAGTTCTGGAGTAGGTACTTCCGAGGGCTATAAAAAATAAATAAAATAAAATAAAATTTATTCCCTTTGAAATTTTTAAAAAAATTATTTAGGTTTGTCAAAATTTTTGTGACTCTACCGGGGGTTCGGAAATACTACAGACTGAGAAGAACACCCCAAGAAACTCAGTCTGGTCCCTTCTCTTCTAGTATCTTAGTATCTAATACAGTTTTTTTTTTATGTAGAAAGGAGCAATTCGTGTCACTGCCAGGCAGCCTTGTCTTCTAGAAAGTCTTTAATGCTATAATAAGCATTCCGGCACAATTTAAGTTTTATTAGTTTTTTAAATTTATTAACTGACAAACCTGTTATGGCTGTCGGCAATGTATTGTACATTCGAATACAATTGCCCGCAAAAGAATTGCTTATTTTATTAAGCCTAAATCTAGGTACAGCCAATTTATTCTTATTTCTTAAGTTTAGATTATGGATATCACTATTTTTAATAAATTTACTGTTATTTTTATGAGTATACTAGCTGATGCGCGCGGCTTCGCCCGCGTGAAATTTGGTTCCCGTTCCCGCTTCCTGTGGGAACATTTTCCCGCGATACAACAAGCCTATGTGTTATTCCGGACTATACTCTATCCCTGTACCAAATTTCAGCCAGATCCATTCAGCCGTTAGAGCGTGATTGAGTAACAAACATCCAAACATCTAAACATCCAAACATCTTCACAAACATTCACATTTATAATATTAGTAGGATAATAAGTTTTCATATATGTACTGTGAATACACAGTAAGTATGTTGATATCCTTAAACTTTTCTCTTAATGACTCCCGAATCCCCATACCATAGATAGCCCGGACAGCCCTTTTCTGCAACACAAAGATAGATTCGATGTCGGCAGCGTTACCTGTTGGTAGGCTTACCCGGGGCTCCCAAACGTAGGCTGTTAAGTAGGATATGTGTGGTTTTTAGTCGGTATGAGTCCGGCATAGCATCCGTGTTAAATAAATAAATAATAAATAAACATTCACGGACATTTCTCACAACGCTATCTGATCCCAAAGTAAGCTAGGAATAACCTTAGAGATAATTTTTGAAAAGCAATTAGTATGCTGACTCAATCACAAATTTTAATGTGAAAAAATTTTTGATCTCGAGCAGGATTTGAACCCGCGTCTTTTGGTTTGCCGGACCAGACGCCTTAACCAACTAGACCACCGAGACACTGCTCTCGACCGTCAAATTCTTTCACCTCATTACGTCTTGGGGCGACGTAGGCACCATCTACCGGTAACTTAGTTAAGTTGCCCGGCTCGAATGTATAGAATTGCACCTATATAATCATTCGACTTGGGATGATACCTGCCCAAACATTAGAGATAATTTTTGAAAAGCAATTAGTACCTATGCTGACTCAATCACAAATTTTAATGTGAAAAAATTTTTGATCTCGAGCAGGATTTGAACCCGCGTCTTCTGGTTTGCCGGACCAGACGCCTTAACCAACTAGACCACCGAGACACTGCTCTCGACCGTCAAATTCTTTCACCTCATTACGTCTTGGGGCGACAAAAATTTAGGAATAACCTGCTTGTGTTATGGGTATCAGACCACGTATTTAATATATTTTTTTCAATACATACATATTATACATAGAAACACCCAGACTCTTGAGACAAACTTTTATGGGTCACACAAATATTTGTCTCCGGTGGGATCGAACCCACGACCAAGCCTTGGCTTGAAAATTTTCAACAGTGGGTAGTTAACAACCTCCCCGGTAGGCAGCGCGTGTTTAGCGTTTTGGTCTGGTGCACGTCCATAGGCTAAACCAACCATCAGGTATGCGTAAGCTTCTTTGCTAGCTTAGTAGTATTAACAAGCTGTTTATGGAGTGGAGAGAGAGAGAGAGAGAGAGAGAGAGAGAGGAACCCACTACAACACACCCTCAATTCGTCAACCCTTTTTTTTGTTTTTTACGTGAGGGAAGTTCCTCAAAGAATGTTATCGACTCTTATCGACTAAAAAACCTCACGTAACGCCAAACAGTCTAAGGTTGGGAGCCCCGGGTAAGCCCTCGGAAGGATGTCCCGCGACTCCCAACAGACCTACGGCCGCTACTGCGGCCTCGCCCAGGGGGTGGTTCGGGTGCTATCCCGCGTCTTTGGGGGATTTCGGATGTGATCCCGCTTCTTAGCGTGCGTGAGTTGCTCACGTCACGCTGCCGTCATGGGCCTGCTTCTGTAAGGACGGTGAGCGACCCTCTCACCGTTCTCAGACCCCCGGTCATGGAGGCCGATAGTCCAATTCGTGAACCCTTACTCACAATATTCAATAATAACCACAACCATTTGTAACGTCGGAATAACGTATCTAACTCATCAAGAAAAGTAATATCTTAGGAAAAGTAATAGGTACTTTTACCCTCCAGATGGTTGGTGTAAAGCAAGGGTACACCTCATATAGTAGAACTTTTTAAGTAATAATTTTATATTGCATAACAACTAATAGCATAAACCTCTTTTCGCAGAATATCGTTTGGCATAAACTCATTTAGCATACATTGAAACCCATAAATTTGTAAGTCAGAATCATCTGTACGCATAATTTTTATATCCATAATATCACAATGTATAATCATCACATCGCAGAAAGTTCAAAACCAGATTCATCTTTTGGTATATATTTCTTATCTATAACTATTTAAACCCAAAATATTACATATCATATGATTTACTTAAGTCTGAATTCATTGCATTAAAAAGAAATAACCACGAAGGCTAAGGCGGGAGCTCCTCTCCGCTTCGCTCCCGCCTTAACCTTCTAACCTAACCTATCCAAGTCGGGGTACTCTCGAGTCGGGATGTTACTTTTGGAATATATTTTTTTGCGAAACAATTCATTTGGTAAATGTATATTTGACTAAATAAAAATTGAGCAAGTAAAAAGTTGCCAAATGAATATTTGACGAAGTGATTAAAATGCGAAATGTAAATTTGCTAAAGATTCTTATGGAAAATGAAACGCTGCGAAAATCTGTACTCTAAATGAACGTTATGCTAAATGAAGTTATACAAAATTTTAACTATGCCAAAGGTAATTAAGCCAAATAAAATTCTACTATCTTAAATGTATGCCATTCTAAATTCGGTCAAAAGCACATTATGCCTAAAAATATTTATATCAAATATTTTTTATGCCTAATAAATGATCGATAAAGAAGTTTCTGCGAAGTGAGTTATCCCAAATAGGTTTCGGAGTATCAAGTTTTTACCAAATAGACGGCACCCGTAAAGCAATACTCCATTACAAAACGTGACAATTAAGTCGACACGTGTTTCACCTTCAAAATAAGAATACTCAAGACAATTTTGCAGCAAAACCACTGTGTAACGCCTAATTTAATTAACTTAAATTTACATATAAATAAGAGATTCGAAGTGTCTGTTTGTAATTCCAAGTTAACAGCTATTTACTCAATGTTTTTTTTGAACGTGAGGGAAAATCCTTCATGGATGCTATGCCGGACTCCTATCGACTAAAATACCTCACGTAACGCCCAACAGCCTACGGTTGGGAGCCCCGGATAAGCCCTCGGAAGGATGTCCCAGAACTCCCAACAGACCTACGGCCATCACTGCGGCCTCGCCAAGGGGGTGGTTCGGTTGCTATCCTGCGTCTATGGGGGGTTTTGGGTGTAATCCCACTTCTTAGGGGCGGCGTGCGTGAATCTCTCACGTCATTTACTCAATGGTAAGGAAGATATACAAATACACAATACTTTAAAAAAATCTTGTATGTCTGTCGTTTGTTCTGACTAATCTCTGAAACGGCTGGACCGATTTTAATGTGACTTTCACTGGCAGATAGCTGATTTTATTGAGAATATTTAAACTATTTAATTTAGAAAACAGATATAGAGTAGATCATGGTCATGGTCATAGCCGGGGCATAGTTTAATCAAATGTTTAACTATAAGTACATATTAGGCTTCAAGGCTTATTAAACATGAAAATAAGTTGCTTATAATTTTATGTTGAACGTCATGCAACGATCGTGTTATAGAAAGGATTTTAAGTACATGGTTTATGACTGACCTGTTTTAATGAGGTTGTGGCAAGAAATATTTAGTGTATGTGTTGTATAACAAGTGACCTTGAAAGAGTTTTACACTTTGCGACCATCTATAGGTACTTAGACGAAATTTAGTGTTTGTATGTTCAAGTACAACCTTTTTATTAAATTAATCATCAATACATATAATAAAATCGTAACAGGTCGCTGTCTGGACATGGAATATAAATAAGAAAAAATATTATAGGGGGCTTTATGAACGCAATAGAACCCAAAACAATGATTTTTAGAATTTTTGTCTGTTTGTCTGTATGTCTGTATATCTGTTTGTCGGTACGTTTGTGCACGCTAATCTCTGTAACCGCTGAACCGATTGCAATGCAGTTTTTGTGATTGTGTTGAGGTTTGCTCCACTTAACACTTCGTTTATTTCATGTCAATCGGTTAATTAATATTTTAAGTTACAACACTTTTAAGAATTAGATATTTTGAAAAATGTAATTGTAGGGGTTTCTTTGAATGTGAGTGTAAATCTAAACGGACGTGTTAGCTTAATTGTTTTAAAATAGACTTAATCTTTAAGCTCTTTTATGATTAAGCAAACAGGGCAGTTTCACACGCTGCTTGATAAGTCTGATGAAGAAATACCTCTCCTTTCATACACCTTAAGTGACGTAAGTGAAGTTGCGGGGTCAGCTAGTGATGAATAAAAATGAATGGACCCTATTGATATTGTTTTGCTTATCAGTGCTTTTGAGGTGCGTTCAGATTTTTAAGTAACGGCATTGAGATAACTGGCTGGTTTGTGATAAATTCATTTACAAGCGTTTTGTGCTTCAAAGCCATTGGTCTCTACTACCAGTATCGTGGTAATCACGTCAGACTACATACTTGGATACTTGAATTATAATATACCTCCCTAGTTCAGAGCGAAATCTTGTTGGATACAACAGTATGTGATCAAATTATGCGAGACAGCTGTCATTCTTATATGATCTTTATTGGATTAAGATACGGTTGATTTTCCTTGTTTTAACATCCACGGATGTTCCGTGATAATATGATCATCTTGAACATTCTGGTTACCATATTAACGACACTCATACACATATAAGGCTGCAAGCATACCCAAAATCAATAGTACTATAATCAAGTAGACAATTTCAACCAATGTTTACTTAAACATTTTTGTATGTGACACTATCTTCCCAGCTGTCAAAGTGACAGCTGTCTATTACTGTCAGTGGGGGCTTCTCGTAACCAGTGAACCAACAAATTGACTGACAAACTTCAAGATAAACGCGACGTGAACTGAGTTGGACGGTAGATATGAATTTTGAAACTAGTCGGGTAATACTTTTATTTTTATCCGACTGCGCGACGCTATGAAGGAGTTATTAACAAAGCATAAAGTACTAATAAGAGGCTGGATGTTGTAGTGATAGTTGGAAATGATAGTTAGAAATGCAATTAAATGTATAATTTTTAAGAACCACAATAAAAACATCGGAAATAAACGTAATTATAACTTAGAATTTTAACTTTATGTCGTTGTAATAAATTTCACCGTTTATTTTTATTTCTTAGACATTTTTTATTTTTTATTAGCTTATTCCCAAATATTATCTGGGTATAATGTACTTGTTTTAATATAGAATCTGTATTAAATTAATATAATAAACGAACAAAGTAATAAACTGTACAGATCTTTGGCTTCGTTTAATTATTTTCTGGCTTGAAAATATTAATTTCAGACTCCATTGTAAGATGGAAGGCTTTCTTATCTTTTATTGTTGATTTGAGGAAAATTTTCTCAGAAAATATATTATTATTAGCTACTAGCTGTTGCCCGCGACTTCGTACGCGTGAAAATTGTTACAATGCCAATTTGATTGCTCTCTGCTTAGCCCCTAGGATACCTGGCGTAATAATATATAGCCTATTTTCGGACCCTACCCCTAAGTAATATTTGTGCAAAATTTGAATCAAATCTATAGAGTACTTTTTGAGATCCTTCCGGACAAAGCAAAGCAAACAGACAAACAGACAAAAAAATTTCTAACTATGTTTTCGGCTTCCGTATCCTTGTTGAACACCCAGTGAGTATTTTTTTTTAAATATTTCTAATGTACAGTTTTGACTTTTCTATCATTTTATTATATGTATAGATTTACTTGCATGAAAGCGTTCGTGGCCCCGCTGTCTCAGTGTTCTGTAAACGATCTTTGTAGTAAGCAACTTTCACTATGGCCAGTCCTTGGATGGGTCATTAATGTGACCACTTTGCGACGATTATTTGAGCGTTTCCGTGCTTCGGAAGGCACGTTAAGCCGTTGGTCCCGGTTGCCAGTAAATGGCAGTCGTTAAGGCAAGTTAAAGGCCTTTTTAGGCGGCTTGAAAAATTTCAACAGCGGGCGGTCACAATCTGCGCCTGTCCATCTCAACACGGCAATACGGCTCACCACCTATTACGTGGGACAAATTCTAAAAAGGTGAAATGTGGGCATTTAATATGCCTCTGCCTACCCCTTCGGGGATAAAGTATGTATTTACATGTAGATTAACAATTTTTGTAGTTTCGGACATACATGATACAATATTAGAGTAAGCAAGTAACACTTGTAATATGCTATTGCCGTGATGCTTTTTAGCGTTCCGTATTTAAAAGCTTAGTTGTCAGTCCGTCTGTCTGTCAGTCACCAGGCTGTATCTCATAAACCGGATAGCTAGATAGAAATTTTCATAGATATACGTTTAGTATATATCTATTGATGCCATAATAATAAATACTTAAAACTAAAAGCTATAATATTTAAGGGTACAAAAACAGTTCTGTTTTATCACCCCCCCCCCCCCCCCCCCGGTGATAAAACAGAACTGTTTTTGTAAACCAAATCTTACTAATATTATAATGCAAAAGTTTGTGAGTGTGGATGTTTGTTACTCTTTCACGCTCGAACGGCTGAACGAATCTGGCTGAAATTCAGTACAGGAGTAGATATAAGTCTGGAATAACACTTAGGGACTTTTTATCCCGGGGATAAGTTCCCTCGGGAAGCGGAAACAGCGCGAACAAAACTTGACGCAGGCGGAACTGTGGGCGTCAGCTAGTGGAACATATATTTTCAAAAATTTAATGTCACTTCGTTCAATAATATAATAAGAAGAAACCGATTATTCCCAGTTGTTCCGTTCAAGTAGTTCCGTTGCGGAACTCCGATGATACTGCTATTCGTGCAAATGTCACTGTAGGCAAAACTTATTAATCGCCACGAATGCACTACGGTCACTCGTAGCAATATTTCTACCGAAATAGCTACCCGCGCCACGAATCTATCATGCTCTACGCGATATCTCTACGAAAGAGAGACCGTATTCTTAGCATTCCATGGATTCTCCGTGCGGGCGCCGGGTCCATAGCGTGGCACAGGGGGGAACACCCCGACGGCGTCTGGGACTTGCGACCCATTCGAGTAGGTTTAGGGTGGCCACCTTACTATGCGCATAAACGATCACCTTCCACCGTCAACAATGTTCCCCCCCCCCCCCTGCCCAACCAGATTTGGTAAGATCCTGTCAATGCCGCTTTGGATACTTGTTTTAGTAAAGAGCTTACTGAAGCTCTTGGCAATCCAAGGTCCTTAAATAAATTATACATTGATTTAGCTGGAATTCCCCTTGCTCCTACTTCTACGGCATAGAGTTTAACCACATAGCCATTTTTGGTTAACTCATTGGTCAAGTCAAAGTATTTATTTGTCTTCATGGCGTGGTTCTTCGGTATGTTGGTCTCCCACGGCACCGTCAGCTCCACGAGCACCGCACGCCTGTGTATCCTCGAAAACAGGAATATGTCGGGTCTGGATGACGAGGCACATACATCCTCCGGGATTTTGTAGTGTTTTTCATACGTGTCTGAGAGTATGGTCCAATCGGCGGCAGCCATCAAAATTGAGTATGGCTTTTGAGGTACTTTCTTTGAACAGCTTTCCTTTACAAACGCAATGTCATTTCTTTTGTTTGTGGTTAATCCCTTTTTCGCTCTCGCTACCGCCAAACTGACAGCCTCACGTATGATTTCCAATACCTTATCGTGTCGGCGTGAGTAATGACCCCGGTCTAGTAACGTCCTACAACCTACCAGCAGGTGCCTAGCAGTTCCAATCGCTTCTCCACATGCATTACATGTTTTATCTGTGGCTTTCCCCCACCTGACCAGATTACTTGGGTCGGGGAGGGTCAATTGAAACACGTTCAGGTAGAACTTAAGCAAAGCCGGCGACCAGTCGTACAATAAGGTACGCCACTGCAAGGCCATGGGAATACAAAACTCGCCCAGAGTAAGCCATTCATTCTGCATCTCCAGGTTCATCGCGTGCACCTTGTAGGCATCGCTCTCATCCTGCTCCAGAAAAGATTTTGTAATGTCTTTATCTGTTTGTCTCCGGATACTACCCAACCCCGCTCGACCAGTCTGCGAACCCACCATGAATCTCTTGTGGAATTGGAGGCGTGACTCAAATTCTGCTATATTTTTATCCTTTGGAAGAGTTTGAACGATTTTGTCTCTTGATTTTGCCAAGACGTGCATTTTAGTAACTCTAAGATGTTTATAGAGTTCCGACGGCTTCTTAAATCAAATTTCACCACGTACACCGATTTGCTGTACATTTGTTCACCAAAATACGAAAATAAATAAACACAACAAATTTATGGTACACCAAAAATCTATAGAATAAGGCTGCGTTTTCCACCAGAGATGTGCTATACTACGATGCTATGGATGCGTTTGAAATCCACCAATTATATTCATTGGTTCACATAGCTTAGCACTGGTGGAAATGCCTAGGGGGTGGTTCGGGTCCCCGGTCCTCAGGCCCCCGGTCATGGAGGCCGATCGTCTTTGGCGAAGACACGTCAGCGGCGTCCAAATAAAATATGTTTTTTATAAGGAAGGATGCGTGCTATGGATGCGTGCTATAGATGCCTGCTATGAGCCATCGCGAGTGGTGTAGCTATGTGCAGAGCAGAGTACCTACAGTTCGAGCTCGAGATGCGCATCTTCCTCGCATAGCTACTTTGCAACGAAGCATCTTCGTAGAGCATCTTCCTCGCACAGCTACCTAGCGTAGTATTGGAGGAAATGGTCACATATTTTCATAGCGTAGATTTCACATCTTCGCAGCATAGCTACATAGCACATCTTTGGTAGAAAAGCACCCTAAAGATTGCATCTAGATATTTCATTTTCCAGTCACGATTTCAAATTTACGTGCAAACCGCACATAAATTTGAAATTTAGAAGTCAAAGTCAAATCAGAAGGTCACAGTGGTTGTTGACTTAAAAAGTTGAATAAAAAATATGATTTTCGGTTGATAAAAGCGAGTGTTTCGAAGGAAATAAAGTGCCGTGTGAATTTCATCTCAAGATTTTTGGGTTCATTATCTGTTTACGGTAGATAAGTTTCCTTTAGGTCCAAGTTATAAGAGATCATTCAAATATTTTTAAGGGGGTTTTCTTTATAAATTATGTGTAAAACTTGGAGTTTTCGAGTGTACTTGAAAGCGAAAGAGTCCTGCGTCCAGCAGTGGACTTTGATATTCGGATTTGATTTATTGAAAACCAAATATATTTGATGGAGTTTTAAAAATGTTGATATCAAAATATTCACAGTTTATTCATGACGCCCTATAGACTTATCATAGAGATGAGACTTTACTTCATACAAAAAGTGGTCACTGCTGAAGCTGGCGACTGATAGGACCAGCAGCGTTCTCGAGTGGCGACAGTATCGAAGACCATTTGAATTATGCCTGAACTTGTTGTTCGAAGAACAAGAAGGTCTGAATCGAATCACGCAGTTCCACTACACCACACGCAGTACGAGTGGAATTGCGTGATGCAAGAAACTCAGGAATCGAATTTTGTAGTTCTTTATAAAGTAGGTAAGTATACCATTTATCTTATTAGTTTTTTACAAATTTACAGTTTTCATACGTTTTCCGATATTTGTGGTAGGTATAACTTGTTACTTGAAAATCTCATGGTGCTAGTTTAACGCGAAGAATTAATTTATTTTGATTTTCTTAATTTTAATCTACTTGAAAGCGTCAAAAAACACGTTTTTTACGACATAAACGGCCGTAACTTTTAAAGTTAAATTAGAAGTCTGATTTTTTACAGATTCGTAGACCTTAATTCATAGTGATATACATATATGACGAGAAAGGGACCCCAAAAAAAAGGAATCAAAGCACCAACGTCACATATGTATTGCCGTATTACCTCTTCGCTCAAAGCTCTTACTTGCACCAAAGGTACTATATCAAGTTCTGAATTTCCCCAGAGGTCAGTGAGGCCGCAATACAAAGATTCAAACCGAAGTGTTATGTCGAACTATTTGAGAAAATTCACTAATATACGCTACTACAATAATATCTTTATTCACCCGTGTAGTTCCCATTCCCGTAGGAAAACGGGGATAAAATATTGCTTGTCATTTGGAGATAGTGTAGCTTCTCAACAGTGTAAGAGTCAGTAGTTCCTCGTGGTGGGTCTAGACGTGGACACTCTCTCGCTCGAGACCATGGTGCGAGCAATGATCTCCAGCGGGAGTAAGTGGGACTGCGCCACTTCTTTCTGCGAGCACGTCATGCTCGTGAAAGAGACGGTGGGGCGGGAACGGGAGAGAACTCTCCCACCCGAGTTCCGCAATCGGCGATTTGAATGCCGCCAACGTGTCCTTGCCGAGTACTATCGGCCTCCATGACCGGGGGCCTGAGGACGGTGAGAGTGCTGCTTACTGTCCTTACAGAAGCAGGCCCATGACGGCAGCGTGACGTGAGGAACTCATGCACGCCCCCCATTAGAAGCGGGATCACACCCGAAACCCCCCCAAAGACGCGGGATAGCACCCGAACCACCCCCTGGGCGAGGTCGCAGTGGGGCGGCCGTGGGTCTGTTGGGAGTCCTGGGACATCCTTTCGAGGGCTTACCCGGGGCTCCTAACCATAGGCTGTTGGGCGTAACGTGAGGTTTTTAGTCGGTAGGAGGCCGGCATGACATCCATGAGGATTTTTCCTCACGTTAAAAAAAAGGGGGCAGTAGTTTTGGAGTCTATTCAATGCAAACGCAAACAAACAATCAAATCTTTCCTCTTTATAATATAAGTATAGTATACTTTATATACATCATCATCATCTCACTGATTAGACGCCCACTGCTGGGTATCGGTCTTCTTTAAGGATAGCGTTTGATATTGTGCCGCCTGCATCTGCAGATTATATACATACAAAATTATTTTTAGACGTTGATTTTAAACTAAATCTACTTATCGTCGGAAAAAACATTAATTGCTCTCTATCTAGTCACTAGATAAAGAAGCTTTATAATATTTATGTATAGACACTATAAAATAATAATCTAGGAAACTTAATTTAATTATCTAGTATAAGTATGTAGTTGTATTTATTTTCACAGTCTTTTTCTCAGCCCCAAGCTGCTGCTGCTGCATGTTCCATCAAAATCGGTTAAGAGAAAATGGAGAAGAGGTAGCTACTGTTAGTCCTACTATCCTACTTCCTACGAATATTATAAATGTGAAAGTTTGTGAAGATGTTCGGATGTTTAGACGTTTGAATGTTTGTTACTTAATCACGCTCTAACGGCTGATCGGATTGAGCTGAAATTTGGCACAGAGATAGCTTATAGCCTGGAATAACACATAGGCTACTTTTCATCCCGGGAATATATTCCCACGGGAAGCGGGAGCGCCGCCGAGTGAAGCCACGAGCATCATCTAGTCTTACTAATATTATAAATGTGAAAGTTTGTGAGTGTAGATGTTTGTTACTCTTTCACGCTCAAACCGCTGAACGGATCAGGCAGAAAGTTGGTACAGAGATACATTGTAGTCTGGAATAACACATAGACTACTTTTTATCCCGGTAATAAGTTCCCACGGGAAGAAATTTTACGCGGGCGAAGCTGCGGGCATCAGCTAGTTATGTTATAAAGAATTCATTCGTTGTAATATAATTATTAGGCTTCTGTAGGAAAGACGCGGGCGTCCACTGGTCAACTAAATAAAGTGGTTTTTGCCTCAAATATTATATTTTTAATTGCCTAATTGGCAAGTGCCTCCAGTCTGATACTTCAAAGCCTGTAGTTTGTAATTTCTTGTTATCCTTCATTATGCTATAAAAAAATCCATGTCAAAGTACGTGTCGACCCTCGTGTTGTAAGGTTCCGTAAATAATAATCCGTAAGAATAATTTTTCCTTGACAAAACTTTAAAAAAAAAATGATTTATGGTCGATTTATATTCGTAATTTGGATAAAATATCAAAATATTGTATGTTACACAGCGGTTCAGTTGATAGTGGAGTCGCCTCGGAACCACGATAGGTGTAATCCTATCGAAACATCGGGGAACAAGATGCTTGTACCGAAAACCTTTATTTAATAGTAAATAGTGCCGCGCGAAATCCCGTTTTCAATACATACAATATGAGTTCAACGCGTGTTAGTTAAAAACAAAAAAAAAACAAATGATAGTGGAGGTAGACATAAATTCTGTTAAAAACTATTTCACAAAAGGATCCAAAAATCTAAACACTACAAACGTTAACAAACATATTTTTATAACGAGACTTCCTCAATGTTTTAAAAATCTATCAAATAAATCAAATTTATCTATCAGAGTCTATTGCATGCATATCTATGCCGAATTACAGTTTTCTAGTACGACTTATGATCTCCGAGTGAGAGAACTGACAGACAAACAAACAAACGAGATACAGAGAAGGATGACATGGTAAAGCTACAAAGGTTAATTTACTACGGAACCCTAAAAGTGTATAAAAAAGCGAAACGGTTATAATAACGGGGCAAAAAGGGCCAACACTCAACTAATTACCCTCGTCACCCTTTTTAGGGTCGACTTTCATGATTTTCCAACATCATAATATTTTAGCTCACATTTACTTGAAGTATTATAAATTGTATCATGGAGCGATGAGGTGCCTTTTATTACCATTACCACCTTCACGCCAAATCCTTTGTGGGGTAGGCAGAAAGAACCAAGCGCCACACGGCACGGTCCATACACACCTCACTTGCTTCTTCAACTTTCATTTTTCTTTTCATGCATACACATCGGTTCCTTCGGCTCTTGACACCACCTTGTGCTAACACACGATTAATTTGGTCATGGTAGGTGTGTCGTGGCCTTCCCTGACTCCTACGTCCATCCACTTTCGCGTTGTATATCTGTATTGCCATTCTTTCATCTCCCATTCGTTCCACATGCCCGAACCATCGTAGCATGCCCTTCCTTACTTTAACACCGACCGAGGTGCCTTTTTTAAAAAATGGTATTACTAAATATTGCTAGATGATGTATTACTAAATGAGCCTCGTGTGGCGACGGGGTTCCGTGTTCGACGGATAAGAGTACAAAATGTCGCCACCCCAATACATCCCGAGGGTGTCGTAAGAGGCGACTTAGAGTACACTTTCGCAATAAGATCCATAACGTAGAGAAGGAAAACTCGAAATGAAATCCGGTTGTCAGTAAAATGACAATCGTTAAGCCAAGTTGAAGGCCCAATTGGATTGAAAAATTTCAACTGCGGTTCGCGGTGACCGCCTGTCCATTGCAACACGGCAATAGGCCCACCACCTATTATGTGGGACATAAAACTATAATGTGGGCGTTTAATTTGCCTCTGCCTACCCCTTCGGGGATAAAGGCGTGAACATATGTATGTATGTACTAAATATTTAGTTTTGTTTCTTTTTTTTTTTTCTTTTATATTTTGCTCGCCAAATTGACGTCGCCACCAGCCTGATGGTAAGCCGTGACGCATCTCGCGATTGGAGGCCAGTCTCACAGTCGTTAAGACTTTCGACAGTGGTCCTCAAGTTGGCGACCCTGTGAAGTGCCTCTTCACGCTCCTCTTGAAGAACCCGGGATTGTAAGATGAGGGAAAAACGTGTGTTTAGAACTTGCTGAGAGATTTTTGGTCATCTTTTAGGTCATTTAATTTTTATGGGTCGACAGCGCAACCTTTGGGGTTGTAAACGTCTCCGTATACTACAGTGTTAACTATTAAACAGGTAGGCCCGTATCCTTATCTGCCAGCTAAGTAGCTATAAAAAGCTATAAAAAGTAACATAAATTGATCTAAAAAAAAGACTATTGCTTTTTGGCTGCATTCTACCGTATCTAATATGCTGAGTGTTCTAAAAAGTTCTATCTAATCCCGCCCTATCCTTTCCGATCCCGAACAATGCGTGCTGGACAGAGGTGCCACTCTCACACAGTGGAGAGAATCTTCACCAGAACAGAAAGATTCAAAGAAAGATCGTTTCTCTGTCGAATCATAAAAAATCTGAAACGACCTGCCAGCGCACGTGTTTCCCTCCTCCTACAACCCTGGGTATTTCAAGCGGAGCGGGGGCCGCCAACTTGAGGACCTGTCGTCTTTTTATAGACTGTGAAAGTGGCCCCCAATCGCTAGTTACCGTTATGGCTTTCCATCAGGCGACAGCATCAATTTGGCGAGCTAACATACATACATACATAAATGGTCACGCCTTTATCCCCGAAGCGGTAGGCAGAGGTATATTATATGCACACATTTCATCTTTTTCGCCATTGCCGTGTTGAGCGGGACAGGCGCAGTTTGTGACTGCCTGGTGTTGAAATTTTTCAAGCCGCCTATAACGGCCTTCAACTTGGCTTAACAACTGCCATTTTAATGGCAACCGGGACCAACGGCTTAACGTACCTTCCGAAGCACGGAAATGATCTAATAAATATCACGAATTGGTCACATGGATGGTCACCCATCCGAGGTTCGGCAATAGTGTAAGTTGCTTACTGCAGTGATAGTTTACAGAACACTGAGTCCGCGGGGTCACGAGCGCTTCTGCTTCTTTTGGCGAGCTAAATATGAAAAAATAAAAAGAAAAAAGGGTCGATCTCTTAACTAAAGTAGCCACCAAAGCATGCCTCTCATAATATAAATTAACTAACATACAGAAATTTCACGTGAAGCAAAACCTTGGCAACTTTCAGGGCATGTTACGTAATGGCCAGAGGTCCGTATTTTACTACGGGGGGCTCGTCATACAGGTTTTACGGCGTCATAAATTTTGCAAACTTTGACGAGACTGTGTTGTAGGTACCGTTAGAATCCCGATATTTCCGCAAACTTCTAGATCTTGTGGTGTATATTTAAAAATATCAAATGAGCTTAGAATAGGATGTTGTTTGCTTACTGTTTGGTCTCACTGCAAGATCAATCAAAATCACTACTAAAAACACGAATGGTGGAATTTGCTAAGACAAGGAGGAAAATTATAACGCCAGAGCCAACAAAATTAGTTTTAATGAAGGTTTCAACCAAAATCTCCTTTTCACCTACTCGTAGATTGCTTTAATTTATCACAATTATTTAATTATAAGCCATTATTTTCACTTTTTCTGACACAATCAATGTCAAAAATTAAACAATACAAGCTCGAGCACTACATAAACTAGAAAATTGAGTTTTTAAATATTCTAGGTACTTAAAAATGTCAACTGAGATAGAATTGGTAATAAAATATCTTAGTATTCTCGATTCATCATCAAATCTGAATAATTAAGCTTTCGATTCTCTCTTTGAAAAACACGAGACCATCCAGCTACCAACTCGGCATTGTAAAATAGACATCATATTTAGTTAGCCTTCAAAGGAATTGAAATGTTAGTACCTATAGTATAAAAGATTTTAAACTACATAATTAAAGCAATTGATTTAATTACTAGATTACCTGGATACTGAGGACTTAAAATAATAGGCAACAGCGTAAATTAAATCCCAGTAAATCGGGTTTCAGTTTTGCGTACCTTTAGAAATAATGTTCAATAGGGAGTCTATCGGAATCAGAGATAACAATATTTTACAGTTTATCAATATAGTAACTGAGATAAATAGAAAAATGCTTACCTAATTTACCAGTGTTGTAGATATTTGTCAGGGCAGTCCTACCTGAAAAAGAAAGATAAAAATAAATTAAATTGTCTTTATAAAATTATGTTTCTATTTTAAACTTCGTACAAACAAAATAGTAAGAAATATATTTTATTTACAAACACCAACAGTAAAAAACAAATGCTCTCTCTTCGCTCAGTATGCGAAATGTAAGTAATGGTTGCTAATCTAGTACGTTTGATAAAAGTCATAAAAACATACATTAGCTACAACATGCGTATGTAAACGTAGCAAACACGTATATATTATTTACATGTTAAAATTATATGAAAATATTTGAAGTGGAAAGCAGGATCGTACTTTTGATGGAAAAGGGATTGCAAATTGTGCTTCTACCTCTATCTAACATCCTGAGTTAAGTCGTCATGAGCTTTTTACATAATAAAGTAGCTATACATATATGAGCATTTTTTGTTCACTTTCCGAGTCGCAAACTAATTTGAATTACTATTTGGTTGACCATCTTTATTTTTATTGACTGCCTCTGTGGCGTAGTCGGTAGTGATACCGCCTGACTCGCTGGAGGTCCTGAGTTCTATTCCTGGGTCAGTCCAAATATTTGAGTGATCCTGAAATGTTTGTTTCGGAGTTTGGGTGTTTTCTATGTATAATATGTATGTTTTTGAAATCTATAAGTATGCGATCTTTTCAAGCGAAATAAAAAGCATGCCCCTAATTAAGTTTAAAAAGTGTATAAAAAGTAAATTGTGCTGCAGGGGCTACTATACAGTTGACGATTATTTGATTGATAAGGAAGCCTGAAAGTGATCTGCTTGCTCTACTGACGGAGTTTTAGTTTATAGTATCTACTTATTGTAAATATGTAGTGCACAAAAAGAATAGCCCGCCGAGTTTCTTGCCAGTTCTTCTCAAGCGGGCCGCGTTCCGAACTGGTGGTACTATTTGCATTGTATTCATTGACGTGTCGCAAGTGCCTATGTGTTAGGATTATGCGAAATAAATTGTTTTTTTGACTTTGACTTTGTATATTAGTCGTCTAGATCCCATAGCACAAGCTTATATTAGCTTAATTTGAGCTAGATGATGTAGTGTGAGATTGCCCATAAATATTATTATATTATTATTATTTATGGGATGCAAATAGTATCTACCTTTTAAGGTATCTATAAAAAGGTTGTTCATAAATATTAGGAAGGTTTGCTAAACGCTTACGTAGGCATGTATATTGTTGTAAAATTTTCGTTTCATTTCATCATTCGGGAGTTATGATGCCACAGGTAGGATGACAGGTATTAGATAGGTTAAAAAGAAAATAATTAAATGTTTAAAAGATTAGTCAGTATACTAACTAACTATAGGGACATTTATTTGAGCTTTTTCGTGCTTTTGGAGGTACTTTAAGCCGTTGGTCCCGGTTGCTAGTAAAATGGCAGTCGTTAAGCCAAGTGCAAGGCCAAGCCAAACAGGAAACAGACACCAGACATTGCCTATACGGATACCAACCAACTCAAGTCCGCTTAAAAAGTCGTAAGAGTTTGATGCACAAGACGCAAGCCGCAAGTGAGCAACCCGAGGTGATCAGAACCTCTCTGTGGAAACAGAGACTCCCACCACCGACTGATTTCTTACCACCTAAGGAAAAACTACCTCCCGGACACGACCTCCGATGGCCGGTGTGGAGGTCGCTCAACCGCTTGCGCACTCAGGTGGGCCGGTCTAGACAGAATTTATGCAGGTGGGGAATGCGGGACCCAGGCTTGACTGCATGTGACTGCGGAGCCCCAATGCAGTCCATGTTGCATTTGCTTTCGTGTCCCCTGTGCCCCGTCTCCTGCACTAAGAAGGATCTTAACGAGGCCACTGACAATGCGGTTAAGATGGCAGAGTTTTATGCCCATACTATTTGAAAGTCAATTTAGTGAATCACTGACACGATAGAAGAAGGCCTTTTTAGGCGGCTTGAGAAATTTCAACAGCAGGCAGTCACAACCTGCGCCTGTCCATCTCAACACGGCAATACTGCTCACCACCTATTACGTGGGACAAATTCTAAAAGCGTAAAATGTGGGCACTGTAATAATATATGCCTGTGCCTACCCCTTCGGGGATAAATACGTGACCATATGTATATATTTATGAATTTACCAAGAAAATAAAAACTATTCCAGAACAGTATACTAGCGGAACTTCTATTACTGTCTATAATACAATGTTATTAAGCTACATCAAAATTAATAATAGACCCTATTATGATAGATATAATTTAACCCCCGCCTTCCCAAGGGTATCATAAGCGGCTCGTACTGAGGGCGTTTTTCATAAGGATTCGAGACCGCCTATAAATCATATTGAACTAAAGGACACTGAAACTAAAACGCTTCAAAATAAATGAAAATTTCTGATAAAATTTTTTGGTGTTTTTTTTTCAGTTTTCTGTTTTTTTATCGGTGAATATTGACATAGACGTATAATTAGTAGCTCGTGCTTGCGGCTTTGACTGTGTTAATTTCTTTATTTTTCACTAGCGGACGTCACGCGTTTTAACCCACGTAGTTCCCGTTCCCGTGGTAATAAGGGAATAAAATATAGCCTGAGTCTAGCTTACAACAGTGAAAGAATTTTTTAAATCGGTCCAGCAGTTCCGGAGCCTCTTCGTTACAAACAATCAAACAAAAAACCAAAAAACAAATCTTTCCTCTTTATAATATTAGTATAGATTTCTTGTCGAAACAATAGGCATTGCTATTTTAGACTTTATCTAAGATTTTTTAAAAATCATACAACAAGCGGAGCCTTTTATTAATATTGATGGGAATCTCTCTCAATTCTCTTTTTCTCTTATCTCATAATGATCTCTGGTAGTTATTATTGATCTTTATGTTTAAGCTTTTTATTCCTTACATTAAAGTCAATGACTCAAAGATTTTAACACAAAATACTAACTTTTAACTATGGACGCTGAAGCTACATCCCTAGGGAATTCGTGGAACATTAAATAACATAGTTACGTTAAACTAAACTGTATAACCAGGCACGAGAACTTAAAGTTCATTGGCAAGCTGTTAAGTAATTCAGTTAAGTAGCTCATGTTTTTAGTTTAAACATTTAAAACATTGTAGTATTTTGGGGTTGTATGTATGAGGTATTTTCGAGTACGGTACCTATGGTAACTGCTGATCAGGACGGTTTGTATGCCAATCTATCTATGGACTAAATTTCATCAGATCGGTTCAGTAGTTAGGGTGTCTAAGCGTATCTGATAGTGTGGCTTTGCATTTATATTACACTAGCGGACGTCACGCGGTTACACCCGCGTAGATCCCGTTCCCGTGGGAATATGGCAATAAAATATAGCCTATGTTACCCGGAGATAGTGTAGCTTGGAAACACTGAAAGAATTTTTCAAATCGGTTCAATAGTTTCAGAAACTATTCGATACAAACAAACAATAAAGTCTTTCCTCATTATAATATTAGTATAGATAGAAGGCACTCGTGTTTAACATTGAAATAAATCTCGCTAGTATTATAAATGTGAAAGTTTGTGAAGATGTTTGAATGTTCGTTACTCCATCACGCTATAAAGGCTAAACGGCATGGTCCCGTGGTGGAAATCGAACCCACGACCTCGTTTCAGGGTCGAAAGCATAACAGACAAACAGAGTTACCTTTCGCACTTACACATTAAGAATGGCTGGAGATATAACAAGAAGCCGTGAGACGGTCTCACCCGATTGCCCCTCTAACGTTTATTGTGAAAGTGAAAATTCCATGCGACTGACGTTGTCAATTTTGTTTTATTTCAAACTTTGATCCAAAGTCGCAAAATACAGCAGAGGCAGTCAAATAAATTCAAAAATTATACAACAATATCTCTCCATTAACGACTTCAAAAATCCTTAAATTTCCTACTAAAGACATTACAGACACAAATCTACGTTTTTTAAAAGCCTAAAGTGGCCTAAAGTACTCTAACGTGCTATTTAACTGTGATTATGGCCTTAAATAGCTCCCGAAGGCTTAAGATCGCAGCGCTTACTTGCATTATGGAGACACCTCTGTGATATATTGTGTGAAAACCGGTCAAGTGCGAGTTGGTTTCGCGGACAGAGGGTTCCGTACCACAAAGCTACAAAAATCTTTATTTATTTATTGTACACTATATTGTACGCCAGATCAATAACTTAAGATGACATATATTATACACGGGTATCAATACAATGGGCGGCTTTAACGCTAAAAGCGATATCAACCAGGCAACCCCTACGTTTGAATATTACGTTTGTTGTATGGCAGTCCAGTATAAGTATTATTATTTTTCTGTACGCTTTTACTGAACTACCAAACTATCACAAACGGTAACCCATCTCAGAACGACTTTAGCGAAAGATACTTAACGCAGTCACCATTTACATAACACTAAGCTAGCAGTGTTTTTTTATATTTATTGGTGAACATTCTCACACAACATCATCTGGCCCAAATTAAGCTAATATAAACTTGTGCTATGGGATCTAGACGACTGATAAACATACTTATTTATTTCTTAATATTATAGACAAATTACACCCAGACACAGAACAACTCAATGTACTCATCACACACAGAGATTTGTCCTGGGTGGGAATCGAACCACCGAATCCAGTCGATTCGACTCAGTTGACTTAATTCTAATCTGACTTTAAATTCATTACCCTTCCTATTTACTCTACAGTCGGGTATAATATATCTCCCAACCCTACTCCACACTGTGACGCAACAACTTTAACACAGTGTTTGTAAATGCTCCATAAAATCGCGGACGCATTAAGCTCCGTTAGTGGGCCAAAGGGGCAATCTGCTGGCTAATTTGATAGCTATGGACAAACGGGCTTACGTTTTTGGCTGGTCCAAGTTATAAGCGGAGCGGGTATGAACTTTACAATAAGTTCTACCAACAGCCTATGTATTAGTTTCAAAGTTAACAGGATTTTTTAGGCACTTTTTTCGGATTTCGGCACTGTTGCAAATGCTGTGAAGATAAAAAGTGATCATAACGCTTACAACAACACTGGAATTTCATAAATACGTGGTAAATATCTTGTTAATAACGTAAGTCACCATGAAATTTTAATTATCTATTTCACAATTATGTAAGTAGAGACTAGGGATAGCGTGAGAGAACTTGAGGGGTACCTAGATGTTTTTAATTAATTAAATAAGTCTCTACATAACAGTCAAACGCTCTTTAGTATAGGGATGTATGTCTACGTCCTTTAGTATTATTCACGGACATCTCACACAACGCTATCTGATCCCAAAGTAAGCTAGGAATAACCTGCTGGTGTTATGGGTATCAGATTACGGATATCATTACTTATATACTTTTAAATACATACTTATCATAAACATAAAAACACCCAGTCTCTTGAGACAAACATTTATGGGTCACACAAATTTTTGTCTTCATCTAATTACTAGCGGACATCACGCGGTTTTACCCAGGTTGTTCCCGTTCCCGTGGAAATACAGGAATAAAATATAGCCTATGTCCACCGCAAAGAGTATAGCTTCTCAACAGTAAAAGAATTTTTCAAATCGGTCCAGTAGTTCCGGAGCCTATTCGATGCAAACAAACAATCAAATATGTCCTTGTTATATTAGTATAGATTACAAAATTGTAGTAATTATTTTAGCCATCTGATTAAAAACATTATATTCGATCTGATCGGCCACATATGTCATGATGTAGATAATTAAAAAACCTTTAACAGTATCATCTAAAACAGTTTCCTCACGACCCTGAAAATACTTATTTGCCTTTAATTTTCTTATTTATACTTCCATAAAACTTTTCGCAACTGAAATGTATGTATAAAATAAAATATCTTCCTCCCTTTGAGTTGAGGAAACCGCGGAACATCTTAAATGACTCACATTAATTACTGCGACCGTTTCGCATTACTAAGTGGTACATTTTCTTTATAAATAGACTGTTATGACAGTTTCAGACTTATGTTGATGTTTGTGTTCTGTGATTATTTTTTTAGGGTTCCGCACTACTTGTACGTCTGTCTGTCATCACGCTGTATCTTATGAATAGATTTTCCAAAGATGATATATTTCTGTTGCCGCTATAACAACAACATTCGCACATATATATAATCACGCCTTTATCCCCGAAGGGGTAGGCAGAGGTTTTAGTATACGCCCACATTTCACCTTATAGTTCGATGTCCTACGTAATAGGTGGTGAGCCTATTGCCGTATGGACAGGCGCAGGTCCCCGCGTCCCGCTGTTGAAATTTTTCAAGCCGCCCATAAGGTCTTCAACTCAGCTTAAGGATTGTCATTTACTGTCAACCTAGTTTCATTTCGAGTTTTCCTTCTCAACGCAATGGATCTTATTGTGAAAGTGTTCCCTTATTTGCCTCTTACGACACTCTTGGGATTTATAGTGCGCGAGATGCTTTAAATAGATGTTTCTCTAGGCAAAGGTATAATGATTTATTGATTACAATATCATGAATACTAATAAAACTATCAGGTGACTCACTCAAATCATCTATCACCGCTCAGTTGAAACCCTCGGACATAGTAATAATAGGGTAATGTATGAGCCGCTCACTAAGAAGGTTTTTTGTAAGTTTCATTCACCTCGTTAAAGAGGATATCGACAGGGGTTTGACCCCTTTCGATATCCTTTATTGTTTATCGAAGTATGTCAAGGGTGAAGCTAAAGTCACAGCTTGTAATTTAATTTCGTGTTGTAGTTATTTTTTAAAATCATAGTGTGTGATTACAAGTTAAATAGTTTCCACCATATAAAAAAAATGTGTTTTATGTGTGACAAAGGTCGCAGGAGCCTGCTGGATGCAGACAGTACAAGACTGAACGTTGTGGCGATCCTTGGGGGCACATGGCACATGCCCAGCAGTGGGCGCCAAATCGGCTGAGATCGTGATGATGATGATGTGAATGTTTTAGGTCATGAATGAAGTGATTGATGTCATTAGACAAGTTCAACAGTGGTCCCAATCTGTCCATTTTTACACGGCAATAGGTTCACAACCTCCAGTTTCTACAAAACAACATCAAGCTTGCCAAATTAACACCAACCTTCCGATGGTAAACCACAGCGACATCTAGAAAAAACAATAAACGATATTTACTTATAAACCTGGAACGATCTGCCCGCACCTTAGATCATCTAACCACAGGATGCGCCTTACTAAAGCATTGTTTTCTGCCAAGCCAATAGACCATGGTCTATTGGCTTTATAAAAAGCACTGTACATCAGTACATCATTTTATATGATTAAACTAGTACATTTCATTGTAGTTGACTGTACAATAAAAATTAACACACAACAGCCATTACGCGTTTGTCGATTAATAGATTTTTAAATATAATGAAATTTTATATGTGTTTGTGTTTCCCCCTTCACCCGCTATGACTAGCAGAATATTTTTGTATGTGGTGGTTCGCAAAGGCTAGTCCCGTGATATATGGTCTAAGGCCCGCACACGTGTTTCCATCGTCTTACAATCCCGGGTTCTTCAAGAGGAGCGTGAAGAGGCACATCACAAGACCGCCAACTTGAGAACCACTGTCAGAAGTGGCCCCCAATCGATAGATGCGCCACGGCTTTCCATCAGGCTGGTGGCGACGTCAATTTGGCGAGCAAAATATAAAAAAAGAAGATATTTTGGACCAGTCTTTTGGGACTGGCCCCTTAATAGTTGCTATGGTCCAATAGTCCTTAAGATTTCCGACAGTGGTCCTAAAGTTGGCAACCCTATAATGTGCCTCTTTGTGCTCAGCTTGAAGAACCCGTGGTTGTAAGAGGAGGGAAACACGCACGGGCAGGTCGTTCTATCAAAACGATAATCAGCAAAATCGCAGTCTCTTTTACTTTAGGCCACACGAAGACATTAGCTCACGACACGCCCCACGCGTCATCCCGCCGTGTGTCATATTGTCACGTTAGCTCAGTCAGGCGTCCTCTTTGTTTCTATTTCAATAATTCGGATCTCAGAATGTAAGAATCATATATCGTATTACGAATTCGTGATACATATCACGCTGTATTCTTGATTCGGAAGGCAGTCTTCAGCGTATGAAAAGTTTATACGACGTGATCCAAAAATTTCGCATGAGCTTGACAGGTTTGTAATTTTGGGAAGCTGTTAAGGCTACCCCTTTGATTTTATTTGAAACCCCCGCAGCTCTAAAGGTACTGTGCAATCTGTGCATAAAATCATATTTCTTGGTGTCTGAGAGCGATTGTTTTTGACCCTTCTCCATTTAAAATTCGTCAAATTTAAGTTCGTCAAGTCAATTTAAGTTGAAATTTTAAGAGCTACTTATAAATGAGGTGCAAAGTAGGTACCTAATTTCTTTTTTTTTTACTCGCGTGAAATATGGTATCGTAAGATGTTACATATTTATTAAAGGTCCCGCAGATTTTCTTTATTTTATTGTTAAAATTACAGAGAAACATAATTATTACATATCTATATTTACATTATTACTATCTAAACTAAACCTAAATAAGGCCCCCGTGGCATTGTGCCCAAAAGACTAGCAGCATTCCCCCTTTGAATAGCAATGCCTATTCGTTGAGCGAGAAAACTGCCAGCCCTTGGGACACCAGTTGACTCCACAAGGCGCTTCTTCAAATTCTTGAAAAATTTTTGCGCATTGGGACCCCATGGACCTAGGGTCTCGACACCGACTGGACAAAAACGATACGATGAGTCGAGGCCCTTATATTTATTAAAGAAAAAATTAAAAAAAAAGTAAATGCAAAATTTAAAATACATTAAATTACCATAGAATATGACCAAATAAAATTACTTAGTATATAAAATGTATACTACATTACTTACATTATATATATATATATATATTATATATATATATATATATATATATATATATATATATATATATGTATGTATGTAATGTAAGTAATGTAGCGCTCGTGGCCCCGCGGACTCAGTGTTCTGTAAACGATCACTGTAGTAAGTAATTTTCACTATGGCCGGTCCATGGATGGGTGACCATCCATGTGATCACTTTGTGACATTTATTTGAGCGTTTCCGTGCTTCGGAAGGCACGTTAAGCCGTTGGTCCCGGTTGCCAGTAAAATGGCAGTCGTTAAGCTAAGTTGAAGGCTTTATTTCAACAGCAGGCAGTCACAACCTGCGCCTGTCCATTTAAACACGGCAATACGGCTCATCACCTATTACGTGGGACAAATTATACAAAGGTGAAATGTGGGCATATAATATGCCTCTGCCTACCCCTTCGGGGATAAAGGCGTGACCATATGTATGTATATAAAAATATCAATGTCAAATATCAATTCAGCTATGTACTTATCAATTATAAAATGTCATTTATGTCAATTTCAATTTATAAATGTCAATATAATACTTGCGTTATCGTTGCAAATTTTAGATATAACACACTTTCGGCACTTCATATAAATTACTATATTTATTTGTACTGTAGTTTTGTTGCATATAAACCATGAAATCAGGAACATTTCAATCTACCCTAATTTAATGGTTACACTGAATTGGACAGACAACAAGTATAGGGTAGTCTACAATTTCAGAACATACAACTAACATTAAAACTAAAATAATAAATATGCTCGAACAAACCGCTGCTTCTCTTCTTCAAATCGCATCAAATAAATTTGATTAGTGATGTGCAGCAGATTCTCCTCAGACAGTATTGCAATACGGAGTAGGTTCACAGGAGAATACTAATGCGATTTATAAAAATACTAGTGGACGTCACGCGGTTTCACCCAAGTAGTTCCCGCTCCCGTGGCAATACGGGAATAAAATATAGCTTTTGTTCACCGGGAATAGTGTACCTATCCAATAGTGAAAGGATTTTTCAAATCGGTTCGGTAGTTTCGGAGCTCATTTGTGCAAACAATCAAACAATAAAAATTTTCCTCTTTCACGGCACTGCCAGTGTCATTGTATGATCCACGAATCACTTATACATGTCTGTATTTTTACTTAATATGAAACGAAAATGCTTTTTCTGTCTGTGCGCCAAGATGTTATACACTAGGTACTTAATGGATTTTAATTAAGTTTTTAGCAATAGATAGAATGATTAAAGAGGAATGTTCATATGTAAAATACATACATATTACAGAACAGAAAAGTCGAGCTGTAACGTAAACGAAGTTGCGCGGGTCAGCTAGTAAAAGAACAAAATTAGTCTGACAAAATAACGAGGAAAGTTTTAAAAGTGTAACCAATTATAACCACCATTCTTGTAACAAGTTTCGTGTTAAATTAACAGAACGTACAATAGTACCCCATGCGGTATTGTGCTAGTGTGTTATGTGAATAGTCTGAAACTTGACAAAGTAGAAAAATACTTTTCATCTGATGAAAAACATTTGTAACTACTTAAGGTAAAAAAAATTGCCAATAAAATATTCACTATAATTGTAAATGCCAATTTATTCGCTTTAGCTCAACCTCTAAAATAGCGTTTACAAATAATGGTGAAGAATGTCAGCAGATTTCTGTAGCACAGTTGTCAGACCTTTGTCGTGGTTTAGGCAAATATTACGGGTTAAGTCATGAGTAAACCAAGTAATTTCACTTTAACATACATACATATAGTCACGCTGTTATCCCCGAAGGGGAAGGCATAGTATACGCCCACATTTCATGTTATAGTTATATGTCCCACGTAATAGGTAGTGAGCCTATTGCCGTGTTGAAATGGAGAGAAGCAGGTCGCCGTGACCCGCAGTTGATTTTCAAACCGCGACAATAACCGACAACCGGGCTACATTTCGATTTTTCCTTCTCGACGTAATGGATATTTTGCGAAAGTGTTCCCTTAGTCGCCCTTTACGACACCCTCGGGATGTATTGGGGAGGCGACATTTGTACTCTTACCCGTTAAAGCATTTCACTTTAAAATAAATGTAAATTGGAAAGGCAGGAAGTGACGGGATACGGAAGACAAAATGACCATATGCGGTAGCATGAACATGAAAAAGTTGACACAACGACCATACGAAATAGAGCACGACAGTATACCTACCTATTACAGATTTAGTTACTTTATTATTGTAAAAAAGAGCACTAAATAGAATAGGCAACCGAGTGTCTTGCCTTTTCTGCCCAAGCGGGCCGCAATTTGAATTGGTGGTACTACCTTTATATTCCTGACGTTTCGTAAGTACTATTAGGATTATGCGAAATTAATGTATTTTTTTGTTTGTTTATAGTGATAACTCCTAATTCACACATGTACCGCCACATACTAGCACAGTAATACTGCAACACGTAGGCTGACTGGCGCCACGAACGTTATCGATCATTCCTCATAATTACTTTCCTTGGGTCTAATGCCGTTTGGCAATGTTTTTAAATGTTGTTTCATATGCAGCTAGTTTTTTAGGGGCCCGTACGTACAAGTACGGAACCCTTTTATTTCAGACATTAGGCAGACTCACGAACCGTGCTAGCTATATAGTTGAAATGTTCACAGATGATAAATTTCAGTTGCTGCTATAATAACATACATACATACAAAAGGTCACGTCTTTAACCCGACTAGCGGACGTCACGCGGTTTCACCTGCGTAGTTCCCGTTCCCGTGGGACTACGGGAATAAAATATAGCCTATGTTCACCGCACAGAGTGCAGCTTCCCAACAGTGAAAGATTTTTCAAATCGGTTCATTAGTTCCGGAGCCTATTTCTTACAAACAAACAAACAAAAAAACAAAAGAAACAAGTCTTTCCTCTTTATAATATTAGTATAGAAGGGTTGGCAGAGGCATATTATATGTCCCACATATCACCATTTTAAAATTTGTCCCACGAAATAGGTGGTGAGCCGTATTGCCGTGTTGAGATAGACAGGCGCAGGTTTTGAATGCTTGCTGTTAAAATTTTTCAAGCCGCCTTAAAAGGCCTTCAACTTGGCTTAATGACTGCCATTGTACCGGCAACCGGGACCAACGGCTTAACGTGCCTTCCGAAGCACGGAAACGCTCAGATAAATGTCACAAAGTGGTCACATGGACCCCATCCAAGGACTGGCCATAGTGAAAGTTACTTACTACTGTGTGTTCTGTAGTAGTACTGTAGTGTTCTGTATACGATCACCGTATACAGAACACTAGAGTCCACGATCGAGGCCACGAGCGCTTAATAACAACAACAATATAGTTAAAAACAGAAAACGAATAATATTGAAAATGTGTCCTTTATACAACAGGCTGGATTTTTTCCTTTTATTGGTACAGAGTCCGACTCGCACTTAGCCGTTTTTTTATCAAAGTTTATTTTCTTGTATTTTAGCCCCTCTCTATAAAATATATTGCAGAGGGGCTTATGGCGAGACTTGTGTCTATAGTCTAGACTCTCTTGCATTAAATTAGTTAAGCACTAGGTCACGTGGATCATCTGTTCAAAGTTTGAAATAAAACAAAAATGACAACTTCAATCGGATTGAACTTTCACTTTCACAATTAGAGGCTCAAACACGTTAGAGGGGCAGTCGGATGAGACCGTCTCACGGCTTATTGTTTGTAAATACATGCAATATAGGTACGATATGTGCTACGGAATTCGCAGTATGTCATAGGTACAACCCTGGACCACAGCTAATGAAACAAAACTTCAGTACTATACTTAAAGTATGAAACCCGATAGTTTAAAAGTTTAACTACCACAGTAAACAAAGGTAACAAACCCGCTAAGAGGTAAGTATCTAACACATACAAGTTTATACACAGCTATTAGAGAACACGTGAGGTTTTAAGCTAAATAGCACTCCGGAAAGCCGAACAATGTTATAGTAGCCGTAGAGTGGGAAGTATATTTTGACGCATGTGTCACCGTGGCGACGGAAAAGAGTACAAAATGTTGTCACCCCAATGCATCCCGAGGGTCTTAAGAGTCGACTAAGGGAACACTTTCGCACAACGATTCATTGTGGTGTTGTTCATTTCGAGTGAAGGAAAACTCAAAATGAATATCGGTTGTCAGAAAAATGACAATCGTCAAGCTAAGTTACAAGTGTTAGGGCAGCTTGAAATATTTCAATTGTAGATCGTCAGAACCTGCGCCTGTCCATTTCAACACGGCAAAACAGCTCGCCACAGATTACGTGCAATGTGGGTATGTAATATGCCTTTGCCTACCCCTTCAGGGATAAAAGACGTGACCGTGACCATATGTATGTATGACAAATATGATAATATATGTCACGGTATAATTGTAAACACTGTCAGATTGTATTCTGTCTAGCGAGGTTGGAAACTGTCGAGATATTGTAGACCGTAAAAGATGGTAACGTAGAAGATGATAATGTTAGGTTGAGACCGTGACCATTAACACATAAAGGTGAGCGAGTGAAGCGAGCGGGCCGCGACAGCGGCCACTTAATGATGAATGCCATTGTAGCTTTTTTTGAAATATTTCTTTTCATTAGTTTTCAATCTAACTGAAAATGAATTATTCGTTAGATTGTAAAATCTTGACAGTTTATCTTGCAAGGTAGATTACAATCCTACTTATATACCAGCAGAGTTTTAACATAACAGGTACATAAAATAAATAAATAAATTTTGTTGGACAATCTCACACAACATCATCCAGCCCAAATTAAGCTAATATAAGCTTGTGCTATGGGATCTAGACGACTGATAGACATACTTATATTTGTCATACATACATATTATTATACATAGAAACTAGAAACTAGAAATACTCAAATTCATACATACAAACATCTACCGTCTATCAAAATGTATTTCGTAATGTACAAGAACTAAAGCTACGCTCAGCAATCGTAAACCAAGGCTGTCCCTTTGTACCCAACATGTCTACCTTTGATGTACAAATGTACTTTGAGGCTATTATTGTGTGAATGTTTAATTAGATAATGGTTTGTAATTGTGGGTTGTAAGCAACGCGTGAAGCGTGAAAGAGCTTTACTGGGATCTGAAAGGCTCAAGTCAGTTTCACTCGGGAGTGCACTGCGCAGTGCGAAGAGTACTGAATCTCAAACCTTTTGTTTTTACATCTTTTTTTTAACGTGAGGAATATCCTACAGGGATGCTATACCGACTAAAAACCACACGTTTTCCACCTACTGCCTACGGTTCGGAGCCCCAGGTAAGTACTCGGAAGGATGACTCCAGGACTTCCAATAGACCTACGGCTACCACTGCGGCCTAGGGGGGGCGGGGGTGCTATCAGCGTCCTTGGGCTGCTGTTTGGGGTCATTCTCCCACAACATCGTCTAGCTCAAATTAAGCTAATATAAGCTTGTGCTATAGGATCTAGACAACTGATAAACATTCTTATATATTTCTAAATACATACATATTAATACCCAATTACATAAATAATACCCAGACACATCACAAATCAATGTGCTCATCACACAAACAAATTTGTCCTGGGTGGGAATCAAACCCACAACCTCCGAATTCATAGTCAGGGACACTAATCACTGGAGCGCGAGGCCAGTCCATGTGTGTGGCGTGCGTGAATCCCTAACGTTACGCTGTAGTCTATGCAGGATTAGCTTATAATGTAGGTAACCATTGAGAAATAGGTTGTCAATATGCCAACGCTAAGGGTGCGAGCGCGAAGAGGTACAACACAGGGCCGCCAACTTGAAGAGCACTGTCAGAAGTCTTACAGACTCTGAGAGTGACCCCCAATCCTAGATGCGTTATGACTTTTATCAGGCTGGCGACGTCAATTAGGCGAGCTTAATATAAAAAAAATAATTACCATTCTAAATGAATGATATTCTACTATTCCATGCTCATCTACACGTTTTCAAAATCTGTTCAACATCTGATTAAATTCATTATGAACAATAGCCGTATGTCCCCTGTTAGGTAAATACACATTCATAACGAACAATGTGCTTCATCGAGCACGTTTTAATAGCTCTGTATTAGCTAGCCGACTAACTGTATTGATTGGACCGATTTAGACTGAGAGGGAACCTATATTTAGTACACCTACAGAAGCTTTTTGGGGTTCCGTACCCAAACGGTAAAAGCAGAACCCTATTATATACACAGACTTGCTGTCCATCTGTCCTTCTATCTGTCACCACAGTATATCTCATGAATCGTGATAGCTGGCCAGTTGTAATTTACTAAGATGACGGGCAAAAATTTGCCAATTTGCAATTTTGTAATCTATTGCCGCTGTATGAACAAATACTAAAAACGAAAAAAAATGTAAGGGGGGACTCTCATACAATAAATGCTGCGGCTTTTTTCTTCAAAATGCCTTTAAAATAATTCGCTGCTTCTCTTTGGAAGCAAAATGGCACGGCTGTATGTAAGTATGTATGTTTGAAATAGTCTGAAAATGTAAAATAAAAACTCAAAACACCAGATTTTTTTCCGCTCGACTTTCATAACTGAATCCACCTAATTTGTACTACCATAAAAATCAAAATTAGATATAAAAATACGATCTTCACGGCTCAGCTAACTGTAAAGAAATATTATTCTTCCATAGATTTAGTGAGTCGTAAAATGTGGTATCTTGAGGTCACGACTCATCTTTTGTTCATTTATGAGATAAAGATTTAGAGAATAGGTAATGATACCCAATTCGAATACGATGATTTTAATCTTTATACCTACTTAGCTAAATTTGATAAGAGATATTCTAAAGTGTACATTGGAAATATTAAAAAAATACTCGCTGGGTGTTCAACATAAGATACGGAACCCGAAAATATAGTTAGAAAAATTTTATCTGTTTGCTTTGCTTTGTCCGGAAGGATATCGAAAAGTACTCAATAGATTTGATTCAAATTTTGCACAAATGTTAACTAGGGGTAGGGTCTTCAAATAGGCTATATATTATCACGCTACATGTCCTAGGGGCTAAGCGATGACCAATCAAATTGGCATTATAACATGATTTTCATGCGTACGAAGTCGCGGGCAACAACTAGAAAATTATGTAAGAAGGCAGTTCTGTAGATAGGTTTTTTAAGGACTCCGTACCCAAGGGGAATAATGAAAATATTACTGACACTTCTCTGTTTGTCTGTCACGATTCTGTATCTCATGAACCTGGATTTTTTACAGATTATGTTTTTTTTGCCAATATAACAAAAAATACTAAAATCATAAAAAATGTATTTCAGATTGCTCCCATACAGCAAAAATGTTAATTTTTTATCCTTTTTGGTACGGAACCCTCCATGCGCGAGTCTAACTCGCATTTGCTTTTTTAGGGTTCCGCAGCCAAATGGTGAAAACGGAACCCTTATAGATTCGTCATGTCTGTATGTCTGTCCGTCCGTATGTCACAGCCACTTTTCTCCAAAACAATAAGGCCTATGCTGCTGAAACTTGGTAAGTTCGCAGAGAACCGCATTAAGATTTTGAAATAAAACAAGAAAAGAAAGCAGTTAATATTGGGTCCTATACTCAGAACTGAAACTCAAAAAAACTTTTTTCATCACACCCATACGTGTGGGGTATCTATAGATAGGTCTTCAAAAATGCTATTGAAGTTTCTAAAATCATTTTTTTCTAAAGTGAATAGTTTGCGCAAGAGACACTTCCAAAGTGGAAAAATGTGTCCCCCCCCCCCCCCCCCCTTTAACTTCTAAACTAAGAGAATGATAAATCTAAAAAAAAAATATGATATAAATTGCCATAAAAACTACCAACGAAAATTAGTTGGAACGAGATCGAGTTGGTAGTTTTTTTTTATACGTCATAAACCGCAATTTTCCACTAGAAAAATCACTACCACTGCGAACGTGTTAAAACATCAATCAAAGTTACAACGAACTACAAGAACTTTGGTGCTACGGAACCCTTCATGGGCGAGTCCAACTCGCACACGGCCAGTTTTTTTTTTGTTTAAGTCCCTGTACTGCTGCAATTAAAAAGGTTTATTGTAATTAGGTGTGTGAGAAAATCAAGAGAAAATCCTTCTTTCTACTAGCTATTGCCCGCGACTTCGTACGTGTGAAAATTATGTTATAATGCCAATTTCATTGCTCTCTGCTTAGCCTCTAGGATATGTAGCTATTTGAAGATCCTACTCCAAGTTAATATTTGTGCAAAATTTGAATCAAATCTATTGAGCACTTTTCGAGATCCTTCCTAACAAAGCAAAGCAAACAGACAAACAGAAAAAAACCTTTCTAACTATATTTTCGGCCTTGGTATCTTATGCTGAACACCCAGAGAGTATTTTTTTAAATATTTCCAATGTACAGTTTTGACTTTTCTATCGTTTTAGCCCCTCTCGATAAAATAGATTGTAGAGGGGCTAATGGCGAGACTTGTGTCTGTAGTCTGTGTCTCTGCTGCATTAAATTACGTCACTAGGTCACGTGGATCATCTGTTCAAAGTTTGAAAAAAAACAAAAATGACAACGTCAATCGGATTGAACTTTCACTTTTACAATAAACGTTAGAGAGGCAGTCGGGTGAGACCGTCTCACGGCTTCTTGTTATTATATGTATATGTAAGGATGTAATATAGAGTACAATATTGACTAGGGACAATCTGGGTTCAAGAAATAAGTTTCGTACAGTTTCTTCGAAAACTGTTGAATCCAGTTTCATTAGAACTTTCTCAAAAACTTTATAAGTAGGTAAGGTATCTAATTTCTTGATACTTAGTGAGATATATCAACGCACTACAATATAAGAGAGATTACTAATTTATTCAAAAGCATGAATGTTTTCTTTAAAAATTAAAGAAACTTAAACCAAAGATAATGTAATATTATTCCAGACTGGCAACTCCCTGCCTCTCACTGAGCAAGCTTCCCCACCCCCCGCCACAGCTGTCATTATAGTTGGAGGGTATTTTGACAGAACGTTTGCTTAGCCTTAGTGGTCACACACAAATTCAAGCTCTGTACAAACATAACGAGTTATTAGTGTAGGTTTGATTGAAGATTTATTGAAAACGAATCAATTGTATTTAGTTTCCGCCCTGTGGTATTACTAAAACTACAATGAAAAAAAAATTAAACAAGAACTACGAAACAAAGATGCATCAATGCAAATTTCTCCGCATTGCAATTCTCATGTCGCAGCGTTCGTCCCTAGAAGACTTATAATTTTTAAATATTAGATTAGTTATATTCATTCTGTAAATGTGTATGTCAAAAATGAATAATAAATTACGATGTTTTCTTTTATCAAGTATTTGGTTCGATTTTTAACCGACTTCAAAAAAGGAGGAGGTTCTCAATTCGTCTTTATGTTTTTTTTTGTATGTTCACCGATATTTCGGACGCACAGCACGGTTTCCGCACGGAAACGGGGTGGGGAACTACAGGAAATCTTCTACATCTTATGTCGTGTTTGGGGCCTGCGGTAGACGAGGGGCTACAGGTGGATGTAGCCTACTTCGATTTCAAAAAAGCGTTCGATTTAGTAGATAATGACACCCTTTTAACGCGTTTGGCCGCAGTGGGATGCACACCGCGAACGTTGGCGTTCTTCGCGGACTATCTACGTGACAGATGCCAATACGTGGACTGCGGAGGTTGCATTTCTGAACCATACTTTACGAGATCTGGTGTGAGTCAGGGGAGTAATTTAGGTCCTCTCCTCTTCATCCTAATGATTAACAGCCTGCCGGAAGTGGTGAATCACGCGACACCATTACTTTTTGCTGATGACCTCAAATTAGTTAGGAGAATTTCGCAGAATGAAGATTATAATCGGTTGCAAGAGGATATAGATAGGGTGGTAACGTGGAGTAAAGTAAACAAACTTTATTTTAATATAGCCAAATGCTCAGTGATATCGTTCAGTCGATTACGTAACCCTGGTCACTACCAGTATCAAATAGAGGGGGCCCCTTTGCAGCGGGTAAGTGAGGTTCGGGATTTGGGAGTTCGATTCAGCGGGGATTTAAGGTTTAGTGCACATATTCAGGATGTGTGTAAAAAAGCCTATCGCAATCTAGGTTTTCTTTTGAGGCACGCAAACCGGTTCACAAATATTGCAGCTTTGAGAGCGTTGTACGAAGCACTGGTGAAAAGCCACCTAGAATGCAATTCTAGCATCTGGTCTCCGTACGAGGCTAAGTATAAATTTATGTTGGAACGTAAACAGAACAAATTAATTAGATTTTTGTACAGTAAACTATTCGGTGTTTACCCTGGATATCCATTGTTGTATCCCACACTGTTCATTTTGGGCATAGTGGGATACTACAAGTTGGAAGTGAGAAGGGAAGTGGCTCTGGCCACGTACGTATTCAAGGTGCTTCGTGGCTACACTCACAACCCCGCTATCTTGCGGGAGGTAGGGCTGTGCGCGCCTGCAGGGTACGTGTGGCGGCGGCGGCGTCCGCGCCTGCTGGCCGTGCCGTGCGCGCGCACCAACTTGCTGCAGCGGGCTCCGCTCACGCGCGCGCTGCGGGCGCTTAATATGGTGGCGGATCGCATTGATTTGTTTTCGTGCACGCTGAGTGAATTCACAAGGGTCACGTATTGCATAATATCATCGGATATAGAATTGGGTCCAAATGATTAAATTATAAATGAATTATTGCATTTCTACTTATTTATTTTGTTATGTTGGCTTCTGCACGTTCTACTGTTGATTTTTAAATTTTATTATCTATACTAATCTATACTAATATTATAAAGAAGTAAAGTTTGTGTGTTTGTTAAATTGTAAGGGGTAATCTCGGGATCTACTAGGCTATATAACATCACGCTACAACGAATAGGAGCGGAGCAGTAATAGTAAATGTTTCAAAAACGGGGTAAAAGTTACGCGACGGAAGCAAATGTGACGGGAACAGTAATACTCTCTCTTATGTGGCGCAAACGAAGTTGCGCGGGTCAGCTAGTTTTAAATATGAATGAAATAAGTATAATATGAAGTAGGGGCTTATTATTATTTATTATGTTCGCCGATTATTTTTGTATTAATTGAGGTTTATTTTTTAATATTTATACATTGGGCATAAGTAGTTAATAACTTTGGATAAGTATAGCTTTTTAAAATCATGACTGGAATTAACGGTTTCTTATAATACATTATTTGGACATTGCATATTGTTTAATATTACTTAAATTTCTAAGTTATTTATTACATATATTGACATTATATTTGAATGATTACTTTATGCTGTTAATGGATTTTATTATTTTAAATTGATGACATTTTTATGTAATTGAACAATTTTATTGAGTTGAATTTAAATTTTAATATTTGACATTTTTATTAAGTAGGTACTTGAATTTTGCGTTCCATTATTAAAATCCATGAATAGTTTATTTTTTGTATTGATGATTTGTTTATGGTGCTAATTGAGTTTTTTTGTTGGATTTTGCTTATTGTTATTTAAACTAATTTCGTCTTGCACTATTGTATTAGATTTGTCTGTGATGGTAGTGTAGCGTATGTTAATAAATAAATAAATAAATAAATAAAATTTCCGTCAATTATAGACGGATTTCATTTTTTTTTCTTTTCTTAAATAGGGTTTACTTCTGAGGTAGTCCCATTTTCACCAGGTCAGGATCTGATGATCCAGGAGAAAACGAGGGCAACCACCGAAAATTGTAGGGACAACTAGTGCGCTTGTAAACTTTACTTTAATGTACTACAATTTAATGAACGTCTGGAGCCAATCTCCTGATGGAGCCGAAAGACAGTCGAGGGAATTCCTCAACAATTTACAGCAGTTACAATACTTTGTATTTGGGCTTGATTGATTTATATTGATGAGAACTTTGCACCCTGAGAGATAGATTTTTCAGTCCACCCGTCACCGTTTCGTTTGAATTTGAAGTCGGTTTTATTTTTTGTTATTTTTTTTTATTTACCGTATGATGAGGACTTCAGTAGCCATTTCCCACGGGAAATTGTTTCTGAAATGCTGAATCTATAATATTGGTTACCTGTACACAAAATTTCAGTTTAATTGGTACAGCGATTATAGCGCAATTGTGCAGAAATCTTCTTCACCAACTTTCACTTGTTGTATTAGTAGACTTTCTGTTACACGATGGCTCTCACAGCTCCGACCGCGTGGAATTTCATTCCCGTTTTCGCTTCCCAAGGGAACTTATATTCCCGGAACAACAAATAGCTTATGCATTATTTCAGATCTATCCCTGTACCAAGTTTCAGTCAGATCCGTTCAGCTGTTACAGACTTAAAGAGTTACAAACAGGCTAACTGGTATTGAATAAAAAGTAGCATACAATACTTTCCTTAAAATATTCAAATAAAAAAAAATATGGAAAGAATGAAGTCGATTAAAAAACAAACAAACACCCCATTTATAATATTAGTAAAGAAATGAAGAGTAGAACAATAACTTGGAATTGCAAGATACAATTTATCTCCCATCCCGACATCTTCCATATTATAATATCACACTGGTACCCGATATTAAATAAATTATTAATATTGAATACCTTATACAAATTATTCATGAATTTCATGAATGGGTGGCTTTATCATTTAAAGAACAAACACAGAGTGGTTATTACCTTATAAGGAAATAATAAATATGTTAAAGACTAGCTATTGCCCGCTACTTCGTACGCTGCATTTTATGTGGTTCTTTAGATTGATATAACTTTTTTATTTATGAACCGATTGACATGAAGCAAACACTAAATGTTAAGTGGACCAAACCGCAACACAATAAATTTCATTGTAATAGGTGGAGCAGTTGCTGAGATTAGCGTGCACAGACGTACAGACATACCTACAGATGAACAGATAAAAATTCAAAAATCATTTGTGTTCATAAAACACTCCTATTTTTTCCTTATATATCTTCAATGCACACACAGCGACCTGTTACGATTTTATTATGTATATTGATGATTGATGATTTTGATTAATTGATTGATACCTCGTTTCTACAAAGCCTTTGACGTGACCACTAGTGTACTTACTTTTGACTTATTCACTAACATGAGACCACAGCTATTACAATTTAGCCAAAATACCTGCAGCCCGAGAGCGGCAGCTTCCACTGTACAATCGGCTTTACAGGTCCTCCATCTACGACTCTCGGGTATATTTACAAGGGTTGAACCCTGCAGGTCTCAACCATTTGCACCAGATTGCAACAATTCAGGGGTCCTACTTCCATTCCCCCAAGCACGCCGAAATTAAAAAGAAACAATACCGCTCACATAGAATTTTCCGACCCGCAACCCATCGGAACGAGATTAAGCAATTCTCTTCTACTTTAATCTCATAACCCTGAACTAGACAAGGTTGAAAAATATTTTAGAAGCACTTTGATATTTCAAAGACCTGCAAAAATATTTTTTGTAATTTTATGCTAATCATCATGTTGACAAATTGATTGGGATAAGGATTAGGACATATTGTTTACTAAAACGAAAGGGTGAATACAGTTAATTTTGAGTAGATGCCTACTTATTAAGGAGTATGTAACTATTTCTAGAAATATATTATGTCATTTGTGCTGTTATAACCCTAAATGACTACCTCGTTGGTCTAGAAATCAAAATGTGCGACTGCGGGTTCGATTCCAGCCGATGACAAAAAATTTTGTTATACATTGAAATTTGTCTCCAGAGTCTGAGTGTTTCTATGTATTAAAAATATGTATATAAGTATGTCCGTTGTCTGACACCCATAACTGTAAAAATGTCAGAAAATATTTATAAAAAATATTACAACGTTTCTTCGACATAAAAAGTGGAGATCTATATTATACGAAGACGCTACCTAAGTGTAATAAATAGATTACCCGACCTGCTTGCAGTATAAAATCTCATTTTAAAATCAACATTATTCAAACTGTACTGTGCTACCAGACGCGTCCAGGCGTGAGCACTTTTCCTACTCGAGGCAATTATGTACCATCGACTATTAACCGTATTATTCCGTATTTTATTTTGTCTTTCTATAAATAGGCTATAATTTTCAAACGGATCGAAAAGTGCCGAAGAAAAATTGTCCGGAAATAAGTGTTTTTAGCTGGCTATATTTTCTAATAGATTATTTAGTCAGTGTGTATTGTACTCAGGCGTATATGATAAACAAATCCAGTTTTATTCAGAAGAACTGGAAATCTCTTTAATTGCCCCATTCTTTATTTCTAGTTTTCATAAAATAAGTTTAAGAGTATGACGAGATCTAAAGGAATCCGAGATTTTGTTACAATCATTATATAAACATAAAATAGATTACAATTTTATTATTATACTGAGGTGGTCTTACTGGAAAAAATAATTATACTAATATAAATTATTATTATCTTACTAATATTACAAAGGCGAAAGTTTGTGGGTGTGGATGTGTGGATGTTTGTTACTCTTTCACGCTCTAACGGCTGAACGGATCTGGCTGAAATTCTGTACAGGGGTAGATATATTCCCATGGGAATAAGTTCCCATGGGAAGCGGTAACGGGAACAAAACTTGACGCGGGCGAAGCTGCGGGCGTCAGCTAGTTTATGTATAGTGTTAACTTTTTAACAAATGTATTAACGAAACAGCTGAAACGACTATTTCGACATTGTTCAAAAATTCACTCAATTTCCTCATTAAAAGATAAATTAACCTCTCAATCTATCGTGAAATTACATCTATAACATCAAAAATAATTCGCCAAAACGCGATAAATCATCATCGTATTAGCTCAATATAACATTTGATGTGAAAAATGGCGACACTTAACCAAGAATACCAAATAAAAGAGTGGATTCACGAAACGTCAAGAAAGCTCAAACCGAATCTAAAAGATAGGCCACAAATAACAGACCAACGTAACAAGAGCCCTGCCCTTACCGTAGAGTAGAACAAATTCTAAGAATATATCTATACTCATTATTATAAAAGTCTAGAGATTGTTTGTTTAAAGGACTTCTGAAAATTAAATTACTAACAAAAATCTTGAAGAAGGGAAAGGAAGGAAAGGAAGATTTATTATATTATAACATAAATTAGGTTATAAACATTAGCCTACGGCAAATGGGAACGGAGCAGCAACGAACTATGTTACAAATAAACCGGCTAAGTGCAAGTCATACTCGCGTACAGAGGGTACCGTACCAAAAAACTACAAAAAAAAATGTTTTTTCGTATGGAAGCCCCCCATTAAGTTTCATTCCCAATAACTCTTTGAATGGAAATAAAATTTGTTCAAGAATAATTCATTATTAGTGACGTTAAAAAAATATGCGAAAATCTTCTTACGCAGGCGGTGCCGCGAGCATCGCTAGTCTTACTATTTACTAATATTTTAATGAAAGTTTGTGAGTGTGGATGTATGGATGTGTAGATGTGTGGATGTTGGTTACTCTTTCACGCTAACGACTGAACGGAGCTTCCTGAAATTAGGTACAAGCATAGATATAGTCGGGAATAAAAATAAACTACTGACTACTCGTGGAATAAAATAAGCTACTTACTACCCCGGGAATAAATAAGAGACCGGGAACAAAATTTCACGTGTGTGGAGCTGTGGACAACATCTAGTCATTGTACATATTGGAGAGGTCTTTCTAAATTGGTCATTGGGTCTCAGCCCGGGCACGGGGTACGTAAACGATTGCCTGCCACTTGCGTACGCGGTTGATTTATTTTCTTATTATGGACTAGCCCGCAACTTCGTTTACGTCACATAAGGTGTATGAAAGGAAAGGTATTTCTTCATCAGTGTCATCAAGCAGCGTCTAAAACTGCCCTATTTGCTTAATCATAAAAGAGCTTAATGATTAAGACTATTTTTAAACAATTCAGTCCGCGCCGAAGCCAACACGCCAGTTTAGGTTCACTCACATTCAAAGAAACCCCTACAATTAAAATTTTCAAAATATCTGATTCTTAAAAGTGTTATAACTCTTTTATTTCTAAACCGATTTACATAAAACAAACGCTAAATGTTAACTGGAGCAAACCTCATAACAATAAAAAAAACCGCATTGCAATCGGTTGAGCGGTTACTGAGATTAGCGTGCACAACCGTACAGACAAACAGATATACAGACATACAGACATACAGACAAACAGACAAAAATTCTAAAAATCATTGTTTTGGGTTCTATTGCGTTCATAAAGCCCCCCTATAATATTTTTTCTTATTTATCTTCCATGTACAGACAGCGACCCGTTACTATTTTATTATATGTATTGATGGTCATAGAGATGTTGTAACCACCCATTAGTTTTTTTATTTACTAGTTTTGATATTTAAGAATTAATAATATGTGTGGAAGTTCAGGGAAGGTTTAAAAGGTAAGAAAATTACTTAACAGACACACACAAGAGATTTTTAATAGATTTCTGCCAAAAACATCTATACAGTCTCTAAAATTACAATATAGATAACACCACACCCCCCTCCTCCAGACCAATCTAGAGAGAGGCCATGATGGCGGTCACAGTCTGTGTCGGGAGCCCTGGGAGTATCCTGTCGAGAACGTACCCGAGTCTCCTCCGGGAGTTTTAGTCGGTAGGAGACCGGCAAAGCATCTGTGAGTATCTTCACAGGTAAAAAAAGCCCTCTAGCTCAGTGTTCAACAGAACACGTGATATTTTTTTTTAATATGGAAAAGGAATTGGTTTCGAGCAGGATTCGAACCTGCGTCTTCTGCAAACCGCGCAGACGCCTTATCCACCCGGCCACCGAAACCCACTCGGAACTAACCAAATTTTCTTCTTAATCTTATTATACGTCTTGGGGCGACGTAGGCACCATCTACCGGCACTTTTTAGAAAGTTACACGGCACGAATGTATAGAATTGCACCTATATTCATTCTTTTTCCATACCTATTTAAAAATTTATTATTATTTTTCTATATTTAAAAATTTATGATCAGTTAGCATACTAATTGCTTTTCAAAAATAATCTTAGAACACAAGATGTTAACGGTCTGGGGGATTTTTTTTACATTTTCGAGCTTCGTAAGTTAGGATAAGCCGTTAATAGCAGGGACTCAAAACACGATCCTGTCCGTTTCAACATGATCTATAGAGTTAGCAGCGTGACAGTAACAGTATTGCAACCTCTTTAGCGGAGTAGCTAGAAGCCTTCCAGCATTACCAAGCAGATTCAATGTCAGATGGAATGTCTCAGATTCAATTCCAATATCTAAACAAATACACAATCTGCTTTTGGTAAATAAAGGATTGAACAATCCTTGACAAGTAATATTTTATTGAACGAAATAAAAGTGTCCATTACGGAATTGCGAAAAAGCTAGATACCATTTCAGGTTTATTTCAGAAAAATTGGGTCCTCTGTATCGTCTAACTACTGAATTGATATTGGGTGTAGCAGTTTTATTGCTGAGTAATTTTCCCTCCTTTTTAGGGTTTCGAATGTCAAAAAGATAACGGAAAGCTTTACTTGATCACTTTTTCGTTTGTCTGTCAGTATTATTGTCTCGAAAACGAGTATCGAATTGAAATTTAAACCATTAAAAAAATTAAATGTGTCTTTAATTGACGGAAATATCGGTGAACATACATGAAAAAAATACATACAGACGAATTGAGAACGTCCTCCTTTTAGAAGTCGGTTAAAAAGAGAAAATCTAACGAAGACAAGTTGCGACACTCTCTCAATAGAATCAAAATTTCTGTCCCGCGCAAACCTTACGTTGAAAAATATATATAGTAGGTTGTTGATAGTAGGTTTGTATTATAAAACTGATACTTCTCTTTCAATAAATTCAGTACTGACCATTCAAACCAACCTCCGATATTTCCAAAATCTACGTACCGCATTTTGATTAGCTAAAACGCTTACTGTGATGTAGCCTTCAACATGTGATTACAAATTGAAATCCCACCCGACCATAGAGCAATGTGACCAGTACAAGGGGAGTAGACATAGCATGTTTGCTCTATACATATCTGTGTGTCACATAGAGCAACGCGACCAGTACAAGAAGAGTAGATAATAATATAGCATGTTTGCTCTATGCATATCTGCGTGTCACATAGAGCAATATGGCCAGTACAAGGGAAGTAGACATAGCATGTTGCTGTATACATATCTGTGTGTCACACAGAGCAACGCGACCAGTATAAGGGGAGTAGACATAGCATGTTGCTGTATACATATCTGTATGTCACATAGAGCAAAGCAACGCGACCAGTACAAGGGGAGTAGATATAGCCTGTTTGCTCTATACATATCCGTATAAACCACTACCAAAGCAATCTGCTGTTACTATGGAACTTACACAAATCAATGAAAACAATACACTCATAATTTTAGAAACTTTACTAAATCTATATATATATAAATCAATGCCACTTTTCGTTGTAATTTTATAACTCGAGATCGGGCTCACCTATCCAAACCATATGTTTAGGCTTTGTTCGGAGTTGCTCAGAGGGGTCGGCGTAACGTGTTACGCCGACGACACCCTCGTTACGGCGCGGGGAGCAACGCACCGTGCCGCCGCACTTAAGGCCACGGCAGGGGTTGCTCAGGTCGTGGGTCGGATTCGGCGGCTGGGTCTTGAGGTCGCCCTTCACAAATCCGAGGCTCTGTGCTTCCACGGACCTCGGGTGGGGCCACCTGCGGGATCCAGCCTACAGGTGGGGGGCGTCAGCATCGGCATCGAGCCCTCGATGAAGTATCTGGGGCTCGTACTCGATGGCCGGTGGAACTTCGGACATCATTTCCGAAGTTTGGTCCCAAAACTGAGGGGAGCATCGGCCGCACTCGCGCGGCTGATGCCCAACATCAGGGGACCCAACGCTCCCTACAGGAGGCTGTACCTTGGGATCGTGCGAAGCATGGCCCTGTACGGGGCTCCCGTATGGGCGGAGACCCTGACGGCCAGCAATGAGGCTAGACTGATGAGCCCGCAGAGAGTGATGGCCGTCAGGGTGATAAGAGGATACCGCACGATCTCCGGTGAGGCGGCATGTCTCCTAGCCGGGACCCCTCCATGGGACCTGGAAGCGAGAGCCCTTGCGTCACTGTTCAGATGGCGCAAGGAGGCGCTGGAGCGGGGCCAAAGGCCTGCGTCTCGAGAAATCGAGGCCCAGCGGACCCTGCTCCACCAGGAAACCCTGGAGACATGGAAGATGCGACTTGAGCAACCAAAGGGGGGATTCGCCACAATCGCGGCCGTCAGACCGGTCATGGACGAGTGGCTGGAGAGAAGACACGGTGCTCTCTCCTACCGGTTGACACAGATGCTTGCCGGGCACGGTAGCTTCGGTAGGTATCTGTGGCGAAAACACCGGGAAACCACGGCCGAATGTCAGCACTGCGAGGACCGCAGCGATGACACGGCGCTCCACACGCTGGTGGAGTGCGCGGCGTGGGCACAACAGCGACAGGTCCTCGTAGTGGGTCTGGGCGTGGACACTCTCTCGCTTGAGGCCATGGTGCGAGCCATGCTCTCCAGCGGGAGTAAGTGGGACTGCGCCGCCTCTTTCTGCGAGCAGGTCATGCTCGCGAAGGAGGCGGCGGGCCGGGTGCGGGAGAGAACTCTCCCACCCGAGTTCCGCAGTCGGCGCCCTGGGCGCCGCCGACGTGTCTTCGCCGAGGACTATCGGCCTCCATAACCGGGGGTCTGAGGACGGTGAGAGGGCCGCTCACCGTCCTTACAGAAGCAGGCCCATGACGGCAGCGTGACGTGAGCACTCACGCACGCCCCCCCTTAGAAGCGGGGTCACACCCGAAATCCCCCATAGACGCGGGATTGCACCCGAACCACCCCCTGGGCGAGGCCGCATTGGCGGCCGTAGGTCTGTTGGGAGTCACGGGACATCCTTCCTGAGGGCTTACCCGGGGCTCTCAACCATAGGCTGTTGGGCGTTACGTGAGGTTTTTTAGTCGGTAAGAGTCCGGCATAGCATCCTACGAGGATTTTCCCTCACGTTAAAAAAAAAAAAAAAAAAAAAAGGCTTTGTTCGGACTATTTAGTACATGGTTTATGTGAAGTTTGCACAAAATCGGTCAAGCGGTTCTTGATTTATCACGCAAACGAAGTTGCGCGGGTCAGCTAGTATCTTATAAATCTGTGTGTATAAGCGTACTCCTTCAGGCGTAAGCTTTGACAGAGGATAATGTCTCAGTATGGCGCCTCCTCTCCCGAAAAGTAGATTGTGTTGCTCTATGCTCCCGACATTTCACACAAACAAATCCATAGGATCAGAATATATAAACAGGACCCACGTGAGGTCAGCACTGTTTGAATTTTGTTGGGGATTTAGAAGTTTAGGCCTGTAAACATTGAAATTGTGTGTTTGAGTATCGCTTAGAACCTTTTAGTTATAACTGAGTTTTGTAAGGACAAATATACATAAAAAGGTTTAGTTCCTGTTATAAGTTTTTGTTTTGAGAATAATAATAACTAGAATGGAATAAGTAATGTGGAATAATTTGTATGTGAATGTGTGTGTGTGTGTGCGTGTGCGTGTGTGTGTGTGTGCGTGTGCGTGTGTGTGAGTGTGTGTGTGTGTGTGTGTGTGTGTGTGTGTGTGTGTGTGTGTGTGTGTGTGTGTGTGTGTGTGTGTGTGTGTGTGTGTGTGTGTGTGTGTGTGTGTGTGTGTGTGTGTGAGTGAGTGTGTGTGTGTTCCAATGATTTCATTATCTACTAGCTAATTTATAATCAGGTCCAGGATCCGAACTGGTGACCGACACAGTCAAATTAAATTCGGATCTTAGAAAAAGCACCATCCACACCCTTCTAACTTCAGAGAGATAAAAACGGAACGAGTCGATTTACGTCCGTCACAACCTTACGAAAGGGCTCCGGAGACGGCCAATAACGATCAATAACTTACATACATATAGTCACGTCTATATGTATGTAATCCCTTCGGGGATAACCCCGAAGGGATAGGCAGAGGCATAGTAGGCATCCACATTTCATTTACCTATTATAGTTTTATGTCTCAAGTGATAGGTAGTGAGCCTATTGCCCTGATGAAATGGACAGGCGTAGGTCGTGACGACACACGGTTGATATTGTTCAAGCCGCTCATGTCTTTTTACTGATAACCGGGTTTAATTTCGAGTTTTCCTTCTCAACGCAATGGATGGCTGAAAGGGTTCCCTTAGTCACCTCTTACGACACCCTAAGGACGTCTGGGATTGCGACATTTTGTACTCTTTCCCATCGCCCTAAGGCCTACAGGGTGATCAATAACTTGACATCAATATTGACTTAACTGCCTCTGTGGCGCGGTCGGTAGTGATACCGCCTGCGGTGCTGGAGGTCCTGGGTTCAATTCCTGGGTCGGTCCAAATATTTGTGTGATCCACAAATGTTTGTTTTGAAGTTTGGGTGTTTACTACGTATAATATGTATGTATTTAGAAATATACAAGTATTTATAGAATTCGGGACTTCACGCGAAATACTATTTACTTACATTCACCGACGTTTCGAGCACGTTGCAGCGCCCGTGGTCGCGGTTGGACTGGGGCGAGGATCGACAAAAACCACGAAGCTATTTCTTGTCGAACTACCCTCCGTTGTTATTACAACGAAGGATAATGCCGGCGACACACTGCACTCACTACGTCAGTTTTAATTGGCACAGTTTTACGTTCAAGTTTATTAATCACTGAATTCCACATCCCGGAGAGCTTATATCCATCATCCCTATTGAAATTTTTGTGTTTTCTGATTTGGCAGCAGGAGTTGGACTATGTTCAGGAGATACTGAAGATGAATGGGTATGGAGCGAGTAGTAGAAAGGCACGACGTGCACCGAGGAGAGTGAGACCGGAGGTGGAACGTCAACCAGCTTATCTGCCGTATATAAAGGGAATAACGGACAAGATCGGATCGTGTCTGCGGCGGTTCTCCATACGGGCGATCTTTAAACCGTTAACCAAAGTAGCTAGGTACGTGCGAACACCAAAGGACGTCATTCCTCTGCAAACACCAGGTGTCTACAAAGTGGATTGCAGCTGCGGTAGTTCCTACATAGGCCAAACCAAGCGGACCATCGCGGAAAGGGTCAAAGAACATATTGCAGCTGTGAAAAATCGTCAGTTAAACAAATCGGCAATAGCAGAACACCTCGATTCGGGCGTTAATCATTGGATCGAACTTCACCAACCGAAAGTCCTCTCCACTGATCGCCATTATTATCCACGTATGGTGCGTGAAGCCATTGAAATCAGAAAACACAAAAATTTCAATAGGGATGATGGATATAAGCTCTCCGGGATGTGGAATTCAGTGATTAATAAACTTGAACGTAAAACTGTGCCAATTAAAACTGACGTAGTGAGTGTAGTGTGTCGCCGGCATTATCCTTCGTTGTAATAACAACGGAGGGTAGTTCGACAAGAAATAGCTTCGTGGTTTTTGTCGATCCTCGCCTCAGTCCAACCGCGACCACGGGCGCTGCAACGTGCTCTAAACGTCGGTGAATATAAGTAAATAGTATTTCGCGTGAAGTCCCGAATTCTATAAGTATGAGTGTTAGAAACCGCGATAGTTTAAAAATAACAATATACAAGTATGTATATCAGTCGTCTAGATCCCATAGCATAAACTTTATAGCTTAGTTTGGGCTGGATGATGTTGTGTGAAAAGGTCCAACAATATTTATTTAATAAAGATCTCAGATCGTTTTAAAGTTGCTTCAAGTGTGCGTGATTTTTTGTAGTGTGTGCAAACACATGAGACTTGTCAAGTCGCATTGACCGTCTCCGGAGCCCGTAAATCAAACTCTTGCCAACCGCTGAAAGTCAGGGTCACGAGCGAAGGTTTTTCCGTAAAAGCTTTGGGACACGCAACATCGATAGGTCGACAATACCGAACTGGGGTAGACAAATTACCCGGCAATTATCAGGTCTTTTTTTGCAAGTGGATTTGGGTAGTAGATGGTTAAATATAGCATCGTTGTATAAGGTAAATATGTGAAGAAAATTGTGATATATGGTTGAAACTATTTTCCAATTTATTGATTTATTGGTTGTATTAGGGTTTTGTGTGGGAAACGGGTTGTAACTTTCCTCTGACCCAAAGAGAGGATCCTTCGACTAGGCATGGAGATATTAGGCTGTTGTTACATGTTAAACAGTGTGTTTACTTACATTAACGCGGTGCAGAAATCTTAGAGTCGGAACTCTACAATCGTAATTTTCATTAAGCCACGATTTCGGCAGGGTTAGTTTTTAGACGTGGTGAAATGCTTTTATTCGTTACTTTGTTTGAGAATCCCAGTTATGGACAGTGACTAGATTATTAACTAAAGCACCACCACCACGACATAATGGCCGAATTCCGCCCCTACGTAGTCGCAGAATGGATCAGAAATTAAGTAGCTGTGAAGTTTTTTGTTTTAGAAATAATGTCTCGACGACGAATGTGAGAGATACATCTCATATCTCATCTATCATCGCACCGCTCGCCACAGACAGGGAGTTCATCCTCACACTCTGCGTCCGGTGCGTTCCAGCACGGTTAGATCCGATAGGTGTTTTCTTCCGCGCACGCTTAGGTTGTGGAATGACCTCCCTGCCTCGGTTTTCCCAAACGCCTGCAATATGGGATTCTTCAAAAGGGGTCTTAGAAGGTATTTACAGGGTCGGCAGCGCGAATGTGGCACCTCTGGTGTTGCAAACGTTCATAGGCTGCGGTGACCACCGGTCCTTCTGGTGGGCCGTATGCTTGTCTGCCACCTCAGTGGTATAAAAAAAAAAAAAAAAAAAAACAGAAACATGCTCGCTCCGGCACCCCCCTAAGAAGCGAGATAACACTGAACAATCCCCCAAAGTCGCGGGATAGCACCCGACTAGGTGAGGCTGCAGTGGTAGCCGTAGGTCTATTGGAACTCCTGGGGATATCCTTCCGAGGGCATACCCGGAGCTCCCAACCGTAGGCTGTTAGGTAGGAAACGTGTGGTTTTTAGTCGGTAGGAATCCAGCATAGCATCCATGTAGGACTTTCGTCACGTTGAAAAAGGTCGTTACAGGAGTCGTTAAAGGACCTAATAGACAAGCTTCCAGGATGTTTTACATATCTCAGTAACTGTAATAGCTGGAGAACTGAAATATTCACAGACTATATATTTCTATTGCCTCTATGACAACAAATAGTTAAATCAGAAAAAAAGTGGGATTAAGGAAGCTCCCATAAGAATCAAGAAGCCATGAGCTGGTCTCACCCGACTGCCCCTCTCTAAAACGTTTATTGTGAAAGTGAAAATTCAATCCGATTGACGCTGTCATTTTTGTTTTATTTCAAACGATCCACGTGACCTAGTGACGTAGTTTAATGCAACATAGTCACAGACTACATACACAAATCTCGCCATAAGCCTCTCTGCAATCTTTTTTATACAGAGGGGCTAAAACGTACTTGATCGGTTTTTTATATTTGTTTGTTGAAAAACTCGTGGAAAATTTTGCTGTTAGCTTTAACCAGTGAGAGCCGTCATGTGTCCATTTTCATCAATTTCCGTACCGCTCTATATTTAGGTATTTATCTACAGGATATTTCTGTATCCAGACGACAGCGTACCTAATTCTAGTAATCCATCAAGTCTATTTTTGCTATGTATAGGTAGGCAGGTAGGTAACTATTATAATGAATATTAGCTGCAATTAGTTCTACTGACAAATTGGCGCCAATTATACATTACTAGCTGAAGAAAAATATAGCCTATGTTCACCGCAAAGAGTGTAGCTTTCCAACAGTGAAAGAATTTTTCAAATCGGTCCAGTAGTTCCGGAGCCTATTTGTTACAAACGAACAAACAAAAGAACAAAAAAATAAATCTTTCCTCTTTACAATATTAGTATAGACTAGATGACGATTTTTGTTCCCCTTTTCCATTTTTCCTGTGAACTTATTCCCGGGTTAAAAAGCCTATGTGTTATTACAGACTATAATCTATCTCTTTACCAATTTTTAGCCGGATCCGTTCAGCTTTTTAAGCGTGAAAGAGTAACAAACAACCACACATCCGGATAAGGTTATGAAATAATCTTTGATCTTGCTATACTTAATCGTAACCGTCGTAACTAGATTGAAACCTGCATCGGTGGCGCAATAGGTAGTTTAACCACCTGCCGCGCTGAGGTCCTGGGTTCGATTCCCGGATCAGTCCAAATATTTGTGTGACCCACAAATGTATGTTCCGGAGTTTGGGTGTGTGTGTGTAATATGTATGTATTTAGAAATATATAAAAATGTCTATCAGTCGTTTAGATCCCATAGCACAAGCCTATAGCTTAGTTTGGGCTAGATGATGTTGTGTGAGAATGTCCAACAGTATTTATTTATTACTAGCTAATACTAATAGCTTCGCCCGCGTAAAGATTTTTCGCGTTCCCGCTTCCCGTAGGAACCTATTCCCGGGATAAAAGCCTTGTGTGGTAGCCATAGCCTATGTGTTATTCCAGGCTATAATATATCCCTGTACCAAATTTCAGCCAGATCCGTTCAGCTGTTCGAGCGTGAAAGAGTAACAAACATCCACACTCACAAACTTTCACATTTATAATATTAGTAAGATAGTAAGATTTCCTATTTATTTATACTCGTAGATTAAAGTACATGCATATGTTCAAATTACAGACATCCTATTTTTGAAATCCATTGATAAGAGATATTCATTTCATTTTATGAAAGAATTTAAGGAAATAGGTATTCAGGGAAGAGTAAAAGTTCATTTAGATAACCACGTCACGTCCGTCCAATCAATCAAGTCATATATTCACGGTTTATTTCTTGAGGGATCTGAAATGAATCGCTTTGCACCTCAATAAGAATATTCCTGACGTAGCGACCTTTTCCTTGTTTTGACTGGGAATGTTTCATTTTAGCCCCACTCTATTAAATAGAGTGTAGAGGGGCTTATGTCGAGACTTTGTCTGTGACTCTGTCGCAGTAAACTTCGTCACTAGGTCCCGTGGATCATCTGTTTAATGTTTGAAATAAAACAAAATTGACAACGTCAGTCGGATTGAACTTTCACTTTCACAATAAACGTGTTAGAGAGGGGCAGTCTGGTGAGAACGATCTCACTGCTCTCTTGTTCATAGATATAGTCACGAATTTATCTCTGAAGGGGTAGGCAGATGCTTATTATACGCTCACATTACACCATTTTTACTGTGGTCTCAAGTATTGCAAATTAGTGATGAGCTTATTTCCATATTAAAATGGTCAGGCGACGGCTTGTGGCTTATTGTTTCTGTACTGTCGGAATTTCAAGCCGCCCAATAACCCTTTCAACTTGGCTTAAAAACTGTGTATTTTAAGGTATAACACTAGCATTGGCAGATCAATTGATCAGACTGTCAATGACATTAAATTAAGGTATTCAAAGGATCTTATAACTCCCGATGTTATCCCAATAACAGAAAGTGACAATAAGTGTTGACAGTTAACCCTAAGAACAGGGCGGAAACTCCATACAAAAATGTTCGTTTTCACCCACACTAATATACACGTAATGTGAATGCTTGAATCAAGCTTGAACGTGTGTGTGAGTATATTAGGGTCACTAGCTATGGAAACAAAATAATAAGGAACAGAACGCAATCTCATGTATGTAGGTACTTTGTTTTTTCAAAGGGAACACCCAAAAATTCCGAAATATGTTTTTCCGAATTTCAATATTCCGATGTTCAAAATTCCGAAGATTATAATTCCTAAGAAACAAAGCTCCGAATATTCAAAAGGACGATATTCATTTATCCGAAAGTCATAAGTACGAATTTTTATTTTTCCTAATTTTATTAGTACGAATAATCAAAAGACCGGACTGTTATTTTCCCGAAAAACATTATTCAGAATTTCAAATATCCGAAAATTCACTGTTAAAGTTTTTTTAATAAAGTACGGTCAAGTCTATCTACCGAAGATATTATTTCCAAGTGAGTGGAAGGCAAACGACAGAACAAAAAAAAATAACCACGATGGCTAAGGCCGGAGCTTCGCTCCCCTTCGCTCCGCTTCGCTTTCGCCTTAGCCTTCTAACCTAACCTATCCGAGTCGAGGTGTTAACCATAATAAGTGAATGGTTAACACCCCGACTCAGAGTACCCCGACTCGGATAGGTTAGGTTAGAAGGCTACGGCGGGAGCGAAGCGGAGCGGAGCTCCCGCCTTAGCCTTCGTGGTTATTTTTTTTTTGTTTTGTCGTTTGCCTTCCACTCACTTGGAAATATTTTTTTTGGTAGTTAGACTTGACTATACTTTATTAAAAAAACGGGTGGAATTTGGAACATAAATAATCGTCTATAATGATAAGTTTTCGGGTTAAAACAGGAACGGGTGGAAACGACATTCACCCTTCGTATTTATGATATTTCGGATTTTTGATAATCGGAGTTCGTATTTATAATATGGCGGATTTTTAATGATTCGGAATTCAACGGTTCGGTTTCTTGAAATTCGGCATTCTGAGAGTCGGAATTGTAAACATTCGGAATTTTAAAATTATGACTTTTAATAAAAAGGATTTATGAAACATCGGATTTTTGACTTTCGGTATTTCGAATCATTCGGGCTTATGAAATTCGGAATTATGAAATTCGTGATTGTGACTTTACCCTTTTTCAAATCTACCCTCGGCTAAGCACAAATTAAACCAAAGCAATAGCACAAAGTAAGTAGCTGCGTAGGTAGTAATACATAATGCAACGCAGTGAGTGCAGTGACACTCTCTCAAGTACTAACACGGCAATAGACACATCAACATTGGAGGGGGGATGGGGAAGCTTGGCTAGTGCGGGGCAGGGACTCGCCGATCTGTATGTAATACAATTATATTATCTTTGCCCTAAGCTAACCATTAAGGGAGTTACAGATTTGAGAAATCCAGAAATCTAAACGATTACAAAAAAATGTTCTTTATAAGAAACTAGCGGACGTCACGCAGTTTCACCCGCGTAGTTCCCGTTCCCGAAGGAATACGAGACTAAAACATAGCCTATGTTTACCGCAAAGAGTGTAGCTTCCTAACAGTGAAAGAATTTTTCAAATCGGTCCGGTAGTTCAGGAGCCTATTCGATGCAAACAAAGAAACAAACAAACAAATATTTCCTCTTCATAATATTAGTATAGACTAACTTGGTCTCCCGGCCTCGCCCTTGATATACTTTGAACTTCTGTTTCACCTCACACCTCCGACCCCTTAATTAGTTTTCAAATAATGTATGGAAGATGACCCGAATTTGTGAATTTTGCTCCACTGTTTAAGTATCTAAATAATATAATAAACTTCTACAGTAATAGGTGGCGAAAACACCGGAAAACCACGGCCGAGTGTCAGCACTGCGAGGACCGCAGCGATGACACGACGCTCCACACGCTGGTGGAGTGCACGGCGTGGGCACAACAGCGGCAGGTCCTCGTGGTGGGAGTAAGTGGGACTGCGCCGTCTCTTTCTGCGAGCAGGTCATGCTCAAGAAAGAGACGGCGGGGCAGGAACGGGAGAGAACTCTCCCATCCGAGTTCCGCAGTCGGCGGCCTGGGCGCCGCCGACGTGTTTTCGCCGAGGACTAGCGGCCTCCATGACCGGGGCCTGAGGATGGTGAGAGGGCGGCTCACCGTCCTTACAGAAGCAGGCCCATGACGGCAGCGTGATCTGAGTAACTCACGCAGCCCCCCCCCCCCCCCCCCTTAGAAGCGGGATCACACCCGAAAAACCCCCCAAATACGCGGGATAGCACCCGAACCACCCCCTGGGCGAGGCCGCGGTGGCGGCCGTAGGTCTGTTGGGAGTCCTGGGACATCCTTCCGAGGGCTTACCCGGGGCTCCCAACCATAGGCTGCTGGGCGTTACGTGAGGTTTTTTTAGTCGGTAGGAGTCCGGCATAACATCCATGAGGATTTTCCCTCACGTTAAACAAAAGAACCTTCTACAGTAAAAGGACCATCTGATTTAGAAAGTTTTTTTCAAGTTGAGTTTGTTACCCGTACCTAAGGGTACTTACTCAAAAAATCTAAAATCAAAAATGTTGCTCCTTTTTATTAGAGGTATTGACAAAATTGATTTTGTTATTTTATTTAGTTAGTAGTTAACTAATTAAATCAAGCGTTATATGGCGCTTATTTTGTTTATTTACTAGCGTAGAAGTCGTTATCGCGTAAAATCATAACCCTCCTTTGGCGCCGTCGGTTAAAAAGCAGCAGGGTCCTTCCCAGGGTCTTAAACTATCCCTATACCAGATTTCAACTCAATCGCTCTAGACGTTTAGGCGTGAAAGCGTAACATACAGACAGACAGAGTTACTTGCGCATTTATAATATTAGTAGAGATTAAAGCATCCACGAGGAATTTTCATATGTAAAAAAAGCAACCTAAAGCTAGTATACTAAATGACATTTTCTATTCTGTGTTCTCCGTTCACAGAGTGACTCAAGGTGTCAACCCTTGTTAACCCTGAAAAGATAAGCCTTGGAATATAAGTAGTGTAGGGTTAGACTGAACGTCCCGGTAAGTTAATGTGAATAGTATTTTTTGAAGTAAAACTTCTTTATCGGCGTTGGAAAAAATTTAGCGTCACGTCACGTTTTTTCGTTACGCGCCATCTTTGTTTTCGTCCCCACCACGGTGGATTCGAATTAAGAGTACTTTATCCAGGGATAGCATGTCGTTTGTAGATTTTTGGACTTTTGTACTTTGGGACTTTGGGCTTTTGGACTTTTGGGCTTTTGGGCTTTAGGGATTTTCGGCTTTTGAGCTTTTCGGCTTTTCGGCTTTTGGGCTTTTCGGCTTTTCGGCTTTTCGGCTTTTCGGCTTTCGGACCTTTCGGCTTTTCGGCTTTTCGGCTTTTCGGCTTTTGGGCTTTTCGGCTTTTCGGATTTTCGGCTTTTCGGCTTTCGGGCTTTTCGGCTTTTCGGCTTTTCGGCTTTTGGTCTCTTGGGCTTTTCGGCTTTTCGGCTTTTGGGCTTTTGGGCTTTTGGGCTTTTGGACTTTTGGACTTTTGGACTTTTGGACTTTTGGACTTTTGGACTTTTGGACTTTTGGACTTTTGGACTTTTGGACTTTTGGACTTTTGGGCTTTTGGGCTTTTGGGGTTTTGGGCTTGAAAAATAAGGTTATGAAGAAGTTTCACTTCTTTCGTGTGTACACTAGTACACGCACACATTTTTTAACTTGACTGAGTGACTTTTCAATCTTGTGGGTATATTATTTATTAGATTTCGTTGTAGCAACACTGCCACATGGCAAAGAACAGTCGTTGAAATCCTGCATCGCGATATAAAAGTGTTCTCGCTGTGAAGAATGATATAATAATGGACATCCACACACAACATCATCTAGCCCAAATTAAGCTAATATTCGCTTGTGCTATTGGATCTAGACGACTGATATACATCTATACTAATTTTATAAAGAGGAAAGATTTGTATTTTATTTTTGGTTTTTTTGTTTGTTTGTTCGTAACGAATCGGCTCCGGAACTACTGGACCGATTTGAAAAAGTCTTTCACTGTTGGAAAGCTTCACTATTTGCAGTGAACATAGGCTACATTTTATTCCCGTATTACCACGGGAACGGGAAATGCGCGGGTGAAACTGCGTGACGTCCGCTAGTACTTATATATATATTTTTTTTTTTTATACTACTTAGGTGGCAGACAAGCTTACGGCCCACCGGAAGGTTGGTAACCGTAGCCTATAGACGTTTGCAACACCAGAGGCGCTACACACGCGCTGCCGACCCGGGCGCAGGTTGTGACGACCCACAGTTGAAATTTTTCAAGCCGCCCGTAGGGCCTTCAACTTGGCTTAACGACTGCCATTTTACTGGCAACCGGGACCAACGGCTTAACGTGCCTTCCGAAGCACGGAAACGCTCGTAAATAATTGTCACAAAGTGGTCCACGTGGTGGTCACCCATCCATGTCTGGCCATAGTAAATGTTGCTTACTGCAGTGATCGTTTACAGAACACTGAGTCCGCGGGGCCACGAGCGCTTCATATTTCTAAATACATACATATTATACATAGAAAACACCAAAACTCCGAAACAAACATTTGTAGATCACACAAATATTTGGACCCACCCTGGAATCGAACCCAGAACCTCCAGCGCCGCAGGCGGTATGACTACCGAATACGCCACAGAGGCAGTCATATTATTACAAACCAACTTCAAGCAAGACTTCGTTTCACCAGTCACCAGGTGCGCTAACCTGACCTGGTTGAAGGAAAAAAAGGTTCTCCCTTTGTGTTGGAGGGAAACATCTCACTCGTTCTTCGAGATTATCATCTGAGACTTAATCCCATTTGCATCTGTAACCGTTGTTTGTGATTCCGGTGTTGTCGTAGAGTGTTAAGCTGTAAGCGCGTCTGACTGACAGGGGCTCTACGCCAGACAGGGGGGGATTTAGATATGCGGTAGAGGGTCAGAACCTTTCCCGGCTGCAGAAGGACGCGTTTGAGCTGTACTTGATGCCCCACCATAGCAGAAACTGGGTGGGGTATAATGTTTGTTTGAGCAGTCGAGTTCGGACTCATACCTTTATGGTGATGTAACTATTCCCCAACGAGCCAGTCACTAAACCATGCAGAATTCATGCCTGATTTCGAAAAAGGGGGATGGCAGTAACAAGATTAATTTTATATTGCATGATGAAGATGTCCTGGGACATCCATCCGAGGGCTTACCCGGGACTCCCGACCATAGGCTGTTGGGCGTAACGTGAGGCTTTACAGTAGGATTTTCCCTCACGTTAAAAAAAATAAAAATAAAAAGCATGATGAAGATGAATTTAAATACGTATAAAAAAGGTATTTTCATGAAAAAAGCCGTCCTTAACTTACCCACAATATCAAATAGATTATAACTAACTAGTAAGAGCCATTACTAGTAATATCTATACTTGAGTTACAATGCATCCATAAAAATAAGTAGGATTGGAGCCATCGCGTGGCGAATAGATTATGAGACGAACGTAAGGGTATATTTAGGTCATGCGTGCTACGGTCGTGGTCCAACTTTTCACTTTCACAATGGAATTAAGCTGTGGTACTGGCAAAACATTTTTATGAATTTTAAAGAACTTGAGAACGGAAGCGCTCTTGGCCCCGCGGGCTCAGTGTTCTGTAAACAATCACTACAGTAAGCAACTTTCACTATGGCCAGTCCTTGGATGGGAGACCATCCATGTGACCACTTTGTGACATTTATTTAAGCGTTTCCGTTCTTCGGAAGGCACGTTAAGCCGTTGGTCCCGATTGCCAGTAAAATGGCAATCGTTAAGCCAAGTTAAAGGCCTTTTTAGGCAGCTTGAAAACTTTCAACAGCGGGCAGTCACAACCTGCGCCTGTCCATCTCAACACGGCAATACCGCTCACCACCTATTACGTGAGACAAATTTTAAAAAGGTGAAATGTGGTCATGTAATATGCCTCTGCCTACCCCTTTGGGAATAAAGACGTGACCATATGTATGTATGTATGTATGTATGAAAACGTAAAAAAAATGTTCATTAACAGACTTTAAAAAGGTGGAGTTTGTCTATTTGGCTGTAGTTTTTTTAACCGGAGCGACAACGTGATTTATCCAATCGAGTATAGAGAATCTAAAATCGATTTAAAAAATAAGTACCTATTTAGCAGTACCTCGAGGGTACATACATACATATAGTCACGCCTCTATCCCCTAAGGGGTAGGTCAGGGTAAGTAGTATACGCCCACATTTCACGAAAACGATTGCCATTTTACTGACAACCGTGTTTCATTTCGAATTTTCCTTCTCTACGCAATGAATCGTTTTGCGAAAATGCTCCAGTGCAGAGCTGATTTTTTTAAATATGATGTGTTTCTGTTGCTGGCTGGTATTACAGAAAATACTTAATTTATGAAAAATATATCTATTTATGGAGGGCTTCTATTCAACCAACGTGATTTATTGCCATTTTTTTGATACGGAACCCGTAGTGCCGAAGTACGACACGCACTTGACCGGTTTTTAGATATCTTCTGTCGCTTTCCATTTCCAAGAAAGCTTAAGTAAGTCTCTCTGAATCCGTTGTTGATGCAAAATGTATTGTTAAATGCAGATATTTTTTATTCCCGGCAACTTGATTTCTTTGAGAAACTTTTTAAATTATGCAAACTGCAGTTACCTACTCGTACTTGGCTTGGCGCTAAGTTTTATCCTACTTCGATACAAACATAGCACTGAAATTACATCTACATGAGAGAGAAAGAGAGAGAGATGAGATATTAAGTGCAAAAAAATACTTTTAGTGATAAAACTATCATTCTAAGCTAATTCTTGGGGATGTGAATTCTTTTCTAGTGATAAAAGGAAGGATCAATAACTTTTATAACAAAACTTGTGTAGTTTTTATGATTTTCGCAACAATTCTGAAGTTATACCAATTCAAAAATTCAAAAATGAGTCGAGTACAACCACCGTCCGAAAACACGGCGACAGCTCCCGAACAAATCCGAGCGCGTGTGACGTCATCATAACAGTTTTCAATCATTGTAGTTGTAGCAAACAGTTACGTAGTTACAGTGGTAACGTACAACATCGTGACGTCACACCCATTATGTCCAATGTCAAACGTTTAAAGTCGCATGGTCGTATTTAAAATTTTATTAATTTTAAATGGTTCATAATTCGGTAAATTTTTTTAAAAGTTTTTCTAAATCAATATCGATATTATTAATTATAAGCTTTTAAAATAATGCAACAACTTTTTCCAACTTATTGGAAATCCTAACGCTAATAATTCAAATGTAAATTGTTGTTCGAGTCCTGTAACTATTATCGACTAATTCCTTTACTCCCACTGTTATAGAGTCTCTGACTACCCCTTTGAGGACACTTTTTTTTTAATTTTGTGGGACTCTCTCACACAACACCATCTAGTCCAAATTAACTTAATTTAAACTTGTGCTATGAGATCTACACAACTAATAAACATACTTATAATTTTAAAATACATACATAATATACATAGAAACACCCGAACCCTAAACAAATATTTGTGGATCACACAAATATTTGGTCCGACCGATCGAACCCAGGACCACAGGGCGAAAACTCCATACAAAAATGTTTGTTTTCACCCATACTAATATACACGTAATGTGAATGCTTGAATCAAGCTTGAATGTATGTGTGAGTATACTAGGGTCACTAGCCTAGCTATGGAAACAAAATAATAAGGAACAGAACGCAATGTCATGTATGTAGGTACTTTTTTTTCAAACCTACCCTCGGCTAAGCACAAATTAAACCAAAGCAATAGCACAAAGTACGTAGGTAGTAATACGTAATGCAACGCAGTGACACTCTCTCAAGTACTGACACGGCAATAGACACATCAACTGTTGGGGAAGCTTACTCAGTGGGAGGCAGGGAGTTGCCGATCTGTATTTAATACTATTATTATCTTTGCCAGGACCACAACGCGCCAGTCGAATACACTACCGACTCCGTCACCGAGGCAGTTAAACTATTTATTATGTATGTATGAAGAAAACAGGACAGAATCTACACGCAAGGACTGCATGTCCAAATAATCTCTCAAGACACGTTCCACTGATCCTATAAAAATGTCCTTCGAGTCTTAACGAAAATGTCGTAAAAAACTCCTTACTTACCTATTGTTCTACAAAACTGCAATGTCGGCACAATCGACTGATAGATTCTACTTTGAACATAACGTTACAAACTACCTCCCTGACCAACGAGCATTCGCGTGTACATCTGGTATAGATTTTTCGTAATGCCAGCGCATTGATGTTACAAGTTGTATCAAAACGTTACACATTGTATCATTACATGGTGCGCATTGTAATGCTCGGTTCTCCTCCTTCACTGATGTAACCTCGTCTTGTATCATTACAAGGTGCGCATTGTAATGCTCGGTTCTCCTCCCTCACTGCTGTAATGCTCGACTCTGTAACGTTACATTACACGCGAATGCTTCCGGTGAGGGAGGGCCTTTTCTTACCTATTGTTCTAACACAACTGCAATGTCGGCACAATCAAAATGAAAAATTCCCCAATTTAGTGGGACGGTTTCTTTTCGTGTGTGAATCCGTCATGGATGCTATGCCGGACTCTTACCGACTAAAATCACACGTTCCCGTACCGCTGTTTTTTAGGGTTTCGTAGCCAAATGGCAAAAACGGAACCCTTATAGATTCGTCATGTCTGTCTGTCTGTCCGTCTGTCTGTCCGTCCGTGTGTCACAGCCACTTTTCTCCGAAACTATAAGGTCTATGCTATTGAAACTTGGTAGCTAGGTGTATTCTGTGAACCGCATTAAGATTCTAATATAAAACTAGAAAATAAGCAGTAAATTTTGGGGGTCCCCATACTCAGAACTGAAACTCAAAATTTTTTTTTTCATCAAACCCATGCGTGTGGGGTATCTATAGATAGGTCTTTAAAAATGCTATGGAGGTTTCTAACATATGTTTTTTCTAAAGTGAATAGTTTGCGCAAGAGACACTTCCAAAGTGGAAAAATGTGTGTCCCCCCCCCCTCTAAATTCTAAACTAAGAGAATGATAAATCTAAAAAAGATATATGATGTACATTGCCATACATGTACAACCAACTCAAGTCCGCTTAAAAAGTCGTAAGAGTTTCATGCACAAGACGCAAGCCGCAAGTGAGCAACCCGAGGTGATCAGAACCTCTCTGTGGAAACAGAGACTCCCACCACCGACTGATTTCTTACCACCTAAGGAAAAACTACCTCCCGGACACGACCTCCGATGGCCGGTGTGGAGGTCGCTCAACCGCTTGCGCACTCAGGTGGGCCGGTCTAGACAGAATTTATGCAGGTGGGGAATGCGGGACCCAGGCTTGACTGCATGTGACTGCGGAGCCCCAATGCAGTCCATGTTGCATTTGCTTTCGTGTCCCCTGTGCCCCGTCTCCTGCACTAAGAAGGATCTTAACGAGGCCACTGACAATGCGGTTAAGATGGCAGAGTTTTATGCCCATACTATTTGAAAGTCAATTTAGTGAATCACTGACACGATAGAAGAAGATTGCCATACAAACTACCAACGAAAATTAGTTTGAACGAGATAGAGCTGGTAGTTTTTTTTTAATACGTCATAAACCGCATTTTCCAAACATCAGTCAAAGTTACAACGAACTATAAGAACTTTTATATTATGATACTTGCTGCTACGAAACCCTTCATGGGCGAGTCTAACTCGCACTTGGCCGGTTTATGTTTATCACGGTACTGAAAAAGAAAACGTTCTCTTTGTCAAATCACCGTCGGGCCGTCTCTGAAAATCAGCGTTGTATGCCTGCACCACACGCATACAGCAATAAGCTGAGAGACGGCCATTGTTCTACATACTTACATTAAGTTTTACATTGTAAATATTGAATAGGTGCTGTATTTTAGGTTATAAAAATGTAAAATTTTATGTATTTCTGTATGTATATTTGTTTAATAACACTTATTTAGGTAATTTAAATTTGAATACAATTATATATTTCACATGTTGAAGAAATTATGTATTTAATTAATGGTTACTGCATATTTACTTAATTTCCTGAGTGGAGTATGATTGTTATTACCTTGTGGGATTAGCTGTCGAGTAGGGGTGAGTCGAAGCATGATGTGTAACAGCCAGGGGTTAGCTGTGCCGAGGTGAGACTGGGGAATACGGCCAGTTTTCCAGGAGACCTCGTCTTCTTTTAAATTGTTGGAGCCCAATGCCCACTTCTGTACAAGATTTACTGTTTAATTTCTAGAAAAGAGAAAAATAATGAAATACATTTAATTCCTATTTAATTTTAAATAAGTAGTGAACACCGAACCAATTTGTGCGGAGGTATTTCTACAAGTACTTAAAATGTTTTTGCTTACCTATTTCACAGCGTCGCATGATTGTTTGTAATCGGCGACAGTGAAAATAGCCCCTTTGAGAATAGGGTCATGGTGTTTTGTGAGTGGAAATTGTGAATGATCCCAAAATTGTAGAAAAACTGGTAAAGATTAGCACAACATTGGACACATTTTACACTTTTAAACGAACATTAATTACTGGATGCAAATCGAAATCACATGCAGCTCCACATACAATGTCGGCATTGCTGTTTGTTTTGTTTTGTTATCTTCATCATTAAGTACTTCGAATAACGGTGATTCCCATTAGTTCTATAGAACTGTGACGTCATAGAACTGTTAAAACGTTTTTCTCCCTGTTTTTCTATGATAGATCAGTAAGATATGTTAACACGTTACCGTTGTCTGGTCTAACCGGTTCATTAAATCATTATGAGTGAAATGAAAATGAAAGTGTACATATTGAAATTGACATGACATTAATGGCGTCAAAGAGAATAAAATATGGCGTGGTCGTGTGGTGGCGTCACCGCGTCCGTCCGTCTCTCGGAGTCGGAGGCGGAAACGACTAGAAATGTTGCCATTCCTCTAAATTTAATTTTTACTCTTGTCAAAAATATTAATATATATTTTATTTATTATTTGTTTGGGATTGGCGATGTTTGTTTATTTTTGTATTTTATTTTTTGCATTTTGGTGATGGCTTGCCTGTCTGTCATACCGTAGTCGCGTCGCGTCCGGCCGTCTCTGAAAACCAGCGCTGGCTGCATGTTTTACATGCAGACAGCATTAAGCTGAGAGGCGGCCGTTATTCCACATAATGTATGGCAATGGAATCGTGTATTAGTTTTTAAGGATGTATGTAGGTATTTTAGTATTTTATTGGTATTTTTTCTTGTGTGTGGAATAAACAATTTTTCTTTCTTTCTTTCTTTTCTTATCTATTTTATTTTTAAGGTATATTAATGTAGAATAAAAAACTTTTTCTTTCTTTTCTTTCTTTCTTTCTTTCACTGCCTAAGGTCGAAAGCCCCGGGTAAGCCCTCGGAAGGACGTCCCAGGATTATCGACAGACTTTGGCTTCCACCGTGGTCGCACTTAGTGTGACGGTTGCGTTTTATAATTATATTTTGGAGCTTAGGATTTTGCAGACAAATCAAGCTTTATATTTAGGACTAGCTGTTCCCCCCGGCTTCGACCGCGTAGAAGTCGTTATCGAATAAGAGCCGTTAAATCGTAAAATCATAACCCTCCTTTTGCACAGTCGGTTAAAAAGTAGTCTATGTCCTTCCCAGGGCCTCAAACTATCCCTTTACCAAATTTCATCTCAATCACTCCAGCGGTTTAGGCGTGAAAGCGTAACAGACAGACAGACAAAGTTACTTTCGCATTTATAATATTAGTAGGGATTGCGCACCTTAAAAATACGGCCGTTCATATTATTATCGCATAAAACGTATAGTACCTACTTGTAATTCTGTCTCTTATACATGCGAACCAAAAGTAGACAAATCCCTCTTCAATTTCTGATACTGTATGCATAAAATGCACAAGACATATTCCAATCTATGCCAATGCACCCGATCTTCGATAAAATACCTCCTATCTAAGTAAGCTTTCGATTTTTCATATTTTCACAAGATATTCTGAGATTCCGTGATCAACATAATCGAGTATCTACCACAGAGCAACGTGACCAGTACAAAGGGAATAACCATAGCATGTTTGCTCTATACATATACAGAGTGGAATTTAAAAACGATAGTTGGAGATAAAGTACCCTTCATAATTGATAATGGCAAGTTTTGCTAAAAGCAAACATTCCATTATTTTCAAAAGTAAGTAAAACTGCATTTAAAGATTTTTGAAACTTAACCTGCTTGAGCCCGCAATCGAACCTGGGAGACTTGAAAAAAAACACCTGTATTTTTTTATACCAACCGAAAATTTCTTTAGAACAAGGAACAATTTCTTTTAAACAACATTCATACATACTATCACGCCTGTTTCGCATCGAAGTAGGCAGAGACTATGGCTGCCCACTAGCTGCGATCCTGGCATACCACTTTCCGCCGATGAAGCTAAGATCACCTGATCGTCAGCTCATTCAGTTTTAAACCATACGCACTCGCTTGCAATTCTTTCAAACAACTGTCCATGTACAGGTTAAACAGCTACGGTGATGCTACACAACCCTGTAGCACAACCCTTTCTATGTTAAAGAAGTCCGTGCAAGCACCGTTGATCCCGACACAAGCACTAGAAGCCATTATCAATATTGTGGGTACTTTACCTCCAGCTATCGTCTTTAAATTTCACCCTGTATATCTGTCTCTTATAATATGTTGCGGGGGAAAATCGTATTCATAATTACTTAAAAAGCAATCGGCTGTCACTATGGAACTTACACAAAACAATTACAACAATACACTCATAATTTCAGACACACACATATCTATCTATACATATAATAAAACTGTAGAGGGTCGAGAGTCCATACATGGAAGATATCATGAAAATTATAGGGCGTTCTTTGATCAATACTGAAGCCAAAAACGTAATTTAAAATTTTTATGTCTGTCTGTCTGTATCTCGAATAAGTAACACGTCACACCTACTGAATCAATTTGAATGATACTTGGCACAATTTGAGCTTATGATCAGAGGAAGGATCTAGGATACTTTCGATCCCGATGTTTTGCGCAGTTCCTTTTGGAGATGGGATGAAAGACAAAATAGGCTTTTCTCAACGCGTGGTCCGATTTCAAATATTTTTTTGGTGTCCGTAAGAGCGTACTTTAGTGATTGTTCCACACAAATTTCAATATTGAGCGTTTTGTTGTTCAGAAATTACAGACATCTCAACTTTTGCTATACCTAGAATACAAGGGTTTCTATGAATGTACGTGTCATTCTAAACTGGTGTGATCAACAATCATAAGAGCTTAATGAATAATTCTTTTTAAAAGAGCATCTCTTTTTCTCTTTTTCATGATTAAGCAAACAGGGTAGTTTCACTCGCTCCTATATATAATACCTCTCTTTTCATACACCTGATGTGACTTAAACGAAGTTGCGATGATCAGCTAGTACTCTTATAATATATGTATATCTTTTACTGTATACCATTTGGAGTACGCATTGACAGAGGGTAAAGTATCAGTATAGGACCTCCCCTCCCGATAAAAGTCATAGGTCGCGTTGCTCTATGCCGAGTACCTATCTACAAGATAGGTTTTAATACATTTAGCATAAATTATTTATATCTCAGGGGGTCTTACCCCCCATTCCCAACCGACCACCTGAGTTATCCACCTGGTTGGTCAGTTAGGAATAAAAGTTCCTAACCACCCACCCTACAGCCTTTGCGTAACCTTAACTGGGAATAAGGAATTTGAATCAATTATATCGTTGGAATATAATTTCGGAGAAAGATTTTAGCTCTAGCTGTTGGGAAAATGATAATTTGTTTTTAACAAAACCACGTATTTCTTGGCAGTAATCTTCCTATAACTGCTTTTTAACAAAAAAAATACATACATACATATGGTCACGCCTTTATCCCCTTTATTTTTAGAAATTGTCCCACATAATAGGTGGTGAGCCGTGTTGCCGTGCTGAGATGGACAGGCGCAGGTTGTGACTGCCTGCTGTTGACATTTTTCGAGCCGCCTAACAAGGGCCTTCAACTTGGTTTAACGATTGCCATTTTACTGGCAACAGGGACCACCGGCTTAACGTGCCTTCCGTGCACGGAAACGGTCAAATAAATGTCACAAAGTGGTCACATGAATGGCCACCCATCCAAAGACTGGCCATAGTGAAAGTTGCTTACTGCAGTAATCATTTACAGTTTTACAGAACACTGAATCCGCGGGGCCACGAGCGCTTTTGCAAAAATCAAAAAGAAATAGAAGGAACTCAAAACCACATAGATTTCCTTCTTCCGTCAACAATCAAACTGGAGGCAGAATTTGCAAAAATCTAGTCTTAGCCTATTTTTTAAAAAAACATACCTAAATGAAGGAGAAACAACGCACTTTCCCATAGATTCACACAATGAATTAGCGTTTATGATAATCTATACTAATTTTAGAAGCGCTCGTGGCCCCGCGGTCTCAGTGTTCTGTAAACGATCACTGCAGTAAGCAACTTTCACTATGGCCGGTCCATGGATGGGTGACCATCCATGTGATCACTTTGTGACATTTATTTGAGCGTTTCCGTGCTTCGGAAGGCACGTTAAGCCGTTGGTCCCGGTTGCCAGTAAAATGGCAGTCGTTAAGCCAAGTTGAAGGCTTTATTTCAACAGCAGGCAGTCACAACCTGCGCCTGTCCATTTAAACACGGCAATACGGCTCACAACGTATTACGTGGCACAAATTATAAAAAGGTGAAATGTGGGTATATAATATGCCTCTGCCTACCCCTTCGGGGATAAAGGCGTGATGATGAACCTGAACCTATACTAATTTTATAAAGAGGAAAGATTTGATTGTTTGTTTGCATTGAATAGGCTCCGGAACTACTGGATCGATTTGAAAATGTTTTTCATTGTTGGGAAGCTACACTCTTTGCGGTTAACATAGGCTATATTTTATTCCCGTATTCCCACGGGAACGGGAACTACGCGGGTGAAACCGTGTGAGACTAATTCGCAATATGTTGTCTCTATCCCTTTATCAAATTTCAGCCCGATCCGTTCACCCATGCTCTAGTGTTTGCAACTTAATATTTTGCCCATGATCACTGCCAGAAATGGCAGAACACTTGAGATATTTTCAAATAGTAAACAAGGTTTGGTGAGCTTTCTGAAGCCCAGAAATGATCATCTGCCCTTTAGAAAGCTCGTGAAGACTTTGGTTCCTTTAACAGCTGGTAGCCACGACCTGTCCCTATCCAGTTGGTATAGTATCCCCTCTGCCTGCCCCTTCGAGGGCAAATATTGAAGTTTTGAGACCCGTTTTATCTTCCTCTAAAACATCTCTCACAGATTCAGTATAATATTTCGCAATCTTATCTCTAAATCGAAACCATTTTTGACGTTTGAAATTCAGCATAACTACATTTATCAGATAGCATAATCTTACAATAGCATATATGCTTCGAGCCGAACCCAAATTGGTATTTCCATTTGTATTCATAAACGCGAACTAGCCGTCCGATTGCCAGTAAGGATTGGTGCTACTACGAGCGTTATATTTAAATACTAGCTGACCCTCGCAACTTCGTTTACGTCACATAAGGTGAACGAAAGGAGAGGTACTTCTTCATCATACTCATCAAGCAGCGTGTGAAACAGCCCTGTTTGCTTAATCATAAAAAAGCTAAAAGATTAAGTCTATTCTAAAACAATTCAGTCCCCGCCTTCGGCGCGAACTGAATTATTTTACAATAGCCTTAATTAATCATTAAGCTCTTTTATGATTAAGCCAACATGCCCGTTTATATTTACCCTCACATTCAAAGGAACCCTTGAATTCTAGGTTTAGCGAAAGTTGAAATGTCTCTAGTTTCGAAACTACAGAAGCCTCAATATTGAAACTTGTGTGGAACAATCCTTCAACTAATTTCTTTCCAACACAAAAAAAATATTTGAAATCGGACCACGCGTTAAAAAATTACAACTGAAAAACTTTTTTGTCTTTCATCTCCTCTCCCGCAGGAACCAAGCAAAATATCGGGATCAAAAATATTCAAGAACCTTCCTCGGACTATAAGCTCAAAATGTAGCAAGTATCATTCAAATCGGTTCAGTAGTCTCGGCGTGATACTTATTCGGGATACAGATACAGACAGACAGACAGGCATGAAATTTTTAAATTACGTTTTCAGCTTCAGTACCGATTAAAGAACGCCCTACAATTAATGTTTTCAAAATATCCTCCATGTACAGACTCTCGACTCTCAACAGTTTTATTATATGTATACATATATAGTCACGTTCTTATTCCCATAGGAGTATGCAGAAGCTGATACGTATAAGTCCATATTTTACCATTTATACCGCGTAATAAGTGGTAAGCCTATTCCCGTGTTGAAAGAGAGTGTTCATGAATTTTTAAGGCCTTCAACTTGGGTTAACGACTGCCATCTTACTTGATAAATGAAACCAACGGCTATAGCTGTCTTCCGTAGAACGTAAACCTTGTAATTATAAATGGCCGCTCATGGTTCGATTCCGGGGTCGGTCTAAATATTTGTGTAATCCACATATGTTTGTTTCGGAGTTTAGGTGTTTTAGTATATATTTAGAAAAACATAAGTACACATATCGTCGAGATTCCATAGCATAAGCTTAGATTTTAGCTTAATTTGGGCCAGATGATGTTGTGTGAAAAAGTCCACAAATATTTCAAGAAAAAAATTAATATTATGATAAAAAAAAATCATAAAGTGGTCACTGGTCACCTATCTGAGTACCAGTCATAGCGAAAGATGCTCACCGCAATGGTCTTTTACATACACTAAGCCATTGCAGCTGCTATCACTTCTAGCGATTATATACCCTACTGGAAATAATGTTACACCCGTGCATATGTAAAGACTAGCTGATTCACGCAACTTAGTTTGTGTCACATAAGAGAGAGTAAATCACCAGTTCCCGTCGCATTTACTCCCGTCAGAATTATTTCGTTAGCAAGAAATGTTTCCCGTCGCATTATTGTAGAAATTGCGCATATTCATGCATATGACGTGGACTACTGGTGTACGTCGCCAGCAGAATAGTTAATCGACCAAAAAAGCGAAGTCAAACGGGATAAAAACTATCCTATGTCCGTCTCCTGGTTCTAAGCTACCTCCCCACCAATTTTTAGCCAAATCGGTACAGCCGTTCTTGAGTTATAAATAGTGTAGCTAACACGACTTTCTTTTATATATATAGATAGTATATTATCTAGATAGGGGGATAAATAATCGCTGGAAGTGCTCGTAGCCCCTCATTATACATAGAAAACACCCAAACTTCGAAACAAACATTTACAGATCACACAATCTATTCCGAGCCGGAATTCGAACCCAAGATGACCCACCGAAGCAATCAAACCTGTCTTGAAATAAGTAATCAAAACACTTTCACAAAAAATCTTAACAGGATATTAACGTCCATTTCACGAAAATGATATCCCATTTGGCCACGCCCAACTAATCCCACTAATCTACTAAATAATCTACCCCGCTTACAATCGCACCCCGGCTTATATACCGAACTGATTTGTTCGTGGAAAGAACCATGTAATGGCTATTCTTAACCCAACTACTACTGCCAATAGATTTATGAGTCACAGTGCATTTCGCTATGAAAATAGCTTTTTTTGTAGTCATTCGTGGCGCGCAGTATTTTCATTAGTTCGAACATACAGGTCAAGGTGTTTTGTATCGTTTTGATATACGGCATGTTGCTTTTGCAATAACTCATCTAAATAAATGCAGTACTAGACCCGATAAGACCTTCGGCACTTTTAGTTTACTTACTAGCAGCATACTTGCTGAGCAACGGATGAGGCACCGACGCAGACGGGAGTTAGGAGGTCTCAACAATGTCGAAAGCAAAAAGTCAGACCCCATAGCTGGTCGAAGTAATCCATAGAAGAGGACACTAAGCTCCAAATGCAGATAGGGTTTGGAAGTAACTGGGAATACGCTAACATGAAGAAGAATTACTGGGATAGGTAAAGTAGAATTTAAATTTAAGTTGCAGACGCGCGTTGGTTAGGCCCCAAAAAATTCAAATTATAGCCCAAAAATAGATCTTATCAATGCAAAAAAAAGTTTTTAATAAATACGTACCTATATGTAAAAAAACCCGCTGTATATATCCGGTATATCACATGAATACATGTTAGAAGCACACCGTCACAAGCGATATTTACATGTGTGCGTTATAAAAGCTACACATTGGCTAGGGTTGTCATGTATAGCATGATATTTTCGCAGACTGTTAAAAGGCTTTATAAACTCCAAGGTCATAAGAAGCTATTCATCGAATGCGATACTATTTGGCTAATACACGAACCGTCAGGTGAATAATCGTTTTGGAGCGAAAGATTTTATGCTAGATACCATCATTTATTTGAATGTAAATATCAAAAATTTATTAATTATAATTGAAAAGTATTTTAGCTTTTTTAACAATGAATCATACTGAAATAGGCGCAATGGGTCTAACGGATAGAAAGGTTTAATGAAATCTTTGGGCTTATAGGTTCACCTGCGAGTGGTGCACCTATTCATTATTTGATGAGGTCATGGCGACACTGACCAATGACTTAACGTGCCTTCCGAAGCACGGATATAGGTATTCGTAAACGGACATGGCGCAAAGTGATTCTGGTTCTAAGATGGTTATCACTGATTACTCATCTCAGAACCAGCAATAATGAAAGATGTATAGCTAACGACCTTGATCAAACGCGACATGCGTCCTTTAAATAAAGAAATGTACTTAGTCTTTATTTTAGTTGTAATTAGTAAAAACACATACTTATTCAAAATTTTTGGTTGGTAGTTAGATTTTTTCAAAAAATGTTAAATTTGAAGTAAAGAAATGAAAATGAAAATATCTTTATTAATTTATGTTACAAAGTAACACATGAACGTCAAAATTTTTGCTTCTACATTTACATGTACTGCCAGATTCGCAATGCAACGACCACTCTGTTCAAATAGTCGTAGTAGTAGTAAAATACAATTATTTTAGAAGATGGCCAGAGGCGGTACACTTACGCTGCTAACCGTGTAAAACTTTCTAAGACCGCTTATGAAGAACCCCATAACATCTATTGACTGCCTCCGTGGCGTAGTCGGTAGTGTAAGCGCCAGCCGCGCTGGGTTCGATTCCTGGGTCGGTCCAAATATTTGTGTGATCCACAAATGTTTGTTTCGGAGTTTGAGTGTTTTCTATGTATAATACGTATGTATTTACAAATACATAAATATGTCTATCAGTCGTCTAGATTCCATAGCACAAGCTTATATTAGCTTAATTTGAGCTAGATGATGTTGTGTGTGAAAGTCCAAAAATATATAAAAAATATCTATTATTTATATCAAAACATAAAATAACAATGTCCCATAGAGTTGCAATTCTCTTAAACTACACCGGGCTCATTTTTACAACTGTCACGGCAGGTAATTAATATTGTACGCGACATTGTCTGTTGTCCAGTCTGGGTTTGTTGGAAATTACAACACAACTTTGTTCCCGGCGACTTGGTAATTATACGGACAGCATTAATTTTGCCTAGTTGCCGTTTCTAGCTGTTTTGTTCTTAGTAGTCATGGCTGGTCTAATCCTTTTCTCGATGTCATGCTGGATATGAACTGAGCGAAACTATACGGTGTCTACCTATCCGTCTAGCGCCGGGCCCTGGGGTAATTTCTCGGGAAAAACATTACTATAACATTAGAAACTAATAGTAGTATAGAGTAGGATTATGATTAAATCTTGATATTTCTCAATCCAGTCTAAAAACCAGTAATTCCTCATCATCATCATTCTATTTTTATGGACAGATGACGGTCGCTCCTATTTTTTGTAGTCACATACCTATATATTTCGAAATTGGCAAGCATACGGACCCACCGGATCGAAATTAGTGGCTGCCGTGCCATGTGGACACTTGCAACACCTGAGCTTGCACTGTCACTTGCACTGTCGACTATATTATGGCCGTGTTGAAATAGACAGACACAGGCTGTGAGCTCTAAAGTTTTTTCAAGTCACTCATTCATTTCAACCTTCAACTTGGCTTAGCGACTAGCTAAGCCAAGTTGAAGGTTTCGCGACTAGCTAAATTAGTCGCGTAATTATAATCAGGTACCATCCGAATATATTTATATCAAAACCTAGTTAAAGTAACAATGTCCCATAGAGTTGCAATTCTCCTAAACTAGAACCGGGCTCATTTTTACAACTGTCACGGTAGGTAATTAATATTGTACGCGGCATTGTCCGTTGTCCAGTCTGGGCTTGTTGGAAGATACAACACTACTTTGTTCCCGGCGACTTGGCAATTATACGGACAGCATTAATTTTTCTAATTGCCGCGTCTAGCTGTTTTGTTCTTAGTAGTCATGGCTGATGTAATCCTTTTCTTGATGTCATGCTGGCTATGAGTAAAACCATACGGTACCTACATATCTGTCTAGCGCAATGCTTTTTGATAAACTAATAGTAATAGTTACACAAAGTGTCTTTTTATTTAATCCTTGAGAGTCAAAGAATAGTCGTTTCTCATCGGGATTTGTCTATTTTCAGGTTCAGATAACAATTATTTATATTTTTAATACTACCTCCTGACCCTTTTTACCATTTTGAACATAGATTTAGATTTTTTTTGCCTAATTTTGAAACAGACAAGAACAAGTTGCAGCCAGTTTCTGTTAAAACGTTCAAGCTGCCTTTATGGTCTATAGCTTAACGACTATCGTGTTATTAATGTAGATCGTGTTAAGAAGAATCTCTTCATTATTCATCATTGAAATGCTCGTAATTGGAAATGTCACAAATGGTTACCCATCTTGGGACAAAAGTATCGACAGATGCTTAACGCAATGATGGGGCTACAAATAAATGCTTTTTTACCAGTCAAAATAACCAATTTTGATCACGAAGCGCACGCTTTGAAAAGCTTCTGTTAGTAAAGCTCGCATGATGCTAAACGGTGCATTAATATAAACAAATAACAATGCGTACCAACAATACGAACCGTATCAGTATACACCTTGTTCTACCTACCCTCATACCTATAACATATAGCACGTGACCCAGTTAACCCACTGAATTCCATACATGTATCCTATTGTAATAGATTTGCATGTCATCCATTGAAAATATAGAATTCAAATTGTGATTGTTTAAATATTTATAGCGGGGAGTATTTTTGTTTGAAACTGTTGAAAATGACTGCCTTAGTGATAAGTGTATGCGCTTATTTTTCGTATCTTGGCTTTGAATCGCGGTCAAATAACACCTAATAAATAAATAATAAATATTTGAGGACATTCACACACGACATCATCTAGCTCAAATTAAGCTAATATAAGCTTGTGCTATGTGATCTAGACGACTGCTAGACATACTTATATATTTCTAAATACATACTTATAATACATAGAAAACACCCAAACTCCGAAACAAACATTTGTGAATCACACAAATATTTGGATCGACCCAGGAATCGAACCCAGGACCTCCAGCACCGCAAGAGGTATCACTACCGAATTCGCCACAGAGGCAGAAATAATTTGTGTGATGATTGAAACGAGTTTTTAATCTCTCAGTTTTGGCTAAGATTCCCTTACTTCTTTTAAGATGAGTGTACCGCTACTAGACACGCGTTGTTCGAGATCAATAAGGAATGGGAAGCAAGTAGATAAAGCTTAATAAATCCTACTATATGGTGTTTTAAGCTGAATGATGCTACATTCCTGGGGTATCCTTCCGAGGGCTTACCCGGGGCTCCCAACCGTAGGCTGTTAAGTAGGACACGTGTGGTTTTTAGTCGGTAGGAGTCCGACATAGCATCCATGTCGGATTTTCCTAAAGTTTATCTGGACAACTGATGAACATACATATTAATTAATTATATATTTTTAAATTCATACAAAAAAAATATTTTAGCTCAACAAAATGTGTAGGTATATTAATAGGTATTCTAATGAACTCCGTAAAGTAAACTGTTAAACTTATTTGCCATTACGAGTTGGGTTAATTAGAAATATTAATAAGAGTAATGAATTACGAAGGCTTCAAGGATCTTATACATTTTATGACAATTCATAAAATGTATAAGATCCGGTTGTACTAAGCCCTCGTGATTTCTTTTGATTATCAACCTAAACTTCGGTAATTAGCCACACTGAACCTTATTAATGAGCTTTTATCAGGGTTGTCGCTATATCAACATAGAAAATAAGTACCTATTTTAATTTTGCTTTAGAAAAAAGGAGGAGGTTTTCAATTCGACTTTTTTTTTTCTTTAGACAGTGAGCAAGCTTTACAATTAAAACATATTTACTTGGTCTTCCTTTAATCTAAGATTCTATGATGTATAAAAGAAATTGTTCCTTATAAAATACTCTTTCTGTTAGTATCATGAAATATATGATGTATTTTTTTTACATCTCCCAGGTTCGATTCCCGGCTCAATCAGGTGATTTTTCAAAAATCTTTAAATGATGTTATACTTACTTTTGAAAATAAAATAATGTTTCCTTTCAGCAAAACTTGCTATTATCAATATAAAGGGTACTTTACCACGGTTTTTAAATTCCACCCTGTATATTTGTTCCGATCCTGAACTAAAACTCAAGACTTCAGGAACAGCAGTCGCATACACTATGACCACCTCACCGTGCTACAGTTAAATTTCTATGATCAATCGGAGGTTAAGCTAAAGTGACACAAAAGTCTGAGGTTCAATACTATTTTTTTTAAAGATAATGTTCTTAATGGTTCGCATTCGACCCGAGTCCCAATTTGACAGCCCTAACAATTCTATAAGTATACCTTCCTATAGAATTGTCAGGGCTGTCACTCTTAATGTAATTCTTCCAAAAGTAAGTAAATAATAAAATATGTCGGACAAAAATGTCTGCCGTCAATTCTAGGCGATTTATTGACATTTTGTTTTGGTCGTCATCTAACCCAATCTAAGCTCTTCCTATCAGATCTAGCCTTGCCAATTCTGTGGCGCTTAAAGTAGGTACAGAGGTACCATTTTCGTACTGTGGAAATAATTAAGATTATTTTTTAAAAGCAATTAGTATGCTAACTGATCATAAATTTTAAATATGGAAAAAGAATTGGTTTCGAGCAGTATGGTACCTGCATCTTCTCGCATTCCGTGCAAGATGCTTAACCACTTAGCCACCGAAACCTACTCGGAACCAACCAAATTTTCCACCTTATATACGTCTTGGGGCGACGTAGGCGCCATCTACCGGCACTTAGTTAAAATTTGTGGAAATAATCTTTGCCAGAACTGAGGGAATCCAAAGCTCTTTTCTCTGTCGAACTATAAAAACTTGGAGCGACCTGCCAGTGCCTGGTTCTTCAAGCAATGCGTAAAGAGGCACATTACAGGGCTGCCTACTTCAGGGGCAGTGTCATTAGTATTGTAGACTTTGAGAGTAGCCCCCAATCGCTAGATGTCGCATTATGAGTCCGTATGATGCTAAATAGACTTTTTAACTTTTTTTACTTTTTTACTTTTAATAGACTTTTTTTTTCTTTTTTCTAGATTTCAGGACTCGTGAGGTCTAATTAATTAGATTTTAACGCAGGCAACTTCAGTTCATGAACTAATAAGTCAAAAGCACAATTACCTACTAAAGAAATTGTCGTGATATTAGTTAAAAATACCTGTATTTTGTGAAATTTTAGGCTGGAACACATAAGTTTTAAGTGTTGGTTTTATAAAATATTTTATTTATACATACACTAGCTGATGCGCGCGGCTTCGCCCGCGTGAAATTTGGTTCCGTTCCCGCTTCCCGTGGGAACATTTTCCTTGGATAAAAAGTAGCTTATGTGTTATTCGGGACTATACTCTATCTCTGTTTCAAATTTCAGCCAGATCCGTTCAGCCGTTAAAGCGTGATTGAGTAACAAACATCCAAACATCTAAACATCCAAACATCTTCACAAACTTTTAGACTTATAATATTAGTAGGAAGTAGGATATATATAGTCACACCTTTATCCCCGAAGGGGTAGGCAGAGGCATAGTATACGCCCACATTTCACCTTATAGTTTTATGTCCCACGTAATAGATGGTGAGCCTATTGCCGAGTTGCAATGAACAGGTGCAGGTCACCACGACCCGCAGTTGAAATTTTTCAAGCCGCACATAAGGCCTTCAACTTGGCTTAACGATTGTCATTTTACTGAAAATATTTTATTTATAAAAAACACATTAGCAAAATCTTCATTTACTCGAACCACATTTTTTCTGATGATAATATAGTTCTTTTATGATAAATTTATTTCGTAAAAACGCACAAACGCCCGAACGCATCTATCTCTTTCTTGCACGCTAAAATGTAGGTTCTTTCAACCGTTTAGCATCAGGTGGGCCCTTTATACCTGTATGTCAACCCTATCAAAAATCGTAAACTTAACTTCGGTACAAGATTATAATTTGACTTTCACCTCAGATTCATAGACGTTAAACCAACAAGTGCTAAGTTTACGAGAAACATTGAATGTTCAAGAAAATTTGAAAACTTTTTACAATGTACCTACTATAATCTTGATTTAACTGAAAGCAGTAAAAATGTAACATCAAGGTGCGGAAATTAAAAAATATGGACTGAGTGTCAGACTTTTATGCCTCAGTGGTGCAAGCGGTAGTACTGACTTCCTGGGGTGCTGGGATCGATTCCAGGATCAATAATAAACACTTATTATTGATCCTGGAATCGAACCCAGCTCAATTAACGAAATATATTATTAAAGAAATATATTACGTAGATCACACGATCTACGTCATATATTTCTTTTAGAGTCTGTTTTATATACATAACTATGTCGTTTATCAGTATTCTAGATCCTATAGCACAAGCTTTTATTAGCTTAATTTGCGCTAGGTGACGTTGTGTGAGAATATCCACAAATATTTATTACTAGCTGATACCCGCAGCTTCACCCGCGTAAAATTTGTTCCCAATCTCGCTTCCCGTAGAAACTTATTCCCTGGATAAAAAGTAGCCTATGTGTGATTCCAGACTATAATGTATCCCTGTACCAAATTTCAGCCCGATCCGTTCAATCGTTAGAGCGTGAAAGAGTAACAAACATCCACACTCACAAACTTTCGCATTTATAAATAATTGTAAGTAAGATTACGTGAATCTGTAACTGTGTTATTACTTCCACTTTCATATATGAACTGCTGAACTACACATAATAAAATCTGTACAACATGTCACAATTCTTTTAGCATATTTAATTTCAGGCCGTAATATTTTCACCAGGAATGGAGTTTAAAAAAGAAACGCGGGTATCAATCCGCTAGTAATATAACATAGGCCTGAAGACGGTGTGGGGCTGCTGACCATCTATACAGAAGCAGGCCCAAGACGAAAGCGTGACTTGAAAGATTCACGCACGCCACACGCCCCAAGAAGCGGGATCACACCCGAACAAACCCCCAAAGACGCGGGATAGCACCCGAACCCCCTAGGTTAGGCCGCATTGGTAGCCAAGGTCTGTTGGTAATCCTGGGGATATTCTTCCGAGGGCTTACCCGGGGCAATGAATACAGACGTATATAGAAGAACGGTTCTTTAGGATTTTTGTGCCAATTTTGTTGGGGGCATGCCCCTAGCTCATGTAGTTCCCATTTGGCGGCGCTGTCGTCGCATTTCACGGTCGCAGTTAATAGTCAAAAACTAGTAGGCACATTTTTACGTTATTAATCGACTAAATTCAGGGATTATTTTTAAAAAATATTTCACGTCTTTTACATCAAAACATAATATATTTATAGACATTTACAATGATTAATTTTATTCTTTTGCTTCGAAAAATAAAAATGGCTGCCGCGCTGCGACTGCATCGCGGCCAAGCGGCGGTTTGTGTCACAGAAAGTGTGTCTTCAGAGCAACCTAAGAAACTGTTCTTCTATACACGTCTGTATTCATTGCCCGGGGCTCCCAATCGTAGGCAGTAGGTAGGGAACGTGTTCGTTTTTAGTCGGTAAGAGTCCAGTATAGCATCCATGACGGAATTTCCACACGTAAAAAAAAGTATTACTTAAAACATAAAAATAATTTCAATAAAACTCAATTTTACAATAAAACTGCAAGCGACTGCGAATTTAACTTTACTAACAAATATTTCGTTACACTGTCCGTCATGGCGCCTCTCGCGTCACATCAAATTACGGCAACTTCGAAACCTTTCTAAATTCAAATAATGTCATTGTTGAATCTTTAATGACTTGGCTCAAAATCTCATGGAGTCATTATTTGCATAAATTGAATAATATGAGAAAAGTGACGAATCAGGTAAACTGACTAGTTAGGGAAACTGACGAATTAGGGAGACTGACGAGATAGAGAAACTGACCACTCAACGAAAACTAAAAAACTGACGAATAAGGAAACTGACGATTTAGGGAAAATGACCAATTAGAGAAACTGACGGGTGGCGACCTAATTCTTATTATCATTTACTGTGGAAAATTCTTTACCCGATTTACGTAAAGAGAAGGTAATGATTTTTATTTAGTTCAAGCTAAATGCTTTGACTATTTGTATGGATGATTTTTCTGATCCAAGCTAAATGCTTTGACTATTTGTATGGATGATTTTTCTGATCCATAATAAAGTTTGATAAAAGCACTAGTGGCCCCATGGACTCAGTGCTCTGTTAACGACCACTTTCTGACATTTACTATGGTGTCAATTAATAATGTGCTATCCGTTCTACCCGCGATTCTAACAAGTACATTTAAAGCATGAGCTACACGGTTTCAAACGGTGGTTTGAAACAGAAAATCCTGATTTTCGCTTTGCCGACTACACGGTTTAAAACGTGTTTGAAACCATCAGTGTTCTATAGAACGTTGCGTGAATAGGACGTCTCTACGCTCGCACCGTATATTCACTACAATAGCGTCCAGGCGCCTTACCTGTTTAAGGAACAAAAAGTTGCGGTTCTTGCTCTTTTGATGAAGCGATGGTTAAAGGAGAGATTAACCCGTAGTCATATGAACTTAATTAACCTAGGTACTGGACTTGGATGACATGAGTATATAACTTTCTAAGAATGGATAAAGTAGGCCATTTTTCCAAGGTGAAGCCATTTATAGGTAAAAAATACACAAACAAGAGAACAGATATTATATCTGTTGGAGAAAGGCTAGATTGTCTATCTGCTTTTTGCAGACGCGGCGTTGGCCGTCAGGTCAATATCTTTTAATGTTGTGGCTAAAATATCCCACGCATTTATTTCTGAGTCGTCGCGTGTGTCTGTCTGCGCTCGCCGCTGCATCGAGACTGTCGTTGGCGAGGTTTCAAACAAGCGGCTAGACGGTTTCAAACCAACGCTTCTACCAGTGGTTTCAAACGCAAGCCTTGCTGCCAAGGGCGTTTAAAGGTCAAACGAAATTTGGCTAAAAACTACTATCTACACTGTTTTAAACCAGTGTTTCAAACCACCGTTTGAAACCGTGTAGCAGCTTTATAATAACCTACCCACTTTAAACCTAAACACTATATTTTATGGAAACACGAGAAACACACATGAATGTGATAAAAAAAATCACTTAAAGACATATACTTACTAGCTAAAAATAACTTATCATCTAAAAATATGGTTATAAAAAACATACCTATAGCGTTCTTCGATAACGGAGGCGTGACTGAAGCAGCCACCGCCTCCGCCGCCGTCGTCGCCGTATTCGGTGGATAAACAGGATCGCAGCATTCTCTCTCCGGAAACTCGCTGCCACCAACACATGCCACCAGGAGTATCACCACCAAACCCACCGCTGACCATATTCCGTTGAAATTTAAAACCCCACGAGACATCGACCCAAAATGCACCCCAAAATGACAACCCACTTTAGATGTTGCACTTAAAATTGTAAAGCTGGGCGTATATGAGAGCAATGTACCAGCATTCGAATTTAGAATCGAGTTTGACTTTAGAATAAATGAACTCAAATTTTCGATGAATGAACTTTTTAGTGGTTGGGTTGCACTTTTTTTTGTTTTTATATTTTGTTCGAGTAATTTTATCGAGATTTTTGTCTCTTTTTCACTCCCCACCTTCTTCCTTGCATTATCATCGCCGATGTCCTTTTCTTCTGTCATCTGTCACTTTTCACATTACACTTTTTTTTTATTTGGGTATATCAATTTTATCAAACTTTATGATAATTGGATATGTGCTTAATTTATGGGTACATAATTGACGACTTTTGCACGGAACTTAGATTTTGTTTTATTGGTTTTGTTGTATATTTGTTAATAAATATTTGTGTTTATTTAAATCTGGAATGCAAAGTTTTTAAAAAATAACCAAAAAGATTACTAAACAATAAAATAAAAATACTAATAAAAACTTATATGCAGAACAAAAAAAATAGCTCTCATACTTTTCTAAAAAACGACAAAAATATTCATAGACCTCCAGACATATATTCACATTCAAATTATAAAAAGTTCAAGCTAAGACGGCATTAAATAAATTGAAATCCGAATACGTTATTAAACTTTTTTTTCAAAAATCCTAACGGACATAACTTTTGAACCTACTTCTAAAACTTCCCCTATTCACGGCGAAATTTCATTAAATGGCCGGCGAAAAATAAAATCATCTATTCGCCTTTGTTTCCATTCTTGCCCTGACTTGTGATAATTTATTTTAATTGTAATTCTTAGAATGATTTCGAGCGCTTTTTCACGAAAAATCGTAAAAAGCGACGACAAAAATTGTTCTTTTTGTAACGATATTATCATTTTTTGATAATAAGAACTGATTTATGAGTTGGAAACGGTTTCTTAATGAGTGAGATTTTACTTAGTTTATGTCTATATAAGTTTCAGGTTATTAAGATTTTAATAATGGAATCGTAATAAAATAAATATCGTGAGGCTTTTTTACCCTGGTGTAGATACAATTGTTTATTTTTTTCTGTTTTTTAGACTATTTGAAAAGAGTGGAGTGAGTTGTCTTGCTAGATTCTTTCTCACAGGCTCTGCCTATTGCATTGCCAATCTGTCAGTAAATGTAAATTTTAGAACCAAAAATTTTGACATTTTCATAAATTATAATATGCAAAAAGAAATTCAGGTCATATGCGTCTCTGGTCTTATGCGTATTTATTAAATACTGGTCTTTTGCGTAAATCAATTCGGGTCATATGCGTGTCTGGTCGTTTGCTTATGAATGCGTTTGCATATGCGTCGAATTGTATCCTACGTGAATAAAGATATTTTTATTTTATTTAAAAGGAATTGCGCGGGAGAAATCCTTGAGATCGGCTAGTTACTAATTAACCTATTTTAACTTCATACTATAGAATTAAATATATTTCTAGCCATATCGTTACAGCCAGCTTGATTAAACAATCATTTCAAAGTAGATAGTTAATTATACTATTTCTATCAAACAGAATAATTATGCTCAACTACGCGCAATTCTTTGATAAAATAATATAAGTTATAATACTTAACTCAATTATAAAAGTTAATTGATTAAAATAATATTTATTTAAACATCCATTTCATTCCGCTGCATTGAAGTTATATTGACCGAAAATGGTAACTAAACTCGTTTAATTGAACAGTTAGTTTAGTTAAAAGCCAGTTAGTTGTGGTGAGGCTGTCAATGGAGTTATCTATACGTAAAATAAATGAGTCAAGGGCAAGTATTAGTTTAGGTGATTTGAATGTTCAAAGTATGATCTGTGACAAAATCCAGTTAAGTAAAATCCATTTAAGAAACTATTTATTATTCTATGGGCGTCTTATGACGAATTTCAGTTTAGAGAAACTGAATGTTATCTCTACTAATATTATAAATGCGAAAGTAACTCTGTCTGTCTGTCTGTTACGCTTTCACGCCTAAACCGCTGAAGCGATTTAGATGAAATTTTGTATAGAGATAGTTTGAGTCCCTGGGAAGGACATACTTTTACAGACTATGCAAAAAGGTGGTAATGATTTTACGCGATAATGACTTCTGCGTGGACGAAGCCGCGGGAAACAGCTTTTCTAATACAAATATATTCGTTTAATGAAAGTCAAAATATTTCTTGTTCTAACTATGAAAATTTCCCGTTTTGTAAACTATGAATGTTCCATTATAAAACTATGAAGAATTTCAATTTAGAAATTCGATTTCTGACAAATTACAGACTAGTGAAACTTTGGAATGGTTCCCGATCTGCGATGGGATGGTATAAATTCGCATAGTATCTGGCCGCCATCATTTTTATTCAAACAAACCGTCTTAATTAACATTTTTGGACTGAAGCTATTGCATATTCATCATTCATAAAATTAGAATACGAATTAGAAATTATCGCAAAAACGTGTAATATTTTAATTTTACATAAATAAAAAGATTTTTTTTCTTTTAGGAAATTCCATCTTTCTTGGTCAAAATATACAGGATGAAAATTAAAGACCGTGGTTGGAGGAAAAGTACCGTTAATATCGATGATGACAAATCTTGTTGTGAGGGAACATTCCTTTATTTTCAAAAGTAAGTAAACTGTTTTTAAAGATTTTTGAAAATTAAGTCGAAAAATATATCTTTTCATTTTTGAAAACGGGTCTCATCTTAATCAATTCATAAGTTAAGTGTACTACTTTCTTTGGATAGTAAGTAATCTCAACAAAAAATATTTTACTTGGTTTTTTTTAATTTATGATACTTTGTTGTTTTGGAAAAAATATTCCATATGAAAGACTCTTTCGGTGGTATCATAAAATAAAGGTGTAATTTTTTTCACATCTCACCGGTTCGCTAAAAAAATCGTGAAATGCAGTTTTACTTACTTTTACAAATAAAGGAATGTTTCCTTACAGCAAAATTTGCCATCATCAATATTTACGGTACTTTTCCTCCAACCACGGTCTTTAATTTCCATCTTATATAGATGTTATCAAAATGAGAAACACCTAACACTATCAAATTAGCAACACAAAATATGAAGTTGAGGAATAATAATATTAACATAAGTACAATAGTCAGCCATTTTCATCCCGGGATATGTTCCCATGGGAAGCGGGAACGGGAGACAAATTTTACGCGGTCGCAAGCATCAGCTAGTGTATGATAAATGACAGATAAAATTAAATAACAAACATAAAAATACTTAGGATTGACTTGACACCGACAATATTTTTTTAAGTACAAAAATTCATCACGAAAACTTCACAAATTTCTTAGTTGCCTGTAAAATCGATTGTTTCTAAGTGCCTGGTGATTTCTTTCGACCGAAAGCTAATTACCAAAGTTGAACTTAATTATCCAAACTAGAGCTATTAATAAATTCTGATTAGGGTTGCCACTATTCCAAAATTAATCATTATCACAAGACTGGCGTCAGAAAAAGGACAATGCGAATGAGTTCTATTCTTAATTTGTAGGTATAAATATAAGGTCCTGTTGACTTTTCACTATATTACACATTTTAAGTTGATATACTATTGCATTTTAATTAACAGGCTGAGTTCTGATCTAGGTATATCTTGAGAATTGATCTTATTATTTTATGAAATAAATGCAACAAAAATAAGCCAAGTGTAAGTCGTACTCGCGAACAAACGGGTTTGTACCAAAAAACGGAGGAAAAAACACGTTTTTTGTAAAAGAAACTCCTTATTTTTTTATTTTATTGTGATTTTGAAAAACACTTTTAACAATATTCTTATACGGTATTATCGTTTTACAATACATACATAACATTTTAATGAAATATTCCGAAATAAATTTGATTTTATGTGTCTGTCAACCCTACTAAAAATCCAAATGAACTTTTAATCAACTTCAGCATAATTTATAATTTGACTTTCACCTCAGATTCATAAACGTTAAACAAAGTAAGTGCTAAGTTTTCTAGTTTTAGGGAAATTTGAAAACTTTGTATTAAAGCTCGCTACCCGTCGATTTCACAAACTCTCTCATAAAAAATCCGGCCAAGTGCGAGACGGATTCGCCCACACAGGGTTCTGTACCGATAAACGGCAAAGAAATTACTTTTGTGGTATGTGAATAATCTATACTAATATTATAAAGAAGTAAAGTTTGTGTGTTTGTTAAATTGTAAGGGGTAATCTCGGGATGTACTAAACCGATTTTTTAAATTTTTTCACCAATAGAAAGCTACGTTATTGTGGAGTGTCATAGGCTATATAGCATTACGCTACAACTAATAGGAGCGGAGCAGTAATAGTAAATGTTTCAAAAACGGTGGACGACGGAAACAGGTATCTAATACTCTCTCTTATGTGGCACAAACGAAGTTGCACGGGTCAGCTAGTATATAATAAATTACGTTTGTTGTATGGGCACACTTATTTTGTTTAAAGTTTTTAGTAAATAAATAAATATTTAAATATTTGTAGACTTTCACACACAACATCATCTTGCCCAAATTAAGCTAATATAAGCTTGTGCTATGGGATCTAGACGACTAATATACTTACTTATATATTTATAAATACATACATTTTAAACATAGAAAACACCCAAACTCCGAAACAAACATTTGTGGTTCACACAAATATTTGGACCGACTCAGGAATCGGACTCAGGACCTCCAGCGCCGCAGGCGGTATCACTACATTCACTACCGACTACGCCACAGAGGCAGTCAACGTTGTAAGGCACCTATCTGTTATTGGGGCAACAGAAATACATCATCTGTGAAATTTCAACTTTATACCTATCACAGTTCATCAAATACAGCCATATATGATCGACAGATGGATAGAAGAGTGTCTCTCAGTAATAAGGTTCAATTTTTAACACTTGGATACGGAACCCTAAAAATTTAGTATCAACTCTTTCACCATTAACGTCGGAACCATTAATTCTAGTTTAATGATAAGATGCCGGTTTGTTAATGGTTTAAACTGTTTCGTGGACGCAATCAGGTCAAGGTCAGTCTAATATCAGGTGAACCTGTTCACCCTCTGTGTCCAAATAGCATTTTAGGGTTCCGTACTTGAAGTGATAACCCTATCCTAATACAGACCGCTGTCTGTAAAAAAGCTGTATCACATGAACCATGATAGCTTAAAAGTTGAAATTATCACGTATAAATTTCTGTTGTATCTATAATAACAATCCTACTAAAATCATTTATCAAAAATGGGCTTCTATGCAAAAACTTAAATTTTTGGCTGTTATTTGTATGTATTTAAAACATAAAGAAATATATTTAAAAGGGCTACCATATATAACAAACGTGATTTTTACCATGCGTAAACGTGGTTTTTGGCATGCAACCCTTCGTGTGCGATTCCGACTCATATTTGACCGGCCTTCTATGTTTCATAGGCTTGGTCTAGAAGGCCCTTTGAGAAAACGCCGGGTCAAGGGTTTCTTTGATCAGCGAGCGTGTATCAAAATACTTTTGAAAGTAGAAGAATCAAAAGTTATGTCATACGATTATAATATTATCTGTCGTCACAACGTGTACGTGGTTCATCAAAAGGGGTCTTAGAAGCTGCTTTTAGGGTTAACAGTCACCTCTGGTTATTTTTTGTTAAATGGGAGGTATTATAATTTTTCTGCTTTTAGAATTATTTGTTATAGAAGCAACTAAATACATAATTTATGTAAATTTCACATCTGAGTCACGGTTCATAAGATCAGCCTGACCTACAGACGGACATACAGTCTCACTAATCGGGTTTCGTTTTTACTCTTTGCCTACAGAACCCTAAAGAAGTATTATTACAGTAAAATATACTAAAAGTACATTATATTTACTACTATCATAAGTTTATCGCATCACTCCTTATAGAATGATGTATTGAGACAATATAACTAGTTCGAGGTCGCTAATACATCATCCGAAGACTACGCAGTACTTACATCAACTTATTCTATTTGTACTAAGTTATTGTATTGTATAGGCCTCTGCTAGTTGTTTTGGGAGGGCGAAGGTACTCAAAAAAAGTTTTTTGAAGATTATATTTTTATTCTTTGACTGTACTACAAATAGACAGATACCATCAAAAAATATAACTGGCCGTCTATCTGATCTATCGTGCCCCCAGATAGACAGACAAAAAGATAGAGCGAAGCATCAGAGTATGGTTGGGAACATTGACTTCTAGAGAGCAAAAAAAAAGGACAACCCGCTGCGTTTCTTGCCAGTTCTTCTCAGGTGGGTCGCGTTGTGAACTGGTGGTAGAGTTTCGTTTTATATTCTGGACGTTTTACAAGCGCATCTGTATATTGCCTAAATAAAATAAATAAAATTTTGATTTTTTGATTTTGAGTTCGAAATCTGTCTGCAAATGACGCAATGTATTTAAAAATATCCAAAGCATATTTCACGCGTACTACGTATTTTAATCGACTTTTTATTTACATTTCCACGGACCAATAAAAAACGTGCCATTACAAAAATAAGTACATTAAATGCTACAACGAATTACAATTCAATTTCAAAATTATTTGACAATCTAATTATGTACTTGTCTTATTTTGCTCCTTAAATTTACGAAAGAAAAAATAATAATGGGATTACGCCTGATGATTTTTGAAATTCACATATCTTTCCAGTCCGTATTGATTCATTTTATTTCTCATTCATCATTCACATTACGAAGATAAATCTGACAGACGTCAAATGTTACCTATAATAATGACGCCATTTTAATTTTCTTACGGAACCAACAATTTGTCTAGACAAACTTCGACATATAAATACGCCTCTGCCAACCTCAGTGAAGGTAAAGCGTGAGTATATTTATGAGCTTATTAGAACTTCAAGCCAAGGTCATACCTAGAATACCGTACACACAGACTGACCTACGCAATAATGAAGTAGACGTGACCGCTCGCGTGAACGTGAAAATCAATATTTTCCTGCACAAGCCACTCGACTCTAGAACATACTAAAAATAATATTTTTTTATTAAGGTAGGTATTTGCTGTGATCGTGACTTAGCCCGCGTAGAAGTCTGTTATCGTTCCCGCATCCCTTGGGAATATATGTATGCCAGGGATAAAAAGTACATTAGTTTATTCTAAGTAGACTGTCATAAATCGCCGAAGATTATCGGCCTCCATGACCGGGGGCCTGAGAACAGTGAGGGGGCTGCTCACCGTCCTATTGTAAAAGCAGGCCCTGGACGACATCGTGACGTGAGGGATTCATACACGCCCCCCTTAAGAAGCGGGATAACACCCGGTAAACCCCCCAAAGACGCGGAATAGCATCCCCCCCCCCCTAGACGAGGCCGCAGTGGTAGCCGTAGGCTAGCTCCCAACCGTAGGCTGTTAGGTTGGATACGTGAGGTTTTTTAGTCGGTAGGAGTCCGGCATATCATCCATGTGGAGGTTCCCTCACGTTAAAAGAAAGGAAAAAAAAATGTAATAAATTATTATCTCTGTACCAAATTTGAGCTAGATCCAGCTGTTAGTGAATGAAAAACAAACATCCAAATATCTTTACAAGCTGTCACATCTTAATAATATTATAATTGCGAAAGTTTGTGAGTGTGGATGAGTTGCTGCCGAATGTTTGAATATGTGGATGTTTATTACTCAATCACGATACAATAGCTGAACGGATCTGGCTGAAATTTGGTACAGGTTAATAATTAATCTGGAATAGCAAATGGGCTACTTTTTATGCGGGCGAAGCCGCGACCACAGCTTGTCTAAACGATCGATCGATCTATCTATACTAATATTATATAGAGGTAAAGTTTGTGAGTTTGTGACGTTGTAAGGTGTAATCTCTGGATCTACTAAACCGATATTCAAAACTATTTACCAATAGAAAGCTACGTTATTGTGGAGTGTCATAGGCTATAAATCATCTCGCTACAATGAATAGGAACTGAGCAGCAATGAAAAATGTAACGCAAACGAAGTTGTGCTCAGCTAGTAAAGAGGAAAGATTTGATTGTTTGTTTGCATCGAAAAAGCACCGAAACTGCTGTACCGATTTGAAAAATTCTTTCACATTGGATTCCCGTATTCCCACGGGAATGGGAGCTACGCGGGTGAAACCGTGTAACGTCTACTAGTAGATATATCAAGCTTAAAATAATTATGGCTATTCATAAACAAATGTAAATAAATGTTTTATCTGACATGTCAATCTTGAACGCATGAGTATTACCGGCTTCACCAATAATTTAAACACACAGACATAATAGATGTTAATATTGATTGGCATTGTCATGCTAATTGTGTAAGTAAGATGTAAGGCCTTAATTGGCATATTAACGTATTATTAACTAGATGTTCGTGGCTTTGCCCACGTGAAATTTTGGCAAAGTCACTAACATCGATGGGAACTTATTCCCGAGATAATAAGTAGCTTAATAAGCTACTTTAAATAGATTAATATTATATAATTTAAATTAAATAAACTTAAATTTTTAGAATTGATTAAATTTATATGAGAACTTTTATTGTTAAAAATTACAGAGAAACATAATTATTACATAGGTATCTATAAATATAACTTTTTAACTTTACTTTTAATTTTGTTTTAGAAAGATGGAACGGGGCCAGAGTGTCAACACAAGTTGCATCCCAGACCAGCACCCGACCCATCTCCCACGGTATTAAAGATTATTATTATTCATTAAATTATTATTATTAATTTATTATAATTAAACTAAATTTTTATATAATTAAATTAATTATATTATTAAATAGATTATAGTCTGGAATAACACATAATGTGTGATATTCCAGACTGTGATCTATGAATGTACGACATTTTACCCAGATTCGTGCAGCCATTAGGGTGTGAAAAAGTAACAAAATTCACACATCTACGAGTACACATCCACAATAACAAGGTTTCGCATTTATAATATTAGTAAGAATAATGACATTTAATATTTTATGGAGATATTTGAACTCAATCACACTCTAATAGCTGAATGGGTCTGACTGAAATTTGGTATAATGTAAGATTATTAATTTAATTGTTGTGAAAATATGCGAAAATCTGGTTGTGCACTGGTTTTCCGTTTATGTACTACACTATTGCATTGGGTTTACCTGTAATAATAGCTGTATGTTGAAATAAATCTATACAGTCATCTAAATCCCATAGCACAAGCTTTATAGCTTAGTTTGGGCTAGATGATGTTGTGTGAGAATGTCCAACAACAACATAATAAAAGAAAGTCGTGTTAGTTACACTATTTATAACTCAAGAACGGCTGTACCGATTTGGCTGAAAATTGATAGGGAGGTGGTTTAGAACCAGGAGACGGACAAAGGATACTTTTTATCCCGTTTCAGCGCGCTTTTTTTATGATCTTTTTTGGTCACTGAGTAAATGCGACGGGAACGGGTGATTTACTCTCTCTTATGTGACGCAAACAAAGTTGCGCGGGTCAGCTAGTAAATCAATAAAATAAATAAATAAATTATTATAGTCTGGAATAACACATACGCTTCTTTTTATCCTTAGACTATATCCACATGGGATGCGGGAAAGTGAACAGAAATCCACATGGGTGAATCAGCGGGCATCTTCGGGTGAGTTCGACTCGCTCTTGTCCGGGTTTTAACATATCCCTGCCTATCCATCTAGCTTCAGGAGCCTTGGATGAGGAAGGATTTTTCCCAGGAACAGCATATACACTTAAGTTCGCTTAAAGTAAGTATCGATTCGATTCACTTTCTATTATTAGACTTTTTATACCATGGTGTTTTTTCCTGTGACATTCTTCTGCATTTTTGACGTGACAACGTCTTATAATTCGATGGAGCCGGCTGCACGCACAAAAAGACATGACGTATGCGGCGTTACCTCGCTCTGAGGCGTTCCATTTAAGGCTGAGTTGTCACGTTCAACTATCGTCAGTAAACCGACTAGACAAACGATTTTTTTTTACGGGAGGGAAAATCCTCACGGATGTTATGCCGGACTCCTACCGACTAAAAAACCTCACGTAACGCCCAACAGCCTATGGTTGTGAGCCCCGGGTAAGCCCTCGGAAGGATGTCCCAGGACTGACATTCTTCTGCTGGTTTACCCAGGGCTCCCAGCCGTTGGCAGTGGTAGGGCACCGCGTGATTTTAGTCAGTAAGAGTCCAGCATAGCATCCATGAGGAATTTCCACACGTAAAAAATATCCTTGAAGTTATTATTCAATCCGCCTTCAAAAATCTACTTACAATATCCATAACCACGTTCATATTCCGAATCAATAAGCACAAAGGCCACGCCGGTGATTTTCCCGCGTCGGTACATGTTGCTATAAATAAAAAATGGCGAACTTCCGGTCAAGGCACGCGCCAGTATGGCAAAGGTAACCCTCCCATACAGCCTGTACCTATCTTTTATTTCTGTAATAAATACCGTTATTATTCGTCATGATTCCCTTGTGCAGTTTATTCTGTGATATTCATTTTAGTACCGTTTTAGGGTTCAGTACTCGAAGGGTAAAAATGGAACCCTACTACTGAGACTTCGCTTTCCATCTGTCTGTATGTCATCTTTACTAATATCTTATAAAGGAAAGATTTGATTTTTTGTTTTTTGTTTGTTTGTTTGTAACGAATAGGCTCCGGAACTACTGGACTGATTTGAAAAATTCTTTCACTGTTGGAAAGCTACTTTCTTTGCGGTGAACAAAGGTTATATTTTATTCCCGTATTCCCACGGGAACGGGAACTACGCAGGTGAAACCGCGTGACGTTCGCTAGTGAGGTTATATATCAGGCACTGTTATAGCTAGAGAGCTGAGATTTTAAGGCTGCTGTTTTCTATTGTCGCTATAGCAACACCTACTAAAAACAGAAAAATATTTCTTTTAAGAGGGCTCCCATACAACCAATGTTCCCGTTTTTCTCCATGCTTGAATCCGACTGCACATATGGTTTTTTATTTTATTTTTGTCAGACTTTAGACAAGTTTTTCTCCCTGAACGGGTTTTTGTTCTCCCGGAGGCATGTTTAATTAAAGACCTTATTAGCAGCTTGAAAATTTTCAATAGTGGATAGTCAGGTAAAAACAAATGATGGAATTTAGATGTATAATATAACAAACCTTTATTAGATATTACTGAATAGAAAATATTCTAAACTAATATAAAGTAGTTCTATAGAAAGTATTAAGCACATTTTCAATAGCGGGTAGTCAATAATTGAATCTATGACCTAACAACATATAATTTATAAGTTAACGATTATTCCATGATAGGCCGTTTATTTCTATTCAAAGTAAATTACGAAGCTAGATACGATCCAATAGTCAATAACTATTTCACTTTGGAAAAACTTTGTGGTGAGCTAGTGATATTAAAAAAAACTGCGGACTTCAAAAGTAACCTAATTCTATGTTAAAAGTATATCATTAGATAAACCTCGACCATCTGTGGGTACTAATATTATAAATAGGAAAGATTAAAATTTGATTGTTTTTTTGTTAATTTGAAAAATTCCTTTACTGCTGGTAAGCTACGGTACTCTTGGATTTAAATACAGTAGAGTCCGTTTATAATGACATCGAAAGGAATTGACAAACACGTTATAATAAGCGGACGTCATACAAAGCGTTATGTGAAATGAAAAACCTTTTTTATGTAAATGTACATTTGAATTGAACGATTGTATAATGCGGTTCTTGTTTTTAAAAATCATTGAGATTGTCGAATGACCCACGCCAAATTCCTTTGCGACACATGAGTTAGATTCTCCATTTTCTAATCTGCATATTATTGCACCTTTCTCCTCAATTGTAAATGCTTTACGTCGTTGAAATGACATTTTTTTCACAGTAACAAACGAAAAACAATGCGTGACCTTCAACCGTAAATTACTCACTGATTACTCACTGAGATTCAAAACAAAAACGAGCCACGTGTCGAACGTCATAGGGAATCAACGAACATTACCGAAGGTGTAAAGAATCATGTCGGTCATTATAACCGGACATAATTTATTAAAAATGGGTCATAATAAGCGACATGTCACTGTAAGGGAAGTCATTATATCCGACTTTTTATAAAGAATTTTATATGAAAACCAAACTTCGTAGTGCAATTCGTCATAATAACCGGTTGGTCAATATATGCGGAGTCATAATAAACGGATTCTACTATATCCAAGGGTAGCGTAGCTTACCAGCCGGATTTAACGGATAGGATAGCCGTGAACTACTGTACCTCAAAAACCTAGTTAACTAGTTTAAAATTAAAACTTAAAAAACGTAATTCTATAGAAAAAATCTACTTGACTATAAAATTTCTAAAATAGGCAACTTACACGTCACCTGTAGGGCTGTCAGTTACACAGTTAAAAAGTTCAAAACAGATTTAAAGTATACTTTTTTTTCTTAATAACTCTTTTTTACTGGAGTTGAGTCATATTTGTTTAACTGCCTCCAGATCTCCAAGTTAAGATCTCCAATTCAAATCCAAGGATGGAAGAAGTATTTAAGTAATTCAAAAAGGTTTGTTTTGGAATTTGGATGTCTTTATTTAAATACTAGCGGACGTCACGCGGTTTTACCCCCGTAGTTTCCGTTCCCGTGGGAATACGGGAATAAAATATAGCCTATGTTAACCGCAAAGAGTTTAGCAACAGTGAAAGAATTTTTCAAATCGGTCCAGTAGTTCCGGAGCCTATTCGTTTCAAACAAACAAACAAACAAAAAAAAACAAATCTTTCCTCTTTATAATATTAGTATAAACTATATGATAGATATTCACGGTTTCGTCCGCGTTCACTTTTGTTCCCGTTTCCGCATCCCGTGGGAATACATTCCAGTGATAAAACAGTAGCCTATTTGTTGATTCAGACTATAATCGATCCCTTTGGCAATTTCCCTGCATCTGTTAGAGCGTGATTGAGTAACAAACATCGCCACAAACTTTCACAGTAATAATATTCCTAGGAAGTATTTAGAAATCTAAAAACATGATTATAAGTTATCTACACCTCATACTACAAGCTTAAAATTGTTCTGGAATATGTTCTTTTGTAAAATCGTCCCTTAGAATGATTATTCGTTTGTAGAAAAAAACAATACCTATCTACCGGACAACCCTATTCTCAAGTACTATTCTAAAAAACCCAAGCTAGCGAGCGCTAACTCATTGAGTATCGATTACACGTTGCCCTTGCAGTCTGAATCGATATAAAAAACGATCCGATTATTCGGTACAAGCACCGAGACAATAATTGAGACAGTGATTTATTTCGATTGGTTTTGTACGAAACTACATATTGGAAAAGTCCCAATGAAGAAAAGTCTTTTTTTCCGGCTTAGAATTTTTACTGATTGTGTTTTTAGGGACTCGTACATCAAAAGAAATAAATCGGAACCCTTATAGGATCACTTTTTAGTCACCCGTCCGTTCGTCCGAATGACGAGATACTAGATACTAGATCGTGTAAGTTCGTCTGTAGTGTCCAATCAATCGTGCGTGTCCGATTGTAGTCTGGAACAACAAATAGACTACCGTTCTTTTCCCGGGAATGTGTTCCCACGGGATGCAGAAACGGCAACCAAAGTCCACGTGGAAGAAGCCGCGAACATCATCTAGTATTTATCAAGACATCTAGTATCTCGTATTAGCATCTCGTATCACATCTAGTATTTATCTGTCAAGACCTATTTTACTTTTTCATACAACCATACATTTAGTCGCGCAATATTTGCTGGAGTAGGCAGAAGTATAAAATTCGCTCAGATTTTACCAAGTATAATTTTGATGAACGAAATAAGTGATGACAGAACCAGCATGCCTACTTGCTGGTTCAAATTACTCTGCCTGCCATTTTACTAGCAACTGAGTCCAGCGGGTTCTCGTAGTCTTCCAAGCACGGAAACACTTATAAATGGAAATCGAACAAGCAGTCACTTACCTCAATACAAAAGGGTTTCTTAACAATTTAAGCTTCTATTTATATTCATAGTTCAAGTTCTTTATTAGGAAACGAGTTCTGGAGTGACGACCACAACTGGTGGAGGACCACCCGCCAGAAGGACCGAAGACCCGGAAAAGGTCGCAGGTTGGGACTGGATGCAGAAGGCACATGGTCGTGTGTATTGCGGCATAATTGGGAGTACATAACAGCAGTGAACTGCTATAGACCGATTTAGTTGATTGATTAACTTATATTCGGCTAATCCACCTACCCCACCTGGCCATTCTAATATGTTACACAAGTAAAATAACTTAAATGGAAAGTTAAAGCAAAGTAGTGATCAAGACCGTGATAGCTAGAGAACAAAAATTTTCACTGATGATGTATCTCTGTAGCCTCAAAAACAACATAATAACAAAATCAGAAAAGAAAGGTAGGATTAAGGAACTCCCATGAAACAAACGTGATTTTTTGCCGTTTGTGTCTGTTTTTTGCTACGGAACCCTCTGTGCGCAAGGTCGACTCAGATCTTGGCTAGATTTTAAACTAATTTTTACAAACAAAACCACATACAATGTCTATATAGTGACCCATAGCCATGAATATACATCGGCAATGAATAGGCTACTGTTACGTAATCAATGAAGGAGCACAATCGAGAGAGGCTACTGGCTGTCCCACGGGTGAGCTAAGATATTCATGCATTCAGTGGGAATATCTACTTGAGCTACTAATATAGATCATTGTGTAAGATGATGGTATAGTGCGGTAATTTATATAGACTACAAAAAGAAGATCAAATTATACTTTAACTAGCGGACTTCACGCGGTTTCACCTGCGTAGTTCCCGTTACCGTGGGAATACGGGAATAAAATATAGCCAATGTTCACCGCAAAGAGTGTAGCTTCCCAACAGGGAAAGAATTTTTCAAATCGGTCCAGTAGTTCCGAGCCTATTCGTTACAAACAAAAAACAAATCTTTCCGCTTTATAATATTAGTATAGATAGAAATTTTTTTTACAGTGACATGTGTGACCCCGTGTGGCGACGAGGGGTTTACCACTGTTGACCGAAATTAATTTGATCATTTGACGTGTGACCGAAAAAACATTAGGTCATTCTACTTTTGATCGAATGAACAATTGACCAAAAGAGTTTTTATTGAACAAACATTTGGTATTTTTACTACTGATCGAATGAACGTTTGGTCGAAAAACAATTGACTCAAGAATATTTAAACAAACTAAAGCGAAATAAGTAGAATTCGGTACTGGCACTCGCCGGCCGCTGCCGCGGCACGCTCGCTTCGCTCGCTCGGCTCGTGCGTTGTGGTCGCAGTTCTAACCTAACCTAACCTAGCCATTTTGATACAGCCTCTGTTAAAATAATTATTTAGTCAACCGGTTTTCGACCAAACGTTCATTCGATCAGTAGTAAAAATGCCAAATGTTTGTTCGATAAAAACTTTTTTGGTCAATTGTTCATTCGATCAGTAGTAGAATGGCATAATGTTTTTTCGGTCACACGTCAAATGATCAAATGAATTTCGGTCAACAGTGGTAAACCGAGCGACGAGGCCCCGTGTAGTATCGGGAAAGAGTACAAAATGTCGCCCCCCTAATTTATCCCGAGGGTGTCGTAAGAGGTAAATAAATAAATAAATATTCACGGACATCTCACACAACGCTATCTGATCCCAAAGTAAGCTAGGAATAACCTGCTTGTGTTATGGGTATCAGACCACGGATATTAATACTTATACACTTTTAAATACATACATATTATACATAGAAACACCCAGACTCTTGAGACAAACATTTATGGGTCACACAAATATTTGTCTCCGGTGGAAATCGAACCCACGACCTGCAGCGCCGCAGGCGGTATCACTACCGACTGCGCCACAGAGGCAGGTGGGCAGCAGCAGGTGGGAGGCAGAGGCAGGTGTCTAAGGTAACACTTTCGCAATACGATCCATTGCGTAGAGAAGGAAAACTCAAATGAAACCCGGTTGTCAGTAAAATGATAATCGTTAAGCCAAGTTGAAGGCCTTATAGGTGGCTTGAAAATTTTCAACTGCGGGTTGTCATGACCTGCGCCTGGCCATTTTAGCACGGCAATAGGGTACTACCACCTATTACGTGGTACATAAAACTATATGGCGAAATGTGGGCGTACACTATGCCTCTCCTACCCCTTCGGGGATAAAGTCGTGACTATATGTATGTATGTATGTAGGCTTAGTATAAATTGATGCCTAATTGCTAACAGTAGTTTTAGGTAAGTATATGTATAAAAATAATCTATTTAACTCTCCCTTCTTTCCCAATTAGATTGAATCTAAAGAAACGTTTTAGGTGCTCCTATTTCCACATTTTTTTTTCTCCGCCATATTAAATTAGAAGCCCTATTTTTAGCAGTAGGCAGCGAAAGGTTAATTGTATTGAATTATGATTCTATATTCCGATAACTTATTTTTACTTATGTTTTTTTCGCATCTCAGTTTTACCTCAAATATTATGTTTATGTAACTTTTAGAATTGTTTAGCTATAACAATCATTTGTGTTTAATAAACCCTAGAAAAAAAAACCTACAGAACCTGAAGAGACTAACAATTCAATAACATTCAATTACAATAAAAAGAACCTCAACAATACATAAAAATACATAAAACTTACGAATACACAATAATCGGTCACACACGCGGGTGTTTAATAATACACTCCACTTACCTACGACGTAGCAGTTGCTACGCATTTTTTGTAGGCCTTCGTAGACGGTCTACGACATTTAGTGCTACGGTGCTTGTATCTTTATTATAGGTCATAAAATGTCGTTGTAAAAATAATATTTGTGTGCTAACCTATGTTACCTCAAGTACATTTTTACTATGAGGATACCGTTAGTAGTTCTATAATGTTCAATGTATTATCTACACTACACCTCTCGCCACCTATTACGTAGGACAAATTGAGAGGTGAAATGTGGGCATATAATATGCCTCTGCCTACCCCTTTGGGAATAAAGGCGTGACCATATGTATGTATGTATCTACACTAATACCTACTATGAAGATTTGATGGTTTGTTTGTTTGCATTGAATTGGCTCCGTGACTGCTGAACCGATTTGAAAAATCCTTATACTGTTGGGAAGCTTAGTCCCGGGTGACATACATACATACATAATGGTCACGCCTTTATCCCCGAAGGGGTAGGCAGAGGCATATTATATGCCCACATTTCACCTTTGTATAATTTGTCCCACGTAATAGGTGGTGAGCCGTATTGCCGTGTTTAAATGGACAGGCGCAGGTTGTGACTGCCTGCTGTTGAAAGAAAGCCTTCAACTTAGCTTATCGACTGCCATTTAACTGGCAACCGGGACCAACGGCTTAACGTGCCTTCCGAAGCATGGAAACGCTCAAATAAATGTCACAAAGTGATCACATGAATGGTCACCCATCCATGGACCGGCCATAGTGAAAGTTGCTTACTGCAGTGATCGTTTACAGAACACTGAGTCCGCGGGGCCACGAGCGCTTCCTACCACCTACCGGGTGACATAGGTTATATTAAAGTCTCGTACTACCACGGGAACGGGAAACTATGCGGGTGAAACATCGTGAGCGTTTCCTTATAATATTTGTAATTATAGAATAGAATAGAATATGCTTTATTTTACACTAATAAAAATTTACATGTATATGGAGTACAGGGTTTTAAATGTACAATTAGCTGCCTTATCGCTAAGTGTGATTTCTTCCAGGCAACCTAATTCTATTGTCAGGTTGTTATTCACGATGAACTTAGAAACGATATATATATGAATTTGATGTTTATAATATTATCATATACCCAGAAAACCACAATTTAGATACCAACCAGATAGCTGAAGTTTTTTTTCAACCCACTCACACAGAAAAACTTAGGGCCCACCAGATGTACTACTGGTCGCATAGTCTATGGATGTTTGTAGCACCAGAGGCGCTACCCCTGCAAGAACCTTCTAAGGCCCTTTTTTAGGGTTTCGTAGCCAAATGGCATCTCCGAAACTATAAGGTCTATGCTATTGAAACTTGGTATCTAGATGTATTCTGTGAACCGCATTAAGATTCTTAAATAAAACTAGAAAAAAAAGCTGTAAATTTTGGGGACCCCATACTCAGAACTGAAACTCAAAATATTTTTTTTCATCAAATCGTACGTGTGGGTTATCTATAGGTCTTCAAAAATGCTATGGAGGTTTCTAACATAATTTTTTTCTAAAGTTAATAGTTTGCGCAAGAGACACTTCCAAAGTGGAAAAATGTGTAACCCCCCCCCCCCCTTTAACTTCTAAACTAAGAGAATGATACATTGCCATAAAAACTACCAACGAAAATTAGTTTGAACGAGATAGAGCTGGTAGTTTTTTTTTAATACGTCATAAACCGCAATTTCCGGTTAGTGAAATCACTACCACTGCGAACGCGTTAAAACATCAGTCAAAGTAACAACGAACTATAAGAACTTTTATATTATGTTACTTGCTGCTACGAAACCCTTCATGGGCGAGTCCAACTCGCACTTGGCCGGTTTATTGAATAACCCTATACCGTAAGCATTTTTGGGAAAACCGAGGCATGGAGATCATTTACAATCTAAACGTCGCGAAAGAAAGCCTTTATCGGACATTAAAATGTTTAAAAAAAAATGTAATGCGACTAGATACCGTGTGCACGGCAAATAAGCCCTGGAACATCCTTTCGAATGCGTAGCCGGGACTTCCGGCCTTGGGCAGATGGAAGTGCATCGTGTGGTTTTAGTCGGCAGTAGTCCGGCATAGCATCCATGAGGATTTCCACATCTTAAAAAGAAGTGCACAGCAAATGGTTACTGTAATATCCGACTCTAAGGTCAGAGATGGGTGTACGTTAGTGGCATTTAGCAAAATGCACTGAATCTGTGACACAGAATATACGGTTGCAGAATATCATCGTTACATTGTTTATGTCTAAAACTGTTATATATTCCAAATAAATAAATTGAAATAAATAAAAAAAAAAAAAATAGAAATCCTGAAAGCAGCGCCAGAAGCTGTTTCCCTCCATACCAGTAACAAAGTATTCGTTAAGCTATGCCTTGTAAATGGCTTGAAATTTTCAACAGTAGCTTAACCACAAGCTGTCTAATGTCCATGTCCCTTTCAAAACGTCACAAGACTCGCCAATTATTTTGTGGGACCATGAACACCTGATGAAGTATGGCGTATTATATGACCGTGCTTTTTAGAAAAAGGGCGAGATTAATATATGTTCTTAAAGTATTTATATAAAAAGGCTCATAATTAAGAAATACATAAAGATGGATCAAAAAATCGTTAAGCATTTCATTTGCATTGCAGAGTAGGTACACAAAAAATATGTATGACTGTTTTAAAACATCACATTTTCAGAATAAAATTCCCAAGAACTTTTGAATTTGATTCACATCTAGTCTCTACTTACTCTAATGAAATAGAGCGTGATAATATTACATGATTTTGAAAACAGCCTCATAAGTTTTCTTTCAGAAGAGAGATCTTCTAAATATATATAACTCAAAGGTGACTGACTGACTGACATAGTGATCTATCAACGCACAGCCCAAACCACTGGACGGATCGGGCTGAAATTTGGCATGCAGGTAGATGTTATAACGTAGGCATCCGCTAAGAAAGAATTTTGATAAATTCTACCCCCAAGAGGATAAAATACGGGAAGCGGGAACGGGAACAAATTTTACGCGGGCGAAGCTGCGGGCATCAGCTAGTTTACTATAAGTTGAATCCCGAAGCAATTCTAAATCTTATATAACTAAAGACGTAACTCCTACAAATACATATAATCACGCTAGTAGATAACTATCAAGTATTAAGATAATTTGATGTTCACGATTGCAATAAACATACATTTAAATAGCGATCGCTTTCACAAGAAATTTATCCGAAAAATGCTCATCCCATTGAAATGAAACCCTCGCATTCAAACAGATTAAACCTCAAAGATATACCAGAGACACTAACAAATGAGATCGTTTCAATAAAATAAAAGTGCACATACATTTTCTTATGAAAAAAAACGGGTTATTACGTAATGCTCAACATGACTCAACTCTAAAAGACATTTTTCTTAACGATACGGACGACTGTATACGCGGTTCGAGTTTTTCCGATGCATTTTTTACGAAGTTGACTACATACTTTGCGTATTAAATCGTGCTCGGAATAAGCGGGGAGGATTTAACATTCATTATTAACCAGCCATAATATCTTAGAGGGATTTAAAGTACTTCATCTCTATCAAAAACATGCAATAACAAATATTAGTATAAAATATGAATTCCCAATTTCCTTTCAACGTAACTCGAGCAACAAGCGACTGGCTGGATTACAAAACAATTTCCATTTTAAATTCCACTTGAAATTTTAATAAGTGAACATTCTCTTTACGTACACTTGAACCTATCGTTCGCGCCATTTTTACGCGACGTGTGTGTTTCCCGCGCTTTCGCTAGATAGCTTCTATTTTTAATTTTCAAGTACGAGAACCCTTCATACGGCATTCTTTTTGTTTTTTTTTTAAATTTTCCCACCTGTACCTTTCCACAACTTAAGTAGGTCATACACACTGTATACCAATCGTATGTATGATCGCAGCGCATCTATTAAACTCTGTCGTTTCACTGTGCAATCATTCCAATCGGTCCTGCCACTCACACACATAAATATACAACAAAACTTAAAGTGTTAAAAAAATATACAAGTGTTACTAAAGAAAAATATGAAGAAAATTACGTTTTAAAAAAATCGTGAAGCACAAGCGCGTTCCTTTACGCGCCATCCGTGCGTACGATACGACAGACGCGGCGGTACTACCGTAGTAGACCTGGAAAGCCTTTAGCTGCCCCTTCACCTCCCCTCTCCACCCTCCCAACACCCCTTTCAGCCCGCGGGCCGCGGCTACTACCTTACTCATGAAACATTATATTCCTATAAACTGTGCCATTGAATAGAGCGTTCTATATCTTTCGCAGTAGAGTTTATTATACATTTTATAACACAGGTGTTCCTTTACCCAAGTTCTGTGTCAGAAAACCGAATGCAAGCCGACCCACGAGTCAATAGGTTCAACAAAGTACATTAATCATAATAGACTTTCGACTTAATTGCTATAGTTTCAAAGATGATTTTTAATTACTAATTTAAATCGATAGTAAAACGCATTTTCTCTGTGTGAGAATTACACTACGTCCGAATTTGATGACGTTATATTTGTGTTATATAATAGTCGTTCTTATTTCGTAAGCGTTAAGGATCATATTCGTAATTCTTTTGATTTTTAGAAAATATAATCTTTGCTTTCTACAGTTCATATTAGCTTGTAGAGAGCTTAGATAATTGTTAGACAATTTGTGACTTTACGTTTAAGACATACGGTGTTATTTTCAATGGACTTATTTAATAAGAAAAATCGAAATTTAACACGGCGAGTGTTATTAATGCCGGGTTAGATTTTGTCAAATGAGTGCGATGAGAGGTGCATAATGTGTAGGAAGATGCATTTCGTTTTAAGTCAAGGCTCGATTTCAGGAGCTGCCTCAGGGGTCATTTGAGGTTAAATAACTTTAGTGCACCAATATTTTTAAAAGTTTTTGTAGTGACTAGGGAATCTAAAAAATCTTTTAGGAATGCTGAATTTTGAATTTAAAATTTATTTGTTTGTAAAATGTAGGTAGACAAGAATAATCAGTGTTACTAGATAAAAAGTAATATTTATGATTTTAACTTTTTTCTTTTAATTGATTATTGAATGATTTTACTTTAAAACTTATAGCTTTCATCCTTTTTAAGCAATACACCTTGTAGATTTCGGGTCTTTTTCGCATGCCTGATGGTCTGACCGTCGGCGCTGACAGCTCAGCGCGTAGCTCGTCAGCGTTTCAGTATCGTTGTGGTGTACGCATGATGTCAAGAGGCGTGCGTTGGTCAGCGCCTTTCGAATTTCAATATTCCGATGTTCAAAATTCCGAAGATTATAATTCCTAAGAAACAAAGCTCCGAATATTCAAAAGGACGATATTCATTTATCCGAAAGTCATAAGTATGAATTTTTATTTTTCCTAATTTCATTAGTACGAATAATCAAAAGACCGGACTGTTATTTTCCCGAAAAACATTATTCAGAATTTCAAATATCCGAAATTCACTGTTTAAGTTTTTTTAATAAAGTACGGTCAAGTCTAACTTCCGAAGATATTATTTCCAAGTGAGTGGAAGGTAAACGACAAAACAAAAAAAATAACCACGATGGCTCAGGCCGGAGCTCCGCTCCGCTCCGCTTCGCTTTCGCCTTAGCCTTCTAACCTAACCTATCCGAGTCGAGGTGTTAACCATAATAAGTGAATGGTTAACACCCCGACTCAGAGTACCTCGACTTTTTTTGTCGTTTGTCTTCCACTCACTTGGAAATAATATTTTCGGTAGTTAGACTTGACTATACTTTATTAAAAAAACGGGTGGAATCGGGAACATAAATAATCGTCTTTAATGATAAGTTCTCGGGATAAAACAGGAACGGGTGGAAACGACATTCACCCTTCGTATTTATGATATTTCGGATTTTTGATAATCGGAGTTCGTATTTATAATATGGCGGATTTTTAATGATTCGGAATTCAACGGTTCGGTTTCTTAAAATTCGGCATTCTGACAGTCGGAATTGTTAACATTCGGAATTTTAAAATTATGACTTTTAATAAAAAGAATTTATGAAACATCGGATTTTTGACTTTCGGGATTTCGAATCATTCGGACTTATGAAATTCGGAATTATGAAATTCGTGATTGTGACTTTCGGAATTAAGTTTTTCGTATTAATGTAGTGTACCCAGTTCATACACTATACTTTGGCTGTCAGCGCCGACGGTCAGCGCGTCTCTAAAATCAGCCTTAAACTTCGACTTAGCGAGTCTACTCTTGACACGGCTATTGCAATATGGCCGAAACGTCGAGAGGTGAGCAAAGAGTATTGGAAGTCGTGTGAGTTTAAAAAGCTTTTTATGCAAGGCATAAAAACATACAAATACTTAAGATATTGCCGACTAAAATCCTAATTATAATCTTTATAAATAAACTTTACACTGGGAACCCGCGATGCAAGAGTATTCTAACAGGTTCAAATATGAACTAAGTATTTAACTGGGTTTAATATCTATTTGACTCTAAACTATTGCATATTTTAATCTACACCATTTTCAAATATCTCAAAAAATAATTTCAAAAAATTAAGAACAATTATAAATAACATTAAGATAATTTTGAAAAGCAAATATACTATTTGCTAACGCAATCATATTTTTTTATTATTTCGTTCCATAATTCCATTTTCATATTATAAAATTTAAGAAAAAACACTACATTACCTATCGAGACGACTTAAAGAAGCACTTAAGTTTAAATTTTAAAATAATATCACGTAAAAATCTATCAAAGTTACCGACTCAGTTTTTGAAATTTCATTACAAGTACTTAAGAAATCTGGCCCTTAAGTCCTCTAGACGTACTTAAAATTCTAAGTGCATCCAATTTTAGCACTTAGACGGGTTATTTGCACTTCTTAACCCTGAAAATTGGGTTTTAACAAATAAATACTAATGTATTTTCTAGTGTAGTCATTAAATTTCCAAGTTCAATTTAAGAGTCCATATGACGCCAAATAGGCTATTACTTTGATCTAGATCTCAGGACTCGTGAGGTCTGCTGAATTAAAATTTGAACACTGACAACTTCAGTTCATGAACTAAAAACGCTTTAGGCTCGAAACACGATTACTGATAAAATCCTCGATAGATTTTGTGTTGAAAATACCTCGATTTCGTGAAATTTTAAGCTAGTGCTCGTATGTTATAAGTTGTTTTTATAATATAAAATATTTATAAGAAAGACAATAGTAAAATCTTCATTTGCACTAGAGCATTTTTTTACATATTGGTTATAGTTTTTTTATAATTAATTTATTTCGTTAAAAGCGCACAAAAACCGATCGCATCTCTCTCTTTCTTGCACGCTAAAATGTATATTTTCTATCTTCTTTTAACAATTTGGCATCTGGTAGGCTCTTAAGGACATATTGAAAACGACACTTGTACTGTTCCACAATATTTATTATTATAAACCTGACCGGTTTCGCTTCACAGCATTTACAAGGATCTAGCTAGATGGAAGGACAAGGTAGTACTCCCTTGTCCTTCCATCTAGACCTTGCGTGTGCAGCAAGTTCCACCAAGTGCCATCAATCAACAGTACCAAGTGCCATCAATTAACAGTATTTTTTTTAAAGTGAGGAAAATCCGTCATGGATGCTATACCGGACTCTTATCGACTAAAAACCAACGCCTTCCCTACCTACTGCCTACAGTTGAGAGCCCCGGATAAGCCCTTGGGAGGATATCCCCAGGATTCCCAACAGACCTTGGCTGCCACAGCGGTCTCACCTAGGGGGTTCTATCCAGAGTCTTTGGACCTTGTGCAGGTGTTATCCGTATCGTATCTGGAATGGGGGCTAAGTACACTTTGAGACATGACTTTAGGAACGGTTTGATAATGGTCAACAGTGGATCGTTATAACCATTGCCTGTCCATTTTAAAACAGCAATATGCTCACCATCTGTTACGTGGGACAAGAAAATTGGTGAAATGTGGTATATACTTATTACGAGAATGCCTTTGTCTATCCCTCTGGGGAAAGAGGTAGAGAACGAAACGGAAGCCTTAATAATATTCTTGACTATTTTCTTCAAAGCAATTAATATGCAAACATTTTCTTAACTTCAATAAAATGAGAAAAGACAACTTGGTTCGGACGGGACGTGAATTCGTGACGTTTCTGCAAGGTTTTTTTTTGTCAAATTTTAAGGTAAGTGAACTTGTAAGTTGTTATCTAGGGACATCATAAGAAAACATACATCGCAAAAACGTTCCAAAAAATATACTAAGTACTCTCTAAGCAAACGTTAGTGCCGCAGACTTGTCTTCGCCCACGTCCTCAGGCCTCCCTGACCAGGGGCCAGAGGACAGTGAGGGGACTGCTCACCGTCCTTACAGAAGCAGGCTCTAGACGACAGCGTGATACACACGCCATAAGAAGCGGGATTACACCCCAACAATCCCTTAAAGACGCGGAATAGCACTCGAACTCCCTAGGTGAGGCCGCAGTGGCAGCCAAGGTCTGTGGGGAATCCTGGGGATATCCTTTCGAGAGCTTACCCGGGGCTCCCAACCGTAGGCAGTAGAGAACGTGTTGTTTTTAGTCGGTCATAGTGCTCATGACGGATTTTCCACATGTTAAAAAACACTTTCTTGGCGAGGCAGTGGTGGTAGCCATAGTCAACTGGGAAGCATGGAACATCCTGACGAGGGCTTACCCGTGACAAAAAACACTACATTTTCCTACGTTAACAAAACGATAAAAGATATCTTGGTTCGGACGGAACTCGAAATTGTGATATTTGCCGCAAAAAAGTTTTTTTTATATTTTTTTCAAATTATAAGGTAAGCGAACTTGTAAAACAGTAATGGTAATCTAAGGACACCATAAGTAAACACACATCGCATAAACGTTCCGAAAATAAACTAAGCACCCTCTGGGCGAGCGGGGGTGCCACAGACTTGTCTTCGCCCAAGACTATCGGCCTCCATGACCGGGGGCCTGAGGACGGTGAGGGAGCTGCTCACAGTCCTTAGAGAAGCAGGCTCTAAACGACAGCGAGACGTGATAGTTTCACGCAAGCCACACGCCATAAGAAGCGGGATTATACCCGAACAATCCCCTAAAGACGTGGAATAGCACCCGAACCCCTAGGTGAGGCCGCAGTGGAAGCCAAGGTCTGTTGGGAATCCTGAAGATATACATCCGAGGGCTTACCCGGGGCTCCCAACCGTATGCTGTAGGTAGAGAACGTATTAATTTTAGTCGGTAAGAGTCCGGCATAATACCCACGACGAATTTTCCACAAGTTGAAAAAAACCCTCTAGGCAAGGCAGCGGTAATAGCCAAATTTTACTGGGAACCATGGAACATCCTTACGAGGCTTAGACCATCTAACACAGGACCCGCCTTACTGAAGCATTCCCCTCTGCCAAGGCAATAGACCATTCGGACTAAGAGGTTTATAAAGAGCACTTGAGAATCGATTGATTCACTATCATAATCGACATACATCGGCCTTAATCTGATGACGCCATGCGTTCGCACACAGCTATATCGATTATGATAGTGAATCAATCGATTCTCAAGTGCTTTTTATAAATCTCTTAGTCCGAATGGTCTATTGCCTTGGCAGAATGGTCTATTGCCTTGGCAGAGGGGAATGCTTCAGTAAGGCGGGTCCTGTGCTGAATAGTCAAAGTTACGAGGGATTACCCGTGACAAAAAACACTCTTTTGGCGTGGAGGCAGTGGTGGTAGCCATAGTTTACTGGGAACCACGGAACATCCTTCCGAGGGCTTACCCGTGACAGAAAACACCCTCTATTGGCGAGGCAGCGGTGGTAGCCCAAGTTTACTGGGAACCATGGGACATCCTTCCGAGGGCTTACCCTTGATAAAGTATCGTGTGGTTTTAGTCGACAGGAGTTCGGAATAGCATCTATATAGGATTTCTACACTTAAAAAATGTATATTGAGTATTCCTAGCCTTACATCGGATCAGTAAAATCACTTGAAAAAGGTTAAAAATAAAAAGAGAATACCAAAAATAGCGGCTAATGTAGGCGGTGGAAAAAATACCGAATTAGCGTAGCGCTGGCATAGAGCAACACGACCTACACACAAAGATACCTAGTATCCGTTATACTTTCGATTGTTGGCACTTGATGGAACTTGTTATATAATACATTATGAAAATTCACTTGTACCATTCCACTTTTATTTTAATTTAAAAAATACCTGACCGGTTTCGCTATTACTGTTAAATTTTTATGTTTCTTCTATATTTATATCTAGTAATAGCGAAACCGGTCAGGTATTTTTCAAATTATAATAAAAGTGGAATAGTACAAGTGAATTTTCATAATGTACAAAGATAGTAGACATGTCCTGGAGTATCCCTCCTACTCCCAACCGTAGGCTGTTAGATAGGATACGTGTGGTTTTTATTCGGTATGAGTCCGGTATAGCATCCATGTAGGTTTTCCTCACGATAAAAAAAAGAGTAGTAGACATAGCATGTTTGCTCTATATACGTCTATACATTATCTGACTGTCATAGGTATTTTGCAAGGGGAAATCGTATTCATATACAAGCAATAAAAGCAATCGGCTGTCACTATGGAATTCACACAAAATGATAAACTACACTAAAAATGATATATATTTCTTTCTTTCTACTAAGAATTTCAGACTCACACATATTTATACAATTTGGAGTAGGTACCTATGTATTGAAAGAGGAAAATGACTCCTTAGTCGCCTCCTCTCCGTATTAAAGTTACAGCACAGGGCGGAAACTCCATACAAATGATTCATTTTCAATTCTGTCATCATACAGAGCATGAATGTGTGCGTGTGACCAATAAGGCTAAGCAAATGTTCCTTCACGACACCCGCTAACTATAATGACAGCTGTCGCGGGACTGGCGGGGGTGGGGAAACTCGGTCAGTGAGGGGCAGGGAGTTGCCAATCTGTATGTAATACTATTATATTATCTTTGGTTATAGGTCGCATTGCTCTATGACACTAGCTACCTTTAATGGAAAAATAACACCGCTTAGGGTCTATTGTTGATAAATGTGATAGATTTATGTAAAAAAGGTGTGAATATCGGATTTATCGGATAAAAATATATTTGTAAGCGCTAATCTCTGTCGCAGTATTTTAAAAAATATTATCTACTAGGCTGATGGAAATTTTATATAAATCGAGGCGCTTCGAATATTTTGTAGAATTCGCAAATTTCTGTATCGTATTTCAGGGATTCTTTTTTTAACGTGAGGGAAAATCCTCATGGATGCTATGCCGGACTTCTACAGACTAAAAAACCTCACGTAACGCCCCGTAACTTAAATGGTTGAGAGCCCCGGGTAAGCCTTCGGAAGGATGTCCCAGGACATTATGGCAGAAAACAATGTATGTAATACCTAACATCAACCTATGTACCCATTATTCGCAATAAAAATATTTGAATTTGAATTTGACACCCAACAGACCCACGGCCGCCACTGCGACCTCGCCTAGGGGGTGGTTCGGGTGCTATCCCGCGTCTTTGGGGGGTTTCGGGTGTGATCCCGCTTCTAAGGGGGGAACGTGTGTGAATCCCTCACGTCACGCTACCGTCATGGGCCTGCTTCTGTAAGGACGGTGAGCGGCCCTCTCACCGTCCTCAGGCCCCCGGTCATTGAGGCCGATAGTCTTCAGCGCGGACACGTCGGCCCGCGCCCAGGCCGCCGACTGCGGAACCCGGGTGGGAGAGTTCTCTCCCCTTCCCGCATCGCCGCCTCTTTCACGAGCATGACCTGCTCGCAGAAAGAGGCGCCGCAGTCCCACTTACTCCCGCTGGAGATCATGGCTCGTATCATGGTCTCGAGCGAGAGAGTGTCCACGTCCCCAGACCTACCACGAGGACCTGGCGCTGTTGCGCCCACGTCGTGCACTTCACCAGCGTGTGGGGCGCTGTGTCATCGTTGCGGTCCTCGCAGTGCTGACACTCGGCCGTGGTTTCCCGGTGTCTTCGCCACAGATACCTACCGAAGCTACTGAATCCCCCCTTTAGTTGCTCAAGTCGCCTTCCATGTCTCCACGGTTTCCTGGTGGAGCAGGGACCGCTGGGCCTCTATTTCTCGAGACACAAGCATTTGGCCCCGCTCCAGCGCCTCCTTGCGCCATCTAAACAGTGACGCAAGGACTCTCGCTTCCAGGTCCCATGGAGGGGTCCCAGCTAGCAGACATGTCACCTCACCTGAGTTCGTGCGGTATCCCCTGATCACCCTGACGGCCATCGCCCTCTGCGGGCTCAGCAATCTAGCCACATTGCTGGCCGTCTGGGTCTCCGCCCATATAGTTCTGCGTGTTTTCAGAAATATACAAATGTGTTTATAACTTGTCTATCCCATAACACGAGCTAATAGTTGCTCAGTTTAGAAAAAAACAACATTCTTACAAAAATGTCCTACAATATAATTAAGTAAGTAGTCCAAATCGTTTAACACTGTATTATTTAAAAAAATGCCTTTTATTTAACTAAGGTAAACGCAGCTATTAACGACCCATCGAAAATTCGCAGGTATTACCGATCCATTTCATTAAACTGCAATTTTTACGTTACTGGAACAGTTTATGCTAGAGACATTTGACGAAATACGCACATTTGTTCATTGAGTGTCGCAAATACTTACGTTAGTGTGCGTGGCATTCCGGGAAAGAGACGAAATTCGTTTGTTTCTATGACGATAGTAAACTTGCCGATCGTGTGGTACAAATCCTTAATCTTACATATAAACACACCAAAACTTCGTTTAACAGTTTTTAAAGAATTGTATGAAACCTATGATTGTTCTGTATTATTGAATGTGTTCATTTAGATGTGAGGTCTTAATTTCTTACAGTATTTCATAAAGTTTGATTAATTAAATATTTTAAAACTTCACATTTAATGAAAGCGGTAATACCTTCAATTATTTTAATAGTAGCAGCTATTGCCGACCCATGGGCCGGTGATTGCGATGCATATTAAATTTTGTTTTACCTCTTTCTCGTCGATATGTGACAATAAAGCAATTATTTTAATATGACATCTTAATCTAATACAGTCAGCCTTTGTAACACACAATAATTACCGATCTATACTATTTGGTCTAGTTTTCTTATTTAATCGTTTTTTGTTTACTACGAAATACAACTTTAATCATTCATTGTCATTATAAAGGAGCATTATAAAATTACTTTTTATTGCATTACAATGTTTGTATTAATTAATTTTATTTGCAACACTATTTATTTAAAATCTCTGCTATGGCTACAAAAATCAAATAAATACATATAATCTACTTTTTATGAGTCGGCCATACAATTTCGTAATTATGTATTATATCGACTATTACCGATCTATATGATATGAGTGATAGCAAGTACGGGAAGCTATTGCCGATTCTATACAAATCCTGGTCGTTTATGTAACATAACACTAGTTTAATGAAATATTAGCTTATTATCCAAACAATATTTTGAAGATAAAAAAACCATTAAAGCTCTTTTACAACATAATATCTTAGTCAAATAGCATGGACCAGAGTATCTAAGTGACTTTTTCTATGAAGTATAATATGAAAGTGTATGAAAGGTAGTATGAAAGGACTTAGAGCAAACCTACATGATTTTCTGCAAAAACACCATAATGTGTTTCTTCTTAATTAAACAAAATACCTGCCTATACATTCTTCTTGTTTTTAACAGTCGGTAATAGGTTCATAAAAATCGGTAAATAGCCTCATAGCCTTTCGTATGGGTCGGTAATACAAACAATGGACTTGATCACTTAATTAATTTTTTATTTTATTAGTATTGTGTTTAAGGGCAATTTAGAGGTTTAAACATAAACTAGACAAACTAAAGTTTCATATAAAATCAAAACATTGGGTGTGAACTCAATCACCATTCTTAATAACTATCATCAATTTTAAAATTGTCTTAACAGGGTCGGTAATACCTGCATTTACCTTAACTGGAATAATTTTAAAAAAACAACCAGACGAACTTTTATATTGTGAATTCGGCTTTCACGAATATTTTGTGTAATCCGCAAACGAAACCGCATATTAAATGTAGAGGAATATCCGCTCTTTCTCACTGAATTAGGGTTCAAATTACAAAAATTCAAGATCAAAGTGACCCAGACGGAATGACCTGGAACTCCAGCAACTAAAATAACCTTTAAGCGTACATACATTAAAAAGGTATTGAATTAACTTACTACAGTAGAGTGTAATTTATCTGTCACTTATAATTTATACACACATACACATAGCAAGCCTTTATCCCCACAGGGGTATGCAGAGGCATAGTATACGCTCACAATTCAACTTATTGTTTTTTGTGGTGAGTCTACTGCCGTGTTGTCGACAGGCGCAGGTTTTGACTAACCGCTGTTGAAATTTTTGAATGCCACCAATTGTGGTTTAACCTATTTATTGGCAATGCAATCAGGACGAAGCTTAACTTGTTGTCCAAAGCAAGCACAGAAACTCGGCTTTTGATTTGTGCTCTGAGGTATTGTTTGATATTATGACCACGGCTACGTTCTATCATCGCATTGCTCACCGCAGATCATGTCTGTGGCGAGTTGTGCGATAATAAAAAGTAGCCGTGGGTATCTTAACAAGCAATACCTCAGAGCACAAACAATGGTACAGTCATTAAGAGGCAAAGCTTTGAACTCGCATAAGGAGGCTAAATCTCTCCTTCCGGTAAGCCGATAAGCCACCTATGCGTATGGGATCGTTGAAAACTCTCATGGCTCGACTTTGCACCGAGTCCAATGCTTAAAGCTGATATCCTGGTGCCCCCGCTAAGTGGTGATAGCAGTACTCAATATGCGGCCACACTTTCGACTTCTATTTTACATCCTCAAACTTTGCGTACGGAGCTCGACCACGAAAAGAACAAAATGGTGGAAGGAACTCCCACCCTTGGTATTCCCATACGTTTACAGTATGGGGTTCGTTAAAAGGGGTCATAGAAGTTTCCTTGCAGGGTCGGCAGCGCTAACGTAGCACCTTTAGTGTTGCACACGTCCATACCCGAAACTCTTAATGGAAACCCATATGCCTACTGAAAAGGGGTGGTGTTAATTGCCAGGTTCTTTTGTTACAGGCATTATCTATTGCTTTTCAAATCTGGCAGTAAATTTAAAAGTAGAAGCAATAATCTTGATGTTAATAAATGTTACTTTGTGACCTACTTACGTGAATAAAGATTATTTCATTTCATACCATAATTTCGCCAGAACTGAGCGTTTCAAAAGATCATTCCTCTGTCGAACTATAAAAACATGAATCGACCTGCCCGCACACGTGTTTCCCTCATCTTACAATCCCGGGTTCTTTAAGAGGAGCGTGAAGAGGCACATCACAAGGCCGCCAACTTGAGCACCACTGTCGGAAGTGGCCCCCAATCGCTAGATGCGCCACGGCTTTCCATCAGGTTGGTGGCGACGTCAATTTGGCGAGCTAAATATTAAAAAAAAAAATTTTTCAAGAGTTAAATAAATAGACCTATATTTAATGTTTCAGTAAACATAAATTGCTCGACTCGAAAATTGTAACCCAAAGATGTTCTGTGTTACTCACCAACTAGCGTGAGGTAGCTATGCAGAGAACTCTATCCCAGGGCGCCTTATTTCTGAGTTTCCAGTCTGTGTGCAAGGGTAGGCTAGGGCTCTGACGAAAACAGACAATAGGGTGTACACACATATATTTACTAAGTACACAGAGATACACAGAGACACACAGAGAGCTTATTCACTGATAGACACAAATATCACAGGTACACAGAAATAAAGTCTAATTCCACTTAATAGACCACTGCCGCGTGAGCAGGTAGAACGGGTAAGCAGCTAACTACACTGTAATAGGGTGACAATTACTGGCCTTGAGTAAGCTGAGAGCAGCACAGCCCGAGAATGCCACGTGGAGGCGGCTGGTCCCTCTCAAAACACCTCGCTCATGTAGTCCACGTGTCATTGGGTGTGGCTCTGCCAACCGTGGACGGGCCGCTTTTCCCCGTAGTAAAAAAACCCGGTATCCCGGGTGTAGGTTGACACAGAGTCCAACTCCTTCCGAAGAGAATAAGTTAACTCAGACTAATTCCTTAACAGGTCCTCATGTTGCAACTAACAACCTCCAAAGAAAAATTGAGGCGTGCCACTCAGAGTAATATCAATCCCTCGTCCTTAGCCGATCGTCAAAAGAGACTCGGAACCTTGTATCAGGGCTTTATCCCCTCTCTCACGTGGAATCGTCTCGAATTTTCATCTAAAACCAGCTTTCATTCAATGCAAAAACGATTCGTCACTCGTCCTTATGACATCCTGTCATTCTGACAGCAGAAATGTCACCACTGACAACCGATTAAAAAAAGATAACTAGATAAGGCTGCTTTCACATCCTGAATACTGCATCTATAGAAAATAAATGCTACAACCACCCCCCCTTTAATAGTATTTCCTGCGGATATGACACGCTGGAAATACACAATAAAGAAAACAGAAAAGTACTGACTAATAAACAAAGACAACCAGCTAGGTCCTTCAAACACCAGCTGACTACGACCATTACAATACCAAAGAAAGATCCTCCTATGTACCTAACTAGACACTGACTCGTGTACCGGTTAGGCTAAGTAACTAGAGTCTAATGCCCTTCATAGAAAACGAATGCTCCCTTTACTCACTGCCGATACCCTAACACTACCCAAGCTCTCAGGATAATGTAGAGTACTAAGAAGCGAATGAGAGAAAAACGCTCGGTGCGGTGCATAGAGGAAACTACAACGTGACAATTTAAAGTCACGTACACATATAGAAATACAAACAAAAGATTAAAATAGTCTTACATAATGATCACATAGCACTGGTTTAATAAACTAGAGAAACAGTGCTATGTAGTTACGTTAGGTATTGGAGACTGCTCCTCCTGATACTTCAGAATGTCCTTGATATGGTACTCCCCAAGATCCTTACCGTCCAGATCTGACAGCCTATATACTAAAGGGGATCGTTTAGCAGTCACCACACATTTAAGGAACTTAGGAGCTAGCTTAGAAGTAAAATTCTTGGCCTTGTTGGACAGGTAGAACGTGCGTTTGTAAACTATCTGTCCCACTTTCAGCTCTACATGCCTTTTTCTGAGGTTGTAATACTTTTCATTACGCTGGTGGGCAACGTTCAAATGTTTCCTCACCTGGTCGTAAATGCGTTGTATTTCTCTCAGCTTGACACCGAAGGCTGATGGATCGTCTACAGAGACTGAAGTAGGATGGCACGCGATATCTGTCTGCCTGTATAACACTCCATCCCCAATAAATTCCCTACCATGTACCAAAAAGTAAGGGGTGAAACGAGTTGCTTCGTTAACTGCAGTGTTTAAAGCACACTGTATCTCAACCAAGAACTGATCCCAAGACTTGTGTTGCGACTTCACATAGCATGAGATCGCTTGAACAACATTACGAATAGCTCGTTCCGCCTGATTAGTTTGGGCATGATACCTAGGGTTATAATATATATTAGGTACATTGTATTTAGCCAACAGATCCTTAAATGGCTTACTCACAAACTGAGGGCCATTATCCATGTAAATAGTCTTGCAGACTCCGTGCACGAGAAACACACTCTTCTCTATGAACCTCGCGACTACAGCGCCTGTGGCAACCCGAACAGGGCACAACATGACGTATTTGCTAAAGTAGTCGGAGAACACGATCAGGTGTACGTTTCTATTGCTCGAAGTGGGAAAGGGACCAAGCAGATCGACAGAGATAGCTTCGAATGGCTTCGAAACCCGCTTCGGGCTACCCATTAGGCCGGGACGAGACGTATTTACGGGTTTGTACTGCTTGCATGTTTCGCAATTCCCAACATATTCTTTGACGTCCTCGTACATCTTGGGCCAGTAATAATTTAGGGCTAACCTTTTATGCGTCTTCCAAACGCCACCATGGGCACTAAGTGTGTCATCGTGGTACTTAGAGAGCAGGGGCAAGCGATCCTCCTGAGGTACCACCAGCTTCCAGTCAAAGTCTGAAGTCAAAGAATATTTATTTTTAGTTAACCTATATAGAAGGTTGTCACGAATGTCATAATTTGGTGACTTCCTAGGGTTCTTCCGAACACTATTCATGGTGTGGTCATACCACGGGTCTTTAGTGGGTACTGCATCGAGGGAATCAATTTTGATACGAGACAGAGCATCAGGTACAACGTGGTCTTTACCTTTTCGATGCTCTATGTCAAAATCGAATTGACTGAGCCTCATGCTCCAACGTGCTAGACGACCCGTGGGATTTTTTAGCTTATGGAACCACAGAAGAGATGAATGATCCGTGACGACCGTACATTTTTGGCCTTCGACGTACTGTCGAAATTGTTCCAAAGCGAAAATCACGGCCAGAAGTTCTCGCTCAGTTGTGCTGTAGTTCACCTCATTCTTGTTAAGAGAACGGCTACAGTAGGCGATAGGGTGCTCAACACCATCGTGAGTTTGTGTCAGTACAGCAGCAACTGAGTAAGCTGACGCGTCACTAAGAATGCGGAAGGGCATCTCAAAGTTAGGCATTTTTAATATAGGGGCAGAAACCAAGGCTGACTTTAGCAGGTTAAAGGACTGTTCAGCCTCAGGGGTCCATTCGAACTTAAGGTTCGTAGAAGTCAGTTTGCACAGAGGTTTACTAATCTTCGAGAAGTTGTTAACAAAGCGACGATACCAGCCGGCCATTCCCAGAAATCTCTTAACCTCCTTAGGGTTAGAAGGGGTGGGATAGTTGAGGATAACCTCAACTTTACCCGGGTCTGTCCGTAGGCCATGTTTGTCCACATAATACCCCAGGTATTTGAGTTCACTCCGACAAAAGTGGGATTTTTTCATGTTAATAGTTAGGCCAGCATCCTTGAGTTGCTGATAGACTCTATGTAAGAGCTCTACATGCTCCTCAAAGGTGCTGGACACTCAGACTATGTCATCCTGAAACGCAAATACCTTGTTGTCGAACTCGGGACCAAACAGACGGTCCATGAGGCGTTGCATCGTGGCACTGGCCCCGACAAGACCGAAGCACATCGAATTGTAGTGGAATAATCCTCTTCGGGGAACCGTAAAAGCAGTCTTCTCAGCAGACTGGGGTGAGTCAAATGGAATCTGCCAGTAAGCCGCACTCAAATCTACAGAAGTTAAATACTTAGCGTTATTAAGGTGGTCCAAGATTTGATTGATATAGGGTAAGGGGTAGGCGTCACTCTTTGACACAGAGTTCAGCTTGCGAGAGTCCAAGCACAATCTGAGGTCGCCGTTCGCCTTCTCCACCATGACCACTGGAGAGTTCCAGGCGGACTGAGACGGGGACACTACTCCCATCTCCAGCATTCGGTCCAGCTCGGCTTCCAGGGCCTTCTGCTTAAGGGGAGAGAGCGGATAATAACGCTGCTTGATCGGCTTGCTGTCACCAGTGTCAATGACATGGTGCACAAGTGAGGTCCGACCTAAACCCACCTTATCAGTGTTCAACGAGTCGAATTTTTCAATGACCTCGTTGATTACACACCTTTGTTTAGTTGTCAAGTTGTCGTAATCCTCGAGGCCACCGTTAAGGGACACAGACTCGATAGGATTATTATCACTAAAGCTATCAAGACTAATATTTTGTAAAATTAACTTATCACTTAACTTAAATTGTTGCCAGAAATCCACTCCAAATATCATGGAGGTGGTTATACCTGGGACAACATAGAACTTGACAACTCGGATAACCGAATTGTACTCAATTGGCAAAGAGATACAACCCAGACATTGCAAGTGAGTGCTGTCTGCAGTTGTAATACGAAAAGTAGGATTGATACTCACAAGATCAAAACCCAGTTCCAAGAAGATGCGGTGCGCTCCCTTACCTAGTATAGAGCAGGAGGCACCGGAATCTAGAAGGCCTAAGACATTTAAATTTAAAACCTTAACAACTAGATACGGTCTAATGTCACTATCCCGTTTAGGAAACAGGACCTTATCAGAAATAGACTCAGATACAGAGTAATGCACAGAGTTCCTAATAAGGCCCTGGCCTACGCGTTTTTTGACTTGCTAGTACAGTGTGAGCAGTCTGGGGTCTTGACTCCTTTGAGACCACACCGGAAACACACCAGCTCCCTTGACTGTGTGCAGCTGTATGCAGTGTGACCGCCCCCGCCGCAACGAAAGCATTTGCGATCGTGGGGGGTAACCGGCGTCTCCACTGCAGACACCTGCTTAGCGGGCTTTTGTACACCTTTGTTCTTAAGCTGGTGTAAGTCAGATGTAATCTCAAACTTGTCAAGAGCAGGCTCATGGAAAGCGTCTGCCCTAGTACGCGCAAGCTCCAAGCGCTTACCCAAACGTCTCAAGTCATCTACAGAGTTGACATCATGCAAGGCCAGTTCCTTCATGTAGTCAGGTCTAATGTTGTGCATGAGAATGTCCAGCTGTTCCTCACTGGGCATCTTACATGACAACCTTGAGAACATGGCTTGCATTGTACATATATAGTTAACCAAGGACTCAGAGCGGGCTTGTGTACGCTGTCTTATCTCGTTCCTGAGGCGGTAATCATAATCAGGAATATCGAAGGTATCTCTAAGCTCACTAATAAGATCCTCATATGAGATGAAGTTAGCTTTGTTTGTACGGAACCAAGACAAAGCCGGTCCATCCAACAGGTCGGAGAAAGCCATAAGGAGTCTAGGCTTAGTAACCTCCCGAGCACATCTAAGTTCCTCTAATCTCTCTAAAAACACACGTACACAAGTAGAACCATCATATTTTAAGTTAAATGAACATAAGTTAAGGGGACGTTCTTTATACACTATGTTACATGTAGAACTATTCCTACTTGAACTAGCTCGCACCGAGCGGTCCTCTCTCACTGCTGGTGAAGTATATTCCACCTGGTCAAGACCCGAAGGATCATCACCATCATCATCCGAACCTTCGGATTCAGAATCACTACTGGGTTCAGCCCTAGCGATGATCTTCACTAGCCTACCACGAATATCCACCATGTCGGGGCGATCCAGACCACAACGAGCTAACCTACTCAATAAGTAGTTGGCCCTGAGGGACACCCTAAGACGACTACCCTTATTAATGAAGATGTCACCTGACTGAATAGCCTCCTCCAGCTCGGACACCTTCGGGAGGCAGATCGAGAGCTCAGCCGATGCATCAGCGGGTACCGGAGCACTCGCTTTGATGCTACCTCGACGGACGAGTCGGTGTGCCGCTCTTAGCTCACTCCGAAGGCCAGACACTGTCGTTTCCGGTTCCACTGAAATACCCATGTGGGACAGCTCGTTAGCAAGTTCATCCTTTCTTAAATAATTAATATATTTTTTCATCTGTGCCATTATGTAAAAATTTACTTACAACTATTATAAAGATAAAATGGCACAGATAGGGATCAATTACAAAGTAAGAATGTAAATTGAGTTACAACAAAGTGTACTAAGTTAGGTAATTATGTTTCAAATTGACTTTTAGAATTTAACAAAGATTAAGGGTATATTAAGAGAGAAAAGTTTCTAAATTTTCTGATAACACAGTTCAGGTTAACATTCAAAATTACAAGGTATGTACACACCTTATAAAAAAGTTTTAAGTTACACAGAGAAATTCACTAAGTTAAACACAGAGAGATTCACTAAGTTTACCTTACAAGGTGAATCAATCAATCAATCAATCAATCAATCAATCAATCAATTAATTTTATTGTGGAAACATAGGTAGTTACATAAGTTCTTATTACAATATTAGCTCAGCCATGTCCAGCCGCTTAGGCATACAATATTCATTCATGCACAACACAACAAAAACAAAGTCTTCATTTAGCTTAGCTCTTCAAAGACAATAGGTACATTATTATAACAATTTGAAATAAAGGTATTAAGCCAGTATGAAATAAAATGTCATTAAAAGTTATTATAAAATTAGAATCTCAATCAAGATATATGTCACAAATCGCTACAATAAACAAATATGAACATGCCATAAAAAAAAAATAGAGATTGTAAAAATGTCAATTAGTGTACATTAGGCCACTATAAAATTGAAATGTCAGTTATCTTATTATAAAATTAGAATGTCAATAAAGATGATGTCACACATCATTACAATGAACAAGCAGTAAAAAATATTTATTTACATAGAATAATATTTCTTATAAATGTAAGTCTCCTATGAAAAGACTGAAGAAGTTGTATTTTTCAATGAATGGTCATTAAAGAAATCATTAATAGTGTAATAACATTTATCAATTAGTAATTCATTGAGCTTGTGCTTGTATTCAGATAGGTTATTAATACTTTTGATACAATTTGGAATATTGTTAAATATTCGTGGCGCTATGCAATAGATGCTCTCATGTAATAGTTTTATAGTGAAGCTATAGGATAATATATATTTTTCAAGAGTTAAATAAATAGACCTATATTTAATGTTTCAGTAAACATAAATTGCTCGACTCGAAAATTGTAACCCAAAGATGTTCTGTGTTACTCACCAACTAGCGTGAGGTAGCTATGCAGAGAACTCTATCCCAGGGCGCCTTATTTCTGAGTTTCCAGTCTGTGTGCAAGGGTAGGCTAGGGCTCTGACGAAAACAGACAATAGGGTGTACACACATATATTTACTAAGTACACAGAGATACACAGAGACACACAGAGAGCTTATTCACTGATAGACACAAATATCACAGGTACACAGAAATAAAGTCTAATTCCACTTAATAGACCACTGCCGCGTGAGCAGGTAGAACGGGTAAGCAGCTAACTGCACTGTAATAGGGTGACAATTACTGGCCTTGAGTAAGCTGAGAGCAGCACAGCCCGAGAATGCCACGTGGAGGCGGCTGGTCCCTCTCAAAACACCTCGCTCATGTAGTCCACGTGTCATTGGGTGTGGCTCTGCCAACCGTGGACGGGCCGCTTTTCCCCGTAGTAAAAAAACCCGGTATCCCGGGTGTAGGTTGACACAGAGTCCAACTCCTTCCGAAGAGAATAAGTTAACTCAGACTAATTCCTTAACAGGTCCTCATGTTGCAACTAACAACCTCCAAAGAAAAATTGAGGCGTGCCACTCAGAGTAATATCAATCCCTCGTCCTTAGCCGATCGTCAAAAGAGACTCGGAACCTTGTATCAGGGCTTTATCCCCTCTCTCACGTGGAATCGTCTCGAATTTTCATCTAAAACCAGCTTTCATTCAATGCAAAAACGATTCGTCACTCGTCCTTATGACATCCTGTCATTCTGACAGCAGAAATGTCACCACTGACAACCGATTAAAAAAAGATAACTAGATAAGGCTGCTTTCACATCCTGAATACTGCATCTATAGAAAATAAATGCTACAACCACCCCCCCTTTAATAGTATTTCCTGCGGATATGACACGCTGGAAATACACAATAAAGAAAACAGAAAAGTACTGACTAATAAACAAAGACAACCAGCTAGGTCCTTCAAACACCAGCTGACTACGACCATTACAATACCAAAGAAAGATCCTCCTATGTACCTAACTAGACACTGACTCGTGTACCGGTTAGGCTAAGTAACTAGAGTCTAATGCCCTTCATAGAAAACGAATGCTCCCTTTACTCACTGCCGATACCCTAACACTACCCAAGCTCTCAGGATAATGTAGAGTACTAAGAAGCGAATGAGAGAAAAACGCTCGGTGCGGTGCATAGAGGAAACTACAACGTGACAATTTAAAGTCACGTACACATATAGAAATACAAACAAAAGATTAAAATAGTCTTACATAATGATCACATAGCACTGGTTTAATAAACTAGAGAAACAGTGCTATGTAGTTACGTTAGGTATTGGAGACTGCTCCTCCTGATACTTCAGGATGTCCTTGATATGGTACTCCCCAAGATCCTTACCGTCCAGATCTGACAGCCTATATACTAAAGGGGATCGTTTAGCAGTCACCACACATTTAAGGAACTTAGGAGCTAGCTTAGAAGTAAAATTCTTGGCCTTGTTGGACAGGTAGAACGTGCGTTTGTAAACTATCTGTCCCACTTTCAGCTCTACATGCCTTTTTCTGAGGTTGTAATACTTTTCATTACGCTGGTGGGCAACGTTCAAATGTTTCCTCACCTGGTCGTAAATGCGTTGTATTTCTCTCAGCTTGACACCGAAGGCTGATGGATCGTCTACAGAGACTGAAGTAGGATGGCACGCGATATCTGTCTGCCTGTATAACACTCCATCCCCAATAAATTCCCTACCATGTACCAAAAAGTAAGGGGTGAAACGAGTTGCTTCGTTAACTGCAGTGTTTAAAGCACACTGTATCTCAACCAAGAACTGATCCCAAGCTACAAAATGATGGGGTGCTGGGTAGGACAACCTCCACGTGGTGCATCCTGGTAACGTGGACGACGATGTGGACTTCGCCTGAGGCGCACGTCGTCGCCCACGGCCAATAGTCCACCAAGGAGGGGGGGCCTTTATGGCCGGTTTGGAGTTCTCCACATGCGCTCTGTTATGCAGAGCGTACTTAGTGGAGAACTCCCAGGGCGACGAGTACTTCGCCACTGAGTGATCAGTGGCGAAGTACACGGTTCCACAGGAACCATCGTTCGGCCGAGCCGTAACCCCGTCTGGCAACAGACGGGCACGGTGGCTCTTTGGAGTTGCGAGGAAGAAAACCTCTTTAAAAAATTACCCCGAAACTCACGCTCTGACGCCCGGCTATTTGTTGCATCGCTGGGGGGAACTCAGTGCCTAGGGCGTCACTCCCACCTTCCAACCATTCCCATCCTCACATCCTCTCCCAACTTCCCCACTCCCACCCTAAAAAGTCGGCGGACTATAAACGCAAAAAACCAAAAATGACTGAGGCAAATTATTCTAAAGGAACTACCCAGGAGCGCACCCGGACAGTGTCCGGGGAATCGCTTGGCATGATCCGTCATGTCGACCCCCGCCAGGGTTCATCCCAGGTGGTATATGGGAGGGGTCACCACAGTCCAGGCCCAAGGGTGTGCCTTAAAACCACCCAAGAAAGTGACGCGGAGGACGCGTCCACCCGCGCTGGCTCGGAAATGGAGTCGGCGGTCGACATGGGTACCGAGACCGAGGATGTCCACGAGGGTATCCATGCCGATGGAGGAAGGAAGAGACCCAGGTCAAGCGGACCAGGCAAGGGCCTGTTCCGCCGGCCTGGGTCTATATCATCGTCATCCGAGGAGGACCTTCCGCGGAAGGTTGTAGCTACCACTGCGGGTAGAGGGCGGAAAGCCGACCTCTACAAAGCAAAAGCGAAGGTAGCAGAGCCGCCAACATTTGTGCCCCCGCTGCCTAGCGGGAGTGTCACGGATGTGCCGGCGGCCAAGGAGATCATGGCGGCCCTTGCCCGCATTTCTGGCGCCGTAAAGGGCGCCAAGAATGTAGCGGGCAGGCGAAGGGTGGTGACGGAAGCCGTCACTGGTGCCACCAAGGCGTTGGAGGAGCTCCTTGTGAGGAGTGTCTCCAAGGAGGAGGGGAAGCTCCGGGCTCGGGTTGCGAGCCTGGAGGCGGAGCTTGTCGACTCCCGTAAGCAGCAGCAGCTGATGCGGGAGGAGATGGACAAGCTGACGCAGCTGGTCCAGGGGGCCGGGGAGGCTCGGGGTGTAAAAACCCCCGCTCCCCGTGCACCACCGAAGACGACACCATCGACGGTCCAGCTGCTGGAGGCCATCGAGCGACGCCTTGGCGTCCTTGAGGACCGGGCATACCGCCCGCCGCTGGCGGCTCCCGTCGGCGCTTCATATGCGAAGACGGCTGCTCCCAGTGGGACTCCTGGTCCCAAGCCGATGGCCTCCGCCCCCAAGAAGACGGCACCTAAGGGAAGTGGCAACCCCGCCTCCCCACAAACAGCCAGCGCTCCTGCTGCACCCCAGTCCACCTCAAGAGAGGGGGGCTGGGAGGTGGTGGGAGCGAAAAAGAAGACGGCTAAGGCCGCGAAAAAGGCGGCTAAGGCCGCCAAGAAGGCGGCAAAGGTCGCCGCAAAAGCGGCAAAGGCCGCCGCGGCGAAGGCGCCGAAGAGGCTCCGCGCTCCCCGCTCCACTGCCGTCGTCATTACGGTGACGACGGAGGGCAAGGCGAAGGGCGTGGGGTACGCCGAGGTCCTGAGGCAGGCGAAAGCCTCAGTCGACCTCAAGGCCCTCGAAATAGAGGGAGGTCTCCGGTGCAAGGTGACGCGCACCGGAGCACGCCTCCTCGAGGTCTCCGGCGCCACCAGCGGCCCCAAAGCGGATGCCTTAGCGGCGAAGCTGCGGGAGTCGCTGAATGCGGGCGACGTCTGCGTGACCAGACCCAACAAATGCGCCGGGCTGCGCATTTCGGGTCTGGATGACGCGGCCACGACGGACGAGCTGATCTCCGCCGTCGTGGAGGCGAGCGGCTGCCCCCGTGATCAGGTGAGGTCAGGCGAAATCCGCTTTGGCCCCACTGGTCACGGGTCGGCGGTCGTGAGCTGCCCAGTCGCGGCGGCTCAAAAAGTTGCGGATGGACGGAGCCTCCTCATTGGGGGCTTCCTGAGGGCGCAGGTGCATCTCCTGCAGCCCCGCGAAGACAGGTGCTATAGGTGCCTGGTCGTGGGGCATGTAGGAGTGCAGTGTACGGCGGAAGTCACCGTAGGCGACCGGTGCTTCCGCTGTAGTCAGCCCGGTCACAAGGCCCTTGCCTGTGACGCTCCGCCGCGCTGTTATAAATGCGTGGCGGAGGGCAAGGAGGCCAACCACCGGGCGGGCAGCAAGGCCTGCGCTGCCTCAAGGCCGAAGCCACGTCCGTCCGCACGGGGGGGTGAGACGGAGGGTGCACTTTCGCGGCAGGGTGCGGAAATGGATGTCCATTGATGGACACCCATATCCGCATCCTGCAGGTGAACCTGAACCACTGCACTGGTGCTCAGGACCTTCTGTACCAGAGCATCAGGCAGTGGTCCATTAACATCGCTGTCGTCGCCGAGCCGTACTGGGTTCACCCGGGAAGCCCGGTGGATCTGGACGGCCTGGCGACTATCTTTGGGGGGACCGGCGCGGACGACTCGCGCCTAGCGCTTATTGCTAGGGGCCCGGGTTGCGTCGCGGCGGATTATGAGGGTGTGGCTGTCGTGGCCGTTTACATCTCGCCGAGCCTCGACCAGCATCAGTTTGAGCTATGGCTCCCTGAGCTGGACGTCGTTCTCGCTGCATGCCGGCCTCGCCCTGTCCTGGTCCTGGGAGACTTCAATGCCTGGTCGCAGGCTTGGGGCTCCCGGGAAACCAGAGACAGGGGGAGGAAACTGGAGGACTGGGTCACAACACGTGGCCTAGTCATCCTGAACCGGGGGAATGTCGCAACCTGGACGCGGCGGGGGCTCAGCTCGGTCATAGACGTCTCGTTTGCGACCCCTGAGCTCGCCCGCCGTGTCCAGGGATGGCGCGTGGTGGAGGAGGAGGAGACGTTGTCAGATCACCGATATATTCGGTTCGACGTCTCCCCTCCACCAAACCTGCCGCCAGCAATTGCGAATCCCCCGGAACCGCGTTGGGCACTTCATCGCCTTGATCGGGAGGCTCTCCTGGAGGCGGCCATCGTGCAGGCCTGGATTCCGTCAGCGGACAGGCCTGCCGATGTTGATACCGAGGTGGAGTGGTTCAGGAGAGCCATGTCGCACATCTGCGATGCGGCGATGCCCAGGGCTAGGCCCAGGCCGGCGAGGAAACAGGTGTACTGGTGGACGCCGGAAATCGCGCAGTTGCGCGCGGAGTGCGTTACCGCGCGCCGCCGGTACACCAGGTTCCGCCGGAGGCGTCGCCGCCCAGACGATGCGGCAGCCCGAGAGACGGAGCTCTACGATGGGTACAAGGAGGCCAAGAGGGCCCTCCAGACGGCCATCAAGCGGTCCAAAAAGCTGGGCCGCGATGAGCTGATGGAGACTCTGGAGCGGAACCCGTGGGGGCGCCCGTACCTTATGGTAAGGGGCAAATTACGCCCTAAGGCGCCCCCACTGACTCAGAGTCTCCAGCCGGAGCGGTTGGAGGAGGTCCTGGACTCCTTGTTCCCGTCGAGAGCGGAGGAACATATTTCTCCGCGCATGGCTCCGTCTCAGGCGCCCAACGCGGAAGGCAGCGAGAACGACGTGCCCGTAGTCACCGAGGGTGAGTTAGGGGCGGCTGTACTGCGGCTTAAATCCCGCAGAAACACCGCCCCTGGACCCGACGGCATTCCAGGCCGAGCGTGGGTCCTGGCTCTCGAAGAGCTTGGGCCTCGACTAATTGGGCTCTTTAGCGCATGCCTCGAGAAAGGCCAGTTTCCCAAGGTCTGGAAAACAGGGAAACTGGTCTTGATTCGAAAGGCGGGGCGGCCGGCAAATTCCCCATCAGGGTACCGGCCGATCGTGTTGCTCGACGAGGTGTGCAAGCTCTTTGAGCGCATTATTGCACAACGCCTCGTCGGGCACCTTACACGCGTGGGGCCTGATCTGGCGGATAGCCAGTTTGGCTTCCGTCAGGGACGCTCCACCGTGGACGCGATCATGCGCATTAGAGGCCTGACGGAGGAAGCAGTCTCACAGGGTGAGGTGGTGGTGGCGGTGTCTCTCGACATCGCCAACGCATTCAACACCTTGCCCTGGAGCTGCGTCAGGGAGGCGCTTATCTATCATGGAGTGCCTCCCTACCTCCGTCGAATTGTCGGGGCTTATCTCTCCGAGAGAGCCATAACTTACCCGAGCTGGCTAGGGCCGGGTCGGCGAGATGTGTCGTGCGGTGTTCCACAGGGATCGGTTTTAGGGCCGCTCCTGGGGAACATCGGTTACGACTGGGTGCTGCGTGGTCCGTTGCTCAGAGGGGTCGGCGTAACGTGTTACGCCGACGACACCCTCGTTACAGCGCGGGGAGCAACGCACCGTGCCGCAGCACTTAAGGCCACGGCAGGGGTTGCTCAGGTCGTGGGTCGGATTCGGCGGCTGGGTCTCGAGGTCGCCCTTCACAAATCCGAGGCTCTGTGCTTCCACGGACCTCGGATGGGGCCACCTGCGGGATCCAGCCTACAGGTAGGGGGCGTCAGCATCGGCATCGAGCCCTCGATGAAGTATCTGGGGCTCGTACTCGATGGCCGGTGGAACTTCGGACATCACTTCCGAAGTTTGGTCCCAAAACTGAGGGGAGCATCGGCCGCACTCGCGCGGCTGATGCCCAACATCAGGGGACCCAACGCTCCCTACAGGAGGCTGTACCTGGGGATCGTGCGAAGCATGGCCCTGTACGGGGCTCCCGTATGGGCGGAGACCCTGACGGCCAGCAATGAGGCTAGACTGCTGAGCCCGCAGAGAATGATGGCCGTCAGGGTGATAAGAGGATACCGCACGATCTCCGGTGAGGCGGCATGTCTCCTAGCCGGGACCCCTCCATGGGACCTGGAAGCGAGAGCCCTTGCGTCACTGTTCAGATGGCGCAAGGAGGCGCTGGAGCGGGGCCAAACGCCTGCGTCTCGAGAAATCGAGGCCCAGCGGACCCTGCTCCACCAGGAAACCGTGGAGACATGGAAGGTGCGACTTGAGCAACCAAAGGGGGGATTCGCCACAATCGCGGCCGTCAGACCGGTCATGGACGAGTGGCTGGAGAGAAGACACGGTGCTCTCTCCTACCGGTTGACACAGATGCTTGCCGGGCACGGTAGCTTCGGTAGGTATCTGTGGCGAAAACACCGGAAAACCACGGCCGAGTGTCAGCACTGCGAGGACCGCAGCGATGACACAGCGCTCCACACGCTGGTGGAGTGCACGGCGTGGGCACAACAGCGACAGGTCCTCGTAGTGGGTCTGGGCGTGGACACTCTCTCGCTCGAGTCCATGGTGCGAGCCATGCTCTCCAGCGGGAGTAAGTGGGACTACGCCGCCTCTTTCTGCGAGCAGGTTATGCTCGCGAAGGAGGCGGCGGGCCGGGTACGGGAGAGAACTCTCCCACCCGAGTTCCGCAGTCGGCGCCCTGGGCGCCGCCGACGTGTCTTCGCTGAAGACTATCGGCCTCCATGACCGGGGGTCTGAGGACGGTGAGAGGGCCGCTCACCGTCCTTACAGAAGCAGGCCCATGACGGCAGCGTGACGTGAGCAACTCACGCACGCCCCCCCTTAGAAGCGGGGTCACACCCGAAACCCCCCATAGACGCGGGATTGCACCCGAACCACCCCCTGGGCGAGGCCGCAGTGGCGGCCGTAGGTCTGTTGGGAGTCACGGGACATCCTTCCTGAGGGCTTACCCGGGGCTCTCAACCATAGGCTGTTAGGCGTGGCGTGAGGTTTTTTAGTCGGTAAGAGTCCGGCATAACATCCTATGAGGATTTTCCCTCACGTTAAACAAAAAAAAAAAAAAAACCTACAAAATGATTTTACTTCCAGATTTTGATGAACTTAATTTTATACATTACCAGTTGGTAGGTATTTGCGGCTACGCCCACGTGGTGAAGATTTCTATACTAAGTTCCTGTATGAAAATAGATACAAATATTACTTAAACCGTCTTAAAAGAGCCTAATTTGAATCATACACACATACGGGTTTGACATTTACATGCAAAGGTACAACTTCCCTAACTACTTTCTAACAGTCCTATGCTCATTTGCCATCTTAGTAGTATAAAAATAAGCTATGTTAACCACACTGAAACTAGTATTTATTTCCGTAACAAATTTAAGAGCAAAGTTAAAGTGATGTCCATAAGTTGGAGGTCGGAACACCAGACAGACTTATATTTGTCTAACTTTTAGAACAAACGGCGCAGATTTAGTTCAGCCTGGAACACGGAACTTTAATTTGTTCCGTTTTTAGAGTCTCACTTTTACCGAAATGTGAGGTTTAATGGATTGCGTTGTGAATTTACAAATAGGTCACGAAATAACTACTCATCTCATCGTAGCTTTGAGTCACGTTTACATTCAAAGTCTTCTCTAAAGTCTTTTATGTGTGAAAATCCCAACAGATGTCAAAATATTTTTCACCAATCTATCATGGCATGTGTTCAACCTAACCCCAACATATTATCCTTTTCGATCGCGAACAACGCGCGCCGGGCAAAGGTGCCACTCCTACATAGTGGAATGATTCTTCGCCAAAACTGAATGATTCAAAAGATCGATTCTCTGTCGAACTATTAAAGCTTGGAACGACCTGCACGTGTGACCCTCATCTTACAATCTCGGGTTCTTCAAGCGGAGCGTGAAGAGGCACATTATGGGGCCGCCAACTTGAAGACTAGTTTTACGGACTGTGAGAGTGGCCCCCAATCGCTAGATGCGCCTCGGCTTTCCATCTTGCTGGCGACGTCAATTTGGCGAGCCTCATAATGTACAGAAAAACTGCTATTATGAAGAGGAAAGATTTGATTGTTTGTTTGCATTGAATGGGCTATAAAACTACTGAACCAATGAGATTTTTTTTTCTGTTGGGAAGCTACATTATCCCCTGATGACAAAAGCTATAATTTCCCACATTCCTATGGGAATGGAAACTAATTGGGTGAAACTGCGTGAGGTTCGCTAGTAATGAATATTCCAATTCTTTTCTATATAGAAACAAAGCCACTAAACTAACCAGAAACTTTAACATTTGCTTGCGTGACTATAAATAGATTTTTATTGGGTTAACTCCCGGCCTTGTCGCTTAAACTGTCTTCAGTGTCATAATACAGGTCATTAATCACGACTCAAACACGTTAAAAGAAGAAAAACATAGCCAAACTAACTTTTATCAGGTTTAGAAGGAATTTCTTTTAGTTTTGTAAGTATTTAGATTTGGCAATTACCCTAGATGACAGCGTGACGTAAGGGATTCACGAACGCCCCCCAACACCATAACAAACCCCAAAGACTGTCAAAGACCGATAGCACCAGTCCTTTCTCCTTAGGTGAGGCCGCAGTGGTAGCCGTAGGTCTGTTGGAAGTCCTGGGTTATCCTTCCGAGGACTTACCCGGGGCTCTCAACCGTAGGATTTAGGTAGGAAACGAGTGATTTTTAGTCAGTAGGCGTCCGGCAAAGCATCCATAAAGGACTTTCCTCACGTTAAAAAAGGAAAGAATGAAGAGCTCGTGGCCTCGCGGACTCAGTAAACGATCACTGCAGTAAGCAGCTTTCACTGTGGTCAGTCCATTGTTGGGTGACCATCCATGTGACCACTTTGTAAAATTTATTTGAGCGTTTCCGTGCCTCGAAAGGCACATTAAGCCGTTGGTCCCGGTTGCCAGTTAAATGGCTGTCGTTAAACCAAGTTGAAGGCCTTTTAGGGCGGCTTAAAAAATTTCAACAGCAGGCAGTCACTACCTGCACCCGTCCATCTCAACACGGCAATAATGGCTCACCACCACCACGTGGGACACATTCTAATGAAAAGGTGAAATGTGGGCATATAATATGCCTCTGCCAACCCTTTTGGGGATAACGGCGTGACTATATGTATGTATGTATGTATGTATGTACAATTTACCTCATCAGGCAAAATATCGACTTACAACGCACCACTAAAGAAATAAAATTTCAAACCTAGCTATTTACCTACCTACGCAGACTTGAAAACCTGCTTTTAATACACAAAAGGTTTACGTACTCGTGTAGAGTTGACGCAATTGGTTCCAAGAAGCGTGCCAACGTGACCTCAAACACGCCATGGGCTTGTAACTATGAATTATAACGTTTTATGGCTAGTTATGGTCAACCGGCTATTGGGTAAACTTTAGTAAGATTTACATTTAAGCCTTTACTCGGTATGAGCTGGTCAAAGCTATATTTATAAAACGCACTTCTATGAAGTGTATGGTTCAAATCGTAGTAACAATTCCTAGTTAAAAATTATGAAAAAGTAATTTTTGAATACTTCGAAGTAACTTCTTAAATAGCTTGTAAAGTTACTAGCAGGTGATATTTCTAAACTAATATTGTAATGACGAAACACTGAATTTACTGACACAGTTTTTCAAAATTCCTTTACCAAGTTATTCTGAGGTATCCTGAGACCATTATTTGTCTGAGGATGAATCATAGTACCACTTAGACGGGCGCCTTCAAATTAGAGGCGTGAAGAAGCGCTGCAGTGGTGCCAAATGCCAGGTGCAAATTGTGAAATAGGATGTATTTAAAAAACTAAAAAAAAAAAATTTGGAATTTTACATTTTTTTTTTTTTACAATTTTTGTAGAGAAAACTGTTGAAAAATTACAAATTCTTTTTTCTAATAGAAATTAGTAATACATTACAAGGCAGAACTGGTCTTATCCATCATTTTATCATTAGCTTGTTTCATAACGATTCCAGTGAGGTAAGTATTTGAAATGGCTACCATAGAAAAGTTATGAGAAATCGCCATTTTAAGAACATCAGCCGACGCCGCTTGCGCCGCGGGACGCGGGGTAACAGACGCGCCCACAGACGCGGGGTTGACGCACACAGACGCCCACAGACGATGGGATAGTGGTGCACTAGACGCGCCACTGTGGCAGTGGCACCACTGCAGCGCTTCCTCACGCCTCTAATTTGAAGGCGCCCTAAGAGATTAGGCAAAAGTAAATGATACTCTAAATCTGTTCCTACAAGGGTTTTTTTAAAAAGGGTACCTACCTACAAAATTATCTCTTCGCGTTTGATTAGATAACCTTATTTCTAGGCTAAAGAAAAGCGAAAATGTTAAAAGAGGATAGCCGTAAATTCTAAGCACTACAACACCATTTCACTAAGCAGCAAGGATTCTAAGCTAAATGTTGCAAAATCCCTCTCATTGTCGAGAAAATTTCCTTACAAAGCCGTAAACCCCGAACAGGGGGTGAATCTTGATGGAACGCCGGCAATTCATTATACAATGATGGTTTATATAGCTTCGTCTTTGTTGACAGTAAAAAAGTTGTTAGAGAAAAAAGGAGGGTTATTAGGAAAATTTGAATCATGGGAGACTGGAAGATATTCCTGTTCAGGATTTAATATCGCATATTATTTTTTTATTATTTCTATTCACTCTTTTTTTTTCAACGCGAGGGAAAATCCTCATGGATGCTATGCCGGACTCTTACCAACTAAAAAACATCACGTAACACCCAACAGCTTATGGTTAGGAGCCCCGGGCACCGTCAGACCGGTCATGGACGAGTGGCTGGAGAGGAGACACGGTGCTCTCTCCTACCGGTTGACACAGATGCTTGCCGGACACGGTAGCTTCGGTAGGTATCTGTGGCGAAAACACCGGGAAACTACGACCGAGTGTCAGCACTGCGAGGACCAGAGCGATGACACGGCGCTCCACACACTGGTGGAGTGTGTCTTCGCCGAGGACTATCGGCCTCCATGACCGGGGGTCTGAGGACGGTGAGAGGGTCGCTCACCATCCTTACAGAAGCAGGCCTATGTTGGCAGCGTGACGTGAGCAACTCACGCACGCCCCCTCTTAGAAGCGGGATCACACCCGAAACCCCCCAAAGACGCGGGATAGCACCCGAAACACCCCCCGGGCGAGGCCGCAGCAGCGGCCGTAGGTCCGTTGGGAGTCCCGGGACATCCTTCCGAGGGCTTACCCGGGGCTCCCAACCACAGGCTGTTGGACGTTACGCGAGGTTTTTTAGTCGGTACGAGTCCGGCATAACATCCTTTGAGGATTTTCCCTCACATAAAAAAAAAAAGGAGCCCCGGGCAAGCCCTCGGAAGGATGTATTCACCCTTTAATGGATGGAATTTCAGAATGTTCCAGGACCATTTATTCAACGCTCTCCTACAAGAGCCAGTAACTTATTATTCGTGAAGTCAGGTCTAGTATTATTTTACTTAAAAATTAATGTGTTTAAAACAATGCGACGACACTTTTTATACATACGTTATTTATTTCTTATTATTATTTGAAAAGTTTTATTTGAAAAAGTTTCTTTTTTTAGCCTATAGGTAAGTTACATTACAACTGGTATCACTCCGACCATTCCTCCTGATCTATTTTGATTGCGACTATCAACACTAACTTTCATAAGCTTCGTCGACCACCGGTGTTGACCATATTTAGGATCAGGACAGTCGTGTGCTTATCTGCCACAAAGACTTCTTTATAAACTGAGGTAGACAGACATGCCTTACGCACCGATTTTTGAAACCTAATGCCAAATTGGCACCGGTGCGCGCACTGTAGCGAGTCAAAACCTTGAGAGTCCTCGGCTTGCAATCTGAGTCCATACGCCTTCTTTTTTACTCTTGTTCTATTCGTATATAGCTATTGTGGTGTCAATTACGTAAATATTATTAACTAGCTGACCCGCGCAACTTCGTTTGCGCCACATAAGAGTGAGTATTACCTGTTCCCGTCGCATTTACTCCCGTAGCGTTTCGTCGTTAATATTCAATACTACGTAAGAGAGAGAGAGAGAGAGAGAGAGAGAGAGAGAGAGAGAGAAAGAGAGAGAGAGAGAGAGAGATAGAGAAAGGTTTCTCGTCGCGTGTATTCCCGTCGCATTATTTTTTAAGAACAATTTCGTTTATGAAAGAGGTATCCCGTGGCATTATTGTAGAAAAAAATTGATTGCCATTTAAATGGTTATTGTGCACCAACCCAAAGATAGACACATGCTATCGCGCAATTTTTTTGGAACATTTTTAAGAGAAACAATTTTGTAGTACATATTTTTTACATAACTATAAATATTTACGCAGCACACGCAACGAAGCTCTCAAAAGGAATAACTTTTCCCCCGTTTTTGAAACATTTACTATTACTGCTCCGCTCCTATTTGTTGTAGCGTGATGCTATATAGCCTATGACACTCCACAATAACGTAGCTTTCTATTGGTGAAAGAATTTTTAAAATCGGTTCTGTAGATCCCGAGATTACCCCTTACAATTTAACAAACACACAAACTTTACTTCTTTATAATATTAGTATAGATTAGTGAGTGTAGTCTTAGCAATGTGTTTTTGAGGATTGCTTTTGAACTTTCGTGCGCTAGAGTACAGCGCGTCTACCTCAGTTTATATAGAAGTCTTTGATCTGCCACCATACTGACATAAAAAGGGTATTTCATACATGGTATTGACGTCAGTGTTTAATCAAAAAACCTGTTCTCGTGCGTATGTTCATGTAATTATTGTACGTCATTTTACAGTCAATCGCATTTTACATTTTTAGCCCCTCTCTATAAAATAGAGTGCAGAGGGGCTTATGTCGAGACTTTGTCTGTAGTCTGTGACTGTGTTGCATTAAACTACATCACTAGGTCCCGTGGATCATCTGTTCAAAGTTTGAAATAAAACAAAAATGACTACGTCAATCGGATAGATCTTTCACAGTAAACATTTTAGAGAGGGGCCGTCGGGTGAGACCGATCTCACGGCTATTTGTTTATTTATTACCCTACACTAGATAATGCCCGCGCTTTTGTTCGGTTGGTGTAGATTTCTTGTACCTATTTCCTACAATTTTATCCCGAAATTCAGGGTGTCAGCTATCAATATACCAATTTTCAGCACAATCTGTTTAGGTGTTAGAGCGTGATGGAGCTACAAACATCTTCCTACACACACTAATAAAATTTAAAGATAATGGTAATGGCTTTGCCCGCGTGGAATTTGGTTTTCTTTCCCGCTTCGCTGGGAAGATATTGTCGGAATAAAAAGAAACATCTTCACAACCTTTCACATTAGTGACCTTATTAGGACTAGCTGTGTCCTCCTGCTATGCACATGACTTACTTAATTTCTTAATTGCCGTTTCACCCCACACATTTAACCTTAACCCTTAATTAGTTTAAAAATACGTTATGAATGTAATAGTAGAATCATTTTCATTTTAAATCATTTATCTAAAGTTATTCCTATATTACAAAAAAAAGCTAGAAACAGTTCTAAATATTGCCCTCAAACAAAGGCGATAGTTATTTCGAGCGTCGGATGGCGTGTTACATAACACTGGGGGCTATTATAACAGCATGCGTCCACTTTATACGCCGCCATATTATATTTTAGCGACAAAAATAGTTTTAGGGTAAGAACGCGTTAATATAAGTGGTAATTTTCTTTTATGGTGTACCCTATTTTTAACCCCCGATAGAAACCCGGACGGGGTGGTTATAAGTTTGTCGTGTGTGTGTGTGTTTGTTTGTAGGTCTGTCTGTGGCATCGTAGCTCCCAAACGGATTAACCGATTTTGATTCTGTTTCTTTTGTTTGAAAAATGGGTTAGGGGAGAGTGTTCTCAGCTATGTTTTATACAAATCGGTTAAGCCGATTGAAAGCTATGAGGGGTGAAAGTGGTGATGAAAAATTGAATGTGTTCAAATATACCCGTGTTGGGTATCAAAATATGAAAGATCCTAACTTATACATCACGATACCGCAAGATTTTTAAGTAGTTTGAAGCGCTCGTGGCCCCGCGGACTCAGTGTTCTGTAAACGATCAATGTAGTAAGCCACTTTCAATAAGGCCAGTCCTTGTATAGGTGACCATTCATGTGACCACTTTGTGATATTTATTTGAGCGTTTCCGAGCTTCGGAAGGCACGTTAAGCCGTTGATCCCGGTTGCCAGTAAAATGGCAGTCGTTAAGCCTAGTTTAACCTTTTTAGGCGGCTTGAAAAATATCAACAGCAGGCAGTCACAACCTGCGCCTGTCCATCTCAATACGGCTCACCACCTATTACGTGGGACAAATTCTAAAAAAAAAGGTAAAATGTGGGCGTATAATATGCCTCTGCCTACCCCTTCGGAGATAAAGGCGTGACCATATGTATGTATGTATGTATGTATTTTTACGTGTGGAAATATCTGTGCTCTTACCAACTAAAACCTCATGGTGACCTTCCTAAGGCCGGCTAAGTCCTCGGAAGGATGCCCCAGGAATCTTGTACCTCTAGTAGACTTCCTGTACCTGTTCGTCTGTACGTTTGTGCACGCTTATCTTAGTAACCGCTTAACCGATTGCAATAGGGTTTTCTGTATTGTGTTAAGGTTTGCTCCGCTTAACATTTAGTGTTTATTTCATGTCAATCGGTTTATAAATAACTAGCGGACGTCACGCGGTTTTACCCGCGTAGTTCCAGTTCCCGTGGGAATACGGGAATAAAGTATAGACTATGTTCACCGCAAAGAGTGTAGCTTTCCAACAGTGAAAGAATTTTTAGATCGGTCCAGTAGTTCCGGAGCCTATTCGTTACAAACAAACAAACAAAAAAACAAATCTTTCATCTTTATAATATTAGTATAGAAAAAGTTAAATCTCTTACCAACTAAAACCTCACGGTGACCTTCCTACGGCTGGCTAAGTCCTCGGAAAGATGCCCCAGGAATCCTGTACCTCAAGTCCAGGCTTTCTGTACTTGTAACGGATTGCATACATCTAATTTGATATTGGTTAACCCATTTACGGATTTCATCTGCTTAACTAATTCTTTACTACCTATCTAATCCCTACTTCCCTACTAATGGGTGCTAATTAAACGACCTTCTTTTTAATAGCATTTTTAGGTTCCGGAAATATACTTTGCCCCCTAAATTAATAAGTCAGCCACAATTAATGAGCGTCAGAATTTATAGATTATAGCCACCAGTTAACTTCTCTAGTATCCACTGTTAATATAATTCAGCATCGTGATTATTTTTAAGCATCTAATTTTGTAACATGCATTCAAACAGTAAGCTTCTAAAATACTAAAAAATGGCATCAAAATGGACATTATTTATTAATATCATAGCTTCTAATTTCCTAATTCAGCATGTTTAAAATGTAACTCGTCCAACATTAATGGATCATCAAAGTTAAGTAAAATTGCCAACAAAAAGCGAATTATGGCCACTAATATTACCCAAATAGCTAGGACCACTTGTAGTCACTATCTCAGTATTTTGTAAACGATCACTGCAGTAAGCAACTACCGCTATTGCTGGTGCTCGGATGAGTGACCACTTTGTAACATTTGATTTGCGAGAGTTTCCTTGCTTATCTTGTTTTTTTTTTAACGTGAGAGAAAATCCTCGTAGGATGCTATGCCGGACTCTTACCGACTAAAAAACCTCACGTAACGCCCAACAGCCTATGGTTGAGAGCCCCGGGTAAGCCCTCAGGAAGGATGTCCCGTGACTCCCAACAGACCCACGGCCGCCACTGCGGCCTCGCCCAGGGGGTGGTTCGGGTGCAATTCCGCGTCTATGGGGGGTTTCGGGTGTTACCCCGCTTCTAAGGGGGGGCGTGCGTGAGTTTCTCACATCACGCTGCCGTCATGGGCCTGCTTCTGTAAGGACGGTGAGCGGCCCTCTCACCGTCCTCAGACCCCCGGTCATGGAGGCCGATAGTCCTCGGCGAAGACACGTCGGCGGCGCCCAGGGCGCCGACTGCGGAACTCGGGTGGGAGAGTTCTCTCCCGCACCCGGCCCGCCGCCTCCTTCGCGAGCATGACCTGCTCGCAGAAAGAGGCGGCGCAGTCCCACTTACTCCCGCTGGAGAGCATGGCTCGCACCATGGCCTCGAGCGAAGAGTTTCCTTGCTTTGCAAGGCACGTTCAGCCAACTGTGTGGGGTGTCACAAACTTTTGGAAATGGACTCGCTTGTCCGTTTCACACGATCACAGATTTTCGGGCATAAATGCTTTTATTTATTATTATGTGTTACCTGCAGTATTTATAATCAGATATTTTATACAATACCTGCATTCTAAAGCTGTTTACACACCAAAGCCGCCGGCACGGCGGCATAACCCAGATAAGGTCGGCGGCCTCATTTTGAAGGTGTCAACACACCAAAGCCGCCGTCGGCCTTACCCGGCGGGTTCTGACGCCGCGCCGGGCCGGCAAATTTGGTGTACAGACCGCTTTAGGAATACCTGCCCTAGACTCCAGATGCCCCTTCAAAGCAATTTAAGAAATGTTTTGAATAAGTATATGATTGTTCATACTTTGTCTAGTACTGTACAAAATTCCTAGGGATTGCATAGAATACCTGCAGGTCCACCGGTAATGTATAAAATAAATGGGTCTTGGGTCACCATATAACTATAAGTACCGCAAAATTATAAACTATCAAGGAATTATAAATTGTAACATAATGTAAAATATTAAATTTATCTGTAATACATCTGGCGCTCGGCGGCCGCTGCGGTGGCATGCTCGCTTCGCTCGCTCGCCTTCACGCGTTAGTGGTAACTGTTCCAACCTAACCTAACCTTCACAAGCAGCGAACAACCCTTCCATACTCTCGTTATTTCAAACATTGCCTTGCATTACATCATGCAGATTTCGGTCGGTGACATTATGTATGCATGTAATACAGATTATAGAACTAAAAAGACAGATACTAAACAAAAAGTGAGACCAAGAATGCAAATACTAAACCCAAATGGGAGTAACGAGTAATTTCTCATGTATCGTAAATTTATGACGACATTCACGAAATTTACTTCTAGGGAGTCTATAATGTTGAGTACATTTTGAGTTTGGTATTTGCTTTCTTGACCTCACTTTCTTGTTCGGTAAGCGTAATCTGTCTTTAGTTACAAAGTGATATCAAATAGCGGACTCTGATTGATGCTAATGGCCGGTCGCTGTTGTCCTGTGCACTTGCCTCTAGCCTTGCAGTGGCTATTTTCACGAAAAAGAAATGATATATCTATTTTACACGCTAAGTTATAAAAACTGATGTTGTCTGTGGAGGCTTAAATTATAATTTTTTGAGGCTCTTGTTTTGAAGCTATAAAATATAAAATGGTGATTACATGTAAAATATGTGGCTGAATTAGTAAATTTGGTGTTAATATATTATTACGGAGGACACGTTAAAATAATTGTTGATTTTTATTTGATGCTTATAATGGAATGTTTAGGTGACGTTTTAAAGAGGACGAATTAGTATTATAGAGGCTATTTCATTTTCGCGTGGCTTAGTTATTAAATGAGAGGCTAAATGCCGTGGCCGATAAAAACTTTTGAGGCTCGGTTTATTATATCCCATATTATAATTGTTAAAGTAACTCTGTCTGTCTGTCTGCCTGTAACGCTTTCACGCCAAAAAGGCTCGAGCGATTGAGATGAAATTTGGTATAGGGATAGTTCTAGACCCTGACAAGGACATAGGCTACTTTTTAACCAACTGTGCAAAAGGAGGGTTATGATTTTACAATATAACGACTCTTACGCGATAACGACTTCTACGCGGTCGAAGCCGCGGGGAACAGCTAGTTAATATTATAAATGCGAAAGCTAAGTGAGTGTGGATGCCTGGATGTTTGTTTCTTTTACCTTCTAATGATTGAACAGATATTTGGCATGGTGATAGATTATAATCTAGCTAGAGTACCTCTGTCCTGGGACATCTTTCCGAGGGCTTACCCGGGGCTCCCAACCATAGGCTGTTGGGTGTCTCGTGAGGTTTTTTAGTCGGTAGGAGTCCGGCATAACATCCATGAGGATTTTCCCTCACGTTAAACAAAAAAAAAGCTAGAGTACCTCATAGGCTTCTTTTTATCCCAGGATGAAGTTGTTTTGGAATGGAAGCTGTAACTATCCCTGGACCAAATTGCAGCCGTTAGAGCGTGATTGAGTAACAAATATCCTATCATCTTAACAAACTTTCATATTACAATATTAGTAGGATTAGTTACAAGTCGTAAGTTGACTCAAGACCTAAACGCTCTGAACTTAAAGGCTTTGACGTCAAGTTTAATGCTCCGTCTACATTCCAGATATAGATAAGTTCGTCTCTATATTAATTTGTTTTAAACTAACACGCGTAGAACTCATAATGTATTAAAAACGCGATTTCGCGCGGCACTATTTAACTATTATTAAATAAATCCGGTAATTGGTGAAATCCGTAGTTGGTGCCTTAAAGTCTAGCAACAGAATAGAGAACGCGTTCGCGGATACAGTAATATTAATAAATAAAATAAATATTCACGGACATTTCACACAACGCTATCTGATCCCAAAGTAAGCTAGGAATAACCTGCTGGTGTTATGGGTATCAGATCACGGATATTAATGCTTATATACTTTTTAAATACATACATATAATACATAGAAACACCCAGACTCTTGAGACAAACATTTATGGGTCACACAAATATTTGTCTCCGGTGGGAATCGAACCCACGACCTCCAGCGCCGCAGGTGGTATCACTACCGACTGCGCCACAGAGGCAGTCAAAACAGTCAGTGTTGTGTGCCGTATGATTCCACAAATTGCCAATTTCACACTTCATGGGGTACTTCGGAAACTCCTGACACATAACAGAATCTCCAGCCTGCATGAACCAGTCGCCATGGAACCACGATAGCTGTAACCCTATCGAAACATGGAGAACAAGAAGGTATCGAAAACTTTTATTTAATAGTAACGTAGTGCCGCGTGAAATCCCGTTTTAAATTCTTGTATATATTAATCAAAGAGCTCGTAGCCCCGCTGATTCTATTAACGATCATTGTGGTAACCATGTATCGCTATAGCTAGTCTTCAGATGTGACTAGTGACATTACAAACAAAACTCTGTATCTAGCAACCCGTTTGGCCAGTGGTACCACAAATTAGAGATAGTACAGATGGAAACCTACATACTAAATCCGCTGAGGCTAAGCACACATAGACAACTCATTCACAGACACTACGCACACATAGACAACTCATTCACAGACACTACGCACACATAGACAACTCATTCACAGACACTACGCACACATAGACAACTCATTCACAGACGCTACGCACACATAGACAACTCATTCACAGACACGAGGTCAGGCGGTCTCAACCGAATTTTCGATACTGATTTGTGCGCCAGAGGGTAGGTGTGAAAAAAAAGTACATACATGAGATTTCCATCTGTACTATCTCTAATTTGTGGTGGTACTGTAGGAACATAATACTTATTCTATAGTATTAAAACGCGATAGAACTGATTTATTAACAGTTCTTTACAGGAATGATCTAATATAGTAAAAGTTCAACTTGCTTGGACGTAGTTTATTAAATTGTATAATTTCAAGCACGTAAATGACATTTATATCAGAAAATTGACTAGATTTATTGATATTTCTCTCATTACCTTTTAGGGTCCAAAGGGACAGACTCACGGACGGACATAGTGAAACTTTAAGAGTATACATTAAAAATTCCTATGTTGATACTACAGTCAGATCCAACTGAATACATCTCTTTCTACAACTACGACATTTTGCCTACCTAGACAGTCATTCATTAGGCAAATAAATTAATTTATATCATTCAACATCACGACATTATGCACAAATAGATGATATTTCCCCCGGATATTTTGCTAAAACATACATTTTACAACCTAGAGATAGACTTTGCGAACTTAACCCTTCTTTTTGAAGAACGATAAACGCAAAGGCCGTTTCCCTAGGCACTGATGACACAAAACATCATAACACATAAGTATAATAGTTACAACAAACAAACAACTTATAAATTACCGTCAAAATTACTTATACCAACATTTTCAACATTGTCTGTATCTAATAAGTGACAATCTTCAAATTCATTTTGTTTCTCATCCATCTTTTCGAAATTATTTTTACATAGAAAATCATTATCACATACGAAATCATTTCTAGTATTTTCCATAATGGAATCTTCAAAAGTGCTATGTTCTCTATATCTTTTCTCATTCTCGTTTTGATAAGTCTGATACCTTTGTATTTCAAAATCTGGTGATATTGTTTGACCCTCATTTGCAGTCTCTTTTCCTAAAATATCTTCAGCTTCAATAGCTTGAACGGTTTGTATTTCACTAAAATTTAACCTATTTTCATTCTTCACTTCAAATTTAATTTCTTCTACACCATCCCGTGTCTCTATAAGCGGCTTCAAATTCATTACATTAAAGTTAGGTATCAGTCTACAATCCCAGTTTGCTTGTTCTGTGGTTTCTAGATCTAAATGAACATCTTCAACTATTTTCTTATAAGTACCAAGGTTGTATTGAAGAGGTATAGAAAAGGAAGGTAGATCGGCTTGTGAATTGTGTCTTGTAGGTAATGCAGATATGTGGATGGCTGGTGGTGATGGTTTTGATTTGGTTTCATATACTGGAGTTTGAGTTTCGCTCAAGTTTATCATTTGCGTTGACGACACTAGGAGAGTAAAATTAGAATTAGTAATAAATAATTCAAATGAAGATTTTCAGGTTCCTGAGCATGCTTGAATCGTGTAACTAGTAACTGATAGGAACGCATGGTAACGTCCGAAGATTGAGAGATCCGACTAAATGAAATACTGGCCTTATTTCATTTAGAATAGTCATGAGGTTCATGAAGTCAATATTAATGTCTCACACTAATATTAAAATTCGTATAAATGCAAAATATTCGAAATAAGTGATATTACGATGGTTTTCACTCTTGAGCTAACTTTTCTAGGTTTTTACAGTCAAATTAATTCGTAATTCCTAAATTCACATGCTCCAGAAACTCGTTAAAAGATAAAGATGCATTAGTTTAAAGGTACAATTGCTTGGGGTCTGGAGTGGAAATTAATACATTGCTTGGGCTCTAAAGTGGAAATTAATATTAGTTACCAGGAATAGTGATGAAATCCCTCATCTCCAGTGCAAGGGCTGAAGATGATCTTTCAGGGGACCTTGGACCTCTAGGCGCAGGGTAGGGCTCACAGCCAGCCTTTTGTTGCTTCCGCCATTTTGCGCGGCGGTTTTGGAACCATACCTGTAATGAAAAGTTCCATGTTACAGTCTCATCTTTCGTCACGGGCTATCTTAGCGTATATTGGGTTTTTTGTACGTGAGGGAAAATCCTACATGGATGCCTGCCTAACAGCCTACGGTCGGGGGACCCCGGGTAAGCTTTCGAAAGGATACCCCAGGACTCCCAACAGACCTTCGGCTACCACTGCGGTCTCATCCTCGGGTGCTACCCCGCGTCTTCGGGGGGGCGTCTATTGGGTGACCTTCTATTGAATTATGTTTTTTTTTGAAGTGAAACTTCTTTATCGGCGTTGGAAAAAAAATTGCGTCACGTCACGTCACGATTTTTGGTTACGCGCCATCTTTGTTCTGTTCCCCACCACGGTGGATTCGAATTAAGAGTACTTTATCCAGGGATAGCATGTCATTTAAGGGTTTTTGGACTTTTGGACTTTTGGATGGGACATTGGTACTTTGGGTCTTTGGGACTTTGGAACTTTGAGACTTTGGGACTTTTGAACTTTTGAACTTTTGAACTTTTGAACTTTTGGACTTTTGGACTTTTGGACTTTTGGACTTTTGGATGGGACCTTGGTACTTTGGGTCTTTGGGAGTTTGGAACTTTGGGACTTTGGGACTTTTGGACTTTTGGACTTTTGGATGGGACCTTGGTACTTTGGGTCTTTGGGTCTTTGGGACTTTGGGACTTTGGGACTTTGGGACTTTGGGACTTTGGGACTTTGGGACTTTGGGACTTTGGGACTTTGGGACTTTGGGACTTTGGGACTTTGGGACTTTGGGACTTTGGGACTTTGGGACTTTGGGACTTTGGGACTTTGGGACTTTGGGACTTTGGGACTTTGGGACTTTGGGACTTTGGGACTTTGGGACTTTGGGACTTTGGGACTTTGGGACTTTTAGACTTTTAGACTTTTAGACTTTTAGACTTTTAGACTTTTAGACTTTTAGACTTTTAGACTTTTAGACTTTTAGACTTTTAGACTTTTAGACTTTTAGACTTTTAGACTTTTAGACTTTTAGACTTTTAGACTTTTAGACTTTTAGACTTTTAGACTTTTAGACTTTTAGACTTTTAGACTTTTAGACTTTTAGACTTTTAGACTTTTAGACTTTTAGACTTTTAGACTTTTAGACTTTTAGACTTTTAGACTTTTAGACTTTTAGACTTTTAGACTTTTAGACTTTTAGACTTTTAGACTTTTAGACTTTTAGACTTTTAGACTTTTAGACTTTTAGACTTTTAGACTTTTAGACTTTTAGACTTTTAGACTTTTAGACTTTTAGACTTTTAGACTTTTAGACTTTTAGACTTTTAGACTTTTAGACTTTTAGAGTTTTATTTAGACTTTTAGACTTTTAGACTTTTAGACTTTTAGACTTTTAGACTTTTAGACTTTGGGACTTTGGGACTTTGGGACTTTGGGACTTTTGGACTTATAGATGGGACCTTGGTACTTTGGGACTTTGGAACTTTGGGACTTTGGGACTTTGGGACTTTGGGACTTTGGGACTTTGGAACTTTGGGACTTTGGGACTTTGGGACTTTGGGACTTTGGGACTTTGGGACTTTGGGACTTTGGGACTTTGGGACTTTGGGACTTTGGGACTTTGGGACTTTGGGACTTTGGGACTTTGGGACTTTGGGACTTTGGGACTTTGGGACTTTGGGACTTTAAGGACCTTTCAGGAACGGTAAGGATGACTTAGTTCACCAGAGTTCGTTGACGAAAGTCCTTACTTGTGAGGGTCGGATGCGTTGGGAGTTACTGGCGAATATTAAAAACGGCGATTAATTGAACAAGTGTTTTATTCGAATTAACCCCGGAAATGAACCTCGCGTGTCGAGTAGTGCGCAGTAACTGGCTCGACTCAGTCATACATCGCGCTTACATACAAAACTGCTTACTTGCAATCTTTCATACTACAGAGTCCCTACACTACACCCCCCAATTTTTCACAAGAAAAATTATAAATTTTTCATTACATAAATCAAACACAAAACTAAATTAACAGTTCACATACAAAGTAACATAATACGTACAATCAGCATTGATTAATTCATGTTAAACCGTTAGCACAACAACACTGTGTCACATTACATTACATTACACTCTTTGTTGCTGAGTTTGTACCGGACGTTGAGCCACCGGTTGAGCATTCGATACTTTTATAAACATCTTCTTCATACACTGCCTTATGCGATAACGCCTGTATACAATTACTGCAATGAGAATAATCAGCCCCATGCAACATGCTATGGCTAGCATGGTGGTATTATATTTGCTCATTTCAGCCTGTACCGCTCCATTCTGAGCAATAATAACTTCTTCCTTGCTATAAGATTTGCCCATTTTGAAAAAAATGCACATAAGTTTTAGGAGATGTGACTTTCACCAATTGCAATGATATTCACGTCGGGGTCACCACTTTAAGGACCTTTCAGGAACGGTAAGGATGACTTAGTTCACCAGAGTTCGTTGACGAAAGTCCTTACTTGTGAGGGTCGGATGCGTTGGGAGTTACTGGCGAATATTAAAAACGGCGATTAATTGAACAAGTGTTTTATTCGAATTAACCCCGGAAATGAACCTCGCGTGTCGAGTAGTGCGCAGTAACTGGCTCGACTCAGTCATACATCGCGCTTACATACAAAACTGCTTACTTGCAATCTTTCATACTACAGAGTCCCTACAGGACTTTGGGACTTTGGGACTTTGGGACTTTGGGACTTTGGGACCTTGAGACCTTGGGACTTTGGGACTTTGGGACTTTGGGACTTTGGGACTTTGGGACTTTGGGACTTTGGGACTTTGGGACTTTGGGACTTTGGGACTTTGGGACTTTGGGACTTTGGGACTTTGGGACTTTGGGACTTTGGGACTTTGGGACTTTGGGACTTTGGGACTTTGGGACTTTGGGACTTTTGGGACTTTGGGACTTTGGGACTTTGGGACTTTAGGACTTTGGGACTTTGGGACTTTGGGACTTTGGGACTTTGGGACTTTGGGACTTTGGGACGTTTGGGACTTTGGGACTTTGGGACTTTGGGACTCTGGGACCTTGAGACCTTGGGACTTTGGGACTTTGGGACTTTGGGACTTTGGGACTTTTGGACTTTTGGACTTTGGACTTTGGACTTTGGACTTTGGACTTTGGACTTTGGACTTTGGACTTTGGACTTTGGACTTTGGACTTTGGACTTTGGACTTTGGACTTTGGACTTTTGGACTTTTGGACTTTTGGACTTTTGGACTTTTGTACTTTTTGACTTAATTTAAGGTGAGGTGAAAATTAAGTTTATGAAGAAGTTTCACTTCTTACGTGTGTACACTAAGTACACGCAATTTTTTTATTGTTAGTAACAGCTATAGTGGAATGAATGTGCATGTTTTTGACATAATAGAAGAGAAGAAGGTGGAACCGCAGGTTAAAAGTTTCGAGATTCTAGGTAGAACATCTGCTAGATTGTAGCCGAGTATATAAATCAATGATATATGTAATAAATCAAGAATGCTATATATTATGCCAATGATCGCTAGTAATGAGAACCCCCATACCAGGACTTTGAGGGAAAACAGTTTTAGGTAATTTGACACAAATCTCACTAGGACCTCAGCTTTTAAAGGACGTAGCTATTGAATTTATATATTTACGAGTATAACAAGAAAGGATACACTTAAAGACAGAAAAACCAAATTATTTATACTGTTAATTGATGGCACTTGGTGGAACTTGCTGCATAAACGACACTTGTACTGTACAAGTGTCGTTTTCAATATGTAAGAATAACCAAAATAAATGGTACCTGCACTCTGGCTTCAGTAAGGTCTATCCTCATGGCTAGTTCCTCTCGGAAGAAGACGTCTGGGTAATGCGTCTTGTGGAAGGCTGCTTCAAGCTGCTCCAACTGCACATTTGAGAAGGTGGTTCTGGAACATTTTAGCATAAACTTAGAACTAGCGAGCTGCTGCATTTAAATTGTGTCCTGTTCAAGATTTCATTGGCATGGTTGTGGTTTGTGCAAGTTGAAGGTGCTATTTCTGTGTAGGAGTGATGTTTCTTCTAAAGTCCTCATTAACGATTTTGAGGTAATCTTGGATTCATTTACCAAAAAGTTATAGTCACGCATAGGGATTGCAACACTTCATAAATATAAAGCATTTGAGACACTTTTGTACAAGGCATTGAAATCACCCAGACACAGAGCAAATCAAAGTGCTTAGACACTAGTTTTTTTTTCGGTGAGAATTGGACCCACGACCTCCTGTTTCATAGTCAGATAGGTACTCTAACCACTAAACCAAGAGGCCAATCTTATGGTAGGCGCATAAACCGCTTCTCCTTGCAGATAATAAAGGTCGACTCCGAGATCCAAGCATTCGTGCTTTGAATGCGTAAGCTATTATTTCTGCTTTAGTATACAGAGCTTCCTTAAGCAGAAATTGTTGATTCAACTGAAATTTTACGCTGACATGAGATTTGACTGCTTCGGTGGCGCATTCGGTAGTGTGCCTGGGTTCGATTCCTGGGTCGGCCCAAATATTTGTGTGATCCACAAATGTTTGTTTCGGAGTTTGGGTGTTTTCTATGTATAATATGTATGTATTTACAAATATATAAATAAGTAGTCGTCTGGATTCCATAGCACAAGTTTATATTAGCTTAATTTGGACTAGATGACGTTGTGTGAGAATGTCCACAAATATTTATTTATTTCTTTATCTGGCAGTTATTTCTCCCAACGAAGTGCGAGGCCGCATTTGCGTTTTTTCTCGGCGGTTTCAAACCTCAAAAATTTAAAACCTATGAAACCCTGTACAAGCGGCCGCACTTGCGGTTTTTAACCGCGACTGATTTTTAAACCGCTTACCACAGAGTACTTAAACCAACTTAAGCTGCGTCTGCTGCATATAGTACGTCTGCGACAACGTGTTTTTTAGTTTCTACCAAATATTTAGAATAGAATAGAAAACACACTATATTAATGATTATACTTCATATGGCACGAGAGGGTTCTTCAAGTCCTAGACCACCAGACCCAGTGATGTCGCGCAGATGGTGTATGGTACATCACCTGAAGGGCAGCAGGCAGCTAGAGAGGCAGACACCGCGCGTGCAGCCGTTTTTATAATGGATTCTCTGTGATGTCTGTCTACTCCCACCTGTTCTGTTGACTAGTTCGGTTGTTATTAGTTTATATATTCTGTATACCCATTAGTTGGTACTACTAGTGGTACTACTGGTAGTACCACGAGTAAAAAAATTACCCGTGGTACTACCAAGTGGTCCCAGTAGTACCACGGGTAATTCAATTTTACCCGTGGTACTACTGGATCAAAAATAAATGAAGATCGGTTAAAAGAAATGAAGATCGGTAAAACAAATAAATGTCTGTAAAAACAAGTGAAGATGGGTGAAAACAAATGAAGGTGGGTGAAAACAAATGAAGGTCGGAAAAAACAAGTGAAGATAGGTACAAGCAAAAATTAAAATTGTTAAAAAAGATCTACTTTTTCAAGGGCATTTATGCTAGAAAATTGCAATCAATCAGTAGGTTCTATTTAAATTGTCGACAGATTTTTTTATATCTTGTCTTTTTTTTATATCTTACTGGATCTTCACCCAGGAAATACAAAAAAGGAACTAAGTTCATGTATCTTACTTATTGGTACTTTATTTTAAAATCTGCAGAGAGCCTTAGCATTTCATTATATTTATGTTTAGATGTTGTTTTTGTTTATGACTATTCTACTTCCTAACCAACTTTAAAAAAGGACGAGGTTTTTTATTTAACTGTTTATTACCTCCATAACTTTTTGTGCACAAATTCAATCTTTATACAAACTTGTTTATTATCTAGATTGCATCATAAAAGTGTAGGTCTTTGATATTAAAATGATAATTTTTTCTTTACATCGAGCGCCATGATCTACCACGTTTAGGTTTGAATCGTGCATCTATGTATAGTTCATTTGTCATTGACAACGCTTTATTTGTAAACATACATCAAAGACAATCTTAGACAACAACAACAACACCAACAACAACAACAGCAACAACAACAACAACTCAAAATACAATCTTTGACTACGCTTTCGTGAAATCCGCTAGGAAAACAGATGAGGCTGATTAGTAACTATTGGCTCCTTCAAGGCCACTACCTGGAATTTACAGTTGTATGCTAATATGTATAGAACATACTAATTGCAATTGCGCAAATCACACGTTTTACAAAATATCATCATTCGTTTGCACCGATCTTTATTTGTTTTATCGATCTTCATTTGTTTTTATCGATCTTCACTTGTTTTCACCAAGCTTCATTTGTTTTATCGATCTTCATTTGTTTTTATCGATCTTCATTTATTTTTATCCAGTGAAGTTGACGAAGTGGTTCCAGTAGTACCACTGGTAATTCAATTTTACCCGTGGTACTACTGGGACCACTTGGTAGTACCACGGGTAATTTTTTTACTCGTGGTACTACCAGTAGTACCACTGGTAGTACCACGCGCAAGAAAGGCAAAAATATTCGAAAAAGAAAATCAGGGTAGTCCGATCGTTAGTATCAAATCAAATCAGAAAAAAATACGGCAACGAGAAAGTCGGTTTCTAGTGGTGCATCTTGATCGGTCAGTTGGTCCGGCCCAGCCGTCCACGTGTTCGGATTTGGTGCAGAGCAGACCACATTCAATGTGCAAACAAGCAGACCACGACGGTCTTCTGTTACATAATACTAATGATCTCCGCTGGATTGCTCTACAGACTGTTTGATATGGTCCGGAACCACTGCACCGAATCCATGGTCCACTCATACTAAATCCGGAACCACTGCACTGAATCCATGGTTCACTCATACTAAATCAGTGGATGTGTTTCAGGTTTAAGATAACAGACAAGCTTACGGCCCTACCTGATGAATTGTGGTCACCGTAGTCATATTTACCTATATTCGTAAAAGTCAATAAAATTACCAGAAAAGTATTAAAATACTTAATTCGGTCACACTGTCATTACGTTAGTACTATTAGTTATCTGTGCTGTCGAGCGGAGTCAACCGTAGTGCGGCCTCATCAGCGGTTCTGCGGTTGTCAGCCACAACCGCAACCGCAGATGCGGCCTCGCCCGAATAGGCATCGCCGTTCAAAGGGGGAATGCTGCCGGCTGATGCCCAACATCAGGGGACCCAACGCTCCCTACAGGAGACTGTACCTGGGGATCGTGCGAAGCATGGCCTTGTACGGGGATCCCGTATGGGCGGAGACTCTGACGGCCAGCAATGAGGCTAGACTGCTGAGCCCGCAGAGAGTGATGGCCGTCAGGGTGATAAGAGGATACCGCACGATCTACGGTGAGGCGGCATGTCTCCTAGCCGGGACCCCTCCATGGGACCTGGAAGCGAGAGCCCTTGCGTCACTGTTCAGATGGCGCAAGGAGGCACTGGAGCGGGGCCCAAGGCCTGCGTCTCGAGAAATCGAGGCCCAGCGGACCCTGCTCCACCAGGAAACCATGGAGACATGGAAGGTGCGACTTGAGCAACCAAAGGGGGGATTCGCCACAATCGCGGCCGTCAGACCGGTCATGGACGAGTGGCTGGAGAGATGACACGGTGCTCTCTCCTACCGGTTGACACAGATACTTGCCGGGCACGGTAGCTTCGGTAGGTATCTGTGGCGAAAACACCGGGAAACCACGGCCGAGTGTCAGCACTGCGAGGACCGCAGCGATGACACGGTGCTCCACACTCTGGTGGAGTGCACGGCGTGGGCACAACAGCGCCAGGTCCTCGTAGTGGGTCTGGGCGTGGACACTCTCTCGCTCGAGGCCACTGGGACTGCGCCGCCTCTTTCTGCGAGCAGGTCTTGCTCGCGAAGGAGGCGGCGGGCCGGGTGCGGGAGAGAACTCTCCCACCCGAGTTCCGCAGTCGGCGCCCTGGGCGCCGCCGACGTGTCTTCGCCGAGGACTATCGGCCTCCATGACCGGGGGTCTGAGGACGGTGAAAGGGCCGCTCACCGTCCTTACAGAAGCAGGCCCATGACGGCAGCGTGACGTGAGCAACTCACGCACGCCCCCCCCCCCCCCCTTAGAAGCGGGGTCACACCCGAAACCCCCCATAGACGCGGGATTGCACCCGAACCACCCCCTGGGCGAGGCCGCATTGGCGGCCGTAGGTCTGTTGGGAGTCACGGGACATCCTTCCTGAGGGCTTACCCGGGGCTCTCAACCATAGGCTGTTAGGCGTGGCGTGAGGTTTTTTAGTCGGTAAGAGTCCGGCATAACATCCTATGAGGATTTTCCCTCAAGTTAAACAAAAAAAAAAAAAAAGGGGGAATGCTGCCAGTCTTTTAGGCCACGGGGGTTATTTAGATTTCGTTTAGTTTAGTTTAGTTTTATACATATTGTAAATAGTTATTATGTTTTATTGTAACTTCTACCAAATATTTTATTGAATCAAGGAACTATAAAGATTTTTTTATTTAATTTAAGATGTCTTTACCTGTAACGCCTCTGTTTCCGTTTTGGTATATCGCTCTTGGAGCTGGACTTGGGAGAATACTCCTCATCATCCTCGTACTGCTGGAGTTCCGCATGATCTTCTGGAAGGTCCGCGCTGGGTGTGTATGATTCGGCTGGCTCCGTATCAGTACGCTCGCATAGTACGGAACTAGGGCCGAGACTGTAAAATGGTACGTTATGTTATTAATCAATCTATACATATAATAAAACTGTTGAGGGTCGAGAGTCTGTACATGGAAGATATTTTGAAAATTTTAATTGGAGGGTGTTCTATAAATCGATACAGAAACCGAAAATGTAATTTAAATTTTTCATGTCTGTCTGTCTGTCTGTCTGTCTGTCTGTCTGTCTGTCTGTCTGTATCCCGAATAAGTATCACGCCGAAACTACTAAACCGAATTGAATGATACTTGGTACATTCTGAGCTTATAGCCCGAGGAAGGTTCTAGGATACTTTTGATCCCGATATTTTGCGCGGTTCCTGCGCGAGAGGGGATGAAAGACAAAATGGTTTTTCAGTTGTAATTTCTCAACGCGTGGTCCGATTTCAAATATTGTTTTAGTGTTGGAAAGGCATTACTTTAAGGATCGTTTCACACAAGTTTCGAGATTGAGGGTTATGTAGTTCAGAAATTAAGGGCATCTCAACTTTCGGTAAATCTAGAATTCAAGGGTTCTTTTGAATGTGAGGGTAAATCAAAACAGGCGTGTTGGCTTAATCATAAAAGAGCTTAATGATTAAGGCTATTGTAAAATAATTCAGTCCGCGCCGAAGGCGTGGACTGAATGGTTTTAGAATAGACTTAATCTTTAAGCTCTTTTATGATTAAGCAAACAGGGCTGTTTCACACGCTGCTTGATAAGTCTGATGAAAAAATACCTCTCCTTTCATACACCTTATGTGGCGTAAACGAAGTTGCGAGGGTCAGCTAGTACATATAATAAAATCGTAACAGGTCGCTGTCTGTACATGGAAGATAAATAAGAAAAAATATTATAGGGGGGCTTTATGAACGCAATAGAACCCAAAACAATGATTTTTAGAATTTTTGTCTGTTTGTCTGTATGTCTGTATATCTGTTTGTCTGTACGGTTGTGCACGCTAATCTCAGTAACCGCTCAACCGATTGCAATGCGGTTTTTTTTATTGTGTTGAGGTTTGCTCCAGTTAACATTTAGCGTTTGTTTTATGTAAATCGGTTTAGAAATAAAAGAGTTATAACACTTTTAAGAATCAGATATTTTGAAAATTTTAATTGTAGGGGTTTCTTTGAATGTGAGTGAACCTAAACTGGCGTGTTGGCTTCTTAATGATTAAGACTAATTTTAAACAATTCAGTCCGCGCCGAAGGCGTGGACTGAATCGTTGTACAATAGACTTAATCATTAAGCTCTTTTATGATTAAGCAAACAGGGCAGTTTCAGACGCTGCTTGATGACTCTGATGAAGAAATACCTTTCCTTTCATACACCTTATGTGACGTAAACGAAGTTGCGGGCTCAGCTAGTTATGAATATGGTTTATAACAACAAGTGTACTTTTTTTTAACGTGAGGGAAAATCCATCATGGATGCTATACCGGACTCCTACCGACTAAAAAACCTCACGTAACGCCCAACTTATGCTTATGGTTGGAAGCCCCGGGTAAGCCCTCGGAAGGATGTCCCAGGACTCCCAACAGACCAACGACCACCACTGCGGCCGCGCTTAGGGGGGTGGTTCGGGTGCTATTCCGCGTCTTTGGGGGGTTTTAAGTGTAATCCCGCTTCTATGGGGGGGGGGCGTGCGTGAACTCCTCACGTCACACTGCTATCATGTAACAACAAGAAAGTGTATTCGACACTCCGAGAGACAGCAGTGCGTTGATTTTCCACAACAAAATCTTATTTAATTCTGAACTTACTACAGCGTAGGCGGCTACGACGTAGATACACTACAGGTTATGCTGTATTTATTTGGCCATGAAACAAAATATAAACAAAGAAAATTGTAGTCGTCGAACTTTTTTAGCCGAGTGGGGCGAAAAATGTATCGTATGTGGCATCTTCGACATACTGTCTATATTTAGTTTAGTGTGAAAAGTAATAAAAATGTTTACATTTTGTCTCACGGCCATGTAAATACGGTATAATAACTGAGTCACTGAAACATACACAATTTACACATACAAATCTTACTAATATTATAAATGCGAAAGTTTGTGAGTGAAGATGTGTGTATGTTTGTTACTCTTTCACGCTCTAACGGCTGAACGGATCTGGCTGAAATTCGGTACATGGGTAGATATAGGTCTGGAATAACACATAGGCTTTTTTATCCAGGGAATAAGTTTTCACAGGAAGCGGAAACGGGAACAAAACTTGACGCGGGCGAAGCTGCGGACGTCAGCTAGTCGACAATATTTTTTTCCTTGAAGAAGGGCAAGTGCATACGGCCCACTATTGATCAGTTTTATCTCACGTAATAGATGGTGAGCATACTGCCGGTTTGAAATCGACAGGGTCGGGTAGCGGTAAGAAGCCTGTTGCGGCGATCGTTTACAGTCCAATGGGCAAACGACGCTACAAGCTCTTTACTCATCCTTACCAGGGTGTACACCGGACGACCGGTCATAGGTAGATGCAAAAGCACTGTGTGATTTTAACCGGTAAGATAAGTAGAAGAAAATTCCATCATTAGGTAGAAATTTAATACATGAGATTTGGTTTCGATATCGACCGAAACTGAAGCCGGGACTGAATATTTGATTTCGGCTGAAAACCCCGTTGCGGTCGGACCAAAAAAATAAACTTAATATAATAATTTACCCATTAAACAGTGTAGGTATATTATAACAGAAGCTTGTTGTGGGTGACACGTCATCATTCAAAATGGCCGCCGAGTCAAATCCGACTGCACCTGCGCTGCCCTCTCGAACGTCCAAAGTTTCTTCCATATTTGATTTCTAATGAAATATTCTCGAATTTCACTGAAAACATTTTAAAACTATAAAAAAAAACTGACAATGCATCATCTAGGTGTCGAACAATTCCTCCCCGTAGAAGTCGATTGCTAAGATTCCGCAGTTGGGTGGCGGTTGACCAACTCCCATTTAGGCCGAAAACTGACACAAATGCGTCAGTCAAATCAAATCAGCCTATAGCAGTCGACTGCTGGACGTAGGCCTCTCCCAAATTACACCACAACACACGGTCCAGCGCCTTCCGCATCCAGCTACCAACTGCAGCCTCTTCCAGGTCGTCGGTCCATCTCAAATATTTGTGTGATCCTCTAATATTTAGTCTCGAAATTTAAAATGTTAAACCAGTGTATTTTTTTATGAGAGGGAAAATCCTTCATGGATGCCGTGCCAGACTCCTACCGACTAAAAAACCACACGCCCAATGCCCAACAGGAAGGAAGGAAGGCTGTCCCAGGACTCGCAACAGACCTACGGCTACCACTGCGGCCTCGCATAGTGGTTCGGGTGCAATCCCGCATCTTTGGGGGATTTTCGGATGTGATCCCGTATCTTAGGGGTGGGGGGTGTGCGTAAATCCCTCATGTCACGCTGCCGTCATGGGCCTGCTTCTGTAAGGACGGTCCACTGGCCCCCGGTCACGGAGGCCGATAGTCTTCGGCGAAGACTGCGGAACGCCCCTGCTGCATCAAAAATCGTCCCGGGCCCGGCTGTGCAGCTGCTGAACCCCGAACGCAACCCAACCGGGGCTGGGTTACTTGGGGGGCTTTACACAGCTGCACGGTGGTACCCCCCCCCCCGGACAAACACATTGTATCATCTGGCACTCACATGGGAGCCAAGGCCACCATGTGAGTACCTAACTACGCGGAGCCTCGTAAGTGGTAAGCAGGTGCACCGCGTGCAGGTGAGGTCGCTTGGGCCCCTGAGTCTTGATGGTGGGTGGTAGGGCCCCTTGCACCCAAATATACTAGCCATATTGTAACTAGTTTCGGGTCATACTAACGGCTTTCGAGTGGCTTGGCTTGATTGGAAGGTCATTGAAACGGAAGTCTTTGGGTCTTCAGGTATACAGGCAGTAAGAAGATGAGAGTCTAATGAAGTCTATTAGTTTACATGGTAGGTAAAGCTGTGATTTGAATTTTATGACATTATTTTTTATTTATTGCGTGAGATAACAGGTAAAGTTGGCTTCAGCCCTGAAAATATTAGTAGAAATCCTTACACCCTCGATATTCATAATAACTATTATTACTACTCTGAAACTTAATACCTTCTTCGAGGTTAACGACCGTGAGCGAGCGCTCGACTCCACTTAAATTGAATTAAATGTCTATAATTTAGTTAAGTTTATTAAATTACCACTAAATGAGTATAATTTGTGTTGAACCACCATTGACTTGCTGCAACTAGACGGTTCAGTAGCTCCGTGAAATATCCTACGGCATTTTATTTTGGCGCCAAAGTTTTAAATTAAAGTTTGACATTGACGTGTAAATTGGAGGGAAAAGTTTCCGCTAAAGTGAAGATAAAGTGATGGTATCTGTGTCATTTTTTTATCGATTAAAAGTACTGTACAATTTAAAATTGTTGTGATAAGTTACATCATTATAAAATACTTTGTCAGAAAACAATATTTATATTTTTTTATACTGCGACTACGGTGATAGGCAAGTGTTGACCGTAGACCATGAACGTTTGCAATGCCAGTGATTTTTTTTAAATCGCCCTTATGTCTTCTTAAATAGAAGTGCTACTTTGTGACGAAGGTGACCCATCTCGGTGATTGCTTACAAAATACTGAGGTTCTACAAATCAGTAATCTCAAGTTCGGGCAATTAAACTCGGTACTTAATTTGGATTAGATCTTAATTTATTATTTTCGAGTTAACATCGTATTAACATTTACTAAATTACTTCACAATTTTGGCTGCAAAAAATTTCGATAAGCCTAATAAAAAAAAAACGTGACTGCAACGCTACCTGATCTTGTAAACGTCCATTGCTTACCGAGGTCACATTATATGAACGTTATTTTTTTCAGAATTCAAATTATTTAATGATGGACACAAATCTTGCTGGGAGCTATTTGTTTAAGCCGTTTGGGGTCGAAACTCTTGAACCGTGGGGTCCTGGTGCAAAGCTCATTTACAGAGCTTTATGTAAACTTTTGGTCAACGGTTCTCGTGACCAAAATGCTGGTGTATATCTACTTCGGCCAGAGGCTCTCCATTGCCATACAACGTGGCAACGCCGCCAGCATTTTGGGCACGGTAGTTGTTGACAGTGATGTGGAAGAGTTTTTTGTTGCATAATTCTTATTTGAAATTGCCCTTTTTAAAAAGATTTTTTCCCCTGAATTAAAGCTTGTATGTATATAGTGTATAGTAACTGTAAATAAATATTTAATGATTTTAAGTGCAGTCTCAAAATTACTGAAAGAACAACAGAATTGGTTTATATTATAAAGTGATGGAATGATTTACGAAACGTTTTAGTAATAATGTTAAAGTATTTATACTGACTTAAAATTTCTATTGTGGTTTTCTTTTCAAATTTATATTCTTTTGAGTTCTTTTTAGGAACTTCGGCATTGAAGTCAGTTCATCTCAAAAATAGCACTAAAATACGGACTTACACAAAACTACATAGTACGGTAGGTATGTAGTTTTGTGTATTTAGGGATACAAGTTATCTAAGTACTTACTTAGCTTTTCACATAACAGTAAAACCCTTACCTTCAACAAGTTCAGTCCAAAGTTCTCATAATCACAGTGATAATATTATTTAATTAAGTTTATACACAGTATGCCGTTGGCTGTGGCTATCGTCACGTGGTCAATGCGACTGAACTGCCCGATGGGGATGTATTTGTCACGTAGACTATAGAATGGTATAGAGTTGACCGTTGAAAATACATTTTTTGTTATTTGGAATTTAAATGTGAGGATTAATCAATGAAATCAGTCTATGGTACTCCACTGCTGAATGTAGATAAATGTAAGGATTAGGGGACAAATATTCTAAATTTGGTATACGGATTTATAAAAATAAGTACCAAAATATATAACAAAATAGATAAATATCTCCCAGAATTTGCATATAATGTAGCTAGCATATTTTTTCCCCGAGGGCATGGGCAAAAAATCTCCACAATTTAAATTTCTCAGGAGTTAGCAATGATAAATTATATCTATCACAGCCGATTGATTCCCACTGCTGGGTATAGGCCTCCCCAAGGATCAAACAATCCATTATTGAAGGTATTTTTGACAAGTCCAGATAATTTTCATAAACTCCGACCTTTTGAGAGTCTTTTTTTTATACCACTAAGGTGGCAGACAAGTACAGGGCCCACCAGAAGGACCGGTGGTCATCGCAGCCCTATGAACGTTTGCCACTCTCGCGCAGCCGATCCTGTAAAAACCTTTTAAATTATTATATTAAAATTTCCTTTAGTGTTTTTGATATTCCTATTTCCCTTAAAAACGTTTAGTAAGGGATGATATTTTGGTGCTCAATTCATGATTGTTGAGGCTCGATAATACGCAGCAAACCCCACTAATGTATAATGTACTAGTCGACTAGTCCATACTAGGTTTTTTGTTATTGCCTATTTTAATACCTATTTTAACCATAACAGATTCAACATCGCATGTATCAAAAGTAACATCAAAATCTATGTTTTTATTCCTTTTTAGCCCCTCTCTATAAAATAGATTGCAGAAGGGGTTATGGCGAGACTTGTGTCTGTAGTCTGTGACTCTGTTGCATTAAACTACGTCACTAGGTCACGTGGATCATCTGTTCAAAGTTTGAAATAAAACAAAAATGACACCGTCAATCGGATTGAACTTTCACAATAAACGATTTAGAGAGGGGCCGTCGGTTAAGACTGTCTCACGGCTTCTTGTTTAACTTAACGTGTGGAAATTCCCATGAAATTCAGACTTTTTTAACGTGAGGTAAAATTCTCATGGATGCTATGTCGGACTCATACCGACAAAACCCACACGTATCTGCCCAACAGCCTACAGTTGGGAGCCCCGCGTAAGCCCGTACTCCTGTCACGCTGTCGTCTAAAGTCTGCTTCAGTAAGGACGGTGAGCAGCCCTCTCACCGCCCTCAGGCCCTCGTTCTCGGTCAACTCGGATGGGAGAGTTCTCTCCTGTTCCCGCCCCGTATTCCTAACCACTGTAATCAAATGAGCCTATGGCAGTCTGCTGCTGGACGTAGGCCTCATGTAGGCCGATAAACCTGTGCAAAAACATGTATGCGCCCCAACCGCCGACTGTGGAACTCGGGTGGGAGAGTTCTCTCCGGCTCCCTGCCCGCTGTGTCTTACACGAGCATGAATGCTCGCAGAATGAATATCATACCTGACTTGAACCATACGGCCCCTAACTATCCGTATGGCACTAGAAACAAATTTTAAAACCAAGAACTATTTATTGCCTACTCTATCCCTTTCGTAGCACTCGACTAGAAAACTCATGACGTTTTCTATTACCCTACATAGTTGTAGATATACGTGGGTCGCAGGTTCATTCCGGAGCTAAGCACGGCTTAGTGAGGCCCCTCAAGTGCTGTTGTGTAGCTGTCAGAAGTATTGCGGCTTTTAGAGTATGTACGTACGTATGAAATGCTTGAAACATCAGTAGCGTTACTTAGCTCTGAGTTTGTTGTTTTAAAGTTTGTGTTATTTGAAGCCTTTCTGTAACGAAGCTAGATAAATCCTAGATTATGCTATCCCTGGACGGTACACATTTAGGAACATATTGTGCATTATAATGTGTGTACATAAAGTGTTAAATAAAAATAAAATAGAATTTAGTTTTGGGACACATTAAATTAAATAAATTCCTACTAACATAATACTTACTTATAAATGTGAAAGTAACGCTGTCTGTCTGTTGCGCTTTTACGCCCAAGCCACTAAATCGATTATAATGAAATTTACAACAGACAGTTAGTTTGAAAAAGGATATTATTGTTTATCTCACCTTCACATCACCTTCTAGTCCTCATTCATCAGACTCATTTCTTACTCTTCTCCCGAAGGAGTCCGATCCTATACAGTACCTACAGCTAGTCCTTGTAGCATGCACGCTTCAAGGACTAGCTATAGAAACTAGACACTAGCGCTCGGATGATGATGATGATATACAAAATCAAAATAGATCCTCGGGAAAAGGCTTTCCTCATCTACCCTATTCATCGATACATGCTTTCGTTATATTAGTTGCGGGTCTTTTTCGCGTAAACAATTTAAACTTCGCTCACCTCTCGACGTTTCGGCTATGTTACAATAGCCGTGGTCACGAGTAGACTGGGGAATGCAGCGGGCGTCATCCTCTTGTACCGTTGATCTTACAGGTACCCACATATTAGTTTATTCATAACAGTCATTAGGGTCGCGACACACTACACTCACGATATCCGAACGAACGTTAGGCGGTTTTTTTCGCGACACTTACACATCTTCACTACAGGGTTCCATGTGGACGAAAGTTTATATCCCCCCTCACGGTTGAAATTGTTGTGATGCTTCTTGATTTCAACCGCTTCACGAACAATCCTCGGGTAATATCGGCGTTCAGTGGACAAAACTCCCGGTGCATGCAACTCCATCCAGTGATTTGACCCCGATAGTAAGAGATGCTCCGCGATCGCTGATTTTTCGGTTTGGTGGTTCTTGACCGCTGCTATGTGCTCTCTCACTCGTTCTGCGATGGTTCGCTTCGTTTGACCGATATACGAGCCTCCACAGCTACAGTCCACCTTGTAAACACCCGGCGTCTGATAAGGAACGGTGTCTTTTGGTGTTCTCATTTGCTGCGAAACCTTTGCCATTGGGGTAAATATGGTGTTTATTGAAAAATTCTTCAAAATGATACCAATTTTGTCCGTTACCCCCCTGACATACGGTAAGAACGCCGGCAGCCTGGCAACATCCGGTTGTTTTTCCCTACGCCCTCGGATAGGAGCGGCCCTCCTCACGCTGTACCCGTTTTCATGTAGCACCTTCCGTACGTGGGATAGTTCATCTTCTAAAAACTCGTGGTCACACAGAGCATGAGCCCTGTTAATTAGGGATGTCTCCACCCAACGTAGGTGACGGGGATGATGGTGTGACGCAGCGTGAAGGTACCTGTCTGTGTGCGTTGGTTTTCTGTACACCGTGTGCTTCAGGAGTTCATCCTCCCCCAGAAACGGCAATGTTCTATCACTCTCCAACTCATAGGTGAACGTGAGATTAGGGTGCAATGCATTAAGGTGCTCAAGGAAACGTCCTACCCCCAGACCTTCGCCTTTCATTACGCAGAACACGTCGTCCACGTATCGTTTCCAAAGGCGTACCCCATGCGAGTCGTAATCAATAAGGGTTTCGACGTGCTCCATCCATATGTTCGCCATGACCGGAGCTATAGGACTTCCCATTGCGACCCCATCCATCTGCAGGTAATGTTCTCCTTGGTAAACCAAATAACTACCCTTAGGAACTTGAGATACAATAGTGACATTTTCGTTCTTAAGGCCGATAAAGGTAATGCCACCGTAGTAATGTCCACAAGTGATTATGATTCCAAAATACGCGCCATTTTACAAGACAGGAAAGTGTATAAACCGGTGGCGTATGATCCAACTGCGAGGGTAACAAGGAGAGTGAGGGCAGTTATCAGGGATAACAAGGATCTTTTCGCGGAGGACGTCTTCGAGAATCTGCATAGACCGAGTGTGGTACAGTCACCGAAACTTTACGGACTACCGAAAATACATAAAGCCTGTGTCCCACTAAGACCATTTGTAAGTCAAATTGACTCACCATCGTATAAATTGGCGAAACATATGGCGTCGGTACTGCAACCATTGGTGGGCACGACTACGTCATTCGTGAGGGACTCAAGGCATTTTGTAGAAATCCTGGGCAGTATAAGACTCAACCCGACCGACATAATGGTCAGCTTTGATGTGGAGTCACTTTTCACCAATGTTCCTGTCAAGGATTGTACAGAAATTGTAAGGACAAAACTCAGAGTTGACGGTGTGTCGGAAGGGTACATGACATTGCTGCGAAACTGTTTGGAGGGTAGTATTTGGTTTACCAAGGAGAACATTACCTGCAGATGGATGGGGTCGCAATGGGAAGTCCTATAGCTCCGGTCATGGCGAACATATGGATGGAGCACGTCGAAACCCTTATTGATTACGACTCGCATGGGGTACGCCTTTGGAAACGATACGTGGACGACGGGTTCTGCGTAATGAAAGGCGAAGGTCTGGGGGTAGGACGTTTCCTTGAGCACCTTAATGCATTGCACCCTAATCTCACGTTCACCTATGAGTTGGAGAGTGATAGAACATTGCCGTTTCTGGGGGAGGATGGACTCCTGAAGCACACGGTGTACAGAAAACCAACGCACACAGACAGGTACCTTCACGCTGAGTCACACCATCATCCCCGTTACCTACGTTGGGTGGAGACATCCCTAATTAACAGGGCTCATGCTCTGTGTGACCACGAGTTTTTAGAAGATGAACTATCCCACATACGGAAGGTGCTACATGAAAACGGGTACAGCGTGAGGAGGGCCGCTCCTATCCGAGGGCGTAGGGAAAAACAACCGAATGTTGCCAGGCTGCCGGCGTTCTTACCGTATGTCAGGGGGGTAACGGACAAAATTGGTACCATTTTGAAGAATTTTTCAATAAACACCATATTTACTCCAATGGCAAAGGTTTCGCAGCAAATGAGAACACCAAAGGACACCGTTCCTTATCAGACGCCGGGTGTTTACAAGGTGGACTGTAGCTGTGGAGGCTCGTATATCGGTCAAACGAAGCGAACCATCGCAGAACGAGTGAGAGAGCACATAGCAGCGGTCAAGAACCACCAAACCGAAAAATCAGCGATCGCGGAGCATCTCTTACTATCGGGGTCAAATCACTGGATGGAGTTGCATGCACCGGGAGTTTTGTCCACTGAACGCCGATGTTACCCGAGGATTGTTCGTGAAGCGGTTGAAATCAAGAAGCATCACAACAATTTCAACCGTGAGGGGGGATATAAACTTTCGTCCACATGGAACCCTGTAGTGAAGATGTGTAAGTGTCGCGAAAAAAACCGCCTAACGTTCGTTCGGATATCGTGAGTGTAGTGTGTCGCGACCCTAATGACTGTTATTAATAAACTAATATGTGGGTACCTGTAAGATCAACGGTACAAGAGGATGACGCCCGCTGCATTCCCCAGTCTACTCGTGACCACGGCTATTGTAACATAGCCGAAACGTCGAGAGGTGAGCGAAGTTTAAATTGTTTACGCGAAAAAGACCCGCAACTAATATAATGTGTAGTGCAAGTCGTGTGAGTTTAAAAACATTACATGCTTTCGTTTCAAATAAAAATGATCTATAGGAATATTGCAATGACTTTGACAATGACATATATTCTACCGACAGACAGGAACATCTATTTATATTAAATACTAGCTGACCTTCGCAACTTCGTTTACGCCAAATAAGGTGTATGAAAGGACAGGTATTTTTTAATCAGATTCATGGGAGCTAATGAAACTGCCATGTTTGCTTAATCATAAAAGACCTTAAAGATTAAGTCCATTCTAAAACAATTCAGTAAATTTAGTGAATTATTTTACAAAATCATTAAGCTCTTTTATGACTAAGCCAGCACGCCAGTTTAGATTTACCCTCACATTCAAGGGAATCCTTGATTTCCAGGTTTTGCGAAAGTTGAGATGTCTCTAATTCCTGAACTACAGAACCCTCAACATTGAAACTCAATCCTTAAAGTATTCCCTCTATAGCACTGAAAGAAATTTGTGAATCGGACCACGCATTGAGAAGTTACAACTAAAAAACCGATTTGTCTTTCATCCCCTCTCCCAAAGGAACCGCGCAAAATATCGGGATCAAAAGTATTCTAAAACCTTCCTCAGATTATAAGCTCTAATTAATTTGACTGTACCGTTATTCGAAGCTTATTTAATTGAGATAGGCACTTCCGTTTCCGCCTAACTATACCTTTCCTTTTCCAATGTTCCTGTCTCTTTCTGACACGACACTTCCGCCTGGCAGTGGTGGGGTAAGTACCCGATCGCCATTTTAACTTCATTGGCGTCTTGTTTCCCGCCGTGAACGGTCGTGTGACTCTTGGCCACAAGACCATACCTATACCTTAATTTATTAACTATATCATTTTATTCAAAAATTTTTCGAAATTTAATATGTAAGAATCGTGAAATAATGCCTATAAGGTTGTTAGAAATGTGCTCCCGGATCCTCCAGCGCCGCGTATGCAGCGAGCTCGGTTGAGCAGCTCTAGTTCTTTTAGTTCTAGTAGCCCAAGCTTTAAAAGTAGCTCCTCGTCTAGCGGAGGTAACCCGTATAGGAGTCATCGCAAGAAGGAAAATAGGACAATCGTAAGCTTGTTTGTAATCGTAAGGTACGTATTTACGTATTTCTTTCGTTCATTTCAAATACGTGACTTTCGCTTGCAAATAAATAATAAGGAATAAGATCATCATGTGAGTACAAATTTTGATTACGATTCTATTTCGTTATTGCCGGGTCGGGTATTTGTGAAAATAACTACGATATTCTGAACGTTGAAAATATAATACTTAGTTGTTCTCATATTGATCAAGGATTGGGCTTAACTTTAGAAACTAAACTAAAGGAGCCCTCAATGCCTAAAACTTCCGAAAAATATTTGGAGGTTGTGTAACGTGCAATAATTAAATAAGAGTGACCGGGATCAGGTTAGGTATTCCGATACTTAAAAAATGTCACCGGGTCATTTTATACATAAGGTTTACATATCAAAACAGATGGAGAAGTTAAGACATACAATCCTCCTTGTTTATGCTGATAAAGCGTTTGCAGCCCTGACCATGTGTGTACTCAAACAACGGTATGGGTTACAAGGGTTATAAGAAACCCTTGCGGACCTATTTCTGTGGGCAACGCATTTTGAGTCGCTTGATTCTAATGCCCTGCAGCAAATAGTTGATGATATTTTTTCCACAGGAGATTTTAACAATTATTCCTCAGATTTAATACAGATGGTTTGTAGACATCGTGCTGAAATTATACAGACACGTAAAGACTGTGTCACCAAATAGGCAAAGGACCCTATGTTAAAGGCCAGCTTAAAGAGAATTTCACCAACTTGTACCAACTTCTTTAGTGCGGAGAAATTTACTGCTACAGTTGAGAAAGCTGGTGGAATTAGGAAATGTTTTGGCTAAAGGCTGACACGTCTTCTGCCTCGCACGCTGAAGCCAAAAAGTCTCGTGGTCCCTCGCAGGGATCCAGGTTTCCTCACAAGCCCGCGCAGGGTTATTCTCATCTAGTTTCGGCACAGTAGCGCACAGGTGCATTGTGTTGGAAAAATTCCGCCTTCGCAAAGTGGACACAACTGCTGTAAACCACCCTCGCAGGGTGTTCATGATATTTATACACAATCAGTTCAGTACAGTTCAGTCGCACCGAAAAGTCGCAATTTTCGAGGCTGTTCAGGTGCAAAACAAAATAATCAGCCAATGTATGGGCAAAAGTGAGCATCTTCACCTACCCATAGGAATGACGGAAAACGACGTAAGTATTGTCCCGTTTCGAGCAGGTCGTCTCCTTCAGTTTCACAACCCATGGGAACAAATGAATGCACCAGATTATATCTTAAACATTATAACCGGGTATCGCATGCCCTGTGTGTCGGTACCCACTACTTGGTCACCCAGGTGTTATGAGCTCAAATCTAAATATCCCAGAATCTTTTGCAATGACGTCTATCATAGATATCATGAGGGAATTCTATAACGAGCTGTGGCCTCGCCAAGCTTCCTCTCATCGATGTTTCTTGTTCTGAAAGGCAATGGTTCGGCCCGTTCGATATTATACTGGAAACGATTAAACCAGTAAAAATCAAAACAGATCGATTCAAACTAATAAATGCACATCGAATACCAGATTTTATGCAACCTCAGGATTGGCTATGCAATGCGTAGCATACGCCTCGTCTATAGAAACCAATTGCTCGAAATGGCTTGTTTACCTTTTGGTCTAAACACAGCCTAGACCTTCGCTACGCTAACAAATTGGATAGCTCAGACTCGGGCAACGAGGCATCTGAATAATAGTCTATCTCGGCGATTTTTTGATAGAAATCAGGACCTGTCAGTGTTTCTAGGAATTTATTGGGATCCATGGTTGAACCGTAAGCGTCTTCTCGACAAAAAAATACCAGGCATGTTGGACATAATAAGTCACAGGCTGCGGAGGCAACGAACAACTCTCAAAGAACTTCAAAGCCTCGCAGGCTTTCTCAATTTTGCGAGCATGTAGTTTCCAAAGGGAGGCTCAAGTTTCGAGCGCTTTTGAACTTCGTAAACCAAGGGTTGAGGTCAGACTTCAGGATCATGCACACTCTGCCCCTCGTAGCTCTAGACGACTGGGTGTGGTGGCATCAGAATTGCCAGAACCCGTCGGCTATAGATAATATGCCACCTCCTTCGCACAACCTGTCTCTCTCGGGTCTGTGGTCAGAGGGGAGAAAAACCTCCTGGGCAACTAAAAGGAGATGTTGGCAATACTAAGTGTTCCAAAATTATTACGGTATTAATTCAATGCGACAGCAAGTCTGTAGTCACATACCTTCGTTACAGAGGAGGTACCAAGTCAGTACCTCTCCTAGAACTGACCAACAAACTGTTTGAATAGCAGAGAGTTGTCATATATGAATGCCTTCTATATATCCGGCATGTACAACAGCCACTCGGATCATCTGTCCAGGTTTCGTGTCAAATTCAAATGACTTTATTGTGGAATCATAGGTATACAAGATCTTGTTCGTAGAAGATACAATAATGTGTCCAACTATGTCCAGCCGCAGAGGCGTGTGGCGCTGGAGTGGCATCTGACTCCAGAGTCTACAAATAATTTTTTTTCCAGATGGGGAGTTCCACTAGTTAAGTGATTCTGGATCAGCTCGACGACAAAGCCCAGTTTCACGATGTTTTCTCCCAGAGGTGGGTACTATACTACAACCTAGCGTTGGTGTTTCCTCCACCATACCTAATTCCCAAAGTGTTGAGTTATCTCAATTAAGCTCAGGGAACGTACCTTCTTGTAGATCCACGATGGGAACGTGTGTTCTGGCGTCCCGATATCAAATCGCGTACTCTAGCAGCTCCATTCACACTTACCTTTACCATCTAGAAAAAGTCCTGATCGACATAATGACAGGACTACCACCACCGAATGTTCTAGACATGACTCTAGAGGCATGGAAATATAGGTGCGGACTGGGTCTCTAACAGACTGAAATGATAGCCAACTCCAACTTCTGGAGAAGTCATGGCGTCCATCGACTCATAAACTGTATAGTGCAGCGTGGACATGATGGGTTTTTTGGTCTCAAACTGTCTCAAAGTCACCAAGTTATCCCTTCAACTCCAACAGATAGTAATTTGGCAAGTTTTTGACAGATTTACATTTAATTCACAAATTTATCATTTAATACTATCTTGTTACACAAGTCGGTAGTATCAACGGTTTGCAATCCCGAATTATCCGGTCAGTTAAGTAATAATGTGCTGTTAAAACACGTTCTAAAATCTATAGCGTTGCAGAAGCCGGTATCTCGTGCAAAGCCCCCCATTTAGAACATTAACGATTTGGCTAGTTACATATAAAATAATCGTATTGATGAAGTTAAATTTTTTTTCCAAGTGCAGAGGCATACTGCCACTCTACTTCTTCTATGCCTTAGGAGAAGGATACATGATTCTACTTTGCTAAGTATTAGTTCAACAAACTACTTGATTCAAAATAATGCGCTAGTTTTTGACCAATTTGCGTTTCTAAAACCGATTCTGTGGATTATAAGCCATCTGGCTGAAGGTAATTTAGTAATCTAGAAAATAAAAACTTGAACCTAGTTTATTGGGTTAATCAAATGATCTCCCTTTTAGAGAATCGTAGTATTTCAGCAAAATCCAGTAATTTGTTCATAAATATTAGAGGTGAACCAAGACCTGCCTCAAAAACCCTAGTGGCAGGCTGGATCAAATCCTTATTCGTGGAAGCTGGTATAAAGGTCTCCCCTGGGAGTTATAGATCAGCTGTGGCTTCAAAAATTGGGTTGATTAATAATTATCCTATTGAAGATATAATAGGTACTAGCAAGAGGACATTGGAGATCGCAAAATACTTTTTTGCAAATTCCATAGACGTGAAGTTATGCCCAGCGTTAATCAATCTTCGGTAACCATATTATTTAATCCAGTTGATTAGATGTTTATATGATTTATTGATTCTTATTATTCATATGATCTATTGATCACTCAGTCTCACTCGTCCTGGGACATATGTACGTATGGAATGGTTTACTTTAATTAATAGGTATCTGATTCTTTTCTGCGCAGCATCATATCATATTTTTTCTAAGCAATTAGCTTACCTTATTACCTATCTTACATAGGTAATTTCTCTTATGTATTACTAATATTACTTTACAGCAAATATATTCTATTATATTATTAAGTCACATTGGCGTCCTCCGTCACTTCCACCAGGCGATAACAAACACGTCTCAATTAAATAAGCTTCGAATAACGGTACAGTCAAATTAATAGCAGCGTTTTACCTGAAAATAAAACGCATATTAATTTACTTACCTTATTCGAAGCTTATAAATCATTTCTGCCTGGTGAACAAGACTTAATGAAGTTAAAATGGCGATCGGGTACTTACCCCACCACTGCCAGGCGGAAGTGACGTGTCAGAAAGAGACAGGAACATTGGAAAAGGAAAGGTATAGTTAGGCGGAAACGGAAGTGCCTATCTCAATTAAATAAGCTTCGAATAAGGTAAGTAAATTAATATGCGTTTTATTTTCAGGTAAAACGCTGCTATTGTACCAAGTTTCATTCAAATCGATTTTGTAGTTTCGGCGCGATACTTATTCGGGATACAGACAGACAGACAGACATGAAAAATTTAAATTACATTTTCGGCTTCAGTATCGATTAGAGAACGCCCGGCAATTAAAATTTTCAGAATATTTTCCATTTACAGACTCTCGACCCTCAACAGTTATATTATAAGTATAGAATAGATGTTCTAGAGCGATACTAATGGACTCGCCCAACAGGTGCTATGAAACACATATTTTAGTATGAATAATATAGTCTAAACGTTGTATAATTATATTACTTAGCATTAACTTTAGTATGTTTTTCCTCTGTACATAGCGTTTACAACACTTTGTTTGATAATTCTACCACAAAAAATTAAAATATCTCCGTCACGTGCGTGTCATTCGTATTTTGGTACAAATCGAACTAACGGTCGGTTCGGTGTATAAGCCGCAGTTGAGGGAACAGGAACGCTTGTTCTGATCGCCGCATCTAGTACGTAGTAGGTACATATAGATCGATGGTGTCATTAAACAAGTCTAAAAAGTTACCAAAATAGATTGAACTCTTTAAAAAGTCACGACATAGAAGAGACATACTTAATGTCCCACGATTCTTTATATAATTTTTCATTCGTTTCAGAGGAGCTCAATAATTTAAGTAGGTAATTTAGCTATTTTGACTTGACGAAATAGTTCAATCATCACTATCTTCAAAAACGTTGTCACAACGGCCATGCTAAATAGCCCAAGACATTAAAATATCTACACCAATATTATAAAAAGGAAAAAATTGTATTTTTGTGTGTGTTTATGAGTTTATTGATTACAAACATAATCAATAAACTCATAAACTACTGTGCCGATTTTAAAACTTCTTTCACCATCGGAAAGCTACATTCATCCTGAATAATATAGGGTAAAGGTTGGCTATTTGGTGATATATAGCAATATGGTGTCAATTTTGGTTTTACCTCCGCTAATATTACCCAGCGCGATTGTTACGTTTTTCTAATGAACTGACCTTAGCTACGAGACCCGCACCTTCATTGGGCTGCGAGCTGTTGTCGCCATTGGACTTGGAAAGCTGGTTTTGCGCAGAAATAGGTCAAAAAATGGAGGATTTTTGATACGTAATATCACCATATTACTAGACATATTATATTTTAATAATTATTTTGTTTTTAGCACTATTTGAGTGCATTTTGGAGGAAAGATTCAGTGATAAGCTTTGCACTTTCCTGTATTTTTAAATTTCAGTTTGAATTTTATTTTTTTAATTAATGACCTTACGAATTTGATGAATTTTCTTAGATAAACAACTCGTCGGGCCAACAAAAATGCAAAAGGAAGGGCAATAAAAGAAGAAATTATGACGCATTACACTTTAAGGAATCTTGCATGAAGGCCGTCAAAGATAGAGATCTAAGGAATAAATTAAAAATTGCCAAACTTCAACCAAGTACTATGTGTGACTATTGCGCCGATCACTACTCCCAAGACGTAGCATTTAGAAACCGAACTGTGGGCGCAGAGTGCATGAATTGTAGCAAAAGCTACCACCAGGGATGAAACAACACGGAAATACCACAGTTCGTGTGTGATAATTGTGACTGGGGTGACTTTTTGGGCTTTGATGACAGTGATTGGCTTCATATCACCATATTGCCATACATAATATCACCATAATGCCCCCGTATCTCCATATTGTCAACGTTTAGAAGGCTTTTTTAATTAGATTTTTTTCCTAACATATTTAACTTATTGTTGCTGTGATTAGTAGTTTTTGAAGAGAAAAATCTGTTTATTGTAATAAGCAAAGTGATTTTCTAATAAATTTTACTTTTCGTGTATATTTTATTCCTTATTATCACCATAAAGCCAACCTTTACCCTAGGTTATTTTTTATTTCCATATTTCACCGGGAACGGGAATTACGTGGGTGAAACCGCATGAACTCAGGAGATGGTCCATAACCATAAATAAAACGTGTACATACTTACACGTCAATGGACACGTGAAAAAAAAATACTCACACCGAACTAACTTCTTTAAGACACGCGGCAGCCTGTCAAGCCAAGTTCAAGCAAAGGAACTGGCTAGCCAGCGCCAAGTGTAATATTACACGAACCACTTGGTGCTACTTTTGACTCTTCTATAACTGAAAACCTCTTTAACGTAAACACATAAAACTACGTGTGTTTAATTAGGTCCATAGGGACACTTTTCCAGGTGTCCCTATGGACATAATTTGGGCTTCAACGGCTATAATTTGGGCTCAAACGGTTATGAAGATATGAAGGTCAAAAAGTCGTAAAGGAGATCATTCACGTTTCATACATTTTTGGGCCAATTCTGAAAGTGCCGGCCAGAAAAAATAAATGTAATATTCGCATAGAACACACAATTTCTAGCAAAAAATACTACTACATTAACCCTGTGCGTGCTATGGTTTTGTTGTTACATGCTTTTAAAACACGAGAAAAATGTTATTTTGATGATGTATTTTGAAACATTTTATCACTTGAATAGTGATTTGTTTTTACGTTATTCTATTGTAATATGAAATAATTATCATTTTACTAATTATCTACGTACCTACGCACAAACAAAACGTACCTAACGACGCACAACAAGTCAAAACTTGTTTCAAAAAACTTAGACAAAGGTGCCGAGCGCGCAGCCCCCCAGGCTCAAGCGACTGGTACCTGGCAAATCACCCCGCCACCTCCCGACGCCTGATGGGTGCGATGGGGCTCTACCACCAACCCCGGGGTCCAAGCCAGCCTCACCTGCGAGTGGTGAACCTGCTGATAAACGGACGAGGTCATGGCGCACAGAAAAGGAAAATTCGAAACTAAAGCCTGTACCAACCCGTCTGGCCAGCGTGATGGTAGGGTCAAATATCCTCCTATGATACACACAACAAAACAACGGCCCCTAGTTCCCGGCACTCCCGCTGTTCCCGATCACGGCAGCGGTCGGAGTGACGGCGGGAGGGGGGGGGGGGTGCTAAGAATCTCCGAGTTACGGGAGGCTGCCGTACAAAACTGACCCTGGCTACGTTTAATGGAACTACTCTGCGCCTGGACGAGCGGCTCACCGAACTCGAGGTAGTACTAGGTGGTATTAACTGGCACATGCAGTATTGTGTGAGGTCCGAAGAAAGGGGGAGGACACACTAACCCTTGCATCAGGCGACCTGTTTTACTTTCGGGAAGGTGACGGAAGACATTCTTCTTCAAGGTGGATTGGCTTTATGGTGAAAAAGGACCACGTTAGCAGCTTTGTGGAGATCAGCAGTGTTTCGCCTCGGGTAGCGTACTTAATACTGAGACTCACCAACAGGTACACCCTGAAGGTGATACAAGTGTACGCTCCGACCTCGAAAAGCACTGTCGAGGCAGTTGAGACCGTGTACGAGGACATAGCAAAGCACTACATAGTACTGCCAAGACTCACTACAGCGTTGTGATGGGAGACTTCAATGCCAAAGTGGGAGTACAAGAATGCGGCGAAACGAAGATCAGCCCCTTTGGTGTAGGGCGCAGAAATGACCGGGGCCATATGCTTGTCAGTTTTCTTGAGTCTCAGGGGCTCTTCTTGATAAACTCTTTCTTTAAGAAGAAGCCCAACAGAAAATGGACTTGGCGATGCCCCGACAAGGTCACAAGGAAAGAGATAGACTTCATCATGACGGACAGGAAGTCTATATTTAGAGATGTCTCTGTGGTTAACAGGTTTAATACCGGTGGTGATCACCGACTTGTACGAGCATCTCTGAATTTGGACTTCCGAGCTGAAAGGGCCCGTATGATGAAGCCTACTCTCCGACCTACCGCGCTCCAGTTAGCCTCAGGAGCTGAGAGGTTCCAGTTAGAACTTCAAAATCGTTTTGATCTGCTGGGAACCACTGGCAATATTCACGATAAGGCCGACAATGTGGTCAGGACGCTACAGCAAGTGTCCCGAAGGTTTTTGTCCGGAAAAAGCAATAACAGGTGCTCTTAGCTCTCGCCCGAGACTCTCGAACTTATGAGAATAAGACGAGAAACGCCATCTACGCACTCGTCTTCGTCAGACCAGCGGGATTGAAATCTCAGAATCCGAAAGCTGATACGACGCGACCTTAGACGCTATAACACCAGCATCGTCGAGGCAGCGATCGAGCAGAACAAGGGTACCAAAGTATTTGCCCAACAGCTTGGAAGACCCCGTCTGATAAAACTGAAGACAGCGGATGGCAGAACTGTGACCTCCAGGTTCGAGATTCTCGAGGAAATTAAGAGCTTTTACAGAGACCTATATGCATCACGGACAAAAAGGCCGACGAGTAGGACCCTACTGATTGTGACCACCGAGTCCCACTATCGCGCCACTATAGCGAGGACATTCCGGACATCGATCAGGGCGAGGTGAGGGCGGCTCTCGGGCAACTTAAAAACAACAAGTCCCCTGGGGAGGACGGAATTACAACTGAAAAGGTGATAAGACCTTGCTGAGGAATTACAGACCCATCTCACTCCTGAGCCATGTTTACAAGTTGTTCTTGAGAGTAGTTATAAACCGCCTCGCCGGAAGGCTCGATGAGTTTCAGCCAAAGGAGCAAGCCGGATTTCGAAAAGGCTTCAGAACCGTGGACCACATCCATACTGTACGGCAGATTGTACAGAAAACAAACGAGTACAATCAGCCGCTGTGTATGGCTTTTGTGGACTACGAGAAGGCCTTTGAATCTATCGAAATAAAATACTCTTTATCTTTATTTTACATGCTCCTTTATGTAGGAACGAGAAATCAAAATTGGGCATAAAATATGCCTCTGCCTCATCCTTCGGAGAAACAGGTATAATTATATTATGTGTGCTTATATGTGTGCTGAAAGACATAATTAATAAAATAAATCACTATTCAACTGCTCATATCAATTAGAATGACACCTTTGAAATAACATTTTTCACGAATTTTAAAAGCATGTAACAAAAAAACCATAGCACGCACAGGGTTAATGTAGTAGTATTTTTTGCTAGAAATTATGTGTTCTATGCGAATATCACATTTTCTTTTTCTGGCCGGCACTTTCAGTTTTTGGTCCAAAATGAATGATGTCCTTTTAGTATTGACTGACTAACTGACATATAGGGACACGGTATCGAATAGAAAGTATCGATACTGTACTCATGAGTAGTATCGATAAAAAAGTATCGTACTCGTAAAAGAATCGACACAAAAGTATCGATACCTCAAAGTATCGAGTACTTTTCACAGGCAGGGCCTACGTCATAGTATATGTATACTAAAGTTGACAAACCAACGTATGGCGGCCATACGTTTGTTTGTCAACATTAGTCAGTAAGTACTTATCGTCTGTGCCTTCATTCAGTAAGTGAAAATGAAAAAAATATAAATCCCATTCCAAAAGTATCGATACCTCAAAGTATCGAGTACAGTTTGTCTATAAAGTCGTGAAATTAAATGAGGGCGCTGCTGAATGCATGTATGCAACCCTATATAGTACGACCAAAATGATTTTGATACGAGGAGTTCGTTCCGAGTAAAATCTTACTAATATTATAAATGCGACAGTTTGTGAGTGTGGATGTTTATTACTCTTACACGCTCGAACGGTTAAAGGGATCTGGGTGAAATTTGGTACAGGGATACATTATAATCTGGAATAACCATGGCTACTTTTTATTCCGGGAATTAGTTCTTACGGGAAGCGGGAACGGGAACAATACAAATATTATAAATGCGAAAGCTTATGAGTGTGGATGTGAGACTCTTTCACGCTCGAACAGTTGAACTGATCTGGCTGAAATTTGGTACAAGGATACATTATAGTCTGGAATAACACATAGGCTACTTTTCATCCCGGGAATAAGTTCCTACGGGAAGCGGGAACGAGAACAAATTTGACACGGGCGAAGCTGCGGGCATCAGCTAGTGAGTTAATAAATAAAACACATTATACATGTTTAATTTTGTTTCTGTTTTATTGAATCAGATCCAGAATAAAGTTATTGAACCAGATCCAGAAGCCCCGGTCTAATAGCGTCTTACAACCCACCAGCAGGTGCCTAGCAGTCCCAATTGCTTCGCCACAATCATGTAATTACATGTTTTATCTGTAACTTTCCCTCATCTGACAAGGATTTTTTTGGCGCAGTGCACAAATATTAAAATCGTCTATTTCTTTCTTTGCCAACATTTCTGTGTTTCCCAGGAGTTTCAAACTTTCCTTCATTATTAAAACCTTCGTTAAATATTCGCCTAACTGTACTCTCTGATTTTCCTGAAAAGAGTAAAAAAAGAAAATTAATTACCTACCTAAATATGGAAACAAACTATTGACATGAAGCAATTAATTCAAAATAAAAAATTGATAGAAAACCAGATTGAACTGAGTATCAAAAATCTAGGTCGTACTATAAAATTACCTACTAACAATGTTATTCTAACCACTGACTTACATATAGATTGTAAGGTTGTGATTCTAACCTAAAAATATGCTAATGCCTTTTTTTTTGTCTCCAAATCGTAAATTCAGTAAATTTGTAACTTCAGACAGTTTCAAAACAAACAATAACACGATTACATACCCACCAAAGATGCTGTTCGCTCATAAACATCCTCAAAATCCCACAACAATTGTCCAGCTTGATACTCCGCGAAACATCACTGGAAAACTTTAAAAATCACTTCCTGCGCACCACTCCGATTTTCTTTACTCATTTCTCAAACCTTTATGCGTAGTTTGGTCTCAATTTGTTGCAGTTTAATCCAAACATTAAAGTTACGTGAGAGAGTAAACGAAATTCGACGATAGCATTGACAACTGAAACTGACGTACTTATGTTTCTTGTTGCCAGTGTTGCCACACACATAACTATTTTTAGTTCCTCAAACATTCATTTCACGACTTTATAGACAAACTGTACTTTTCTCAGGCAGGGCCTACGCCTACGCCATTGTATAATGTATAATAATGTTGACAAACTAACGTATGGCGGCCATACGTTAGTTTGTCAACATTAGTCAGTAAGTACTTATCGTTTGTACCTTCATTCAGTAAGAGAAAATGAAAAAAATAGTAATAGAATCGCAACTTTGCAGTTTCTGATAAAAAATCCATTGGAACTTTCAGAAATGTATCCACCGCTTTTCTGAAGGAAGACTGACTTTGACTTAGGGCTGTACTTGACTTTGACTGGACTTAGAGGACGAGAACTGTGACTTATTAAAGCAAAATGAGATAATAAATATACAAGACTTGGCTGTATGGCTCAAATTGCCTTTGCCTATCCGAAAATGGATTAATAAAACTACTACTACTGAAAAAGCTTCAGCACGATTGAACAAGATGGCGTTGCTAATGTTGCCTTAGATTATAAAATGAATAAAAACGAGTAATTTATAAATTTTATTAATGAGTAATAATTAAAAAAGAATAATATGAAAGTACTTTAATATGAAAGTACTCGATACCTGTCCAAAAGTACTTGTTTAGTAAAAGTATCGCATACAAAGTATCGAGTACAAAAGTATTGGTATCGAAAGGAAATCTACTCGATACCATAAAATATCGATACTTTTTTCGTGTCCCTACTGACATATAGTTCCTAAATCTAACCTACTTCTAGATGTTCTAGAAGGATGAAATTTGGAATCCAGCTCGATAATTGTGAGTAAACGTAGGAAAAAATCGAAAAATAAATAAAGTTAAAAAATAAGGGAAGTACCCACACAAACACTTTTTTTTTATTGTAGCATTGGAACCGTTATAACGTTACATGCAGATATTTAAAACTATCCCAATGTATGTATTATTATATCCCTACTAATATTTTAAATGCTAAAGTAACTCTGTCTGTCTGTCTGTCTGTCTGTCTTTCTGTCTGTCTGTTACGCTTTCACGCCTAAACGGCTGGAGCGATTGAGATGAAATTTGGTATCGGGATAGTTCGAGGCCCTGGGAAGGACATAGGCTACTTTTTAACCGACAGCGCCAAAGGAGGGTTATCATTTTAAGCGATAACGACTTTTACGCGTTAACAACTTCTACGCGGTCGAAGTCGCGGGGAACAGCTATTTAATATAAATGAGCTTAAAGATTAGTCTATTGTAAATATTCAATCACGCTACTTAGCCTAGGGGCTTGGCAGAGGACTAATATCCGTAGGTATACTACACTCGAGAGCAATGAATCCGGGTCACTTAAAGAATCCTAAAAATCTCGGAAACTAAAAATGCTAGGTTAATGCAATAAATTGTATTTAATAGACAATGTAATACTCCTTAAATGAAGGTATTAAAACTTCTTAGTTATTGAAAAGTTATATCATAAAAAAATCAAATTTGAAAAAGGGCCACTTTCGAAGATGGAACTACGAAATTACAGCATTTGGTGTTGCTTTTGTTTGTAATCTGTCATTTATGTGGGTACATAAACCATGTTGATAGTGCTCTATATTCATTAATCAAGCTGAAATTATGTCGCTTACGCCTGAAGAATGCACCAGAATACTTACAATGCTGGAAACCGGCCGGAGTCAGCGCGATACAGCCAGGACTGTCGGTGTGTCGCTGTCAACAGTACAAAGAGTTCTCCGACGTTACGAAGAAACTGGTTCTAACCTACGCAGACCAGGAACGGGCAGAACCAGGTGTACCACAGCACGAGAAGACCGATACTTGGTGAACACCATGCTTCGAAATCGCTTTCTCACAGGAACTGAACTCACCAATCAGTTTCGACGCCTCGGAGGAAGTAACCCAAGTGCATGGACAGTAAGACGTCGGCTTGCTGAATCTAACTTAAAACCCCTTAGACCTGCAAACGGCCCTAAACTGGAGCGTGGGCATCGTATTTCGAGACTAAGGTATGCCCAGAGCCACGTAAATTGGAGTATTGAAGATTGGTCAATAGTTATGTTCTCCGACGAATCAAAATTTATGCTCTACAAGCACGATGGAAGACACAGAGTGTATCGAAGACCAGGGGAAAGATTCAAGCAAGCATGCATCGAAGAAAAAGTAGCCTACGGTGGTGGGTCTGTACTTGTGTGGGCCGGAATTTCTTCTGAAAGTCGCACAGAGCTGGTGATCATAGAAAACGGCTCTTTAACTAGCGTAAGATATGTGGAAGAAATCCTCAATGATCACGTTGGTCCATTTATGGTCAATTTAGGTGAGGATGCTATATTTATGCATGACAATGCCCGACCTCATACAGGTAGGATTGTGAATGACTACCTTCAAGAGATGAACATTACTCGTATGGAGTGGCCAGCGCGCAGCCCGGATATCAACCCGATCGAGCATGCTTGGGACGAGCTAGGCAGATGCGTAAAACAACGAAACCCTCCCCCAATCACGCTTCGTGAGCTCAAAATTGCTCTCACAGAGGAATGGGAGAATATTCCCCAAAATCGTATAAGGAACTTGGTGTACAGCATGCCAAACCGCGTAAACGCAGTAATGGAAGCACGAGGAGGCAATACGAAGTATTAAAATTCAAGAAAATCGTAATAAAGTTCAAAAATTTCATGTTTCCTATTTTTGTTTTAAGGAGAGATCGGCAGTTTTTTCTTTATGTAATTTTGTGTTAATAAAATGTATGGTGACTCATATTTTTTTTACTTTCATTTAAGGAGTATTAGGTACATTGTCTATTAAATACAATTTATTGCATTAACCTATCATTTTTAGTTTCCGAGATTTTTAACATTCTTTAAGTGACCCGGATTCATTGCTCTCGAGTGTATATGGGCAAAATACATAATTACGAAATAGGTTTAGTTCAATTTTTACATGCGGATAGGTTTATTAAGGCTTCATAATTATTATTATCACGTTACTAAGTCTAGGGGTTTGGCAGAGAACAATTGAATTCTGTATGTACGTGGGAGTAAAAACTCAAAAGCGTCTAGATCTAATTTAGTAGCAGATAATATTAAAGTCACGCCGTTATCCTCAAACGGGTAGGCAGAGGCATAGTATACGCCTACTTTGACCTTATAGTTTTACGTCCCACGTATTAGGTTGTGAGCCTATTGCCGTGTTGAAATGAATAAAACGCCGCCCATAAGGCCACCAACTTTACTTTTAACTATTGTCATTTTACTGAAAACCGGGTTTCATCCTTCTCTACGCAATGGATGACGTACCGATCCATCCTGGGGTTAACCTTTTGAGGGCTTCCCCGGGGCTCCCAATCGTAGGCATAAGGCAGGGAACGTGTGGTTTTTAGTCGATAGGAGTCCGACATATCATCCATGTAGGATTTTCCTAACATAAAAAAGTGTGTGCGTAACCTTTACGCGCGATTGAAGTAAAAATTCTTTGCCATTTTTTTTTTGTTTAAAAAAAAATGATGGAAAGTTCTCATGGATGTTAAGCCGGACTCCTACCGACTAAAAAACCTCACGTAACGCCCAACAGTCTATGGTTGGGAGCCCCGGGTAAGCCCTCGGAATGATGTCCCAGGACTCCCAACAGTGTCCCAGGACTCCCAACAGAAACTTCTTTGCCAATGACGGCATCAAATGTTATGTGGCGGCGTGGTGTAACCATAACATCTGCATTGAAAGCTGTATAGGGCCAGTCCCAAAGAAAATCTCGAATAAGTAAAAAAGGTTGCCAATTTTTCATGCCGCACAAGACAGAGTCTCCTGTACATGGCGCAGATTCGTTATTAAGAATACTGCTCTCAACTTTTGGATAACTCCCGGCAGTGCTTACACACCGTCTGTACATGCAGCGATGTGATATTCACAATAAAGACTGTCCATAGGTAACTGACAGCCTTGAACCACTGGTGCAGTGTAGAACATCAGTATTTTTTATATATTAAGCTCGCCATATTTGACGTCGCCACTGATGGAAAACGCGCATCTAGCGATTGGGGATTTTGTACAAAAGAAATTTGTACAAAATCTGGATCAAATCACTTGAGTACATATACATATCGAGATCTTTCCGGACAAAGTAAAGCAAACAAACAAAGAGACAAAAAAATTTTCTAACTACATTTTCAGCTTCGGTATGCGAGAACACCAGGCGAGCTTTTTTGAAGTTAAACTTCTTTATCGGCGTTGGAATTAGTTATTTATGCCACTGTCAAGCAAAGCTTGGTTACGAAACAAGTTTATGTAATTGGCGGTTACGATGATCGAAACCGAAAGGATATATATAGTTGTAGGTTGAAAATAAAAGAAGAATTACTCATGAATGTTAATTCATATTTAATAAATAAATACATTCTCATCGTTTTATGTTTTAAATAAAACTATTAATTAAGTGACTTAGTTGTAGCAACTTTCAACAACTTCATTTATAATACAATACGTAGATCGCGTTATTGCTTATAAACTAGATTTTTTAACAATTTTTCTTCAAACTAAAGATATATATTAGAAAAGACCTCTTCAATATACATAGTACATTTATAATAAGTTAGTAGATATATGATACAGAATTGAAAACCCTAACTTAATTATACAACTAAAATATAAGTAGATTTATTCGTAAATGTTCAATGTGCATGGTTAATGAAAAAGAATGAATAAAATCCGAAAAATGAATGAAAAGACCGAACGATGTTTTTATATCTAAAATGCTATTAATAAAATTAATATGTTGCCATTGTAAGTGACCCATTATGATGCAATGTAGGTACAGTGATAAAAAAAATTAGAATGGGTCTAATAAATAAGGGGCTGTAAAACCTCTTTTAAGCTACTCTCAGTAGCGCCCTAAAGGCCGTACCTATGACTGAACATATTTCATCAAAGTTCAAAACTAAAGAAATTTTTGAGCGTAAAGCGAAAAAGCGTTTGTACGCCCTATTACGTTCAGTTTCCACGGCGATATAAGCGGTTCCATTAATGATTCCGCTTTTCTTGCACCAGTAAACTGTGGTGCTGGTGCCAGGAAAGCAAGTATGCAGTTTAATGTTATAAGTTAAGCGGACTGAATGGTACCGCTATTCGCTCAGTGTATATTAAAAGGAGGTTTTATATATTGGGTGTAGGTAACACAGAAATAAGAGAGACTTTAAGAACTAGTCAAATTTTTTAAGCATTTTTTCCAAAATGACAGTTACGAATAAAACTACGTTGCCTCTGGTAGAGGCATTACTTGAAACTTATGGTTGCCATAAACGAATACGAATATCGTTTACAAATTCAAAAATGTTTGAACACAAGAATAATTACATCTTTGGCGTCAAGCGAAATCTACAAAAGCGTTTTTTTTTATCTCATTTCTAACTTTACTTTTATATTACGTGGAGTATTTCTGTCTATATGTTCCCGACGTTTTGATCAGATAGCGTCAAGCAATTACCTGCGATTGGTATAAACGTCGCCAATTTTGGAAATGATTTTCCCGATGGGAAGAATAACGAACCATTTTTGAAAATTATTGGCCTCCGTGTCTATATTCAAACATTAATAGCTAAATTATGTTTAGAAAAGTTCAATAAATGTATCCATCAAACAATTAAAAATATTATGTACAACAGAATGCCTACCTACCTTCTTGAAGGTTAAAAGGCGTGAAGAAGTAATATATTATTGTTTAATGTAAAGTTGAAACCACAGAAATACACCACGTCTTTACAAAATCAACCCATATCTCTATTACAATAAAGACGTATTTCGCTTGAAATACGCTTAAAAGTATTACATTCAAGGATCAAAACTTTATGGAATAATCATTTTTTAAAAAGATCTTTATGACAATACGAAATAGGTTCAAAATCCAACGGAGAATTAATATAATTTTACATCAATTCCTTTAACTTTGTCATGCATTACAGACATGGTTTTTAGAACTAGAAAACACTTTAGGTACAGTCGGTCATATGAATACAAGACTTGGAAAAAATTACAGTACAGCTTGATAAAAACCCTTTTTGATTCCGTACAACGCGCGCCGGGCAGAGTTACATACAATTGGGAACTGGAGAGAATCTTAGAAACCGAGCGATTCAAAAGATAGTTTCTTTTTCGAACCGTAGAAACTTGGAACGACCTGCCAGCGCTAGTGTTTTCCTTATCTTACAATCCCGGGTTCTTCAAGAGAAGCGTAAAGAGGCACATCACAAGGCCGTCAACTTGAGGACCACTGTCTATACTCTTGGTGACTGTGAGAGTGGCCCCCAGTCGATAGATGTCGCCAAAAATTTTAATCAAGCATTATAGCTCAGTGGCGCCACTATTATTCTTCACTCGTATTTTATCAAGCTGTACATGATAAATATAAAAAAATGAAAGGATTATAAAATTATTCATGACAAATGAATCGACTGTACAGACACACAATGAATTAAATGAATGATGAATTATTATTATTACGTAGAGATTCATAATCAAATAAATTGGACAGTATAAATCTTGATACTTTTATAAGTCGCGTATTCTGCTAAACAGTGACGTCATAAGTTTAGAAACGGCTAGATTTTTATTGCAATGTAATTTTTCGTACGTCACGGATCTTAAAAAATAACGGATGCAGCGAAAGCGTGACTCTGCAACTGTGTTACAATTTCATTTGCTTAGAACTGCACTCAAAGAGATAATAAAACCATGTCAAATTGCCGGCATTTTCGTACACCCGTATTTTTTTAGATCCATGTTACAAGTAATCTTTATCCAACGTCAATATTTAATAAAATACACACTTTTTAAGTTTTCATCAGTAGCTGATAAAGGTAGTATGAAAAAGTCCCATCCCTTATAACAAGTCGTTTTTTTTTTCTATCTACCCACGTATCAAATAGTAGAAACAACAAGCCTAAATAACCGGTACAAAGTCAACAGTAGCTACTACCCGTTCGCTCTACGTTTGCCGTTCGCTTCCAATACTACGCCACTACTTCAGGCTAGCGGCAAATTTAAAGCGAACGGGCTATCCATTTAAATTAGTCAACAGTACAAATGAGCCAAGTTGGCTATGTCTTGTCTATATCGGACTATCAATATCAGATTTATAGAGCAGTTTTTAAAGGCAACCGTAAAACATGGTGAATAAAAACACTTTTTAGTGAGAGATTTGGCCAAAAAATTAATTTGTCCAGGACTGACTTTTTGTCCATTCACAACTGGATTAGTACAGTCAGTAAGATATTATGTTTGAAAAGTGATACAGATATTGCTTCTAAGACTGGGTCGAATGGTGTTTGAGTTACGGACTGCGTACCGAAAACGCAGTATGGGTAAGCCCCAAGGACAAACGACCTTATAAAGGTCGCAAGAGACTGCTACCAAACGTTATGGTGATCTTCAGGAGTATCTATGCCAAAGAGTGTTAGGCTGAGGCCGCACTTGCGGTTACCGCGGCGGTTTCTAACCTCGAAATGTCAAACCATTGACTTGATTGCATTAGCTTTGACATTTTTGAGATAGAATTTGTCATTTTGAGGTTAGAAACCGCCGCGGTAAACCGCAAGTGCGGCCCCGGGCTTAGGGCGAAAATGATATTACAAGGGTTGTTGAGTTCGTGTACGATTCGCGCCACGAAATATGCGAATGGAAAACTTGCCAGATTTTCTATAAATGACAACGAAGAACTCGAAAGTTCCATCATTCGCTTCCTGACAAATTTCCTACTCTGATCTTTGTAATCTCTTTCTATATCAAAGTCGCATCTATCGTGGCGGAGTGTTGCAGGAAGTAGTGTTAATACCCCCTAGATCCTGGAGATAAAAAAACCAACCCTTGTGTTTTGCTTTCGAATTGGCTACCGTTCATTCTTAATTTCAAGTAAGCTCTCTTTGAAATCTATAAAACAAAGACGGGTTTGTTACAACATTTATAACTCAAGAACGGCCGTACCGATTTGGCTGAAAATTGGTGGGGAGGTAGCTTAGAACCAGGAAACGGACATAGGATACTTTTTATCCCGTTTGACCTCGCTTTTTTTTTTCGCTTTTTTTTGGTCGATTCTCTATTCTGCTGGCGACGTACACCGGTAGTCCACGTCCTATGCCTGAATATGCGCAATTTCTAAAATAATGCGACGGGAAACATCTATCGTGAACGAAATTATTCTGGCGGGAGTAAATGCGACGGGAACGGGTGATTTACTCTCTTATGTGACGCATACGAAGTTGCGCGGGTCAGCTAGTAAGAAAATAAAATAAAGAGTTAACTCAAATAAAACTGCTCTATACAACTGTGTTTGAAAAGTTTATACGTGCAAGCATTTCAACGTATACGCACGTTATTCCGGACAGTACACTTACTCTATAGTAATTCAGTTACAGTCCGAAAAAAAATATTATATTGGTAACATTGTAGTTATAAAATCCCTTCAAAGGATACAAATGAAAAGCAGCCTTAAAGTCGGTAGAATAAAGAAGAAAATCGTACATAGTTTTGGAAGATATTAGTTTTCCTTAACATTATATTTTTTAAATAGATTTTATGGACACTGGGAAATGCACCTAGGTCGACTAGAGGTTTTCGGAAAAGGTTACTACCTATATTTAAAATTTCTCAAATCGCCTATTCTAATAAATTTCATCAACAATTATTGAATAAATTCGTTTTATTTTATTAATATTTTATAAATATATTTAACTGTGATGTCTATGTATTGGTTTGTGCTGAAATTAATTATATGTGTGTACTTTATTCCAATTTGCATTCGCTATTCCAAACGTATGTACAATTATTATTATTCTATAGAAAATATCATGAATATTTTAGGATAATATTATTATTTTGATTTATAATATTAAAAGTTGTTAAATGTTTATAATACTTTTCGGTTGGTAACATGCAATGAAATTTAAAGTGTATCCTAAAGTCGCAATTCAAAATTTAATAAATTGTCGTAATTAGTATATTTTATTTATAATTTTGTTTATCCACTTCATTCAATTATCGACTTTATTCCCTAGCTACAACACCCATCACTTCCACTAACCCGAACTTACAAAAATCCTTTATTTTTTTTTTACCTAGCAACGTTAAGCTTAGTGTTGCAAGTTAAAAATTAAAATGCAAGTTAGACAGTCGTCAATTCAATGTGTTCAATAATTTCGTATTTAATTTTACGAGAGCCAAGACACAAAAAAAAAAAAAAATTCAGGATTAGTGACAGCGATAATACCAACATCTAAGTAATAAATCCCCCTCTAAAATGTGGACCCAATGTTTTAATTTCGATTCAAACGTTTTTCGTTTCTCATAATAACACCTCTTTTTGCTAAAAGAGGTTTTTATGTTAGTCCTTGTAAATTTTCTTACGAAAATAATTTAAAAGTATAAGTAATATCATTTTTGACGTCCAAATTTTCTCGACGCCATCTTGAAAAAGCAATTTACGATATAGATCGTCGCAATATGTCGTGACGATAAATGATGGTGACGATTACTTAAGGCATCATGGCTTCTGAACTTATAAGGGGGTGTTCAAATAGTATACATAAACGGACGACACAATTAATTGTCGTCTACGACTTTTGTGCGGTGGCGAACGATTGTCGTTGCACTGGGAACGGCTTGCACGACAGTCGTAAAACGATAAACAATGACAAAAATATCGTCTGACGATAAACGTCGTGATAATGGGAACAAACAGAGACTATAATTGTAGTCCGAAGATAACTATCTGGGCACCGATTCTCGCTTCACACGACATGAATGCGTGGACGGAAATCGGCGGGTGACGCGTGGCCTGTCTCATATTTAGGAACGGCGAACATGAGACGGACGACGTTTCACCCGTAAATTTGCGTCCACGCATTCACGTCGTGTGAACGAGAATCGGCGCCCTGTAACGACATTTTGGGAACGCGTCCACTGCTTTTTTTTCAAGATGGCGTCAAAAAATGCCTTTTTCTTACTTTATAACGAACTTTTCCATAATCCGCGTACGATATTCAAGTGTGTCCATGTCTTTATTACTAAATTTGAGTGCCATAATTGTTTTGGCACTAAATAATCAAAGTGCCATACCAAATTGCCGACCATAACCGTTGAAAGTACCACTAACCACATTTTGTGGTACTTAGGAGCGAAAATCATTGACAGTAATTTTTACTACAGTAAAAATTATAATGCATAGTCGTATGTATTATAATTCACAAACAATTTTATGTATATACTTCGTTGAAACTACATTACCATAGCCTCCGAAGCTATATAACATTCATTCATAAACACATAACTTTATTTGCGAATAATCATAATTAGATATTTATAAAATACTAGCTGATTTTATTGAGAAATCAATTCCATACTAAATAAGGAGTGCTTGAAAATAAGATGGCACTTAAAGATGAGGTACCTGACCGATAAATCACATAGGATATAGTGTGGCAACACCTTTACTCGCGAAGCTAATATCCGAATAAATCAAACAATTCGGAGTTTGAATTCGCGGAACCTGAAAATGTTCGAAGTTTGAATTCATGAAACTCGATACTTTTCGAAGTTTGAATTCATGGAACCCGGAACAGTTCGAAGTTTGAATTCGTGGAAGTCGAAAACATTCGGTATTTGAATTCACGTAGTTTTTTTTTTCACTGATACTGTACTGTATGCAGTTTTTATACTTCGGTGCTTTTGCCGACTCCATGTTTGTTGTCTGGTATCCCTGACGCGCTTAACTTGCGCGTACGTCCCGGGAATATGCCGCCGATGCCGCCGAATAAACGTCCTGGAAAAGAAAGCATTAGATATAGTAAGTGTAGAATTTGAGCCTTTTAATGATATTACTGAACTAATATTAATCTACCCGCAATCACGGACACGTGATTTTAGTTCTTCCGGGTACTCAAGGTTGTGGAATAAACGGCCTATCTAGATTTTCTCCAGCATATTTAGTTGTATGTCTGAATGATTGACAGCGCGAGTTAGCTCTGGCGTTTCAAACGTCTAAAAGCTACGGCGACGAGTCCGCCTACTGGTCTTGTCGTAAAAAATCTTGATGAAAGATACTAGTGGGATTGTAAGAGCATTAGTTCCAAAGTATATGGCTAGGCTAGGCTATTATATGAGGATGGCCCCAAAATGCATGTATATTAGGCTACACTAGGGACCAGGATCGATTCAGTAGTATCCAGAGAACCTACAGAGCGGCGGCGGCGGGGTGCCATGTAACGACGGGTAAGAGTTAAAAATGTCACCACCCCTATACATCTCGAGGGTGTCGTAAGAGGCGACTAAGGGAACACTTTTGCAAAAAGATCCATTGCGTAGAGAAGGGAAACTCGAAATGAAACTCAGTTAACATTAAAACGGCAATCGTTAAGCCATGTTGAAGGCCTTATGGGCGGCTTTTTTAACTGCGGGGACCTGCGCCTGTCCATTTCAACACGGCAATAGGCTCACCACCTATTACGTGGTACATAAACTATAAGGTGAAATGTAGCCCTTCGGGGATAAAGGCGTGATTATTTGTACAGCTTGGCAAATAAGTCTAGAAACGGAACTAATATTTTGCAGGCTGGCTACATTGTCAAAAGGCTGCCAATAACGTCACATATGTCTGTTAGTCAATGACGTTATACAATTTGATTGGTGGGTTTTATTGACGGTTGTTGACAACTGGATACTAATTGGTGGTTCTTTTTAACGGGTTGCCATATGGACAGCACATCCGACTCGAAGGACCATGTAATGGTGAGAAAATCTTGGTAGTATAATAATTTATGAAATTAAAATGCTTGTTGAAAATTCGAGCTGTGTAATAATTTTAATACGGTTTGACATGTATGTGGAGTTTTTGCGAAGGCATTAAAAACTATACTGCCAAACATAAAGAGAAAATTATCATTTTCAAATCAAAGGCTTTCTTTATAAATTTGTCTGAACAGTGGCTCCTCAATTATTTTCTTCTCTCTTTTTGCCAAGCTGTATGTATAAGCCCCGCACGTTGATATTGCGCTTGGCGGCCATCTTGGTGACCACTTGGTGACGTATGTCCGTCGAGCAGTCAGTACTAAAAAAAATACCATACGCAGCTTCGCGAGACCAGCGCGCGCTCGCGCTACGTCACAATGACGTCACTTAGCTGTCATTATGACAGGGTTCCAGCGCATTACCAACTTGCGGGGCTTATATGTATATGCGGAGCGCCAAAAGGTTCGAGCCACTCACCGCCAGGCGAGCGCTGGTCCGGCGGGTGCCTGGGCGAGGTGGCGTGCAGGCCGGTGCGGCTGCCGTGCTGGAACGACACCGACATGCCGCTGTCCAGCGAGCCCACGGAGCCGCGCCGCTGCAGACGCTCTGCTGCCACTGCCACTGGAAATGTACATGACGATATTGATCAAACTTTTACCACTAATTAAAGACAGTACAGATGGAAAACTCATGTATGTACTTTTTTGTCTGACTGTCTCTGTGGCGCAGTCGGTAGTGATACCGTCTGCGGCGCTGGAGGTCGTGGATTCGATTCCCACCGGAGACAAATATTTGTGTGACCCATAAATGTTTGTCTCAAGAGTCTGGGTGTTTCTATGTATAATATGTATGTATATGTATTTACAAAAAAGTATGAAAGTATTCATATCCGCGGTCTGATACCCATAACACAAGCAGGTTATTCCTAGCTTAGGTACTTTGGGATCAGATAGCTTTGAGTGAAACGTCCATGAATATTTATTTGTCACACCTACCCTCTGCTACACACACTCGCGCACCATTCAGTATCGAAAATTCGGTTGAGACCGCCTGACCTCGTGTCTGTGAATGAGTTGTCTATGTGTGCGTAGCCTCAGCGAATTTAGTATGTAGGTTTCCATTTGTGCTCTTACCCTCATGCTAACACCGAAGCAGAGGCCACTGTCTATTGTGGAAGTTTAAAGCTAGCCATATTTGGAACGATCTACTACCACCAATTTGATTATTTAAGCTACAACTTCATTCCACACATTTAAAAGAAAATAATAAGTTTCAGCTGCTAAATAGACAAAAACCCAAATGATTGGCATATTATTATTTCTGATATCACTATAACAACAATTACTTAGAACAGAAAAAGAGCACAGAAGGCGGTTTCCATACAGCAGAAATTATTTTAATGCATCGGTATAACAAATTTATTTAATCTCAAGTCCATCAAGCAGACATTTTTTAGCTTATAACTTCTGAGCAACGTTCTTTCTAATTCGACTACATAACCCTCAAGGAGACATTTTCAAACAAATAATTTCTGAGCAAATTTCTTTCTATTCGACTATAAAACCCTCTTAAACAAATATTCAAAACGCGTCTTACCAGGATCATTGATATCGACAAGCGAATTGCTGAGCACATTCCTCTTGATAATGCTGGTAGGGGGAGGGTTCTGTGACATTCGGGACGGGGCGGCCGGCGCCGGACAAGATGGCGGCGGGGGGACCACCACGCTGGAAATAACACACATTATTTTAATTCTATTTACCTGTTGGTCACACATAAACTTACAAAGTGAACAGAAATCTGTCCCAATATTATTCTAATTAAAGGGAAACCCGTGCAAACTGTGCACTCATTTCGACTACATCTTAGTTTGTAAATACAACTTTAATGTCATACACGTAAGGTTAAATTTGTAAAAAAATGCGTTAACGATATTATTATAATTGCGTGTGTATAATTGATGACATTATCAGGTGTTCTTTTTGTTTGAAATTGTGCATGGTGCCATCTAGGTATTTTCGTAAATCAATGTTATGATTTCATACTTTTTGAATTCAACCACTTTTACCATAGTATTTACAAACGGCAGAAAAAGTAATTGATCGTTTAAATTCTCTTTATTATATCTAATCAAGTTTACATAGGAAGCTTGGCAAAAAGTCAAAAAATAGTTTTGAAGCGCTCGTGGCCCCACGGACTCAGTGTTCTGTAAACGATCACTGCAGTAAGCAACATTTACTATGGCCGGATATGGATGGGTGACCACCACGTGGACCACTTTGTGACATTTATTTACGAGCGTTTCCGTGCTTCGGAAGGCACGATAAGCCGTTGATCACGGTTGTCAGTAAAATGACAGTCGTTAAGCCAAGTTGAAGGCCTAACGGCCGGCTTGAAAAATTTCAGCTGTGGGTCGTCACAACCTGCGCCCGGGTCGGCAGCGCGTGTGTAGCGCCTCTGGTGTTGCAAACGTCTATAGGCTACGGTTACCAACCTTCCGGTGGGCCGTAAGCTTGTCTGCCACCTAAGTAGTATAAAAAAAAAAAGTCTAAAAACGGAACTAATATTTGCACGCTGGCTACATTATCTTAATGCTGTCAATAATGACGTATTACAATTCAATTGGTACTTTATTTTGACGTTTATTGGCAACTGGATACTGATTGGTGGTTCTTTCTAACGAGTTGCCATCAAAGACTTCTATATAAACTGAGGTAGACATGCCCTACGCACCGATTTTTGAAACCTATAAACTGAGCTAATTAGCAGCGTTGCTCGCACTGTTGTGAGTCAAAACTTCGAGAGTAGGTACTTGGCTTGCAATCGGAGTCCATACGCCTTCTCTTTTACCTACTCTGGTTCAATTCGTATATTGCTATTGTGGTGACAAAGACGTAAATCTATATATATAAAAATAAATGCCACTTTTCGTTGTAATTTTATAACTCAAGAACGGGCTCACCTATCCAAACCAAATGTTTAGGCTTTGTTGGGACTGTTTAGTAGATGGTTTATGTGAAGTTTGCACAAAATCGGTCGAGCGGTTCTTCATTTATCACGCAAACGAAGTTGCGCGGGTCAGCTAGTATTATTTATAAGTGAGTAGTCTTAGGCGATGTGTGTGTTTGAGGATTGCTTTTTAAATCTCGTTTGTTAGAGTACGGCGCGTCTACCTCAGTTTAAATAGAAAGAAGTCTTTGGTTGCCATATGAATAGCGCATTTTTTTTTTTTGACTGCCTCTGTGGCGCAGTCGGTAGTGATACCGCCTACGGCGCTGGAGGTCGTGGGTTCGATTCCCACCGGAGACAAATATTTGTGTGACCCATAAATGTTTGTCTCAAGAGTCTGGGTGTTTCTATGTATAATATGTATGTATTTAAAAGTAAATAAGTATTAATATCCGTGGTCTGATACCCATAACACAAGCAGGTTATTCCTAGCTTACTTTGGGATCAGATAGCGTTGTGTGAGATGTCCGTGAATATTTATTTATTTATTTATTAGCATCTCAATTTTTTTACTCTTTTTGCCAAGCTAAACATAAATTTGAGCACATTTATAAAACTCTAATCTCTTTAGATGAATGTTTTATATCGGTATGAAAAAGAAAGTTACTTCATAATATGACACTCGAAAGTCTCAAGCAAGATTTAAAAAGTATACATACCCATGAACATGGACGTGATCCATACATTGTTGGTGATCTATTTCTACGTCGGCTACTCCACTGTCTCTGTTATCCATCACTGCAAAAAAAATGGTTTATGTAGGGCTACCCTCAAAATCTCAAACTCCACGCATTTTTAAATATGAGTAACGTTATAAAACAATTGACGAGGTTCAAGGCCCGTATTGCCTGGAATATAGAAGTAGTAGGGAGGTACTCCTCATAGACCGTAGTACCTTTTCAACAATCAAACAAATCAGGTAACGGGAGTCCAATGCCTGGACTCAGGCCTTTCCAAAATCGCACTACAATACAGGGTCCTGTCTCTTTCGCATACAGTCACTACCGGCGGTTTTACCAGGCCGTTGGTAAATCTGGCGGGTCGGTTCATCGCCATGGTTTTCCATCAAGCGAGCATAAAAATAAGAAATTTCAGTGTAGCCGCAAATTAATAGGAAAATGCATTTTAAGAATGCATGTTCGAGCTGCGACGCAGTAACTTTCATTTTATGACTGAAAAAGTCTTTTCGTACACATACAACGACGACGCAAACTTTCTGCCAGATGGCTCCTTCACCTAAGCATCTACAATCTACATTATTGTTCAATTAAGTAGAATCTACATAATTCTGCTCTGAAATACTTCTGGACCATCAAATTATGATTATCGCAAGCCATATACTATCCATGTCGAAGGACCGTGTCAGCGGGCCGGATTAAATGCTTTCGTCCATCACTGGACTACACGAAGGCAGTACTTACCGGTCCTGGCCGAGTTGCCCCCGGGCCGTCCCTTGCCGCGGTTCAGCTCGCCCTCTATGCGCATGGCCTCCATCTCGTCCATCTCGGCCACACTCTCGCGCAGGTCCTCGGCGAACTTGCAGCGGTCGTGTTCGTTGCGAGCGTTGAACGTGGCGAGGCGGCGGCCGTCCACGCGTCGTGACAGTCGGATGCCGAATGGGTAGTCTGAAAACCAGCGTAGAACTCAATAAAGATGCGGTTCCACTTAGGCGGAGCTGAGAGGAGCTATGCCGCGATTCACCTATCACGGTGCGGAGCGGAGAGGAGCAGAGATAAGCTGTGCCGCGATTCACCAATCACATGGCTTAAAATCCACAGCTCCTCTCCGCTACGCCTAAGCGGAACCGCACCTTAAGAGTCGTTTTTTAGAAGAAAGATGGAGTGGAATGTGAAGGGATTCTGAAATTAAAATGTTTTAAGTATGGAATATATTTTGTGCAACACAATCTACTCTAACCTACAATCTACCTTATCCTACCCAATCATACGCTACTTTGTCCTGCCCTACTCTACTCTATAACACAAGGCGAATCCGAAAATTTATGATACTTAATAGTGACAAAGTACAGGAGCAATCATAGCATTTGTTCAGGGCGTAGCATACAACGAGTCATCAATTTGAAACAAGACATTCTAAACAAATTAACTCTTGCATGGTTTCTTGCACCAATTATTTTAATTTATCTTCATTAGTTAAAGAAGTTCTATTAGTGGTATGTAGTTGGTAAAGTTAAGAAAAGAAAATCTTTGGAACTGAAACACCGCCATTACAATGTTCACAAGTTCATATGAAGTTACGTATTCTATGTGTCAATATTTCTACCTAAGGGAGGGTAGCAGTAATAAATGTCAACTAATAGGGATGTGACAGGGGTCACGAGATTCGCAGTACAACATAAGGATACATAAATCTTCCTTTAATAACCTTTATACTCTTGATTGTTGGCACTTGATGGAACTTGTTGTAATACATTATGAAAAAAAACACAATCACTTGTACTATTCCACTACCTACTTTCATTTTATTTTAATTTTAGCAATACCTGACCGGTTTTACTTGATAGCATTACCCATTAGCATAATGGTACTTACGTGGCACAGAGAATAAGTTAACGAGCATGCCACACAGCGGGAACGACTGTCGGAACGTGTACGTGACTGAGGACTTCTTCTTGCTGAAGATCTTCGTGATCACCAGCAGGTCATTGAATAGGAACACCTGGAATAATACATGGTCATTTAATACAAAGTGTTTTCTGAAAACGGAAAATTTGGATTCAGAATTTAACCTTTAAATCAATTTTCGTATCACTCATATTATGTAGATCGGGTACATTACATTAATACGAAAAACTTAATTCCGAAAGTCACAATCACGAATTTCATAATTACGAATTTCATAAGTCCGAATGATTCGAGATCCCGAAAGTAAAAAATCCGATGTTGCATAAATCCTTTTTATTAAAAGTCCGACCGAACCGAACCGAACCGAACCGTTGAATTCCGAATCATTAAAAATCCGCCATATTATAAATACGAACTTGAAAAGCTGTTGGCTTTTCGGGAAGAGAATAGAAGAGAGAAATGATAAAAAGGATTAAAATTATAACAGACGATTTATTGAAATAGAAACTCGGGGTCGTGGGTGTGGTCAAGTAGCAATTATGCAAGTGCGACTTCCGATGGTCTTCGCAGGTGGATGCGCCAGTACCGACGCATACATATTTTTTAGTTTATGTATTTAATGGTATTTATTATAATTATTATATGTCAACACTCACGCACTAAACGCATCTTACTTTTATGTATTGTCTATGGCAACACTATCCCGCCCGCTTCCTACATTCACATTCCGCCATAGCTATTGGAAGATACGCACGCACCCGTCTCTTAACGCTCCGCTCCGCTATCGGCCGCTGTGATTACCCATCATATCGCGCTACATCGCTTATCATCAGCCACAGTCTCGAGAGTTACGGTTATAACTCCTGTGTGCATATTTCGCGGTCGTGAATCAAGACCCCGAACGCAAAGCTGGGAGCAGCGCCTACCTACCAACAAGAGTTCAAGGTAAGTGCGCTTCCAAGTGTGGTCCTCCGTCCGGATATTCCATCTAACGCATTCTTTCTACTAATAATATTAATTACCTCTTTTCCTATTAAATTCACGCATACGCATATATATATTTAGTATATTACTCATAAATACTCAACGCAAATATTATATTTAACGCCACCCGCACGCATTAGAAAAGTTAATTATCTTTTCACACCGCATATTTTATATTACTCATAAGTACTCATATTCTATAACGCATTTACGCTATTTATCATAATCATATTTACCTATATATAATCAACCCGCTGGCAGGTAGCGCCCCCCGAAATTATCGCTACCCAGGACTTGGACCATCCTGGCCATGTTAGTCCGGTTGTCCGATTCTAGGCAATCATTTTGATATTTTTTGGTAATTAGGAGTTTTGGCATAAAGTAAAACGGACAATCCAAAATTAACAATTTTCTCAACCGTCATAAATTTAACGTAGTTTCCCCAATTTCATTACAATTTCATATTATCTTTCGAATTGTAATCGTAGATAAAACTCATATTTATACGTTAATTTTATACCCACATATATTTATTTTATTGTGACGGTACTGGGCAACGCAGCCGATACATAACGGTATTCAAACGATTAACAGCTGATTGTTACGCAGACTCCATATTGGGTTTGTTCTCTGAATACTTTATCGCAAACAGCTGATTTAAGCTAACAGCTGATCGTTGTTCGAATTTTATACTTTTTCGCTGAATATTTCTATTACCTACCCACTTATATACATACTCGTATCTCGTATCAATTATATTATCATGGCTTCTAAAGACAAATCCCATAGTAAAAGTTCAGACGAAAGTCAGGTCATGATAAATTTTTTAGAATACAAAAAACAAAGTTTGTTTCACATAGTTCAAGAAGTGTACAACTTAAGTCTCAAGGTTACCGATGAAACAGTACGCATGATGTTTCTCGCTCGGGTTCAATCTATCGATAAAACCCGATCGGATTACATCGAAACTATCGATAAATTGTTAATTGAACAATTAAAAGATAATCCGCAGGTACAGCCGAGTTATAGTGTTTTTAATACATTTGATGAATTATACTGTTTCATAAAGCAAACGGAAACTACTCTGAGACAAGAACTCGACGATAAAAAGAAAAGTGATAATTTTAATATCAAATTACCCCCACTTAAACTCACAGGTTTCGATGGTACTTATGGTAAGTGGCCTATATTTTATGAAAATTTCTGTAGTGTGATACATACGAATACTCGTCTCACCAACGCCGAAAAGGTTCAATATTTGATAGGTTGCCTTTCGGGTAAGGCACTTACTGTTTGTTCAGGCATAGCTGCTACCGCACAAAATTACGATGTTATTTGGCAAGCCCTTCTGGCTAAATACCACGATACCAGGGTTCAGGCGTCGTGCTATTTAGAACAAATGTTACACCAGAAGCCAGGGCAATCGGCTGATCAGATCTTGGAGAACTTTTGTTCAGCTGAAGCAGCTCTGCAGCGTCTACCTATCACAAATTTATCAGATTTCATAATAACTCATTTAGCATTAAGCAAGTTTGATAAACCTATGCTTGAATTGTTTGAACAATCTCATAGACATTTGAGTGTACCTACATATAGTGACGTCAAAACATTTTTGACAGAACAAAGCAAACTCCAAACGCTCCGCTCACCATCACATTCCCAAAAAGGTGATTATCGCGCTCAGCGGAGTTCAACCGCCTCTCATTTAAATAAACCTAAATCATTTTTTACGCAAACCCGCCCTACTAATTTGAAATCAGTCGATACTTCTAACATAAAAAATTGTATCGTATGTAACAATAATTCCGCTCACCCTTTGTTCAAATGTCAACATTTTATTCAAGAGACTGTTGAAACGCGAAATGAAATAGTTCGTAAACATTCCTTTTGTGTTAATTGTTTAGGTTTTCATCACGTGAGTGCTTGCAGATCTGTTAATAGGTGTTCGATTTGCAATCGGTCTCATCATAGTTTACTGTGTTATAAAAATAATTTGAACGCATCAAATTCAACAAGAAATCATGCTACCGGCAACGCATCGAGGCAGGCAAACGCGTCTACTGCGCCGTCCGAGCATTCCATGTCGACTCATGCGTCATCGGCAGATGATCCGTCCCGCTCGCACTCGCGGGAGGCGCGGTCACATAGTGGCAATATCGCGTCGTTATCGGCTGTGATCCCTCCGCCGCGTAATTCAAGCAGCGCGACCACGGTTTTGTTGCCGACTGCTTGTGTATATGCAAATTATAAATCGGATCGTATACGTTTGTTTTTGGACTCAGGATCTATGAGTAACTTTATTACGAAGTCTTGTTGTGAGCGTTTGCACTTAACCATACTTAACGCTCCTTCTGTCATTAAAGGCATAGGTCAACTTGAAAGCCAATCTTATGGAATTACGCATTTCAAAATATATTCGCGATTTGATGCCCGCTGTTCTTATTCGGTTAGTGCACGGGTTATAGACACTATTACAGATTTTTTGCCTAACGTGGAAATTGATACAGCGGAATTAACCCATTTACAAAATTTACCTATGGCTGACGAACGATACTATACTCCGGGTGGTATAGATTGTTTGTTAGGTAATGAACTCTTCCCCATGATTTTAGGGTCGCAAAAAATTACATCCCCAACCTCATCAGTAATCGCGATAGAAACCACGCTCGGATACGTCGCAATGGGAAAGGCGCATGCTTTACCTTATTCGCTAGTGGCAAACAAGCATCCCCGCGATCGCATGTCTCATTCCTCCGTGTCCGACAAGGCCTTCTTATGTCACACTCAAGATGTGTCTCTCGAACAATTAACGCAACGCTTTTGGGAGATAGAACAGGTGCCAGATAAGAAGCACATTAGCACGGACGACGCAGCATGTGAAAAGCTGTTCTCGTCTACGTACTCACGCGACGATACCGGTAGATATACGGTTAGTCTTCCCTTTAAATACCCTCCCAGTGAGCTAGGGCATTCGTACACAATCGCCAAACGCAGGTTTTTAAATTTAGAAAAAAAGTTAGACGCTTCTAACTTACGCAACGATTATAATGCCATTATTCAAACATATATTGATCAAGGTTATCTCACTAAAGTGTCAAATAGCTTTCTAGACTCTCAAGTTTATTATATGCCGCATCGGGCCGTTTATCGCCCTGACAAAGAAACCTCTAAAACGCGTGTGGTCTTAGACGCTGGGTGTAAAACCACGTCAGGTAAATCGCTTAACGATTTGCTTTATACGGGACCAATATTACAGAACAATATCTTTCATTTGCTTCTCAATTTGCGTATGTACCCGGTTGCTGTAACCGCGGACATAGAAAAAATGTATTTTCAAGTGAAACTTACTCAAGATCATCATACATATCAAAGAATATTATTTAGGTTCGATTCCAATTCTCCTATTGAAAGCTATCATTTCAACCGCGTTTGTTTTGGCGTCTCCAGCTCACCCTTCCTGGCAATGCGAGTCGTAAACCAGCTCGCGTCAGACTGTCGCGCTTTATATCCTCTGGCGGCTTACGAAGCTGACAATCACATGTATGTTGACGACTACGTTAGTTCCATAGAGAATGTAGATTTAGCTGAAGACACCTATAGGGAAATGGTCGCTATGTTTAAATCTGGAGGTTTTAACTTAACTAAGTGGATCTCTAATGACAATACCCTATTGTCACGTATCCCGTCAATTCATAAGAGCTGTCTCGCTGTCAAGTTTGATGAGGATCCTCATGTTGACACTAAGATCGTGGGTATGCAATGGCAACCTAACGATGACACCTTTAACTTTAAAATAGTGATCGACATGCCTTTAACATGCACTAAACGCTCGATCCTTTCCGTAACCGCGCGCTTGTTCGATCCGCTTGGAATCATCAGTCCAGTGGTCGCATACATGAAGTTGCTTATACAAGAATGTTGGAAATTACAACTGGACTGGGACGAGACGGTCCCGGGTTGCATTCTGTCTAAATGGAAACACTTTCATAGGGAGTTGTCGCGTTTATCTGAAATAAAAATACCGAGACATATAGGTTTAACATCCGCTCGTCGAATTACTCTAATAGGCTTCTCGGATGCCAGCCAGCAATGTTATGGTGCTGTTATCTATGTACGAATAGAAACGGCTGAGAACGGAAACGCTCTTAATGTGAATCTACTGACCGCTAAATCCAAAGTGTCAGATTCTAATAAAACGCTAGCGCGTTTAGAACTCTGCGCGGCGGTCTTACTCGCAAAATTAATTAATTCTGTGCGCACTGTTTTTAATAAGCGGTGTCAAATAAACAATATATTCGCATTCTCTGATTCTACGGTAACCCTTACCTGGATTCACTCTCCCGCTCATAAGTTTCAAACTTTTGTAGCTAATCGCATCGCTCAGGTAAATGAATATCTGCCTGCTTCCCATTGGTATCACGTTCGTGGGGTTGAAAATCCCGCCGATATAGTCTCGCGCCCTGTGACACCTAAAGGGTTAATAAATAACTATCTTTGGTTTCACGGGCCGAAATGGCTGTCCGCACCTATAAATGCATGGCCTGTGAAGGAATATAAAATCAATCATAACGAGAAGACAGAATTACCGGAAATTAAAATAGCTTCTCTCCATGCACATACCATGCCTGTCTCCGATCACGTTCACATGATAGACGAACTTGCTGAGCGTTGCTCGAGTTGGGTAAAATTTATTCGTTCACTGGTTTATGTATTACGTTTCACTAAGATTCTCAAATCCCGCGGTATACTTTCTGTATACGATTTAGAATACGCAGAATATTATGCGGTCCGCTTCGATCAGTCTAAGTATTTTCAGGTAGAATTACAAGCACTTAAGGCTACTAAAATTTGTCCAAATCAGGCTATTTTAAAACTCAACCCTTTTCTTGACGAACAAGGGTTAATTAGAGTAGGTGGTCGACTTACTCATTCTCAACTAAATTACAATACAAAATATCCAATACTGCTATCACCTAAAGGACGTATAGTGTCGCTCTTAGTAGACCACTATCACACCGACAATTTACACACCGGTCCTGGACTAGTGTTAGCATTGACTCGCCAAAAGTATTGGATTCTTTCTGCACGAAATTTGATTCGCCAACGAGTACATAAATGTAATTTATGTTTTAAAGCTAGGCCTCGTTCTACAACTCCACCTATGGGTGATCTTCCATCCATTAGAGTTTCACAAGTAAAGTCGTTTGTGCATACCGCAGTTGATTACGCGGGACCCTTTTACGTAACTCACATAAGGCGTCGTGGAGTAAAAAGTCATAAAGCGTATATTTGCTTGTTCGTCTGTCTCACAACAAAGGCGCTCCATTTAGAGTTAGTAAGTGATCTTAGTACAGATTTATTTCTCGCTGCCTTTAAACGTTTTATCTCACGCAGGGGTCCTGTTTCAGTGTTGTACAGCGATGGAGGCACTAATTTCATAGGTGCGAAACGAAAATTGAACGAAATTTACACGCTTATACAGTCCACTAATTATAAAAATGATCTGAATAAATATCTAACTCAACATAAGATTCAGTTTCAGCACAGCCCACCTTTCGGGCCCAATTTTAATTCGTTGCCTGAAATTAATGTCAAATGTGTTAAGTCTCATTTATTTAAAGCTATCGGGAGTCAAATACTCACCTATGAAGAATTCAGTACAATATTGGTGCAAATTGAAGGCATTTTGAATAGCCGTCCGATTTGCATACTTTCTTCGGATCCATCGGATCCAACCCCCCTAACGCCTAATCATTTTCTTAATGTTACTCCGCTTAAATATTTACCCGCTGAACACATTGAACCCCTATTACCAGATAACAGACTCACCCGCTATCAATTATTAAATAGAATTGTTCAAAGTTACTGGACACGTTGGAGCAAAGAATATCTTACCTCTCTCCAACTTAGACATAAGTGGAATATGCCGTCCAAACCTGTGACGATAGGAACTGTAGTTGTTGTTAAGGATGACAATACGCATCCTTTATCGTGGCCACTCGCGGTTGTATCAGAGGTGTTTCCCGGGAAGGATGGTGTAATTAGAGTCGTCAGAATTAAGACTTCTTCTGGTGAATACATTCGTCCTGTAACTCGGCTTTGCCCGTTACCCACGCAATAACTCCTACGCTTTTGAATTATTTTTTAGTTCATAAGTTTTCATTCCTTTTATTTTTTTATTTTGTTTACTCAATGTAGAGGAAGAATCCTCTAAGCCCCCCGAAGTTGGATGCGCCAGTACCGACGCATACATATTTTTTAGTTTATGTATTTAATGGTATTTATTATAATTATTATATGTCAACACTCACGCACTAAACGCATCTTACTTTTATGTATTGTCTATGGCAACACTATCCCGCCCGCTTCCTACATTCACATTCCGCCATAGCTATTGGAAGATACGCACGCACCCGTCTCTTAACGCTCCGCTCCGCTATCGGCCGCTGTGATTACCCATCATATCGCGCTACATCGCTTATCATCAGCCACAGTCTCGAGAGTTACGGTTATAACTCCTGTGTGCATATTTCGCGGTCGTGAATCAAGACCCCGAACGCAAAGCTGGGAGCAGCGCCTACCTACCAACAAGAGTTCAAGGTAAGTGCACTTCCAGCAGGGTTCCGACTTATCTTAGTTTTGGCCTTCCTGAAGAATGCTGCAGTTGCTGATGTAGCCGTGCCGTCCACAACTTCGGCTGGCACGGTGTTTTCTACCCGGAGAGTGAAATATTTCCTGTAGCCCGTAGGGTGAACTGTTTCTTCGAACCCGTGGGGTGGATGATCGCTTGTTGCCCGTAGGGTGGACGTTCCTGCTTGGAACCCGAAGGGTGGACCCCAATGATGGGGTAATTGATGCTTGCAGCTAAACCACTGTTTACTTAGGGAGTATTTCGCTCCCTATAACTTATATTTTATTTCGATTAAATATATTTACTGACACACAGACGCCTTCGCGACGAGTATAATTTAATTTTACGAAAAATGGTTTCTTGAACTTCGCGCGCGGTCGTATTTATATCTTTGTACAGCGCCTCTGGCGGCAAGTCGGGTTATAAGTTTCATCAAAATCGGGCTCGTGACTCCTTTGAGCATTTTTAGCTATTCCTTATAGTTTCAGATTTGGCCATCCAAAACCTTTTCAAAAATTCACCCATTATAAGTATGTCTATCAGTCGTCTAGATCCCATAGCACAAGCTTATATTAGCTTAATTTAGGCTAGATGATGTTTTGTGAGAACGTCCACAAATATTTATTTATTTATTTCCATACCTCTCTCTGGTGCACTCCGGGCCGCTCTTTCTTGTGTATGTCAGGTATCTCGTAGAGGCGACAGTAGCACACGAGGCGACGGTGGGGCAACGCCAGGTGCGGCTTCTTTCCCACTATCGTTGCTTGGACTTTCATTACCTAGGCACAAACAAAAATGTATAATATTATTATAAATATAAAGCTGAAGAGTTTGTTTGTTTGGTTGAACGCTAGGATTTCAGGAACTACTGGTTGGATTTCAAAAAATTCTTTACAGTTTGATAGTCCCTTTATTGAGGATGGCTATCGGCTATATAACATCACGCTAAGACGAATAGGGGCGAAGCAGCAAAGCTGCTGCTGCGAAAAAGCAGCACCAAACAAAAAAAGTGTGTTCGTGTAACCTTTACGCGCGATTGAAGTAAACTTTTTTGCTATTGACGGCATCAAATGTTATGTTAATATAAAAATATCATTCATTGGAATTTTATTGTAATAATGAAAGATACGAGAAATTTTACGTTTTGCTTTCACTAATAAATGTATGCACTGACAGAGATCAAATGTTACCTATTAAAAAGACGCTACTTTAGCAGAATATAGAAAGCCTCACCTGCGTAACATGATCACTGCCAGGTCTAAACTCACTAGTCTTCACCCTCTCGTAAATCCCGGCAAGCATGTCCCTATCTATATCTCCACAGTCGTCGATACCTCGCAGGTTCTTTACGAAATCGTCGAGGGACATTCGTGCTTCAGGCTTTAAGTTTGGAGTGTGTAGATCTGTATTCAGCATTATTATTGCGAATGCTAGCACGAATATCTGTAAAAAAAAGATTCTTTTAATATATAGCTCATATTATACTATACTAGCTGATGCCCGCAGATTCGCCCGCGTAAAATTTGTTCACGCGGTAACTTATTCCCGGGATAAAAAGAAGTCTATGTGTTATTCCAGACTATAATGTATCTCTGTACCAAATTTCAGCCCGATCCGTTCAGCGGTTTGAGCGTGAAAGAGTAACAAACATCCACACTCACAAACTTTCGCATTTATAATATTAGTAAGAAATAAGATTAGAAGAAAAGGCGAAACTTTATACAAAAGTTACTACTATAGTTCCCATGATTCCATTGATTCGTTATTGGTAATAAAGTTTACACTATCCCTGTATGCTAATAGAAAATCTTAAAGAATAATAAGTTTTAGGGTTAGCAGCGCGAGAGTAGCATCTCTGATAATGCAAAAGTCCTTAAAATACTGCTAAAAATATTCATCCATCGAAATCTTTGACTATTTAGTGTTAGATGGTCTAAGATCGAAATAAAACCATTTAACAATCAGTTACTTTAGAAGCGCTCGTGGCGCCGTGGACTCGGTTTGTAAACCGTCACTATAGTAAGCAATAATAGCTATGGCCGGACATAGATGGGTGACCGCCACGGGACCACTTTGTGACATTTATTTGCGAATGTTTTCGTGGTTCGGAAGACTAGTGAAGCCGTTACCAGTTACCAGTAAAATAATAGCCGACATACTAAGTAGAAGGCCTTATGGACTGCTTGAAATTTTTCAACAGCAGGCATAGGATATAACCCGCACCTGTCCATTTCAACACGGCATTAAGACTCACCACCTATTACGTGAGACAAAATCTAAAAAGGTTCAATGTGGGCATATAGTATGTCCCTGCTTACCCCTTCGATGATAAAGGTTTAGAATAGAGAAGAGTACATACCGTATCATGAGTTCGCAGGCGTTGCACAAAGTCAGTGTTACAAACGCAGTATCGTCGCGCGAACGCCTCCACCAATCTCTCGATCTTCTGTGCCTCTCCCGGCAGTCGGAAGTGGGCTTGATAGCGGCGTAGTGCCACGTCTACTGCCATACCGGACAAGTCTAGTTCCGTTACGAAACACCTGTATAACAATTACAATGATAAAAAAACATGTTCGAGACATTACGATGAAACTTACTTTGCTTGACGAATAACCTGTAGTATAGTTGTTTTAAGTGCGCGACACCGTCGATGCCATTACCGATAATAAGCATCAACTTGTAAGAAATATCTATCTATCAGCATTATCTTAATATTCGAGTTCGTGAAACAAAAACAGGAAACCACCAACGTCGCGTTTTTATGGTCCTTCAAACCGGAGGACTTTCTCCTAAAGCAGCATTTAATTTTGTTTAAATAACATTAAATTACGTAGGTACTAGAGTACTGATGATAAAATTACAGCACAATGTTCCTTTACATACACTACTAAAGTGTCAAACAATCATACGTCACACCTTATGGAACTTTATGGTCCTTCGAACCGGAGGACTTTCTCATAAAGCAGCATTTAATTTTGTTTAAAAAACATCGAATTACGTACTAGAGTACTGATGATAATTACATCATAATGTTCCTTTTCCTACACTACTAAAGTGTCAAACGAACATACATCACACCTTATGAAAAGGACCACTATCGAATTTCAACGGTAACCGGGTCCCTATTTACTTTAATTATATCGGTAAAAAGAAAAATTATAAAAAAAAGACATCAAAGAGTTACAAATGTACAGTACAACTCACTCTAACACAGCCATATTGAACGGGTTCTGCAGATTGCCAAGGTATTCCCCAATCATTTGCTTGCTTAGTCCTTTCCTTGTGATGAGGAACCTCGCGACTCCTCGCGGAGAATTCTCGAGGAAGCCCCGTGAGATCAGGTATGCGATGCCTCGCTCTGGTTTCTTGTTGAATAGATTCAAACCCACGCGGTATTGTCGCTTTCGTACTGTTTCTGATACCTGTAATAAAAAAAATGAAAATAATATTACGATACTCTTCCCACGAACTGGTAAAGTATGGCCCTGTCTATTCTTTTGAGGAAATAGGCGTGATTATATTCTAAAACTTTAAGAAGTTGGGAATGTTCTCATTTGGTTGAAAATAGATCCTCGTGTAAAGAACCTCGATTTTTAATGAAAATACTAGCCGTTTATTGGGCCCCATAGGGTCTCGACACAAGTTAACCTCGCTTCAAAGTGGTACAACAACGGATGGGTCCCTAGCAGAAGCGTCCTTGCGGAGTTGGCAGGTCAAAGGTCACTCGCTTCCAAAAATAGTGAAATCTACATGTTCATGAACATTTTGTTCTATCCCAGTCACCGATTATAACTTTACCCATTATACATGAAACCAATATCTACTGTGCTAAAAGTGAACATTAGTTTTTATTTTATTTATTCATCTATATACATCCTATCTTTACAGGTTCTTAACCTAATGCGGTAGAATAACCCGACCACCTACTTATTAGATATCTTTATAACAAAAAATACAAAACAATATATAAAACAAGCGTTACTGCCTACCCTCTGCGATATACAAGTACAAAAAAAACCTACCTTTAACGGTTGATGAGTATGTTGATGATGGTCATGCTGGGGTCGACAACACACTGCTTGAGGAGGGGCTTCGTAATACGGCGGTGCGTCCTGACGCTTCCACACTGAGTAACGGTCTTCGAACCCTGACGCTGAACCGGTTCTCTGGTGCTGGTAACTTGGTTCCTGGATGTGGACGTGTGGCTCCTGTCACGTGCAGGAAGGGTTTTGAGTTGAAGAGTTGTGCGTGTGATATTTAAAAAGTTTTAGTAGTATAAGTCAATACATGGATAGGCCGGATTGGTTGGATCCATGCTAAGATTCAAAACTGATGCACATGAATGCCACAATACATATAAGAAAATGAAGAAATTACAAATCTGATCTAATCCATCTTTGTAAGGAACTTTAAAATCATTTATTAATAGTAGAACTTGTGTAGTCATTAATATTAAGCCATTAATTCCGATGGCTCCTTTGAATTCATACTACTGCCGTTTGGTCTTCACACTGCACCATCTAGTTTTCAAACACTCATCACACAAACTACTTTTATTATCAAACGATGTGGACTCTTACAGTAGATATAAACTTTTACAATAAAAAAGAATAGTTTACGAAACGGTGATGCATATAACCAAAATGGTGTACTTACCGGCGCTCTAGGCTGGTACGGTTGGTGGTAATGATGCCGATGTTCTTGAGATGATGAAGAAGATGAGGATTGGACTGATGACATGGATCCTCCTCGGACTACGGCACCTCCGCATTCGGCACGGCGGAGGGATACTGGACTTTCGGCACTGTAGCAAGAAATAGGAGATAAGTGTTCTATTTTTACATATTATATGACTGGGGAATTGGACGAATCCAGTCATATGCAATAGGTTAGTTGGACACATTTTAGGAATACAATTGAAATTGCAAGCAAATACCTAGGTACGTTAGATGGCATAGTCTTACACGTCAGTTCAATTAGATGTACATGATACGTTTGTTATTCGACGAAAGTAAGGAAGTGGTAAAAATAAAAATAAAATTGCACTTTCCGTTAGTTTGCCGTATGTCATTACTTTCCCGATTAAGATCCTTAATAGCAACACTATCATATGGTGTAATAATAAAGGACGTATTATTTTTTTTTCTAAATCAATGGGTTCGATTCCCAGCTTCAAGAATCTAATGATGAGGTTTTAAGTTTTATCAAAATCGGGCTTATTTATTTAATTTTTTCAATTGCCTTACTTTTTATGCTAACATAGATAACTTCACAGAAATTCTTTTTTTTTTTAATATATAAAAATCTGCTGTTTTGGCTCGTGACTCCTTTGAGCATTTTTAGCTATTCCTTATAGTTTCGGATTTGGCCATCCAAGCCCTTTTCAAAAAATCAGCTATATATGTCAGGTTTGCAGAAAACGGAAGGCACTGACTGCCAAACAACGGTTAAAACCATACGGGTTCCATGATCATTACTGTATCATTTTGATCATCACCGTCAAATGATGCAATATTGGGCTTAAGGCCAAGAATATTGAATAAGACTTACTTTAAAGTAATACTGCTAGTCCTCTTAGGTACTTCTGGCGGCAACCTCCTCGCGTTGGCGGCTTGTATCGCGGCCAGTTGTTGTTGTTGACGCGCGGTCGGCGACGATAGGGGCTTCCCGCCGGAGGACAGCAGGTTGCCGTATATTGGTCCTGAAAGATATACCACATTATATTAATTAACTACCTATTCTATAACAATACCAAGATTATACCACATTTTTTTGTCAATCACTGACAAAGGTCCTGGGGTATCCTTCCGAGGGCTTACCCGGGGTTCCCAACCGTAGGCTGTTAGGCCGGACACGTGAGGTTTTTTAGTCGGTAGAAGTCATAGTATAGCACTTATGAGGATTTTCCTTCACGTAAAACAAATAAAAATGACAAAGGTCTATGCTTTAGTTTATTTTTCATACTGTTGATTGATGTCACTTGGTGGAAAGAAAAGGAACCGGCCAAGTGCGAGTCGGATTCGGGCACAGCGGGTTCCGTGCCAAAAAAAATCGACAAAAAGTCAGGATTGACGTAATGGGAACCCCTTTAAATTCTTTTTTTCTGATTTTAGTATTTGTTGTTACAACGTCAACAGAAATACATAATCTTTGAAAATTTCAGTTTAGTTATTACGTTCCTGTTAAACAGACTGCAGTACCTTAAAACTGGGTGAAATTTTGAAACTGGTGTCCAACAATAATAAAATTTGTTATTGTTTGAGTGTGTTCGATACTTTTCAAATTGTTTTTTCTCAGTATTTTCTCGATTAGTCGCCTAATTTGCGATGGCCTTTAAGACACGGTTCATCGACGTTCCGATTGAATTACGCCAATGATGGTCTCTTCAAGGGAGCCAACACGTCACCAAGGTCGGTGCTACAAGACAATTGAAAATGTGACTTAATTCTAAACATTTTAAGGTTTATTATCATAGGCCTTCTGTTAAACACCAATATTTTTTTTGCGGGATGGTTTTAATCAGTTTGAGTCAGAAATGCCCTTTTTATTGGCAGGGTCGAGCCCGTGCGGGGTTTCACATACTTAATATACTCGTAAGTCACGTCCACATCACATAGTGAAGTCTCTTTCCACGAAAGGGTAGGCAGAGGCATGCTTAACGCCCACTTTTCAACTATACTAATAATAATGCACATTCACATAATGTTGAAAAATAAAACTGGTAGGAAGCAACACTTTCCCCGGTTCCCGGTTACATACCCTATATTTTATTCCCGTATTCCCACAGGACCGGAAACTACGCGGGTTCCACCCGCGTAGTGTGAGGTCTGCTGGTCAGTTATATTTCATCCCACGTAGGTGATGAATAATTTAGCCTCGTGCATTGTTATGCGTCATTTTTGTAATTTGATTACAGAAGCACATGTTTAACTGATAAGATAAAATTATATTGCAAAGAACTTAATATGGAATTTTGTTGTCATAAATAGATAATAACGGATTAAAAATGTTTATATTTTCAACGGTTTAGTGACGTAGGCAGGGAGATAACTATCCCACCCGAGTTACGCAGTCTGCAGACTTGTCTTTGCCCAAGACTATCGGCCTCCATGACCGGGGGCCTGAGGACGGTGACGGGGCTGCTCAACGTCCTTACAGAAGCAGGCCTAAGATGACAGCGTGACGTGAGTTTCACTTACGCCACAACCCCCAAGAAGCCGGATAGCACCCAAACTAACCACCAAAGACGCGGGATAGTACCAGAGTCCTTAAGGTGAGGCCGTGGTGGTAGTCAAAGCCTGTCAGTAATAATGGGACATCCTACCGAGGGCTTACCCGGGGCTCATAACTGTAGGAAGTGGTTGGGCATAGCATCCCGTTCTAACGATCAAGTAATTTTGAAGGTTTGCGACACAAACACCTTGATATATTAGATTAATGTACTTATAACCACAAAACATATCTTACCAATTGCTTCAACATTACGTCGAGAGCCATATGACACGAATAGATTTATTGCCATCGGACAAATAAATCTTATTTAGAAGTCACAAGTTGTTAGATACACGAATTTAGGAAAATACACTCACTGTAGCACTGGGCATTACATCAAGCACTTTTTTCGCACTTTTATACACTTGAATATGTTTAACTATTTCATATTGAAAAAAAGTCAAAACTTTTATGATCTGGTAAACTTCATAACACTCAGAAATTTTCATATAAACATAAGTGTTATCTGAGTCTTTTTAAAATTGTCGACTACGACGTTTTGGCTAATTGACTTTTATCAACACACAAATTTTGAGGCGAACCAAACAACAAAAAACTATACCTACGCTTACAGATTGCGCAATTTGTCAAATATTTACTAGGAGATATTATTATGTTAGAAAGTTAAATCTATAAATAAACCAATCACAAATATAATATTAAACTGTTTTACTAAACAAAAACTGATTATATATTTTTGTCAGTAACTTTTAATTACAAAATTCCACTGTACTCCAATCAAAAACAGATTAAAGACTGATTGGATAAGCATGAGATAATACGATAAGTACTATCTACTTGAAAATGACAACAATTCAAGTTTCAGATAACATACCTCTTTGATAATGCAATTGTTTTGTGGATAAGAAAAAAAATATTACTTATTAATTATTATTATTGTATCACGTTTTCACTATGGCCCGTCCTTGGATGGGTGACCATCCATGTGACCACTTTGTGACATTTATTTGAGCGCTTCCGTGCTTCGGAAGGCACGTTAAGCCGGTTGGTCCCGGTTGTCAGTAAAATGACAGTCGTTAAGCCAAGTTGAAGGCCTTTTTAGGTGACTTGTAAATTTTCAACAGCAGGCAGTCACAACCATTCGCTTGTCCATCTCAACACGGCAATAAGTTCACCACCCCTATTACGAGGAACAAATTCTAAAAAGGTGACGTGGGCATATAATATGCCTCTGCCTACCTCTTCGGGGATAAAGGCGTGATTATATGTATGATGGAAGTATGTACGTATTTCTCTAACTCTCAAAAAAATAACTGACCGAATAAATGTGAAAAAAATTCGGTATCGAGCAGGACTGCGTCTTCTGGTTTGTCGGACCAGACGCTCCAACCGTTCGTTGAACCACTGAGAACGATTTATTTTTCATTTAATTTCCGATTGCTTTTCAAAATAATCTCTTTCTGACCGAATTTCAGTTCAATTTTTAAATGTGTTTTGTTTTTCTAGCGCGCCTTAGAAAGGCTAGTTTTTGGATGGAAGAAAGAGACAGTCTCACAATACAATTCAAATTTCATAAGGGATTTTTTTTTGCATTTTGACCCATTTAGACTGAGATTTTAGGGATATATCTATTACACTCAGTATCAAGACAAATACCAATATAACTTGACCTCAGATACTAAGATCCGCAAGTGATTTTTTGTGACAAAGACAGTAAATGAAGATTTATAAACATCTCTTTTTTACGTGGGAAAATCCGTCATGGATGCGACGCCGGACTCTTACAGACTAGAAACCAACACGTTTCGTACCTAATGCCCCGGGTACGAAACGTGTTGGTTTCTAGTCTGTAAGAGTTGAAGCTGGAGCCCCGGGTAAGCCCTCGGCAGGATATCCCCAGGATTTTACAAACATACCTGAATTATTAAGTAACTGGTGGTTGTGTAAGGAATCATTGTGCGAGGAGGATGTCGATATGTTGGTCACGGAGCCGGTCACTGAACAGCTGCACACCTGGAAAGAGATAGATTGAGATGTAAGTGGAAGTAGACGACGACGTCTCTTATAGAACTAGATAGAGATTAAAAAATAAATAAATAAATAAATATATATATAACACGAACATTTCACACTTCGGTATCTGATCCCAAAGTAAGCTAGGAATAACCTGCTTGTGTAATGGGTATCAGACCACGGATATTAATACTTATATACTTTTAAATACATGCTTATCATACATAGAAACACTCAGACTCTTGAGACAAACATTTATGGGTCACACAAATTTTTGTCTCCGGTGGGAATCGAACCCATGACCTCGTGATCCACAGTCGTACATTTCGATCTCTAGACCAACGAGGCAGTCATCTCATCATCAGTCATAAAAAACCGGCCAAGTGCGAGTTGGACTCGCCCATGAAGGGTTTCGTAATAGCAAGTAACATAATACAAAAGTTCTTATAGTTCGTTGTAACTTTGATTGATGTTTTAACATTCGCAATGGTAGTGATTTTTCTAACCGAAAATTGCGGCTTATGACGTATTAAAAAAAAACTACCAGCTCTATCTCGTTCGAACTAATTTTCGTTGGTAGTTTTTATGGCAATGTACATCATATATTTTTTTCGGATTTATCATTCCCTTAGTTTAGAAGTTAGAGGGGGGGGGGGACACACATTTTTCCACTTTGACAGTGTCTCTTGCGCAAACTATTCACTTTAGAAAAAAATGATGTTAGGAACCTCAATAGCATTTTTGAAGACCTGTCTATAGATACCCCACACGTATGTGTTTGATTGAAAAAAAAATTGAGTTTCAGTTCTGAGTATGGGGACCCCCAAAATTTACTGCTTCTTTTCTAGGTTTTATATAAGAATCTTAATGCGGTTCACAGAATACATCTAGTTCAGTGGCGTAGACTCCATAGAAGCCGATTCCCGCTGGCTTCCAATTCAGAAATTAAGAGTATGTCCCTAACTAAATTCAAAAAGTTTGTTAAAGGTAAATTATACAGCAAGGGCTACTATACGGTTGGTGATTACTTGATGGATAAGGAAGCCTGGAAATGACCTGCTCTGCTAGATTCTCAAAAAACTGTTAAAATTCATAGTTTTTAGATTCATTAATAAAGTTGTAAATAGAGTAGTTAAAAGAATAACCCGCTGAGTTTCTTGCCAGTTCTTCTCAGGTGGGTCGCGTTGTGAACTGGTGGTAACTTTTTGGTTTATATAAGTGACGTTTACAAGTGCATTTGTATATGCCTAAGTAAATAAATGATTTTTGATTTTTTTGATTTTGATTTTTGAGAACTGACAGCAAGGTGAAGTTACATCATTACTAAATCTCGGTCAGAAGATAAGATGATAAAATTTTCTTCTCAACAAAAAACCCCTGCTGCAAAATACATAGCAATGTGCAATATTGTGCATCGCTCAGTTCAGTCAAAGTTCAGTGAACTCCAAAAACACAATCATGGAATATGAGAAATAAGCCGGATTGCTGAATATTTGCGTCCCTTTCGTTAATAATACGCAAATGTCGGTTTCTCTCTCTACGTTCCGAGTGTTTCGAAAGATTATACTTGCGAATCTCCATCGTTCGGCCAGCGATCGGGCCTCGTTCTAAATCCACTCGGAAATAGCTTAATACGAGACGGAGAAAAATCGTCAATAATAAAGTAAAGTCAATAAACGTACTAAAGTTTACTGTTGACGAAATAAAATCACTCATAGAGTCTAATTATACGTATTTTCATACAACATAATTATATAATGATATTTACGACGCAATCATTTAGAATTTTCAATAACTAAATAAAATTAATGAATTAAGTACGCTCGTCGAACATTCTTTATGCACACTAGCGCCGCTTTCGAATATTTTGAACTTTTATTTACTACTTTATATTTTCTCTAAACAATGCAGCAGTGCACTCCCAGAATTATTGAATAATTAGTTTGTTGGTCGTTTTTTTGCTGTTTATTGGTTAATTATAATTAGTTAGTGATAAATAGCATGGTGTATTGGTGAGTGGAATAGTGCGTGCAGTACTGTATAAGTATATAAGCTGTAAATAGATAAGTAATTACGTATAGTTTACATTTTGCTTGGTTTTAATACCTACTAAGAATCTAGTTTGTTCGTATGCGTAATGGCGGCGTTAATACATATAGATTGTTGTTTAACAGATTTTTTGTTATCTAAGGAAACATCTTTTACTAAATTAAGTTTTGAGAATAAAAAATATGCAATTCGTTTAGGCCCTTCTCGCCCAATTGTGACTGTAGATTATAAAAGAAAAGACTGCTCCTATAAACATTTTCATAGTTTGTTTTATGATAAATATACTTGGATGACAGGTTCTTGTAAACTCAATAAACTTTACTGTTTCCAATGTTAATTATTTTCCGATTCTAGTAGCGTTTGGAGTCGTACAGGGTTTACGGACATCAATAATATAGGAAATTCGACGAAAACACATGTTCTGACTGAAAAACACATTCGTAGTTGTTTAAGCTTTCATGACTTTGGCAATAGCAGAATTGAGACATTTATGAATAATAATTTTGAAGTACACAATAGGAAGGTTGATCGCAATCGTCGTCTATTAAGACGTTTCATAGATACTGTAGTTTTGTTAGGTAAACAGGAATTAGCGTTTCGCGGCCACGATGAGAGCTCCGGGTCGAATAACCGCGGTAATTATATTGAAATATTGCAATATTTAAGTGCGTATGATGCTGTATTGGAGTCACATTTGGAACAATGTTCTTCAATGCATAACCCCGTGTTTTCTGGACATCTACATGTACCTAGGTAAGATTTTTTTTACTAGCTTCCGGTTCAGGTATACCCGAAGGGGTAGGCAGAGGCATATTATATGCCCACATTTCACCTTTTTATAATTTGTCCCACGTAATACGTTGTGAGCCGTATTGCCGTGTTTAAATGGACAGGCGCAGGTTGTGATGCCTGCTGTTGAAATAAAGCCTTCAACTTGGTTTAACGACTGCCATTTTACTGGCAACCGGGACCAACGGCTTAACGTGCCTTCCGAAGCACGGAAACGCTCAAATAAATGTCACAAAGTGATCACATCCATGGACCGGCCATAGTGAAAGTTGCTTACTGCAGTGATCGTTTACAGAACACTGAGTCCGCGGGGCCACGAGCGCTACTAGCTTCCCTTTTGAAAATAACCAGCCCTCGCCACTGATCTAGTTACCAAGTTTCAATAGCATAGGCCTTATAGTTTCGGAGAAAAGTGGCTGTGACACACGGACGGACAGACAGACAGACAGACAGACAGACAGACATGACGAATCTATAAGGGTTCCGTTTTTGCCATTTGGCTACGAAACCCTAAAAACCGGGCAAGTGTTAGAGTCTAACAGTTAGACGGACTCGCACACGGTGGGATTATTATTCTGAGGGGCTAAAAAGGCAATATAGAACGTTTTATTCATAATCTGATTCATTTGCAGATTCGTACAAGAAATGAGCAGTGAAATGAAGTATTTTATCATCAGATTTCAGATTATGAAACATACAATTATTATTGTTATAGCGGCAATAGTAATACGTCATCTGTGAAAATTTCAACTTATTGTTTGAATGTTCGTTACTCAATCAAAAACCGCTGAACGGATCTAACTGAAATACTAATAAATAAAACATGGATAGATTATACTCGGGAATAACACATAGCCTATAAGCCTACTTGTTATCTAATATTATGCATGAGGCGCTGAAAGGTAGAGGAATGAAAGTGAATGTAAGTAAGACTAAAGTAATGGTTTTTGAAAGAGAGGAATGTATGACGAATTGCCCTATTATTATCGAAGGGCAAAGAGTGGAACAGGTGAAAGAATTTGTATACCTGGGTTCAAAATTTACGAGGGATGGAAAGTGTGACCAGGATATTGAGAGAAGAGTTTTGGCAGGAAATCAAGTGAATGGGGCGATGCATACCTTTATGAGCAGTCAAAACGTGTCTAAGAAGGCGAGAGTGGCTGTGCATAGGGGTGTGCTTATCCCCACACTTATGTATGGTAGTGAAAGTTGGGTGTGGCAGAAGAAGCATGAAAGTAAAATTAATGCAGTGGAAATGAGAAGTCTGCGAAGTATAGCTGGAGTGAAATTGATGGACAAAGAAAGGAATAGCGTGATTAGAAAACAATGTGGTATAACTGAAGATGTAGTGACAAAGATAGAAAAAGGGATGCTTAGATGGTTTGGACATGTTGAGAGGATGGATGAAAATAGACTGACTAAACAGATCTATAAGGCGATAATGAATGGGCAAGCTGGTAGGGGTCATCCTCGGCGTACGCATGGTAACCAAATTGATGACCTGCTGGAAAAAGGCCAGGTCAAGAGTACCCTTAACCGGCGAGCGTGTATGAAAGCACTTATGAAAGTAGAAGAAGCGAAAGTGGTATGCCAGGATCGTAGCAAGTGGAAAGCCATAGTCTCTGCCTACCCCGATGGGAAACAGGCGTGATGATATGTATGTATGTATGTATCCCTGGAATATGTTCCCATGGGATACGGGAATACAGAAGACAGAATTTTAAGTGGGCTAAGCTACATCCGCGGGTGTCATAGGCTATATTTTATTCCCGTATTCCCACGGGAAGGGGAACTACGCGTGTGAAACCGCGTGACGTCCGTTAGTGTTTCATAAAACTCACACATACTTTATACTTCCCAGTATTAACCCTCCAAATTTTGATTTTCTTCAGTCGCTTCAAACACCCCACACTTTTACTCTTTACAATAGTTTTTAGCACCTGTTTCGTCTTACACGGGCACATTTCTAATAGACTTTACTCTAAACAACGTCATTTGATACTGATAAGAGTATGATAACAGATACTTATTGTTATAATTAGTTACATCATGAGTTGTTTGGACAGTTTGGGATGAATTATCAGTGTCATGCTTGTACTTTTCTATACGATGTTTATTTTGCTACCTTATTATATAATACTTCTAACATGGGTGACTTTGATTAACGGGGCGACATTGATAACGGTATAAAATAGGTTAAATTATTATTCTCATTCATGAAATTTTGAACCCTTAGAAAAAGGGTTTTTTAGTAAAAACTAAAATAAATGGAACCTATTTGTCAATATCGCCACGTTGATAAAGGTACCCCACGCGACTGTGATCAAATGCGTTGCAGATACCTTGTCATCCCTTTGTTGCCCGTGGCACTACCGCTTGGCACTACCAGTAGTGTCACGGGAAATTTTACTTTCCCGTGACACTACTGGTAGTGCTACGGGTAATTGTACATTTACGTTGACACTACCACTTGCCAGTAGTGCCACGAGAAATATTATTGCCCGTGGCACTACCTACTAGCAAATGGATTGCTAAAACAAATGAAGATCGGCAAAACCAATTAAATCGGCGAAACAAATGAATAGCGAGGAAACAAATGAAGATCGGCAAAACAAATGAAGACCGAAAAAACAAATGAAGACCGATAAAAAATGCAGATCAATAAAATAATAGACTATAAACATCAAAAAATTTTTGCACTCATATTTTGTGATCTAGATGCAATAACCATTCAAAAAAATAGATGCAAGCAATTCTCCACCTTAATGACACTTACCTAAAAATGTGCTTTCAGACCTTTATAAACATCACTGATCATGAATACGTAAAAAATAAATAAATAGTATGCATGTTAATAAGGTCGAAATTAGTTTAGACCTATTTTTTGTAATCTAGATGCGATAACCATTCAAAAAATTGGTGCAAGCAGTTCTCGACCTTATGAGCATGCATAATATCTAATTATTTTTTATGTTTTCGTGATCAGTGATGTCTATAAACGCGTAAAAGCACATTTTCAGGCAAGTGTCATTAAGGTAGGTGAAGCGCTCGTGGCCCCGCGGACTCAGTGTTCTGTAAACGATCACTGCAGTAAGCTACTTTCACTATGGCCGGTCCATGGATGGGTGACCATCCATGTGATCACTTTGTGACATTTATATGAGCGTTTCCGTGCTTCGGAAGGCACGTTAAGCCGTTGGTCCCGGTTGCCAGTAAAATGGCAGTCGTTACGCTAAGTTGAAGGCTTTATTTCAACAGCAGGCAGTCACAACCTGCGCCTGTCCATTTAAACACGGCAATACGGCTCACCACCTATTACGTGGGACAAATTATACAAAGGTGAAATGTGGGCATATAATATGCCTCTGCCTACCCCTTCGGGGATAAAGGCGTGACCATATGTATGTATGTATGTATGTCATTAAGGTCAAGATTTGCTTGCATCTATTTTTTTGAACGGTAATCGCATCTAGATTACAAAATTTGACTGCAAGTAATTTTTGACCTTATCGACTTGCTTATAGTCCTTTGTTTTATTTATCTGCATTGTTTTGTCGATCTTCATTTGTTTTGCTGATTTTCGTTTTTTGTTTGTTTCACCGATCTTAATTTGTTTTTTTGATCTTTATTTATTTTGCCGATCCTCATTTGTTTGCCAATCTTCATTTTGTTTTGCCGATCCTCTTTTGTTTTGTCGATCTTTATTTGTTTTACCGATCTTCATTTGTTTCACTGATCTTTATTTGTTTTACCGATCTTCATTTGTTCCATCGACCTTCGTTTGTATTGCAGATCTTCGTTTGTTTTGCCGATCTTCTTTTATTTTATCGATCTTCATTTGTTTTACCGATCGTCATAATGAGACCACGAGAGCACACGGTTGCTCTTGATTTGACATGTTTGGTATTTAGTAGTGCCATTGGTAATTGGTAGTGCAATGGGAAATTATACTATATGGATTTAATTAGCCAATAAGAACGGTAGTGTCACGGGAAAGTAAAATTTCCCGTGACACTACTGGTAGTGCCAAGCGGTAGTGCCACGGGCAACAAAGGTTGTCATCCACAATTAAATAGCTATTTATTTTAAAATATCACTAAATAGTTCATACCTGATCACGAAATAAAAAGAATATGAAAATTATGGAAGTTTTAGTTATCAAAGAACTTGACCTCAAAAACTCTTTCTTTTTCGTGTTGATTGGAAATGGTTCCTACACTAACAAAAAATGTATGCATGTATGAACTTACCCCACTGTCAGCATCCCCCCGATGCATCGGCGGCATATCGGCCGCAATCATGTGTATCTGGTGCGCCGACTGCTGGACCCGCGCCACCATGGCTTCGACTTCGCTTTGAGGGTCACACATATGGTTGCTGGAAAGGGAAAACGTTTTGATTGAACAATAGTGTTGAAAAACTTGACGGAAGGTTAGAGCTCGTGGAGACAGACAAAACACTTAGCCCCTTATTCATAATCGTTTATTAAACCTATTTTAGTTAAAACACACTTTAAGTCTATTGTTGTCTCTAACCAATGACAGAGTATGGTTAGAGACAGCAATAGACTTAAAATGTGTTTTAACTAAAATAGGTTTAATAAGCGATTATGAATAAGGGGGATAATATTTATCATTTTTGATGTTCAGCTGAATTTACGAATAAATAAATATATAAATAAATATTCACGGACATCTCACACAACGCTATCTGATCCCAAAGTAAGCTAGGAATAACCTGCTTGTGTTATGGGTATCAGACCACGGATATTAATACTTATATACTTATATACTTATGGTTGTAAATATCAAGGCTGATTGTTGGAAGTAGCTAAACTTGAGCAATCTAACCGGGAAGGAGGTCAGGTGTTATTTTCATAAATACGAGTGTTGCTAGACTTGGAATCAATATTGTCCAAAATCGAAATGAGATATTTTGGTAAATTAAAGAGAATACCAAAAAAAAATATAGCGTTTTTTATTGAACATTAAAGTGTTTTACACCTATTTGAAGTAAAAAACTGTGTACTACAATAAGTACAAGAGTACCTATGACCGAGGCTTAGAATAGCCTCAGATATTTCTCAAGGGTACTCTATAATCCGATATCGACACCTTTTACTTTACTCCGATTAACCTGATCGGTATACAAACATCTCGATATGACGAAAAGGAAAATACTACCTTAGTACCTAAGCCATAAGGTATAACTTGGATTGTCGTGCTCTCATACTGAAATATTCAAATGTAAGTGCTCCTTCAGGCAGTGAATATAACACGACACGAGTGGAAGCCGTTTGATTACAAATTCATACTTTATTGTGTTAGTCATTTAGGTAAAACAGACTGTAAGAATCTACCTACTGTCATTATCATTGGCTAGATAGATGCCGGTCTCAAACACAATGTTTTAATTTGATTTGTATGAAAGAGTCCTGGCTTAACTTGAAAGGGGTGAAATAAATAGGGGTGGTGGGCACCAGTGGAAACCCATTATACCGCTGTAAATATGGAAAGACGCACTATCTTATAGACAAATCATGTCTGCGATCTTTATGGAGACCCTTGTACCAGAGCGACCATAGACTCCATTATGTATCATGCCACCTGGAGACGCTAAGAAGACCAAGCATTATCCTCTTTAAGAGGAGTTCTAACAACTAATGAGAAAAAATTCAATTCAACGCTAGCAAATTACTCGGTTTAATTATTTCCTTGAGAGACGACAAAGATAGGAAACCGGTTTTATATCGGACATGGTCTGTTGACGCTGACACTAGCTAGTGCCTTTGAATTAAATTCACGTTCGTTTTCTGAACCTACTTATTTTTTGTACGTCGGAATGACTTTGGTTGCCATCTGCCTGATGTTAAGCCCTGACTTCGTTCAGAGATCAAAAGCCTTAATAGTTGTCCGTTTGAATTTCTTGAGCAAATAGACCACAGCAATGTACCAAACCATCTTCCCCCGCAAGACAGACACAGGAAGTAGTGGTTTAACATCACAGGTTACCTGTCAATGATCACAAAATCAAGGATGCTGAAGGTAGTAATAACCCCAAGGTTCAGAGCGGCTTTTTAATGCAATCGGATATAACAATCGGATAATGATGAATTAACCAAAAATAATAGACTTTGACACATTTGCCAGAGCCCTTTGCACAGGTTACAGGTGTTATTCATAAATCTAAAATATACTTTGATAACATTGCGTTCAGTAATGCTTAATGCAGTAATGCTAATCTTACCTCATATCAATGTCGTGTCGTTCCCGTAGCGACATGGATCTCATAGGCCTCGTCAAGGCCATAGATTTCTCCATACCTCCAGGACTCTTCTGCAGTAGCGTGTTTGCGTATATATCTGTACCTGAAAACATAATACAAAAGTTCCTTCAGTGTACAATATCTTATTAGGGACCTGGTCGATGTGATGAAGGAATTTGGTGAAGAACTTTTGTGAAACAAAATATGATATACCGGTCTAGTCTGATTTGGTGAGGACCTTACCAGCACTTCAAATTAGAGATAATCTATATCTCTATAAAAAAACGGGCAAATAACATTCCTCAATGCTATTTTGTACTTTTAAACCCCTAATTTTGGAATAAAACACAGCAATATCACTTGAGGTTTACAAACCTAACTGCTTGGTGAAATTTGAAAAATCAAATCTTTATTATGCAATTGGAATATTTTATCCATGAGTGGCACATTGAGATACAAGTCCTTAATTTATCAACAGGCAACCAAGATTAGCGACTGATGTAGCAAGTAAGTATTGCAGCATCATGAATATAAATTAAAAGTATTTTATTCCTTACCATTGACTAGTTGACCGTGATCAGAACCATCCTGCAACCTCCTTTGGTTGGAATCAGCAGCTTTCGCCATCGCAGTAATAGCGCTGAACTTCTTCAGCAGTTGTCGTCTTCTAAACGCCCTTTGAATAGTGACAGCAGCTCTTCTGGCTCTCACACCTCCGTACCTTCGTTCTAGGATCTCAGTTTGCTTGTCAAGTAGGTCTTGGGACATTTCATAACGACTGGAAAGTGCAATATAAGGTTACGAATGGAAGGAGGAAAGATTTAAAGTGCAGATAAAATGAACATTTTTGGAAAGGGGTTTGAAGATGTGTGGCATAACTACTTTGGAGAGAAATGGCGGCCAGCTATGAAATTGATATAAATCGATAGCTGGTATCAATAAATCCGGAAAACCTATTACGCCGCCCTTCGGAAAGTGTCATGTTTCCGAGATATTAACAATCAAAGTTGGTCAAAGGATCACGTAATCAAGTTTGACAGTTAGGTAATATATCGGAATCATGAAACTTCTTAAGGGTCGATGTCAGTATGTTTTCATTTTCAGTATGATGTCAGTAGGTAGGTATGACACGCCCCCAATCAAAATCAAAATCTTCCTTTTTGAGTTCCAAATTTTATGTAAGATTCAAATAAAAAATGTTCGTTTTAACTGATAAATTATATGGTAATTTATTAAGTTATTTATTGCATTTCAGATTAGAATTGTTTAAGATACGTAGGTACATCTGTATCATTGCTAAGCATTAATAAAGTTTTTTCTGTTATAGACAACAATTTATTAGAGGTTTTATAATATTAAGGTTTTAATAAACCAGCTCAAAGTGGTCTTTAAACATTTGAGAATGAAAAGTTCCATAGCTTCTAATTTACTTTGACTATTGAAGATTTAAATTATATATTAGAAACAGAACAATTTTATATACGATAGAAATGAGTAGGTATTGTACATGTATGATTTCAAAGTTCACTAGAAGAGTTGGGTGTTCAGAAAACTCTGCCAACTTCCATGCTGTTAATACCTTCAATGATTATGGTTTCGATATGGTTGTTGATTACTGGGCATCAATTTTCGATCGTGCGAAAGCTTAAACCAAAGTTTACTGACGACATATCTTTTATCTCAAATTTAATCGTTTCTAAATGTGAGAAAATGGCATTTCTCCAGTAAATTTCGAGTCTTCTATTCGCGAGTGGTCGAGAATCGCCGCTCAGGTATACTTTGAGGATTTAGTCCACTTTAACGACATGGCAAAGTAAATATTTTACATAAGTGTGAATTTTAAATGGCATTGTGATAAAATCTCTGTAAATTGCTATACAGTGGCGCAAAAACCTTGAAAACTTTGTGATGACTTCATCAAATATCTACTACCGTATGTAAATGCATAAGGTACTTGGTTAAGTTGTTATATTTGTAAGATATCAAAAGCCTTTTACAGGCACTATTATACCTAAATTATAGAATGCTGCATTTCTAATGCAAACATTTCTCAAAAAAACAATTCGATGTTTGGACATATTATCAGATGCGCAATAATAGTTGTCTAACAAAAAGTCATCAATAAACACTGAAGAAATTTTCGCTGCAGCAAAATATTGATTACCGTACCTACCTTTAATGCATTCAACGGCAAATTAATGAAAGAGTATATTTCGATACTTGTACAAAAGTTTTCAAGTCAAATTATTATCAAAATTTTCGACTGACTTAACATTCGACAATAAAAAAAAACATTTAAGTTACCTTGTCATGTTATAAAGCAACACATGCGTGAAAGTGGACCAGGGTCTTAAGATAATTCTTGAAATCATGCCTTTAGTTCAACAAGTGTTACAGAATCGAATTACTGACAGCTGATGCAAATTACACTTCGACAAGATTACATAATACTTTTGAGATAAACGATCCAAGTCTTGACAATATAAAAAGACTTCAGCAAAAATGAACTAGACTTAAAGATTATTAGGAGCATAACATAAATGAGGGACGATTTTATCAGAATATAGGTTTCATACTTATTTTACGTAGCTACAATGGTCGAAGAAAGTGGTCTACCAGGTTTGACATAACTTTTTGTAAGATCGAATAATCGCTAAGGTTGACGTTTCTAACGAAACGGTGAGTTCAAATTATAGATGTAGTGGTGATAGACTGTCTTCTTTTCATTTCTGACTTTTCAAAATGTTTTTTTAGCTGACGGACTTACCCCACTTCAAAGAGACCGCATAGATTAGATTCTAGCCATAGAATAGTATTATCGTTGAAGATAGCTTGTAGAAGCTACGGTATTGCAAGCCTTATCCTACAATTTTACTCTTGGGTGGGGTTAACTTTGACATCCAGGGGTAAGGTGTAATTTGCATCAGAAATGAGAAAAGCAACTATTTTCTTAAATTTGAAGTTGTCAGAAGTATTAGAATTCGATTTTTAATAGGAAAGTGTTATCTAAGTGTTAGGGCACACAAGACACATTCCTAAGGTTTCGCGACATACCCTCTAGTCAATTTACCCCGTTTTTGGGGTAGTGATGGATCTTTTTGTGTTATCCCCGTCGTACCAATGATGGACACGTCTGTGCCACGCCTGTGGCTGTGTGAAAGGAATTCAATAGTAAAGAAAACATATTAAATTAGTTACAAACACCGAAAGTGACTGATTAAATACATACATATAAATATCTCGTTACACTTGCAGTAGTACAGAGAAAAAATTTGTACAGAAATGAAAATATTTAAAAAGTCATTTTTTTTAAGATCGCATTTAGATTTAGCTGCAGATTTGACTCAAAAATACGATTCCACATTAAAATAAATAGATTGTAGTAAAAAAATACTAAAAAAGACATAAATAGGAATTCCCACTGTAAAGCTTTAGTCATTTATTTAAACTATAGATACTGAATACTGATGTTTATTTCCTGGCAAGAAAACAAACAATAGAATTTGGATATGTATAATTATGTATATATAGGATTCATTCAAATCACAGTTCATTCAGGGATTTCAATTAGCTTCCGTCCACTTCTATAGCTCAGGTGGTCAGAGTGAGGGTTGCTCCAGATAATCCAAGATCACTAGTTCAAGACCCGTAAAAATTGTCTTAAAAAAATGGAAGAACGAATTCTCTCAATAAAACTCCTCATCCTTCAACATCAAGGGGAAAATATTTCAGTAGTCAAATCTGCAAGTGCTTACCTCCAACATTAAATAACAACCCAATCTGTACATTACAATACAAAATCACACCCAAACAAAAAGCGCAAGTAACTTATTCCCATAACTACGAGTATAATATACAATTACGTGTGTAAAAGTAATGTTTTCATTCCACTGACCTGTTGTTGTGAACGGCTAAACCGAAGCCCTCTGGCGGAGCAGCAATGTATAACGGCGGCGCCGGTTCTTGTCCGCCCGCGCAGAGTCCCGCGCCGGTTGACGCGTTCGACGCCGATGAGCATGACGAGTTTGAGTGGTTTAATGCTGAAATGTGTACATAATCTCTTATTTTTAAGTGTGTTGAGAGCGTCAAATTTAGTATATAAAAGCGACAGATTAGTCTTAGATTGATCTGTCATTCGTTAAACAACGTGATTCCAAAATATGACGTTTCGTTCAATATGAATGACTTGGATATTTTCAGTTAAAAAAGTTGATATAGGAAACTGTTATCTAAATCGAATTTATACAGCATATCCTAATTATGAAGCCTCCTATAAGGGCTATTAGAATTTTATTTAAGTATACTTAATCTTACAAAACTGTTAATAGATAAAACAAGTACTGCGGGCCTAAGAAGGGAACATTGTATGTTTCCTATTACGAAACATAGAATTGATATAATTTCAAATACAAAACATACAAGGCATAAAAATCACTTCAGGTTTCATAATATGAAACATACAATGTTGCCTTTTTAGGCCCGCTGATCCAAATGGTGAAACTTTGATTAACGGTGCAACTTTGATAATGGGTTCCGGTTGACAGTTTTCAAGTTATCAATGTTATCATTCATTATGCTTTGAACGCACACTTTTCATTTTTGTTTTGATAGTAGACCAGACAGATATCATTGCTTGCAGAAGTGTCGACAGTATAGTATAATTTAATTCACAGTAAAAATAAAACCCAAAATTATCGATGACTTTTCGTGTAAAAAGTGGTATTAATAGAAATGAGCAAAGACCAGGCAATTTATTTCTGTAGGTCAGAAGATACCATACATACAACGCTTTTCTTTACGCGGTTACATTATGTATGGTTCATCCGGGGTTTGCATGACGCACCCATCCTGGTTCATTTTTAAGGCTGGAGCAGACCAAATGCGTATGCGTAGACGTAAGCGTAAACGTGCGCGTACCACTGAGTTGCAATGTATGGAACTGTATAAGACAGGACACACCGCTAGGGCTACGCATAGGGTTGCCAGATACAGGCATTTCGTTTCCAGGACAATTCGAGGGTTACGCATTCGGTCGGTAGGAAAATATACAAAAAAGTAACTATTTTTGTAAATCACTTTGCTTGTAATATTTTACACAACTTAAAACACATTATTGGCACCCCAATTCGCTTCTACTTATTCATTAAATAAAACTTTGGAAAAAATTAACTTATGTTAGTTTATTCTATAAACATTTGGTATCAAAACAACATTAACTCTTATCATCACACATATAAAAAAACCTTGAATTGAGATATTTTTGTTAAAGCTGATGAACTAATTGATATAGGATGTGCTATCTGAATTTCCACTTCACACATTCCTATTGAAAATTGAAGCTGCGGTCAACGTTGACTGCCTTTATTCAGAATTCGCATGTCTAAAAACTGTTTTTGAGGTCCTTCCAAAAGATTTGCCAAATGACAAAATTTGGGCTCACTTTTTTAACCGACTTCAAAAAAAGGAGGAGGTTCTCAATTCGTACGCTATGTTTTTTAGAACTAACAATTCTAACGTTTTGTAAATTTGAAAAAAAAAAGGTTTTGTTCTTTCAATTCCAACAAACAACGCAGCAATAATTTATGGACGAAAGAGCGAAACAGAATGTTCATGGACTTGATCAAGTCTGAACTGCAGACTCGCATCAATTTTGATGCGTCTTGCTCGCAAATAATGCCATAATCTGCAAAGCCCTGACTGAGGAAGGTTGCAAAATATGGCAAAATCCAGTGACAAATACCTCAAAAAGTAGTCGGATTATCGTTTGATTTATTTACTGAGCCAATAATATTGTGATTTTAATATTCGAGTTTATTTAATGACGAAAAGAGAAGTATTTAAAGTGGTTTTTATGTTTAATATCGTAATCTGATGTTGATTTTCTACCAAAGTTTATTTTATTAAGTGACTGAATGACTCGAAAGCGAAGCGTGCGAGAGCGTGGTAGGTATTCGAAATCCGGGACTATAAATTGTAATTCCTGGACACTGGACAAGACACGTAATTCCGGGACAATCCCGGATTTCCCGGTCATCTGGCAACCCTAGCTACGCATCACGTCCACGTGCACGTCTACGTTACGCAAGCGGTCTTATACAGTTCCATACATTACAACTCAGTGGGACGCGCACGTTTACGCTAACGTCTACGCATACGCATTTGGTCTGCTCCAGCCTTTAGTCACTGGAGAAGTTGAGGTAGACGTTATGAATTGAAAGGAATATGACTGGCCTCGTGGTCCAGTGGCTAGTGTGCCCGACTACTGATTCGGAGGTAGTGGGTTCGATTCCCACCCAGGACAAATCTCTTAGTAGTGTGATGAGCACATTGATTTGTTCTGTGTCTGGGTGCAATTAATCTTTAATATGTAATTAATCTTAATTTGGGCTAGATGAAATTGTGCGAGAATGTCCACATAAAAAAAAAGTGTGTGCGTGTAACCTTTACGCGCGATTGAAAAACTTCTTTGTCATTGACGGCATCAAAAGTTAAATTAATATCATTCATTCGAATTTTGAAAAGCGGAAACTAGTTTCCGCTATTCAAAATTCAAATAGTAAGCGTTACTTCCGTCAGAAAAAAAAAATGAGTTACTCGCTAGTCGCGCCTAAAGAAGTTTTACTTTAAAAAGAAAAAAAGGCAAGTGGAGTACATCGCACAATTATAGAGGAAACGTTAGTAGGTACCTAATAACATTTATTTTATTAATTACTTTCGCTCAAATAGTTTTACCGACTGAAAGTAAACAGTTACTTCTCATTCGTTACCCAATACCTATGTAACTAGCACCTATTAATGAAAGTTTTATTGCACGTCTGATCAGTCAGAGTTGCTTCTTCTTCATCACAGAAATACAGTTGCTATTGGCTGCAGTTGGAATTTGGCTTTTTTAATTTGGATTTCAAAATAATTACCGTCTGACGGGAGTGTTGCATTCGAAGCACCAAAAACCTGTCAGATCTTGAAATGTTAAGTTCACCAATACAAAGACACCCCACCCGCCTGATGGAAAGTCATGGCGACATCGAGCGATTGGGGGCCACTCTCACAGTCGGTACGACATCTGACAATGGTCCTCAAGTTGGCGGTCCTGTGATGCGCCTCTTGAAGAACCCAGGATTGTAAAATGAGGGAAACACGTGCGAGAGCAGGCAGTTCGACTGGGAAACGATCTTTTGAATCGATCAGTTCTGGCAAAATATCTCTCCACTTATTAGGAGGTTAATGTAAATAAATAAATATTTGTGGACATTTACACACATCATCGAGCCCAAATTAAGCTAATATAAGCTTGTGCTATGGGATCTAGACGACTGATATACATACTTATATATTTCTAAATAGGTACATACATAATTATTATACATAGAAAACACCCAAACTCCGAAACAAACATTTATGGATCACACAAATATTTAGATCGACCCAGGAATGGAACCCAGGACCTCCAGCGCCGCAGGCGATATCACTACCGACTACGCCACAGAGACAGTCGGTACGGTAAGTAAGTAAGTACCTATAATTCAAAACTAGTAGTTTTGAACTCACCAGGCAACGGTCGGTGGACAGCAGTACAGTATCTGTTGCCATCCATATACCCTCGGTCAGGCTCCGAAGTGTGGTGCGCATGGTGGGCGTGGATCGAACGCTGGTGGGAGTAGAAGCCGTCGGGCGGATGAAGGGCCACCCCACCACCCCCCTCCTCCTCGTCTACCTTCTGTGAGAAGCTGGGGACAAAGGAAAAGAAACGTTAAATACTTATTTACACATAAAAAAAATATTAAGAAGTCGATAGGAAAAACCAGATAGCTTTTTTTTATATTTAGCTCGCCAAAATGATGCCTGGAAAGCCATAACGACATCTAGCTATTAGTCTACAGCTACAGTCTGTAAGACTATAGATAGTAGTCCTCAAGTTGGCGGCCCTATGTGCCTCTTCACGCTCCGCTTGAAGAACCCAGGAATGTAAGAGGAGGAAATCACGTGCGGGCAGGTCGTTACAGGTTTTTATTTTTGTATTATATCAATGAACCTAATTCAGACTTTTTAAACCACTGATGTGGCGAACGTTTACGATCAATGGTCTGTGAGAGGGACGCCTCTAATTTGCTAGATTATCGCCACTTTCCATCAGGCGAGCTGCGTCACACAACATGGGATAAATCGTAAATGATAAAATGTGGGCGCGAAGTCTGCCTCTGCCTATCCCTTCGGCGAAAAAGGCGTGACTGTTATGTACCTGTGTAATTATTTATTCTGATAAAAGGTTTACAAATATGTTGAATAACACTACTTCATACGGAAAATTTATTTAAAAAATTTATGTTTACATTGTAACATAGTACGTAGGTACTATGTTACAATGTTTACATAAATTTTCCCGCACAGTCCTTGTAAAGGTGTCCCTACCTAAATTAAAACCTATATCACGTAAATGCGAGCGGTACAATTTCAAACAACAAATGTTTTCGACATTTCTCCCATCCACAAGTCCGTGAGCATTCCTCTCTTTTGTTAAAGGCAAATATTTTCGCTATCTTAGGTAAATGTTTGTACGAAACTTGCAGATATTTCGGATGTTTTAGAACTTTTGTTTATACGACACTATTTTTATGAGAAATTCTAATGAATTCTGTTGGTTTCATGAAAAGCGACATTTCAGCTAAGCGTTCAAGTTAAATGTTTTGTCATGATAGGCCTTTTAAAAATGAGCAGTGAACTTTTCCTACAGATGATATGGTCGGTCATCTTAGTCATCTATCCTGGCTTTAGGAATTCTTGGGCTGTTCGGAGTACAGACTAGTTATAGTTATTTTTTGTTCTATGGTTTGCCTTGCCACCTATTACGTAGGAATAACAAAAGTACTTAATACTTTGCTTGAAAATGCCTCAAAATCCCTTGATAATGTTTTTTATCATAAGTGACAACCTTTATCTACTTTTTTATCATTAGTGACAACCTTTACTTTTTTTTTATATTTAGCTCGCCAAATTGACGTCGCCACCAGCCTGAAGGAAAGCTGTGGCGCGTCTGGCGATTGGGAGCCACTTCTGACAGTGGTCCTCAAGTTGGCGGTCCTGTGATGGTGATGTGCCTCTTCAGCTTCACGCTCCTCTTGAAGAACCTGGGATTGTAAGATGAGGGAAACACGTGTGCGGGCAGGTCGTTTCAAGTTTTTATAGTTCGACAGAGGAACGGTCTTTTGATTTCACTTAAGCTCAGTATATTATGTAAGTGTCAACATTACATACTAAACTAATAAGAAGTTAAGAACACGTAGGGTCATCACGATGATGAAAATTCCGAATTAGAATTTCTGCTAGGATTATAGCTTACGAAAACAGAAAACTTATTATGGAAACAACAGTATGTTCTTACAAAATGTTTGTGTAGATCGGGGACTTATTTTAATTAAGTTTAAGATGAACAAAGTTGTGTGTGTTTAAGTTTAACTTAATGTACGTGGCGAAGGTTACCTATTCGCAGTTATATCGGCTTTACTTTAAATTCTATCACTTTAAACTTTATAATATAAAATTTAAAGTGATAAAATGGTGTAGAATGGGGGTAAAATGTTTCTCCGAAATGAAAAAAGGATCCTCCTATGAGATAGGGGATTGAGCGTGGCATATCTGAGCTCAACAACTAATAATTCATTTTGGAAAATGTAAGCATATCTGTAACTGTAATCCATCACGAGAACTTAGAAAGCGCGGTGCAGAATTCGAGATGTTTTCCATGAGATGGCGTTATATTAACGAAGAGAAATAAGAAACCGAGAATATTATACAATATGGTGAGAAAACGCAAGAGGTGTTAGAGAAACTGCCAAGTTGAAAAATAAACCTCTGAGAGCCTGAAGCGTTGCGATGATACTGAAACGATTAATAAATTGATACTGCCAGATTTATTATTATTGCTCCGCTCCTTTGAGCAAAAACATTGATGAATATATCAGAGATTTCTTGGGTATAACTAGACTTTCTATTGCTTTCTAATTATACTAATTAGGACAGTTTTTCCTCAATAGATGGCGCTAACCATATTTTTTAGCACAAACCGATAATCGAGTCGTTACCATCATCGTTATGTAGGTACTTTGATGAGGTAAATTAAGGCTAATGTAGCCTCATAAATAACCAACCTACAGCAGCGAAATTATGATCAATATCGCAGATATACTTGGTTAAGTAACTCTCCCTAATTACACACAGTACAGCTCTGCGGCATTTTCAAAAGTTAACACATACCTACGTAGAAGAAAATAAATAGGTACCCTACCTAGGTACTTGTTTTAAAAAAAAAGTTAAAGTTTACAGTGGGGGGTCACCTGGCACTCCTGGCAGTGACACGAATTGCTCCTTTCTACATGTTAAAAAGAACTGTAGGTATTAGGTACTAAGATGAATTCTGGTAGAGACCGGACTGTGTTTCTTGGGGTGTTCTTCTCAGTCTGTAGCATTTCCGAACCGCCAGTAGAGTCATAAACATTTTGACAAACCTAATTTTTTTTTTACCTAAATCTCAAAGGGAATAAATTTTGTATTATTTTATTTTCATTTCCGTCAAAAATAATAATCTACCCAGGTAATAATATCCTTGAGCGAGGCTGCGACTCAACTCAGAAACGCTCTATTCGAGGTGGAGTTCGCTAACATCCGCGGACTCCATGCCAACCTCGACGCCGTCTTATACCATCTCGAGTTTTCGCCCTGTGCCTTAGACCAAACTTGAAATCGCAATAGTTATTAGATCACGGTCAACTATCGTATACAGAAGCGAATATCCAATGAATATGCAACACGTACACTTAAGGCTGCGTTACGCAATAACATGTGCATATTAGGCATCGTGTGTGAGCTGTGCTAAGTTTTTTATAAATATTCATGAGGTATGCGAGTCACTATCAGGGGCGACTATAATGCAAATATACGTAAAGCTGTGGATTTTCCAAATAAACAGATTATGCTTTGTTTTTAAAATTTGATAAAATCGCAAAACTAGTTTTCGACAGACAAGTCAGTGGATCTCTAGCGACAAAAGATGTTAGTTCTACTAGCTGTCTAACTAGTATAATTTGGGGTGACCCTTCCGAGGGCGTAGGGGGGACCAGTCGGGACCATAGTGTGGTTTTAGTCGGTAGAAGTCATAGCCATTTATGAGGATTTTCACGCGAAAACGTGTTTTATAACAAAAAAATAATTATTATAATAAGAAAAAACCCAACTGCAAAGTGAAAATACAACTGAAAAGCTAAAAACATTTTGTCGCAAAAATCCACCATTTTGATTTTCCAAAAATTTTAATCTACCTGGTGTCACTCACACAATCATGACAAATTAATTGTCCTGGGACATCCTTCCGAGGGCTCGGGGCTCCCAACCGTAGGCTGTTGGGCGTTATGTGAGGTTTTTTAGTCGGTAGGAGTCCGGCATAGCATCCATAAAGGATTTTCCCTTGCGTTAAAAAAAAGGTAGTAAATAAATTAAACAATCTGTCGTGTCCAGACACAATAAGCACTTGTTTGCAAACAAAGTCTTTGACAAACTAATTTATTATAGTGCGAATTTTAGCATAATATTGAAGAGCTGACATTTTTATTAACTTGTCAATTACAGTTCCGGTTTTATGTAGCGTTTTCTAGCGATGACTTAATAAACTATAATTTAGGTATTCACTGAGGCAAAGCTTAAAGCCTCGTACTCACTATAGGTAAAGTTGCTCGCGACAGGTGACGCGTGACGCTTGCGCAAGTCTTATTTTTAAACCATCGCTGCTTTTACAAAGCTAAAGTATTTCGCATGCAGTCAAGACTATTCATAGTTGAGGAGATCCCGCTACCCTGTTGAGGATTCTTTGTAGATCCTCAACAGCTTAGCGGTCAATTTGACTAATTTTCATAATCTCTGAGGTATACACAAGGCTGGCATTATTTAATATAAGTTATTACTAGCCATCGCACCTGCTAGGGCAACCTTTAATGATAGTTTTAAGTATGACAAATAAATAAATAAAAAAGTGTGTGCGTGTAACCTTTACGCGCGATTGAAGTAAAACTTCTTTGCCATTGACGGCATCAAATGTTATATTAATATCATTCATTCCAATTTTTATTCAAAATTCAAATAGCGTAACTTCCGTCAGAAAAAAAATTTGAGTTACTCCCTAGGTGGCGCCTAACGAAGTTTTACTTCAATAAATTGTAAAGTATTGGAGGGTTGAAGTCGCTCGGCTTACTCCTTGATGACGCTACATTGCACAACAAACTTTCAAATCATGAATCAAATGACATCGTGCGATCTAGTCTTACATCTGTAACAACACGTGTCGCGTTTTGCGGTCTAGTAAGTAACAGGCTTTATCACTAAGCTAGCTAAATTGTAGTGTTTCTAGTACTTTCTCTGACGTTGTTTGTGACGTCTGTTGATGAATAGAATACTGTGCTAAACTAATAGGCACGATCTCTTTTTGGTATTGGGACTAAATATTGTCTTGGTGGGAATACGGGAATAAAATATAGCCATAAAATATATGTAACGCACGGATAGTGTATGTTAAAATAATTTTTGAAATCGGCACACACACGGAAATAAAAATTATTCCTCTTTATAATATAAGTGTAGATTTTAAACAAACAGTTTCTTTCGAATTACTTTCAAGTACGTCTTCATAGTGACATTACCCTCGCGTGTTACATTTACAACGCGTGTCGCGTGTTTGCGGTCTAGTAAGTAACAGGCTTTATCACTAAGCATGCTAAATTGTAGTGTTTCTAGTACTTTCTCTGACGTTGTTCGTGACGTCTGTTGATGGATGCTGTGCTAAACTAATAGGCACGATCTCTTCTCGGTATTGGGACTAAATATTGCCTTGGTGTGTTTGGGTTTCTCATTGTCGTTGTACGTAAGACGGGTTTAGTTGGTATTAGAATGGTGAACTTAAGACAAATATTGAGTACTAGATGAAGATCGCGGCTTCCTCGTTTCGAAAGTCTTCAAGGGATAAAAAGTGCGCTTATGTGTTATTCCAGACTATAATCTCTCCTGGATGTTATGCCGGACTCCTACCGACTAAAAAACATCACGTAACGCCCAACAGCCTATGGTTGGGAGCCCCGGGTAAGTTCTCGGAAGGATGTCCCAGGACTCCCAACAGACCCACGGCCGCCACTGCGGCCTCGCCCAGGGGGTGGTTCGGGTGCAATCCCGCGTCTTTGGGGGGTTTCGGGTGTGATCCCGCTTCTAAGGGGGGGCGTGCGTGAGTTCCTCACGTCACGCTGCCGTCATGGGCTTGCTTCTGTAAGGACGGTGAGCAGCCCTCTCACCGTCCTCAGGCCCCTGGTCATGGAGGCCGATAGTCCTCGAACTCCTCGACGAGACTATAATCTATCCTTGTACCAAATTTCAGCCAAATTCGTTCAGCTGTTAGAGCTTGTAAAAGTAACAAACATACAATCATTCAGACATCTACTCATCCAAACATCTACACTCAAACTTTCGTCTTTATAATATTGATAGTAAGATAAAAATACGTCATAAAACACTTTAGTACCGAAGGTTTATTTTTATTTTATTTACTTTGCAAAGGAAACTCGTTACCTTTGAAATATACTTAATTATACCGTTTTGATAATACGAACCTAGTTACATGTTAATTAATTACGAATTTGATAAAGACAGGTTTTTGGTAAGTAATTAACTGTTTAGGTAGGTATTATATGTTAAGTATAAAACTTCGTATTGCTTAGAAACCATATTTGTAAAAATTCAGGATTGTTTAATATCCAAAATAATGTGGAATGTTTAATAAAATTGTCAAAAAAATATTTTTTCCATTCGGAAAATTATTATTAACTATATGAACACGCTAGATAATGCTCGCGGCTTCGCCCGCGTGAAATTTAGTGCTCGTTCCAGCTTCCCGTGGGAACATATTCGCGGGATGAAAAGTAGCCTATGTGTTATTCCCGACTATAAGCTATCTCTGTACCAAATTTCAGCTCGATCCGTATAGCCGTTAGAGCGTGATTGAGTAACAAACATCTAAACATCTTCACAAATTTTCACATTTATAATATTATAGTAGGAAGTAGGATACCAAAAAGACAAAACATAATAATATTGTCAGCAAAGTGAATTGTGATCTAGGAAAATGTAGCAAAATATGTCAAAAGATTAATAGTTTTGTTTGTTTGTAAGCTACAACGCGTATAATACGAGTAGGTTCAGCAAGTCGCCTCGCACAGAATAAGTAACAAGCTCCGATAATACTCACTTCATATTGAATAGAATTGAGTCGTCTAGTTTCAAAGTCCGCTAAAACAAGATTCTAAAATTTTAGGGAATATGTGAAAAACGCTCTTTAGCTTTAATTTGCCCACTAAGACATAAAAATACTAACATGTTTTGTGAAATACCGAATACTGGCAATACCGAAAATATCTTTAATACTTCGAAATGCATGTGGTATTTTAAAATTTAACGTAAAATATGTTTTGTTACTTACAGAAATACATGTCTAAATATAAGACTTTTCACTATTGCCTTTTAGAAACTGACCCACGATAGGATTTCGGCCTTTTTGATACTGGCATACGAATAAGACTACGGCCTTTTAGCCTTGCCCATGAATAATAATAATAATGAATAAATAATAAATATTCACGGACATTTCACACAACGCTATCTGATCCCAAAGTAAGCTAGGAATAACCTGCTTGTGTTATGGGTATCAGACCACGGATATTAATACTTATATACTTTTTAAATACATACATATGAAACATAGACACACCCAGACTCTTATGAGACAAACATTTATGGGTCACACAAATATTTGTCTCCGATGGGAATCGAACTTACGACCGAGGTGGTATCACTACCGACTGCGCCACAGAGGCAGTCACAGAATAAAATAATGGCATAATTTTCTACTGTATTCAGTGGCAATGACGGCAGCAGGGTTTCTCACTATTACGTAGGATCAACTAAACCACAGGCCGAAGTCAGGGCGCGTTGCTAGTATTACCATATCCTGTAGTCAATACGAAAAAACTCAAGTTCACTCACGAGTCACGACCAAAACTAGCAAACAAAGGGTAAATAATGCTTGTCTATACTTCTATACTAATATTATAAAGAGGAAAGATTTTATTGTTTGTTTGTTTGTTTGTATGTATGTATGTTTGTTTGTTTGCATCAAATAAGCCCCGAAACTACTAGACCGATTTTAAAAATTCTTTCACTGTTGGGAAGCTACGCTCGCCCCGGTGAACATAGGCTATATTTTATTCCCGTATTCCCACGGGAACGGGAGCTGCGCGGTTAAAATCGCGTGACGTCCTCTAGTAGTAATATAAAAAAATTGAAGCCCTCGTGGCTATAGTGTTCTGTAAATGCAGTAAGCAACTTTCCCAATGACCCGTACACGGATGGGTGATCATCCATGTGACCCCTTTGTGACATTTATTTGAGCGTTTCCATGCTTCGGAAGGCACGTCAGACCGTTGGTCCCGGTTGCCAGTAAAATGGCAGTCTTTAAGCCAATTTCAAGTCCTTTATAGGCGGCTTGAAAAATTTCAACAGCAGGCAGCCACAACCTGCGCCTGTCCATTTCAATACGACTCATTAAATAGGCCAAATTATAAACAGATGAAATGTGGGCATATAATATGTTTCTGCCTACCCCTTCGGGGATAAAGGCGTGACCATATACATACTATAAATAAAAGTATAAAGTACGGATCTAATTTAACATAGTTACACTTTGAGGTAACGTAGTTAAAGCTCTCGAACCGAACTAGGCACGGTAATCCTCTAAATCCGATCCATACCCTCATCGTTTAATCCCATTACTAACTATATAGATAGATTCAGAGAGACAGAGGTACTATAGTCGAGGAGCTGTGGAATATACGTATGGATACAGTCACCAACGAAACGTATTGCATAACTCATTGAAAACTTATTGATTTGTATTGATGAAAAATTTACACCTACATGGAGATGTTTCGTTTCACACCCGTCACTTAAAATAATGAAAAAAAAAATATAAAAAATAAAACCGACTTCAAACAAATCCTGAAAAATAATTAACGTAGCACAAAGTACTACCCGTTCGCTCTAACTTTGCTGCTGGCGTAGAGGCGTATACCCGAATTGTTAATTAGACGAAGTAAATTGACAGTAGCTAATGTCACTTCGTCATAGAAAATACGCAACATTGTATGAAGAAGTGACATTAGCTGCTGTCTATTTACTTCGTCTAATTAAAAATTCGACTTTATTATGGAGCCGAGCGGCAAAGTTAGAGCGAACGAGCAGTAATATGTATTTTGATTTATCCGATTTTATTCAATTTTATATTGAAGTCGGCGCCAAGTAAACCCATAGGTTTAGGTAGGTATTATTAATGGCACCAACTTCGATATTTAATTGAATAAAATCTATGTGTTATTCCAGACTATAAGCTATCTCTGTACCAAATTTAAGCCCAATTCGTAAAGCCCTGAGTTTAGAGCGTGATTGAGTAACAAACATCCAAACATCTTCACAAACTTTCACATTTATAATATTGGTAGGAAATAGGATTAGTAGGATAGTATGTCCTACTATCCTACTAATATAGGATAGGGCTACCTACTAATGTAGGATTCTGAAAACCGCTTTTGTCACGTCTTTGTCAAAATTATATAGCAAAATGTAATCCATTTCGTAATCTATCAAACAATCTATTTTCTATCCGAAGCTCTTAGATTTTGAATTAAAAATAGCTATTTATATCATATTTTGCAAAACAAGGACATCAATTTGAATATGACTAAGAAATTTATCAAACTCAAAATGTCACAAACTGTCTGAGAAGACTTTTTGTGATTAGTTAATCAGTGGATCAGTTGCGAACGAAAATAGATTTATTGAACTACAATATTGAAATTAGATGTAAATTGAATTAGGGGTAAGAACAACAAGGTCTTGAAAACATTATTTTTGGATAATCACAATATTTGGTATAGATGGACACAGTCATTAAACAGACTTAATCAACAAACGCGAGTCAAATTCTTTAAAAAGTGTAGCAAAGGACATTTTAAATTACACATACATACATACATATGGTCACGCCTTTATCCCCGAAGGGGTAGGCAGAGGCATAATATTATATGCCCACATTTCACCTTTCTTTATAATTTGTCCCACGTAATAGGTGGTGAGCCGTATTGCCGTGTTTAAATGGACAGGCGCAGGTTGTGACTGCCTGCTGTTGAAATAAAGTCTTCAACTTGACTTAACGACTGCCATTTTACTGGCAACCGGGACCAACGGCTTAACGTGCCTTCCGAAGCACGGAAACGCTCAAATAAATGTCACAAAGTGATCACATGGATGGTCACCCATCCATGGACCGGCCATAGTGAAAGTTGCTTAGTGCAGTGATCGTTTACAGAACACTGAGTCCGCGGGGCCACGAGCGCATTTTGAATTAACTGGAAGGAAATAATAAAAACTACGGTTTCTTTCTTTGTTTATCCAGGGAAATCTTTTAAAGGTCTCTTTATAAAAGCAGGGCAGAGTGCATTATTCTTTCTCAAAATAAACAGTTAGCAAAAACTATTAAAATTTCCACGTTGCAAAATTTTCCGTGTTAAAAGATTTTTGCGATTATTTTTTTTGCCGCAGAACCTAGAATCCTGAAATGATACAGTAACAAAGGAATGCAGTTATGTAATTTTTACATGAAAATCATATAAATCTCTTTTACTTGTTGAAAGGAAATATAGTCAGGAAAAATTATGAGAGTTGTGAAAAAGTGAGAGTTCTATTTATTTATTGTTATGTAGAGAATAGGTACAGTAATGTAAAAATTTTTGAAAATACTACATGATAGGTGAGCTCAATCCTTAGGTGATGCCGCAATGGTAGCCGTAGGTCTATTGGGAGTCCTGGGTACATCCTTCCAAGGGCTTACCCGGGCTCCCAACAGTAGGCTGCTAGGTAGGATACTTGTGGTATTTAGTCGGTAGGAGTCTAGCAAAGCATCCGAGCAGGACATTCCTCACGTTAGAAAAAGGTAACTTTTTTACAACAAATCTTTGATGAGTGAATGGAAGTAATAAAATAAGTTGATCAAGTTTAAGTATTAGCGGATTAACACTGGACATAATCAAGTATTTTCTTCACCAAGAAAATAGAAATTAGCATAGTCTAGGAACAGAAGAATAAGGGATTTTCTTGAGTGCTTTTGTATCAAAAGATTTAACGATTTCTAAAAACGTTTAAGTAGCTGCAACGATCAGAAATCTCTGCAATGTTGGCTTGCCTGATAAGACTTTAGTAAATAGAACTGTAATATTTTGATGCAAAGACCCTCAAAACAAAGCATTTACTCAAAAATAGTTAAGAAACAATTGAATACAAAGGGGCATGCTCTTTCGACCCAGTAGCACCTACCCTCATTGATCTTTACTTCGTACAATAGGTACCCAATTAACAAACTGTACAACTTTATGTATATATATAAAAACAAGAGCATCTGCGAGACTTACAATCAAGTTAATTATTCGTCAAAACATTGAACAAAGCCAGCACAAACAAACAAACAGATACTTCATAAATACAAAAGCGTTTCGTTTACGTAGCATTTTGTGAAGTGCTTCGATATTTTTGACTAGCTTACCGGCCGAAGCTTAACTAGTGTCAATATTTTGTTCAGACAGAAATTGTATAAAACCTATTTTACTTCTGGATTATGGAGCTTTCCAGTGATGAAATGAGAACTAATATTATAAATGCGAGAGTAAGTGGATGGATCAATGTTAGTTGCTCGTCCACGCTTGTAATGGCGACCGGATCTGGCCGAAATTTGGTCCGAGATAAATTATAATCTGGAAATAACACACCTACTTTTATCCCCTGAATAAGTTCTCCATGTGATGCGGAAACGGAAACAGAGTTCCATTCTGACGGAGTTAGCAATTTCTAGTTGGCTCAATATTTCCATTATGAAAATTCACTCACTTGTACTATTCCACAACTTTTATTTTGATTTTAAATAATACATGACCTGAGTACTATAAAGTGAGAATGCTATAATAGCGAAACCGGTCAGGTATTATTTAAAATCAAAATAAAAGTTGTGGAATAGTACAAGTGAGTGAGTTTTCATAATGTATTATAACAAGTTCCATCAAGTGCCAACAGTCAAAAGTATAAAGGATTTCAATATTTCCAATTATAAACCACGAAATACTATAAAACAGCCCCGATTTGTAGTCAGTTAAGCAGAATAAAAATACAGACCAAGTGTCATTTAATATCCAAGAATATGCCGCATTTATAATAATAAACCACAAATTACTCAAGTCATTAAGCAACGACGAAAATACTTCCAAAACAACCATTTTTTTTAAAACTAGCAACCAGTTTAACTGCTCTCAGAGATTTAAGTGCAGTTTATCTGTCAAATGAACCGGGACATCCCCCCATTGTCATCGACCGGAGGGGGAATCCTCTATTCAGTTGCACCGACTTGATTAATACGCCTGAATGCGCGCGCCCGCTGCAGAAACGACCCAGTTTCTGCCCAGCGAAAAATTGTAGGTTATTAGGATAGGCATTGCATTCGCTAGCAAAAGGCCGGGATGGGTGCGGTTTAAAAACAAAATGAGAGATGCTGCTTTCATCTTTTGCTTTATAAACGGACTGTGCATTTTTAAATTTTGCTAGGGTTGTCTTTCGTACGAAGCCGAAAATTGTCGATTAAACTTGATTTTCAGTCAGGTTTTACAGATACATACATAATCATTATGCCTGTTTCCTATCGGGGTAGGCAGATACTGTTGCTATTTACCTGCTACGAACCTGAAATACAACTTTCGCTTTAATATGTGTTTCAATACATGCTCGTTGGTTTACGTTTACCGGTCAGCGTGTATGAAATGTCAAGTGACCTGACCTTTACCTTACCTAACAGGTCTTTGGTTTTTGCTTTCAAAATTAAACGGAAACAGTTACATTTTTTTTTTTTTTTTTTTTTTTTTTTTTTTTTTAACGTGAGGGAAAATCCTCGTAGGATGCTATGCCGGACTCTTACCGACTAAAAAACCTCACGTAACGCCCAACAGCCTATGGTTGAGAGCCCCGGGTAAGCCCTCAGGAAGGATGTCCCGTGACTCCCAACAGACCTACGGCCGCCAATGCGGCCTCGCCCAGGGGGTGGTTCGGGTGCAATCCCGCGTCTATGGGGGATTTCGGGTGTGACCCCGCTTCTAAGGGGGGGGGCGTGCGTGAGTGCTCACGTCACGCTGCCGTCATGGGCCTCGGCGAAGACACGTCGGCGGCGCCCAGGGCGCCGACTGCGGAACTCGGGTGGGAGAGTTCTCTCCCGCACCCGGCCCGCCGCCTCCTTCGCGAGCATGACCTGCTCGCAGAAAGAGGCGGCGCAGTCCCACTTACTCCCGCTGGAGAGCATGGCTCGCACCATGGCCTCGAGCGAGAGAGTGTCCACGCCCAGACCCACTACGAGGACCTGTCGCTGTTGTGCCCACGCCGTGCACTCCACCAGCGTGTGGAGCGCCGTACGGAAACAGTTACCTATAAAATGTTTTACTACTATATCAACAATGTCACGGCTTTCCCCATTCGGTACTTGAGATGAAATTTTACTTAGTAGTTGGATGAAACTCTAAAGTCATGCACGAGTTTTCATGTCATTTAGAAAATTTTAAGATAAAATGAGATATCAAAATTATATTAGCAAAAATCTAAACTTTATATGTCAATATTGCCAATTGGTTGTGGAGATCAGATGGCAGTAGCTTCATGGAAAATATCGAAGTTCAGCCGCATCGCAGTAGGACAGGAAAGCCGACCCCTACTGGGTTGGGAAAATACTCAGTAGATGACGTCATTTTGTCAAATTCTTATTTATATCAAAGAAATCTAAATCAAAATAATGTCAAGAACGATACACTTTTATATCTTGCGTCTCCGCAGATCTCTATGTACAAGCAAATTGCTATCTATCTATACAAATTTTATAAAGAGGACAGATTTAAATTGTTTGTTTGCATCGAAGAGGCTCGATTTGAAAAATGCTTTCACTGTGGGGAAGCTACGTTATCCCTGGTGAAAATAGGCTATATTTCATTAACATATTACCACGGGAACAGGAGTTACGCGGGTGAAACCGCGTGACGTTCGCTACTATACAGTATAGACAGTGAAATTTATTATTTTCTAAACTATTCTAAGGCCATTTGAACCGCAAATGCACTAGAATACACAGTAAAAGCCTTCCAGCCTGTTAACAATGATGAAGTACAAACTGGTCCGTCTGTTCATACATCATATAATCCAAAACATTAGCCACGGCCTTTGGCAGATGGTCGGATTCTGTGCACTAAAAAGCACTGTGGTGTGAGCCAAATTGGATGGAAACTTATAGCACTATGCTGTATCATGGTAATAGAATGAACTATAATAGAGTAAGATATATTTTTTATTTGTTTTTTTTTGTCATAGGTAACACTGCTGGCAGACAAGCATACGAGTACCTGATAGAAAGTGGTCACGGTAGGTTATGGACGTTTGCAACAGCAGACGATTTTTAGGGTTCCGTACCCAAAGAGTAAAAAACAGGACCCTATTCATGAGACTTCGCCGTCAATCTGTCTGTCTGTCACTAGGCTGTTTCTCAAGAAACATGATAGCTAGAGAGCTGAATTTTTGTTTTGTGAACATTTGACTGTTGCCGCTATAAAAACAATTGAAATCAGGAAAAAAAGGGGATTAAGGGGGCTCCCATACAACAAACGTGATTTGTTTTTCAGTTTATTGGTACGGAACCCTCCGTGCGCGAGTCTTACTCGCACTTGGCCGGTTTTTTATATACTTACCTAGATCTGCGTTTGTAACATTTTATTTCAAATTCGAGTTTATGGAAATGACATAGGCTAACTACTTCCTATTCTAGAAAGATGTATAATAGGCTCCAAAACTACTGAACCGATTTGAAAAATTCATTCACTGTTGGACAGCTACACTATCCCCTGTCAACACAGGCTATGTTTTATTCCCGTGTTCCCACGGGAATGGGAGCAACGGGGGTGAAAACGCGTGGCGTCCACTTCATTCATAATTGCTTCGAAACCTTTGTAAGATCATTTCCATTACCGCATTTGTAAAGTTATGTATGTAGAGGATATCATTATATAGCTTAAACAGCCCTTATTATTCATATTTGATATTATTAATTTGTTGAAATAACCTTGGTAAAAGTTTTTAAAATAATATCCATTGTTTTACGAATATTCAATACAGTAGGCAGGTATGATCATGATGTATTCATGAATGGGTCATGCATTGTAAGTCTATATTTCGTAAATATGGCTATAGGTGATATACTTGAACTACAATAAGGCTAGTTATCTGTGCACTTAATAGAGTGATTATAATTACGGTTATATTTGTATTGGACTAAATCTGGAAGACTACTTTTTTAGACTCAGACTAAATTTCAAAATCCCTTACTTTACAAAACCAAATTCTTTTCAAAATTCTACCAAAATTTTTTTTCGTTGACAACAACTGTTCAATGTTTAACAAGACGAAACAAAAGAATTTAAATTGATATTGATATAACTTTGCTACATTGAAAGTACAATCCCAACAAAAAGTGTTTCAATAAATCATTTTCCAAAGTAATGTTTTAAGAAAAGTTTTTGACACGGCCAAAACAGACACTCAAAAACTGATTCGCGGGCTGAGGGTTCCGTACTAACCAATAAACGGTATAAAAATTACCTTTGTTGTATGGGACTCCCCCTTAAACATATTTTTGAATTTATATTTAGAATTTGTTGTTATAGCGGCAACAGAAAAAAAACATTTGCGAAAATTTCAGTTGTCTATCGTTTATAATATACCATTATACACCTTTGAGACTTTATTTATACACATTTCCCTAACACCTTTGAGAATTCTATAATAGCGAAACCGGAGGTACTTATTTTCCTTTCTTTTTTATAAATGTGTGGGAAAATCTATCATGTATGCTATGCCGGACTCCTGCCGACTATAAAACAGCCTATGGTTGGGTGTCCCGGGTAAGTCCTCGGAAGGATGGCTCAGGACAACCGGTCAAGTATTGTTAAAATTAAGTTGTGAAATAGTACAAGTGAGGGAGTTTTCACTCTAGCTCTCTAGCTATCACCGTTTATACGATGCAGCTTGATAACAGAAAGACAGACGGACAGAGGAATCTCAGCAATAGCGTCCCGTTTTAACCCTCCGGGTATGGACCCCTAAAAACAAGGAAATTGCAATCGTATTTCCTTTGAAGCATTTCTCACTAACTTTGAAGTACTGAGGGGGGGGGGGGGGGGATGTTGGCAAGCTTTAATTAAACTTGGCAAGTATACGTGGTATGGAGGTGATAGCAGTGTCAGTCTCGGAAGTGCCAAATTTTATTCATTACGTGAAATTGAAACCTTCGGAATGACTTTCTTTGGAAATTTTCCTACGTTATTGTTAGTACAGTCAGCGGCGATATAGAGGTGATCGAACTGTTAAAAATTACCCAAGAAAATTTAAAAATGTTTTGAAATTAACATGTTTTTAGGGTTTCGTAGCCAAATGGCAAAAACGGAACCCTTATAGATTCGTCATGTCTGTCTGTCTGTCCGTCCGTGTGTCACAGCCACTTTTCTCCGAAACTATAAGGCCTATGCTATTGAAACTTGGTAACTAGATGTATTCTGTGAACCGCATTAAGATTCTTATACAAAACTAGAAAAAAAGCAGTAAATTTTGGGGGTCCCCATACTCAGAACTGAAACTCAAAATTTTTTTTTCATCAAATCTATACGTGTGGGGTATCTATAGACAGGTCTTTAAAAATGCTATTGAGGTTCCTAAAATCATTTTTTTCTACAGTGAATAGTTTGCGCAAGTGACACTTCCAAAGTGGAAAAATGTGTGTCCCCCCCCCCCCTCTAACTTCTAAACTAAGAGAATGATAAATCTAAAAAAAATGTATGATGTAGGTACATTGCCATATAAACTACCAACGAAAATTGATTTGAACGAGATAGAGCTGGTAGTTTTTTTTAATACGTCATAAACCGCAATTTTCGGTTAGAAAAATCACTACCACTGCGAACGTGTTAAAACATCAATCCAAGTTACAACGAACTTTAAGAACTTTTATATTATGTTACTTGCTGCTCCGAAACCCTTCATGGGCGAGTCCAACTCGCACTTGGCCGGTTTATTTATTGATAGCAGATATCTGTTATATCGTCACACGTCATTAACTAGCAACGTTTCTGTAACTTATTATTATTTTGTTGTAGCAGTCACTTTGGCATTATTTGAGTTATATATACATGAACTGCCAGATCAAATAACTATTTATTGTATTTATTATCATCATTGTTTAAGCACATCAGACATCATCTGCTGCCAAAGACCGCCACAGAAATCGGTCGTATTTTTTAATTATTTACTTCAAACTTCAGCACTGAAAACTGCGGGCTTGATAACTTTAAGAATTTTCTACCAGTCAATAATTACAATGATGTAGAGAAATGTGTGGCGACGGGGTCCCGTGTTGTGACGGGTAACAGAACAAATTGTCGTCACCCCAATACATCCCAAGGGTGTCGTAAGAGGCGACTAAGGGAACACTTTCGCAAAAAGATCCATTGCGTGGAAAACTCGAAATGAAACCCGGTTGTCAGTAAAATGACAATCGTTAAGCCAAGTTGAAGGCCTTACGGCCTGGCCACGGGGATCGGCGGTGGCGGCGGCGGCGGCGGCGGCGGAGGCGACTAATCACGCGGCATCGTTTGCAGGCCACGGGGTAGTCGCGTTCGCCGCCGCGACCAGTCATTTGATCACTGGCCTAGTCGCCGCGACTGCCGCCCGACGCCGTGGCATGCGCCGTACTGATTCATGCATTTGTTTCACTCGCTCGCCGCACCGCCAGTCGCCGTGTCGTTCGCTCGGTACATTTCGCCGGTCGCCGTGCCGCGTGGCATGCTCAGTACATTTCTATTCATTTGTTTGAGTCGCAAGACGCTTCGCCGGTCGCGCCGCACAAATTTTCGCCATGGCGACTGCCCCGTGGCCAGGCACTTATGCGGCTTGAAAAAATTCAACAGCGGGTCGCGGCGACCTGCCTCTGTCCATTCCAACACGGCAATAGGCTCACCACCTATTACGTGGGACATAAAACTATAAGGTGAAATGTGGGCGCATACTGTGTATCTGCCTACCCCTTCAGGGATAAAGGCGTGATTATATGTAAGCATGTAGAGAAAATATTAAATTAGTGAAGTACTCAGGGATATGAGAACAATCAAAGTATTCGAACTCACCCGTATCCAGGTTTCTGACAGAACCAAGACCTGGTAAGCTTTGCAGCTTCAAGTAAAACGCCACCAATGTCACCGATCCTCATGCCAGCGCAGGAGCAGCAGCCATCACCTTCTCCATCACCCACTAAATCTACACGAGACTCGGACTTCGCCACTTTGGGTGATGATCACTAACACATCATTTTCAAAATATTTTCACTAGTCTTGTTGACACTTTCACAAATTTTCTTCTAGTTTATATTTTTTAAATTTGTATAACTTTGTGGTCAGAAATTGTCACACTGAACTTTGAGTACTCATCACTAAATAAATCTATTGAAATGAAAATGTGATTATAACGACATACCTAATCACCTTGCTATCATTACCAGGTCATAACTTAATACTACTTGTAATAAACTCGATTGTATTCGTAATGGGTGACATCAAAGACGTTGATGTAATCCACGTCTGAACTATTAAAACAAAGAGTATAACTTGTTATACGGAAATTGTATAATTCTTGATTATTAAATGATATAAGTAGATTGATTATTTATACTGTTGATTGACGGCACTTGGTGGAACTTGCTGCACATATTGGAAACGACACTTCTAAAATGTTCCACAATATTTATTATTATAAATCTGACCGGTTTCGCCTCACGGCATTTTCAAAGATCTAGAATTCTAGACGAAAGTAATACCTTGTATTTTCGTCTAGCTAGACCTATTATTTAGCACTGGAAGTTTTGTTTTCCATTAATTCACTCCACTTCAACGTATTTCTAGTTTAGTTAACCAGAACTGGTAATTTGGTAACTAAACAACCAAGAGAACCATTTATCGTTGCCGTGTAAAGACAAGAAAAAAAAACTATATTATTTCTATTGGTTTCAATTCCTTACGCATACAATAGAGAAAAGTAATTCCTATCAAAAAAAACCGGCCAAGTGCGAGTTGGACTCGCCCATGAAGGGTTTCGTAGCAGCAAGTAACATAATATAAAAGTTCTTATAGTTCGTTGTAACTTTGATTGATGTTTAACATGTTCGCAGTGGTAGTGATTTTTCTAACCGAAAATTGCGGTTTACGACGTATTAAAAAAAAACTACCAGCTCTATCTCGTTCAAACTAATTTTCGTTGGTAGTTTTTATGGCAATGTACATCATATATTCTTTTTAGATTTATCATTCTCTTAGTTTAGAAGTTAGAGGGGGGACACACACATTTTTCCACTTTGTAAGTGTCTCTTGCGCAAACTATTCACTTTAGAAAAAAATTATGTTAGAAACCTCACTAGCATTTTTGAAGGCCTATCTATAGATACCCCACACGTATCGGTTTGATGAAAAAAAAAATTGACTTTCAGTTCTGAGTATGGGGACCCCCAAAATTTACTGCGTTTTTCCTAGTTTTATATAAGAATCTTAATGCGGTTCACAGAATACATCTAGTTACCAAGTTTCAATAGCATAAGCCTTATAGTTTCGGAGAAAAGTGGCTGTGACACACGGACGGACAGACAGACAGACAGACAGACATGACGAATCTATAAGGGCTCCGTTTTTGCCATTTGGCTACGAAACCCTAAAAATCGACGCAGTAGGCACTGAAACCACCGATCATGACATTTACATATCAAACATTAAACAAACTTTATCACTTCAGTAAACACTTATCATCGAAAGAAGAGATAGGTATTTGGTAACATTATAAAAAGCGAATTTACATTAGAATACAATCGATGAAAGCATTGAAAGCGTACGATTTATCTGCAGATCGACTTTGCATTATCGACAGGCAAATATACAGAGCTCAACCATTTATCACCTTTTGATACGTCTCGATATGACTGGCATGAAATACTAACCAACTTCGATATCAATCAATACATATAATAAAATCGTAACGGGTCGCTGTCTGTACATGGAAGATAAATAAGAAAAAATATTATAGGGGGGCTTTATGAACGCAATAGAACCCAAAACAATGATTTTTAGAATTTTTGTCTGTTTGTCTGTATGTCTGTATGTCTGATATACAGAATATCTGTTTGTCTGTACGGTTGTGCACGCTAATCTCAGTAACCGCTCAACCATTTGCAATGCGGTTTTTTTTATTGTGTTGAGGTTTACTCCAGTTAACATTTAGCGTTTGTTTTATGTAAATCGGTTTAGAAATAAAAGAGTTATACTTTTAAGAATCAGATATTTTGAAAATTTTAATTGTAGGGGTTTCTTTGAATGTCAGTGAACCTAAACTGGCGTGTTGGCTTAATCATAAAAGAGCTTAATGATTAAGACTATTTTTAAACAATTCAGTCCGCGCCGAAGGCGTGGACTGAATGGTTTTAAAATAGACTTAATCATTAAGCTCTTTTATGATTAAGCAAACAGGGCAGTTTCAGACGCTGCTTGATGACTCTGATGAAGAAATACCTTTCCTTTCATACACCTTATGTGACGTAAACGAAGTTGCGGGCTCAGCTAGTAAGTAATACACATTATTCTAGATTGTTGATACTTTCTAATCAAAGAGATTATAAATACACGCAAGGTTGGCATCTTAAAGAATTGGCCCACATATTAATTAGAAACTATGATAATGAATAAGTGAAAAATACATTGAAGAATAAAGGAGGTGTCCACAGCAACCAAGAAAAAAAAAGTGGGTAGTCGCAAGTAAAACACGCAAAATTTTAAGCTCTTGCATTATTATTAATTTTAATTAAATTAAATAGTGTTTAGTGCATTCATATGTGCTAATTGTATTTAGTACTCACCTATACTTGCTGTCCAGTGACAATCAATTCGAAAAAGTGTTCCAAGCCGTCAATAACAACGAAACAAGAATGGACCTAAAACTAGCCAACGGTCTTGAGGAGTTGGAGAAACTGTTTACGTCCAAAATGGCTGAGTATGACGAGAAATTGAAGAAGGTCTCATCTACCGATGCTGCCACAACACCGGATGCTGAGAAACTGGCACTCGATTTCAGCAACTTTAAACAGTTTGTATGGCAGACACTATCCAGCTTCAAGTCCCAGATTGAGCTGCTCACCTTGGGATTGGACCGACACGAAACCATGACGAGAAGAAAAGTGCTGCTGTTCCATGGTATCCCAGAGAGCACTGGTGAAAATCTTCATGAGGTCATTCTTCATGTCATAACTGCCGATATGAAGCTCTCTGAGGTGGGTCCACAACACCTTAATGTTTGCCACAGACTGGGTGGTGCTCGTGGGAAGATCCGCCCTATCCTTGTGAGGTTTCACGGAGTGCAGCAGCGACACACTGTGTGGGATGGTAAAGCATCACTAAAAGGTACGCATGTTACTGTGTCGGAGTTCTTGACCAAAGCGCGGCACCGTGTGTTCGCGGCTGCGAGGCAACACTTTGGCGTGAGGAACTGTTGGTCTGTTGAGGGCAGGATTAACATCATCACTCCAGGGAAGGTCCGCCGGAAAATCGAGACACAGGCTGAACTCGACAACTTAATTAGCCAGCATCCCAACCCCGTGATAGAAGCCGGCAAATCTCCACTGCCGGTTGCCGTCGCATCTGCGAGGACTGTTGAGGCTCCGAAGATACAGAAAGCAGGCAAGTCCAGTCGTCGACGAGTGTAAAATTCGGCCACGGCTCTCATGGCATAGTCACGCTTAGCCCCTCGCTGCTGCATTGTTTGCGTTACTAAGCCTCTAGTGTGTATCCGGGTCTTAAGTCTTTTGTTTACTCACTATTAACACTATTAAATTTACGGAAGTACATACGTCATTAATATATAATCTTGGTTATGATGAGTAAGGCACGCACACAAAATGAAATGTAAACACTAGAAGTATGTAATTGAGTTTGACAATTACGTGCGTCGATGGCATTGACATGACATTGACACTTTGCTTCATTTCAAGCTAGTGCCGTCTTCACACTTTCGCATACTCATTATAGCGCCTATATTTATTTAACATCTTGAATAACATTGTGGATGTGTAGAGATGCAAGGAGACGCCATTTCTATGATTCTCTTAACAGTCGGAATTCTGCTGATACCTGGAGGTTCCTGAGGTCTGTTGGCATAGGTAAATCTCCAGTCTCTGACACAAGGGACATTGATATCAATGCGCTAAACAAGCATTTCTCACGGCCACCTGTCTCCTTAGATGTAAATGTGAAAGGTGCCACTTTACTACGACTACTGGGAGAACCTGTGCCTCAGACCTCTTCTTTTCAGTTTCACTCGGTCTCCGAGTCCGACGTTAGGAGATCCCTACTGTCCATTTCTTCAACTGCTTCGGGAAACGATGGCATATGCTCAAGGATGATCCTCCCTATTCTCCCTATTATACTTCCTGTCATCACTCACATCTTCAATTATTCATTATTTTCTTGCTCCTTCCCTGAGGTCTGGAAGACAGCGTTTGTTGTGCCTCTGCCTAAAAAAATGAACCCCTGTTTGCTGACTGATTACCGACCAATTTCCATTCTTCCTTTTCTCTCTAAAGTTCTTGAGCATATTGTTCATCGGCAGTTCTCCCACTTCCTATCCTCTTCTAACTCCCTCAGCCCTTTTCAGTCGGGATTTCGCGCTGGGCACAGCACTGTCACTGCACTTGTAAAAGTGACGGATGACATTCGCTGGGCTATGGAGCGGAAACAGTTAACCCTACTAGTTCTACTTGACTTTAGCAGCGCTTTCAACTCTGTGGATTTTGATGTACTGCTAGGTACATTAAGGTCTATAAATGTCTCTTCTTCTGCTATCTCTTGGTTTGATTCATACCTTCGAGGGCGCTCTCAGTGCGTTCGAATCGGTCAGACATCGTCTGACTGGTGCGAGCTATCTGCGGGTGTTCCTCAGGGTGGCGTGCTATCTCCTCTTTTATTTTCTGTCTTCATTAATTCTGCTACTAGTCTTATTACCAATAACTTCCATCTCTATGCTGATGACTTGCAGCTGTACCGTCATTTTTCGGCTACCGATCCCCTCCCCGCGATATCATCCATAAACCAGGATTTGGATACACTGAATGACTGGGCTAATTCGGTCGGATTGCGTATTAACCCTTCGAAGTCGCAAGCCATTATCATTGGTAGTAAATACTACTGCGACATTCTTTCGGAGTCTCAACCTTCTCCTGTTCTTTTAGCCGGTATTCAAATACCTTACGCAGACTCCGTGAAGAACCTAGGAGTGATAATGGATACCACTCTATCTTGGAGCGCCCACATAAATGATGTCAGCAAGAAGGTGCATTTTTCCTTCCACTCTTTGAGGAGCCTCCAAACTCTACTACCCTTGAGGACGAAAATTAGTCTTGCCCAAACTATTATTCAACCCATTATTGACTACGCTGATTCTTGCTATTTGGACGCTACAGAGGAGCTTTTAGATAAACTTGAGAGATTGCAAAATTTATGTATACGCTTCATATTCAATCTTAGAAAGTTTGATCATGTTTCCCACCTTCGCAAAGAACTCAAGTGGCTCCCAATCCGCCTTCGCCGAAACACTCGAATCCTCTGCCTTCTTTTCAATATCCTCCACAACCCTTCTTCTCCTTCCTATCTGAGGGAGCGGTTCGCATTTTTTCGCTCTCCTGATGCTCCCTGCAGAACACACCTACGCTCGAATCTTAGATTTCCTAAGCATAAAACTGATTTCTACTCAAATTCCTTCACAGTGCATGCGGTCAGACTGTGGAACTCACTCCCACCTGTCATCAGAGATAGCAAAACTGTTTCTACTTTTAAAAGGAAAGTCCGTGAATACTATTTATCAACTTTGTAACTTATGTATCTATTTATTTATGTAATTATATACCTATACCTATTTATGTATTTGTTTATAAAGTATTTATTTAAATATTTATTATTATATTTATATAGTTAAAACTGCCTCTGTTCTTTTGTATGTGTGTTATATCAATTCTCTCCTGTTCTTTTCAATTACACACTTTTAATTGTTCTTTTCCTACTTCATGTTCTCCTCTCGCCGGTCTGCTGGGAGATATTTCTTCTAGAAATAAGCAGTACCATTGTACCTAAGTTTCCTGCTATACCTATAATTATTATATACTAGTGTGTGCATAAATAAATAAATAAATAAATAAATAAAGATACAACATGGGAGACGGAACTACTAGAACGGAAGATGATTACAATAGATGATAGTGAAACGCACTTATGACTATGAACCTAGAGTAGGTTAATTGGCAAGCACATAAAAGCCGGTCTAGGCATACATATCTCGACTATAAATAGACCACATAACTCAGCCCTCGCTCAAATCAACGTCCCATACAACATAATGATCAGTCTTTGGTCGAGGTCTGAGTTAGTTGGTCAAGCTATATATGGATATTATGTTAGCGAAGGGTCAGGTAAGAAGGGCCAAAATGTTTGCTTTTTGTCTAGATCCAATTGCAGAATTTATATTAGCTTTATTTGAGCTAGATGGAGCTATGCAAAAGTTCATTTAAAAAGACGCGACAGACAGAATTCTAGCAAATATGTTTAAACCTTTAAATACAATCTTTGACAGTACCAATAATTCGAAAGACGTGTGAGAAAAAACTTCAAAGAACATTATTAGCCCCCTACTTCTCTAAATACAGAGAGCTTCAGAAGTTTCCACAAAGCAGGTAAAAACGTAAGTAATTACGGATATCGGTTGTAAGAATTAGGGAGAGGCTTTAGGATTAATTGGCTTTGTCTGGATTTCGGGTGCGCTGCATCTATTACAATTTGATTGAGTTAGTAGTACCCACTTAGATATTCGCGATACAATTTCCTGGTATCCGGGATTAAATAACTAATTTCCTTCGGAAAATTCAAGGATTGATGGATGCGTAAAGTAATATTTACTCTACAGTTGTCGTCCATTTCATAGACAATAATTAATGCATTTTCTCGGCATTACTAATGTCATATTCGGTTGAGACTATGCAATTAGAATGGGAATTCAGGGGGTCCTTCAGAATTTTTGGGTTTCAAACCAATCTCACTTGCTATATAGGCTGTAGGGATGGAAGATCAGAAAGCAGTAATAACCGCCGAAATATAAGACATTTAATTATGGCAATACTAGCTGATGCCCGCAGCTTCGCCCGCGTAAAATTTGATCCCGTTTCCGCTTCCCGTAAGAACCTATTCCCGGGATAAAAAGTAGCCTATGTGTTATTCCAGACTATAATGTATCCCTGTACCAAATTTCAGCCAGATCCGTTCAGCCGTTCGAGCGTGAAGGAGTAACAAACATCCACACTCACAAACTTTCGCATTTATAATATTAGTAAGATACATCTGACAAAGTACGATTAATCACAATAATAAGAATCAGCTAATGATGATGATGATTCTATTTAAACGACACTATTTCGATATAATATCCTACACTAGATTCTTATTGACAAATTCGTTGAAAATGAAGATGAATGACGGATATTAGAAACACATTTTGGAATATTGCCAGGATTGAACATTTTTAGTTCTGTGTGTATTCGCTTCTTGGTGACATTTCTGCAACAGTTTATATTCTAAATAAATAAATATAAATAATAAATATAATAAATATTCACAGACATCTCACACAACGCTATCTGATCGCAAAGGAAGCTAGGAATAACCTGATTGTGTTATGGGTATCAGACCACGAATATTAATACTTATATACTTTTAAATACATACATATTATACATAGAAACACCCAGACTCTCGAGACAAACATTTATGGGTCGCACAAATATTTGTCTCCGGTGGGAATCGAACCCACGACCTCCAGCGCCGCAGGCGGTATCACTACCGACTTCGATTCTATTCCTCGATCAGAAGAGAGTTCCACCTCACCAATAGGTAACAGAAGATAAAAAATACGTATTTCTATTTTTTTTCTTTTTTCATTTATACCTTAATTTGATACCCATATTGTCTCATCTTTGGGAGTTATGATTACTTTGATGATGTGACTCAGTTAGATTTTCGCATTAATCGCAGTTAATCAAATTGACCTTCCGCGATTTTTTGGATATAATTATGTCTGATAACATCTGAAACATGGCTCCTTTTAACAAGAAATCTCCACAATAAAGGTTTCTAAAATACACCTACACAAGAGAAAAACGAGTTAGCGACACAAAATAATTTGGATGGAAACGTTTCAATCGTATGAATATACTAGATTACGTTTGTTCAAATTCACGGCAGTGTGACTAATGAATATGTTTCATTGTTTCAAACGGATTTAACTCACAATACTTAAATTTATATGTATTGAAGTGAGACATATTGCGGAATATTTTTTACTAGCGGACGCCACGCGGTTTCACCCGCGTAGTTCCCGTTCCCGTGGGAATACGGGAATAAAATATAGCCTACGTTCACCGCAAAGAGTGCAGCTTCCCATCAGTGAAAGAATTTTTAAAATCGATCCAGTAGTTCCGGAGCCTATTCGATGCAAACAAACAAATAAACAATCAAATCTTTCCTTTTTAAAATAATTATGTATTAGTATAGCTATAGATGAATCCTCGCTGAAAATTAATAAGAGGAAATAGTAATAGGTAACTGTCTTAACTACTAGTTTTGTAATATCTTTCTTATTCCACTTAGCTTATACAAAAGTTTCCAATAACAAACAAATGCAGAATTTATAGAATTACAGGTTAAATTACACTTACAATATAATAGCTAGAAAGGAAAAGTCAATCGCAACGTTGACTTTCCCTATGATCTCTATTAAACAGTGCTATGTTCCATTATTAGTGTAAAACAAAATAGACTTGAGCCAAAACGTGTGTTGATACATCGAGGTATTTAGTCGTGATCGACTTCAAGACGGCAATCAAATGGTAATGGTGTATTTTCGAATAAAGTATCAAAAAAGAGATTAAAACGATGATGTGCTAACAGGAATTCTCTCAGGACAACACTTGCAAGAGTGCTCAAACATCGGATTCACAATATAATTAAACATGATAAATGTTCCGTAGAGCTAGCGTCTCTGAGGGATAAGATCCGAAACGATGTTATCCGTCAGAGAACAAGAGTAGTCGACATGGCTCGCAGAGTATGCGTTTTGAAGTGGCAGTGGGCTGGCCACATTTGTAGAAGAACTGATGGCCGATGGAGCAAGCGAGTTCTGGAGTGGAGACCGCGACTTGGTAAACGTGAGGTAGGACGATCCCCTGCCAGATGGAGCGACGACCTGAGAAAGCTTGCAGGGATTGACTGGATGCGCAAAGCGCAGGACCGTGTGTATTGGCGAAATTTGGGAGAGGCCTATGTCAAGAAGTGGACTGACTGCTATAGGCTGAATTGATTGAAATGTTCCGTCAAACATTACTATAATTCTGAACACGAAAAGTTTTCACAAATAATCTATACTAATATTACTCGTATAAAGAGGAAAGATATGTTTTTTTGTTTGTTTGTTTGTAACGAATAGGCTCCGGAACTACTGGACCGATTTGAAAAATTCTTTCACTGTTGGGAAGCTACACTCTTTGTGGTAAACATAGGCAACATATATATTTTTTTCCCGTATTCCCACGGGAACGGGAACTACGCGGGTGAAACCGCGTGACGTCCTCTAGTAATATATGAAATTCAACAGTCTTACAAAAGTAAGGAACAATTCGTACCATAAATTAGGGACGTATATTCAAATATTCAATAACAGTTTCGGCAAAAACAAATAATAGTATTACTTTTTCCTCCGGAATAGAGATATTTGTTCTGAAAAGATATGATAATACTCCTTAGCTTTATTATCTACTTGTAAGAAATAATAATATAATAGAACTTGTAGAACTCGGATTGTTGCCAAAGTATGTATTTTCTCAGCGACATTCATTTAATATTAATGGTACCTATGTATATTTTCAGTATATAATATAAGTCGTCACAGTGATTTAATATATTTTATAGGTACTAATAATTTTATTTATGCTGTGAGAATTTTTATTTTTATTCAGAATTCAGAATCTTGGAAATGTTAGTGATTAAGGATAGCAATAAGATTATTTATGAAAAGCAATTAGTATGCTAACTGATCATAAATTTTAAATATGGAGAAAGATAAAAAAAATAATAAAGGATAGCATTTATATCCAAGAGCTATTTCAAGTGGAAAGCTATATGTAGGTATATCTAAATGATTTTTATGGTTTGTAATATGATTAAACATGAAATTACCGCAGTAATTGTTAAATATTCGTCTTAAAGCTCGAATTCATATTTAGCTTTTTTTTTTTTTTTGTTTAACGTGAGGGAAAATCCTCATGGATGTTATGCCGGACTCCTACCGACTAAAAAACCTCACGTAACGCCCAACAGCCTATGGTTGGGAGCCCCGGGTAAGCCCTCGGAAGGATGTCCCAGGACTCCCAACAGACCCACGGCCGCCACTGCGGCCTCGCCCAGGGGGTGGTTCGGGTGCAATCCCGCGTCTTTGGGGGGGTTTCGGGTGTGATCCCGCTTCTAAGGGGGGGAGGCGTGCGTGAGTTCCTCACGTCACGCTGCCGTCATCGGCCTGCTTCTGTAAGGACGGTGAGCCGCCCTCTCACCGTCCTCAGGCCCCCGGTCATGGAGGCCGATAGTCCTCGGCGAAGACACGTCGGCGGCGCCCAAGCCGCCGACTGCGGAACTCGGGTGGGAGAGTTCTCTCCCGTTCCCGCCCCGCCGCCTCTTTCACGAGCATGACCTGCTCGCAGAAAGAGGCGGCGCATTCATATTTAGCTACAGCACAATAAAATTTCAACAAAAGTGAATTTCACATCCTGTAAGTTTCCCCGTGTTCCTTATAGTTTATTCGGGATAAAATCTTTAAAACAAGGGTAATCTTTACATGATGTATGTATATTGATGTAACACCTCCTGCTAAATGGGCGGAGAGATATGGATAAATGAGACATTATTGGGTTCTGTATAAGTTTCGATAGAAAAGGACGATTTTGGAATAAAACATGTCGGAAATAAACTGTTATAAATGGCGTTAGGGCTGCCCGAAGATGTTTCCAATAACATTGGATCAGATGAATTATGAGCAAAGCTGGATAAATACAATAAAGATACAGCATAACAAACGGATATTTATATGTATATATAGAAGTCGTTATCGCGTAAAATCATAACCCTCCTTTTGCGCAGTCGGTTAAAAAGTAGCCTATATCCTTCCCAGGGCCTCGCACCATCCCTATACCTAATTTCATCCCAATCGCTCCAGCCGTTTAGGCGTGAAAGCGTAACAGAGAGACAGACAGACTTACTGTCGCATTTATAATATTAGTAGGGATTATAGGGCATTGAACTCGGTCTTTACTGCAGTCAATTCAAGCACCAAAACGTTGATTAGCTTTCCATGTAACTATTTTTCAATAACACTTTTGAAAGATCATTACACTCCGCTTAGTTCGTCATCTTCTACCCTCAAAATTCCCTTTAATGTCAAACGTTACGCTAATATTGGTAGCAAATGATGCGAGCCATCTTTTCATCATCAGAATTTTGGGATAAAAAGTCTGAATGGAATAAACTTTACAAAACTCCAAATAAGTTTTATTACTTCAGTTCTGTGGAACCAGCCATTTTGTTTTGGATTTTCAGAATATTTGAAAAGAGCAGTCGTGAGTTTTAATGCCTGGTTCTTTCTTAAAGATTCTCTTGCGAATATAATAAACTAGCTGTTCCCCGCGGCTTCGACTGCGTATAAGTCGTTATCGCGTAAGTTCATAAGTCCTTTCCAGGACTTCGAACTATTTCTATACCAAGTTCCATCTCAATCGCACCACCCGTTTTGGCGTGAAAGCGTAACAGACGGACAGACAGACAAAGTTACTTTCACATTTATAATATTAGTAGAGAGTAGAGATGTAGAAAAAATAATCTTGACGATCATAAGTGTTATTTTGTGACCCACATGCATGTATAATATTTCATTCAACAGCGAACCCTATCGTAACAGAAACTTCTGGATCAAAAGTAGGTTTATATTAATCGAGGGCATTGGATATTCGTCACAGACTGTTGCCATAATTGGTCAGATCAAATGTGGTACGTTGTCGAATTTCAAACCGTTTGGTAACCATAAAACTGATCGCGTTCAACCTTAGATCATCTAACCACAGGATGCGCCTTACTTAAGCATTGTTTTCTGCCATTGCACATGACCATTTGGTCTTTTGGCTTTATAAAAAGCCTGTACATCAGTACATCATTTTATATGATTAAACTAGTACATTACATTGTAGTTGACTGTACAATAACAATTAACACACAACAGCCATTACGCGTTTGTCGATTAATACATTTTTAAATGCAATGAAATTTTATATGTCTTTGTGTTTCCCCCTTCACTTGTATGAAAACTGGCAGAATATTTTTGTATGCGGTGGTTCGCAAAGGCTAGTCCCGTGTTGTATGGTCTAAGACTTCAACGGCTGTTGTTACAGGCAAATTTACTTTTATGATACAATGCAATTTGTTCTTTACAGCTGATGAAATACATTCTATATTTGTCTGCCCTCTTACATGCTTCAAAGTTTGAACCATCTAAAGTTCTGAACGGATCTACTGGCGATTGGAATGGTTTAACCTCAACAGTCGTTACTTGTGAAACACGATTTACTTTGCTACTTTGTGATAATATCTAGGTTCAAGAACATTTTATATAATACCTAACGTAATAGGATTCAATTAGTTTGTTTACTTGACTTGAGCAATAAAGATTGTATCTAGAACGTCTAGAAGTAGCAGTTGTCCATCGACCTTCGAATGTTTTACGAGAAATGGTGCAGAGGAATTCAAAACTTGTTCAGTTTTGAATTCCTCTGCACCAGTTCGACAACCAATTCCAGAGTTCCAATTCGCAACTCGACAAGTATTTTTTATGTGGAAGCTCTAATGGGTGCTATGCCAAACACTACACCGGTTCACGCGATGTCCTGCAACTGCTTACTGCCAGGAGTTCCGGGTAAGCCCTCGGCAGGATATAAAATAGAAAACCTGAAGTCAGTAGGGCCGACGATAAAGAAGATCAATATGAAAAATGTGATACATAAGGAGGAAATTGAGAGGTCATATCCATCAGTGCAGTATGATAGAGTTTTTGTTTGAGTAGCTGCAATTTCCCTTATGTCATATCTTGGCGCTAAACCTAGAGATGCAAAAGCCATGGAGTTATTCCTCCGTGGGCGAATCCGAGACCCCTGGCCAACTGACTACGCCTCTACGGAAAGGAAGCCCAGGTAGGACAGGCAAGCAGACTTTGGCTACCATCGCGTCAATAGTGTCCTCGCCGGGACGCTGGCCGTGGGTTGGGGCACTATCCCGCGTCTGGGGGATTGGGTGTTATCCCGAGATCCTCATACACTTTATTGTCCCTTGTTAAATACATGTAATCAAACATCACGAACACAGAATACCTAAGTATAAGTCAATGTATTAAAATCTTGAACCTGAATCAAAGTGAAACGGGGAAGTCTTGGGCAAGGCCATCTTAAGATTATGTCATTATTAAATGGTTTGATAATAGTTTATTTGTTTCATTATAATATTTTTTGTTTCAGATCAATTGGTAACATTACCGATAGGAAAAAGTCAAGGTCTGGTTTAAGATTTTTAGGTTTTCATATTAGATGGAGTGCACTAGTGTGCGTAGAACTTCACAATAAGAAAATTAACATTTTTGATTTTTTGAAGTCGGTTGAAAACCAATGTCAATAGACTTGTAGACTGTGAGAGGGGTACCCAATCGTTAGATGTCGTCATGGCTTACCATCAAGCCAGACACATTCTTTTTGACGAGCGAATTAAAAAAAAACAATGCAGAATCTATTACTGTACGAGTAATACTGGATGTAAGTTAAAGGCCATTTAGGCGGCTTTAAAAATTTCAACAGCATGCAGTCACAACCTGCTCCTGTCCATCTCAACACGGCAATACGCCTCACCACCTATTTCGTGGGACAAATTCTAAAAAGTCAAATGTCGGCATAGAATATGCCTTTGCCTACCCCTTCGGGGATAAAGGCCATATTATTATGTATAATGTATGGATGCAACTGGGTTTCTTACACAGATGATGATTATTATGTACATTTAAGATAGAAAGTGAGCACACAAATGTGTTTCATAAAGTTATTAAACTGTTTGTAAACAAGATAACACTATTATAAGATATACCTCACCGTTAACATAATTGCCACATTTCTGATACGAAAGTAATTATTGACCAATAAACAGTCGTATAAAAGTTACAAAACAGTAACTGAATGCAATTTCTCTCTACTATCAATATAATGTCACTAACCTGACTGAGAGCCACATCAAGACTTCAAGCTAAGGCATGGGTGGGCAGATGAGTGATCGACAAATTTGCTTTTGATCTTCTTAATCCTGCTTTACGCTATTTTACAACCATTCATACAAAAACATAAAATGTAAGGATATCTTATCTTAAACAAACACAGTATCAACACAGACCAACAAACAAACAAACCATGAAAACAGAATACAACGGAGACAACTGAAGACTACGTAATCAAGGATGTCATAAAAATGAAAAAAAAAGAATAGCCTCCATTCCAACAACATCGATGGACTTATTTTTTTTCGTGTGTCCCTCACTGTTCTGACTGTAGGGTGACGTGTCAGCGTGTACTATGCCTCTACTCTGCCTACCCCTTCGGTGATGAAGGCGTGACTATGTGTTTGTGTGTGTGTGTGTGTGTGTGTGTGTGTGTGTGTGTGTGTGTGTGTGTGTGTGTGTGTAACTCCCTAATGAATGCTATGTCCGACTCTTGCTGACTAAACTCACACGTGCTCTACCACTGCCCAGGTAACTCAATCACACTCTAACGGCTGAACGCATCGGTCTAAAAATTGCTACAGCTACTGGAAGAGATTACAGTCAGGAATAACGCATAGCCTACTTGTTATTCCCATATTTGCTTAGACCATATAACACGGGACTAGCCTTTGCGAACCACCGCATACAAAAATATTCTGCCAGTTTTCATACAAGTGAAGGGGGAAACACAAAGACATATAAAATTTCATTGCATTTAAAAATGTATTAATCGACAAACGCGTAATGGCTGTTGTGTGTTAATTGTTATTGTACAGTCAACTACAATGAAATGTACTAGTTTAATTATATAAAATGATGTACTGATGTACAGGCTTTTTATAAAGCCAAAAGACCAAATGGTCATGTGCAATGGCAGAAAGCAATGCTTAAGTAAGGCGCATCCTGTGGTTAGATGATCTAAGCATATTTGTCATGTTTATTAAACAGCCTAAGCGCGACAATTCTACAATTATGTAATTTTTTTGACAAATATGTCGACTTGTCAGCTTTATTAAACAGGGCCCTGGAAAACGTTGCCTGTGATGCAGGAGAGAGAAGAGAACGCGGGTGAAGCCACGGGCGCTATCTAGTGTGATATAAATTTAAAGTGGACGCTCTTAAACAATGTTTTCATCATGAATGTAATTTGCTCTTAAAACGAACAATAACTCATCTCGCGTGACTTCAGTTTAACCGCACATTAAAGCCAGTTTAAACCCTCTTTAAAATGTTAACAATTTTATTACCCACTGTAAACCCGAAACAGTTACTTCAAGTACCTATTATACAGACTCTCAAATTGAAGAGCGACCTTCCGACCACTAGTCTCTCAAGAGACAATCCTGTGGAATGTTTTATTAAATGACTTGAAGCGCTATTGATAGGTTCTGTAACTTCTGTAATCTGTAAGTGATATTTGTTGCACAAACATACATAATTGACCGAGCGAGCGAAGCGAGCGAGAGTCTCCGATTCGACAGTATAAGCGATTTTGCTTTCGTCGGTATGTCTGTGTGTATGTATATCAGATCCGGTCTTTAGGACGATTTTGATCAAACTTGGCACACGTGCTCTTTGATTAAAAATACAACTTTTGTCGAGACTTTTTTTTGATAGGGGCGAAAATGAGGGAGCAAAGGGGTGAAGATTGTTGTTGCATTATTTATGAACGGATCTTGATGGTTTTTGGCTAAAACATAAAGGATATAATTGCTCATTATGCATTTTTTGCTTAATCACTTGTACTTTTTTCACAATTTCTACTATTATTACAGATGACCTGACCGGTTTCGCTTTATAGCATTGTCAAAGGTAATGTGTTACAAGAAATTCCACCAAGTGCCAACAATCAAGAGTATAAAGGATATAAGGTCTACTCTTCGCAGAAGTAGTAGTATAATGTAGTCATGGCTTATTCCCCGAAGAGGTAGGCAGATGACATACAGTTCAAATTTCAAGTTCACGTGATGGTGAGGGAATATTGCCATGTTTAAAGGAACTGTTGGCAAGGGAGAGGTAGCCTGCTATTGACAATTTTCAAGCTGCTCATAAATTTGGCTTAAAGGCTACCTATTAGACACAACCCTTACATAGACTACAAAAAATGTATTGTTACTTACTACCCTGGTCTAAAAGCAACACCCGACTGCCCCTCTCTAACACGTTTATTGTGAAAGTTCAATCCGATTGACGTTGTTATTTTTGTTTTATTTTAAACTTTGAACAGATGATCCACGTGACCTACTGACGTAGTTTAATGCAACAGAGTCACCGACTACAGACAAAGTCTCGACATAAGCCCCTCTGCACTCTATTTTATGGAGAGGAGCTAAAAGCTAGTGGGAAGGAATGTCTCCTGAAAAATAAATAGTTCAAGTGTCATTGACTTGCAATATAGTCTGATGGATTTAATAGGTTATTATAAATTATTGTCATAATGTATAAGTAAATTGTTATTACTATTAGTAATTGAATAGTTATTTACTGGTCAATGATAAGGATATTATTAAAGACTGAAATAATACCAACAAAACAAAATGTTGTAGGTAGTAATGTTTCTCCATATTGCAGGATAAAGACGTAACTATGTATGTATTCAAAACTTCGATCAACAATATACTTATTTAAAACTAGCTCTAAGAATTAGATCGGGCCACTATCCATCAGCTGCATTTCTGATGAAGAAAAGTGACTCGCATACTGTCCTGTATGCCACAGAATTGAGGATGTGCAGTATTAGCTGATGGAGTGTGACCGGAATAAGAAGGAGCGCGAGGCGCTGCTTAGGGAACTGAAATTAAATTCACTTGATGTTGGTTTGATACAAAGTATAATAAGTCACCCATGTTCAGAAACAGCACAAAAATTGTGCCGCTTGATTATAATAGTTCAGCAATGATGTATCGTAGTGAATGTACTAACTAGATCTAAACTTTAGTAAGTATAAGACTATGCTGTGTGTATCGAGATTCAAGGTACAATGGGGTTGACATATCCATGTGGATCAAAACCCCAAAATAAATAAAGATTAAAAAAAAACTTATTGTTGATCGAAGTATATTGTTGAACGAAGATTCAAAATAAACAAATAACTGAAACAACTATACCTTTCGTATAGTGAGTGTCAGTGGCGGCTGGTAGGTACTCAAACTGGTGGTGCACTTTACTTGCTCTCTAGTTTTAAATTTAATAAGAGCCTTGGTGGTCCCGCCAATTTTATATCAACTTTATTTTGAATCCCGGCATTAGGCTGACCACTTACCTATTACGTGGGACATAAAATGTTATTATTTTAATCTGAGATAAAACTATAAGCACAAACGTGGGTGTATACTATGCCTCTGCCTACCCCTTCGGGGATAAATGCATTCATATGTATGCAGTATGTTTATTTTGAAAAGTTTTGTTAACACACCCCAGACACTTTACAAGCAATATTTTCTTTTCTTTAATAAATAAATAAATATTTGTTTATTAAAGAAAAGAAATATAGAATAGAACTAAGATCAAAATAAATAAAAAACTAACAATCTAAAAATCAAACAATAAATATTTAACCCGTCACAGAACTCACAGATACATACATACAGCGAAACAATACCGGGAGAATTCGAATTCGTCAAACAAAACATCGGGTGCTCTCGGGTAAAGTTCGGTTTTCCCAACGCGTGCGGCGCACGAAATCAGGCTCATCGCTCGGTACATTTTCTATGAACTATGCTTTGTCTCACGCGCCAGGCTTTAGCTCGGATATAGTACAAGTTGTATGGGCCGTTCTCGTGCGCTCGGGAAAACGCACGCCGATGTTTTTTACAGGGAATTTAGGCTTTAGTAGTGTAGCAAAGAGCTTAATTTGTTTCGTCACAATAAGATATGTCATTTGTTTTAAGTTTTTGTAAGAATAGGTTACTTACATACCTAATGGTAGGTAATTAAATATTAAAGGGGTCGTAATTTCGTAATTTTTATATCTTTTGAACTGGTGGTTCACCGCACGAGCGCACTTAAGGTACAGCCGCCACTGGTGAGTGTTAATGTTTCTTATTACCTCATGCACTAACTGCTAAACGGATTTGGCTGAATTTTGGTACAGAGATAGATTAAAGTCTTCTATATCCCGGGAATGTGTCCATGGGAAGCAGGAACGGGAACCGAAGCAGCGAGCATCACCAAGTAGTTATACTTTTCACAGAGTTTTGTAATTTTCTTTTAATACTTACTCGTAAAGAGCTCTTTTAATAAACACTAATGTTATTTTAATGATAATTTAAAAACAATTTTGCCTCTGTTTCGCAGGTGTCGCGGAAAGTTTAATGTATAGTAAAGGCCTTTATAAACGATCAAGGTTATTTCATACGATTCGGATGGTTTAAGTTAGAGATTTCAGCGGGGAACGTTGTTCACAAGTTTACAGAATTAAGCGTTGATTATTGATTAGCTGTTTTTGCAAAATAAAATATGATTAGACTTCGATAGAAGCTTGCATCTTTTAGGGTTATGTATCCAAAAGGTAAAAACGGGAGAGACCCCTTCAGGAGACTTCACTGTCCATCTGTCTGTCTGTTCGTCATGAGGCTGTATCTCAGGAACCGTGATAGCTAGGAGAGCTGAATTTTCACAGATGATGTATTTCTGTTGCCGCTATGACAAAAAATCAGAAAAAGGTTTGGATTAATCTCATACAACAAACGTGATTTTTTACCGTTTTTTGGAGCGGAAAATACGGAACCCTCCATGCGCGAGTCGGATTCGCACTTGGCTGGTTTCAGTACAAAAGTTGATTGTTTTGAAACAGCGCAAGAGTAAAATAATATTATATTCATCTATTTTTGTTTAAGTCACTTAACATTTTCACAAGCTCAAAATTCGTGGGAAAAGAGTGAGAGTAATTTTGAGACAAGATGAAAAGGAAAAGAATATACCAAGCTTATAGCTCTCTTGAAAAATGATAATAGCGAGAAAGTATATAATAATCTATACTTCTATACTAATATTATAAAGAGGAAATTTTATAAAAAAATTATAAAATATTATAAAAAGGATTTGTTTTTTTGTTTGTTTGTTTGTAACGAATAGGCTCCGGAACTACAGGACCGATTTGAAGTATTTTACTGTTAGGAAGCTACACTGTTTGTTGTGAACATAGGCTATATTTTATTCCCGTATTCCCACGGGAACGGGAACTACGCGGGTGAAACCGCGTGACGTCCGCTAGTAAAAATATTAAAAAAAGACGTGTGGCACCCGGGTACTGCCGCGGTAAAGCTATTGCATAGCATTTTGAACCAAAAATGGAACCCTTATAGATTCGTCATGTCTGTCTGTCTGTCCGTCCGTATGTCATAGCCATTTTTCTCCGAAACTTTAAGGCCTATGCTGTTCAAACTTGGTAAGTAGATGTAGAGAATGATAAGTTAAAAAAAAAAATATGATGTACATTGTCATAAAAACTACCAACGAAAATTGGTTTGAACGAGATCGATTTGGTAGTTTTTTTTTATACGTCATAAACCGCAATTTTCGCCTAGAAAAATCACGTAATTTCGTCGTTATTTTACATAAACATTACCGTGTCCGTTGTGAAAAATTTAGTGGGTGATTTGCAAAGTGCTGTCAATATTCTTATCTATGACGCATTTCAATCGGAGCATCGAAATTGTTTTCACATTAAGAACTCTAAATTCGACCGGTATTCTTAATTCAACTTTGGTCGAGTGGTTAAGACGCTGATCGGTACGCAGAAGATGCAAGATGGATTCTGGGTACAAGCATCAGTTTTTGGATTATTTGACTTAATAATAATATATAAAGACTGCAGAGTTCATAATTGACGTAAACAAAAAAATTTATGAAGTGCGAGACGAGATGTAGGTACGAGCGTGACCGAGCGTGGCCGAGAATAGCCGAGTGTTATGGTTTTTTCGTGACGGAATTTCTGGATTCGGTCTCCACGCTCAAGGCCCGCGATAGAAGCTATGCAATAGCTTAAAAAATGATTTAAGCCGATATGGTTAACCGTTGAAGAGTTTCCTTCAGCAGATGAATTTCTGTGTCACCATTTCATTTTGTAAATAGCTAGTGACCAAAATCGCGACCGCTTATGAATTAAAATCGCTACTTATGTCACATTGGACTATAATCAGGCAGACCGATACAACTCCGTTCGGAGACGTCGCCGGTTAACACAGAATTCATTCAACTCAAAACCAACCTAAGACCATAAGCAATAAAGATTAAAATTCCATAACACTATAGATTTGTTCAATTTCAAACTCAAGCGAAACGAGCTATAAAATTCACTTTACACTGTAGGATTATTGATAACGTGATTAATATTAGCTTTTATGATAACAAACATAAGTTTTACTTTACAATGTTAGTACGACATTAAATAAAGTATCATAAACCTTATCACGACGTTTGCAAATATTAATTTTTCTGCGAACTCGACACGAAAATTAATATAAAATCTATTTCCAGTTATCAAGAACAGCTTGTTAATTGAACGTTGAACAAATTCATAGAGAAATCTTAGCACAGCTGTCTACTCTACTCGTTTATTTTGACAGCAAGGACTTGTTCAGACATTTTTATTTTTTACTCAGAAATTGATTCGTAGAGGAAAATTCGAACAGAAATTGTGACTTCAAGATATAATTTCGTTTCTGTTACTTGCTTGTATTCTTAGAAAATTATATAGATCTACATTTCAACAACGATAATTTAAGAGAGAAGCGTTTTATATATTTACACTAGCATCAATGGGAGTAGGTAGTAGGTACATAATTTCAATCACATCCATAAGTCCTGGGACATCCTTCCGAGGGTTTACCCGGGGCTCCCAACAATAGGCTGTTGGGCGTTACGTGAGGTTTTTTAGTCGGTAGGAGTCTGGCATAGCATCCACGAGGATGTTCCCTCAAATTAAAAAAAAAGGTACACTGCTGGAAGTATACCTCTCGCAATTTTCGTAGTTTTGGGTCTTACAGTGACTTAATCTCTGGTCTATTCTAGGGCCTAGTAAAAGTAATTACGTGCGGCCACCCCTCCAAGGCTGATCTAGTGCCTACACAAAATCGCCTTACTACCTCAGAACAGCTCAGTTAAGTAACTCCGTTGAAGATTCACGTTTCATAGAGCTGGTGAAAGTCCATAGGCTTCAGTGACCACCAGATCAACTGGTAGGCCGTATGTTTGTCTGCCACCTTAGTGGTATAAAAATACTTGGTGAACAACAGAACAGTCCATTGGACTGAGGAGTCACATGACTAGGAAGATGCAAATAATGTCAATAGTAACACAAAGTCGAATGCACTAACGGTAGGTACCTCAATCAAACCGTTTCATCATCCAATATCCTAAACCCAGTATCACTTTACCGGTCAAGCAACCTGACACGTTATGCAGAACACATTAAGGTGTAATATTACATATCAACGCTTGATCAAACACAGGTAATGAGTGTTTAGTGAGGTGATGACACTGAGGTAGAATGGATTATACCGGTTTGAGTAAGAATTAATAACTTTCGCGTTTCGTTTTAAGTTGATGATGATCGTAAAACCTGCTAATGTCGTAAATGCCAAAGTTGTGTATCTTTGTTTATCTTTCGCTGCTAAATTTGTGATAAATTAGAAAAAGGTTCATTTTAGCAGCCATTTTGATTTTTGTGTTATTGCTCAGAATGTCAGTTACTGAGTAATATTTAGGGTACTTTTTATCAGGACCGGGAACAAAATTTCACGCAGGAGCCATGTTCGTCCACAAGTCCGATATTAAGAAAAGAGAGGCTCTATAGTTCCTAATAATGACATATTAAAGCATGAAAGAATAATGTAATATTTAGATCACAATTCTTTCCGTCAAACGGGATGTTCCCAGATATGCACAACCCATTGTTCTCGGAAAAATAACTTACATAAATAAATTCACCCGACCTCCACGACATTTAAAATAAAAATATTAATTATATTTTTTTTTCTCACGAGATTCATACACGTGGGTTTGAATTTTGTTGTGAAGACAAGCAGCTGATGATTATATAAATACCCAGTCTCGTATTTAAAAAAAGAAAGTGAAAAAAAATGGAAGATGCTTCATAAAAAACAGTAGGTATATTATAAAATTAATTTTTTTTGTCACAATTTAACATTTCAGTCATAAAAAGCCAGTTCATGTTGACTTTCTTGGATGACCTTGGAAAAAGTATTATGGAGATATAGATACAACTTCTTCCAATTGCCTCACTGTCAACGATAACGCCAAGGCTTGAAAGATTTTCTAAAGAACCTGAGTGTCAGTAATAATAATGACGGTCAGGATCTATTCTATTGAGTAACTATTTTTTTTTTCAATTCTTAATAATTAGTTAATATAGTTTAAAAAAATATCAGTCTTCATTCATACAAAATATAATGTTTTAACAACTTCAAAATTAAAACAAAAAAGGTGTTGACACAGAATTACAGTTTTGCAAGACACCCACCTACCATTATTACGTTTTATTATTATTTTACCCCGCATCATTTCCGCGCTATTATTTCAGGTATTACGACTACCTACTTCCACAATAAATTACATAAGGCTTCAGTCTAGTTTATGGACTTATTGTATGTAAGTGGAACACGGTATTTCTCACTCGAGTCAAAACAAAGCGTTAGCCACATCACTAGCTGTCATTATTTGCACTCACTGTCACGCTTGACTATCACCGTTAAAAGAAATTGTGACCCTATTGCGAAGGTCTTAAGTTACATTATCGACTAAATGGAACTACGTTTCGTTTCAAGGTAATAACTATTGATTGTTTACCTTTTGTTCGATACAGGATGTTTGGAGTTACGAACAAGTGATGTTTTTTTTCTAATTTTGATGTCGAGATATGTCGGCCAAACTTTTATTTTTATGGCCAAAATACCGATAATTATAAAAAAAAAGATATTTTTTCCCTCGTACCACAGAGAAATGAATTTTTCTACCAGCAGCGCTACCTTTTAAAAGCCTTAGTTCTCTTCTGACTGGTGTAGCATCTTTACTGGATTAAGAGATTGTAAAGGTTTCCTTATAAATTTTGTTTCTTTAAGTTTGAATTAAAGCAAGTTCCCAGTTCTGATTAGGGGTTTAGTGAGTTAGAGACGATTATAATGTTGTAAAACCACATAATGTGAAAATACGAGTATGTCTCAGATATAAGTTTGTTTTAGACAATTAAAAGAATATTTTTCCTTATAAATTCAAGAATCCATTTTACTCAATTTCGTTTAAACGCTGTCATTTCATGTCAGTTGGTAAATTACAAGCGGAATTTATATTAAGTTTATTATGTAGTCGCTCCATACCTATCATGATTCGCGGTTTACTAAATATAGACAGAGATATTGAGCTGTACCTAAAGTCTAGTCACCACGAGAATACGTTTCAGACTGCGGTTAGATTTGTGCCTTTGGCAGCATATTTCATTGCTGCAACTGCAGATAATGCAAATTCAAGAAAAGAATATTTTTGTTTTGGCTACGCTACAAGTAAAGATCTGTTCGAATTGCAGACATTGTATTTGAGGATGTAAAATCTGTTCTGGTTTTTAGGAGTATAGAATTGTCTACATGTTCTTCTGTAATAAATGACTGGTGATACAGATTAACTACAGATCTTCGACATTGTGGCAGTTTGATAGCCGTCGTTAACACAGAAAATATCGAAATTAAGCCGCATCGCAGTTAAACTGGAAAGCCGAAATCAACTGGCTAAAAGGGCTTGGTGGAAGATAAGTAGCCGGTGATAACAATAGACTTGCCACCTCCTATTATGCCTACCTCCTTGGGTATAGAAGCGTGATTGTACGTTGTTTTACAAGCAAAGAAAACCACTTTCTTTATTAAATACTAGCGGACGTCACGCGGTTTTACCCGCGTAGTTCCCGTTCCCGTGGGAATACGGAAATAAAATATAGCCTATGTTCAATGCAAAGAGTGTAGCTTCCTAACAGTGAAAGAATTTTTCAAATCTTTCCAGTAGTTCCGGAGCCTATTTGTTACAAACAAACAAACAAAAAAACAAAGCTTTCCTCTTTATAATATTACTATAGATTAATACTTATTTTCTCTTCGGCCACACTATTTGACATTCAATTTCAAAGTCATACTATCGAGTGTAAGAATAAATTTAAAATAAGCGAGCCGTGCCGTGAATTGATTTCATTATTGTCTATAAATGTAAATATATTTTCTATTTGTGCTGTTGCCACACAGTAAATGAATTGTGTAATGAGTATAAAGTTAATTATAGTTATTTATTAGTCAGTGCAATAATGACACGCATATTATACGAGTATTCTGTAAGGACACAATGGTCTCTATACAAATAACTACGAGTCGGCACCGCGAGTGTAGCGCCTCTGCTGTTGCAAACGTTCATAGGCTACGGTGGCCTACAGTCCATCAGGTTGGCCGTTTGTCTGCCAAAGTAATCCTACTAATATTATAAATGGGAAAGTTGGAGATGTTTATATGTTTGTTACTCAATCACGCTCTAACGGCTGAAATTTGGTACAGAGATAGCATATAGGCTACTTTTCATCCCGGGGATAAGCTCCCATGGGAAGCGGGAACGGGTACCGAACATCACGCGGGCGCCGTGAGCATCATCTAGTAATACAAAAACCAACATTTTTTATAAGGCTTATAGGCTTGCCATTTTTGTATCGACAAATCTCTATGAACAAGAAAGGCATTCTTATGAACATAGCGATAGCGAACGCGATTGTTGAACAGTTCTTCAGAAACAGTCATGGTGGTAAAACCTATCTTGGGCGTGGTGATTGGCTAACCACAACGACACGATTGCCATTCCCAATAACTGAGGCAAATTCTCATCAAAATCGACAGTTTCGGTATCAGCATCGGAAAAGGTCGGTGCACAAATTTGAGGTTTCTGGGAGGATGACGTCCCCAAACGTAACTAGAATAACCATTGACGTGATCTGACGGCTGTCCGACAACTGACAGTAATTGTGGAAGTAGGTAAATGGACAGCGTGTTGTAAACATTATTTGCATTTAATGTACTCTTACCTCTGAAACAGTGTGATTTTTATCGAAGTGTCATCCCTGCTACTTTACAGAACAGGGCAGCGTTTTCCAATGCCGTTTCTAGCTGCACGCACCAATAGAGGAACATTTCGTTTTGTTTAATTCCAGTTTCAGATTTAAGGGTGCCTTCAAATTAGAGGCGCCAGGAAGCTCCAGACGCGCCACCACCAGTTTTCATACAATATTTAGAACCGCCGTTGCAGCGCCACTGACGCGTCACAACTGCGCTTCTAAAAATTGTATGAAAACTGGTGGTGGCGCTTCTAGCGCACCACTGTGGCACCACTGCGGCCCTTCCTCGCGCCTCTAATTTGAAGGTGCCCTAACGTCGATTCTGGTAACTTACTTTTATTTGGTGTTGAACATTGAACAAGTTTTGAAATCAAAAACATTAGAGTAAGTGCACATATTTGCAATATGTTGGGCTGTTTTACCTATGCTTCGGTTTTCAACAGGCGTGAGTATAATACAAAAATATTCTTACTATTTCTCTTTTGCTATCTATCTAACCGTATCAAAACAACAAGCCATCAAACTGAAGCCTCACACATGAAAGTGGCAAGTAGTCCGCGTCGCAGCACGCGACACCCCACGAGCTGCGCCCGCGCAGGCAGTGAAAACGTGTCCGATAATTACAAGGCAACACCACGCTGCATTATCGCCAAGAGCAGTGATGGGCAAAGTACGGCCCGCGGGCCAACTCCGGCCCGCAAAAGCATTTAATCCGGCCCGCCGACATGAATACCTGGGTCCTTCGACATGAATACCTGGTATAATGGTCTTCGATAATTATATTTTAACGGTCTGGAAGTATTATGTAGATTCTACTGAGTAGAGCAATAGACACATGGGTGAAGTGACTTATTCAACCATAAAATTTCTCAACACCTCAATCACAAAACGAACTTACTGATCAACACTTTTTCGCGTTGCTGAAAGTTACATTTTAAACTTGCATTAGAAATATGTCACAGGAGGAAAAATACGTCTACTTCGCCATCCGTCTGTCAGTCGGTCCGCCAACTCGACTGTCATAGCTAGATAGCTAAAATTTTCATAGATGATGTATTTCTGTTGCCGCTATAACGATAAATTGGAAAAGCAGGAAAAAAGGGGGCTTAGGGAGGGGAGCGTCCGTTTTTCCGTTTTTGGAAGGTACAGAACCCTCCGCTCGAGTCCGACTCGCCCTTGACCGGTTTTCCTATAATTCTGGCCCTCCCCTTAAATTCCTTAAATTTTTTGGCCCCTATTAAATAAGTTTGCCCACCACTGGCCAAGAGAATAAAATGTGCTAAATATGTTTAGTCACACTCGAGTTTTGAATACACGTGAGATTCAAGTAAAATATCTACGAGTATTTCGTGATATTGAATAAAACGTGGCTGGTTTTATCAACAGTTGCTATGAGCTACAAGCTGCAGTAGAGTTTGCCTTTGCTAGTACTAACACGTGTGTGCGATTGACATACTACTTGCGGTCAATATGTCAGGCCAACTGGGTCACTTGCCACTACTTGGGTAGAGTCCGTAAAGCATTAGCTAATAGTTTAGTACCAAATGGTAGGGGAAAAATGTAGTGTTAGAAGAGAAAGGTAGAAGAAAGAAAGAAGCGCGTACTCTAGTTTAAGCAACAAGTGTCTTTGGTTATCATAGTGAAGGTATTTATTACTGCCTCGGTGGTGGGATTGCTGCCCAATAGATCCCAGTCCAATTCTCAGTATACACAAGCTGCGAGTGTTTCAGGAAATAACACTTCCTAACTAAACTAGGAAACAAGTTCATAGAGATATAGAATATCACGGTAAGGAAGCATAAGTGGATTTAAAACTAATCTGCATTTGAATTACACCACGTCAAAAAGACACCTCCTCGGTTATAAGCACGGTTTTAGGTGGGCCTACTGACCCATCACACTACCTTATCCTTCAAGATCTGGCATGAAAAGAGTTTCTGAACTAATGCTCGTGTTCAGAAACGCTCATCTAAGTATGTTTTCTTATTTAACTGTATCAATGTTCAAAAGTTTTATCAAGCATTCTTAGATTAATACGGCATTCCGCAGCATAATGTCGAATTATTCAACACGGGTAGGTATTAACTTTCGCATTTAAAACATTTGTGCGAATGATTTAGAAGTAGTGATTGTAGTGAAATGAAAATAATTGCATATCTGTATATTCGAAATCTCACGACTAGAAAGCTCGCCGATGTAGAAACGATAATTGGATTGAGAAATACCTCGTATCTAAAAGATGATGAGTTACGTAATCCGGTAATTGTATAGACTTAGGAATGTCAAGGTGGCCAAAATGGCCATCTTTAAGTTTAGCCTTGTCGCATGGATCATGTGGATTTCACAAGATAATATGTTGATGTGTAAATAAAATAATGATGTGCACATCCCGTGTGGTGATCGGATACAGTGCAAATGTCATGTTCATACCGTGGGATTCTTAAAAACCGACTAAGATAATACTTTATGAAAACTAGCCGAGAAGTTACAGGTCAGCGTTGTCTAACGGCCGGAAATAGTAAAATACCTTCTGAAAAATGAATTCTATGATCCATCCATCATAGGAGTCAATAGGAGAAGAAAATTATTAATACTGCAGCTAATACGAAATATACAATCTGAGCAAAATGATGTCAGCAAGTTGGAGGAAGTACGGGAATTAGGAATGCGCTTAGGCATGCCCTGGGACATCCTTCCGAGGGCTTACCCGGGGCTCCCAACCGTATGCTGTTGAGGTTATTTAGTCGGTAGGAGTCCATAAGAGCATACATGAAGAATTTTTCCTCACGTTAAAAAAAATGCGCTTACGCAAGATAATCTATTCAAATGTTTTGGCAGAGTCCTCCAGATCCAAAATAGGTGGTCTTGTAAATAGAAGTAAATGAGATTTATTGAGGACAATTATTTTTAGGTGCGGAAAAACCACATTATCCTCCATTATGTACCAGGATAAGAGTCTGATCATACAATGACTGCGTCAATAATAAACATGCGTCATATGGTCTAAAAACGCGAATAAAACAAATATTGACATATTTACTCAACCAACTTAGAACAGACATGAAAATGATAATGTAAACGCACAATATCCACCGCATCCTGGTAACTAATATCTAAGTGAGAAGCAAGCGTTCTTTTAACCAGTATGGGGATAGTCAAAACCACAGAAGGTTAGGAAGATACAAGCTTACTTATATTTCTAAATACGTATAGGTAAATAAGATACATAGAAAATCTCCGCACTTTTGTGAACAACTCACGCTTAACCAAAAATGGCTTATGCTAAAGTATTCACCATGACAATGTCCTAATATCACACGTGGTTTTGGATTTTCCTACACTGAAATAAAATAGATAATGCTAAACAAATAAATATACGAGTAGGTATTAAATTTATTTCCAACAACGTACAATGAATAGAAAACTTGAACAGTTATAAAATCAAAATGCGAAGCATCCATACTACATAAATGTATGGATGCTTTGATAATGCTTCTCAAAAAGTTTTTATTCGAAGCGTTACTATATTTTATTTTTACAAAGTTAATCGAAATTTGCGCATAACATTTTTGCACGCAGCGCTATTACAACATTTATCCTGCCCAGTTACGAGTATTAAACTAGAGTTCAGAGTTAAATCATTTTCATAATGAAATCCTTTGGATGTTGTCTACGGAAGTTGTAATTTGTGTTATGTTTAGTGTTCAATCAGGGGAATCGCCTTTACGGATTCTGATATCGGAATCTGCTGAAAATTGTTTTGTTACACGAAACTCATACATACCTATGGGCAACGTGTCTTTTAATTTTGTACAGAAGCACTTTTCTCTTTTGTGGCTCTTCAGCATTATTTCTATCAGAAATTAGCAGCAGCAATCTTGGGACGAATGCGGGTTTAATTTTCGAAAGTTAGTTAACTTTGGGGTGGTGCTCTATTATTTATTCTATACGAAAAACATCCAGACACGCGAGTAACCGAATAAAGGATCCAAAAACATATAGAGTTCCAGACACACGAGTATCATTCCTATTTTGACTGTTAGTTCAGAACTTCAAATACGAATGTTACTGACAGCCCAGAAAGGGGTTCAGGCGCAAAATGTCTCTTTCGCAAAATGTCCCCTGGTCGTAAAATGTCTCTTTCGCAGAATGTCTCTTTCGAAAAATGTCTCTTTCGCAAAATGTCTCTTTCGCAAAATGTCTCTTTCGCAGAATGTCGCGCCAGGGACTTAAGAATAAAATGTCGATTTTCAAAACAAAATCATTTAAATACGGTTTAAATACCCTCTTCTACAATAAAAATAGTTCTGAAGTACATTCATGACAAGTGCAATCGTGTCATCAGCAATTATGAGATTCACATAAGAAAGTTGTAATCTAATGATTTAATTACCTAGCACGTCAACATCAATTTCGCTTCACAAACAAACAAACATCTCAATTATGGTAATTATGTTTATAATACAAAGAATTAAGTGCCATCAAATTAAGGCAAGATAAAGACCGTTTCACACTCCGTTTTTCATTGTTTCTCGAGACAGTCAAAATCGCGTAACAGATATGAGAAGTTGGCAGTTCATTGTGTAACATGGAGTATAGACAGGGTGCTATTAAAGTTGGCAATACGGTACCGAAATTGCCTATTGTTGTGTGACGTAAAGTACAGATCGGTGTTGTGCAATGGTTATAGAAGCAAGAGCACAGAGTGATGCGGTTTGCGAAAGCAATAAAATTGCAGTATTACAACAAGATCCACCAAGTGCCAACAATCAAGAGTATAAATACAGGAACCAACTTTTCAAGCCAGCCAAGAAAAGAATACTTAGTGACTTGACTACGAACTAACGGAACTACACTAGACTATAAATGTAGAGATATCTATTGCACCAAAGGCATACACCTAAACTTTGGACATACAGACTAAATATATTGTTGAAAATTGTAGGAAAGTGGAAAACGCAACGGCTGACATTGTCACCGCCCGCCGATAGGTGAGCCGATAAGTTAATGACATTACTTGTTCACTCAATGAGACTAACTTATGGCTCAAATACCTAGTTTCTTCATATCAATAAAACATGCCAGAAGAAGGTCGTATTAGATGTAGGAAGTGAAAGTAACTACGGCAAAGTTTACAAAACTATGTAAACACTTCGTAGTCCATTAAACAACACTTTCCTCGCGTTTAATGGGAAAATGAACAAAAAATCAACCGAGCGCACAATTTACACGGCACGTCCTCACTCGGCGAGTGTTTGAACAGAAATAGAAGCCTATTAACCCGGATCACACGCATGCGCTGTAGACGGTATACCACAGACACCTGCGTGGGCGCAATCTAAGGTGCGATGTTACGTGTTCGGGGATTAAAGTAAACAACAAAACACAATACAGCCCGTTCGCTTTAAATTTACCGCTGGTGTTGAGGGTAGTATAGAAGTAGTATGAGAAGCGAACGACAAACTTAGAGCGAACGGGTAGTACAAGTGATATGCTTGTGAGAAATATAATACAGAAGGTGTACCAGTTTGTGTTATTGAACATGTTTTTCTTTCACATCAAAGGCAGGAAGGAGTTAGCAAGATGGCGGTGCATTTTGTTTACCAAACAAGTGGTGCGTGCCGCAATCAAATAAGTAAGTTTTGATGATTACAGAAAACGTTATGCCCCGGATTTCTTAAACATCCCAGATGCGTATAAACGTCCGAATTTATCCGATAACGATTCTGCCCGAATTGGTACACGAATCTCGGTCATAAGAATACAAACAGGAATTATGTGATAATACACTCGAGAGCAATGAATCCGGGTCACTTAAAGAATGTTAAAAATCTCGGAAACTAAAAATGATAGGTTAATGCAATAAATTGTATTTAATAGACAATGTAATACTCCTTAAATGAAAGTAAAAAAATATGAGTCACCATACATTTTATTAACACAAAATTACATAAAGAAAAAACTGCCGATCTCTCCTTAAAACAAAAATAGGAAACATGAAATTTTTGAACTTTATTACGATTTTCTTGAATTTTAATACTTCGTATTGCCTCCTCGTGCTTCCATTACTGCGTTTACGCGGTTTGGCATGCTGTACACCAAGTTCCTTATACGATTTTGGGGAATATTCTCCCATTCCTCTGTGAGAGCAATTTTGAGCTCACGAAGCGTGATTGGGGGAGGGTTTCGTTGTTTTACGCATCTGCCTAGCTCGTCCCAAGCATGCTCGATCGGGTTGATATCCGGGCTGCGCGCTGGCCACTCCATACGAGTAATGTTCATCTCTTGAAGGTAGTCATTCACAATCCTACCTGTATGAGGTCGGGCATTGTCATGCATAAATATAGCATCCTCACCTAAATTGACCATAAATGGACCAACGTGATCATTGAGGATTTCTTCCACATATCTTACGCTAGTTAAAGAGCCGTTTTCTATGATCACCAGCTCTGTGCGACTTTCAGAAGAAATTCCGGCCCACACAAGTACAGACCCACCACCGTAGGCTACTTTTTCTTCGATGCATGCTTGCTTGAATCTTTCCCCTGGTCTTCGATACACTCTGTGTCTTCCATCGTGCTTGTAGAGCATAAATTTTGATTCGTCGGAGAACATAACTTTTGACCAATCTTCAATACTCCAATTTACGTGGCTCTGGGCATACCTTAGTCTCGAAATACGATGCCCACGCTCCAGTTTAGGGCCGTTTGCAGGTCTAAGGGGTTTTAAGTTAGATTCAGCAAGCCGACGTCTTACTGTCCATGCACTTGGGTTACTTCCTCCGAGGCGTCGAAACTGATTGGTGAGTTCAGTTCCTGTGAGAAAGCGATTTCGAAGCATGGTGTTCACCAAGTATCGGTCTTCTCGTGCTGTGGTACACCTGGTTCTGCCCGTTCCTGGTCTGCGTAGGTTAGAACCAGTTTCTTCGTAACGTCGGAGAACTCTTTGTACTGTTGACAGCGACACACCGACAGTCCTGGCTGTATCGCGCTGACTCCGGCCGGTTTCCAGCATTGTAAGTATTCTGGTGCATTCTTCAGGCGTAAGCGACATAATTTCAGCTTGATTAATGAATATAGAGCACTATCAACATGGTTTATGTACCCACATAAATGACAGATTACAAACAAAAGCAACACCAAATGCTGTAATTTCGTAGTTCCATCTTCGAAAGTGGCCCTTTTTCAAATTTGATTTTTTTATGATATAACTTTACAATAACTAAGAAGTTTTAATACCTTCATTTAAGGAGTATTACATTGTCTATTAAATACAATTTATTGCATTAACCTAGCATTTTTAGTTTTCGAGATTTTTAGGATTCTTTAAGTGACCCGGATTCATTGCTCTCGAGTGTATTATCAAGTGGTGAGAACTTTAAAAATGTGATGTCACATTATCAAAAAGTAGGTGATAAATGAAAATGTAGAACGATGTGATAAAGATAAAATGGCTAAGAAAGTATTTGAGGAAAGTGTGCGTATTTTTTGCTTATATAACAATAATAAAACCAGCCAAGTGGAATGATACGAAAATAATCTCTGACATTAAAAAAGTTTTTGAAGTCGTGTAGTTACATACTGCTCGTTCGCTCTAACTTTGCCGCTCGACTCCATACTAAAGTCGAATTTTTAATTAGATGAAGTAAATTGACAGCAACTAATGTCACTTCTTCATACAATGTCGCTTATTTTCTATGACGAAGTGACATTAGCTACTGTCAATTTACTTCGTCTAATTAACAATTCGGGTATACGCCTCTACGCCAGCGGCAAAGTTAGAGCGAACGGGTAGTATCTGGTGTTCAGACAAGATAATTTTGTTTTTCATCACAGTCGCTATTCGAAGATGTTTTTGCTATTGAAATATTTTGCTGGCAAACATTCGGGTTATAAACTAATTTCCAAAATGTATTACTTATCGAATGAACCAATATTTTACCTAGTTCATTTAGTGTTGGGAAGGGTTCGACTCAAATAAAGGGGTTATGTTAAAGGGAAACTGAAAAGATTCGATTTCTGATAATGCAGAACTGACTTTTAACAAGATTAGTATAAAGATACTAGATATTTTAAAGAGAGAATCGGTACTTTCTGAATGCGTATAAAATATATTAGGTATACAAACAAGGATTTCGATAAAAGTGTCGGATAATATCACAGAAAAATAATGAGAAAAAACCTATGATCTGTCACCTGTGCTCATATGAAGAAGGTTTTTAAGCATATATGAAGAAAAATCCTGGTACTGAGACATTAAAGAAAGTAAAAGAAAAACCGTCACATTTAGTAAAAGTAGTAGTACAAGATTTCGAGTACACCGACTCAGAAATTGTATTTGTAGAACTAAAGAGCTTTTAGCCCCTCTCTATAAAATAGAGTGCAGAGGGCTTATGTCGAGACTTTGTCTGTAGTCTGTGACTCTGTCACATTAAACTACGTCACTAGGTCACGTGGATCATCTGTTCAAAGTTTGAAATAAAACAAAAATGACAACGTCAATCGGATTGAACTTTCACAATAAACGTGTTAGAGAGGTGAAGTCCGGTGAGAACGATCTCACGGCTTTCTTTTTATAATTCGCATGGCCCGATACGCACGCCTGGTTTTACACTTTCCTGAACATTTTGAGACATTAAACGATTGAACGGTGTTATAACCCGGCGGAATACATAGGCTTCATAGCCAGGACACAACTGGCGTTAAGTACGGCTTCTTAATTTGTTTGCATAAACACGTAGTCTCAATTTTCTGCGGAATTATCCAAGTTTAAAAGCGAACTACCTACCTAGAATTAAACGATTGTTATATTATATATCTTCCTTATTAAACAATAATAATAAGACAATACATTTCAAAGTCCAGTTCCCACGGTACAATGAATCCTTATTTTTTATCTTAGTACTTAATGAAAACAGTATTAAAAATTCACATAAAAAAAACAAGATTATGTAATAAAATAATTTAAGTAAGTTATTTAAAAACGCAAGGAAGTAATTAGAAATCTTAAGCGCGGGTCGCAGGGAGGAATACTTTGGCCTATTCTGTGAGACGGTTATAGGCTAGGAGCCGGGGCCGGGATTCCCACACGAAACCTGCCTGCTGCCCGCGAGTTGTCTAAAAGTATTCCTCGGGACAACAAAAAAGAAACCTAACTTGAGCTAAAATGTTATTTTTATCCTTATTTCATAACGTCATTCGCGGAACCGCAAGCCCGTGCGCATCACGATGCCACACTGAACCAGCGAGGTCATTGCCGCGACCTTACTGACCTCGGAGTATCGCCGAACACCAGAACTGGTTTCTTTAAAAGGTGCGGTAGCAATGTCGAGCCGGGCGTTGGTGTAATCGCTTTCTTTCGTATTAATTAAAAAAGTTTTTGCGTCTGAATTGTATGTAAACAAAGTACAGGCAACGACGCGTATAATAAAGTTTGCGTATATTCATATTTTTTTAGTTTCAAGTTTCGCACTTTGGAAGGAATTGGATACGATAAGCGGCAGGTTATACGAATGAAAGCAATAGTTGGAGTAAGTTATTTCCTGGTGGCGCAAGCGACAAGTGTGCAACAACACTTTTGAAAATACTTAAAAAATCTTTTATAGTAGTGAGCTTATTTTAAATAATCTTTAACTGTAGTGAGCTTATTTGAAATGAAAGCTGCAAAAAGCAGTCAAAGTTCAAGATATAATACGATATAAGGTCATGTATTATTATTGACCTTAGTAATTGATGCATCTTCGATTAGACGTAGATAAGCCAAGCTTCGTGGAACATACATACAAATTACCTTCTTCATCATACAGGGCTTATAAGTTTAGTAACATGCACTTAACCTTACAGCTGATGAACCAACTATCGCAACCAATAAAGTGGCTCGAAACGATTTTAAAAGGTCAACAAGTAACAATTTTGCGGTCTACCCACTAATTTAAAATGCCCTTGTGTATCTGCTTTAAATCCCATTGCAAGAAACTTAAATATTTTGCATTCACGATCGCTTTTAGCAAAGGTCGTGGTGTTTTGACCTCTTGCAAAAACATAAAAACAAACTTCAAATAAGGAAATGATGCAGTTTCCTCTTCAATAATATCGAGCGTCACAATATAGCATTGTTATTTAGTTTCCTGATAAGCAGGTAAATATTTTTTCTCGTTTTTCCCCTTAACTCAATATTTAGCAGCATAGGTTCTAAATTTCCAATCTCAAGCTCGGAGTAAAAAAAATAATTTGCGGATTACGCCATTCGCATTGATTCGAACGGCGAACTAACTCCCATATATTCCTAGTATTATGTAACATTTACTTCTAAAACATCAACTTGTGCAACTCAAAAATTCCTTAAAAATTTCAAATTATAAGACGTTATTTTTTAAAATTTCATATTTCGAAGGTATCCAATAAAGCTCTACAATTGGTCAAGTGAAAGTGAGAGCGCCATCTATGCGGTGACGTAACGTGACCAATCGGCCATTGTCCGTCAGGTTGTGCGTTACAGCCACCAGAGTGATTGGCTAACAAGTGTCTCAAGATTATTGACTGTGTCGGTTATTGTAATAGTCTCCATTATTAAATCTATATTATAAAAATGGATCTCCGAAATGTATGGACGCTCATAACTTTAGAACGGCTGGATTGATTTCGCAAATTCTTTTTTTTTGTATTAGTTGTAGCCAGCGTAAGGTTTGCATCAATAAAAAATAAGCAAAAAAAACTAATATGGTGAACAAAGTTTGCCGAGTCAGCTAGTTTAGAATAAAATGTCATTAGATATTGTGCAACAGTCGGCCACGTCAACAGAAGGAGGAAAAGATGTTGATTGTAAGGCAAATGGGTACTTTAGCTGTAGAAATGCGAAGTTACACCCCTACTTAAATATATACACACCAGAAACAAACACACATGGAACGGCCATTTTAACTTGAAACATAACAAGTACATATTTACATCCATACGTGATAGTCGTCACAGTTGGAGATTATTATTATGGTTAATGTTATATATTATTAATAAGTATGAGTATTATTAAAGTTATTTTACGAAGGCATGTTACAATATAAAAGTATAAAACAATGTATTTGTTTCAATTATCGAAAACTGGGGTTCAAGTCCGAATTTTTCTTCAATTTGAGAGGCAAATGCATAAGGATAATATTTCAGAAACTAAATAATTGCAGTGTTTTCCATTCCAGATTAACTATTGTTTAACCAGATGAAAACATAATGCCAAACAAAGCGGCAATAATTTATACAAAGAAAAACATAAATTATGCGACAAAATACATGAACATAATATTGCAGTGCATTTATAAATCGACAGGAACTTAGCGCATGACGTGTGCTGTGGCGTAAATGGGGAGAGATCTCCAGCAGTGGAATCGAGAATCGATGGAAGATCAAAAGATTTAGGACGGAGTCGTCGGGTAGTAAAGTATGATGTATGAACTGATATACAACTTGTGGAATTTAGTTTAGTGTATGTACTGGAGTAAATTTAGTTATTCAATAACTGAAATTTCTAGTATTCGGAGTAGGATGACTGGTTCGCGCAAATACGTAACGACCAGAATTCAAACCCTTGATGACCAATCGTAAGTACGACACCACTAGGAAATCTAAATAGGGCCGTGGGTTTCCGATTTGATTAACACAAACAGGTTATATTATATTTTACAGTTCCGTAATAATTATGTATTCTAGTCGGGGAGCCAACCGGTAGCTTTGCTGTTCTGTCTCTGTCTGTCGAGGCCTTTGAACCACCCGAAAATTTTACGCACGGCACGCTTTTGCATAATTATACTATTTGAATAGCTTAAGTTTAAGAAAGAGAGATGATAGAATTGTTTTTTTGATACAAGTCGTTTCTTGATTCGGGTGTGTTACACAATATAATATATTTTATGTTATATATGTCTGGCATCTGGTCTGCTTCTTGCTACATTATGTGCATTGTTTTTCTGTTTCCACCGAGTTATGTCATGGCAATGAAGTCATAGAATTGTGGGTGGGAATAGTCCCTTTTGTTTATGTTTCGTAGAGTTTATTTTTCTGATACATACGGTTTATTTCATACATACAAAACAATATAATTCGGAAATGGAGTAATAATATTGCTGTTATGATGTGTAGAATTATATAAAAAAATGTATTTCCGTTATAAGCGATGCAGTAACTACTTGATCACATAATATAAATTATTACTTATTATTATTACTTCTTTATATAAATTTCACTTTATACATTTTCTCGCAGAACTAATTTTTACTGAAGACAATCGGAAACGGAGGACAAAATAAACGAACTCTACCGTTTTGTCCAATATTTTTCTTATGCTAGTAAGTGACACATTTCATTTTAATAAGGCTACGTATTAACTTCCAAAAAAAAAACTCTACAGGCGATAATTAACCTTTAATTTATTTTCTAGACCAATAAACGAAATTTCATTGTTCCTTAATTAATGTTAACCGTAGGTGTGGGTGGTAGTGAAATGTCAACAGATCCTAAGGGATGTCTACCCACACGGCTAGAGTGACCGTGTAGGCGAGAATATGACATTTATACAACTAGCGAAACATGTATGGCGGTAGGTATATAAAATATATCGAAGAATAGTTGATGAGCACAGAATTAGTGTACTGAAAAGTTTAAAGAAAATTATTTGGTTACAATTGTAACATATTCTAATATCAATATAGACTGGGTGTTTCTCGGAAACTACCTACAAAAAATCGTAGAACATACATGGGGGTTAAATCGATAGGTATGGAACCCTGCTACCAGCTAGTGGCGGCTTGACACCCTAAAATAAACACCCAGTATAGATTGATTTTTTAGAAATTGTTTTGGAAAAGGGATGTATAAGTCACGATCTGTACTACATTCTTTAGTCTATATATAATATAAATGAATTTATTACTCACAAAAATAGACGGAGACCGCGACTCCGCCTGCGTGGAATTCCGTTCCCGTTCCTGTGTCACATGGGATTGGGAACGTATTTCATGTACAAATGGAAGACTACGTGTTATTCCAGACCTAGACCTCGTAATTTATCCCTGTACCAAATTTCCACTACATCTGTTCATCTATAAGAGCACGATCGAAAACCCAATATCCAAACTAAATCACAAACTTTCACATTAATAATATACCCATAGCACAAGCTTTATAGCGTAGTTTGGGCTAGATGATGTTGTGTAAGAATGTCCAACAATATTTATAAAAAAAAAATAATATTAGTAGGATTAAGTCTAGTTTCTTTGACCGTCAGCTCCTGGACTACGTAGAGATAAACAAATTACGCACAGACACAGATTAGAGCCCTATCCTAATCGGATTTGTGGTCACAAACTACTAGGCTAACAGAATCAACGTACAGATAGACACATCAACAACACACACAATTAGATCATGGAGGAAGGACAAAGGATGTCTTTACACATACGTACATTAGAACTGTTGATACGTGTTCTGTAAACTAGTGTGCGGACTGCAAAAATTGTAGGTATTACAGAATGGTTGTAGATTTTCTCCTGTATATAGTGCCTGGTGACGGCAATAGGACCAACGAAACTACCGACAAAGTGTGGGTGTGTAACGGATTAAATCACTCTGAACCTGTCTTTTGCAAATATAGGCGTGATTATAAGTCATGTTCTCTAACTACTGGATCCCACGAACTTGTCAGAGTCACTTTCGGTAGCTAAATTTAATAAAAAACATAATTTGGGCCATTTTTTACATAGCGCCATCGAGCACGGCGTGTGAAAGTGGTCTATGGCCACTTCGATCAGGTGGGAATATAGATATTTGTCACCATAGCGGTCTATAAAAACAACAAAAAATTATAATTGTAACTAGTGACCGACCGAAGTTTCGGTTTCGGTTTCGGCCAGTTTCGGCCACAGTTTCGGTTTCGGCCAAAATGGGCCGAAACTTTCGGCCGGGCCGAAACTCACGTGTTCAACTCATGAATTTTGAGTGCCTAGCTCTACTTGTGACGTGGTTGGGGTCAGCCCAACCAGTTAATATGTTACTAACCAAAGATTTACAGATTTAAAAAGGACTTGCAATCAATAGTTATAATAATACAATTTTTGCGGAATCCTAAAAAGGTGATCCAGGACACATTATGAAAATTCACTTGTACTATTCCACTTTTATTTTAATTTAAAAATACCTGACCGGTTTCGCTTTTAAAGCATTATCAAAGGTTCTTACACAAGTGTAAGAACCTTTGATAATGCTTTGGTTCTTACACAAGTGTAAGAACCTTTGATAATGCTTTAAAAGCGAAACCGGTCAGGTATTTTTAAATTAAAATAAAAGTGGAATAGTACAAGTGAATTTTCATAATGTATTATAACAAGTTCCATCAAGTGCCAACAATCGAAAGTATAACGGTGATCCAGGACATTACATAACCCTATTACCCCTGTGTTGTCGGTTTCATTGACTTCGTTGGTCGTCTGCCTGTCTGTCAGCAGGCTGTTACTCATGCATCTTGATAGTTAGACAGTTAAAATTTTTACAGATGATGTATTTCTGTTGCCGCTATAGCAAAAAATAATAGAAATAGACAAATTAATAATATTAAAGGGGGCCTCCCATACAACACACGTGATTTTTTGCCGCTTTTCTTGTACTACTACCGTTTCGTGCGCTAGTCCGACTCACTGTTGTCCAGTTTTAGTTATATACTTCTAGAATGTAACCAAAACCAGCCAAGAGCTAGTAGCAGGGCACCGTGTGGTTTTAGTTGGTAGGAGTTCGCAATAGCATCTATGAGTAACTCCACACATAATGAAAAAAAAACCTCATCTTTAGGTGAAGATATTTCTAAAATCAACACTTGAAAAGATTTATACCGTTATTGATGGCACTTGGTGGAACTTGCTTTGTTGGTGGAACTTGGGAATTTTTCCGATATTGGTACTATTACCGGCTAAGTGTGAGTCGAACTCTCGTACTGAGGGGTTAAAGCGGGACCCTAAAAACGAGACATGAGGCCTAGCCGTCCGTCTGTCTGTTAGTCACGACGTTGTATCGCTGAAACTGTGCCAGATAGAGGCCTAAAATTTTCACGGTACAGTAGTCCTACCGACTAAAAACCACGCGTATCCTACCTACCAGCCTATGGTTGGGAGCTCCGAGTATGCCCTCGAAATGATGCATACTGAGGCCGCATCTTTGGGAGGGTTTTCAGTTGTTATCCCGCTTCTTGAGGAGGGGCGTGCATCGTCTAAGGCCTGCTTCTGTAAGGACGGTGAGCAGCCCCATCACCGTCCTCAGGCCCTCGGTCATGGAGGCTGATAGTTTGGGGCGCCGCCGCAGACTGTGAAACTCGGGTGGGCGAATTCTCTCTCACTTCCTCCCCACCGCCTCTTTCACGAGCATGACCTGCTCACAGGAAGAGGCTTATGGCCGCGCTCCAGCGCCTCCTTGCTCTATTTAAACAATGACCGTACACCTGACAGCCGTCGCCTTCTGCGGGCTAAGCAATCTAGCCGCATTGCTGGCTATCAGGATCTCCCTCCATACGGGGGCCCCGTATAGGGCCATGCTCCGCACGATCCCAAGGTACAGTCTCCTGCAGGGAGCGTTGGGCCTCCTGATATTGGGCAACAACCGCGAGAGTGCGGCTGATGCGGCACTCAGCTATGGGACCAAACTTCGGAAGTGGTATCCGAAGTTTCACCGGCTATCGATTACGAGCCCCAGATACGTCATCGTGAGCTCGATGCCAATGCTGACGCCCCCTATATGTAAGCTGGATCTCGCAGGTGGCCTTTAGGGCTGCGTCTCGGGTTGCTCCTGGCGCTGTAATGAGGGTGTCGTCGTAACACGTTACGCACGTAACACGTTACGCCAACACCTCTGAGCAACGGAGCACGCAGCACCCAATCGTAACCGATGTTCCACAGAAGCGGTCCTAAGACCAATCCCCATGGAATACCGAACGACACAACTCACCGACGCTGCCCTAGCCAGCTCGGGTAAGTTATGGTCCTCTCGGAAAGATAGGCCCCGACAATTAGACGGAGGTATGGAGGCATTCCATGGTAAATAAGCGCCTTCTAAACGCAGCTCCAGAGCAAGATGTTGAAAGCGTTGGCGATGTCAAGAGACACCGCCACCATCTCCTCACCCTGTTCTGTTGCCGCTATAACAAAAAATACCTACTAAAATCAGAAAAAAGCCAACCACACAACATACTTGTACGTAATTTTTGTACACAATTTTTGTAACGGCACCCTCTGTGCGGGAATCCGACTCGCACTTGGCTGGTTTTTTTTTTTCAATATGAACACGTGAGTTTCGGTTTCGGTTTCGGCCGAAACTGACCCTGGGGCCGAAAGTTCGGTTTCGGTTTCGGCTGGAAAACCAGTTTCGGTCGGACACTAATTGTAACTGATACTTTGTTCATGGGAGGTTTTCCTTCCCGGCCGTGATTCATTCCTTATATTGACAAACTTTTATGATTTCTAAACAAATATCATATTAATTGATTTTTAAACCTAAGTAAAGAACGAATAATCAACGTTCAAAAGAGTTTTTGCATAATAAATTGATTGATGATTGGTTTTTGCATTGTTTATTAGGCATGTTTTTGTATCAAAATTGTTAAAATACCTATTGCGGCGGTTCAAGATTGATTAAGAATGCGTGCTGTATGTTCCACCTCACTGAGGATCAATATTCTCAAAGTAGATTTGAAAGATCTTTTTTAATAAAAGCTTTCTTATTTATTTTTGGACCAAACATCACCGAAATTGGATCGGTATACATTATTATCTTATTTTCCCATTTATAATATTAGTCCATAGTCTCAACGAATAAAATAGAAACAAAAGCCCCTTTATAGCACATCATATTGTTTGAAATTGATACTCCAGTCACGTATCCCTCATTTCTTCGAGATCCGTTCGTAAGGACACCTTACACAGTGGGAATTAATCACGGCCGGGAAGGAAAAACCTCCGACGAACAATAGTTCATTAGTAGGAGAATATGTCGGCTTTGTACACCGCCGAGTTTGTTTCTATACGTATAACTTTGACCTATAAATGTTTACTAGTTTCTGCCCGTATACGCTCATTTCAGTGCAAGCTATTTTTTAACACCTCCTTGCCTATAAATTCATCGAAATAGTTTAGTTTGTCCGTAGTAAAAATAAAAACAAATCAAAAACATTCTTATAACATTTATTTTGTACGAAAATATTCAGTACGAATGCGGGTTTTCAGCTATACTGCAAATCTTGGGAATAATCTTGTGTCGATTCAAGAAATAAGTACCTAAGTAACGCGTTTTACTCTGAGTGTCTCTGAGTATCAAATAAGGGCCCTTTGAGCAATTACTCATCTTCGTCCAGAAAAGCGTTGAAAAACAGATTTTATTACGTTTAAAGAGTGGTTTCGTTCTGTTTGCAGTCATCCACCAATTTTAATTTTATATTTGTTTGAAAAGCAACGAGGTTATATTATAGAGTTGGCACAAAAGGAGGCTTATGGCACAAATCAAATTTTGATCTATGTATTGTGAGTAGGGCCCCTGTTTAGGGCTACTTTATGGCGTGGGATATTGTTGGATAGGCCCTTTTGAAGCTTACCGGTTTTGAATAGACGTCTGATTACGAAAATTATAATATTAATTATTATTGTAATTAATCTATAATAAATATGTATGTATTTAGAAATATATAAGTATTAGATACTAGATCTAAGAAGTACTAGATCCCATAGCACAAGCTTAAATTATAGCTAAATTTGAGAGTATTTCCACAATTTTTTTTAAATATTTCAAATTACATAATAAAACAAATAAACAACAGCTACGGAACTCAAAAACCTCTCTGAATATTCGGTAAGAATAAGCAAACTGCAAGTCCGTGTATGTCATATAATGTGTGTAATAATATAGTGGGAATATGACAAATATTGTGTAACAAATAATCTTATCAGCTTGAGAAAAATGCGACAGTTTAAACAGTTTCGAAAGTCGTGTAAGAAACTCAAAAATTGGGTTATTCAAACAAAATTGCGCTGTACATCTCTCCAAAATATCTCCAACTTACGTAAGTCGGATTCGCCTACTTTTTGGATGATTAATGATACGAAGAGTTCTTTTTTTGATATCAGGTGCAAGAAAGAATAAACAAATTCGTTCTGTGGCTAGAAAATTTCTTATATTTTACCTATAATTACACAAGTTTTGAAGTGAAACTTCTTATCGGCGTTGGAAAAAAATTTGCGTCACGTCACGTCACGATTTTTGGTTACGCGCCATCTTTGTTCTGTTCCCCACCACGGTGGATTCGAATTAAGAGTACTTTATCCAGGGATAGCATGTCATTTAAGGGTTTTTGGACTTTGGGACTTTTGGGCTTTTGGACTTTTGGACTTTTGGATGGGACATTGGTACTTTGGGTCTTTGGGACTTTGGAACTTTGAGACTTTGGGACTTTGGGACTTTTGAACTTTTGAACTTTTGCACTTTTGGACTTTTGGACTTTTGGACTTTTGGACTTTTGGATGGGACCTTGGTACTTTGGGTCTTTGGGACTTTGGGACTTTTGGACTTTTGGACTTTTGGACTTTTGGGCTTTTGGACTTTTGGACTTTTGGACTTTTGGACTTTTGGACTTTTTGGACTTTTAGACTTTTAGACTTTTAGACTTTTAGACTTTGGGACTTTGGGACTTTGGGACTTTGGGACTTTGGGACTTTGGGACTTTGGGACTATGGGACTTTGGGACTTTTGGACTTTTGGGCTTTTGGACTATTGGATGGGACCTTGGTACTTTGGGTCTTTGGGACTTTTGGACTTTTGGAGTTTTGGACTTTTAGACTTTGGGACTTTGGGACTTTGGGACTTTGGGACTTTTGGCCTTTGGGACTTTGGGACATTTGGACTTTTGGCCTTTGGGACTTTTGGACTTTTAGATGGGACCTTGGTACTTTGGGTCTTTGGGACTTTGGAACTTTGGGACTTTGGGACTTTTGGACTTTTGGCCTTTGGGACTTTGGGGCTTTGGGACCTTGAGACCTTGGGACTTTGGGACTTTTGGACTTTTGGCCTTTTGGACTTTTGGACTTTGGACTTTGGACTTTTGGACTTTTGGACTTTTGGACTTTTGGACTTTTGGACTTTTGGACTTTTGGACTTTTGGACTTTTGGACTTTTGGACTTTTGTACTTTTTGACTTAATTTAAGGTGAGGTGAAAATTAAGTTTATGAAGAAGTTTCACTTCTTACGTGTGTACACTAAGTACACGCAATTTTTTTTACAAAGGGGTAGTCAGAGGGACTATCGGCCTCCACATGACTGTCGGCCTCCATGACCGGGGTCTGAGCACGGTGAGAGGGTCGCTCACCGTCCTTACAGAAGCAGGCCCATGACGGCAGCGTGACGTGAGCAACTCACACATGTCCCCCCTTAGAAGCGGGATAACACCCGAAACCCCCCAGAGACGCGGGATAGCACCCGAACCACCCCCTGGGCAAGGCCGCAGTGGCGGCCATAGGTCTGTTGTGAGTCCCGGGACATCCTTCCGAGGGCTTACCCGGGGCTCCCAACCACAGGCTGTTGGGCGTTACGTGAGGTTTTTTAGTCGGTAAGAGTCCGGCATAACATCCTCTGAGGATTTTCCCTCACGTAAAAAAAAGGGGTAGTCAAAGGCATGTCATATGCCTACATTTTACCATCATTCAGCAGGTGTACTAGTTGTAGGTTGCGTACATTTTTTTTTATAAATCCAATCTCTCAATATACCGAGCAATTAAAATCAACCATAAATAATCTTCAAACGGTTATTATAAATTAAAAGATCAACATTTAAGTCATACGAATGGCATAAAACTCGTTTAAAATACTCATAACAAAATTACAAAGGAGAAATATGAATTATTCTGGTGAAAGTGAATTAAGCTGGACATGTCGGGAACACGACTCTTAATCTGACGGGCACTTTCTTTGAGATAAATACTACCGTCATCTTTGTAGATAAATCTTTTAGTAAAATGGATGTTGATGTTAAAAAAAAAACAATAGATATAAAACCTAAAAGGGTAATCCTACTAATCCTACTAATATTATAAATGTGAAAGTTTGTGAAGATGTTTGGATGTTTAGATGTTTGGATGTTTGTTACTCAATCACGGTCTAACAGCTGAACGGATTGGGCTAAAATTTGATACAGAGATAGCTTATAGTCTGGAATAACACATAGGCTACTTTTCGTCCCTGGAATATGTTCCTACGGGAAGCAGGAACGGGAACCAAATTTCACGCGGGCGAAGCCGCGCGCATCAGCTAGTCTCGAATAGTTTTAAAAAGATTGTCAGGAGTAGATTATTTTTTTCTTTTTAAGTACCTACTATTCTTCAGACACACATCATATGGTCACGCCTTTATCCCCGAAGGGGTAGACAGAGGCATATTATACGCCCACATTTCACCTTTGTATAATTTGTCCCACGTAATAGGTGGTGAGCCGTATTGCCGTGTATGGACAGGCGCAGGTTGTGACTGCCTGCTGTTGAAATAAAGCCTTCAACTTAGCTTAACGACTGCCATTTTACTGGCAACCGGGACCAACGACTTAACGTGCCTCCGAAGCACGGAAACGCTCAAATAAATGTCACAAAGTGATCACATGGATGGTCACCCATCCATGGAACGGCCATAGTGAAAGTTGCTTACTGCAGTGATCGTTTACAGAACACTGAGTCCGCGGGGCCACGAGCGCTACGAAAACACACAATGGTAACATATACAAATTAATTAATATTATGGGATAGTAGACGCGATGTTATTATCTGTGGCAGTACCTACCTAGATAGTACGTACGTATGTGTATTGAAAAACAATAATATCGGTCTCACAATTAAAAATATCCAATAGACAAAACAAAAATAAATGATTTAAATGAAGCAGCTAACTAATTAGCAGTTGAAATCAAGAAATACCTTCAGAAGGTATTTTTTTGGTATACCGTCACAATACCAGAAATCATAATACCTTTACTTAAAATGCCCGAGCCCAAAATACCCGAAATCGAAATATCAATATTCAAAAGGCAAATATTTATAATATAAATAATTTAAAATGCCTTACGATCGAATAACCGAAACCCAAAAAATAAATTTATCAAATACCTTAACCTAAAATGTTCAAACACAAAATACCTTTTTTTTAACATGATTTAAATCCTACATGGATGCTATATATCTGTGAATGGTTAACACCCCGACTCAGAGTATCCCGACTCGGATGGGTTAGGTTAGAAGACTAAGGCGGGAGCGAAGCGAAGCGGAGCTCCCGCCTTAGCCTTCGTGGTTATTTTTTTTTTTATTTTTCGTTAGCCCACTGTAGTACTTTTGTAACTCTGAATCAAAGTGTTTTAACATGAGGTAAATCCTACATGGATACTATGCCGGACTCCTACCGACTAGAAACCACACGTATCCTACATAACAGCCTACAGTTGGGAGCCCCGGGTAAGCCCTCAGAAGGATACCCAAGGACCAACAGACCTACGGCTACGCTACAACTGCGGCTTCACTTAGGTTATGTAAATAAGTTAAATCCAAATAACAAAACGTGTGAGTATAGCGATAAACTGGGTAGGTTATGGTTTTTTTTTATTCCAAGCACAAGATTGTATAATTGTTCCTTAATTGGTGAATGAAATTATTATAGAAAAGACAATATATAAATATGTGTTACATTCCACGCAGTTATGACAGTGACACATTGTATTCTATTTTAGGTATTTTAAATTAAGGATATTTGAAAATTTGTATTTTGAATTCTGATATAATGATTATTTGTATTTTAAATTTAGACATTTTACGGTAAGGTGTTCTGAAATAAGGTATTTTGAATGTTAAGGTATTTCGAATTCGGGTATTTTGGTCTAATGCATTTTAAGTAAAGGCATTTTGATTTCTGGTATTTTAATATATAACCATTTTTTTATTACGTCGGGTACTCGGGTACAATGGTAGTTTATGCGACTGCGTTTATGATCCTTGATTCGAATTCCGGGTTGGGACGTGTTTTCTATATTATAATTTGGATCAATTATAGAAACTATGTTTATCAGTTGCCTAGTTAGATATCACAGCACAAGTTTCACACAAAAATGTTTATTCATTTCCATAATCCATTCCATAATATTACTTTAATGACAAAATATGACTTGACAAGAATGGCAAATTATCTTTTTCAAAGCTACTTATGTGTCGTTTATTTACAGCATACACATTTTTCAAGCTTGAGTTAGCTCTTATAATAAGTCTTACGTCACAAGTGACGTGTGTATTAAAAATAAAGTAGGGCTTGCGAGGTGTTATCATTAAAATTTATGAGACACTGTACACCGCAAGGAAGAGCGAAAATAAATGACGAACATGAGAAAGTCAAACAAGATTTTAATGGAAATTTAGACGAAAAGGTCTGTATGACAGATTACGACGGTTCGTATACTATTAAGCTTGTGAAATTAAAAGTCGAAGATTTTTAGAATAACGTGTTTCAATTAATTGTATGATATTCAAAAAATATTATCAAGAACAGTTTTCTCGCTCAGCGAATAGGTATTGCTATTCAAAGGGGGAATGCTGCTAGTTGTTTCAAAACAATAAAAATATTGTATTGTTCTTATGTGCGTAGCCACCTTGAGTACGCTAGCCAAGTGTGGAATCCGCAATATCAAATTTATATATCGCGTATTGAGGGTGTGCAGCGCAAGTTCATGCGGTACTTAGACTACAAGGCCCAAGTAAAGTCAATTGATTACCATGAGCGGTGCAAACGGTATCATTTCTTGCCATTGGAACAGAGGAGGTCTATCGGTGACATCGGTTATTAAGCAAGAGTAGCCGATGGCTCTCTAGACTGTCCTGAAATGCTGAGCAATATTAATCTGCGTACCAATCAATTAGGTCTTAGGAAACGTCCCGTGTTACATGTGCCCTCGGCTGCGACAAACTACCGGAGAAATGCATACTTTGTGCGCTGTGCTGCGAATTTTAATAGAATTTCTAAGACTATGAATTTAGATCTGTTTTGTACCCCTCCCAATACTATTAAACGACTTCTAAGCGAGCAATTCTTCACATGCGACCAGCAAAGTTAACTTGAATTATTACGGTGTAGGATATTTGGTTCACTTAAGTTTATTGAAATTGTTTAAAAAAAAAATTAGTTTATTTTATGTAAAATTATTTGATTACTTTATATCTAACCAGTGCAAGCATTATATTTATATAAATCTAGTCTAAATGTGAAAGCTTGTCATTAGCAATTTACAAATATACCTATATATAGTAACACATGTAATCTATTAGTCTGTAAGCTTTCTGAACAGAAATAAATAAATAAATAAATAGTCTTTTGGGCATAATGCCACGGGGGCCTTATTTAGGTTTAGTTTAGATAGTAATAATGTAAATATATAGATATATAATAATTATGTTTCTCTATAATTTTACAACAAACAAAAAATGTATAGTTTATAAAATGTATATTGTGATCGCGATAATCTGACAGCTAGGCAACTTAAAATTATTTAAAAAGACGTATAGCAACAAGTACCTACTTTAAACAGGGTTTTTTTTACTAAAATCGTTTATTTGAACCACTCCCACAGAAAGAAACAAAAGCGTAGGTATAATTAAAGCTGTGGTAAATCAATGAACAAAAACAGTTTCCGTCTTAGACTAACGTCAAAAGTTTTTAATCATTAATGTTGGTCTGAGACGTACCAAACTTACGGCTTGAAATGGACTCACGGGAACTCAAAACTATTGATGCTTCTAAATTAAAGTCAAATCGAACTAGTGAAGATCATGACATAGGTAATGGTTCGCATGCAAATGTTTTCGAAAACAATAATATACCTACCTAGTTCTCATACTTATACTAGCTGACGGACTTAACAAAAACAAACGATGTCTTTCAAATTACTCGAAAAACGTTACTCTCCCTTTGGTGCAAAATTGAATTTAACCTGTACTACTACTAATATATCTATTATATAATCTGTGCTACTACCAAACAAAGAAATTTAAACTATGTACTACCATACCTTCGTGTAGAAAGATTGTAATAATTTCTACGATATCAAAATATCAAATCACTAGCGGACGTCACGCGGTTTCACCCGCGTAGTTCCCGTTCCCGTGGGAATACGGGAATAAAATATAGCCTATGTTCACCGCAAAGAGTGAAGCTTCCCAACAGTGGAAGAAATTTTCAAATCGGTCCAGTAGTTCCGGAGCCTATTCGTTTCAAACAAACAAAAAATCTAATCTTTCCTCTTTATAATATTAGTTATAGATTACAGAACATCTAGTCAACCTTATCGCTAAAACGTGATAAAAACTCGGAACACTAGAAAAAGTCCCTAGTCAATTGTTATCTTCGGACAAAAATAAAGATCGATTGAATTTAAATGGAAGCCGGATGTTATAAGTTACGCTTCAAATTTCGTCAGTACTGCTTGTTATATCACCTCTCAGCAACTCCGTATCATAGTTAGCAAAACCGTTAATATAAGTAATAACGGAGTAATAGCTGGTACCGTAAAATACTTACGCTTACCCCAGAAAGGAAAAAAAGCGTGACCACAAATCAATTAACGATATGAAACGCGACGGAGAATATGAATGTGTAGTATGCATGCATGCCACATGAGTGAATTAACTATAGCAATGTTTATAAACCATGCACTAACAATAAACTTCAGATCGACGGCAGCAAAGAGCAAACGGACATCTGCATTTTTGCGAAAATTGTTTTTTTACATAATTGAATTAAGAATTTTGTCTTCCATTTGGACATATTTTTTTATTTTTTTTTAAATCAAATATTTAGTGGTATTTTGAAGCGTATAAAAAGACACCTACACCCTTTTGAAGAATGCAACGAAGTACACACGGGCATATACACTTGTCCGTGTGTGCGTCGGGCAATTTGGCGCGTCTCGCTTCATATAAACAAAGGTATCAGTTACTTGACCGTTTCGTCACGGGAGGTTGACATATTTAAGCTTGCGTACTAAATATTATTATTCTTAAATCTGTGATTTATTCAACTACATTTCATAATACACTGTAATTATAATAACATGTATAGTAGAAGGAATAAATTATTGTTAAATTTGGCACAAAATAGAAAACAAAGTGATGTTTACAACAGCGAAGATCTCACAAATTTGATGGAAAATAGAATCATGGAACAATCCCATGAGGGATCTTTTTTTTTTTAACGTGAGGGAAAATCCTCAAGGATGTTATGCCGGACTCCTGCCGACTAAAAAACCTCACGTATCGCCCAGCAACCTATGGTTGGGAGCCCCGGGTAAGCCCTCGAAAGGATGTCCCAGGACTCCCTACAGACCTACGGCCGCCACTGCGACCTCGCCCAGGGGGTGGTTCGAGTGCTATCCCGCGTATTTAGGGGGTTTCGGGTGTGATCCCGCTTCTAAGGGGGGTGTGCGTGAGATCCTTACGTCACGCTGCCGTCATGGGCCTGCTTCTGTAAAGACGGTGAGCAGCCCTCTCACCGTCCTCAGACCCTCGGTCATGGAGGCCGATAGTCCTCGGCGAAGACACGTCGGCGCCGTCCAAGCCGCCGACTGCGGAACTCGGGTGGGAGAGTTCTCTCCCGTTCCTGCTCCACCGCCTCTTTCACGAGCATGACCTGCTCGCAGAAGGAGGCGGCGTAGTCCCACTTACTCCCGCTGGAGATCATAGCTCGCACCATGGTCTCGAGCGAGAGAGTGCCCACGTTCAGATCCACTACGAGGGCCTGGCGCTGTTGCGCCCACGCCGTGCACTCCACTAGCGTGTGGAGCGCTGTGTCATCGCTGCGGTCCTCGCAGTGCTGACACTCAGCCGTGGTTTCCCGGTGTCTTCGCCACAGATACCTACCGAAGCTACCGTGCCCGGTAAGTCTGTGACAACCGGTAGGAGAGAGCACCGTGTCTTCTCTCCAGCCACCCGTCCATGACCGGTCTGACGGCCGCGTATGTGGCGAATCCCCCCTTTTGGTTGCCTGTCTTCACGGTTTCCTGGTGGAGCAAGGACCGCTGGGCTTCGATTTCTCGAGACGCAGGCCTTTGGCCCCACTCCAGCGCCTCCTTGCGCCATCTGAACAGTGACGCAAGGGCTCTCGCTTCCGGGTCGCATGGAGGGGTCTCGGCTAGGAGACATGCCGCCTCACCGGATATCGTGCGGTATCCTCTTATCACCCTGACGGCCATCGCTCTCTGCCCGGGCAATCTAGCCACATTGCTGGTCGTCAGGGTCTCCGCCCATACGGGGGCACTGAATAGGGCTATGCTTCGCTGGATCCCCAGGTACAGTACAGGAGCATCAGCCGCGCGAGTGCGGCTCATGCTTCCCTCAATTTTGGCACCAAACTTCGGAAGCTTGCACTGGACTCTTTTATTGTACCGAAAAAGCTTATCATAATTAAAAAGACAACTGCAAAATCAGTAACAGGACCTTTATGATACGCAGTAAATTAAGACAACTACATTATTTTGCTATCAATCATACGTGTCCTTTATTTGTTGTCGTAGTTGGATATAGATTAGTTAAGGAAAACAATTATTAAATTTTTTTAATGAAATTAATTAGGGATAATGATTTAGAAAGTCCGAAGTAGAAGCAAACATATGGCAGTTGACTCATTTAGTAATTTATGTTGTACGAAGTATAAAAAGACATCTGGACATTCCTTCTGGAAGTCGTGAATTCTGGTCGCTTGCCAAAGCTGCCGAGGGAAACTTCTGTCGGTCAGGATTACCACCCCTGCAGAAACGGGACGGTAGTCTGGCCCAGAGTGCCAAGGAGAAAGCCGACCTTTTGGGCTCTATCTTTGCCTCCAACTCGACCATGAACGATGGAGGTGCGCTGCCGCCTGACGTCCCCTGGTGTGGCACTTCAATGCCAGAAATTAAATTCAGGCAGCGGGATGTCAGGCGGGAGCTTCATACCCTTGACGTGCATAAGTCGAGTGGGCCGGACGGCATTCCCGCGGTGGTGCTTAAGCGGTGTGGTGCGGAGTTGTGTCCGGTACTTACACGTCTTTTCACGCTTTCCTACTCCATGAAAAAAGTCCCGGCGTCGTGGAAGACCGCTTACGTGCATCCTGTGCCCAAGAAAGGTGACAGGACCGACCCGGCCAATTACAGGCCTATAGCTGTCACCTCCCTATTATCAAAGGTGATGGAGCGTGTAATTAATGCACAGCTCCTGAGGTACCTTGAGGAACACGACCTGCTCAGTGATCGACAGTATGGTTTCCGTCACGGTCGCTCGACAGGCGATCTTCTCGTGTACCTCACACACCGATGGGCGGCGGCTATTGAGAGCAAAGGCGAGGCTCTAGCAGTGAGCCTTGACATCTCTAAAGCTTTTGACCGGGTCTGGCACCGTAGTCTTCTAACGAAATTGCCCTCCTATGGATTGCCCGAGAATTTATGTGGATGGGTGTCCAGCTTTCTGGCCGGTAGAAGCATCAGGGCCGTTGTTGACGGCAGCTGTTCTGAATGCATGGCCATAAACGCTGGAGTACCACAAGGCTCAGTGTTGTCCCCCACTTTTTTTCTGCTGCATATCAATGACATGTTGTCCATTGACGGCATTCATTGTTATGCAGACGACAGTACGGGTGACACATGTTACACGGGCCGTCCCGGTATCTCTCGAGCTGTAGTGGAGGAAAGTCGTGAAAAACTTGTGTCCGAAATCGAGGCTACTCTCTCTAGAGTGTCCGATTGGGGAAGACAAAATCTTGTCCAATTCAACCCCACCAAGACTCAAGTATGTGTATTCACTGCTAAGAAAACCCCATTTACTGTGGCGCCACAATTTCAGGGCACGTCACTCACCATCTCCGAAAGTATAGGGATCCTTGGTGTTGAGATCTCCAATGTCGTTCAGTTCCGAAGTCATTTGGAGGACAAGGCCAGGCTGGCGTCCAAGAAGCTCGGAGTGCTCAGTAGGGCGCGGCGGTACTTTACTGCGGCTCAAACACTGCTTCTCTACAAGTCGCAAGTGCGGCCGCACATGGAGTACTGCTGTCACCTCTGGGCGGGGGCACCTGAATACCAGCTTCATCCTTTTGACTCGGTGCAAAGGCGTGCTATGAGAGTTGTCGGCGATCCCATACTTGCAGGTTATGTGGAACCTCTTAGTGACAGGAGAGACTTTGCTTCTCTGTGTGTATTCTACCGGCTGTATAACGGTTTGTGCTCTGAGGAATTGTTTGACATGATGCCTACGGCTACATTCTATCATCGCACCGCTCGCCACAGACAGGGTGTTCATCCTCACATGTTGCATCCGGAGCGCTCGAGCACGGTTAGATCCGATAGGGGCTTTCTACCGCGCACGCTTAGGTTGTGGAATGATCTCCCTGCCTCGGTTTTCCCAAACGCCTACAGTATGGGGTTCTTCAAGAGGGGTCTTAGAAGGTCTTTACAGGGTCGGCAGCGCGAGTGTGGCGCCTCTGGTGTTGCAAACGTCCATAGGCTGCGGTGACCACCGGTACATCTGGTGGGCCGTATGCTTGTCTGCCACCTTAGTGGTATAAAAAAAAAAAAAAAAAATCTGCCGTATTTTTTAAAATATAAATATTACAGTTGACTGACCGCCATTACTTTCTTTGAAATGCTATTTTAATTAAGTATTCCAAATTTCAAGGAGCTAGCTTTGTAATTGTAAAAGTTATAACGTTTTTGCGTTAAAAACGCTCTCCTGAAAACTAGTGATTTTGCAGATGTCCGTTTGCTCTTTGCTGCCGTCGAGATAATAATATTAATATATTGATGGGAAACTTGTAGTGAGTACATGAATATAAGAATGAAAATGTTCGAAGATTGAGAATACGACGATAGGTAGAAGGAAACTTCGATAGAAAAGTTTGAGGATAGGTCGAACAACAAATAAGTTCTAGCAGGCTAGAAACTCATTTTCAACATATTGCGGTAATTCATCAAGATTCAATACATACACAGAATTGCTGCTAATATATTTCGTTAATTATTTAACGAGCTTCGAATAGAGTTGCAGTTTTTGAGCACTGAAACCCCTTCTTTTGAAGTAGCAGCCCTCTACATTAACTGCCAGTAATTTTTATGAAAAGTTTGCTATCAAACTGGTGGAGTCCTTGTTTACATCGTCAGAAGAAATGCAATAAATTTAAAATAATATTTGTTAAATCAATGATAGATAGTAGATACCATGATATAGTGAAGGATTTAGATAATACTAGTACACTGTTGGACTTTGAGAAATAAGCGGATAACTTGTGAGATATCGATTTTAAAATATTGAGTGATGTTCAGCAGAAGTCTACCGAGATTAAAGTTTAATAGTTGACATTGGTTGTTTATATTTTATAACAATTAAAAACATAAACAAACAATATTCAAATCTCCAGACTTGAAAAGAAACATGTCATATATTAACATAGTTACATCGGTAATATTAATGTTAAATGAATTCCCATTTTCCTCTAATTTTGCTTGGCTATGCCTTATGACATCACGCGTTAACTGCCGGACCGATTTCGCTCAGGAGAAGTTTGGTATAACAAAAGTTAAGAAAGTTACGAGGAAATTTTGAAAATTTTAATTTTTTAACGACCAATAACATCTCTAAAGTACTCGTAGGTAACCTTATGGCGTTTGACATATCTTTCAGTCATTTGTAATTGGTGTTTTTGACATAATAATCTGACAAGTCTGACATTATCAGATGCATCGGTCGGAAATTAATTGATGTTTTGATTTTTTTTTTAAATATAACAATTTCATGTAATGGGGCGGGACAAAGCCAAATCAAATGACAATAAATTAATCCCTATTCTCTTGGTGGCATCACACGTGATCGGCGGGATCAATATTACCCTTATTCGATTTTGTTTTAATTTTTTTTGCCAGCGAAACATCAGTCTCCCACAATATTTTGGAATGTTTTCCGGTAATGTCCTATTTTAAGATTATTTTATCTGTCAAACAGATTGCGACGAGTTGATAATGGTGACATATTTGATAAAAACTGTGAGAATCAATATTCAGTACTGTTCACGTTTCAGATTATAACCTTCGATATTTCCCGGAAGAAAGTAAAATAGGTCGCTTTTAAAAACGTACTTTGTTTTTGTAACTAAGTGCGTTTTCATGAAAACGGAAACGGAACGTGTTGGTGAAAACAGTGGAAACATTGACAGACTTCGGCCAAATTTTGATAATATCTCATCATTAGCCGTTAGAGTCTCTCAAACTGCCGTCTTCAGACACACACTTGACCCAATTATTGGGTGTCAAATGTCAATCGCTTTCATGGTGTTTGGTCTTGGGGAAATTCATGAAGTATTCCGAAAACAACTTAGCCAACAAAAACACATATTGATCTTCGGGTGTGTTGCAAAATCGAAAGAAAAGCTTGTACAAAGTCAGAAAAGATGTCGGAGTTCAAATTCCACATCATCAAAATCTTATTAACATAAATAATTATCATCTTTATGATGATAATATTGTCAAGTTTCAGATTTGTGTGTATCGTTTCACTTTCAACTGTTTGCTTTTGATGTCGGTTCTCAAGGTGATTCAGCTCCAAGTTACAGCTTCCTACACAAATCTCGTTATATGGTTAAACGACGCATAAAATCTTACCAACTTAATTAAGATTACGTTTAAAATTTACTGGAATATTGTATTCCGTTTACAAATGCTTTATAATTTATAACAGATCTTTAAGTTATTACCTGGAAATGGTTTCAAGTTGATCTGATCATCTAGCTAGAACGACCTTATGTCCATCAAGAATAATTTAATTAGACACAATTACAGTATCATAATAGAACAAATCGTATATAGAAGTCACATTGCGTGACGACGACTGATAGGGAAAAATATTATTACACTTGAAATCCTCCTGTTTTTGCCACACAACACTGCTAACCTTGGTAAGTTCCAAGTGTATGATCACAAAATATTTGTTTTTGCACTGTGGACACTTTGCACTGCGGTTACTGACGCAAATGCGGCAGAGCGTCACGCCGACAATTCAATTCGCGAATTTTCCGATAACGCGACGCGTGCGGCCCTATTGACTGGCCGTGAGCGACTGGCTGGGCGCATGCGTAGTCAGCGACGCGTCGCTTGAGAGAAAGCACCACTCAAGCGCAGAAAACTCTTGGAAATAAAATATTCAAAGCGCTGTTTTTGCTACAAAACTGAAGAGATGCTTTCTAAGAGATGGTCAGTTTCTTTGCTCGGTGGACAGTAAATAAATACATACATAATGAAAAGAGAGAAAAGCAGAATCGTCCAACAGGTATTTGTTATTGGGTAGTAGTAACCAGATACTTTGTACTCGTACACCCATTAAACCTAAGTTCCCATCATGTTTCGTTTGCCATATGTTGTTCCTGTTCGATATTTATAATAATCTGTGAAGCCTTACAACATGAAGGTTGCAGCCACCTGTCACCCCATAAGGTCTACAAAACAAGTGTTATTCATGCGTCATGTCAAGTATACAAATAGGTTGTAACAGCTGGAGTTGATTACAAATAGCCCCAAGGTGATTTGCTTGTTCGTGAAGGTCAATGGCACGATGATAATGCTGATGACACTACACTACACACAATAACACTTATAATGAGAGAGGCTCGCGACACGAACGCTTCATCAAATTGAAACAAAGAAATACAAAATTATAGCTGCAATATAGGAAAGTGACAGGCATTCATATTGGAACCAACGATAATATAATAGTATTACATACAGATCGGCAACTCCCTGTCGCGCCACAGCTGTCAGTAGAGTTGACGGTCGTGTTGACGTACAATTTGCTTACATTTTATTGATCCCACGCACACATTCAGGCTGGAGTTTCCGCCCTGTGATTGGAACTGAACTACCAATAAACCAACGCTACGAAGCCTCAATCTAGAGATAAGCAAGAGAACGTGCGCGGGCGCAAGGTCGTTTCTGAACCGGTCCTTTGACCAAACGCTCGTCGCATATAACCCGTGCAAGTATCGCTTGTTAATAACATTGTACATTTTATTGGCCAATATAGAGCATTTTATCGACAACATAAATTGTTTTGGTTTTAATGGTTAAGTAAAGCACAGGTGACTTTAAAGACGACTTTTTAATGTCAAGTCGCAATGTCAGAGACTCTTTCACTTTTGTATTTTCTTTGCAATATTTTGCTTCTTGTATTTAGTACATACATACATACATATGGTCACGCCTTTATCCCCGAAGGAGTAGGCAGAGGCACATTATATGCCCACATTTTACCTTTTTGTATAATTTGTCCCACGTAATAGGTGGTGAGCCGTATTGCCGTGTTTAAATGGACAGGCGCAGGTTGTGACTGCCTGCTGTTGAAAATAAAGCCTTCAACTTTGCATAACGACTGCCATTTTACAGGCAACCGGGACCAACACGTGCACGGAAACGCTCAAATAAATGTCACAAAGTGATCACATGGATGGTCACCCATCCATGGACCGGCCATAGTGAAAGTTGCTTACTGCGGTGATCGTTTACAGAACACTGAGTCCGCGGGGCCACGAGCGCTTCATTTATTCATGTATTTCATTCATGTATTTAGTAGTAGTAGTAAAGTATCTTTATCTTATAGACTAGTGACAAGACGTGTCCGTCTGGTTCGCCTGCGCACCGGACGCCAGCTGACCCACTGCTACGATTACCCGTTTGAATGCTCAGCTACCGTAAAAAGTTCGTGACGGACAAGTGGACTACAAATCACTTAAACGGGATAGCATGCAACTTTGTGTGCTGGTAATTTACTTAATTTGAATGGTATTTCTCAGTGATTGATAACAATTGGATTTGATCGACTCCATCCAGATATGGTAGTAGTAATTTTTATAATTGACCGTATCAACTTAAGAAATCCATAAATGTAGAGGAGCGGCAAGAACAGATTCAAAGTGTTCTATAAGCCAGAAAAACATAGGACAGTGTTGTTCAGGCATTAATAAAACTTTAATATACTGCTTGTAATAATTGATAATTTGTAAGGCAGCTTATTCTCCGAGGTTCGAGTTCACTAGCTGTCATCTATATAATATAATATAATATAATCTATATATATAAAAATCAATGCCACTTTTCGTTGTAATTTTATAACTCGAGATCGGGCTCACCTATCCAAGCCAAATGTTTAGGCTTTGTTCGGACTATTTAGTAGATGGTTTATGTGAAGTTTGCACAAAATCGGTCGAGTGGTTCTTGATTTATCACGCAAACGAAGTTGCGCGGGTCAGCTAGTACACAATATTTTCAAAACCAAGACTAAGTAACCATTGCAGCTTTGGGTGTTTTGAAGGTGGAGGACAAATATGATGGCAGTCATTTCCAAGCAACGGTCCTTGCTAGATATAATTCAAGCGGACCTCATAGATATAATCGTAGCAAATTCAGTCGCAAGTGGAATTTTAAGGCAGAAATGGGAAGAGTTAAAAATTTGGACGTAAATATACGTACGTTTGAGGGCACAAAGCCAAGAAACAAAAATAACAACTTTTACAACGGGACTCGATACATCCTGAACAGTTAGGTACGTTATTTGCCAACTGTACAAATACGAGGGTGATTGTAACATTTGCAGTACTGCTAACAAATTCAGAAGTGACGTTGCAAAGCTACAGTGTTGTATCATGTTGAATTAAAAGTTTGTTGTATTTTTATTTAATACTAGCTGACCCCGCAACTTCGTTTACGTCACATAAGGTGTGTGAAATGAGAGGTATTTCTTTATCAGACTCATCAAGCAGCGTGTGAAACTGCCCTGTTTGCTTAAGTCTATTCTAAAGCCTAAAAAATAGCCTTAATCATTAAGCTCTTTTATGATTAAGCCAACACGCCAGTTTAGATTTACCCATTTTTAGATTCATAAGTCTATATATGATTTTTTAAAGTGATATAACTTTTTTATTTATAAACCGATTGACATGAAATAAACATTAAATGTTAAGTGGAGCAAACCTCAACACAATAAAGAAAACCGCATTGCAATCGGTTAAGCGGTTACTCAGATTAGCGTGCACAAACGTACAGACAAACAGATATACAGACATACAGACAAAAATTCTAACAATCATTGTTTTGGGTTCTATTGCCTTCATAAAGCCCCTATTATATTTTTTCTTATATTTCTTCCATGTACAGACAGCGACCTGTTACGATTTTATTACATGTATATTGATTTAGTCTGTCAAAAATTACATTTGCCCACTTGATTGTGTTAAAACGATGTCTAGAGATTGTGGATCTTTATCATTCTAGTAATGATAGAGCTTTTACCCGAGAAGTCCAAAGAATTTGAGGAGGAGGGAAATAAGAAAGATGGTAACCCAGATATTCAGTAAGTGAATTATTCCATAGTACATACGTTAATTATCTCAATATAGTATTAACGGGCAGATGGGCTAAAACTAGAACTGGTCAGGACAGTTCAACAGTAACAGGTGCAGTAAGCACTATTGCAAATATGTCCCTTCCAAGATAGCTTTTTTCTGCATTTGTAGATATTCACCTGTCTGTCTGTGTTAAAGCGGTTATGCTCCACTAACTCAGTTTTATGTAAACTACTTATCACCTACCCCTTTCAAATCTACCCTCGACACACACGCGCTAAACCAGTATCGCAATTAGGGTCCGTTCACACAGACCGGCTTGGAGAGCAAAGCAGATTCTTATCACGTTGAAAACAGAGTTTTTATTATTTGAAGTAAGGTTTATTTTTGCATGTGCACTGCTTTTGTCTTTGAGAATGCTTGAACGAAATTTGGTGTGAAATAATAAGAGGAGCTGACCGGCTCCGATCGCGTATTTTTCTCGTTCGCGCAGCCGTTCGGCTCCGATTTCATGCTCTTTCCCGCTCGCGCAGCCGATCGGCTCCAACTGCATGCTCTTTCTAGCTCGCGCAGCCGATCGGCTCCGATTGCGTGCTCTTTACCGCTCGCGCAGCCGATCGGCTCCGATTGCGTGCGCGTCTCCCCGCGCCGACCGCCATTTTGATAGCACAAGTTAAACAGAACAGTTGTGTGCACTTATACGAAAACATGACTGATGAAAAATTAATATATTTCTTCATCGGAGCTATCTAAAACCATGTTCCGAAAAGCACCCGTTAACACCGAAAACAATACTTGGAATACTGGTACTGCTTTTGTAGTGAATCGATGCACTCGATGGATCCGACCGGCTGCGAGCGCATCCGACCGGCTGCGAGCGCACCCAACCGACTGCGAGCGCATCCGACCGGCTCCGAACGCATCCGCTTTCAGCCGGTCTGTGTGAAATAGTTGGCGGCTCCTCTCCGACCAACTCCGAGCGTATACGATCCGGTCTGTGTGAAAAGAAAAGTGCGCGCCGTGCTCTCCGAGCCGGTCTGTGTGAACGGACCCTTACTATGAAAATCCTATGTTTATGTCCTATGTAAAATGTCTATGTTTGCGTAGCCAGAGCGCACTTTGTATGTACATTTCCTTCGTTAAGCTTCTTACGCTATGGCTGATCCTGGGATGGGTGAACGCTTTGCAGCATTTCCACTTACTTACTTACAGCTTGATCCCGGTTGCTGTTAAGACAACCATCAATTTGTAAGTACCAACTGTCCCATGTATACCTACCTACATATTCGAATATGTCGTCTCGACGATGCAGACAAACACTTCAATTATTCTTTTATTTGTATTCATTGACTTAATAGAGCACAATATACTAATGAAGCCTGGGCGAGGCCGCATTGGCGGCCGTAGGTCTGTTGTGAGTCCCGGGACATCCTTCCGAGGGCTTACCCGGGGCTCCCAACCACAGGCTGTTGGGCGTTGCGTGAGGTTTTTAGTCGGTAAGAGTCGTAGATAACATCCTCTGAGGATTTTCCCTCACGTAAAAAAAAAAAATATACTCATGAAGAGCCGCTCACCAGGGTCTGTAACACTCATTTCTATATAGAAACACAATTGAAATGACTCTCGCGCACCATCTAACTCACCAAAATACGCGCTAAGTATTTAAGTCAATGAGAGCACGTTTAGGCTTTTTTTCTTTTTTAACGTGAAGAAATCCATGGATGCTAACTCTTACCGACTAAAACACCAAGCCCCTACCTAATGCCTACGGTTGGGAGCCCTGGGTAAGCCCTCGGAAGGATTATTCCAGGATTCCCAACAGCTGGTTGTACTTTTATAGACTGTAATTGTATTGATTGACTTAATAGACCACAATACTCATGAAGAGAAGTTTCACCACGGTCTATAACACTCATATCTTTATAGAAACACAATTGAAATGACTCTCGAGGACAATCTAACACACTAAAAGGCGCGCTAAGTATTTTAGTCAATGAGAGCACATGTACAGGCTGGATGTTTTTTTAGACTGATTTCGAAAAAAAATATTTTGCCTTAAGAGATGGCTTGAACTCTCTCAATGAGATATCTACGTAAAAGTATGTATGTTGATATTCAGTTGCATTGAATATGAAAATCAATCTTAGTTAAATTGTATATCTCCTCTCTCGGACCGGTATGTTGACAGTAGAATGGTCTATGCCGTCTATGGCACATATTGTTGTGTATACATGTGTATCCTATACGGGACGGGTGTTTTAGGTTCCTAAACTCGAAATAGCCTTTTATACTCTACTCGTATTTACAATTCGCCAGACTCTTGTCAAAACGGCAAAGGTTTATTGTTGTCTTAAGCTGCATAGGTAGCCTAGAATGTAATTGTTATTGTATTACATATCAAACGCACTTCTATTTTTTTTTCGATTATGCAAAGGAAAAATAATTCTGTTACTTCAGTTCATCTTCTTTTCCTCGAGATAAGTATCATTATAAAATAGTTTGGGAGTATCGTGAAACTCAATTTTGTTACAAACCTGTTTGATTTTGAGAGTAAATGTGAAGGCATTACCTGAAAATTAGAAAATTAACATTAATAAAATAAAATTATCCTACTGATATTATAAATGTGAAAGTTTGTAAAGATGTTTGAATGTTTGTTACTCAATCACGCTTTAACGGCTGAATAGATTGGGCTGAAATTTGGTACAGAGATAGCTTATAGTCTGGAATAACACATAGGCTTTTCATCCCGGGAATATGTTCCCACGGGAAGCGGGAACGGGTACCGATATACACGCGGGCGAAGCCGCGAGCATCATCTAGTACGTAAAAATATTTAAGTAAGTTATGATTATACTGCAGTTCCTTAATGTAAAATAATTAGGCATCTTCAAATCAGCCTAGGGTAGTCCACTGCTGGACGTAGGCCTCTCCCAAATTACGCCACAATACACGGTCCTGCACCTTCCGCATCCAGTCACTACCTGCGGTGGGACTGCGCCGCCTCTTTCTGCGAGCAGGTCATGCTCGTGAAAGAGGCGGCAGGGCGGGTACGGGAGAGAACTCTCCCCCCCGAGTACCGCAGTCGGCGGCCTAGGCGCCGCCGACGTGTCTTTGCCGAGGACTATCGGCTTCCATGACCGGGGGTCTGAGGACGGTGAGAGGGTCGCTCACCGTCCTTACAGAAGCAGGCCCATGACGGCAGCGTGACGTCAGGAACTCACGCACGCCCCCCCCCCTTAGAAGCGGGATCACACCCAAAACCCCCCCAAGGACGCGGGTTAGCACCGGAACCACCCCCTGGGTGAGGCTGCAGAGGCGGCTGTAGGTCTGTTGGGCTGTTGGGAGTCCTGGGACATCCTTCCGAGGGCTTACCCGGGGCTCACAACTATAGGCTGTCGGGCGTTACGTGAGGTTTTTTAGTCGGTAGGAGTCCGGCATAACATCCATCAGGATTTTCGCTCACCTTAAAAAAAAATAAAAAGGGCATAAAATACATTTTATTTTAAAAAGTAAAGTAGTCTATGAATATGTTATTGGTAAAAGATCTTCACCTATCTTTGTACTCGTACTTAAAAAACACACATGCCATCCGTCGTATCAGTATTCATTCAAGTGTCACGATAACGCACGTTTTCACGCATAGCTGCACATTCTGTTTAGCTTCCACAGCACTATCTTATGCTCACGACTTTACCTACCAAATCGTTATAGACACGATTATAAATACACCCTTTTTTTAACGTGAGGAAAATCCTATCCTACATGGATGCTATGCCGGACTCCTACCGACTAAAAACCACACGTGTCCTACCTAACAGCCTACGGTTGGGAGCCCTAGATAAGCCCTCGGAAGGATACCCCAAGACTTATAAATACACCCTTTATTTTAGACACAAACGTTTCAATGCTCCGATTTTCAAATTCAAAGCCCTCGGCAGGATGACCCCAGAGATTGACATTTCGTTATGTAATCGAACGATATCCTGACATATGGATATATGAAACTCCATAGACGTCCACAGACGCAAATAATATTAAAATAACTGTCAAAATATATTGTACCGGATCAAAACGGAACGCGGAATCGCCCATGATGGTGGTTTGAACGTACTTTCTGTAAGCTCGATTTGAATTCTTCACGGTAATCTTAATTAATACAAAATAAAGCATGTTATACCGTTAAGTCTAAGTTCCACATTTAAATATAACTTAATAAAAAGATGCACAGTTACGAAGTTTCTAAATTCGTTTCGCTGTTGCGTCTTAGAACCTAAGTCATCAACATCGGCGACTCGAAAACCATTTTCTTTTTAACGTGAGGAAAATCCTACATGGATACTATGCCGGATTCCTACCGACTAAAAACCACACATATCCAACTTAATAGTCTACGGTTGGGAGCCCCGGGTAAGCCTTCGGCAGGATTCCCCAAGACTCCCAACAGACCTACGGCTTCAACTGCAGCCTCGCCTAGGGGGGAATCGAAATTCATAGTAGTGGACATTATTGGCAATCTCCATACGATTGTGTTTGGGCTAAAACTGGGAGAGGAAGAGGCACATCATAGGGCTGTCAACTTGAGTGCCACTGTCCATGGTCTGGTAGGTTATGATAGTGGCCCCAATCGCTAAATGTCTCTATGGCTTTCATCAGAGGGAAGGCTTTTTTTTTTTTTTTTTGTTTAACGTGAGGGAAAATCCTCATAGGATGCTATGCCGGACTCTTACCGACTAAAAAACCTCACGCCACGCCTAACAGCCTATGGTTGAGAGCCCCGGGTAAGCCCTCAGGAAGGATGTCCCGTGACTCCCAACAGACCTACGGCCGCCAATGCGGCCTCGCCCAGGGGGTGGTTCGGGTGCAATCCCGCGTCTATGGGGGGTTTCGGGTGTGACCCCGCTTCTAAGGGGGGGGGGCGTGCGTGAGTTGTTCACGTCACGCTGCCGTCACGGGCCTGCTTCTGTAAGGACGGTGAGCGGCCCTCTCACCGTCCTCAGACCCCCGGTCATGGAGGCCGATAGTCCTCGGCGAAGACACGTCGGCGGCGCCCAGGGCGCCGACTGCGGAAATCGGGTGGGAGAGTTCTCTCTCGCACCCGGCCCGCTGCCTCCTTCGCGAGCATGACCTGCTCGCAGAAAGAGGCGGCGCAGTCCCACTTACTCCCGCTGGAGAGCATGGCTCACACCATGGCCCCAAGCGAGAGAGTGTCCACGCCCAGACCCACTACGAGGACCTGTCGCTGTTGTGCCCACGCCGTGCACTCCACCAGCGTGTGGAGCGCCGTGTCATCGCTGCGGTCCTCGCAGTGCTGACATCAGAGGGAAGGCTTTCATTGGCGAGTTAAATATAAAAATAACCGAGCCACGTGCGAACCGTACTCTCGTACAGAGGGTTTCCTACCAAAAAACGGCAAAAAATCACGCTTGTTGTATGGCAGCCCCACTTAATCCCCCTTTTTCTGATTTGAGTGAACTGAACAGAAACACATATGTATGTGTTTCTGTTCGGACCTACCCCTTCGGGGATAAAGGCGTGACCATATGTATGTATGTACATACATATGGTCACGCCTTTATCCCCGAAGGGGTAGGCAGAGGCATATTATATGCCCACATTTTACCTTTGTATAATTTGTCCCACGTACCTAATAGGTGGTGAGCCGTATTGCCGTGTTTAAATAGACAGGCGCAGGTTGTGACTGCCTGCTGTTGAAATAAAGCCTTCAACTTAGCTTAACGACTGCCATTTTACTGGCAACCGGGACCAACGGCTTAACGTGCCTTCCGAAGCACGGTAACGCTCAAATAAATGTCACAAAGTGATCACATGGATGGTCACCCATCCATGGACCGGCCATAGTGAAAGTTGCTTACTGCAGTGATCGTTTACAGAACACTGAGTCCGCGGGGCCACGAGCGCTGAACAGAAACACAATCTGTGAAAATTTCAGCTCTCTAGCTATCATCGTTCATGACAGACAGCCAGACAGACAGACAGACGGACAGCGAAGTCTCATGAATAGGGTTCCGTTTTTACCTTATGGGTACGAAACCCTAAAAACGACTTTGTATAAACAAATAGTACATGCTAAGCCAATGTAGATATTTCCTAAGTAGGTAATTGTCCAGTTCACTAGATCTCGGCTAGCATAATATATTACTGCCAGTCTACGGAGGAAATAAAACTGGTTCAATGGGCTTCATGCTCTTTATAGAGGTTTGTCTTGAATGACTTGTGGTTCTCAGCTGCGGTCATTCCGTTTTGTACTACCCGTTCGCGCTAAGTTTGCCGTAGGGGAGGCGGCAGGCAAGCTTAGCGCGAACGGGCGGTATGTTGATGATTGTATTGTGTCTGTGTATCGTGAACAAGATTGTCAGACATAGTAATGAATTTTTTTAATTAACTTTGCCGTTATATATGCATTTCTGTTTATGAGCTTTTCTATGCTTTGGATGGTATGTGAAACCGTTGGTTGTCAATAAGTTTAAGGCTTTATAGTCGCAACATTTGCTCTTGTCCGTTTGACCACCACAATAGGCTCTGTATCTATTACGTAAAGCCTTTACTGGGGTATCAATTTCATTAAGTCGAATTGCCAGGACCAATAAATTAGTCAAACTTCGTTACATAAAAGACCGACTGATCAAAATAGTTTGATTTGGAATGTTAGCAATTTTTTTTCTGGAACGTTCGTTTTTCTGATGAAGAAGGCTGCGAAGCAAGCGGATCTCATTAGAATATTATTTAAATATAAAAAAAAAACTTGCAGTAATAGATAAGAATGATGTTAAGTGGGTAATTCTATATTATGTAAATATTTATTTGACTGAGTATCGTAATTTTCCACGAATATTCATAGCTTAACAAAATATTATAATGAGGCTACTTAAATTTGCAGTAAAATATAATTTTATTCTCCGGAAAATTTTCAGCGCTTAAAATTAATAAAGAAAACTTACATATTTTTTCAAAGCATTTTATAGTTATTCTTATAACTCCTTTAATTGATCTAGAAGGCCTGAGTGATTTCTGATATCAGATTGGTTTGTATTTGGTATAGGAAATTAATTTGTCCCTACGGAGTTACGGACCTTACTCTCTATCAAGAGATTTACTTGCAACTTGCAACATACACGTGGACTGGTGCTTAAACACGTAATAAGCGTGTTAATGTCGCAAACTTTTGATCTTCCTCGATCAAAAATCGAGCCAAAAAAGTTTTCACTTCAATAAACAAACAGATTACTTGACACCCAAGACTTACACAAAACTACACAATAAAAAACAAAACGCATGGTCATACTACAACATGTAACAGTAAAAAAAAACATTGTACGGGGTCTCATATTCACAGTGGGTCAGAAAAGTTACCGCTAAATCTAGCGTGCACTCCCAATGGTGTGACTATGAGATCCTCAGTGCGGTAATATAAATAACTGGGTAACCATGTCGCAGGATATTTCTACGGGACTTTACATGGACAGGACAGCGCAATGTCCATTCCCAAGGCACTGTATACTGTAGTCTGACTCGGCCGGATTTTAGAAATAAATGCCTACAGCCGCGCGGTACGTAAGCATGCGATAGGGCTGCCCACCTACAGCATTTTAATAATATGTGCCTACTTTGACTTTCTATTTAGTATTGCGATTGTAAATATGTACATACATACATTCATATAGTCACGCCTTTATCCCTGAAGGTGTAGGCAGAGGCATAGTATACGCCCACATTTTACCTTATAGTTTTACGTACGCGTAATAGAATTAGTGAGCCTAATGCAGTTGATTTTTTTCAATCCGCCCACAAGGCCTTCAATTTGTATTAAGGATTGTTGCTTTACTGACAACCGGATTTCATTTCGAGTAAATATGTACCTTTTTTATTTAAACAAAAAAATACTTTGTGAGTAATAATATAATATCCCCGCAACGGCTGGCGGCGCGGGGTGGCGCACAGTGGATCGATTCATACAAATCGGCGGACATAGGAATCTTGAAAAACTTTTTACTGATTTTACAAAAACAAATGATGCCAATGTGTTTATCTAAATAATTGTAGTCGAAAACATTAGTACACAATTTTGATTAGACTTCAATTTTAAAAAATATTCGACAAAAACTGATTTCAATGTATGGAAAAGTACATTAAAAAAGGGATAGCTTGTGATTTTCTCGTGTTTTCTGATTTTAACGCTTATAGTGACTTTTAATGGGTGGTTAGCAAAATATCTGCTAAACATTTTAGGTACCCCTCGGCACCCCTCTGGGAGCTATATGACAAAATATCATTTTCCTCACTTTCTTTAAGAAAATATGTCTAGTTTGTTTTTTTACAGTTATAATAAATTACATTTTAGCTTTGTACTGTCCTACCCACATCAAAAATAATATGACTAGCATACGGGATCGGGAGTTTTTGAGAGATACTTATTATTTATACTTTTTTAGCAACATTTTGGTATTGTATAGTGATTTACCTTTAAGATTTGAAGAAAATAATGTATTTATCAAATAAAACAATAACGCGTTATATGAAACATAGTTATAAAAATACAAAAACTTATAAAATAAAAAGTGGTAAAATAATAGCTTAAAATAAAAAAAAAATATGGAACAGAAACGATTCAATTAACATGTATGTAGGTACATTAAATTATCAAACAAAATTAGAATTACATAAACTTAAAAAAATAGCAGCCTAAAATAAACAAAAATATATAACAAATACAATTGAATTAAAACTATGTACATTAAATGACCAAACAAAATTAGAAATATATTATGTAGGCAAAAAAAAATAATTATCCGAAGCTTCCGTTTTTGAATCTTCTTCTGCTTGCGCAGAGACTAACAATTCATCAGCATCTATGAATTCAATTTCAGAAACTTCTAGAATTAGTAGATTTAAAGGACAATGGGCGTTGCGGGCTTGCGGCCCATGAGCGGCCATCAATGAAACTAGTGTCATTTAAAAGGGGATATTTTTGACAACAAAAATTGTTTAAGGAGTACTATGAAATACCGTTAGGGAGAAAAAATATAGTTAAAATACTATTTTTAAAATACTATTTTTTTTTTAAATTATGTAGGTACCCTAATATTCAATACTTTTGTTATTTATGGTCTAAGGACCTTTGTTAAAACCGGTCTCGACATGTTTCATGCGTCAACCAATCAGCGACAAGCACTCTCGACCCGACGATTACCGTTATGTTCAAGCGTTCAAGCGCACAGCGCAGTCCATCGTTGACATTTGTTTCGTTGAGTACTGTGCGATTATTGTTGTTTGACAATCTCTTTCGACTCTGGCTTGCATATCGGACTTGTTAATATCTATCTTGGTGACTTGTGCTCGTTTTTTTGGACTTTTTTAAAGCAGATTCCTATAATAATGGCAGATAATCGTCAAGTGTGTATTTTATGGTTATGTAATCGATCCGTGATAAACAGAAGAAGATACGAAATATATAATAATAAAAATATAATAAAAATATATTAAAATAATATATTAATATATAATTAATATATAATATATATATTAATATAATAATATATTAATATATTATATTATATAATAAAAATATATTACTCCTATATTATTGTAGATAGACAGAAAAGCGGCAGAGAGGCCATAGAAAACTATTATTGTAGTTGTCTAAGCGGTAAGCGCACTCTTGGTTGCTGTGCGTGCCCACATAATGTGTGTAGTGTGGTATTTAGGGTGGGCGAGAAACCAAGAAGAAGAAATTCGTTTACCAGCTCATTTTTTAAATGATGTAATTGTAGACAACAGTTAAATCCCATTATTTTCTTTTTTTAAAGGAATACTAGCATTATGTGGTTAGGCACATAATGCTAGTATTCATTTCCACGTGTTTGAAGTGTTTTTGTTTTCATGTCAATAAATCAATGTATTTAATAATTAATAAACCTTTACTTTTATTTAACCCATCATTATCTTATACTTTTGTGCATTACGTTTTATTATTTACATACTTTTGGATTAATATATTAGATTTTTTTAATATGATCAACCCTTTATAACTTTTTATCCAAACAAGTTACCGAAATATTTTTTTGCAGTCTTAATATATACATAATTGTCGACTAAAATATATATAGGACAGATGTGGCCGCCGATGGGACAACCGCCATACATTTTTGCCCATAGTCCTTTCTTTAAACAATGCCTTCTTTTGCTTTTTATCCATCCGTGGCCGTATTTGTGCTAAAATTGGGTTGGATGAAATCAGCAAATTATTTAGAACGTCTTCATTGCAAGCAATGCTATTTATTTTACGTGAATGGTGTTCTCTGTATTTTCTGAAATCCTTATTACTTGACTCAGATAACTCTTCCAAAAGAAGTCCTATCGGAACTATAGATAAATGTTGAATATTTTGCGACCCGTGAACTAATAACTTATGAATACTTGATGGCATGTAGTACCAGGGTGGCAGAGCTTTACATAGAATTATACCCTTGGTACTTCATGCCATCAAGTATTCATACGTTATTTTATTAGTTACTAATTCTAGAAGTTTCCTGAATTGAATACATAGATACTGATGAATAATTAGGCTCTGCGCAAGCAGAAGAAGATTCAGAAACGGAAGCTTCGGATAGTGATTTTTATTGTCTACATAATATATTTCTACTTTTGTTTGGTCATTGAATGTACATAGTTTTAATTTAATTGTCTTAGTTATATATTATTGTTTATTTTAAGCTACCATTTTTTTTAAAGTTTATGTGTTATTCTAATTTTGTTTGATAATTTAATTTACCTACATACATGTTAATTGAATCATTTCTGTTCCATATTTGTATTTATTTTAAGCTATTATTTTACCACTTTTTATTTTATAAGTTTTTGTATTTTTATAACTATGGCATATGTTTTATATAACGCGTTATTGTTTTATTTTATAAATACATTATTTTTGTCAAATTTTAAAGGTAAATCACTATACAATACCAAAATGTTGCTAAAAAAAGTAGGATAAATTTATAGTCGCCTACTTATAAGTATCTCTCAAAAACTCCCGATCCCGTATGCTAGTCATATGATTTTTGATGTGGGTAGGACAGTACTAAGACTAAATGTAGTTTATCAACAATTATAACTGTAAAAAAAACGAACTATACATAGTTTCTTAAAGAAAATCAGAAAAATGATATTTTGTCATATAGCTCCCAGAGGGGTGCCTAGGGGTACCTAAAATGTTTGGCAGATATTTTGCTAACCACCCATTAAAAGTCACTATAAGCGGTAAAATCAGAAAACACGAGAAAATCGCAAGCTATCCCTTTTTTAATGTGCTTTTCCATACATTGAAATCAGTTTTTGTCGAATATTTTTTAAAATTGAAGTCTAATCAAAATTGTGTCCTAATGTTTTCGACTACAATTATTAAGATAAACACATTGGCATCATTCGTTTTTGTAAAATCAGTAAAAAGTTTTTCAAGATTCCTATGTCCGCCGATTTGTATGAATCGATCCACTGTGTGGCGGCGTGGCGGCGCAGCGCCCGTTGTCTACTAATAGGGAATGCAATCCCGCAACGCAATTGAAATCCCGGTATTTGCGGGACTGAGAGATCTCAGTCCCGCGGGATCCCGGTATTTGCGGGATCCCGCATATTTCTGAAAGTCATTGAGAAAAGTATAGAATTCTGCATCATACATGCATCTAGAACTGAAAAATAGTCACGCCTTAATCGCCGAAGGGGTAGGCAGAGGCATTTTTTATACCCACATTTCACCTTTCAAGATTGGTTTCGTCCCTTACCACGTAATATGTGGTGAGCCGTATTGCAGTCTTGAAATGAAAAGGTGCAGGTTGCGATTGCTTGCTGTTGAAATTTTTCAAGCCGGGCCTTCAACCCATTTTACTGGGAAACGGGACCAACGGCTTAACGTGCCTTCCGAAGCACGGCAACGCTCAAATAAATGTCACAAAGTGGTCACCCATCTAAGGACCGGCCATAGTAAATGTAACTTACTGCAGTGATCTTTTACAGAACACTGAGTACGCGGGGCCACAAGGAAAAATAAATGATTGAATATTACTTATGTATTGAGATTATTAAACGGATATACATATAAGTAATATTATATTACTTATATGTATATCCGTTTATTCTGCTGCTTCTAATAATTTGCAGTCGGTATTAACCGACTGCAAATTATTAGAAGCAGACAAAATGGGTAGTTTTGTCATTACTTTAAAACTGCGCAAAAACATAAGTAGCATGTCAAAATTCTTGTCTACCAAACGACGTCTAACTTTACATGTCAGATAGCCAGCAAGCAATGTACGAGATAATTGAATACTTTTCTAACTGTTTATAGTAAGTACATGAAAAGTCAAATCTCCCTGATTAAATCGTCTACTCCCACCTGTTCTGTTGAGTAGTTCTGTTAACAGCCTCACTAAAAACAAATAAGTACGTTATTAGGTTATATCTTACGTCACAATTACAAAAAACTTAATCATACTGAATCAATTTGCGCGCTTCTGCTTACAGAACAACACATGGCGTTTACCTTTGCACAGTCCCGCTAATCCCGCGGGATCCCGCACGATTTACGTGCGGGACTGGTCCCGCAAAAATGATGCGGGATCCCGGTATTTCGGGATCCCGGTATCCCGGTATTGCATTCCCTATCTACTAACGATTGAGTGAGACGGGTGTAGAAATTTGAAAACGAGTTAGCGCCGTAGACAATAATAATCGGAGGGGCAAGTGCGAGTTTCGGTGAGCGCCTGTCGACATTCACGAACGAGCGCGTTATCACCGATTTGTATGGGATCGAGACAAGTTCCCGCGTTTACAGCTAGATGGCGGGGTCTCGATTCCAAACGAATTGGTGAGCCGTGAATGTCGACAAGCTCACGCAAAAACTCGCACTTGCCCCTCGGCTCATCACATGTTTCGTCAGTGATAGAATCACGGAATTATGGTCTTTATAATCATGGCGTTAAATTTTTGATTTACAAAATTAAAACTATTTTTCGATTTGAAAGTACTAGTCAGTCTCTAGTACACTAGTACTTTTCGTACATTGTCAAGTTGTGTTAAACTTTGGAAGTTCATATTTGTCTCTATGCGTGTAATAAAAATCAAAGGTAACAAAAATAAATATTCACGGATTTTTTTATAAATAAATAAATATTCACGGACATTTCACACAACGCTATCTGATCCCAAAGTAAGCTAGGCATAACCTGCTTGTATTATTGTATTACACTTTTTAAATACATACATATTATACATAGAAACAACCAGACTCTTGAGACAAACATTTATGGGTCACACAAATATTTGTCTCGGGTGGGAATCGAACCCACGACCTCCAGCACCGCAGGCGGTATCAATACCGACTGCGCCACAGAGGCAGTCATACGGTGCTAAGTGTACTGTAACATCGGTCATCCACAAAGAAATTAATACTCTTGAAACATACCTAAATCATTGCTCTCAATTAAATAACTACGAACTGACAACGGAACTAAATGTACTACCTACACGTACTAGAGTTCTGAACTAGTTCTTTTTTGGATATTGTACTATATTGGATCGCACCGTTCACTGACTGAGCAAGCACAAGTCTAGTTTTAAACACAAACATACCTACTTCATGTAACTACCTAGTTCACTCGTGTCAATCACTTTGTTTAACTTTAGTCAACTAGTAGTATAGTACCAATTAGTACTTAAGTAAAATCAATTTATAGTCTTACCTTTCGGAGTTTCCAGATAATCTAAAATACCGTGCGTTATTGACGAATTCATGCAACCAAAACAAGCACAATAGACTCTAGTTGTATTTTTAGTAAATAAAACACGCGCGGTTACTATTTAAAAAACGACACACCGTCCATTCGTCTACTCGGCACAATCGCGACTGCGGACGCTGCCTACGTGCTGAAAGGCCTGCCGAAAACGAGAATCGTAGGTATGGCTTGCGTTTCGTCCGTTTGTAGGGAGCTACAATACTGGTTAAACAACATATATCTATACTGTGCCCAAGGCGAGGAAATTGTTTGAGCGGTGACAAAGTTTTATGTAAATGTTGGACCGTGTTTTATATTGATGTGATATTTTTTAAGTGTTGTTGCTTATACATAAAACTGAGCATAAAATGTTTCTTTAAGCCTTTAAGGTATAAAATTGATTTACAGTTTATTAGGTACATACTTAAATAATTATAAAATATTATGAAATAAAATCTTTAAATCACTGCATTTGGTATAGAATTAGCTTGAACCCTAGTAAATAAAAATAGAACACAATCTTCCGTCACTAAAATAATGAAGAGATTGCTCACTGCTTTATAATACAACGATTTTAGAGACATAGGTAAGTTTACTTCCATTTCTACAATCACGTTTTGCGGCGACCACCCGGCTACGTGGGAAGCAGTGGTCTGGTTTTGCATCCTTCGTTGGGTTGCGGTAAGAGGGGGTTTTGAGTTGGCGTGACGTGACTTACAGAACAAAATGATTATTGGGAATGCCAAATGTTGTGAGAAGTGGAAAAAAATGTTGGAAAGCGATTCGGGTTATGAAACGAAAGACTCCACTTACTAGACGATGATAAAATAAAGGTTACCAATGGTTTTTAAGATTCGGCCCATAGGGTAGAAAGTGATCACTGTAGCTTATGGATGTTTTTTTAAACACCACCACACACCTAAGACCTTTTGAAGAACCACATACTGTAGACGCACTCTGGACGCAAAGTGTGAGGATGAACACCATGTCTGTAGCGATAAGTGCGATGACAAAACATAGATGATGTTGTTGAGCAAGTACCAGATTAATAATAAATATCTCTCAGTTCGTATGTGAACACAAGAACCTGTGAAAGTTTAATAGCTTCTGCTTAACAATATTTACTACACGCTTCACTGTTTAAAAATTCATAAATATGGCGAGTCAAGCACTGCTGAATTTGTCGACGTTAGGTTTTAAATGGAATAGGGATTATATGTAAATACTAAATTTTATTACATAAAATGAAGAAGCTTTCAGTTTTATTGAGCTAATTCATAATGATAAAGGATCATAGTGGTGTGAAGCTTACTAAACTAGTCTCTCGGCTACTTTCTATAATCGCAATACTCGCCATAGATTGAGTTGTACATACTCACACTTTCCACTGGGAGCGATCGCATACGGTAAAGTTCGATATGGAGTTCCTTCCACGTACATCTACAATATGGAAGTTTCTCTACGATCTAAAATCTCCCTCATCAATTTCTTCACCTGATACTGGAGCACATATTACATAGGTAACTTCTTTGACCTCTGATCCTATTGGGCAGAATTCCCCATGATCCTCAGTCTCTTTGCCGATGCCAAAGAGTATGTAACACCAAGTTTTGGTCGCGAAAAACAGATGAATGAAATAGAATTTTAGTAAAATTCATGTAGTGGTAAAGGAAACTAGCTTCGCTCTGTCAATTATAATTCTGGCTCTTTACGATATAGTATAAATGTAAAAAGTAAGCACTTATCACAATAGGTAGCCATATAAACTTAAACTAAAGAGTTATCGTCCATCAACATTTGTATGGTAGTATGACTAACTAGTTTTTGACTAGAATTGTCGCTTAACCCTCAAACGCTTAAGCAAAGCGTTTGAGGGTTAAGCGACAATTCTCGGCAAGGCTCAACAAAAGGCAATGTCCTAGATTGTCATTTAACCTTGAGAAAACATAACCGATAAATATAGTCATGGACCTGTTTCTATTAATAATTATAAATACAAAAATAATTTTAAACACCACCACACACCTAAGACCTTTTGAAGAACCACATACTGTAGACGCACTCTGGACGCAAAGTGTGAGGATGAACACCATGTCTGTAGCGATAAGTGCGATGACAAAACATAGATGATGTTGTTGAGCAAGTACCAGATTAATAATAAATATCTCTCAGTTCGTATGTGAACACAAGAACCTGTGAAAGTTTAATAGCTTCTGCTTAACAATATTTACTACACGCTTCACTGTTTAAAAATTCATAAATATGGCGAGTCAAGCACTGCTGAATTTGTCGACGTTAGGTTTTAAATGGAATAGGGATTATATGTAAATACTAAATTTTATTACATAAAATGAAGAAGCTTTCAGTTTTATTGAGCTAATTCATAATGATAAAGGATCATAGTGGTGTGAAGCTTACTAAACTAGTCTCTCGGCTACTTTCTATAATCGCAATACTCGCCATAGATTGAGTTGTACATACTCACACTTTCCACTGGGAGCGATCGCATACGGTAAAGTTCGATATGGAGTTCCTTCCACGTACATCTACAATATGGAAGTTTCTCTACGATCTAAAATCTCCCTCATCAATTTCTTCACCTGATACTGGAGCACATATTACATAGGTAACTTCTTTGACCTCTGATCCTATTGGGCAGAATTCCCCATGATCCTCAGTCTCTTTGCCGATGCCAAAGAGTATGTAACACCAAGTTTTGGTCGCGAAAAACAGATGAATGAAATAGAATTTTAGTAAAATTCATGTAGTGGTAAAGGAAACTAGCTTCGCTCTGTCAATTATAATTCTGGCTCTTTACGATATAGTATAAATGTAAAAAGTAAGCACTTATCACAATAGGTAGCCATATAAACTTAAACTAAAGAGTTATCGTCCATCAACATTTGTATGGTAGTATGACTAACTAGTTTTTGACTAGAATTGTCGCTTAACCCTCAAACGCTTAAGCAAAGCGTTTGAGGGTTAAGCGACAATTCTCGGCAAGGCTCAACAAAAGGCAATGTCCTAGATTGTCATTTAACCTTGAGAAAACATAACCGATAAATATAGTCATGGACCTGTTTCTATTAATAATTATAAATACGTATTAAAACCATAGCAACCTTGTTCCGAATAAGGGAAGTTGTGTAACAGTGTCAATCGAATTCGGATATTGCAGCCCACGTGATTTTTTTTTTCTAAAAGGTGTTTGATAAAGATATTGCATTTCATGCAAGGAGGCCCCACAAAAATTTCCATTACTTTAACCATCTTTTTCGACCAACTGGCGGTCCTGCTTTACAAAAGACGGGTGAGACCGTAGCATAGGCAGGGTCACACAAGGTTATAGATGTCAGGTCAAGCACTAATCGCTGCAAACATGAGAATACTTCGGCCACAGGATATTTGGTGAACCTTTTGCAGCAGACAAACTTCCTACTTAGAGGCAGTGAAACTCATTCTTTCATACTAATATTAAAAAAAATGGAAAAGTGTCGTTTGTTTGCTATCTTCTTTAACGGATTTCATCAAACTAAGTGCAGATAAATGTAGTTTTAGAGATGCGGTCGCTGTAATTACTTCATTTTCCTGAAAATCATCTTAAATGGCATAGCAAAACACAGGTTGACGACAGCACGAGTGCAAAGCCTTTAGCAGTTCAATCAGTTTTTAGCAGTATACTGCTACATTTCCCAATTTTCGCATACACCGTCCTGCGCTTTTCTAGTCTCTCCCTCTATGGGATTTAGAAATAATTAAGTATGTCTATCAGTCGTCTATAATATATTTCAATAGCTTTGAGCAAAAATGTAAACAAACACATTTGATCCTAAATGTCCATAGTTATTTGCAATTGAATATTTACCCTGTACCTATATTTATTATATTCCAGTATTCAGGAGTCATGCAATGTTCTTGCAATCATTTCGACACCAAATAACTGTCATTTAAAATATCTACTCAGGATAGTAAAAAATTCAATGATTTGTCATGCTATATTTTTCTACTCATCTGTCTTAGACGATTGTCAAAACATGACATGTTTACATTATTGCCAGATCGGGTAGAATTGGACTATAGATACCATAGCACAAGCTTATAATAGCTTAATTTGGGCTAGATGATGTTGTGTGAGGATGTTCACTGCCTCTGTGGCGCAGTCGGTAGTGATACCGCCTGCGGCGCTGGAGGTCGTGGGTTCGATTCCCACCGGAGACAAATATTTGTGTGACCCATAAATGTTTGTCTCAAGAGTCTGGGTGTTTCTATGTATAATATGTATGTATTTAAAAGTATATAAGTATTAATATCCGTGGTCTGATACCCATAACACAAGCAGGTTATTCCTAGCTTACTTTGGGATCAGATAGCGTTGTGTGAAATGTCCGTGAATATTTATTTTTATTTTTTTTTTTCACAAAAAATTGTTTATATTATTTTCTGAGTCGTCGTCGGCTTCACTTCAAATTTCGTCTACTTATATACTTATCACAAGAAATAAACTCCAAAATACTATGTAACTGATCTACAAATTCACAATTCAGTCCACACTTCAATGAACGCCGTGAACGAAATAACAATTTCACAACGGTTCGTATTGCAGATGCCGTATCTATATTCTTATTGCATTCGATACATTCGGTTTGTACGGTCACTAGTGCATTCGTTACGCAAATATTGTGTTACAAATAATAATTAGATATCTGAGATCGGTGTTGCCAGTCCAAATTGAAATTGATACTCATATACAAGGTCTTGGATACTGTATATAGAGTGGTAGAGATTGCTCTATTTTGGAATGTCAAATTCTATGTAAATGGACCTTAAGAATTTTAGGATATGGCTCTTAATGCTGTGTGAGACGATTACGATACTAATATGTGTAGCGCTGAATGTGGCTGAGTGCCGTGCAGTTGACCCTGAACCTTGTAGATAACCCTGGTATATCATTCCGAGGACGTACCCGAGAGTCCCGGCTGTAGGCAGTTGTAGGGCATCGTTTGGTGGTTTATCCCTCAGGAGTCCGTTACATCTATGATGATTTCCACACGCAAAATAGCTAGTCACAGTTCTTGAGTCTTCCAATTTCTTTGGCACTGAATGTATTACAGCTTTGCTTAAGTAATGCTACGTAACACTCCTTTACATTATCGTTCGAGTTGCGTCTGCGCAACAAATCGGCCGTAGATCACTTTTACGCAACACAATCTTGGAGTGTAATAAGAGTAATGTCTTGCATTCTTGAACAAATAGAAATTACTTTTTTTTTGTTAAGTCAAGAATACGTCAAGTCGATAAATTAACTGTTTTGTTATTACCATAAGCATGGCAAATACTTGATTACTGCAGTACATACTGTATTGCAGTAATCAATTATTTGCCATGCTTATGTTAATAACAAAAGAGTGAATGTGTTCGTTCAATAGTTCGTTCTGAAAATGATAACTTCTTTTATACGCCCCCTTAAAATTGTTGTAAGAGTGAAAAAGGTACAACCTTTAAATTTGTTTGGTAGTTAAAGACTTACAGTAAGTTGTACTCGTATGTAAGTAGGGCTTAAGCCTTCAGCCATTCACAGCTTCCAGTTGCATAATTATCTTCCCTTCTCTAGGTTTTCAACATCGGCAAACATCATTCTCAAAGAGCTGTTTACTTTTTCTTTTTTTCGTTCTTTAACGTAAGGAAAATCCTACATGGATGCTTTGCCGGACTCCTACCTACTAAAAGTCACACGTTCCCTACCTACGGTTGGGAGCCCCGGGTAAGCTCTCGGAAGGAGGACTCCAGGAGCTGTTAAGACCCTATAGTTTTAGTCGGTTCGAGCCCGACAAACGTGAGAATATCCCGCTTTAAAAAAATCCATGGTTACCTTACCTTTTATACCAGCATTCGCATTCTTCGATATCACAAACAAACGGCAAGTATTTATTCATCAAGTGACATCGTAATTTCGTCCGACGTTTGACAGTACGCATTCGCACACTCATTGCTCACTTACAAAGTTCACGTTTAATCACAATTTTTCACACTTAATATACACTGAATATTATATTCACGAAACCGAGCGTCGCACCGACCATAGAACCAACAGAACTAGTGAAAACCCTCTCTCATATTAGAAATTCAGTACGATTTTGTAGTTCCTATTGTAATGTGTCTGACTTTGTCTGGATAAATCAATGTTTTGTCATCATGTGGGTGGATAGCACACGTCAAATGTGGGCGGTTCCCAGTCTATGATAACGAGACAAATTTTATCAACAATGGACGTAGTTGATAAACGTTCGCGGATTTGATTAGAATCTGATTTCTGGTTTAGTCCGTATTAGGCAATTGAGGTATTAATTGGGTTATCTTCGATTATATTAATAGAAGTCATAATAGGCGAGGACGCAGTCGTAAACAAAGTCTGCCGCGAATTCGGACATTCTATCGAGGGCTTTTTTTACGTGAGGAAAATTCTACAGGGATGCTATGCCAGACTCGTACCGACTAAAATACACGCGTTTCCTACCTAATGCCTACGGTTGGGAGTCCCGGGTAAGCCCTCGGGAGAATGACCCCAGGATTTCTTTCGAGGGCTTACAAGGTACATAACAGAGAAGTCATGACTGTATGGTCTATCAAAACACTTCGTCTTTTCACTAGAAGGAAAGTGCTGAAAAAAACCCATGCCGCACGTATGTCTGTGAAAAATAGTACGCTATGAGAATGCACTTATATAACTATCGTGTTGTAATAATTCTTCTTGAAACTGTCTCTACATAAGATCTCATTTCGTATTCAGCTCTGTTCCACACCGATCGAGTTTAGTTTTATAACAAAAGTAGGTACCTATCTAAATGTCTTTCTTACATTACATTTGTCACTAGCAGATGCACGCGACGTCATACGTGAAAATTTTAGTTAGAAACTTAATCCGGGAGAACACGTCGTATTCAGAATTCCAGATAAAGTCTTTCTGTAGCAAACTTTTATGTTAAGTAATGTTTGTGCAAATGAACAAACAGACAGACCGATAAAACTGTATATTTTGATTATTTCTATAATGACATTATAGGTAGATACTTACGAGTATTTTTTTATATCATTCGTTTTTATTAATCCAATTTTTCATAGACTATAGAGCTTACGAAAGGACATACCTAGGCAATTTTTTATCCGATCGGGGTAATTATTTTTTCTTATGGCTTATTTATTTATTTATTATCCTATTAATTCGTAATTGTTACAATGTCAATAGCTAATAATGGCTCCATAACACAAGGCCGCGAGGCCTACAGATACCGATTCTGAATAAATCAAGATATATCTACAATATGAGACATTGAAATGTCGCCTACGCTTCCTTAGAACAAAGGCTTTTTTTCGGAAAATCCTTCATGGATGCTGGAAATGCACTTACCTTGAACTCTTGTTGATAGGTAGGCGCTGCTCCCAGCTTTGCGTTCGGGGTCTTGATTCACGACCGCGAAATATGCACACAGGAGTTATAACCGTAACTCTCGAGACTGTGGCTGATGATAAGCGATGTAGCGCGATATGATGGGTAATCACAGCGGCCGATAGCGGAGCGGAGCGTTACGAGACGGGTGCGTGCGTATCTTCCAATAGCTATGGCGGAAAGTGAATGTAGGAAGCGGGCGGGATAGTGTTGCCATAGACAATACATAAAAGTAAGATGCGTTTAGTGCGTAAGTGTTGACATATAATAATTATAATAAATACCATTAAATACATAAACTAAAAAATATGTATGCGTCGGTACTGGCGCATCCAACTTCGGGGGGCTTAGAGGATTCTTCCTCTACATTGAATAAACAAAATAAAAAATAAAAGGAATGAAAACTTATGAACTAAAAAATAATTCAAAAGCGTAGGAGTTATTGCGTGGGTAACGGGCAAAGCCGAGTTACAGGACGAATGTATTCACCAGAAGAAGTCTTAATTCTGACGACTCTAATTACACCATCCTTCCCGGGAAACACCTCTGATACAACCGCGAGTGGCCACGATAAAGGATGCGTATTGTCATCCTTAACAACAACTACAGTTCCTATCGTCACAGGTTTGGACGGCATATTCCACTTATGTCTAAGTTGGAGAGAGGTAAGATATTCTTTGCTCCAACGTGTCCAGTAACTTTGAACAATTCTATTTAATAATTGATAGCGGGTGAGTCTGTTATCTGGTAATAGGGGTTCAATGTGTTCAGCGGGTAAATATTTAAGCGGAGTAACATTAAGAAAATGATTAGGCGTTAGGGGGGTTGGATCCGATGGATCCGAAGAAAGTATGCAAATCGGACGGCTATTCAAAATGCCTTCAATTTGCACCAATATTGTACTGAATTCTTCATAGGTGAGTATTTGACTCCCGATAGCTTTAAATAAATGAGACTTAACACATTTGACATTAATTTCAGGCAACGAATTAAAATTGGGCCCGAAAGGTGGGCTGTGCTGAAACTGAATCTTATGTTGAGTTAGATATTTATTCAGATCATTTTTATAATTAGTGGACTGTATAAGCGTGTAAATTTCGTTCAATTTTCGTTTCGCACCTATGAAATTAGTGCCTCCATCGCTGTACAACACTGAAACAGGACCCCTGCGTGAGATAAAACGTTTAAAGGCAGCGAGAAATAAATCTGTACTAAGATCACTTACTAACTCTAAATGGAGCGCCTTTGTTGTGAGACAGACGAACAAGCAAATATACGCTTTATGACTTTTTACTCCACGACGCCTTATGTGAGTTACGTAAAAGGGTCCCGCGTAATCAACTGCGGTATGCACAAACGACTTTACTTGTGAAACTCTAATGGATGGAAGATCACCCATAGGTGGAGTTGTAGAACGAGGCCTAGCTTTAAAACATAAATTACATTTATGTACTCGTTGGCGAATCAAATTTCGTGCAGAAAGAATCCAATACTTTTGGCGAGTCAATGCTAACACTAGTCCAGGACCGGTGTGTAAATTGTCGGTGTGATAGTGGTCTACTAAGAGCGACACTATACGTCCTTTAGGTGATAGCAGTATTGGATATTTTGTATTGTAATTTAGTTGAGAATGAGTAAGTCGACCACCTACTCTAATTAACCCTTGTTCGTCAAGAAAAGGGTTGAGTTTTAAAATAGCCTGATTTGGACAAATTTTAGTAGCCTTAAGTGCTTGTAATTCTACCTGAAAATACTTAGACTGATCGAAGCGGACCGCATAATATTCTGCGTATTCTAAATCGTATACAGAAAGTATACCGCGGGATTTGAGAATCCTTGTGAAACGTAATACATAAACCAGTGAACGAATAAATTTTACCCAACTCGAGCAACGCTCGGCAAGTTCGTCTATCATGTGAACGTGATCGGAGACAGGTATGGTATGTGCATGGAGAGAAGCTATTTTAATTTCCGGTAATTCTGTCTTCTCGTTATGATTGATTTTATATTCCTTCACAGGCCATGCATTTATAGGTGCGGACAGCCATTTCGGCCCGTGAAACCAAAGATAGTTATTTATTAACCCTTTAGGTGTCACAGGGCGCGAGACTATATCGGCGGGATTTTCAACCCCACGAACGTGATACCAATGGGAAGCAGGCAGATATTCATTTACCTGAGCGATGCGATTAGCTACAAAAGTTTGAAACTTATGAGCGGGAGAGTGAATCCAGGTAAGGGTTACCGTAGAATCAGAGAATGCGAATATATTGTTTATTTGACACCGCTTATTAAAAACAGTGCGCACAGAATTAATTAATTTTGCGAGTAAGACCGCCGCGCAGAGTTCTAAACGCGCTAGCGTTTTATTAGAATCTGACACTTTGGATTTAGCGGTCAGTAGATTCACATTAAGAGCGTTTCCGTTCTCAGCCGTTTCTATTCGTACATAGATAACAGCACCATAACATTGCTGGCTGGCATCCGAGAAGCCTATTAGAGTAATTCGACGAGCGGATGTTAAACCTATATGTCTCGGTATTTTTATTTCAGATAAGCGCGACAACTCCCTATGAAAGTGTTTCCATTTAGACAGAATGCAACCCGGGACCGTCTCGTCCCAGTCCAGTTGTAATTTCCAACATTCTTGTATAAGCAACTTCATGTATGCGACCACTGGACTGATGATTCCAAGCGGATCGAACAAGCGCGCGGTTACGGAAAGGATCGAGCGTTTAGTGCATGTTAAAGGCATGTCGATCACTATTTTAAAGTTAAAGGTGTCATCGTTAGGTTGCCATTGCATACCCACGATCTTAGTGTCAACATGAGGATCCTCATCAAACTTGACAGCGAGACAGCTCTTATGAATTGACGGGATACGTGACAATAGGGTATTGTCATTAGAGATCCACTTAGTTAAGTTAAAACCTCCAGATTTAAACATAGCGACCATTTCCCTATAGGTGTCTTCAGCTAAATCTACATTCTCTATGGAACTAACGTAGTCGTCAACATACATGTGATTGTCAGCTTCGTAAGCCGCCAGAGGATATAAAGCGCGACAGTCTGACGCGAGCTGGTTTACGACTCGCATTGCCAGGAAGGGTGAGCTGGAGACGCCAAAACAAACGCGGTTGAAATGATAGCTTTCAATAGGAGAATTGGAATCGAACCTAAATAATATTCTTTGATATGTATGATGATCTTGAGTAAGTTTCACTTGAAAATACATTTTTTCTATGTCCGCGGTTACAGCAACCGGGTACATACGCAAATTGAGAAGCAAATGAAAGATATTGTTCTGTAATATTGGTCCCGTATAAAGCAAATCGTTAAGCGATTTACCTGACGTGGTTTTACACCCAGCGTCTAAGACCACACGCGTTTTAGAGGTTTCTTTGTCAGGGCGATAAACGGCCCGATGCGGCATATAATAAACTTGAGAGTCTAGAAAGCTATTTGACACTTTAGTGAGATAACCTTGATCAATATATGTTTGAATAATGGCATTATAATCGTTGCGTAAGTTAGAAGCGTCTAACTTTTTTTCTAAATTTAAAAACCTGCGTTTGGCGATTGTGTACGAATGCCCTAGCTCACTGGGAGGGTATTTAAAGGGAAGACTAACCGTATATCTACCGGTATCGTCGCGTGAGTACGTAGACGAGAACAGCTTTTCACATGCTGCGTCGTCCGTGCTAATGTGCTTCTTATCTGGCACCTGTTCTATCTCCCAAAAGCGTTGCGTTAATTGTTCGAGAGACACATCTTGAGTGTGACATAAGAAGGCCTTGTCGGACACGGAGGAATGAGACATGCGATCGCGGGGATGCTTGTTTGCCACTAGCGAATAAGGTAAAGCATGCGCCTTTCCCATTGCGACGTATCCGAGCGTGGTTTCTATCGCGATTACTGATGAGGTTGGGGATGTAATTTTTTGCGACCCTAAAATCATGGGGAAGAGTTCATTACCTAACAAACAATCTATACCACCCGGAGTATAGTATCGTTCGTCAGCCATAGGTAAATTTTGTAAATGGGTTAATTCCGCTGTATCAATTTCCACGTTAGGCAAAAAATCTGTAATAGTGTCTATAACCCGTGCACTAACCGAATAAGAACAGCGGGCATCAAATCGCGAATATATTTTGAAATGCGTAATTCCATAAGATTGGCTTTCAAGTTGACCTATGCCTTTAATGACAGAAGGAGCGTTAAGTATGGTTAAGTGCAAACGCTCACAACAAGACTTCGTAATAAAGTTACTCATAGACCCTGAGTCCAAAAACAAACGTATACGATCCGATTTATAATTTGCATATACACAAGCAGTCGGCAACAAAACCGTGGTCGCGATGCTTGAATTACGCGGCGGAGGGATCACAGCCGATAACGACGCGATATTGCCACTATGTGACCGCGCCTCCCGCGAGTGCGAGCGGGACGGATCATCTGCCGATGACGCATGAGTCGACATGGAATGCTCGGACGGCGCAGTAGACGCGTTTGCCTGCCTCGATGCGTTGCCGGCAGCATGATTTCTTGTTGAATTTGATGCGTTCAAATTATTTTTATAACACAGTAAACTATGATGAGACCGATTGCAAATCGAACACCTATTAACAGATCTGCAAGCACTCACGTGATGAAAACCTAAACAATTAACACAAAAGGAATGTTTACGAACTATTTCATTTCGCGTTTCAACAGTCTCTTGAATAAAATGTTGACATTTGAACAAAGGGTGAGCGGAATTATTGTTACATACGATACAATTTTTTATGTTAGAAGTATCGACTGATTTCAAATTAGTAGGGCGGGTTTGCGTAAAAAATGACTTAGGTTTATTTAAATGAGAGGCGGTTGAACTCCGCTGAGCGCGATAATCACCTTTTTGGGAATGTGATGGTGAGCGGAGCGTTTGGAGTTTGCTTTGTTCTGTCAAAAATGTTTTGACGTCACTATATGTAGGTACACTCAAATGTCTATGAGATTGTTCAAACAATTCAAGCATAGGTTTATCAAACTTGCTTAATGCTAAATGAGTTATTATGAAATCTGATAAATTTGTGATAGGTAGACGCTGCAGAGCTGCTTCAGCTGAACAAAAGTTCTCCAAGATCTGATCAGCCGATTGCCCTGGCTTCTGGTGTAACATTTGTTCTAAATAGCACGACGCCTGAACCCTGGTATCGTGGTATTTAGCCAGAAGGGCTTGCCAAATAACATCGTAATTTTGTGCGGTAGCAGCTATGCCTGAACAAACAGTAAGTGCCTTACCCGAAAGGCAACCTATCAAATATTGAACCTTTTCGGCGTTGGTGAGACGAGTATTCGTATGTATCACACTACAGAAATTTTCATAAAATATAGGCCACTTACCATAAGTACCATCGAAACCTGTGAGTTTAAGTGGGGGTAATTTGATATTAAAATTATCACTTTTCTTTTTATCGTCGAGTTCTTGTCTCAGAGTAGTTTCCGTTTGCTTTATGAAACAGTATAATTCATCAAATGTATTAAAAACACTATAACTCGGCTGTACCTGCGGATTATCTTTTAATTGTTCAATTAACAATTTATCGATAGTTTCGATGTAATCCGATCGGGTTTTATCGATAGATTGAACCCGAGCGAGAAACATCATGCGTACTGTTTCATCGGTAACCTTGAGACTTAAGTTGTACACTTCTTGAACTATGTGAAACAAACCTTGTTTTTTGTATTCTAAAAAATTTATCATGACCTGACTTTCGTCTGAACTTTTACTATGGGATTTGTCTTTAGAAGCCATGATAATATAATTGATACGAGATACGAGTATGTATATAAGTGGGTAGGTAATAGAAATATTCAGCGAAAAAGTATAAAATTCGAACAACGATCAGCTGTTAGCTTAAATCAGCTGTTTGCGATAAAGTATTCAGAGAACAAACCCAATATGGAGTCTGCGTAACAATCAGCTGTTAATCGTTTGAATACCGTTATGTATCGGCTGCGTTGCCCAGTACCGTCACAATAAAATAAATATATGTGGGTATAAAATTAACGTATAAATATGAGTTTTATCTACGATTACAATTCGAAAGATAATATGAAATTGTAATGAAATTGGGGAAAACTACGTTAAATTTATGACGGTTGAGAAAATTGTTAATTTTGGATTGTCCGTTTTACTTTATGCCAAAACTCCTAATTACCAAAAAATATCAAAATGATTGCCTAGAATCGGACAACCGGACTAACATGGCCAGGATGGTCCAAGTCCTGGGTAGCGATAATTTCGGGGGGCGCTACCTGCCAGCGGGTTGATTATATATAGGTAAATATGATTATGATAAATAGCGTAAATGCGTTATAGAATATGAGTACTTATGAGTAATATAAAATATGCGGTGTGAAAAGATAATTAACTTTTCTAATGCGTGCGGGTGGCGTTAAATATAATATTTGCGTTGAGTATTTATGAGTAATATACTAAATATATATATGCGTATGCGTGAATTTAATAGGAAAAGAGGTAATTAATATTATTAGTAGAAAGAATGCGTTAGATGGAATATCCGGCTCGAAGGACCACACTTGGAAATGCACTTACCTTGAACTCTTGTTGATAGGTAGGCGCTGCTCCCAGCTTTGCGTTCGGGGTCTTGATTCACGACCGCGAAATATGCACACAGGAGTTATAACCGTAACTCTCGAGACTGTGGCTGATGATAAGCGATGTAGCGCGATATGATGGGTAATCACAGCGGCCGATAGCGGAGCGGAGCGTTACGAGACGGGTGCGTGCGTATCTTCCAATAGCTATGGCGGAAAGTGAATGTAGGAAGCGGGCGGGATAGTGTTGCCATAGACAATACATAAAAGTAAGATGCGTTTAGTGCGTAAGTGTTGACATATAATAATTATAATAAATACCATTAAATACATAAACTAAAAAATATGTATGCGTCGGTACTGGCGCATCCAGATGCTATGCCAGACTCCTACCGACCAAAAAACCTCACGTAACGCCCAACAGCCTACGGTTGGGAACCTCGGGTAAGCCGTCGGAAGGATGTCCCAGGACTAGAACAAAGCGGCAAAGCCTATCTTATATCTACCAATATGGAAGTCTGTTAATTTATAGATATTTAGAGAAGTAATCTCGGAAACTACTAAACCGATTTGAATAATTCTTTCAAAATATTAAATGACCGATTTATTGATAAAAGTCATCATGTTGCTACTACCTAAGGGAGCGAAGCAGTTATCATTAAAATACACAAATCGGGTCAACTTCTATACTTACATATTATTTGAAAACTAACAAGGTTTATATATCTGAAGATCCCAGACATACATAAAAGAAGAAGTTCTGCAATATTTCTACAGCTAATAGCTAAATATAGTGAAGCGCTCGTGGCCCCGCGGACTCAGTGTTCTGTAAACGATCACTGCAGTAAGCAACTTCACTATGGCCGGTCCATGGATGGATGACCATCCGTGTGATCACTTTGTGACATTTATTTGAGCGTTTTCGTGCTTCGGAAGGCGCGTTAAGCCGTTGGTCCCGGTTGCCAGTAAAATGGCAGTCGTTAATCTAAGTTGAAGGCTTTATTTCAACAGCCGGCAGTCACAACCTGCGCCTGTCCATTTAAACACGGCAATACGGCTCACCACCTATTACGTGGGATAAATCCTACAAAGGTGAAATGTGGGCATATAATATGCCTCTGCCTACCCCTACGGGGATGAAGGCGTGACCATATGTATGTATGTATATAATATAGTGTAGGTACCTATTGCGAAAAGGATTTGGCACTTAACAAGAACACCCAATATGACAACTAAGGTCATTTTAGCAAGTAGGCTTAAGGCTGTTGGACGTACGAAGATGGTCAGTTGCCTCACACCTGTTGCAATCGACTTTAGTCTTAAACGGATGCCTATTAATTACATAGAAGTATGGAGATGGCTTGTTTTAAGAAATCCTTTAATGAATATGTATGGAAATTTGTTTACTTTCAATATTGCTACAGACTTTATTGAATGAGTAAAGTGAATGCAAAGTGGATTAGGTTTTAAGTTAATATTCAAGGATTCGTGTCTAAAGAATGATTATATTTATTATGGAAGGTTGGCAGTCGGTTCCTTTCTGAGCGTAAAAAGACCCGGTGTACATACATTACGTAAATTATTAAAACGTTCGCGAGGCCTACTACTGATTTATAAGAGTCATAGAGTTCAGAATATTACAAAATTGCTCTCATATTTAGGATTTTCATATTCGGATTCAAATTACAAGAATTCAGATTGAAACTACCAGGTAGAGATCTATACTAATATTATAAAGAGGAAAGATTAGATTGTTTGTTTGCATCGAATAGGCTCCTGAACTACTGAACCAATTTTAAAAATTCTTGCACTGTTGGGAAGCTACACTCCTTGCGGTGAACATAGGCATATTTATTCCCATATTCCCACGGGAACGGGAGCTACGTGGGTGAACCCGCGTGACGTCTGATAGTATTCTATAATTTACAGTCACACAGACGGACATACAGACATACAGACGGACAGCAAAGTCTCATGAACAGGGTCTCGTTTTTACCTTTTTGGAACGGAACCCTATAAATCAAGCTTCAGCGGGATTCAAACCTGCGTATTCTTCTTTGCCGATGGAGTTGCTTTAGACCGCTAAGCATTGAACTACGATCAGAGCTAATGAAATTATTTTGGTGCAAGTGGGATTTTTTTTCACATTCAATTTTTTATAGTCAGCAGACTGATTGCTTTTCAAAACTATTAGGAAGTAACTCATTATGTCAATCCATGTCACAATGTGGGCGTATTAGCAATTCGGTAGTTATGATTATTTAGGTCTCTTTCATAATATATTGCTGATGCCCACAGCTTCGCCCGCGTAAATCTTTTTTCCGTGGGAACTTATTCCCGGGATAAAAAGTAGCCTATGTGTTATTCCAGACTATAATGTATCTCTGTACCAAATTTCAGCCCGATCCGTTTATCCGTTCGAGCGTGAAAGAGTAACAAACATCCACAGTCACAAACTTTCACATTCATAATACGAGTATTAGTAAGAAGTAAGATTAATAGGTATATGTTTGTAATGGTGTTTAAATATGAATTTGACATTTCACGTAAGTTCAGTGAAACGAGATGTAGTGTGGGTTTAATACAAGGTTGAAATACTTAATAATAAAGGATAGAAGGTTTCCTTGTACGTTAAAAAGTCCAGTCGCCAAGTGATTGCATATTGCTTACCTTGATGCTAGAAAGCTCTTTTTAAAGATAATTCGGACTGCCCCAAGTTCATTGTAAGATTTTGTGTACGTTAATATGAAAAAATAATATAAGTAGGTAAGTAGATACTTAAGCTACTATTATACTTTTGTCAAAAATAACTTGTTTTATTCGTATGAAAATTATAAGAATAAGTAGGTAGGTACTTATTCTTTTAATTTATACACATAAGTACAAAAAACAAGTACTCCTGAGGTGTAGGCAGAGGTATACAGAAACGCCCATAATTTACCATTTGCATTTTATCTCGGGTAAATAGCTGGTAAGCTTATTTTCGTATTGAAATAGACAGACGAGGTTGTGAACACCTGAGGTTGAAAAGAAAATGTCCAAACTGTCTTTTCCGGCCTCCGGCAACAACACAGGTAACGTGCTTTCCAAAGCACGGAAACAGTCATAAGAGTGAAAATATCACAAAATGGTCACCCATCTTAGGACCAGCCACAGGGTAAGGTGTTTAACATAGTACCTAATCATTTAGATCACTGAAGTAAACTCTATCACTACTATAAAACATGTTTGCAAGTCCATCCACCTTAGCAAGGTCAAAACTTGTCTATGACGTAATCACAAGCCCATGTATAGATTGGCCTCGTGACGTCAGAGCAGAGACAGTCCCTTTTATGAAGGTATCTAACTAACTATAGAAGCATGTTACAGGGTGCGTTTAAAATAAGCAATTTGTGGTAAGTTCTAACTAGGTATGGCATAGTTACGTTGTGCTTATTAGTTGTTATTGGTTAAATGGAAAATTACTTTACTTTTAGAATAATTAAAAGATACTTTTATACTTGCTTCGAGTTTGGTCCAATCTGCCCTAAGTTTTTTTAGGTAGGTACTAGTGATAAGTATTTACAGTACGTCTCCTAGTTTGCAAACAAACAAACAACATATCAGTAAAAATAGATGAACTACTTTTTACTGCACTATTGTAATATATACTATACTATCTTCACGCCAAATCCCTTGCGGGGTAGGCAGAAAGAACCGAGCGCCACACGGCACGGTCCATACACACCTCATTTGCTTCTTTAACTTTCATTTTTCTTTTCATGCATGCCCGTCGGTTCCTTCGGCTCTTGACACCACCTTCAACTAACACACGATTAATTTACTATACAATAGTAAATGTGTGATGTCAAGTCAAATGAAGCTTGCATTTCATCACCTAAACATTTCAGGAATGCTTACTACACCAAAAATTCGTGCAAACCGGACAAATCGGTGAGGCTGACAACTAAGTAGGTACATAACATAAAGAACTCCCAGGGCGCCGATTCTCGACCCCACGACGTGAATGCGTGGACGCAAAGGAGATGTCCAGAAATGGTTTTTTATTCTTGAAAAAATCCAACACCGTTGAACCTAATGTTTTTGAATAGTGTTACATAGAACTAATATTATAATTTATAAAATGGAATTTTAAGTTCCAGCAATTTTGAGAAAACACAATTTTTATTTTCGTCTATTATTAGGCTGAATACGAACAAAACTTACATTGCTTTAGCCTAACAAACATATTAAAAGTTTGATATATTGTCACGCGTGACAAGTGGATGACAGTTGTTTCAATGACAGTTCTTGTTTTTGTAAATATTTAGTTATAATTTTTGTTTACTTTGGTATGAAAGAGGGTGAGATTTTTGCAAATATAAAAATAAATTGATTTATTATGTCATGTTCAGACAAAAATTGTTACCTGCTATTGATTTATCTATATGAATAGAGTGCAATATCCAACTAAGTAACAATATTGTTCACATGTAGTGTTTTGAAACCATGAGACTTAAACCGCATCATTGTACCTATTCCTCAATTATGAAGCCGCTTAACGTAACAACAAATATATGCCGAGTGGTTGTCCTATCTAGTTATTTTGTAATATTAAAGATTGATTGTAAGTCTAGTAAAATAAAACAAATTGTCTAAGGTTAATATAATTATTATTTATTCAACACCTTGATTTTCAATATCTTCTCATATTAATATATGGTCTAAAACTATGCAGATGGAGAAATGTCATTTTGATCCAAGCCCATCCAAGATACGAAATAAAAGTCATCGCATCATGCGAAAAAAATACCGACGTAAACGCGGGCAGAGCCGCGGGCATCAGCTAATTTAATAATATATTTCACCTCCAGAGTAATCCACTCTTTTAGTATTGAGATAAACTCCGGACTCGTGCTAATAGCTTCATACTGAAACTGTTGCCTGGCCCGGATAGCTAAATTGCAATTGATGCATTAAGCCATGATACTCTTGATCTAAAAAAATAGGAAGTTTATTTGTAGTTACTTTAATACAGGTAAGCATTTAAAGTACTCCATAAGAAAGGTAAGCAAAGTAGTAATATGCTTACAGTCAGTGTTTTAAAATCGAAATTTCAAGTCCGAATCGCAAGTGTTAACAAATAACAGTTGTGAAAAAGCCAAGTAGTTTTATATACTTAAGTCCAAACACTATCAACATCCAATTCATGTACACAGTCAAAAAATTCGTTGCGATAAGCCAAGTAGTCAAAATAAGTGGAAAAATAACGAAACCAGTGAATCTATACGATATTGACTAAACGCGATATTGATATAATTGACAATTGACATTGACTTTATGTGACAGTTCACAGTGATGACAGTCATAATTGCTATTACAAAAAATATGTTTGTATTGCCATCCATTTAATTAAAATATCTACTAACATAAAATAACTTGTGGGTTTTCTCTTAAATACAGGTTTTAAAAATTATTATGTAACTAATTCTTGATTCCTAATTTTAGCTACTATTTATCAGTGTAATTTCAGCCATGTTGGATTTTACTTGGAATAAAAAACCAACGTCCATACAAAAAGTGGACATCTCCTTTACGGGTGAAACGTCGTCCGTCTCATGTTCGCCGTTCCTAAATATGAGACAGGCGACGCATCACCCACCGATTTCCGTCCACGCATTCATGTCATGTGAAGCGAGAATCGGTGCCCAGTAATTTTATAAAAATTGCAGCTATTCGACATAATAGGTACATATATTTACAGTACAGACGTACTGAGGACATACAGCGATAATATTAAGATAAACAAACATAAAGCAGTACTTTCTAAAGTACGACAGTAATACTTAAGGCAATTTGCATATCACGGTGAAAGCGAAACTATGTGTAACTGTAATAACGATAGTACTACCAGTATGTAACGAGCATGTTACGGTGAAAATCATACATTTCAACATAATGTTGTCTATAATACATTACTTTATATGTAAATGTGATTTTATTACAATGAGCCGTGAAATTCGAATAGAAGTTTGTTTTGCTACCACTTTCGGAATTGGATCATGCCGTAGTTTTGATCCCGAATAGATACTCTTTTTAACCGACTTAAAAAAAAGGAGGAGGTTCTCAATTCGTCTGTATGTATTTTTTTTTTTACACAGTGGAGAAAACATGAAAAACCGGCCAAGTGCGAGTCAGATTTACACACGGAAGGTTCCGTATCAAAAAACACGTTTATTGTGTAGGAGCCCCACTGAATCATATAAAGGGTAAAAGGTACCTTTATTAAGCTTTTTTATCTGTTGTTCTTATGTCAGAATTAATTTTATACCTACAGTCCCACTACAACTAATAACATCCCCCCTTTTTCTGATTTTATTTTTTGTCATAGCGGCAACAGAAATATATAATCCGTGAAAATTTCAGCTCTCTAGCTATCACGTTTTCTGAAATACAATCTCATGACAGACAGACAGACGGACAGCGAAGTCTCCTGAATAGGGTCCCCTTTTGCCCTTTGGGTACGGAACCCTAGAAAAAGTATCAGAGTATATTTTTTCTCTTTTTCAGTGCCAGTAGGCTCACCAAAACTGACATAGTATATTACGACATAAAATACCTACTGAGTCCTACATACCTTGAAATACTCATTACTCAAAGTGAATGACGCATCAAAACAATGCATGTAGTTAAGAAGCAATCAGAATACCTACAATTATTTACATTTTAATCTGTGTTAATCAAAGCCATTGTTCTAGAACATCTAAGGTTAACTAGTTTTTTTTCCGGAGATGTGTTTAAGTAACGTCTATGTACGTCCAAATAAACTGGGGTGTCTTGTACCTACTCAAGAAAATCCCCTCCTTTTTTAACGTGAGGAAAATCCTACTAATCCTTAACGCGGTATGAGTCCGGCATAGCATTCTTATGCCGGACTCATACCGCGTTAAACCACACGTATCCCACTGAACAGCCTACGGTTGAGAGCCCCTGGTAAGCCCTTGTAAGGATACCTCAGAGAAAAGCCCCCTAGGTCAGGCCGTAATGGTAGCCGTACATAGACTTATAACACATCTATGTAGCCGTAGGTCTGTTGGGAGTCCTGGTGTATCCTTCCGAGGGCTTACTCGCGGCTCTCAACCCTGGTTGGTAGTAGGCTGTTAGGTAGGATACGTGTGGTTTTTAGACGGTGGGCATCCGGCATAGCATCCCTGTAGAATTTTTCACACGTAAAAAGAAACTTAAGAAAAAATACACGGTTTCTGTATTTTTCGTGTATACGTGTGGACATCCCTCCTGGATGATAATTATATCTTGACTCTAACCGACCAGTATTCTTCTAATCTATGCTAATATTATAAAGAGGTAAGATTTGATTGTTTGTTTGCATCGAATAGCCTCCGAAACTACTGAACCGATTTGAAAAATTCTTGCTCTGGTGGAAAGGTACACTTTCCCAGTGAACATAGGCTCTACTGTATTTTAATGGGAACGGGAACTACGTGGGTGAAACCGCGTGACCTCCGCTAGTTTAATATAATATTAAACTTTCAGTTGTTTCTGAAATCGACACGGGGATGCGGAGGTCTCGTTGCCCTTTGATGGGTTTCTAAGGACAACAATGATTTACTATTCTAAATTTTCGAAGCAACTTTTTAACTCCTGTCAAACGGATAAATGCGCCAGGATTTCATTCATTACTCAGCAATTGGCACTGGTGCAACATCTTGGCATAGGGCCTGCAAAATTTTAGTATGAGCCTTTGCGTCTTGAATCCCTGGCTTTAGACCAATAAATTTGAAGAAAAATAACCGGCCAAGTGCGAGTTGGACTCGCCCATGAAGGGTTTCGTAGCAGCAAGTAACACAATATAAAAGTTCTTATCGTTCGTTGTAACTTTGATTGGTGTTTTAACACGTTCGCAGTGGTAGTGATTTTTCTAACCCAAAATTGCGGTACAAACCAATTTTCGTTGGTAGTTTTTATGGCAATGTACATCATATATTTTTTTCAGATTTATCATTCTCTTAGTTTAGAAGTTAGAGGGGGGGGGGGACACATTTTTCCACTTTGGAAGTGTCTCTTGCGCAAACTATTCACTTTAGAAAAAAGTTATGTTAGAAACCACCTCAATAGCATTTTTAAAGACCTATCTATAGATACCACACACGTATGGGTTTGATGAAAAAAAAAATTCTGAGTATGGGGACCCCCAAAATTAAATGCTTTTTTTCTAGTTTTATATAAAAATCTTGATGCGGTTCACAGAATACATCTACTTACCAAGTTTCAATAGCATAGGCCTCATAGTTTCGGAGAAAAGTGGCTGTGACACACGGAGGGACAGACAGACAGACAGACATGACGAATCTATAAGGGTTCCGTTTTTGCCATTTGGCTACGAAACCCTAAAAATTGGCGAGCGCTACATAGAGTATGTACCTACATAGGTTAAAAACAGTTGAACTTTCATGACACGTTTTCTTACCAATCCTCACAGAAATTAGAAGAATCTGTTTAATTTTTCCTAGCTGCTGCCACAACCAGTAAATAAATTACTTGACTGATTTTAAAAGGGACTACTGACAACACTTAGGTTACCCAAGAAATAAGATTCCAATAGAATCAAACAAAAAGTACCAATAGAATTGAGAAGCTTCTCAATTTTGTAGTCTCAGAGATACTTGAAGGTCTCGTCAGTCAATTCTATAGAAATGTCGACTCGTGTTTAAGGGACTTTTGCAAAGAGTGCGAAGGATCTCTGGTGGCGTGTCGTCGGAGCCCTTCCATTGCACAATAGGCTCTATAGGCATGCATACGTATCTGGTAGAAGTTAAACGCGTAAGCGATATGAAATTGGCTTATTGAATGCTTTTTCTTTCAGATTACTTGAAGACTGTAGAGAAACAAAAAAACAATGGTTTTATCAGGAATAATACTAGAAATTTAGACATAAGCCCATATTACACCAGTTGTATTTTTTTGCCCCATTTTATTGGCGTGTTAAAAAGGCCCGGCACAGGTTGTGGCTAATGGCTGTTGATTTTATTAAATCGCTCAATAGGATTGGCTTAACGACTTCTTACTGGTAACCAGCACCGCATAATAATAATATATAAATACATTTTTAAAAAAATCTTTGTATGCTTAATGTGTCTGCTGAAGCACTGAATAGATCACAAATAAATGTCGCAAAGTTTTCATTAAGTAAATGTTAATTTTATTAGAAAATTTTAGACTCTTCTCATAATTTAGCTGCTCGGACTCGGACTGCGGAGATATTAATTTGCTCGGACTGCGGAGATATTAATTTTATGTAACAACTGTCCTGGCTGCTGGTTATTGTAAGGTTTGAAATACAGAAGGATTAGATAGATGTTATACCTTATCCTCATTCCTCTCCTACCTCGACTCTATTCCTGTCCTCTAATCCTTTTCCTATCCCATCCTCTTCCCATCCTCTCTCCGCCAAGCCAACGTTGCCGTGCGTATGTGCTGCGTGACTTGGGGCGAGCCTAGTATTAGCGTGCCAGTTGCCCTGGGGCCGGGCGACCCCAGAAGAAGGCTAGCCTTACTTAGACATGCGGGGCTCTGTCTAGGTGGACTTTATTGGAACGCAATGGACAAAACCAAATATAAAATCCAAAATGGCGGCGATGTGGTTCGCAACCCATCACGTCTCGTTTCCCATCGAGGCGAAAAGTGGACTGGGGATAGCCACTTTGCTACGTTGAATGTAAGAGGAGGTATGATAGACAAAATTGAGGAAGTATGCAAGATGATGAAAGAGAGACGACTCGATATTCTGTGCGTGAATGAGACAAAGAGGAAAGGATGTGACACCACCAGACATGGACCCTACACTGCCTACTGGTCGGGTGTGACTGAAACCAGGAAAGCGTGTCAGGGCGTTGGTGTAGTACTGTCAGCGAGAATGAATGAATGTGTAACAGAATATGAATGTGTAAGCCCAAGACTCCTTTGGTTGAGGCTGAAGGTCGGACTTACCCGCATCTTTGTTTTAGGAGTTTATGCTCCGCAAGATGCGCGGTGGCGCCGAGCTTCACGAGACCAAAGTGAGAGGCAGGCATTTTGGGAGAGTATGAGTGATATTTTGAGTAAGTGTAAACAAAATGAGAAGATAGTTATGTTAGGCGATTTTAATGGGTGGGTTGGAGTCAAGCGTGATGGATATGAAAGAGTATTGGGAAAGTTTGGTGATGAGCGAGTGAATGAAAATGGAAAAAGTTTGCTTGAAGTATGTTTGGAGAGGAACCTTGTGGTAACTAACACCTTGTTTCACCACAAAGATATCCATTTGTTTACGAGACAAGAAGGAAGTCAGAGGAGCATGATTGACTTTGTGATTGTAGACGAAAGGATGAGAAAGAAAGTACTAGACACTCGGGGACTCATACCGCGGTGCTGGGATCGACACAGACCACTTCTTGGTTATCAGCCGAGTAAGGGGTCTGTTTCAGCGGTGGCGGCACCGTGTACGCGAACCTGTTAGTGTACTAGAACGCATAAAAGTTGAGAGTTTGCAAGTGACGGATATAAAAGAGGAATTTGTAAGCGAACTGAGTAAAAAGTTTAAGGATTTAGATGAAGTATGTGAGGTTGACGATTTATGGAAGCTGGTTAGGGAAGGACTCGTGGAAGTTGCAATTGAAGTGTGTGGTGTAAGCAAGAGGAGGCAAGGATGTAAGTTAAAAAGAATGAGCGCAGAAGTCCTTAAAGCGTTGTCTGAGAAGAAGAAAGCATGGTTGGAATGGCTGGCCGCAAAGGCCAATCAAAGAATGCAGAAGGCAACGGATGATGATGTAAGAATGGTCAAAGATGAGTATAAAAGGTATAAGCGTGTGGCAAAAGAGGTATTACAAAGAAAGAAGGAGAATGATAGAGATGAATTTGATAAAAGGTTATCTGATGACTTCCAACAGAATATAAAATTCTTTTGGAAGTCCATAAGAGCGGTAAGGGGTCAACAGACCACGTCGTCGCTCAATAATATCAGAAACCAGGACGGAAGTTTTGTTAAAGGAGAAGAGTGTGTGCTAAAAATATGGAAGGAGTATTTTGAAAGTTTATTTGATAAAGAGGATACCCAAGTGCAAACTCGTTTTTGTGAAATGAATGAAAATGGGAATGAAAGCGAGATAAGTATGGAAGAAATTATGAAAGCATTGAACAGTATGAAACTAAGAAGGGCTGCTGGGATTGATAGGGTTTCCGTTGAGATGTTGAAAGCAGGACGTGGCGTAGTGATTGACCAGCTGTACCGCCTTTTTAACCTTTGCTTGCGGAGCGGCAGTGTACCAAAGGAGTGGTCCAAAGCTGTCATTGTACCGTTGTACAAAGGAAAAGGGTCGCAGCAAGAGTGCAGAAATTACCGCGGCATAAGCCTGCTCAGCATTGTCGGTAAATTGTATGCGAAAGTGTTGATAAAAAGAGTGATAGATGAAAGTGAAGGAAAAATGTGGGATGTTCAAGCAGGATTTATGAAAGGAAGGGGATGCACGGATCAGGTCTTCTCCTTACGATGCATAGCTGAAAAAGTTTTGGCGAAGAGTCAAAAGGTCTATTGCATATTTGTAGATCTGGAGAAGGCCTATGATAAAGTGGTGAGGAATGAGCTATGGTCAACATTGTCCATGTACGGGGTGAGCAGCAGCTTGATACGGGCACTGAAATCTCTTTATGAGGGCTCTAGTGCTTGTGTCAGGATCAACGGTGCTTGCACGGACTTCTTTCATATAGAAAGGGGTGTGAGACAGGGTTGTGTAGCGTCACCGTGGCTGTTTAACCTGTACATGGACAGTTGTTTGAAAGAATTGCAAGAGAGTACGTATGGATTAAAACTGAATGAAATGACCATCAAATGCCTCTTATATGCTGACGATCAGGTGATCTTAGCTTCATCGGCGTAGGAGTTGCAGTTGATGGTGAATATTATGCATGAGGCTCTAAAAGGTAAAGGGATGAAAGTTAATGTAAGCAAGACCAAAGTAATGGTGTTTGAAAGAGAAGAATGTATGACGAATTGCCCCATCATTATTGAAGGGCAAAGAGTGGAACAGGTGAAAGAATTTGTATATTTGAGTTCAAAATTTGCAAGAGATGGAAAGTGTGATTATGATATTGAGAGAAGAGTTTTGGCAGGTAATCAAGTGAATGGGGCGATGTACACCTTCATGAGCAGTCAAAACGTGTCTAAGAAGGCACGGGTGGCTGTGCATAGGGGTGTGCTTATCCCTACACTTATGTATGGTAGTGAAAGTTGGGTGTGGCAGAAGAAGCATAAAAGTAAAGTTAATGCTGTGGAAATGAGAAGTCTGCGAAGTATAGCTGGAGTGAAATTGATGGACAAAGAAAGGAATAGCGTGATTAGAAAACAATGTGGCATAACTGAAGATGTAGTGACGAAGATTGAAAAAGGGATGTTTAGCTGGTTCGGACATGTCGAGAGGATGGATGAAAGTAGACTGACTAAACAGATTTATAAGGCGAGAATGAATGGGCAAACTGGTAGGGGTCGACCTCGGCGTACACATGATGACCAGATCAAAGACCTGTTGGAAAAAGGCCAGGTCAAGAGTACCCTTAACCGACGAGCATGTATGAAAGCATTTATGAAAGTAGAAGAAGCGAAAGTGGTATGCCAGGATCGTAGCAAGTGGAAAGCCATAGTCTCTGCCTACCCCGATGGGAGACAGGCATGATGATATGTATGTATGTATGTATGTATTATGTGAAAAAAGTGATCATTATATTAAATTACAGTGGCAATTATTTTTATTATTACAATAATTTCGCCGCAGGAAAGTCGTTATAAAACAACTTTTTTATTATTTTACTTCTGAGCCTTTGACGAATGAACTACCTACTTTACTTAAGCGCTAAAGAGTATGACTTGGACCAGATCATGTCTGTGGTGTGAGAGGTCCCTGACGAACTGTCGGGCTTTTGTAAGGACCCACAAGACGTAGGCATCCTTTGTCTTTGCGGAAACCGTTGTTATATATATGAAGATTGTATGTAGAATGACAGCCGTATGGAATGTGTGTGTATCTTGCTTAAACAAAAATACTTAAGTAGCTCTGTTACGTTCGCTATTTTTAGTTCTGTATATTACACTTTCACGCTGAACTACTTAATCGATTTAAAGTGATAAAAAAGAGGTTGAGAAATTTAATAGGTTTCATCTTGGTTCAATTTTCTGTGGGAAAAGGTTACGGAACATATTAGCTTGTATTATATTTAACTAAACTCACCTGTCATCCTGCAAGTTTTTCAATTCGCTAAGTTCCAACTCCCGTCTCAAGTTGGACACCTCGCACAGAAGCATGTCCCGCTCCGCTGAGACTTTCTCCAGCTCGGCCCGCAGCCGAACCACCTCACCGGTGAGATCCATTGTCGCCATCTCCACGTCTAGCGATAACCACTATCGACACAGCACATCACTAATCACAAAAACACTAGAGCGCAAATAAACCAATCACGTTCGCGCATTTCAAATTTCGAACATCACTGAACTTGTCTTGCACGTCACTCAACACAAATAAGGATGGGAAAATTTCACAAATTTAACTTGGAGCACAAATTCGTTAAGCTTTTACAGTGTTGTACTTATTCAAACTGTGTTACGTCTGCGTCGCTGGCATCTGAAACAATAAATCATTCCGTTAGGCTTGTGAGGGTGAGGGAAAATTGCTCTGTTGTTATGAGAACCCGAAATATTCGCTTCATAAAGAGCGTAGTTCAACAAAAGGAGGAATATGAAGTAACGAGTACGTGAGCGATGTTAATAGAGCTCGCGATTGTTCAATAGCTGAAATGGTTCGTCTCATTGTTTGTTTTCTGTTACAGTTCTCTTTATTGCATAACTTATTTTTTCTCGACTCGATTGAATAGAAAAATATGCAATAATAATCCTGAGTAGTTTAGCTTGGAAAGGTAGACACATTAGCCTAATATGATATCGCATAGCTACATAACGTAAGCACAAAATGTTATAAAGAAAACTATCCTGTATCTAATGCTTTTAAGTATTTTCTCTGAAGTTACAGTACTTATTTGTTTTGTATTATCTAATAAAATATTCTATAGATTAGATTCTGTCTGTACTTTCTAGGTTAAGAAGTACTCTCGTAAACACTTTCAAGGTTAAGCCTTGTAAAAGCCAAGAATTGTGTATCACTTTCTGAGGTCCTAACGACCGCGAAATGTCTAGAGCTAAAAGGTCTTTTATACGTTTATGTGCGAAGTTTCCAGAATGCCTCTTTATAAACGCGATAAGATAAAAGCGATGGGCTAATGGCGCTACAAAATTGTGGCGTAGTGCTGTAACTGTTTCACATTACCTTTATCGATGTTTTTTGTTTCAATTTCGTCTTAAAAGCAAGGATGGAGAAAAACTATTTCATGGATCACGATATTATTGGTATCAATTTGTCTATTGAAACGTTCTACTTTGGTTCATGGAATACTTTTATGTTCTTTACTAAGCTCCAGTTTATCCTATCTATGTACTATATTTCATAAGAATTATTTCGCGGTGAGCGTATCAGACAAACATAGTTACTTTTGCATTAAATATTAGTAGGGATGGTCCTAGATCTCTTAGTTTATTTTGTTTTCGTACTTTATAGAGCTGGATTTTTATGTACACAGCCCCGGTAGTATGGTTTTTTAGGGTTCCGTACCCAAAGGATGAAAAACGGGACCTTATTCATGAGACTTCGCCGTCCGTCTGTCTGTCTGTCCGTCACGAGGCTGTATCTCATAAACGGTGATAGCTAGAGAGCTGATTTTTTACAGATTATGTATTTCTGTTGCCGCTATAACAACACATACTAAAAACACCCGAACAACGCGTGCTGGGCAGAGATGCCACTTATACACAGTGGAGAGAATTTTTGCCAGAACCGAGCGTTTCAAAAGATCGTTCCTCTGTCGAACTATAAAAACATGGAACGACCTGCCCGCACACATTTTTCCCTCATCATACAACCCCGGGTTCTTCAAGAGGAGCGTGAAGAGGCACATCACAGGGCCGCCAACTTGAGGACCACTGTCAGAAGTGGCCCCCAATCGCTAGATGCGCCACGCACGGCTTTCCATCAGGCTGGTGGCGACGTCAATTTGGCGAGCTAAATATAAAAAAAAAACAGAAAAATAATAGTATTTAAAGGGGGCTCCCATACAACAAACGTTATTTTTTTGCTATTTTATTTTTTAATAACAATAACGACAACAAGTAGACGCTTGAAATGCTCACAGAACATCAAGCTGTATATTTTTATGTAGTCTGTTGGGCATTATGTGATGTTTTTTAGTCTGTAGGAGTCCGGCATAGCATCCATGAAGGATTTTCCCTCACGTTAAAAAAAAGCTGTATATTTCCATTAAAAATACATAATTTTATTAAAATGGACATTAAAGGTGGACTCTCAATACAACAAACGTGGTTTTTAATCGTTTCGACGGAGCCCTCCGTGCGCCAGTCCAACTCGCACTTGGCCGGTTTTTTAATCTTGTTTTAATACACAAACATAACAACATTTTATTTTAATACACCTTTATATTAAAAACTAGCTGACCCGCGCAACTTCGTTTGCGTCACATGAGAGTGAGAAAGAGAGTGGTATAGTATTAATATTTTAAGTAGGTAGGTAATATAATCCCGTCGCATTTACTCTCGTCGCGCGTCTTAGGTAGGTATATTTATTAAAAAGGTGTGGTAGGTTTTAATATTTAAAGTGATATAATTTTTCCTGTCACGTCGCTTATATTCATTACCATTAGTGTTGAACCGCACAACTTTGTTAGTGATATAATGTTTCCCGTCGCATTTATTTTTGTCCGTTTTTTACTATGGAACTCATCGTGTGCGAGTCCGACTCGCACTTGGCCGCTTTTATCTTTCAGTTGACTGGCTACTGCTGCAGAAAACGTTTACTCCCGACGCGTCGAGTTGAGTCGCTCATATTTTAAAAATTATTGTGAAGGTTAATGTAAGTGAACCTTAAAAGATAGGCATATGCTGTTCAGAACTTTTTTTTGTAACTTTTTAAGATGAAACTTTTTGTAGTACACCATTTTTACGTAACTTTAACCATTTACGCATCGTACGCAATAAAAGCTCTCAAAAGAAATAATTTTCCCCGTTCTTAAAACATTATTCATGGCTGCTCCGCTCCTATTTGTCTTAGCGTGATGTTATATAGCCATTAGCCATCCTCAATAAATGGACTAAAAAACTGTGAAATTATTATTGTAACCATTAGTTTCTGAGATCCTAGCACAAACAAACTCTTTAGTTTGATAATATTGTGAGCTAACCTTAAAAGAAAGACAAATTCGGTTATTGTGAGCGAACCATTAAAAGTGTTAAAAGATAGACATATGCTGTCGCGGACTTTTTTATAGAACTTTTTAAGAGAAACAATTTTGTAATACACAATTTTTACGTAACTTCAACCATTTAGGCAGCGTACGCCTCGGAAGCTCTCAGACGGTAAAAATAATTCCCCGTTTTCGAAACATTCTTCATTGCTGCTCCGCTCCTATACATCTTAGCGTGATGTTATATAGCCTATAGCCATCCTCAATAAATGGACTATCAAACTGTAAAAGAAGTTTTGAAATCGAACCAGTAGTTTCTGAGATCCTAGCGTTCAAACAAACAAACAAACAAACAAACAAACAAACTCTTCAGCTTTATAATATTAGTATGGATGTAATTAATAAGAACAGAACAAGGACAAGAGCCCGTCAAGTGTGATTCAATAATTAATTCTGTCTGTAACGCGGTTAGCATCGCATTAGTTACATTACTGGCCGGAAGAGCACGTGATAAATGCTGCTGATGTGTGGTACAAGTCATAAGATTGTCGTAAATAAGGTACCTGCTGATGTGAGCGTCTTTTTTGACTGGCTGTATTATAATAACTAGAAATTAAAGACAAAAGTCAAGGAAATCAATTATGAACTAAACTTAGGGATTAAACTAAACATATATGCGCTTTGTTATATGTGACTTTTACTGGTCTTAATGGTCTTTTCTAATATATACCAAAATTAGCGCTATGTTACGATTGATCAGTCAGACAGTTTTACTTTGATATTATATTACAGACAAATCAGTATTTGGAAAATACGTACATGATTGACTCTACTACTGATACTCGTCAATAAAACGTAGGGTCACAAATCTCAGTCATGATAATATAGGTATCATTATTTCAATAATTGTCAAGTTTGTTGTCAAGTTCCAAATCATTTCATGACCATACCCAGAAGTGTCTTCCACCGTACCGGTGTAGGCAGGGTCAATAGAGTGGCAAAGAATTCATCTAGAAACCACCAACAACTGACAATGATTGGGAATTGTGACATACATACACAGATTCATACATATTATATAGTCGCGCCTGTATCCCCGAAGGCATAGTATACACCCAGATTTCACCTTATAGTTTTATGTCCCACGTAATTAGGTGGTGAGCCTATTACCGTGTTGAAATGGACAGGCGCAGGTCGTGACGACCCGCAATTGAAATTTTTCAAGCCACCCTTATGGCCTTCAACTAGGCTTAACGATTGTCATTTTACTGAGAACCGGGTTTCAAAGTGTTCCCTTAGTCGCCTCTTACGGCATACTCGGGATGAATTGGGGTGGCGTCCTTTTCTACTTTTTCCTGTTGCCACACGAGGCCCCGACGCCACACGGGGCCTTTGTGACATAGACGTAGACGTAAGTAATTAAAAGTAAAAACGCTACACTCTCCTAACTTGCACATCAAAGAGCGATCGATTCCGGGTGTCGTTCGCCTTGGTCGCACAGATGAATGAGTCGACAGTTGAAGCTGAGAAATTACTTAATTTTACAATTAACGCCGCCACCACACTAGCGTGAAGATTCAATGAGTCCAAATTGACGGTAGTTTCGTTTCACTATCGATACTAACAAACTCACTGGACGAATGAACCGCGTTATACGACAAGTGCTAAGGCATTTTAAAAGAGGATCATGATATTTTCCAACTACCTAGTAGGTATTTTAATTGCTTTATCATAAAATTGTTTGACAGATGGAACATCATTTTGACATATGTATTGTGCTAAGTTTAAAAGGGGGTCATAATATTTTCGAATTAGTAATTATTCATACTTATAGAACTCGGGACTTCACGTGAAATACATCTACTTTCATATTTTATAAGTATGAGTTCTATAAGCATTTCTATGAGTGCATAAAACCGCGATAGTGTAAAAATGACATTAGTAATTATTATTGCTTCAGCACGTCTTTTTCGGTAGCTATTTAGCTTGAATAATAAAGTTATTGATGATAATGTTTTCAGGCTAAATCTTCGTGCTTTCGCCTTCGGCAGAAATTTTTATTTTGACCTGTCAAGCGCCTTCAGCTGAGTTTTTGTAAAAACATGAAGATTAAAAATCTACTACAGTACCTATTTTCAATTGTATTTCACATGTTTTTTTTATATTTGATCAAATTTTAACTCCTAATTACAAAACCGTTTCGATCTTTTTTTTTTCTAATAAATTATCTTATTCTGCAAATAAACCAAGTTCAAGTCGTGAACTATGTCAAGACGCTACCTACAGAGCACTTAAAATATTGTTTTATTTTTTTTAAATCAACCAAAAAACGCAATTCATAGGTTCATCTCCTATTGTGAAATTCTTTTTGAATAACATAAACACAGTTCCACAAACCATACATACTTTGATAAGCATGCCACCTGTGTAGTGCATTGTGTAATCAACTGATTGGCATTCAAACCGGGGATCACGTGCATAACACCATCCACCCACCAACAATAGGTGTAATTTGTAGATCTATTTTTAAATTTCCGTCTTTTTTTTTATATCATCTGTGGGAACCGTTTGGATTTATAAGTTTATGTCAGATGTGGTTTACCTTTTCAGATTTAGAAAGGTCGACAACCTTAGCGGGGAATATCTAAGATGGTAAGGAATATAAAGTTTATAGAGTCCACATAGATAGCAAACTCATAGAATTCATAGACATCATCATCCGGGAGTATTCCCAATTGACTCGGTCTAGTCTAGAGTAAAAATACACATACTTACATATATGATCAAGGATTTTATCCCCATAGGGGTAGGCAGAGGCATATAATATGCCCACATTTCTTGTGGTGAGCCGTATTGCCGTGTTCATATGGGCAGACGCAGGTTGACGGCCTGCTGTTAAAATTCTTCAAGCCGCCCATAATAGCCTTAACTATACTTGCCTTAACGACTGCTATTTTACTGGCAACCGGGACCAACGGCAACTCTCGCAAACAAATGTCACAAAGTGGTCATGAGGTGGTCACCCATCCATAACCGGCCATAGCAAATGTTGCTTAATACAGTGATCGTTTATAGCACACTGATTCCCCGAGTGAAAATCCCAATTCCCCTTTATTACAAATTACTTAGTAAACAATACTGATAGCGAATCTGTTAGTTACAAAAGGCTAATTCATTTAACCAGCGCGCTCTTTGCTAATGAACTGAACCAATTAGACTGCACTGTGGATAATTATATTTTGGAAGACCAGGGATGAACTTTGTATCGAGTGATACGAATTTTGGCGCAATGCAGTAGTTAAAATGTAGTAGTAATAAAGTTAGAAATAGAGGTTTAAATGAAAATGAAAATAACGTTTAGCACAATATTTTATTATAAAGTGAAAAAAGACAACCTGGCCCAGACGGGACTTGAACCCGCAACCTTTGCCTAATCCAGGGCAATGCTCTAACCAATTGAGCTACGGGAGCCGTACTGATACAAGTTGAAATTCTTCACCTTATTGTAACCGCCATTTAAGAGTATGGCACAGAGCCATCTATCGAGCTACTTAGCAACTCTGATATCAATGAACGATATTGCAATCATTTTTATACATTGATTTGATGTCTCCGACTCAATCTATAGATTTTTTAATATTTAAAGCAATTAGTATGCTAACTTTTTCATAATATTTTATTATAAAGTGAAAAAAGACAACCTGGCCCAGACGGGACTTGAACCCGCAACCTTTGCCTAATCCAGGGCAATGCTCTAACCAATTGAGCTACGGGAGCCGTACTGATACAAGTTGAAATTCTTCACCTTATTGTAACCATCAACTTGTATCAGTACGGCTCCCGTAGCTCAATTGGTTAGAGCATTGCCCTGGATTAGGCAAAGGTTGCGGGTTCAAGTCCCGTCTGGGCCAGGTTGTCTTTTTTCACTTTATAATAAAATATTATGAAAAAGTTAGCATACTAATTGCTTTAAATATTAAAAAATCTATAGATTGAGTCGGAGACATCAAATCAATGTATAAAAATGATTGCAATATCGTTCATTGATATCAGAGTTGCTAAGTAGCTCGATAGATGGCTCTGTGCCATACTCTTAAATGGCGGTTACAATAAGGTGAAGAATTTCAACTTGTATCAGTACGGCTCCCGTAGCTCAATTGGTTAGAGCATTGCCCTGGATTAGGCAAAGGTTGCGGGTTCAAGTCCCGTCTGGGCCAGGTTGTCTTTTTTCACTTTATAATAAAATATTATGAAAAAGTTAGCATACTAATTGCTTTAAATATTAAAAAAAACGTTTAGCACCTCTCTATAAAATAGAATGCAGAGGGGCTTATGGCGAGACTTGGTCTGTAGTCTGTGACTCTGTTGCATTAAAGTACGTCACTAGGTCACGTGGATCATCTGTTCAAAGTTTGAAATAAAACAAAAATGACAACGTTAATCGGATTGAACTTTCACAATAAACGTGTTAGAGAGGCAGTCTGGTGAGAACGGGTGTGGAAATTATCTACGAATATCATGTCGGGCTCGAATCAACTAAAACCAGCCTGCCTATTCGACTAGCGCCGGGCACAGCAGGTAACTCTTTGGTAATACAATTGTTCCAGGTTCCCGGCTTTTTTGGCGTCGACTTTGAGTACCATTGCGGCTGAAGCGGGCTTGATTCGGATGTTATAAAATTCTCCTTGCCATGCATTTGTCTTGGGCCTGTTTTTGTAAGAACGACGATCGGCCTAATATCCTGAGGACCCGATGTAATTTATCAGTAGCTTAAGTTTTTGGATAGGCACTAGGATTTCTCAGTGCATAATCCAAAATGGTATCCAAGTTTCATTATAATAAAGAGCAGCAGCTGAGGGTTTGGGAAGTCAAACGGTGGTCGCTTCTATTAAGGCCGAGACATTGACCAGAAGTAACATTGTGATAGATAAGCCTTACTTTACTGTAATCACAGGTCTGTTATACTTTACAATTTATATATGAAGTCTATCGGTATTGACTTATTTTACTGATACACACATTACCAAAACCACACATTCAACAGTACAAACTTCTACAAAACGTATTCCAAACGTAACTAGTAACGCCATCTATGAATGACGCACGAAAACGCGTTTGTAAACACTCATGCGCAGATATCAGCTGATAGAATGTTGAAATAGTGTGCGCAGTCTCGATAGATGTCGTTAGTATGCAAGTTAAATACTGCAAGTCGATTGATACTCGTATAATGAAGGGTCGAGGTACATTAATTTTATTCAAGTGGTTTTTAGAATAGAGATCGTTATGCATGGGTAGCAGACAGTTCCCACCGGAGTTATAAGTGTCCGTTATGAGATGCTTATTAATTCTTAATAGCAGTTCTTGACTGTCTCAGTATCGACTAGCATTGCCTCGTGGCATCGCTCGCGACGTGGGTATCTGATAACACAGAGTTTAACACCTTTAAAGGTTTTTAGTTGATCTATATCACATTTACTTATTATATGATCTAAATCCGTCCGATCTGAAGTGAAGTCCGATCTGAAGCGCTCGTGGCCCCGCGGACTCAGTGTTCTGTAAATGATTACTGCAGTAAGCAACTTTCACTATGGCCGGTCCATGGATGGGCGACCATCCATGTGATCACTTTGTGACATTTATTTGAGCGTTTCCGTGCTTCGGAAGGCACGTTAAGCCGTTGGTCCCGGTTGCCAGTAAAATGGCAGTCGTTAAGCTAAGTTGAAGGCTTTATTTCAACAGCAGGCAGTCACAACCTGCGCCTGTCCATTTAAACACGGCAATACGGCTCACCACCTATTACGTGGGACAAATTATACAAAGGTGAAATGTGGGCATATAATATGCCTCTGCCTACCCCTTCGAGGATAAAGGCGTGACCATATGTATGTATGTGATCTAAATCCGTTCAAGAGTTTGATCGCTAGGTTGACGAAACGATAGGCTTGACGAATCAGAACCGGCAGTTTGGGAGATCATAGTATTCAATTCTGGTTGCTGTTTGAAGTAGGAAGCTTTTTGCTGAGCATTTTAAGCAGATAGTTTTTTGGATATTGGCCGGGGCATTCCCCTTTAGGCCGCTTCCTAAGGCCGATTTACATTATCTTAGTGTTTGGAACCTATACGTTCGCCAGCGACTTACTTACGAGTTCAGTATTTCGAGTTAAGTGACAATACTTAAAATGACGGAATCAGACTCTGAAATTTACATTATACAGCAAACCATCTTTCTATCTTCTAATATTTGCATAAAAGTATAATGAGCCGGCGTCAATAACTTTCGTTTTTTTTTCACAATTTTCTTTGGTATGAGTAATACAGTCAGATGTGATGTACTTTTTTAATTATGCGCCAGTGGAGGTGACATTGAATAAATAAAGCTTACGTCATCCCCCCGTCCGGCCTTTTGATACTCATAAACTAGTTTAATAGTACTCATACTGTGCCAAATAAAATCTCTTTAAATACAAGGCTTAGGGTTTCGTAGCCAAATGGCAAACACGGAACCCTTATAGATTCGTCATGTCTGTCTATCTGTCCGTCCGTGTGTCACAGCCACTTTTCTCCGAAACTTTAAGGCCTATGCTGTTGAAACTTGGTAAGTAGATGTATTCTGCGAACCGCATCAAGATTTTTGTATAAAACTAGAAAAAAAGCAGTTAATTTTGGGGGTCCCCATACTCAGAACTGAAACTCGGTGAACATAAGCTATATTTTATTCCCGTATTCCCACGGGAACCGTAACTATGCGGATGAAACCGCATGACGTCAGCTAGTTTGCAATAATCTGAGTATGCTCCAGCAGTCAATGTTAATAGACTGACATGATATGAAAAATTAATTTTTGAAAAAGTCGATCACATCTGTTTGGGACCTACCAAGCTACCTTCACACTACACACAGATAGAGTAATCCATCAAACGAATAATACTATCTTCTGACGTTAATAGTTAAAGAAGCAACAAAAGAATAAACATAATTTTCAGTGCATATTTCTGGTTTAGGCTGGATTCGACCAAACTCGAAGTAAAACGCGAGTTCCTGTATCTGGCATAATTTTACACCTTGAATTTATCCTTGTTATATGTTTGTTTACGTTTTTCCAAATAACTTGTGGGTTTTGCTATACTTAATATTGTTATTCAATAGGTTTAAAATAATGATAAAGGAATGAAAAATCCGACAAAATTCTATTGTACAACAGTTTCTTCGACCTTGACTTGAAATTCCATTACAATTGAATTTTATAGGATAATACGTGAAATATCAACTGACAACTAATTTTTCTTTATAATTTTTTCAATGGCATCTCATGGGTTGAAACTTTTTTTTCCCGTTTTACCTGTTAATTACTCACGTCAACACACTACGTTATGCATTTGTCAGTTGTTGGTAAAATGGAAAATCACTATAATCGTGTAATAAGTAGAAGATATCCAACAAGTTTTCTCTTACTCCACGTTGGTCGAATCCGCCCCTAGTCAAATACTAAACTAAAAAAGAACACTGAAAATAACATCAAGCGTAACGCTTGGAGAAACAAAATATCCATATCAGGGAGATGGCCTCATTTAGGCGTATTTCCCAAGGGAGTAAAAGTGCTCTATCAAATGCTGTTCACCTGCCTCATATATCATCAATATTATTAACAAAAATGTTTGTATTTTTCATGGTGAAAAATTAAGGGACAATTATTTAAATTCCCTCTTGATCCGAAGGGGGCGACTCGAGTGCCGGAAACTATTGATTGGCGCTGATTGAAAGTGAGCTTCTAAGCGAGGAATTGGACTATGTATCTGTAGGAGAGACAGGCATAGAGTGGCAGCTCACTGAGTTCCGCGAGACTTCCACTTCAAGGAATGGGAAAAGGCTTTTTATTAACGTGAGGAATATCCTACATGGATGCTATGCCGGACTCCTACTGACTAAAACCACACGTATCCTACCTAACAGCCGACGGTTGGGAGCCTCGGGTAAGTCCACGGAAGGATACCCCAGAACATGGGAAAAGGCTAACGTGCACTTTGCAGATCTAGTTTGGAGATACAATGAGCTGTTGATATAATGGTTTCCTGGCAGTGCTGGTACCCAATTACACTCTCACGGGCAAATAAAGCGTCCTAGCACCTTTAAAACCCTGCCGGGAGTTCTGGGATATCCATCCGAGGAGTTATCTAGGGTGCTCGGTGCTAAACGGATCTGAAGGAACAGGAATAGTCTAGTTTAAGCCAGTTTGATTCCTTTTGTTCCAAAAAAACACCTTTAACTACATTTTAAAACATCACGAACAAAAACAATATAATGTATCCAATTAACCTAGAAATCGAATCGAACTGGAATGGTCACCCAACTAGAATTCTATTGCGGTGTTGCCAAATTGAATTCTTCAAACTCCATCGCAAAACCAACGGAAAGCGAACCTAACTAATCTAGTTTCAACTGGCGATACGATACCGAAATGGATTTTTACCGAATATGGGTGAACGAGTAGTTGATAGGATCAGACTACAGAATCAAGTACCTACACGAGTAAAATTGGTCCAATTCAAAATAGGGCATTTGAAATAAGAACAGCGTAATAAACACATTTTGCACCTGCTGCTATCCTTGTTGTTATCATATTCGAGATTTTTTTTAAAATGAATTTTTGGGTGTCGCATCGAATTAAAACTAATCAAGGAAAATTAGCTTCAAAGTAATCTATTAAAACTTAGATCAGGGATCTTGGATTCTCAGTGAGTCAGTTTAATTACTGAAATTTCAAACTTCCAGTTTTATCCGGAACAAGGTAAATAGGAGATCGAAAATGTACTGGTTCGAGAAAATTATGGCATGCCGTGCCCCCGGCAATGCAACCCCATGTTTTGCAACAAAGCGGCACGGGTTCTCGAACCAGTCCATTTTCGATCTCCTATTTACCTTGTTCCGGATAAAACTGGAAGTATGAAATGTCAGTACTAATTAAATAATTTCTGCCAACACTAATTATAAAGATACGTTACTGTAAGTAACAAATACATTTGAATAATTCAGTACGTGAAGAATTTCAGACAATTTGAACCATGTTTGCCGACAGTTGAGTTGCTTACAAATCAATTGAACCGGAATTAAAGTATCAAAACATGGAATGAGTGACGTTATGGATTGAAAACCAATTAAAAGTTTCCATCTGTAGTACCGAAAGTAATACCGAAATTGTGTCAAACAGTTTCTCCGTTTGCAAAAGTAAACGTATCTATCGTACAGGTTTAACTTTGTATTTTGATCTTTTTTTATACACAGTCACAACCTGCACCTGTCCATCTCAACATGGCAATACGGCTCACCAACTATTACGTGGGACAAATTCTAAGAAGGTGAAATGTGGGCATAATAATCTGCCAACCCGTTCGAGGAAAAAGGCGTGACCATATGTATGTATGTATTTTATACACCGTTAAGGTGGCAGACAAGCTTACAGCCCACCTGCTGGAAAGTGCTCACCTTAGCCTAAGGACGTTTGCACAACCAGAGGCACTTCACTCGCGCGAGCGACTCTTCCAGAACCTCCTAAGAAGCCTTTTGAAGAACCCCATACTATACGCGTTTGGGAAAACCGAGGCAGGGAGATCATTCTACAATCTTAGCATGCGCGGAAGAAAGCCCCTATCGAGTCTTACCGTCCTGCAGGAATTTTTACGATGACGCTTGATCATTGTCAGGACCCCGATCGATGTTAAAAAAACTGCACATGATGAAATTGGTTACAGAATAATTTATCAATCACATACTAGTAGTAGTGGATGAAAGTCGTGAAAAACTTGTATCCGAAATCGAGGCTACTCTCTCTAGAGTGTCCGATTGGGGAAGACAAAATCTTGTCCAATTCAACCCCACCAGGACACACGTATGTGTATTCACCGCAAAGAAAACCCCATTTACTGTGGCGCCACGATTTCAAGGCACGTCACTCACCATCTCTGAAAGTATAAGGATCCTTGGTGTTGAAATCTCCAATGTCGTTCAGTTCCGAAGTCATTTGGAGGACAAGGCCAAGCTGGTGTCCAAGAAGCTTGGAGTGCTCAGTAGGGCGCGGCGCGGCGCAAGTGTCGCAAGTGCGGCCGCACATGGAGTACTGCTGTCACCTCTGGGCGGGGGCACCTGAATTCGTCCTTTTGACTCGGTACAAAGGCGTGCTATGAGAGTTGTCGGCGATCCCATACTTGCAGGTGATGTGGAACCTCTTAGTGACAGGAGCGACTTTGCTTCTCTGTGTGTATTCTACCGGCTGTATAACGGTTTGTGCTCTGAGGAATTGTTTGACATGATGCCTACGGCTACATTCTATCATCACACCGCTCGCCACAGACAGGGTGTTCATCCTCACATGTTGCAACCGGAGCGCTCGAGCGCGGTTAGATCCGATAGGGGTTTTCTACCGCGCACGCTTGTTGGTCCCGATTGCCAGTAAAATGGCAGTCGTTAAGCTAAGTTGAAGTCTTTATTTCAACAGCAGGCAGTCACAACCTGCGCCTGTCCATTTAAACACGGCAATACGGCTCACCACCTATTACGTGGGACAAATTATACAAAGGTGAAATGTGGGCATATAATATGCCTCTGCCTACCCCTTCGGGGATAAAGGCGTTACCATATGTATGTATAAGTTTACCATAATATAATCTTGAACTCCTAAATCGCAACGTGTCGCAATCAATCAAAATCGTACACAAATTGACGGTTACACCAATTCAAAACGCCTTAAATTGATATGTCTGGAGCGCACGCGATGTGTTTTTATTGTCATAAAGTCTTTGACTCACAAACAATGCTTTATACGACAGTTCAAGGTTATGTATCAATTGACAGGGCCTTAAACAATGGGATTAAACGACCACGACAAATTGCTAAGTGTTGTAGTTAAGAAATTAGGAGCGTTAATCGAATTGTTTTAAGTGTTGTAACAGAGTTTTATTAATAACCAGTTGCGTTTTGCAGATTAGTAAGATATTGCACAAACCTTTTAACTTTTGATATGAAATGAAAGAGCGACTATTCCAGTGTATTTAATCCTGGAGCTGAATAATAGTGAAGCTCTAGATTCAGGATTGCCAAAAACGGTTTCCAGATTCCAAGGTCAAGCTATGATGCAACTGTAAGGACTATGATTGGAAAAGAGGGGGGGAAGGAGAGAAAGAAATGTAAATAAAACTTTCCCTTGCTAATTCTGACAGTTAAGCCAATAGATCAAGTAAACTAATCTCAAAACTGCACGTTCAAAAATAGCCGCAAAATTCTATAAAATTATGTTTGCAAAATTGCTAAATATGATTCACATTGTTGTTACAAAATGCTTTATTTATGATGCTAGAAAGCTCGTATAAATGTTCTAAGCCAACAAGCCTAAACGTAAAGCCTACATAACTACATTCTCAACTATATCTAAGGTAATTAGCAAAAATGTTGAGAACAGTTTTACAGCTGAGAACCGTTTTATTTTTTATAAGACTTTCTTGTTAATGTGGCAATAACCATCTGGGGCACATTAAAACTAGGAACAAAAAGGTTTTATTGTGTCCGGCATCAGATTAGCTATAAAATAACGAGAGCGATAGTCTGACAACGTCCGTCGCATCCATTGAGAGGATTAGGAAAGTATGTAGTAGACAAAATCTCTACACCAGGCTTCGCATAATGAGACGATTTTTTTTCTATGTATGACAAAAAGTAGCCGCGTCTTCTTTTAAACCACCAGATTTTTTTCCTGGGACATCCTTCCGAGGGCTTACCCGGGGCTCCCAACCGTAGGCTGTTTGGGCAGGATACGTGAGGTTTTTGAGTGAGCAGGAGTCCGACATAGCATTCCAGTAGGATTTTCCCACACGTAAAAAAAAACCACCAGATTTTTTACTTTTCTTATCATAAAATTCTTTCTTAGATAATGACTAAAACAGTTATAGACATGTTCTCTCATACCAGACAAATAGCGAATTATATTCGTATCATATCGCCTTAATGCCATCTCATGTTGCGAGGTTCGTTTCACCAACCTTCCCCAGTGAAAAATAGGACCGTTTCGTCGTTGTGTTCGAATACGACCAGAATCGGTAAACATTGAACACTCATATTCCAGCGGGAAATCTATATGTATAGTGGAGCACCATACTTATGATTTCCCTAATAGTTAAGCAATCCGGCATTTAGCTGGTCCAGCTCTCCCCAGATCGGGTGTTGAATAGGTGTTTGTTTAGAAAGCAAAAGCGTTTCATTATGTTTATGCCTTGGAGTAAAGGCTTTTTCTGCTGGGTCTGAGCAACGCATTGAATGAGAAAGATCTGCTGCTCCATTCTTTTTTTGGGAGTTGTAAAGAACGATTGCTTTCTGAACTCTCAATCTCTAAGGATAAATGTGCTTTCTCTCTTTTTTTTGCTTTTTGAAACTTGATCACAACTAACAAGCAAAGGCGTGCACAACATTTCTGTAAAATACAAATAATACAAAAGGATTTATGTCAAATCAACAAAATGTTAGCTTTAATCCATAAATATTTGTCTCACTCAAGGGTCTGGGTGTTTCTATCTATACCTACTAATATTATAAAGAGGAAAGATTTGGTTTTTTGTTTGTAACGAATAAGCTCCGGAACTACTGGACCGATTTGAAAAATTCTTTCACTGTTGGAAAGCTACACTCTTTGCGGTGAACATAGTCTATACTTAATTCCCGTATTCCCACGGGAACGGGAACTACGCGGGTGAAACCGCGTGACGTCTGTTAGTGTATATTATGTATGTATTTAAAAAGTATATAAGTATTAATATCCGTGATCTGATACCCATCCATAACACAAGCAGGTTATTCCTAGCTTACTTTGGGATCAGATAGCGTTGTGTGAAATGTCCGTGAATATTTATTTATTTATCTAATTTCCAGCGCAAGACAGTTCTAAAACATCGCGAGTCTACGTTGCCACAATTGCCGCGTCTGGATACTTTTACTCGCATACCTAATACATATGCGCCGGCGCAGTTTTCACTCCGCGCGCCTGTGGCATACCAAGATGGCTGTGATTTATTACTACCGTTATTGAATAGATAGGCTATTTGTTATAGCGGCACAGTTTGGTTTACAGATTTATGGACCGATGATGGATGATCAGTGTAAGAACTTAAAATTCAAGACCTACTTACTACTAGTTAGAATCCTTTTCAGCTAGAATATTTCCCCTTTCCCTCCCTCCAGATTGCACATAGATCTTTTTAAGCTTAAAGAAATTCGCAGCATCAAAATTCTGCTAGATAGTGGAAAAACAACTGAGTCTGCAATCCAGATCAACATGTTAATCAGTTTTTTATTTCAATTTTTTCAGAATCAGAAAAGAAAGTTAATCAGTTAAATTTGAGATAGGTGGTACTATGTTAAAAAATGTCCCACGTCAAAAAATATGTCACACACAGTTAATTTCGTGGATTAAAGCCCATGGGAAATCGACAAAAATGGACAAATCGCGAATTGGACGAATCGCAAAAAGGGTGAGATCACAGTATGTCTGGATTCTTCTTCTGGATTCAGACCACGTGGGGCCCTTTTCTTTACGCGCTTTAAGGCATTTGTACGTTCTTTTGAAGCCAAATGGCTAATGCTAATAGCCAACCAACGACGCAGGTCACCAGTCCGCAGGTCCAGTCATGTCTGGTGGGGGAGATGAACATTTCATACCTATGTGGCTACGGTACGGCACAGAAAAATGAGTTGATCAAAGTAACATTGCATGCATGGCAACCCTGCACGTTGCACGTGTGAGTGAGTGAGGTATACTAGAGATATACTTGTGAGATATACTAGAATAGGTACTCACCTCACGTGTAAGTGAGGGTGAGTGAGATTAATTTACAACTTAACCTATTGCATATGAAGAGGAGCTACGAATGTATCATGTATAAAACTACGTTTCGAATAAAGAGGCCATATATGCTTGTATGCCAATTTGCCACCACAGTGTTGGATTTTTGAGCAAATTGCCTTATCTGCAAATCGTGGATATAAGGCATGAAGCCATTTACGCTTTTGCATTTTTGCCATTAGCAGATGTTTAGCTCTAGTGGCTCCTTCCTCAAATAAGTACCAAAAATAAAACATTATCTTTTTCGCAAGGATCCTCCAAGCCGTTTGGGAGTTACTCGATCAAATAGTGCGGACGTACGAGAGCACGCACGTACTACGTACCTGCCACACAAAATATCATTCAAGAGTAATTCTAAATATCATAAAAAAGCTTTAGAAGCACGTGCTCCAAACGTGACCACTACATGTCAATGGCAACAATAGTCCGTCAACACAATAGTGTACAAATATAAGTGAGTGAGTGAGTAATCACCACGTTACGAGTTTGGTAATGAAACGCGGCGACACTGAAAGTTTATTTTATTGTATAATTTGTATGCATTGCTTGTTTGATGTATGTGACGGAAATATAATATCTATTGAAACAGCAATCTAATGAGTTACGAAAACAAAGGATTTAGCATATCATCAATATCTACATTAAATTATACCCACAACTAGCTGATGTCATGCGATTCTACCCGCCTAGTTCCCAGACCCGCGGGAATATGGGAATAAAATATAGCCTATGTCACCCGGGATATGTTTCTCAGTCAATTTATTAATCAAGTCAGCATAAGGCAGTACTGGATGGGCGAGGCCGCAGCGGCGGCCGTGGGTCTGTTGGGAGTCCTGGGATATCCTTACGAGGGCTTACCCGGGGCTCCCAACCATAGGCTGTTGGGCGTTACGTGAGGTTTTTTAGTCGGTAGGAGTCCGGCATAACGTCCACGAGGATTTTGCCTCACGTTATACAAAAAAAAGCAGTACTGGACGACGACCTTTCCCAATTTACCTTCTGCCTTCCGCATCCAGTACCTCTCTGCTACCTTTTATTTTTAGGATACCGTACCCGAAAGGTAAAATGACTATTCCTAACTCCGCTGTCTGTTTGTCAACAGCCTATATACAGAATGAATTTTTGAAAAGGACTTGGAAGGCCAACTCCGAAACTATGTATTAGGAATAGCTAAAAATGCTCAAAGGAGTCACGAGCCCGATTTTGATAAAACTTAAAACCTCATCATTAGATTTTTGAAAAACCATTAATCCTAGCTGAGAATCGAACCCATTGATTTTGAAAAAAAAAACACCCTTTATTATTACACCATACGATAGTGTCGCTGATAAGGATCAAATTCTGCGAAGTAATGATATACGGCAAATTTAAGGAAAGTTTGGAATTTTAATAGAATTCATATTTCATGTACCTAAATTTTGTATCATAGTTTGTTTCGTTCAAAATCCCAGAATAGATCGTAACTATACCGTGTTTTAAATCATGCTCAGAATGATTATTTGGAGAATATTCTAAACGGAATCAATAATATTGAATGCAGTACTATCTTTGAGGTCTCGAATCCAGCTATGTATTGAAAACAATGGTCTACATTTTGAACAATTAATCAGTCAACGTAAGCAAAATAAATAGTATTTTGTTAAAGATGAGCACTATCCTTTAGTTTGCCGTATGACATTACTTCCCAGAATAAGATCCTTAATAGCAAGACTATTGTATGGTGAAATAATATAGGGTGTGTTTTTTTTCATAATCAATGAGTTCGATTCCCAGCTAGGATTATTGGTTTTTCAAAAATCTAATGATGAGGTTTTCAGTTTCATCAAAATCGGGCTCGTGACTCCTTTGAGCATTTTTCGCTATTCCTTATAGTTTCGGATTTGGCCATCCAATCCCTTTTGAAAAATTCACCCTGTATATTTAATTATCTCTCTAATTGAATATAACTTGGTCTCGTGATTTTATGAGGATTTTTTAAAATAAATTTTGTGATACGTAGGAACCGAGATTTTCGCGAAAACAAGTTTTCGCGACATTTGATTGTTTACCGTTCAGTTAATGGAAACGTGATTTTCATCTATGAAGAAGGTTCTTTTTTAAAATTTATAAAGCCGAAGGAACGCTTCCGTATCACATAGAAATTTTTAATACACGCAGGTTTTACTTGATAAGGGCTTGTAGAACAATGTTTACTTTTTATACTACTAAAGTGGCAGACAAGCATATGATACCACCAGATGTACCGGTGGTCACCGTAGTCTATGGACGTTTGCAACACCAGAGGCGTCACACTCGCGTTGCCTACCCTGTAAAAACCTTCTGAGACTGTAGGCGTTTGGGAAAACCGAGGCAGGGAGACTATTCCACAAACTAAGCGTACGCGGAAGAAAGCCTCTATCGGATCTCACCGTGCTCGAGCGCTCCGGATTCAACGTGTGAGGATGAACACCCTGCCTGTGGCGAGCGGTGCGATGATAGAATGTAGCTGTAGGCATCATATCAAACAATTCCTCAGAGCACAACCTGTTGTACAGGCGGTAGAACACACACAGGGAGGCACAGTCTCTCCTGTCACTCTAAGAGGTTCAACATCACCTGCAAGTATGGGATCGTTAACAACTCGCATAGCTCGCCTTTGCACCGAGTCAAATGAACGAAGCTGGTATTCAGGTGCCCCCGTCCAGAGGTGACAGCAGTACTCCATATGCGGCCGCACTTGCGACTTATAGAGAAGCAGTGCTTGCGCCGCAGGAAAGTACCGCCGCTCCCTGCTGATCACTACGAGCTTCTTGGACGCCAGCTTGGCCTTGCCCTGCAAGTGGCTGCGGAACTGCACATCATTGGAGAGTCAACACCAAGGATCCCTATACTTTCAGAGATGGTTAGAGATGTGCCCTGAAATTGTGGCGCTTTAGTAAATGCGGTTTGTTTTGCGGTGAATTCACTACTCAACTGGTTATAATGAAATTGTTTCAACACTAAGGTAAACAACAAGCATAAACTCTTGTTTAAATGTAATAAAAAGTGAGGTCTACAGATATTTACATTACTAAAGGTACCTACCACCACCAACTGAAAATTTACGGACAAATTTACCATAGATTTTTCCTATTTCAATTTTGAAGTAAAACTTCTTTAGGCGCGACCTAGGGAGTAACTCAGATTTTTTTCTGACGGAAGCTACGAATAATGTATACGGAAGTAACGCAATTTTGAATAGCGGAAACTACGTTTCCGCTATTCAAAATTCGAATGAATCGTATTAATTGGATGATTGATGACGTCAATGGCAAAGAAGTTCTACTTTAATCGCGCGTAAAGATTACACGCACACACTTTTTCAATTTGAATTTATTTATTGTTCGTTTAGATTTAGACAGACATTTGAGAGTTTCCCTATAAATTCGCGTTTGTGGGAAAATATTTCTTCACCGTCAAAACACTGAAATGCCCCTTAAAAACGGCCTATCAACTTTCGATATGAAATGCAAACAAAAAGACAGCTGTTCCATTTTCCGACATTGTTTTTTAAAGAATATTATTACTGGCGTTGGTTTTTAACAATACAGCCAAGTTGATTGGGGGGATGTGACTAAATGTTACCGAGCTTTATGAATAAAGAAAATAATACTGTTTAATATTTGAATGTAATATCAAACAAAGCGAGACTTCAGGACACTTCGACCTCATTTTGCGTATATTTTAGCGGAATAAGGTCTTGATTAACATTGTAAAGGAGACGTTTATCATATAAATAAGAATCATTTCAAAGAACTTCTTATAATCCACATTTCTACTTTCATCATAGAAAGAAAGAAAGAAAAACTGTTTAATTCTATAAGAAAATAATATCATACGACCGGGTCGCGAGCCCCGGGTAAGCCCTCAGAAGGATATCCCAGGATTCCCGACAGAATTTGATTTCCTTAGTATAAGTACACATTTTAGTAAGATATACAGCATTTATCACTAGTTGTATTTCACAGTGAAACATGCACCACTTGATCAGCAGTACTTACTGTACACTGCACAAGTTTGTAGAGCGTCGTTTACAGTAGGGAGTCTGTAGTTTGAGCTCTAGTAATAATCTGATCCCAAAGTAAGCTAGGAATAACCTGCTTGTGTTATGGGTATCAGACCACGGATATTAATACTTATATACTTTTAAATACATACATATTATACTTAGAAACACCCAGACTCTTGAGACAAACATTTATGGGTCACACAAATATTTGTCTCTGGTGGGAATCGAACCCACGACCTCCAGCGCCGCAGGCGGTATCACTACCGACTGCGCCACAGAGGCAGAGAGAGTTGCTTGTTTTTATCGACTAGATATAATTATTTTTAAAGTAAAGGTAACGACTGAATTAGATTTCCTTAGTATACACATTTTAGTTAAATATATACGGCATTTATCACTAGTCGTATTTCACAGTGAAACGTGCACCACTTGATGAGCAGTACTTACTGTACACTGCACAAGTTTGTACGGCACTAATTAAGAGCGCCGTTTACAGTAGGGTGTCTGTAGTTTGAGGTCAAACTTAAATAGTAACGAAAAAAGTTGCTTGTTTTTATCGACTAGATATAATTATTTTTAAAGTAAAGGTAACGACTGAATTAGATTTCCTTAGTAGGTATACACATCTTAGTTAGATATACAGCATTTATCACTAGTCGTATTTCACAGCGAAACATGCACTACTTGATGAGCAGTACTTACTGTACACTGCACAAGTTTGTAGAGCGTCGTTTACAGTAGGGTGTCTGTAGTTTGAGCTCAAACTTAAATAGTAACGAAAAAAGTTATAAAATAATAAATAAATAAATATTCACGGACATCTCACACAACGCTATCTGATCCCAAAGTAAGCTAGGAATAACCTGCTTGTGTTATGGGTATCAGACCACGGATATTAATACTTATATACTTTTAAATACATACATATTATACATAGAAACTAGTGTCCGACCGAAACTGGTTTTCCGGCCGAAACCGAAACCGAAACCGAAACCGAACTTTCGGCCCCAGGGTCAGTTTCGGCCGAAACCGAAACCGAAACCGAAACTCACGTGTTCATATTAAAAAAAAACAGCTAAGTGCGAGTCGGATTCCCGCACAGAGAAATCCGTTACAAAAATTACGTTTTTGTGTGGATGTTTTTTTCTGATTTTAGTAGGTATTTTTGTTATAGCGACAACAGCACATGGTGAATTGGTTGGTGGCGGCAGTGTCTTTTGTAATCTCCAACGCTTTCAACACCTTGCCCTGGAGCTGCGTTTGGGAGGCGCTTATTAATTATGGAATGCCTCAATACCTCCTTCGAATTGTCGGACCCTATCTTTCCGAGAAGGCCATAACTTACCCGAGCTAGGGCAGGGTCGGCGAGATGTGTCGTTCGGTGTTCCACAGGGATCGTTCTTAGGACCGCTTCTGTGGAACATCGGTTACGATTGGGTGCTGCGTGGTCCGTTGCTCAGAGGTGTCGGCGTAACCTGTTACGTGCGTAACGTGTTACGACGACACCCTAATTACAGCGCGAGGAGCAGCTGCGGGATCCAGCTTACATATTGGGGCGTCAGCATCGGCATCGAGCTCTCGACGACGTATCCGGGGCTCGTACTCAATAGCCGGTGTAACTTCGGATACCACTTCCGAAGTTTGGTCCCAAAACTGAGGGAGGGGGTATCAGCCGCACTCTCGCGGTGGTTGCCCAATATCAGGGGAGCCAACACTCCCTGCAGGAGACTGTACTTTGGGATCATGCGGAGCACGGCCCTATATGAGGCCGCCGTATGTGCGGAAATCCTGATGGCCAGCAATGCGGCTAGATTGCTTAGCCCGCAGAAGGCGATGGCTGTCAGGGTAAGGATAAGGAGATACCGCATGATCTCAGTTGAGGCGGCATGTCTTCTAGCCGGGACCCCTCTATGGGACCTGGAAGTGAGGGCCCTTGCGTCATTGTTTAAATGGCGCAAGAAGGCGCTGGAGCGGGGCCATAGGCCTCTTTCTGTGAACAGGTCATGCTCGTAAAAGAGACGGCGCCGCCCGGGGAGGAAGTGGGACAGAGCTCTCCCACCCAAGTTGCACAGTCTGCGACGGCGCGCCCTATACTATCAGCCTCTATGACCAGGGGCCTGAGGATGTCTGCTCACCGTCCTTATAGAAGCAGGCCCTAGACGATAGCGTGAAATGTGAGATTCATGCACGCCCCCCTCAAATAGCGGGATAACAACTGAACAACCCCCCAAAAACGCGGCCGCAGTATGCATCATTCCGAGGGCATACTCAGCGCTCCCAACGCGTGGTTTTTAGTCGGTAGGACCGGAGCCCTACCGACCTTAGGGAGCATAGCATCCCTGTAGGATTACCGCACGTTAAAAAAAATAGATCTAATACAAAATATATAGAAATACATCATCAGTGAAAATTTTAGGCCTCTATCTGGCTCAGTTCCAGCGATACAACCTCGTGACTAAGAGACAGACGGATGGCTAGGCCTCATGTCTCGTTAAAGGGTCCCACTTAAACCCCTCCGTGTGAGAGTTCGACTCGCACTTAGCCGGTTATTTTTTTAAGGTGCAGCAAGTCTCAAGTGTTTCTTCTTCTTCTTCTTTCTCCGGCCTTATCCCATTTTTATTTGGGGTCGGCTCTCCTAATTTTTCGTCTCCAGAGTGTTCTTTCCTGGGTCGTCGCTGGGTCGATGTTACCATTTACTAGGTCTTTCTTTATTACAGACATCCATGTTAGTCGGGGTCTCCCGCGCTTTTTTGGTCCACTTCTGATGTTTAGTACCGTTTAAGTTTAAAGTGTTTATTTTAGAAATATCTCCACCTAAAGGAGTTTCTTTCTATTACGTGTGGAATTACACATAAATGCTATTTCGAACTCCCCTCCGACTAAAACCACACGGTGCCCTGCTACTAGCTCTTGGCCGGTTTTGGTTACATTCTAGAAGTGTATTAACTAAAACTGGACAAGAGTGAGCCGGACTCGCGCACGTAGGGTTCCATACAAGAAAAGCGGCAAAAAGTCACTTATGTTGTATGGGAGGACCTTTAATACTATATTTTTGTCTATTTTTATTATTTGTCGCAATAGCGGCAACAGCAATACATCATCTGTAAAAAAATTAACTGTCTAACTCAGAACTGTCATGGTGGATGAGTTACAGCCTGCTGACAGATAGACAGACGACCAACACAGTCAACGGAACCGACAACAAAGGAGTAGGGTTATGTAATGTCCTAGATCTTTAGGATTCAGTAACCAAAAGTAAAAACGGGATCCTAAAAAGAAGGTCTAAGAAATAACACAGGGGTAACTGTCTAATACTTTTCAATGATTGTAATTGCTTGTGGTTTAAATAAAGGTAAAGTGTAAGTCTCTAAATCTTCGGTTAGTAATATATTAACTGGTTGGGCTGACCCCAACCACGTGGCGAGCAGAGCCAGACAGTCAAAATTCATGAACACGTGAGTTTCGGCCCGGCCGAAAGTTTCGGCCCATTTTGGCCGAAACCGAAACTGCGGCCGAAACTCGATTTTTTGGCCGAAACTGGCCGAAACCGAAACCGAAACCGAAACTTCGGTCGGTCACTAATAGAAACACCCAGACTCTTGAGACAAACATTTATGGGTCACACAAATATTTGTCTCTGGTGGGAATCGAACCCACGACCTTCAGCGCCGCAGGCGGTATCACTACCGACTGCGCCAACGAGGCAGAGAGAGTTGCTTGTTTTTATCGACTAGATATAATTTTTCTCAAAGTAAAGGTAACGACTGAATTAGATTTCCGTAGTATACACATTTTAGTTAAATATATACTGCATTTATCACTAGTCGTATTTCACAGTGAAACATGCACCACTTGATGAGCAGTACTTACTGTACACTGCACAAGTTTGTACGGCACTAATTAAGAGCGTCGTTTACAGTAGGGTGTCTGTAGTTTGAGGTCAAACTTAAATAGTAACGAAAAAAGTTGCTTGTTTTTATCGACTACATATAATTATTTTTAAAGTAAAGGTACCGACAGAATTAGATTTCCTTAGTATACACATTTTAGTAAGATATACAGCGTTTATAACTAGTCGTATTTCACAGTAAAACATGCACCACTTGATGAGCAGTACTTACTGTTCACTGCACAAGTTTGTACGGCACTAATTAAGAGCGCCGTTTACAGTAGGGTGTCTGTAGTTTGAGCTCAAACTTAAATAGTAACGAGCGACGTTGCTAGTTATTATTGACTAGGTAAAATTATTTTGCAGTTACCTAAACCTTTGTTGTAAAATATTGGTGGTATTTTATTTTTGTTTTCACTAGCTCACAAGATTTTTAAGGTGTCAGAATAGATTTCAAGCGACACTAGTAACTGGCGTGAACCTTAGCAGTTTGATTTACCTTGGAGTTAATAACAGTTATTGTACACAATACTTACACTCTGTTTAAAATTAGTTTGATAATTTTGACAGCTCAGGCCTATGAAGTATCGTATTTGTTTATGTCAAGTATACTTAAAAAAATGATCGTAATACATAGGCGAGTACCGCCCACTTATCGTAGTGAAGCGTCTTCCAACAATACCGCACAATTGACCATTGACAAATAAATCGAATAAATCGAAATTAAGTATATTCATTTAAATGCAGGTACAAGTAGGTACCTACAATATTTATCTATACTTATAATAAATCTGTAGAAGTGAAAATTCTGTACATTCAAAATATCAAAAAAATAAATAGCAGGGGGTGTTACTAGACCGTCACCGAACCCAAAAATGTGATTAAAAAATTTTTTGTCTGTCTGTCTGTCTGTCTGTCTGTCTGTCTGTCTGTCTGTTTGTTCAGGCATCACGCAAAAACTAACGGTTCGATTACGTTGAAACTTAGTATAATTATTCTTTAGTAGCCTGGGCACCACACTGGGTACTTTTTATCCCGGAAAAGTATATAGAATTCAAACAAAACTTAATTTTGCGGTTCGATCCCTAGACCCAAAGTTATAATCAATTATTGCTTAAACGGTTAAGGCCGCGTGGGTCAGATTTTGAGTTTTTTGAAACAATCCTAGTCAAAAAGTAAAGGGATTTTAAATCTGAAAAATATATATATAATAGTTAAGGATATAAGCTAAACATATTCCGAGCCCGTTACACGATCCAATAAATTTCACTAAATAGAAAAAAATCCCAAAGTTGACTCTCTCAGAAAAGTTTTTTCAAAACTGTGGCTAAACTATTAACATTTTATATATTTTTTTTGCACTCAATTAAAGGTATTAAGTTTTTATACACATTTTCCGAGCGTTTTTCTATAAACAACTATTTACATAGTTATCATGTACGAATATCTACCAAACGCAATAGAATTGCGCCGCTGACGGCCGATCAGTCTCGCCCTGGCGCTTGTGGAGGCAGGACCTGTGTCAGTTTTTTTCGCAACTATTTCGTAATTATTATGCCAAATTACGTTGAAATCGCGCCACAGTATAAAAATATCAGTAATGGGCAAAATGTAATTAGATTAACCGTTACAAATACATACGCGACTCATGGTAAAAATGTGGTGATCTTTTACTTTTTAAGTGTTTTCACGACATGGTAACCAGCTACCTAATGCATTAAAATGTCTACAAATTACATGATAATTTCGCAATCCAACATGGCGGCCACGACGTAATCACAAAATTTCATGATGGGTATCGTTTAAGGGGTTTTTTGGTATGCTGAGTACGAATTACGTGTTAATTTTGCAATCCAATATGACCGCCGCGCCGTAATCTCAAAAAATCATGATGGGTATCGTTTAAGCGGTTTTTTGGTATGCTGAGTACGAATCACGTACTAATTTTGCAATACAAGATGGCCGCCGCGCCGTTATTACAAAATTTCATGATGGGTATCGTTTAAGGGGTTTTTTGGTATGCTGAGTACGAATTACGTGTTAATTTTGCAATCCAATATGACCGCCGCGCCGTAATCTCAAAAAATCATGATGGGTATCGTTTAAGCGGTTTTTTGGTATGCTGAGTACGAATCACGCGATAATTTTGCAATCCAATATGGCCACCGCGCCGTAATCACAAAATTTCATGATGGGTATCGTTTAAGGGGTTTTTTGGTATGCTGAGTACGAATTACGTGTTAATTTTGCAATCCAATATGACCGCCGCGCCGTAATCTCAAAAAATCATGATGGGTATCGTTTAAGCGGTTTTTTGGTATGCTGAGTACGAATCACGTACTAATTTGCAATACAAGATGGCCGCCGCGCCGTAATCACAAAATTTCATGATGGGTATCGTTTAAGGGGTTTTTTGGTATGCTGAGTACGAATTACGTGTTAATTTTGCAATCCAATATGACCGCCGCGCCGTAATCTCAAAAAATCATGATGGGTATCGTTTAAGCGGTCTTTTGGTATGCTGAGTACGAATCACGTACTAATTTTGCAATACAAGATGGCCGCCGCGCCGTTATCACAAAATTTCATGATGGGTATCGTTTAAGGGGTTTTTTGGTATGCTGAGTACGAATCACGTGATAATTTTGCAATCCAATATGGCTGCTGCGCCATAATCATAAAATTTCATGTTGGGTATCGATTAAGGGGTTTTTTGTTATGCTGAGTACGAATCACGTGATAATTTTGCAATACAATATGGCTGCTGCGCCACAATCATAAAATATCATGTTGGGTATCGATTAAGGGGTTTTTTGGCATGCTGAGTACGAATCACGTGATAATTTTGCAATCCAATATGCCCGCTGCGCCGTAATCACAAAATTTCATGATGGGTATCGTTTAAGGGGTTTTTTTGGAATGCTGAGTACGAATCACGTGATAATTTTCCAATCCAATATGGCCGCCGCGGCGTAATCACAAAATTTCATGATGGGTACCGATTAAGGGATTCTTTCGTATGCTAGGTACCAATTTAATGTCATTGGCCTTAATTTTACAAAAATCCTGTTGTCATAGTATTTTCGCATTGCTAGGCCTAAACTTAATAAGCAAATCTTTTTAATTTACTACTGTAAATAGCTTAGGCAAATTGAATTCCAAAATTATCATGTTATTTGTACTCAGCATTCGAAAAAACCCATTAAAAGATATCCATCACGAAATTATATGATTACGGCGCGGTGGCCATTTTGGATTGCAAAATTATCCCGTGATTCGTACTCAGCATACCAAAAAACCACTTAAACGATACCCATCATGGAGTTTTGCGATTACGGCGCGGCGGCCATATTGGATTGCAAAATTATCCCGTGATTCGTACTCAGCATACCGAAAAACCACTTAAACGATACCCATCATGTAATTTTGCGATTTAGGCGCGGCGACCATATTAAATTGTAAAATTATCACGTGATTCGTACTCAGCATACCAAACACCCCTTAAACGATACCCATCATAAAATTTTGTGATTACGGCGAGGCGACCATATTGGATTGCAAAATTATCACGTAATTCGTACTCAGCATACCAAAAACCCCTTTAAACAATACCCATCATGAAATTTTGTGATTACACAGCGGTGGCCTTTTTGGATTGCGAAATTATTACGTGACTTGTACTCAGCACACCAAGAAACCCCTTAAACGATACATATGGTCACGCCTTTATCCCCGAAGGGGTAGGCAGAGGCATATTATATGCCCACATTTTACCTTTGTATAATTTGTCCCACGTAATAGGTGGTGAGCCGTATTGCCGTGTTTAAATGGACAGGCGCAGGTTGTGACTGCCTGCAGTTGAAATAAAGCCTTTAATTAAGCTTAACGACTGCCATTTTACTGGCAACCGGGACCAACGACTTAACGCGCCTTCCGAAGCACGGAAACGCTCAAATAAATATCACGAAGTGATCACATGGATGGTCACCCATCCATGGACTGGCCATAGTGAAAGTTGCTTACTGCAGTGATCGTTTACAGAACACTGAGTCCGCGGGGCCACGAGCGCCGAGCTTAAACGATACCCATCATGAAATTTTGTGATTATGGCGCGGCGCCCATATTGAATTGCAAAATGATCACGTGATTCATACTTAGCATACCAACTTTAGAAAAATTTAGAAATTTTTATGACCAGCTATTATGTAATTTTTATTTTTTACGCAACTGTAACCATCTAGCAAACGTACGCAACGGAAACTCTCAAAAAAAATGAAATATCCTACCTAGTTTTCGAAAAATGTTTCGTTGCTGCTCAGCTCTCATTCGCCTTAGCGTGATGTTATATATTTTGATATTTTTGAAAAATAGACATTCTGTTAAGGAACTTTTGAAATTCAACTAGCAGTCTCTTAGACTCTATTGTTCAAACAACTAAACAAACAAACAAACTCTTTAGCTTAAAAATAATAGAATAATAAATATAATTAACTTATTTATTTACGAAACTCTAATAAATCACTACACATATTAAAGTTATATGCATTTACTACGTCAAACAAAGTTAGCATGCTGTTTCTTTCTACTCTACTGTATACTGTGGCATGAGAGTTCACTGCCGCTGCCGGCGCGCGGTGTGTCTCGCGTCCGGGGCGAGGGGAGCGCCAAATGCCTACTTGTGCGCTATAACCGACCCTTAACGGTACGATGATGAAACTAAGCATGAGCGTTGTTGGTTACAATATGAAAAAAGTAATTTTAACATTTTTGCAAATTCCACCTCCATAGGTATAAAAAAGGAGGGTAAAATTTGTATGGGACAACGTGATTCCTTGGTCCGATCTACTTAAAATTTGGCATATAGCATTATTAACATAATTGATGGAAGACGTGTTTCGTATTTTATTGAATTTTATACTATAACGAGCTAAAAAGGGAATGTAAATTATTTTCGGGCTGATTTTCTCCGAAGTTGATATCAATACTCCTTAAATACTCTTATTTTATACTTAAATTACTTTTTATTTTGACACATAATTTGTGAAAGCGTTGTCATTTATGTGGTTTTACTTCAGACTTCAAAGTGATGAATATACTACAAAGTCATAAAGTTAAATTAAAAGCGCTATTTTGGTATAATATTAACCAAATATGCTATACGGAAGTATAATTGGTAATTTATTTAAATTTTGTGTGACAAAAATACATTTGTGAAAAGAAGAAGAAAATTCTAAGATGGCTAGCCAGAAAAAATGAAAGACCACGCTTCAGGTAGTCTCCACTGGTCAATGAAATAACACCGCATGTTACCATCTACCTCTCCTTACTACAAATATTGTCAGCAGACTGATCATGGAAGGCATGAACTTTATTCTACATATAGTGCTGACTACATTCTGTCAGGAAACAGATTCACTAAGTCTTTGTAAAATACGGGAATGGCCTCTACGAAGATTTACATTCGACAGGACTGAAAAGAGCCATTACAATAACATGAACGCTCAGCTGATGAAATTTACATTGTTATTACGTTACCAGGTCTTGATTGGACCATCTGTATTAGGAGGACAAAGCCTACAGTAGTTCGATTTGTCCAAACGTCGTAGGCTGGGACTACCTGAAGAAGGAACTAAGTTACGATGTCAATTGCTTAAAAGAGAAGCTGTGTCAAGTAGTAGTTTAGCCATTGAATTAAGAAATGTATTTAATAAATAAATTTACTTGGCTCATATATTATGCATTATGAATTTGTGAATCAGAAATCTATCTAACTAGATATTATTATAAATGCGAATGTTTGTGAGTGTGGATGTTTGTTACTCTTTTACGCTGTAACGGCTATACGGATCTGGCTGAATAAATTAGCATTAATACTTCCGTATAGCATATATGTACCGGCGACGGGAAACTTCTCTATTTCTCTATCTCTCTCTCTGTCTCTCTCTCTATCACGCAAACGAAGTTGCGCGGGTCAGCTAGTTTGTAATATAATTAGCTAAGTATAATACAAACAATATTAATTCACCTATACCATACCTAATTACCTCTAAAATAATGAAAACCATTTTTTGTAACCATCGATTTAAAATATTACGCGATCGATAATAATCGAATAGATTCTTAATGAATCTATCATAATCGATTAGACACTATGGGGTGCCCTACTAAGAGTTGTCAAAATTATCAACCTAATTTTAACAGAGTGTAAGTTGCAAGTATTTTCAAATAATCGAAATCACAAGACGCAACGCAGACGAAGGGGCCGCGTCAGCGACATCCTCGTGTGCTTTGAACACTATTTTTCGCGGAAAAAATGTCCACGCCTTCTTCTGCGTTGCGCCTAAGTCGTGTAAATTAAACCTTATAAAGACACATTAAAAACATTTTGCATAGATTAAAGCAAAATTTATCTCAAAGTGTCTCCATTTCTCGATGAAGCGAGAAAATTATTCGCAAATATATTGATTGATCGTTTTAAATGTCCCACTTACAAATTTACCAGCAAATAATGTAACTTCCCCAATCAAATGAATGATTATGGAGCATCTAATTTCCTTTGACATGATCCTTGTAACCTGGTAATAAGACAAGCAAGATTGATTGAACTTATTATGGGATAATCTGTCTTATAAGACTGCTAACATATTGTCAATGTAATACGAGAGAATTGGATACCGATTTATACAGTAGGTACACAAAATATATCAAAACAAGCCCCAAATAGGCAATGTTTTTTGGGGCGTGTTGAATACTTAAGTGTCTTCAAGCGCCCGCTTTCTTCTTTCTCTGCTCCAGAGAGGGGATGCTGGGGGAGGAGGGATGGATATCGAGAGCTAGGCGATTCGGGCTGAATCTTCAGTTCCATAAGGAGCTTGTAAGAGGCCACCCATTTGACACCCTGATCAGTCCAATCTCGGGGGTCTTTTGTCGAGTCACAGTGAGTACGCCCTAGCCTATTCTGCGGTTCAGTTGGGGCGAGGCAGAACACCACAGTTGTTTAGTGCTAAACACACTTCTCAGCGGGCAGGAGTCCCACACAGGGCCGTCAACGGAGACAACTCTCAACCATACGAATGAAAGCGCAGAAAATCATATTTTAAAAAAGACAACTTGTATTTAGAAAACGTAAGACGTTTCAACAGCGAATATTCGTCTACGCTTTGAAGTCCCATTTTCGAGGCGGCACGCTGTCCCAGCAGCGTAGCAAAGTGCCTCAACATATTCTCCGCATCCACAAAAATATGGAAACGAAGTAGGCTACCAAGATACTTGCCTTGTGACGCATACACTACGGTGACCTTCATTATAGTACCTGAAAATAATACAAACATATTTATTAGAAATCAAAGGAAATATTATCAAAACTTCTTTCGTAGTGGATGGCTTCGCCATAATTTTAAAAAGGCAGACTGATCGCTTTATCATCAAGCGTGAATCACTGAATAAATTTGGCTAGCACTTGCTTGGCATCCAAATTTGGAAAATTAAGGGGAATTTAAAGAGAAAATTGGATGCCAAAAAGATACCTAGTGGGACGAGCCAAATCATTGAAGGAGTAGGAGCAATTTTTGAGCAAAAAAAGGATCCGAGTGTAAGGGAATAAAACGCCAAAAACTATCAATAGACTCCATCTTCCGCATCTAGTTGTCATACACGTAGGGAAATTATCAAACCATCACTATTTTAAGAGCCGTAAACAAGGCGTTTCAAATGTTCCTCATTTAACACGGTTACGGGCAATTTAGTCACTTAGCCGCTTTTTTTAGAGTACCCAATTAAATTTGAAGGGCGGCCGACTAAGAGCTGCCCAACAGCCATTTTTAGGTTGACATTTTTTTAAATACATTTTTATTTGATTATTTAAAAAGATGGACCGACGACCTGGAAATGGTCGCAGGCAGGATGCGTAAGGCGCAGGAGCTTGTGGCGTTAATTGGGGGAGGTCTACGTCCAACATTGGCCTACTATAGGCTGACTTTATTGATCGATTAGATTGAGTTAGAAAGAGCCTTCGCACTGAATAAAATGACATGATTTTCCAGAACGATTTTGAACCCAAACAGATCCAAATAGATGCACCGTGTGAAAATAGGTCCTACAATCTTAATAAGCGTCGATGACGTTTTATATAACCTGTCAATGCCATAATACTCCATACCAACCCGTTTAGCCAATGTGGTCCAGTAGAGACCACCTCACTTTCATAATGAAGGCACACATGTGTGTTATGGCGAAAACTGGACGAGGGACTAACTTGATGACGTCTTTTTTTTTAACGTGAGGGAAAATCGTCATTGATGCTATGCCGGACTCCTACCGACTAAAAAACCTCACGTTACCGCCAACAGCCCCGTTGGGAGCCCCGGGTAAGCCCCCGGAAGGATGTCCCAGGACTTCCAACAGACCCACGGCCGCCACTGCGGCGTCGCCTAGGGTTGGTTCAGGTGCTATCCCTCGTCTGGGGGGGTTCCGGGTGTGATCCCGCTTCTAATGGGGGGGGGGGGGGGGCGTGGCTCCCTCACGTCACTCTGCCGTCATGGGCCTGCTTCTGTAAGGACGGTGAGCAGCCCTCTCACCGTCCTAAGGCACCCGGTCAATGGTCATTAAGGCCGATAGTCTGAACTTGATGACGCATGACGTCTGTCCGCGTTGTCGTCTACGTAGCGCCTTAACATTTATTTGTGACAAAAATATGCGTGTTCTAGTGTTTTCCTCAAAGGTGTCATTTTTGATAGTCGTGGTCGCATCCATTTACGATTCAACCATTTTAAAAGGTTGCCTAATATGTTAACGTTCTCACCATCTTAGGTACAAAACTAAACACAGTTTGTTTCTCTTTGTGAAGTAATTAGAGTACCTACAAGTTACAAAGTGGGCACTTCAGTTCTACAAATATGTAGTTGGAATTCTCCTTGTAAGGGTACAAAAGGTATTTGTTAGCTTAGGATTCCTAAAAAGGAAACTAGTGAGAAACTTTTTGGAACGCAAGAATGAAATAGGATCTAGTGGTAACATCGCCAAGTGTGAAGTAAGAAGGTAGATTTACAGTGGGCGCACACTAGGCGTCTTGTCGCGGCGATAAGCTGCGGGCGCCAAATTACATACATTTTGTTCTAAGCTCCTACTCCTACTACGCGACATGTCGCCGCGACTCCGCAACAATAAGGGGAGTCGCCCCGTCTGTCGCGGTGACACGGCGACAGCTTTTGGAACGAAGTTCCTTATAGCGCGTTGCGAAGACGCCAGCGACAGTCGCGGCGACATGTCGCGGCGTCAAGTCGCCCGATAAAGGCGCGCACTGCGCGACATGTCGCCTAGTGTGCGCCCACTGTAATATTGCCTAACTTGACAAAATACATAAATGTGTGTACATACTTAAAACAATTGAAACTATTTACTTAAATTTTTCCAGAGGGATTTCCATTTTAGAAAACGGACCCTATCACAGAGACTTCGCTGTCCGTCTTTCTGTCCTACGCCGTATTGTCGTAATCGTCGTAGATAGTGGAAACAGATGTATTTCCTTTTTCTGTCACTCTTAATTATAGGGGAAAATTGCATCGGTTTCGCTGACAAACGGGATGGCAATTGCCACCTGTTTGATAGGACCAAAACGGATTTTTTAAAATCAAAATTCCATCTATACTAATATTATAAAGTGGAAAGATTTGATTGTTTGTTTGTTTGCATCGAAAAAGCTCCGAAATACTGGACCGATTTGAAAAATTCTTTCACTGTTGGGAAGCTACACTCTTCGCGGTGAACATTTTGTATTCGGTATTTTATTTCCATATTCCCACGGGAATGGGAGCTACGCGGACGTAACCGCGTGACGTCCTTTAGTGTTTTATAAATTAAAGAATAACGAAAGGAATCTATGGCTAAAATGGAATAAATATTGCTTTTGATCACTTTACTAACTCGCAATCGTGTTCCGCACTAAAACCCATTATAACTTGGTTTCTAGTTACTACTTCGCTAAAGCTCGCTCATTACTTCTTTGCTAAAAGCTCTGTCGTCGCGGTGCAAAGCTCCGTCAGTACCTACTCTTGTTTATTACATTGGATCATTTTAGCACCTTGTATCCATACTAATATTATAAAGAGTTTGATAGTTTGTTTGTTTGCATCGAATATAATCACGACTTTTTCCCCAAAGGTGTAGGCAGAGGCATAGTATAGGTACGCCCTAATTTCACCTAATAGTTTTATGTCCCAAGTAATAGGTGGTGAGCCTATTGCCGTGTTGAAAGAGACAGGCGCGGGTCCCCGCGACCTGCAGTTGAAATTTTTCAAGCCTTCAACTTGGCTTAACTAGTCATTTTACTGTCAACCGGGTTTCATTTCGAGTTTTCCTTCCCTACGCAATGGATCTTTTAGCGAAAGTGTTCCCTTAGTCGACTCTTACGACACCCTCGGGATGTATAGGGGTGGCGACATTTTGTACTCTTACCAGTCGTATCACGGGACCCCGTCGCCACACGGGGCTCGATTGAATCATAAATTTGGGCACCACTGAATCGATGTGAAACAATTCTTTCACTGTTGTGAAGATATACTATACCCAGGTAACATAGGCTATATTTTATTCCCGTATTCCCACAAGCACGAAAGCTACGCGATTGAAATCGTGTGTCATCCGCTAGTAATATTTAATTTACTATGGTAATGACTTAAATTAATAGTCTTTGAACATCAAGCTACTTAAAAATAGTATTATATTCTACTTAGAACATTAATGTGGTAACTGTTACCGACCCTTTTCAAGGTAGATACTTGATTTAGAATACATTTGTAACGTCTGTCTTCTTTGATCTCATTGAATATTCAGATCAAAACAGTCCCAGTTTAATAATAATGAGAGAATATTATGATCAAATAGTTTCATAGTAATGCTCGTACAGGTTAACATCTCATCTCGACAGAGAAAATAATTATTCCAAACTACGATGATGCGTGGAATTATTTTCCCGTTGCCTGTGAGTCTATATTATTACAGACTGTAATCTAGCCCAGTGTCAAATTTCAGTCAGACATGTTCATCCGTTTTTAGTAACAAACATATACACAAACGTTCACTTTTACAAATTAGTAGTATACCCAACAAGCAAAAAGCGGTTTTATAATTATCCTAAGACCAATTTTCAATAGACTTATAACGAACTCATAAGAGCTTACAAGCCCGGAAAAGGGCCCACTTTATTAGTGTATTCAGTTTTTTAACAGTCTAATAGTACCCTCATGAAATTCAACTAACGACTGTAACAGCCGTGTAGCGGCATTTTGTAAAACCATACAATCCTACCAAATCTATTAGTAGTCTCTTAGAAAACTAAACTAGATTGTTATGCACTTTACAACTGTTCTACAAGTTCTCATTTCGTTCATTTCGTTCAGTCAATCATTCAGTTATCAATCTTGGGAGTTTTACACACTCCGTGTACATAATACTAAAAACTTTATTAAAATACTAATAATATTTTAGACATTAATAAAGCAAGTTATATGATAATTTTTCAGAGTCCTCGTATTTCATGATGTTAATCAAAAACGTACTGGGAACTCGTATTTCTCGTGCAACATACCAAGTTTCTGGTGAAAATTTTAAAGCCCCTCTTAAAATAAGTAATTATACATTCGTATTCATTGTTTTAAAATAACAAAATGTTCCCCATTAGTCATTTTCGGTAGCCATTTTTAGTTTAGCATTTGGAAGTGTTCTACTATACCTCTATAGACAAACTCGGTTCTATAATATCTCATAGTCGCTGCATTCACTCGCCATGTTTTTATCTTTTGGGGATCCGTGGTGAAATAAGAAAAACGCTAAATATACAACCTAATATTGAAATAACACCTGTAGGTGGTATTTGTGTTCATGAATATAAGCAGGTATGTATTTATTGACGATTTGTGTAAGTAATTAATATTTTTTTGAGTTAATGCGCTTTTACTCTAATACTAACAGTACAAGTTTGTCATATTATTATTTATTCATGAGCATAATCACCACCTAAGTGGTTTGGTGTTACTTCTTCTGTATTTGAGTCATAGTCCAATATACGGAACCCTTGCCAGGTTTTGTGACTTGAACTTCACAAGGTCCCAAACCACCTATTGCAAGGGTAAATAATCTTATAATGACTTTACCAACGAATCAACAAGTGTTTCTTTGACAATAACAGTATTGAACTTAGCTCGTATAAAATCATAACACTTATAATAGCATGTGGCAAGTATGTTATTAGTAAAAGTCAATTACGACTTACAAATGGTTTTATAAAACTACTTTATTTGTAACGGATTCAAATATTGTACTTATTAGCGCTTATAAAACTAAGTAACAAGTGTAAATGGAATCAAGTGTATTTACACTTATGGGCAGCTTTAATAGGAGATTCGGGTCTATAGTAGCCTAATAAGCAATCTTAAAAGCGCTTAAAAGTGCTGGTTATAAGAACCTTCATTCTTAAGTCTGATTGCTCTTACTAAAAGCTTTTACAAGAGGGTGCGGCTTATAGTGACCTGTATACATAGTATTATAAGCCCTTAAAAGGCTAATTTTCAGAATAATCGTGATCAAAAACCAAATAGCATTTTCTGAGACGCATATAAGAGTAATTGCGAACGCCAAAATCAATATAAGAATCTTATTAGTGTCTTATTCCTATAACATATGTATTCTGAGACTATTTTGCTTGTTGGGTAGGACCCTCTGAACGATTCCGTCCACTTTCCTAAACTCGTCCACTTCCTAAGTTGACCACTTTCCTAACTAGTCCACTCTTCCTCGATATCATCTATCCTGCCCGTTTAAATTTATGGTTTGGATTACAAAATGGTTATAGATGTAGATCCTGTATACCTATCCCTTTATTGCAATGGTTTGTTATTACTAACCATTTTTTTAACGAGAGGGAAAATCCATTATGGATGCTATGCCGGACTCCTACCGACTAAAAAACTTCATGTAACGCCCAACAGCCTATGGTTGGGAGCCCCGGGTAAGCCCTCAGAAGGATGTCCCAGGACTCCCAACAGACCTACGGCTACCACTACGTAATCCCCTAGGGGGTGGTTCGGGTGCTATCTCGCGTCTTTGGGGCGTTTCGGGTGTGATCCCGCTTCTAAGGGGGGGCGTGCGTGAATCTCACGTCACGCTGCCGTCATTGGCCTGCTTCTGTAAGGATGGTCAGAAGCCCTCCCACCGTCCTCAGGCCCTAGGTCTCGGTCAACTCGGGTGGGAGAGTTCTCTCCTGTTCCCGCCCCGTATTCCTAACCATTGTAATCAAATGAGCCTATGGCAGTCTACTGCTGGACGTAGGCCTCTTCCAATATACGCAACAGCACACGGTCCTGCGCCTTTTATATTCAGTCCCTGCCTGCGACCATTGTTATAAGTTGGGATAGTTGTTGACTCTCGTGATCGTCGTTGAGATTTATAAACGTCTGATCGTAGAGATTGATAAACAGAGTAGCAAGTGCGTGTTTTTGCGTGAGCCTGTCGACATTCACGGCGCGCCAATTCGTATGGAATCGAGACCCCGCCACCACAAATCGGCGATAACGCGCTCTCCCGGGAATGTCGGCAGGCGCACGCCGAAACTCGCACTTGCCACCCTGAAGGTGTGTGGTGGTCTGTCTACTCCCTTCCACTTCTAACAATTGCACAGTCATGTACAAAAGTAAATTCTGTCAGATGACAGATGTATTTGGGTGTTTTTTTTTTGTGTACCATTAAAGTGGCAGACAAACATACGGCCCACCAGATGTACCGGTGGTCACTGCAGCCTATGGACGTTTGCAACACCAGAGGCGCCACACTCGCGCTGCCTACCCTGTAAAAACCTTCTAAGACCCCTTTTGAAGAACCCTATACTGTAGAGTGTAGGCGTTTGGGAAAACCGAGGCAGGGAGATCATTCCACAACCTAAGTGTACGCGGCAGAAAGCCTCTATCGGATTTTACCGTGCTCGAGCGCTCCGAACGCAACGGTGTTAAAATTTATTACGTGTTTAAAAATTTACTTATTAATCTACGAATACCATAACGATAGTTTTTGAATCTCTAACTAACGATTAAACTTATCTACCATAGTCTCTCTTTTAATATTTTGACAAAGCCTATCCCAAAAAACCTTTCAAATTAATTCAATAAATCAAACCAATCAAATCACGCTGATCATCCTGGCTATCAGGCAGCTTAATCAGGGGGTATGGGCAGGCATTTAGATAATGGAGTCATTTGTAACTGTCCTGGGTTTCGTAAGATTTAGATTAGGGTACAATTGTGTGGGTGTATTTTATGTTAGTAAGTACCTTTGTTTAATTAATTATTAACGGATATGAAAGTGTTTATTTTAGGATTTTATGCCATTTTGTGTTAAGTATTTTGAATCACATAATTAGATGAAATTAATTTAGAATCCTTTGAGTTTATGAATGGTTTTTGTACGAGTGTATTATTTTCCATACAGCAATGAAGCACCTTTTAGTGTAGTGTGTAGGTTATATAGAGGAACCGTCCGAATCGTATAAGTGTGGTGCTTTAAATATACTTTTGTGCAGCCAGTTAATTACATATGAAATCCCGTACAAAACGGTGCCCCTACTAAGGCCTAATATCCACTGTATCGGAGAAGAGACGCGATTCGTTTTCTAATTAGGATTTGTTATTTGTTAATACCATATATCTTAAGTAGTGTAAGTAAGTGATATTCAAGTGACACCTAAGTATATACCTATGAACAGTGGTTGAACTCATCCCTGAGCGTCAACCGTATGAAAAGGTACCGTATGCCAATTCTGGGTATTAGTTCTGAATTCGTTAAAAGAATATCCTCATAAACTCATACAATTTTGATCAGCTGTGTTCCCAAAAAAACGGACACGTGTTAATCAGGTTTTTGATCCCTAATCATAAAGGAGCCCAAAAAATTCCTCGGTTGAGCAGGTGCTTTCGTGATGGCAAACTGGAATTACCAAAGTATTGTAGGCGATCAGACAACCACCTGTGTCTTTAAAATTAAGAAAAAAATACTTAAGCACTTTGGTTACGATCTTAGATCATCTAACCAGAGGATGCGCCTTACTTAAGCATTGTTTTCTGCCATTGCACATGACCATTTGGTCTTTTGGCTTTATGAAAAGCCTGTACATCAGTACATCATTTTATATGATTAAACTAGTACATTACATTGTAGTTGACTGTACAATAACAATTAACACACAACAGCCATTACGCGTTTGTCGATTAATAAATTTTTAAATGCAATGAAATTTTATATGTCTTTGTGTTTCCCCCTTCACTTGTATGAAAACTGGCAGAATATTTTTGTATGCGGTGGTTCGCAAAGGCTAGTCCCGTGTTATATGGTCTAAGGTTACGATATAATCTAAGTAGAGAAATAAAAATTAATCGCTAAATGTGTTGCTCAGCTCAAAACTCGAGAATAGCTGAACCAAGTATGTTCAGGCACAGATCACTGAATTGATTTGTTTTCTGTGGTATGGTTTTTAAATGATTAGAGGAGTAGGAGGAGGTGGCGTTGTTAATACGGAAAATCACACGAGCGAAATCGCGCAGAGGAGCTTGTGTATGCTTAAAACATAAGTAGTGACTTAAAAAGCACGGACGACTTCGTGAATGATAACAGGAACAGTTTGAGAAATGTGGATAGGGCTCCACTTACGTCATTTTGAGTTGGTTTTTGGGCTCAGTTTATCAGAACTTACGCAAGGAAAAAAACACATATATGCTAAGCCACCATAAGTATCAGGTAGGTAGGTAAATAATACCCAGTACAGTAAATCACTTGAAAAATATACAATTTCAATGAAAATATACACCTATAACCACACAACATGTTCAATATCACATGATAATTCTCTCAAAATGAGTACCTACAGCATTCTCATCGATGTTTTTCATTGTAACTCAGTAACTGTACAATGAAATCGCAAACAGTTTCGACTTTGCTTAACGTTTTAGTATGCAAATTAGTATTTATATCGTAATCATTGTATTTTATTTCTCCTAGTGTGATCCTAAGGCAGTGTTTCTCAAATTAGTAGTGATAGCACCTGATATTGGATTTAAAACCATTTATTTAGGATTACTACGAAAAATACCGTCAGCTATTTGCAATACGCCAAATAGGCACAATCAAAGAACGTAACAAGACAAAAGGATCTTAAAATCTCCAATCAAACTATAAACAACATTTCGGGAGGCTTCTTTTAAGTAACTTAAAGGAGATAGGCAGAAGAAAATTCATTGTTTTTAGTTGTATAAGTAAAGAAAAGGCGCTAAAGCTAACTACTATTCACTTAATTTTTATTTTCACTAACAAAAACAACATTTTATCCCAAAAATCAGCAAGCTGTTAATATATAAAGCTAATACTCGCCAAGTAAAAGCCTCTGGTTAATAAAGCGAAACGACTCAATTAATTTTTATTCTGTCGTCCTCAAGGGAACTGCGGCATTAAAAACCTTGAGAACCGTTGGCTAAGAGGGCGTGGGCAGCGGCGCCCGAGGTCACTCAACCTAAAGCCTCAAACTAGATGTCAGCGGCCAGCGAAGCGACGGCGACAGCGGCGAAAGCGCGGCCCACGAGTCACGAGTAAAAGAGAGTAGGCAAAACAGACAATACAATAAAAGACTACGCTTTCGTGAACTCCGTTACAAGAACTTTATCGCTAAATATTGGAGTCTGGAGAGGTTGACTAGTTACTATAGGCTACTTCAAATCACGCCCTGACAATCAAAGTCGCACGACGTAATCTTCCGCTTGATTTGATGACAGAGCGAGATTAAGTGTGAATAAAGGGCAGGACCAGCCGGTATGGTAGTCTCAGTAGTTAACGTCGGTACGCGTAAAGCGCAGTCTAAGGTTGTATTGTCTTTGGTAGGCAGCTTCGAACAAAAGATAACCAACGCACCGAGCGCGGTTTGCTTATGTGCGAGTCTTGTGCTCTGGCGCCGCGCTCTAGACGCAATCGCTATCCGCTCCGCTCGCCGCTGATAGCCCGTTTGAAGTCAGAAAGCATCGACAAAGGGACGCCCGTGGCTAATCTTTACCTGTATGAATATACTGTTATTGGTCTAAAGTCACATAATATTTACATTGTAATTGTATGTTTAGGTCGCAGTATCGAATATCCGTATGGTTTAGCTATTTCGCATGTGCAATATTGTACAATTTTATCTAACAATGAAATTCACGTTGAAACTATTGTTCATGAAATCATACTCGTATAGGCTAACAACAGACTCCACGTGTTTTACCCGCGTAGTTTCCGATCCCGTGGGAATACGAAAATATAATATTGCCAATATCAACCGGGAACAGTGTAGCTTAACAACAGCGAAAGAATTTTTCAAATCGGTTCATTTGTTTCGGAGCCTATTCTATGCAAACATACAAATATTTTTATGATCATTTCCTTCTTGTATCAGATTATGAACAAAATATGTATCTAGATCGATTTTCGATCTTGAAATACTTACTACTTACACTTATCATCAAGCACAAGGTCCACCTGATGGTAAGTGGTCACCGTAGCCTATGGACGTTGGCAACATCAAAGGTGCAATAAAGCTAACTTCCTACATTAGTTTTTGAGCAATAAACTTTCATATAACATTAGGAGGTACTTATGACAAAATAATGACGAAACAAAATATCGTAGGCGTAGCTTATGATCGTAAATTAATTACTTAGCTGATGCCCGCGACTTCTAAAGTTATGCGTAATTTTATAAGTATTATGTTTTAAGAATCCTCATTCATTTTCTAAAACTAGTACTTCTGCGAAGAGCAGACCTCGCGAGCAACCAGCAACAAAACGAAAAAATTATTTGAGGGACTTATATGTGCCATATATCTGTATAGGATTCGATACGCACAGGACTCAGCTATCAGGCAGGTCACACGACCTGCCTGAAAGCGTTCATTATTGAAGCTGTAGTAATCGAACAGATATTATTATTATTTTCTTGTGGGGGACGCCGGCTGTACCGAGCGGACGATCCAACCGCTTTTCCTGCTGTCCATTTCGTCCATTTCCCCAGTCTCCTCTCTGGGATTGGATTGGGTATCCCAGCACTCTTCACGGCGCCCCTTCAAATCTTTTGGTATCCTTGCAGAATCGGACAATTTGATCCACCTTCAGATGTTCCAGATCCTCTAGATTTAGTCTATCCGTGCCCATAGTCTCCCATCTGCTTAGTGAGTACATGGGGCACTCGGCCAGTAGGTGGAAACTGGTCTCTTCCTCGTCCATGCACTCTGGGCATATGGGATCGTCTTTCACTCCTATCACTGTCAGGTGCCTGTTCAGGCGACAGTGCCCTGTGATTATCTCTATAACCAGCCTCATGTTTGCTCTGGTCAGTTTGACCAGTTGGCTGGTTTTTTCGCATCCAAGCCTTTGATGAAGATCTTCGACTGTCTCATTCCAGTCGACGATCTCCATCTGCGGTTGGTATCTACCGTTATGCTCCTGCTGATTACTCCCTTGGTGACTTTGTGAGCAATGGGAAGCCCAGGCTCAGGTCCCACCAAGCTTTCTTCCGCTCCCATTCGGGCTAAGTTGTCTGCTATTTCATTTCCTGGGACTCCCGCATGTGCGGGTACCCAGGCTAAGCTTATTTGGATTCTTTCCGCCAGCTTGTCGAGTGACTCCCTGCACTCTTTGACGATGGCTGACGTTATTTCTTCCTTATTAAGTGCTTTTAAGGCTGCTTGGCTGTCGCTGTATATCGTTGCCTTTCTGCTATTAGTGTGGCGGGAGACCATTTGCGCGCACTCCGTGATGGCACAGATTTCCGCCTGAAAGACACTAGCGAACTTGCCTAGACTTATATATCTACTAGTCTCCGATCCGTCTTCGTGCGTGATGTGCACTCCGGATCCGGATTGCTTTATCGACTCCATTCTAGAGCCGTCTGTGTAGCAGATAGTGCCATTACTGTCGTCTATCTGCCAATTCTCCCTTGTCCCTATGTGTATTCTATATTTTTTGTCAAAGATCCTCTCTTTGTTAATGAGGTCATTATTGATGAGAATCATTGACATCTTCTCTTCATATGGTTTGCTAATTTTTGCATGGCCTCCGTCTGCTAAGGTCGCCCTCCATTTTTTTTTCCGGCCGGCCCACGCTTTTTAGCTTAAACCACTGTTCGATTGCTCTCTTTTTTATCTCTAGATCTAGGGGGTGGAGCCCCAGAATGATCTCTAGCGCGGCTGTTGGCGTGGTTCTCATCGCGCCCGTGGTCATCAGGGCCCAGTGGCGGGGCAAGACCTAAATTTGATGTGGGCAAGACAGATTTCGCGAGGCCCTATTCTGTGGCGACCTGAAGACGGATTTTATAAAATAATAAAAAAAAAATTAACACTGCTAAGTTTTTATTCATAAAAGTACAAATAAGATTAATATTAATGAAAAATTACAAATCGTAAATGTATAGGTGGAGATGACAATACCAATAAATTAAATTTCGGCTTTCACAGGAAAATCAATTTAATTCCATATTTTTATAATTATTTCTCCATAGTACTGACGATGATTCTGCCAACGATATTTATGCAATCAGGACAGCAGCAAATATTTTCTTCATTCTGTATAAGGTACCACCATAGGGGTCAATGATCTATGCATCGGTAAAATATCATGATAACATGGTTAACATATTTTAACGGTAGTCACAAAAATTTTGACAAAACTATTTTTTTTTTTAAATTTCATAGGGAATAAATTTTATTTTATTTTATTTTATATTTATTTTATTTTATTTTATTTTAAATATTGACATTTTCTGATTTCTTGATTCAGTGATTATTTTTAAAGGGATATTGCGCCAAAAAATAATGTATATCACTTAAAACCGTGTTGTTGCTTAATTTTGTGTCTGATCATGGCTGAATATGTTTGAAAAAAAAAAAATAACTACATTTCTATACTAATATTAGAAAGAGGAAAGATTTGTTTTTTGTTTTTTTTTGTTTGTTTGTTTCTAACGAATAGGCTCCGGAACTACTGGACCGATTTGAAAAATTCTTTCACTGTTGGAAAGCTACACTCTTTGCGGTGAACATAGGCTATATTTTATTCCCGTATTCCCACGGGAACGACAACTACGCGGGTGAAACCTCGTGACGTCCGCTAGTTAGCTAAAAGAAAATTTAAAAGTGCAGTCAATAAATAAACGAATAAATATTCACAGACATTTCACACAACGCTATCTGATCCCAAAGTAAGCTAGGAATAACCTGCTTGTGTTATGGGTATCAATCAGACCACGGATATTAATCTATACCAGTGGTGGGCAAACTTTTTTAACGGGGGGCCAGAAAAATTAAGAAATATCAAGTGAGGGCCAGAATTATAGAAAACCGGCCAAGTGCGAGTCGGACTCTTGCTCAGAGAATGCCGTACAAAAAAAAACGAAAAAAAATTGCAGTTTTTTGTATGGGAGCCCCCTTTAATTTCCTCCTTTTTTCGGATTTTGGTACCTATTTGTTTGTTATAGCGGCAACAAAAATACATCATCTGTAAAATTTTCACGGTTCTTGAGAAACAACCTCGTGACGGACAGACGAACAGATAGATGGATGGCGAAGTCTCATGAATAAGGCCGTTTTTACCCTTCGGGTACCGAACCCTAAAAATGTATTTTGTGCAGAACGTTTAATCATCTATACTAATATTATAAAGAGGAAAGATTTGTTTTTTTGTTTGTTTGTTTGTTTGTTTGTAACGAATAGGCTCCAGAACTACTGGTCCGATTTGAAAAATTCTTTCACTGTTGGGAAGCTACACTCTTTGCGGGTAACATAGGCTATATTTTATTCCCGTATTCCCACGGGAACGGGAACTACGCGGGTGAAACCGCGTGACGTCCGCTAGTAAGATATAAAAAAATATAGTAAACTTACACACTTGCACAAACTTTAAAAATTAGATTTGCTTCTTATGCGCCATATTTCAAATGCAAGTTCGTGTTGTGAAGAAGTAACTTTAGCAGCGCTAAAAGGTGTTCAACAGTAAGTCGGTTTGCGATTGAGTTGTTCAGCAATTTCATGGTCTAAAAAGTCTATTCACGTCAGAAGTAGAATCTACATAATACTTCTGAACCGTCAAAATGTAATTATGGCGGGCCATATACCAGGTGCCGAAGGACCGTCGGTGGGCCGGATTAAGTACTTCCGCGGGCCGGAGCTGGACCGCGGGCCGTACTTTGCCCATCACTGATCTATACTTACTAATATTATAAAGAGGAAAAATTTGTTTTTTTGTTTGTAACGAATAGGCTCCGGAACTACTAGACCGATTTAAAAAATTCTTTCACTGTTGGAAAGCTGCGCTCATTGCGGTGAACATAGGCTATATTTTATTCCCGTATTCCCACGGGAACGGGAACTACGCGGATGAAACCGTGAAGTACTCAATATACTTTTAAATACACACTGATCATACATAGAAACACCCAGATTCTTGAGACAAACATTTATGGGTCACACAATTTTTTGTCTCTGGTGGGAATCGAAACCACGACCTCCAGATCCGCAGTCGCACATTTCGACCTCTAGACCAACAAGGCAGTTAATGTTTGCATTTATTGTCATCGCCACCTTGTTTACATTTCTTAAAGTGTTTATTATATGTAACTAGCTGATGCCCGCAGCTTCGCCCGCGTAAAATTTGTTCCCGTTCCCGCTTCCCGTATTTTATCCCTTTGGGGGTAGAATTTATCAAAATCCTTTCTTAGCGGATGTCTACGTCATAACATCTACCTGCATGCCAAATTTCAGCCCGATCCGTCCAGTGGTTTGGGCTGTGCGTTGATAGATCACTATGTCAGTCAGTCAGTCACCTTTGAGTTATATATATTTATTAATTAATAATAGAAATAGATATATAATCTGAAGCGCTCGTGGCCCCGCGGACTCAGTGTTCTGTAAACGATCACTGCAGTAAGCAACATTTACTATGGCCGGATATGGATGGGTGACCACCACGTGGACCACTTTGTGACATTTATTTACGAGCGTTTCCGTGCTTCGGAAGGCACGTTAAGCCGTTGGTCCCGGTTGTCAGTGAAATGACAGTCGTTAAGCCAAGTTGAAGGCCTTATGGGCGGCTTGAAAAATTTCAACTGTGGGTCGTCACAACCTGCGCCCGGGTCGGCAGCGCGTGTGTAGCGCCTCTGGTGTTGCAAACGTCTATAGGCTACGGTTACCAACCTTCCGGTGGGCCGTAAGCTTGTCTGCCACCTAAGTAGTATAAAAAAAAAAAAGTTAGATGTATATTCCCAGTAAAGAAAGTAAACAAATAAAACAAGGAATTTCCCGTCATCCTTGTTTTATATATTTATTATTTTATACTTTATTTGTATCTTTACCATTATTAATAGGAATTTTTTATGTTTTTAAATTGATATTAAATCTATAATTGCTTATTCATCTGTTGCTCATATAAGATTACTGGTCGGCGGCGCGGCAAGGATTACTCGCGTTAAAATAAAAGTTTTAGTTACGCAACGTAAGTAAATGTTGGCAGATTAAAAAAACATATTTCACAACAAAATTAATTTACATCTTTTTTATTCTCCCTTTGAAGCAATGCATAAAAAAATTTGAGGCGCGAGGCCCCTTGTACCGCGAGGCCGTGGGCGGTGGCCCACGTCGCCCACGCCTTACGCCGCCACTGTCAGGGCCGCCAGCCTCTGTACCTTGTTAAGTTCTGTTTGATTTGTCTTGTTGATGGCTTTGTGCCACCATACTATGGCTCCATGTAGGATTCTTGGTAGGATTATGGATTTGTATATCCAAATTACTGTCGCAGGTCTTATTCCCCACGTTTTTCCTATTGCACTCTTGCACTGCATTAATGCCATTTTGGCTCTTAAGCATGTGTACTCAATGTGCTTCTTAAAGGTTAGTTTGCTGTCCAGGGTGACTCCCAGGTATTTTATTTCGCCGACCACTTCTAGTACCTGGGTGTTCAGTCTCACTGGATCAGCGCTGCCAATCTTTCTTTTGTTAGTAAACAGCACTACTTTAGTCTTGTCCAGGTTTAGATTAAGCCCTTTACTTTTACACCATGCCAGGGCTACATTCAAGCCTCTGTTCATGATGTCACTTACAACGCTTAACACTGGACCTGTGACTAGGATCACCCCGTCATCGGAGTATGCTTGTGCGTATATGTGTAGGCTGTCGAGTTTGCTAATTAGCTCATCTATTAGCAGGCACCATAGTAGCGGTGATAAGCATCCCCCTTGTGGGAATCCTCTGCTTGCCTTCACTTTAAGCGTGATGCCTGCCATGTCTGCCTGTATCAGTCGGTGTCTCAGCATGTGTTTAACCCATTCTGATATGTCCTTATCTATTCCTTCGCGATTTAGGGTTGTCTCTATTGATTCTGGGGTAGCCATATCGAAGGCACCTTCGACATCAAAGAAGCATCCTAGCGCATATTGTCTGGCGTTTATCGATCTCTGCACCCTATTAACTAAGTTGTGGAGGGCGGTGTCCGTTGATCTGCCCTCCATATATGCGTGTTGATTTGGGTGCAGAGGATTTCCGCTCTTGTCTATTTGTTCTCTAATCAGGCGATCTAGTATTTTCTCCAGAGTCTTAAGCAGGAAGGAGGAGAGACTTATGCATCTAAAGGCCTTCGCATCCTGGTACGAGGGTTTTCCCGGTTTTGGAATGAATACTGCTCTTACCTCCCTCCAGATTCTTGGAATGTATTTTAACTTAATGCTACAGTTGTACATAGCATAGCATAGCAGGTCTTGCGCTATGTAGCTTATCACTGTCTGTAGCATCTTTGGGAATACACCGTCTGGTCCAGCCGCCTTGTAAGGCTGAAAGGACCGAACACTCCATTGCAAGTGTTCCTCAGTTATGATGCTGATCGGCTGTCTGTCATCGATGTTTGTGGCAGTTGCAGCCGATCCGGCGTCATCTTTGTATTCTCTGCATTCTGGAAAGTGTGTTTTAAGTTTTAAGCATCACTTCTAGTATTTTGGCAGGTTCGGTAATCAGGTTATCCCCTTGCCTTATGCTACTTAGTTTGCAGGCAGGCATCGAACAGATATAGGTAAGTAGTCTGCCTGCTTTGCATTCCTTGAATAGTAAAAGTGTAGCCCCTCCGTCTCACAACGATTGAAAGCCTCTTCTAGGGCCTCCAAAGTCCTCAGCCTCTGTGTGTCAGTATGCGCCTTTGGAAGAATTTTACCTCCGTTGCATATTAAGTTATGATAATTTGAAAAACAGTGATTTTATGAACTCTATAGTTATTTATCTGGCGTACAATGAGAAGTAAAATAAATAAAACACAGTTTGACAATACTTTTCTTCTTTTTTTAAAATAAATTACCTTTAGCACAATTCAATTTCTTTGAAACAGTCACATAGTAACAAAATATTCATTCTATACTTACTTAAAAATTTAAAATGCAGAGTAAGCCTTAGGGCTTTTCAGTTTAATGGAATTCTTTAAAATGCTCACGCCCCATCGACGTTTGAATTAAAAATCAATAGGTATTCCTTCTATAGCGTTTCCAGTCTAGTAATTCCCCCTTTATCAGACAATGAGGTCAATGTACTCACACGTCATACAGTGACAAGTCCCATTAGTTTGATAGATTTTTTTTCTATCGTTACATTACTAGCGAAATGTTTTGAACGTTTATTTGGAGTAAGATCACTTTTCTAGTAAATTTTCCGAAGTACGGAATAGCTCGTTAATGGAAATGCTATAAACCGTAAGCTTAAAGCAGTGACCCTTTATAGTACACTGAGCATGTGGAGTTATGTGCTGATAAACAAACTTGCAGCATATTTCTTAACTCTTTAACCTCAGAAATGATAGCCCCATATAATAATATTGAGACGCAGCAGCAATCTCAGTTCGTTCCCCCGGAACTGATTATAAAATTTTCACTATTGGATTAACTCCGTCTAGCTGGGAATAATGTGGGTATTTTTTTAATAACTGGGAAACATTCATAAATTGGTTAAGAGATTATTTGGCCATCCTCACTGTCCACCTAACTCCATTACCTCATTCTGAGAAGGAATTAAACCAACTAGCTCTGGTTTCGTACACATAACAACAGATCAGTCTTCTATTTAATTCCATTCCTACACCATTCATGCGAGACAGGTGTTGGCAGTCAGTAGCACCTGCCATTGATATGCAAAGAGAAAACAAAATCGATATGGTAGCCGTTTCGGATGTAGCCATTACGTTTCTTAATATTCTAATTTAGTGTCTACTTGTATAATAACCATGAGTACAATTATTAGAATGCCAACTTAATATTTACAGTTTATATATAAATAAAATATTATTATTTGATGATATTGTTCAAAATGATCCCAACGACTATGTAATGTAAATTGCACAAAATTTATATTATGGAATTATAACCGCTAATATAACTTTCTACAATAACCAATGAAATTCATATCAGCAGCTGCTGCACTGCAAGAAATCACAAAAAAAATGTATTCAGTATATGTTCTTGCATAATTCTAAAGCACATATTCCTAACAGATCATGGTATAACATGTTATACTTAATATTGAACAATAAACCATGAACACGTGCTCACATCTCGACAAACAGGCGCGCAGATGCGCAGACGCACCTGGCCAAGACAGCTTCTAGGGTTGTCAAATTGAGTTCCGATTATGTCTTAAGGTCATTAAATCTACGAGCAATAAAGAAGTGTGTTTTTATTGACTCTCAGGCTACTTCCTTATCATTTTGATGACTAAATTTAAAGGTAAATTAATAGCATAATAAAACCAGTTGAAAAGATAGACGTTTATCATACGTCTATCTTTTACCTTCCTACTGTGCTTATTTAATTTTCACGTCACGTCGAACACTGTGTCGACTTCAGAAACGAATGGCGTTGTCAGGTCAGTCAGTGCACTTCCTCATTATTCGAACATCCCTCCCCGTGTAGTCTTTTGAATATTTTAGCTTAATTTAGCCTACGGCAGCGTGAAATCGGCGTCACCAGCATGAATTAAAGAGGTTAAACTAGGGTTAACGCCGGTTTCCACGGCGAGATGAGCGGGTCCGTTTTTGAATCCTTCAAAACAGTTAATTATGGTGGGTGGCGGGAAAACAGGCATGCAGTAACAAGAAATGTAGTAAGACTACCCGTAGCGTCTCTCAATAGTCAAATTGACAACCCTATGAAGTATCTATATGAACACAAGATTTTTTTATGCAAGTAAGTAAGTAAGTAGATGATAGCCCTGAGAGCGCGTGCGGCTCTATAAATATATCTAGAGTTAGCGACCGCGTTGACCGATTTCACACAAAAAATCTACTTTATCCAAATGTTTATTTACAAAATATTGTATTACGTTGATAAGAATAATAATATTTGGTTTCTAAAGCCAATTAGCCCATTTTCGTAATATGTGAGCTTTACTGTTTATTCAACTGCGTTTTGTGAATTTTGTAAAAAGTATCTGTGGTAATTTTGAACACCTGAAAACATATTCGATACGAATTTGGAAAAGATTACACAATAGAGCGCTACCTAAAAAGCTTTTTTCTTTTAAAAAATTCAACTCGTTTTAGCACCTCTCTATAAAATAGATGGCAGAGGGGCTTATGGCGAGACTTGTGTCTATAGTCTTATAACACAATGATGTTACTCACCAACTTGCTCAGAGGGAGGTTGCAGATTACTCTATCCCAGGGCGCCTTTCTTCAGAGTTTTCAGTGTGTGTGCAAGGGTAGGCTAGGACTCCAACGAAAACAGCCCATAGGGTGTACTCAAATATATTTATATAGTACACAGTACACTACAGAGACAATGAGATTACATAGATACAGAAAGCACAGACATACATAAGAATATTACGGGTTTAGGTACTAATAGTACAGCACTAAACTAATTCAGCGTGAGGAAGTAACTTAGGCGGCTAGACTACACGTATAAGGTTGATGACAAGTACTGGCCTGCAGTGTGAGCGGAGAGTGGCAGTGGCTGTTGGTAATGCCAGGTGTATGAAGACGGCAGGTTCCTCTCAAATCACCTCGCTCGTGTAGTCCACGTTTTATTGGGTGTAGTTAGGAATTGTGGCTGACCGACTTTTCCCCGTACTAAAAAACCCTGTCATGAAAGAAACGACAAATTAAGCTACTGACTGCGCGCCAGACGAAAATCGACCCGCTTTGCAAATAGTTAATTGAAACTTACCAGAATCTGGGTATAGGTTCGTACAGAATCCAATTCTTTCTGAGGAAAGTAGGTAAACCCAGGCTAATTTCCTTAGCAAGTCCTCAGGTTTGAACTTATAACCTCCAAAGAAAAATGAGGTGCGCTACTCAGTTATGTCTCAAATTCACAGATGCTTAGAAGATGGTAAAAGAGGCTTGGAACTTCATAGCAGGGCTATTTATACCCTCACTATCGAATCCTCGAGAAAATCTCTTTAAGAAACCAGCTTGCTAGCGTAATTCCTGTGTCCAGGCTCAAAAAACCGTCCGTTTCCTTGAGAGAGCTGTTGCCACAGCAAAAAAAAAACAATGAATTGATTATGGCGCTCTCACACGCTCAATGATGATTGACAAGCCCAAGACCAGACATTGCTACACATAGAAAATAAATGTTACAGTCTGTGACTCTGTTGCATTCTACATCACTAGGTCACGTGGATCATCTGTTCAAAGTTTGAAATAAAACAAAAATGACAACGTCAATCGGATTGAACTTTCACTTTCACAATAAACGTTTTAGATGGGGGCAGTTGGGTGAGAACGTCTAACGGCTTCTGGTTAGTTTAGCTGGAAATGACTGCCGTCTGACTTCCTATACTTACTAATCAATATGAGAGCTTTAAAATGGCAATCGTTAAGCCAAGTTGAAGAACTTATGATCGGCTTGAAAAATTTCAACTGCGTGTCGTCACGACCTGCGCCTGTTCATTTGAACACGGCAATAGGCTCGCCACCTATTACGTGGGACATAGGTGAAATGTGGACATATACAATGCCTCTGCTTATCCCTTCGGGGATAAAGGCGTGACTATATGTATGTATTTGCCTAGGGTGCCGTCTATTTGGTAGAAACTTGATACTCCGAAACCTATTTGGGATAACTCACTTCGCAGAAACTTCTTTAATCGATCATTTATTAGGCATAAAAAATATTTGACATAAATATTTTTAGGCATAATGTGATTATGACCGAATTTAGAATGGCATACATTTAAGATAATAGAATTTTATTTGGCTTAATTACCTTTGGCATAGTTAAAAATTTGTATAACTTCATTTAGAGTACAGATTATTTGGCATAATTTGACTAGGCATACTATAAAGATCATAGAATTTCAATTAGAATAATATAGATTGGGTTACTTTCTTCTTTAACAATGGGTAGGTTAGGTTAGGTTAGAACTGTGACCTCTTATGAGCAGAAACGAGCATGCTCTCATAGACAAGGATATAAAAACCAAATAATTATCATTAAATCAACTTTTATTTATTACATATTACTAAAAAAAAAAACAATTAAATTAATCTGAAAACAAAATTAAACTAATCTTATATTAGCTCCTATTGCTTTCAGATACCCAACTTCTGTGTAATCAGACTGATTATTTATAATATTTTGAATACGATTCAGTACCCGACAACTAATAATGATTCATGTGATTACTATCTCCAACTAATAGCAATAGTAAAAATGATAACGCCTGATCAGAAAAGTGTTGCAATAATCATAAAAGATGATTGGAAAAGTGTTGTAATAATCATAAAAGATGATTCTTGCTGTAAACATTATGCGAAATGATGGTTCTACTTTTAAATAGTTATGGATAAGAAATATATACCAAAAGATGAATCTGGTTTTGAACTTTCTGCGATGTGATGATTATACATTGTGATTATTATGGATATAAAAATTATGCGTACAGATGATTCTGACTTACAAAATTATGGGTTTCAATGTATGCTAAATGAGTTTATGCCAAACGATATTCTGCGAAAAGAGGTTTAGACTATTAGTTATTATGCAATATAAAATTATTACTTAAAAAGTTCTACTATGTGAGGTGTACCCATTTTCCTACGGGCAACTTCTCAGAAAGGCAAATTATAATCAAAAGGGTAAATTCGCATTAGTTATGCTTAGCGAGATTTTTGCTGACCCTAAATACATATATTATGTAAACGAACGATGTGTAACTGGTTCTGAAAGCAGCACAGACAAACAACGGGAACCGTCAGCGTATGTACTAATTTATTAACCTAGATCTCTGGAACGCGTGTTATAAAATATTAAATAGGTGAAGCCAAATATGTAGCTATTTTCAGAACTTTGAGACAGAAAGGTTTTACTCCAACTACTTTTTATGCCTTGGGTGGCAAACGAGTATATTGTTGAGACACGACATGTAATGGTTTTAGGGTCGGCAATGCGTGTGTAGCACCCTTAGTATCACAAATAGACTACACTTTTTTTTACCACTAAGGTGGCAGACAAGCAAACACCAGAGGCGACACACTCGCGCTGCCGACCTTGTAAAAATCTTCTAAGACCCCTTTTAAAGAAACACATACTGTAGGCGTTTGGGAAACTCGAGGCAGGGAGATCATTCCACAACCTAAGCGTGCGCGGAAGAAAGTCCCTATTGGATCTAACCGAGCTGGAACGCTCCGGACGTAGAGTGTGAAGATGAGCTCCCTGTCTGTGGCGAGCAGTGCGGTGATCGAACGTAGCCGTGGGCATCATATTAAACAATTTCTCAGAGCACATACCTTTTTTTTTTTTTTTATACTACTTAGGTGGCAGACAAGCTTACGGCCCACCAGAAGGCTGGTAACCGTAGCCTATAGACGTTTGCAACACCAGAAGCGCTACACACGCGCTGCCGACCCTGGCGCAGGTTGTGACGACCCACAGTTGAAATTTTTCAAGCCGCCCATAAGGCCTACAACTTGGCTTAACGACTGTCATTTTACTGACAACCGGGACCAACGGCTTATCGTGCCTTCCGAAGCACGGAAACGCTCGTAAATAAATGTCACAAAGTGGTCCACGTGGTGGTCACCCATCCATATCCGGCCATAGTAAATGTTGCTTACTGCAGTGATCGTTTACAGAACACTGAGTCCGCGGGGACACGAGCGCTTCAAGTACGAAACCTACCATTGTACAGGCGGTAGAACACGCATAAGGAGGCAAAGTCTCACTGAACACTTTTAAACAAGTGGGCCTTAAGCTTTTCTACCACCTTAGTAGTGTAGTAGGTACGGACGTTTTACTCTTATGCAATAAGGTACCTACGCAAAGAGAGAAATTACTTTATGGAGAAAATAAATTCGAATAGCTAAATAAATGCCACTTATTGGACGCCATCAAGTATGCTTTGATCACAGCTGCGAGGCGTTCCAATTCAAAACACCCTTTGTCCAAGTCAACATGGATCTTGACATCTCTTTATTTCGAGACAAAGTTGCGGTGTGAGAGATTGTCACCAATAAACAACATAACAGTAACACGTATTCTAATAATAAAAACCGGCCAAGTGCGAGTTGGACTCGCCCATGAAGGGTTTCGTAGCAGCAAGTAACATAATATAAAAGTTCTTATAGTTCGTTGTAACTTTGATTGATTTCTAACCGAAAATTGCGGTTTATGACGTATTAAAAAAAACTACCAGCTCTATCTCGTTCAAACCAATTTTCGTTGGTAGTTTTTATGGCAATGTACATCATATATTCATTTTAGATTTATCATTCTCTTAGTTTAGAAGTTAGAGGGGGGGGACACACATTTTTCCACCTTGGAAGTGTCTCTTGCGCATACAATTCACTTTAGAAAAAAATGATGTTAGAAACCTCAATATCATTTTTGAAGACCTATGTATAGATACCTCACACGTATGGATTTGATGATAAAAAAAATTTTGAGTTTCAGTTCTGAGTATGGGGACCCCAAAAATTTACTGCATTTTTTCTAGTTTTATATAAGAATCTTAATGCGGTTCACAGAATACATCTAGTTACCAAGTTTCAATAGCATAGGCCTTATAGATTCGGAGAAAAGTGGCTGTGACACACGAACGGACAGACAGACAGACAGACAGACATGACGAATCTATAAGGGTTCCGTTTTTGCCATTCGGCTACGAAACCCTAAAAACGTTATCATAATAGAATACTAACTATACTCGTAGTTCCACACGCGTGAAGTTCTCGCCGATACAATTATGCTTATTTCCAATGCCCTATTTTTAACCAAAGCCTTACTTTGCGATAAAAGTTAGCTTTTTTTTTTGTTTTACGAGAGGGAAAATCCTCATGGATGCTATGCCGAACTCCTTCAGACTAAAAAACCTCACGTGTCCTGCCTAACTGCCTACGGTTTGGAGCCCCGGGTAAGCCTTTGGAAGGATACCCCAGGACTAAGTTAGCGTACAGTTCATTTCCAAGCTGTAGTCGTCGTGGATGTTTGTAGTGGCTAGGTGAGGCTGCAGTGGTGTGGTAACCAAGATCTTTCTGGAATACTGGGACATCCTTCAGATGACTTACCCAGGGCTCCCGACCGTAGGCGGTGGTGGCATGTGAGATTTTAGTCGGTAAGAGTCCAGCATAGCATCCTGTCTATGTTCCTGTACCTACCAAATTTTATCAGAATCGGGTCAGCGCGGTTCAGGCGTTAAAACTTAACAAAGAGAAGAGTTACTTTCTCGTTACGTATCTAACAGTGGGAAGAAAATCAGTGTTTGTGTAAACGTAGATTAAAGGCGGTATGTATGTACCATCCCAAGAGGTTTTAGTTATATTAAAGTGAGATTGAGAGCAACAGAGCTTTGACAAACATGGCTGAATATAATTGAAACGTCTGCAGCTTAATTATCTAAGCTCTAAGCGGATACATACCTTCTCAGTCTGGATAAGGCACTAAACGCTAATGTAAATCATGATCATCCTTCGTGTTACCGCTTGTATACGAAGACCGGCTTACTTGTCTTCAGCATCCTCGATAGTGACAACAATCTGCTATGACATCCAGTCCAATTGAGGGTCACTGTCTATACTCTTGTGGACTATGAGTAGTGAGCTCCAATCAGTGGATGTCCACATTACTTTCTATGTTTTTACGGTTCCGTACCCAAAGGCTGAAAATGGGACCCTGTTCATGAGACTTCGCCGTCCGTCTGCCTATCTGTATTTTCGTCATGAGGCTGTATCTCAGGAACGGTGATAGCTAGAGAGCTGAAATTTGCACAGATGCCGCTATAATAACAGATACTAAAATCAGAATAAAAGGGGGATTGCCATGGAACAAATGTGATTTTATGCCGATTTTTGGAACGGAAACCTCTGTGCGCGAGTCCTACTTGCACTTGGCTGGTTTTTAGTCATTATCTTGTACATGTGGAACTCTTCCTCATAAACTTCCGACTAAAATCGAATCGAGATGAATTGAATAGACTGCTCTTTTCATCGCGATCTGAGGCTGGAGGCATATCCAGTACTTGTTTACAACGTAGTTGCCGTAGTTGGGTTGTCATTTCCTCAGTCAAGAAGGCAGGTCAACAAACATCCAAATATCCAAAAATCTTCACAAACTTTTACATTAATAATATCACAGTAGGATAGTTTAAGCTGCTAAACCTAACTTAGCTATCGACTGAGACTGAGGACGTAAAATTGATTTAAGTTAAATAATTCAACTTATGAGTGAATGGCTGTAGTGTATCAGGCTGATATTATAATTAATTTAATAGATGGGACAGGGACGGATTAAGGTACCAATACGTATCGTTTCAGCCTTTTGTTTTCTTGGCTATGTCATAGCATAAAACATTGGAACTCACAACTTGTACACTTTTTTTCCTTCCTTTACAACCCTGCTTCACTTATAATAGACCCTCAATCTTGGTTTCGAGGTGAGCTGTCTTGCGTACTAAAGTTGAGTATTACAACAATCACTAACACAGATAATGGGGGGACTATTCAATAATATAGTAAGACACATACGTAAAGTGAATTAATAACAAGTAAATCAAAACGAATTAATTTGGTTCGTGTCTAAGTTTGAGAAAATTGTAACGTTTAAAAATAAAGCGGTTACGCTCTACAGTACTGTTCGCAATTCAAAGTTAATGAAATTCACTTATGGATGTGTCAAAGTGACAGTTCTAAACGTTTTCTCGCTTTCATACATTTACAAACTGGATACTTTTGACAGTGCGAATTTATTATTGTAATAATTTAAATTTGACATCTTATTAACTCTGCCTGTATTTTGTAAGCACTTGCAGAGATTTCACATCGTTGTGACAGTTTCTCTTTTGTCTCTTTTTATTTCCGAGTATTCACACTAAGAAAGAAACAAGGTTGTCTAATTTTAAAGTAAAAAATACGATTTTCAAACGTTTCCACACAATGTATTATACACATGGATTAGTACGCCATAGTCTTGACAACTAATAACTATATTTAGATTACCCCTCGTAATGTAGAAAAATAAGACATTTTAAAACACTTAACATGGTAATTTTTTTAAAGTTCTAACACACAAAAGTCAAGTATAGGCAAGACAAACTCAAAACTGCTTGGCAGCAAATGATCACATCTAAAAGCATCCCTAGGAGGATAACAGGTGTCGATGCGTACAACTATCCCACGCCTGTAACACACAGCGGCACATGACTCATGGGAAAAACAAACATGAAGATGACTACTGAAGCAACTAATGATAATATTTGCTTGAATCCATTGTTTAAGCACACCTGGAGAAATTTGGCATTTATGTTATGGAATTGCGATAAATGAAAAGCATTTCACACGCGAAGAAGAGTAAGAAAATAAAAATAATATGTAGGTACCCTCCTATAAAAGGAAAGTCCTACTCACTCATTCAGTTAATCAATGCGTAAACCAAACCGCGGTACCTGGAAAACGGAAATTGCCAGGTCATTCAATATTTTTGTGACGCAGACAAGGACAAAAAATGTTCCCAGAAATTCTACCATTACGAGGCGATAAGTGCAGAGCGATCCGTTTACTGGAAGAAATGTGCAGGCCTACAGCTAAACAATATGATTATGGATAATAGAAACACATTTCCCCAAAATGCAGGGTAATAAGCATCTACACCTCCTAGTTCGTAAAGTACAACAACCATTATTTATCATTAGTGAATTCTACTGTACATCCCAGATTAAATTATAGTTTCTCTAGTGAGAAAGCCATAAACTTACATTTGTCTCGGCAGATTTAATACAACGCAATCTCATAGGTTTTATGGACTTCGTAACATATTCGCAGTATACTGCAGCAGTAATGGTTAAATAGATACTCAATTAAGAGCTTTGCGGTCTACCGACTGTACGAGATCTCGGGACGGGTCGTTAGTAAATAAATCGTAGCGCAGTTGAATTAAACGGTTGAAGATTCGCTGTTTGTCAGCTATGTATCTCCGTGAAGTTTCGATTACTTATCTTAATATTAATATGCACTACATGATTGACTGCAGATGAAATCATTATCAATTAAAATTGTTGAGAATTTACCAATTTATATTAATTATAAAATTTGTGTTCGCATGGTTGAATCAATTGGCTAATTAGAACTATGCTAATAATACAACATTATCATTAAGAAAGTATAATAAGTCTTAAGGCATTCGATAAAAAAAATTGATGTGATAAAAAATATCTTCCAATAAAAAAAATTGATTTACTCGAAAAATGCTGCACTTTTTCTAATTTAATTATCAGATATTAATGTTGGAATAATGAATCTCGATCACAATAAAACAGATTTTGCTCTTTTTATAACTAAATGGTATTACATCCGTTATGGAAATAATTATGTTGATACAAAATAATATTGCATCTATACAAAATTAATATTTCATCTATGTAACTACACAATTTCTGCAATAAAGATTCTACAATTCTATTGAGAACTAATGTTTATTAACCTATAAGCAGCTTACGACTCGAGTCAACCCGTATAAGTTGTAAGCAGTAGTACAATACAAAGCGGGCTGTTGTCACTTCACGCGCTACAGGTCAAGTTTACGTTGTATCGATACATTTTATTCTTGTTTAGTTGTCTGGGTAGCTAATCTGGGGCTTTCAATCTCAAGACGTCATCAACTCGTCATAACTTACAATAAGGAGTTACACAGGGTCATTTTGACTAAAGCAAAGCCATACTAATAAAATTACTGGATGACTCACGCATCATAGAAACTCGCGCACCAACAAACTTGATATTTTTGGGTATGTTACCTTTATAATGTAGGCACCCACTAACAAACCAACGTTTTGTTTGAAATCGCACGCGGAGCCGCGGGCGAGTGGAAAAGAACAATACCAACGTAACTCGGTGTTCACAAATATATTTCAAAACATTATTTATCCTCAGTAATATCCTTTTCAAATGCGCCTTGATGCGTTCATAATTAACTTACATTATTTTTGGACAACACGAAAATAAATCAGTTGACGCGACAACGCTTTCACGCGGGCAGACCAAATTTGCGGCTCGCTTGCAACATCAAAGGGCCCCGAGTACTGCCCTGGTCGCTTCAATTTGCTGTGACGTCAGCCAGGTAGCCTTACCCTGTTTTAATTACTATTCTAAAATTCAGTGGGTTTACTGTTAACCGTATTTTTTTCTAAAAATGTTAATCGTATTTTCTTGTTTAAATAAAAAATATCGTTCATTAACACTGCTTCAGGCTACTTTTACGTGCCGTGATTTTTCCAAAGCTCTGTACGTGACCGGTTTAAAGAATCGGTATGCATAACAAAGGTTGTGAGCTTAAATATTTTCTCGAGAGGAAGGCGCTAGAGCTTAGAAGGATAACTTAACGAAAAGGTCTTTAAAAATTTATGTATTGACTCTGGACGGGAATATTTTTGGTCATGGGTCTGTCGAGTATAACATATATAAAAATAGGTCGTGAAGAATTGAGAATCTTCTTCTTTTTAAATTGGTTAAACTGGGAAAACTAATACATATGAAAAAATGCAAATGGTTACGTACCTGGTGACATTTCCGAGACAGAAATTCCAAATTTCCAAAATTCCTTGAGCACAAACAATCACAGACATTTCTTACTGACAATTGAACAGAAATGTTGAATTACATTAATCGAGCACCTGTCTGGAAACCCTTTAACCCTTTTACTTAACGAATAAGATTATTCAAGTTAGTGACAAGAAGTTAGATTATAATAAATGTAAATTTTGCTTAAAGTGGCTTCAGAGAGAAATGGCTATGAAATAACAAGTTTTGCAGTAACTTAAGTTGTAAGACTTAGCGCGACCATGCGAAAATAAGTTTATGAAAAGTGTCTCTCTCGTCACAATTTGTTTGATGGATTAAGTTGGCGCGGCGTAACTTTATTTCTCGTTAAGTTGTACCGTGGTTTTCAGTAACTTTGTCGATTAGGCAATTGTAATTAGGTTATGTAGGTGGGTGTTAAAACATCAGCGGAGTTATTCCGAGTTTCGAGTCGATTTTGACAAGTTTCCAAATTGGTAATTTGGCTAGTAAAACATGAGGGGGAGGATAAAATATTTCAGAATCCAAATCGCACTCTGTTGGTTTTATCTAAAAAATTGTTCACAAATAATGGGATACATACTACAAGGATTTAACTTTATAATTCACAGCGCTACTATATTTCAAAATAAAAATACCTACTCAGAGTTTTCATACACATTGTAAACATTTTGTCTGAATTCGATTCAAATATTCGTCAAAAATAGCGAATACATTATTCGTAGGAATGCATAAAATACTTTGAAATCCATGCCTATACATTTCTGTCAAAATTCAAGTCTATCGGTTGAAAATTGCGACGTGATATACTAGAAGAGAAAAATAATAAAAACAAAACAAAATTATTTTAGCGCATCGACTTCCATGGACTCTCTGACTATGGTTATTATGGAAAATTTTTAAGGGAACTCATGGTCGTAATCCTTAGTCCAAAAGCGTAGTGAAAATTTCAAATATTTAATACCCTTCTTTTTGCGTAGAAGGTTAAAAAGAAGAACGTATTTTCAAACAAAATAGATAAAAATTTACGGCCGCACTCAAAAACATTATACGATTACCTGACGTGGCATTTTCCAAGACCTTTATTGGTAATGTTAAAAGATTTGTGAGTGAAAACTTTTGCAATAAAGAAAGTTTCATACCAAACAGTGGTGACTTTTTATTATTATAGTAGTTAAGTACATTTTTTTTGTAAAGCCAAAAGATTTAAAAGCAAATATCAAAATCAAACCGTATCTCATTGGTTTTGAAATAAATTATATCAGGATTTCTAAAACATTCATTTTACGAGTTACCATGTAATCGTTATACTTCCTAGGATAATTTTGTTGAAAAATCTGATCGCTTTAATATTATTGACGCAGACTGTACCAGATTGTCAAAGTTTTATAGCATTTTAGTAGCCTTTTTTACTACAGTCTCCAATCAATCTGATCCACCTAATTGCAGTCCACAGCTGAACGTGGAGCTGTTTTAACTAGGTATCATCATAATAGGAGTGAAGTCCCACGATAGCAAGACTACGACGATCGTGCAAGGGTTTTGTTTCGAATTTTCCTTGTCTACGCCATGACCTCATCTGTTAGTTATTTGGTGCACCTAGGTCTGAAGATCTCGGTAGAGTCCCAGTCACAATGTCTATAGATTAATCCATATTAATTTTATACATGAAACATACCAAAGCACTCTGTTATCTTTTTACAGCTAATCTGCTGAACGGATTATTGTCGTGAAATTTATATTTTGCACCATTTAAACTGATCCAAATCACTTTATGTCCATTTTTCAGGTTGTTTGTAAGTAATCATCACGTTTAGCGATAAGACCACCATTTACGCTTTAGTATTAATACAATAAGCTTTTGTTTGTACATTTGATGTCTTTGGCGTACAACAAAGCATATTGTCTTGTCTCGTTTGAGACGTGTCTGAGGAAGGTAAATGTTGCTATAGGAACATATTATAGGTATATATATGGTTGAGGTATATGTAGATAGTCCACTATAATAAGGGTATCTCCTCGTATTCTGACAATTGATTGGTACAGGCCTACGTACAGTGGACTGGACTGAGCTTTTTTTTTTAATTTTTGTACACACCAGCGGCTCACGTGTGTGTTTCTGTGCCCGTTCCCGTATCCCATAGCAACGGATTTGTGTATGTCACATAGGAACGGAGTTGACGATTCCAGGGTTATGTTTATTCCAGACAGTCATTAGATTTTCCGTGATGCGAACCCAAAAGATTTGGAACAATCAACAATCTCTCAACGCGCCTAAAGAAATCTTCATTTCAAAATTTAAAAACACACAAAAGTTACAAAAATTTGCAAGGCGTTTGTCTTCTTAATTCCTCATCAAATTTACCTTGCCCTCTGGGAAATTGTGCGTAAAGCATTTTGTCAACAGTACCTTGGAATTATTTTACACAGACAATATAATAAGATAAGAGATGTACAGCTCAACAAAAAAGAGTACAAAAAATGGGAGCGTCACTAAGTATCCTATTTTTTTCCTTGTGGAAGTTGTTCCAGTAATGTTCTAAATATTAATTTTGTACTTCATAGATTAGTGAAAAAATATTAGTTAATTACGTTGTGAATGGAAAAGCAAATGTGGCAAAATTATGAATAGGAGTGAAAACATGTTTGGTAATAAAATTGTCTTTACAAACTGGAAAGCATTGTCACCGTACCTACTTAGTTGATTATTCTCGAGAGGCGCAATTACATTTCACATTGTTTGGTATAAAATAAATAAGTAGGTTTATTTCTTAATTGTAATGGAGTGAAAATTACAACCAGCGTACGACTAACCCTTTTCTTTTTCAAAAAGTAAATAAAATCAATTTTCTCCAACTGAAGTTCAGAAGTGAAAAAATTTGATTGATTTTTGTGTATTTTAATTCACCATCGAAAACCACTGATTAGAGACAGTACTGGAATATACATGTTGTCTTTAGAGGATTCTATGAATCCATCAGCCGAAATAATGATGATCCAGTAAATAGAAGCTAGTGAAATGTAATAAATTTCAGTAAACGCTTCAAGCGTTTCTACAGTATAATTATTAACTTCGTGTAGTTTGAAAGTTACCTAATCCTCTTCTACCTGTGCCCTTAGAACTTGTGGTAAACACTTAGAACTTGTGGTAAACAAACAGCTGCAAGTTCTAAAAGCGATTCGTAAAACTTTCGAAAAGGTAAGGTTCATATTACACTTTAGGAGGGTATTACAAATAATTAATGTAAACATAAGAGACCTGCAACTTTAGATAAAGCTTGTATACTGTTAAGTAGCTTCCAAATTTTCATAATCCAAATTCCTGCTATAATAGTGCTGCTAGTTGATTCACACATGCATGTTATGCTATAGGTCTTATAAGCAGTACATTAATTTTTAGTATAGTAATTGGTTTAATTATATTCATTATTCAAACAACAAACAATTTAGCCAGATTTTCTTTGGGTGCGTACATCCTATCTTCAGTAAATTTATCCCACAAATACGCATTACTCTCTGTATACGGCAATTCATGCACGATTAAGGAGGGCGGTTACGTCACGCATACAATTTTGTACGCTAAACGCAGCCGCCCTAATAATTTTCTTTGAAGTATCTGCGGCATAAATTCTATAAGTCAAGCTGTGGAGTCATTAAAACTGGGGTATGGATACCCTTTTCTATTTCAGGTACCTTAATAACAGCGTCTAATGTTTCTTTCCGGACTCGTTTAAATTGCCAATAAGCATTTGAAAGACTTCACAGGTGTGAAGTCTTTCAGTGTGGTAGGTACCACAAAAGCTCGCTGCCGAGGCGAGCAGCGCTACGTAGCGAAGAGCAATCGAACTACTAAACAATACTAAGAAAGAATCTCCAGCAGAAGGCTGGAGATTCTTCAGATGATATATTCGATTTCACGTTTTCAACTGTTGCCAGCGACCTATTAGCCGAGAACGCTTGCTGCCTTGCTGTTATATAGGATCCTCCCTTAGTGGTGGAAGGAAGATTTCGTTTCCCTATACAACTATTTTTAAGTGTTAAAGAAAAGTAAATTATGTTTTATTTATTATCAAACTTAAAACTACCATTACAGGTTACCCTAATGCGGTAGATAGTAATAACATAAAGTAAATAACGCTGCATTTGTAAACTTACTCAGAGAACATGAAAATTTATCCATTTTTTATCCGCTTTAACATTGAGGGTCCGAAGAGAGCATATGTTTATTATTTATTTATATAATATGTGCTTATTTACAGATCCAGGCAAGACATAAAATTCTGGGTCTGTTCTAGAGTTTAAGGCTGAGAAGACAACAGGTAGGAAAATGACTGAACAATTCTCTACGTCTACGACCAGTTTCGGTTCAATTGTATACAGACTGTTTGTACTCCGCCAGACTTCAGACTACTTACTATTGAGTCAATTTCTTCAAGACAAATGGTAAAATAACAAATGGCGATCAACCGCCGTTGGACGCTGGGGAAATCTTTCGACAAAATTCGTATTGTGTTTTCATAATTGGTATTATGAACAATTCGTAAGAAGTTGGTTAAAACATTGACATAAATTTAAGTTTCAGTATGACAGGAGACGCAATTTTAGACATTTCTATTTAATCATGAGTATAAGCAACTTATAACAAAAGGGCAACAATCGAACAGGTTCAACAAGTTCTTATTGGACCAGAGTAGGTATATTCCTCGAGTAAACACCGCCAGTTGATAATGTTCCTGGATATCTGCTGACATGTACACCAACAAATTGTTAAAATGGTAGTAAAGAGCCAAATAGAATTGTAAACATTTTTATATAACGATCCCTGTGGATACGTGCCAGGCAGGATACGGAACACGGAAACGTATGAGACAAAGGTCTTACTCGTACGGAAACGGAAGGGAGGATGAGGAGGACCCCCCTCTTGTAGGGTAACCATTCATGATAAGAATTTAAAAGATATTATAGTACATTAAAATAAAGTACTGCAATCGCAGGTCATTTCATATTATTTTGTCTTTGTTTTGAATATGACAATATTCCTTTCTTGCTTACTAATTATTTATATGTAGATGAGAACGGGCGTTTTCACGCTCTCACAGCTAAGTAGCTCAACCCAGTTTGAAGGTCGGTCATAGACAATGTTTATCTGTGAAATTAAAATTTGAAGCAGAAATGAGCGAAAATATAGGAATATACAAATGAAAAAAAAATAGAGGAGGAAGTCTGTAGGCCATATTCTGTGGAGTAGGCGTGATAATTGCCGTCACTCGGGAATCAATAAATTGTAAGCTTTTTGTTTATTAACACACTGATTAATTTCAATTTATTTGAAGAACATTTTTCATTACAATTTATTCAAGTATTAATAAAATGCGACTATAATACGAAATATAAACACCTAGCTCAAATAGCAGGCAGATGGAAATTCGGATTATGTACTTACCTAAAGATATTAATCAGCTTAGAAAAACACGATCGGGACTTTCCGCCAAAATACGAAAGTATGGATACAAAAAATATACGGAGTTCGGTCTCCAGACGGCTTTTTCTTTGTTACTACAGTTGAAAACATGTTGTACGTTGATATTTAAACTCGATTTGCGCCAAGTTAGTAAAGATTATCGATAAAATATAAATCGATTTAAGTTTAAAACATTTTGTGTTACAAGTTTTAGGAATTGATGGTACGGTATATACCTATTTCAGTATTAAAGTTAATTTATGTTTGAAAACTAAGTCTGTTACAAGATGTAATATTATCTTATCCTAGCATTCAATCTATTTGCGATGTGCTTTAAATGTCTAACGAAGGATTTTTTGCTAAGGGTCTTTGAGTATTTTTGGAAGTCCGACCCTTTATGCATTGAGTTGGTGTTATCTTTATGGCGACCAGTACCATCCTACTAATGTTATAAACTTGAAAGATTGTGAAGATCTTTTGTTACTCAATCACGATCTAACGACTGGACGAATCTCGCTGAAATTTGGATAGGAATAAATTCTAATCAGGAATAACTACTTTTAATCCCAAGAATGTGTGACCCCGACGTATGACCTCGATCTGGTCGAAACGTCAAAATGGTTGACGGTGATGTCGCATCTCTGTTGGCATTTTCTTGTAATTATTATGTTTTGTACAAGGGCATACATGTATGTAATAATAACTTAACAAAATTGCTAATCCATAAATACGCCTTTTGATTTCGTAATTTATTGGTATATTAATCGACGATACGGTGAAATAAAACGATAAACATCCTCGTACCAACCATAAAATTTTAAATTAAATTTTGTAATAGCTACTTTTCACAATAATACACATCTTGGTTAAAATTAAACATTACATCTTTTATTAATGGGCAAAAGTGACAGAAAACGCAAAAACTCTGCAGTAGACCTGCGTGTCAATACTTTCAAATCAGTCGCAGAACCCAGGCTGCAAAACCTAAATAAATGGACATAAAATCCTGGAACATCCGAGAGCTTAACCAGGGCTCCCGGCCTTAGGCAGTGGCAGAGAAATATGTGGATTTAGTCGGTAAGAGTCCGGTATGGCATCCATGAGAGCCTCTTCCAATTTACTGGAAAACACAATGGCCCGTGCCTTCCGCATTCAAATTATTCTGGTTTTATCACTCTGTGGCGTACACCTCTGTGGCGTAGTCAGTAGTGATACCGCCTGCGACGCTGGAGGTCCTGGGTTCGATTCCTGGGTTGGTCCAAATATTTGTGTGATCCACAAATGTTTGTTTCGGAGTTTGGGTGTTTTCTAAGTAAGTACATATTTACAAAAAAATATAAGTATGTCTATCAGTCGTCTCTAAATCAATAGCACAAGCTTATATTGATGTTGTGATGATGTTGTTTGTTTATTTATTTATCACAAATAATAGTAAAACTTTACCTTTTAAGTTCAATATAATCAAAGTAAGATTATGATGGTCATTTCATGTACAGTTTTTAATGCGTAGGAGTATACAATCTTGACCTCCTAACATATAATGAAGTATGTAATCATTCACATTGTACGTAGGTAGTGAAAATAAATAGCAAAAAGTATGCTAATGTGAGCAATCACTTGTGAGATTAGCTTTCGATTTCGAAACGTCGTTGAGGGGGTAACCAAAAGCCCACTTCTCTAAAGTTTCTTGTATCTTCAAGTTTAAAGCTTACGTAGTTGTTCTTTGCAGGTACTTTAAGTTTCTCCAGGAGAAGTATGGCTCTTTTTAACCGACTTCAAAAAAAGGAGGAGGTTCTCAATTCGTCTGTATGTATTTTTTTTATGTATGTTAAGCGATATTTCCGTCAATTATAGACGGATTTCAAAATTTCTTTTTTTGTTGAATAGGGTTTACTTCTGAGGTGGTCCCATTTTTACCAAGTCAGGATGTAATGATGGGATCTAGGAGAAAACGAGGGCAACCACCGAAATTGTAGGGACAACTTGTGCGCTTGTTCACTTTTTAATTAAGTGCTTTTATGTTCTACATTTTAATGAAGGTCTGGAGTCGATCTGATGATAGAGTCGAAAGACAGTCGAGGGCATTCCTTAACAATTTACAGCAGTTACCTTGTGTTTGGGCTTGATTGATTTATATTGATGAGAACTTTACACTTAGATTGATAGATCCGACTTAAAAAAAAAGGAAGTTCTCAATGTTTTATGAATGTTCACCGATATTTCGTCAATTATAGACGAATTTCAAATCTGCTTTTTGTTGGATAGAGTTCACTGCTGAAGTGGTCCCAATTTCACCAGGTCAGAATCTGATGATGGGATTCAGGAGAAATCGAAGGCAACCACCGAAAATTGTAGGGACAACTAGTGCGTTTGTTAACTTTTTAATTCAGTGCTTAAAGGTACTACTACAATTTAATAAATGTCTGGAGTCGATCTGATGATGGAACCGAAAGACAGTCGAGGGAATTCCTTAACGATTTACAGCAGCTACCTTGTGTTTGTACTTGATTGATTTGTATCGATGAGAACTTTCACCTAGATAGATATATTTTTCGATTCACACGTCACTTAAAATGATGAAAAAAAATTTTTCAATAAAAAATAAAACCGACTTCAAGCAAATCCTGAAAAATAAAATTTACTTAGCACAAAGTAATATGTATTTTGATTTATCCTATTTAATTCAATATAATATTGAAGTTGGTGCCATCAATATAATACCTACATAAAACTATGGGTTTACTTGGCGCCGACTTCAATATGATATTGAATTAAATATGATAAATCAAAATACATATTACTTTGTGCTAAGTAAATTTTATTTTTCAGGATTTGCTTGAAGTCGGTTTTATTTTTTATTGAATTTTTTTTTTACTTTTAACCTTCAATGGAAAAAGATGTGTATTATGTTTAACGCAAACATACTGGTCGATTTTTGTATGTGACTGACTGTAGTCTCATTACACTCAAGGAATATTGATTAAAATTATTACGCTCATTTAAATTTGTAGTTAATAATATAATATTGTAGCAATATTTGTATTGTAGTTGTATTTATATATGGACTTATGGAGGCTTGTTATTAGCAATATTGTAATCTAGGTATTTGTTTTATCTAGTTTTATATTAGTCTGTAAGCCTTCTACAAAAGTAATATTAATAAAAAAAAAATCTCTTTTTGTGTGATTTATTTATGTGTTCAGGCAAGACCAGTCTTTGTTTGTTTTATAGTAGGGGAGCCCAAGAAGGGATTTCGGGATTCACTAAAGCGCGACAGATTAATATACACGGGGATACCTTGTACCCGGTTAAGTACCTCCACAAAACATGAGGCCCATATATAAGGCCGCCCGTGAAGGATACAGGATCAGATTAGTAAAAAAAATTGACCATCAGAAATTCTCGAGCGCGTCAGATTAAGGTAGGGTGAGTTAATTACATCCTAAAAAGTGTATATTCCACTAATCTGACAATTTGAGAGTGACGTAAAAAAAGGGGAGGGCAACAAAGTTGTAAAAAAAAAACGTCATCTCGACATTCTCGAGCGTAGCTAAATTTTTTTTTATTTTGAAGGAAATAATTCAAGAATAATGAAAAATATATAATCTGACGATTTCCGCAAGCCGAAATAACAAAAATTCGTCGATAAAGTTACACTATGCGCCAAATATCTTTGCGTCTACGAACTTCGTTCGTACTACTACTACTACTTACTTTTAATAATAGTATAGAATTAGGATTACTTAGGATTAATTAATATCAATTAATATAATATTTATATTAATAATTATATCTATTATATAAAAATAAGTCGGGTTTTCCTTCCTGACGCTATAACTCCAGAACGCACGAACCGATTTCCACGGTTTTGCATTCGTTGGAAAGGTCTCGGGCTCCGTGAGGTTTATAGCAAAGAAACTTCAGGAAAAATTTCAACAGAAAAGCGGGAAAATCATTTTTCACGTACAGCGCCATCGCGGGCGAAGCTGCGGGCATCAGCTAGTTTATATTTATATTTATCTATATCTATATTTATATATTTATATTTATATTTATATTTATATTTATATTTATATTTATATTTATATTTATATTTATATTTATATTTATATTTATATTTATATTTATATTTATATTTATATTTATATTTATATTTATATTTATATTTATATTTATATTTATATTTATATTTATATTTATATTTATATTGATATTTATATTTATTTATTTATTATATATATATTTATTTTATATTTATATTAATATTATTAATGTTAATTAATTATTAATTAGGATTACTCTGAAATTTGTGGTTCGATCAATTAAAATTGCAAAATTACTTATGAGGATGATAAAACTGCGTCGAATGCCGCCAACCGCGTGAAAATCGGTTTATCCATTCAAAAGTTATTGCGGTTTGAAAATTCCAAAAATAGTGTTCTATGAAACTTCTATCAGACTTTCGAGCTGAGAGAGCTCAAATGCATAGAAATATTATTTCTTTGAACTCAGCGAGCTCAAAATATCACATAAATTCTATTTTGAGCTCAAAAATGTCATAAGTACAATTTTAAGAGCCCAGGAATGGAATTAGTGGGGAGTTGCAGGGATGTCCTTTAAGGTGAACCTTTTTTCTAATTTTTTTTGTCAGATCAGGCCAATCCCTCTAGATAATCGTCAGATTATGAGACAGTACGTTTAGAACATAAAGATGAACCATATATATCTTAATCTGCCGCGCTTGAGTATTTCAAAATGGCGAATTTTTTTTGCACATTATGAAAATGGCCGCGAGTTTGCGTCCCATCGAAATCGTCAGATTAGTGAATGAGAGCTTTTTTTTGGTGCACTTAACACTCCCTTAGAAAATCTGACGCGCTCGATAATTTTTTTTTTTTCATTTTCAACCCTTAAATACAACCACCCGCATCATGCTAACGATCAGATTAACATACGTACATTATTAAAAATACGTAGGGCATTGATGCTATTAATATCTGACGCGCTCGAGGATATCCCGTTAACAGTTCTATAGTGTATAGTAATGACCATGTTAGTTTAAAATCATATATAGCGCTCGAGGATGTCCATGCAACAGTTTTTTTTTACATATTTAAAAATCTATAGCCGCTTCCCCCACCGATGTAAAGGTATATATCATATAACATTTTTTCCTTCATATCATCTAAGCTTTGCATCCCAATAGGTCTCTACGACGCTCGAGTAAATCCCCATTTAGCATCGTGGGCTCCCCTAATATTATAATCACGGCATTAAGCTCACTAACGGAGTGAGTATAAAAAAAATCTTTATGTCAGATTATTTTCAAGTACTTATGTTAATAGCTTGGTATAAAGATTAGATTAGATTAAGTAATATAGCCATCGTAATAATTATCTGAGTTTATTCACTAACATAAAAAAAACAATAATCTTAAAATACTACCTCCATAACAAAGTGAAATGAACATAAAAAGCGACCGTACGGTACTCGCGTATGGAACGTAATGATTGAATTATATCAGCTCTATACCGCTATTGCATAACTGACGTCATATCCGTTGCCCCATTGCACCGGTACCGTGCGCGTGCGCGTGCGCAACTCGTGTAGTTTGTTGACAGTCGATGACAAGCTGATGGTGTGACGTTAGAAATCTTAAATGCCTATTTACATACAAAGGGGAGTCTCTAATGGGCTGCAGAGACGATCAAGCGACTTGAGAAGACTAATGGTTACATTGTGTACATACACGTCAATGAGGACACGCGTGCAAAGAAAGCACGAACACCTGATTTCAACAGACTTGTCAAGCCGCATTGACAGTCTCCCTAGCCTATAAGAATTGTTTCAAAGTAGGGGCGTGACATGTATTTGTGTAAAGCACGTGTCGAAATTAAGATTTGAAATTGTTTTGATTGCATCAGAAACATAATGGTTAATGGAAGACGGATGGCGTATTGTCACTGACTCTCTTGGAACTCTAAAAAATAGACAAGAAGTCCTCGTGTCTTGGTTTGATCAGAGGGGCAAGTGGGAGATTTTGCGTGAGCTTGTCGACATTCACGGTTCACTAATTCGTTTTGAATCGAGACCCCGCCACCTAGCTGTAAACGCGGGAACTTGTCTCGATCTCATACAAATCGGTGATAACGCGCTCGTTCGTGAATGTCGACAGGCGCTCACCGAAACTCGCACTTGCCCCTCAGATTCTATTAACGATGTGTTAAGTATCCTACATTACGGAGAGTCCAGAGATGGGTGACGATTACAGCACTGCTATTTACATTGGACCCGACTGTTATATGAGTTTCAGCGCGGCAACAAGTTACAATGTGGGTTTTATAGTATGGCTTCGCCAGCTTTGTCGTAGGATAAGCGGTTACTGAGAGCAAGTAATAGTAAAAGTAGAATAAAGCGAGAAGTAAAGCGGTCTTTAAAAAAAAAACCAGGGTTCCAGCCAACCTTACCTACAACTTGGTACACCTGCTGAAGACAAAATCTGCTCCCAATGCTTTTGATTGAATGAATAAAACCTGTCTTCGAGGAGTAGAGTGTGATGCAGTCAAGACTTACAGGTAAGTCATGTTAACTGGTTTGTAGCTTACCTGTGGACAAAATAATAGCACATTAGATACGTATTGATTGGCCGATGTACCTATAAAATTATAGCAAGCAAACGAAATCTTAGTCTGGTTTCAAGAACTTCATTATCTAGTCCAGTGCATTTTACTCCTCACAGCTTTCAAGCAGGTGTAAAGCACTCAGGAGCTTTCAGTTTGCTTCGTGTTCGTACCGTTCTACCTATATACAGGCGAGGGTTACTGGAGCAGCTCAATTTAGGAATCAGGAACGACTTCCTAGTTATTTCTTTTTTTTTTACAAGGAGAGCTTCGCTTACGGACTACCCATGCTAACGAGACATGGGCTGGTGTGAGGGTCGCACAGCATCTGATCACGATAGCACTAGGAATACTCACTAAAACTTCTCAACACCGATCTGCCCCTGTGTGTGGCAGTGTTCTGGGATCTGCCTAATTCACGAGAATATCCTAGTTATTCCTAGAATAATTTCGAAACCGACGACTACTCACAAATTACAATCGCTATTCGTTCATAAGTATTCATTCGCACTACGTGTCCTCACCGCCTTCCAACTGTTTCCAGCAGCATTTGTCCATAATTATTAATATTCCACTCCACAACTACCCAGACGACACAACCAACTGCAATACCAATCACTTTCCATTCATTCATTCATCGCCCACGACCATAAAAACTCAACTCGTCCATTAGAAGAAACTAACGGTAGTGTGAGTACATTTTTTACAGCCGTCTGTCAAAACAACGTCGTCGGAAAAAGGTCGAGAACCGAACCTCGCCCACGACAGACGCAGCCATCTATTACGTCACACGACGTGGTTGATAGATAAGCTACTGTTTTATCTGAGATAACGGAACTATTTGTGGGGTTAGAGTAAGTTACAAAAAGCTTTTAACAGACTCCAAGAAAGGAGGACTTTCTGAATTTGAACGTATGTTTTTTACGCGCGATTTTCTAATTATGAATGGATAATAATGGATATTGGTTAGTCTTCTTGGAGAACTTATGGTCGGTGGAGCAAACGGGTTTTGGAGCGGAGACCGCGACTTGGTACACGTGGGTAGGACGACCCCCTGCCAGATGAACGGACGACCTGAAAAAGGCGCGGGACCGTGTATTGTGGCGTTATTTGGGAGAGGCATACGTCCAGCAGTGGACTGCTATAGGCTGATTTGATTGATTGATTGATGTCATATTTGTGATGGTCCAGTAATCAATTTTGTGGAAATTAATGCAGCAGATTTTGGGAAAATTGAGAAAAAACACACACACACACACACACCGTCTGTTTGCACATAATAGGTATATTATGTGGGTGTTGTTTCGAAAACAGTGTTTGTTTTCTTTTACATGAAATATTTGATCAAAATTTGTGTATGTTCCTGTAGCTTATCTGTAGCAGTATAATGTACCTCTATATTTATATGAGCGTTGTTCCGTAATGTATCTAAGGTTAATTGCATAAGAATGTCAATGTCACGTAAAACGGCGGCGCGTCGGAGTTAAATTAATATGAGGCAATTGCAATTCTTGTAATAAAAGTCTCAAGGTACTTACATAATATTAACAAACAAATGTTTTTGTTAGTGCGAACATCTTCGCAGTTATTTTTTGTTTATGAGACATTCCGAGTGTTATAAAAATGTTTGTAAGTTTCCAATTCAGTCTACTCCTCCTCCCTCCTGAAACGTCTATGTACGTAGTTTTCTTCTATATTTATTGTTATATCGATTTGGATTACAGAGTGATTATAGATTCCTTCTGGTATGCACAAAGGTAGATCATCAAAACTACTGTGGGTGTGTCTCCCATGCCTTCTCCCTCTGGGATAAAGGTGGAAGGAAACTATAGTATACAGGGTGAATTTTTGAAAAGGGCTTGGATGGCCAAATCCGAAACTATAAGGAATAGCTAAAAATGCTCAAAGGAGTCACGAGCCCGATTTTGATAAAACTTAAAACCTCATCATTAGATTTTTGAAAAAACAATAATCCTAGCTGGGAATCGAACCAACTGATTTTGAAAAAAAAAACACACCCTTTATTATTACACCATACGATAGTGTCGCTGATTAGGATCAAATTCTGCGAAGTAATGACATACGGCAAATTTAAGGAAAGTTTGGAATTTTAATAGAATTCATATTTCATGTACCTAAATTTGTATCATAATTTGTTTCGTTCGAAATCCCAGAATAGTTCGTAACTATTCCCTGTTTTAAATCATGCTCAGAATGATTCTTTAGAGAATATTCTGAACGGAATCAATAATATTGACTGCAGTACGATCCTTGAGGTCTCGAATCCAGCTATGTATTGAAAACAATGGTCTACATTTTGAACAATTAATCAGTTAACGTAAGCAAAATAAATTGTATTTTGTTAAAGATGAGCACTTTCCTTTAGTTTGCCGTATGTCATTACTTCCCAGAATAAGATCCTTAATAGCAACACTATCGTATAGTGTAATAATATAGGGTGTGTTTTTTTTTCATAATCAATGGGTTCGATTCCCAGCTAGGATTATTGATTTTTCAAAAATCTAATGATGAGGTTTTAAGTTTTATTAAAATCGGGCTCGTGACTCCTTTGAGCATTTTTCGCTATTCCTTATAGTTTCGGATTTGGCCATCCAATCCCTTTTGAAAAATTCACCCTGTATATATTATACTAGCTAATCAACTTTAGTAATAGCAAAGATAATATAATAGTATTACATAGTAATAGGTACTATAATATAGTCACTTAAAATATATTTCATCCATATAAATATCTGTAAAGATCCGTTCCTTAGCGGAGAAATGTAGATCTGGCGACATCATTACATCATATCGAAACTATTCGAAACACGACAGCCGGGAGTTTACTGAAATTTATCGTTAAGCAATCGCTTGTACTAAATCTATAACGTACACATATAATAAGAAACGTATTGCATGTTTTGCAGATGTACAGAACATACTTGTAGAGAGCAAGATGTCTCTTTTTCTTGAGTTAGAGTTTCGACATAGATAGACTCTGCTGTCAATACTGGGATGTCCTTCCGAGGGCTTACCCGGGGCTGCCTAGGACCTAGGCAGTAGGTAGGAAACGTGTGGTTTTTAGTCGGTAGGAGTCCGGCATAGCATCCATAACGGATTTTCCACACGTTAAAAAAAAAGACTTGCTGTCAGTTCCATTACCAACTTACAGACTTAAAAGGGATATATATCTAACATATTCAACAAAATACCGTGAGACGGTCTCACCCGACTGCGCCCCTCTAACGTTTATTGTGAAAGTGAAAGTTCAATCCGATTGACGTTGTCATTTTTGTTTTATTTCAAACTTTGAACAGATGATCCACGTGACCTAGTGACGTAATTTAATGCAACAGAGTCACAGACTACAGACACAAGTCTCGCCATAAGCCCCTCTGCAATCTATTTTATAGAGAGGGGCTAAAACGGAAGCAATTTTATTAGGTTACTTATAAAGACACTTGCAATGAAGCCCATTCCGCAAATAGCTTTCATAGAAAGTTTTAGGGATCATTGTTTTATTGACGCTGTCACAACGACAGACAACAGACGCACGGAATTGCACAAAATTTCCATGACAGTTGATTGACCAGGGAATAGCAGTAGAGAACGGCATTCGAAATAACATCAAAGTGAACACATACTGCTCGTTCGTTCTAACTTTGCCGCTCGGCTCCATACTAAAGTCGAATTTTTAATTAGACGAAGTAAATGGACAGCAGCTAATGTCACTTCTTCATACAATGTTGATTATTTTCTATGACGAAGTGACATTAGCTACTGTCAATTTACTTCGTCTAATTAACAATTCGGGTATACGCCTCTACGCCAGCGGCAAAGTTAGAGCGAACGGGTAGTACATACATAGCAACTCATCTATACTAATATTATAAAGAGGAAAGATTTGTTTTCTTGTTTGTTTGTAACAAATCTCCTACGCTCCGGAACTACTGGACCGATTAGAAAAACTCTTTCACTGTTGGGAAGCTACACTCTTTGCGGTGAACATAGGCTATATTTTATTCCCGTATTTCCACGGGAACGGGAACTACGCGGGTGAAACCGCGTGACGTCCGCTAGTACAATATACATACGTAGCGACATATACGTGTAGCTTTAAGCTTTATATAAAGCGGTTAATAGATAGACAGAAGTCGCGTTTACTTCTAATTACAACAAATTCTTTACAGCAGAGTTGTTCTTCAAACTTCCCACGAAGATCTAGAAGAACGACTTTAAAAACAATAAAATACATACATAACATCACGCCTGTCTCCCAGCGGGGTAGGCAGAGACTATGACTTTCCAATTGCTACGATTCTGGCAAACAACTTTCGCTTCTTCAACTTTCATAAGTGTCTTCATAAATGCTCTTCGATTAAGGGTACTCTTGACCTGGCCTTTTCTCAGAAGATTATCGATTTGATCGACATGAGTATGCCGAGGTCAACCCCTACCAGTTTGCTCACTCACTCTCGCTTCATAAATCTGTTTCGTCAGCCTATTTCCATCCATTCTCTCCACATGTCCAAACCATCTGAGCATCCCTTTCTCTACCTTAGTCACTACATCTTCTGTCATACCGCAATGTTCCCTTATCACACTATTCTTTACTTTATCCCTCAATGTCACTCCAGCTATACTTTGCAAACTTCTCATTTCCACTGCATTAATTTTACAATCATGCTTCTCCTGCCACACCCAACTTTCACTACCATGCATAAGTGTAGGGACAAGCACTCCTCTATGTACAGCCATCCTTGCCTTTTTAGACACGTTCTGACTGCTCATAAAGGTGTGAATGGCTCCATTCACTTGATTTCCTGCCAAAACTCTTCTTTCAATATCATTGTCACACTTTCCATCTCTTGCAAATTTTGAACCCAAATATACAAACTCTTTCACCTGTTCTACGCTCTTTCCTTCGATCGAGCAATCAGTCATACAATTCTCTCTTTCAATAACCATTACTTTTGTCTTTTAAAAACAAACTACTCTAAATCAACACTTTCGTGCCTATAAAACAATATCATATCACTTAACCCGTCAAGTTCCAATTAGCGCGACCCCAGGGCAATCATCTAATTGGTGCGCGCGCGCCGGCACCGGTTCGTAACGCACTTTTGTACACGTCTATTCCGATTGAGCGATTATGATTAGTGTATTGCGGCTACTTTATAATGTAGACAGAGCCCACAGAGGTACTTAAAAATTTATAAGTATAGATTATAAAGAGGAAAGCTTTGATTGTTTGTTTGCATCGAATAGGCTCCGAAACTACTGGACCGATTTGGAAAATTCTTTCACTGTTGGGAAGCTACACAGTTTGCAATGAACATAAGCTATATTTTGTTCCCGTATTCCAACGGGAACGGGAATTACGCGGGTGAAACCGCGTGACGTCCGCTAGTACAATATATGTACATACATAGCGACATATACGTGTAGCTTTAAGGATACATAGACAGAAGTCGAGTTTACTTCAAATTACAACAGATTCTTTACAGCATAGTTGTTCTTCAAACTTCCCACGGAGATCTAAAAGAAAGATTTTTAAAACAAACTACATGGTACTCTAAATCAACACTTTCGTGCCTATAAAACAATATCATATCACTTAACCCGTCAAGTTCCAATTAGCGCGACCCCAGGGCAATCTTCCAATTGGTGCGCGTGCGCCGGTTCGTAACGCACTTTTGTACACGTCTATTCCGATTGAGCGATTATGATTAGTGTTGTGCGGCTACTTTATAATGTAGACAGAGCCCACAGAGGTACTTAAAAATTTATAAGTCTATACTAATATTATAAAGGGGAAAGCTTTGATTGTTTGTTTGCATCGAATAGGCTCCGAAACTACTGGACCGATTTGGAAAATTCTTTCACTGTTGGGAAGCTACACTCTTTGCGGTGAACATATGCTATATTTTATTACCGTATTCCAACGGTAACGGTAATTACGCGGGTGAAACCGCGTGACGTCCGCTAGTACAATATACATACATAGCGACATATACGTGTAGCTTTAAGGATACATAGACAGAAGTCGAGTTTACTTCAAATTACAACAGATTCTTTACAGCATAGTTGTTCTTCAAACTTCCCACGGAGATCTAAAAGAAAGATTTTTAAAACAAACTACATGGTACTCTAAATCAACACTTTCGTGCCTATAAAACAATATCATGTCACTTAACCCGTCAACTTCCAATTAGCGCGACCCCAGGGCAATCATCCAATTGGTGCGCGTGCGCCGGTTCGTAACGCACTTTTGTACACGTCTATTCCGATTGAGCGATTATGATTAGTGTTGTGCGGCTACTTTACAATGTAGACAGAGCCCACAGAGGTACTTAAAATTTATAAGTCTATACTAATATTGTAAAGAGGAAAGATTTGATTGTTTGTTTGCATCGAATAGGCTCCGAAACTACTAGACCGATTTCGAAAATTCTTTCACTGTTGGGAAGCTACACTCTTTGCGATGAACATAAGCTATATTTTATTCCCGTATTACAACGGTAAAGGGAATTACGCGGGTGAAACCGCGTGACGTCCGCTAGTTTTTTTTTTTTTTTTTTTTTTAACGTGAGGGAAAATCCTCGTAGGATGCTATGCCGGACTCTTACCGACTAAAAAACCTCACGTAACGCCCAACAGCCTATGGTTGAGAGCCCCGGGTAAGCCCTCAGGAAGGATGTCCCGTGACTCCCAACAGACCTAAGGCCGCCAATGCGGCCTTGCCCAGGGGGTGGTTCGGGTGCAATCCCGCGTCTATGGGGGGTTTCGGGTGTGACCCCGCTTCTAAGGGGGGGCGTGCGTGAGTGCTCACGTCACGCTGCCGTCATGGGCCTGCTTCTGTAAGGACGGTGAGCGGCCCTCTCACCGTCCTCAGACCCCCGGTCATGGAGGCCGATAGTCCTCGGCGAAGACACGTCGGCGGCGCCCAGGGCGCCGACTGCGGAACTCGGGTGGGAGGGTTCTCTCCCGCACCCGGCCCGCCGCCTTCTTCGCGAGCATGACCTGCTCGCAGAAAGAGGCGGCGCAGTCCCACTTACTCCCGCTGGAGAGCATGGCTCGCACCATGGCCTCAAGCGAGAGAGTGTCCACGCCCAGACCCACTACGAGGACCTGTCGCTGTTGTGCCCACGCCGTGCACTCCACCAGCGTGTGGAGCGCCGTGTCATCGCTGCGGTCCTCGCAGTGCTGACATTCGGCCGTGGTTTCCCGGTGTTTTCGCCACAGATACCTACCGAAGCTACCGTGCCCGGCAAGCATCTGTGTCAACCGGTAGGAGAGAGCACCGTGTCTTCTCTCCAGCCACTCGTCCATGACCGGTCTGACGGCCGCGATTGTGGCGAATCCCCCCTTTGGTTGCTCAAGTCGCATCTTCCATGTCTCCAGGGTTTCCTGGTGGAGCAGGGTCCGCTGGGCCTCGATTTCTCGAGACGCAGGCCTTTGGCCCCGCTCCAGCGCCTCCTTGCGCCATCTGAACAGTGACGCAAGGGCTCTCGCTTCCAGGTCCCATGGAGGGGTCCCGGCTAGGAGACATGCCGCCTCACCGGAGATCGTGCGGTATCCTCTTATCACCCTGACGGCCATCACTCTCTGCGGGCTCATCAGTCTAGCCTCATTGCTGGCCGTCAGGGTCTCCGCCCATATGGGAGCCCCGTACAGGGCCATGCTTCGCACGATCCCAAGGTACAGCCTCCTGTAGGGAGCGTTGGGTCCCCTGATGTTGGGCATCAGCCGCGCGAGTGCGGCCGATGCTCCCCTCAGTTTTGGGACCAAACTTCGGAAATGATGTCCGAAGTTCCACCGGCCATCGAGTACGAGCCCCAGATACTTCATCGAGGGCTCGATGCCGATGCTGACGCCCCCCACCTGTAGGCTGGATCCCGCAGGTGGCCCCATCCGAGGTCCGTGGAAGCACAGAGCCTCGGATTTGTGAAGGGCGACCTCAAGACCCAGCCGCCGAATCCGACCCACGACCTGAGCAACCCCTGCCGTGGCCTTAAGTGCTGCGGCACGGTGCGTTGCTCCCCGCGCCGTAACGAGGGTGTCTTCGGCGTAACATGTTACGCCGACCCCTCTGAGCAACGGACCACGCAGCACCCAGTCGTAACCGATGTTCCACAGGAGCGGCCCTAAAACCGATCCCTGTGGAACACCGCACGACACATCTCGCCGACCCGGCCCTAGCCAGCTCGGGTAAGTTATGGCTCTCTCGGAGAGATAAGCCCCGACAATTCGACGGAGGTAGGGAGGCACTCCATGATAGATAAGCGCCTCCCTGACGCAGCTCCAGGGCATGGTGTTGAATGCGTTGGCGATGTCGAGAGACACCGCCACCACCACCTCACCCTGTGAGACTGCTTCCTCCGTCAGGCCTCTAATGCGCATGATCGCGTCCACGGTGGAGCGTCCCTGACGGAAGCCAAACTGGCTATCCGCCAGATCAGGCCCCACGCGTGTGAGGTGCCCGACGAGGCGTTGTGCAATAATGCGCTCAAAGAGCTTGCACACCTCGTCGAGCAACACGATCGGCCGGTACCCTGATGGGGAATTTGCCGGCCGCCCCGCCTTTCGACTCAAGACCAGTTTCCCTGTCTTCCAGACCTTGGGAAACTGGCCTTTTTCAAGGCATGCGCTATAAAGACCCATAAGTCGAGGCCCAAGCACCTCGAGAGCCAGGACCCATGCACGGCCTGGAATGCCGTCGGGTCCAGGGGCGGTGTTTCTACGGGATTTAAGCCGCAGGACAGCCGCCCCTAACTCACCCTCGGTGACTACGGGCACGTCGTTCTCGCTGTCTTCCGCGTTGGGCGCCTGAGACGGAGCCATGCGCGGAGGAACGTGTTCCTCCGCTCTCGACGGGAACAAGGAGTCCAGGACCCCCTCCAGCCGCTCCGGCTGGAGACTCTGGGTTAGTGGGGGCGCCTTAGGGCGTAATTTGCCTCTTACCATGAGGTACGGGCGCCCCCACGGGTTCCGCTCCAGAGTCTCCATCAGCTCTTCGCGGCCCAATTTTTTGGACCGCTTGATGGTGGTCTGGAGGGCCCTCTTGGTCTCCTTGTACCCATCGTAGAGCTCCGTCTCTCGGGCTGCCGCATCGTCTGGGCGGCGACGCCTTCGGCGAAACCTGGTGTACCGGCGGCGCGCGGTAACGCAATCCACGCGCAACTGCGCGATTTCCGGCGTCCACCAGTACACCTGTTTCCTCGCCGGTCTGGGCCTAGCCCTGGGCATCGCCGCATCGCAGATGTGCGACATGGCTCTCCCGAACCACTCCACCTCGGTATCAACATCGGCAGGCCTGTCCGCTGTCGGAATCCAGGACTGCACGATGGCCGCCTCCAGGAGAGCCTCCCGATCCAGGCGATGGAGTGCCCAACGCGGTTCCGGGGGATTCGCGATTGTTGGCGGCAGGTTAGGTGGAGGGGAGACGTCGAACCGAATATATCGGTGATCTGACGACGTCTCCTTCTCCTCCACCACGCGCCATCCCTGGACACGGCGGGCGAGCTCAGGGGTCGCAAACGAAACGTCTATGACCGAGCTGAGCCCCCGCCGCGCCCAGGTTGCGACATTCCCCCGGTTCAGGATGACTAGGCCACGTGTAGTGACCCAGTCCTCCAGTATCCTCCCCCTGCCTCTGGTTTCCCGGGAGCCCCAAGCCTGCGACCAGGCATTGAAGTCTCCCAGGACCAGGACAGGGCGAGGCCGGCATGCAGCGAGAACGACGTCCAGCTCAGGGAGCCATAGCTCAAACTGATGCTGGTCGAGGCTCGGCGAGACGTAAACGGCCACGACAGCCACACCCTCATATTCCGCCGCGACGCAACCCGGGCCCCTAGCAATAAGCGCTAGGCGCGAGTCGTCCGCGCCGGTCCCCCCAAAGATGGTCGCCATGCCGTCCAGATCCACCGGGCTTCCCGGGTGAACCCAGTACGGCTCAGCGACGACGACAATATTAATGGACCACTGCCTGATGCTCTGGTACAGAAGGTCCTGAGCACCAGTGCAGTGGTTCAGATTCACCTGCAGGATGCGGATATGGGTGTCCATTAATGGACGTCCATATCCGCACCCTGCCGCGAACGTGCACCCACACCCTCTCCCCTCCGTGCGGACGGACGGGGCTTCGGCCTTGAGGCAGCGCAGGTCTTACTGCCCGCCCGGTGGTTTGCCTCCTTGCCCTCCGCCACGCATTTAAAACAGCGTGGCGGAGCGTCACAGGCAAGGGCCGTGTGACCGGGCTGACTACAGCGGAAGCACCGATCGCCCACGGTGACTTCCGCCGTACACTGCACTCCTACATGCCCCACGACCAGGCACCTATAGCACCTGTCTTCGCGGGGCTGCAGGAGATGCACCTGCGCCCTCAGGAAGCCTCCAATAAGGAGGCTCCGTCCGTCCGCCACTTTCTGGACCGCCGCGACGGGACAGCTCACGACCGCCGACCCGTGACCAGTGGGGCCAAAGCGGATTTCGCCTGACCTCACCTGATCACGGGGGCAGCCACTCGCCTCCACGACGGCGGAGATTATCTCCTCCGTCGTAGCCGCGTCATCCAGACCCGAAATGCGCAGACTCGCGCATTTGTTGGGTCTGGTGACGCGGACGTCACCCTTGTCCAGCGACTCCCGCAGCTTTGCCGCTAAGGCTTTGGGGCCGCTGGTGGCGCCGGAGACCTCGAGGAGGCGCGCTCCGGTGCGCGTCACCTTGCACCGGAGCCTCCCCTCAATCTCGAGGGCCTTGAGGTCTACTGAGGCTTTCGCCTGCCTCAGTACCTCGGCGTACCCCACGCCCTTCGCCTTGCCTTCTGTCGTCACCGTAATGACGACGGCAGTGGAGCGAGGAGCGCGGAGCCTCTTCGGCGCCTTCGCCGCGGCGGCCTTTGCCGCTTTTGCGGCGACCTTTGCCGCCTTCTTGGCGGCCTTCGCCGCCTTTTTGGCGGCCTTAGCCGCCTTCTTCTTTGCTCCTGCCACCTCCCAGATCCCCTCTCTAGAGGGAGTCTGGGGTGCGGCGGGAGCGCTGGCTGGGCTGGTGGAGGCGGGGTTGCCACCTCCACCAGGTGCCGTCTTCTTGGGGGCGGAGGCCTTCCGCTGGAGACCGGGAGCCCCACTGGGTGCAGCCGTCGTCGCGTACGACGTGACGGCGGGTGCCGCCAGCGGCGGGCGGTATGCCCGGTCCTCGAGGACGCCGAGGCGGCGCTCGATGGTCTCCAGCAGTTGGACCGTCGTCGGGGTCGCCTTAGGTGCACGGGGAGCGGGGGTTTTAACACCCCGAGCCTCCCCGGCCCCCTGGACGAGCTGCGTAAGCTTGCCGATTTCCTCCCGCATCAGCTCTTGCTGCTTGCGGGAGTCGGCAAGCTCCTTCTCCAGGCTCGCAACCCGAGCCCGGAGCTTCCCCTCCTCGCTGGAGACGCTCCTCTCAAGGAGCTCCTCCAGCGCCTTCGTCGCCCCTGTGACGGCTTCCGTCACAACCTTCTTTTTGCCCGCAACATTCTTAGCGCCCTTTACGGCGCCAGTAATGCGGGCAAAAGCCGCCAATATTTCCTTCGCCGCCGGCACCTCCGTGACCCTCCCGCTTGGCAGCGGGGGCACAATCACCGGCGGCTCTGCCACCCTCCCTCTCGCTCTGTAGAGGTCGGCTTTCCGACCTCTACCCGCGGTGGTAGCAGCTACCATCCTAGGAAGGCTACCTTCCTCCTCGCTGCTGGAAGATTCGGACCCAGGCCGACGGAACAGGCCTTTGCCTGGTCCGCTTGACCTAGGTCGCTTCCGCCTCGCTTCTTCGGCATGGAGACCGAGGGTATCCTCGGTCTCGGTACCCATATCAACTGCAGACTCCATCTCGGAGCCGGCACGGGTTGACGCGACCTCCGCGTCACTGGGGGTGGTTTTGAGGCACACCCCTGGGCCTGAACTATGGTGACCCCTCCCATATACCACCTGGGATGAACCCTGGCGGGGGTCGACATGCCGAGACATGCCAAGCGATTCCCCGGACACTGTCCGGGTGCGCTCCTGGGTAGTTACATTCGTAGTGTTTTGCTCCATAGTTGTTTTTTGCGTTTAGCGTCCGCCGACGTAAGGTTGGGAATGGGGAAGTTGGGAAAGGATGTGAGGATGGGAAGGGTGGGAAGGTGGGAGTGACGCCCTAGGCACTGAGTTCCCCCCAGCGATGCAACAAATAGCCGGGCGTCAGAGCGTGAGTTTCGGGGTAATTTTTTAAAGAGGTTTTCTTCCTCGCAACTCCAAAGAGCCACCGTGCCCGTCTGTTGCCAGACGGGGTTACGGCTCGGCCGAACGATGGTTCCTATGGAACCGTGTACTTCGCCACTGATCACTCAGTGGCGAAGTACTCGTCGCCCTGGGAGTTCTCCACTAAGTACGCTCTGCATAACAGAGCGTATGTGGAGAACTCCAAACCGGCCATAAAGGCCCCCCCCTCCTTGGTGGACTATTGGCCGTGGGCGACGACGTGCGCCTCAGGCGAAGTCCACATCGTCGTCCACGTTACCAGGATGCACCACGTGGAGGTTGTCCTACCCAGCACCCCTGACGTCCGCTAGTTATATATAAAACTAGATAGCGCCCGCGTGATATTTTATTCCCGTTCCTGCTTCTCAAAGAACTTATTCCCGGGGTAAAAAGTACCATATGTGATATTACGGTCTATAACATACTTATCCCTGTACCAAATTTCAGCCAAATCCGTTCAGCCGTTAGGGAGTGAAAGAGAAACGAACATCCACACATCCAGACATCCACTCATCCACACTCAACTTTCGCAGTAAAATTACTTCGATCTCAGCATTATTTAAACTGTGTAACATACTGTATGAATCGTACTTTAAAATGGTGAATTTTATAACTCGAAAATCGATTAGGCTTAGTTGATTTGCTTCTAGTACAACGGAAATTACATGCGGGTGGAATCGCTAACGCAGGCTAGTTAAACATAGTCGTGGATCAGTCCGTATTTGATGCCAGAAATAGCGTAGACACGATTTGTTTTTATTCCCTTCCTGGATTAACATCCCAAGATTTACTGGGAAATAACTAAAATAGGATTCATTGCAAGCTAAGCAAGCACCAAGCATGTTGATCTACTTGGATTTTTAAAATATATCCCTACCACAGAATATTTGAGAAAATTAATTTTGTTTGTTAATCAAGTCGGAGACATTTTGGATAAATTCCTGATCATTAAAAAATTTTTCAATAAAAAATACAACCGACTTCGAACAAATCCTGAAAAATAAAATTTACTTAGCACAAAGTAATATGTATTTTGATTTGTCAGATTTTATTCAATATCATATTGAAGTCAGCGCCAGGTAAATTCATAGGTTTAGGTAGGTATTATTCATGGCACCAACTTCAATATTATATTGAATAAAATCTGACAAATCAAAATACATATTACTTTGTGCTTAGTAAATTTTATTTTTCAGGATTTGTTCGAAGTCGGTTGTATTTTTTATTGAAAATTTTTTTTCAATATTTTAAGTGACGGGTGAACCGAAAAATATATCTATCTAGGTGAAAGTTCTCATTAATACAAATCAATCAAGCCCTAACACAAGGTAGCTGCTCTGTAAATTGTCAAGGAATTCCCTCGACTGTCTTTTGGTTCCATCATCGGATTGACTCCAGACCTTCATTAACTGTAGTACATTAAAGCACTGAACTAAAAAGTAAACAAACGCACTAGTTGTCCCTATAATAAATTATCGGTGGTTGCCCTCGATTTATCCAGGATCCCATAAGCAGATCATAACCATGTTAAAATGGGACCACCTCAGAAGTTACCCTATAGTTAGTATACCCTATTCAACAAAAAAAAAATTAAATCCGTCTATAATTGACGGAAATATCGGTGAACATACATAAAACATTGAGAACTTTCTTTTTTTTTTAAGTCTGATCTATCAATCTAGGTGTAAAGTTCTCATCAATACAAATCAATCAAGCCCAAACACAAGATAACTGCTGTAAATTGTTAAGGAATGCCCTCGACTGTCTTTCGACTCTATCATCAGATCGACCTTCATTAAAATATAGAACATTAAAGCACCTAATTAAAAAGTTAACATGCGCACTAGTTGTCACTACAATTTTCCGTGGTTGCCCTCGATTTCTCCTGGATTCCTTCATCAGATCCTGACATGGTGAAAATGGGACCACCTCAGAAGTAAACCATATTTAACAAAAATAAAATTTTTGAAATCCGTCTATATTTGACGAAAATATCGCTTGACATACATAAAAAAAATACATACAGACGAATTGAGAACCTCCTTCTTTTTTGAAGTCGGTTAAAAATAGGTCTGCTGCGCTTCTTCTTGCGTGGTTTAATAACTAACTCGATAGATTTACTTCAAAGGAGTTTCGGTAGTAGGTAAGTCCCGTCTTACCCGTTAGGCACGGAAGTCTACAAAGCTTTTTACATTGTTATTGGTAACATTATCTTGACGATCGTAGGTAGACGGCTCTCCGTCTCTACATACTCCAAAATTAGTCAAAAAGCACAACTGAATCTAACGAACTTTTCATTAAAAATATTATACTACACTATATTACACTGGGTTATGTAAAATCAATAGGCAGTTCCCGTGAATGGCTTCGCTTAATATGGGTCATCGCGCCCAGTCGACATAAAAACATATTCTGACACAGAAATAACTTGAACAGATCCACAACATGTTAACCTATTTAAAATTTTGTATTACCGGCACCATTTTAGGTAGAAATTTAAGGATTTTCCCCTCTTCTTTTTATATCACTAAGGTTGCAGGCGGATATATGCCTCACTTGACCAAGAGTGATCACAGTAGACCTTTGTAACACCAAAGGTGATCCACTTCCTCTACCAACCATTCTAAGATCCCTGAACCACCTTTGTTTTCCAGAGAATATAGGATCCGATACGTTCGGTTCGGCTTTTCTATATTCAAAAGTCTCCTTTTCATCTACCTAACTTACCCCGCGACTATGGCATAGCCTAGTCAGCCATTCAGCAGAAGAATTAAGACCAAATCTGGAAGGCGACTGAAAGTGAGCATACAATGAACTCAATGCTATCTTTTTTCCGCACGGAAATCCTACATGAATGCTATGACTTCTTAGACTCTAAAACCACATGCTGACCTACAATTTTACGGCCGGGAGACCCGGAAAACCCCTGGGCAGGATGTCCCAGTGTACTAGGTAGTAGGCTATCGTTCTCAGAGATACCACCACCATAGGCACAGTCATTTAGGTCTATTACTAGGCATGAAAACGTTACGATATATGCACTAATTTGCTGGAACAGAGGAAACAACCAATAAGCCGCGTAATATACGTTTATTTATGGTTTTGACATGTTACGTCGAGTTATTGCGGTCGCGTTAATTAATGTGCGCGGAAAATTTTACACTTATGTAATTTTTTCGCTCCGTGTTCACAGGAACTATGTGGAAAAGCGACGGCGACATTTATTTACTCAATAGTTTATCCCATCTAAATACCATATAGGTACTCGGCGAATAATTTCGAATAGTGATTTCTGCCAACCGTGCTTTCTATGGAAGGATTCTTCGGCGAGCCGTGCTTTCTACGAGTAGTGATTTCTGCCAACCGTGCTTTCTATGAAAGGAGACGTCTGCCAAAAATGATTCTGTCAGCAGATTATTCGAACAAACGAGTTGAGGATTAACGTTCCAGGCTCAGGGAGACAGGGTCTGCCTGCTGTTGAAATTTTTCCTGCTTGGCTCAACGAAATATGAGTACAATTCTTCTCATCTTCGACGTCTGTTCTGCGCTGTACAGGCGGCGCTGCGCCTGCACTACACCCGCGCCACAGCCGCACCTCGCCTCCACCCTATTTTGGTCCGCGCCTAAGCCATGAAAGGAAGCCTTGGCCCAGAAGTGTTTGAATTTTGGCTGAGCTAATGCTGTAGGCATTCTCTACCAGTAAAACCCACTTCTTAGAAATGCTGGGTTGCGTTGTCGAAAGTCTCGAAACAAACATTTCTCCTTTGGACTACATGCATAGTATACGACATTTTCCTTTTACTTGCGAATACTTGTGGCGCTACTCGTGAGTTTGATGATTCCAACCCCTATCACCAACAATGAAACCATCACTGGAAGTAAAAAAATCGAGTCGAATACATATTTCGAAGCAGGTGGACAGCCGTTCCATAAAAAGGTCACGGGAAGGAACTGGATGCGGAAGTTGGAGAGCCGTGTTAACTGACGTCATTACTGGCACATGACCGTCATTATACTGCCGGTGCACTGCGGATATCAGTAAGCCGCACACGTCAGTTCTGCATCCGTGATTTTAGCACACTAGACTCTAGAGAGTTTAAAGTATGCCTCAACGTTGTGAATATTGAATGTAATTAAAATTACATTTCGACTCTATTTTTAGACTTCTAATATTATGAAAGGTCAAATTATTAGAAATTACGGTTTTACATCGGATACGGTAACACAATCCTATAAGAGAACTAGTGTCATAAACGAAGGACCTTCATACTTCTCAGTTCAATCTCCATGCCAGTGTTACTCCTGAAATCACAAGGGAAATCCAACATTGGCAGCATGTCTTTGGAATGAGGAGTCATTGGAGGTCGCCCGTGTAGAACAGATGACACACCTTCAGGGTCCTCTCTACCAAGCTCAAGATAAAAGTTCACAGAGGATTCCAGAACTATCTATCAGATTCTCGCCATGGAAGATCCCCGCTTCAGCTTCGCTTATGAGATTTTTCCCAGTCGACTTGGAGAATGCAACTTGTGACTTGGGGCATCGTTCCAAGTGTTTACCCTGGACTCCCAGCCGTAGGCCGTTGTAGGGCACCTATGGCTGGTAAGGTAATAAGTGTAATAATCCATTAGGATTTTCACACAAAAAAGCTTTTCGCGCAATTCCAGCTTGTCATACATTGGTTATGTTATAGTAGTTGTTGAATTTTTCCACGAATTCGCCAACTTAATGGTCGTGGCTGTCACTGAAAATTAATGTCTTTTAAGTAAGTAGTGCCAACCGCAAAGCCACATAGTTTTTAGGGTTCCTTACCCAAAGGGTAAAAACGGGACCCTATTCATGCTGTGCTGTCTGTCGCTGTCGGTCTGTCTGTACAGTTCGTCTGTCTGTCTGTCTCTTCGTCATGAGGCTTTATCTCAGGAACCATGATAGCTAGTGAGCTGAAATTTTCACAGCTGGTGTATTTCTGTTGCCGCTATAGGTTTCCTGACTAAATACAGCCAAGAGAAAAAGGGGGGGGGGGGGGGGGAGAAAACAACAAATGTGGTTTTTTGTCGTTTTTAAAAAATGTGAGAAAGGTACTTTTAGACATTTGAATTTTGGAAGTAACAAGTGTGATATTTAAAGTAGCTTAGAGTAGAACAGTAAATTATTCCATCAGCTGTAAATATTATGATGAACGAAATGATTTCAAATTATCTTGAATTCTCTCCCACAGATAGTTTTATCATCTATCAGTGAATTTATCACATCGAGATACTGCATGATACGTGTATTGTAATTTGTGTTATGAATACGTATCTACTTTATCAATACTAATATTATAAACAGTAAAGATTTGTTTTTTTGTTTCTTTGTTTGTAACGAATAGGCTCCGGAACTACTGGACCGATTTGAAAAATTCTTTCACTGTTGGAAAGCTACACTCTTTGCGGTGAACATAGGCTATATTTTATTCCCGTATTCCCACGGGAACGGGAACTACGCGGGTGAAGCCGCGTGACGTCCGCTAGTTTCTAAATAAGATGCATGCAATATTTCTATGCAAATACGGGACGTGAGAAGTGCATCGAATGGATTGCTTATTGTCCCGGTCTCATTATTCCCGCTTCTTCATCTAATGGGAACTTATATGCGCAGTTGAATAAATTGATAAAAGTAGTTATTACCAGAGTATAATGTATCGCTTTTTTTTAACGTGACAAAAATCCTACAGGGATGCTATGTCGCAATCCTACCGACCAAAAACCACTCGTATCCTACCTTACAGCTACGTTTGGAAGTCTCCGGGTAAGCCCTTGGAAGGAAATCCCAAGGACTCCCAACAGAGCTACGGCTACCACTGCGGCCTCACCAAGGGGGGGGTAGTTCGGGTGCTATGCCGCTTCTTTGGGGGGCGTGCATGAATCCCTCACGTCACGCTGTCATCTAGGGCCTGCTTCTGTAAGGACGGTGAACAGCCCTCTCACTGTCTTCAGGCCCCCGGTCATGGAGGGCGATAGTCTTGGGGACGCCGCAGACTGCGGAACTCAGATAGGAGAGTTCTCTCCCGCTCCCTCTGCGCCTTTTCTTTCATGAGCATGACCTGCTCACAGGAAGAGGCAGCGGAGTCCCACTTACTCCCGCTGAAGATCATGGCTCGCACTATGGTCTCCAGCGAAAGAAAGTTCTCGTCCAGACCTGCCACGAGGACCTGGCGCTGTTGTGCCTACGCCGTGCACTCCACCAATGTGTTGGAGCGATATAATCTATCCCTGTATCAAATGTTAGCCAGATCTGTTAAGCTGTTAGAGCGTGAAAGACTAACAGACTTCTAGATACATTCATATATACATTTATACACCCATCCATATTTTCGTATTCGCGTTTATAATTATAGTAAGGTGAAGGATTTACGTCTCAGCAAAAAAGTTGCTTTTTCAGTTCCACAACCGTGAAAGCGATCTTAATTAACGTTGTTCGTAATTCTGGAGCAGTATTTTTTAATAGTTTATGTTCGCTACACGGTTCTAATAAAAAATATTCGTAGAAAAAGCTCTCTTACTTTTTAGACTGCAAAAGGTTAAATCTTGTTTTCTTGCCTAAAATATAAAATACAATTTTTCACCCCAAAAATTCTCGGCTATTTACAAACAATGTTCACAGTCGATTTAATCTTAACCTTGCTGCGTTCGTTTATCAAAGCGTTCAACTGTGTAGGACGGTTTCCACCGCGAGCTGAGCGGGGGCCATTAATGAATCCGCTTAAATGAAGCGCTCGTGGTCCCGCGGAATCAGTGTACTGTAAACGATCACTGTAGTATTTGTAGCAAGCAACATTTACTGTGGCCGGTTATAGCTAGGTGACCATCACATGACCACTGTGTGACAGTTATTTGCGAGCGTTACTGTGCTTCGGAAGGCACGTTAAGCCGTTGGTCCCAGTTGCTAGTAAAATCGTTAAGCCAAGTTGCGGGGCGGCTTGAAAAATTTCAGCAGCAGGCAGTCACATCCTGCGCCTATCCATATCAACACGGCAATAAGGCTCACCACCTATTACGTGGGACAATTTCTAAAAAGGTGAAATGTGGGCAAATAATATGCCGCTGCCTATCCCTGCGGGGATGAAAGGCGTGATCACATGTATGTTAAATCGCAACAGTAAACTGTGGCACGGTGGCGGAAATACAAGTACACAGTTTACTGCGCCGATTCATTAATGGGCCCGCTCAGCTCGCAAGCTCGCAGTGGAAACCGGGCTTACTTATATCTTCGTAAACCGACGTCTAGTTTTTATTTACGTGGCATTTTTGTGTTATCATGTTATTTGTATGATAAACTAGGTTTATGATTCATTCTGGTATAAACTAAAGGAAAATATGGAATTTTATGATACAGTATGTTTGGCACCGATTCGGCGCAGATTACTTTCTTTAAAAGTCGCAGGGACTTCGCACCAATAGGTATGAGCGAAATACCACAAAACAGAACCTGTATGTTTAAGAAAATAGTTCAATGATTTTGCGGTATGTATCGTATGTAGGTACCAAAATTTTTATAAATTTTGCAGTTTTATTTATATTTACTAGACATCTTAAACAGTACAAGGCTAACAATATATTAGTGTTGCTAAGGAAGTGTTAACAACAGTTCAATACTCATAAATTGTCCGCAGACACCTCATAACTGGCGCCCACTGTGGGACCCATTCCCATTACCAATGTGTATGTTGCATGGTGCATGTCATGACATCTGCAACCTAAACCTCATTACGTTAAAGATCAACTTCCTATGTATCATTTTCAATTTTCCTGATTACTTTTACGCATCAAAGTAAAATGAACTTTGTCCATAAAAGAAAAAGATCCATTATAGCATCCTCGTTAGTTTCAATAAGGGTCTATGTGTAAAGGGGGAGTGAGAGTTATATAGAATGGGAACAAGACAAGGAAGGTTGAAGCCGTCGCGACAGTCGGAGGAAATAGAGCCTTTTGTTTTGTTAGCATGCACGTAAATAGTAAACAACATGTACTGAAGTTTATACGAATTTTGTGGGTAGTTGTAATATACTTTACAAGCTTTAAACAGAATGTTCCCAGCAATTTTTCTAAAACTATAAACTCAAATATAAACATCCTGGTCCTTGCGTTGTGAAATAAAGTTCAGACGTAAGAGTTATTTTTTTAAACATCAGCCGTATAAAACTCCATAAGCCAATACATATTCTACATTCAATACCCTTACTAACCTTGCTAGCCCTACCGTCTGGCCCTACGGCAATTTGTCAAGAGCCCGGACCTACCCTCAACGTCCCCTCATATAAAAAATCATTTGAATAATCAGAATGATGACGTGGCCCTCGATATTGGCAATAGAGCAGGTGCAGTAGCTATTCAGGAAATGGATATTGACGGTTTATGGTCGCGTGTCACGTAAGATTGCATTTTTGGTCGATATATTTGGATTATTAACCTACGAACCTTTTAATACCTTATCAGTTAGGCTAAGGCCACACTATTAGAGCCTAGTTAGGTGCTCTAAGTGCCAAGCGACTCGTTTAGTGACTGTTTCTAGCGAACAGACGCGTTACGTACTATCAAAGTGGCCACATTGTGTGCGACGTGCTTTGCGGTAGGTGCCTGAGTGTATACCTACGTCCGTGAGTGACTTGGATCTTAGTGCTAAGAGGGGCTCGTGTATAGTGGCTTTAACCTGTAAAATTTTACATAAAACTCGAAGCAATCTTACTAATGTTATAAATGCGAAAGTTTGTGAGTATAGATGTGTGGATGTTTGTTACTCTATCACGCTCTAACGGCTGAACGGCTCTGGCTGAAATTTGGTACAGGGATACATTATAGTCTGGAATAACACATAGGCTACATTTTATCCCGGGAATAAGTTCCTACGGGAAGCGGGATAGGGAACAAATTTTACGCGGGCGAAGCTGTGGGCATCAGTTAGTTCAATAATAAAATTTCTTTACCTACACGCCATCTTGACTTTCCTTCATATACTCAACACAATTTCAGATATTAAACGGAGTAAGAAATTTCTGATATCAGAATTTAATTTGACAAGACACTTTTTTTGCTTTTTGCCTCTACACGATTTGCGTGATATTAGCTGTGGGTAAGTAGCTCTTTATTATATCTCGATCTACCCTCACGTATGAGTCACTCCACGCGGAGGGTCGCCGATGCGACTCCGAGCCCCGTATGCGCCCGTATTTATAGAATTTATCACCGTTTTATATCGAACCACTGCAAAGACTATTAAAATGCTGAGAAGCATCATTTAAAGCCCGTTGTTTGGTTACATTGACGATGTTTTATGCTATCAAAATCAAATCAACGTCTTTTATAGCGACCACAGTATAAAATAGGTTTCCATATTTTTTTATTAGCATAGTTTGGTAGTTTACTGTGAAGTTGTGGCGCCGTGTTATCAATTTTGAATGTAAATATTACATTGTTTTTGAGCTAACATGATTTCAAAATTAGTATGGTTTTTTGAGTCTTTTATTATTTTTGATACTTTTCTTACTTCTCAACGTTTCAGTTAGGTAGGTATATTACAGTAACAAAATGAGCGATGAGCAGTTTCAGAAATATTCGCTGAACGCGAAATAGGTCTGAAAACCCTAATTAAAGTAGACTGTTATTACAGCTAGGTTGGAGTTTGCGTTCATTTTCATTTACGCTATCAAAAGCTATTTAAATCTACATCTTAAAAAAAGAACTATAGTTAATCACTTTTTAATAGCATGAAAAGAAATTCACATCTAGACCGTAAAGATAGAAAGTCGATGATATCAAAGAATTGATAGGTAATTTATACTTAAAGCAACATTCTAAGTTAAATACAAGGGTATTAATGGAAAAAAGATAGGTAGGTACCATTGTACGTGAGACGCAATATTTCTGACATAACTTTTCTTGTACAAATAGCCCAAGGACGAGTTAATTGCCCTGATCTTCTTAGCGAGATAAAATTGAGAGTACCAGTCCAAAGACTACGGCATAGGTACTCCTCTTTTACATGTTGCACCTTTTCGCACGAACTTCAGGAGAAATAGCTTCTTGCCCAGGGTTTGTTCAAACTTTAATGGACTTAATGTGGACAGGCAATATGACCTATTTGCCTCTAGTGTAGGTTCTCTCAGGTCTAATCTAACTTTAGATTTTGTGAATATTGTGAATAATGTTGAAATTATTTGATTGGCTGTACTCAGGTGGATTTGTTTCAACTCTGTATCTTATATTATGTATGTTATTAACTATCTGTGGAAGCTTGTAGTTGGCATTTGTATTAATGTACTTGCAAAGCCATTTGTATTATAGCCGTAAGCTCCCCAAAAAATGTAAAATAAAATAAAATAAATAAATAAGTTAGTAATTTAAAGTGTAATGTTGTGGTTTATTTACATGATGTACCTAGTAGTCATTAAGTTAATTTTACCTTTGAGAATGCCACAAGGCGAAACCGGTCAGGTATAATAATGTTGTGGAACAGTACAAGTGGTGTTATTCAATATGTTCCTCATAGTTATTGTTATCAATTCATTCACAAACAATATGTTGGAAGTCAATAATAATATCTATTACCTTGAGCCAAGAACCTGCTACTATCGACAAATGTCAGGCCGACCTTTCCCTCTGTGTACTGAAGCGTGCAAATGTACTGATAACGATAACGTCATCTTGCGATTACTGAGCGAAAGAAGAAAAGAGATAAAGTAGGTGTGGTGTATACTTTAATCTGTGAGTCTGTGACGCGATTTGGAAAGGACATTTATTTTTACGTATGTACGTACACATACAATATTTAGTAAATACTGTATGTGTACGTACATACGTAAAAATAAATGTCATTTAGGTCGAGTAGTAAATACTATTTACTACTCGACCAAGCGTTCTTGACCAACGCGTGGAATGATCCCTTACCGCCTGCACCTACATCAGGTACCGGAATGCGGACCACGCTCATGTATCCGTTTTCGTAAATTTTTCGTAACATTTGAATCGTCAACTTCGCTTGGTCGAGTAGTATGTAGGTACATAAATATAAAAGCGACGCTCAATATGACAATAGAAAAGGAGCGCGACAGGCATATCCCTTGATAAGAAAAGGCAGTGGATGCCAGAGAAATATCTTCATTTTCTATAAGATGAAAATATCCGGGGGCCTGAGGTCGGTGAGGGGGTTGCTCACCGTCCTTACAGAAGCAGGCCCATGACGGCAGCGTGACGTGAGGGATTCGCGCACGCCCCCCCTTAGAAGCGGAATCCCACCCGAAACCCCCCAAAGACGGGGGATAGCACCCGAACCACCCCCTAGGCGAGGCCGCTGTGGTGGCCGTGGGCCTGTTGGGAGTCCTGGGACATGCTTCCGAGGGCTTACCCGGGGCTCCCAACCGTAGGCGTTGGGTGTTACGTGAGGTTTTTTAGTCAGTAGGAGTTCGGCATAGAGGATTTTCCCTCATGTTAAAAAAAAGGTTTAATTTATTCAATAAAATATTAGACAAATGTTAAAATCAGGGACCGGACAACCCCGCTTACGAGTTAAGCCTTTCAAAGGGTAATCTGAACGATAGGATAATTCATATCGCAGTGTTACCTCTTCATCGAGTATCCCTTCTAAACCTAGCGAAATGGCTAACCCGTTTATTACGGTATCTACGTGAAGGGGTAACCCCTTCAATTGAGTTAAGCCTTTGAAGGGGTTACCTCTACGAAAGGGTTTTTTCGGGTAACCTAGGCTTACCCAATCATTGTATGAAGGTGGGGGCATTCATACTTGTACAGTCAGCGACAGAAGTAGCTTAACACATTTTAAACTTACGAAATCGATTCATAAATGAAAACTTACACGTAATACTTATTTGTAATAATCTTTTTATAAATATATACTCTAATTACAAGTTCAACAACATTAACATGTCCTACGTTTAAGTTTTCATTCATGAATCTATGTCGTAAATTTGACATGTGTTAAGCTACTTTTGATGTTGACCGTACTTGTACCGAAGCGGGGTCTCTTTTGTTAGTTGTCGCAAATTTGGCAAATTGGTAAGTTTGGTAACAAGGGAAGTGACGACACCGACGATAGCGAGCCAGCAAGAGCGCCTTCAAGAGAGCGGATGCCCAGCGCGTCGCACGGCTGGGTCGGGAGCTAGCCTCGCACCCCACGGGAGGCCGTGGCTACTGGCAGCTGGCCAAAGCTGTGCATGCTAACTTCTGCCAACCCTCGCTGCCACCGCTGCGTTACCCCGATGGATCACTGGCTCACAAGGCCCAAGAGGAAGGCGACCTGCTAATTAACCTCTTTGCGGCCAATTCCCGGGTCAACGACTGTGGCATGCAGCCCCCCACCATCGCCGATTGTAGTTACACAATGCCAGAAATTGTCATCCGGCAGTGTGATGTGCAGGCGGTGCTGCGGTCACTCGACACGCGGAAAGCCAGTGGTCCTGACGGCATTACGGCGGTGGTGCTGAAAAAATGTGCTGCCGAATTGGCTTCAGCATTAACGCGCTCTTTAGGGGAAGTGCCGTAGGCTTGGAGGGTGGCGAACGTACAACCGATCCCAAGAAAGGGGATCGGTCGGACCCTGCCAACTATCGCCCTATAGCCGTCACCTCGATCATTTGTAAAATATTTGAGCTGATCATCAAGAAACGGCTCATGCGCTAACTCGAGGATCACTCGCTACTCAATGATCGACAATATGGCTTTAGGCCAAAACGATCTACGGGTGACCTCCTGGCATACGTGACGCATGTTTGGGGTGTGGCTATGGAGAGGCACGGTGAGTCGTTGGCTATAAGCCTCGATGTCGCTAAAGCCTTCGATAGAGTATGGCATGCGCCCTGGACCGCATTTCACAATGGGGATCCTCGAACCTGGTTGAGTTCAATGCCCGTAAAACACAGGCGTGTGCTTTTACAGCTAAAAAACCCCTTTCCTACCCTTACCCTCTCTTCAGAATACAACGATTCCACTTGCAGATAATCTGGACATCCTTGGCATAGACGTCCGGCCCGAGCTCAATCACAAATACTATATTGAGCGATGTATTGGGCTAGCCTCGAGAAAACTAGGAGTCCTAAACAAGGTGGAGCGGTTCTTTACGCCAAACCAGAGGTGTCTGCTGTACAAGACGCAGATACGTCCTTGCATCGAATACTGCTCTCACCTTTGGGACGACTCCGCGAGGTACTTGCTTGACGTGCTGGACTCTAAGCAGCGGCGAGCTATTCGCATTATCAACTGCCCTGAGGTAACGGAAAGTCTGGAGTCATTGGCGCAGCAAAGAACTATTGCATCTTTGGCTGCTTTCTACCGTATCTATCACGGTGAGTGTTCTGAAGAACTCTTCAACCTACTCCCACCCTCTCCATTCCGATCCCGAACAACGCGTGCTGGACAGAGGTGCCACTCTTACACAGTGGAGAGAATCTTTGCTAGAACTGAACGATTCAAAAGATCGTTTCTCTGTCGAACCATAAAAATCTGGAACGACCTGCCAGTGCACGTGTTTCCCTTCTCTTACAATACTGGGTTCTTCAAGCGGAGCGTGAAGAGGCACATCATAGGGCTGCCAAGTTGAGGGCTGCTTTCTATAGTCTTACAGACTGGGACGGTGGCCCCCAATCGCTAGATGTCGCTGTGGCTTTCCATCAGGCGGCGGCTGCATCAATTTGGCAAGCTAAATATATTAAAAAAATCTATATTACATATAATGTATCATTTCATTAAATAACAAAACCGGCCAAGTGCGAGTTGGACTCGCCCATTAAGGGTTTCGTAGCAGCAAGTTTTTTTTTTTTTTTTGTATATTCAGCTCGCCAAATTGACGTCGCCACCAGCCTGATGGTAAGAAAGCAGTGGCGCATCTAGCGATTGGGGGCCACTTCTTACAGTGGTCCTCAAGTTGGCGGCCCTGTGATGTGCCTCTTCACGCTCCTCTTGAAGAGCCCGGGATTGTAAGATGAAGGAAAGACGTGTGCGGGCAGGTCGTTCCATGTTTTTATAGTTCGACAGAGGAACGATCTTTTGAAACACTCGGTTCTGGCGAAGATTCTCTCCACTGTGTATGAGTGGCATCTCTGCCCGGCACGCGTTGTTCGGGATCGGAAAGGAGATGGTGGGATCAGGACCTGGGGTACACACATTTTTCCACTTTGGAAGTGTCTCTTGCGCAAACTATTCACTTTAGAAAAAAATAATGTTAGAAACCTCAATAGCATTTTTGAAGACCTATTTAAAAATACCCCACACGTATGGGTTTGATAAAAAAAATATTGAGTTTCAGTTCTAAGTATGGGGACCCCCAAAATTTACTGCTTTTTTTCTAGTTTTATATAAGAATCTTAATGCGGTTTACAGAATACATCTAATTACCAAGTTTCAATAGCATAGGGCTTATAGTTTCGGAGAAAAGTGGCTGTGACACACGGACGGACAGACAGACAGACAGACATGACGAATCTATAAGGGTTCCGTTTTTGCCATTTGGCTACGAAACCCTAAAAAGACCACCAAAATTAGGTAAAAATTCATAGATGTTGAAATTCACCCAGGTATTGAAAATACAAACCAAATGAAATCAGCCGAACGAAGCAATGAGAATGACATTAACAAGTATAGACACGAAAAATAATGTGCATTATGTAAAATTGAACTCTACTCTCATTCGTGCAAGAAATATTATTCCATGTTTACAATTTAGCGGCAACTTCGCTACTGTAGTGAGTACATGTTACAATGTTGCGCCGAGCCGGCCGAGCGTCTTGTGCAATCGTAGTTATGCAATTTCCAAACTTAACTCTATTGTTATAAAACCTATATTTCAATGTCTCAGGTTGGAATGGTTTACCCAAGTTACAGTGTTACTGGGTTTTGAAAGAGTAACCCTTTCGGAATGGGTTTTTGACACCCGTTCGAAAGGGTAACCCGTTTCATAGGGTTTCTGGATTAAGCGCTTAAAAAAACCCCTTCAAAAACCCTTTCAACGAGTACCCGTCCGGTCCCTGGTTAAAATAAATTAATAACTATTTACAATATGAATAAATAAAACTAAACTAAATCTAAATAGGGCCCCCGTGGCATTGTGCCCAAAAGACTGGCAGCATTCCCCCTTTGAACGGCGATGCCTATTCGTTGGGAGAAATAACTGCCAGCCCTGGTCACCAGTTGACTCCACAAGACGCTTCTTCAAAATTTTAAAAAATTTATGTGCGTTGGGACCCCATGGACCTAGGGTCTCGACACCGACTGGAATAAAATTGTACGACGAGCCGAGACCCTTATACTTAATTATTTTTTTATATTCTGCCGCTTCCGCTGCCGCGCTGACTTTTACTTTTGTTCTAGGAAGATGGGACGGGGCCAAAGTGTCTTCACCAGTGGCATCCCAAACTAGCACCCGACCCATCTCCCACGGAATTAAGGTCATCCCATCCGGTCTCTTGTCATCGTCCCTAAAAATGCCATTTGGCTCTAAGAGAGCGGGCACACCGACGGTGGCAAGAGCACAGCGAATGATATCGTTAAGCGCAGCGTGGCGAGAGAAGCGGCCTGCGCTCTTCAAGCAAGATAGCCCATGGTGTCCCATAGAGTCAACGGTAACACCACAGGGGCAACGATGTGGGGCGCAGAGCGGGACGCCAAGTCTCAAGCCAACTGCCATTCTCAAAGTGTCCGGTTCAAGAAAGGTTCCGGTGTTAGCAGTTGGAAAAGCATTCAACCAATCACCGGATTCCTTTCTGCTGAGCACGATCTGGGCCTAAGCTAGCGTTTAAAAACGAGTCAAAAGTTAATTTTGAAATTGCGTCGTCCCAGCTCCGTTGTGAATTTGGATGAATAGGAAAATTTTGACCTGGGCAAGCCATAAGCCAAGCATCCTTGGCATCTGTACAGCCAGCCATCTCGTAGTTAGTAAAAAAAATGAGATGAAAATAATGTTCTTTTCGTTGGCATAGCCTACATTCGTAAATAATCTGATGTCTGCTTGATTATTAGGTTTTGGACTGAAAGAGAGAACTCACTGCATTGTGCAGCAGTAGAGTTTCAACCGTGGACTAGCTGAAGCACTAGTATCCAGTAAAGAGTCTGCTAATAACTTGACGACATCCATGTAAACCCAGAGGGCAAATGTAGTTCAAGTTATAATATGTGGACGTAGTCTTTGCCGTAGACGTACCTAATATTAAAGCAGCGAAGTTTTCCACGAGAAATGCCGCTCTTGCCTCTGAAAACATTTTTTCCTACACATACGATCACAATTTCCGTCTGTCCGTCTATCGATATATTTGTGCGACACTTTCGGTGACTCTTCCGACTCGCACTTGTTCGATTTCATTTCGATACCGAAGAGCATGTATGAAAGTTGGAGAAGCGAAAGTTGTTTGCCAGGATCGTAGCAAGTGGAAAGTCATAGTCTCTGCCTACCCCGTTGGGAGACAGGCGTGATGTTATGCATGTAGGTATAGCGTTTCAGTTACTGCACTGTTAAAATTTTGAGGATGAAATCGTTCGTAAAAAAAACTGTTGAATATAAAACGATTTCTAATTTACTTTGTACTCATTGAACATGGATTGAAAATGTTTTAACCGTCGTCGCCGTCGCTTGTTATTTTTCATGCCTGAATAGCAGAAGCAAAGTAGATTCATTACTATGTACGTAGCTTTTTCGAAAACATTTTACAACAGGCCACTGCAACGCTCATTCGTACAAAGGCTTCTAAAGTTTCTCTTAAGACGGTTTAAAGTTTAAACTTCATAATAGTGGAAGTTTTCGTTTAGGTGTACCTACCATTCTTTTTCCTAAATTGTAGATGTTGCTTTGGTACCGTTCACTTGTAATAGGTAGAGACAAAAATGCATTATAACTTAATTCCCTTCTCCTGTAATCATAGCTAATCCTTGGTAATAAATAATTTGCGAATGTAATTGTGTATTTCTTATAAATATCAACATTCATTAGAAAGAAAACTTTAAATTTCATAATGAAAGGCAAAATATGATCTTACAACGAAAGACAGCTTAAAAGTATTGCACTTTACTAAACAAGTGTGTTATATTTAGGTATATGATCACAAATCAAAACAAGGTAAACAAACAAAACCAACTTATCAACTAGGAAGTCTATTTCCTAGCATATTGCGAAATACAGAAACACCTCATATGGCATTGTTGCTGGTATAACAGCGGTTCAAAACAATACCTATTTAGTCACGCCTTGAAAACTTTTCCAAACCAACAACGCCGGTCGTTGTAAAACTTGTAAAGGAGCGTTTGAACTAGCCTTAAACGAACAACTATAATTGCGTCTGCAGTCAATTTTGTCTATATAACATCACGACCAAAAAGGCGAAGAAATTTACTGTGATTACAGCAATATAATTTAAGAGGCTGATAATAATCATTAAGGAATTAATGCTGGAGAAACAATTGTCATACTCTCATTCCCGTACTTGTAAGTTCGGGAATGAGAGTGTTAGAGACATGAGAGACAGGCCGCTCAAAAAAGTCGTGCTTTACGTAATAAAAGATGAGATGTACGCTTTTGATCAGAGATGCTGAAGATCGTCCAAAGCGGAATAAGGAAATTACGAAGACGAAAGTAAAGTTTGAATAATGATTATGGATTGTTCCAGACTGAGCCATCTCTGCTGCTCGTCAAATGGCCCGTGTAAGCACCCCTTTAGAGTTATAAACGGGCAACTTTTAATCGTCCTTGTTTTATGAGCGGTGTTAAATTGCAGCATGGCTTTAGTAACTTGTTGAACAACAAGATGTAATACCATAGTATGTAACACCGCGTCTAGAAAATATATTAATGCTGGAGAAACATTGGACACAATTTCTTGAAGTTTAGAACACCTGGATATACTGGGCAGGCTGTTCTAGTAGACAGTAGTGGACATGGATTGAAGAAAAAGATGAGATGTAAACTGTTGACCAGCGACATTTAAGACCGTGAAAAGTAGAAAGAGGAAATTACGAAGACGGAAGTAAAGTTTGAAGGATGATAATGATGAGAGAGATGAGAGTGATCCATCCCTGCTGCTCGTCAAAGAACCCGCGAGAATGCTCCTTTAGAGTTATAAACGGGCAACTTTTAATCGTCTTTGTTTTATGAGCGGTATTAAATTGCAGCATAGCTTTTGTAGCTTGTTGAACAAGATATAACACCATAACACTGCGTCTAGGCAATAATAACTGATAAGGTCAGATTAAAAGAATCTGATAAGTCTGAACTTGTTTGGTCATGGCTAGATTGGTCTTGCGACTTTCCGTAATACCGTGTGACAACTTGACAGATCTTATACATAGTGTATGTATGTCAGCCGTTGTGCACAACGACATCATACCCATGTGGAACGCCTGGCTGAACGCAAACTTTAATGTCACGTCAGTTTTAAAATTAAAGGTGATAATAAAAACATTTAAAAACAATTATTTATACTGTTGATTGACGGCACTTGGTGAAACTTGCTGCACATATTGAAAACGACACTTGTACTATTCCACAATATTTATTATTTTATAAACCTGACCGGTTTCGCTTCACAGCACTTCTAGACCTTTGAAAACGCTGTAAAGCGAAACCGGTCAGGTTTATAATAATAAATATTGTGGAATAGTACAAGTGTCGTTTTCAATAAATTTAAAAACAAGCTTTTAATTTATTTTTAGGTTATTACTGAAAAGGATTTTCAGGTTTTTGTTATTTTCAGCAAGTCCTTTAATTCGATAACTAAATTGTAGGAGTGCATTAAATATAACAAGAGCGCCATCTTGGGTGTTGGATTTAGAATGACATACATACTACCCGTTCGCTCTAACTTTGCCGCTGGCGTAGAGACGTATACCCGAATTTTTAATTACACGAAGTAAATTGACAGTAGCTAATGTCACTTCGTCATAGAAAATAAGCAACATTGTATGAAGAAGTGACATTAGTTGCTGTCAATTTACTTCGTCTAATTAAAAATTCGACTTTAGTATGGGGCCGAGCGGCAAAGTTAGAGCGAACGAGCAGTACATAGCATTGTCATCCAAACTAAAAAGTGTGATACAAAATTTCTGCTAAATCGATTAAAGATATTTGCTATAAAATTAAAGTTTTAAAGTCCACTCAAACAAACATTACTCGTAGTTACAATGCAAGTTAAATAAAAGCTTTTAAAAGAAACTGAACTAATATTTTTGCACTCTTTCATTTCATACTTGATGGGTGCTTTAATAATACAGCTATCACATACCTATGTTGTAAAAGTCAATCCAATTTACGATACAGCATAAAATGGTACACTTTGTTAAGCAGCCTAATCTATATATATAAAAACAAGAACTGACTGACTGACGATCAACGCACAGCCTAAACCGCTGGGTCTAGAACCATGAAATTTCGCACAAATGCTCCTTATGTCACGTAGGCGAGCAATAAGAAGGGATTTTTGAAAATTCAACTCCTAAGGGGGTAAACAAGGGTTGCAAAGTTTGTATGGGACAACGTGATTCCTTGGTCCGATCTTCTTCAAATTTGGCATAAAACATCTGTAACTGAATTGATAGAGGACGTGTTTTGTATTTTATTGAAATTTTTCTTTTAACATGGTTAAAATGGGGTTGAAAAATATTTTAGGGGCATTTGCCTCATAGTTCATATTAATAACTCCGTAGTCGGTACTTTTTTAATTATTTTTTTTGACACATTGTCATGTTTGACAGCTCAATTTGATTTAAAAAAAGATGGTCGCAATTTTTGATAAATGTCAAAAAAATCTAATAATAATTATATTAAAACTGCATATTTTATTGATTTTTGCCCTTCAATATGCGGAATTGCCTTCATATTTTGTAAGTCAAAAATACATTTGTGAGAAGGAAAACCTGTACATGTCTGGCTAGGAATTATGAAAGAATTCTAGGTAAGGTGTATACGGTTCCGTTTATCACAGAGTATTTATTACCATCTTCGCTTATGTACTTTCTTATGTTATACAGGGATAATACAAACGATCAGAGGCGTTATAGATGAACATTTTGCAGATGAAATCTACAGTAAATGTCTGGTCACAATAGGAGAAACTGTATAAGTACGGGTTGCCTCAGCCTCGAAAGTCTGAAGACCTACACAATCATAAATACGAAAAAGAAAAAAGTTCAGATATCAATTCCTTATCAAAAGCAGAGAACAAGAGAATGCTCTCTAAACCAATTAACAAAGACATTAGATATCAATTTTTACAAAAATAAATATTTACTTCGCTCAATACGTACGTACGTACCTATTTAGATTTATTTAGTCAGAATTATACATATACATATAAAAACAGTACTGTAAAGTGCCGCGGGCTGGCCACAGAAGACGACAGACGACGGCAGATGGACCAAACGAGTTCCAAAGCGGGCATCGCGACTCTGTCCGCCTGCTAGATGTACCGAGGACCTAGAAGAGTTCGTAGACTGGATGCTAAAGGCGCAGGACGTAAATTAGGAGAGGCCTACGTCCAGGCGCGTACATGCTGATTTGATTGATATAAAAATAAAAACTGACTGAGATACCTGATCGAGATCTAGAACCTTGAAATTAGATTAATGGCATAGCTGCGCACAAAGAAACGATTTTTAGGGTTCGTGCCCTTAAACGGGACACTATTTATGAGACTTCGCTGTCCGTCTGTCTATCTGTCCGTCATGAGACTGTATCTCAGGAATAGTGATAGCTGGAGAGCTGAAATTTTCAGATGATATATTTCTGTAGCCACTTTGTCAACAAATACTAACGTAAGAAAAGGGGGGGGGGGGGGCAACAAACGTGATGCTTTGCTGTTTTTTTGGTACGAAACCCTCCGGCTTTCCACTCCGACCAACTAAACCGGCCAACCGTTGTTCGGAATGAAACTCATTAAGGGACTTTATTCCTATCTATACTTTATTCTTTATTTATTTCCTCTGTGCGCGAGTCCCCTTCGCACTTGGCCAGTTTTTATACTACTAAGATGGCAGACAATCTTAAGGTCCACCTGATGGTTGGTTACTGTAGTGGACTAATTCGCATAGCGAACGTTTGCAACACCAGTGGCGCTGCTGCATGTCGACCCATATTTCCCTTGGCATCGAGTAGTCACGGGAAAGTAAAATATCCCGTAACCCTACTGATAGTGCTTCAGATTAGGTTCGTTTTCAATAACCATTTTAATGATAATCCAAGTTGTGCCAAAATAATAAACCGTGCATACACGCGACAGAAAACCACGCGATAAGAATAGAAGCGACGACGGGGGACCTTTCTATTTCTCTCTCTTTCTTACGCAAACGAAGTTGCGCGGGTCAGCTAGTCTAATATACGATCTTAATAGTATCTTAGAATACTACCACACACTACATTACGGGATTAAAAACGGTAACACGATAAAAGATCAAATAAACCACACATTGAATGCTCACTTGAATAACATTTGAATAAATTTCACATACATTTTCATAATAGATGCTAAATGTAGCGAAACGGAATTGAGAGAAATAGACCAACTGATTGAAATTGTAGTCTATGGCTAGGGTCTCTACTGATTCTCTCGCTGGATACCATGGTGCGAGCCATGATCTAAAGCGGGAGTAAGTGGGACTTCGCTGCCTCTTCGAGCAGGTCATGCTCGTGAAAGAGACAGCGGGGAGGGAGCGGGAGAGAACTCTCGCACCAGAGTTCCGCAGTCTGCGGCGATGGCGCCGCAGACGTGTCTTTGCCCAAGACTATCGGCCTCCATGTCCTGGGGCCTGAGGACGGTAAGGAGCGTGACGTGAGGGATTCACGCACGAAGTAGTAGTGGCAGCCGAAAAGCCCCCTTAAAGACGCGGGATAGCACCCGAATGGTGAGGCCGCTGTGGTAGACGTAGGTCTCTTGGGAGTCCTGGGGTATCCTTCCTAGAGCTTGCCCGGGGCTCCCAACCGTAGGCTGTTATGTAGGATACGTGTGGTTTTTAGTCGGTAGGAGTCCGATATGGCATCCATGTAGGATTTTCCTAACGTAAAAAATGGACCTCCAGTGATGTAGTTTCTCGGACATCCTTCCGTGGAGTTATTCACGGCGTTCAGCGTTAGACGAATAGGTGGTTTAAGTCTGTTAAAGTCATAATATCAGTGAGTGGGGATTTCCACACAAACAGCTTAAAAACAGTAACTGTACCATACAGGCAGTAAAATGTTATCTTGAACAAGATCCATATTTGCATAGCATACATCATCTTAGATATGATATGGCCCCTAGCCACACATTCGAGAGGATCTAGTATGAATAAACAAATGTATCGTGTTTGAGTTCATCCTGAAGGTACTTACATGATTCATCTAAGTAGGTACCTTCGAGATAAACTCGACTACGATTCTCTTCACCTCGTTCATCTGTGAGGTGTGTTGGTGGAAATTCAAATATTAATATTAGGTAAATAATGTTATGTTCGAAAAGTGTGACGTAGGTATAATTTATATTATAAATACGTGAAGCCGGGGCCACATTAAAGAAAACGTCAATGCCCATCATCGCGATAAATATTGCGCTAATTATGGCGTTAATTCTTAACGTCACCATTTGAGTAGTGTGGCCGCTTCAACGTAATAATTCTCGCGTGAATGCCCATTCTTGGCGTTAAAATTGACGTTAAGTGTGACCGAATTAAATTTTACAAAAATACCTTAGCTCCTTAAAAATATACTGAATGTATCTAATATAATACTGGCACAGAGAAAATATACCGATAAAAATACCGATTATCAAAACGTGTTTATTCTTTAATTACTACCTTATTTTTATAAAAGAAGAACCTAGAATTTACATTTAACATTTTATTTGAAGGATTGAATTCAACGTCCTTCACCTGCAACACGCTTCGTAAAAAAAATTACCGAATGTTATTGCAACAAACCCTACAAAGAAAAAAATCATTGCGATGAGGAATTGGGTTTTTATTTTTTAAGGTCCTTAGCGAGCTCCGGGGGAACCTCCCATCTTGCTCCCCCGAGGAGAGACGCCGAACGGTTCTCGACGGGAATAATCTTTGGAAATTCTTTGGCTTTCGGCCGAAAGCCAAAGAATTTCCAAAGATTTTCCCGGCTTTCCGGATTCCCGGCTATAGGGAGGAGGAATACCACCAGGTTTAATGGGTAGGACGGCCCCGTTCCGGAACCGGGAGCCCCACACCCAGCTGTTTTACATGATAATTTTGCAATCCAATATGGCCGCCGCGCCGTTATCACTAAATTTCATGATGGGTATTGTTTAAGGGGTTTTTTGATATGCTGAGTACGAATTTCGGGTCAATTTAGAGATCCAATATGGCCACCGCGCCGTTATCACAAAATTTCACGATGGGTATCGTTTAAGGGGTTTTTTGGTAGGCTGAGTACGAATTTAAGGTCAATTTTGCAATCCAAGATGGCCGCCGCGCCACCGTTGTAAAATTTCATGTTGGATACCGTTTAAGGGGTTTTTTGATATGCTGAGTACGAATTTCGGGTCAAGTTAGAGATCCAATATGGCCGCCACGCCGTTATCACAAAATTTCATGATGGGTATCGTTTAAGGGGTTTTTTGGTAGGCTGAGTACGAATTTAAGGTCAATTTTGCAATCCAAGATGGCCGCCTTACATCTTTGTAAAATTTCATGCTGTATATCGTATGAGGGGTTTTTTGGTATGCTGAGTACGAATTTCAGGTTAACGTTTGCCATCCAAAATGGCCGCCGTGCCACTGTTGTGAAATTTCATGTTGTATAATTATAGTTTATGGGGTTTTTTGGTATGCCAAATACGAATTTTAGGTAAATTTTGCTATCCAATATGGCTGCCTCGCCACCGTTGTAAAATGTAATGTAGCATATCGTATAAATGGAATTTTGATATGCTGAGTACGAATTTAGGGTTAATTTTGCAAAATTATCTTGAAATTCGTACTCATCATACCAAAAAACCCCTTAAACGATACCCATCATGAAATTTTGTGATTTCGGCGCGGCGGCCATATTGGATTGCAAAATTATCATGTAGTCACACAGAGATAGATTATAGTCTGAAATGATACAAGTTTTATCCCGGGAATAAGTTCCCATGAGACGCGGAGAAGAGAACAAAATTTCACGCAGGCGAAGCTGCGGGCATCAGCTAGTCTATAATAAATGTTACATTACACGCGAATGCTCGTGTCGGTCAGGGAGGTAGCATCGTAACGTAATGTTCGAGTCGAATCTATAAATGTTACATTACACGCGAACGCTCGTCGGTCAGGGAGGCAGGCCGTTACGTAATGCTCAAAGTCGAATCTAATTTGTTACATTACAGGCGAATGCTCCCGGTGAGGGAGCACCTTTACCCTAACCTTTTATTCAAAATATACCCAAAAATACTGACTTACCAATATACCCATTATACAAATACAATACAAAATATTTATTTTCGTTAACAATTTAAACATTTACATAATAGTATACTGGACCCTCCTTTTAAGCAAATGATGCCTGTATTAGGAAGGACCACTCTCGCATAACATTACAAAATTGTGATGAGTTATTTAAACAAAATACGTAAACAAAGACAAAAACAGAACTAAATATACAGTAATCAAAGTGTGTGTGTGTGTGTGTGTGTGTGTGTGTGTGTGTGTGTGTGTGTGTGTGTGTGTGTGTGTGTGTGTGTGTGTGTGTGTGTGTGTGTGTGTGTGTGTGTGTGCCTCCATTCTCCAGAAGAAACGGTTCCTATTATTTAATGTACTCCAAGAGATTTTCAGTCTCGAGGTAAGTGAGTGGTTTTATCCAGTTCAGCATTAATTTTTTGCAGTCGTAATATTTTGATGTGTACAAGCTAACATATCTGTTTATTTTGTTGTATAGCCGTGCTGAACGCTTATCGTATTGCCTACACGCAAACATTGTTAATGTCTGAGGGTTCTTTACAACGATATCCTTTCTTCTTTTAAGCAGGAAGGCCGAATTATAGGGAAGGGTTCTATGTTTCCTTAAGATTGTATGTAGTATGTACAACTTCCTAACTGTCAGTAAATTGCTCAACTGGTAAAGGCTATCTGTTGGGTACCTTTTTCTTTTAAAGTACATTGACTTTATAAGGGCACGCTGTGCTCTCTCTAGCTCAATGAAACGCCCTTTTGCAGCGCCACCCCAGATGGGGATGCAGTACCGTAGTACGGGCTGAACTAATGCAATATATATCTCATTCAAAAGATTTCTGGGAGGGCCACGATTGTAGGTCATGGATTTGGGAATAACATGTCTTAATGATCTAAATATCCAGCCAAGCTTTCTTATCCTATTTGAGACCATGTCGATGTGGGGATACCACGATAATCTTTGGTCGACAATCACACCAAGATACTTGGTTTGCGATACTTTGCCAATGATTGGACATGTACAAGATTGATTCCTGTCATTACATACATGTACACTTAAACTAAAATCTTGACTTGGCTGAGAACTATTGTAAATACCAAAACATATGTAATTTGTTTTTGAAGTATTGAGGGTTAGTAGGTTTTTATTTAACCATATTGCTATCTTAGACAGGCCCACCTCAGCTCTTTCTCGCACTTGACACCAAGAGCGACCAGTGAAGACCACAGCTGCATCATCGGCATAAGAAAAGATTTGGGCGCTTTTTATTTTTAGATTACAGAGATCGTTTATATATATTAAGAACAGCGTTGGACCCAACACACTCCCCTGAGGAACACCGTATGATACATCTGCGTCGTCACCAATACACTCTCCCATCTTTACCCTCTGTTTACGATTTGAAAGGTAGCTTGTAAATAAATTGAAGTTGCTACCCCTGACGCCAATATATTCTAGTTTTTTCAGGAGTATTGGGACAGAGACTGTGTCAAATGCTTTTCTGAGATCCAGAAACGCAGCAACACATTTACTTCCTCTATCAAGGTGCTTCACTACTAATGAACTTAGGGCAGTAACAGCGTCCTCTGTGGATATACCCTGTCGAAAACCAAATTGAGAGATCGATATCAGATTGTACTCATTTAAATATTTTAAGAGTCTGTTATTTATTAGCTTTTCTATAATTTTGGATATTACAGGCAGAACTGATATCGGTCTATAATTGTTGACGTCGTCTCTGTCCCCTCCCTTATGTACGGGCGTAACTATCGCTATTTTTAATGGATCAGGAAAGACGCCTTTTTCAAAGCAAAGGTTAGCTAAGTGCGTTATTATTGGAACGACCTCCCTCTCTGCGTGTTTAAGAAATCTGGTGGAGATATTGTCCCAACCAGGGGCACTGTTAGATTTAAGGCTCATCAGAATTTGTTTGACCTCATCCATATCTGTGCCCAACAACACAAAAGAGTTTACTTGAGAAGGTAAATCATTTGGTGGAGTAGAATCACTTGGGTCAGCCTGAATCTTTTGTGCGAGTTTCTTTCCTATATTTACGAAAAAGTTGTTCACATAATTAACTGATTCTAAGGGACTCGATGTAATGTTTAACAATGGCGTGTCTCTGCTATGCAATTTGTTTGAATAAGTTATATTTTTAATATTTTTCCACAGTTCTTTGTTATTAGTAGCTGATTTAGCAATCAAGTCCCTTTCATATTTTCTCTTGAGTTTTTTGATTAAGTTATTGCAATAATTTCGATACCTCGCGTATGTTATCTTTAATATTTCATTATTTTGATCATTTTTAAGTTGTTTCTGAAGCTTGTTTCGATTTCTTATGCAGCGTAATAAGCCTTCTGTAATCCAAGGCTTAATAATGCGCTTATTACTTGGAATTTTCACATTGGCAGTATTAACTTCTATGCAGGTACTTATTCTATGTATGAGGAGTTCAGCCAGGACTACTGGATCGCTTAAATATAATAATTCTGTTAGATTATATTCTTGAAGGTCTTTAATAGCATTTTCAAAATTTATTTTAGTGGTTGTTTTCTTTACATCCTGACAGTGTTTTAATTTCGACAGGGCCAACAGTGTAGTACAGTGGTCGGTAACTGTTGTATGTATAATAGCTATTGATGCAGATACTTTATTTTTATTTATTTTGAGCATTACGTGGTCTAGGCAACTTTTGTCTCTTGTTGGTAGACTGTGGCCGGGTAGCATACCATATTGTGATAACGCATTGAGATAGTGTACTCTGTTATTGCGATCCTGTGATCGCTCGGCTGCCTTCGGCTGAATATTAATATTTATGTCTCCTACTAGGATGAGATTTTTCTGTGATTTTAGAGTCTCAAGGGGTGTACCAAGTGAATCTATAAATGACTCTGCATTTGTATTTGAAGGTGAGCGATAGATACCCAATATTATGTTGTTCAGTAATTCCAATTGAAGGCAAGATGCTTGAGAAAGTATTAATTCTTTAACTTTAGATTTAAGCGAATTTTTTACATAAATCACTACCCCGTCGTTTTGGTTTATCAGATTAGTTGTAAAGTGACAGTTGTAACCATTAATCTGCGGAATAGGTTTGTTGACATTTAATCTACACTCAGTAAAAATAATGACGTCTACGTGAAACTTAAAGGTAGATAGTGTAACTACGAAGTCATCTAAGTTAGAATATATGCTACGAATGTTTTGACAGACAATTGTCAAGTCATTACCATCAACAAATACGTGCTTCTCAACTTCAGAGCAAACGCATTCAGTGGTGCGAGCTATTTCAATGCCGTCTATTTCATGGAACGTTTGAAGTGTTTCAGCCATTAAAATTATTGATGTATTGAAAATACGTGTATTCAAGATATGCGTTAAAGTTGATTATCGTCAGTAGTCCAAAATATAAGAAATCCGAAGTCTTGTATCGGCATGATACTTGAGGAGCAAATAATATTTTACTATTTATCGTATAGCCCTTGTAGTTTTTTGGAATTCTAGGTAAGACCGGTCTGTTTGAAGAGCGAACATACGTGTGGGTGTGTATTTTGTACATGTGGACAATGTAGTCATGAATAGGTATTTGAGATTGAAATGTAAGTTGAAAAGTGTTCTTTACATACATTAAAAAAATAAGTAGCGCGGTGATAGAACTACTTTGACAAGAAAACAAACCAATTACTACAGCGTTTACAGCAACCAATATCATTAAAGTGCAACGAAGCCATAGTTGTGAAATTATTTTATCTACCACTAGTACTAGTCATTTTTGCAGCTTCAGTTTATGTATTTGATCTTCACTTCGTATAGTTATAATAGGAGATTGCTCATCCTTTCTAACATAAACCTTGCCATATGCCGTCCAGCAATACTTGAAGAGGCCAGATCGAGATAAGTCTCGGGCAAGAAAATGCAAACGAGACCCCTTTGAGGTTAAATGTTCGGACAAAAATATGGGAGTATCTTGGTTTGTGTTAAGACCCAGATGCTTACAGCATAGTTTAGATTTATGTTTTATGTTGTATGCCTTACCCATTTTTAAAAATTCCGTCTTTAATAAAGTTGAACTGGTTTCTACGATTATCGGTGTATTGAGTTTCTCATTGTCCCTTCCACGAGGCCTGTAAATGTCCTTAATATCACTTTTAGTAATGTTGCAACCAATGTTTCGGGATAGGCACATTAACATTTCTATAAGATCTTCCTTCATCTCGCTTCTCGGTTTGGGCACATTTTTAAGGACAAAGTTCGATTTACGGTTACTGATTTGGATATCCTCAATTTTGTCTTCAAGGATGGTGATACACTTCTTGTCTTCTTTGGCTTGACATTCCAATAGACTTATCTTTTTCTGGAGTTCCTCGTTCTGTGCCGTTAGAAACGAAACAGAGTTCTCAATAGCAATGTTGGATTTTTGGATTTCTTTTAAGGTTGAATTTATTTGGTGTATGTTTTTTTCATGCTTATCTGTGAAAATATTTAACATTTTCCTCATTTCCTGCCTAAATTCATCCAGTGACTTTGCGATTGAGTCATCCATATCATCGCGAGTTCTCTTGCGCTTGAACACATAATTTGGAGATGACTTGTTTCCCTTTCCCAATGACTTAATATCCGTGTCCGATAGAGATTTATCCATATCCGATGATTTGGGTAGCAGTTGTTTCTCTCCAGTGGTAGTTGATGGGGGAGATCTTTCAACCCGCGGCATACTTCAATAAAATTGTAATAAACTCCGTTTCACAACTTCGTGTCGCGTCGCGCGTCGCTTAGATCGGTACCCTGCGCCGTGCCGCGTCGCTCCGCTTTGTTAACTGCGTCGTGCCGCGTTGCTCCGATAGCAATGCTCAAGTTTCCATGAAAGTCTTTTTTGGTAACTGGAACGCGCCTTGCCTTTTGAATGTGGGCGTGTTGTGGGCGTGGCCGATTTAAAATGGAGAAAATAAACGGCTTGTGTAATGTTTATAAACACTCTAGAAAGCAAGATCGAGCAACGGGGCCACTTCTTCTGCAGTTTATACTATGCTATGGTCTTGCATTTACCCCATCTAAAAGTCTTCTGCACAGGGATCTTATTTTTAATCAATTTAATGACTTGCCTTACAAATTCCTTTCCATCGTATATTTACGACTGAGGAGTGATGAATGCTAACTTCCAAACCACCACTACTTGGAACTTTCACTCCCAAACAATCACAATACACTTTCTAGTAACTTTAGGTACAATTTATATTTTTTTATTGATTTGAATTACGGATCTTGTGTTTACTGGTTAGAATCGCGTTCCAGAGAGACGATTAATATACTGATATCGAAAAAAGGCAATAAAATATACCGAAAAGGTATTAAAATACTGAAAACGGTCACACTCTTACGGTGCGCACTGACACGCGTAGTGTGGCCGCTTCAACGTAATAATTCTCTTTGATGTGCCGCCACTTGAGCTATCGCCTAACGTCAAACGGCAATGTGAATGCCGTTGTCGAATTATCGCGATAATTCGGTGGCTACACTAACGTTTAACGTTCATCAACGCCATTATTAATGGCATTTCCCCTTAGTGTGGCCCGAACATGAAGCAAAAGCTTTGAAATTACCTCTTTTTAAAAAAATGGCACCAACTTACTGATAGACGTGAAAATGGACAGACCTAGTTAATTTTTTTATGAATAAGAAGTGCAAAAAGCCATTTATTTCTGAATTTACTATAATATTGTCGAATTTCGCCGGTCAACCGGTCTCTCTCTAGTCTAGTATAATTATTTAAAGGTCATATAGGAAAAGGTTATGGTTTATCAGAAAAGTGATTTTCTGATTTCTGTGGTTATAATATATGATACCAATAGTACTAACTGAAGTAACAATTACTTCAAAGAAACCGTCAGTTATTATAACAACAACAAATATTTTACCAAATGTATTGTAATAAATATCACTAAAAGGGGAACTTTACGAGAAAATGTCAGCAGTCAAAATTCACGAGATGGAGGTAGGTACGTCTGAAACGGAATCAAAATGAACGGCAAACAGATATATAATATTAATCGTGAAAATGGAATAACGGAATACGTTTACATAATATTATGTAAACCAATGTTGGTTCTCAATATTCAACGAACATTACATGATTCAACATTATAAACACTGGCCAAGTACGAATCAGAGTCGCGCAAGGAGGTTCCGTACCAAAAAACCGCAAAAAAATCAGATATGTTGTATGGGAGATTCCTGTAATTTTTTTTTTCTGATTTTAGTATTTGTTGTTATAACTGCAACAGAAATACACCATCTGTGAGAATTTCAGTAGTCTAGCCATCACGGTGTCCTGGGACATGCTTCCGAGGGCTTACCCGGGGCTCCCAACCATAGGCTGTTGGGCGTTACGTGAGGTTTTTAGTCGGTAGGAGTCCGGCATAGCGTCCATGAGGATTTTCCCTCACATAAAAAAAAGTCTAGCTATCACGGTTCATAAGATACAACCTGGAGACGGGTCCATATTGGCTCACATAAAATTCTAAATCCTATTCTTTGTTTTACTACTGTACTCATAAGAATCACTCTTATTTTTTTTTCATATCTTTTTTATTTATACATAATTATTTATTATGATACGGTATGAGAAATATTTTCGGACATCCGGTGACAGGAGTTGAAAGTTACGTAAGAAAATGCGCACCCCTGGAGACAGACATACAAAAAACTGAGTCTCAGAAATAGGATTCCGTTTTCACGCTTTGGATACGGAACCCGGGTGCACTTCCGAAAACCCCCCACCTCAGATAGATTTGAAACTTTGCACGGACCTTCCTTTGGATGTTCTAAGACAACCCTAAAGGGATTTTTGGCGCATAGCAATAGTTTCCGAGCAATCTAATTTTGAAAATTGGATTCTAGCACGCGCGTAATATCTATCCCCGCTCAATCCGACTTGGCTAGATTAGGTTACAACGCTAAGGCGGGACGGAGCGCAGCGGAGCTTCCGCATTAGCCTTCGTTTTTTTATAACCTAATTTTTTTTTTTAAATTTAAAAAAAATGTTAAATAATAAAAATAAAAAATATCTCGAAAACTGCTTCGAATTGCCAAAAACAAGGCCTGTGCAAAATTACAGCTCAATCGAAGGTGGGGGTTTTCGGAAGTTTATCCCGGAACCCTACTAAACGAAAGAAATAACACCATTACAATTCAAACGGTTCGCAATGGTAATGAGACAAGGCAAGGTAAATAAAGCCATGTTAACAATTCGCCAAGTTCACTCTTAAAACATGATCCCATTTCGATAGTTCGCTGTTTACAGTTGAAATTAATATTCGCTTGTGTACATTACGAGTGATTTGAAATTCAAATTATGTATGAAGATAGGCCTTGTGATTGTTAGCTTTCGAATATAATTGTTGTAATGAAAATTATATTCGAACTTTCCATGTGGATATGATGTCTTTTATAAGCGCTCGCGGCCCCACGGACTCAGTGTTCTGTAAACGATCACTGCAGTAAGCAACTTTCACTATGGCCAGTCCTTGGATGGCCATCCATGTGTTTGACTGCCTCTGTGGCGCAGTCGGTAGTGATACCGCCTGCGGCGCTGGAGGTCGTGGGTTCGATTCCCACCGGAGACAAATATTTGTGTGACCCATAAATGTTTGTCTCAAGAGTCTGGGTGTTTCTATGTATAATATGTATATATTTAAAAGTATATAAGTATTAATATCCGTGGTCTGATACCCATAACACAAGCAGGTTACTCCTAGCTTACTTTGGGATCAGATATTGTGTGAAATGTCCGTGAATATTTATTTATTTATTATTTATTTATGTGACTACTTTGTGACATTTATTTGAGCGTTTCAGTGCTTCGTAAGGCACGTTAAGCCGTTGGTCCCGGTTGCCTTTTTAGGCGGCTTGAACATTTCAACAGCGGCAGTCACAACCTGCGCCTGTGCACCTCAACACGGCAATACGGCTCACCACCTATTACGTGGAAAAAATCTAAAAAAAGGTGAAATGTGGGCATATAATATGACTCTGCCTACCCCTTCGGGGATAAAGGCGTGACCATATGTGTGTACGTCTTTTTTAAGTCGATGAACGTAGGTTGTACGTCCAAAAAAGTGTCACGTTCCGTCTGAGCCGATGTACCTACCTGTGCATGAGAGAGCGCGGAACCACCGGGACTCCTGGCCTTAGACAGATGGCAAGGCTCCGTGTGGTTTTAGTCGGTAGAAGTCCGGCATGGCATCCATGAGGATCACAGAAATCAGAAAAAAGTAAAATGCTAATTCGTAGAATTCAGAAAATCTTGACGAAGTCAAGGATTACATGATATCGATGGACACATTTTGATGAATGCTGAGAGAAGAGTGATCTTAGATAAACCAAGCATAGGTTCGGATCCATCCGGAAATATAGCTCGGATGCTAACCAAAAACATCAAACAAAAGAATTTGACAAACAATGTGGAATTTCAAAATTATTAGGGTTTCGTAGCCAAATGGCAAAAACGGAACCCTTATAGATTCGTCATGTCTGTCTGTCTGTCTGTCTGTCTGTCTGTCTGTCTGTCTGTCCGTCCGTGTGTCACAGCCACTTTTCTCCGAAACTATAAAGCCTATGCTATTGAAACTTGGTAACTAGATGTATTCTGTGAACCGCATTAAGATTCTTATATAAAACTAGAAAAAAAGCAGTAAATTTTGGGGGTCCCCATACTCAGAACTAAAACTTAATTTTTTTTTTTTCATCAAAACCATACATGTGGGGTATTTATAGATAGGTCTTCAAAAATGCTATTGAGGTTCATAACATTATTTTTTTCTAAAGTGAATAGTTTGCGCAAGAGACACTTCCAAAGTGGAAAAAAGTGTGTCCCCCCCCCTCTAACTTCTGAACTAAGAGAATCATAAGTCTAAAAAGAATATATGATGTACATTGCCATAAAAACTACCAACGAAAATTAATTTGAACAAGATAGAACTGGTAGTTTTTTTTTAATACGTCATAAACTGCAATTTTCGGTTAGAAAAATCACTACCACTGCGAACGTGTTAAAACATCAATCAAAGTTTCAACGAACTATAAGAACTTTTATATTATTTTTACTTGCTGCTACGAAACCCTTCATGGGCGAGCCCAACTCGCACTTGGCCGGTTTTTTGTTTTAAATTCAAGAGTAAGTTTACAAAGGGTAGGTAGGTACGGCGGATCGTCTCAGAATTAACGTAAAGAAGATTAGAGGCTAGTTCCTCAGATTTAATTAAAAGATGGCTCCCTTCTCGTCTTCAAATTACGACACCTGTTCAGACTTTTGCTATTAATTAGAAGGGCGTATTCTTACTCCGTGATAATGACTTTGACAATGTTGAAGAATGGCAGAATACCCGTTCCCACTTCTGAAATTCTAGCATTACTTGTATCAGAAATACTCGTATGTATCCTTTTTTTTTGTTTAACGTGAGGGAAAATCCTCATAGATGTTATGCCGGACTCCTACCGACTAAAAAACCTCACGAGACGCCCAACAGCCTATGGTTGGAAGCCCCGGGTGAGCCCTCGGAAGGATTTCCCAGGACTCTCGTATGTATCCTTACGCTCATATTAGACTCACCGGTCACCGGACTCATATTAGAAACCGAAAGTGGATAAGAACCATCTTAGGACCGACCCAAAAATGTCTGCTAAGTTTTTTTTTTTTTTTTTTTTTATACTACTTAGGTGGCAGACAAGCTTACGGCCCACCGGAAGGTTGGTAACCGTAGCCTATAGACGTTTGCAACACCAGAGGCGCTACACACGCGCTGCCGACCCGGGCGCAGGTTGTAAGTATCATCCTGGTCGGACAAGCGGTTTGACCAGGTCATGCGGATGTAGATTGTTCTGATCTATCTATAATCGATAGACAGCCACTGACTATAGAACTAAAGACGATATTATTTTCATAATCACTTCTAAAGAGCCTACACAGTAAGTACTGGCTTTTAGATTTAGTATTCGCTTTTTGGCCAAAAATTCTTGTATGACAAGCCTCATCTGCCTTTTGTTCTATAAACTATAGAGTAGACAACTAATGCAGATGCGTTGTGTGATCATTGGAAGATCGAGTGGGTCCTCCAGCGAGGACGTCGCAATGCTTCGTATTCACTTCTAGACAGCTTACACAGTACTCACTTTTAGATTTAATATTCGCTTTTTTGGCCAAACTTTCTTGTTGGACAAGCCTCATCTGCCTTTAGCTCTATAAACTGAAGAGTAGACAACTAATGCAGATGCGTTTTATGATCATTGGAAGATCAAGTGGATCGAGCGAGGACGTCAATGTGCGGACACATTACAAACACACATTATGATGCATACACTCGAGGAATTTAATAGAAATAGTCTTACCCAAAGGAATCGTTGAACATTTCCTGAAACAGAAAAAACGACAATATTATTGTTAGAAAGTATTTAATGCAAAGGTTAAGTCAACAATAAACTGACAAAAAAAAATTAAATGACGGAAACAGTTAAATTGTTCAAAGTAAAATTTTGTAGTTTCAATACTAATACATATTATAAAGAGGAGAAAATTGATTGTTTGTTTGTTTTGTTGGCATTGAAAAGGCTCCGAAACTACTGCACCGATTTCAAAAATTCTTTTAACTAGGTGTTAACACTTTATTTATGCATTATTGCAAATTTTACTTTTTGTTTTAAAATTTGAACACTAACAACTACCAGTCATCAACTAACGTATTTTTTCCATCCAAAGGTTGCCTGGCGGAAATTGCTTTAAGCAATAAGGCCGCCAATACTGCTATATTTATAACATATTTCACTCTGTTTGTATATTTTCTTGGTGTACAATAAAGTATTTATATTTAGAAGCGCTCGTGGCCCCGCGGACTCAGTGTTCTGTAAACGATCACTGCAGTAAGCAACTTTCACTATGGCCGGTCCATGGATGGGTGACCATCCATGTGATCACTTTGTGACATTTATTTTGAGCGTTTCCGTGCTTCGGAAGGCACGTTAAGCCGTTGGTCCCGGTTGCCAGTAAAATTGCAGTCGTTAAGCTAAGTTGAAGGCTTTATTTCAACAGCAGGCAGTCACAACCTGCGCCTGTCCATTTAAACACGGCTATACGGCTCACCACCTATTACGTTCGACAAATTATACAAAGGTGAAATGTGGGCATATAATATGCCTCTGCATACCCCTTCGGGGATAAAGGCGTGACCATATGTATGTAAATAAATAAATACCTAGTTTAACAAAGGCTACAATTTTAATACCGTATTCCCACGGGAACGGGAGTTACGCGGCTGAGTCCGTATGTCGGGTGTTAGTTTTTTTAATTAAATTTATAAGACTAGACCCTAGTCACTTTTCATTTCAATATTGCCTTAAAGGCCTTTATTTGACTCGCTTGAAAAAAGGGAATAAAATGTTGAGGGTTTTCATTACAAACACAATTTTACACAGAGCCGCGTTGTAAGTGAATAAAGACGCTGTGCCTACAATCTGGATCACATAAAACATTTTGCAATAAAATTTGCACTGTTCTCAGCTATACATACATATATTTCCAACGAGAGCGTTTAAACAAGACTTTATGTGATGTAATTGCTCTCGAGGACAGATGTATAATTGATGTATAAAATTATACAGACAGATGTATAAAATTATACAGCAAACGGATATTATTGTACTCTATTGCTAGGAAACGGGAAGTAGGAGGAAAAATAGGAAGTGAAATAGGTAGGTAATATAGGTATGTTCTGTTAATATCATAAATTTGCTTCGTAGTAATAGATTTTGGACAGAAAAATGTACTACAGTAGAAACTTAATAACACGAAACAAATATATTTTCTATACAGTATCATGGGGTTGAAAATCGTTACTAACACATGTTTCCTTCTTCTTACAATTTTGGTTTCTGGAAGCAGGACGCAAATACACACTTATGTTAGGGTTGTCTACTTGAGGTAAGTAGGTAATAAATAAATAAATAAATAAATATTCACGGATATTTCACACAACGCTATGTGATCCCAAAGTAAGCTAGGAATAACCTGCTTGTGTTATGGGTATCAGACCACGCATATTAATACTTTTTAAATACATACATATTATACATAGAAACACCCAGACTCTTGAGACAAACATTTATGGGTCACACAAATATTTGTCTCCGGTGGGAATCGAACCCACGACCTCCAGCGCCGCAGGGGGTATCACTACCGACTTTAGAGTAAGCATTGCTTCAAGTTCCAATCGCTTAACTACAAGGCGAGTGTAAAAATCGCAATAAGTCTAGGCCAAGACAGCTCCGTACAAATTGAATTAAAGAACAAATTGGCTCAAAAATTGCCTATTAGTTCAGGTTTATTATTTCTGCACCGAGCAAATTAAATAAAATAACAGTATTGAACCCTCGGGCGGAACACACTCATATAAAAAACGTAGATCTCGCCATAATGGTTGTTACACGCGGGACAAACCCCTTACCGAAATGGTTCGGAATTTGTAAAATCGCCCTTATGGCTTAAGATATAAGGGTGTCGAGGGAGAAACTGCAATATGAATCGCCCCTCAAAATAATAAATTACTGAAGCAGTGCAACTCCTGGGCGCAGTGGATCGATACAGCCGTGTATTGCCAATACCGAGTTTGGGAGAATTTGGAATGGAAACGTATTAGGTAATCGATTGAATTGAGATTACGTACATTCTGATTGTATACTTGACCAATGAGTTAACCAAAACTGGCTATCGGGTTCAACACTATGCCGTAGAAGCGGGAGCAAGAGGAATTCCAGCTAAATTACGGAATAAATTGCTTAAAGAACTTGGATTGGATGCTTAAAGAGACTTGGGAGAAGCGCTTCAGTAAGCTCTTTGCCACAGGGCGGAAACTCCAGCTTGAATGTGTGCGTGTGACCAATGCTAAGCAAATGCTCCCTCAACTCGTCCGTCAACTATAATGACAGCTGTGGCGCGGCAGGGAATTGCCTATCTGTATGTAATACTATTATATTATCTTTGCTCTTTACTAGAATGGATATCCAAAGCGGCATTGAAATGATCTAACTAAACCTGGTCAGGTACTTAGATGGGAGAACATTACCGGCAGTGCTGGAGAGCGCTGATGCATCACAAGTTGGCCACACCAAAGTTACATCTGGGTCACAAATCCCAGAAAATATTACAGCGTCCCCCTCTAAACCACGCTATGGATTCGGCGCCCGCACGGTGATTTCATAGAATGCTAAGAATTAGGATTCTTTATTCTAATTTCCTGATTCATTGATAAATCAGACCAAACGAGAGCATCCACTACTGTTTCGTTTCTTGCGCAACAAACGAATAGTTACGTGGAATGTTTAAGAAATCCGAACGCACGGCGTGAGATCTCGACAAGGAAGAATTTCAGTTCATAAAATTAATTTCTGCAAATAAATATCTGATCGGATTTACTGCAGCACAAAGCAACTTTCTGAAATAGAAATTATATTACAAAGTTTTGAAATGTGAAAGAAAATAGCTTACTACGGACGGAGGCCCGCAGCTCCATATATTATGATACTTGAAACCATTTTTGTTTTGTTTTACGTGAGGGAAAATCCTCATGTATGTCATGCCCGACTCCTACCGACTAAAAAACCTCACGTGTCCTGCTAACAGCCTACGGTTGGGAGCCCCGGGTAAGCCGTCAAATATCGTCCTGGGATAGGACGATATTTGAGATCGATCTAAGACCATACTTACCACAACTATTTTATTTTTGACCTCTATAATGTAAGTACAGGGCGTCTAGTAAAACAACCGAAGACAAATGTACCGTTAGGTCGCTTAATAATGTTTTAGACCATCGCAATTAGCCACAGATATAATTGCTTAAGTAATTCTAACTACTGCAATTCTTGTAATCCCACGCCAATTTCTCACAATGGCCGGTGAATAGTATGTAAGTAGGGATTGCAATCCGGAAAACCGGATCCGGTAATCCGGCGGATCCGGCACCAATATTCGTCTACCGGATCCGGTGCCAATACACCAGATCCGGAATCCGGACCCGGTGTTTGAATATTTTTGCAAAATAACCGTGCTGTAGCCAAATGTAGGTCAAGCGCAAGGAGCTTGTACTGCACGTAAGTCATTTGAATGCCTTCTTCAGGGTGAAACTTACAGGATACAAACAAAAAACATACTAAAAGTCCCGAAAACTAGGAGATGAGCCGGAGGGCTCGCCAATATCCCAAGAACAAGATGAAATGAAAGTGAAATTCACATAGCTTTGAGTCGTGTCATTTTTCCATATTTTTAACCGTTTTTACTACACATATCCGAAATATAGAAATCAAAGTAGTTCAACGTATCGGTTTAAAAAAGCCTCTGAAAAAGGAAGATTGTACGTTTGGTTTCCACTTTAAATATAGTGTCAGGGAGGAATGTTCTTTGAAAAATAAAGCCTAGGGTGAGAAATTTTTAATAGTTTGTCCCTCATTAACGATCATGGTTGCTGACGGAGCAAAATATGACAGATATTGGTATTACTTATTTCTGAACCCTGTCACTTATCAAAACTCCAGAAAGCTGAGATTCCTAGAACTATCATTGTTTTAAAGATAAGTAAAATAAATTATTGTTAACATGGATGAAAATTTTCTCAATATGAGGTAGTCGTCGACGACGACGTAAAGTTATTCCACGTGATGGTCGTTCGCCAACGACGACGACGATCACGCGGAATAACTTGATTTTCTATATTTCTGAACCGTGTAGTCCAAAATCATTGGAATAATGGAAAAGTGTTTAGAACCAGAGGTGTAGATTATTTTATAAGCTTTGCTACGAGTGACGCACTGATTTTGGAATAGTACTGAAAAACTTAAAATTGAGATCTTTGCCACACCCGCCCTCTTTCTCTGCCTCGCCTCCTAGATGTTGGGACTTTTAGTATGTTTCCTTCACAGCACCCTGAATAAGTTACTTTACTGCTTAGGCAAAGAACAAGAAACTGTTTAGGTTCCCGCTCACGCACTCTACAACTGATTTATTAACTGCATGAACTATTACCTATAAGTTTAAGATTTGTGTTTTAGTCTCGGAAAATGAAAATTTGCAGCTTTTTTTTTAATAATTGTCTTTTCTTTTCTATAAAGTTGATTCCGTATATGCGTCTCGTTTTGATTGTACACTTCATTAGCAGTTCATGTTGGAATAAATACAGGAAATCCTGGTTAAACCAATCCGGCCGGGTCCGACCGGATCCGGCCGGATTTGTGAAATCCGGTACGAATCCGGCCGGATTCAAAATGCCACCGGATTGCAATCCCTATATGTAAGTACTATGTAGGCAGTTGGTTATTCCTTTTAGGCTGTTTGAAACATGTCTATCTCGCGTAGTAAGAGCAATATACGTTGTAAAAAAATCCTTCATAAGTGTATCTAACAGGGTTCGCCGATATATATCGGCGGATATATATATCATATATCACGATATATATCAATTGATTTTTATCTAATGGATTTATTCCTGTGTTCTGAACTAAAAAAAATAGAGATTAATGTTTACTCGGGCAACACGTCGCAAAAAAGTACAATTCAGAATTATTTTAGATAGTTTCCCAAAATGGCAACCTCATTTTAAGTTAGGGAAATCCCTTTTGACATATACCAGTATGGTCTGCTTTTAACTGAAATTGAAACCTTAATGTTACTCGAATAAGGTTCATTTTACAAGGTTACAAGGATATAAATCCGATATATGTATATATCAAAAAAATCGGATATATATCAAAAAAATCGGATTTTTGATATCTAGGTATATATATAAAAATCAGTGCCACTTTTCGTTGTAATTTTATAACTCAAGAACGGGCTCACCTATCCAAACCAAATGTTTAGGCTTTGTTCGGACTATGTAGTAGATGGTTTACCTATGTGAAGTTTGCACAAAATCGGTCGAGCGGTTCTTCATTTATCACGCAAACGAAGTTGCGCGGGTCAGCTAGTTTATTATAAAAATCGGATTTTTTCGAACCCTGGTATCTAAATCCTGAAAACTGTTCACAATCTTTAACTTTGAGAGTACTGTAAATATTTTTCAAGTCATTTCCGAAGAAATATTGTACTTGTAGTGCTTCTAGTTTGCCTGGAAGATATTGCTTGTTAGCGATAAGTCTGCCCTTTGTACAATATCTTGCAATTATTTTTTTCTGTGAAACCTGGTATACAAATAAAGTTTTGTAGTGTAAAAATGTGAACGCAAAGAGCATGAAATTCGGAATGGAAACTGCAATTTTAGGTTTTCTAGAAAATAATGTTTTAAGCAGCAATAAAGTTGCATGGAGTGTTCTCTGGCGTTTGTCCACGAAAGGCTATGAATATATATTAGAAAAAATAAAACGGCCATTATGTCATCTTGGCTCATTTAAATGGAAAACCGAGCTATAACTCAAAATGAAGGCTGTATGCAAAGCTTTGCGTTCCCAACAGACTTAGAGAATCGGAATCTTACTAATATTATAAATGCGAAAATTTGTGAGTTTGGTTGTTTGTTACTCTTTCACGCTCGAACGGCTGAACGGATCGGGCTGAAATTCGGTACAGGGGTAGATATAGGTTTGGAATAACACATAGGAACTTTTTATCCCGGGAATAAGTATCCACGGGAAGCGGAAACGGGAACAAAACCTGACGCGGGCGAGCTGTGGGCGTCAGCTAGTAATTACATAACTTCGGTTTGTTAGAAAAGTACAACAAAATATGATATGTTTTTACCATTTGCACCCCTAGGGTAGCTATTACCGATGATTTATATTTTTTTTGGTGTGAAAAAGTTGATTTCAGAATAGTTCGGATTCACACTTATTGCTCGCAAAATCACCTATGATTTGATAGGAAATAATTTTTTTATCGCGTTTTGTAAGCAATCATTTAGCATTTTAAGCTTTTAAGGTAAGGTCAGATTGGTAAGTTTTATGATGGTCGACGGTCTGTGGTATTTTCGTTTAGACTTAGACGCTTCCATAATCCATACTTTGCATTGCAAGATTCGATCTAGTTTATTTGATCAAAGTTTGCAAAACACTTTAGATATTAACAACTGTTTAGGTATTCTAGGAAACTTTACTTACCACGAAAGGTTTACTCCAAATAACTTTTTTTTAAACCAATTTAGTATGACCTATCACATTATCAACATGACTGTGTATTTTTGGTGTTACGCTAAAGAAAGAAACTAACTAGTAAGTACATACTTGAGAATCCAAAATAGGTATAATTTACTAAGACCTAATCTCAATTAACTCGGGTCAGATCGAAATTACTAAGTAAAATATTCCACGCTCAATTATTCCACGCGTGAATCAAGATAACTTGAGAGCCTTGTTTTTCTTATCTTCTTACAAGAAAAGTGATCTAAAAACAAGTTACTTCACAAAGGTAAAGTAAAATACAACTCCATACTTTAAACGGATTAATTAATTCCGACTAATCACTTATACGACAGCCTTTTTTTTACGTGAGGGAAAATCCTCAAAGGATGTTATGCCGGACTCTTACCGACTAAAAAACCTCACGTAACGCCCAACAGCCGGTGGTTGGGAGCCCCGGGTAAGCCCTCGGAAGGATGTCCCGGGACTCCCAACAGACCTACGGCCGCCACTGCGGCCTCGCCCAGGGGGTGGTTCGGGTGCTATCCCGCGTCTTTGGGGGGTTTCCGGTGTGATCCCGCTTCTAAGGGGGGGGGGGGGGGGGGCGTGCGTGAGTTCCTCACGTCACGCTGCCGTCATGGTCCTACCAGATGGACAGACGACCGGAAGAAGGTCGTAAGGAGTGATTGGATGTGAAAAGACCTGGGGGGGGGGGAGTAAATATTGTATCGCTTGCAGAAGGCAAGGAGACAATGAATTACCTAGTTGTGTCAGTTTCCTCATACATCAAAAACGGGTTAATCGATTCGAAAGTTAGACTCATGGATATTAGATTATAATAGTCAACTTTCAAAGTCAATCGATTCAGAATTTCAGATTGGCCATTCGGGTTCCAATGTATTCATTCGCGTGTCAAAACCTCCTTATAGGTTTGTAAAACGATAAGTTTACAGCTACATTGAACCATTGATAAAATATACGAAAATGGTTTGAAATACAATAAACACAGCCCAAATGTTCAATCGTAAACTACAATGTTAATACGACAATGAACTTCTATCGATTTTCCGAGGCTAACGACACTTGCCTAGATTTGACACACTCCACATAAGATCAGTTTTAGAGATGTGAACAACAAAACAAACGTCCATAAATACTGCCGAAAACCGTAAATGCTCTCATAAAACATTTCTGAAGAACCAACTTCGTTACGACAATCCAATTCTACGGTTAAACGTGGCTGGATACTGTTCTCGAAATGGTATTGACAGTAAATTTGACAGCAATTTTGTTGAACAATCAAGTCTACTGAAAGGTCGTCATTTCATTGCTGTCCAAATAAAAAAAAAAACCAGCCGAAGGGGAAAGTCGAAATAAAAGTGACACGGGTAATTTAAGGCACGCGAAGGGATTTTTGTTTACTGTGTTTAATTCTGCCTGTTGTTGGGACTTGGCAAAACAGATTGCAACGACAACAAATTTTCAAAATGTCAGAAAATAAAAGGATGTAACACTTGCTTTGTTAAGCAAGGACCCATTAAATATCACAGCCATTAAATATATTTTTTGTGAATTTAGGAATATCAGATAATTTAAGTCACATATTGCCTTGGTTAAACGGATTTTAGCCCCTCTCTATAAAATAGATTGCAGAGAGGCTTATGGCGAGACTTTGTCTGTAGCCTGTTGCATTATATTACGTCAATAGGTCACGTGGATCATCTGTTCAAAGTTTGAAATAAAACAAAATGACAACGTCCATCGGAGTGAACTTTCACTTTCACAGAGGGGCAGTTGGGTAAAACCGTCTCACGGTTTCTTGTTTAAAAAGAACATAGGTAGGTACTTTTAGGAAACAGAAAATGAAAATTTGAGAAGTGGTTGGTTTTTTGTGGTGGACATTGCCACATAGACTGTGCCTAAGAATAAAAAAATATAACACAGCATAAACCATGCGTAGGAACTCGGCGAATTCTCAAACACTACAGCATATTATAATGACTAGTTACTCGCATTGTATCTATACAATAAGTAGATATTACAAAAGTGGTGTCTCAGGTCCACAAAGAGCAGATAATACAACTTCTTTGCGAAGTAATATAATAAATCACATATAATATAATAATAACACAATTTGTTCGAACAAGAAACGAGAAATATCCTAATGCTCCGGAAATGAGACAATTTGCCGAAGTCAAAGCCAAGAGCCATGAAATGTCTACCCACAAAAGAATATATTTGTCCAAATACAACATTTGGATCAAGGATTTGATGACCTCATCAATATACTTCGGAATATAAGACTCCCTGAAGATCTGAGGATTCAGTTGGCTTAGAAATGGACAAGATTTACTTGTACAATATATTAGACTAGTGGACCTCACTCTGTTTCACCCGCGTAGTTCCCGTTCCCGTGGGAATACGGGAATAAAATATAGCCTATGTCACACGGGGACAGCGTATCTTCCCAACAGTGAAAGAATTTTTAAAATCGGTTCAGTAATTTCGGAGCCTATTCAATGCAAACAAACAATCAAATCTTGCCTCTTTATAATATTCGTATAGGTTACTGATCTGTTATGTATGATATTCTGAGACGTGTATTGAACAGATGACATGTGGGTTGTTTGAGGAACTATTAATTGAGTTTATGATGGATGTTTCAGGTAATGGAATGGTTTTGGTAGGTTGGAAACGATATTTCAGTACGAGTTCAATGTGACGGGTTACATATAAGCAAAGATAATATAATAGTATTACATACAGATAGGCAACTCCCTGCTCCTGTCACTGAGCAAGCTTCCCCAACCCCGCCACAGCTGTCATTATAGTTGGTGGGTATTTCGACGGAACGTTTGCTCAGCCTTAGTGGTCAGTGGTCACACGACGTGATGAAAACGAATCACTTATATGGATTTTCCGCCCCGTGATTTTTTTTTTATACTACTTAAGTGGCAGACAAGCTTACGGCCCACCGGAAGGTTGGTAACCGTAGCCTATAGATATAGACGTTTGCAACACCAGAGGCGCTACACACGCGCTGCCGACCCGGGCGCAGGTTGTGACGACCCACAGTTGAAATTTTTCAAGCCGCCCATAAGGCCTTCAACTTGGCTTAACGACTGTCATTTTACCGACAACCGGGACTGTAAAATGTATAGACCCATCTCACTTCTGCCCACAAAGTCTAAAATATTTGAATTATTACTTAAGAGTCGATTGTTAAGGCATTTGTGTGTTAATAATGTTTTAGATTCAAGACAGTTTGCCTACCAAAAGAAAGTGGGAACAGTAGATGCAATTGACAATTTAATAAATGACGTACTTTCCAAGTTAAATGACAAACGAAGGGTTGCAGGAATATTTCTGGACATGAGCTCTGCTTTCGATGCTGTCAAACATGACATATTAATAGAAAAACTTGATTACTATGGCGTTAGGGGTGCGGTTAAACAGCTATTTGCGTCCTACTTAAGTAACAGATCTATGTATGCAGAAATCAAAATGGACATATATAATAATCAAGTTGGTATGCTACGCAGAAAAAACGAACAGACTTTTAAATCAAAACTTGTAAAAATCAAAATGGGGGTTCCGCAAGGTTCTACGCTTGGACCAATTTTCTTTATTATTTTTATAAATGACCTGATTAGCACCATTATAAATGAGACACAAGGACAAACTAGTTTAACAATTTATGCAGATGACACAAACGCTATTGTGGCAGCTGAAAACCTAGCCGATTTGAGTTGTAGAGTAAATGTAGCTTTGGAGTGTCTCAATATGTGGTTCAATCATAATGGTCTGAAAACTAATACATCCAAATCAAAGATAATCTTGTTTAAAACCACCAGTAAAACCTCGGACATACTGGCATGTAATCTAGGTGGGGATTTAATAGACTCAGTAGGCGATGTTAAATTTTTAGGAGTGCATCTAGACTGTCTGCTGAACTGGAAGCATGAATTAACGCAGATAGAATCTAGCATACACTCAGCCTGTTACGTACTGAGAAGTCTAAGAGATGTAGTAACTCGGGATCAACTTAGGATGGTATATTTTGCCTTAGTAGAATCCAAATTGAGGTACAGTATAGTTTTTTGGGGTGGCAGTTACAAATACAACATAGAAAAAGCCTTCATTGCTCAAAAAGGGCCATTAGAACAATGGTGCGGATAAATCAGCTTCACTCATGTAAGGAATATTTTAGAGAACTAAATATACTCACAGTACCTAGCCTTTATATAATGGTACTGCTTACGTATCTTGCCAAAAATATACATAAATTTGAAACCGAAGACAAGCGATCAAAACGTGAAAGCACAAGGCGAAAGGACATTCCATCCATAATTTCGCCTTCACTTGATGTGGTCAAACATGGAACTTCCTACAACGCTGTTAAAATTTTCAACAGTCTTCCCCAAGGCATTAAAACTGCCTTATCCACAAAAGAGTTCGAAAGCATGCTTAGGGAATTTCTTGTTGTACATTGTTTTTATTCATTGTATGAGTTTATAAATTTGACATGACTGATATTTTAATTTTTATATGAAGTGACATTTTGTAATTTTATTGGTGGTGGAAAATAATATTGATTTCTTTTTTTTTTTATCTTTCCTCAAACGTTCATTATAAACTATTAAGTATAATTGGACTGGATCCTTTTGCAGAATTAAATTTCTTACTTTTTGACATTTATTGTGACATTTTTTTTTTTATGTTTGTGTTTATGGTTGGATATTATTGATAATTTGTTTTTTAATTGTTGATGTATAGGGTAAACCACCCAATCGTTGGCACTCCTCCAATTATTGGCACTTTAGGTAATTTTGCCCATTTCTAACAGAAAAAGAATGCTATTTTACTTTTTAATGCATACCTACAACTACATAATGGGCAACACCGAACTGAAATAAACTAGGTTTCCCTTATTTTTCGAAATATACTCTTAACTAAAGTGCCAATAATTCATTCTAAAAGTGCCAATAATTGGGTGGTTTACCCTACTTAGAATAGGAAATTTATATTTTTCAACACAATGTATCATTGTTATGAAATAAAATTACATTACATTACATTACGTAAATGTTGCTTACTGCAGTGATCGTTTACAGAACACTGAGTTCGCGGGGCCACGAGCGTGATATAAGTTAATGTGTTTTTCCTCTCATTCTACTAACAGGTATAATTGTGAAAATAGCTAACGGCTGAACAGATCTGGTTGAAGTTCGGTACAGGTACAATATTGTACAGGGGTACATTATTAAGTCTAGTATAATACACAGGCTTTCTTTATACCTGGAACTAGCGGACGTCATGCGGTTTCACCCGCGTAGTTCCCGTTCCCGTGGGAATACGGGATTAAAATATAGCCTATGTTCACCGAAAAGAGTGTACCTTCCCAACAGTGAAAGATTTTTTTAAATCAGTCCAGTAGTTCCGGAGCCTATTCGTTACAAACAAACAAACAAAAAAACAAATCTTTCCTCTTTATAATATTAGTATAGTATTATTAGTATTATAATAAAATAATAATACACACATTCAAGATCCTTGAGGTCGTCGGAAAATTTGACACTGGCTATGCCTATTCACTCTACTGGTTTTTACGATAAATCTTTCGCCATACAGGCTGTGCGGGTGTGGAATGCGCTGCCTGAAACGATTAGAAAGGCCCAGTCTTTGGCTGTCTTTAAGCGTTTGGTGAAGGAACACTATTTGACCCGGTAGGATGTTCCTTAGCATAAAAATTGTTTTCATGTATGTGTATGTATATATATATGTGTATATGTATGTGTATATTTATGTATGTATATGTGCGTGTGTATATGTATGTATATAGATATATATTTATTATGTATGTATATTGGTATGTACCTGTATATGTATTGTATTTATGCCTAGATGTATATATATAGTATGTACGTCTATATTCATTTACATACCAACTGGTATGTATGTATTGTTTTTGTAGCTTCATATTTCTACACCTAACTACCCATCTGTCTTCAATATCTTTTTCTGTCCATCCCAAGGTTGCCTGTAAGAAATTGCTTTTTAGCGATAAGGCCGCCCTTTGTACAATATCTTACTACTAGCTGACCCGCGCAACTTCGTTTGCGTCACATGAGAGTGACAAAGAGAGTGGTATTGGTATAGTATTAATATTTTAAGTAGGTAATATAATCCCGTCGCATTTACTCTCGTCGCGTGTCTTAGGCTGGGTATATTTATTAGAGCGTTGTGATAGGTTTTAATATTGTGTGTATAAAGTGATATAATTTTTCCCTCGCGTCGCTTATATTCATTTAGAGTTGACCCGCACAACTTTGTTGAAGTGATATAATGTTTCCCGTCACATTTATTTTTGTCCGTTTTTTGGTACAGAACTCATCGTGTCCGACTCGCACTTGGCCGGTATTATCTTTCAGTTGACTAAAACACTACTGCTGCAGAAAACGTTTACTCCCGAACACGCGTAGCCGAGTTGCGTCGCTCATATTTTAAAAATTGTTGTTAGGGGTTATTGTAAGTGCACCTTAAAAGATGGGCATATGCTGTTCAGGACTTTTTTTGTAACTTTTTAAGAGGAAACATTTTGTAGTACACAATTTTTACGTAACTTTAACCATTTACGCAACGTACGCAATAAAGCCCACAAAAGAAATACATTTTCCCCGTTCTTAAAACATTATTCATGGCTGCTCTGCTCCTATTTGTCTTAGCGTGATGTTATATAGCCATTAGCCATCCTCAATAAATGGCCTAAAAAACTGTGAAAATATTTTTGTAATGCAACCAGTAGTTTCTGAGATCTTAGCACAAACAAACTCTTCAGTTTAATAATATTGTGAGCTAACCTTAAAAGAAAGACAAATAAGTTTATTGTGAGCGAACCTTAAAAGATAGACATATGCTGTCGCAGACTTTTTTTAGAACTTTTTAAGAGAAACAATTTATTTAACCCAAATTTTTGCGTAACTTTAACTATTTAGGCACCGTACGCCTCGGAAGCTCTCAGACGGTAAAAATAATTCCCCGTTTTCGAAACATTCTTCATTGCTGCTCCGCTCCTATTCATCTTAGCGTGATGTTATATAGCCTATAGCCATCCTCAATAAATGGACTACCAAACTGTAAAAGAAGTTTTGAAATCGAACCAGTAGTTCCTGAGATCCTAGCGTTCAAACAAACAAACAAACAAACAAACAAACAAACAAACAAACAAACAAACTCTTCAGCTTTATAATATTAGTATGGATTATCTTTTTTCTGTAAACTATAACTTGGTGTACGAATAAAGTTATATTCTATTCTATTCTAATAAATAATAAATAATCTTTATTTACAAGAATTTTTTTTTTACAGTGATGGATCTTCGTACTTACATTTTTTTTTTATATAACATATTAAGTAAACAATATTTTTATTACATGCATAAGAGAAATAATACCAACATGTTAGCTAGTTATATTCCCATGGTACGCAGGAAAAGGAAAAGTATTCGCGAAAAACGCCGCGGACACCATCAGAGGATTCTATTTACAAACTTTTATAAACTTAAGTATACTGTATGGCATTGATGTTTATTTTATAGGCATTTACATAATGATGAGGTATCACGATAGATAAAGTGTCTATCTACCACTTGATGAGCACATGCCATAGCATGCATAGATAAGAAATTATCTACCTATATGTAAGTGTCTATCAATATTTACTTACAATAAAATTTTAAATGCAACTGTGCAAACACAGAGCAACGCGACTAGTACAAGCACAGTATAAAGAGTACTAGTACAAGCACAGTATAAAGATATGTCGGCTGTGGTACAAGCATAGATTTAGAAGAATTTTTCGCTACTCTCAAATTCTTCTAAATCTATGGGTATAAGTGTGCAAATATGACGGCTTTAAATAAAATTTGAGCAGAAGTGATTTGTTGATTCCCAATATTTTTGTAGATTTATTTTAGGGTTAAATTTGTCTTTATAATTTCGAAAAATTACTTATACGTAGCCCTTTAAAAATGATGGATTGGGATGGATTTTTGATGGACGTACCAAAATGTACAAAAAGAAAGCCGAAACGAATTGTAGGTATTAGTGAAGTACGAATGTTTTAGAAATTTACATGAAAATATTCACGCCTTTTTCTCCGAAGAGGTAAAAAGAGGCATACTTACTACATGCCCACATTTTACCACCATTATTTAGACCCACGTAATGTGCGAGTCCATTTAGTAACTTTACAATCCTATTCTTACCCTTTTATTCTTTAAATATTTTTATCTAATGGCCATTACAGTTTTATCTTACGGCTATTTCGTGGCCTAAACCTTCTAAATGTAAGCGTTTTTATAAGGATATCCTACGAATTATCTGTGAAACATTCCATCACCTCTAAACACAGTACCTACGGAGTTCAATTTCACACTCCCAAAGATCTCAGACGGCACAGATTGAGATTCGTCTCGCTTAATAAATAGATAAAGGATCAATTATAAATCAATGGTTGTTAGTAACGGAAGCGTCTGGACGGTAAGCGATAGTTGATAGGATTCAGGGGTCTGGGGGTGACGACCTTTTGTGTATAGTCTAACGAATATTAGCTCTGTAGAAGCGCAGAGAAGTAACTCTTTCGTAGAATTAGTCCCTCTCTATAAAATAGTTTGCCGAGGGGCTTATGGCGAGACTTGTGTCTGTGACTCTGTTGCATTAAACTACGTCACTAGGTCACGTGGATCATCTGTTCAAAGTTTGAAATAAAACAAAAATGACAACGTCGGATTGAACTTTCACTTTCACAATAAACGTTTTAGAGAGGGGCAGTCGGGTGAGACCGTCTAACGTCTTCTTGTTTATTTATTTTTAGACAAGTTGTTGATTAGTGTAAGAGAGGGCGGGCATTTTTTTGGGATTATTATAACAATGCCAGATTAAACCAAATTGTTAACATTCACTCTTTAAAGATATCGGAAAAACAGATAGGAATAGGACTTTATTCCACGGAAAAGTCACTCGATTATTATTGGTGTTAAATAATTCTTTGCACAAGATTTAAAAAGGTTCTGGTTGTATTTTGATAAGGCTTACACAGTAAAGTGAAAAAATAAGTACCTACCTAGTTACCAAAATGGCTACCAAAGTGTTGTGTTCTTTTTTGATCAAAATTGGCTTACGCCTGAATAAATACATCCAAACATACATATAGTCACGCCTTTATTCCCAAAGCGGTAGGCAGAGATATGTCTCTACACTATGGTGTACGCCCGCATTTCACCCTACAGTTCCATGTCTCACGTAGTAGGAATAAATAACATAAGAAAATTGAAAAATAAAATTAACTTAGCACAAAGTAATAGGTAGTATATTTAGTTTTATATCAGATTTTATTGAATGTAATACTGAAATCGGCGCCAAGTAAAACTATAGGTTTAGGTAGATATTATTAATCTCTCATAGAAATATTGGCACCGACTTCAGTATTACAGTCAATAATATCTGATATAAAACTAAATATACTACCTATTACTTTGTGCTAAGTTAATTTTATTTTTCAATTTTCAGTTTTTGTTTGAAGTCGGTTTTTTTTTGTTAAAAATTTTTTTTTTTCATGATTTTCAGTGACGGGTAGACTGAAATTATATCTGTGTAGTGTAATGTTCTCCCCGATACAAATTAATCAAGCCCAAACACAAGATAACTGCTGTAAATCGTTAAGGAATGCCCTCGATTCGAGGGATTTCTTCGATTTCTCCAGGATCCCAGCATCCGATTCTGACTTCCTGTATATGGGACCACATGGGAAGCACCAGCTTTCAAACAAAAAAAGAATTTTCAAAATCGGTTAACTCCTTCTAGCGATTTGCCGGTAACAAACATAAAAAAAAAAAAAAAAAAAAAAAAAAATACAGACGAATTGAGAACCTCCTCCTTTTTTGGAAGTCGGTTAAAAAAATTCAAAGTGTTCATGGATGCCCTGCCGGACTTCTATTGGGTTACACTACACGATGCCCTACCATCTGCTTTCGAGCTTAATTTTAGTACTTAAATGAAGCTCGTAGGCAGATAAATCTATAATTATGTTGCTCCTAAATCCATATCTTTACAATAAATACCAAATGTACCTATTTGCAGCAAAGAAAATAACCTTTACCGAATCCTTGATGGCTTAACACACATATGAAACAACGCACGCTGACTAAAATACAGGATCATAACATTGATCACTCTGAGTGCAGTGACCGTCTGTATGTGACCGTGACTCAAGCCTAAAGACTGATTAAAAACAAAGCACCCACAATAAATTGCTTTAGCGGAATTCGTATTCTGAATTCAAAATTTAAAAAAGAAAAGTTATATTTTTTAAAACGTCAAATTGGGATGAATGAAATGTTGTACAGTGCACAGCACACTCACCGCATCGAGTTCCGATGACTATGCACAAATTAATATTAATCTTATCGCTAAATAAATGAAAAATTTAATTACTTATTTATACCTACTTTAAATATGTAAGGTTTTTCAACGACGGATTATAATTAGACACGTCATGCACGAACATCACGGCTTTCAAAAACAGCAGATCTTTTATACCTACATTTAAAAATAATTTCTATGAAATTATCTATGGTAGCATGTATGAAAAGTAAGGCAATTGCCTGACTTTTTTGTTGCTATTTTTCAGTGTTGGTAACGTATCTATAGTTTTTATATATCATTGAGGTTTTTAAATAAAGGTGAGGTGCAACGATACTGAACGCAGGGTGGGTGAACGATTAATTTCACGCTACGAGAGCAAGTGCACGCGTCTGCGGTGCGTGAGATGCGCCCGCGCCGATACCGATGTCACAAAATTAGACCGCGCGATGGCATACATTATATGGATCAGATTTACGCCCTTCGTATTTCGTCGAAACGCTTTTACGGTATTTGGTAACAAATTCGAAATGGCCAAGTAATGGGAAATCTGGTACGTTTTTAGAATATAAACGCTCTAAGTGATTTATTGTTATTGGCCCGAAGAAATCTAATCTTCGTTTATTTAAACCGTGATCTATTATTCCCACTAATATTAGATGCAAAAGAAACTCTGTATGTTACGCTTTCATGCCTAAATAGTCGAATTCTCATAAAATTTAGTAGAAAAATATACTGGAGTTTAGGAAAGGACATAGTGCTAATAGGTTCCGAATAATTTTGAAGAGGTTGCAAAAGTGGATACGATCCGCACGCTTAGATTGTGGAATGATTTCCCTGCCTCGGTTTTCCCAAACGCCTACAGTATGGGGTTCTTCAAGAGGGGTCTTAAACTGTTCTCAGGGTCGGCAGCGCGAGTGTAGCGCCTGTACATATGGTGGGCTTCTCAGCCACCTTAGTGGTATTAAAAAGAAATTATTTTGCTGACATCTGAAGTAGCAAATTACTTATTAAATCTACTCCTCCCATGCTAATAATTAGAAATTATTACATAGTTTATAAAGGTCTTTAAGTCGTTTAGGTAAAAAGTTATAAGTAGCTTTAAAACTATGTATGTACTTAGTTGTTCTCCTAAAGGAGTTCAACAAACATTACGCCACAAACTGTTCGCAGTTCAGTCAAAATTTAGAAAGATAATTTCGTGACGCACTACGGCACAACACCGGTAACCGGTGGGTGGGAGAGAGTTGTCTAAATATGGCTGCACCAACGCGATGTTCGGATTTGTATGATTTGCAAGAAATAACTTGCGAATGGTGATTTTCGAATTGGTGATACTTTATTTGTTATTTGTAAAATTTTTGCAGGGTATGGACGATGAGTCACGTATAGGAGGGGTGGTAATTTTAAAATGGCGGACGTGTGGTTGGTGGAAAAAGAGTACAACTCAAAATAGTTCGTATTGTGGTTTTTTTTTGTTCGTTAGTTTATATTTTACTAGCAGACGTCTCGCGGTTACACCCGCGTAGTTCCCGTTCCCGTAGGAATAAAATAATTAGCCTATGTTCACCGCAAAGAGTGTAGTGTGAGTGAACGAATTTTTCAAATCGGTCCAGTAGTTTCGGAGCCTATTCGTTAGAAACAAACAAAAAAAAAACAAATCTTCCCTCTTTATAATATTAGTATAGATATGTATCATGTTTAGTATGAAAGGAATCACTGGCCATGATTGAAACTAGTTTTACTTTTTCAGGGGCATGCTATGGCTATCTGCTATAGAATTTTTCAAGCCGCCCACAAGGTCCCATGAGCCAGGATCGATGACGTAACGTGCCTTCCAAAGCACGGAAACGATGCTATCTTTAGTGAAAATGCCACAAACGGTCATCCATCTCTTCTCTTTCCTTCACAGAATTATCATGTCAAAATTGCTATTAGAACAGCAACGCGATCTTTAGTGAAAATGCCACAAACGGTCATCTATCTCTTCTCTTGGCTTCGCAGAATTATCATTTCAAAATTGCTATTAGAACAGCAATGCGATCTTTAGTGAAAATGCCACAGACGGGCATCCATCTCTTCTCTTTCTTTCACAGAATTATCATTTCAAAATTGCTATTAGAACAGCAATGCGATCGTTAGTGAAAATGCCACAAACGGTCATTCATCTCTTCTCTTGCCTTCACAGAATTATCATTTCAAAATTGCTGTTAGAACAGCAATGCGATCGTTAGTGAAAATGCCACAAACGGTCATTCATCTCTTCTCTTGCCTTCACAGAATTATCATTTCAAAATTGCTATTAGAACAGCAATGCGATCTTTAGTGAAAATGTCACAAACAGTCATTCATCTCTTCTCTTGGCTTCACAGAATTATCATTTCAAAATTGCTATTAGAAAAGCAATGCGATCTTTAGTGAAAATGCCACAAACGGGCATCCATCTCTTCTCTTTCCTTCAAAGAATTATCATTTCAAAATTGCTATTAGAAATTCGCAAATTTGCCATGTTATAGGGCGAGGTAGGTACACTTATGGCCAATTTACTAAATGAAAAGTGATACCATTACTCCGTGTCTATCTATAGTTAGTATAGTTTGCTGTCCAACTATTCATTAGTCAACTAGATTGTGAAATGAAACCATTATAAAATCGATTAACCTTTGTAGTTTATGCTAAAGGACAATAAACTATAGCCTCGATTATTAAAGACTTCCAAAATGAGGAACTGTGGACTGCCTAAACACATTTTTTAAATAATTAACAATATTTGAACACATTAAATTTTTCATCACCACTTTCACCCCTCATATTTTTGAAATGGCTAAACCGATTTTTATAAAATATAGCTAAGAACACTCTCCCCTAACCCATCTTTCAAACAAAAGAAACAGAATCAAAATCGGTTCATTCGTTTGAGAGCTACGATGCCACAGACAAACTTACAAACACACACACCCACACACACGGCAAACTTATAACACCCCGTTCGGGTTTCCGTCGGGGGTTAAAAAGAGTGCGCGGCGTCTCGTGTCTTGAGTTCTTGACCCACCAAAGACAAGGACCGTGAAAAACACATGGCCGGTTCGACACGGCAACAATCCTTTTTTAAAGCTTCGATGACACAGAGCGAGTTGATAAACCAAAAACGTGGGAGTTCGCAAAAAGCTTGTAGGTGTACCTGCTCCCGCTCGTTATCGAGCTGTTTTACAATCTGCTTTTGTGTAAGTCACTCGTTAGTTTTAACACGCGCACTACACGAAATCTCCCATTGATGTGACATTCTCATTTTGGACAGGAAAATAACAATAAAGTCATTTGAATTTGATGCTATGGCTATGCAGGACTCCTACTGACCAAAGCTTTAAGTGTCCCTTTGTTTTAACGTGAGGAAAATCCTACAGGGATGCAATGCCGGATTACTAGCGACTAAAACCCACACGTATCCCACCTAATAGCCTACGGTTGGGTACCCACTCTACGCCTGCCTACGGTCGGAAGCCCCACTAGCAGCTTGTAAACTCGCCCAGTGTCATCGAGGCTTTCTCACGAGAACATGAACTTTAACCGCCATTTTAGCCCCTCTCTATAAAATAGAGTGCAGAGGGGCTTATGGCGAGACTTAGTCTGTAGTCTGTGACTCTGTCGCATTAAACTACGTCACTAGGTCACGTGGATCATCTGTTCAAAGTTTGAAATAAAACAAAAATGACAACGTCAATCGGATTGAACTTTCACTTTCAGAATTAACGTGTTAGAGAAGGGCAGTCTGGTGAGAACGATCTCATGGCTTTCTTGTTTCAATTTGGAATTTAATAAAAAATCAAATTAGTCTGAAATAAAAGCCTTTTCACACTACACCGCGTTCAAAATCAAATAAAACGGTTGTGTCACGATATCATTATTGGCTCGTTAAATTATTTACACTAGTTACAGGTTTAATGCTTAGATCATCTAACCACAGGATGCGCCTTACTTAAGCATTGTTTTCTGCCATTGCACATGACCATTTGGTCTTTTGGCTTTATAAAAAGCCTGTACATCAGTACATCATTTTATATGATTAAACTAGTACATTTCATTGTAGTTGACTGTACAATAACAATTAACACACAACAGCCATTACGCGTTTTTAAATGCAATGAAATTTTATATGTCTTTGTGTTTCCCCCTTCACTTGTATGAAAACTGGCAGAATATTTTTGTATGCGGTGGTTCGCAAAGGCTAGTCCCGTGTTATATGGTCTAACGTTTAATGCGATTTTCCTTTTAGTGCTGGTTGATATACCATCATGGCTGACTGCTTAACAACCATAAAGAATTTGGTACTTATTTTGCATGACCATGAGCGATTCCAATAGGCGTGTCGTTAACAGGTAGTACAGATTTAAAATTATTACAAGGCACGGGCATAAATACGAGCAAGATTGATTATTTATACTATTGATTGATGTCACTTGATTGAACTTGCTACACATATTGAAAAACATAACTTGTACCTACTGTTCCACAATATTTATTATTGTAATACCTAACCGGTTTCGCCTAACGGCGTTCTCAAAGGCTATTTAGATCATACTAAGAACACATTGACAATAATAAATATTGTGAAACAGTACAAGTGAAGTTATTCAATACTAGCGGACCTCACGCGGTTTCACCCGCGTAGTTCCCGTTCCCGTGGGAATACGGGAATAAAATATAGCCTATGTTCACCGCAAAGAGTGAAGCTTTCCAACAGTGAAAGAATTATTCAAATCGGTCCAGTTACAAACAAACAAACAAAAAAACAAATCTTTCCTCTTTATAACATTAGTATAGATGAGTAAGGTTGACTGTTACATAATAACATTATCTGACAAGATTTGAAACTCAGCGTCAGTTTTGAGTGGACCTATTACTTCTATGAATTCTCATTGAGAATTCACTTGGCACTTGCTGAACAAAACGATGCCTTGTCTAACGAAGGGAGGAAGAAGTCTAGACACACAAAGGAGTTACAGCGGAGGGAGTAAAATTCATTCCGCATATTACCACCAGAAACGTACTAATAAATCCATCTCTATACTACCTATTTCAGTTACATCCCTTCTAATATTATAAACTAGGTGTTGCCTGCGACTTCGTACGCTGCATTTTAAATGTGGATCTTCAGATTTTATTTATGAACCAATTGACATGAAACAAAAACTAAATGTTAAGTGGAGCAAACCGCAACGCAATAAAGAAAACCGCATTGCAATCGATAGAGCGGTTGCGGAGATTAGCGTGCACAAACTTACAGACAAACAAACAGTTACGATTTTATTAGGTATATGTATTGATATTGATTGATGATTGATATTGATTGAATGATTGATATTGACAGATTGATGCGAAAGTAACTCAGTCGGTCTGTCTGTGTTACGTTGTCACGTCTAAACCGCAGTGAACCGATTTTGATGACATTTGGTACAGAGATAGTTTGAGTCCAAGGGAAGGACATAGGCTACTTTTTAACTGACTGCGCAAAAGCAGGGTAATGATTTTACGCGATAACGACTTCTACGCGGACGAAGCAGCAGGGAACAGCTAGTAAGTATTATTTATTTCTATCTTCAAAACACGGTTAAAGTATTCATAGTTACGGGGAACAAGATATATTCGTCTACCCTTTCTTAAGAACCCCTGGACCTTGAAAGCTAATCTAAGAATAAGAGCCCCCGAGGGGTTTAACCTACGCAGATAATATGATAAAAAGTTTTGTGTATATCGAGGGTAGGCGGGGATAATTGAAACTCAAGACGAGGGGTGTTTTTTGGGGAGTTGGTCACCGATTTTGTGCATTTTTATGTTTGTTTATACTAGCTAATGCCCGCAGCTTCGCCCGCTTAAAGTTTGTTCCCGTTCCCGCTTCCCGTGGGAACTTATTCCCGGGATAAAAGTAGCCTAAGTTACTCCTTATTACATAAGCTATCTGCCAGTGAAAGTCCCGTCCAAATCGGTCCAGCCTTTCCAGAGACTAGCCGGAACAAACAGACAGACAGACAGACAGACAAAACATTTAAAAATATATATTTTGGTATGTGTACCGTATATACATTCATATGCATGTAGTAGAAAGCGGTTATTTAAATATTACAAACAGACACTCCAATTTTATTTATTTGTATAGATGGTAGGTTTTAGACCTGTATGTCCTCGAACGGATAAGCCGTAGTGTTTTAGTCGCTCATTTCATGGATAAGGGCTTTGTTGCATTTTAAAGGAGACAGACCGCTTTGATTTGCAGCTAGGGAAAGTAATGTTTTGTTGGTTTAATTTGAAATCACATACAATACATCAAAACCTCATCTGTTAGTAAGCAGGATATATCTGCTTGGCTTATATCCAAAGATCTTATTGTGCTTTCATAAGGTTCACCTTGCTTTGCTTTGAGTTGCTGCAACACAACTCAACTTAAAGATTTTTTAGGTCTATCAAATAGCATGAGACCACAGATATCAGAAGATTTATGTTCATCTTTACTAATATTTTAAAGGAGAAAAATTTGATTGTTTGTTTGCATCGAATAGGCTTCGGAACTACAGGACCGATTTGAAAAATTCTTTTACTGTTGGAAGCTACACTCTTTGCGCTGAATATAGGCTATATTTTATTCCCGTATTCCCACGGGAACGGGAAATACGCGTTTGAAACCGCGTGACGTCCGCTAGTGAGACATAAAGGAATACTTCATATTAAGTTGTGGTGCAGCATTATGCAATAAATAAGGAACTCATCTTAGGCGCTGGATGCACGAAAGGACAGGACGCTAAAGGCACACAACAGTGTTACGGCGAAAATTGGACCAATCGCGAAAAGGTGAAATGGACCAATCGCGCCTAAAGGAAATTCTGAAAGGCCACTGTCCAGCAGCTGACTGCAATAGGCCGATATGATTTGCACCAAAAGTACTAGATATACAGGACGTTTTTTTTAACTTGAGGGAAAATCCTCAAGGATGTTATGCCGGACTCCTACCGACTAAAAAACCTCACGTTACGCCCAACAGCCTATGGTTGGGAGCCCCGGGTAAGCCCTCGGAAGGATGTCCCAGGACAGATATACAGGCCTTGAACCTATTTAACCATAGAATCACGCAGATAACTAAACTAAAACAGATGTTTATAATAAATCATTTTATAACGAATGTAAGTAGGTACACTAAGTGTGCGATAAATTGTTATCAAACGAATGGATTATCTCCATTGTAGGTGAGTAATGAGGACGATGACCTAGATTTTACTACTTGTATGAGTATCACGATTTGCAGTGATATATTTGAGATCTGTATAGTTTAGTATTCTATGTGTAGGACGTTTGAACCTAGCTTTCCTCTTTCTTAGGCTCGTTTTTACAAGCTTTTTTCATTCCTAAATCTAGTTTATTCTTGTTCTTTGTGCATATACCTATGTCAAAAATTCAAGAATATTTGGACGACAAGATAAACTAATAAATACCTATTATAGGATAGGCACAGGCAAGTAATTTGTTATGTACCTATATACTTACTGTGATTTTTTTGTAAAGTAGAATTCTTCTCTCTCACGATATTCTGAAATAGGTAGGTATCCTGTGTAATATTATATCATGTGTACTATTGGTTTTTCTTTTTCTCTATAAATTCTGGCGTACTTCATATTATTTGAAATTAAAATAACATGACATTTAAATTGTAATAATAATAACACATCTAAATTTTAATAATGAAATAATCTTATAAAACTTTAATTGTAATTAAGGATGACATTTAAATTGTGATCATGATAGGGATATAGTTTATAAGTGTAAGTGTAAAAAATAATGTGAAACTTATCTTCACTAATGAAATGTTATAGGTATTTTAAAATTGTTGTCAAATATTGACTGCCTCTGTGGCGCAGTCGGTAGTGATACCGCCTGCGGCGCTGGAGGTCGTGGGTTCGATTCCCACCGGAGACAAATATTTGTGTGACCCATAAGTGTTTGTCTCAAGAGTCTGGGTGTTTCTATCTATAATATGTATGTATTTAAAAAAGTATATAAGTATTAATATCCGTGATCTGGTACCCATAACACAAGCAGGTTATTACTAGCTTACTTTGGGATCAGATAGCGTTCTGTGAGATGTCCGTGAATATTTATTTATTTACCTATTATATTGTATGTCGAAATGACGGAACATGGCTGAGCATGAAATGCATTATGTTAATCACCATCAATTTGTACCCATGTTGCACAATAAAGTATTTGAAGTTTGAAGTTTGAAGCAATTGCTCAAGAAGAAAAGAGTAAAATATGTCTATTGTTTATAGTCTCTATTCTATTATTAGGCTTGAATAAAGTACCTACACTGCGAAGCGACCCATTTTATATAGAAAACTATTCCATCCCATACCCTGGAAAGCCGCGATGTGTTGTGTGGCGAGTCACATTAGCACCCAGTCTGACCCATAACATAATACAAGATGTACCTAATTATTTACCTATTTCCGTCGTGAATAGGCAAGTAGGTACTTCGCCGAACAAAAAAGGGCAATTTCTAGCAGTCAAAAAAAATTACTGGAAGAAACTTCGTAAGTAGCTCGACCTAAAAGCCAAGCTAAATAAAGGCAGCCGAAAAACTTTTTAAGTACAAAATATGGTCCATTAAAAACATACTAGAGTAACGTTAAATATACGACCAAACTCTTGAAAACTTGCGAAAACTGGGAGATTCTGACGTTAAGTGGCACTAAGATACTTTGGAAGTGGCTTGGTCACCTTCCGTGATACTTTCTAACTATATTTTGTGTTCTAGATGAATCTTGGCGTCTTTCAAGTTGCTTTCAAGCTGAAACTAGGTATGGAGCCCTTGCTTTGCTTTTACTATGACTTTGCTTTTCATTTTCTGCATTGTTATTTGCCCTTAATGGCATCTGCATCAGAACCTTCGGTCTTCATATCTATAAAAATCTAGTTTTAAAAGGGCAAATATATAGGCAGACCAAAAAGACGAGCTTTGACGGGAAGACGAAGAACCAATACAGGGGATGTTGAAGACGGTGATGTAAAAGGAGAAGAATAGGAAAATGAGCCCTGGGCTCCAAAGCGAAAAAAATACCGAGTGACATCGGGACTAACGTTCAGAACTTCAGAGGATGAAGATATGTTCGCTTTGCAAAATAACAGCATTTTTATTTCACAAATTTTTCAATTACACAAAGCGCCATTTGGTCAAAGAGTATCTTACAGGGCACTCATTAGGGAACGGCCTTTCGAATTGGTTGAATAAATCCTTTTCTGTGGCTGAATCGACCGTTTATCCCTTCTACATGAATGACTCAACGAGGTGTTGGCGGTTGGCACCTCGATTGATGTCGGTTGAGACACATTTCTGTGTCAGGAAGTGTCGATAGTATTCTATTTTCTTGTGAAACTGTGAGTAGGATAGCGAAGCCTTATGAAGAACATAGCGTTATTCACTTTCGTAAACCAAATAGAAGGATTGTAATGATTGCAGTACCTACACTGATGCCTTGTCGCTCACGAAACCAGAGTCAGTACTTCCGTTGGGTAGAGCTAGGTATAATAAAATGATAGAAAAGTCAAAACTGTACATTGGAAATATTTAAAAAAAAATACTCGCTGGGTGTTCAACATAAGATACCGAAGCCGAAAATATAGTTAGAAAATTTTTTGTCTGTTTGTCTGTTTGTCTGTTTATCTGTTTGTCTGTTTGCTTTGCTTTGTCAGGAAGGATCTCGAAAAGTACTCAATAGATTTGATTCAAATTTTGCACAAATATTACCTAGGGGTAGGGTGTTAAAATAGGGTATATATTATCACGCTTCATATCCTAGGGGCTAAGCAGAGAGCAATCAAATTGGCATTGTAACAATTTTCACGCGTACGAAGTCGCGGGCAACAACTACCTAGTTATTTATAAAAAAACTATAACCAATATGAAAAAAGTGCTCTAGTGCAAATGAAGATTTTACTATTGTCTTTCTTATAAATATTTTATATTATAAAACAACTTATAACATATGAGATCTAGCTTAAAATTTCACGAAATCGAGGTATTTTCAACACAAAAATCTATCAAGGACTTTATCAGTAATCGTGTTTCGAGACTAGAGCGTTTTTAGTTCATGAACTGAAACTGAAGTTGTCCGTGTTCAAATTTTATTTCAGCAGACCTCACGAGTCCTGAGATCTAGATCAAAGTAATAGTCTATTTGGCGTCACATAGACTCTTAATGTCGTGCGTGAAGTCCCCTTTATCTTTATTCCCTTCAAATTTGATCTAGGTGTGCGTTCCCCGCTCGTAGCTCCACTCGCACACATGCCCACCGCACTCGGTGCGTTCATCCGAAGATAACTTACTTCTCTTTCTTTACTATGGCATTAGTTGCGTAAACCACGTCACTATGTTTTATCTAGGATAAGTGGTTTCTCAGTGAACAGAGATAACCATGCTGTGTGACCTTAATATCGGGGATTTGCGTACTACCCGTTCGCTCTAAGTTTGCCGCTGGCGTAGAGGCGTTTACCCGAATTTTTAATTAGACGAAGTAAATTGACGGTAGCTAATGTCACTTCGTCTTAGAAAATATGCAACATTGTATGAAGAAGTGACATAAGTTGCTGTCAATTTACTTCGTCTATTTAAACATTCGACTTTAGTGTGGAGCCGAGCGGCAAGCTTAGAGCGAACGAGCAGTAAAACTATTGTTTTAATTTTACTATGAATAAAAGCATAGTTGCTTCATGAAAATCTGTCGATGATTTGATTAATGGTTTGAATTTTATTTATTTTGTAGCATATTCTATTTTGGATTAACGTCTCCGCAAACTCAAAACCAAGCGGTACTAATGAGAGTTGAATATTTTAAAAAACGAAAGCGGTTAAGGCTCATTTAAATTTTATCAGAAATCTGTCTTCTTTGTCATTCTCAGATATAATTTTCTAGGTTTTCTGTAATTCTTAAAGTTCATTTCATTCATAGTACAAACGTTCAAACGGGATTTTAAAGAATACAAAGTTTAAAACGTCTTTATTGGACTGGATGCAGAAGAACCGGGACTGAGTGATAGTGAAAATTGGGAGAAACCTACATCCAGCTTTGGAGTTCCACAGGTTGCTTTGATTGACTGATTGAAGCGATTGTGGTGTTTCATAAACGCGGCTTTGAAGCTCAAGAGTGAAAACACTAGAGACAATCGGGACTTAATGCCAGGATTAGGTATATACTGCATCCTGATAGTAATGGACAGTATAGGGTTCTTCAAAAGGGGTCTTAGAAGGTTTTTACATGGTTGGCAGCGCGAGTATGACGCCTCTGGTGTTGCAAGCGTCCATAGGCTGCGGTGACCACCGCTACATCTGGTGGGCCGTATGCTTGCCTGCCACCTTAGTGGTATAAAAAAAAAGGACAGACTGACTCCACAGATAAAAGGATCAGAAGTCATAAATAAAAAAGAAACTACATTGGTCCCAAGTTTACAGCCCTGAGTAGGGAATGCAATACCGGGATACCGGGATCCCGAAATACCGGGATCCCGCAGTATTTTTGCGGGACCAGTCCCGCACGTAAATCGTGCGGGATCCCGCGGGATTAGCGGGACTGCGCAAAGGTAAACGCCGTGTGTTGTTCTGTAAGCGGAAGCGCGCCAACTGATTCACATCGAGAAAGATTTTTGTAATTGTGACGTAATAAATAACCTAATAACGTACTTATTTGTTTTAGTGATTTAATCAGGGAGATTTGACTTTTCTTGTACTATGAACAGTTAGAAAAGTATTCAATTATTTCGTACATTGCTTGCTGGCTATCTGACATGTAAAGTTAGGAGTCGTTTGGCAAACAAGAATTTTGACATGCTATGTTTTATGCGCACTTTTAAAGTAATGCCAAAACTATCCATTTTATCGGTTTCTAATAATTTTCATGCGGTAGTTTATTACTTATATGTTTTTAATAATCTCAATACATAAGTAATATTGAATAATTTATTTTTCCTTGTGGCCCCGCGGACTCAGATTTCTGTAAACGATCACTACAGTAAGTAACATTTACTATGGCCGGTCCTTAGATGGTTGACCACCTTGTTGACATTTATTTGAGCGTTGCCGTGCTTCGGAAGGCACGTCAAGCCGTTGGTCTTTTTTGGCGGTAAAATGGCAGTCATAAAGTCAAATTGATGGCTTGTCTTGAAAAATTTTAACTGCAAGTAGTCACAACCTGCACCTGTCCATTTCAAAACGGCAATACGGCTCACCACCTATTACATGGGACGAAATCTTAAAATGTGAAATGTGGGCATATAATATGCCTCTGCCTACCCCTTCGGGGATTAAGGCGTGACTATTTTTTAGTTCCAGATGTACCTATATATGATACAGAATTCTATTATTTTCTCAATGACTTTCAGATATATGCGGGATCCCGCAAATACCGGGATCCCGCGGGACTGAGACCTCTCAGTCCCGCAAATACCGGGATTACAATTATGTTGCGGGATTGCATTCCCTAGCCCTGAGTGATGCTCAGTTCTAAAGATATTAAGAACAACTTGTAAAAGTAGAAAAACACGTGTAATAAACAGCTGTTGTATAATAATATCACTGAACAGGATGCACACAAAGACATGAACGCGAATTATAATCTAGTCAAAACATAACAGCTCATTTACCGAAAAAAAAGAAATTAGTCACAGTAAATAATTCACGCTTTCGCTAACCATCTTTGTTTTCACTAACCACTGTAATTACACAGTAATTTGTACAGTATACAGATGCTGACTATTCTGACTGTACTGACTACAAACAATTGAATGACCTGCAGTGACGCAACATTGATATAATCATTACTGCACCATAGCTATTGTCAAAACCACCAGTCTCCAAAGATCTCTACCAATTCAAAAGAGAAATAAATATGTCTGCATGGAGGAGCTCAAGCTTAACAAGCCACAATGCACACCTGCTCCAATTCTGTTTGGTCCACGATACCCCCCAAGAGTGCATTAGAATAGCAACAGAATCGATGTCTCCCAGGGTCCATGTTGTGATGGTTGATGTGCACCGTTTATCGTCGCACTTGGCCTCTTTCGCAGTAACAGAAAACAGAGGTTACATTATCAAGATTGTGTCAATTCTATGCTATTGTTACCAAGATGAAGGATTCGCACATTCATTTGCAGTTTGCGTAACAAAAACTGTTTCGGAAATTGCTAACATACACCGTATTATTAAATCGCCATTTCATAAAAATGTGGAGGAAATACTAAAAAAATACTGTCTGTAAAGACATAAACTTGTCGAATGGTTTTAGATACCATTGCTCCATATGTACGTTTCCAAGAAAAAAGTAATTTATAAACTCGTTATGTGCCATATCATTAGGTCCTTCGCAATAGTGCTTGATGTACCTACTAATACCTTTCTGGCGAAAATTCTTGCTTCTAAAGTCGAGAAAATATTAAAGAACTGCTGGAAAATAAAAATAAATGAGATGGAGAGGACATAGGTACTGCTATGGAAATGAGAAAGCACGAGGAAAAATGACTTTAAGAACCCCGCATCCGATCAAAGCTACTTCTAGCGAGGGTCAATGTAGACTGGCTGAGAAGTAGCAGTATTCCGTTCTAAAATTTTAGGAAGACTGAATAGACAAAGGAAATCTTTCGCTTCAGTTTGTGTCGCAGATTAACACAATCGCTTGTGGAATGCAGTTTGTTTTATTTAGCGGTCAGTGCCCTCAACACTGGGAGGAGTTCATGAGAATTAAAAGAACGATTACAAAAATATGGTTTCGCTGACACGTCATTATATCTGAGCATCTGGTGAAGTTGTTCAGTCGGAATCATTCCGATTAAAATCAGAACTGTACCATCAGAAAACATCTAATGCCGTTTGCTCTGATGTGATCTAAGAATGTTTTTAGGAAAGATTTTATGACTAGCTTGCCAAGAAAGGTTTAAAATAAAAATTCAAAGTATAATGTACTAGTTACTCGTAATAGAAAGAAAGTCTGTTGAGGATAGGGTTACCATTTCTGAAGAAATGTATGCCTGATTTACATGGTAAAATCGCCTGATTTTTACGAAAAATGCCTGATTTTCTTGAAAAATGCCGCATTATAAAAGAAATATTTGATAATAAGTAAAACACATTTCTTGAATGAATTTATAATTTGAAAATATCAATTTTCAGACACATTACAGTAATAAGAAAATCAGCCAAATATATGATTTGTTTTTTAATAAATGAAAAAGGAATTCCACTGTACGTTTTCTTACTTCTAATGATAATCATCTGATGACGCCTTTTTAGCAAGTCTTTTTGAGTTACAATATAATGCACAAAACTCTTTACTTTAATCATTTCGCCTGACATAGACCAATGCCGACCGGGCGCCTGATCAAGTGCTAAAATGCCTGGCAAATCAGGCGAAAGCCTGGCATATGGTAACCCTAGTTGAGGATGATGACGTTATTCACACGACTAGGAAGATTGTGATGACTAGCACACTTATACTCCTACTTCGACAGCGTCACTCACGAAATCAGAAACAATAATCCAACCGCGCGGAGCAGGTACATTAAAAATATATGTGGCAGGTAGGTATAATCTGTGTAACTAGCCTCAAAGGGTCATAACCAGGATATTCTGGCTAAGAGCAAGTCCGCCCCTTTTTTTTGTTTAACGTGAGGGAAAATCCTTATGGATGTTATGACGGGATCCTACCGACTAAAAAACATTACGTAACGCCCAACAGCCTATGGTTGGGAGCCCCGGGTAAACCCTCGGAAGGATGTCCCAGGACTCCCAACAGACCTACGGCCGCCACTGCAGCCTCGCCCAGGGGGTGGTTCGGGTGCTATCCCGCGTCTTTGGGAGGTTTCGGGTGTGATCCCGCTTCTAAGGCGGTCACGCTGCCGTCATGGGCTTGCTTCTGTAAGGACGGTGAGCCGCCCTCTCACCGTCCTCAAAGCAAGTCCGCCCCCAGGTGAGGCCGCAGTTATTTACTATGACTTTGCTTTTCATTTTCTGCATTGTTATTTGCCCTTAATGGCATCTGCATCAGAACCTTCGGTCTTCATATCTATAAAAATCTAGTTTTAAAAGGGCAAATATATAGGCAGACCAAAAAGACGAGCTTTGACGGGAAGACGAAGAACCAATACAGGGGATGTTGAAGACGGTGATGTAAAAGGAGAAGAATAGGAAAATGAGCCCTGGGCTCCAAAGCGAAAAAAATACCGAGTGACATCGGGACTAACGTTCAGAACTTCAGAGGATGAAGATATGTTCGCTTTGCAAAATAACAGCATTTTTATTTCACAAATTTTTCAATTACACAAAGCGCCATTTGGTCAAAGAGTATCTTACAGGGCACTCATTAGGGAACGGCCTTTCGAATTGGTTGAATAAATCCTTTTCTGTGGCTGAATCGACCGTTTATCCCTTCTACATGAATGACTCAACGAGGTGTTGGCGGTTGGCACCTCGATTGATGTCGGTTGAGACACATTTCTGTGTCAGGAAGTGTCGATAGTATTCTATTTTCTTGTGAAACTGTGAGTAGGATAGCGAAGCCTTATGAAGAACATAGCGTTATTCACTTTCGTAAACCAAATAGAAGGATTGTAATGATTGCAGTACCTACACTGATGCCTTGTCGCTCACGAAACCAGAGTCAGTACTTCCGTTGGGTAGAGCTAGGTATAATAAAATGATAGAAAAGTCAAAACTGTACATTGGAAATATTTAAAAAAAAATACTCGCTGGGTGTTCAACATAAGATACCGAAGCCGAAAATATAGTTAGAAAATTTTTTGTCTGTTTGTCTGTTTGTCTGTTTATCTGTTTGTCTGTTTGCTTTGCTTTGTCAGGAAGGATCTCGAAAAGTACTCAATAGATTTGATTCAAATTTTGCACAAATATTACCTAGGGGTAGGGTGTTAAAATAGGGTATATATTATCACGCTTCATATCCTAGGGGCTAAGCAGAGAGCAATCAAATTGGCATTGTAACAATTTTCACGCGTACGAAGTCGCGGGCAACAACTACCTAGTTATTTATAAAAAAACTATAACCAATATGAAAAAAGTGCTCTAGTACAAATGAAGATTTTACTATTGTCTTTCTTATAAATATTTTATATTATAAAACAACTTATAACATATGAGATCTAGCTTAAAATTTCACGAAATCGAGGTATTTTCAACACAAAAATCTATCAAGGACTTTATCAGTAATCGTGTTTCGAGACTAGAGCGTTTTTAGTTCATGAACTGAAACTGAAGTTGTCCGTGTTCAAATTTTATTTCAGCAGACCTCACGAGTCCTGAGATCTAGATCAAAGTAATAGTCTATTTGGCGTCACATAGACTCTTAATGTCGTGCGTGAAGTCCCCTTTATCTTTATTCCCTTCAAATTTGATCTAGGTGTGCGTTCCCCGCTCGTAGCTCCACTCGCACACATGCCCACCGCACTCGGTGCGTTCATCCGAAGATAACTTACTTCTCTTTCTTTACTATGGCATTAGTTGCGTAAACCACGTCACTATGTTTTATCTAGGATAAGTGGTTTCTCAGTGAACAGAGATAACCATGCTGTGTGACCTTAATATCGGGGATTTGCGTACTACCCGTTCGCTCTAAGTTTGCCGCTGGCGTAGAGGCGTTTACCCGAATTTTTAATTAGACGAAGTAAATTGACGGTAGCTAATGTCACTTCGTCTTAGAAAATATGCAACATTGTATGAAGAAGTGACATAAGTTGCTGTCAATTTACTTCGTCTATTTAAACATTCGACTTTAGTGTGGAGCCGAGCGGCAAGCTTAGAGCGAACGAGCAGTAAAACTATTGTTTTAATTTTACTATGAATAAAAGCATAGTTGCTTCATGAAAATCTGTCGATGATTTGATTAATGGTTTGAATTTTATTTATTTTGTAGCATATTCTATTTTGGATTAACGTCTCCGCAAACTCAAAACCAAGCGGTACTAATGAGAGTTGAATATTTTAAAAAACGAAAGCGGTTAAGGCTCATTTAAATTTTATCAGAAATCTGTCTTCTTTGTCATTCTCAGATATAATTTTCTAGGTTTTCTGTAATTCTTAAAGTTCATTTCATTCATAGTACAAACGTTCAAACGGGATTTTAAAGAATACAAAGTTTAAAACGTCTTTATTGGACTGGATGCAGAAGAACCGGGACTGAGTGATAGTGAAAATTGGGAGAAACCTACATCCAGCTTTGGAGTTCCACAGGTTGCTTTGATTGACTGATTGAAGCGATTGTGGTGTTTCATAAACGCGGCTTTGAAGCTCAAGAGTGAAAACACTAGAGACAATCGGGACTTAATGCCAGGATTAGGTATATACTGCATCCTGATAGTAATGGACAGTATAGGGTTCTTCAAAAGGGGTCTTAGAAGGTTTTTACATGGTTGGCAGCGCGAGTATGACGCCTCTGGTGTTGCAAGCGTCCATAGGCTGCGGTGACCACCGCTACATCTGGTGGGCCGTATGCTTGCCTGCCACCTTAGTGGTATAAAAAAAAAGGACAGACTGACTCCACAGATAAAAGGATCAGAAGTCATAAATAAAAAAGAAACTACATTGGTCCCAAGTTTACAGCCCTGAGTAGGGAATGCAATACCGGGATACCGGGATCCCGAAATACCGGGATCCCGCAGTATTTTTGCGGGACCAGTCCCGCACGTAAATCGTGCGGGATCCCGCGGGATTAGCGGGACTGCGCAAAGGTAAACGCCGTGTGTTGTTCTGTAAGCGGAAGCGCGCCAACTGATTCACATCGAGAAAGATTTTTGTAATTGTGACGTAATAAATAACCTAATAACGTACTTATTTGTTTTAGTGATTTAATCAGGGAGATTTGACTTTTCTTGTACTATGAACAGTTAGAAAAGTATTCAATTATTTCGTACATTGCTTGCTGGCTATCTGACATGTAAAGTTAGGAGTCGTTTGGCAAACAAGAATTTTGACATGCTATGTTTTATGCGCACTTTTAAAGTAATGCCAAAACTATCCATTTTATCGGTTTCTAATAATTTTCATTCGGTAGTTTATTACTTATATGTTTTTAATAATCTCAATACATAAGTAATATTGAATAATTTATTTTTCCTTGTGGCCCCGCGGACTCAGATTTCTGTAAACGATCACTACAGTAAGTAACATTTACTATGGCCGGTCCTTAGATGGTTGACCACCTTGTTGACATTTATTTGAGCGTTGCCGTGCTTCGGAAGGCACGTCAAGCCGTTGGTCTTTTTTGGCGGTAAAATGGCAGTCATAAAGTCAAATTGATGGCTTGTCTTGAAAAATTTTAACTGCAAGTAGTCACAACCTGCACCTGTCCATTTCAAAACGGCAATACGGCTCACCACCTATTACATGGGACGAAATCTTAAAATGTGAAATGTGGGCATATAATATGCCTCTGCCTACCCCTTCGGGGATTAAGGCGTGACTATTTTTTAGTTCTAGATGTACCTATATATGATACAGAATTCTATTATTTTCTCAATGACTTTCAGATATATGCGGGATCCCGCAAATACCGGGATCCCGCGGGACTGAGACCTCTCAGTCCCGCAAATACCGGGATTACAATTATGTTGCGGGATTGCATTCCCTAGCCCTGAGTGATGCTCAGTTCTAAAGATATTAAGAACAACTTGTAAAAGTAGAAAAACACGTGTAATAAACAGCTGTTGTATAATAATATCACTGAACAGGATGCACACAAAGACATGAACGCGAATTATAATCTAGTCAAAACATAACAGCTCATTTACCGAAAAAAAAGAAATTAGTCACAGTAAATAATTCACGCTTTCGCTAACCATCTTTGTTTTCACTAACCACTGTAATTACACAGTAATTTGTACAGTATACAGATGCTGACTATTCTGACTGTACTGACTACAAACAATTGAATGACCTGCAGTGACGCAACATTGATATAATCATTACTGCACCATAGCTATTGTCAAAACCACCAGTCTCCAAAGATCTCTACCAATTCAAAAGAGAAATAAATATGTCTGCATGGAGGAGCTCAAGCTTAACAAGCCACAATGCACACCTGCTCCAATTCTGTTTGGTCCACGATACCCCCCAAGAGTGCATTAGAATAGCAACAGAATCGATGTCTCCCAGGGTCCATGTTGTGATGGTTGATGTGCACCGTTTATCGTCGCACTTGGCCTCTTTCGCAGTAACAGAAAACAGAGGTTACATTATCAAGATTGTGTCAATTCTATGCTATTGTTACCAAGATGAAGGATTCGCACATTCATTTGCAGTTTGCGTAACAAAAACTGTTTCGGAAATTGCTAACATACACCGTATTATTAAATCGCCATTTCATAAAAATGTGGAGGAAATACTAAAAAAATACTGTCTGTAAAGACATAAACTTGTCGAATGGTTTTAGATACCATTCATTGCTCCATATGTACGTTTCCAAGAAAAAAGTAATTTATAAACTCGTTATGTGCCATATCATTAGGTCCTTCGCAATAGTGCTTGATGTACCTACTAATACCTTTCTGGCGAAAATTCTTGCTTCTAAAGTCGAGAAAATATTAAAGAACTGCTGGAAAATAAAAATAAATGAGATGGAGAGGACATAGGTACTGCTATGGAAATGAGAAAGCACGAGGAAAAATGACTTTAAGAACCCCGCATCCGATCAAAGCTACTTCTAGCGAGGGTCAATGTAGACTGGCTGAGAAGTAGCAGTATTCCGTTCTAGAATTTTAGGAAGACTGAATAGACAAAGGAAATCTTTCGCTTCAGTTTGTGTCGCAGATTAACACAATCGCTTGTGGAATGCAGTTTGTTTTATTTAGCGGTCAGTGCCCTCAACACTGGGAGGAGTTCATGAGAATTAAAAGAACGATTACAAAAATATGGTTTCGCTGACACGTCATTATATCTGAGCATCTGGTGAAGTTGTTCAGTCGGAATCATTCCGATTAAAATCAGAACTGTACCATCAGAAAACATCTAATGCCGTTTGCTCTGATGTGATCTAAGAATGTTTTTAGGAAAGATTTTATGACTAGCTTGCCAAGAAAGGTTTAAAATAAAAATTCAAAGTATAATGTACTAGTTACTCGTAATAGAAAGAAAGTCTGTTGAGGATAGGGTTACCATTTCTGAAGAAATGTATGCCTGATTTACATGGTAAAATCGCCTGATTTTTACGAAAAATGCCTGATTTTCTTGAAAAATGCCGCATTATAAAAGAAATATTTGATAATAAGTAAAACACATTTCTTGAATGAATTTATAATTTGAAAATATCAATTTTCAGACACATTACAGTAATAAGAAAATCAGCCAAATATATGATTTGTTTTTTAATAAATGAAAAAGGAATTCCACTGTACGTTTTCTTACTTCTAATGATAATCATCTGATGACGCCTTTTTAGCAAGTCTTTTTGAGTTACAATATAATGCACAAAACTCTTTACTTTAATCATTTCGCCTGACATAGACCAATGCCGACCGGGCGCCTGATCAAGTGCTAAAATGCCTGGCAAATCAGGCGAAAGCCTGGCATATGGTAACCCTAGTTGAGGATGATGACGTTATTCACACGACTAGGAAGATTGTGATGACTAGCACACTTATACTCCTACTTCGACAGCGTCACTCACGAAATCAGAAACAATAATCCAACCGCGCGGAGCAGGTACATTAAAAATATATGTGGCAGGTAGGTATAATCTGTGTAACTAGCCTCAAAGGGTCATAACCAGGATATTCTGGCTAAGAGCAAGTCCGCCCCTTTTTTTTGTTTAACGTGAGGGAAAATCCTTATGGATGTTATGACGGGATCCTACCGACTAAAAAACATTACGTAACGCCCAACAGCCTATGGTTGGGAGCCCCGGGTAAACCCTCGGAAGGATGTCCCAGGACTCCCAACAGACCTACGGCCGCCACTGCAGCCTCGCCCAGGGGATGGTTCGGGTGCTATCCCGCGTCTTTGGGAGGTTTCGGGTGTGATCCCGCTTCTAAGGCGGTCACGCTGCCGTCATGGGCTTGCTTCTGTAAGGACGGTGAGCCGCCCTCTCACCATCCTCAAAGCAAGTCCGCCCCCAGGTGAGGCCGCAGTGGTAGTCGTAGGTCTTCTGAAAGTCCTGGGGACATCCTTCCAAGGGCTTACTCGGGACTCCCAACCGTAGGCTGTTAGGTAGGATACGTGTGGTTTTTAGTCGGAGATCGGCATAGCATCCATGTTGGATTTTCCTCAGAAATAAAAGGGCCAGTCCGGTTCCACTTCCATTCTGATAGAATTTAATGATCCGAATCGTAACAAAAAAAAAACACAAAACAAAAACACAAATCAGGTTGCATTCTCCCACTTTTTATTCATGCAGTTCAATGAATCGTTAACCATTCATTTTGCACATGAAAGAGTTATTTGTAGCGGTGAATATGGCTCATTTAGAATTGAATACGAGCGCAATTTTGGGAATTATTTTACTGAAACCGGAATGAAAAATCCGTATAGAATGATGATGTGGAACTAAAACAAAGCTAAAGTAACCTGTTAGCTTTTGGGGTTAAATTGTGATTGCCTATTCATTCGAATTCCAATGAAATATGATCTGACCTATCTCATAGTAAACTATGGGAAAATCCAGAGTCTGGAGGCCATATTATAGTTTTTTCACAACCAGCTAAAGAATCCGGTGTTGTAAGAGGAGGAAACACGTGTGATGGCAACAAATTCCAAGCTCTTATGACACGTCATGGGAATGAGTAGTGGAACGGTTAATTGGGATTAATAAATCCGTGGTAGGTATGTCGGAAAATTAGTCATTTTGGTTTTCAGGCATTTTGGGACTACTGAGATTCAGACATATGTAGGAAAATGACGTAATGGGATTTAGTCTCAAGAATCGGAAGGGGTGTAATTTTTATTTGGCATCAAATATCAAGTAAAAATTGTTTGCCGTCTTTTTATGGGTCAAGATTAGGGAATGCAATCCCGCAACACAATTGTAATCCCGGTATTTGCGGGACTGGGAGATCTCAGTCCCGCGGGATCCCGGTATTTGCGGGATCCCGCATATTTCGGAAAGTCATTGAGAAAAGAATAGAATTCTGTATCATACATGCATCTAGAACTGAAAAATAGTTACGTCTTAACCCCCAGAGGGGTAGGCAGAGGCATATTATATGCCCACATTTCACCTTTTAAGATTTCGTCCCACGTAATAGGTGGAGAGCCATATTGCTTTTACGTGTCTTGAAATGGACAGGTGCAGTGACTGCTTGCTGTTGAAATTTTTCAAGCCGGGCCTTCAACTTGACTTAACGACTGCCATTTTACCGGCAAAAAGAACCAACGGCTTAACGTGTCTTCCGAAGCACGGCAACGCTAAAATAAATGTCACAAAGTTGTCACTCATCTAAGGACCGGCCATAGTAAAATTTAATTACTTCAGTGATCGTTTACAGAACACTGAGTCCGCGGGGCCACAAGGAAAAATAAATTATTCAATATTAGGATTCATGTATTGAGACTATTAAAATGATTATACATATCCCACTAATATTATAAATGGAAAAGTTTGTGAAGATGTTTGGATGTTCGTTACTCAATCACGGTCTAACGGCTGAATGGATCTGACTGAAATTTGGTGCAAGGATAGATTAAAGTCCAGAATAACACATAGGCTACTTTTTATCCTGGGAACGTAAAATGTTCCCACGGGAAGCGGGAACGGGAACCAAAATTCACGGAGGCAAAGCCGCGCGCATCAGCTAGTAAGTAATAAAATACCTAATGAAATTTATTAAAAGCAGATAATATATAATGGGTAGTTTTGGCATTAGGTACCTACTTTAAAAGTGCGCATAAACAATAGCATGTCAAAATTCTTGTCTGCCAAACGACTCCTAACATTACACAATGTCAGATAGCCAGCAAGCAATGTACAAGATAATTGAATACCTAATTTTGTAACTGTTTATAGTTAAGAAAAGTCAAATCTCCCTGATTAAATCACTAAAACAAATAAGTACGTTATTAGGTTATAAATTACGTCACAATTACAAAAAACTGTCTCGAGCCGGATCTGTTTGCGCGCTTTCGCTTACAGAACAACACATGCCATGTACCTTAGCGCAGTCCCGCTAATCCCGCGGGATCCCGCACGATGTACGTGCGGGACTGGTCCCGCAAAAATACTGCGGGATCCCGGTATCCCGGTATTGCATTCCCTAGTCAAGATAGTAGATTTTGTTACACCCAGTATATAGATAATTTCAATAAATATATTTTTGTATAATAAATACACTTCTGTGCTCATTATTACTTTTATTTCAATATTCGATACCTGACGATTGGGGGTTGAACATGGACACAGAAAAGATGACCAATGTATTGAAATCCATGTTCAACCCCCAAGGGGTTGAACATGGACGGGGGTTGAAACCTTGGGGGTTGAACGTGGACTAAACCGATTATCTTTACTCCATACGTGATGTTCAGAATAGAATAGGAGAGACTGAGATGAGGAAGACTTCTTCTAATTTAATAATTATTATACCTACTATGTACCTTACTTATCTACTTTTAAAGAAGCGTTTTATCTTCATTGGGTGTGCATGAGTTACTCATAGTGTAGCAGTTAGTTCTAGACGCCAGGAGACACTGGGACGACTAGTCTGTGCAAGTCCAATGCCTTATCCAGGAGATAACGACATTAAAAAACAAACAGTACCCGGTGAGGGTGACGGCTATGGGTAAAATGTGGGCAAGTAAAATAAATTGAGCTCTAACTACCCCCTCAGGGGTATCCCTGAGGGGGTAGTTAGAGCTCAATTTATTTTACTTGCCCAAATAATAAACAAACAAACAAACAATCCAATCTTTCCTCTTTATAATATTAGTAGTATAGATATACTTGGCGTACAATAAAGTATATAATAAATAAATAAATATACTATCACACCTGTATAGGTGAGAATAGAATTCTGTATCATAAATCCATCTAGAACTGAAAAATAGTCACCCCTTAATTCCCGAAGGGGCAGGCAGGACCTTTCTCATAATGTCCTTTCTCAAAATATCCTTTTCCGAAAATGTCCTTTTCTCGAAATGTCCTTTTCTCATAATGTTCTTTTAGCGAAATGTACTTTTCTCAAAATGTTCTTTTAGCGGAAGTCCTTTTCTCAAAATGGCCCTTTCTCCAAATATGTGCACTACAGGCTCAATCCGATTTCGAGAAAAGGACAAAATGAGAAAGGGCACTTCGATTTCGAGAAAACGACAAAATGAAAGAAAGAAAGAAGAAAGAAAGAAACCGGACCGGCCATAGTAAAAATGTAACCCACTGCAGTGATCTATTACAGAACACTGAGTCCGCGGGGCCACAAGGAAAAATAAATTATTTAATATTACTTTTTTATTGAGATTATTAAACGGATATAAGTACATAAATAAGTAATAAAATACCTACTGCAAATTATTAGAAGCGCAAAAAACATAGCATGTCAAAATTCTTGTCGGTCATACGACTCCTAACTTTACATGTCAGATAGCCAGCAAGCAATGAACGAGATAATTGAATGCTTTTATAGTACAAGAAAAGTCAAATCTCCCTGATTAAATCACTAAAATCAAATAAGTACGTTATTAGGTTATACATTACGTCACAATTACAAAAAAACTTTCTCAAACCGAATCAGTTTGCGCGCTTCCGCTTACAGAATAACACATGGTGTTTACCTTTGCACAATCCCGCTAATCCCGCGGGATCCCGCATGATTTACGTGCGGGGCTGGTCCCGCAAAAATACTGCGGGATCCCGGTATTTCGGGATCCCGGTATCCCGGTATTGCATTCCCTATTTGCATCGAATAGGCTCCGGAGCTACTGGACCGATTTGAAAAATTCTTTCACTGTTGGGAAGCTACACTCTTTGCGGTGAACATAGGCTATATTTTATTCCCGTATGCCCACGGGAACGGGAACTACGCGGGTGTAATCGCATGACGTCCGCTTGTTATGTATAAACGGAAAAACACTTTCAAAACCATCACGTAAGACGCCAAAAACAGGTGTAGAGTTTATTGACATTACCTTTTCGAATAAAGCCACACAATCCTTAAACGGCACAACATCATAATTATTCGGCCACACAATCTACAACTAAACTGTCCCTCCATTTATGGTGTCACGATGACTGCGCCGGCGCCGGTAAAAGCGGCACCATGACCCGCTCTGAATGACTACGACCGAGATTTGAGTCCTTTTCTCTTTCAAGATCACGGAATGAAACAATACGAGAGTTGAATAATGAAGTCATGCACGTCTATAGAAAGAGTAAGTATAGTCCAATCCTGCCCGATCTAGCAATAATGTAAACATGTCATGTTTTGACTTTTTGCCAATCGTTATCTAAGACAGATGAGTAGAAAAATATAGTATATGCATAGATTTAGAATTTTTCGCTACTCTCAATAGATATACAAAGCGTGCGAGCGAGACCTCATTATCCATAGCACTTAGCTCGAGAGGAAAAGAGAAAGCAAATTGTGTACTCATATGTCAGTATTTTGAATCGCTGAGCCCGCTGGGATCCTATGGCGGCTCTATGTTATTCATAATATCCAGTAATCTGTAGTGATCTTACGATTAAAATAGAAAATTTTATATTTTCAACAATATTGTCGTGTTTAGTGTGTGAATAGGATATTACAAAATGCAATTATACGAAGAAAGACTCGTTTAACAGGTCATTTGTGACTTCGTTCATTCCATTTTTGACGTACATGTTTTGCCAAATTGGATGTAAAATTTCAGTGAAAGTCCAACTCATAACGTAGATTATGCATCTTCCTTCATACATAACACAATATTTAATGTGTAAATGCATTTTTGGAGGATATATAAGGCAGAAATAGAAAGGGCTGTTTACAGTAAAATAGTCATGGGTAGGTATCGATAAGGATGTCGATAGTTCATTATAGTGGCATTACACATACATACATACATAACATCACGCCTGTCTCCCAACGGGGTAGGCAGAGACTATGACTTTCCACTTGCTACGATTCTGGCAAATAACTTTCGCTTCTTCAACTTTCATAAGTGTCTTCATACATGCTCTTCGGTTAAGGGTACTCTTGACCTGGCCTTTTTTCAGAAGATAATCGATTTGATCGATATGAGTATGCCGAGGTCGACCCCTACCAGTTTGCTCATTCACTCTCGCTTCATAAATCTGTTTTGTCAGCCTATTTCCATCCATTCTCTCCACATGTCCAAACCATCTGAGCATCCCTTTCTCTATCTTAGTCACTACATCTTCTGTCATACCGCAATGTTCCCTTATCACACTATTCTTTACTTTATCCTTCAATGTCACTCCAGCTATACTTCGCAAACTTCTCATTTCCACTGCATTAATTTTACTTTCATGCTTCTCCTGCCACACCCAACTTTCACTACCATGCATAAGTGTAGGGACAAGCACTCCTCTATGTACAGCCATCCTTGCCTTTTTAGACACGTTCTGACTGCTCATAAAGGTGTGAATGGCTCCATTCACTTGATTTCCTGCCAAAACTCTTCTTTCAATATCATTGTCACACTTTCCATCTCTTGCAAATTTTGAACCCAAATATACAAACTCTTTCACCTGTTCCACGCTCTTTCCTTCGATCGATATCGAGCAGTCAGTCATACATTTCTCTCTTTCAAAAACCATTACTTTTGTCTTGCTTACATTAACATTCATTCCTCTACTTTTAAGCGCATCGTTCATTATATTAACCATCAACTGCAACTCCTCCGCCGATGATGCCAGTATTACCTGATCATCAGCATAAAGGAGGCATTTGACGGTTAGCTCATTCATTTTTAATCCATACGCACACTCTTGTAGTTCTTTCAAGCAACTGTCCATGTATAGGTTGAACAGCCATGGTGACGCTACACAGCCTTGTCTCACACCTTTTTCGATGGGAAAAAAGTCTGTGCAAGCTCCATTGATCCTGACACAAGCACTGGAGCCCTCGTATAGAGATTTCAAGGCTCGTATCAAGTTGCTGTTCACTCCATACATAGACAGTGTTGACCACAGTTCATTCCTCACCACTCTGTCATAGGCCTTTTCCAAGTCCACGAAGATGCAATAGACTTTTTGACGTTTTGCCAAAAACTTTTCAACTAGGCATCTTAATGAAAAGACCTGATCCGTGCATCCCCTTCCTTTCATAAATCCTGCTTGTACATCCCACATTTTTCCTTCAGTTTCATTCATCACTCTTTTAATCAAAACTTTCGCATACAATTTGCCTACGACACTGAGCAAGCTTATGCCGCGGTAGTTTTTGCACTCTTGCTGTGACCCTTTACCTTTGTACAGCGGCACTATGACAGATTTGCACCATTCTTCTGGTACTCTGCCATTTCGCCAGCAAAGATTAAAGAGGCGGTACAGCTGGCAAGCTACCACGCCACGACCCGCTTTCAGCATCTCGACAGAAATTCTATCAATCCCAGCAGCCTTTCCTAATTTCATACTATTCAACGCTTCCACAATTTCTTCCATACTTAAGTTGCTTTCATTCTCAAGTTCATTCATTTCCGAAACATGAGTCTCCATTTGCATATCCTCTTTTTCAAATAAACTTTCAAAATATTCCTTCCACGTTTTTAACACACATTCCTCTCCTATCACAAGACTGCCATTACGGTTTCTGATTTGCTTAAATTGTGAGGTTGTCTTTTCAGTCCTCATTGTTCTTATAGACTTCCAAAAGAATTTTATGTTTTGTTGGAAGTCATCAGATAACCTGTTATGAAAGTCATCCTCATCATTCTCTCTCTTACTTTTTATGACTTCTTTCGCAACACGCTTATACCTTTTATACTCATCCTTTGCCATTTTTACATCCTCATCCGTTGCCTTCTGCATTCTTTGGTTGGCCATTGTAGCCAACCAGTTCAACCATGCTTGCTTCTTATCAGACAAAACTTTTAAAACTTCAGCACACATACTCTTTACCTGACATCCTTGTCTCCTTTTGCTTATCCCACACACTTCTACTGCATTTTTTACGAGACCTTCCTTAATCGGCTTCCATAATTCTTCAATCTCACATATTTCCTCTAAATTTACAAATTTCTCGCTCAATTTACTTACAAATTCCTCTTGCACGCGTATATCTTTCAAATTTTCGACTTTAATGCGCTCCAATGCACCTATGGGTTTATGCACACGATGCCGCCACAGCTGAAACAGACCTCTTACTCGGCTAATTACCAAGAAGTGATCTGTGTCAATTCCGGCACCGCGGTATGCCCGGGTGTCCAGAACATTCTTTCTCATTCTTGCGTCTACTATCACAAAATCAATCATGCTTCTCTGGCTTTTTTGTGTCCTTGTATACAAGTGGATATCTTTGTGGTTAAATATGGTGTTGGTTACCACAAGATTCTTCTCCAAACATACTTCTAGCAAACTTTCGCCATTTTCATTCACTCGCTCATCCCCAAACTTACCCAATACACTTTCATATCCATCACGCTTCACTCCAACCCATCCATTAAAATATAGTGGCATTGCTGCAAACAAACTTATCTGGATTTAATTTACTATAAATATGATTGATTTTTACTCGAACTGTGTTGTTTAACCTTTTTTTTAGGGTTTTGTGCCTATTTTAATATAATATTTCCAAAATTTGTGATCCATTTTGAGTTGAATTTTTATAATTTTACTTCACTTAAGGTACTCCACGCCACACCGGGATGTTTGCTGTGCAAGGCGCAGATTAGCCTCTGCGTCGAATACTGTTCTCACCTTTGGGATGACTGTGCGAGGTACTTACTGGACGCGCTTGGCGCTATGCAGAGACGTGTTATCCGATTTCAATTATAGGTTGTCCTAAGATGACGGTAAGCCTCGAGCCGTTAGCGCAGCAAAGAACCATAGCGTCCTTGGCTGCCTTCTACTGAATGTATCACGGCGAATGTTCTGAAGAGCTCTTCAACCTGATCCCACCATCTCCTTTCCGATTTCGAACAACACGTCGGGCAGAGGTGCCACTCATATATAGCGGAGAGAATCTTCGCCAGAACTGAGCGTTTCAAAAGATCGTTCCTCTGTCGAACTACAAAATCCTGGAACGACCTGCCCGCACATGTGTTTCCCTCATTTTACAACCCCGGGTTCTTCAAGCGGAGCGTGAAGAGGCACATCATAGGGCCGCCAACTTGAGGACTACTGTCAGAAGTCTTGTATGCTGTAAGCATGACCCCCATTCGCTAGATGCGCCACGGCTTTCCATTAGTTTCCATCAGTGGCGACGTCAATTTGGCGAGGTTAATATATTTAAAAAAATCTACGAGTAATATCTTTTATTGTTACTAGGGTTCAATAATAAATGAGTTTCTAGGTTTAGTATTACGATAAGAGTTGGATTTTTAGTAAAATTTCAAATTCAATTGTCAAAATATATATGTACGGCAACAATGCAATGTACGATGCCATAAATTACATGTTAAAAGTGTATTTTCACATTCACACACTGAATCAAAATTCGTAAAATCACTACAGAATTTTTAATATTACGAGTTACCCCATATAATCCCATTTTTACTTTTTCATAGTCGATTACATTCAAATTAACAATTTATTCCCCAAAACAAGAAGTTGGAGATGAAACTTCTAAGCACTTTGTGTGCTTAGAAGTTTCATTTCCATTCCATCCATTTATACAGATACTTTTATCGATAACATAGGTGTGACCATTCAACAACACTATTTAACCCACACATAGATCTTTCATTTTTGGTCTCGTCTTCAGTTTGACACTGTTCATCTTGTACATTCTAAATCTATGAGTATATGTGACAAATCATTGAACTTTTTACTATCCTGAGTACGTATTTTAAATGAAAATAATCCGTCAAAAAGAAGTTATTTGGTGTCGAAATAACTGTAAGAACACTGTATGACTCCTGGATACTGGAATATTATATGAGAATTTAGCATCTCAACGTTTAATTTGACAACCTGTCAAAAAGTACTGATAGCAAAATCATGCGCATTTTTAGCACAAATCCTCTTCAATTTCATCTCGGTCTGCTGATGCCCTCTACTGGGTATGTATAAGTAATTAACTAATCGTAGGTAGATAAATATTGGAGAATTATGATTTGCATTTTAATATATATTTGAAATAAAATCCAAAAATGAAAAGGAAATAAAATTACGTAAGGAAAACATTTACACAACGCCATTTTTCATTTTCAATTCATTTCACTGTATTATCCAAAGAAAACACCCATAATCCCAAAAGAAACAATTAGGTACAAGATCACACAATACTATTAAAACCTAACCTAATACAAAGACATAAACCTAGTCATTGGGTCGCAAGTCCCAGATGCCGTCGCGATGTTCCCCCTTGCCACGCTAAGACCCGGCGCAGCGCCCGCTCGGTGAATCCATGGAATGCCAAGAATAAGGTCTCTTACGGCCCAGAATTCCAATTCAGTTACGAATGTGGGTGGAAGAGTACTCAAGGCTGTGCACCGATGGGGCAGTTGAAAGAGATTGTAGTATTTACACGTTTAGGTGGTTCAGGTGATGCTTTTGAAAGTCTTATTTGCTTATGCTGGTCACAAGTATCGATTCATAAAGTACACATGTCCAGGCGTCCAGCCCAACACAAAAGAGTTGATAGAAAACGTAAGCAAGAATCTGTGTGCTCTGATGTGAAAGACCGTTTCAACATCGTAGTTCAAACGCGACATCTTGTTCAGGACTTGACATTTTCAAAACACATTTATTTCACTTACGAAAAGTCCGTTATACAAACTATACAAAGCAAACGTAGTACCACCAGTTCAAAAAGCGGCCCGCCTGAGAAGAACTGGCAAGAAACTCGGCGGGCTATTCTTCTGAGACATCCTTTTGAAGGCTTACACTTCGCTGCCGGCCGTTGGCAGTGGATGAAGTGTGGTTTTAGTCGGTAAGAGACCGGCATGGCATGAAGGATTTCCACACGTAAAAATAATATTTATTACCACTAAAGCAGTCAAGCATTCGGCTCACCAGAAGGACTGGTGGTCACTGCAGCCTATGAACGTTTGCAACACCAGAGGCGCCACACTCGCGCTGCCGACCCTGTAATAACCTTCTAACCCCTTTTGAAGAACCTCATACCATCATACTGTAGGCGTTTCGAAAAATCGAGGCAGGGAGATCATTCCACAACCTAAGCGTGCGCGGAAGAAAGCCCCTATCGGATCTAATCGTGCTCGAATGCTCCGGATGTACAGTGTGAGGCTGAACCCCCTGTCTATGGCGTGCGGTGCGATGATAGAATGTAGCCGTAGGCATCATTGCAAACAATTATTCAGAGCACATACCATATTATCTGCCATGTCACTCTTCAGAGAATTTTTTATTGCTTACTTTACAGTATCCCTTGTTTTTACGCTTATCGCTTAAAGTTACGCTCCGCCATTAAAAAAACTTCAGCTGAAAGTAATAAACGTGCTGTAGTAATTGTGTTTCTGGTGATTGATTTCTTAGGTAACTTAGACCATTAGGTATTAGTCATTTTCTCCGGGAGTTTCGACGCTAGAAGCAATAACACTGAAATGGGTTTGTTTTTATCGAAATGAGGTATTTTCGTTTTCTTGCTTCTAACTTTTATAGTTTCGGTGTAATTTTATTTTGCGTCTGTCTACGATATTAATCATAAACTATTCGTTTTACTTTTTATTTCTAACCGACTGCGGTAAAGTTAGAAGGAAGGGGAAAAACTAGATGTGTATCCATACTAATATTATATCAGGAAAGATTTGTTTGTTTGTTTGCATCGAATAGGCTCCGAAACTACTGGACTGATTTGAAAAATTCTTTCACTGTTGGGAAGCTACACTCTTCCCGGTGAACATCGGCTATATTTAATTCCCGTATTCCCATAAAAAGGGAAACTACGCGGGTGAAACCGCGTGGCGTTCACTAGTTTGAAATAATTTCAACACCTCAGTGGCTTAACTAAACCAATTGGACAAAATAAAATATGTTTTAGTAACACTAAGTTTTATAGATTTAGAAGTCAAGTATTTAAAATGGTTCTAACTTCTAAATACGTTAATATTATATTGTGGAATAAATGAGTGCTATGCGAATTCTGAGCTAAAGTGTGAAAGTTAAAAAGAAACAAAAATACAATTATGACATTAATAAATTTAAATAAATAAAAACATTAAGTACTCAATTTAACACCAATAACTTCTTTTAACTTTATTTTTTATTTACCTAGGTAGTAATAATTTTGATATTGAATTTTTATTTTGACCAATTGAAAATTAACCCTTATTCAGACAACCAAAGACATCAACACATATTCTACATAGGATTGATCCGAGATTTAACCCTCAACTTACGCATACCACGTACTACAAAACGTTATTTTATAACCCAAGATTACGTCACAAGTTCGACTCAATCCCCAGATGTGTGTAAGATAGCATTGTTTGGTTGTATTTACGATTGTAGACATGTGTGTGCCCTAAAGAACGGCGGGCACAAATCCTGGACGGGTAAGGGCGTTGCCCTTCACTGCACATGTTTAGGGATAGTAAACAACGACTCAGCGAGCGAATGCGATCATTTTAGGGTTATTTTTTATATATAGGTAGGGTGGGTGCACCAGTGGCAAAGCGATTAAGCGAGAATTTGACACATTTTTACATGATGTGTCTTTGTTATTGCGACAATTATTGCTAAAAGCAAGGAACATACTCTTTATTTACCATAGAATCATGTAGCATATTTTATTTTACTTAGCAGCTATTAAGTATTTTTTTATTAAAAAAATAATGCGGGATCTCCTAATGTGCCTAAGTTCGACCAGATGGCACCAGTAACAAACCAGGCATTGTGCCAATAGCAAACCAGTAAATATAACAAATGTTTTTAAGGCATAATTACTTTTTAAAGTTTATTAAGCTTTCGTACTTAGTAATTAACACATTTTAATCAGTCTACAAGTTACGTATAGGGTATATGTTAATGTTTATTTAATTTAATCACTACCTAATTAATTAGTTAGAGATCCATGTGACTGGTGTTATTGTTTGTTATAATAAAATACTCATAAAATTTCAATTACTTAAAAAATAAAATGTTAAGGTTCTAAACCAATAACCAGGCAATGCATGTTAAATTTTTGGCTAAACTTATCAATTTTAGGAAGTAAGTAGGCATTTCATTACTTCCTAGCCTATTATTAAGATTAATATCTCAGACACAACTGTTATTATATTTATTTTAACTTCTTTGAATAAAATAGAATAAAAATGAATTATCATCAGTTAAAACATTAAAGTTCTAAATCAATTCTGAATTAGGTTTAAAATATACATATTCCTGGCACAACTGCCAGTAGGTAACTGCTACTATCAGATAAAATCCAACATCTACATTTTAGTATTTTTGTGTGAATGTTTGTGTCTCAAAAATTTCTGCGCCGATTTAAAAAATTATTTCACCTTTAGAAAGCTATTGAGTAACATCGGCTATATTTTATTCCCATATTCCCACGGGAACGGGAGCTGCGTGGGTTAAACCGCGTGACGTCCGCTAGTATATTATAAATGTGAAAGTCTGTGAAGATGTTTGAATGTTTGTTACTCAATCACGCTCTGGCTGGACGGACCGGCCTAAAATTTGGCACAGGGATAGATTATGTTGATTAACAAATAAGCTACCTTTTATGCCGGGAACATGTTCCCCTGGAAGCGGGAACGGGAACTAAATTACAAACGGGCGAAGTCGCGAGCATCAGCTAAATCAATTTTCAATTATTAAGATTAAGGTTCCTATCACAACTAGCTTTATTTTATTTACTAGCTGTTGCCCGCGACTTCGTACGCGTGAAAATTATGTTATAATGACAATTTGATTGCTCTCTGCTTAGCCCCTAGGATATGTAGCGTGATAATATATAGCCTATTTGAAGACCCTACCCCTAGTTAATATTTGTGCAAAATTTGAACCAAATCCATTGAGTACTTTTCGAGATCCTTCCGGACAAAGCAAAGCAAACGACAAACCGACAGACAATTTTTTTCTAACTACATTTTCGGCTTCGGTATCTTATTTAGAGCACCCGGCGAGTATTTTTTTAAATATATCCAATGTACAGTTTTGACTTTTCTATCAGTATAGTATATACGACGGCCGTATTATATTCTAAATGTGTCTCTAATTTCTGCGTATATCGTCTATAACTTTTAAGACATCTTCCTCCTTATACTTACTTCAATAATATTTTTTTCGGTGGCTAATAATCTAATTAATTGTATAAATTTTATTAGTATAAACCAGTGGTCTGCAACTGGAAATGTATCAAAAAGTTTAATTACCAGTTGCAGACCAACTGGTATGCAACTGGAAAATTGTTAATTTTGTGTTCCAGTAGTTAACCATTGAATATTAAAGCTGTATTTTAGCATTTTTCGATAAAATAAAACGTAATATTATTGCTATGTGTATCAAACCGTACGGCAAATTCGGAAAGTAATTACAATAATTGATTAAAACAAAGACACAGAAAGATGTTAAAACTTGCCGCAGTACGCGTAGCTTACTATTATGGCCGCCGGCAGCGAAATTAACGATTGTCGTTCTAGATTATCTGTTTTCACTGAAGTAGGTGGCGTGTGTATAGCTTTTAACGGTGATTATATGATTGGTAGGAATAAGGCAAGCCTACCAATCGCAAAAAAAATGGCGGGATATTTAACAGGAGCTTAACATTTGTATTTAAAGTTTGAAATGGTGTGCCACTGGTTCCTGGTGTGGCACTGGTGCACCCACCCTATATTGAGTTTGCCAAATTGACGTCGCCACCAGCCTGATGGAAAGCCGTGGCGCATCTAGCGATTGGAGGCCACTTCTGACAGCGGTCCTCAAGTTGGCGGCCTTGTGATGTGCCTCTTCACGCTCCTCTTAAAGAACCCGGGGTTTGTAAGATGAGGGAAACACGTGTGCGGGCAGGTCGTTACATATTTTAGGGTTACCTAAGGGGTAAGAACGGGACCCTGCTCATGAGACTTTGCTGTTCGACTGTCTGTACTGGCTGTATCTCAAGATCCGAGATAGAGAGCTGAAATTTTCACAGATTAAGTTTTAGTAGTAGAGTAATTGTCAAGGAGTTTTTTAGGCAGTTCACTGCTGGACGTAGGCCTCTCGTCACAATCACAACACGGTCCTGCGCCTTCCGCATCCAGCCCCTACTCGTGACCTTTGATAGGCCGACCAGTGTTTATATTTCTACTATGGGTCGACGGTCAATCTGGCGGGTGCACGTCCTACCTTACGACCGGTTTGCTCCATGCATCGGCCATTTGGTTCGGCTAAAGATGTGGTCAGTCCACTCCATGGCCACTTTAATGTGCATTCTGAAGATTTAATGTCGAATTAATAGAATCAACCTACACATATTATATTAGTGACTAAAATATTTTACTTTCTTAGATCAAGGACATTAAATTTTTTTAAACTCAATTTTTTCTTTCCAATTTTTTAGGTCTTTGACATCGAACACATGACACTCTGATCAGTTATTTAATCGGTTTTGAATGAATCTTATGAGAATAGCAAATGCTCGGAAGCCGTGAGACGGTCTCACCCGACTGCCTCTCTAAAGTTTATTGTGAAAGTTCAATAATAGTGTAGAACTTTCGCTGGGGCATTTTAATCTTGAATCTGCAGACTACAAGACCAGACATTTACACTCAATCTATAAGATAATTATCTACCGTATAATCTATTTGAAAGTTTGTCTGTTTGTTTGCATCGAATAAGCTCTGTAACTATAGAACCGATTTGAAAAATTCCTTCACTGTTGGAAAGCTACACTATACCCGGTTGACGTAGGCTATATTTTATTCCCGTATTCCCACGGGAACGGGCATTACGCGGGTGAAAACGCGCGACGTCCGCTGGTTCGCTATAAAACCGGTAGTTATGTTGCTAGAGAATACGGCATTTTTTAGGGTTTCGTAGCCAAATGGCAAAAAACGGAACCCTTATAGATTCGTCATGTCTGTCTGTCTGTCTGTCCGTCCGTGTGTCACAGCCACTTTTCTCCGAAACTGTAAGGCCTATGATATTGAAACTTGGTAACTAGATGTATTCTGTAAACCGCATTAAGATTCTTATATAAAATTAGAAAAAAAGCAGTAAATTTTGGGGGTCCCCATACTCAGAACTGAAATAAAAAAAAAAATATTTCGTCAAAACCATACGAGTGGGGTATCTATAGATAGGTCTTCAAAAATGATATTGAGGTTCCTAATATCATTTTTTTCTAAACTGAATAGTTTGCGCAAGAGACACTTCCAAAGTGGAAAAATGTGTGTCCCCCCCCCCCCTCTAACTTCCAAACTAAGAGAATGATAAATCTAAAAAGAAGATATGATGTACATTGCCGTAAAAACTACCAACGAAAATTAGTTCGAACGAGATAGAGCTGGTAGTTTTTTTTTTATACGTCATAAACTGCAATTTTCGGTTAGAAAAATCACTACCACTGCGAACGTGTTAAAACATCAATCAAAGTTACAACGAACTATGAGAACTTTTATATTATGTTACTTGCTGCTACGAAACCCTTCATGGGCGAGTCCAACTCGCACTTGGCCGGTTATTAAACAGAGCACCTATTTATGGAATCAACGCGAACAATTAAACGCAGTCACGGAGAAACGAACCGGCAACAGAGCGATGAATGTTATAGACGCAATAAAAAAATATTTTCTTTTTTTTGTGTTCATACAGATAGCCGCTTGATGCTAAGAGATGATTTCCAAATATCAAATAGGTAGATATTAATGGCATTTAAGAAGTTGTTGTATGCGTTCTTAAATTATCTAAAAACACAAAAGTATTTTGTAATGTAATGTTTAAAATTAATTTCTAAATTTCAAAAAGCTATAATTGATACATTTTTGATACAACGCTATGATTATGGGATTTGCAGTAAACATACGAAAAATACAAATACAGTACGTAAAATAGTGTCCTGGGACATGCTTCTGAGGGCTTACCCGGGGCTCCCAACCATAGGCTGTTGGGCATTACGTGAGGATTTTTAGTCGGTAGGAGTCCGGCATAGCATCCATGAATGACTTTACCTCACGTTAAAAAAAACGTAAAATACTTTATGGGGAGACGCGGGTAATATCAATATAAAGGACGCTCGAGACGAAAACTTTTATTTGATAAATAATGTAGGTATACCTATTTACTGTACAATCATGATAACTTTCGAAAGGTTAGGGTTACGTACATTATCGTTCTTCTTTGTACAGCATATTTATTTAAATTAAGCAAGCATATTATACAAAGTTAATATCAATGTCAATGGTAAAGTAGGTAATTTTAACATTAACATTGATATTAACTTTGTGTAGGAATTTTTATTTACGTAAGCACGTACCTGCTTCAAAAATAACTATTTATTTGAAAAGTCAGATATCTCGCATCTATGCTAGTGATCTGACAACGCGAGTACCTAATAAAACTAGCCAAGTAAGATTCTAACGCGCGTACCGAGGGTTCCGTATCAAAAAAAGAATCGCGTTTGTTGTATGGGTGCCCCCCACCCCCTATATTTTTATTTCTGATTATAGTATTTTGTTGTTATAGCGACAACAGAAATACATCATCAGTGAAAATTTCAGCTATCTGGATATCACGGTTTCTGAGATACAGCCTCATAATAGACAGACGGACAGCGAAGTCTCATGTATAGGCTCCCGTTTTTATCCTTTGGATACGGAACCCTCAAAATTAATTACAATTTTATTAAGTCGGTTAAAAAAATAAAGCGGAAAGGACAAATGAATCACGTACGGTTTTTTTTAACGTGAGGGAAAACCCTTCATGGATGCTATGCCGGACTACTACCGGCTAAAAAACCTCACGTAACGCCCAATAGCCTACGGTTGGCAGCCCCGGGTAAGCTCTTGGAAGGATGTCTCAGGACTCCCAACAGACCTACGGCTACCACTGCGGCCTCGGATTCGGGTGCTATCCCGCGTCTTTGGGAGGTTTCGGGTGTGATCCCGCTTCTAAGGGAGTGCGTGTCAGGTGAGCGGCCCCCTCACCGTCCTCAGGCCCCCGGTGAATCACGTACCGTAGTCGGTAACGGTCTAACACTACGCCTTTGTTCTAAGCTTGAATCATTGTTGAATGCCTAAATTCCCAAGAAAAACAATTCAGCTTATTACTTACTTTTAAAATGAGTCATTTTATCAGTAGCGTTATAATTTTATAACATTAACCTAGAATTATTTACAGGTGTATCATCTGTATTCTAGATTTTATGTTAAAATCATATTTTACAGTAATTTTTGTACAAAAGATTGTCTAACCGCTAAAAAGTCGTCTCCTCCAGGCATCTTTGAAAGAAAAGATGATAGATATAAAAGAAAGTGAATTGGACATCTACTTACAGTATAGGTTTCTACAAAATAGTTTGTAAACGTCTATATTATATATATGCACTTTTTATATAGACGACGGTGACTTCTGGCTGGTGTACGCTCACTATCCTTAGTGGTAACGTGAGGAAAATCGTATAGGGATGCTATGCCGGACTCCTACCGACTAAAAACCACACGTATCCTACCTAATGCCTACGGTTGGCAACCCCGGGTAAGCTCTCGGAAGGATGAACCTTAGCGGTATAGATAAAAAATTGGCACAGTGTTCATTAGATAGGTTTGAGTCCGACATGGTATTTTTGTGCGGGAAACTTACAGACTAGCGGTTCCTCTGTTGTATAATTTTTCAAAACTAGTGTATTTTTGAGCGTTTATGTTGGATTTCATGGTGGATTTTTAAACATAAAGGGTCGAAAACGTGCACAAGTGATAATAACGCAGAGATACGCGACTTTTTAAGTTTGTCGACAAATTCCGCAGCAAGCCCTAGTAAGGTACAACCGCCAGGTTACTAGAGTAAATCTTAGTCCAAACTTGGATATATATAATGAATACGCTGCTGCTTAGAAAAATCTTAACATGAAAATGATTTAGGTATTTTTTTGCAATGAAAACTTGACTTTGGCATACTCTCAAGCCAAGAAAGTCCCAAAATAAGAAGTCCGATTATATGTCTTTCTCCCCATTCTCCTAAATTGTTGTAAAGGTGGAAGTCCAACAAAAAAAAGTGCAACATCATCTAGTCTTTTAAAGCCGGTCGAAAACTAGATCGTGTCAACGGTAACAATGACGTCATATAAACGTTTTTTTAAAGGCATTTTTATTACCTCGTGTGATCTAATCCGACGAAAAGCATCGTTAAACTGGTTTCTTCACAGACATGCCTTTTCATATTGCCGCTAAGCGACGGTTTAGACAACAATCCATTGTTCTAATATGAGAAGGTCGAGATATTACACGATTTACCTTTAATCAAGACAGCCTGAACTCAAATTCAGGATTTTTCTTCAACTGAATTTTTTTTAATGAAATGTTTGTCGCTCGCCAGAATGACACCGCGCCGCCTGTAGGAAAGTCATGTCAATCTTACTCAAATCTGCTAGAGTTTACCCTATGTGTCTGTGAAGGGTAGCATATCAATAAAAAAATACAGTAGTGTTTTAGGTAAGCACATATGCTTTGTATGTCGAGCGTATCGTGTTATATCGAGCGATGACTAGGTATATTCATTAGCATGTACTAGACTGCCTTTACAAACAGTTCTGGAGTTAGACAATGCCATCACTACATAGTGGTATGATAAAGTTGCCTCCCAAATTGGGAAGCTAGGTAGGTACAATAAATTGCAATATTTTTTGTTAGGTAGAAACATGGTCCAATTCACCCTTCTGCACTCTTTGCAAGCAAAAGTGTGAAATTTTTATGACAGCTGCAGTTCTAGAAAGCTGGCTCCCTGGTCCCAACATATTCAGAACAATGTGATGTGTATGAGGATTATGAAAAAGACAGGATATGTTTTGAAAAAAAAAAGAGATGTAGGTAAGAAGCTAAGTATAAGTTCTCTATTCAAAACTTTTCTATTAGATACCTAAGGTAATATCCATACTAATATTATAAAGCTGAAGAGTTTGTTTGTTTGTTTGTTTGTTTGTTTGTTTGTTTGTTTGTTTGAACGCTAGGATCTCAGGAACTACTGGTTCGATTTCAAAACTTCTTTTACAGTTTGATAGTCCATTTATTGAGGATGGCTATAGGCTATATAACATCACGCTAAGACGAATAGGAGCGGAGCAGCAATGAAGAATGTTTCGAAAACGGGGAATTATTTTTACAGTCTGAGAGCTTCCGAGGCGTACGCTGCCTAAATGGTTAATGTTACGTAAAAATTTTGTACTACAAAATTGTTTCTCTTAAAAAGTTCTATAAAAAAATCCGCGACAGCATATGTCTATCTTTTAAGGTTCGCTCACAATAACCTAATTTGTCTTTCTTTTAAGGTTAGCTCACAATATTATCAAACTGAAGAGTTTGTGTGTGCTAGGATCTCAGAAACTACTGGTTGCATTACAAAATTATTTCACAGTTTTATAGTCCATTTATTGAGGATGGCTAATGGCTATATAACATCACGCTAAGACAAATAGGAGCGGAGCAGCTATGAATAATGTTTTAAGAACGGGGAAAATTTCTTTCTTATGAGAGCTGTCATTGCGTACGTTGCCTAAATGGTTAAAGTAACGTAAAAATTGTGTAGGTACTACAAATTTTTTCCTCTTAAAAAGTTACAAAAAAAAGTCCAGAACAAATTTTAAGGTTTACTTACAATAACCTACTTCTTAACCTTTACGTCGGGAGTAAACGTTTTCTGCAGCAGTAGCCAGTCAACTGAAAGATATTACCGGCCAAGTGCGAGTCGGACTCGAACACGATGAGTTCCGTACCAAAAAACGGACAAAAATAAATGCGACGGGAACCATTATATCGCTTCAACAAAGTTGTGCGGTTCAACTCTAATGGTAATGAATATAAGCGACGTGAACGGGAAAAATTATATCACTTTAAATATTAATACCTACCACACCTCTCTAATAAATATAAGACACGCGACGGGAGTAAATGCGACGGGATTATATTACCTACTTAAATTATTAATACTGTACGACTCTTTCTTACTCTCATGTGACGCAAACGAAGTTGCGCGGGTCAGCTAGTTATTAATATGAGATTATTCCAGATTCTACTTTTTTTTTTTTTATTCGACATTGTACACACCACCAAGGATATCAAAAGAAAACTAGCAGCGAGGATTATAGATAAGGTAAGTTTCCTGATGTTACAGTTTACTACACTCGAGAGCAATGAATCCGGGTCACTTAAAGAATCCTAAAAATCTCGGAAACTAAAAATGCTAGGTTAATGCAATAAATTGTATTTAATAGACAATGTAATACTCCTTAAATGAAGGTATTAAAACTTCTTAGTTATTGTAAAGTTATATCATAAAAAAATCAAATTTGAAAAAGGGCCACTTTCGAAGATGGAACTACGAAATTACAGCATTTGGTGTTGCTTTTGTTTGTAATCTGTCATTTATGTGGGTACATAAACCATGTTGATAGTGCTCTATATTCATTAATCAAGCTGAAATTATGTCGCTTACGCCTGAAGAATGCACCAGAATACTTACAATGCTGGAAACCGGCCGGAGTCAGCGCGATACAGCCAGGACTGTCGGTGTGTCGCTGTCAACAGTACAAAGAGTTCTCCGACGTTACGAAGAAACTGGTTCTAACCTACGCAGACCAGGAACGGGCAGAACCAGGTGTACCACAGCACGAGAAGACCGATACTTGGTGAACACCATGCTTCGAAATCGCTTTCTCACAGGAACTGAACTCACCAATCAGTTTCGACGCCTCGGAGGAAGTAACCCAAGTGCATGGACAGTAAGACGTCGGCTTGCTGAATCTAACTTAAAACCCCTTAGACCTGCAAACGGCCCTAAACTGGAGCGTAAGCATCGTATTTCGAGACTAAGGTATGCCCAGAGCCACGTAAATTGGAGTATTGAAGATTGGTCAAAAGTTATGTTCTCCGACGAATCAAAATTTATGCTCTACAAGCACGATGGAAGACACAGAGTGTATCGAAGACCAGGGGAAAGATTCAAGCAAGCATGCATCGAAGAAAAAGTAGCCTACGGTGGTGGGTCTGTACTTGTGTGGGCCGGAATTTCTTCTGAAAGTCGCACAGAGCTGGTGATCATAGAAAACGGCTCTTTAACTAGCGTAAGATATGTGGAAGAAATCCTCAATGATCACGTTGGTCCATTTATGGTCAATTTAGGTGAGGATGCTATATTTATGCATGACAATGCCCGACCTCATACAGGTAGGATTGTGAATGACTACCTTCAAGAGATGAACATTACTCGTATGGAGTGGCCAGCGCGCAGCCCGGATATCAACCCGATCGAGCATGCTTGGGACGAGCTAGGCAGATGCGTAAAACAACGAAACCCTCCCCCAATCACGCTTCGTGAGCTCAAAATTGCTCTCACAGAGGAATGAGAGAATATTCCCCAAAATCGTATAAGGAACTTGGTGTACAGCATGCCAAACCGCGTAAACGCAGTAATGGAAGCACGAGGAGGCAATACGAAGTATTAAAATTCAAGAAAATCGTAATAAAGTTCAAAAATTTCATGTTTCCTATTTTTGTTTTAAGGAGAGATCGGCAGTTTTTTCTTTATGTAATTTTGTGTTAATAAAATGTATGGTGACTCATATTTTTTTTACTTTCATTTAAGGAGTATTACATTGTCTATTAAATACAATTTATTGCATTAACCTATCATTTTTAGTTTCCGAGATTTTTAACATTCTTTAAGTGACCCGGATTCATTGCTCTCGAGTGTAGGCCTATGTGTATATTGATGACTAGCTGACGTCACGCGTTTCACCCGCGTAATTCCCGTTCCCGTGGGAATAAGGGAATAAAATATAGCCTATGTTCACCGCAAGAAGTGTAGCTTCCCAACAGTGAAAGAATTTTTCAAATTGGTCCAGTAGTTCCAGAGCCTATTCGTTACAAACAAACAAACAAAAGTACAAATCTTTCCTCTTTATAATATTAGCATAGATGTACTGACAGAAAGACAAAACTCTGTTGTAGGTGCCCATAAGCAAAGATATCTATATAAAGGGGTTCAGACTAGCAGTAATACCTATGCAGGCAGGCAGCTAACCAAAGAAGGCAATAGGCTTTTAATCCAGGTTAAGTTTAAAAGCAGCTGTGAAGATGCAATTATTTAAGTTTTTAATGATTCTAGATGTGATTCTATTTCAAATGATTCTAGTTTATTAAGTTTCACATGATTCTAACTATATGATTTCTACATGTAAATAAGTGTATCTAATGCATGGTAATGATACCACCACAGCGATACTTAGGGTGTAGGTAATTTTCATTATTAGTTTTTAAACTGAGAAAGTGGCTCTGAATCTCTAAATGTACCCAAGGCTTACCATCAGATGGATGGTTATATGACTAGCTATACTTAAAAGAAAAGAAATCTACTTATACTAATATTATGAAGAGGAAAGATTTGATTGTTTGTTTGCATCGAATAGGCTTCCAAACTACTAGACCGATTTGAAAAATTCTTTCACTGTTGGGAAGCTATACTCTTTGCGGTGAACATAGGCTATATTTTACTACCGTATTCCCACGGGAACGGCAACTACGCGGGTGAAACCGCGTGAAGTCCGCTAGTGGGGCATAAAATTGAGAAAGGCATACCTATGTCCAGGATTGTCAGGATATTTGATACATATAATAGATTAATTTGCATTTATGAAATACTGTACTACTTCAGTAGACACATACCTAATGCAGGCGCTAAAATTGAAATATTTCTTCAAGAAGCTAAAAAAGAAATCTACTTTCTATACTTTAACGCTATTGTAAATGAACATATCAGACGGCGGCATCGAGCGAAAAATGGCAAAACGATAGTTACTATTTCGTTGATTCAAACAATTCTATTTGCACAATTTGCATACAAAATTAATATGTATGTCAGCAAGAACCAATGCATCATTACTGATACTCACAATCAAGATATAATTAATATGTATTTAGAAAAATACGTTTAAAAATCACCAATATCTAAAAAATCTTATTCTACTGTTTAAGGGATTTAACAAAATTGGATTTAGTTTACTATGTATATCTTTACTTTCAATAAACTACACTTCATAAACTACAATTAGTAATTCTAATATTTTACCTACGTTAAAATTTTAATTCATTAATACCTAAAAACAAAAGAGTTGCCCAAGTTTCTCATACATTTCTGCGAGCACGCAGCTTGCCGACTGACAAACCTTAGTGATCCGCAAGAGCTCAGAGTGAGTACACGTCTCGTTGCGTCGCAAAAAATAGAAATATTTACGTAAAGCATAGCGTGTACGCACACTTGGACGTGCAAACAAAAAATAGGTAAGTACATTTTCAAGTTTTTTTACTTATGTACGCAATTGTAGTGGAAGATGAATAGAAATAGGTCCATAATATTTTTTTTTATATTAATAGGTTAACGACTAAAATAAATCGTATGTTCTATGTCTGATTTCCTTGCAATTATTGTAACTCAATTTAAGATGTTTTTTATAAACTATCGCGGTTTTTAGACCGAATGTCTGAGTTATTTGAAAATGTGTTATTTAACAAAAAATATTGTATTTCACAGAAAATGGGACGACGCAAGGAAAAGTGTTATAAATAGAAAAGTGGGCGAGATTTCGCAAAAATAGGATATCTTACTACAAGTAGCACGATAAGTTATTTGTATTTTTTGGTGTTCCGTTCTCAATGGGAAAAAATGGGACCCTATAACTGTGACTCAGTCTATCATCTGATTGGATCTCATAAACCATGATAGCTAAAAATTATAAATTGTCATTTGTTTGTATGTATTATGATGGTATTGTGGCTGAAGGCCACATTTTATTCTTCAAAATATTCGAATAATAGATATAAATTCACAAATAGGTTAAGGGTGTTTTGCAATGTAAATATTATCAAAATACACATTTGAGTCTATGAATATGATCTTTAATTGCCTCGCTGATCCATAGTATATAAGTAATAAGGTCGTCTATAATGATGTCAACAATACAATCCTGAAAGTAGTACATTGTGTAACACTAATATTCTTAGCCTGAATGGTAACAAAACTAAATGTAGACTAAACAAAGTTAGCAATTATTTCCTGGATAACTGTATACGTTTTTACAATAGGCTTCCACATGACATAAAAAGTATGCACCTAATTAAGTTCAAAAGTGTATAAAAAGTACCAAAATTACACTGCATGGGTTACTATAGAATTGACGATTATTTGCTTGACAAGGAAGCCTGGAAATGGCTCGCTCTACTGCATTCTCAAACAACATTTTGTGATTTTTTTATATTCGGCTCGCCAAATTGACGTCGCCACCAGCCTGATGGTAAGCCGTAGCGCATCTAGCGATTGGGGGCCACTTTTGACAGTGGTCCTCAAGTTGACGGCCCTGTGATGTGCCTCTTCACGCTCCTTTTAAAGAACCCGGGTTGTTTATGAGGGAAACACGTGTGCGGGCAGGTTTTCTTCACTGTGTATGAGTGGCAACTCTCTCAGCCAAGGACGCTATGGTTCTTCGCTGCGCTAACTCCAGGTTGTCCTTTAGTGGAACCGTAATGCTCTGAAGTGAGGGTAGGGAAAGGAATGGCGACTTCTTAGCTGTAAACGCACACGCCTGTGTTTTTCTGGCATTGAACTCGACCATGTTGTCTGAATCCCATTTCGCAATGCGACCCAGGTCCCGGTCGAGATCCGCCACGAGTTGTCATCTCTTCTCCTCCACGTCGCAAAGCCCCTCCGCTGGACGGCCAGAATAGCTCCCATGCAGAGTACTATCATCCGAATAACAATGAATGCACCCAAGGGACAGCATGTCATTGATATGCAGAAGAAAGAGAGTTGGGGATAACGTTTCGCAAGTACAAGTCACACACGTCACACGTGTGCCAAATACCTAAATGTTTTTTTTTAGTAAAATGAAACTAAGTAATAATTTCTGAATAGCTATATTATTGTTTTTTTAGTTTGAGTTTGTGAGTTTGAAAGTGGGCAGCATTTCGCAAACTGCGTCGAGTCTTCAATTCGCCTTTACCGCAATACCTGAAGACCAAAGTCTACAACCAGTGCGTTCTACCTGTTATGACATACGGTGCCGAGACGTGGACACTTACAGAGAGGTTGGTCAAAGCTTTAAAGGTTGCGCAGGCTATGGAAAGGGCTATGCTTGGGGTGTCTCTGAGGGATAGACTCCGAAATGAGACTATCCGGCAAATAACTAAAGTGGTCGACATAGCTCGCAGAATAAGTACATTGAAGTGGCAGTGGGCCGGCCATATCTGCAGAAGAACCGACGGCCGATGGAGCAAACGAGTTCTAGAGTGGAGACCGCGTCTCGGCAAACGTGGGGTAGGACGTCCACCCGCTAGATGGACCGACGACCTGGTAAAGGTCGCAGGCTGGGACTGGATGCGTAAGGCGCAGGACCGTGGATTGTGGCGTAAATTAGGAGAGGCCCACGTCCAGCAGTGGACTGCGATAGGCTCATTTGATTTGATTGAGTTTGAGTTTGCCCACGGGAAAAAATATCAGTAGTCTATAAATGTTTGTTCACAAACAAAAAATACGTTTGTTGAATGAGAGCCTGCCTTAAAATGTATTATTTTTCTGTATCTGTATTTGGATTTGTTGTTAAAACAGAAATTTTAACTCCTGTTGACGGACAGCCGTGTCTCAGCGATGGGGTCCTGTTTTTTACCCTTTGGGTACGGAACCCTAAAGACTAGGTGAAATGTGTATGTGCCTCTGCCGATCCTTTCAGCGTTAAGGCGTGTCTATTTTTTTTTTTCTATACCACTAAGGTGGCAGACAAGCATACGGCCCACCAGATGTACCGGTGGTCACCGCAGCCTATGGACGTTTGCAACACCAGAGGCGCCACACTCGCGCTGCCGACCCTGTAAAAACCTTCTTAGACCCCTCTTGAAGAACCCCATACTGTAGGCGTTTGGGAAAACCGAGGCAGGGAGATCATTCCACAACCTGAGCGTGCTCGAGCGCTCCGGATGCAACATGTGAGGATGAACACCCTGTCTGTGGCGAGCGGTGCGATGATAGAATGTAGCCGTAGGCATCATGTCAAACAATTCCTCAGAGCACAAACCGTTATACAGCCGGTAGAATACACACAGAGAAGCAAAGTCTCTCCTGTCACTAAGAGGTTCCACATAACCTGCAAGTATGGGATCGCCGACAACTCTCATAGCACGCCTTTGTACCGAGTCAAAAGGACGAAGCTGGTATTCAGGTGCCCCCGCCCAGAGGTGACAGCAGTACTCCATGTGCGGCCGCACTTGCGACTTGTAGAGAAGCAGTGTTTGAGCCGCAGTAAAGTACCGCCGCGCCCTACTGAGCACTCCGAGCTTCTTGGACGCCAGCCTGGCTTTGTCCTCCAAATGACTTCGGAACTGAACGACATTGGAGATCTCAACACCAAGGATCCCTATACTTTCGGAGATGGTGAGTGACGTGCCCTGAAATTGTGGCGCCACAGTAAATGGGTTTTTTTTTGCAGTGAATACACATACTTGAGTCTTGGTGGGGTTGAATTGGACAAGATTTTGTCTTCCCCAATCGGACACTCTAGAGAGAGTAGCCTCGATTTCGGACACAAGTTTTTCACGACTTTCCTCCACTACAGCTCGAGAGATACCGGGACGGCCCGTGTAACATGTGTCACCCGTACTGTCGTCTGCATAACAATGAATGCCGTCAATGGACAACATGTCGTTGATATGCAGCAGAAACAAAGTGGGGGACAACACTGAGCCTTGTGGTACGCCAGCGTTTATGGCCATGCATTCAGAACAGCTGCCGTCAACAACGGCCCTGATGCTTCTACCGGCAAGAAAGCTGGACACCCATCCACATAAATTCTCGGGCAATCCATAGGAGGGCAATTTCGTTAGAAGACCACGGGGCCAGACCCGGTCAAAAGCTTTAGAGATGTCAAGGCTCACTGCTAGAGCCTCGCCTTTGCTCTCAATAGCCGCCGCCCATCGGTGTGTGAGGTACACGAGAAGATCGCCTGTCGAGCGACCGTGACGGAAACCATACTGTCGATCACTGAGCAGGTCGTGTTCCTCAAGGTACCTCAGGAGCTGTGCATTAATTACACGCTCCATCACCTTTGATAATAGGGAGGTGACAGCTATAGGCCTGTAATTGGCCGGGTCGGTCCTGTCAACTTTTTTTGGGCACAGGATGCACGTAAGCGGTCTTCCACGACGCCGGGACTTTTTTCATGGAGTAGGAAAGCGTGAAAAGACGTGTAAGTACCGGACACAACTCCGCACCACACCGCTTAAGCACCACCGCGGGAATGCCGTCCGGCCCACTCGACTTATGCACGTCAAGGGTATGAAGCTCCCGCCTGACATCCCGCTGCCTGAATTTAATTTTTGGCATTGAAGTGCCACACCAGGGTATGTCAGGCGGCAGCGCACCTCCATCGTTCATGGTCGAGTTGGAGGCAAAGATAGAGCCCAAAAGGTCGGCTTTCTCCTTGGCACTCTGGGCCAGACTACCGTCCCGTTTCTGCAGGGGTGGTAATCCTGACCGACAGAAGTTTCCCTCGGCAGCTTTGGCAAGCGACCAGAATTCACGACTTCCAGAAGGGTAGCCGGCTAGTCGCTCACCAATTCTGCCGACGAAATCGAACTTTGCCCTGGCAATTGCTCGTTTGCTGGCCCTCGAGGCGGCATTCAGCTTGCGTTTCACTTCAGATATGTTAGGATCAGAATTTTTGCGAGCCGTGGTCCAAGCCCTGTAGACAGACTCTTTCAGCTTTCTAGCTTCTCTGCAAGACCGATTAAACCACGGTCGCTTTTTTTCCCCTGCAGGGATCCAGCGGTTAGGAATGTAGCCTTCCATACCTGCCAAGATCCCCTCAGCAACTGCTGCAGAGCAGGTGTCCAGATCGTCTGAAGTGAAGCAAAGCCGCCTCCACGGGTACGATGCAAAGAACTCACGCAGTCCACCCCAGTCTGCCGACTTATAGTGCCACACATGTCGCCACTCCTTGGGCCGGCGTGGTTCCGGCCTTGCTAGTGGCACTCGCGCCCGAACAACACAGTGATCTGATGAGCCAAGAGGCGCATCCACTGAAACAGTATATCCGTCCGGACGCGTAGTCAGCAGCAGGTCCAGCAACGAACTCTTTTCGTTCTCCCGGTCCGGTATTCTCGTGTGAGATTTGACCAATTGGGAGAACCCATAGGTCAGGGCAAATTCGTGAGCAGCTTTCCCCGCAAAGTCAGTGATCCGAGAACCTAACCAGTCAACGTGGTGACCATTGAAGTCTCCCATAATCACTATCTCTGCGGAGGGATACTGCTCAATGACTTTGTCAGTCGATCTTTGTAGGTGTTCAAAGAGACGGACCGTGTCCGCGTCACCGCTATGAGACCTGTAAATGCACGCGTAGATCCGAGTGTGGCCCCCGTGATCCACGCGCGCCCACAATACTGACAGGTCCCTGTCTTCTAGGCCTTTGAGACTGCGACAGCAGATATCATCCCGGACGAACATGCATACCCCAGCTTGTGCCTTGAAGTTAGCCTCAAGCTTATAGCCGGGGTACATCAAGTAGGATGTATCAACCGGACATGAAATCTTCGTCTCCGTCAGGAAAAACAAATTTGGCTGCTTAGTTTCTAAGTGGTTGTGGATTGCGTTGATGTTGGAGTGCATTCCTCTGATGTTGCATAAATCCACAACAAGTGTGGACTTCGACGAAACCGCTGTGGATACCTTATTCTTTGTTTTTCCTGCCATGATTGTGAAATAAAAGGGGATATAAGAAGGTAGGGGGTGCCTAGGTACCGGTGGCGCAAGAGACTAAGCGAGTCTCATATTCTCCAAAGGCAGGCACAGGTAATGCGGTGTATTGTCACGGCGCACGGAAGGGCCCCCGGTCCCTCCCCGATGCGATGGCCGCGTCCACTCCGGTATCCTTCTCCGGCACGACCACAGCACCAGGGACTTTTCACAAGCTGCTGTTCAGCCTCCTGGGGCGGAGATTAAGTAATCCCCAGGTTCGGGTCCCGTACAGCCTGCGGGCGGTCAGCGGTCAACCGTTTCACCGGGTCTCCCTGACCGCCGTACCAATACTCCGCGCCTATGCCAGCCGATAGAGACAGTTGAGACTCTGGTCTCACCGTCACCGGTACAAAGTAACCCCAATGAGCACTGGGACCCTGCTCACCGACGGAGAACATAACCCAGCATGGAGCCAGGTTACTATTACCGCGGTCTTCTGCAGGGTGGAGGTACTGCCCCAGGCGGGCTGCTCAACGAACGGAGTACCGTTATGCCCTTCCTCCTAATGTGGGCTTTTTCGTTAATCCCTATAATACTGAATCTTAGGAATCTACTTGAAAAAGCCACTACTGTACCCTCAGGGTGTAACGTTAGCTCCATGAGAAGTAACGCATATCCCCTAAACCCCGAGGGGGGTCTATATATATGTATGGTACATACATATGTATGTATGTACCTATATAAGTACCTATTAATATCTGCTGCCTAGCACTAGTACTGCACTTTAGGATCAGATGGCGCTTTGTAAAAGAATAACAAATGTCCGTGTCATATTAATACGGTCCACTGTATTTATCATAATATAAAAAAGTAGTCATGATCTTTCGAGCCATTCGTTTCGTCTCAATAAAAATACTAATATTTTTTGAAATTTTTAAGTTGCCTAATGTTGCGTTGCGACCAAACAGAGCGACTGTCGCTGAGAGAATTGTCTATGTGTGAGTGCCGCACGCACACAGCTGAACCGCCGATTCAAAACACCGAAAGTGCCGCTGCCTCGTGCGCTCGGACGGGCCTTAATATTCTTTTACAAGCTCAGCCGTAACGACAAGTCAAAAGTTATAGTGAATTTAAAAGCATTTAATTTTTCATGGACCGCAAATAAACATAAACAATGCGAAGTTATCCTGGATTGGTTTATTACAAATAAACTTTGAAAAGTGCTCGAGCATTCATGTAAAATGTGTCGAATACAACAACAAATGTGCAACAATGGTTATAATGACCGTATGAAGTCAAAATGAAGGATAAAAGGGGGTAAATATCGATCATACACTCACCACAACAAGATAAGCCGGCAAACTTCAAGCAATAGTCAAATCTAGGGGTTTCCGTCACAATTTAACACAAAAACGTTCACTAAAATTCACAAACAAGCACTTCACTGTGTTATAAAGCAAACAAATGTATTATTCCGTAAAATTTTCAGTCAGGAATAAATACAAAAACACTTCACATCATTTTAACGATGAAATATTTCAACACCACTGACAAATCCACCTACTGTAGAATCACGGGCACAGACTGCAACAGACTGGCATTCAGACGCAGACGAACGAATTTGGTCGGTATTGACTCCATTACTATTAACCGGCTAGATTAAAAATACACATTCACACTGTTTCAGCATAATAAAAAATTGCATTCTCAATGTGGTTGGGCTATTGTTACTGCCATCTAGCGCCTAAGCATGTAACTGAATATTAGCGCCATCTATTACTTTTCATCTGTAATTACCTTCATCTCATGAACACAAACTAAATGTATCACCGGACCACACCGGACCGATGACTTTGGTATACAATATTATACTAGATGGCGCTGTAATATCTTTTTAAATTAAATTAACTATGCGGAATAATGATAGGAGTAAGTACATACATACGATGACAATAATCATCAGTAATTTTATTAGAATAGTGGGGGATATCTAATATATAAAATTCTCGTGTCGCGGTGTTCGTAGTAAACTCCTCCGAAACGGCTTTACCGATTCTCATTAAATTTTGTGTGCATATTGTGTAGATCTGACTTGAGAATGAGAATAAAACAACATCTATTTTTCATCCCTCTAAATTGAAAAAAAAATAAATATTAAATAGTTTATAAAATAGAATAATTTATCTTTACAATAGTATCAAGTTACTTAACATTGAACTTTACAGAGATTTCTACAACTTTCAAATTATTTCCTATGTTCGGGCCACACTAAGGGGAAATGCCATTAATAATGGCGTTGATGAACGTTAAACGTTAGTGTAGCCACCGAATTATCGCGATAATTCGACAACGGCATTCACATTGCCGTTTGACGTTAGGCGGCACATCAAAGAGATTAACGCGAGAATTTTTACGTTGAAGCGGCCACACTACGTGTGTCAGTGCGCACCGTGAGAGTGTGACCGTTTTCAGTATTTTAATACCTTTTCGGTATATTTTATTGACTTTTTTCGATATCAGTATATTAATGGGTATATTGGTAAAAGTCAGTATTTTTGGGTATATTTTGAATAAAAGGTTAGGGTAAAGGTGCTCCCTCACCGGGAGCATTCGCCTGTAATGTAACAAATTAGATTCGACTTTGAGCATTACGTTACGGCCTGCCTCCCTGAACGACGAGCGTTCGCGTGTAATGTAACATTTATAGATTCGACTCGAGCATTACGTTACGATGCTACCTCCCTGACCGACACGAGCATTCGCGTGTAATGTAACATTTATTATAGACTAGCTGATGCCCGCAGCTTCGCCTGCGTGAAATTTTGTTCTCTTCTCCGCGTCTCATGGGAACTTATTCCCAGGATAAAACTTGTATCATTTCAGACTATAATCTATCTCTGTGTGACTACATGATAACTTTGCAATCCAATATGGCCGCCGCGCCGAAATCACAAAATTTCATGATGGGTATCGTTTAAGGGGGTTTTTGGTATGCTGAGTACGAATTTCGGGTTAATTTAGAGATCCAATATGGCCGCCGCGCCACTATTACAAAATTTCATGATAGGTATCGTTTAAGGGGTTTTTTGGTATGCTGAGTACGAATTTCAGGTTAATTTAGAGATCCAATATGGCCGCCGCGCCGAATTCACAAAATTTCATGATGGGTATCGTTTAAGGGGTTTTTTAGTATGCTGAATACGAATTTCGGGTTAATTAAGGGATCCAATATGGCCGCCGCGCCGTTATCACAAAATTTCATGATGGGTATCGTTTAAGGGGTTTTTTGATATGCTGAGTACGAATTTCGGGTCAATTTAGAGATCCAAAATGGCCGCCGCGCCATTATAACAAAATTTCATGATGGGTATCGTTTAAGGGGTTCTTCGGTATGCTGAGTACGAATTTTATGATAATTTTTGCAATCCAATATGGCCGCCGAGCCGAAATCACAAAATTTCATGATCGGTATCGTTTAAGGGGTTTTTTTAAATGCTGAGTACGAATTTCGGGTCAATTTAGAGATCCAATATGGCCACCGCGCCATTATAACAAAATTTCATGATGGGTATCGTTTAAGGGGTTCTTCGGTATGCTCAGTACGAATTTTATGATAATTTTTGCAATCCAATATGGCCGCCGAGCCGCCGAAATCACAAAATTTCATGATGGGTATCGTTTAAGGGGTTTTTTGGTATGCTGAGTACGAAATTCAAGATAATTTTGCAAAATTAACCCTAAATTCGTACTCAGCATATCAAAATTCCATTTATACGATATGCTACATGAAATTTTACAACGGTGGCGAGGCAGCCATATTGGATAGCAAAATTTACCTAAAATTCGAATTTGGCATACCAAAAAACCCCTCATACGATATACAGCATGAAATTTTACAAAGGTGTAAGGCGGCCATCTTGGATTGCAAAATTGACCTTAAATTCGTACTCAGCCTACCAAAAAAACCCCTTAAACGTTACCCATCATGAAATTTTGTGATAACGGCGCGGCGGCCATATTGGATCTCTAAATTGACCCGAAATTCGTACTCAGCATATCAAAAAACCCCTTAAACGATACCCATCATGAAATTTAGTGATAACGGCGCGGCGGCCATATTGGATCTCTAAATTAACCCGAAATTCGTATTCAGCATACCAAAAAACCCCTTAAACGATACCCATCATAAAATTTTGTGATTTCGGCGCGGCGGTTATATTGGATCTCTAAATTAACCCGAAATTCGTACTCAGCATACCAAAAATCCTCTTAAACGATATCCATCATGAAATTTTGTGATTTCGGCGCGGCGGCCATATTGGATTGCAAAATTATCATGTAAAACAGCTGGGTGTGGGGCTCCCGGTCCCGGAACGGGGCCGTCCTACCCATTAAACCTGGTGGTATTCCTCCTCCCTATAGCCGGGAATCCGATAAGCCGGGAAAAAGCCAATTTCCAAAGATTATTCCCGTCGAGAACCGTTCGGTCTACTATGGTTCGGCGGCTCTCCTCGGGGGAGCAAGATGGGAGGTTCCCCCGGAGCTCGCTAAGGACCTGAAAAAATAAAAACCCAATTCCTCATCGCAATGATTTTTTTCTTTGTAGGGTTTGTTGTAATAACATTCGGTAATTTTTTTTACGAAGCGTGTTGCAGGTGAAGGACGTTGAATTCAATCCTTCAAATAAAATGTTAAATGTAAATTCTAGGTTCTTCTTTTATAAAAATAAGGTAGTAAATTAAAGAATAAACACGTTTTGATAATCGGTATTTTTATCGGTATATTTTCTCTGTGCCAGTATTATATATAGATACATTTCAGTATATTTTTAAGGAGCTAAGGTATTTTTGTAAAATTTAATTCGGTCACACTTAACGTCAATTTTAACGCCAAGAATGGGCATTCACGCGAAAATTATTACGTTGAAGCGGCCACACTACTCAAATGGTGACGTTAAGAATTAACGCCATAATTAGCGCAATATTTATCGCGATGATGGGCATTGACGTTTTCTTTAATGTGGCCCCGGCACTACAATTTTCTTCTCTGGGCGGCCTGTTGTAGAGATTTCTATGTAACTGCCTACTAACTCTATTCTGATTACATAATTATCTTTATTTTATAAATGCCTAGGGAGCTAAGGAACCTAGATACCTACATGAATGTATTAATTATTATTATTATAAAGTGAAAAGGTAACTAGGTACCTAAATTGTTTGTTTGTTTGTAGAAATAAATAGACTCCGAAGCTACTGAACCGATTTAAATATTTCTTTTACAGTTGAGAATCTTTACTTTCCCCGGATGACTATGCCTTTTTTTATTCTCGTGTACCCAAGGGAACGGGAACAACGCGGGTGAAACCGCAGGACATCGGCTAGCCTATACTATTATTGTGAAGAGATTTTTTTTTAAGCTATTGAAACGATTTGAAAAAATCTTTCACTGCTGGAAAGCTACACTACGAGTACGTCACTGGTGACATAAGGTATGTATATTTTATTCCAGTATACTCTCGGAAACGGGAACTACGCGGGCGAAACCGCATTTCGACCTCTAGGTATTATAAAAAAGCTTAATAAAGTCATTTTTGTATTCATTTTCACATTTCTTCACAGAATAAACAATCAGAAACGGTAATGAGCATAAAACCAACAGCTTTCTATAAATAATAGGTAGGTATTGTATTAGAAAAACGTGTTTGCCCGTGACGATGTATCAGGACCGCTGTAGCCACTAATTATCACGTCCACCCGATAGAGATATTTTTCTGTTTTTTTACAGCTTATCCACTTAATAACATTCTTCACGCTGCGGAATAGAGAGCAGTGGAGTCGATGACTGATATTATTTTTCAGTTTTTTATGATCGTCGTTTCTAGTCCTCTCGATTTCCCAAGCGTGATAATCTGTCCAAAGTAGGTATCCTCCTGAACAGTGGCGGCTGGTGGGTCCTCAAACCGGTGGTGCACTTTACTTGTTCTCTTGTTTAAAATTTAATAAAAGCCTTAGTGGTCCCGCCAATTTTATTATTTTGAAACTCGGCATTAGGCTCACCACCTATTACGTGGGACATAAAACTATAAGGAGAAACATGGGCGTATACTATTCCTCTGCCTACCCCTTCGGGGATAAATGCATGCCTATACATGTGTATGATGCAGTATGTTTATTTTGAAAAGTTTTGTATAGGTACTTAGATATTGTTTATGCTCATTTTTACACATACTAACCACACACTTTACAAGCAATATTTTCTTTTCTTTAATAAATAAATACTTAAATATTTGCTTATTAAAGAAAAGATAATAGAATATAGAATAGAACTAAGATCAAAATAAATAAAAAAGTAACAATTCAAAAATCAAGCAATCAATTAATACGCGTCACAGAAACAGCGAAACAATACCGGGAGAATTTGAATTTCGTCAAACAAAACATCGAGTGCTCTCGGTAATGTTCGGTTTTCCGGAGCGCGTGCGGCGCACGAAATCAGACTCATCTCTCGGTACATTTTCTATGAACGATGTTTTGTCTCACGCGCCAGGCGTTTTAGCTCGTTCCCAGTACAAGTTGTATGGGCCGTCCTCGTGCGCTCGGGAAACCGCACGCCGATTTTTATTACAGGGAATTTAGGCTTTAGAAGTGTAGCAAAGAGCTTGAATTGTTTCGTCACAATTAGATAATGTATTTGTTTTCAGTTTTTGTAAGAATAGGTGTTACTTTACTTACATACCTAATGATAGGTAATTAATTAAATAGGTAATAAAGATGTCGTAAAATTTTGTAATGTCTAAATCTTTTGAACTGGTGGTTCACCGCACGAGCGCACTTAAGGTACAGCCGCCACTGCTCCTGAACAACCTCAAGCTTTGATCCTTAGAACGATATTGTCCCTTGATTTTATTCAAGTTTATGCCGAGACTCGAGGCGCTCCGTTTACGCTGTACGGCATTCCGCCTAACTCTAACTATTCCAGCGTCTCCACTACTGTGACCGAAGGTGCGAGAAGTGCACCCTTCCCTTTCTCTTGAAGATTTCCTGACGCCACGGGTGAAGAACTTAGGCGATATTACATCGCTCTGTCTCACACCTCTATGCAGTTCGATGTGATTGTTTTTTGTTTCTCCAGCTCATAATAGCTGTGTCATACAAACATCTCAACACCTCGACATTATCGTCAATCGACACGACATTGCTGCAGAGCATGAACTGCCGAGGTTTTGAACTTTTGACAGTGTCAAAGGCCTTCTCGTAGTCCACAAAAGCCGTACACGGCGACTGATTGTACAAAATAATCATGTCTTCTGTACAATCTGCTGAACAGTATACTTATACTAACTTATACTAATTATACTAACAGTATACTACCCGTAATTTGATAATGATGATAAAATTTGATAATTATCTACTAGCTGTTGCCTGCGATTTCGTACGCTGCATTTTATATTTGATTCTTTAGATTGATATAACTTTTTTATTTATGAACCGATTGACACAAAACAAACACTAAATGTTAAGTGAAGTAAACCGCAACGCAATATAGAAAACTACATTGCAATCGGTCGAGCGGGTGCTGAGATTAGCGTGCACAAACGTACAGAGAAACAGACAGTTACGATTTTATTATATGTATTGATGATTGATATTGATATTGATTGATGATTGATATTGATAGCAAATTGACAATGAGTTATAAATTATGCATCTATTGATAACTTTCATAATTTTCTTTGTCACACGCTATCTGCAAATGGAGCTTTTTTTTTGATTTTTAGGGTTCCGTACCCAAAGGGTAAAGAATGGGACCCTATTCATGAGACTTCGCTGTCTGTCTGTCTGTCTGTCCGTCAGGAGGCTGTATCTCATGAACGGTGATAGCTAGAGAGTTGAAATTTTCACATATTATGTGTTTTTGTTGCCGCTATAACAACAAATACTAAAAACAAAAACATAATAATATTAAAGGGGGGCTCCCATACAACAAACGTGTTTTTTCGCCATTTTATCTTATATATTAGGTAATAAGGTATCCTTCTCAATTTAAATACGTTAGTTGGCTTAAACATATAATCAAGATTATTTCTTCCCTTTACACCATGCAAATTAAATGAATACTTTAGGAGGTATAGCAAAGTCAAATATTACATACATACATACATATCATCACGCCTGTTTCCCATCGGGGTAGGCAGAGACTATGGCTTTCCACTTGCTACGATCCTGGCATACCACTTTCGCTTCTTCTACTTTCATAAGTGCTTTCATACACACTCGCCGATTAAGGGTACTCTTGACCTGGCCTTTTTCCAGCAGGTCATCAATTTGGTTACCATGCGTACGCCGAGGATGACCCCTACCAGCTTGCCCATTCATTATCGCCTTATAGATCTGTTTAGTCAGTCTATTTTCATCCATCCTCTCAACATGTCCAAACCATCTAAGCATCCCTTTTTCTATCTTTGTCACTACATCTTCAGTTATACCACATTGTTTTCTAATCACGCTATTCCTTTCTTTGTCCATCAATTTCACTCCAGCTATACTTCGCAGACTTCTCATTTCCACTGCATTAATTTTACTTTCATGCTTCTTCTGCCACACCCAACTTTCACTACCATACATAAGTGTGGGGATAAGCACACCCCTATGCACAGCCACTCTCGCCTTCTTAGACACGTTTTGACTGCTCATAAAGGTATGCATCGCCCCATTCACTTGATTTCCTGCCAAAACTCTTCTCTCAATATCCTGGTCACACTTTCCATCCCTCGTAAATTTTGAACCCAGGTATACAAATTCTTTCACCTGTTCCACTCTTTGCCCTTCGATAATAATAGGGCAATTCGTCATACATTCCTCTCTTTCAAAAACCATTACTTTAGTCTTACTTACATTCACTTTCATTCCTCTACCTTTCAGCGCCTCATGCATAATATTAACCATCAACTGCAACTCCTCCGCCGATGCAGCTAAGATCACCTGATCGTCAGCATATAGGAGGCATTTGATGGTCAGCTCGTTCAGTTTTGTACCACACGCACTCTCTTGCAATTCTTTCAAACAACTGTCCATGTACAGGTTAAACAGCCACTGTGACGCTACACAACCATGTCTCACACCCCTTTCTATATTAAAGAAGTCCGTGCAAGCTCCGTTGATCCTGACACAAGCACTTGAGCCCTCATAAAGAGATTTCAGTGCTCGTATCAAGCTGCTGCTCACCCCGTACAAAGACAATGTTGACCATAGTTCATTCCTCACCACTTTGTCATAGGCCTTCTCCAGATCTACGAATACGCAATATACCTTTTGGCTTTTCGCCAAAACTTTTTCTGCTATGCATCGTAAGGAGAAGACCTGATCCGTGCATCCCCTTCCTTTCATAAATCCTGCTTGAACATCCCACATTTTTCCTTCACTTTCATTCATCACTCTTTTTATCAACACTTCGCATACAGTTTACCGACGATGCTGAGCAGGCTTATGCCGCGGTAATTTTTGCACTCTTGCTGCGACCCTTTTCCTTTGTACAGCGGCACAATGACCGCTTTGGACCATTCTTTTGGTACGCTGCCATTCCTCCAGCACAGATTAAAAAGGCGGTACAGCTGGTCAATCACCACGCCACGTCCTGCTTTCAGCATCTCAACGGAAACCCTATCAATCCCAGCAGCCTTGCCTAGTTTCATACTATTCAATGCTTCCACTATTTCTTCCATGCTAATGTCGTTTTCATTACCAATTTCATTCATTTCACAAAAATGAGTTTGCACTTGCGTATCCTCTTTATCAAATAGACTTTCAAAATACTCCTTCCATATTTTTAGCACACACTCTTCTCTTCCCACAAAACTTCCATCCTGGTTTCTGATCTTATTAAGCGGTGATGTGGTCTGTTGACTCCTCACCGCTTTTATGGACTTCCAAAAGAATTTTATATTCTGTTGGAAGTCACCAGATAACCTTTTATCAAATTCATCTCTATCATTCTCCTTCTTCCTTACTAACACCTCTTTTGCCACACGCTTATACCTTTTATACTCATCGTTGGCCATTCGTACATCCTCATCTGTTGCCTTCTGCATTCTTTGATTGGCCTTTGTAGTCAGCAAGTCCAACCATGCTTTCTTCTTATCAGACAACGCTTTCAGAACTTCCGCGGTCATTCTTTTTAACTTACATCCTTGGCTTCTCTTGCTCACACCACACAGTTCAATCGCAACTTCCACGAGTCCTTCCTTAATCGGCTTCCATAATTCTTCAATCTCACATACTTCATCTAAATTATCAAACTTTTTGCTTAGTTTGCTCACAAATTCCTCTTTTATACCTATCTCTTCCAAATTCTCAACTTTTATGCGTTCTAGTACACTAACAGGTTCACGCACACGGTGCCTCCACCGCTGAAACAGACCTCTTACTCGGCTGACAACCAAGAAGTGGTCTGTGTCAATCCCAGCACCGCGGTAGGCTCGAGTGTCTAGTACTTTCTTTCTCATCCTTGCGTCAACAATCACAAAGTCAATCATGCTCCTCTTACTTCCTTCTTGTCTCGTAACCAAGTGGATATCTTTGTGGTGAAACATGGTGTTAGTCACCACAAGATTCCTCTCCAAACATACTTCAAGCAAACTTTCTCCATTTTCATTCACTCGCTCATCACCAAACTTTCCCAATACTCTTTCATACCCATCACGCTTGACTCCAACCCACCCATTAAAATCGCCTAACATTACTATCCTCTCATTTAGTTTGCACTTACTCAAAACATCACTCATGCTCTCCCAAAATGCCTGCCTCTCGCTTTGGTCTCGTAAAGATCGGCGCCACCGCGCATCTTGCGGAGCATATACTCCTAAAACAAAGATGCGGGTAAGTCCAACCTTCAGCCTCAACCAAACGAGTCTTGGGCTTACACATTCATATTCTGTGACACATTCATTCATTCTCGCAGACAGTACTACACCAACGCCCTGACACGCTTTACTGGTTTTAGGCACACCCGACCAGTAGGCAGTGTAGGGTCCATGTGTGGTGGTGTCACATCCTTTCCTCTTTGTCTCATTCACGCACAGAATATCGAGTCGTCTCTCTTTCATCATCTTGCATACTTCCTCAATTTTGTCTATCATACCTCCTCTTACATTCAACGTAGAACATCAAAACAAGTCAAATATTGCTGATTGAAATTAATTTCCTGTCGCCATGATTAAACATTATACGGGTGACATACTAACTTATTTTTCGACTTTCATCGCAAATAATTTTTCTTTAAAGAGTGAACAACGCTTTCAGCAGATTACTTTAGGTAGGTGTAATATTTCAAAGATAGCAATTTCATGGGAAATAGTCAACAATGAGCCCATATTTTAGATTTTTATTCAGTATAAACAATTTACGTACAAACACACAATTCAATTACACGCTCGGTGCATGAGACTGTTGAGACGTATCATATAATGTCAGCATTCAAATGTCATCAATATTCTAAAAAAGGAAATTAAACATAGAGATCACAAACTCTTTTGGAAATATAATGTACCTACCGTAGAGGATCTACATAACAGGATAGTTAACACTATAGTGCTATAGAGCAACGCGAACTGTCTAAGGCGCGCGTTGCTCTATGGTTAACAACCACCACAGTGCAATACTTGTTTTATACTAAGTAGTGTTAATAGGTGATAAGGGCAACCAGTAGACGCTTGAAATACTCTCAGAATATCGAGCAGTGTATTTTCATAAAAAAATATAATATAAACAAAATGGACATTTACAGGGACATCCTTTCGAGGGCTTATCCGGGGCTCCCAACCGTAGTCTGTTGGGCGTTACGTAGGGTTTTTAGTCGGTAGGAGTCTGGCATAGCATCCATAAAGGATTTTCCTTAACGTTAAATAAAAAGAAAAAGGGGGGCTCCCATGTAACAAATAAGACTTTTTGTGGTTTTTGGTACGGAACCCTCCGTGTGGGAGTCCGACTCGCACTTGGCCGGTTATTACGACACACCTTCCAATGCGGGCGGCATGCTCGCATTGGTTTTTGTGGATTGACGAGGGTAGGTGGAACTATTTTGTTTTTAGTTTGATTGTGAGTACCCAATTTGTATGTTGTGTGTTATTGTATTGTATCGGTAATATTTGTGACAGTGTACTTTATACTTTTATAGATACTATTAACTACGATTTTTGACATTTTGTTATTTAAAATTACAAATTACATAATCTTGACTCAACTCGGGCATGTTATGGACATCGCTGGTAGGTATGCATTTAGGAAATTGTACTCATACTGATTTTCTGTGTAAGTTGTATATTTTTATTGTAGATGCTCCTAAAAATAAATGAATAAAACAGTCTGGACGTGGTCCACGGTACTGAAGCCTTTTGAGCGCTGAAGCAAATATTTATGTGATCCACAATTGTATTTATCAGTTGTTTAGAATCTGGACTAGACTCTAGATCCTATATCACCAGCTTTAATTAGCTTACTTTGGGCTAGATGGCGATGTATGAAAACGTTCCACAATTTAAATTTAAAAATAATTTGTGATCGTCATATCGACTCTACGGCTCTCGCTGTTCTCACCTAATGCCCTCGTCGCCAGCGGTCATCGGGCGGAAGTGTACCAATACAGTTCATTCTAAGTTTCAAACCGACGACTCCCAGACTTTTTTACACTCTTATCTTCCCAGAAGTTTTATGGGTATTTGTGAAAGAACACAAAAACTAATCTCAATGCCCTCTTTCTATGGGAACTTTACTTTGAACTGTTCAGTGTGAATATTTGGTTTAGTGAAATTTAAAAAAAATAACGGGTTGCACTCCGGGAGTGTCGGCAGAAATGAAAACTTGAACATTAGCGTTGTGCATTTTTTGAGCATATAATATGCCTCTGCCTATCCCTTCGGGTGTAAAAGGCGTGACCATATTTGTGTATGTAGGGTTTATGTTAGCCTGGTGATAGACAGATAGACGTAAGGCGGAGTATCAAACTCTCAATTTGTTCTATTCTATTCTATTCTATTTTTGGTTATGGCTTTCTGCCGGGGCCGATGCCGGCAACTCCGCCAAAATCAAACGTGTAATGGCTATTGCGTGTGCTTGTGGTTATACTAATAACCAATTTCGCAGTGACCTGAGTTGAGCTTGACGCGCTGGGATCTTGTTGAGGTTAGTAGAAACACTGCAACAAATATTACCAGACTATTTCCACATGGACACACACAATTAAGTATACTTATATATTATTTACAAGTACCTACATAAATACATTGGAAATTTTCTATTAGTGAGTTAAAAATTATAGGATAGTGATATGAGGCAGTATAAAACTACAGTTTGACTGTATTACGGTTGACAAATGAGATTAAAATCGAATATAGTTTGCGGGAAGGATGTGTTAGTAGGGAGGCAAAGTTAATAGGAAGGGGAATCTTGAGTTTTGTTACTTGGGTATAGAAGTCGGGAGGGGAATTGCGTAAGGGACAATTAAAGAAGATATGGTCCAATGAACCCTCGTCCAGTCCACATTCACATATTGAAGAATCCCTTATATGTATTTTGTGTAGGAACACAGGTGAGCAACAATGTCCAATGAGTAGTCTGCAGACAACTGAAATTACCGGTTTGGGAGACATTTTAAAATGGTAGAACCAGGGCTTCGGTGATATGTTGGGCTGTATAGAGTGGTAGAATTTGCCTTTCTCCTTGCTTGAATCTGACCAGTAGGCTTGCCACGTAGACTGTAGGGTTTTCTGAGGGAGGCTCAGGAGGTCGTATCCCTGGCAGACAAAGTGTCTCAAATCTGCGGAGGGTGCTAATACAGCATCTTTGGCGAGGGAATCAGCGAATTCGTTGCCCCTGATACCGCAGTGGCTCGGAATCCAGACCAGTTGTATAGTTTTCTGGTTCTGATGGCTTAAGAGTAGGCTTTTTTTGATGTTCAAAATTAGGGAACTGTGAAGTTTGGACTTATGGGGGTTTTGTTCCAGAGCTTGCAGACTACTCAAGGAGTCCGTGAAGATAGCTGCTTTGGAAATATTATGGGACTTTATGAATGAGCAGGCCTCGAGTATGGCTACACATTCGCCCGTAAACACCGAAGATTCTTTAGGACACCTGAACTGCATTGCTATCCGAGAATTTTGGAAGTATACTGCAGCGCCAGTATAGCCCTCTCTGGACAGCTTCGATGCGTCAGTAAAGAAGAACTGAAAATCTTTCCAATGTCTGTCTACTAGCGCATTGAAAGTGGGACCTGCTGCCACAGATTTCTTGTCAAGTCCTATGTTAAATATTATTTGAGGTTTGAAGCATAGCACCTCATAGCTATGAGTGAAGAGTGGGAGCCTATCAAATTTTGCAATAGGAGATTCTAAGTTTTGTAGCGACCTAAATGATTGTAGTATTAAGGGAACTTCTTTTTTTTTCCAGTATGTAGAATTCCTGTTACAGAGGAGGTTTAGGGATTCAAGGTTTTGCAAGAGTGGGTGGGCTTTTTGGGAACACAGACGGTTGACGAAGCGGTCCGCTAAGAACCTCCGTCTCAGCGCCAAAGGGGGTTCCGTACACAACACTTGTAATGCATTTATAGGGGATGACTTCATACATCCAGAGATCATCCGGAGGCATGAGGCTTGGATCTTATCTAGCCCGGCCAGTGCCCCTTTATTGCATGGGACCAGTAGGAATGACCCGTAGTCCATTACACTACGAATGAGAGCATTGTAGATCAGTCTCATGGTAAATGGGTGGGCACCCCACCAAACCCCCGCAAGGGCCTTTAACATGGGGGTGATTCGCTCGCACTTCTGTACTTGGTGGCAAAGATGGTGGCGGCCAGTCAGTTTCGAATCCAGGTATACTCCAAGGAACCTTACTTTGGAGGATACAGGGATACTATGCCCCTGGATATGCAGCTGGATACGGGGGATTGTTTTCTTACGAGAAAAAATGACCACTGTACTTTTGGGTGCAGACAGATTCAGTCCATGGTTAAGTAGCCACTCATTTAGTGAGTCCAGGGAGATGGAGAGTGAGTCAGCAGCATCTGTAATGGAGGGATTCGAGACATATAACGCCAAGTCGTCCGCGTATTGTAAAATATGACAATTGGTGTTGAGGCATGATCCAATGTCGGCTGTATACAGATTATACAGCATGGGACTTAAGACCGAGCCTTGGGGTAGACCTGTCCAAATTTTACGACGCTCGAATTCCTCGCCCTGGACTCTCAAAACCAGGGACCGGGACATGAGCATCTCGCATACGCACTGTATCAACCTCGCCGGTAGTCTCAACTCTTGCAATTTCTGCTTGAGAATAGGGAGGAGGACGCTGTCGTAGGCGGATGAAACGTCGAGGAAAGTTGCCACGACTGACTGGTTGTGTGAGAAGGCAATTCTGACATCAGTTATTAATGTACCCACGCTGTCCATAGTGCTAAGGCCCTTTCTGAATCCAAACTGAGACCCTGGGAGCATGCCGCGGGATTCAACAATGAACTCTAGCCGGGTTTTTATAAGGTGTTCCAGGATCTTAGTGAGAACTGAAGAAAGGGCGATTGGCCTGTAGCCATTTGGATCGTCACTGGCTTTTCCGGGTTTCAGGACCGGGATAACTATCTGAGTCTTCCAGGGGTCCGGGATCCAGCCATTGATGAAGCAGTGGTTGATGATGTTCAAAAAGTAGCTCCTCGTTGTAGTGCCTGCATGGGTGAGGAATGAGTATGGGATTCCGTCTATGCCCGGAGCAGAATCCTTAACGTGCTTAAGCACCATATCCAGTTCTCTCATGGAGAATGGGAGGTCAAAGGGGTCCCGTGAGGAAGTCACGGGAATCTGATGGCACTCAGCCCTTGTGGGGACATACGAAGGGGCAATTTTGTTAAAAAATAATTCTGCTGTCTCACGGGTCATTGGACAGAGTAAAGAAGGGGTGCAGCCCGCTCTGAATTTATTGATGTTTCTCCAGACATTCTCCAACAGAGGGAGGAGTTCTGGGAGCAAGCCCAGAGCAGAATGTGGCCCAGCCTGCACGCTTCTTGCGGCGTAACAACCTTCTAGCTTTGGCTTGTACCCGTTTGTAGTTAAGCAAGTTTTCCACACTCATAGTACGATCATATTGTTTTTCGGCCTCCTTCCTCTCTCTAATGGCACTGGTGCATTCGTGATCCCACCAAGGTGGGGATGGTATTTTACCTCGGGCAGAGTTTTTAATGGGGAAGTTGGTTTCCGCACAGGAGGTGATAGCATTGGTAAAATTCTCTAGACATTCCTGCACATGGCAGAGACTGCTGTTTTCTGGATTTTGGGAATCTAAAATGGGTAGGGTGGGGATTTTACTATCTAATTGCGCTGCAAATGTGTCCCAATCAGGATTAGTTAAATTAAATTTAAGGAGAGGGGGGGAACTTTTTTCTAAATATGTCTTGTCTGTAAGGTATATCTGGATTGGGTAGTGGTCACTGCCATGTGTCAGGTTTGTAGTTACCCAGCAGGCAGAGGAGGTAATGTCAGTGGTGCAGAATGTGAGGTCCACACAGCTCGTATTTTGGCCAGGGAGGTTTCTTCGGGTAGGGCTACCATCATTAAGGATGCACAGATTGAGATCATCCAGGATCTCAACCAAGCCTACTCCAAAGGCATCGCAGCGGTTTGAACCCCACCTGTAGGCCATTGAAGTCACCCATAACTAACATAGGTCCCTGAATGCTCTGGAAAGTATGTCTGAGGATAGAAAGGAAGTTCTGATTTGGGTGAGCAATATAAATATAAATGATGGTAATGCCTTCAACCTTCGCAGCAACCATGTTCACACCCTGGTCCGGTACGGACAAGGACATAGGGAGTAGGGGAACTCTACTATTGATGGCTAGGGCTGTTCCTCCATAGCCATCGGATCTATCTGCCCTGAGGATGTTGTAGTGTGGGATATTAAAACTTAGGTTTGAAGTTAACCATGTCTCTGCAATGGAGCATGCAATGGGATTGTATTTATTGATTAGGTATATGAGGTCGTGTTTTTTATGGTACACGCTCCTCACAGTCCATTGTAGATAGCTTAGGTGTGGAGCCATTTTTAATTAAGTTTAAAAGAGTGCTAAGTATATTGGCAACGTTGGACGGTGGGTTGTTTGAAGAAATTAAGGGGGATATAATTTAGATTAAGAGTTCTAAAATGGGGATAATGGTCTCAGATAGTTGTGGCTGAGGGTTGTTTATGGCACAGCCATTGGGTTGTGAAGATTGAGGAGAAGAAATGATATTTTGATGAGCAGTTTTATCATAAGAAGGAGGGAGAGGGGCATGTGTTCTTGGTTTTAAGAAGACTGTTTTGCGGTAGGACTGAGTGGTGGTATTTTTAAGAGCATTAGCATAGGAGTTTGTAGGGACTGGGGGTATCGCCTTACTAGCTTCTGCATATGAGACTACTTTCTCAGCCATAGTAGTCTTAATAGCTCTCTGTCTGGTATACTCCGGACACACTTTGCTATTTGCAAAATGGGTGCCAGAGCATAACACAAAGAAGGCTTCCTCTTCGGTAATAAAACAACCAAGGGCAGTATGGTCATGTCCACACTTAAAGCACCTGGGATTAGACCTACACAATGATTCAACGTGGCCATATCTGCAACACTTACGGCACTGTATAGTCGGAAATATATATTGTTGAACTGGTAGTGAGGTATAACAGCAGTATATCCTCTGAGGAAGGGTTTGACCATCGAAAGAGACCACACAGGTTTCTGTGGGCCTCCATTCTGTGGTACCATCTCGGGTCACTTTACGGTTAATTCGTCTTATTTTTAGTACTTGTCCACAGCCCTGTGGAACAGACATGTATGACTTTGCCTCATCTTCAGACATGTCTGTAGGGACACCTTGAACAACACCCATGCTGGTGGTCTGGTAGGAAGGAATACGGGCATCAAGTTTGTTGGGTATCAACATGGAATGGTTGAGGAAGGTGTTGGCGTCTTGGAAGGAGGCGAACTCCACCGAGACTCGGTTCCGACCAACTTTTTTAACGCCATCTTTAACAATGTTGTTGACATTGAACTTGGACAGTAATAAACCAAAGCTAACAGGGTGGATAGAGGCACCGGAGTTTGATTGGGATTCGATATGCGACACGTGGACTATAAAGGGGCCCTGGTCCCCGGATGTATATTGGGAACGACCTACTTGGTTCCTCTGCTGCTTGGGAGGACGATTAGAGAGAGTTTCGTCATCAACTCGGCGTTTCCGAGAGGATTCCGAAACACTGCAAGTTATATCTGCAAATTGGGAAAGTTGATTTGTAGCAGGTATAGTCATAGAGGGGAATAAGGGGGGAGAGGAAAAGGTGGGAGTCTCAGGGGTTGTTGGATGGGGAGGGTCGGGAGGCTTTTCTTTATCCATAGTCAATTAAACACATAAAAACAACACAAAACAGAACAATACCTTAACCAGAACAACACACAAGCTTTTGGATGTTAGAAACAAGTCAAGATTTGTCACAATTCACACAGAAACACTTAATTTTCCAAAAACGATCAAGACACACGAGGTTACCAAACACACGCCGACTTGACAGTCATACGGAATCAACTCTCAATTTGGGTACGGACCCCTAAAAACGTCATCACCATAATATTATGAGAACACCTATGATGTGTCACACGATATGAAGATGTTTTAAGCGCTGTACACGATGATAGGTTTCTGAAAGGTTCAAATTCAGATAATTTAATCTTTATTTAATCATCTAGACAGAAATATCCATTACCTAGGAATATTCACGCACGAAACGAAATAATCGTAGGTTATTACAGCAGGCGGAGTGATAGTGCGTGAACTATACAAATTAGTGAGAGAGAAAGGAGATGGGTATACCGTCATAATACCAGAAATCATAATGCCTTTACTTAAAATGCCTGAGCCCAAAATACCCGAAATCAAAATATCAATATTCAAAAGGCAAATATTTATAATATAAATAATTTAAAATGCCTTACGGTCGAATAACCGAAACCCAAAAAACAAATTTATCAAATACCTTATCCTAAAATGTTCAAACACAAAATACCTTTTTTTTAACATGATTTAAATCCTACATGGATGCTATATATCTGTGAATGGTTAACACCCCGACTCAGAGTATCCCGACTCGGATAGGTTAGGTTAGAAGACTAAGGCGGGAGCGAAGCGAAGCGGAGCTCCCGCCTTAGCCTTCGTGGTTATTTTTTTTTTATTTTTCGTTAGCCCACTGTAGTACTTTTGTAACTCTGAATCAAAGTGTTTTAACATGAGGTAAATCCTACATGGATACTATGCCGGACTCCTACCGACTAAAAACCACACGTATCCTACATTACAGCCTACAGTTGGGAGCCCCGGGTAAGCCCTCAGACGGATACCCAAGGACCAACAGACCAACTTCACTTAGGTGGGGGGGTGGGGGGGGGGGCTACAAAATAAGTTAAAGTCAAATAACAAAACGTGTGAGTGGCAATAAATCTTTATTTCTTAAATCATTCATTTATTAACTATGCGCTATTATAATGAACTGGTATAGCATAATATATACCTAATAATACCCAGTAGATTATAGCGATAAACTGGGTAGGTTATGGTTTTTTTTATATTCACATTGTATTCTATTTTCGGTATTTTAAATTAAGGATATTTGAAAATTTGTATTTTGAATTCTGATATAATAATTATTTGTATTTTAAGTTTAGACATTATAAGGTAAGGTGAACTGAAATAAGGTATTTTGAATGTTAAGGTATTTCGAATTCGGGTATTTTGGTCTAATGCATTTTAAGTAAAGGCATTTTGATTTCTGGTATTTTAATATATAACCAGGAGATGACCTGATACTAATAATAAAAAGAGGATATTGATGTTTTATTTGTTTGCATCGAATAGGCTCCATAACAATTGAACCGATTAGAAAAAATCCCTCACTGTTAGGAACCTGCACTATTCCCGAGTGACATAGGCTATATTTTATTCCCCTATTCCCACAGGAATGGGAATTAAACGGGTGAAACCGCGTGGCGTTGGCTAGTAAGATATAAGTATAAAGCTATAAATATTGCGCAGCTGGATTCTACCCGATTTTTTTTCTCGGAAAATAAAGTTCTGTGAGCTTAAAGGTACAGTCGCGAGCGCAAGTGCGTTTCTTGGAAGGGACATTTATTTATATGAAAGTCATTGGCATGAACTAAGGCCTCAAACTGGATGACAGCGGTTAGCGGAGCGACGACGACTTCAGCGAGAGCGCGACGACGGAGTACAAGAGAGTGCACACAAGCAAACCCGCTCTCGGTGCGGTTGTTAAGGTTTGTTTGAAACTGTCTACTCTCTAGACTTACTCTTTGAGGTCGCGCTTATACCGCAATTTGGATCCAAACTCGATGTCAGCGGCTTTTTGTCGCCAGAGCACAAGAGAGCAAGGCAGCATTGCGCACGCACACAAGCAAACAGCACTACGTGTGTTTGTTCGGAGTAATAGTACTTTCTAGTTCTGTGGTGCCGCGCTTTCAATCGCCGTCCCTCCGCTCGCCGCTGACATCCAGTTTGGATACATGCACCAGATTGTGAATGCACCAGAGTAAAGGTCATAGCCCACTTACACGACTCTGCTCCCATCCGGCAAAAATAATATAATTCAAATATAGGCTTTAAATATTGCTCTTTAGATATATTTTACATTGCCATCATCAATTAGCAGACAGCTCGCTTTTAGCGAGATTATCGCCGTCAGACTGCTCGGGAGGTGACGCCTCGCTGGGCGTACGTTGTAGATGAGCGGTCGGTGCGATGCCCGTGCGCTCACTGCTAGCAGTCGCCGCACCGGCACCGATCGCGAACTGTGTCTATTGCGAAAAGCGAGAGCGGTCGGCGGGCGGACAGCTGGCCGTCTGCTAGCTGTCGACGTGTGGACTGCTGGGTGCGAGCTAGCTGTCGCCGCATAGACTGCGAGCAGTAAATAAATAAATAAATAAATAAATATTCACGGACATTTCACACAACGCTATCTGATCCCAAAGTAAGCTAGGAATAACCTGCTTGTGTTATGGGTATCAGACCACGGATATTAATTAATACATGTATACTTTTATACTTTTAAATACATACATATTCTACATAGAAACACCCAGACTCTTGAAACAAACATTTATGGTTCACACAAATATTTGTCTCCGGTGGGAATCGAACCCACGACCTCCAGCGCCGCAGGCGGTATCACTACTGACCGCGCCACTGAGGCAGTAGTCTTCTTTTAGGGCAGTGTTGGGTGGGAGCGGTGTTGGAGCAGAGTCGTTTAAGTGGGCTATGACCTTAAGGCGGCACTGAGCTCGCACACAAGCAAATCTCGCTCGGTGCGTTGTTTATCGTTCATTCAAAGTTGCCTACTCTCTTGTACACTGGCTCCGAAATCGCAGTCGCGCGTTGCTCCGCTCGACGCTGTCATCCAGTTTGAGGCGTAACGGTCCGGAACAGCAGCGACATGTTTTTATGATTGGTCAATTCGCATGCGCAGATCAAAAGAAAGTATGATTAATTTATTTTAATGGATATTGTTCCGTTCCAGTTTTGTGGTGGTTCGTGAGCATTTCTTTTTTGTAATATTCTTGAATTTTGAATATATTTAATAGCCAGCATATTTCCTCTTGCATCCCTACTAATATTATAAATGCGAAAGTAACTCTGTCGGTCTATCTGTCAGTCTGTCTGCTACGTTTTCACGCCTAAACGGCTGGAGCGATTGAGATGAAATTTGGTATAGGAATAGTTCGAGACCCTTGGAAGGACATAGGCTACTTTTTAACCGACCGCGCAAAAGGAGGGTTATGATTTTACGCGATAACGACTTCTACGCGGTCGAAGCCGCGGGGAACAGCTAGTGTATAATAGTTCTGAAAAACCTCATCAAATAATGTACTAGTCGAGTCAAACAATAGTCGTTTTATTTCAGGCATCTAACACTGTGAAATATAGAAAGCGTGAGACTATTGCCAGGTAACAAGCTGACCATAAATCTGTGGAAATGTCCTATCATGTCTAAGGATATCTTGTGAAACCAATGTACTTACCTACAATGCATGATTAAAACAAAGGCAAAAAAAATATTAGGGGGTGGCCATACACTGATTGTGGCATTTTTATGGTTTTTTCGTTCGGAACCCTCCATTCCCGAGTCCGACTCGCACTAGACCGACATTTTAATTTTTTTTCTATATTAACATAACTACTGTCGCCGCCAGTACTCGTAGAAGTGACCAATAAATCCAAATAGTCTTTATTTGGAACCCTACAGAGGCGTTCGACACCGGCATATCAATATATTGCGTTTTATTAATTGCACTGTGGCTTCATCGATTAGTCAGGCATTATCGGGTTAAGAAGTCATTTGTCATCTTTGGGGTTAGTGTGGTGGGTTATTAAACTGTGTTTGTCTTTATAGGTCATTTGGGTTATAAGTATGATGGTGTCAATTATTATGAGGAGGTTTTAGATTTTATGGTGGGACTTGATAGAATTAATATTTAAGGGTATTTAGTGGAATTGCGTTTAAACCAGAATCTACAAGAATTTTTAAAATTTTGAAAGTATTTCATCGTTTTGGACTGTGATTTAATTTTAGGCCGTGATATTTGTCAATAACTTATATTCTATATTTTTCACTCTCAAAAATTATTTTTTTGCTTTTTTAAATTTTTTTCCTGCGTTTTATTAATGGAACTGTGGCTGCATCGATTAGTCAGACATTATCGGGTTAAGAAGTCATTTGTCATCTTTGGGGTTAGTGTGGTGGGTTATTAAACTATGTGTTGGTCTTTATAGGTCATTTGGGTTCTAAGTATGATGATGCAATGGTTATGGGGTTTTAGATTTTATAGAGGGGACTAAGAGGTGTGGCTAATAGATTTAATACTGAAGGATACTTAGTGAAATTGGTTTAAAATACAGAAACATCAATTTTTTTGAAATTTTGAAAATTAATCATTATTTTGAATAGTAATTTAATTTTAACTTTTGATTGGTCAAAAAACTTTTATTTTTTCAATTTAATAATTTTAATTGCGTTATATTTTGGACACCAATAAAGTGTGAGAAATTGGTTACAACTCTGGTAGTTGTAACCAATTTCTCACACTTTATTGGTACATAACATGTAGGTTCTGGACCTACATGGCAATGAAAGAATGCGGCCTATCGATGAAAGAACTTCCTACCAGACAACCCTGAACTAAGCAAGGTTAGTGTTTGGTTATCCTTTATTTTATCCCCTCAGAGTCAGAATTTTGAAAAATCCCTTTAAAATCTCGCCCCTGGAGGAGTGTCAATGTGTTTATTAATTATACGGTGGCTTCATCGATTAGGCATTGTCGGGTTAACAAGTCGGAATCATGGTGTCACTTAAACTAAGTAGTACGATTTTTTGGTGAATAAAGAATTGTTTTGGTGTAAAAATTTTTCACTGTTTTATCCTTGTTCTGAAACACAGAATCGTTGGGATATTCCCAGCATGCAGTTTATCGTATAGTATGTAAACATTATCATCCTCAATGGATCCAGCAATAACATAAGAAAATGTCAATAATTTAAGAACTAAGACATTCAATCTAATATAACTATAATTTATCACCAAAAAGCACAATCTCCATCACGCATCGTGTCCTTTATTACATAAAAATGTAGAAAGTGCATCGGCCACACTTTGTCCCATCGAATTAACATAAATTCCATGCCTAAGCGTAACTCTTATCAGTGTTTATTTTTTTCTCATGGCCGGCCGTTTGTGGTCGTTCTTAATATAATTGATAGCTTACTTTTTGGGACCGGTTTATAGGAAATATTGGTTTTTGTGGGTTTTTTGAAATAGCTTGTTCGTTCTCGTTTAGTGACACCTGTAGGGTACGGTAATTTCATTATAATATTTCAAGGGTTAAATTGATATTTCTGTCATTAAGTGGTAACATAGTTGATATTGCGGGAAAAGGGATGACAATTATGTGATTTTGTGCATTCCCCAGTCTACTCGTGGCCACGGCTGTTGCAATATAGCCGAAACGTCGAGAGGTGAGAATAGGTAGATTTTTACGCGAAAAAGACCCGAAATATATTATTATGTGTAATTATGTGGTTCACTTTAGTCTATGGTGGAATGTATTTACGACAGATCAGTGATTTACCACTGATCTGTATTGTGGTAATAATACAGATCAGTGATTTACGCACTTCACCACTTTGTAGTAGGGTCACTATGGGCTGCTGGAGAGAGCTCTCCCACCCGAGTTCCGCAGTCGGCGGCCTGGACGCCGCCGACGTGTCTTCGCCGAGGACTATCGGCCTCCATGACCGGGGGTCTGAGGACGGTGAGAGGGCCGCTCACCGTCCTTACAGAAGCAGGCCCATGACGGCAGCGTGACGTGAGCAACTCACGCATGCCCCCCCTTAGAAGCGGGATAACACCTGAAACCCCCCAAAGACGCGGGATAGCACCCGAACCACCCCCTGGGCGAGGCCGCAGTGGCGGCCGTAGGTCTGTTGTGAGTCCCGGGACATCCTTCCGAGGGCTTACCCGGGGCTCCCAGCCACAGGCTGTTGGGCGTTACGTGAGGTTTTTTAGTCGGTAAGAGTTCGGCATAACATCCTATGAGGATATTCCCTCACGTAAAAAAAAAATGGGCACTATGGGCGTATTTGTAAAAGCCTCTCAAGCCTCAGTTTGTAAAAGCCAAGGAAAGGGGCTAGACTATCCACTATAATTATCACCATGGTATTCTTCCATCTTTTTTTTTTTTTTTTTTTTTTACGTGAGGGAAAATCCTCGTGGATGTTATGCCGGACTCCTACCGACTAAAAAACCTCACGTAACGCCCAACAGCCTATGGTTGTGAGCCCCGGGTAAGCCCTCGGAAGGATGTCCCAGGACTCCCAACAGACCCACGGCCGCCACTGCGGCCTCGCCCAGGGGGAGGTTCGGGTGCTAGCCGCGTCTTTGGGGGGGGTTTCGGGTGTGATCCCGCTTCTAAGGGGGGGCGTGCGTGAGTTTCTCACGTCACGCTGCCGTCATGGGCCTCCTTCTGTAAGGACGGTGAGCGACCCTCTCACCGTCCTCAGACCCCCGGTCATGGAGGCCGATAGTCCTCGTGGTATTCTTCCATCTACCTCTACCATCAATGGTAATGCGTAATGGTACCACGGCATACAAACCATTCCATCTCGTTATACCCATGGAGCAGTATGCATTGTGAATAAACACTTTAATTTTCATAAATAAAGAACATTTTGGACACCAGGAAAAAAAAACAAAATGTGAGAAATTGGTTACAACTACCAGGACCTACACGGCAATGAAAGATCCTATCGATTAGAGAACTTCCTACCAGACAACCCTGGACTCAGCAAGGTTAGTGTTTGGTTGTTTCACTTGTTTCCTATTACTTTACCGCTATATCCTAGTCTTATATATTCAAAAGATCGTTCCTCTGTCGAACTATAAAAACCGGGAACGACCTGCTCGCACACGTGTTTCCCTCATCTTACAACCCCGGGTTCTTCAAGCGGAGCGTGAAGAGGCACGTCACAGAGCCGCCAACTTGAGGACCACTGTCAGAAGTCTTAAGGACTGTGAGAGTAGCCCCCAATCGCTAGATGCGCCACGCTTTCCGTCAGGCTGACGACGACGTCAATTCTAGCGTTTTAGCCTCTCTCTATAAAACAGAGTGCAGAGGGGCTTATGGCGAGATTTTGTCTGTAGTCTGTGTCTCTGTTGCATTAAATTACGTCACTAGGTCACGTGGATCATCTGTTCAAAGTTTGAAATGAAACAAAAATGACAACGTCAATCGGATTGAACTTTCACTTTCTCAATAAACGTGTTAGAGAGGGGCAGTCTGGTGAGAACGATCTCACTGCTTTCTTGTTTTAAACGAGGCGTCCAAATCTCTTTTCAGTCCGTCAACAATAATAATCACTGAAAACTGTTAATGGAATACGCCATTATTACTGAAGGGCAGTTCTGAAGCAAAAAAGTTGAGTATTCTTAAGTAAAAACCTCTTCAAGGTCAATAACAGAGTATGTCAGAGCCAATGTCATTAACAATCTTCAGCTTATCAGCAACATGGCTGGATGATGCCTCTTTGACAGTAGGTACCGACTCTACCAAATCTTATCCTTCGACTGTTTTTTTTAACGTTAGGGAAAATCTTTCATGAATGCTATGCCGGACTCCTACCGACAAAAAAACCTTACGTAACGCCCAACAGCCTACGGTTGGAGCCCCGGGTAAGCCCTCGGAAGAATGTTCCAGAATCTTTCGACTCCTACCCTGAACTTTTAGATAGATGTAGATGTTTAACTTCCTCGGTGGGGAATTCAATAGTGTTATCCTGCCACGCTGAGGTACCGGGTTCTATTCCCGGGTCAGTTCAGATATTTGTGTGATCCACAAAATATTTGTTTCTGAGTTTAGGTGTTTTCTATGTATATTCTCAGTCGTCTAGATCCCATAGCATGAAGCTTATAATTACCTATTAGCTTAATAGGCTTGTGTCCTAAATTTCAAAAATTGCTTAATTCTGTAGCTTCATATTTATATAATCACAAAAATGTATTACTTTGATTTAAAACAATCATTTACATAGTTTATTTTGTGATTTAAAAAATGAATTTAAATTTGTAGCGAAAACGGTTCAAACTGTCATGACGCCTTGTGTGACGTCGCTTGTTGCCAAACAAAACAAGAAGTAAATGTGTTTTCAGGGGGTATATTATTCAAGCTAACGAAAATATAACGTAACGCTTTTGGTTCAGACAAAATACATCGTTGTATTTTATGAAAACGTACGAGAATCAATACAATTTATTGACACGAGTGTCAGAGTGCGTCAAACGTCAAAGAAGCGAAGTGTGACGTGACACTTTATGATGGTGTTTGATGTCACGTCACGTGACTGAACGCCTACTCTTTCCAATCTTATTTTCTAAAAATAATAGTAATCATTAGTTTTTATACCAATTTATATTATTTATTTATTGGACATAGTCGTTAGAAACACACATCAATCAGATTTATTCTTAGTGTACACAAATATTTATTTTAAAATTTCTATGTGTGATTTCCGCGAAATAGAGTCTGTGACAGAAGCGAAAATTTCTGCTTACATATTAAGTACATCTAGCCGGCAGCCGCGGAACATCGTAAACCTACCAACCATATATCTGTACTAGTATTTCTCGCTAGTCGCTTCCCTAAAGGTTATTGAATTTCATTTCAAATCTATATTTGGTAAGTTCGCTAGAACAAAAGCTTCGTTATGAACTAAACTGTTATGTACCTACTCTATCTAAGATACTAATATTATGCAGAGGACATTTTTGTTTTGTTTGTTTGTACCTAATTCTCTGAAACTGCAAAACCAATTTCAAAAATTCTTTTGACCATTCGCTTGCCAAATTATTCTCTGAAGTTACAAATATGCTATGTAGGCACTCGTATATCATCATGCTACTATCCAAGGTAGCGGAGCAGTTATATTAAATGTCAGCAAACCTGCCAGATTTCCATACATTATTGTGAATGCAGGCACTTTTAGGTTCAAGGGCTGCTACGAAGTTCGTAGTAAGTAGTTTTTCTTTTAAGTATATTTAGTTAGCCAAATTGACACCGCCGATCTGATGGTAAGTCATGGCGACATCTAGCGATTGGGGGCCACTCTTACATTCCAACATACATACATACATATCATCACGCCTGTTTCCCATCGGGGTAGACAGAGACTATTGCTTTCCACTTTCTACGATCCTGGCATACCACTTTTGCTTCTTCTACTTTCATAAGTGCTTTCATACACGCTCGCCGGTTAAGGGCACTCTTGACCTGGCCTTTTTTTTTAGAAAACAATGTGGTATAGCTGAAGATGTAGTGACAAAGATAGAAAAAGGGATGCTTAGATGGTTTGGACATGTTGAGAGGATGGATGAAAATAGACTGACTAAACAGATCTATAAGGCGCGAATGAATGGGCAGGCTGATAGGGGTCACCCTCGGCGTACGCATGGTAACCAAACTGATGACCTGCTGGAAAAAGGCCAGGTCAAGAGTACCCTTACAGTCCAAACGACGTCTTCACATTCGTTTGTACGTCCCTGGGTTGTAAGAGAAGAAAAACACAAAAAGGAAAGATATACTTAGTCCGTTCACAGTTATTTTCCCTCTAGCGGTAAGGTTGACTACTTTGATTGCTGTGTTACCAAATTAAGATTTTGTTTTTCCCGTATTACCTTTCGTCGAAACTTATTTTCTTCCTTTGCTGGCGTTTTTTTCAGGCGTGGCCATTGTTTGAGATGTGGGACTTTGTGGATGCAGCAACTTCGCCTTCGATGATGATAGTATCGAATGTTTTTTTTTTTCAGATATTCATATAATTGGAACTTAAATACAATCGTATAGTATAACAGGAGCAATTGTTAGGTAAAGTGAAGTACCTATAATATGACAGGAAAATCAAAACTCTTGGTTCTAACGGTTGGATCTCATAATCGCCCATAATATTCGGTAAAATATCTTAAGCTGGCACTTAATGGCGCCTTTCCTGCAATGCCAACACACAGAAAACAATCTGCCAGAGGTAAAATCTTTCAGAGGTTAAAGAAGTCTCAGACAAATCCGTCAGCACAGCTAGTTTTTTATCCATGATTGTTATGTAAATAGTAAGTTGAGATGTGGTGATTCGACGGGTTGAGAAAGGATATCTAAACAAATCCACCGTTCTCACGACACTGATACCGTCAGCAGTACTGCAGGTGTTACTATCGCAATATTCGCAATACAGTTGTTGTATATGCAATTTGTACGGGATATGATTAAAAGTAGAGACACTCGTACCTACATAACTTGCTTTGATGAAACTTGGACTTCGAAAATCTATATAATTACTAGCTGATGCCCGTGGCTCCGCCCGCGTGGTATGTTATTCCTGGTCAGTTAGGGGTATGAAAAATAGATGTTGGCCGATTCTCAGACCTACTTAATATGCTCACAAAATTTCATGAGAATCGGTCAAGCCGTTTCGGAGGAGTACGGGAACGAACATTGTGACACGAGAATTTTATATATAAGACTAGCTGATGCCCGCGGCTCCGCCCGCGTGGAATGGTATTCTCGGTCACTTAGGGGTGTGAAAAATAGATGTTCGCCGATTCTCAGACCTACTCAATATGCTCACAAAATTTCATGAGAATCGGTCAAGCCGTTTCGGAGGAGTATGGCAACGAAAACTGTGACACGAGAATTTTATATATTAGACTAGCTGATGCCCGCGGCTCCGCCCGCGTGGAATGGTATTCTCGGTCACTTAGGGGTATGAAAAATAGATGTTCGCCGATTCTCAGACCTACTCAATATGCTCACAAAATTTCATGAGAATCGATCAAGCCGTTTCGGAGGAGTATGGCAACGAAAACTGTGACACGAGAATTTTATATATTAGACTAGCTAATGCCCGCGGCTCCGCCCGATGGAATGTTATTCCCGGTCACAGGGGTATGAAAAATAGATGTTGGCCGATTCGCAGACCTACTCATTATGCTCACAAAATTTCATGAGAATCGGTCAAGCCGTTTCGGAGGAGTATGGCAACGAAAACTGTGACACGAGAATTTTATATATTAGTTAGAAGATTCTACATACTTACCTACTTACTATGCATACATACATTTACATACATATAGTCACGCCTTTATCCCCGAAGGGGTAGGCAGTATACTCCCACATTTCATCTTATAAATTTTATGTCCCAAGTAATAGAAGGTGAGCCTATTGCCGTGTTAAAATGGACAGGCGCAGGTTGCGACGATACACAGTTGAAATTTTTCTTGGCTTAACTATTGTCATTTTACTGACAACCGGGTTTTATTTCGTTTGGTTTTCCTTTGGTTTGGTTGTTTTGCGAAAATGTTCCCTTAGTCGCCTCTTACGACAACCTCAGGATGCATTGGGGTAGAGACGACTAAGGGAACACTTTCACAAAATAATCGATTTCGTAGAGAAGGAAAACCGGAAATGATACCCGGTTGTCAGCAAAATGACATTCGTTAAGCCAAGTGAAAGGCCATATTATGGGCGGCTTGAAAACAACTGTCGGTCGCCACGACCAGTGCCTGTCCATTTCAACACGGCAATAGGCTCACCACCTATTTATTACGTAGGGCATAAATTTGCGAGAGCCCTTGCGTCACTGTTCAGATGGCGCAAGGAGGCGCTGGAGCGGGGCCAAAGGCCTGCGTCTCGAGAAATCGAGGCCCAGCGGACCCTGCTCCACCAGGAAACCGTGGAGACATGGAAGGTGCGACTTGAGCAACCAAAGGGGGGATTCGCCACAATCGCGGCCGTCAGACCGGTCATGGACGAGTGGCTGGAGAGAAGACACGGTGCTCTCTCCTACCGGTTGACACAGATGCTTGCCGGGCACGGTAGCTTCGGTAGGTATCTGTGGCGAAAACACCGGGAAACCACGGCCGAGTGTCAGCACTGCGAGGACCGCAGCGACGACACGGCGCTCCACACGCTGGTGGAGTGCACGGCGTGGGCACAACAGCGCCAGGTCCTCGTAGTGGGTCTGGGCGTGGACACTCTCTCGCTTGAGGCCATGGTGCGAGCCATGCTCTCCAGCGGGAGTAAGTGGGACTGCGCCGCCTCTTTCTGCGAGCAGGTCATGCTCGTGAAGGAGGCGGCGGGCCGGGTGCGGGAGAGAACTCTCCCACCCGAGTTCCGCAGTCGGCGCCCTGGGCGCCGCCGACGTGTCTTCGCCGAGGACTATCGGCCTCCATGACCGGGGGTCTGAGGACGGTGAGAGGGCCGCTCACCGTCCTTACAGAAGCAGGCCCATGACGGCAGCGTGACGTGAGCAACTCACGCACGCCCCCGCCTTAGAAGCGGGGTCACACCCGAAACCCCCCATAGACGCGGGATTGCACCCGAACCACCCCCTGGGCGAGGCCGCATTGGCGGCCGTAGGTCTGTTGGGAGTCACGGGACATCCTTCCTGAGGGCTTACCCGGGGCTCTCAACCATAGGCTGTTGGGCGTTACGTGAGGTTTTTTAGTCGGTAAGAGTCCGGCATAGCATCCTACGAGGATTTTCCCTCACGTTAAAAAAAAAAAAAAAAAAAAAAAGGGCATAAATTTACAAAGTGAAATGAGGGGGATATATGTATGTATAGACATATAACGTTATAATTCTATGTAGGTATAGTACGTATCTTACTTCTTACTAATATTATAAATGCGAAATTTTGTGAGTGTGGATGTGTGGATGTTTGTTACTCTTTCACGCTCTAACGGCTGAACGGATCTGGCTGAAATTCGGTACAGGGGTAGATATAGGTCTAGAATAACACATAGGCTACTTTTTATCCTGGGAATAAGTTTGGAAGCGGAAACGGGAACAAAACATGACGCGGGCGGAGCTGCGGGCGTCAGCGGGTCTATCATCCCTATCTACTAATATTATAAATGCGAAAGTAACTCTGTCTGTCTGTCTCTCTGTCTGTCTGTCTGTTACGCTTTCACGCCTAAAAGCCTGGAGTGATTGAGATGAAATTTGGTATAGGGATAGTTCTAGACCCTGACAAGGACATAGGCTACTTTTTAACCAACTGTGCAAAAGGAGAGTTATGATTTTACGATATAACGACTCTTACGCGATAACGACTTCTACACGGTCGAAGCCGCGCGGAACAGCTAGTAATTTATATATAACGGTTTGCCACCAATTAATGGCTATACAGATAGACTGACTAAACAGATCTATAAGGCGAGAATGAATGGTCAAGCTGGTAGGGGTCATCCTCGGCGTACGCATGGTAACCAAATTGATGACCTGCTGGAAAAGGGCCAGGTCAAGAGTAACCTTAACCGGCGAGCGTGTATGAAAGCACTTATGAAAGTAGAAGAAGCGAAAGTGGTATGCCAGGATCGTAGCAAGTGGAAAGACATAGTCTCTGCCTACCCCGATGGGAAACAGGCGTGATGATATGTATGTATGTATGTAATGGCAACTCTCATAGGTCAAAGAAGTGCGTGCGGACCTGTTTTTGAAAAAACACCGATTAAAATTCGTACTTGTGATGGGCGGTGCTTCTGACATTTATTTACATACCTTAATTTATTGACATACTTGAAAAACATTGATAGATGTAAGTTATGACCCGGTAATTAATGTCATAAAAATTGCCGACGATGAAACAATGACTTTTTGTGTTTTATATGTCATGTACACTCGTGTGTTCGTTTTTAGGGTTCCGTACCCAAAGTATAAAAAACCGGCCAAGTGCGAGTCGAATTCGCTCACGGAGGGTTCTCATCAAAAAACGCCAAAATATCACGTTTTTTGTATGTAATACCCCTTTATTATCTGCAACAGAAATCCATCATCTGTGAAAATTTCAGCTCTCTAGCTATCACGGTTCCTGAGATACATCCTCGTGACGGACAGACAGACAGACGGACGGACGGCGAAGTCTCATGAACAGGGTTCCGTTTTTAACCAGTGAGTACGGAACCCTAAAAACGACACGCTATTATTTATACTGTTGATTGATGGCACTTGGTGGAACTTGCTGCCCATATTGAAAACGACACTTGTAGTATTCCACAATATTTGTGGATGTATGTAAATAGTACAAGTGTCGTTTTCAATACGACACGCTGTTACTGAAACTCCGCTGTTCCTCTGTCAGCCACTAAGCTGTAATTCGTAACGTAAACCGTGATAGTTAGACAGTTAAAATTTTTACAGATGATGTATTTCAGTTACCGCTATAACAAATACTAAAATATAAAAAAAAGGAAGACTCCACTACAAAAAGAGACCTTTTACAACTTTAGCCCCTCTCTATAAAATAGAGTGCAGAGGGACTTATGTCCAGATTTTGTCTGTAGTCTGTGACTCTGCGGCATTAAACTCATAACTTCAAAACCACATGACTTACAATACTGAAATTTTGCAGACAGTAATAGCCAACGACGTATTATAATATAGACACGTCATGCACGAACATCACGACTTTCAAAAACAGCAAATATTTTATACATTCAAAAAAAGAATTTCTATGAAATTATCTATGGAAGCATGTAAAGAAGAGAAAGAAGAAGATGATCATTTTGAGAGAGTATACAAAATTTAAAAAAAAAAATCAAAAGACGTGTTAGAGAGGGGCATTCTGGTGAGACCGATCTTACGCCTTTTTAGGATTCCGTAGCCAAATGGCAAAAACGGAACCCTTATAGATTCGTCATGTCTGTCGTCTGTCACTTTTCTCTGAAACTAAGGCCTATGCTGTTCAAACTTAGTAAGTAGACGTATTCTGAGAACCGCATCAAGATTTTTGTATAAAATTAGAAAAAAAGCAGTTAATTTTGGGGGTTCAAAAAAATCACGACCACTGCGAACGTGTTAAAACATCAATGAAAGTTACAACGAACTACAAGAACTTTTATATTATGTTACTTGCTGCTACAGAACCCTTCATGGGCGAGTTCAACTCGCACTTGGCCGGTTTTTTTTTGCTACAGAACCCTGCGTGTGCGGACGTCCTACTTGCACTTGGCAGATTTTTCTTATATTTATGTCAAGAATTCAAAACGTTTGACAGCGCAATAACTGTAAATCACATACAGACCGCAACGGTCGCAAGGTGAGGGCATGAACCTATAGGGTAAGGCTTTTATGACTTACAGGGTAATTCTATACTCGGTCATATGTAAGTTAAAGGTCAAAATAAGGCATTACAATACTACTATTCATACAACAAAGCCCATTTATCCAAGATTACATGGCGCTTTGGTGGTGTAACCGATTGCCGCGCTGAGGGTTCGATTCCCGGATCGGCCCATATTTGTGTGATCGACAAAATGTTTGTTTCGGATTTTTGGATGTTTTCCATGTAAAATATGTATGTATTTAGAAATATACAAGTATATGTATGAGTAGTCTAGATCTTAGAGCACAATTTGGGCTAGAAAAAGGTGCTTTCCGCCACCTCTATGACAGTATATTTCTATTCAAGGAACTCTACGCAGCGCCCATTTGGTTAGTCATTCTGAAACTGGAGTTCCAGTTTGGAAAATTGCAACTATTACTTTTATTTCTATGCCTGGAGAGGTTTGTGAATTAGACATATTGCTCAGATTATCAGAACAAAATTGGCGATCACTCGACTCGCTAGCAACGCCCCAAGGACAACGCCGCGACGTCCCAGGGCGTCGCAAAGCATAGTTTGGGAAATCCTGGGATAGATAATATTGTGTGAGAATGCCAAACAATATATTTCATCAGGTTACTTACAGGCTTAGGGAGTGGACAGTAATCATAAATGTCACGAAATGGGACTAATACTCATAGATACGAGTATTATTGAAAATTTTAAATTATTTTAGTTTCTCCATCTTTGTTTGGAGTACAAGGACCTCGTCCGATTTTAAACATCTGGCTTTATAATCTCTTCATTATAATACTGCCCAATTTTTTTTCTCCTTAAAACATTTAAGTTAAAGTTATAGGTATTCATTAGGATACACCGGATGCTCAGAACAGCTTCCTCAGAACGATACTACTTATCATACCACTTATCTTGATAGTCTTGTTTTTTTTTAATTCTCAATACTACAGAAACACTTTAAAATAAAAAAAAGAAAGGTAACCGCTTAAATAATTCAACATTGGGTCAACTACACCTCATCCAAGGTGGTGGTAACGTTGACTCATATTGTTATTTCATTATAAATGCACAAAATGTCTTAATTAAATGATCGGAACCGGCATAATAACTCAGAAAAAATACACAGCCTCCAACTCCGGTTGTTTTCCGTCCCTTTCACTCGTATACTCTTTCATCTTCCATCTCAACTTGCACCAGACGAACTTGTAAATTGTTCTTTTTACGCATCACCAGTTACAAAACGTCGTATACATTACCATTTATTGCGATTATAACCTTTATTTCTATAACAATAAATATGATATTTATGACACTATTTTTCTGTTCGAGCTTTTGGTTGTTCACGACGATGATCAAGTTATCTCTCTCAGACAAAACAAAATACATCACAATTCCTTTGAGCATTCGAGTTCAGTTTCTTCGCCGCGATTGCTTTTTGTATTCCCGTCCCTTTTCTCTGGTCATTTCATTCGTAACCAAACGGGTTTAATTCTGAAATCCTTAAACGAAACCTTCTCAAACGAAAATGAGCTTTGGTTCCCAAGTTTTAGAGGAGATTTTACGTTGATGTAGTTTTATCGATGGTTAGTTTAATATGTTTTCGTGAAGATGTTACTGTCACATTCTACGATGCGATACTCGTTGTTTTTATTGTGAGTGCATTAAGACATGCATTGCACTCCTTTTGGTTAAGTCGAGACCAACTAATACATGATTCATACCGATACTCTACGGAGTGATGAGATTTAACGCAATCTCCTGACAGGAACATTCTTTTGTAATGTTAGTAGAGAGTTGCGGCCGTTTTCGATCAGGCTGATTGTCAACATATCTCTGTGTTAAGAATCACTGCGTATAAAGGGTCGTATCTCGTTTGCAACTCAATTTGTTAGGGACAATAAACTGTTTTACTACTTGAATTTAGTGTCTGCTGCAAATTGGATGAGGGCCTGAAGTGCGTGGGCTGTGTGCCATCTTTATAGAATCAGATCAGGTCCAAGACGGCGATCTGAGTGGAGAGTTTCACGTACGCTTTATACCTCAAGAAGCGTCATAAAAAACACACAAAACCACAGATCAGGCCGTGGTGGTATTAAATGTATGCCAAGAACCATACGACATCCTTCTGACTAGTGAGTTGAGGTGCCTGGGCAATTTTACATTTTCATTCTTGACATTTAATCATTTGACATTTTCAGTTCCTGACATTTGTAGTTTTGAACTCTTGACATTTAGTTATATTGCATTTGACATTTGTATTTATAATTATGATTGTAAAATGAATGCTTTTTCAATAAATGGTATTTCCCTATTTTTGGGGGTAATCTAAAAGTTTCAAGGTACTTAAAACATTATTTTAGCAAAACATTTAAATTTGTATTCTCCCTTATTTTTGGGGTAAATTTAAAACCTGGTAATTCTGTGATGTTCGTATACCTATACTATAAAAATATTATTGTTTAGAGTACCTAAGTTTGATACAGTACTTATCTTGTTATCTAAAAATGTAATTGTTTGAGTGATTTCGATACAATGTATATCATCTAAACCTTTGAGAATGCCATGAGGCGAAACCGGTCAGGTGTAATGAACAAATATCGTGGAACAGTACAAGAGTCGTTTTTTCAATACCTTACCACATCTTACATCGTAGGATCCTTTTTCCCCGGTTCTGCGTCTTCCTCATCAGCTTTAAAGGTATCCAATCATCTGACTGGGAGGCGTCCTGCCTTACATTTGCTAAGTCGCGATTATCGCTCTAGAACTGGACTGCTCCCTCAAATTTTATTACATTCTGTGTTATGCAATGCAGATAATCTCTGTGACAGGAGGCCTATCCTTTAAAAGCACTTTGCTATCCAAAAATATTTTGTCCCAATAAGGATTTGAACCTGAACCCTCAACAACTGCAGTGGCGTGACCACTGCATCAACAGAAGCCATTTTTAAGAGAATTTTCATCACATTTGCCAATCAATTTTCCATGATAGAGTTACAAGCTAACCAACTCTCGTATACATATTTATATACAACTAGCTGTTTCCCGCGGCTTCGACCGCGTAGAAGTCGTTATCGAGTAAAATCATAACTCTCATTTTGCACAGTCTCGGTTAAAAAGTAGCCTATATCCTTCCTATGGCTTCGGACTATCCGCATACCAAATTTCATCTCAATCGCTCCAGCCGTTTAGGCGTGAAAGCGTAACAGACAGACAGACAGACAGAGTTACTTTCGCATTTATAATATTAGTAGGGATAGCGGATGTCATGCGGTTACACCAGCATAGTTCCCATTTTTGTGGCAATACGGGAATAAAATAAAGCCTAAATACATATTAATATTACTGAGTGTAGCTATCTAATGGCAAAAAGAAAATTAAATCAGGTCCAGCAGTTTTGGAGTTTATTCGTCACATACAGAAACACAAACCTTGCTTTATAATATTATGTGTGTAGAGAATTGTAGATGTTATCTATTTCTATACTACTGCGAGTGGTTAAGCAGGAATGTACAAACTAAACTCCAATTAACCCATAACTTTCTCAACTCCATTAGTATATTCAAGTGATATTTGTATACCGATATCCAGAAGTAGTCCAGTCTGTGTGTGATTAAGGAATATTTCCATAGTTTCCCAGAATAAGTGGATTGGTTGAGTCGTCAGAGGTTGTCAGCCCTGGACAAATATTTGGCCAGTAGTCACCGAGGCAAATGTTGGCCGTGGAGTGTTGACCAACCTCTTCACAAATAGATAATTATTTAGTTCGGAGTAGGATTTGTATTACTGCTTGTTTCGTTTCTTTACGTTTCTTCAGTCTGTAGCGTTCGTAGGCCTGCATTTTCAGTAAACTACCAATAGGGCGAGCATCGTACGCTGAGGTTAGTAGGTATTAAGATGGGTGATTATGGTATTTATTTTATAAATAAATAAATATTCACGGACATTTCACACAACGCTATCTGATCCCAAAGTAAGCTAGGAATAACCTGCTTGTGTTATGGGTATCAGACCACGGATATTAATACTTATATACTTTTTAAATACGTACATATTATACATAGAAACACCCAGACACTTGAAACAAATATTTATGGGTCACACAAATATTTGTCTCCGGTGGGAATCGAACCCACGACCTCCAGCGCCGCAGGCAGTATCACTATAGACTGCGCCACAGAGGCTTCATTTTATGCTTGATAATGCTCGCTATTCCTGTAGGTACCCGTTTCCCATAGCAAGCTGTAGCCGAAACCAAAAGTAGTGAGGGTTTATCACCTATCAGGGTGCTAAATTTTAACGTTAGAGCAGTTTGGCAAGCAGTTTTTAAAATTATGCCCCTAATAAGTTTAAAAAGGTTGTAAAAAGTAAATTGTACTGCAGGGACTACTATACAATTGGTGATTATTTGTTGGATGGAGAAGCCTGGAAATGACCTGCTCTGCTGGATTCTCAAAAAAATGTTAAAATGTATAGTTTTTAGTTTCATTTTGTAAATAGAGCACTAAAAAGAATAACCCGCTGAGTTTCTTGCAAGTTCTTCTCAGGTGGGTCGCGTTGTGAACTGGTGGTAGAATTTTTGATTTATATTCTGGACGTTTTACAAGTGCATCTGTATATGCCTATATGAAATAAATTTCTTTCAAACTCTTCACATATGTTACATAATACTATTAGTTGGATATTATGTGACGTTTTAACAAAGTAGGTACCTATTATAAACATTTTCAAGACTTTTGTTCCCAGCTGCTAGCTATATCATTTTATAACTCGCCTTATTATTTCTATTCGCATACGAATTAATATGTCACGGTTACTTGCCTTTGCCAAATAGGACAGTGTGACTAAACCTTTATGTGATAGGCAGCTTAAGTCCACAACTGCATCCATCTGGCGCCTTTAGGTATAACTAGCTGTTCCCCGCGGCTTCGACCGCGTAGAAGTAGTTATCGCGTAAGAATCGTTATATCGTAATATCATAACCCTCCTTTTGCGCAGTCGGTTAAAAACTAGCCTTTGTCCTTCCCAGGGCCTCGAACTATTCCTATACTAAATTTAATCTCAATCACTCCAGCCGTTTAGGCGTGAAAGCGTAACAGATAGATAGACAGGCAGACAGACAGACAGAGTTACTTTCGCATTTATAATATTAGTAGGGATAGTAGCGATGTAATATGTATTATTTGGAACCAACTTGGCACGAGGTAAGTACTTACCACGTGCCAAGTTGGTTCCAAATGTAAAGGCAGAGCATTGTCTCATTTAAATTCCAGTTGCCAGAATATTCGTGGCGGAATAAAAAACCAGCCAAGTTCGAATACCCAACTGAGAAGGTAACACATACAATTTCAAACATAAACATGCAATATAGATCTAACTAATATTATATTATTTTATAAACAAGCAAACATAAACATGCAATATAGATCTAAATAGGAGCGTTTTTACATTGAAATTGTTCCAAATATTTTGAGCGTGAGCATATTCATCATCTGAGATTATATTATAATATTAGTTGGATCTATATTGCATGTTTATGTTTGAAATTATATGTGTTACCTTCTCAGTTGGGTATTCGAACTTGGCTGGTTTTTTATGCGAAAGTTTGTGAGTGTGGATGTTTGTTACTCTTTCACGCTCAAACTGCTGAACAGATCGGGCTGAAATTTGGTACAGAGATATATAATAGTCTGGAACACATAGGCTACTTTTTATACCGGGAATAAGTTCCCGCGGCAACAAATTTTACGCGGGCGAAGCTGCGGGCATCAGCTAGTTATAAAATAATGCCAAAGTTTGTGAGTGTGGAAGTATGGGTGTTTGTTACTCTTTCACGCTCGAACGGCTGAACGATAAGGCTGTAATTTGGTACAGGGTTGCATTATAGTCTGGAATAACACATAGGCTACTTTTTATCCCGGTAATAAGTTCCCATGGGAAGCGGGAACGGAAATAAATTTTACGCGGGCGAAGTTGCGGGCATCAGCTAGAATGACATAATATTATAGAACTATTGAATATTATTCATTATCTCTATCATTACGTAATAAGTTGACCCATCGATCCTAATATAGGGATTGCCCTGACCCCTCCTCTGCGCAATCCATTCTTAATGTATTGCTTTTAATGTGTCCCGACACACCTCAGAAATATTCATAATGCGCATTTGCATAAAGTATGAATGAGTCCTTAGTTTTATGTCATCAGTTATTATGAAGTCTCTCATTGTGTCATTTTAATGGGGCTTTAATGGTACCTTTGAAAGAGTAAGTTTTTGAAGTATAAGCGATTTGGGTTATGGCAGTAGTTCAGTGGTTCAAGTTAGATACTGAAGCAGATTTTAAGAGCAAGTTACCGTTGCCAGTTGAACCCTGGTGTTATCCTTTCGAGGGTTTACCCTGGACTCCTGGCCCTAGACAGACGGGAAGGCATCGTGTGGTTTTAGTCGGTAGAAGTCCGGTCTGGCATCCATAACGATTTCCACACGAAAAAAAAAGCCGGCCAAGTGCGAGTCGGACACTGTTACAGAGGGTTCCGTACTAAAAATAGGCAAAAATCCCCCCATTTTTTACGAATTTCAACACCAATTTATTTTTATAGCGGCACCAGAAATACATCGTCTGTGAAAATTTCAGCTCTCTAGCTAGCACGGTTCTTGAGATACAGCCTCATGACGGACAGACAGACATACAGACGGACAGCGGAGTCTCATGTATAGGGTCCCGTTGTTACCCTTTGGGTACGGAATCCAAAAAAGCAACCATTACCAAGGTATCATCATGCCTACTTAAATTCTATCGGTTATTCGGTGGGTTCCACCGAATAACAGATAGAATCCTGAGAGATGTTAACAGAACCTAGTTATACTGCCTCTGTGGCGCAGTCGGTAGTGATACCGCCTGCGGCGCTGGAGGTCGTGGGTTCGATTCCCACCGGAGACAAATATTTGTGTGACCCATAAATGTTTGTCTCAAGAGTCTGGGCGTTTCTATGTATAATATGTATGTAATTAAAAATGTTTAAAAACTAATATAAGTATTTATATCCGTGGCATGATACCCATAACACAAGCAGGTAATTCCTACCCTAGCTTATTTTGGGATCAGATAGCGTTGTGTGAAATGTCCGTGAATATTTTTATTTATTTTATTCTCCAAATTAGAATCAAATCTAGTCAGCATATGGTAGTCCGCTGCTGGACCTAAGCATTTCCCAAATTAGGCCACAATATAGGGTAAACCACCCAATTATTGGCACTTTTAGAATGAATTATTGGCACTTTAGTTAAGAGTATATTTCGAAAAATAAGGGAAACCTAGTTTATTTCAGTTCGGTGTTGCCCATTATGTAGTTGTAGGTATGCATTAAAAAGTAAAATAGCATTCTTTTTCTGTTAGAAATGGGCAAAATTACCTAAAGTGCCAATAATTGGAGGAGTGCCAACGATTGGGTGGTTTACCCTACAGTCCTGCGCCTTCCGCATTCAGTGCCTGCAACCTTCATCAGGTCGTCAGTCAGCTACAATCTGTTGTCTGTTTCAACACTCCAGTAGAGTTGTCAGCTACACAAGTGTGCATCTCTAGTACAGCGAACGTCTATTATTAACCGACTTCAAAAAAGGAGGAGGTTCTCAATTCGTACGCTATGTTTTTTTTTGTATGTATGTTACGCTATAGCAGCGCCAATTATGGATGGATTTTGAATTTTTTTTTGTTTGAAAGAGGTTACTTCTGAGGTGGTCCCATATCCAGGGTATCAGGATCTGATGCTGGGATCCAGGAGAAATCGAGGGCAACCACCGAAAATTGTAGGGACAACTAGTGCGTTTGTTAACTTTTTGATTAAGTACTTTAATGTACCAAAATTTAATGAAGGTCTGGACTTGATCTGATGATGGAACCGAAAGACAGTCGAGGGAATTCCTTAACGATTTACAGCAGCTATCTTGTGTTTCGGCTTGATTGGTTTGTGTTTATGAGAACTTTACACCTAGATAGATATACTATTTGGTCCACCCGTCACTTAAAATAAAAAAAATAAAAATTATAAATAAAAAAATAGAACCGACTTCATACAAATCTTTAAATATAAAATTTACCTAGCACATAGTAATATGTATTTTGATATATCAGATTTTATTCAATATAATATTGAAGTTGGTGCCATTAATAATACCTACCTAAACCTATGGTTTACTTGGCGCCAACTTCAATATGATATTGAATGAAATCTGATAAATCAAAATACATATTACTATGTGCTAGGTAAATTTTATATTTAAAGATTTGTATGAAGTCGGTTCTATTTTTTTATTTATAATTTTTATGTCCTTTCACTGTTAATTTACCTCTAACAGATCGTTTTCTGTAAGTTGGTATTGCAGTAAAGTCCTCCTATGAGTGCCAGCTTCAGACATTTTACCACATATTAGGGGAGATTTTAAGATGGAACTGTTAAAACTGAGAGTTTTTTTTATGTTAATATCCATTAGTCAGTATAATTAACATTACTAAATACGTAATTCTGTTACTATAATCTTTATCTTAAATTTCATTTTTATTTACCTACATAAAATGGATATGTAATTCAAAAAAGACACTTATCACCAAGGAGGGCAAAGGTGCTGCTTCCACATCTCAAACAATTTCCACGCCCGAAAAAACGGCAGCAAAAGAAGAAAATAAGTTTCGACTTAAGGTTGGAGTACATGGGAGAAAAAAAATCTTAGTATGGTAACACGAAAATCAGGGAAGCCAACCTCACTGCTAGAGGTAAATTAACTATGAACAGACTATACAAATGTGCTTTCAGTCAGGTGAACAGTATGCTTATCTGTCACATTAGTGCTACAAAAATACAGTCACACTTCTTTATTATCTTAAAAGTTTATTAGGTCGGGTGTTGAACTTCGATAACATTAATTTTTCATTTGACACACACAGAATAATATCAGTAGGGCAGTTGCTAGGTGCCCTGATTTAATCAGGCGTCCCGAACGTCCCCAATTGACTTGATACTGGATCGAAACATCAGACAGGAAGTAGTCAGTACTTGAGATAATGTGGAAAGAATTTTCGCCAGAACGGAGCGTTTCAAAAGATCGTTCCTCTGTCGAACTATAAAAACCTGGAACGACCTGCCCGCACACGTGTTTCCCTCATCTTACAATTCCGAATTCTTCAAGAGGAGCGTGAAGAGGCAGATAACAGGGCCGCCAATTGAGGACCACTGTCAGAAGTGGCCCTCAATCGCTAGATGCGTCACGGCGCACCATCAGGCTGGTGGCGACGTCAATTTGGCGAGCTAAATATTAAAAAAAAATGTTTGATTGGCCCGACCCTCCGGACTTCGCAAATACAGAGTACCTATATTAATCGAATGTAGGTGCTCATACCTGATCATTATTTACCGCTTCTTATTCAATGTATCTCTGCACTTTTGGAGATGATTGCAAGGAACCTTCTTGGGTTTCAAAACATTACCTTTTAACTTCAAAAATATGTACCTTAATAAAAACCATAACCTAAGAGAAATTGTGAATTGGTAATCACAAATATTAAAAACTCGATAAAAGATTTTATACAAAACCTTGAAAATATAAAAAAATTCAACCTTGTCAATCCCGACTTGATTCTGACTGTCTTGGCAAAAAATTTTTTGCTAAGACAGTCAGGATCAAGTCGGGTTTGACAATATTTATATTGTCAATACCTACTCAGATGTAGGTAAACTTTGCAAAAGTGAAGAACTTCAATTTTGCAAACTCAACACCCACCTTGAACTAGCATTTTTGTAATGGCAAATATGAAAATCTCACAGTATCCAGACCTAAGGGATTTACAGAAGTGCCATGACAAAAACTTGTAGCTGGGTACTAACTTATTGATTAATTGAATTTAAGGTCGCAAAGGATTTAATAAAATAAACTTCCTGTCTATTTTAATTAAACAACTAAGGTGGCAGACAAGCATACGGCCCACCAGCAGGACCCTGTAAAAACCTTCTAAGACCCCTTTTGAAGAACCTTGGTCATAGGCTGATTATTTTTGATAATAAAGAGATAATACAAACAAGTATTTATGCGGAGTTCATGTTGCAGTTCGTAAACAAAATTAGGCAATCTAAAAATGTCACACTCTCGGTGAAATAAGTTGACGCCTAACTTAAATTACATTTTTAAGTGAAACGGCAAGCCCCGTGATCCATCTTGGACGGTAGTTTTTTAATTAATTGTGTAAACTGTACTTGTTACTTTAACTAATGAACTATTATGCATAATTTGAACGTTTTTAATGAATTTAATCAGTTACATGGTTTATCAATTCATAAGAAAGAATAAATGAACTTAAATTTTTCTTCATTCTTTCCGTTATTGAATGCGAGAGCATGAGTGCAAGAACACTCGTATTCCCTCATTCAATAAAGATTAAAAAGGCGTCGAAGCAGAAATAATGATATAATTACCCTTATTTTCTATAATAATATTATAAAGAGTAATTTTTTTTTGTTTATTTGCACGAATAGGCTCCGATACTACCGAACCGATTAGAATAATTCTTCACTGTTGAGAAGCAACCCTTTTTTCTTTTATATTTAGCTCGCCAAATTGACGTCGCCACCAGCCTGATGGTAAGCCGTGGCGCAGCTAGCGATTGAGGGCCAGTCTCACAGTCCGTAAGACTTTCGACAGTAGTCCTCCAGTTGGCGGCCCTGTGATGTGCCTCTTCACGCTCCTCTTAAAGAACCCGGGATTGTAAGATGAAGAAAACACGTGTGCGGGCTGGTCGTTCGATCGACAGAGGAACGATCTTTTGAAACGCTCAGTTCTGGCGAAGATTCTCTTCATTGTGTATGAGTGGCATCCGGTGGATTTTCGGTGAACATAGGCTATATTTTATTCCAGTATTCCCACGGGAACGGGAGCTACGCGGGTGAAACCGCGTGACGTCCTCTAGTATTTTATAATATTGTATTCTGGTAGCCCCGCTAGTGCTCTGTAAGCAGTATCTGCGTTAAGCGTATTACGCTGCGGCTGGTGATGAAATGAATTACCACTCTGTGGTATTTTCCATTTACGAACGTTTACGTGCTTCTGAAGGCAAGTTGAGCCATTGGTCCCGGTTTCCAGTAACATGGTGGTCGTTTGAAACAAGTTTAAGACCTTGTGTGTGGCTTGAAAAATTCAGGAGCACATAATATCAAGCTGCACCTATCATTTTGACACTTCAATAGGCACAACACTAGACCTATTGCATAGACCAAACATATAGCATGTGAAATGTGGGCGTAAAGTAGGTATGTCTCTGACTATCTCTTCGAGAAAAAGGCGTGACTAGATGTATTTAGATATATGTCCAATCATTTGGGTGTTATTAGTTAAGTGGTAACAATTATCCAGTTTCATTCATACATATTAGTTAAATAAATAAATGTTAATCTAAAAGGTCATTAAGTCATTAACCAAATTTGCGATAGTGGTACAACAAATTATCACAATCGGGCTTCCGTATATGGGAAGATCGTAATTAAGTACATAATTATAAATTATGGCCAAATCTTCCCCCTCTAATACTTGACCATCAATGTCGACTCAATAAAAAACCTTTTATCGCTCATGCAAATCCATGAATTATCATTGTTTATGTTAGTGCATCAGTCAACATAGCGCTAAGAAAATGCGATTAAGACATTATCTGGTTAGCACTATCCGCGCCTGAGCAGGACAAAGCACAAAATGCCTGCATATAATTTGTATTGAAATAACTTTCTGAGCGAGTGAGACGGCGCGATTGAAATGTCAGCTTCGACGGGTGCATAATGAGAAAAACGCTGTCTCTTTTACTCTAGACGTTTTACAATCGTTTATTGTCATGTTACTGTCTCGTTTCGACGGGCAAGATTGAGATGAAATTGCCGTCGGCGCGTTTCGTCCATGTCCACCCGCTATTAATATACAATATCGGTTAGTACCGCCGACGCGTTGGACGTTTGTCGTGTTATTTTAACTTTGTGATTTTACTTTGACCATCGTTGTCATTTTATAAATTAAAAACTTTGACAATAAGTGAAGATTCGTGTTGAAGTGATTGTTTTACTTTTTTACTTGTGTCTTTATACATTGATATACGTTTGACAAGTGTACATAATATGTGTTGTGTCAGTATTTATTATTATGCGAATGGATTGCTTTTGCTACCGGCGATATAGTTTGACACGAGATGACCTGACAAATTAAGATAACAATTGTAAGTAAACATCCTTTATTCTTTCATTAATAAGTGGTACGCAGATTAAAATTATATCGTCATAACGTAATTAGTACGACGACATTATTGAAATATTCTCTTAATCCCTATTTTTAACTTTGCAAGTTTAGTTTCGGCATGGGATTGAAACATGTGGCCAGAAGAATATTTTGTACCTGACTCTTTGAGAATGAGAAGGGGCTGACTTTTTGTATGTTTAAAAACAAAGAAGTGGCCGGGACGACGGGGAGTCGTCCGGTGTTGCAGTTCAGTCACGTTTAAGTGTTTCCCGGGAATGGCCGGGGACTTTTATTTATCACTTTGAGACTGTCGTTTCATCCTTTGCATGTTCTATGAAGTTGTGAGAAATTTAACTAGTATATTCTAAGTAGTACTTCGCTAAAATTTCAACTATTGTATGATTTTTTAATGTTTTTTTCAATCTGATCTTTTACAAATTTATCGGCCTATTCTACCAAATATAAAATTGTTGTGTAAGTACTTAGGTACTTTTGAAACTGAGTCATCTATTTTATGGACCAGTTATTTGTTCTTTTAACTAGTACAGAAATAGTTTACAATAAGTTCATCAGTTAGATTGTAAACTGTTGACAGTTTACAATCTAACGGTATTTCGTCGCTGTGCTTGCAAAAGTCGCTATGTGTTTTTCACCTACTTTTCAGGAGGAAGTAAAAACTGATTTACTCAAAATGTAATTGTGATAGAGAAAGTAAATAATTTTATTATAATGTACATATTATATTTACGTGGTGGAAGATGACTTTTAGAAAGATAACGTTAAAAACGAAAATACAAAAAAAATATAAACTGTGAATCTGACACATAGCTAAAATTGTTTGGGTCACAAATATCGCCATGTGTTGTTGAGCACATAGCGGAAACAACTTAAACATAATTTACGTTGTTTAATTACACATAGCTGTTTAATAAAAGGTGTCAATTGAAAATAATATCAAATTTTAGTTAGAAACTATGGCAAACATGGCGTTCTTTGCCATAAAACTCTGCTGCCTTGATGTGTGAGGATGTGTTGTACGCAATAGACTGGTCGGCGTAGAAGAAGCACTGGTTGTCGGTGATTTCAGAACGATCTCTTTGTCTGGGCTGCCCACGACTAAAAAACCTCACGTAACGCCCAACAGCCTACGGTTGGGAGCCCGGGTAAGTCTTCGAAAGGATATCCCTGGACTCCCAACAGACCTACGGCTACAACAGCGGCCTCGCCTAAGAGGGGTTCGGGTGCTATCCCGCGTCATTGGGGGTTTTTCACATCACAGTCCTCAGGCCCCTGGTCATGGAGGCCGATAGCCTTGAGCGAAGATACGTCAGCTGCGCCTTCGCCACCGACTGCAGAACTCGGGTGGGAGGGTTCTCTAACGTTCCCTACCCACCGCCTCGTTCATGAGAAAGCCTGCTCGCAGAAAGAGGCAGCGCAGTCCCACTTACACCCACTGGAGATCATGGCTCGCACTATGGTCTCCAGAGAGAGAGTGTTCACGTCCAGATCTGCCTCGAGGTGGTTTCCACGACGACCGCGGCGAGAGGTCACCGCAGCTTGGCAACCAGGGCTGGTCAGGGTGCCTGGGATTTCCTTTTGATGGTGCACCAAAATCCCTGGCTACAAATAGCCGGAAAGGAGACTACGAAAAGGCGTGCTGTCCCAATTATTTACCTCTACCAACTCCTATAAAGCAACCAAAGAATATTGCTATTTTTTAAGAAACCCGGGGAGATATGCAAATGAACGCTGAAAAGGAATGAGGGCTCGGATTTTTGAGCAAGAAATTGTAGACTAAAACTTAAAAGGGTATAAGAGAAAATCAGGCTTAAGTAAAGAAGATTGGGATTTTATGGGGTATAAAAAAATAGACAGGATTCAAGAGACAGGTTCTCGTGGCAGGTCTGGGCGTGGACATTCTCTCGCTGGAGACTATGGTGTGAGCCATCATCTCCAGCGGGATCAATTAGTACGCCGTCGCGTCTTTCTGTCAGCAGGTCATGCTAGTGAAAGAGGCGGCGGGGAGGTAGTAGGAGATGACTCTCCTGCCCGAGGTCCGCAGTCAGCGACAAGGGGCCGTAGACTTGTCTTCGTCTAAGAGTATCGGCCCCCGTGACTGGGGGCCTAAGGACGACGACGGGGAGCTGCCCACCGTCCCTACAGAAGCAGGATCAAGAAAACCGCGAGACGTGAGAATTTAATGCATGCCACACGCCCTAAGAAGCGGGACAACATCCGAACAACCCGTAAGAACGCGCGGTTGTTCCCCATCCAGTACCGCACCCGCACGTTTAGGCCGCAGTGGTAGCCAGGGTCTGTCGGGAATCCTGCGACATCCTTTAGAGGGCTTACCCGGAACTCTTGGCCGTAGTCAGCGCAGGACAACGTATGGTTTTAGTCGGTAAGAGTTCGGCATGTCGATGAGGGATTTCCATAAGTATATAAATATATATTTTTGAGATCAAAAACCTATGCCACAAATAAAAAGTATTGAAGTCTTTCAAGTTCATTTAGGAGCATTTCGGTGGCCTTTAAATATATTAGCAACGTTGGATTAGCTAGGAATGGGCTGAATGAGAGTCTGGAACATCTTAGTTCTGAATAATAAGTTCTAAATGAATTTCAGAGCATTTAAGGTAAAGGCATGTGACCTTCGGGGATCGATGCACTATCCAATCGGACCCAGTTACCAACACGTTCTAATTCCTTATTCATGTTGGATAAGCCAGATCTGAATCCACGATATCATGCTATACCTGTAGGTCGTCAGCATAGATATTTAAATTGCAAAATGCTACGTAGACTCGAGGCAGAGTTCATGAAAATGGAGAGTAAAGGAGAAGAGGAAACACCACTGTGATGTACGCCAGCAAAGAGCTGCAATCAGACTCAAAACATTTCCATATAAGCGCACACACTGACAAACACCCCCAAAGAAAGGAATCAACCCAAGAAATTAGCATTTCGAAATTGACAGAATTAAATGCGCTGCTGAAGTCTAGTAATACTAACAATTAAGGCTAGTTCATTCTTTTCCGTATCATTGCGAGTGTCAACTGTTTTAATGAGGGCAGAAATAAGATTATGCCCAGCGCAGAACTCCGGTTGTAAGAGACTAAGACTGCTGTTTGAAGACAGAAAAAAGAATACCTAGTTGCCGATCGCCAATACACTCGACGACTTTGGAGAAATAAAGTGTAGAATAGTAACATGTTAAAAATTATATTGCTATAGAGAATTGCATTGGTACTTGTTATAGGATTCAGGAAAGCTACTAAAGAAAAGAACTAGGATAGGTAACTTCAAAAAAGAAGAAGAATTGAAAGGATCGTCCTCGAGCAAAATACTGTCATTGCTGAGAAAGTAGAAGAAGTCCAAACCTCGTTTATTGAAAAGAAAATGTGAAATCTGTATGCAGGTCTAGCCTTGAGAGCCTGAGAGAAAGATGTGGAGCGTTTCCAACGATGCAGGAGAAAGTACCTAATAATATTCTTAGATATTACCTGAGCAACTAGCTACACCACTCTCTTTGCTTGTTGAGTGATGTAATTCAGCCTGTATCATTTGATTCAAGCACCTACCTATACTTTTTTACACTTTGCTGAAATATTCTAGCTCCAAAACTGCCTTATAATTTCAATACATTCCTGAATGGATCGATGTCATAAATATCCAAAACAACTGGCAAATTTCATAGAAAAAGATAGCTATGTGACACTTGATTTGTGCAATACGCGAAGATTTAGGTTAAAACTCGTACGCCAATATCGCTATGTACCCGTAAACACATAGCGGGCGCAATTACGCGCATTTGACCATATTTTGGTTAAGGTGAACTTTTTAGCTATGTGATTTGAAGCACATAATTATTTTGAGGGCGCAAAAAAGTATAGATTTCACATAGCTATTTTTTGAAACTCAGTTAATATTAGGTTTTTTAAAGTTTCGGTTTTAGCACCTTGTGCGCCTTGAAATAAGGATCTAAATGACATCAAAATCCAAAATTCAAAAAAAATCACATAGCGACTTTTGCAGGCGCAGCGACGATTTACAATTTTACGGTGACACAGGTATAAAGCAGGAGTAGAAATAGCCCAATTTGGTTCTGTGTGCTAAGTAGAAGGCTTTTCACCACCTCCACATATTCCATCTTGTGTCCCTTCTATTCTTTCGCCTCGTTCTTCATAGTTGTAGCGCATTTTGTCAAAGAAGGCTGAATCGCCTGAGGTTTTATGAACTCGTCTTCGTCAGTAAACAGATGAGAATTGTTCGACCTCTTTTGCACATTCATGTTGGTGCAAAAGAGGTCTACTCACACTTTAGAAACTTTTCACAATAATTTGTAATTATTGGATTCTAGATGCGACCACAAATCTTGATATTATGTTTTTGTTGGTGTGCAGTCTTACGTAGTATTGTATTCTCTTTGGTGTGCAGGGACTCTTCAGCAATATCATGTTGAATAGCACCATTTCTTGACTTGTCAACTGCATGCAATATATTATCAAGAACGAAATTAACGACATTTGACATTACATTAAAAGCTTACAAAGCCAGTTAGTAAAAAAGACTATTTATTATTTTTATTTTATTTTCATATTTTGGGAAAACTTACAGCTAACATAATTCTATAACAAAATCCCGATTGAAGGCCAATTATAAGTTTTCACAGGTAAATTAAAACTGAATCCTCACAAACTAGATGAGACAGCAAACCATAACTGTTTGTGAAGGGATAAAGATTAAAGTAAAATAGGTATATGTCGGTAGCAAAATTACTAAACTAAACACCAATATGCCTCTTTATTAGCCAAAAACATTTTCTAAAATATTTCTACTAGTAAGTAACCAAGTATTGTTTTCATGTTTTATTTTTGGTTTCTATATTATAGTTATTCGGTTTTAATGATACTGGTTTCATTTAGTTATAACTTTCTTAAACTATGGTGTATTTTCCTAAAAGGCTTATGCTGCAAGTAGTGAGTGAAATGAGTCAATCAAAAACTGTCTAATATTTTTAATAAATTGTTAACAGTTTGGAAGAGTTATGCCATAGATTAAATAATAGTTACTTGCCTTTGCTCTGAAATAATATAAAAATAAACATTTTAAGACACACACACACACACACACCCATATAGTTTTGTGTTTCTTAAAAATGTGACATTGTATTGAATAATAATTATAGGATACTGTTTTTGATACAGCAAGATAAACATTGAGAAAAATATTACTGCAAAAATATTAAATACATTCAATAACTTCTTATTAATTACCTAATTAAGTTATCATGCAGTAATATTTACATAATTTTAGAATCCAATAATGATAGTGGTTTACCCATTAATTATATGCTAGGCACGTAAAAAAATTGTAATATTAATTATACAGTAAAAAATCACCATAAAAATAGCCTAATCAACCCAATTACTTATTACAAGGCAACCATCTATTAAAAAAGTACTAAGTTTTTCCTTACAACTAATATACATACTTAGATAATTATACCAATTTTAACTCATACACATAAAAACACTAATGTTAAATACTTTGATAGTGCAGAAAGTGAAACAATTTTGTACTTAACGAACACACTAAGTGAGAACTAAAATTAAATTAATGTATTGTGCGTTGATAAAAAATGTACTTACTAAATCGATATATATACCTAATTGGTGTAAGTAATTACCCATTACTTTTATAAGTTTACTAATTTGGGATATTGCTAGAAAATATCCAAATTAGTACCTATTTCCTTTTTTCTCTTTTCACAGGGGACAAAGGGGCACAGCTAAATGGAAACAGGACAACCTTTAGGGATGACAAAGTTAACTTATCCTGCAAGAGGTGTAAATTCATAATTAATGTTACATCCATAATAATTAGTAGATACTTATACAGATGTGTCCCAGCACTATATGGTGTAAGCACTTACCAACTTACTTGTCAATTGTTGGTGGCACGGACAAGCCACACGTATTTATATCTAATGTATTACTGTGTAATTTCGAAATACATAAATAATACTAAATATCAAACAAGATATTTTATTAGAAGAACTCATAACAATTATCTATAGAACCTGTGGAAGTTAAGAGACAATCTTTCGTGAACTAGAGAAGAGCTAGTATATTGAGATATGGTTTGGATCCAGAACATTAAACATATCTTCATAAATTATAGCCAAGAATCATCTCGATCGTATTAAAATTGGTCGAACTATTATTGCTCTGTAATATCTACCAATTTTAATGTACAGATACTAGAACACATGTACATCGAATTACAGATAATACAGCCAAAATTTATAACTTAACTGAACCATAAGTAGGTACAGTTCAGCTATTATAAGTTTCAAAGCAACTGATGCTTACACATAAATAATTATTTAAGTACAGTCCAGAGTATTCCAAATTATACCAAGCCCGTTATGGTCTAACACCTACCGATAACAAAACCAATTACAAAAGATACGGCGCAGGTAATGATCTTGTTTTGATACTCATCATACCGTTGAAACTGCTGATTACTCAGATATAAGAGAATTTTAAAGAAAATAATACTGAACGCAATCTATTCTACATTTTAATTACTACAATTTAATTAATTCTTTATAATTATATATGAAAATAACATCTCTATTGTAGTCAAAATGATTATTAACTTAATTATAGAAAAAGTACAGTCGGCCATATTAAAGAAGTTTTATCATTAACTTCATAATACTCTCACATTTCACGAGCTTCGGCGGAGTTGCACGAACTGTCCCGAACCGCCCCGAATGGCTAGGACCCAAGTCTCGATCACGACTATTCGAGATGATTTGTTTACTTTCAATCGATTATATAGATGGTCTATCAACTATACAGAACCCTGATATCATATTATGACTATTGCTACAGGTATTACTAAGAAATCATGAGTAATACTTATAAAATATCATGTTCAATATGAAAGGAATGTGAAATCAATGTACTAAAAAACAACGATACACAAAAAAAAGAATGATATTGTACTTGAATGGTAAACCATTGTACAAAAATGTTGCCTACAATTCGTAAGAATAAGACTGTTTCTCTTTTCCAGTATACAATAATAACAATACTTTCTTTTATTTTCTTTTTAGTTCCCCATCACATTCCTCATTGTCACTCAAGAAAAATAGACCCATGCTTGTAAACTATCCTGTGTATAACATTATAGCAAACGAATGCTCCTAAAATACAAGAAAATTCATACAAATGTTATAATATAATATCACGAGATGAAATGAACTTTATTTAAAATCATCCAAAACCGTTAAAATCGGATCGTGACACAAACTCAAAAATGCTATTTTCCATCATTTTTCTATTTCAATACAAATAATTTTATAATCATGTTACGGCTAAAGTACAAAACAGGTACAAAGGTTATAAACCCTACCTACAATAAATTTCCTATGATATTATCCAATTAGCTGAAACATTATGAGCCATTTTGAATTCCTGAGCCGCGTCTGTAACAATTATAGGTCTATTGGTCGACTCATCGACTCACGCGCATCGGTCGTCGACATAGGTAGGTACTCGATCTCTCTATCGATCGGAAATTCTTGATTAAGCTATTACCAAAACTACACGTTTCTTCATCTAGTCGTACCCTCCGGCGTCGCTTGCGGTTTTTTTTACATAAATCATGTCGGTTACAAGAAATTTCTATCATTTTGTGTAGTTATGTTTTTTTTTGTAGTGATTCGATTCGTGAATCGATGATGGTTAGGGATCGGCGTGCTGTTGATTGATTTTTACATTATTCATTATTATTTTGAGGCCAGGTTACTGTTCAAGGAATAGGAATTGTACTTCAAATTATTTTGCCATCTTATACGTGAAACTTAATACCTATTTCATTATAATCTCGACTTTTCCCCAAAGAGGAGGACAGAGTCAAACTTTTTCACCCTTTCCACAAATGTATTTAGAACCACGCCATGTGGTAAGTAGGTTTATTGAGGAGAGTTGTGCAATATGCCCGGAGTATTTATTTAACTTTACGGTATAAAATAAAATGCAGTTTATTATACTCTGTAAAAGTCCCGGTTGCATTCAAAGTTTGCTTTCTCTTATATGGTGTACAGAACAGCCATTTTTTTCTCGGCTTTGTTGAGCTACAGCGGAGCAATGCCATTGATTGTAAGTTCTACTATTTTACGCGAGGAATAGTGTTATGAATCATACTCATACATACAAAGACGTGATTCTGAAGTCTTCCAAGTTTTGACCCGTGACTGGAGCACAATCTCGGACTGATATGCATTTTTTCTAAACTAGATAGCGACCATGCACGCGTTGGCTCCGCCCACGTGGAATTTTGTACCCGTTCCCATGGCAAATTATTCCCAGGATAAAAAGTAGCATATGTTTTACGCTAAACTACAATCTATCACTGTATTTGCCAGATTAGAAAATCATAGACTAGACATGGAGTAAAAAAAAACCATCCAGATACTACACACGAACACTAACAAATTCGCATTTTTAACATTATATAGTACATTTTTTTGACGTGACAACGTCTTATAATTCGATGGAGCCGGCGGCGTTACCTCGCTCTGAGGCGTTCCATTTAAGGCTGAGTTGTCACGGTCAACTAACGTCAGTAAACCGATTTACAGACAACCGAATTTTTTTCACAACATAAAGATTCGGTACAGTTAAAAATATTTCAAACAAATACAGAGTGACATGACAAGAGATGTATTCTATCGCTGTCAAGATAACAATATAATTGAAGATGAGGTCACGACATGACCGGAAGATATTCAACAAAGGATTAATTAATTGATCGTTTACAACAAAGATTGGCACTAGTCTAACTGGATCATCTAAGAGAAATATAGTAGGTACTTATAATCTTTTCTGGGGTCCATTTTCACTACTGGTACTGGTAGTTGTAGGCTTCCTATGGGAGTTTATTCCGAAATGATAAAGGCGCTTGTCCCTGTCTTAAATTTTATCTAAATCGGTTTAGCCGTTAGAACGTGTCAAAGAAAAACAGAGATCCGTACCCTTAACGAGCTTAACATCGTGCAAAAATTTTACTTTGGCTATTAGTAGTAGTATAATATTAGTAGTATATTGCTAACCTTAACGAATATCTTGTAACTAGCAACCGAGACCAACGGCTTACCATACCTTTTGGAAACGCAGAACGTTTTCATCCTTTCATTCCAGGACATTACCATTTAGGAAAATGGGGAAAAGGACAAAATTTAGCGTTAGGTGCCTCGCAAAATGATCGTTAACAGAACTAAGAGTGCCATTGTCTGTAACTAATGCAAATATAAGATAAGAGTACATTCATATCGAGGAGTCACTTTGACAGTCTAAAAAGATAATAAAATAACCTCCTTTATCTACTAGTCCCAGGATTTCTTCATTGTTCAGCAAATGTAGCGATAGAACTAGCACGGGATTCTGACTTTGACCAATCAATATCAAATCCGCCTATGGCAGTCCTCTGCTAAACCAAAGCCTCTCCCAATTTGAGACCCAACAGACAGTATTGCGCCTTCCGCATCTGGAAGCCTAGAAAAGCATGATGCCTGTTCTAGGTAGTCGGTTTATCTGTCGAGTGGACGTCCAACCCTAAGGACTTCATTTATAGATCAGCAAATGTACCGATAGAGCTAGCATGTGAAACTGGCTTGGTGGGCCGTTAAACGTCGTTCGTCCATTTAATAGAGTCCTTTAGGTACTATAAAATATTTTTATACTCTAAAACTATTTTTATTTTTGACAGCATATGCAAATTTTATAGCTATTCTTCCATCTTTAGGTGCGTATTATCTAAAGTTCCAATTTCAATAATTTATCTGGTACAGTCCGATCATCTTAATATGTCAAGTAAAGTACGAATTTATTTCTTTCAGGGGTAATAAAATCCTATGAGAGCAAGAACTCCTGGGGTAACTGGGATTACATTTATATTTTTTATTGGGATTGTACCATGCTGTATGTTTCGTATTGTGGGATAAACTCGTGTGTATTTTACAGATGAATGTTTATTAAGTATCCATTTTTAAATAAATAATAATATTTTTACTCGTGTGCTTGTGTTCAGCAGCTCTTAACCGAATATTTAAGTGATAAAAATATCACTGCAGAAATTTTATGAGTAGTGAGTACCATTAACATTATTTATAAGTAGATTGCTGTAAAGAAATAATTTGCACAGGAAAAAAGGAGAAGTTATGTACCTATGTATAAGTGCTAAATATGTGTAAATAGGGCTGGCATAAGTTAAGCCAGCAGGGTGACAATTCACTGATCGATTGCATCCGTAGAGATTAATAAATACATAGATATTATAGTTGACTTATAAAAAGTACAATCAACCACAACAGTGAAACAGGATTAAAATAGAAATTACCTACTCGATTCGATCCATCAAGCTGCAACTGATATTACTTCATACGGAAGTTAAATTAAATTTTAAATACTCAATGAATTTTATAATTCAATTTAAAAATATCCCTTACTCTTCAGTGGGTTTGATATTATCAAAATCTGTTATCACAAAAATTCAGCAAAAGACCAAATGCCTCAAACTCCGATAGTACTTTCAATAAAAAGGTACACCCTCTTGGTATAATTTCGCTGATATCGTTAAGTCGTTTGGTTATTTGGTCCGGGCTATCTCGGGAACTGGTTGAGCCACGGGTCAACTGCGGTCACGGCCTTAGATGAAGACATTCGGGTTCGAATACAACGGTGGTGTGGAGTGGTTTAAGTACTGTACTTTTTTGTTTTTATATTATTTCGAACGTTTCCATTTCGATTTAAATTTTCTATCGTTTAAAGACGAAAATAATATCTTCACAAATATTCTTTTAGTTTATAAGTAAGTAAACTATATTGCATAGTGATTGTGAGAATTACGGCACTAATTGGTTGCTTCATTTTTTTCTACATTTACAATCTGAAAATCAAAAAACAATTAGTAAAAGAAAAAAACATTGAATGGTTTTCGGTGGATAATAAGTTATCGAATAACAATGGAAAGACACTCTAATTTTATAGTAATTAGCGTGTCGGTGAGAAATTTGTCGTTAAATTTCGTAAATGGTGTTTGGAGTTGCATAATGGAAGATTTACTAATTAAGTTATTTATAGTAGATAGAGAAACTTGATTATCAAATTTCTTTTAATATTTGAAGGAAGACTGGTTTTTTTTCAATTCTCCCTATTTCATAATTCACTTTATTTTTTGAGATGGTCCAGAAGTTGCATATTACACATATTTATAATATCTTTATGTTTTAAATTCAATGTAGACTTATTTATTGCAATCCCACATAGTTCTCTCGGGTATTTCTCTTGTAATTTTATCTTCTGATTAACTTCGAAGCGGGTACGTTGACTATTTTTGGTATTTTACCGAGTTCTAGTGATGTCTTTTTCTGGTCTTGGTCGTGACAGTAGACTCCGGTGCAATATGCACGCATAGGTGTCATAGTGGGACTCATATCACTGTCTTATAATATGGGACATATTAAATCTAAATTAGATAGGTACGGACCTAACTTATGTAATGTAATTTGCAATCTCCACAGCTTTTACAATGCTTAAATTACTTGAATTTCATACAGGTCAAAAGTTTTGTACAAAAGTACTACGGTCAAAAGTACTGCAAACAAAGTATTGAATCGACAAAACTAGCGAATAATCGCAACTCTTCAATCATTTTAGTCACCGAGTTATTTACAATCAATCGAGCGCGCAAGCGTGACACGACCAGAAAATACGGCCACAAAATATTTGAACAGTCAGCGTTGTAATAAACACACAGAAGCAGAACGAATCATCGCGTTCACTAAATAAAAATTTTTCGAATGGACCAACAAAAAATATCAGTAAAACGAGCGTCGAAAGAGCCATCTCTCTTGGGTAGAACTAATTGGTCTGCGTTGGTTTATACTTTAAAAAAGTTATTTGTTAAACCTGCAACACTATTTTGAAGTTCGGCTCGGACCGGAGACGTGAGGATCGTGAGGAGCAAAAAATGATGGTACTGACCGTTGCTTGTAGATACTTTCTACGTAAGATACAAACAAAATGTTCTGAATGATGAATGATCTTGTATTATTTTTTCTTAAAACGTGTATTGAACGTCAACAGATAATAAGTACAAAATATTTTTTTTGTTTATTATGTATGATTTTTTAAATAGTTACAATAAAAATAAATTTCACAAGACAAAAGCTACAGTCTTCTACGTAGTCAAGTATTTTATGTAAGGTATGCTGGATGATAGAGGTTTTATGGTCTCTTACACTCATTTCCTTCCAAAGGTTGCCTGGAAGAAATCGCATTTAGCGATAAGGCCGCCTATTGTACATCTTAAACCCTGTACTTATTCCATATTTGTAAATGTTAATTAGTGTACAATAAAGCATATTCTATTCTATTTTAAAATTTTGAACTTTTTCTGCTTTTTGGCTAGTTAGTTTCAGTTGTCATTCTGTGTGCAGTATGTTTTAAACCGCATAAAAACATTAAAACTGGCATATGTTTTAAATTATTCATACTGTGTATAGCGATCCAAGCACACAGAATCTTAACTAAATTCCTTTATTTTAACACTAAGGTTAAGTTTGTGGTTTTATTTATTTTGTTAATCAAAACAATCAAATTAGGATATCTATTTTATTTTGCTATAAAACAACAACCAATTATTCTGGGGTACACAGGATGTAGGTTATTGACAGAATACAATAAGGACCCGTATATAATTGACTAACAATAACGAGATGTCTTTTGACAACGGAAACACAAGAACAAGCGTGTCAGCAATCAGATGAGTGATCTGTGGCGTGTGTCGATTGTGGAATAAAGTTATAACTATTCGATGTTAGATATACTCGATATGGAGCGGTGCAGTTAGATAAAACACCTGTATCTCCGCCTACCTACCCACTTATAAATATGTAACTCCCTATTGTCCTCACAAAAGAGATCTATCCGAGGACTTGCTAACAAGGGATTCTTTGAAAAAAAAAACCCGTCGAAATTCGAATGCGCACCAGATTTGTTGGTGAACAATGGAACGAGCAGACGGCCAGGTAGAATATATTCCTTTTGTTGACTTCCATTAGGATTGTAATGTTTGAGATTTTTAGGAGTTATAAAATTCGATGAATGTAATTTTTTTGTGAGACTTTATGTACTCGACTGTACCTATGCGCATGATATCCGCTTGCAATACTTTTTTTAAATATGAAGGTTTGATATACATGTCTATGAAAATCAAAGTGCCTAAATACCTACACATTTCAATGACTTTGTTATAATCAACTTCAAAATAATTATTTGGGTAGGTTTTATTCAAAATCACGTTGCGTCGCCGGACGGTCGGGGATCAACCGTTAATATTAATGACATTTCTTTCACCATTGCCGAGAACAGTGTGGGTTACCCTCCGTCTACCTGCCCGGTGATGTGTCTATTTAGACATCAAAATACACTTTTTTGTGCCTCTATATCTGTGAAACTAGTTCCAAAAATACAAAACAGTAATTGTTCGGTTCCATTTAATGATTTTCGGCACATTTGTTAGGCTGTTGGAAATTCGAACTTCTGCGAAATCATGTGGTGTTGATAAAAAAAAAGTTAAGGTGTGTTATTCGTGTGTCAAACGATAGGTTATTTACGATTTTAGTGCGGATGGAAACGTGACTGTTTCAATGAAATTGATAGCTTAGTGGTGCAATGACGATTGTGAATGTTTTATAATATACACCACCAGACATTGGATCATTACGATTTTGATGCTTTGGCAGGCATTATAGGTTAAATTCTTGCCAAGCGATAGAGATTACTGATCATATAAAATCAAACAAGCTGTGACGATAAATTCTATACATTTTCTATACGAGAACACCTTCTTAGGGTGTGCGCCCACGTCTTATTTCTCAGCTTCTTTTTGTAGGACTTTCGTATTGCACTATTATTGCAGTACTACCCGTTCGCTCTAAGTTTGCCGCTGGCGTAGAGACGTATACCCGAATTTTTAATTAGACGAAGTAAATTGACAGTAGCTAATGTCACTTCGTCATAGAAAATAAGCAACATTGTATGAAGAAGTGACATTAGTTGCTGTCAATTTACTTCGTCTAATTAAAAATTCGACTTTAGTATGGAGCCGAGCGGCAAAGTTAGAGCGAACGAGCAGTACGTGCTTTGTGCTCTTGCTTTGGTTTAATTTGTGCTTAGCCGAGGGTAGATTTGAAAATAAAGTACCTACATACATGAGATTGCGTTCTGTTCCTTATTATTTTGTTTCCATAGCTAGTGTCCCTAGTATACTCACACACTCATTCAAGCTTGATTCAAACATTCACATTACGTGTATATTAGTGTGGGTGAAAACGAACATTTTTATATATTATGGAGTTTCCGCCCTGTGCTTATAGTTGTAAAGAGTCCGGCATAGCATCCATGAGGAATTTTCTCACGTAATAAAGAAAGATTCTGCGATGAACTTCTACAATGTAACGACTAATTTCATTAAATCCTCCATAACAACCTACATCATCTGTCTTTGCTTAGCAAGCACCCAGACTTAATATTATCTCCATATTAGAAGCACCGGAAACCATGTATACCTCTCGTATTAAACAATCAAGCAATGCAGTGTGTTTTAGTATTATCTTATCAAGACGGACAGACAGACAGACAGGATGCCCGTGTTAGCTGCGTCCCCACTTACAAACAAATCTCAGGGCAAACAATCTTATTAAAAAACAAACTTAATTTGATCACATTTCTTTAAGATGGCGTTTTGATACGTTTACAATTGAATTTTGTATGTGACAGGATTTTACTTAGTATGTAATTGTTTGTTTTTAGATATGATAGAAACTTTAAGATAAATGGGAAGTGTATTGCGTGTGTAGATTGTGTCAAGCTTTTTAGTCCGTAGTATGTAGTTGGTAGCGTGATTCACGTCCTACGAAAATCTTACTAATGCGAGTCATTGTAATTTTGTAATGATGGAATAAATTCTTCCTCAATTTTATTGACAATGTTTATCAATCTCTTTCTATTTGTGGTGGAAAAAATCAACTTGACCTCAATTCCACTGATATTGGGCAATAACCGCGAGGGTGCGGCTGATGCCGCCTCGCTCAGTTTTGGGACGAACTTGAGGCCTTGACGAGCTTGACAGGAATGCTGCCAGTCTTTTGGATATAATGCCACGGGAGCCTTATTTAGATTTACTTTAGATTGGATAGTTATATGTATTGTAAATAGATAATGCATACTTTATCTTATGAACCCCATTATACACGTAAAAGTTTTGATGCAATAATAAAGTCTTATACATATTGTCGTATCGGCAACAGAAAATAAATCATCTGTTATAATTTCAACTGCCTAGATATCACGGTTTACAAGATATAACCTGGTGACAGACAGATAGACAGCGGAGTCTCAGTAATAGGGTCCTGTTTTTATCCTGTGTTTACGGAACCCTATAAATAAACCCGTTATTGTTCAAATTTTCTCTTTTATTGGCACTCCGGAGTGCAAATTTTGAAGAAAACTATACAACGAAACATACAGTATAATAAATGAAAAAAGAATCTAATTATAAATTTATCTTTCGACTAATCCACACTTTATATCTTATTTTCAAATGTATGTGATTATTACTATACATTAATCTTAGTCCAAGAGAGGGCTCTCGCACGTATTACGTGATAGCATCGATCTAAACTCAGATAACTGGTACTGAATGACATATATTAACTTATTTTATGCTGTGCTTGTATATTATTATAATGCTTAGAAGTTTATTAACAGATAATATAAATTCTGGTTGACGTTTAAATGATGGAGCTGTTTAAAATTGACGCCCACTTCTTTCTACGCTCATTATATGTGGGAGGTAGTATTTATATACAAATGGTTATGTATGTATTAAAATTACCGGTTTTGTACGGTAATTGAAGATTATTGGACGCCTTTATTATAATTGGTTTAAGTTTTTTAATTTCTGCAAAAATATTATACCTATATTTTAGGAAGTGTTCCAATATTTGATATTTGGAATAACTAAAACTTAAAACCATTATGTTAATTTTCCTTATGTAACCTGTAAAAGTAGTTTTAAAGGTTTAAGACAATCCTTTGAGAAGGGGGCAGAGGCAAACAGCAATGAAATTAGCGTGACGTAATGTATAGATGGCCCCTAAGATCACAATAAGAAAAGTTACAATTACTAAACATAAGTAGTTATTTGGTTTTTTATAATTTACACGTTTCAGTTCTTCTAAGAACACAATAAGTTTTCTTCCACTAAAAGTGTTAGAATAACACTTATTCAAAATCCAAAGCAAACATATTTCCAACGATTTTCAAACGAAAATTTCTTTCTACGGAACAAAAATCCAGTAGTTCAAACACATTACTAGCTCGCAGGTGATAATGTCAGTTTGCGCTATCTGTTAGCGTGATGGTGTTAGCTACTGCGTGCGCCTGCGCAGGTCGCCCCAATATTGTTTCTTTATGTTTAGACATTATTATCTACCAGTTCTATGGTTGGTTTAGGCGCGAGTTTTAGATTACGATAGGTATGGAAGAAAATTGTGTAATATTTTGGAACAAGTTAAAAAAGTCAGTGTTTTTAATTGTTTGAAACACTCGAAGAAAATACTAACAATGTTTTATAAAACATTGATCAAATAAAATGTGAAAACAAGAAAATTTGAAAAAAAGAAATGGTTAATGATTGTGAAAATAATGTCCACGAAAAGAGACACCTTTTAACTCTCAATTTAATGGTAATACACTCGAGAGCAATGAATCCGGGTCACTTAAAGAATGTTAAAAATCTCGGAAACTAAAAATGATAGGTTAATGCAATAAATTGTATTTAATAGACAATGTAATACTCCTTAAATGAAAGTAAAAAAAATATGAGTCACCATACATTTTATTAACACAAAATTACATAAAGAAAAAACTGCTGATCTCTCCTTAAAACAAAAATAGGAAACATGAAATTTTTGAACTTTATTACGATTTTCTTGAATTTTAATACTTCGTATTGCCTCCTCGTGCTTCCATTACTGCGTTTACGCGGTTTGGCATGCTGTACACCAAGTTCCTTATACGATTTTGGGGAATATTCTCCCATTCCTCTGTGAGAGCAATTTTGAGCTCACGAAGCGTGATTGGGGGAGGGTTTCGTTGTTTTACGCATCTGCCTAGCTCGTCCCAAGCATGCTCGATCGGGTTGATATCCGGGCTGCGCACTGGCCACTCCATACGAGTAATGTTCATCTCTTGAAGGTAGTCATTCACAATCCTACCTGTATGAGGTCGGGCATTGTCATGCATAAATATAGTATCCTCACCTAAATTGACCATAAATGGACCAACGTGATCATTGAGGATTTCTTCCACATATCTTACGCTAGTTAAAGAGCCGTTTTCTATGATCACCAGCTCTGTGCGACTTTCAGAAGAAATTCCGGCCCACACAAGTACAGACCCACCACCGTAGGCTACTTTTTCTTCGATGCATGCTTGCTTGAATCTTTCCCCTGGTCTTCGATACACTCTGTGTCTTCCATCGTGCTTGTAGAGCATAAATTTTGATTCGTCGGAGAACATAACTTTTGACCAATCTTCAATACTCCAATTTACGTGGCTCTGGGCATACCTTAGTCTCGAAATACGATGCCCAAGCTCCAGTTTAGGGCCGTTTGCAGGTCTAAGGGGTTTTAAGTTAGATTCAGCAAGCCGACGTCTTACTGTCCATGCACTTGGGTTACTTCCTCCGAGGCGTCGAAACTGATTGGTGAGTTCAGTTCCTGTGAGAAAGCGATTTCGAAGCATGGTGTTCACCAAGTATCGGTCTTCTCGTGCTGTGGTACACCTGGTTCTGCCCGTTCCTGGTCTGCGTAGGTTAGAACCAGTTTCTTCGTAACGTCGGAGAACTCTTTGTACTGTTGACAGCGACACACCGACAGTCCTGGCTGTATCGCGCTGACTCCGGCCGGTTTCCAGCATTGTAAGTATTCTGGTGCATTCTTCAGGCGTAAGCGACATAATTTCAGCTTGATTAATGAATATAGAGCACTATCAACATGGTTTATGTACCCACATAAATGACAGATTACAAACAAAAGCAACACCAAATGCTGTAATTTCGTAGTTCCATCTTCGAAAGTGGCCCTTTTTCAAATTTGATTTTTTTATGATATAACTTTACAATAACTAAGAAGTTTTAATACCTTCATTTAAGGAGTATTACATTGTCTATTAAATACAATTTATTGCATTAACCTAGCATTTTTAGTTTCCGAGATTTTTAGGATTCTTCAAGTGACCCGGATTCATTGCTCTCGAGTGTATTATCTAATATAAAACACTTCAAACGGACCCCGGGGTACGCAGGAAATATGAAGTAAAAAAATTAGATTACAAAAATACAAATGATCCAAAAAGAAACGAAAAAAACTATTTGTAACTTAACACTATATAATATTAAAAGACAGTTTTTTACTTAAAGCCCGTGGGAGTTTAGTCTAATAGCATCTGCTAATTAATATATTCTAAAGGCTTTAGATCTAAGAGTGTGATATGCAGAGTGGATGTAAAGTTTTGATTTATATTTATTGCCTTAACATCATTATACCTATATCGTTTTAATGTCTTAGTTATCTAAAGTTATCAGGATATTATCTGTAGGGGTTAGAACAGATGTTTTGTGAAGATAGATCGTTGGAGTTTAAACTAAGAAAAGAAGGAGGATTATATTATTGATGATTATATCGATACAGGCTCCAGTAAATAAATAAAATAAAGATCTTGCTGAAATATACGAGACCATTGTATGCTGTGTAAAAAAAAAAGATTTTTAAATTGTTAAGCATGTCTACTTGATGAAAAGACATAATGGTATTCAAATTTTGAAGTATCTAGGGTCTCACTTTGAAATTCCCAATGTTGCAAGAGGAGAGAAAATATGGTGCAGCTTTAAGTTATTGTGGCACGGCTTTGCTCGTTTTTCATGATTCATGAAAAAGAGCCCGTGTTCAAAGAAACGCATGTAAATTTCATTTTCGATTTAGTGACTTCTTATTATAGAACTAACACAGAGAGAAAGAACGTAATAGAGAGTGATTTTAACACCGAAGACCAACCATTTAATTTCTTGTCTAGCAATTTATTAATTGCTAGACACATAAAATCAGTTCTACGCGCAAGTTCGTAACAACTAAATAACACCTCAACACTAATATAACATCTAGTTCCATGGTAAAATCCACAATGCACTAATAAGTGGTCAAAGGAACCAGTTCCACAAGAATGTGAGTGGGCGTGCAGTTCGATTCTCTGGTCAGACACTATTGTGACGTAACGTTATATAGATTGTTTTGTTTACGGTAAAGTGGACCAGTGCGTGCTAGATGTATCTATTTAATGTGTGTTGGGCTGGACAACGTTTACTCTATAAATATTTTTGATAATTACTTGCTCAGCATAATTGCATTCAGAGAGTTTAGGTTCGCTGGTAGTACTCGTAATTGTATGTGTTCTCGTTTCGGTTTCCTTGACAGGCAATATCTTATCAGTTCCTTTAATCTTCTGTATTAAAAGAAAAATAACTACAGTTTCAGCTTGTCCATATATTAATCCGCATGAATGTTTTTTTATTGATTTCAAAGGTAGCGCTTCGGTTACAGTCTTCTTTCTATGTATGCATTTCCGAACCCCTGGTAGAGTCACAAAAATTTTAACAAACCTAATTTTTTATTTAATTTCAAAGGGAATAAATTTTATTTTATTTTTTATTTTGTAACAACACATAAACACTTACTGGCCATAGCTTTGTATAAATGATCTTTTATTAGGTTACCTATCCGACTACCAAACATATTCTTTATCAAACTCTGTATACAATTAAACTACTACAATATTACGAAACAAATCTCCATTAATGTTTACATATAAGCCCATTTTTCAACTTATTCAAGAATCACACGTAATATACGGGTCTACCCTAGCAATTAAAAGCTTGCAATCAAAAACTAACATAAATAAGGTGTACCAAGGCTGTATTTTACGATTTAATTTAAAAACTATAAACACAAAAGCAATAATTAACGGTCGCCCTTTGGGCTTAGTAACGAGCCAGGCTCTGTGCACGCCTGTACCACATAAAACTATCTCGACTGGTTTTTATGGTGGACCTTGATTTAAGGCTCCTTAGTGATTTAGGTAAGTACAGGACTACAGGAGAAATGTTTTTATTCGTTCTAGGGTTATTTCCTTTATTTATAGCACGTCAAAATCGTTTACTGTCAATGGTGTGCTTGAGAGATTGAAGCAAAACAGACAGGGTTTTATTAGCTTCAATATTACTGTCATTTCTTCCTCTTTCTTCTGTAATCACGCCAAACATCACGTATTTAATAGGCATTCCTGAATGTCTCTTTATGTTGGCATATTCCCAGTTGCCATTAGGATTTGGACTCTCCGAACCTTTTGAACTTGGGGTCCGCTTTTATCAACTGTCAACGTTATTTGGCCTATTTGGCTTATTTTCGGGATTGTTGGCAGCGATCTCGTTGATTGCGTCTTTGCCTCGTCAGTTGGACAGCAAGCCGCTTGGGCTCCAGAGATCTTAGCAAAGCCTGCTATGTCCAGAGAGTAGAGACATTATTGGAGTATGTTTCTGTTTATGAATTAAGCTTCAGTCTAAATTGTAGGAGGAAGGAACACGTGTTATTGTAACGAGTTTTCAATCTTTTGTACTTATGTTGGCGATTTTTCGAATAAGCTATATGCATTGTAGAAACGGGATGGCTACTGTCAGTAGTATACATGTAACGCAATACAGTTTCACCGTCAAGAGAACGTTATTAAAGAAATGCCGCTAAATAAAAGAACTCTTAAGTCTACTTAAGCTACTGGACAAATTGCATATTATTGAATACTACCTACCTGAAATTACAATTCCAGGAATATTTGTTTAAAATCCAAAAAAAAACACACTCCACTCAAAATTGTCACCGACTATTTGCGGAGTAATTCAAACACAGATTAAACATATTTAATCCCAAATAGAGGAGTTATTTGAGCAAGTGGTTCTACACATCTCTCGAGTATGGTGAATACACCCTATTGTCGCTTACGCCCAAGAAAGGTCTCTGACAGGTTAAATGGACAAGATAACAATAGGTGTCGAGGATTTGTGAAAATTATTAGTTTTAATATTTGAATAGAAATGTACTTGGAAATTGACGAGGGATCTTTGTTTTTTTTTTGAAGCTACTATTGTTCTATTTTCTTTGTACGTTTTTGCTCTAAGATGGATGCGCATCTAAATTGTGTTTTCAAGGAATGTAGGTTGTTTGTTTTCTGTAATTTCTCTAATTGTATATTATTAAATAGTTGGCCCATTCCAGATGTTTAGCATTCTGATGACAAACTTTGAATTAAAATGCCTGCCAGCCAGCTTTCCTTATACAGTTTGAATGTTAAACGTATTTTTATTCAACTTAGTTTCTAAAATTGATCCAAAAGTTTAATCTTTAATGTCAGTATATTTGTCTTTATTTTTTATTGGGTGTAGTGGGGCCCTACCAACACCATCGGGCCCAAGTCAACCTCACGTGCAAGCTCGTGCACCTGCTGAACAACGGACGAGGCTCTGACGGCGGCGGTCCATTTCAACACGGCGATGGGCTCACCACCTGTCACGAGGGACCAAATTGTACACGGTGAAATGTGGGCCGGTATAGGCCTCTGCCTACCCCTTCGGGGATAAAGGCGTGAGTATATGTATGTATGTATGTATGTATTTTTTATTGAAATAGACTTCCTTACGACAAAATCCATAATTTATTCAAATTCATGAAAAGTGCCAGTACGGTAGAAACAAATCCTACTAATATTATCAATGTGAAAGATTGTGAAGTGGATGTTTGTTACTCAATCACGCTTTAACGGCTAAACGGATTAGGCTTAAATTTGGTAGAGAGATAGCTTATAGTCTGGAATAACACATATGCTACTTTTCATCCCGGGAAAATGTTCCCACGGGAAGCAGGAATGAGTACTGAATTTCACGCCGCTGAAGCCGCGAGCGTCATCTAGTTTGTCAATAATCGTAAATATCTCCAAGTTTAGCACTTTGGCGCAAAACACGGTCCTTATTCATTGAACATTCGCTTTGAAATATAGTTACTGCCACAAATCGATCAGTCACAACAAACTATTCTGAGCCCTTCAACTTCCTGCACGTAAATAGTCTTAAGTCCAACTAAGTAACACCTACCTATCAATTAGTATAGAGCGTAGTGGACTTAATACCAATAATACACAGAACTGTGCCCATGAGTGTAATATTCAGTAGTAAAGGTCTAAATATACTGGATTTGCTTACAAAATCTCAGTGTAATACTAAATCTGATTCTTGGAAGATGTTTTAAGATATTTCAATATTGACGAAGCGAGACCGGAGGGCGTACAGTAGCTTATTGATATTTTGGATTCTGGTTCTAGTCAATATTGGTTCAAACCAGTTACGGTCCAATGGTGGTGATGTTTTAAGTTGGAAACTTAGCACCTTACTCCTCAATTTTTTTATGCTGCTAAGGTGGCAGATAAGCATAACCTAATATAAAATGGTTGCTGCAGTATTTGGACATTCGTAATATTGTTGAACTGTTTAAATGTCAGATGTATATTAACCGAAGAGCATGTATGAAGACACTTATGAAAGTTGAAGAAGCAAAAGTTGTTTGCCAGAATCGTAGCAAGTGGAAAGTCATAGTCTCTGCCTACCCCGTTGGGAAACAGGCGTGATGTTATGTATGTATGTATGTATATTGAGGAGTATTAATTTATAAGTTTGACAGATATGTATGTGTGTCTGCTGAATCTGCCGATGTGTGTGTCAGTCTGATGTTGCATAATCTAATAGAAAATTTTCGAATCAGTCTATGGACATTTTGCAATATTGTCGAACTTGTTGGATTTTTGTAAATAAAGAATAGTTTTGTAAATTGTACCTAAAACGTTATACTTAAAATTATAATTAAGTTTGAATTTAAATTTTCAGGAGATGGTTCTTAAGACATTATTTTTTTCCAAAATCGGTTTAGCCGTTTTCTGTAAACGGCATTTTAGTGTTGTTTTAAAATGACTTGTTAGGTAGGCATAGGCAAACAACAATGTAATATTTACACAGTGATAATAAGTCTCATTAATTTAAAATGTCAAGCACAATTTGTCTAATGTATAAAAATTAACATTTCCGTAATCTACATTGAACAGGAAAGTAAATATTGTCTTTTTAAGTAAAGCAGCAATGAGAAGATAAAATAAATATTATTTTAAACCAAACTCACCCGCACCTAGTCAAATACAGCTCCTTAAAAATTAATGTCAACATAAAAACTATGAACGCACAGTGAATATATAAATGTATACGTATAACTAAAATTAAAATGTCTGTTTGTGATACAAAATTATATTAAATTATTTACACTACCTACTTACATAAAAAAACTTTTTTTTGTCTGTCTGTTTGTTGATATAGGACCGATTTTAACGGGACTTTTACTGACAGATAGATGATTTTATAAGGAGTGACTAGACTACTTTTATTTCAGGAACAAAAATAGAGTTTATTTGATAACCGCGGATGAAGCCGGGAGGTACAGCTAGTATACAGTAATATCGTTGTTTTAATCCATTGCAAGTTGCACAAATATCTTATGAAATTGTTTGGATGCCGTGTAGCAATGTAACATGAATTTATGATATTTCCATCATCATAAAGTTTGCTCTACAAAAGCTTCAAGTCATAGTGCATGAGATAGGGGTGTCACAATTCAGAAATATTTTAAATATAAAAAAAAATATTGCGTCTTCATTTTGTAATGGTTTTGATTTTAGTACAGGTAGGTGTACCTTAAGCCATTTTTGACATAAATACACACATATATATGGTCACGCCTTTATCCCTGAAGGAGTAGGCAGAGGCATTTTATATGCTCACATTTTACCTTTTTACAATTTTTCCCACTTATGGTGAGCCGTATTGCCGTATTGAGATAGACAGGCGCAAGCTGTAACTGCCCGCTATTGAAAATTTTCAAGCCGCCTAAAAAGACTTTAAACTTGGCTTAACGACTGCCATTTTACTGGCAACCGGAAAGTTCAATTCGATTGACGTTGTCATTTTTGTTTTATTTCAAACTTTGAACAGATGATCCACGTGACCTAGTGACAAGACCAACACAGACTACAGACAAGTCTCGCCATAAGCCCCTCTGCAATCTATTTTATAGAGAGGGGCTAAAACGTATTTTAAATTAATTACTGTCAAATTTTGATGACCAACTAATGTCTAGTTTCAGTAAAAATTTAGAAATAATTTTTGATTTGGCACTTGTGACAACCCTAGGACGAAGGCGCGCGCGCATGCACCCAAGTAAATATTGACGGTAGCAGTAAGCTGCGACGACGCGTCACGGCCCGCGTTATGTCAACATTTGCGCCCCTTACGCCCAATCATGGGATGATACTGGCTTTTTATGGAAACTGAATTATCCATGGGAATGTATATAAAGAAAAGTAAATTTATAAATTCCTTTGGTGTCGTCTGAGGTGGTAGGTGTTATGAAAACAAATGGTGCGTCTAATCTTTTTCTTTTACGTGTGAATATCCTCATGTATAGTCTGTGGCTAAGTCTGTCTCCTACCGACTAAAACCACACCCTGACCTTCCATCTGCTTAAGGCCGGGAGTACGCCCTCGAAAGGATAACTCCAGGACTGCCATCAAGTGCATCCATCCCTCTCGTTCTGCATTTTTTAAATTAATTTACTTGTTTGTTTGTTTGTACTGAAAAGGCTCCGCAACTACTGAACCGATTTGACACAATGCACTATCCAGTGACATAGGCTACACGATCTACGAGGGTGAACCCGCTCGAGGGCCGCTATTCTTTAACACACGTTTTCCAAAAATCTTTAATAGTGCTAACATCTTCAAATTACAAAATTCAATTACCTAACATCGTTTTATTGCCAGAAGCGTAATTTACAGACAGATAGGTAGTAAGCGTAATAACAGATAGGTACAATGGATTTTTTTGACGTAAAATTATATTACCCGTTTAAAATGAAATTAATTTTGTTTAAATAAAATATAGCTCGGCAATAGGCTCACCACATATTACGTGGTGAATTGTGGGCGTATACTATGCCTCTGTCTACCCCTTCAGGGATAAAGGCGTGACTATATGTAGGTATGTATGTATGTATGTAAAAATATACCCATTAAATAATAACATACAAATGTTTAAGTAGTAATAAAGACTACTACTCGTGCGCCATAACTTGAGGCTCTTTACAAAGCGGGCCTCGACGTGTCGACGTTCAGTAATATCGATATATTATTATTACTCAAAGTTCAAAGTATAGTAATATTTGTGTACATTTCCGAAGGCAATAAAGTCCCTGTTGAAGTTCAATCGATGCTCATGCGAGTCGCCAGTTTTGGCAGCTAGTGATGTCCATGATGACCATATCGATAAAATGTTATCTTGTATAGTTCAGCTGATTTGTAATCGCTGAGACTGACTAAAGGACTACTCACGTTAATGTATGTATGTAAGAAAAATATAGGAAATCTTTTACTTACACAGCATATGGCAAACGCAATCTTTCGCGTCCACTTTCCACCATCTTTTCTCTGATTACTGATGTTTAAAAGAAGACAGAAATACGACAAGATATAAAAAACTTTATATGTGTAGTCCCTTAAACGTTAGTAGGTACTTAAATTCTATCACTTGTCTATAAGAATAGTCAACTTGTTATGACGAAGTCTGGCTAAATTGACGTAGGCACACAATTCATAAAATGTACCCTAACTCAGCGTCAATCTAACAGGTTTCTTTAGCAGCTCCACTAGACATTCTCGTACAGATTTAGAGGTGCGTAAACCTTATTTATATTTATTGCCATAATTTCTCGTAGAGTTAACAATATGATGTGCTATTAATAGGATCCTAAGTCTCGTGTATAGATCTATAATTGACAATACATGGTACTTTAAATTAAAGTCTTTAGGTTGTCGAAAGACTTGATAAATTAAAGATATTAATGTATCACTAATTTTCTCTTTAGCTGTGACACTTGGCTTCGGTCACGAAAAGCTTCGCATTAATTTAAATGTGGAATTTTTTTTAAACTTTTCAACTAATTTTTAATTTTATAATTTAGATTTTTATGTTTTACAGAACTTAAATTTGTGTCAAGTCAATTCAACGGTTTTAGCTGTGCGTAGATTACTTAGTCAGTCAATCGCAAAAAATTTAATAATTTTATGATCATGATCATATCATAAATTCAAACTGAACTGTTTATCTTTTACTTTTTCTCATACTAAACAATACTTTTGCATGTATACTATACATGAGTATAGTATAAATACAAAAATCCTGTATGAACTTGTATGAAAAAAGCTGTCTTGTATGAACAAGACAGCAAAAATCGTGTAGTGCGGTCCGCGGTTGTTATCGATAAGTCGGTCAGTTATCACAATAACAGACGGGGCGTGGCACAGAGTCGACCCACACAGTACAATGTTTAAGAACATACATTGAACGTATTGTTATGAGACGATAGATTGTACGGCTTTTTATAGTGCATTTTAAAGTAATTCAGTATTATAGTACTCGTACATTAAAAAGTAAATTCTAGATGGCAGATGAAGAGTATTGTGCGGAAAATTATTTAGAATCTTCAATCAAACTAGATAAGTACCTTCTTGTAGAACATAAATATTTTCAACTTTATTCATGTTACAATCCCATGTTTTTCAAAATATATTTAAAGACTCGTATCAGTTTGTCGTGTGTCACTATTAATGACTTTTCTGGCCATCGCATTTGCTTTCAGTCTTTGCTCATTAGACTTTTCAAATTAAAAAATATAACCATCACACAAAACGAGGCGATTCATTTAATAACTTTCACGAACAAGTTCTAAATCAATTTATAAACGATCCGTCATAAAACTATAACGCTTCCTGTATACTGAATGGAGTTATTAAGGTAATTCTGACGCCTATTAAAAACAAATTTCCTATTTATAATGTGAAATTGAGGCCGCTGATCAGATCTAGAACCATTCGGCTTCATATTTTTATAGCTATCATATGAAGCCACTTTTGATTTATTATAAGATTGCTTGCATTTGCTTACTGTTTGAATTTTCACAACTTTTAAATGTAAAAAAAATAATTGAAATGTGACTGCCTACTTATTTGTAATGGGTAAGTCCAACATACTTTTATACATGTATATAATGCCTTAAATAAAGTTAAAATACATCGTGAACATTGTGCATTTATCTTTAAGTTTAAAAAAATTACAAAACTTGAAATATGAAAAAAAATCGTCTTAACATAACTAAGATAAGTACAGTTCATAATTTACGCTTAAAAAGACCATTGAACATTTAAAACTAACTATTCATACGAAATTTTTACAAAACAACTTACGTAATACACTCAGAACAATCATCATTTAACATATAATTTAATGCTAATACAGTTATCTACCCACGCTCAAGCCTCGTTATTATAACACTGTCTATCCGTTAATTTCGTCACAGAAAACATAAAAACTACATCTTAATAGAGTTCAAATCTAACGCGACACTCAAATTTCCGTCTCACCGTATCAAAATCACATTAAGATGTCAAAAAAAAAGTCGACCACATTAACGTTGGCTGGTTTCTAGTATGGTCTGCAACAAAAGCTGCTGAGCATAAAATAAATATTTATTTACAAAGGTACGCTAACAGATTACGGTCATTGGGAAACATTTGAAAAATATTTAAAAGAAATATAGGACTAGCTCTAGACAGTAGTCCAAAAAAGCATACATATCTTGAAACAAAAAGACAATATTTAAATAACTAAATATAATAAATAAAATAAGCCTTTATTGTTGACTTTATTACAGTTTATTACCAATATGAATCTGTACTTTTCCCAGCTTATCCTTTTACATAGACCTCTTTTTTTTTTGTTTTCACATAGCCGAGCATAACGAAAATTAGCTTAACAAAAGTGTAATTCCAATAAAATATGACTATTAATATAAAATTCAGAACATTTTGACGCTATTTGCCACAAGTACACTGTATTTAAAACAATATTGTTATAAAAAATTACCTAACTACGTGTAAGTTTTCATTCATAAATGTATTTAGTAAATTTCAACTGTGTTTATCTACTTCTGAGGTTGGCTGTACATTATCTCGAGACGGACCGGCACTAATAACTCAATCCTTAGTAAATTATATACAGCCGGGAAAGGCACATCACTATCATCAAGCCGTGCGCGATGTGATATGGCGCACCATCGAAGCATGGATAACCACAAATGGTAATGGCTCTGATTGTAGTATTTTTAATCATACGTGATATTCGTAATCGGAATAAACTACTACGAAGAATTCGAAGGAGTACTTTTTTAGGCTGTTTGAATCATATAAATATTAACGCAAAGTATTGTATGATGTAGATGATGTATTGGGGTGGTGACCCGTGTTTGCAACGGGTAAGAGTACAAAATGTCGCAACCCCAGTACATCCCGAGGGTGTCGTAAGAGGCGAGTAAGGGAAAACTTTTGCACAGTATAACGTGCCTTTTGCAAAAAGATCCATTGCGTAGAAAAGGAAAACTCAAAATGAAATCCGGTTGTCGATAAAATAATAATTGTTAAGCCAAGTTGAAGGTCTTATGTGCGGCTTGAAAAATTTCAACTGCGGTGTCCATATCAACTGCGGTGTCCATTTCAACACGGCAATAGGCTCACTACCTATTACGTGGGACATAAAACTAAAACCGAAATGTGGGTGTTTATTATGCCTCTGCCTACCCCTGCGGTGATAAAGGTATGTATGTTTGTAACGCAAAGTAGAGTTCTCGAGTTTTTGCATTGTGTTTTCTCCGTTAGCAATAAAGTACGTATACATTGCAGATATAAGTTACAACGAGATTGTACTGTATTATTTATTTACTTGTAGATTATAGAAAATGAACTCCTCAAAATAATTTAATTTTCGTTAGAAGAAGTGAAGCTAAAGTAAGGCTATTGTCAAATCAATTGCTGCAAGCTGCAAGAATCAAACTCAACCTATGAAATAAAGCCTTTTATTTATACTACAAATTTTATCAACGTATCCATAAATAGGTACCCATAAATGACAAACCTTAAAAAGCCTATTAATTAAGGACTATAGCCACCTACCACTAACGTGGGCGTGATTTTGTCGCTCTCCCCTTCGAATCAATATATATATATATATATATATATACATATAATAAAATCGTAACAGGTCGCTGTCTGTACATGGCAGATAAATAAGAAAAAATATTATAGGGGGGCTTTACGAACGCAATAGAACCCAAAACAATGATTTTTAGAATTTTTGTCTGTTTGTCTGTTTGTCTGTACGTCTGTATATCTGTTTGTCTGTACGGTTGTGCACGCTAATCTCAGTAACCGCTCAACCGATTGCAATGCGGTTTTTTTTATTGTGTTGAGGTTTGCTCCAGTTAACATTTAGCGTTTGTTTTATGTAAATCGGTTTAGAAATAAAAGAGTTATAACACTTTTAAGAATCAGATATTTTGAAAGTTTTAATTGTAGGGGTTTCTTTGAATGTGAGTGAACCTAAACTGGCGTGTTGGCTTTTATGATTAAGCAAACAGGGCAGTTTCAGACGCTGCTTGATGACTCAGATGAAGAAATACCTTTCCTTTCATACACCTTATGTGACGTAAACGAAGTTGCGGGCTCAGCTAGTTGATAATATATTTTCATGTTTTTAGGGTTCCGTAGCCAAAGAGTAAAAAAGGACCCTGTTACTAAATTCTACTGTCGTTCTGTATGTCTCAGTCATCAAGCTTGTATATCTTATGGACCGTGACAGCTAGACAACTGAAATTGTCACAGTTGATATATTTCTGTTTGCCGCTATAACAACAAATATACTAAAAACAGAATAAAACAAAATATTTCAATGTACAATTAATACGATATTTTTGTCGCTTTAGCTCTAGGTATATTTGTACAAAACCTTTCGTTTGCGAGACAGACTCGCAATTGACCGGGGCTTTTTGTATTTTATGTTTCTACTAAACCATTGTAAGGTAATCACCTTGTATTTTATCGGGGCTAATGATCGCTCAGTAATATGCGCCGGAGTCGGGATGACGCGGACATTTCTGTATTGTTTTGGGATACAATTGCGTTTTGATGGGATGAAGTCGTTGTGGTTGGGATTGAGTGATGGGGATTATAATGTTGTAAGAACGTGTATACATGAGTATGAATTTGGAATAGCAATATATATTTCCAAATAAATATTTATTTGATTGTAGCTGTATATACTCTACGATTTTGCCCTTGCTATGTTTGGAATACCAATCCCCCCTCTTCTAACAAGAAGTAGATACGAATTTACGGTTCTACTATTCTATTATGTATTTATAAACACAAAATGAATAATTAATCAATGGTTTCAATAATCAATACTATTTTATGATCTTTGAATAGAAAATAATCATCATTAGGTGTGTATGCGTTTACCAATAAACTTTTTATATTTATGAGGATGACCATAGTATTTTTCATCCACCTGCGTTTTATTGAAAATATTTAATACGTAGATATTGACATTAAAAATGAAAATATGGCGAAACAAGTAAATAATATGGATATTTTATGACAATCTTTCGATTTGATCCAAGATTTTAATCATTCGTATGCAATTATACAACTCGTTTACGGCAGGTATTTACTACCCTACTGTGAGCTTAAGACGACAACATCTATATAAAAACCCGCCAAGTGCGAGTCGAACACGCGCAGAGTAGGTTCCGTAACAAAAAACTACTAATAATTTTGTTTGAAATTAGGAGCCCCCGTTAATTTTATTTTTTGATTTTAGTATTTTGTTGAAATAGCGGCAACAGAAATATGCAAGCTCGTCAAAACTTCCATAATAATATTTTAAAGAGCAAAGATTTGATGAAATTGTTTATATGCATTGAAGAGGCTCCGAAAATATTGAACCAATTTGAAATATTGAACCAATTTGAAAAATTATTTCAAATTGGTTCAAATTTTTGAAGCTACAATATCCCCAAATAACATAGGCTAAATATTATTCCCGTATTCCCATGGGAACGAGAACTACGTGGGTGAAACCGCGTGAAATCAGCTAGCATTGATTATTTTTACTATGAGCGGATGTTGCATGATTAAGAAATGAATTATTGTGTACTAAAACCTGCCACGTCACGTTATATTTGTTAACTTAGAAGCCAACACTAATGATTGGATGAGTTGCTTTTTTATTGGAAAGTAATTAATTAATATTTTAGTATACATTCGATTGTGTAGGTGCGTCATTAAAATTCTTGTATTTGAGATCTTACTCTTAAGATTTTATTTTCTTATTTGTTTATTATTCAATCATCCCTGCTGTTAGTGACTTCACTACAAGATTTTTCTTAATTATAACAGGCTATAAATACTCTCTTTTAGGTTGTTAGAAACAGCTCCTTAACTATCTCTAACAATTAAAAAAAACGCAATACTATTTTATGTCTGTCTTTTAAGTTTTATTCATGTCTTTTCATAAGGTTTAAAGATATACAATATTTACTGCCTCATCAACAGAAGTTACAGAGGTAAATTGTAATTAATTCTTTAATTATTTGCATCCTTTTCCCCATGTATGTTAACTGTTATTTTAGTTCTATTTAGATATGTTTTAGTTTGTTAGTACTACCCGTTTGCTCTAAGTTTGCTGGTTGCCGTCGCCTCCCTTACTACGTCTTTAAACCATCGTCTACGCCAGCGGCAAACTTAGAGTTGTACCTTTTATTTTTAAGTGGAAATCTTCAAGGATGCCGTGCCGGTCTCCTACCAACTAAAACCTCACGATGCATGCCAGATTATGCCCAAAATCAAAACAAAAAAAAAACATTTCTTTCGCATAATCTTACCCTACTTACAAAACGTCATGAATACAAATAGCCCTCGGAAAAATGCGTCAGGGATTACTATCTAAAACAGAAGTTAATTTCAAATAAACTAAAAACTCATACTCATATTTTATTTTCTTCAACATTTTCACTTGCTTTCATACACGCCATGTCATTCGGGTGGACATTACACATAACTTCAAGTTACGTTCCTCACTCGCGCACATAAACTTAATGAGTTCCCAGTTTACTTATTTAGGAATGAAGGATTATATTGTTTGTTCGCTTATTTACCTTTCATCTAAAGTCGTAAACGTCTCCAGTAAAATTGGTTAGTCGTAAACGACGAGCTATTCCTATCTTTGACCAGACGTTCACACATGGCTCTAAAATAGAGTCTTTTACCATTATGGTTATTAAAAAAAAAGTACAGGAAGTACTGTAGCTTTGTAGAACACTTGTAATTATTTAAATTGTAAATTGAAATATGGAAAATTGAGTTAGTAAGTATTCTCTTTTCCTATCTACATCTGAATATTTATTTATGCATTGGATGCGTAAAAGACAATAGAAAACAACACCAAATAACATTTTTAGATAAAACCCGAAGAAGATTTATGGACTTCCAAATTGATCGTACGATTCGTATTTTTGTATCGATAAATATTAGATTTTTTAAAATGTTGTATAGTTCCTTTACTAGTGATGTAATATGAAGTGAATAGTAATGATAGTTTTTACCTTATATCTATTTTCGAATGCGCATGCATATATGAAACAGTAACATCCAGACTATCTTTTATACATGTAATTTTATCATCATGATTTGACCAAGGGGAGCTACATCTTTAAAAACATGAAATTTCATCTTCCACAGTGAATGTCAATCGAACCGTAGACTTACCTTAGGTTATCTGTGTTCTGCATTCAAAATTCTTTCGATTAACATAGTCTAATAAATGAATAGTTTGGTCCAATTCAGACTGTGAAAGTAAATGCAAGATTGATATAATGATACTTCCAAGAGATGATAGTAAGCAGCCAGGTGTCCTCGTCCATCACGCACATACACAGTGTTAAGTTTCACGCGAAATCTGAGGCACAGACAGCTACAGAATACTGTTCCACCAAAAAAAGCGAGACGTATCAAAAATCAGGACCGCGAAACAAGTCCTAACGAACTTAAATAATACGTTTTTTGCTTCTTTTTCTATACTGGCAAGACAGCTTGTCGGCGCACGAGAGTGCCTGCGGGCGATTTCGGTATTTTTTTGTTATTTTCTTTTCATACGAGTTGCGTTCGTCCGAGCTTGTTCTTGCGGGTAATGGCTTCATTATACCTCTCGGGAATACTCGGGATTGAGAAAAGAGACTCGGGGCTACTAAGAAACATGATTTGCTTTACATTCTGAGAGCAGAAATGGTTCAAAACTTGAGGATACTGAGGTTATTTGAAGGAATTATGAAATTCTTTGTTATTGCTCAAAGTTTTGTAATGATAGCCAGTGTGTTAAAATCTGAACATTCAGAAAGTTTAACTCGCAGTTTTAGCAATTGCTTGGTTATTTACCAATTAGGTTATTATGTTTGTGCTTTAAACGTCAAAACTGCTTTGTCCAAACTAAGTCGCTGTTAGGATCATTTGTAAAATAGAAGTTATTTTTTGTATAATTAGGTTCTGTCAACATCTCCTATACTTTTATATGAAGGCTTTCTTATCTTAGGATTCATATCTTTAACCTTCAATTCTTGCTTCGAATGTCCAACTTCAATTTCAGGAGTTCTGCAGTGTATAACATAAAGAATTAGGTACATTAGCATATTTGTACTTATAAATTCTAAGTACCAGCAAAACTAAACACTCAAACCACTCGCTCATAAGCAAGTTAAAATAATTACAAAACAAAAAGAAAACTGCAAGAGACAGATTTTATTGCAGATTACTAAGTAAGTAACGACTATTCGCTGCCTTTTATTCTTAGCGAACAAAAACAACATTAATCTGCGCACAACGTGGTGTTTATCTCTATTCAACCATTGAAAAGGTGCAATAAATATAGTAAGCATACGTATTGCAATTGAAATGTACACTACTTAATAATCGCAGGCATGCAACCACCACACGATCGCTACGTGTGGCCGCGCCGTTACAGAACGATATTATCGATACCAGAGAATTTTATTTCCCATCACTATCGCCGCTCGTAATACCATTTTTTTATGTTAATAAAATAGTCGATCGATTGTACTGACGAAGCGTCGATAGTTTCCCAACACTATTTTCGTTTGACGGGTTTTGATATGTGGTTTTAGAAACCCAATGGGTTGATTAGGCATGATTGTTAGTCTTTCTTTTAATCATGTTGCTATTATATAAATTTCTTGTTAACTCGTTTCTATTATGTTTGGGGCGGGTATTGAGAAAATGACAATGATGTTATAACAATACCTATAGATTTATTTAATAGTGAAGAAGTTGATGCAATTATAAGAAGTATTATGCATTCTATTATTATTGTTACGTAACTGCATAACAATTGGGAAATCTTCCACAAAATTCTAACAATCGACACTGAAAACAGAAATTGTAAACTAAGTTTTCCATATTTCAAAGTGCAAATTAGAATTCAGAATGACAATTTATAATCAGAATTATACGTCAGTGTCATTCACAATGTAATCAGTTTAGTCGATAATCGAATGGCGTCACGTGTGGTCGCCAGATCGATGTATCGATATCTCGCGCGAATACGTTCGCTGACAACGCCAAAGCTAGTTGGTTCCCGCCATATTTGCCTTGTCGGACACTAAGATTTATAATATAAAATGTTCGTGTACTAGACCATATTGCGGTTTTATTAGTGATGCCTTGCTGCTACTTGATTTATTATTTTGTAAATATAAGAGAAATGAGGTTGTTTAAATGAAGTAGGTATTTATCGGATATTTATGATCCTACAGCTCTACAAGTTTACAACTACATTCTTGTTTCAATTTAAAATTTACAATATTGGAATTAAAAGAAGGTGGATGAGACTAAATAAATAATTAATTAATGTTAGGTACCTTTTACATCTAAAAATGTACCAGTTCATTAAAATGTTACGAAAAGCTATATTAAGCTTGGCTTATAACTCGATCTTTTAGAAAATCGATATGAAAAATATATTATAAAAATGGATGCATTCGATTTCAAATTTTCCTTACTAATTAAAATACCAAGTTCTATAGTGAATTTGCATTTTTACTTAGCTAGTGCCTAGTGCCTTGTAGCCCAGGTGCGATTTTACAGCTAGATATTCCTCGATAACGCGAGTATCGAGTTCCTACTAAGATCTTAATCGCTAGATGTATTAGTGCGGTACTAGAGGTGTGGTCCAATGATTATGCGAAAAGGTATAAATTGAGAAATCCTATATATTATAGAGATGCTGATAATGTTGTTTTTACGCTGAACGCGCGTTTATGAGGAGGTAAAGCATGGAAAAATAGGCAAGAAAAGCCTACCTGACATTGATCTGATGTTTTTCAAATCAGTCCAGTATTGGAACAGTACTATTGTAATATTAAACATAATATATTTTGAGATAGTCGTTTTTAGTTATTCTATTTTTACAATAGTGACAGAAGTAAATGTTTTCAGCATTTACTTTTACCACAACTCCAAAATCCTTCTTAAATCCACAAGGGTCAACCTATAAAAATGTATTTTTCAAAGTTAAGTTATCACTCCACTTTACTTTCTTTACTCAGATATTCTTGTAGGTACAAGTATGAAGATCTCGTATTATACTTACTATTTATTATTTTGCAACCTTATCATCATTAAATGTAAGTACATTGTGCCCGCTGCAACCCAACTCTTAGGCCGCTGTGTTGGCATACATGCATCCTTAAACACTTATAAAGCATTGTGTTGGCAGTTAATTAACCCTCACAAGATTTATCGCAGTCACTCGATTCAGTGTCATTTGTGATATAGTGCCAACGAATCGACAACACCGGTTATCTCAAAATCGATTTCATATTGGGGTTAATTGAAATATATAGAATGATTTTAAAAATATGTTTTAATTGCATGATCAGGTACCTCTGCTCGGAATTAACGATATCGATTAAAAATGTATCGAGTCTCGATTACGGGTTTGATCGATTGATTTGTAGTTGTTATTTTTATATGTGTTATTCTTGTTAGATGTAGTTTGCGTATCAAGTTTAGGAATTTCATTCCTATTTATACATTATATGCGAATTTTTGTACTACCCATTAACTAGTGGGCTACTCGCGTGAAATTTACTTAGCTTTCTTATTTCTTATTGGTAAAGGCAGCTTACAAAAAATTAAGCTGTCATGGGACTACTAGCAAATGTGAAACACTTCAATTATTTTGTCAAAATCCAAATTCACCTGTAACATGTAACGGCGATTTCGCCTCGCCAAAAACCTGTTTATTCTTCGGCTTAGGTTTCACATCAAAATTTATATTTTCTAGGTGTAAGAATTTCGGCTCTCAGTTGATAGGTATGCGATTCGCCTCGTCATTTTATCAGTAGGTAGCTAAAGACTAGGAAAATCAACAAAAGGTTTAAATTGCCTCATTTCTTAAGGCGTACTGCATAATGTTTCTCATATTATCAAAGTGATTAAGCAATTTCTGTACCGAGGACGTTCATTTCCAGTAGCCATGATTAATGTATAGTACTTGTGTCTAGCCAGTCATTTACTATGCATGCTATGTCTCTATGTAAGTAGGTACAGGTCTTGTAGCTACATGGACAAACTTATAATTAGAATGACAAAGTATTTGACACCAGCCTTACGTGTCTGTTTATCAAACCTCCCTTCTTCGTGGCAAGCAAAAATCTTGTAAGTAAAGTTTTTATTTTGTCCAATGGTCCACCATTAATTTTATTATTAATAATTAATAATACCTTGCATGTAGGATTGTAGGCGCGTCTTAGGGATGATACTGAAAATGATAGCAAATAGATCTCAACACAAAATCTAAGAAATATAAAAAAAGTCAAATTTGAAATTAGAAACAAGAATTAAGAGAATTAACAGGATACTTTATTGTTAAAAATTACAGAGAAACATAAATATTACATATCTATATTTACACTATTACTATATATTTATTAAGAGAATTTGAATTCATCATGAATTGAAGTGACTATGTTTTTACGAATATCGATTAAATTATACGATTAATGAAGTCGATATCATGACTAATGAAATTCAATTAGCCCATCACTATTATAATTTCTTTTATAGATTTTTATCAGTGGTGATAAATTGTTGTTTATTTGACGTTATTAATAAATATTTGTTTATTATTGACTACGTATTTAGGGATCGTTCTGTTAGTGAACCCTACCCGGATCTTTGATGTATCTAATCGCCAACCTCACCTGCAAGTGGCGCACCTGCTGATTGACTAATGAGGCTCTGATGTTAACGCTTATAGAAGACTAGCGGACGTCACGCGGTTTCACCCGCGTATCTCCCGTTTCCGTGGGAATATGGGAATAAAATATGTTCACTAGAGAAAATGTAGCTTCCCAACAGTGAAAGAATTTTTCAAATCGGTTCAGTAGTTCATAGCCTATCCGATGCAAACAAACAATCAAATCTTTATAATATTAGCATAGATTAAGGGGTTAAAAGGCATTGGCTTTTAGAAAATCCAAACAATCAATACAATTGCCTATCGTAAAATAAACCTCGGATTTAACACCTACACTTGAGAAAGGAAGAACATCTAAAAGTGGGTAAAATGGTTCTCAAACTTGAACAGACTATGTCACATTTACCAAAAACTTACAATTTAAAGATGGATCCACCTCTTGGCTGTCTCTGCCAGTTGCAGTACTGCTTTCAGTTCAGTCTTTGGTCAGCGTATCGTTATGCATTATGGGCCTACTTCATATTTGCTAGCGAGTCCGGATCCACAGTTTTGGGAAATGCTCGTTTAAAATAAATCGATATCGATAACATTAATCGCGTACTTATAAATCGATTTTACAAAAAAAGGAATTAGTGATCCCTCTTGGTTAAGATTTCATATTACAAATATTATAAAACATAAATAACAAAGAAAATTACATCACATTGACACAATCAATAAATAAAATCAACAATTCAACACACACAGGTAAAAACTTTAATCACTTTTGTTTCACGAAGAGAAAAATTTAAAAAAAAACACGAACAAATTGGAACTGTCAAAAATCACCCCCTCATATAAGGTGAGACGACTTTATAAAGTTGGTGGTATAACGCGCGTTAAGGCGGGCGCACACTGAGCGATCTTTGGATAATTAAAGAGGCCAGTGGATGATAAATAACCAAGTGGCCGCGTTTTTACCGCGGATGTCATTATCTCAGCCGACTCTATCAGCCGTCACTCGATTATAGTGATGTGGTATAAGTATAGAGCTGTTGATACCCTACCGGTAGTTTTTGATGATATATGTTGCAATAATTTGTTTTTGTGTCCGTTCCGACAAAGAAGAAAAAAAACCTGCTGGCAAAATACAGTGATTAATGTGATTATCTATAGAAAATATCTTTATCTTTAAAATGTATCCATATATCCATCTGTTGTAAAATTTTAATGTAGATACTTGCGTAGTCAATAACTACAAACATAAACAATAGAAGAATATTGGGTAATTTAAAGAACAGTTGAAAGAGAAAGATCAAATCGAAACGTAAGGCAAGGTAAAGCAACTAGAGAGTGATAAAGTGAATTAAGCAACTACATATATAAACCAACACTGAATGATAATTTTGTTTCCTATTCCGCCAAAATGACGCAGATGATCTGACGAGAAATATCTACCAGAGCAGGGTTAATTTTCGCAGTTCGCAACACTTTTATCCATGTGGCAACGGGGAAGAGTACAAGCCCTGTTGGGCGAGGGGCCCGTTGTGGTAACGGTAAAGAGTAAAAAATTTCGCCACCCCAATTTATACCGACGGTGTTGTAAGAGGTGACTAAGGGAACACATTTTCGCGAAATCTATTGCGTAGAGAAGGAAAGCTCGAGATAAAACCCGGTTTTCAGTAAAATGACAATCGTTAAGCCAATTTGAAGGCCTTATGGGCGGCTTGAAAGATTTGAACGGCGGGTTGTCACGACCTGCGCCTGTTGGTTTCAACACGACAATTGGCTCACCACCACGTGGGTCTAAAACTATAAGGTGAAATGTGGGCGTTATTAAAGAGTGTATCAACAGCTCTATACGAACAATCTCTCGCGACAGCGTAGCGCATGAATAATCGAGAGGTCCGAGTTGATGAGTGCGCGTGAGAGCTTTTTTATCTCACGACCGGTGTGCATGCGCACCCCGCCAGGAAAGGCCGTTTGGGCCACGAATAATTATTGGTAAATGTAAAAAATGTCTCTTAATTGTGAACGTTGCTTGCTTGTTAATTTTTGACACGAATAACTTGACATGCTTTGATGGAGTTTGTTTTTAAGGAAGATTAAGTTGGGTTTTGTTGTCAAATTATGAAATACTAGCGGACGTCACGCGGTTTCACCCGCGTAGTTCCCGTTTCCATGGGAATATGGGAATAAAATATAGCCTATGTTCACCGCAAAGAGTGTAGCTTTCCAACAGTGAAAGCATTTTTCAAATCGGACCAGTAGTTCCGGAGCCTATTCGTTACAAACAAACAAACATAAAAACAAAAAAACAAAAAAACAAAAAAGCAAACAAACAAATCTTTCCTCTTTATAATATTAGTATAGATCAATATCATGTTACTCGTTTTCTTATCGATTTATAATAAGACTCTACTAGTACTTCTGTGAAGAGCAGACCTCGCGATCACACTGGAAAAAAGCTACCTGTAAGGAATCATGTCCTAATGTGCCTTAGCCAAAAATCATCAAGATCCGTTCATAAAAACGCGACAATAATCTTCTCCCCTTTTCTCCGCCATCTTTCCCAAAAAATCTCTCGACAAGAGTTGTATTTTAAATCAAAGAAAACGTGTGCACAGTTTGGTGAAAATCGGTTAAGAAATGCATCCTTTAGACCGGAATTGACATACACACAGACATATAGACGAAAGCAAAATCGTCCATACTGTCGAATCAGAGACTCTCGTTCGCTTCGCTCGCTCGGTCAATAATTGCCCATTGCTTTATTTGCGGGGAGCCCCGCCATTTAGTTTTTATTCGAAAACTCTTGTTCTTGTTCCATATTAAAGCTCCTTAGTTACTTACGCCCTGTAACATCATCAGTATAAGTCCCGTCCTATTTAGAAGTTACCGGCAGTGTCCACCTTGTAACCTTAGCTGCTATTTTTACTACAATACCCAATCTTGCAAGGAAGTGCGAGTTGAACTCACGCACTGAGGTTTCGTTCACAAAAAAATATATCTGTCTAGGGGTAATGTTCTCCCCAATACAAATTAGTCAAGCCCAAACATAAGGTAACTGCTGTAAATCGTTAAGGAATTCCCTCGATTTGAGGAATTTCTTCAATTTCTTCATTATCCCCGCATCAGATTCTGACTTCCTGTATATGGGACCACATGGGAAGCATCAGCTTTCAAATAAAAAAAGAATCATCAAAATCGGATAACTCTTTCAAGCGATTTGCCGGTAACAAACATAAAAAAAAAATTAAAAAAAAAAACATACAGACGAATTGAGAACCTTCTCCTTTTTTGGAAGTCGGTTAAAAACAGGAAAATCCATGTTTTTGGCATGGAAGCCCCCTTTAATTCCTATTTTTTTTTACATTTTTGTAATTATTATAATAGCGACAATAGAGATACACCATCTGTGAAAAATTCAGCTCTCTAGCTATCACGGTTCCTGAGATACAGCCTCGTGGCCATTTCTTGTGAAACAACGTAATATTTATGCAAAAAATATTTTATGACGATAATATTTTCTCATTTACAAGTCTTCAATGAATATGTTGTACATAAAAGAGAGAGCAAAAATATAGTAATCAACTGCCATTTGCAAAAACAATAAATTACACACCAAAAAATGTAATTTACACCACACGTACGGACAATCAGAAATGACTCAAATATTAAAAAATACTATTTTTGGTGAGACCACTCTTGCGCAGTTAAATTAACGCCTCGAAGAAAAATGTCTTTAGGTTCGTCCGGATTAAACTGTGTCCATTCTTGCTATTATTTCTTTTGTTATAGCCCAAATTAAGCTAATTAAGCTTGTGCTATGGGATCTAGACGACTGATAGAATAGTAATATATTTCTAAATATATAGTATACTAGCTGTGCCTGCCCGTACTTCGTTCGCGTGGAATGTAATAAAAAAAATTTGTTTATTTAGATTTTTTTTGTTTTTGGCATTTTTTCTAAAATAAAAAAAAAAATCTAAAATAAAAGTAGCCTAAGTTACTCCTTATTACAGAAGCTATCTGCCAGCGAAAGTCCCGTCCCAATCGGTGCAGCCGTTCCAGAGATTAGCCGAAACAAACAGACAGACAGACAAACAAAAATTTTAAACATATGTATTTTGGTATGTGTACCGTATATGCATTCATTTGCATGTAGTAGAAAGCGGTTATTTTAATATTACAAACAGACACTATTATTTTATTTATTTGTATAGATTGTAGATAAATTACACCCTGACACAGAACAAATCAACATGCTCATCAAACAAAGAGATTTGTCCTGGGTGGGAATCGAACCCACGACAAATTAAAAGCAAAGTTTATTAATGGAATTTTTTTTTTCAGATGTCAATTGCGGGTTATTTACCAGCAACTCAGAAGTGGTAAGTTTTTCAGTAGTTTATTGAAGTTATCACAATTTCTTTACTAATCTACACTAATAACATAAAGAGGAAAAATTTGTATTTTTGTATGTTTGTAATGAATAAACTCAAAAACTACTGAGGCGATTTCGAAAATTGTTTCACCATTGGAAAGCTACATTCACCCAAAGACTTCTATATAAACTGAGGTAGACGCGCCGTACTCTAACAAACGAGATTTCAAAAGCAATCCTCAAATACACACATTACTAAGACTACACTCACTTATAAATATTTTTTACGTAATTGTTACCACACGCAATTGCAATATACGAATAGAAAAAGAGTAAAAGAGAAGGCGTATGGACTCCGATTGCAAGTCGAGCACCTACTTTCGAAGTTTTGACTCACAACAGTGCGAGCAACGCTGCTAATTAGCTCAGTTTATAGGTTTCAAAAATCGGTGCGTAGGGCATGTCTACCTCAGTTTATATAGAAGTCTTTGCATTCACCCTGAGTAACCTAAGCTATACTTAATTCCCATATTCCAACGCAAACGGGAGCTACGCGGGTGAAACCGCGTGACGTCCGCTAGTACATGATAAATTTATCGAAAAAAATATACTGTTGACTCCAATACTAAATAGTAGTACCACGAAAGTTTAAATATGTAAATAAATAATTTAAAAGTAATTTACTAAAGCGAAAGCTTATCATTTAATTTTACGTTACGTTTGACCAGCTAGATATTTATTTAATTAAGACTATTTCTAGCGCTCTCCTCACCATTTTAAATTACCAATTAATTACTATATTCAGATTCAAAAATACCCAATTCATGTTATTTATAATTGATTTTATAAAACAAACAAACCACAGTCATTTGTACAACATTTGCTTGAACATAAACTGTAAAGAAAGCGCTTGATCTGACCCTTGTTTAGGACTACAAAAAGTATGAAAAGCAACGTTTAATTTAGTAAACACGTCTATAAAACAGTTTCGTGCGTGACTTAAAATGGTTGCAGCGGCCATACATTGTACTGTAGGTAAAAATATGTATTTTACGAAGTAGAGTAACTCATTGGAGTGCCTTTTGTTAAAACAATGACAAAATAAATGCACATTGGCTTATGAAAGTCATGGGTTGAATGCACGGGAATGGTGCGTACTCGGGTTTAAATTAATGAGGCTGTGGTACTTGGTTGTATGGAGTGTGATTTTTTCAATGCACTTGAGAAATGTAAGAGGTTTTCTATTTTGCTTTTGATTAATTAAAGGGTTTAAGGTTGGAAACTTGGGAATTTAATGGTATTTTTGTCAAACAAATCAGCCTATACTGGGAAATTATACTATCATTTTGGGAGGATCAGTGGCCAGATTGCCAGACGAGTTGGTACAAGGTACTGTTTACAAGACAACTTTATACTACTCCCAGGTATTTAACATTAAAAAAAAAAATACAAAAAATAGTGTTCCACTCTGTTGTCATTACCGCGACTTTCAATATAAGTATTTTTAACCCGATGTCAAAAGAATACAAGTAAAAATGTCTTTAAAGTTGAAATTTTGGCTGTTACCGATACTTCGAAATAAGCTAATGTAGATAATAACATAGAAATATAACGCAATTATACCGGTACCTACGCAATTATAACAGTGTTATATGTCTATGGATAATAATAAGAACGTTCCTACCTATATTTATTCGATCTTTCTTGCATCAATCTATACAGACAAAATGAGCCCCGATGAACAAGCTTGTCGAATAAGTCGCACTGTTTATTTATGTGTCAGGCGTTTTGGAGCGAACTTCTTGTCCAAATGTTTGCATTGTGCATTTTGTGTACATCTCGGTTATATTAACACACTGTAGGTAAATAAAATACATCGAAATCAATATTTTGCTTTGTGAAATGCTATCATAATAATTTGAGCAGTAAGTTTCTCTTGATGAATAATACTAGCGAGAAAGAGGAAAGCTTTATTTCTTTTTTAATTTTTGTAAGAGCTAGTAGACGCCAGTGTCGTCACTCGGTGGAATTATACACATTCCTTCTGATTAAGTGAATTTGAAAGTAACACTGCTCCATCTGTTACGACTTCACATCGAAAACCAATGAATAAATTTTGTTAAAATTTCGGTACACAGTTGTTTTTTAACCTGAGGAAAATTTTACAGGGATGCTATGCTATGCCGGACTCTTACCGACTATAAATCACAAGTTTCCTACCTGCCTAAGGTTAGGAACCTTGGGTAAGCCCTTGGAATGATGACCCTAAAACTCCCAACAGACCTTTTCTACCACAGCGGCCTTACCTAGGGGGGGTTTGGGTGCTTCTTACGGGGTTGTCTGGGTGTTGTCCCGCTTCTTGGGTGCGTTCTTGGTTGCGTGCGCATGAATCCCTCATGTCACGCTGACGTCTAGGGCCTGCTTCTGTAAGGACGGTGAGCAGACGGTACTTAGGCCCCCGGTCATGTAAGATGATAGTCTTGGTCGAAGACACGTCTGCGGCGCGGCGCCCCCATCCCAGACTGTGGAACTCCCGCTCCCTCCCCGCCGTTTCTTCACGAGCATAACCTGCTAACAGAAATAGGCAGCGGAGTCGTGCTTACTCCCGCTGGAGATCATGACTCGCACCATGGTCTCCAGCGACAGAATCGGTACACAGATAGAATTCAGCTCGGGAAACGATAAAGATACTTTTCATACCGGGAAATCCGTCACCACGGGCGGGGCCACGACATTCTGTGTTAATACCTCCAGCCCCACATTAATAGCAGTTTACTAAGTTGCAGCAACCAGCTTGTCCATTAACACAGTATTTACATAAGTACATGGGCTATTTCAAGTGAGCCAATGATAGCTGTCCAAGTACTTGGTAATTGAAATGGCATTTAGCATTAATTTACTAATTAAGTTTACTAAGCTACACAATTGTGTGTACACCTAAAGTTGTAGTTGAGTACTATTTGAATGCACAAGCGGCAGCGTGTCCCGCCAAGTTCAAAATAATATTATAAATAATGTTAACATTCGAATCGCAGATCTTTTGAAAGATAAAATACTTTTTTCAAATCTCAACGTTTTTAAAAATTTGCTGTGGCAGCTTCGACTTATATTTAACTCCTTGGGGGTGAAATTTTGTTTTTATTAACCAGGTAACATAGTACGATACAAACATAATAGGTGGGTTAGGGTAGGTTAGGCTACACAATTGTGGTGTACCTATGTGGATATTCACAGTATATTAGAAACTGCCAAAACTCTACTGTTCTCGTAGCTAGCATAAAGTGCTACATGGCCTCTTTTGTGCTTAAGTGTGCCCTACTCTTAATGGGTTCACCAGTCATTGGAAAAGGAGGAATCTTATAATCCTCAAAAAGCTGCTATTTTTAAGATTTTGTTTCAATAATTATTTTTTTAGAATACGTTATTCCTATTATAGTCATTAGATTACAAAAAGCTACTTCAATATTTTAAAATTATAATCCTTATTTATGTGATATTATAACAATATCTGCCGAGATTATCTTTTGAAAAGCAAATAATATGCTAAGCATCCCTAAGTCGACGATTTTGAACATTTCAATGAATTTTTTTTCGATGTTCATAAATATATGTCTTTTTAATCCGATAAAGAATATCCTATGTCAATTTGGTAACTGTACAAGTGCTTATGACGTCGAAGATTGTGTGATAGCGACATCTAGTAGCATTTTTGACGCAACTATGGTTTTATTATAATCCAATAACAAATGATTCGAACCGACTATAGTGTGAAGATTTAGCCTTAGTTAAGGCACAGTTGTTCTTGTAAAAACATTCGTACTTTACTTCAGAATAGAGTAAGTATAACAAAGGTCACATTTCATGATCGTTGAAAGCACATGCATTTTTGTGAGTTAGAAGTTATTAAACCTGGTTAAAACTATCACGTTTTATAGCAAACGCTTTTTCTCCTAGAGAATAAAATATTACCTACACAGATGGCCCGTGAACCAAATGGCATAAATATAGACCACTTTTCACCACCCCTAGTAAGTATTTATGATAGAACTATTAATTCAAATATCAATAATACCGTAAACAGTTCAATCACGCTTATTTATTACCGTTTCATCCATATGAATTATTGAAATAACTTTAGGTGGAATAAAATTGTTGGGATATACACACCAAGAAAAAAATATAATGAAATCGTTTTCCAATCAGAACCTTCGCCTTAAGCAGGTAGTTCCGTAGTGTGGTATGCGCCTGGGCAACCGCTGGGACCATTTCTAAGAAACCAGATAAACCCAGCGACACACTCAATTTATTGTGCTTTTTCAACGATTCACATTCTCTATGTTTACTAGTGTAAATGTCACTTGTATAAAATTGGAAAGGTGGAGCTATATTTTATTGAATTATTGGTTGTTATTTTTTAATTTTTATAACTTACAGACAGGTGGTTAAGTAATTATTTAAAGATGCGGCTTTTTAGATGATATTTCTACATAATTTGTACATCTTTAAAATTTGTTCATTATTAATACTATGATGTGATTAAAGCTTTTATCCTCCTGTTCTATTTTCTTATTCACGAATGTATTTTTCTAAAACAAGTGCACCAGATATCTACCAATTTTCTCTCTTTCCACTAAAATCATTTGCATAAACCCATTGATGGATCGTTTTTGAAGGTTGTTGTAAAATTTATTTTTTCATTACTTTGTGCTTCTGCTTTGTCTATATAAATATCTTGACATAGTATAATCTACACCAATCCACGGGAATACACCTAATCTATTTACGTAATATGCCTGTCTGTGTTAGTAGACCCGTGTGGTGACAGGATAGATACGATAGAAAACAAATTACTCATTAACTGTATGTTTGTTTGTTACCTTACTGGTATAAAAAAGAAAAACATTAACTATATATTTAGTACATACAAAGACCTCCTTTAAAACGTGACAAATATTAACAAATAACATAAATGTATTCATAATGTGAGCATAATCTTCATGCTGGTAGAAACGTGCGTGACTCGATCGAGATATGAACCTGGGACCTTTGACATGAGCTTACTGCCGCATACGGTTTGTGACTACCGTTTACTGTTGTGCTTATCGATGGCCTCATATGGGATTTTATTTTTAGTTTAATATTTTTTACTACAAAGATCTCTCTTGTATCTTGTGTTCTTCTGATCTTGTGTTAGAGGCTACATTATAATGATACTTATTATTCTTCAAGAAACCCTTTGTGTCAATGTTATTTATTACCTTTATTTTTCAATTTAACTATCGATATAGTATATTTTGCAATTATGTAAAGGAGATGAAAAGGCAAAGATTCTTCATTTACCTATTAATATGTGGGCTCCAAACACTTAAAATACGAAAAGCAAAGTTATGTACTGAATTAGTTAAATTTCCTCAAAATAAAATTAGGTGCTATGAATTTATCTATTAAATACCTACCCGTATGAAATTTTTTATTACATCCTATTTATGGTTTATCATCACTTTGTTTCTTACTATACTTTTATATCAAGCTCAAAAACTTCAAATTTGATTAAATTAATTTCTAAAATAAAGCATCATGAAAAATAATGAATTTTTTTTTTCGTGACACATTCGAGCGATAATGTCAGTTCATATAAGTCTATTAATTTATACAGATAGCCCTTCACAAATACTTTTTAGGAACAAATAAGATATAAATTAGTAGTTATTTTGCGGTGAAACAGTTCACGCTTAGTTAGAGGCAAAAAGAAAAACGGCATCTAAACCACAGGCCTAGCATGCGCACGCGCACGCGCATACAGTAATTTGTATTGTGTGGTTTATCTACGAGTGGTTATTGTGAGATAGGCAATGTAGATCAAATGGGTATTACTTTGGTTTAGCTGTTGTTGGGAGGGTGGGAAAAAGTAAATTATGCAACATAAAATCGGCTGAAAAAAGAAGAAGACATTTTTATGTGATTGAACGACCGCAAGATGGTCGATGTAACCGATGAATTGCTCAATGTATTATATTCTTTTGTTGTAGCTTATGATAACCATAGGGCCCATCCGATCAAAAATTACGTTGGTATCATTCGCTCTGCCGCGTCTGTAGAAACATTCTAAAAACTATTTTAAAGAATCCCCTATTGTTAACATTTGGGAAAATCGAAGCAGGGAGCGATATATACGAGCCTCTCGGATGCAAAGTGTGAGGATGAAGACCATATCAAACAATTTTTATATTTATTTCCAAAACGTCTCTCACAAAACTTGAAGTACCAATTTATCCACTTTTAATATCTGATATTGCCAAGGTAACCTACACAAGCTTCATAGTCACCGATCGCTTATGGAGATAATTATTCTCATCAATTTTGAAAGTCACGGAATAGTGGGCTATAAGTTCTAATTTTCCAAAATAAAAATTCAGACAAGTGCAACACGTAACTCAAATTAACGACGTACACAACACACATAACAAACAATTCTTTCGCACTCGATTCGCATCGATAATCGATTTCTCGCATTACGAATTAGGCAATCGATGTTTCGAATGCCTAATTCATAATGCGAGAAATCTTCAAGAATCGAATAGCATTTAGTTACATACGCAGACGACAGGTATGAAGAAGGGAATAATGAGATTCATTGTCATGAAAGTATCGGATACATTGTACCGATTAATTTACATTAAAACAGTTGAGGGTGTCGACCTTTCCATTAATTGATTCTAGGGCAGAAAGAGAAGGACGGGAATCGAAGAAGTTTATTAGAGTACAACTATAGACTAGATTTGTTCAAATATTCTTGGAAATACGGAGTAATAGGCGGTCGAAAATGACCTGAACTGATTCGATAAAAGATGACATCGCCGTCCTGCTTTGTTGCTCGACTTGGCAGAAGCACTGCAAGGCTTTACAATATCTGACACCCCTCAGATAGTCAGGATGGTCCTGACAAGGTTCCGCATTGTACACGTTGCTGATTTTACGTATAGATTATGGCCAGTCACAGTCCAAAAATGAAATTGGGTGAAGCCTACGTCCAGCAGTCATGGACTGTGATAGTATAGATTTTGGGAGCAGTCGCTATTCTTTTTTTTTATACGACTATACTGGTGGTCGCCGCAGCCTATGGACTGCAACACCGAAGGTGCTATACTTGCGCTACTGACCCTGTAAAAACCTTCTAAGACCCCTTTTGAAGAACCCGAACTCTACGTCCGGAGCGTTCCAGCATGGTTAGATCCGATAGAGGCTTTCTTTCGCGCATGCATAGGTTGTGTAATGATCTCCCTGCCTCGGTTTTCCCAAACGCCTACAGTATGGGGTTCTTCAAAGGCTTAGAAGGTTTTTTAGGGTCGGCAGTGCGAGTGTGACACGCCTGGTGTTGCAAACGTTCATAGGCTGCGGTGACCACCGGTCCTTCTGGTGGGCCGCATGCTTGTCTGCCATCTTAGGTAGAGTATGCAAGTTGACAAATGTAACCGTGCATCTATTTGACATTGTACGGTCACCTCTGTGTTTCAATTCGTCATGGCGGCCATTTTAACAGGCTTTGTTGCTACTAATTAAAATTACAGTCACAGTTGCAGCGAAGTTTGTTGCGTTGTAACTAAAATATTTTGTAATAGGTAGCGGGTTTGTTGAAGTTCTTTGCTGAATAGTAAAGTAAAAATATTAGGTACTAGATGATGCTCGCGGCTTTGTCCCGTGGTTCCCGCTTCCCGTGGGAACTTATTCCCGGGATGAAAAGTAGCCTTTGTGTTATTCCAGACTATAAGTTATCTCTGGGCCAAATTTCAGCCCAATCCGTTCAGCCGTTAGAGCGTGATTGAGTAACAAACATCTTCACAAACTTTAACATTTATAATATTAGTAGGATAGTAGGATATTAGTAGGATTTTAATTTCAGTTACTTTAGTTACGAATATTTACACTTATAATATAACTAGCTTAGTTCTTTTGAGATTTATTTCGAATCTCTAGTACCTACAAGGGTATACCTATCTAAGGAGAGGAGTGTTTGAAAATGATGTCGTAGTCGGTGTTTAGTGTGTTTACAGTCATAATAACTATCTTTTATGATATAATATGATCTCTTCCAACTTAGTTTTGGAAAAAGATGGGTTAGTAGGGGATTTAGGTATTTAAACTTTCATGGTTGCTAATACTATTATTAGAGTTAAAGTGATATTTACCATGTACTATTGAGTATTTCCGATATTTCGACACTGTTGCAAGCGCCATGATCACGGTGGAAATACTCAATAATACATGGTAAATATCCCGTTAACTCTAATAATAGTAGGGGATTTTCACAATAACTTGCCCGTTATTGAGTAGGTGCACCGCAGGTAAAGAAGCTCTGATAGATCTTCAAGTACAAAGAAATAAATTAATGTTCCAATACTTCATCTCTGCCTACTCTTGAGTGAATTTGGCATGAGGTGAGGATTTGATGTACTAACGTCTCATCTCTATAAATAAACTCCAAAAATATCGACTTATTTTTTCCGTACATAATAATCAGAGTGGATCTCGGCCAAATATCGTGATTTTTAGGGTACCGTACCCAAAGTACAAAACAGGACCCTATTCATGAGACTTCGCTGTCGACCAAATTGGACACCTTTTGGGAAAAGGCCAGGTCAAGAGTACCCTTATTCGGAGAGCATGTATGAAAACACTTATGAAAGTAGACGAAGCGAAAGTGATATGTCAGTCGTGGCAAGTGGAGAACCATAGTCTCTGCCTACCCCGTTGGGAAACAGGCGTGATGTTATGTATGTATGTATTCGCTGTCCGTTTGTCTGACTGTCTGTCTGTCTTTCCATCATGAGGCTGTATCTCAGGACCTTTTATAGCTAGAGAGCTGAAATTTTCACAGCAGATGTATTTTTTTTCTACTCCCATATGGTGGGCTCCCATACATCAAACGTGATTTCTTGCCGTTTTTTTGGTACGGAACCCTCGGCGCGCGTGTCCGCCTTGCACTTGGTCAATTTTTAGGGTTTCGTAGCCAAATGGCAAAAACGGAACCCTTATAGATTCGTCATGTCTGTCTGTCTGTCTGTCTGTCTGTCTGTCTGTCTGTCTGTCTGTCCGTCCGTGTGTCACAGCCATTTTTCTCCGAAACTATAAGGCCTATGCCATTGAAACTTGGTAACTAGATGTATTCTGTGAACCGCATTAAGATTCTTATATAAAACTAGAAAAAAAGTAGTAAATTTCGGGGGTCCCCATACTCAGAACTGAAACTCAAAATTTTTTTTTTCATCAAACCTATACGTGTGGGATATCTATAGATAGGTCTTCAAAAATGCTATTGAGGTTCCTAACATCATTTTTTTCTAAAAATAATAGTTTGCGCAAGAGACACTTCCAAAGTGGAAAAATGTGTGTCCCCCCCCCTCTAACTTCTAAACTAAGAGAATGATAAATCTAAAAAAATTATATGATGTACATTGCCATAAAAACTACCAACGAAAATTAATTCGAACGAGATAGAGCTGGTAGTTTTATTTTAATACGTCATAAACCGTAATTTTCGGTTAGAAAAATCACTACCACTGCGAACGTGTTAAAACATCAGTCAAAGTTACAACGAACTATAAGAACTTTTATATTATGTTACTTGCTGCTACGAAACCCTTCATGGGCGAGTCCAACTCGCACTTGGCCGGTTTTTATTGATTCCCGTTGGAATGGCGGCGATAAAATATTTATATCTGTTATATTTATTTGTTCCGCAAATAGGTCACTTACGTTTTGCTTTTCGTTTTGTCTATCACTTTATTCTGAAGGACGATTTGATTTTAGATTTAATAATAAACTCAACGTAGGGTAAATTCCTCAAAAGCTATTATTGTATCAAGCGTCATCGCTCTACAGAGGGTAAAATACCAAAAACTTATATAAACACTAGCTGATGCTCGCAGCTTCGCCCGCGTTAAATTTGGTTCTCGTTCCCGTTTCCAATGGAAACATTTTCACGGGATGAAATATAGCCTATATGTATAATCTACCCTGGTTGCAAATTTCAGCCCGATCGATTCAGCCGTTACAGCGTGATTGAGTAACAAACGTCTTCACTAACTTTCACATTTATAATAATAGTAGGATATGAAGCATTCACTCTCAACTAAGGATTAAATCAGCCAGTCCATTAATATATTTTTTTAGAGCCACCGAGGGTATTTTGTGTCGAAAGTGTATTAAAATTTTAATCATTAATGCCTCAATGGGGTTAAAATCGCCAAAACCGTAGAGGCATCAACACTAAGTAGAAGGTAATTTTAATTAATTGTAGTGGAATCGGAGGACTGAAACATAGAACAATCTACTTGAACGTTACTATGTTTATAAAATACAGCATTACGTTCTTGTAGTTTTGACTATTAAAGACACATAAAACTATTAAGTAATGTTCCAGATCTGTATCATTTCCTAAAGTTCTTAAACGGATAAAAATCGTTCCCTATTTAAACCTATGAAAAAAAAAAAACAAATTTATAGTTCCAAAAAACGGACCATTAAAAAGGCAATAAAGTGGCTGGTTCCACCGCCAATAAATCCGGAAAATGACTACCAATCAAAGTGTAAAAATAAATTTATAATGTAAATAAATAAGTCTCACCTACAAACTTTATTGTTCGGCCTTATATTTGGTAGTTTTATTCTTGACTTCCTCCACCGTGGTGTGAATACGCTAACTAGACAACCACACATAAAACACATCACATTTGACCTTAATTTAGACTTTAAAATCCAAAGAATGTAGAACTTGATGTATTTTTCCAACCGCAAAACATAACTTGGTATTCCAAAGCGTTAAGTCATTAAGTAGTCGACGCCAAAGAGTAATAAAAATTAGAAAACATAAATAAAGTTTTACTGTGAATGAATATACACTAACATAGTACCGAAATACGCGGGTAAAATAACATTACGTTGTATTATGTATGTAGGGGACTGATTTGAATGCAACCTGCGCGTGCGCAGATACGCGCGCAAAGTGATACACGCAACGGTTTAGGGTTCCTTAAAGTGGTACGAGGTTGCGGATGTAAGGTTTAGACTACTAAGAACCTCAACCTTACTACAGGGTACAGGGTATTAAAGAATACTACAGGGTACAGGATATTAAAGCTAGAAGAGAATGATCTTCGCTGGTAATACAGCTACATTCTTTACTTGACGTCATCGAGTATGGCATCTTCAATAGAGGTTGCTAAAGACTGAGAAGTAGAGAATGACATGATAGCAAGAAAAAGGAAATCGAGACTTTTAAAGCAAAGGGACTAGAAAAGAACTCTTAAGTACCCATTTTTTTAATGTGAGGAAAAACCAACATAGATTCTTTGCCGGAATCCTACCTACCAAAAACCACACGTATCCCACCGAACAGCCCGCGGTTCGGAACCTTGGGTAGGACTCCAAACAGACCTACGGCTACCACTGCGGCCTCGTCTAGGGGAGGGGGAGAAGGGGGGGGGGGGGGGCTCGTAGGGACCCTTTAGGTCGTTTGTCAACGCGACTCCTTTATTATTTTACGTTAAGACATCTCATGCTATGCCGAACTCCAACTGACTAAAACGACACGGTGTCCTACGCTCTCGGGACTCCTGGCAGACTGGCAACTCCTGTCCGATATTTGGTGGTTCATTCTTCTACATCCTCTCCATTGCCCAAACATAAGCTGATATGATTTGATAATTTGGGAGAGTTCTACGGGCAGCAGTGGACTGCCTAATGGCAGTTTATGGCACTGATGCACGTTTAAGCCGGTAGCATGCATCCATGAAGATTTCTGTACTCAAAAAAAAAAGCAGTCGCCAGATGTTGACGACCTAAGAGTTCTTGTCTACCTTTGCTTTGAAAGTCCCGATTTCCAGTTTCCAGATGTTGGAATATTTACTTCTTAGTCGTTAACATCCTCGATTGAATGCCATATTTCAAGACTTCAAGCCAAGAATGGAGTTTTTCTACCGTCGTAGATCACCTGGTTTGATTGATTGATTGATCTTAAAGAGACGAGAGCGGGAGCATGTTGTGTCCTAAGTCTGTCTAGTAAGCTTTTGCCTATAAAATCGACTGCCTTACTAAGTTTAATGCAGTGAAATTACATTGATCTAAATAAAGTCAGTCTTGTTTAATTGTAATGGCTTCTTGAAACTAGCGGTAATATAATTCGTTTTGCACTGGATACAACACTGTCGTAAAGTTAATTCCCTTTATCGAGTCTATTCATCTAGAGTAACTTTATTTTACGCGGTTATAAAATTACTTATTTTTAATTTAAAAACGGTTAAGTTTTGTATTAAAATACTCATAATTATAACCATTATGAAGCGCTCGTGGCCCCGTGGACTCAGTGTTCTGTAAACGATCACTGCAGTAAGCAACTTTCACTATGGCCGATCCATGGATGGGTGACCATCCATGTGATCACTTTGTGACATTTATTTGAGCGTTTCCGTGCTTCGGAAGGCACGTTAAGCCGTTGGTCCCGGTTGCCAGTAAAATAGCAGTCGTTAAGCTAAGTTGAAGGCTTTATTTCAACAGCAGGCAGTCACAACCTGCGCCTGTCCATTTAAACACGGCAATACGGCTCACCACCTATTACGTGGGACAAATTATACAAAGGTGAAATGTGGGCATATAATATGCCTCTGCCTACCCCTTCGGGGATAAAAGGCGTGACCGTATGTATGTATGTATAATTATAACCAAACCAGTTATGAAACTCTGGTTTCCTAGCTGGTCGAAGGCTTATTCCGTCTTCCGTCAGCAGTTAACAAGACTGGCTTATTTACTGACTTAGATCAGGCCCTGTGCATCATCATGATCCTTTATTTAAACCTTGCATTTAAAATGTAAGTACAATTGATTATTTATAGTAAATGTAATATAATATATGAATAGGTAACGTGATTTATGTATCTACGTATTTATTCACGAGGTAATGCTATAAAACTGTTTGTCCACTGCAAGCTGTTTTTATCGTTGTATAGCACCACTTACAATATTTTTATACTTTAACGTTACTAGCCCCAGAGGTATGAAAGTCTTGTTTCATGGAAACCCTAAAAAGCAGGATAATACCCAAAATCAACCCCCGAAGAAGCGGGATAACACCCGAACCCTAAAGCAAAACCGCAGTGGTAGCTAAAGTCTTTCGGAAACTTTGGAACATCCTATCGAAGAGTTACCCGGTCCACCTAGCGATAGACTGGTGTTACTAGACTTTGGGATAGACTACGTTGGGACTGTGTGGTTTTGGTCGGTTCAAGACTCCACACAAAAAAGTCGCCATATTAAAGCAGTACATGCAACACCATTATTAAAAGCAAAGAGGTTTTATTTTTTATTTAGAATAGACGCATTTGCCGTAAACAGAGCTTTGACCTTGATATTTCTTCTTTGAAATGCTGAACCAAATATAAGTGATCTCACACATTATAACAGACTCGCAAAATGATAGAGATCTGTCTTGAATACATCGGATTTATTGATGTTCACTAAAATTCATAAATACAGAGAAAATCAAAGGACATAACATTTATTGGCACTTCAAAGACATAATAATTGGCATACATCGCCGAACTTAAACTACCGGAAAATTTAGCGCTTACTACAGTTTCCATCGTGGTGTTTTTGGAGCATGACAAACGGATGCAACATCTTATTTTAGTAGTTATAATAAGCCAATTTAAATCTTCATTATCAAACTATGCCGGACGCTTATGTCCAAGAGATTTGGATGTACATCAAAAGAGCCACCGGAATTTGATTGAGTGGCAAGTTTGTAGTCGCATTTTAACGATAAGTTTTGCGTCAAGATGATTGTGAGTACTGTATGATAAATGCTAGGGCCTTTGGCTAGGTGTCAGTAGATATACCAGCTCAAGCCTACAATAGAATAAAGTAAACTTTATTGCACACGAATACAAAAAGATTCATGTAACGAGATTATTGGAGTAAAAATGTTCAGAGGCCGCCCTCTAAGCCTTTTCGCTAAAAACCCATCTCTTACAGGCAACCGTTGGACTTAGAAGGAGATTTTTGTTAAGGATCATTGAGTAAGTAATTTAGTAGGTGGGTAGTACTCCATTCAATGATTGCTTAGTCTCGAAGATAGCGATGAGGTCCTTCCAACAACTTTGGTACTCACTTTTATTTAGGTAGGTACCTTAATTAAATTAAAACCGTTATATATCATCTTCACTGTGCTTCTATCGGTTGCGATGGTCTCAACTGATGGAAGCGCACTGCCGGTTATAGGTATTCTCCTAAAATCGTCGTAACATACAAGGCTCACCCAAAGCTGCAAATTATATTATTGAGGTATAACAAAAGCCTTAAAGCGCCGGACGCTCACGTCCATAGCTCCTTATAAGAACGGTTGGTGTTGAAACTCATTGTAATTGATAGGTGTCTCTTCGGACTGTATGGAGAATGTTAAGTCTATGATAAAAGGATTAGCCGCGGATTATTGAAAGAAGTACGTCATTATTGTAATTTTAAAATATGGCGATTATCGAAAGAAGTGACACGATTTATAACCATTTCGAGCACGGTTAGATTCAATAGAAGGGGCTTTCTTCCGCGCACGCTGAGATGATCTCACTGCCTTGGTGGCCTATACTATGGGGTTCTTCAAAAGGGATATTAGAAGGTTTTGACTGCGCGAGTGTAGCGCCCCCGGAGTTGCAAACGTCCACAGGCTGGGCATAGGCCGTATGCTTGTTTGCAACTTTAGTGGTTTAAAAAAATAAAATAAAATAATTTATATTCCAACACAGCGAGTTTTCTCTAGAGATTTTTAAGTCATCCCATCACTTCTTCCATTTCGATTCTGATTAACTGGTACCGGGCAGTGGTGTCGCTCTCATTAGGGCTTGAATATCGGACGCTTTTTCAGTTCCGGAATTGGGTTTCGATATTCAGTATTTGAATTCCGGAATTCCGGAATTCCGGAACTCAATCAAGTTTCGATTTGTACAAAATAGTGATATGTAAAAAAAGAAACGGGAGCTGACAGTCCTACTACGTGATTAGTGATAAACTACTTTAATTCCCAGTAAAATTACTTATTTTAACGTAACCAACTAAAAACCACACGTTTCCTAACTATTGCCTACGGTTGCCCCGGGTAAGCCCTCAGAAGGATGACCCCAGGATTCCCCACAGACCTTGACTATCGCTGCGGCCTCAACTAGGAGGTTCAGGTGCTATCCCGCGTATTTGGTGCTTGTTCAGGTGTTATCCCGCATCTCAGGGATGCTCCGAGGCCTTGAGATTCTTTTGAGGTTGTTTCCGAGTTGCCGTGTCCACCGAGGCACTGACACACAATTGTATCGCGCACGATAGTTCCGAACCGCGTCCGAGATTTGACTGAACGGTCGATGCGAAATTGGCCGCCCGCCTGGCAAGGCAGCGCGGGGCGGGGGTTAGCCAGCCGAGTGACGAATTCTCCCGATGACCGACCGTGTCGCCGAAACACCCCCCTTGTGTGATGTGATCTGGCGATTCGGTTTGTTGCTCAAGTCCACGTCTCCACGGTTTCCTTGTGGAGCTGGAACTGCCGAACCTAGATTTCTGGAGACGTAGGCCTATGACCCCGCTCCAGTGCCTCCTTGCACCAGAAAAGAATAAATTAGAAATATAATTAATTTATTATAATATTTTTTTTTTGTCAATCAATTTATTACAAAATAATATACAATAATAAATACCACTATCAAATAAATAAAATCTAAATTGTCAGTAATAAGCATAACTTATCAGTCAAATAACCCACCCCTAACCGTTCCCGGTGCAAAGGTGCCCATAACACTAGCGGCATTACCACGCTGAATGGCTATGGCCAGCCTTTGGACCAGGAACGATTTGGAGCGGGAGTCACCCGTTTTTTCCTTAATCCTTTGTCCCAACTCATTTATTATATTTTTGGCTTCTGAGCCCCAGCATCCCATAGTCTCCACGGCGATAGGTGTAAATAAATAATGTGGCTCCATCGCAGCGTACTTGTGCTTTTTCTTTTCGGCCGCATCCTCTGCAGCCGCCGACGGTGAATGCACAGTGCGACCCAAGTGACTGGCGGCCACCGTACAGACACACGTCGCATCCCACACCAGGCACTTTCCGTTCCTCCACGGCACCAAGGTTAGGCCGTCCGGCCTCTTGCCATCAGACCTGCAGAGACCCGGAGGCTCAAGGACGCAAGGGACACCCGCCGAGACAAAAGCCCTTCTCACAACATCATTGAGGGCATGGTGTCGCGAAAACCTCCCTGTACAACGACGACAACTCAAAGCGTGGTGGCCGTCAGCCCCCACCATGGAGCCGCAGGTGCATTTATGGGGCTCACACACCCTGCAGCCCAGGCGGAGAGCAACTGCCACACGCAGAGAGTCATCGTCTAACAATGTGCCAAGGTGAGGCGACGGCAGCGCACACAGCCATGCCCCCGACTCCGGCTGTGACACAGCAAGAAGTCTGGCCCTATCGGTCGCAGTGGCACCTTCCAGCAGCTGTCCCCGAACTCGCTTCGAGCCTATATCGTCCCACGCCCGTTGACTGGACAGGGTCCCGGGTGTCACCACACTCACGTCCAGAGAAGACCACGCGGCCAGGGCATCCGACACAAAGGATATACCATCCACGCCACCATTAGAACGGAGTATGGTAGTGACGAGGCTGGCTACCCCATGCGCAGAGGCCAGGAATGCCGGCAAACCAACATCATGAGCGCGTCTCACACCGAGACCCCCGCAACGAGTCGGGAGAACAGCTTGAATCCACTGGGGCCCATCCAGGGAGACGTTCAAGACAGATTCGAGAGTTAATTTTGAGTTGAGTTAATTTATATTGAATGAGTTAATTTATATTAATTTATTTAAACAAGGACGCAAGTTGCCTCGCTGCCAGATCCTCGAGACATGCTGCCTCTGAGCAACGGACCACGCAGCACCCAATCGTAACCGATGTTCCACAGAAGTGGTCTTAAGACTGATCTCTGCGGAACACCGCACGACGTGTCTCGCTGACCCGGCTGGGCCCTAGCCTAGCTAGGGTAAGTTATGGCCCTCTCGGAAAGATAGGCCCCGACAATTCGACGGAAGAAGGGAGGCACTCCATGATAAATAAGCGCCTCCCTAATCCAGCTCCAGGGCAAGGTGTTGAAGGCGATGCCGTTGTTTCTTGACATCGCCATCGCTTACAACACCACCTCACCCTGCGATGTTACTTCCTGCATCAGTCTTCTAATGCGCATGATCGCATCCACCGTGAAGCGCCCTTGACGGAAACCAAACTGGTTCCCGACAATTCGACAGAAGTAGGGAGGCACTCCATGATAAATAAGGGCCTCCCTAACGCAGCTCCAGGGCAAGGTGTTGAAGGCGATGCCGGTGTTTCTTGACATCGCCATCGCTTACAACACCACGTCACCCTGCGATGTTACTTCCTCCATCAGTCTTCTAATGCGCATGATCGCATCCACGGTGGAGCGCCCTTGACGGAAACCAAACTGGTTATCCGCCAGATCTGGCCCCACGCATGTGAGGTGCCCGACTGTGCGCTGTGCAATGATACGCTCAAGGAGCTTGCATACATAACGAGGTATGCAAGCGTATCATTGTTGGGGATCGACTGATCGGGGATCGGCCGGAGTTGCTCAACGGAGCAACACGATCGGCCGATCCCCGGATGGGTAGACTGCCGACCACCTTGCCTTTCGGATCAGAACCAGTTTCCCTTTTTTTTCTTTATATACCACTAAGGTGGCAGACAAGCATACGGCCCACCAGAAGGACCGGTGGTCACCACAGCCTATGAACGTTTGCAACACCAGAGGTGCAACACTCGCGCTGCCGACCCTGCAAAAACCTTCTAAGACCCCTTTTGAAGAACCCCATACTGTAGGCGTTTGGGAAAACCGAGGCAGGGAGGTCATTCCACAACCTGAGCGTGCGCGGAAGAAAACACCTATCGGATCTAACCGTGCTGGAACGCACCGGACGCAGAGTGTGAGGATGAACTCCCTGTCTGTGGCGAGCGGTGCGATATATCAAACAATTCCTCAGAGCACATACCATTGTACAGGCGGTAGAACACGCATAAGGAGGCAAAGTCTCTCCTGTCGCGAAGAGGTTCCACACCAGCTGTAAGTACAGGGTCGTTGACAACTCTTACAGCTCGTCTTTGCTTGTCCTGCCCTGTCTTCCAGACCTTGGGAATCTGGCCTTTTTCGAGGCATGCACTAAAGAGCCCCGTCACTCGAAGCCCGAGATCCTCAAGAGATAGGACCCACGCTCGGCCAGGAATGCTGTAGGGTCCAGGGACACGGTCCGTGCGGAATCTAAGCCGCAGTACAGTCGCCCCTAACTCACCTTCAGTGACTTCGAGCACGTCGTTCTCGCTGTAATCAGCGTCGGGCGCCTGAGACGGAGCCATGTGCGACGGAATGTGTTCCTCCGCCTTGATGAGAACAGGGAACCCAGGTCCCTCCTCACTCTGGGTTAGTGGAGCGCCTTGGGACAAAGTTTGCCCCTAATAATAAGGGACGGGCCCCATGAGTTCCGTCAGAACTATTAGAACTATGCTGAGCGAGACCTCTGTCAAATTCTTACAGCGTTTCTATCAAAGTTAAATTTTACTCGTAGCATAAGTCAGAGCTAAGTCTAAGTTTGCACTATAAATTGAAGTCTAAATGTAAAAAAAAATACAAAAACGTCATCAATAATATTATTTAAATAGTATGTTTTCTATCAAATACTATTAATTTTATGGATTTACATTCTTAGTAGGTTTTAAAAATATCATCAAATAAAATGATTAATACCTAAGTACATAATCGAATTAATTTGTCATTAGAGAAATCCTAAATTATCAACATTGTAGTAAATACAGGTAATTAAATTGCATAAGAAGCTTATAATCTACATTTTTGTTTGTAATGAAATTAAAGAAGTGAAAATATATTTTTATTTTTCAATATCGAAATACCGGTATTGATCTCGCCAATTCCGGAATTGAGAACGATATTAGATTTTATCGGAATTCCGGAATTATGTCAATTCCGGAATTCCGGAGTTCAAGCCCTAGCTCTCATGCATAGAAAAAATATCTTCGGCAGAACTAAGTGATTTTAAGATCGTTTCTCCATCGAATCATAGAAACTTGTGTTCCCTTTTCTTTTAACAAACATATCAGGTACCCATGATGGCAGCGAGCCCATGACGGCAGCGTGACGTGAGGGATTCACGCACGCCCCCCCTTAGAAGCGGGATCACACCCGAAACACCCCAAAGACGCGGGATAGCACCCGAACCACTCCCTAGGCGAGGCCGCAGTGGCGGCCGTGGGTCTGTTGGGAGTCCTGGGACATCCTTCCGAGGGCTTACCCAGGGCTCCCAACCATAGGCTGTTGGGCGTTACGTGAGGTTTTTTAGGCGGTGGGAGTCCGGCATAGCATCCATGAGGATTTTCCCTCACGTTAAAAAAAAAACATATTAGGTAGCGCCTGTTTTCTGAAAAGAAGTACCCAAGATGCAATCCATGATATACAGGGACGGGCATGCTTTTGACATTGTTGATATCGCTTATCTATATGACCTCTCAAGTCTCAACCTTTCTACAAGTGGCATTGAATCTACTACTACAAGGTAACTACCTTCCTATACCTACCTATAGCAGTCCACTGCTGGACGTAGGCCTCTCCCAAATAACGCCACAGTACTCGGTTCTGCTCATTCCGCATCCAGTATGCTTATTCAGGTCGTCGGTCCATCTGGCGAGAGGTCGTCCTACCCCACGTGTAACAAGTCACGGTCTTCACTCCAGAACTCGTTTGCTCTACCGACCATCGGTTCTCCTACAGATGTGGCCAACCCACTGCCTATACCAGTGATGGGCAAGCATTTTTAATGGTGGGCCAAAAAAAATAAGAAATATCAGGGGAGGGCCAGAATTACAGAAAAAATGGATTTTGAAAAATGGATGTACCTAATTGATTTTTGTGTTCCATATTTAGAATGCAAGTTCGAGTTGTGACCAAGCATCTTTCATTCAGCAGCGCGAATAGATGTTCATCAGTAAGTCGGTTTGTGATTGAGTTGTTCAGCAATTTCAGGGTCAAAAAATTCTGTTCTCTACACCTGTGCGTCTATTGCTCTACTAAGTAGAAACTTCTACATAATGTTGAAGAACCGTCGGCGGGCCGGATTAAATCGGTTCGCGGGCCGAAGTTGGCCCGCGGGCCGTACTTTGCCCATCACTGGCCTATACAGTTTTGCAACATCATAAACGTAAATGACATCAATTTTATTGATAATATTTTATTGATATAAAAATTCATCATCAAATTCATCAAATTTTATTGATATAAATCAGTGGTTCCCAATTAGTTTTTGCTGCGTACCACTATAAAAATGTACTCAAACCTGCGTACCCCTTAATAAAGCAATCACACTAATATTTTTAAATGCAAAAGTTTGTGAGTGTGTGTGTATGTTTGTTACTTCTTCACGCCCAAACGCCAGGACCAATTTTGATGAACTTTGGTATACAAGTAGTTGCTCCCTGGATTAACAGATAGGTTTTTCTTTTTTTTTAACGTGAGGGAAAATCCATCATGAATGCTATGCCGGACTCTTACCGAATAAAAAACCTCACGTTACGCCCAACAGCCTATGGTTGGGAGCCCCGGGTAAGCCCTCGGAAGGATGTCCCAAGACTCCCAACAGACCCACGGCCGCCACTGCGGCCTCGCCTAGGGTGACCCTGCTTGCTGACGCACGCTGACTGTGAGCAGCCCTCTCACCGTCCTCAGGCCCCCGGTCATGGAGGCCGATAGTCTTTGGCGAACACACGTCGGCGGCCGTCTCTTTCACGAGCATGACCTGCTTGCAGTAAGAGGCGGCAGTCCCACTTACTCCCGCTGGAGATCATGGCTTGCAGCATGGTCTCGAGCGAGAGAGGTCCACGTCCAGACCCACCACGAGGACCTGGCGCTGTTGCGCCCACGCCGTGCACTCCACCAGCGTGTGTAGCGCGGTGTCATCGCTGCGTTTCCCGGTGCCTTCGCCACAGATACCTACCGAAGCTACCGTGCCCGGTAAGTATCTGTGACAACCGGTAGGAGAGAGCACCGTGTCTCCTCTCCAACCACTCGTCCATGACTGGTCTGACGCCCGCGATTGTGGCGAAACCCCCCTTTGGTTGCTCAAGTCGCACCTTCCATGTCTCCACGGTTTCCTGGTGGAGCAGGGACCGCTGGGCCTCGATTTCTCGAGACGCAGGCCTTTGGCCCCGCTCCAGCGCCTCCTTGCGCCATCTAAACAGTGACGCAAGGGCTCTCGCTTCCAGGTCCCATGGAGGGGTCCCGACTAGGAGACAAACCGCCTCACCGGAGATCGTGCGGTATCCCCTTATCACCCTGACTGCGATCGCCCTCTGCGGGCTCAGCAGTCTAGCCACATTGCTGGCCGTCAGGGTCTCCGCCCATACGGGAGCCCCGTATAGGGCCATACTTCGCACGATCCCCAGGTACAGTCTTCTGTAGGGAACGTTGGGTCCCCTGATGTTTTGGGACCAAAACTTCGAAAGTGATGTCCAAAGTTCCACCGGCCATCGAGTACGAGCCCCAGATACTTCATCGAGGGCTCGATGCCGATGCTGACGCCCCCTACCTGTAGTCTCGATCCCGCAGGTGGCCCCATCCGAGGTCCGTGGAAGCACAAGAGTCTCGGATTTGTGAAGGGCGATCTTGAGACCCAGCCGCCGTATCCTTTAGTGCTGCGTCTCGGTGCGATGCTCCCCGCGCCGTAACGAGGGAGTAGTCGGCGTAACACGTTACGCTTTTTCCAAAGTATATAAGGCCGAGGTAACGCGACGCTTAGTACTTAATTCACAATCAAAACAAAACACTGTCACACGGCTTACGACAAAAGCTGAACTGGCGGGAAGTGGGAACGGGTGCCGGGTGGAGGGAGTGGCCGAATAACGCGAGATGCGGGAGGCGCGGGATAGCGCACGGTCAGTCATCGGTCATAGTGCTCGGTGCTCCGTGCTTTTATGATGATGATCGTAATAAAATAATATTTTGGACATTGTTCTTGTTTTTACTGATAGCCGCACGTACCCCTTAATGCAACATCACGTACCCCTGGGGGTACGCGTACCACTAATTGGGAAACACTGATATAAATAAATAAATAAATCAAGTAATCATAGCAAAAGCGCGTTAAAGCACAGATTACTAAATAGAAAGCTTATTCTTTAGGTGACTTGACTTTCATTTCACTTAAACATTCAGGTAGTTTAGTACTAAATACTTAACAGCATAATTAAACTGTCGTATTTACTACTTATAGGTAAATTAATACCTATTTTCAAAATAGGTTCCCTCAGCGCATAAATCACAGGGTACCTACATGCTAGTTTACTTTCTAGAGTTCCAAGAAATTCTTAATGAACTTTTTCAATCAGAGAAGCTCGGAGGAATATTTATATACTGTTTTATACCATTAAGGTGGCAGACAAGCTTACGGGATCGCCAGATGGAAAGTGGTCGTTTGTAACACCAGAGGAGATACGCTTGTGCTGCCGACCCTTCTTACGGGACCACCCAATGGAAAAGACTTGTCCAAGCCTCGATAAAGTGAGAAGAACCAAGGCAATGCACTTTACAGAGAACGTTGGTGGTAATGCCAGCCTCGCCTGCTCACTAACGAACGGAGTTGTAGATCAGAGGATCTAAAACTCTTGTCAGTGTAGGAGCTTACAAGATGATTAGAAAGAAAGGTCTAAGTCCATCAGTAAACTGCCATAGACTCATTTGATTGATCTCCAAGTGTCACGGACAAACACAGACTAAAAAACCGACCAAGTGCGAGTCGGACTCGTGCAAGGAGGGTTAAGTAAAAACGGAAAAAAACACATTTATTGTATGGAAGGAGCCTTTAAACCCTCATTTTTTTCTGATTTTATCCCTCACTTTGTTTTGATTTGCTGCCATAGCGGCAATACAGAAATACATCTTCTGTGAAAATTTCAGCTCTCTAGCTATCACGGTTTCTGAGATACAACCTCGTGACGGACAGACGAACGGCTCCCGTGGTTTACCCTTTGGGTACGGAACCCTAAAAATCAGTAGGGCACTACAACTAAGATAAAATGGCAACACCACGGTCAACCAACAAATCACAACACGCTCAACAAATTGCAATTATACAGCCGGCTTAAACGTCGTTAATAAGGCAATTCACACACGAGTCACACGTCTCAAGCCAGAGGCCATATCTAATGATGAGTCGGCTATTGTGTCCGACGCTAAGGTTCGAGACTTATAGGCAATGTCGTATCAATGAGTTCGTGATGAGCGGGACTAATGGCATTATTACTACAAAGTTTGGAGCGAAGACCAAGTATAATTGAGCATGCTTATAGGTGAATATTAATTAATAGGGTTTAGTGAAAACCAAGGTCTTTTTAAGGTCAGGGTTTCACTGATGTGGTGTAGGTTATGTAGCTTTCTAGAATGTGGGTAAACTAGCATTGACGCGGCTCTGCTCATGTGGTGACAATTTTCCGATAAATACGTTCATCTCATTTCCTGTTTCAACACCTTTTTGTCGTTATTCTGCGATAAAATACAGCCTGTGTTTTTTCACGAGTACTTAATTTTATCAATCTGTGGGTGTGAATTGAGTATCAATACAGATTAATACAAACATTTTTATTCCTTACAGCGATTAATTATATAAACAAACTTAGCACAAAAATCACTTCTTTTTAAGACTGACCTTAAATACGTTAATTCGAGAAATTTATGCACCTGATTAACGTCTAGAATGATTTAATTGCGGCTAAAAAACGCCATCGATCCGGTTCGAATTCGATTCTTAGAAGGGCTCTGAATAATTCCAGCACTAAAAACAATTAAATCGTAATTAAAGGCCACATTAAGAGATGTGGCATGCATTCATGCATTGCCGCATTCATTTTAGGGATGGGAATCTCAAAGTGATATCGATAAAAGTTGAATCTTATATATCGATATATAACATCGATATAGTCTGCCAAAGAAAAATATAAGATGACTTCTGTCGTCATTTATTAAATAGTCCAATTTAATTAAAATGGGCATAATAGAATGAGTTATTTCAATTGATTAGTTATTTTTAGTTGAGAATAGAGTCGAAGATAAATCATTATTTAGAGCACTAAATGAAAAATTACAAGTTACGACGTGGGTGTCAAACTGTCACTTTCACTAGCCAACAGTAATTTATCACAAAGGCTATAATTTACACAAAACCTCAGAAATCACTCGATACTTAAAGACTAACACAAAAAAGAAACGCTAATAATCCCATGCATTCAAAATTCACGATTCGATTTTTGAATAGCCGATAAAAGTCGACACTTGAAACGCCCGCCAATTTTGCATGCATAAACATCGTAAATCTCATTGAATGAAAATGAGTATCGATATATCGATATCGGGTTTTACGATCGATTCATTACTCGTGTGTAGTTGGCTTTATTGAGGACAATGCTCGGAGTCAGGTCTCGAACAATCACATCTTCATTAATTACGGAAGAATTTTTTTTGATAGTGTTTTAGGGATGGGGTCCAAGTTACGAGTAATAACAGGAGCGATAGATACACATTGAGGTAATGAACATGTTAGAAGTTTTGGACCTATGGAGGTGAAAAAGTAAAAGTATATGATATTATTTAGCTAGACTTGGGACTTTTACCCCCTGGCTGGAGTTTCAGAAGAACCTTTCTTAGGCTGGGTCATGAGTGAGTCACTGATTTATTTACATATTTAAAAAAATTGTATTAACTATTTACAATATAAGTCGGTATATATTAAACTAAACTAAATCTAAACAAGGCCCACGTGGCATTGTGCCCAAAAGACTGACAGCATTCCCCCTTTGAAAAACGTTTCCTCTTCGTTGGGAGAAATAACTGCCAGCCCTTTATTGGTTTAGATATCTGAGTAGCAAGTTTTGAACTAATAAAAGTGGCACTCAAGTTTCCGGGATGGTAAGGCCTGCAAATTGGCTTAACGACTGTCCTGTTGCTGAAAACCGGGATTGATACAGTCGAAGAACTTTACTGAATATCATTTTCGTTAACGCTTTCAATTCGCATGCTTGAGAATAGCCTCTCTGCTCTCTGTACAGGACTAATTTAATAACAAGTTTTATGTTGTACAACTCTCTCAATTCTTTGAACGACTTTTTCTTTGCAACTTGTCGAAATTCAGTATCCATTAAGTTCAGTTCCCAGGGCTATATATAATAATTAAAGTCTTTTAAAAGGATATAATGACAACTTCATTATTTAATAATTATTTGATCAAAACTTTTAAGGGCAAGGAATTTGGACAATCGCATACAAAGTGACATTACTGTATATTTAAGAAAACATTAACATTTAGTTTATTATGATTGATTACTTGCGTTTAAAATTTTGTTAGGTTTTTTTCTCTCTTGGGGTTAATAAACGTCTGCACCGCCACCGGCTGGCTTGTATAATAGGACCAATCTTAACACTCTTCCAAAATTTCAAGCGGTCCGCACCCGTCAGGCGTTCGAGTTCTTGACGATTGCTATGTTAGTGATAACCGAGCAACGACTTGACGTGCCTTTCGAAGCACGAAAACATTTGTTTGTGAAAATGTCATACAGTGGTCACCACAACCATCAGGTCTGCTGCATTATTATCCGCCACCTTAGTAGTACATAAAGCGTTATAAACAAGCTCATTTCCTCATTTGTAGCGTAGGTAGGGTTTGTTCGTAATGGGTAAACTAGAGCAATCACTTGAATGATCACGTAAATGATATTGAAGGCTTCTCGGTGGCATAACTGGTTAGTTCAGTTTTTGCAATATTAAGTCTACAGCTTTTGACATAATTTTTTTTATACCACTAATGTGGCAGACAAGCATGCGGCCCACCAGAAGGACCGGTGGTCACGGCAGCCTATGAACGTTTGCATCACCAGAGGTGCCACACTCGCGCTGCCGACCCTGTAAAAACCTTCTAAGCCCCCTTTTGAAATCTGCTCGAAGGGTTTGGTACAGACATACCATACACCCAAATTTCACCAACTTTTATTTTTTATCCCACGTAATAAGTTATTCCGAGGATATGAAGTGGCGTATGTGTTATTTCAGTCTACAATTTATTCGATTTAATACTTCGGATTGTTGGTACTTGATGAAACTTGTTGTAATTCACTATTGAAACTCACACTTGTACTTTTCTACTACTTGATACAATTTATCTCTGTACCAAATTTCAGCCTTTATAGTTTAGTCATTAGAGCGTATAAAGTAACCAAACATTCATACATTTCAACATTCGTGTTTATAAGGTTAGCAAAGATGAAGAATAAATAAGTAAGGATGCTGTACAATAAATAATAAATAAATAAATATTCACGGACATTTCACACAACGCTATCTGATCCCAAAGTAAGCTAGGAATAACCTGCTTGTGTTATGGGTATCAGACCACGGATATTAATACTTATATACTTTTTAAATACATACACATTATACATAGAAACACCCGGACTCTTGAGACAAATATTTATGGGTCACACAAATATTTGTCTCCGGTGGGAATCGAACCCACAAGCAAGCGGTATCACTACCGACTGCGCCACAGAGGCAGGCAGTCAGTACATGTAGTTATAAGACTACCTACTACGCATGAAGAAAATAATTCAGAGAGAAAACCTAATGATCTCTCAGTTGTTGTACTGCCTAGTAATAACGTGTCAGAGAATAACAACTTAGACTACTAATGACCTACAGATACCGATAGCTTCCTAAACTTAGATCTTACAAACGCTACTTAGAGTAAAGGCACTAACATTAACTTTACGATTCGCACTTTACCGAACAACGTAAGCGAAGATGATTAGCTTAAGAAAAAATTATTTTAAAACTAGATATTATGGATGTTTAAGGGGTGATTATATTGTGTAGAACAATAGCTAGTAAATTTAAATATAAAGAAGCTAGTTGACTGACTCAGAGAGAAAGACTTATCTCAGCACTCTTGTAACAGAAGAAGTGAAGAAAGTGTTGACAAATTTACGAAACAGCTCAATGATTTACTTCTCCAGAAAGCATACTACTGCTCGTTCGCTCTAACTTTGCCGCTCGGCTCCATACTAAAGTCGATTTTTTAATTAGACGAAGTAAATTGACAGCAACTAATGTCACTTCTTCATACAATGTTGCTTATTTTCTATGACGAAGTGACATTAGCTACTGTCCATTTACTTCGTGTAATTAAAAATTCGGGTATAAGCCTCTACGCCAGCGGCAAATTTAAAGCGAAAGGGTAGTACTCAATAACAGCGTATCAAACTGACATATTTTAGTATTTTGGTGACTTAGCGTGAGTGCTGTTAATGATAATATTATATTTGACATAATTTTTACAGACGAAAATAAAATATTCATTGAATTGACATTATCTCTTACGATTTGTTTTTAATCTCATTTACTTTGTTTGCGTGATATAGGGCAGTTGTATTCTGCCTCAAATAATTTTCATATCAGGTGATTTATTATGGTACTTAATTCAAATTTAATTAATGAGAATGATTATTATTTTTTGACATTGAAAATTTAAATTGAGTGGCATAACTGATCTTAGCCAGTATTTTATATATTTACAGTTATTATTACCTATTGTTATGCAATTTTAGCTATAATAATGTTTAACTTGCAATGGTATTACCCACTGTGTGTGTGTGTGTGTGTGTGTGTATGTGTGTGTGTGTGTGTGTGTGTAAATTTGTATGCCATAAACTGGCGGAACATATGATCCAATATTTGTGATAACACCGTGCATGCCTTAGAATACTATGTTCAAGAAATAAAGAATTTATTTATTTATTATTTAGAGGGGAACACTGTATTGATGTTTTGAACTTGCGAACCCGAATAAAGGTTTAAGGTGGCCAAAATACAAGTAAAAAAACCATTGAAGATAGAAATTATGAAATTTTAACATTAAAGCCAAAATGGTCTTTACTGTCTGGCAGCTATGAAAGGGGATTCCAATTTTCAAATCAGCAGACTAATTTCTGCCAGAACTTTGAAATGCATAAAAAATCTTTCGTTATTTCATACCAAGCCTTAGATGAATCGATTTGATAGTGCTAAGAGCATCGTTGCGTTAGTCGTGATGTGAACGCAGCCGTAAATTCAATCAGAACAAAACACTAAGGAGAGTCTAAATATGAATAAGTACCAAACAGTTAACCTCAAGTGGCTAAGATTACATAATAGGTACTGCATCTCTCTTACTCCTTAAATAAAGACCATAATATCGGCAATTGTAGTAACTACAACGAAACACGCAATCTCAACCCAAGACTTTTCACACTTTTTGTTTAAAGAGAGATATTCTAATATGGTAATTATGATGTTGCTACCGAATTTACAATTACAAATATAATTAACATTAATTATCTCTTTGTTTCAGATACACAACATGAAGGAATGAGACAGGTTTTCAATAAAACTAAACAATTAATCATAAACAGCGATGCAGAAAAATATTTACTATAATATCATAAAGAGCTTAGTGATTAGAATGGAAGTGATAAGGTTGGAGTTAACCTGACAGTAGATTTAATAACTGATTGTATAAAAAGACCAAATTTTGTGATAGAACTCAGTGAGAGTGATGAAGTGTTGATTACTGGGGTGACGGACTATGAAGAAGTGTTAGGACTGTAAATAATGCCTGATCGGGAGTCGGTGGGAGGTCCTGGGAGTGCAGGCAGTGGAGGATTCCTTCCATTACAGTTTCCTTCAGCGTTTGCTGCATTCCATGCTACGACTCCACCAGGTGGTCCTGCAGCAGCTATGCACCACGCTTCGCATTATCATCATCATGCACAGTGAGTATCTCTATTATTATTTTAAAAAGATTACTTTGTAACAGGTTCTTAATCTTTGTAGCTTCATATCTTCCTCAAATTTACATAGGACTAGTTTTATGCTTTTGTGTTTTTTTACAGATATAATAAAATTTTAGCTTGAAATATAGATATTGATGCAACTGAAGTTGAAGTGATTTATGATGCAGATAGAGTCAGTATCGATATAAATTACTTCAATTATCTCACTGACCAAAAGTTACAGATGATATATTTTGATTAAAGTTTTATAGCTTCATTTAATAAATTTTTACATATAATTTGATGTTCAGCGGTTTCATATAAAGAACTCTCCATCTACATAAAGTAATTTTATTATGATTCCCTACAGGACAAGTGTCCTTTAACATTACGATCTTCACGTTACCCGTTCATGAACCTCCACCGCGTTTATTGGCCCGCTCCATAAAATAGAGTGGTTCATTAAACAGTTCACTCGCCGCAAAACCTTTTATTACATAATTGCACGGTTACCTTTTTAATTTCACAACTTCTACTGTGTTTCATTGAATTGCAATTAAAATATTTCCATTATAATCAACAATAAAATTCACATGAATTTTTTATTCGTATCAACTTGCATTACAAAATTGCTTTTATTCCGACGTATTCAACTTCTTTACTATCAATAAAGGAATTTATATCGGGAGCAGGTAGAAACTTTTAGATTAGATTAGAGCCGGCGTATTAACTGTGGTTTACGGCCGGCCGGCCATAAAACCCGGTCCAGGTGAGACAACGTGTTACTTAATGATAATTTATTGCAATACAGCGGATACCAAGCGGCCAGATTTGATGACAACATTAATCTTCCTTAACTGGACGATATCAAAATGGACTCGTAAATACCAAAAAAGGTTTGATTCTCTGCCTGATCGTCACTGAATGATGGCCCGGAAATCGATGAAGAAATTGAGACGTTTACAATGTTAGGATGGACGGTAATAAAAACAGAACGGTGCGTTTCAACAAATGAGTTACTCGCTGGTCTCAAAGGATGTGTGATGTATGGCAGCAAGCCGAGCCCTCTGGCTGAGATGATTAATGCCCCTGTACTAAGCCTTGAGGCGCGCCTCGGTTCTACCCTTGCACACCGATACGAAACCTTTAAAACGTTAATTTTCGAGCTCTACTTCAAGCTGTACTGATTAATATGACTGCAGTTGGATACTCTTTGTATTGTATACGGCTATTATTATTAAATCTTCAAGCAGGGGGTCAGACTCCATATTTAATTTTAATAAACTTGTTGTTTCGTACCTCTTATTTAAACCTTTTACCTCGTGGGCTCAGTGGTAGACTACTGTAGTTGCGGTCTCGAGTTGGCATCGGTATTTTTTTTTTTTTTTATTTTTTTTTTTTTTTTTATACCACTCGAGTGGCAGACAAGCATACGGCCCCACCAGATGTACCGGTGGTCACCGCAGCCTATGGACGTTTGCAACACCAGAGGCGCCACAATCGCGCTGCCGACTCTTTAAAAACCTTCTAAGTCCCCTTTTGAAGAACCCCATACTGTAGGCGTTTGGGAAAACCGAGGCAGGGAGATCATTCCACAACCTAAGCGTACGCGGAAGAAAGCCTCTACCAGATCTCACCGTGCTCAAGCGCTCAGGACGCAACGTGTGAGGATGAATACCCTGTCTATGGCGAGCGGTGCGATGATAGAATGTAGCCGTAGGCATCATATCAAACAATTCTTCAGAGCACAAACCGTTGTACAGGCGGTAGAACACACACAGAGAAGCAAAGTCTCTCCTGTCACTAAGAGGCTCCACACCACCTGCAAGTATGGGATCGTTGACAACTCTCATAGCTCGCCTTTGCACCGAGTCAAATGGACGAAGCTGGTATTCGGGTGCCCCCGCCCAGAGGTGACAGCAGTACTCCATATGCGGACGCACTTGCGACTTATAAAGAAGCAGTGCTTGCGCCGCAGTAAAGTACCGCCGCGCCCTTCTGAGCACTCCGAGCTTCCTGGACGCCAGCCTGGCCTTGCCCTCCAAGTGACTGCGGAACTGCACATCACTGGAGATGTCAACACCAAGGATCCCTATACTTTCAGAGATGGTGAGAGATGTGCCCTGAAATTGTGGCGCCACAGTGAATGGGGTCTTTTTTGCGGTGAAAACACAAACTTGTGTCTTGGTAGGGTTGAATTGGACAAGATTTTGTTTGGTATTTGTGTAAACAGTTTATTTTGAATTGTGAGTGTTATGTATGTATTTAGAAATAGTCCCTAGATCTTAAAGAATTATAATATGAGCTTAAATAATCTTCATTTGAACCTAGATGGTGTTATGCAAAATAATCTAAAATTGTATATTATTTATATCGATTGTGGTACCCGTTATGGCCAATAGAAAATCGGGTATGAAATTGGTTGTATAAAGACGTCCGCTTTCTCGGAAGTCCAAGTAATCCTTTATTCACGGTCCGTGTCGAAGGATTTCGTCGCCGGATGGGTGTACCCATTAACGGCCGTTTCTCGGTGCCTCATTTAACCCGTTGCTGCGATAATTGCCACCACGTGTTTATTTCCAAGCGTTCTAATTATAGTACTCACAATGGGTTGGACACGATTGGTAAATTTGGCTTCGTTCGCTTCGTCAAAGTCAATATTATCCAACCGCAAAAGAGATGATGCGAGTCGTCTGTCATTAGATTCATTAACTAGAACACTTTGAACTGATGTATGGACACGGTACTTTGCCTATTAGTTCTGTTTTATCCTTTTTAGTTTCAGTTGGGCGATGCGTTGTCACATTAATTTGTTGTTTTGCATCATTGGTATCGTTGCTACTATTCTTAGACAATTTCTTTTTGTCATCACATTTGTCTTGTTCCATTCATTAATTTATCTTGACATTTCTATTGACTAACTTGCCTCATCACAATTCAGTAGTTTTGTCTATTTCTAAAGCATCGTCGTGAGCGTAATATAACCTTTAAATATGCTTAACCTCTTCTGTGAGAAACTAGATCCGGTTATCGACGAGGGTTTTAAAGGAATCTTGTACTCAAGTGTCGCGACTCACCACAAAAGCTCAAGCCACAATAAACGTGCCATTCATCCACCCGCATCCCACTCCATAGTCATTGTGACGCGTCCTGGCTTCACAAATCATCAGAGAGAAAAAAAAACCATTATTATTGACGTAAAGACAAAGGCCTTATCGGCACATGATTGGTCGTCGTGTGTGGCTGACTATTGTTTCAATGTGTTACACGAAATATCTCGCCAATTAGATGTAATAACTATATCATTTATATCAACTCTTATAAATTTTGTCTGTCATTTGATTCTTATTTGATCATTAACATTTAGTTACATTTTATCGTCAGCTGTGACTTACATGTAAACATAGATGTGTTTGAAAATAATCCGATCTGTTGGATACAGTTAGATCGTTTTACTGTTTTATACAATAAAAAGGTTGGGAATATTTAAGATGAGCTTAGATTTTATGATAGTTAACAGTAAAAGAATATCTTTCTCACTTAAGTTTTGTGTACTAAGAAGACATTACTCGAGAATTTATTGTCCGTATCGAACTGTCGATTGAAAGCCGAGTGCAACATAAAGTGACGAGTTGACAATAAATATGTTAAACATTAAAATACCAAGAACAAAATATCTTATTCGGTAATCAGAATGTTTCCATTTTCTATACTTGTTTCATCGAAAGTTTTTTTTTGACTGGGACGAAAACTTCGACTCTTTTTGGTGATATAAAAATTTGGTGAGCATGAATTAAACTAGGTATCCTGGTAATAGCAAGTAGGTATGTTTTATGGACTTTTTGAAAAATTAAGCTCAAGAATTTTGAGCTGCAGAAAGAATTGTGATTTGTGCTTTCCATATTGAATGATGTGATTGTTGGTAACTAAAGAATACTGTATAACTTAACTGAAATGAATAAAACTGCCATGGGAGTGTATATTGTTTCTTCTAAAGAAAACGAGATTTATAGCGACACGTTAACAAATAACATACGAGGCTTTGTTAAAAACATTGAAACGCCAAAAATATGAATTATTATTATTGGGTATAATGCTGTCAATCATCTGAATGCTAATTTTGGTTTAAAAACTATCAACTGCAGAATTTTTATTGTGTGTATGAGGAGAACAAATTTAGAAAAATATACAAGAACTGATTAAAATTTACAAAATCTTTGAAATATAATACAAATGATTGACCAAAACATAGTCGTATATCTGCTGATGTACAGATTGAATTGGAGATTTGTGTTAATGCAAATCGAAATATTCAAGAATAATATTGATCTGTTGAACTCTTAAAAGGCATCAATTATGAATACAGAATTACAGACACTACATAGCTATTCAAATATCGTCTTTAGAACATGCAAATTGTGCAGTTTTAACTAATATGTTGTAGAGTAAATTTTGAAATTTTTCGATTACTCACTTCTAATAAAGAAACCACTATCAGGGGAGATCTTTTTGTTTTCTAGTAGCTTGAATTTGCTGGTGATTAGGTAAACCTTTAAAAATCTCTCAAATGTACTTTACCTTTCAAAATCTACTGCTGATTGAGATATAAGATTATGCACCATGTATTTTAATGTACAGAAGGTTACCGAGAAGTCAATTCACTTAAGTCCAAACATCCATGTTGAACGGAAGCTGTAAATTACATCGCAAAAAATAGGTGGCAGGTTAAAATTGTTTTCAAAACCTGCTAAAAGCATAGACTATTGTCTGTTCCAATTTTTTTGTTATCAACAGTAAAAAAAGGTTTGGTCCTAAATTGACCAAAGATGGTTCCTTGATCGGTCAATCTCCATAAAGCAGTTCCGGTCATAAATTGTCCCTCCACATCCCGTTTGACTGTCGTTATGTCCTGACCACGCCCCGATATAAATAGTACCAAATGGTCCTGGGAATACGCTTAATAGTTTCAGCTTAGTTAAATGGGATTTATTTGTGGACTAAACGTTGTTTGTAGTTGTTCTTGTGGAGTTAGAGGATGTCAAATTATAGGCAGCAGAAGAGATTGTATTATTTTTATTAAAATACGCTAATATACATGATATTCAAAGTGAATATTTCTTTAAATGCGTTAAGCTATTTTTGGTAGAAGAAAATTTTATGAATGAGCGTCACCGACTTGCTAATAAGGTATTGCTTAGCGGTTGGTACACTAATAGATGTACGCAGAGTATTCTGCGCGGTTTGAATGTTTTAAACGTTTTTTATTTGCGTATAATCTTGTCAGTTCTCGTCACTGACAAACAGTTTTCACTTGTGTTATTAGTCCCTACGGCTGCCTTTCCGAAGGAGTAAACCAGCAGATGCATGCTAAACATCCACATTTCACCAGTGATTTTGTGCCCCTCGTTATGAGCCTATTACGGTGTTTAGATGAATAGGATTAGGTTGACTACCAATTGTTGTAAAATTTTAAGTCGCCCTTATGTCCTTTATCTGTGCGTGTTTTGATTGTTGATGAGACTAACACAACAAAGTTTGAATATCAAATCTCTGACTTCTTTCTCAGGTCTATAGTCTACTCTCAGATCCATAGAATGTATTTTTATGTTTCTACTTCCACTTTGCTAATTGTTCATTCAAATGTTCAACAATTTGGGTTAATCACTTATAACTCATCGCATTCATCAGGGACGCATGACCTCCCACAAACGTTTAAAAATATTCTTAACACTCATAGTTTCATCTTAGCACTGATACCCGGTTACGACACAATGTGTTTACTTTGGAGCTTAGGGTTTATTTATTTTTATTTCATATTATTTTACTTTACTGAAATTAGTTACGTTTTTGCGAACATACCTGGGTCTAGGTCTGTAGTAACCAAGTGTACCAACTTGCAGGATTTGTTTACTTACCTAGACGCCTTATTCGCAGTACCTTAGTCGCAGTACTTTTTACCGGGTGTAAGAGACCTCACCAAATTATACAGGGCTGGCACCCTTGCCGAGTTCGGAGGTCAGATGGCAGACCCTTCGAATAATGCATTAAATCAAAAGCTAAGCGATTGCTGCTCCGAGCAGTCAAATAAAAGTGCACCTCATACTAAAAAAAAAATTTTTAACAAAAAAAAACCGACTTCAAACAAAAACTGAAAATTGAAAAATAAAATTAACTTAGCACAAAGTAATAGGTAGTATATTTAGTTTTATATCAGATTATAATGAATGTAATACTGAAATCGGCGCCAAGTTAAACTATAGGTTTAGGTAGATATTATTAATCTCTCATAGAAATATTGGCACCGACTTCAGTATTACAGTCAATAATATCTGATATAAAACTAAACATACTACCTATTACTTTGTGCTAAGTTAATTTTATTTTTCAATTTTCAGTTATTGTTTGAAGTCGGTTTTTTTTTGTTAAAAATTTTTTTTTTCATGATTTTCAGTGACGGGTAGACTGAAATTATATCTGTCAAGGGGTAATGTTCTCCCCAATACAAATTAATCAAGCCCAAACACAAGATAACTGCTGTAAATCGTTAAGGAATTCCCACGATTCGAGGGATTTCTTCGATTTCTCCAGGATCCCAGCATCCGATTCTGACTTCCTGTATATGGGACCACATGGGAAGCACCAGCTTTCAAACAAAAAACGAATTTTCAAAATCGGTTAACTCCTTCTAGCCATTTGCCGGTAACAAACATAAAAAAAAAAAAAATACAGACGAATTGAGAACCTCCTCCTTTTTTGGAAGTCGGTTAAAAATCAGACGGGGCTTAGAAGTTCAAGTGCTATCACATACATTATTTATCACACAATAATTATGCCTGCCCTTCGGATATAAAAAGCGTAATACAGCAAGATCATAGACGGTAGAATGAGAATCATATTACCTATTGTCATGTTACATCGTGCGTTATGAATATTACATCAGCTCATATTAATATGACTGCATTATTGTGTTCAAAAACGGTTAAGTCATTAATTATGTAGGCAAAGTCCAAAGTGCCCTATGTCCTGTGGGTGAGGTAGGTACTTACAGGTTAAGAATTGTCGGTTCATTCAGTTATAAAATAATGGATAAATTTAACAATGAGAAATGCATTTAGAAAGGTTCGTCATCTCACTACGACGGAGGTGCAGTGATAAGTGTATGTGATGTCTTGCTGGGGTCTTTGGTTTGAGCTCAGTGTCGGGCCAAATATGTGCGAGATCTTCAAATGTTTGTTGCGGAGTTTGTGTCTTTCGCCAATCAGTAATTCCTAGACTAAGTAGCTTAGCAGACGACAGGGTGGGCCGGTCTTTTTGTCCGCGACGTAATAAAGACCGCGTCTGCCCGTCGATGCCCGCGACTGCCCCCACCGCGAAAATGTGTGTCCGGCGGGCACCAGGGGCGTGGTCTTTTTGCTCTTCATGTGCGTTGGTAGTATAAGATAACTTTAGCGCTATCGTTCGCGGTGAAATTGATCGGCTCGGCCCGCCCCGTCGTTTGCAAAGCGCCTAAAGGGGGGTTTACCCTCGGCTCCCAATCGTAGGCAGTAGGTAGGGAACGTGTGGTTTTAAGTCGGTAAGTCCTATGCCGATAGCATCCATGACGTATTTTCCACACGATAAAAAAGGGTGTTATGTTTGGTTAATTTATCGGTTACTAGAGGACGTCACGCGGTTTCACCCGCGTAGTTTCCGTTCCCGTGGGAATACAATATTTTTTCTTCCATAAGAACCTTCTCCTGACAATACCCTACACAACGAAAAAATAATTAGTAAAATCGGTCCTCCCGTACTGAAGTTATGCGCTTACCAACACATTTTGCGATTCATTTTTAAATTATTTAAAGCACTAGCTGCAGCCCTATCATAAAATATATATTTTTTACTTCTTCATAGGCACACAGTATGCAAATCAAGCTACACGAGAATAAGCTTAAAGTTTGAAACTGTATAAGCTATTAATCCAGTCAGATTAATCGTAAATATCGGTGTAAGGATTTTGAGCATTCAGTAGCATTCCCAAGGCCACACAGAAATCATTAAGTAGATTAATCGACGCGCGACAAGTCGGGGCGATTTACGCAACAAGTCGGTGCGATTTACGCGCGATTGTGTCCGGTCATGTGGCGTGACGCGTTTGCGCATGAAAAATCAAACAAACAGAAATAATACGTTTATTGTTACATGTATGGATTTAGTTATTAATTGAATGATTTATTACGGTGTTTTGTTTAATTTTGAGAGAATGTGATTTTAAAAAAATGTGATTTAGACGTGTGTGATACTTAATGAAGCTAATTACTTAAGCAGCAGCGAAATCTTTAATGAAAGTATTAGTTAGTTCCTTAAGCGATGTGTCAAATAGTTTAGTCAACAGCCTTTGAGCAATGAGTCAAATTTTGATTATTTTATTTTATATATTTATTTATTTTAAGAATGCTTACAGGCTAATAACTATATATGAATAATACTTAATAAAGTTGACAAATCGCTATTTACAAGCCCCCACATATAAGTTACAAAAAAAAAGAGAAAAAAAGGTGATGGTAGATTATATTATTATATACCTACATTCATTAAGCATGTTTTTTTTCATCCTATCGTCATATCACTTACTTCCAAAATTTACTTGAATTTGGAGCATGAAATCCGTTTTTATTACCAGCTTTCCCCCCTCCCTCTTCCAATTTTTTTCCCAATTTTATACATGGGAATGCTAAGGATAAAATAAAATTGACGAATTTGAAAATAGTTTTTTACCCAATCATTTCAAACGGCGCGTGCCAGATATACACAGAATAGATTTTGTACTCAATCAAATATTAAAACCTATCTAGACAAAAATGCAAGAAATTTTGCACACATTTTAATTATGATATACCTACGATGGAAGCGAAATTAATAACTAGACCAGAGACCAAAGCAGAGTTAAAACCACAGATGAATTCTATATTTAAATTCAGAACAATTCTATCTCAGCATGCGTATGCGCAAGTTAAAGCTCATTATATCAAGAACCGATTGTGTTCAGCAGCTACCGTGTACTGCACGCATGCACGCAACGTTGCGTGACTTTACCCTTTCTTTCTTTCTTTCTTTCTTATTAATGTTTTAAGGCTACCATTGATTATTGAGATTTAAAAGTTAACCAATATTGGCTACCCATTTTTAAACTTGGTTTAATTTAGTTATTATGAGGTTTTTAATGGTTTGTGGTGTCTGGTTATTAAATGTATGGTGATTATTATTTTCCTGTAAGTGCGCTAAACGGCAAATAAAAAATATTTTTTTTAAAACAGCGTAATATTTCCTATAAAATTTTTGCACATCATAAAAATATTGGTTTCAATCCAGGATTCAAACCTACGACTGTGCTCCACACACTTCAATTTCGGGCGATGCTTGCAGCACACTTAAGCAGAATCTATCGTCTACTCGTACCTCAACGATAGGGATCGTAAGTCCCAACGATTAGATCCTGCTTAGTAAAATTTTTTTAAACTTTTTTTTTAATGAGACTTTCAAAAGCATTTTGAAAAATATATCAAAATATGATTTTTGTTGCGTGAAAATCTCCGTCCGACCGTGAATATTTATTTATTTTGATTGGTATCTATCAAAATGCTATTTACTTTAACAAAGTTTCATTCATACTCCATCATCATAATTTAGCCGATATGATCTGAATAATTCAGCCTCCAATCAACCTACACCTAAATACACATACTACTATCGATATCAGAACAAACGGACGTACAGAACCACACATTATACACTGAATGTTTATCTAACGTAAATTTTCTAAAAGCATATTACAATTTGTAGTGTAATACAATACTATATCAAACGCATTCGTTCGGAAACGTTGCACCTGTGACTGTGTTTACTGAAACAACAATTGGATGACGAGGATTATGGAGCAAGTCATAGGAGGCAGCGTGTAATGATTCGTCTCTTTGTCGAGTGGTACTATGAAACCGGAGGTTGTGTGTTTGTGTAAAACTGGGCTAAGGACCAATTTTGTTTCATGCGGTAAAAACATGCCCAACTTATTTTTGATTCATAATTTTATTATAACGCAGGCGCAGAATCGTGTATTGGGGCGTAATTTGGGAGAGGCCTACCTCCAGCGTGAACTGACATATGCTGTTTTGATTCATTAATTCATATAACGTAAAAAGAGGAAATTATACTTTACTAAAATGTTGGTCTTTGCTATTACATTATCAGCATAAAATTATTCTATTATATAACCCCTAAAACTTTTTTGTATGGTAGATTAGTAAATAAATTCATTATAAAGAAATTATTTGTCATATGATGCACTTTATTCTAATGTAAATAAATAAAATCAATTTGGTGCCGCTACAGCTTATATTTTGCACTCAAAATTGATTTTGGTTGCAGAAGGGGTGAAATATGTTTAATATCTAAATAGATGGAAGTTACGGAATAACGTTTTGAGATGAAATATACATACTTTTTAGTAGCTATTCGTCCGATTTCTTTGCTGAATATACCATATAAGGTATGCTCGATGTTAGGGTAGTGAAGTGGTTGCTGCAGAATAAGTTCTGATATGGTAATAACTAGACCCAAGCCTGCTTGCCACGCCTGCAGGTGAGGCAGGTTTTGGCCTCTAAAATCTTGGCAGGGTTTCATTGCATCCATTGAATGCGATAGAGTATCCCTTACTGTAAAAAACATCTCGATTCTTATCAGTAATACACTTTAGTGAACGGTTTTGGCTCGCTTCAAAAAAAATAAGTTTAATTTTTAAAAGAATGCTTACCTAATTCATAAATTATACTTCATGAAATTTGTTTATAAACATCTTCAATTCTTTCCAAGAAACTTAAAAAAAGTAACATTGTGTAACATATCCATATATATACAGTCGTACACAGGTTTCATAAAACGCTCCATTCTATATAAAAATGAAAATTGAAAACAACATAATGTCCCCAAAAAGTTTAATAAAAATAAAATGCGTTGATTATGGCACCACTTCACCAACGACAGAACATGTCTATATTTTTATCGCAAAAAATAAATGCATTACAGTTAAATTTTTGTGTGACATCGTAAAAATGTAATGCCTTATTTTAAAAGTCAATTTATAAGCGAAAAGCGTGTTCTATATGCACAAAAATTATGTTATTACGTATAAAAATATTTCAGATATTATTTGGTATATGTCAATAAAATAAATTCGGTTGACATTAATATTATACACGTAGATATTTTTTATAAATTAAATTTATAAAGTTATGACATTGAAAATTTAATTTTGTGACTTTTGGACCAAACACCATTGCTTTTTTGCCTTTTGTGTCTGTTTATTCGCGAATCGGGAGTAAATTTTAATAAAACTTACTTAATCGTAAAACTGTATTTTACAATTTCATTACTACTCAACAATTGGTGTGTTGGTCATATATTATGTTATAAATTATACAGCTGTCAGTATGTATGTGGCTTATAAATTTAATATTTTGTGAAACTGGTAATATTAACATAACATATTTTGTTGTTTCATAATTCTAGGTACTATTGTGAAATACATTTTCACATTTTAATATTAGGTCTATAGGTAGATGACAAGACCCACAGATGTTTCAAAATTTAATTTAGTGTTTGTCAAATCAATGAAGATCCAGAGTTGTCATAAATTAGTTTTTGAAAAACATATCAAACAGTACGGAGGTGCAGTTACGCATACGCATGGAACTAGATACTAATCATATTAATAACCTAGAAAAGCAACTAATATGCTGACCATACCATAATTTAATGTGAAAAAGATATTACGACATGTGAAAAGACGCGAATTCGAATCCCACTTGAACGTCATACCCTACTTTTTCACATTAAACTATAAATTCTAATTTTAATTTTAAATATCCTTTAAACTTTTGATTGTTCATTCACTTAGACTATTCGACAACTTTTATTTCAATTTTAATAGTTTATAGAGGTCAGTATATTTAAAATTGAAATAAAAGTTGTGGAATAGTACAAGTGAGTGAGTTTCCATAATGTTTTAATTTTAATTCTCCCTACTATCTATATTCAATAAACTTATCTATCTATCTATAATCTTTCCTTATGAAGTTTAATAGTAGATTGAGATATAATTATGTACTAAACACATTCATTGTTTTCATCATTTATAACGTTATTATTATATATCTATATAGTAAATCTATGTAAGCATCTAGTGGCATCGTGCCCAAAAGACTAGCAGCATTCCCCCTTTGAATAGCAATAACCTATTTGCTGAAAGAGATAACTGCCAGCCTTTGGGCACAATATACAAAAACAATTTTGACCTGTATACTACGATAATACCTCTGCCTTTTTAAAAGCGCTACATACTAGGCGCTTTTTTAAAGTCTTAAACAATCCAAACTAATAATAAAATCCAGAAAGAACTTCTGAAAAAAATAGACTGAAAACATCAATAAATTTAGTGCCTGTCATAATACGTTTCATAGGGTCGACTCCAGATCAGTCTCTCACCCTTTATTTGCCCCAAAGGGCATGACCCAGCAGTCATGTCAGCTGCTCATAAAACTCACTCCAATAAAAATGTAGCAGGGCCGTAGAGTTTACGAGTAGTGGCGTACGTATGATAATAACATGTTTGTGTGTATGCCTGTTCGTATAAATAAAGTGGATTTATTGAGCAACTTGATGGAGAAATAGTAGGGTATTCGAAGATACCAGTTTTTGTTGAACGATCATCCCAATCTAGTCTCACTTCTACAATGGTTTGTGCTCTAAGGAATTGTTTGATAATGATGCCTACGGCTAAGTTTTATCATCGTAAAGCTGGCCACAGACTAGATATTCAGATTCAGACTTTGGTTCTGGAGCGTCCAATCCAGGTCCAATATGGGCAGGGACTTTCTATCGCGCACGCATGAATTGTGGAATGATCTCCCTGCCTCGGTATTCCTAAACGTACTTCCTAATACAGTATGTAGTTCTTCTATAATTGTGTCTTAGATGGTTTTGGAAGGATCAACAGCGGGAGTATACTGCCTCTGATGTTGCAAACGACAATAGTCTACGTTGACCACTTTCCATTAGGAGGGCCATTTTATGTTTCTGCTACCGAAGTGGAATTAAAAAACGCTCTAATGAGTAATGAATGCTGTTATGGGGAAGAGAAGGGAAATTTGAAACAAAATCATGTATTTTTTTTTTACGTGAGGGAAAATCCTCATGGGTGTTATGCCGGACTCCTACCGACTAAAAAACCTCACGTAACGCCCAACAGCCTATGGTTGTGAGCCCCGGGTAAGTCCTCGGAAGGATGTCCCAGGACTCCCAACAGACCTACAGCCGCCTCTGCAGCCTCACCCAGGGGGTGGTTAGGTTATAAGGTATATTTTTGAAAATCTTATGTATGTTCAGAAAAATTTATCTAGTTTTACTAAGTTATGCGATAGACACAATGTGAACACCAGACATAAAAACAACCTTGCCGTTTATCATTGTAGACTGAACAAAGTCAGTAATTCTTTCCTGGGTAACTGTATACGTTTTTACAACAGGCTTCCAAGCGAAATTAAAAGCATGCCTCTAATTAAGTTTGAAAAGTGTATAAAAAGTAAATTGTGCTGCGGGGGCTACTATACAGTTGACGATTATTTGATTGATAAGGAAGCCTGGAAGTGATCTGCTTGCTCTACTGATGGAGTCTACTTATTGTAAATATGTAGTGCACAAAAAGAATAGCCCGCCGAGTTTCTTGCCAGTTCTTCTCAAGCGTTTCGAACTGGTGGTACTATTTGCATTGTATTCATTGACGTGTCGCAAGTGCCTATGTATTAGGATTATGCGAAATAAATGTTTTTTTGAGTTTGAGTTTGAGTTTGAGTTATCCTGCATTATCCATGTCTGGTCAGCGTGGTACAGTAAGAGCCGGAATTCAATTCTCCGGAGCGCTCGAGCACGGTAAGATCCGACAGGGGCTTTCTCCCGCGCACGCTTAGGTTATATATGGGGTGGGTTATATAGTATGGGGTTCTTCAAAAGGGGTATTAGAAGGTTTTTACAGGGTCGGCAGCGCGTGTGTAGCGCCTCTGGTGTTGCAAACGTCCATAGGCAGCGGTGACCACCGGTACATCTGGTGGGTCAGTCTGCTTGTCTGCCACCTAGGTGGTATAAAAAAAAAAGTGAGCAAATTACCCTCCCAAAATTAAAAGGAGATTTATGACTTTTTTTACTCCTACCGAATAAAAAACCACACGTATCCTGCCTAACAACCTACGGTTGAGAGCCCCGGATAAGCCCTCGGAAGGATGCCCTAGAATAAGGAGATGCCTAGGTCACAATACATAGATACAAATTTATTTATTTTCTTTGCCTAGGTCGAGCAGTATAGTGTGATAGGTTAACTGAATGCAATATTCACTTCGATAGTTCCCTTATTATTCCGTCCTTGTATCTTGACAAAGGTACTTAGCGTCAAGGACCTACTTCAACAAACAAGTGCAGAGTTCGCATTACTAGCTAGTGACGTCACTATTTAGAAAGTGGCTGGCTACTTGAAATCTAAATTTACCGTACAGAGCGCCCTATGTGTTAGGTCAATAGATGCATTGACAGGAGCACTAGCTCGCTTGTACATGATACTACTTATTAATATGTACTAGCAATTGATAACACTCACTCTTTCAATGGAGGTTAAGTGCAAGCTGTAATGTTTGCAAATAATGTTGCATTTTCAATTGTTGTAAGACCTGACATGGTCAATATGAATCCCTACTAATATTATAAATGCGAAAGTAACTCTGTCTGTCTGTCTGTCTATCTGTCTGTTTGTCAGTTACGCTTTCACGCCTAAACGGCTGAAGCAATTGAGATGAAATTTGGTATAGGGATAGTTCGAGGCCCTAGGAAGGACATAGGCTACTTTTTAACCGACTGCGCAAAGGAAGGTTGTGATTTTACGCGATAAACGACTTCTACGCGGTCGAAGCCGCGGGGAACAGCTAGTATTAAAATAAATTGTATATACTACAGAGGTAGCAGACATACGGGCCCGTAGCTGACACAGCTACGGTACAATTTGACAGTTTTCGTAACTATAAATCTTTATTTATTGATAGCTATGTACTACTAAAATAACTAAAACGATTTATTTCATACTCAGAGCGTACAATAACTATATCTTTACTCTTATCGAAGAGGTCAACCCTGATAGCCTGCATCATGTTGAATACTGTAAACTAAGACGTATGCACAGGATTCTCATGTAAATATACGTATTTAAGAAGAGTTACAGCGCGAGTTTTACTCATCTGGGGGATATTTTTAAACGTGAGGTAAAATCCTTCATAGATGCTATGCCGGACTCCTACCGACTAAAAACCACACGTATCCTACCTAACAGCCTAAGGTTGGGAGCCCCGGGTAAGCTCTCGAAAGGATACCCCAGGACTCCCAACGGACCTACGGCTGCCACTGCGGCCTTACCTAGTCTGGGGGTAGCTAACGCCTAATACTTCTTTTACCTATGTAAATAAAGCTTACATTATCCAAAACTCTTATTGACTAAAACCACACGGTGCCTCCCACTGCCTGCCTCGGTGTGGAGACTGATAGTCTTGGGCGAAGACTGCGGAACTATGATGGGAGAGTTCTCTCCTACTCCCTTACCGCCGCCTCTTTCATGAGCATGATGTACTTGCAGAAAGACGCGGTGACTTCCCACTAACTCGCTCCGGTGATCATGATACGTACCAAGGTCTCCAGCGAGAGAATGCCGAATGTCTAGACTTGCCACGAGGACCTAGTGCTGAGTTTTAAGTGGCTAGGTATAAAAAATGTGTACAGTAAACCTTGAAGACATTTTAAAAATAAACGTATGTGGATTTAGTACATTAGGCATGTTAGTAAATACATCGAACTATGAATATTGCTCGAAATAATTCAAGCAAAATGAAGGTTGAGATTGCTCTGCGACATTTCTGGAATATTCATTGCATTTCATTTACAATTTCTGAATAACCCGCAAATAGCTTTCAAAGAAAGGTCCGGAAACGCGAAATGCAAATAAAACATCAGTACGACAATAAAATAAAAGAACAGGAAACTATATAAAATCAGTCGTCTAAAGTTCAAAAGATTTTATGCAAATCTTAGCCCGTTATTTGCACTTGTAATAGCTATAAAGTGAAGCATTTATGTTTCTACGTGACATGGCATTTATAATTTTTGGAATAACTAGCATAAAATAGCTAATGGACATATCAAAATTCCCATAAAAGTCCACTGTTTCCTTAGAATTCGGTTTGAATGGACATTTAGAGCGTCAGTACCTATTGGTTATCCAAATTAGGACGGTTCAGATAAGGCTTTAGTACTAAACGTACTTACAGTACGGCAAGTAAAGCTTAAGAATATTTTATTGAAAGGGTTTAAATAGACACCATGAAAAGAAAAGAAAGGGACTGGATACAGACGGTGCGTTATGGCGAAAATTTGAAGAAGGTTACATCTGATTACGAACTGCAATAGGCTGATTTGTTTGATTAATTTCATTGTTTATGTATATAGTTTACCTTTTGCCAGATTTGAAATGAGGGTTGCAGTTCATTATTCAGATTTTTTTCAATTCCGATTTTGAAGGTTGAACGTGTTTTTCACGTCTAGGTCGATGATGTAGATTCTGGGTTTTGATTTCATTATTATTATTTAGGTAGATCTCTGGAAATGAGGAAAGTGGATGTGTTCTTCTGTAATTTAAATTAGCTAAGACATTTTCCTGGATATTTGCTTAGTTCTAGTTTATTTATTAGGTCTGGGGCATTGCAGACCCCGTAAACAAGTCACAGCAGTGGGATTACAGATGGAAATAGCCTTGATTAAGATTCAATTGCGTTCCTAACTTGCGATATTTAGTTTTTACCACTCTTCGGCCAAACTGCAATGTCATCATAGTATTGTTTAGTTTCCACAAGTTCAGAAACAGGAAGCAACTACCAAATATTTCTGTAGAACACATTTTAAAACATTCTTCGATTGATATCCGGAGAACTTCCCGTGACTTAAACGGTTGGCATTACAGGGTTACCAAGCGTATTAATTAAGATTGTAAATGCTAACATATTTTTACTGTAAGTTTAGGGTTAGATTGTCAGGTATTGCGCTTGATTGTAATGACATTTTGAGGGTTACTTGAAAGATTCAGGGTTTAAAAGAGTAAATTCATCATCATTGTCAACGTTTAATGTTGAATAAATGAATAAAGAGGAAAGATTTGATTGTTTGTTTGTTTGCATCGAATAGGCTCCGAAACTACTGGACCGATTTGAAAAATTCTTTCACTGTAGGGAAGTTACACTGTCCCCGGGTAACGTAGGATATATTAATTCCCGTATTCTCACGGGAACGGGATATACGCGGGTGAAAGTGAAATGCTCAGAAAAAAACATCTTATTCTAGCCTGAGCTGCAATGTTCTCAAAATTTGAAGGATGTGACAACAGTGAATAGGAAAAATGCCTAATATTATAATTGGATACTTGTTTTGATGCGATGGAAGATAATAAAGGTTCTATTAGGTATATTTATAAAAACTGAGCAGTGTAATAAATATGTGTGTCTAAATATAAAATAATATGTGTGTCCTTTGGTTTGGTTTCGTTGGGATCAGAGGAATACAAGCGTTCGCTATACCATTGAAGTGGATTGTATATAATTAGATATGTTGGATATAATTAGAATTTACGTACTTTGCCACACAGCACAATCATAATAGAATTGTAGACGACTTTAAATAGGTAGGTACTAAAGTTTTATCATCTCTCAGAATAAAGTGATGAAATATTACCTACCTAGTAGATCTGTCAAATGTCGTCAAGTCGTAACTAGTGACTAGTGGCTACCCTAGTCCTCATAACTCACGTCTCGTCCGATGACCCGCCCGGCCGGGCGGAAGCGTACACCGCGCGGCGGCGCTGGCGCGGGCAATAAAATAATGATGATTTATTTGTAAACACGCGCGATGCGTGCCCGTCAACGGGCGATCGTAATATTGTGTATACGTGGAGTACATATTGGTTTCTGATGGCGATTGCGTGGCAGAAGTTATACGAGATGTCATTTTTTTTTTACAAATTTACGTATCTTTTTTAGTTACTGTGTAATTCGAAATGGCAAAAAGCTAGAAAAAATCAAGCACCTTAAAATAAGTCATGATACATTTTTTTTGGAGTTAATAACGAATTCTCATGGACATTGACTAATGATAAGTCTTTTATACCACGTGGACTTATCCTCCAAGGATGTAGTACAAGCGTTTAATGTAAATGAAGGAGATGCGAATATTAAATTCACACGGCGTAATTTTCAAGCCGCCCTTTAACGTCTCGGTAATAAGGCTTTCAACTTGGCTTAACGATTGTCATTTTACGGAAAATCGGGTTTCAATTCGAGTTTTCCTTCTCTACTCATTGGTTTTTTTTTGTTGCGAAAGTGTTTCCTTAGGCGCCTCTTACAACACCGTTGGGATATATTGGGGTGGCGACATTTTTCACTCTTACCCGTCACAACACGGGACCCCGTCGCCACACGGCATGCATTTTCTAAGATGAATTCATTTATTGACACAGTAAAGTTGAACTGTCATAGTCCGTTAATTTTGTAGCAATTTATTTTTCTAGCGTTTGACAAAATAACAAATCAATTGATTGTATTTCAAAAAAATGTAGATTTTTAAAATTTTCGAGGTAAATGTCATTGACGTGTGTTTTATTTAGATATGCTCACGTTATTGGCTGTCTATTATTAATGTTTTTATCTTTTGTGGGGCTTTTATATAAATAATTTTGAAGATATTCAAATTGATGTACAATTTACGACTTAGCGCCTTCAAACTCAACAAAGAATATAAATGTAACATTTCGGTATACCTATTGACCGTTTCTTTATTTAATATATTGTTATTGGCAGCTTTAGAAAAATATTACGGAATTCGAATTTAAAACATCTCCAAATTTGTATGTGTTTATTTTTACATGATTATTCATTATTTTCTTGAGAGTGGTTATTATCTGCACCAGTCTTATTACAATATTCCTTAGTACATCCTTGGAAAGATGTGGCGAGTAGTTATTTAATAAACAATAATGATTTTAACTTTGAAAAATCTAAAACTTGTCTACTTCAATAATATGTCTAATGTCCAAAATTATTTATAGAAAAATACAAACTTTATTTTTGACGTAGGTAGGTAATTAATAGACATTTTTTAAAATCCTGCACGCCTGCACTACACACCACATCCGCCTGCTTCTGTACACTGCGTCCGCGCACCCAGCAATTGTTTACAATAGCTGATCTTGTTTATTTTCGCTGCATATGGATTAAAAAGCTTCGAAACTACATACCATCTTTATCGTTGTTTTACTCATAATATTACGTGACTAACTAACTAACAGACTGCTGCGTTTGAGTTATGTATGACTAGCACGTCACCCGGTTTCACCCGCGTAGTTCTCGTTCCCGTGGGAATACGGGAATAAAATGTAGCCTGTGTCACTATAGGATCGTGTAGCTTTCAACAGTGAAAGAATTTTTTAATTCAGTTCGGTAGTTTCGGAGCCTATTCGATGCAAACAAACAAACAATCAAATCTTTCATCTGTATAATATTAGTATAGATAGTATAGATTGGTGCACAGTTGCCCCTACTTGTAGAGGTATTTAGGAGATAGGCTAGTGGCTACAGCTTAAGCTGGAACATCCCTACTTAATATTATAATCGCATTTATTTAAGTAATTAAAATGTCTGTCTGTTACGCTTTCACGCCTAAACGGCTGAAGCGATTGAGATGAAATTTTGTATAGGGATAGTTCGAGGCCCTGGGAAGGACATAGGCTACTTTTTAACCGACTGAGTCAAAGGAGGGTTATGATTTCTACGCGTTCAAAGCAAAGACTTCTATATAAACTGAGGTAGACATGCCCTACGCACCGATTTTTGAAACCTATAAAGTGCGCTAATTAGCAGCGTTGCTCGCACTGTTGTGAGTCAAAACTTCGAGAGTAGGTACTCGACTTGCAATCGGAGTCCATACGCCTTCTCTTTTACTCTTTTTCTATTCGTATATTGCTATTGTGTGTGGTGACAATTACATAAAAAAAATTTATAAGTGAGTGTAGTCTTAGTAATGTGTGTGTTAGAGGATTGCTTTTGAAATCTCGTTTGTTAGAGTATGGCGCGTCTACCTCAGTTTATATAGAAGTCTTTGGTTCAAAGCCGCGGGGATCTAAAGTTGTCTATAAAAGGCTTGGGTGGAGCCACGAAAAAGAAAACATTTAAATCAATAACTCGCCCGTTGACCCAAGGACTAAAATTAGCCATTTGTTGACCAAATGGCCAGTTTTGGACACATGTGGGGCAAAGCTATTATTTTTATTGCTACCCGCGGTTTTTATACGAACGGTATTATGATGTGTTTTGGTACTATAATATAGTAAGTAATAAAATTGTGCTATATTCTAATTCTACTATAGCTATAGTGTTGAGTAGGACTTAAAAGAGGCATAAAATTTGTCCCGTACAAAACGAGAAGTAGGACGTTGTACTGACTCAGTACAAAAATGAGATGGCTCTTACAAAACTCATGTCCCACTCAACACTATATAGCTATATGCCACATACAAAAAAATACAAGCTATATACTTGCGGTTCCACTTGCGCGCTTTAGGTATTTTCGTAGTCGTTTGTCACTGGAACCTTTTGCCGGGAATTATTAAGCCTATATCCTTTCCCAAGGTCTATTTCAACTTTGTACCAAATTTTATCATAATCTGATAAATAGGTTCGAGAAAATTGAGCTTCATAGTATTGTGTAAAGTTAAAGAAATGCTCGTATATTTATACTGTTTTAATACAAACTTTTATAAGAATAATTACAAAGCCAGAAGACAGCTCATTTTTACTATACTTTTAAGTGGCTAAAGTTGTAAAAATAACTATCAAGTATCAAATATAGGTGTCAACGTTATATCACCAGCATAATAAAAGTTATACGACCGAATTAAGACGTCACTTGGAAGTATTGCTTCACCGTCCGTTATTGTCGTTTACGATTTAGCAGAGTTATGGTTATAGGGGTGATTGATAGTAGGTTCAATGTTTCTTGGTGCTTGTAAACAAACCTTTGACCTCGATAATGATCACAACTTGTTTTAGCGTAGGCTTTTGCATTTAAAATTACACTCTTTAGAATCGGTATATTCTTTTAGTCCCCGCACTTATTTCGGGAATAAAAGCCTATTTCAGACTATTATCTACACCTAAAAGAAATTTCGGCCAGATCTGTTACAGTGGGATTTAGTAACAACATCCAAATATCCATACACTTACCTAAATATACAAATTTTCACATTTAGAATATTAGTGTTAAATAAGATATTAAATACCTAATATTATCTTTGCTAATTATACAACCAAACAAATTCTAATTTAAGCTATGCTTAGAACAATAAATTACTTGAACTTTAACTTCCAAGTATGTAGAACGTGTGATAAACGTTAAATTATTAAGAAAACGATAAGTTATTACACAATTTAACAAGTCATAACCTAAATTGTGCAGATAATAAGTGTCCAAGTTGGTGTTTAGTGCTTTAAGTAAGTAACTTAATAAGTAATGGTTACCTACTTACATTTGTGAGTGATAACATGCTGATAATAATAATTAAAATTTAGTCAGCCTTTATCGATCTAGACTTTAGCGCTCATAGCAGTATTCTGTATCATGGAACATCTTTGACTGCCTCGGTGGCGCAGTCGGTAGTGTAACCGCCTGCCGCGCTTGAGGTCCTGGGTTCGATTCCCGAGTCGGTCCAAATATTTGTGTGATCCACAAGTGTTTGTTTCGGAGTTTGGGTGTTTTCTATGTATAATTTGATTTTCACACGAAAAAAACAATGGCAGTGAGTGAGAGAAAATCGATCACTAAAAACGTTAAGCATTGTACGGTATGGCTAGTGCTGAGATCGTTTTAGTCATAGAATTATAACGCAAGTGTAATAAGTCTATGGTTTTAGTAACGTCAACTTCAGTATGGTTACCACCGTTAACGTCTACTTCAGTATAGTTACCACAGTTACGTCAACTTCAGTATGGTCACCACAGTTACGTCAACTTCAGTATGGTTACTACAGTTACGTCAAATTCAGTATGGTTACCAAAGTTACGTCAAGTTCAGTATGGTTACCATGGTTACGTTGTATTATCAGTTGTTGGTAAAATGATAAAAATCACTTTCCTTTTAGAATAATTATAAGTTATTCTCTAATAGACCCTTACTTCGATTTTGACCGATTCCGCCTTAATACTATTAAATGTTAAAAACACTCCCTATCATATGAACACAAAGTCAATTTATAAAGTGCGAAGTGTCATTAAGCGTTGTGATCCATTTAATGATAATAAATATTATCATCAATTAGTCACATTTGAATTAATACGAGTGGCAACACATGCGCAAGGCCTATAAATTGTAATTTAGTTCCGCCAATTATTATAATGGCAACACTGTCGACGCCGTAATGGTTGATAATGTAATTCGGTTTTTACATTGACTAGTTTAGAATCATAGTTAGAATAATATTAATTGAGACGAATAGTTACCCCTTTTTAACCGACTTCCAAAAAAGGAGAAGATTCTCAATTCGTCTGTATTTATATTTCTAAGGTGGCAGACAAGCTTATACCTAAAGGTTTGTTACCTAACAAACAAAACAAAAATATATTTATTTCACTTAGGCGTACAGATGCACTTGTAAAACATCCAAAATATAAACCAAATAATTATCACCAGTTCACAACGCCTCCACCTTACCCAATAGGGGTTTTGCAACACCAGAGGCGCTACACACCCGCTCTCGACCAAGGCGCAGGTTCTAAATATTTAAGCCTTCTGTAAGGCCTTCAGCTTGTCTTAACAACGACCAACGGCATAAGGTGCCTTCCTCCAATAAATATCATAAAGTGACCACGTGGTGGTTACCCATCTATGGATCTACCATATTGGTAATTGATTACTGCAGTGATCGTTACAGAACACTGAGACCGCAAACCCACGAGCACTATACGTATTCCAGACTCTTATCTATCCCTGCACCAAATTTCAGCCGGATTCGTTCAGTCGTTGTGCGTGAAAGAGTATCAAACATCCATTCATATAAATTTTCACATTTATAGGTAACTAGCTGTTGCCTGCGACTTCGTACGCGTGAAAATTATGTTATAATGCCAATTTCATTGCTGTCTGCTTAGCCCCTAGGATATACAGCGTGATAATATAGACCCTACCCCTAGTTAATATTTGTGCAAAATTTGAATCAAATCTATTGAGTACTTTTCGAGATCCTTCCGGACACAGCAAAGCAAACAGACAAAAAAATTTCTAACCATATTTTCGGCTTCGGTATCTTATGTTGAACACCCTGCGAGTATTTTTTTGAAATATTTCCAATGTAAAGTTTTACTTTTCTATCATTTCATAATATGTGTAGAAGATAATAGGATATTTAATTCTAGGACTTCATGTTTTATTCCACCACACCAAGTTTGAAAGGCGCCACAGATCTACCTCATAAATTGTTATCATAAGTGTGTTACAATTCTACGCATGCGCGGCGGCCATGTCTTATTTCAAAAGAGCGGGAATGCATACTGCAAGAGGTAGGTACAATATTGTCATGAATATAAAACATTTTTGTTTGTAGCTACTAAAATGTTCTGACATGGTTACTACTTAAAATAGTTTTAAGTAGCCTTGATAACTACCGGTAAAATTGGTTTAATTTGAATGGTGAGGTCTGAATTAATAACATCTTATAAAATCAGGAAAGGAAGTACCTACCTTTATTTCAATTGTATCCTTTGCGCAAAACGAAAAAAAAGAGAAAATTAAAGTTGACTTAAAATTCGTCTTATTATTTTAGTTACAGGAAACAATGAAGTTTAGGGAACAAAAGTAAATTAATGCATTGAGTTATGACAATGTACATTGGGAATAGACAGAAAGACAATAAAATCTGAAATAAATACTTGTAGTGATTTCACATAGCGTATCGTTTGCGGAAAAGGGGTACAACTGATGCAACGGTAAGGACATTTACTGTCTTCTAAAAGCTGGGTAAATAAGGAACTATTTACCTAGCTACTAAACGGTGAAAAATTCGTCAATTTTAGTCGTTTCAGAGGTTACAAACTAGTGAATGTGTTCCGTGAAAACTTTTTAAGCCATAAGCCCCTCTGCACTCTATTTTATAGAGAGGGGCTTAGTCTAAAGTCAGTAGTCAACCCTACAGAATAATTAAATATGTACTATACAGCATGTTGCAACTTGCAATTCACTACTGCATTATTCAGAACTACGATTGACATGTCAGCATGAGCCGTGTAGAGATCTTAGCCGATTGGGCCAACCAATTTTTTATTTTATTGCGTTTACTGGTCAAGCTTTCATATCCAAAATCAATAAAATCCTTTATTATTTTTCAAAAAACTTAACTTCTCATGAATATTAATTCGAGTGGTAAATCGTGATCCCACAACTGTATTTGACTATCTCCAAAAACAATTATTAAAACCTTTTTATACCAAAATATCTTTATCAAGTCCCTTTTTATAACATGTGGGTTTGTGTGTGTAGCAGAAAGTTACAAAAAAAAGGTGGCAGTCCTAGTGTGACGATAAAATACGAGGCTTAAACAAAACTCCTACCGTGGGGCCCCTGCGGTGACCTCTTGAAATATTCTCAGAAAGACCTCAACTCAAAAGTGACTCATTTAATAGTTTGCTTTTTAAAATTATGTTTATAGGACAATAGTGTCTACATGTGGTGAGGTCGCAGGTAGCAAGTAACATAATACTAAGATTATGCTACTTACTAGGGAAGATGTCGAATTAGGTATATCCAGTTCTAATACATACACAAAAATTTGATAATACGTTTTATTTCGGTATTTTTTTAATTTTTGAAGAATTAGAAAAAAATTGAGTTCTTCCTGCCCCAATTCAAGATAAAAATTCCAAATAAATCAACTCCATTGTATTACTCTAACTGTGTCACATTCATACACTTACTTAAATTTCATTTAGAGGGATAGGTAGGTTCTAAAATTTTGCTTCACAATTTGTATTAACAAATATAAAAAATAGTAGTCATAATAATAAATATTTGTGTACATTCTCACGCAAAATCATCTAGCTCAAAATAAGCTTGTGCTATTGATCTAGACTACTGATAATCATACATACCTACGTATTTCTAAATACTTACATTAATTATGGATTTTGTATATAATTTATGTATACGTATACATAAAAGAAAATTAAAACCAAATACCAAAGAAATTTATATTGTGGTTTGTAAATCATCCTGTACATAAGACGGTTATTCAAAAATCTTTGGTCCCATTCTTACAATCGTAAGAAAGAAGCTTAGTTTCTTTTTTTTGTCACATGATCTTGCTTAAGACCTTAATAAATCTGCCGTTTAACGTTTTAGTATTTAAGAATTAAGGATTTTGCATTATTCGGTCGCGAAAATCTTGATAAAGTGATATATTCCTTGACGATAGGTGGCATAAAGCAACAGCTCGTTTGAATATAAAAAAAGTATTGGTATAACTGCTTTATGTTATATTGTTAAACAAGTTATAGGGTGTTTAAAGTATACAAGGAAAACAGTTTAAAGTTTTATTATTATTGTAAAATATGGGGAGCTTAGGGCGTCAAAAAGACAGTAACTACCGAGCTCAAAGATAAGGGTTTAAATGGTATTTTTGATGTTTTTCTAATCTGAAAATGCAAGTTAAATGAAAATGTTTAATCTATACCGATGTATTTCGGTATTTTTTCCCTTGGAGTTCAGCTAGAGACTGATCTACATCGAGACTAAGTAACTCTTAAATACCTGCCTACCTTCAAACAAGGTGTTCATCCTCACACTTTGCATCCGGAGCATTCATGCTGTTGAGTGGGTTCTTAGGCGACAAAGTAAAAACTAACTTCTTTGATAAGTTTATTCCACAACTTACTGGATATATTGTATAAAATAGAATTCTTAATTGTTCACAAACGTGTACGCTAGCAGGCAGATCCATAGAGAAGAGAGTGATCCCGGAAGACACCGGTCGAGTCAAACTTCCAACCACAGAGTATATTATAGAACTTTATGACAGTTGTTCCCCCCTTAGAAAACTAAATACTTACAACTTCCTTTTGAAATAATCTCATTCCCATTTACAAATTTAGTCTCACTACTGGCTTCTTAATCCTACTGCTTCTACGTAAACCTGAGTCATTACATGCTACAGCGTTAGGTACAACAGGGGCGGCTGGTGAGGTTACCATACTGTCTAAGACACCACCGTGCAGGACTGGGTCATCTCTAATCCCCTGTTCTATAATAGGACTTGTAGTAGCGTTTCCTGATGATTCACCAATGGTGTTTTCCAAATCTAGATTAACCTTTTCTTTTGAATTAGGTATGTCCCATTCCTGCAGCATAACATCATCACTAACGTTTGATCTTAAGTCTACATTTTCCCCCACTTTCCTTAACTGATCAATGTGCCTGCGCCACAATAAATTGTTATCCAATAATATCTCATAATGTAAAGTCCCTAACACTTTGTTTACTGTACCAAACTTCCACTTTTCTTGGCCGGAGTAATTACGAGCAATTACGCGGTCACCGACAAGCAAACTTCGCTCTCTCTTCTGTACATCATTGTTAGACTGAGGACACAACATTGTTAATTTATTTTTTACCTTAAAATTAAATACCAACTCATTCGGTGCTTTTCCTGTCGTCGAATGTGGTGTAATTCTATATTGAAACAATATTTTATTAAGACAATCTTGCATATTATTTTTATTTGCTTTAAGGCACCTCAATTTGTTTTTTAAAATTTGGACATACCGTTCTGCCTGTCCATTGGTAGCTGGATTATAAGGTGCTGAGCGTTTATGTCTAATATTATGATCTTTTAAATATCCTTGGAACTTAGGGTTGATAAATTGAGACCCGTTGTCGCTGACCAAAACATCTGGGTAGCCAAAAGTGGTAAAGATTCTCTCAAGAATGTTAAGTGTGGTGTCTGTGTCTATCCTACTCATAACATGTATTTCAGGCCATTTGGAATAAGCATCTACTAAAATAAAAAAATATACTCCTAAAAACATACCAGCATAATCAATGTGAACCCTTTCAAAAGGTTTAGATGGAAATTCCCAGGTGTGCTTGGGAGCAACTGCTGTCGGGTTTTTCTTATTTAAACAGCACTCCACACAGTTATCTACCAGGTTTCGGATGTCATGATCTAACCCAGGCCACCAACAGTAACTGCGTGCCAGGGCTAGCATTTTATTCACTCCAAAATGGGCAGAGTGGAGATCATTTAACACAGTTTCCCTAAACTTCTCCGGTACTATTACTCGGGAGCCCCTCAATATACAATCATTGAGCAAACTGAATTCACATTGTTCAATTCCAAACCTATCAGAATGAGCAACCTTTTTACCAGACCTCAAGGCCACCAGTAATGATTTTAAGGTGGGGTCCTGTAACGTCGCTTCAGCAATATCCTGTTCAGTTATTGGTAGAGCACTAATTAGTTTTAGTTGAAAAATGTCAGCCTCCTCTAGCCTAATATTCTCTTCATTGGAAACTGGCATTCGAGAGAAAGCATCAGCATTTGCGTTAGCTTTTGATGTTTTATATTTTATGTCATAATTAAAACCTTGCAAAAATACTGCATAATGTTGCATGCGGGCTGCTGATAAATGAGGTAACGCTTTTGAAGGTGAAAGAATCTGTACCAATGGTTTGTGGTCAGTCATTAGAATGAATTTACGGCCATACAAAAATTGAAAAAAACGTTTGACACCGAAAATAATTGCATAAGCCTCTTTATCTATCTGTGCCCATTTACGTTGAGTAACATTCAAAGTTTGGGAAGCAAACATCACTGGTCGCTCGGTGCCATCAGGCATGATGTGAGAAAGCACAGCACCCACCCCTGTGGGTGATGCATCAGTAGCCAGGACTAAAGGTAAGTCAGGGGAGTAATGAGCCAGCACAGTGTCAGACAGCATTTGTTGTTTTACAGCGTGTAATGCTTGCTCACACTTCTCTGTCCATACCCATTTATTTTCTTTACGAAGTAACTCATGTAGGGGTTCTAGAATATTGCTCAAGTTAGGAATGAACCGGCCATAATAGTTAACCAAACCTAATAATGATTGCAATTCTGTGACATTTTTAGGTGTGAGAGCATTTACCACACTTCTTACCTTTTTATCAGATTTGTGTATACCATTTTTACTAATTTTGTAGCCACAATATTCTATTTCATCTTTCAAAAATTCAGATTTTTCTAAGTTAATCTTTAACCCGTATTCTGAAAGTCTAGACAAAACCAAATCAAGTCTTTCTAAATGCTCCTGGTCTGAAATACCTGTTATTCGAATATCATCAATAAAACAATGAACACCTGGAATGCCGGCTAAAATGTTTTCAATTTTGCGCTGCCACTTAGCAGGCGCACAATTGAGACCGAACATAAGACGAGTACATAAATACAGACCCTTATGTGTATTTAAAGTCAGTAATTTCTGATCTTCTTCCCGGACCTTCCAATTCAAATATGCATTTTTAAGGTCAATTTTTGAAAACTTTTCCCCACCAGCAAGACCATTAAAAAGTTCCTCAGAAGTAGGCAATGGGTGCTCATCCACAACCAACTGTTGGTTTAATGTGAGCTTGTAGTCTCCACATAACCTAATTTTGCCATTCGCCTTTGCCACTGGTACTACTGGTGTGGCATATTCAGAATAATCTACCTTAATCAAAACACCATCTCTCACTAGATTATCTATCTCTTGTTCCACCTTATCCTTAATCGCAAAAGGTACTGGTCTAGCCCTGTAAAATACAGGTTTAGTGTTTGGTTTCAGATGTAAGGCCACCGGGTCTCCCTTTATCTCACCTAACCCTGTACTGTTAAATAGGTTACTATGTTTGTCTAACAATGATTGTAAAGAAAGCGAAGTTTTACCTGCGTCAATGCTATTAACAGAAGCTAAAAAATCCTTGAAACTAGTCCATGAGAATGCTCGGATCCACTCCCTGCCAAACAGTGGACATTTGTCACCATCAACCACATAAAGTTTTAATTCTTTACATTTCTCTTCGCCCAGTGACACAGTCACATTTACAACACCTAGAACATTCAGAAAATTATTAGAATATGTACATAATTTTACATCAGTTTTTATAAGTTTTTTTTTTGAAAAATGTTTGGAAAAATCTTTAATGCATAAGACAGAAACCGCTGAGCCAGTATCGAACTCCATCTGCAGCAGGGCTTGATCTACATACACAGGTATAATGATTTTATTTCTATCACAATAATTATTCTCAATTAAATAACAATTGTTTATATGTCTAACTATGTGTGCATCACTCACATATTGTATAATTTTGTCCTCTTCAGTGACCTCCATGGCATGTACATTTTGAGTTGACAAGCGTTTAAGTTTTAAACACATTTTCTTAATGTGGCCTGTCTTATGGCAATAATTGCATGTTGCTTCCATCCACGTACACTTATTAGCATTGTGGTCTCCCCCACAACGATAGCAAGACCGTCGCTGAGTCCGCTGGGGCACTTCTGTATTGGATGGACTCTGTCTCTTCTTGACATTGGTGTACACTGCGTTAACTTCCTTAACTTCATTGGTTTTAGACCCTTCTATTTGACTGGCCTCGATTCCCACAGCAATGTCAAAACTCTTCTGCAGAGTAAGGTCCTTCATTTCCAGCAATCGATCTTTAATCTTTTGGGATCTTAATCCACAAACAAGTTGGTTACGAAGAGCTGTTTCTAAAAATGTACCAAAGTTACAGCCCGACGCCATCTTCCTTAATACAGCCACGTATTCTTTGACTGATTCGCCTTCCAATTGACATCTATGATGGAAGGTAAAATATTCTGCTATTTCTAAAGGCTCCGGATCGAGATGCTGAGTTAAGGACGTTACATTTGCCTCGTAGGTTCTATCTTCCGGTTTTTGTGGGGAAGCTAAGTCACACAAAACATCGTAATTTTCGCAGCCTATATAGTGCAAGAAATACGCATTTTTCTTTGCACTTTTGATATCGTATAGGTTAAAAGCTCCTTCTAACCTTTGCACCCATCTTTGGAATCTAGTTTTTGCTTCGTAAAATTCTAAGAAATTCGGCGGAATTACAGCGTCGGCATTTTTTTCCGCCATGACACTCACCAAATAAAATCCAGTTCAATATTTCAAAACGAAATGTCGCCCACACTTCCTCGTCGCCAGTGTTGAGTGGGTTCTTAGGCGACAAAGTAAAAACTAACTTCTTTGATAAGTTTATTCCACAACTTACTGGATATATTGTATAAAATAGAATTCTTAATTGTTCACAAACGTGTACGCTAGCAGGCAGATCCATAGAGAAGAGAGTGATCCCGGAAGACACCGGTCGAGTCAAACTTCCAACCACAGAGTATATTATAGAACTTTATGACACATGCTTGGTAAGGTCTGATAGGGCCGATGTGGGCTTTCTTTCCATGCTTAGATTGAGGAGTAAACTGCATGCCTCGGTTTTCTCCAATGCCCACAGTATGGGATTCTTCAAAAAGAGTCTTAGAAGGTTCTTGCAGGGTTGGCAGAGCGAGCGTTCATAAGTTACGGTGACCACGTTCAATTTGGTGTGCCTTATGCCTGTCTGCCGCCTTATTAGTATTAAGAATCAGATTTATAGAAAACTTAGTCATGCTCAAAAAATGTATTACACACGCACACCGAATTACCACTGGATTCAAATTAAGCATTAAAAATTACAATAAAACCTTCGTATTATAGCGCGGCCATATTAACGCGAAAAGCCTCTGTGACTTTTATTAGATACTCACTGGTTTCATACGAAAATAAATTTTAATTTAATATTTTACGATGCATTTATAATAATTACTGCGTTTTGTACAACTGCGGCCTTAGACTGGCGGCTTATAATGTTCTCGATCCAGTTTTTGTACAATTTTTAGGTAATTTTGAATGACTTTTATTAGTCGAATCAAGACATTATGGTAAAGTTAACGGGACATGTAGGTATTTACAAGTTCCAAAATTTCGGTAATGTTGCGCCTTGATCACGAATTACCTGAAGTACTGACGGTTAAATGATAGTACAATATTGATTTACCCTCTTTAGCAGTATTTTTTGAAGGTTTGATGTGTCTTGTCATTTTCTCTTATATTTGCTTTTCCTTTCTCCTTGTATCTCTTTCATTTATTTTATTTTTAGTGGCAGTTGTATCCTTCATTTTCTTCTTGTTTATAAATTCAATTTCCGCATTGCTAATATTAATAACTCTGCTTGATGATCTTTGGTTAAATCTCGTCGTTAATGAGTAGTACTATCAAACAAAAGTTATTCTTTCAATCGTTTGATAGCAAACCTTAAGTAAAGCTAGGAACAGAATAAGTGCAATGATCGTCTGCGGTCGTCTCATCAAATAAATTAAGTACAGCTCTTAAGGCTTGTATATTCGAAAGAGACTCATCTTGGGGTAACCTTATACTAAGAAATATTTTTTGATTAGATCGAATGAAACTATTATTATTGTAATTTATTAGAAAATCCTGTCTTTTAACGATTCAAAATACGATTAGTAAGACTTTGTCCGATCGAATTCGTTCTCAAAAAATGAGAAATATTGCAAAAATCTTAACAAGTAATGTACTTTTTTTATCTAAATAAATCAGTACAATTCACATAAAAGCTTGTCATAATATATAATAGGTTATATATAGGTTTTTAGAATAATATTTTACGACTAAATTATTTCCTAAAACCCCTCAGATTTTATAAAAGTTATATAATGTATTAAAATCGAATGAAATCCGGCAGAAGCGTACACTGCAATCCTTCGAATCGCCTTAGGATTTGACGATGTCGAATATGGAAGCCTTAATGTTAAAGATACTGCTGAAAGCGTGGTAGCAATTTTGATATTTACTTAACTTTATAAGTGTTTAACATCTTTCTTAATTACTTCCAATTAACAAAACAACTTAAAATCACTTAAAGCACACATTTCTATTGAAATTACTTATTAACTTTAACACGTTCAATTTATTCTGAAGGGTGTATTCTAAGGAATTTTCTGGAAATTGTATTAGACATTATTTCGTATATATTCGCATGGTGAGCATTTCACGGACTCATTTTTCTCATTATTTTACTTGATGCCCAATGTTGTCCGGAATTATTATGTATGCCAAATATCAGTCAAATTAGTTCGAGGGTTAAAGCGTTATTTAATTACAAATTTATTATTACATTTTCACGCTTTCATATCAAAAAAATCTGGAACATTAATTTATTTTCTTACTCAAACTGAATTGTCCGTTTATCGAAATATAATCTAGATCCGTAGAGAAGATAGATAGATTAATAGATTTTGGTAGAAATTTGAATCCCTACTAATATTATAAATGCGAAAGTTCCTCTGTCTGTCTGTCTGTTACGCTGTCACGCTTAATTCGCTGAAGGGATTTAGATGAGATGTTTAAGTCCCTGTGAAGAACATAGGCTACTTTCTACTTTTTAACCGACTACGCAAAAAGAGGGTAATGATTTTACGCGATAGCGACTTCTACGTGCTCTTTATAACTTTATCAGCTACTTCTCTATATAACTTTATCAGAATACGGTGTACCCTACCTAATAATCTAACTGCACCTAAATTCGCATTTTGTATAACAGATTTATGTCGCAGTCAGTACCAACTAATTGGTGATTCCACGAAAAAACTATAAGTCCTTTAATATACGCATGAGACGGGTGTAATTGCGAACGGGTTTTCATGAAACATTCATGATCCGATGATTGAGTCGCCACCTACTCCACGAATAATTACACTTTTAAAATACTGAATGCGGCAACCTCTGTTGAGTAATATACTCGCAAAATAAACAAAAATTGTACTCGATTGATACCTTATGTCAATTTTGAGTGCAAAAAAAAATTTTTGCAGAGTTTTTTTAAATTTCCTTCTTAATTTTTCTTTTTAATTTTCTGGTTGTGACGTAAGTCCTTAGTTTACTATTTATAAACAGATTACTTCACCTTCCCTGTCATTTTTATATATTATAATAACTTGCCTCTCAAGTTTTTATCTTACTTCCACTAGCTCATTGCTTGTCACTCGTAAGTAATGACTCATTTTCCTCTCATCTCTTATAACTCCTTCTCCTTATGTTTTTTTTATAGATGTTTTATGATGTTCTTTTTTCATCTAGTCCTTCTGAAATTAGCCCTTCTAAATTATTCCTTTCAATAGATACTAGGGTTATAAATATAATGTGAGATCTAGGACTGCTTTTTTACCTGGTAAACCTATTTTAATTAAAATATTAATAATACAATAATTATGTTTTTATAAATTGAGGATATTAACAATAGTCTTGACATGTAAAATCACCTACAGCTGCACGGTTTACATTAAGGGTATGTGTCCTTAAGGTAAACATTAACTATATTATAAGTAATACGTTTGTAATTATTGCTTACGTTGTGGAAACTAGTGTGTCCAGACACTGCAATAAATAAACATTATCATTGTGCTTGAGTACAGGTTTACGTAAATAACGATTACTAGAATCGTTATTTAAATAAATATTATTGTCACTTACATAGGTACATTACAGTGATGTCCTTTCTTCTAGAGCTGGTAAAATTAACAAAATGGGTTCTTTTTTTAATATTTACCTTTTTTTTAACATGAGGGAATGGATGAATGGATGCTATGCCGGACTCCTACCGACTAAAAATCCTCACGTAACGCCCAACAGCCTATGGTTGGGAGCCCCGGGTAAGCCCTCGGAAAGGTAAGCCCCAGGACTCCCAAGTATCCCACGGCCGCCACTGCGGCCTCGCCTAGGGGGTGGTTCAGGTGCTATCCCGCGTCTTTGGATCTTGTGAGCGATGGAGCTTTACCGCTAATCTTGGAGGCTCAAATCAATCCCAACTGAAAGAGGTGAACCTGCTGACTAAAAGAGAGAAAAGGAAGAAAATCAAAATGAATCACTGTACCAACCCACCGGGCCAAAGTAATGGCATCACCCTCCCAAATGATGGCAGTCATTTGAGCAGTATACTGCGATGAACTAATGTGATGATCCATACATGTTTTGTTTTCATGTTCATCCGGTACATACATGCTCACCTTCTTGAGGACTTTGCGTCTAGGCTATTCCTGATCAGTTTGTTCATTCGTATACACCTCATAAATTATGTTTTGCAAATCTTCTCTTGTCTATCCTCTCAAAACATCTCTTTGCCATATTAGTCACTGCATCTCCTTTCATGAAGCAAAGACCCTCATCACGCTGTTTGCTATTGCGAATGTAACATCAGTGAAAATGAAGCTGCATTCTACAGAAGCCTTCTCTCATGTCAGCTCCTGGTTATGGTTCTAATCATTGGAATCCGTGTTAAGAAAATGCTTTTAAAAATGTAAATAAAACGTCAAATCAAAAAGCCCCGTCTGCGCGAAATCTGTAGAACTTGTTTCACATCCAGCAACAGTTTCAAAACTTTCTTCGTATTCTGAGGACAATCTGTGTGTATCACTGTCCTGGTCGCACTCGTGTGAGGTAACAGACAGCTGGCGTGGGTGAAGGAGACAGAGGACATGAAGACGTCACGCGGGGCGAAGGCGCGCGAGTGTTGTTGCACTTGTTTTATTTATTTTGTTCTCGGCCAGTTTTTGTTGTTCGTTTTCTCGAGCTACGTCTTTGTTCAGGTTCGGTCGGGGCGCGCAATCGTCCGTGGCCGGTAAGTTGGATAATTTCTTTATCCTACTCAACCCACCCGACAATTTTCTGGGGCCGCATTATTATGAGGTTGATTTGTTTAATAATTTTATTACTGGGCGCATTGCGCATGCGCGCGAGCTATTGTGCCTGTGCTCTTATTTTTGTTTAGCTTTGCGCTTTTAGTGGTCGCTTTAGTTTTGTTTTTCATTGTAAACGTGGGAATGAATTGTTTTCTCATTGTTTATCTGATTTATCCATTGTTTTGTTGTTTATTGTTAACGTTTGGTTTAATAGACAGTTTACAAATTGAGTGTAGAATATATTTACAATTATCAGCAACGTCTTCTTAGTTTTGATCGTTTTACTTAAGGTACATTTAAATTGGCTTTATTTGAAAACATATTGGAAATCAATGTCGTGAAAACTAAAATAATTTCAAAATTAGCTCAATCATTTGGGTATCCAGCTGTTTATAAATCGTTTTTTGCTCAAAAGCGTCCAGACATATTACGTCACGGATGCCGCTGCGTTGCGAGTGGTCGACATCTTTTTATATTGCCTGAGGAACCCCACTGTTAGGCCTTGAGTTAGCACCGAGATGTCCCCGGCGATATTCCGAATATTTTAAATAGAGCCCGAAAAAGTTTCAAATGTGTCATTGTGTGCAAACCTTTTGGCCTGGCATTCAAATATTGTCTTTGGCAAACGAGGGTACTTGACTGAAAGGCACCCTACTTTGAAGAAATCGATCTTCAATGTAGTACAATAGAAAGGCAATTATTCGAACATCTTGTTCTTCAACTGAACTGTCAGGATCTGACATATGTTTCAAGTTTTAATGTCTTCACGTGAGCCACTGTTAAGCTATTAATGTTAAGAGTAAAAAATAGAGATACTTTCTCAACTTCTAGGTAAAAACCTTAAAACCATAGGAGAAAACCTGGTAATAAGAATTCAACGTCTTTTTCATACGGCTTAGTGCTACTGTGCAAAAAGAGAGAAGGAGCGGTTAATTTGTGCGCAAGCACCAATTTTTTTTATTCTACGGGAAACGGAAACTGGTATCCTGTTCTGCATTCCATCAGAAAATTTCATTCTATATTTGAAAATTGCCATCTAGGTATTTTGTTAATCGTGATCATTAACAAGTCGCCGTTTACTTCAACAACGATTGACTGTACAAATGAGAAATTGCAACTAAATATTATGACAGTAAATCTAACTGGCACTGAACCCCTTCTAAACTCTGTAAACAGTTTTAGCAAATTTAAAAAAAAATGTTAGTTATTAAACCTGAATAATTTCACCTTACTGCATTTTCGAACCCCCTAGGTAAGGCCGCAGTGGTAGCTAAGGTCTTTTGGGAATCCTGGGGTCATCCTTCCTAGACTTTCGCGGGGCTCCCAACCGTAGGCAGTAGGCAGGGAACGTCTGGTTTTTAGTCTGTAGGAGTCCGGCATAGCGAACATGCAGGATTTTCCTCACGTTAAAAAAAAACAGCATTTTCAAAGACACATATTTTACCGTAGTGTCATATTTTTCGGAAGTAGAGCTGGTACATTTGAGTAACCTGTATGATTTAGATGCACAATTGACCCAACTGATCAAACCCTTCTTTGTCCACAGACTTGCAGCAGCTGCAGCGGCCGCGGCGGGCGCTACTAGTGAACTCAGCTACCTCGCTGCTCTCCATCCAGCGTACCGTCCAGTACCTTACGACCATGCTCTATATGGAGCTAATACGTTAAGAGGTATGTACACCAGACTTTATGTAGGACCGATACTCGGAATGCTAAGATTTCCGTGATACTCGGATGGCTCGTATTTTAGATGTAATTTCTCCCCGACTTTTTATAGGACGTGTGCACTGTTGCAATCACAATCAGTAGGTAAGTTTTAGGTATTTTAATTGGCGTAAAATCGGCATCCGATAAACGGATGTGAGCGAACACGCAACTTGAACGAGCAAGTTTGAACTATGAAAGTGGATCCTAAAGTCTGCTTGGTAGTTATTCTTTAGTGTTTTGAATGCAAAATCTAGGATCCCAGGCAATTAGCCATCTTATACTCAAATCGATCAATCCTAAAATAGAATAGAATCATAGAGATACATAACAAAACCAAGTAGAAGCAATAGCAAAGTTCTTTACAAATCTTGCTTGCCAACAACTCAGATCTTAGAACCACGATGTAACATTTAGTGCTAAGCCGTAACTATAAAAATGTCGCACCAATTAACGACCTTAGGGACAATGAAAAACAATACGATAACTCTTAGTTAAACATGAGACACGATATCGCATGCATATATTACAACAACCTGTATATACTATAATGCATAGCTATGAGTCGTAGGGTTGTCAAAAACCCAGAACGATTCTATTTCAAGTCAAACAATTTAAAACTTTGCTTGATAAAATTGTTAGGCAGGTATTTGACAGAAACTGCGTTCATACAACTTTATGCCCAAGATTTTTCATCTTGGTACTAATTTATTGCCTGATTTGAGACACAGCTTTGCCTATATTTACGCGAAAGTGATTTGGAGCTATGTTTTTGCTATGAAACACTTCTTTTATTTTGCGTTTCTGTTTCACAGTCAATGTATAGTAATCCGCTGCTCTTTTGACTACATATTTTGGCTAAAGACATACGAGTGTAATTCATTCCACGAACGCTTACCAATACAAAACAAGATTTCTTCTTACCCTTACTTGATAGTCACCAGGTTGCCTTGGGCCTCTCAGTACTCTCTGATGCGCGATTAAAATTTCCTCCTCTTTTGAATAAGACCTCATCTGCAAGGTGCCAACCCTATGACGTGTGAACGCGGTAACGTTACACTGCACCGGTAATGATAAATCTGCAACGTTAGTGTGCTATTGCAAATTAAGTGCGTGCCCAGACACTGATATTGACATTTCATAGTGAGATGCATTATTTGTAAGCGGAAACGGTGTAAACAGATATGCGAGCTTACTGTTCCATTACGGAACTCTGCAGTATAGGAATCTTATATAGTTGGGTCATCATCTGAGTATAAGTCCTGGTCTGGTCTGGTCTTCTATGATCTTGAGACACCAAGTAGATCGTGTGCATATTTGCCTCTTTAGTAGGCTTCTTTCCTAAAAAAAATAACACAGAAACCACATTCATATTAGTTACTTCCCTTTATTGCGGCACAATTATGCAATTTTGCCGAGTTATGCGATTTAAAGAAGCTTGGATGGGTGAACCAGAGGTCTCTTAATCAATCATTTGGCAACACCTGGTTGGGCAAGTAGGTATAAGGCTCATCCCTGGGCCCATTAGGCCTTGAGGACCACTGTCAAATTGTCGTATACACTTTGAGCGTGACCCTCAATATACTCTCTTTCATTCACTCATATCACCATTCCAGCTAACACACGGTCAAAATGATGACATTGGATAAAATGTATTGTCTTTATTAAAGTCCAAGCCCACTTTAGAATACATTTCCTTACTTTCGACTCTCAATAAGCATACGTTGCATATCTTGCAAAGACCAAAGCAATACCACTGCAAAGCACTATCAACACAATTTATCTACACAGAAAGGTGTTAATTAGGATTTGAACTCACGACTGCTACCATTCGTTCACCATCATCATTTAAACAAAAACCAACCGTATTTGTATTAGAAATAAAGTTGAAAGTATTGTAAAAATTTGAAGATCACAGATACGTAAAAGTGGCTATTAAAAGACATACCGTGGTAAGTCATGGGTTAAAATTGGCATGCATTTGAGTAACGAAGGGTTGGATTTCCGACCCTGCAATTAAGACGTTTTAGATTATGTGTATTTCTATATACGGTATGCTTAGTAGCGAAGAGATTCTTTGATAGACTGTCATGAAAAATTGCTTTTTTAAAATAATATTTTTGTATATTTTTAAACAACACCATGTATCGCAAACAAAATTAATAGTGCCATGGAATGCCAAACTGTCTCTTCAAGGTTTATCGTGACGTAAGATTCTTAAACTCAATGATCGGTTACAGAACACTCACTAATCTTTAAAGGCGTGCGTTTCCTGTAAGTGACACCTAAATCTGCTTTCAAGTGTGAGCCTTGATATTCAATCCAACCAATCGACCTATCAAAACCAATGGCAGATGGACCTAACGTGTTCTGGTGTGGAGACCGCGAGTAAGACGACCCTACGCCAGATGGATCGACGATAGCAGAGACGGACTAGATACGGAAGGTGCAGAACCATGTGCAGAGATATACCTCACATGGTTCTGACCCTTCCGTATCCAGTGCAGCAGAGATATACCTCAGTCCTGGGATATCCTTCCGAGGGCTTACCCGGGGCTCACAATCATAGGCTGTTGGGCGTTACGTGAGGTTTTTTAGTCAGTAGGAGTCCCGGCATAACATCCATGAGGATTTTCCCTCACGTAAAAAAAAAGAGAGATATACCTCAAACTCAAATTAGCCTATTGGAGTCCACTGCTGGAGTTTTTTTTATTGGTGGAAGAAGTAATTGCAGAACTGAACTATGTTAAAGAAAGAAAGAAAGAAAATGTATTTATTCTAAGCCCAATAATAGTATAAATATAAGCATAAAAAAAACAAACAATCTGAGATACTTATTACTACTAACTTACAAAACTATTCTAAAAAACACACAATATTTAATATTCTTATAAAAAAATAATAGAACATCATAGTGAAACAAAAAAAAAAAACAAAAAATAAATAGAAAAATATAATATAATGGGCCTGAAAGGGTTGCCACCTCAGCATAATGCTACACGTCACAAGTTGTTGTGACGTGCAGCGCTGGTTTTCAGGTGGCACCTCTGAATTACGAACGTCACGTACGTACGCGCACTCCATTTAGTACAAATTTCTCACAACAAATAATTTTAACACCAAAAAATCAACTAAAATACACTTGTTGAGTAAAAAAAAAAAAATGAAAATAAATAAAAAATCTGGTCCATGATTGCCGAACTGACATAGTAATACTTGACATTGAATACAATAAAATATAATTTGGTAACCTAAGAAAAATGTTTCTGACATAGTTAGTAATTCTGTTTTCTTTCTGACATTGAATTTGTAAAATGTATTGACTAAGTATAAATAAATATAATTAGCATTTTATCTCGACATTGTAATAGTACTAGACATTGAATATATTAAATAAAGGTACCTAAACTGGTGAAAACAAAAATGAATGATTTTGACATGGTAACATTATTAATAGAATTGGTAACACTTCCTAAATGATGTGTAGTCGCGTAGCGAAAAATTCTAAATCTATGGTCGCGTCCGAACGCGCAGAAGTCACAGACGTACAATAGGTACAATAAGTACTACTTATTGTAAGTCTGTGGCAGAAGTGCATAGTGACATATATGTAGATAGATATAGTCCGTTCACAGTTTATTTACCTCTGACAGATCGTTTTCTGTATGTTGGTATTGCAGTAAAGACCCCCTATGAGTGCCAGCTTAAGACATTTTGCAGCGTAAAAGTAATAATAAAATTAAAAATAAAATTTAGCATATTTTTTTTATCGGGGGACCAGTAATTACGCTACAGACTGAACTATAATATAGTAATAATTGAATTAAAATTAAATTAGGAGTGAGTACCTACTCCCAATTTAATTTTGGAAGGATGGTTGGCCTCACTGTGCCACGTTACCTGGTTGGATTGTTAGAGCATTTTGTTTCAAGTTTTCCTTCTAATTACTATGACCTCATCCGTGACTAAGCAGGTGTACCACTTGCAGGTGAAGTTAGGCCACATTGCTGTAATTAATATTAGGAATTGAAATCCCTACTTAAAAGAAACGGTAAAAAACTTTTCGTAATAGAGTTATGAATTAATCTTTTTGATGAGACCGATGAACAAAATAATGTTATTAAAAATTTACACGGCATATTAAACAGATTGATTCCTGTTGAAAACATAAGTAATCTTCGGTGATTCAATGCCATGGATGTTTTGACCTATTCAAATGTTATTGCCGTAAAAATCAATGTAACAGTTTTTTTGTGATAGGGTTAAAAGAACAAATAAAAATATTATTCGTCCATTATTCTTAGTTATCTATGGTTTCAGACCAGTGGGAAGATGGTTATTGAGCACGAGATTGGTGTAAAGTGATAAGAATAGGTATTGTGAATATTTATTGAGCAGTTATTCTTTTGTATATGCATTAACTAGATTATTCTTATCCTTAACAGGGTGTTCATCCTCACATTTTTGCGTCAAGATGCTCGTTTTTTCCAAGTGGAATAAAATATTACAATATGTGATTAATTTACATGGCATAGTTGAATAGGGTATAATTTTCAACAACTTTCTAAATATAATGTACATAGACTGTGAAGCTATTACTCACAATTTCGTTTTCCAGTCTTGGACCAAGCACTCAACCTTGTGGTACCGCCAGTTGTCGGTACAGCCCTACAGTGCACATTAACGATTCGCTTTGGACATATTTAGTTTCCTCCTACAAACAACCTTTTATTTGGAACATAGTACGGTCTGGATATGCTTAAATATATCCTTATGACCGATTATTATAAGCTGTGGTGGCGATCAAGAGAATGTAAGATTGAATTTTAATGATGTAGTCAGTCGTACGCCTTACTAAAGTCAAACTATAATATTTGGGTCACCCCTATAGTTCCTTTTAAATTTCACATTATGTAATTGTAGGTGTTGTAAGCTAGGTATTTTGTGATAACTAAGAGGTAGTAGTTACGTTATCCGCATCTTTCAATTATTTTTTAGATTTTGAAAAACGTTTGAGGATCACTAAACAATCATAAAAGCAGTGTTTAGGTTGTAGTGTCCATTTATTTGCTAGAGTTACAATAACAATTGAAGATAAAATCCATCGCGAGTGAAACTACAATTACCTACACAAAATTGCTAGTCTGAAAATTGTGCCCATACCGGACAAGACTGTCGAACAAAAGGCAAACTTAAACTAAAGCCTGATAATATAGGGTTACGGTTACAAGAAGTATGACCAGCGTACTCGTATGTCCAAATACCTCCCTCCACCAAGCAATAAAATTGGGAATTGTTTCTGAAAAAGACATCATTTCAAGGCGGCGTGTTGGCATTCATAATTATGACAAGCCTGTAACTCAAGCCGTCGCGTCTCTGTCAATTTTGGCTCAAAATGCAACTGTTTACAATAAAAAAAGTCGCAATACGGTGTCTGTTTACTTTGCAGCTAAGGCTCGACTTACACGAAGTAAATTTACCGTTTGATAACGCTCAATTAAGTATAACCGAGTATAACTTTCGGTCATATTTTTGGATGATGTTGAACAAGATGTGTGCAGCAATTGAAAAGACGCGAAGAAGACCAAAAAAATAAAGTTGTGTCCGTTGAAAAACATTAATGAAATTATTAAAAAAATATAACACGAAGACAACTATCGTGAAGATTAAATAAATGAAAAGACGTCTGTAGAGAAGTGAAATTTGTAAGCTATGATAATTAGGCATTTTGTTATCACTAAAAATGTTTTAAAATTCTACACATAAGATTAAAGTCCGTGCATATTTTTAAACTTTTGCAGAGTACGAGTATACGCTTACTTGTCAGATCGTTATGCTGGTCCTTTATTTAATAAATCCTTGACATCATGGTATGAAAATATTTACTTTATTAATATACTATAAGTTCACAGTAAAACGCTGGTGGGCTAAAAATACTTAAGTACCAAGAATGTCAGTCACCAAAAAAGTAACAATGATTGTTCAATAAATGTATGCGAGAATTTGTCATTGAGCTCTAAATTACTGCAAAAATCGATTCATTATTGTTAATGACTTTATTGTAAATCAACTGTTCAAAGTTTAATTTCTTTTTTCGAAAATTATTTCAGCATTTACATAATTATCTCATAATAAAGACTAGTTTTACTCGCGGTCTGACGTGCTATTTTTTGTGATTAATGAATAATGTATTTATTTATACATATAAACTTATGTATTTTTTTAATTAACTGCCCCATTACTTACGCTGGTCAAATATTTGGTTTTTAATGTCCATTATACTGATCAGAAATAAATAAATTTTGCGAATGAGTAACTTAAAATAAAATATCTTATTTAAATTGAATGTTTCACATGTAATTCATTGAATTGGCAACTTCAAGAAAACTGGGATAAAAGAAATCACCCAGTCACTTTTTGTGGACTATCCTAAAAAGTGATTTAGGGGTAGAACTGTTTTAGTTTCCGACTTTATTATGATAAAACTATAGTACTTAGCTAGTTACTAGGATAATCAAGAAAATATCACTTATATTACCCACGAATAATATTTCTCGTCAAGCAACGGTTGTAAAAATAAACCCAATTTTTTCTTCACGCTTTTTTGATAACACCATCCAGACAAGTTAACTGGAAGCGGCACCGTGTCAGACGGATCAAGTTGCGTCTACTGCACCGGACGGACCCAGTTCCACAGACCCATTTGAACCCGACCTTCACCAGGTCTAGTGGCATAGTCTCGCTATCAACAGATTTTTATTGACTAGCTACAAGATTTGATACTTGTAAGATTATTTTCATATTGCCTTGGTGGTGTTCTAGTAACAGGAACTATAGTATACTGTAGCTAGCTTTTGATTCCAAAATGTTTATGTGATCTCTGTATCTTTTTGTATGTATAAATATAAATGTAGTTAATTGTGCCAAAAAAGTTTGACAATTTCTTAATCCACTGCACAGACCTCGCTCAGTGGCTCAATTTCGTCCAGTAAAAGATACTTCATCCACATTTCTGCACCAAAATTAATAGAATTAAACTATATTATGAACATAATATAGGTAAGTACCTTTCTTCTACCACTGCACTGAGGCAAACCTGTGAGATAGGTGTCTCGAAATTGGTGTTCTTTCATGACTGCCCGAGGCATTAGAACCTGGTACAACCTAGAAAGGAAGTCTCTGAGAAGCCGTAAATACTTACCTATTAAATAATATTTATGTGGACCTAGAAATTCTCAAAGGATTTGTGTGGAATAATATTACAAAAGGCTGTGCAGAATACGATAATGATGCTTTATTAGTAAGCGTGGCTATGAATGTAATACAGAAATTCCTCACGTTTCCATATTAACTTGACTCTATTAAAAGATCATAAAACATGGTTTATAAAGATATTATACCCTAGGTATAGGTATAAAATTAAAATTCTGAAGCAATGTTCATTCTCAACGTTAGTACAGAATTCTAATGTTAAAATATTAAAATGCCCGTTAAGACCAGTCATAAACAAGCCAAATTAAGATGAGTCGGAATACAAATGAGATGGATACGAAAATTAGTGGAAATTACTGAGGCTAATTACAAATAAAACTGTTCTGATTGAGCGATACCATGTCATTTGAATATAAACAACTAAAGATGTTATCACGCAAGATATTAAATGTTTGAAAGCGTACGTTATATGCAGCTGACCTCACTCAAATAAGTGTCGCTGAATAATCAGTTTTGAAATACGTCATTAACGCCTGCATACATTATACTATTAAAATGACAACATCATCAATCATGCCGTCAAAAAAACAGACAAAAACCCACTAGACACACTTCATTGACTTTATTAAAACAAAATGCCAAAGTGTACCGTCATCAACGGACTGCAAAATTTCGCAAGCAAAGTGACAAGCCGAAACTTAATAACTTACTCAGAAATGCACCAGCAAATTGGGAGCCGAGTCGTCCAACCGGCTCCGTAACCCTATACTGCCTTACCGAACTCTCCGACACATATAAATTGTATTTTTATTCAAATTGAGCCTACGTGCCGCGATAAAACCCCCCTTAAAACAAATAACCACTTATTCAAAAACAGAAGTACACGCCAATCTAGACCTTAAAACTAGTGTACAAGAATCTAAGATGACCCTTACGACAATCGGTTATCAAGATACAGTGAGTAAAAAGCTTTACAGTTGCAGCAACAGAGTTGTAGCTTAGTAGTTCTGATACACTGCTTTAGAATAAACACAATGATACTACAAGAAACTAAGTGCCTCATGCAAACAAGGTAAAATATATTCCCGCTATAAATACACAAGAATCAGATTCAAACAATAAATGGCCATCAGATACAACAAAGAATGATGATTAAAACGAAGATCGTGTTCAAGAGACAAACATACAAAACAATTTAAAGGTTCATTAGGACAGTTTTTCACTCAATTTATATCCTTTTCATTCTTGTTGGAATTATAACGTTATAAGTTGTGATACTTTGGAAATATTTTAAACAGTATTTTGACAAATAGGTATGCACCGCTATGTATGTAGTAATAAAGTTTAATATTAGAGTTCATTCAAGGGTAACAAGAACGAAGGATTGGCTACTCGTGTTTGCCTTTTTAATATAGTCGTTCGCACCGATACCCTTCATTACGCCGTAGTTTTTTCTGGTCAAAATGTTAATCACTACATTTACTTGTAAACAGTTTTTGCCGTGCGGAATTTAATGAAACATTTTAATAAAGTCACTAATAATACAGTTGCCATTCAACATCAGCTTGATATTAATTTTAAAGTTTGTGAAATAAATAGCAATGTTCTTAATTCTCTTTCCACGAAGGTTTATTCGCAAAGATTTCGTTATCGTAAAGTCGAATCGATAGCAATAAAAATCGCTATCGTAAATGTCACAGTACCTAACTAAAATATTATCACTATCATACTCACTATAACTACAGTGGTTAAAATCGATATGTGTGTATGTCTTCATCTACCGATAATCGTAAATTAAAGGCCGACTCCGGTTTAACTGAGCGTAAAAACTGTGAGCGAGAGATTGAGAGTTCATGTTACTCGAAAAATGAAAAAGGTAAAAGTAAGAAGTTCATCTGAGTAAAAGAGATAGAAACATAAGGTATAGCAGTGTTAGAACTCAGTGTTTTTAGTACAAGAAGGATGCATAGAGAAGTAGAATATAAACTTGAGAATAATGATGTACTGTTTTCGATTAACATAAATCGAATCTAATTCAATCAATCGAGAGGAAGATAAATCACTTTGAAATTGAAATAAAAATCTTTGCAGCAGATTTCTAATCAACAATTTACAAAATGTCATCATCAAAGTTGACACGTTCATTCCTGATTTTTTTCTTTAATTGTGTTTGTCAAACGCTTGGTCCAGAACCATAATCTTTGTCAACGAAATGCGATGGATGAACCGGAACGGGTTTTAGAGTGGGATGGAAAGATTGCGTTCACGCATGACAAGTGACCGGATTAATGCATTTTAAACGACGAAGGCTTAATTTTGATCTTGGAACCTTAATTGAACGTTCTTTTTCTTGATTTTTAGAAGTAACTTTCCAATTACTGATGTATCAGGGTTCTTGTATACTGAAGAGCGTCTGTGATGTCAGCTTTAGTTATTATCAGCCTAATCCCTTTTACTTTGAATGATTATGTATCTATTTAAGATTCTACTATACATATTGAAATAGGCTTACATTATGTAAAATAGAGATAATCTCTGTAATGCCATGCATATGACCGTGTCAGTGGTAATGGTTTTCATAAATGGAGATTAATTTGTCTTACTTATAAATACCCGCTCATAATTCACAACCATGGGCGGAGTATTATGTAATAAAATATCATTTCTACGGCTACGCACCCGTTGGACCTCAAAGTTTGGACCTCCTCGATAATTGTAATCCATTGGACCTTAAAGTTATTATTTTTCCTGAAGTCGAGGTTCCATTGGACCCTCTATCAAGAAACGTGTTCCGTGGTACATTAATATTTATAATTTCAATTATTTATTTAAAAAAAAGGTATTTTAAAAAAAGGTCTAAACTAGGAGGTCCAACGGGTGCGTAGCCATTTCTACGGTCCACTATCTACAATGAAAAAATCTAATATGCAGATGTTATCTTTAGAGGATTAAAAAACCTAAGGTTATTGTGAAACACTTCTTATTCAGACCTTGCAAATGCTCTCTGTTCTACCATTTTCAATCAGTGTCTGGTCTATTGTCTTTCTATCCTTTGGTCTGAAGGCACAGAATATCTTGCTGTAACCTTTCCTGTCTAACATACATATATCAAATTTATCTAATATATTGAATGGTAGGTATAAATAGACTACCTTAAAAGGGTACACAGCAAGAGAGTTATTAAAAAACAACGTACATATTTGAAGTCTTATAAATCTTAATATAATAAAGATCGTTCAGTACTCTAAAGATTTAATAGTTATTTACTTCTAAAGACACCGCGGTTTTCAAAGCTCGATTGACCCAAGTGATTGACGAGTATACTTTAGATTTAGACCCTAGATCCCGCTGAGTATGGTATATCGCCAACGTTATAAATAGCTTTTAAGCCCACGCTAACAGCGATAATTTCTTCACTGCAGACCTTCGATATAAATGGAGCTATTTATTTACTTTTCAGTGGAATTTCTACTTTGAATTAATCTGTAATGAATGGTCATACTTCATGTTCATTTTATTGTTGATCCTTAAAGTAAGTATATTCTTGTTTATCAACTACATTTTAATTTTTATTATCTACAGAACTTATTACATTACAATTCTGTCTTAATTTTACAAGATAAAACCTAATAATTCTAGTACCATTTTTCATCATTCGCCTTCCAGCTAACATTATTCTCATTTTCTTTTACCAAACCAACGCTATTAAACTATCCATCTATCAATTTTAACGGAATGATTTCGGAGAGCAACTGGCGAAGGTGTATCGAACTACAAACCTCTATAATTTTTTCTCGATTGAAAACCAGTCCAATCGATGATCGACGAAAAAACCGTAGGTCGGTATCGATTGATCCGGTCTCTATCGAGATTGAGACATCTCGGAACGAGTTCCGCCCCGCCGCTGCGCTGGCGCCGCGCCGGCGCAAGTGATAAGATGTTCATTAAGATAAATAGAGGAATAATCCTATACATAAAAAAAGTGTGTCCGTGTACCCTTTACGCGCGATTGAAATAAAACTTCTTGGCCATTGACGGCATCAAATGTTATATTAAAATTCTAATTGCGTTACTTCCGTCAGAAAAAAATCGGAGTTACTGCCTAGTCACGCCTTAAGAAGTTTTACTTCAAAAACTTTACATGACTCACATGGTTCTGACCCTTCCGTATCCAGTGCAGCAGAGATATACCTCAGTCCTGGGATATCCTTCCGAGGGCTTACCCGGGGCTCACAATCATAGGCTGTTGGGCGTTACGTGAGGTTTTTTAGTCAGTAGGAGTCCCGGCATAACATCCATGAGGATTTTCCCTCACGTAAAAAAAAAGAGAGATATACCTCAAACTCAAATTAGCCTATTGGAGTCCACTGCTGGAGTTTTTTTTATTGGTGGAAGAAGTAATTGCAGAACTGAACTATGTTAAAGAAAGAAAGAAAGAAAATGTATTTATTCTAAGCCCAATAATAGTATAAATATAAGCATAAAAAAAACAAACAATCTGAGATACTTATTACTACTAACTTACAAAACTATTCTAAAAAACACACAATATTTAATATTCTTATAAAAAAATAATAGAACATCATAGTGAAACAAAAAAAAAAAACAAAAAATAAATAGAAAAATATAATATAATGGGCCTGAAAGGGTTGCCACCTCAGCATAATGCTACACGTCACAAGTTGTTGTGACGTGCAGCGCTGGTTTTCAGGTGGCACCTCTGAATTACGAACGTCACGTACGTACGCGCACTCCATTTAGTACAAATTTCTCACAACAAATAATTTTAACACCAAAAAATCAACTAAAATACACTTGTTGAGTAAAAAAAAAAAAATGAAAATAAATAAAAAATCTGGTCCATGATTGCCGAACTGACATAGTAATACTTGACATTGAATACAATAAAATATAATTTGGTAACCTAAGAAAAATGTTTCTGACATAGTTAGTAATTCTGTTTTCTTTCTGACATTGAATTTGTAAAATGTATTGACTAAGTATAAATAAATATAATTAGCATTTTATCTCGACATTGTAATAGTACTAGACATTGAATATATTAAATAAAGGTACCTAAACTGGTGAAAACAAAAATGAATGATTTTGACATGGTAACATTATTAATAGAATTGGTAACACTTCCTAAATGATGTGTAGTCGCGTAGCGAAAAATTCTAAATCTATGGTCGCGTCCGAACGCGCAGAAGTCACAGACGTACAATAGGTACAATAAGTACTACTTATTGTAAGTCTGTGGCAGAAGTGCATAGTGACATATATGTAGATAGATATAGTCCGTTCACAGTTTATTTACCTCTGACAGATCGTTTTCTGTATGTTGGTATTGCAGTAAAGACCCCCTATGAGTGCCAGCTTAAGACATTTTGCAGCGTAAAAGTAATAATAAAATTAAAAATAAAATTTAGCATATTTTTTTTATCGGGGGACCAGTAATTACGCTACAGACTGAACTATAATATAGTAATAATTGAATTAAAATTAAATTAGGAGTGAGTACCTACTCCCAATTTAATTTTGGAAGGATGGTTGGCCTCACTGTGCCACGTTACCTGGTTGGATTGTTAGAGCATTTTGTTTCAAGTTTTCCTTCTAATTACTATGACCTCATCCGTGACTAAGCAGGTGTACCACTTGCAGGTGAAGTTAGGCCACATTGCTGTAATTAATATTAGGAATTGAAATCCCTACTTAAAAGAAACGGTAAAAAACTTTTCGTAATAGAGTTATGAATTAATCTTTTTGATGAGACCGATGAACAAAATAATGTTATTAAAAATTTACACGGCATATTAAACAGATTGATTCCTGTTGAAAACATAAGTAATCTTCGGTGATTCAATGCCATGGATGTTTTGACCTATTCAAATGTTATTGCCGTAAAAATCAATGTAACAGTTTTTTTGTGATAGGGTTAAAAGAACAAATAAAAATATTATTCGTCCATTATTCTTAGTTATCTATGGTTTCAGACCAGTGGGAAGATGGTTATTGAGCACGAGATTGGTGTAAAGTGATAAGAATAGGTATTGTGAATATTTATTGAGCAGTTATTCTTTTGTATATGCATTAACTAGATTATTCTTATCCTTAACAGGGTGTTCATCCTCACATTTTTGCGTCAAGATGCTCGTTTTTTCCAAGTGGAATAAAATATTACAATATGTGATTAATTTACATGGCATAGTTGAATAGGGTATAATTTTCAACAACTTTCTAAATATAATGTACATAGACTGTGAAGCTATTACTCACAATTTCGTTTTCCAGTCTTGGACCAAGCACTCAACCTTGTGGTACCGCCAGTTGTCGGTACAGCCCTACAGTGCACATTAACGATTCGCTTTGGACATATTTAGTTTCCTCCTACAAACAACCTTTTATTTGGAACATAGTACGGTCTGGATATGCTTAAATATATCCTTATGACCGATTATTATAAGCTGTGGTGGCGATCAAGAGAATGTAAGATTGAATTTTAATGATGTAGTCAGTCGTACGCCTTACTAAAGTCAAACTATAATATTTGGGTCACCCCTATAGTTCCTTTTAAATTTCACATTATGTAATTGTAGGTGTTGTAAGCTAGGTATTTTGTGATAACTAAGAGGTAGTAGTTACGTTATCCGCATCTTTCAATTATTTTTTAGATTTTGAAAAACGTTTGAGGATCACTAAACAATCATAAAAGCAGTGTTTAGGTTGTAGTGTCCATTTATTTGCTAGAGTTACAATAACAATTGAAGATAAAATCCATCGCGAGTGAAACTACAATTACCTACACAAAATTGCTAGTCTGAAAATTGTGCCCATACCGGACAAGACTGTCGAACAAAAGGCAAACTTAAACTAAAGCCTGATAATATAGGGTTACGGTTACAAGAAGTATGACCAGCGTACTCGTATGTCCAAATACCTCCCTCCACCAAGCAATAAAATTGGGAATTGTTTCTGAAAAAGACATCATTTCAAGGCGGCGTGTTGGCATTCATAATTATGACAAGCCTGTAACTCAAGCCGTCGCGTCTCTGTCAATTTTGGCTCAAAATGCAACTGTTTACAATAAAAAAAGTCGCAATACGGTGTCTGTTTACTTTGCAGCTAAGGCTCGACTTACACGAAGTAAATTTACCGTTTGATAACGCTCAATTAAGTATAACCGAGTATAACTTTCGGTCATATTTTTGGATGATGTTGAACAAGATGTGTGCAGCAATTGAAAAGACGCGAAGAAGACCAAAAAAATAAAGTTGTGTCCGTTGAAAAACATTAATGAAATTATTAAAAAAATATAACACGAAGACAACTATCGTGAAGATTAAATAAATGAAAAGACGTCTGTAGAGAAGTGAAATTTGTAAGCTATGATAATTAGGCATTTTGTTATCACTAAAAATGTTTTAAAATTCTACACATAAGATTAAAGTCCGTGCATATTTTTAAACTTTTGCAGAGTACGAGTATACGCTTACTTGTCAGATCGTTATGCTGGTCCTTTATTTAATAAATCCTTGACATCATGGTATGAAAATATTTACTTTATTAATATACTATAAGTTCACAGTAAAACGCTGGTGGGCTAAAAATACTTAAGTACCAAGAATGTCAGTCACCAAAAAAGTAACAATGATTGTTCAATAAATGTATGCGAGAATTTGTCATTGAGCTCTAAATTACTGCAAAAATCGATTCATTATTGTTAATGACTTTATTGTAAATCAACTGTTCAAAGTTTAATTTCTTTTTTCGAAAATTATTTCAGCATTTACATAATTATCTCATAATAAAGACTAGTTTTACTCGCGGTCTGACGTGCTATTTTTTGTGATTAATGAATAATGTATTTATTTATACATATAAACTTATGTATTTTTTTAATTAACTGCCCCATTACTTACGCTGGTCAAATATTTGGTTTTTAATGTCCATTATACTGATCAGAAATAAATAAATTTTGCGAATGAGTAACTTAAAATAAAATATCTTATTTAAATTGAATGTTTCACATGTAATTCATTGAATTGGCAACTTCAAGAAAACTGGGATAAAAGAAATCACCCAGTCACTTTTTGTGGACTATCCTAAAAAGTGATTTAGGGGTAGAACTGTTTTAGTTTCCGACTTTATTATGATAAAACTATAGTACTTAGCTAGTTACTAGGATAATCAAGAAAATATCACTTATATTACCCACGAATAATATTTCTCGTCAAGCAACGGTTGTAAAAATAAACCCAATTTTTTCTTCACGCTTTTTTGATAACACCATCCAGACAAGTTAACTGGAAGCGGCACCGTGTCAGACGGATCAAGTTGCGTCTACTGCACCGGACGGACCCAGTTCCACAGACCCATTTGAACCCGACCTTCACCAGGTCTAGTGGCATAGTCTCGCTATCAACAGATTTTTATTGACTAGCTACAAGATTTGATACTTGTAAGATTATTTTCATATTGCCTTGGTGGTGTTCTAGTAACAGGAACTATAGTATACTGTAGCTAGCTTTTGATTCCAAAATGTTTATGTGATCTCTGTATCTTTTTGTATGTATAAATATAAATGTAGTTAATTGTGCCAAAAAAGTTTGACAATTTCTTAATCCACTGCACAGACCTCGCTCAGTGGCTCAATTTCGTCCAGTAAAAGATACTTCATCCACATTTCTGCACCAAAATTAATAGAATTAAACTATATTATGAACATAATATAGGTAAGTACCTTTCTTCTACCACTGCACTGAGGCAAACCTGTGAGATAGGTGTCTCGAAATTGGTGTTCTTTCATGACTGCCCGAGGCATTAGAACCTGGTACAACCTAGAAAGGAAGTCTCTGAGAAGCCGTAAATACTTACCTATTAAATAATATTTATGTGGACCTAGAAATTCTCAAAGGATTTGTGTGGAATAATATTACAAAAGGCTGTGCAGAATACGATAATGATGCTTTATTAGTAAGCGTGGCTATGAATGTAATACAGAAATTCCTCACGTTTCCATATTAACTTGACTCTATTAAAAGATCATAAAACATGGTTTATAAAGATATTATACCCTAGGTATAGGTATAAAATTAAAATTCTGAAGCAATGTTCATTCTCAACGTTAGTACAGAATTCTAATGTTAAAATATTAAAATGCCCGTTAAGACCAGTCATAAACAAGCCAAATTAAGATGAGTCGGAATACAAATGAGATGGATACGAAAATTAGTGGAAATTACTGAGGCTAATTACAAATAAAACTGTTCTGATTGAGCGATACCATGTCATTTGAATATAAACAACTAAAGATGTTATCACGCAAGATATTAAATGTTTGAAAGCGTACGTTATATGCAGCTGACCTCACTCAAATAAGTGTCGCTGAATAATCAGTTTTGAAATACGTCATTAACGCCTGCATACATTATACTATTAAAATGACAACATCATCAATCATGCCGTCAAAAAAACAGACAAAAACCCACTAGACACACTTCATTGACTTTATTAAAACAAAATGCCAAAGTGTACCGTCATCAACGGACTGCAAAATTTCGCAAGCAAAGTGACAAGCCGAAACTTAATAACTTACTCAGAAATGCACCAGCAAATTGGGAGCCGAGTCGTCCAACCGGCTCCGTAACCCTATACTGCCTTACCGAACTCTCCGACACATATAAATTGTATTTTTATTCAAATTGAGCCTACGTGCCGCGATAAAACCCCCCTTAAAACAAATAACCACTTATTCAAAAACAGAAGTACACGCCAATCTAGACCTTAAAACTAGTGTACAAGAATCTAAGATGACCCTTACGACAATCGGTTATCAAGATACAGTGAGTAAAAAGCTTTACAGTTGCAGCAACAGAGTTGTAGCTTAGTAGTTCTGATACACTGCTTTAGAATAAACACAATGATACTACAAGAAACTAAGTGCCTCATGCAAACAAGGTAAAATATATTCCCGCTATAAATACACAAGAATCAGATTCAAACAATAAATGGCCATCAGATACAACAAAGAATGATGATTAAAACGAAGATCGTGTTCAAGAGACAAACATACAAAACAATTTAAAGGTTCATTAGGACAGTTTTTCACTCAATTTATATCCTTTTCATTCTTGTTGGAATTATAACGTTATAAGTTGTGATACTTTGGAAATATTTTAAACAGTATTTTGACAAATAGGTATGCACCGCTATGTATGTAGTAATAAAGTTTAATATTAGAGTTCATTCAAGGGTAACAAGAACGAAGGATTGGCTACTCGTGTTTGCCTTTTTAATATAGTCGTTCGCACCGATACCCTTCATTACGCCGTAGTTTTTTCTGGTCAAAATGTTAATCACTACATTTACTTGTAAACAGTTTTTGCCGTGCGGAATTTAATGAAACATTTTAATAAAGTCACTAATAATACAGTTGCCATTCAACATCAGCTTGATATTAATTTTAAAGTTTGTGAAATAAATAGCAATGTTCTTAATTCTCTTTCCACGAAGGTTTATTCGCAAAGATTTCGTTATCGTAAAGTCGAATCGATAGCAATAAAAATCGCTATCGTAAATGTCACAGTACCTAACTAAAATATTATCACTATCATACTCACTATAACTACAGTGGTTAAAATCGATATGTGTGTATGTCTTCATCTACCGATAATCGTAAATTAAAGGCCGACTCCGGTTTAACTGAGCGTAAAAACTGTGAGCGAGAGATTGAGAGTTCATGTTACTCGAAAAATGAAAAAGGTAAAAGTAAGAAGTTCATCTGAGTAAAAGAGATAGAAACATAAGGTATAGCAGTGTTAGAACTCAGTGTTTTTAGTACAAGAAGGATGCATAGAGAAGTAGAATATAAACTTGAGAATAATGATGTACTGTTTTCGATTAACATAAATCGAATCTAATTCAATCAATCGAGAGGAAGATAAATCACTTTGAAATTGAAATAAAAATCTTTGCAGCAGATTTCTAATCAACAATTTACAAAATGTCATCATCAAAGTTGACACGTTCATTCCTGATTTTTTTCTTTAATTGTGTTTGTCAAACGCTTGGTCCAGAACCATAATCTTTGTCAACGAAATGCGATGGATGAACCGGAACGGGTTTTAGAGTGGGATGGAAAGATTGCGTTCACGCATGACAAGTGACCGGATTAATGCATTTTAAACGACGAAGGCTTAATTTTGATCTTGGAACCTTAATTGAACGTTCTTTTTCTTGATTTTTAGAAGTAACTTTCCAATTACTGATGTATCAGGGTTCTTGTATACTGAAGAGCGTCTGTGATGTCAGCTTTAGTTATTATCAGCCTAATCCCTTTTACTTTGAATGATTATGTATCTATTTAAGATTCTACTATACATATTGAAATAGGCTTACATTATGTAAAATAGAGATAATCTCTGTAATGCCATGCATATGACCGTGTCAGTGGTAATGGTTTTCATAAATGGAGATTAATTTGTCTTACTTATAAATACCCGCTCATAATTCACAACCATGGGCGGAGTATTATGTAATAAAATATCATTTCTACGGCTACGCACCCGTTGGACCTCAAAGTTTGGACCTCCTCGATAATTGTAATCCATTGGACCTTAAAGTTATTATTTTTCCTGAAGTCGAGGTTCCATTGGACCCTCTATCAAGAAACGTGTTCCGTGGTACATTAATATTTATAATTTCAATTATTTATTTAAAAAAAAGGTATTTTAAAAAAAGGTCTAAACTAGGAGGTCCAACGGGTGCGTAGCCATTTCTACGGTCCACTATCTACAATGAAAAAATCTAATATGCAGATGTTATCTTTAGAGGATTAAAAAACCTAAGGTTATTGTGAAACACTTCTTATTCAGACCTTGCAAATGCTCTCTGTTCTACCATTTTCAATCAGTGTCTGGTCTATTGTCTTTCTATCCTTTGGTCTGAAGGCACAGAATATCTTGCTGTAACCTTTCCTGTCTAACATACATATATCAAATTTATCTAATATATTGAATGGTAGGTATAAATAGACTACCTTAAAAGGGTACACAGCAAGAGAGTTATTAAAAAACAACGTACATATTTGAAGTCTTATAAATCTTAATATAATAAAGATCGTTCAGTACTCTAAAGATTTAATAGTTATTTACTTCTAAAGACACCGCGGTTTTCAAAGCTCGATTGACCCAAGTGATTGACGAGTATACTTTAGATTTAGACCCTAGATCCCGCTGAGTATGGTATATCGCCAACGTTATAAATAGCTTTTAAGCCCACGCTAACAGCGATAATTTCTTCACTGCAGACCTTCGATATAAATGGAGCTATTTATTTACTTTTCAGTGGAATTTCTACTTTGAATTAATCTGTAATGAATGGTCATACTTCATGTTCATTTTATTGTTGATCCTTAAAGTAAGTATATTCTTGTTTATCAACTACATTTTAATTTTTATTATCTACAGAACTTATTACATTACAATTCTGTCTTAATTTTACAAGATAAAACCTAATAATTCTAGTACCATTTTTCATCATTCGCCTTCCAGCTAACATTATTCTCATTTTCTTTTACCAAACCAACGCTATTAAACTATCCATCTATCAATTTTAACGGAATGATTTCGGAGAGCAACTGGCGAAGGTGTATCGAACTACAAACCTCTATAATTTTTTCTCGATTGAAAACCAGTCCAATCGATGATCGACGAAAAAACCGTAGGTCGGTATCGATTGATCCGGTCTCTATCGAGATTGAGACATCTCGGAACGAGTTCCGCCCCGCCGCTGCGCTGGCGCCGCGCCGGCGCAAGTGATAAGATGTTCATTAAGATAAATAGAGGAATAATCCTATACATAAAAAAAGTGTGTCCGTGTACCCTTTACGCGCGATTGAAATAAAACTTCTTGGCCATTGACGGCATCAAATGTTATATTAAAATTCTAATTGCGTTACTTCCGTCAGAAAAAAATCGGAGTTACTGCCTAGTCACGCCTTAAGAAGTTTTACTTCAAAAACTTTACACTATATAATCTATAATGACATTAAATAAAACATGGCATATCAAAACTTAAACTACCAAAATTACCTATCAATACACAATTCAAATAATAGTTTTTTTTCTATTTAAAAAAAGATTTTCTTGATAGTAAAAACGGAGTTTATTTTTGAGACGGATAATAATATGGATCTTTATAAACTTAGCTTAATGCATTTTTCATTTACTCACCTGAGCGTCCCAAACAGTTTTTCGAAGCACTTCCTCATTATTGTTTCTAAGCAGTTCTAATAATTAATAGTAATTCAATAATAAAATTGTAATAACAGATATTTTATAGAATTTGAAAAACTTTTTTGGACATTATTTGAGAATTAAGTATAAAATAATACATCGTAATCCCTGTATTTCCATAGCGTTTACGTCCCAAGTTCTGAATTCAAGTAGATTACAAATCAGAATCGGCGTGGTTTTGCGCCTGTAAAAACTGTGCGACGGACCTTTTGCGCGACACGCAAAATTTTTGTGCGCAGCAGACTCACTCGCACAAAAAGTCGGTTGTCTGAGTTGCTCCTCTCACAAAATCAGATCACTCGGACCTAATGTGACCTGATGATCTTTGAAATTTACAGCTTAGAACAAGAACCATCTCAATCAATAAAAAAAAATAGTATAAATCATTTGGACAGAACAGAAAGACAGACACACAGGTTAAACTTTCAATAACCTTCGTTTTCATCGGGAGTAAAAAAAAGGCTATAGTGCCCGCTCTCGCTACCTCTTATGCCAAGCACCACTCACCAAGATCCACACCACGCATATTATTGTTCCCAGAAAGCTCGATGTTGTTTGTAATGTCTCGATACAACTCGATACAATAATCGTTTGCGTCGATTTGATCAAACGCTAAACTGATTGGCAATCACGATTCATGATCGATACATTCTTTGGTTATCGATCAATCGTGATTAGATTTTAAACAATTGGTGTGGGTAATTTGATTATTTTATTTGGTAAATTTGATTTCTTTTTCTGGTAGAAATTTTCAAGTATTTTAACCACGGATGTTAATAGAAGGGTGTGCAATGTGTGTGTACCCTACCGTAGCGCTTATACGGGAGAACCTCATTGGGTAAGGTTCTTTTCCAGTAGTAGTTCATTTTATTTTTCTCTCTTGATATTTTTGTATAGGGTTTTTTTTTAAAATTAATAGGTATTAATTGTTTCTTGTTTATTCAGAGGATAATTGACCTCCTGTTTTTATTACCTACTCATAATATGTTTTTAAGTCCTTGATACTGGATTTTATCCCTAACTTTAAACCAGTTACTGATCACTGCTCGAACAACAATTCAATCGAAAACCTTGGAAATTACAGCAACAAAATACAAACACATAACCTTTTCTTTGCGTCGCGCAGTTGGGTAAAAACAAGCAAGTAGGCCTCCTAATAGTACTACGGTCATCGAACTATACGCGAACTCTATTCATTATTGTATGTTTGTTTGCTACTATGATAGTAGAAAAAGTCATAAAAAGAAGCCGTAAATACCATACTTGTTTGTAATTAATCGTGTCTTGAGGCTGACATGATGGTATTAACTATTGATAATAATTAATAGTGTTATGAATTATGTTCGTGGATCTTGGAGAGGTCAAAAACCTTCAATGGGTCATAAATATCTGTGGTCTTTGAACCGTGTATCAGAAACTTTTAAATTAAGTCATCAGGATCTTAAAGGTATAATCCCAAATTTCGTAATTCCTTTGATTTATTGATTTACTTCTAGATTCTTTATGAGGGTTACAGAGTATGAAGTTATGAACTTCTGTTGGAAGTCCTAGGGTATCTTTACGAGGGCTTATCCGGGGCTCTCAACCGTAGGCTGTTAGGTAGGATAGACTCCTATTGAGCCTTATTTTTGAAAGGTTATTTACCATTTTTTCCGTGTGGTAATTTTCATGGATGCATTGCAGGAGCCTTACCCGCTGGACCAATCTGGTACCCTGTAATTTATCTGTAGCCGGGAGCCTCGGTAGGCCTCTGAATATTATTTACCATACACTCTAGATATAACTTAACCACGTAGTTGGAACTGAAAAAAATCTTCCAATTTCATTGACACGTTAACAAATTACGACTTCTTTCTAATATGGTACTTAATTTTCAAACGACAACCATCGATATATTTAATTAAACACAATACAAAATTGAAACTCTAAAATATATTGGCCCATAACTTGTCAAATCGTTGATTAATTCAGTTAATAAAACTGTCTCAGTTTAAATTAATAGTCAAAATGTTCCATTTTGGTGTCAACATGCACAGTGTGCGAGGAAGCATAAATCATAGGACACCATGATGCCATGTTGTCCCGTGAGAGTTAATTATCGCGTTAACACTAATTTTTTGTCCACAAACCAAAATTTTTCAACACATGTCGTTGGTGACATTTGAAATGCATTCGAATGATTGTGAAATACGAGATCGTTGCAGATTTTTGTGTAAACTAAACATCTGCTGTTCGCTTTGTGGAATTGTTCTTGCTATATATTACGAGTCTAAGATTATGTTTAAAATCATCTATATATATAATAAAACTGTTGAGGGTCGAAAGTCTGTACATGGAAGATATTTTGAAAATTTTAATTGGAGGGCGTTCTCTAATCGATACTGAAGCTGAAAATGTAATTTAAACTTTTCATGTCTGTCTGTCTGTCTGTCTGTCTGTCTGTCTGTCTGTCTGTCTGTCTGTATTCCGAATAAGTATCACGCCGAAACTACTAAACCGATTTGAATGATACTTGGTACATTCCGAGCTTATAGTCCGAGGAAGGTTCTAGGATACTTTTGATCCCGAAGTTTTGCGCGGTTCCTGCGGGAGAGGGGATGAAAGATAAAATGGTTTTTCAGTTGCAATTTCTCAACGCGTGATGCGATTTCAAATATTTTTTAGTATTGGAAAGGTAGTACTTTAAGAAATATTCGACCCAAGTTTCAAGATTGAGGAGTTTGTAGTTCAGAAATTAGAGGCATCTCTACTCAATTTAAAAATGTTTCGTCAAACCTAGAATTCAAGGGTTCCTTTGAATGAGAGGGTAAATCTAAACGGGCGTGTTGGCTTAATCATAAAAGAGCTTATTTATTAAGGCTATTCTAAAACAATTCAGTCCACGCCTTCGGCGCAAACAGGGCCGTTTCACACGGTGCTTGACGAGTCTGATGAAGAATTACCTCTCCTTTCGTGCACATTATGTAACGTAAACGAAGTTGCGAGGGTCAGCTAGTTGTTAATAATGTGGATGTCTGAATGTTTGTCACTGTTTTACTCTCTTACGATTAAACGAATCTGGCTGAAATTTGCTAAATGCATAGATTTTATCTACAGATAGATTAAGTCTGGAAGAATACATAGGCTACTTCCCGGGAATAAGTTCCCATGGAAAGCGTGAACGGAAACAAATTCCACGCGATTGAAATAAAATATTTGGAGATATTCCAACTTAGTACTAAATAAGAGGCATTATCAAGTTTGTAATGCATGTGAACACAAGTAGATTTTTCCTAGAGATGTGTGTCCCAAAATTCAAGTAAGCAATATTTCTATTAAAATGAAGACATCACAATTTTTGCTAACAAAGACATTGACATTGATACCTAAAAATATAATACTCATAAACTAAATAATCTTCATATTCTTCAGCTACGTGCGTACTTTAGAGAAATCGCATAAATTACGTCGCAAAATGTCATCGGCGATTTATTTGCTTCTTGCTAATGAAAGGAAAGGATAACGTTTGAGTATGAATTCGTTAACTTTGTTTTGTTTTTGTTCAAAAAATAAGTGCTGCGCCTGTGCATATCTATACTAATCTAATATTATAAAGAAGTAAAGTTTGTGTGTTTGTTAAATTGTAAGGGGTAATCTCGGAAACTACTGAACCGATTTTAAAAATTCTTTCACCAATAGAAAGCTACGTTATTGTGGAGTGTCATAGGTTATATAGCATCACGCTACAACGAATAGGAGCAGAGCAGTAATAGTAAATGTTTCAAAAACGCAGGAAAAGTTATTCCTTTTGAGAGCTTCGTTGCGTGTGCTGCGTAAATATTTATAGTTATGTAAAAAATATGTACTACAAAATTGTTTCTCTTAAAAAAGTTCTAAAAAAATTGCGCGATAGCATGTGTCTATCTTTGGGTTGGTGCACAATAACCATTTTAATGGCAATCAATTTTTTTCTACAATAATGCCACGGGATACCTCTTTCATAAACGAAATTGTTTTTAAAAATAATGCGACGGGAATACACGCGACTAGAAACCTTTCTCTCTCTCTCTCTCTCTCTCTCACACATAGTATTGAATCTTAACGACGAGACGCTACGGGAGTTAACGCAACGCGACGGGAACAGGTAATACTCTCTCTTAGATATGTGGCGCAAACGAAGTTGCGCGGGTCAGCTAGTACATAATATATCAAAATTCCTATAGATAACGTGACGCTATCAGTTATAATGACATTACATTAAAAGCAAGATAGTCAAGACGACGGGTAATCCCAAAAGTAGGTAAGTTTAGGGAGCAATATTGAATTAAATAAATATTGGAATTCCTATGAAAGAAGAATAGAAAATAACATTTCTCTGCTAAACGAAGTGATCGTTTTTAGAAAACTGAGTAACCGGTCATCCTAAAACTTCAAAAATTAAGTTAGTAGTTAATTTGTTTATTATAATCTATTTTTCTAATTGGCCCTGGGGAAGCTAACAGATAACTACTAAGTAAATTAGTTGAATAATTATTGCGATATATAAATACTTATGCCTAAAAGGTAATCTATTTCTAAACAACAAGCGGTAATTAAAGGGCACGACCCCAAAACAATAATTAAGTGTTACCGGAAGTACTAACTCACATATGTGTGCAGCTTGACGGTTTTACGTTACATGTACTGTCTCAATCTAATTCACCAGTATAATTAGACCTCTTTTCTTAAGAAACTATCTTTCAAATAAGTATAAACTTATATTGGAGGGTTAAATTTGTCAATTTTAGCTTAAACTTACACCCCCAATTAATTTAGTAGTTTCAAGGGATCAAGATATATTGGTAGCTTTAAATAACTTCTTGTCAATATTGTGACGCCCAATTATAGTTTTCTTTTATAGTTTAATTAGGGCTTTTGTTAAGTGAGAACCACAATATTTGAAATTAGAAAATGGAGTAAAATATTACGCAACTAGCGGAAGTCACGCGGTTTCACCCGCGTAGCTCCCGTTCCCGTGGGAATATTGGAATAAAATATTACCTATGCTGCTCAGGGTGAATATAGCTTTCTAATGGTGAAAGAATTTTTGAAATCAGCACAGTAGTTTTAAGGTTTATTCGTTACAAACATTCACACATACAAAAATATTTTTTTTTCCTCTTCATAATATTAGTGTAGATAACGTATTTCACAGTTTAAAATAGAGGTTTACGAAAACTATTAGAATGAAAATATCCTTTACAACTCTCCTTACGATATCGACACAATATTCGGTTTAGGTCTTTATGAGTTCGTCATTACTTATGTGATTTACGGTACGTTCCTTCTGAACCTATCGACCGTCAGTTCTTCGACCAACGTGTCGCGTAAACTGCCATTTGAACCAGGCAAGTCTCTGGGCCATGTCAGCGAACCGAGTCCTGTTAGAGATCCTCATTGTAGATTCAATCAGTAGGTGATACCCAAGGCAAAGTCTTGTCCATTACGTTTCGAGGTACAGCAACGACTTGAGGAGATTGGTCTTCACTGAGATAGTGAAGACCAAAATGCTCAAGTTTAAAATAATACAGACTAAATGGAATAATAAAAAAAGAAATTTAAAATACAGCTCATCCGCTGTTAACTTTAACAGATCCAATTTAAATATATAAATTTAAAACCCAGTAGTGCTTCAAATCACAGTTTTCAACCACTTCTAATACAAAAAATGAAGTAGAACCGTTTATGAATAAATCATCAACGATCATCTCGCGAAACACCATCAGAAAGGTACGTTAGAAAGAGAAGGATATATCAGCCTTCCATTAGAGGAAACAAGACAGCGATAACTAGATCCTCGAAGGTGTAATTATGCTGTTAAGAATATAATTTTGAGTTGTTAAAGCGATGCATACGTCACATACTTTTTATTTTATTAATGATGTTATTAACCTGTTTCAAATTCACATGGCACGATTTAAAAAATGAGTCTATAATAATGTAATTTTAACAGGTTTTGCTCGACATGGTGGTATTGAGATTTTTGTTAGATAGCAAAGTTGTTTACTTGTTTAGATAGATAGGCATAGATATCTACTGATTATTACAGTTTAAATTACTCGATGGGCTTTGCTCGATTTTGTCGCTTAAAAAAGTATTAAAAAGGAGGCATTAACTTAAGAAACGTTCACTTATACATTTTTCCATTTAGATTACTAGAGCAGATTTCTTTGATTTGCATTTGTTTCTAATGTCGAAACCAAAATGTCTAATAATATCTATAATAAGCATATCCAAATCAAGGTAAGGCTTGCAAGCAACTAGGAAGGCTCTAAGATGATGAAGAAGGCATTTTCAACTTGTATTTTTTATAATAATTAGTATTTACGAGAATGATTACTCATTATGTCCATCTGATCACCGAAGTCTTTAACATAAACACATTTTGTCAAAAAAATGCTTTTCAAACACGCTGCTTTAATAACAGAGATTTAACTTTACCCTTTTTTACATCCACTTAATGCGCTCATTTTTTTACAATTCAAGATCTTTCAATCAACCCGAACTCCATCAAAAATTAAATGACGGACGCGTATCTTTATCATATTTTTTTTATTCTTTGAACTTGTCTACTACCTGGGATCACACTACAATATCACCTCTGATTACGGTGTAAAAATATAGCTTACTGTAGATAGAAGGTTTTTTAGTATCCGAAATAACGACTGTACTAATCGGTTTATGACATTGACGATTTAATGAGGCTAACTTTTTTTCCATGAATTTTGACGCATAGCCCACTGGGCGGGTCGGTTTGCCTTGTTTGTTAGCAAAATTGGTTATTGGGTGTTGAATACGTTATTATTTAAGTGTTAGTTACAATTTTATAGTTCTAGGTTCTTAACAAAACTAGATTTAAATAAGTATTATTGTGCATTGAGTATTCTAAATGGTGTGCAGCGGTTAAAAAAAATTCTACGCATTACTGATTCACGTAGTAACGCCTTCATCTCGCCGCACGTTCGAATAACAACCAAACTCATAATTTACAACGAGCCTCATTAGTATACGCTGTTACAAAGTCACTACGCGCACGGCCAAAGACGCCGCCCAACAAAGCCATTGACATTCATATATTAACGCTAAACGTGACCACGAAACCACTAGATATCAACCATCGGGATACTAATTTTACGCCCAATCGATTCAAATAAAAATTAATACATCAGTATCAAATCAACTCGAATCCTTTCGGTACAAAAACACCATCGTCTCAATGCACCAATTATACGATATTCGTCTATAAAAAAAAGGACATAAAGACAGTTTTCCGATGCGGTTTTTGCTCGTGATTGAGGCAATGTCGTAAGGGTGACCACAGCCGAGTAATGGAATTCGCGGCCGAATCGATTGGCCCCGAATTCGATCGATGATAAATTTTGTAGTTTATTTCAAAGGGTACGAATGTCGTTTTCCACCGGTTCTCACAAAGATGAAGACATAAAAATTTTGGAAGTCGAGCGGCGCGTCAAAAGGAGACCACATACGTTATATTTCGTGGGATTTTTGGTATTATTTTCTTGTTGGGTTGGTCGTACGTCCGCAAAATTGTTGGTCTCTGACGCCTTTTGCATCAGGCTATTATGTTTGGGTAAATCGCCCGCCTTGGAGCAGGCAAACCGTGGTCAACAAATCACATCGTTTGGAGCGATACGTTTTTTTTTCTTCGAACCCGCGGCGTGTTTGTTTTCGTACGTTTGGCGATGTGATTATTATGGAAATTTGTTACCTAAACGACGCCTCGGTCGTGATGAAGGATAGATTTTAATTAAGATGACTAATGCTTTTAAATGTTTGCAAATGTGATGTTTAACGATTTACGTGGTTTTTAATTCAATTTATATACAATATAATTTCGGTTAAATAATTTGAAATTATGTTACGTTAATTTATTATTTTGAATAAGATTTGACACGGAAAAAATAAAGCTCGTGTCACCATTTATTTAGATTAGAGATTTAAATATAAGTACCGGAAACATTAACATTACAGCGTAGGTATATGAATATTCAACGGTCCAGATTTGAATAGCTGCTCATAGCTAAGTGGGAAAAAAAAACTTACGCTATCTCACTACAAATGTTCCTGTAACAAGATGACATGACAGTTTTATATAGGCACAAATTGGATGAACACTCTCGTACCACCTGAGCCTGATGGTTAAAGCTGCTTGTTACCTTATGATGGTGAACGGTCGTGTACTGAAGAGATCTGTCTCGTAAAGACTAGCCCCATAGCTCCTGACAAAAATCTTGGTCTTCCATCGCCTCGCCCATTAAGTTCGGGTTGTATCCCGCTTATTCTAAGAGACTGTAAAGTAGATAAGATATCTGGGTATTTTTCCTTTGTGATAGAACATCGTCTGTTCCAACAACTCTATTTTACCTGCCAAGCCGGGAGAAGTAGGCGTACAAAATATCTATGAATAATAAATGAGTCACTGATTTATAAATGCAAAAATTCATACTTACTATTAAATAACGTATATTTTTGTCCTGGCATACATATGGATTAATAGACACCATAAGAACTGATACGTACATTCCAGATAAATGACCTAAGTTATGTAGGATATCCAATTAGTAGCGACGTATTAGGACATTCTCAATTTAGTCAGCATGAAATCAGTTCCCGCGAAATAGCTCGTAAAAGACATCCGGTAGTACATTAATCACATACGGCGTTAAGTGGCCACTTTATATGCAGAATGGAACAGAGATGTTGACAACTCAATCTTAGCTTATTACTACTAAGGTGACTAAGCGTCTGAGATTTGTGGTCTTTCAAAATAGAGCTATGAAGAAATTTACTTTAATGATGTGCAGAATGGATAATATAATTATTTTAAAACATTACAATGTTTTATACAAACACATCATCTTCATTTTAGAGATTTTTTCTGAATGCAGCTCCGTCTTCTTCTGAAGATCATGTAGCTAGGTTTTTAATTGATTTAGAGTATGACCATTGAGATTTGATGGAGATCAGCAGGGGAATTTTGTTTATTTTTTGTCCAGGAAATTTCTTATGCCATCCTCTCGCGAAAATTCAAGTTTGCAGAGCATAATTTTATAAGAATGGGAGTATGACATAAAGATCGAGCAAAATACGGCGCAAAAGACGTAAATCCCGAGTATATGATATTGCTGGATTTACACAACTAACCACACACACTAATGATTTGCAACGGAAGCTACATGCATTGTAAAATGTAGCTAACTCATGTGGAATTACCCGTCTAGATTTTGTTTCTTTTTCATTGTAAGTCACTTGTTTAATTTGTGTTTGTATCTTTTCAGGTTTAGAATACTTAAGTGCAGCAAGAAGTTTACATCCCGAGTTACATGCTGGCAGTACGCTCGCGAGTCAAGACTTTCAGCTTAGTTTAGAAGGTAATCTTTAAATCCACATTCCACTACGTTCCTGATTAAAGACGACATTTACACTAACGAAACAGTACAGATGTCGACAAAAGCTTGGAAAAGAACATCAAAAGTTATCTTTTACAGCGACATTAGACTTGAAGGTGAGATGAAAGTTTGTGTCACAAAATTTTCAATATGTGGGCGGAGAAGCGGGCAATATCATGTTTATATTCTAACTATGATTGGCTGCAATTATATTGCTTTTCGGAAGTAGCAGTTTCTTTATTGTGCTTCTTGTAACTAATGGTTAGAGGACTTCTGAAATGTTTCCAGTAAGAGATTGCTAATAGCGATAAGGTCGCCCTTTGAACACTCATAAGACTACAATCTCTTTATATAAATATTTTTTTACTATTGATGTGTAGGTATTATAGTTATTCTATTCTTCTATATGTTTATAAATATCAATCAATCAACCATGGCATGCATATTTTAGTATGGTAGTACGGTATCAAATAAATACTTCAGTTTTGTTGAACGGAAGCTTTTCTCATTTTATTATTTCTTTTGGTTCGTTTTAATTTCATTTAAGTTTTAACTTGGTGTCGTTTACAGAATTTAAGACTAATGCTTTGTGACTTGCCCAATGAATTTTACTGCACATTTTATTGCATTATTTAACGTTCCGTTTATATTCCAAATATAACAAAGAACAATGGATTTGTGAGAGGTTATGAAACACTTTGACATTAAAATATTTAAAGACTCAGTCATATGAATAAATCTGGGAGGTGCTGCTAATAAACCTTTGGCACGAGTACCTAGGTAATATATAAATTCATTCATGCTTAAGAAATCGAATAGAAAGTAAGGGAGTGGGCGTTTATGACAGGTTCATAATATTATAATAATTATTCAATGCATTTAATACCCTAATAATATCAAAAGCATTGTCCAATACAACCAAATAGTTCGTGCATCGGGGAACATCTGAAGAAATCGGAAATAAACTTTAAGAGTACGCAATAAAGGTCTATAACATTTCTATTATTAATTACTCTAATTTACATAATACAAGCTTTATCTATTAGTACTTACTGAATATAATATTTATACATAAATATTACTCGAAAACGCATGCAGTATGGTTACCCTACACATAGTTTTCTATAGACTTGCTATTAAAATTTCTGTGATCGCTACATTAGAACCAACAAGATTCTATACAATATATAGATAGAACGCTTCTTGTGATTACAAAAAGGGTGACTAAGTTACTGGGCTATTTTGATGGCTTTATTTTGAGCATCGTTTGGAGTTTATTCTCTCTGCGCCCATTTCAGTTTAAATCTGCATCGGTCCACAGCTAAGCGAAGACCTCTCCCAATTTTTGTTAATTTGGGGAGGAACTTCCCTCATTATACCTTTTCTTAACCTTAACCCCGTGTGGCGACGGAAAGGAGTACAAAATGTCCCCACTCCAATTCATCCCAAGGGTGTCATAAGATACGACAGAGAACACTTTCGCAAAACGGTCCATTGCGTAGAGAAGGGTTGTCAGAAAAATGATAATGGATAAGCCAAGTTGAAGGCTTCATGGGCGGCTTTACAAATTTCGATTGTGGGTCATCACAACCTGCACCTGTCCATTTCAACACTGCAACGCCTCTGCCCAACCCTTCGGGGATAAAGGCGTGACTATATGTACGTGTGTATGTATCTTTTCTTCGCCATGACTTCCTCCGATAGTCAGCAAGTGCACTATTTGCCGTTATTAAACTAGCTTATACTCCGAAGATGTCCCTAGGGTTTCATTACCAGCATAGATAAAGCTGACACATTATAGTTACTACCCAAAATCGTTAATTCATTTTCACATTTTCAGGGTCAAGAATAGCATCCCCAAATCGGCTAAGGTTATCTGGAGGTGCGATTGGCGCGTCTGCGAATCGCAAGAGAGCCGTGTCATGGAGTCCTTACTCAGCCGAGTCTCTGGACCTGGCTGCTGTGATAAGAGCGTCGCCTGCTAGCTTAGCTGTCAGAGCACCCTCGGCTGCATCAACTGGCAGCTATGGGCACCTTAGTGCTGGTGAGTATTTGCTACTGTTGTATTTGCGAAAAGGACAATGATAAATTTTTGAACATCCAGAACTAGCCAAGACTAATGTGTGTAATGAATGTATGACTCCTACTTCGGTTTCATAGTCAGGTAGTCTAACCACAAAATCATGAGGCCAGTCTCACAATTTTGCAAAATTTTGTTTGAGCCAATGATATACTTGATCGAAGTATACAGTAGAAAATCTTTTAAGATCCCTTTTTGTTGATCGAAGTATACAGTAGAAACTCTTTTAAGATCCTTTTTTGCTGATCGAAGTTATACAGTAGAAAATATTTTAAGATCCTTTTTTGTTGACCGAAGTATACAGTAGAAAATCTTTTAAGATCAAGGGATCTTAAAAGATTTTCTACTGTATACTTCGATCAACAAAAAAGGCACAAACACACTTACACAAAAAGGTTTGTTGATCGAAGTATACAGTAGAAAATCTTTTAAGATCCCTTTTAACCTCAACCTCACTTGCAAGTGGTGAACCTGCTGGTAAACGTACAAGTTCATGTCGAAATGATGGAAAACTCTCAACAAAACCCTTTACCAACATGTCTAGCCAAGTCCAAAAAGGAAATTGGAAGAGCCCTACATCATTTTTCAAAATTTAACATTTTACAGGAGCAATATCCCCGGCGCTATCCCTCTCGCACGCCTCCTTAGCCCAGCAGTTGCTAGCCAGGGGTGGGGTGGTGGGGGGCAGTGGGGTACTAGCGGGAGGGGTGCTGATGGACCCCGCACATCAGCAGGCGGCCGCAGCGGCTGCGCATCACGCGGCGCATGCCCACCTTGTGGCTGGTATTCATAGGTGAGTCAACTGAAGTACTGCTCGTTCGCTCTAACTTTGCCGCTCGGCTCTATACTAAAGTCGATTTTTAGGGTTTCGTAGCCAAATGGCAAAAACGGAACCCTTATAGATTCGTCATGTCTGTCTGTCTGTCTGTCTGTCTGTCTGTCTGTCCGTCCGTGTGTCACAGCCATTTTTCTCCGAAACTATAAGGCCTGTGATATTGAAACTTGGTAACTAGATGTATTCTGTGAACCGCATTAAGATTCTTATATAAAATTGGAAAAAAAGCAGTAAATTTTAGGAGTCCCCATACTCAGAACTGAAACTCAAAATTTTTTTTTTCATCAAAACCATACGTGTGGGGTATCTATAGATAGGTCTTTAAAAATGCTATAGAGGTTTCTAAGATCATTTTTTTCTAAACTGAATAGTTTGCGCAAGAGACACTTCCAAAGTGGAAAAATGTGTGTCCCCCCCCCTCTAACTTCTAAACTAAGATGATGATAAGTCTAAAAAGAATATATGAAGTACATTGCCATAAAAACTACCAACGAAAATTGGTTTGAACGAGATAGAGCTGGTAGTTTTTTTTTAATTCGTCATAAACCGCAATTTTCGGTTAGAAAAATCACTACCACTGCTAACGTGTTAAAACATCAATCAAAGTTACAACGAACTATAAGAACTTTTGTATTATGTTACTTGCTGCTACGAAACCCTTCATGGGTGAGTCCAACTCGCACTTGGCCGGTTTATTTAATTAGACGATGTAAATTGACAGCAACTAATGTCACTTCTTCTTGTAGTGTTGCGTATTTTCTATGACGAAGTGACATTAGCTACTGTCAATTTACTTAATAATTAAAAATTCGGGTATACGCCTCTCCGCCAGCGGCAAAGTTAGAGCGAACGGGTATTAATTTGTTTTTGTAGGTATTTTAATACGTAGAATATTATAGTCGCGCCTTTATCCCTGAAAGGGTAGGCAGAGGCATATTAAATGCACACATTTCAGTGTTTGTTATTGTATCTCATAATAGGTGGTGAGTGATTGCCATTTGGAAATGGATAGGCGAAGGTTGTGAAATTTTGTTCTGTTTACATTTTTTAAACCGCTCAAGAGGCCATGAAATTGACTTAACAACTACCTACTACTTAACTGAGAACCGGGACAGTTTCACGTGCTTTCCGAAGCACGGAAACCTTCGCAAATGGAAATGTCAAAAGTATAGTGACAATTTTTTTTATCCTCACACTTTGTGCGTCCGCCTGGTGATGAAAACGTTCCTGCTACCTTTGTACTAAAAAAATGATTTTTTTTCTAGATTTTAAAATATTTCTCGGTAATAAGACTAAATAAGGATATTAAAGGTTATTAACTTATTGGAATTCGTATATCCTTTCGTTTGATAAATGATTGGTTTTGAAAAATCGACAGGCCGATTTAAACATTAGATAAAATTCCAAAACCTTTACAGAGCTAAGGTTGTCGTACAAAAAAAGTTGTAACTATTTAGTATGTGAGATTTTAAAACGCGATAATTGTATCGTCATAATTTGTTAAAGACGTGATTTTGATCATCGTTCGTTGGTCCTGGCTGGATGCTTGTTGTAGGTTTTTTTTGACACTACTAATGTCTCAGAAAAGGTACACATCAAACATATTAAAGACTTTTAATAATTATAATCTTAAAAGGCTTTGGCAAAGTCGATGACGAGGGTTTAGCATCACTGGGTGTTGCAAACGTTCATAGGCTAGATCAACCACTATTGATCAGACTGTGAGCTTGTATTGCACCTTACTGGTATAAAAGAAAAGTAGTCAAAGTAGGCTATGGTGGACACATCTGCAGATAATATGTATGTTAATGTAGGTACCTAGCTACTGCGATAATTTAATGCGGATTCCAAGCTCGAGCTGGTTTCGACCCTATTTGGTACGTCTTTTCCCAATCTAGAGGAATCGCTCTATACTCTACTCTACTCTAAGCTGTCGGCCTGCTCTCAGAACTGCTACAATATTCTGCTTTTATATCAAAGATAGTTTATTAACTTGTAACCTGTTCATCACCAGATCTCACATATCATCTCCAACGCAACTGCTGATGGGTGCCCCCGTGGACGTGAGGCCCGGCTTGACTCTGAACGGGACACCACCTCATCATCTACAGCAGCCGCCGCAGCAAGAAGTTACTAGTGTAATGGAGGCTGATAGGTAAATAATCTTGATAAGCTTTGATCCTACTAGCATTATAAATGTGAAAGTTTGTGAAGATGTTTGTTACTCAATCACGCTCTAACGGCTTAACGGATTGGGCTGAAATTTGCTACAAAGATAGCTTATAGTCTGGAATAACACATAGGCTACTTTTAATCCCGGGATTATGTTCCCACGGGAAGCGGGAACGGGTACCGAATTTCACGCGAGCGAAGCCGCAAGCATCAGGTAGTATATAAAACCAGCACTTGAAGGACACTCCTGATAATGATCAATCAACTCTTTTACTGCTGGACGTAGGCATCTACCAAATTTTGGAAGGATAATTGTAGCAGGGTAGGGTGACGATGACAGTAGGTCTCTGTTTTAAACATTATCATAAGATAGGGTCATTTGCCACCAATTACTATTTTATCATCGTCTTTTCACAGTGCTTCAGGCATGACACAGCGTAAATCCCCTCAAAGTCTGATGGGCCATCGAGACAGCCTTCACAGCAACAAACCTCTATCAGCTGCAGCGGAAAGTACGGTCCATGATGGACTTGACTCAAAAGATGAGCCTGGAGACTTTATTGAGACCAATTGCCATTGGGTAAGTACATCTGAAGATTATTAAGCAGAATTGTGTTTAAAACCTTTCAAGAGACTCTGAAGGGAGACCTTTATGATGATTTTTAAGTGTGCTGTACCGAACTCAAATCGATTAAAACCAACACGATTGTTAGCTGTTAGTCTGGCACTGAGCTACCCCGAGCAACTCTTTGGAACGATGTCATACGGTTTTAGAACCATTTCAGACACTCGCAGCTATAATATTGAAATAGGCTTCGGTAACCAAAAGTTCTTTTTGCAATACTAAGATGACTTTAATCTACCTCAACTTATTGGAGGTACTATAGCAAAACACTTTTTTACGGTTTGGCCAAGCCGGTCACTGCAAACGTCAACGCATCTTGTCTTTGATATCTGCTATAAAATAAAGTTTGCAAACAGTCTGTTCGCTCTCGACATCTTCTATAACATTGGTCTCATAACTTCTTAGCGGTAAAAGTACATTCCATGCGCAAAGGGGAAGACGCGAGTTCATATTCTACTCATTCATGAAATATTTTTCACATAAAAAATTAAAAGATAACCTTCTTCTTGCCATTCAGGTGGACTGCAAGCTGGAATTCCCCACACAAGACGACTTAGTCAAGCACATCAACACGGATCATATCCACGCCAGTAAGAAAGCTTTCGTCTGCCGCTGGGTCGGATGTTCCAGAGACGAGAAACCGTTCAAGGCGCAGTATATGCTGGTGGTGCATATGAGGAGGCATACCGGGGAGAAACCACATAAATGCACGGTAAGTTGGTTTACCTACAGATGCATAGAGGGAGTATTCGGAGGTCACATTGGGACATTTGGAAATGCAAATGGACGAAGGTGGCAGCCAAGCATACAGCCCACCAGAAGGACTGGTGGTCACCGCAACCTATGGACATTTGCAACATCAGAAGCGCCACATTCACGTTGCCGGTCCCGTAAAAACCTTCTCAAACCCCTTTTGAAGAACCCTGTACTGTAGGCTTTGGGAAAAACGAGGCAGGAATATATCATTCCACAATGTAACTGTCCGGTTTTGAAAATTTCCAAGCCGCTAATAAGGCCTTTGTCTTGGCATTACGTCTCTTTCAAAGCATGGAAACGCTCTCAAATAGGAATGTTTGAAAGTAGTCACTATCTGAAGACCTGCCTCAGCAGAAGTTGCTCCGCAGTGATCTTTTATAGAACTCTGTGTCAATGGAACGAGTGCTTATACATATAATCTAGACAACTAATACAAAAAGCCGTGAGATCGTTCTCACCCGACTTACCTCTCTAACACGTTTATTGTGAAAGTTCAATGCGATTGACGTTGTCATTTTTGTTTTATTTCAAACTTTGAACAGATGTTCCACGTGACCTAGTGACGTAGTTTAATGCAACAGAGTCACAAACCACAGACAAAGTCTCGACATAAGTCCCTCTGCACTCTATTTTATAGAGAGGGGCTAAAACCCAGACAGAACAAATCAACGTGCTCACCACACAAAGAGATCTGTTCAGGCTGGGAATTGAATTCACGTCTTCTGATTTTCAAACCCGTAGCATGTTACTAGCAAAAGTCAAGTAGCTGTATTGAATTCTATCAGACTCTTAAATTTTCAAATCTTATTTTCTCATTTCAGTTTGAAGGTTGCCATAAAGCCTATTCGCGGTTAGAAAACCTGAAGACCCACCTTCGAAGTCACACTGGTGAGAAACCATACACCTGCGAGTACCCTGGGTGTGCAAAGGCTTTCTCCAACGCCAGTGATCGGGCGAAGCATCAAAATAGAACACATAGCAATGAGGTAAGATTTGCTTATCTATATCAATTTGTACTTCTTTTTGAATATTGCGCGACCGATAATTGTAATGTCACCGTTAAAAATTACATTAAGAAGAAAAAGTGCAAGAAGTAAGTAATTTTCACGAGTTTATGACAAATTTTGATAGCCTACAAATCTCCAAAAATTCGTCATAAACTCTAAAAAAAATACACAACCCTATCTATCTCAAGAGTTGATATAAGCTTTGTTATGGTTCTAGAGTAGACAACTGTAATTCATTCATTTACTAACGCCTTTATCTCCGAAGGGGTAGGCAGAGGCATAGTATACGCCCACGTTTCACCTTATCGTTTTATGTCCCACGTAATAGATGGTGAGCCTATGGCCGTGTTGAAACAGACAGGTGCAGGTCGTGACGACGACGACCAGGTTTCATTTCGAGATTTCATTCTCGACGCATTGGATCGTTTTGCGAAAGTGTTCCCTAAGTCGCCTCTTACGACTCCCTCGGGATGAAATGGATGAATAAATAGAATATACATAGTATACATATAAAAACATAAGTGATTTTCATTCTATTGTATTCCAAACTAATATTTGAAATCTATATTTCCAAATTCTATTCTCCGAATAGGTAACTATAAAGTCAAGTATTCTTAACGTAACGTAATAGATTTTTTTAAAATATGATATGTCGTATGCTACACATTGATGGCATAAAAAAGAGAGATTATACTTACGATCGTGTTCCGTGTCCCTTAGAAACCGTACGTGTGCAAGGCTCCGGGCTGCACCAAGCGCTACACGGACCCCTCCTCGCTGCGGAAGCACGTGAAGACGGTCCACGGCGCTGAATTCTACGCCAGCAAGAAGCATAAAGGTAAGCGGCAAATACTCTTTTTTACCATGTAGATAGACAAGAACTTTTTGTTTTTTAAGCTCCAAGTTTTTACGGATTTTACTAGTTTGACTATACGACTATGTTTGAAAACCAACATCCGTTCATTGGTTTTAACACAGAAGAAAAAAAACCGGCCAAGTGCGAGTTGGACTCGCCCATGAAGGGTTTCGTTGCAGCAAGTAACATAATATAAAAGTTCTTATAGTTCTTTGTAACTTTGATTGATGTTTTAACACGTTCGCAGTGGTAGTGATTTTTCTAACCGAAAATTGCGGTTTATGACGTATTAAAAAAAAACTACCTGCTCTATCTCGATTCTCTCTCTATCTCAATTTTCGTTGGTAGTTTTTATGGCAATGTACATCATATTTCCTTCTTAGATTTATCATTCTCTTAGTTTAGAAGTTAGAGGGGGGGGGGGACACACATTTTTCCACTTTGGAAGTGTCTCTTGCGCAAACTATTCAGTTTAGAAAAATATGATTTTAGATACCTCAATAGCATTTTTGAAGACCTATCTAAAGATACCCTACACGTATGGTTTTGATGAAAATAAATAATTTGAGTTTCAGTTCTGAGTATGGGGACCCCCAAAATTTACTGCTTTTTTTCTAGTTTTACATGAGAATCTTAATGCGGTTCACAGAATACATCTAGTTACCAAGTTTCAATATCATAGGCCTTATAGTTTCGGAAAAAAGTGGCTGTGACACACGGACGGACAGACAGACGGACAGACAGACAGACATGACGAATCTATAAGGGTTCCGTTTTTGCCATTTGGCTACGAAACCCTAAAAAGCCAATGAAAAATGGTTAAAACAAACGAAAACATGAGATTGTAATAAAATTGATGTGTTGTGCCTCGTCTGTCATGGCCTGTGTTCATTACGGGTACTAAACTTCTGTGCCTAAAATAATTGACCAATAGCTGTACAGCTTGGCAAAAAAATCTAGAAACGGAACTAATATTTCAGGCTGGCTACATTGTCAAAAAGCTGCCAATAACGTCACTTATGTCTGTCAATCAATGACGCCATACAATTTGATTGGTGGGTTTTTTTGACGGTTGTTGACAACTGAATACTGATTGGTGGTTCTTTTTAACGGGTTGCCATATAAACAGTACAACGGCTCCTCCATTATTTTCTTTTCTTTTTTGCCAAGCTGTAAGTCAGATGATATAACAGGGGTTCCGTACCATCTATTTCTATTTCGATGGCTTTCCTGGTTTTACTTTGAAGAGCTTAATAAAAATTAACACCACCATTTTCTACATCAGGTTGCAGTCGTGGAGACGACTCAGCGGAATCCGGTGGCGGAGGAGCAGGATCCTCACCACGGTCTGAAGAAGGAGGAGTTCCCCTGGGAATGCGGGGACATACCTCGTCCGCGTCAGTCAAGAGTGAGAGTCCCGCGTCTCCGTTACCGCATGGGCTGCACACGTCTGCTCATCAGGTAATGATGATGGTATGAAGACTGAATTTTTTATTATTACTTACTAGCTGATGCACTCAGCTTCGCCCGCGTAAAAGTTGTTCCTGTTCCCGCTTCCCGTGAGAACTTATTCCCGGAATAAAATGGCCTATGTGTTATTCCAGATCATAATCTATCCCTGTACCAAATTTCAGCCCGATCCGTTCAGCCGTGAGAGCGTAATAAACTTCCACACATCCACACTCACAAACTTTCACTTTTTATAATATTAGTAAGAAGTAAGATTTTACTGTAATTGTATTCTGCCTTCAGCGGTTTATTTTCATTTGTATGGTTTTACAAAAATCTGCCTCGTTGGTCTCTAGAGGTTAAAATGTGCGATTGCAGGTCACGAGGTCGTGGGTTCGATTCCCATCGGAGACAAAAATTTGTGTGATCGATAGTCTAGGGATTTCTATGTATGAGAAGTATGTATTTAAAAAGTAAAGTGTTAATATCCGTTGTCTGATACTCATAACAAAAGCAGTTTATTCTTATCTTACTTTGGGATCAGATAGCGTTGTGCGAAAAATTTCCGTAAAAATGTATTTAAAAAAAGGCCTTTAATAAAGTGTATTTAATTTACTTACAGCTATCAGCTCAATGTGGTGGAGAGTTGGACTTCGGAGGTCATGGCGTCGGAGGGTTTGGAGACGAACATGGTGCACCGTATTTCAGATTGGATGGCGAGGTAAGCAGTAATATAAAAATATGAAATCTAATCACTTGTTCAGGACGGTCGATACACAATTTATCGGTATGTAATTTCCGTCAAAACCATTTAATTGGTTTCTTATTTATACTACTGAGGTGGCAGAAAAGCTTACGGCCTACCTAATGGTTGGTTACCATAGCCCACGGACGTTTCCAGCACCAGAAGCGCTATACACGCGCTGCCGACCCGGGTGCAGGTTGTTGACCCGCAGTTGAAATTGGTAGCTAAAAAATGGCGTTGCCCTTTTGTGTGGTCTGGAAATCGGAAATATTCTAGAAAATATAAATTCATGATTCCATACCATTTCTAAGTATAAGCCGGAGTGGTTGTCTTCGGTTAAAATTTATATATTCTTACTAAAAGATGTCCGCGGCTCCACCGTTGTGGATTTTTGCTACCGTTCCCATTTATAGGTATAAAAAGCCTGTGTACTATTCCAGACTAAAGTCTATCTATCTTTATATTTTTAGCACATATCAGCCTTTAGACAGCCATTTAATTACAAACATCTAAAAATCTTAAAAAAAAAACCTATTTATTCTTTATTGTAAGTACTACAGTATTATACGAATACCTTTTTAATTGACTTAATATTGAACTTTTTTTTCTTCTTCTTTTAATTGAATGGCCCTCCATTTACGAAAGATTCCGCCAATCTCCAGTAGAAAAATCGGTAGGTATATACAAATAAAATCAGTTTAAAAAAATAGGCGTTACGCTGGTCTTAAGTCATTTCGGCTACTTCCTGATGGATGATGGAATGTCAAAATATTAAACTTAAATAAAAATATTAAACTTACATCTTCAAAAATTTCAATCAATACCCTCTTCAAAATTCAATTCAAATCATTTCCCCTCTCCAGGTTGAACAAGAAGTTGTAGGCGAAGTGGGTCAACTGCCTCTGATGCTGCGCGCCATGGTGGCGATAGGGTCGCCACGGTCCCACCCGCACGGGCCGCGCGTCGCCAACAAGATGTGCGTCGCCAGGCTGATGCCGCCGCACCCTGACGTTGTTCCAGGTTTGTTGATTGTGTGGTTTGAAGCATAGCATGTGCTGTAAATTGAATACAGTTCTTTTAAAAGCATTCTATGCTCTCAGCAGCCAATGTCCTTTCAACTGCAGTAAATTTGCGTTCACTGTGAATGAATATGTTTTTAAAGCAAAAGCATACACTTCGATCATTATTTACTGCTGTCAAACAAGTTAAAATATTATACTTACTTGCTTTTTTTATTTGAGAATTGAATTTTATGAAAGGAAAAGTTTAAAAAATAGACAACTATAGGTATTTTTCTTCCGCTCTTGTCTACTTCAAACAAAAACAAGAAGCCGTGAGACGGTCTCACCCTACTGCCCCTCTCTAAAACGTTTATTGTGAAAGTGAAAGTTCAATCCAATTGACGTTGTCATTTTCGTTTTATTTCAAACTTTTAACAGATAATCCACGTGACCTAGCGACGTAGTTTAATGCAACAGAGTCACAGACTACAGACGCAAGTCTCGCCATAAGCCCCTCTGCTATCTATATGCTATGGGGCTAATAGAACAAGAAGTTTCTTTCTTACATAATATCAACGCACAGTCGCATACACAATTATTTTCCTTTTGCTTAGAAAATGTGATTGTATACAGGTGCAGCCCCAGGGCGGACTGAGCTCGGCAACACGAGTATGACGGTGGAGCTGAAGACAGGAGCGCCCAACACGAGGCGGGATTCCGGCATTTCGTCCGGGAGCAGTCTGTATAGTGCAAGGTAAATATAACATTATTTCTTACATAACCTCATTTGAGTCTAAAAAATGCTGGTAACATACAAAATATTGTGCAGAACTATTAATCATGCAATTCGATACCAAGAATCCTGCATCACGAAATGAAAGTATTCACTACCAATCCTGAATGGCGTAATGAATAATGATATATGCAACAGCCCAATATCTACTTCTGCACCGCAGGCACCGTCGGAGGCAAGCCTGGTGGGGACCAGGCTTGCCTCCGACATGCCTCTTCCTCCAAACGACGGTCTATCTTATTTCTATTTTAATTTAGCATTACATGATATGCGTCTTGCTGGTTTTTGGAAATACTGTTGCTTTACAGGTTACAGACTGGAACAAGTATAATATTTTCATTTACATATACATACATGTTATCTGTGGTAAATAGACCAATTACTTACTTGCTCTCCAGATCATCAGACATCTCCCGCAAAAGCAGTCAAGCCTCAGTGGTGTCAGGCGCCGTGGCGACGGCAGCAGGCATAGCCGGGAGGCAGCACGTGTCTCACACAACTGCCTACGACCAACTGTCGCCTGACAGCAGTAGAAGGTACTTCACTTGCTCTCACTTACTACCCGTTCACTCTAAGTTTGCTAATCGCCTTCGAATACTACGCCTCAACACCAGCTTTTACGATAGCGGTAAACTTAGAGCGAATGGGCTATACGTTGCCTAGCTGGATCTCGATCATAATCATCCTCCGAGCCTTTGCCCAACCCATTTGGATTCGGCTTTCTTTGATATTTTCCATGAAGTTACTGCCATCAGATCTTCACAGCCAATTGGCGATCTAGCTAGGTCTCGATGTTTTTCGAATTTTGGCTGATACTGCTAATCATGCAGTCGGTAAGGAATATGTGAATGACCCTCACGAATTTGAAGTCCTTTGCAATGAACTGAAGAACTATTATTATGTTACAGATCTAGTCAAGTATCGTGTGTGGGCTACGCGCCTGCGCCATCGTCTGCTCTCGCCGCAGTACAGGCCGTCAGAACATCTCAGGGTAATCAGGTATGTAACCTTTCAGTAAAATACCTTTTAAAATACAGTCCACAGCTCCATCCTCTCCTTATTCCATATTGATGTTATTTTCTATAGTGCCACTGGTTAAAATGGTTGGCACAAACCTTAGTTTCGAGGTTTTTTTAAATAAATTTAAATAAAAATTTGTGGAATTTTTATCTCTTCACCATGAACTTTACCGCTTTTTAACAAGTTGACGCTTGCCGGTGAAGCCAGCATGTTGGTGGTAGGTAGCAAATACCGAAACTGCCAATGAGTCTAATGACTCTTGCAATACGAAACCCTTAAAAAAACCGAACATTCCTTCCAGGCCGTACTCCTCCGAGGAGTGACCTGCTCAGAAGTGCGAGCCGAGGAGCTAGCCCTGGAGCTGGACCCAACTGTTCAAGTGAAGGAAGAGGCCAGGAGGCTGTCGGAGCAGTCCAACCTGAGCGACCCACCCTACCAGCAGTACCCGTGTGCTAATGATGATGTTGTAAGTATAATTACCATAACTTAAACAATTTATTCGAAAATTCTCGGCAAAGGTTCCTTACTTTCCTGGGATGGGTGACTTTTTGTGGCGTTTAGCATTTTCTGACAGTTTTCGTCCTAGGAAGGGGCCTCGAGTGCCACTAACATTGTTAGTCGTTAAGCCAAGTCAAAGACTTCTGGGCTGCTGGAAAATTTTCAAATTCAGATAGCTGCTTGCCCCCAGTCCGTTTCATTACGGTAGTAAATAGTCGAACGTAAATTAGAAGGCAAACGTCCTAAGCTACAGTTTTACATTCTACTAGGAGGTGGTCTAAATTCTGCTATAAAACAACCACTTTAGAAGTATAAAAAATAAAATACAAGTCAAGAAACTTCTACAAATAAAGGTGACAAGGACTTGTAAAATTCATTTTTCTTTTCGGATCTTTTTGGCGTAACACACATGAAACTTTGCTCAAATCTTCAACCCTGCTAATAATACCTTCTTCCAGGGCGACGCACCTTTCCCGTTCAAGACAGAAGACGACCAGGACGCGGTGACGTACAAGGAGTCCCGCTCCAACTCCACCAACACGGTGGTAATCACCACGGCGCAAGTTCACCATCCCAACCAGGAGGTTAATCTGGAACAGGTAGGATTCGTTCAGTATATCATAATTTTAGGATTAGTATTAAAATTTGGGCTCAAGTCAACAAATTCAGACTATTTTTAACGTGAGGAAAATCCTACATGGATACTATGCCGGACTCCTACGGCCTACCGACTAAAAACCACACGTATCCTACCTAACAGCCTACGGTAGGAAGTCTCGGGTAACCTCTCGGAAGGATAACTCAGACGTATAGAAGAGCATTTCTGTCTCAATTTTTGTGCCAATTGTGATGGGGACATGTGCCCAGCTGCTAGTGTAGTTTCCGGACTTATTTACGTTCTCATATTCCATATGTGTCTAATAAACTGCATTTTCAATGTAACAAAAACTAAATGTAAATTTTCTCTTCCAGGTGGCCGAAGGCGAAATGGTGGAGAACAAACTGGTAATACCAGACGAAATGATGCAATATCTTAACCAATCAATATTGGCAACTGAATCGGCTACCCCAGCTCAAACGGACTCCACCAGCCAGCCTGAACCAGAGACCAACACGGACAAGGAAAGTGCTACCAAAGAGAACCACTCTAGTGATTTACCCAACACGAATAATTCCGGGAATAAAATCAGTGACGTAACAAACAGTGATGATTCTCTACTTAAAAACTTAGGTGCCATAGGAAGTGATCTCAATATTAGTGATATTCCAGTCGATTTAAGATCCTTAGACGTAAGCATGTCGGGTAATAGTGGATCTTTACTTAATTCTAAGTCTCCCGATGATAAGACTCCGTTACAGGATCAAGTTATACCCGAAGTCCCTGTAGAAAAACCTGAAAAGGACTTTACGAAACAAGCTCCTAAAAACGGCAGTACAAATCCATTGCAGTCATTGCAGACTATGACGTCAAATCAAAATGAACAAACGCAAAATAGAATGCGAACAAATCAAGTGCCGCAAAAACAAACGACGATAAGTTCAAAAACTGTAGTTATGAACCAAAATGTGCTAAGTCCACAAGACATGGCTCATAGCATGCTCAGTCCACAAAGTCTTCCTCACAGTGCAGTGAGTCCTCAAAGCGTTATGAGTCCACACAATATACCCCTTAATGTAATGAGTCCTCCAAGCGCTTACAATGTGATGAGTCCACAAAGCGTAATGAGTGTCATGTCTCCACAACATAACGCCATGAGCCCGCAAAGCATGCAAAGCTTAATGAGCCCGCAAATGCCGAATCAAATCATGATGAGTCCACGACATAACAACATCGGAAGTCCGCTGTCTCAGAACATGGCTAGTCCTATGGTTAACATGGCTAGCCCGATGCCTCAGAACATAGCGAGTCCTTTAAGCCATGGTATGCCTAGTCCTATGCATTCTGGCCTTCAAAGTCCAATGGCCCATGGAATGCCAAATAACATGGTACAGAATATGCCAAATATGAACATGAACGGTCAGGTACCAAATCAAAATCAAATGATCAACATGAATATGAACCAGAATCATAAAATGTCTGGTAATCATAACAATTATATGAATCACTTCCAAAACTGCAATACGAAAGTGCCTGTCCCTAATAGACCTAATATGAATCAATATCACAATCAGAATTACAATCAACCGCCTCCACATTATCCAGTTCCAAATCAAAACATGATGAGAAGTCAAAATATGCAACAGTACCAGATGATGCAGCAGTACAACCAGAATCAAATGCCGCCTCATCCAGTGAACAACCAACCTGTAGTTTACAATAACCAGATGAATTATCAGGCTATGAATTACGCCAACCAAAGCAATCAGATGAACCCATTACAAATGTCAAGATCTTCTGTAATGAGTGTTGATAACAGCGGCAATATGAGCAGAGGAACTATGAACAACTACTGCGAACAACAGAATCAGTGTCCACAGCCACAGAATGTGCAGTACAACCAAAACATACAGCCTTATAATCAACCTCCGCCTTATAACTCTGTTGTTAACGCAGCTAATGTGATGGGACCTCCTCCTCCTAAGAACAATCATCAATACAATCAAACTATGATGAACAATAACCAGTATTACAATCATCAAAGACCTTACAACCAGTGGGACTATCCTGGAAATCAATTCAACAAACATAACATGCAGAAATCTGTGCAGAATTCCATGAACATGTCCACTGGGAGTCAAAAGCCTGTGAACGGAACCAGACCTCCGGTTACCCAGGTGAAGGCTGAGCAACAACAGACGGATTGTAGTATGAACAGTTTAAGAAGTCAAAATAATCAGCCTAGTGATGTTCAAGTGTGGGATATTTCCCAGTCTCAAATAGAAGCGACAAACGGCAGAAAAAAGAATCAAAATAGTACAATGCGTCAAGACACGTATCAAAGGACGTTAGAGTATGTAGAGAGTTGTGAAAATTGGAAGAGTTCAGAAATGGTATCCAGTAGTACACACCCATTGCAAGGTGGGGATAATATGGTTGTGAATGACTTGCAAACATCTCTGACTTCATTTTACGAAGAAAATCAATATCTCCAGATGATACAATAGTTGAATAATTGAACATTATGTTGAACTTTTCAACTTATCTATTGGTCAAATGGTGATATTTATTCTCTGTATATTTATACAATAGTTTTAAATATTTGAGCAGTGATTTAAGTAGTTATAAGATATTGGGTGCACACTAAACTAAAGGTTGTAAAAGAACTATTCTCTATTTGAGACTGATTAATTATATATTTTTAATATTTAGGGCCTTTTACAGCTACGCAAATAATAGTAAAGTAAAACATTCATATCTAGATGATAGTCATAATTCAGGAACTGATTGCCATTTTAAAATTAGAGCCAAGTTTAAAAAAAATAAATAGCTGTTGTTCTTTTTAAACTTTCGGGGTGTATATTCATATGAACTTAACATATTTTTCGAACTTTGAGCGTTATAAATATCGCGAAATAGTCTCGAATATTGTTTTAAGTATAAACAGATGTTTTTATAACACGTGTTTAGTACATTTATACAGCTGAAGAATTTTCTGTGTATTTGTTAAATAGATTTATTAAAAAGACATATTTTGCAAAATTGTACATATCTCTTTGACGTCTTCCAAGTAGCTAAGTGCTATTTTTAATTGTATGCATTTACGTGTAATTGTTTATGTGTAAGTTAAGTGCCTAAATGTATATAACATACATTGTAAATAACATGCAAGATTAACCAAGTGCCTTAATTAAGGATTTATTTTTACTGTTGTTGATATTAATCTAAAATTATAGTTTTGAGATCTGTTAGTAGTATCGAAGACCTGGTCTGCAAATTTTACAACAACCCGCAACCTTTAAAGACATTGTCCCCAATCTATAAACAATCCGGTGTGTCCTAATTCTGGTGCTCTGCTGACAGCTGGACCTTACACCAATAGCTTTAATTCTCTCTTCCCGATTGAAAATTTTCACAGATATTTTTATTTCAATCGCTTCAAGCACAACTCTAAAAAGGTTTATTAAACAGTACTGTACCTTGAAATTGGATTCTGATGTTCGAGACTGTTTCTTATGAAAAAATCTGTAGATAAGTTTAATGGGCATTCTCCCTTGCAATCTATTGTTTAGACACCTAAAGTTTGTAACATCCATAGTATAAAACGTTGTCTTAAATAAACACGGAAGATCAATTACTTTAAAAACTCGTATGAATTAGCGATCCTACACTAAGGAGCCTTAGGTATCCTCCTCCTCTCCTTGTTGTTTTGCTTGTTGTTGCTCAGGCGACGTTCGCATTGAGCAAATAGTTATTAGGAAGATCAATATGCTGGATCCCCAGCTCAGACGAGTAAAATTCTTCATCCAGATTGTCTTCCTTGAAAAAAGAATGTTTCAAAGTTAATATGCCAAGAAAATATAGAATTACTATATTTTGGACTTGGCTATGCACACTACCTTTTCCCGCCAGGCCAGGCCAACCCGATCTCGGTACAATAGGGGTGATCTTTTGAGATTATTAGATAGAAATAAAAATTGTACAAAATAGAAAAAAACTTTTCTAGAATTTTTACAGTGTTGTTGAATTTTAAGCTTAAGTATAATTATAAAATGTAATTAGTTTGTATTTGAATTGAAGCATTGCGATACTTTGTTTTGATAACATCGAATCTCTTACTTTATTCAATGAGATTATTAGAATGTAGGACTCTTTGTTAATTTTATTAAATCAACGCACAACGATTGTAATAGAACTGTGTATTTTCTAATAAATTATTTGTTTTAAATGTTTGTAAATGACATACAAGACACATGTGACGATATTTTAATGAAATTATTGAATAAAATTTTCTCAACGTGAAGTTTTTATTTTTATTTTTTTATATTTCGCTCGTCAATATGATGCCACCCACTATCGTTAATAGGTACTCTTCGGTTTAGGTAATACATTTAAAGGTATGAGTCCGAACTCGGCAGCAAGCAGCCCTGCTGTCGCTGCAGTCTCTTAAACTCTGCTTAAAAATCCTGAGTGTAAGAGAACGGAAACGACTATTTTGCAGACCCTGTGAAATACATAAAGGTTAGTACTAATTAGACACACCTATAAGTGCGCCTTCACACTAGCGTTTTTTCGGCGTAGGCGTACGATGGACGTATGCGCGGCGCCGACGCGACGTATACGCCGCGTTGGCGCGGCGTCTCCACTGGAACACATGAGTACGCTGAACAAGCGTCGGGCGTGCGCGACATATACGCGACGTATACGCCGCGCATACGTCCATCGAACGCCTACGCTAGTGTGAAGGCGCACTTTAGTCAAAACTTAGAAGTCAACAGGAATTTTTCAACTTGTCAGACCCGTAACCCTTTTGAGCAAAATATTATTTTACTTGAAAGAAATCTGTCGCCACTAGAAGTTTAATCAAAGGCTTCTGAAATTCAATTTCTACAGTTTCGAGTTTTAGGGAAATCTGAGAAATGTGCACTGGGTGTGATCTTACTTTATTGGTACTGAAACCTGACCTGTCATCTACTAATAAATAGGTGGTGGGTATATCAGATAGACGAAAAAAAAGCTCTATAATAGTCACACTTAATTGCCAAACTCGAACCGCAAAGAACGGTTTTACTAGAAGACTGCCTCTGTGGCGTAGTCGGTAGTGATACCGCCTGCGGCGCTGGAGGTCCTGGGTTTGATTCCTGGGTCGGTCCAAATATTTGTGTGATCCACTAATGCTTGTTTCGGAGTTTGGGTGTTTTCTATGTATAATATGTATGTATTTAGAAATATATAAGTATGTATATCATTCGTCTAGATCCCATAGCACAAGCTTATATTAGCTTAATTTGGGCTAGATGATGTTGTGTGAGAATGTCCACAAATATTTATTTATTTACTACTAAAACTTCAAACTAAGATAAAACTAAGAAAATGAATCGAACTATTTTATCATAAGCTCACGATTAAATGCAGTACAAAACCACCTACATACGCAGTTTTGGCACCGTTACACTTTGCGAAAGCTGAGACGAGCGATCAAATGGCTGCCACGTCAACACCATGTGGGATGGTTCTGTCTGTCGTTTCTAGATTTAGTAGGTCAAAGTTCGCTAACAGATATCATACTTCCTCAAAGTTTTGTCTTCTGACGTTTCAAACATCCGTCCGCGGTCGTGGTGACCAGTTTTGATTGGATAGTTCGTACCATGCTTGTCTGCAACCCTATAGTGGCGTAAAAAATATCGTAATCAACAGATGCTGTTGGTTTTTTTTCTTTTTTTTGTTTAACGTGAGGGAAAATCCTCATGGATGTTATGCCGGACTCCTACCGACTAAAAAACCTCACGTCACGCCCAACAGCCTGTGGTTGGGAGCCCCGGGGAAGCTCTCGGAAGGATGTCCCAGGTCTCCCAACAGACCCACGGCCGCCACTGCGGCGTCGCCCAGGGGGTGGTTCGGGTGCTATCCCGCGTCTTCGGGGGTTTCGGGTGTGATCCCGCTACTAAGGGGGGCGTGCATGAGTTCCTCACGTCACGCTGCCGTCATGGGCCTGCTTCTGTAAGGACGGTGAGCCGTCCTCTCACCGTCCTCAGGCCCCCGGTCATGGATATACAGATATCATACTTCCTCAAAGTTTTGTCTCCTGACATTTCAAACATCCTTTTAGGCCGCAGCCCTGGTGACCAGTTTTGATTGGATAGTTCAAACCATGCTTGTCTGCAACCCCGTAGTGGGTTAAAAAATATCATAATCTACAGATGCTGTTGGTTTGGAAACAGATATCGCATGATCAAACATCAATCAATCAATCAAAGCCTGTGGCAGTCCACCACTGGACGTAGGCCTCTCTCAATTTACGTTTTTTATGATCAAACATAACTGATGTTAAATGTACCTACAAGATGCGTCATCGATCAAAAGCAACTGAGGATCCATGCGTTTTATATTTGTCTTTATGCCACAGAGGTGGCAGACAAGTAGGTATACTACTTACCTGTTGGTAAGTGGTCTCCGTAGCCTATAGAAGATGTGCTACACTCTCTCTGCTGATCCTTTATGACGTATCAGATCGGAATGAAAGTCATACGAACTTAGATCGCCTATTTTTTTCATACCACTAAGGTGGCAGACAAGCATACGGCCCACCAGAAGGACCGGAGGTCACCGCAGCCTATGAACGTTTGCAACACCAGAGGCGCCACACTTGCGCTGCCGACCCTGTAAAAACCGTCTAAGTCCCCTTTTGAAGAACCCAATACTGTAGCTGTAGGCGTTTGGGAAAACCGAGGCAGGGAGATTATCCACAACCTAAGCGTACGCAGAAGAAAAGCTCTATAGAATCTCACCGTACTTGAGCGCTCAGGAGCCTCAGGAAGCAATGTGTGAGGATCAACACCCTGTCTGTGGCGAGCCGTGCGATGATAGAATGTAGCCGTAGGCAACATATCAAACAATTCTTCAGAACACAAACCGTTGTACAGGCGTTGAAACACACACACAGAGAGGCAAAGTTTCTCCTATCACAAAGAGGTTCCACACCACCTGCAAGTATGGGATCGTTGACAACTCTCATAGCTCGCCTTTGCACTGAGTCAAATGGACGAAGCTGGTATACAGATGCCCCCGCCCAGAGGTGACAGCAGTACTCCATATGCGGACGCACTTGCGACTTATAGAGAAGCAGTGCTTGCGCCGCAGTAAAGTACCGCCACGCCCTGCTGAGCACTCAGAGCTTCTTGGACGCCAGCTTGGCCTTGCCCTCAAAGGGACTGCGGAACTGCACGACAGTGGAAATTTCAACACCAAGGATTCCTATACTTTTGGAGATGGGAAGAGATGTGCCCTGAAATTGTGGCGCTACAGTAATTGGAGTTTTCTTAGTGGTGAAAAAACACGATTGTGTCTTGAAAGGGTTGAATTGGACAAGATTTTGTCCACCCAGTCGGACACTCTAGTAAGAGTAGCTTCGATTTCAGACACAAGCTGTTCACGACTTTCTTCCACTGCGCCCCTACAGATACCGGGGCGACCCATGTAACAAAAGCAATATCGTCCATATTGTCGAAACTGAGACTCTCGTTCGCTACGCTCACTCGGTCAATTAGGAAAAAACAATCAAATCTTTCCTCTTTATATTATTAGTATAAATATAGAAATACAGACATAGTTAAAACAGGTTACATACCGGAGTAGGTGACCGTCAGGCAAATTTCCTCGTAGCTACTATCCAAAACTAAGTATGGATTAAATTGGTAACTAAAAAAGTCGTTAAGCCAAGTTGAATGCCATAAGGGCGGATTGAAATATTTCAATAGTGAGTCGTCACAACTTGCGCCATGGTCGTGAGCTCGCGCTTTAAGAGCCTACCAGTCGCCAAATTGTTAAAAGAAGATAGAAGAGGAGATTTTAGCGTGCAAGAAAGAGAGAGATGCGATCGGTTTTTGTGCGCTTTTAACGAAATAAATTAATTATGAAAAAAACTATAACCAAAATGAAAAAATGCTCTAGTGCAAATGAAGATTTTACAATTTCCTTTCTTATAAATATTTTATATCATAAAAACAACTTATAACATACGAGATCTAGCTTAAAATTACACGAAATCGAGGTATTTTCAACACAAAAATCTATCGAGGATTTTATCAGTAATCGTGTTTCGAGCCTAGAACGTTTTTAGTTCATGTACTGAAGTTGTCTGTGTTGAAATTTTAATTCAGCAGACCTCACGAGTCCTGAGATCTAGATCAAAGTAATAGTCTATTTGGCGTTATGTGGACTCTTAAGTGTTGCAAAACTTACCATTTGGTGTGGACCATAAGCTTGTCTGCCACTTTCAAAGTATAAAAAAAAAACTTTTGAAAGGTAATAACTAAAATTATTTAAAGTATTCCAGACATAAATTTTTTTAAGTCATTTAACTTGTTTAAATTATTATTTTCTCAGTACTTTATCAATGTAAAAACAAAGTTTTGTGTAAATAAAATAAATATGTTGTATTGTGTGTGTTGGGACACTACTGTCCATGTGTCTGTCACGTGACTGTATCTCATGAATCGTGATAGACAGAAAGTTACAATTTTTACAGGTGACGTACCTATCTCTGTTGCCACTTCAAAATCAAATACTAAAATCAGAACGAAATTTAGGGGGGGCCTCCAAACAACAAACGTGATTGCAGTACCTACTCCAGCGTTTATGGCCATGCAGTCTGAACAGCTGCCGTCGACGATGGCCCTGATGCTTCTACCGGCTAGAAAGCTGAACACCCATCCGCATAGTCTCTCGGAATATGAGGACAATTTTGTAAAAAGACCACTGTGCCAGACCCGGTCATTGCAGTTTTTTTGGCACGGAACCCTCCGTGCGCCAGTTCGACTTGCACTTAGCAGGTTTTTAGTAAATTTTGTCACAATCATGCGATGTTTCATCATTTGCTGGAACGAAGATTTTTTGGGTTGCATTAAACTTTTAAAACTTGGCTGTGTCCGCTACATTGCTTTTAACGTGTCATGAACACTCAGTTTAATAGGTCAAGGTGCGTGTAAGAATAATCTCGAGACTTTATGAGCGCCTACACCTGTATATTCTATGATGGATAAGATATTATAATGCAGTAGCTGATGCCAGCGACTTCACCCGCGTGAAATACCTGTGTGCATTCCAGCATCCCATGTGAACATACTCTAGGGATAATCCCCTGCACCAACCCATGGTCTTACCAGCCTCTTGGCTATGAAGAACGAATCGTTGGGAGTTACGCGCCGTAGGTACTTGCGTGTGCTCTTTCTGGCGCGCACTTTGTAGACTCCCACAATTGAGTATTCGTGCCCTCTCCCCATTCTGGGACGACCTTGCCATTCATTTCTTATTTTAGGAATACGACAAGATTTACAGGCGACTTCGCCGCTCTATACCGGGATCTCTAGCTTCAGCTGAACGCGTCGACAAACGCGTGTCATACGTGCGCGATCGTTCGTAGGGGTCTAGGTCTAAAGTTTGTCTCCGAGGCAACAAGACTGGGGTAGTAAACTGGGCCCGCTCCCGGCCGCCTCAGGTCGTCGATCATCCGATCGCGGATGCCTGAATACAGGGGACACCTCCAGAGGATGTGATCCAACGTCTTGTCCTTCTCGCCACAGTAGCAGTCGCTGTCGGGGCTCAGCGCCATGTCGTGGAGCCTTCCGAAATATTCTAGGGATAAAAAGTATCCTTCCAAATCCCTGTACAAGACTTTCAAGAAATGAGTTAAAATTGGATTTTATATATAAACTGTTTTATCCCAATTAGCCTGTCAATTGAGGCGTAATCAATGCAACTAAGTAAGGCTGGCGCTAATTAAGATCTTCTTTGATGCAGAACCAAACGTATCGATGGTTTTATGTCCCACTTCTTATTGCACAGCGTGACTGCAAACGATCCATTTCAACACGACTGTCCTTTTAGCCAGTTACTTTAGTGTGTATTGTAGAAAGATGGCTGACGGCAGTGGTAAAAGAGTTGTATCTTTTAAGGAATGCTTATAATAATGTGCAGTAAATGATGCTCGTGACTTCACCGTCGTAAATTCTGTTCCCATTATAACTATGATCACGCCTTTATCATCGAAGGGGTAGACAGAGGCATTTTACATGCCTTTTTAGAATTTGTCCCACGTAATAGGTGGTGAGCGAGCTGTATTGCCGTGTTGAGATGGACAGCCGTAGTTGTGACTGCCAGTTGTTTATTAAAAAAAATCAAGTATTGTCCCGTTCGATATTTAAAGTCGATTCAAGCTGAAACCGAAACGAAAACAAAGCTAGTAATATGTTTTTCAAGCCGCCTAAAAAGGCCTTCAACATGACTTGGCTTGGGTGACCAATGACCACCCATGTGACAACTTTGTGACATTTATTTAAGCGTTTCCGCGCTTCGAAACACTCGTTAAGCCGTTGGTCCCAGTTGCCAGTAAAATGGTAGTCGTTAAGTCAAGTTGAAGGCCTTTTAGACAGCCTGAAAATTTTCAACAGTCACAACCTGCGCCTCCTGTCCATCTCGATACGGCAATATACGGCTAACCACCTATTACGTGGGACAAATTCTAAAAAAGGTGAATATGGGCATGAAATATGCCTCTGGCTACCCCGTCGGAGATAAAGGCGTCACCAATTATGTAGTTAGAGCATGATCATCAAACATGTTCACGATATTACCTACTTAATGTTTGAAGGATTGGTGGGGCACCGCCGCTTTGCTCGATGGTGGCGCGTTAATAAATTATTTTATTTACTCTTCTCATCTAAGAGAACCATTTAGGTAGGTATTTGCAATAACTATTTCAATAGTTAATAATTTCGCTAGGTCAGCAATTTTACGGTGACAGTTACAACCTAGATCCAACGTTTGAATGGCAATTACTAATGAGACTTCTTGTAAAGTTCTGTAGCAACGCCAAAATGTTATTTAGGCTCGTCCAGGTTGACGAGTTCCTGGAGAGGAGACACAGTGCTCTCACTGGTACTTACCGGGCACGGTAGCTTCGGTAAGTATCTGTGGCGAAGACACCGGGAAACCACGGCCGACTGTCAGCACTGCAAGGACCGCAGCGATGACACAGAGTGCACGGCGTGGGCGCAATAGCGCCAGGTCCTCGTAGTGGGTCCGGACGTGGACACTCTCTCGCTCGAGACCATGGTGCGAGCCATGATCTTCAGCGGGAGTAAGTGATCTGCGAGCAGGTCTTGGTCGAGAAAGAGGCGGCGGGGCCGGGACGGGAGAGAACTCTCCCACCCGAGATCCGCAGTCGGCGGCTTGGGCGCCGTCGACGTGCCTTTTCCGGAGACTATCGGCCTCCATGACCGAAGGCCTGAGCACTGTGAGGGGGCTGCTCACCGTCCTCACAGAAGCAGGCCCTTGACGGCAACGTGACGTGAGGGATTCACGCACGCAAAGACGCCGGATAGCACCCGAAGGACCCCCCAGGCGAGGCCGCAGTGGTAGCCGTGGGACTGTTGGGAGTCCTGGGACATCTTTCCAAAGACTATCCCGGGGCTCTCAACCGTAGGCTGTTGGGCGTTACGCGAGGTTTTTTAGTCGGTAGGAGACCGGCATGGCATCCATGAAGGATTTTCCCTCAAGTTAAAAAAGAAAAAGGCTCGTCCAGGGTAATAGAGGACTATAACTAATACTCTTACGTTGCGTCTAACCCTGGTATCAGTATACAGATGTAAGATTTCTGGACTCCGAAATTGCTGAACCGATTTTAACGATTATTTCATAATTTAAAGCTACATTACCTACTAACAAGTAACATCATTCATTGATGTGAATGATGTTATGGAGTGGAGCGATGATATAATTTTAAACATTATTGTAAATCAGAACATCTATAGGTAAAATTGGTGCCACAGCGTTCATAGGATGTCTCAGGCGAACCCGAGGAACATCGCTAGTATGCAATAAAACTTTTTTAAACAAAATTCAAACATTATGCCTGCACGAATGGCCTGCCCATCCGGCTACATAGACCCGTTCTGTTGATACGTCTGCTGGCAACGGTTTCCAAAATAATACGGTCTATTTTCGCTCGCGGCCGGTGACGTAATCAAGTGGAATGTAAACGAGTCCACGACTATTTTTGTTACTCTATTCTAGACTTTCGGTATGGCGGACGTGTTTTTCAGAGATTTTTAATGTGAATTGTTCGTGATTCAATGCGGGTTATGAGGTGTAGTTAGTTTATGTCTAACGGATGTAGATCTAAGTATTTGGTTTTCGTTGATTTTAATGAAATAATTTTGTTAGATAAATGTGGATATTATTTATTTGTCTTTCGCTTTCGGAACAAACCTGGGCCTGTCCATTTCAACACGGCAATACAGCTCACCACCTATTATGTGGGACAAATTCTAAAAAAAGGTGAAATGTGGGCATATAATATGCCTCTGTCTACCCCTTCGGGGATAAAGGTGACCATATGTATGTATGTATGTGTATATTTTGATCGTGGAAAATTCGCAAGAATGAATTCCGCGCGGTAAATAATAGCGGTGCGGACAGCGCCTCTTCATACATCGGATATGATGTCAACACCCTGCATAAATCTGATACCTTACTGTAAGACACTGACATATTACATTAAGATACTTGGTGAAAATTGGATGGATTTTTACATAACTTTAAAGGGGACGTCTCATCAGCATCATAAAAAGCGAATCAGTTCAAAATATCACAAACGTGAAATTGATCAATTTATAATGCCTGACTAGCAGACCCTCTGGTTTTACCCGCGATATACTTGGACTCTTTGGACCCCACACTCTAAGCCATGCCACTTGTATTAACATATTTGAAAAGTATTTAACATTTTTCAATTAATTAATACAAACTTTCATTACCTTTATACATTTTACATCCTTAAAGGTAGAATTTCAAAAAATAAAAAAATATAGTATACCTGGTGTCACTCACACAATTACGACGAATCACATGACACCTCGCATGTCAAAATCCGTCAATTCAGGCTGTAGTACGTGACAAAGAATTGGACATACGTACAATATACATACATAATACATACATAGTCTCGAAAAACATTACCCTCCTTTCTTCGGCAGTTCGGGTAAAAAGTCCCCTTAATAATTTTTAAGCCACCAGAAAGCCTTCAACTAGGCTTAACGGCTGCCATTTTCATGGCAACCAGGACCAAGGGCTTAATGCGCAAATAAATACAACAAAATGGTATGGTCGGTTATTCCCAGTTGTTCCGCTGAAGTAGTTCCGTGGCGGAACTAGTGAGACTTTTTTTCCCAGTTGTCCCGCGGAACAAAGCATATGCGCGATGCGATTGGTCACCCCTCCAAGAACCGATATAGAGAAAGCTGCTTACTGCAGTGATCGGGTACAGAACACCAAGTCCATGGAGCCACGAACGCTTCATAGCAGCACTTTTACGAAAAGTTATTCGTGGTTATAGCCCCTCTCTATAAAATAGAGTGCAGAGGGGCTTATGTCGAGACTTTGTCTGTAGTCTGTGACGCATTAAACTACGTCTCTAGGTCACGTGGATCATCTTTTAAAATTTTGAAATAAAACAAAAATGACAACGGCAATCGGATTGATCTTTCACTTTCACAATAAATGTGTTAGAGAGGGGCAGTCGGGTGAAATCAATCTTACGGCTTCTTGTTACTATTTCACAGATTTCTACTATTCTGAGAGATGAAGTTCAGTTTTGTATAATAAATATTCCAGAGCTGTTTGATAAACCACCACATCGTGTTATACAAAGATATTCCGAGTTTATGGCAGGCCTATTTGAGAGGATTATGTAGGTATTTATTTGACAGGAAACATCGAAATTTTTTAGCTTCTCAGAATTGGTTCATTTTGTTGTATTAGAAAAGAAATTATCTATACACATAATAAAACTGTAGAGAGTCGAGAATCTGTACATGGAAGATTTGACAAGTTTCAATATTGAGGGTTTAATAATTCAGAAAATAGAGATTACTCAACTTCATACTTATAGAAACCGCGACCACGGGCGCTGCAACGTGCTCGAAACGTCGGTGAATTTAAGTAAATAGTATTTCGCTTGAAGTCCCGAATTCTTTAAGTATGAGTGTTAAAAACCGCGATAGTTTAAAAATAACATTACAAAACTTTCGCTACACCTGAAAGGGTCGGCAGCGCGAGTGTTGCGCCTCTGGTGTTGCAAACGTTCATAGGCTGCGGTGACCACCGGTCCTTCTGGTGGGCCGTATGATTGTCTGCTACCTTAGTGGTATAAAAAAAAACCTGTAATTGAAGGGCTCGTTTGAATGTAAGGGTAAATCTAAACTGGTGTGTTTGCATAGTCCTAAATGCCATAAGCTTAATCCTATCGAAACCAACCGCCCGTAGGCGTGGACTGAATTGTTTTAGAATGGCCTTAATCTTTAAGCTCTTTTATTGTGATTAAGCAAACATAGCAGTTTCATACGCTAATATGATGAGTCTGATGAAAAAGTACCTCTACTTTCATACACCTTATGTGTGACGTAAATGAAATTACGAGGGTCAGGTAATGGAAAAATATGTCTGTTGAACTCGATCAGGTTTTCAAAAGCGAAGCCTAAGAAGAGGTTCATCCTGTTCCGTCCTGGGAAGAACTGGCAAGGATACCTACCTACCCAGGTATTTGAAGCCTGCGGTTTGCTTTTATTTTCTCCAGGTAGGTATTTTTAAATTGGAAGCCGCTTCCGTTGGTCAGCAGCTGAATCACGCGCAGTTGAGAATGATTTGGTACCAAAATCTTATTGAAGGTTCAATAAACTTACGAAAAGGAACAATCAAATCAGAAATGACATTTAAAAAGATTTGCACTGTTGGGAATCCCGGGACATCCTTCCGAGGGCTTACTCGGGGTTCCCAACCGTAGGCAGAGATAGGGAATGTGTGGTTCTAGTCGGTAATAGTCCGGCATAGCATCCATGACGGATTTCCACACGTAAAAATAAGACCATTTTCATTTTTGTCCAAAGTAATATCTTTCATTTATTCTTAACCTTGAATTCAACCTAATCATCGGTAAATAGAGTCATAATCACTAAAAACTGCATATAACTGAATAAAATCTAGCCGTGACGAGCAATTTGAAATAATTTTGAATATTTTTACAGATGAAAACGACTCATTTAACACCGTTTTACGACTGTAGGAGCAAATTATGTCGATTTCAAAAGCAAATGACAATTATTGTACAGCATTTCAGAGTTTCTGTCCAGCCGCAGCGCAATATTGACGGTCGGTCGTAAATTTCAGCTGAAATAGGAACATTCTTCAACTATTTTGTGATATAGCTTTGGCAAGCTATATTATGTGTCGGATATAATAAAAACCTTAGTCTAATATAATATAGGATTCTTTAACTTATTATTATACTACTATCATTTATTACAGAAACGCTCGTGGCCCTGGTGACTCATAAATAAATAAAGGTAACCGTCCGGACTCGACTGCAAGCGGCATTGCTGTTGCAGCGGCAAGGCGACAGTACTGAGTGCAGTGGCGACGCTGCTGCCGAGTCCTGGGGTATCCTTCCGAGGGCTTACCCGGGGCTCCCAACCATAGGCTGTTGGGCGTTACGTGAGGTTTTTTAGTCGGTAGGAGTCCGGCATAACATCCATGAGGATTTTCCCTCACGTTAAACAAAAAAAATGCCGCGACCGCACCACTGGTCCCCATATGTACATAAAAAAATGGAAGCAGACATTGCCCAGGCCTCGCCCAGGGGGTGGTTCGGGTGCTATCCCGCGTCTCTGGGTGGTTTCGGGTGTGATCCCGCTTCTAAGGGGGGGGGGCGTGCGTGAGTTTCTCACGTCACGCTGCCGTGATGGGCCTGCTTCTGTAAGGACGGTGAGCCGCCCTCTCACCATCCTCAGGCCCCCGCAGCGATCGCAGTGCTGCTTGCGTTCGAGTTCGGACTCATACCTTTATTCTGTAAATTGTTTGCTATGGGCGCTACGCAAGGCAGTCAGAGGAGTGCGCTGGTAGAAGATTCCAAGCAAACATAGAAACTGAAGAGATCCTCCTCTGATAACAGGGTCCTTCAAACGAATCATGGTGGCAAACTTTAGGGCGACTGTTAATAGTCTTGTGAACTGTGTTGGTGTCCCGTAGCCACAGAGCAACTCGAACTGTATAAGGGGAGAAGTTTGCTGCGTACCTACATATTTGTCTGTCACATTTTGTGGGGGAAATCATATTCATATACATCAGACAAACACATATATATTTCTTACATACCTATGTGTGTGTATAAGCCTACACTTTTTACCCGAACTGCCGAAGATAGGAGGGTAATGTTTTTCGAGATAATGTATGTATGTATGTCCAATTCTTTGTCACGTCCTACAGCCTGAACGGCTTGACGGATTTTGACATGCGAGGTGTCATTTGATTCGTCGTGATTGTGTGAGTGACACCAGGTAAGTAGGTACATTAAAATTTCTAATAAATCAAAATGGCAGACTTATGGCGCTAAAATGAAAACGTTGAATTTTTTTCTTGGACGCTCCACAGCCTTAACGGCTTGACGGACTTTGACATACAAGGTGTCATTTGATTCGTCTTGATTGTGTGAGTGACACCAGGTATAATAAAAATCCCAAAAATCAAAGTGGCGGATTTGAAACGCAATATGCAAATGTTGCCGACAAAGTAAAACAGCAAAGTAGCTAAAGAAAGCAGTAAAGTAGCTAAAGAAAATCACAAAAGAAATGTAGAGCTTGTTTCTTGCTTTTCAGTTGTGTGTTTACTTGGCAGTCGGGTTTTTTGCATTCTTGATAATTAAGTTTATAGTTTTTTTCTAAACTATTTTCACAGAAATACATCATCTGTGAAAATTTCCGCCTTATGACACACAGATGGACAAGGGAGTCTCAGTAATATAAAGTCCATCTCACTAGCTGCAAACACAACTCATATCTGTACATAGGTATAATAAAACTGTAGAGAGTTGAAAATCTGTACATGAAAGATATTTTGAAAATTTTAATTGTTGTGCATTCTTTAATCCATATTTAAGCCGAGCATAATTATATTTTTATTTTTTTTGTCTCTCTGTCTGTTTTTCTGTTTGTTTGTATCCCGAAAAAAGTATCACACTGAAACTACTGAATCAATTTGAACGATAATTAATCGGCACAATCTGAGCTTACCTATGCTCCGAGGTAGGTTCTACTAGGATACTTTTGATCTTGATATTTTGCGCGGTTCCTTCAGGAGAGGGGATAAAAGATAAAATGGTTTATCAGCTATAATTTCTTCAGCGTGGTCCGATTTCAAATATTTTTAGGTGTCAGAAAGGGAGTACTTTAAGGATTGTTACACACAAATTTCAATAGTGAGGGTTTTGTAGTTTAGAAATTAGAGACATCTCAACTTTCGCAAAACCTAGAATTCAAGAGTTCCTTTGAATATGAGGGTTAATCTTAGCTGGCGTGTTGACTTCTTAAAAGAGCTTTTCGACCCTCTACAATTTTATTATATGTATCTAGATGATTGAGGCGCAGCTGTCACGCTGGGCTGAACGGTTTTTGAAAAGACTTAATCTCATAAGTATCACACATTGATTGATGAGTCTGATAAAGAAATACTTCTCCTTTCATACACCTTATGTGACGTAAACGAAGTTGCGAAGGTCAGCTAGTCGAGTGTGAATCCGATTAGTAGCCATCATCGCTTTTAAATATAATCAAAGATACATTACGCTATCAATATTTTCAACATGAAAGTATGACACAATATCGTTTAATAATATGATGGGAGATGTACTGGTGTGTGTTAGAACACCTGCACGTAACCTCTGCTGTATATTTAGCTGGACCGAAATATCCGCCAATTAATAGACAGACAGAACGGACAACAGACGTGTGGCGACGCCATATGCCAATAACTATTTAATTTGTACATTAGGAATTTCTTTTAAATTTACGGTTTTTACTCGGTTTACGGGTTTTCACCAATAGGGAGGAGGAGGAGGCATGTTATACTCCCATTTTCATCAGTTCTATTGCGAGGTGAAAGGTCTGATGTCGTTTTTAAATGAACTGGTGACTATAAAACGATGACGACTTTTTTTCTAGTTTTATACAAAAATCTTGATGCGGTTCACAGAATACATCTACTTACCAAGTTTTAACAGCATACGCCTAATAGTTTCGGCGAAAAGGGGCTGTGACACACGGACGGATAGACAGACAGACAGACAGACATGACGAATCTATAAGGGTTCCGTTTTTGCCATTTGGCTACGGAACCCTAAAAAGTGCATTACTCGTTAAGATTTTTGCAATATTTCTCATTTTTCGAGAGCGATTTCGATCGAACAATGTATTCCTAATAGTGTTTTTGATACGTTAAAAAAGCAAGAATATCTAATAAATTAGAATAATAGGTACCTATAGTTTTATCATATCGAAGAATAGTAGAATATTTCCGTGTGTGTGTGTGTGTGTGTGAAACTATTATGTCACGCTGTCGTCTAGGGCTTGCTTCTGTAAGGACAGTGAGCAGCCCCCTCACCGTCCTCAGGCCTCAGTCATGGAGGCCGAAAGTATTGGGCAAAGATAGCATCTCGAGCAGACATCACGAGCATGATCTGCTCGCAGAAAATCGCAGCAGAGTCCCACTTACTCGCACTGGACATCATGACTCGCACCATGGTCTCTAGCGAGAGAATGTCCACGTAGGTTTACACGGGCTGGTTTCTGCAACTCAACGTCATTTATTGCGCCTATTTTACGTGTACCTATTCCTAATGAATACATTTAATATTTCAACACGTATGTAAATATTTAGAGGCAACTGATTGTTTCAGGAACATATTCTCAAAAACTTTAATGGAGCTTGTAAATCAACACCAATTTTCAAAAAAATGTCTTCAACTTTTTAAGTATTAATCATAATATACGATTTATAATATTTATGTACAATACTAGCTGACTAGCGCAGCTTTGTTTACGTTTCAGCTTGACTTTTCTGGACTCTAACATACACTCGTAGCTAATATTATCACACAATCATAAACCATCCCCTTTAATCCCTCTATCTATTGCTAAAAACCGCATTAAAAGTCGTAGTTTAAAAGATCTTATCATACAAACAGCTAAAGTTACTTCATTACATGCTGTGTATAGATATACATGGAAAAGATAAGGCGTGCTCCACGACTTCGCCTGTAAAATGCTATGAACACCGTGGCACCCATTTAACTTATGCATGTTTGTATTAACAGTAATGTAGGGAAATATGATATTCTGTTCGTTCGCTCTAACTTTGCCGCTCGGCTCCATACTAAAGTGCAAAGAGAATACAATACTACGTAAGCTAAAGTGGAATTTTTAATTAGACGAAGTAAATTGACAGCAACTAATGTCACTTCTTCATACAATGTTGCGTATTTTCTATAACGAAGTGACATTAGCTACTGTCAATTTACTTCGTCTAATTAACAATTCGGGTATACGCCTCTACGCCAGCGGCAAAGTTAGAGCGAACGGGTAGTACAAGCTGTTCCCCTCGCCATTGTAGAAGTTGTTATCGCGTAAAATCACTACCCATCTCTTGCGCAGTCGGTTAAAAAGTAATCTATGTCCTTTCCAGTTACTCAACTATCTCCATACCAAATTTCATCTAAATCGCTTCAGCGGTTTGGGCTTGAAAGCGTGACAGACAGAAAGAGTAACTTTCGCATTTATAATATTAGTAAGGATTTTCCTTTGGATAATAGCACGATAATATATAATATTATCCTATGTTCTTTTAGAATAATTTGACCTTCAAATGTTGAAAGATTTTTATACAATCGATTCAGTAGTTTCAGAGTTAATCGACTACCAACAAACAAACGTATCTTCTTTATAATATTAGTATAGAAAAACTTCGAGCTACGAGGGTGTCTGGCGCTCAATAAATAAATGTCAAAATCTCATACACACTTGGCACTAGGTATTAACTAGACAAAAATTATAGTTCAGCGCGGAGCTTTGTAAAATAATACAAGTTTACGTAAACGAATTCATAAACGATTACGTAATCGCCTTACGTAGATTGAAATAAAAGTAAACCTCTTGTTCGTGGAAGTGTTTGTTAGTTTTATGTGTCTATATTTTATAGTCACGCCTTTAGACCCGGAGGGGTTGACAGAGGTATAGTATCCGCCCACATCTCACCTTGTAGTTTTATGTGCCACGTAATAGGTGGTAAGCGCCGTATAGAAATGGACAGGCGCAGGTCACCGCGACCCGCAGTTGAAACTTTCAAGCCGCCCATAAGGCCGTCAACTTGGCTTAACGATTGTCATTTTACTGACAACCGGGTTTCATTTCGAGTTTTCCTTCTCGACGCAATGGATGTTTTTGCGAAAGTGTTTTTATTGTGTACTAAATAAGCAGCGAGTTTCATTTAAAAAGAAGAGGTGGCTCCTCAATCCATACGGACACGATATACCAGCTCATGGAAAATGATTACACGTAAACTTCACCACGCAGGCGGAGCCGTGAGCAGCAGCTAGCACCTATGTAGTCATAGTTTAGTCTAGCAAGCTTTACGGCTAATTCTATCTTTTACTAATCTTTTATTTTAGCATCATCCCAAACTTTACGTGAATTTTATTGCTTGCAACTATGATTTGGCTTGTTATTTTTGGAACTATTGGAAACAACTGTTGCCTGATCTTCCCACCCCGTCAGGACTGCGTCATTTATTTATTTATTTATTTATTTATTCAGAAACTTAACAGCTATTTTACATCTTTCATGTTTAAATTTACAGGTAAAGGACACTTAGCCACATCACATGCGTCACTCATTCCTAATTTATAGGACCATACAAACATTATTCATGTTAGTGAAAAGTATATATATTGTAAACTGTAATGAACATACATGAAAACAAAAAATAAACAACAAAAAGAACATCAGTAACATTTCTCTATTAAATAATACGGTAAGACCAAACTCTTTTACATACGAGTCTTTTAAACGCACTCTTCGAGTGATAGAAGATATCAATGTCTTTAAAATTCTTATTAAAACAAAAAGGCAAACGAGTAAGGACAGCATTTTTACCGTATTTAGTACGATGTATAGGTACATTGAATAAAGTAGTGTGTCTCGTACGAGTTTTGGGTGCATTTAGACCCACCTTAGAAAGCAAGTCAATACAGTCAATTTTACCGTTCACAATGTCATAAAGCATTACTGTTCTGATGGTCAGCAGGTGCAGTGCTAGCAGTTGAGGTCGTTTGGACCAAGAGCACCTTCATAGAGACCCTTTGGACCTGATTTATCAGCGCACAACTTACACCGCAGAATGGGCTAGGCTAGGCTCAAACTTTATAATTTGAGGTGAAGCTATAGATTGGGAAAGCGAAATTTATTTGTCCGTATCCGTAGAATGCAAGGTGATGAAAACGAGTGAGAGTATACGAGCCTCTGAAGCTATGACACCGTAAACGATGATCCTCCGACCTATGCTTTCATTTCTTGACAAGTCACACAGGTGTCATTTTTGGGCATTCAAACCCAGATTACCCAGGTAGAATGGGAACGACTGATGCTCACCGAATGTTGCCGCTGGTTGATTCACATCTTGACAGTACCACCAAAACGACTCTGTTGTAGCTCTTATAGTTGTGTGTGATTTTCTGTAGCACTCCAGAAACAAATGTATGCAGCTAATAGATAAATTAACGAATATGCTATTCAGTTCGTGACGGTACGCGTGAGTCGACCCGCGCACGTGATTCCTCTAATATATGGCTAGCATGTTTAGTAGCAGACAGTACCGAAAATACTTTAAGACTACGACATGGAAAGAGTTATCTATCCAACAAATCCGAAACATATTTGTTACATAATTCTTTTATATTCACCACTAAGATTTATAAATGTATTTACAGCTCTATATTTATGATTCCAGCTTTCGATAGGTGCGTACATAATTTCCTTCTTCAATGAAGACGAATAGCAGAAATCATTACACAAAAACGCCATGACTGATTCGAAACTGTAAGAATAAGAAATAAAAACGACGATATCAAATGAATAATTTTTATATCTATTTTATAACATAACTTGCACTTAGTTTGAACTTGAACTTAGAACGTGAGTCAACCCACCAGGACAGCAAGGGGGACGAGAAGGCCTACGACGACAGCTGCTAGCGACGCAATCTTGTACTTATGCTTTCTCGCATTCACATTCATATAAGCTTCGAATCTATAGAATCCATTCACGTCATAATTCAGCCTCTGATACTCTCGCAGTTGGTTCACAAAGCCAGGGTTGGGGTTGATGAACCGCCGCCGTTGCCGAACGTACACATATGCCTGCTCAAACGTCAGCTTGTACTTGTCCATTATGTATGCAATGACGAGCGTGGCGGACCGGGATACTCCGAAATGGCAGTGCACGAGCACATTACCTTTCTGCATACCCTCATCGATGAATGCGTTGGCCATTGGGAAGTAGGGCAGGAGATGGGTTTGAGGAGTGTCGTAGGCCCTAATGAAGAGTGTGCTAATATTGGTATCAGCAAAAGTAGATTTCGGCAGCCTATGTGCTTCGATCGTGAGCACATGGGTGATGTTAAGCCGTTGAAGGACATCGGGGTCTGCTGCTGCGCGGGCATTGCTGAGGTATAAGCCAGGGATGATCTGACTATAACACGATTGGTTGCATAGGTCTATCTTGTTGTAGATAGCTTTTCGTGACCAGTTCTTCAGTCCGGTGAAGGCAACGACAGGGTTTGGAATGCTGAGAAAGGCCACAATGAATGAGCTTCTCAACATCACCAATAACAACCCTCCCACACTTATCATACCACGACTACTTCCTCATGTCACATTGTTCCATTTTTTTGCATTTTTTATATTTATTTTTACAAACTTTTTATAGAAAATATTCACTTGATTTTGACACTACATTTAGAAAGTTTAATTTGACAGTAGATTTACGCTCTGCTGTCAGATACAGTTTTCAGCCAGTCATCTTTATCAATCCATCCTTCATATCTAAGAATTTTTACTGATCTATGATACGGCTTCATGGACTTGTATTATCGATTACTAGCTGATGCCCGCAGTTTCGCCCGCGTAAAATTTGTTCCCGTTCCCGCTTCCCGTAGGAACTTATTCCGGGGATAAAAAGTAGCCTATGTTTTATTCCAGAATATAATGTCTCTCTGTACCTAATTTCAGCTAGATCCGTTCAGCCGTTTGAGCGTGAAAGAGTAACAAACATCCACACTCACAAACTTTCGCATTTATTATAATACTTTTTTTTTTTTTTACGTGAGGGAAAATCCTCGTATCATGCTATGCCGGACTCTTACCGACTAAAAAACCTCACGTAACGCCCAACAGCCTATGGTTGAAAGCCCCGGGTAAGCCCTCAGGAAGGATGTCCCGTGACTCCCAACAGACCCACGGCCGCCACTGCGGCCTCGCCCAGGGGGCTTTATTATAATACTAGCTGATGCGCGCAGCTTCGCCCGCGTAAAATTTGTTCCCGTTCCCGCTTCCCGTAGGAACTTATTCTCGGGATAAAAAGTAGCCTATGTTTTATACCAGAATATAATGTCTCCCTGTCCCAAATATCAGCTAGATCCGTTTAGCCGTTTGAGCTTGAAAGAGTAACAAGCATACACACTCACAAACTCTTGCATTTATAATATTAGCACGTTCACGGACAGAAACCATTCTTAAAAAAATGTGATATGACACACAAATTTTCCATACAAAATAGTATCACGCCTGCGGACGGACTGCCACATTATTAGATTTTTCAAGTAAGTGTTGCGGCAGTAACGGCCAAAGACGTAACCGTTCGATCGAATAAGTAGGTAGATCGCCCGGCCACAGACGGAGTGTCACGACATGATGTCCTTCAATGTGTGCGTGAGAGACTTAACTTGTGTGCACGCGTCGGAGTGCTTGATGTGACACTAGCTGTCTGTATTACAGCCTAAAACGGCACAGAGTCACGCCGTTCCTATGTGTGTAATGAAAAATCTTCGGCTGTGAACGTAATTCCACTTTTGATACATTTAAAATCACCGGCTACAGCCGTAGTGCCATATTATGAGAGTCAGGATGTACGGTTCTCGACGTACTGTCCGTGAACGTGTTAGTAAGATAGAAATGCTCCAACTACGCGTTCATATGTTTCTATTCCCATTTCCCACAGGAACTTGTTAAGAAGTAGCCTATTTTCTTACACCAAGTTATATCACGTTTGGTTTGACTGGCTTGGATTCTATTGATCTTGGAAAAAAGTCGCTCTTATATATTATTATATATATTGATATATTATATATATAGATAGAGATAGATATAGATAGAGATTTTCTTCCGCTTCAATTTTAGAATAAACTCTCTACCTCAGTTTCTCCACATTTCTGCCTTTTTCTTCAAAGTGTAGCAATATGCACTGGCGCAGCACCTCTGGTGTAGCAAGCTTCCTTTTTAACTACGGCCAAAGATAATACGAATAGTATTACATACAGATAGGCAACTCCCTGCCCCTCCCCGCCACAGCTGTCATTATAGTTGATGGACGTGTTGAAGGAACATTTGCTTAGCAATATTGGTCACACGCACACATTCAAGCTGGAGTTTCCGCCCTGTGCTACGGCGACCACTCACTATCAGTTGGGCCATATGTTTTTTTGCCTGTGGAAAGCTAAGCTGGACACTTGGCGACTAAATCCACAGTGTCCTACCCAAAGATTTAAAATTTTTGGCTAGTCCTACCACTGTTTTCAACCGAAGCCCCGAAAGATGTCCCAGAAAATGGGCCATATGGTTATCTGCTACCTTAATGGTATAAAAATATTGCTATCTATACTAATATTATAAAGAGGAAAGATTTGATTGTTTGTATGTTTGTTTGTTTATTTGTATCGAATAGGCTCCGAAACTAATAGACCGATTTGAAAAATTCTTTCACTGTTGGGAAGCTACACTCTTTGCGGTGAACATAGGCTATATTTTATTCCCATATTCCCACGGGAACGGGAACTACGCGACTAAAACCGCGTGACGTCCTCTAGTCCTCTATAAAATCAGCACTATCATGAGCAAAGTCCTCATTATACATTTCAATTACAAGTTTCATTACATGACCAATAATTCTCATTAGGTATTTGGACCAGTACCAAGTGTTTAATTGACAGGGTGTTCTATCAAATTAACTATTGTTCTAATGTACCTACATATTATACTGTTACTTATTATTGGATTGGCAGTCAGAATGTTAAAAACGATTAATTCGATTCATTTGATCATTGTTCTTTAAATAATCACTAGCGGACCCCACACGGTTTTACCCGCGTAGTTCCCGTTTCTGCGGGAATACGGGAATGGGTAAAATATCCCCCGGTTCCAACCGACCACCTGAGATATCCACCTGGTTGGTCTGTTCAGTTAGGAATAAATGTTCCTAACCAAACACCTATAACCTCATATGTCTCCCGCAGACGCATAGCTTCTCAACAGTGAAAGGATTTTTGAAATCGGTTTCAGAGCCTATTCGATGCAAACAAACAAACAATCAAATATTTCCTCTTTATAATATTAGTACAGATTACATTGTTACGATTACACTGGAGATGGGTAATGCCACAAAGGCATGGTATAACCATCTACGAGCGATTCTTTGCATCAGTATTCAAGTCGCTGGTACTCACTACGAGAAGTATAGTTAGTTGAGCCAAATTGACAGCATTATGAGTACCTATTTGAAATTTTTCAACAGCATGTATACAGCAATAGAATCGGTGACGTTTGGGTTTGTTTTCACTAGAAATGTGCTTTGTTACCGTGCTGTGGGTGGGTTTGATATCCACCAATCATATTCATTAGTCCACATAGCACTGGTGAAAACGGACTCATCTAAGCTATATTTTTTGCTTGGAAAGATGCACGCTATGGATGCTTACTATAGAGGCATGCTATGGACGGTCGTGATTGGTGTAGCTATTTGAAGAGAAAAGTATCCAAAGTAGGCTTTCTGTTTTTTTTTTAACGTGAGGAAAAATCCTCATGGATGCTATGCCGGACTCCTACCAACTAAAAAACCTCACGTAGCGCCCAACAGCCTATGGTTGGGAGCCCCGGGTAAGCCCTCGGAAGGACGTTCCAGGACTCCCAACAGACCCACGGCTACCACTGCGGCCTCGCCTAAGGGGTGGTTTGGGTGCTATCCCGCGTCTTTGGGGGGTTTCGGCTGTGATCCCGCTTCTAAGGGGTATCCACAGTAGGCTTCTGCGATAGTTATTTTGCAGCGGCGCATATTTTTAACACATCTGACACACACCCGCACCGTACATAGTGTGAATACGGTCACATAGTTTCATCCTCGTCCATCCTACACCCTCGCTGCAACCTCCTACAACCTAGCATCAAAGCTATAGAGCACATTTCTAGTGGAAAAACACCCTTACACTCGTAGCGCCGCTTACAAGATATGAGAGTTTATTTGCAACAATAATGTCACCCCAAAGTGAGTCATTACCTAAATAAACAGCCAAACAGTTTAAAACTTGCAATAAAAATAATATAAAGCTACCTGTACACCTAGGCCACCGTAAAAACGTGCCGATTTGAGCCGTCGAATTCCTTTTGAAGAATCTCATGTTTCTCGCATATTTTATAAACCTTTGAGTGCAACTAACTGTAGCCCAATGCAATGAAAACTACTCGATCCAATACTCTAACCGACATTTTAAATTCTTAAGCCAGCGGGGAGCGAAAAGCTACCGATTGTAATACAAATTATCAAAAAGAGTAGAAAAAAGATCCATATTTATTTCCGAGAAAAATTTTCTTTGCTCTGACGTGCATTTGGATAATATCGCTAACATGCAATATAAATTACACCCAATTTTAGAATTTTTGCCAAGCTGTGTATTTTCCTGGGACATCCTTCCGAGGGCTTACCCGGGGCTCTTAACCGTAGGTTGTTGGGCGTTACGTGATGTTTATTAGTCGGTAGGAGACCGGCATAGCATCGGATTTTCCCTCACGTTAAAAAAAAGAAGTGTATTGATTGATTTTCCTGGTGGGTTTGGGCCGCCGATCGTGGCGTTAGTGTGTAGACAGCTTAACGATGTTAAAAGTATATACTATACAAATACTCGTATATACACTAGAAATTGAGATATATATGCCAAGAACAAATGTTAAAGTGTGTTGTTCTTGGCATGCTCATAATAACAGGTGAAAAACTAAAAAAAACCACATATGAGTCGCTTCAACTAATTATAGACACTCTTCATAAAATGTTCTATTATCTGATGATGTCTTGTACAAGCCAACTTTAAAATGGTTAAGTCGTTATGTATGAAATTGTCTAATAATTACGGAGCGAACACTATTCTAGATACCTATTAATATTATAAACTAGCTGACCCGCGCAACTTCATTTACGTCACATACCTATGGTGTATGAAATGAGAGGTATTTCTTCATCAGACTCATCAATCAGCGTATGAAACTGCCTTGTTTGCTTAATCATAAAAGAGCTTAAAGATTAAGTCTATTCTAAAACAATTCGGCCGTATCATTTTACAATACCCTCTCTTATGATTGCTTTTATGATTAAGCCAACACGCCAGTTCAGATTTACCCTCACATTCGAAGGAACCGTTGAATCCTAGGTTTAGCGAAAGTTGAGATGTCTCTCATTTCTGAACTATTAAACCCTCAATATTGATTATGACACTGATTTTTTTTTGAATCGGAACACGCATTGAGAAGCTACAAATAAAAAACCATTTTGTCTTTCATCCCCTCTCCCAAAGGAACCGCGCAAAATATCGGGATCAAAAGTATCCTAGAACCTTCCTCGGATATATACCGAGTATCATTCAAATCGATCATCAAATCAAATCAATTAAAATGTTCAAAATATCTTTTATGTACAGACTCTCGACCCTGTACAGTTTTATTATATGTATAGACAAGCTGAGGCCAGCAGCTTCGTTAAATTTGTCCCCATTCCCGCTTCCCGTGAGAAGTTATTCGCGGGATAAAAGGAACCCATGCGTTATTCCAGACCAAAATCTATTGCTTTACCAAATTTCAGCCAGATCCTTTTAATTTTTAGAGCGTGAAAGAGTGACAAACATACACACATCTAAACTCACAAACCTTTTTTTTTTGTTTAACGTGAGAGAAAATCCTCATGGATGTTATGCCGGACTCCTACCGTCTAACAAACCTCACGTAACGCCCAAAAGCCTATGGTTGGGAGCCCCAGGCCCTCGTAAGGATGTCCCAGAACTCCCAACAGACCTACGGCCGCCACTGCGGCCTCGACCAGGGGGTGGTGGGTTTGATCCCGCTTCTAAGGGGGGACGTGCTTGACGGTGCTTGAGTTCCTCACGTCACGCTGCCGTCATGTGCACACTCACAAAACTTTGCATTTATAATATTAGCAAGAAGTAATATGTGAATGTTGGGATGTTTGTTACTCAATCACACTCACTCTCAACAGAGTAGCCAACTTTTTACCCCGGGAAAACGTTTTCATGGGAGCGGGAACGTGAACTGAATGTCACCAGCACCATCTAGTAATTATAATATAGAAAACACCCAAATTCAATCACAAACATTTATGTATCACACAAATAATTGTTCCGACCTGGTAATCGAACCCAGAACCTCAGCACGGCAGTCACGTCTACCTCTACACCACCGAAGTAGTTGTAAAGCATAGATTGCAAAAGAGACATCAATTATGTGTCAGCTAATTTTGAGTATCAAGGTGATGTCGCGCTCTTGGCTATTTATTCTTAACGACAACAAATTATCTAACGAAATTCTTGCCAATCATCGTTTCAGTAAAGTCTTTTAGCATTCGTACAAATTTATTGTTCGTCAGCTACAATATCATGTATAATAAATAAAAATAAATCCGTCAAATGTCCCTACATTTGACCGATTTATTTAGTCCCTACATTTGACCACACATAATTCAGGAACGACTTAACCAATCGGATAATTCTTTTTTACTTTGATTTTTTCAGAACAAGTTTTACATTGTTTTTTTTTAAATCGAGCACGAATTTTTGATTTGAATGTTTGTTACTGAATCTATATATATAAAAATCAATGCCACTTTTCGTTGTAATTTTATAACTCAAGAACGGGCTCACCTATCCAAACCAAATGTTTAGGCTTTATTTGGACTATTTAGTAGATGGTTTATGTGAAGTTTGCACAAAATCGGTCGAGCGGTTCTTCACTTATCACGTAAACGAAGTTGCGCGGGTCAGCTAGTTACGTTATAAATTCCTAAACCAATTAGGCTGCAATTTGATATACATATAGCTAATGCCTTAGATTAATACATAGGACACTTTGTAACGAGTTCCTACGCACACGAGAGAAGCCGCAGGTAAAAGCTAGTTTTCGATATTATAGTTACTTCGTTAGAATTACAAGAAAATCAGATTTTTACACTCGAGTGCTACAAAAATATAATTTTATTTTCGATTTGTTGTAGTTTTATGAGGTGACGATATCATAACAGCTCTGCGTCATGAAAACCTTGAATTTTAAACATCTGAATAGTTTATAATTACCTTTACCTACAACTCTTGTAAAATAACATCTTAAGCCTTGATGACAGAAAGCGAATTTACAATCTACAAGCCATCGAGTTCGCGAACAGCTTGATAACTCGCAGCGTCTTTTCGAACTTTTTACGATCTTTTAACTTTTCCATTGTCACTCAGATGCTAGCTTTTAAACTTGTGAACTAGCAGCTTGTAAACGCGCTCCGTGTCATCGCGGTTTGAGGTACTTTCAATATATTATTCAGAGCTTTTACACCTTTTAATTTTACGCTAGTCCTTATCATATTATGAACTCTTGGTATACTCGTAGTTAGTTTGACTATAAAACTGAAATTCATGGGATCAGTAATTAAAATTATACATTCAATGTTCCGAGTTTTCACACCTTTCAGCTTAGGCTTAGCTCCTTAACAAATTATGGTCCAGTTAGCTTGAAATTAAACTTGGAGGTCATGGGTCCAATACCCATTCAGGAAAATCTGCACTTTTTTTCCACAGAAACTTCAATCAGTTTGCGCAATTTTCTTAATAACTACTCATAGTTTTCGTTTTTCGTGTTAATAGACTTATGCTATTGCTACTAATAATATTATAAATGTGAAAGTTTGTGAAGATGTTTGGATGTTTGGATGTTTGTTGCTCAATTACCTACAATTGAAATTTGGTACAGAGATAGCTTATAGTCTGGAATAACACTTAGGTTTTTCATCCCGGGAATATGTTCCCACGGCAAGCGGGAACCATCATCCACAATCAGCGGGAAGCCGCAGGCATCGTCTAGTAGATTACAAACACACATTATTGTTATGATGAATTACGAGAGTGAAGCCGCTAAAATTGGTCTGTGTCTATAATTCTACGCTATTTTCATTGCAAAATTCTACTAAGAAAGTATATGAAGATGTTCGGATGTTTCTTTTCTTATTCATTTACGCTCTGACAGATTTTTGAAATTCGGTACAGGGATTGATTATAGTCAGGCGCCGATTCTCGATTCATTATATCTGTTAGGAGCGGAAAAACATGAGACAGGTGACGTTTCACCTGTAAATATTCGCCCACGCATGCACCATTGTGGTCGAGAATTGGCGCCCTGGAGTAACACATAGACTATCTTACTAAGCCATGAGAATCGGGAGTGAGAACAAAATTCCACGCGAGTGGATCAACGTGGACAATCTAATCTTATTTTTTTAAAGTTAGGGCGCCCTACCACCTCTTTCACGAGCATGACCTGCTCGCAGAAAGAGACGGCGTGGACAATCTAGTCTATACTAATATCATACAGAGATAAGATTTGATTGCCTGTTTGTTTGTTTGAATCAAATAGGCTCCGAAACTTCTGGACCGATTTGAATTTTTTTTTCTGACATAATAGCGATTTCAATTTCCTGTTCTACCTGATATCTTTGCCTTGCAAATAATGGGCATTCCATCTGCTATGAGGAATGGTCTCCTCAACTTGGGGGTCACAAGCGCACGATGGGTCCTCCTTGCACTTGAAACGAGTCAAGTACTCAGAATTTCTTTTACTGTTGGGAAGCTACACTCTTTGCGGTGAACATAGGCTATATTTTATTCCCGTATGGCCACGGGAACAGGAGCTACGCGGGTGAAACCGCGTGACGTCCTCTAGTATAAAATAAAATATTTCTGGAACAAATCCCAAGGCCCAGCCATTATACCAACCGCAGTTAACCCAATAACTATAATGAACGAGCTGCACTTGCATGTAATTATTTCACTGAATGCCTTACAGCTGAGTTCAGTGCCAAAGGTCGCAGGTATTGAGTTCATTGTCTCACTCAACCATTTTTTATCCTGCTACGGTGACAGACAAGCATATGGCCCGCCTGCTCAAAACTGGTCATCGTAGCTTATGGATGTTTCGCTATCTGCTAAATTCATTACATGGAAAAGTGTGTTAAGATCTGATATTATTCATGAAGACGGTTTGTTAAGAAAAGTAGTTACTTTACTTTTCTTTTAACCACTCCTCTTCGTGATAGTAGTGAGTAGCAAGAAGCTTGCAACTTGGTCCAAACTTGCAAGAAAAAAGATCCTAAATTTTCTAAAAAAAGGTATTAAAAAACCGTGGACTGGTTGTAAGGTGGGTAAAATTCTATATTCTGAATGTATTTTTAATTTCAAGATGATATAACTATCTAAGTCAGCGGGGCCATAAATAGTCCTCAAAATGTATTCTTTCAAAAGTCTTATTACAGGCCAATATAGACCCAGCACGAATATACAGTAGTAGTAGTAGTTGTAGTAGTAGGATATAGTAAATTGTCTACTGAACGAGCACACACACTGCTGCCTCGGTGGCGCAGTTGTTGTGAATTCGATAGCCTTAGCTTAAGGGCTCGTGTTCGAATGCCGGGACGGCACAATTTATTTCAGTGAAATCAAATAATGTGTGGGTATCTAAATATATACAACTCAAAGGTGACTGACTGACTGACATAGTGATCTATCAACGCACAGCCCAAACCACTGGACGGATCGAAATTTGGCATGCAGGTAGATATTATGACGTAGGCATCCGCTAAGAAAGGATTTTGATAAATTCTTCCCCCAAGGGGATAAAATACGGGAAGCGGACGGGCATAAATTTTACGCGGGCGAAGCTGCGGGCATCAGCTAGTTTACTATATACCTACAATGTGTTTAGTTCTGTCAGGAATCCTTTTAAATGTCCGAACTCTCCCATTTTTCAGCTAGTTTAGTTGAAGTTGTTAATTTCAGAGAACGTGCTTACGCGCAATTTCCGTGAAAATTTAAATTAATTAATTGCACCTCTCATTTCTAATAACTATCAGCCAAACTATAATAAATATTTATGCTAACCGACCTGAAACAAATTCCAGATATTATTGTGAGAAAACATAGCAGTATGTTTATTGTAGGTATAGTAAAGTTGCGCTGTTGAGATCACCTATGCGCATTTTTAAAAGAAAAAGGATTGAAGAAATTAACTTGAAATGCTCGTAGTCTGCCTAGGTCAATGTTCTGTAAACGATAACTATGTCAACTCTTAAACTAGTGTCAGTCATAAGATGGGTGAGCAATCGTGGCATTTTTTTGTTTTAAATTTGAGTTTAGATCAAGTAATAATTCCCTTAAACACTCTAACTTTGCAGACGTAAACAATTGTATGTTTTTGAATCTTTTGCGATAAAAAGAACATTACGTTCATTAATTTAAATTTAGTAAGCACGCATTTTGCTGCTTTCTAAAATATCCTAGTTATATTTAAAACAATATTTTAGCTTTTTAGCTAACTTTGTTTACGTTACAGCTCAGATTTTCTGTACTATAAATATGTACGTACGAGTATTATGCCGACAAACCTTTCTGTTAAATCTATCGCTGAAAACCTGCATTAAGATCTAAGCGCAAAGACAGTAAAATCCTTTTCATCTTATACTATGTAAAGATAAAGAAATTTAAGAAAGAAGAAAAAGAAGAAACGCTCAAGCATTTTTAAACCTGATAATCCATAGGTCAATATCCAAAAATCATAAAATGTAGCAAAAAAAAAAATTCATAAGTCTGCCAACTCTATCGAGAACCAATCCCAATATAACATTTTCCGGTCTGCGGCGGCCTATGATGTATAGCTAGGTTAGAATCTAGATCGTAAACCGATTCCTAGTATTTGCACGGAGCATTAACCATTTGATCCGATCTGTCTGCAAGCTAACGTACATTCATACATACATTACTCTCAACGTCTATATATTTAAGCATGCTCGAGTTTCTGCTAGAAATAAAGCCGGGTTTGCTCAGTTCAAACTTTTTTTTAAGTGTGGAAAATCCTATAAAAATACTATGCCGGACTACTACCGATCAAAAACCACATGTTCTCTTCTTAATGCGTACGGTTGGTAACCCCGGGTAAGCCCTCGAAAGGATGATCCCAACAGACCTAAGGCTTCACCTAGGCGAGGTGCTCAGTTCAGACTAGGAGAAGAGGTGTCGAGATGATTCAGTAAGACCCCTCACCAACCAGGCTCGCTGCAAACTGTCACCTGATTATTTAAAGGTAGCAGGTTTTAAGCTCGGAAAGAACTGTACCCCGGCTTCTGGACTAATTACTTAAATTGTCACCAAAATTTCATTATTCGCACCTCAGAATTTTAGTTGATTAAAGTTTCTACTGCCAGAGGAAATCTACGGGATTTGAAAAGCTGAAAAAATTTTGCTAAGGGTAGGTATGAAACTGAAATTTGACACATATCTATTTATTATGGAAAAGTGCACAGTTTTCAAAGAATTGCTGCCGAGTCTCTCCTCCTAGCAAAGTTTTGTTGTCTTTGGAAAGTTTGCAATTTTGATGGTATTATTCAACTGATATTATACCTATCTTGGATTGGCATTATTACTCGTACAATGCCCTGAAAGTGGGTCCAACGAAAACAAAAAAGATTGTCCTATATTCAATTACCGTCGGAGAACAAGAGTGGTTGACATAGCTCGCAGAGTATGCGTTTTGAAGTGGCAGTGGGCTGTCCACATTTGTAGAAGAACTGATAGCCGATGGAGCAAGCGAGTTTGGAGTGGAGACTGATGGCCGATGAAGCAAGCGAGTTCTGGAGTGGAGACCGCGACTTGGTAATCGTGGGGTAGGACGACCCCCTGACAGATGGAGAGACGACCTGAGGAAGGTCGCAGGGATTGACTGGATGCGCAAAGCAAAACGCAAATGTGTTGTGGCGAAATTTGGGAGAGGCAATGTTCCTGTCGGCTGTGGTTCAGCTGTGGACTGCTGTAGACTGAATTGATTGATTGATATTATCATTCAAAAGTACAGTTGTGTAGAATCTATAGAGTCCGAGTAAACCAGGAGACAGCAGGAAACGACTTGTGGTCATGACTTGAATTCAAAACATTGAAAAATATATAGTTTTCTTCCAAGTGATACTTTTGAATGATTGAAGCATTAAATGGGCTGTATTGTCACTATATGAGGGAGTTACCGGTGATTGCTAAATCGTTATACACCATCATTAGCTACTTACTCGGAAACATTTTGAAAATGATTCATGAAAGAAAACTCTGTCATCAGCTAGCACTTAAATAAGCTAAAAAGTTTTTTTTACAACGAAATGCATGCGCAATCGCAAGCAGTTGTTAAACTTTTAAATAAACATTGTAATCATTAGTATTTTAGATTTAATGACATGATCACCTACATGTAGAATTTCACCAAATCTGAAAGTAGGTGGGTATAATATTTCACTACCGAACTCCTTTTAAAAAGAATCTGTTTCAACTGCAACAATAATCCAGGTCGATCGATTTGGTTTAATAGTTAACCATTTACATCTCTATACCTTACGAATTGAAACACTATTTATAAAGACCGCAGAGATTTATACTAAGGCCTAGGTGTTGTGTACACAATGATGAGTATTTTTGGAACGTCGGAGCGCGAGGAGGGTCCGTTCGCACCAGTTCAGTGGTGGCAGGCGCACGACGCGAGCGCAACCGTGCTGCTCGGCTCGCGAACGATCATATACACTTAGTGAGCAGTGCTTAGTGACGTCTACTGTGTAAGTGATGAGTGATATAACTTATTAATGCTTCGGGTGTCGCTCAGTGCTTCTGTGTCACCGGATCGGATTAAGTGAAGTTGATAACTCGTCTAACATCGCAGGCCTGTGCTAATATACTAACGCATGCGGGGTTTGTCGGGGTGGATGCGTGGGTGACGGTGTGGGCAGAGAAATTTGATAAGGCGAAGTGTTGGACGAACAGCTCGCCACTTTTGTATGCAGCGGAGTAGCGCGCGGGCGCGACTTGGTACTATTTTTGACTCGCCGCTGAGCAAGATATTTCGGCAACTGGGCGCCTTGCGCGCGCGCATACGCCCGCCTCTGGCGTACACAGAGTACTCTCTCTCGCAAGATCATGAGCCCATGCATCAACCCTCGACACGTAGACTTTGCATGACGCTTACACTGATAAATTCTAATGTACTCAATGTTATATTTAGATTATGTGACAGTTCTATTAATATAATTGTCACAGTCATATAGGTGTCAAGATTATTACATATGAAAAAAAAAGAATGTGTGACGTCACATGATCTTCCCACGCTTGTTTCGTGGTCACGTGAGACGAAACCAAATAGTAATAATATTGAATTTGATTTGATACATTGTTAATGTAACTAATATTATTTTATAAATGAAATACGCTCAAAACTCTATCTAAAAAGACGAGAGAAGTAGGTACCTTATAAAATTACTTACCTAGATTTTAAATCACAATTTGACTTCGTATTAGTATATAACCTACATCTAAAATGAGATATTATAAGGATTTGATGACAGCAGCTGATCAATCCATAGTATAATCAACATAGTAAAATGTTAATGACTTCCACAAATATATCATTTGCACCATGTTGTGCAATATGTAAAATACACAAGTATAATATTACTAGACGATGTTTGCGTAAAACGCTGTTCCCGTTACATCTTCTCATAGGAACGTTTTCTCGAGATAAAATGTAGTCTGTGTTATTCCAGACGATAATCTGTACCTGTACAAAATCACACCCAGATCTGTTCAGCTGTTAACGCGTCATTGAGTAATAAACATCCAAACATCTTCACAAACTTTCACATTTATAATATCAGAACGATAGTAAGATTGATGGATTAACCCGACCGAAGCCAGTCTAACAAAATAGGTTCAATATAAAGATTAGTGAGCTGTACACACTAATCAAATATATTATAAAAAAAAGTAATAAGAACAATGATAATCAAACAGAATTATGAAAGTTTAACACATTAAAATAAACAAAACAAAATGTGGGTCGTAGCACGCGACCTCTACGAAATGTCGTAGCACAATCGTAGACGATCAAGCCCTGTAGAAGTTGTGTTCAATTATTAAGATTTCTGGTTAGAATAGAGGCTTGACCGATCATTCAGCAGGAGCTCTTGAAGGCCGTGTTAGCTGCCTCTAACATAAATACTTGTACATACATATCATCATCACGCATGTCTCCCATCGAAGTAGGCAGAGACTATTGTTTCCCACTGGCTCCGATTCTGAGATACAGCTTTCGATTCTTCTACGTTCTTAAGTAATTTCATACATGCTCTCCGGGTAAAGGTACTTTTGACGTGGCCTTTTTTCAACTGTGCCTCAAACATAATATGAATAAAACATTTTTATCAAGTTCAGTGTGGCTTTCGGGCATCTTTAGTGTTTTAACAGACTATATGAAACTTTGCTAACCTCTCAACGTTAGTGTAACACATTAGTAGCTGCGGGTTTCTACTCGTGACCACAGCCTTTGAAAAAAAGCCATGTGTTTAAAAACGTTATTTCTATAAAGTACAAAATACTAATGAGAAGCGCTATTAGTCACCTACAAAATAATGTTAACTTATTCTTTACTACTTGAATCTCCACTCGCGTCAAAATTTCACAAATTTATTCTAGTTTTTAAAAAAAAATCAATAACTGCAATTAAACAGACGGCAATAAATAAATATGAAAATTGTAATATTTTATTCAAAATCGCAGTAAAGAGCGGATTTGGATGCCGGTTTCCAAGAAAACAGAAATTATGACAAGAAAAATAGATTTAAAAAATTGAATTTGATAGCTAACCTAACGTATTAGATTGCAAGATACTGGTTTTATTCTTGTCAAAGTCATCTTTAAACACATTTTTAATAAGAAACATGAAATCTTGTTTTACCTTTTTTTGCATGTAGATATCTTTTTAATTATTTTTCTTTTTTAAATCATTCTACATGAAGCATTAGGCATGGGTAACGAGACCTATACTGCCTAATCATAAGTTCATTTTATAATATTTTTTCACTCATAATACTATCTGATTTTTAATGTTTCTTAATTTATATAGAACACAGAAAGTACAAATTAAATGTAACAAAAAAAAAACAAGTTATTTAATAGCGTTTTATTATGTTTGGTTCATAGAGTAACACGATCTTTTTATTTTATTTATTTATTACAACATACAGCTATTATTACAGGTAAACCCAATGCAATAGTGTAGTACATGAACAGAAAACCAGCAACATTACACAACCATAATTTCACAATAATTTTTTTTTTTTTTTATAGTTTTTCATAGTCAATTCTAACCTTTCTTAATTGTTAAGGTATAAGTACCTACCAGTCAAAAATATAATAACCGTAACATACATTTTAACTCAACATACACCATTAACATGCCATACTTAATATTATTGTTAGCCTAATTCTATTAACTAAATAGCTACTCAATCGATTATCAATTTCGCCCAGTATCAATAAATTACAAAATAATATTCAATATCAAACAATGTCAGCTAATCGTACATTTTAGGTACCTACCTACAATGTGTCAATAGAAAATTAATATGTATCAAGTATCAACAAATAAAAGTCAACTTTCTTAATTTATTAATTCCAGCTGATGCACTATGTACCTACTCAGTGTCAATCACTATTTAGTGTCCATAATTCGCAGCATCAAAAAAATCCTAAAAAAAACAATACAATGTCAATGGATAATAAGTATATAAATGTCAGCTTTATTTATATCAGTCAATGCTTTATGTACTCAATGTCAATCATTAATCAATAGGTATCCATAATTAACAATAAACTAGTTAATAATTAATAAATAAACAATGTCAGCTTAGTCCTAAAAATGCGATGTCAATAGATACTACTAGTCAACTTTATCAATTGTATTAATGTCAGTCAATAAATTAGCTAGGTAGGTATTCAATGTCAATAGATAACATTTACTATCAATAATTTGCCACATAATAAAATAATCAACAAGTAATAAACAATGTCAGCTAATTCCAATATAGAGCAATCGAAATAGATAAAAAATATTTAGATGTCAACTTTAAAGCATCATTCAATATATCACAGAATCAAATATCACCATAAAATACAAACCAAAAAAAAAAAAAAGATATAGCCTCTACAGATGGACAATGGAGACAGATGCTCTACCTCCTTTACCCCTCCACAGATGCTACATTATATGTAGCCTTTGTGAACTCATCCAGCGAACACGAAAATACGTCAATAATGTCTGCTACCGCATTCAGCAATCGCAGCGCGCGGGTCAGCGGTGCCTGCTTCAGCAGGTTTGTGCGTGCAGTCGCTAGCGCTAGGAGGCGCGGGCGACGCCGCCGAGACACGTACTCGCTCGGTGCGTACAGTCTGATCTCCTGCAGAATGGCGGGGTTATGAGTGTGACCGCGAAGCACCTTGAATAAATAAGTCCTTGTAGTATCCCACCATGCCCAAAATAAACAGTGTGGGATACAACAATGGATACCCTGGGTGTACGCCATACTGTTTAAAGTAAATAAACCTAATGAATTTATTTTGAATACGCTCCAGCATTATTTTATATTTGGCCTCATATGGGGACCACACAATTGCATTGCTTTCCAGGTGACTTTTTACTAGCGCTTCGTACAACGCTTTCAAAGCTGTGATATTCGTAAAAAGGTTTGAGTGTCTCAATATGCATCCCAGGTTCCGATACGACTTTTTACATACCTCATGAACGTGTTTACAAAATTTTAAATCAGAGCTGAAATGAACACCTAAGTCTTTCACTTCGTGAATGCGCTGTAACGGCACCCCCTCCATGTGGTACTTATAATGATCTTGGAGACGCGCCCGACTAAACGTTAACACGCAGCATTTGGGTACATTGAAATTAAGCTTATTGTCCAAGCTCCATCTCAAAATCCTATTTATATCTTCTTGCAGCATGTCGTGGTACCGTCTCTACGGTCTAGTATGGCCATATTGTTTTAGAAGAAGAAAAAGAACTTTATGCACTAGAGCATAAAATGTTGTTTTAGTCCGCATACACCCAGCATAAACAAGAACTTTATGAGCATATAAGAAGTGAAAAAACTTTTTTTTATAACAATGTTGTTTTTAGTTGCATACGTTTTTCAACCATTTTGCTCTGCAACTTGTTAAGTCTTCTATCTGTTACAGTGTTTTTTTCAAATTCTGATATATTATTATTTTATACTGCGATCATTGATTGCTTAAAATCAATGGTTTTACCCTTAAAAGTGAAAAATCTGTAATTTGATGTAAATTTTCTTTAAACGTTTCTTTAAACAAGAAAACGATCACTACTGCTTGTTTATTTACAAATGGGGTTTTTAACATTATTTTCATTTAGAATTAATTGACAAATGTGTTTAATTATAATTATTATATTCCATTCAATTAGATTTTTTATGTTATCTACGAATGTCAATTCAGATAAAGATGTCAAAAATAAATGAATATCAAGCTAAGAAAATTTTATAAGCTAAATAACCCACTCCGGCTCGCATCCGATGCAAAGGTGCCCATAACACTCGCTGCATTACCGCGCTGAACGGCAATAGCTAACGTTTGCACCAGGTACGAGCCAGAGCGAGAGTCACCGGTTTTCTCCCCTATTCTACGGCCAATATCACATACAATTTTTTTAGCTTCAATGCTCCAACTTCCCATTGTCTCGAACGCAACTGGCACCACAATGTAGCGTGACTCCAAGGCCGCGTACTTTTCATTATTTTTGCTTGCCGCGTCTTCAGCCGCACCAGCCGGGGAAAGATCCGTTCGGCCCAAGTGACTATCTATGAATGTGAATTGTGTCTCTATATCGATAATTTTACTTTAATTAGTAGCAATCTAAAGATTTTGCCGGATTATAAAATTACAAAATTATCTTCTGTTTTTATACAGAAGCCCAAATATTACTTTAATTAGTAATTAAGCATCTATACTGGTTTGAGAGTCCCGGTACATCCTTCCGAGGGCTTACCCGAGGCTCCCAACTACAGGCTGTTGGGCGTTACGTGAAGTTTTTTAGTCGGTAAGAGTCCAGCATAATATCGTTTGAGGATTTTCCCTCACGTAAAAAAAGCATCTATACTAGTGTAATTAATAATGTTTTACTTAAAATTCTATTTTTGATTTCCTCAGAGGGATCTTGGATTGCAAGAAATGTATTAGTGGTGGTGGGTAACATCTCTGTTATTATTTTTTAAATTATGATAGGATTATTAAGTGGTTATACATTTTCTTCTGTTTAAATAGTGTCTGGTGCATGGAGCAAATGTCTGGTGTCTATTTGGTGGCACAAAAAAAACTACTGGCAAGTGTGTAACACATTTCAGCCTACCCCTTGGGGAAACAGGCATATTATTTACTAGCTGTAGCCCGCGACTTCGTACGCTGCATTTTCTTTAGATTAAATAACTTTTTTATTTATGAACCGATTGACGTGAAACAAACAAACAATGTTAAGTGAAGCAAACCGCAAACCAATAAAGTTTTAAAAACCATTGTTTTGGGTTCTATTGCGTCCATAAAGCCCCTCTATAAACTTTTCTCTTATATATCTTCAATGTACAGACAGCGACCTGTTACGATTTTATTATATGTATTGATATTAATTGATCTTTTCTTGAATTTACTATCGCTAATGGTCGTATGTACACTATGACTAATGCTACATACATGGTTATGCTTAGTGACATTAATACCTTTTATTGTGACATTTATAACCTCAGGACGTTTTACTTTTGTAGTTCCCGTTCCTGTGAAGATACAGATATAAATAAAGCCTATTTCACCCGGGAATTATGAAACTTCCATCAGTAGCTTTAACAGTAACAGATTTTTTAAATCGTTTTTGTAGTTTTCAATGCAAACAAACAAACAATCAAATCATTCCTTTTTATAATATTAGTAAGCTTCTGCAGTTTTACATTTACTGCATCAAAAATAAATTTATAATTAAACTGTGTTATTTGTATGACACAAACAAAACAGACCGGTTGAGTAACTGACAGATTGACAGACTGACGTATAGCGGTGTACGGAACCTCTCCGCGAAAGTAGGACAACATACTGTCCACTTGTCGCTTCGTTTGATGTAAACTGTAGTTTTAGAACTACTTACTAAGAAATGATTGATATAGATGACAAAGGTGACTGTGGCTGAAAAAGAAAACAAATTAATAGATATCCAAAAAAAAACTGGTCAAGTGCGAGTCGAACCCGCGCACGAAACGAAAAAAAAAATACATTTGTTGTAGCCCCCTAATCCCCCTTTTTCTGATTTTTTTTTTTTTTATACTACTTAGGTGGCAGACAAGCTTACGGCCCACCGGAAGGTTGGTAACCGTAGCCTATAGACGTTTGCAACACCAGAGGCGCTACACACGCGCTGCTGACCCGGGCGCAGGTTGTGACGACCCACAGTTGAAATTTTTCAAGCCGCCCGTAGGGCCTTCAACTTGGCTTAACGACTGCCATTTTACTGGCAACCGGGACCAACGGCTTAACGTGCCTTCCGAAGCACGGAAACGCTCGTAAATAATTGTCACAAAGTGGTCCACGTGGTGGTCACCCATCCATGTCTGGCCATAGTAAATGTTGCTTACTGCAGTGATCGTTTACAGAACACTGAGTACGCGGGGCCACGAGCGCTTCAAAAATTAAATTGAAATTGACGCTTTTTAGTATTTGTTGCTATAGCGGATCAGAAATACATCATCTGTGAAAATTTTAGCTCTCTGGCTATCACGGTTCCTGAGATACAGACTCGTGACGGACAAACAGACAGACGGACGACGAAGTCTCATGACTAGGGTCCCATTTTTAGGGTTTCGTAGCCAAATGGCAAAAACAAAACCCTTCTAGATTCGTCATGTCTGTCTGTCTGTCTGTATGTCCGTCCGTGTGTCACAGTCACTTTTCTCCGAAACTATAAGGCCTATGCTATTGAAACTTGGTAACTATATGTATTCTGTGAACCGCATTAAGATTCTTATATAAAACTAGAAAAAAAGCAGTAAATTTTGAGGCTCCCCATACTCAGAACTGAAACTTAATTTTTTTTTTATCAAATCCATACGTGTGGGGTATCTATAGATAGGTCTTCAAAAATGCTATTGAGGTTCCTAACGTAATTTTTTTCTCAAGTTAAAAGTTTGCGCAAGAGACACTTCCAAATTGGAAAAATGTGTGTCCCCCCTCTAACTTCGAAACTAAGAGAATGATAAATCTAAAAAAAAAATGATGATGTACATTGCCACAAAAAATACCAACGAAAACTGGTTTGAACGAGATAGAGCTGGTAGTTTTTTTTTAATACGTCATAAACCGCAATTTTCAAACATCAATCAAAGATCTTTGGGTACGGAACTCTAAAAAGAGTAGAAAAAAATGCAGTAGCCCCTGACTGTGTATTTCAAATATGGCAACCCGTTAGAAAGAACCACCTATCAATTATTTGTAATCTTACTTCCTACTAATATTATAAATGTGAAAGTTTGTGAAGATGTTTGGATGTTTGTTACTCTATCGATCTAACGGCTGAACGGATTGGGCTGAAATTTGGTACAGAGATAGCTTATACCTCTGTAATAACACATAGGCTACTTTTCATCCCGGGAATATGTTTGTATGGGAAGCGGGAACCGGAACCAAATTTCTCGCGGGCGAAGCGGCGAGCATCATCTAGTACGTCATACATTAACTGATTGTTATTGACGTTATTGACAGCATTTTAACAGCGTAGTCAGCATGTAAAGTTTTAGTTTGTTTCTAAACTTTTTTGCCAAACTATAGTATAAGCCCCGCAAGTTGGTAATGCGCAGGAACCTTGTCATAATGACAGCTAAGTGACGTCATTGTGACGTAGCGCGAGCGCGCGCTGGTCTCGCGAAGCTGCGGACGGTAATTATTTAGTACTGACTGCTCGACGGACATACGTCACCAAGTGGTCACCAAGATGGCCGCCAAGCGCAATATCAACGTGCGGGGCTAATACCTATGGCTGGCAATTAGAAGTATATAGCTTCGTAAACCCATATCTGTTAGAGACGGCAATTTTTGAATCAATAACTGGTCATATCTTACTTCTTACTACTATATAAAGGTGAAATTTTGTGATTGTGGATGTTTGTTACTCTTTCACGCTCAAAAGGCTGAACGGATCTGGCTGAAATTTGGTGCAGGGATATATTATGATCTGGAATAAAACATAAGCCACTTTTTATCCCGGGAATAAGTTCCCACGGGAAGCGGAAACAGGAACAAATTTTACGCAAGCGAAGCTGCGGGCATCAGCTAGTTTTTTTATAAAGTGAAAAAGACAACTGGGTTCAGACGGGACTTGAACTTGCAACCTTCGGTTTAGTAACTCGGTTCAAAGAACATTAACCGGGTTTAGGGTTTAAGGCTTGTCTAAATCAAGTGTCTCTTTTCACTTAATAAAAATCATATGAAAAAGTTAGCATACCTACTAATAAAAGTCCTACAGAAACATTAATTCCATAATACGTTTATAATAAACTAGCTCATAGTTCCCGTTCCCGTGGGAATACGGGAATAAAATAAAGCCTATGTTCACCGCAAAGAGTGTAGCTTCCCAACAGTGAAATAATTTTTAAAATCAGTCCAGTAGTTCCGGAGTCTATTCGTTACAAATAAACAAACAAAAAAACAAATCTTTCCTCTTTATAATATTATTATAGATAGAATCATAATATATACTATATACTATACTTTACCTACCACGACCAAATTAATCGTGTGTTAGTTGAAGGTGGTGTCAAGAGCCGTAGGAACCGACGTGCATGCATGAAAAGAAAAATAAAAGTTGAAGAAGCAAGTGAGGTGTGTATGGACCGTGCCGTGTGGCGCTCGGTTCTTTCTGCCTACCCCGCAAGGGATTTGGCGTGAAGATAGTACAGCATAGAATCATGTTTGGTTGTTAAAGAAAAATATTTATTAAGGGGCACGTTCGTAAAATGCACAAAGAGACACTTAGGATTTTGGAAATATTCAAGAACTCACTTCATAAAATGACACTAAAATAGAACCTTAAAAGTAAATAATTATTTTGTAAATAGCACACGTTGTTAATCTCGCTGATTAATCTACCTTTGATGCAGCTCTAGTATGTTGCCAATCTGATAACTACAATGTATTTCGAACTAAGCTTTAAAAGCATTCTTTTCTGAGTAATATGCTGCTGTTGCCAAGATGTCAAACGTAACTGCTAATTAGAACAATCATAATAGTAGCCTTCACCCATTGAAACCTTGGCTTACCTTGTTAGATAATTTTCTCGTGATTAACACCCACATTATTAACAATGATAATGAAAAATTTCTTTTTAATACAGTTGCTCAAAAAGTGGCGTATTACAGGGACGTATAGCGTTCGGGATGTGGGCTATTACACACTCGTGCTTTTTCCTTTCCCATTACCGCACTCGTGCGTTTTCTTTCCCAATTGTCAAAATAATGTCTTGTGACGTGTGTGACGTCATGTCACGCCACCACCACGCGCGAGCCTATAATTGCACTTGATAAGGTGGCTGACCCACCCCTCTCGTGACAGTCTATTCATGCAAATATTTCTAAAAAAAGATACTAACTTGTTTCAATATCAGATTAAAAGTAATTTTAATTAAAATTTAAGCATAAATTAGTATAAGTATCGGCCAAATTAAATTTATAAAAATAAAAAAAGTTGGCTGTATGAAGTGCACAGCCATAGTCTCCTACGTAGGAAGGTATATATTCTTTTACGGTTGGCGCCATTTTGGATATTCAGGTTTGTTGTGTTTTTATTATTTTATAAAATTGCTTAATTTTTTCGCAACTGTATTAAAAATAGTCGTTCAATACAACGTGTGGGACTGTTATTTAAACTCGTTAGGACTGTCTACCCTCGCCTTCGGCTCGGGTCAACACCTGTCGTAACTCGTTGTAATAACAGAAATCCCACACTTGTATCGAAAACTACTATTTCAATATTCTATTCGAAAAGAATCACTTTGCACCACGATTTCGGGGCGCAAATAGATCTTTTCTGTTAAGAGCTTTTTGGCGGGCGGCAAAGGATTTGAATTTGGAACTTGAAATTTTCATAGAAATCGAACGCAAATTGAATAAATTACTGGCTAGTAAGTGTTAGATGCACAGCGCCGTGTCCTAAGCTAACTAAAAAAAACTAAAGAGCGCTATTTATCTGTTCGTGATCTTCATTATTAATGTTCTTATAATCAGTAGACATATTTTATTGTATTCTGCAAATATAATAAGTTCTACGTCAAGTTATGCAAGTGACAATCCATGAACTCATGGAACAATAACTATAGAAGGTAACTACGTCGTACAAAACTTATTTTTTCTCATAGAAAAAGAATGAAAAGTAGAGTATATTACTCGAGGGCAAATTATTTTCCCCTCGGGTGATGTACTTTGAATCCCTCACGCTCAGGACTCTACGCTAGAATCCCTCGCTAAGCTCGGGATTCTATTCTAGAATCCTTCGCTTCGCTCGTGATTCAAAGTAGCGCCCTCGCCGTAAAAATACTATTTTGTCCCCTTGTTATTCAATCTACTATTTTTGCCTTGGAGGTAGGAAACCTACCACTCTTCCTTGTTCTATTATAGATTACAGCAACTAAAGATTAAATTATCCTACTAATATTATACAAGTGTAAAGTTTTGATGTTTGATAATCAATTACTCTGAACGGATCTAACTGAAATTTGATTTAAGGGTAGATTTTAGTCTGGAATACCACTTAAGTGACTTTTATTACCTCCAGAACACGTTCCCAAAGAATGCGAATTTGAATTGAATCTAGCCATACATATCTATTTGGGCTGAAAATAAGAATCCTGCTGATCCCCTACTTGAACATGATTTTTAGGCTGTGTTTTTTCTATCAATTTCTACTATGATACGCTATTTTTCTTTAGGGATTGTTTCGGAAGCTATCCCTCTTTTCATTCTCCAACATAGTGTAATTCGGAATCCAATTTTATAACTTAAATGGAGGTATATAAGCACAATATTTACACTAAACAATTTTAAAAGAAAAACAATCTAAATATATTTAGAGCAAAAGTACTCAGTATTACTGCATGATAATCGACCTGTTGAGAGCTGAAGAATAAGCGTGTAAGCGTGGTATGACTCACCCGGGAATGAAGCTGTGTAACCCTGACACATATATAAACAAATGCTCAGATACTGGAAGTTTCTTGTTAGAGATTGGTTTCTGTGTGCACTCAGCGAGGATTATTCACATCCACTCTTATATCTCTATCACTACTAATATTATAAATCAGAAAAGAGGCGCTCGTGGCCCCACGGACTCAGTGTTCTGTAAACGATCACTGCAGTAAGCAACATTTACTATGGCCGGATATGGATGGGTGACCACCACGTGGACCACTTTGTGACATTTATTTACGAGCGTTTCCGTGCTTCGGAAGGCACGATAAGCCGTTGGTCCCGTTCAGTAAAATGACAGTCGTTAAGCCAAGTTGAAGGCCTTATGGGCGGCTTGAAAAATTTCAACTGTGGGTCGTCACAGCCTGCACCCGGGTCGGCAGCCCGTGTGTAGCGCCTCTGGTGTTGCAAACGTCTATAAAATACGGTTACCAACCTTCCGGTGGGCCGTAAGCTTGTCTGCCACCTAAGTAGTATAAAAAAAAAAAGGAAGTCACTCTGTCTGTCTCTCTGTCTTTCTATCTGTCTGCCTGTCTGTTACGCTTTCACGCCTAAAATTTGGTATAGGGATAGTTCGAAACCCTGGGAAGGACATAGGCTACTTTTTGACGGACTTTGCAAAAGGAGGGTTATGATTTTACCCGATAATGACTTCTAAGCGGTCGATGCCACGGGAAACAGCTAGTAACTAATATAAAGGCGTTGTATGGAGGAAATTTATTGTAGAAGGATAACAACTATTTTGTTGGCGCAAGAAATGCATTTAGGGAACGTCATCCCAGCCACGGGGCACGGTCGGATTTCTTCTCTTTCCGGAAAGGAAAGCCATCCTACCCTCTAAACATCGCGAGGGTAGGGGATGGAAAAAAATCCACCACATACCCTCGATCCTTCAATCCTAATGCACAATAGTCAACGATAACTCCAAGTCGTCCAAAGGCAAAGGAGAAGTGATGAATAGAACGACAAAATTGTAATTTTGTAAACCTGAGTATTGCTCATTATTACCAACAGAGTAGGAGTAGATTTCCTGTAGTTCCTCTCCCACTCATACTTTATTATGGTCACAAGTAACCCCGCCAGCTCGTGGCCCGGCGGATTATTCTGTAAAAAAGAAAAGAACATTTCGAGAAAAGGACATTTTGAGAAAAGAACATTTTGAAAAAAGGACATTTCGATAAAGGACAATCTGCGAAAGGACATTATGAGAATGGACATTTCGAGAAAAGGACATTATGAGAAAGGACATTTCGAGAAAAGGACATTATGAGATGAGATGTTAAAAAGTTACCTAACTATCGTATCTGTATTCTAGTTTTGATTTCGATAGTTTCATTCAGAAAACCTTGCACTAGTTTCAATAATGGTGGACAGACTCAATAAATTCTGGAATTATTGTTATAGTGTAAATAGTTTTAAACTACAAATAGCTAGCAGTTCCAGAGAATTACCCACTAGTCGTAAAACTGTAGGTCACGGAATGAAGTAAATAAAGTAAATGTCAAATAATACTGGATAGTTTGATTGTTCATCATCGGGTTTATGATCAAAATTTGTCAAAATAAATAAATTTGTATAAATAGTCGGTGCATCTGCAATGTCATAACGATACAAAGTTCTATAGAAAGGCTAATGTGATAGAATTTTAGATTCGTTAAAACCTATAGCAGTATATATTCTATTTTATTTTTCAAAGATATATTGTATGTGATTTAAATGTCATGCTGAATCTAATACGAGTAGGTTGAATTGTAGACACATTTTTGAACATTCTGAACAACTAGCGTCCTCGAAATAAACTGCCAGTAATGGACAGAAAAACAACCTTAAACCTACTTTCACATGTCCACAAATATTTGTTTATTTAATTTTATTTTAGTTTACCTAATATGTATTTTTATTTTTTTATAAATAAATATTTGTGGACATTCACACACAAGTCTAGCTCAAATTAAGCTAATATAAAGCTTATGCTATAAGATCTAGACTACTGACATACATATTATACATAGAAAACACCTAAACTCCGAAACAAACATTAGTGGATCACACAAATATTTGGATCGACCCAGGGATCGAACCCTGAATTTCCAGCGCCGCAGGCGATATCACTACCGACTGACTACGCCACTGAGGCAGTCAGATATCACAGCTTTATCTCGAAGGGGTGGGCAGAGGTTGTAATTCACCCACACATGTCAGGCCTACACTTAACAGAAGATTTGACTATTGCCACGGAATAGGGGGCAAACTTATTGCTGTAAACGTCCATACAGTATATGTAGACGTTTAGAACACATGCATAAATATACTTGGGTGGGAGTCCTGGGACATCCTTACGAGGGCTTACCCGGGGCTCCCGACCATAGGCTGTTGGGCGTTACCTAAAGTTTTTTAGTCGGTAGGTGTCCGGCATAGCATTCAAGATGGATTTTCCCTCACGTTTAACAAAAAACACATTCATAAATATAGGTTGCGTTCCGAATCTTTGCGTTCCGAGCATTCACCCAAGACGACCAAGATCTAAATGCAAACGCAGCTCATGCCTCAGCTAGTTTTCCAGTACTCGTATCCCACACGAATTTGCTCCCGGAATACTTACACTTACGGAATACACACTTACGGTCTTCGGGGCGGCGCCCCGAAGACCGTAAGTGAGGATGTTGAGAGACCTAAACCCGTCCCTTGGAGAGGTCCGGAGAAATGGACGAAATGGGTGGCAATACAGGCGTTCGGATAATAATAATAAATAACTTACGATCTTTCCCAAGCTCTATTCTATCTCTTTGCCTATCATCATCGAGTATACATTTGATTTTGGTCATCTCGGGTGAATGCTCGCAATGCACAGAAACGTTAAAAAGTTGGTTCATTAGGTTCTGGGGCGGCGATTCTCGACCACACGCGACCACAATGCGAGGACGGAAAATTTACTGGTGAAATGTCACTTGTCTTTTGAAATGGCAAAAATGAGACAAAAGACATATCGACATTGAACTTTCGTCTACGTTTTCAAGTCGAGATGATATTATATTAGTAGGAATTGCTAATCAACAAGATATAAAATCATAAAAAGTATTCGAACTCGCTTCTTCCCGCATAAGGTGTATATGTCCTCAAGACGTATAAGGTGGAAGAATTCGTCAGATCTGAGTAAGGTCGATTGCTGAGTGTCTGATATTATGCATTATGCCAAACCTACGTCTTCTAGTATACTAGAAGACGTAGGTTTAAATCCTGCTCCAGATTGAAATTTTTCCCACATCTAAATGTATGATTTAGTTAGCATACGAATTGCTTTTCAAAATGATTTCGAATATAAAATCACTAACGATAACCACAACCACTTAAACCAACTGTTACCAGCAAAAGCCGCTAACCTTCATACATTTGAACTAAAATATCTGCGAAGTAAACCAACCGAACTATTCATAGATAAATTCATAGCAACAGAAGGCCTTAACATAAATATTTTTCACACAAGATTATCACTGTCCTGTTCACACTCAAGCGGAAATACATTTGCTGTCTCTTTCATGATGGCTTGGAGCCAACACCCTGTCAAAGTAGTTACGAAATATAAAATCTAAATATGAAAAGTTTTATAAATATAATAGTGCACTTGTCACCGAGAGTTGGGTCATTGTTAAATGAAAATGAGAGGCTATTGAATGTGATTGCTAATTATAATAGCGTTGATTTAAACGCACATATTATTTCGTTAGTTGCTTTTGTCCAACGTAATAAGTAGTCAGCTGTGTTTGAAACAGACAGGTGCAGATTGTGGCTAGCTCTGGAATTTTAAAAGAAGTTCTACGCGTTATTTCAGACTATAATAATATCTTTATTGAGCTAAATTTCAGTCAGATCTGTTCGGTTAGAGCGTAAAAGAGTAGGTTACAAACTTTCACAGATTCAAAAACTTTCAAATTTATATTTATTCAAATATTTACCTTTTGAAGATGTTTAACCAACAAGTAATATCAACAATAATTAAACGTTGGTTTCTGAAACTCACACAAAACTTATTGGTTAGTGCAGGAAATAGAAAACCTCATTGCTTCTTAAATGGCAGAATATACTTCCAATCAACCTTGCCATGGTCGTGACCAACGAAGACCAGGTTATAGGAAATAAAATTAATAAAGAACCTAGATCTAAAGATCATACGGTAGATTGTGCCTAAGACTAAGCCGACATTAGATAAACTACTGTCTTAAGACTGACTCTTGCTTAAAGGCGCTCCCTCACCAGGAGCATTCGCGTGTAATGTAACGTTATAGGTCGAGCATTACAGCAGTGACGGAGGAGAACCGAGCATTACAATGCGCACCATGTAATGATACAAGACGAGGTTACATCAGTGAAGGAGGAGAACCGAGCATTACAATGCGCATCTTGTAATGATACAATGTGTACTAACCTAACCTAACGTTTTGATACAACTTGAAACATCAATGCGCTGACATTCAAAAAATCTATACTAAATGTTACATTACACGCGAATGCTCGTCGGTCAGGGAGGTAGGTTGTAACGTAGTGCTCAAAGTCGAATCTATAATGTTACGTTACACGCTAATGCTCGTCGATCAGGGAGGTAGGTCGTAACGTAATGCTGAAAGTCGAATCTAATATTTTACATTACACGCGAATGCTTCCGGTGAGGGAGAGCCTTTACATTGAAAATTCGATCATACCTATATCGGTGTAAAAGTCGGCTGCATATTATCGGATGTAGGCTTGTACTGTAAAAAAGTTTTGTCTGTAAGACGTCTCTTTTGCAGTTTCATGGATTTAGTAAATCGATAGTGTATCTGGACACAGTATTGTCACCAATCTGGGTTCAGGCTTACCATCACAAGTCTAGCATGCTCTACCCATTAATCGAATTTTTTCGTCTAAGATATAGCAACCAGAGTCTACAGATAATATACGCGATTTGAAGATTCGAAACTGACAGTTGCTAACCTATTTAGGCTGAAGAATTTTGGATTTTGCAGTAAGCTGATAAAACAATGAATGGATCGTGTTCCAATAATTATTTTCTGAAATACGGAATCTGTACTACCAGAGCTAATGTAAGTTTGATAATAAAAAATTCTACTACTGTTCTAATTTATATTCTAATGCCGTCTGTAACCATTACTTGTAACCATTACTTTTTTTATTACCACTATTTGTTTTAGCAGATCTAAACTAGTAAATGAACAGACAATAAATTAACCACGTACTAAAACGAATTTAATGACAACATGGGAATTTTATTTACTTCATTTTTTGCTGAAATGTTAACATGGTGTTAAGCATGGGAAGCTATAAAGTGCTTTAGCTAACGTCAGGAACCAATAAGATATTGATCAGCTTCGTGACTTTATCCTACCATCCTACAACTATTATAAATTTAAGAATCATTTTTTTAATCATTTATTTGTTGCGAATATGGAATGACCTAATAGATAACACATAGGCTACTTTTCATCCCGGGAATATATTCCCATGGAAGGCGGGACCGGGTACCGTTTTCCACGCGGACGAAGCCGGGAACATCATCATTATTTTAAGTGACAAATCTAGATAAAGTTAAACACTAGAATAGTCAGTGTCTCGCCATTAATTTTTACGATATGTGTTGGCGTTTTGTTTAGTCATGTATTGTTGAGTTTAGTACCTATATTACTTTATCATCATCCACCAAGCCTATTCCCAACCAAGTTGGTGTCAGCTTTCCAATCTAATGCGATGTGGCTGTACTTCGATTTTTTCCATGAAGCGGCTGCCATCTGACGTCTACAAACAATAATATTAGCGCTTTCAAAGTTTTGTAGTCAGACTAACTAAAAGGGAAAACTATAAAGTTATCGCGTCAGTCCTATTCTCAACACACTTAAGGCCGTTGATAGGGCTAACGACCTTGACCATAAGTAACACGCGTCCTTCAAGCTAGGAAATGTGCTATTTTATAGCCTATTTTAGTAATAATAGTTAATACTATACTTATTCAAAATCTAAAAAAAACACGTTTTATAGGTGTATATTTTCTTCATAAATTGGCATATTCTTTTCTTTTGCGTCGATAAAAACTTAAGTCATGAAATGCATTCATTTAAAAATTTCGGCTGATTTATCTATTTACATATAATAAAATGATAAGTAGAAAATTCAAAACTGTTCATTGGAAATATTAAAAAAAAAATACTCGCTGGGTGTTCAACATAAGATACCGAAGCCGAAAATATAGTTAGAACCTTTTTTGTCTGTTTGTCTGTTTGCTTTGCTTTGTCCGGAAGGACCTCGAAAAGTACTCAACAGATTTAATTCAATTTTTGCACTAATGTTAACTAGGGGTAGGGTCTTCAAATGGGCTATATATTGGCACGCTACATATCCTAGGGACTAATCAGAGAGCAATAAAATTGGCATTATAATAGAATTTTCACGCGTACGAAGTCGCGAGCAACAGCTAGTATAATAAAAAGACATTTTGCACATTAAATATAGTTAATTGATATACTCTTTATAGCAAAAGATTTCACACATCTTGTAGATGACACACATTCATAAGTCACTTTTGTCCATCATTTTTCGTCTGCTTATGCCGACAAATAAGTATTTTATCCTCTTCTTCTTCATTTTCTAAAACAGCGGGCCTAAAAAGGCAACATTGTATGTTTCATTATATGAAACATATTATTCATATAATTTGAAATACCTAACATACAAGACATACACATCATTTTAGGTTTCATAATATAAAACATACAATGTTGCCTTTTTAGGCCCTCAGGCCCCTTAACGATTTCACTTTTACAATGTGTAAAGTGTGTAGTATTCACATTTTTCTAAAACGTTTACTCGCGACGGAGCACAATTAGTCACAATGTCATATTATATTTTAAAATTCTAAACATTTTGGCACAACTGCAACGAGTCTGTCTTGACGCTAAAGAAATTGACATGACTAAGAAGTAAGACGCATCCAAAACGTCTTTCTTTTTTTGAAAAAAAAAACAGCATTCAAAATATTTTTGTTTTGAGTAATTCGTAAATTTAAAAATATTTGCTTGGCATCTTGTTCTAGAGTAACTGAATATGAAACTAGAAGTTGTCACTTTAATTTTTTAAATGTCTTTTGGTTCAGTTATTTGGTGCGAATTATGGGGTTTAGCTCGAAAGTTTTCCGAGAGATTTTGAGACGCTCTTTCCAAATTTCCACTTTGCCACCTCGTATGTTTAGCGCTGCCATATTGGAAAAATTACGACTTATAGCAAATTTTTTGGAAATATTTTATTTTATTTTATATTACATATTATTTTGGGGAGCATACGGCTATAATACAATTGGTTTTGCAAGTACAATACAACCAACTACAAGCTTACACAGATAGTTAATAATAAAATCAATTTAAGTTACAAAGTTGAAACTAGTTTTGCTGAGTACAGCCAATCAAACAGTATAAAAAATATTTACATTATTCACAAAATCTAAAGTTAGATTAGATCTGACAGTACCTACACTATATTCTGTAAAATATAGCTTGATCTCTTCGACATTTCTACAAACGTAAACAAGAATAGACTTTGTGTCAACAGCATAAATCTTTTGTGGTTAAAATGCAGGGAGTGAGAAACGTATATAACAACTTTATGCCTTTGAAAGAAAAGTCAATTTTGTTTACGTTTGTAGAACTGTCAAAGAGGTCAAGCTATATTTTACAGAGTATAGAGGCAAAAAGGTCATATTGCCTGTCAACATTAAATCTATTTAAGCTTAAACAAACTCTGGGCAATATCTTCTTTACTGTTCATTATACGATAGCAATATGTATTACAAAATTATTCCAGAAAATTTCCTAATTCCTTATCTCTTTTTTTCAAACTTAGTATTTTCGACATACAAGTGCAGCAAAATTTTTGTTAATCATTTTTAAAACATGTTGTTATCGTAGAATTATGAACAAAGGAGATATTTACAAAAAATTGCTTTATGTCGCCATTTTTTCAATACAGCGGCAGCGGCGCTAGCGGCTAAGATACGAGGTGCCGAAATTAAAATTCGTAGAAAGCACATCAAAATTAATAATATTACCAATTTTCAAAACTCCCTGAAAACTTTTCACTTTAAACCAAGCGAACAATTCTAAATCTATGCTTTAAACCCTTCCGGTCGACTTTGTCCATTTCCTAACTTGACCACTTCCAAAACAACCAATGGATATATATTTGTTATTTTTCGTTTATTAAGTATTTATATATTCTTCTATGAAGATAAAGTTTAGTGGCTATAATTACCATGCATATATTCCGAAAAAAAAGCAAAATGATACATATATAAATAAATAAATATTCACGGATATTTCACACAACGCTATCTGATCCCAAAGTAAGCTAGGAATAACCTGCTTGTGTTATGGGTATCAGACCACGGATATTAATACTTATATACTTTTAAATACATACATATTATACATAGAAACACCCAGACTCATACATATTATACATATTGTCACGCCTTTATCCCCGAAGGGGTACGCTGAGGCATACTATTATATGCCCACATTTCACCTTTCAAGAATCTGTCCCACGTAATAGCTGGTGAGCCGTATTGCCGTGTTGAGATGGACAGGCGCAGGTTGTGACTTCCTGCTCTTGAAATTTTTCAAGCCCCCTAAAAAGGCGCTGGAGCGGGGCCAAAGGCCTGCGTCTCGAGAAATCGAGGTCCAGCGGTCCCTGCTCCACCAGGAAACCATGGAGACATGGAAGGTGCAACTTGAGCAACCAAAGGGGGGATTCACCACAATCGCGGCCGTCAGAACTGTCATGAACGAGTGGCTGGAGAGGAGACACGGTGCTCTCTCCTATCGGTTGACGCAGATGCTTGCCGGGCTCGGTAGCTTCGGTAGGTATCTGTGTCGAAAACACAGGAACCCCGGCCGAGTGTCAGCACTGCGAGGACCGAAGCGATGACACGGCGCTCCACACGCTGGTGGAGTGCACGGCGTGGGCGCAACAGCGCCAGGTCCTCGTAGTGGGTCTGGACGTGGACACTCTCTCGCTCTAAGGTAGCTAATTTAACCAGCTTCCAAGGATCGTAGCGTCATGAAAATTGGCAGATGTATGTAGTTCTGATGACAATACAATAATATAGTACTGTCAAACTGATATGATTATTATATGAAAATAAAAAATGTATGGGGGAAAATTTATTTGATTCAATTTGTCAGTTCAGTATCAAAGTATAAAGGTCTCACCTTATATTTTGATAAGCAACTGTGGTCTTAAATACGACAACACAAAATTTTTAAGCGTATTCCTGCGGGTTTGTGATTCACAATGCTTTAAAGTTCACAGTTTTTCTGTACTTAGTGTATTTAGCAGCATTGCACCCGTGCGAAGCCGGGGCGGGTCGCTAGTACTTAATAACTCAGTAAAAAAAATGCTATTGAAGTTAGATCATTTTTTTCTAAACTGAATAGTTTGCGCGAGTGACACTTGCAAATAGTGACCGACCGAAGTTTCGGTTTCGGTTTCGGCCAGTTTTGGCCAAAAAATCGAGTTTCGGCCGCAGTTTCGGTTTCGGCCAAAATGGGCCGAAACTTTCGGCCGGGCCGAAACTCACGTGTTCATGAATTTTGAGTGCCTGGCTCTGCTTGTGACGTGGTTGGGGTCAGCCCAACCAGTTAATATGTTACTAATCGGAGATTTACAAAGGACTTCCAATCAATAGTTATAATAATACAATTTTTACGTAATCCTAAAAAGGTGATCTAGGACATTACATAACCATACGCCTTTGTTGTCGGTTCCGTTGACTTCGTTAGTTGTCTGTCTGTCTGTTTGTCAGCAGGCTCTAACTCATGCACTGTATTTCTGTTGCCGCTATAGCAACAAATAATAAAAATAAAACGATTAATAATATTAAAGGGGGCCTCCCATACAACATACGTGATTTTTTTGCCGATTTTCTTGTACGGAACCCTACGTGCGCTTACTGTTGTCAGTTTTAGTTATATACTTCTAGAATGTAACCAAAACCAGCCAAGAGCTAGTAGCAGGGCACCGTGAGGTTTTAGACGGTAGGAGTTCGCAATAGCATCTATGAGTAATTCCACACGTAAAAGAAAGAAACTCATCTTTAGGTGGAGATATATCTAAAATGAACACTTAGATTTATGCCGTTGATTGATGGGCACTTCGTGGAACTTGCTGCACCTATTGAAAAAATAACCGGCCAAGTGCGAGTCGAACGGAGGGGTTAAAGCAGGACCCTATTAACGAAACATGAGGCCTAGCCGTCCGTCTGTCTATTAGTCACAAGGTTGTATCGCTGGAACCGTGCCAGATAGAGGCCGAAAATTTTCACTGTACTGTAGTCCTACCGACTAAAACCACGCGTATCCTACCTAACTGCCTATGGTTGGGAGCCCCGAGTATGCCCTCGGAATGATGCATTACTGCGGCCGCGTCTTTGGGAAGTTGTTCAGTTGTTATCCCGCTTTTTGAGGGGGGCGTGCATGAATCTCTCCCCTGAGCAGGTGTGCAGCACCGGGGGTGAGCAGAACCGTCACAGTCCTCAGGCCCCCGATCAGGGAGGCAGATAGTATGGGGCGCCGCCGCATACTGTGGAACTCGGGTGGGAGTTCTCTCCGGCTTCCTTCCCGCCGTCTCTTTCACGAGCATGACCTGCTCACAGGAAGAGGCCTATGGCCCCGCTCCAGCGCCTCTTTACGCCATTTAAACAATGACCCAAAGGCCCTCGCTTACAAGTCCCATAGAGGGGTCCCGGCTAGACGACATGCCGCCTCTACTGAGATCGTACGGTATCCTATTATCACCCTGACAGCCGTCGCCTTCTGCGGACTAAGCAATATAGTCGCATTGCTGACCATCAAAATCTCCGCACATACGGGGGCCCCGTATAGGGCCATGCTCCGAACGATCCCAAGGTACAGGACCTTGCAGGGAGCGTTGGGTCTCCTGATATTGGGCAACAACCGCGAGAGTGCGGCTGATACCCTCTCCCTCAGCTATGGGACCAAACTTCGGAGGTGGTATCCGAAGTTCCACCGGCTATCGAGTACGAGCCCCAGATACGTCATCGAGAGCTCGATGACGATGCTGCGCCCCCTATATGTAAGCTGGATCCTGCAGGTGGCCTTTAGGGCTGCGTCTCGGTGCGTTGCTTCTCGCGCGGTAATGAGGGTGTCGTCGCAACACGTTACGCCGACACCTCTGAGCAACGGACCACGCAGCACCCAATCGTAACCGATGTTCTACAGAACCGGTCCTAAGACCGATCCCTATGGAACACCGAACGATACATCTCACCGACCCAGCCCTAGCCAGCTCGGGTAAGTTATGGCCCTCTCGGAAAGATAGGCTCCGACAATTCGACGGAGGTGTGGAGGTATTCCATGTTAAATAAGCGCCTCCCAAACGCAGCTCCAGGGCAAGATGTTGAAAGCGTTGGCGATGTCAAGAGACACTGCCACCACCACCTCACCCTGTTCTGTTGCCGCTATAACAAAAAATACCTACTTAAATCAGAAAAAAGCATCCACACAACAAACGTAATTTTTGGGCCCAATTTTTGTAACGGAACCTGTGCGGGAATTCGACTCGCACTTGGCTGGTTTTTTTTTTTTAATATGAACACGTGAGTTTCGGTTTCGGTTTCGGTTTCGGCCGAAACTGACCCCAGGGCCGAAAGTTCGGTTTCGGTTTCGGTTTCGGCTGGAAACCAGTTTCGGTCGGACACTACTTGCAAAGTAGAAAAATGTGTGAACTTTTTAACGCGCTATTACTCAGAAACAGTGGCGCTAAAGAAAAAAGTATGCACTCATTTTTAATAGAGAATTTTATAAGCTACAATTTTGTCTGAAGTAATTTTGCGATTAAAGTTACCGTTTTCCAGAAAATCGTGAAAAACCGATTCTTTTCGAGATTTTCGATCTTTAATCTTAAATTTTTTTTTGCCAGGTACCGGTTTTATTCAATATCATATTGAAGTCGGCGCCAAGTAAACCCATAGGTTTAGGTAGGTATTATTAATGGCACCAACTTCAATATTATATTGAATAAAATCTGATAAATCAAAATACATATTACTATGTGCTAGGTAAATTTTATATTTAAAGATTTGTATGAAGTCGGTTCTATTTTTTTATTAAAAATTTTTATTTTTTTATTTTAAGTGACGGGTGGACCGAAAAGTATATCTATCTAGGTGTAAAGTTCTCATAACCACAAACCAATCAAGCCGAAACACAAGATAGCTGCTGTAAATCGTTAAGGAATTCCCTCGACTATCTTTCGGTTCCATCATCAGATCGACCTTCATTAAATTTTAGTACATTAAAGCACTTAATCAAAAAGTTAACAAACGCACTAGTTGTCCCTACAATTTTCGGTGGTTGCCCTCGATTTCTCCTGGATCCCAGCATCAGATCCTGATACCCTGGATATGGGACCACCTCAGAAGTAACCTCTTTCAAACAAAAAAAAAATTTCAAAATCCATCCATAATTGTCGCTGCTATCGCGTAACATACATACAAAAAAAAAAACATAGCGTACGAATTGAGAACCTCCTCCTTTTTTGAAGTCGGTTAAAAAGGTTTATATTTATTTAGTTTAACACCGATATATTGCTAAGACGAGAGAGAATTTCCTTTTCATAAAAATGTTATGAGTATACTTGAATATTTTACGGTAGATTAGATATTTATCAGCTGACGACAGTGGCATCAGAAATGTCAACAACAAATGCCGCCTACGTTCGTGTAACTAATTATTCCCGTCACACATTATTTGGCTAATTAGACGACAGGATTGTATTATTAGTCAGACTGTTCAAATTATAGAATAATTGTCACGTTGAAATATCACTGTTACTCATTAATTGTCGACCTACGACTGACCCCTATAAAGATTTGGTCCACTTTCAACCCCTTAATGTAAGTCCACGTTTAACCTCCGAGGGCTTATTTTTTAATATTTTCAGTCCTTGTTCTACCCCTAAAGTAAAAGTTGGGACATCCTTCCGAGGGCTTACCCGGGGCTCCCAACCATAGGCTGTTGGGCGTTACGTGAGGTTTTTTAGTCGGTAGGAGTCCGGCATAGGCATAGGCATGATGGATTTTCCCTCACGTTAAAATAACCCCCTAAAGTAAAAAACACTATCGCAGAAATTTTTGTGCTTTTTGTAATGGATTGTAATTCAAAAGACTTTTTATTTTGAGATTTATATATAATATTCTATTTACGAATAGGTATACGTAATAGCTTAATACCAGACAAACCTGACCTGTAATTTTATTGGGGTGTTTTTTTTTCAACCTGTGCATAATCTCATGCCCTGTAGATCTCGATTTGACTAAAGCCATTCGTTGATGCTACATGGTAGCAATTTTTTAAAATATTTAGTTCGCCGAAATGTTAAGGATCACGAGCCACAAGACTATAGAGTGTTACCTTCAAGGTAGTGGCCCTTTGATATGACTGTTCACGCTGCCTTTGAAGAACCCGGATTTGTTGTAGGAGGGAAACACCTGCGCCAGCAATGTGTTCCATGTTTCTAGGTTCGCCAGAAAAATTCCATAAGTGCCAGTGATAGGCCCCTGGGCGAAGCCGCAGTGGCAGCCGTGGGTCTGTTGGGAGTTCTGGGGCATCTTTCCGAGGGCTTACCCGAGGCTCCCAACCATAGGCTGTTGGGCGTTACGTGAGGTTTTTTTAGTCGGTAGGAGTCCGGCATAACATCCATGAAGACGATTAATAAATAAATTGAAAATTGTGAAACGATCTTCCGGCTCACAACGGTTTCTAATCTAATAAGGGTCCTATCATACTAGTAGCTTACAATAAAATATAACTAAAAGCTATCAATCATAAATACTTAAAAATATAACTGCTTGATGATGTGATTTAAGATTGAACAGCTGTATATTAACGGTTGTACCAGCTGTTATTCTTGGTAGTTGATTGCAGTCATAATTTAATTGATAGTTCTAAATAAATCATGGACAACGAAAGTAATGTTCATAATTAATAATTACATGTGTGAATGTGTGAACCTACCCAATCTACGAACCAAAAAACCAATGTAGTTCAAAGATATAGTGTCTTACACGTTACATTGTTTCACAGACAGCTCCTTGAAAAATACAGTTATTATAAATAATGGCCGATTTATAATTTCATTATCAAAAAATCTTACAGCGACATTCTCATGAACAGAGACTTCTACCAACAATGTTTTTTTTAACGTGAGGGAAAATCCTTTATGGATGCTATGCCGAACTCCTACCGACTACAAAAAACCTCACGTAACGCCCAACAGCCTACGGTTGGGAGCCCCGAGTAAGCCCTCGGAAGGATGTCCTAGGACTCCCTATGTGAGAATGTCCAAAATATTTATGTATTTCTTTATTTCACTGCCTTTTACGTGGGCGTTTAGTATACAACTGCTAACACCTTTCTGAGGTAAAGTTCGTGGCTATATGTAAAACGTTTTACAGTAATCATGAAACCAACTTAGCATGTTACTCAAACGAATTGCATGAGTCACCGCACTGTAAATACTAAACGTTGTACCACGCACCGAAGCTGACGCCTGCACCTTGCCAAATCACACGAACTGAGCAATTGATCAGTTGTTTGTATAAACATTAGTTCACGATACAGGCCAGCTAATATATTTACTGAGTGAGAATAGATCGGTGATAGATATTGAGGAGGTAGATGTCTGATGTAGGTAGAGTAGGTAGGTGTGAATTGATGTTAAAACTGCAGTAGCTTATGAAAAATCTTCTTAGTCTTAGAATGAAAATAAAGAAGCGGAGGGAGAGGAATCCATCACACATGCTCGACTCGTCAATCCTACGCACAACAGTTAAGGAAAACTACAGCCATTTGTAACGGAGGAATGACGAACCGAACTCCTAAGGAAAGACAATTTAGGTGTAGGATAGAAAAAATACTTTAACTCCCAGAATGTTCTAATCTCCAATTACCTACGATGGTTTACACCACGCAAAGCCTCAGTCCATTAGTCATTCTTTCATCTTAGTGCATTGCATCTTTCTCCCAAACCATACCTGATTTCGGAACAGATATTTATGCCTTTTCCTTTCTGCATCATTGGGAACAAGTGGCATCTGACCCTTCAACCCCTGTGAGGCGTTTGCGCTTAGCTATATCATCTATAAGTCAACAAGTGCATCGCTAGCAGGCGAGATTTCTTTAGCTCCTTCCTTGTAATTTATTTGTATTCGAATATTTACCAAAATGTACCTAATGATTTAGTACCAGACACACCTGCAAATAGTGCTCTTGCTAACTAATGGACGAGTTATGACGAAGAAAAGGAATACTACAAACAAATCTTTGTACCAAATCCTATGGCCAGCTTGGCCAGATGTCTAACAGGCGACTACGATAAACTGATTTTTTTTATTGACATATTTATAATGGATTAATCATTTAATCAAGAACCAGTCAGATTGTATATAAGTACAAATAGAAATTCTAAATGAAACTAATAGTTAAATAACAAATACTAAACACTAACTAACAAAAAGAGGGATGCTGTGACTAATGAATAAAATTAAAGAAATAATAAATTTCACAATATAAATTGCACATGACTACTAGAATTCAGACTAGTCAAAACTTCCGAGAAACATTATATCTATCAACAGCAAGGTTTGAAAACCTATCATCTTAATAAAATGTCAACCACGTCCGGCAAATGACTCTGTTAATACCATTCCTGATACCAAATTGGCAAAAGTATCAATATCTCAGGTAGCCAAATATTTAAATGTCTTTCAATTCATAGTCGATGTCATCATGATATTAAAAGTAAAACGAATAATAACAGGATGTTGTGTCCCACCCTCGTAATTCTTCAGTCTGTGGGTTGATCATACATTAGCAAGCTTCCAAACAATGTCTAAAATAGATTTCCTGTGATGTAATAATCCATTCATGCTGCAAGAAGAAAATAATAAACCAAATAATGGTAATATTCTTGGTAGACTAAACTGGGATTTTGTAAACAGACCGAGATGCAAACTACACAGGAATTCCAGACAAATAGTGAAAGGGAAAATTGGTACAACAATATGCTTATAATGTAATAGTAATAAATGAGTAGACTATGAAAATTATAATGTTAATCACATAGAATACAGTGTTGAACAACTAGTATAATCTTATAGTAGCAATTTCTTCCAGACAAGCTTTATCAGCCATAAAATCTGTCACAGATGAAGCCATCCCTTTACCATTTCAATGTGGCTTACTCTACGAGTGATGTTAACTACTTTGCTCTATGACGAATGACCTCGTTTCTGCAGTAGCGCCAGTCTAAACCTTTAAAGTCTCTTTGAGAGTATGGACTTAGACTAGGGTATAGTAGCGTGTTCATGCTTTTGCACTGTAGGCAGGTAGAACCCACAGTTTGTTGAATCAACTTCATTGTAACGTATTTAAATCTACCTAGGTTTCTATATAGTTACTGTGGTTCTATATAGCTACTGTTACACTGGTCAGACATGTTGGTATAGAATTTCGTTTCGAGTTTTTACTTCTCTTCGCTATGGCGTCGTCGAGGCCCTAGATCATGTATCAGAGTTTGGAGTGTATTGTCTTTCCACCCAGGTCATTTGTGAAGTACTGATCTTAACTGCTTAACTATTCCACCAAAACCCAATATCATCCTTGAATTTAGCTATAGTCTCGTGTAATAATTTTAACCGTCTGGCATGTATCTCAAAACAACACACTAATAAAACTGTACTTTGTCATTGTCTTGCAATGCATTTAGTGAGTTCATTAATCATGAAGTGTAAAGCATATTCGTGTTGACGCATTATCACCTGATGATTTATTGGTCACCTGACTTCTCCAGTTATGTTGCCAAGGGGCGTAGATCCACAAGCTGAATAAAAATTTACGACGTGGTCTGATTTATACACTATAATAAAACTGGAGCTGTGTGTTTGTCAGAATCTCGAACTGCGAAACAAATGTATATTACATTATTTTTAAAAGATGTTTAGTAAAATGTGTCCAAGATTTTGGCTTAGATTAAATAGGGATTGAAATACACCCACAGATATATCTGAAATAGCTGGAGAACATTTGTTACAAGGATAACTACGAAATGTTGAGGAAATATTGTTTTATCTATAACGAACATTATAAAAAGGATAGTTTAGTTTGTTTGAATAATGTCATATAACCCAATTTTAAAAGTTCTTTCTCTTTTAGAAAATCAAATAATTCTGTAACGTAGATAGGCTAATTTATCATCTACTATCCAATGTAGCGAAATAGTAATGATTAATGTCTTATATCATCATCATCCACAAAGTTTCTTTACAATAAAGCTGATGTGTCGATGTCAGCTTTCCAGTATAACTGCAATGGGGCCGAACTTTGATAATTTCCGTGGAACGTCTGCCATCTAACCTCCACAACAAATTGGCTATGTCGAAATTCTGTAATTTAGAATATATAACCACTTTAATGTGTTAAATTACTCGACAAGTAATCATAACCACTGTTTCCTCGAATAATCTCGTTCAGAGCTTATACCTCAAAGAGACTTTAAGTACTTCTCAATATAAACGCGCATAATGTTGAGCAATGATTTATGTTGTATGTTCATTACTAAAAGAATACAAATTTGACACACCCTTTTTCAATTACGACTGACAAAGTTACAATTCTATTGACAGTTCCACTTTAAATATGTTCTATATTTTTTGTTGAAACAGCAGAAATTCTCAGAACTTCACATAAAGATGTCTAATAAGAACTTCTGAGAATTTCATATTTGACTATTCAATAACACATTAATGCTGCTTTGAACCCTATCTCAACATTTGCAACAAAAGATGCTGTTAGATCATTTTCTATCTTGAGCGGAAAACACCTCTGCACCCGTGACGTCACATATGACGACTCCGTTATTCAACCTATGGCGGTGCCTGCATTCACCCACGCAAATTCCATCCGCCCGCCTCGGCCAGCCGCCAAAATTTTCATAGTTTAGTTACGATTTCGAAAACGACCCGACGCGTCCCGCCGCCGGCGACCAAACTGCCCGATTTCTCTAACGAATTCAGTTTCTTATTATCTTCGTCAAGTTCCCTAACGTCTTGCCTTATCGTACTTTTGTGTATGTGTTTTGACTGTGTGTCGTGAAACTATTGGATTAGTTGGTGTGTGCTTTTCTTGGTACGTAATTTTGTAACTATTATTTTGATAACTTAATTCTATTGGTCCAATAATAAGCCCTTGTGGAACTCCATAACCTAAAAACGATGGAATATGTTTATATTTTACAACCCATGAAATTATTGAACCACAGAAGCCAATCTGAAGGTACTTAGAGATGAAATGCATCGTAAAATTCAAAATGAACCGGGAGCGGTTAGGTAATCAGAGGAAGTTACAGTTGCAAGTTGTAAAATTTCTTCACGGAGCGTTTGCCGCAGAGCTCCAGAGGCCATCGGTTGTTACAAAAATAGACCGAGACTCTTTCGTTTCGTTCACACTTGTGAAAATATGAATACTGGACACCCACTCGGTTACACTTCACCTTGCCAGTGGCGATGGCTCTGACCGCGTTTAGCGTGACTCACGGTGTGAAGTAGTAGCTTTTGACATGACCACTTGCTGAATATTTGACGAATGATCTCTACGCTGGTAACATGGATGATATTACTAATATAATGAACTATGAATTGTAGTTTGTAATGAAACACTATTAAATAAAACTTCATAGAACTTATTTGATAAATAAATAAACACAGATTTTACCAATCCTTAACTCTACAGTCTAGCTCTGAAGAAACCATAATTTACTAATTTTGTATTTGACAGATCTCGCTAGTGACGAGGGTAGTGTAGTTGATTATGAATCGAATCTCATTTTTATTATTACTGCTTTAGCTCTTCAAACTCATTATTGAATGATAAAACTAAGTGAAAATAAGGCAAACCATAATTTTTCAGGGGTTATCAGACTTCAAAACTTTACTAATACCAGAGATCAGCTAAATATTGTTATGCTTGTTACTTGATTAGTTCGGTATACTCCTGAATCAAGGACGACAATAATTGTATATTTTTTTTATATTGTACACTTTTTCTAATGGGGTTGGCGCGATTATTTCGATACTCTTTAAATTTGTCGATCTAATTTATCGGTTCTAGGGAATCCAATGAAATCGAGATTGACCTCCGTAAAGCGATCGTAAATAAGAAACGTAACCAAAAGCCCTATCATAGTCACTGGTGTTCTGACTTAGTAGAACGTTATTATGAGAGCACAGGTTGTGCTTTCAAGTCCCACCCAAGATAAATCTCTTAATTATGTTTAGAATGTTGCTTTGATCTTAGTCTTCATGTAATTTATGTGTCTCAACTCGACTCTATCATAATCCACTACTTGACGTCAACCTCTCCCAATTTTGACGACACTCCACATTCTCTTATCAGGTCATCGATCCATTTCACTGGGAGGCGTCCTATCTTACGTTGAATCGATCCTGGCCTTGATTTGGTCCAAGTTCATGCCGAGACCAATTCGTTGAGACGTTTCATTCAGTCTATGAGGAATTTCATTCAACAGTATCAGCATTTTTACTATTTAGGACGTTGTTGTCCACAAACCGAAATCTAAGATGCAACTCACAATTTATATTCACGCACCATCTTTACTAGTCCATGATCTTAGAAGCTTTGAGGGTTGGATTAGTGAAGGGTTTGTTAAACTGTAACTTTGAAGGTGAGTTCGAAACGAGTTTGACTTTTTGGATGATATTACGACTATCAATACTTACTATCAATACAGTGGAAAATATTTCTTAACGCTTAATCTTCGCGTGGTCGGATTATCTAACGACTTACTATGCTTACTACAATCTCTAAAAATAATATTATTTCAATCTTAGTTCCAACATTACAGTATTAATAATATATTCTCCACAAATTATTAAAAAGAAAAGAAATTGAATTATGAATGTACGTAATACAGAACTCTAATACGTCCAATTTACACTGTAAAGGTAAGTCAGATTAGAATAATAGTTATGAATGATAGATGATAGTATCTCCTCTGGATATCCTAATAAATAAATCACCACCTAATTTTAAAAGGATCTACATGATGGAAAATAAAAACCTGTACCACAACATACGAGATATAAATCTAGAACTAACGGCTGGTATTTGGGAAAGATTGCATGCTACAGATAATATTTAAACTAATAATTCACAAAGATCAGACGTAAATTCACTTCTTAGACTTGACTACAAAGACTACATATGAAATTCTATGCAAATAAACAGTTAAACATTCTTCATAGCCAAAACAACATACCCATTTGAAATGTTTTCTTATGATGAGATCACTAGATGGGGCATTTTCGTGTCCGTCCCTATTCTAATGGGAACTTATCCTAGGGATAAAAATTATCTATGTGTTATTCCAGACTATAAATTTATAAACATTATTTTTGAAAAGCAATTAGTTTGCTATATGACCATATTTTTTTAAATATGGAAAAAGAATGGGTTTCGAGCAGGATTCGAGCCTGCATCTTCTCGCATTCCGTGCAAGATGCTTAACCACTTAGCCACCGGAACCTACTCGGAACCAACGTACGTCGCCCCAAGACGTATATAAGGTGGAAAAAAAATACAAATTTAAAACTCTGTATTAATATCAAAAAACAGTATCAAACATCCACACTCAAAACACTTTTGCAGTTTTATAAAATTAGTAAGAAAAATTAATAGGGATGACTAAATAGATTCCTGTGTGGTTACGGGATAGAGTACAAATGTCACAGACTCATCCCTTAGGTGACGTAAAAGGTGACTAAGAAAATACTTTCGCGAAAAAACCATTGCGTAGAGAAGGAAAATTTGAGTGAAACTCTAACTAACGTAGTTTACTAGGCGAGGGTAGTAATAGCAAAGATAATATAATAGTATTAGGTATAAAGTCTTTTTCTGGACAGCTCAGCAATCATGTAAACATGTCATGTTTTGACAGAAGTTGTCTATGATCATAGTGTTGTAACTATACTGATTCTATGTATGTAAATAATCATTGAGTTATATCTAGTTCACCGACTTCGGTATATTAATCGCCAAATTCATCAAATCATGAAATTCGGTATATCAATATATATTATGTGCAATATTTTTTTTATATTAATTTAATTAAAGGATCTTTAAAAAAAAAGAAACTTTTAGAAAATTTAATAGTATAATCATTTATTTACAATAATATATTACTTTAGGGATGATAAAAAGTGTAGACGCCTCATTGGCTGCTTGCCGTTCTTACAGAAGCAGACTAAGACATCTTGAGAGATTTCTAATGTGGGGTTTTTAAATCCTAAGAAAGGGAAGTAGGCCATTGTAATGACATGGTGACAGGTATATTCGAAGCAAAGTAGTAAAAAATTAAAGCTTTTTGAACAAGCGCAATAAAAGCACATTAGGTCACAAAATTTGATAAAAAAAGTTACGAAACCAAATACATAGGTATTTGGTTTCGTAACTTTGGTTTTTTGGTTAGATATTTGGTTTTTTTTGAGGCGGCCAATCTCGCCGCCTCAAAAAAAAAATAACGGCACCTTCGCTTTATCACTTTGAACTTACTTCGGGACAGGTAAAGTCTTACGTAGGAAGAAAAAAAAACCAAATCATCAAATATAACAGAAGTTGAAGTACTGCTAAAAATAGGTTTGACTAGAATCGAAGATTAATGTGTCACTCAGGTTCAAAAGGAAAAGGAACACATGTAAAAAAAATGACTGGAAATTAAGCATTTGGTTAGCGAGTCTGTAACAACGCACTTTATAATCACTGGGAAAAGTCTGGCATGACTTCCGTGAAGAATTGCATCTAGCACCTACTACGGTCTTATGGCAGCTTGGCAGCGTCGCGCGCATCATTCATTTGTGTCTGATTCGTAATAGTCACTAGATGTGTCGCCGGACACAGTAATTAAAAAAGTGTTTGTTACGGTATCGCTAACCTGATCCATAATCTCAATTATTTTTTTCATGTGTTCCTCTACCTCTTTAACGTGAGCAACACATTTTGACCATTGTTCTGCTTCGATTCTCGCCAAACCTTGTTTTAGCAGTTCTTTGATTTCTGCCATTTGAAATGATTTGTTTTTTCTTCCGACATAAGATTTTACCTGTGCCCAAATAAGTACAATGGGGTTTGGCTCTTTAAGTTTGGAGAAAATCGGTTAACAAATGCGTCTTCTAGACCGAAACTGACATGCACACACACATACGGACGAAAGCAAAATCGTCTATACTGTGGAATCGAAGACCCAAACTCAAAGTGCCTTTTCACACGTACCGGTTGCCGGGTAGCCGGTGCCGGGTAACCGGCGGCGAAGGCAAGCGGTTGCCGGGCAAATCACGCCGGTACGTGTGAAAAGGGGCAAAGACTCGCACTCTTCGCTCTCTGGGTCAATAAGTGATATTATTATAGTAAGTACCTACATTTTTTCGAACTGACAGATTGATAAAACAATGACCTCCTTTTAAAATCAATTGGCCAGTACAACAGTTTTACAACACTATGGCAAAGACAAACAAGTCTGAGAAAAAATAATTTAATGACAAGCAAAAATGACAGTCTTAAATTTTTACCTTTCGAGTATTTTTCATGAAATTATTCTATAATCTCAAGGTTTATTAGTGTCGAAATGTCCGCATAAATCTAACTAGAGTTCCTTGAAACGACTATGATCAGGATTGATAATTAAATGTAAGTAATTATGGAGTAGTCAAGATCCAATTTCTTTGTTTACTATATTATTTACATCTGTTGAATTCCACTTTACATACAGATAGGCAACTCCCTGTCGCGCCACAGCTGTCAGTAGAGTTGACGTGCGCGTTGACCGACAATTTGCTTACATTTTATTGATCACACGCACACATTCAAGCTGGAGTTTCCGTCCTGTGGTAATAGATAGATGCCCAGCAGAAAGCATATAGGTATAACGAAGTAAATAAGGTGATGATTTTAAATTCTAAACAATTAGGTAATCCAAAACTTATTAAGAAAGAATATTAACAGATTACTGTTACCAACTTCACTTGACATCTATACCAAAAACCATTTAGAAATTTCATTGATGCATATGGGGATTTGTTACGAATAAATCTTAGAAGTGATACACTAATGGTTGTCATGGAATAAATAGAAAGTACAGGGTCTAGAGCGACCAGGATCGAAACCGTGGGTTTTATTGTAAAATACATGTACTCATATTATGGAAAACGATAGCTTAAAACACATTAAATTCAATATGTGCTGCAAGTTCCACCAAGTGCCATCAATCAAAGTATAAATAATTCTGATAATTTAAAAGTTAAGTAATATATTAAATAAATAAATGAATATTTGTGAACATTCTCTCAAAACATCATCTAGCCCAAATTAAGTTAATATAAGCTTGTGCAATGGGATCTAGACGACTAATATACACAGTTAGATATACATATTATACATAGAATCACCCAACAAACATTTGTGGATCACACAAATATTTGGACCGACCCGGGAATCGAACCCGGGACCACAGCGCGGCAGGCGGTATCACTACCGAATTCGTCACCGTGGCAGTTATTGATTCATTAGTACCTATATCTATCCAGATATGTATACTAATATTAATATGTGAAACTGTGTTTATGGAGTAATAAACTAAAGAACGACAAATAATAATGAAACCAATTTCTTCTTGACAGGTTGAAGAGTACCATCAAAGCGGCAGTGTTGGTCCGGCCGCGATCGTAATGTCCCAAAGATAGCAATGGGGGTTACCGAAGACTTAGCTCCTAGCTTCACGCAGAAGCCTCAGCTGCGCCAGGAAGACGATGGCAACAAACTTGTCTTCGAGTGCCAGCTGGTTGGAGCGCCCAAACCGGAGATCTGCTGGTTTAGGAGCGATGAACTGCTCAAAGAAGATGGAAGGACCAAATTCAAGTGAGTTCTTACAAGCATTTAAAAATATATCTATCTCCATTTCTTAATATAATCTTGGTTAGTCTTCCTCGCAAAATCATTTGAAGAAAATACGTGCTGTAGTGTACAGATATAGGCGTATTTCATTGATTGATTTATTGGTTATGTATACAATGCATTTTGGTAAAACTTTTCTGCTTGATAATATATTAAAATGAAAACATCTTTAATAACTTACTCACGTCACAAAGCAACACTTATGAAAAACTAAAAACAACAAACTTTCATCCCCTATTTTATCCGCTTGGGGGTAGAATTTATCAAAATCCTTTCTTAGCGGATGCCCGCGTCATATCATCTACCTGCATGCCAAATTTCAGCCCGATCCGTCCAATGGTTTGGGCTGTGCGTTGATAGATCACTATGTCAGTCAGTCAGTCACCTTTGAGTTATATATATTTAGATAGATAGACAATAAATTATATAAAAGTAAAATCAAAATTAATGCTGCACTAGTATTAAACTATTCAAACTTCATGATAGATATTGCTTAATACTTACTTGAACAAATTAAAAGTTTATTTTTTTAATACCGACAAAATGGAGCTGTCAAAACATTCTGGTTTAAAATTTAAAAAGTTAACACCGATGTTACTAATCAATCATATTCAAAATTGCCGCAGTCGGTAGAGTTCAAGCTGTAAATAATATGTGCAACTTGAAGCCGTCATCGTATCGTTATATTCTAGTATTTTATTGCAATATGCAATCGTTGAATTGATTTATCAAGGAGTAGGCAGTACAATTACAAATCAATGAATGCTTGATGACTTCATGACCTGTTCCTACTAGATATGCAGATACAGAAGCTTACCATTTAAATTAGCAATATTGAAGTCATGGTTACAGAGAACGGTTAGCGCTACATTTTTTAAATATTTAGCTCGCCAAATTGACGTCAACACCAGCCTGATGGTAAGCCGTGAGCGTGACTCATCTAGCCATTGGGGGCCGGTCTCTCAGTCCGTAAGACTTTCGATAGTGGTCCTCAAGTTGGCGGCCCTGTGATGTGCCTCTTCACGCCCCTCTTGAAGAACCCGAGATTGTAAGATGAGGGAACACGTGTGCGGGCAGGTCGTTCCATGTTTTTATAGTTCGACAGAAAAACGATCTTTTAAAACGCTCAGTTCTGGTGAAGATTCTCTCCACTGTGTATGAGTGGCATCTCTGCCCGGCACGCGTTGTTCGGGATCGGAAAGGAGAGGTTGGGATCAGGTTGAAGAGCTCTTCAGAACATTCACCGTGATACATTCAGTAGAAGGCAGCCAAGGACACTAACAGTTCGAGGCGGCAACTGTTACAGACACGTTATTTTTCTCTATGACAATGAAAATGCTCGATAGGGAGTTCTGCTTATTGTAAGACTCATCACAACGTATTGTCTTATGCTACTCAAGTTCATTCAGAGTTGTCTGTTTGTCTGTCTACCTAGCGGGAGACCTACCAAAGTTATCCAATATATCCATCGACCGTCAATTGTACCAGCATCGTGATACCGGCTATTGCCACTTGATACGGACAATTAACTAAAAATAATACACCGAGCTTAGGCCTCTCCGTTTATTATTTTTTTTAAATAAATAAATGTTTATTGCAAAACTTCAGTACAGCTTTTTTCCCATAACATTTCACCCACAAAATGCAATTGACAGACCTTACGATATACAAACAATATAATCGAAAGCATTTAAAAACAATAAGCAACGGACCCGGCTTTATGGGCTCCCGACACGACCATGCCTTGCAAACGTGGTAATAATACAGATCAGTGTCAAACATGAATGAAAGTTGCTTCAGTGTGCTTGATTTCTTTGCATGTCTGTGTGCATCACTCTTTGTTTATTTTTCAAATTTTTCCTTTCTATAATAAATGGTATCATTTTTCTGATCAACAGTTTGCGTAGGTACTCTTCAGTCTGTTTAACTTTGGTTTGTATTTAAACAAAAGATAAATTCAACTTATTTGTGGATATCATTTTCTCCGTCAAAATGTGATGAAAACCATCATTTACCTATCTTACGGCCCATCATTGAGGAGTTTCTGGGACGCCATTTACGCTATTGTGAATTGTTATATTTCTAAATACAAACATATTTTTCGTCTTATTCGTTACACTCGTGGTTAACATGTTGAAGCGTCATTAACGGCTGAAGTAACTCGCCTTACGACTTCTCGTCATTTCTCCCTGCTAGTTGACAATCTGGAGCACCCATTTAAGGGGTCTCCTACCAACAATTTTATCTGGTCGGTCATTGGTGATCGTCCTCTCGGCCTGGTGCCCTCAACTCTGCCCTGAACAACAAGGCGCTCTACAGAATCATTATTTCGCCTGGAGACGTGTCCGAACAGTTTTAGTATGCGAGTTTGTACTAAGTTAGATAGACGCTGTGTAATGCCGAGTTCACATAATATCGAGATATTTGTGTGAAATTCTGTCCACGATATTTGCAACATTCTTCTTCAGCACCACATTTCCAGAGCATCTATCTTTTTCCTTTCTTTGTCTCGCAGCGTCCACGTCTCTACCGCGTACAAAAATATGGGAATATAGGATTAAATACATAAAAAATAATGAATAAAAAATATCCAAATCATACTGTTCTTCTTTAAAAGAAATAATTAAATTTTATGTACATCATTATTTGTTCTGTTGTGCAAATAAAACAGATTATTGTAGCGACACCATTACTGTATCCCCGGGGTCTAGCCCGGTATTCATCAAAGTGGAGACGAGAAGAAATGTGTTGTGATTTCTTAACGATAAATGACGCAATGCGAGATGTGGAAATAACGAAATCTTATTGGTTATCAAAAGTAAACACATGTCTCCTTCTGTGTCGTGTCCTCTCCGCTTTGGTGGAAGTCAAGCTCGTTTGTTGTGTAACAGAGAGGAACATCCACAACTATAAACCATTATGAGTAACATCCGCGCTCCATTACTTTCAGCCTTTGAAGTGTGTGCAATAAATTTTATTTTTGAATAGCTTTGACATTGACCTGAAAACTTCTGTTATTCGCTATGTGTCTTCATTACTCATGTAATTTACTCATTTTTCAAATTCATCCCTAGGGCAGTCCACTCCTGGACGCAGGCCTCTCCCAATTTACGTCACAACACACGATCCTGCGCCTTTCGCTTTCAGTCCCTGCCTGCGAACTTCTCTAGGTTGTCGGTCCACCTGGCGGGTGGATGTTCTACCTTACAATTGCCGAGTCGCGTCGCCACTCTGGAACTTGTTTGCTATATACACTCGAGAGCAATGAATCCGGGTCACTTAAAGAATGTTAAAAATCTCGGAAACTAAAAATGATAGGTTAATGCAATAAATTGTATTTAATAGACAATGTAATACTCCTTAAATGAAAGTAAAAAAAATATGAGTCACCATACATTTTATTAACACAAAATTACATAAAGAAAAAACTGCTGATCTCTCCTTAAAACAAAAATAGGAAACATGAAATTTTTGAACTTTATTACGATTTTCTTGAATTTTAATACTTCGTATTGCCTCCTCGTGCTTCCATTACTGCGTTTACGCGGTTTGGCATGCTGTACACCAAGTTCCTTATACGATTTTGGGGAATATTCTCCCATTCCTCTGTGAGAGCAATTTTGAGCTCACGAAGCGTGATTGGGGGAGGGTTTCGTTGTTTTACGCATCTGCCTAGCTCGTCCCAAGCATGCTCGATCGGGTTGATATCCGGGCTGCGCGCTGGCCACTCCATACGAGTAATGTTCATCTCTTGAAGGTAGTCATTCACAATCCTACCTGTATGAGGTCGGGCATTGTCATGCATAAATATAGCATCCTCACCTAAATTGACCATAAATGGACCAACGTGATCATTGAGGATTTCTTCCACATATCTTACGCTAGTTAAAGAGCCGTTTTCTATGATCACCAGCTCTGTGCGACTTTCAGAAGAAATTCCGGCCCACACAAGTACAGACCCACCACCGTAGGCTACTTTTTCTTCGATGCATGCTTGCTTGAATCTTTCCCCTGGTCTTCGATACACTCTGTGTCTTCCATCGTGCTTGTAGAGCATAAATTTTGATTCGTCGGAGAACATAACTTTTGACCAATCTTCAATACTCCAATTTACGTGGCTCTGGGCATACCTTAGTCTCGAAATACGATGCCCACGCTCCAGTTTAGGGCCGTTTGCAGGTCTAAGGGGTTTTAAGTTAGATTCAGCAAGCCGACGTCTTACTGTCCATGCACTTGGGTTACTTCCTCCGAGGCGTCGAAACTGATTGGTGAGTTCAGTTCCTGTGAGAAAGCGATTTCGAAGCATGGTGTTCACCAAGTATCGGTCTTCTCGTGCTGTGGTACACCTGGTTCTGCCCGTTCCTGGTCTGCGTAGGTTAGAACCAGTTTCTTCGTAACTTCGGAGAACTCTTTGTACTGTTGACAGCGACACACCGACAGTCCTGGCTGTATCGCGCTGACTCCGGCCGGTTTCCAGCATTGTAAGTATTCTGGTGCATTCTTCAGGCGTAAGCGACATAATTTCAGCTTGATTAAAGAATATAGAGCACTATCAACATGGTTTATGTACCCACATAAATGACAGATTACAAACAAAAGCAACACCAAATGCTGTAATTTCGTAGTTCCATCTTCGAAAGTGGCCCTTTTTCAAATTTGATTTTTTTATGATATAATTTTACAATAACTAAGAAGTTTTAATACCTTCATTTAAGGAGTATTACATTGTCTATTAAATACAATTTATTGCATTAACCTAGCATTTTTAGTTTCCGAGATTTTTAGGATTCTATAAGTGACCCGGATTCATTGCTCTCGAGTGTAGTTGAACTTAGTTGATAAACTGTCAAATCATAGTGTTCCGGATGTTTGCGTCAGTTTGGCGGTGCGCTGTGGTTAACTCCATCATGTCATGTGACGCGAAAATAAAGTACTAGTTCTAAATATCGGTAAGAGCAGCAGAATATATATATCGAATGTTTTTCACTAGTTTTCGCGCACTAACGGATATTTTAAGTTACCCTTTTTTTTTTAACTGGAGGGATAATCCATCATAGATGCTATGCCGGACTCCTACCGACTAAAAAAATCCCACGTAACGCCCAACAGCCTACTGTTGGGAGCCCCGGGTAAGCCCTCCGAAGGATGTTCCAGGACAAAAAACCACTACAACCACCGTGGAAATTTAAAAAAAAATCTAATATATTCAGTCTTATAAGAACTATAAGACTGAATAAATTAGAGGCAATAAGGCAAGATTTGTAAACAAAACGTGATAACAAGTAAATGAAAGCATTCGTAGGGTTAAATAATGATAATTACTCACACATACATACACATTGGTGTTGGTTGGCTGTATAATTACACAATAACCTTGAAGCTATAAACTTCTCACAGATAAACAAACAACTTGTGTTTATATTCAATACTGAAATTACTATTACAGACTACTTCTTGTTACATTCGTTTGTTGAAATATGAAGTGTTGGTAAAGAAATATATTGAAAACAAAGCTCCGACTCAGAGATATTTTGAATTTTTTGCCATACCAAGAACTATACCGGATGGCGCAAAGATCAAATAAAAATGTAAATTCCATAAAGTATGTAAATAACTATTTGTAGTCCCCTGTTTTACCAGTGACGTGCTTCTTTAACCTTAACCCTTAATAAGTCACTTCAGTTTCAGAATAACCTTGAAAGATTAAAATGTTTATTTTGTTTCATAATTCTGAAATTTATGGCTTTAGAATAAAGAAAATTCTTAATAGTTCATTAAAGTCAGATTAAGATTCGTACCTTTTTACCCGAACTGCCGAAGACAGGAGGGTAATGTTTTTCAAGTTAATGTATATATGTATGTATGTGTGTCTAATTCTTTGTCACGTCCTACAGCCTGAACGGCTTGACGGATTTTGACATGCGAAGTGTCATTTGATTCGTCGTGATTGTGTGAGTGACACCAGATACATTAAAATTTCTAAAAAATCAAAATGGCTGACTTTTGGCGCTAAAATGAAAACGTTGATTTTTTTTCTTGCACGCTCTACAGACTCAACGGCTTGACGGATTTTAACATACGAGGTGTCATTTGATTCGTCGTGATTGTGTGAGTGACACCAGGAATATTAAAATTTTTTAAAAATGAAAATGGCAGTCTTTTGGCGCTAAAATGTAAAGTTTTATAATTTTTCTTGGACGCTCTACAGCCTGAACGGCTTGATGGATTTTTAAATACAAGGTGTCATTTGATTCGTCGTGATTGTGTGCGTGACACCAGGTATAATAAAACTAGCTGACCCGCGCAACTTCGTTTGCGTCAAAGAGAGAAGTGTAGTATAAATATTTAGTGATATAATATTTCCCGTCGCATTTACTCCGTCACTTATGTTCATTAGAGCTGCTGACCCACACAACTTCGCTTGCGTCACATGAGAGTGAGAAGGAGATAGGCGTGGTATTAATATGTAAAGTGATATGATGTTTCCCGTCGCATCTACTTCCGCCCGTCCTTTTATGGTACGAATCCGACTCGCACTTGACCGGTTTTTATCGTTCACTTGACTGGCTACCACTGCAGACCACGATTACTGCCGTCGTCGCCTCGCTCTATTTTAAAACTTACTAAGAGGGTTATTGTAAGCGAACCGAAAAAGATAGGCATATGCGGTTCAGGACTTTTTTTTTAACTTTTTAAGAGGAACAATTTTATAGTACACTATTTTTACGTAACTTTAACCATTTCCACAGTGTACGCAATGGAAGCTCTGAAAAGAAAGAAATTTTCCCCGTTCTCAAAACATTATTCATGGCTGCTCCGCCCCTATTCGTCTTAGCGTGATGTTATACTGTTATTAACCATCCTCAATAAATTGACTATGAAACTTTAAAATAATTTTTGAAATGCAACCAGTAGTTTCTGAGATCGTAGCACAAACAAACTTAGTTTTAAAATATTGTGAGCGGACCTTAAGAGATAGACAAATTAGGTTATTCTGGGCGAACCTTAAAAGATAGACATATGCCGTCGCGGACTTTTTTTTAGAACTTTTTAAGAGAAACAATTTTGTAATACACAATTTTTACGTAACCTTAACCATTTACGCAGCGTACTCTTCGGAAGCTCTCAGACGTTAAAAAATATTCCCCGTTTTCGAAACATTCTTGATTGCTGCTCCGCTCCTATTTGCCTTAGCGTGATGTTATATAGCCTATAGCCATCCTCAATAGATGGACTATCAAACTGTAAAAGAATTTCCGAAATCCAACCAGTAGTTCCTGAGATCCTAGCGTTCAAACAAACAAACAAACAAACAAACAAACAAAGAAACAAACTCTTCAGCTTTATAATATTAGTATGGATTCATGGAAAATCGATGGCGGACTTTTGGCGTTATAATTATTTGACTGCGATGAACGCAAAACTACTGAACCGATTTCGATGCGGTATTATGTGTTTATAAGGCCTTGTTTAGACTTAAATTCTAACATTTGTTTGATTGCAATTGGTTGAGTAGCACCAGAAATATGACCAAAAATGTAATAATTAAGGTTGAATTTTGGTGATGTCCTTTCACTACACGAAAATTAATAACGCCACTACTAACATAACTAAAAAGTTTTAAATAAACTTACTTACCTATTTAGAATACAAAAACCCGACTGCCAAATAAACATACAACTGAAAAGCAAAAAATAAGGTCTACATTTCTTTTGTGATTTTCTTTACGCTACTTACCTTTTTTACTTTGTCGGCAACATTTGCAGGCGGGAACAAGCTATGTCAAGCGAGTAGTGGTTTACAAAATAGCTACATGTTCCCATAGCTTTTATTCAAAGCCACGGCAGGGGTTGCTCGAGTCGTGGGTCTGATACGGGGCGCGGCGGCTGGGTCTCGAGGTCGCCCTCTACAAATCCGAGGCTCTGTGTTTCCTCGGAGGGGGCCACCCGCGGGATCGAGCCTACAGGTAGGGTGCGTCAGAATCGGCGTCGAGCCCTCGACGAAGTATCTGGGGCTCGTACTCGATGGCCGGTGGAACTTCGGACATCACTTCCTAAGTTTGGTCCCAAAACTGAGGGGGGAATCAGCCGCCCTTACGCGGCTGATGCCCAACATTAGGGGACCCAACGCTCCCTACAAGAGACTGTACCTTTAGATCGTGCTAAGTATGGCCCTATACGGGGTCCCCGTATGGGAGGAGACCCTGACGGCCAGCAATGTGGCTAGATTGCTGAGCCCGCAGAAGGCGATGACCGTCAGGGTGATAAGGGGATACCGCAAGATCTCAGGTGAGGCGGCATGTCTCCTAGCCGGGACCCTTCCATGGGACCTGGAAGCGAGAGCCCTTGCGTCACTATAAAAATGGCGCAAGGAGGCGCTGGAGCGGCGCCAAAGGCTTGCGTCTCGAGAAATCGAGGCCCAGCGGTCCCAGCTCCACCAGGAAACCGTGGAGACATGGAAGGTACGACTTGAGCAACCAAAGGGAGGATTCGCCACAATCGCGGCCGTCAGCCTGGTCATGGACGAGTGGCTGGAGAGGAGACACGGTGCTCTCTCCTACCGGTTGTCACAGATACTTACCGGGCACGGTAGCTTCGGTAGGTATCTGTGGCGAAGACACCGGAAAACCACGGCCGAGTGTCAGCACTGCGTGGACCGCAGCGATGACACAGCGCTCCACGCACTGGAGTGCACGGCGCGGGCGCAACAGTGACAGGTCCTCGTGGTAGGTCTGGACGTGGACACTCTCTCGCTCGAGACCATGGTGTGAGCCATGGTCTCCAGTGGGAGTAAGTGGGACAGCGCCGCCTCTTTCTGCGAGCAGGTCATGCTCGTGAAAGAGGCGCCGGGGCGGAAGCGGAAGAGAACTCTCCCATCCGAGTTCCGCAGTCGGCGGCCTAGGCACCGCCAACGTGACTTCGCCGAAGACTATCGGCCTCCATGACCGGGGGCCTGAGGACCGTGAGTGGGCTGCTCACTGTCCTTACAGAAGCAGGCCCATGACGGCAGTGTGACGTGAGGGATTCACGCACGCCCCCCAAGAAGCGGGATCACAACCGAAAACCCCCCCAAAGACGCGGAATAGCACCCGAACCACTAGGCGAGGCCGCAATGGTAGCCGCAGGTCTGTTGGGAGTCCTGGGACATCCTTCCGAGGGCTTACCCGGCTCTCAACCGTAGGCTGTTGGGCGTTACGTGAGCTTTTTCAGTCGGTAGGAGTTCGGCATAGCATCCGTGATGGATTTTTCCTCACGTTAAAAAAAATGTTTTTTCGAATGTTTATTGTTTTACGTGTCAAAAATTAGTTATGGTTGCCATGCCGAACTTCTTCCTCCCTATAACCACACGGCGACAATCTGCTGTATACGGGACGATAATATGATAAAATCCGTGAAGTCCAGACCCGACACTAGTAGACTATATAGTTTTTATGGAATTATCTATAAAACCATGCCAACAAAACGTATTATATTAACCAAAACAATACGTAATAAAAACATTTATTTTTTATTTAGTAACATCGCACGTCATAATAAACACATAATACTCTACAGACAGAACCAAAGGTTGCTGAAGAAAAACATTTTCTACAGCAACCCTTGGTCTTTCTTTACAGAATTATAGAAATTATCTATACGTTTTTAGGAGCATACCATACATCGCAACACTTTGCAGAGGGCTACACGATCCTGGGGTCATCCTACCGATGCTTACCCGGGGCTCCCAACCGTAGGCAGTAGGTAGGGAATGTGTGGTTTTTAGTCGATAAGAGTCCGGCATAGCATCCATGTAGGATTTTCCTCACTCACTGACTTTTTTATTCAAAGATCAAATGTTCATCAAATATTTTTTCCTGAACAATAATCCCCTACGGATTCGTATAAATAAATATTGTATGTTCGGATCCCGGGTAAGACAAGCAAATTTTATATAATATATAAGACAAAAAAATACATAGAGACCTTATTCTTAGCATTCCATGAATTAACCGGTCCATAGCGTGGCACAGGGGGGTACACCCTGACGGCGTCTAGGACTTGCGACCCATTTGAGTAGGTTTAGGGTGGCCACCTTACTATGCGCATAAACGATCACATTCCACCGTCAACAATGTTCCCCCCCTGCCCAACCAGATTTGGTAAGATCCTATCAATGCCGCTTTGGATACTCGTTTTAGTAAAGAGCTTACTGAAGCTCTTGGCAATCCAAGGTCCTTAAATAAATTATACAGGGATTTAGCTGGAATTCCCCTTGCTCCTACTTCTACGGCATAGAGTTTAACCACACAGCCATTTTTGGTTAACTCATTGGTCAAGTCAAAGTATTTATTTGTCTTCATGGCGTGTTTCTTCGGTATGTTGGTCTCCCACGGCACCGTCAGCTCCACGAGCACCGCACGTCTGTGTATCCTCGAAAACAGGAATATGTCGGGTCTGGATGACGAGGCACATACATCCTCCGGGATTTTGTAGTGTTTTTCATACGTGTCTGAGAGTATAGTCCAATCGGCGGCAGCCATCAAAATTGAGTATGACTTTTGAGGTACCTACTTTCTTTGAACAGCGTTCCTTTACAAACACAACGTCATTTCTTTTGTTTGTGGTTAATCCCTTTTTCGCTCTCGCTACCGCCAAACTGATAGCCTCACGTATGATTTCCAATACTCTATCGTGTCGGCGTGAGTAATGACCCCGGTCTAATAACGTCCTACAACCTACCAGCAGGTGCCTAGCAGTTCCAATCGCTTCTCCACATGCATTACATGTTTTATCTGTGCTTTTCCCCACCTGACCAGATTACTTTGGTCGGGGAGGGTCAACTGAAACGCTTTCAGGTAGAATCTAAGCAAAGCCGGCGACCAGACGTACAATAAGGTACGCCACTGCAAGGCCATGGGAATACAAAATTCGTCCAGAGTAAGCCATTCATTCAGCATCTCCAGGTTCATCGCGTGCACCTTAATAATAATAATAATAAATGTCTCTGAAGTCCTAACCACCGGTAGCTTGGTCCCTGTACCCGATGCCGGTGGGACACTATTTTTTATATTTTTAAATGTACCTTTTTTATACGTATATTTAAAAATGTAATTTATATGTTAATGTATTTGAATAAAGAGAAAAAATAATAATAGTAATCTTTATTTACATTAAAACACAAATTACATCATTATTCCTTATTTCTATGGCAAATGTTACATGTATCCTACCTATTACAATTTCTACACAAAATACACAAAGAAAAAGGTATTTTACTTATCAACTCCACACTAGGGCGAGCCTGTCTCGTGGAGTTTTTATGTGGTTTTTTTTTTTATACCACTAAGGTGGCAGACAAGCATACGGCCCACCAGAAGGACCGGTGGTCACCGCAGCCTATGAACGTTTGCAACACCAGAGGTGCCACACTCGCGCTGCCGACCCTTCATGTGGTATTACCATTTGTTGTTAGAATTACAGATTAGCTGATTTCAGAGTAAATTAATATAACAAACATAATTATCGTATCAAATAACATTTTTTTTATATGTTAAATAATTGGGTTAGATTAAAATTGGTTTTTACATTAGATTATTGTAATAAATTAAATTATTGTTACATATTATATGTTTTATAAACTATAGAAGAGAACATCGAATAAATTATAGCTAAGTATAGTAATTATGTACCTAGTTAGTTATTTTGAATTTTCGTGCGTTAGGATTGTCCCAATGCTGAGTACCTACGTGGATGACATGTGTGTTGGGATGATGGAATGGAAGTGTGTGTGTGTGTGTGTGTGTGTGTGTGTGTGTGTGTGTGTGTGTGTGTGTTTGTATGAGTACAAACATGTGTTACAATCTAGGAGAGCACCTTAAGCAGACTTTCCGAGTCATAATACGACTGTTGTAGGAGCCACTTGCGGACCATGGTTTTGACTTCACTGGTTCTTGATTTTTTAATGTTACACAGTTTGGTTACCTTGTTATATATATAAGTAAGCTTAAATTCTTGCATTTTCTGTGCAAACTTAGTTTTGGTTCTGACTGGGGGACACCTAAAAACCCTACGCTCCAAGAGTCGAGGATATTCCGAAGACAGTGTAATAATTCTGTGTTGCTTCATGACCAGTTTTTGAATATATAACTGACGCACGTTCAGTGTTGAAGTTTCCCTATACAGATTTTCAGTAGAGAACCAGAATGGCTTCCTGTACATGACTTTCAAAACAGATCTTTGCGCTCGCTCAACGAGTAGCATGGCGGACGCGTCCACTCCACCCCACACCGTCAGACAGTAGCTCAGTATCGATTCACACAAAGCCGTATAAACCAGTCGCAGTATTCTTACATCGGCTGAGTTACGTAACAGTTTCATTACGTAAATCAGTTTTCTGGTACGTTTTGCAACTAGTTCTATGTGGGGTCTAAAACAGAGTGTACTATCTATTAAAACACCAAGATATCGGATCTCTTCCACCATTTGAATCGATTTGCATGTACAGTATCTGGAGTCACAGCTTTTTGAGTGAATTTTGATTGCATAGGATTGTTCCGGCGCTGATGCCTTCGTTTTGTAAAAGCATAGATAGTTCATTTTTTTAATATTCAATGAAAGCAAGTTATGGTCCAACCACTGTTTCAGCCTCCCCAAAGTACGCTGTGCGTTTTCATGCACAGATGCCCAAGTATCACCATGGAATATAATAGCAGTGTCGTCTGCATAGCAAATGGTTTCCGCATTTGGTGCAATCGTTCTATGAATATCATTCGTGTAGACTACAAACAACGTTGGACCCAAGACACTTCCCTGTGGAACCCCAAAAGTAATGTCTGCCTGAGTGCTGATATAATCATCAACTTTCACACACTGCCGCCTGTTTGTTAGATACGTCTTGAACCATTTCAGTGGCAATCCTCTTATACCAACGAATTCCAATTTTTTAAGTAGTATTGGAATTGACACCGTGTCAAAAGCCTTCGTGAGGTCAACAAAGACACCCAGACATTTCTCATTGTTGTCCAAGTACGTTGTCACCAGTTTGGTCAGAAGGCTCACTGCGTCTTCCGTAGATTTTCCGCGTCGGAAGCCAAACTGTTTCTCACATATGAGTCCGTGCGCTTCAAGGTAAGACATAAGGCGTTTATTTACAATTTTTTCTAGAATTTTAGAAAATGTTCCTAATAGAGATATGGGCCTATAGTTTTCAGGAACTTGTTTGGAACCGTTTTTATGTATAGGCGTAACCTGAGCTTCTTTCCATTTGTCAGGAAACACACCCGAGCTCAGGCTTAAATTTATAATGTGAGTTAGCGGTTTTACAATTTCACTATGAATCTCCTTGATTAATCGCGGTGAGAGATTATCTATTCCCGGCGCGCTATCTCTTTTCAGATCTGCAATAAATTTATTTACCTCACAAACATCAGTAGGTTGCATGAAGAAAGTGGTGGCAGCTGGCTCTCCTAATTTTTGTTTTTGTGCTACGGATTCTTCAGTTTCGTCTAAAGAGTTCAAAATTTGGGAGGCAAGATTTTTACCGACAGTGGAAAAATATTCATTGGAATCATCAATAGATGTTTGTGGAGTGGATTTAAATTTGAGGAGTTCACTGTTGTGCTTTTGATTACTACCTTGCTCAGTAATATCTTTTATAGTTTTCCATAAGCTCTTAGAGTCGTTTTTATTTTGTTCTAGTTTTTGACTATCATAATGTCGTTTTGTCTTATGTATTAAGTTTTTGAGAAAGTTTCTATAGCGCGTGTAAATAAGTTTTTTAATTTTATCATCTGGATTTATGTTTTGATATCTTATGTAGTTTGTCTCTATGATTCATGCATCTTATAAGACCTGGGGTAATCCATGGTTTGCATATAAATTCTGAACGGCTAATTTTTTTATCAGAAGTGTGTTTCTTTATTGCACTGCCTAATGTTAAGTGAAATGCATTAGCTGCCCTATTGACATCCTCCTCGGCCATTATTTCATTCCAGTCGTCACGTTTGAGTTCTTTAATTAGTTCAGGAAAGTCGATTCTACTTATTGTACGCTGCACGTTGTTTCTGCCAATCGGAACCGCCTTGTTACATCCCATCATCACCATCCGATGATCAGTAATGCCTGCGTCACAAATAAGGCCTATAGCGTCCTCGTGCCGCGATTTGAGAAAGATGTGATCAAGGCAGCTGTGTAATCTGGTTGGCCCTGATACAACCTGTCTTAGCCCATGTTCAGACATGAGGCATGAATATTCGGACACCGAACCATCCGAAAGGTCCAACAAATTTATGTTTATGTCCCCAGTCACTATTATTGTTGAAAACTTAATAAGTGACTTAATAATTGTATCAAGTGAAAACACAAAGGCGTCTGTTTGTCTATGTGATGGAGAACGATAGATGGCTACGAGTGCCACTTCACCTGGGAGTTCTACCACGAGACTTTCTGCTTCTAGAATATCTGGCTCTGAGGTGGATGAGGTCCAGCCGTCTCTGATGTAGGTTACAACTCCTCCACATTTGTTGAGGTTATTTACTGTGGAATAAGCCTTGTAGCCTTGTAGTTGTCTAACTATTGGGTTGGTTGCCAGGTGGCATTCGGTAAGAACGATGACATCATAGTTTATATTCAGTCTTTTCAGAGCAGTGCAGAAAGTATCAAAATTTGTCTGCATACCTCTTATGTTGAAAGTCAATACCTTTAGATTGTAATCACTGTGCAAAAAATTCTGACATAATTCCAGTCTATCGAGTTCAAGACACTCAAAGTTGGTAATTTTATCTATTTCATTCGTTAAAAAAGCTGCCATTTATAATTTAAAATACAATTTTCTTCATTAAATCGAATGGGGTAACGTGTCAAGAACTCGACGAGGTCGGAACAATCGTTTATATGCAGCACCTTATAGGCATCTCTCTCATCCTGCTCCAAAAAAGATTTTGTAATGTCTTTTTCTGTTTGTCTCCGGATACTACCCAACCCCACTCCACCAGTTTGCGAATCCACCATGAATTTCTTGTGGAATTGGAGGCGTGACTCAAGTTCTGCTATATTTTTATCCTTTGGAAGAGTTTAAACGATTTTGTCTCTTGATTTTGCCAAGACGTGCATTTTAGTAACTCTTAGATGTTTATAGAGTTCCGACGGCTTCTTAAACGTCATTCCGAAGTTATTAGAGGCTCTATTTAGTGCCGACGGGCTAGCCGATTGAGCTAGCCCTAGCCACGACTTCAGCGTCTTCGTAACATTCGCATCCAATTTTTTGAGAAGGTTTTGGCTTATAAGCCAAAACCTTCTCAAAAACCGTTTCTTGTGCACGATATATCGTGCACAAGAAACGGCCAGTTTAGACGTGATGTTAAATAGTTGTCATTTGTCATATATCCATGCTTTCTTGACGTTACCTATTGGTTGTTGGTCTACCTTTTTTATGTCAACAATGAAACTTTCAATTATGTCATCCAAAGCTGGAGTACAACCTCTGTTATCTATCTTTCTGCCAAGGTTTCAGATATAATGGAAACTTTTTCCCCGCCTATAGCAAGCCCTGGGTCATACGACGTAAACTTAGGACCCCACCTACCCAGACTTAGACAGTAGCATTTGCTAGGTTTTGTCCTCATTCCATCTGTCCATGTACAGAATTTATCCACTTTACGCAGTAGGTCTTGGCACTGCTTTGAGCTGCGAGTCAGGATTGCGAGGTCGTCTGCAAACGCCAGGATGAACTCTGTATATTTACCATTTATTTAAAACCAATATCGAAATAATACTGTCTATTAAAATACTTATTACTATATTGAAAACTATTGGTGATAAACAGTAACCCTGGAACAAACCTACTCTATACTTTAAGCGAGCGTATGTCCTTCTTTTGTATTGATTACAAATTTTAATTGGTAGGTTTTAATATAATAAGAAGCTATTATTTCACAGATTATTGACGGAAAGTTATACCATTTTAATGCAAACAACATAAATTCATGCTGAACTGAGCCAAAGGCGTTTTCCAAATCTATCCAACAAACTGTTAATTGCCTTTCATTTAATCTGGCATCTTTTAGACTTTCCGCCAGCAGAGAATTATGTTCCAGACATCCTGAAATTCCGGGAAGAAACCCTTTCTGGTGATTTGGTCTAAAATACTTATTGCTGATCATAAAATCACTCATTTTAAATTGAAGCCATGAGAAGAAATTTTTTGATATTGTGTTGGTTAACGCTATCGGTCTGGCGTCTTTTGGACTGGTAACAATTTCTTTCTTAGGAATGAGCACAAAACTGGCCTCTCCGAAGGCCGCTGGTATTTCTTTACTCGACCAGATCCTGTTAAATATGCTCAGAAGGTGTTTACGTATTGTTGGACATTTTTTATAGACTATGTAAGGTAGGTATGCCATCAGGCCCAGGGGCAGATTTAGTTGATTTTTTTTTAATTTGAAGTTCAGTTTCTTCTAAGCTAGGTGGATTACTGTTAATTAAGAATTGGGGACTTGTTGGTTTCTTTTCCTTTGGTTCACTATATGATTTGTCATATTAAGGCACCTCATAATTACTTTTATAGTAATAGCTCTGATCGTTACTTATGTCCAGCCTACCATGCTTTCTGTCATTAAATATATTCCTCGAGTATTTAAAAGGGTCTCTATCAAATTCTACTTCATGTTTGGCTCTATTTAAATTATTAGTTTCATTAATTAGTTGAATGGAGATCCCTTGAATTAATTTCAGTATGGACCTTAAAGCCCTAGCCAGTTGGTGACTAAGTTGATTATCGCCCATAGCTTTAGCAATCCGTAGTCGTTTGATAAGTTCCCTCTTTTTTGCCTCATTTTGATTTTAAAAGTGTTTATTCTATTTTTCCGAGCGTACTTTGAATGTGGTGGATAATGCTCGTGCAGATATGTATGGATAGTATCCTGAAAAGATTCCACTTGCTGGTTAAGGTCCTGTTTTTCTCCGGGGTGTTCTAGCAGGATGGCCAGATTTTGATCGTGGGCTTACCAGGTGCTCTGCTTTAGAGAGGGAATACTAAGACGGGCCCGGATGTTAATGGGCTCCTGGTTTAATTCACCGTCTGGCTTACCATGGGATATATGAGTTTCAACTCTATCCGTGGCAATATCTGAAGAACTTAGAGACGGCTGTCTTGCTCCAACACCATCATGTGATTTTAAGTGCTTTATAAACCAGGCTCTCTTCTTGTAAGTTTTCCCGCACGTTGGGCATTTCCAATCCGTGTTCTCGTTAGAGTGATTTTTCGGTGGACAATTCTTTCGCCCCTCCCCCCCTCTTGGATTGTCCTGGGGGTATTTTTCTTTTCCGGACTTTTAGCGATTTAGTACAGGACATGGCTTGCTAGACCATTGCCCTCGGCTGTCTTTCCAGCTGTCAATAGTCTTCCCTAATTGTCATCTGTCTTTCCAGATGTCATCCCGTCTCTCCAGGATGCTATATTTCAAAGAGACCGTGTTCTTAGCATTCCATGGATTCTCCGGCGCCGGGTCCATAGCGTGGCACAGGGGGGAACACCCCGACGGCGTCTGGGACTTGCGACCCATTTGAGTAGGTTTAGGGTGGCCACCTTACTATGGGCATAAACGATCACCTTCCACCGTCGACAATGTCCCCCCCCCCCTGCCCAACCAGATTTGGTAAGATCCTATCAAGTAACAATTTTTTTTTGTTTACGTCTGATACCTAACTATTTTGTAAGGCCAATATTTTAGTTTAGATTTAAAATAACGGTCGCCATCATGTCCCAACTGGCCTCCTCTGAAAACCAGTGCTGTGATATCCGCTAGCCGTGAGACAGTAATAAGCTGAGAGGGGGCCATGTTCTGCAAATGTGGCGGGTTTTACAATAATTTATGTTGTGACCATTGTGGTATATGTATCTAACTTATCACTTTTTGTGGAATAAAACACAATTTTGTTTTTTGTTTGTTTAAGTACCCAGTATTTCGCGTGAAGTCCCGAATTCTATAAGTATGAGTGTTAAAAACCGCAATAGTTTAAAAATAACATCAGATGTTTCTTTCAAGTAAAATGAACTAACTAAAGGATTTGACTTGATTTGTTATGATGGACCGATTCTGATGTGGCTTTGTTAGTTGCAAAAGCCTTAAATTGAGAGAATTTATGCTGATGCTGTGCTTCTGATGCTTCAGAGCTTCCACTCTTGTATTTGAATTGATTTTCATGCTTCCTACGTACTCCTGAGGACTCCATAGTTGTGAATTTGTTTTCCAGGAACTCTAAAAACTCTTTCAACGTAGGAAGCTCCCTCGGCTGCTTTAGAGACTCCATGTAGTCTCTAAGCGAATCCGGCTCGAAGGACCACAAAATGTACGGGTTCCGTACAGTTATGCTACTAGATTAATAACCACTAAAATGATACTACTAATTTAATTGTAAAGTTAACTATCATTTATTGCTAAGTAATTAATTAATCTATAAAATATGATTTATTGCTAATGAGTACGTCGCCTTGCTGCTAGACGTGAACTGAACTTAGTATACGTAAATTAATAAATGTTAATAAAGTCTGCATTATAGCTGTGTGCTGACCGAGCAAATGTACGGTCATTAGCCCGTACATCCTCCCGCCCAAAAAAGCGCGATCCTATGGCAAGTTCTTTGAAAACACACTCTTTTTTGGGATGGGAGAAGTTGATTGGTCCTTTAGACTGTTCTCATTTATCGAGTCTGTAGGCACATCACTAGGCTGCCGGTCAGCCGTATTTAAATTGCGCGTAAACACAACACTTTGCTCTGGAGCCGGTGAACATCCCACTCTTGTGTTGGCTCGTCGCCTCTTCCTCAGGTACACTGCAACTGCTATCACTCCAGCTCCCAACAATACGTATGTGATAACGTATTGATGAATATCATCTTTTGATATTGGATCGTATGAGGAGTCTCCGTTTGTCGCCGACTTCAGCTGCTCTATCTGTTTCCCCAAATCATTCAGCGTTTGGTTTATTTGTTCATCTCGAGGCTCCACGTAGTGACTCAGAGAGATGTTAACAATGTGATTGAGATCGAAGATGCTAGGCGTGACGATTTCCGGTTTCAAATTCATCGTGTGAACTGGCATTGACCGAGAATATAGTGCAAAGTCCTTTCCTTTTATAATGCAATTTGAGTCAAGGCTTATAATGCCGGCTCCAGTCAGCTGTTGTACTGTAATTTGATCTTGACATATTATTCGTGTTATGTAAGAATCACAACAAAAATAAAAATACTTGGACGGGTCATTTAACTCAATCCACACCTGATTGCAAGTGGATATGCTGACACTGCACTGATTCTTGTTGGCATATGTTTCACAGAAATTTTCGTCGACGGACAGATAGTGAACAGGCGTGTTGATATGACACAAATATGATCGTTCGTTATGTAAGCAAGCTTGTAGCTCGGACGCGGATAATGTTACGAATGCATCTTTACCCAAATTAACGGCAATGTATTCATTAATTGGGCGGACAGTGATCATGCCATTTGTTGTCTGATGAGGAATTGGGATAGTTTTGTGAATGCTATATGATTCCCGGCTGGTGAGCGGGAACGTTATTTCAAAAATGAAATAATCTTTTAATATCCTTGCTTTAATTCTCAACAAATTCTTCAATAAATGTATCTGAGATCTGACTGTATGTTTTCGATGGGCAGCGTAGTATCTTTTGTTAACTGGCTGGCAATAACCTGTAGCTCACTACGTAATTTGAACATAGGTATCGATGGAAGTTGTGTTGAGTGGGTGTCAGAGGTACGGAATCTGGGTGTCGTTTTTGACGAGCAATTACATTTTGAAACACATGTCTTGCAGGGGGTTCGGAACTGCTTTTTCAGACTAAAGCTTTTATACAGGATACGCCCATACATCAGTGTCAGCGTCAGAATACTATTATGCGAGTCACTTATCCTCTCCAAGCTCAACTATGCTGACACTGTGTATGGTAGTTGTATACTGAAACGCACGGAGAGGCTTATACAAAGAGTGCAGAATTCCTGTGCGAGATATTGTTTTCATATACCATCAAGAGAACATGTTACTCCCTTTCTGAACAGGGGCAGCATGCTAAAGATGACGGAGCGTAGAGACTTGCATCTTGCCACTCTGCTATTTGGCTTGGTGCAAACACACAGACCTCAGTATCTATTCAGCAAACTATCATGGTCACGGAATTTGAATAGATTTAGAACGCGTGCCTCTGCTTACCTCATGGTCATACCTCGACACAGGACTACTAAATATAGAGGGAGTTTTAAATTCATGGCCAGCCGCATCTGGAACGATTTGCCACCACCATATCGTGCTTTGAAATCGGTCCACTCATTTAGAAAGAAATATAAGAGTTATTTGTTGGAAAGGCAGAGAAACATTCAAACTCACCATGTATTTTGCACATGACAATGATATACGAGAGTGTCACAGCAGTGGCTTTTATGTGTTTTATATTTCTTTTTTGTCTCCTTTATGTATTGCATTCTTCATGTTGGCACAACCGCAGCAATGCACCGGTATTTATCGGAAAATTGTCACAATATACTGTTTGTTGTTGACGTCGGAACCTGTGGAAAAGGTTTGTTATGATAGCATTGTCGATAATAATGATATGTGGAAGCTCTAGATATGTTACAAACACTGCGTAATGCTGGACAAGGGTGGGGTAATTTCTTCACCTTCGTCTTGCATGCTACCATGAATGGTTAGCTAAATTCTTTTTTATTTATGGTAGTTCGCTGTTTTTTAGTGGCTGTAGTGTTCATGGATGGCGTGTCTGATTGTAATGTAATTATTGTATTGCAATCGGACGCGCCATTCATGGACATCGTGGCTGTTCAGGGGCGGCGAGGCTATTGTAGGTATGTCATTGGTTGATATGATAATTATTAGGTTCTGATGTATTTAGGTTATGTAATAGTGATAAGTTGTGTATTACTTTGGTGTTTGAGAAAATCAATATAAAATTGCTCATGTACAGGCAAATAATATACATGTTTAAGTAATATAAAAAATTTTATGTGATGGAGATATATTTTTAGGGATAAATTGAATAGGTATGTACTTACATTGTTATTGAAGCAATGGCGCAGCATGATACCGAGTGTACACAAACTGTGGTGCTTATTGTTCTCTAAGGCGGATATTAAGTAGGTGCCTTTACGCAGCCAGTAAATATATGTTAAAATGAGTTATGTTGGGTCGAGATTGAAAGTTATTGATGTTATTATCTATTTTTTCACTTTTGCTTTCGTTTGTATCATTATTGTCATTTGCTTTTACTTGCCAGAGTACATTTTCACTTTCACTGAGTTTTGAGTAGGTAGACACTAGACACTTGGCAGTTGACAGTAGTGACAGTGAACACAAACTGTTTTTAGAAAAAAAAAAAGTATTAGTTTTAAAATATTACCCGATGGCTTGGTTGCTAGACATCACAGCAGCAGTGGCACCTTCAAATGATTATGCAGCCAGTTTCTTGCAAGTCTTTTACTTTTATTTTTATTTTTTTGTTTTCTCTGTGTGGCTATTTTGTGATTGTTGTTGTTTTTTTAAAATGTTTAATTGTTTTTACTTTGTTTTGAGTCGTGCTGTTTAGTACGCGTGCGTGACGTCCCATATAGGCGTCAGCTGAAAACCAGCGCTGCCTAACATTAAACTGTTAGTGCAGCAATAGCTGAGTTGACTACCTTTTCGGGCACGCACATTGTACCCATACTAGTTTTGTTTTTCTTTATGTTGTTTGTTTTACATATTGTGCGTGCCGAATAAAGCATTTATTTATTTATTTATTTATTTATTTTAATTGATCGGGTGACAATAAGTGAGTATTAAACTTCCCGTGATAAATATCGGTGACTGTATCCAACAGAGTATCTTGAATCCCTTTTAAGTTTAGAATAAGGTTACTTGTGGTCATGGCCGATAATGTGAAGTCCTGTGCCTCACTAATGCTCATCATCCTTTGTGAGGCGGAGTTTGCCGCTGCTTCCAATGCATTGAGATGTTTGTTTATGGCTTTGTGCTGAATGGACATGATGTTTTCAGTTCTTTTCAACAGATTATACTCGGCTTCAACGATGGATGTTTGATTCCTTAATAGATTTGTTAAATGATGTTCGTTTCGTCGTATCAGCTCGATATCTTTTCTGTACTGTTCTGCGAAGCGCTCATCTAATACTCCTAAAAGACTATTAGCAACATATCCTATACCGTTGATAAGCCCGCGACGCCGTCTGGCGTGCGCGTTAAACTGCTTATCCAATAACAATTGATTGTAGTGTTGTAGTTCCCGGTATTCATGCTGTAATTGTAGTAGTATTGTAGAGCATTGAACTGTGTTAGCCAACATTCCACATATTTTTTCTGAATGATCTAATGTCTTCGAAACTGCTGTGTTCCCTTCCCAATACGGGGACATGTCGTAGTAGACAACAAGTGTCCATTTGTCACGAATGATTCGCATATCAGAAACGGAGTCGAAGTACAATGACTTGTCGCTAGGAAATTTGGTAATATTAAATGCTCCATATGATGGCATTAAAAGAGACAAGAAAAAAATTAATGAAATTGCTAATGACGTGAATGCCCCTGGTTTGCTATTTTTTCTCTTTGGGGTGTCATTTTGTGTCTGTTTGTCCTGAGGAGGAGTACAGTAAGCGTTGCTTTTGTTGCTGTCAGTATGAACGGGTAGAACTGACAGTTTAACTATAGGCCTCTAAAGTGTGCCGTTCTTTGTTTTCAACGACACGAATCTGACCAGATAATCGTGACCATGATGAAGATTTATCACCCTACCCATCAACCATTTGCCAGCTGGAAGGTTCTCGTCTTGAATGGTGACTAAATCACCCAACCGTATGTTTTCTTGTGGTGTTTTCCACTTTGTTCGAATAGACAATTGGGTCAAGTACTCGGTCTTCCACCTTTTCCAGAGATCTTCAAATAATTTCGATATAAGATGCCATTTTGTTCTGGCATCTGCTGCTGTTTCGATTATTGTCGATCCTGGTCTTGCTGTTAAAAAGTGAGAAGGAGTCAGATATTCTAGGTCATCTGGATCTTCTGATATTGCACAAAGAGGCCTTGAGTTGAGACAAGCTTCTACTTTTGATAAAAGGGTGGTGTACTCCTCAAAGGTCAACTTCTGCTCTCCCACGCATCGCTTTAAATGACCTTTACAGCTACGTATACCGGCCTCCCACAATCCTCCAGCCCCTGGAGAAGAGCTTGGGTTAAAATGCCATTCTATACCCATTTCTGAAATCTCCGCAAAAAAATTGCTATTGTATATTTGTTGTAATTCCTCATATTGTTCTTGAAGAATTCTGTTTGCACCGACAAAGTTACTTCCATTGTCGCTGTACATGTGGCGTGGAGCACCTCGTCGGGAAGCCATTCTGCTGAGCGCCGCTAAAAACGCTGCACTTGTCATATCAGACACAAGCTCTAAATGGACAGCTTTAGTGACCATGCAAATGAATAATGCAATGTACCCTTTGGTAGTTTTTATCCCTCTGCCCTTGTTGGCCTTGATGTAGACGTGTCCTGTATAGTCCACACCAGTGTGATAAAATGCCTTTTCAGGGTTTATTCTCGCTGCAGGTAGATCACCCATAAGTTGCCACTGTAGAGTTGGGTTTTGCTTTCTGCATATGACACATCTGCGTATGTATTTCTTGGTAGCTCTGTTGCCACCAATAACCCAATATTTTAATCTAAGATTTGATAATGTCAGTCGTGCTCCCCCATGAAATGTAAGTTCATGTGCTTGTTGCAGAAGTAAGGTGGTGAGGCGACTGTCATGAGGAATAATGAGTGGATGTTTCATTTCATCGTTGATGTTGGCTTTTTCAAGTCTTCCCCCAACCCGTAATAAGCCTTGATTATCTAGGATTGGGTTTAAGTTTAAAAGAATACTTTTTGATGACAGTTTTGATTTGTTGTTTATAGAATCGATTTCTTCTTCGAAGAATTGCAACTGAGTATTTTTAATAATCAGCAACTTTGTGCGACATAATTCCGACAACGTGAGATAGGGTTGATGAACTTGTTTTTTGCAAGTAGCTAATCGCAATATCCATGCTAATATGCGACTGATTTTTGTTATGGAACTATACTTATTCATTAAATGATCAATGATGTTAGTCAAAACGGGTGATGGTTGATTTTTGATTGTTTGCTTGACAGGAATTTTGACCTCCAGATTCGTTACATATGTTGTTTCATCTTGCTTTGTGAAATACTGTAACCAGGACGGTCCATCCCACCACAGACTGTGTTCTTTCAGTTGTGTTGCCGACATGCCTCGACTGGCACAATCTGCGGGATTTTCAGTTGTTTTGACATAACTCCAACTAGATGCCGAAATAATGTTCCGAATAGCAATAACTCGATTTGCTATAAATGGCTTCCAACGAGCTGGGTCACCTTTAATCCAGCCTAGGAGGCAGTTGAATCTGTCCAGCCGTATATCTCTGTAGGATATTCGGAAAAGCTCTGTGAAACTTTATTCATTAGTTTTGTTAATAGTTCGGCGCCCATTAATTCAAGTCTAGGTATCGATAAAGTCTTGCTTATAGGAGCTACTCTGGCTTTGCCTGCAACTAACGAAATGACTGACGTGCCATTTCTGCTGATTCGGCAATATATGACTCCCGAATATGCTTTCTGAGAAGCGTCACAAAAGCCGTGGAGTTCTAGCTTGTCATGCTTTTCAATTCCTAGCCACCTCTTAATTTCAAATGTCTGAATAAGAGGAAATTCTTGACGCATAATGGACCACTTATTTTTTATCTCAACAGGCAGTTCATCGTCCCATTGCAAATTGGAGAGCCAAACTTGTTGAAATAGCAACTTCATGCTAGTGCTAAGTGGGGTGATCCATCCCAAAGGGTCAAATAGTTTCGAAATATCTGAAAGAAGTGACCGCTTGGTGAATGTCTTCCGTGATGACAGGGACAAGGTGGATTTGAAAATGAATTTATCTCTCAGAGGATCCCAGCCAAGACCTAGAGCTTTTGTTGATTCTGATTGTTTAAATTCAAACGTTTTTTGATTATACTGCTCTTTACATAGTCCAGTTAATAATTGCGGGTGATTTGATGTCCATTTTCTTAAGTTAAATCCGCCTGATTTCAGTAAAGATATTAAGTCATTACGCAAGTTTATGGCTCCTTCTAATGAATGATCACCTCCACAATAATCATCAACATAAAAACATTCTTCTAAAGCTCTTGCTGCTTTAGAAAAATTTGATTTTTCATCTGCTGCGAGTTGTTTCAAGCACATCATGGCTAAAAACGGCGCAGGCTTGGTGCCGTGGGTTATTGTGGAAAGCTGATATGATTGAATAGGCTGGCTGCAGGAGTCCCGCCAAACAATTTGCTGATATGCCTGATCCTCCTTATGTACCAATATTTGCCGGTACATTTTTTCAATATCCGCAGTGTACGCGAATCTGAACTGTCTCCAGTTCAAAATGATCTGCTGCAAGTCCTTTTGCAAATTTGGACCTTTATACATGACGTCATTCAAGCTAATTCCAGTCGATGTCCGAGCCGAGGCATTGAATACTACGCGTAACTTAGTAGTAGTTGAATCAGCGCGAGTAACCGAGTGATGCGGTAAATAATACCCGGTGTCGAGTTCTCCATTGACGGTTTCATGTGACGTAACTGTATATACTCATTGATGAATTGTTTATAGTCCCGTTCCAACTGGCTATTTTTAGAAAATCTTTTTTCTAATTGATGAAACTGGGCTATTGATGATGGTTTCGATGACCCTAAACGTTGCTTGTACTCAGGTTGGAATGGTAAGCGGACTTCATACCGACCATCTTCTTGACGTACGGTTGTTTCTTGAAAGTAATCGATACAGCGTTGCTTTTCTGTGGATGTTGAACTTTCTTCCGTAACGCCTTCTATCTCCCAAAACCGCTTAATGTCGTCCGTATGATTGACGACATAACAATGACGTATTGGCGCGGTCGAGGACTCGGTGCTTTCACAAATGATCCACCCGAGCTCTGTTAGTTGAGCTATGGGCATAGTAGGGCTGTCACCCTTTCGAAGACCATCTAATATAAGTTCTGGGTAGATGTCTGAGCCTAATATCATGTCCACTGATCTACTGATATTGAAGTTTCTGTCTGCTAATTGTATACCTTCCAAGTGCGGCCAATGTTGCTTCTTGAATGTGGCGCCAGGAAGATCTTTTACAAGCTTATTCATGATATAAGCATCGACAGTAAATATAAACTTCGGATTGTATAGGGATGCGCATGATATGGTGACAATACCCTTGCTACTGTTCTCTTTTTCGCCGACACCTGATACAAAGCTTGTACACCTTTTTCTCGGTAATTTTAAACGCTGTGCAGCTTTTTCTGTGATCAACGTGATTTGAGAACACTGATCGACTAAAGCTCGCATTTCGTGATACGAGCTGTCCCCTGCTTGAACCTGGACCATAGCGGTAGTTATTAATATTTCGGACATGGAGTGATCTTCGTGCTTGGAAACATACGTACAGTTTTGCTGATTTGATTGAGAGGAAACTGTGTCAGCTGCGAATGCCTCGTGCAAAATTGTATTATGCTGCCCATCGCATTGTTTGCATTTTTTGTTTGAGAAGCAAGATTTATTTTTATGTTCATATAAGCAATTATTGCACAAGTTATGTTTCGAAATTGTTTGTCGCTTCACATCCGCTGGCATACTTAAAAACTGCTGACAGTGATAAACGCCGTGGTCATCACTGCAAATTGGACATGTTTTATGCGATATTTTAGTAAACCTAAATTTCTTTTTGTTATGATGGACCGATTCTGATGTGGCTTTGTTAGTTGCAAAAGCCTTAAATTGAGAGAATTTATGCTGATGCTGTGCTTCTGATGCTTCAGAGCTTCCACTCTTGTATTTGAATTGATTTTCATGCTTCCTACGTACTCCTGAGGACTCCATAGTTGTGAATTTGTTTTCCAGGAACTCTAAAAACTCTTTCAACGTAGGAAGCTCCCTCGGCTGCTTTAGAGACTCCATGTAGTCTCTAAGCGAATCCGGGTCCAACTTTTGCGAAAGTATATGGACCAGTAACGGATCCCAAGTGGTTGTGTCCACACCGAGATTTTTAATTGAGTTTAGGCACTCATTTGTTGTATCATGCAGACGTTTAATCTGGGATGCATTTGCTTGCTGAATAACTGACAGGTTTAACATTGTATTAGTATGAGAGGAAAAGATAAGCCTATTATTCTGATATCTGTGATTTAAAATATCCCAGCATGCTTGATAATTATCAGAACTAATTGAGAGATGCTGTAACAACTTTCCTGCTTCACCCGTTACTTTGCTCTTTAAGAATTGCATCTTTTGAGCATTTGAGAGTAACGGGTTTTTGTGGATCGTCTCATTAAACAGATCTCTGAAGGACACCCAATTACAGTAATTGCCATGGAAAGCTGGTATCTCAATTTTAGGGGTTGTTTTCTCCCTGTGAGAACTAATTCTCACATAGTTTGCTGTTGATGGCTTTTTTCATAAAATTGTACGTTTTTTCGTTAGTAGTAAACGTTTCTTCGTACTCTGCATTCTCACCATCCAGTTCACTATCTAACTGCCAGTGGAGAGTGTCGATAGCTGACCATCGCGCTTGAAGCTCTTTTAAAATGTCTTCGAACTCCCACTTTTCGGTCACCGCCTCCAAGTCTATATTGTTCACTGTCCGCAAAAATGCCTTAAAATTGCTAGCCTGTTTTTTCAGCATCTCATCTGTTTTACTGTCCGTTGCTTGCGACCGTTTTTCAGGATTAATTGCTGCCATAGACGACCCCGGTTTGCTTGTACCTACTGATAAAGTCATCTTTTGTTCTTCTGGAACTCTGCTCGGGGTTGTAGGCCTCGGCAGAGATTGTAGAAGATGGTTTTTAGCATCGTTGTAAAATTCCGACGCTTGCTTAAAATGATTATCCTGAAAATACGCATCACTCTCATCCCCGATCTCACACAAACGCGAATGATTGATTTGGAAATCTTTCCAATATGATTCTAGCGTATCTAACTTACGCTTGATGTAATCGGCCGTTCTACGGTCACGAGGAGTCTTCTGAAAGAAAGAAGACAGAAGCTGCTCCATGGCCCGACCGGTCTGCTCTTGATTTGCTAGTAAATCCTCCATTTTATATATATAAATAATTGGAAAGATCTTACTTGAATTGCTCGTACAACACCTGCTTGGTGGCTGCTGAAGCTCTGACACGTAGCGCTCTTGCTGGCTTAGTGCACTGGTACTGCAACTTCTTGATAGTCACTGATTCGACTACACACGCGACTGATCCTTGCTGATAACCAAACCGCGCGATAGGTTTATAGCTCGAAGGACCAAAATGTACGGGTTCCGTACAGTTATGCTACTAGATTAATAACCACTAAAAATCATTTCTTGCTAAGTAATTAATTAATCTATAAAATACGATTTATTGCTAATGAGTACGTCGCCTTGCTGCTAGACGTGAACTGAACTTAGTATACGTAAATTAATAAATGTTAATAAAGTCTGCATTATAGCTGTGTGCTGACCGAGCAAATTTACGGTCATTAGCCCGTACAGTACGAGTGGCCCAATAGTGACCAAAGATGTTTCCCACTCTGTATAATACATTTTTATAAAGAATTTTTTTTACAAATTTATAAAACTTTCATAAATAATACTTTATGTAAATGGTTTTTTTTAAGTGTGAATCTTTTCGAATTTCGTTCGAGATCTTGTAGATCTAGGATGTTCTAAGCGTACGGCTATTGCATCGCATTTCAAAAGCCATGTTTTTCAATACAAAAATCTATCAATTCACAGCTACCTACATCAGACACATCTACCACCTCAATATCTATCACCGATCTATTCTCACTTAGTAAATATATTGGCTGGCATGTATCGTGAACTAATGTTTACACAAACAACTAATCAATTGCTCAGTTCCTGTGATTTGGCAAGGTGCAGGCGTCCCGGTGCGCTTAACCAATTGCCGAACTCCTTCAGAACATGGAAATTTATTTATTTTACATTTTCTTCATCGGTTTTTAACCTTAAGAACTTTAGAAATTACGGTTGTACATTTTTTGATAGATTTTGGATGCTTGTACATTGATAAATCAATCAATCACTAAGTCTAATCTATAGCCTTTCACAATCTACTGGCAGCTGGACGTATGCCTCTTTTAATCATTTTAGGAGGGTGGTTATACCTGGTACAAAAATAGAACGTAACATACTTATTACAATATTGCAATACAGAAGCTTTTTCTTGCGTGTGAAAATCCTTATGAATGCTATACTAGAAACACCGTCTAGAATCAGACGGTGCCCTATAACTGTCTACAGCCGCGAGCCTTTTGTAAGCTCTCGAAAGGATGTCCCAAGAAAGACACAAGTCCTACACAAAGTCTGACGTATATGATTGCGCACCCTTATTTTATACATATAAAGTTGTTTATACCATGTTGTTTCGTCAACAGGATCCAGAGCATTGCCAACAACAAATTCCTGGTGGTGCTCGAGCTAGATGACGTGATCGAGACCGATGCGGGGCTGTACAAAGTTAAGGCTAAAAATAAGATGGGCGAGGTGGCCGCCTCCATCAACCTTAACTTCAGCCGTGAGTATAAGCATTATCTTTTATTATATTACTAGCTGTATTACAGATTTCACACAACTCGATCATAACCCTATATTTTGCCAGTGTGGAGAAGGTTTTCAGTAACCTTTCACCACGGTATCTTGTTACTCGTAATCTCTATTCTATTTCCGCATCAAATTTCTTCGGGATCCGTTCCGTGGTTCAGGTGTAAAAGCATCACAGACAGACACAGTTACTTTCCTTTCTCATTTAAGGAAGTGGTTATTAGTATAGACCAAAGTTGGCTGGGTTACGACCCATCTAAAAAAATGTCCAATTCTGAAACCCGCCACTCGAATTTCCGCCGAAGGTCGTGGGGGGGTTTCTATAAGAGTTCCGTTTTTTGCCATTTGGCTACGACAACCCTAAAAATGGTATAGTATAAACACTGATAGTAACAGAACAAGATTCCACACACGGTGTAGGGCAAATAAATAACAAAGTTGTGTTACAAAAAAGACAAATAAATTGGAGTTTTAGACGATTTGTCAAGCTATAGATCCGTAACTCAATACTGGTCTAATAAAAATACATTGACAAATAACTACATGATGAGTCACAGACAATAATAATAGTTCACCAAAAATGTGATCATTAACCAAGGCTCCGGTGATATGAGCCAAGTGTTGGCAACGCAACTGTCAGAAAACGTAAAAGATATGTGATGATGACACGTTGCTGACGACATACTGAAAATTGTAAACACGAAGTGCCGCTAAAGAATATCTGTAGTTAGTTACAAGATTATGAGAGAGCAATACTGATACGGAATAAAAAATTAAATCAATATTTGATTAAGCATAACCTAAACAAACTGGCTGTTTATGGGTGGTGTGAATGCAGTGATGAGCAGTGACTGGTGTGAATACAGCCAAAGAAGCTTTTTTCTTAGCCAAACTCCACTCTCTCTTTTTCGATCTCTAATACGACAGCTGTGTTGAGATGCTACTCTCATACAGTATAGGTATAGCAAAATGTCAAACTCCAGCGACTCAAAACATAGAACATAGAAACAAGGAACGCTCCCCCAGTGAACGTGCTATCTCTTCTCATATAGTCTCAGATTCTTGAAGTGAAACTTGGTGAGACACAATCATTGGTTAGCCTACATGAGAGATAAATATAGTCAATAGATTTGTGATCAGTGATTCTCTAGACGTCACATTGACTTTTTAACATGTAGGCAGTATCAGTTTTGGGAGTTAAATATAAAAATTTGTTCAGCTCAATGCCCAGAAAATGCAGTTAATATGAACATCCTTTTTAATGCCAATGTATGACCATCATAACATACTTAGCATGGATGTTCACTAAAAGCTAAGCAACAAAAACTTCATTGGACATTATCGACATGATCTCTCACATGCTCAAAGTAAACTGTACAGTATGTAACGGATCAATGTCCCAGAACCACTGAGCCTAGTAAACATAAGCATTTTCAATTCAACCCTGTTTAGAATACTAAGACTGAATATCCTTAATAGACAGAGGTATGCATGCCTACGTCGCCCCAAGACGTAATGAGGTGAAAGAATTGGACGGTCGAGAGCAGTGTCTCGGTGGTCCAATTGGTTAAGGCGTCTGGTTCGGCAAACCAGAAGACGCAGGTTTCAATCCTGCTTGAGACCAATTTTTTTTTCACTTTAATTTTAGAGATATGCAGTCCACCTGAGCTCATTCTACAAACTACAGATGTGTACCTATGTATGTGTGCAAAAATTGCGTTTGTCTTCTTTTTACTATTCAAAACGCGAGGGGAGGTACAAGTCGTAATTTATGTAGAACTATTTCTCCTTGAACCGAGTGGCAAACTCTTCTTTTCCTCCCTAAAGGCTACGTTACTAAATTATCATTCTGTCAAGGATCATATTTTCTTCCTCGTAGATGTCAAAAAGTATATTGCAGAGTCAATTCGGCTATGATTCGACTGCAAAATTAGTTTTAAGGAACAGTCAGCTGCAGAGAAAAGTATACAAGGCGGCCCTGTAAGGATTGATTTATTTCAAAAATCTTTTATATATTTTTATGAAAATTGCTATGGTTATTAAATATGTGTAATTCTGTAACAATATAAAATCTCACAAAGGTGTATTCAGATTTTCTAAGAAAATTCAACTCTTATAAGGCGGCCCTGTATCCTTTTCTCTGCAGCTGACTGTACTATAAATATGAATTTCAAAATCGTAAGTCCTTTTTTAAACCGCCCGATATTATTTTCGATTCAAATCTTCATACTCTGCAAAATCAGATAATTTTACCTACTTAGCTATGTAACATTTATTCCACTTTACATTGAGTAAAGGAAGCTCAAACTTCAGTTTTACTAACTAATTATTTCATTTCCTTTTCAGCTGCTGACGAAGAAAAACAGAAGTAAGTACCTAATTCTTTATTCCAACTCTTAAAATAGCAGATTTCCTCTATAACACTATGAATGTTGTCAGGTTTTGTACTCACTGTCCCTTTTTCTTGGGTGTTGTAAAGTCTTTGAGAGCAAAGTCACATTGATTCAACCAGGATGTGATTGCGTACTACAAAATGTGAAAAATAGGACTTGAAGTTTTGTTTATTAAAGATACTGATTTCTAGTTCAATTTTCAGAATAAATAATTTTGTTAGTCATTAGCGTCCAAGATCGAAACAACTTTCTCAAAGTTAAAAACCCTATGTTGTTTTCAGACAAGTAGACGGTAAAGCGCCAACGTTCGCGCGCAAGCCAGCCATTCGGCAAGAAGATGATGGCAAACGGCTAATATTCGAGTGCCGAATAGAAGCCGAACCCGTACCCCAAGTCACGTGGTTCCACAGTGGTGTAGAAGTCAAGCCAGGAGCCAGACATAAGGTGAATACCAATATTACAATCAGTACTAATTTTAATAAAAAATCTACTAAAGCATTAGATATAGTAATATCTATAAGTAAAGCATTAACATAAAGATTAAAGAGTATCGTAATAAAGATACGAGTGTTGCTATGGATTTATATATAGTCCAAGATACAAACACGAAAATCAATTAATTAAATGATGTCAGAACTAATGGGTGCATACGTTGAAGAATATGCTAAGAGCGATGTCAAAATTAGCGTGGATATTATATATATCGTTGTATTAATAGTACTCAGAAATGGCCTTGACCCCGTTCTAGTTGGCACGTGGCAATACCAGGTGTCGCCTTTCCCGCCTCATCGTGACCTTTCTTTATCCTAAGTCTATATTAGTATACATTGAATTGTTCCAATTGAATTAACCGTATCTTTTATTTTTTACATTTGATAATGAAATAATTTTGCGTAACCTATTTTGATTTATTTTATAAATTTTGACATTAGATCATTTTTTATTCCATAGCTTACAGTAAGCAAGGAGGCTAAATCATATTATGCATCACTAGAAATTAATAACGTCACTGTGGAGGACGCGGGCAAGTATCGGGTAACAGCTAAGAACGAACTGGGCGAGAGTAATGCCACCATCAGCTTGAACTTCGACAGTAAGTGTACCAGAGCTTTTTATAATTCATCCGAAATCTAAGCGAAATATATTGTAAAGAATCTGTGATTCTCTTTCATAGATTTTAAAATCATAAATTGGGTTAAACTATACAAAATTGATTGTATTCAGGTTTTAAAAGCTTTTTATGGTTTTAACCTAAGCTGTTTTATTGTGTGTATCTAATCCCATGAACATAATAGATATATTTAAGTTTTTCACTATAAACATAGATATTGCAGCATAGCTTGTGTAATCATCAACTAATTACTTCAGAATTTTAGTTACTACACTTTTATACACTAGATAATATTATTATTACAATTGGTTTTCAGAATTAAGATGTTTTCTGAACTATATCAAAATTAAATTCAGTTCTTAACGCACAGTTACTCACACAAATAAATACTAACATTTAACTAACAACCAAAATAATTTTCGTACACTTCACATAATATGCTTATATATGTACCTACGTTTTAAAACGATGTTGAAATATATTTAATTTTTAAAATATCTATTACTGTTGCAGTTATTAAATTTGCTTCATTAACATTAAGACACTCTTTCGCAATTATCATTTTGTAGTTAGTAAATAATTTTGCGGATTCTTCGCTTCAGCAAATGCACAATTAACAGAATATTAACTAAAGCAACTGTCATGCGTACTGTTTTTTCAGAATGAAAGTAGAATTACAAATAAATGTTATACAAGTATATTTAAAATTTGTTATTTATTTATTCTATTCGATATTATCACTTATTTATCTTCTTATACATCCCTCGATTAACTCGGAATGTACCTGAATGCGTATTTTAATCTACTAGAAATGAAAACATCTTAAATCTGATATCAATGTACTGCAAAACTTCGTGAAGAATAAATATATGTGAACATATTAATAGTGTCAAATTAATGAAATAGGCGACGAAGCGCCCGTGCCTGAAGATTTTATCAAACCGACATTTACGGAGAGACCAGTCATCAGGCAATCGGATGATGGTACCAAAATCACATTCGAATGTCGATGTGTTGGCAAACCGAAACCAACCATCACATGGTAAGACCCAACTACGTATACTAGATAACTAAACGTATAAATTGTTTGATTCTAACGCTGTATCATAATAATGCAGGTACCATGGCAAAAAGATGATAAAAGAAAGTAGTAGATATAAAATAACGTTAGAAGAGGACCAAACCTTATACCATATGGCGCGACTAGACATTATTGGCGTTGAGAATTCGGACAGAGGAGAATACAGGGCTGTAGCGAAAAACAAACACGGTGAAGGCATAGCGAAAATTAATTTAAATTTCGAAGGAGGCGACAAACCTAAGTAAGACAAATATGACGTTAACTTTTGTTTAACAATATTAGATCCATAATTAGGGTTTCTATTTAAATATTTTATTTTTTAAACAGAATACCCGATGGTAAAGCACCAAGATTTCCTAAAAAGCCAACTATTAGACAGGAAGGTGAAATTCTTATAATGGAATGTGTATTAGAAGCATATCCCGTGCCTGACATCACGTGGTTTCATGGAGATAAGGAAATCAAAGACGGTGCTAAAATGAAGATGTCCAGAAAAGCTACCGGAAAAGATTCATTTAATTTAACGTTAGAAATTTTAGGTCCTACGCGGGAGGACGGTGGCAATTATAGGTGTAATGCCTTCAACTTGTTTGGTGAAAGCAATGCTAATATTGCTCTCAATTTCCAAGGTAAAATATTAGGCGAGAAAGTCATACACTATGTACGCATACAGTAGCCGAGGCATGTGAAGCTTTGAGCTTTAGAGCAGCATGAACTCATAATTTAAATTTATTTGCGGTATAAAACTTAATAATTTTGCAGGTGGAGATGACGAAAATGGTTTTCCTCCATCATTTGTGGAGAAACCCCGAATCATTCCCAATGAAGACGGCACACTCATTACTATGCGTTGTGTCTGCAAAGCAAAGCCGGCGGCTGAAGTCACATGGTACAGAGGCACGACTGTCATCAAAGCTAGCAGTAAAACCGAAATTAGGTCATCCGAAATGGGTGAAGATGTTTATGAGTTATTGTTGCTCTTGACAAACCCTTCGGCAGCGGATGGTGGCGCTTACCGTTGTCATGTTAAGAACGAGTTTGGTGAAAGCAACGCTAATCTCAATTTAAATATTGAGGCTGAACCCGAGCCAGAAGGTGAAGGGCCAACGTTTGTTGAAAAGCCTACCATTCAGTCGAAAGATAATGGAAAACTAGTTATTATGGGTTGTAAAGTTAAGGCTAGCCCTCGACCGACAATCGTGTGGTATCACGAGGGAAAAGAAATAAGGGACTCGTCAAAAATTAAGACTAGAATTGAGGTACATGAAGACATCTATACAATCATTTTAGAACTTGTCGACCCTGGTATTGAAGACTCCGGATTGTATAAATGCAACATTAAAAATGAACTTGGAGAGCTCAATGCGAATCTAACGCTCAATATTGAAAGTAAGTTATTTGTGGCTTTGAAATTTTGAAAACGAGAGCAGAAAGAGTTGAGATCTGATATTAATAAATATTTTGTATTTTCACAGTCATTCCAGTTATCAAAGAAAAACCAAAGGTCATTAAGATAATTAAGAAGAAGACTGTTATTGTTGAATGTAAAGTATTAAGTAAATTTGCACCTGCTTGTACCTGGTTCAAGGAGGCCAGTGCCGTCAAAGAAGATTCGAGACATACTGTTCTCATTGAACCTCTTAGAGAAGTAAGTGGTAGTTATTTTTGAGAACATGTATTGTGTAAGGATCTATGTAAGAATTATTATAATGTAAATAACTGTTTCAGGGTGAATTCGCTGTCAAATTGGAAATCTCGAATGTGTCACAATCTGACAAAGGCTCCTATAAGTTAGTGGCCAAGAATGAGAAAGGTGAAGCGACGTCACAGCAAGTCGATATCACAGATATCCCCGAAGAAAAGGGGGATAAGCCGCAAATTATAAAACACCTTAGAAGCTTGGTACGTATAGTTTTTGGTGTCCGAGTTAAACAATTGCACACACTGAAATTCTATCTTTACGCATTCTAACTATCTTTATTTATTTTTCTAGGTACCTCCCTGGGGAGGTACCTAGAAAAATAAATTATCTTTTTTTTTTTAAGGCAAATTTTTAGATATGACACTGCCAAGATAGTTAGATTCCAATAAATCCTTAATTATATTGTAATAAAGGATGTAAATACTAGAAAAATAATTGAAGGCAGACACCACGCCGAACCAAAAAGAAAGAAAATAATGATTTATATTAAACAACGTTAAATTAAACAAAAACATGATTTTGATATTTAATTATTATTAAAATATTAATTTTAATCTTTCTACAGGCTAAAAAAGAAAATGAGGAAGCAGAGTTTGTGGCTGTTCTTAAGACTTCAGACCAATCATGTAGGTGTACGTGGTACAAAAACACGACAGTTATCAGAGACTCCTCGGATGTTAACACATCGTTTGACGGTACCAATGCCAGGTTAATCATCAGAAAAGTATCATCCAAATATATCGCCAATTATAGAGTCGTTATTAAGAATGAACATGGCGAAGATGAATCCAGCGCGGACTTAACTCTTGTAGAAGAAAAGGTATTTATTTAAACGTCGTTTATTTTTTTAAATAAAGTTATTTGTACTTGTACCTTCGTGTTCGGCTTAATACCTAGCGTGAATATTACTTAAATAAATTAAAGATTATTTTACTAACTTGGATATAGAAAAAGAAGAAAGAGGAAGAAGAGGAGGAGGTTACTGTTATGGAAGAATCAGAAGAGGAGATGTCGATAGTCGAAGAAAAATCTGTCATTGAAGAAAACCACGTTGATGAGAAAAAGAAGGTAAAGTTACATTCAATTTAATTATAAATAACTATTACAACGGACGGAGATGGGATGGAGTCCTCTCCATCCCATCTCCGTCCGTTGAAAAAGAATACCAAATAGGAGATTGGTCTCCAATTCGACGTATTAGTATTGCCGACCTGTACAAGAAGAATGTACACTTTCATTTTCTCTTTTACTCTGAATATATATTGAAAAATTTTACTTGTACTGTTCCACAACATTTATTATTGTAATGCCTAACCGGTTTCGCCTTTCGGCATTCTCAAAGGCTAGTAACTTATTTAGATCATAATTACACTTAAACATATAAACATATGAATTTGAGTTATATGTTAATCGAGATTTATGTGGTCGAAGTGTAATTATGATCTAAATAAGTAAATAGCCTTTGAGAATGCCGAAAGGCGAAACCGGTTAGGTATTACAATAATAATAAATAAATAATAATTAATAAATATTCACGGATATTTCACACAGCGCTATCTGATCCCAAAGTAAGCTAGGAATAACCTGCTTGTGTTATGGGTATCAGACCACGGATATTAATACTTATATACTTTTTAAATACATACATATTATACATAGAAACACCCAGAGTCTTGAGACAAACGTTTATGGGTCACACAAATATTTGTCTCCGGTGGGAATCGAACCCACGACCTCCAGCGCCGCAGGCGGTATCACTACCGACTGCGCCACAGAGGTAGTCTCGATAATAAATGTTGTGGAACAGTACAAGTGAAGTTTTTCAATATGTGTAGCAAGTTCCATCAAGTGCCATCAATCAACAGTATCAATACTCTGAAGACTATAGTGGAGTCCACCCTGCTACACTCTCAGGAGCCCAAGTCAAGCAATCATCATTCTGATCATCATCAGCTGACTTACAGGCACCTTGCCTGACATTATATTATCTGTGAAACTCAAAATATAACTCCAACTCCTCGTCCATTGTTGCTGTCAACCATAGAGCAACGCGGCGTGTTGCTCTCTGTTATCATTGGTCAAGCTTTTGTTAGAAAGTTATTAAATATGTTTCCGTTCATATTTTTTTAAAGCAGGAGGAAATTGTCAAGAAAAATGAAGAACAGAAAATCGAAGAGGAGAAAAAGTCTGTAAAGAAAGTATCAAAGAAAGAAGAAATCAAAATTGAGAAGAAAGAAGATGTGAAAATTGAAAAGAAGGAAGATGTCAAGGTCGAAGCTAAGAAAACCGAGTCCAAAGTTGAAACTAAAAAAATTGAATCCAAAAAAGAGGATGATAAAAAAGCTGAAATCGAAGCCGAAGAGACCAAGAAGATACTAGAAAAAAGAACTACTAAAACAGAAGAAGAGAAAAAAGCACTACTTGAAAAACTAGAAAAGAAGAAACCAGAAGCTGAACCTGAAAATAAGATTGAAGGCATTCCAAAACTTAGATCAGTGAAACCTAAAGAAGAACCAGTAGAAGAAAAGAAAGAGGACTCGAAAAAGAAAGTTGAAGAAAAGAAAAAAGTTGTTAAAAAGAAGGTTGTTACAAAGAAAGATGAGGTAAGAGATTTTTTTACATTATTTGCCGTGTAAAAAGCTTAAAGAATGTGTTATACTAAGTTGACTGAAAAATAGAATACTTTATGTGTCTAGTTCAGGATGTAGTTAAAGATAAGTGTTAATATCATTTGAAAGCTACATAGAAGTAAATTAGAAACCAGAATATGACCTTGTTGTAATTAAATCTCAGTAGGCCGAAACATGCTAGGTACCTTAAAAGTAGTCTTGAAGTAATAAAATATAGGGCATGTCCATTTAAGATATATTGTGTGTAACAATTTTAATAGTAAACCATTGTGACGTTGGTTTACTAAAATAAAACATAATTATATTTATTTGTAAAATATAATATGTTTATTTCAAAACATTTAGATGCCATGCTTTCAAGTGGTTGGACTTACTTCAATGTCAGTTATGTTTAATTTATTTTTAATATAGTTCATTTTGTGATAACATACATTTATTTGTAATGTGTTGTTGTGTTAACTAGATGTGCTAAACGTTATTTGCATATAGGATGAAATCGAGTTCGTTGATGATTACGAGAGACCTGTATTGGAGAAATACGAAAAAATAACACCGACGCCACTTGATAAAAAAGTGAAAGAGGATCACACACCAAAGGTAAACATAATACACTCCACATTACTACCACAATCATAAATCTGAAGTTAGTACCATTAACGGCTGAATGATATTGAAGTAATAATAATACATATTTCATTTAGGCTAAACGTGCATCTATTGCTCAAAGTGTTAAAAGTGAAAAAGATAGTGAGGACGAATCCTCTATAGCTGCACCTACACCAGAGAAAAAATCTAAAACTGAACCCGCAAAGGTATATAATACTTTATTTCATATTAAATTATAAGGATTTATCCAATTTTTATATCTTAGTGCACTTGTATGTCATAATATTAATGTTTCGGGCTTTGAGTAGGTTGAAGAAGTTAAGGCTGAGCCAAGACGATCTAGCATCAAAAAAGGTATTCCTAAACCTGAGGAGCCAGTCGATGAGTTATCTAACGTTAAGCTAGGAAAGTCTCCACAAAAACCTGAAGAGACTAAGCCTGAAGAGCCGCAAACTGCTAAATTTAAAAAATCCGCAACCAAGGTATTATAGTTTAAAGTCAACTTCTCAGTTCATTTATATAGCCAGGCTTTAGAACTAAATAAATAATGTTTAATTAAAGCAGGAAGAGCAAGCTGAATTTGTAGATAACTACGAACGCCCCGATCTGGAAAAATATGAAAAAATTACGCCCACTCCTTATGATAGAAGCAAAAAGCAAAATGGAGTTGATGAGGTATAAAATCCTTTACAAAAATATCTTGACACAATAAATAATATCACTACAAATCCCCATTAAAATATTTTTAGGCGGATCGTGAATTTATCGATGATTACGAAAAACCTGAACTAGAACAATATGAAAAAATCACACCAACACCGAAGGACAAAACAAATCTCATTGAAAATCAGGTATAAGCGATTCATTCGTTTAATTAAGTTAGCCATGTATTTTATTATACAGAAACTTAAGTCTTTTGTACGTTTTAATAGGAGGATGTTGATATGATGACGGGTAAAATTAAGCCAAAACAAAAAGATGCCGAACCCGAAGTACCAACCCTTCGAAAACGACCTATTGCAAAAGATAAGGTATTAAATTAACGGATTACTTTTCAAAATGCGTTCTTATTAGAGTTAGTAAAATACAAATATATCTTTCCCTTACCTATTTATAAACAGGAGGAAGATAAAAAGGTAGACGACCAATCAAAGCCTAAACCAAAGAAATCAGATGAACCTGAGGCCAAAAAACGACCCTCTCTCAAAAAGAAAGAGGTACCATTTTACACTATACTGCACTCATTCAAATTCAATCACACCTATTTGATAGATAATAACAAATACATATAATGATCTACGAGTATGTTACATAACATCACAACTTAATTTCAACGTGTGGCAAAGTTATTTTTAAATTCACACTTTTATAATCCTCTATCGCAACAAAAATATTTTCAGTTTATAAAGTAAGTACGCTTCACTGCATGAATGATAAAAATTGTGCATGCACTGCTTCTCTATGTCTTAGGCGTAATCTCAAAATATTACAGCTGCAGAAGGTCAAGCAGCAAAGTGTTTTTTTAAGAATTCGTAAGTTCTTTGGTGCATATCCTGCACAGATTTATACTATTCAAATTAACACATCATCAAAACTCGTTATAACTTTATAACACTATTTTGGATACTTATTTCCACAACATTCACATTTATTTTACTATTAAAGGTTGCTGAAGAAGAATTTATTGATGATTACGAAAGACCCGTACTGGAGAAATATGAAAAATTCACCCCTACTCCTATAGAAAAGAAGAAAAAGGTACACATTTACTCACCTGATATTCTTTAACACATTTTATAAAACAATTTTCTAAATGTTGTATAACTTTTATACTAATATTAATCAAATAACTCCTACGACTGTTTAGGATGATAAAAAACCTGATAAAGAAGAGGATGTTCCTTCAGCTACAGCTCCCGATAGACGACGATCCATTAAAGATAAAGATAAACCTGAGGTAGTAAATATTTAGATTAACGCTTGAACTTAATTAACTTTAACAAACTTTTCAAACATTATAAAATTTAGTATATTTTTAAACTAATATTTAATAAATAACTTCTATCACTGTTTAGGATGATAAAAAACCTGATAAAGAAGAGGATATCCCCTCAGCTACAGCTACCGGTAGACGCCGATCCATTAAAGACAAAGATAAGCCTGAGGTAGTAAATATTTCGATAAATCATTCAACTTAATTATATTTTCTAAGAAACTCATAAAATTATCGTTTTTACCATTTTTTTCTCTCAGCCAATGGATGTGGATGAAAGTGTTAATTTATCTAAACCAAAAACACCGGTGAAACCTGGACAGGAACCTGAAGAAGTTTCACTTACACATAAAACACCAGCTGATATTAAGCCCACGGTTTGTAATTTTAACATAATAACTGCAAACATTATGACAGTATTGCTTATTACGTTTTTATTATGATAGATCAAAACAAAAATATAATACAATAAAAATATTGTTTAGGAAGACAAGGCTGAAGCTAAACTCAGTGTCAAAAAACCAGAGATTGTCGAAGACAAAACAATTAAAAGACCGTCACCTAAGGACCAGGACAAAAAGGTATTGTTCATAACTAATTGAAAACCCAATCAGAGGAAATATTAAATAATTGTTCAAGCACCAAAATGGAAAACAGCATTAACTTTACCGCTCAGATAAAACAATAAGTAGTTTGATTGGTTGACCTAATTATAATACTGTCTCCTGATATAATTATTATTGTTTCCGGATCAGGATGAAGACACAGAACAGAATGTGAGCCTTACTAAACCACGCACTAAGACAAGCACAACTGCGCCTGAGGAGGCCAAACTTACACAAAAGACACCAGCTAAGAAAAAACCAACGGTATTGTTAGATTTTCGTAGATAATTATTAAAATTATTATATTATATATTTTATGAACCTTTTCACGCATCATTTAGCCCAAAGGAAGCTAAATAAGCTTGAACTATGGGATCTACATAACCGATAAACATACTTATATATCTCTAAACACATACATAAATTAAACATTGGAAACACTCAAACTCTGAAACAAACAATTTTGGATCACACAGATATTTGTTTTCGACCTGGGAATCAAATCCGAGGCCACATCGCGTCAGTCGTATACACTACCACTTACGCCACCGAGGCAGTCAGCATATTAGGCTACTATGATTTTAACGTTATAAAATTGGCAAAAGATTCTAAATAAGAACTTAAATTTAATAATAATTTATAGGAGGGCTCAGAAGCAGCACAACTCAAAGTCAAAAAACCAGCAGTAGTTAAAAAGGACAAGGAAGATGATGATGAGGTAGATGACAGAATATTTAAATCCTGTCATGTAGTTTAACTACTGGAACTGTTGTTGTAGTATTTTTGAAGTGGTAGTTAGAAATAAATGCTGAGATAGTACACACGCTGCTGTGATAGTTAATCTATGTGTTGTAGTTAGTCTAATTCATCGAGCATACTTTTAACCTGTCCATTTACGTTTATTTTAATACGAACAATAATATTGTTTGGATATAATCGTACATTTTGATCTAGATGGATTCGTTAAGAGTTTGTTCTTTGTAGCATGTAATTAACCCAGGATTATCGAAGCAGAACAGACGCCAATACAACAGTAGATACACCCGCACATAAAACTGCCTAAGTACCTATGACACTTTTTATAACATTGATTGATTCTTTAGGGACCGATCGTAGTAAAAGGTGGTAGATTCGAAAAACCTGAACTCAAGAAAACTGTCCTGAAGACTAAAGAACAGCCAAAAACAGCCGGATTTGAACGCAAACAAATATCCTACCTTTCGGTAACAACTGTTTCAACCAGTACTCTTAGTGTTGTCTACTTTCATCTTTTACTATCTCTTGATCTATTACACTTCATGTTTTGTCCAATTTCAAAACACATTTTTTGTCACGAGCAGTCTATACTGAAGCACATTCCGCAAACTGTCAGCACTCACCACACTATTGCCTCCTTAGATATGGAAGGTTTCGGTGTTCTGCGTCGCTCGTTGTACTGGTAATTGGTTGCTAGTCGCATGCAGCTTATTGATACTTTTTATGTGTAATTTCTTTTTCACAGTAACTTTAACATTACTTTTATAGTTGCACTTAAAACTGAGGTTTATTTTAAGATTTTCATTTATGTAAACGTGTATGATTCTTTAGGACCCAATCATAGTAAAAGGTGGTAGATTCGAAAAACCCCAACTCAAGGAAACTACTAAGAAGACAATGGAACAGCCAAAAAAAGCTACATTACATCATATAGCTGAACGGGAAATAAAATTCCAAGGGGTAAAATATGTTTCAAAAGATGTCTTTAATGTTGTTAACTTTTGAACTATTGCACTTTCTCAGTCTATTTATTACACGTCACTTAAAGCACAAATTTGTTAAGTAGCCCATGTGAAAACTCAATTTCTCAAAAAGTTGGCTCACACCTTACTACTGTCTAGATACTGAAGAATTTCGGAGTTCAGCGTCGCTCTTTGTACAGGTGATCGATTGCAAGTCGCATGCAGCTTGTCAATGTTTTGTACATGTAATTTATTTTCACAGGACAATTTTATCACCACCATGTATGTATATCTGTAATTTGCATACCTATCTAATTGTAATAATTTTAAATAATGCTCTTTGTATTGTATTGTAATTGTATAAGAGGAAAACTTGTCACATATAGGTCAGAATGTTTAAAACTAGATTCCCAGTAGGTATAAAAAAGAAAACTAGTAAAAAGTTTCTTACTTTAAACATGGTGTACTTTAAATAAGTTTTAAACATGGAATGAGTATGTAGTATGAATTTGATTAAAATATGTTTTTATTAAATTAATAAAAAAACAGGAGCGAGCATGAATGCAACTTCAAACATTATTGTGCAACTGTGCTAATAAAGTTTTTGAAATAATTCCAGGTGGAACTTGACTTTGTCGACGATTATGAACGGCCTGTTCTTGAGAAATATGAAAAGATTACTCCAACTCCTACTGTTCGGGAGAAAAAAGAAAAAGAGACAACTAAGGTACTATTTTTACTACCTTTTAACATACATTTAGAATTTTTTTTTATAATTACTAATCATAAAACGTAAGCGATTTCGTTCTTGTTAAATTTAGTTTTCTCACAATGAAGTCTTTCTATGGGAATGAGATGTTTCACCTAAGTAAAAATGTGTCACTCCCCAGAGCTATAATAAATTTATCCGTTTCAAAAATCATGCTAATCTATTGATTCTGACTTGGAAGAAGACAAAAAGTTGCACTGTCGTATTTAACTGTATGTAGCACATGTATTTGAAGAAAAATTTAAAGCGATACTGTTTGTAGAAAGTGTTTGCTATACCCAGACAGAAATATCTCTGGAGGAAAGGCAATATAAATATAATATAGGAATGAAAATACAAACAAATCAATTACAGAATCCGATGTTTTGATAGATACAGTGTATAATGAAGTTTGTTATCTAATATAACAGGTGACGATGATTGCGCAACAATCCAAACATCTTGAAGTAAAGGTATAAATACACATTATAATCAGGGTGGACCTATCCTTTTGTTTGTAAAATATTTTCACTGCCACAAACATTACCTTGTTACAATATCACTTTATATAAGACACAAGGAATGGATTATACAAGAACAACAGAAACCTAAAAACATAACAAGTAGAAAACTACAGTTTAGTACTCACGTGTACATTAAATAGGTAAATAAAAATATCACTATTAGGTCTAAAATCAGTCGGAATATCCCGAAATTTATACCTGAATACAACCATTATATAGTAATAACAGGAAAAGCTCGCGTTTTAAATTGGAATATGAAAGATGTAGTGTAAAAATGATGGGAATGATGAAACGATGATTCGGTTACAACAAAGGAGTAGAAGGTAACAGATTGACGAAAGAGTTTTATGAAGTGATCATGATTGAACCAAGTTGTTAATGTTCGGCTTAGTACACGTATCTTGACCAAATCAAAATCGTATAAGATTCCATTAACAGTCTAAAATTAAATGAGCGGCAGGTGTTTGCTTGGATCAAAGAAAATAGAAAGAAGCACAGATTTAAAAATGTAGGTAGAAATATTTTGAACTTAATATATTAATTTCGATGGTATAGTGATAGAATAGGTATATCATACACAAGGTATATTATAGAACACTGCAATATGCAATACAACTAGATAATATTACTACAAAAGTCACAACATTCTTATAAACCTTCCTATCCTTTTAGTGTGACACCTCTGTAAATATTCTGTTTTTCGCCATGATTTAAAATTTATATGTAAGTTACATTTGATTCCCTATGCCTAATTTGTATCTGCTCGTATCCTAAGTGCTAATCGTTAATGTATTTTGTTTCCAATAGACTGAAAGCAGAAGAACGTCAATCCAGAATGAGGTTAGTATTATATTTTATTAAATTGTTAACTAACTCTGTCACACGTAAACATTTTTTTGAATATCTTACATAAATGGAGAGCCCTAAAATCTAACAATAATGAAGAATCGTATACCTTTTTCATAAAAATAATGAACTATAAGCATATTTCCTCCATGTAAATTTTAATTGTGACAAATTTCATGTCCATCCGTTATAGTAATTTTCTTCAATAAAAGTCTAAAATGTTTCGTTTCAAATATTAATTATATAGATAACTGTGTCTCTAAATATAATTAATCAGTATTTATATTCACACAGATCAAAGAAGAAACGAAATCTGAGAGCCGAAGAAGCTCGATAATTGAAAACAAAGCTGTAAAGGTAAGGCTCAGCATATTTTAAATGTGCCTGTTTTAATTACTTCTGCGTTATCTATATATATAAAAATTAATACCACTTTTCATTGTAATTTTATAACTCAAGAACGGAAGTACCTATCCAAATCAAATGTTTAGGCTTTGTTCGGACTATTTAGTAGATGGGTTATGTGGAGTTATTATCACGTTTTTTGTAACAAATGAATTCAAAAAGGCGACGAAAACGGGTGATATACTCTCTATTATGTGACGCAAACGAAGCTGCGTGGGTCAGCTGGTCTTAATATATAAGTTGTTCCCGTCTAATAAGGCTCACTTCCTACGCTAGCCAGATTTAAAATTACAATTATTTTGGTTGTTGTTGATTTCACCTGAACGTGGTCATTCATGAGGCACTAACTGACCGACGAGGTTTACTTGGGTTCTAGACATCACATCCAAATGATATAATTTTATTATTCTAAGATGTCTAAGAGAGACAAAACTACCTGTCTTAGCCATCAAAACATATAATAAAATCGTAACAGGTCGCTGTCTGTACATGGAAGATAAATAAGAAAAAATATTATAGGGGGGCTTTATGAACGCAATAGAACCCAATACAATGATTTTTAGAATTTTTGTCTGTTTGTCTGTATGTCTGTATGTCTGTATATCTGTTTGTCTGTACGGTTGTGCACGCTAATCTCAGTAACCGCTCAACCGATTGCAATGCGGTTTTTTTTATTGTGTTGAGGTTTGCTCCAGTTAACATTTAGCGTTTGTTTTATGTAAATCAGTTTAGAAATAAAAGAGTTATAACACTTTTAAGAATCAGATATTTTGAAAATTTTAATTGTAGGGGTTTCTTTGAATGTGAGTGAACTGGCGTGTTGGCTTAATCATAAAAGAGACAATTCAGTCCGCGCCGAAGGCGTGGACTGAATTGTTTTAAAATAGACTTAATAATTAAGCTCTTTTATGATTAAGCAAACAGGGCAGTTTCAGACGCTGCTTGATGACTCTGATGAAGAAATACCTTTCCTTTCATACACCTTATGTGACGTAAACGAAGTTGCGGGCTCAGCTAGTCTAGAATATTAATTGCTAAGGGGAACATGAAATTGTAAATGTTCTGTGACACACTACAGTCACACTGACTATTCCAAAAAATATGAATTATAGGCAGTACACAGTCCGATGAGAACACATTCAGCTCATGACAGCAAGAACTATCTATCTCATTTTAAGTAAAAGTACTGATGACCGCACCTGTAAGTTGACTTTTCGCTTTCCACAGATGACTAAAGAAACGGCTGAAAGTAGAAAATCTTCAGTAGCATCAGTTGCTGAGCAAAAAGATGTTACTGCTATTAAAAAGACTGGTCAGAAGGTAAGTGATGTACCTAAATGAAATTAATTGAAGACTGAAATTTCATCTAAACGTTAAATAATAACCGACAAGGTTGATTGTAAATTTTTAAAAGTTACAAAATTAGATGAATTTTCAAAGTTATCACTTCTATTGTAGCACATGATGTATAGGTATCACAGAATAGTAGAAGCTATGCAAAACCTTGCTGCCCCATTGCAAATTTCCAATAAGAATGGATTTTGTGTTTGATATATCCTAGGCACTACACTATAGACACCTTAGTGTATGAAATGAAATGAGGCTGCATATCCAACGCTTTAAGTAGGAAAATAAGTACTTGAAAGTGTACAAAGAATCAAGCTTGAGTAATTAAGTAGTTAAGCAGAGTGAATTTAATATTGTTAGAATATTAGTTGTAAGTGTCCCAACATGAGCTCCTGAACTAATTGCGGAAAAGAAATTCAAGATATTACCAGTTGAATCAAAAACCCTGCATAGTATTCACATTAGATATACTCTATATACTTTTATCCCCTTATTAGATGCTTCCATATTCACGCTTATTCTCATTCCCATTAACTTGTTATTTTAGACCTTACTAAAAGCAGAAGAAGCCAAGGAAGTAGAACAAATAAAACTGAAGGTAAGTCTTGTGGAGCAAAATCTGCATGTTTTTGTATCAATTCTAAGTTACGGAATCTATAAAAACTTAAATGTCACTAAGTATATGTTCTTTTGTATATAAATTCGATCTTAAAGTAAATAAACAAATTATACAGAAGTTTGTTTGAATATTGTGTGCAAGTTAATAACTATGTGGTAACATTACTGTTTTTTATAAGCTAAAAAGGACGTCGATATCCTGATCTATACAAAATACTCAATTATTTATGTTTGTAAATAGGATGAGAATGACAAGGTAGAAGATACGGTTTCAACAGATAAGCCTTCAGATAAAACATATCCCAGGCGACCTACGAAAACAGACACTAAGGTATATACACAAACACACACATACACACGCACTTATACATATCTCATAATATGAAATTAAAAGTAGTTTACAAATATGGAAAATTTACTTTGTAATAGGAACCTATACAAAAACAAAAAGAAGACGTAAGTCAATCCAAGGATTCTACAGTTCCTAAGAGTCCTGAAAATAAAACTGAGGTAATTACATCTATTTACTTAAACTTTAGTTTTTAATATAAACTTTTATAATGATTTACACATTCTAAATTAGGATAAGAAAGATGTGGAAATAACCGAGGAGAAAACGGAAACAAAACGTAAAATGTCTACAGATAAACCCAAAGAACCTCAATCGAAACTTCGTCCCAGCAAAGAGGATGAGGTAGATAAAATTTCATTACACTTTTTCATTGTACCTATATGTCTGAGTCGTTAAATCCGTTTATTGAATTATTGTTATATTAACAGGTTAAAAGCGAACCTAAAAAGAAGGCACCAGTAGATAAACGAACTGACACGGTTCAACCTAGCCAAACAAATGAGGTATTTTAAATATTTGTCTTTTTATAACTAGATTATTATAAACTTAATAGTAAATATAAATCATTGTAATGATTTATTCATTCTTAATTAGGATACGGAAGACGTAGAAGTTACAGAGGAGAAAACGGAGACGAAACGTAAAATGTCTTCCGATAAACCTAAAGAACCTCAATCAAAACGTCGTCCCAGTAAAGATGATGAGGTAGATTCAATTTCTTTACACTTTGATAAAGTATATATTTCTCTGAGTTGTAAGAATTGTTTATTAATTATTAATATATTGACAGGGTAAAAGTGAACCCAAAAAGAAAGCACCAGTAGATAAACAAAGTGACAAGGCTCAACCTAGTAATGAGGTAGTCTTTTTCTATTTCTTAGAGTGCGTAGAATCGTGGTTTTTCATCATATTTCATGAATTTCTTTTTGCATAGGCCCCAAAGACCGATAGCATGGACGTTGATAATGAGGAAAAAGCTACACCAACCAGAAAAGTATCTATCGATAGGCCTACAGAACCTACATACCCTTGGCGCAAACCTAGTGTTATTGAGGTAGTTATTAGTAATATTTTAAAACGATTGCATTAAAAGTTTAGAAAGTAATATACAATGTTTTCTAACAGGATGTTAACGGTAGTGAGGATATTACATCTGATGTAAACAAAGAAAAAACTGTGCAACAACCTAAAGAGGACAAACCTAAAGAGGTATACACTATCAAGATTATTTCAAAATCTGTACCTACTAAAGATAGCGATGAATATAATTACCGTTATAACTATTTTGAAAAGATATACATTTTAAATTTACTGCCAGATATAACGATTTCTGAAGAATCTTTTTCATCGTCAAATGGCTTTGTTACTTGTATACTTTCTATAGATAATATTTCAATTATTTGTTAGGAACCAGAAGCCACCAAAAACATCGACACAAACACCCACCACCTCTACTCTCTTCCTTAAATGGAGTTATTTTGAGGAAGGGAGTAGAGATGGGTTGTTTTAGTATTGATATAAATATGCCTGTCAGTTAATAAAGGTCGTAAAACCTTTTTAACGAATTTCAATATTTTGTTAGGATCCTGAGCCTTCATTTTGGGGATCCGAACCTACTTCGGAAGAACCACAGGTAGTTTATTTTTTAATATTAAAATACCATGTGTTCCGAATAAAATAAATCTATAACGTTATATTTTTTCTTGGCTCTAGCCGGAAATACCAAAGACAGTCACACAAACTCCATTCCATTTACGGAAAAAGTCATCTGTAGAGGTTGGTTTTTTTTTTATACTTTACGTGAAAAACTTTTAAGCTGCAATTCATTTATTTTCTATCATAATATGTCGTTAATTGATTTTTATAAAAAAACTTTTAATTAATCAGGAACCCGAACCAGCATTTTGGGAACCTGAACCTATAAAGGTAATAAAAACATTTAGTAATATGAAATATTTTTTAAAGGAAATACATTATTTATAATGTCATATTTTATTTATTAGGCTACAGATGTACCGTCAACTCCAATTCAAACACAATACCACGTCAGAAAGAAATCTTTCTCACAGGTAGGTAGTAACTACTCATCTACAAAGTAATATATTATGTATAAGAAAAGCAATTTTCAAAACGATATTTGTTTATCAGGAACCTGAAACTCCATTTTGGGAGCTTAATACACCTAATGAAGCATCAAAGGTAGTTATTATTGCAATCAATAAATTTAATGATAAGTGAAATCAAATATTACATTTTATATTAATTTGATAGGACTCAGATGACAAAACAAAGAGACCCATACAAACACCGTTCTTCATGAGGAACAAGTCAATTACAGAGGTAGGTGTTTAGTGTTAACTAGTTCAACACTACACTACAACACTACAACAATACATGCTACTTAAATACTACACATAAAGATACAACTTACCACTTTTGCATTTGATAGTTATTACATCCTGCTTTAAGACTGATCTTAATAAAGCCACCGATAGTGAGGTTCAGACGGCAGAGATTTTTGCCAAAACTTTTTAAAAAAGACTTAAATTATAATGACACTATAGAAAAATAATTACTCGAGTAATGACGTAAATTTCCTTAAAATATACTAGTAAATCAAAATTTATCGTTGTATTTCATCGTCTTACAATACATTTCTTTTCTCAACACTTTGTTAAAAACTTAATGTTTTTTCAGGAGTCCAAAGAATTAAATGACATACCTTCAATCCCTCACCCAATGCAGGAATCACTGAATTCCAAAACGGAATCAAAACAGGAGGTAGATTTTACGGACTCTGGGTCCAATTTTTTATTTTTCATATCAATGATTAACTTTGTATTGTAGGAATTAAATGTTACTTCAGTTAAATCAATTCTTAATAATCAGGTTGATCGTTCGTTTGTAAATAAAATATTTACAATAACAGTAAATTGCATAATGTATATTCACAAAATCAAAACTTTGTTCTAAAAGTATTGTAATTTATTAGGGAAGGACAGATGACTCACCCAAAGAGGAAATACTTTTAGAACAGCCCCAACAAAACTTGTATCCCTGGAGAAAACAACACACAACGGTACCACACACACATACTTTTAGGAATAAACAAATTTCGTAACTTACACCTTAATCTTCTTTACTCAAAGTAATATTTACCTGCGTAGACTAGTGTACAACAATAATATTCACATAATATTGACTCATAAACACAAGTAGGTATGCACAAGAATCATAATAAAATTTATTACTTTTACTTCCTGTTTCACTTAGTCAAAAATATATAACACCTTACTTCGTTTAATATAAAACACATTATAGAACTTGCACAAAGTGCACATTTACTCATCAACACAATCACATACAAAGCATTGCACAATAATCATTATATTCATATTCTATTTTGCCGAATTAAAACATTAAATACGTCAACCAGGTACCTACGGTAGAGGAACCAACATCCGGCAAAAAAGACGAGCCACCGGTGGTTCCGTTCTCTTGGAATGTTATTCCTGAAATACCACAGGTATATAATATTATTTTTTGAAAAATATACGACTGAATTCTGAATATAAAGTTAAAATAATTTTTTATAATCAGGCTGAACAAACACCAGAACTGGAAGACAAATACAAACCAACACTACTTGTAACACCAGAACAAATTCCACCATGGCGAAGGGAGAAATCCCCTCAGGTAGACAAATATAGATAATTCAAAAATCACCGCTTCATCACAATCAAATACACACTCATTCATCAAAGTTTTCACATATTTTGATTGGCCTTTGGGTTACTTTTAACATTTTACAAGTACAACGCTTGCCACATTTACACAACGTATGGTCGCCAATAATTGAATTTAATCTATAGGCTGAAAGAAGTGATAGCAAAGATGATCGTGCACCAGCTACATTAGAAATTCCACAGCCCGCTTATAGCAGCAGACTTCAATCGCTTGAAGAGGTATACATCGACCTTCTCGATGTGGTTGCATAAGATAACGCACAATGCATTAGTATAGTCACGGAAGTTTGAAGCACCAATTTTTTTGCACTAGCACTTGTAGTCTCAACAGCTGCACATTTTTTCCGAAATATTTTGTAGAGTAGATGCACTATCGTAGCTCCTTCGAATCGAACCTCATGTAAGCCCTCTACCCAAATCTATTAGATGCCGTAAGTGTTTGTAAATATTGTATAAATATAGACATCGATTTGAAAATTATAATTTAGTATTCTTTGTCAATGTTTGCATAAAATAATTAAAAACTAACTGAATATATCACTGAAAGCATGTTTTGTTAATTCTACAAATTTCCTGCTTTTGCTTTTGCTTATTAATACAAATTTTTTTCAACCGTTTTTTCATAAATGTATGTATGACGATGATGATTTATTTCAGTACAGTAGTAAGTATTAACTGTAAGTATAATATTATTTATGTAACCATAATGTTAACTGCCATTAAATATTTATTAAAATTATTGATGTTTAAGTGACATCGCATTATGTAAAACGAAACTCCCAGTTTTTTTATGTTAGTGGCGGGTTACAAAAAGAGCTATACAGGTACAAGCGTTCTAATGATTTACTTTCTAACTGACATGTGCATTAAAGAAAATGTAGCAAACGTCAATTGTTATTTTTAAAGATATTGAAAATTCCTCAAATTTTGGAATTTATCAGCTTCAAAATTAGGGTTTATAATGCGCATTTTCCGTGTAACAAACGTGCACACAGCAGGTTTTTACATGGAAATGCTTTTCTCAATTACTACTTCTGGCTTCCTGTTAGTACCTACACGTAGAATTTTAAAAGTTTGGGTAAAGATTTGGTACAGCAGAGCGAGTGTAAAACCTCTGGTGTAAAAGCATGTTTAAAGACCGATGTAGATGCTAGAAACCAGCATATCAAGGTCTGCACTTTAACCGCCTCACGGAATACTTTTACAACTTTGAAGCAATCAAATTTTTTATGTGTATCAAACCAAATTTAAACATTCATATGCATTGTGCATTATTAAATCGAACGAACGTACGGTTGGATTATAACATATATTTGACTTACAGAAAGTTGCTGTTAAAGAAGAGGTCGTCCAAGAAGAAGCAAAGAAAGCTAAAATTACTTCGGTTAAGAAAAAAGCTGAGGATCTACCTGAGATCCCAGATTATGAAAGACCAGATCTTGAGAAATATGAAAAGATGGACTTCACACCGACAACTAGAGATAAGACACCAAAGGTATACGCTAAAAAAGAAATATGTTAATTTATATTAAAATTTATTGTTTTTATGTAATTTTCTCTACTAAAAATTTGAAACACTGGATAACAGACACCGGTAGTGCCAGAAATTAAGGCACCAGATGAAAAACCATCGGCACCTAAGATTGAGGTAATTCGTGAGAGGTCTCCGAAACCAGAAATACCAAGAAAACCTTCCCTTGTACCTGGTGCTCCAGTTGGAAGGCGTGGCTCCCTCATTCCTCCACCAGAGGAAATGGGAAGGCGCGCTTCTATCATTATCAGCGATGAGGTATGTATTAGCTTACATTTACCGTTATGCAAATTTTACATTAATTATATCTTTTGGATATCAAATAGTATCTACAATATCAGTAAAGGTATGACTCGATATTTATATACAATTGTTGTATTTAATAATAGACTTTTTACGATATACAAGCGCTGGCATCAGAATCACTCTTTGAAAACGCAAGCTTAGATACATAGCTGAAAGCAGTAGGCGCAACAGTTAGAACACGGTAATGATAGCAGTAAACGCACTTATAGACAATGGTGTTCTGGTTACATGCATAATACATAGTTCAATTTTTATGAATAAAATGTTTCAAAGTTGATATTTTACGTACCTATTACTTTTCATTTAAACATCTAAAACCAGAGTACCATATACCCATAGTTGACAGTTTGTGATGACACATTTTTGCTGCATATGATAAAATTTTACGCATGATCATTTCTAACTAATAGAAGCGAAAATCTCAACGAGTGATACAAGGATGTTGGCGTCTTCCCATAAATATTTAGTCCTTTAGTAGTATAGACCCTATTCTCTTAAGCCGAACCCTTAACACGAATGCATAGATTCCTTTGAAACAAGAAACATTTTTATAATCGTCTTTAGGAGGATGATGCTTATGAGACCGCTTTAGCAAAGCAGATGAGATTTAGTTTATAGTGGAGTTCAGCTTGAACCCTTAATTCCTTGCTTTTAGTATGAATTGAACAGAATTTAGTAATGTCACAGCAGATACTTTTCAAAACACTGACATTAAGTAAAGTATGTAGATATATTAAGATCATGCAAAACGTAATCCACAGGAGAATAGAAAACTAAGACCCGGTGAGGTGATCGAAGAGAAGAAGGTAAAACACAAAATGCTAAGAATTCTAAATGAATGTTATTATTGCCGTGACAAAGTTTTAACTGTATCTGTATACGGTATTATTAATGCATTTGCATCCGAGGCGGTTTAAACACTGTTTTAAAACAAGTAATACTGGATAATCACATAGCCTTGGTAATTATTTGTATTTTGCAAGAATCCTAAATTGGTAAATGTAATTATCCAGGTCGTATCTGTCTAAGAACCATTTTGTCGTCAAAAGCACAGAGCTAAATTGCACAAATTTGTGAAGTACGCACACACAGATAAACTGCACAGCTTGTAGCACGTCACGCACACGAAATAATCAGGTCAAAGGATTGACTGTCGAGACAACACTTTTTTACAGGAATGGTATGCCTGAACGGGCTTTTCTTACAAATCACAAAAATAAGACTAACACAAAACGTTTAACATGAAGGTGATGCAAGATGTAACGTAATAACTTTTGCACATGCTCGCTAGGACACTGCACCAAATAATGAACTAAAGTTAGGTTAGGCCAGGTAGCCCAGGTTCGGCAGCGGAGATTTAGGTAGGGTGATTGTTATAAATGGGATTATCAGTGTTTTTTAACAACAGGTCACGAAATTACGTCCCGGCGAAGTTTTAGACGAGAAAAAGGTGAGACCGATTGGATCTGGTCAGTTTTAGGTGGAGGCTGCTCGCTTTGCAAAGCATTTTATTTTTAATATTTATTATTTTTCTTCTATTGTTTCACACAAACCTACACGGATAATTATATAATGAATAAGTCTCTTTTAGTGATAAGCAAAATGTTAAATTTTAATAATTAGTTTTTACCACGCTAGGGTTTTACATTATAGTAGTTTAGTAATTCTTCCCCATTCCTGCAGAATATAAGCTTGTTATTAAAATAATCGAGCTATTTTATATTCTGATAGTTAAAGCGCTATTTCATTCATTATTTATCCTGTATTTTCGATCCTTTTGATGATAGCTCTTTCAGCTTAATTCCTTTATTAAAGTAGCAAAGTACAGCTAAGCTATTAGTTTCCTCTCTAGTGCTATCTATACAAGTCCAAACTCTTTCACATATTTTTTCTTTTTAGATGTTCTTTTTAGAAATAGTCTTAGTTACCGCTTTGCCGACCAGCGGGTTGACGATGTGACAGAACATCGCTGGGTTTGTCCTCTCACGTTTTTGAGTTAAACGAACTTTCATTTCCATAATTCATAGCCCAGCGTGCAAAAACATTGGACCGACACATTTCAAGTTTTTACTGACTTCATGAGACAAGACGTCATGTGTGTCGATAAAAGTTGGCGCACATTTACCTAAGTTTTCAACAATAGGTCTTCTTTTTATTTTTTATTCCACTCCTTAACTTGTTCTGTAATTTGTAAAAGTTACATAATTCTACTAGTAAAAAGTTCGTTTTCCTCATAAACATAGCTTTTTAGATTTACTATTAGAAGTGCTTTCAGTTTTGTTAACTTTACTTTTTATTTTTCCACTAACATATTTCTAAACGCATATTACATTTTGCTTCCAATTTATAAACTACATCAGTGTTATGTAATCGTGTACCTACTCACATACGATAAATTAATGTGTAAATTATGATAAATGCTTACAAACGTTATTTCTCAGTTAAGTGGAAAAAACTAATTATAGTATTATGACATTAATTGACATGCACTTCATTTTGCACAAACACATTTACACTGCATTATTAAAACTATATAGAGTCAGTCGTCGACTCTCACATTTACCTACATTTAAAATACACTTTATTAACTTTAAGCACACAGTCTATTTATTTGTACAGGTATCTATAATCTTTAAGCACAATTTTAACAGAGAATGTTTTACTAAAACTTATATTTTTTTCCAAAAAAGAAACGGAGCAGACCGGGTGAACTCACGGATGAGGTATATTATGTGTGGAAAGTTATATGTTTAGATTATGAATTATATACATGTCCTAGAACCAATAGTACCGTGGCTAACATAGAAATTTCCAATGACATTAATTTCCAAAGTGAATAACTATATGTAACGGTGAATAATGTAATGCAAAATATGAAAAAAAAAGCATACAAAATTTGTTTTCTATCTATTATGATTTCAATTTGGGCAACTTATTATGTTCTGTAAATAAATTAGTACTAGTGCTACTAATACCTCGTCATTATAACATAATAATATAAAAAATAATAATACCTACCTAAATTATTTGATTTAAAATAAAATGTATGCATGTTTCCTATTAAAATGGAATATAAATACAGCTGTGTGTTTGTGGAAGTAAATAAATAGAGTGCAATTTAGAAACATGTACCTACTTATTATTTATTTACTGCGGCAAACCACTTTAAGATGCTAAGACTAACATAAATAAACCAAGTCGCTTATGCCAAGAATATTAACAAAACGTTTCACTTAACAAAGATAAGGCGATAATGTGTTATGAAATTAAAATGAAATAAATGAAACAGATTATTGCTTTAGAATAAAATACTGCACTCTTGGAGTATTAAAATATATAGTTTATATAAAATGCTTAATTAGTTACGCGTATATCTATGATGGAATTAAAAAACTAATATGTTGTGAAACTATAGTAAAAAATATACGTCGGTATTACTACCGTTCTATAACTATAAAATAAATTAATTTATCTACTCTGGTACTATAATACAAAGATTATAAAATTGAAATCAATACTCTAATGACAAACATTACGCACAGGCCAAAAAAAAAGTTTTATTACGATACAGGTCTTGTATGGACACCTATATCATAATAAAACTTTTTAATCATTACGATACACCATAGACAACCTCCAGCTGGAAAAAGAAGTTTGAACCTCTACTTTAAAAAAAAATTGTGCCTCCAAAGCCTAAAAGAAAAAAAGAAATACGCATGCGCAATCGATGTTTGCGCCTTGGCGCCAACATTTTATATTTAAATTAAACAAAGTTTGGTTTTGTTTGTAAAAGAGATTAGTTTTTGTGTAAAAACATTTTTTAAAGCGAGGATGTCTGGTGGTGTACAATTACCACAATTGTACACCACCAGACATTCTGGAAACTGCGTCAAACATGACCATGAACCTGTTACCGGCGAAATCAAGGAGCAACTATACTATATATCACAAAATGAAATCAGGTATTATAGTATGAGAGTAGATAAAGTAGTGTATGACACTGTACATAACTTGGTCTTATAACACTCGTGTGATACTATAAAAAAACTCGCCTACGGCTCGTTTTTTTAAAACACACTCGTGTTATAAGAACCCTTATTATGCAACAGTGTCATAAACTACTATTAAATCATAGATATATGTGTTATAATCATCGAGAAGCCACAAAACACTCAAAGATAAAACTCGAAAATTAAATCTAATGCAATATTATGTCACAATAGCAAAAACAGAAAACCTTACTTTGAATATATATCATTGAAGTATAGCACAAAAAAATATAAATTTGAAACAATATATTAGTAAGCAAACGATAGATTAGTTCAAACTCATACCATGAAATGTATATAACAAAAGAGAAAGTACAATTATATATGACTATGTAATAATAGTTTTAAAATAAAACACACCTGTTTAAGACGATGTGAACGTATTAAATGAAGCGATGCGACCACTACAATTCATTGTATGCCAGGAGAGTGCTTGTCAACTTTATGATTGACTGTGGTTCCTATAAATATGAGTGCCGTAATCAGGCCAAGATCGAGATCTTGAAACGTTCCCACCCTTAACAGTCTCAAGTTGCCAGCTCGCTGAGTTATATCTGTCGTTTGTTGTTAAAGAAATTACTCGTCGATATTATATTAATCATTGACATTTCATCATGTTAAATAGCAAAACTAGTTTTATAATTGTACTAGCTGACACGTGCAACTTCGTTTGAGTCAAAAGTCCCATTTTATCCGAACAACAATGTGACACAACATATATTAAACTGATCGTAGGTATATTTTAGAAACGTACCCTTATTGACTTTGTGATTATAAGATAGTATTACATCATCAAAAAGCTATAAATAAAACAAAGATAATCTCTAACATGATTAGAGGATACAGAAAAGCTTTGATTGACATAATGGCCAGGTGGAAAAGTAGAAATAACCAAATGCGTATGGTTGTCAAGATGTGTGTCGGAATAGTATAATTCTAGATGAATACTGACAAAGTTTTGACATTATTTAATTGGTAGAAGTTTCCCATAGGTATCTTCTTTCATATACAACTGTTCAGTAAATAAAATCACATTGCTGTTATTTTTCTATCTTTAGTTCTAAAAATATCTTCTCTATCGCGAATGATATTACGATTACTGTAAAATATAACTGCAATACTAGAGTCGGTCCGTACATATCTATAACGAAAGCGTTCTTACCAAGAGACATTAGGTATGAATCTAAAATTTGTCGGCTCGAGAGCAATGCAGACACCCGCGATGTGAGTACACGTGCCAACGATGGCAATCGTCTGAACAGAATGCATTAATAACAGGATGCCAATCAATCTTTCGATCTCCTTGCACAACCCCTCAATCTAACAATATTAATGAATACAGACAAACACGTCACATTCTGTGTCTTCTTGAGACAACTGTTTATTGGCTTCAACGCACAATTGAAAATTCAGTATATCAAAAGCCATACCAAAATCACTATTACTGCCAAAGGAAAAGTTAAAATCATTCCTTGTTGTCTAAATATTGACTCATTTATCATCATTAACTATCATTGATTTAGTTAATAGTTGATTTTTATATCAATATTGATAGTTTGACAGCTTCAAAGTGAAACACCTGCAATATCGCAGTGAATATCCGTCCAGGGTAACAACATACATATATGTACTAGCGGCAATGTTCAAGAACATGTTTCACGGATGGCTCACCTTAATCTGATAATTAATTATGTTGGTCTGCTGATTTGTGGTATGCACAAATAGATGCCCACCGCCCCCGCACGCCTCTATAGCGAACTGACTATGTTCAAGCGACCTGTTCTTCAGTCTTTTGACATTCGCGACCATTTTTACATGGAACGATTCACGAACCGTTTCAAATCGAAATTTTACAAACGATATACATTGTTAGAGACAATTTTAAATAGAGTGTAACACTTAACGAGCACTTAGTATTTTAAAAGCATTTAATGTTAAATATTTGATAATAAAATGAATTTAACACATATAAAAATATAATTACTTTTAAAGACACTTTAACTTGACAAATGTGAGTGGGATTTAATATGAAACTGTGATATAATGTCCTGCAGTTATAAACTTATTTTTTCTTTTATTTCTTTATTAAAATAGGGTCGTTTTGTGGCATCGTGTGATTAGATATATGTGATTAACTAACGCTATGGCAGCGGTTGCTCAAAAACCAAATGCCTCTTTAGCTAAACCTAAGACTAATGTTGATCCGGTAAGTATGAATCTATGTACTTTAAATTGTATTTAATTTATGACTGTCTTATTTTGTCAAAGGTCATCAAAATAATTTATGCATCTTATTTAAACTTATTTTAAGTAAAGATGTATACATGTTCAAAATTTTTCATCATTAAGAACAACGATGGCCACTATTCGAATTGAATCTATAAGTATTTAAAATTTTCATGCTTTTACGATGCGATGCGATTTACGACTTTTTAAACTGTGTATTAAATATTCTATTATTGTTGAGGACTACTTACATAAAATATATGTGTGTGATTAGATATAAAAAAATATTATCGTTGGTTAATCTTCATGTGGAGAAATTTCATTTATAGATACATATATTCCTGTCTATTTTGGACGAGTACACGGTATTTATTTCAAAATATTAGTTGAAAATTTAACCATATTCCTAATGTTTTATCATTTAATATGATTGTGTTGTATATTATGTAATTTAGTTTGAAGGTTTCCACATCAAATTGCAAATTTCAAAGCAAAATTTTGATTTTGTTAAATCACATAGCCAAAGTGCCTTGAATTACTGTGGATTAATTCAATCTATTCTTATAATCAACTACTGAACTATCCAGTGCTGATTCATCAACAGCGCAAAATTTATCCATATCGTACTTCATTCATCTTTTGGTGACAGGAGTAGCAGTTATATTTGGCGAAGCAACGAAAATGACACCGCCAAGTACACTTGTAACATAAAACATCGTTTCTGCAAATAACAGAACTAAATATTTCGTTCCAAAATTGTACAGGTATAAGACGAGAACATAGACAATATATTTGCACTTGTGTTACATATATCAGGAAGACCAATGTTCTGAAGCCATTTGGCTAACGCTCATAATGTAACACAACTGTCATAACATACTAATGTGTTATCATATTTCGTTAACTGAGCAACTTCTCAGACTACATCGAAAGTAGATACATTTTTGGATACCGTTTGATGACCTTTGATGAACAATTTATATTCTGTTTCTTGGGATATATCCCCTTTTATTTATTTACGTCTTCACGACAATCTTAAAGATTTTCTTGTAATTTTTATTTCAAATGTTTTAGCTTTATCATCTAATTTATGTTCTATTAAACTGCTTAAAATACTGTATATTATTATACTTTACAACTTGATGATTTATTCGTTATTAACCTATCTGTTACATAAAAACGAAGGCGTTGTCTTACATTTGTTGTTGTAATATAGCGACGAAAATCTGGCGATACGAGGAGACCATCATTGCAAGAACTTGAAGATCTTATCAATAAGCCATCAGTGCCTCTAAAAGCCCTCGGAGATGGAGGACCACCGGTCATCGTTGATGTACAAGAGAGCTATTCAGCTGTCGAAGGTACATCAATAATGCAATCATACACCTTTTTATTTTTATGTATTGAAAGATATACTGGATGTAACAAAATTACCTCTCCAAATTTCATGAGATGACTTGGCATCGGAAATCAAATACAAATATTTAATAAAAAGGGGGGTAAATTTTTATATTTTTTTTTATTTTTTTTGTCGCACATTAAGAATTCGTATTTTGCCGCGGCAATTCGAGGTAACATGGTCGCCGTGGCAATACAAACACGGAGCACCCGTCTGGCTGTCGTTGTCGCTTTCTACTGCTGCTCGGTAGCGATAGAAAGGGTGAAAATGAAAATTTATAGGACCTTTAAAACGGTTTTACGGTTAAAGTATTCATGTGATTTTTTTTTCTTCATTTTTGTAAAGTTTCTTGACTGATGCCACGTCACGTGACGAAATTTGGAGAGTCAATTTTGTTACACCCAATATATTGAAAGATACTTACATACAGAATTCCGTCCTACATAGTTTCGATTTTTATAGTCTGTCCAACCGTTTATTTTACTTTTGACAGCGGCCTGGAGAAGATAAGTGTTCCATTATTCGTAAAAGTGAACTTTGAAATACGCGGTAAAAGAAATATATAAATTGCCTAATCATGTTTATCTACATAAATTAAATAAACATAAGTCAAATAAAAAAATAACATCAAAATATACGGTTGGACAGACTACAGTTGCCAAGAATGACATTAAGTCCTTGTTGCTGCAACTCTTTCAAAATATATTTTAAAACTTATACAGATTCCAACTTTGCAATCAAAAATATAACAATTACTAATATTATTTTATTTTATTTAACCAGATCAAACTGGATATCTTACCGTACAAGTGGAAGGCAATCCGGCGCCCACATTTAAGTTCTACAAGGGCGTTGGTGAGATTATAGAAGGAGGCCGTTTCAAGTTCGTCACAGATGGCGAAACTGGTCTTATCACCCTCTGCATGAGAAAGGTTAAGCCAAACGATGAAGGCAAATACAAAATCGTCGTCAGCAATATTCATGGCGAAGATTCGGCTGAAATGCAACTTTATGTATCCGGTAAGTTAATTTACAATCTTTTTCAGAGTAACTGATTCATTCAATTGATTTTAAGGTTTACTTTTCGTGACAGAAACTATTTTCATTTATTGCAATATTTTATGATAGGTATACATCATTTCATTTATTATGTCTACATAATTAATTATGTATTAATATATCCATCCAGATTCTAGTGGCATGGATTTCCGAGCCATGCTCAAGAAGAGGAAATACGCCAAATGGGCAGAGAAAAAAGAAGAAATAAATGTAGACCTCAAAGAGGTTGAAAAACCCATTCCACCACTCAAAAAAGTGGAAAAGGTAAGCTTAAATTCAACTAAAACGTATCATAAAAAGCTAACAACAGGTTACATGCCAATCATACAGAGATTGGATAGCGAAGATGGTGATATAAATACTAAACATTGTATAAACTAACTGTTATATAATAACAGTATAAAAATAGCAAGGCAAGACAATTTAGATCTAAATTTGTATTTAGATATTGATCTAAAAATAACCGCGACCAAGATACGTAAGCGTTCTCTAAATAACAACACTAAAGAAGATACGATATTGTCTACATTGTCTTGTCATCTATAAATATATAAATAAATCTGACAGCTCCATCAGGGTACAAACTTAAGGACATTATTTGTTGATGTTAACGTAAGAAAATCACGTAAAATTGAATAAGCATGCAAATATTCTCGAAGACATAAGCATTATAGCCATTTTGGTTAATTTAAATCACGTAAAATTGAATAAGCATGCAAATATTCTCGAAGACATAAGCATTATAGCCATTTCGGTTAATTTAAATCTTTTTCTTTATCTTGCCATTTCTCAATTGTAATATTTTTTGCCCACTGACCTCTAACTACATGAAAAAGATGTGGAACAGCTATATTTTAAAGCTTTTATTTTAGCTAAACTTGCATTGTGAATTGAGCAACTTTTAGTGAACCTCATACTTTCGTGTGAATTCATAATTACCTACTGTGCATCATACCATTTGATCTTTAGGGCTTAGAAACTGGATATTTTGAAGAGGATGGCTTCGTTGTCGTTATTTCGGAAGGTTTGGAGATGGGTAGATTCCCGGATGGAAGGAGACGCTCTTTGAACTGGTCCTGGGTCAAGGTCATCAGTATTTTAAAATATAGCATCATTATTCATTCCATATTACATTTCCAGATTATACAAATTACTGTCCCACGAAGTTAATGCAACTTTTCTTATGTACTAACTCTAAATAAAATGTTATCTAGTAAAATAAAGATAAATAAATGATACTTATTTTAAATAAATCATACTTATGTGTAATATTTTTATATATTATACAATCAATAGTCCAATATAACATTAATGTACAAAAGAATCATGGCGAAATAAATTAAAATAATAATGGAAGTATAATAATTGCCAAGACACGCAACCATATTCCATTGCTTCTGAAAACAAGTCTTGCAAATCTGTTCATGATTCTTTATATACAATATGACCTTTTTACTCAACCATTTCTATTTTTTCAAAGTAAATTCTTATGTCATAGTGACTTCAATGTTCAATGTTGAAATATACACTGGTTACTATGTGATTTGTTTACATAATATATGTGCAATTACATCGAAATATAAGTGTTTTATCAAGTTAATGAATACTTTATTATACTACCAGGAATAAGTAGCAATGTCAGCATATCTGGGAAAGCTATTTTCTTGGTTTCATGTTAGTACCAAAACAATATGTAAACAAAGCAGATAATGTTGCCTACATAAACTAAAACCTTACTATATACTTGCAATCACATTTCACCAAGCTTTTTAACTAACTTACATTCAGAATTTCACACATAACCTACTATTTTATCAAGTACATGATAATTAAAATTCTAGGGCGTCTATCAAATAAGGAGACGCATGTCTCTACCTGAATTAATACCTGATTGGCCCGAATTGATGGAGGCTGTCAAAATAAAGGTTCGATTAAAAAGAAAGCTAAATAAATGCTAAAATAAAGCATACTGTTCAATTAAAACCTATAGAAAAATACTTTTTTTTTAAACCTGCTTATTTTGAAACTAGAAAAGTTTTAAATGGACAGTAAGTACATATAAATAAATGAATGATTTAAAATGATGAATGATAAAATAACTAAACTAAATTACAAAACTCTGAAATTATTGACTACAACACATAAATAAAACAGCACCACACACAAACACAGTTATCAACAAATAAATAAATGAATATATTATGTTGTAGGCACTAATTTCAGGAGAAATAAATAAAGAAATGCATTATATGAATTTTTAAATTAACAAAGGTTTTTGTATCACCACTTCATGATTTAAAACTTGAACATAACTTTGGGAATGTAAGTGGAATGAATTGATGACTATTCTTACTTTTGGATTCCTATCCATTTTATTAAATTGCAGGTTTTATTCGTCGGATTGAAGAGCTTCTATCACGTCATTATAATCAAAATATTCATTTTTGACTTCATTAATTTCAGCTGATGCATTCGGTATTGCGCAGATGTTGGAATTTTTACTTATAATATTTTTCTGATTATGATTAGTTAGTCCAAAATTTCATTGTAGGTAATCATTATTACAGTTGGTCTATGTATATAACATGTATATATTTGTAATTTAAGTCTGGTCCATTTACTTTTAAAAAATCAGACCAAAGCTGCAAATGAAGAAATATCTATAACGAAAAATTTACTAAGAATTGATGGATATTTTGTAGAGATCTCACAATAGAAGACAGTCACTGGCTGAACTGATCCCGGATTGGCCGGTGCTTCACTCGTTTAAAAGAGACGAGGTTTGACTGCAACGTCAATAGACACAATGCATCTTGAAGTGTAAATCACCAAATGCAAATTATTTGTCGCACGGCAATATATCCCCACGGCAACCTGTATGGTTTTATAATCTGATGGAATTGACATTAAATATCTTGCATTGATATCTGCTTAGATATTGAATGAGGCTTCAGTTTTTACAAAATTATTGTAAAATAAGTTACTGGCATGTCTGTACAAATATTGCACAATTTAGTAAGTAAGAACGAACACATTTTACTTCGATACGTTAATCTGGATATTCTATTTTTGTAAATATTATGGCGCTAGGAATAAATTTAACAGACATTTGTGCAAGAATATTTAATGTCTTTTCAGATTATTTGATCAGCAGCTACGTGGTCACCGACTAGTCAGTCCAGCACATCTTTGGTACTCTTTCTACTATTTTCTTCTTCAGCAATTCTTCTGTGCACATCTTTGTCAATATTTTGACTAGCAGCACTACGCACAGGTTCAACGTTACAAGCACATTGTTCTAGTTAATGATAGTATCTTACTTACCAAAAATGATGGATAACCATTTATGATACCTAAACTATAATAGTTTTTGTCGGGATATTAACCATGTCGAACCACCATATAGGAATTGATCACCGCAGCCTATGACCGTTTGCGAGTCAGAGGTATCACTTAAATACACAATATACACACTCAGAACACCTACTGTTGACCCTGTAAAAATCTTTTTAAGACTCTTTCTTACAATAAGTCACTTTGCTAGCACAATATATGGTATGTGCTGACATAATTATTTCAACCGCAGTGCCTTTGGTCCTTCATGATCGTGGCACTTGCGCCAGACGGGGTAAATATTCCGATAAATATCATACACTTCTTAAGAATAACCTTTTCATTACTCCTTGAAATTTTATCATAAAAACAGAATTGAATATTATTCATCATTTTTGTTTGAAAATATAAAATACGTTTAAGAAAAATGGTAAATTAAAATCACGCCCACGACTTATGCACCCCTTCAAAAGAAATATAGAAATTCCAATTTCTGTACATTAGCATGGAGTTCACTATTGTGTGGGGGTAACACCGGTGAAGGAATGGCTGACGATCTAACGCCTCTGATGCCATGAGTTCTATTGTGTTTCTTGATTTTTGAGCACTTGTTACCGTTCGCTCGTGACGTTGACAGCGATGAAGAATGAGGAAGGTATCTTGGTGGTCAGCACACAAAGCTTTTGTATGAAGAGCACATGTTTGGTTCTGCACTTTCCGGTCCCAAGGAAAACAAATCTATTAATGCCACTGGATAATATTTTCAGAAACAAGAATCATTCTTGAAGCCCCTCGTAGATCAATTCGCGAAAGAAGGCAGGGATAAGAAGGTGACATTCGAAGCCATCTTTACTAAGACTAATGCGAAGCCAAAGTGGTACTTCCGCAAAGATGTAAGTTCTATCGATTTATAAATATATTTGCTAATCAAACAAATCAGCCTATTCCACTAGTCTACGTTGGCCTCTACCAAATTACGCCACAATACACAGTCCTGTTTGCATCCAGTCGCTCCCTGCAACCTTTTTCAGGTTATCAGTCCAACTGGTAGAAGGTCGTCCTACCCCACGCTTACTAAGTCGCGGTCTCCACTCCAGAACTCGTTTGCTTTATCGGCAAAAAGTTCTTTAACAAATGTGGCCAGCCCATTGCTTCTTTAAAACGCATATTGTTACTACAGATTTCTTTTATTTTAGGAACTATTCCCTGGCTCTAAGTACAAGATGACAAATGAACAAGATTCATACAAGCTGATCATTATGAATCCAAGAGTCGAAGATACAGGTAAAATCACGATTGAAATCAGCGGTACCACATGCACTGCTTTCTTGCAAGTCGATGAGCCTGATCCCACCTACACCTTCATAAAACCACTAAAGAAGACAACAAGTGGTTACACAAAACACGAGTGCGTCTTGGAATGTACGGTTTCCAACAGCCTTGCAATCGTCTCCTGGTGGAAAGGAGAGACAAAGATTGAAGATAATGATGATTTTTCAATCTCCAAGGATCTATCAGGCGTCTGCAGGCTTGTCATCAATAAGTGTAAGTTTGAGGATGCTGGAAAATATACATGTAAGATTGAGAAACAACCTGATAAGACCGAAACTGATGTTAAGATTGTTGGTAAGTTATGATACTTACTTCGTGAAAATTATAGTTGTACTGAGATAATAGTATGTCACTAAAACACCTTGAATCTTTTTTTAGAATACCCGTATAAGTTTACAAAGGTACTCAAGTCGCAGCAAGCGATTGAGAAGGATACCATCACACTGCTATGTGAACTGGATGATGCTAGCGGTGATGTAAAATGGTAAGTTCAGTTACTATTACCCCAAGAATAAAAACTTATTATGTTCCGGCGCTTTTTTTTGCGTGAGGAAAAAATTCTACATGGACGCTATGCCGGACTCCTATCGACTTAAAACTTCACGTATTCCGCCTAACAGCCTTCGATTGGAAGCCCCGGGCAAGCCCTCGGAAGGATACCCCAGAACTCCCAACAGACCTGCGGCTACCACAGCGGCCTCACCTGTAAGGACGGTGACCAGCCCCCCCACCGTCCTCAGGCCCTCTATCATGGAGGCCGATGGTCTTGGGCGAAGACACGTCTGCGGCACCCCCGCTGCAGACTCGGGTGGGATAGTTCTCTCCCGCTCCCTACCCGCCGTCTCTTAGGGAGAGCGGAGTCCCACTTACTTCCACTGGATATGTTCCTGCCCTTGCACTTTCTAACTATATGACACGACATGAAAACAATATTATTTTTACCTACTGTAAGTTGTTCATACAATCAACTTCCATGAGCACTTCCGGAGAATACACCACATAAAGCATGTTTGTTCCGAGTTCTAAGTTTCTTTTGTGGTTTCAACAACCAGAGAATTCCACAAATTCCATTTATGAGCGATTTAATGCTTTGGAAGGACGTTGGTCCCGTGTGTCCAACTATATATCCAACCACACAATACGTTATATATCATTGGACACGAAATGTTCTCACTACAATGTTACTTTTACTTTTTAAAGGTTCAAGAATAATGAACCGCTGAAGACAGACAAGCGTATCACAATAAGCAAGGAAGGTCGTAAACGAAAGGTGGTGATCAAGGATGCCAAAGTCACGGACGCTGGCCAATTCAAGTGCACTACGAACGCTGACGAGACAGAGTGCGAATTGATTGTCAATTGTAAGTTTTTTTGTTACTAATCCATAATTTACTATTTATCTACTATCCATCTATAATACTAGTCAATGAACTCATTAATTATGAGTATGATATCAATTCATAACTGATATGTACGTGAAATAGGTATATTTAATGCACAATTGTTCTAATGCAATAGACCTTATCCGAGTCTAGTCTTGTCAACTAATCGGCATTATTCCCAAAATGAATATTGATCAAAACAGTCATGTTACTAAAATATTAAATAAATTTATCACGTTATCAAAATTGATATTGTGTTTTCCAGACTCTAATCGTTTCAACAAAAAGTTGAAAGATACAGAAGCAATTGAGAGGGATAAGGTTGTTCTGGAAGTAGAATTGCAGGATCAAACAGCGGAGGCCGTTTGGTCTTTCAATGGACAGCCAATTGTACCTAATGACAGGTGAGACAAAACTGATATTTTTATTATTAACATCGACTAAACTGAAAACCAACAACTGAGTCTAAATCCATCTGTTCTGTGGACAGTTCACTGCTGGATGTAAGCCTCCCCCAATTTAATTTTGCGATTGGTGATACAACCTTACTGTAGGTACCATATCCAGAAGGGTTGATACCGAATTTCATTACGAGACTTCCTTTTCTCTGCTAAGTCCTCATTATTCAATCTGGAATTTGCCTGTGAGACTGGTTTGGGTTCCAATAGCTTGATCTAGGATCATCACAGTCAATCGCACATAAATAACTTTAAATTTTGTATTCTTGTTCATCAGGATTGAAATCAAGAACTTAGGTGGTGGCAAACACCAATTGATCTTCAACAAGCTGGAGATGGAAGATGACGGTGAGATTCTGTGCGAATCTGGTAAATTGAGTTCTTCCTGCAAGTTGACCGTCAAGAAAGGAGAGTCCAAACCAACAATCGATTGTCCTGATGAATTTTATGGACCAGCTGATCGTCCCTTCGTCCTTGAGGTGCCTTATAAAGGTAAGATATTTTTAAATCTAAATAGACAGTAATCCTTTAAATTGTAGTAAACCAACGTATTTCTCACCCATGTAGTCCCATGTACACTCCACTGTGATAAAAGTGACACCTCAGACCGTCACGCATTATCAGAATCGAAAAGTAGTGGGTGGTATCAAGTTGAAAAACATTCATTGTGATAGGTTTGGTGGAAATTAGTCAATGACCCATCTGTTCTATGCCACCCCACCGTTTCAAGACTATTTGAATTCTCAGAATAATATAAAATGCAAATATGATGAATAAAATAAGTATTCATGCCTAACATGTTTTGCAGTTACCGGCACCCGCCAAACACCGATCGAAGCTAAGCTTTGGAAAGATGGCAAAGCTCTACCAGCAAAAGAAGTCGAGGTAATCGTTGAACAGGAGAAAGTTCTATTCAAAATCAAGAAACCTAGCAGGGAAGGAACAGGCAAATACCAGATCAAAATGGCCAATGCACAGGGAGACGATTCCAAAGACGTCACTATTACTATGCAGAGCGTACCATCTCCGCCTCAAAATGTTGCCGTTTCAGACGTTTTCCAGACTTCGTGTGTGGTTACGTGGAAAGCACCTGAAGATGATGGTGGTGCTCCTATGGTCAAATACGTCATTGAGAGACAGGTAATTTAAGATACTTCTTTTATTTCTACTATTCTTGAATTAAAATTAGCAACTACAATTTATTTTGCATCGTGATTTTCAGGCAATTTTCTCGTATTATTGATATTTATGAAACTTTTCTCTCCTTTCGACTTTTTCGGCTATGTCGCAATATTCTAATGTCTACTCGTAGTAACGGCTAATGCAATAAAAAAATGTAAATACGCCGAGAAAAAAGCTGTTTATTGAATTTTAAAGTACCTTTACCTAGTCCTAGTTTTAAAGAAAATGTTTGTATTTCTTGTAGGACATGTCTCTCAAAGCTGGTTGGGATAATGTAGCTGAAGTACCTGTCGGTCAGCCACTGAAATACAAGGTAGAAGATCTTATACCCAAGAAAACGTACAAGTTCAGGATTCGTGCCGTTAACAAGATTGGCTCCAGCGAACCTGGTCTTTTCGCCAAACCTGTTTTAGCTAAAGACCCATGGGGTAAGTAAGGACCTACATTGCAATTACAACGGTTCAATCGCAGAAAGTACTTTTCGCAAAATGCACTTTTCTCGAAAAGCACTGTTCTCAAAATGTAGGTATATAGATAGGTACTTGCCTTTTCTTGCTATGATACTCCAGCTTAGCGCTCAACCGCGTCAGTGATAGAATGACTATTAGGTACGTAGGACAAAAACTTATATTTAAATATGGACGTATAGTATGACTGCCTACCCTTAAACTTTTAATTTACCTACAATGCAATACTTTGCATTCAATTATAGCTACCTACCGTTTTCATATCGTTAGTCTCAGTTTCCTCTTATGATTGGGAAAGAAAAAAGAACAGTGGATTAAGCGATAGATTCTGCCACTGAACGATTACAACCATTTTCTACAACAAAAAATTAATCTATATTTATTTGACTAGACGAACCATCGAAACCTAAGTCTGTGGAACTTACTGACTGGGACAAGGATCACGCAGATCTCACCTGGCAGAAACCAGACAACGATGGCGGTGCACCAATCACTGGATACGTCATCGAATATAAGGTGAAGATGGATATAACTTATTTATAATTTTACAATACCGGCAGATGAAGAGAACGTTTCCGGACATAAATTATCTCAACTAATATGGGGTATAGAAAGTAGCTCTGTATGTAAAGCTTTCATGCCTGAATCACTTAACCGATTCTGATGACATGCAGTACATGGTATACCATACTCGTAGATAGAATAGAGCTTGGGAAATGGCATAGGCTATTTATATAGGAAACATCCAAACCCCGAAACAAATATTTGCCAATTATACAATACTAGCTGTTCCCCGCGGCTTCGACCGCGTAGAAGTCGTAATCGGGTAAGAGTCGTTATATCGTAAAATCATAACCCTCCTTTTGCGCAGTCGGTTAAGAAGTATCCTAGGTCCTTCTCAGGGCCTCGAACTATCCCTATACCAAATTTCATCTCAATCGCTCCAGCCGTTTAGGCGTGAAAGCTTAACAGACAGACAGACAGAGTTACTTTCGCATTTATAATATTAGTAGAGATTTATATAGCCGTGATTCTTTATTACAGACCCTCACGGCAGTTGCATAATACTACCACTACACTACCAAGTCAGTCTGTGGATATCTGAATCAGAACTTTGTCAAATTACTTTGATTGACACCAATCAAATGTTCTTATAGCCGACTTGCGGACGTGACACGGTTTCACTCGCGTGGCTCCCGTTCCCGTGGGAATTCGAGAATAAAATAAGGCCTGTCACTCGGGAATAAGTCTAGCTTCCCAGCAGTGAAAGAATTTTTAAAATCGGTGTAGTAGTTTCGGAGCCTATTCGATGCAAACAAACAATCAAATATTTCCTCTTTATAATATTAGTATAGATTACTTTTATAAATACTCTTATGTAATTTACAGGAGAAGTTTGGCAAGGACTGGGTGACGGGCAAGGAGGTGCCCGGAGACTGCCTGAAGGGTACTCAGGACGGATTGAAGGAAGGCTGCACCTACGAGTTCAGGGTCCGTGCTATCAACAAAGCTGGTCCTGGAGAACCGAGCGACAGCACTAAACCCATTGTTGCTAAGTGCAGATTTGGTAAGCTTATATTTTTCTTATAACAAAGCGTTCTTGATGTTTTACGCTTTCGGTCCTCAAAGGGTAAAAAACGGGACCCTATTTATGAGACCTCACTGGCCGTCTATCTGTCTGTCTGTCTATCCATCACGAGGCTGTATCTCAGGAACCATGATAGCTAGAAATTAGTAGAGTTTTATTTCTGTTGCCGCTATAACAACAACTGCTGTGATCATAAAAAAGAGGGGCTTCCACACAACCCTCAATGCTCCCATTTGATCGGTTTTTTCTCTTGTGATCACTAAATGATAAACAGTTCGTGTAATTCGCATCAAGCTACTATACGTTTGTTCCACGTTAATACAATGTAACATTCAATCTACATTTCTTCATTTTTCTTACTTCTCTATCTTGATCTGAGGGGCAAGTGCGAGTTTTTGCGTGTTGGATTCGTATGGAACCCCACCACCTAGCTGTAAACGCGGGAACTTGTCTCGATTCCATACAAATTGGCATTAACGACGCGCTCACCCGTGAATGTCGACAGGCGCTCGCCAGAACTCGCACTTGCCCCTCTGATCGCCAAAGTGATCCTTCACGACCCCTCAAATACCAAATTTCTAATTCAAATTAAAGCAATTTTTATTTAATTAATATTCCACTAAGTACCTACTTTTTCCTATTCTTCAGTTAAACCATACATCATTGGTGATGGTCTCCAGAGTATTATCATCAAGAAGGGTCAGGTCATCACCTTCGACATCAAATATGGCGGCGAACCTGAACCCACGGTCATGTGGATGAAGGGTGAAGAGGTAACTATCACTTTCAAATATTCAGTTGAAATAGCTCTTCCTTTAGTTCTAATGGTGATCGCCGATAATGCACTACATTCGATTACTACAATAGTTATAAAATATCTAAATCTAAAAAAAGAAAGTTTTGGCATTATCTACTTAATAACAGTTATTTTCAAACCTAAGTTTTCCATGAATTTAAAATTATATTTCCATTGCAACGCTTTTACAATGTTTTGTTTTAAACATAACAAAACATTGTTTAAACATAGATACTTCACCTTCGACAGACAACTTCACAGGACAGAATGTGTATTGTTCAGTACCTACGACAAGATAGAGGAAAATTCTTAATATTTTCCATCTAAAGCTTGTTTTAAAAACTGTCTATTTTTTCAAAATTCTATAATGTGGTTCAGATTTTAACCGGATTTTTATTTTTTTCTTGAAAAGAAACGTGGCAAGCTGTATACTGAAAAGGTCAGATGGTTGGATCTAAATGTTGTATTGCATTTAAATGTTCTAAACATGTATTGTATTGTATACTTATACACAACTTCTCATATACTCATATACCTACTACAGATATTTCAAATGTGCTAACATCACTACATAAGTCAAATAATAATATTTATTGATGTCGGATTCAGTGGAAAATAAGCTTCATGAGTTCTCAGCTATAAGATCTATTTTCCATCATATTCGTCAATTTTACACTGAGCGACAAAATTCAGCATCCCTTCTTGAAATTTGACTATAATACAAAATAATACAAATGCTTTCGATGTTATAACGGACTCTCACTGTCTATGTATTAACTCTCAAAATTAATTGAATTTTGAAATTGGCTATACTTTCTTCTTCGTTAGAAAACACACCAAAATGTTGCCGGTGTAAAATTTAACCAAAAAATCAATAACTACGAATACATTACTCTTTATTTTTTGTGGTAACACTCGACAGTTTCAATACTGTCAACACAACATCTAATTTTAATCATTGTTAATCGCAAAATCCTAACACAATTCAACCGCACTTACGAAGCACAATGTTAACACTGTTACTGTTTAACGATATGGTACCTACCTACTTAAACTACGAATTTAATATTTGAGATTGTGTCTGATATCACTCACTACAACATTAACACACTATCTACTGGATGATTCTTTGAGCAGCAGGTAGTTACTAAAAAGTACAAAATCTCAGAACAGCAACCTCCTTTATACCTATTCATACGATACACTGAAAATGTCATGTGTAATATAGTAATAATAGATAAATACAAAGAAGAAAATCTTAATTTTTGTATGTACAATAGGCAGCCTTACCCAGTCATAAATAATAGATTCAGTCTCACAATTGGTGGATCAAATTATTCTTCACACTCATGCGTCCTCTCAGTCTTAAATCTAAAACTCATTACATAACTGACAGCAAAGAGCAATAGGTATCCAAGGACATACCTAACAGCATAACCCATTACTTACCATTCAACAACTTTGATTACCAATCATTGCTAGCTGTGGACAATTCATCACACAATTCTCAGTTTAACCATCAATGCACGATCAGACACAATCTCTCCTCTTTCCAATATTCGTTCCCACTGACATTCTTCTACCACTACAGGAGATCCGTGATGATGGAGACCGCATCACAATCGACAAGTATGAGAGGAACACGGTACTTACTGTCAGGAAGACCACTAGGATCGACAGTGGAAAGTACAAGCTGGTTCTAACCAACTCCTCTGGTACTTGTGAGAGCATCGGTGATGTGGTTGTGTTGGGTAAGCAACTACGCAATTTTTTTTATTCGGACTGTAATAATATTATCTACTATTGACAGTGCGGTGGTTAGGAAATCTAGTTGTGAAAGGAAAAAGATCGAATTGGTTCGTTCGTCGCCAGTTCCTTTTTATTGAACTTGGCTGGACACACTACCCTATCATTTTCATTATTTCACAAATTAAAATGCCCAAGCCTAAGTTTTTAATGCCCAAATTTCAACAAAGCAACAGGTGAACAAGTAACTCTTTTTTTTTCAGACAAACCAAACCGTCCGAATGGTCCTATCGAGGTCACTGACATCCGCGCCGAGAAGGCGACTGTCAAATGGAAGAAACCAGACGATTGGCAAGGATCGGACATCACTGGATACACTCTCGAAAAAATGGATATGGTGAGAGAGTATTTCGAATAAAATTTCCTTTAACAGAACAAAGTGCGACAAAATCGGACGACTATTTTGTTTCCTGCATTTTTTGATTAAGTCAAGTTCTCGGAGCCTATGGAAATCTGACGTAAATTGCTGTTGACAAAAGAACTTAATTGACCTGCTGTACCAAAACTAAGTCCCATAAAAGCCCCACACACAAGCCGATTTCGCAGTCTAAAAACATGCATTGCAAGTACTAGAGAATAGAGTGCGCGATACCGCAAACGTCCTTGCTAAATATTTGATTTAATTTACACCAAATTGTATTTTTCTGGAACACAGGATACAGGAAACTGGGTGCCTTGCGGCGAGACTGGTCCTGAGCCTACTGAATGTACTGTAAAGGGCCTGACACCAAATAAAAAATACAAGTTCAGAGTACGCGCCGTCAACAAGGAAGGCGAGTCTGAGCCACTAGAGACGGACAGTTTCATCGTTGCAAAGAATCCATACGGTAAGTCACCACTTCACTAATGAAATGGTTTAAGCCACTTCACATTTCTTTCTAATCAAGTCTTTCAAGTGCACTGTGGGTCTTGAACAGTCATCCACCTTTTTTTATTCATAATCGATAAAATTAAGAATCGACTAAAACAGCAACGAAGCTTTGATAAAATAATTATGAACGCAACTCTCTTCTTTTTAGTCTATGGTCATTTCTGCTCTCCGGACTTTCCCGCCGGCCATCACTATTTTCAAATGTTTTGTTTACTTCCGGATCCCAATACCAATCAAATAATATTTACAAGTTTTTAGTGATAGAAATCTTATTGAAAATATATGATTTTCTTTTCACATCGATAATGATTTGATAAAGTGTTGAAAAACTTTACCGAAAACTACAATGTGACCGTAATTTGTATCTTGTAGACCCACCGAAGGCGCCAGGCAAGCCGACCATCATTGACTACGACAACATGTCGGTTACACTGCAATGGGAGCCCCCATCAGACAATGGTGGCAGACCTGTTCTTGGATATGTTGTGGAAATGAAGGACAAGTTCTCTCCAGACTGGATTGAGGTCAGTACCTAACTGTGAACTTATCTGACAAGTATTTTGTAGGATATATTTTACACTAGGGAATATTTAGCTAATAATATATTGCTGCAGTTTAATAACAATTTGTTTGTAGGTAGTCTAAATAATTTAACACGTTTTCAATAAATGAAGATTACAAACTAGGTACTTGCAAAGATTTAATGTGAATTTTTTGGTCAATATTTTTCAATTGAACAAACAGCTGATTTTGACAACAATGCTAGTAGGCCACTCTAAATTGTGAAAGAAAACCACCTCCACAGCTGTGACTAATGAATTCCAAATTAGTTTTTTGAGATTTATTTTAGAACTAGCTGATGCTGAAATTTGGATCCCGTTCCCGCTTCCAATGGGAACACATTCCCCAGATGATATGATTCCAGACTATAATCTACCCCAGTACCAAATTTAAGCCCGATTGGTTCAGCCGTTAGAGCGTGATTGAGTAACAAACATCTATTATCAACTGTATTTTACCATCTTTCCAAACAAAATTAATTGATGTCTGCTTTAATTGCTTACTAGATTCAGCTGTGATGATTTTTATCGACATTGACAGAGCAACTGCCCTCTAAGTTATCAATTTTTATATTCACACTCTGCTGTCGACTCTTTTCTTTTTGCACCATTCCCTGATGAAGTTGAGACATACTGATAGTTGGGGTATTCGAATACCATTTCAAATCAACCTATATCAGTCCACTTCTGGACATAAGCCTCTTCCAAATTTCTCAACAACACACAGTGCAATGGGGCCCTACCGACAACCCCAGGGGCCAAGTCAGCCTCACCTGCGACTGGTGCACCTGCTAACTAGCAAACAAGGTCATGGCATAGAGAAGGAAGAACTCAACGAAACCCTGTACAAACCCGTCTAGCCAATGTGGTACTTACAGTAAGGCCAAAACCCTCCCAAAAAAATGAATACCACTTACAATATTCAAAATAAAAACACTTTATCATATTAATAAATGTAAATTTAATTATGTATTACAATATTTACAATTAATATTTACAGGTGACCAAAACACAAGATACCAAGACTGAATACAAGGTTGAGGGTCTGAAAGAGAAGATGATTTACCAGTTCCGTGTGAAGGCTCACAACAAGGCCGGTGTTGGTGATGCTTCTGAACCCACCGACAACCATCTCTGCAAGCATAAGAACTGTAAGTTTCATGATAACTGGGATATGCCTGCGGCTTCCTGCATGTGTAATGTTATGAGTGGTCTTGTGACTCACAGAAATTTATTACTGGCATAACATTGTGCTTGTATCCTGTTCTCTTAATTTTTTAAACAGAGTACCTACCTAGTACTCTGTTTAAAAAAAATCCAAGTAAATCTATCTTGCTATATTTGTGTACTTGAGTACAATGTCTGTATTCAGGGAATACAGACATTGTATATGGTCACACTTTTATCCCCGAAGGGGTAGGCAGAGGCATACTATATACCCACATTCCACCTTTTCACTTCACTTCACTTCTTCAGACTTCAGGGGAGAAGGGGGTAATATGGTAACTCTAAGATTATGTTGTAGTTAATATTCAAGTAGTGGTCAGCACTATATAACTTTTGAGTCGGCAGTGCAATTTGGCACCTTTAGTATTGAAAACATCCTACCAAGATGATCACTTTTGATCAGGTATGTTTGTCTGCCACCTTAGTGGTATAAAAAATATAGGTAATGATTATAAATTTATACTACAACTTCCACCATTGGGATCAGGATTTATCTTCCCAGAAGGAGACACAGCTAGTTGCTTACCTAGCTGTAGTATCTTTCTGGTATGTCAGAAGACCTTTTTTCCTGTCACATTATACATAACTAGCGGACGTCATTCCGTTTTACCCGCGTAGCTTCCGTTCCCGTGGGAATACGGGAATAAAATATAGCTATCCATAGTTACCCGGGGGTAGTCTAGCTCCCCAACAGTAAAAGAATTTATCGAATTGGTTCAGTAGTTTCAGAGCCTATTTGATGAAAACAAACAAACTATCAAATCTTTCCTCTTTATAATACTAGTTTAGACTACCGAAAGTAGTAAGAAAGGTCAGAATTCAGACCCTGACCACAAAGTATAGGCTGGGAATGCAACCTGGACTAGCACTCCGATTGTGTGGACTTTCACATGATATGAATAGAAGTTATCAAATATAGTTATTTATAGGAGGTAGTGGCAATCACAATAGATCAAGAATATTAACAATGAAACAATCTTCTAGACTGGAATAGCCGCTATCTTGAATTATCATTCAAGACAGTGACTATTCCAGTCTAGAAGTTTAGATAAATTTAATATGTACTTAATGTATGTATTGAAACATAAGCATGATCTGTGCGATATCCCAAAATCTATATTTTCATAATAAGAACAAACATAATCTTAATTTCAATTAATTTTACTGAAATGTAGCATAGCACCTTTAGTCTTGCAAACATCCATATTCAATGGTGACCACCAGTACATGATAGGCTGTATGCTTGACTGCCACCTTATTGGAATAAAAAAGTAGCTCTAGATAGAATAAAATAATGGCTTTACAAGACACCTCAACCACCCAAACACATGCCTTAGAGGCTTAGATAATGACATAAAGGAGGATCAGGGCCAGCCATGATTGAAAAGTTTAAGTTAGATTCAGTAGTTCTATAGAAACCTGGGGTTGAAGGTTCAATTCACACCTAGTGCTCTTTGTGTAAGCATTTTTTTAATGTGAGGGAAAATCCTCATGAATGCTATGCCGGACTCCTACCGACTTAAAAACCTCATGTAACGCCCAACAGCCTATGGTTGGGAGCCCCGGGTAAGCCCTCGGAAGGATGTCCTAGGACTCTTTGTGTAAGCATGTAGATTTGTTCTATGCCTGGGTTTAATTAAAAATATTAAAACATAAGCATGATCAGTACAATATTCCAAAATACTATATTTTCAAAATATGAACAAAAAAATCCTAATTTTAATAAATTTCAGTATTTATCTGCCAGTTACTGCTTGCTTGGTTGTATTATTTGCTGAAAACCATTAATACTCATGAATTAAGTGTTGTATCAGCATGGAACCTTGCTGAGAGGTTCATTTAAACAGCAAAATTACTAAGTAGCTTTACTACTCAAAATGACTTTAATCCCTTGCTGTGTTTTTATCTTATTCTGCTTATTGATATTGCTTTGAAAGAACTTTGCTATGATTATATTTGAAAAAGTATTATGTAGAGTCTGCGAATTGCAAATAGTAATATTAAATTAACAAATTTATTTTACAGTGAAGCCCCGCATTGAACGCAGCACATTCAAATCTGTAATCATCAAAGCTGGCCGTACACATAAGTGGTCTGTTGATGTTACCGGCGAACCTGCACCAGAGACTACTTGGTGAGTCCTATTCAATAGTCTCTACAAAACTCAAGGTCATACTAGTTATCATCAAAATATGCATAAGTACTAAAATATCATCACAATATATTCATCAGTTTATATATATGAAACGATACAGATGTACCTACCACCGTGCATTTACAGCAATATCTCTACTTACAGCAGTTCTCAATAAAATTCATTGAAATTCTTCAGTCAATATAAGCACATAACCTAAAATTAATATATTATGTCACTTAAACACAAAACCATAACATAAAATGATATTTTTTTATGTAGATTATTTTAATTAAGTTTACATAAATTGTGTAAATTCCATTAATAATGTCGAATTTAAAAGATATGAATATTTTATTTCGGATGCCATGTTGATGACATCACAACACAGAACTAACACAATGACTCATAGATGTCATCACAGGTAAAATTAAAAGTTGGTGTTATTATTCTCGGAAACCGAATGGACACCCCCATTGACTTGAGGCAACTCATACTTACTTGGCATAAGGGTTACCGTGATCAAGAAGGCGGTTCCCTCAGGGAAAGGCCCCTCCATTGCACTGCGGTTGGGTTGACCCCTGCGATTATCCCTTATGTGGATAACTCGGATGCGTAATTTTTGGTAGTGGGGGACTGCGGTCGCGCTTTCCCCCTTTTAGAGTATCAAGTGTGCGATTTTCTGAAAATATTATCTCATTTTTTAGGGTACCGTACCCCATGGGTAAAAAACGGGCCCCTTTTGATGATACTTCGTCTGTCTGCCTGTCACGAGGCTCTATCTCATGAATGTTGATAGAGAGCTGAAATTTTAATAGATTGTTGTGTTTCTGTTTCCACTCTAACAACAAATACAGATAACAAAAAAAACATTAAGGAGGCTCCCATACAACAAAGTAGCGTGATTTTTTGTCGTTTTTTGGTACGGAACCCACCGTGCGTGAGTTCTACTCGCACTTGGCCGGTTTTATTAATGATCAGGTTTTCTTTATGTCTGTGGGTTTAGCGAATTGATTACTAATTACATTCAATATTTTTTGACGTACCATTGTTTATACGACTTCGTATTACCTAAGTACATCATCACAAATCATTTATTATAGTTGCATGAAATTGTTATCCTATAATTTACCTATGTTATTTTGATTTGTAATAATCTGAATTTGAAATACATACATAATACTAATTACTGTATGTACAGGAAAGTATTTCAAACTTTACAAGAATTTCGATTTAGCGCCATCTGTTGTTATTTGATTGAAACTCAAATGTACTTCGTCTTGAAACTAGTCTGTGATATAAAAAGGTTAGTTGTACATTACTTTAAAAACCAAGTTGCTGTTAAGGACCTAATTGCTGCTTCTGAAAGGTACTTCGAATAACCAATTTGCTATTATAAGTATATTTTTGCTACTGGCAGATAATTCAGTTAGTTTTCGCCATGCCTACAAATACCTGAGAACTTAGTTCAAAGATTGTTGACTAGATGGCGCTATTACAATTCCTTTGCATTTGGTCTTGCGTATAGTTACTAGGTGGCAGCACGGAAAAATTAACATATCGGTGTAGAGATTCTCCGTAACTGAATGTGTACCGCTGTTAGCCCCAGCGAATTCATACTTACCTGGCATAGGGGATACCGTGATCATGAAGGCGGTTCCCCCAGGGCGAGGCCCTCCCATTGCACTGCGGTTGGGTTGACCCTTGCGATTACCCCTAATGTGGGTAACTCGGATGCGTAATTTTTGGTAGTGGGGACTGCGTACGCGCTGTCCCCCTGTAAAGAAATGTAATAATTGACTATCCTATTGTGTTCACTCTGTAGGGGGTCAAGAGATTGTCTACATGGCCTGTGCGAGGAGGCCATGTCGACGATGATCCTCTTGACCATTCAATAAGATACTGCGACATCCATAAAGCATACAGTCAGTGCGCCGATTCTCTCTCACGCGACGTGAATGAGTGGACGGAAGTTTACGGGTGTAATTTTATTTATTTACTAGCCACCCGCCCTGCTTCGCACGGGTGCAATGCTGATACTAAATACAAATACTATTTAATGGATGTTATTATTATACATATAAACCTTCCTCTTCAATCACTCTATCTATTAAAAAAACCGCATCAAAATCCGTTGCGTAGTTTTAAAGATTTAAGCATACATAGGGACAGAGAAAGTGACTTTGTTTTATACTATGTAGTGACTAGCTGAGCCCCGCAACTTCGTTTAAGTCACATAAGGTGTATGAAAGGAAAGGTATTTATTTATCAGACTCATCAAGTAGCGTGTGAAACTGCCCTGTTTGCTTAATCATAATAGAGCTTAAAGAGTAAGTCTATTCCTTAATCATAAAAGAGCTTAAAGATTAAGTCTATTCCTTAATCATAAAAGAGCTTAAAGATTAAGTCTATTCTAAAACAATTCAGTCCACGCCTTAGTTATTAGTATCCCACCAAAAACATAAATGTAAAAAAGGAGAGCCAAGTTCAATACAAAAATTATGCTTGGCTGTGGGCTTCGCCGTAAAAAGAATGGAGATCTAAATGCGTGCCAAGTTCTATACAGAATCCAAATATGTATTATTTATTAGGAACAAAATAGCATTATGAACAAGTATTAAACTCTATTTCTTTGCTTTATTGATTGCTAGTCAGTTCCTTTGCTTGAACTTGTCTTGACAGGCTGCCGCGTGTCTAGATGAAAAATTATATGGCACGTTTTTTGTACTTATGGGAATTTTCGTTGTAAATATTTTTTTTTTAATTTTATTATTTATTTTAAAAAAAAGCAACCTGTGAGGAATCCCTTATGTTTGAGCCAAAAATCACCAAGTTCCGTTCATAAATAACGCTACAACAATCTTAAACCCTTTTCTCTCCCATTTTTACCTCTATTGAATTATGGAACTACGCGGGTGAAATCGCGTGACGTCCGCTAGTGTGTTATAAAATAAATATCGAACTTGTATTTTAGCAATCACGTTGCCAACGTCCATACCATGTTGAATACACCGGTTCTCGTCCGATCACCGAAGTTAAGCAACATCGGGCGTGGTTAGTACTTGGATGGGTGACCGCCTGGGAATACCACGTGATGTTGGCTTTTTGTAGTTTTTTAGCTTGAGTAATTCCATTTTTACTTTGACCCTAATGAATCTATACATCTAGACATAAATAAAATTGAATAGCCGGTTTGGTAACAGCTTTTCACATTAGGCCTCGTTCCCACTATGTCGTCGGATACGGATAGTAGTTATCGTCAATTCAATTCTTTATTTTTGCTAACAAAGCTGTTACAATATTTAATTACATGTCCTCCAAGTTTCGTCCACATATTGGCATGCAAAATACAAATTTTATATTATAGCAAATTATATGCAGATTCTAGTCAAAACATTTGAATTTAAAAATCAATAACAAAAACATTAATTATAATCGTCGGACGATTATATCGCATGTGTTTACGGTACTTTAACTGGTAGCTTATGATTTATGGAATCACTTAGGCTACCTAATTATCATCAAAACACTATCCAAGGGATAAGGGACGTAGCAGTAATCACACATGTCAACAAATCGATTGTTGACATATGTGATTACTGCTTCGCTGCTCCGCCGACATGTCGATTTCCATACATCATTCCAAAAGAAATTAAGGGGAACGATTTAGATGTGTGTATTCAAAGTTTGCCACGGGAAGCCAGGGCCGGGAAGGCACAACTAGTTCTATTATACAGACTATTTTAAAACGCCATCTATGAGCTGAATTTGAAAACTCTATGACCAAGCAGCAAGCTCGTCACGGATCACGTTAAGTAGGTAATGTAAGAACGGAGGGAGCAAAGCTCATAACATCCAACAGGTAGCACCACAGATAAAATTAAGAGCCGGTGTCAAGATTCTCCGCTAGCGTATGACTATCGCTGATAGCCAGAGCGAAATCATACTTACCTGGCATAGGGGACACCGTGATCATGAAGGCGGTTCCCCCAGGGCGAGGCCCTTCCATTGCACTGCGGTTGGGTTGACCCTTGCGATTACCCCTAATGTGGGTAACTCGGATGCGTAATTTTTGGTAGTGGGGACTGCGTACGCGCTGTCCCCCCATAATACTTGAGATAAATAACATACTACTAAGTTAGAGTCTTCTATTCCTATGGAATCTATGATAATAGTCCAACTGATAGAACAAATTGGATACTTACCAATTTTTCTATAATGTTCTTTTAGAATTTTTAACTATGTAGAGTTTCAATCAATTCCATTTGTTCTACTATGAATAGAAAAAAAATGCGGAATTTAATTCGAGTTTGTTAAGAAACTGCAAAAAAGTTCTAAAAATCCCTCTGCGACAGCAAAAATTTAAACTTCGCTCACAATAACCTTCTTTATGAAAACTTAAATTTTCTTAAAAATAATACTGTAATGGCGACGGGAAACTAATAAAGGAATTTCGTATTATGACATGGGCCGAGCTGCGAGCAGCAGCTAGTATGTGGCATGAAATAAAAGAAGGGTAAAAAAAGCTCGAAATGGTTCGTGTAAATATACACACGGCTGCTGCGTCGCCAATTCCTTTACTTCCTTTCATAAACACACTGCCACGTGTGACGTGTCAGATACAGAACTTGTATTTTACTAATTATGTTGCCAACGTCCATACCATGTTGAATACACCGGTTCTCGTCCGATCACCGAAGTTAAGCAACATCGTGCGTGGTTAGTACTTGGATGGGTGACCGCCTGGGAATACCACGTGATGTTGGCTTTTTGTATCTTTTTGGCTTGAGTAATTTAATTTTTACTTTAACTAATGAATCTATACATCTAGACATAAATAAAATTGTATACCGGCTGTAGATTTAGTAGTGTGCAACACTTGCACACGTGACTCTACTGCCTACACTCGTTAATATTTTGTGATAAAAAAAACGTTTTTTTTTTTTCATGTTAAATTTGATTTTATTTGCAAAGGACCTCTGCCTGTACCCACTGGCCAATAAATAATACGTGAACATAAATTTAAGTAAGTACTCAATAATTAATAATAAATCTAAAAAGCGAAAGATTGTAAATGATACTCGCATAATGCCTATTTATTATCCAGTGCTATGACCTCTAGCGTCCAGCTGATCGTTTGTAGGTATTAGGTATACTGGCTGCGTTCGAGCGTTCACCGCTCACCTTTTGCCGTTTTTTGGTACGGAACTCGCACTTGACCGATTTTTCTGTTTCATAGGTTCACGTATTATTAGTCAGTGGAGGTTAGGCAGAGTTCCCGTTGGAATTAAAAAACGAATTCAATATGAAAAAAGACTAAAAAAAATATATATTTTTTTTATCACACAGTATTAACGAGTGTAGGCAGTAGAATCACGTGTGCAAGTACTGCACACTACTAAATCTACAGCTTGTATATATATTTATGGAGTAACTTACGCTACTTAACATCACAACACTATCTAAGGGAGCATAGCAGTAATCACACATGTCAACAAATTGATTGTTGACATGTGTGATTACTGCTTCGCCGACATGTCGATTTCCATACGTTATTCCAAAAGTAATTAAGCGTATTTGAAGCTTGCCATGCCACGGGAAGCCAGGAACGCACTAGTTATATAAACGGACTTTTTTAAACGCCATCTATGAGCTGAATTCGAAAACCTTTTAGCAAAGCAGCGCCCTCGGCACGAATCCCGTTACGTAATGTAACAGGCTAGAGCAGAGCAAAACTCATAACATCCAACAGGTAGCACCACAGATAAAATTAAGAGCCGGTGTCAAGATTCTCCGCTAGCGAATGACTATCGCCGATAGCCAGAGCTAAATCATACTTACCTGGCATAGGGGACACCGTGATCATGAAGGCGGTTCCCCCAGGGCGAGGCCCTCCCATTGCACTGCGGTTGGGTTGACCCTTGCGATTACCCCTAATGTGGGTAACTCGGATGCGTAATTTTTGGTAGTGGGGACTGCGTACGCGCTGTCCCCCATAATACTTGAGATAAATAACATACTACTAAGTTAGAGTCTTCTATTCCTATGGAATCTATGATAATAGTCCAACTGATAGAACAAATTGGATACTTACCAATTTTTCTATAATGTTCTTTTAGAATTTTTAACTATGTAGAGTTTCAATCAATTCCATTTGTTCTACTATGAATAGAAAAAAATGCGGAATTTAATTCGAGTTTGTTAAGAAACTGCAAAAAGTTCTAGAAACCCTCTGCTACAGCAAAAATTTAAACTTCGCTCACATAACCTTCTTTATGAAAATTTAAATTTGCTTAAAAATTATACTGTAATGGCGACGGGAAACTAATAAAGGCAAACTTCGTATTATGACATGGGCCGAGCTGCGAGTAGCAGCTGCGAGCAGCGGCTTGTATGTGGCATAAAATAAAAGAAGGATTAAAATAAGCTCGAAATGGTTCGTGTAAATATACACACGGCTGCTGCATCGCCAATTTCTTTACTTCCTTTTCATAAACACACTGCCACGTGTCAGATACAGAAATTGTATTTTACCGAAAGTGTTGCCAACGTCCATACCATGTTGAATACACCGGTTCTCGTCCGATCACCGAAGTTAAGCAACATCGGGCGTGGTTAGTACTTGGATGGGTGACCGCCTGGGAATACCACGTGATGTTGGCTTTTTGTATCTTTTTGGCTTGAGTAATTTAATTTTTACTTTAACCCTAATGAATCTATACATCTAGACATAAATAAAATTGTATATATATATATTTATGGAGTAACTTACGCTACTTAACATCACAACACTATCTAAGGGAGCATAACAGTAATCATACACGTCAAGAAATCGATTGTTGACATGTATGATTACTGCTCCGCTAAACATGTCGATTTTCATACATTATTCCAAAAGCAAGTAAGCGTATTCGAAGTTGCCACGGGAAGCCAGGAACGCACAATTAGTTCTATAAACTGACTTTTTTAAAACGCCATCTATGAGCTGGATTTGAAAAGCTTTTAGCAAAGCAGCGGCAAGAATCCCGTTACGTAATGTATCAGGCGAGAGCAGAGCCAAACTCATAACATCCAACAGGTAGCACCACAGATAAAATTAAGAGCCAGTGTCAAATTTCTCCGCTAGCGTATGACTATCGCTGATAGCCAGAGCAAAATCATACTTACCTGGCATAGGGGATACCGTGATCATGAAGGCGGTTCCCCCAGGGCGAGGCTCTCCCATTGCACTGCGGTTGGGTTGACCCTTGCGATTACCCCTAATGTGGGTAACTCGGATGCGTAATCAGGCCTCCGTCACTCTCTACAATTCGTTTTATAAGCACCTACTCCTAAGTATTATGACGCAGAACTAACGTGGCCGACCGGCAGAGGGCTGCCACACGCCAGACCGAGCGAAGTGCGCACAACCAATGTACATTTCCCGAGTAAAATAATATTTCGCTTTATTTAGTCTTGCTTTTTTTTCATCTTACTTCTTACTAATATTCTAAAATTAATTGCGAAAGTGTTTGAGTGCGGATGTGTAGATCTGTGAATGTTTGTTACTCTTTCACGCTCTAACGGCTCAACGGATCTGGCTGATATTTGATACAGGGATAGATTGTAGTCTGGAATAACACATAGGTTACTTTTTATCCCGGGAAAAAGTTCCCATTGGAAGCGGGAAAAGGAACAAACTTTTACGCGGGCTAAGCTGCGAGCATCAGCTAGTTATAATATAATTCTTATGTAAAGAAGAAGAAGTTATTTAAGGTTTTTTTCAGACACTGTGTTTATTGTTTTTTGTAGTTATATGTATTTTTGTTACGTGCTTACGACCCTAATGTTGTCAATAGTTGTCGCTCGATGACGCAATCATACGGTGTGCGCACGAATCTCGACTCTCGGAATACGTCGTAGAGCATTTTTTCCACTGTAGCGATATGTTATAGCTAATATTTTTGAGGTTAAGTACGGGAGTGATGTATCTGTTACGTAGTAACTATTATTTAATCTGTGGCGTAATTTTTGGTAGTGGGGACTGCGTACGCGCTGTCCCCCCACAATACTTGAGAGATTAAATATAACATACTACTAAGTGTGGCTCCTTAATTCCTATGGATTGTATGATATTAGTCCAACTGATAGAACAAATTGGATACGTACCATTTTTTTTCTATTTTTTCAATCAATCCCATTTGTTTTACTATTAATAGAAAATATCTATGAGAAAAAAATGCGGAATTTAATTCCAGTTTTTTCAGAAACTGCAAAAAGTTCTAAAAATCCCTCTGCGACAGCAAAAATTTAAGCTTCGCTCACAATAACCTTTTTAATGTAAATTTAAATTTGCTCAAAAATAATAATCCATTGAAATGTTACATGAGCTTTGCATTTATTAGAGGACGCAATTTTATTTTTGGGACATGTGTGGGGGTCAATAGAAGCTTAACCTCGAGTTTGTGGGGTCGCCGCCCATGTCCCGCGGCCGCCATCTTGAAAAAAGGGGGAAAAACACTTTTTTCGCATTTCGGAAACTATGAGTCTTACAAAAAAAATGTGGAGGCATAATTTGTAGCATATTGTTTTGCCTACAAATGTAAAACATGGACAGTAATAAAAATCAATTAGTCGGTTATTTTATCATAAAATGTCAATTCTAACAATAATTGAGCAGTCCAATAACTGAATGAGCGGTAAAATGATAGAATGAGCGGTTCGATAAATAATTCGGCAGATCATAGCGAGCGGTGACACATCCACACACACATCCGACTTGGTTAGGTTAGAAGCCGTCGTGGTTATTTTGTTCATAACCATGGAGTAATAAGTAATTTCTCTTACCTTTCTTATCGATTTCCGAAAAGGTAAGAGACAAATTCCGATTTATTACTGTCCACACGTAGCCGCTCGTTCAATAATTTTTACCGCTCGTTTAATTATTTTCCTGCTCAATTGTACATTCAGTGATCCATTTCATTATTTTTTATTACTTATTTTTGTTTACTTTACTGCTTAGTTTTAACTGCTCAACTAGTTATTAAACGTGCCATTTATAATTTTAACTTACCAAAACTGTTCTTTACAACTGCCTCTTTAAATCAGTGCCTAAAATAAATGAAGGGTAAAAAAAGCTCGAAATTTCCTTGACTTCCTTTTCATAAAGACACTGCCACGTGTCAGATACAGAACTTGTATTTTACCAAAAGTGTTGCCAACGTCCATACCATGTTGAATACACCGGTTCTCGTCCGATCACCGAAGTTAAGCAACATCGGGCGTTGTTAGTACTTGGATGGGTGACCGCCTGGGAATACCACGTGATGTTGGCTTTTTGTAGTTTTTTCGCGCGAGTGATTAATTTTTTACTTTAACACTATTGAATATATAGGTACATCTAGACATAGCTAAAATTAAATAGTCGATTTGATACAAGTTATTAGCCAAGAGAACAATAATACCACACTTCAACAATTTTTTTACGGGCTTATAACCTAGACTATTTATAAAAGAATTAGGGTTCAACGCCGACAATATGAAACCTATTAAACAGCGGATAACTTTACCCTTACAAAGTCTTGAGAATCAGCCAGTTTAATATAAAAACATTATCTATTCCTCCAGGTCATGGCGCGAAAACATCAAACTAGTCAACACAGAGCGAATCAAGATCGAAAACAAAGAGTACCACACCGACTTTACCATCGTAAACGCGGTGAGGCGAGACACGGGCATGTACAAACTGCGAGCTGAGAACTGCAACGGTTTTGATGAGGAGACTGTGGAGTTGACTGTGCTGAGCAAGCCTAGCGCACCTAAAGGTTAGTTTAAGGACTGAAATGCATCTTTTCATGCCTTAGATCAGCATTTGCTAGAGTCGTGTAAAAATATAGAAAATACCTTGAAATGTATAACGGTACTTCGACAGCAACAGACTGAGGCTACTGGTTGAAAAGTTGAGATAATCGAGAGGTAGGTCTCAAGATTCGAAATTATGTTGTATGAGGCCATAAGATCGGCTGTTGAGGCTGGTTTAGGTCCCGCAGATATTAGCAAATGGAACGGTTGGATCAGTTATTCAAGTTACATAATTACTGCTATAATGTTACTTTTTATTGCATGTTGTGTCTACTTATAAATAATTGTTTTATTAAGACCTATTACCTAACTAGATCGCAGTGTAATACTCGTATGTTATAAACATTTGCTGGTAAAACTAAATATATAAATGGTATCTCTAGAAAGAAGAGATTTAAACCTAAAATTGTCTTTATTCAGGACCATTGGAAGTAACAGACATCCACGCACAAGGCTGCAAGGTAAAATGGGAGAAACCGGAAGACGATGGCGGTTCTCCAGTCAAGGAGTACGAGCTGGAGAAGATGGATCTGGCTACCGGCAAATGGGTTAGGGTTGGCAGGTTCGTATGATATAGTTATGCCTCTATTTTAAGAAAAGGGCGGTGAAATTTACAATTTTTGTCTCACCAACTGTCTTTATAGCTGACTGAAAGATATGTAGCGCGAGCGGCAAGATAAGTAAACCTTATAAAAAATAAACATGTGCTATGGAATTCAGACAACTGAAAAAGATACATTACATTTATACTTAGAAAAATATTAAACCCCGAAACAAACATTTGCGGATCAAACAAATATTTCACAAGCTTTACATTAGGTTTACTTTTAGGGTCGGCAGCGCGAGTGTAGCACCTCTGATGTTGCAATTGCAGATGTCCATAGGCTACGGTTACTTTTTATTAGATGGACTGTATGCTTGTCTGCCACCTTAATGGTATAAAAAATTGTCTGACCCGAGATCGGAACCCGACACGAGCAACGGCAATCTCGTACACTACCGCGTACAGAAAAATCATGATTTTAGAGATACGTTTAATATTTTTTCTTACTAAATGGAGTGAACTTATGAACGGCATTTAATCAATGAACAACCAACGGCTGTTGCCATTATACAAAACATTTCCCACCCACAGAGTGGCCGGCGACAAGAAACCCTTAGAAATGGACGTGACCGGCTTGGAACCTGGTCACCAGTACAAGTTCAGGGTGACAGCTGTCAACGATGAGGGTGACTCCGAGCCTCTTGAGGCCGAGAAGGCTATTCTCGCAAAGAATCCGTTCGGTAAGTTGATTGAATAGTAACTGTTTTAAAGACTTTATTTTATTTATTTATAAACCAACTTATACTAACAGTAGGTATAGTACCACACATACAAGTTATTGGTTTCTCTAAATTTCAGTTCATGTTATTCAAAATTGTACTAAAACATTCGTTAAGTACCCTTCTTTTGCATTGCGCAGTCAGAGCATTTTTTATTACAACTGACGTCGCGTCGTACCTTTTTCCGTTTACTTTTAAAACACCGGGTTTTTCGCTTGACATCAAGGGACGGCGTCATTACGGTTCGACTACTTTGCACAGTGTGTTATAGAAGCCAATTTGCGGTCACGTCCGTTTTATAAACTCTTTGTAAAGAGAATTTTAAGACAAACTACTTAAAAATACTTTCGTTACTGTATGTCTCATACTTTTTAAGACATTAAAAAAATTGAGAAAAATCCATAGAAACCAGAAAAACCTTATAGCTGTTTTCCTTATGATTTTTAACTATAAAATGTATATAAACACGATGAAGGTTAACCTAAAGAATAAATTTCCACATAAGAAATTGATAACTGGAGTCCCAAAAAAAAGAAAAAAAAAATTCTAAAATAACCTAAATATTTTTTTATTCAAAAACTCTTGCGTTGTAGCATTTGTTTGAAATTGATTTATATGTATAATGTTAATATGTATTGTCACAAAAAATACCAGATGCGACAGACGTATTGTTCGTAAGATATGAATTTTTGAAAATCTTGCTTAGGGTTGTCAAAAATTAAGTTATTTTGTGAAATGTACCATGTATTATGATCTGCTAAGTTTTTACTGATATAAATATAAATATAAATAAAATATAAATATTCACGGACATTTCACACAACGCTATCTGATCCCAAAGTAAGCTAGGAATAATCTGCTTGTGTTATGGGTATCAGACCACGGATATTAATACTTATATACTTTTTTTTAAATACATACATATTTTACATAGAAACACCCAGACTCTTGAGACTAACATTTATGGGTCACACAAATATTTGTCTCCGGTGGGAATCGAACCCACGACCTCCAGCGCCGCAGGCGGTATCACTACCGACCGCGCCACAGAGGCAGTCAATCAAATGATAACTTATAATTGACGTTATAGATAAATATTATACTAATAGGAATGATGACAAATTTTGAAAACACTTCCTAAAATGCTCTTGATTATATATTATTTACTGGGAATAACATATTTTTGTAGAAGTTAGAGATTCATTAGGAAAACAAAAATATTTACTTAGATTTAAAATACGCGCCAAAACGATACTCAGTGACGGTCGCAGAAGTGACGTCATCATTCAGCCTAATCTATAGCCCACAGGTTCTACTGGACGCCGGTTTCAGATAGCGTGGCGAGTGAATTATGGTGTTCAATGTACTTTTTAGAATAAATCGTTGCACTAGTGTCGCGAATATAATTATTTTAATTATTGGATGATAGAAACGCACTTATGTGCGATAAAGCAAGCAATATTACGGCGGATAATAACGTGTCTGTGTGCGGAAGCCTTTATTAGTGTAAAGTGACGTCATTCGCTCTGGCTGGTGTTCATGAAATCATGGCGGATTGCCGTATTTCATAGTTTTATTTCATCCAAATAATTACTAATATCACAAAATTTATCTAGATAAATGAGTGTTAATTAATTTTTAGTTAGTGTCATCATGCCTGTTGTAAATAAACTATTCTCATGGCAAAAGATATGCAACTCGACTATTTTTCTTTTATGAAGGTCATCGTGTGATATTGAGAAGGAGTTCGCCCTTAGAAATATGCTAAAACCCAATATCAGGTACACAACGACTGGAGAAGCGGGGTGAGGCGTCATGGAGCCCCACTCTGATGAAGAGTCCTAATAATATAAATGTGTATTTATTTTAGTCTTTATTTTGTTTTGGGGATTATTTAATGCGTCAACATGGGGTTGACGCGATTAATCTCTCTCCTTCCTTAATCTCTTCTCAATTTAAATCTTCAAATAAAAATTGATTTTAATATTTGTAATTAATTAAATGTTGACAACCCTATTTCCATAGAAATATCTCAAAAACTTAGAAACGCTTTTTCTCCTTTACAATACGTTTGTAGTTTGCGAAATTTTAGAATATTGTAGACGACTATGTTGTGCATGGTAATAACCAAAAATAAAATGCTACAACGCTAATCTATAATTATTAAAAATATAATTGTGAAAAACAGAAAATATTTAATATTTCTCAGACTAATAAAGCTACTGTCTTCTACTTTTTAATATAAATATATAGCAAACAGTTACACTACTCTGAGTGCTAATAAAGTGTAATAGGGTCATGATTTTCGCAATAAAAATAGATAAAGATTTTCTTAAGGTCACTGACCTCTCATAGAAAAATTAATATCTCTAAAACTAGAGAAGATTATCGTATCGGGATTTCTGTCAATTCTTCATCATGATAGTGCCCATTAAATAGACATATGAACCATGCACGACCGCAAATCGACTTCTATAACATACTGTGCTTTGTAGTGAAATAAGTTAATAAAGTCGACATCTGTGTTTTCTTTGTCTAACAGTTACCATTCAAACTTGTTTTGAAATCAGAAAGACATGACGTAACGCAACAGTTTGGTTGGAACTTTAGAGCTTTCTACGTAAGATTATAGATGGTGCTACTGATGTCATAACTATAAGTACTGTATAGAATGCCAAGATGGCAGCACAGACAAATTAGATGTCGGTGTTGAGATTCTCCGTAAGTGAATGAGGACTGCCGATAGACTTGGCAAAAGCATACTTACCTGGCATAGGGGACACCGTGATCATGAAGGCGGTTCCCCCAGGGCGAGGCCCTCCCATTGCACTGCGGTTGGGTTGACCCTTGCGATTACCCCTAATGTGGGTAACTCGGATGCGTAATTTTTGGTAGTGGGGACTGCGTACGCGCTGTCCCCCCATAATTACTTGATTATCTCTATCGTGGAAATCCAAAACACTGTATTTTCAAAAAAAGTCATTTTAAAATAATGGCCCTTAAAGATTTTTACCTTAATTAGTAATTTTTGGCTTTGCTTATGAGTTTAAATTTATAAAACTAATTCATATAGTAGATTTTATCTATATCTTTCCAGCCAAATAATTTTTGGAGCTCTTATTAAGGTAGCTAATTAAAAATATAATAAAGCTTGTTTTACTATGTTAAAACTGATCGAATTTAGGTTCTAGAATTAAACCAAGACACTGTATTGAATGAAAGATACATTGTCTTGGCTTTATAAAACTACTAGAAATTCGGTACCCGTTCCCGCTTCCCTTGGGAACATATTTCCGAGATGAAAAGAGAGAGCCTATGTGTTATTTCAGACTATAAGCTATCTCTGTATTAAATTTCAGCCCAATCCATTCAGCCCTTAGAGTGTGATTAACTATTCTATATTGAGTAACAAACCTCCAAACACCTTCACTATTACTTTTACATTTATGATAGTAGTAGGATAGTAGGTTTAAGTCGAAAAAACGAATCGCGCCTTATGCACGGGTTAGACATATTATTATGACGCTGACGGGGCGCGGTCATGTCTCTTCCACAGTTCAACGTTCCATACAACAAAAGGTAAAAAAATATCTTGACAGAAAACATACAATAATAAAACATAGGTACTTACAATATCTTTTTTGTGTTTCCAACTCATAAATATTCAAAGCAATATACCTGACGTTGTACCTGAGGATTGACTTTTAAAACCCCGGGCTTAACATGTGAAGCATGAAGAGGTATATTAATATACCGGTTAACTTGTAGGCCACTGTTAAATGGCTTTTGCTGTGATACCTACTTAGTATTTTGAAATTCGTTTTCGATCGCCAAGGGGAGGGCTCATTACGGTTCGACTACCTGTTTGTAGTTGAAATAAGTTGATAAAGTCGACATATGTTATTTCTTTGTCTAACAGCTAACCATTTGAACTTGTTTTGAAATGATAAAGACATGACGTCACGTAACATGTTGAAACTTTAGAGCTTTCTACATAAGTTTATAGATGGCGCTACTGATGGCATAACTACAAGTACTGTATAGAATACCAAGATGGCAGCACAGAAAAATTAGATGTCGGTGTTGAGATTCTCCGTAACTGAATGAGGACTGCCGATAGACTTGCCGAAATCATACTTACCTGGCATAGGGGACACCGTGATCATGAAGGCGGTTCCCCCAGGGCGAGGCCCTCCCATTGCACTGCGGTTGGGTTGACCCTTGCGATTACCCCTAATGTGGGTAACTCGGATGCGTCATTTTTGGTAGTGGGGACTGCGTACGCGCTGTCCCCCCATAATTTCTTGAAAATCTTTTCACATACTTAACATGATGCGGTACTATTCTTATTTACCTTTCTCTTTCTTCTTCTCTGATGCACAAGCATAGTACGCAACCGAGTCTAACGCTAGAATGATTAAAATATCTTTAACACATAAGCTTATAATAAGCTTTAGATTTAAGTATCCCTATCATTTTCTAGAATTAATCCTAGTTGCGTCCTATTCTTGAGCACGAAAAAAAAGATTATGAGAAAAGTGCATTATGAAAAATGTTGCATTTTGTCAAAGGTTCCATAACAATAATATTTTTAGGGTTTCGTAGCCAAATGGCAAAAACGGAACCCTTATAGATTCGTCATGTCTGTCTGTCTGTCTGTCTGTCTGTCCGTCCGTGTGTCACAGCCAATTTTCTCCGAAACTATAAGGCCTATGCTATTGAAACTTGGTAACTAGATGTATTCTGTGAACCGCATTAAGATTCTTATATAAAACTAGAAAAAAAGTAGTAAATTTTGGGGGTCCCCATACTCAGAACTGAAACTCAAAATTTTTTTTTTCATCAAACCCATACGTGTGGGTTATCTATAGATAGGTCTTCAAAGATGCTATTGAGGTTCCTAACATCATTTTTTTCTAAACTGAATAGTTTGAGCAAGAGACACTTCCAAAGTGGAAAAATGTGTGTCCCCCCCCCTCTAACTTCTAAACTAAGAGAATGATAAATCTAAAAAAAAAATATTATGTACATTGCCATAAAAACTACCAACGAAAATTGGTTCGAACGAAATAGAGCTGGTAGTTTTTTTTTTAATACGTCATAAACCGCAATTTTGGTTAGAAAAATCACTGCCACTGCGAACGTGTTAAAACATCAATCAAAGTTACAACAAACTATAAGAAATTTTATATTATGTTACTTGCTGCTACGAAACCCTTCATGGGCGAGTCCAAATCGCACTTGGCCGGTTTATTTATTGATGTTGGTACCAAATATTAGGTATATTTTGGTTGAACAATGTAAATAGGTAGGTACATAATAGGGAGGTATTCATTTTGTTACTTATTTTTGTAAAGGGTACCGAATAAACATTGTTTCATGTTTTTTAGGTATAAATAACATTGTTCTTAAGTTTTTAGTACTGACCTGTTTTTCCTTACACAGTTTTATTTTTTATTTTAACCACCATTGTTGGTAGAATCTAAACCACCTGATTCCTGAACTGTTTTTTATCTCCTACAGACGTTTCTGACAAACCTGGAAACGTCGAGGTCGCAGACCACGACAACCAAAGCGCGGAGATCAAATGGGACCCACCGAAGAACGATGGCGGGGCCCCAGTCCTCAAGTATATCATTCAGAAGAAACCTAAAGGCGGCGATTGGGAGAATGCTGCTGAGGTAAAACCGCGTTAAAGTCAAACTTTACTTACCACATTTATATTACTGAATTTGAATTGTTTGGGGAGGAACCAAGTTACCCATAAAGACTTCAAGATGATGAATGAATTAGTCTATGTAAGGATCCAGGGTTAGAAGACTGTAACAGAAAATAGCTCTATCCATAACCTTTGAATGGTATAATGGTGCAATATTTAGCTCCCTAAAATGATGCCACCCGCCTGATGGAAAGCTATTTCGACATCTAGCGATTGGCGGCCACTCTTACAGCTCTCATGACAAGTTTACAAAATATACACCGGTAGAACTCTAGACAATTTACCACTATAGTCCATTGAATACTCGGGGGCCTGAGGACGGTGAGAGGGCTGCTCACCGTCATTACAGAAGCAGGCCCATGACGGCAGCGTGACGTAAGGGATTCACGCACGCCCTCCCTAAGAAGCGGGATCACACCCGAAAACTCCCCCAAACATGCGGGATAGCACCCGTACCCCCCCCCCCCTAAGCAAGGCCGCAGTGGTAACCGTGGGTCTGTTGGGAGTCCTGGGACATCCTTCCGAGGGCTTACCCGGGGCTCACAACCATAGGCTGTTGGGCGTAACGTGAGGTTTTTTAGTCGGCAGGAGTCCGGCATAGCATCTATGATGGATTTTCCCTCACTTTAAAAAAAACAGCCCATTTAATACTTGGGCTCTTAAGGACCTAAAGATTAAGAACGATAAAGTGTTTATAATACCCATTTTGTCTCCTCAGGTGCCCGGTACCCAGAACTCCGGCAAAGTGGAAGGTCTACCGGAAGGTAGCGAGTATCAGTTCCGTGTCATCGCAGTCAACAAGGCGGGACCTTCAGACCCGTCTGATCCTACCAAGATGACCACTATCAGGCACAAAGCTTGTGAGTATACTTAATAATATTATAAATGGGAAAGTGTGTAAGTATGGATGGATGTTTGGTACTCTTTAATGTCCTAACGGCTGAACTGATCTAGGGAAGCTGGTAATTTCCCATGGGAACGGAAACAAAATTTCACGTTAGTATATAACTTCTAGCCCCGTGTGGCGACGGGGTCCTCTGTTGCGACGGGTACATCCCAAAGGTGTCGTAAGAGGCGACTAAAGAAACACTTTCGCTAAAAGATCCATTGCCTAAGAAGGTAAACTCGAAATGAAACCCGGTTGTCAGTAGAATGACAATCGTTAAGCCAAATTAAAGGCCTTATTGGCGGCTTGAAAAATTTCAATTGCGGTTCGCGCGACCTGCGCCTGTACATTTCAACACGGCAATGGGCTCTCCCCCTATTACGTGGGTTATAAAACTATAAGGTGAAATGTGTGCGTATACTATGCCTCTGCCTACCCCTTCGGAGATGAAGGCGTGATTATATGTATCTATATGTATGTATATGTACGTTTGCTAAGCCGCGAGCTTCACCTAGTACCTACTATTAAATATCATGAATATAGAAGAGATTTATTTGTAAACACATACTATTCAACTTTATGACATTTTATTTTGGAGCGTTTCTGTGCTTTGAAAGGCATGTTAAGTCGTTAGTCCCGGTTGTCAGTATTAAGGGCCAAGTTAGAGACCTTATGAGCGGCTTGAAAACTTTCAAAAAATTCACCCGCGCCTGTCCGTTTCTGCATGGCAATATGCTCACCATCTATTACGCGAGACGAAAAACAATATATCTTGTGAAATGTGGGTGTATGTCTGTTTATAAATGACATAATACAATTGTATTGATTGTCCTGTCTGTTTTGCCAAGCTATTTATGTATTGTCCTTCCAAGGGCTTACCCGGGGCTCCCAGCCATAGGCTGTTGGGTGTAACATGAGGTTTTTTAGTCGGTAGGAGTCCGGCATAGCATCCATGATAGATTTTCCCTCACGTTAAAAAAACGCTATTTTGTGTATTGTGATGTTATCTAAAACTCAAGTCAATACTTCCAGTGAAGCCCCGCATCGACCGCACAAACCTGAAGGCCTTAGCCGTCCGCGCCGGCAAGCCGATCTTCTTCGACGTGAACGTGAGGGGAGAGCCCGCGCCCAAGGTGCAGTGGTTCCAGAAGTGGAAGAACGAGGAGAAGGAGGTATGTATGGTTTACTTCTGGTTTTGTAAACGCCCATTTATTTTTAACATGTGAAAATGCACAAGGATTTCATACACAGATCACACGGTCTCTAACTGCCTCTGTGACGCAGTCGGTAGTGATACCGCCTGCGGCGCTAGAGGTCGTGGGTTCGATTCCCATCGGAGACAAATATTTGTGTGACCCATAAATGTTTGTCTCAAGAGTCTGGGTGTTTCTATGTATAATATTATGTATGTATTAAAAAGTATATAAGTATTAATATACGTGGTCTGATACCCACAACACAAGCAGGTTATTCCTAGCTTACTTTGGGAACAGATACGTTACGTTACGTTGTGTGAAATGTCCTTGAATATTTATCTATCCCTCTCGCACTGGAAGCCTTGGGCAAACATGCCTAAGGTGCAGTGGTTCAAGAAGTGGAACAATGAGGAGAAGGAGGTATGTATCAGGGTTCACTTCTGGTCTTGTAAACTTACATTTTCTTAACATTGTTGGTTTATGGCACTTGGTGGAACCTGCTGCATATATTGAATAACACCACTTGTATTGTTTGTTTTATTTACATCGCAGTTGTCCGATTTCGCCTTACGGCATTTTCAAAGGCAAAGAAGGTAACTTAGATTGGAGTATTCCCGTTCGTCCCCTTGAGTTCGTCCCCCCGAGGGGGACGAACGGAGGAGATGCACCACTGCATCATTTTAAGGACCTACTTATTGTAATAACTATGTAATAACAATCTGGTATAAGTATCTTTAACAGTTGTCTAAAGCACAAGCTAATATTAGCTTAGTTTAGGTTGGATGGCGTTGTGAGTTAATGTCCCACACCATTTATTTATCTAAGTTACCTTCTATACCTTTGATAATGCATAAAGCGAAACCGGTCAGGTGCGATGTAAATAAATATTGCATAACAGTGCAAGTGAGAATTATTCAATATCGTTTAGTCGCATAATGCCTAATTCGCAAAATGGCACCCAAGTCTGGAAAGGACTAATTCGCAAAAGGATACCTACCAATTTCGATGGTGTATCTCCTAAATCCTAAACCGTTGCAAATCGAAGCGTCCATTTTCTTATCAAGTGCAATTCCACACGGATGACATGCCGGAGTCAAAGTGACTAAAATCATACGGTCCTTAGCTATCCGTCTAACGTCCAGGCTCCCCAAATTAAACCTCGAAAGGGTATACCAGAATTCCCGCTCGAATTTAATCCAGTCTCATATATTTTTCTACTTTATGCAAAAGAAATAATTGAACCACTATACCTCCTAACTTCCTTCCTCCTAACTAACTTTCTAAAAAGTGCTGGTTGATGGAACCTACGTGGCCCCAAGACATAATTTGGTTGGTTCCGAATAGGTTTCGGTGGCGCGTGGTTAACGCGTCGGCACGGTTCGCCGAAGACGCAGGTTTGAATCCTGCTCCAAACCAATTCTTTTTCCATATGTAAAATTTATGATCAGTTAGCATACTAATTGCTTTTCAAAAATAATCTATACCTCCAACCATTTCTCCCCAGGTCACAGCCAACGTAATAAACGTAGACTACAACACAAAACTCGACGTGAAAGAGTCAGTTCGCGCCATGACAGGCACCTACCGTATCCTCGCCACCAATGAGCATGGCTCTGATGAAGCAGACGTGGAGATTACCGTACTGTCCGCTCCTGGGAAACCTGGAGGTCCTTTGAAGGTTACTGATGTTACGAAGAATGGCTGTAAATTGGCCTGGAAGAAGCCGGAGGATGATGGTGGTAAGTGTGATGAGTGGTGTGTTTTGAAACGTTTAAGAACTGTTTAAGGGACTACGCAAGCCTATTTCGTATTTCTATCTTTATCTTACGTTTTGAAAAATCAGTAATCAGAGCGAGATACACGCATTTCGTCGCGTGGACCAGTGTTCTTTTTGTTTTGTGTTTTTTGGTTAAGAAAAGATAGAAAAGCGGCTTAAACTATTTTTTTTTTCAGTAGGTATGTCATGTACATCCTGAGTGATCGTTCAGAGAATATTCCTAGTCTGATATAGAGAAATTTTCTCTATATCGAGTAGTAATCTAAGATCGATTAGTTCAGAGTCCCGCCTACTTTCTGTGGAGAGATGATGAGACGTAATCATTCGGTAAACGTTTCAAAGAGTGAGTTTGAAAATTCCTCTTCACAAACTTGTCACAAAGTAGTCGCCTGCGGTTGATATAGATTGACGCTACATGTTTCATAACATTGATCATTACTTCTAACAAATTAGCTATACCAAAACAATACCATTACTAAGTTTTCATTATTTCACCAGGAAAACCAGTAACCGGCTATGTAGTAGAAAAACTGAACAAGGCAACTGGAAGATGGGTGCCCGTTGGCAAGACCGATGACACCGAGATGGACATCAAGGGTCTGCAGGAAGGTGAAGAGTACGAGTTCAGGGTGAAAGCGGTAAATGAAGAGGGAGAATCGGAACCGCTGAAGACTGACCACTCTATCATTGCGAAGAATCCTTACGGTGAGTGGAGAACTTTTGAAAGTGAAAGATTCTATGAGCGTTTTTGTTTTTGAATAAAGCATAATAATATGAAAGCGCAATTGTTATGCATACCACCATCCCGGATTTGATAGGTAGATTTATTGGATATAGATTAGATTAGATTAGATTAAACTTTATTGCACACCAATACAAATATATACATATAAAGAGATTAAATGTATAGAAAAGAATAGAATACAATTATAATAAACATATCTATCTATTTAAAAATCAATGCCACTTTTCGTTGTAATTTTATAACTCAAGAACGGGCTCTCCTACCCAAACCAAATGTTAAGGCTTCGTTCGGACTATTTAGTAGATGGTTTATGTGAAGTTTGCACAAAATTGGTCGAGCGGTTCTTCATTTATCACGCAAACGAAGTTGCACGGGTCAGCTAGTCTAGCATAGGTATCCTTATGATTAGATTCTATTCTTCTATTCTATCGTAATATAGCAATGAATCCTGATAGACTACTGTATTATACATAAAGATGGTGTATCTGTGTGTCTGATTAGGATTTCTTTTTGCACCCTACTTCTTACTTCGCCGTCCGTCTGTATATTTGTCACGAGACTACTTAGCTGAAACTTTCACTGATGATGTATTTATGTAGCCGTTATATCAAGTGACGCAGCACTAAAGGCCACGGCAGGTGTGGCTCAAGTCGTGGGTCGGATTCGGCGGCTGGGTCTCGAGGTCGCCCTTCATAAATCCGAGGCTCTGTGCTTCCATGGACCTCGGATGGGGCCACCTGCGGGATCCAGCCTACAGGTGGGGGGCGTCAGCATCGGCATCGAGCCCTCGATGAAGTATCTGGGGCTCGTACTCGATGGCCGGTGGAACTTCGGACATCACTTCCGAAGTTTGGTCCCAAAACTGAGGGGAGCATCAGCCGCACTAGCGCGGCTGATGCCCAACATCAGGGGACCCAACGCTCCCCACAGGAGACTATACCTGGGGATCGTGCGAAGCATGGCCCTATACGGAGCTCCCGTATGGGCGGAGACCCTGACGGCCAGCAATGTGGCTAGACTGCTGAGCCCGCAGAGATTAATGGCCGTCAGAGTGATAAGAGGATACCGCACGATCTCCGGTGAGGTGGCATGTCTCCTAGCCGGGACCCCTCCATGGGACCTGGAAGCGAGAGCCCTTGCGTCACTGTTCAGATGGCGCAAGGAGGCGCTGGAGCGGGGCCAAAGGCCTGCGTCTCGAGAAATCGAGGCCCAGCGAACCCTGCTCCACCAGGAAACCGTGGAGACATGGAAGGTGCGACTTGAGCAACCAAAGGGGGGATTCGCCACAATCGCGGCCGTCAGACCGGTCATGGACGAGTGGCTGGAGAGAAGACACGGTGCTCTCTCCTACCGGTTGACACAGATGCTTGCCGGGCACGGTAGCTTCGGTAGGTATCTGTGGCGAAAACACCGGGACACCACGGCCGAGTGTCAGCACTGCGAGGACCGCAGCGATGACACGGCGCTCCACACGCTGGTGGAGTGCACGGCGTGGGCGCAACAGCGCCAGGTCCTCGTAGTGGGTCTGGACGTGGACACTCTCTCGCTCGAGGCCATGGTGCGAGCCATGCTCTCCAGGGAGTAAGTGGGACTGCGCCGCTTCTTTCTGCGAGCAGGTCATGCTCGCGAAGGAGGCGGCGGGCCGGGTGCGGGAGAGAACTCTCCCACCCGAGTTCCGCAGTCGGCGCCCTGGGCGCCGCCGACGTGTCTTCGCCGAGGACTATCGGCCTCCATGACCGGGGGTCTGAAAACGGTGAGAGGGCCGCTCACCGTCCTTTCAGAAGCAGGCCCATGACGGCAACGTGACGTGAGCAACTCACGCACGCCCCCCCTTAGAAACGGGGTCACACCCGAAACCCCCCATAGACGCGGGAATACACCCGAACCACCCCCTGGGCGAGGCCGCAGTGGCGGCCGTAGGTCTGTTAGGAGTCACGGGACATCCTTCCTGAGGGCTTACCCGGGGCTCTCAACCATAGGCTGTTGTGCGTTACGTGAGGTTTTTAGTCGGTAAGAGTCCGGCATAGCATCCTACGAGGATTTTCCCTCACAATAAAAAAAAAGCCGCTATATCAAGAAACGTATTGAATTCTTCGATTTTTGATTCGGAGACTTTAGTGCGTGAGTCGGTCTCGTACTTGGCCGATTATTTTGAATTTTATTATTATTTTAAACTTCTTTAGGCGCGACTAGGTAATAACTCTGATTTATTGTCTGACGGTAGGAAATGATATCCGTCAATTGCAAAGTTTTACTTTAATCGCGCGTAAAAGTTACACGCATACACTTTATTTTTTTAAAATTTCGTTTCGTTAGATTAAGCCGCGTCCAAAAGAAACTTTCACAACCAACATTTTTGTATCCCTTTAATGTATCGTTTCTTTCCCATGGCACTAACGCTCGGCTACGGGTAATTGTACATTTACGTAGACACTACCCTTTGCCTTTACTTTGCGGATCATACCTAATTATCGATCAAAAATTATTTCAATTTAGTCCGAAATTTTCAGTTTTCCTTATCAATGTAATAATGACTTATCTACATATCATTCCAGACATCCCCGGCAAGCCGTCAGTGCCAACGATCGAGGACTGGGACGTGGACCGCGTGGACCTGGCGTGGGAGGCGCCCAAGAACAACGGCGGCGCGCCCATCACTGGCTACGTCATTGAGAAGAAGGAGAAGTACGGCCAGTGGACCGAAGCGCTAGTCACTACGGTAACATACTAATCTATACATATAATAAACAGAAGCCGTGAGACAGTCTTACCCAACTGCCCCTCTGTGAAAGTGAAAGTTCACTCCGATTGACGTTGTCATTTTTGTTTTATTTCAAACTTTGAACAGATGATCCACGTGACCCAGTGACGTAGTTTAATGCAACAGAGTCACAGACTACAGACACAAGTCTCGCCATAAGCCCCTCTGCAATCTATTTTATAGAGAGGGGCTTAAACTGTAGAGGGCCGAGAATCTGTACATGGAAGATATACTTAAAGAAAATTGTATGGTATTCTCTAATCGGTACTTAAGCCGAAAATGTGATTAAAAACTTTTTGTTTGCCTGTATCCTGAATAAGTATCACGCCGAAACTACTGAATCAATTTGAATGATACTTGGCACAATCTGAGCTTATGTTCCAACGAAGGTTCTATGATACTTTTGATCTCCTTTGGGAGAGGGGATGAAAGACAAAATGGTTTTACAGTTGTAATTTCTCGCCACGAGGTCAGAATCGAATATTTTTTGGTCTCAAAAAGGTAATAACCTAAGGATTGTTCCACACAAGTTTCAATATTGTACCAACCAAATTCGTCGGTCCTCGAGTAGCGTCGACCGTTTATTTCCTCAAATTGTGCGACTAATGTGATTGGTGAATTTCAAACGCATCCATAGCAATGTAGCATATCACAGCTCTGGTGGGAAGGCACCCTAAGTATCTCAAGGTTTCCGGTCTTCGGAAGACACGTTAAGCCGTTATTCCCGGTTGCTAGTAACATGGCAGGGTCTATGTCAGTTTGAAGATCTTATGAACAACCTGCCCCTGTCCGTTTCAACACAACAATAGCTTTACTTCAGCAATTACCCTCTACATTCCAGACGCCAGAATGCAAAGCCCGCGTCCCCGATTTGAAAGAAGGCAATGTATACCAGTTCCGTGTTCGCGCTGTGAACAAGGCCGGTCCCGGAGAACCGGGCGATAGTACTCAACCACATACTGCTAAGGCTCGCTTCTGTAAGTATAGTTTTTCAATTTCTTCTTTTTAAAACAAATTCTAGGCTCGCGTGATCGCCAGGACTGCCTCGGAGGCGCAGTCGGTAGTGCAACCGCCTGCCGCGCTTGAGGTCCTGGGTTCGATTCCTGGGTCGGTCCAAATATTTGATAGTCCACAAATGTTTCGGAGTTTGGGTGTTTTCTATGTATAATATGTATGTATTTAGAAATATATAAGTATGTCTATCAGTCATCTAGATCCCACAGCACAAGCTTATATTAGCTTCATTTGGGCTAGATGATATTGAGTGAGAATGTCCCCAAATATTAATTTATTTATTAAAAAAAAATACCTATTTCACTTTGACTCGTAAAAATGCACTTTCCCGTTTTAACATCTGATTACGGAATCTGCCAACGAGAGTGGTGTTGTCTTAAATGTCAAATCGGTCATATTATTTTTTACAACTTTATTAAGTGTGTATCTTACTAATATTATGAAGGCGAAAGTTTGTGAGTGTGGATGTGTGGATGTTTGTTACTCTTTCACGCTGTAACGGCTGAACGGATCTGGCTGAAGTTTGGTACAGGGATACATTATAGTCTGGAATAACACATAGGCTACTTTTTACCCGAAGTTCCCATGGAAAGCGGAAACGGGAACAATTTTATGCAGGCCAAGCTGCGGGCATCAGCTATTAGGGATAATATTTTTGTCGTCTAACTCAGCCCCATTATGGACACACAAAGTCAAAACACTATTGTATTCCATACAGGCGAATCAGGCCATCATAGTGTTAATCCCGGTATAGACTTAATATTTCTGTGCATTATTCAGTTTTTTGTAATTTATTGCTTTTCAATAAATTGCTCAAAAAGTCCTCAATTATTTATTCATAGCCGCTATCCTCACAATATGCTGTACTCGTTTCAGTGAAACCGCACATCAACCGCGACAAGATGACGGCTATCCGCGTGCGAGCGGGAACCACAATCAAACTGGACGTCGACATCAAGGGTGAACCGCCACCAACCAAGACTTGGACTTTCGCCAAGAAGGTAGGCAGGAGCTCTGTGACAGATTTCGATTTCTGATGCGACTATCCTTATACCAATAAAAATCAAAAGCAACTACCAGTAGTATCGATTTCATCCATGCCACGTAGATTTTGCTGCTCAGTAATCCTTAGTTAAAAAATTCTTCGAAAAATTCCGACTGCCTCTGTGGCGCAGTGGGTAGTGATACCGCCTGTGGCGCTGGAGGTCGTGGGTTCGATTCCCACCGGACACAAATATTTGTGTGACCCATAAATGTTTGTCCCAAGAGTCTGGGTGTTTCTATGTATAATATGTATGTATTTAGAAGTATATAAGTATTAATATCCGTGGTCTGATACCTATAACACAAGCAGGTTTTTCCAAGCTTACTTTGGGACCAGATAGCGTTGTGTGAAGTGTCCGAGAATGTTTATTTATTTATTATATGTTCTTTTATTTTTAATAACGAGTGTGGATGCATACAATAGCTTATTTTCACTTCCCATTGAGGCCTTAAAGGCCGACCGCTATAAATTGCGGACTATCGACAAAACAAATTACATTAAAAGCCTCAAATTCTCTTACCAGGTGTTGGAAACGGGCCCCGGCATCAAGATAGAGAACGAGGACTACAACACCAAGATGCAGATCTTCGACTCCACGTGGAACAACTCGGGCGTCTACACTTTGAAGGCCGAGAACGAGTCTGGAGTCGACGAGGCGACTGTAGAAGTCACTGTGTTGGGTAAGTTAGCGGTTCTAAAGATCGTTTCCCTCTCAGACCATGAAAACTTGGAATAACCTGCTCTGGAGTCTTCAAGCGGAGCGGGAAGGAGCACACCATCGGGCTACCAACTTGACAACTTACAGAATTCTTACTGACTGTGAAAGTGGCCCCCAATCACCAAATATTGCCGTAGTTTTCCATCTTAGTGAGCGGCGTTAATTTCGCGTACTGAATGTAGAAAATTGAGACGCTCGACAACAGTGTTAATTATATTAAGGCTGCAATGTTCGACCTTGACAAATCCTAAAGCCATTCGAACGATTGCAGCGTACGCTTTCGCCGGATTTCATTCGATTCTAATACATTATATTACTGTTATAAAATCTGAGGGGTTTTAAGAAAAAATCTATACGTAAAATATTGTTCTAAAGACCTATATCTATTTTATGACAAGTTTTTATGAGAATTAAACTCATTTATTTAAATAAAAAAAGTACATTACTTCATCTTCATATCTCATTTTTCGAGAGCGATTTCGATCGAACAAAGTATTCCTAATCGTGTTTTGATACGTTAAAAAAGCAAGAGTATATATAAAATTACAATAATATAGTTTTATCAGATCAAATCGAAGAATATTTCCTAGTATAAAGTTCACCCCAAGATGAGTCTCTTTCGAACATACAGCCCTAAATCTAAGCTAAACGCTACCGCTGCCGTATGCGTGAAAGAAAATAAAAGGCAGACAGCCTGGTGCCGTAACGCGTTACGTAACGATTCAGTTTACTCTACCATATAAGTTATCACTTCCAAAAAATTATAATTGCGGAGTTTACCTTCAAATAATATAAATTTTTAGACAGCATACATAATACAATCTTATTAACAAGTTATTTTTCATTCCAGACAAACCAGGCAAGCCCGAAGGTCCACTAGAAGTGTCAGACATCCACGCAGACCATGTGAAGCTGAAGTGGAACAAACCCAAGCACACTGGAGGTCTGCCTCTGAGCGCGTTCGTGGTGGAGAAGATGGACACGCTCACTGGGAAGTGGGTGCCGGCTGGTACTGTCGATCCGGATACCTTGGAGGCTACTGTTACTGGTGAGTGTGATGAAATACCTACTAAAAATTATAATGCGAAAGTAACTCTGTCTGTCTGTTTGTTACGTTTTCGCGCCTTAACCGCTAAACTGATTTTGATGAAATTTGGTATGATCCCTTGGACTCAAACTATCTCAGTTTGAGTCCAAGGGAAGGCCATATGAGTCCTGGGACATCCTTTCGAGGGCTTACCCGGGGCTCCCAACCATAGGCTTTTGGGCGTTACGTTAGGTTTTTTTAGTCGGTAGGAGTCCGGCATCCATGATGGATTTTCCCTCACGTTAAAAAAGGGAAGGACATAGGTTTACTACTTACTACTTTTTAACTGACTACGCAAAAGTAGGGGCCATAACGACTTCTACGCGGACGAAGCCGCAGGGAACAGCTAGTTCTACATATGAATGATCACACCTTTATCCCCGAAGGGGTAGGCAGAGGCATATTATATGCCAACATTTCACCTTTTTAGATTTTGTCCCACGTAATAGGTGGTGAGCCCTATTGCGGTGTGGATATGGACAGGCGCAGGTTGTGACTGCCCACTGTTGAAGGTTTTCAATAAAGGCCTTCAACTTGACTTAACGACTTTCCTTTTACTGGCAACCGGGACCAACGGCTTCTCGTGACTTCCGAAGCACGAAAACTAGATATCACCGTCAGCTATCTATAATAATCAAAACATTGTAATCTATATTACCTTGATTCCTACCAATCATAACGCAGTTTATGTAGTGCTAGCCTTTCTTTAGCGGCAAATCATGCTGTGGGAATATGGGAATAAAATATAGCCTATGTTACTCGGGGATAGTGTAGCTTCTCAACAGTGAAAGAATGTTTCAAATCGGTTCAGTAGTTTCGGAGCCTATTCAATATTTTGCGACAATCTAATATCGTCTTAATTTTTTTAATTTTTTTTTTTATACTACTTAGGTGGCAGACAAGCTTACGGCCCACCGGAAGGTTGGTAACCGTAGCCTATAGACGTTTGCAACACCAGAGGTGCTACACACGCGCTGCCGACCCCGGCGCAGGTTGTGACGACCCACAGTTGAAATTTTTCAAGCCGCCCCTAAGGCCTTCAACTTGGCTTAACAACCGTCATTTTACTGACAACCGGGACCAACGGCTTATCGTGCCTTCCGAAGCACGGAAACGCTCGTAAATAAATGTCACAAAGTGGTCCACGTGGTGGTCACCCATCCATATCCGGCCATAGTAAATGTTGCTTACTGCAGTGATCGTTTACAGAACACTGAGTCCGCGGGGCCACGAGCGCTTCGAAGTCTGTCATTTTCCGAATCTGCTCTTTTGCGTTTTAGCCCCTCTATAAAATAGAGTGCGGAGGGGCTTATGGCGAGACTTTGTCTGTAGTCTGTGACTCTGTTGCATTAAACTACGTCACTAGGTCACGTGGATCATCTGTTTAAAGTTTGAAATAAAACAACAATGACAACGTCAATCGGATTGAACTTTCATTTCACAATAAACGTGTTGGAGAGGGGCAGTCTGGTGAGAACGATCTCACGGCTTTCTTGTTTGTCATTATGCGCCTAGCCTAATTTATGCAAACAAACAAACAACCAAATCGTTTTTAATTTCCAATTATCTGCATTCGATCTTTACCAAATAAAACTAGATCTGCCGTATTTTCTCAGAAATACTTATAATTTTTGTACATGTTTCCAGGACTCGAACCCCTTCACACTTATCAGTTCCGTGTGAAAGCACTAAACGAGGAAGGAGAATCCGAACCCCTAGAAACAGACCACGCCATCCTCGCCAAGAACCCCTACGACGTCCCCGCACCCCCTGGGCTACCAGACATTGTGGACTGGGATGAGAAATCTGCCAAGCTTAAGTGGGAGCCCCCGATTAGGGATAATGGGGCCCCAATCACTGGTTACGTTATTGAAGTCATGGATAGGGATAGAGGCGAATTTGTTAAGGTATGTACAATTTATATTTTTATTTTAAACTTGCTGTATCTCGCGGAGAAGCGCTCGTGGCCCCGCGGACACTGTGTTCTGTAAACGATCACTGCAGTAAGCAACTTTCACTATGGCCGGTCCATGGATGGGTGACCATCCATGTGATCACTTTGTGACATTTATTTGAGCGTTTCCGTGCTTCGGAAGGCACGTTAAGCCGTTGGTCCCGGTTGCCAGTAAAATGGCAGTCGTTAAGCTAAAGTTGAAGGCTTTATTTCAACAGCAGGCAGTCACAACCTGCGCCTGTCCATTTAAACACGGCAATACGGCTCACCACCTATTACGTGGGACAAATTATACAAAGGTGAAATGTGAGCATATAATATGCCTCTGCCTACCCCTTCGGGGATAAAGGCGTGACCATATGTATGTATGTATGTATGTATCTCGCGGCTTCACTTGTTTTATGATTCAAACTTCAGTAGTTTTTATGTCGCGGTTTCTAAGCCATTGTGACCACACACTGCTCTTATCGGGCATTTCCGGGTTCGAATCCTAGGTCGGAATAATTTGTGTGAGCTACAATGTTTGTTTCGGAGTTTGGATTTTTTCTATGTAAATAATAATAATATTTATTCAAACTATTTAAGTATATATATCTCTTATCTAGATTCTCTGCCCTTAAAAAAATATTAGTTAAGTACGGAGGTTTTTATGGCCTGTCAAATTACTGATTGGACTATTTTCAAGTGATGGACGTTTTTATTTATGGACATAAGTTTGCGTTATAATAAAAAAACTAAAATGGATCAAGTTTTAAAGATTCTGGTCATTGATACCTTTTTCTGTCGCTACTTTCTATTTTTTTTTTTTAAATAAATATTCACGGACATTTCACACAACGCTATCTGATCCCAAAGTAAGCTAGGAATAACCTGCTTGTGTTATGGGTATCAGACCACGGATATTAATACTTATATACTTTTAAATACATACATATTATACATAGAAACACCCAGACTCTTGAGACAAACATTTATGGGTCACACAAATATTTGTCTCCGGTGGGAATCGAACCCACGACCTCCAGCGCCGCAGGCGGTATCACTACCGACTGCGCCACAGAGGCAGTATTATAAGTACTGTCATTCTAACCAACCTACATTCCCCACCAGGCCGCTGAGATCCAAGGCAACATCTGCCAGGGCACAGTCCCCAAGTTGGAGGAAGGCAACCAGTACCAGTTCCGTGTCCGCGCCCTCAACAAGGCTGGACAATCGGAACCTTCTGAAAACACCAACTGGCATACGGCTAAGCCACGATTCTGTAAGTATTTTAAGCCGAATGGTCAACTGCTTGACCAAGATTATAAAAAGTATCGAAACTCGAAATTGGCAATTGAGAATTTGGAATTGGGAAGTGGTAGTTGGAAATTGGTAATCAGAACTTGAAAATTGCAATATTTTCAATATTCAATATTTAGTTTCTGATTTAATCCGTTCTTTTAGGATTTATGACTTTTACTTATAATTTCGATGCTACACATCTGCCAGGAGGAGGACATTTTTTTTATACATATCTATGATTCGTCTTGTGTTGTGGTGCCCTACCGAGATCTTTGTGACCCTAACCAGTCTCATCTGCAAGTTACCTGTTGACTAGGAAAACTGTAAAAAACATAGCTCTAAACGATAGGACAGGTGCCTGTTTTGATGGAAACTTCCTATTAGTTCCCCATGATGTCAAAATAACCCTTTGGTATTGACATTGCCGGGGGTTAATGCATATACATAATATGTATCCTATAATATTTCTTTTATCTAGGCCACCTATTAACATTAATATGTATTCCTCAACAGTGAAACCAAGAATCGACCGCACAAACCTGAACCCAATCGTAGTAAAAGCTGGTCTCCCAGTATCCTTAGATGTCAAAGTCTCTGGAGAGCCACCAGCCACGGTTACCTGGCACTTCAAGGGTGAAGAGCTACAAAACCGCGAGAATTTGGAGATCATCAATGTGGATTATAATACCAAGTTCTTGATGACCAAGAGTAAGAGACCGCAGACTGGGAAGTATGTGATTAAGGCGAAGAACGAAGTTGGGGAGGATGAGGCGGAAGTCGAGATTACTATTCTTGGTGAGTCGTTTTTTGTTGTTATATGTGTTTTTATTTAGATACAAGGCAATCCGACCGCGGCTCTGCTCATGTGATGAAATATTGTCTCATTCTCAAATTACTGCATTTTTGCTCCTATCTTCTGTTCTAGCATAGATAATATAATAGTATTACATACATATAGGCAACTCCCTGCCCCTCACTGAGCAAGCTTCCCCACCCCCGCCACAGCTGTCACATAGTTAGAGGGTATTTTAAGGGAACGTTTGCTTAAGCTTCTAGTAATAGTTTGACCAAACCACTTGCCCGATTAGGACAATATTTTGGAAAACATACTTGACATAAAAATATGCCGACACAAGTAATATAATTGCTACTCAAGTAACTCAATTACTTATCCTACTTACCTTTCTCCAGGTAAACCCTCCAAGCCCAACGGCCCCCTGGACGTGTCTGATGTCACCAAGAACGGCTGCACGCTCTCGTGGAAGAAACCAGACGATGATGGCGGTTCGCCCATAGAGTACTACGAGATTGAGAAGTTGGACCCGCTTACTGGTAAGGGTTTTGACTAGCCTAGGTTTTCTGGTTAAGTATTTGACGGTATTACTTGGAACAAAATAAACCTGTTGAAATTTAGTAGTAGATTATGCCCTCTCCTTTGAGGAACCTATATGAACCTGCATGAAGATATGCCAAATATGTATAAAAAAACCTGTCTCGATCAATACGTCCAGCCGAGACGGTGGTAGGTCTCCTTCGAAAATAGCAATCGCACATTGTAACATTTACCTTAAACCCCTTTAAGGTAAATGTTACAATGTGCGACTGCAACTTTCTGCCTACTGAGTTTAGGTCTTGTACTCCGCCCCACTTAGTAAATAACCTGATTGAACAAGGTGTTTTAACACCAGGAGTCAAATTTCTCTCATCTTATGTAATTTCGCAAATGTACTAGGTTCCAAATAAGGCTTTTGGTAGAGCTTTATCACAACCAAGTCAAAACATATCATAACACACAAAACTTCACCATCCAGGCCAATGGATCCCATGTGGCACGTCCAAAGACTGCAAGGCGAACGTCACAGGTTTATCGGAAGGCAAGCCTTACAAGTTCAGGGTCAAGGCTGTCAATAAGGAAGGTGAATCTGAAGAACTGGAGACGGAGAAGCCTATTATCGCTAAGAATCCTTTCGGTGAGTGTTCATTTTTACTTCTTCAGTAGTATGCTTGCGGACGTCCGTGACTTTGTGCGCAGAATAAATGAAATCAGTCTCGGAATAGTCGAAGTATTAATAACGTTGGTTCAGTCGTTTTAAACATTGGCTGAAACAAACCGACATACTTCGACTGTCGACTCTGTAGTACTTCAGTTGGATAGTAACCTTTTCATGCCAAAGTGCTTAACCGTTTTCATTAAATTGGGGCGTAGTGATGCGTGGGTCCCCTAGAGGTTATTAGTTTTTTTTTGCAAATTGAAATCTCGAAAGGAGATCAGTTCAAAATCGAGTGAAATCTTGGAAAAAGGTTTGTCAAAACCCTGTATGAACTCTAACTAACTTTTTTCTAAATCTTATATCTACGACTTTCGATAAAAAATGCATCGCAATCAGAATTGTGTCTAAAGTATAAATCAACACCAGCCATGTCCACAACTGATGTGTACTCAATCATCTCAATTCCAGACGAGCCCGGTAAACCCGGAAGACCCGAGCCTCGCAACTGGGACAAAGACTTCGTGGAGCTGGAATGGGCTCCACCTAAAGACGATGGCGGAGCACCCATCACTGGTTATATCGTGCAGAAGAGAGAAAAGGGTGGCAGGTATGTGGTTTCATTTTCTTTCTATTCAAGTATAAAAGCTATAGCCAGACTGATTGTTACCAAGTACGTAAGGCTAGTTGTGGTCCCATAAGCATAAAATATCACTATTAAGTAGAAAGTTACTTACTGCAGAGATCCTTTACAACACTGTAGTAAGCAACTTCAGCTAAGCTTTGTTCGCAAATATCCTGAAACATATTTTACTAAAAACCATTTTTAAACTTAGCTAAATACACTTGCCTGCGACATATCGATATCCTTACCGAGATTTTGACGGCCACACCAGCCTCACTTTCGAGTCATACACCTGTTGGCTAATGGACCAGGTCATATAATGCGATAGTCTGATTTATTAGGAGAATAACATATTTATTTAAAAAACTATCTATCTCTAACGAATCTAAACTAAATCTTAATAAGGCCCCTGTGGCATTGTGCCCAAAAGACTAGCAGCATTCCCCCTTTGAATAGGAAGGGGAATGCTGCTAGTCTTTTGCAGTTTTCTCGCTCAGCGTAGTCGCTGCCAGCCCTTGGGTCACCAGTCGAATCCACTAGGCTTTTTCAAATTCTTAAAAAATCTACTCGCATTGGAACCCCATGGAACTGGGGTCCCGACACTGACTGGAATAATACGTACGATAGGATGATTACTTATTTATTGATTTATTTGATTAATGGATTTTCAATGATGGTGCGATCCTTCTGACGCGGAGCTGGGCGATTTTAAGCTGTACAACAGCTAATTTGACCCTTCCATTTTAGATCTTGGCAAGACTGCCTCAAGACAACAGGCGACCGTCCCACGGGCCGCGTGACGGACGTGGACGAGGGTCGGGAGTACGAGTTCCGTGTGATGGCCGTCAACAAGGCCGGGCCGGGAGAACCTTCCGAACCCAGCAAGAGTGTTATCACCAAGCCTAGATTCTGTTAGTATTGGGATTGCTGTTTTAAGGTGAAGAGTCTATTCCCCGATTACAAAGAAACGTCTCTCATGTATAAATGAATTTTGGGGTACATTTGAGTAGTAGAGATTATTATGCAACGTCTGCAACATCAAGGCGGCGATTCTCGACCATACGCTTGAATGTGTTTACGAAAATTTACTGATGACGTTTTCGTGTACACATTCAAGAGTATAGGGATGGCACCCGAACCCCTTCCCCCCCCCCCCCTGGGCGAGGCCGCAGGTGGTAGCCGTATAAGGTCTGTTGGGAGTCTTTGGGACATCCTTCCGAGGGCTTACCGGGGCTCCCATAAATGGAACGCCACAGAGCGAGGTAACGCCGCATACGTCATGTTTTTTCGTGTGTGCAGTCGGCTCCATCGAATTATAAGACGTTGTCACGTTATAAATAACTAATAAAATGATTTCTTATAACTTTCCAGTGGCACCAAAGATCGACCGCAAGAACTTGCAAAAGAAGAAGATCAAGGTTGGCCTCAACCTCAAGTTGGAGGCCGACGTGCAGGGAGAGCCGGAACCGACCATCACCTGGACCTTCAAGGGAGAAGTGCTTAAGGTGGGTCGTTTGAAATATATATTGTTCTATTTTAATTGAAACTAAAAATAACTTTGCCCCGTGTTGAGACGGATAAGAGAACAAAATGTCGCCACCCCAATACATCCCGAGGGTATCGTAAGAGGCGACTAAGGGAACACTTTCGCAAAAAGATCCATTGCGTAGAGAAGGAAAACTCGAAATGAAACCCGGTTGTCAGTAAACTGACAGTCGTTAAGCCAAGTTGAAGGACTTATGTGGCTTAAAGGATTTTAACTGCGGGTTGCGACGACCTGCACCTGTCCATTTCAACACGGCAATAGGCTCACCACCTATCACGTGAGATGGGACAAAACTATAAGGTGAAATGTGGGCGTTTAGTATGCCTCTGCCTACCCCTTCGAGGATAAAGGTGTGACTATATGTATGTAATTGGAATAAACACTAGTGTTACAAAAATCTGAACACAACATCACTTGAATAGCTCCCTGTGTCCTATGAAGTGCCATTGCAGCTCTTCTAATCGAGCTGAACAATATACCGTATAAAGTTCACAGATCCGTCAAACCGTTTGGAAGTTACGCGTGTAAGAATAAAAACACCACGGAAAGTGAAAGATAGATAGATCCATTATTTGTTTTTGGGTAGGCGAAATTGGGGTCGTGTGAATTTTTTAAAAAACAATTTCACAAGGAAGTTACTAATATACGATACTCTAGAAGGGCTCAAATTAAAGTTACTTTTAATTTTATTCTGACAATTTTTCCAATTCCATCCATTCTTTCATTTCCAGAACCAAGAAAGAATTAAGATCGAAAACAAGGACTACCACACATCGTTCCTCAAAGAGAAGATGACGCGAGCCGACACCGGCAACTACATAGTGACGGCCAAGAACGACTCGGGCACTGACACCGTGGAGGTGGAAGTGCTGGTGGTCAGCAAGCCTTCCAAGCCTAAAGGGCCGCTCAAGGTTGGTTCAATGGTTTAAGGTAGAAATTTGAAAAGAATAAAGAAATAGAACTGTGTGTGCGTGTGCGTTGTCAAGTTAAAAAAATAATCATATTGTCAAACAAACAAAAATACATTTATTTTACAGACATTATTAATTTAACTCGGGTTAGCAGCTAACTCTGAGTTTAAACACGTTAACTCTGATCTCTGCAAGTGGCCCTAAGTCATATACAGATGCACTTGTAAACGTCACTTAATTAAACCAAAGAGTTACCACCAGCTCACAACGCGACCCACCTGAGAAGAACTGGCAAGAAACTGTCACAAGCAAATACGTATTTTCTTATAATTTCTCCATGTGATGATTTAGCCTTAGCGTGGTTAAAGAAGACAAGACTTACTGGGTGATTTCCAGCTGTAATTATTATCGGTTTTTTTTTTGAAAGCCTATGTGATCGAGATAGTTACTAACTAACTAACTATCTTCACGCCAAATCCCTTGCGGGGTAGGCAGAAAGAACCGAGCGCCACACGGCACGGTCCATACACACCTCACTTGCTTCTTCAACTTTCATTTTTCTTTTCATGCATGCACGTCGGTTCCTACGGCTCTTGACATCACCTTCAACTAACACACGATTAATTTGGTCGTGGTAGGTGTGTCGTGGCCTTCCCCGACTCCTACGTCCATCCACTTTCGCGTTGTATATCTGTTTTGTCATTCTTTCATCTCCCATTCGTTCCACATGCCCGAACCATCGTAGCATGCCCTTCCTTACTTTAACACCGACACTCTCTTTCAGACCAACTCTCTTTCTTACATCTTCATTCCGAACGCGATCTGCGAGCGTTACTCCGCAGATTTTGCGTAGCGCGCGCATCTCGACCGCGTTTATTCTACTTTCATGCGTTTCCTGCCATACCCAACTCTCGCTTCCATACGTTAGCGTAGGTATCAGCACCGCATTGTGTACTGCGAGCTGGGCCTTTTGACTTAAGCCCTTGGTACCTAAAAGTTTGCCTAACGCTCCATTCACACTATTGCCCGCAGTTACCCTCTTTTCTACATCAGCGGTGTACCGTCCATCCCTGCTAAATGCACATCCAAGATATACAAACTCATTATCGAGATAGTTCTTACCTATAAATCGAAGATCATCAGCCCAATTCTCAGTTGATGAAAGATTTCACTAAAAATCACAGGTGTGATTGATCTGAAATTTGGAATACTGTTTCTTTCATGGTGTTGCCATGACCTGGTGACATCGAACATGTTACAGCATAATTATATCCAATGTTTGGGCCTATCGAATCAGTCGTGCAGAAGGTTTGCTAATATTAGGTTGCGACCTGCAATATTAAGGTTTCTTTACATACAATCTTTAAACGCACCATCTAACTTCTGTTCCAGGTATCAGATGTAAAAGCCGACGGTTGCAAGCTCAAATGGGAGCCTCCAGAAGACGACGGAGGGGAACCAGTCGAGAACTACGTCGTTGAACGTATGGACACAGAATCTGGAAGATGGGTGCCCGTGTGTACCACCAAAACTCCTGAGGCTGACGTCACAGGCCTGAATGAGGGGAAGGATTATCTATTCAGGGTGAAGGCTGTCAACCCTGAGGGTGAGAGTGAGGCGTTGGTGACTCATACTCCTACTACTGCGAAGAATCCGTATGGTATGTATTGCTTGGTGGTACTTTATTTATGAGCTTTTTCGTGCTTCGGATGGTACGTTTAAGCTGTTGCCAGAATCGTGTAAATAGATAGATATCTTATATCTATCTATTAGCATTGCAGTTGCTTAACCAAGTTTCAAGACCATAGGGCGGCTTGAAAATTTTGTACAGAGGGCAGTCATAACCTGTGCTCGTTCATTCCAAAACAAAAAGTAATGATAAATGTGGGACTATGCCTACCCCTTCTGGGATGAAGGCGTGTCTATTATGTGTGTGTTTATGTTCCTTTTTTTCTAATTTTTGGGAATCCCGCGGATGTCATGCCAGTCCCGAACTTACTAAAATGACACTTTCTTTTTGAAAATGCCTATTATGTCAAATTTAAACTAAATCCGTTCAGCTGTTTGAACTGTGCGTTGATAGATCAGCCATTCAGGGTTGCACCTTTTATACTCTTGGTTGGTGGCACTTGATGGGATTGAAACTTTTAGTAGTATTATTTTAAATCTGACCGGTTTCGCCTAGGCCCATTGTGAAAAATAAAATAAAAGTCGTGGAATAGTACAAGGGACTGCTTTTCATAATGTAGTCAGGGTTACCTTTTATATTTATTTAGATAACAAAATGAATTACACACAATCGATTATTCTCCTTACAGGCGAACCAGACGCCCCAGGCAAGCCAGAATTCAAGGACTGGAGCAAGGACCACGCGGACCTCAAGTGGGAGGCACCCAAGAACGACGGTGGCGCCCCCATCACTGGCTACATCGTGGAGAAGAAGGACCGGGATACCGGCAAGTGGGTGAAGGCTGCTGAGGTAAGGGACGAGAGAAAATTCTATATAATTCAGTTTGATAGCCTTTGATTCGAATGCTTTTTTGAAGTGAAACTTCTTTAGGCGGAAGTAACGCTTACTATTTTAATTTCGAATAGCGGAAACGTTGTTTCTGCTATTGAAAATTCGAATGAATGATATTAATATAACATTTGATGCCGTTAATGGCAAACACGCACACACTTTTTTTTAACTTGAAGTTAAATCCTCATGGATGCTATGCCGGACTTCTACCGACTAAAAAACCTCACGTATCCTGTCTAACAACCTACGGTTGGGAGCCTCGGGTAAGCCCTCGGAAGTATACCCTAGGACTCCCAACAGACCTACGGCTACCACTGCGGCCTCACCTAGGAGAGGTGATTCGAATTCTGGGTTGATGGACTCAATATATTGGCTTCGTCCGCCAATGTTTGTTTTAGAGTTTTGGTGTTTTCTCTGTATATATTTAGAAATATATTATGTAGGTTGATCAGTTGTCTAGATCTCGTAGTTCAAGCTTATTATGGCTTAATTTGGTCTAGATGACGCTGTGTAAAATGACACTCGATTTTAGCGCATACCCGGTTGAATCGAAACATACGGTCTGTAAAGATTTGACAGAATGTAGATCAACAAAATAGAACTAATATTTTAACGAAACAAAAAGATTTTAATTGAAATGTATAGCGTAAGAAGATACAGAAGTCCATTTACTGAATTTCCACTCTACTTCAACTATAAATAACTACTTTATTCCTTTGAAATAAAGTTTATTTTGGTTTGTATTAATACAGCTTCATAAAAATCAACAAATCAAACCATATTTTTCAGTCTGTAAATATGTATTACAATATTACATTCCAGGTCCCCGGCAACAAAACCGAAGCTCGCGTTCCCGACCTCATTGAAGGCAAGACCTACCAGTTCCGTGTCAAAGCCGTCAATAAGGCTGGTCCGGGCAAACCTTCCACGCCTTCTGAAAACCTTCTGGCTAAGGACAGGTTTGGTAAGTAATGAAAAGGTACCTTGTATTTAATCTTGAAAAAAATACGTCGCCCATTTAATGCAAAGCCACGGTGATATCTAGCGATTGGGGGCCAGTCTCACAGTCCTTAAGACTTCCGACAGTGGTCCTCAAGTTGGTGGCCCTGTGATGTGCCTCTTCACGCTCCTCTTGAAGAACCCGGGATTGTAAGATGAGGGAAATACGTGTGCGGGCAGGTCGTTCCAGGTTTTTATTGTAGGACAGAGGATCGATTTTTGAACCACTAATTTCTGGCGAAGATTCTCCCCACTTGTGTAAGACTTTTTATACGACTAAGGTGGCAGACAAGCATACGGGCCGCCAGATGTACTGGTACTCACCGTAGCCTTGGAAGTTTGCAACACCGGAGGCGCAACAATCGCGATGCCGACCTTGTAAAGAACTCTTTTAAAGAACCCCATACTGTAGGTGTTTGGGAAAACCGAGGCAGGTAGATCATGCCACAATCTAAGCCTCCGCGGAATAAAATCAAAGAGTTTTAGCATTTTAGCGCCTGGTTTTTTTATCTGAAGTGGGTAGTGACACCGACTGCTTCATTATAGCTTGTCTCAGTCTTCAGCACTCATGAAGCAACATTATTTTTTTTACTAAGTAATACTAGCAATAATATCATATCACATTTCCTTACAGCTCCACCAAAGATTGACCGAACGAACATGCGTGACCTCACCCTAAAGGCTGGTCAACACATTCGCTTGGACATCAAGGTCAGCGGTGAACCGCCGCCGACCAAGACCTGGTTAGTATCTGATTTGATCTGATACATATAGAATTCGGGACTTCTTTAGATTACATCTCTCTATCTCTTTACCTAGCCCTCTTTCTTTCAAATCAGCACAATTAAAGTCTATTAGACTTTTCACTATTTAATTTTGGGAGGGTGATTGGTATACATTATTATGTCGCGTTTGTAGATACGGAGCGAGTTGCTTCTCTAGGCATTATAGGCTTACTTTTTTTTTCTAAACACAAATCTTGTATTTTTTATATCAAAGTTAACAACCCAACCCTGTTTATATCTTTGTTACCCCGCCTTAAAGAAGCAGGTAACACCCGAACGCCCCATAAAGTGGGATTTATCCTACCAGAGGACATCGTAGGTCACACGCGATGGCAAGACGGGTGGGTTTTGATATCGAGATTTACCATGACCATTCGTTAATAGCACCTACTGGTGCACCACTGGTGAGGATTCTGTCTCCCAAAGATCTTGATAGGTTCCATCACAATCCTACGCTTTCTATTTGTCAACCATTATTCTGACGCTAAGCTTTACTCTATTTATAGATTCCCTTGGTTGAGTCTCGCGGTCTAATTTCTTATTGTGGAAGCGATATCTGTCCGAATTTTAAACAATTATTTTTCCTATCCAGGTTCCAGAACAAAGAACGGCTATCAACCCGCGACGACCTTTCAGTGGACGTGGAAGATTACAAAACGAAACTGTCCGTGGTGGTAGCGTCGAGGAAACACAGCGGTACTTATGTACTGAAGGCTGAGAACAGCAGCGGTAAAGACGAGGCTACCATACAGATTAATGTACTGGATGTGCCGGCTAAACCTGAAGGACCGCTGAAGGTAAGTGCTAGGGGGAAGTAGAGGTATAATCATAGAATGTATCACGCTGAATGTTCTAAAGAGCTCTTCAACCTGATCCCACCCTCTCCTTTCCGATCCCGAACAACGCGTGCCGGCCAGAGATGCCACTCATACACAGTGGACTGAATCTTCGCCAGAACTGAGCGTTTCAAAAGATCGTTCCTCTGTCGAACTATAAAAACCTGGAACGTGTTTCCCTCATCTTACAATCCTGAGTCTTTTAAGAGGATCGTGAAGAGGCACAGCACAGGGCCGCCAACTTGAGGACCACTGTCAGAAGTGGCACCCAATCGCTAGATGCCTGATGGAAAGCCGTGGCGGCTTTCCATCAGGCATCTGGCGACGTGAATTTGGCGAGCTAAATATATTTAAAAAAAAGATAGTACTACATACAGATCGACAACTCTGTGCCTCCCACTTAATCAAGCTTTCCCACTCGCGCTCCCCGCTGACTTTTTCTTTTTTGTTTAAAGTGACGGAAAATCCTCATGGATGTTATGCCGTACTCTTACCGACTAAAAAAACCTCACGTAACGCCCAACAGCCTATGGTAGTGAGCCCCGGGTAAGCCCTCGGAAAGATGTCCCGGGACCATCGTGTGAAATGGAGATCCATCTTGTTTTTTATGTGGAAGTCTCTCTTAATTATGCATGAGGCGCTGAAAGGTAGAGGAATGAAAGTGAATGTAAGTAAGACTAAAGTAATGATTTTTGAAAGAGAGGAATGTATGACGAATTGCCCTATTATTATCGAAGGGCAAAGAGTGGAACAGGTGAAAGAATTTGTATACCTGGGTTCAAAATTTACGAGGGATGGAAAGTGTGACCAGGATATTGAGAGAAGAGTTTTGGCAGGAAATCAAGTGAATGGGGCGATGCATACCTTTATGAGCAGTCAAAACGTGTCTAAGAAGGCGAGAGTGGCTGTGCATAGGGGTGTGCTTATCCCCACACTTATGTATGGTAGTGAAAGTTGGGTGTGGCAGAAGAAGCATGAAAGTAAAATTAATGCAGTGGAAATGAGAAGTCTGCGAAGTATAGCTGGAGTGAAATTGATGGACAAAGAAAGGAATAGCGTGATTAGAAAACAATGTGGTATAACTGAAGATGTAGTGACAAAGATAGAAAAAGGGATGCTTAGATGGTTTGGACATGTTGAGAGGATGGATGAAAATAGACTGACTAAACAGATCTATAAGGCGATAATGAATGGGCAAGCTGGTAGGGGTCATCCTCGGCGTACGCATGGTAACCAAATTGATGACCTGCTGGAAAAAGGCCAGGTCAAGAGTACCCTTAACCGGCGAGCGTGTATGAAAGCACTTATGAAAGTAGAAGAAGCGAAAGTGGTATGCCAGGATCGTAGCAAGTGGAAAGCCATAGTCTCAGCCTACCCCGATGGGAAACAGGCGTGATGATATGTATGTATGTATGTATGTATGTCTCTCTTGAATGCTATGTCGGACTCTTACCGACTAAAACCATTGGCACCCTACCAGCTTACTTATACGGTCTTGAAGATCAAAAACTGACCACAAAACTCCCTCCCCAGATATCTGACGTCCACAAAGAAGGCTGCACCCTCAAATGGAACCCTCCCCTAGACGACGGAGGCGCTCCACTAGACCACTACCTAGTCGAGAAGCTAGACACAGAGACTGGACGCTGGATGCCGTGCCTCAAGACTAAGGACCCGAAGGCTGAGGTGGAAAACCTGGTCCCTGGTCATGAGTACAAGTTCAGAGTGTCTGCGGTCAATAATGAGGGGGTTTCGGAGCCGCTGGAAGCTGATCATTCTATTATTGCGAAGAATCCGTTTGGTGAGTAACTAAGATTTTATTTTATGGACTTACTAGCGTTTGTTCCCCTTCTTCGCCCGTGAGACAGTTCTTATACTACTTCTCCTTTGAGGCGGGAATTTTGAAAACCCCTTTTTAGTGGCTACCTATATTTTAAGGGTAGGTTACCATTAAAGTTTCAAGTTTCTAGGTGTAAGGCTGGGCGTTAATGGATGAGTGGGTCGTTTAGTTTTGTCAACAACCGTGGGACGGTCTCAACCGACTGCCCCTCTCTAAAACGTTTATTGTGAAAGTGAAAGTTCAATCCCATTGACGTTGTCATTTTTGTTTTATTTCAAACTTTGAACAGATGATCCACGTGACCTATACTATTTCCATTTCTTTATTTTCTCGATGACAGTTCTAATTTGATAGTTTTAGTGTTGTGACCAAATAAGTAATGATATCGATCGAATATTGTAAATTGATCGAATATCGTATCATTGCCAGTACAATTTACATAGAACTAATATGGGCACAAATCATAGGACGCTGTTCGAAACAATAACCATCCCCTTTTACGGCAAACAAGATATTAGATTTATTAAAAAATGCATGTGCGGATGTTACTGCCGAAAACTGGGAAAAAATCGTGAGAAGAAGCTAAAACATTATAGCGTCGGATTGGGAAATTCATGTGGCATTCGATAATGTCGATGTACAGGAACTTATAATATCTAAATGTTGGAGAGAGCTCATCGAGTGACAGTGACGATTCGTCAGATTTTGATTAAAATAAATAAATAAAGATTACCTGTCATTATAATTATTTTGTTGAATTGTCGAGTACCTACCTACCAATAAGTATGTACTTATTTTACAAACGCTTCGAAAATTTTAGAGAAGTTGGCATTATCAGTCAAAAATTAACACTTGTAACGTCTTGTACTGAAATATAATATCTACTATACTACGCGCGTTAACATCTGAGTCGTCGGGTCATAAAAGTCAAAAAAGATAGGAATGTGCAGCGCGCCGGACCCTTTATTCGATAAACGGCTACCTACGCACGTGCTAATGATGAGTCAGTAATGATCTGCAGAACTCCGATGCAGATTAGTTTTATTTACTCAATAATTATATAATTTATAATATATATATATTTATAATTTAAAATATAAATGTTTTTGTAATATTAATGGCTCCTTAAAGGGCCAAGTTATGATTTGATCTAGTTTCTTCTAATGAACCTTATTTTTGTGTTTATGAAAATACTGTATGAATATAATTTTTAAATATTGTTTAATAGCAAATATTGTTAACTTTTGAAATTCTGTGAACAAGATACGATAATTAACGTTACTTATCGATAATATGTTTTTAATTCTTGCGCCCTTCACTAGACGGCTCCATAAGACCCGTAAGTGCAAGTGAGATAGATATAGAGAAAAGATTTATGGCCCTACGACTCAGATGATAACGCGCGTAGTATAGTTAATAAATTTGTACAAAAGTATCCGGCAGTAGGTAAGTAGTTTAGTTTCTTATATTTTGTAAAAAAAATATCGAATCTGTTATCGTGTTGTGTTTATCGATAGCTCAATCCCTATCAGTTTCTTAGAGTCAGGTATAACCTTGTACCTGCGTAAATGTCATATTTTTATAAAATAATGCATACATAATGTAAAAAAGACGCTCGTACAAGTTTTAACAGGAACTGTCATCGACCTGTCATCGAGAAAATAAAGAAATGGAAAGACTTTAGTGACGTAGTTTAATGCGACAGAGTCACAGCAACAGACAAAGTCTCGCCATAAGCCCCTCTGCACTCTATTTTATAGAGAGGGGCTACTACCCGTAATGAGTAAAAGCTAATAGTATTTTTGACATCTAAAATTTTGAAAATCGCTACAATCATTTTGATTCGATACGTTGTCAGATAAGAAAAAACATATACACTTTCCTATTATTAACATGAATACTGATTTCCTCTTTACAGACGAGCCCGGCAAGCCCGGTACCCCAGAAGTGGTGGACTGGGACAAGGAGCACGTGGACCTCAAGTGGGAGAAGCCCATCAAGGACGGTGGCGCCCCCATCACGGGCTACATCATCGAGAAGAGGGAAGTTGGCTCGCCCAAGTGGGTGAAGGCTGCTGAGGTGGGTTTCTTATCAGTAACAACTTTTTTCAACCTTAAATATGGACTTATGAAACTTCAAGACTCTAGGGAAGGACTTGATTGTCAATTTTGTAGCATATTTTTTTATTTAAACGAAGTTATTTTGGTGATGGTTCTCAGTGCAGCATACAGCTGTAATCAAAGTAATTAAGGCGAATTTTTGGGATAGACAATCAACGAAAGCATAAATCAGCTAAAGAGACGGTTTCGGACAGGTAGACGTTTTACGATAAAGAACAACTACGAATAAGTAAGGCGTCATACCAACTTGAAAACTTGGCGGGTCAAATCAAATATTTGTGTTGTTTTCAAATGTTTATTTCGCAGTTTGACTGTTTTCTATGAAGGTATTTATTTAGGAATAGCATATAGTCTAGATCCCATAATATCACATATTCTGTGTGAGTGGGTCCAAAATATTTATTGAAACATGAAAATATAACCTCTATATTAATATTTCCGCAGGTCGGACCCAACGACAACGAGAAAGCGACAGTACCGAACTTGGACGAGGGTACGGAGTACGAGTTCCGTGTGAAGGCTGTCAATGACGCCGGTCCTGGAGAACCTTCGGATGCTAGCAAATCTGTTATATGCAAGCCTAGGAGACGTGAGTATTGGTTCAGAAACAATATCTCACTTTGTTTAAGGGTGCACCTAATGCTTTTCGGTTTAAAAAAGATAGCGCATATTCGTTTCAGCGTAGAAGAAAGAGAGACGCCTTCGATTTAGTGTGTTAAAAGTTCTAAATCTATGGTTTTTTAACAAAAATGAATTACAAAAAGAACTTGGTATTGGTAATCATTTATAAAAAGTGGCTGGAGTAAATGAAGATTTTACTATTGTTTTTGTCATAAATTAAAATATTTATTTTAAAACCAATTTCAAACTTAGGAGATCCAGCTTAGTTTATGAACTGAAGTTGCTTGTGTTATATTTATTTTATTTATTTAACAGTTTATGTACACACATTAAAATACAAAAAGAGATATAGTTAAGAGAAAAAGACTACAATGTTCTATCGTTGATTTATTTGACTTCACGAGTGCTGAGATTTAAATCTAGATATTTCAGTCAATTTAGCGTCATACGTCATTTTAACACTTAAATTTTTTTGCTCATTGATAAATGTATTATTCCAGTGGCTCCCAAGATCGACCGTCGCAACCTCCGTCCTATCAAGGTCCGCGAAGGCGAGCCTATCGCGCTGGACGTCAAGGTGTCCGGAGAACCTGCCCCTGATGTCACTTGGACGCTCAATGGAAAGTCCGTTACCAGTGGCAATGGGCTTAAATGTAAGTCAATGAATTTAGATACATTAAGCTTTTTATAGTCGACATAGCTCGCAGAGTATGCGTTTTGAACTGGCAGTGGGCTGGCCACATCTGTAGAAGAACTGATGGCCAATGGAGCTAGCAAGTTCTGGAGTGGAGACCGCGACTTGGTACACCTGGGGTAGGAAGAAACCCCGCCAGTTGGACCATAGACCGATAGACCTGAAGATGGTCGCAGGGACTGACTGGATGCTGAAGGCGCAGGACCGTGATATGCCTCCAGCAGTAGACTGCCATAGGCTGATTTGATTCGATTTATTGATGCTACGAAGGTGGCAGACAAGCATACGGAACATCTGATGGAAAGTGGGCACTTTGAAACTAATTTTGGGGCATGGCTTAAAGATGTACAATGCAGTGGGTGTTTGAAGGTCACTGGTGAAGCCTAGTTATTGACTTAGTTGGTGACATTGACTTTAACCCATTATTTTAAGTCCTTTGGAATGCAATTATGAAAAATTTAAAATATTTTAGTGGGTGCCTACATGGCTAGCAGATGTAGGCACCTACTAAAATACTATGTGATTTCTGCAATTATTTATTTCTGTTTAGTATAACATATTCTATTCTACATTATAAGGGTACTTACCCTTAAAAAGTCATGCTACTCGGGGTTTTGGTTTTGAGGGTTTCGGTCGGGGGCATTGATAGATGCGTAAATCACCCGCAAATTTTATGAACATAGATGTTTCTTCCCACAGTGATAGACGTACCTTACCTAAGCAAGTACCAACACGCCAGCCCGCGTCGCAAGGACTCGGGAACGTACAAGATACAAGCCGTCAATAAGTATGGACAAGATACTGCCGAGTTGGAGATTATTGTTACCTGTGAGTACTCTGCTTTTATTCTAAGGCCGGATTCGGCCAATATCGGAGTAAGACTATATTAGAGAATAATATGCACCTTATTCTAAAAGTAAAGTGATTTTTCGTAATACCAAACAAGAAAGCCTGAGGGGCAGTCTGGTGAGAACGATCTCACGTTCTCACCAGACAGCCCCTCTCTAACACGTTTATTGTGAAAGTGAAAGTTCAATCCGATTGACGTTGTCATTTTTGTTTTATTTCAAACTTTGAACTGATGATCCACGTGACCTAGTGACGTAGTTTAATGCAACAGAGTCACAGACTACAGACGACAAGTCTCTACATAAGCCCCTCAGCACTCTATTTTATAGAGAGGGGCTAAAATTAATAAGCACAACGTACCTGTGGAATTATAGTGAGTAGATGTAACTATGGTAACCACAGCCACACTGAAGTACAAGTTATTCACTAGTATAGTTAAATACTCCTATTTCCTTTAGAATAGGTATAGCATTATGCTAGCATTTTGTCAGATGTATTTCGTTCCACGAAAGGAAGATCAGCAAAAATTCTAACAACTTTTGACTCCCAGAAGGACTTTCCAGTCCTTTCTGTCCTTTTTTCTGTTTTCTTTTCTTTAGCGATAACCTCGCCTATTGTACTCTCGTTCATAGCTTTACGTCTTAATTAATAATACTCTATGTTTTGGTATAAAATAAAGATATATCTATATTTATACAGCTAAAAACCGATCCCTCTCAATTTAAAACAACCTAAAATTTCAAATTTTTCTCGCAAATAGATACTCCTACCGACTAATCTGAGTTAATAAAGCTCTGTCTGATGACTTCAGAACTATAATTTCATATTCCAAATTCCTTTCAGCCAAACCCGACAAACCCGAAGGTCCGCTAGAAGTGTCAGACATTCACAAAGACGGATGCAAGCTCCAATGGAAGCGGCCTAAGGACGATGGTGGAGAACCTATCGAAGCCTATCTGGTGGAGAAGTATGACCCTGAGAATGGTACTTGGCTTCCTGTTGGGAAGACTCATGGAAACGTGCCTGAGATGGAGGTAAGATAAGGATAGCTTTTCAAGTGTGGAGTATTGACTAGTGATAAGGGTTCCATGGAAACGGGACCCCTATTACTGGTATTATGATGCTGTTTTATTTATCCTTTGGGCACGGATCTACTGTCTGTCTGTCCGCCTATCTGACACTAAGCTGTATCTCATGAACAGAACTCTTGATAGTTGAGAGCGAGCTGAATTTTTTTCGCATTATTTATGTCTGTTGACGCTATGTCAATAAATATTTAATACAGAGAAAAAATAACAAGGGTTTTTTGGTATGAAACCCTCTTTGCGCGACTCCGACCCGCATTTAGCCAATGGTCTCTACCTGTCCGTGTCCTGCCTGCCTGCCCTCCCTGAGCTCCCTTGGCGAGTCCTCGGATGTATGTCTCAGTGTTTCCGGCAGACCTTGCTACCAGTACAGTACCGATTTGACCTTAAATCTCTGAACGTATGCTTATGCCATATCCTCATGCGTTAAGTAAGCAGGTGCACTATGCTCAGATTAGATATCCCGGAAATGATAAGGTCCAGTAAAGCTAGAGCCCATTACGTGGGACAAAAGAAAAATTAGTGAAATGTGGGCGTTAAGTGTGCCTTTGCCTACCCTTCGGAGAAAAGGCGTGACTATGTAAGTGGTTAGTGAAGAATATCTCCTAACACTATAAATTGTCCTACAGGTGGAAGGGCTGATCCCCGGCCACGAGTACAAGTTCCGCGTGAAGGCCATCAACAAGGAAGGCGAGTCCGAACCGCTGGAGACCTTCGGTTCCATCATCGCCAAGGATCCCTTCAGTAAGTTTACATTGATATCATTTCAATAATTCCCACCGTAACATCAACGAGTAGATGAATAATTATCTTGAATTTAAAAGGCTTCATTCGCCAAAATTTACAATGGAATCTAAGAACTCATAGGAAAGTAAACGTGGTAAAATCGAAACGAATAAAATGTTCTGACGGTACTGTGACATGTGCTTTTTCTCTCTTCTCTGTAATATTCGTCCGTCTTTCTGTTAGTCTGACTTTTTTGATTGATGATTCATTTAATTCAACGCAGACCTATGATAAACATGAAACTGACAAGTTCTATACAGTACGAAGATGGACGCCAAATGTTCTACATCTTAAATACGACCACTGTCAGAGATCTTCATATCATAAACTAAAGCCATCATTCCCTTACAGCCGTTCCTGAAGCGCCAGGCACCCCAGTCCCAGACGACTGGTCGGCCAGTCACGTGGACCTCAAATGGGAGCCGCCACTATCAGACGGCGGGTCACCGATCATTGGTTACATCGTGGAGAAGAAGGACAAATACAGCCCGTTGTGGGAGAAGGCTGTGGAGACACATACGCCAACACCATCTGCTACTGTTAATGGGTAAGTTGTATTAATAAATAAATATTCACGGACAATTCACACAAGGCTATCTGATCCCAAAGTAAGCTAGGAATAACCCGCTTGTATTATGGGTGGAAATGCACTTACCTTGAACTCTGGTTGGTAGGTAGGCGCTGCTCCCAGCTTTGCGTTCGGGGTCTTGATTCACGACCGCGAAATATGCACACAGGAGTTATAACCGTAACTCTCGAGACTGTGGCTGATGATAAGCGATATAGCGCGATATGATGGGTAATCACAGCGGCCGATAGCGGAGCGGAGCGTTAAGAGACGGGTGCGTGCGTATCTTCCAATAGCTATGGCGGAATGTGAATGTAGGAAGCGGGCGGGATAGTGTTGCCATAGACAATACATAAAAGTAAGATGCGTTTAGTGCGTGAGTGTTGACATATAATAATTATAATAAATACCATTAAATACATAAACTAAAAAATATGTATGCGTCGGTACTGGCGCATCCAACTTCGGGGGGCTTAGAGGATTCTTCCTCTACATTGAATAAACAAAATAAAAAAATAAAAGGAATGAAAACTTATGAACTAAAAAATAATTCAAAAGCGTAGGAGTTATTGCGTGGGTAACGGGCAAAGCCGAGTTACAGGACGAATGTATTCACCAGAAGAAGTCTTAATTCTGACGACTCTAATTACACCATCCTTCCCGGGAAACACCTCTGATACAACCGCGAGTGGCCACGATAAAGGATGCGTATTGTCATCCTTAACAACAACTACAGTTCCTATCGTCACAGGTTTGGACGGCATATTCCACTTATGTCTAAGTTGGAGAGAGGTAAGATATTCTTTGCTCCAACGTGTCCAGTAACTTTGAACAATTCTATTTAATAATTGATAGCGGGTGAGTCTGTTATCTGATAATAGGGGTTCAATGTGTTCAGCGGGTAAATATTTAAGCGGAGTAACATTAAGAAAATGATTAGGCGTTAGGGGGGTTGGATCCGATGGATCCGAAGAAAGTATGCAAATCGGACGGCTATTCAAAATGCCTTCAATTTGCACCAATATTGTACTGAATTCTTCATAGGTGAGTATTTGACTCCCGATAGCTTTAAATAAATGAGACTTAACACATTTGACATTAATTTCAGGCAACGAATTAAAATTGGGCCCGAAAGGTGGGCTGTGCTGAAACTGAATCTTATGTTGAGTTAGATATTTATTCAGATCATTTTTATAATTAGTGGACTGTATAAGCGTGTAAATTTCGTTCAATTTTCGTTTCGCACCTATGAAATTAGTGCCTCCATCGCTGTACAACACTGAAACAGGACCCCTGCGTGAGATAAAACGTTTAAAGGCAGCGAGAAATAAATCTGTACTAAGATCACTTACTAACTCTAAATGGAGCGCCTTTGTTGTGAGACAGACGAACAAGCAAATATACGCTTTATGACTTTTTACTCCACGACGCCTTATGTGAGTTACGTAAAAGGGTCCCGCGTAATCAACTGCGGTATGCACAAACGACTTTACTTGTGAAACTCTAATGGATGGAAGATCACCCATAGGTGGAGTTGTAGAACGAGGCCTAGCTTTAAAACATAAATTACATTTATGTACTCGTTGGCGAATCAAATTTCGTGCAGAAAGAATCCAATACTTTTGGCGAGTCAATGCTAACACTAGTCCAGGACCGGTGTGTAAATTGTCGGTGTGATAGTGGTCTACTAAGAGCGACACCATACGTCCTTTAGGTGATAGCAGTATTGGATATTTTGTATTGTAATTTAGTTGAGAATGAGTAAGTCGACCACCTACTCTAATTAACCCTTGTTCGTCAAGAAAAGGGTTGAGTTTTAAAATAGCCTGATTTGGACAAATTTTAGTAGCCTTAAGTGCTTGTAATTCTACCTGAAAATACTTAGACTGATCGAAGCGGACCGCATAATATTCTGCGTATTCTAAATCGTATACAGAAAGTATACCGCGGGATTTGAGAATCCTTGTGAAACGTAATACATAAACCAGTGAACGAATAAATTTTACCCAACTCGAGCAACGCTCGGCAAGTTCGTCTATCATGTGAACGTGATCGGAGACAGGTATGGTATGTGCATGGAGAGAAGCTATTTTAATTTCCGGTAATTCTGTCTTCTCGTTATGATTGATTTTATATTCCTTCACAGGCCATGCATTTATAGGTGCGGACAGCCATTTCGGCCCGTGAAACCAAAGATAGTTATTTATTAACCCTTTAGGTGTCACAGGGCGCGAGACTATATCGGCGGGATTTTCAACCCCACGAACGTGATACCAATGGGAAGCAGGCAGATATTCATTTACCTGAGCGATGCGATTAGCTACAAAAGTTTGAAACTTATGAGCGGGAGAGTGAATCCAGGTAAGGGTTACCGTAGAATCAGAGAATGCGAATATATTGTTTATTTGACACCGCTTATTAAAAACAGTGCGCACAGAATTAATTAATTTTGCGAGTAAGACCGCCGCGCAGAGTTCTAAACGCGCTAGCGTTTTATTAGAATCTGACACTTTGGATTTAGCGGTCAGTAGATTCACATTAAGAGCGTTTCCGTTCTCAGCCGTTTCTATTCGTACATAGATAACAGCACCATAACATTGCTGGCTGGCATCCGAGAAGCCTATTAGAGTAATTCGACGAGCGGATGTTAAACCTATATGTCTCGGTATTTTTATTTCAGATAAACGCGACAACTCCCTATGAAAGTGTTTCCATTTAGACAGAATGCAACCCGGGACCGTCTCGTCCCAGTCCAGTTGTAATTTCCAACATTCTTGTATAAGCAACTTCATGTATGCGACCACTGGACTGATGATTCCAAGCGGATCGAACAAGCGCGCGGTTACGGAAAGGATCGAGCGTTTAGTGCATGTTAAAGGCATGTCGATCACTATTTTAAAGTTAAAGGTGTCATCGTTAGGTTGCCATTGCATACCCACGATCTTAGTGTCAACATGAGGATCCTCATCAAACTTGACAGCGAGACAGCTCTTATGAATTGACGGGATACGTGACAATAGGGTATTGTCATTAGAGATCCACTTAGTTAAGTTAAAACCTCCAGATTTAAACATAGCGACCATTTCCCTATAGGTGTCTTCAGCTAAATCTACATTCTCTATGGAACTAACGTAGTCGTCAACATACATGTGATTGTCAGCTTCGTAAGCCGCCAGAGGATATAAAGCGCGACAGTCTGACGCGAGCTGGTTTACGACTCGCATTGCCAGGAAGGGTGAGCTGGAGACGCCAAAACAAACGCGGTTGAAATGATAGCTTTCAATAGGAGAATTGGAATCGAACCTAAATAATATTCTTTGATATGTATGATGATCTTGAGTAAGTTTCACTTGAAAATACATTTTTTCTATGTCCGCGGTTACAGCAACCGGGTACATACGCAAATTGAGAAGCAAATGAAAGATATTGTTCTGTAATATTGGTCCCGTATAAAGCAAATCGTTAAGCGATTTACCTGACGTGGTTTTACACCCAGCGTCTAAGACCACACGCGTTTTAGAGGTTTCTTTGTCAGGGCGATAAACGGCCCGATGCGGCATATAATAAACTTGAGAGTCTAGAAAGCTATTTGACACTTTAGTGAGATAACCTTGATCAATATATGTTTGAATAATGGCATTATAATCGTTGCGTAAGTTAGAAGCGTCTAACTTTTTTTCTAAATTTAAAAACCTGCGTTTGGCGATTGTGTACGAATGCCCTAGCTCACTGGGAGGGTATTTAAAGGGAAGACTAACCGTATATCTACCGGTATCGTCGCGTGAGTACGTAGACGAGAACAGCTTTTCACATGCTGCGTCGTCCGTGCTAATGTGCTTCTTATCTGGCACCTGTTCTATCTCCCAAAAGCGTTGCGTTAATTGTTCGAGAGACACATCTTGAGTGTGACATAAGAAGGCCTTGTCGGACACGGAGGAATGAGACATGCGATCGCGGGGATGCTTGTTTGCCACTAGCGAATAAGGTAAAGCATGCGCCTTTCCCATTGCGACGTATCCGAGCGTGGTTTCTATCGCGATTACTGATGAGGTTGGGGATGTAATTTTTTGCGACCCTAAAATCATGGGGAAGAGTTCATTACCTAACAAACAATCTATACCACCCGGAGTATAGTATCGTTCGTCAGCCATAGGTAAATTTTGTAAATGGGTTAATTCCGCTGTATCAATTTCCACGTTAGGCAAAAAATCTGTAATAGTGTCTATAACCCGTGCACTAACCGAATAAGAACAGCGGGCATCAAATCGCGAATATATTTTGAAATGCGTAATTCCATAAGATTGGCTTTCAAGTTGACCTATGCCTTTAATGACAGAAGGAGCGTTAAGTATGGTTAAGTGCAAACGCTCACAACAAGACTTCGTAATAAAGTTACTCATAGACCCTGAGTCCAAAAACAAACGTATACGATCCGATTTATAATTTGCATATACACAAGCAGTCGGCAACAAAACCGTGGTCGCGCTGCTTGAATTACGCGGCGGAGGGATCACAGCCGATAACGACGCGATATTGCCACTATGTGACCGCGCCTCCCGCGAGTGCGAGCGGGACGGATCATCTGCCGATGACGCATGAGTCGACATGGAATGCTCGGACGGCGCAGTAGACGCGTTTGCCTGCCTCGATGCGTTGCCGGTAGCATGATTTCTTGTTGAATTTGATGCGTTCAAATTATTTTTATAACACAGTAAACTATGATGAGACCGATTGCAAATCGAACACCTATTAACAGATCTGCAAGCACTCACGTGATGAAAACCTAAACAATTAACACAAAAGGAATGTTTACGAACTATTTCATTTCGCGTTTCAACAGTCTCTTGAATAAAATGTTGACATTTGAACAAAGGGTGAGCGGAATTATTGTTACATACGATACAATTTTTTATGTTAGAAGTATCGACTGATTTCAAATTAGTAGGGCGGGTTTGCGTAAAAAATGACTTAGGTTTATTTAAATGAGAGGCGGTTGAACTCCGCTGAGCGCGATAATCACCTTTTTGGGAATGTGATGGTGAGCGGAGCGTTTGGAGTTTGCTTTGTTCTGTCAAAAATGTTTTGACGTCACTATATGTAGGTACACTCAAATGTCTATGAGATTGTTCAAACAATTCAAGCATAGGTTTATCAAACTTGCTTAATGCTAAATGAGTTATTATGAAATCTGATAAATTTGTGATAGGTAGACGCTGCAGAGCTGCTTCAGCTGAACAAAAGTTCTCCAAGATCTGATCAGCCGATTGCCCTGGCTTCTGGTGTAACATTTGTTCTAAATAGCACGACGCCTGAACCCTGGTATCGTGGTATTTAGCCAGAAGGGCTTGCCAAATAACATCGTAATTTTGTGCGGTAGCAGCTATGCCTGAACAAACAGTAAGTGCCTTACCCGAAAGGCAACCTATCAAATATTGAACCTTTTCGGCGTTGGTGAGACGAGTATTCGTATGTATCACACTACAGAAATTTTCATAAAATATAGGCCACTTACCATAAGTACCATCGAAACCTGTGAGTTTAAGTGGGGGTAATTTGATATTAAAATTATCACTTTTCTTTTTATCGTCGAGTTCTTGTCTCAGAGTAGTTTCCGTTTGCTTTATGAAACAGTATAATTCATCAAATGTATTAAAAACACTATAACTCGGCTGTACCTGCGGATTATCTTTTAATTGTTCAATTAACAATTTATCGATAGTTTCGATGTAATCCGATCGGGTTTTATCGATAGATTGAACCCGAGCGAGAAACATCATGCGTACTGTTTCATCGGTAACCTTGAGACTTAAGTTGTACACTTCTTGAACTATGTGAAACAAACTTTGTTTTTTGTATTCTAAAAAATTTATCATGACCTGACTTTCGTCTGAACTTTTACTATGGGATTTGTCTTTAGAAGCCATGATAATATAATTGATACGAGATACGAGTATGTATATAAGTGGGTAGGTAATAGAAATATTCAGCGAAAAAGTATAAAATTCGAACAACGATCAGCTGTTAGCTTAAATCAGCTGTTTGCGGTAAAGTATTCAGAGAACAAACCCAATATGGAGTCTGCGTAACAATCAGCTGTTAATCGTTTGAATACCGTTATGTATCGGCTGCGTTGCCCAGTACCGTCACAATAAATAAATATATGTGGGTATAAAATTAACGTATAAATATGAGTTTTATCTACGATTACAATTCGAAAGATAATATGAAATTGTAATGAAATTGGGGAAAACTACGTTAAATTTATGACGGTTGAGAAAATTGTTAATTTTGGATTGTCCGTTTTACTTTATGCCAAAACTCCTAATTACCAAAAAATATCAAAATGATTGCCTAGAATCGGACAACCGGACTAACATGGCCAGGATGGTCCAAGTCCTGGGTAGCGATAATTTCGGGGGGCGCTACCTGCCAGCGGGTTGATTATATATAGGTAAATATGATTATGATAAATAGCGTAAATGCGTTATAGAATATGAGTACTTATGAGTAATATAAAATATGCGGTGTGAAAAGATAATTAACTTTTCTAATGCGTGCGGGTGGCGTTAAATATAATATTTGCGTTGAGTATTTATGAGTAATATACTAAATATATATCTGCGTATGCGTGAATTTAATAGGAAAAGAGGTAATTAATATTATTAGTAGAAAGAATGCGTTAGATGGAATATCCGGACGGAGGACCACACTTGGAAATGCACTTACCTTGAACTCTGGTTGGTAGGTAGGCGCTGCTCCCAGCTTTGCGTTCGGGGTCTTGATTCACGACCGCGAAATATGCACACAGGAGTTATAACCGTAACTCTCGAGACTGTGGCTGATGATAAGCGATATAGCGCGATATGATGGGTAATCACAGCGGCCGATAGCGGAGCGGAGCGTTAAGAGACGGGTGCGTGCGTATCTTCCAATAGCTATGGCGGAATGTGAATGTAGGAAGCGGGCGGGATAGTGTTGCCATAGACAATACATAAAAGTAAGATGCGTTTAGTGCGTGAGTGTTGACATATAATAATTATAATAAATACCATTAAATACATAAACTAAAAAATATGTATGCGTCGGTACTGGCGCATCCAATGGGTATCAGACCACGGACATTACTACTAATATACTTTTAAATACATGAAGTACATAGAAACACCCAGACTCTTGAGACAAACATTTATGGGTCACACAAATTTTTGTCTCCGGTGGGAATGGAACCCACGACCTCGTGATCTGCAGTCGCACATTTCGACCTCTAGACCAACGAGGCAGTCATCAGCAGTGTATGTAAAGATGAATTGTGGAGATAAGGAAATTTTGTACAAAATGACTTGTTACTACCCGTCTCTGTCGCTTTCGTGCAAATTCTAATGGCATTTGTACAGTAGTGACGTAGTGGACCGAAACTCGACAATTCTGCCAGTAGGGTGGCAGGTACTCTATAATTCCACTATATTGGTTGTTTAGTAGTCAAAGTTAGGCCGTCTTAGTTATACGGAAAACGATTTTATCATAACGTAAAGTCCCGACTGCATCGAAGTTGTTCTATATGGAGATGAATCTCGTTCACTAAGAATCAGAGTGTATGACATCTCAACCTTTCTCAGGCTCATACGCAACGGCTTCTTTCTCCCTTTGGCCAGATGGAAGTAACAACTTCAGATACATAATTCTTACTTTGAAAAATGTTGTCTCTATCCATGGATATCTTTATAAATAGCTTCTAATTCACCCTATCATTAACATTATACATCCTTACACAGGCTAATAGAAGGCAACGAGTACCAATTCCGTGTGATCGCCATCAACAAAGCTGGTCAGAGCAAACCTTCGGAAGCCAGCAAGAACTTCCTAGCCAAGCCTCGGTTCTTAGCGCCCAAGATCGACAGGAGACACCTGAGGGATGTCACCCTGTCTGCTGGGTCTACCTTGAAGTTAGAGGCGGCTATCACTGGAGAACCGGCACCAGCTGTTGAATGGAGGTAGGTTTATTAGTATCTAGAAACCCTCGGAGGAAGTAACTTCCTAGCCAAACCTCGGTTCTTGGCGCCCAAGATCGACAGGAGACACCTGAGGGATGTCACCCTGTCTGCTGGGTCCACCTTGAAGTTAGAGGCGGCTATCACTGGAGAACCGGCACCAGCTGTTGAATGGAGGTAGGTTTATTAGTATTGAGAAACCCTCGGAGGAAGTAACTTCCTAGCCAAACCTCGGTTCTTGGCGCCCAAGATCGATAGGAGACACCTGAGGGATGTCACCCTGTCTGCTGGGTCCACCTTGAAGTTAGAGGCGGCTATCACTGGAGAACCGGCACCAGCTGTTGAATGGAGGTAGGTTTATTAGTATTTAGAAACCCTCGGAGGAAGTAACTTCCTAGCCAAACCTCGGTTCTTGGCGCCCAAGATCGACAGGTGACACCTGAGGGATGTCACCCTGTCTGCTGGGTCTACCTTGAAGCTAGAGGCGGCTATTACTAGAGAACCGGCACCAGCTGTTGAATGGAGGTAGGTTTATTAGTATCTAGAAACCCTCGGAGGAAGTAACTTCCTAGCCAAACCTCGGTTTTTGGCGCCCAAGATCGACAGGAGACACCTGAGGGATGTCACCCTGTCTGCGGGATCCGCCTTGAAGTTAGAAGCGGCTATCACTGGAGAACCGGCACCAGCTGTTGAATGGAGGTAGGTTTGAGTAGCTTTTGTTTTTGGTTTTAAGGTTTATTAGGATGTAGAAACCCTCAGAAGCAAGAACTTCCTATCCAAGCCAATTTCTTCTTGACATCGAGATCATTGCGAAGAGAATGAAGGAAAGGAATACTAAAAACAAAAGCCTGTATCAAAACGTCTGACCAGCGTAATATCATAAGGCCAATCACCCTCCCAAAATGAAATTAAAATAGGCCTGCGTCCGTGAAAATAATTACTCTGAAAGGGTAACTTTGACCTGTCCTGCGTTCCTTTCTTTGAGGGTTCCGATTTGTCATTCCTTTGTCACAACTATTCGAGGTTATTTTTTATTGCTGTGCATTAGGATTGACGAATCGAAGATCTGTGGTGGCTTCCTCTCCCTTTCCTCTTTCTTATCTAGTTACTAGCTGAAGCGCGCGGCTTCGCCCGCGTGAAATTTGGTTCCCGCTTCCCGTGGGAGCATTTTCCCGGGATAAATAGTAGCCTATGTGTTATTCCGGACTATACCCTGTCCCTGAACCAGATCCATTCAGCCGTTAGAGCGTGATTGAGTAACAAACATCTAAACATCCAAACATCTTCACAAACTTTCACATTTATAATATTAGTAAGTAGGATACGATGGATTTCTGCCATTTAACACTATTTATATTCTTCTCCAGATTCCAGAACATGCCTCTCCGAGCATCCAAGGCAGTGACAATCGACAACCCAGACTACTTCACGAAGCTGATCGTCCGTCCGGTCAGACGCGACGACTCTGGAGAGTACACCGTGACTGCTGTCAACTCCAGTGGCAAGGATACTGTGACTATCAATGTGCTGGTGACGGCTAAGCCGATGAAGCCGGAAGGACCGTTACAGGTGAGTTACATACTTTGTACACTGGGTTTATAACATTTTTGACGTGACAATGTCTTATAATTCGATGGAGCCGGCTGCACGAACGAAAAAAGATGACGCAATTCGTCGTTACCTCCCTCGCGTTATTTCGCTCTGAGGCGTTTCATTTATTTTAGTAATGTTTTCAACAGATGGCGCTATAATCAATTGATGTTATTTTTATATTTATTTTTATTTTCTTATGACGTTGTCACGTTCAACCATCGTCAGTAAACCGACTTTACAGACAACCTATTTTTGATGTGAAAATGAACGTAAGAGTTGGTTGGATTTGACGTTAGGTATGTCGTTCAAATCGAAGACCTTTTGAGAAAAGACCAGGTCAAGAATCAGCTAGATGGATCGATGACCTAAAAAGGTCGCAGGTAGAGACTGAATGCGTAAGGCAACCGTGAGTCCTGTCTTACGCATTCACTTGGAGGAGGTCTACGTCCAGCATTTGAATGCTAGGTCAAGAGAGGTGTACCCTTAATTAGTGAGCATGTACGAAAATACTTATGAAAGTAGAAAGTTGTATGCCAGGATCGTAGTAAGTAGAAGGTTATGGCAGAACGTATGAAAATTCTATCAGTCGACGATGTTTGTAAGGACATAATTATTTCGTAGGTATAATACTTCAAAAGTTTTTTTTTATAAATGTAGAGCTAAGTACAGCGCTAAGTGAGCGTCTGAAGAATCAAAACTGATTCCGTACCGAAAGGGTTAAAAACGGGACCCTATTTATGAAACTTTGCGATCTGTCTGACTGTTAGTCCGTCAGGAGGCTATATCTCAGGAACCGTGATATCTAAATAGCTGAAATTTGCACAGATGATGTATTTCTATTGCCGCTATGACAACAAAAATCAGAAAAAAAATAATTTTATGGGGGGCTTTTATACAACAAACGTGACATTTTTCCGTTTTTTTTGGTACGGTACCCTCCATGCGCGTGTCCGAGTCGCACTTGGCCAGTTTTCTAGTTCTTTTCATACTAAAATAACGTACATTCTCCACAGATATCCGACGTGCACAAAGAAGGCGCCACGCTCAAGTGGAAGCGTCCCAAGGACGACGGCGGCGCCCCCATCGAGTACTACCAGGTGGACAAGCTGGACACCGAGACTGGCTGCTGGGTGCCCTGCGCCAGGTCTGATGAACCTAGTAAGTTGGCATTACAACTTTTTGATTTAGCCAAAGATAATAATTATAATAGTATTACATACAGATCGGCAACTCCCTGCCTCCCACCGAGTAAGCTTCTCCATCCCCCCACCAAAGTTGCTGTGTCTTTTGCCGTGTTAGTACTTGAGAGAGTGTCACTGCACTGCGTTGCATTACGTATTACACCTACGTACTTTGTGCTATTGCTTTGGTTTAATTTGTGCTTACTCGAGTGTAGATTTGAAAAAAAAAGTACCTACATACATGAGATTGCGTTCTGTTCCTTATTATTTTGTTTCCATAGCTAGTGTCCCTAGTATACTCACACACACATTCAAACTTGATTCAAGCATTTACATTACGTGTATATTAGTGTGGGTGAAACTGTGTTTAGCTAAAGTTATATTGGGTACTGCTTTATAGAAAACTAGCGGACGTCACGCGGTTTTACCCGCGTAACTCTCGTTCCCGTGGGAATACGGGAATAAAATATAGCCTATGTTCACAGGTAAGAGTGTAGCTTCCCAACAGTGAAAGAATTTTTCAAATCGGTCCAGTAGTTTCGGGAGCCTATTCGATGCAAACAACCAAACAATCAAATCTTTTCTCTTTATAATATTACATACATACATATAATCACGCCTTTATCCCCGAAGTGGAAGGCGGAGTCATAGTACACGCCCACATTTCACCTTATAGTTTTATGTCCCACGTAATAGGTGGTGAGCCCGTGTTGAAATGGACAGGCGCAGGTTCCCGCGACCCGCAGTTGAAATTTTTCAATCCACAATCATGCCTAATGTATTTTTCATACCTAATGTACCTTTAAATGTTTCCAGAATGCGATGTAACCGGTTTGACTCCGGGCAAGGAATACAGATTCCGTGTATCGGCTGTCAACTCCGAGGGTGAATCAGAACCACTGACTTCTGAAGAGTCGATTGTCGCCAAGAATCCGTTTGATGAACCCGGTATGTACTTGTTAAATTTTTAGCATTACATAGAGCTTTTATGATTGAATAGACACTTTATTCATGTAAGGACAGATTTTCAAAGGACCAAATGACATAAACAGAGTTTTAAGGGTATACTGGAGTGTACAGTATTAAAAAATCGTTCATGGTAATCAGTTACGTAAACGTATTAAAAAATCCTTAATGGAAACCAGTTACGAAACTTCGGTTTCCTAGGCGGCCGAAGCGGTATAAGCTGACTAACTTCGACCCGCGGGTCTATACTTGCGTGGTATAAATATACCTATATTTAATAGGCTCATTTCTATGCAATATCCTATCTTGAATATTTTCAAAATTTTCTTCCATGCAAACCTTGTCCTGACAAAACAAACACAAAAATATAAGAATTATTTAATTTGGTGCAGTCGATACGTAATTACGATTTTATTTTCATCTACGCCCAGCACAAGACATAATAGGCAGATATGATCTATGGATTCTTTTTATTGCTTAAACCTTATCATTTTATCCGATCCCAGGTGCCCCCGGAACACCAAGCGTCACCGACTGGGACAAAGACCACGTGGACCTCAAATGGACTCCGCCAAGGTCCGACGGTGGCGCCCCCATCGAGGCCTACATTGTTGAAAAGAAGGACAAATTCGGCAACTGGGAAAAGGCTCTTGAAGTGCCCGCTGATAAGACCAACTGTACTGTGCCGGATCTGATTGAGGGACAGACTTATGAGTTCAGGTTAGTTATATTTGACTGTATCTATAGTAGTGTGTAGGTACTTTATTGGAGTGCTATTGTCGATGTCTCGGATTTTTTTGAAGTAAAATTTCTTTAGGCGCGACTAGGGGTAAATCAGATTTTTTTTTGTGACGGAAGTAACGCTTACTATTTGAATTTTGAATAGGGGAAACCGTTTCCTCTATTCAAAATTCGAACGAATGATTTACTTCAATCGCGCGTAAAAGTTATATAAGCCCCGCAAGTTGGTAATGCGCTAGAACCTTGTCATAATGCCAGCTAAGTGACGTCATCTTGACGTAGCGCGAGCGCGCGCTGGCCTCGCGAAGCTGCGTATGGTATTTTTTTTAGTACTGACTGCTCGACGGACGTACGTCACCAAGTGATCACCAAGATGGCCGCCAAGCGCAATATCAACGTGCGGGGCTTATACGCGCACACACTTTTTTGGATACAAAGTCAAACCTTGCCCTGGCTATTATAACGAACACAAAAACAAACAATTAGCGAAATCGCCGTTCTGAATTTTATTCACGTACATACATTTTGCAGATTCATTTTTATACAAATAAATTTTGTTTCATCCCCCAGGGTCCGCGCAGTAAACAAGGCGGGTCCGGGCGAGCCCAGCGACAGCACGCACCCCATCGTGGCCAAGCCGCGCAACTTGGCGCCCAAGATCGACAGGACCAACCTTATCGACATCAAGATTAAAGTTGGACAGAAGTTTGGCTTCGATGTCAAGGTAAGACACTCATAATTTTTATTAGTTTTCAACTACTTACTAAATGGCATCCGTGGCTCTGTCCGCGTGGAATCCTGTTCCTGTTCCCGCTTCCCATGGGAACTTATTCCCGGAATAAAAAGTAGCCTATGTGTTATTCTGCATTGTAATTCTGGTTATCACTGTACTAGATTTCTGCCAGATCCATAAAGCAGCGTGTAAGAGTAACAAACAGCCAGACATGCAGACGTTAGACTTTTTAGTTAGATGGGTTCTCGCTCGCAAGCTTAATGGTTTTATAACTATTGGTGTACACAAATAATTTAATACATACTAAAAGTTACATTATTTTCTAAAACCAGGTTACTGGAGAACCAATGCCGGAAACGAAATGGTTCCTCGCGAAGAAGGAAGTGAAATCTTCAGGAGATGTCAAAGTCCAGCATTCAGATTACAACACGAAGCTGAACTGCAAGACCTCGAGGAGAGCCGACAGTGGGCGGTATACTATCACGGCGGAGAACAGCAACGGGAAGGATGTGGCAGAGGTGGAAGTTATTGTACTGGACGTGCCTAGCCCGCCTGGAGGTCCCCTCAAGGTAAGTGTAGATCTTTTCTGATATGTGGATGGATGTGAGACCGTAGCTTCGCCTAAGGTAAGTTTGGCAAAACAGTTTAGTAACGTCACATAATTATGTTGATTGATAGTTTTATTGGCGTTTATCGGGTACCATATTAACTGCACAGTGACTTCGTTATTTTCTACTGTTTTTTGCCAAACTTATAGTTGAAGATGGTCCAAATTTTTAAAACACAGTTTACAATGAACTAAAAATCTTTATCTACACAATGTGAATAATACCTAAAGCTCTCACCTACTTCCCCAGGTATCAGACGTCCACGCCCACGGCGCTAAACTATCCTGGAACCCTCCAGCCGACGACGGTGGCCAGCCCATCGACAAGTACATTGTGGAGCGTATGGACGAAGCCACGGGAAGATGGGTCAACGCCGGTGAGACTGATGGACCGGAGACTAGTCTTGCAGTGGATGGTCTGCAGCCCGGACATAAATACAAGTTTAGAGTCAGGGCTGTTAATAGGTGGGTTGTTGTGTTTTCTTCTTCAAGTTTTTTTGTTTAGACGTAAATGCAATATGTAGGCTATGGCCTCCTATATCCGCGGTAGGCTGCGTGCAACGTCACGAAGTACGCCAACGCACTATGCTTCCTATAGAAATGTTTATTGTTGTGGTCTGTTTTATGCGCTAACATTTCTGTAGTGACGCAGCATTTGGCGTGACGTGTGCGCAGCTTATCGCGTTATAGGAGACCTTAGCCTTAAACTGATTTAACTCGCAGCTCCGTCTGTTTGTAATTTGGTTATTGCACAAATACAATTTTCCTTGAGAATTTAAATCCTCTGCTACAAAAAGAAGAGTGGTTGTGTGATTTACTCCCGCTTTACCTCCGGGAGGATTATCGGGCATCAAGACATGATACTCCCCAGACCTTAAACCAACTTCATTAAAAAATCATGCCAATTTATGCGATTCAAAGAAGAAACAATTACAATCTCGATATGACTTACTAAATGTCTGTTTGTTTTTCCTCAGGCAAGGCAAATCCGAGCCTCTCACCACACCGCATGCAACGGAAGCCAAGAATCCGTTCGACGTCGCCGGAAAGCCCGGAACACCCAAAATCAAGGACTTCGACCGAGACTTCGTCGAACTGGAATGGACCAGGCCGGTCACCGACGGTGGCGCCCCCATCACTGGCTACGTCATCGAGAAGAAGGACAGATTCTCCCCAGACTGGGAAGAGTGCGCCACTGTTGAGGGTGACGTCACTACTGGCAAAGTACCTGATCTCATCGAAGGAAACACATACGAGTTCCGTGTACGTGCCATCAACAAAGCTGGTAAAGGAGAACCCAGTGACGCAACTGCACCACATCTTGCAAGACCGAAGAATCTTGCCCCGAAGATTGACAGGAACTTCATGTTCGATATCAAAATCAAGGTCGGACAAAACTTCGATCTGGACGTGCCAGTCGCCGGTGAACCTACTCCGACCAAGGAATGGTTCCTTGGTGATAATCTGGTCATGAACAACGATAGAATCAAGGTTGTCAATGACGATCACAGCACCAAAATTCGCGTTATCGACGCGAAGAGGGCCGATTCTGGAACTTATACTCTCAAGGCTAGGAATATCAATGGAACTGATTCCGCTACAGTTAAGATCACAGTCATGGATGTGCCTCTACCTCCCGAAGGTCCACTTAAAGCTGATGACATCACCAAGTCTGGCTGCACTCTTAGATGGAGACCACCGAAAGATGACGGTGGCTGTGAAATTACTCACTACGTTGTTGAAAAGATGGACCAAGAGAACATGAGATGGATTCCTGCTGGCGAGGTACAAGGTACCAACATCAGGATTGACCATCTTATCGAAGGTCATGACTACAACTTCCGCGTGAAGGCTGTGAACAAACTTGGTGAATCTACACCATTGAATGGTCGTGAACCAATTACTGCTAAAGATCCTTACGGTACACCCGATAAACCTGGAACACCAGTCGTCAAGGACTGGGACAAAGACCACATGGACTTGGAATGGGTACCGCCAAAGAAGGATGGTGGATCTCCGATAACTGGATACATTGTTGAAGCTAAGAAGAAATACGGACCTTGGGAAGTGGCCGCCACTGTTCCTGGAAACCAGACCACAGCAACTGTACCTGGTCTCACAGAAGGTGAAGAATACGAGTTCAGGATTATTGCAGTCAATAAGGCTGGCAATGGAGAACCTAGCGATGCTTCCACACCTCAAGTCGCTAAAGCCAGATTCTGTGCACCACACTTCGACAAGATGCTCTTGGCTGATAAGACTGTTAAAGCAGGACAGAGGATCCAATACGAAATACCTATCGAAGCATCTCCTAAACCTACAGTGGAATGGCAGATCAATGGAAAGGTTATTCATCCCACAGACCGTATCGATATCCAGCAACTACACAACAGGGTTATATTCGACATTCCATTCTCCGTCAGAGCTGATGGAGGCGTTTATAAATTAACCCTGAAGAATGATCTTGGAGTTTGCTCAGCAACTGCTCAAGTTACTGTATTGGATAGACCTTCACGACCAGAGAAACCGTTGGTCGTATCTGATATTACCAAGGAATCATGCTCCCTATCATGGAAGGTACCTTTGGACGATGGTGGATCACCAATTCTTCATTACGTCATTGAGAAGATGGATCTATCCCGTGGTACGTGGTCAGATGCTGGCATGAGTACTTATCTATCTCACAATGTGACTAAACTAATCCACATGAAGGAATACCTCTTCAGGGTTAGCGCTGTTAATGCTATTGGACAATCAGATCCTCTAGAACTTGATCGTGCTATTGTAGCCAAGAACGAATTTGATGAACCATCAGCTCCTGGTAAACCCAAGGCTACCGACTGGAGTAAAAACCATGTTGACCTGGAATGGGCACCTCCTAAATCAGATGGAGGATCTCCCATCACAGGTTATATCGTACAAAAGAAAGAGAAGGGAAGCCCATACTGGGTGAATGCCGCCCATGTGCCTCCTGGCAAGAATAAGGCCACAGTTCCTGACCTCACTGAGGGTCAAGATTATGAATTCAGAGTGATCGCTGTTAACCAAGCTGGTCAATCGGAACCCAGTGAACCTTCGGACATTATCACAGCTAAAGACCGCTTCGTGGCGCCGAAGATCATCACACCTCTTAAGGAGATTCGTATCAAGGCTGGACTCATTTTCCACTTCGATGTGGACTTCATTGGAGAGCCAATTCCTGAAGTTACATGGACTTGTAATGGAAAACCAGTTGTTGCTAATGAAAGAACCACAGTCACGTCAGTTGGACATCATACGATTGTCCACACTGTCAATTGCAAGAGGTCAGACGCTGGCAAGTACAACTTGAAATTAAAGAACGATTCTGGCACTGATGAAGGCAGCTTTGAGCTGATAGTGCTGGATGTGCCTGCACCTCCAGAACCTCCATTCACTTATGAAGAGATTACTGCACAATCAGTCACGTTGTCATGGAAACCACCTAAAGACAACGGCGGCAGTGAGTTGACGGCTTACGTTATTGAGAAGAGAGATCTCACTCATGGCGGTGGATGGGTACCTGCTGTAACATACATTAATCCTAAATACAACCACGCTACAGTGCCAAGATTAACTGAAGGTACGAAGTATGAATTTAGAGTATTTGCAGAGAATCTTCAAGGACGTTCAGAGCCTCTGGTCACAGACAAGCCTATTGTGGCTAAGAACCAGTACACTGTTCCCGGTAAACCCGGCAAACCAGAACTTGTTTCTGCAGATAAGGATCACATTAAAATCAAATGGTCTTCACCCATCTCTAACGGAGGCTCTAATATTGTCGGCTACGATGTTGAGAGGAGAGACAAGGCTACCGGCCGCTGGATAAAACTGAACAAGGATCCTGTCAAATTTAGCGAATACGATGATGACAGGGTACAGGAAGGTCATCAATACGAATACAGAGTATCAGCAGTCAACGCTGCAGGACCTGGTCAGCCTTCAGATCCATCCAATGTCCTGATCGCCAAACCAATGAAGGAGAAACCTAAGCTCAGCTTAGACCACCTCATTGGCAGGAAGATCAAGGTTCGCGCCGGAGAACCTATCAATATCAACATTCCTATTGCTGGAGCACCTACTCCAACTGTCTCCTGGACCAAGGGAACGGTACCTTTGGTGCCTTCGCACAGGCTTTCTGCTGAAACAAAGAACGATGAAACTAAACTCTGCATTGAGAAATCAGTCAGGGAGGATGCTGGAAAATACACAATCACAGCATCCAATGCACATGGAAAAGATTCCGCTGATATTGAAGTTATCGTGGTTGACAAACCAGGAGTACCTAAAGGACCACTATTATGCCAACCTGTCACTCATGATGCTATTAGTCTTAGCTGGCAGCCACCTACAGACGACGGTGGCTCAGATATCACTGGCTACGTTGTCGAAGTGGCTGAATTCGGAGTAAACGACTGGAGAACCGTTGCTGGGTTCTGTCCCAAATGCTCCTTCACTGTCAAGAATCTTACTGAAGGCAAGAAATACGTATTCAGGGTACGCGCTGAGAACTTGTACGGTGTATCAGACCCGTTGGAGAGCAAGCCTATCATTGCAAAATCGCCATTCGACCCACCAGATGCGCCGGAAACACCAACTATCACCGGATACAGCTCCAACAGCTGCTCTCTCGAATGGCAACCTCCAGCAAATTGTGGAGGCAAGCCTATTACTGGATACATTGTCGAAAAGAGAGAACGTGGAGGCGATTGGGTTAAAGCCAACAACTACCCCACGCCGAATACCTGTTACACAGTATCTGATCTCCGCGAGGGCAATAAATACGAATTCCGTGTCATTGCCGTCAACGAAGCTGGCCCTGGTAAACCCAGCAAGCCGACTGAACCAATCACCGCTCAGACTCAGCGACTTAAACCTAGCGCACCTGAAGCTCCTAAACCCGATAGAGTCACCAAAGACTCCGTTACATTGTCCTGGAGACCACCTAAGAGCGACGGTGGATCCAAGATCAAGGGATACATCATCCAACAAAAGGGCAAGGGCGATAAAGACTGGAAGGACGTCAACGATGTGCCTATCCCAAGCTTGGTACATACCGTTCCTAAACTCAAAGAAGGCGCTGAATACCAGTTCAGAGTCATTGCTGTCAACGACGTTGGCAAATCTGATCCTAGCAAGCCAACAGGTGATATTACTATTGCCGAACAACCGAACAAACCTTGCATGGATCTTGGAGGAATTAGAGACATCACTGTGCGTGCTGGAGAAGACTTCTCTATTCACGTGCCATACACTGGCTTCCCGCAACCGACAGCTTCGTGGTTCGCCGATGATAACCTTCTGGATGTCGAGGGTGACTCCAGAATATTCCAGAAGATCACACCAGACTCTGCTTCACTTGTTGTTAAGAACGCTAAGAGATCAGACGGTGGACAATACCGCTTGCAGCTTCGTAATCCTTCTGGATACGATACGGCTACGATCAACGTTCGTGTGCTCGACAGGCCTGGCAAACCAGAAAACCTTCGCGCAGACGAATTCGAAGGAGAAGCACTCACATTGTACTGGAACCCGCCCAAAGACAACGGCGGTGGTGACATCACGAACTACGTTGTTGAGAAACGCGAATCCAGAACAGGCAACTGGACCAAAGTATCTGGCTACGTCACGACTCCGTTCTTACGCGTGAAGAACTTGACTGTAGGCAAAGACTATGAGTTCAGGGTGATGGCTGAAAACCAGTACGGTCAATCAGATCCTGTGCAGACCACAGAACCGATTAAAGCCAGACATCCATTTGATCCCCCGGGACCGCCCGGAGCGCCGAAATCCGTGGAGACTACAGAATCCTCGATCACAATCACCTGGACGAAGCCACGTCACGATGGCGGATCACCCATCACTGGTTACGTCGTTGAAAAGCGTCTTATAACCGAAGATAAATGGACCAAGGCGTCTCACGTACACATTCCAGACACAACGTTCAAAGTTACTGGTTTGATTGAAAACCATGATTATGAATTCCGCGTGGCTGCGGTCAACGCGGCCGGTCAGGGTAGTTACTCGGCTAGTTCTGATGCTATCAGAGCTCGTGCTCCTCCGAACTGCCCGAGGATCACTTCCGATCTCAGCCTTAGAGACATCACTGTTATTGCTGGCGAGGAGATCAAGATTACCGTGCCATTTACTGGAAACCCAAGGCCTAAGGTGAGTTTACAGCCATTTAAATAGCATTTACAAATCACTTGTCTTCACTTTAAACGAAGACAAAATAGAGAAGAAACTAAAAAGGAGCACCCATTGTCCGGTTTTGTATTACGGCAGTGTGCTGGTATTTAAAACAAATCGCGTGTCAAACCTACTGGGCGATCACAAATTTGAACGGACCCAACTAAACTATGACTAACTGAAAATATCTTGAGCCAATCCGTGCCTACACAATATAAGATGATTCTAGCCGTTGGGCACAGCTACATGTTGCAGGTACAGCTAGTATGGTTTATACGTGTCTAGGCCTCTAGGGGAACTGTGAATGTACTAACAAAATTTCGAGGAAGTGAGTCCGAAATTATAGTTCATGCTGAAACCACTTTTATCTAGTATTCTTTTTATTAATAGTTATTTCCATCACCCCAGGTATCATGGATAATAAACAACGATGAAATATTCCCGGACAACCGCATTCGTTTCGTGACCTCAGACGTGGATACCGTGTTCCACAACACGTCAGCCAAGCGTTCCGACACTGGCTCTTATACTATACAGCTGGTCAACAGCGAAGGATCTGATAGTGCCACTTGTAGGGTGAGTATCCTATTTATTTAACAGTTAATGTACACACAGATACTTAGGAAAAAAGAGTACAAAGCGACATTTAATTATTAATTATTTAAACTTTAACAAAAAAGATCGGTTTACTAAGAATATTGTATTAAGCTCTACTCTCTAGTTTTGAGCAACTAAGAAGTGGAAGGTATTTCTTCTTCGTCTTCCCAGTTGCTTCCAAATCTAAATGAATAATAAATATAATTAGGCTATTCTTCCTTGGCATAGTTGAAAACTTGTGTTTGACTTGAATCCTGCAACTTTTGATGGAACCCCAATACGCCCGTACATTTCAGTACAACTATGTAGTCTATGTACGCCACAAGATTATTCGCCATAGGTATACCAAGTATTGGAGACTAAAATGCTTGCCAGCTTCTAAAACTAAATTTCCATCACAGGTACTGGTAGTAGACAGGCCATCACCGCCTCTGGGTCCGCTAGAAGCATACGACATCACTCCAGACACATGCACACTGTCGTGGAAAACTCCGCTAGACGACGGCGGATCGCCCATCACTAACTACGTCGTTGAGAAGATGGATAACAGTGGAGTAAGTCACCTCACATTTTGATTTTCTTGCGTAATATGGAACCAGCCGATCACAGTCAAGGTTCTTTTTTTTTCTCGTGTAGAAATCCTCAAAGATGTTATGTCGGACTTGTACCCTCTAAAACCACATGGTGCTCTAGCATCGGCCCATGGCCGTGAGCCCCGGGTATGCCCTTGAAGGATAACCCCATTGCTCCCGACAGGCTCTGTCTACCAGCTGACTTTCTCCTAGGGGTTGGGTTTAATCCCACTTCCTGGGGGGTTCGGGTTCGAGGGGAGGGGGGGAGGGGGTGGCTGTCAAGGTCCTGAGATATGGGATCGCTTTATGACATAATACGAGTATTTCGGCGCTTTGGAAGGCATGTTAAACCGTTGGTCCCGTGTCAGGAACGTAATCCCATTAAAGCCAAATTGAAGGCCTTTTGGAGCTTGACAATTTAATATGCGCCTATCTATTTCCATACCATATCCATTCAATAAGACTCACTGTTTATTACGCGCGACAAACTATAAATGGTAAAATGAAAGGGTAAAGCATGCCCCTGCCTGCCCCTTTGAAGATGTAGGTGTGACTTTATAAAGTATATACATTTTTAACGTATTAACCGTTTTTGATTCAGGTATGGACAAAGATTTCATCATTCGTCCGCAACTGTCACTACAACGTGATGGGTCTGGAACCGAACCGCAAATACACGTTCCGTGTACGCGCTGAGAACCAATACGGAGTATCAGATCCGTTGACTATGGACGATTCTATTACTGCTAAGGTATGTTATTTTTGTAATACCTATTTGACCTGCATTATTAGCGCTAGACTATAATTGAGAGTTACTGAAGTTGAAGGTTCAATATGTATTTGCTTTTTCTGTCTATTTATTTATTTATTTATTTTTCTATTAAGAGATCTTGTTTTTATTTTTGAAATTTTTTGGAAATTCAGTCGCTCTACATGTGCTCCGTTAGGGCGTTCCTAGTTTCTATAGTTGTATAGCGAATGTTTTTTTAAAATCGCTTGGTCTTGACGAAGATCCTCGTCATTATCGCATTGTTAGAAGAAGAATTAAGTTGAAAAGCTCTACAAATTTCGTTACTATTAAAACGCCCATCTTCCAGTTCCCATTCACAATCCCAGACCCGCCGGGTACGCCTCGTGTGACGGACTGGGATGGTTCTACCGCTACTGTGGTATGGGACAGGCCCAGGTCTGACGGCGGGGCCCGCATCCAGGGATACAAGATCGAGTTCCGGGATGTGCAAGATGGTGTGTGGAACAGCGCTGATTATCTCGTGAAGGAGTGTACTTACCAGGTATGTTACTTGTTTTTGAGTAAGTAGGTGTTTTTTCTTTCAATATCATTTAAACACATCAAGTCGAGCTAAGTCCTATCCTAGCCTAAATAGCTAATGTACTAGAGGAAACTTGTTTACTCGTTATTATTAGAAGCGTATTTTTCACAAATATTATTACAGAGGATATAAAACGTAATTATATTTCTATTTGAGTTTGTCGTACTTGCATCACCTGTCTAAGCGAAAATCATTTTGAAGTTTCATTTTGAACCAACTCGTTAAGTCTTCTTTCTTTAAAGAAAAGCACTAACTCAGGTTTTTAGACACATAGCATACGTAATCCAACATCTCTTGACTGCAACATTAACACATTTCGACAACTTAAGTTCCATTATCACCCCAATTCTCCCCAGGCTTACAACCTGGAACCGGGTCACGAGTACGAGTTCCGCGTCCGCGCCAAGAACGCGGCCGGCTGGAGCAAGTACTCGGCCGGCTCGCAGAAGTTCCGCGTCCGCTCCAAGACTAACCCGCCCGCGCCGCCCAGAGCTCCCAGGGTGCTGCGTGTTGGAAGGAACTATGTGGACCTGTCTTGGGACCCGCCGGCTAGCGATGGAGGTATGTAGATAGAACCCCTATACAAGCGGCCGGCTGGAGCAAGTACTCGGCCGGCTCGCAGAAGTTCCGCGTCCGCTCCAAGACTAACCCGCCCGCGCCGCCCAGAGCTCCCAGGGTGCTGCGTGTTGGAAGGAACTATGTGGACCTGTCTTGGGACCCGCCGGCTAGCGATGGAGGTATGTAGATAGAACCCCTATACAAGCGGCCGGCTGGAGCAAGTACTCGGCCGGCTCGCAGAAGTTCCGCGTCCGCTCCAAGACTAACCCGCCCGCGCCGCCCAGAGCTCCCAGGGTGCTGCGTGTTGGAAGGAACTATGTGGACCTGTCTTGGGACCCGCCGGCTAGCGATGGAGGTATGTAGATAGAACCCCTATACAAGCGGCCGGCTGGAGCAAGTACTCGGCCGGCTCGCAGAAGTTCCGCGTCCGCTCCAAGACTAACCCGCCCGCGCCGCCCAGAGCTCCCAGGGTGCTGCGTGTTGGAAGGAACTATGTGGACCTGTCTTGGGACCCGCCGGCTAGCGATGGAGGTATGTAGATAGAACCCCTATACAAGCGGCCGGCTGGAGCAAGTACTCGGCCGGCTCGCAGAAGTTCCGCGTCCGCTCCAAGACTAACCCGCCCGCGCCGCCCAGAGCTCCCAGGGTGCTGCGTGTTGGAAGGAACTATGTGGACCTGTCTTGGGACCCGCCGGCTAGCGATGGAGGTATGTAGATAGAGAGAACCCTTATACAAGCGGCCGGCTGGAGCAAGTACTCGGCCGGCTCGCAGAAGTTCCGCGTCCGCTCCAAGACTAACCCGCCCGCGCCGCCCAGAGCTCCCAGGGTGCTGCGTGTTGGAAGGAACTATGTGGACCTGTCTTGGGACCCGCCGGCTAGCGATGGAGGTATGTAGATAGAGAGAACCCTTATACAAGCGGCCGGCTGGAGCAAGTACTCGGCCGGCTCGCAGAAGTTCCGCGTCCGCTCCAAGACTAACCCGCCCGCGCCGCCCAGAGCTCCCAGGGTGCTGCGTGTTGGAAGGAACTATGTGGACCTGTCTTGGGACCCGCCGGCTAGCGATGGAGGTATGTAGATAGATAGAACCCTTATACAAGCGGCCGGCTGGAGCAAGTACTCGGCCGGCTCGCAGAAGTTCCGCGTCCGCTCCAAGACTAACCCGCCCGCGCCGCCCAGAGCTCCCAGGGTGCTGCGTGTTGGAAGGAACTATGTGGACCTGTCTTGGGACCCGCCGGCTAGCGATGGAGGTATGTAGATAGAGAGAACCCCTATACAAGCGGCCGGCTGGAGCAAGTACTCGGCCGGCTCGCAGAAGTTCCGCGTCCGCTCCAAGACTAACCCGCCCGCGCCGCCCAGAGCTCCCAGGGTGCTGCGTGTTGGAAGGAACTATGTGGACCTGTCTTGGGACCCGCCGGCTAGCGATGGAGGTATGTAGATAGAACCCCTATACAAGCGGCCGGCTGGAGCAAGTACTCGGCCGGCTCGCAGAAGTTCCGCGTCCGCTCCAAGACTAACCCGCCCGCGCCGCCCAGAGCTCCCAGGGTGCTGCGTGTTGGAAGGAACTATGTGGACCTGTCTTGGGACCCGCCGGCTAGCGATGGAGGTATGTAGATAGAGAGAACCCTTATACAAGCGGCCGGCTGGAGCAAGTACTCGGCCGGCTCGCAGAAGTTCCGCGTCCGCTCCAAGACTAACCCGCCCGCGCCGCCCAGAGCTCCCAGGGTGCTGCGTGTTGGAAGGAACTATGTGGACCTGTCTTGGGACCCGCCGGCTAGCGATGGAGGTATGTAGATAGAGAGAACCCCTATACAAGCGGCCGGCTGGAGCAAGTACTCGGCCGGCTCGCAGAAGTTCCGCGTCCGCTCCAAGACTAACCCGCCCGCGCCGCCCAGAGCTCCCAGGGTGCTGCGTGTTGGAAGGAACTATGTGGACCTGTCTTGGGACCCGCCGGCTAGCGATGGAGGTATGTAGATAGATAGAACCCTTATACAAGCGGCCGGCTGGAGCAAGTACTCGGCCGGCTCGCAGAAGTTCCGCGTCCGCTCCAAGACTAACCCGCCCGCGCCGCCCAGAGCTCCCAGGGTGCTGCGTGTTGGAAGGAACTATGTGGACCTGTCTTGGGACCCGCCGGCTAGCGATGGAGGTATGTAGATAGAGAGAACCCCTATACAAGCGGCCGGCTGGAGCAAGTACTCGGCCGGCTCGCAGAAGTTCCGCGTCCGCTCCAAGACTAACCCGCCCGCGCCGCCCAGAGCTCCCAGGGTGCTGCGTGTTGGAAGGAACTATGTGGACCTGTCTTGGGACCCGCCGGCTAGCGATGGAGGTATGTAGATAGAACCCCTATACAAGCGGCCGGCTGGAGCAAGTACTCGGCCGGCTCGCAGAAGTTCCGCGTCCGCTCCAAGACTAACCCGCCCGCGCCGCCCAGAGCTCCCAGGGTGCTGCGTGTTGGAAGGAACTATGTGGACCTGTCTTGGGACCCGCCGGCTAGCGATGGAGGTATGTAGATAGAGAGAACCCTTATACAAGCGGCCGGCTGGAGCAAGTACTCGGCCGGCTCGCAGAAGTTCCGCGTCCGCTCCAAGACTAACCCGCCCGCGCCGCCCAGAGCTCCCAGGGTGCTGCGTGTTGGAAGGAACTATGTGGACCTGTCTTGGGACCCGCCGGCTAGCGATGGAGGTATGTAGATAGAGAGAACCCCTATACAAGCGGCCGGCTGGAGCAAGTACTCGGCCGGCTCGCAGAAGTTCCGCGTCCGCTCCAAGACTAACCCGCCCGCGCCGCCCAGAGCTCCCAGGGTGCTGCGTGTTGGAAGGAACTATGTGGACCTGTCTTGGGACCCGCCGGCTAGCGATGGAGGTATGTAGATAGAACCCCTATACAAGCGGCCGGCTGGAGCAAGTACTCGGCCGGCTCGCAGAAGTTCCGCGTCCGCTCCAAGACTAACCCGCCCGCGCCGCCCAGAGCTCCCAGGGTGCTGCGTGTTGGAAGGAACTATGTGGACCTGTCTTGGGACCCGCCGGCTAGCGATGGAGGTATGTAGATAGAGAGAACCCTTATACAAGCGGCCGGCTGGAGCAAGTACTCGGCCGGCTCGCAGAAGTTCCGCGTCCGCTCCAAGACTAACCCGCCCGCGCCGCCCAGAGCTTCCAGGGTGCTGCGTGTTGGAAGGAACTATGTGGACCTGTCTTGGGACCCGCCGGCTAGCGATGGAGGTATGTAGATAGAGAGAACCCCTATACAAGCGGCCGGCTGGAGCAAGTACTCGGCCGGCTCGCAGAAGTTCCGCGTCCGCTCCAAGACTAACCCGCCCGCGCCGCCCAGAGCTCCCAGGGTGCTGCGTGTTGGAAGGAACTATGTGGACCTGTCTTGGGACCCGCCGGCTAGCGATGGAGGTATGTAGATAGAGAGAACCCCTATACAAGCGGCCGGCTGGAGCAAGTACTCGGCCGGCTCGCAGAAGTTCCGCGTCCGCTCCAAGACTAACCCGCCCGCGCCGCCCAGAGCTCCCAGGGTGCTGCGTGTTGGAAGGAACTATGTGGACCTGTCTTGGGACCCGCCGGCTAGCGATGGAGGTATGTAGATAGAGAGAACCCCTATACAAGCGGCCGGCTGGAGCAAGTACTCGGCCGGCTCGCAGAAGTTCCGCGTCCGCTCCAAGACTAACCCGCCCGCGCCGCCCAGAGCTCCCAGGGTGCTGCGTGTTGGAAGGAACTATGTGGACCTGTCTTGGGACCCGCCGGCTAGCGATGGAGGTATGTAGATAGAGAGAACCCCTATACAAGCGGCCGGCTGGAGCAAGTACTCGGCCGGCTCGCAGAAGTTCCGCGTCCGCTCCAAGACTAACCCGCCCGCGCCGCCCAGAGCTCCCAGGGTGCTGCGTGTTGGAAGGAACTATGTGGACCTGTCTTGGGACCCGCCGGCTAGCGATGGAGGTATGTAGATAGAACCCCTATACAAGCGGCCGGCTGGAGCAAGTACTCGGCCGGCTCGCAGAAGTTCCGCGTCCGCTCCAAGACTAACCCGCCCGCGCCGCCCAGAGCTCCCAGGGTGCTGCGTGTTGGAAGGAACTATGTGGACCTGTCTTGGGACCCGCCGGCTAGCGATGGAGGTATGTAGATAGAACCCCTATACAAGCGGCCGGCTGGAGCAAGTACTCGGCCGGCTCGCAGAAGTTCCGCGTCCGCTCCAAGACTAACCCGCCCGCGCCGCCCAGAGCTCCCAGGGTGCTGCGTGTTGGAAGGAACTATGTGGACCTGTCTTGGGACCCGCCGGCTAGCGATGGAGGTATGTAGATAGAGAGAACCCTTATACAAGCGGCCGGCTGGAGCAAGTACTCGGCCGGCTCGCAGAAGTTCCGCGTCCGCTCCAAGACTAACCCGCCCGCGCCGCCCAGAGCTCCCAGGGTGCTGCGTGTTGGAAGGAACTATGTGGACCTGTCTTGGGACCCGCCGGCTAGCGATGGAGGTATGTAGATAGAGAGAACCCTTATACAAGCGGCCGGCTGGAGCAAGTACTCGGCCGGCTCGCAGAAGTTCCGCGTCCGCTCCAAGACTAACCCGCCCGCGCCGCCCAGAGCTCCCAGGGTGCTGCGTGTTGGAAGGAACTATGTGGACCTGTCTTGGGACCCGCCGGCTAGCGATGGAGGTATGTAGATAGATAGAACCCTTATACAAGCGGCCGGCTGGAGCAAGTACTCGGCCGGCTCGCAGAAGTTCCGCGTCCGCTCCAAGACTAACCCGCCCGCGCCGCCCAGAGCTCCCAGGGTGCTGCGTGTTGGAAGGAACTATGTGGACCTGTCTTGGGACCCGCCGGCTAGCGATGGAGGTATGTAGATAGAACCCCTATACAAGCGGCCGGCTGGAGCAAGTACTCGGCCGGCTCGCAGAAGTTCCGCGTCCGCTCCAAGACTAACCCGCCCGCGCCGCCCAGAGCTCCCAGGGTGCTGCGTGTTGGAAGGAACTATGTGGACCTGTCTTGGGACCCGCCGGCTAGCGATGGAGGTATGTAGATAGAACCCCTATACAAGCGGCCGGCTGGAGCAAGTACTCGGCCGGCTCGCAGAAGTTCCGCGTCCGCTCCAAGACTAACCCGCCCGCGCCGCCCAGAGCTCCCAGGGTGCTGCGTGTTGGAAGGAACTATGTGGACCTGTCTTGGGACCCGCCGGCTAGCGATGGAGGTATGTAGATAGATAGAACCCTTATACAAGCGGCCGGCTGGAGCAAGTACTCGGCCGGCTCGCAGAAGTTCCGCGTCCGCTCCAAGACTAACCCGCCCGCGCCGCCCAGAGCTCCCAGGGTGCTGCGTGTTGGAAGGAACTATGTGGACCTGTCTTGGGACCCGCCGGCTAGCGATGGAGGTATGTAGATAGAACCCCTATACAAGCGGCCGGCTGGAGCAAGTACTCGGCCGGCTCGCAGAAGTTCCGCGTCCGCTCCAAGACTAACCCGCCCGCGCCGCCCAGAGCTCCCAGGGTGCTGCGTGTTGGAAGGAACTATGTGGACCTGTCTTGGGACCCGCCGGCTAGCGATGGAGGTATGTAGATAGATAGAACCCTTATACAAGCGGCCGGCTGGAGCAAGTACTCGGCCGGCTCGCAGAAGTTCCGCGTCCGCTCCAAGACTAACCCGCCCGCGCCGCCCAGAGCTCCCAGGGTGCTGCGTGTTGGAAGGAACTATGTGGACCTGTCTTGGGACCCGCCGGCTAGCGATGGAGGTATGTAGATAGATTCTAATAGAGCTTTAAATTAAACTTCGTTTCTGTTGGGGAATTGATTACAAACAAACGATTTTTTTCTCTGGACACTTGAAACATGAAAATGTGTAAGTATAGATATTTGTTACTCTGAGGCGGTCAGCGCAAGACTAGCCAAGTCTCAATTTTTCATATTCTGGTAAAATTTTAAACAAAACCACCCAATCTTTTGTTTCATCATCCCTCTAGGGATGGCATAATAAAGTTAGTTTTCCTTATTTTCTCACGTCAACGTCAACAGTTTTATTTCGTACTCGCCTAGTTGGTGGCTTCGTCGGCAGTCACCTTTGCAAAAGCCTTTTAAACCCCTTGCGAAAATGCACATACTATAGACGTTTGTTTTCCTGTTTTGCTTTATTAATACAATGTGCACCCATCCGTCCAGGCACCCGCGTGACCGGCTACATCATCGAGCGCCGCGACGTGGGCAGCTCCGTATGGATCAAGTGCAACGACTACAACGTACAAGACACCACATTCACGGCTCTGAATCTCAATGAGAAGGCGGATTATGAGTTCAGGATCATCGCTGTCAATGCTGCTGGTGAGTGACTGTTTCTTTGTCGACTAGCCAATGTCACGGGGTTCCCGTGGGAGTATGGGAATAAATTATAGCTTATGTCACCCAGGGATAGTGCAGCTTCCCAATAGTGAAAGAATTCTTCAAATCGGTTCTGTAGTTTTGGAGCCTATTCAATGCAAACAAACAATTAAATCTTGCAGTGGAGTGGAGAAAACCTTCTCCAGGATAAAGCTATTCAAAAGGTAGTTTTCTGACACTCGGTATGCTTTGCTAGTGCACGGGTTTCCCTCCTCTTACAACCCCGGATTCATCACGGGCATATACTATAGGCACATCATGGGACCGCCAACTTGCCACTTTCAAAATTATGAACTGTGAGAGCGGCTCCCAATTTATTAGGCGTGATTTTGTGGTAACTCGACTGGTTATACACCACGTTTCTAAACACACTGTATGAAATAAACAAAGTGTATGAACAGTTGAGTTACCTTTGAGAATGCTGTGTAGCGAGACTGGTTAGGTTATATGTAATAATTTTTGTTTTTATTTATTTATTTATTTGGACCACCATTGGTTAAAACAACCATACATCGTAAAAATTGCATAGAATCTGTGTTAGGTAGTTGCTTAACCTCTCAAGGTAGCCACTGCTTGTACAATTATTAATAAAGTAGTGTAATTAAACTAAACCAATACAACCAAGTCAGAATTAAAACAATTAAAAATTAAATTAAGATCCACTTAGAATTAAACTAAAACTACACTAAAATTACACTAAAATAAAGTAAAAGAAAATAAAATTAAGTAAAATAAAATTATATCAAAATTAAATGAAACTTACATTAAATCAAAATTACATCATGGCTATGTCAGACCTCCTAATCAAATTAAATTTAAAGTAAGTAGGTATGTCACACTCTTAACAAAAACAAATTCAATTAATATAAATCATTCTAGGCTCAATTAAATCTTACTAATATTATAAATGCGAATGTTTGTGAGTGTGGATGTTTGTTACTCTTTCACGCTCGAACGGCTGAACGGATCTGGCTGAAATTTGGTACAGGGATACGTTATAGTCTGGAATAACACATAGGCTACTTTTTATCCCGGGAATAAGTTCCCACGGGAACTGAAAATTTACGCGGGCGAAGCTGCGGGCATCAGCTAGTATAATATAAAATTAACAATATAAAATTATAAAATTAATACGAGGTTAAAATCAATAAAAGTAATCGAACATATAAGAAAAATTAGAATCATGTCATAACAAATTCATAATTCAGTCAATATTCCATAAATACGATTTCAGTGTTGAATAATATTCAATCAATGTCAAAGTTTACTTTTCAGCGTCATGATAACACTTGCTTTACTGACCTCTTAAAAGTAGAAAGTGAGTCATGGTGTATATCCACCACCTCACTGGAATTAATAATACTAAAAATAGTGGAAAAAAGTACAAGTGATAAAGCAAAAGTGCATAATGTGTTATAACAAGTTCCACCAAGTGCCAACAATCAAGAGTATTAATGATATCTGTCTATTACGCTCTCAAGCTTCGATTACTAAACCGATTCTGACTCAATTTCGTACAGACATGAAAAAAGCTCGGAAAAGAGCATAGCCTTCTTTTTGTCCCTGAAACAATTAATCATTTCTTCACTGACATTTTTTCAACCCATCCTTAGGTAAATCCGAACCATCAAGCTGCACAACTCCAGTACGAACTGGCGAAGAGTTGGGAGGCACTAAGCCGGAATGGGTGAAGCAACTACCAGCTATCGCATGCGCTCCTCTCAGCAGACCATTCACGCTAGAATGCGTGGCTACCGGTAACCCAGTACCTACGGGACGCTGGCTCAAGAACGGCAGAGAAATTGTACTTGGCACTAGGTAAGTGCTTTGTGTTGCGTTAGGCTATGGTCTTCTATAACGCCATAGGCTGAGTACACGTCACGCCAAAGGCCGTCACACTACAGCAAGTCACGCCGATGTCAGCAAATGAAACAGACTACAACAGTACTTTTCTATAGTAAGTATCGTTGCACACAGCCTACCGCGTTTATAGAAGACCATAAGTGGTAATAGTTACTTTCTGGGCAACATATTTCATGTTTTTAGATAACCTATTTGGCACGTAGAAAGAAAGGTACTCGGAGTCACACTCAGGACTGTATTGGCCACCAGTGCTTCATCAGATATTTCCTCTGGAAAGGCGGAGAAAACTAGTGGAGGTTAATAGAACCACCCCGCGAAGAAGAGTTCTTGGAGTATAGATACGCTTAATTTAGAATACCAACATTTTAGTCTTGATCCAACAAAACCTTCAAGCAAAAGCTTTTTTATATTACTAAAGTTGCAGTAAGCTAGCGCTAGTGCCTCCATTGCGTGCTCGTCCAGATAGCTAAAGATTTATTTTCCATTTCCAGGTTCATTTCGGAATCCCGCGAAGGTACCCTTCGTCTGAATATCCTGGAAGCCCACGACGGAGACGAGGGTGATTACACTTGCGAGGCAGTCAATAACATCGGTTTCATCTACTGCACTGGACATCTTAAGATTGGAAGTAAGTTTCTCATTGTATTCGATATTCGAAGGTTAAGCAGATATTGAGTGTATTACAACAATAATGGTGATGCTAAAATGGCTGTCAAGTGATGTTCAAGTCTCTTTTGCTAACACAGCTCAAGACACTAACCTATTAGATTGACTTCACAATATTGGTGATGAACACAACCCAATTGGTTTCTATAATTTTTGCTCGGGCCACTATATTATTTATGATCAATGAACTACTTTGGAACCCAGATACCTCCTGGGTAGGATATTGTCCCGGGAACCTTAATACCGATGTAATATAAACTCTTTATTATCTCCCCCAGACCCACCACGCATCACCCGTATGCCAGGCGATATGCACCTCCCAGAGCACGATAATACCAAGATCAAGATCCTATACACGGGCGACCAGCCCGCTGACGTCACACTCACCAGGGACGGACACAAGCTGCAAGAGTCGCCGCACTTCAAGTGCACGGTGTTCGACGATTATGTGCTGATATTCATCAAGGACATCACTAAGGACGACATGGGTAAGTAAGCTATAGGCCTACAATACAACACCAACACAAGATCCTATACACGGGCGACCAGCCCGCTGACATGTCTTATTAGCCAGCAAATTATACTATGAACGTTTTCTACAACAAAAGTGTTATAAGCAAAATCTTTATAACTTTCGCTGACTATACTACTGTTTTCTTTGTTTATGTTTTGTTCCACACTCAAATAAAAACAGTATAGTTACTTGAATTTGGCCCATGTATATTGAACTTTGAAATATGCTATACCTTTCTTGCCCAGGCACATACAAGATCTCAATCAAGAACAACTCCGGCGAAACATCAGACACCTTCTCAATAACCGTCACCGGCTTACCGGGACCTCCACAAGGCCCATTAGAAATGACGGACATCACTCGTCATTCCTGCACTTTGGCCTGGAAACCTCCTACCTACGATGGAGGTCTGCCAGTGACACATTACGTTATCGAGCGTAATGATATCTCAGGGTCTGCCTGGATTACTATCGCATCTTCGGTGAGGGATACCAAGTTTACGGTACAAGGGTTGACGGAAGGACAGGAGTATAACTTCAGGATACATGCAGCCAATGCGAATGGTGTTGGACCTGCGCTGGAAGGTGCTAACCCGATTAAGGTGAGTTTAATTTTAATCACTGTGGAGTTTATTTGGTTTCACCTTAGCGTTAAAGGCCAGGCCCACTTTTATTGAGTAATTGGATGTTTTTTTTTTTTTTCAAAAATGTTGAAATGTTAAACTTCTAATGAATGGGTGAGGTTTATTTGTAATTCAATGACTATGAATTGAATAGTAGTACGTACTAGAATCGGAAATCATTCATATTCCCGTGTGTTAGATGCGTTAGTAAGAGGTTTATGTGGGTAAAGAATTTAGCAGGACTCGAACTCACAGCTCTTAACTTGCGGAAATCAAAAATTTTCAATACAGTCCTATCTGGATTTGAAGCTTAGGGTTTGACTTCCGTTGTCGCTGCGAGCAGCTATAGGGAATTCAGCGTATTATTATAGAGATTGTTAGAAACAATTGCGATATAACCCGATCCCATAAGAACACTACTTGCAGTTCTGGTTGACTTTGGTCCCAAAGATCTTAGTGGGGACATGGTACACCGGTGGGACTATACAAAACTAATAACTTTTCTATTAATATGCGTTTAAGATTTCATAACTACTGCGTCTTCAAGCACACCACTTCATAATTATTTTTTGGCACAGGCAAAGGCACCATTCGATCCACCATCAGCGCCTGGCATCCCCAAGATCCTGGAGATCGGAGGAGACTTCGTCCACTTGGAATGGGAGAAGCCTACCAGCGATGGAGGCGCTAGGATACAAGGTACTTAAAATCTGGCTAGAAAATCGCTTAGATTATATCGCTTGCTTCAACAGAATTGTGTATATTGCCATTTCATTCCCAGTATAATTGCTGGCAATGAAGTTTTACGTCCTTCGCGTTTTGACTTTTTTGACTTTATTAATGCGAACTGTCTTTTCAAAATGGCAATTCCGTATTCTGATACATAATGCAATACTTGCACTATGATGCACCATAAACAAGTCAATTAAATTTAATTTAATTTACTTACAAACTATAATTTTGCAAATCCAATTAAAATTACACATGATGGTCTCAGCGCTAGACGCAATTATACACAACCTATAAAATCATTTCATTTAAAGTAATACAAAGTTCTATAAATCCTCCAAACCCCACAAATTCATCAAATCGGTTCGACTTGTGAATCAAATGAGCAATGTATACTATACTAACCAAACCCAATTTCCTCAGGGTACTGGGTAGACAAGCGCGAAGTAGGAGCATCCACCTGGCAGCGAGTCAACCCCACCCTATGTCTCCCGAACCAACTGAACTGCTCCAACTTGGTGGAAGGTCGCCAGTACGAGTTCCGTGTCACGGCGCAGAACGAGGCTGGCCTGTCGCCGCCTAGCACTGCGTCTATGCAGGTCAACATTCAGGATCCTAAAGGTAAATATAATATTGAGTAGACAAGCGCGAAGTAGCTGCTTTAAAATGGCAGCGAGTCAATTTAACCTTATGTATCTAGAACCGACTGAACTGTTCCAACTTAGTAGAAGGAGGCTAATACGAGTTGCCACCTAGTACTGCTTCTATGCAGGCCAACATTCAGGATCCTAAAGGTAAATATAATGTTGGGTAGACAAGCGTGAAGTAGGAGCTTTAATATGGCAGCGAATCAATTCCAACCTTATGTCCTCCCGAACCAAATGAATTGTCCCAACTTGGTAGAGGGAGGCTAATACGAGTTGCCACCTAGCACTGCTTCTATGCAGGTCAACATTCAGGATCCTAAAGGTAAATATACTACTGGGTAGACAAGCGTGAAGTAGAAGCTTTAACATGGCAGCGAGGCAATCCAACCTTATGTTTGACTGCCTCTGTGGCGCAGTCGGTAGTGATACCGCCTGCGGCGCTGGAGGTCGTGGGTTCGATTCCCACCGAAGACAAATATTTGTGTGACCCATAAATGTTTGTCTCAAGAGTCTGGTTGTTTCTATGTATAATATGTATGTATTTAAAAAGTATATAAGTATTAATATCCGTAGTCTTGATACCCATAATACAAGCAGGTTATTCCTAGCTTACTTTGGGATCAGATAGCGTTGTGTAAAATGTCCGTGAATATTTATTATTTATTTATTATTATTTATGTCCTCCCAAACCAACTGAACTGTTCCAACTTAGTAGAAGGAGACGAATACTAGTTGCCACCTAGCACTGCTTTTATACAGGTCAACATTCAGAATCCTAAAAGTTAGTGAATGCTTTAAAAATCACCATACCTGATCTCACTTTATGCACACTTGAACCCGGTCTACATCCCAACTATTCCTATGGGGTTACAACAAGGGTTCGCATTATATCACGATTGAAATTGGGGGAAAATGAAAGTTGAAGAAGCAAGTGAGGTGTGTATGGACCGTGCTGTGTGGCTCTCAGTTCTTTCTGCCTACCCCGCAAGGGATTTGGCGTGAAGATAGTTAGTTTAGTTAGAAATTGGGGGCGTCTGCATGTATTTTTATGATGTAATACCATACTTCATAGAGTTGCGTCGCTTCGCCTGAGATCCGATTCGATTACTTCTTACAAAATTTTACCTTTTTTTACCATTACCTGTTCTGTTTTCAACAGGTGTTTCGGTACACCAGACAGCTTGGCTACTATATAGATTGGTTCCCTTTGCATCCAAGTTTAGACAGTTAATTCAATCTTGACATTTTGTAATTTCAGCGGCAACACCACCAGAGATAGTGAAACCTTTGAAGAACGCCAACTGCATTCAGTACCACAACGCTAAGTTCCAGTGTACCATCACTGGCTCACCGAAGCCTACCATCACGTGGTACAAGGGTAAGCAGAATCATACAATAGAAATTTGTATTATTATTAGCTGTTTCCCGCGATTTCGTCTACGTAGAAGTCGTTATCGCGTAGAATTATTACCCGCTTTTTGCGTAGGCGGTTAGAAAGTAGTCTATGTCCTTCCCAGGGACTCAAACTATTTCTATACGAAATTTTATCTAAATCGCTACAGCGATTTAAGCGTAACAGACAGACTGACAGACAGACAAAGTTACTTTTACATTTATAATATTAGTAGGGATGTAGAAACCCACAATCGACATCACAAATCTAGTAAAAAAAAATTTTTTATGCAGTGTAATCCGGCTTAAAGGACCAACATGAAATCCATTACTGGTCCTACTACCTGGATTTATAATAGTGGACACGTGTCGTGGGCAGTGGGACCTTATTCTTAGCATTCCATGGATGTACCGTGCGGGTGCCGGGTCCTGCGCGTGGCGGCGGGGGAACACCCCGACGGCGTCTGGGACTTGCGACCCAGCAGAGTAGGTTTAGGGTGGCCACTTTACTATGCGCATAAACGTGAACCTTCCACCGATATAGTGATAGACGTAGACTGTAATTAATTTTAAGATCCGAATAATATGTATGGCAAAACATGCCTGGATGGCGATTCTCAACTATGCTTGAATATGTAGATGGAAATTTACAGATGACATGTCATTTGTCTCATATTTACAAAATGTAAAAGATGAGACAAAAATCAATTTAGGAGGACATTTTCGTCTAATGTTTCAAGGCGCCCTAAACGAAATGTTTCTTTTGTTTAAATTGGTTAATATGGGACCCTATTCATGAGACTTTGCCGTCCTTGTCTGTCTGTTTGTCCGTCAGTTGGTTGTATCGTAGGAACCGTGAATAGCTAGAGAAGAGAAATTTCACAGATGATGTATTTCTGTTGCCGCTTTAGCAACAAATACTAAAATCAGATGAATGGGGGGATTGAGAGAGTTTCAGTAGAATAAACCTGTTTTTGCCGTTTCTTGGGTACGGAACCCTCTATGAGCGAGTCCGAATCGCACTTGGCCGGTTTTTTTCACATCACCTATTTACTTTTTTAACAATACTCCCTTTAACAGGTGCCCGCGAGATAACAAACGGCCCTCGATACCGCATCTGGAGCGAAGGAGATAACCACTTCTTGACAGTGAACGATGTATTTGGTGAGGACGCTGACGAATATGTGTGCAGGGCTGTCAACCGCGCTGGAGTCAAGAGTACTAGAGCTGAGCTGCTTATTATGAGTAAGTACAACCCTATTGTTAGTTTGAATGTTGAGGGATAGACCAGAGGAATGCCAAAGAAAAGATGTAAGGATTGTGTGAAGAATGATGATTTGTAAATGAGAAAATAATGAGTAAGAAATGAGAGGAATGTGAAGAAAACATATTGCGCCGTCTTCAATAATTACAGAGTCGCGCGTCACAGCGCGAGTGTGGCGCCTCTGGTGTTGCAAACGTCCATAGGCTGCGGTGACCACCGGTACATCTGGTGGGGCCGAATGGTTGTCTGCCACTCTAGTGGTATAAAAAAAATTGGGACTAGGGCAAGAGAGTGACGATGAACCCTAATCTTAATTCTATATGGAAAGCTAAGGGAGAGGGGGATTGGATTCTATTCTAGTCTATCATAGGCGCTAAAATCCTGTTCGTCAGCAAGTAAGTGTTTGTAGTAGCGGAATATAAATTGACTATGATGTCAGTCGTCGTGGAGATCATCAGCTCACTTTCTGAGTTATGTAGGGATTTTACTGAAACTAACAGGTTCGATTCTTCGAAAATGTGGTATTCTGTTATTTTGACGGTATTTTCACGTCATGCCACGGTAACCCGGAACTGGCTGATGCATCAAGTAAGCTGCGGAATACACAACTTAAACAAAATTAAAGGATATTATGCAATGTTGTGTAACACTTGCGTAGTATGATCCTAAGTTTTTAAGCTTAATATCTGTACCTAATCTAAATAGGTATTTAAACTTTCATGGTCACTGACATTAGTATTAAAGTTTTCGGGATATTTATGTATTGTTGAGAGTTTCCGATATTTCCTAGTACTCTGACTCTGATTCCGCTAACTTTAATACTAATGTATCTAATATAGTCATAAAATTGCTAAAAATGCTCCAAATTGCCCCATACCTAAAATAACTAAGTTTAAACTTTCTAAATAACCTTTATCTCCCTAACAGCTGCACCAAAACTGAACGTCCCGCCACGCTTCCGAGTGACGGCGTACTTCGACAAGGGCGAGAACGTGGTCATCAAGATACCCTTCACTGGCCATCCCGTGCCCAAGATCACCTGGGTCAGAGAGGGAGAGACGATAGAGTCTGGTCTTCACTACCATGTGGAGAGGAAAGGTAAATCTATCTATACTTATAATAAAACTGTTGAGGGTCGAGAGTCGAGAGTCTGTACATGAAAGACAATTTGAAAAATTTGATTGTAGGGCGTTCTCTAATCGATACTGAAGCCGAAAATGTAATTTAAATTTTTCATGTCTGTCTGTCTGTCTGTCTGTCTGTATCCCGAAAAAGTATCACGCCGAAACTACTGAATCGATTTAAATGAAACTTGGTACGATCAGAGCTTATGATTTGAGGAAGGTTCTAGGATACTTTTGATCCCGATATTTTGCGCGGTTGCTTTGGGAGAGGGGATGAAAGACAAAACGGTTTTTTAGTTGTAACTTCTCAATGCGTAGTCCGATTCCAAAATTTCTTTCAGTGTTATATAGGGAATACTTTAAGGGATTGATTCACATAAGTTTCAATGTTGAGGGTTCTGTAGTACAGGATTAGAGACATCTCAACTTTCGCAAAACCTAGAAATCAAGGATTCCTTTGAATGTGAGGGTAAATCTAAACTGGCGTGTTGGCTTTATCATAAAAGAGCTTAATAATTAAGGCTATTGTAAAATAATTCAGTCTGAATGAACTATTCTGACTGAATTATTTTAAGCGTTTTAGAATGGACTTAATCTTTAAGCTCTTTTATGATTAAGCAAACAGGGTAGTTTCATACGCTCCCAAGAGTCTGTTGAAACAATACCTGTCCTTTCATACACCCTATGTGGCGTAAACGAAGTTGCGAGGGTCAGCTAGTAAATAAATATTTGTGGGCATTCACATACACCATTTTTTTTTAAACGTGAGGAAAATCCTACATGGATGCTATGCCGGACTCCTACAGAGTAAAAACCACACGTTTCCTAACTAATGCTTACGGTTGGGAGCCCCGGGTAAGCCCTCAGAAGGATGACCCCAGGATTCCCAACATCCGCTAGCCCAAATTAAGCATAGGTATACAAGCTTGTGCTATATATCTAGATGACTGATAAACATACACTTATATATTTCCTAAAACATACATATTATACATAGAAAACATCCAAACTCCGAAACAAACATTTGTGTATCTCACAGATATTTGGACCGGCCCGGGAATCGAACCCAAGACCTCAGACACTACCGAATGCACCACCGAGTCAGTCAGAATTTACTTCTTATATTTACACTTTCTTTCTTCTTACTAAACCATCTACGGGCACTTTCAATCTAGTGCGTCAACGCGAACTGGGACAAGATTCCGATATTATCAATGTGCTATCAGCGGTATATTGTCTTTTTATCTTCTTTCATCTTACCCGAAAAAATGTAATAGACCCGTATTAACATTTTGTCTCATTGGTAGATTCCGTAATCCACCGAATATCATTGGGAAAGAGAATTCGCGAATTCTAAATTACCACTGAGTGAGACTCTCTTTGACTAACTCCGTACTCCGCCAGTGAAAGTGGCGCTTTCTCAGAACGGGCTTACTATTTTTTGACAGCTTTTGTAGTTTACAATATATCATTTTCACCATATCAACCCATGTATTACAACCAAAAATCCATGTATTACAGAACGGCACGCCATCCTAACGATCCGTGATGCCAGCAAACTGGACTCCGGCCCCTACAGAATCACAGCTGAGAACGAATTGGGACAGGACTCCGCTATCATCAATGTAGAAATTAGCGGTATGTTGATCTATCTATTTTTGTTTTGAATTTTCAAATACATATAAGTTCAGTATGTTACCTTGAAATCTAATTTTGTCTTGAACTTTATGTTACTAGTTGCTTGTTTCACTTTATGTGTTTTCGTGCTTCGGAAGGCACGTTAAACTGTTGGTCCCGGTTGCCAGTAAAGTGGCAATTGGCCTTAATGGGTGGCTTAAAAAATGTCAACTGCAGGCAGCCAGAACCTGCGCCTGAACATGCAGCACGGCAATACGGCTCACCATTACGTGGGACAATTTCTAAAAAAGTGAAATGTGGGCATATAATACGCCTCTGCCTACCCATTCGGTGAAAAAAGGCGTGACTATTGTATGTATGTACTTGGTCTATACCGTAACAAGCTTTTCTTCATAAATACTTTTTTTGATATCATAACAAAAATTTACATGTAATATAATCTAACCCTTCCCAGACCGTCCGGACCCGCCTCGCTTCCCAGCAGTAGACAACATCGGAGTAGATTCTCTAGCTCTCAGCTGGAAGGCGCCTGTCTGGGACGGAGGCTCCGACATCACCAACTATCTGGTGGAGAAGAGGGAACACCCCATGACCAGCTGGATACGAGTTGGTAACACCAGGTACGGTACATTTTTTTTAGTGTCCGACCGAAACTGGTTTTCCAGCCGAAACCGAAACCGAAACCGAACTTTCGGCCCCAGGGTCAGTTTCGGCCGAAACCGAAACCGAAACCGAAACTCACGTGTTCATATTGAAATAAATAAAACCAGCCAAGTGCGAGTCGGATTTCCGCACAGGGAGTTCCGTTACAAAAATTACGTTTGTTGTGTGGATGTTTTTTCTGATTTTAGTAGGTATTTTTGTTATAGCGACAACAGCACAGGGTGAGGTGATTGGTGGTGGCAGTGTTTTTTGAAATCTCCAACACTTTCAACACCTTGCCCTGGAGCTGCGTTTGAGAGGCGCTTATTTACCATGGAATGCCTCAATACCTCCGTCGAATTGTCGGGGCCTATCTTTCCGAGAGGGCCATAACTTACCCAAGCTGGCTAGGGCAGGGTCGGCGAGATGTGTCGTTCGGTGTTCCATACGGATCGGTCTTAGGACCGCTTTTGTGAAACATCGGTTACGATTGGGTGCTGCGTGGTCCGTTGCTCAGAGGTGTCGGCGTAACGTGTTACGACGACACCCTAATTACAGCGCGAGGAGCAACGCACCGAGACGCAGCTCACGCAGCCCTAAAGGCCACCTGCGGGATCCGGCTTACATATAGGAGGCGTCAGCATCGGCATCGAGAGCCGGATCTGGGGCTCGTACTCGATAGCCGTTGTAACTTCGGATACCACTTCCGAAGTTTGGTCCCAAAACTGAGGGAGGGGAGCATCAGCCACACTCTCGCGGTTGTTGCCCAATATCAGGGGACCCAACGCTCCCTACAGAAGACTGTACCTTGGGATCATGCGGAGCATGGCCCTACACGGGGCCCCCATATGGACGGAGATCCTGATGGCCAGCAATGCGGCTAGATTGCTTATCCCGCAGAAGGCGATGGCTGTCAGGGTAAGGATAAGGGGATACCATATGATCTCAGTTGAGGCGGCACGTCTTCTAGCCGGGACCCCTCTATGGGACCTCAGGGACCTGGAAGCGAGGGCTCTTGCGTCATTGTTTAACTAGCGCAAGGAGGCGCTGGAGCGGGTCCATTCTTCCTGTCAACAGGTCATACTCGTGAAAGAGACGGCGGGGAGGAAGCGCGAGAGAACTCTCCCACCCGAGTTGCACAGTCTGCGGCGGCGCGCCCTATATTATCAGCCTCCATGACCGGGGGCCTGAGGACGGCTGCTCACCGTCCTTACAGAAGCAGGCCCTAGATAGACGATAGTGTGAAGTGAGAGATTCATGCACGCCCCCCTAGAGTAGCGGGATAACAACTGAACAACGTCCCCAAAGACGCGGCCGCAGTACATACTCGGGGATCCCAACGCGTGGTTTTTAGTCGGTAGGACTCCGGCATAGCATCCCTGTGCAATTTTCTTCACGCTAAAAAAAATAGCGGCTACATAAAAACATCATCAGTGAAAATTTTAGGCCTCTATCTGGCGCAGTTCCAGGAATACAACCTCGTGACTAATAGACAGGCGAACGGCTAGGCCTCATGTCTCATTAATATGGTCCGCTTTAACCCCTCCGTGCGAGATTCCGACACGTACTTGGGAGGTTATTTTCTCATTAGGTGCAACAAGTTCCACCAAGTGCCATCAATCAACGGTATAAATCTTCTCAAGTGTTTATTTTAGAAATATCTCCTCCTAAAGATGAGTTTCTTTCTTTTACGTGAGGAATTACACATAGATGTTATTGCGAACTCCTACCGACTAAAACCATACGGTGCCCTGCTACTAGCTCTTGGAAGGTTTTGGTTACGTTCTAGAAGTGTATAACTAAAACTGGACAAGAGTAAGCCGGACTCGCGCACGTAGGGTTCTGTACAAGAAAACCGGCAAAAAAATCACGTATGTTGTTATTTTGTCTATTTTTATTATTGTTGCTATAGCGGCAACAGAAATACATCATCTGTTAAGAAATTAACTGTATAACTATCACGGTGGATGAGGTACAGCCTGCCAACAGTCATACAGACGACTAACACAGTCAACGGAACCGACAACAAAGGTTTATTTGTGAAATGTTCTAAATCTTTAGGATTCAGTAACCAAAAGTAAAAAAGGGAACCTAAAAAGGAGGTCTAAGACATAACACAGGGGCAACTGTCTAATACTTCTCAATGATTGTAATTGCTTGTGGTTTAAATAAAGTTGTATTATTACAACTATTGATTGGAAGTCCTTTGTAAATCTCTAAATTTTCCGTTAGTAATTATATTAACTGGTTCGGCTGACCCCAACCACGTCACAAGCAGAGCCAGGCACTCAAAATTCATGAACACGTGAGTTTCGGCCCGGCCGAAAGTTTCGGCCCGTTTTGGCCGAAACCGAAACTGCGGCCGAAACTCGATTTTTTGGCCGAAACTGGCCGAAACCGAAACCGAAACCGAAACTTCGGTCGGTCTCTAATTTTTTTGATGTTAGACATCTATATCAGCTTACCCCATGGTTTTTTTTACGTGAGGGAACGTCCTCATGGATGTGATGCCGGACTCCTATCGACTAAAAAACTTCACGTATCCTTTTTTTTTTTTTACCTGAGGAAAAGTCCTCATGGATGTGATGCCGGAGTCCTACCGACTAAAAAAACCTCACGTAACGCCCAACAGCCTATGGTTGTGAGCCCCGGGTAAGCCCTCGGAAGGATGTCCCAGGATGACTTCACGTATCCTGCCTAACAGCCTACGGTTGGTAGCCCCGGGTAAGCCCTCGGAAGGATACCCCAGGACCTATGGCTATAGATGTAGCCTTGGAGTAAACTGATTCTTGCGGTGACGACGCTATCGCATATCTAGATTTTCTGAACTGGAGTAGTCACTTCCCAGTAGACAACATCGGCGTGGACTCTTTAGCCCTCAGCTGGGAGGCGCCTGTCTGGGACGGAGGCTCTGACATCACCAACTATCTGGTGGAGAAGAGGGAACACCCCATGACCGCTGGATACGAGTTGGTAACACCAGGTACGGTATCTTTTTAGGATTCCGTACCCAAGGGGTAAAAACGGGACATTATTATGGAGACTCCTTTGTCAATTTGTCTTTCTGCCACCATGATGTTTCTCATGATCCAAGATAGCAGGACTAGTTTCATATTAGGAGTATTTTCACATTAATATTTCGTGGCCGCTAATATTATAAAAAGGAAAGATTTGTTTTTTTGTAACGAATAGGCTCCGGACCTACTGCACCGATTTGAAAAATTCTTTCACTGTTGGGAAGCTACACTCTTTGCGGTGAGCATAGGCTATATTTTATTTCCGTATTCCCACGGGAACGGGAACTACGCGGGTGCAACCGCGTGACGTCCGCTAGTACCTAATAAAAAGAAGTTCTGGATGTGGCACCAGTCTTGTCTTGATACCATCAGTTAAATTCATTAATGGCCACAACCAGCCACAAAGTTTATTCTGCTACGCTTCCACCCTCAACTAGTAATTATTACCAGTTTTCCGTTACCTAATTACTCTTAAACATTTTTTCCCACAGATTCACAACGATGGCAATAACCGGGTTAGTGCCAGGCAAACAGTACGAGTTCCGCGTATACGCCGAGAACATCTACGGCAGATCTGAACCCAGCGAGCCCACTACCCTGGTGCAGACCAAGGCTATCATCAAGAAGGAGTTCAAAAAGAAAGAGTACCCAGGTAAGGGACTAGCTTTGTGATAAATTGAGTAACTAGATGTGCTCGCGACTCCACTCGCGTGACATTCGGTACCCGTTCCCTCTTCCCGTGAGAATGTATTCCCGATATGAAAAGTATAAAAATATAAAAAAATAAATGCCACTTTTCGTTGTAATTTTATAACTCAAGAACGGGCTCACCTATCCAAACCAAATGTTTGGGCTTTGTTCAGACTATTTAGTAGATGGTTTATGTGAAGTTTGCACAAAATCGGTCAAGCGGTTCTTCATTTATCACGCAAACGAAGTTGCGCGGGTCAGCTAGTCTCGTATAAATACAGTTGCGGGTTTTAATTACACACTGATTTTCTTAGATCCCCTAATACACGACTTACTTTTACGAATTTGTCAAACACTCATTCCTAGCTATTTTATGATCTGTAAATCCCCTTGACATTAATTTTCTATATTTTATTTTCCAGTCGACGAAACCGGCAAACGTATACGCACAAACGCAGACCACGGCCCCGTCAAAGACTACGATAGCTACGTGTTCGACATATACAGCAAATATGTGCCGCAACCGGTTGACATCAACACTTGCTCTGTGTACGACAAATATGATATATTGGAGGAGATTGGTAAGGGGGATGTTGTTGGTTTTTACTTGGTAGTGTAGTGTGTGCTTAGTAATAGACTAATGGACAAAATTACCCATCAAAATGGATTAAAAAGCTAGGACTACAACGCGTGCTGGGCAGAGATGCCACTCATACACAGTGGAGAGAATCTTCGCCAAAACTGAGCGTTTCAAAAGATCGTTCCTCTGTCGAACTATAAAAACCTGGAACGACCTGCGCACACGTGTTTCCCTCATCTTACAATACCGGGTTCTTCAAGCGGAGCGTGAAGAGGCACATCACAGGGCCGCCAACTTGAGGACCGCCAAATGTCGGAAGTCTTACGGACTATGAGAGTGGCCCCCAATCGCTAGATGCGCCATGACTTTCCAGCAGGTTGGCGACGTCAATTTGGCGAGCCTAATATAGGGTAAACCACCCAATCATTGGCACTCCTCCAATTATTGGCACTTTAGAGTATATTTGCCCATTTCTAACAGAAAAATACTACTATTTTACTTTTTAATGCATACCTACAACTACATAATGGGCAACTACAACGATACAAAATTTCAAAACAATAGGTCACGTGGTGTTTTAGAAGACGTGTTAGATAGGGGCAGTCTGGTGACACCTATCTCACGGCTTCTTGTTCTGGGTTTACGTGGTGTGAGCAAACATCCTTGCAAAATGATTTGGAGGCCTATGTCTATCAGAAGCCTGCCATAGACAGGCTGACTTGATGAAAATAGCCCTCAGTCATCTTCATGACGTCACTTTTGAGCATATTATTCAATTTGCTCTTGTACCTATGCCGCTCATAGGCCTTATATATCAATTGACGTTGGGTCGTTCCATAGGATAATTCTGTCCATTATGTCTATAGTTTGTAAACCAATAGTGTTTGTATAGTAACCTAATATTTAACTTGATACGGTGTATCTGTACGGTGTACAGAATATTCTTACTCTACCAAGAAATGCTCTGTAAGGCCAAAGCTGAACTCAAGCATTTTATTAGTAGCTTTTATCATATTTATTAGTATCAAGAACTAGTTATAAATTAATAAATAAAGTGTCAATAATAATTTAGATTTATTGCTCTAACAATATATTATTATAGTACTTTAAGAATATCAATGATTGATGTGTTAAAATTAAAATATTTCAACAATCTTTTAAAGTAAAATGCACTCACGAAGTTGTTTGTGGGATCACATTTTCATAATTATTTTTTAAGGTTTCATTAACATAGTAATATCAGTAAAAAGTATTAACAATATCTAACATGTTAGTCACAAAATTAGTAGGCGTCCTATTACCTACTAAATGTTAATAAGGACTACTCACACCTATTCAGCTCCATTCAGTTTATGCCGTATTTATATCTTTATAACCCTTCAGCCACACGTTGCCACTCGCACCGCTCTACGCATTGCTGCAAATATTGCCATACCAGCCAGACACTCCCCTACTCGCGCGTAGCGTTGTTCCCTCCCGGTGTTGCTGCTCAGCAGATTCGCGTAAAAGACCGACAAATATAGATTGACACTACGTCTCTGTCCATTTCTGACTGTGTGGCCGGAGTATAACACATTGAAACATCAGTAACCAGAGAAAAATACACAGCAATCCGCGTTCACCTGCGTGACAATGAAAGCATTCGTTCGCTATTTGACGTGTACGCTCTGACTAATAATTTTTAAGGTAACTATACCACATAAGCTGAACAAGTGTGAGTTGTCCATAAACATTACCCAGTATTCATGCTCCCAAAATTCCTTATTTCCTAAGCCATAAGGTTCATTTTCACAAGTACATAGTGCCACTGGTTCACAGGTGACTTCGTGAGCGCCCCGTCTAGGCGTCGAGACCGAGGTCTGTGTGTGAATCGATCGATGTAGTGCATCTCTTTCTCTGCATCTGTCTAGCTCACACGCATACTTAATATTTTATAAATTTATTTTTCCTTAGGAAAAAAACGCATGACAAATTTCTTTTTACACGTAGGAAATATAAAAATTTGAAAATTTATATTTAGAAAGTAATATTTCCAAGTAACACTACTTTTTCAATAAAAAATAATTAAGTATTTTATTTATTTTATAACAGTAATTTCTACTGATATTTCTATTATTTCATTCCTGTACTCAACTGTCGTAGATGAATGCACGGTTTTCGCTTGTTAAAATATTATTTTAATTTATTATATTTCGAGTTAAAAGTATTAATTTTATAGGTATGCAAAGGTTACACTTCGGTAGATAATTGCGTTTTAAATTAGCACTTAAAATTAGACTTTCTGCAAATTATATCTATGATATTTGACGATAACTGAATTGTATAAGAATATATAAGCGCAGTTCATAAATCCTCCCATCCTTCCATTCAACACCTGAATGGTCCAGGAGCCACCGCATGTGTTTTTCATTGATTAATAACAGGCTGAATCTTTGTGAGTAGTTTCCGTTCGACGAGACGCCCAAGTTTTTCCTCTGTGAAAATTCTCGATAGAGGTAGCTAATAAAGTGCGCAGCTATAAAACATGTCGATTTGATGGAGTGTTGAAATTGTCTGACTAACCGTTAATTTTTTATTACAATGTTTAAATAATTGTATTATAAACTGGGAGGAATAATTGTCCTTCAAAACGGATGGTTTGTTTGAGAGCGTCCTCCACTCCGAATATGTCGAAACGACGGGGCCATAAAAATAATTAATAACAAGCTGATTTTTTGTATGCACCTTTGTAAATATTGTTAGAATGGAATGACCGTTTAGTCCTACAAATTTAGTGGTAGGATTTCTCAGTCCGACACTTCGAAGTTGTCAATTCTATGGTAATATTTTTTTCATTAATAACCGTAGGACAAAAAAAAACACATCATGAGTTAGTGCATCCTTTGCCTAAATCAAACAGTGTCCTACAAAAAAATGGGTATGTATCGCTAGTCCTACAAGAAAATAAAAATATATGACATTATTTCGTTGCTGTTGTTTTGGTGCTTGGAGACATGTATTCGCAAGCTTGATGAATACATTTTTAAACAAAACATTTTTCAAAAATGAAAAAATGAAAATAAAAAGATACAATTATTAAAATAAATAAAAACATATAGAAACAGAAGAATAAAAAAAATCATCGTCGTCGGATTCCGATGTCGACGCTTCATCCGATGCTTCTGTGTCGTCTTCATCTTCATAATAATCCAAAGTAATAAATTATAATAAAATAATCCACCTGAATAAACTGCGAATTAGTTTAGTAAGTACAAGTTGATAAACGAACGACACGCCAAGCGTTGATACAACGTATTCTATCTCAATCAACTGTTTATTATACGTAACTACATTCAATAAATACAAAACCAGTAGAAAACGTTAACCGTTTTTTAACCGGTTTATGGTTATCTGGAAACGGTTTCATTTCGTTGAATCAAATTCCGTCAACGACCCACTCCTACTGGCTTGGGAAGGGAACCCAAGGCCAGATGGCCGACACGGCTTCTTTCTAGATCTTTCTCAGTTCCCGCCGAAAAATGCCTTGAATGTCCCCACTCAGCTGCTTACAATGTGTTGTAACTAGTTAACCCCAATTTTACTGTAAATAAGAGAGCGGCAGCTCGCGCGCTACGCTTTTTTTTTTAACTTGGCGTCGAGCCGCTGCCGCGTGTCTTGATAAATATTCTCCGAAAAATAATTAGAAAAATAATAAATAATTAATGCGTCTTAATTTATTCAATACGCGACGGAAATTCATTCTTCCAATATTGTTGACAATTTGTGTTCCCCGATTTAAAAATAAAAAAGTTTCTCCAAGGGATCGAACACGCCACCTCCGCAACGAGAGTCCAGTTCTGTTCCATGCTGCTAATCGTGCTTATTCCAAGAATAGTAGAAAATGGTACATGCTTATCAGGACCGCTTGATATATATTTAATTATATATTATACATACTACTTTTTTTGTAGGCCAGTGATAAAATAGTGTTCTACACTTTATCCCAGATAGGAAAAAATTTAAACTAGGCTGTTATTAATGAAAAAAATATTACCATAGAATTGACAACTTCGAAGTGTCGGACTGAGAAATCCTACCACTAAATTTGTAGGACTAAACGGTCATTCCATTCTAACAATATTTACAAAGGTGCATACAAAAAATCAGCTTGTTATTAATTATTTTTATGGCCCCGTCGTTTTGACATATTTGAAGTGGAGGACGCTCTCAAACAAACCATCCGTTTTGTAGGACAATTATTCCTCCCAGTTTATAATACAATTATTTAAACATTGTAATAAAAAATAAACGGTTAGTCAGACAATTTCAACACTCCATCAAATCGACATGTTTTATAGCTACGCACTTTATTAGCTACCTCTATCGAGAATTTTCACAGAGGAAAAACTTGGGCGTCTCGTCGAACGGAAACTACTCACAAAGATTCAGCCTGTTATTAATCAATGAAAAACACAGGCGGTGGCTCCTGGACCAGAAACTTATCATCTCTACAAAAATTATTAATAATTATTAATAAATGCTGTCAAATATCATTATATAATTCGTTCATTTAATTATACTAAGATTATGTACCTAGTAGCAAAATGCATAAATAAATAAGTCGTCTTAAGTGAAAAGGTCTTAAAAAATAAGGAATAAATTCTTCTTTCTATGAAACTAGTTTCGTAAAAAGATTTTTCCTCCTACGAAATAGATGAAATACAACCGCCTACGGAATCATTTCTGCGTAGCTAGTATAGTAATAATTTTCTTTCAAAGGCGATCGACTACTGTCTTAAACACTTAACGCGACTCTGGAGCCAATTTATAAACAGCTACTAACCAAAGACTTGTATATAAACTGAGTCGACATGCCCTAGTGCACCGATTTTTGAAACCTATAAACTGTGCCAATTGGCAGCGTTGCTTGCACTAGTAGTGAGTCAAAACTTCGAGAGTACTCGGATTGCAATCGAAGTCCATACGCCTTCTCCTTTACTCTTGTTCTATTCGTATATTGCTATTGTGGTGACAATTACGTAAATATTTTAAATATTATTTATAAGTGAGTGTAGTCTTAGCAATGTGTGTGTTTGAGGATTGCTTTTGAAATTTCGTTTGTTAGAGTACGGCGTGTCTGCCTCAGTTTATATAGAAGTCTTTGTTACTAACACTAAGGAATCTATTAGTGATTCCTAAATACCTTTGACATAACCATCATACGACCGAGAAATGAGGTGCTAAGTAAATGTTGTAGGTACAGGCGCCTTTGGTGTGGTCCATCGCTGCCGTGAAAGGGCTACTGGTAACTACTTCGCGGCCAAGTTCATTCCTGTCTCTGGAGCTATGGAGAAAGAGCTGATTAAGAAGGAAATTGATATCATGAACCAACTGCATCATAGGAAACTGATCAATCTGCATGATGCGTTTGAAGATGATGATGAGATGGTGTTGATATTTGAGTTGTGAGTATTTGTTTCAATATTCTAATTAATTAGGAGGAGATGATTAGATATTTGACATGAAGGTTTGATGACGATTAAGATAGAGGCTGTTCAACTTAAATACATTTTTTTGCGATTTACAACATTTTTTATATTGCGAATGAACTCTTCTGAGATATTCGTAAGCCAAGCTAGCTTAAGCTGGGAATTTTTTATACCTAAGCCAGCCTCATCAGCAAGTCGCTGTCATAACGAAGAGAATGAAACTCTGAGAAAAGTACTCAAAACAAAACCCGTTACCAACCGACTTTATAATCTTGGTACAGCACATTTGAAGCGCTCCTGGCCCCGCGGACTCAGTGTTCTGTAAACGATCACTGCAGTAAGCAACATTTACTATGGCCGGATATGGATGGGTGACCACCACGTGGACCACTTTGTGACATTTATTTACGAGCGTTTCCGTGCTTCGGAAGGCACGATAAGCCGTTGGTCCCGGTTGTCAGTAAAATGACAGTCGTTAAGCCAAGTTGATGGCCTTATGGGCGGCTTGAAAAATTTCAACTGTGGGTCGTCACAACCTGCGCCCGGGTCGGCAGCGCGTATGTAGCACCTCTGGTGTTGCAAACGTCTATAGGCTACGGTTACCAACCTTCCGGTGGGCTGTAAGCTTGTCTGCCACCTAAGTAGTATAAAAAAAAACAGTATGACTAATATCTTCCATAACTGTTACATCGAAAATTAAAAGGAGTCCTACATTTTTGTTTTGTTTTACATGATTAAAAATACTCATGGATGTTATGCCGGACTCCTACCGACTAAAAAACCTCACGCGTCCTGCTAACAGCCTACGGTTGGAAGCCCCGGGTAAGCCTTCGGAAGGATACCCCAGGACTCCCATATAGAGTCTTACATTCAGTAGTGCATTGTAATAGGCTAATTTAATCCCCCATCTAACAAAATCAACTTTCCCCCAGCTTATCGGGAGGCGAGCTATTCGAGCGTATCACAGAGCCGGGCTACAGCATGAGCGAAGCCGAAGCTGCGCACTACATGCGGCAGATCTGCGAGGGAGTGAGGCACATGCACGAGCAGAACATCATCCACCTGGACCTGAAGCCGGAGAACGTCATGTGTCAGACGAGGAGCGGCACTGATGTTAAGGTTTGTGGCTGCCTGGCTGGCTTTCTATCTACTTATACTGTATTTATATGACTGCGACACAAAACATAAACAAAGAAAACAGTAGTTGTCGAACTTTTTTAGCCGACTGGAGCTAAAAATGTATTGTGTGTTTAATAGATATAAATGTGAAAGTAAAATAACACTAAGTAGGCATCTTCGACATGCCGTCTATATTTAGTTTAGTGTGAAAAGTAATAAAAATGTAATAAAATGTTGTTTACATTTTGTCTCAAGGCCAATTAAATACAGTATAGAATGTTATAAGTGACTCTCATTCTCACACAGTTTACTTCATTGTAAATTTTAAATTCAATCTTTAGCCCCGTGTGGTGACGGGAAAGAGCACATAGTGTCGCCACCCCTAATCATGCCAAAGGTGTCGAAAGAGGTGACTAAGGGAACACTTTCGTAAAACAACCCATTGCGTGGAGAAGAAAAACTGGAAATGAAACCCGGTTGTCAATAAAATGACAATCTATATGCCATGTTGAAGGCCTTATGGGCGACTTGAAAAACTTAAGTATATTCACGACCTGCGCCTGTCCTGTTCAACACGGCAATAGGCAACAACCTATTACGTGGGACTTAAGGTGAAATGTGGACGTAAACTATGCGCTGCCTACCCTTTCGGGGATACAAGGCGCGATTATAATGTATGTATTTATTGACGGATTTAGGAAAGATTTCAAAATGAATGCAACCTTTTGTCCATTAAACCTGTACATTCAATAAATAATTTCTTACATACTTTAACAAGCAATTCATAATAACTTCTTTTCCAACAGATCATCGACTTCGGTCTAGCCACGAAACTCGACCCGAATGAAGTCGTGAAGATATCGACAGGCACCGCCGAATTTGCTGCGCCCGAAATAGTGGAACGCGAGCCCGTTGGCTTCTACACCGATATGTGGGCCGTGGGCGTACTCGCTTATGTACTGTGAGTATCTGTGTTTTTTAACTTGTGGAAATTACAACAGATGTCATGCCGCATTTGAACCGACTAAAACTACACAGTATCTAACTTGGAAATGAAGGAATGGAAATATTATCATGCAGGTTGCAGAATAAAACTTATAAACAGCAAGGCTTTTGCTTCTACGTTTACATTTACTGCCAGCCTGAATGAGGATGGAACCTGGTAATAAAGCTTTCTTTCAGCAATTACACTAGTAATTACATTATTTTGCCAATTCCAATTATTGTTTGGGAAAAATATCAAGAAATGCATTTTACACTGAAGGCCTCGGAAAGACTCGGGTTTCCAGTAGACTGGCTACCACTGAGGCCTTGCGAGTTCGGTTGGTACATTAATCGGGTATAATAATTAGTACTGCTTGGTTCGTGTATTGTGTCGTAATTTGGAAGAGGCCAACGGCCAGCAGTCGACTGCCAAGGCTAACCGATTGATTATGTTGATTGGATGCGGGATTCGCAGGACCGTGTTTTGTGGCGTGATTTAGGAGAGGCCTACGTCCAGCGGTGTACTGCTATAGGCTGATTTGATGCTGAAGGCGCAGGATCGTGTGTTGTCGTGGGATTGGAAAGAAGCCGATGTCCAGCAGAGGGACTGCATATGGCACTGATTTGACTGATGGATTGGATGCGAGAGACGCAGAACTGTGTTTTGTGCCGTGGTTTGGGGGAGGCCTACGTCCAGCTGTGGAGTGCCATAGGCAGATTTTATTGATTGATTGGATACGGGATGAGCAGAACCACGGTTTAGCTCATCTCATATCCAATCGGAGACGTAGAATATTGCGTCTGTTGTGTGGTTTGGGAGATCCCTACGTGCAGCAGTCGAATGCCATTGGCTGATTTGGTTGAATCGATATATGACTATAATATTTATACCATTGCCAACAGACTATCAGGCCTATCGCCATTCGCGGGCAACAACGACATCGAGACGCTGAAGAACGTGAAGGCTTGCGACTGGGAGTTCGACGAGGAGGCCTTCCAGCACGTGTCTGATGATGCCAAGGACTTCATCCGCAGGCTTCTGGTCAAGAGCAAGGAGTGAGTATATTGGGCACTTTTTAGGGCAGTATTTAGGAGTTTTGAAAGTTCTGGAAAAGGGCAGAATAGGGTGGGTATAAGGTTTCGTGTGACTATGACTTGAAGGAATGAACTAAGAGTAGCGTCTACGCGATTCAAAGTCGAACCACTCTAATCGAACACTCGACGTTCTGCCAGCGCACCTGTTTCCCTCATCTTACAATCCCGGGTTCTTCAAGCAAAGCGCGAAGAGGCACATCACAGGGCTGCCAATTTAAGGATCAGTGTCGGAAGTCTTACGGACTGCGAGAGTGACTCAACTCGCTAGCTTTTGTCATGTCTTTCCATTAGGCGGGCTGCGTGGATTTTTCTTTCCCTTAGTATCTTAGGGCCTGGTACAGTCGACTACAATGAAATGAACTCGTTTAATCTTACAAAATGATTTATTACGAGTGCCATAATGAACTAACTAAATGAACCAAAGATGTTTGTCTCTATCTTTCATCTCTATCTCTCTATTTATTTATCTCTATCTCTATTCCTCTTTTATCTCTATCGTTCAGGGTACATCATTTTGTAAGATTAAACGAGTACATTTCATTGTAGTCGACTGTACAGTAAGTTATTAAATGCGAAAATAAAATCATTGGCATTGTCAAGCCAAAACCGCTGATGTTTGAAAAAATTCTTTCGGACCGTTAGGTATTAAGGATTTGAAAAAATTGGTATACATATTCAACCTATTAGAACATGACTTTATACACAAAATTATACCAACTTATACACATTCAATGCACCACTAACGACAACCCCGTCCGTCCCCCAGGAAGCGCCTCACAGCCCACGAGTGCCTCCTACACAAGTGGCTGGCGGGCGACGCGGCTGCTGGCCGTACGGCGACCATTGAGGCTCGTCGCTACCAGGCTATGAGGGACAGACTACGACAGCGATACGAGGTAATGTAGTATATCTTGATTCGGAACACTTATCTAAATATATATAACTCAATGGTGATTGACTGACTGACACAGTGATCTATCAACACACAGCCCAAACCACTGGACGGATCGGGCTGAAATTTGGCACGCAGGTAGATGTTATGACGTTGGCATCCGCTAAGAAAGGATTTTGATAAATTCTACCCCCAAGGGGATAAAATACGGGAAACGGAAACAGGAACAAATTTTACGCGGGCGAAGCTGCGGGCATCAGCTAGTTTCTTTATACATATAGCTATGCAAATTTATGGAAAAGTGAATCCTTATTTCTCTTCGTCACGATACACTTGGCTGTGTGCTGGCGGCTTTTTTAAACCCATAACTTCAAAACCACGTGACTTACAATATTGAAATTTTGCAGACAGTAATTTTGAGAGTATACAAAATTTAAAAAAAAATCAAAAGACGTATTAGAGAGGGACGACAGTCTGGTGAGAACGATCTCACGGCTTCTTGTTTTTATTTCCTGACCTCAGATAGCCCGTAAATTATTTTTCCTGCTATTTTTGTTACATTCTCTTCCTTTTGCAATAGCTTATGTTCTACTACTATTTTTTTACTTTTCAAAAATTATCTACTCTGGTCTAGGGGTGAGATGATGTGTCAAATTTGCGGATAGAACAAAAAAAATGTTATAGTCTCTTCAAATTCATCGATCGTACCCGTATTTTTATTCATGAGTGTGTTCGGGAATAAAAATAGACACGTGTTTACAGATTTCCAAAACTCTACCCGTGCGGATGTAAAACAAGGAGTAATAGGCATTAACTAATCAAAGATTGGCTTACTTTAGGGTCTTCCAGTTAATATATTTATTGTATACCTTTTGTCCCACAGAACTGGTCATCATTCAGACTGCCGATTGGCAGGCTAAGCGAGTACAGCTCGCTGAGGAAACTGCTCATCGAGAAGTGGAAGATCTACGATGGACAGTTCGGTATGTATACAGTTGCTATAGTATGCAGAATATCCTATTAGGTAGCTCTGATCTGTTTTGAATGATTGCAATGAGCAACTGTAATTTTCTTTTTTCATGTTGTTGAAATCGCCCGCCATTTCTATATTTCAATCCCCATTGTAGGTGATATTTCTCCTTTTTTCACTTTAAAGATGTCTTATTGGATCATAGGACTATTGGGAGATATTGGGAGATACTGGGTTTCCAATCTGGGTAAAGAGATCCTAGCATTTTAGTAACCATAAGTACGAATAAATAAATAAATATTATATCATGTCAATCAGAACATAGTTTCAGATATGTAATAATTTCTGGTTACATAGCATTAGGTGAGCCTGTATGAATGGTTGTAAGACATTTTCAAATATAAATCGACCTACCTGAATAACAAAGTCCAATCAATTTTCCAGATATTTCTAATACTTGTTACTTACTTGTGTAATGTATGTATAGACCGTCGCCAAGCGGCGCCACGGTTCGTGATCAAGCCGCAATCAGCGTTCTGCTACGAGGGCCAGTCCGTGAAGCTGTACTGCCGCATCATCGCCTGCGCCACGCCCACCGTGTCCTGGTCCAGGAACAACCACGAGTTGCGCCAGTCGGTCAAGTTTATGAAGAGGTGGGTACTGACACACAGACACGCACACGCACATACCTAGAGTAACCAATTCCCACACTACATAAAGTTACCAATTCTACCATTAATGTAACGTTTTCTACCATTTGCTACCATTTTGATACATTAAAATTTTATGAAGAGGTGGGTACTGGCACACAGACATGCACACGCACATACCTAGAGTAACCAATTCTCACACCACATAGAGGTACCAATTCTACCATCAATGTAACGTGTTCTACCATTTGCTACCATTTTCTACCATTTTTATACTTTGAAATTTCAATTGCAAAGTTTATCTACTTGGTGTGACCACTGCTCTATGTTCATATTTGTAGTACCTATAGCAGTTCTGGATATCTATCTGACTGGTTTCTTTTCATCACTAAATACTATTGACTGCCTCTGTTGCGCAGTCGGTAGTGATACCGCCTGTGGCATGGGGTTCGATTCCCATCGGAGACAAATATTTGTGTGACCCATAAATGTTTGTCTCAAGAGTCTGGGTGTTTCTATGTATAATATGTATGTATTTAAAAAGTATATAAGTATCAATATCTGTGGTCTGATACCCATAACATAAGCAGGTTATTCCTAGCTTACTTTGGGATCAGATAGCGTTGGCTGAAATGTCCGTGAATATTTATTTATTTATTATTTATTTATTTAGTAGCTGATGGCCGTAAAACTTTGTTTTCGTTCCCCCTTTCCATGGAAACTTTCTGGGATATAAAACTATGTGTTATTCTAGACTACAACCAATTTCTGTACCAAATTTCAGCTAGACCCGTTCAGCCGTTAGAGCGTGAAAGAGTAACAAACATCCACACCTCTACACTCACAAACTTTCGAATTTATAATATTACTAGCCGTGCCCGCGACATCGTCCGCGTCGAATGTAATAAAAAATATAGTTTATTTAGTTTTTTTTTGTTATTAGCATTTTATTTTAATTATCATTTATTAAAAGATTTTTCTATAATAAAAGTAGCCTAAGTTACTCGTCATAACATAAGCTATCTGCCAGTGAAAGTCCCGTCCAAATCGGTCCAGCCGTTCCAGAGATTAGCCGGAACAAACAGACAGACAGACAGACAAAAATTTTAAAATATATATTTTGGTATGTGTACCGTATATACATTCATATGCGTGTAGTAGAAAGCGGTTATTTTAATATCACAAACAGACACTCCAATTTTATTTATTTGTATAGATAGTAAGATTTCTAAAAAATTTCTAATACACAGGTACGCGGGCGATGACTACTACTTCATAATTAACCGAGTGAAGCTAGAAGATCGCGGCGAATACATCATTCGCGCTGAAAACCATTATGGATTCAGAGAAGAGGTAGTCTTCTTAAACGTACAACGTGAGTACTTTGAGATATTATTATTAGGATAAGGCTGGGGTTCTTCAAAAGGGGTCTAAGAAGGTTTTTACAGGGTCGGCAGCGCGAGTGTGGCGCCTCTGGTGTTGCAAACGTTCATAGGCTGCGGTGACCACCAGTCCTTCTGGTGGGCCGTATGCTTGTCTGCCACCTTAGTGGTATAAAAAAAAATAAAAGGTTAATATAGAGCGAGGCATTTAATATAGACACTTACAGTGGGGTTAGTCCATGCCCTCAAAGTTACGCAGCGAGGTATGAAACTCTTTGAGGGATAGATTCCGAAGTGAGGTTATCCGGCAGAGAACTAGAGTGGTCGACATAGCTCGCAGAATAAGCACTTTAAAGTGGCAATGGGCTGACCACATCTGCAGAAGAACCGATGGTCGATAGAATAAACGAGTTCTGGAGTAGAAACCGAGACTGGGTACACAGGGTAGGATATCCACCCGCCAGATGGGCCGACGACCTAGAAAAGGGTGCAAGATGGAATGGCGTAAGTTGGGGCAGGCCTACGTCCGGCAGTCTACTGCCATAGAGTGATATCATTGATTGATACGGAGATGTAAGTCCCGAGCCGGGTTAATCTGCCCGTGGTGGAACTGCAAACTTAAGGATGAGGTCTTGGTGGAGACAAGGAAAACACGAAACCAAACCTTGTATCAACGCGTCTGGCCAGCTCGGTAAAAAATGAAATTGGGAAAGTCGTACGTTCGTCAGGCAACTGATAGAAATCTTCTTCAAAATTCAAACAGACCAATTAAATAGCAATCAAACAGACACTGATCAAAATTTAATTGAACATCGACCAGTATGACATTACCGTGATCTAAATTTAGCCTACCTGGTTCAACCAAGTCACATCTCGGGTTAAATTTAGCCAGTGCAGTCAAAGACACCGTACATATTAAAAGTGCTATCAAAGTTTTTTATTGTGTACTTAATTTCGCATTTAAGTTGTATGAAAGTTAAAATTGTGTTTTGATTGTGGAAACCATCTTTGGTTTGTAAGTTCTTATTTAATTTTATTTCTACGAATGTCTCTCACGGCTACGCTTGTGGCATACTTAAAACGCCTATTACACCCCCTATTCTACCCCTTGAAGGCGGAATTTCGAAAAAAATGGGTTTTTTCTTGTCGGTATAAATATTTTAAGGGTAGTTTACCTTATAAAATTCAAGTTAGCAAGACTAGCCAAATTTTTTACTTTGATCAAAGAGTGGTCATCTAGACAAGCGGTAGTGTCCAGCCAAGTTTACAGCTTTTGTGAATGTATAATAGATATAAAAATATTTACAATTTAAGCATGTACTTTCAAACAGTTTTCGGTGTTTTGTAAAGGATCACAGCGTTGATGACTGAAGGACGATACAGCAGGTCAACGGTTAGAGATGTTAAGATTCATAAATATTTCCATTTACGAGTGTTTCCTTATTTCGGAAGCCAAGCCAAACCAAAGTCAAGTTCCGGGGTTTCCTTTATTATATGCCGTTATAAGTCGTCACCGAAATCAATTTGGTAACAGTCGGAATTTGAAAATTGGATACTTTACTGATGAAATTCGGAACAAAATTTTCGGAATTTTTGGGGTTATTCCTTTTGATCAGAAGGGCAGAATGCTTGTCAGCAGCCTTTGTAGTATTAGCAAAAATGATTTCTAATTCCCTTTGTATCTTTTCATTCTTTTTAGAGCGTGGTAATATTTAAGACTGGTTAACTCATAAATGATTGCAAACCATCTCGACCTGAAAACCAAAAGTGACAAATACGAACATCCTTTTTCATCATAAGTCAGAGCTCTGTGAATAAGTATTGCCAAAGTAGTTTAAGCGGCTAGTTCAAATTATGAAATAAGTACGTTTGTAAGGTTTTGAACAAGGAGCTGTAGCTAATATTGTCTGTGTATTCCAGCCCTCCCGAAGGTCCAACGCACCCACGTCTCGGAAGCCCCGCGTCGCCGCGAGGCGCTCCCCTACACGTTCTGGCAGGAGTCCAGCGAGACGGCGCCGTCCTTCACGTTCCAGCTGCGGCCGCGCGTCATGCAGGCGCGCGACACCTGCAAGCTGCTCTGCTGCCTCAGTGGCAAGCCCACGCCCACTGTCAAGTGGTGAGTATGCTCCCTTACAGGCGCGCTTGTTGGGCTAGACGACTCACTTATGCTACGGCTACATATTGAAAGAAGATTCGTCGTCGCGTTGTCGCGATAAAAATTCGTGTTCGATCCATGACGAACGTGCTCGGCCACATCAAAAAATACTTCACTACGATAATCTAGAACGTATCGCGATAATTCATTTGTAACAGTCCAGCTCAAATTAGCTTTAATTCTCACCCATGCGTCTTATTTAAATGTTTTTCTTGTGGTATGACTTTTGCGGGTCTCATAAGAATGGTTCAGATTCATAATTTTGTATGAATTCTAATACAACACGTTCAAACCGCTCGGCGTCTGGTAGTCAACTAAAGCGCGCGAAATGTAGCCAGCCGCACGAACTTTGTCGCGACAAATCCTTTGATGTGCGGCAATTTACCGACAGCGGCGCGAAGCCACCGAGTATTCGCGAAGATGATTCGCGATATTACGAATTCTTTGGCGAGACGAGTCGCGACAACGCAAATCTTCGCGTTATCGCGATAATGTGGCCGCAGCATTACAGGCTTGGCGACTCACTTGGGCCTCAAACTGAATATTAGCGATGAGTAATGCGACGGCGACTGCGGCAAGAGTGCCTCGCGAGACTACAGGAGAGAAGGTAACTTTAAACAAACGATCACAAATACTCCGAGCGCGTTGCTAGTGTGCGAGCGTAGTGCTGCCTTACTCGCCTTGTACTTTTGCGACCGCACTTATGCCGCAGTTGTTTGTTGCCCGCTCGTCACTGACATCCAGAGGCCTTACAGACTAGTCGCGTTGGACTAGTCGACTCTCTTATAGACTAGTCTTGTTGGACTAGTCGGCTCACTTATAGACTACTAGCTGACCCGCGCAACTTCGTTTGCGTGATAAATGAAGAACCGCTCGACAGATTTTGTGCAAACTTCACATAAACCATCTACTAAATAGTCTGAACAAAGCCTAAACATTTGGTTTGGATAGGTGAGCCCGTTCTTGAGTTATAAAATTACAACGAAAAGTGGCATTGATTTTTATATATATAGATAGGCTCGTTGGACTAGTCGACTCACTTATATACTAGTCTCGTTGGACTAGTCGACTCACTTACAGACTAGTCTAGTTAGGCCAGTCGACACACTTACAGAGTAGTCTCGTTGGGCTAGTGAAGCCAATCGAAAATATTCCACAATTTTACTATTTATTCATCATATTTATATATCCCCAGGTACAAGGACAAACGCGAGCTATCGAAGTATGACTACGCGATGACCCAGTCCGACGGCGTGGTGACGCTAGAGATCATCGACTGCCGGCCCGAAGACAGCGGCAAATACACCTGCGTCGCCACCAACGTTCACGGCACGGATGAGACGTCTTGTGTCGTTATTGTTGAAGGTAACACTTTTCTTTACTAATATTGTAAAGAGGATAGATTTGATTGTTTGTTTGCATTGCACAGGCTCCGTAACTACTGACCGGATTTTAAAAATTCTTTCGCTGTAGGGAAGCTACACTATTCGCAGATGACTTAGGCTATATTTTATTCCCGTATTCCCACGGGAACGGTAACTACGCGGGTGAAAACGCGTGACGTCGAGGTATACAAATGTACTCTGTGACACACATTTTTATGTGAAAAGATATTTCTATAAAAGATATTTTTATAAAAGAGTAAACAGATTTTTGTGGTGGCGACACGAATGAAAGGAACGACTGTGTTGCGAAAGGAGCGACGTCGTCTCGGAGTTAGATATTTATCGGAACTCTGGTTGGATTTGGATTCTGAATTTTTACAAAACGAATCTGATTTTTCATATCCGCGAGACGTCACGTGATGGCTTACATTTTTTTTTAGCGTTCCAATGGCTATGGGGATTCAGTGGTTTAGATGCGACTACCGCGCTGAGGTCTGTTTCGGAGTTTGGAACAAACACGTGATTCTGTGAGACGGACAGCAGAGTCTCAAACTCAAACTCAAACTCAAAAAAACATTTATTTCGCATAATCCTAATACATAGGCACTTGCGACACGTCAATGAATACAATGCAAATAGTACCACCAGTTCGGAACGCGGCCCGCTTGAGAAGAACTGGCAAGAAACTCGACGGGCTTTTCTTTTTGTGCTCTATTTACAAAATTTAAACTAAAAAACACAAACTATTGCTTGAGAATGCAGTAGAGCAAGCAATCTCAGGTATTGGGTCCCGTTTACCCTTATTGTTTGGAACCCTAATTAAGTCAGGGTGACGTCACGTCACACATTTTAGATTTCTTTCGGATTCCATTCACAGTTCTTTTTATTGGTACACCAGGCGAGGTGACGTCACCAGAGCAAGCCCAAATGATCCACAACTTCCTACACTCCGGCGACAGGCGGTACATCGAGAAACCGCTGAAGCCTGCGCCTCCGCCCATCATCACCAAGACTAAGGTAAGTAAACTCTATCTGTGAAATTGATATTAGCGCCATCTGTTATCGTTGATGTATTTATATAGGTTATGGAGATCTTACAGCTGAAGTTTTGATTCGTGATCATGATCAGAACGAAAACAAAGAGTTCTTTTAAAAATTTCTAACTTGTTTCAATATGTAAAAAAGTACCTTTACATGTATATAAAATAAAATATTAAAAATGGGGACATAAATGGCATAATATGAAAGCAAAAAAAAAAGGAAATCGTCGCAAAAGTAAGTTCTTGTTGCGATTTTTGTCGGTCAGTTTTTAAATATCGAATTTGCTTTTGATTTTTTCTATAGTTTTCAATATACATACTGTTTCAATATGTAAAAAAGTACCGTTACATGTATATAAAATAAAATATTAAAAACCGGCCAAGTGCGAGTTGGACTCGCCCATGAAGGGTTTCGTAGCAGCAAGTAACATAATATAAAAGTTCTTATAGTTCGTTGTAACTTTAATTGATGTTTTAACACGTTCGCAGTGGTAGTGATTTTTCTAACCGAAAATTGCGGCTGATGACGTATTAAAAAAAACTACCAGCTCTATCTCGTTCAAACCAATTTTCGTTGGTAGTTTTTATGGCAATGTACATCATATATTCTTTTTAGATTTATCATTCTCTTAGTTTAGAAGTTAGAGGGGGGGACACACACATTTTTCCACTTTGGAAGTGTCTCTTGCGCAAACTATTCACTTTAGAAAAAAAATATGTTAGAAACCTCAATAACATTTTTGAAGACCTATCTATAGATATCCCACACGTGTGGGTTAGATGAAAAAAAAAATTTTGAGTTTCAGTTCTGAGTATGGGGACCCCCAAAATTTACTGCTTTTTTTTAGTTTTATATAAAAATCTTAATGCGGTTCACAGAATACATCTAGTTACCAAGTTTCAATAGCGTAGACCTTATAGTTTCGGAGAAAAGTGGCTGTGACACACGGACGGACAGACAGACAGACAGACAGACAGACATGACGAATCTATAAGGGTTCCGTTTTTGCCATTTGGCTACGAAACCCTAAAAATGGGGACATAAATGGCATAATATGAAAGCAAAAAAAAAAGGAAATCGTCGCAAAAGTAAGTTCTTGTTGCGATTTTTGTCGGTCAGTTTTTAAATATCGAATTTGCTTTTGATTTTTTCTATAATTTTCAATATAGATACATACTTAAAGTCATTGGTTTTCATCACTGTACTTAAAGTAAATTATAAATAAAATACAGGTCTTTGTTACACCAGTTACACTGAGAGCCTGTGTGTTCTTCGTTATTTTATTGATTATCACAAAACTCACCACCAACAAGGGACAAATTCTAAAAAGATGAAATGTGGGCTTATAAATTATGCCTCTGCCTTACCCCTTCGGGGATAAAGGCGTGGCCATATGACCATATATCACAAAACTTATTAAATATTTCTACCTCAGAAACAGGACACGGTTCTAGATAAAAAAAACTCTATTTATGCTGAATACAAATAATGAAAACTCTGAAAGCTGTTGAAAGTAACAAAATTACATATTTATTAAAGCGCCATCTATGAATTGCAATGAAAAACTTTTTTGTGTTGTGTGCTTGTCTTTCTCGTATTCTCAGAACAGAATGTACCTGGACATTGAGACAGGGACAACAAATGTAACTAGGTAGCACCACAGATAAAAATATAAGCCGGTGTTGAGATTCTCCGTAACTGAATGGGGACTGTCGATAGTCTTAGCAAATTCATACTTACCTGGCATAGGGGACACCGTGATCATGAAGGCGGTTCCCCCAGGGCGAGGCCCTCCCATTGCACTGCGGTTGGGTTGACCCTTGCGATTACCCCTAATGTGGGTAACTCGGATGCGTAATTTTTGGTAGTGGGGACTGCGTACGCGCTGTCCCCCCATATAACTGGAAATATAAACTTACCGCATACTTAACTGACCTTAGTAGTGCGACGTTGAATATCACTATCTTAAATTTCGTACATAAAAATTTCTACGGTGTTATTAAACCTTTGATATTACAGAAATGGATTATTATATTCATTGTATAAAAGTAGAAGTATGATCTGTGTTTTTCACTCTTCAAAGTTCTAAGATTTGTTCTACTTTCAATAACATAAAGACGACAATGAACTGGAACACCGTGTTGGCTTAGTGCATAGAGCAACGCGAACTGTATAAGGGGAGAAGACATAGCATGTTTGCTCGGTACATATTTGTCTTCATATAAGTACACCTCAGGAATTCATATAAGTACACCTCTACAAAAGCAATCGGCTGTCACTATAGAACTTACACAAACCAATTAAAACAATACACTCATAATTTCATACATAAACATATATATTTCACATTTAATAAATGTGTTTGTATAAGCGTACATTTCTTAGAGTCCTTTGACAGAAGGGAAACTCTTAGTTTTTTTTTTTTCTCTAGACATGAGTTCCACACAAACTGGTGCCTTCGCAGCAGAGTAGTGAAATACCTTATTGCATTCCATCAAGTAAAAACTGAAAACAAATTTTGCATAGAATTAGTTTTGCCGTGATGTCAACAATCGAGATTACCTACTAAAATAAGCTCCAATTGTGAAATGGAAGATTCAGTTACTGATCTTGCTACAATCAACAAAACAAGGAAGAATTTAAATTTCAATTTGCCTTTGCTGTTAAAATTACGAGTACAAAAAGTACTAAACTTTAAAAAAGTGGAGAATAATCTAAAATTACTACTATTGATAGGTACAATTTTATCGACACAACATAAAATAACTTTCTTTACAAGAATATTACAATCCATTAAGAAAGATAAAGAGAAAGACAGATAAATTACCTAACAATCGAAACAGGGCAACTAAAATAGCTAGGTAGCAGCACAGATAAAATTAGAAGCCAGTGTCGAGATTTTCCACTAGCGTATGAGTACTGCTGTTAGCCTGAGGAGATTAATTTTTCCAACCAAATGTTTTCGATTGGGATACCCAAGGTCAAGGCCATCCCATTGCACTGCGGTTGGGTTGACCCTTGCGGTAATCCCTGATGTTCCTACATCTAGCTTAATCTAGTGTAATTTTTGGCAGTGGGAGCTGCGTACGCGCTGTCCCCACTTATAAATGAGAATTTAAAAACGTACGCTGTACGAGTGTTCAGTTAATAGCATGTTATTTGATGCAATTTGTGTTTAACTTTGTTCCGGGGACTTTATATACATACAAGCTGACCCGTGCAATTTCGTGTGCGTCACGTTACACAAGAAAGAGAGAGAATTTTAAAACTTACTCTGTATGGTTATATGGCTTGTTGATTCAATTAAATTCTAACAAGAGCTTTAAGAAACTCCTGTGGTAGAATACAACAAATAATATAAATACTTACATACTCAGCTAATAACTGGGGTATGTGTACCTTTGCTTTAGTTGAATTCGTCTAATATTATAATTTTAGGGCTAATATAGTCACTGTTTTGTAAATACTTAATTTAAGAGTACAATACCTAGTTTATGACTTGCCTATATGCACGTATAAAAATATCAATACATTAGGTACCTACTTACTTTATTTGAAACGCAATCTTTGAGCTAGGTTAGAAAACATTTTACCAAGCAGCGTTCGTCACTGATGAACAACCTAGAGAGCAAACCTCACAGCAGCCAACAGGTTTTCCGCTAGCTAGACTATATTTTTAGCATGTACAAAATTAAATGTCGTTATGATCGCTTAGAGAACTCGTAAATCAATGTCAGTTTATTTCATTGCCAAGTTGCAGTTTTGTCTCTCAATGAATAGGTATTGCTATTCAAAAACGAACTTTTGGGCACAATGCCACGGGGACCTTATTTAGGTTAGTTTAGAAACTAATAATGTAATAAATATAATGTCATTATGTTTCACTGTAACTTTGAACAATGAATGTAAAAAAAAGATACACCTTTGTTACATGCGATGGACATCGCTGATCATCTGTAATGAACAGACGTGTTGTAGCGGAATAAAATAAAATATTATTAGCTGATTATTGTGACCTCGATTTTATGAACGATCTGCAATAAATGAAACTGTGACGAAGTCTTAGTGTAGTGTAATTGTGTTACACGTGAATTATTGAAAATGTACTGAAGGTAGAACTGGAAGTACTAATAGTTTCCGATGGACTGGAGTCCTTTCAACCGAAGCGGCAGGACGGCCCGTACACCGCCCCCACCGCCAACGCCGGCAAGGCATCCAACCAATGAGCCCTGTCGCGGAGATACTCAGTTGGACTACATATCTACCTCTGACCTACAGGAATGGTTGAATACCATTGACAAATGCCTTACTGAAGTCTGTAATGTGGCAGCGGAAGGAAAACTCAACTCTGACCAAAAGCTAAGAATAAATGGACTAACCCGAAAAGTGGCTAATGGAACCTCTCAATTGGCATTGCAGTACGAGGCCTTGAAATCGAAGGCAATACAATCGAATACAGCCCTACAAGCCCTTCAAGAACGATGTGACCTGGCGCAACAAATTCAAGACCTTAAGCGTACTATTGAAGAGTCACCAAAGCACACACCCGGACCTTCCTTTTCTGATATGGTGAAGAGCAGCAATACCTACGTGCCGACTAACAACTTAAGCTCTGTGGCTATTTACCCCAAAGAAAAGGGTCAATCAAGTGAGGAGACAAAGTGTTTAGTCCAAAAAATCATATGCCCAGAAGAAATGAAGCTGCAGGTCAGAGGGCTGCGCAAGACGAAAAACGGCGGCGTGATCATCAGCACAGACACCAAGGGTGATATCGAAAAGTTGAAGCAGTCACCCCAACTTACAAATTCAGGCCTTACCTTAGACGACCAACATAAACGTAAGCCGAGAATTACAATTATTGGAATACCTGTTTCTATGCCCGAAAAAGAGGTTTATAGCTGCATATACCAACAGAATCTAGCTGGAAAAATTGAAGACTATGAAAAGTTCTTGACCTCAATTAGACTAAGTCACAAGTCGGGTAGGAGGGACGCTGAGACCTGCAACTATGTCGTCGAAGTCTCAGCAGAAATTAGAAAAGTCCTTATAGCCAAGGAGAGAGTGTTTATAAACTGGTCGTCTTGCCCGGTGAGAGACTTTACATTGGTCACGCGTTGCTTCAATTGTCAGCAGTATGGGCATGCGGCAAAGTCTTGCCGGGAAGAAACACCTACCTGCGGACACTGCGGAGAACAGGGGCACTCCCTGAAAGATTGTACAAAAAAGGGAGAAGAACCAAAATGCGCTACGTGTATGCGCTTCAAGAAACAGAACAACCATGCCACAGGAGCGACGGACTGTCCAGCCAAGCTTGTTGCCGAAAAAAGGTACATTAATTCTATTGACTATGAGGGCGCCTAAGAGCGTCGATCTCCAATATTTTTACTGTCCTTCTCTACTTACGTAATTACATTACATAGTTGATAATGACTCATAATTTAATTGATGACATAGATAACTTCATTGTAGTAGAATCTAATATGTGTAAGGCGGAAGAGTGCAAACAATATCTAACCGCTTATGACAATCCAATGAACATCATAACCCAAAATATACGCAGCATTTATAAAAATTTTGATAGTTTTACGACCCTGCAGCATAGGATAGACACAAACTTAGACGTCATAGTTTTAACTGAGTGTAGGCTTGCTTCAGCTTATGACATTCCGCTTATGCAGGGATATAATATGTATAAATGTAATACGATATACAATCAGAATGACGGAGTGGTAGTTTACGTAAGAACCCATATTAATGCATCCATCGAAGAGCCAAGCATGAAAGATTGCAACAGACTATTGTTAACGGTAGGAACTGAATGGGCAATACTAGCGATATACAGGCCTCCCTCATTTAAGGATATACAAAACTTTATTGAATCATTAAATGAGACCCTACTAAAGTTATCATCCTATAGAAATATAATTTTAATTGGAGATATTAATATAAATACACTCCAAGGTCAACAAGACGTAACCGAGGACGGATTGCAGTATCTTAACCTCTGCGCATTCCATGGCCTATTCCCAACGCATACGCTTATCACTCGCCCGGAAACTGGTTCATGCTTAGACCACATCATGCTCAAATCACATTACCCAGCGCACGCATTAGTTATTAACTCTAGTGTTACCGACCATAACGCTGTCCTACTAACACTTAGTTGTAAGTTACAAGGCACACAACTTCATCTTTTTAAAAGTTTTCTTGAGGAACGTTCCCAATGCGTAAAAATCGGCAGTGTCTTCAGTGACTACATGAAAAACACCTCTTTTGGCATTCCCCAAGGAAGTGTGTTAGGAAGTACTTTGTTTTTAATTTATATAAATGATCTATGTAACATTAATTTAGAAAATGGCATAATTGTATCGTACGCTGACGACACAGCCCTACTTTTTTCTGCTAAGTCGGATATGGAAGCATATGAGTTGGCGCAGCATGGTTTTAATACTGTAAATAAATGGCTACAGCATAATATGCTAACGCTTAATACTGAAAAATCCAAATTTGTAGTATTTTCGATGCGCAAATTAAGTACTAATCGAAATAGCGAACCCCTATACGCACATTATTGTCCTTACGGTAATGACGATATGGGTACATGCACGTGCCCAGTTATAACAAGAACTGATACAATAAAATACCTGGGTATCACAATAGACGAAACGCTCACTTTCAAACAACACGGTGAAGCGCTAACCAAAAGGCTGCGCAAGCTCATATTCGTTTTCAAAAAAAATAGACATATTGCTGACACGAAATTGATTAAACAGGTTTATTATGCACTATGTCAGTCAATAGTAAGCTATTGTATCACATCATGGGGTGGGACCTGTAAAACTCTCTTATTGCCTATAGAGAGGGCGCAGAGAGCGATCCTCAAAGTGGCCACTTTTCGACCTTTCCTCTTCCCCACTAACCTCCTTTACCAAGCGTGCGAAGTACTAACAGTACGTCAACTGTTTATATTGAATACAGTATTGAAACAGCATACAGCACTTCGTTTTAACTCTGATCTTCTAAACAAAAGACGTAAAGACATTGTTTGCACTCAAAGAACTGCAATAAAGCACAAATTTACAAATAGATTTTACTTGTTCTTAGGGCCCCTACTGTATAATAGAATTAATGCTAAGTCGTACATCTATGACCTGAATTATTTTCGGTGTAAGCAAGCTTTACAAAAAATATTGCAAGAAATGACTTACGATAAAACAGAGGAGTTATTGAATGTTCCAAATTGAATTTCATATAAGAAAATAATTAAATGTATAAAATAATAGTAGTGTAACTTTTTTTTTTTTTTATATTTTAGCATAAAAGAGTATAACTATAATCTAAATTAATATTATAGGTACTACGCTGTACTTTGAAATTAGCGATGCCAAAATTAAATCAAATTAGATTGTATGTACCTACATAGATTTAATATACCTACATATTTTTGTATTTTGAGCCTGAAACACAGGATTTCCTAGTTCAGGCAAAAATGACGTATCGAATGTGAGAATGCATGAATACCTAAAGTGTGTTAATTAATCGACATTAGCTGCTGACAGTAAGCATTATTATAATATTTATCTACTCTGATACTATAATACAAAGATTATAAAATTGAAATCAATACTCTTATGACTAACATTACGCACAGGCCAAAAAAAAAGTTTTATTACGATACAGGTCTTGTATGGACACCTGTATCATAATATAACTTTTTAATCATTACGATACACCTATACAACCTTCAGCTGGAAAAAGAAGTTTGAACCTCAACTTTAAAAAAAAGTAGTGCCTCCTAAGCCTGAAAAAAAAAAAGAAACACGCATGCGCAATCGATGTTTGCGCCTTGGCGCCAACATTTTACATTTTAAATTAAACAAAGTTTGGTTTTGTTTGTAAAATAAATTAGTTTTTGGGTAAAAACATGTCTTAAAGCGAGGATGGTGGTAATTGTACACCACTAGACATTCTGGAAACTGCGTCAAACATGACCATGGATCTGTTACCGGCGAAATCAAGGAGCAACTACCTATATAAATCAGAAAATGAAATCAGGTATTAATTGGGTATTATAGTATGAGAGTAGATAAAGTAGTGTATGACACTGTACATAACTTGGTCTTATAACACTCGTGCGATACTATAAAAAAACTCGCCTACGGCTCGTTTTTTTAAAACACACTCGTGTTATAAGAACCCTTATTATGCAACAGTGTCATAAACTACTATTACACTATGTAGACTAAGACATTGTGTATGATAAGAATGTACCTTTCTGAGAAATAGATAAATATTATTATATTATCATATTATATGTGTAATAAGAGATTAAATAATTTTAAGTACTTGTATGTAACAGATTAAGAAATTTTGTATAATTTTTGTATATTAGTTGGAAATAAATTTATTCTTATTCTTATTCTTATTCTTACATCAAATCAGTCGGACTCGGTAGAGTTCTGGCACTTCTGTCGCAAAAAACGAAATAGAATGACTCTTTTTTAAATATCTTATCACAATAATGTAGTAAAATTTGTCCGCTAAAGCTATGGTTTTGTCTTAGCTAGTAATCATTCATTGGGCGGAACGAGCATGGTGTAAATTATAACTTGTATTTTAACAAATTTTGTGTCAACGTCAATACCATGTTGAATACACCGGTTCTCGTCCGATCACCGAAGTTAAGCAACATTGGGCGTGGTTAGTACTTGGATGGGTGATACCACGTGATGTTGGCTTTTAGTGATTTTTTAACTTTAGTATTTTTTTTTAACCTAATAAATCTGTACAGTGCAGTGGTAATAATCTAAAAGCCTATGAATCCCATCGTTCGTAAGTTCACTCATTTAATATGTTTTACAAGATAATTTGACTTTATTGAGAATAAAACATTACAACCATCCCTTAAAAACGGCTACACAAATAGTGAATGCCAAATAAATAAAAATAATACGTCTATAGAGCAGAGATGATTCTTTCTTCAATTTAGAGTGGATGTTTCTGCAAATACACATGATACACCTGGAGCAGAAATTTATGATAGGCGCCATCTATGGATTGAAAGTAAAGTCTTCTACTAAGTTGTGTGCTCGTCATTGACCACTAAGTAGCTAATAATTGAAACAGCTACTAAATTTAGCTAGGTAGCAGCACAGATAAAATGAGCAGCCAGTGTTGAGATTTTCCTCTAGGCCATGAGTACTTCTCTTAGCATGAGCGAAATCATACTTACCTGGCATAGGGGACACCGTGATCATGAAGGCGGTTTCCCCAGGGCGAGGCCCTCCCATTGCACTGCCGCTGCGGTTGGGTTGAACCTTGCGATTACCCCTAATGTGGGTAACGCGGGTAATTTTTGGTAATGGGGACTGCGTACGCGCTGTCCCCATATAACTGGAGATGTAAACTTACCGCATACTTTACTGACCTTGGTAGTGCGACGTTGAATATCACTATCTTAAATTTCGTGTAAAAATAATCTACGGTGTTATTAAAACTTTGGTATAACAGAAATGGATTATTATATTCACTGTATAAAAGTAGAAGTATGATCTGTGTTATTCACTCTTCAAAGTTCTAAGATTGGTTCTACTTTAAATAACATAAAGACAACAATGAAGTGGAACACCGTGTTGGCTTAGTGCATAGCGCAACGCGAACTGTATAAGGGGAGAAGACATAGCATGTTTGCTCGGAACATATTTGTCTGTCATATTTTGCGGGAGGAACTAATATTCATATACACCTTACTGTCACTATAGAACTTACACAAACCAATTAAAACAATACACTCATAATTTCATACATAAACATATATATTTCTCATTTAATAAATGTGTTTGTATAAGCGTACATTTCTTAGTCCTTTGACAGAAGGGAAACTCTTAGTATGTCGCCATAAGGCGCCTCCTCTCCCGGTAAACGTCATAGATCGTGTTGCTCTATGGCTTAGTGTTTATTCAGGTTTATTTCTAGACATGAGTTCCACACAAACTGGTGCCTTCGCAGCAGAGTAGTGAAATACCTTATTGCATTCCATCAAGTAAAAACTGAAACTAATTCGATGAAATTTTGAATAGAATTAGTTTTGCCGTGATGTCAACAATCGAGATTGGGTGCCGTCTGTTTGGTAGAAACTTGATACTCCGAAACCTATTTGGGATAACTCACTTCGCAGAAACTTCTTTAATCGATCATTTATTAGGCATAAAAAATATTTGACATAAATATTTTTAGGCATAATGTGCTTATGACCGAATTTAGAATGGCATACATTTAAGATAGTAGAATTTTATTATGCTTAATTATCTTTGGCATAGTTAACATTTTGTATAACTTCATTTAGCATAACGTTCATTTAGAGTAGGCACAGATTTTCGCAGCGTTTCATTTCCCATAAGAATCTTTAGCAAATTTACATTTCGCATTTTAATCACTTCGTCAAATATTCATTTGGCAACTTTTTACTTGCTCCATTTTTATTTAGTCAAATATACATTTACCAAATGATTTGTTTCGCAAAAAAATATATTCCAAAAGTAACATCCCGACTCGAGAGTACCCCGACTTGGACTTTAGGTTAGGTTAGAAGGTTAAGGCGGGAGCGAAGCGGAGCGGAGCTCCCGCCTTAGCCTTCGTGGTTATTTTTTTTTTAATGCAAAGAATTCATATACGCAATTATAGTATATACACCAGTAACCACCCAGATGGTACAGCACATGCGGGAGCGGCTATTATTATTAAGTCCAACATTATGCACCATGAACAACCACAATTCGGAAAACCTCATATACAGGCAGCAACTATCAATGTGAATGATCGCAATGGAACATTCAATGTGTGCTCTGTATATTGCCCTCCAAAGTATACTATAAAAAAAGAACATTATGACGAGTTTTTTGACACACTTGGAGTGCGCTTTATTGCCGGGGGTGATTGGAACGCAAAAAATGTTCACTGGGCCTCCAGAATTACCACCACGAGAGGAAGAGAGCTCAGAAAATCCATAACCAACAACAACCTGGTTACTATCTCAACATCCGAACCGACAAATTGGCCGACTGACCCGAATCGGCTTCCCGACGTCATAGATTTTTTCATCGTCAAAGGCTTGTCAAGGCTTTCCCATCAAATTGCCACATGCCTAGACTCCAACACCAATCACGTTCCGGTAATTTTGAACATAGGTAACACTACTTTGAAAATGGAACAGAAAACAAGACTGTATAACAAGCGCACGGACTGGAATTCCTATAGAGATTTGATTCACGAACGACTCGATTTGAAAGTAGCTCTAAAAAACCGAGTCTGACGTCGATCATGCCGTACGTAGGCTGACATCAATTATCCAAGAGAGTTGTTGGATGTCTACTCCAGAAGACAACGTTCGTCCCCCTCAGAGTAAAACCTATTCAGATCATATACGGCAAAAGATACTCGAGAAGAGGAGGCTACGTAGAGTATGGCACATTAGCAGGCATCCAAATGACAAAAAATATTTGAACAAGGCCATTCGAGAGCTAAAAACCCTTATTAAAGACGCTAACAGAGCAGCTCTAGACAACTACCTGGAAGATTTAACGCACACAAAAGTAACCAACTACTCACTATGGAAAGCTTGTAAAAATCTTGATAGACCGTCGCATCAGAAACCACCTCTACGTGCTCATGATGGCAAGTGGATCAGAACAGCTCGAGACAAAGCCGAAGCCTTCGCAAAGCATCTCAGTCAGGTCTTTACTCCAAACGAGTTAACACTGAATAGAGATGAAACATACATTGACTCTACTCTAAACCAGAACCATCAAATGGAGACACCTTTAAAACTGGTGACACCGAAAGAAGTGACTAAGAGCCTCAAGACACTCAAAGACAACAAAGCTCCAGGATTTGACCTTATTGACAAAAGAGTACTTGAAGAGTCACCTCGTAAGGTAGCCGTGTACTTAACAATGTTATTTAACGCAATTATGAGAATTGGGTATTTTCCTGATCAGTGGAAAGTTTCAAATATTATAATGATTCACAAGTCGGAAAAATCAATCCACGAAATCACATCATACAGGCCAATCAGTCTTCTGCCGATCATTTCTAAGCTGTTTGAGAGGTTGCTTCTGCACAGAATGATGATTGTCATAAAGGACAAACAAATCATCCCAGAACATCAATTTGGGTTTAGGCAAGAACACGCGACGGTTGAACAGGTGCACAGAGTATGTAGAGAGATTAGGAGGGCAATGGAAAAAGAAGAATATTGTTCATCAGTCTTTCTCGACATCCAACAAGCTTTCGACCGAGTCTGGCACAAGGGCCTTTTGTACAAAATAAAATCGATATTTCCACATACATTCCATGATATCCTGAAGTCCTACTTAACTGACAGGATCTTTCAGGTGAGCGAGAAAGACTGTACCTCCAACTTCTATGAAGTATTGGCAGGAGTCCCTCAAGGTTCCGTGCTGGGACCTGTTCTGTATACATTGTATACATATGACCTACCGCAGATTCCAGGAGTAACCGTTGCAACATTTGCTGACGATACAGCCTTACTCTCCTCGAACAGATGCCCTATTAAAGCCTCTCAGGTATTACAAAACAGCCTGAATGAAATCGAAAAATGGCTAGCTGACTGGCGAATTGCCGTCAACGTGTCCAAATCTGTTCATGTAACGTTCACTCTACGAAGGGAAGATTGTTCCCCAGTCTACTTAAACGGCATACAACTACCCCACCAGCAGACGGTGAAGTATCTTGGCATGCATTTGGACCGTAGACTTACCTGGAGAAAGCATATCGAAACCAAACGAGAGGAAATCAACCTGAAATACAAGGGTCTCTATTGGCTACTAGGACGTAACTCCAAATTATCCTTGGATAATAAACTACTCATATACGAGTCGATCCTGAAACCCATATGGACATATGGAGTGCAGCTGTGGGGCTCCGCCAGCGCCTCCAACATAATGATCATGCAACGAGTACAAAACTACATAATAAAGCAACTATCTAATGCGCCCTGGTTTATAAGAACACCAGTGGTCCACGAAATTCTCCACATACCAATGATCAGGGAGGTGGTAGAAGCCCATGGAGTCACCTACAGGTTAAGGCTATCAAAGCACCCAAACCAACTAGCGGGACAGCTCACTATTCCAGAAACCATGCGTCGGCTCAAAAAGCGGCGGGATATATTTGACGACTAAAGGGTTTATAAAGTAAATCCAGGCAAAATAAGGAAAGGCGGGTTCCGTTGGGAGCCACGCTCTGAACGTCAGCAGCACTCACACCTCATCTGCTTATAGTTTTAAGACTGATTGCATGATGTTACAAAAAAAAAAAAAAAATGCAATGAATTCAGACTTTTAAGTAAATCATATGATATGTAATATTTGGGGTTTAAATAGTTATGGATAAGAAATATATACCTACCAAAAGATGAATCTGGTTTTGAACTTTCTGCGATGTGATGATTATACATTGTGATTATTATGGATATAAAAATTATGCGTACAGATTATTCTGACTTACAAATTTATGGGTTTCAATGTATGCTAAATGAGTTTATGCCAAACGATATTCTGCGAAAAGAGGTTTATGCTATTAGTTGTTATGCAATATAAAATTATTACTTAAAAAGTTCTACTATATGAGGTGTACCCTCGAGATTACCTACTAAAATAAGTTCCAATTGTGAAATGGAAGATTCAGTTACTGCTCTTGCTACAATCAACAAAACAAGGCAGAATTTAAATTTCAATTTGCCTTTGCTGTTAAAATTACGAGAACAAAAAGTAGTAAACTTTAAAAAAGTGGAGAATAATCTTAAATTTACTACTATTGATAGGTACAATTTTATTGACACAACATAAAATACCTTTCTTCACAAGAATATTACAATCCATTAATAAAATAAACAATGCTACACACAATAAATGCAAAAAAGTACAAAATCGGTAAAACAGGATCTTTCTCCTCTTCGTTATTGAATATCGAATGGCACAGGATAGGCAGGTATGATATGATAGCGCCATCTATGAGAAAGACAGATAAATTACCTAACAATCGAAACAGGGCAACTAAAATAGCTAGGTAGCAGCACAGATAAAATTAGAAGCCAGTGTCGAGATTTTCCACTAGCGTATGAGTACTGCTGTTAGCCTGAAGAGATTAATTGAGCCAACCAATTGTTTTCGATTGGGATACCCAAGGTCAAGGCCATCCCATTGCACTGCGGTTGGGTTGACCCTTGCGGTAATCCCTGATGTTCCTACATCTAGCTTAATCTAATGTAATTTTTGGCAGTGGGAGCTGCGTACGCGCTGTCCCCACTTATAAATGAGAATTTAAAAACGTACTCTGTACGAGTATTCAGTTAATAGCATGTAATGTTGATGCAATTTGTGTCTAACTTTGTTCCGGGGACTTTATATAAGTACATATAAGCTGACGCGTGCAACTTCGTGTGCGTCACGTTCCACAAGAAAGAGAGAGAATATTAAAACTTACTCTGTATGGTTATATGGCTTGTTGATTCAATTAAATTCTAACAAGAGCTTTAAGAAACTCCTGTGGTAGAATACAACAAATAATATAAATACTTACATACTTAGGTAATAACTGGGGTATGTGTACCTTTGCTTTAGTTGAATTCGTCTAATATTATAATTTTAGGGCTAATATAGTCACTGTTTTGTAAATACTTAATTTAAGAGTACAATACCTAGTTTATGACTTGCCTATATGCACGTATAAAAAATCAATACATTAGGTACCTACTGATTTTATTTAAAACGCAATCTTTGAGCTGGGTTAGAAAACATTTTACCAAGCAGCGTTCGTCACTGATGAACAACCTAGAAAGCAAACCTCACATCTGCCAACATTTTTTCCGCTAGACTACCTACATTTTTAACATGTACTGTAATTATCACAACATCTCCAAAAGTATAGGGATTCCTGGCGTTCAGTTCCGCAGTTATTTGGAGGACAAGGCTAAGCTGGCGTCCAAGAAGCTAGGTGTGCTCAACAGGGCGCGGCGGTACTTCACTGCGTCGCAAACACTGCTTCTGTACAAGTCGCAAGTGCGGCCACACATGGAGTACTGCTGTCACCTCTGGGCGTGGGCACCTGAATATCAGCTTCATCCATTTGACTCGGTGCAAAGACGAGCTGTGAGAGTTATCAACGATCCTATACTTACCGGTGGGGTAGAACCTCGTCGCGACAGGAGAGACTTTGCCTCCTTATGCGTGTTCTACCGCCTGTACAATAGTATGTGCTCTAAGGAATTGTTTTGATGCCCACGGCTAAGTTCTATCATCGCAACACATGGAGTACTGCTGTCACCTCTGGGCGTGGGCACCTGAATATCAGCTTCATCCATTTGACTCGGTGCAAAGACGAGCTGTGAGAGTTATCAACGATCCTATACTTACCGGTGGGGTAGAACCTCGTCGCGACAGGAGAGACTTTGCCTCCTTATGCGTGTTCTACCGCCTGTACAATAGTATGTGCTCTAAGGAATTGTTTTGATGCCCACGGCTAAGTTCTATCATCGCATCGCTCGCCACAGACAGGGAGTTCATCCTCACACTCTGCGTCCGGAACGTTCTAGCACGGTTAGATCCGATAGGGGTTTTCTCGCGCACGCTTAAGTTATGGAATAATCTCCTTGCCTCGGTTTTCCCAAACGCCTACAGTATGGGGTTCTTCATAAGGGGGCTAAGAAGGTTTTTACAGAGTCGGCAGCGCGAGTGTGGTACCTTTGGTATTGCAAACGTTCATAGGCTGCGGTTACCATCGGTCCTTCTGGTAGGCCGCATGCTCGTCTGCCACCTTAGTGGTATAAAAATAATGTAAAAAATGATACAACAAAATTTTATATCGTTATGATCGCTTAAAAAACTCGTAAATTCATGTCAGTTTGTTTCATTGCCAAGTTGCAGTTTTGTCTTTCAGTGAATAGGCATTGCTATTCAAAGGAGAACTTTTGAGCACAATGCCACGGGGACCTTATTTAGGTTAGTTTAGAAACTAATAATGTAAATACAATGTCATTATGTTTCACTGTAACTTTGAACAATAAATGTAAAAAAAAGGTACACCTTTGTTATTTAAAATCAGTCGGTAGAGTTCTGGCACTTTTGTCGAAAAAACAAGAGTACCTATGACTCGTTTTTAAATGTCTTATCATAATTATGTAGTAAAATTTGTCCGCTAAAGCTATTATTTTGTCTTAGCTAGGAATCATTCATTGGGCGGAACGAGCATGGTGTAAATGATAACTTGTATTTTAACAAATTTTGTGTCAACTTCCATCCCATATTGAATACACCGGTTCTCGTCCGATCACCGAAATTAAGCAACATTGGGCGTGGTTAGTACTTGGATGGGTGACCGCCTGGGAATACCACGTGATGTTGGCTTTTAGTGATTTTTTAACTTTAGTATTTTTTTTAACCTAATAAGTCTGTACAGTGCAGTGGTAATAATTTAAAAGCCTATGAATCCCATCGTTCGTAATTTCACTCACTTAATATGTTTTACAAGATAATTTGACTTTATTGAGAATAAAACATTACAACCATCCCTTAAAAACGGCGGCACAAATAGTGAATGCCAAATAAATAAAAATAATACGTCTATATAGTAGAGATAATTATTTCTTCAATTTAGAGCGGATGTTTCTGGAAATACACATGATACACCTGAAGCAGAAATTTATGATAGCGCCGCGCCATCTATGGACTGAAAGTAACGTCTTCTACTAAGTTGTGTGCTCGTCATTGACCACTAAGAACCTAATAATTGAAACAGAGCTAGGTACTAAATTTAGCTAGGTAGCAGCACAGATAAAATTAGAAGCCAGTGTTGAGATTTTCCTCTAGGCCATGAGTACTTCTCTTAGCATGAGCGAAATCATACTTACCTGGCATAGGGGACACCGTGATCATGAAGGCGGTTTCCCCAGGGCGAGGCCCTCCCATTGCACTGCGGTTGGGTTGACCCTTGCGATTACCCCTAATGTGGGTAACTCGGGTAATTTTTGGTAATGGGGACTGCGTACGCGCTGTCCCCCATATAGGGTAAACCACCCAATTATTGGCACTTTTAGAATGAATTATTGGCACTTTAGTTAAGAGTATATTTCGAAAAATAAGGGAAACCTAGTTTATTTCAGTTCGGTGTTGCCCATTATGTAGTTGTAGGTATGCATTAAAAAGTAAAATAGCATTCTTTTTCTGTTAGAAATGGGCAAAATTACCTAAAGTGCCAATAATTGGAGGAGTGCCAACGATTGGGTGGTTTACCCTAGTTGGAGAAAACTTACCGCATACTTTACTGACCTTGGTAGTGCGACGTTGAATATCACTATCTTAAATTTCGTGTAAAAATAATCTACGGTGTTATTAAAACTTTGGTATAACAGAAACGGATTATTATATTCATTGTATAAAAGTAGAAGTATGACCTGTGTTTCTCACTCTTCAAGTTCTCAGATTTTTTCTACTTTCAATAACATAAAGACGACAACGAAGTGAAACACCGTATTGGCTTAGTGCATTGCGCAACGCGAACTGTATAAGGGGAGAAGACATAGCATGTTTGCTCGGTTCATATTGGTCTGTTATATTTTGCGGGAGGAATTCATATTCATATACACCTCTACAAAAGCAATCGGCTGTCACTATAGAACTTACACAAACCAATTAAAACAATACACTCATAATTTCAGACATAAACATATATATTTCTTATAAATGTGTGTGTATAAGCGTAAACTTCTTAGAGTCCTTTGACAAAACGGAAACTTTCAGTATGGCGGCGTCATAGATCGTGTTGCTCTATGGCTTATTGTTTATTCAGGTTTATTTCTAGACATGAGTCCCACACAAACTGGTGCCTTCGCAGCAGAGTAGTGAAATACCTTATTGCATTCTATCAAGTAAAAACTGAAACAAATTCGATGAAATTTTGCATGGAATTAGTTTTGCCGTGATGTCAACAATCGAGATTACCTACTAAAATAAGTTCCAATTGTAAACTGGAAGATTCAGTTACTGATCTTGCTACAATCAACAAAACAAGGCAGAATTTAAATTTCAATTTGCCTTTGCTGTTAAAATTACGAGTACAAAAAGTAGTAAACTTTACAAAAGTGGAGAATAATCTAAAATTACTACTATTGATAGGTACAATTTTATTGACACAACATAAAATAACTTTCTTCACAAGAATATTACAATCCATTAATAAAATAAACAATGCTACACACAATAAATGCAAAAAAATACAAAATCGGTAAAACAGTATCTTTCTCCGCTTCGTTATTTAATATCGAATGGCACAGGATAGGCAGGTATGATATGATAGCGCCATCTATGAGAAAGACAGATAAATTACCTAACAATCGAAACAGGGCAACGAAAATAGCTAGGTAGCAGCACAGATAAAATTAGAAGCCAGTGTCGAGATTTTCCACTAGCGTATGAGTACTGCTGTTGCCCTGAGGAGATTCACTATTTCGAATGTGTTCGATTGGGATACCCAAGGTCGAGGCCATCCCATTGCACTGCGGTTGGGTTGACCCTTGCGGTAATCCCTGATGTACTTACCTACTTATATCTAACTAACTTAGTCAGTTATAACGTAATTTTTGGCAGTGTTAGCTGCGTACGCGCTGTCCCCACTTATTGATTAAACGTTTAAAACTTGCACTGCATTCGTAGCATATTGTGTTTAACTAGTTTTGAGTACATTATATATACATACTAGCTGATATTCGTGTGCGTCACATAAGAGAGACAGAGAATTTTAAAACTTACTCGGTATTCTACATGACTTGTTGATTCAGGGTGCTACGGGGTCCTTATTTAGTTTTAGTTTGGATAGGTACTTATAATGTAAATATAAGTATATTTAATAATGTTTCACTGTAATTTTGAAAAATAAATGAAAAAAAAGGTAGATACACCTTTGTTATGTCAAATCAGTCGGTAGGGTTCTGGCACTTCAGTCGAAAAAAAACAAGAAAGAATGACTAACGTTTAAATACCGTATCTATTAGTAAAATTTGACCGCTAAGCTATTATTTTGTGCTAGTAGGTAATCATTTATTGGGCGGAACGTGCATGGTATAAATTAGAACTTGAATTTTAGTAAATGTCTTGCCAATGTCCATACCATGTTGAATACACCGGTTCTCGTCCGATCACCGGAGTTAAGCAACATCGGGCGTGGTTAGTACTTGGATGGGTGACCGCCTGGGAATACCACGTGACGTTGGCTTTTTGCTGTTTTCTAACTTGAGTAATGTCATTTAGCACTATTATATAAATAATGCACATAGTGCTAAATGACAGCTTTTCACTAAGTGCATTGAAAGTATAATTACGGTTCTCTAGCCTTATTATTTAAAAAAAATACTTCCATGCGTGAAATGAGAAATCCAGTTTCTTTTATTGATATAATCAATATGTGAACCATGCGAAATTTTAATTACCTTTGTTCTGTTACAATTATATGTAGAAATTGTAGTAAATTTTAAAATAGCGACAATAATTAGGTAATTTATATAAAAGGCAGTGAATCAATTTTATCGTTTTCGAGTATTTCCACAATACCATCTGATTCTAATATTTCCACAATACCATCTACTACCGAACACCAGATAAAGGACACACCAGGCCGATAACTACGACTACACACCGACTCTATCCACGCCAAACGTTAAAGTTTGGTCGACTAGCGGTCGGTGGTGTAGTGCTGCTGCACGGGCATCTTCTGGCAGTACCTACGGGCACAACACGCGGGGTAGTAATAAATGTCATGATCCCACAAACAAGATTGAACACAAATAGCATCAACAATTCAACATGCTATATAATACAGCGTAAGCTTTAATTATATTGTGGGGACAGCGCGTCCGCTGTCCCCACTGCCAAAAATTAAGCCTCGAGTTTCCCAATTAAGGGTAATCGAAAAGGTCAACCCAACCGCAGTGCTATGGCCTTGGTCAATGGCCTAGACGTGGATAGTTCACGATAATTAATCTCCTCAAGTTAACAACAGTACTCGTTCGCCACTGAAAAATTTCAACTCTGGCTTCTAATTTTGTGGCGCTTTCAGAAATGTCTGCTTTTGGTAAATATTCAGAAACGTCCCCGCGAGATTTTGATTTATTTGGCATTAATTACTTTTGCCGTCAGTTTTTAAAAGAATGATCGTAATACTGTCTTTAAATAAAGTTATCTTATTCTATGGAAATGGTAAGTGGATGATATTTACGAACCATATATGATTCATAAGTTTTTAGATTACTACCACTGTATAAATTCATTTAGGTTTTAGGTAAAAATTACATTACTCAAGCTAAAACCACACGCTAAGGAAGCTCTTAATAGAGAAAGCAGTTTAAATAAGGAATGCCAAATAAATCAATACAGTCAATAGAGCAGGTTCTTTTTTCAATTTAGCAGGGACGTTTTTGAATATCCTCCAAAGCGCCATCTATGAATTGGACGTAAAAGCTTTTACTAAGCTGTGTGCTTCTCAGTTTTGTATTTACGAACGTGACAGAATAATAGATAAGTACTCAAGTGACAATCGATACCAAGCTACTAAAGTTAGCTAGGTAGCAGCACAGATAAAATTAGAAGTCAGTGTCGAGACTGCGCTGTTAACCTGATAGGATATTGCTTATACCAGCAGCCAAAGGACGAGACCCGCCCATTGCACTGCGGGTGGGTTGCCCTTGCAAAAAGATGTACTTATGTATAATTTTTGGCAGTGGGGACTGCTTATGCTGTCCTCCCTTAATAATTATTTTAAGTAAGTATAATACTTACGTCGTGTTCAGTAGCGGATGTGATGCATTTTTTTTTATGTTGCAACCTTGCAGCAATGATACAGTATCATAATAAGTAATTATGATACTGAGGGGGTTTGTGAGTGTTGTTAACAAGCCCCTACACAATCTTAACTTATTAGGTTATTGAAATGAAACACTTGTTAAGTACGCACTGGGAAATATAGTAGCGACTAGCGAGAGCCCTAGGCCTGCGTGGGTTCGCGATCGCGGAAGTATAGAGCGGCGCGGGAGATAGCGAGTGACGTGGTCTCATACCGAAATACTGCGGCTGACTGGAGCGGCGTGCGCGACTGCGCGGCGAGGCGACGCGTGCGTCTTGCGCATGCGCGAAATGTATGCGAGCTGCGCACGCAGGGGTGCAGCGCCTAGCTCGCTAGTCGTTACGTTCTTATATTTATTATATTATTACATAACAGAAAATACATATAGTTACAATTTGTAGGTAATTAATTTTGACAATTTTGTAGGTATATATTTAAAAGTAGACGCCACATCACCCCCCCCCTTGAGCCCGGGCTACGGGCGATAATAAGGGCCAAAATGGTCAGGAAAACGAACAGTACGGCCTGATCGCGTTCTTCTGATACCGGGATCTTCAGCTTCGGGTGTAGACTTAGCGATTGGTGTACGGTGTGGTGGCGTAGGTGTGCTGTCTTGTGTAGTCTGAGTATGAGTGTTATTGTGGAGTGTAATAGGTAAGTCATGTAATATGTAGGCCGGCTTAAGTCGGTCTATTGATACTGTGACTGTTTTATCCCTAAGGAGGAGTTTGAAGGATTTCTCCCCGCGTTCCAGGACCTTATGTGGTCCGGTGTATGCTGGCTTAAATGATCCGGATGACGCGTTATCCCTTAAAAATACGTGAGATGCCGTCGCGAGATCTTTAAATATAAATATGGCACGGTTATTGCAGTGGCGTGACGCTTGTGACGGTTGCAAGTTCCTTGCGAACATGCGTAGCCTATCCACAAACTCGGTTATGTCTGTAGTGTCATAAGTTTCAGGTTCAAAGAAATCACCTGGCAGTCGTAACGTCTGACCGTAGACTAATTCTGCAGACGTCGCCTCAATGTCTTCTTTGTAAGCATTGCGTATACCCAGGAGCACCAGTGGGAGGGCGTCCACCCAACTGTCGTTCCTGTGACACTTTATAGCTGTTTTCAACTGCCTATGAAACCGTTCGATGATCCCGTTTGCCGCGGGATGGTACGCGGTTGTCTTTCTGTGCTCAAAACCAGCTATCTCAGACAACTTTTTGAAGAGCGCAGACTCAAATTGCCGTCCGCGATCTGTTACGATTTGTGTGGGACAACCAAAACGCGCAATCCATCCGTGTAGGAGGGCTTTTGCTACCGTTTCAGCCGTAATATCCTTAATCGGTATTGCCTCCGGCCATCGTGAGAAACGATCAATAGCGGTAAGACAGTACTGGTATCCTTGCGATATTGGGAGAGGGCCGATTAGGTCAATGTGAACGTTCATGAAACGAGAACGTGGTAATTTATAATTACCAAGTGGTGCTGAGACGTGCCGTGTTATTTTAGATTGCTGACACGCTATACAATTTTTCGCAAACTCCCTACAGTCTTTCCTTACTTCAGGCCAGACGTACCGTTCAGCGACAAGCTTGGCACTAGCATTTGCCCCAGGATGGCTAAGGGAATGCAGGCTGTCGAAGACTTGCCGTCGAAACGCTTTCGTGACATATGGTCTCGGTATCTTGCCGCTCTCATCGCAATACAATTCAGACCCGGATCCAGGCAGTAACATCTTTTTCAGGTGCAGTGAGGTACTACTGTCGTCCAGCAACTGTTTGAGTTCTAAGTCAGTACTCTGCGAGTTCGCTAACTCGTTTAAGTTGATAGGCTGGACGATCTCCTCAATTCGGGACAAGGCGTCAGCTACAATGTTGTCCTTGCCTGAAATATGCCTGATATCGGTGGTAAATTGTGAGATGAAATCCAGATGTCTGAATTGTCGTGGTGAGCAATTTTCTTTACGTGTGTGGTACGCGTAGCAGAGGGGTTTGTGATCTGTGTAAATCACAAACTCTCTAGCCTCGACCATATGTCTGAAGTACTTTATTGCTTCATAAACTGCCAGCAGTTCTCGATCGTACGGCGAGTATTTCTGCTGTGCAGTGCTCAGCTTGCGGGAAAAGAAGGCTAAGGGTTCCCACGCATCGCCCCTTAGTTGCTGCAGAACTGCACCTAATGCGGTATCCGAGGCGTCAGTTACTAAGGCGAGCTTTGCGCCTATGTCCGGATGTGCTAGCATGGTCGCCTCGCAGAGGCCTCGCTTGCAAGACTCGAACGCGTCAGTCTCTTTAGGCGAAAAATTAACGGGGTGAGAACCTTTTACTGACCCCACTAAGAGTGCATTAAGAGGTGCTTGGTGCTCTGCAGCACCTGGGATGAAACGCCTGTAAAAGTTTATCATCCCTAGGAACCTTCTAAGCTCACGAACGTTTTTCGGTGGTGTGAAGTTAGCGATAGCGTCAACCTTAGCTGGTAGTGGTTTGGTGCCTTGTGAGGAGATGCAGTAGCCTAAAAAAGTAACCTCTGAGGCTCCAAACACGCATTTAGATGGGTTAATCACCATACCATACTTTTGCAATCTAGTGAATACTTGACGTAGATGGTCTTCGTGTATTTCTTTATTTTGTGAGAATACTAAAAAATCGTCTAAATATCCAAAACAAAAATCAAGACCTCGTAACATTTCGTCGACAAAGCGTTGAAAAGTAGCCCCAGAATTTCTCATTCCGTACCCCATAAAGGGGAAGGAAAATAAACCGAAGGGCGTGGTGATTGCTGTCTTAGGGACATCATCAGGATTGACAGCAATCTGATTGTAAGCTCGAACAAGGTCAATGGTTGAGAACACCTGACAACCGGAGAGATTGTGAGCGAAGTCGTGAATGTGACGTATCGGGTAGCTATCCGGAATCGTCCTCGCATTCAGCATTCGATAATCCCCGCAAGGTCGCCAACCATTGTCCTTTTTAGGTACCAGGTGTAAGGGAGAAGCCCAAGGAGAATCTGATGGTACTGCTATACCACTTGCGAGCAAAGTTTCAAACTCCGCCTTAGCGATTTTTAATTTGTCTGGTGCCAACCGTCGCGGTGTACACGATACAGGTGGCCCAGGTGTAGTGCGTATGTGATGTTTAGTGTTGTGTGTAGGTGCCTTAAGAATACCCGACGGCCGGGTAATGTCAGGGTATTCGCGGAGTATGTCGTTGTATAAAGAATCACCAAATCTTACCTTGACCGAAGAGACGATATCAGAAGAAAGGGCAGGCGAAGCCGGGGTCGCAAGTGATGTATCACTGTCTATAAGTCGTTGACCTCGTACGTCCACGATTAGATTATACCACGACAAAAAATCTACCCCTATTATCGCCTTCGTTACATCTGCGACGATAAATCTCCACGAAAAGTCACGGCGTAAACCTATATTTAACTTAAGGAACACATATCCGTAGGTATTAATGACGCTACCATTTGCCGCACTCAACTCGTAATCGCACTTTGAGTTTTTGAATTTCACCGCTGATTTAGGGAACACACATACGTCGCTGCCGGTGTCGATAAGAAATCTCGTTTTGGTCTCCCTATCGGTAACAAATAAGCGACCTGTAGTCCGACAGTCGTCAGTCGCCATTACTGACTGCCGGTCCCTTTTCCCGCAAAATCACAGGGCTTCCTACATTGGCTTGCTTGGTCGCCGAATCGATGGTGGTACCAACAAACTGGGAACTGGCGATAATTCGACTCTGACCGTCTGGTAGGTACTCGCTCCCGTGACTGACTCTGGTTCCGATTACGGGTGTGGTCACTATGTCTGGGTCGCGACATTCTGTCCATATTAGTAGTTAAAGCTTGTACCTGTTTCGTTAGCTCACATAGTTGCGCCGCCACTGGATCTGAGCTGCCGGTTGAAGATGACGCACGCACAGCGGACGTGGATGCCACTTGCGGGCCTGCCACATCGTGAATCGCATCCGCTAATTCTGCTACCTCATCCAGCGGCGCCTTCAACTGTGTAGCGATGATTGTTTGCGTGCCACGGGGAAGTCGACTGGTCCATATCGTTCGCATGAACTCTTCCGGTACCGTGGGTCCCGCCAACTGACGAAGGTGCCGTAAAAACTGAGACGGCTTGCGGTCCCCGAGCTCCTCGTGTGTTAAAAGCTGTTGTACTTTTTTCTCGCGGGACGCGGAGAGTCTTTTCACTAGTTCTGATTTTAGTCTCTCGTATTTGTCAGGGCCGGCGGGCGCCGTGATTATGTCTTCAACTTCCGCTGCATACACCGGGTCCAACGATCCAATGGCGTAATTATATTTTGTCACGTCCGTGGTTATGTGCGCCAGCGCGAACTGGCCCTCCAGCTGCGCGAACCATAGCGCCGGCTTTTCCGGGTAAAAAGGTGGGACTCGTACGCCGACGCGGTATACGTCGTGCGGGTGAGACCTTGGATCGGGAACGCTGATTTTCTCGTCCCCTGCCGCATTTTGCTCCGTATTCGTACTCATTGTGTTCTTACGGGGTCACCACTGAGGGGGTTTGTGAGTGTTGTTAACAAGCCCCTACACAATCTTAACTTATTAGGTTATTGAAATGAAACACTTGTTAAGTACGCACTGGGAAATATAGTAGCGACTAGCGAGAGCCCTAGGCCTGCGTGGGTTCGCGATCGCGGAAGTATAGAGCGGCGCGGGAGATAGCGAGTGACGTGGTCTCATACCGAAATACTGCGGCTGACTGGAGCGGCGTGCGCGACTGCGCGGCGAGGCGACGCGTGCGTCTTGCGCATGCGCGAAATGTATGCGAGCTGCGCACGCAGGGGTGCAGCGCCTAGCTCGCTAGTCGTTACGTTCTTATATTTATTATATTATTACATAACAGAAAATACATATAGTTACAATTTGTAGGTAATTAATTTTGACAATTTTGTAGGTATATATTTAAAAGTAGACGCCACAATACTATATCATTCACGGGACATCCTTCCTGAGGGCTTACCCGGGGCTCTCAACCATAGGCTGTTAGGCGTGGCGTGAGGTTTTTTAGTCGGTAAGAGTCCGGCATAACATCCTATGAAGATTTTCCCTCACGTTAAACAAAAAAAAAAATGATACTATATCATTGCTGCACGCTTTCAAAGGCTGCACGTTCTGTGACAACGAGTGTCTGAACTGCTAATGCCCGAGCAGCACCAACGCTAGTCGTCCAAACATTACTACCCGTTCGCTCTAACTTTGCCGCTGGCGTAGAGGCGTATACTCGAATTGTTAATTACACGAAGTAAATTGACAGTAGCTAATGTCACTTCGTCATAGAAAATATGGAACATTGTATGAAGAAGTAACATTAGTTGCTGTCAATTTACTTCGTCTAATAAAAAAATCGACTTTAGTATGGAGCCGAGCGGCAAAGTTAGAGCAAACGAGCAGTACCTACAGTTCCGCGGTGTGTGCAGTTATCGGCCCTTTTTACCAGTAGGTGTTTCAATCAGTTTCTCCTTGATTTCAATTTCGCACAATACCACCGATAATATAGGTACTATTCTATTACTATTCAAATAATTACAAAGTTCGCTCTGTAAACCACAGCCTCTTTATACTGTGATAATATTGTAATAATATTTTCTATAATAAATAATACTTACTGCACACTACCATAGTACAGAACTATAAACTCGGACACTACTTAGATAAGTAGTAACATGGATAGTGTATTGACGTATTGTGTCATATTTATTGGTGTTTATAAAATGCTGTCATGATTGTGCAAAATAATTTTTTTAATTATTTTAATATGATAAATTTAGGTATATCTTACTATTATTATAAATGTTAAACTTTGTGAGTGTAGATGTGTGGATGTTTGATAGATAAATAGACAGATAGATAGATACTCTTTATTGTAATACCATAATACAATTTATACTATGATGTTTGTTACTCTTTCACGCGCGAACGGCTGAACTGATCTGACTGAAATTTGGTACAGGGATACATTATAGTCTGGAATAACACGTACTTTTTATCCCGGGAATAAATTTCTACGGGAAGCGGGAACGGGAACCAATTTTACGCGGTCGAAGCTGCGAATGAAATGAAATAAAATCAATCATTGCATTTCGCAAAATAATGAAAAAGAAGAGAGAATTAATACATACTAACTATTATACTTTTTTTATAATGTCGAGGCTTAAAAGCCAGCTCAAAGTAGAGATAATGGTTTTATTCTTGTAAAAGGCACGATCTTTTATGAATTGCCTATTGTGACTCAATATATTGTTGATCGGAAGTTCGGAACTATTGTGTAATAATAATAATAAAGGTCAGTCAGGTACATTTTTTGAAGCGCCATCTATGAGCGGGATTAAAAAACATTTTACCAAGCACTGGTAATAGTCATTGATACCGTAGAATAATGTAACAAGCGAGAGAGCAAAGCACACAACATCCTACAGGTAGCAGCACAAGTAAAATCAAAAGTCAGTGTCAAGATTCTCCGTAAGCGAATGAGTACCGCTGTTAGCTTTAGCGAATTCATACTTACCTGGCATAGGGGATACCGTGATCATCAAGGCGGTTCCCCCAGGGCGAGGCCCTCCCATTGCACTGCGGTTGGGTTGACCCTTGCGATTACCCCTAATGTGGGTAACTCGGATGCGTAATTTTTGGTAGTGGGGACTGCGTACGCGCTGTCCCCCCATTAACCTGTAAATAAACAATATGCTCTTTACACCTACTCTGACAAAGCTCAACTCTACTTTTACTCCGATTTATTTTACGATTTCATTTCTATTGATAGAATTAATTAAATACATTTTCTAAGAACTTTTCTAAAAATTTTCTCGAACCAAATGAAATTTCAATCAATCCCATTTTGTGCTATTATTGTATTGGTTGTTTCTGTGGAACATACTGGAATTATATTCTGTCAATGTACCTACTATGCTATGCCATTACTACAATAAGTTTCAGTTTGTGATAACGGTGATAGAAACAGAACGTTGTAGAATAAAAACATCCAGTTTCTTCTATTGATATGAATCAATAGTACAACAATGTAAAATTTAAATTGAATTAGTTTTAAAACTGTGTTATAAAAATATCTAAAAAAGTCTGATAGAGTTTTATGCTTCGCTCACAAATAACATTTTTTTATAGAAAACCAAATTGCTCTAAAGTAATGCAATATTATCGACAGGAAAATAATGCGGGGAAACTTAATAAAGAGCTGTGAGCGAGAGCGAGCATCAGCTAGTTTGTGGTTGTGGTTATGGTATAAAATAAATATGGAAGTTGCATTTTCGAAAAAATAGCGCCAACGTCCATACCATGTTGAATACACCGGTTCTCGTCCGATCACCGAAGTTAAGCAACATCGGACGTGGTTAGTACTTGGATGGGTGACCGCCTGGGAATACCACGTGATGTTGGCTTTTTGTAGTTTTTAGCTTTAGTAATGTAATTTTTTCTTAAACGCTAATGAATCTATACCATGTAATACATTATTAAAACAATTGAAAAGTCTGTTTGTAATTTAAAATTTAAACAGTACAGCAGTAACATTTCACGGTACTTACATAAACAATACATTTTTGCTCTGTTTGTTCCGGCTGGACCTATTTTATCAGCATATTTTAGAGCTAATGTTATACTTGTACAAGAGTAACATTTGTGGAGAGCAATGTGTGTGGTGTTCGAAGATTTCTGGTGAAGCCGGGGAGGCACAACTAGTTGAATCATACAGACTTTACTTAAAACGCCATCTATGAGCTGGATTAAAAAACCTTTTGACTAAACATGCTGCTTGGTCATAATGTTTCGTGTCGTTGCAAATGCCGTTGAGTGATGTAACAAGCGAGAAAGCAAAGCTCACAACATCCCACAGGTAGCAGCTAGCAGCACAAGTTAGATCAAAAGTGTCAAGATTCTCCGCTAGCGTATCAGTACTGTTGGCAGCCTGAGTAAATTCATACATACCTGGCATAGGGGACACCGTGATCATGAAGGCGGTTCCCCCAGGGCGAGGCGCTATCGAATGTATCACGGCGAATGTTCTGAAGAGCTATTCAACTTGATCCCACCCTCTCCTTTCCGATCCCGAACAACACGTGCCGGGCAAAGATGCCACTCACACACCACACAGTGGAGAGAATCTTCGCCAGAATTGAGCGTTTCAAAAGATCGTTCCTCTGTCGAACTATAAAAACATGGAACGACCTGCCTGCACACGTGTTTTCCTCATCTTACAATCTCGAGCTCTTCAAGAGGAGCGTAAAGAGGCACATCACAGGGCCGCCAACTTGAGGACCACTGTCAGAAGTAGCCCCTAATCGCTAGATGAGCCATGGCTCTCCATCAGGCTGTTGGCGACGTCAATTTGGCGAGCTAAATAAAAAAAAACTAAAAAAGTGGTAAATAATCTAAAATGACTACTATTGATAGGTACAATTTTATTGACACAACATTAAATAACTTTCTTCACAAGAATATTACAATCCATTAATAAAATAAACAATGTTACACACAATAAATGCAAAAAAATATAAAATCGGTAAAACAGCATTTTTATTCGTTATTGAATTTCGAATGGCACAGGATAGGCAGGTATTATATGATAGCGCGCCATCTATGAGAAAGACAGATAATTACCTAACAATCGAAACAGGGCAACTAAAATAGCTAGGTAGCAGCACAGATAAAATTAGAAGCCAGTGTCGAGATTTTCCTCTAGCGTATGAGTACTGCTGTTGCCCTGAGGAGATTTATTATTTCGAATGTGTTCAATTGGGATACCCAAGGTCGAGGCCATCCCATTGCACTGCGGTTGGGTTGACCCTTGCGGTAATCTCTGATGTACTTACCTACTTATATCTAACTTAGTCAGTTATAACGTAATTTTTGGCAGTGGTAGCTGCGTACGCGCTGTCCCCACTTATTGATGAAACGTTTAAAACTTGCGCTGCATTCGTAGCATATTGTGTTTAACTAGTTTTGGGGACATTATAATACATACTAGCTGATATTCGTGTGCGTCACATAAGAGAGACAGAGAATTTTAAAACTTACTCGGTATTCTACATGACTTGTTGATTCGGGGTGCTACGGGGTCCTTATTTAGTTTTAGTTTGGATAGGTACTTATCATGTAAATATAAGTATATTTAATAATGTTTCACTGTAATTTTGAAAAATAAATGAAAAAAAAAGGTAGATACACCTTTGTTACTTCAAATCAGTCGGTAGGGTTCTGGCACTTCAGTCGAAAAAAACAAGAAAGAATGACTAACGTTTAAATAGCGTATCTATTAGTAAAATTTGACCGCTAAGCTATTATTTTGTGCTAGTAGGTAATCATTTATTGGGCGGAACGTGCATGGTATAAATTAGAACTTGAATTTTAGCAAATGTCTTGCCAACGTCCATACCATGTTGAATACACCGGTTCTCGTCCGATCACCGAAGTTAAGAAACATCGGGCGTGGTTAGTACTTGGATGGGTGACCGCCTGGGAATACCACGTGACGTTGGCTTTTTGCTGTTTTGTAACTTGAGTAATGTCATTTAGCACTATGTGCAATATTTAAATAAATAATGCACATAGTGCTTAATGACAGCTTTTCACTAAGTGCATTGAAGTTCTCTAGCCTAATTATTTAAAAAATACTTCCAGACGGGAAATGAGAAATCCAGTTTCTTTTATTGATATAATCAATATATGAACCATGCGAAATTTTAATTCCCTTTGTTCTGTTACAATTATATGTAGAAATTGTAGTAAAATTTAAAATAGCGACAATAATTAGGTAATTTACATAAAAGGCAGTGAATCAATTATCGTTTTCGAGTATTTCCACAATACCACCTACTACCGAACACCAGATAGAGAACACACCAGGATAGCTACGGCTACACACCGACTCTATCCACGCCAAACTTTACAGTTTGGTCGACTAGCGGTCGGTGGTGCTGCACGGGCATCTTCTGGCAGTACCTACGGGCACAACACGCCGGGTAGTAATAAATGTCATGATCCCACAAACAAGGTCGAACACAAATAGCATCAACAATTCAACATGCTATATAATACAGCGTAAGCTTTAATTCTTATTATATTATGGGGACAGCACTGCCAAAAATTAGGCCTCGTTCCCCCATTAGAGGTAATCGAAAAGGTCAACCCAACCGCAGTGCAATGCGATGGCCTAGACGTAGATAGTTCACGATAATTAATCTCCTCAAGCTAACATCAGAACTCGTTAGCCAGTGAAAAATTTCAATACAGTACAATACAATAATTTAGGACGTGCCTGCTCTTTGATTGCTCAGAGATTTTGATTTATTTGGCATTAATTACTTTTGCCGTCGTTTTTAAAAGAATGATTGTAATACTGTCTTTGAATTAAGTTATCTTATTTTATGGAAATGGTAAGTGGATGATATTTACGAACCATATGATTCATAAGTTTTTAGATTACTACCACTTAATAAATCCATTTAGGTTTTAAGTAAAAATTACATTACTCAAGCTAAAAGCACACGCAAAGGAAGCTCATAATAGAGAAAGCACTTTAAATAAGGAATGCCAAATAAATCAATACAGTCAATAGAGCAGGCTAAGAATACGGACTAAGCAGGTTCTTTCTGCGCAAATAAATATCTTATCTTATCTTATCTTCTTTAATTTAGCAGGGACGTTTTTGAATATCTTCCAAAGCGCCATCTATGAATTGGACGTAAAAGCTTTTACTAAGTTGTGTGCTTCTCAGTCTTGTATTTACGAACGTGACAGAATGACAGATAAGTACTCAAGTGACAATCGATACCAAGCTACTAAAGTTAGCTAGGTAGCAGCACAGATAAAATTAGAAGTCAGTGTTGAGATTTTCCACTAGCGTATGAGTACTGCGCTGTTAGCCTGATAGAATATTGCTCATAACAGTAGCCACGGGACGAGACCCTCCCATTGCACTGCGGGTGGGTTTCCCTTGCGACGGAATGTAATGTAACTTAAGCAAAGCATAATTTTTGGCAGTGGGGACTGCTAATGCTGTCCTTCCTTAATAATTATTTTAAGTAGGTATAATACGCCGTATTCGGTAGCGGATGTGATGTTGCTGCATTTTATTTTATGTTGCAACCTTGTTACTTATTGGGATACTATAACATTGCTGCACGTTCTGTGACAACAAGTGTCTGTGCTGCCAGATGCCCGAGCAGGACCAACGCTAGTCGTCCAAACATTACAGTTCCGCGGTGTGTGCAGCTATCGGTCCATTTTACCAGTAGGTGTTCGCATCGGTCTCTCCTTGATTTCAATTTCGCATAATAGTACCACAGATAATATACTATTACTATTCAAATAATTACAAAGTTTGCTCTTTAAACCACAGCCTGTTTATACTGTGATAATACCACAGATTATACATATAATATTTTCTATCTTACTAATATTATAAATGCGAATGTTTGTGAGTGTGGATGTTTGTTACTCTTTCACGCTCAAACGGCTGAACGGATCGGGCTGAAATTTCGTGCAGAGATACAATATAGTCTGGAATAACACATAGGCTACTTTTTATTCCGGGAGTACATTTCCATGGGAAGCGGGAAGTAAAATTTCACGCTGACGTAGCCGCGAGCGCCATCTATCCCATATCTATGTACTTTAAACGTGTTATAAAAGTCACAACAATACCATAAATGCACATTTCAATGAATGTCTATCTTCTAATATATAAAATTCTCGTGTCACAGTTGTCGTTGCCATACTCCTCCGAAACGGCTTAACCGATCCTTATGAAATTTTGTGAGCATATTGAGTAGGTCTGAGAATTGTAACATCTATTTTTCATACCCCTAAGTGACCGGGAATAACATTCCACGCGGGCGGAGCCGCGGGCATCAGCTAGTAATAAATAATACTTACTGCACACTACCGTAGTATAGAAATATAAACTCTGACACTACTTAGATATGTACATGGATAGTGTATTGTGTAATATTTATTGGTGTTTATAAAATGCTGTCATGATTGTGCAAAATATTTTATTTTTTTATTTTGATATGATTAATTTATATCTCACTATTATTATAGATGTTAAACTTTGTGAGTGTGGATGTGTAGATGTGTGGATGTTTGTTACTCTTTCACGCTCGAACGGCTGAACTGATCTGGCTGAAATTTGGTACTGAGAAACATTATAGTCTGGAATAACACATAGGCTAGGCTACTTTTTATCATATAACATCATATATCATAACTTCCTACGGGAAGCGAGAACGGGAACAAATTTTACGCGGGTGAAGCTGCGTGCATCAACTTGTTTTAAAATATGTATTTATTTATTTAAAACCTCTTACAACCATTCTTACAGGCTAACCCAATACAATGGAAGCAGAACTCATTTATACGTCTTAAATGCAGTAACAGATTTAGGTATTGGCGTAGTAACTATTATTTAATCTGTGGTATTGGTCAAAAGTCACAAAATAATTTCAGGTAAAAGAACTTATCTAAGTAGGTACATTAAATTACAATAATTAAAAAGAATAAAAAGAAGCACTTAAACAACGTCAATTAAAAGAATAAGTATAAGTTAAATGATTGCATTTTGCAAAATAATGAAAAACAAGAGAGAATGAATACCTACTTACTATAGAATTGTATTTTTTTTCTATAATGTAGAGATAATGGTTTTATGCTAGTAAAAGGCACGATCTTTTATGAATTGCCTATTGTGAGTCTATATTGTTGATCTTAAGTTCGGAACTATTGTGTTATAAACGTCAATCAGGTACATTTTTGAAGCACCATCTATGAGCGGGATTAAAAAGCATTTTACTAAGCACCGGTAATAGTCATTGATACCGTAGAATAATGTAACAAGCGAGAGAGCAAAGCACACAACATCCTACAGGTAGCAGCACAAGTAAAATCAAAAGTCAGTGTCAAGATTCTCCGTAAGCGAATGAGTACCGCTGTTAGCCTTAGCCAAATCATACTTACCTGGCATAGGGGATACCGTGATCATGAAGGCGGTTCCCCCAGGGCGAGGCCCTCCCATTGCACTGCGGTTGGGTTGACCCTTGCGATTACCCCTAATGTGGGTAACTCGGATGCGTAATTTTTGGTAGTGGGGACTGCGTACGCGCTGTCCCCCCATTAACCTGTAAATAAACAATATGCTCTTTACACCTACTCTGTCTAAGCTCGACTCTACTTTTACTCCAATGTATTTTACGATTTCATTTCTATTGATAGAATAAATTGAATACATTTTCTACGATCTGAAAATTTAATCGAACCAAATAAAATTTCAATCAATCCCATTTTGTTCTATTATTGTATTGATTGTTTCAGTGGAATATACTGGAATTATATTCTGTCAATGTGCTATGCTATGCCATTACTACAGTAAGTTTCAGTTTGTGATGTTGGTGATAGAAACAGTAGAACGTTGTAGAATAAAATAATCCCGTTTCTTCTATTGATAAAATCAATAGTACAACAATGTGAAATTTAAATTCAATTTGTTTTAAAACTGTGTTTTAAAGAGTCACAAAAAAGTCTGTGATAGAGTTCTATGCTTCGCTCACAAATAACGTGTTTTTATAGAAAACCAAATTGCTCTAAAGTAATGCAATATTATCGAAGGGAAAATAATGCGGGGAAACTTAATTAAGATATTTGAGCGAGTGCGATCATCAGCTAGTATGTGGTTGTGGTTATGGTATAAAATAAATATGGAAGTTGCATTTTAGGAAACATAGTGCCAACGTCCATACCATGTTCAATACACCGGTTCTCGTCCGATCACCGAAGTTAAGCAACATCGGGCGTGGTTAGTACTTGGATGGGTGACCGCCTGGGAATACCACGTGATGTTGGCTTTTTGTGATTTTTTAGCTTGAGTAATATAATTTTTGCTTCACAAACACCATCTATAAGCATGATTAGAATGACTAAACATGCTGCTTGGTCAAAATGTTTCGTGTCGTTACAAATACCGTTGAGTGATGTAACAAGCGAGAAAGCAAAGCACACAACATCCTACAGGTAGCAGCACAAGTAAAATCAAAAGCCAGTGTCAAGATTCTCCGCTAGCGTATCAGTACTGTTGGCAGCCTGAGTAAATTCATACTTACCTGGCATAGGGGACACCGTGATCATGAAGGTGGTTCCCCCAGGGCGAGTCGCTATCGAAAGTATCACGGCGAATGTTCTGAAGAGCTCTTCAACCTGATCCCACCCTCTCCTTTCCGATCCCGAACAACACGTCCCAGGCAAAGATGCCACTCACACACAGTGGAGAGAATCTTCGCCAGAACTAAACGTTTCACGCCTGTAGCACACCTCCGAAACCATGATAGCGGAACCGCAGTAATTCCGCCAAGTTCTGTCACATGTAGGAGGAGTGGGACACTAGCGAAACCGCCTGTTCTAATGCATAGATTTAACTATCTTCTATCTCTTTCACCGCACGGTTCCGCTAATCTGCTCTTACGCCAGTCTAACCTCCGCGCTTCGGCCGCCTTGTTATTGCGGTGCCGCGTTGTCTACGCGCCGGTTTGTCAAAATTGACAGAAATACAGAGCGGAATGGCGAAACTAATATTTTTTCAGTAAATGGACGTGAAGTTCACGGAAAAACTACTTCAAGCCATCAGAAATAGACCCTTTATTAAGTCATCCAGATAATAAAAATAATATGATAAAATTGCGATAGCGTCACATCGACTAACTCGTGTCAGGTTCCGTTGCCCAGTCAATCCACACTTGATCACAGCGGCATTCATTCAGCGGTTCCGCTGTTCTGGTTTCGCGGCGGAGGTGCGCCAAGGGCGTCAAAAGATCGTTCCTCTGTCGAACTATAATAATAACATGGAACGACCTGCCTGCACACGTGTTTCCCTCATCTTACAATCCCGGGTTCTTCAAGAGGACCGTGAAGAGGCACATCATAGGGCCGCCAACTTGAGGACCACTGTCAGAAGTGGCCCCCAATCGCTAGATGCGCCACGGCTCTCCATCAGACTGTTAGCGACGTCAATTTGGCGAGCTAAATATAAAAAAAAAAAACTTTTTAAAAGTGGAGAATAATCTAAAATGACTACTATTGATAGGTACAATTTTATTGACACAACAAAATAACTTTCTTCACAAGAATATTACAATCCATTAATAAAATAAACAATGCTACACACAATAAATGCAAAAAAATATAAAATCGGTAAAACAGGATCTTTCTTCTCTTCTTTATTGATTTTCGTATGGCACAGGATATGCAGGTATTATATGATAGCGCGCCATCTATGAGAAAGTCAGATAATTACCTAACAATCGAAACAGGGCAACTAAAATAGCTAGGTAGCAGCACAGATAAAATTAGAAGCCAGTGTCGAGATTTTCCACTAGCGTATGAGTACTGCTGTTGCCCTGAGGAGATTCATAAGTTTAAATGTGTTCGATTGGGATACCCAAGGTCGAGGCCATCCCATTGCACTGCGGTTGGGTTGACGCTTGCGGTAATCCCTGCTGTACTTACCTACTTATATCTAACTAACTTGGTCAGTTATAACGTAATTTTTGGCAGTGGGAGCTGCGTACGCGCTGTCCCCACTTATTGATGAAATGTTTAAAACTTGCGCTGCATTCGTAGCCTATTGTGTTTATCTAGTTTTGGGGACATTATATATACATACTAGCTGATATTCGTGTGCGTCACATAAGAGAGACAGAGAATTTTAAAACTTACTCGGTATTGTACATGACTAGGTACACCTTTGTTACGTCAAATCAGTCGGCAGGGTTTTGGCACTTCAGTCGAAAAAAACAAGAAAGAATGACTAACGTTTAAATACCGTATTAGTAAAATTTGACCGCTAAACTATTTGATTTGTGCTAGTAGGTAATCATTTATTGGGCGGAACATGCATGGTATAAATTAGAACGTGAATTTTAGCAAATGTCGTGCCAACGTCCATACCATGTTGAATACACCGGTTCTCGTCCGATCACCGAAGTTAAGCAACATCGGGCGTGGTTAGTACTTGGATGGGTGACCGCCTGGGAATACCACGTGACGTTGGCTTTTTGCTGTTTTCTAACATGAGTAATGTCATTTAGCACTATGTGCATTATTTCTATAAATAATGCACATAGTGCTTAATGACAGCTTTTCACTAAGTGTATTGAAAGTATAATTACGGTTCTCTAGCCTTATTATTTAAAAAATACTTCCAGACGTGAAATGAGAAATCCAGTTTCTTTTATTGATATTATCAATGCGAACTATGCGAAATTATAATTCCCTTTGTTCTGTTACAATTAATTATGTAAAAATTGTAGTAAAATTTAAAATAGCGACAATAATTAGGTAAGTTACATAAAAGGCGGTGAATCAATTATCGTTTTCGAGTATTTCCACAATACCATCTGATTCTACTATTTCCACAATACCACCTACTACCGAACACCAGATAGAGGACACACCAGGCCGATAGCTACGGCTACACACCGACTCTATCCACGCCAAACGTTAAAGTTTGGTCGACTAGCGGTCGGTGGTGCAGTGCTGCTGCACGGGCATCTTCTGGCAGTAACTACGGACACAACACGCGGGGTAGTAATAAATGTCATGATCCCACAAACAAGTTTGAACACAAATAGCATCAACAATTCAACATGCTATATAATGAAGCGTAAGCTTTAATTCTTATTATATTATGGGGACAGCACTGCCAAAAATTAGGCCTCGTTCCCCCATTAGAGGTAATCGAAAAGGTCAACCCAACTGCAGTGCAATGGGATGGCCTAGACGTAGATAGTTCACGATAATTAATCTCCTCAAGCTAACATCAGAACTCGTTAGCCAGTGAAAAATTTCAATACGGTACAATACAATAATTTAGGACGTGCCTGCTCTTTGATTGCTCAGAGATTTTGATTTATTTGGCATTAATTACTTTTGCCGTCGTTTTTAAAAGAATGATTGTAATACTGTCTTTAAATAAAGTTATCTTATTTTATGGAAATGGTAAGTGGATGATATTTACGAACCATATGATTCATAAGTTTTTAGATTACTACCACTTTATAAATCCATTTAGGTTTTAAGTAAAAATTACATTACTCAAGCTAAAAGCACACGTAAAGGAAGCTCATAATAGAGAAAGCAGTTTAAATAAGGAATGCCAAATAAATCAATACAGTCAATAGAGCAGGCTAAGAATACGGACTAAGCAGGTTCTTTCTTTAATTTAGCAGGGACGTTTTTGAATATCTTCCAAAGCGCCATCTATGAATTGGACGTAAAAGCTTTTACTAAGCTGTGTGCTTCTCAGTCTTGTATTTACGAACGTGACAGAATGACAGATAAGTGCTCAAGTGACAATCGATACCACGCTACTAAAGTTAGCTAGGTAGCAGCACAGATAAAATTAGAAGTCAGTGTCGAGATTTTCCACTAGCGTATGAGTACTGCTGTTGCCCTGAGGAGATTTATTATTTCGAATGTGTTCGATTGGGATACCCAAGGTCGAGGCCATCCCATTGCACTGCGGTTGGGTTGACGCTTGCGGTAATCCCTGCTGTACTTACCTACTTATATCTAACTAACTTGGTCAGTTATAACGTAATTTTTGGCAGAGGGAGCTGCGTACGCGCTGTCCCCACTTATTGATGAAAAGTTTAAAACTTGCGCTGCATTCGTAGCATATTGTGTTTAACTAGTTTTTGGGACATTATATATATGTACATACTAGCTGATATTCGTGTGCGTCACATAAGAGAGACAGAGAATTTTAAAACTTACTCGGTATTCTACATGACTTGTTGATTCGGGGTGCTACGGGGTCCTTATTTAGTTTTAGTTTGGATAGGTACTTATAATGTAAACATAAGTATATTTAATAATGTTTCACTGTAATTTTGAACATTAAATGAAAAAAAAAAGTACACCTTTGTTACGTCAAATCAGTCGGTAGGGTTCTGGCACTTCAGTCGAAAAAAACAAGAAAGAATGACTAACGTTTAAATACGGTATTAGTAAAATTTGACCGCTGAGCTATTGTTTTGTGTTAGTAGGTTATCATTTATTGGGCGGAACGTGCATGGTATAAATTAGAACTTGAATTTTAGCAAATGTCGTGCCAACGTCCATACCATGTTGAATACACCGGTTCTCGTCCGATCACCGAAGTTAAGCAACATCGGGCGTGGTTAGTACTTGGATGGGTGACCGCCTGGGAATACCACGTGACGTTGGCTTTTTGCTGTTTTCTAACTTGAGTAATGTTATTTTTTTTATTGATATTATCAATATGTGAACCATGCGAAATTTTAATTCCCTTTGTTCTGTTACAATTATATGTAGAAATTGTAGTAAAATTTAAAATAGCGACAATAATTAGGTTTTCGAGTATTTCCACAATACCATCTGATTCTACTATTTCCACAATACCACCTACTACCGAACACCAGATAGAGGACACACCAGGCCGATAGCTACGGCTACACACCGACTCTATCCACGCCAAACGTTAAAGTTTGGTCGACTAGCGGTCGGTGGTGCAGTGCTGCTGCACGGGCATCTTCTGGCAGTACCTACGGACACAACACGCGGGGTAGTAATAAATGACATGATCCCACAAACAAGGTTGAACACAAATAGCATCAACAATTCAACATGCCATATAATACAGCGTAAGCTTTAATTCTTATTATATTGTGGGGACAGCGGACCCGCTGTCCCCACAATATCTATAGCATACTAATTGCTTTAAATATTAAAAATCAATGGCCTAGACGTGGATAGTTCACGATAATTAATCTCCTCAAATTAACAACAGTACTCGTTCGCCAGTGAAAAATTTCAACTCTGGCTTCTAATTTTGTGGCGCTTTCAGAAATGTCTGCTTTTGGTAAATATTCAGAAACGTCCCCGCGAGATTTTGATTTATTTGGCATTAATTACTTTTGCCGTCAGTTTTTAAAAGAATGATCGTAATACTGTCTTTAAATAAAGTTATCTTATTCTATGGAAATGGTAAGTGGATGATATTTACGAACCATATGATTCATAAAATTTTAGATTACTACCACTGTATAAATTCATTTAGGTTTTAAGTAAAAATTACACTACTCAAGCTAAAACCACACGCAAAGGAAGCTCTTTATAGAAAAAGCAGTTTAAATAAGGAATGCCAAATAAATCAATACAGTCAATAGAGCAGGTTCTTTCTTCAATTTAGCAGGGATGTTTTTGAATATCTTCCAAAGCGCCATCTATGAATTGGACGTAAAAGCTTTTACTAAGCTGTGTGCTTCTCAGTCTTGTATTTACGAACGTGACAGAATGACAGATAAGTACTCAAGTGACAATCGATACCAAGCTACTAAAGTTAGCTAGGTAGCAGCACAGATAAAATTAGAAGTCAGTGTCGAGATTTTCCACTAGCGTATGAGTACTGCGCTGTTAGCCTGATAGAATATTGCTCATAACAGTAGCTACGGGACGAGACCCTCCCATTGCACTGCGGGTGGGTTTCCCTTGCGACGGAATGTAATGTAACTTAAGCAAAGCATAATTTTTGGCAGTGGGGACTGCTTATGCTGTCCTCCCTTAATAATTATTTTAAGTATAATACACGGTATTCAGTAGCGGATGTGATGTTGATGCATTTTATTTTATGTTGCAACCTTGTTACTTATTGGGATACTATAACTTTGCTGCCCGTTCTGTGACAACAAGTGTCTGTGCTGCCAGATGCCCGAGCAGCACCAACGCTAGTCGTCCAAACATTACAGTTCCGCGGTGTGTGCAGCTATCGGTCCATTTTACCAGTAGGTGTTCGCATAGGTCTATCCTTGATTTCAATTTCGCGTAATAGTACCACACATAATATACTATTACTATTCAAATAATTACAAAGTTTGCTCTATAACCCACAGCCTCTTTATACTGTGATAATACCACAGATTATACATATAATATTTTCTATAATAAATAATACTTACTGCACACTACCGTAGTATAGAAATATAAACTCTGACACTACTTAGATAAGTAGTAACATGGATAGTGTATTTGACGTATTGTGTAATATTAATTGGTGTTTATAAAATGCTGTCATGATTGTGCAAAATATTTTTTATATTATTTTGAAATGATAAATTTAGGTATACCTTACTAATATTATAAATGTTAAACTTTGTGAGTGTAGATGTGTGGATGTTTGATAGATAGATAGACAGATAGATAGATACTCTTTATTGTAATACCATAATACAATTTATACTATGATGTTTGTTACTCTTTCACGCGCGAACGGCTGAACTGATCTGACTGAAATTTGGTACAGGGATACATTATAGTCTGGAATAACACGTACTTTTTATCCCGGGAATAAATTTCTACGGGAAGCGGGAACGGGAACCAATTTTACGCGGTCGAAGCTGCGGGCATCGGCTAGTTTTAAAATATGTATGTATATTAAATGAAATGAAATAAAATCAATCGGCATTGCATTTTGCAAAATAATGAAAAACAAGAGAGAATGAATACATACTAACTATTATATTTTTTTTATAATGTCGAGGCTTAAAAGCCAGCTCAAGGTAGAGATAATGGTTTTATTCTAGTAAAAGGCACGATCTTTTATGAATTGCCTATTGTGACTCAATATATTGTTGATCGGAAGTTGGGAACTATTGTGTAGAAATAATAATAAAGATCAGTCAGGTACATTTTTTGAAGCGCCATCTATGAGCGGGATTAAAAAGCATTTTACTAAGTTCGGGTAATCGTCATTGATACCCTAGAATAATGTAACAAGCGAGAGAGCAAAGCACACAACATCCTACAGGTAGCAGCACAAGTAAAATCAAAAGTCAGTGTCAAGATTCTCCGCTAGCGTATCAGTACTGCTGGCAGCCTGAGTAAATTCATACTTACCTGGCATAGGGGATACCGTGATCACGAAGGCGGTTCCCCCAGGGCGAGGCCCTCCCATTGCACTGCGGTTGGGTTGACCCTTGCGATTACCCCTAATGTGGGTAACTCGGATGCGTAATTTTTGGTAATGGGGACTGCGTACGCGCTGTCCCCCATTAACCTGCAGATAAACAATAATGCTCTTTACACCTACTCTGACTAAGTTGGACTCTACTTTTACACCAATGGATTTCAATCAATCCTATTTGTTCTATTATTGTATTGATAGTATCAGTAGAACAAACTGAAATTTTATACTGTCATGTTCTATGCTATTTCATTACTACAATAAGTTTCAGTTGGTGATGATGCTGATGGAAACAGTAGAACGTTGTGGAATAAAAACATCCAGTCTCTTCTATTGAATCAATAACAACAAAATCAATAGTACAACATACAATCAATAGTACACAATGTGGAATTTAAATTCAATTTGTTTCAAAATTGTGTTATAAAAATCTAAAAAGTCTGTGATTGATAAGAGTTTTTATGTACAAATTACATTTTTTTATTGAAAACCAAATTGCTCTGAAGTATGCATTACTTTTCTTTTACTTGGTATTGTACATGACTAGGTACACCTTTGTTACGTCAAATCAGTCGGCAGGGTTTTGGCACTTCAGTCGAAAAAAACAAGAAAGAATGACTAACGTTTAAATACCGTATTAGTAAAATTTGACCGCTAAACTATTTGATTTGTGCTAGTAGGTAATCATTTATTAGGCGGAACATGCATGGTATAAATTAGAACGTGAATTTTAGCAAATGTCGTGCCAACGTCCATACCATGTTGAATACACCGGTTCTCGTCCGATCACCGAAGTTAAGCAACATCGGGCGTGGTTAGTACTTGGATGGGTGACCGCCTGGGAATACCACGTGACGTTGGCTTTTTGCTGTTTTCTAACTTGAGTAATGTCATTTAGCACTATTATATAAATAATGCACATAGTGCTTAATGACAGCTTTTCACTAAGTGCATTGAAAGTATAATTACGGTTCTCTAGCCTTATTATTTAAAAAAAATACTTCCATGCGTGAAATGAGAAATCCAGTTTCTTTTATTGATATAATCAATATGTGAACCATGCGAAATTTTAATTACCTTTGTTCTGTTACAATTATATGTAGAAATTGTAATAAATTTTAAAATAGCGACAATAATTAGGTAATTTATATAAAAGGCAGTGAATCAATTTTATCGTTTTCGAGTATTTCCACAATACCATCTACTACCGAACACCAGATAGAGGACACACCAGGCCGATAACTACGACTACACACCGACTCTATCCACGCCAAACGTTAGAGTTTGGTCGACTAGCGGTCGGTGGTGTAGTGCTGCTACACGGGCATCTTCTGGCAGTACCTACGGGCACAACACGCGGGGTAGTAATAAATGTCATGATCCCACAAACAAGATTGAATTCAAATAGCATCAACAATTCAACATGCTATATAATACAGCGTAAGCTTTAATTATATTGTGGGGACAGCGCGTCCGCTGTCCCCACTGCCAAAAATTAAGCCTCGAGTTTCCCCATTAAGGGTAATCGAAAAGGTCAACCCAACCGCAGTGCTATGGCCTTGGTCAATGGCCTAGACGTGGATAGTTCACGATAATTAATCTCCTCAAGTTAACAACAGTACTCGTTCGCCAGTGAAAAATTTCAACTCTGGCTTCTAATTTTGTGGCGCTTTCAGAAATGTCTGCTTTTGGTAAATATTCAGAAACGTCCCCGCGAGATTTTGATTTATTTGGCATTTATTACTTTTGCCGTCAGTTTTTAAAAGAATGATCATAATACTGTCTTTAAATAAAGTTATCTTATTCTATGGAAATGGTAAGTGGATGATATTTACGAACCATATATGATTCATAAGTTTTTAGATTACTACCACTGTATAAATTCATTTAGGTTTTAGGTAAAAATTACATTACTGAAGCTAAAACCACACGCAAAGGAAGCTCTTAATAGAGAAAGCAGTTTAAATAAGGAATGCCAAATAAATCAATACAGTCAATAGAGCAGGTTCTTTTTTCAATTTAGCAGGGACGTTTTTGAATATCCTCCAAAGCGCCATCTATGAATTGGACGTAAAAGCTTTTACTAAGCTGTGTGCTTCTCAGTTTTGTATTTACGAACGTGACAGAATAATAGATAAGTACTCAAGTGACAATCGATACCAAGCTACTAAAGTTAGCTAGGTAGCAGCACAGATAAAATTAGAAGTCAGTGTCGAGATTTTCCACTAGCGTATGAGTACTGCGCTGTTAGCCTGATAGGATATTGCTTATACCAGCAGCCAAAGGACGAGACCTGCCCATTGCACTGCGGGTGGGTTGCCCTTGCAAAAAGATGTACTTATGTATAATTTTTGGCAGTGGGGACTGCTTATGCTGTCCTCCCTTAATAATATTATTATTTTAAGTAAGTATAATACTTACGTCGTGTTCAGTAGCGGATGTGATGCATTTTATTTTATGTTGCAACCTTGCAGCAATGATATAGTATCTTGATAAGTAATTATGATACTATATCATTGCTGCACGCTTTTAAAGGCTGCACGTTCTGTGACAACGAGTGTCCGAACTGCTAGATGCCCGAGCAGCACCAACGCTAGTCGTCCAAACATTACCTACAGTTCCGCGGTGTGTGCAGCTATCGGTCCTTTTTACCAGTAGGTGTTTGAATCAGTTTCTCCTTGATTTCAATTTCGCACAATACCACCGATAGTATAGGTACTATTCTATTACTATTCAAATAATTACAAAGTTCGCTCTATGAACCACAGCTTCTTTATACTGTGATAATACCACAGATTATACATATAATATTTTCTATAATAAATAATACTTACTGCACACTACCATAGTACAGAATTATAAACTCTGACACTACTTAGATAAGTAGTAACATGGATAGTATATTGACGTATTGTGTAATATTTATTGGTGTTTATAAAATGCTGTCATGATTGTGCAAAATATTTTTTATATTATTTTGAAATGATAAATTTAGGTATACCTTACTAATATTATAAATGTTTAACTTTGTGAGTGTAGATGTGTGGATGTTTGACAGATAGATAGATTGTAATACCATAATACAATTTATACTATGATGTTTGTTACTCTTTCACGCGCGAACGGCTGAACTGATCTGACTGAAATTTGGTACAGGGATACATTATAGTCTGGAATAACACGTACTTTTTATCCCGGGAATAAACTTCTACGGGAAGCGGGAACGGGAACCAATTTTACGCGGTCGAAGCTGCGGGCATCGGCTGGTTTTAAAATATGTATGTATATTTAAATAAAATGAAATAAAATCAATCGGCATTGCATTTCGCAAAATAATGAAAAACAAGAGAGAATGAATACATACTAACTATTATATTTTTTTTATAATGTCGAGGCTTAAAAGCCAGCTCAAGGTAGAGATAATGGTTTTATTCTAGTAAATGCCACGATCTTTTATGAATTGCCTATTGTGACTCAATATATTGTTGATCGGAAGTTCGGAACTATTCTGTAATAATAATAATAAAGGTCAGTCAGGTACATTTTTTGAAGCGCCATCTATGAGCGGGATTAAAAAACATTTTACCAAGCACTGGTAATAGTCATTGATACCGTAGAATAATGTAACAAGCGAGAGAGCAAAGCACACAAGATCCTACAGGTAGCAGCACAAGTAAAATCAAAAGTCAGTGTCAAGATTCTCCGTAAGCGAATGAGTACCGCTGTTAGCCTTAGCGAATTCATACTTACCTGGCATAGGGGATACCGTGATCATCAAGGCGGTTCCCCCAGGGCGAGGCCTTTCCATTGCACTGCGGTTGGGTTGACCCTTGCGATTACCCCTAATGTGGGTAACTCGGATGCGTAATTTTTGGTAGTGGGGACTGCGTACGCGCTGTCCCCCCATTAACCTGTAAATAAACAATATGCTCTTTACACCTACTCTGACAAAGCTCAACTCTACTTTTACTCCGATTTATTTTACGATTTCATTTCTATTGATAGAATTAATTAAATACATTTTCTACGAACTTTTCTAAAAATTTTCTCGAACCAAATGAAATTTCAATCAATCCCATTTTGTGCTATTATTGTATTTGTTGTTTCTGTGGAACATACTGGAATTATATTCTGTCAATGTACCTACTATGCTATGCCATTACTACAATAAGTTTCAGTTTGTGATAACGGTGATAGAAACAGAACGTTGTAGAATAAAAACATCCAGTTTCTTCTATTGATATGAATCAATAGTACAACAATGTAAAATTTAAATTGAATTAGTTTTAAAACTGTGTTATAAAAATATCTAAAAAAGTCTGATAGAGTTTTATGCTTCGCTCACAAATAACATTTTTTTATAGAAAACCAAATTGCTCTAAAGTAATGCAATATTATCGACAGGAAAATAATGCGGGGAAACTTAATAAAGAGCTGTGAGCGAGAGCGAGCATCAGCTAGTTTGTGGTTGTGGTTATGGTATAAAATAAATATGGAAGTTGCATTTTCGAAAAAATAGCGCCAACGTCCATACCATGTTGAATACACCGGTTCTCGTCCGATCACCGAAGTTAAGCAACATCGGGCGTGGTTAGTACTTGGATGGGTGACCGCCTGGGAATACCACGTGATGTTGGCTTTTTGTAGTTTTTAGCTTTAGTAATGTAATTTTTTCTTAAACGCTAATGAATCTATACCATGTAATACATTATTAAAACAATTGAAAAGTCTGTTTGTAATTTAAAATTTAAACAGTACAGCAGTAACATTTCACGGTACTTACATAAACAATACATTTTTGCTCTGTTTGTTCCGGCTGGACCTATTTTATCAGCATATTTTAGAGCTAATGTTATACTTGTACAAGAGTAACATTTGTGGAGAGCAAGTGTGTGGTGTTCGAAGATTTCTGGTGAAGCCGGGGAGGCACAACTAGTTGAATCATACAGACTTTACTTAAAACGCCATCTATGAGCTGGATTAAAAAACCTTTTGACTAAACATGCTGCTTGGTCATAATGTTTCGTGTCGTTGCAAATGCCGTTGAGTGATGTAACAAGCGAGAAAGCAAAGCTCACAACATCCCACAGGTAGCAGCTAGCAGCACAAGTTAGATCAAAAGTGTCAAGATTCTCCGCTAGCGTATCAGTACTGTTGGCAGCCTGAGTAAATTCATACTTACCTGGCATAGGGGACACCGTGATCATGAAGGCGGTTCCCCCAGGGCGAGGCGCTATCGAATGTATCACGGCGAATGTTCTGAAGAGCTATTCAACTTGATCCCACCCTCTCCTTTCCGATCCCGAACAACACGTGCCGGGCAAAGATGCCACTCACACACAGTGGAGAGAATCTTCGCCAGAATTGAGCGTTTCAAAAGATCGTTCCTCTGTCGAACTATAAAAACATGGAACGACCTGCCTGCACACGTGTTTTCCTCATCTTACAATCTCGAGCTCTTCAAGAGGAGCGTAAAGAGGCACATCACAGGGCCGCCAACTTGAGGACCACTGTCAGAAGTAGCCCCTAATCGCTGTTGGCGACGTCAATTTGGCGAGCTAAATAAAAAAAAAACTAAAAAAGTGGAAAATAATCTAAAATGACTACTATTGATAGGTACAATTTTATTGACACAACATTAAATAACTTTCTTCACAAGAATATTACAATCCATCAATAAAATAAACAATGCTACACACAATAAATGCAAAAAAATATAAAATCGGTAAAACAGCATTTTTATTCGTTATTGAATTTCGAATGGCACAGGATAGGCAGGTATTATATGATAGCGCGCCATCTATGAGAAAGACAGATAATTACCTAACAATCGAAACAGGGCAACTAAAATAGCTAGGTAGCAGCACAGATAAAATTAGAAGCCAGTGTCGAGATTTTCCTCTAGCGTATGAGTACTGCTGTTGCCCTGAGGAGATTTATTATTTCGAATGTGTTCAATTGGGATACCCAAGGTCGAGGCCATGCCATTGCACTGCGGTTGGGTTGACCCTTGCGGTAATCCCTGATGTACTTACCTACTTATATCTAACTAACTTAGTCAGTTATAACGTAATTTTTGGCAGTGGTAGCTGCGTACGCGCTGTCCCCACTTATTGATGAAACGTTTAAAACTTGCGCTGCTTTCGTAGCATATTGTGTTTAACTAGTTTTGGGGACATTATAATACATACTAGCTGATATTCGTGTGCGTCACATAAGAGAGACAGAGAATTTTAAAACTTACTCGGTATTCTACATGACTTGTTGATTCGGGGTGCTACGGGGTCCTTATTTAGTTTTAGTTTGGATAGGTACTTGTAATGTAAATATAAGTATATTTAATAATGTTTCACTGTAATTTTGAAAAATAAATGAAAAAAAAAAGGTAGATACACCTTTGTTACGTCAAATCAGTCGGTAGGGTTCTGGCACTTCAGTCGAAAAAAACAAGAAAGAATGACTAACGTTTAAATACCGTATCTATTAGTAAAATTTGACCGCTAAGCTATTATTTTGTGCTAGTAGGTAATAATTTATTGGGCGGAACGTGCATGGTATAAATTAGAACTTGAATTTTAGCAAATGTCTTGCCAACGTCCATACCATGTTGAATACACCGGTTCTCGTCCGATCACCGAAGTTAAGCAACATCGGGCGTGGTTAGTACTTGGATGGGTGACCGCCTGGGAATACGACGTGACGTTGGCTTTTTGCTGTTTTCTAACTTGAGTAATGTCATTTAGCACTATTATATAAATAATGCACATAGTGCTTAATGACAGCTTTTCACTAAGTAGGTACATTGAAAGTATAATTACAGTTTTCTAGCCTAATTATTTAAAAAAATACTTCCAGACGTGAAATGAGAAATCCAGTTTCTTTTATTGATATAATCAATATGTGAACCATGCGAAATTTTAATTTCCTTTGTTCTGTTACAATTATATGTAGAAATTGTAGTAAATTTTAAAATAGCGACAATAATTAGGTAATTTATATAAAAGGCAGTGAATCAATTTTATCGTTTTCGAGTATTTCCACAATACCACCTACTTCCGAACACCACATAGAGAACAGACCAGGCCGATAGCTACGGCTACACACCGACTCTATCCACGCCAAACTTTAAAGTTTGGTCGACTTGCGGTCGGTGGTGCTGCACGGGCATCTTCTGGCAGTGCCTACGGGCACAACACGCGGGGTAGTAATAAATGTCATGATCCCAGAAACAAGTTTGAATACATATAGCATCAACAATTCAACATGCTATATTATAATACAGCGTAAGCTTTAATTCTTATTATATTGTGGGGACAGCGTGTCCGCTGTCCCCACTGCCAAAAATTAAGCCTCGAGTTCCTCCATTAAGGATAATCGAAAAGGTCAACCCAACCGCAGTGCTATGGCCTTGGTCAATGGCCTAGACGTGGATAGTTCACGATAATTAATCTCCTCAAGTTAACAACAGTACTCGTTCGCCAGTGAAAACTTTCAACACTGGCTTCTAATTTTGTGGCGCTTTCAGAAATGTCTGCTTTTGGTAAATATTCAGAAACGTCCCCGCGAGATTTTGATTTATTTGGCATTAATTACTTTTGCCGTCAGTTTTTAAAAGAATGATCGTAATACTGTCTTATAAAGTTATCTTATTCTATGGAAATGGTAAGTGGATGATATTTACGAACCATATGATTCATAAGTTTTTAGATTACTACCACTGTATAAATTCATTTAGGTTTTAAGTAAAAATTACATTACTCAAGCTAAAACCACACGCAAAGGAAGCTCTTAATGAGAAACCAGTTTAAATAAGGAATGACAAATAAATCAATACAGTCAATAGAGCAGGTTCTTTCTTCAATTTAGCAGGGACGTGTTTGAATATCCTCCAAAGCGCCATCTATGAATTGGACGTAAAAGCTTTTACTAAGCTGTATGCTTCTCAGTTTTGTATTTACGAACGTGACAAAATGATAGATAAGTACTCAAGTGACAATCGATACCAAGCTACTAAAGTTAGCTAGGTAGCAGCACAGATAAAATTAGAAGTCAGTGTCGAGATTTTCCACTAGCGTATGAGTACTGCGCTGTTAGCCTGATAGAATATTGCTCATAACAGTAGCCACGGTACGAGACCCTCCCATTGCACTGCGGGTGGGTTTCCCTTGCGACGGAATGTAATGTAACTTAAGCAAAGCATAATTTTTGGTAGTGGGGACTGCTTATGCTGTCCTCCCTTAATAATTATTTTGAGTATAATACGCCGTATTCAGTAGCGGATGTGATATTGATGCATTTTATTTTATGTTGCAACCTTGTTACTTATTGGGATACTATAACATTGCCCGTTCTGTGACAACAAGTGTCTGTGCTGCCAGATGCCCGAGCAGCACCAACGCTAGTCGTCCAAACATTACAGTTCAATCAGATCAAAACAAAACAGTCAATTTCGCATAATAGTACCACAGATAATATACTAATCTATTACTATTCAAATAATTACAAAGTTCGCTCTATAAACCACAGCCTCTTTATACTGCGATAATACCACAGATTATACATATAATATTTTGTACCATAAATAATACTTACTGCACACTACCATATTATAGAAATTTAAACTCTGACACTATGTACTTAGATAAGTAGTAAAATGGATAGTGTATTGTGTAATATTTATTGGTGTTTATAAAATGCTAAAAATATTTTTTTTATTAATTTGATATGATAATTTTAGGTATATCTTACTAATGAAATGTTAAACTTTGTGAGTGTAGAAACGGAATGTTAAACTTTGTGAGTGTAGAAACGGAATGTTAAAATTTGTGAGTGTAGATGTGTGGATGTTTGTTACTCTTTCACGCGCGAACGGCTGAACTGATCTGGCTGAAAATTGGTACAGGGATACATTATAGTCTGGAATAACACAGACTTTTTATCCCGCGAATAAATTTGTACGTGAAGCGGGAACGGGAACAAATTTTACGCGGGCGAAGCTGCGGGCATCAGCTAGTTTTGTATGTATATTAAATGAAAAGAAATATAATCAATCGCCATTGCATTTCGCATAATATCTAATGAAAAACAAGAGAGAATGAATACATACTATTATATTTTTTTTTTTATAATGTCGAGGCTTAAAAGCCAGCTAAAGGTAGAGATAATGGTTTTATGCTAGTAAAAGGCACGATCTTTTATGAATTGCCTATTGTGACTCAATATATTGTTGATCTGAAGTTCGGAACTATCGTGTTATAAACGTCAATCAGGTAAATTTTTTGAAGCGCCATCTATGAGCGGGATTAAAAAGCATTTTACTAAGCACGGGTAATAGTCATTGATACCGTAAAATAATGTAACAAGCGAGAGAGCAAAGCACACAACATCCTACAGGTAGCAGCACAAGTAAAATCAAAAGTCAGTGTCAAGATTCTCCGTAAGCAAATGCGTACCGCTGTCAGCCTTAGCGAAATCATACTTACCTGGCATAGGGGACACCGTGATCATGAAGGCGGTTCCCCCAGGGCGAGGCCCTCCCATTGCACTGCGGTTCGGTTGACCCTTGCGATTACCCCTAATGTGGGTAACTCGGATGCGTAATTTTTGGTAGTGGGGACTGCGTACGCGCTGTCCCCCCATTAACCTGTAGATAAACAACTTGCTCTCTCACCGACTAAGCGACTCTACTTTTACTCCAATGTATTTTAACATTTTCATTTCTATTGATAGAATTAATTGAATACATTTTCTACGATCTATAAAATTAATCGAACCAAATGAAATTTCAATTAATCCCATTTTTTTTTTTTTTTTTTATTATTTACAACTTATATTATAATTTATTTACAATTATTATAATAAAATATCTACAAAAGGCTAAAACAAACAATTTAAAAAAGAACTAAGAATTTTTTTATACATACCTACATACATGCGTCGTAGTATTCCTCCACATCATCGTTCACTGGAAACGTTCCCAGAAGACTGGCAGCATTGCCACGTTGAATGGCAATGCTTATCCTTTGTGCAAGGAAATAGCCAGCCTTCTGGTCCCGTGAAGTGTCGACTAACCGCTTTGCCAAATCTTTATACAAAAAGCGGGCACTTGGACCCCAAGGCCCCAACGTTTCAACCCCAAACGGCTCAAACATATAATTACCTATTAAATTACAGTATTTGCGCCGTTTGAGGTTTTCCGCAGAAGCAGCAGCAGCACCTGCACAACCTGCTGTGCTTGGAAGATGTGACGGCGCAAGGGTGTCAACGCATGTGGCGTCCCACACCAAAGGTCGACCCATCTTCCAAGGCAACAATGACATACCGTCGGGCCTCTTGCCATCGTCACGCACCAGTCCGTTTGGTTCTAAAACGGCGGGGACGCCCGCGGTGACAAGAGCCCGACGTATTATGTCATTCAGGTTGGCGTGGCGAGAAATGCGGCCGGCACTTCTGCTGCACGAGAGGCCATGACGTCCAAGATTGTCGACAACTTCTCCACAGTGACAATAATGCGGAGAAACACACGGCGCACCTAGACGGAGACATGTGGCAAGGCGAAAGGTAGTATCATCTAACATAGTACCTATGTTGGATGATGGAAGCGCTTGAATCCATAGACCCGACTCCCACTCTCCCACAGCTAGCAAACGCGCACGCTCTGCAATATTGGAAGAAGTATTGATTAAATTAGCTCTTACCAAGTTACAGAGCGGCACATCCCACAGTCTCTGAGAGGATAGGTTGTCGGGCAACGGAGTATTGGGGCAGGCCATCTTCCAAGCATTTATGGCGTCAGTCTTACACGACACCTCAGAATCAACCTGTGTGTTAATTAAAATTTTTCTGGTTAAATCTTCAGTGCCGTGAACTGACGACAAAAATGCTGGCAGACTGATGTTAGAAATTTTGCGAATACCGAGACCACCCAAGCGCACTGGAAGAGACGCTTGGAGCCAGGCTCGGTCGTTCAAGGCCACATTTAAAATTTTGCATAAGGTGTGCTGAATCGTAGTATCTATATTTTCCAAAAGTGGCATAAATTTCCAAAATTGTGATGAACGAATGGCATGAGTAAATTTTGGAACGAAAAGGCAAAACCGGAGTATAGTGAAAGCTGAATGAACACTAATTTTAAGTAATCGATCAGAAATAATATCGAAATTTTGTAGCTTTTCTTCTAAAAAGGGTTGAAAACCTTCTTCTAAAACCGGGGAACCCAGGAGGCGAAGAGATTTGCTATCTAAAATTTTTATGTCAGGAGCCAAAGAATTAAATTTGTGTATTGTGGAAAGACTGTCTACCTTTTCAGTAATAAAAAGTTCACATTTATCCGAATTTAAATTCAGACCAATGGAATTAAATTTATTTATTATTAATTGTAGGTCTTCTAATACTGTTTTTACATCGCCTCCTAGAGTCCCGTCGTCTAGGTACCATATGTTGAATTTAGAATTTATTTCTCTAATAATAGGATGTATAGCGAGAGAAAAGATGACATGAAAAGATGATCCCATTTTGTTCTATTATTGTATTGGTTGTTTCAGTGGAATATACTGGAATTATATTTTGTAAATGTGCTATGCTATGCCATTACTACAATAAATTTCAGTTTGTGATGATGGTGATAGAAACAGTAGAACGTTGTAGAATATAAACATCCCGTTTCTTCTATTGATAAAATCAATAGTACAACGATGTGAAATTTAATTCAATTTGTTTTAAAACTGTGTTATAAAAAATCACAAAAAATGTCTGTGATAGAGTTCTATGCTTCGCTCACAAATAACGTGATTTTATAGAAAACCAAATTGCTCTAAAGTAATGCAATATTATCGACGGGAAAATAATGCGGTGAAACTTAATTAAGATATTTGAGCGAGTGCGATCATCAGCTAGTATGTGGTTGTGGTTATGGTATAAAATAAATATGGAAGTTGGATTTTAGGAAACATAGTGCCAACGTCCATACCATGTTGAATACACCGGTTCTCGTCCGATCACCGAAGTTAAGCAACATCGGGCGTGGTTAGTACTTGGATGGGTGACCGCCTGGGAATACCACGTGATGTTGGCTTTTTGTGGTTTTTTAGCTTGAGTAATATAATTTTTGCTTAACTTCTAATGAATCTATACCATGTCATACATAGTTAAAACAATTGAAGTCTGTTTTGAGAGTTTAAATTTAAACACTACAGCATTGCAGCAGTTACATTTCACTGTACTTACATAAACAATACTTGCTCTGTTTGTTCCGCCTGGACCTATTTCATCGGCATATTTTAGAGCTAATGTTATACTTGTTACAAGAGTTACATTTGTGGAGAGCAACATGTGTGGTATTTGAAGAGTTCTGGAGAAGCCGGGGAGGCACAACTAGTTGTATCATACAGACTTTACTTAAAACGCCATCTATAAGCATGATTAAATTGACTAAACATGCTGCTTGGTCAAAATGTTTCGTGTCGTTACAAATGCCGTTTAGTGATGTAACAAGCGAGAAAGCAAAGCACACAACATCCTACAGGTAGCAGCACAAGTAAAATCAAAAGCCAGTGTCAAGATTCTCCGCTAGCGTATCAGTACTGTTGGCAGTCTGAGTAAATTCATACATACCTGGCATAGGGAACACCGTGATCATATAGGCGGTTCCCCAGGGCGAGGCGCTTTCGAATGTATCACGGCGAATGTTCTGAAGAGCTCTTCAACCTGATCCCACCCTCTCCTTTCCGATCCCGAACAACACGTGCCGGGCAAAGATGCCACTCACACACAGTGGAGAGAATCTTCGCCAGAACTGAGCGTTTCAAAAGATCGTTTCTCTGTCGAACTATAAGAACATGGAACGACCTGCCTGCACACGTGTTTCCCTCATCTTACAATCCCGGGATCTTCAATAGGAGCGTGAAGAGGCACATCACGGGGCCGCCAACTTGAGGACCACTGTCAGAAGTGGCCCCCAATCGCTAGATGCGCCACGGCTCTCCATCAGGCTGTTAGCGACGTCAATTTGGCGAGCTAACTATAAAAGAAAAAAAACTTTTAAAAAGTGGAGAATAATCTAAAATGACTACTTTGATAGGTATAATTTTTGACACAACATAAAATAACTTTCTTCACAAGAATATTACAATCCATTAATAAAATAAACAATGCTACACACAATAAATGCAAAAAAAATACAAAATCGGTAAAACAGGATCTTTCTCCTCTTCGTTATTGAATATCGAATGGCACAGGATAGGCAGGTATTATATGATAGCGCGCCATCTATGAGAAAGACAGATAATTACCTAACAATCGAAACAGGGCAACTAAAATAGCTAGGTAGCAGCACAGATAAAATTAGAAGCCTGTGTCGAGATTTCCCACTAGCGTATGAGTACTGCTGTTGCCCTGAGGAGATTCATAATTTTAAATGTGTTCGATTGGGATACCCAAGGTCGAGGCCATCCCATTGCACTGCGGTTGGGTTGGTCTAACTAACTTAGTCAGTTGTAACGTAATTTTTGGCAGTGGGAGCTGCGTACGCGCTGTCCCCACTTATTGATGAAATGTTTAAAACTTGCGCGCTGCATTCGTAGCATATTGTGTTTAACTAGTTTTGGGGACATTATGTATACATACTAGCTGATATTCGTGTGCGTCACATAAGAGAGACAGAGAATTTTAAAACTTACTCGGTATTCTACATGACTTGTTGATTCGGGGTGCTACGGGGTCCTTATTTAGTTTTAGTTTGGATAGGTACTTATAATGTAAATATAAGTATATTTAATAATGTTTCACTGTAATTTTGAAAAATAAATGAAAAAAAAAGGTAGATACACCTTTTTTACGTCAAATCAGTCGGTAGGGTTCTGGCACTTCAGTCGAAAAAAACAAGAAAGAATGACTAACGTTTAAATACCGTATCTATTAGTAAAATTTGACCGCTAAGCTATTATTTTGTGCTAGTAGGTAATCATTTATTGGGCGGAACGTGCATGGTATAAATTAGAACTTGAATTTTAGCAAATGTCTTGCCAACGTCCATACCATGTTGAATACACCGGTTCTCGTCCGATCACCGAAGTTAAGCAACATCGGGCGTGGTTAGTACTTGGATGGGTGACCGCCTGGCCAAATACCACGTGACGTTGGCTTTTTGCTGTTTTCTAACTTGAGTAATGTCATTTAGCACTATTATATAAATAATGCACATAGTGCTTAATGACAGCTTTTCACTAAGTGCATTGAAAGTATAATTACGGTTCTCTAGCCTAATTATTAAAAAAAATACTTCCAGACGTGAAATGAGAAATCCAGTTTCTTTTATTGATATAATCAATATGTGAACCATGCGAAATTTTAATTCCCTTTGTTCTGTTACAATTATATGTAGAAATTGTAGTAAAATTTAAAATAGCGACAATAATTAGGTAATTTACATAAAAGGCAGTGAATCAATTATCGTTTTCGAGTGTTTCCACAATACCATCTGATTCTAATATTTCCACAATACCATCTACTACCGAACACCAGATATAGGACACACCAGGCCGATAACTACGACTACACACCGACTCTATCCACGCCAAACGTTAAAGTTTGGTCGACTAGCGGTCGGTGGTGTAGTGCTGCTGCACGGGCATCTTCTGGCAGTACCTACGGGCACAACACGCGGGGTAGTAATAAATGTCATGATCCCACAAACAAGATTGAACACAAATAGCATCAACAATTCAACATGCTATATAATACAGCGTAAGCTTTAATTATATTGTGGGGACAGCGCGTCCGCTGTCCCCACTGCCAAAAATTAAGCCTCGAGTTTCCCCATTAAGGGTAATCGAAAAGGTCAGCCCAACCGCAGTGCAATGGCCTTGGTCAATGGCCTAGACGTGGATAGTTCACGATAATTAATCTCCTCAAGTTAACAACAGTACTCGTTCGCCAGGGAAAAATTTCAACTCTGGCTTCTAATTTTGTGGCGCTTTCAGAAATGTCTGCTTTTGGTAAATATACAGAAACGTCCCCGCGAGATTTTGATTTATTTGGCATTAATTACTTTTGCCGTCAGTTTTTAAAAGAATGATCGTAATACTGTCTTTAAATAAAGTTATCTTATTCTATGGAAATGGTAAGTGGATGATATTTACGAACCATATGATTCATAAGTTTTTAGATTACTACCACTGTATAAATTCATTTAGGTTTTAAGTAAAAATTACATTACTCAAGTTAAAACCACACGCAAAGGAAGCTCTTAATAGAGAAAGCAGTTTAAATAAGGAATGCCAAATAAATCAATACAGTCAATAGAACAGGTTCTTTCTTCAATTTAGCAGGGACGTTTTTGAATATCCTCCAAAGCGCCATCTATGAATTGGACGTAAAAGCTTTTACTAAGCTGTGTGCTTCTCAGTTTTGTATTTACGAACGTGACAGAATGATAGATAAGTACTCAAGTGACAATCGATACCAAGCTACTAAAGTTAGCTAGGTAGCAGCACAGATAAAATTAGAAGTCAGTGTCGAGATTTTCCACTAGCGTATGAGTACTGCGCTGTTAGCCTGATAGAATATTGCTCATAACAGTAGCCATGGTACGAGACCCTCCCATTGCACTGCGGGTGGGTTTCTCTTGCGACGGCCCTTCCCTTCTAACTTAAGCAAAGCATAATTTTTGGCAGTGGGGACTGCTTATGCTGTCCTCCCTTAGTAATTATTTTAAGTATAATACGCCGTATTCAGTAGCGGATGTGATGTTGATGCATTTTATTTCATGTTGCAATCTTTTTACTTATTGGGATACTATAACATTGCTGCCCGTTCTGTGACAACAAGTGTCTGTGCTGCCAGATGCCCGAGCAGCACCAACGCTAGTCGTCCAAACATTACAGTTCCGCGGTGTGTGCAGCTATCGGTCCATTTTACCAGTAGGTGTTCGCATCGGTCTCTCCTTGATTTCAATTTCGCATAATAGTACCACAGATAATATACTAATCTATTACTATTCAAATAATTACAAAGTTCGCTCTATAAAGCACAGCCTCTTTATACTGCGATAATACCACAGATTATACATATAATATTTTGTACCATAAATAATACTTACTGCACACTACCATAGTATAGAAATTTAAACTCTGACACTATGTACTTAGATAAGTAGTAAAATGGATAGTGTATTGTGTAATATTTATTGGTGTTTATAAAATGCTAAAAATATTTTTTTTATTAATTTGATATGATAATTTTAGGTATATCTTACTAATGAAATGTTAAACTTTGTGAGTGTAGAAACGGAATGTTAAACTTTGTGAGTGTAGAAACGGAATGTTAAAATTTGTGAGTGTAGATGTGTGGATGTTTGTTACTCTTTCACGCGCGAACGGCTGAACTGATCTGGCTGAAAATTGGTACAGGGATACATTATAGTCTGGAATAACACAGACTTTTTATCCCGCGAATAAATTTGTACGTGAAGCGGGAACGGGAACAAATTTTACGCGGGCGAAGCTGCGGGCATCAGCTAGTTTTGTATGTATATTAAATGAAAAGAAATATAATCAATCGCCATTGCATTTCGCATAATATCTAATGAAAAACAAGAGAGAATGAATACATACTATTATATTTTTTTTTATAATGTCGAGGCTTAAAAGCCAGCTAAAGGTAGAGATAATGGTTTTATGCTAGTAAAAGGCACGATCTTTTATGAATTGCCTATTGTGACTCAATATATTGTTGATCTGAAGTTCGGAACTATCGTGTTATAAACGTCAATCAGGTAAATTTTTTGAAGCGCCATCTATGAGCGGGATTAAAAAGCATTTTACTAAGCACGGGTAATAGTCATTGATACCGTAAAATAATGTAACAAGCGAGAGAGCAAAGCACACAACATCCTACAGGTAGCAGCACAAGTAAAATCAAAAGTCAGTGTCAAGATTCTCCGTAAGCAAATGCGTACCGCTGTCAGCCTTAGCGAAATCATACTTACCTGGCATAGGGGACACCGTGATCATGAAGGCGGTTCCCCCAGGGCGAGGCCCTCCCATTGCACTGCGGTTCGGTTGACCCTTGCGATTACCCCTAATGTGGGTAACTCGGATGCGTAATTTTTGGTAGTGGGGACTTGCGTACGCGCTGTCCCCCCATTAACCTGTAAATAAACAATATGCTCTTGACACCTACTCTGACTAAGCTCGACTCTACTTTTACTCTAATGTATTTTACGATTTTATTTCTATTGATAGAATTAATTGAATTCATTTTCTACGATCTAAAAATTTAATCGAACCAAATTAAATTTCTATCAATCCCATTTTGTTCTATTATTGTATTTGTTGTTTCAGTGGAATATACTGGAATTATATTCTGTCAATGTGCTACTATGCTATGCCATTACTACAATAAGTTTCAGTTTGTGATGATGGTGATAGAACGTTGTAGAACAAAAACATCCCGTTTCTTCTATTGATAAAATCAATAGTACAACAATGTGAAATTTAAATTCAATTTGTTTTAAAACTGTGTTATAAAAAATCCAAGAAAAGCCTGTGATAGAGTTCTATGCTTCGCTTACAAATAACGTTTTTTTATAGAAGACCAAATTGCTCTAAAGTAATGCAATATTATCGACAGGAAAATAATGCGGGGAAACTTAATTAAGATATTTGAGCGAGAGCGATCATCAGCCAGTATGTGGTTGTGGTTATGGTATAAAATAAATATGGAAGTTGCATTTTAGGAAACATAGTGCCAACGTCCATACCATGTTGAATACACCGGTTCTCGTCCGATCACCGAAGTTAAGCAACATCGGGCGTGGTTAGTACTTGGATGGGTGACCGCCTGGGAATACCACGTGATGTTGGCTTTTTGTGGTTTTTTAGCTTGAGTATTATAATTTTTGCCTAAGATCTAATGAATCTATACCATGTCATACATAGTTAAAACAATTGAAGTCGGTTTTGAAAGTTTAAATTTAAACAGTACAGCATTGCAGCAGTTACATTTCACTGTACTTACATAAACAATACTTGCTCTGTTTGTTCCACCTGGACCTATTTTATCGGCATATTTTAGAGCTAATGTTATATTTGTTACAAGAGTTACATTTGTGGAGAGCAACGTGTGTGGTGTTCGAAGAGTTCTGGAAAAGCCGGGGAGGCACAACTAGTTGTATCATACAGACTTTACTTAAAACGCCATCTATTAGCTGGATTAAAAAACCTTTTGACTAAACATGCTGCTTGGTCAAAATTTTTCGTGTCGTTACAAATGCCGTTGAGTGATGTAACAAGCGAGAAAACATAGCACACAAGATCCTACAGGTAGCAGCACAAGTAAAATCAAAAGCCAGTGTCAAGATTCTCCGCTAGCGTATCAGTACTGTTGGCAGCCTGAGTAAATTCATACTTACCTGGCATAGGGGACACCGTGATCATGAAGGCGGTTCCCCCAGGGCGAGGCCCTCCCATTGCACTGCGGTTGAGTTGACCCTTGCGATTACCCCTAATGTGGGTAACTCGGATGCGTAATTTTTGGTAGTGGGGACTGCGTACGCGCTGTCCCCCATTAACCTGCAGATAAACAATAATGCTCTTTACACCTACTCTGACTAAGCTCGACTCTACTTTTACACCAATGGATTTCAATCAATCCCATTTATTCTATTATTATATAGATAGTATCAGTAGAACAAACTGGAATTTTATTCTGTCATGTTCCATGCTATTTCATTACTACAATAAGTTTCAGTTGGTGATGATGCTGATGAACGTTGTGGAATAAAAACATCCAGTCTCTTCTATTGAATCAATAACAACAAAATCAATAGTACAACATACAATCAATAGTACACAATGTGGAATTTAAATTCAATTTGTTTCAAAATTGTGTTATAAAAAATCTAAAAAGTGTTTTTTTCTTACCCTATTTTTCTGTAAAAATTAAATTCATAGTTTATAATTGTAAATAGTTATATACTTTATTGTGTCTTAACATTTTATTGATTAATACTTTTAAATAAACGTTAAATATTTACCAAAAGTCTGTGATTGATAAGAGTTTTTATGTACAAATTACATTTTTTATTGAAAACCAAATTGCTCTGAAGTATGCATTACTTTAGGGCAATTTGCGAAATGCAATTTTAATTTCAAATTTCACGATACTTACGTAAACAATACGTTTTGGGTCTATTTGTGTTTACATAATTTAATGAGGACTGCGTACGCCCTGTCCCCCCATACCATATTAAGATACGATAAATAGGTTATTTCAAAGAAAAATAGCACTCTTCGCTGTATTCTTAAAAGAGGGCTTTTTCTTGATATTCCTACCCTGAAATAGGTTCTCTACCCTGAAAGTGTTTCTGTTTTCACGGGTGTAATTAATTTCATAATTCTTAGGAAAAATGTAGCCAGTAGTAAAAGTTTCATTAAAAAAGTACATGCATACTAGTCACGCCTTTTTTTTTTTTTTTTTTTTTTAACGTGAGGGAAAATCCTCGTAGGATGCTATGCCGGACTCTTACCGACTAAAAAAACCTCACGTAACGCCCAACAGCCTATGGTTGAGAGCCCCGGGTAAGCCCTCAGGAAGGATGTCCCGTGACTCCCAACAGACCTACGGCCGCCACTGCGGCCTCGCCCAGGGGGTGGTTCGGGTGCAATCCCGCGTCTATGGGGGGGGTTTCGGGTGTGATCCCGCTTCTAAGGGGGGGCGTGTGTGAGTTGCTCACGTCACGCTGCCGTCATGGGCCTGCTTCTGTAAGGACGGTGAGCGGCCTTCTCACCGTCCTCAGACCCCCGGTCATGGAGGCCGATAGTCCTCGGCGAAGACACGTCGGCGGCGCCCAAGGCGCCGACTGCGGAACTCGGGTGGGAGAGTTCTCTCCCGCACCCGGCCCGCCGCCTCCTTCGCGAGCATGACCTGCTCGCAGAAAGAGGCGGCGCAGTCCCACTTACTCCCGCTGGAGAGCATGGCTCGCACCATGGCCTCGAGCGAGAGAGTGTCCACGCCCAGACCCACTACTACTAGTCACGCCTTTACATAGTCACGGCTTTATCCCAGAAGAGGTAGGCAGATAAGGCAGAGGCATAGTATACGCCCACATTTCACCTTATAGTCTTATCTGTAACGTAACAGGCCTGTCCATTTCAACACGGCCTATTGTCGTGTTGAAAAGGAACAGGCGCAGGTCGCCGCGACCCGCAGGTGAAAATTTTTCGAGCCGCCGATAAGGCCTTCCGAGTTTAATTTCGAGTTTTCCTTCTCTACGCAATGGATCTTCTTGCGAAAGAGTTCCCTTAGTCGCCTCTTACGATACCCTCGGGATGTAGTTTTTGGGGTGGCGACATTTTGTACTCTTACCCGTTGCAACACGGGACCCCGTCGCACGGTGGATCCTGTTGTATGGGATGGTTGGTCAATATTATTTAACTACGTTCCGAGACTTAAGCTAAGTCTTAAAGGTGTATAATACATTCAAATGTACCTAAATACATAAAATCACACTTATTTCTCACTGGGGTAGGCAGAGACCACTGATTGCCACTTGCAACGCTCCCGGCAAACATCTTTCGCTTCCTTAACTTTCATAATTGTCTTTATTAAAGGTGTTTTGAGGCAAAATAACTAATGTCTTTATTACTCTAAACAATTTAAATATATATCACAATAAATGGATTTATGAAGGCAAGATTCTTTTAATCTGGTAAAATCATTTCTAGCACCTCACTAGGAAGAATAGTTTTATATTTTCTCCCAACCCTTGAGCACGATACTACTGGATCCGAAAAAAATAAAAACAAATTAAATACATCCGTGTTAGAGTGTCCTTTCTCGAAGTTTTACGAGCGTTAAATTAAGAAGGAAAGATATGAGGCGCGTAGCTTTGTACCACGTTATACTGCTTCTTACTTTATTTCGCTTCAGTATCTAAACATAGACAAAGCGGTTTGAGGAGATACTGCCTCTTGTTCATTTACTGTGGTTTTCGGTGATAGAATATCTTTTAATTTATTTAATTGGGAATGGTGGCCTTCAGTTCGAAAATACATTTGAGCAGAATAAAGAAGTTCACTAAGCAGAACCGGACTCACGTAAAACTTCGGTCTTCCTACGCTTACTGCGGTCACTACACTGCTCAAAATCCTTCGGGGGCCTACTTGGGCTCACCCTTTGCTTAATAATATATTTTTTTTAAATGCAAGTCTCGTCTAGCTACGTTGAGTTATTTTTTACAAACCTTTCTTTGATTCTGTTCGACGATTGCCAATTCATTTTAAAAGATTTTTTAAAAATATGCAGTGTTTCTGTAAGGGAAGTTATATCTGAAGCAGGGCAGTTGGTTTCTGCAATAATTATCTCCTCTAATTTTAAAAACTTGCTATCTAATATCTTGTATTGAATTAAAAACAATTTGTCACACAAATCTCTCCTTTTTACTGGATAATCCACTATTCTTAAGAAAAAAAAAACGAAAAAATAACCTATATAATTGACTACAATACAATTCAAAACTATTCATTCATGTTAAAGACGAAAATTTTCACAGTTAGGCATAATATCTAACCGAAATACGACTGGCTCATATTTTTAATCTACTACCGTGAAACTATAAACCACTGCCATTTGAAAAGGAGCATTTTGTCTGAACTTTTGAAATCAACTATATAAAATACACTAACTAACGAGTTACGGAGAACTAATTAGTACCCTGACAAAATGCACTTTTTCGAAAAAAACAGTATCAAAACTGCACTTCTGAAGAAAAAGTGGTTTTTAAATAAAAATTTATTATGAAGCAGTAATTTTATCTTGAAAAACTAAATTTATAAATTTTAAATACTGCATACCTTCAGCATCACTCATGATTTTTTTTGTTAATTATACCCTGTTACTTTTAAAGTAATACAATGTTTCTATACTGCACCAAACTTAAAAAACGAAATTGACTACAAGGAAAATACAAATATGGTCAACTTTGTCGTATCATAAAAAGTATACTAGACAACCAATACTACTTTAATTACATATAATAAATGTGGTATACCCTCTATTTACTAAATCTATGAAAAAATATTATCTACCGGCATTTTTTTAATTTTGATTAATGACCAACCAGCTCATACTACAGGATCCAACGTGCGTCGCCTCACGGGGCAAAAAAAAAAAAAAAAGTAATATAATTTATTAAAAAAGTTTATTTGAATTGATTTTCCTTCATACATTTTCTTTTTACGAAAAACTATCTACCTACCTATCCATATTTCAGGCTATCCAAAAATCTCAAATTTACTTTTATAATGCCTTGCACCATGTGATACCTACTACCATTGTAAATATAAATACTGCTACTAAAATAGACATTGTTTTAATAATAGCTAGTGCATAATGTATACTAACAGGTACCTATTAGTTCAATGGTCTAAAGCTACATTTTAGAATATTATCATGATATAGTGCAACAAACTTTTTTAATTGTCCAAAATTAATAGATTCAGTGGTCAATAAAAATCATGAAAGCTTATAGGACTCCTAATCTGGTTTAATTTCTTTCTTTTAAAAACCTACCAAGATAAAGAGCTTTTTAGAAACTTCTGTGACGAGTTGATGACATACTTCAAAATTTTTTTTCTTTATCAAATCAACTTACTTAAAGAATGTTAGATGAAAAATAAAGATGGACTTAAGTTTACTGCTGTAATAGTCAATTGTTTTCTTATAATTTTGGGGCTAAATAAAAAAAAACTAACTAATAATTGTGACTGACTGCCTCTGTGGCGCGGTCGGTAGTGATACCGCCTGCGGCGCTGGAGGTCGTGGGTTCGATTCCCACCAGAGACAAATATTTGTGTGACCCATAAATGTTTGTCTCAAGAGTCTGGGTGTTTCTATCTATACTAATATTATAAAGAAGTAAAGTTTGTGTGTTTGTTAAATTGTAAGGGGTAATCTCGGGATCTACTGAACCGATTTTAAAAATTCTTTCACCAATAGAAAGCTACGTTATTGTGGAGTGTCATAGGCTATATAGCACCACGCTACAACTAATAGGAGCGGAGCAGTAATAGTGAATGTTTCAAAAACGGGGGACGACGGAAACAGGTAATACTCTCTCTTATGTGGCGCGCGGGTCAGCTAGTGTATAATATGTATGTATTTAAAAGTATATAAGTATTAATATCCGTGGTCTGATACCCATAACACAAGCAGGTTATTCCTAGCTTACTTTGGGATCAGACAGCGTTGTGTCAAATGTCCGTGAATATTTATTTATTTATTTATTTTAATTGTTTATGACTTGCCTATTATTGTACTATAAAAATAAGCCCCAGGTAAATACAGACATTTCTTAAAGCGCCATCTATGAGCTGACTTAGGAAACATTTCCCAGAGTGGCGCGCTCGTCACTGATACCGTAGAGGCGTAGAGTAATGTAACAAGCGAGAGAGCAAAGCACACAAAATTCGATAGGTAGCACCACAGATAAAATAGTAAGTCGGTGTAGAGATTCTCCGTAACTGAATGACTATCGCTGTTAGCCCCAGCCAATTCATACTTACCTGGCATAGGGGACACCGTGATCATGAAGGCGGTTCCCCCAGGGCGAGGCCCTCCCATTGCACTGCGGTTGGGTTGACCCTTGCGATTACCCCTAATGTGGGTAACTCGGATGCGTAATTTTTGGTAGTGGGGACTGCGTACGCGCTGTCCCCCCGATAAGCAAGATAACCATGTCTGGGTGGAGAATTATATTTTCTACCAAAGAATAAAGTATAGAGCATAGATAGAGTGTATCTAAAACCACACTATGCTCTATCTACACAGATATACATAGACATGAATTTTCTTTTTCGGTGCCATAACCTTCTCCGTTAGTTAACAGGTACAACATTTGCAGGCGAGACTGGTTTGGGCCTCGAGGTTCTTGGTCTTAGCACCCAAAAAACTGCTGCTATATCTCAATGTCTTATGTTAATTCGTTCATATCTATACTAATATTATAAAGTGGAAAGATTTGATTGTTTGTTTGCATAGGCTCCGAAACTACTGAACCAATTTGAAAAATTCTTTCACTGTTCGGAAGCTATACGTTATCCCTGCGTGAACATAGGCTGTATTTTATTCCCGTATTCCCACGGGAACGGGAGCTACGCTTGTGAAACCGTGTGACGTCCGCTTGTAATTAATATTTATTTATCTTTCTGCAGGTCACAATCGACCCTCCAGCGAAATCAACAATCAGACCGAAGTATTCTCCACAGAGTTCTGTAGAAGCCAGCAAGAAAAAGTATGGTGCTAGGCTAGATTCCGACACTTCGTCAAGATCTAGAAGTGCGACTAAGGAACTTATACGTGAGTATTCTAGAATGTATTGAAATCTTTGAAATATAGCTTGATCTTCTTTGTAGCAGTTCTATTCATGTCAACAAAAATAGACTTTATTCAATATGCATAAATCAGTTATTTAGGTACATTATTAAAGGGAATAGTTGCCATGTTTTACCAATAAAACATGGCATTAAAAACCTATTTTATATCTTTTGCGCCCTGAAACCGTTGGCGGTTTCAGGGCGCAAAAGATATAAAATAGGTTTTTAAGCCGGTCTCATAGAACCAACGTCTTACTTATTTTAGTTTAATTTAGCAATAAGTTACATGGAATGACCAACCACGAGGTTGGCCGTTAGCTTGTCTGTCACCTTAGCAGTATAAAAAAAGGTTCTCGTCGTCCCTTCCTAACTTAATCAATATTAGTGCAATAGACATTTTGTTAGCTTAGCAATAGATAAGCCTATATGGAATGGACTCTCTTCTACTTTTGTACGAATTATAACTTTAAAATTTTCTATTATCCCCTCAGTGCCAGCATCAGACTCTGCCATGTGCCGTCCATCATACGCCCGCGCGTTACCCGACGCGCTGTGTGCGAGAGACGGCGCCCCCCTGCTGCTGTCAGCCTCCGTCAGAGGAGACCCCGACCCTCGCGTGCAGTGGTACAAGGATGGGAAACCGCTGCACTCTTCTGAGGTAAGATACACCCTGCCACACTAGCATCATCTATACTAGTGCTAGCTGCGGAGTAAGGGACCCCGACCCTCGCTTGCAGTGGTACATACAAGGATGGGAAGTCGCTGCATTCGTCTGAGGTAAGATACACCCTGCCACACTAGCATCATCTATACTAGTGCTAGCTGCGGAGTAAGGGACCCCGACCCTCGCGTGCAGTGGTACATACAAGGATGGGAAGTCGCTGCATTCGTCTGAGGTAAGATACACCCTGCCACACTAGCATCATCTATACTAGTGCTAGCTGCGGAGTAAGGGACCCCGACCCTCGCGTGCAGTGGTACATACAAGGATGGGAAGTCGCTGCATTCGTCTGAGGTAAGATACACCCTGCCACACTAGCATCATCTATACTAGTGCTAGCTGCGGAGTAAGGGACCCCGACCCTCGCGTGCAGTGGTACATACAAGGATGGGAAGTCGCTGCATTCGTCTGAGGTAAGATACACCCTGCCACACTAGCATCATCTATACTAGTGCTAGCTGCGGAGTAAGGGACCCCGACCCTCGCGTGCAGTGGTACATACAAGGATGGGAAGTCGCTGCATTCGTCTGAGGTAAGATACACCCTGCCACACTAGCATCATCTATACTAGTGCTAGCTGCGGAGTAAGGGACCCCGACCCTCGCGTGCAGTGGTACATACAAGGATGGGAAGTCGCTGCATTCGTCTGAGGTAAGATACACCCTGCCACACTAGCATCATCTATACTAGTGCTAGCTGCGGAGTAAGGGACCCCGACCCTCGCGTGCAGTGGTACATACAAGGATGGGAAGTCGCTGCATTCGTCTGAGGTAAGATACACCCTGCCACACTAGCATCATCTATACTAGTGCTAGCTGCGGAGTAAGGGACCCCGACCCTCGCGTGCAGTGGTACATACAAGGATGGGAAGTCGCTGCATTCGTCTGAGGTAAGATACACCCTGCCACACTAGCATCATCTATACTAGTGCTAGCTGCGGAGTAAGGGACCCCGACCCTCGCGTGCAGTGGTACATACAAGGATGGGAAGTCGCTGCATTCGTCTGAGGTAAGATACACCCTGCCACACTAGCATCATCTATACTAGTGCTAGCTGCGGAGTAAGGGACCCCGACCCTCGCGTGCAGTGGTACATACAAGGATGGGAAGTCGCTGCATTCGTCTGAGGTAAGATACACCCTGCCACACTAGCATCATCTATACTAGTGCTAGCTGCGGAGTAAGGGACCCCGACCCTCGCGTGCAGTGGTACATACAAGGATGGGAAGTCGCTGCATTCGTCTGAGGTAAGATACACCCTGCCACACTAGCATCATCTATACTAGTGCTAGCTGCGGAGTAAGGGACCCCGACCCTCGCGTGCAGTGGTACAAGGATGGGAAACCGCTGCACTCTTCTGAGGTAAGATACACCCTGCCATTCTAGCATCATCTATATGAGTGCTAGCTGGTGTGTAAGGGGACCCCGACCCTCGCGTGCAGTGGTACAAGGATGGGAAACCGCTGCACTCTTCTGAGGTATGAGATATATGCCATTGTAGAATGCTAAGAGTACAAAACAAACAGATACCAGTTACTTCAGTTCCCAACATGGCATCATTTGAGAAAAAAATATAAGAAACTCAGCAAGCTGTTCTTTTTGTCACTTTTATCTACTAAATGTTTGATTCTTAGCCGCGTATCGACTATGCGCTCCTGGAGCGCGCGCCATGAACGACCGCGCCGAGAGTGCGTTCCGCGGAACGCGTTCTAAATTTTTAAAGTATATCAACTAAGCGCTCCTGGCGCGCGTGGCAACTGTTCCAGTGTGCGACCATTCATCATGGAAACCAGTCGTGTACGAGCAGCAGCCGCTTTTATAATTATTCACAGTATCATAAAGAAGAAAAAGGAGAAACGAAAAGTGCGTTGGTGGATGAAAGAGCTGTACCGAAAAAGAATGCAGTACGGAGTGACACTTATCAGAGATATGCAGTTCGAAGTGGTAGAAGACACAATAAAAAACTTCACAAGAATGTCAACAGAAGATTTCTATTACTTGAGAAACTTGATAGAGCCAAAGGTGGAAAAAATTGACACCCGCTTTCGCGAAGCTATTACGGTGACTGAAAGACTTGCTGCTTGACTCATTATTCCCACTGTCTTGCAAAGTGTCTGTTGTAATTGTAATGTTTGGTGCACACTTGTCTTGCATGAAGTTGAAGTCTTCAAATCCAAACCATTTTGAAACGTAAATACTGTCCCGACCTGTCAACAATCAACAAATAAATTTTAAATGTAAAGATGTGAATTTTTATTTAACAATCATCATTAAACAAAGTTTAGTTAGTCCTAGTTTAGTTAATTTCTCCGAAAAGTTACCATGCAAATACAATATGTTAATCTTTATATAAAATAATTACCAGAGCCAGTGATTTCACTTTTAGATATTCTCCACTTTTCTCTTCTGTACGATGATAGAAGTACAGTCATTTTTTTCTTTAGCTCCGGCATAGGTACTCCCATTTCAGGACTAATTTCTCTCCAAGCATCTTCTCTTAGCGACTTATTGTGATACGATTTACTTTTACTATTCCATAGCACATCTTTTGTACCATACAATTGTATTAACTTACGGCAACTTTGGTTATCCATAAGAGGAGCGCAACAAACACAAAAAAATACAACGCGTCCGTCTCAATTGGCGCGCGCGCCGCGACTGATGCGCGGTAAAAAACCGACACCCGTTCGGAACGGACCGCTCCGCGTTCGAGCGCTCCAACGAACACATTGGCGCGCGTTCCAAGTGGTATCCATTTTGCGCGGCTGGAGCGCGCGCCAATGTTCGTTCTCTTGGAGCGCATAGTCGATACGCAGCTTAAACTGAGAATATAGCAGAGTAAGCAGATCATTTCCAGGCTTCCTTGACCAGCTAGCTAAACTATCTTTTTAAGATCCCTAGCATACTGTGCTTGAGAATTTTATGACTGAAAATCAATCATCCGTAATCACTTTCGATCAGGTGGGCCCTAAGCTCATCCGCCACTCTAGTGTTATATAAAACATCCTACATCACAGCATATTGCACAATATTTTCAATTTTCTAACCCATTAAACTAATTCCCAACAGGTAGTGGACTTGAAATACAAGAACGGCGTGGCTTCGCTGGCCATCAACGAGGTGTTCCCCGAAGACGAAGGCATTTACTCTCTCAAGGCTATCAACAGTCAGGGCGAGACTGAGACCAAGTGCAAAGTCACTGTTAAAGGTAAGAACTGACACATTCTTCTTGTTAAAGTAATTAAACAATTTACTAAATACTAACTTTGCATTTTTTTTTGAGGAAAATGAACTTTCACAATAAACGTATTAGAGAGGGGCAGTCTGGTGAGAACGATCTCACGGCTTTCTTGTTAGTTTAAGTACGAGCTTTTTTTTTTTTTTAACGTTAGGGAAAATCCTCGTAGGATGCTATGCCGGACTCTTATTTTATTTATTTTTATTTTATTTATTTATCACACGTAACAGATTACAACCAATAAAAAATATAATAATACAAAGCAGTAGGTTACCGACTAAAAAACCTCACGTAACGCCCAACAGCCTATATATGGTTGAGAGCCCCGGGTAAGCCCTCAGGAAGGATGTCCCGTGACTCCCAACAGACCTACGGCCGCCAATGCGGCCTCGCCCAGGGGGTGGTTCGGGTGCAATCCCGCGTCTATGGGGGGGTTTCGGGTGTGACCCCGCTTCTAAGGGGGGGCGTGCGTGAGTTGCTCACGTCACGCTGCCGTCATGGGCCTGCTTCTGTAAGGACGGTGAGCGGCCCTCTCACCGTCCTCAGACCCCCGGTCATGGAGGCCGATAGTCCTCGGCGAAGACACGTCGGCGGCGCCCAGGGCGCCGACTGCGGAACTCGGGTGGGAGAGTTCTCTCCCGCACCCGGCCCGCCGCCTCCTTCGCGAGCATGACCTGCTCGCAGAAAGAGGCGGTGCAGTCCCACTTACTCCCGCTGGAGAGCATGGCTCGCACCATGGCCTCGAGCGAGAGTGTCCACGCCCAGACCCACTACGAGGACCTGGCGCTGTTGTGCCCACGCCGTGCACTCCACCAGAGTGTGGAGCGCCGTGTCATCGCTGCGGTCCTCGCAGTGCTGACACTCGGCCGTGGTTTCCCGGTGTTTTCGCCACAGATACCTACCGAAGCTACCGTGCCCGGCAAGCATCTGTGTCAACCGGTAGGAGAGAGCACCGTGTCTTCTCTCCAGCCACTCGTCCATGACCGGTCTGACGGCCGCGATTATGGCGAATCCCCCCTTTGGTTGCTCAAGTCGCACCTTCCATGTCTCCACGGTTTCCTGGTGGAGCAGGGTCCGCTGGGCCTCGATTTCTCGAGACGCAGGCCTTTGGCCCCGCTCCAGCGCCTCCTTGCGCCATCTGAACAGTGACGCAAGGGCTCTCGCTTCCAGGTTTAAGTACGAGCTATTCTCTAGTATAGCCTTACTCCGATTTTGATCGAATAAAGAGGCTATTGGTTCCTATAAGTACCAAACATACTTAACGATTTGGCAGTTATTGTGATATCATCAAAAATTAGTCACCACTACTAAATATTAAAAAGGTTTTTCAGAAATGGGATAATTAATTTTGTGCCACCTTTTGAAAACGTTTCATAATTTGGTACGTTTTTGATTTTTATGGTTCACCACGAACTAGCACACCCGGTAAACTTTATTCTGCCATATAAAAAACCTAAAAACCACCTTTTACTTCAAGAAGTTATATTAGCACAGTTTAAACTTATTTATAACTAGCTGAACCCGCAACTCCGTTTACGTCATATAAGGTGTAAGAAAGGAGAGGTATTTTTTCATCAGACTCATCAAGCAACGTGTGAAACTGCCCTGTTTGCCTCATCATAAAAGAGTTTAGATTTACCCATTTTTAGATTCATATGTCTCTGTATGATTCTTTAAAGTGATATAACTTTTAATTCATAAACCGATTGACATGAAATAAACACTAAATGTTAAGTGGAGTAAACCTCAACACAATAAAGAAAACCGCATTGCAATCGGTTAAGCGGTTACTGAGATTAGCGTGCACAAACGTACAGACAAACAGACAAAAATTCAAAAAATCTTTGTTTTGGGTTCTATTGCGTCCAAAAGCCCCCCTATAATATTTTTCTTATCTATCTTCCATGTACAGACAGCGACCTGTTACGAATTTATTATATGTATTGATCTCTTACAGCAATGGAGACGGCAGTAGCAGCCAAAGTGGGAGACAAGCCGCCCAGGATAGTGGACCACGCGCACTCGCAGACTGTCAACGACGGAGACGCTGTCACGCTGTCCTGCAGGTCAGTAACATTGGCATTACATCCGACCTAGTAACGTGAAAAAATATCGCTCTCAAACGGGACTCGAACCTGCCTTCTGGCTAACCGGGGTAGACACTAACCACTAGACCATTGAGACCCTCAACCGATTAATTCTTTCACCTCATACGTCTTAGATAGATAGATAGATAACTCTTTATTGTACACCATTACATACTACCCGTTCGCTCTAACTTTGCCGCTGGCGTAGAGGCGTATCATACCCGAATTGTTAATTACACGAAGTAAATTGACAGTAGCTAATGTCACTTCGTCATAGAAAATAAGCAACATTGTATGAAAAAGTGACATTAGTTGCTGTCAATTTAGTTCGTCTAATAAAAATTTCGACTTTAGTATGAAGCCGAGCGGCAAAGTTAGAGCGAACGAGCAGTACAGTATTCTTAGAAACGACTTAAAAACTAAAAATGATAGTACAACGGGTGGTCTTATCGCCAATAGCTATGCCTTAGGTCATTTAACATATAAATTGCTTTTCAAAAGTATCTCTAAGCCGACAAACTGTTGTGCAGAATGGAACTCAGAACTTTATTCCTGTCAAATAAACTAGTTGATTACTTTAGGTATTGAAAGAAAATACAGTACCTATATAGATGTTTTGAATCAGTTTGGTGTAATTTTTTTATCTAAGCGTTAAGTTCTTGTATCAAAACACTCCAGTTTAATGAGTTGATTAATTGTTTTAGTTGATCTTTTCAGTAAGTTTACGACTACGTTTTGCAGTTAAACACTGAGAAAAATTGATCAATAAAGTAAAACAAATAACAAATTTATAAATTTTTGGACATGATCGCAAAACGGCATCTAGGCAGAGACTGACATTTGCAGATCATACAAATATTTGGACCAACCCGGGACTCAAACCCGATTTCAGCAGTACCGCACACACCGTGCCGTGCCACTAAGGCAGATTTGTTCTTAGAACATTATTATCGTCGATTCAGCCGGTTACTATAATATTGGTGACAAACAAACTACCTCACGAATTATAACCAACATTTCCTCTGTACAGGATCACGGGCGCCGAGCGTTTCGACGTGGTCTGGCTCCACAACAACAAGGAGATCAAACCTTCCAAGGACTTCCAGTATTCCAGTGAAGCCAACATACACAAGCTGAATATTGCTGAAATATTCCCAGAGGATGCCGGTGAGTTGATTGATGACTAACGAACCTTAAACAGCTCTACCCGCGTAGTTACCGTTCCCGTGGGAATGTGGGAATTCCTATGTCACTCGATGATAGTGTAGCTTCTCAACAGTGAAAGAAATTTTCAAATCGGATTCGAATTTGGAATCCTATTCAATGCAAACAAACAAATAAGCCGTCATTAGTAGTTTGGAAAACGTTTCGTAGATGGCGCTAAACGAGAGTTCTTTCTGTAAGTAGTTTGATCCACGACTCATAGATGGCGCTAAATAAAACGTTGACAGTAGATCAGATACAGGTTCATAGATGGCGTTAAGTACAACATTCATCTCTTAGTAGTTAGGAATATGTTTTATAGATGGCAGCAGTTGTTATGGTTGATTGATATACTTTTGTCTGAAATAGAATGTTTTTTGTCGTATTGGTACAGTTCTTGTTATTTTAAAATTTCTAACAGTTATTATAATACTATTTTTAGTGGAGTGACACGCAAAACAATTATTATTCTTATAGTAGCTATAGCTCGCCTTTATACAGAGTCGAACCATTTTACTATGGTCGAACGAGTAAAGCTGGCTCAGTAGACTAATACGAGAGGTTTGCTTGGTAGTGAGAGAATTACTTTACCTCCCATTTCGAGCTTTCGATTAGAAAATATATTATAGTACTGAAGTAGCAGGCAAGCATACGGCCCAGTAGATCAAAAGTGTTTACAGTAGTCTAATATTTGTAACACCGGAGATGTTGCACTTGTGCTACCAACCCTATTGTTGTTAAAACGAACAGAAACAGTCCTACCAACCTGCTTTAAAAAATGTCAAGGCATCACAGCCTTCAACTTTCCTGATACCTATAACACAAGCAGGTTATTCCTAGCTTACTTTGGGATCAGATAGCGTTGTGTGAAATGTCCCTGAATATTTATTTATTTATTTATTCCTGCTAAATAAGTCCCCTTTTATCCCACAGGTGTATACACGTGTGAGGCGTTCAACGACGCCGGCGAGTCGTTCTCGTCGTGCTCGCTCGTGGTGCGCGTGCCGGGCGAGGCCCCCGCGACCCCGCAGTACGCCGCCTACCCCGGCTCCGCCACCGCTGTCGCCGCTGAGCCTGTTGTCTTCACTACTGAGTTGGATAAGGTAACAACACAATATATTTATAATTCTTATGTTATAACCACAAAATAATAAGGTACAGAAAGTAATTTCATGTATACCCTCGGCTACGCACACTCAAACCTGCATCGATATTACTTTGAAAATCCTTTGAGCTCAAGTCCGTGAACTCCGTGAGCGATGTCTATGTGTCAGATGTGTCAGTAACCCAAGCGCACTTTATATGTAAATTGCCTTCTGCACCTTATTATTTTGTGGTAATACTCTCTCGAATCGAACCATAGAATCTTCAAAAGCTCTGCCAGCTCCTTGTATTTCCTGAGGTATCTTTTCGAGGGCTTACCCGGGGTTCTCAACTGTAGGCTGTTAGCAGAACACGTGAGGTTTTTTAGTCGGTAGGAGTTTGGCATAACATCCCTCACGTAAAACAAAAAAAAAAGCGCCTCGTGTTTGTTTCAATCTCTGGTTCTTCAAGCGGAGCATGAACAGGCACATCATTGGGCTTGGCATCATTGGTTAACTTGTGAGCTTTTGATTGTGTCAAATGTAGTAGTAGACTCCAATTCTCTAGTTGCCATGTTGTTCTGCCTTACAGTATATTGACTTAGTTTCAAACCTAAATAAAAGTTGCTATAACCGAATATTATCTTTTAACAGCCACCACTCCAGCTTCAGTGGTTGAAGGACGGCAAACCAATCGACGAGACATCGGCCCGGTACAAGTTCATGATGGAAGGCACGTCGCGGTACCGCCTCGAAATCGTCAAGTGTACTTCCGATGACGCCGGCCAGTACCAAGCTAGAGCTGTCGGCTCCAAGGGAGATTCACTCGCCGCGTTCTATCTTAATGTCGTTGATAACTGAAATAAAATGTATGGACTGACTAATAAAGGACCCAGTATAACACCCTGTGGCACACCTCACAAATATTCTCACTAACTGGAAGATAAAGATGTATTGCGTATGAGTAACGATTTTTTATACGATTCGGAGTCTAAGTGTTTAAAGCAATTTTTATATAATGAATTATTTATTAATGAACAGGTTAAGTTAAGTGTTACACCCTGTCGAACGCCTATGAAGATGCCGGAATACCGCGCTCTCTAGTCACTGTTAACTATTAAATGTTATTTTATTTATTTGTCGACTATTATCCGTTGTTATTTTTGTTTATTTATCGTCCCCCCTAACAGATGTTGCAGCTTATTTAAAGAAAGCTTGAGTTTAATATAAATGTTGGTGAATACGCCAGGATTGTGGGCCCTGCCCGAGCCACCACGGCATGGCCTGCTTCCCTCGCAGAACTAAATCTGTATAATTATTTTTATAGAAATATAACTGTATTATTTAATTGTACATAATTTAATTTATATCATGTGACAGCGTAATTTATAAATAAATATGTATACTTAAAAATATAATTTGCTTTTCATTTATTAGTTGCAGTGGAGTCCTCCTGAACATCATATCTCTCTAACGCTCTTTCACAATCAACTTACTCGAATAAATTATAATTTTAGTATTTGTTGCTATAGCGACAACAGAAACATGTCTGTAAAAATTTCAGCTCTGTGGCTATCACAGTTCCTGAGATACAGCCTCGTGACACACAGACGGACAGCGAAATTTCGGTTATAGGGACCTGTTTTTGCCCTTTGGGTTCAAAACTCTTATATAAAATGATGGACTACAGGAGTCAATCTGTATAGAAAGCCATCTTTAAACTTGAGTTTACTTTAAACTCAATTTAAAATATTAATATTAACGTGCATGCATGAAAAGAAAAATGAGAGTTGAAGAGGCAAGTGAGGTGTGTATGGACCGTGCCGTGTGGCGCTCGGTTCTTTCTGCCTACCCCGCAAGGGATTTGGCGTGAAGATAGTATTGTAAAGTATACAATATTAACAATACAAAAGGTAGGTTTGTATTTGTTCGCAATTTTTGTGATGAACATTCTAGACCTCGTCCGATCTTTCAGCTTCAAGGCATGAATCATAACCGTTTTTGAGTTAATAAATATGTCTAAGCGGTTGTAGACTTGTTGAAGAGTTGGCAGTCCCTATTAAAAGAATATTTTGCCGAAAGAACCGTAGCTACTTTTCGAAGTAGGTACTGTACTTATCACTTATTTACAGAAAACTCCAAATAGTCGTCTTTTGTTGATGTTAATGGTAGGACGCTGAGATGAAATTATTTCAAAATTTTCTTTATACATTTTACTTTTTAGATGTTCTTCGTATACCACAACCAATAATGGATCTTTTTCCACTCACTTGTCCTAAAAGATCCATTTATTCATAAAAAAATACTTTAAGGTATTAAAGTGGACATGATATGTCCACAAAGGTCCATGATGGATCTTTTTAATGGATTTTAGTGGACAAAGGGAAAAATCCCTTACATACCCAGTACCCATTGCAAAATAGCGATACGCAGTATTCGTATTCATACTCGTATATACTAGCAAACGTAATACAGTATTACCTCAAATCAGAGATAGTACAGATGGAAACCTACATACTAAATTCGCTGAGGCTACGCACACATAGACAACTTATTCACAGAGGTTACGCACACATAGACAACTCATTCACAGACACGAGGTCAGGCGGTCTCAACCGAATTTTCGATACTGATTTGTACGGGAGTGTGTGTAGCAGAGGGTAGGTGTGAAAAAAAAAGTAAATACATGAGTTTTCCATTCAGTATCGCAAAGTCGGTTGAGGAGCGCCTGACCTCATGTCTGTGAATGAGTTGTCTATGTGTGCGTAGTGTCTGTGAATGAGTTGTTTATGTGTGCGTAGCCTTAGCGAATTTAGTATGTAGGTTTCCATCTGTACTATCTCTAATTTGTTGTATTACATACAGATAGATAACTCCCTGCCGCTTACTGAGCAAGCGTCCCAAACCCCGCCACAGCTGTTATTATACTTGGCGGGTGTTTTGAGGGATTATTTGCTTAGCTTTAAGTGGTCACACACATATTCAAGCTCTGTATACGAACATGGCGTGTTTTAGTGAGAATTAAAAACGAATTATTTGTATGGAGTTTCTGCCCTGTGATATTAGTTAAACTATTATACACTAGATGGCGCTACTCGTAACAAAGAATAATAATGTCGTAGGTATTCTGCCGAGTCACGACCACCTATAGTAAATTATAATAGATAGTTCTAGTTCTATCCCATTACTACAATTTTGAAGCATTTAATTTGTATAATAACTTAAAATTATATATTTATACTTTCACCTTTAAAGAATTCTGAACTATAACGATTATAAAACTTAGAGTGATAGAAGGAAACTAGTGCTATCTATCTCAGCACAGATGGCCGTGACTCAGCACTACACGTATTCGAAACGGAATTATAAATATATGAAATCCTCACGAACGAGTTATGAATTTGTTTTTATTGTGTTTGGAATTAGCTCTGCTTTGCCGTTTGACTTTACATATGGTTTATAACCAAGGAGATTTGAATGCCTACTTAAAAATCTTATAAATGCGCAAGTAACTCTATCTGTCTGTCTGTATGTCTGTTACGCTTTCACGCCTAAAATGCTGACCAGATTTTGTTGAAATGTGGTATTAGTATAGTTTGAGTCCAAGAATAATATACGAAGATAGTGATAGTTTGAGTCCAAGGAAAGGACGTAGGCTACTTTTTAACTGACTGTGCAAAAGGAAGATAATGATTTTAAGCCGACTTCTACGCGGGGAACAGCTAGTTTGTGATAAAGGAGAGTGGCACCTTTACCTGTTTATAAGGTGTTAAAAAAGATCGGCTAAATGCTAGTCGGATTAATGCTCGTAGGATTCACAACTTTCTAGTTATCAGGGTTCATGGGTTCTAGTGACATACAGACGAACAGTCTCAGTAATAGAGTCTCGTTTTTACACTTTGGGTACAGACTCCTATAAATTATTTAGGGCGGTATTATCTTCCTTTTGTAAAACTTCCTTATTTCCCGCATCAAAATAGTAGAAAACTTTTAAATGATTGTAGATTAGATTCCCAGTAGGTACCCCTTAGAAGCGGGATCGTACCCGAACCCCCCAAAGACACGGGATAGCACCCGAACCGCCCCCTGGGTGAGGCCGCAGTGGTGGCCGTAGGTCTACTGTAGCCTTCGGAAGGATGTCCCAGGACTCCCTGTTGGGAGACATCATAACTCGTGCTATGACTAGTAAAAATATGAAGTTGGCATAACGCTAATTAGACGTACTTCAAGTCCTTAACATTTATCAACACAAACTTGAAATGGTAAAAATCCGACCAAGTGTGAGTCGGTGTGAGAAAAGAAAATCACGATAGTTGAATGGGTTTTCTGTATGTGTTGTTCTAGGGACAACAGAAATGTGTATATCGTCCGTGAACATTTTAGCTCTCTACCTATCACGGTTCCTGAGATACAGGCTCGTGATGGGCAGACAGACAGACGGACTTCGAAGTCTCATGTCCCGTTTTGCCCTTTGGATACGGAGCCCTAAAAATGGTAAGTGGCACTGGCAACTTAGAATGGAGGGCAGACTCAAAACGTCAGCGTGACGCACGTGAGAGTTTCACGCACCAAATACTGGAATAGCGTTCGCATTAACCCCGTTTTTTACCGTGAGGAAAATCCATCATGGATGCTATGCTGGACTCTTGCCGACTCCCTTTTTTTTTTTTTTTATTTTCCGCTCGCCATATTGACGTCGCCACCAGTCTGATGGAAAGCCGTGGCGCATCTAGCGATTGGGGGCCACTTTTTACGGTGGTCCTCAAGTTGGCGGCCCTGTGATGTGCCTCTTCACGCTCCTCTTAAAGAACCCGGTGAAAAGCTGATGGCTTTCAGGAAGAAGAGAGAAATGAGAAGAGGTGACGTTTAGAATTTGAAAGTAATAATTTATTTAAATATAAGGAAAGAACTCGGGGTCGTGGTAATTTCGGGCAGCAATTACGGTTTCCGAAGGCCTTCGCAGGGTTCGACTTATCTTGGTGGTTCTGAAGTCTGAGGCAGTCCGTGATGTAGCCGTGCCGTCCACAACTTTGGCTGGCACGATATTCTCAACCCGCAGGGTGGATTGCTTCTCTCGTAGAACCCGAAGGGTGTACTTTCACAACCAGTAAGGTGGATTTCTTGAACCCGTAGGGTGGATCCCAATGATGGGGTCTTCTGTCTAGAGCTATTTGCTCCTTATACTTGACAAATATTTACGATGATATTTACGATGATATAAACGATGATTTTCAAACTTTTGTATTTCTCACAATTTCCAATGACACTTATACGTCCGTGAGCTATTTTAAATATTAATCTGGCGGTCTCCTGCCTTTTTTTTTTTTTTTTTTTTTTTGAGCCCTAAGGCACCACCCGGGAGCGAGGGGTGGAGGTAGAGAACGCTACATGCGTACCACACGGCCGGCCGTGTGATTATGTCAGACTCTTACTGACTAAACTCTACCTTGAGCCTCTAGCCCTTGGGCCTTGGAGACTCGTCGGAAGCGATCACCCTTCTAGGGAAGGGTGACGCAGCGTCACTCAGCTTACGCTGGGCATACGCTTGTGAAGTACTTTAACGGCGGGGGCACTAAGTATCCCCCGTCGTGGACTGATGTGTAGGGAGCGAATGATGGCTCGGGTACCTAACTTGGGTGGGGACCAGATTCCTGTGCTGCACGAAGGCTTAACAGGTCGCTGGTTAACCTATTCGGGGGATCGGATAGTGAATGACGCGGCCTCCTCGTAACATGAGGCGTGGTGGTCTCCTGCCTTTGACGCAACGCTTTATATATTAATGAAATAGCGCCTCTAGTGGCACCACTCGAAACTACTCAATCGTCAAGACCGCCTATATGACTATGGCTTCCGTCGTTGCGACCCTTACTCGGTAGATGGCGCTTTCATTTATTGATCTAAGTTTTCATTTTAAACCCCTAATGTTAAACCCCTATTTGCACCCGTTGTTTCACAACGTTACACCGGGATTGTAAGATGAGGGAAACACGTGTGCGGGCAGGTCGTCCCAAGTTTTTATAGTTCGACAGAGGAACGATCTTTTGAGGCCTACGATTGGGAACCCCGGGTAAGCCCTCTGAAGGATATCCCCAGGATCGCCTTAACCCCTAAAGAGGCAGGATTGATTATTACAGCAGCAGGTTGCCAGTTTGTACGGGTCCAGTATATCAACACGGCAATATGCGCTCCACCTATTACGTAGGAAAGGTACCTATTAGATACTGCTGAAAGGTGGTCATATAATATGCCTCTATCTGCTCGTTCGGGAAGGCTATAATTTGAAAAAGCGCCTAGTAGAGTCGACTGGTGACCCAAGGGCTGGCTGTTTTCTCTCTCAGCGAATAGGTATTGCTATTCAAAGGGGGAATGCTGCTAGTCTTTTGGGCACAATGCCACGGGAGCCTTATTTAGGTTTAAGTAGTTTAGTTTCACTGAAGGCTATGTATAAGTAGTAGGTATGTTATGTACATAGCGACGAATTTTAATAGCTGATTAAAATCTAATTAATAACCCTATTATCATTGACATTTGTCTAAGGACGATACCTACGACATAAATACTTCAATTATAGGTTTTGGCCTGCAGCCGAACTGTTAAATAGCGCAGAACCATTGTCTAATAAATTACCCTCAACGTTAATTTCATCGTCTTTTTCTGTTTGAATTTTCAACACAGCAATAGAGAACTGCTCTGCGAGTGTAGCACCACTGGTCTAGCAAATGTGTATAGGCTGGCGCACAGACAATGTAAGACTAGTAGAAGTAGTAGTAGTTCCTGTGCCCGTGGGAATTCGGCGATAAAATATAGCCTATGTCATCCGGGAATAGTGATCTTTCTAATAGTGAAAGAATTTTCCAAATCAGTTTAATAGTTTCGGACCTTAATCAATGCAGATAATCAAATGAAATGAAATGAAAAATCTTTATTCATATAGGTCACAATGTAACGCTTGTGAACGTCCAAATGATTGCGTCTACATTTACATTTACTGCCAGATTCGCAAACCAATAGGTAGAGCTGGAGAAAAAAAACCTGGCAATAAAACTCCGGCCATAAAATCTTTCCTCTAAGATACTTTTTTTTAACGTAAGGGAAAATCCTTTATGGATGCTATGCCGGACTCCTACCGACTAAAAAACCTCACGTAACGCCTAACGGCCTACGGTTGGGAGCCCCGGGTAAGCCCTCGGAAGGATACCCCAGGACTCTCAACCCTCTTTATGATACTAGTTACAGCAAAGTGACAGCGAATAGTGGGTAGCTCAGTTTTTGACCGCCGCCATTTTGAACTCGAGCGAGACAGTCGTGGATTTTGTGGCAAGTGTTTGTAAAGTATAACTATAATATTTATATTTGTGTTCAAACTTAGAGGCGAGGTGTAAAAATTGCAAAATGGTGAAGTGTTGTGTAAATAATTGTGAAAGTTCCAGTCACAAGATCACCAGGAAGAACTTGTCAGAAGTAGGTAAGTAATTTGTGTTTTAGTTACGATCTACGTCATAGTACTCTAAGATTGTTATCCATAATTTGAAAGCTCGGTGGCAAACACTCGAAAAAGTTGTTAATAACTGATAACGGCATCTGTTCTATCAAAAGGTGCAAGGTTATATGCAAACGTCCATGCGGTAACCAACCATTAGGTGAGCCTAAGCTTGCCTGCCACCTTAGTAGTATATAAAAAAACCGTATGATTGCTGTCGTCATCCAGAGCAAGTATTTTTGTTAATTTACGTACACTGTGTACTGATATGACCGATCAAGTATATCGTCCTCCTTGCGTGGACGACCTCAGTTCAGAGACCGTTTTAATATTTTTTCTTTTCTGTTTCCTAATTAAGTTTTATTTTGTAATTTTAGCTGATTGACGCCCAAGGCTTCCCCGTAGGGATTAATATTTTTTTTTTTGGATATCTTTGACATCACTATATCACGCTGATCAGACGGATTTTGGTATAGAACTTTATACCATTTTCCTTCTTTAACTTTCCTTCTTTATGCAATGGGTGTCCTTTGACAGCACTCACGCACGGGATTAATTAGAGGTTAAATACTGTTGATTGATGGCACTTGGTGGAACTTGCTGCACATATTGAAAACGACACTTTTGTAACTGTTCCACAATATTTATTGTTATAAACACGTTGAACGCCTGGCATAAAAACCTGGATATCCCAGTCGGCCGCGGCGGACACTGGTGTCTTTCAATGTGTCGGGTTCAGTGGGCCGCGGCGGACACTGGAGTCTGACGTGACATTGATCACTTCCGAAACCTCTGGCAGGCCGCGGCGAATAATGACAATCGCTATTCCCGTAAGTCGGCCATTAATTTTGATTTATTTCCAAAGATTTTTGGACACTTCGTGGTAAAATGTTCTGGCCTCAGGGGAAACTCGCCTGGCGGACACCATTGTCCGTCATGGCGTTCTACGTGTTATAAACCTGACCGGTTTCACAGTAATACCTTGTCCTTCCAGCTAGATAGACCTTTGAAAATGCTGTGAAGCGAAACCGGTCAGGTTTAAATTAATAAATATTGTGGTTTCTGTCATCACACAGGTGAATAATATTTAACAAATTACGTCCGGCCTTGATACACCCACATTCTGCCTATTGTTTGTGGGTTAATTAACTTTTCTATATCTCGCATCTATTACAACCTCGGGTTATTAAAGATGAACGTAAAGAGGATATAGATATAGGCTTCATAAAAAAGCAGTTCCTTGGCGGGTAATCGTATTCGAATGTACAATACATTGCCGACAGCCATAACAGGTTGTCGGTGAAAAAATTTAAAAAACTGATAAAATGAAAAGTGTGCCAGAAAGCTTAATTTAATACCATTAGCATTAAATATTTTCTAGACGACAAGGCTGCCGCCTGGTGGTGACACGAATTGCTCCTTTCTACATAAAAAAATGTATTGGGTAGATTTTTAAGATAAATTTTGAAAAAACGCCGGACTTAGGTTCTTGGGGGTTCTTCTCAGTCTTCTTCGATCGTCTTCGAACCCTCAGTAGAGTAGAGTCACAACAATTTTTTATAATTTCAAAGAAAATAAATAGCGATTTCAAAAGTCTTTTGAGCTGGGAGTGATCCTCTAGTAGATGTTGTATGGTTTTTCATCAGGGTGGCAACCATTTTCACGAGTAATTAATAATACGGAACTGTCTTTGCATAGGCGAGAGCTCACCCGAATTTAACTGCGTAGAGTAGAATTTTTCTAAAACAGTTTTCCAGTGTAACTGCGATGTGGCTAAACTTCGATATTTTCCGTGAAGCGACTGCCATTTGGCCTTCACAACCGTCCGCTAGTTATTAATAATAACATAATTAATCCTGTGTAATAAAGCCGTTAGCTATCTCCAAAACCCTTAAACATACTTAAATGGTAGCAATTAAATTGTTTACCATAAAAAAAGTCTATATCTATACATAAAGTATGTCTAAATATTATATAGAAGCTCCCGGTGGTAATTATCAGTTAGTCACGATGGTTACAACTTGACGATTAACTTCGTGTTATATCTGAGACGTAAGGACTGAGACACGGTATGCGTAGAGTTAGCCGCAAACTATGCGTATGTTGTGAACTGAACTACCTAACAGAATTCGGCATCGACATCGTAACCAAAACAAAATACTCTAATGGTAGGGTGATTAGTCTTTTATGAAATATTTCATAGTTAGCGAGCAAGTTATTTGTTTTCAAGATTTTTTTTTATTTAGCTTGCCAAAATGAAGCTGCCGCCTAATGGTAAGTCACAGCGATATCTAGCTATTGCGGGCCACCTTCCCAGTCTATAAGACTATAGAAAGCGGCCCTCAAGTTGGCGGCCCTATGATGTGCCTCTTCACGCTCCGCTTGAAGAACCCAGGATTGTAAGAGAAGGGAAACACGTGCGCTGGCAGGTCGTTCCAGATTTTTATGGTTCGACTGAGAAACGATCTTTTGAATCGTTCAGTTCCAGCAAAGATTCTCTCCACTGTGGGAGAGTGGCACCTCTGGCCAGCACTCGTTGTTCGGGATCGGAAAGGAGAGGGTGAGATTATGTCAAGTTGATAAAAAAAATGCCCATTAATCGAAAAAGAATTTTTCAGTTGCTTAGGGAAATGGAACTTCTAAAACAAAGCTGACAGTTTCGTATTGTTTGTCAAAGGTATTTAAAAAAAAAATGTCTTGGTAGCTTTGACTTTTTAGACATCAAATGAAGGTTTAGTCGTAGTCTTCTAAACCCTGTTTTGAAAAATTATACAGCGTAATGAAGTCCGCTCCACTCTCAATTTGGCACCAAACTCCTCAACAAAGTAGGTAAAGCATTATGATAGCTGTCTCACAATCTGCCCACAAACGATTAGCCTAATACGACATATTCAAATCTCAGCGCCATCACCACTAATATTAATAGTCTATAAAACGGTAGCGTTCGCTGCAGGATTCGACCATTAACCCGTGTTCAACGCCATTAGGAAACGACGATTATTAAAAAAAGTAAAAAAAATCCAACAGACCAATGAGAACAAAAAAATTATCGTATCTCCATTCCATATTTCAAAATTTATCACAAGATCGTTCGTCTTCGAACAAAACTTTTATTTTCGAATTTCGAATGGGTGCGTCCATGTCACTCGTTTTTTTTTTCATTCGGTTTTTATTATAAATGAGTTCGGGTTGCATCGTTCGTCTTAAAATCATTTCGTTTTTGTATTTTTGTGGTTAGACGCTCACCTTGTGGAAATATGTGTTGTGGAACATAAAAGTACCTACTAAAGTTTGTGAGTAATCGATAATATTTACATGGTGAGAACCACTAACCCGACACAGGTACTTGGATACATATAAAGTATAAATAAATATAAGTATAAAATAAAAATAGTAACATGCAATGATAAATAAAAACTATAGATACGTTACCAACACTGAAAAATGGCAGCAAAAACGATTGCCTTACTTTTCAGACATGCTACCACAGATAATTTAATAGAATTTTTTTTAATGTATAAAAGATCTGCTGTTTTTGAAAGCCGTTCGTCGTTGGTTACAAGCATGTAATTTTTATATCTATTTCAATAATATGTATCAACAAGGCTACATAGTGTGCAGAGGTACACACCAAGCGCTGGTTTTCAGCTACAGCCCCTAATATATTCCAAATAATTATATGGCAAAGGACACTGAAGTAGGTACCCTAACTACTTATGTAGGGACATCAGATGTGACCAGGAAATTATGTTCCAGGATGTAAGTACTGCCAATGAATACAGACGTATATAGAAGAATAGTTTATTATTAGGTTCTCTGAAGACAAATTTTCTGTAACACAAACTGCCGCCTGGCGGCGTTGCAGTCGCAGCGCGGCAGCCATTTTTAATTTTTCGAAGCAAAAGAATAAAATCAATCATTGTAAATATCTATAAATAATATAATTATATTATGTTTTGATTTAAAAGACGAGAAATATTTTTTTATGAATAATCCCTGAATTTAGTCGATTAAACACGTAAAAATGCGTCTACTAGTTTCTGACTATTAACAGCTGCGACAGTAAAATGCGACGACAGCGCCGCTAAATAGGAACTACATGAGCTGGGGGGCAATATTGGCCCAAAAAATCCTTAAGAACTGTTCTTCTTTATACGTCTGTATTCATTGGTACTGCCAACGGAGACCTGAAGAACACCGAAATCGATCGAAGTTAGAAGTAGAGCTCTGTATTATGTAAGTACATACTTCAAAATGAAAATTATAATAAGTATCCCCTGTTTAAGCGAGTAGTTACATATTTTATACAATCAAATACCTATAAAAACCTCCTATCTTCAAGTCGGATAAAAATTAAGCAAGATGCCTAATTTATACTTACTCGAATATTACAACTAGAGAATCTAGAGACCCGTTGACCTTTGCCATTCGACAGGAAAAAAAAGCATTATACATTTCTTCTCCAAGTAAAATTTTGCTATGTCAAATTTCAAGACCGTCGGTTTACGCTATTTTCTCTAAAAAAAATTACAAAAGCCATACCCTTGACCCAATAGGACCAATAAGGATTAAACTCAATCTCAAAAAAGTTCCCGCCAAGGACGAATGAGACTTACCGAGGTCCTTCACCTCGGTAAGTCTCATTCGTCCTTCCTAAACATTTTAGTCCAGTGTCCCGTAAAAAATAACTATATAAATATTGGATCCTACTGAATCTCTAAGGAATGCACCTATGAAAAGCGAAGGGACATTTTCCTAAAAAATCCCTGAATAGCCGATTAAAAACTTAAAAATGTACACTAGATTTTGACAATAAAATGCGCCGACAGCGCCGCCACCTGGGAGCTACACGAGCTAGGGGCATGACCCCAATAAAATTAGAACATAAATTCTTAAAAACTACGCTTCTACGTACTGCTCGTTCGCTCTAACTTTGCCGCTCGGCTCCATAATAAAGTCGAATTTTTAATTAGACGAAGTAAATTGACAGCAACTAATGTCACTTCTTCATACAATGTTGCGTATTTTCTATGACGAAGTGACATTAGCTACTGTCAATTTACTTCGTCTAATTAATAATTCGGGTAAGTATACGCCTCTACGCCAGCGGCAAACTTAGAGCGAACGGGTAGTACGTGTGTATTCAATTATTCATTGATATAGCTCAACTGGCTCAACTGCTATCAGAAAAGCAATGTCATTTTGACGAAACAAGAAATAAAACAAAACTGCTAATAAATTGATTGTGGTCGGCCATTCCCGGAATATTGAAGCATTCCTACTCAGATTTTTGACAGTCTTAGATGACGTCATCCCGCTTGTATGGCATTACCTTCATTTATAATCATCACGTGTAGATATCCAGTGAGTAGGCACGCTTCTACTTGACACTGTGCATGCGTCACTTTTCACGTATATTGATGGAGTCATTCATCAATTGTTTCCATCATTTATACAATTACTAGCTATTACCCGCGACTTCGATTGCGTGGAAATTATGTTATAAGCAAAGTTTGAACTGTATTCTATCGAGCCTCTAGGATAAGTCGTAACCAAAATGTGGGGACAAATTTAGGACATCCTCCAACTTACCCGGGGAGCTATGCGCTAGATGGATTTTTTTAACGTGCGGAAAATCCCACATGAATTTACTATGACTCCCACTGACTAAAAACCACACGTATCCTGCCTAACAGCCTACGGTTGGAAGCCCCGGGTAAGCCCTCTAAAGGATACTCCAGAACTGCGCAAGATGGATAGGTAGAGACCTCATGGTTTTAGTGGGTCCAAGGCCGGTATGACGTAGGTCTGTACGTGTTTATTAATATGTGCGTTAGGACCACGGGTGTACAGCACGGAATCGAGCTGCTCCTCTACACAAAGATGGTACCTGCAGTGTACCTCAGTGTACCTTTAATGAAATCCGGTGTACTTCTTTTGATAAAAAAATATATAGTACAATGTGTACACCCGCCATCCTACAGTTAGGACTGCGGGTGTGCATTTTTCCCATCAGGAGATGCGTATTTTACATATGTTTTTTTTTGTAAATATGTGTACCTGCAGTGTACCTTAGTATACCATTAATGAAATTCAATTTGCCTTCTCGGATAAAATATTATATAATTAAGTATGTACACCCGCCATTCTAAGTTTAGAACTGCGGGTGTACATTTTTTTTCTCAGCAAGCAGATGCATATTTAACTTTTTTTTTGGTTTTTTTATGCGTACCTACTGTGTACCTGCATATAAAAATATTAAATATAACTAACTAGCTGTTCCCCGCGGCTTCGACTGCGTAAAAGTCGTTATCGCATAAAATCATAACCCTCCTTTTGCGCAGTCGGTTAAAAGTAGCCTATGTCCTTCCCAGGGCCTCGAACCATCTCTATACCAAATTTCATCTCAATCGATCCAGCTGTTTAGGCGTGAAAGCGTAACAGACAGACAGACAAACAGAGTTACTTTCGCATTTATAATATTAGTAGGGATATAGTAGTTTTAGTACCACTATCTCTGGAAGTTTAAATTCCCACTCTGTTGCTGATAAAATGCTTTAAGTATATTATTTACCCGTCTGCGAAGAAGGAGGGTTATGTTTGTCTAGCCTAATAATGTATGTATACATATAGAGTGTATGTATGTATATTTTTTTTACCCTTGCTTTAGGTACCCCGTTGTCTCAACATTTATTGATCGTATTTTCAACATCCCTACTAATATCCCTACTAATATTATAAATTGCGAAAGTAACTCTGTCTGTCTGTTACGCTTTCACGCCTAAACAGCTGGATCGATTGAGATGAAATTTAGTATAGAGATAGTTCGAGGCCCTGGGAAGGACATAGGCTACTTTTTAACCGACTGCGCAAAAGGAGGGTTATGATTTTACGCGATAACGACTTTTACGCAGTCGGAGCCGCGGGGAACAGCTAGTTAGTTATATTTAATATTTTTATATGCAGGTACACAGTAGGTACGCATAAAAAAACCAAAAAAAAAGTTAAATATGCATCTGCTTGCTGCGAAAAAAATGTACACCCGCAGTTCTAAACTTAGAATGGCGGGTGTACATACTTAATTATATAATATTTTATCCGAGAAGGTAAATTGAATTTCATTAATGGTATACTAAGGTACACTGCAGGTACACATATTTACAAAAAAAAACATATGTAAAATACGCATCTCCTGATGGGAAAAATGCACACCCGCAGTCCTAACTGTAGGATGGCGGGTGTACACATTGTACTATATATTTTTTTATCAAAAGAAGTACACCGGATTTCATTAAAGGTACACTGAGGTACACTGCAGGTACCATCTTTGTGTAAAGGAACAGCTCGATTCCGTGCTGTACACCCGTGGTCCTAACGCACATTTATTAATTGGCCCTTTTAATTATAAAAAGAGTAAGTAGAATTGTGAAGCGCGAATACGAAACGTTTGTTAGATTTGGGCCACAGACTGGAAACTTTAAGTAAATTTAGATTTAGATTTAATTCTTTATTGCACACAGAAACAAAATACATTAACATTAAATACTAAGAACAATGATGTACAAAGGCGAGCTTAACTCAACACTGAGTTTTCTCCCAGCAAACCTTTGGGTGATATGAAAAGCGCAACGGAAGGTTTAAGAAGTGTGCAACCAGATAGAAGATAAGATAAAAGTTACTAAGTTTTATAGTATTACATACATAGATACCATGACTATTATATACATACACGTCGTACACATAATACCAACACATATACTAACACACAAAAATGGATAGGAACTTAATAGTAGTAAGTATAAACATAATACTATATATGCATCTCTGCATCAACGTATCGTATACATGAAGAAGTACACTAAATATACACTGTACTTACATAGTTATAAATTTGAAGACAGAAATAGTTCTTTAACTCTATCCTTGAATACACCCAAAGAGGTACTTTCCCGCACAGAATGTGGCAATGAGTTCCACAACCGTACTGCCCGAATGGTAAAGGAACCGTCATAACAATCCGAAGAGTGAGAAGGCATACGAAGAAGAAGTGAAGAGGATGTACGACAAAAACGAAAGTAAAAAAAGAGGAAGTAAAACCGAAAGATTTGACACGATAACACTAACGCTAACGGTAGCCAGTAAATGGCAGTCGTTAAACCAAGTTGAAGGCCTACGCCTGTCCATTTCAACACGGCAATACGGCTCACCACCTACACGTTACGTGGGACGAATTATAAAAAGGTGAAATTTAGGTATATAATATGCCTCAGATACCCCTTTGGGGATAAAGGCGTGACCTAATATTTTATTATAAAGTTGTCTTTCACGGTCAAGAACAAGATGTCAAGAATAGCACAAGAACAAGTATAGTGGCACCCATAGATTTAGGATTTTTCGTACAGTCTAAATATATCGTGTCACCGCCTATAGCTAGACCACATACAACATAAAAGACCACAGACGTATTATATTATGTCTGTGTAAAAGATGTAGAAAACTGTTTAATTTGTAAAAAAAATCTAACAGAAAGGACTATAATAGAGGGTAATATATTATGAGTGATTGATGGATTGACTACTACAAAAGACAAACAAACAAACTCTTCAGATTATTCATAGATACTTTTACTCTTTTTACTCCTCTGCCAGACTTCCTCATACCGACATTAACAATATCAACCTAATTATCAGACAATACCAATAAATTATTCGTCTAAACAGCTTTTCCCGCCAAAATTATTTACGTTCGTCGTATGCCGTAATTAATACAATACGGCGACATATTTTATTACTTGCTTCGTCCGGTAATCGAACCCGCTACGTGCGCCACAAAAAGTTCCAGCAATACGAGTATCCCCTCTTTGTGAGTTTTAACTCATTTTTGTAAGTTCAAATCATTTTTCAATTTTAGGGTTCTTTGAGAAATCGTATAAAGTAAACCATTTATTTTTAAGAGAAAATAAGATAATTTATTTAAGATCAGATAATTATTTTACACGATTCATGGTCAAAACGATTTTACAGAAGGGTTAGGTTCGAAAGGACTAGATTGTAAAAATATTTATTAAATATATTAATAGAAGAAATAGAAATTTTTCAGTTCCTGCTTCGAATCTAGGGTTAGATCAATATTTTGTGGATTCCCAAATTTTTAGAGGTTTTAGAGTTTCGACGTTTTTAAATGTATAATTATGCACGTATTTTGAAATATACAAAATATATCCCATACCTACTACAAAAAATCCATTATCCATATCCATATCCATATTTATTTATCAAGAGCACTCAAAAAAATCCACTCTTACATAAATCGTAATTAAATCTCTACATTATACAGTAGTCTCTCAGCAATGATTTCTAAGACTAGCGCCAACATCGCTCATAGGCACAAACAAAATACTATGACGTTTATGACCAGTAATGGTTATAAAAATCAATTATATACGGAACCCGACCGGCGAGAGGTGTACGCGCGCTCTCACTGCTTTCCATATCTTATTTGATTCTCGAACTGCGGATAGAAGTGCTGTGGAGTGGTGTGTAGCGTGAATAAAATTTTAATTGTATTTTTTAATGTACGTAATGATTGATAAACAATGATGTCAGTTTTTGGAAAATGCATGTGTCCGTGAATGTGTTATTAAAAAAAAAGGTTTCTAATCTAAAATTTAGGTTGTTGTAAATGTGTGTGTGAGTCTAAAACAAGACAAAGTCTTCTTTTTCAAGTTTTCAGGAATTGTTCTCTGTTGTACAATTTCCCCCATCGAAATCCCACTTTTGAGCCGTCTGAGTACTAGATATTCATTACAGTAGGCGTTAGTGGTAATCTTCAAATCATATTTTCAAATTTGAAAGAAAAATTCAAATCTCTAAATGCAGTAATTTCCACGGCAATGTGCTGTTACATAATCATTCATAGATTTACAAATCATAATAATTATTTTAGGCACTAATCAAATTTTTTTTAAAACATGAAACTAATGATTCTGATTAACACATGAACGCCGCGATTGCCGCGATACGGCGGTGAGTATGAAGCTGCTGTCTGATGTCTTGTCTTGGGTTTGAATTCCGATTTGGAACCAATATTATGTATTTGTTTGATCCGCTGACGTTTGTTTAGACTTTGGTTGGTGTTTAAGTAGGTATGTACAGATTTAAGTTTCTATGGATGTGTAGATTCCAAGTCTGTATTAGCTGTATTTTTGCTGGATAGCACATTGAAAAAAAAATGGTCCACAAAATTTATTTAAAACGAATGTCTACTCCACGCCTTCCCCTGTAGTTGCACTTACAATACTTTATTACGTCGTCGGCGCGTCGTTTATTTGCGGGATCGGCTCGTACTGATTTAAAACGCATGTGTCTTCAGTTCGATTCTCCGGTCGAGCAGTATGTAATGTAACGAGTTTAAGCAATCGTTGTACGATATTTGCAGATCACTTGTCGACATTTGGATGTTATAGCGATGCTTTATGATTCTACATAAAGATGATCTTAAATTATTTTAGGTACCCAAGGATGAGATCTAGCTAAAACGCAGGAATAAAATTGAAAATCATGACATGTCAGTGTCGTCACCAATGAAAACTTAGAGAGCAGTATTGGACGAAGTAACTATATCTTCTTGTATTCTACTAACTAAAAATAAATAATTTTGGTATATTCTGACACTGTGCTATCTACCTGCTTGTGCTGTGTTATCTAGATAACCTATAAATAAACATAGATATAATAGGTAAGTACATAGAAAACACCAAAACTCCGAAAAAGGTCTTTTTACGGATCACGTACAATATTTGTATCGACACGCAATTTGCATGAACCCGATCCCTCAGCACGCTAGTTGTTTTCATTCACCACTGTGCTACAGAGGCAATCTCACTAACTATTTCTTCAACAACGGATATCGTCACAACCTGCGCCTGGGTCGGCAGCGCATATGTAGCGCCTCTGGTGTTGCAAACGTACTGGAACTGTCTGGAACCACTTTCCAACAGGTGACCGTATGCTTGTCTGCCACCTTAGTGGTTTAAATAAAACTAGAGACCGTCCACAGACAGCACTAATCGTAATACTTACAAAACATTCATAAGCAAACCGATTGGTTCTGTGAGGGCACAATCGACTTGCTTTTAAAGATTCTTATTCAATGCTAGCATCAACTACTAACAACTTTATTGTACTGCAATTTTAGACCTTAAAATTACAAACATAAGTATGAAATTCAATTGTATCAGTTTTATAAAAAGATGCTACGTACTCATTGCAACAATTTAAGACCTACAAATTTATATTTGCGGTCGATATCGATCAAAACTAAAAGATTTATAACTCATATTTATTTTAGCAATTGTTTGTAGTAAGTTTGTATTTTACTAACATAAGTAGATAAAGGTTATTGATATATTTGGAATGTAAATTGTTGTAAATCATTTCAGGGAATCTAGAATTAGACTTTTGCGATGTTTTTTTTTAATCTACAAATAAGTATAATTGCGAACATCTGTTTGTATTCAGATGAGAGTATTCGATCTAATCAGTTTTATATAATTTAAAATGGCTTCCCTTCCCGCCATTTGTAATATCTGCGAAGCTATCGTAGCATAATATGTATTTATAACCCGTTCGCTCTAACTTTGCCACTGGCGTAGAGGCGTATACCCGAATTGTTAATTAGACGAAGTAAATTGACAGTAGCTAATGTCACTTCGTCATATTAAATACGCAACATTGTATGAAAAAGTGACATTAGTTGCTGTCAATTTACTTCGTGTAATTAAAAATTCGACTTTAGTATGGAGCCGAGCGGCAAACTTAGAGCGAACGAGCAGTACTTATGTGTTTGTAGCATCACTAGCTCAGTGTTGTAGTCTATTTTCTATGTTAATCTCTTTTTTTATGTGAGGAAAATCCTACATTGATGCTATGCCGGAATCCTACCGACTAAAAACCACACGTATCCTACCTAACAACCTACGGTTGGGAGCCCCGGGTAAGCCCTCGGAAGGATGACCCCAGACTCCCAACAGACCTAAGGCTACCACTGCGGCCTCACCTAGGGGCGGTTCGGGTGTCAACCGGCGGCTTTGGGGGGGTTGTTCGGGTGATTCCCTCACGTCACGCTGCCGTCATGGGTCTGTGTCTTTAAGGACGGTGAGCAGCCCACTCACTACTCAGTTCTCCGGTTATGGAAGCCGGTAGTCTTGAGCGAAGATGTTAATCATCTTACGCTAAGGTCGGTCCTGAGATGGGTGACCCTCTGTGGCATTTCCATTTACGACCCTTGCCGTGCCTTTCGACGCACCATTCCATCAGGTACCTATTGTTAATCGAGTATACGTTAATCGAAGGCCATCCGACTACGACTACCGAAATAAATTAATCAATCATATATGTAGGTACCAAGTTATAGATGAAGCGATTTTTTTTTAATTACATGTGGAATCCTACATGGATGCTATGCCGGACTCCTACCGACTAAAACCACACAGTGCCTTACAACAGTCTATGGCCGGGAGTCCCGGGTAAGCCCTCGGAAGGATGTTCCATGGTTCCTGGCCGATTTTGACTACTAAAGTACCCTCGTCTAGAGGGTTTGGTTGCTATGCCGCGTCTGGGGGTCAGTTCTGATTTGGCAAAAAGGGGGGGGGAGGGTGTACTAACCCACTACTATGAGGGGCAAAGAGACACGCTACCGTATTGGCCTGCTTCAGTAAGAATGGCGAGCATCCAACTCGCCGCTCTCAAGCCCTCGGTCTTGGAGGCCGGTGAACATGGGGGTACAGCAGCCGGCTATGACCCCGCCGCCGACTACGGAACTCGAGAGGAAGATTTCTGTCGCGCTCCCTCCCGGCTGCCTCTTTCTGGAGCATAACTTGCTGGCAGAAAGACGCAGTGGCGTCCCACTTTCCCTCGCTGGAGACCATGGCCCGCACTATAGTCTGTAGTGTGAAAATATCCAGGGCCAGGACCGCATTATAGTTGAAGCGTCTAAGTCTATTACTTTGGAGAGAGGTTAGACTACTCCCTGTGAAACCATAGCGTTCCACTCGCCTTTTGAATTGCAAAATAGGCTATAGTTGAAATCACTGCAATTCAGTAATGTTACATGTACCTACCTACCTACTTGTTAACTAGTATTTAGATTACGATTTGTGAACAGAATGGACATAAATAAATATAAATAAAATATTTGTGGACATTATCACACAATATCCTCTAGCCCAAATTAAGCTATTTAGGTAAGCTTGTGCTATGGGATCTATCTAGACGACTGATAGGCATACGTACTTATAAGTATATAAGTGATATAAGGGTATATAAGTGATATTTAATTTATACCTTAATGATAATAATAGTTATGGACATTGTAAATTAATAGGTTAACAAAAATACCAATTGTACATAATATTATAGGTTTATTTGATCTATTTCTAATTTATTGTAACTAATAATAGTGCCTGTTAACCATTTTTGCCTGTTTGGTGGAGACATAGTGATACTCAAATTTATTTCGAACATCATTGTAATACTTACCTATATTTCGCAATAATAAAGAATTGAATTGAATTGAAGTATATTTCTAAATACATACATTTTGTCATAGGAAACACCCAAACTCCGAAACAAACATTTTTGGATCACACAAATATTTGGACCGACCCAGGAATCGAACCCATAACCTCGGCGACGGCAGGCGGTATCACTACCGAGGCAGTCACATAGTGGCTACTGCTTCATAATGAGTTGCAATTCTACCTCAGAATGTAGTTACTAGTTAACAGCATTCTCCGTGTAAAAAGTGCAATATAATAATGAAGAATTACGAAGAGCCGTTCGAAAACAATCTTGGCTTCAAATTAATAATGAGAAATAATAAAATGTGGAGTGTTTTATCGTCCGCATGACTAGCCTTAGGTGTTATCTGAATCCTATATCATTTGCGGATCGGTAAAAAAAGTTAAATAAGACTCCGGTGCAAATTAAGCAATGCGATAAAATGCATTCCTGAAAAAAAAAATTGGTGTTGATAGTCGCTTGCCGGTAAAAAAATAAAGATAATTTGTTAATCATAAATGAAAAACGAAACTTGTTTCAGAATAATTTTATTTTTTTATATCTAGATTTTATAACACCAGCTAATATTAACTATATGGACTAGATGGGCGGGCCTGTACATTTGTAAAATTGTGTTTTATATTGGTGTACAATAAAGTTTTTTTTGTTCTATTCTAATATCCTAAAATATAATTAGTTTTCTATAACTTTAGATAACAAGGTGTTGTCTATGATCCCTTCACTCGCCATAGACAAGGTGTTAATCCTCGCCACCGACCTCTTGACTAATGTATCGATATAATAAATTATATAATATTGCCCATTTAAACTTAACTCAACTGGTATAAAGAATTTGGCGCTAAACGTTGTGTATCTGGCTAAGAAACTCATATTTATAGGGTTGTTTAATAAATTGATATATACCCTAGTTAAGTGCAGCAAAATACTTACGTTAAAATCCTACGCTAAAAAAATTTTAAAAAAATCCTAAAAGTACTTTTAGGATTTTTTTAATTTTTTTAAATTATTCACCAAAAGCAAAAAGAGGAGACTTCTAACCATATAAATAGTACCTATACCTAGGTATTATTATAGAATATATTAGATATATAATCTGTGGTATTATTATTTTTATGAACATCGCTAACAAAATAGTCCCCTCCCCTTCCGTTTTGGTTACGTACTCGGTTACATGGCCACTTTTAATCAGGTAGGTCATTAACTTATTTACCATCTTAGTAGTAGAAAAAGTAGTAACATACTTACGGTAAGCGCCAATAGAGGTGTTGAACAGTCGATGAAAACAATCGAAATACCTACCTACGAGTACCCCTCACTTTATGATTAGCTAAAGTCTGTGGCTTAACTCTCTAAGGCCAAAAAATAAAATGTAGTACTGCTCGTTCGCTCTAACTTTGCCGCTCGGCTCCATACTAAAGCCGAATTTTTAATTAGATGAAGTAAATTGACAGCAACTAATGTCACTTCTTCATACAATGTTGCTTTTTCTATGACGAAGTGACATCAGCTACTGTCAATTTACTTCGTCTAATTAACAATTCGGGTATACGCCTCTAGGCCAGCGGCAAAGTTAGAGCGAACGGGTAGTATTATAGGTAGGTATCTACAATTTGACAAATCAATATCAAATCAACCAGTTCTTTCCAGTGATATATAAAAACTATTTATAATACGTCGTTGGTTCTTCCTATAAAATTAGGCAATACGTGTTAAAAAGAAGTTTAAAACATACCATATTATCCGTTCCTCAATCCCCCTATTCCTCTCAAAACTTATCTAAAAAAAATAAAAATATCAAGTCCTCATTTCGAACCCTTTTTAAATCTCATCTCGGGACAGGAATTTGTGGGTTTTTTGAAAAATGATCAATGACAGCCTCACAATGACGGAATATTGGAGAAGTTCTTTTTTTTAATTCGTGCTTTTTTAAACGCCCCTCGGCCAGAGACAATGGGGTGGAAGGCTCTGAGGTCATCGGCCGTGGATTATAAAGATTTGAAATAAGAACTTTGAGGAACAAAGCATCTGTGGTTTATTGTTACGAGAATTAGGTTCAGGGTTCAGCCATTTTGTTTTAATTGTCGAATAAAAGAAATTTACAGTGTAAGGTAAATTTTAAGATAATTATAGTTTCTGTTTAAAAGGAAATGTGTGTTACCCTTACGTTAATTAAACGTCGTAAAATGATTTATTTATAAGGGAGTCTGTTCATATTTGATTTAAGATATCGTGGAATTTAAAAAAGGATAGACTTTTTATTCATTCGGTGTGGTATTTTCCAATGATCTCTCTCGAACTCGAAATAGTAGGTACTTGTAGATTATAACAAGTAAATTTTGACATTTAAGCACTTATACAAAACATTTTACTTGGTATTTCTTTAATTTGAGACACTATGTTGCTTAAAAGAAATTGTTCCTTATAAAACACTCTTTCAGTTGGCATCGTAAAATGCAGGATGCTTTTTTTTCACATCTCACCGGTTCGATTCCCGGGTCAAGCAGATTATTTTAAAAAATCTTTAAATGCAGTTTTACTTAATTTTGAAAATAAAGGAATATTTCCTTACAGCACAATTTGCCATCATCAATATTAAGAGTACTTTTCCTCCAAACGCGGTCTTTAATTTCCACCCTGTATACATCTGTCCAAATTTCCAAATAGACTATTACTTTGATCTAGATCTCAGGACTCGTGAGGTCTGCTGAATTAAAATTTGAACACAGACACCTTCAGTTCATGAACTAAAAACGCTCTAGGCTCGAAACGCGATTACTGATAAAATCCTCGATAGATTTTTGTGTTGAAAATACCTCGATTTCGTAAAATTTTAAGCTAGATCTCGTATGTTATAAGTTGTTTTTATAATATAAAATATTTATAAGAAAGACAATAGTAATCTTCATTTGCACTAGAGCATTTTTTTCATATTGGTTATAGTTTTTTTTATAATTAACTAGCTGATGCCCGCAGCTTCGCCCGCGATTGCGCTGTATGTGAAATTTTGCTGAATTTTCTTTGCTATAAACCTCACGGAGCCCGAGACCTTTCCAACGAATGCAAAACCGTGGAAATCGGTTCGTGCGTTCTAAAGTTATAGCGTCAGGAAGGAAAATCCGACTTATTTTTATATAATAGATTTATTTCGTTAAAAGCGCACAAAATCCGATCGCATCTCTCTCTTTCTTGCACGCTAAAATGTATATCTTCTATCTTCTTTTAACAATTTGGCGTCTGGTAGGCTCTGAAATCTAAGAGTTGAGTTACAAGCTTAGAGTATAAATAGAAGGTAATTAATACTCTAAGGTTGCAAGGTACCTACTTAATTTATACTCTAAGAGGCACCATACACGTACAATACTATTGATCAATATTTTTATTGTTCAATATTATGAATCACCATCTTTTGAATACATACCTCCAATAATATTGCATCAATATTTTTATTTCCGTCCGAGTACCTATATGTCTGACGAAGAAGTAAATTCCAAATTCGAAATTCCGATATCCGACTAGCACTGATCTGAAAAATATTGATCAATATTAAGCCTACACGGTGCAAGAAAAAAATATTGATCGATAAAATTTAAGCTCCGTCAAACTTTTGTTTAGTGATTGTTCAAACCTCAATATTACCCCTACACGGCAAATTTATTGAACAATCATTTATATTGATCAATATTATTGTCCGTGTATGGGGCCTCTAAGGGTACCTACCTAAATTTAAATGCCAGGTGGTGAGGTTTCCCCGATCTGACGCCCCCTTTTTTCCCATTGTGACTACTTTCCGGGACACAAAGTAGCCAGCGCGAAAAAACCGAGCATGGGTATACTTTCTCATGCTTCTTTCGCTGTACCTTTTATCAGAATCAGTTCAATAGTTCAGGATAGACAGACATTCTTTTGCATCTATGTATTTCGGGATTGAACTAATCAAGCGATTTCAGTAGTTCTGTTACAGACTTTTAATGGAATCGGGAAAATCCTATAGGTATAGAGAAGAGTCTCAAGTATTCTAAGGGAGTATTCTAAGAGAGCATTCTAAGAGCTCTTCAGAACAATAGCCGTGATAGATTCGGTAGATACAGCTAGAGACGCTATACCTAGTACGAACTACGCTTTGGCGGGATGAAATAGAGTTCCATTGCGTGTTCTACTCTTCTTTGCCGAGATCTTATCCATTGATCAGATATTACACTTCTTGTGTCCTGGGGCCCTCGGAAAATACCGAGGGCTTACCAGGGGCTTCCGATCGTAGGCTGTTAGGTAGAAGACGTGTGGTTTTCCTTTTCAGTCAGTAGGAGCCCGGCATAGGATTCCTGTAGAATTTTCCTCACTTTAAAAAATAAAAAAGTACGCTTCTTGTAGGTGGGCGTAAGGTTTACTATACGTCAAAAGGGCCCCATCGCACCCAAAAGTAGGTACCTAATAAAGTGTAAGTATTAAACAACAAAAGTTCAAAATAACTATTTACAACGCACAAATGATTCACAAACACTACCAGTCTAGTATTCATCTAAATTCTAATTAGAATACACTGGTGCAAATTTAGTTCTAAGACGAACCCCGTCTATAAATACAGCGGGCATTGACAAAGGCGGACAGACGGACACAATGTACGCACGAACGAAATGTATGTATGTATGTATGTTCGTACCGAGTCGACTTCACCCGTACATGTGAATTTTATGAATCTTGCGCAGAGATGCTGTAGAGATGATGTTGGGTATAAAGATTTCTTTTTTGTTTTTTTTTAATTGTGTGTTTTCCGTATTTTTGGCTTTTGGGATTGTTTGTGATGTGAGTGTAATTATGTTTTTTGATAAGAATAATACAATTTGAATAACTATATACAATTTTAAATCAATATGCCTTTAAAAAGTTCTAGATGGGAATTAAACCAACGACTATCGGTTTCGTAGCCAGATACTAACACTAGTGGTCCATCAAGCCAGACGGTATTATAAACCGGAAAAAATATACTGTATAAATGTGTGCGACACAATCCTCTCAGCCCCGAAAAAAAGTACTAGAGCCTATGCTGCTGTCATTATTGCTCTTAAAATTCAGCTCACTACCTTTTAAAAAGTTTTCTTGCTGGCTCTACCAGAATCGATAACTCTTTTTCTCCAAGTCTCTATAAAATTGACGATAATGGACTTCAATCGAAATGACTTGATGTCCGGTAAACCAATGTCTCAATGATTCAATCAAATCAGGCTATCGGAGTCCCCTGCACCAGAGCAGATTCGGTTTTGACGAAGACCTATCTCACCATCAATTTGGAAGGGCGACTGACCAGAGGGTACTGATTTTTTCCAAGTTTTTCTTCTTTTCAATGAATAGTCTATTCATTGCTTTTCAATGAATAGTCTATTCATTGCAAATAGAAGAAAAACTAATACTTTGATATCGCCTCTGTACTGCTACTGCAGTACTTACATGCACAACTTGCAGATGATCCTGATTTGAGTCCTAAAGAATTTGGTATGGTCCCATCGCAACCTATCTGGTCCAGAACAAAGACTTCTATATAAACTGAGGTAGACGTCGAAATCTCGTTTGTTAGAGTACGGCTACTCTAACAAACGAGATTTCAAAAGCAATCCTCAAATACACACATTACTAAGACTACACTCACTTATAAATATTTTTTACGTAATTGTCACCACACACAATAGCAATATACGAATAGAAAAAGAGTAAAAGAGAAGGCGTATGGACTCCGATTGCAAGTCGAGCACCTACTCTCGAAGTTTTGACTCACAACAGTGCGAGCAACGCTGCTAATTGGCGCAGTTTATAGGTTTCAAAAATCGGTGCGTAGGGCATGTCTACCTCAGTTTATATAGAAGTCTTTGGTCCAGAAGCGTTTAGCTAAAAAATTACGGCAACTCAAGACTTCGCTATGCATCTCTACCTACTGGCAGCCGATGTTTCAGGAGACGTTAGAAATTCAGATACTTGTCCAAAGTGAAAGAGTTTCGAACCGTAAAATCTAAATGTTTAAAAGTGTTCAACTTTTTGTTCAATTGAACAATGCAAATCGTATAATGGATCCAGGTTCTTGATTGCTGCATAAAAAAAAGAAAAAAAAACCATTAATACATTTTCAGATTTATTATTATTTAGTGTACTTTTTGCGAGCAGTTCAATGTCTCCAATATTAGACGCTCAAGTTGCGAGCGCGGTGTTGCCGTTGTCTACTCCGCGGGTGCGCGCGCGCAGTCGCCGGCGGGCCCGCGGCGACGTGCATCGATTTATGCCGATACTCGATAATTAAAAACAATCCGCCATATTGTTTTTTGTCTCTCGTTTTATTCCCGTTTTCGTGCATCCCTCATTTGATTGTATTCTTTTTTAGTATTTATTATATTTTTGCCTCCTTAAACGGCGCTGTGTTTTTACATTAACCTGGCTATCTGCTCGTACGTCTGCATTGAGACGTTTTAATTTATATATTTTATATTGATCGTTTGTTGGTGTGGGACCCGCGGGCCCCGGGGCTTCGTACCCCACTCATACGCGTACCCACACACGCTTTGTTCATTTAATCAATCAGTGTAGTACACATTCACGTAGCTTAGAAACTTAAATTGATAATATTTTTAGTTTACGTCAATTTAACAGTATCTATTGAATTATTTGATATCGCCTGTACTTTTAAGTTTATATGCCTTTTAGCCCCTCTCTATAAAATAGAGTGCAGAGAGGCTTATGTCGAGAATTTGTCTGTAGTCTGTGACTCTGTCGCATTAAACTACGTCACTACGTCACGTGGAGCATCTGTTCAAAGTTTAAAATAAAACAAAAATGACAACGTCAATCGGATTGAACTTTCACAATAAACGTGTTAGAGAGGGGCAGTCCGGTGAGAACGATCTCATGGCTTTCTTGTTTATACCTTACCAAAATCAATCTGCTTGCCTGGTGGAAATCTATGACGATATCTATCGAGTTAAAGATCACTCTCACAGCCAACATGACTATTGGCTATGCATTTTCATGTTCTGCTTGAAAAAACCCGCGGTTGTGAGACTAGTGGAAATAACAACTTGCGGAAACACGAGTCTCTACTATCAGAGCGATCCAAGTTTTTATGGTTCGATAGATGACAACTTACCACTACCGTTTAAAAAAGCATAATATCCACATGATCCATAATGGCCACCGTACCCTATGAACGTTTGCAATTAACACAAATCCTTGCTGCCGGTCCTGAATAACTAATGGCAACATTTGAGGCGCCCCATACTGTAGATGTTCGCCAAAACTGGAGTACTGAGTTCATTCCACAAGCTAAGCGTACGAAAGATCCTGTCGGTCCATCCAAACGGTATACGAGAGTTTTATGAAGACGAACACAGTCTGTCTGTGGCGTGTGGATGGAAAGTAGCTGTAGTACATAAATATAAATAAGTGTGTGTGTTCTGAGATCTTCGGTCTGCCAACCTCACCAGCTGACTAAGTGGTCATAACGGAGAGAAAGGACATACATACATACATATGGTCACGCCTTTATCCCCGAAGGGGTAGGCAGAGGCATATTATATGCCCACATTTCATCTTTGTATAATTTGTCCCACGTAATAGGTGGTGAGCCGTATTGCCGTGCTTAAATGGACAGGCGCAGGTTGTGACTGCCTGCTGTTTAAATAAAGCCTTCAACTTAGCTTAACGACTGCCATTTTACTGGTAACCGGGACAAACGACTTAACGTGCCTTCCGAAGCACAGAAACACTCAAATAAATGTCACAAAGTGATCACATGGATGGTCACCCATCCATGGAACGGCCATAGTGAAAGTTGCTTACTGCAGTGATCGTTTACAGAACACTGAGTCCGCGGGGCCACGAGCACGAGGGAGAGAAAGAAGTTCGAAGAAAAAACGTTTTATCAACCCAGTAGGTACAGTGAGTCCAACCACTCTCCTAAGATGAAATTGGTAGTGACCTACGTCCAGCATTTAAAAAATTAGAAGCCATTTCAAATTAATACTTAGGAATTAGGACGTCAATCAATCAATCAATCAAATCAGCCTATCACAGTCCGCAGCTGGACGTAGGCCTCTCCCAATTTAGGCCACAACACACGGTCTTGTGCCTTCCGCATCCAGTCCTAGCCTGCGACCTTTACCAGGTCGTCGGTCCATCTAGCGGGTGGACGCCCTACCCCACGTTTGCCGAGTCGCGGTCTGCACTCTAGAACCCGTTTGCTCCATCGGCCGTCGGTTCTTCTGCAGATATGGCCAGCCCACTGCCACTTCAATGTGCTTATTCTGCGAGCTAGGTCGACCACTTTAGTTCTCTGCCGGATAGTCTCATTTCGGAGTCTATCCCTCAGGCCCTAAAGAAAGAAAAAAAGAAAAGAAATTTATTTCACATAGGCATATATCTACCTATGCCTATCAAAATTTCTACCACCCGTTCACAACGCGACCCACCTCAGAAGAACTGGCAAGAAACTCAGCGGTTTATTCTTTTTAAAGCTCTATTAACAAAATGAATCTAAAAACAATGCATTTTAACAATTTTTTGAGAATCCAGCAGAGCAGGTCATTTCCAGGCTTCTCCATCCAACAAATAATCACCAATTGTATAGTAGCCCCTGCAGTACAATTTACTTTTTACAACCTTTTTAAATTTATTAAGGGACATACTTTTAATTTCGTCTGGTAGCCTGTTGTAAAAGCGTAAAAAGATACCCCAAGCATAGCCCATTCCATAGTCCGCTGCGCAACTTTTAGAACATTGACTAACCCCACTGTAAGTGTCCACGTCTCGGCATCGTATGTCATAACTGATAGAATGCACTGGTTGTAGACTTTTGTCTTCAGGCATTGCGGTATAGGCTAATTGAAAACTCGATGCAATTTGCGAAATGCTGCCCAGCCCAACCGTATCCTCCTGGCTATTTCTTTGTCCAGGTTCCTTTTCCTCAGTGTAATAACCTGCCCAAGGTAGGTATACTGCTGTACAATCTCTAGCCTCGATCCGCTTATTTCATGTTCACGAATATAGTCTACTAATATGAAACAGTGAAGTTACAAGGTTACAAAAATTCAAAAAAGAAAATGGGGTTTGTCCATAAACGTAGTATGTTACGAGCACACAATACGATAATAGATAATGTCAACTGTCATCAATGGAGGTCACCAACTAATGGCCTCATCTAAACGAAGTCAGATAACGAACTAGTATTGTGTGACATTATATTTTGAACCCAAAAATCAATATTGACGACAAACAAAAAGAATTTTTGCACTTTTCAAAATTTCAACACAAAAAACTAAACGATAAAAAGTGGTCCAGGTGCAGCGAAAGGGTTGAATTATAGTTCTATCTCTTTCTCTCTTCGTACAAAAGCGTGCTGTCCCTCTCTTTAACCCTTTGATAAAGGGTGAATTTTTTTGGGTCAAATCTTATATTTTCTCATTGATTTTTTTCTATATAATGAGATATTGTATTTCGAGTTCTTTGTTAAGGTTTTAAAACTCGGGACTCTGATTTAAAATCTGTTGTATTTTATAGTTTTATGGGGCAGAATGTGGTTTGGTACTGGATATGCGAGTTATTTAGCGTTATTAATAGAATGAAAAGAATAGAGAATTTGAATTATGGTTTATGAAATTGCACCTGGCATAACTAAGTACTATAGATGTATCAATGGGATGTACATTCTAAGAAGGTGATTGTATTGTGATAGAAGTTTTTCAAATGCAGAAGTACCTACTTTTAGGAACATACCGCATCTACCTATCTGTATTTTTCAAAAGTTTATTTCTGTTTTTACCTGACTTGGTGTACATCCTATATAAAAAAAACCGGCCAAGTGCAAGTCGGACTCGCCCATGAAGGGTTCCGTAGCGGCAAGTACCATAGCATAAAGGTTCTTGTAGTTCGTTGTAACTTTGATTGATGTTTTAACACCTCTGTAGTAGTGATTTTTCTAAGCGAAAATTGCGGTTTATGACGTTTTAAAAAAAACTACTTTCTAGATCTCGTTCAAACCAATTTTCGTTGGTAGTTTTTATAGCAATGTACATTCTATATATTTTTTAGATTTATTATCTCCTTAGTTTAGAAGTTAGAGGGACATACACACACATTTTTCCACTTTGGAAGTGTCTCTTACACAAACTATTCAGTTTAGAAAAAAATGATGTTTGAAACCTCAATAGCATTTTTGAAGATCTATCTATAGATACCAAACACATGAACACGGTTCTCATGAATTTTTTTTTTCTAATTTCAGTTCTATGTATGGGGACCCCCAAAATTTAATGCTTTTTTTCTAGTTTTATATAAAAATCGTAATGCGGTTCACAGAATACATCTACTTACCAAGTTTCAATGGTATAGGTCTTATAGTTTCGAAAAAAATAGCTGTGACATACGGACGGACAGACAGACAGACATGATGAATCTATAAGGGTTCCGTTTTTTGCCATTCGGCTACGGAACCCTAAAAAAGCGCTAATATATTCTCTATAAAGGTAATAAATACTGGGTTAAAAGAATATAATGAGAGTCCGATGTGAGTTACGTTAAATTCCATTATTATGTGCTGCAGAAACGTCAAAAGAGACGAAAATTCATCCCAGATGACACGAAATTCGCATAAAAAAACATGACTTGTAAACTGTACCATAAATTGCATAATTATTTTAATGCAGCTACCATGGCCAAATGATATCTACACTACAGAATTTTTAATAAGCAATTAATATTGATATTTGATAGGCCTTCTGGTCTAGTAGTCAGAGTACCTGACTACGGATTCGCAACCAGGACCAATCAGCATGAAAATGTTTTAAAAACGATTCTATTTTAGAAAACGAATATTTATCGAATTCGAATCAACAGTAATACGGTTCACCGCCTATTACCTGGGACAAATTATTCTAAAAACCGTGCGAGTCGGACTCGCCCCATAAAGGATTCTGTAGCAGCAAGTACTACAGTATGAAATTTCTTGTAGTTCGTTGTAACTTTGATTGATGTTTTAACACGGTATTGATTTTTCTTGGCGAAAATTGCAGATTATGAAAATTGCAGATTATGACGTTCAAAGCAGAAACCTGTGCAGAAACCCTTTAGTGACTGGGTTAGCATAGGGGTTCTGCTTTGAGTTCTCTTTCTCTTCACTATGAACTTGTCCGTGGTCAGTACTTGCACTTGCAGGCCACTTGCAGATGAGATTGGATTGGAACGCGAAGACCTCGATTTGGTCCCATTGCTCCCATAGCGTAGTTTACTCGTAAAGTTATCGTACACACATAGGTACATATACAGGATGTAACATTCGGAGCGGTCAGTATGGGCAAGTTTGTAAATATAAGAGATACAAAGATCTGTTCTTAGAAACCATGTCATCGAATTTAGAGAAAATAAGAACTGCATACTTAGATTTTTTTAAAATATCTTGCACAGTTCGAGAATCGAACCCGGTCGTTTAGAAAATAAATCTTACATTATTTCTATTTGAAAATCGATTGTTGTGGTCATAAGGATTAAATCAGATCGTCAGGGAGTGGTGTGGGGTGTGGAGTTTGTGTTTTTTTTATACCACTAAAGTGACAGACAAGCATACGGCCCACCAGATGTACCTATTGGTGATCACCGCGGCCTATGGACGTTTGCAACACCAGAGGCGCTACACACGCTCCGTACCGACCCTGTGAAAACCTTCTGAAGTAAGTAAGCTGTAAGACCCCTTTTGAAGAACCCCATACTGTAGGCGTTTGAGAAATCCGACTGTGTTTTTTACATTTTAAGTTTAAGAAACGTACCAAGTTGCGTAATGGACGTAAACTCTCAATACGCTTTGATCAAATAAGCACCTAATAATATGTAAATATATGTATCAGTCAGGATTTGCACGACAACCAATGGGTAAGTACGGAGCTACTGCAAAGGCTTTCACATCAAAACGAAATCTTTATTATATTAAAATCCACCTACAAATGAAAATTAACAAGTCAAATATAATATCGCGCGAGTAACGGAACGTATGGCATGACATTTCGAAAAAGTACCGATTGTTCTTCGACTAGGCTGACTAACGCGACGCCCACGTCCAAATCCTAACAAACGACGCAAGAAAAAATAATTAAATAGAATTGTAATTGTGTAATGTGCTCGCCCCGCCATCTGTACATCTGTTATTGTCAACACACCTGAGAGCTCCGCGGATATATCTGTCTTTGTCACACTTCCACATATCGCTGAAGTTGGATAGAGACGGAGAACATAAATCGGTTCAGACGATATGTGGAAGTGACAAAAAACTCATGCTTCCTGTGTCTTTCGTATCATTTGAAAAAGGAATAACTTTGTTGCAGTACAAGCAATAAAGACAGACAAATTCTGCATAATTCTTTTCGAGTGACATACCTTTTTTTTTATATACCACTAAGGTTTTTTATAGCACACGGCCCACCGGAAGGACTGGTGGACACCGCAGCCTATGAACGTTTGCAACAACAGTCCAGCCTATATATACCTACATCCAATGATTTTTTTATTCCCAACTACACGAATTACACCACTAGGTGTGACGAATTTTTAAGCTTTCCTAGGTACTTTGAATGTAAAAATTGCTAAGTATCTGTAATCACTATAGTTTTCCTATTGATGAACTTATAACAAATATTGTGGAGACTTTCATACGAAATATATGAAACACAGACATATTAGGCGTTAACGGGTTATGAACCACCCAGCTTTGTTTCAGGTTACGCATTTAAGTTTTGTTTTCGTCCATGTCCTGTGGTCAGTTTAGTTGGAAAAAATAAACAAGATTATACCTTGTGTAGATGGCAATTCTGCCTAACATTTTGTTTAACACAAGAAGTGTTAGACTTTATTCTCTGGAAAACATTTTTGCTGCGAAAGGTACTTAAAATTACAATCAAGCATGGGATATCAGCATCATGTTTAAAAAGTGAAATGAAACGTCTTTCATTCAACTGTTCTGAGGAAGGTTTACTTAGTTCCTTTAAGTCTCAAAGTAAAAAAGATATTGAGTTAATGAGTAACAGAACCTGAAATCCCTTTGGCCAACTGAGCCTAGTAATAACTTTACCCGCAGTAACTATCGATATTAACTGTCTCATTGGTAAGTAGATCTTTCTAACTATCAGAATGTATGCAATATTTTGCTATAATTTCTTAACAGAGACGAAATGTTTCTGTGAAATTATAGCAAATTCCTACCAGTATATTGGTAACACAATATTAAATTATAGAAAGTTTTATAAATGTATTAGGTGTTTTTTTTATTCTAGAATATGTTCTTATTAGAACAAAATATTTTTGTCTCAAAGTCTATCATATACTACAGTCACGGTGTATGAAGTTTTGACGTATTCCATACAATGTGGACTTTTTAACAATTCGAAAATAGAACGTTTTTAACTTAACCCTTCCATATTTGACAAAAAAGAACTTTTTTATATTTAGAATGTGACGCGCACGGAACGGGGATTTAACTCTTTTGAATTTAGAAACAGTTCAAATATGGAATACATTCGAAATATGGATTAGAATAAAGGACTTTGAAAACTTTAGGAAAAAGGGATGCCATATTTGGATGTTTTATAATTTTGTATCGTCTTCGGTTGGAATTTTAAATCATAAGGTTTCTTCGTAACATAATATTTACATGTCATTAAATACCCATCTAATACTAAGATGGAGAATAAATCCAAACTTTATAAATTTCCATGGCAAATTAATAAAGGAGAAGTGACAGATAGGTAGCCACTTTGTGTCATTTCATTATTGTGCTTCGGAAAAGCACGTTAAGCCACACTGCACTGATCTCGGTTGAAAGAAATATGGCAGTCGGTAGTCAAGTTGAAGGCCTTATGAGCGGCTTGAAAAATGTGTCAAAACATTTTGCTTTCAAGAGCACACTGAAAACGATGCTTGTTTTGTAACATAGATAAGTACCTATACTGTATTTCAATAGCTTTGCGCAAAAATGTAAACAAACACATTTGATCCTGTATATCCATAGTTACTTGCAATTGAGTGTTCACCCTGAATATATTCCAGTATCCAGGAGTCATACAGTGTGCTTACAATCATTTCGACACCAAATAACTTCTTCACGATAGTTTATTTTCATTTTAAATACCTACTCAGGATAGTAAAAAATTCAATGATTTGTCATACTATATTTTTCTACTCACCTGTCTTAGACATCGATTGTCAAAACATGACATGTTTACATTATTGCCAGATTGGGTAGGATTGGACTATACCTAGATAATGTTATTTGTCAAGCATCTTTCGTTAAATAATAACTGCGTAGAGCTTTTTACACTACGATTGGTGCAAATAAGTTGGTTTTTGTAATTTTATTTTCTTACAAGATTTTTTTTATTCTTGCACGTTAATCTTCTAATGCACGATGTACCTAATTACCAGTAATTTAGGTTACTGATGGTAGTCGTTAAGCCAAGGTCTTATCGGCGCGCTGAACATATTCAACAGCAGGTAGCATTATGCCTCTGCCCTACCTCTTCGGGGAAAAAGGCGTGACTATATGTATATATGTATTTTCGATCAGGTGGACTGGCTGGAGGGCCTTGTTATGTATCTATGTAAGAGACCATGTAGGCAAAAGAAAACAATAACATAATAGTAGTTTATGACACTGTTGCATAATGAGGGTTCTTATAACACGAGTGTGTTTTAAAAAAACGAGCCGTAGGCGAGTTTTTTTATAGTATCACACGAGTGTTATAAGACCAAGTTATGTACAGTGTCATACACTACTTTATCTACTCTCATACTATAATACCTGATTTCATTTTGTTGTGATATATAGTTGCTCCTTGATTTCGCCGGTAACAGGTTCATGGTCATGTTGGACGCAGTTTCCAGAATGTCTGGTGGTGTACAATTACCACCATCCTCGCTTTAAGACATGTTTTTCACAAAAACTAATTTATTTTACAAACAAAACCAAACTTTGTTTAATTTAAATGTAAAATGTTGGCGCCAAGGCGCAAACATCGATTGCGCATGCGTGTTTCTTTTTTTTTTTAGGCTGCGGAGACCATAGATTTAGGATTTTTCGCTACTCTGGAGACACATTTTTTTTTTAAAGTTGAGGTTCAAACTTCTTTTTCAGCTGGAGATTGTTTATGGTGTATCGTAATGATTAAAAAGTTTTATTATGATATAGGTGTCCATACAAGACCTGTATCGTAATAAAACTTTTTTTTTGGCTTGTGCGTAATGTTTGTCATAATAGTATTGATTTCAATTTTATAATCTTTGTATTATAGTATCAGAGTAGATAAAATAACATTATAACATAGTTTGTGTCAAGTTTGTGTCCGTATTTGTTTTTTATTTTTTTGTTTGTTTGTAACGAATAGGCTCCGAAACTACTGGACCGATTTGAAAATTTATTTCACTGTTCGGAAGCTACGCTCAATGCGGTGAACATAGGCTATATTTTATTCCCGTATTCCCACGGGAACGGGAACTACGCGGATGAAACCGCGTGACGACGTCCGCAAGTGTTATATAACATGAAACACGGTATTAAAATATTACATAATATTTTATCATTTCCTGTTCCTTTCGTTAACAAAGCGAAATGAGAAAATCTTAAAAAAATAATCAACCCTTTTCTCCCGTAAAGTTATCATTACGCGACTTATCTAAAATCGTAAAAAAATATCAGATGTCGCTGACAACCCTTACGGGTGTAAAGAAGAAGGGGGAAAAAGGGTTAAAAAGGTGTAATTTTTAGTCAAAAAAAAAACTTTATACAGTGTAATATTTTGACAAAACTGCCGACTCATGTTACGTTGGGTTGCCGAGTAAAAAAAATTATGAAAGGACCAAAAGAGCACATTTCTTAAAGAACGGTGTGGCTACAAAGAAATGATTGTCATTGTTACTTTCCGAGGTATATTTATATCTGATTTATATTTTCGAATTACTGTAAGACGGTTGTTGAAGAAATTCTTGAAATGTATAGCTGTTGTAAGTCATATCGATATCGCGATTTGTGGGATCTTGGAAATCCTCATAACATAATACTGGCATATAATCTTAAGCCAAAGAGAAAAGAAAGAAAGAAAAATGTTTTATTCAGTAGCCTTCGAGAGAAATAATAACTTAGGGAAGAAGATTTCTTTCTGTTTTTTTTTCTGTGGACATTTACACACAACATCATCTAGCCCAAATTAAGCTAATAAGCTTGTGCTATGGGATCTAGATTGACGATCCTTATATATTTCTAAATACATACATATTATACATAGAAAACACCAAAACTCCGAAACAAACATTTGTGGATCACACAAATATTATTACGTGCATAAAAAGCGACCTTATCTGAAATAGTCTAGGATTTGGTGGCGCGCACTACCAATGTCAACTACGAGACTTTTCGGAAGCGGCTAACAAAACTCTCGGATTTTGGTCACCAACGTCTTTGGTAGCCAAGAACACTTCAAGTCCGTTAATTTCTTACCTGTTTCATTGCTCAAGCAATCAACTAATTGTTGCAGACCAAAGAAAAACTAGGTATCATGTTCCCGCCAAAAGTTCGTTCTTGTGGAAAAATAAGTACATATTTTTTATGTTATTAAATTGAGGCTTTGTTATTTTTATTAATAATATTCATAATAAGGAAAAACTTGGAAATATTGTGTTGGTCAACTCACCTTCACGATTAAAAATGTCGACTAGCGGTTGCGAGGATGAAATAAAAAACAAAAATTCTAAATCTCAAAATATTTCTAATTAAACCTCTGTGGGACGAACAAAAATTCGCCGACGAGTCGTTATTAATTTTACAAAATTTTAACAAAACTGACATATCTCAGTTTGACAACTATGTGGGACATTTTGCGCGCCAACATTTTTGCGTTCCATTTTCAAACGGTTTTATGTGAAAGAGTGGAACGCTGGATACTTTGTATTTGTATGGGGTACAGTACAGATAAAATCAGTATCAACAATATTTAAGTTGTAGGGGGACCCACGTTAAGTTGTAGAGCACACATTGTGTTTTAACTTTTTTTAATGAAGCTTTTTCAATAAAGGACATTGAACCGTCTAGATTTAGCAGTTTATTTATAGAAATGGTCACATACATACATATCATCACGCCTGTTTCCCATCGGGGTAGGCAGAGATAATGGCTTTCCACTTGCTACGATCCTGGCATACCACTTTCGCTTCTTCCACTTTCATAAGTGTTTTCATACCCGCTCGCCGGTAAAAGGTACTCTTGACCTGGCTTTTTCCCAACAGGTCATCAATGGTCACAACATGAATGGAATCGGTAGATGTGTAAGCAATCTCCGCATAATAGTGCTGCAATTAGTGTTAGAGTCGAATATAACTTTCAGTATCATGGACTTGACTATTATTTCATTTTTATAGCTAACGCTTGCAGCTTAATAACCAATTTCACATTTTGAAATCAAGCCCTAGGAATCAAAGATTTCTTCATAACCAGTATTACGTGACCTCAACAAATTTTGAAACACCATAACTTTTTGATAGCCATCGATACAAGAAATTTCTCACAGGAGGTCTGGTTTTGTTCAAGATAATCACATAAGTGGAATTCCGTCACATTGTTTTGTGCGAAAGTGATTTATAACAAAGATGTGACGAAAAGGATACAGACAGGACAGAAGGTTCTCGGAAGCTCTAAATAGGCTTGAACTTTAGTGCGGATTTGTCGAAGATTGTGACTAGGGCTGTCAATTACGTCAACCTAAAATTGCAGGCAATGCCTTACCTGCAACTTTAAAAGGGTACAAAATACTTTTTTAACAACTATAATGTGTTTCTTCAGGAATTCTTCTCGATCTCCTTGTACCTACTTTAGAACTCTCGGTAGAGTCCAGTTTTGATGAACTGATGAATATAATGATATTAAATTATATTATTAAGTATATTCATTTTTTTTATTCACATAAATTCGTTATATTTCATCAAAATTCGACTCTACCGAGAGTTCCAAAGCAGGTACAAGGAGATCGAGAAGAACTCCTGAAAAAACTCAATATCCTTGTTTAAAAAATATTTTAAAATATTTTTTTATTTATTTCAGGAACAATTCATGTCACTGTCAGGCAGCATAGCTCTCGGACCTAAGTCTGCTATTTCAATTGTGTCAGAACGGAATCTTGGTCGTAGCTCAACAGCTACGGAAGTTTCAACGATTACGATTCTATTGCGACACCTGCACTGCTGGCCCTGCAAAAGCCTTATAAGACCATATTGAAAACGACACTTGTACTATTCCACAATATTTATTCCAAAGGTCTAGATGGGAGGACCTCCTCCCATCTAGACCTTTGAAGATGCTGTAAAGCGAAACCGGTCAGGTTTATAATAATAAATATTGTGGAATAGTACAAGTGTCGTTTTTAATATGTGCAGCAAGTTCCACCAAGTGCCGTCAATCAACAGTATTAATAACCTTATAAGACCCCTTAATGATAATAAGGGTACAAAAAACACAACAGATTGCAATACTACAAAATTGGTACTATTGGTTAACATGCTAGACATGAAGTTTATTAACATAAGTAGTAAAAGTGTTAACATAAATATGTATCCTTAACATTGAACTAATATTACTATTATAATTCAATGATACTTAACCATAAATTTATTGATACTTATAAATACGTCTCTCATTTGTAAATAATTTTAACATAATTAGCAAAAAGAAAAAAAAAACTTCGGAAGCACACAACAAAAAAAAACACACAGGAAAAAATACATAGGTACATTACATAATATCACGCTTAAATCCTCGAGGGGGTTAGCATAGCAGCGTTATGCCTGCAGTTTTGTTCCTTCAATCAATTGCACCAAATTAGACAATATACAGCGTCTACTTTAAATGCAATCTTTGACTCCAACTTAGTGTTGGAATTTTTCCACAATGTCTAAATTCACTACAGTAACAAGAGAAACGATCATTAGTTTGAAAAACACACGTACGTTTTGGTGCTCGAGGAAGGCCGGACGCGGCGAATTTCCGAAAATTTTTCGTTTTTGTCTCCTTGGGACGTAATTTTCGGAAAATTCGGGACCCGCGCCCGCTTACTTGAAACTGTAATTATACCTATTTTGATCGGCGAGTTTTTTCGAATACTCAGACTTCGGTTATCGAAAATTAAGTTTCTTTTGAAAATATTGTCGTTCGTTTTGTATTAAGAATTTCGCAGCGGTGTCTTTCATTAAATTACTTTTATGTTTTTAATGTTCTTAAATGTTACATTTTATTATATTTTCAGGTAAATTTTTGTTATTTATAATTAAAACACAATTTTATTTTAACTTTCTAAAAATATTATCTTGCAAAAATACTTACTCTTTATTGACAAAAAATGTAAAATGCTTCTTAATAAATAACTATCCTAGAAACAAAAAAATTAAGAGACTTGAAACCTAAAATTAGTGTTGGTATTATCTTTACCTTTTTTTTAAAAAGTTATTACTTTTATTGAAACCCCAACTGATTTCAAAGACAAAAATAACTGTTCAAGAAAGAAATCTCATTGAAACCCTAAAATACTATCGTGGTACGAATTGACCCACCTGCTAACATTCGCGGAGTACAATGCGCGAGGGCCCGACCCTTCGCCTTGCGCATCGTAACCATCAAAAACTGAATTATAAAAAAGCGGAAAGATGCCAAAGGTGTCTCAATTTTTATAAAAAAAATCGCCAAGGTTAAGACCCATGGGAAAGAGTTAGATACGCTGTTTAATCTCCCGTTTTACGAGAAAGACGATATCTTCCGCATTTTTTTTCGCGTAACTGTTTAGCGAGGGTACCGCTATTGTGTGAATTTTTAAAAAATCACCAATTTCAACCCCTTTGGCAACAGATGATGGCAAGATGCGTGAGATAGTTTTTTTCTTTAATTTTCGTACTTTGATTTATAGATGTTTGCAGTAATTTGAGAGTTTTATGAGATATTGTGCCGTTGTGTAGGAGATTATGGTGCAGTTTTATAACGGTTTTTGTTGGAAAAAGTTGACGTTTAAACTTTATTGCATCTGTAGTGATATAATTAACAACAGTTTGTAATGTTAAAAAACTAATTTATTTGATTAACAGAAAAGGGTAACAGGTACACATCTATTAGTCTTTAATGAATATTCTGTAATTGTTTCTTGTAAAACAAGATTATTAATTGGCCTTAGTTAATACAGTAATACCTAGTTCATTGTAAAGTCTAGAATATATATCATTTTTTAAAGAAGTAGAATTGAATGAATGTATAATGTAGCAAGAGATATAGGTCAGACACTGAATTATATTTCGTTTACAAATTCTTTATAATTAATCGATTAGCGTACGGATCATAATTGAATTCTACAATTATTTGACAAACCTATTATTAATTCTTTGATTGGCTGCTAAAAGTATTATTGGAAGAGACCACCGTCTGACCTTTTTTTTTTTTTTTCTTTTTTTTTTTTTAACGTGAGGGAAAATCCTCGTAGGATGCTATGCCGGACTCTTACCGACTAAAAAAACCTCACGTAACGCCCAACAGCCTATGGTTGAGAGCCCCGGGTAAGCCCTCAGGAAGGATGTCCCGTGACTCCCAACAGACCTACTGCCGCCAATGCGGCCTCGCCCAGGGGGTGGTTCGGGTGCAATCCCGCGTCTATGGGGGATTTCGGGTGTGACCCCGCTTCTAAGGGGGGGCGTGCATGAGTGCTCACGTCACGCTGCCGTCATGGGCCTGCTTCTGTAAGGACGGTGAGCGGCCCTCTCACCGTCCTCAGACCCCCGGTCATGGAGGCCGATAGTCCTCGGCGAAGACACGTCGGCGGCGCCTAGGGCGCCGACTGCGGAACTCGGGTGGGAGAGTTCTCTCCCGCACCCGGCCCGCCGCCTCCTTCGCGAGCATGACCTGCTCGCAGAAAGAGGCGGCGCAGTCCCACTTACTCCCGCTGGAGAGCATGGCTCGCACCATGGCCTCAAGCGAGAGAGTGTCCACGCCCAGACCCACTACGAGGACCTGTCGCTGTTGTGCCCACGCCGCGCACTCCACCAGCGTGTGGAGCGCCGTGTCATCGCTGCGGCCGTGGTTTCCCGGTGTTTTCGCCACAGATACCTACCGAAGCTACCGTGCCCGGCAAGCATCTGTGTCAACCGGTAGGAGAGAGCACCGTGTCTTCTCTCCAGCCACTCGTCCATGACCGGTCTGACGGCCGCGATTGTGGCGAATCCCCCCTTTGGTTGCTCAAGTCGCATCTTCCATATCTCCAGGGTTTCCTGGTGGAGCAGGGTCCGCTGGGCCTCGATTTCTCGAGACGCAGGCCTTTGGCCCCGCTCCAGCGCCTCCTTGCGCCATCTGAACAGTGACGCAAGGGCTCTCGCTTCCAGGTCCCATGGAGGGGTCCCGGCTAGGAGACATGCCGCCTCACCGGAGATCGTGCGGTATCCTCTTATCACCCTGACGGCCATCACTCTCTGCGGGCTCATCAGTCTAGCCTCATTGCTGGCCGTCAGGGTCTCCGCCCATACGGGAGCCCCGTACAGGGCCATGCTTCGCACGATCCCAAGGTACTGCCTCCTGTAGGGAGCGTTGGGTCCCCTGATGTTGGGCATCAGCCGCGCGAGTGCGGCCGATGCTCCCCTCAGTTTTGGGACCAAACTTCGGAAATGATGTCCGAAGTTCCACCGGCCATCGAGTACGAGCCCCAGATACTTCATCGAGGGCTCGATGCCGATGCTGACGCCCCCCACCTGTAGGCTGGATCCCGCAGGTGGCCCCATCCGAGGTCCGTGGAAGCACAGAGCCTCGGATTTGTGAAGGGCGACCTCAAGACCCAGCCGCCGAATCCGACCCACGACCTGAGCAACCCCTGCCGTGGCCTTAAGTGCTGCGGCACGGTGCGTTGCTCCCCGCGCCACCGTCTGACCTTTCAAACATTCTACATGCACTTTAGCATTTCCCCATCTAGCGTCTGTTTGTTACCAAGTGAATCACTGATGCTTGGGGTTACTATTACATTATTTCTACTCCAGGCTAGCAAATTTATTATTTGAAATCCACGAAAATCTTAATCTAAGTATTTAAAAAGCAACCGATGTATCAATACACTGCTCAAACTTTTGAAATTCCCATATTATAAAAAAATTCTTAGACTGAATTAGTGGCATAAAAACTCTTTTTTTTTTAAGACGAGCATACCGCATATATGATAGAAAGTGATCAGAGCAGCTTATAGAGGTTAACAAGACCAGAGGCACTGCACTTGCACTGCCAACCCAGCTGAAGCGTTCTTAGATCCCTTTTGAAAATCCCCACACTGTAAACTGTAGGTGTAAGAAGTTTATACATTTAAACTACTATGCAAATAGACTACGCAATAGTACCGAAGCAATGCGTTACGAATTCAATTCAATCATATGTCAATTTTCCTTAATCCAATACCCATTCAAAGTATACCACGAACAATAAAAAAACTATAATATCAATCGCCTTAAAAAGTACTATTTGACTTTTTATGGCGTCTTTAAACGTCGCTTTTTTGCTGCCAATCAGAAGCTATTGTCCAAATAATACAATCGTGGCCAAGATGCCCCTATTTGACCATTGCGAACAATAAAAAAACGTAAATGGTCGCCGGGGTCACAAGTCACACGTATTGCGTCTTTTAAGGTCATTGTATAGGTCTATTTTACCCAAAAAGAGGTCAGTTATTGAATGGTAAAGGTGCTTGCGAATTTTAGGGTTGAATGGGCATTTCCTGGAATTTGTTTCTTTTTTGTAATTCAATATGTGTGTGACCTCGGGTCAATCGGTTTTGTAACCGTTTTGGGTATTACTCGAGTTATGAAGGAATCAATAACGAATTAAGTTACTGGATTAGATATTTTTAGAAACGTGTGAATTTGTGAAATGAAGGTTTATATAATTTGATTGTAGAAGTTATTTATTTTATTGTGTGGCGGAATGTAGTTCCTCAGGTCAGCTATCATCAAATAGGTATTTTTTTATTTATTTTGTAGCAGTCATGCTATTATCGTAACTTTTAGCTTTGTCGCAGTGTGATATGGTTACTTTTAAAAATATTATTTTTTAAAAAGAGAAGTTTAAGAAGAAGTTTTAAGTGTCTATCTTTAACATGGTTTAACGTCTTTAGTAAATGCGCTTACAGTCCAGATACATCAGTAAACATTATTTAATATTTGAATACATATTTAAGAAATGTTAGAAACGTATGCAGATGAACTGTCATCATCACCAATCTTTTGTTTGACATGCCACAAACAGGTTCTTTTTTCAATTTCGTTCCTTCAAACTATCCAAAATGATTCTAAATTTAAAAACTCTAGCATATGTTAAATTATTTAACCCTAAGACGCTTGATCTTGATTATGAGTGTCACAATAAACTCTAATGCAGATTAACCCTGAATCTTAATATTTGCGACCTTTCATCCCCAATTCCCACGAATCACCCCAATTTTAAAAATATAGGGTTATCTCTTTACGCGGAGTGAACATCAAAGTAGATCACTTTAGAATTGGTATCATTATATTTTTTTTGCGTTTTATTTTTTTCTGTGAAAATTAAAAAATAGAATGTGACCCCATTTCGTGATGAGGTCTCGACATTGTGAACCTCGCTTAACCCTGTGTATTTGTGAAATTCGATCCGGTTATATTATTTTTTATCTTTTGTGATTTTTTATTTTCTTTTTTTTGAAATAATATTGATGTATTGGTTGGGCAGGTAAACTGAGAAATTCTTGTGAGAAGATGACGACGAAGATTTTCGTATAAATGACAAAAAATACAAAAATGAAAACTTTTTAATAAATGAACGTTAACATCGCTATTCGTTTCTGTTTGCATTCTGAAGATTTTTGTGCTTGAGATTTTCTAGTCTCGATACTTCAATTTCCTGAGAACAAAGCAAGCAAATTACGGATCTCATAGGTGACTTGAAAAAAAATTACGGCAAGTAATGACAGTCTCTTTCTGTCCGTTCCATCACGATTATTATGGTCAGCAGCCCAAGTGTAACAGCTTTAGTATTGCAAACGTATATAGGTCCACCTTTGATCAGCCGGTCACCTTAGTAATATAAAAAACCAGCCAAGTGCGAGTCGGAATTGCGCAGGGGGGGCTCCGTAGCTACCAAAAAACTGCTAAAAATCACGTGCATTATTTTTTTTCTCATTTTAGCATTTGTTGTTATAGCGACAAAAGAAATACCTTTATCATCTTTGAAAATTTAATTTTTTTTATACCACTAAAGTGGCAGACAAGCATACGGTTCCACCAGATTCTGATGTACCGGTGGTCACCGCCGTCTATGGACGTTTGCAACACCAGAGGCGCCACAATCGCACTGCCGACCCTGTGAAAACCTTCTAAGTCCCCTTTTGAAGAACCCCATAATGTAGGCGTTTGGGAAAACCGAAGCAGGGCGATTATTTCACAACCTAAGCGTACGCGGAAGAAAGCCTCTATCGGATCTCACCGTGCTCGAGCGCTCAGGACGCAACGTGTGAGGATAAACACCCGTCTGTAGCGAGCGGTGCGATCATAGAATGTAACCGTAGGCATCGTAACAAACAATTCCTCAGAGCACAAACCGCTATAGAGCCGGTAGAACACACACAGAGAAGCAAAGTCTCTCCTGTCACTAAGAGGTTCCACACCACCTGCAAGTAAAGGATCGTTGACAACTCTCATAGCTCGCCTTCACGGTTCCTGCGATACGTACTGACAACACACAGATAGACCGAAGCGGAGTTTCAGTAATAGCAATAGGGTTTTGTTTTACCCTTGCAGTACGGATCCCTAAAAATTATAAAACTTATAAGGGAACAGTTATTTCAATTACTTACTTACTTATACATAACGGACAAAAACTTAGATACTAAATAATTAAATTAGTACGTTAATTAGTGCTTAAATTAGTACTTACTAAGTTATCACCTTGCACTAATAATGTCATTTGTATGTATATTAATGTGAATTAATGATTATTTCTCATCAAAAGTACAAGTTTTAGATTCATTATAACCATGTGTATAGAATTTTATTCGCATTTTTCATAACACGTTGCACAATTAAATTGAACAAACGCATGTATCATTATAAAATAGTTAAAAAAAGAAGCGTTTTGCAAAAACCTTTGCAGCGTCCGGTTAATATTAAAATATACATCATTACAGAATAACACACAACACAACATTCTATCATTAATAAATACAATATCGAAACAAAAACGGTTGGAAGATGCTGTTTCAATGTAAAAAAATACAATACAAGTTCGCATCTGCAATACTAAAAATAATTTTCAACGTTTAATACAAAAATCGTAATAATTAACTTCGTTACACACCAATAAATTACAATACAAGAAAGAAATGCAACACGATACGCACACATACACGCGTTGTGTATGTACACGCACCACACATGGGAACGTAGGGCGGGCCGGGGTGGTCGTATCGAATCATTTGGAATTCATCGTTTATTTTAAACTTACGATAACATTTTTTTAATTCGTCGTATTTTTTTACATATTGATTATATTTGCTATTTATAATTTTAGTTTTGGGTAGGGTCGTGGTGCAACAAAACTACCAATAGAAAGCTAAAACGAGTAATAGTCATATTAGAGGAAAATATATTTTCAGGCATTATTGAAAGTGATTGCCAAATTGACTTTCTAAACTCTTTATTGGCTGTCAGAGCGTCATCCGCTGTTTCAGCTTTAGCTGGTGATATTGACGGGGTCCTTATAGAACTACTTTTTATTAATTGGATCGAAATATATTTTCAAAAATCTTTCATTTGATATCACATGTCGAAATACAAAACTGTGCCAAATCTGTTCTGCAGTTTGAACTGTGCGTTGCAGAATTCGTTAATCAGTCAGTAAAAGAAAATGTATAGATTTATCAAAGCCACTATATTTTCTTGTAAAGCTTAGTAAATGAATTTTCGTGTACTGTCTAGCCCAGAGACAATTAATTGTGACTGTTGTAGAGCCAACCCTTGTTCCAGTTGGTAGTGTTTTTCCGCGGAAATGATGAAATTTGCAACATAAAGGAACTGAACTTATAACAGGGGTACTCCATATTATTCTAGGTTTCTTCCAAATCCCCACTAATAATATAAACGTGAAAGTAGCTCTGTCTGTCTGTCTGTTACGCTTTCACGCCTAAACGGCTGGAGCGATTGAGATGAAATTTGGTATAGAGATAGTTCAAGACCCTGGGAAGGACATAGGCTACTTTACTTTTAACCGGCTGCGCAAAAGGAGGGTTATGATTTTACGCGATAACGACTTCTACGCGGTCGAAGCCACGGGGAACAGCTAGTTCTAAATAAATAATCTAACGTAAATCAGTACCACTGGATTCAGATAGGTATATAGGAGGTTTCAATACTATGCAATATGGAGAAGTGGTATTTTAAAATGAATTGAAAGAAAGCGCCACAATCATGGAGGATTCTATAATACCTAGTAAAAACACAATTACCTCTAATACAATTTCGAGTGCCTATTAAATCATAACTACTGAATTCTAGAATTTAAAGGTGCAAGAACTCATAAATTTGAAACTAATGAACTTGAACAGATATGACTCGACACCAATAAACTAAAAATAAATATAGAAAAAACTTTATGTGCCTACTTCAAAACATATTGAAATAAAAACATACAGTTAAATATTAATTATCGATGTGATATCAACCCTAACTTACCAACCTTTTTCTACCTATTACCTACCTAAGTCCCTACTAAACCCTAAAGTACCTAATTACCTAAGACCCTCCAGGATGACTGCATCAATCAAGATACTTTAATTCAACGGGTAATGAGACATGTTTAAAGCACTACCCTGCTAATTTTCGCCTAAAGAGAGGTCGCAGTGATAGCCAAATACTGCCTGGGTGCTTAGCGATAAACAGAAAAGTAAGGACCGTGTAATTTTAGTCGGTTCGTGACATGACATCCGTGGCGATTTCCACTCGTTACAATACAAAAAAACTGGTAATTTGAGTTCGACTTAGCATATTAGAAGTCAGCATCCAAGCAATATACTCGATAAAAATAACAAACGATTATAAATGGACACAGTTCCTATTCATATCTTTTTCTGGCATCTATCAGTTCAAAAACTTAAAATATCATTACGCAATTGAATCGGTTCATATAATGTTGAAATGATTTAAGTTTTACACTTTTTGTCCATCGTTTTGGCAGGTGGTCCGATTGCTAAACCAGTTTCGAAGTAAAAACTTTGCCAGTAATTATATTCCCCGTTACTAGAATAGAATTTAAAGTATAAGATAGTGTTATGAATTTTAATAAATTGTTGTTTTTCTGTACCAAGTAGCCCCATCAAATAAATCCAACCAAACTTGCATCCTACTTATGCAGCTATTTATTTATTATAACCTTTTCTAAACCGTCATGTTTCTTATATCTAAGTAAATTTATTTTTACTCAGATAAACGTGAAACATTGTTCTATAAAAAGTATGCAAAGAATCTTAATTACAGCCGAAACTCAGAAAGAAATAAAATAAATCCCCTGAAAGTCAACCGAAAGAGAAACTTGGACTCTAACGACCCACGCACAACTGAGAACTAGCTCTAAGATGAGGATTTCCACGCGTTAAACCTTACTTTTAAGAGTGGAAATCCTCATGAATTCTATGCCGATCTCCTACCGGCTAAAAACCACACCTGCCCAGGGCTGGGAGTCCTAAGTTGAGTCCTAGGAAGGGTAACCCCATGGCTTTCAACTTAGACTTTGTCCGCCACCGTGGTCTCTCATTATGGGGAAGGAGTTTATTTTTTGATTGCTGTCAGACATTGAAAGTAAATCTTGACTTACTTTTTCTTAATCATCTCATCTCATTCAAATCTTATAAATAGAGTCACTAGTTTGAGATAAACAATCCCTACGAATAATAAATTTAAATTAGACTAAACGCGAATATCGATACATTCATTCAATATTGTTGTACGTCCTTACAGGGTCCGCCGTCACAAATACATTCGTATGATTTATTGTCAACACGGACAACAACTCGTGTGTGGAGTGTATCAGTCGCACACGCCCGCCATTGCGATAGGGCTGCCTGTAATCCGCCATTGGAGATTGTACAACGTCTATCTTTTAATTTTAAATAAGAGTATTATTGATTCTATTAAGATATAGGCAGCAACAGACTACATAAAACAACTGCAAAGTTTGCGTTCATTAAATACGTTTTAATAAGTATGAGAAGTTATAAGCCAGAGACTTTAAGTCGTCAATTACTACCCAACAAGCAAAATAGTCTCAGAACACATATGTTATAGGAATAAGACACTTATAAGATTCTTATATTGATTTTGGCGTTCGCAATTACTCTTATATGCGTCTCAGAAAATGCTATTTGGTATTTGATCACGATTATTCTGATAATTAGCCTTTTAAGGGCTTATAATACTATGTGTACAGATCACTATAAGCCGCACCCTCTTGTAAAAGGTTTTAGTAAGAGCAATAAGACTTAAGAATGAAGGTTCTTATAACCAGCACTTGTAAGCGCTTTTAAGATTGCTTATTAGGCTACTATAGACCCGAATCTCCTATTAAAGCTGCCCATAAGTGTAAATACACTTGATTCCATTTACACTTGTTACTTAGTTTTATAAGCGCTAATAAGTACAATATTTGAATCCGTTACAAATAAAGTAGTTTTATAAAAGCATTGTAAGTCGTAATTGAATCTAGTTTAATGCGAGCTTATAATGATACTACTTTTACTAATAACATACTTGCCACATGATATTATAAGTGTAATGATTTTATACGAGCTAAGTTCAATACTGTTATTGTCAAAGAAACACTTGTTGATTCGTTGGTAAAGTCATTATAAGATTATTTACCCTTGCAATAGGTGGTTTGGGCCAAAATAGTTCTTTTGATTCGCAGTACGACCTTGTGAAGTTCAAGTCACAAAACCTGGCAAGGGGTTCCGTATATTGGACTATGACTCAAATACAGAAGAAATAACACTAAACCATTTAGGTGGTGATTATGCTCATGAATAAATATGACAAACTTGTACCTACTGTTAGTATATTAGAGCCAAAGCGCATTATCACACAAAAGAATTAATTACTTACACAAATCGTCAATAAATACATACCTGCTTATATTCATGAACACAAATACCACCTACAGGTCTTATTTCAATATTAGGTTGTATATTTAGCGTTTTTCTTATTTCACCACGGATCCCCAAAAGATAAAAACATGGCGAGTGAATGCAGCGACTATGAGACATTATAGAACCGAGTTTCTCTATAGTGGTATAGTAGAACACTTCCAAATGCTAAACTAAAAATGGCTTCCGAAAATGACTAATGGGGAACATTTTGTTATTTTAAAATAATGAATACGAATGTATAATTACTTATTTTAAGAGGGGCTTTAAAATTTTCACCAGAAACTTGGTATGTTGCACGAGAAATACGAGCTCCCAGTACGTTTTTGATTAACATCATGAAATACGAGGACTCTGAAAAATTATCATATAACTTGCCTTATTAATGTCCAAAATATGATTAGTAAGTATTTTAATAAAGTTTTAAGTATTATGTACACGGAGTGTATAAAACTTCCAATATTGATAACTGAATGATTGACTGAACGAAATGAATGAAATGAGAACTTGTAGAACAGTTGTAAAGTGCATAACAATCTAGTTTAGTTTTCTAAGAGACTATTAATAGATTTGGTAGGATTGTATGGTTTTACAAAATGCCGCTACACGGCTGTTACAGTCGTTAGTTGAATTCCATGAGGGTACTATTAGACTGTTAAAAAACTGAATACACTAATAAAGTGGGCCCTTTTCCGGGCTTGTAAGCTCTTATGAGTTCGTTATAAGTCTATTGAAAATTGGTCTTAGGATAATTATAAAACCGCTTTTTGCTACACTCGAGAGCAATGAATCCGGGTCACTTAAAGAATGTTAAAAATCTCGGAAACTAAAAATGATAGGTTAATGCAATAAATTGTATTTAATAGACAATGTAATACTCCTTAAATGAAAGTAAAAAAAATATGAGTCACCATACATTTTATTAACACAAAATTACATAAAGAAAAAAACTGCCGATCTCTCCTTAAAACAAAAATAGGAAACATGAAATTTTTGAACTTTATTACGATTTTCTTGAATTTTAATACTTCGTATTGCCTCCTCGTGCTTCCATTACTGCGTTTACGCGGTTTGGCATGCTGTACACCAAGTTCCTTATACGATTTTGGGGAATATTCTCCCATTCCTCTGTGAGAGCAATTTTGAGCTCACGAAGCGTGATTGGGGGAGGGTTTCGTTGTTTTACGCATCTGCCTAGCTCGTCCCAAGCATGCTCGATCGGGTTGATATCTGGGCTGCGCGCTGGCCACTCCATACGAGTAATGTTCATCTCTTGAAGGTAGTCATTCACAATCCTACCTGTATGAGGTCGGGCATTGTCATGCATAAATATAGCATCCTCACCTAAATTGACCATAAATGGACCAACGTGATCATTGAGGATTTCTTCCACATATCTTACGCTAGTTAAAGAGCCGTTTTCTATGATCACCAGCTCTGTGCGACTTTCAGAAGAAATTCCGGCCCACACAAGTACAGACCCACCACCGTAGGCTACTTTTTCTTCGATGCATGCTTGCTTGAATCTTTCCCCTGGTCTTCGATACACTCTGTGTCTTCCATCGTGCTTGTAGAGCATAAATTTTGATTCGTCGGAGAACATAACTTTTGACCAATCTTCAATACTCCAATTTACGTGGCTCTGGGCATACCTTAGTCTCGAAATACGATGCCCACGCTCCAGTTTAGGGCCGTTTGCAGGTCTAAGGGGTTTTAAGTTAGATTCAGCAAGCCGACGTCTTACTGTCCATGCACTTGGGTTACTTCCTCCGAGGCGTCGAAACTGATTGGTGAGTTCAGTTCCTGTGAGAAAGCGATTTCGAAGCATGGTGTTCACCAAGTATCGGTCTTCTCGTGCTGTGGTACACCTGGTTCTGCCCGTTCCTGGTCTGCGTAGGTTAGAACCAGTTTCTTCGTAACGTCGGAGAACTCTTTGTACTGTTGACAGCGACACACCGACAGTCCTGGCTGTATCGCGCTGACTCCGGCCGGTTTCCAGCATTGTAAGTATTCTGGTGCATTCTTCAGGCGTAAGCGACATAATTTCAGCTTGATTAATGAATATAGAGCACTATCAACATGGTTTATGTACCCACATAAATGACAGATTACAAACAAAAGCAACACCAAATGCTGTAATTTCGTAGTTCCATCTTCGAAAGTGGCCCTTTTTCAAATTTGATTTTTTTATGATATAACTTTACAATAACTAAGAAGTTTTAATACCTTCATTTAAGGAGTATTACATTGTCTATTAAATACAATTTATTGCATTAACCTAGCATTTTTAGTTTCCGAGATTTTTAGGATTCTTTAAGTGACCCGGATTCATTGCTCTCGAGTGTAGTTGGGTAAGTGCCTTGTGTGCCATGTTGTAATCGTAAGTATTTGTAAAATGTTAACCATTTCCTGTAAGACAAATTACTAGAGTCGTGACATGGTAAACGAGAGAGTGCTTTCTACCAAAGTTCCTACGCTACACACAACACGAGTCATACACTCCCCGAGTTCCAGCATTACCATAACACTTCACTAGACTTCTCAAGAAGTCTAGAATAGTAGAATCTCAAGATAACGATTTTATTGTGATCAAGTCTGACTCGTGTTCATGGGTTTAAAGGGCCCCACCATGATCTCTAGAGCACAAGCGTCATCGCTGGCATCGCTGCTGACAGTGCCTATTGATCAAAGCGGTGGCAATGATACAGGCGTCCTTACGGGGTTGGGATATCAGGAAGCATTCAATTTGACTTAACGATAATGACTGTAATGTTACCGATAACTCGGACTAACGGCATAACGTGCCTTTCGAATCACGGAAAAGCTCGTAAAGAGAAATGTCACATAGTGGTCACCCATCCAAGACCCGGCCACCGCGAGAATTGCTAACTGCAGTGATCATTTACGGAACACTGATTTCGCGGAGCCACGACTATTTCTTTGAAACGATTTTATTTTTTTATTTAAGAAACTAGTATTTATGAATGTGACAACCCTAACGCACGAGGCCGGTATGTGATACGTCGGAAAATGTACCATTTGCGCATACGCGGTTATTACTTGTTCATCAACCTTTTAATTTTGTCAATCGAATGATCAATTACGTGTTTTTAGCGGACATGAAGAATGTTTTATTACTTTTATGGAACTAAGGCATTTTGGAGGGAACTATAAGTTTTTATTTTATTTTGGGGAAAGGGCAATTTAAAATGAAAGACAATATTGTAGTCGAAGCTGTAGAAATTATAAAGAGGCCTTAAAATAAAAAGTGTAATGCGCTGCGCTATGTAGGTATAACATGCAAATATGGCTGGTTATTCCGTTTTCCTCGTAAGGGTAGGCAGAGGCATACTAAACGTCTATGTTTCACACGCGTAGCTCCCGTTCCCGTGGAAATAGGGGATATATAATACAGCCCATGTTACTTAAGGTGAATGTAGCTTTCCAATGGTGAAAGAATTTTCGAAACCAGCTCCATAGTTTTTGACTTTATTCATAACAGACATACAGACACACGAATACATTTTTTCCGCTTTATAATATTAGTGTAAATTTATATGTCCTTTTGAGTCCCACGTCATTAAATGGTGGGCTTATTGTCGTGTGGAAATAGATAGAAGCAGACTTAACTGAGACTACTAGCCTGAAAATTTTACGTCTTCCAAACATAGAATACGCTAAAAATGTACTTTTATTGGAAGTTGGCAAGAACTTACAGAAGTAAGTTCTTGCTAGCTTAGTAACTTCACTAACTTAAATTTAACTTAACTTGCCAACTTAGTTCTTGTTAACTTAATTGTAGTGTGTATGTATGTTTGTTATTAATAAGGTTTTGTATACAATTTTGTACGAACCAATATTCTTATCAATAGTGGTTCATACAAAAATTTACAAACAACCGGATATTCCAGAAAAAAAACTAGAAGTTCTTTGTAATTATCAAAATCTGATGATTCCAATTCCAACGGATGATGGCGGCCTAAACCTTTGTTTTTTATTACCTTATTTACGACCTCCACGGCTCCTTAAGAAGTCAAGTACTTTCAAACAGTGATTTATATACCAGCAGTTCGGATATCGGTAAATCGTTTAATGTAGTTAAAAATCAATAGCAAGTGATATCGCTATTGTTGAGGTTCTTTGACTCGAAATCAAGATCAATTTCGAGGATACGAGAGAAAAAAAAACATACATATGGTCACGACTTTATCTCCGAAGGGGTAAGCAGAGGCATATTATATGCCCACATTTCATTTCACCTTTTTAGAATTTGTCCCACGTAATAGGTAGTGATATTGAAAGAAGAGTTTTGGCAATATATTGGTACAATGATATTGAAAGAAGAGTTTTGGCAGGAAATCAAGTGAATGGAGCCATTCACACCTTTATGAACAGTCAGAACGTGTCTAAAAAGGCAAGGATGGCTGTAAATAGAGGAGTGCTTGTCCCTACACTTATGCATGGTAGTGAAAGTTGGGTGTGGCAGGAGAAGCATGAAAGTAAAATTAATGCAGTGGAAATGAGAAGTTTGCGAAGTATAGCTGGAGTGACATTGATGGATAAAGTAAATAATAGTGTGATAAGGGAACATTGCGGTATGACAGAAGATGTAGTGACTAAGATAGAGAAAGGGATGCTCAGATGGTTTGGACATGTGGAGAGAATGGATGGAAATAGGCTGACGAAACAGATTTATGAGGCGAGAGTGAATGGGCAAACTGGTAGGGGTCGACCTCGGCATACTCAAGTCGATAAAATCGATAATCTTCTGAGAAAAGGCCAGGTCAAGAGTACCCTTAACCGAAGAGCATGTATGAAGACACTTATGAAAGTTGAAGAAGCGAAAGTTGTTTGCCAGGATCGTAGCAAATGGAAAGCCATAGTCTCTGCCTACCCCGTTGGGAAACAGGCGTGATGTTATGTATGTATGTATGTAATAGGTAGTAAGCCTTATTGCCGGGTTTGAGATGGACAGGCGCAGGTTGTGAGTGTTACAGCCTGCTGTTTAAATTTTTCAAGCCGCCTTAAAAGGGCTTCCACTTGGTTTAACGACTGCCATTTTACTGGCAACCGGGCCCAACGGCTTAACGTGCCTTCCGAAGCACGGAAACGCTCAAATAAATGTCACAAAGTGGTCACATGAATGGTCACCATTCCAAGGACTGGTCATAGTGAAAGTTGCTTACTACATTGATCTTTTACAGAATACTGAGACCGCGGGGCCAAGAGCCCTTCAAAAAAAAAAAATTAGGCTGCTTTTCTGCAGTTTAACAAATCAGCCTATCAGAGACCAATGCTGAACGTTTAGAGAAGCCTGAAAATGATAAAAAAAGAAATAAGTTAATATTTTTTTTACTACAAATTTTTTTGTTTGAAAAATTTTCTACCTTGGTCTAATAAGCCTTTCCCAATTTAGTATTGGTTTTTTCCCTTTTTTTACTCGCCGAATTTACGCCACCCGCCTGATGGAAAGCATTACTCTATTTAGCGATTGGGGGCTGCTGTAACAGTGAATATGACGTCTGACAATGGTCCTCAAGTTGGCGGTATATGGCCGCCAACTTGAGGACCATTGGCAGACGTCATAATGTGCCTCTTCTTACTAAACCTTGGGTTGTAAGAAAGGTAAACCCGTGCGCTGGCAGGTCATTCCAGGTTTTTATGGTTCGACAGAGAAACGATCTTTTGAATCGTTCAGTTCTAGCGAAAATTCTCTCTACCGTACTGTGTAGAAATAGCCATGCAGACCATCAAATTTGCCCTGTCAGGCACATACTGGACTTATTAAAAAAGTCTGAAGGTAGAAGACAAGTAGATAAGAATATTACTAGTCTATTTGACACTGAAACCAGCCCTTTCGGAAGAGGCATTCCAACAATCCTTTTATGGTTCGACAGAGAAACGATCTTTTGAATCGTTCAGTTCTAGCGGAGATTCTCTCCACTGTGTGAGAGTGGCACATCTGCACGGCACACGTTGTTCGAGATCGAAAACCAGAAGGTAGGATTGGGTTGAAGAGCTCTTCAGAACATGATATAATACGTTGAAATGCAGTCAAGGAAGCTATGGTTTTTCGCTGTGTCTCCGTCACCTCAGGAAAATCTATTATTAGGATAGCACGTCTCTGCATAGCATCCATCGCGTTTAGTAAATATAAATAAATATATTTTGTAAAAAATTTACACAAAACATCATCTAGCCCAAATTAAACTAATATAAACTTGTGCTATAGGATCTAGACGACAGATAAACATACTTATATATTTCAAGAAAACACCCAAACTCCGAAACAAACATTTGTGGATCACACAAATATTTGAATCGACCCAGGAATCTAACCCAGGACCTCCAGCGCCGTCGTGTCGCTACCGACTACGCCACAGAGGCAGTCAATACCTCACGGAGTCATTACAAAGGTGTTAACAACAAAATAAAAGATCTACTTCTACTTCCTACTAATATTATAAATGTGAAAGTTTGTGAAGATGTTTGGATGTTTGTTACTCAATCACGCTCTAACGGCTGAACAGATCGGGCTGAAATTTGGTACAGAGATAGCTTATAGTCTGGAATAACCCATAGGTTACGTTACATCTCGGTAATATGTTCCCACGGGAAGTGGGAACGGGTACCAAATTTCACGCGACTCAATCACGCAGTAACGGCTGAACGGATCGGGCAGAAGTTTGGTACTACCCGTTCGCGCTAAGTTTGCCGCTGGCGTATAGGCGTATACCCGATTTTTTAATTAGACGAAGTAAATTGACAGTAGCTTATGTCACTTCGTCATAGAAAATATGCAACATTGTATGAAGAAGTGACATTCGTTGCTGTCAATTTACTTCGTGTAATTAAAAATTCGACTTTAGTATAGAGCCGAGCGGAAAACTTAGAGCGAACGAGCAGTACAGAGATAGCTTTTAGTCTGGAATAACACATAGGTTACTTTACATTCCGGGAATATGTTCCCACGGGAAGTGGAAACGGGTACCAAATTTCACGCGAGCGAAGCCGCACGCTTATAGTTAAACCATATCGTTTGATACAAAATTTAGTAAGCCATTTTTTTTTTGTTTAACGTGAGGGAATATCCTCATGGATGTTATGCCGGACTCCTACCGACTAAAAAACCTCAAGTCACGCCCAACAGCCTGTGGTTGGGAGCCCCGGGGAAGCCCCTCGGAAGGATGTCCCAGAACTCCTAACAGACCCACGGCCGCCACTGCGGCCTGGTGGTTCGGGTGCAATCCCGCGTCTTTGGGGGGTTTCGGGTGTGATCCCGCTTCTAAAGGGGGGGGGGGGGGGCGTGCGTGAATTGCTCACGTCACGCTGCCGTCATGGGCCTGCTTCTGTAAGGACGTTGAGCCGCCCTCTCCCCAAGGCCCCATTTAGTAAGCCATTACAACGACATGCCAAACTTTCTTAAATTCTATTCGCTATTCAAAAATCTTGACCGATCTCCTCTCCGCACTTCGCGTCACTGCGCGGCCAATCACAATAGACACAATGTGCGCACGCGCATGCGACGAACTAAAATAACCGGTGACATTTTAACGCGTTTGGAATCAAAGTATTTGAGAGATATGCGGCTATGTTACCGCACCACTGTTTTATTGGTTTTTGGGTTTGATTTGGTTTTTATGTAATACTAGCAGACGTCACGCGGTTTCACCCGCGTAGTTCCCGTTCCCGTGGGAATCCTACTATCCTACTTCCTACTAATATTATAAATGTGAAAGTTTGTGAAGATGTTTGGATGTTTGTTACTCAATCACGCTCTAACGGCTGAATGGATCTGGCTGAAATTTGGTATAGGGATAGAGTATAGTCTGGAATAAAACATAGGCTACTTTTTATCCCGGGAAAATGTTCCCACGGGAAGCGGGAACGGGAATCAAATTTCACGCGGGCGAAGCCGCGCGCATCAGCTAGTACGGAAATAAAATAAAGCCTATGTTCACTGGGAAAAGTGGAGCTTCCCAACAGTGAAAGAATTTTTCAAATCGGCCCAGTAGTTTCGAAGCTTATTCGATGCAAACAAACAATCAAATATTTTCTCTTTATGATATTAGTATACCTGGAGTAGCGGACGTCACGCTGTTTCAGCCGCTTAGTTCCCGTTCCCGTGGGAATACGGAAATAAAATAAAGCCTAACATAGGCTTTATTTTATTTCCCGTTCACGGGAAAGAGTGTAACTTGCCAACAGTGGAAGAATTTTTCAAATCGGCATGGGTTCGAAGCCTATTCGATGCAAACAAACAAACAATCAAATTTTTCCTCTTTGTAATATTAGTATAGACAACTTGATTATGCCCGTTGCAGGCTATGACTGGATGCGGCAGTCCAGGGCCGTGGGTTGTGGAGTGGATTGGAAGAGGTCTACGAACAGCAGTGGACTGTCATAGACTGATTTGATTAATTTGATTGCTCGCTCCTTTACCGGTGTGTTGTGGTTTTATTTTACCGCTTTCATACGGAGGCCTCAGGACGGTGAGAGGGCGGCTCACCGTCCTTACAGAAGCAGGCCCATGACGGCAGCGTGACGTGAGGGATTCACGCACGCCCCCCCTTAGAAGCGGGATCACACCCGAAACCCCCCAAAGACGCGGAATAGCACCCGAACCACCCCCTGGGCGACGCCGCAGTGGCGGCCGTAGGTCTGTTGGGAGTCCTGGGACATCCTTCCGAGGGCTTCCCCGGGGCTCCCAACTACAGGCTGCTGGGCGTTACGTGAGGTTTTTTAGTCGGTAGGAGTCCGGCATAACATCCATGAGGATTTTCCCTCACGTTAAACAAAAAAAAATGCATCTATTGTTCTACTAAGTAGAATCTACTTACATAATACTTCTGGACCGTTAGTTCCGGAGCTGGCCCGCGGGCCGTACTTTGCTCATCTCTGATCTAAAGTATCAGCTATCTGTATACCGAATTCAAGCCAAAGATATATAGGTATTTATACCACTATGGTGGCAAAAATGTATACGGCTCTTCTGAGGGAAGGTTTTCATCGTAGCCGATACATGTTTGTAATACTAGTGCTCTACACTCTCAATGTCGACCCCGTAAAAACCTTCTAAGACCCCTTTTGAAGAACCCCGTAGGTACTGGAGGTGTTTAGGATTGTAAAAGCAGGGAGTTCATTCCACAATCTAAGCTTTCGCGGAAAAAAGGATAAGGATTAGAGAGAGAGAGAGATATCATACTAGAATTTGTAGAATCGCTATCAACCATGCAAAATAAAAACTACTGTGAGGCAATCAAAGCTACTAAAGCTTCAAAGTATTTAAATGGAGCCTGAACTATACGCTAAGACGAAGGCAACAACATTAATGCTGTACAAAGAATCAAGTAATAAGATTAACGTCCAACTGTCGAAAGTATCAATATTATTTATTTTAGCGTTCATATAGTTCGTGAATACAATGCACTATTGAAATTAAAACTATATTATAAAGCCCACCCAACAGACGCCATTGTGTGCTTAACATTCTTAAAATATAAACAAAAGTCAATTACAATACAAGATTGTAAATAATATTGAAATCAACAACGTATTACACTTCGATAATTTTTTTTATACCGCTAAGGTGGCAGACAAGCATACGGCCCACCAGATGTACCGGTGGTCACCGCAGCCTATGGACGTTTGCAACACCAGAGGCGCTACACTCGCACTGCCGACCCTGTAAAAACCATCTAAGACCCCTCTTGAAGATCTCCATACTGTGTGTGTTTGGGAAAACCGAGGTAGGGAGATCAGTCCACAACCTAAGCGTGCGCGGAAGAAAGCCTCTATCGGATCTAACCGTGCTGGAACGCTCCGGACGTAGAGTGTGAGGATGAGCTCCCTGTCTGTGGCGAGCGGTGCGATGATAGAATGTAGCCGTAGGTATCAGATCGAACGATTCCTTAGAGCACAAACCGTTGTACAGGCGGTAGAACATGCATAAGAGGGCAAAGTCTCTCCTGTCGCGAAGAGGTTCCACAGCACCTATTTAGAAAATTTTAATTGTAGAGCGTTCTCTAATCGATACTAAAGCCGAAAATGTATTTTTTTTGTCTGTCTATCTGTCTATATGCCAAATAAGTATCACGCCGAAACAATTTTATATGATAGGTACTTGGCACAATCTGAGCATAGGATACGAGGAAGGACTTTAGACACTTTCGAATTTTGATTCCGATATTTTGTGTACCTAGTTCTTTTGGGAGAGGGGATGAGAGACACGAGAACGCGTAGTCCGATTTCAAATATTTCATCAGTGTTAGAAAGGGAGTACTTTTAGAATTGTTTCCCACAAGTTTCAATATTGAGGGTTTTGTAGTTCAGAAATTAGATACAACTCAACTTTTGCTAATCCTAGAATTAAAGCGTTCCTTTGAATGTGTCATTCTAAACTAGCGTGTTTGCTTAGGGGAAAGTGGGGGAAATACGAACACCTAAGGGAAAACTTAAATAAAACAGTGAAATTTTATCACAGAGTTTCTTTATTGTTTAATTATTAAAGTTTACTTATCTGTCTAACGAATTCACTAATCAACATTTATTTTTTTTAAGAAATTGTAACAATATAAAATAAAATCAAAACCCTTAGTGTTCGGCTTTACCCGACATTAGTGCGGGTAAACACGAACACCAAGTGGGGTAATTACGTACTAACGTTATTAATGACAGTGATCACATTTATAACCCAACGATGTTGACTGTCCGTATATGAATGTTTTCGTCCAGACATTGGCAGATCCATTACTGCTTTCTTTAGGTGGCCAAAAATTGTTGTTTTTGGAATATTATAATTTTCTGCTGCTCTGCCGTTGCTGAGATTTTTGGTTTTAACATCGCGTATAGCCTTTTTGAGATCTTCAAGACTGTACTTCGGTTTGGTCTTTCTTTTCTAATAACGAGGCATCTGAAACAACAATAAACAAAAGGTAAACGGGAAACCAACAAAAGGGAGGGGGACAATGCCGAACGTTCGAGATTGCCCGACATGGAGTGTTCGCCTTTACCCCGCTGGATCGAAAACAATAAAATGGAAAAAAAAACATTTAGATTATATTTCTTTTGCCGATTGCGTCATTGTCATTTCGCTGATTAATTTGTGAGTATTACCACCATGTAAAAGTTAAATTACTATAGTAGATAGAAATAAATCAACACCAACTTGAATTTACCAGAAAAATTACATCAATAACATGGAAAATATTGAAAAATTCATACCTTGTCAAGTACGTGCGCCCGAGTCTCCCGTGTTGTTGACTGGCACTAGTGGTGGCGTGATCTCCGAAATGGCGGCAAGTAAAATATGGCTATCTCTTTCTAACACATCAGAACCATTGAATTCGAGATTACCCCGCGTTCGTGTTTCCCCCACTCTCCCCTAATCATAAAAACTGTCGGAAATCCTGGGATAACCATTCGAAGTATTACCCGGGACTCCCATCCGTCATCACGGTTAGACTGGAAATCTGTCCCCAACTGGGTTAGAATAATCCTGGGGAATTATGAATCAGATCTTTCCCCCAAGAGATACGCAGAAGTTTACTACAAGCATATGTACCTCAGTCCTGGGACATCCTTCCGAGGGCTTACCCGGGGCTCCCAACCACAGGCTGTTGGGCGTTACGTGAGGTTTTTTAGTCGGTAGGAGTCCAGCATAACATCCGTGAGGATTTTCCCTCACGTTAAAAAAAACGCATATATACCTCATCACTTGATATAAGTTCCACGTAGTTTATAGTGAGTATAAAGCCATATTGGACCGTGAAAAATGTACGAATAATACTTCGTTAATTATTAACTATACAGAAGACATTGAAATACAGTATTAAGTAACAGTTAATGAAGTCTTTCTGTGTAGTTAAACGTGACTTGCAATTTACAACAACAGAAATATATGTTTTATTTGTATATTATTGTTATATCTATCGCATATTCTTCTCTAGCTGACCCAACGAACGTATCATGTGGTAAGTAATTTTTCTTACCTTTTAAACCTTCCCTGGACCTCCATAAACGTATCAAAACCAAAATCAATCAAATCGGTTTAGCTATCAATCAATCAATCAATATCAATACATATAATAAAATCGTAACAGGTCGCTGTCTATACGTGGAAGATAAAAAAGAAAAAATATTATAGGGCAATGAACGCAATAGAACCCAAAACAATGATTTTTAAAATTTTTGTCTGTTTGTTTTTGTCTGTATATCTGTTTGTCTGTACGTTTGTGCACGCTAATCTCAGTAACCGCTTAACCGATTGCAATGTGGTTTTCTTTATTGTGTTGAAGTTTGCTCCACTTTGCATTTAGTGTTTATTTCATGTCAATCGGTTTATAAATAAAAAAGTTATATCACTTTAAAGAATCATACATGGGCTTAAGAATCTAAAAATGGGTAAATCTAACTGGCGCACATAGGAGTATTTTCGTGTAAAATCCGGTCAAAAGTCAAATTTAAAAATAAAATAAAGGTAGTACAAATTTTACATATTTTTGCAGCTTATTAGCCGGTCTATCGCCTTATACAAAAATTTATAACGCAGGTAGTAGTGCCTTCTCGTACTAGCAGTCGGAAGTGTCGGAACCCAGTCGTTATGTAAACCGTATGTCTTAATTCTCGGCGTTCGTAATTTTTAACCGTATTTGAACTGTAAACTACACTTTTGTGTGATTTACTATGGAAAAACAACATTGCTAATATGAAAGTGCAAGGTATGTAGATGATTTTAAAATAAAAATTAATTAATTTATGTTTCGTGTTTATGATTAAAAAAATCAGAAAGGTGAACAGAATATTTGATATAAATTTCAGAAAATATAGCTTTTTAAATTGTGTTTTTGTTTATTTGTCGGAACTTGTCGGGCTTTTATTTTACGATTAATATATTGCCTAGGGTTTGCTTTAATAAACACAATTAGATTTTGCTTCACTTATGTTCACCATTTTTGTTTTCAATGATTTGAAGATGGCATTGTGAAATATGGATATTATATTTGACTTGAATGTTGTTTTCATTTTTATTTTCAGATTTTATAGAATCTAATGTTATTTTCATCAGAAGAGCTTTGTTTGACATTATGCGTAACTGCAAAAGTAATAAAATCGAAGAAAAGGTGAAAAAAATAGAAATAAAGTTAATTGAAATCAGTGAATGCCCTTCACGATTCAAATGCCCTTCACGTGCTCTCAGGTATTTTAAGATCGAATTTAAACAAAGCCAGTGGCAAAAAGGAACGTTTTCTGCGTAATAACAGTAAATGGCAAACATCATCCATCCATTTACTGAATATTAGTAGGTACAGAGCTAACATCAAATCTGTTTGGTCAGCAAAAACACCTGAAAGCTTAATTGAACGTTGTAAGCGACGAATTGTGGAGGCAAATATCCGCTGACGAACTTACATAATATATGCAGCTAGCGTCAGGCAAAGCATTAATGGAAACACTGATACTTCAGTAATCATAAAAGCAATAGTGGCAACGCCAACAAGAGCTAGGCCCAAACCACAATTACGGAAAGATTCTCGAAAGAGGCGCATGATCTGATGGTCGCAATTGAGCCACCATCAACAGTTTTTTACCATCTTTACCACTAACATCAACTACAGAATATAAACAGCTACGAAAACACAGAGGAAGACGATGCGAAAGAAAAAAAATTAAAGTGAAAAATATGCATGTTTTGTACATTTTACTATTATTAAACATAACAGTGTATAATATTACCATGTTTTATTATTAAATAAGCCATTAAATAATTTTGACCGGATTTTACATGAAAATACTCCTATGTGTGGCGTGTTGGCTTAATCATAAAAGAGCTTAATGATTAAGGCTATTTTAAAACAAATCAGACCGCGCCGGTTGCGGGGTCAGCTAGTTCTCAATATTTTTTTAGATCTTTATTAACAGAAAAGCAATACATCAATAAATGCAATGTCAAATTATAAGCTAACAATAATTTGGTAGTTATTTTTTTTAATGTGAGGATAATCCTTAATGGATGCTATGCCGTACTCCTACCGACTAAAAAACCTCATGTAACGCCCAACAGCCTATGGTTGGGACCCCCGGGTAAGCCCTCGGAGGGATGTCCCAGGACTCCCAACTGAGATACAGCCTGGTTATGGACAGACAGACAGCGGGATCTTAGTAATAGGGTTCCATTTTCAACCTTTGGGTACGGAACCCTTAATAAGGCACAATATGTTTGTTTTCGTATCCTAACCACACGCAGCTTAGATATTGTAATCTTTACGTTGTGAATTATACCATACTCTTAAATGGCGGTTACAATATGGTGAAGAATTTTAACTTGTATCAGTACGGCTCCCGTAGCTCAATTGGTTAGAACATTGCCCTGGATCAGGCAAAGGTTGCGGGTTCAAGTCCCGTCTGGGCCAAGTCTGTGAAAACAGTTTTGTGGGACGTCGATTATAATGTACCTATTTGTATGAATAGTAATTAAATAAATAAAAAAAATTGTCTTTTTTTACTTTATAAAAAAATATTACGTTGTAGATCGTTTTCAAAAATAATAATAAAAAAAATTTGTGAGAGTTTCTACCTTACTTTAAAAAAGGGCTTCGTCTTTTTTTTTTATATAAATTATGAGCCTGAAAATAACTACTTATTTCCTAGATCATTAAAACAGCTTCCCGAACTGATTATTTTCAAAGAGTATTATTTTGTATTATTGTAGAGTCGACTGGTGACCCAAGGGCTGACAGCTTTCTCTCTCATTGAATAGGTATTGCTATTCAAAGGGGGATTGTTGCTAGTCTTTTGGGCGCAATGCCACGGGGGCCTTATTTAGGTTTAGTTTAGATAGTAAAAATGAAAATATATAGATCTATACTAATATTATAAAGAGGAAAGATTTGTTTTTTTGTTTGTTTGTTTGTAATGAATATGCTCCGGACCTACTAGACCGATTTGAAAAATTCTTTCACTGTTGGGAAGCTACACACTTTGCGGTGAACATAGGCTATAATTCAATTCCGTATTCCCACGGGAACGGGAACTACGCGGGTGAAACCGTGTGACGTCCGCTAGTATGTAGAAATTATGTTTCATTGTAATTTTTTTTTTAACTCAGTTTTAGTTTTACGTTAGCACCCATTTGAATCAGTTTTAAATTCTGTATAGTACTTACCTACTGCACCTTGTAGCATTCCGCCATCTTTACTGCGTGGTGCTAAAGCATCCAGCATTATGTAGGATTACTAGCTGACCCACGCAACTTCGTTTTAGTCACATAAGAGGGAGAGAGAGAGAGAGAGAAAGGTAATCATGTTTCCCGTCGTGTTTACTCTCGTCGCATTTACTCCCGTTTTATCGTTTGTTTGAGCACAACTACGTCACTAATAAATTAGAAGGTTCTATCAATCAGTCAGTTTGTTTGTATATCAATTAAATGGACATGTCCGCTCCTGGACGTAGACCTCTCAGAATGTACGGCACAACACACGATCTTGAGCCTTCAGCATCCATTCCCTGCCTGCGTCCTCATCGAGGTCCTCGGCCAATGTGGCTCTTTTTAACGTGAGGGAAAATCCTTCATAGATGCCATGCCAGACTCCTACCGACTAAAAAACCTCACGTAACACCCAACAGCCTATGGTTGGGAGCCCCGGTTAAGCCCTCGGAAGGATGTCCCAGGACCAGACACAGTCTGTTCCTGGGCAACTTAAGCTAGAATAGTGTTCATAGACCGTATACCGACCAGTATAATAATACTCTTCACCAGCATCATCTGACCGTTATTACCGGCTGACTCCAGAGTTCTGAATTGGAGTCCCGAGGTTCACTTTTCTTCTTCTCGATTCTACTTTCTACTTCTACTACTCTTGATTTTCAGCATCCCTGGTAGAGACCGTTGGCTGTGACTCTCGAGATTCGCGTTTTAGATAGGTACCAAACAACATACTTATCTGCCACCACAATGGTTACAAAGTAATGTCTTATTTATTTCATTCGTCTTTATTTAAGTTCTTACAATTTCGACAGGATGTTAATATTATAAGTTTTTGTAATGTATGTCTGTGGGAACTTGTTAAACTTAAAACAAGTTAGCAGTAAGAGGTATTAAAAATTCCGCATGGCAACTCTTGTCCAGCAGTACAATGATTAAATATCAATAATTAATAATATATATCAACTAACAACGTCTCATTACAGTAACGTTATTATTGTCTTCGCAAAAAATCAACCACAAAAAAACTTGGCGATCTAAACGCTACATATATTACCGACCTAATTGAACTTCTTCACACAAATAATGTTGGCGAATAATTGAACTTCTTCGCAAAAATAGCGTAAGCAATAATTGCGAACAGATGTTATCTAAATGTCAATAAAAAGCGCATTGTAAAACAATGGTTAACAGAGTCGCGCGGAGCGGTCCCGGCGAGATGTCGAAGGTCATCATGCGTAATACAAACACGCACCAGTTTCAAAAGAACTTTACAAAAAACCATCTCCGCATTGTCGAGCTTACAGTTAACCCTAAAAAGACCCTTTCTTAGTTTTTTGGCAGAAAAAAACAGCGAGCAGAGACGGCGGGCGAGGCGCGCCGTATTTGTGGCCGGGCGGGCGAAGCGCGCGGTCGCACCTCTAGCTCACTTACTGACGATACGTGTCCCGGAACGCGGGAAAACTCGCCACTAACCCGCAACTCGCTAAAGGTTTCCATCATTCAAAATAATCCACCGAAACGCATTCGAAGAATCGATTATATTTTCGATAACACTGTAACGCCGTGTTTATTATTATGATTCTTACAAATTAAACCGCGTATTGTTTTAAATATTTCGACATTGTCGGAATTCTATTGTGTGACTCTTAATTGTTTAATGTTTTGCTTAATCTAGGGCTTTGTCGAGATGAATCCGTTTGGGTTTACATTTTTGACTTGATATAAACAATTGATAATTTCGCGGAGGAGTGAAGCGTGGTTTTTATGAATGTTTTTGCGTATCGGTCGCTGGTGGGGGAAGGGTGGGGCCTCTGTTGACTCGTCCCTCTCCTAGCCAGTATTTTGATTTAGTTTCCGAGTCTTACGCAGATGTGGCAATTTTTTCAGTCGCGTGTGTAAGGCGCGCGCGGCTGTTGCATTTTCCGCGTTTCGGACGGATTATTTTCATTTCGGTATCGGCACAATTTCGCGCGCACTCCCGTCGAAGTTTTGTTTTTCAAATTAATTTATTTCAGGTGACTGTAAATAAAATTTGAATACAGAAACATTGTTGGTGTACAAACTTGAGTGCTGTCATATGTGAGTGCTAGTGACACTGGATATATGGTGAATAATAACACGAGTGACATTGTGCCTGAACCAATTATTATTTTAATACAATTAATTATCAAGTTTGGATGTCTCAGAATAAGGTGAGTTTTTCCTACATTTATTTACATTAATACGGCTTAAAAATAAAGTTAACATTACTAACTACATGCATTGTTCTGTTTATAATACTTTGAAATTAAAACTAGGCACATTTAAATTATTGTTTGTTTTATAAGTTATATTTAATAATTGAACTAATTAACTTAATAGTATAAATAATAATAATAATCATTATCTATTCTCGAATTAACATTTAAATTAACCACAAACAACTATTTTTAGTACAAAATTAAATAAATTTACAAAGTAATTACGTTAATTAATGTATAATCTATTTAGTACTTAACAACTCAATTAAGTTACTTAACATTATAATTGATAAATATCTACAGTAATTTAAGCGATAACAAATACTTATAATACAACATTTTCCAAGAAATGTTTTGCACATATTTTCAACAAGTACCTAATCTAATTTTGTTTCTTATAAAAATGTACATGCCATGAATTAAATAAAATATTTACTAATATAATTTTCTTCAAAAATTTTTAAGTTTTATATTTCTGTTAGGTATTGCTTCATTTACTTTAATTAGTACTTATTACTAAGTTATCTCTTATCTGATTCGTGATAAAAATCTTTAGCTATATTTGACATAACAAATTGAAGGGTTGAAAGTCTAAACGGTCTATGTGCCAAAAAATCAAAATTCGATATTTTAACTGGAACACAATCTAAGAGCCACGCCTATCAATATTCAAATGGAACTAAGTGCCTATCTTTATTATATTTTCACACACACATAGATAACTAAGACATGCGGTCTAAGTGCCGGTGCACTTGTACTTCAAAACGCCAAATGCGTGTGTGCGTGCGGGGTGCGGGCACTTGTGGCGGTGACTCCTGCGCACCCTTTCATAGACCTAGTTCAGTTGCATTTAATTACACGCTATTAAGATGTATGCTACAACGTCACAGTGCGAAAACATCGGTAGTAAACGTAAGAAGGAAAATAAAAAAATAAATCGGAAGAAATGTCGATTAAGTGCCGAAGAGTACGTAACGTATAAAAATGTCACCATCGCTAGGCAGTTGAGACCATGTACGAGGACATAGCAAAAGCACTACATGGTTCTGCCAAGACTCACTACAACGTTGTGATTGGGGACTTCAATGCCAAAGTGGGAGTACAAGAACGCGGCGAAACGAAAATCGGCCCCTTTGGTGTGGGGCGCAGAAATGACCGGGGGCATCAATTTTCTTGAGTCTTAGGGGCTCTTCTTGATAAACTCTTTTTTTAAGAAGAAGCCCCACAGAAAATGGACTTGGCGAAGCCCCGACAAGGTCACAAGGAATGCGATAGACTTCATCATGACAGACAGGAAGTGTATATTTAGAGATGTCTCTGTCGTTAACAGGTTCAATACCGGTGGTGATCACCGACTTGTACGAGCATCTTTGAATCTGGACTTCCGAGCCGAAAGGGCCCGTATGATGAAGCCCACTCTCCGACCTACCACGCTCCAGTTAGCCTCGGGGGCTGAGAGGTTCCAGTTAGAACTTCAAAATCGTTTCGATCTTATTCGCGATAAAGCCAACAATGTGGTCAGAACGCTTTAGCAAGTGTCCTGAAAGTTTTTGTCCGGAAAAAGCAATAACAGGTGCTCTAAGCTCTCGCTCGAGACTCTCAAACTTATGAAAATAAGCACTCATCTTCCTTAGACCAGCGGGATCTAAATCTGAGAATCCGAAAGCTGATACGACGCGACCTTAGACACTATAACACCAGCATCGTCAAGGCAGCGGTCGAGCAGAACAGGGGTACCAAAGTATTTGCCCAACAGCTTGTAAGACCCCGTCTGACGAAACTGAGTCGAGTTTTCATTTCGCCTATACCGCAATGCCTGAAGACAAAAGTCTACAACCAGTGCGTGCCGGATATGACATACGGTGCCGAGACGTGGACACTTACAGTAAGGTTGGTCAATGCTCTAAAGGTTGCGCAGCGGGCTATGGAAAGGGCTATGCTTGGGGTGTCTCTGAGGGATAGACTCCGAAATGAGACTATCCGGCAGAGAACTAAAGTGGTCGACATAGCTCGCAGAATAAGCACATTGAAGTGGCAGTGGGCCGGCCATATCTGCCGAAGAACCGACAGCCAATGGAGCAAACGGGTTCTAGAGTGGAGACCGCGTCTCGGCAAACGTGGGGTAGGACGTCCACCCGCTAAATGGACCGACGACCTGGTAAAGGTCGCAAGCTGGGACTGGATGCGAAAGGCGCAGGACCGTGTATTGTGGCGTAAATTGGGAGAGGTCTACGTCCAGTAGTGGACTGCTGTTTTGATTGATTGATGTAGATTTAATGGAATCTCATAATGATTCGATAGCAAGGGATAGTATTAATATCTTTAAAAAAGGTAAATCACCGGACCATTTAAAAGATTATACTCTAACTACATTGCTACTTAAGAATAATATATCGAAGGAGAAACTGACTGACTTATAGAATATGTTACCATATTTACCCATTGAAAATAAACCATTCTATGAGGATTTGACTAATCTCACAGAGGCCTAATTGAGACCTTTTTCATAATTCGCTTTAATGGCACTTAGACCCTTTTAGATGTATCTTATTATGGCAGTTACGACATTTCAAGATTGTGAGTCTTTAACCTGTGCTATCTCCGTTGATTATAATGTTAACAGATTATTTACGTTTAATTGAAGTTTTACGGTAATTGTTTTATTGATTGAGCAAAAATAAAGAATACTTTTTATCAAAACAGATGTTTTATTCAGTTTTTTCGTTATATCTGCGAATAATAAAATTGGCACTTAGATCCTTTAGACTTTCAACCCTTCAATTAAAATTAACCACGCAAATACGAATTACTTTAATACTATTGTAATTTCTACTAGTTCTATCAGTAATACCACCATTACAACAGAAAAACAGTGACCGATAATGACATTAATTACTTGAATTTGATGTCATTACTTATAAATAAAACGCTTTTTACTTATAAATAAAAAGCTAGATCATCTTCATAAACCTACCTACTAGCTGACCAGCACAACTTGTTTATGTTACAGCTTGGATTTTTGTACTGCAATAAAATATATGTATTATACCGACCTAGAAACCTTCTCCTTGAATCACTCTACCTATTGCTAAAAACTGCATTAAAATCCGTTAAGTAGTTTAAAAGGTAGACAAAGGTAGCGCACAAACAGAAAAAGCGTTTACATTTTACAGTATGTAATATAAAGATTTTAATGATCTCTTTAAAGATTAGACGTTATTTTATACAATTCTAAACTTGACTTTAATAGTACTGAAAGCTTTTAATAATAATTTCGGGTCACTGAAAAGCTACTACATACATACTCGTACCTATTAATCTATGTATAGAACTCTATTGTAAGTAGAATTTCAAAAGTTTGATAAAGAATTGTTTTGTTTTTCATTAATTTTGATAAAAGATAATCTTTTAGTAATGTATTTCTTTTAACTAATAATTCTAGTAATTATAGTCCTTCATATTTTTATTATTAAGTAGGTAGTTGCTAATAATTGTTTGAGGCATATTTTAAAAGCTCAAGTTGTCAACAATATGCTTACTGCAGTTAAAGGGTTACACTTTCAAAATGTCATACTTTTAACGTAGACATTACACAGTAATTTATAACAATTTTATCAAGGGTAATTATTACATTTATTACTATAAATGTAATTACACTATTATCATCAACTCAGCCGATTTTGGTGACGCTGATGATATATTATTACATCATTGCATATTTATATAAATATTATTTGTAATGATGGCGTGACTCACTCAACTATCAACGCTCCGCGAAAACCCCTAAACCTAGAAATTTGATATTTTACGGTAAACTACCATTACAATGTAGGCACTCTAGGCACCCACTATGAAGAGTGACTAAAAGAACTTCTATAGATATTAATATAATATATTCTATTCTCCCTTTAATATATTATATTAAAGGGTTTAATATTAATTAAATACAAAAATTCATCACACTGTGCCTTAATATTTTATTAATTACATTATAAAATAATGGCTTAATTAGCTTGCTTTCGGCAACTCAAAAATAGTTCAGATATTTTTTAACTGTTTTTGGCTAGTATTTGTATGGTACTATGTTAATTAGTCTTCTTAAAGATAATTTTAATTAATTGTGTGTTTTATCTATCACTCACTATTTAGTTACTTCAATTAATACTATTTACATACAAGAAAATCTATAGGAAATACGGGTTATTCTAACCCTGCAAATGGTAGGTAGGTTTTAAATTTCGAATTCGTACTTTCGAACTCAAAAACGTCCCATGTGCTCTCAAACCCAAAGTTCATTCATTCATTTTTAAAAAGCTGTGTAAAATGTCCCTAAGATATATGTACTTATACATTATATTTATTTATATTTGATAGCTACTCAAAATGTCTGCCAGCTCTCATAATATACGCAACAAACTTTCACATTCTTTTATACAATTAGTGGAATTGTCTTACCCGCCATGATACGTTTATACAAATCACAATTGTTTATTTATCTTAGATAGTAATGTGATAAATTCGAAAGTTTGTAACAATGAACGGTTATTTATTACTCATTCACTAAAAACTTCATTCAAAAATGGCGGGCTATTTGAATGTGACATTCGAACTTATTACCGATGAATCTATTACTAGTTTCTTTAGATATCTATTCTAATAGGTATTATAGATTGTTTGATGTATGTAGCTTCGGCAGCGATATTAAATAACAGTTTAAATAATAATAATGAAGAAGTGAATAGTGCTCATAATCCCACTAGCTTATCTAGCAGCATCGTAAGAAGGAACGGGATCCTGAAAAAGGGGACAAATTGTGGCGTTTACAGGTTTCTTAAAAGCACATTAAGGCGTTAGTCCCGGCTGCCAGCAGTATGATAAACATTAACTTATTTTAAATGCCTCATTAATCATGGTCAACTTTTTATATTAAGTTAGTAAATTTTATGAAAACCGTTCATATTTTTATTGACCCCCGAACTGCGACCGGGGGATAACCTGATATGAACAGAAAACAAAAACAGTTAAATCAGTCCTGTAAAATACTTAGCGTATAATATCTACATAAATATTAATTAAGCCAAAAAATAACAAATCACATCACAAAAAGCTTATCCCGGTTGGGAATCAAATCCACGATACTTGTAGGTAGTTAGGTAGGTAGGTACACTAACCAACTACTGCACTTGAGCAATCAAACTGATATTATCACGATTTCAAAACTGAATGAGTCAAATTTAGAACGAACATCCTTTTCAAAATCAATATCATTCTTCATTCCATTCGTTCTAATACGGTCTTATATTTGTCGAGAACGCAAGAATCGTGTCTTTTTTTCATTTATCGTGCATCAGAATCAGATAATACATCTTATACTGGGTCACAGGTCGCGTGGTTAGGAGATCAACCATCGGAATAGCGTGTGCGATTCCCGTTTGATACAATAAAGACAAGCGTTGTAATATCGTAGAATTATAATACCTACCTGCAAATAATAAATTTGAACACATAGTTTACAGTGTTGTTTTTTTTTAACGTGAGGGAAAATCCTCATGGATGCTATGCCGGACTCCTACCGACTAAAAAACCTCACGTAACGCCCAACAGCCTATGGTTGGGAGCCCCGGGTAAGCCCTCGGAAGGATGTTTGGATGTTTGGATGATTCCCAGAGTTTACTGTATAGTAGTTTGTACATGGGATTTTATTTACCAAGCCTATAAGTTACCGTGTTTCCATCATAATTCTGTTCTAGAAATTAGAAGTTATAAACTAAAAAACAAACACACTCACTTTTGCGTTTATTTATAATATCAGTTAGCAACTCATGCAAGACTCGTTATTTATATAAGAAATCAAATAATACTAAACTATTAATCAAATTTAACGTCGATTATTTAAACCTTAAATTTAACACGTTAATTAAAATTTACATATTGAACAGAAAATAAAACTTTTAATGTCAAATTTATTGCGTTCTGTAGCAATATTTTGGTAAGATTTCCAAAACATTTTACTACATTACGTATGTAAGTTTGGTATGTAGTAAGCTGGGAGTCCATCACATAGTCGCTCTGCTTTCATTGCCAGCACGGAAGTAAATATACTATGTATTACACCATTTTTAAAAACCCAGTGCCACTTGGATTCCCGAAAAACGGCAAAAAAATACCTTGGTTGTATAGCTTCCAAATTCTCCTCCCCTCAAATATTTTTCTGCTAATCTGTTTATGGTTATAGCAGCAACAGAAACACATCTATGAAAATTTTAGCTCCTTATATAGATATTACGGTTTATGAGATACAGCTTGCTGATAGACATACAGACGGACCCACGGAGTCTCAACAATAGGGTCCCGTTTTAGAGTTAGAAGTATCTATTTTAACAGGTAACATTTGACAGTTTATCAAAGTTCAACAACGCAACCTTGTAACGGCGGGCATAAAATCTAATCGGTCTAGCGGTTCTTCATTTATCACGCAAACGAAGTTGCGCGGGTCAGCTAGTAATATACAGGATGAATTTTTGAAAAGGGCTTGGATGGCTAAATCCGAAACTATAAGGAATAGCTAAAAATGCTCAAAGGAGTCACGAGCCCGATTTTGATAAAACTTAAAACCTCATCATTAGATTTTTGAAAAACCAATAATCCTAGCTGGGAATCGAACCAATTGATTTTGAAAAAAAAAACACACCCTTTATTATTACACCATACGATAGTGTCGCTGATTAGGATCAAGTTCTGCGAAGTAATGATATACGGCAAATTAAAGAAAAGTTTGGAATTTTAATAGAATTCATATTTCATGTACCTAAATTTGTATCATAATTTGTTTCGTTCGAAATCCCAGAATAGATCGTAACTATTCTCTGTTTTAAATCATGCTCAGAATGATTCTTTGGAGAATATTCTGAACGGAATTAATAATATTGAATGCAGTACGATCCTTGAGGTCTCGAATCCAGCTATGTATTGAAAACAATGGTCTACATTTTGAACAATTAATCAGTTAACGTAAGCAAAATAAATTGTATTTTGTTAAAGATGAGCACTTTCCTTTAGTTTGCCGTATGTCATTACTTCCCAGAATAAGATCCTTAATAGCAACACTATCGTATAGTGTAATAATATAGGGTGTGTTTTTTTTTTATAATCAATGGGTTCGATTCCCAGCTAGGATTATTGATTTTTCAAAAATCTAATGATGAGGTTTTAAGTTTCATCAAAATCGGGCTCGTGACTCCTTTGAGCATTTTTCGCTATTCCTTATAGTTTCGGATTTGGCCATCCAATCCCTTTTGAAAAATTCACCCTGTATATTTTCGTTTTGTTAGAACTGCACAATAGCTTAACTTTTTTCAATTACGATTACATATTTATTGTAATAATGACAGATTCGAGTAATTTTTCGTTTTGTTTTCACTAATAAATGTATGAACTGAGAGACGTCAAATCTTACCTTTTAAAATGACGCCACTTTATATCATAACTAGCGGACGTCACGCGGTTTCACCCGCGTAGTTCCCGTTCCCGTGGGAATACGGGAATAAAATATAGCCTATGTTCACTGCAAAGAGTGTAGCTTTCGAACAGTGAAAGAATTTTTCAAATCGGTCCCGGTAGTTCCGGAGCCTATTCGTTACAAACAAACAAACAAAAAAACAAATCTTTCCTCTTTATAATATTAGTATAGATTGAAGTCGCGAACCATACCTAGCAATTCTTAACGAACTCTAGTTTTATTTCCTAAGAGTATCAGTAGGTATCAGCTTATTATAATTTTTCACAAAAACTGGAGTTTTTGCAACATAATTCTGAGAATAAACGCTATTACGAAATATTATGAGGAAAACAACTCAGATATTGCTTTACAAATGTTTGTTTTTTTAGGATACGATTAAAGGTGTGCAAATTGATCTATTGTGATAATTTTGTATGCGTAACTAACTACACTATCTATGTAAATATACAATACTAGCTGACCTATGTCTGATGATGTTACTATGATAGCAAACTTCGTATCGCTATTTTTTTCTTGAATATTTTCAAAATTTTCTTATTTACAAACCTTGACACATAAAAAAAAATATAAAATTTGGTGCAGTCGATCGGAAAATTTGCCGGTAGGTACATACGTAGAAGATAGAAGATCTCGTCACGAAATTTGTTGTCATTATTAATTTGTATCTTTAACTAAACCACCGTTCCAGCTTCTTATATTTATTTTAAAGCCATCATTTTGTAGTCCTGGGACATCATTCCGAGGGCTTACCCGGGGCTCTCAATAGTAGGCTGCTGGGCGTTACGTGAGGTTTTTAGTAAGTAGGAGTCCGGCATAGCATCCATTAAGGATTTTCCCTCACGTTAAATAAAAACCATAATTTTGCTGTTTTCAATATTTCCGATTGTAAGACCCTTTGCAATATGTCATCTTTTCGGGATTTTGTTAGTGTTATAATAACATTTTATAATTTACATTGTATAATGCGCCGTACCAATCAATTCATTATTATTATAATTTATAAACCAACTTTCGTCATCTTTTCGCCAAAATTCGGGGTATGTGTTTTCCTCATTGTGGCATGTACTCGTACCTAAAAAAATAAAAAAAAAACCTCACGTAACGCCCAACAGCCTATGGTTAGGAGCCCCAACCATAGGCTACCTACTACTCGTATATAAATAAAAATTGTGCATGCACAAACTATTTATACTTATCAGCAGTAATTATTCCAACCCTATATTTGTCTTATAATAATTTATTATTAACGATTCATATAAATATACATGACAAATAAATCAATAATTAACTACCAATGAATTTTAATTACAATTTTATTGTCTTGCATTGTAAATTACGTCCCGCCCCAAAACTGAAGGAAAAATTCGTCCTCAAAACAACAAATAAGGTCGCCCGTTCCATTCATTCGGTCATTCATTCAGTCAGGATTTTGACCGGAAGTGGCCCTTATCAGGAACGGAGGTGACGTCATGAACCAGCACAATCAATGTGAACCGAACGTGATTGTTGTATAAATACATGATTTTTTTATTTCAAACTTCTGAGTAAAACAATACGAAGCGGGAAATGTATGAATTTACACAAAACAAACATCTTGAAAATATAAACCGCTGTTATAACAACGTTATATGTTCGACAACTAACAGTTTAATTTTTAAATAGTCCGACAATTCAATCAAAAAACTACACTCCACTCCACACATACGATTCGTTGTAAATAAGTTATTAATTCAAAAGTAAATAGACGATACTCATAAAGTTTGTAAAATTCTAATAGAAAGCATCATATCGGAGTACCTTAGTAACAGTATGCAGTAATAATATTCAAATACAATCACGCCGTTAACTGGAAACTTGTACGTGTGTCATATATTACCCTCCAATTGTAATTCTGAGTAGCTTTCCAATAAAAAACACATTTCCTAATTTACTCGGAGTGGACGTAAGTATTGTGTCGGAACATTGGACCTGACTCACGTCACGTGATTCATTCAAATATCGAACGCCTAATCGATAAAACAGTCTTCGATTTTCAAAAAAGTATGGTGATTTGAAATTGGATTAAAATTTTGTAGTGCAATGAATTTGGATTGATTTCGTTTAGCGGTCATTTTTAGTACATTCTTTATTTAAATTTCGATTGACGTTGTAGGGATGGCAAAGAATGAAGTTATTATTATATTGCGAAATAAAATATGTGCCAATTTTATACAAACATCTAAAGAGTTTATTTTGGCAATCACTATGAATTTCAATGCAGTATAAACATATTGATTCAATTGTTGGCGAACAATGTGTAATGATCAGCAAAATAGATGTTTCAGATAAAAAAATAAGCTCACACGATAGGACAGAACGAACAGTAAGAATATAAGTCTTCTTTTCTCTGAAGTGGTAGGTAAAGGCGTAGTATACTTCTACACTGAAGCAGTTGTTTATCGTACCTCTTAAAATGTGAGGAGGATGAGACTATTGTAGTGTTGAAACAGACAGATATTTCATAATTGTTGTTTTACAAACAGAAAGAAATAGAAACAGAAGAAACAATGACAAAAAAAGTACAACTTTACGACGTATTTCTAAAATAAATCTCTTCCAGCTGGCGAGAGGAGACCATGAGATGAAATAATTATAAAAAAAGTAGAAGTTGTATTTACACATACATTCCAAACAAATACATACTTGAAAATGGAGATTTATTATGAGAAAAAAATTGAAAGTAGCTGAAACATTACATTCCGAGGACTTTGGATGGTCAGTCCTGCACTGTTCGGAAACAGTAGTTCCCGCGATCTTTATTAGGTCGTCAGTCCACGTCGTGGGAGGCCTAAGTGGTAAGACTTTCAGATTTTCTAAGTTATAATAGGTTAACGGCTCACTTGATACCTAATTTAATGGGACATTTGAAGGCGTTGATGTAATTTATTCTAACTACAAGCCTTCTGATATGTAAAGTCAGACTTGTAAAGATTAATGAGCAAGGAGTTCCACCTATTAACCATGTCATAAAAATATGAAATAAAATGATACAGAATTGCAATTTTACAGTTTTGGTCAACCCTGTGTTCTATTTTTAAATTTCACGTTCCTATTATAAACTAACGATGAGACTGTTTATTTACTTTTTTAAGTCTATTTTATGCTTTTCGCGTCCAAGTAAAATATTAACTCTGTAACATAAATTGAATTTCGTTTTAAGAAATGTGTTTACATATTTAAATTAGTCAATAGTATTTTGATAACATTGTATAACTATTTACAAATATTTAAAACAAAAATTGCAACGTCTTTGAATGATTCAAATGCCATGTAGGTATGTTTTTTAAACTAAAACTTCTTCAAATATATGTAGTAGCACTAGTAACCCAAGAAGAAAGAAATCAAAAAGCATGTATCTAGTTGATTCTAAAAATATTTTGATTGATAGAGTATGACTTTCGAAGAATATTGATTTAAGCATTACATTTAGTCGATTCAATTAAAAAAAAAATGGATTCCTTATAAATTTTAATGAATGTTTTTCATTCGCAGCTTAGGCAATTAAACGTTAAATCCATGTCCATCGTTTTGAAAACTACCTAATTATGTATTTCACTAACTAGTTTCCGATCCTTAAAAGATACTCCTGTCCGTCTGTCTGTCACAGACCCACAGCAAGCGACATCCATGTAAGGACTATAATATTAGTCTCGTAATATTGTAAAATAGTCAATACATTTATTAGTCGTATTTAATTTGTTACTGCAAAGGAAATAATTACATTGAATGACAGTTCGACTCTAAGTTGATTTACCTTTAAAGGAATGATGCTGTCTTAGAATGAAAATAATTTGCAAAATTAATACTGACACATTTAGAGTTTTGTCATTATATCTTTTAAATTAGTATCTTGAGATGTTAATATACAAAGTAATAATGATTAACATTACTGTTGTAATGTATCTCTATCACAAACATACTCTTTGACATGCCTACCTATTATGGATACTTTATATATCTATAGTACATAGTTCTATTCTAATATTATAAAAAAGAAAGATTTGATTGTTTGTTTACATCGAATAGGCTCCGAAACCACTGAACCGATTTAAATTCTTTCATTGTTGGCAAGCTACTCTATCTCCAAATGACATAGGCTATATTTTATTCCCGTATTCCCGCGGGAACGGTAGCTACGCGGATAAAACCGCTTGACGTCAGCTAGTGATGTATAACTTTGTAGAGACAAGACAGATCTTGGGTCGCGTCTGAGTGTCTGGCATAGCGGAGAACGTACATACTTACCTACCGTTTTCCTCTCCTAAAATGAAAACTGAACCAAGTGTAATATCGGTTTTAATTGGGTTATTTTTACTAGTTTTCACAATGATAAATAAACTAAAAAGATTTCTTGCAAATTTTTCTAGTCATGTCGGTATTTATATTTAAAAAAGGAGCAATTCCAACCAGTCAAACTTGCATTAGTATTTTCAAAAAACGAAAATACACGTGTAACTTAAAGTTAACCTAATGTATCAAATGTTATGCACAACAAATTTGAAGGCAAATAAGTAATATGTTTAGTAATAAATCCAATTATGGACACTTAAGGAAATTATATCACGTACGACGGTTTACAATTTTTGTGTCACATTTTATCAATGCCGCCATTTTATGTAACATTCAATAAAAATGCTAATGTAGTTTTTAAAAAAGAATGACACAAAAACCTAGATAGTTTCGCTACAGATTTATTACCAGCCAGTACGTAGGTTTAGGGTTTAAGAGTGCAATCTTTGCCAAAAGCAGACTCTACAGCATACTTTGTATAGAAATAATTCGATTTTTGTCGTCGCATAATTATCATAATAAACGGACACATCGCAAAATCGTGCATTCTCAGTGTCCCTTTCTTACAATATCGCCTTTCCGCTCGTCATATATGAGGTTCCCGTAAACCAATTACCGGATAAATTCCAGCCTTCAGTGCTCTCAGATAAGATCCAGATTCCAATAAGCAAATGATTCAAAGAACACAGCTGCGCGTTGTTATTACAAGGAAACAAGAACTTTATTTATTGTGTCAAACGACTCATTCTCCCTTCTGCTGAAGTAATCAATGAGGCACTCGCGATGAAATGCGAAATGGATTATTTTTTCAAAAATGGAATTAAGAAGAGACAATAACGTTCATTGTTTTTAAAGATGGCGGACGAGACTGGTTCAAATATAAGATTATTACTTGTGTGTTTCGCTTATGATAATTTTACAGCTAACAAAGGCACAATAGCGGCCTGATTTCATGCAAAATTGTTGGTACGCGTTATGAAAACGGAAATCTATCACGTTATTTTCGCTGTAAATACAGAAAGCTCTTTTATGTGTGTTCCAAAAACAGAAAAAGCAATGTTCAACTTTTATATTTATGTTCTCTGCCTCAAAATTAAAATCACTTTTTAAGCTACCTACATTATTTTCACTAACCTGTACTGGTATATTCAGAGTACATTTTGAATTGGAATTCTTATTATACTACCATTATTGAACTCTCTACTTTAACAAAAAAATGTTAAATAAATTGTACACCTACCACTTTCTATCATACTACAAATTTGGCTAATGTGTTTATAACATAAAACTATGATAACTTGATTCGGAGAAGTTTAAACTATCAAGTAAGTGTTTAAAACGATTTTTGGGTTTATCGATTACGCCTACCATTTAAATTTACCGATTTCGATAATTATTAACAGCGCTTCCCAGTTAATTGGCACTCATTTCCATATAAGTTTTTTTTTAAAGAGAGTTCGAATTTCAAATAATTCAAATGATTGACTAAATAAGGACGTAGCAACTGGCAGCTGCGATATAGATTAGTGACATGTCTCATGCTTCCAGAAAGCTGAATAGTGTGTTACGAGTAATTTAAATAGAGCGGTCCCTCAATTGGGGTTAATTCTCGTGTTTAAGGAATATGTGGAGTTTAATTATGAGGACGTGAGGACCGATGACAGCGATATGGTGCAACGTAATATGTTTACAAATCTCATTGATCGATACAACAATGTTTTACGGTTAAACAAAGATTAATCTGCTATTTACCGAAGCTAAACTTGACAAGACACACAATAAATTCAATTTACTGTCCACCAAATGGTTACTGCCCGTTAAAAACTTTCAAATCAATCCGGAAACTTCAAATTCTAATAACATAAAGAGCACGTTTGCTATCTACTTACATCACAAGACTCGTTTCGACTTTTTACCGAATCGTGATCCAACTTTTTGTGGAGAACACATATTCAGATGTGTAATGACCAATCTCCGGGCGTCGAACAAAAAAACGCAAGAGATCATTCGAGGCATTAATGCATCAGTTACTAAACCGTCAGATGCATGCTCTTGCGCATCCTTAACGCATTCATAATAAGAACAACAAGTTCCATTTTCAAACGGACGAATTACAAACACGGGGAGCTCTTCATGTTCAAATGTTGCATTCGGTTCATATTCAAATTTATGTTTTGAAAATAGAACGGGAATGTTTCTTTATGATGAGCCCATAAGTAGGATAGGAATGATTGATTTTTTAGTTTACATGTAATCGATTTTGTGCTTTAGTCGAAATCCCGGTTAAGCTTCTCATTACGATTAGTCTTTCATTTTACATGTTATATTACTTAGTTTGATGTACATCATAGATTAACTTTCTAAAACCTGATTTTGGATAGTTTTTTTAGATAATCGACAGAGTATTTATTAGCGTTGTATGATCACTTGCAACCATTTGTCTCGATTCATCGATTAGTTTATTACATAGTCGAGTAGGTATACATGACTCGACTACGTAGGAAGCGTATATGTAAACAAGTGCTTTAGGCAGCAATAAAAATAATGTTAGGTGCCAATACTTATTTGTGTTGATTACGTAATTTCAAGATTGATTGATTTTTATCAACAAAATTCAATAAAACTATACAATTTTTGTCTTATTTGTAGTTTTATTTATGTTGAAGTGTTTTATCTTGAAAATTAGAACCATTTAAAATGGATGACTCTGCCATTTATTCTATTAGTAAACACTGTTCCCTCTTCACTAAAATATTCCTAAAGATGTGAATCAGTGTGACGAGCTTGATATCCAACGCTAACAGGAAATTAGATAAATACCAAGAAAACATCAATCCGGAGTTTTTAATAAAACTTGTACGTACGTTAAACCTAAGTAAAAAATCTTCTTGACAATACGGGGGCGTTCTTGACACACAGTAAATTCTTTATAGATATTTTTAATTGAGTTCAAAACATTATAGAGACTAGTCCACGCCACTATTTGGGGTCAACACACTTGGAAAATATAACCACCATTACAATCTGACCTCTAGGTTCGAAGACGATGTTAGAAAGCGCGTACCGGCTTAGAGCGGCCGCTCCTCTCCTCACGCAGCGTGGTCACCCATCAATCAATGGGATCATATCGCTGCGCCGAAACGAGCCAGCCACGTCTAACATTATGATTTTATAAGTTTGAGTAATATTTTATTTAAATTTTCGTTTGATTGAATGTCTCGGTTTGGAACGCTGTAGTTTTACGAGTTTAGAAAAGATCGACTAAATGGATAATGATTAATAATGTTATTTATTTTGCATTTCAAATATTTAACGCACAATGAGATGAACATCGTTCAGCATAATAAAAAAAAATGATTTGTGTGGGACATAACGCACGTCATCTATCTCGACTCATTCGTTATTTGAATACGTTCGAATTTGGAACGTGTTGAAATATGAACTGATTAGCGTCATTTTTCATTTGACTCACAATATTGCAATAACTATGATTATTTTTGAATTCAGAACGCTTGGGATATGTGAAAAAAAGTTTAAACCTCTTTCCTACTTTAAACATGAACACAGTCAAGCTTCTTTGGTGCCTGTACAAATATTTTTGTCTAGACATTTTTACTGGGCAATAAATTGTCTAGTGGTATTGTCATGATTGGGCTGTTGTATGAAAGGTGTGACAGAGAAATCGCGTTTGTGTAATTCTATACGCGTTGCGTGTTACGTAAGAAGGTGTATTGTGTATGCGAAGTGGTCGCACGCGCCGCCTTCACGTATCCGCAAGTCTGGGGTGGCCGTGGCCGCTACATTCTTAAAAAAAAATAGATGAAAAATAACGTTCAATTTTACGCTAGATATGCTAATAATATAAGCGCTATTCGAAAGAGAATAAAATTATGTTACGTATAATGTAATCCATTTGCGTAGTAATGCACTTGCGTAAATAAAATGACTTGCGTAGTTCAACAATTTGAGCTTACTAGAAATGCTTTCATATTTATTTTTTAATTAAGATTTAATTTAACTATCAATGGTTCTAGATTAAATCTAACATTAGGAATTGCCTTATTGGAAATCTTTAGTTAGTTAGCCCTGTTTCGAAGGTTTTGATGATATATAACTTAAGTAGGTAGGTATGTGTATCTCGAGGGCTGAATAAAAATTTCTTTCTTTCTTTCATATGTGATCTCCTCCTAGGCATACTTACATTTTATTTCTGTAACATATAGGCATATCAGTACCTATCTATTATCTAATTCTACACAATCTAAAAGCATTACCAACATGCCATTTCATAAGTTATACAAATTGCCAACAAATTTCCATACATAACTCATTAGAGGTCACATCGTAAGACAATGTTCAATGAACAAGAAGAGGGGGGAGGTGCTAGACCTCCGGGGAGGGGGAGGTGTAATTATTCGCCGCTAGCTTGGGACCACGCCTGCCATTGTGGCTTAAACATCGCTTTCTAGACTTAAAGCTCGGAGATATTGACTTGCCTCATTGGGTGTTAAAAACGTATGTTATGGAGAAAACTTGGCAGGTTTCAATTTAAACTAGTCACGATTGTTGTAAGTTTTGAAAATATCGTGATAGAAATAAGTTTAAAATTAATAAAATGACTAATTTAGCTTTGGGTCTCAAATTTGAGACTTTGATTCCTTAAACTTTAATTACACCTCACAGATTGACTATTCAACTATAAAAGTTATTTAAATAAAGTACTTAAAGATTCAAAGAATACAAAAATAAGTAGACATTAATAGTATTTATGATATAAAACAAAAAAGTAAAATTAAAAATAATCCTAAGTTATCAACGATTTAGAAAAATTATAGGTAGGTGCACAAATTATCTGAAATCTTATCAAACGAAGTTTTAAATAGGTATAAAGTTACAATCGTCTATCGTTATTAACACCTAACCGAAAAACTATCTTTTTCCTGTTGAAATTATAAATAGTTTAAAACTAATTATAAGTTATAGCATAATTAACGTAAATTAAAGCAAGAAACTAGTAAATTTGCCCAACAAATTTTGTAATTACAAGGTATTACCACTTCCTGTATTATTTTACTAATTTATAAATGTCAATTTAAAGTCATTGACAGCTTAATAATAATATTTATCCTTCGCACCAAAATTATAATCTGTAGACTACACAAAATGGATGAAGAAATGTCAGAGTATATTCATAGACGAAATCGACTTACGCTAGGCGTTTGAATAGATCACGAAACACTTAAAGAACATCGTAAAGTATGTAACCAGGATTATAAACTGATGGGGGAACCCTAAAAATATGAACCATCCGTCTGTCTGCTTCAAACACATCAATATAACTTATCTGGACCATAACCACTCAAAATGTCTATTTTTAACCTAAAATCAGGCGAGAGTTAATGTAAAAATCGGTATCATATCTCTGTATAGTGGATATGATTGATTTTATTACTGAACACAGAATCGGTGTTTTAAATTTGAAATATTTATATTCTTTCTGTTTTATTTTTTATGGTTCTCGGAATACGGGCGTTGAAATTTTTGTATGTCGCGTTCGACATTCCGAAATGCGTTTAATTTAGACTTATTGCGTTTATCGTTAAGCAAGACCTCACATGAAACTATTTTTATAACCATTTTCACTTGTTTATTTGACCAGGTTTTTTTTGGTTTACGTTAGGGAAAATCCTCATGGATGCTATACCGGACTCCTACCGACCTAGCAGCCAGCCTATGGTTGGGAGCCCCGGGTAAGCCCTCGGAAGGATGTCCTAGGACTCCCAACAGTTTATTTGACCAGGTTTTTTAATTTTACTTGACAATATAATACCTACCATTCTTTTGATTGAGAGCCATGGAGACCTCTGGAGAATTGAGGATCACTGTTACAGTCTACAAGTCTACTGACACTGGTCGTATGATGTGCCTCTTCATGCTACGCTTGAAGAACCAGGGGTAGCAACAGGAGGACAAGTTTGTTGGCAGAGCCTTTCAACTTTCCATGATTCGACAGAAAGTCTTTTGAATCGCTCCATTCTGTCAAAGATTCTCTCCACTCTATGCGTAATCTTTTGAGAGTCCTGGGGTCATCTCCGGGCTTACCTGGGACTCCGAACTATAGGCATTATGTAGGAAACGTTTTTAGTGAAGTTAAAAAAAAACTATGTGAAATTTGATTTAACATTAACTCTGCCTCAAATATTAACGAGAAAATTTCAGAATTTAAAGACCACGTAGATATAATTGTCAAAGATCAAGTAGTAACTTTAAAATAATATGATGACCTCTATAGATACATTTCATGCTGCATTTAAAGAATTTGAGATGATGAGGAATGCTGGCAAGATATTTTAAAGTTATGTGACTCTTTAACTGCGAATCCAGCACTAAAACGCTTTCAGGGTGCTAGGGTTTACATGGTTCTGTAGTGCTTTTTTACTGATTTGTAAAATAAAATTACACCCTCTTTAAAATGTAAAGGACAGCTCCATTCCAGACTTATTACCTACTCCAAATTCAAATGATTATTGGTAAATTACTAACTACTACTACTTTATCTATAAAGACAGAATTTCATATTGTATAAGACAAATATTGTAATATTTGTGTTATACAATTTGAAATGGTAATATTCGTGTTATACAATATGAAACATGTTTTATACGCATAATTAAGAACAGCAATAATTAAACCTTGCACTCTGTTGTGAATGCAAGGTTTAAAGTAAAAACAAAAAATCAACGAGAGACGGGCTTCGAACCTAAAATTGTCTTCGGAAAAAGACCAGTTGCACCACAATTGATCTTCTCTATGTAATCAAAGCCTACAGCTACTAACATTATTGATATAAAACAACAATAAACCAATATTATCGATAAAACCATAAAGCTTCCATGAACTGACGCGCTTTACTCATAAACGGCTGAAACAAATAAACAACGTATGGAATTAGTCATCGCATTGGAAGGCGATCTGTTTCGTCTCAATATTGTACGCGCATCTGCCACACTGATTATTAAATATATGTTCCGGTCTGTGTAAGATATATCTGCTTTTTATAAAACTACATTTTTATGTGCATGTAATATTGTATTAGAATTGCATGTTCAATTGCTTTTATTTTTGTATCTTGTCTATATTATGAAAATCAATGCCACTTTTCGTTGTAATTTTATAACTCAAGTTGTTGTTGTTTGAACTATTTAGTATAAGTAGATGGTTTATGTGAAGTTTGCACTAAATCGGTCCAGTGCTTCTTCATTTATCACACAAACGAAGTTGCGCGAGTCAGCTAGTTATTTATAATAATATTGTGTCATATTATATTTATTTTTCACAGTCCAAATTGAGCAAAATATTAGTAACGGAATCAAACGTACTTTAATATACGTATGTTAACACATATGTGTATTACAGAAAAGACCTAAACTTGCAGATCACACAAAATTTCTTGCAAGAATGTGTAGGTAATAGAATTTCTAAAAAGTGAAAAAAAAAATCATACTAGACGCTTAAAGTGGATAATACAGTCTCGAAACTAAGATCATAGATCTTCCCAAGCGTATAGTCTAGACACAAAAACTAATTAAATTACCACAATATCTAGACACTATAAACGACCTACAGGTGAAAAAGCCAATAAGTCATTTCAAATTGGAAATACGTAATAAATAATGTATAAAAACGTCAGCGTTCATGCATGATAGAGTTGATTTTCAATAAAATGAATATTCGTTTCTGATCAACGACACTCGGTTGCCACACTCAATCAGAATCCGCCGGGCCGCTTATGAATCTGGAATTTGACCGTTTTTAGCCCCATTCCACGGTACCAAATTAAAAATGTAAGAATTCTCGCTTGCAAAAGGAATTTATATTTTATTTCATTTCATTAAATCCGCCATCTTTTGTTTCCACGGCCCGTTCCGATTGGAATTCATATTTTTCTGTGTTTTGTTTCGGTTTGCGAGCGGCGTATTGTTTATTGTTATGTCCGTTCTAAATGTTTCGTTTCTCTTTCCGAACCGAGTATTAATTATTTTCTTATTTTTGATGAACACGTCTCGCGGATTTTTTGACGACTTTCTGCGGCGAATCTGCGTCCACGGTAATAATTTTAGTCTTAAAAAAGCTATCGTGTTTTGGAATGCAACTTTTGCGAGAACTTGAACTCGTACAAAAAGATGTTAGAGTGATCTTTGGTGAAATCGTAGTTGCCAGTCAAGATTAGTCCGCGGCCGACCGAATACTTACTATGCTTAAACTATTAAACGCAACGTCGAATTCGAACAGACAGAGATACGTATCGTTTACCGAAAATAATACCGGACCGTAATCTGACATTCTCATACGAGCGCCCAGAGAGTTACGCAAGTGACTTTCCGCCTTCCAACTACAAGAGGGATTATTTGTTACTCATCAATCTTAAATAGACACGGACAATCCATTGTTCCCGTGACATTTAGACGAATTTATAAATAACGCTGCTATATCAATTCTAATACTGTCGGTCAAACGTAAATCTAATTTAATTAATACGCGCAGCGTGCATAATGTAGAGAGATTTGAAAATCGAAACGTAACACGTCGCGGTAGTTGTAGTAACGCATGCGCTTTATCGACACAAATAAAAATTGTTCCAAATTTAAATGATGTGCGTTTTGATTTAAATATGGAATAGAACACATTCCAATGCCGAATTGGAATGCACATTTCCTAAATTGGTTGTGATAGTAATATTTTTGAACTTCGAATAACTTTGTAGTCATGTTTAGAAAAGCCGATTATTTTGCTTTCTTTCTTTGAGTTTCATTGTGTGCAAATGTAATTGTTACTGCGTCTGGTTATTGCAGTAAGTATGAGTTCTGAGCGCCGATGTAAAGTTTCATCTCGCGCTTGCATCGCATCCACTGCCCATAAAGATTATGTCTGATGCACCACGACGATGACACGCTTGGCGTTTTTGAAATGTTTAATAACATTCACTTTCCACATTGTAACATTTTTTGTTCTGAAATCAAATAAATTATTAAATAATACAGGCGTAAATAAATTCACTGCATGTAATTTTAGGAACTGGCTGGCAAGTCTAAATAAAAATTGTCAAGCACTATTGACGCATAACACGCCATAACATCGAAACGCAAGTAAACAGAAACTGCATTCTTTGTTATTGGATTGTAACATTGCCAATGTAACATACTGCCAAAATTTCACATCGTATCTTTGGATTTATAGCGAACTAGCTGTGCTCCCCCGGCTCCGCCCGTGGCGTGCTTTAAACACCAGACGTTGTATTGTTACTTTGATTTATTACTAATCAAAGAATTGTTCATTATTTCATTGGTTTCCAATTTGGTTTTCGCGGAACACTTTTTAGTTTAGCCTAACTTACTCCTTATAATTTATATTCTATGTCCTAGTGAAGGTCTCGTTAAAATCGGTTAAGCAAAACAGACAAAAATTTCAATGATTGTTTTTATGTAGGTACCTACGGTAAGTAGGTATACCTCATTATATTTTCATTTGCACTTAATGAGAAGCTGATGAAATTACAAACAGATACTTCAATTTTATTTATATGTAAGTAGGTGTTCAAATAGGTATATATATATAGGTATTATACCTACTTGATGAGAATGTGGCAATTATTGTGTTCGTATTAAACATTACAATGAAAATCATTGGGGATCGTTTCAGTTGAAATAGTGTTACATTATCTGTGGTGTCACTTATAGCCATGAAACGGACAAAATGTCCATTAAAATTATCTGCGTGAAAATAAACATTCAGTTCTTGGTAACCCATGTATCGAGTCTTCATTCCTTCTTGTAATTAGATCGAGACATTATTAAAAATACTTCATACTATATTCCTTTTAAATAAATATCAGTGAAATTCATGTTTCGAATTTCGAATATAACCGAAACAATCGATTAATATTCAATTATTTAGAAAAAAAGTAAAGTGAGTTCGATTTTTGAAATTATTCCAATTTAAAAAACCAAACCTCTATTGACTACATGAGCTACACTCTGGATTAATAAACAATCACATTCGAATAATGGAAAAGGGTATTCGATTTTTCAAAATAAGAATGAAGTAAGTAAATGAGTTGAACAAACAGTGGAATAATAATGTTCTACAATTAAATCGTATCTAAACTGTAGTGCACGTCTCGAAATAGGGCGCGTTTGCAGCAATTATTTTAGGTCTGTCTTTCTGAAAATTGGCAGCCGTGTGAGATCTTTTGCGAACGGTATTCGGTTGGGAAACAGTTGTAGCAGCATCCAGCCTACAAAGACCTGTAATGTTCTCCCCACATACTTGCTTTTGTTAGAAATCTACTGAAAGGGGATATGTCAGTTAAGATTGGATGGGTTTTATAAATAAAGTGCCCTGATATGCGAATAATAGGCAAGTCTGTCCGTCAGCGCGTTAGAGGCACGTTATTATTTTATTTTAGTTTAAGTTGCATTAGTTCCAACGCTTTGTTCATTGGATTGACTCATTTGTTATCGATTTAATGTCGATTGCTTGAAATTAATTTAGGATATTTTACAGCTTTGTGGATATCATTGTATGAAGTTTGTAGGCGATGTCTATTCTTAATAGAAATGGCATGTTGTGCTTAGTAGAACTTTATAATCTAAGGACGTCTAAAACATAGTAGGTACCTACAAAAGAAAATAACATCACCACAGGTCATGAACCAGTCAATAATAAAACCATAGCCACTAAAAATATCAATGTCTAGAGCTCAGAATCAGACTTCAGAATCATTAAAACATCAATTTTGACGCGCAAATATTTTATTAAACCAGTTTTTATTCAATGCAACAATAGAGCATTTAAAATAATAATAAAAAAAATCAAGCATGACCATAAATGTGCGCTATTAATTTCTGCTACAATTTAATACCATAGAGAGAAATCGAACAGAAAAAAAGTCCGACCAACGCCGTCGCGCGCTGAAAATTTACATTTGTAATCAGAGCCATTAACGTCGACAATAAAATGCATTGACATGCGCTAGAGAGGGAGGGAGGTAGCGCGCGAGAGCAAGACAGCCGCGCCTCTTCGAGTAGCGCCAGACACAATAGCGGCGCGTGCACAGCCAGACAGAGACGCACGTATTCAGGTAGAGCGAGACGGACACACATTTGTTATCGCCGCTTCGATTCAATAATAGGTGCGTTCGGATTTTATGCGTTTGCGAAAAATGCACTCAGATTTATCGTTTCGCTTTCCGCGTAGTCTATTAATGTGTATTGTGGTAGTTCCTTTTTTATTGTTTTTGATAATGTTACGTCCATAATTTTAGTTTTTGTATTAAATTGTATTGTTTATTCAAAAACATAACCAAATGAGTTTTTTTTAAGTTTGTCAATTAGAATAAAGACATTTGACATAATTCTATTAGTTTGCTAATATTATAAAATAGTACCCACTTAATTATTTTTTGCAAAACAATACAATAAATTCTAAACTGGTATTCAGTGCACGCACATAACAAAGTGCTGGACAGGTGCGCGAGCGCATTCCCCAGCGTTGTGCGAAAACGAGAAATGCCGATTAAAATGAAATACGTGGCTCGTAGGTTAATTAATAATACAGTATTTCAGTACTGACGAAATATTGTTGTAATTTATGAAGCTGAATTTTCAGTGGATTTGGGAATGTAGGTATTAAGCTTAGGTACTGTGAGCGGTAATTGGCTGAGGTAATGTAATATTAGATAGGTATGCAGACAACATTTGGATTTAAACAAGAACGTATTTAGTACAAAATATACCTACTTTGATATAGTAAAAAACTAAATTGGAGTCGCACTCTTCCTATAAAATCTAGGAAATGCAATTAAAGCACGATTTAAATTATTCATTCATATATCGTTCAATTTCGATTGTGAATTTCTTAGCATCACTAATCGAACTACAGTTTTAAATAACAAAACAAGGTTAAAAACACAACTATCGCATATTAAAATCTTACCAAAAATACTGAAATTTATAATAATTTACAGGTGGGTACAAGTACTTTACCACTTCAGCTTATAGACATAAAAATAAGTCAATCATTCATAACGTTTAGGTACTATTAAATATACCTAACTAAAGCAATCATGACAAACAAATGCAGGTAAGAAAAAAGGTTCCTAATGCGAAACATAATTTGTTACTAGATTCAGTATCTAATGATCCAAAACATCATAAATCGAAACGCAACGTAACAGCGAATTGTTACATTTGGAAAAACAAAACGCATCTACGCAAATAGCCGAGTGTCTGCAACTGCGCCGACTTCGATTGTAGATCGAAATTTATTCTATTTTGCTGTATACCTACAACACAATTTCTGAATGCGTTTATTTAAATATTTAATAAGAAAAAAGTCTAATTATGAGTGAAAATTAATAAAGAAATTATTTATTAAAATTAGAATTTCACGTAGTCGAAATAACTTCGATTTTCAAATATAAAATGAGTGATGAATGTTATTTTTTTTTGTATAAAATTGGAATTAAAGAAAACATTCCAAATTCAAATTGTATTATAATAAAAATATTTAGTCTTTTATTTAAGTAAAAGCTAAATTTCTACACTACTATTGTCGTTTACAAATAATTTACTCATTACTTTAACCACACAAGTTAAGGCTTCGTCTTTAGACTTTTCCTGTAAGTCGAATTTCAACTTTGTTGTTTTAAAAATAAAGTTCAAGTTGTGTTGAAGTTGCTCACTAACAATTCAGCAAATCACGAGTTGTAGAGACGTAACAAAGTGGAAATTGTAGTGTTTATTGTTGGTGCGATAATAAAGCTGAGTTTACAGCTGTTTTATTAACACTTATCTCGTAAACTATGAGGATTGTCTACCAGTGTAACTGTGCAACGTTTACTTAAGTACGTGTAATTTTGTAAGATCTTTACTGGCTGAAATATTAAGTCGTTTTCGATTTCACTTTTGATGACTCGTGTTAGATATTGATTCCGAATATTTCAACCCAAAACAATCAAAATTTTAATTTAAGAACTTAACTAATTAAGTTATTAATTAGCTAATTAATTAAGTTAACTTAATTAATTAAGTATTAAGTTATAACTTGAAACGGTTCCTGAGTAGGTTTAATTAACACTTCATTGCAAAAAATTATTCTGATAAGACATTTTTTTCATTTTAGCACCTCATTAGGGACAGATGGTCGGCTATTACATACGGCGGATATTAATAGATAGGTACATAGAAACTTAATTTATGTCAAGATTACGTGTATAACATACTTATAAGAATAATTATCACTTATGCTGCGGTATGAGTTCTAACTATATCTAAGTAAGTATCTTTATTTTTGAAAAACGAAGGCCTCGATTCTGTACTTTTAGTAAAACATTTTCCTTTTCCATTTATAGGATTTTAAATTGTGAAAAAAATATAAAAATATAAGGTTTCAAAACCAACACTAAAAACAGTGAAAACACACGAATGTAAAAACATTTTCACTTTATACTAAAAAAAATATAAATAGCTTTTGGTTTATGTACCTAATGTAAAAGAGTGGTTTCATTTTTTTTTTGTTTAGTTTATTTAACCAATATTTTTTACTCTTTAGGTTCGCCTGTTTCATTTATCAGATAGCAAGTACCTAACTGCAATAAAGAAACATTTAGAAATAAAACTAACAACTATACCTACACACAGTCTTGATAAATATAACATAAAATTTCTAACTTCACTGAGAATACAAATTCCAAACGGTTACAGAAAAAAAAACCCGGGATCCTTTAAAAAGATTAAATTTAATATTCATATTTCCACCTCATTCAGTAAGAGGAAGACCCAAAAATCGAGCGCATCTGTACCATGTTTTTTTGTAACTTAACAAAGACAACTAATGTATTATGAAACCGAAACCGAACGTGTATTCGAGCGAACTTCCTCTCATACGAAACAAACTTCCCAAATTGTATCGTATACATTGCTTTCTAACTACAGAACTTCGGACCCCTTGTTGTGTAATACCGTCGATGTATAACCTATGTTTCGATGTCATCGTATGTATAACATGTTTCGCTCCACAAGGACATTCACCCTACTTTTTTTACGAATCCGTTCTCGTTCTTTTTTTGAATCGTTTTTATTCGATTTTAATTGTGTAAAGGGTTTCTTTATAAATAATGTTGACAAGTCAAAGGATTAATTGAACTTGTTTTTGAAATAGGAACAATGAGCAACAGATCATTATGTAGAATTACTTTTCCTTTTTTTATTACCTACTCAATCATGTTCATGATTAAATTATTTGAAAGTTAGGATATAGCGTAGAGGGTTAAAATTGTACTTTAAACTTTCAACTTAAAACATCTTTATAAAAACCAGTATTATTTTCATCTGAAAATAATACATGACCATCATTTTTTAACCCTATGAAGAGATAGATAGATAGATAGATATATGTATTCTTTATTGTACTCACATTTAACATAAATAATAACATAGTAATTAATTGCACAAGTTAACAGTGGTGTCTAATGTCAAGCACAATGGGCGGCCTTATTACACACAGCAATCTCTTCCAGGCAACCTTTTGATGAACAGGAATACCTAGAGAAATTGAGACACAGTGTGGGTAGAAGAGAATATAGGTACATACGTTAACTTGCTAACAGTGCTAGAACCCTTATTAGTAGACATCGAATAATATGCATTTGCATGTTTGCATATGCAAAATGTAATAGTTTTCTTCAATGACGAACATTTTACAATATTTTATCATTTCAATAATTTTCTTCATACAAGCCAGGAGGAGTAAGCTGGCAGCTTATACCTAACTACTATCCTAAACGTAAATATTCCATTCCCATTTTATAAAAAACACATAATGTTACCATTTTAAATCGTTAAACCATTTTTGAAGCCCATTTTATTCTGGATTGTAAAGCAATTCAATCAGAAATATTAATTCAAACTGCCGCCCGCATAACGTAAACAACTACTAAAAATATCGTACCCCTTTTATATCAAAAAACATTACCCTCACCCTAAGCTAAAATTGTTCCAGAAATATTAAAATAGTTAAAAGAGTTAAATTTAAAATGGAGGGTAGACAAAAACGTAATCCCAATACTAACACAGCTGACGATCGCACAATAACTAGCTTGAGTGATGAAGCTGCTACGTATACAAGGGAAAAATACTTACGAATTTATAATAATTATGAGTGATACTTAATTAATATGGAAACTTAATAATTATCAGTAATTTAAATATGAATAATATCATAATCACATTATGCCAACGTACACATACGTAGAGACCTTGAGCTAGAACCACATTTTTTACTCAATGTATTGTTTTTGTAATGAAATACCTACCCACATAAGTAAATGACAAAAAATAATACATAGTAAATGTTCAAATGTCCGTACTTACATAATTGTTGTGCATAACAACAGTGGCAAAGGGGACGCATGACGAAAGCAATTCAAAAATGGAAGGGTTTCACTTTTCACCAATTTTAAAAAATGAACCCACGACGAGTGATTTGACGATTCAGACGGGATTGTAAAACGAATTTTATGATGCGAGAGTGAACTAGTCATTTTATCTTTCATTTTTATTTTTTGTTGTAGACAGGTTTGAATCTCGTATAACGCCTAATCCTTCAAATGTTTATACAATCGAAAACTTTGAATCAGTTACTCGTTAAAACCGTCTCATAAATTTCAAATTTATGACATAACTCTTAATAAACTGTTGTAATAAATTGGAAAACCAAACATGTGATTCTAAAATTAAACTGAAAATAAATGAGTTCTGAAAACGTTCCCATCCACTTGAGTCGTGTTACTTTTAAGTAATTTCACTTGTGTACATAAACCCTGTCGGCTTGCTCTTACACGCACGCACACATCGAGAATGACGCAGATGTTGATTCCATAAAATAATATTTCATGTAAAGCACTAACCGCTCAACCGAGGGCGGAAGGATTGCGTTCTATTTTTAACATTTTTATATTTCAAAGCAATTCAAACTTGCCGTTCATAATATGTTCAATTCTTAGCACGAAATTTATTGAAAACGTGCAGGTTGTCTTATTTCTTGTTCAGGTATCATTGACTACTTTTCAAACTTATTACTAATTGCACAGCAGAATGACCTCTAGAATTTGTTTTAAGCGTGTTTATATTGACCATTTATCAATTAAATCGAACGCGGGCCTTCGTTATTAAAGGTTTGTAAAAGAAATAAATCTTGAGTCGAGTTTTAAAAAGCTCGGTTTCGAAGTAAAGAATGTTGTGTACAATCTCGGTTCGGACAAAAAAGTGACAACAAATAAAAAACGTCTCGTAACACGGCCAACCTACAGATTATCAGCGCTAAAAGGGTTGCTCCCGCACTCTCCTCCTTTTGTTCCTTCCAAATTCAAACTTGGGATCCGTACAAGGAGCGTTCGAATGCGAATTCTATTTTTGAATATTCTACCGAGAATTTTTAATTAATGCTGCTCGGCCGCGCTCGTATTTTTAAATTTCGTATTCTGTTTTAAATCGAGTGCGATATTCAATTTTTGCGTTCGATTTCTGCGTTTTTTATTTATGTTGTGCGATAATGACGTTTCGCTTTAAGTGCTTTATTTCGATTGGCGATTTTATTCCGATGTATCTCCTTGAAGGTCGGTAGTTTCAGTGATTAATGACGCAGATATGTGAAGTGCTTTAAACGAAATATTGAATTTAATGATGTTTTGTGGAACAGTGCGATCTGCTTTTATTTTGACAGTCATAGGCTTTCTTATTGACGCTTGATCGGTATTACCGTACCATGGACAGTACACAGCTGCATTATTGATCACTGATGACCCGTGCATCATTATCATTGTATGCAGTACATTATTGCATTATGTATAATTATATTGAGTTGTGACTTTACTTTCGACTCTTACAAGAGTCTAATAAGTCAAATCAATCTGAGATCTTAGCTTGTCTGAGAGGAAACATAATAAGTATGAGAATAAACGCTGAGATTGTGCCACATTCTCTGTTATTGGAGTACAGTATGGATGCGTGCACTTCAAATGAGTAACCAATAAGTCGCATTAAGGGGTCACTTGACGCATAGTATCACACGCCGCCAGCATAACCAAGTCGTTGACCCCAATACGCAAATGGGAGATTCTTATTGATGATATTATGATCGAATCATAAGAAAAAGATAGTCATGAAATGAAATGTCAAAGTTTATTTCAATCGAGCATGTGGAATAGAATGCTAAAATAGAAGGGCCTTACTTACAAATCAACCTCTATCAATAACATTCTGGAAACAATAGCGTATTCAAAGAATTTTCTTTATAAAACGAAAAGCTCCTTAAAGCTATTAATCTTAGAACGCGTTCATATTTCCCACTTTCTATACCTACACATATTTTATTCAATACATCTTAATATTATATACATATATGTATTTTAATAATACGTTACGTCTAGTAATCATTCGTTCACATAATGGCGTTCACTTAATATTCCATTTTCGAAAATATTTGAATCGTCATGCTTGTTCCATTCCATTGTGTCGGCATCGGGCTATCTGATTTTAAGTTTGGAAGGCGATCGATCTCTTATTGGAGAACGTTTGAATTTAGAACTTAATTATGGTGTGTGTTAATTAAATAAATTGGAATTGATTTGCGCTTTTCGAACTCTTTACTTCTCTTTAGAAATCTTTTATAACTTGTTGACAACTGTTTTGCTTTTAAATACGATAATAGTAAATATCTGATCTATGTCGACCAACTGTGGCTGCTATTCCAAATGTTCTAATGTTTTCATTTTCGTTTCCAGGTATTTTGCTGAACACCTTGTATAGAAATTGGCGCGCGATATCATCGCAACAAAAACTACTGTTTGTCACGAACATACTCGGAAACTGTGAGTCGTTACCAGATACTATAGGATTCATGAAATAATTAAATCTATGTACTGTATTATCTACCGTACAGATACTTTTATCTACCGTCGTTTTTATTTTAGACTAATCCGTATAGTCCGGAGTTTCAAAATCATAAAAGTATGTCGACTAAAACACGTTCTTAGTAAATTTTTACCCCTTATTCGGACCCAACTGTAATTTTATTAAAGCCCCCTTCCTGTTCACGATGAGTTTATTTTAAAAATGGAAAGCTTAGTGATCACAAAAATAATTGATGTGACCAGACCCTCTCGGTAATCTCATTGCCTTGTTCATATATGACCGGCAGACAAAGCCAAATAGCATCTATGTATAGTTGGAAGCCGTTTGTTAACTTAGGGTACCACCAGATTCATTGAAAATGAACCAACTGCAGCGGTATTAAAGGATATTTGTAATTTAGACTTCATCTAACTACCCTATGCGCTAACCCTAACGAAGGTGATAGGTACAACCTAGGTACCGCTACCTATAGATAGGATAATGCAATTAAATTCTAAAAATGTATGTAAAAAACAATAAATTACCAACAATTTAAACAAGAATTGCGACCTATTGCCTAACACGTCATTGACATTCCTAGGCACAATAATGACGCGGGACATTATTTGAATTCCGAATTCGTCTTTATAAAACACCACTTGATACTGGCAGGTTGATCGAAAAGGCTTTTCATTGTAACAAAAACTTACTTATAATTTTCAAATATGGAATTTCTGGATCGTTGAACTTTTTTTTCACGACGGCTATATCGAGCATCGACACTTTAATTAGAACGTTGCTTTATTCGTTCAATAATTATAATCGAATGTGTATAATTACATTCGAGTATCGAATCGAAACCGGGCGTATTGATATTAAAAATGATGTTTTTGTCTGTGGAACATTGAAACAAAGCCGCGGTAATTCGTATGAAGTGACTTGCGTTTAGTCAGCTCTTTGTTCCTCCATTTTGTATTCACAAAACGAAGTATTTAATTTTTTTTTGTGCTCACTTTCTGAATATAATTGTCGTTAATAATCATCATTGGAGATTAGATATCGATTGTAACAATAACGTGTTGTGAGAAATTTTAATCTTAAAAAGTTGAGTAAGCGATGCACTTAAATGAAGAAACAATAGTAACATATAGGCAGTATATAATTAATCCAGGGTTAAACTAAACTTAAAATAACTTTGTTCATTTAGATATTTTCGCTCTTTCACATAACCAATTTAAAAAGCAAGCAACAGCTTCACTTCATCAAATTCAAAATTAAATGATGGCATAGAATTAGCACAAAGTCCTAGGACATCCTTCCGAGGGCTTACCCGGGGCTCCCAACCGTAGGCTGTTGGGCGTTACGTGAGGTTTTTTAGTCCCTCACGTAAAGTAGATTTTCCCTCACGTAAACAAAAAAAAAAGCACAATTTAACCTTTTCTATTTTTTTTTATTTATTTACATTCTACCTTCTACTTTAGGTTTTCTAAAAAACTTAACAATTAAACCATACAGTTAGAAGAGAATGATGGAGTGGTGCCTTAGACCATATAACACGGGACTAGCCTTTGCGAACCACCGCATACAAAAATATTCTGCCAGTTTTCATACAAATGAAGGGGGAAACACAAAGACATATAAAATTTCATTGCATTTAAAAATGTATTTATCGACAAACGCGTAATGGCTGTTGTGTGTTAATTGTTATTGTACAGTCAACTACAATGTAATGTACTAGTTTAATCATGTAAAATGATGTACTGATGTACAGGCTTTTCATAAAGCCAAAAGACCAAATGGTCATGTGCAATGGCAGAAAACAATGCTTAAGTAAGGCGCATCCTGTGGTTAGATGATCTAAGAGTGGTGCACTCGGTGATGCAGTGGTTGAACGTATTCGACTGCAGTGCTGAAAACTCGAGTTCGCATCCAGGATCGTAAAGAATGATCCAAAAATGTTTATTTCGGAGTCTAGTTTTGTTCTATATTATTTTCTTTTTATGATACGTAATTAATTACGTACGTAACAAAACTGAAGTCAGCTAATGATAGTCATTCTCGAGTATAGGTGGACAAACAAAAAGGAGAAGAAAAAGACAATATTTATTTGCAAGTCGTGAGTTTTTTAGTTTCACTAATATAATTTTGAGAATAAATACTTACTTATTGAAGGTTAAATACTACTTATATCAGGATTGCAACCTAAAGTGACTAAACCCAAAACTGTATTAAGTTGTCATGAATAATTTATGTACAACTTTATCCTTACACGCAGTTGGCCACAAAAATGTTTGGTTTTTGGAAAATAAATTCGTCAAAACCTGTCTTAATACAATTTAAGAGGTTGATGAGTTGTAAATACCCTTTTACAAAATAGTAGACATTGTTGAAAGGATGAATCGTAACTACATTGTATTGTAAAAAAAAGTTAATTTGAAAAAGACAAACGCCAACTAAAAATTGTTTTATTATTATTTATGTAGAATGTAGATTTTTTATTCATTTATTATTATTTATGTAGAATGTAGAATTTTCTATACATTCTATACATCCTTACTATAGTCACGCGTCACGCCTTTATCGCCGAAGAGGTAGGTAAAGACAAAATATCAAAGGGACGTCTACATTATTTACTTTTGTCCCACGGAATAAGCGCCTAGGTATTAAGCCGTGTTGAAATGGAAAGGTTTATTTTGTGACTAGCCTCTGTTGAACTTTTTTAAGCCGCCCGTCATCTTCACATTGTGTAATGACTGGCAATCTGTATCAACGACATAACGTGACTTCCAAAGCACAGAAACGCTTGTCAATGGATGAGTTGTAAAGTGGTCACCCATCTGAGTACCAGCCCAAACAAAAGGTGCATAACGCAGTTATCGTTTACAGAACAGCGAGCCAGTGATGCTATGAGAGCTTCTTTTATAAATACATAGATAAATATTTAATATGATTTCCGAAAGATTATTTTAAAATCGAAAAGGCGCGTCGGCCATACATGGTAGTCGAGTAAAATTTTTGAAATTCATACACCGCCATTTATGGACAACTGATATCTTTTACAAAATTGAGGCTATATCGTCGGTTTCTCACAAAAACGAAGATAACAATATTGCAACTACAATGTAACACGCTATATTATATCTATCTATATATTCGAACAGAATTCGTCCAATGATTGCACCGTGGGGCCCCGAAACAATTGCATTGTCTCTCTGTGAAACATATTCGGATAATGTTTTAATAATAAAAATGTAACATTGATGTTTTTTTTTCCATCAAGAATGTCTCACTTGGCAATATATCAAACGCTGCAATTTGCTTGCTATTAAAAGAAGCATATTCTCTACTAGGCATTTTCATTAGCAGTATAAGCATTTAATATGTTGATGTTATAAAACAAACGTATAAAAGTAATTTAGTTTAAAACCTCTAGTTATACGTCCTCTTTTCTCAGACATGAGTTAATAGCAGGCTATTTGGATATAGAATGAATGTCATGATCGTTCATTCGCGAAGGTTTAAACGAACCGCCAGGATATACCTCTCTATATAAATGTAGAACTATTAACCGCTACTCACTAAAACTATCATTAAACGGATATAAGCAACAACACTAAAATTATTCATAAAAAGAACAATCGGAAAACGCCAACACGTCGCAGCGATAACGCAAACGGATTCGAAATTTTAAATAGTTCCATATTCAAACCGGCCGATTTCAAATATGGAACGGCGATTGTTTCCCGTTTTCGCTCGTAGTTAGCGTTGGTCCTTAATATGCGGGTTACGCATGCGCACTATAGTTTCACAATGGTCGAACTCCATAATCGATTTCTATTTTTTTATTGATATTTATGTACTTATGTGGTTTATTGGTGATTTCACTGTCCCAATACAATATTACCGCCTAAAATGCAATATTTGAAGAAACACGAGCATAATCAATACAACACTTAATCTATAACTTAGAATGCTAGAAGAGCTAACTTAGAATTTACTGGAGGTAAATGTTTCTAAAGTAATTTCTAGATTATAATTACAGAGATTCTAAATTATAATATTGTACAAAGGGCGACCTTAAATCTAAAAGACTATTTCTACAAGGCTGCCTAGGAATACTACCTTGGGTAACAATATTTTGTCCAATGTCCATCCCTACATATCCCTAGGATAGATAGGTGCCTAGGTATTACAATCTTATAAGATTTCTGCCCTCATTTTTATTTCTACCCTCTTCCAAACAGGACGAGGAAAAGGTCAGATTTTAATGTAAAGTGTGTCTATCTAATGCAATAGAATTATACACAGTTATATCATGCATTCAATACGCGAAACATGCAACTGCGACGGCCATGGTTTAAAATCGACCGATTCCGCAGAAAACGTGTCGTGGTAACTTATGGGTTCGGAAAAGTCGCAATAATTGAACGACAATCAGTATGCAGGACCTGATGGGTTGCTGGATCACGCGTCAGTACATATTCGTTCACCATTCGTCAAATATTTCAACTTTCTTCACCATTTTTGGTGAAATAAACAGCCATTAATGACTGAAAATAATTATTTTCTAGGTTGCTTGGTGTAGCCCTTGTTAGGGTGGCACTTATTGCGTCAGTTGACGGTATGTGAATACAGAATCGGTAATCAAATTAAAAGGATAACAGATCGCACATAAAATAATAAATAGTCACGTTGTTGGCCTGTTTTGTAATTAAGGTAATCAAATGTAATACATAATTGTTGCCATATATAAAATGATTATTTACACATCGTGTGGAACGTCACATATTGACAAGTAGCTTAGCTTACTTGATTTTAGGATCAGACCGCAAAAATCTAATTCACAACTCAATAAGTAGTCTTATTGGATTTTTGGAGGACTGAGTGTGACATAATCTCAACATTAAAACAATGGTTCGAAAACTTATTAGACCAGTGTCCTATCAATCTCTGCGTCTTACTTTTTCAGCTGCTTTCAGACCCTGCCTAGATTTCGGGTTTAATTTCGGCATTGTTTGGTGCAACCACCCTGACCTCCTTAAATTCCTTTTGCGAAGTCGGGAATCCTGGAATATCCTTCCGAGGTCTTACGGGCTCCTAACCGTAGGCAATTGTAGAGCACCGTGTGTTTTTAGTCTGTAAGAATCCAGCATAGCATCCATGAGGAATTTCTACACGAAAAAACTTGTGATAGAGCTCCGTTGTTGGTTAGAATGAGAAAGTACACCACTTGCAGCCGAGGTTGCCTGTGACTCTAAAGGTCTTATTGGGATCCCAGTACTTAATAATATAATGTAATAATTATAATAAAATGCTTTATTCGGCACGCACAAAAAACTATAATAAATATTATAAAATCAACTGTAGAAAATGTACAATGTGCGTGCCCGAAAATGTCGTCCTCTCAGCTATTGCTGCACTAACAGGTTAATGTTAGGCAGCGCTGATTTTCAGATGACGCCTTTAAGGGTTACTTGAAGATGTGTCAGTCAAATCAGACTATCAAAATCCACTGTTGGATGTTGGCTTCTCCCAATCATTTTGAGAAGGATACAGTGTTTAATTTCGAGTTTTCCTTCACTTCGTCATGACATCCTTTATCAGTTGGCGGGTGCACTTCCAGGTGGGGCTGATTTGGCCCATCTGCAAGTGTACCCCATTAACATGTAGAGTCTCCTTTAGAATGTCGAAATTATATTACGAAAATCAATAATATTTCAGGGGTCAAATAGGAGTCCGATGAAAAATAACTCCGAACGAAAACAAGAGTGGCACCAATAAACAGAGCCCATCAATAAAATACTAATTTAATTGATTTCACAATCTATCAAAACCAATGTACAGTCAAATTTAAACCTTACACAGCTATTGTAGAGTCGAAATGTCATTGTTAATAGCCATTATCGTGGTACGCCCGAACAAATTGGTGACATCCTCCAAAGATTTTTATTTTTATTGATAAAAGCGTCTCTGACGACAATTGATACGGATTTGGTCTTAAATTGGTCGAATCACTGCGGCCTCGGGTTTAGTTACCATGTGGTATTGAACCTTGTGCATTGTAGGACTATGAGTTCTAATTTATACTACCTTTTGAAATGTCATCTGCTCGCTTTTGAAGCGCTCGTAAGCCTGCTACCTTAGTATTCTGTGTAAACGTTAATTACATCTTAATATACCTACTATTAAAGTTATAATCATAGTCATCCTTGCTTTTTTTTTAACGTGAGGGAAAATCCTCATGGATGCTATGACTTCTACCGACTAAAAAACCTCACGTAACGCCCAACAGCCTATGGGTGGGAACCCTGGGTAAGCCCTCGGAAGGATGTCCCAGGACTCCCAACAGACCCACGGCCGCCACTGCGGCCTCGCCCAGGGAAATATCATCCTTGCCTTCTCAAGTTCTTGGTTAATTTCTTTTTAATGTGTGGAAACTCTTGCCGAATAAACATACCTGCTGAACTGATCTCCCTGCCTCGGTTTTCGCCAACCTCGCAACCTCGGTTTTTACAGGGTCGGCAGCGCGAGTAAGGCGCCTCAGGTGTTGCAAACGTTCATAGGCTGCAGTGACCAGTGACCACCAAGTCTTCTGGTGGGCCGTAGGCTTGTGATACCTTAGTGGTATAAAGAAAAACCGACACGGTGACCTTCCATCTGCCTATGGCTGGAGGTCTTGGGTACGCCCTCGGGAGGAAAACCCAGGGCTCCCGATACAGACTATGTGGCTGTAAATTTAGAAGCAATCATTTTGAAGTTCTAACATACAGATCGGCAACTCCCTGTCGCGCCACAGCTGTCAGTAGAGTTGACGTGCGCGTTGACGGACAATTTGCTTACATTTTATTGATCACACGCACACACTCAAGCTGGAGTTTCCGCCCTATGGTGTTACCTACTTAGTGACCTATATGAATAAATATTCTACATTTTTATTTTCAGACTATGACTGCCATCGTAGTGGCCTCTTCCTACGGAACCGCTCTTATTGTGCCCTGGACATACTTCCGAGGGCTCACCCGGGGCTCTCAACCATAGGCTGTTAGGTAGTATTCGTGTGGTTTTTAGTCGGTAGAAGTCCGGCCGTAGCATCACTGTAGGATTTTCCTCACGTTAAAAAAAGGGAACCTCATATGGAGGTTTGAGAATTATGAATTATTTTTAGCGCTTGAAACGTCACCTGCTAGATGGAATTTGAAGATCTGTGTTCTAAAATTGCTCTTTTAATATCTTAAATTACATACCTACCTATATTATACCCCAATATAATAAGTGACCTGGATCTTCAATACCTTGGTTATTTAAAAAAAATGTGTGCGTGTACTAGTGTACACACGTAAGAAGTGAAACTTCTTCATAACCTTATTTTTCAAGCCCAAAAGCCCAAAAGCCCAAAAGCCCAAAAGTCCAAAAGTCCAAAAGTCCAAAAGTCCAAAAGCCCAAAAGCCCAAAAACCCAAAAGCCGAAAATCCGAAAAGCCGAAAAGCCCAAGAGCCCAAAAGCCGAAAAGCCGAAAAGCCGAAAAGCCGAAAAGCCCGAAAGCCGAAAAGCCAAAAATCCGAAAAGCCGAAAAGCCGAAAAGCCGAAAAGCCGAAAAGCCGAAAAGCCCGAAAGCCGAAAAGCCGAAAAGCCCAAAAGCCGAAAAGCGCCGAAAAGCCGAAAAGCTCAAAAGCCGAAAAGCCCTAAAGCCCAAAAGCCCAAAAGTCCAAAAGTCCAAAGTCCCAAAGTACAAAAGTCCAAAAATCTACAAACGACATGCTATCCCTGGATAAAGTACTCTTAATTCGAATCCACCGTGGTGGGGACGGAAACAAAGATGGCGCGTAACGAAAAAACGTGACGTGACGCTAAATTTTTTCCAACGCCGATAAAGAAGTTTCACTTCAAAAAGTAGCTAATAATTTAATAGATTTTGATAAGTGCCTTCAGCTTTAAAATATTTTCCGCTCATACAAAATTTCATATTTGCAGCTTAGCGAAAATTTATTGCAAAATATTTCAATGGCGATCGATAAAACCCTCCCCCAATAACTATTCAGAAGCTCGCCGGACACAAACATGCAAAACTTTCACCCCATTTTTGAAACACTGTAGTGTCAAATTTTCCGTCCCCGGTCCACTTACGTAACCCTTCCAAAAAAAAACTAAAAATAAAAAACGAAGGGGACTTTTAAAATCGTTATTATAATCTCGGACGCCATTTTTGCCTATATGGGGACGCGCCCTTCAATTTTAAATCTTTTTTTAACAAAAACCCCTTTGATGTTTATGCATTTCGGCAATATCTCCCGCATGGCTAGATACGCGACATTTGGCCGTTTCGGGGATTTCACTGATGCATATTTTAGATTAAAACTTTAATTCTCTCTGCCCACAGCAGCGTACGACATCGGTGCCAATTTATACGGCGACGATGTATCATATCGATGTTTCACTTTTGTTACCGGCCCCACTCTATCATGTCAGGAGCGGTACTAGTAATTATAGTCTTGCCGGTGCGTTTGTGCGATTGTTTTAGAGATGTTGCACGCGACACGACAACAAAGACGCAAGACGTTCGCGACACGAGCGGAAAGTCGCCCAACAATCAACATACAACAGTAAACTAACATCCAATTAATCAACTCATTTAAGTAACTTAAAAGTCGTGTGGGAAAATGTAGCAATGTAACCGACCGACGCATTCCAAATTCGAATGAATCTGAAAGGCGAGCGAGATTTGAAAAGAGAATGAGATTTGAAAATAGAACACGCCATTAGGAATGAACACAATAGTCTCATTGGTCGATTTGAAAAAGGAACAATTTGTTAAACGTCAAATATGAACTTTTTATTTGAGATGTAATGAAACGCTCGCTGTGTGATGTCTACTATGTCTAGTACTCACATCTCTAACATTTTTTTGTGTTGGATCGCCGTGCTCGTTTTTCATTTGTTTTGTTATACGTACCGCCGCCGCACTTATTAATGTTAAATTTAAAATAAGAAATCAGGCAAACCTAAATATCGCCATCGGCGACAAGATTATTACGTTATGTACGTAGACTTCACAGCCGGTCTAATTAATAGCCAACTGTGCAAAAAAATGACGTACTTACGTATCTTGTTGATACCCGTGGAGGCACACTTAGCTAGGACCAGTGTATTACAAAAGTATAAAAATGTACACGATGGCATAGATTTGTAAAACAGACGGGTGATTCGTGCGTTTTTTTGCGTTCACTGCCTACGCCCGTTCCTCGTACATTCAATTTAGTTCTGTCAAACTTTCTATCTAACAAACGTTTATCTGGTGATCACAAACACGAGCAATGACATGGAACTATCAATATTTCTAATAACGTTTAAAAACAAAGTTATATTAGTTTCTTATACGAATGAGACGGCCATATTAATCATTGGAACGAATTTCCGTGCGCCATGTCATACGGAGTTCGTTTATTAAAAATGTGACGTATCAAGATCAACATCTCTTCGTGTGAGAAGGACGGATGTATGTATAAATAATTGGTGTGAGTGGGACAGTCATGTGCTGACATTTCAACGGGTCATCAACCCTACAGGCGTCCTGCTCTAACGAGAATTCGAAGATTTGATTTGAATTGTTCTTAATTTGAAATATTGGTCCGGACACCCGAAGTTTTATGTGTACACTTTTTTTTTTATTATGGTTTATTGAAATTTATTTAATAGTTATGCTTCCATAAGCTTCCGTTTTATATTTTAATAGGTCGGTTCTTTGATAGAAGTACGTAAATTGGAATAGTTACCATATTTTTAATGACTACATAGATTGTTAATAACGATCTCTCCAGGTAAACGGCGTAGTTCAAACAACTTTATTATTTCTTTTTGTTGGCAACATTGCGGATACAGATTGTTTTATCATTATGAATAATAAGTTTTATGTTTAAGAACATTAATATTCTATAGAGTTTTTTAGTTATTTGTAACTCGATTCTGATTATAGATAACGATTTTAGAATATTATGGTATTAGTACCGACAGAATTGAATGTCTATTGTTCGATACTTCCTCTCTGTTTAAGGTTGTAGCCGAAAAAATACTTATCACCAAGAAACCGATATTATCATAGACTACCCAAGTAGAGATTCTTTAGAAAAATATTAATTAATCAAAAATAGAATTTAATATCAGTACTAGAAAGTTGTCTGTCGAAGTTCGACAGTAATTAGTCATTTAGAAACAACAATTGTGTCAAATTTCACTTATTCATGTCATAAAATTGAGATTATACGGCCATTACATAATAGTAAAAATTACTAAGTACTAAGTATTAAAAAGTATTAGTACACTTTTATTACAAAATCAAAACCCCAAGAAAACATCTTCACTGGTTACAATTTTGAATAACTAAAAAGTACTAAACAAAAATCGACACAACTTTCATGCCGAGATAAAAAGTAATCCTCCATACATAGTCCCACAAAGGCAGATACAATACTAAAACCGAATTAAAATGCAAGAACACAGTTCTATTCAAAACAAAAGTAACAAAAATGAACAAATGTAAGAGAATCATATGGGTTTCATAACTGGTCCTCAACCCATTTATGGCCGAGTAATCCTATTGTGGGCCTTCGTGTGTGTGTTTATATGAATACGAATAACTTTTAAAATGTGCCCAATCATTAATTTTGTAATTGAACTCGGATCCGCAGCAAAAAGACAACGTTTCCACGAAACTTATGTTAGAGGTGTTACACACTTGTGGGTTTGGGAAAAATTGCGTGGAAACTGCGTTTGAGAATGTTGCTCAGTTTTCCCAAAAGTCTAGAGTATGGATTTTTTTTAAATAGGGACCGTGTAGGCACTTTCAAAGTTCAGCAGTTAGAGTATACCTATTTTATTTCAAACGTCTATTCTCTGCGTGTCTGTGATATGATATAAATAAACTACCTACCTTCCTACCCCTTCGGGGATAAAGGCGTGAGTATATGTATGTATGTAAACTGTGGAAGCTTTTTCTGTAATATTTTTTTCCAAATATTTCTAATAATTAAACCAAATGAAGACCTTGATCACTAGATTGTGAAAGAATCTCCTGTTAAGCTTCTGTGTTCCCAAACGCATTAAGTATACAGGGTCTTTCAAAAAGGATTCAGGTCGGCAGCGTGAGTGTAGCGCTTCTAGTGTTGAAAATGTCCATAGGTTGCGTTCATTACTTTCCTCTGCTAAGTTAGTAGTTTAAAAAAACGAAATAAAAAAATGAATTTGAATAGTACTTATAGGTTCAGAAAAATCAATAAACCCGCATGCGTAAGCGCGCTGAATCGTGACGACTTCGCCGCGCAGTCTGCAATCCCCTTAACATGCATCGATCAAATGACGATCTCAGCAATGAATTTATACGTTTATAAGATTCTTTTGTAGAATTTACGTCGAAATTTCGTACACGAAGGATGGTTAGTGGATTCTTTAAAGAAATCTGTTGAGATGACGTTTTTATAACTGGTTATTATTGAGCATTACGCTCGGTGGTACCTTTTTGGGTATGTTCTCACAGATTTGTGGGAAGTTATACAGATCAGTGGTTCAAAATTAGTACGCTAAATTTTATGTGAAAAATTTTCTCTCAGAATTCTTTAAGTCAATTTTTATTTTCATTTGCAGTCGCAAGGAGTATTCCTTAAATTTCTTCTGGGAATCTTTCTAAGTAACTGGTCTAGTTCCTTATAGTCATGCTTCTTCTATCTTTTACGGACGCCGTTAATTGATTTAAGAAATAATTTTTCATCTTCAAATTTACTTACTATAATCTCAATATTTTTGATTTGATCCACAATGACACATTAAATCCATTTATCTCATTCCATCTCTAATATGTGTATCGTTCCACGATAGCGGATAACCAGTTTTTCATATCGTAATAACTAGTTTCAAAACCGTTCCGTACCAAGAGCAAAACAAATTCCATCCGATAATTACTTAAAAAATAACTGTCTACCGAAAACGCATTCATCATTTATCTAACTTCGATATCAGCTACTTGGACAATCCAGTTTTCTATTATTCATTAGCTATTGTTACCCGACTGCATTGAACTGAAATTCGGTGGCCAGTTCTACATTAATAATTACTTCTCAAAATAATGTTCAGTCTGATTCACGACTGAGATATCTCGCTACTGCCATAGAGTAATTATTAACAGTAGGACGTTGCGTTCCTAAAGTGATTTTGTACCTAAAGGTCTGATCTGAAACGAATATTTCTGAATAAAGTATCTATTTGTTCCTTAGTAGAGCACCGTAGAGTATGCAAATGCCGCTACTGAAGTCACTAGTTTGAATTCTGTGTCGGTACATATTAGTATTTGCTTACTCAGAAAAAGTATTTAGAAATATATAATTTATATATTTAAGTATGCCTATTAGTTATTTATATTAAGGATTTTTATTAGCACAATCATGTAATAGTTTGATTTGATCTAGGAGGCGCAGTAAAAAAAATACCCCATAATAGTTCGTCTAGCATATATATTATGTATGTAAATAAATGATTTAAAAAAAATTGTTAATCACCATTACATCCCTCAAAACACATGGGTCTATGTAAAGTCTTTGCTACAATAAATGGCTTATTTTATGAGTCACCTTTTTAGGGGTAAGCTAACTACAGTTTTAGGTCACAGGGTCACAAATGATTACAGTATAAACATGATAAAATCAATTTTGGAACTACCAATTCAACTATACTGTGCTTAATTAATTTTATGCAGTGTCAGGAGCAATCATATGCGATTTAGTCGGCGATAGATCAGAGGGTTGTCTGTCGGACACATCGTGACGTGACAGTCACTGATATGTCTGATACAAATGATACTGTGATAAAAATAATGATCATGCATTATGGTAATATAAATGATTTGTAATAATTGTAAACATATATTTAGTAATTGCATTCTGTACATACCAGTATGTTTATACTATGGCTCAGGGTAGAAATGTTAGGAAATGAAATTAAAGTAATGTATGCGATGTAAGATAATATTAGGGATGGAAATATTGGACGCCTTGCGCCTCAAGAAGTGGGATGAACCCTGAGATGAAGCCGCTGAAGTCCGCCGGGAATCTTGAGTCCCTTCCGAGGAATTACCCCGAGTTCCCTGCGCTAGAAGAAGTCTGTTCGAGTCCGGCACGTCATTCGAGGGAATTTGCACGCGTTAAAAAAACTTGGGTCCATAATTTACCGTCTTTTCGCATATTTTGTGTAGGCACCTGTGTATTTTCTATTTAATGATTTTTAAAGCATCAGATGCTTTCTTAGTCCCGATATTGAGGGCAACTATATTAACAGTCTACACGAAAATAAGTGATACTCAATTGACAACCATAAACTTGGATAACTTTGAACAAAAAAATCCTTTCTTTTCACATCTTATTTCAAAATATAAACTCGTCTACTCATATTGCTCAAACTACAAGTACCTATTACCTAAACCTCAAACATTTATGAAACATTATAATTATTTATCATTTCAGAATCTAGGTTACAGAAAATTTTAGTCCAAACAGTCTAACTGGGCAATAATTAGCTTTATCTAGTACTAAATATCTTGGAACAGATACGATACGGGGCTAGTATTTGTATTGTGACACGTTGCGATACTGAAGTACTGTTACCTTAGTAATAGGCGTATGCTTTAAAAACATTCTGTTTAAATTTGTGATATTTTTATGAATGCATCCAACCAAAGTGAAATCCATGCTTCCTAGTTTCATCAGAATCAATGAATGTCAATGAAATATATTTTCTTTCTTTCTTTCAAATCAGTTAAGTACTTCAGGTATGAAAGGGTAACAGACGGACAGAGTTTTTTACGCATTAAATATATTAGTAGGGATATCATATCAACGGTACCTGGTATAATATTTTTTTTTTAATAATGCAAATCATATATATTGTAAATGGCTTTCAATCATGTGTTAACGAAACTAATGAAGTTGATCTCATACATTTATAACGAGTGAAATAAAAAAAGATCCGTTCCAAATTATGTAAACTTAGCGGATTTAATGCAAATAAAATATCATTAACTTTATGTTTTATAACATAATTGCTGCAACGGTTATGTAACTAGTTTTTTTTCTAATTACAATATCAATTTACTAGTAGCAATACTTTTTGACCATGAACTAATACGTATAATATTTTTAATACGATTCATTATCACGTTTGGCCGAGTTTTGTCGATGAATAAATGTTTTTTTAGAAGACATGCGCTGAAAGTAACTTACATTCGGCTTATAAATAAGTATAAATAAAGTTTAAGAAATATAGAAAGTAAAAATACGATTCAGAATTTAACTGATGATTCTTTATTTTTTATTTTTTATACCACTAGAGTGGCAAACAAGCATACGGCCCAACCAGATGTACCCGTGGTCACCGCAGCCTACGTACGTTTGCAACACCAGAGGCGCCACAATCGTGCTGCCTACTCTTTAAAAACCTTCTAAGTCCCCTTTTGAAGAACCCCATACAGTAGGCGTTTGGGAAAACCGAAGCAGGGAGATCATTCCACAACCTAAGCGTACGCGGAAGAAAGCCTCTATTAGATCTCTGTTTTCTGATGTTACAAGCGTACATAGACTCGTAATCTGGTGGGTCTGTCACCAAAATGATATTAAAAAACGAAGGGTAGAGGGGGTCTATCGGTGTTAATTTGCAAGAAAAAAACGTAGCTCCTGCCACGAGTCTAGAGTCTAAGAATAGACTCAAACTAGAAGTCATTTGTCTTTAAAACGATCTAAAAGTCATTTATATTAAATATCAATTTAAACAGCATAGCTGGATATATTGCGTTTAAGAAGTTCGAGATACAAACATGATAACAGCTGTCATTTCTTCGTCAGAGCAGCACAATCAGTCATAGACAATTTGTGAGCCTCAGGCCATTTACGGTACTCAACGCGCTGCTCCAAATTGCCGCCGACTTTGATAGAAAATACTTGTTACCACACTTTTTTTTAATCTCACAATTATTTGAAGATTAAAGTTTCACGTGCAAAAGGAGTCTTAATTTCAAGCGCTATCGCTTTTAATGACAGCCTTCATTTTGACAAGTTTCTCTTAAAATTACGGTTTCTAATTTTGATTATCTGTCTTTCGTAGTTTGAAATGTTTTTTTTCTTTATGTTGGCTAAGTTGGTTTAAGTGCTTTAAAAAGTTTTTATTCGATATTTGGTGGAAAACTTTATTCAAATTTTAAACACAATGGAATTTCGAATGTGGTTTTGTCTACTCACTAACATTGAAATGATAAATCTTTGACTCAATATACTTAGATGCTTTTTTTTAAAACTATGTTTGAGTGTTTGAAGTTCTTGAGTTTAGAGGACAGAAATAAATACACTCGATGAAGATAACTGTTAAGTGCTCTTGTGTAGTTATTTACTTACTCCATGCAACATACATAAAACGGTAGGCGTCTGCTTATGGGAATTGAGGGTAATAAAATATTATATCCATATTGAGAACGAACAGTAATAATAATTTATTATATTATCAAACTACCAATGCACCAAACCAGCAGCCAGTCAGTCAGTCCAAACCACGCTACTTAAACTATTATAAACAATAATGTTTATTAGGTAGAAACGGTTTTGTATTTCTTTACACCTTTGAATTCCACTCTTCTTACAAGTAAGTAGGTGGTTCAGAAAATCACAATAGTCAATATACAAATCTTTGGTGACTGTTATTTCCAATCTATAGGCAAACTGTTTCTTATCCTTACTTACCCATGAAGCAATAATACTTACCTTTATAGTTTTATAGTCGTTTACTTACCCATGGAGCAATAATACTTACCTACTAATAATTTTTGAGGCTTAATTACTTTTCTACAGGCGTGATAAATAATAGCGCAAAAGCCCCATAGTCTTAGGGGAAACTGGCAAGCATTAAAAAGCAATTAATAAATGTTCTAATTTCGAAATTACATAAAATTCTATAGTGCCAGTTTCAAATCAATAAGTAAAGAGTATCTAACATCTTTTATTTAACATGCTCCTCGCATGTAAAATCTACAATCTCATAATCTCCCATATTGTAAATGAAATATTAAGCGTGCTTATTTCTAGCATTGAGCGAACAATCAATTTTAGTCTTTAGTACTACCTATATCATAAACAGCACGTAGTTAATATATTCTTCAGCATTATAGAGCCCTGGAGCTTCTTTATAATCTATCTTTGGCTCTACTGCGATCATTTTAAGTTTAGTATTTCTAATTATTCAAGAATTGAAACACGTGGAATATAATTTGTATTTTATCTCAACTGCATCCGTAGGTTTGTCAGAAAACATCAGCTTTAGGAAGTAGGGTGTATTACTGGACATTCGGATGTCAGTTTATATTATGTAGAAACATTCTAATTTAACTCTTTAGCAATAGAAAATACTTCGAAGTAGAGTTGGTGCTCCATCGTACGTGAATGTGTCGAATTCCGCCATAATCCTATATCTTATCTTATTCAACATTGTACATATACGAACATGGCCGTAGCACATATTCGAATAGAAATCATAAGACCGGGATTCGTTACAAAAACTAACAATGTAATATCAGATAGAAGTCTGGCCCCTACGGCTACTAGCGACTTACTGATCGAATAGATTCGAAGTTCAAACACCACGTATGTCGTGGAATTCGAATTTCAAAAACCATAATGATTGATTGTCATCCAATGACAATCGCGTACCTATTCAAATTCTATTTCAATTTGAATGTGGAACGGGTTCTTTTTCCTGTGGCGACGTGACGCGTGCCAGTAACATTTCCATAGACTCAACAATGAAAGATTACATTTGTGATATTTTTTGGGATAATATTTCATTGTATTTCTGATGTGTTTTGCTCAATTTACATTACGTAAAATATTTCAACTATCTAGTCATGTAGTGCAAAAATGTCACAATCCTATTTCTATTGGGTCTTGGGTGGTCACGCACCTAAATGCAAACTGCTCAGATTATTTTTTGTAGTTCGTAAATGGTAGTACTTAGTAGAAGCGGTAGATGCTATTTGAAAATATCAATTAAGTTTTATATGGCATATCAAACAGAGAATTATGCAAAATCAGATAACTCGAAAGATACTGAACGACAGCTAATCAATAAACATAACACCATAGTGATCTCCTTTCAAACCAAACTTTATAAAATCGAACTTTTTATGCGCAGAAATGTAATCTAATATTCATCCAAGTAGTATCTTGCTTAAGAAGGCCATATGTTTATCTTATAATTACCCCATACATTTGTGTGTGTTAGCTTCCATGTGGGCGTGTAAGTACGTAATTAAAGTATGGAAATAGTAATATAACTTTTGAAGTGTTTTCTCTATAAAACGTTCGAGTGGCTGGGAACATACGTGTGAACGAACTCACTAGATTTTTTCCCCCTTCTGTTATAATAACAGCTCTGTTTATCAATGGCGTCTGTTATTCCTTTTTTTGAATTTCTTCAAACTGTTATATGATTTAATTCTACGAACGTGTGGACTGATTGACGAAGACACATACATCATTCATTTTGTGTTTCGAAGATGTAATTTTTTTAATACTTGATACTATTTTGCAGGGTAGTGATGTAACCTTACTTTTGAACTCGATACTTATTCGACTTTTTTTTCTAATCGAGTGGTCGGATTGTTTATTGCTCAAAGCGGTTTGTACCGGTAATTTGTTTGTTGCGAAATTTGACTCGGTTTGTTAGTGAGATCATTAATCTTGCGTTGATCCGAAACTGTCTATTTGTATGAAAAATGTATCTACGGTCTGTTAAAACTGGAACAGTGACGTCACAAAGCTCCAGGTATTAATTAACTATACTTAAAACGTAAAGTTGTAAATTGTTTTATACAGAATCCCAGTTATGACGAAAATGCTAATATTTGATACAAAAATAGAACTAAGCATAAAAGTCAAGATTCAATGGAGTAAGTAATTTATTGAGTCCATTGTTCAAAAATAGATCGATAACTGGGCGACAGTTTAAAGTCTTCATCGGTTCGAAATTACACTTAATGAATGTAATGTACAAAGCCTACGTAAAAGTTTCTCTATTATACCAACGCCTAAACTGTATCATAAATGAAAATATGTAGGACAATGGCACAAGCGCGCAAGCCTTGGGCTTCGCAGCAATTGAAAATAATAATGGAATCCGCATTGAGAATACGAAATTTGAATATTACGCATCTTTGAATTCGACGCATCTGAAGTTATGAACTTATGACTCGAATACCTATGAGAGAACCTACCGAATGGTAAATTTGGACTCAACGAATGTTGCCAACTAAAAATAAGTAAATAGTACCTACTTGTTATTAGAAATAAGCTCAGATTTGGAGATGACGTACTTACATAACTCTAGACATTGTAAAACATATTACTTTTTATACTACTAATGTGGCAAACAAGCCAACCTACTACTAACATACTTATTTGTGTCAAATTTGTAATCCGATTACGATTCTAGGCAGTCTAAAAACTTCAAAAACATCATAGCATTTGTCTAAAAGATGCATTACAAATTAATCATCATTACGTTATATTTTTTAGGTTTACCTACTTTACTACCATTCTTTATTTTGTAGCGCTGGAAGTCGCATGTTTGATCTCTTACAATAACAGCCAGCACCGTTTCACTGCAATTAAGGCTAAATAAATGAAAAATGCCTACTAAATGTCGAATTGACTTACTTTGGTAGGTATCATTCTTTTTTTTATCATTGATTGACAGCCGGTTTATCAAGTTAAAATTATTTTACTGCTATGAGTAATATAAAGCACGAGTTACTAATACTACCTCTTGCATTGTCGCAACACTACCGGATTGTTCTTTTTATAAATTTAAAATTTGAATTTGGAATCGTGTGTGCTCTATTGTCCAGCAAATGGAATCCATTGTACTATACATTGCTTGCTGGTCCAATATAACGTGAACTCTTGTCGTACATAATTAATTGTGTACAGAGCTTTTAACAAACTGGTCAGCCATTTATTTTGCAAAATAAATCAACAGATCTTTACTGATATTTTTTATGAGACGAGTATTACAAAATATAAGTTGTACAGATACTAGTTACACAATGACCTAGTTAAGATTTTGATAAAACAGGTTTTACTTACTTAGATAATGTCATAAAATTGTCAATTACTCGTAAAACATTTATTTTGATGGATAGATTTGGTAGTATAGCGTGACATTTCTAATAATAACCTAGTTTATATATTAATGAAACATTTAAGACTATCATTAAAGGTCACTGGTTTTAATTGAAACAAATTTGACAAGTGACTTTCAATTTAGAGAATGGAATTTATTGAAAACCTTCAAAAACTTTGTTCTAAATTTAAATTGTAGGAATTGACCGTTATTAAGGAAACTAGAAAGGAGTATTTATATGTATAAATAATTATGATATTAGCTTCTGGGCTTTATGGTGCGTGTACCTAAGTACTTGGTAGAATGTGTGTCTATGGGTATGTGTGTGTTTGTGCGCAATCGGTCGGACGTGAGCCGTATACCAATAGCAATATGCTTACACCGGATATTTATGAATTTAAATAAGAAAGTGTTAGGAATTTAATGATACTAGTTCGAAGTAATCGAGTGTCTTCCTGGTGATCGCTTGTTTAGACATTATATTTATGTACCTATCGTAGACATTTTATTGTCTATGGGTAGCCGTTGACAGTTTCGTTTGACGTTAAATTTTAATTGAGTCACGTTTCCTACTGTTTTATGACATTAATGTTTTATTAATAAACTACTGTTTTCGTCAATAAAATATTTAACTACCCACAAATGATTTTTTTCAATATCGATTCTGAAATATGTCGTTTTAATTTGTTTTATGACGGAACAAGTTCTCAAGGATTTAAAGTTTCTTGTTTATGTTCTTTTCTAATAGAAATGACGTCATGTCGTGAATACAATAAGTCCGTAGTATTGTATATTACTTCTAAGTAACGTATAGATCAAGATTACCGCCGGAAACGGGTACCGTTAACTAAACACTTTTGTAAAACGATACTGCACGTAATTTCATAATAAAATCTAATAGTTGCCCAACGTAACAGCAACTCATGCTTAATTAGGCTACATATGACAGCTACAAGGCGTGGCCACATATATGTATATACTGTGTGACACACGGACGCACAACTCGACGGTAATTCTCCTTTGTATGCTAAATAGTGAATTATCTAGCCTCTCGAAATTGTAATCTTAAAACTCGCTTGGAATTTCTTCATCTGTTGTTTAAATTGTGGTCTGATCGTAATGCCGTGATGGGTATTTGTCAATTCGTTGTTCAGTCGCTCCAAGTTGTTATATTGAGGTCAATTTTAAGCTCCGATAAAATGTTATTCAATATTTCTATTAATGTTCAGAATTGAACAGACACATTAGTACAAAGTTCTGTTTAAAATTGCAGTTTTGAAATTTAGAATACTCTATACATTAGTCACATTACATTTCAAAAATCGAACGTTATTAATTTGAATTATATGTACTAATCGTTGTGTGATTGAACACTGCAATTCTAAATACGAATTTCAAAAGTGTTCTACTGTGAATTGATTGTGTTTAAAAATAGTATGCTTATCTATTACAATGTATTCTTTATGAGAAACCACTATAAGGCTATTAAAATTTAAATTAAGAATAGGTATAGTTGTCGATTAATCGTTACACGAGTTTCTTCAAAGAGTGAATAGAAATACTTTACTTGTCGAAGTTGAAAAGCTTTTAATTGATTATTTCGCGATTCTTTACTATTATAATTTCAAACTAGGCAGAGCCTTCTACAATAAGTGCTAAATTACTGATAGAATAGCTTATTATGCAAATCGTTCAAAGCCGGGAATCGAACTGTTCACAGCAATTCGCATTGAAATAGTCATTTATTTACTACTAGCTGAGCCCGCAACTTCGTTTACGACACATAAGGTGTATGAAAGGAAAGGTATTTCTTCATCAGAGTCATCAAGCAGCGTCTGAAACTGCCCTGTTTGCTTAATCATAAAAGAGCTTAATGATTAAGTCTATTTTAAAACAATTCAGTCCGCGCCGAATTGTTTAAAAATAGTCTTAATCATTAAGCTCTTTTATGATTAACCAACACGCCAGTTTAGGTTCACTGACATTCAAAGAAACCCCTACAATTAAAATTTTCAAAATACAGTCGAACCTCTATAAGTCGAACATCAAGGGAGACGCCAAAAATTTCGAGTTATAGAGTTTTCAACTTATGGAGGATTTGACTTAGGCGGATTTTGATTCGACATAAAGAGTTTGAGGTTTATTCTTATAAATTTTGAGTTAGAGAGGTAAAATAAATAAAAATTCAACTTGCAGAGGTGACAAACATATTTTTATTTATTATAAATCAACATTATTTCAAATCATTTTAAAAAATATGGCATTAAAAAAAGTCAGTATTTTTTTTTTGCTTTAGATAATTTGGTTGTTCTCTATCTATAGCATTGTCTAATCTATAAAGAGCAGAAAATTCTTCTTCTTCAGAGTTACTGGTCTGCTCTAAAAAATTACGTAAGGTATTCAATGCGGTTCGCGCCTCTTTGATGGAAACCCATGGAGCGCATGTACTATTCACGTCTTCTATGTCATCTAAATCATTAGTATCGGTTTTCTGAGCTACTGAATCGATAATTTCGTCATCAGATAATGTTAATAAATGTTTTCTAAGAAACAATAGTGTACCCACATTGTCGGCAAGTTCTTAAAGTCGGTAACTTATTTTTGTTCGAACAATAGAGGTAATAAATTTCAAATGATCAAGTTGTAAAGGTTGTAAAATAAAACGTTGCTATTTTCGAGATACAGAGGTCAAATTTAATTTTTCGAGATATAGAGTGAAAATATGTACCAAAATGGCTCGGAGGGACTCGGTGATTATTTCAACTAACAGAGGGTCAAGATTTCAAGTAATGGAGGTTTTGGTGTTTGAAGGGAAGGGAACAAAACATTTTTTCGAGATTTGGAGGTTTTTGACTTATCGAGGTTCGACTTAACGAGGTTCTACTGTATCTGATTCTTAAAAGTGTTATAACTCTTTTATTTCTAAACCGATTTACATAAAACAAACGCTAAATGTTAACTGGAGCAAACCTCAACACAATAAAAAAATTCGCATTGCAATCGGTTGAGCGGTTACTGAGATTAGCGTGCACAACCGTACAGACAAACAGATATACAGACATACAGACATACAGACATACAGACAAACAGACAAAAATTCTAAAAATCATTGTTTTGGGTTCTATTGCGTTCATAAAGCCCCCCTATGATATTTTTTCTTATTTATCTTCCATGTACAGACAGCGACCTGTTACGATTTTATTTTATGTATTGATATTGATGATTGATAAGAAAACAGTTATTCAATTACCCAATGAATCAGTTTATGAGTGTTCACGTTTGTTTAAATATTACCTACCAAATTTTATACAAAACTTACTCATCAATCGCGGTATATATTTCACTGACTAACGAGTTGGGTCCAATTGCCATCAGAGAGAAGAATCTGGGTACTTTCAGTAACAACAATTGTTCTGTCTGGATGCAAGTATTTATTTAGAAATAGATAAATAATTATTTCTCAGTTGTCTAGATCCCATCACACAATAGCTTGATTTAAGCTGCTATACTTCTATAGTGTGTACAGACATTCCATTCTACTCCCAAAAAATTAAATTAATTCATTACTTAATAACAATAAAAGTATTAAGAGCATCTAATCACAACATCGTCCACAACCCGTTAAGCCTTAAGTCACGCTCTGTCACAACTGGTTGCTGTTGCAACCAAGCCCGCAACCAGCAACCAACCACACAAGCGGCTTATCCGCTTATTTTATTGATTGAGTAACATATCAATCTTAATTGATCTGATAAGAAAATACGATAGGAAGGTAATCAATTTTGTTTGATTGCCTTTGAAAAATTGTTAGATGGGTTTTGAAGAACCTTATCTAGTCGCTAAGGCGAAATTGCAAAAAAATGGCAAAATGTAGGTACGCTAAATGCCAATAATTCACCAATTTTATCTTGTCCCATGTTGCTGGTCTAGCTTATAGCCTTGATCAAAGGGACAGGAGCAGGTTGTGGCTCTCTGCTGTTGAAATTTTCAAAATCACAAACTTCAAAATTGACAATTAACTACCATATATATAGGTACTTTAAGTGTTGAACTAATCTCACATACAAAGCTTATAATATAAAAAACTTTTTCAAATATTTTTCCTTCAATGAACCTAAAGCCTCTGTTGTATATGCAAGGTTTAAGCTACGCATGGAGCCGGAAACGCTGACCTCTTTTCACGTACTCTTCCCCGCCTTAATAGAAATGCACTTCATTCAAAACATTTTAACTTAGTTTTTGATTTGTGACATTCCACTTTTGAAATATTTATACATTTTTTTTTTAGACTTGAGTCACTATAATTTTAAAGATGAGACATTATGTTGACGTAGAGTCAGTTCAATGTTTTATTGATAAACGTCTCAAGTATTTCGTTAATATAAATAAAAGTATTGAAACTTAAGCCAAATATTTATGTTTAAAGCAATTTTGAGAGCCTTTTGTAAACAATGACGTTGATTGTCATTATAAATTACGACTGTTTGGTAGATTTTGTTTAAATCAGCGTATTAAGAGGCCTCTCCATTGACCATATACTAATTTAAGCTGTTTCTGTGCGACTTATGAATCGTATTGCCAATATTATGAAGGTTCATGAAATAATTTGGGACAATTCATGCTCTGAAAAATATTTGACATTAAGTATACTCACGTTTACTTTCTATCATCGCATTCTTGTCATAGACAAGTTCTTCACCCTCACGTTTGGCGTCCGGAGTGCTCAGATCCACTAGCGGCTTTCTTCTTCAGTGCACTTCAAAGTTGAAGTGCTGCTCCGGTTTGGGTTTTTTTTAAGTCTACAGCCTAGTCTTTAGCAGGTATTGATTCTTCTCAATTCAATTCAATTCAATTAATTTAATTTTGCTGAATATAGGGTAGGGTACAAAGGATGTTACAGTTAGTAGATCTCTATTTCATCTTTTGCTAAACCGTATACCTACTCATTTTAGGATTAAATTCCCATTTATTTATTTAATCAGTAACTTAACAGCTATTTTACATCTTTAAATTTACAGGTATAGGACTCTTAGCCAAAAACAAAGTTTCACGGCATAATCTAGGTCTAAGTCAACTGACAACCACAATTAGAAATCATTTATTTTCGTCATTTTACAAAATACTAAATCTAGAACATATAAATCTTTATTAAACGAGTAGAATTTATCGGCAATTGCCTGTTAAGCCAGAGCAATAACAAAAGAAAATGAGTGACCAGTTTTTGTAGCAAATACCTGTCACCAATCTAAAGTCATACCACGTTTTAAACTTTACAAAGTACCTATTTAAGCACACGATCGATCAAAAAGCTAACCTTGAAATTCCATGAAATATCAAATTCGGTAGTTATTTGATATTTATATATGCGGTTTGAACCACACCTCACTGGTATATTTCGCCTTAAACAATTTTAATACGTATGTAAATATGTATGTGTAGGCTATGTATGTATTATCAATTCAATATTCATATTACTTACATTTATTTTACATATATCTTTATTCTTCACGTATCCTTTTATTGTATTCAAACATATTTAGGTAAGTAGGTGGTAGAATGAACTAACTTATCGCAATAATAAAATGACATTATTAATTCAATGCACAGTTTGCGCGCCAAACGCATTTCGACGTGTCTGTCACTCGGGCCTTCAATGACAGGAAAATGGCGTTGAATGAGGTGGAAAATCAACGATTTAATATTAAAAACATGTCTGCAACACCGTGCTGTAACGTTCACAGTTCAAGTTAATCGAAGTCTAAACCATATTGCAAATAGACACATCTTTCCGCTTACAATTAATATTAAATTATTGTCTTCAAACGCAGACGGCGAATCGCATAATTAACTATGTGATTTCCTGTTAAGAATAATCTTGTGAGTAAAGAACTAAAGATATAATTTATGCAAGAGAGAATAATCCATCAAGTTTTATTTAAATATGGAATCTATATTTGATTTCAGTTTTCTTTTCAGTGTCAAGATGCTATGTTCAACATTTTATAATAGTTGTTCCATTCTTGCTGTTTTTGAAAATGGAATGAACTTATTCAATTCCAATTTAACATTTCAATTTCAACATGATTATAAAAGTATAGATTAGGCTATCCGGAATTCCAAAGACAAAACGATTTGCCCGTTATGTTGATTCTTATTTCTTTTGAAATAAGAATCACAAATATCAGCTTTCGTTGCAGTTCCAGTTTCAAGTTTAAACTCTAAATTACTACAAATTATTACAAATATAACTTTGCGTGCAATCTCATTTGAAATAGACTTTATTCAGTTGACATAAATTATAATATAGAATGTCTAACCAGAAACTGAGGTTTGAGAACGTTGTTTTGATATGGAGTGGGCTTCTGAGAAGAAACTTAAGGTTCGTATATAGTGTTATTGTAATAATAACACTTTTTGTAATGTTTACATTTGAAGTGTTATAAGTTTTATATTACATTTTGTCGATTCGCAGTTTTGTGCGTAGGATTTGTTATTAGTTGTGGCGGTGGTCTGAGCTTTAGGTGGTCCCTATCTGTGGTGTTTTATAACCATTTATGACATTATGCAGAACCATTAATAATTAAACGATTAAGCTAAGTGTGTTGAAGTTGGCATATACGTTACGCTAATATTTTTAACATTTGAATTTAGAAGAAATATTTGATGGACCAATTGAAAGTCAGTACTTTTGTTACAACGATGTTGATACTATTTACTTGATTTACACAGTTCGTATTACAGTAAGATGTAGGTACCTACCTATCAATTTGTGTATATTTAGCATGTAGGTACCATTCATAAATGTTTGTCCCAAGAGTCTAGAGTCTAGTCTAGATGTTTCTATCGCATACCGCATCCAATTAGTGCCAAAAATCTCTATTCCTATTTAGTCATTCTATAGTTACCTACGTATTAGAAAATCCACTTCTTGGTAAGTAATTATACTTATTCGTAACTCAGTCATTAACCTTTTATAGTTCTAATGTACATTTCAGATGAAACCTAAAGTAATTAGATATACAAAGAACACGTGGGACGACCAGACGCTGAAACAGCACATAAGATCTATTAAATGCAACGGTTTGTCTTACAATAACACGCGACAAATTCCTACTCAAATTCCTTTTGTATTATTACGATAGTATCGTGTTACAGAAACCAGCTACAAGAATTATTACTATTACCGCGAATCATTCTAATAGCTATCTTAACATTTGAACAAAAGTGGGAACAAAAATAACTATAATTATGAGAACACGATTTTTTCCCAAACAATAAAGCTCGATATCAATATTGGAAATGAATAAAAAACGAACACACGCCGAATACATTTACATCTCCTAATAAATCTCAAAGCACAAAAATCCTGGTATAAATGAATAAAGAAAAATAATCACAAAGCCAGTAGTCGTACCTAAAAAAGAAATTAAAAATTCAAATAAAAGAACGTATTCCTTAAGATAATGCTTATTCATTCCACATTTAAAATCAAATTTTCAAATAAAGAACTCGCGGCGGTCGATCGGGCGCGTGTAATAAAATGAGAGCGAGATATCTCAACATACGTGGGTTGGAAAAAGACGGATAGCTTATTATGATTGACAGCTGAGAACGGTTAGCCTTGAAATATTTGAAACATTATATTATTATAAAGTACACTATCTTCGTAAGACACGAGAGCAAAGCGGACACCAGATATTATTTATTAATGGAGCTTTTAGATTTGCCGCTCTATACATGAAATAGAGTTTAATACGTAATTAATGAATACCATCTATAAAGGATCTTAAGATTGATTTTATGATTGAACATCATGTTCTCAAGCTTAATGCATTTTTTATTGTTACATGGATGGTTCTATTAGTTTACATTAAAGTCTTTAATAAAATATATACGAATGTTAGCAATTTATTATGTCATGTTTTACCAATTACATTTTCACAGCGTATAAATTGATAGGTTGTCAACTAGTTGAATTCGTAATGTCCTAGTTGATCGCGTGCATACTCATTACCGTACGTATAATGCCGCTAGATACGTCCGACGGCCAGTTTGACCGGAACACGTTTTAAATCATAATTCGAACGTTTTTTATGAATTTAGAACGTTGACTTTTTAGTTTTTTGTTAGCCTTGCGTTGCAAGCAAGGAAAGCTACTGCGTCGGTACAATTTTAAGAAACTAATGAGCAGTGAGTTCATAGTTTTGTAATTATCTTTTTCGTAATTATATTGAAAGTAGAATGTTATATAAAACTACATTTTAAAGTCATACGATTAATCTTAACGGTGTAGAGCTTTAAAAGTATTGGAATTGCTACTGGTTTTTGCTATCGGCACTCCTTGTTTGCTCTTTCACGATCAAAACTTTTTTTTACTCGGTAGAGCTTAGGTACAGTTAGTCAATTAGAACCTCTGAGGTTAATTGCTTGTAGCACTATACATCAACATTGATTAATGTATCACTTTGACTCTTTCCAAAAATGTATAAAAACATTATTTTAATATAGAATCTTGATTTGAGTCTAAAAGGTAAAATATTATCTATGAAGTAATTAATTATAAGTTTAGATGAAGTGTGGAAGATTTAAGGCTTTTCGTGGAACATAGATTATTTAATAATAATGTAGTATCTGTATATCAATTATAGACAATGGTTTATTTTATAGAGACTCAAAAGGTTATCTCTTAACAAATTAGCGCGAATACTAGCATGCGTGCGAACAACTTGGCTCTCATTGCGTAGAGCTACGAATGTCGTAGACGCTACGAGACGTAGATCATTTTGTCTGTTACAAAAAGACAGTTCCAAAAAAAATACAGTATGATGTCACACGTATATGTATAAGTACTAGATTTTTTTGTGATATTCTCTATGTATTTTTATATGTAAGGAGCTTTTTAATAATATGCGCATTAACTTTATCTTAATCTTCGTTTTTGTTAATTTCTATCATTAAATATAAAGCAAATAAAAGGCACTTCTACATATAATTAACTCTGTGTAAGTAACAAATTTCATTCACATTTTGGAAGCGGCGTTCCACATTTGAATATTCAAATGACGGCTAATCGGTTTTATTGGTGACTTTACGGCCTATAACGATCACTTGAAGAACGCCTTTGAGTTATAGCCCGCTCCCGAACTTTGTCGCGCCGATGTGATATTTGAATTTAGAATCTTTGTGACAGATGTCTATACATTTAAACTTTTTAAATGAATGTTTTAGGCACTGTGTACTTAACATGTCATTATAAAAAAAAATACTCGCAATTTTTTTTGACTTCCTAATAAATTTAAGACTAAAGAATATTTTCATCGAACAATACAGCCATTATAACGTACTATTACAAAACTTCGCAATATTATCAGAAAGCAATCAAGTATACGGTTTCTATCGATATAATTTAATTAAAACGAGTTAGTGATGTGGGCGCAACTACCATGTTTCTTATTTTTTTCCATTATTTCACGTTAGGTTGCGCATGCGGCGATGCCCGGGTTTTATGGTTTTATTGTTGGTATTGGAATTTTTGGGTAATTCAATAGCTATTAGAGTAAGTAGAGACCGTGACTATTAACATAGCTAGGGAGTCACGCGCGCCCCCCTTAGAAGCGGAATCACACCCAGAACCCCCCAAAAACGCGGGATAGCACCCGAACTAGGCGAGGCCGCAGTGGTAGCTGTAGGTCTGTTGGGAGTCCTGGGACATCCTTCCGAGGGCTTACCCGGAGCTCCCGACCGTAGGCTGTTGGCCGTTACGTGAGGTTGTTTAGTCATTATGAATTTTCCCTCACGTTAAAACAAAAAAAAAGGGATTCTCCATTTAGATAGATTTTCTTAAGAAGGTAGTGTGATGGGTCAGATGATTCTAGATTTCTATTTATTTTTGTTCAGAATTGTTTTCAATTTCGCACCTTATTGATCCCTTGTATGTAGGGTTGCCACCTCAAAAATCTGTGAACCAGGACAAGAAACGTGAAATCCCCGGATTTCGGAGCTCACAACCCGGACAATTGAACCCCCACAGGGTATTTTTTCTAAGTTACTCAATAAAATAAAAAACAGTTTTCATGGAAATAAATCAACTTTTATTTTTTTAATCCAATTTGAAAAAAAAAAAAAACAGAATATTCTTAATTTTTTTAAAGAACAGCCCTCTTAAAATCTTAAAAAAGAAAAAATAACAAAATTGGACTTTTTTAATAAAACATGTTTAAACTACTCTTTTGTATTGGAGTTGCAGAAACCAGCCCGCTTTACATACTACTTACTATTTTTAAAACAGTCTTTATAACAAACTGTAAAGAACTATATCTTACATTTTAATTGTCTGTAAATAAAAATTATACTCTTTAGCTTCGAAAAATTAACTTAAACTTCATTAAACTTCTTTTACAAAAAAAACTTTAAAAATCAACTTATATTTTCAATATCACTTTTTTTTTAATAATAAAAACAAATCTTCATAAAGTTCTAATAAACTAAGTAAAAATAATTTAATAACTGTCTTTTGGTTTAATCGTCTATTTTACTTTTCAGGTTTTTGGTATTTATCAGTCTTTCCAATAGCTTTTAGAATATCTTCCTTGCTTATAAAAATCAATACAATCTACATCTCTACATCATATAAAAATCAATGCCACTTTTCGTTGTAATTTTATAACTCAAGAATGGGCTCACCTATCCAAACCAAATTTTAAGGTTTTTTTCGGACTATTTAGTAGATGGTTTATGTGAAGTTTGCTCAAAATCGGTCGAGCGGTTCTTCATTTATCACGCAAACGAAGTTGCGCGGGTCAGCTAGTAATTGTATAATTAGTCTTTCAAATTATATTTAATTTTGATAATTGACGAGACTGTTTCTGTTTTCAATAAATTTCTTTCTTTCGTCCATTGCATTGCTGTGTAATTAGGGAGAATATTCTCTCGATGTTAGCATTATGCGCAGGAATGCAAAAAAAAATACTGTGCAATTTTTAATAATTCCGAATATAAATGAGCATTCGGTGTTCTAAAAAATTGAAACCAAAGTTGATTTGCATTTAGAAGTTTGTCTTGCTGGCTCAAATTTTGACTGAAAGCTTTTAAATGCACCCACTCATCTATTAATTTTGTGTCGTCAATTTCTATGTTTTGCGGGGTGAGTCGAGTCGAGATGAGCGTCCAGAGCCGCGCGCGTAATTTGAATCAAAACCCGGACTACGAATAAACCCCCGGCCGGACGCTCCCGGACGCCTTCTAAACTAGGACAAATCCGGGGAAACCCGGACGGATGGCAACCCTACTTGTATGTCACCTTGATAATTGTATTAATAGTTTGCGGCGTTTTTGCTTCCTACTCCTTAGTCACATACAGCATTAGAACCTTGTCTGCCAATCAGTAGACCAGCAGCAATAAGTACAGATCAAGAATTAAAGAGCTGGTTTAGATACGACCAAAAGGAAGTTAAGATAAACAAACAAACAGTTCCCTTTTCAAATATATATCCATAGTCAAAATCGCTCACTTTTTTAATAAATTCATATAAGGTTAGCCTCAGGCTATATTTTGTTGCGTCTATCATAATTGACTGTTTTATAAAAACTCGTGGATAGCTTTCATTTAAATATTGTATCTGTAGATTAAAAATTGTACGGTAACAAATTAAGATTTAAGATACACCATTACAAAATTATTTATCACATATAATCATATTACCTATATTACCGGTTCATAGTTGTTCTAAAAATTGCAAACGACTACTGGAATGGAGACTGCGACGTGGAAAACGTAGGACGTCCACCCGCCAGATGAACCGACGACCTGGTAAAGGTCGCAGGCTGGGACTGGATGCGGAAGGCGCAGGACCTTGTGTTGTGGCGTAATTGGGAGAGGCCTACGTCCAGAAGTGGACTGCCATAGGCTGATTTTGGTTGATTGCTTGATATTAATTTTTGAGTTTTGTGGGAGAATTTACTATCGCTAAAAAGAGTATGCTTCATGATTCTCGTCGGAAAATGACCACAGGGTAAGCACGGTAGAGGGGTAAAATCAGAATTTATCAGAAAAGTTGGGGGTAGGTCGATCATCAATCAATTATTTTTACAGCCGTGATTTTTTATAGAGATACGTAAAGCAATGTAGGTATTGCTCTACGGATTTTTGTAGAAAGTAAAATATTAAAAAATTACGCTTGGCATTTGCTTAGTGTACTAGGCAAATGTCAAGCGTCATTTTTTGCAGTTTTTGGTCCGGAACCCTCCGTGTGTAAATCCGACTCGCACTTGGCAGATTTCTTTTTGCACTCACCATATCTTTATAGCTAATTCTAAGTTATTTTACTTTCTGGGGCAGTCTGTACAGATGGACAGTCTCTACCTAAAGTTCAAACAGCAGGAGACCGTGCTCCTATTACAGTATACCATAGATTAAGATCGCCATGTCTTGTCTATAATTGTCTATGGTTATGCAAAATCAATGACAAAGGTCGAATGAATTATAATTAACTTCAAAACTTTTAAAATGTACACTTGTGCAATCATTAATTACGATTGCGATGATAAGATTTAGGTTTGCATTGTTACTGGGCTGTAATGAAAAAGTAATTTTAACTTTTGTATCAAATATTTTGTAATAATCGTTTTGAAATAGTTTACAATCGATCTTTTATATCACAACTTTTACTACATCTACTGCCGCGAGTTTTCTGAAGAGCTTTTTTTCTTTACAACTCCGAATAACGTACGAAGAAGAACGGACCATTATACTTATGTCAAAGGCTAGGTAAACAAAACTGTCCATGAGGCCTTTGCTAGTGGCTAAGGGCGAAATAAAAAAAATCACACCTTCAATCCAAATAACTTGAGCGAGAATATTTAAACTTAGAACACTGTTTTCCTTCCCTTACAACTCTGGAGAGGAGCGTGAAACTTTTTTTTTGTTATGTTTGGCTTCAGCCTTCCAGCAAAGGGTGTGAAAAATCTTACCCCTAGTATTGAGAAAGAAAACTTGATGAACAAACGAACGTCTCTGAAAGTACCCTCATACGGCAGTGAATTTTCTTTTATTCACAAAGTATAAAGGCGAACTAGGAGTTATAGATAGAGGTTTTGGATTTAGCTTGAAAGATGATAGCATCAAGAAGGTAATAAGTAAATAGTTCATACTTATACGCAAGGCAAAAAATGTTGCTTGCCATCAATTAGAATATTAATAAACTGAGTTTTTTACTTCATAAAATACCTCCGAAGTTATTGATCCCATCATACTTTTATATTTATTAATATCTAAGTACCTCGATCTCATTAATTAATCTTATTCAAATAGATCATATTCATCACCGAATCTAGATTTTCAATTTAATCCGTATCCGCTACAACGGCCATATTGCATCGCCATCTTGAATCCTGATCAATATTAAAATGCGCGCGCACATAACTGCGATCGGTTTATTGTTATTATTGGATATTGTTCCCGCCAAGGCTGTGTCCAAAATGGTGGTGTTCTGCGTTTAAATAGGTAGTTAACCGACAATGGGTTATAGTTTTGTCGTGTTTAGGACAATGTGGCCCTTTAATGGTGTTGGTGATCTTCAAGTTCATTAAAGAATTATGGCGCGATAATAAATGATTAGACAGAACTTTGTTTGAACAATAAAATGATTTAAAACACTTTTGCATCTTAATTCTCTTTTCACAACGTAATATTAGAACAAATACAATTGTTTGTTTTATTGTTTTTTAATACCACTGAGATTTCAGGAAAGCAAACGACTCACTTGGTGGCAAATGGTGGCCATGACTTATGGCCGTTTGCAACACTAACTAGCATTGCCAACTTTGCAAAAACCTGCTAATACCCATTTTGAAGATGTTATATCTCAATTTTAGCCCCTCTCTATAAAATAGAGTGCAGAGGGGCTTATGTCGAGACTTTGTCTGTAGTCTGTGACTCTGTTGCATTAAACTACGTCACTAGGTCACGTGGATCATCTGTTCAAAGTTTGAAATAAAACAAAAATGACAACGTCAATCGTATTGAACTTTCACAATTAACGCGTTAGAAAGGGACAGTCTAGTAAAAACGATCTCACGGCTTTCTTGTTACTATTTAAATTGTGTAATTTCGTTAACAAGTAATTTAGCTTCCTTCTTCTTTTATACTCTTTTCAACCTTTACATGTTCTCTTGTTTTCATAAGATAAAAAGGGTAGCTAGGCGCATGTAACATACCAGTAGGTATTTACAATGAGATATTATTTCGAAAGCCAACTGCTTACTTTATTTATGTAGACCATCTTGTTTCAACAATAATAACGCCATGTATTAGTTCGTTTTGGAGATAGACATATCGATAAAATTCCAACTCTAATATCAGTTTTCATCGATTTATGACGTTGACAGTTCACAACTGTCAACAATGTCAAATTCCTGGTAGGGTTGAAGCACAAGTCGTTGGTACATGCACTGGTGACTTTAAATTGCTCACTAATAAAATATTTGTATGTATTTAACATGTGATGTACTTAGTATTTTAGGAAAAATGCAATCTTAGGTCGATGAAGTTTCAGTTTACGCACAAAAACATGCCTATTGTTTTATTTATCTCAGAATTAAAAATAACTATCAAAATCTATTCAATAATTTAGACTTGAAGGCTTCTCTCTATTTTCTACATATTATAACCTTCCGCATTCACTCCTTTCTTGCGACCTTTATTAGGTCGCCAGTCCATCTACATACATACATACATATACTCACGCCTTTATCCCCGAAGGGGTAGGCAGAGGCCTATACCGGCCCACATTTCACCGTGTACAATTCGGTCCCACGCAACAGGTGGTGAGCCCATCGCCGTGTTGAAATGGACCGCCGACGTCAGAACCTCGTCCGTTGTTCAGCAGGTGCACGAGCTTGCACGTGAGGTTGACTTGGGCCCGGAGGTGTTGGTAGGGCCCCACTACACCCCAGTCCATCTAGTAGGCGATATTCTGCCTTACGTTATTACTCTTGCTGAGTCGCGCTCTCCACTTCAATACTCGTATGCTCCTTCGGTTAAATAAAAAGTGAAACAAAATTTTATGCAAATGCAATTTTAAATAGTTTATTTTATTAGAACGATGGATTAGAGTTGAAAATTATTAAAATGACAAAATTGTCCACCGTATAACATTTCTCACAACGAGTCTCATGTTCATGAAGCTAATGATTTGAACAGACACTAACTTATTTTTTGTTGTTGTTACCTACATCGTTGTAACGTACCTACGTGTTGTTGTTAATACATCTGTATACATGTGTTAAATTATTAGATCATACGTTAATTATAATAATACTATACCGGAGACATAGCCGGATACAGGTTCAAATACTTCTAATATTGATCTAATTAATAACTAAAATAAATATTACCTAATATTAATGGTATTTCGTTCTGTGGGTGTAGTAGGCTCTGCACTGGACTTCCTATCGGTTCTTAGGAGCTTATAAAAAAATTGTCAAGCTTATGTTAATATTTTTAAATTAGCTTTATTAGAGCTAGACGGATTTATGTAAAAAATATCTTAAAATATTTAAATATTCATAACGTGTGGCTAATTCACTCCTGTATGAACATTTTACAATATTATTTAGTATTTAATGGCCATAATATATAATTATTTCATATAAATTTTATTGGGCACTAGAAATTAAAAATGTTGTCAGAATATCGAAATTACGACACCAGCAATACATTTAACAACTTCCTTTATTACAAAATGTGCAAATTTTCAGATTACAAGTCAAGGGGGTAAAAAATATTAATTACCTTTGATGGTTAGATAAGGTGTTATCGAATCCTAGATAATTTTACTTATAGGTCGATGTCCCTTGAAATTTGAATTTGAAATAAGAAAAACAGAACATAATGAGTGCTCTATTTTGATGTTTATAATGCCAGTTCTCTAAAAAGTATCATATTTTATTTACTTACAATCGTTGTAAAGCTGGAAATCACTAATGGGAATGTATTATGAAAACTTACGGTTTCACGTGAGAAGATCGTGTCTTTATAATACATTACATTGGCACGAGAACATAACCTATTATCAATAGACATTAGTTTCACTTCATATTTTTACCAACCTTATAATTGAAGATTCTTCTTAAATTCAACAACATGGAGCTTTACATAACGGAACATGCTATAACTAATTTATCCAATTAAACGCTCCACTACTTACTCGTCAAAAATATGTAGAGTAAAATATTTCAAAGTCAACGTCCGAAATCAAAAAGTAGGGTAAATAAACCAATTTTGAGACGTTCGAATTACGATAGCGAGAGATCGATAGTTACTGCGACCCACGAGTGAAGGCCGTACCTTTGTATTAGTTTTTAATAAGTAATTGTACACCAAACCACGTTACCAATTTCGACATGAATACGAGTTTTTTTTCTCGCCTCGCTCCGAGCAATCTCGTTTTCTCGAAAATAGATCTAATATGTTGAATATAATTAATTTCATACAGACTTGATCGATGCGTGTTACTTGACGTGTTTTTTTCGTATAATTATTTTTAAATTACAGAGTATTACGTCAATTCAGCCAGAAAACGGAACGTTTTTTTCTATAGTAAATTGGTTTACGCGAAATTTAATGTTTGCAGAACTTTTTGTCTATGTGTTCCGTGTCAGCACTGATTTTTAACTTCTATTTCATTACAAAAAGTAATTTTATAGCAATAATACGAAATTAATGGCTAGACTACATTATCTACCGTATATTTTATAATCGTAATATATAATTTTACTCAATTTCGAAGCGAACTTGTTTGGATTTAAGCTCTCCGGTATTTTTACTTACATTCTCTTTTTTTTTGTTGCAGATGATGTGCAGTTATTGGCTGATCTAGAAGACTGATTACAACGTATTTATTAAGCCAATCGGAACATGATCGATCCATGAAGTTTCTCTTCAGGTATCCAAATTTGCTAATAATCAATTTTATTATTCCCCAAACAATGAAGAGAAAATTTAAATTCAAAACATTCCACAGTATTCAGCTAATCTTATTGTCAACAAAAGACTATTGTTTCTTCTCAACACATTGTTTCAATTTAAATTGAACCAAAATGAATCACTGTTATGATTGGACGTTAAAATGTATTGAATTAAATTTGATTGTTTTTATAAAACTTTGGCCTGTACGTATTTGTTTTGTCTCTACAGGGCGGACTCGCTTCAGGTTGTGGTCCTCGAGAGAGTCCAAGCACTGCAATGACTACTACGATGGCTGCTCACCAAGAATCTATCCACGAGAGACTTCAGCCAGCGCCAGAGGAACCTTTATACCTTCACCATGAATCGGCATCGTGGCAGGAGTCATCCGACCACCAGGAAGAGCATAGTACTGATATGTCCCCTTATTACAACATGCCAAAAAGAAACAAGAGAAAGAATTTTAAACCCCGATGTGCCCCTAATACCACAGCGTTCTCAGATGACTCTAATGGAGCCCACTGTGATGAAACAGGCAATCTTATCAATGGAAACGATAGAACTAGCCCCGACCAAGTTTGTGACAATGATAAGGACGATGGAAGCTATGCGAAAATTGGTGTCAAAAACTTCAGTCTACTGAAAAGTGGTGCTGTAGATCTTAGTAGGAGATTAAGCACAGACTCTAACGAAAATATAGATTCAAATTATCAAAATAGGTTACCGGAAGATAAGAAAGTAGATTCATTTCAACATTCGTACATACATAGTTTACATATAAATCCAGTTCCCGAACGGGAGAGGACTGTTCTAAACTTTAGTAATTTACAAAATAAAACGTTCTGTGCCAAAAACCCATTTGCAATATCTCAATTAATTAAAACTAACTCACCTCCGAGAAGAAGGGACTCAGACTCTGATGAAGATAAAGGTCAGGATATTAATGCTAATGAGAGACTAGAGGAGAATCAAGAACCTATGGATACATCTGAACCACAACAAAATGGTGATGTGTCCAACGCTACAAACAGAATTTTAAGAGATTATGCAATGAATACAATGAAAGAATTGCTTGGAATATACGGTTTATCTTCAAACGAAGTTGCGGATGCTATCAGCGGGCAGATTAGAGCATTAGAAGCATTACAAGGTGAGTTCATTAAATATGAATAGCTTAACATCATTTCAAAGTTTATTATAATCTGTTTAATCTTATGACTTAACAGTTTTATAGCTATTATTGTTGTTTTTATGATTTTATGATTATGCTTAATGCTATTTGTTGTAGGTAAACCGTTCACGCAACTGCCTTTAAGTTTGAAGAGAAGACATGACTCTAGTATTGAAGATGGGACTGAAAGAAGTATAAGAAGATCTTCATCAGCTACTGAAGATGAAGGTTCTACAAATATTACTCCACCGAAAACACCAGATAATGACATTGAAGCACAGAGGTATTATTTTTTAAAGAAAACCACGGAGACATCTAGCAATTTGAGGGCCACTCTCATGGTCTACAAGACCGTTGACAGTGACCCTAAAGATAGCCGACTAATGAAAACTAATACTCAGAGTTCAAACTAAAATTTACACCTTTTTTTCAGACAAAGAGCTTTACAAATAATAAACCAGCAGTCGATGAGACTGTTCAACCGATCCCAAGCCCAAGAGGAAGATGGAAGTGGCTCTGAAGATGGTGATCAAACTCTCGATCTTAGCGTATCCAGAGATACTGATGGGCAGGTAAACATTTTTGGCAAACCATAAAACTATATTTTTTCCTTTTTTTTAAAACCAAAAGTCGATACCTTAGCTTTGCATTAATCGAAGATCATAAATAAGTTTAAGTATTTCCTTTTAAGTTGACGGCAGTTCAGCTGTATTTTAAATTCTTAAGTACAATTCCTTGAAATTGACAATAATCCGAACATTTGAACGTGTATTATTAAATCGTTGGTATGCGGTTATAATAGAACGTAAATTTAGATTTGACGAATGATAAGGTTCTGTTTTTTGTTAATAAGGAACAATCAACGACCTCGAGCGCTGCCAACAGTGTCTCGGAGTTTGAGCAACAAAACCTTCTTATGCGGAAAAATTTAGAAGATCTAGCCAACTTGCAAATGCAGGTGCGTATTGTTCGAATAGCCCCTTTTGTTAGTTTTGTAAATCGCTATATTATCAGATATGAATATAAATGAGATTATGTTAATGATGTGTGTAGAAGACTGTTCTACAAGCCATATAGCATTTGTAGTTCACATAAATATTTACATATTTAACATAAATAATAGATTGGTTTAACGCTGTTAAATGATTCTGTGAGCTACCAAAGTGTAAATTCAGTGCTTTAGAGCTTTTTAAGATTCATTAGTAATAATTCATGCCTGTTTTTTCATCTGGCCGCTCTCTAGCTCAAATACTTTTATTACTAGCTATTTATTTATTATACTATTGCTATAATGCCTATAATTTTGCATGGATATAGTACAAATTTTTGTTATAGTAATTTTTCTGGCCCCCGAAAAGGTGGGCCTCATAAGTTAAACAGTTGTTTCAAGTTAAGTATAAAATGTTCATGGTAGTAAGATATAACGAAGTTTAAAAATAACAAAATAGTATCTAGACTTTACTATTTAATTTTTGAAGTAAAAATTTCGTGCAAATTACCTGCTACGGAACGTTGTGCCTTGCTAGCCTAAAACGCACTTGACCGCTTTTGAATAAATTCAGATCCCTCTTCTAAAGGCCATTTTGTTTGGTGTTGTTTTAGGGATTCTTCCAAAAACAATCATCAATGGACGCAGACGACTCTCAAGAAAGAAAACTGCATGCAAGTGGTAAGTACCTACCTAAGTTATTTCAAACCATATTTAATTTTATCTTCTTACTGTCTTCGAATTGTGTCATTTTGCTTTTAAAGGCTTCCGTACCCAAAAGGTAAAAATAGGACCTCACTACTGAGATTCTGTTGTGCCTGTCTGTCTATCAATCTGTCACCAGACAATATCTCATGAACAATGATAGTGAGATAGCTGAAATATTCACAGATGATGTATTTCTGTTGCCTAAAAACAGGAAAAAATTAAGTTGAAGCTCGTAAAAAACATGATTTTTGCTATATTTTATGTTTTTCATTTAAAATTTTACACGAGTTTCGGCATCTCTGTGAATCCATTGAGTTAGCTGTTAAAATATATTGATATAATTAATGACCGCTATATTTCGAAATTGAATATTCAAACGGTAGTATTATTAGATGTTAATAGACACCAAACTGACAGTATTTGATTTATACGTCGCTAAAAGTAGGTGTATTATGGTACACTTGTTTTACTAGACAGAATTTTGAACTTGAAGTAACGGATGATAATTGGTGCTTTCACCTTAAACTAATTATCCGAATACTTGTTATTTTGTAAACTTTTCTCTGTCCTAAAATACTCTTGGATTTTTTCATTTGTATATGTACATGCTAGAATGTAATAATAAAAAAAAACTCGCTGGCAGTTCAACATAAGATATCGAAGCCGAAAATATAGTTAGAATTTTTTTTGTCTGTTTGCTTTGCTTTGTCCGGAAGGATCTCAAAAAGTTCTCAATAGATTTGATTCAAATTTTCCACAAGTATTACCTAGGGGTAGGATCTTCAAATAGGCTATATATTATCGCGATACATATCATAGGGGCTAAGCAGAGAGCAATCAAATTGGCATTATAACATAATTTTCACGCGTACGAAGTCGCGTCATCAATAAATTCAATCAGCCTATGGCAGTCCTGGTCCTAGGCCTCTCCCAATTTACCGCACAACACACGGTTCTGCGCCTTCCGCATCCAGTCCTCTCCTGCAACAAAGTGCCTTTTACAGTACGTATACGGTAAAGTACCAAAGATAATATAATAGTATTACATACAGATCGGCAACTCCCTGCCTCCCACTGAGCAAGCTTCTCCATCCCCCTACCAAAGTTGATGTGTCTATTGCCGTGTCAGTTCTTGAGAGAGTGTCACTGCGTTACATTACGTATTACTACCTACGTACTTTGTGCTATTGTTTTGGTTTAATTTGTGCTTAGCCGAGGGTAGGTTTGAAAAAAAAAACCTACATAGATGAGATTGCGCTGTTCCTTATTATTTTGTTTCCATAGCTAGTGTCCCTAGTATACTGACACACACATTCAAGCATTCACATTACGTGTATATTAGTGTGGGTGAAAACGAACATTTTCTATGGAGTTTCCGCCCTGTGAAAGTACGTAACCACGTGAAGGTCAACGAACTTACAACAAATATTAGTAAAGAATCAGTAATTAAGTCAAAATATCTACCAAATAAGTGGCGATCATTGAATAAATTAGAAACATGTGAGTTTTCACGCGGCAGTGCAAGAATGTACCATTTTCTGGAGACCGATTGTTTGGACACAATGTTTGAGACGCATATCATTAATGAAACAGTTAATTTTTTGTTTACTCCCATAATGATGAGCTTTTTATGAGAAAATTTTTGAGGAACGGCAGTCGGCAAACGGCAGTATCTTTGACGCCGACTACCTGGTATATGTACATACAACATACTTAAATAGTCAAGCATTTATGCCACGAAGGGGTAAGCAGAGACAGAGGATAGTAGAGATACTTTTACTGAGCTGTTGCGGTTCCGTACCTCAAAAGAAAAAATAGGATCACATTATTGTCCGTCCGTTTGTCTGTTTATCTATCAAGATCCTTAATGTTGAAAGCGTGTAAAGATATTGAGTTGATATTAAAACCAATAATATGAAATAAATAATGATCCCTTGGAGCTGTGATATAATCACACTTATAAGTTAATGGGGAAAAAAAATACGGTCGTTTAAGTCGCAAAGACGTATATTTCGACACTCTCAAGAGAATAATTTTAGAGGGTAGTTTAAGTTGACCTAGAACTATGAAATTTGGCAAGTAATACTGTCATATATCTATAAATACTTTTGAGATAAATCAAAAAGTCAGATATTTTTCTTTAAATCATGAAAAACAAATGTGGCCTTTCAAGTACCTTAATAAAAAACTGTGAAACGATTCCGGAACTACCTGTACTCGAAAAATGTGTACGGGACTCTCGATGGACGAGTACGAGTTTTTTGTTAAGTATTCCCATCTCCAAGGTCTTCAGCATAGATAATACTAGTGCTTAGCTCAAGTCAACGACCTAACAGCCTGTCGAAATATCGAAATAGACATAATTTTGTTCTTTTCGAACGAATAATATATTAATGGCGCCAATTTTACTGTCAAAAATGAAGTATGGATCAAGATACACGCTTAACATGGTGATTGAGAGCTGATTAACGTTCATTAAAGTTGTTTTAAGTTTGAAAATTTATTAAATGGCTATTTCATGTTAGCGCAAAGAGCCGAAAATGATAATAAATGCTAGCTATTTAAAGGGAGACTTGTGTCTCCCCTGGTCGATCTCATGAGGGAGTTATCCCTATTGGGAGTCCTGGGGTATCCTTCCAAGGGCTTACCCGGGGCTCCCAACCGTAGGTTGTTGGGCAGGATACGTGAGGTTTTTTAGTCGATAGGAGTCTGGCATAGCATCCATGAGGATTTTCCCTCATGTTAAAAATAGGGGGAGAAATCTGGATTTGCCCTTACTGGCTCAGCCTTTTTTAAAAGTTTGTGTTTTTCTCCTCCTACACCCCCGGGTTAATCAAGCGAAGCAGAGGCACGTCATAGGGTCGCCAACTTGAAGACCACTTCAATAGGCTTGTAGACTGTGAGGGTAGTCCTTAGTCGCTAGATGTGGTCATATGTTTCCATCAGGCGGTCGGCATTATTTTGATGAACTAAATATAAGAAGGAAAACCTACATTCCTTGACAGGGCGCCGCGCCGTGAAGACTGCTGGAATAGGTCCCAATCCAATCCCAGAGAGGTGACTGAGGAAATGGATGAAATGGGCAGCAGAACACGCGGTCGGATCAGCCGCTATTCCTAAACTCGTGTTATGAAAAATTTTCACAAAATAAAATGTACTTCAAGTGTCAAGAGAAGTATATTGAACTATATTCAGCGAACTATGTATTTCATTTTACTTCGCAAACGTTCGAAAATACTGCAACACCTAGATTATGCTAATTTTCATAACACACGCTCAGTGACATTTAGTGATAATACAACTAAACGTACTAACTGTCCTCATTTCATGTTAACGAACTAAACTGTCACTTTTGTTTAAAATTAGAACACCTTATTTAATGTCAATTTTGTATTTCAAAATATTGGAATTTTTTTTTTCCTTTTTCACCACGAACTTCTACTGAAGCGCTCAGTTTTGTAAATGATAATTACGTTAAGCATCGTAGGCTATGGTGGGTCCTGAGATTGGTGACCACTTAAACTGGCATTTATAAGCATTTCCGTGCTTCGGAAGACAAGTGAAACTATTAGTCCGGAATGCCAGATTGGGGAGTTAGTTTTTAAAAATTCTACAGTTTTACATACAAATACACAAGTTAAAAAAAGAACTCCCGCATTTTTGAAGTCTTTTAAAAGCCAAATCGTGTATTATATTAGCCTCAAGGCATTTAATATAATATTGTAATGTCGGCGTCGGTGTCATTTATGGGCATCAAACCTACTTGTTACGTGGGCTGTATGTATATTTGTGTAAACCTTCAATCAAGGTATTTCAAATAGAAGGAAATCGGTCCAATCGTAGGAATATTTTAAAAATTAGGAAAAAACTGACAGTCTAGATTTTTCACACGTAAAAAAAACTAGACTGTCAGTTTTTTTACGTGTGAAAAATCGGTCATGGATGCTGTACCGGACTCTTATCGACTAAAAACCAACACGTTCTCTGCCTATTGCCTACGGTTGGGAGCTCCGGGTAAGCCCTCGGAAGGATATCCCCCTAAAAAGTTTCCGAACTTAAGTCAACTTTTCATACCATTCGTATAAGGAGGTCACACGGCAGTCTTTAAAGAGAATTCCTCACGAAAGTGATGCTGAAGTCGAACCTTCAGAACCTCACTGTCCTTACTCCCCGAAAAGTGCTAGAGCGGTGACTACGTACGCTGTTTTTTTTTTTTGTACCACTAATGTGGCAGACAAGCATACGGCCCACCAGATTTGTACCGGTGGTCACTTGGTCACCGCAGCCTATGAACGTTTGCAACACCAGAGGCGCCACACTCGCGCTGCCGACTCTGTAAAAAAACCTTCTAAGACCCCTTTTGAAGAACCCGATACTGTAGGCGTTTGGGAAAACCGAGCTGTGTGGGTAGGCCTCCCGCAAGGTGTATAGATGACCTAATAAAGGTTGCTGGAGCCTGCTGGATGTAGATGGCACACGACCGAACGTTGTGGTGATCCTTAGGGGAGGTCTATGCCCAGCAGTGGGTGCTAAATCGGCTGCAATGATGATGATGAGTTCCTACCTATTCGTCTAGCGATGCCAGTACAAGAAGTTTTTCCTCTATTATTGGAATCCAAAAGCTTCAGGACTACTTTCGATCAGGTAGCCAGTATGCTTATTTTCCACCTTAGTAGTATTTAAAAAGACGAGCTTTCCTTTAGAATATTTCCACGCCTTTTTCCTATTAACTAATTCTGAAACAAATATGGCTTCCAAATTTTTCCTTGAAGCTATTCAGAATTTAACGACAGCAGCGCCTACGACAGCCATTATACCATTAGTCACAGTTATAGCACCGTTTTGCTCGTGGTCCTGTCATTTTTGTACCTGTCACTAAATATAGACCGTGTGAAACTTCTATTTTAGCAATTGCGTTCATTCGTTGACGCGTAGAACATCCTTATTTACAAATGTTTGTGTAGTAGGAATACTCCTTGGTCCTATTTTAAAAAAAAATTCTTACTACTTTTTTTTCTTATGGCCAGTGAGTTTGGATTTTAATTTTAAATACGGGATTTTAAATATTGGATGGAAATGGAAGATTATAATGAAGAGTGTATTTTAAGGTTAGGAAAAGAAAAAAAAACAATGATAAAACTAGATGCAAAATGACAATTAGATATGCAATAAATTCTTTAGTGTCACTTAAACAACGAAAAATTGATTTGGCACTTTGGCATGTGTCTTCTTAAATACCAAAAGGGCACAGAGAAACTTTACAAAAAAAACCACAAGATAAAAACATCATAACGTAATGACAGTCAAAAGCGCGGGATTTAAATCATTATTCAGTCATGTTTCTGTTAGAATTCCGCGTAATTTTAGGTTACAATCAGTGTCCCTACATCCCGCTTATCCCCTCCGGGTATGTGTAGAAACCTCGGCGCACTAATCTGGCTCAATAGAGACGAATTTACTCAATTGATGTAGCTGGGAGCTCGGGGTGATGTTAATAAATGGAATCAGTTATGTAGGCACTTGTTAATATTAAGTGCGTTTGTTGACGAATATACGACGTAAATTGCTAGTATGTTAGATGTTTTTTTGGTATTTTTACGTGTGGTAATACCTCAAGGATGACTCACTCGATGACCTACCACACTGCCCTAAGCCTTCCGAAGGATATGTCAGAATTGCCAACAGACTTTAGCTACCACCGCGGCCTCATCTATAGCTTTGGGTACTATCTCACGTCTTTGGAGATAGGTCTGAACCTATCTCCAAAGACGACACACCCGAGTGTACTGCTCGTTCGCCCTAACTTTGCCGTTTGGCTCCATACTAAAGTCAAATTTTAATTAGACGAAGTAAATTGATAGCAACTAATGTCACTTCTTCATACAATGTTGCGTATTTTCTATGACGAAGTGACATTAGCTACTGTCAATTTACTTCGTGTAATTAACAATTCGGGTATACGCCTCTACGCCAGCGGCAAAGTTAGAGCGAGCGGGTAGTAAGCCCGCTTTTTGGGGCAAGTGGCGTGCCTGAAACTATCACGTCACGCTGCCGTTTTGGGCCTATTTAGACGTTTTTAGGGTTATATTAAATTGGTTGTAAATATGACGCATCCTTCAGGTCTCTTATGCCTAGGACATTTTGAAGTTACCCGGTGCTAGATAAATGTAGGGACCGAGTGGTTCAGTTCGAGTCCAGCATGACATTTCCACATATTGAAAAAAGGATGCAGAAGACTCAGGACATTATTCTATCTCGAGTGAAATTCTGGGACATCCTTCTGAGAGCCTACCCGTGTATTACCAAAGAACAGAAAAAGTAGACTGTTATAGATAACCGTAATCTCTGCTCCTCATAGCAATGTACGAAAAATCTGTCTATTTAACCCAATTGTCCCCGAGGAGGGGACTCGGGCCTCAATAAATAGACAAACGGTGTATCCCATTTACGTATAATAGTCTGGTTTCAGTCCGTCCGGTGAACACTGATTGTCGTGCGACTTGCGCTTGCGACACAATCGTAGTCGCAATCAGGTCACAACACTAGTTTAGGAGGAAGTAATCGCATCACTATTACGAGTTATGAGTTTGATTTATTGTGGATTTTGTTTTATGTTTTAACTCATAGATGGAAACGCTTAATAGACTTCTTCTTCGTATGTTCTTAGTGTAGGGAAATAAATAAATAAAATAAATATTCACGGACATTTCACACAACGCTATCTGATCCCAAAGTAAGCTAGGAATAACCTGCTTGTGTTATGGGTATCAGGCCACTGATATTAATACTTATATACTTTTAAATACATACATATTATACATAGAAACACCAAGACTCTTGAGAAAAACATTTATGGGTCACACAAATATTTGTCTCCGGTGGGAATCGAACCCACGACCTCCAGCGCCGCAGGCGGTATTACTACCGACTGCGCCACAGAGGAAGAAAGAGACTGTTTATTTTTACATTGGTATGAAGAGCAAAGACGGTCATAGGATAGGCAGAGCGAGTGTAACACCTCTAGTGTTACAAACGTATAGTTCGCTACAAGAACTACTTTCTATTAGGTGGTCCGTATGCTTGTCTGCCACTTCAGAAGCACAAGATAAAAATCATAGCGACTCGAAACTACATCTATTCCCAATCCGGAAGAATCGGATTAAATTGTTCCCTAAAGAAGCGGGATGACACCCGAACTTCCCAAGAAGTGGGATAAGACTCAAACCCATGGGAAAAGACCGGGATAGTGGAACAAAATCTGTGTTGGGAACCCTGGGGTGCTTCCGAGGGCTTACCCGGGACTAGCGGCCATGGGCAGATAGTAGGATACCGTGTGGATTTTAGTCAGTAGGACTACGGCATAGCACCCATGCGTTAAAAAAATGTGTGTGCGTGTAACCTTTACGCGCGATTGAAGTAAAACTTCTTTGCCGTTGACGGCATCAAATGTTATATTAATATCATTCATTCTAATTTTGAAATTCAAATTCAAAATTCAAATAGTACCTAAGAGTTACTTCCGTCAGAAAAATCTGAGTTACTGCCTTGTCGCGCCTAAAGAAGAAGAAAAAGAAGTTTTACTTCAAAAATTACACCGCTGTTTTGACAATGAAATGACGTAAAAAAAAAGAACTTAAATTGACAAGTCAAATAAGCTTCTTCTATCTGAATTTTATTACATACTAGCGGACGTCACGCGGTTTCACCCGCGTAGTTCCCGTTCCCGCGGGAATACGGGAATAAAATATAGCCTATGTTCACCGCAAAGAGAGTAGCTTTCCAACAGTGAAAGAATTTTTCAAATCGGTCCAGTAGTTCCGGAGCCTATTCGTTACAAACAAACAAACAAAAAAACAAGTCTTTCCTCTTTATAATATTAGTACAGACTAGCGGACGTCACGCGGTTTCACCCGCGTAGTTCCCGTTCCCGTGGGAATACGGGAATAAAATATAGCCTATGTTCACCGCGAAGAGTGTAACTTCCCAACAGTGAAAATTTTTTTCAAATCGGTCCTGTAGTTCCGGAGCCTATTCGTTACAAACAAACAAACAAACAAAAAACAAAAAAACAAATCTTTCCTCTTTATAATATTAGTACAGATATAGATTGTATTAATAATGTCTATAGGCAGATTCACTGTCACTGCATTATTAAAGAAAGATTATTTATTATATCTAGATACTTAAATTAGATGCTTATACATATTAATGGTGATAATAGTCGTCACACGACTCGGACATTATGTTTTGGAGCCGTGAACGAATAAAACCATAGACAAATTAATGCCAAGTCACATAATGAATCTGTTTATTAATAGTCCATTATCATAATGTATAATTAAAATACATTATCAAAGTTTTGCTGAGTCGGGTATTTTTTTTTTCACAATTTACATACATATAAGGCCCCCGTGACATTGTGCCCAAAAGACTAGCAGCATTCCCCCTTTGAATAGCAATACCTATTCGCTGAGAGAGAACAAGAAGCCGTGAGACGGTCTCACCCGACTGCCCCTCTAACATTTATTGTGAAAGTGAAAGTTCAATCCGATTGACGTTGTCATTTTTATTTTATTTCAAACTTTGAACAGATGATCTACGTGAGCTTGTGACGTAATTTAATGCAACAGAGCCACAGACTACAGACACAAGTTTCGCCATAAGCTCCTCTACAATCTATTTAATAGAGAGGCTAAAACTACCAGCCCTTGGGTCACCAGTCGACTCAACTAGGCGTTTCTTCAAAATCTAGGATCCCATTGCACCCTTGTTATTATCTTTTAGAGAAATTAAAGGGGTCTTAGAAGGTTTTTACAGGGTCGGAAGCGCGAGGGTGGCGCCTCTGGTGTTGCAAACGTTCATAGGTTGCGGTGACCACCGGTCGTTCTGGTGGGCCGTATGCTTGTCTGCCACCTTAGTGGTATAAAAAAAAAAATAACCGGGAACCCCGTTTGTAAGCATATTATTATGAAAAGACACCTTTAAGTCTGTAGGAGTCTTTCCACTCCTAAGAGGGTTTGCACAAATATTAACTAGGGGTAGGGTCTTCAAATAGGCCAAGCAAAGAGCAATCAAATTGACATTATAACATAATTTTCACGCGTACGAAGTCACGGGCAACAGCTAGTTCATAATAAAGAAATTTCTTATTGGCTAAACAAGCGTCTTGAATCTTAAAATATTACTCATATCTCAATACTTTATCAAATTCGATGCCTACACGATCTTAAAAAGCCATTTTCAAAAACAATTCCTCCAAGAGTAACAAAAGTACTTTCGCAAAAGAAATACTCTCATTTATATCACAAACTATAAAATAAATTATCCAAAAGTGACACTCGATTGTCCGATAATAATCGATTATTTCATTTTTAGCGTTCCGTTTGATATCTTCTTTATCCCTCTAACATATTCGGGGGCTATCTTCCATCTCTCTCTAGACAAATTGTGTTAGCCGTGCGTTCCTCAGGCGATAGAGTTATAATTTATACAAAAATTTGTTAATTATTGTAATTAAAGTGGTTGTGTACAAGATGTTTATAATTCAGATCTACGGATATTTATCAATATTTTATCGGATTATTTTGTCGATCGATTTATTAGGGTACCGCGAGAGAAATGACTATTATGGTAGTCGGTCCAACATGACTTTAACTTAAGTTTGTACAACGTATTTGATTTAAAGAATTTTGTGCAAGTGGGAACGTCAGTCAGTCATCTTACAGTCAATTTTACTTATTGCTGGACAATTTGAGTCTAAATTTACACTCATTTTCTACACGTACAAATAGTCTCCTCAAGAAATCACCACAAAGATTCATGTGGCCGTCAAATTGAACAGATTTTTATATTTAAAACAGGTTTCGCGATAAAAGTTTGTGTTGTGTGAACCGGCCATGGAACGTGCAAATATAAGGTCCATTTGCACTAATATTCGTTTTCGAGTTTGCGAAAATTGCAAAAATTTTGTTTATGTAAACTTCTTTTAGCGATGACACTCAGACGGCTAGTCGTCAAAGTCTATGACTATCACAGATCGAAGTACAACATAATACGAGTATAATATGTAAATGGGGTACACTACATTAATACGAAAAACTTAATTCCGAAAGTCACAATCACGAATTTCATAATGCCGAATTTCATAAGTCCGAATGATTCGAAATCCCGAAAGTCAAAAATCCGATGTTTCATAAATCCTTTTTATTAAAAGTCATAATTTTAAACTTTCGAATGTTTACAATTCCGACTGTCAGAATGCCGAATTTCAAGAAACCGAACCGTTGAATTCCGAATCATTAAAAATCCGCCATATTATAAATACGAACTCCGATTATCAAAAATCCGAAATATCATAAATACATAGGGTGAATGTCGTTTCCACCCGTTCCTGTTTTAACCCGAAAACTTATCATTAAAGACGATTATTTATGTTCCCAATTCCACCCGTTTTTTTAATAAAGTATAGTCAAGTCTAACTACCGAAAATATTATTTCCAAGTGAGTGGAAGGGAAACGACATAACAAAAAAAAATACTTGGTTACTCTGAGTCGGGGTGTTAACCATTCACTTATTATGGTTAACACCTCGACTCGGATAGGTTAGGTTAGAAGGCTAAGGCGAAAGCGAAGCGGAGCGGAGCTCCGGCCTTAGCCATTGTGGTTATTTTTTTTGTTTTGTCGTTTGCCTTCCACTCACTTGGAAATAATATCTTCCGTAGTTAGACTTAACCGTACTTTATTAAAAAAAACTTTAACAGTGAATTTTCGGATATTTGAAATTCTGAATAATGTTTTTCGGGAAAATAACAGTCCGGTCTTTTGATTATTCGTACTAATGAAATTAGGAAAAATAAAAATTCGTACTAATGACTTTCGGATAAATGAATATCGTCCTTTTGAATATTCGGAGCTTTGTTTCTTAAGAATTATAATCTTCGGAATTTTGAACATCGGAATATTGAAATTCGGAAAAACATATTTCGGAATTTTTGGGTGTTCCCATGTAAATGGCATAGATAGGGATAATGTAATACCAACGCATTGCCATTTGAAATAAGGGAGAAAACGCAGAAAGCACACTAAAAAAAGGAAAAATAGCATCTGCAACTCTCATACGGAACCATGCCATATTCTACTTCTCTAACTTAACTGTTACAAATAAAAATGTATGTGATTACCTTTATGTTCTAATTTGGTAAGGCGAGATCGAGCCGAAACGATTCTAATCGATTAATTTATCGATTGGCTTGTTATACATTTAATTAGATTTTGATACAAAACGATTTCTTTACATTTGGAATACAACAGAAATACGTGTATGGCAACATAATAAAAATGGTTTAATTTGACAAACTGGTTAGTTTCTATTAATTTGTTACCGTCTAATCCCGGAAACAGACGTGTCTAATTGTATCGATACATGAATAATCGATTTTTGAATCGATTTTCGAATCGATACACGGATGAAAGAAAAATTTAATTTCTTATAATTATAACCTTCTTAAGCAAGTTTTGCGTAATAAGTAAGTTAATTTGGTTTTATGTAAAAAAAATCTAAGTGTTTCCTTTGCAAGTTGATTTATTGGTTTTTGTAATTTATATACGAATAACATCCTGGGTTTCAAAACGATGTCAGTTTGATGATTTTTGACGAAAGAATTTGAGAGGCGAACGGATATTTGCAAATATGAAATTATTTATAAGTACGCGAAATTGCAATAATTTAAACATTGATAATAATCTTTACTTGAACATCGTGTTCCAAAAAAACAGTATTTGAGATACTGTTTTTTTGCAATAATTTACGCAAATAATTGCAATGATTACACTTAATATTTAGATTAACGTTATAAAGTTGAAGAGTGTGTTTGTTTTGACTTTAGCATCTCCGGAATTATAGGTGGGAATTGCAAAATTCATTTAGAAATCGATAGCCAATTTATTGAGAAATTCTATAGGCTGAATAACATCACGCTGAATGTCACAGTCAAAGTCGTAGGGCCCAGTTAATCTTACTAATATTATAAATAGATAAATGCAAAGGTATGTGTGTGAATGTTTGTTGCGCTTTTACGCTCTAACGACTGCACGAATCTGACTGAAATTTGGTACAGCAATAGATTATAATTTTGAATACACATTTTCGTCCCGGGAATAACTTCCCATGGGAAGCTGAAACAGTAATCGCACCCTAAGTAGAGAAATATAATCAGATTGGCCTTAGGAGGAAGTGAATCCTTCCGTTGCTAACGACAGACAGTACATCCATTGAGCCGCACATGTGCATCACAGCCTACGGTAATTAACTGACTTGTTTCCTTTACTAATAAAGCTGTAGAGTCGCTTCAACATTATTTTTTTGTTGTTGTTTTTGTGTATTGTATCTATCGGGTTATGTTATATCGTTTTTAAATCATTAAAGTGGCAGTTAAGCTGATGGAAAATGATCATCGTAACATATGAACGATTGCTACAATAGAGGTTTTTTATATCACTAAGGTAGTAGACAAGCATACGGCCCACCAGTTGTACTGGTAGTCACCGTAGCCTATGAACGTTTGCAACACCAGAGGCACTACACTCGTGCTGTCGACCCTTTAAAAACCTTCTAAAACACCTTTTAAAGAGCCCCATACTGTAGGCGTTATATATTCCTAAGACCTCTTTTGAAGAACTCCATACTGTAGACGTTTGGAAAAACCGAGTCACGGAACCGATGGAGGTATTTTTGAGAAAGAAAATCTCCAAACAAAAGCTATTCCAACTCTTCTGGGCAATCACCCTTCAATACACCTTAAAATAATTATTGAAAGAGGACACATATAACTTGTGGTAGGCAGATTTGATTGACACTAAGGAAACTTGAAAATTTTACAATTTATTGTTGAACACTGATACTAATTCGAGCGATCAGAAACGAAACCTATCTAAAAGTCTCATAAATGGCACAAGCAAAAAAAAAAGTAATAAGCAACACCTCTACGGATTTAATGCGCGTATAATTTCTTTGTGGCACCGCTCAGAATGTGAGCAGACGTCATAAAATATGCATTTCTTCGGGTGCGTGTGCGCCGACAACACACGCAAATAAACGCACACAACGACGCACACCTTACATTGTCGGTATACTCTATTTACGCACACTAGCGGGCGATCACAATAACTCAATCGCACTACACTGACGCAACTTTTGCATATTCATTTGACTCTTGCAGTTTGTATCTTTGTATAAAATTATAATGCATTATATGACCCGGACGCGCCTTACTGGTCGTTTTTATGTTATAAAAGGTAAAAGGTACCTTTAAAGAACACGGTCTTAGCGAGCATCTATCTATTTTAAGCTTTGCTAACTGAATATCTTCGAGTGTAATTTTAGATTTTGTTATTTTGTATTTCAATATTGTTTATTACCTACGCTTTAATATCGTCGACAATAGTAAGTTCCCAGTATTTATATCAGAATTCATTAAGAAAAACTCTAACACAGTTTCCTCCATTTTTAAAGCGACAGATTCCTTTTGTAGAGATTTATTCAGACTACCCTCAGAGATCAGCCTGGGTTCATAGTTTACCTAGTTGGTTCGAGTCCAGCATACCCATGGCAATTTTCACCTGATAAAAAAGTCCTCAGAGATCACAGCTGCATTGAAAAGTTCGACCTCAGAACCAATAGATCGATTTTTGGGTAGAAGTTGGGCTTTATTAGTAGCAAACTCTTAACTTGACTTGCTTGACTATCCTATGTCGGGCGCCTGGATAGGAAAGAGGACGTCCACAGTCTTCCTCTCGTTCAGTCTTGGTCTTAACGTTTCATTTCACTCCAGGTCTCTCATATGCGTCTGTGCGTTTCCAGGTCTATTTAGGACAGCAACGCTTGCGCTTTCCTTGAGTATGCCAATCCAGCGGAGCTCTTACTATTGACGGCTTATAAATATCCGGATTTCGCCTTATAAATAGGTAGAGATCGTATCGTTTGGCTCGCAGAATAAACACATTAAAGTTGCAATGGGCTGACCATATCTGTAGAAGAACCGCTGGCCGGTGAAGCAATCGAGTTCTAGAGTGGAGACCGCGACTCGGTAAGCGTAGGGTAGGCCGTCCACCCGCCAGATGGACCGTCGATAGTAAAGGTCGCAGGCCGGGACTGGATGCAAAAGGCAAAGGACTTATAACTGTGGCGTGAACTGGGAGAGGCTTTCGTCCAGCAATGGAATGCTAAAAGCTTATTTGATTGATTGATTGATTGTGTGGTTTTGAGTCGTCATGCGTTCCAAGGGGGATTTTCCACTTGATAAAAAAATCGTTCGTGGCCCCGCGGACTCAGTGTTCTGTAAACGATCACTGCAGTAAGCAACTTTCACTATGGCCGGTCCATGGATGGGTGACCATCCATGTGATCACTTTGTGACATTTATTTGAGCGTTTCTGTGCTTCGGAAGGCACGTTAAGCCGTTGGTCCCGGTTGCCAGTAAAATGGCAGTCGTTAAGTCAAGTTGAAGACTTTATTTCAACAGCAGGGTCACAACCTGCGCCTGTCCATTTTAAACACGGCAATACGGCTCACCACCTATTACGTGGGACAAATTATAAAAAAAGGTGTATTGTGGGCATATAATATGCCTCTGCCTACCCCTTCGGGGATAAAGGCGTGACCATATGTATGTATGTATGTAAAAAAAATCCGTCCTTACCCAAAAATTTGTTCGACATCCGCAATGTCTTCAATAGCGCTGCACCTGCGTCGTTTAACCAGTCACTTCTAATTGTAGAATAATTGACAGTGTTGCTCTATGGCCTTCATGTTTCGAATGAAATCGTGTTCTCGTATATTAACTAATTCAATTAAAAGTTCTACTTTTCAAGGTCTGTTTTCGGTTGACACAAATATTTGAGCAAAATGTCGAGCTTTCATTACAATTTACCTTGAAAAGGTAATTTATTAGAAGGTGGGATATATTTATGTCACTTGTACTAGTATATATGACTAGCGGATGTCACGCGGTTTCACCTGCGTAGCTCCCGTTCCCGTGGGAATATGGGAATAAAATATAGCTTATGTTACTCAGGGTGAATGTAAGGGTATCTCCGACCCCGACCGCACGATACTTACCTATAGTATCAGGGCTGTCACTTTTAGTTTATTCAATCGTCGTAAATGACAGGTTAGGTTAAACAATCAACAACATCATCTAGTCCAAATTAGGCCAGTTTAAGCTTGTGCTATGGGATCTAGACAACTGATAGACATATGTACTTATATATTTCTAAATAAATACATAGTAGGTATACAAAAACATCAAAACTCTGATACAAAACTTTGAGGAGCACACAATTTATTCGATTCCACCCGAATCCAACCTGGGACCTCAGCACAACATTCCCATATTAATGATGGCAACATTTTATGGATCACAGAATTAATGTGAAAATTTCAGCTTTCTAACTATCACGGTTCCTGAGATACAGTCTCATGACGGAAGGACAGACAAAGTTCAAAGACAGCAAACGGACAACGTAGTCTCATAAATAGACTCCCGTTTTTATCCTTTGGGTAGGGAACCTTAAAAACGACCGAAATTCTAGAATATTTTAGCTTTTCCTTAATTCATACACTAAACACTATAAATTTGCATTCTTTTGAAGGTTCTATATTCGTTTGAAGTGCCACCAAAGTAAAGTTTCGATTATCAGTCAGTCAGTGTTCACTCACTGCATACATACATATAGTCACGCCTTTATCCCAAAAGGGGTAGTCAGAGGCGTAGTATACGCCCACGTCTCACCTTTTAGTTTCATGTCCCGCGAAATAGGTGGTGAGCCTATTGCCGTGTTGAAATGGACGGGTAGTGTTCTGTTAAAAGATACTAAATTTACTTCAAACTTCTAGTTTTATCCACAAAGAAATTATAAGGGGTCGAAAACGAACTGAGTGGGTTCGAAGCAGTGGGAGTAGAACTCGCGCAGCGAGGGTTCCGTACCAAAAAACGGCAAAATTCATGTTTGTTGTATTCCATGCAACAAACGTTCCCCTAATACAATATTATTTTTCTGATTTTAGTATTTGTTGTTATAGCGGCAACAGAAATACATCATCTGTAAAAATTCAGTTCTCTAGCTATCACGGTTCCTGCGATACACACATTTTGTGGGACAGACAGACAGACGTACAGCGAAGGGTCATGTATTGGGTCCTGTTTTTCACTCTTTGGGTACGGAACCCTAATAAATACGAAGTCTAATAGGTATTGAACGAATTCGTACGTAAGCATTGAACTTATATTACTACGTCCATAATAATCTCAAGGTGCCTACCTTGAGAGTATTATGGACGTAGCAGGTACGTAAGTGAATTATTCAAACTCACCTTTCTTCTTCTTTTGTTACCTATCGTGAATTCGTGAATAACGATAGATAATGAGGGAGTTTAAAAATTACTGTTGAGGCATCCAAAAACAGAGCAATATATATCGTCCTTACTTCTTTATAGGCATTGTCATATTTATCTAATGGCGACAGGTTGTGGCGACGAGGTCCCGTGTTGCGACAGGTAAGAGTACAAAATGTCGCCACCCCAATAGATCCTAAGGGTGTCGTAAGAGGCGACTAAGGGAACACCTTCGCAAAAAGATCCATTACGTAGAGAAGGAAATCTCAAAATGTAACCCGGTTGTCAGTAAAATGACAATCGTTAAGCCAAGTTGAAGGATTTATGCTTGGCTTGAAAATTTTCAACTGCGGGTCGTGGCGACCTGCGCCTGTCCATCTACTCATCTCAGGCTCATCACCTATTACGTGAGGCATAAAACTAAAATGAGAAATGGGGGCGTATACTATGCCTCTGTCTACTCCAACGGGGATAAAGGCGTGATTATATGTATGTATGTAAATAAAGATAGCAGGCAAATGACACATACATTTTACGTAATCACGCGCACGCGGTTCGCGGCAACACTGATTGAACGCTTGGTTTACCTGCTGGGAGCGTTCCGACTAGTACTGATTTTTAAATGTGTGCGTGACGCGCGGCTCGTTCTGACGCGACGCGTCCGTAGGCACTGCGCACGCACACAAGTATACCGCGCTCGGTACCTTTGATATAATTTTGTTTGAAGATGCCTAACTCTATTAAACTCTGATGTAACTTTCCAATGGTGAAAATTTTTTTGAAATCGGCACAGTCGTTTTTGAGTTTACTACAAACATACACACACAAAAAGACAATTTTTTCCTCTTTATAATATTAGTGTAGATAGACCCGTTGGTTTCGATATTTAACAGTAATTAATTAAAAGATAGCTTTTTATGCACTTCTTTAAATAACATAAAATAAAAGCACTTTTTCTGTCTGTGCGCTGAGATCTTTTAAATTATTATTCGTATTTTAATGTAGCTTTCAGCAATAGACAGAGTTATTCAAGAGGAAGGTATATTTATATATTTATGGTAAACGCAAGCATATTATTGGACAGAAAAGTCTGTGAAGTTGCTCCAAAGTAATTATTGATATAAATATTATCATCCTACTAATTCTTACTAAATGTGAAAGTTTGTGAAGATGTTTGGATGTTTGTTACTCAATCACGCTCTAACGACTGACCGGATTGGGCTGAAATTCGGTACAGCGATAGCTTATAGTCTGGAATAGCACCCCACGGGAAAATCATCCCACGGGAAGCGGGAACGGGAACCAAATTTCACGCGGGCGAAGCCGCGCGCATCAGCTGGTATATTATTATTCTTAAAATGTTAACTTTATTCCTGCTCTATATTTTAATATATCTAAATATTTATACTATAGATATAATAAAATATAGAGCAGGAATAAACTTTACAAATTGTCTCAAAATATTAACAAAAAATAAAAGTCGTCCATTTTGTCCAGGACGCCATTTGCTAAGATTTAACAACACATACGTGTTTTGTTACCTCATTTCAAACTGTTTTACCATTCTTGTAGAGTATCGATGACTTCAATCACGTTTAATTGCCGTACTTAAGCATTTTAATACCTCAGTCATGCATTAATAGCGTGAAGATCGTGCCATCTCATAAGCTTTGTGTCAACAGTACTAGTTATAAATAAAACCTATATATTAGTCATATATTAGGTAAATTTATATTGCATCGCTTTATCTTAATTTATCTTTTAAAGATAGATAGTTTGAGTTCATGATCTGACTTACGCAATGAACTTATTTTAACTAGCGTACGGTTTCGCCCTCGTAGCTCACGTTCCCGTGGGAATACGGGAATAAAATATAGCCTATGTAACCCGTAGATAGTGTTGCTTTCTAACAATGAAAGAATTTTTCAATTCGATTTAGTTGTTTCAGAGCCGATACAATGCAAACAAAACAAACATGAAATTGCTCCTCTTTTTAATATTAGTATAGAACAGATACATATCTTCTATAGCTACAAAGAGGAAGAACTGATTTCTTAGCTAACATTTTATACATGCGCCATCACGCCTTTATCTCCTAGGGGGTTGGTAGCGGAGAATTATCACATTTTGTCGTTAGTTTCCTTACGCCCTGTCTATTATTTCTATCACGTTTTCGATACCGAACAACGAGTTCCGGACAGAGTTACCACTCCTCACACATAGCCACACAGTGGGAAGAATCTTAGCCAGAACTGTTCGACTCAAAAGATCGTTTCTCTGTCGAACTATAAAACCCTGGAACGACCTGCCAGCGCACGTTATTCCCTCCTTCTAAAACGCCGGGTTCTTCAAACGGAGCGTGAAGAGGCATATCGTGGAGAACACAATAAACTAAAACTCTTGATATTCACAGTCTAAAACCATTCTGTAATTCGATTCGAAATCTCAAAAGCCTGTTTAAATACTACTCATCCACAAACAAGTATAATCTCTGCAGTTCCATTATTTTGCAAATAAATTAAATAAACAATAACCAACATAAATCGCTTACAATTTTCTCATGAAAACTTGCAAAGAATCAAGAATCGATGTTTTAAATCGATAATGAGATCCATAAACTATATGATATAGCCGTACAAGCAGATCACCTGCTTACAAACAAAAAATAATCGATTCTTTGAGCAAAAAAGCTCGATTATCGCCGCTTTAATCCACATAATCGATACGAGACGTTCGATCGTTGGCAACGGTCTATCCGTTATTGTGCTTCCACCTTTAAATTATTGTTAATTTCTTTTTTATTTTCAATTAGTGTTTCATTTACGGGTTAAGGTCTATTACAGTGGCTACAAATTGTGTCATTGGTTTTTATTGTTTTGTTAATTATGATAGTAAGTAATAAATAAAAGGGTTAGACTGTTTAGCACTTGGGTAGAAATTTGAGTCTTTTTTTTTTAAATAACGTCACGAATTTCTACTACCGATTCATTTATTAAAAATATTCTCATTATATTTAGGTACATACATATCGAGAATTTTAAGAAACACTGCCCAAATTTAACCACTGTCAGACAAAGTTTATAATATCGAGTCCCGTCGTAATCAAGTTGTCTATTTTCAGTTTAAAATGAAATTTATTGAAAAATGGTAATATTGATAAACAATTTTCAAAAAACACAAGTAACTAGTTAGTCAAATATATATCAAGTACTTAAATAATTAGACTACAGAAAAGGAAATATGTCACTCAGCTTGAAACAAAAACCAGCCTCTAATTGACTCGAAGATTGAACAAAAAAACAAAAACTGCGACCAACCATCAAGTCAAGCTCAGTAAATAGAACAAAAACAAAAACAAGCTCATGCAGAATCATTTACTCCAATCAGCGCGTGCGCAGAACATTGTAGATAAACGTGACGAAGATCTATAACGAAAGGCTGGACTTGACTTTACCTAAGTGCCACACTTTTATAAAATTGGATTAGAAAAATATTATGCGCTAGCTGATGCCCGCAGCTTCGCCCGCGTATATTTGTTACCGTTCCCGCTTCCCGTATTTTATCCCCTTGGAGGTAGAATTTATCAGAATCCTTTCTTATCGGATGCCTACGTCTAACATCTCCCTGCATGCCAAATTTCAGCCCGATCCGTCCAGTGGTTTGGGTTGTGAGTTGATAGATCACTATGCCAGTCAGTCAGTCACCTTTGAGTTATACCTATATAAAGAATATAGATTTCGGGTCGTGTCGTACGAAACGTCGAGATATCGTCGGTCAAAATAAAATATTTACGCGAAAAAGACCAGGGCGCCGATTCTCGCTTCACACGACATGAATAGGTGGACGGAAATCGACGTGTGAAACGTCACATATCTCATATTTAGGAACGGTGAAACATGAGACGGACACCGTTTCACCCGTAAATTGGCGTCCACGCATTCACGTCGTGTGGTCGAGAATCGGCGCCCTGAAATCTGTAATGCATAGTACAAGTCGTGTGAGTCTAAAAATCTTAACAGAACAAAGAACTTAATATCTAGATGATTTAGATACTTAGTTAACATTAGTATTTGTACAAGATATTTTAAAGAGAATCAGAATTTTAAAATTATCATATACCTTACTATAAATGTGAAATTTCGTGAATATGATGCTTGATGTTTCTATCACGCTCTAAGGGCTGGACCGATCTATGTGATGTTTGGTACAGGGACAGATTATAGCCTAGAATAACACGTAGACTACCCACTTTTAATCCATTGTATAAATTCCCATGAGACACGGGAATGAAAACAGATTTCCACGCGGACGTAGTCACCTCTAAAGTAGCGCCATCTAGAGAAGTTTAAATAGATATACAGATATACTATGCCTTTAGATATAATGAGTTAGTTACAACACAAAAACAAATGAAAGCCCAACAAAAGCTATACGTCATTTGGCGTTACACCGCACATAAAACTGCCCCAACAAACGTAATACGAACAAGTGATCTCCGGCGCAACACATCTAGATCCCTTATCGATCGATGGATCCCGATTTGATCTACGCATGCGTACGTTCATAATTAACTTTGGTCTTTCATCCGCCGACCAAAGTTTACGACCGCCTGCTTCGTGTAAACGTCTGAAATCATATTGCCGAGTAATTAATGATCAATACTAACTTTAAAATGGACAATTAACTACATTGTACACAATGCAAAGTAATTATAGCATCACTAATGTTCTTAATAAGGTATTGGATGATTTGGATACAGATCTATACGTGACCTTTCTTTCATGAATCATGATTGACGTGTAACGTTTCAATGCAGATAAAATAAGGAGTTTAATGAGGCTTGAAAAATTCAAATATTTCACTTTTGCCCTCCAAAGAAAAAAAAACAGGAATTCTAAAAAACGTTCGACAATAAGATTGACAAAGAGATTTTTAGATACAATACAAAGAAAACATACGAGAAAAAACTAAAATATGTTTTCAATGTGGCAGTAACAATGAGTGATCTTTGGAAAATAAAACTAGACACGTTCGCTCCTTATCAGTACATCACAAAACGTAATATTGTAATAAAAAGTACTTAGAATATGACAAACTTGTTATTCGTCATGAAAATCGCGTTACATACAATTTACAATCATAATTCCTGGACATAAAGGTCTATGTCAAAACTAATGATACTTTCGTCTGTAAATTTGAATTGGGCACCAATTGACGTAACGCTACGAGGAATGAAATGATTCATCTCGTTTCTGAACAAATTGGGATGTGAGATTCATATTTTTATTCAATTAGATACGCTGGAACGTATATGTGACATGTATTCAATAACAATATTCGTGAAGACTATGACATTTCATGTAGTGTTTTTGTTGCGGTTTATATTTTAAATCACAAAACGAGTCTTCGACATCATAACTTGATAATAAGCTTAAGAATTCTAAGTAGATACTTATACATAGATGATCTCGTGTATGTCAATAGTCAGATCTTTGTCCGTACGTACACCCATCGCCCCGCCTCATTACCTCCTATACGATACAGCCTCACTTTAATGTACTATCACATTGACCGCGACGACCAGACTATCTTGGGCTCTCGATTCAATAAAAACATTAATAAAGTAATCAACATTACATATCTCAGTAAACTGGACATGTATTACCAAAGATGTATCGGATATTGCTCTTGGTGGAATCTAGTTTTTCCTTCTACAGTCGTGATAAAGTTGAAAATGGATTGGAATTTTATAGTTATAAAGCAAATGTTGGCAGAGATACGTGAATTGGTGTGTGTAGTAACCGCATTTACATTTTAGACATACTTGCAAGAGTAAATGTCAATTTAGATGGAAGACGGGTACTGATGCAAGAAATTGATGCAGTTATTGAACTCTTTCACGATGATCTGATTGTCAATGTGAAGACAATGGAATAATTAATAAGGGATATGAGATATACACTTTCAAATTGTTGATTTTGAAATTGAAGAATGATTGGTGATTGGTACGAAAGAAAGTTCGATGTACGTAGTACATTGATTACAGTAGTTTAAGTGGCTTTTTTTAACGTGAGAAAAATCCTACATAGATGCTATACTGGACTCCTACCGACTAAAAACCACACGTATCCTACCTAACAGCGTACAGCTGGGAGCCCCGGGTAAGCCCTCAGAAGGATACCCCAGGACAGTTTAAGTGGCTAGGTGACGCAGTACTGGTGTTTTTTTTTTTTTGTTTAACGTGTGGGAAAATCCTCATGGATGTTATGCCGGACTCCTACCGACTAAAAAACCTCACGTCACGCCCAACAGCCTGTGGTTGGGAGCCCCGGGGAAGCCTTCGGAAGGATGTCCCAGGACTCCCAACAGACCCACGACCGCCACTGCGACCTCGCCCAGGAGGTGGTTCGGGTGCTATCCCGCGTCTTTGGGGGGTTTCGGGTGTGATCCCGCTTCTTAGGGGGGGGCGTGCATGAGTTCCTCACGTCACGCTGCCGTCATGGGCCTGCTTCTGTAAGGACGGTGAGCCGCCCTCTCACCGTCCTCAGGCCCCCGGTCATGGTGGCCGATAGTCCTAACGCAGTACTGGTGTTGCTGCGGTCTCATCGTTATGCAACACTGTGAAGGTGATAACCCGGTGCGGCCGGAGGTGTAGCCAAAAGGGATTGCTGTCCCACCTCATTAGTGCCATGGGGTGGAGTAGCATTCCACGTAATGGTAATATGAATCACCCAGTGATATGCTCCAGGTATGGAGCATGACAGCAAGGACCCCAGAAGCCGCTGATGCGTGCCTGGGGTTCCTCCCTCCTGCCGAGGTAGGCCGCCGCGGGGTTTAGTGGGTAAATCGAAAGTCGGGAGTCCCACATACGTCCTCCGTCTCCCCAATGGAGGGTGCATACGAAGCATAACCCCGCGTTAAAAAAGAAACTACTGAAATCGTTGCTGGGGCTTTGGTGGGGTGAAACCAAATATTTGTGAGAATGTATTATTTATTTCGGCGATTGGAGGTTTTCCAAGTATTATATTTTTTATATATTTCAAACTTTAGCACCGAGTACAAAACAAACTTAATGTCTTAAGCATTTTCTATCAGTCATCCTTGGGATAATATAAAATTAAGATGAGGTAGTTTCTCGGGAAACAAATAAACTAAAATCATAATACAGAACCGAAAATATCCTTTATCCCTACTATAATAATATTATAAATGCGAAGGTAACTCTATCTGTCTGTTTGTCTGTCTGTCTATCTGTCTGTCTGATTCGCTGTCACGCCTAAACGGCTGGAGCGATTAATATGAAATTAGGTATAGGGATAGTTCGAGGCCCTGGGAAGGATATATGCTACTTTTTAACCGACTGCACAAAAGGAGGGTTATGATATTACGGTATAACGACTTCTACGCGGTCGAAGCCGCGGGGAACAAGCTAGTCTAAAAATAAACCAACGTTTAATTCAAAATTCAGCCAAACAAAATCGTTTATCTAAATCTTAAGTGACATTTTAATTTCAATTAGTCATAGAACTGTGAATGGAGTCCAAAAATGAAGGCTCAGTCATGACATTTATTCCTTTCCCACTTATCTAAATGCCAGAGGGGGATTATGTAGCTTGCCAGGTATAGACCGGTCACAGCTGTCTTAGGGATTTTGAGAAATTGTTCAATTTGTCTGCTAAAACAAAGTGGCTAACAAATGATTTTGATTTGCTGTTGGAAAGCACTTTTCCTCAGCAATATCAAACATTTTCAGACTTCTTAGGCTTCAGCAAAATAAACATTTTAAAGAAACCTCATGCTTCAAATTGGTCCAGGTACTTTGGCCGCGAGAGGTTACATTGAACATAATGATATCTTTTATGAAATACATAACACGCGAAAAACATTACAATCTATTTGAAATTAATCAAGCAAAAGGCTTTTATTAGACTCTTGTGATATTCAAACCAAATTTCTAATTTAAATTTCAAGAATTTTACTCAAACAATTTCGGAAAAGGCTCGCCCACTGCTATAACCAGTATATCACCATGTATATGTCTATCACCAGCAATCAAATACAAACGGAAGTCCCCACCCAATTTCCTCCGATCCATAAATCCCAGGTCTTAAAACTTTCGATCACTCGTAGTTCCGTTGAGCGAGTTCAAAAACCCATTATAAACATTATGGGTATCCATTGTTTCGGCTGAATGAACCGGCACAATATCTTACGAAATTTCCTAAAAACTAACCAAGGAAATTATAAGTGTACATTATGTTTGTACTTATCAGATTCGACGTCCATTGTCTCTTTGTTTTCGATTGGTGTTTAACATTTTAAATCGAAACGCCGTGTACGTTATTTTGTAATGTCTTTATTTAAGTTTCTAATTATTATGCATTGTAATATGTTATAATGTCTATAGTATATTAATTCCTAACTCTGAAGTGGATTTTAAAATACAGGTAGTGTATACGGTTAAAGATGCAATCAATATAATAAAAGAAGATTCCTTGCAGCTACATATTTTTCTCAACGTCAATTTCCGGAAAAGAAAGAGACGTGTAGAAAATTAACAATCTGCCTACTATTATGTTAAAACGGCTACGTCATTCCTAACTCTGAAGACTTCATCTTAAAATACCAAAACTGTAGTCTGTTTAGGATGCAGTCAATAAAAAAGTAAAATATCCTTACGTCTGTTTTGCCAAACGTCTGTTTCGGTATAAGAAACTCTTTACGGAACCAAGGTTCATATCATACTTTAACGAGACTCTGGACACAAAGTGGCAGTCTACTGTTGGACGTATGCGTTCAACAGACGGACCTGCTTCTTCAGCATCCAGTCCCAGTCCGCGACCTTTTCCAGGTAGTCGTCCATCTGGCGGGAAGTCTTATCGTACATTTGCTGAGTCGCGGTCTTCTCTCTAAAATTCATGTGCTCTCACCGACGGTTATTCTGCAGATGTGGCCGGCCCCTTCAATGTGCTTATTCTGTGAGCTATGTCGACCAGTCTAGTTTTGAGTGAGGATAGCATTCTAAGAACTAACGTAGTGGCTGTCTCAGTTGCCTGTAAACCTCACTATGAAGAGTATTGTGATAATGTATCTACTAAGGCCGTAGTTACTAACTCTGTACCTAGAGTATCTAAGTGTGAACTATACAAGAAGGCTTATTCCCCTCAGGGGACGGGTTAATCGGCGTGTTTATTGCCCACGCCCAAAGGCGGAAATATTTGATTAATACGTGTAATTCGAAAGTAATATTCGTATATATCCATTTGCACAACTCTGCCCTGATTTTTTATTACATATTCGTGTTTTTGAGTATTGCTTTGTGCATCCGCGTTATAATTTCTCTCTTATTTTCGTTAACTATCTTTTTGACCCTAATCTTGTCTATATAATCTCAATAAATTAGAGGCTATAAACACAAGTCACTTTCGACATACAATTGTTTTATATGTTCGCACTTTTATGTTTTTATATCGTGAGTTTAAACATAACTGTTGAACATGCTCAAATTAGGGCTGCTTGGTTTTCTAGTTCTTTATCTTTCGACCTTTGATCAATATTAAGGATTTTTAATAGATGCTTGCTGTGTTTCGTGACTTTGTTTGTTACTTTCAAAACCCGTTAGCCCAGGATCGTCGATCTTTTCATATTTGGTTATATTACTCGATGTCTCGGCGTTTCCTTTGAATCCTCCAATCTTTCTCTTCATGAAAACCTGCTCTGAATTATAGCAAATATCAGAAACCAAAAATTTGGTCGAATCAGTCCAGTTGTTCTTAGAATTTTGCGCTTAGCTAAATATTTAGTGATTTATTTTGTCTTTTGGTCTAGCGGTTAGAATACCTGACTACGAAGCCGAAGGTTTTAAATCAACTCAGCCAAAACATTTATGAAAATAGTTCTTTTTATTTTACTTTGTAGTAGAAAAATAATTACTGTTTCAACTCCTTTAGTAGTTTTTAATCTGTCGTCAACCCTAACAAAGTAACTGATACCTCATTCATTAATAATAACCTGCTCTCTCTAAACCGATGTTACAATCACGACTCATGCACGACTTATGTAACAGACCAAATTATCTAGCCGTATGTTACCATCCATTGTGTTACCAACTCTAATCTACATAAGTATAGGTATTAATTCGTCTTTCAAAAACGTTTTTGTAAAAAAATCATGGCGTATTTCGACACTGAGATGTTTCAAGTTTAATTATCTTTAAAACTTTACACGCAAGTTTTCAATACAATACATATAAGACCTTGTAATGATGAGCTCAAAAGTGTTTAATTACTTACAAATTCTGGATAATATTATATATCAAAGACAAACCTATATAGGTATACTGTTTCTTATAAAACTGCTAGATAAAACCGGTCAAGTGCAAGTCGGACTCGTTCACCGTTTCCGTACCAAAAAAATGGGAAAAAAATGATGTAATGTATAGGAGTCCCTTTAATATTTTTATAGCGGCAACAGAAATACATAATCTGTGTAAATTTCAACTCTCTAGCTATTACAGTTCCTGAGATACAGCCTCGTGACGGACAGACAGACAGACAAACATACAGTCAGACGGACAGTGAAGTGTCATGAATAGGTCTCGTTTTTACCCTATGGGTATGGAATCCTAAAAACGATTCCTTGTAAAGCTAGTACCTACTTAACAGATAAAATTCAATAAAATTCTAACTGTAATCTCAAAAAGTGTTCATCAAGTTAAACATTCGAGCGTCAATCCACACATTCGTTTCTATTTAAATGATAAGATCTGGCGTCTTGGAAAAAATGAATCGATACACAAAAACAGTTTCGTGCACCAGTGTACATAGACCGAGAGTCAACGATCACTCACAATGGGTTCCGCAGTGACTAGGAGAAAACATTGATTAATTACCATAATAATTTATTTGATACTCCAAAACTTGATACGGGGAGGGGCCGCTTACACAAGCCGCTATAAGTTTGAGTTGTTTTCGAACTAAAAACTTCTAACAATCAAACTGGGAACGTAAACGCGAACGAGGAAAGACTCGCTAGTTTTTAAATATGATGAAAACAGTACATTGTTTGGTTGAATATGATGCATGGAGGTGATTTGGCTCTTCCAAACAAAAGAATAAGTTTGACGGAAAAGGAATGGATGAATGTATCGTTAGCTATTATTGTTTCGATATGTATTAGCATAATATAAGTTTTTGTGTGTATCAGCGTGGTTTTTTTGTTCAGGTCTGATGTCGGCTTTGAATCATTTGGACCAAGCTCGCAAGAACTCTTTACAGACAACCGTCGACTACTCTAGATACGTTAAAAGGTATATTGTGGCTTCTGAAATTATACTTTAAGTAATTTAGCTGTCACTTTTTATGGGGATTCAAGCGTGAATTCTATTTCGAGTGATCGTTTTTGAATTATTAGAATCGGTATTTGATGGTGAGACATTTATATCTTTTTTGGTTCTTTAGATATTAATTTCTGTAATGTTTTTAATTACGAACGGTGCGTTCAACCGTGTTGCGCAAATGTCAGATGTTACTGCTGATTGGTGATCGTTGTCGGAACCTACAATTACATTAACAATAATCTTTTCTATTAGGTACAGTTCGACTTTGGAATGCGGTTCTTCGTACTGCAAAGATCTTGGCTACCGGGAGCATTTCCACTGCATGGACTGCACGGCCAGGGTGTTTTGTAAGAAAGAAGAGATGATTAGACATTTTAAGGTGCGTTTATAAAAAACCTCTTTTTATTTGACTACCTATCTGGCTTCATCTATCAAGTGTTTTTTTTTACTTTATTATCTTTATCCTTATTCACGACTGTCCTCGGTGGCACAGTCGTTAGTGTCTGTGACTGCAGTACTGAGGTCTTGGATTCGACACCCGGGACAACTACTTGTGTGATCCGCTAATATTTGCGTCGGAGCTGGGAAGTTTCCTATTTATATATTTAGAAATATATAAGAATATTTATTTCTAGCAATAAGGCCACCCTCTGTACATTTATAAAGTTGTAATATCTCTTGTGTTTTATATTTGTGTACAATTAGCTTTATTCTATTCTATTCTAATATTCATCAGGTGTCTAGATTAGCTTTTTATGAACTAGATGGCGCTTTATGAGCATTTTTCAAAATGTTTTTTTTTTCAACAGTGGCACAAGAAACGCGACGAATCTCTAGCCCATGGTTTCATGCGTTATTCTCCACTTGACGACTGTTCTGAACGATTTTCCGACTGCCCTCACAACCGCAGTCAGACTCACTACCATTGCATTCAAGACGGTTGTGATAAGGTAAATAAAGTTTTTATTTAAGCATATCTTACTAATATTATAAATGCGAAAGTTTGTGAGTGTGGATGTGTGGATGTTTGTTACTCTTTCACGCTCGAACGGCTGAACGGTTCTGGCTTAAATTTGGTACAGAGATAGCTTATAGACTGGAATAACACATAGGCTACTTTTTATCCCGGGAATAAGTTCTCACGGGAAGCGGGAACACACTTTACGCGGGCAAAGCCGCGAGCATCATCTAGTTAATAATAATGTTTAATTGTGTTGAGATTATTACTTACACAGTCACAAATTATTTTATCTAAGTACTTAATATTAATAATTTTAACATTCAAAATAACAAGATTAGTCATTGGAACATCACAGAGAATTATATCTAATATTTTATTTATAAATAAGCTTTTAATTTTTAGCCCCTCTCTATAAAATATATTGCAGAGAGGCTTATGGCGAGACTTGTGTCTGTAGTCTGTGACTCTGTTGCATTAAACTACGGCACTAAGTCACGTGGATCATCTGTTCAAAGTTTGAAATGAAACAAAAATGACTACGTCAATCGGATTGAACTTTCACAATAAACGTTTTAGAGAGGGGCAGTCGGGTGAGACCGTCTCATGGCTTTCTTGTTATTACCTCTAAGGCAGAACAAAGTTCGCCAGGTTAGCTAGTTTTAAAGCACTCTACATTTTGTAACCTACTATTGCCATCTAGCGAAAAACTGAAGAACTATTTGAAATTCTTTGTTGCATTGCAAACTGAGACTTTACGCATCTCAATAGCTACTTTATTTTATTAAAATAGCTACTTTTTTTTGACAAGCATACGTCGAAGTAAATATCTGATCGACAGTGTCTACTGCAGCCTGCTGACCCAGTTTCCGTATCAGAGGCAAAAGTGGATAGAATTTTAAACTTGTAGGTACTATCTATAGAAAAAAAAATTGTAAAGGGATTAGTATGCTAACTAAATCATAGGTAAATTTTAATGTCGCGCAAGACGTGTTAGGTAAAAGAATTGGTCGGTTACGAGTAGGGTCTCGGTGGCTCAACTGTAAAGCGTATTGCGCGGTATGTGAAAAGTCGCAGGATATAGATATTTTATCGTAGGTGAGTATCTATCATGGATTAAAATAATGCTATCTTTACAGGTATACATATCAACGTCAGATGTCCAAATGCATGCTAACTATCATAGAAAGGACTCGGCAATTCTCCAGGAAGGTTTCCAAAGGTTCCGAGCCACAGAGAGCTGTGCGGCCCCCCATTGTGTGTTTGCGGGGCAGAGGACCACGCATTTTCATTGCAGACGCCCAGGCTGTACATATACTTTCAAAAATAAGGCTGATATGGGTAAGTATTGTCTTTAATATTACTTAAAACTGTATCGATTATGAAAAACATTTCACATAGAGCTCCGGAATCAAACCTACTACCGCTTATAGTTCTGTATCAGTAAAGTTATCTTACGAAATCGTTGCTACGTCACTCTACCTACTACTTGTGTCATACGAAGAATAATAAGATTTCTTCTTTGACGAAACTGGTAAAGAAAATAAAAAAAAAGGTTTATCTCCAATTGCTGACAGTTTCTTATTGTTCTTCTTTAAGGCGGGCGGGGATATCATTTTAGATTAAACTTCACAAAAGCTTCATAAAAAAAAGTAAATAGGTAAATGCAAGAAGAGAAAATAATATATACAAAAACACAAATCTGTTTTTCACATTCACCCCACAATAAAAATCAATTTTTCTGTTTCACAGAAAAACACAAAACCTATCACATAAAAGACGAAGCGTTATCAAAGGATGGCTTCAAAAAGTACATGAAGAATGAAGCCTGCCCGTACCGCGAATGCAGGTTCAGCAAGACCTGCAACCATATCCACTGCATCAGGCCTCACTGCAACTATGTACTGCACTCTAGCAGTCAGATATTTACTCACAAACGGAAGCATGAGAGGAAGGAACAGGAGATGAGTTTTGGGTAAGACTTTTACATACATACATACATATTGTCACGCCTTTATTCCCGAAGGGGTAGGCAGAGGCATATTATATGCCCACATTTCACCTTTGTATAATTGGTTCCACGTAATAGGTGGAGCCATATTGCCGTGTTTAAATGGACAGGCGCAGGTTGTGACTGCCTGCTGTTGAAATAAAACCTTCAACTTAGCTTAACGACTGCCATTTTACTGGCAACCGGGACCAACGGCTTAACGTGCCTTCCGAAGCACGGAAACGCTCAAATAAATGTCACAAAGTGATCACATGGATGGTCACCCACCCATGGACCGGCCATAGTGAAAGTTGCTTACTGCAGTGATCGTTTACAGAACACTGAGTCCGCGGGGCCACGAGCGCTTGCTAAGACTTTTACATAGTTTTTTATTTTAAGCTCTTACTTTATGGAAAGTCATGGTGCATCTAGCGATTGTGGCCTCTCTCACCGTCCGTAAGACTCCTGACAGTGGTCCTCAAGTTGGCGGCCCCGTGATGTGTCTCTTCACGCTCCATGTTAGTTTCATCATAAAAGATTGTCTTTTTGTAGTTAGTCGTTGTATTGCAGCGTAAAACTATAGCATCTCTGACTACTCTCTACCAAATCTATCATGGCGAGTGTTTGGAAGAGCTCTTCAACTTAATCCTATTCTATCTTTTTTGATGTCGAACAACGCTGGGTAAAAGGGCCACTCTTATAATGAGAACCTTCTTCAGAACTGAGCGAATCACGATCAGCTCTATCGAACCATAGAATCTTAGAACGCTTTGCCGAAGCACCTGTTAACTTCCGACTACTATATTGCAGCTTCAAGTGAAGCGAGAAAAGGCACATCTTTTGGGCGCCAACTCCTCAAGTTGGCACCCAAATGATGCGCCTCAAGTTGGCACCCGAATGATGTGCCTCAAGTTGGCGCCCAAATGATGTGCTTCAAGTTGGCGCCCAAATGATGTGCCTCAAGTTGACGCCCAAATGATGTGCCTCAAGTTGGCGTACAAATGATGTGCCTCAAGTTGGCGCCTGTCAATTTTCTTATAGACTATGAGAATTGCCCCAATCGCTATGACTTCTCATTAGGCAAAGTAGTTTTGTTTGTCAAAAGCAATTTATAAAAATGTACCTACCTGTTCGCAGGCTTCCAACATCAGTAATACAAAGCGCTTTCATGCAACAAGGCGGAGACCTCAGCATGTATTCTCCTGGAGGTAACCTTCAAGGAGATGATGACATGTCCAATCAAATGCTGGACTCGGACTACCCATATCCATTCGTAAGTATCAATTTGACTTTCTTTCTTTCAATCAAATCAAACTATGGCAGTCCAGTCCTGGACGTAGGCCTCTCCAGCCATAACACACGGTCTTGCGCCAGAGGCATCCAGTCCCAGTCTGCGACCAGGACCAGGTCTATGGTTCATCTGGCGGAGGGTCTTAATCCACGTGTACCAAGTCACGGTCTTCTCTCCAGAACACTCCATTACGTGGAAAACAAATTCAGCTGATAAATCGTGGACATTCTTTTTATCTGTGGAAATCCTCATGAATTTTATGCCTCCTGACTCCTACCGATTATAATCCTACAACTGCCTACGATCGGCGGTCTCGGATAAGCCTCTGCCTCTGCATGCCCAACCAAAAAGGAAACTATGAAGAGGTTGAATTAAGAATATCGGGAAAATTTCACTTCGCAAACGTAACCGAGGACAATAACTAGTCTCATACATACATACATATAGTCACGCCTTTATCCCGGAAGGGGTAGGCAAAGGTACACCTTTCACATGGTAAAATACTAAAGTATAGGCCCACATTTTACCATTTAATTTTATGTCCCCACGTAATAGAATATAAAACCCGGTTGACAGTAAAATGACAATTGTTAAGCCAAGTTGAAGGCTTTATGGGCGGCTTGAAAAATTTCAACTGCGGGTCGCGTGGACCTGCGCCTGTCTATTTCAAAACAGCAATAGGCTCACCACCTATTACGTGGGACATAAAACTATAAGGTGAAATGTGGGCGTATACCTACTATGCTTCTGCCTACCCCTTCGGGGAAAAAGGCGCGATTATTGAATGTATGTACGTAATAGGTGGTGAGCCTATTGCCGTGTTGAAATAACTATGTCCATCTCTAATTAGTCATCACCAAAATTATGTCCACTTAGTCACACATAAACATATTATAATACAAAATTGGTGAACGATGACTAGACGGTAATATAATTGAATGATTTTACGCCACTTGGGCATATTAGAGTTAATAGAGATGTCAACGTCCATCTTGGCATGTTAAGTGTGACTTTATAAAGATGAGCTAAATGAGCTGTTCAAGTTTGTTCTGCTATTTAAATTATCAAAGACTAGCGGACGTCACGCGCTTTTACCCGCGTAGTTCCCGTTCCCGTGGGAATACGGGGATAAAATATAGCCTATGTTCACCGCAAAGAGTGTAGCTTCCCAACAGTGAAAGAGTTTTTCAAATCGGTCCAGTAGATCCGGAGCCTATTCGTTACAAACAAAAAAACAAATCTTTCCTCTTTATAATATTACTATAGATTAAAGTAGAGTCATTTTAATAGGTAGGTAAAATTTGGCAATTCATTTTTAGAATCTTTTGACAATAAAATTATGTACTTGCCTTATTTTGCTCCTGAAATTTACGAAAGAAAAAATAATAATAGGACAGGGATTTGTCTGGTGATTTGTCAAATTCACATATCTTTCAAGTCCGTATCGATTCATTCACTTTCACATTCATCATTCTCATTATGAAGTTAAAACTGGCAGAAAGGCTTAAGTATACATAATGCTTAAAGGCTTATAAAAGCGTACGCTGCAATCCTTCGCATTGCCTTAGGATTTGTCAAGGTCGAATACGGGAGCAGCCCTTGATATTCCACAATGTGTGCGGAATCAAAATTTAAATTTTTAATTTTGAAAAAAATGTGTGGTTCTTAGTTATAGTTGTTAAAAATATTTATCTTTTTGTTACATAATGTGGAATAAAAACATTTTTCTTTTTTCTTTCAGACTACAAATGTTAACTATTTATGACGCCACTTTAATTGCCTTATTTTTTTGTTTTAATGTGCTGTAATACTCATGTATGTTACGCTTTCACGTCGGAACTACTGACTCGTTTTTGATAAAATTTGTACAAATTTAGAATAGAGCTTGGGAAAGATCCTGCGCCTTCCGCATCCAGTCCTTTCCTGCGATGTTTTCCAGTGCATCGGTCCTAATGGAATAGACTGCCAAAGGCTGATTTGAATAATTGATTGGTTTTAGGTTTATGGCGAGACTTGTGTCTGTAGTCTGTGACTCTGTTGCATTAAACTACGTCACTAGGTCACGTGGATCATGTGTTCAAAGTTTGAAATAAAACAAAAATTACAATCGTCATTCGGATTGAACTTTCACTTTCACAATAAACGTTAGAGGGGCAGACGTGTGAGACCGTCTCGCGGCTTCTTGTTTATGTCAGGAACAAATCAATTGGAGGAAACGGTTTAAAATAAATAATTAAGTATAAACGTTTTTGACCATATTTGAGTGTAAAAGTTTTCAATTCAATTCATTAATTTCATTGTCACTTGTAACAAAATTTCAAGGAAATTCATACATATACAGGGTGAATTTTTCAAAAGGGATTGGATGGCCAAATCCGAAACTATAAGGAATAGCGAAAAATGCTCAAAGGAGTCACGAGCCCGATTTCGATGAAACTTAAAACCTCATCATTAGATTTTTGAAAAACCCATGATCCTAGCTGGGAATCGAACTTGTTGATTTTGAAAAAAAAAAACACATCCTTTATTATTACACCATACGATAGTGTTGCTATTAAGGATCATATTCTGGGAAGTAATGATATACGGCAAACTACAGGAAAGAGCTCATCTTTAACAAAATACATTTTATTTTTCTTACGTTAACTGATTAATTGTTCAAAATCTTTGCAATACATAGCTGGATTCGAAACCTCAAGGAATAATTAAGGAATATTATTGGTTCCGTTGAGAATATTCTCTAAAAAATCATTCTGAGCATAATTTAAAACACGGAATAGTTACGATCTATTCTGGGATTTCGAACGAAACAAATTATGATACAAAATTTAGGTACATGAAATATGCATTCTATTAAAATTCCAATTGTTCCTAAAATTTGGCGTATATCATTACTTTGCAAATTTTGATCCTTAACAGCGACTCTATCGTATGGTGTAATAATAAAGGGTGTGTTTTTTTTTCAAAATCAACAAGTTCGATTCCCAGCTAGGATCATGGGTTTTTCAAAAATCTAATGATGAGGTTTTAAGTTTCATCAAAATCGGGCTCGTGACTCCTTTCAGCATTTTTCGCTATTCCTTATAGTTTCGGATTTGGCCATCCAATCCCTTTTCAAAAATTCACCCTGTATACGTCCAGAGACGATAACTATCCACTTGCTAAGATCCTGACAAACAACTTTTGCTGGTTCAATGTTCATAAGTGTCCTCATACATGCTCTTCGGCAAAGGATACTCTGGACCAGGTTTTTTTCTCAAAAGATTATCGATTTTATCGACATGAGTGCGCCGAGGTCGACCCGATCGAAAATGGATACCTACCAAATTAAAGTTTCTGATATTTTTTTCTCTATCAAATTCTCTATATTCTAATCGATTACATTTGTCACATACAGAACCCAGCTTTAGTAGAAGAAGCGTCAAGAAAGTACATAGACACTTTTACCGGTGGGAAGGAAGCGGATGATAAATGCAGCAAATGCAGCGCTTTAAACAAGCACTACCACTGCTTAGCGGATGGATGCAAAATGGCGCATAGGTAAGTTTAAAATGCTTATTTTAAGTATAAGGGAAAGGTATTTTGTTCGGTTGTAATCAATAAACTCGGAAACCACTGAAACGATTTTTCAAAGTTCTTTCACTGTAAGAAAGACAAATTATTCTGAAGTGCTCGTATCATCATGTCACCATTTAAGGGAGCGGGGACAATAAAAAAATGTCATCAAATCTGGCAGATTTTCATACATAATTTGTACTCGTAAATACGAGTACGTTTGGGTTAAATGGGTGCTACGCCGTTCATAATATGTCTTAGGTCCAGCTAGTACGAGTATAAAGTCATATTCTACCTCTCTACAGAGGTAGGTACCACCTATTGGCTACCACACCTAACCTAAAGTTCGAAGGTCAGATCGTTCTTCATTAGATTCACATAGAGCACATAATTTTTTTCCCTAGCTGCCACACAACAATGGTGAAACACGTGATGGAGCACGAGCAACAAAACCAGGTGACTGAAGCTTACTTCGTGACGTACACACGGAACAACCCCTGTATGAACTCCGCCTGCCAACATATAAGGGACATCACTCATTATCATTGCACCTGGGTAAGTTATTTTATACCTTATTGAACTACATTAAAGTTTACTATCAAAGAATCCATTCTATCGCAGTCTGCTTCTGGACGAAGGCCTCTCTCATCTTCATTTTGGAACGGTGCTTGGGTTTACTGTACCACGTTCTCGCCAGACTAGTTAGTACCGGGTTTTGTGCAAAGTTTTCCTACTCTTCGCCATGACCTTACCTTAGTCAGCAGGTGAGACTGGCTTCAGTCCCACAGGTCTCGGTAGTCAAACGCAATTGCGGCAATAATCTCATCATCAAGTGGGACAATAATATTGACGATGCCTGCCCCTTTGGTGCACGAGGGGCCCCTTTGGGAGAGGTGCATATGAACGTAATGCCAAACATTTATTGAATTCGCGATTTTCAACATTAGTTTTGTTGCAGGAAAATTGCGGAGCAGTAATCCTTTCATCAGAAGAACAACCTTTCCGTCGACTGGAACACCATCGCCAACATGCCATTCTCAGTCCTATGTCCCCCAACTTAGCGTCTAGATTCGCACCAAGCTTCACCCCTCAGCTCTCAGCTCAACTCCATCCCAACATGGCAGCTCAACTCGGCCAAGTTCCAAGTCTGCCAAATCTTCCGCCAAATTTGGCGCAATTGGCTCAAATGGCACCAACCCTTACGTCACAACTGACTCCTAATCTCCAAGCTCAACTGAATCTTGGAGTAAATCCTGTTCCACAGCAAGTCAATCCTTCAAGTTCTTTAGATGAAATGTTCAGCAGGAAACGTGGAAGACCTCCAAAGAACAGAGTAGTTGAGGTCTGGACGGATAACGTTACGCCTCAAGCTATATTCACGTCGTTCAAATTGCCTAAAAGCAATCAATTAGCACCTGTGATTCAGGCACCAGTCATACCAACAGTGGAAGAATTTCCTGTAAGTATTTCCTTTTGTATACTACTGAGGTAGCATTGACATACAGCCAGCGTTTGATTGGCACTACTAATATCAAGAAATGAACGCAATTAACGAAGCAACGGTCATCCATCAGAGGGCTGACCGTAGCAAAAGATGCTTAGCGTAGTGATCATTTATAAAACATTGATCAAATTTCAGGCAAGAATTATAAAGCAAGCTACGTACATTTCTTAAAAAGATGTTATTATTTACAATGAATAAGTAATATATTATAAATATTTTGTTTTATTTGCAGCGCATCAAATTTCAACACTTTGAAGTATTCACCAGCCTAGATATCTGTTCATCGTCATACTCAAATTGCCAACTACGCATGACTCGACTCCATCTTCACTGCTTCAACTGCAGTTTTGCAGGAGAAACTCACATGATCATGGAGACTCATATGAGAGAAGCCCATGGCATCAGCCCCTTACTCGAAGGCTTTGATTACTTTACTTCTTTCGAGCATTGTGGAGGAAAGAGTTGCTTCAAGAACCACCTAAGATCTCATTTCCATTGCGCTCAAGGAAATAATTGTCCAGCAATTCTGACTCAGTATTCAGCTTTAGCGACACATAAACATGGGAGAGGAACTCCAGTTATTAAGAGTGAAGAACAAGAGAAGCAGTTTGAGGAAGCTAAAGATTATTCTCTGAAAGAGAGAGCTTCTGTGGATAGTGTGAATTCGATGAAAGAGCCAAATGAATCATTTACACCTACCAACTTTTCTATTAAAAGTGAATTTGAAAGGGAACAGGATAATGTGTCTGGTGAGTGTCATTCCTTAGCAATATTTTTCTACTGCCCCAGTATCGCAGACTGCCATTTTTGAGTTGAATGTCAGTGCAATTCGATAAGTTGAATTTTTGCTGGAAAATAATATCCCAAGATATTTTAGGTGTAACGCAGCAGATTTCAAATATCTTGCAGTTAGCAATTTTGATGTCATACTTTAAACAATCTGTACAAATGCCAACCAGTATAATTTTTATTTTCTCAACTAATCTTCAAATCATTTTGATTTCAGTAGTAAAAGCGACGGGAACCTTCTACCCATCATCGCATCTCCGCAGTAACACATCATCTCCATCACCCAGAAGTATCTACGACGCTTCCCCATCAAAAGACTTAAAACCTCGAATGGACTTCGACCGAAAGAAACTTTACGAACCGCCTAAAGTGTCTGGTCCTACAATTCCTCCTTCGTGCCATGATCAGACATGTCCTTTGAATAAAAATTCTTCAGGAATGAACCTGCACTACCATTGTCCTCATTGTAGCCAAGCTTACGTAGATTTGAAGTTGCTATTCAGTCATATGGTGAAGAAGCATAGCAACAATATGGAGCCAAGCCCTGTAGGATTGGCTGCAACTAAGGTGAGGCATTTTCCGTAAAATACCTAAAATATTTTGTACTAGCTTATGCCCGTGGTAATATTTTTTTTCAACATTTCTGTTCGGTTATTTTATTGTATTTTACACGAAAATTATTAGATTTATACTTTGTTATTACGAATAACGATGTTATTTACGAACCGATTGAAATAAAACAAACATTAAATGTTAAGTGATGCAAAGCGCAATGCGATATTGAAACTGCATTTAAATCGGTTAAACCGTTACTGAGATAAGTGTGGACAAACGTAAAGTCAAACAGACAAAAAATATTGTTTTGAGTTCTATTGCGTTCATAAAGTCTAATATAATTGTCTAATATCTTTCATAGTCTAGTTACGATATTATCATTATGTTTTGATGGTCTTCAATAAACTAAGAGCTCATCTATTTGCATAGGAGACGCTGGAAAGGGAATATCCAGAGATATCGATACTGCCTTCCACTGCTTCTTCGTCGTCGACCAGTCAGGCACCTTCTCCTAGTCAGAGACCACCAAATCCTGCTGATCAGGTATGTTGTACCCAAATGTTTTCAATTTCCCTGTTGTATTAATGTAATTTTTAGTAGGTATATAATAGGTTTTAAAGTTATTTGAAGGGAATTTTATATTTTACACAATAGTTCTCATTCTCTACATAATCAATAACTTCAGTTATTCTCATTTTCTTTGTCATAGCGTCTTGCTAATTATAACACCCAAGCATTATATTTGAGTTCTGAGATCTACTTATATTGGATGTTGTGGCAGCTCTGGTTTCGAGTAGGTCTTGATAGCTTAATTGGTTACCCCGGTAAGAAGCGGGTTCTAGTCTTGCTGGAGATCAGAGTCATATTAAATTTACTTGACATTGTTGGAAGGTAGTGACCTAAGTTCCTTTGCTAGGAGGTGGACCTAAAGTACTCCTTATCACATCTCTACAAAATCAAAAATGTCTATTAAAATTTGTGTCTTTTGTAGGTTCAAACAGTACAAAGCCTTCTTCTACAACAGTACCTGGCAGGAGGAAGGAAAGGCAGTCTTCAGGAGCAACTGAAAATGCAACAGCAGTACACGGCGTCGTTAGCTGGTCTACCAGGATTGGCATTATTTTCTCAGGGGTAAGTAATTATTAGCCCACGTAACTGTACTTTTTATATTTACGATTTTTTAATTTAAATATTCTTAGGGCATTCAAAGCATTGGCCAAGTTCATTGCATACTCATTTTCACAGTGTTATTCGTTGCGAGTATTTTTGTCAATAAGTCTCAATGTGACCCATTTAAGAGCACCGCGTTAAGAATAAAGGTTTCTAAAGTCGGCTCGCTAAGGAATTTTGTTTTAAAAACTTGAGTTCTAGAACCAAGTTTAAAGTGTTTTTAAAGTTTTCTCCAAATTCTTAAGTAAATTAAAATTTGTCGGGACGAGATCTGGGAAAAGTGCTTGAGGGACAGTTTCCAGGTGTAACTCTTGTAATGGAAAACAGGTTTTAGTAAGTAAATAATATGTAGAAAATATTTAATAACATAATTTTCCTTTATTGCAGAGGATCACACTTCCCACTGTACCCAACTATGTTGTACCCACCAGAGCTACTGCTGGAGCAGAGCTTATTGCAAGGTCACGGCCTGCCACCTGGTCTGGACAAAGAGGCTGAAATGATTGCCAAGACGTAAGTAACTGGTATTAAAATTACTGTTACATTCTTGCTCAAAATGCCAATGAAAATAACGGTAGTACTGCGCCATCTGTTAATGATTTTTGAAACATAGCGTTGCTCTAAATTTTAAAACTGATTAGTTATTTTATCCATATTTTCATTGGACTATTTTTTATAACCAGATATAAACCCAGGATGTATCAAAACTAGACACTTTGCAACCAGTAATACTCGTAATACTGGTTACAATCGCAAGCAAAAGTTCCATGTTTTTTTTTCCAATTTATGGAATCATCGATAGAAATAGCCTGTACTCCTTTCATAAACCTTTATTCACTTTTTGCTTCTTCTTTTAACTGTATATTTGTATTGGCAGCAGGCGAACGCATACCACCAGAGGTCCTCACATGCGCGTCATGAAAGACGAGCCTATTCCTGAAGGATATCTTCGCTTCAGGTTCAATGAAGACTGCGCTTATCAACATTGTGGATACAGGTTCGTTTTATTTTATTTCATCGGAATGTCATCATCATATTTGTGGATATTCTCACACAACATTATCTAGTCCAAATTAAGGCAATTTAAGCTTGTGCCATGGGATATAGGCATATGATAAACATACTTTTATAAATCCATATTGGGGAGGATGACAATGCCAATTCACGTCTTGCTTAAAGAATGGAGGTTTGCAAGAGAAATGCTTGTTTTTGTCATAAATTCCAGCTGTCTATGGTGTTACAAAGAAAATTTTATTCATTTCATTTTATTCATTTCAGGGAGCACCAAACCCACTTCCACTGCACAAGAAAAGACTGCGGTTACTCGTTCTGTGACAAAACAAGATTTGTACAGCACACGGCTAGACATGAAAGGTAAATATAAAATAAGAATATAATAATATTAATTATAAATAACAAATCATATTAAATAAGTGGACCCAGTTTCAATCCTTGTGGTATACCATATTTTTTATTTTCTGTAATATATTTTCTTGAGTACTAGGTATTTATGTTACTTTTATTTTACTTGAACATTCTTCTTTTTAGACTGGACACACTGATGGGTGGCGACTTTCAACAGTATCGTGCTAATGTCTACTGCAAACGGCTCGAATGCCCGCATGCTTCGACTTTTGGTGAGCATTCGATTGATAGCATACCTATAAGAAAAAAAAAATATCGTTGCTTACTTCGGAAATTTTTTTAAAGCAATTAATATGCTACATCTATCAAAATATTTTTATTATGAAGTGAAAAAAGACAACTTGGCTCTGACGGGACTTTAACCCGTAATTGCATTTTCTTTGGTTTAAATGGCGTCAAAACAAAGTTGTCTTTTTCAATTTATAATACAAAAAATGCTAACTATTCTTTTAGACTATAACAAGCTGCGATTATTAAAATATGCTCCTGCATTTTGATATTTTTAATTTGTTAAAAAATTTTGACTTTCTGATTTCTGTGTAGAAAAGTAATCATTTTACTAATTTTCATATGGGTGTTCCCAGGTACAGGTCAAAACAAGGCATCACACTTCCATTGCCTGAAATGCGACTTCGTGTGCACAGACACTAACAAAGTAGTAGCACATCGTCGACAACATCAAAAGCTTGACTCTATTCAAGCGGCTGGATTTGAAAAATTCCCACCTAGTAAAGGTAAGAAAGGATTATAATTTTACTAAAAATTATTAGGAGAGACCCAGTATAAGTCTCTGTGTTATGTGTTAGTTATATTTTATCTAATCCTTCAATTTTTCGAATACTATTTCAATGTGTGAACTGTATTGTTAAACTTTAATTTAATCTTCACTTTGGAGTTTCACAGGGCATAATTATGTTGCCTTTGTATAAAATAACAGAAAATACGTATTTTATGTAGAACTAATTTGTTAATTGAATGTGTCTTATTTTCTTTCAGGTTGTGGTTACGAACCACAATGCATTCACAGCAAGAAGCAAACCCACTACCACTGTCTACAATGTGGCTTTGCAGTCCTCGGCTTATCACAAATGACGTCACACAAGTACAAACATCAGGAAACGAACCTTGGACCTTCCACTAGCGGAACAAATTAATATTTATAAACATTGTGAAAGTGAGAGACTAAAAAGTGATATAGACTTCTAAAATATTGATATTTTTTTCGTAAATGAAAAAGTGCAACCTAATCTGCCTTTAGATCAAGTCAAAAGACTAGAAATGTGTCACATCGAAAAGCAGATAGGTTGAAAATGAGTACTTGAAAAACGGTGATTTAAATAAATCTATAGCAGAATTTCTTCTACTAATAGATTTTAATATAGTGTCCCTTGAAATTTGTGCCTTAGTCACAAGTCGGATTGAAACAAATGTGGCAAAATGTTTGTGCCAAACACAAAAGTAGTTATTAATTGTTGAATTTTAATGAGCGATATATGATAACGTATGATGAAATGTGTAGAATATTTTCCGACAAATGTATGAACAAATACTTGAATTTATCTTGTAGATGCAAGAACATGCATTGATACCTTTTTTACAAACAATTTTTGGAAGTGTTTCAATTTTTGCAGTAAAAGTATTCAATGTCGAATTTTGGTTCAAAGTTAACGCTTCCAAAAATTGTTGGTAAAAAAAGCGAATTTATATTTAAAAAGTGTGTATTTCCTAAATCCTGACCAATCTTAGTTGTTAGTTTATATAAAATATTTATATTTATTACTTCCCCATGAAAAAAGACATTTTTACGAATAGTATTATTAAATGTAGAACTTCGTGAAATTATAAAAAAAAATAAGGCAATAAAATTTGGTTTAAGAACACCACTTTGTGCCTGGAGGGTGTAAGTCATGACAATATCGTGTTTTGTGATAAGTTCTGATAGAAAAAAAATACTCATATAAAAAATAAACCACCTTTGAAATCACCAAAAGTAGCCTATCAGAAAATATCTCAAAACACAAAAAAATATATTTAGAAAAAAAAACATATTTAATGAAAAATGGTCAATTCTATAACAAAAAACAACTTGTAAATAAGATTAGATTATATATTAAAACATTATGTTAATAAAAATGTAATTGTTACAAAAATATCGGTATAAAATTATTAATGTATAAAAATTAGGACATTAGTGTACAAAAAATGGAGTGCTAATGTTTCCGATTCATGAGGTAGCCATAAAATGCCATAAATTTCATTATTAAGTAATAATTTTAATTGTTAACACATTATTACAGTATTATATTATATTTTTGTCCTTCTAAAACTTACCTTTGCATTCCTGTATTTGATTCCTGGCGAGAGTTTGGGCCATTTATTTTTAGAAAGTGGTTAATGGCAGCCATTTTGTGACCAAAACTTTTTAATTTTGTATTCCCTATGTCCTAGCATGTATCAGTATTTGTAGCGTAAGCTCTCTCAGTTGTTCCTATTACATCATTGTATATCTTTTATTTTATTAATTTGTAGTCTTCTGTATTTTCAATACATAGTTAGAAACCCATAGAAAAGTAGTAAAAAACATTTTCAGCCCACGAATGATCACTATCTTTAATAATAGTAATAATTTCATTATTTCAATTTGATGTCTATGGGTCAACGGTAATGAAAATGTTGATTCAATACTTTTAATTAACAACAGTTCATTGTTCTGATGTTTGGCATACCATTTAATTATGGATTTTATAAAGCCTTCGAAAATACCAGATCTCAGCTTTCAGCTGTTCATTGAAGATTATTCTATATCAAGCAACTAATATTTGATTTCTACAATCTTTCAAAATTTTAATTTACAAAATATGGTATAATACCTACAAAAATACACAATTTACGATATTTCTTTCATTAATTTAAAATCTAGTTGATTGTTCAATAATTGGTTGCAAGAATATGAAATCTTCTTTGATTGTGGACTTTCATCTATGACATTTCTTTTTTATTTTATCAATATAGGCCGTGCCATAAAATATTAGTCACATTTATTTTAGAAATACGAAATGTATTGATCTGAACGTCTATGTTTATTATTAATACTTACTTAGCTTCTTTGTTACAAAAATTGACTCATAAAAAAACATTGGCAATAACATTATTATTTTGTTAAATAATTTGTTTGTTATCTAATTTTATGTTTTCTGTTTTTATTTTTTTCCTCTTTAAGTTTTCTTTCTCAACATTTTTTATTAAAAAAATAATTTAATCGCATATTTATGTATTTCTAGAATACGTAGCTTTAATTTTAGTATTGATTAATTAACTTAAACAAATTTGTCCCGTGAATTACAGTAGGTGTTTGCATTACTGAATGGAGTGTTTCAAAAAACCCTTTTTTCCAGAAAAAAATATTGTTTGTGTGGTACAAAAAACATATTTAATAAATGTAATTAATTGTCCAAAATATTCGAACAGTTTGTTCGAAATTGGTATGATATAGTTTAGAATTGTTTACCTCATGAGTTCTAGGAATTAAACAAGAATATCCTTATAATACTGTAATTTTATTTCTATCTACCTATTTTTGGCAACCGGGACCATTGGCTTAACGTGCCTTACAAGGTACAGAAACTTACTGTGTTGGTATAAATACGTTCCCATTCAATAAACTTTCCAACTAAGTAACAGAACTAGTGGGAATACTTGAAAGACAAGTCATGTGTAAAAGCATAGTCTTATGAATCACAGAACTAATGGGAACAAAAATTACCAGTAGTTCTGCCAACAGAACTACTCATCAGAACAGTTGATGGGATTAGTTTACGAAAGTCAGGTGTAAAGCATAGTCTTATAAATCACAGAAATAATGGGAAAAAAATTACCAGTAGTTCTGCAAACAGAACAGGTGGGAGTAGACGTCTGTTCTGAAATCGTTAAGTCGTAAAGCCAAGTTGAAGGCCTTTTTAGGCGGCTTGAAAACAGTAGACAGTCACAACCTGCGCCTGTCCATCTCAACACGGCAATACATTGATACAGCTCACCAAATGTTACGTGAGACAAATTCTAAAAAGGTGAAATGTGAACATATAATATGCCTCTGCCTACCCCATCGGGGATAAAGGGGTGAACATGTATGTATGTATGTAGGGTAAACCACCCAATCGTTGGCACTCCTCCAATTATTGGCACTTTAGGTAATTTTGCCCATTTCTAACAGAAAAAGAATGCTATTTTACTTTTTAATGCATACCTACAACTACATAATGGGCAACACCGAACTGAAATAAACTAGGTTTCCCTTATTTTTCGAAATATACTCTTTACTAAAGTGCCAATAATTCATTCTAAGAGTGCCAATAATTGGGTGGTTTACCCTATGTTCTGAAATCCTTAACCCGGAATTAACCTTTATGACTAGTAGGTAAAATTGGATACCAGCTAAACCTACATTTCCGAAAAGAAACCTTCAGAGATTCATTTATCGGTAAGCAATAGTTATTAGATAATATTGAATTTGACCCAAAAATCTTGGAACTGCCTACATCCATAGGGCCCCAAGTTAGCCATTTCAGTTGTTTACCTAACTGTACTGACATTTGACATTGTCTTTTCTTTTTCTTATTTTGCCCTTCGCCAACATCCAGTAGGAAAATTGATACAAATAGAAAAATTGATACAAATTAAAGTCGACTGTCATACTGAATTTCGAAGTTCAAAATCGCGATGAACTGTAGCCCTAAAGTACCGAAACGCGACTAACGTTAGTGCGAAAGTACGCCACATCGATACCCATAATTTCTAATGTTTTCCACCGCGAAGCACGTTAGTGCGAAAGTATTCCACATCGATTCACATATTGTCGAATGTATTGCAGCGATATGCATGTTAGTGCGAAAGTCTAGTAAATGCGAAGGCATGCCACATAGACACACTTCCCATTTTCTGCTAACTAGAATGCTATAAGTATGAACTTCAGATTAATTTTTAGTTCATTGAGTGCGTATCTTAGAATGATTTCTAAAGCAATTAGGTACAAACACTTATATAATAAAAAAGCTGTCTATTGTATCCCAAATACATTTTTTTCCGATGAATTATAAATAACCTAATCCAATTCGTAACTTTTAATTAAAATAATTCTGGAAAACACCAAAACTGCGCCTGATGTACCTATTACGCTTAGCATGTTTTTTTCGCGGTGCAGTTAACGGCTTGTTAGTTTTTGAAGCGCTCGTGGCCCCGCAGACTCAGTGTTCTGTAAACGATCACTGCAGTAAGCAACATTTACTATGGCCGGATATGGATGGGTGACCACCACGTGGTCCACTTTGTGACATTTATTTACGAGCGTTTCCGTGCTTCGGAAGGCACGATAAGCCGTTGGTCCCGATTGTCAGTAAAATGACAGTCGTTAAGCCAAGTTGAAGGCCTTACGGGCGGCTTGAAAAATTTCAACTGTGGGTCGTCACAACCTGCACCCGGGTCGGCAGCGCGTGTGTAGCGCCTCTGGTGTTGCAAACGTCTATAGGCTACGGTTACCAACCTTCCGGTGGGCCGTAAGCTTGTCTGCCACCTAAGTAGTATAAAAAAAAAAACGGCAAATAGGTAGGCACTTCGTAATGACACTTTCGTTATGATTGTTTATAATATATTGCGTATTTATTACTCATTCATTATTACTCACTTATCAATAAATGGTAAACTGTGATGTATTCATGTTACTATTATATTACCATTGGCTTACAAACAAGTACAAAAATATTAAAAAGAAATCAACAACATAATTTATTATTGACAATGTGGGTAGATACGTACAATATACAATATGATTTCATTCATTTGATCTTACTTTAACATCGGATAAGTTACTTCTTTATATGTTTAGATTTCGTAAAAATGGATATTCCTTGTAAAATTATCAAATCCTAAAAAAAATAATGATCTCTTGCTAGTGATTGGTTTTCTGTATATGTTAAACAAACAGTGCAATAATACATTCTACTGGTGTTGCGTCAGGAAGCAATCTTCGAGTTGTTGTTCTGCGATAATCACAAAAAAGATAAGTGATTATCATTTTATGAGTAAAATGAATAAGATTTCTCATATCCATGAACCTGATCATGATTCTGCGCGGGCACATACTTTGCGAGGTTCATTAAAAAGGAGAGCAGAAAATAGTTTAGATCGACCTGTACAAATAATACAAAAAGCCATACAGGAAGTACCCTCTACATCGGCTCCTTTTATGCCTTCCAAAGCCGCTATGCGAATGGTTATGCAGAGAGAACGTGTTCGAAATAAACCAAAACTTCCAAAAAGCTTAAAAGAATTTACTATACCGGATCAATTCACTGAAATTGAAGGGGAACAATTTTTAATTGGTAATTTCAGTGATGAAGATGTTGGTACTGTTATTGTCTTCAGTACCATACAAAATTTACGTCTTTTACATCAATCGAAGTTTTGGATAATGGATGGAACATTCCAGTGTTGTCCAGATTTATTTTACCAACTTTATTCTATACATGGAATTGTAGGCCAAAATGATGAGACCAATCAAATACTACCACTTGTGTACGGATTATTTTCAAATAAAAACAAACGATTGTACGTAGTTTTATTAGAAATCATTCTGAGACACACGCTTAATGAACTAAGCATTGAACTGAAGCCTGAATTCATAATTACTGATTTTGAATTAGCACCTATAAGAGCCTGTCAAAATGTGTTCCCCAGTGCACAACACAAATGCTGTTACTTCCACTTATCGCAAAATATTTGGAAGCACATTCAAAGTGAAGGATTAGCAAAAAAGTACACCAGCAATAGTGAATTTGGGCATAAAATGCGACACCCGGCAGCGTTGGCTTTTTTAAAACCGTCTGAAATACCAGAAGCGTTTGAAATTGTTCGTGACCAAATCATTCCTCAAGAAGCCAGTAAAGTAACAGATTGGTTTTTTAAATATTACGTTGGTGGAACGTACACACGAATGCCAATTAAATCTTAAAAGAATACGCATAAATTACAGCTAAAAAGGTCGCCTGCTATATTTTCGCCGCGAATGTGGTCGGTTTTGGATTGCGTTAATGCAAACATTGCGACAACCCAGAACGCAATTGAAAACTGGCACAACCATTGGAATAGCCTCCTGAATAGAAAAAAGTAAACATTTACAAAACATTAAAAGAATTAATTAAAGAGCAGAAAAACACGACATTTGAAGCAGCAAGGATATCTGCAAATATAAAGTAAAGAAAAAGAAGTATCTCAAACCACACAAAAAAAGTAAGAGATCATATGTTACAAAAAGAATCTATGGATTTCAAAGACTATTTAAGCGGTCTAGCATATCTCGCTTTTATGAAGATTTAATTTAACGAGTTGGTAATTTAGTCTTAACAAGGGCCAATGTTTTTAATAAACATTATCTTTTTTTGATGTTGTAAATATCTTTTTGTTGGTTAATCATTAAATTTTATTTACCCTTTTTTTATCGTTCCACTTTTGACACTTATATAAAAAACTGACTTTGTTCTGATATTTATTCAAGTTCCAGTAAATCTATAACTTTACACACTCACACAAAACATCGATTCGTCAATCATCGATTTACAGTAAACATTTCTGTGTGAAGCAAGAAGTAGCATGCCTTCGCATTTACTAGACTTTCGCACTGACATGCATCGCGCTGGAATACATTCGACAATGTGTGAATCGATGTCGCGCACTTTCGCACTAACGTGCTTCGCGGTGGAAAACATTCGAAATTATGGGTATCGATGTGGCGTACTTTCGCACTAACGTTAGTCGCGTTTCGGTACTTTAGGGCTACAGTTCATCGCGATTTTGAACTTCGAAATTCAGTATGACAGTCAATAAATCAGTTGTGTCAGAACAGGTACAGTTCGACATGTTTCGTAGGTATTGAACTACGATTACGATTCTATCATAGCAGAGTTGATTCTATTCTGAAAGAATTGAAATAGCCGACTAAAGAGACCCCGGAAGACTGTTGAAGTAAAACCCGGACTGATGAGCTATACGTGGCCAACCCTTTGTCCACTAAAATTAACTAAAAAACTCCCCCAAAGCGGAGAGAAGACGGTTTCCATCTTCCGATCAGATTTCGTTATTTCCTCATTTCGACTCCGCATGATGTAGGTAGAAATAATAATAATTTGATTTTTCGAGAGAAAACGTCTTTCTCAGCTTTGGTGGATATCGGGCCAAACGTTGGTAGTTTATTGCTTGAATTTACTATCTAAGCCATAGATTGCTTGCGTGGAATACCTAATGCTCTCACCTTTGGGATGACTCCCCGAGGTACTTGCTTGACACGCTGGAGGTTTACTAATGTTTGCCATAATTTAAAATGCCATAATTTCATATGCCATACTCTTAGATCATCTAACCACAGGATGCGCCTTATTTAAGCATTGTTTTCTGCCAAGTCACATGACCATTTGGTCTTTTGGCTTTATAAAAAGCACTGTACATCAGTACATCATTTTATATGATTAAACTAGTACATTTCATTGTAGTTGACTGTACAATAAAAATTAACACACAACAGCCTAAGATTGACGTCACGTCATTCGCTGTGAACAGTCGTGTGCGTTGCTCTCATATAATATATTATTATACCCACCTACAATGGTTCTAAGTAAATGTGCAGTGTGTAAGAAAAATATAACGAAAAAAGCACCTGGATTGGAGTGCAGTCGGTGCAATAAAATAGTACATGCTGATCCGGTCTGTGCGAAACTTTCGAACAAGCAGCTAAACACCCTACGTAACTCTTCGGGTATAGAGTGGAGCTGTGATGACTGTATGAAGAACGTATCTCGTAGATCATCGTTTTTTGCTCCCGGAGATGAAGATGACGAGGAGTCTGACACAGGGCACGTCGATAATTTAAAGAACTCTATCGACCCGCATAAACTCGTCCAAGACATATCGCGAGAGTTGAAGAAAACCTTCCGTGAAGAGCTCGGTAGCCTTAAAGAATCTCTTCAATTTCTAAGTGAGCAAATGGATTCCATAGAAACATCTGTTAAGCAGCAAGATGCTCGAATAAAGAACCTTGAAAATAAAAATATGGACCTTCAAAACAAAAACAAGAATCTGGAACTCCGAGTGGCAGTACTGGAACAGGGTATGAAGCAAACTGAACAAAATGCTCTCTCATCAACTCTGGAAGTGACTGGCTTACCTGAAATCTCATCGCCTGACGTCTCGAATATCCTTACAACCGTGGCCTCGAAATTGGAATTAGATGTGCAAGATATACAATCGTCTTATCGCATACCGGGAAAAAAGGACAAACCGTGCACTATTGTGGTTGAAATGAAGTCAAAGAATGCCCGTAACAACTGGATTTCTGCTAGTAAAATTAAAACCATCATGGTGGGTCAGGTATGCTCGGATGTAACTATCGACAAAGCATCGAAACGGATATACATAAGAGAAGCTCTCACTAATTATTTCAAGACCATGTTATATAACACTAAGCTGCAACTACGAGACTCCTTTCAGTATATATGGTGTAAAGATGGAAAGGTATGCGCTAAAAAATCATCTAACAGTAAAACGTATTTCATAAAATCTTTAGATGACATCTATCAAATTAAAAAAGAAAACAACTTGTAAAACTAATATACGTGTAATATTATTATTTATTTAGCTATAATATACTAAATTTATTGCATGGAAGAACCTTATATTAAAGAAATATTTGATTGTACTTCGATAAGACATTTTTTCCAACAAGTTCCTACTACAAAGAATGTAAAATTAACCTGTATACACATTAATATACGATCAATAATAAAAAACTTTGTAAATTTACTGCAAGTCATACATAGCTGTCCATTTCATATAGACATAATAGTTCTCACTGAAGCTGGTATATCGGAAAATATTGTCCAGTTATATAACATACCTACCTATAATATGTACTCAGAGCTTCGCGTAAATAAAAAGGGTGGTGGTGTAATACTGTATGTAAAAGATTATTTAAAATTCACTCCGATCAAACAAAACACTTTGACCTTCGAAAATTTGTCGGGTGTTGTGAAGATTGGGTGTAAACAAGACGTTGCAATATGTTGTATTTACAAACCACCGAGTTCAAAGAAAGTTGATTTTGTCAATGAACTAGGTAAGTACATTTCCAAATTTAACTCCAAACCCAACCTTATTCTCCTTGGGGACACAAATATTGACCTGAAATCCATGTCATCGCATCGAAACTCTTATTTGGAAGCACTGCACGGGCGCGGATTGATGTGTGGAATAACAAATTACACTAGAATCGAAACAAAATTAACCGTCGTCTCAAAAACTTGTATAGATCACATTTTTGCTCGTCTCCCCACATTAGATCCGTACTCGGCAGCGCTCAACGTAGTACTGGCTAGGGGTTTGCACCGGAGCAGTGAGTACCGGAGAAGCTCCGGTGATGTACCGGTTAAAAGTACTCGGTAAAAGTACCGGAGATCAATTGATTACTCTCCGGTTTTCTTACACTGTATAGGTACATGTTGTATGTGTATGTAGGTACCGGTAAAAGTATTCGATTAAAAGTACCGGAGATCAATTGATTAATCTCCGCTGAAATATTCTAACATGTGTTATGTATTCAATATTATTTATTAAATATAATATTATACCTATTAGACGACCTGTTTGGTGGGGAGGCAAAGATACTGTCTATTAATCAAGAGGTCGCGGTTTCGATTCCCGCGCAAGACAAATATTTGTGTGCAAGAACATGTTTATTTGTCTTGTTGGGAGTGTTTCTATTGTATCAATACATATAATAAAATCGTGTCTGTCTGTCTGTACGTTTGTGCACGCTAATCTCAGCAACCGCTCAATCAATTGCAATGCGGTTTTCTTTATTGCGTTGTACTTAGTCTGCTCCACTTAAGATTTAGTGTTTGCTTCATGTCAATCAGTCCATAAATAAAAAAGTTATGTCAATCTAAAGAATTAAATATAAAATGCAGCGTACGAAGTCGCAGGCAACATCTAGTCTAGTAATAAATACGTATTTACAAAAACAAATGTATCTTTATGTTAGTTCTTAAATGATACTTATCTTGGGCTCAGGGGTCGGCAACCTCGCGGCGGCTCGCGAGCCACTTGCGGCTCTTTAGTTCCCTAAGCAATTATCATAGTACATTTTCAAAAACATATTACCGTTGACATATATTCTACCGATAGACAGGAACGTCCATACATTGAATATGTTCCAGATTTCTACGCGCTTGAACGAGAATGGACTCGCGCAGCGGGTGCTATAAAACTCATATATTGGTATGAAAAAAAAAAGGGTTTAACATTATATAATTATATTACTTAGCATTAACTTTAATATTTTTACCTCTGTACATTGCGTTTACAGCACTTTGTTTGATAATTCTACCACAACAAATTAAAATATCTCCGTCACGTGCGTTTCATTCGTATTATGGCATAAACCGAACTAAAGATGGGATGAGTACATTTACCGCAGTTGAGTGGTGCATGCCGCTTGTTCTGATCGCTCTTTAAAAGTCTAGATATTAAAATTACAAGTTTTTGGCTCTTCTGACAAAAAGGTTTCCGACCCCTGGTCTAAGGCACAGTAATAATGTCTAAGGTTTTGGGCTGGATGTTGATGGTTTTATGATTTACATACTTATGAGGTACAACTTTAAAAAATCCTGAAACACGTGTTCATTTATTTTTGATTAGATGCAGGTATACAAAATGTGAAGCAGTTTCCATTGAAGAAATGAAGAAATTCCCATACAAACTTACAACCCTTCGTTTACCTCCTTATTGATATAATTTAACAAATCAAAGATATTGTTATACCCATGTAATGCTAGCCTTAATGCTGTCCTACTAACTTTTATGCTGACTCCCGATTATTAGCCCCTTGCTCTGTCCAGTGGCTCAGCCACAAGCCAGTCTGTTTCCATCCTCCAACACGCGCGGTTGCCTAAGGATCCCGAAAATACTTTATTATATTCTTTCTGAATAAAGATCACAGTCACATTCTTTTTTTAAAAAACGGTTTTTGAAACTCCGTATAACAATATGCATGTCTATTATTTTATAACCAAAAACAGGTATACATAATTTCATGTTTTTTTTTTGTGACGAATTTCCATACAACTGTTTATACCTTATTTACCACCTTAATGGTGAAATTTCCCAAAATCCTTTCTTATAACTTACCTAGTTAATAAAAGGTACCTACTGTCCAAATGTCATCATTTTAGGTTCTAGGGTTTTTCTCTACATTGATGAGTCAGTCGGTCAAAATCTCGCTTTATATTATTTATAGATGTTAAAGATTTTATATTAAACTATTGAGTACTTTTTAAAATATAGGTCCTCATAAAACTCTACTGGATGACCTACATACAAATTCCCTGATTGTACATGTTTATTTAAATCAAGAATTGCAAATTAGAAGACAATATTTCAAGGCATCAAATCTATGTACACAAACGCGATGCTCCGGTTTTCACCGGAGAAAAACCGGAGCTCGCAAAAAAACCGGTGAATTTCACCGGAGCTCAAGATTCCGCTCCGGTGCAAACCACTAGTACTGGCGGACCACCGAGCCGTTATACTTACCTGCGTTGACGAGTCGGCAGCGAGGCAGATACAGCGTGTATCAAAAATAAATATTAACTATAAAAAACTTTTTGATGAATTGAAAAAGATTAAATGGACTCAAACAAATGAAATGAAATGTCCAACTGAAATATATAACTTTATATGCAAATCTTTCTGCCAAGCACGTGATCAAGCAAGTAAAAATAGTACATATAAAAAAAACATCACAAAATATTTCGAGTACCATGGATGAACAATAATATTATACAACTATGTGACAAACGTGATGAATTGTATAAATTATGGAAGAAAACTCCAACTAACTTCCAGTTAAAATTAGATTATAATAAAACTAGAAATAAAGTGCATTGCCTATTAGAAAAAAGCAGAAACTCTTATTATATTAAACACATTGAATTTAATTACAACAACACGAAAAAAATTTACCAAATTATTAATGAAATGCTGGGTCGTGTCACGTTAACAGTGGACGATATAATACTAAAGGCGTTCGATTCTCAGGGATACAACATTAAGACATTAGTCAATAATTTTGCCAATGGTTTTAAAAATGCAGTCACAAATATAACTCCAAATTGTAGCAAGAAATTACTTGGCCCAGAATTTAACTGTAAGCCTATAAACTCCTCTATACTATTCCAGCAAGCCACTGCAGATAGAATTAAGAAAATAATTAATAACCTCGCTCAACATAAAGCGCCTGGTGACGACGCCATTAAAAGTTCTCACTTAAAATTAATAAGTGGGGACATATCGTTCGCTATAGCGAATCTCATCAACGCAAGTGTTAGGTCCGGTATCTACCCAGATTCTTTGAAAAATGGATGCGTCAGACCAATTTTTAAGAAAGGTAAACGCAATGATTTTGGCAACTACCGACCGATAACGCTCCTCTCCACAGTAGATAAAATTATCGAAAAATATATATGCGAACAAATACATAATTTCTATAGCAAACATAAAGTTTTATATCCCAATCAATTTGGTTTTCAACGCGGCAAAGGTACGTCTGTACTGCTGTCAAACTTCACAGACGAAGTCAATGCTCAATTAAATAACAAATGTCACGTGCTGGCTTTATTCATTGATTTCTCACGCGCGTTTGATACTCTAAATCACGCACAGCTAGTAAATAAGCTTGACAATTGTGGTATACGCGGTCCCATGCTGGCTTGGTGTAAGAGTTACATCAACAATCGAAGTTACCAAGTCAAAATTAATGATATTCGTAGTGACACTGTGGTAACTACTGAGGGAACGGCGCAGGGATCCGTGATTGGCCCATTGCATTTTCTAACGTACGTTAATGACATGAGCAGTAGCGTAAAATTTTCTAAATGTTACCAGTTTGCTGATGACACGTGCATAGTGGTAGCCAACAAGGATCCAAATAAGGCATGTGAACTACTACAATCAGAATTCAATTTGTTAAGTAAATGGTGTCATGACAACGGTTTAGTACTTAATGCTACAAAGACTAAACTTATGCACATCAAGTCACCGTACCTTAAGCACCCAATAACTAACACAATAACGGCACATGATCACATGTGTCTTCACAACGGCCACTCTAACACTTCTTTGTGTGGCTGCCCAAATATTGAACTTGTAGACCAATATACATACTTAGGACTCAAAATTGATGCCAATATGAACTGGACAAACCACATTGAAAATGTCTGTATTAAATTGAGACAGTTCCTGGCAAGCATTACACTGTTAAAAAGACGTATACCATACAGGGTTAGGTTAATGCTATATAATTCGTTGGCGGAATCTCATGTGCAATACTGTTTAAGTAGCTATGGTCGTACATTTAAAACACACTTAAATTCACAATTCGCGATACGCGTCGCATACGCGCCGCTGTCATACGCCGTGCGATGGCTACCAATAAGGCTGTCATCGTGAACGAGCTACTGGCGTTCATCCAGAATGCAATCGACACTATGGATGAGATAAGCATCATGCAGATCTGCAAATCGAACTTCAAGGAGCAGGAGATTTGCAGTGGAAAGGCGTTGCTATTCCAAGCTGTAGGCAAAACTGCCCAGATGCCGTCCCGCCGAAGGGATGGAGGGGAACGAAGTGTGCAGGACATGATCACCCTGCTGAAACAAACCGACCCTGACGACGTGCCCGATTTCGTCGCGAAGGAGCTGCACAAGCTGCCACCGGTGGGATTTGATCACGTCGACGTGACAAGACTTCTCAAGGACATCACGTTTCTGAAGTCTAGCCTTGCCGATGTATTGGCTAAATTGGAGGCATCTGATAAAACTATCAGTGGGCTGCAAGCTGAATTATTGTTACTTCGTAGTAATAATTCAATTAGTAGGTCAGCCTCCGATAATGTCAATGTACGGCGAGGCGCGCAAAACGCGTCGTTGTGCAGTTTTGAGTCAGCGCAATTTGATGCGCCCGAGTGTCCAGTGGCCGTAGCGTGTGCCTCGAACGTGAGCGCGCGCCCCGCCGCCCCCGCCGCTACCTCTTCCCCCGCGAAGATGCCGACGACTGTCACGTTGCCACCTCCTCAGCCATGTGACTACGCAGCTGCAACGGCCAGCACCCCCACAGCCGCTCAAACAAAGGGGAGGAAGCAGAGCAGCGTCACTCAACGCAGCACTGCGCCCGTCAAGGCGTCGCAAAAGGAGCCCTGTGATGCGGAGGGTTTCACGTTGGTGGTCAAGAAAAAGAAGACGAAACCCTCCTGCAAGAACCAGTGCGGAACTGCTTCAAGATCTATAGAGCAGCGCTTCCGCGCAGAGGTTCCATCTACGATGGTCTACGTGTCCCGTGTACACTTCAGCGTGAAGGTTCTGGACGTGGTAGACTATCTGCAGAAGAAAACCGGATTGGGTTTGAGGGTGGAGAAGCTGGACTCTCATCGTAACGTGAGCTTCAACTCGTTTGTGGTGAGGGTGCCTACAGATCGCATCTCCACGTTCATGGATCCGGAGTTCTGGCCAAGAGGGGTGAAGTACCGGCGCTTCAGAGGACGTCTGCCGACACGGAACCCCACGTCACGCGACACGTCGACGTCATTACGTGTCAATTAGGTTAAGATATTTAAATGTATTTTAGTTTTAAGGTATTTATCTATGGGCCGTAGAATAAGTTAATACCAACTGTAACTTTCTAATGTTGCCTGAAAATAAAGATTTATTATTATTATTATTATTAAATAAAATTTATAACTTGCAGTTGCGAATATTAAAGAGAATTGTATCACCGAAGACCAAAGAACAATTCCGAGATGACGAACTAGGCCTTTTCAAGCATTGTAATACACTACCTATATACCAACAATTTAAATTAAACTTGATAAAAGAGCAATTTTTTAATTCCATATTTGAAAAAATTGAACATCCTGTTTATACACGAAGTGTTGCTCATAACAGGTTACGTACTATGCGAGCCGATAACGTGTTTGGTGAGAGGACTACTCGTTATTTAGTTCCTCGTTTAATTAATGAACTACCCTCAGGTTTGCGAAATGACATGACTAAGGACAACATCAAAGTAGTTTTAAAAAAATTCTTTATTAACCATATTGTAATCCCAGATTAATAATTATTAATGTACCCACCTGGTTCATGTAGGTCACTGCCAGCGAATTATACGAGTATAATGTTTGCGTGGTTCGTTGTTTCATTCGATGGGATAAATTGGAATGTTTTGGCGTGGTGCGGAATCTCTGTCCACAAAGCATGGGTCAGAGGTTCTGTACAGCGTCAAATATTATAATTACTCGCCTGTACGGTGCCATGACAGCCGTAGTACATTGCAACTTATGGGTTGTAATGTGTTGCGAGTGGTCGCAATACATAACAACTTATAATAAGAGATATTAAAAAAGCTGTGACCTTTATAGCCTAGCGCTCGCGTTTGTTAGAATTATAAGTATTGTTATAACTAGACGTGAGCGTTGAATTGTATACTGGGTAACGAAATGTTTATTTATTTAACGAATTATGTATGTGTATGTACATTATGTAGTATTTAGATGTAGTAAGGAGAAAAAATACCATGGCACTGCTTGTTTTGTCGTTCCTTTTAGAAATATTATATTCAGCATTGAAAGATGTGAATGCACTGTACTGGGATAGTAAGTAGGTACCTACATGTATGGGAGATCGCAACGCTGGCATTTGTTTTGATTACACTTTTTGTTTTCTAGCATAAGGACAAACCTCTGTGGTTTTATTGTGCTATTTGTAATATTTAATGTACAATTTAAGATCCAATAAATAAAAAAAAAAAAAAAAAAAAAAAGCCATTACGCGTTTGTCGATAAATACATTTTTAAATGTAATGAAATTTTATATGTCTTTGTGTTTCCCCCTTCACCCGCTATGAAAACTAGCAGAATATTTTTGTATGCGGTGGTTCGCAAAGGCTAGTCCCGTGATATATGGTCTAAGGCCATACTGGTATTTGCCATAATTTCATTTGACATAACGCTTCAGTTGCCATAATCGTGAATGACATAAAATGACTTTCACTAATTCCATTGGTCATATCGATCAAGTGTCATAATAATTTAAATCCATAAATGTATTTGCCATTATTTTCGTTTTCAATAATGCCATTTTCCATAATTTTTATTCACCATAATATAAAATAATAAAGATAATTTATACGACACAGATAATTTATTCACAATTAAACCTTAAACTAACTAAGCTCGACAGAGCCCCGCTTCGCGGGGCTCCTACTTCTGGGTGGTTTAAAAAACGACCTAACAATATTATGTATTATTTTCATAATTATATCAAATTTTAATTATGTCAAGAGTCGATTATGAGATGTGTTACTTATGGAAACTAATTATTATGATATATGTTGTTATAGAAAGTCATTTTATGGCAAATAAAAGTTATGACTGTTGAGTTGTTAAGGCAAACGTTATTAGTATAAATGATAATAGTGCAAGTAAATATTAGGATCGGGGATGATTATGGCAAAAAATATTAGTGCAAATGAATTTATGGGAAACGAGAGAAGACCCACGCTGGACTCTATGCAGCGGCGTGCTATTCGCATTATCAACTGCCAGGAGGTTACGGAAAGTCTGGAGCCGTTGGCGCAGCGAAGAACTATTGCGTCTTTGACTGCATTCTACCGTATTTAATCGCGCTCTCTTCTTGCTGATCCCGAACAACGCGTGCTGAACAGAGGTGCCACTCTCACCCAGTGCAGAGAATCTTCGCTAGAACTGAACGATTCAAAAGATCGTTTCTCTGTCGAATCATAAAAACCTGGTGCGACTTGCCAGCGCACGTGTTGCCCTCCTCTTACAATCCTGGGTTCTTCAAGCGGAGCGTGAAGAGGCACATCATAGGGCCGCCAACTTGAGGGCCGCTTTCTATAGTCTTACAGACTGGGACGGTGGCCCCCAATCGCTAGATGTCGCTGTGACTGTCCATGGGACGGCGGCATCATTTTGGCGAGCTAAATTTATAAAAAAAAGGTTTAGAATTTTTCGCTACCTTTCTAAGCAATGTCAAAGTGATGAAAGCACCATCTACTGAATATTTCGTGTACCAATACGAAGCAAGGAATGTTACTTAACTAGAGAATCTTTACAGTAGATGGCGTCGCACACAAGTAATGTAGTACCACAGATAATATTATAATAATGTATTAGTCATATAGTAAGATCCAGCTACTACACTCATAGCATTGTTATGTCACAGTAGGCACCACGCTTCTGGACTGTCTGCGTCACTTTAGTATTCCGTATGCTCAAAATTGCCTTTAAATAGATGCACTTAGTGATATTTCAATATTGGGTTCCAAGTATATTTTATTATGGATGAAATATCTATTGTATTAGTACGTGATGTAAACACGGAACAGATATTTTTTTTTTCTTTTGAATTTGACATTCGATGTGTAGGTAATGTCAGTGACTTAGAAGTGACGTTGACAGTTTTCTTCCATTTAGGACTAATGCTGTCTACACACACTCGTCCGGAAGTTATGGTGGCCTGATATAATAGTCTTATTTTTTATTTTTTTTATGTTGCTTTCTTTTGCAATGTTTTGTTGTCATATTGTACTTTTTTTTTTTTTTTTTTAACCGATTTTTGGCTTTCAAATTCTGTGACAATGATGTCTTGTAATTGTTGAAGTTTCTCCCACATCAGCGAGTTGGTGAGATACGAGACGTCTTTGCTTTAGTTCTTGATATATTTTAATTTATTTATATACCTATTATATATTATAATATTTATATACATTCCCTCATGCAAAATACGGACGACCTGTGCAACTTAAACAGTAGTTTTTTCACTCGCTCTTCTGTCTCTGATAGTCTCCACGGCGGGGGTGGTGATACACCTGCTGCACATTCTTCGGCTGCTCTGACTCTGCACGATAAGCTCTCCTCTTTTACTTCAAACTATCCAAAAAACCTCAATCTGGCGCATATTAATGCACAGAGTGTTACCGGTCACTACTCCGATCTTCTGGCATCCTTTAGCAACTCCTCTCTTGACGCTATCCTTATTTCTGAAACTTTTTTAAAGCCATCTATTCTTTCTACACAGTGCTCACTACCGGGCTACGTGTTAATACGCAATGATAGAACGGGTATACGCTGCGGAGGTGTAGGAATTTACTTGCGTGCTGACATTCCGTATAAGATTGTTAGCGCATCTCCTTCTGCCTACACGGAATCAGCTGAGCACCTATTCCTAGAAATTTCCTTACTTCATACAAAATTTCTCCTAGGAGTATTTTATAGTCCGGACTTGAGTATCGATTATTTCAACTCTTTTGACGCCCTTCTACATGACCTCACCCCATCCTACAGTCACGTAGTCATAATGGGTGACTTCAATACTTGTCTGTTAAAAGCTGATTCTCGCTCTCGCAAATTATTATCTCTATTGACTACCCTTAACCTGCATGTTCTGCCACTCTCTTCAACTCACCATGTACCAAATCGAAGGCCCTCATTACTTGACCTTATCATAGTTTCTTCTCCCGATGATGTATGCGCCCACGGTCAGCTGAACGCTCCATTCTCCTTTCACGACTTAATTTACCTCTCTTATCGTGTTCGCCCTCCCAAACGTAAACCTCAAATCTGTTTTCTTCGAAATTTCAGGGGTATGAATCTGGAGGCATTACAAATTGATGCATGCTCTGCTGATTGGTCGTTGGTGTTTAACTCCATGAATGTTAGCGATATGGTAAACCATTTCAATAAAACTGTTATTTCCTTATACGACCAGCATGCCCCCGTCAAACGAGTCCACATCAAACATTACCCGGCTCCTTGGTTGAATGCCACTATCAAAAACTTAATGGGTCTTAGAGATAAAGCAAAAAGGCGCCTCAGGAATTGCCCCTCAGAACAAAACTTGGTAACTTATAAATCTTTACGGAACCGCTGCAGTCGGATGTGTAGGGATGCAAGGAAACGCCACTTCTATGAGTCTCTTAACTGTCGGAATTCTGCTGACACCTGGAGGTTTCTTAGGTCTGTTGGCATCGGCAAATCCCCAGTTTCCAACACTAAGGATTTTGACATTAACACGTTGAACAAACACTTTTCACGGCCACCTGTCTCTTTGGATGCAGCTGTGAAATATGACACTTTACTCAGGCTTATCTGTAAGCCTGTGCCTCAGACCTCTGATTTTCAGTTCCAGCCGGTCACGGAGCTAGACGTTAAGAGATCTCTAATGTCCATTTCTTCATCAGCTTCAGGAAACGATGGCATATGCTCAAGGATGATCCTTCCTATTCTCCCTATCATACTTCCTGTCATAACTCATATATTCAATTTTTCATTATTCTCTGGTACCTTTCCCGAAGTCTGGAAGTCAGCGTATGTTATACCTTTACCTAAAACAACAAATCCCTGCTTGTTCACTGATTACCGACCTATCTCCATTCTTCCTTTTCTCTCCAAAGTTCTTGAGCATATTGTTCATCGACAGTTCTCCGTCTTTCTATTCTCTTCTGGCTCCTTAAGCTCTTACCAGTCGAGTTTCCGCTCAGGGCATAGCACTGTCACTACGCTTATCAAAGTCACGGATGACATTCGCTGGGCTATGGAGCGAAAGGAGTTAACCCTTCTAGTCTTACTTGATTTCAGCAGCGCATTTAACTCTGTGGATTTTGATGTACTACTTGGTACATTGAAGTCTATAAATGTCTCTCCTTCTGCTATCACTTGGTTTGACTCTTATCTTCGAGGGCGCTCCCAGTGTGTCCGTATCGGTCAGACATCGTCGGAGTGGTGCGGACTATCTGTGGGTGTTCCTCAGGGTGGCGTCCTATCTCCTCTTCTATTTTCTGTCTTTATTAATTCTGCTACAAGTCTTATTTCCAGTAACTTCCATCTCTATGCTGATGACCTGCAGCTGTACCGTCATTTTTCGGCTACTGATGCCTTTTCAGGGATTTCATCAATAAATCAAGACTTGGATCGACTGAGTGACTGGGCTGATTCGGTTGGATTACGTATGAACCCTAAAAAGTCGCAAGCCATCGTTATTGGCAGTAAATACCAATGTGGCGTTCTTCCAGTGTCTGAGCTGAATCCTGTGCTTCTGGCCGGTATTCAGATTCCGTACGCGGATACTGTGAGAAATCTGGGTGTTATTATGGACACTACGCTATCTTGGAGGGCTCATATTAGTGATGTCAGTAAGAAAGTGCATTTTTCCTTTCATTCTCTGAAGTGCCTCCAGAGCCTCCTGCCCCTGAAAACGAAAATTACTCTTGCTATTACTATTATTCAACCCATTATTGACTACGCTGACGCTTGCTATTTAGATGCCAACGAGGAGCTACTAGACAAACTTGAGAGATTGCAAAATTTATGTATACGTTTCATCTTTAATCTTAGAAAATTTGATCATGTTTCCCACCTTCGCAAAGAACTCAAGTGGCTCCCAATTCGTCTTCGTCGGAACACTCGAATCCTCTGCCTCCTTTTCAATATCCTTCACAATCCATCCTTTCCATCTTATCTGAGGGAGCGGTTTTCATTTCTTCGCCCTCCTGATGCTCCCTGTCGCTCAAATCTACGCTCTACTCTCAAATTTCCTAATCATAAAACCGAATTCTACTCCTATTCCTTCACAGTGCATGCGGTTAGATTGTGGAATTTACTACCGCCTGTTATCAGAGACAGTAAATCTATTACTACCTTTAAAAGGAAAGTCCGTGGTTATTATTTGTCTTCACTGTAAAGTTACTTATTTATTCGTGTAACCATATTTATGTATATATTTTAAGATATTTGTTTGTATATATCTATTATATAAAAATAAGTCGGGTTTTCCTTCCTGACGCTATAACTTTAGAACGCACGAACCGATTTCCACGGTTTTGCATTCGTTGGAAAGGTCTCGGGCTCCGTGAGGTTTATGGCAAAGAAAATTCAGCAAAATTTCACATACAGCGCCATCGCGGGCGAAGCTGCGGGCATCAGCTAGTTATTTATATATATATAATTATTTATTATTATATATTTATACAGTATACTATTTGCATATATAACTTACTTATACTTCTGCATGTGTGTTACTTCTATTCTATCCTGTTCTTTAAATTACACACTTTTACTCGTTTTATCCTACTTTATGCTCTCCTCTCGCCGGTCTGCTGGTAGATATTTCTTTTAGAAATTAGCAGTACCATTGTACCTATGTTTCCTCTTGTTATTTGTATTTTGCATCCCTAGTGTGTACAAGAATAAATAAATAAATAAGTAATAATTAGTATAGTAGTACAAAATGAGAAACATACGGCCTGTTAGCAGGCCTCCGTCACTCGCTACAAGTCGTGTTATAAGCACCTACTGCTAAGTATTATGCAGCAGAACTAACGTGGCCGACCGGCTGAGGGCTGCCACACGCCAGACCGAACGAAGTGCGCACAGCCAATGTACATTTGCCGCGTAAAATAATATTTCGCTTTATTTAGTCTTGCTTTTTTTTTCATCTTACTTCTTACTAATATTCTAAAATTAAATGCGAAAGTGTTTGAGTCCGGATGTGTAGATGTGAGGATGTTTGTTACTCTTTCATGCTCTAACGGCTTTACAGATCTGGCTGATATTTTATACAGGGATAAGATTGTAGTCTGGAATAACACATAGGTTACTTTTTATCCCGGTAATAAGTTCACATTAGATGCGGGAAAAGGAAGAATCTTTTCCAGGCCTAAGCTGCAAACATCAGCAAGTTATAATTAATTCTTATGTAAATAAGAAGAAGTTATAAAATATAATAAAGTTTTTTTTTCAGACACTGTTTATTGTTTTTAGTAGTTATTTGTATTTTTGTTCCGTGCTTACAGCGGATTACACGCTGCTTGTCACAAACGTGATTTGTCGTAAGCTCAGTTCGACATAATACGCGGTTTGACACCATCGCTATAGGTCACAAACGCAGTTCGCCACCAACGCCGTTTGTCTTACACGCAATTCGTCACACACGCAATTCGTCACACACGCATTTTGTCATAAACGCAGTTTGTCACTCGATTTTTCTTAAACAACAAAAAAAAATAACCACGAAGGCTAAGACGGGAGCTCCGCTTCACTTCGCTCCCGCCTTAGTCTTCTAACCTAACCTAACCGAGTCGAGGTACTCCGAGTCGAGGTACTCCGAGTCGAGGTACTCTGAGTCGGGGTGTTAACCATTCTCTTATTATGGCTAACACCTCGACTCGGATAGGTTTTTTTGGATTACACGCTGCTTGTCACAAACGCGATTTGTCGTAAGTGCAGCTCGACATAATACGCGATTTGACACCATCGCTATAGGTCACAAACGCAGTTCGCCACCAACGCCGTTTGTCTTACACGCAATTCGTCACACACGCAATTCGTCACACACGCATTTTGTCATAAACGCAGTTAGTCACTCGATTTTTCTTAAACAACAAAAAAAAAATAACCACGAAGGCTAAGACGGGACCTCCGCTCCGCTTCGCTCCCGCCTTAGCCTTCTAACCTAACCTATCCGAGTCGAGGTACTCTGAGTCGGGGTATTAACCATTCTCTTATTATGGCTAACACCTCGACTCGGATAGGTTTTTTTTTCATAACCATTCAACACCAAAAAATTCTGTTGCCTCGCTTATTAGCGGGTTATGGGACATGCCCATAACCCGCTAATAAGCGAGGCAACAGAATTTTTATCATTCTGCGCTTTTACCATTTTGCTCCTTTAATATTTTGCTTTTTTACCATTTTGTGAGTGCTTACTATTTTGCGCTTTGAATGTTATGCGCCCAAAGAAAATTTTGGAGGATCGTGACAAATCGCGTTTATGACGAACTGCGTGTATGGTGATCCGCTTGTATGACGAAAGGCGATAGTGACGAACAGCGTAAAAGACTAATAGCGAATGTGTCGAATTGAGTAAATCAGATCGCTGATGACCAACTGCGTATAAGACGAATCGCAGAGTCAGACTCTGTTTATAATTGTGTCTGATGCGTTTTCAACAGCGTCATAAGCTTTTCATAGTTGCGTCACGATGCTTTTTTTAACAACGTTACAATGTAATTTATTACTTTGCCGAACGCCTCTAATGACAGCGCCGCGACGCCTTTACTACATCGTCAGACGCTCTTAATAATTGCGTCGTGACGCCTTTTACAACAGCGTTGCGACGCCTTTTTAAAAACGTCAGACACCCATTATAGTTGCATCCTGATGCTTTTTATTATAGGTATCGTCGGACGCCTTTAATAGTAGCGTCGGACGTATTTTATAACAGCGTCACGACGTAAATTACGACAACATAAGACCTCTCAAAATAGCAGCGTCATGACGCCTTTACAACAGCGATGCTCTCTAAAGTTGCGTCACGACGATTATTATAAAAACGTCGCCACTCCCTTTATAATAACGTCGCGATGCTTATTACAACAGCGTCAAAATCCCTTCTTAAAGCCGTTGCAACTTTCTTCATAAATGCGTCGTGACGGCGACGTCTCTTATAACAGCATCACGATGTAAAGGTAGTACAATGTCAGACGCCTTTCTTTGCTCATATAATAAATTTATTACATAGTGCTGACGTCTTTAATAGCAACTTCGCGACGGCTTTACAACAGTGTCAGAAGCTCTTTATAGATGCGTCACGACGTTTTCGTAACAACGTCGTGACGCCGATTATAAGAGCGTCGTCACGTTAAGAAAGGCGTCCGATATTAAACTAAATTACGTCGTGACGCTCTTATAAAAGGTGTCGGACACTAGCTTTGAAATTTGAAAATGTGTCGTGACGCTGCTATATAAGGCGTCGCGTTGCAACTATAAAGGGACGCTATTATAAAATTGCTATAAAGTAAAATAATAAAATAAAATAAACTTTATTCCCATTGAAATTTTCAACTATTAACGTTATGACGTCTGACACTGTAATAAAACCGTCGTGACGCTGCGCTGTAGCAAAATGCGTCGCGACGCTGTCATAACTGGCGTCTACCACTGTAGTAAATAGCGATATGATGCTATTATAAAAGACATACGCGGCTGTCATCATGCTGTTAGAAAAGGCGTCGGAAATCTATTATATAAAAATAAGTCGGATTTTCCTTCCTGACGCTATAACTTTAGAACGCACAAACCGATTTCCACGGTTTTGCATTCGTTGGAAAGGTCTCGGGCTCCGTGAGGTTTATAGCAAAGAAAATTCAGCAAAATTTCACATACAGCGCCATCGCGGGTGAAGCTGCGGGCATCAGCTAGTGCTGTTATAAAAATTGTCTGACGCTGTTAAAAAGGCACCGCGACGCCGTTATCTAAGGAGGACGGAGGAATCACGACTCAGTAATAAATAGCTGCATCGTGACGATGGTATAAAACTCGTCACCACGTAATAAAAGGCATCGCAATGTTCTTACGATATTCTATAAAGTTATAGAAAGTGCCTTAAGGCTGTTATAAAAAGTGCCGCAACATTAGAAAAACGCGTCGCCGTCACGACGTCGCCACGCTTTTACAAAAAGCGTCGTGACGTTGTTATCAAAAGCCCTGCGATAGATTATTAAATTGTGAAACACCATTAATTTGTAAAATAATAAACATTTATTCAATGTGCTATAGTTATATCATTGTCTCGCTTTAACAGTTCAAATAAATTACTTTTACAAAGCAATTAGAATAGCAAGTGTCACCAAGACTACCATTAATTTGCACTATAAGCTATTATTGTTGATCTTGAGAATGATTTACGGGACATTACTGTGACTTTGTGTATTCTGGAAAACTGAATTTTTATGCCTGGTTTGCGAACTACATTTTAGGGCTTCGCATCCAAAAGATAAAAGTAAACAAAAAACCGGCCAAGTGCGAGTTGGACTCGCCCATGAAGGGTTCCTTAGCAGCAAGTAACATAGTATAAAAGTTTTTGTAGTTCGTTGTAACTTTGATTGATGTTTTAACACTTTCGCAGTAGTAGTGATTTTTACAGGCGAAAATTGCGGTTTATGACGTATTACAAAAAAACTACCAACTCGATCTCGTTCAAACCAATTTTCGTTGGTAGTTTTTATGGCAATGTACATTATATATATTTTTTAGATTTATCATTCTCTTAGTTTTGAAGTTAGAGGGGGGCGGGGGACACAAATTTTTCCACTTTGGAAGTATCTCTTACGCAAACTATTCAGTTTAGAAAAAAATGACGTTACAAACCTCAATAGCATTTTTGAAGACCTATCTATAGATACACCACACGTATGGATTTGACGAAAAAAAATTTTTCAGTTTCAGTTCTGAGTATGGGGACCCCCAAAATTTACCGCTTTTTTCCTAGTTTTATATAAAAATCTTAATGCGGTTCACAGAATACATCTACTTACCAAGTTTCAATGGCATAGGTCTTATAGTTTCTGAGAAAAATGGCTGTGACACACTAACGGACAGACAGACAGACATGACGAATCTATAAGGGTTCCGTTTTTTGCCATTCGGCTACGGAACCCTAAAAAGGTAAATAAAGGGTAAAGGGTAAAAAGTTAAAAACATTTTTTTTTTATATACTACTGAGGTGGCAGACAAGCTTACGGCCCACCGGAAGGTTGGTAACCGTAGCCTATAGACGTTTGCAACACCAGAGGCGCTACACACGCGCTGCCGACCCGGGCGCAGGTTGTGACGACCCACAGTTGAAATTTTTCAAGCCGCCCGTAAGGCCTTCAACTTGGCTTAACGACTGTCATTTTACTGACAACCGGGACCAACGGCTTATCGTGCCTTCCGAAGCACGGAAACGCTCGTAAATAAATGTCACAAAGTGGTCCACGTGGTGGTCACCCATCCATGTCCGGCCATAGTAAATGTTGCTTACTGCAGTGATCGTTTACAGAACACTGAGTCAGCGGGGCCACGAGCGCTTCATATATTATATTATTAATGAGACTCCGCTGTCCGTCTGTGTATATTTTATGAATTGCTTGGAAAAAAAACTAGGCTAGGCTCACAAATGCTGTGTATTTTTGTTGCCGCTATATTAACAAATACTAAATACAGATTACAAATGTGTTTTTTTTTGCCCTTTTTTGGTACAAATCTCTCCCTGCAGGAGTCCGACTCCCACTTGCCGGCTTAGTACACCTACATAAGGGTCAGGAAAACAGGGGTTGGGCTACCTGCCGCCCGCCCTTAAGGGAATTCAACTTGTATTACCAACAATGTGTATGCAAAGTTTATCAATTACAGACAAACAAATCTTTCCTCTTAATAATATTAGTATAGATATAGAATAGCGAATGGCACGAAGTTTCATTTGCGTAGTTCTAGTTACAGTAGGGATATGGAAAGGGATCCTGTCGTTTGGCAAAATATGTTTCGTCTTTCACTACCCAAAAAACTTATCGCATTATTTCATTTTCCAAAAGAATCTTTAGCAAATTTATATTTCGCTTTTTTATCACTTCGTCAAATATTATTTGGAAACTTTTTACTTACCTACTCAATTTTTATTATGTCAACCATATGAAATTTGTGTTATTGCCCATGTCAACCAATGATAGTTTTTTCAAATGAGTTTAGTAGTTTCGAAACATGTTCTATGCAAACAAACAACCAACCATATTATCAAATCTTTCCTTTATAATATTAGTATAGATACCAGTAATAATAACGTTTTTTCTAACGTTACAACAGGGATACAGAAAACGACAGTCGGCTCAGCGCAGATAGAACGGAGCGCAGCGGAGAGGATTTTATTAACGCACTTGAAAATAAACTTAAAAATTATTGAAAAATAAACTTATAAATATTTGAACCTAACAAGAAATGCTCACGCGTCCTCGAACATACACGGGGATCATACGCGATCCGTAAAGAAAATGCTCGAGACTGCGCGCGGATTAATCCTCTCTGTCTGCGCTGACCCTAAAACAGTAACTGACTTATCGGTATTAGTCTTAGATCATCTAACCACAGGATGCGCCTTACTTAAGCATTGTTTTCTGCCATTGCACATGACCATTTGGTCTTTTGGCTTTATGAAAAGCCTGTACATCAGTACATAATTTTATATGATTAAACTAGTACATTACATTGTAGTTGACTGTACAATAACAATTAACACACAACAGCCATTACGCGTTTGTCGATTAATACATTTTTAAATGCAATGAAATTTTATATGTCTTTGTGTTTCCCCCTTCACTTGTATGAAAACTGGCAGAATATTTTTGTATGCGGTGGTTCGCAAAGGCTAGTCCCGTGTTATATGGTCTAAGGTATTAGTGCGCCTTCACACTAGCGTATGCGTTCGATGGACGTATGCGCGGCGTAGACGCGACGTATACGCGACGTATACGCGGCGTATACGCGGCGTATACGCCGCGCTAGCGTCACACAATTTCGTTGGCGTTTTGGTATCATCGTTAGCAAAATAGATTCTTATCAGAAAACACTATTGATGGCTTTAATTTAAAAGGAGACTGGTGCGAACTGCGAATAAAATTTTGTTCGTGGTTCGGGAAAGACTTTCCGGGCTGCGCCTCGAGCCACTATGCTATAATTATTTTATATCAATTTCTTTCATTAATTACTTATTAATTAAAACGATGCATACGAAAATACATCTTAATTTGCAATCCAACATGGCCGCCGCCGCGCCGCGCCGTATTTACAAAATTTCATGATGTGTATCGTTTTAAGGGTTTTTAGTATGCTGAGTACGAATCGTATGACGATTTTGAAATACAATAATCGGCCGCGCTGTAATTACGAAATTTCATGATGGGTATCGTTTGAGGGGTTTTTAAGTATGCTGACTACGAATATGCAACTAGCATATAAAATACCGGGAATCCTGCTGTTTGGCAGAATTTGTTTCGTCAACTTTCACTGCTAAAAGAATCTTTCGCAAATTTATATTTTGCATTTTAATTGCTTCGTCAAATAACATCTTGCTCAATTTTTATTAAGTCAAATATACTCTTAAGATAATTATTTTCTAGTAGCAATCATTTCCATGCCGAGGATAAGTCGCTTGTGAACAGGATTGTACACGATCGCCCAGTAACGCAGCGTATGCGTCGCGTATACGTCGCGTTGCCGTCGCGTATCCGCCGCGCATACGTCCACCGTACGCCTACGCTGGAAAAACGCTAGTGTGAAGGCGCACTTAATGAGTAACATGGGCGGTGATTTGATGTATTCAGGAGTATATACTTACATAGCTTACTTCTGAATACAATTGACTTAGGTGACTCCCTCTTAAAACTTAATATTCTTTTTTTTATTAACTCACTAGCTGATGACCGCAGCTTCGCCGCGTAATTTTTTTCCCGTTCCCGCTTTCCGTAGGAACTTATTCCCGGGATAAAAAGTAGCTTATGTGTTATTCTAGACCATAATGTATTCCTGTACCAAATTTCAGCCAGATCCGGTCAGCCGTTCGAGCGTGAAAGAGTAACAAACATCCACACTCACGCACTTTTTTTTTAACGTGAGGGAAAACCGCATGGATGCTATGCCGGACTCCTAACGACTAAAAAACTTCACGTAACGCCCAACAGCCTATGGTCGGGAGCCCCGGGTAAGCCCTCGGAAGAATGTCCCAGTACTCCCAACAGACCCACGGCCGCCACTGTGGCCTCGTCTAGGGGGTGGTTCGGGTGCTATCCCGCGTCTTTAGGGGGTTTCGGGTGTGATTCCGCTTCTAAGGAGGGGCGTGCGTAAATCCCTCACGTCACGCTGACGTCATACACTCACACACTTCGCATTTATAATATTAGTAAGATTGATGAATTGTGGGCGTATAATATATGCCTCTGCCCACCCCTTTAGGGATTTGTACTTCAGAATAATTTGGCTATCTAATGCCGAAAGAATTTTAAAATCAATTCAGTAGTTTTAGTAGTAATATAATAATAATAACTTCTTTAGTTTTAGGTCTTAGTTGCCAGTATTACAGCAGCTAAGCCAGGTTGAAGATCGGAAAGATGGCTAGCAAAGTTCCACAACTAAAAGCTACTACCAGCGCCTGTCCAATTCCACACGACAAAATACATACATACATAAAGTCACGGCTTTATCCCCGGAGGGGTAGGCAGAGGCATAGTATACGCCAACATTTCACCTTATAGTTTCATGTCCCACGTAACAGATGGTGAGCCTATTGCCGTGTCGAAATGGACAAAAGGGAAATGAATGAATGAATGAATGAATGAAAGGGACATAATACGTAACATAAAATATGAGCCCATGCCTCTGTCTATCCTTTTACGGAATATAGCGTGACTATTAATCTATGTACAAATTTAATATAGGTACGAGTAAGTACTTATCTAATTATAGCACCAAAATTCAAAGCAAAGTTTACGAGTTCGTGGAGTTATTAATATACAAAACAAACATATTCAGCCTTAATCTATTTAGATTATACATAAACCCCGATATACAATAAAATTAGAAGCTCAATATGCTATATTTAGCCTAAATGTGATCAAATGTATGTCAAACAATAATCGCTAAAGCGCTTAAAATAGCCTAAAATAAATGTCAATCACGATCTAATAATAGCCTGAAAGTGTACATTGTAATTTACTAAATGTACATTCTGGTATTAGAAATGTATAATGTGGGTTAATACCGTCTATGTATACTTATGTTATACACTATCTGCCGAAAACGTAACATACCGGTTGGAGGCGAAGTTCCATTGGAGATGCGTGTCGACAAATATATTTGAATTTGTATTAAATTTTGAATTGAGTGACGTTTACCTTTCTTTATCTTTCTTTTGACCTAATTTGGGTAAATATCTACCCAAGTTAAGGTAATGGTAATCTTGTGCTATTGGTATCTGGACAAGTGACAAACACTCACATTTTAAATATACATGTTTAGCTACCCAAACCCCTGATATTTATTTCGACCATCGAGGCAGTCAGAGATTGACAAGTGTTTTCTTTGCTTAATGAACCTGTATGGAGACCAGCTCTACACAATGTAGAGTAATTGAACTATTTTAATACTAAGAGAGAGTGAGAGAGAGAGAGAAGAGTAGGTATATACTGTATAGCAATTTGAAAGTTATCACTTTGAAAATACACTCGAGAGCAATGAATCCGGGTCACTTAAAGAATCCTAAAAATCTCGGAAACTAAAAATGCTAGGTTAATGCAATAAATTGTATTTAATAGACAATGTAATACTCCTTAAATGAAGGTATTAAAACTTCTTAGTTATTGTAAAGTTATATCATAAAAAAATCAAATTTGAAAAAGGGCCACTTTCGAAGATGGAACTACGAAATTACAGCATTTGGTGTTGCTTTTGTTTGTAATCTGTCATTTATGTGGGTACATAAACCATGTTGATAGTGCTCTATATTCATTAATCAAGCTGAAATTATGTCGCTTACGCCTGAAGAATGCACCAGAATACTTACAATGCTGGAAACCGGCCGGAGTCAGCGCGATACAGCCAGGACTGTCGGTGTGTCGCTGTCAACAGTACAAAGAGTTCTCCGACGTTACGAAGAAACTGGTTCTAACCTACGCAGACCAGGAACGGGCAGAACCAGGTGTACCACAGCACGAGAAGACCGATACTTGGTGAACACCATGCTTCGAAATCGCTTTCTCACAGGAACTGAACTCACCAATCAGTTTCGACGCCTCGGAGGAAGTAACCCAAGTGCATGGACAGTAAGACGTCGGCTTGCTGAATCTAACTTAAAACCCCTTAGACCTGCAAACGGCCCTAAACTGGAGCGTGGGCATCGTATTTCGAGACTAAGGTATGCCCAGAGCCACGTAAATTGGAGTATTGAAGATTGGTCAAAAGTTATATTCTCCGACGAATCAAAATTTATGCTCTACAAGCACGATGGAAGACACAGAGTGTATCGAAGACCAGGGGAAAGATTCAAGCAAGCATGCATCGAAGAAAAAGTAGCCTACGGTGGTGGGTCTGTACTTGTGTGGGCCGGAATTTCTTCTGAAAGTCGCACAGAGCTGGTGATCATAGAAAACGGCTCTTTAACTAGCGTAAGATATGTGGAAGAAATCCTCAATGATCACGTTGGTCCATTTATGGTCAATTTAGGTGAGGATGCTATATTTATGCATGACAATGCCCGACCTCATACAGGTAGGATTGTGAATGACTACCTTCAAGAGATGAACATTACTCGTATGGAGTGGCCAGCGCGCAGCCCGGATATCAACCCGATCGAGCATGCTTGGGACGAGCTAGGCAGATGCGTAAAACAACGAAACCCTCCCCCAATCACGCTTCGTGAGCTCAAAATTGCTCTCACAGAGGAATGGGAGAATATTCCCCAAAATCGTATAAGGAACTTGGTGTACAGCATGCCAAACCGCGTAAACGCAGTAATGGAAGCACGAGGAGGCAATACGAAGTATTAAAATTCAAGAAAATCGTAATAAAGTTCAAAAATTTCATGTTTCCTATTTTTGTTTTAAGGAGAGATCGGCAGTTTTTTCTTTATGTAATTTTGTGTTAATAAAATGTATGGTGACTCATATTTTTTTTACTTTCATTTAAGGAGTATTACATTGTCTATTAAATACAATTTATTGCATTAACCTATCATTTTTAGTTTCCGAGATTTTTAACATTCTTTAAGTGACCCGGATTCATTGCTCTCGAGTGTATTTCGATAGACTTTAAAACTCTGTATGAATGTATTAGGAAATCACGTTTTTTAAATCCAATTGACGCCTAGGACATGTTTCCGAAAATTCGTGGGTAGGTAGGTTTCCGAATAAATAAGTATATCGAGTCTCGTCTACCGATTTGCAAAGAAGAGCAGAATATTTTCTTTAGACTCAGCTACTTCTAATAATTTTTCGAACATTGTATCAAGACATTCTAACTTCTCCTAGGACTTTACTATAAACCTCCTTATGATATCTATGCAATAAACCATTGCTGTAGACCCTAGTTTACAGTAGTGTCATCGTTTCCACAATATTTTCCAAAATTTTCATTCATTATTACCACAACATGAATACCCATTCACCTGTACTGTGTCGACAGTCGACATTTGCAATTAAATGGAAAACGCGCGTCGTTTCCTCCCGCGCTGCGACGCCGGATCGATGGCACGCATGCGCACACCCTGTCGCATTATTGAATGGGCCCATTCATAGAGCAACTAGTGCCTTTCGGATTTCAGAATGGACGTTATACTACGTAGGTCTGTATGGTATGGGACAGGCGTGGGCTGGGCGAAGTTTCATATTGAATTCGCGACCATTGAACGTGGTCAAATTTAGAAAACCATTTGTTAGTACTGTTCGATGGATCGTTTGTAAGCTTTGGTACTTACTAAGTTACTTTAGAATGTTTTATTTAAAACAGAAATATAGCCCTCGAGTCTGGATCACTCAGTATTCTGTACTAGATCACTGCATCAGAGTAGTTCATCAGAATAGACCTGGTATGACCACCCTATGACTGCACTAAGTATTAAGGTTAGCTCTGATATGGATGGCGATTTATAATAATAATAATAAATACTTTATTGCCACAAAATGATGAATTTACATTATATGTGAATCCCCTGGCCCCTGAACTAGTGTAAACTGTATCTCAGGGACCAGTGTCTTCGCCTATTTATTACAACATGTATAATATAATAGTTTATTTAACAACTGCGTAAGTATTTAAAAAGCGAACCGTGGGGACCAACCAAGTAGTTCAGCCAATATTTAGGCTGTACGGGGGCGGGGGGCTTGAAACATTTCTTCATCAAGTTCCAATTTCAGATCGGAACGTGTCATTTTTGAGCGGTTCAGGAGAGTATTATGTATCACTAGCTGATCGCGGCATCGCCCGCGTGAAGTTTGGTTCCCGTTCCCGCTTCCCGTGGGAACGTTTTCCAGGGATAAAATGTAGCCTATGTGTTATTCCAGACTATAATGTATCCCTGTACCAAATTTCAGCCAGATCCATTAAAGAGATTAGCTATTAGAGCGTGATTGAGTAACAAACATCCAAACATCTTCACAAACTTTCAAATTTATTAGTGGGATTCAGTCGCAGTAGTATTAGCGTGACGTGAGGGATTCACACACGCCCCCCCCCCGCCCAAGAAGCGGGATGACACCCGAAAAATCCCCCAAAGTCGCGGGATAGCACCTGAACCACCCTCTAGTTAGGTAAGGCCGGCGTGGTAGCCGTAGGACTGTTGGGAGTCCTAGGGTATCCTTCCGAGGGCTTACCCGGGACTCCCAACTGTGTAGGCTGTGGCGGAATACGTGAGGTTTTTTAGTCGGTAGGAGTCAGCATAGCATCCATGTAGGATTTTCCCACACGTAAAAAAAGAAAAAAGGTTGTATTAATGGAGAGGTAGATAGAGACAATTGTTTTACGCCCACATTTTACCATTTGCATTTTGTTCTACGTAGTAATAAGATGAGCCTTTTGCCTTTTGAAATGTACAGTGGCAGGTTGTGGGTGTTGAAATTTTTCAGCCGCTGAATAAAATACCAGAAAGTGGTCACCCCGTGATTAGTTATTTGCAGAACATGGAGTAAGCGGGACTAGGAGTGTTAGTCTATCGCAGTTCACTAAAGACAAAGTAAAAAGCTGGCCAAGTACGAGTCATACTCGTGCACCAAAGAACGGCATTTTACCCGAACTGCCGAAGACAGGAGGGTATGTATGTATGTATTATTCTTCGTCACGTCTTACAGCCTCAACGGCTTGACGGATTTTGACATGCGAGGTGTCATTTGATTGATGATTTGTCGGCAACATTTGCAGGCGGGAAAAAGCTATGGGAACATGTTACTACATCACCTCATATCGCTGTTGCATACCTTTAAACAGTAACATTTATGCCTGCCTTCCATTGCGAGCGAGTCGGACCCATTACGGACTCCGCTATACTCGTAACGATGATTTTCGATACATGTCATGGTAAACAACCACTCGCTTGACATACCTTCTTCCCGCCTGCAAATGTTGCCGACAAAGTAAAACAGTAAGTAGCTAAATGAAAAATATTTTATTTCGTTAACAAGATAGGTACATAAAACTATCGTTGTTGTAGAAACCTTCTATTAAGTATAATACACCTGTGTTAGATGGTCTCGCTCCTCTATAACTATAGTACTATAGTACCTACATGCAGTACCCGATATAATATCTCAAGCTCAAATTGTTACAATTTTCGTGAAAGTATACTAATATGTACATATAATAACAATAGTGTATAGTGTGTGTGTGTGTGTGTGTGTGTGCGTGTGTGAGCGCGCGCGCGCGTAAGTGTGGATGTTTCTTTTTGTATGAGTAAGTGTGTAACATCCTGTAGGTGTTAGTATTAAATTAGGTATGTAAATAGTTTTCTGTTTCCTCGTAGTTCAGACCCGACAACCATTTGGTAAAGAAAAAGAAAATCACAAAAGAAATGTAGAGCTTGTTTTTTGCTTTTCAGTTGTATGTTTACTTGGCAGTCGGGTTTTTTGTATTTTAAATAGGTAATTAAGTTTATTTCTGTTTGTAATACAATATGCCGATTTAGCACCAACCCTTTAGGTACGAAATCCTAAAAACTATATTGAATTCACTTGTCACCATTTTTATACAAAACTTGATTCCAGTAAACCAATACTTCGTGTATTATTGAAAAAAATATTGTACAATGAAAATATAATGTATCCATTGTGGGTGGAGGGTGGGGCGACCCAGCGATGTGTGAAATTAAGGGGGACATACTTATGAAAGTCTGCGGTCAAACTCTATAATAGTTTCTGAAAACCAAATAGACCAAATAATAGGGCTTTAAAATATATACTGATAATATGTAGAAGAGAAAATGTTGGTTTGTTCGTGATCGATATACTACTGAACCAATTTTTAGGGTTCTTTGTTTTATATACCTACTTGAAGTTTTACAAAATGCATATAATATATAGGTTAGGTTCGGAAGGACTTTAATGTAAAAAGTCTGTGTTAGCTAAATGTTCGGGTTGAAAATATGTAAGTAGGCAGTATAGGTGTGCTCTGTGGTAAAATAAAATTTATTTTTGTTTTGTTATGTTTCTCTTGTGTTTTTAGCTTTGGACCCTCAAGAGAGGCTTTACTGCGAGAAGTGGGACAAAATTAATATGTACGACTTTTTCGTGGGAATATGAAAATAAAATATAGCCTATGTTCACCGCGATAGTGTAGCTTTCCAACAGTGAAAGAATTTTCCTAATCGGTTTAGTAGTTTCGGAGCCTATTCGGTGCAAAAAACCGAACCATCTTTCCTCATTATAATATTAGTACCTACTAGCTGACCCTCGCAACTTCGTTTGCGTCACAATAAGGTATGCGAAAGAAGAGGTACTTCTACATCAAAATCATCAAGCAGCGTGTGAAACGGCCCTGTTTACTTAATCATAAAAGAGCTTAAAGATTAAGTCTATTCTAAAACAATTCAGTCCCCGCCTTCGGCGCGGACTGAATTATTTTACAATAGCCTTAATCATTAAGCTCTTTTATGATTAAGCCAACACGCCCGTTTAGAATTACCCTCACATTCAAAGGAACCCTTGAATTCTAGGTTTTGCGAAGGTCGAGATGTCTCTAATTCCTGAACTACAAAACCCTCAAAATCAGATTAGAGTACTTCCTTTATAACACTGAAAAAAAATTTAGAATCGAACCACGCATTCAGAAGTTACAACTAAAAAGCCGTTTTGTGTTTCATCCCCTCTTCCAAGGGAACCGCGCAAAATATCGGGATAAAAAGTATCCTAAAACCTTCCTCGGATTATAAGCTCTGATTGTACCAAGTTTCATTTAAATCAAATCAGTAGTTTCGGCGTGATACTTATTCGGGATACAGACAGACAGACAGACAGACAGACAGACAGACATACAGACATGAAAAGTTTAAATTACATTTTCGGCTTCAGTATCGGTTATAGAATGCCCTCCAATTAAAATTTTCAAAATATCTTCCATGTACAGACTCGCGACCCTCAACAGTTTTATTATAAGTATAGATATAGATTTAGATAGTGTCGTAATAACTTCACTACCTACTTATCTTAGGTGGCTTTAATTAGGAATCAACTACAAAATGGTGTAGCCTTAGTGAAAAGGGTTATTCTCATTGAAAACACAATTACATACCTGTAGTATATTATTCAGGGGCGCGTCCGCAAAATGCACAAAAAGACATTTAGGATTTTGGAAATATTCAAGAACTTACTTAATTAAATGACACTAAAATGGAACCTTAAATTCTTAATAGATGAGACTACATTAACACCGTGCGCTTTTTACAAAATAATTATTTACTTGCGAAAAATCCTCTGAAAATCATCGAAATTTACCTTTGTCAATTTGATTATTTCTGCTATTTTGATGATTTTTAATAACTTTGAGAGGTGTTTTTTCTAAGATAAATAATATTTTGTAAAAAGCGCACGGTTCTATTGTGGTTTCATCTATTAAGAATTTAAGGTTCCATTTTAGTGTCATTTAATGAAGTGAGTTCTCGAATATTTCCAAAATCCTAAGTGCATTTTTTGCGGACTTAAGGGTCCCGTACACAAAGGGTAAAGATGGGACCTTTACTGAAACACCGTTGTCTATCCGTCTGACTGTCACTAGGCTATACCTCGTAAACCGTGATAATTCTAGGTGAGGCCGCAGTGGTAGCCGTATATGAGCTTATGATTCGAAAAAAGCTTTAAGATAGGTACTTTTGATCCCGATATTCTGCGCGGTTGCCTTGGGAGAAAGAAAAAAAATTATCTTTCAGTTGTAATTGTCCGATTTCTATTTTTCTTTTTGCTTTAGAATAGTTTTGAGAATAGTTTCATAAAAAATCAATATTATTGATTTTGTAGTTCAGAAATTAGAAACCTTTTTAACCTGTGCTAAACCTAGAATTAAAGGGTTCCTTTCAATGCAAGGTCATTCTAAACTGGCGTATTTGCTTAATCATAAAAGAGCTAAATGATCAGAACTATTGTAAAATAACTCAGTTCACGCAGAAGTTGGACCGAATTGTTATAGAATAGATTAATCTTTAAGCTCTTTTATGACTAAGCAGTTTCACAGTCTCCCATGAAGTAATACCACTCCTTTCATAAACCTTTCTCTCGTTCTCTCTCTCTCTCTCTTATGTGATGTAAATGAAGTTTGCCAAGGTCAGCTAGTTTTTCTTTTTTTTTACGTGAGGAAAAATCCTCATGGATGATAAGCCGGACTCCTACCGACTAAAAAAACCTCACGTAACGCCCAACAGCCTATGGTTGTGAGCCCCGGGTAAGCCCTCGGAAGGATGTGCCAGGACTCCCAACAGACCTACAGCCGCCTCTGCAGCCTCGCCCAGGGGGTGGTTCGGGTGCTAACCCACGTCTTTGGGGGGTTTCGGGTGTGATCCCGTTTCTAAGGGGGGGGGGGGGGGAAGGTCAGCTAGTATACTAAAACAATATTATCAACTAAGACTACATCATCTTTATGGATAATGTGGTTTTGTAACTTAACTGCCAACAGTTTGGCACGAGGATGTATTTTGGGCACAGCTGTGTTTAATTTATGACCAACTGATCTTCTGAACTACCGATTTTGATAAATGTTTGTACAGGGATAAACTCCGAAACTAAGTTATATGTCGCGAATCCGTATACTTAATGTGTGAACCTATGTATGTATTAGAATGTCTACTTGTAAAAAGAATAGTGGATTGCTGTAAACTGAATTACCTAATTGATTGATTGATTTATAAAAAATATAATTATTTTAAATAAATCCACTTATAGAATATTGTAGTATACTCAGAACAGTACAGCTATACGGTCAGCAGCATCATCTGTCAATATTTTTAACTCGTTAAATGGAAATAATTTTAAAAATAATAAATTATTCTTACTTCTTATAAATTTGTTATTTTTTAAAGTGCGTTCGTACGAGTTTCTAAGAGATAGGGTAGGTTTAAGTTGAAGATAAATGGTAGACGTAGGTCTGTTGGGAGTCCTGCGGACATCCTTCCGAGGACTTACCCGGGGTCTTCAACCGTTGGCAGGAGTCCGGCATAGCCTGCCTGTAGGATTTTTCTCATGTTAAAAAAAAAACTTCAAATGTCTTTAGTTTTATAATCTTGGATAGGTTAGATTTGCTTAACACAATACGTATTTGCTAACCGTACTGGAAAGCCATTTTCAGTTGCAGCACTAATCCCGTATAACCAATAAACTGTACGGAATCCGATGATGTAGGATTCGCTCCAGTGCGTCGATAAAATGAATAGTTTATTTAAAATGTACCGTTTTCATTTTAACAAATGTAAGTTTCATAAATGTAAAAAAAAAATAGTTTTTTTTATATTTCCGTTAATTTACTTTAATGGGAACTAAAGTTGATGAACTTAACTTAAGTTCATCTTAATTTACTTGAATTTTTATTTTAATGGGAACTTTACTGGTTGACATCGATGGGAAGGAATTCTTTGACACCTGAACGAGGCATTGCCAGTCTTACCACTCCCACTCCTACCCCCTTTTTTTAAATTGATAATTTTCTTTGTTTTTTTTTCTTTTATTTCGTTATTGTTCATTTTAGGGTAGGGGATCTGTCCGGGATTCACTTTGACTATTAAAGGGAAAGGAAAGGTTTAGTGGTTACCAGACGTACTTACCTTCATGTTTAGATTTTTTTCTCAGTATCTGCCTGTAATATTAATCTATAACTATTCCTACTAAAAGCGTCATCTGCTTCTAGATCTATAATCTAAGAAACGACTTATATACCTAACTAGCTAAACGAAGTTGCACGACTTCGTTTGAATTACATAAGAGAGAGAGAGAGAGAGAGAGAGAGAGAGAGAGAAGAGACATTTAAACGACATGTTCCCGTAGCTTACTCTCGTCGCTACGCGTCTGCTCCGCTCCTATTCACCTTAGCGTGAAGTAGTGTCGGAAATCCTAGCGTTCAAACAAATTCTTCAGCTTTATAATACTGAGTATGGATTAGTATAGATATTTAGGACCTCAATATGAACGTAAAAAAATACATGATCCCAATATTTTAAAAAAAATGTAATAGCTAGGTGCTGCTAGGCTCCGTTCGCGAGTTGCAATTTTCCCTACACAAACTTTCATCTCAATTTACGTCCATCTACAAGATGGATCGACGACCTAAAAAAAGTCGTTGGCTGGATGCGGAAGGCGAAGGACCTCGTGTTGTTTTTGCATAAATTAGGAGAGGCCTACGTTCAGCAGTGGACTGAATGGAGATTCTGCCCACCGCAAAGGTATGAGAGCTTAAAAAAACACAAGGCCTTTTGACGCAGTTCATCATCACGCCTATATCCGCGAAGGGGTAGGCAGAGGCATATTATATACCCACATTTCACCTTTTTATAATTTGTCCCACGTAATACGTTGTGAGCCGTATTGCCGTGTTTAAATGGACAGGCGCAGGTTGTGACTGTCTGCTGTTGAAATAAAGCCTTCAACTTGGCTTAACGACTGCCATTTTACTGGCAACCGGGACCAACGGCTTAACGTGCCTTCCGAAGCACGGAAAGGCTCAAATAAATGTCACAAAGTGATCACATGGATGGTCACCCATCCATGGACCGGCCATAGTGAAAGTTGCTTACGGCAGTGATCGTTTACAGAACACTGAGTCCGCGGGGCCACGAGCGCTTCGCTGTTTGACGCAGTTCATCTATAAAAATGAAGAAGTACATAGAACTATGTACCTACCAACTTTCTCTATCAGAGACCCCAACCCATGTACCGTGACGTCATCGAACCAAAAAACATTCTTTAAATATTGTACCAAAATCACAACTTTTTATCGGAGTGTGAGTACGGTGGCGGGTCTCCAAAATGAAGGCACCATTCACTAACGGTAGAGGAGGGTAAGAGCGCGTTTCCACTATCTCGGTACGGATAATTTATCGTCGAACGGCACGTACGGATAATATCTTCACTAGCTGTTCCCCTCGGCATACCGAGCCGCTCCAGAAATCGTCGGCAACGTAAAAAGTCTTCTAGACTTCCCGGAGGGACTTTGATGGCAATTGCCACACCACATCCCCCATGCAAAATAGACACAATAATTGACATCGAGTTGTGGAAACCTAGACTATAGTCGAATTTTTAATTAGACGACGTAAAGTGACAGCAAATAATGTCACTTCTTCATAGAAACTAAGCAACATTGTATGAAGAAGCGTTCGACCGTCAACCAGTGCAGACGCATGTCGCTGTGTTGCATATAAAGTTTGTTGTTAATTCTCTGATTTGTCTTCGAGTGACATTAAAGTATTGTTTCCTATATATAAACAGTGGGTGCGTGGTGTAAGCATTGTGTGACTTAAGTGAATTACGTAATAATATTTCATAATAACATTAAAATAAGTGAACACAAACAAACACTATTCGGTGGTCCTAAAAGTCCGGTTTGAACCTCCCCACCTTTGTACGCGCACGCCGCATTTCACCGCGTGCGTCGCCGCGTCGTAAACAGCTAGACTATCGAGCCAGTGACGTAGGCGGCGAAATAATTCAATACAAGTAAGCCATTAATTTAAAGGTCGACTACGAGAGCGTTTGCTACGACGCGGTGCCCTGTGTGTCGGGGAGTGACCGTAGCACTGCATATTGCAATACGCATCTGCTACGTGAAAGATTTGCAATCTCCGCCTACGAGCTTCGACTAACTACCTATTTGAGATAAAAAAAAAAAATACAAAGTAAAATGATGAGGTCTCCGAAGCGTTCACAAATAAATCCACAGAGTCATTTAACACAATCGGACTCTGACATACCTGCAACAGTGGATGATAATATGCTGAATATTACGAGTAGAAATAAAAGACCAAGGCCTGATAACTCACCCCCAATAAGTGAACTTGCACAACTGCATATAGATATGAAAAATATGTTCGAAACCTTAAAGTCATCCCAATGCACGATGTTTACTCAACTTACCGATGACATAAGGGAGATTAAAGTGCAAAATGATACTATCCAGCAAAGTAATTTGGAGATGCAGAAATCAATTGAAACCATTAAAAATGATTATGCAGACATGAAATTGAAGTTAGAAAAACTTGAAAAAGAGCGTACACAGTGTTATAGCTATATAGAAAGATTGGAGAAAAGGTTGGAGGTTTTAGAAACAGGTTCAAGATCATCTACCATCGAAGTTCGAAATATTCCGTGCCACGAGTCGGAGACAACTGAGCATATACAGAACCATGTCAAAAACTTGGGTAAAACTTTGAGTATGGACATAAGCACATCTGATTTGCGGGATATTTACCGGCTCCCAGGTAAACCAGGTCGTACCAGAACTATTGTTGTGGAATTTGGTACGGTGACAATGAAGCAAAAATTCCTGTCTAATGCACGGGAGCACAACAGAAAAAAGGACGCGCATCAAAAACTAAATACAGGGCACGTTTGCATTTCCGGACCGCCTGTCCCAATATATATAACAGATTACCTGCCTGGAAACAGTAGAAAATTATTCTATCAGGCCAGAATGTTTGCTAAAAGCAATAAGTATAAATTCTGTTGGACCTCAAACCGAAAAATCTTCATACGTAAGGACGAAACCAGTAACCATATCGTAGTAAATACAGAAGAGGACCTGAGTGCCCTGGAACAAAAAATATGACTTATATCCTGTTCACAGATTTATTTAGTAAGTCCTGAAATAGCTCTTAAAGGATCTGTGTTGCTATCCCCATTAGTTAATAAGCAGTATTACTTTAAAAAATCGTCTATAACTTGTAATAGACTGTTAAACCTGCATGCTTTATGGTCTAATTGCTTCTTTCTATCTTGTTTTTATAAAATATTAGGAATTAATCTAGGTTATGGTCTGATAAAGTTACATGCTTTATGTTCTGATATCTTTTTTATGTCTTATTTTTATAGAGTATTAAGAACTATTCTAAGTCATAACCTATGGCCACACAGAATTATTTTATCAGACAAAATATCTGGTTTGGTTACACACGTGACACTGGCAACTATACACATACTCGTAAACTCACAAAACCTCAAAACATCTTACACTTCAATAACAAATAAACACTATGAACAAAATTACACTGGTGGTTGCGTATCGTGTGCCCACTTCTTACACTTTAATAATTGTTTCGGTTTCTGTCTACGTAATTATTGCTCAAATAATATTTATCTGTTAGATAATGGCTAATGATATAAGCAGAGTGTCATCAGAAATCGAAACATTTGATTCAACGCAATCGCACCGGTGTCCAGCAGATCAATGTGTGGAATATATCTCAAAAATGAGTCATCCTTTATCAATTTTTCACTTGAATATACGTAGCGTAAATAAGAACTTTGACCAGGTACAAACACTTTTGATGTCTTTAAAAATACGATGCGATATTATCATACTAACTGAATGCTGGTGCTCAAAGCTCTCTAATGCTCCAATTATGAATGGCTATTATCCGTATTTTACTACTAAAGTGGTAAACCAAAATGACGGTGTTTTGATCTACGTAAAGGAGGGTATCAACTGTGTTGTAGAAATACCTACAAACATTAGGGAGTTTACTTGTGTTATATGCAAAATCAAAACAATAGACCTTGCTATTGTTGCTATTTACAGATCGCCATCCTTCCGCTACACGGATAACTTTTTAAACGGCCTAAATGAAATACTCTCATCGTTGAATATGTATCAAAACATATGTCTGACAGGCGATATCAACATTGATATTCGAATAAATACGAAGGATACTAGATCGGAGGAATATATTAATTTATTGATGAGTCACGGCTTAAGATCAACACACAGTGAGATAACCAGAGGTAAAAAGTGTCTGGATCACGTTGTAGTAAAATCACAGTTGCAATCGGTCACTCTTATCATCTGTAGTTATATAACCGATCATCGCCCTACCTTGCTTCTACTCTCTCTTAAGAAATTGCTCAAGGTTACACCAGCATTTCGTCACAGGGTTTCTTATGGCGCCATTCGGCTTGATATTACAAATACAGATTTTTCACCAGTTTTATCAGCCAATGACGTCAACTTTGCTGCGAATTATTTAGTGTCAACCATCTCGAACATAATTAAGAATAATACCATAGTTCACAAAACACAGCGCAGCAAATATAATATTAAACCCTGGATTACTCCAGGATTATTACGATGTATTCGTAATCGTGATAGAATGCATAAGGCGCAAAAAAGAGATGCAGAGAACATCACTCTCAAAATAACATACCTAAGGTATAGGAACTTCATTAATAAATTGCTTAAAAAGGTCAAAATTTCCTACCACCAACAATTATTTCAAGCTGCCAAAAATAATACACGTGCGACATGGGAAGTTATTAAAACAATAACAAATAAAAAAAGCAAATCCTCAAAGTCTGACAAACTACTAAATGTTCACAACCTTATCCGTTGAGGACGTTAATGACTTTTTCACAAACATAGGTTCTCAACTTGCATCAAAAATTAAAACGATTAGACCTCAAAATACAAACACAAATACAAACACAAACACAAACAAAAACACGCAGAGAGGTTCTTTTGTTTTATTGGATGTAGATGACAACGAAATTATGCTTCTCATCAAATCTCTGCGTAGAGACTGCTCGGCCGGCGTGGATGGTATTTCGTCCGCCATAATACAAGACTCAGCTGATATCTTTGTTCCACTGCTTACGCACATTTGTAGACTTTCATTCACTACAGGCATTTTCCCGGACGTATTTAAAAAAGCAATAATACATCCAATACACAAAGGTGGGGCTGAAGATATTGTTGATAATTATAGGCCAATATCTGTCCTACCAGCTATGTCAAAAATTATCGAGAAGGCATTAAATAGACGTCTCACTAGTTATCTGGAGTCAAAGCGGATTATTTCGGAAAGCCAATTTGGTTTTAGAAAAAACAAATCCTCAGGAGACGCTATATTGACCCTTGTGCAACATGTTGTCGATAGCCTGGACGGGGGAGAAAGATGCCTATCAATATTCTTAGATTTATCAAAGGCATTTGATACCGTGTCCATACCTATTCTTGAAACAAAACTAGAAAAAGTGGGAATACGAGGGGTAGCTCTGGACTTATTTAGAAATTATTTGTCGGGGAGAACACAAGTTGTTAAAATCGAAAATCATAGAAGTTCGGAACAGATTCTTAATTACGGTGTCCCGCAAGGGAGTATCCTGGGTCCTACCTTATTTACCATCTATATTAATGACCTTTGTGAGCTTGACTGTGCAAATTGTAGGGTATATGCTTATGCCGATGACACCGTACTTATCATAAATGGCAAGTCTTGGGACGAAACAAAGCGACATGCTGAAAACGCACTCGTTGAGGTAGTTGCATGGCTATCTACGCACTTGCTTACCCTCAACCTTACCAAGACTAGTTTTATGACATACGCTCATAAAAATTCGATGCTCCCTCCACAGGGCACCTACCTTGTTAAAGCACATTCTTTTGGAGTTTGTACTAGCGAATGTGACTGTCCAACTGTGACAAGAGCAGTGGTAGTGAAGTATCTTGGTATCCACATAGATCAGTTTCTAAATTGGCGACAGCATATTGATAATTTGACTTGTAGAGTGAGGAAGCTGATTTATATCTTTAAAATACTGCGTAATGCCACTGATCATACAACGCTGGTCATGGTCTACCAGGCGTTGGGTCAATCTGTTATAACCTATGGCATAACCTCATGGGGTGGAGCAGCCAAGACTATTATCCTCCCTCTAGAAAGGGCACAAAGAGCTGTCCTTAAAGTCATGTTCAAAAAACCATTTCAATACCCTACAGAGCAACTGTATAGGGACATCCCAGTCCCGACAGTGAGACAACTATTCGTGCTACAGACAATTGAAAAAAGGCATCTATCACTGGTATATGATCCAAGTATCTACACAAATAAGCGTCGATCGGATAGGGTATGTCCTCCTATCCATCACAAAACAACTTTAGCAAAACGTCACAATAAGGTCTTGAGCAACAAGTTATATAACAGAATAAACAAAATATTGAAGCTGTATCCAATGAACAAGTATAAACTACAATCAACGCTCAAATCTTGGCTACTTACTTTAAACTACAATGAGACAGAAGCACTCCTGCAGGGTACTAAAACGTAGCTACATAGATGTGAAACACACGCACACATATTCACCTAAGATTAGCAAACATCCACATATATTCTCATACATATTTACATACACGCTCGGTCACTCTTCTCACACACACACGCACACGCACACACACACGCGCACGCACACACACACGCACACACACACACACACACACACACACACGCACACACACGCGCACACACACACACACACACACACACACACACACACACACACACACAAACGTTGCGCGCGCACGCACGCAGGCACAACACGCACATACTAATTACACTCAATGTGGCATACATTAGTGTTTAATTACTTTATAATTTATATGCTCGTTGTAAGTTTACACTGGTTCCAAATAAAACAGGCTTGACTAGTTCATGGAACCAGTAGTAGTATAGCACTTTCCTTTTGATGTTTTGGATGGTACACTGTACGGGGGCAGTCCTCTGTCGCGCTGGGGCCTGCCCACCATAACACAGGTTAAATCCTAGTATGGGGGGAGTCTCTGGCTCGCATTGTGGCTGACTCCGTGCAGTTTAACCTTAGTTATCTTACAAACTATGTTGTGCTAAGTAATCAAAATGTCCTTTCTTGATGAATAAAAGATTTATTTATTTATTTATTATTTATTTACATTAGTTGAGGTCTGTTGGGAGTCCCAGGACATCCTTCCGAGGGCTTACCCGGGGCTCCTAACCACAGGCTGTAGGGCGTTACGTGAGGTTTTTTAGTCGATAAGAGTCCGACATAACATCCTCTGAGGATTTTCCCTCACGTTAAAAAAAAAGTGACATTAGTTGCTGTCACTTTACTTCGTCTAATTAAAAATTCGACTTTAGCTGTTCCCAATATAACAACTACCTATTTGTCGTCAGACGATATTTTCTATCTGCTTTTTTTTCGTTTTACGACTTTCGTGCAAGCCCTCACTATCATGATAATCCGTCGTTACCGCAAAAAAATGTGATCCTATACATGAGCAACTTTAAGTACACAAGCTACGACGTTTAAGGCGCTGTCTGAAACCGTTTAAAACGGACAGCCTTTGACAAACGCGCACTATCTTTTCACGGCTGCTAGCGCCATCTCCTCTTCGTTGCATCTTAAACTACAACGATAATTTACCGTCACGACATAGTGGGAACGTGCACTTAACGATGCGACGCCGACGCCGAGAAAACGTGTGGGCGTGAGGAAGTTAATATTTTGGTAATGTTGGCATTCCCTGTGTTGACACTCTGTGAAATTTGGGCATGAATGAATCGGAAAGTAAATTACTTTCTATTTTTACATTTTAGATATTTTGTTACTTATCGGAAGGGATTATGATGCAGAAAACAATCTTGGACGTCCACAGGGGACGGGAGTGGGAGGGGGGCTGTTCACCGTCCTTATAGAAGCTAGATCAAAGATAGCGGGAGAGTTTAGCAAAAAAATGGTGAAATGTGGGCATATAATATGCCTCTGCCACCCCCTTCGGGGATGAAAAGCGTGATCATATTATGTATGTATAAAAAACCTTAAAGCCAAGTATCTACACTTTTTATATTGTAATAAATACATACATACATACATATAGTCTTTATACTCGAAGGGGTAGGCAGAGGCATAGTATACGCCCACATTTCACCTTATAGTTTTATGTCCCACGTAATAGGTGGTGAGCCTATCGCCGTGTTGAAAAGGACAGGCGCAGGTCGTGCGACCCACAGTTGAAAATTTTCAAGCCGCCCATAAGGCAACTTGACTTAACGATTGTCATTTTACTGACAAACGGGTTTAATTTCAAGTTTTCCTTCTCTACGCATTAGATTTTTTTGCGAAAGTGTTCCCTTAGTCGCCTCTTACGATACCCTCGGGATGTATTGGGGTTGCGACATTTTGTACTCTTACCCGTCGCAACACGGGACCCCGTCGCCACACGGAGCATATATTTACGTGGCATATAGAGCATATATTATTATACTAGCTGAGCCCGCAACTTCGTTTACGTCACATAAGGTGTATGAAAGGAAAGGTATTTCTTCATCAGAGTCATCAAGCAGCGTCTGAAACTGCCCTGTTTGCTTAATCATAAAAGAGCTTAATGATTAAGTCTATTTTAAAACAATTCAGTCCTGAATTGTTTAAAAATAGTCTTAATCATTCAGCTCTTTTATGATTAAGCCAACACGCCAGTTTAGGTTCACTCACATTCAAAGAAACCCCTACAATTAAAATTTTCAAAATATCTGATTCTTAAAAGTGTTATAACTCTTTTATTTCTAAACCGATTTACATAAAACAAACGCTAAATGTTAACTGGAGCAAACCTCAACACAATAAAAAAAACCGCATTGCAATCGGTTGAGCGGTTACTGAGATTAGCGTGCACAACCGTACAGACAAACAGATATACAGACATACAGACATACAGACATACAGACATACAGACAAACAGACAAAAATTCTAAAAATCATTGTTTTGGGTTCTATTGCGTTCATAAAGCCCCCCTATAATATTTTTTCTTATTTATCTTCCATGTACAGACAGCGACCCGTTACGATTTTATTATATGTATTGATATTGTGGTACTGTAATAATATACACAGTGAATTTTTGAAAAGGGCTTGGTTGGCCAAATCCGAAACTATAAGGAATAGCAAAAAATGCTCAAAGGAGTCACGAGCCCGATTTTGATGAAACTTAAAACCTCATCATTAGATTTTTGAGAAACCAATAATCCTAGCTGGGAATCGAACTCATTGATTATGAAAAAAAAAGCAGACCCTATATTATTACACCATACGATAATGTTGCTATTAAGGATCATATTCTGGGAAGTATATATACGTCATATATATACCTACATCCATTATTAATGGGCAAAAGGTAGAATAAGAAACTGCGTTTTCGGAATGAAATTCCCGTAAGCACGACTGTGGCGGGAAGTTATTAACTACTGCACGTCGACAGCGAAATTGTTCTTACATTATCGTTATAAGGGACTTGTGAATGTTGAATGTCTCTGATTACCCCTTCGAGGATAATGGTGTGGCTATGTGTATAAATGTATGTATGTAAGAAATAGAAAAAAAAACGTTGTATGTTTATGAACTCACTTCCCTACCGAGATCTGCAGTTTCCAAACCAGTCTCTAAACTAAAGCCGTGATGACACGGAGTGAGTTGACAAGCTACAAGCATTGAGTTATCTATACATATAATAAAACTGTAGAGGGTCGAGAGTCTGTACATGGAAGATATTTTGAAAATTTTAATTTGAGGGCGTTCTCTAATCGATACTGAAGCCGAAAATGTAATTTAAACTTTTCATGTCTGTCTGTCTGTCTGTATCCCGAATAAGTATCACGCTGAAAATACTGAACCAATTTGAATGATACTTGGTACATTCCAAGCTTATAGTTCGAGGAAGGTTCTAGAATACTTTTGATCCCGAAGTTTTGCGCGGTTTCTGCGGGAGAGGGGATGAAAGATAAAATGGTTTTTCAGTAGTAATTTCTCAACGCGTGATGCGGTTTTAAATATTTTTTTAGTATTGGAAAGGGAGTACTTTAAGGATTTTTCGACCCAAGTTTCAAGATTGAGGGGTGTGTACTTCAGAAATTACAGGCATCTCAACTTTCGCCAAACCTAGAATTCAAGGGTTCCTTTGAATGAGAGGGTAAATCTAAACGGGCGTGTTGGCTTAATCATAAAAGAGCTTAATTATTAAGGCTGTTGTAAAATAATTCAGTCCGCGCCGAAGGCGTGAACTGAATTGTTTTAGAATAGCCTTAATCTCAAGAATTACCTCTCCTTTCGTGCACATTATGTGACGTAAACGAAGTTGCGAGGGTCAGCTAGTTAATACTACGTATAGAGAAGCTATCCCGAACAAAAAACGAACGCCTTTGGCCACGAGTTACAACTAAAGTTGGCTGCAGCGATTAAACAATAAATTAGTCGTCTAATCATATTAAAAAATATTCAAGCGCGAGATCACTTCTTAGTTATAGTTTTTTCACGACCAAAAGGTCTAAAGCGCCGAGAATTCCATGGCGCTTACGTGTTTCCTTCAACGTATTACAAGAACATGTCACTTGTAAGGAAACACGATTGTAAAAAATGGCGGTGAGATATTAAAAACTTTGATTATATAAGGTCTTATATCTATGATTAAAAACAGAAATTAAATAAATCATGCGTGTTAAATCGAAAAGCTTATATCCTTACGAGTGAAAAATTCTTGCAAGACTTTTATTTTATATTGAGTGGTTTTTACAGTATTGGACAACACTCGAAGGCATTTTACGCAAATCTTTTCACCGATGAAAGCTTCACGTTGTGCCGGGTGCTCGCAAGAGACTAATTGACTTATGGTCCGTGGACCATAAAGCTTGGTGCAAAATTTTACTTCGGGATGCGTTCTCTATACGTAGTAATAATAACTCAATGGCTACAAGCCATCAAGTTTGTGGGCAGCTTGTAAACAATATGTTTTTACAATCTGCTTTTGAGTATAGATAAAGTATTTAAAGTGTTTTATTACAATAAGGTGAAGAATTTCAACTTGACTCAGTACGGTCCCGTTAGCTCAATTGGTTAGAGCATTGCCCTGATTTAGGCAAAGGTTGCGGGTTTAAGTCCCATCTGGGCCAACTAACAGCTTGTAAACTTGCTGTATCATTGAGGCTTAAACCGAAATTTAAAATATAATTAAAAACTTCAAATGCTCGGACTTTAGTATGAAGCCATAAACTGGTTTAGTAATTTAAACTTATTTGAAATTAATTAACAAGTTTCAAGTTTAGGAAAAGTAAAATTTTACTTCATCAAAAACTTCGACGAAATTATGACTCAATATTTTAACTAATTTAAGTACTGGTCGACTCAACTTCCGACGAATAGAAAACTACGCAATAATAATTTAACTAGCAGAAGTATTTTGTTTCTGTTCATCCGCTTTGAAAATAATATTAAAGTACTATATTTTCTTTTTTTTTGGTACAGAATTCTCGTTGCGTAAGTTCGACCCACACTGGGCAGGTTTTTTTTCGTTTTATAAAATCGAATTCACACCAAACCAAAAGAAGATTTTGATGCAACAATAAATAACCCTTTAATTCAGAATAGGTAACTTAGTAGGTACATGTATGTTAATTGCGTTATGTATGAGAATCACCCTTTTCACTAAGGCGACACTAGACACCAATTTGTAGTTGGTTCCTGCCTAAACCGCAAGCCACTTAAGATAAGTAAGTAGTGACGTCATTACGACACTATAAGGCTCGGCCTCACATTCCGCGATAAAATCTCCTTTCTTTCAGGGTCTACTTTAAACGCCTACTAACATTCATCGACGAACTTTTGCGTTTTGCCGCCTTTCGATATTTCTCTTATGCATGGAATCAATAACAAATTATAGCAATATACACAGCAAATAGAGAACGCATTCTGTCCAGATGTAGCTCGTCGAAAAGAAACACGGCAAAAGCAAAAGGCTGTCGGTAAGTATGAGTAGTCCCTTACGCCCTTAGCACATCTCCGCCGCGAAACCATGATAGCGGAACCGCAGTAATTCCGCCAAGTTCTGTCAATATGTAGGAGGAGCGGAACACTAGCGAAACCGTCTGTTCTAATGCACAGATTTAACTATCTTCTATCTCTTTCACCGCACGGTTTCGCAAATCTGCTCCTACGCCAGTCAAACCTCCGCGCTTCGGCCGCCTTGTTATTGCGGTGCCGCGTTGTCTACGCGCCGGTTTGTCAAAATTGACAGAAATACAGAGCGGAACGGCGAAACTAATATTTTTTCAGTAAATGGACGTGAAGTTCACGGAAAAACTACTTCAAGCCATCAGAAATAGACCTTTTATGTATTTATTAAGTCATCCAGATAATAAAAATAATATGAAAAAATTGCGACAGCGTCACATCGACTAACTCGTGTCAGGTTCCGTTGCCCAGTTCCGCTGTTCAATCCACACTTGATCACAGCGGAATTCATTCAGCGGTTCCGCTGTTCTGGTTTCGCGGCGGAGGTGTGCTTAGGGCGTTATCGTATAAAAAAGTGATTTTTTGGCATTATGTAATTTCGACGAGGAAACGAGGAGACTATCGACGTCTGATACCAGTATCGGTTATTATGAAAAAGATGATTTTCACGCACGACTAGCATCAGGATGCGAAATGACACCCGAACCAAAGTTCTGGCATAGCTCCCCAACCCCCAGACGTGACCGCGGTGGTAGCCAAAATCTGGCAGAGATACAAGCAGTTACCAGGAGTCTCGTGTGGTTAGCACTCGTTTAAAAAGATCACCCAAACGAAGGTTTGCCGATGATATAAATATAAACAAAAATACAATTTTTACGTGAGGGAAAATCCAACATGGATGCTATGCCGGACTCCTACCGACTAAAAACTTCACGTAACGCCCAACAGCCTATGGTTAGGAGCCCCGGGTAAGCCCACGGGAGGATGTCCCAGGACTCCTAACAGACAGACCTACGGCTACCACTGCGGCCTCAACCAGAGGGCAGTTCGGGTGGTATCCCGCGTCTTTGGGGGGTTTCGAGTGTGATCCCGCTTCTAAGAGGGGGCGTGCGAGAATTCTTCACGTCACGCTGCCGTCATGGGCCTGCTTCTGTAAGGACGGTGAGCAGCCCCCTCACCGTCCTCAGGCCCCCGGTCTTGGAGGCCGATAGTCCTCGACGAAGACTGCAGAACTCGGGTGAGAGAGTTCTCTCCCGTTCCCGTCCCGCCGCCTCTTTCACGAACATGACTTGCTCGCAGAAAGAGGCGGCGCAGTCCCACTTACTCCCGCTGGAGATAATGGCTGGCACCATGGTCTCGAGCGAGAGAGTTAAACAAACATAGATAAGTAAAATTCGAACGCGAGAGCTCACCACGGCAGTTTATACTTATGCAACTACCCCAGCGCTATCAAGATGTCGTATGTACGATTAGAATGAAAGCTTTTTCTTAAAAACACTTTCATTTTACAAATTAGGAAAAAAAGCAAATGGTTCCCTACAGCGACCTTTAAACACAAAATGAAAATTAAATATTGTTCTGTACATTTTCCCCGAAGTTTATTACAATTTTGGATAAGTTATTGTTGTTGATTGTTTCCTTGTAATTTAGATAAAAATGGTACACAAAAGTTTCGTATAGAATAGCAATTAATGGCCTCGTTTACTAAAATAAGCTCTTAAACCACGTTCTTTTATATACAACAAGTCGATGCTCGCGGTTTCGTCCGCGTGTAATTTGGTTGCCGTTCCCGCTTCCCATGGGAACATGTTCCGGGGATGAAAAGTAGCATATATGTTATTCCAGACTATAATCTACCCGGTACAAAATTTCAGCCCGATCCGTTCAGCGGTTAGAGCGTGATTGAGTAATAAACATCCAAACATCTTCTCAAATTTTCACATTTATAATTTTGGTAGGATGCTTTTTTATTTTCCTGTTATATTATTACTTAAAATATTGTTTGCTGTACATCCTTTAGAATAACAGTTAGAAAAGTCCAACAATGTTAATCATCACGATATTGTGGAAATGCGCTTTAAGAGGAACAAGGGCTGAGAGAAATTTTCGAAATAGGTATTTGAATTTAGGTATTATATAATCGATGATTCATATTCCATTTTTGGTAAAATTTTCTTTATTTTTGTGAAAAATACTAACATCAGCTCTTTTAAAATTCAAGGCAAAAGATATTTCTAGAGGCAATAATCAGCAAAAAATCTATAGGTACATCTTACTAATATTATAAATGCGATAGTTTATGAGTGTGGATGTTTGTTACTCTTTCACGCTCAAACCGTTGAACGTATTGGGCTGAAATTTGGTACAGAGATGCATTATAGTCTGGAATAACACATAGGCTACTTTTTATCCCGGGAAAAAGTTCCCGCGGGAACAAATTTTACGCGGGCGAAGCTGCGTGCATTAGCTAGTATTAAAATAAAATTATAGAAAAGTCAAAACTGTACATTGGAAATATAAAAAAAAATACTCGCTGGGTGTTCTACATAAGATACCGAAGCCGAAAAAATAGTAAGAAAAATTTTTGTCTGTTTGTCTGTTTGCTTTGCTTTGTCCGGAAGGATCTCGAAAAGTACTCAATAGATTTGATTCAAATTTTGCACAAATATTAACTAGGGGAAGGGTCTTCAAATAGGCTATATATTATCACGCTACATTTCCTAGGGGCTTAGCAGAGAGCAATCAAATTGACATTATAACATAATTTTCACGCGTACGAAGTCGCGGGCATCAGCTAGTAGGGGAATAAATTGGTATGGAAAAAGCACTGCCTATGTTCTCTCTTGACGCTGTAATAGAACGGAACGTTTTTTAACTGCCCACGTTTTCACTCTCGTCAAAGGTAAAGTTTTGACAGGGCCGGCAGAGCAAGTAAGTATAATCACCTCTGAAGTCGTGAACATTAAAACGTTTTTACCTTCAGTTTGGTTGTGTCAGTGGACTAGCTTTTATATAATAATTAAATAGATTTGGTCATTTTATGCAAATTCTCATACAGTGTCATCAAGTCTAAATTAAGGAGATTAAATATTTGAGGACAATCTCACACAACATCATCTAGCCCAAATTAAGCTAATATAAGCTTGTGCTATGAGATCTATGTGAAATATATGTGATAGTTTAAAAATAACAGTTAATAAATAAATAAATATAAAATAAATAAATATTCACGGACATTTTACACAACGCTATCTGATCCCAAAGTAAGCTAGGAATAACCTGCTTGTGTAATGGTTATCAGACCACGGATATTAATACTTATATACTTTTAAATACATAATACATGTTATACATAGAAACACCCAGACTCTTGAGACAAACATTTATGGGTCAAACAAATATTTGTCTCCGGTGGGAATCGAACCCACGACCTCCAGCGCCGCAGGCGGTATCACTACCGACCGCGCCACAGAGGCAGTCATAATCAGTCATAGTTCATAATCGTTTAGAAACGTCAGCACGAGTAAATGTCACAAAATCTCTGAAATTAGTTTCGAAAAGTATATTAAACTAGCTGATGCCCGCAGCTTCGTCCGCGTAAAATTAGTTCCCGTTCCCGCTTTCCGTGGGGACATATTCCCGGAAAAAAAGTTGCCTATGTGTTATTCCTGACCAAAAACTATTCCTGTACCAAATTTCAGCCTGATCCATTCAGCCGTTCGAGCGTGAAAGAGTAACAAACATCCACACTCACAAACTTTCGCATTTATAATATTAGTAGGATAAGTACCTACCCATACAACTCGAAGGTTTAAAAGTACGGGATTTAAACCGGATATTATAAAACAGTACCTGAGCGCCTTGAAGCGAGGTTGAACTCAAGTGGGCGTTTATCTCAAGGAGACAAGCCAGGCCCACGCAATCTCTACTAATGCCAGAGTAACTTTGTCTGTCTGTGACGTATTAATAATTCGGTATAGAGATAGACTAGAGCTTGGGAAAAGTTAAAGGTTATGTTATAGAGTAAAATGATGTAAGGTAGTGTGCTTTTAAGGAATTAGTGAAAGAGGCTTTCATCTCATTCCTTAAGGCTGCAATGTTCGACCTTGACAAATCCTAAGGAAATTCGAACGATTGCAGCGTACGCTTTTGCCGGATTTCATTCGATTCTAATACATTACATTACTGCTATAAAATCTGAGGGGTTTTAAGAAAAAATCTATACGTAAAATATTGTTCTAAAGACCTATGTCTATTTTATGACAAGTTTTTATGAGAATCAAACTCATTTATTTAGATAAAGAAAGTACATTACTTGTTAAGATTTTTGCAATATTTTTCATTTTTCGAGAGCGATTTCGATCGAACAAAGTATTCCTAATCGTGTTTTGATACATTTAAAAAGCAAGAGTATCTAATAAATTACAATAATATAGTTTTATCAGATCAAATCGAAGAATATTTCCTAGTGTAAGATACACCCCAAGATGAGTCTCTTACGAAAATATAAGCCATAAAAGTTAAAATTTTACGTGCATGCTGCGAGCAACAGCTACGTTTCTTTTTTCTTATTTGTGAACATTCACACACAACATCATCTAGCAAATTAAGCTAATATAAGTTTGTGCTATGGGACCTAGACGACTGATATACATACTTATATATTTCTAAATACATATTTATTACACATAATATAAAATAAATATTCATTCATCGCTACCGGCTACGCCACAGAGGCAGTCACTTTACCATAGACACATAAAATTGCTGGTCCTAACCGCTTATCTAACCGTGGTTGTGGGCTCAATTCCCACCCAGGTAAAAACTTTTGTGGGATGAGCACGTTTATAAATTAATTAATTACATAAAGGAATTACACAAATAAATTAGAGTTCAAATACAGTTAGAGTACAGAGTACAGTGTAGTAATAAAAGAACGACTAAGCTCTATTTGGTCTCACAAATTCAATAGATATATTTTATAACTAGCTGATGCCCGTAGCTTCGCCAGCGTAAAATTTGTTCCCATTCCCGCTTTCGTTGGGAACTTATTCCCGAGATTAAAAGTACCCAATGTGTTTTTCCCGACCATAATGTATCTCTGTACTAAATTTCAGCCCGATTCGTTCATCCGTTCGAGCGTGAAAGAGTAACAAACATACACACATCCACTCACAAACTTTCGTATTTATAATATTAATAAATATAAGGGTCTCGACTCATCGTATCGTTTTTGTCCAGTCGGTGTCGAGACCCTAGGTCCATGGGGTCCCAATGCGCAAAAAAAATTCAGGGATTTGAAAAGCGCCTCGTGGAGTCAAGTGGTGACCCAAGGGCTGGCAGTTTTCTCGCTCAACGAATAGGTATTGCTATTCAAAGGGGGAATGCTGCTAGTCTTTTGGGCACAATGCCACGGGGGCCTTATTTAGGTTTAGTTTAGATAGTAATAATGTAAATATAGATATGTAATAATTATGTTTCTCTGTAATTTTTAACAATAAATATTAGTAAGATAGAATAGACATTATTATGATGTCATCGTCTAAAATTTCCTGAAATCTCCAAAGATTTCAGAAAATTTTAAGATTGTAAGAGGCGTTCAAAATATTTCTCGAAAGAAGCCGCAGGACGCAATTCGTTTATTAAAAAGCTTTGATCGTTATAGACCGTCCAATACTACGAATTGAAGTGTATTGATTTTAATTCACTCCATTTAAATATATACACAATTCCCTAGGGTCTAGGTAGTCACATTTTGTACTTAGACTGACTCTGTGGTGCAGTCGGTAGTGTAACCGCCTGCGGCGCTGGAGGTCCAGGGTTCGATTCCTGGGTCGGCCCAAATATTTGTGTGATCCACAAATGTTTGTTTTGGAGTTTGGGTATTTTCTATGTATATTATATGTATATTATACATAGAAAATACCCAAACTCCAAAACAATATTATGTATGTATTTACAAATCTATCCGTCGTCTAGATCCCATAGCATAAGCTTATTTTCGCTTAATTTGGGCTAGATGATGGTGTGTAAGATGGTCAACAAATATTTATTATTATTAGCATATTATCAGACTAACGGCCTGGCCACGGGGCACGGCGGCGCGAACGGCGGCGGCGGCGGCGGAGGCGACAAATCGTGCGGCATCGTTTGCAGGCCACGGGGCAGTCGCGTTCGCCGCCGCGACCAGTAATTTGATCACTGGCCTAGTCGCCGCGACTGCCGCCCGACGCCGTGGCATGCACCGTACTGATTCATGCATTTGTTTCACTCGCCCGCCGCACCGCCAGTCGCCGTGTCGTTCGCTCGGTACATTTCGCCGGTCGCATCGCCGGTCGCCGTGCCGCGTGGCATGCTCAGTACATTTCCATTCATTTGTTTGAGTCGCAAGACGCTTCGCCGGTCGCGCCGCACAAATTTTCGCCATGGCGACTGCCCCGTGGCCAGGCCGTAACAAACATAATTAAAGTATGTTCATAATTATCGTTCGTTCATTCGTTCATCATCACGCCTTTATCCCCGAAGGGGTAGGCAGAGGCATATTATATACCCACATTTCACCTTTTTATAATTTGTCCCACGTTATACGTTGTGAGCCGTATTGCCGTGTTTAAATGGACAGGCGCAGGTTGTGACTGCCTGCTGTTGAAATAAAGCCTTCAACTTGGCTTAACAACTGCCATTTTACTGGCAACCGGGACCAACGGCTTAACGTGCCTTCCGAAGCACGGAAACGCTGAAATAAATGTCACAAAGTGATCACATGAATGGTCACCCATCCATGGACCGGCCATAGTGAAAGTTCCTTACTGCAGTGATCGTTTACAGAACACTGAGTCCGCGGGGCCACGAGCGCTTCTCGCGTTTATAATTAAATTTCAGTGATTGATAAAAATTTTACTAAGCCGCAAAGGGTAACTATTAATGAATATTTTTGTGGAGAAGGAAGCCTGGAAATCTTCTGGGTCTGCTGTATTCTCTACAGCTTCGAGTTGTCAGACGGACACAGGAGTCTTAGTAATATGGTCTAGTTTTTATTCTTTGAGTACTGAACTCTAAAAACCATTAAGCTTATTTTTGAAAAGCATTCCGTGCAAGATGCTTAACCACTTAGGCACCGAAACCTACTCGGAACCAACCAAATTTTCCACCTTATATATCGTGCCGTGTAACTTTCTAAAAGTGCCAGTAGATGGTGCCTACGTCGCCCCAAGATGTATATAAGGTGCAAAATTTGGTTGGTTCCGAGTAGGTTTCGGTGGCTAAGTGGTTAAGCATTTTGCACGGTATGCGAGAAGATGCCGGTTCTAATCCTGATCGAAACCAATTCTTTTTACATATTTAAATTTCTAAAAAAACATGTTTACGTAGCTAGTAGTTAGATACTGTAATCTTGGTCAATATTTTGTTATTCTTTCAATGATATCAACTACTAATTTCTATTGCTACGTTTTCCGCTATGACTACGGCTGATTGTAAACGACCTACGAAAAGTCGTAGCTGAGCGTAGCTATAGGTCTACGACGTAGCAAGTGCAATACCAAATTATTCAGTACTAGCTGACCCGCGCAACTTCGTTTGCGTCACATAATAGAGATGCATTATTGAATTCATTTGTTACAAAAAATGTGATAAATGAAGAACCGCTCGACCGATTTTGTGCAAACTTCACATAAACCACCTACTAAATAGTCCGAACAAAGCCTAAACATTTGGTTTGGATAGGTGAGCCCGTTCTTGAGTTATAAAATTACAACGAAAAGTGGCATTGATTTTTATATTATTCAGTATAATTGAAGTAAAACTTTTTAAAGCGCGACTTGTTGTAACTCAGATTTTTTTCTGACGAAAGTAACGCTTACTATTTGGATTCAAAATTCGAATGAATGATATTAATATTACATTTGATGCCGTCAAAGGCAAGGAAGTTTTACTTCAATCGCGCGTAAAGGTTACACGCACACACTTTTTTATTATCCTGGGACATCCTTCTGAGGGCTTACCCGGGGCTCCCAACCGAAGGCTGTAAGGCGTTACGTGAGGATTTTTAGTCGGTAGGAGTCTGGCATAGCATCAGAAAATTCCCTCACGTTAAAAAGAAATATTTTGCTGTTTCTCAATGCAGATTAGGTATTTTACCTGAAACATTATTTCGATGACTTACCCAATAAGTCGGTAAGAGTATAGAGGCATAGCATCTATGAAAGATTTCCAAGTGTGAAAAGAAAATTGGGTATTTTAATTTATAATTGCTTTTATTGTGCAGATATGGAGCTAATTTTGCCACAATATTCTGATTTTATCAAATTCCTGTGTAAGTTACCTATAACCACAGGGTGGAAACTCCATACAAAAATATTCGTTTTCATCCACACTAATATATGTATACACATAATGTGAATGCTTGAAACATGCTTCAATATGTGTGTGAGTATATTAGGGTCACTAGCTATGGAAACAAAATAATAAGGAACAGAACGCAAGCTCATGTATGTAGGTACTTTTTTTTCAAACCAACCCTCGTTTAAGCACAAATTAAACCAAAGCAATAGCACAAAGTACGTAGGTAGTACTACGTAATGAAACGCAGTGACACTCTCTCAAGTACTGTTACGGCAATAGATACGTCAACTTTGGTGGGGGGATGAGGAAGCTTACTCAGTGGGAGGCAGGGAGTGGCCGATCAGTATGTAATACTATTATTTTATCTTTGCTGTAACATAGGACTTAATCTATAAAATATCGTCAAAACTGAAACCATTGTGATTTTTGTGACTTTACCAACCAGAAATAATCCTCATAATACGCAAAACCTTTAAAACCAATATAATTTTAAAAGCTTAAAAGTAAAGAATGATTTTAGCATTTTCCCGATATTTTTTAAACAATAGACACAATGAAATCGTTTCGAAAATCTCTTTTCACATTGAACACTGTTCCAACGATGCATGCGTTCCGTTCACAAAGAGATAGGGTCGTTTGTATGGCGATAAATCCCCTTTACAGTTTCAAAAATCCAATAAAAAGGATACCTATATAGATACCTATATAACTGTGTTGAATAATTATTACGCCTTTATTCCTGGCTAGCGGACGTCACGCGGTTTCACCCGCGTAGTTCCCGTTCCCGTGGGAATACGGAAATAAAATATAGCCTATGTTCACCTCAAAGAGTTTAGCTTTCCAACAGTGAAAGAATTTTTCCAATCGGTCCAGTAGTTCCGGAGCCTATTCGTTACAAACAAACAAACAAACAAAAAATCAAATATTTCCTCTTTATAATATTAGTATAGAAAAGTTCGAGAAGTATACTATTATACCCAAAATTCATGTAATCTATACTAATATTATAAAGAGAAAAGATTTGATTGTTTGTTTGTTAAACTCTCCTGGACCGATTTAAAAAAACTTTCACCGTTGAGAAGCTGCTACACTCTTCCGTAGCGAGGGTCACGCGGTTTCATCCGCGTAACTCCCGTTACCGTGGGAATCTATACATACACATATTTTAATAAAATGATAGAAAAGTCCAAACTGTACATTGGAAATATAAAAAAAAAAATACTCGCTGGGTATTCAACATAAGATACCGAATGTTATTTTTAAACTATCGCGGTTTTTAACACTTATACTTATAGAATTCGGGACTTCACGCGAAATACTATTTACTTCATTCACCGACGTTTCGAGCACGTTGCAGCGCCCGTGGTCCCGGTTGGACTGAGGCGAGGATCGATCGATAAGATACCGAAGCCGAAAATACAGTTAGAAAAAATTTTGTCTGTTTGCTTTGCTTTGTTCGGAAGGATCTCGAAAGGCACTCAATAGATTTGATTCCAATTTTGCACAAATATTAACTAGGGGTAGGATCTTCAAATAGGCTATAATTATATTATCACGCTACATATCCTAGGGGCTAAGCAGATAGCTTTCAAATTGAGATTATAACATAATTTTCATGCGTCCGAAATCGCGGGAAATAGCTAGTACAGTAATAAAATATAGTCTATGTTTACCGGAACATAGAAAATATTATATTCCTGTATTCCCACGGGAACGGGAGCTACAAGAGACTGATTACTCCCGATGTTCCACCACTCGTTTGGTTACTAATGGGATAGTGATCCATAGTCATAAAAAATATTCCCGTTGTCGACCACTGCGGGATAATGAAACAACCTTTAAAAATTCTTCCCATTCGTCACTACTGGTTGAGTGACGCGGATTTTTAAACATTTGTTTTGACCCCCAGCAGGTTGATGAAATTTTTTACCCGCTCTTAAGGAATCTAACATGTGTGTGTGGTGTGGGGGCCACTTTGTTGGATCTCTTTAAAAAAGTTCTTAGGATTTAGTGAGCACTCATAGAGAATTGTGAAAGTTGACATCAGATTTTGTGAAAGTCAAATAAGCGGGTTATGGAGTGTGAAGTTGGGTCCTCAATTCTCACATAGAGGATTGATGGCCCACCCTGTAGCATTTGTTTTCTTTTGATGCAGCATTGAGCGTGTGAAGGCGCCCTTATCGATTCATCGCTCTTTTTTACTAGGTTGTCTGTGGTTGCCTTTGCTGTCGGAAGTGACAGGAGTTGGTCTATGGCACCTCATGATTTGAGTAACAGGTTTTGTTAAAGTATTTCGCGAATATTCCCAGAGCGGAGGATATACAGGATGAACTTTTCAAAAGGGATTGGATGGCCAAATACGGAACTATAAGGAATAGCGAAAAATGCTCAAAGGAGTCACGAGGCCGATTTTGATGAAACTTAAAACCTCATCATTAGATTTTAGAAAAACCAATAATCCTAGCTGGGAATCGAACCCATAGAGTTTCTTCGAAATCGGGCTCGTGACTCCTTTGAGCATTTTTCGCTATTCCTTATAGTTTCGAATTTGGCCATCCAAGCCCTTTTCAAAAATTCACCTGTATATATGACCTGCTTTGGGGTAGTCAGATTTCTTTTTTCTTGGTTCTATGTCACGAATCAGTCTTCGCTCAAGCTCTGGATTTGTACCTCGCCATTATACGAGGTTATAATAAAGATTACTTACTACATTCTACCCAGGAAACTGGTGAGTCTCCATTTCTTTTTGCAAAGCATTGCACTCTGAGTCTGTCGCGTTGTCAGCAACTGATTACGTGTTCTATTTCACGACAGGGTCGTTTATTAGGGGCTGGAAGCGGCCACTGTATGGTGAGAGGAGGCACACCCCTATCATACGTGGACTGCACGAGCAAGGTGCAAGTATGAGAAGCTCCAGTCGACGTCATAATTTCGAAATAATCTGGCCGACCTTCAAAATTCCGAACGCTCATTTCGCCGATGATAAATTCAACGAATGGTTGTATGGTCGACTGTTAAAACTCCGAATGGTCATTTCGCCGATGATCAGTTTTACGAATGATTGTATCGGGGTACTCTGAGTCGGGGTGTTAACCATTCACTTATTATGGTTAACACCTCGACTCGGATAGGTTAGGTTAGAAGGCTAAGGCGGGAGCGAAGCGGAGCGAAGCGGAGCGAAGCGGAGCGGAGCTCCCGCTTTAGCCTTCGTGGTTATTTTTTTTATAACCATCCAACACCAACATCAATTTCATACAATCATTCGTAAAACTGATCATCGGCGAAATGACCATTCGGAGTTTTAACAGTCGACCATACAACCATTCGTTAAATTTATAATCGGCGAAATGAGCGTTCGGAATTTTGAGGGTCGGCCAGATTATTTCGAAATTATGACGTGGACACCCGGCATCGACAACAGCCGGTGGCGCTCTCACCTCAACACGAAGGCCAGTGCCTTTATACTGATCCCATTGTGTAATGTATCTGTGTAAGGGTAATAACCTGTAGTACCTGCTTTCCCCTGCTAGAACGCTTAAGAAGTACCTACGAGTGCATAGTTATAGGATCTATTCTTTGAATAACTAGTCTATATATATATATATATATGTGTCTATTAATATATAACTTTTTACTTATGTCTCTGTAGCTCTGAGAACCTTATAAATATATGTGTGTACACATTTTCTCTGCATTGTTTTCGTTAGAGCCCTAGCCTACCCTTGCACACACACTGGAAACTCTGAAGAAAGGCGCCCTGGGAAAGAGTCCTCTGCAAGCTCCCTCTGAGTAAGTTGGTGAGTAACTTACTAGCTAATAAAGTGGTTACAACCTGTATTGGATAAATGAACTTAATTAATTAATGAACCTAATTAACGATCTTCCTATGTTACTGGCTACCAAAGTCAACGGCTTAAGGTGCTTTCCAAAGCACTGAAACGCTTGCAAAGAGAAATATCGCAAAGTGGTCACCCATCTGGGGATCAGCCACACAGTCTATGACCGGAAGTCACGGGTTCATTCCCGGAAGGATAACGCAGGACTTCTTACACAGACTTTGTCTATTACAGCAAACTCTTCCCGTGGGTTCGGGTGTTACCATGCTTCTTTGCAGAGTGGTATCCCATTTACGAGCGCTTTATATGTACAATATCTAAGCGCACGGCAGTGCGCAGGCCAAGTTCCAGCAATAGGCCGAGCGCATGCCGTACTCTATTTTCTATTATATACAATCGCCAAATATACAATACCACGGACATGGTAAGAGTGATGCCAAGTGGAATGAAACGGAAAGAGCAAGATTATTGGTACTTTCAGTATTAAATACCTACTGAATACCACAAACTATCCATTTCTATTCAAATTTGCATATAAATGATCGAGCGCTAAAGGTAGTGGAATAATCCTCTGAAAATTATCAAGAGTACCTACATTTGTGAGGACTGTGAGTAAGGTTCGTGATTTGATTACTTTGCCCATAAATTAATGTGTTCAGGACTCTCGGCTTAAGACGATATCCATACTGAAAGACTGTTTTGACGTGACAACGTCTTATAATTCGATGGAGCCGGCTGCACATACAAAAAAAGATGACGCAATTCGTCGTTACCTCCCTCGCGTTACCTCGCTCTGCCTCGCTCTGAGGCGTTCCATTTATTTTAGTAATGTTTTCAACAGATGGCGCTATAATCAATTGATGTTTTTCATATTTGTTTTTTTTTATTATTATTTTTTATTAGATTAAGCTCGCCAAATTGATGACGCCGGCCTGATGGAAAGCCATGGTGATATCTAGCGATTGGGGGCCACTCTCACAGTCCGTACGACTTCTGACAGTGGTCCTCAAGTTGGCGGCCCTGTGATGTGCCACTTCACGCTCCGCTTGAAGAACCTGGGATTGTAAGAGGAGGGAAACATGTGCGCGGGCATCGTTCCGAGAAACGATCTTTTGAATCTCTTGGTTCTGGTGAAGCATGTCTCTGCATAGCGTCAAGAGCATCTAGTTATTTTATTCCACTGGCCCATCATACTGTCCCGGGTTATTCTGCTGAAATGTAAGCTGTGATTTGCTGAGCAGTTAGGTATCTCGCAGACTATTGATGAAGCAACAGCTTCTAAGTTATCATGTCATGGAAACACCATCAAAGTATCAGTATACCAAATTTCAAATCGACCAGTGAAACCCCTTCATCAACCAGAATGTGAGCTGATGATCTTTAAAATTTATAACAAAGAACCGTCAGGATTTCATCGCTTTAGTTATTTAGCTATTGTTGTTTGTCCGTCCATCTGCCTCTTGATATTAAAGCTTGAATTTCGGAGTACAGTCCTTTAAAAAACCAACCTGTAAAAAAATCAAACTTCTAAGTTACGCAAACAAAAGTTATGGTCGGTTATTACGCAAGAAACTTTTAATTCGACACTAGCAAGGGAATGAAAATTAATAGGGTAGATATTTCCCGTTGACATAGAACTATGAAATATGACAAGTAATATCGTCTTAAATTACTAATGAGGAAGAAATCTAGAAACTAGACATTTGTTGTTACATAACAAAAATGATCTACTTTCAAGTTAAAAAAAAGTGTGTGCGTGTAACCTTTACGGTGCGATTGAAGTAAAACTTCTTTGCCATTGACGGCAACAAATGTTATATTATTAATATCATTCAAAATTCAAATAGTTAGCGTTACTTCCGTCAGAAAAAAAATCTGAGTTACTTCAAAAAATTTTTGAAGTAACGTACGAGGATACCGTACATTTTTGAAGTTTTACTTCAAAAAATGTACGGTATCCTCGGTAGTACTACGTATAATATTATCAAAAGCTAGCTTTGATAATAATTCTTGTATTAATTGTAGTAGCTGTGCATGCGTTTCATCTGAGCATCAGATGCAAAAAAAACTGGGTCACACTTACATTTTGTAAGTGCTACGTCGTAGACCTATGCTACAGTTTCTTCTACAGCTACGACTGTTTACATCCAATTGTCACACTTTTATCCCCGAAGGGGTAGGCAGAGATAATAAATAAGTCTCAGTGTGTGTGTGTCTGTGTGTATTATCTATTTTCGAAGTTAAAACTTCTTAGGCGCTAGGCATTTTTGCACTGGAACCATATTCTAAAATGTACTTTAGCCATGTTCGTTCTCATGGCAACTTAATACACTGTGAAAATTAAAACGTGTACGTCATGCAACGTAGTGACATTCACTCAATCTACATACATAGGTACATATAGTCACGAATTTACCTAATCTCCGAAGGGGTAGGCAGAGGCATAGTATACACCCACATTTCACCTTAAAGTTTAATGTCCCACGTAATAGGTGGTGAGTCTATTGCCGTGTTGAAATGGACAGGTGCATGTCGTAACAACCCGTAGTTGAATTTTTTCAAGCCGCCCATAAGTCCTTCAACTTAAAATACTCTCCAGCTTTTTGACAGCCATGGCGGGTGTGGGGAAGCTTGCTCAGTGGGGGGCAGGGAGTTGCCTATCTGTATGTAATACTATATTAAATTCATCTTTGATTATAGTCTGGAATAATACAAGTGTCGTGAATGCGGGTCATCAAGTTTGTGATAATAGTATAGAAAAGTAAAATTTATTGCATGTTTTTAAATGTACAGGGTGATCAATCCAAATGGGTCAATAGGGAGAAGTCAGAAACTATGAGAGATAGCGACATCTGTTCATAGGAATCATGGCTTTGATTTTAGATTTAATAATAATGACATTCAAACTTTTCTGCATGCATGCAAAACTCACACGCATAACTGGGACTTAATGATGTCGTAATCGTGTGTAGTGTTTGTATGTATAATTTATCCTAAAAGTATAAGGAACAATTTTGCCATGAAATCTTGTGTAAAAATTAGATTGAAATGCCCAGAATTGAAATAATTTACAAAATGTTGTCTTTAAAATGAATCGGTCATCATTTTGAATCATTTACCTGAATAGACCACTCTTATTAATATTTTATCTTCATTGCTATTATGAATTACAAATTGCGTTTATTTAAAATTGGAACGTATTCGTTTAGATGGCAAATTTGAAAATAGAACACTTAATAGTTTTTTGTTTTCTTGGAATGCATATCGTAATCAAACGAGTGTTTTCAAAACCACTTTGTGTTAATTTTAGATAACTTTCACATTATTATCGTGTTATTTTTGTTATTACGTTTTTCATTCAATTACTTGAACGTTCCTAGTAACTTATGATTCGCCCTATCAACAATAACAACGAAAATCTTGCAGAATAATGTAATACCTACTAACCTAACCTAATTTAACTTATCATTCTTTACAGAGACCAGGTTCGATTCGTTATGTATGCTATTTATAAAAAACGTTTGAATGTCATTACTATTAAATTTAAAATCGAAGCCATGGTTCCTAAGAACAGATGTCGCTATCTCTCATAGTTTCTGACTTCTCCCTACTGACCCATTAAGATTGATCAAACTTTATATCGGTAATCTCGGAATCTACGAAACGGATTTTAAAAATTCTTTTACCAATAGAAAGCTACGTTATTGTGGAGTGTCATAGGCTATATAGCATCACGCTACAACGAATAGGAGCGGAGCAGTAATAGTAAATGTTTCAAAAACGGGGGAAAAGTCATTCCTTTTGAGAGCTTCGTTGCGTGTGCTGCGTAAATATTTATAGTTATGTAAAAAATATGTACTACAAAATAGTTTCTCTTACAAAAGTTCTAAAAAAATTGCGCGATAGCATGTGTCCATCTTTGGGCTGGTGCAAAATAACCATTTTAATGGCAATCAATTTTTTTCTACAATAATGCCACGGGATACCTCTTTCATAAACGAAATTGTTCTTAAAAATAATGCGACGGCAATACACGCGACGAGAAACCTTTCTTTCTCTCTCTCTCTCTCTCTCACGTAGTATTGAATATTAACGACGAGACGCTATGGGAGTAAACACAACGTGACGGGAGTAAATGCGACGGGAACAGGTAATACTCTCTCTTATGTGGCGCAAACGAAGTTGCGCGGGGCAGCTAGTCATTAATATTATTTTTTCATAATTATATTTGGAGCTTTTTTTAATGCGCTTTCTAGCCCAAATTAAGTCAATATTACCTTCAAATATTGAATACAAAACCTGACCGGTTTCGCCTCTCATCTCTCGTCTTGATGATAGGACAAAGAGGTATCTACTATCATCTAGACCTTCTCTAGGTTTATAATAAATGTGCAGCAAGTTCCACCAAGTGCCATCAATTAACAGTATATATTAGCTTGTGATATTGCCTTGCGAATCTGGCAGTAAATGTTAAAGTAATGACTTTGACGTTCATAAATGTATAACTTTGTGGTCTACATGAATAAAGTAGGTCAGGACGTCAGCTTCAGTGTACTATATTTCAGCAAAATTGTTTCAGGAGTTACAAACGTGATTTAAAAAAAACATTAATTGTTAAAACTTAGTGTGAAACATAATTATTACATACATATTTACATTATTACTATCTTAACTATACCTAAATAAGGCTTCCGTGGCATTATGCCCAAAAGACTTGCAGCATTCCCCCTTTGAATAGCAATACCTATTCGCTGAGAGAGGAAACTGCCAGCCCTTGGGTCACCAGTCGACTCAAATATGCGCTTTTTCAAAATCTTAAAACATGTATTGTGCAAAAGTATGCGCATTGGGACCCCATGGACCTAGGGTTTCGACACCGACTGGAATAAAATGATAGGATGAATCGAGACCCTTATACTCGTACTTATTAATTTTATTATTTTGAGCGTCCGATCTTATACTATAGATATAACATACATACATTCATATAAACATATAACATACATACACACATTTTATCCCCGAAGGGGTAGGCAGAGGCATATTATATGCCAACATTTCACGTTTGAGATTTAGTCCTACGTAATAGGTGATGAGCCGTATTGACGTGTTGAAAATTTTCAAGCTGCCTATTAATGCCTACAACTTGGCTTAATGACTGCCATTTTACTGGCAACCGGGACCGACGGCTTAACGTTCCTTCCGAAGCACGGAAACGCTCGCAAATAAATGTCACAAAGTGGTCACGAGATGGTCACCTATCCATGACCGGCCACAGTAAATGTTGCTTACTACAAGTGGTCTTTTACAGAACACTGAGTCCGCGGGGTCACGAGCTATAGGTATAAATGTTCGGAAAACTGAAATAGGGGTTCCCGAACAACTTTAGTATGAGAGTATGGGGTTTTTAAAAGGGGTCTTTTTTGATTCAATTTTATCACAATACGGTGCTGGTTTTTGTTTTTTTTTTTAACGTGAGGTAAATCCTACGTGGATGCTATGCTCCCACCGACGAAAAACCACACGTATCCTACCTAACAGCCTACGGTTGGGAGCCCCGGGTAAGCCCTCGGAAGGATACCCAAGGACTCCCAAACGGTGCTGGTTTATTACAATTTTTGTCCTGTTGTTTTTTTAATATTAATATCGCCAAATTAGCGCCTACCGCCTGATAGAAAGCAATTGGCTACCTTTATTTAACGATTGGGGCAACTTAATAGTCCATACATTATCCTTTCAAGAGCGCACCCGGGGCTCCCAACCATAGACGATGGCAGGGCTACGTATGGTTTTAGGTGGTAGGAGACCTGCATAACCTTTGCGAGGAATTCCACACTTAAAAAAATGCCCAGTGTAAAAAAATGCTGGCCATCATATTTTTTAATTTTTTTCTTTGTTTTATCACAGATTCAGAACGCCTACCCTTAGTCAAGGTAGATTACGCAATAATCGAACACTAAAGCTTCATAACATATTATGCCTAAGGGTCTGATAATTATTTATCTAGTTCGAATGACGACATTGTCACTAAGACAACTTATTAAATTCGGAAACCTCAATCAAACCTACAATTATGAACGCCTACAAATTCTTCCTTGCACGAACACTCAACTACGTGTGCGGCCCTCCCCGTACGATTTTATCGCTGTCTCTTTCACACAAGGAACATGTATATATCTCGGACTCTTTCTAATACACCCACTCAATGGCCCATGTAGCTACAGCCCTGTTTTCAGCCCACATTACTTTCAGTCTAACCCTCGACATCTTCGAACGCGCACGTCTCTTCTTATTTCAAATCGACAATAATTTTGAAATTCGAACCGTCTTCCATTTCTGAACGCGCGTCAAATTTTTGACGTTAATTAAAAAGTAAAACGACGACAATAAATTCTTCTTGACATTTCTGTTTAGGGATTTTTGACTGATTAGGAATTTGACGTTGCGATTTTTTTAATCCGTCGCGGGGTGTTAGTGGCATCAGGTGGGCGCCTTACTGCCGACAACAGGTGAGTAAAAAAAAACCATTCCACATATTGTATTTTCTTATTGAAAAAAAACCATTATTTTTATAAAATATTTTATATAATTTAAGACATTTTTCGACTTTTGTTGGAACCCGTACGCAATCTGCTCTTCACCTTAAATTAAAAAAAAAAGTAGTAAGGTGAGGATACCTTAATACATTTTTTATAAAAAAAAACAAAATCCTATTACTGTAAAAAAAATAAAACTGTGCATTTATTTACGGTTCCGTACCCGAAGGGTAAAAATGGGACCCTATGAAACTTCGCTGTCCGTCTGTCTGTCTGTCCGTCATGAGGCTGTATCTCAAGAACCGTGATAGCTAGAGAGCTGAAATTTTCACAGATGGTATATTTCTGTTGCCGCTATAACAACAAATACTAAAACCAGAAAAATAATAATAACTAAGGGAGCCTCCAACAAACGTGATTTAATTCCATTTTTTGGCACGGTACGCTCCGTGCGCGTGTCGAACTCGCACTTGGCCTGTTTTTTTTAATATTTGAGATTGCAAACTAAAAATTGTAAGGTCGGTCGTCGTACCGCGTCGTTTGCTCGTGAGGGCCGCGAAGACCACTGAATTTTGACGCGGTTTTATGCTTAAAAATATCTTGGTTAGACTCGCTCCTTCATTTTTGTTTGATCGCAATGGATTGAGTAGAAAGTGAGATAATTATTCTTTTTGGTTGCCATAACCGACAACCATGCGGGCGAAGCCGCGGCCACCAGATTGTTATTTAATAAGTTGCGTAAAATAATACTGTACAATTTACATTTAAATTGTACCTATACTTATTTTAGCGAACAGCTCCAGCCTGAAACTGGTTTGAATATGAAAGCACTCAACTTTTATATAACCCTTCTGTCTCACTATACACACTGCACTGATCCTCGCGTTGCCACGAATATTGCTCTGCCAGCCACACACTTACCCTATTTGCAATTTTTTCCCGTTTTCCTCGCTTGTATTCCCAGTTATTTGACTCGCGCCACGCCAAACAGCCACCCTATATCTCAGTCCAATCCCTCCACTGACTAGGTCTTTTGTAAAATGGTCAATGCGCAAAGCATCTTTCACTAATACTGGTTCTCAGATAAGTGAACAATTTGTGGCATTTCCATTCTTTAAGCAACTAGTGGATGTCACGCGGTTTCACCGCCGTAGCTGCCGTTCCCATGGATATACGGGAATAAAATATATTCTATGTTAATCAGGGTGAATGTAGCATTAAAATGGTGCAAGAATTTTTTAAATCGGCACAGTAGTTTTTGAGTTTATTCAATACAAACATACACACAAAAAAAAATCCTCTTCATAATGTTGGGTGTACGTGTAGATTCCGTGCTGTGGAAGGCGTGGTAAGCAGTTCGTCGTAAAGCTTAGTTAAAGGCTTTATGTGCGGCTTAAAGAATTACAACAGCTGATTGCCACAACCTGCGCCTGTCCATTTGAAAGCGACAATAGGCTCACCTATTAGGTACATAGGACTAAAAACCAATGGGTGTGGATGTATAGCATACCAACCTCTTTGGGTTTATAGTCGTGGTTATAATGTATGTATAAAATATATTCTGAGGACACATACTTAGGTATGTTGAGGATGCTGAATACAATTGCGTCTATCGTAACCAAAATCGCCGTAAACAGCGATTTTTGCGAAGTTCAAGTCATCTCAAATGAGTCTGCTATTACATTAGATTCCCGTAAATTGACCAAGAATGAAAGATTTAATCAATCCATCAAATCAACCTATATATGAGTCCACTGCTGGAAGTAGGTCTCTCCCAAATTACGCCACAATACATGGTGTTGTGCCTTCCGCATTCCAGTCACTGTCTGCGACCTTTTTCAGGTCATCGGGCCATCAAATGATATATTAGTATGTCTTAATTTGAAGTAGTCGCCACGACGATGCATATCTAGGCACTTATCAGAATGAGTCCAACGGACCTGGAAACTGATCCCTATTGAGTAGTCTATGAAATATAATAACATAATAATCCCTGTCGTTATCCTCGAAGGAGTACGCTATATGTCCATATTTTCACCTTTTTTAGTTTCTGTGCCATTAGGTGATGAGCCGTATCACCGTGTTGAAATGAACAGTCACTGACTCACGGGTTGTGACTACCCGCGGCTTAAACGGCTTTTTATTTGGCTATACGTACCTTCCGAAGCACGGAGTCTTTGCCATTACAAAGTCACGTTGTGGTCGAGGACCAGCTACTGCGAAAGTTCCTTACTGTAGTGATCGTTTTGAGAACACTGAGTCCCCCCGGTCACAATAAGTATCTTCTAATACGCCACCCACCCAATAGAATTGTATTTATGCCATCTTTCTAACACCAAGTCTATCCAAAACATAATCCCTCCAAAACACAAGCCGTCCAACAAGTTAAATCGCATCTGAAAACTGTCAACAGAATTCCAAATTCAAATAAAAGCGCGAAATGCTTTTAGCATATGCCAACCTCTTTCATCTTTTTTTTTTAATAAAAGCAAGTCCGACTGAAGTAAAGCCTACGGAAAGCCATTCATTAACACAATACTATTGTTCTGGCGTGCTTGCCTAGCGAATGGGCCGCTTGACAAATTAAAGCTGTCCTTCTTTACCTTTGTCTAGATTAAATGAAGTTTTCTGATTTACAATTTCAGATAAGGACGTCTTTGCGCTGATTGAAAGATATTATAAGTAATATATCAGTCTTTAGTTCTGTTAATAGGGCAATTTAGATGAAATAGATAGAAATAATAGGAACATCTTTAACTGTATTTGCCCCATTTTACGCTTTGGCTACGCTTGCTAACAGCTTGCCTACAAAACTATGAAACAAACATGACAAACTATGCCACTAATGCTACATCTGTCGCATTTACGACTAGTAACAATACCACGACTATGCTTTCTTTTCTTTTATTTTACGTGTGGGAAAATTCTCATGGATGCTTCATGACTTCTACCGACTAAAACACCTCACATATCCTACCTAACAGTCTACGGTCGGAAGCCCCGGGTAAGCCCTCGGAAGGATACCCCAGGACTCCCAACAGTGCGACCTCACCTAGGGGGAGGGGGGGTTCAGGTATAGCACCGGGTTTACCCGGACGTCACCTAGGTGATGCCCCGCGACTTTTGGGGAGATTTTCAGGTGTTATTCCGCTTGTTAGTGGGGCGTGCGTGGATCCCTCACGACACGCTGACGTCTAGAGCCTGCTTCTGTAAGGACGGTAAGCAGCCTCTCACCGTCCTCAGGCCCTCGGTCATGAAGGCCGATAGTCTTGGGCGCAGACACGTCGGCGGCGGGGTGGGAGAGTTCTCTTCCGCTCTCTACCCACCGCCTCTTTCACGAACATGACCTGCTCGCAAAAAGAGGCCACTGCGATGCTTATACCAATTGCCGGACTTCCGTTCGCCTTGCAATTTCCACCGAACCCAAATCCATGAGGAGAGTCCGCGATGTTGGACAAAATCTGTGCTAGGAGTCCCTGATAAGATTATTCTTCCAAGGGCGTACCCGGGACTCCCACCCGTAGGCAGATAGTAGAACACCTTGTGGTTTTAGTCAGTAGCATCCATGCGCCTGTTAACCGTCGTTCTGAGATTGCACTACAGCGGTTGGGCTTGACTCCACTGCCCAGTCGGAAAAGGGACCGGACCACCGCCTTAACTTGAAGGCTATATAACATCACGCTACAACGAGTAGAGCGGAGCAGCAATGAGTAATGTTTCAAAATACGGGAAAATTGTCTCTTGGAGAGCTTCCGTTGCATGCGCTGCGTAAATGGTTAAAGTTTACAAAACAGACACGGTAAAAAAATTCGCTACAGCATAATGTATATTTTTTATTGCTTTCCTTTCTTAAATTATATATTATTTAAGCATCACGTAGTCGTTTATCATGAAGTTATAAACGTTTATCACGAACTTTGGGGTGCATGAGAAGAGCCTCCCCGAGTAACGTTCCTCCACGCAAAGCGATAACGTTCGGCGCACCCTGGAAACGGCTAGCACTCGGTAACGCAGAGTCTAGCCGGCCAATCTTCTCAACACAATGATTCACCAAAATGCGACTTCCCATCATCACCAACTCTTAAAGCCAGCTTTGACAGTGGTTTCAATTAACATCGAAGGCTTTTCAGATGCTAAATCATCACTACTGTCCGAACTTAGCCTCACATCGAAGTGCGACATTCTGTGTGTGCAAGAGACGCACCGTGGTACTGACAACCAAAGACCACATATAGAGGGCCTAACACTCGTGGCCGAAATAGCACACACAAAGTACGGCAGTGCGGTTTTCTGTAAGCCTGAAACAAAGATCGTATCAGCAATACAACACACCTCACAGGACTCTATTGAGGTAATTACAATAGACACGGGCACCTGTACTGTAACCTCAGTATACAAACCACCGAACTCTAATTTTAAGTTTAATAAACCGGCAAACTTCGATGCCCGAGCCACACAGATAGTGCTGGGAGACTTTAATAGCCATAGCTTAGCCTGGGGCTACAGTAACACAAACCCCGATGGCACTGCCGTAGAGGAATGGGCAAGTGCCCTAGACTTAACCTTACTACACGACCCGAAACTCCCTTCATCGTTCAACAGCCGCCGATGGAGTAGAGGTTATAACCCCGATCTTCTGTTTGTGAGCTCTAACATAAGCCCGTTATGCCAAAAACTCATCGGAGCACCTATTCCTCATACGCAGCATAGGCCTGTTGTTTGTCAGGTCCAAGCAGCTGTTAGACCAATGTTCGTACCGTTTAGGCGGAGGTTCAATTTTTCTAAAGCGAACTGGAAGCGCTATGCCGAAAATGTCGATCGTGAACTTGAGAGCTTAGAACCTGTACCAGCTAACTATGAACAGTGGGTAAACATAATCTGGACGGCGTCACGCCGGAATATACCAAGAGGTTGTCGCAGTTCTTATATCCCAGGGTTAGAAAAAGATTCGGCATCGTTGCTGACGAAATACGAAAAGCTCTACGACAACGATCCATTTTCTGAGCAGACAATAGCGGCAGGCGAGGACTTGCTACACATTATCGCAAAGAACAGAAAGGATAAGTGGGTATCGACCATATCGAGTATTAACATGACCCACAACAGCAAAAAAGCCTGGCAAACTATTAAAAAGTTAACCGGCGAACCACCTGCACCAACTAACCCAGGCCAAGTAACTGCAAACCAAATCGCTCATCAACTCATTTTGAACGGTAAACCAGCGAAACGTATCGCAAAAGTGGCGCGTTCAACCGCACCTAGATCGTCCAACACTATATGCCAGCCATTTACATTAACGGAAATAGTGCACGGTATTCAGTTTCTTAAGTGCGGGAAAGCCTCTGGAGTCGACGACATAACGGTGGAACAAATTCAACACCTTGGCCCACGAGCGGTATCCTGGCTCCTGGCATTATTTAACACCTGCCTAGCGAAAGTAAAGATTCCTAAGCTTTGGAGGAAAGCCAAAGTTATAGCGCTCCTGAAGCCAGGCAAACCTTCTGACGAAGCTAAAAGTTACAGGCCTGTTTCACTGTTGTGTCACACATACAAGCTTTTTGAGAGGCTATTGCTAAACCGCCTAATGCCTGTAGTTGATACCGCACTAATCCCTGAACAAGCTGGTTTCCGCCCTGGTAAGTCTTGCTCCAGCCAAATCCTAAATCTGACTCAATATATTGAGGATGGATTTGAGCTGGGTAAAATTACGGGCGTGTGTCTGGTCGATCTCTCAGCGGCATATGATACTGTGAACGTGAGGCGACTTCTCACAAAAGTTGAAGCCATGACTGCTGATGGTAAGCTGGTGGAGGTACTGGGGGAACTGCTGTACAATCGCCGGTTCCAGGTTCACCTACCTACGGACAAAAGTAGGTGGCGTTGTCAAAGAAACGGGCTCCCCCAGGGAAGTGTCCTCGCACCCGTGTTATTTAACATCTTCACCAATGACCAACCCTGTGCCCCAAATACAAAGATGTTTCTGTACGCCGACGACTTGGCGCTGGCGACTCAAACCCAAACTTTCGAGGAAGCCGAAAAACAACTTGGTTCGGCACTGACTGGGTGCCGAACGATACAGTGAACGGGCTAAAGCCGAACCCGTCCAAAACTCAAGTGTGCGCCTTTCACCTGCGCAACCGGGATGCTGAGCGTCGGCTCAGGGTTGACTGGCTGGGATCTGAGCTGGAGCATTGTTTCAGTCCAAGGTATCTCGGTGTTGCCTTGGATAGGACGTTAAGCTTTAAACCCCACTGCCTGAATACTAGGGCCAAGGTAGGAGCCAGAAACAATCTGCTCCAACGTCTCACAAGCACGGCCTGGGGGGCAGAGCCTAGCATCCTCCGAACATCTGCACTGGCTTTATGCTTCACTGCGGGTGAGTTTGCGTGTCCTGTGTGGCACCAATCAGCCCATGCCAGACAGGTGGATGTGGCTCTGAACGAAACCTGCCGAATTATTACCGGTTGTTTAAAGCCCACTCCCCTTACCATGCTCTACCCACTAGCGGGCATCGCACCACCTTCTACACGACGAACCGCCGCTTGCAAACTGGAGAAGGCAAAACAGGAAACAGACACCAGACATTGCCTATACGGATACCAACCAACTCAAGTCCGCTTAAAAAGTCGTAAGAGTTTCATGCACAAGACGCAAGCCGCAAGTGAGCAACCCGAGGTGATCAGAACCTCTCTGTGGAAACAGAGACTCCCACCACCGACTGATTTCTTACCACCTAAGGAAAAACTACCTCCCGGACACGACCTCCGATGGCCGGTGTGGAGGTCGCTCAACCGCTTGCGCACTCAGGTGGGCCGGTCTAGACAGAATTTATGCAGGTGGGGAATGCGGGACCCAGGCTTGACCGCATGTGACTGCGGAGCCCCAATGCAGTCCATGTTGCATTTGCTTTCGTGTCCCCTGTGCCCCGTCTCCTGCACTAAGAAGGATCTTGACGAGGCCACTGACAATGCGGTTAAGATGGCAGAGTTTTATGCCCATACTATTTGAAAGTCAATTTAGTGAATCACTGACACGATAGAAGAAGAAGATCACGAACTGCTCTCATCACGCAACTTCGTTTGCATGATAAGAGAGATATAGAAAGAGAGGTATTCAATATCATGTTTCCCGACACTAATATTGCATTATTTTAGAACCAATTTGATTTAATCTCCATTAAAAAGGTTATAGAAATTAAAAAGAATAGAAGAAAGCAATAGAAGGATATAAATGATGATGTAGCGAATTTTTTATTATTGTGACTGTTTCGTAACTTTAATCATTTACGCAGCGCACGTAACGGAAGCTCTCCAAGAGATTTTTCCAAGAGACATTTTTCCCGTTTATTGAAACATTACTTATTGCTGCTCCGCTCCTACTCGTTGTACCGTGATGTTATATAGCCTATAGCCATCCTCAGTACAGCTATTGAATTATCAATTTTTTGAAATTCAACCACTAGTTTCTGAAATCCTAGCGTTCAAACAAACAAACAAACACTTCAGCTTTATAATACTAGTAAAGTATGATGTAGAAATCCATTAAGAATGTTTTTATCGAAAATATCTACCCTAAAGACAAAAATAAGTTATTTCGTACAAGTTCAATCAAGAGACATTGATTGAATTCCAATTTCACTTACGCAGCTTATTGAGTGAGACCTTTCTTATCGTGTGTGGGCTTAAGTATTCTCTGAGTGTTATATGGCAACACACTCAATAAATAAGTTGTCAATGTTGCCATTCTTTTAAGATATTGCCAATAGAAACTTTGTTTATGAAAGCGTGGTTTCACTGAGGCCTCTGATCTTTTAAGGAGTTTGACTTGTAGGTCAGATCCTTTTTTCAGGTATAGAGATAATACCTGGCGGTAGTGAGTCGTGAGAGATTCACGTACGCCCCCCTTAGAAGCGGGATCACACCCAAAACCCCCCAAAGTCGCGGGATAGCACCTGAACCACCCCCTAGGCGCGGCCGCAGTGGTAGCCATGGGTCTGTTGGGAGTCCTGGGACATCCTTCCGAGGGCTTACCTGGGGCTCCCAACCATAGGCTGTTTGAGTGTGAGTTTTTTTAGTCGGTAGGAGTCCGGCATAGCATCCATGTTGGATTTTCCCCCACGTTAAAAAAAAATACCTGGCGGTATAAAATTATTATTATATCAATACATATAATAAAATCGTAACAGGTCGCTGTCTGTACATGGAAGATAAATAAGAAAAAATATTATAGGGGGGCTTTATGAACGCAATAGAACCCAAAACAATGATTTTTAGAATTTTTGTCTGTTTGTCTGTATGTCTGTATGTCTGTATATCTGTTTGTCTGTACGGTTGTGCACGCTAATCTCAGTAACCGCTCAACCGATTGCAATGCGGTTTTTTTTATTGTGTTGAGGTTTGCTCCAGTTAACATTTAGTGTTTGTTTTATGTAAATCGGTTTAGAAATAAAAGAGTTATAACACTTTTAAGAATCAGATATTTTGAAAATTTTAATTGTAGGGGTTTCTTTGAATGTGAGTGAACCTAAACAATTCAGTCCGCGCCGAAGGCGTGGACTGAATTGTTTTAAAATAGACTTAATCATTAAGCTCTTTTATGATTAAGCAAACAGGGCAGTTTCAGACGCTGCTTGATGACTCTGATGAAGAAATACCTTTCCTTTCATACACCTTATGTGACGTAAACGAAGTTGCGGGCTCAGCTAGTTTTTCAATAAGTATATCCCAACGGTAAAATCTGTAGTTTTGGAGACTATTCAATGGAAACAAACAATAAAATATTTCCTCTTTCTAATATTAGTATAGATTTACTGACAAGATGCGTATTTTTCCACTAGCGTGTCTGACGATATGCTATGAATCCTAATTTATTCTTACAGGCCGACGAGTATAAAACTCCATGCTTCCCTGGCACACTAGAGTACCTTTTTAGATTAGAAAATGTTAAGAAGATGTTTTCTACTTTTCTCACAGGCTCTACCATATTTTCTCCATGGCTCTACGTATTGCCTTGTCAATCAGGCAGTAAATGTAAATTTAGGAAAATGTATTTTAATGTTTTTTTTTAACGTGAGGGTAAATCCATCATGGATGCTATGCTGGACTACTGACTAAAGAACCTCACGTAACGTCCAACAGCCTATGGTTTGGAGCCCCGGTACGTTACAAATGAAAGTATGTATGCAAAAATCATAAAATAATTTTTTTTTCGCGTGGACAAGGCCATGAGGAACGTAAACCACAGCTATATTTATTAAGTAAATAGAAATACTTCTCTCTAAAGCATATTAGCATATAATAAACTAAATTGACTGTTCCCTAAGACCATTTTCTACCAATTTATAGTAAAGTAGGTATCTCAAGTGAGATGATTCAAAGTCCTTTGTCACCACTAACAAGATATTCACAGCCATATTGTGTTATATAATATTGCAGCTACTACCTACTTGGAATACATTCGATATTTCCCCTTTGAAGATTTATGAGCTTAATACTACATGATCATATCTCATAGGTATAAAATCTCACAATATCGCAGACATGTTGATATTTTACGCTGTTCTCCATTGAGCGCGAGCTTTTGTTCGATTTGGGGTTTCATAGAAAACAAGAAAACTTTATGATATTATTCTAATCTAGCCCCAGGCCTTTGCCAGTGACATACTACGAGTCCCGTAGCACCCATAGCCGTATGCTTGTCTGTCACCTTAGTGGTAGACACTCGCGCTGGCGATCCAGCAAGAACCTTCTAAATCCCTATTGAAGAACTTCATACTGTAAGCGTTTAGGAAAACCAAGGCGTGGAAATCATTCCATAACGTAAGCGTGCGCGGAAGAAAGCCCCTATCGAACCTTACCCTGCTCGAACGCCCCAGATGCAAGGTGTGGTGAGAATGAGAAAGAAAATGTATGTGGCGAGCAGTGCTATGATAGACGCCGCCTCTTTCAGTGAGCAGGTCAGGGAATCAGGGAGCGCTGCCGACGTGTCTTCGCCCAAGACTATCGGCCTCCATGACCGGGGGCCTAAAGACGGTGAGATGGCAGCTCACCGTCATTACAGAAGCAGGCCCATGATGGCAGCGTGACGTGAGGGATTGACGCACGCCCCCCCTAAGAAGCGGGATCACACCCGAAAACCTTCCAAAGACGCGAGATGGCCCCGAACCACCCCCTGGGCGAGGCCGCAGTGGTAGCTGTGGGTCTGTTGAGAATCCTGGGACATCATTCCGAGGGCTTACCCGGGGCTGCAGACCGTAGGCTGTTGGGCGTTACGTGAGTTTTTTAAGTCGGTAAGAGTCCGGCATAGCATCCATGGTGGATTATCCCTCACGTTAAAAAAAAGGGGGAAAAAAGTGTAATGATAGAATTTAGCAAAATCTATCTTCTTGACTATTCTTAAAAAAGGCCTTTCTAAGTTACATCCAGGCTCTGTGCCCTTTTAGCTAGTATCCTACAGACATCCTTGAACACTCCCGACGTGCTGAGTTTCATAAATATTGCTTCAGAAGCCTCGATGTAATCGAAATAGCATTCGATCTATCATGGCAGCTTATTAACAAGGTCATTTTCGTAAGACTTCTGAGAAAAATACACTTTTTTTTCTGTATTAATATAGTATGATTTAGGTGTATCTCGATTCCACCATATGCACAATATAATACACAATTTGATTGATCAACGTATTTCCTGTCGACCTTGATATGTCTCTTTTCCTTGTGGCAATAACGTGTTATGCCACTTAGAGAGATATTTGTTGAAAAGCTTACTAGGAATACTTAGAACTAATACCCACTACGATCACGTGCCAACGGCCGTTCTTTTGGAAACATACGATGAATAAAATTTATTATCATTAACTATTACAATTAAGATTATAATCAATTATTTTTATCAATTATTATAATATAGACAAATGTTTATAATCTCACTGATAGTTTTATTAATGTCCAGAGAACAGGTAGGCGGCGTCAGCATCGGCATCGAGCCCTCGATGAAGTATCTGGGGCTCGTACTCGATGGCCCGTGGAACTTCGTTCGGACATCACTTCCGAAGTTTGGTCCCAAAGCTGAGGGGGGCATCAGCCGTACCCGCGCGGGTCGGTAGGAGTCCGGCATAGCATCCATGACGGATTTTCCCTCACGTTAAAAAAGGAAAAACATGTCCAGAGACATTAATATAACTATTAATGAGAAAGAGAAAGAGAAAGAGAAAGAGAGAGAGAGAGAGAGAGAGAGAGAAAGAGAGAGAGAAAGAGAGAGAAAGAAAGAGAGAAAGAGAGAGAGAAGTGTTTTTATTTGCCCTTAAAAATCTCGTCTATAATATTGCATTATTTTAGTACACATTGGATCTCCTGTTTGACACTTTTGGACGGCTGAACGAATTTTATTGGTACAGTCAGATTATATCCTGAAATAACACTTAACACTTTTTGTCTCCGGCATAAGAATAGAATAAAACTTTATTTGTACACCTCGTTAAAAACTATTTCCAAATTTTAAACAGACAATATTGTAAGTTACCATTTGATGCGGGGACGGGCATAGAATTTCACGCGGATAAAGATTTAAATCAAATTCTTTGAATGCCTCGGTGGCGCAGACCGAGGTAGTATATCCGACTGCCGTGATCGGCTCCTGGGTTTATTTGTTGTACAAGCACAACGTATGTTTCGAAGTTAGGATGTTTATATTTACAAATAATTATAGCTCAATTTAGATGACTAGATGACGTTGTGAGAATGTCAAAAAAATATCATACAAATCTATTTCGAGTCAATTCGCGTGTGTAATCTATTCTAAATTATTTTAAAGTTTAGTTTACCCATCTGCCGCGTAGATTCCCCAAAGAACCCACACTTAAGAAATTTGATCAAGATAGATTGTATCCTGTTAGAAGTTTGTTGGTTAAGTTGAATTTGTTAAAGTTGGGACTTTCACTTTGAAGCTTACATGAATAATATTAAATGGCGTACAAAATGCTCTTTGGTAACATTGAATAAGTTTTAATTAGACGTGTTCGTCATTTTGTATATTCATTTGTGTCAATCTTTTTTAAAGAAAATGAAAGAAAAAGAAATTTATTTCACATGGGCATATACAGATGCACTTGTAGAACGTCCAGAATATAAACAAAAAAAACTATTTTGTGTATCTATTTAACAGCTTGACCTGTGTATAAACTTATTAGAAAGTAATTTTATGATAACAGATCAATTATAGTCAATTATCGACTTAAAATATTGTTTCTTTTACAAAAATCATACGATTGCATAATGAAATTTGATTAAGTGGTGAAAATAAGATTTAAAATAATCTTAAATTTTGCACCCAAACAAGTTCCAGACAACCGCTTTCAATCAGCACTTTCAAGAATAAGTGCCTGAAAAAATTAAGTCATGAAAATTAAAAAACGGCAGGCTCGCCAGTATTCTAGGATTCAAGAGTTTGCCCAGGTCCCTTGTCACACAGCCGTGATAACTTTGATTTTCACCGTTTGAAAACTACACTATTCCCAGGTGAGATAGGGTATCTTTTCTCCCGTATTCCCACGGGAACGGGACCTACGAAACCACGTGACGGACGCTAGTCTTAGATATTTTATGAAAATGTGAAAGAATGAATTTGGTTTTCAGCACATTATAAAATTAAAACAATAAAGATATAACCGCAACTGGCACGGCAATATTACGAAGATCGCTTTAGAGATAATCCTTTAAACTATTTATTAGCGTTTGCTGTGCGTTTATGTTAAATGGCCGTTTGTCTTTAAACAGGCTTCAGTACAAAGCGTGTTAGAATAGATTTTAGAATAATTCTATACCTATTATAAATGTGATTTTTTTTTCAATCACGCTATAGCTCTTGAACTATATTCTTCGTTGAAATTTTTATACGTCTAGCTTCACCTTTAAGTTTGGCTATACTTTTATGCCAGGAATAAGTTTCTATTAGGAAATCATCGATTATAAATTGGGGCATTTAATTTAGCTAGTTATAAAAGGCAGAGGTATAAATATCTAGTTATTTAAAAAATACCATTTTTTTTATCATTTTATTATTCTAATTCTTAAAAAAATTACGTTAGACATCCATTAAGATAAGGTTTGTGAGACGTCCTGCCACAAACAGGTATAACTGAGATTTGAAATCGGGTGCTATCCCGCGTCTTTGGGGGTTTTCGGGTGTGATCCCGCTTCTTAAGGCGGGCGTGCGTGAAGCCTTTGCGTCACGCTGCCGTCTAGGGCCGGCTTCTGTAAGGACGGTGAGCAGCCCCTCCCCCTCACCGTCCTGAGGCCCCTGACAGACTAGTCCCCTTGTAGGAGAGATCCTTGCACCTTGGGAACCGGTATCTCGGGACAAACTCGCCTTTTTTGGGGAGGAATTTGTGTCCTGAGGTACTTGCCATGATTGTACCTTCGGACATTATATCCTCAAGTAATTAATTGTCGGTTTCTCATTGATAAAACATAGAAGGTCGTGTATTGCAGCCTAATCCCCCCTTTTTTCTGAATTTAGTAATTATGTTGCTAAGCTGCAACAGAAATACATAATCTGTGAAAATTTCAGCTCTTTAGCTATCACGGTCCTTGAGATACGGCCTCGTGACGAACAAACAGACAGAAGAACGGCAAAGTATCCATGAATAAGGTTCCATTTTTTACTCTTTGGGTACGGAACTCTCAAAATGAATTGCATAAATTCACAAGTTCACTTTTAGCCTTTGTTTGTTAGGGTTCCGTAGCCAAATGACAAAAACGGAACCCTTTTAGATTCGTCATGTCTGTCTGTCTGTCCGTCCGTATGTCACAGCCACTTTTCTTCGAAACTATAAGGCCTATTCTATTGAAACTTGTCAGTAGATGTATTCTGTGAACCGCATTAAGATTTTCATTTAAAACTAGAAAAAAAGCAGTAAATTTTGGGGGTCCCCATACTCAGAACTGAAACTCGAAAAATTTTTTTTCATCAATCCCATACGTGAGAGGGTTCTATAGATAGCTCTTCAAAAATGCTATTGAGATTTCTAACATCATTCTTTTCTAAAGTGAATAGTTTGCGCAAGAGACACTTCCAAAGTGAAAAAATGTGTCCCCCCCCCACCGCCCCTCTAACTTCTAAACTAAGAGAATGATAAATCTTAAAAAAATAAATGATGTACATTGCCATGAAAACTACCAACGAAAATTGGTTTGAACGAGATCGAGTTGGTAGTTTTTTTAAAATGCGTCATAAACTGCAATTTTCGCCTAGAAAAGTCACTACCTCTGCGAACGTGTTAAAACATCAATGAAAGTTACAACGAACTACAAGAATTTTATATTATGTTACTTGCTGCTATGGAACCCTTCATGGGCGAGTCCAACTCGCACTTGGCCGGTTTTTGGAAATAAAACTATTTTCATTAAAAATTAGCCCATTTTGCTCACCATATCCTGGTCATTACTCTCTCGCAGCGTCACACCCTATTTAATGGAACACTCCTTAATGAACAATTTATAATCCTGTTGTGTGTTAAACAATAGATCTTTATACGCCCAGGAAATGTCATTAAAATCGAATTAACACCACATACAATGTCACGCTATTATTTAGGACCGCTGTAGGCATTGTCTTGGGTAGGCTTTAAACAAATTTTATTTGTAAATGATTATAAATAACATTTATTGTTAAAAATTACAATTAAACATAATTATTACGTATATATTATCATTATAACTAGGTATTTTAATTAAATCTAAATGAGGCCCCTTGACATTGTGCTCAAAACCTATTCGCTGAGAGAGATAACTGCCAGCCCTTGGGCACAGCCTCGGGCCACCAATTGACTCAACTAGACGCTTTTTCAAAATCTTACAATCTTTGCACATTGAGACCCCATGGACCTAGGGTCTCGACACCGACTGTAAGGAAACTATAGGACGAGCCTATTTTATTTGTAAGTCAACAAATAGACAGTGTGTTCGTTTTGTAAAGGAATGGTGTCAGGTATGTTTTAGTGCCAGGTTCTTTTCTAACTGGCTCTACCTATTGCCTTGTGAATATGGTACTAAATTTTAATGTAGAAGCAAATCTTGACAATCATAGTTAAGTGTTAATTTGTGACCTACATGAATATTTTATTTTTATTTTCATTCAATCCACACGTTACGTAATAAGCGAACACAATTAATGTTTTATTTTTATGGCGGCTGTACACACTCGTCGAGACACCCCGAGACAGGCCGAGTGCGAGTGTGTACAGGGCGCACTCGTCTCGTCTCGCTCTTGTCTCGCTCTCTCGTTCTCGTCTCGGTCGCTCTCGGTGGCGTGTCGGTTTTTGCGCCCGAGTCAAAGGGTCTCGTTGGCTCTCGCGAAGTAAATGAGAGCGGGCATGTACACACTCCTTCATTTAGTTGCCCTCAGAAAGTTTTAATGAACAGACGTATTTCATTAAATGGTCTAAAGAACTCGAATTATAGTTTTTTGCCTCTATTCAGTCTGGAGCTGCAGCGGAATCAGTTTATAATCGTTTTTTTATTTAATAAACATTTTATTATAATAATAGCTTGCGGTACAAAAACAAACAGCAGCAGCAATTTCCACGTCCATTGTAGCGGGAGTGCTATGAGACTCTGAGCTTACGAGTGTGTACAGGCATGCTCTCGTCGAGAGTCTTCTCGGCCGAGGCTCTCGGCGAGAGGCTCTCGACGAGTGTGTAAAGCCGCCATTAGAAACATTTTGTTCTGGCCCAAAAGACACTCAGTAGAATTGGAAATTCCCCCTTTTAGCCCCTCTCTATAAAATAGATTGCAGAGGGGCTAATGGTGAAACTTGTATCTGTAGTCTGTGACTCTGTTGCATTAAACTACGTCACTAGGCCACGTGGATCATCTATTCAAAGTTTAAAATAAAACAAAAATGACAACGTCAATCGGATTGAACTTTCAATTTCACATTAAAGGTTTTAGAGAGGGGCAGTCGGGTGAAACCATCTCACGGCTTTCTTGTTTAAAAATTATGAGCAGTGCATATTAATAAATTCCCGAGTTCTACAGGGCTTTGAAGTAAGAATATATTAAATAGCTAAGATGAAAATCAATCTTTGTTCAAATACCGAAGTACCTAACTTCCTACGCGTACTTCAGAACATCTACCTGCAGGAAATTAGCCTCTACCCGCATTAAATATATCAACTTTTTCCATACTACCCTCCGTTGCTTTGCAAAATATTTTAGCCAAGTTGACAATAAATTTAAATCGGGTCTACAATATGGGCTGTCGACATCCTTTTGTGATAACCTTTAGAAATTCTTTCCGATCGGTTTTTTACAATATATTCTAGGAATGTTTAAAAATAGATATCTTTATGCCCGTCTCATTCATGTCGTCTTTTTTGAATGAATGCACAATTATAATATTCACGTTACGCGAGTATTTCTTTTTTTACCTATTCATGGTCCAAAAATACGTATTCAATTAGATTTTCAGTTTCCAGTTGACCAAATTTTCTTATAATGTAGGTTTTATTGTCGTAGGTGTGTTCGATATTCATAATTCTTTTATGCGTGGGCTTGCGTGGGCTTTGGTTTCATAAAGACATGTGTAATATTCTCTTTTTTATCAACGACAAGCGGACGTCACGCGGTTTCACCCGCGTAGTTCCCGTTCCCGTGGGAATACGGGAATTAAATATAGCCTATGTTCAGCGCCAAGAGTGTTAATTCCCAACAGAGAAAGAATTTTTGAAATCGGTCCAGTAGTTTCGGAGCCTATTCGATGCAAGAAACCATCCAAACAAACAATCAAATCTTTCCTCTTTATAATATTAGTATAGATGATTCATCTATGTAAATGAAACAAGTGTGAGTTGGACTGGACCAAAAAACGTCAAGTCGTTTGATGTATGGGATGAAGGCCCCTGCTTTTAGTATAATTTGTTGTTATAACGAAATAGCAAGACATCTTCTATGATAATTTTAACTCTGTCGCTATCACAGTTCATAAATAAAGCATGGTGACAGATAGACGAACAAACAGACAAACAGAAGGACAGCGTAGTCTCAGTAACAGGGTCCCGTTCTTATATTTTGATTACGGCACCCTTAAAATGGGGCAATCAGGAGGAGAGTATACGTCTATACAACAAATAGTCCACTGAAATGTTACATGAGCTTTGCATTTAATAGAGGACGCAATTTTATTTTTGGGACATGTGTGGGGGGTCAATAGAAGCTTAATTAACCTCAAGTTTGTGGGGTCGTCCCCCGGTCGCCATTTTGAAAAGAGGGGGAAAAAACACTTTTTTCGCAATATCTCGGAAACTACGAGTCTTACAAAAAAATTGAGGAGGCATAATTTGTAGCATATTGTTTTGCCTACAAAATGTACATAACTTAACAAAAATTTTTACGAAACGCCACAGAGCAAAAAAGAAAATTTTAATATTTTTATTTTCAATTTTTTGTTTATAACTTCTTTAATTTTTAATTTAGGGCAAAATTTTGTAAGTAAAAACATATTTGTAGGCAAAGCAATTTGCTACAAATTGCAACTAGAAAAGACTTCACAAATTTTTTGTAAGACTCATAGTTTCCGAGATATTGGAAAAAACGTGTTTTCACCCCTTTTTAAGATTGCGGCCGGGGGACAAGGGTGGTAACCAACAAACTTGAGGTTAAGCTTCTATTGAACCCCCACACATGTCCCAAAAATAAAATTGCGTCCTCTTAGAAATACAATATTCGGTCCTTAAATTGTAACATTTCAATGGACTAAAAGTTGTTTTTTGTTATTGATACGGAACCCTGAGTGCGTCTGACTCGCACTTATTTGGTTATATAAAGTAACTGGAATTACAATTATATTTGAATTGAGACCATTGATGTCTTTTTCGTCAGTATTAAATAAAAATTGACAAAAATAGTCTCATTGAGAACGTTTTCATTTGAAAATTTGGTTATTCTGTAAAATGGCGACGGGAACGCTTCAAAGAAAAGCCTCCGTCGACGTAATAATACACAATGTTTAGTGAATTTTCCGATAAAGCTATAAAGGTACCGCGAGGGAGGTATATAGCTTATTTTATAACGTCATCAAGGTTTAACCCTCTACGCGAAATACGCTTTTTAACTTTACAAAAATGTAGATGGTTTTCTTTTGGTTACTTCATACAAAGTCAGAAATCATAATGCCTGTACTTAAAATATATTAGCCCAAAATACTCAAAATCGAAATAACTTTTTATTCAAAGTACCTTAATCCGCATCTTACTGTACAATGTCTAAATTAAAAGAAAACATATAATATAAGCTTAGATTTCAAAATTCCGAAAGTGTAAGTTTTCAAATTTTCAAATATCCTTAAAAAAAGCATTACTATTTCTGACATTGTAATAGGTCACCTTTTTTTTTCAATCATGTGTAGGGTTCTTTTCTATATTGATATTATGAAGAGGAAAGTTTTTGTTTGTGATCGATCACTCTGTAACTACTAAATCAATTTGAAAAACAAATTCGCTATTAAAAGGCCAATTATTCTGAAGTATTAATTTAGCCATTTTAACCCGTGGTCCACCTAAATTATCCACAAACATTTTAAGGTTACTTTTTGAGGTTATGTCAAAAAAGTGTGAATCCAAAAGTTGTAGATTTTGTTATTTCCCACAACTTTGTCATTAAACATTTTTCCATAGGACTTGTAGTTTTGTCGGAAATCGATAAAACCCCTTTTCCTCCCTTAGAACCCCATTTTTACTTCCCGACTCTTCTCGACTTTCCTGTTATTTTTGTCACATTCTCTTCCTTTTGCAATTGGTTTCATTCTACTACTAATTTTTTACAATTTTTATCATTTTCAGAGGCTTCTGCACTGGTCTATAAACATGTTTGATACCTGAAAGAGGCTCTTTCAGGTATCAAACATGTTTATAGACCCCCCCCCCCCCCTCCATTGACATCATAATGCAAATAAAATTAACATTAGATAGTGATGACGATTCTGTTTAAAAAGGGCCTTTTCAAAATAAGCACCTTAAAGAACCCTTTTCTTTCCAGTTACTCAGCATTTTATTTTACCGCCATCTAAATAAGCCTGACAGCTTAAATATAGCACCGTTTTACTCAAAACAGCTCAATTTGCCGCTTGCTGACGACGTTAAGAACGGATTATGAACATGATGTAGGTACTTCTCGGTCTCGGCCCGCCATTTTGTAGTGTTGGCATCCAAAAATAAATTTTATCTCTAGAGATATAAAAGACAAAGTTGGCTAAAAATTTTACAATGAATATCGAGAACGCCACGTGTGGCAACGAGAAAGAGTAAAAAATGTCGCCACCCCAATTGAACCCGAGTGTGTCGTAAAAGGCGACTAAGGGAACACTTTCGCAAAACGATCCATTGCGTACAGAAAGAAAACTCTAAATGAAACTCGGCTGACAGTAAAAAGACAATAGTTAAGCCAAATTGCCTGCGCCTGTCTATTTCAACACACTATGCCTCTGCCTACCCCTTGGGGATAGCGTGACTATATGTATGAATATAAGAGCTGTGTGATCGTCCGACTAGGCAAGGTGATCACGCCATCGCCGAGGACTATCGGCCTCCATAACCGGGGGCCTGAGGACGGTGAGAGGGCAGCTCTCACCGTTCTTACAGAAGCAGGCCCATGACGGCAGTGTGACATGAGGGATTCACGCACGCCCCCCCCCCCCCCCCCCCCGCCTAAGAAACGGGATCACACCCGAAAACCCTCAAAGACGCGGGATAGCACCCGAACCACCCCCTAGACGAGGCTGCAGTGGTAGCCGTAGGTCTGTCGGAAGTCCTGGGACATCCTTCCGAGGGCTTGCCCGGGGCTCCCGACCGTAGGCTGTTGGGTGTTACGAGAGGTTTTTTAGTCGGTAGGAGTCCGGCATAGCATCCATGATGGATTTACCCTCAGTTTAAAAAAAAATACTAGCGGTCTACACGCGGTTTCACCCCTGTAACTCCCGTTTTCGTGAGGATATGGGAATAAAATATAGCCTATGTTACCCGGAGATAGTGTAGCTTCCCAACAGTGAAAGAATTATTCAAATCGGTTCAGTAATTTAGAGCCTATTCGATGCAAACAAACGACAAACAATCAAATCTTTCTTCTTTATACCTAACTAGCCGTCCCGCGCAACTTCGTTTGCGTGATAAATGAAGAACCGCTCGACCGATTTTGTGCAAACTTCACATAAACCATCTACTAAATAGTTCGAACAAAGCCTAAACATTTGGTTTAGATAGGTGAGCCCGTTCTTGAGTTATAAAATTACAACGAAAAGTGGCATTGATTTTTATATATATAGATAGAAGATAGATATACCTATAGATTAATGGTCGAAGGACTTTAGTGGAGAAGTCACGTACCTATTACAAGTAGGTAACTATAAAACATCAAACAGTCAAATCAGCCTATCGCAGTCCACAGCTGGACGTAGGCCTCTCCCAAATTACGCCACAACACATGGTCCTGCGCCTTTCGCATTTAGTCACTCTCTGCGACCTTCTTCAGGTCGTAGGGTCCATCTGGCGAGGGGTCGTCCTATTAAACATAGAAATATAAAATATGAATTGTATTAAATGCTCTAGTATGAGAATAAAATAATAATAATACATTTCTTTCTACGTTTCCTTTTATTTTAACCCTTATTATATTGTGTCTGGTTTACATTATTTTCTTGTATTTCGGGTAGAAAGCTATTACTCTGCTTGGTAATAGTTTTTTTTAGGGTTCCGTACCCAATGGGTAAAAACGGTACTTTAATACTGTTACTGCGCTCTGCGCTGTCCTCTCTCTGTCAGTCTGGCTGTTTGCCTGTCTGTATCTCAGGAACCGTGATAGCTAGAGCTGAAATTTTCACAGATGATGTATTTCTGTTGCCGCTATAACAACAAATACTAAAAAGAGAAAAAAAATTAAGGGAGTCGTATGCACAAATAACAGCAATCATATCCAACCGAAACCGCGCGAAGATACGGTAAGCGTTTTATGTCGCGACGGAGGCTCAGTGCAAATTCACAGTAAAAGTGAGATTGAATCCAATATAAGTGGTGTTGAACGACACAAACGAGTGCAAAGGAGGGTAGATCGATATGTCCTAAGACTTTCACTTTTAACCGCCAGTACTTCATTTCCACCGTGATCATGGCGCTTGCAACAGCGTCGAAATATCGGAAATACTCAATTATACATGGTAAATATCCCGTTAACTCTAAAAATAGCTAAGAGAGTCTGTTGGAACTTATAGGGTCTTCCGAGGGCTTACCCGTGGCTCCCAACCGTAGGCTGTTAGGTAGGATACGTGTGGTTTTAGTCGGTAGGAGGGTTAGCATCCATCTAGGATTTTCTTCACATTGAAAAATAGAAAGGCTCCCATAGAAATAACCACAGATATCAGAAAAAAGTAAAATAGCAAATACTTTTTTCTGATTTCTGTGGAAATAACGTAATTTTTTGTCGTTTTTTGGTACGGAACTCTCCGGGCGCGAATCTGACTCGCACTTGACCGGTCTTATTTATAAGGCGTCAAAATTTGAGTACCTCGGTCCTCCATTACTCATGAGGGGTTTTTTAACAGATTGTGAGAATTTTCTGATTATAATTATGACGAGGGTCGTTTTTTCATCCTTAATGGCCGAGAGCCCTCGACAAGCCTGAGCGTCAAATATATAATACTTGATTAGATAAAGGATTTTATTTTTAGAGCCTTTGTTTTATTAAGTTCTTATAAGGTCCCAAAAAATATTAACCGTCAGCTACGACTTTAACAGCTTGGTCATGGAGAAATATATTCCGCTAAGTATCTTTTTTTTTTAATGTGAGGAAAAATCCATCATGAATTCTCCTACCGACTAAAAAACCTCACGTAACGCCCAACAGCCTACGGTTGGGAGCCCCAGGTAAGTCCTCGGAAGGATGTCCCAGGACTCCTAACAAAATTTGTTCCCCTTATTATTAAAATCACGCGAACTGCTAAACGTGAAATTTGTTAAAATATTAAAGCTGACTATGTATTTTTTATCAATTACCAACGTCCAAAAAGACTAGTAACTAAAAATAATATACAGGTGACAAAAAGATCGTGTTTGGATGAAAAGTACCCTTTATATTGATGATAGCGAAGTTTGCTGAAGGAAAACATTCCCTTATTTTCAACAGTAAGTAAAAAATGAGGAGTGGTACTCGTGCCTCCAACCAGAGCAGACGTGTTGAACGCAACGCAAATATCTGTCCGCGCGTGATAAAAGTGCATAGGTAGCGCCGCCCGCGCCGCTGCCAGTGCCCACTGTCGGCAGTGCGTAGTCATCATGACCTACTTCCGCGTGTGACGCTAACGTAAAGTGAACGTGCTCGAGATGGCTTTACCTCCTTGTATTAAGTTAAAAACGGAAAATGAACATCTGCTGTATTCCCATTACCGCAACGAAAAAGAAGCTAATGAAGAACTGCAACAACAGGTTCAAGACCTGAAAGAGCAACTCCAGTGCCTTAAGGCTCAATTCGAGGAACTGCTTCAACAGAAACAAACCCCTCAACCTGTTACGAAACAGGCAACCGAAAGTTCTTCCTCAAAGTGTGTGGAATACTGCACGGATGAGGAAGATCTAGCGATAGAAACGGAGTGGGTTCGTGTGAAAAACAGAAATAAAAAGGAAAATGAACACAACTCCCTCACCCCCGCCCAAATCAGCTTCTGACTGCGAGGATGCACCTCAAATAAAACAAAAAAGGACCCTTTTGCCACCACCAATAATAGTGGATGGTGTCGAAAACTACCAAAAATTTTATGATTTTTTGGTAGAAGGGTTATCAGGTGACCCATTTACAGTGAAAATGTTAAGCGGGAATACTGTTAAAGTGAATGCCACTAACGAGGAAGGCTACAGGTTAATCACCAAACACCTTTCCTCCAATAATTGTTTATGGCATTCATATGAAAATAAACAAGATCGGCGCATTCGTGTAGTTGCTAAAAAACTGCACCACACTTGCGACCCCAAAAGAATTGAGGACCTTCAACACAAGGGGTATAAAATTGAAGCAGCAGTGAATAAACTTAAGTGGAACACAAGGAGCCACTGAACTTATTCATGCTCACATTCAGTAAAGAAGAAGATATTCAGAATATCTACAAAATTAGCAGTATTCTAGGATGTAAAGTGGAAATACACCCTCTAAAGACTCATAAATTGATACCGCAATGCAAAAGGTGTCAAGCTTTACGGTCATACGCAAAATATTGCCGTAAGGAGCCGCGTTGCGTTAAATGTGTAGGCAAGCACCTAACGAAAGATTGCCAGAAGCCAGCAACTGACAAGCCAAAATGTGTGCATGGTGGCGAACCGCACCCTGCTAACTATAGGGGATGTATGGTTGCTAAAGAACTACAGAATTTTAAAAATAAAAATATTCAGTTGAAAAGTCACTTGCAGAATCAGACTAGCGATTCAAACACGTCAAAACCTATTAAGGTCACGGCTGCATCGCAACCTTGCGCATCTAGCAAAAGCAAGCGCGAAAACGCTACGTATGCACATATTACACGTAATAGCAATGTGAATCATCGCAATGTAAACACGGAAATTGAAGACAAATTAAATCAGGTATTAAACCTTATGATCACGTTTGACGAACGCCTTAAAAAAATTGAAAATAGCACTAAAAGAGCTACTTTTAATCAACGTGTATGAATAAAGTCTTAAAAATCATGACTTTGAATGCAAATGGACTGCTCAAACGTCGTCATGAGTTGCAAGTAGTCCTAGATAAAGAAAATATAGATGTGTGTTTGATATCAGAATCACATTGTACGAAAGAGTCCTACATTAAGTTAAATGGATATAAATCATATCATGCTATTCATCCATATAATAATGCAAACGGAGGTAGCACTGTGATAATAAAAGAAAATATCTCTCACTATCCGTCCATGACCCACGAAGAGTGTGATATTCAAGCTGTTTAGGTATGCATTAAAACCAAGCGATACACACTGACAGTAGCAGCCATATATTGTCCTCCGAGATATAAATTAATACAAGAGCAATACGTCACTTTTCTTAATAAGCTCGGTAATCGATTTATACTCGGTGGTGATTTTAATGCCAAAAATACGTTCTGGGGTTCCAGATTAACCTCCACCAAAGGAAGAGAGCTAAAAAGTGCTATGAATGAAATCCAATGCGAAGTAATATCTACTGGGAAACCGACCTATTGGCCTACGGATATAGGACGAATCCCAGACTTGATAGACTTTTTGCTTTTTAAAAATATTTCGTCGACTTATATGGCTATTGAAGAAGGGTTTGACATGAATTCGGATCACTCTCCCATAACCTTAACTCTTGGCGAAAATGTCCTTCTCAGAGAAACCTACCCCACCTTGGTCAACATAAAAACCGACTGGGTAAGTTTTCAATCGGATTTAGAAGCTAAAATCGAACTCAAAGTGCCCCTGCGAAATGCTGACCAACTAGACTACGAAGTGAACAAATTTACTTCCGACATTCAGCAGTCAGCTTGGCATAATACACCCGAAATTATGATAAGGAGCAAGGGTAACACATATCCCAAAGAAATCCTTGACCTAATTGTCGAGAAAAGGAGACAGAGAAAGAAATGGCACTACACAAGATCACCTACCGATAAAAATGTATTAAATCACTTAACAAAAATATTGACAAGAACTATCCAAAGTTACAAAGATGACTGAGTTGCCAAATCATTAGAGAGGTTGTCCGGTGACCGCACCAGCAATTACTCCCTCTGGAAGGCGATGAAGAAATACAGAGCTCCAATTGCGCCCATTCCTCCAATTAGGGAATTAAATGGTAAATGGGCAGTAAGTAATGAACAAAAGGCAAAAAGGTTTGCGCGACATTTAGAAACAATATTTCGACCAAATGAAGGGCCGTCAGAAGAGTTGTCATACCAAGAACACCAACAAGATTCGCCTGAAATAAAATTAGTAACACCAAAAGAAGTAGCATTCGAAATAAGAAAAAATATGAACATCAAAAAAGCGCCAGGTTACGACCTTATTACACGGCTGCCCCAAATCAAAACCTAGCAAGGAACATTTTTTAAGAAAATGTTTTTATTACATAATCTTTATCAACTAGTAAGTCCCTACAAAATAAAAAAATATCAGAGTGAAAATCTTATAAATAACCAGAGATTGGAATACTCATAACCTAGTAAGTACACCATCCATAATCCCGTAACCATTTACAAACCTAGTACGTCGATCTGACCATTTACAAACCTAGCAAGTCCCTGACACTTGCTAAGTTTTAAAGTGGTTGATGCGTCTTGCTAGGCTTATAAAATGGTCTACAAACATAGTGAACAGAGGGGATACTGCGCGGCGGGGGCAGCAAGTTTCGACACGCCCAAACTGGATGGTAGTCTGGCCCAGAGCGCCCAGGAGAAAGCTGACCTTTTGGGTTCTCTCTTTGCCTCCAACTCGACCATGTACGATGGAGGTGCGCTGCCGCTTGACGTCCCGTGGTGTGGCACTTCCATGCAAGAAATTAAATTCAGGCAGTGGGACGCCAGGCGGGCGCTTCAATGCCTAGACGTTCATAAGTCGAGTGGGCCAGACGGCATTCCCGCGGTGGTGCTTAAGCAGTGTGGTCCGGAGTTGTGTTCAGTACTTACACGTCTTTTCACGCTTTCATACTCTATGACAAAAGTCCCGGCATTGTAGAAGATCGCGTTCGTGCATCCTGTGCCTAAGAAGGGTGACAGGACCGGCCAATTACAGGCCAATAGCCGTCACCTCCCTATTATCAAAGGTGATGGAGCGTGTAATTAATGCACAGCTCCTGATGTACCTACCTTGAGGAACACGACCTGCTCAGTGACCGAAAGTACGGTAGTAGTTTCGTCACGGTCGCTCGACAGGCGATCTTCTCGTGTACCTCACACACCGATGGGCGGCGGCTATAGAGACTACGGGCGGGGCTCTAGCAGTGAGCCTTGACATCTCTAAAGGTTTTGACCGGGTCTGGCACCGTGGTCTTCTTACGAAATTGCCCTCCTATGGACTGCCCGAAAGTTTATGCGGATGGGTGTCCAGCTTTCTGGCTGGTAGAAGCTTTAGGGCCGTTGTTTACGGCAGTTATTCTGAATGCATGGCCATAAACGCTGGAGTACCACAAGGATCAATGTTGTCCCCCACTTTGTTACTGCTGCATATCAATGACATGTTGTCTATTGATGGCATTTATTGGTACGTGTGCTACTTGTTATATGGGCCGTCCCGTTATCTCTCGGGCTGTAGTGGACGAAAGTCGTGAACTACTGGTGTCTGAAATCGAGACCACTCTCACTAGTGTCCGATTGGGGTAAACAAAATCTTGTCCAATTCAACCCTACCAAGACACAAGTATGTGTATTCACCGCAAAGAAAGCATTTACTGAGTACAGTTGGTGGACTTAGATTTTCTAATGAAAAAGTTTAACTGCAAGCTCCCTCCTGCTAGCAACGACATCGCAAGGGGCATTAAACGTAAAAAAAAAACAAGAAATTATTACCGAGCTTGTAAATCTCATGCCAGAATCCAGAAAGACCTTCTGGAACAATTCACCAGTGAATGACTTATCCGTTAATCTAACAAGTGACGGATAATTAGATACCTGCTAAATTCCTTTATAAATAAATCTATAATTAACTTCTGAAAAAAAATTTGTTCACTAAGTCGCTTTTTAATACATCTACCCGACTTACTAGAATTTTAATTTAAGACCTATAATCTACAATATTCAATAAACTACATTAAAACTCAGCAAGTGCTCTTACTAGGTTAAATACTGGTTTCTACAAGGGCGAACTGATTGTCAAGTCATTATCAAAGTTAGTAAGGAGTATAAAATATGCAATAAATACAAATATCATAATATTTTTGTATTATAATTATCGTGTATATTTATTTTATATAATAAAACTATTTTTAAATGGTTTATGTAAATATTGTTCTACGGCGAGCCCAATTTACGTTTTAGCGCTCTCCTGTAAAATTTTGCTTTCAACGCTTGCTAGGTTTTGATATGGGGCAGCCGTACAGGCCAAGTACTACAACATCTGCCACGGAAAGCGCTGGTGAAATTAACGTATCTGTTTAATGCATCTATTCGATTAAAATATGTTCCAGCTGTTTGGAAAGTAGCTGAAGTCATCATGATAGCAAAGCCAGGGAAACCACCTCATGAACCGACATCATATAGGCCAATCTCCTTGTTACCTGTAATTTCTAAACTATTCGAAAAGCTTTTGCTAAAAAGAATGAAACCTATACTTGATCAAAGAGCTCTTATCCCTAATCACCAGTTTGGCTTTAGGGAGAAACACTCAACAATAGATCAAGTACATAGGATTACAAAAATAATTGAAAATGCATTAGAAGAGAATAAAGTTTGCTCCTCTGTGTTCCTAGATGTTGCGCAGGCATTTGACAGAGTCTGGCATAAAGGTCTGATACATAAATTAAGCTCCATGCTGCCTGCACAGTTTGTAGCAATCTTAGAATTGTATATATTCGCGAGAAAGTTTAGGGAAAGGCATGAAAATGGTTATTCTGAACTCAAGGAAATAAAAGCTGGAATCCCGCAGGGAAGTGTTATAGGGCCGGTCCTGTACCTACTATACACATGCGACATTCCAGTACCAGAAAACAGCACCATTGCAACCTTCGCCGATGACACTGCCATAATGTCTACCGGAAGTACCCATAAGGAATCCGTGATTAACGCACAAATACCTAGCTGTGACAAAAGTTTTTGAATGGACTTAAAAAATGGCGCATCAACTTAAATGAATCAAAATCAACTCACATAGATTTTAGAAGCAAAGCACCCCAGTACTACCCAATACTCATCAACAATAAGGTTGTTCCATATGGTAATACAGCGAAATATCTTGGCATGACGCTTGATGTGAAGTTACGTTGGAAAGCGCACATTAAGAAAAAACTGCAAGAACTAGATATACGTTACAGCGAAATGAATTGGCTGCTTGGAAAAAAGTCAAGCCTGTCAATACCAAACAAACTTTTACTGTATAAGCAAGTCCTGATGCCCGTTTGGACATATGGTGTACAGCTGTGGGGCTGCACTAAACAGAGCAACAAAAACATTATTCAGCGTTTTCAAAATAAAGTGCTAAGAGGTATAGTTAATGTACCTTGGTATATCTGAAATGACGATCTCCATCGGGACCTTCAAGTGGAGTCGGTCGACAAAATTATTCAACGTTTTGCAGAAGCTCACGAAAAGAGACTTCACTATCATGACAATCCTGAGGCAATCCAACTCCTCGATTGGACAGACTTAAAAAGAAAACTCAAAAGAACTAAAACTAAACCCTTTGAGTTAGTGTAGTGCTATGTGATTTATGTGAACGCGATAAGTGACTTAGTCGTTTAGTGTAGGACACAAGAACAATGTGTACGTAAACATAACAGACTCTAAGAAAAATCAATGGATTATCTTCTTAGAATAAGTATTTTCATTTTAGAAGTTTAAGTCAAAGTAAAATTACTTATTAGCCCATAAGCTAGATTGTAATATTTAAAAGTGAATTTTAATACACTTCTTATAAAAAAAAAAGTAAAAAAGCAATTTTAATGATTTTTTAAAAATCACCTGCTTGAGACGGGAATCTAACCGGTATCTTACCGGTTAGTAAAAAGGTGAAAAAAGAAATACTGTATTTTATGATACCTACCAACCGAAAGAGTCATTCATAAGGAATAATTAATTTCAAACAACTTAGTATCATAAATTTTATTTTTTATGGTAAAGTTACTCACATCTAAAAAAATAGTTCACTTAAGTTTGAATGACTCAAAATGAGACGCATTTTCCCGTATGGACAAACAGAACAATTTTGCTACCATTAATATTAAGGGTACTTTTCCTCCAACCACGCCCTTATTTTTCACCCTGTTTAGCACAGTGCGTCTCTATTTATGAATTCAACGATATAAAAAAAAACAATCAATTAATTTCCCAGTTCAAAATGTCGGATGCAAACAAGAGTTACCTCTAAGATGGCGGAGAGAAAAAAAGATCTGAGATTGGTTCCAAAAAAAAAGCAGTAAACTGTTTATTTTCATTCTATATCCATCACCCTCCTTAGATATCAGCCTGCCTTATTTACGACTTATTAAACTTTCTATCCGCGATCGATCTCCAAAGTTGAGGATTTATCGGTAAATGATGAAACGCGTGTCAAATTGCGACAAAGATTACTGCGCTGAATTGATTGAACGTCAAAATTGACGTAAGTTTTGGTGGGAACAAAAACAGACTATTCCCTAATAAGAATGTTGGAAAATCTTGATAAACATTTGTCTTAAATTGCTGTATGATATAAACTACTTATTCAAAGTAGTTTATATCATACAGCAATTTATGATGCACTATAGAAATGAATGATTTCCACATAAATATTCATCTCCTATTTTCATGAGTGGGAATAATCCTGAAACACTTGTTTTAAAGAACTTTATAGGTACTGAATTTCGAAGACAATAGCAAGATTTCCCTTTATTTCTCTTACATAATTTGCCACCTCAATTGCTACTTTTTCATTATTGGCAGTCTAAAACGCTTTTAAATAGTTAAAAGATTGTAAATCATTTTTTTTTCACGGGAACTCCCACTTCAATCCATTTGTTTACCTAATTAAGGCAGTGACATACATATATACATATTATATGAATTATGGAAATTAATTTCATAAATGTACTCACCAGAGATGTGTTAAGTAGGTAGATAGTCTCTAAACGACAGCAAAGCGTCCAAAATTTTAAGCGCTAACTGTTGGCGGATAAGTGCCGATCCGCCATTTAGTGCACATTCTGTTGTCAAGGGATAAGTTTGTGTCACGTGACAAAATTTTAATGTTTAAAATGTCGAATTGTGCAATAAAAGTGTGTCGAAATTACAGAAAATATTTAAAAACAGCCAGGAATGTCTGTAAGTAACTCGAAACTTATCACAATTTTATGAAATCTATTTATTTACGCATGTCTAATTTCTTCGACTCCATCTTGACGTTTTTGTTGGTGTTGCCAGTTTCCAATTCAGAATTCCCCAAATTAAATTTAAGTAAAGAATTACCTAGGTATGGAAATGGAACTAAATTATTAGAGAGTCGTAAAATAAATAATTTGGAAACGGTCAAGTGTGAGTCGAGAATAGTGAAAATCGACCTATACAATTGTTCGGACTCAGTAACGAGAAACTTGGCATACTTCAAATTAAGGAAATCATTTAAAATACCTAAATGTGAGTTTTAAATGGTGAAATCTGTACAAATGTTCTTAAGCTGAAGGGTTTGTTCGTTTGTTTGAACGCTAGGATCTCGGGAACTACCTACTGGTTGGATTTCAAAAAGTCTTTTACGTTTCGTTAGTTCATTTATGGAGTTCATACCACTAGACTTGGGTGGGTACAGTTCGTACTGCCGGACGTGTTAAGGTGCTCCCTCACCGGGAGCATTCGCCTGTAATGTAACAAATTAGATTCGACTCGAGCATTACGTAACGATGCTACCTCCCTGACCGACGAGCGTTCGCATGTAATGTAACATTTTTTATAGATTCGACTCGAGCATTACGTTACGATGCTACCTCCCTGACTGACTCGAGCATTCGCGTGTAATGTAACATTTATAGATTCGACTCGAGCATTACGTTACGATGCTACTTACCTGACCGACACGAGCATTCGCGTGTAATGTAACATTTATTATAGACTAGCTGATGCCCGCAGCTTCGCCTGCGTGAAATTTTGTTCTCTTTTCCGCGTCTCATGGGAACTTATTCCCGGGATAAAACTTGTATCATTTCAGACTATAATCTATCTCTGTAGGTGATTACATGATAATTTTGCAATCGAATATGGCCGCCGCGCCGAAATCACAAAATTTCATGATGGGTATCGATTAAGGGGGTTTTTGGTATGCTGAGTACGAATGAAGCGCTCGTGGCCCCGCGGACTCAGTGTTCTGTAAACGATCACTGCAGTAAGCAACATTTACTATGGCCGGATATGGATGGGTGACCACCACGTGGACCACTTTGTGACATTTATTTACGAGCGTTTCCGTGCTTCGGAAGGCACGATAAGCCGTTGGTCCCGGTTGTCAGTAAAATGACAGTCGTTAAGCCAAGTTGAAGGCCTTACGGGCGGCTTGAAAAATTTCAACTGTGGGTCGTCACAGCCTGCACCCGGGTCGGCAGCGCGTGTGTAGCGCCTCTGGTGTTGCAAACGTCTATAGGCTACGGTTACCAACCTTCCGGTGGGCCGTAAGCTTGTCTGCCACCTAAGTAGTATAAAAAAAAAAAAAAAAATTTCGGGTTAATTTAGAGATCCAATATGGCCGCAGCGCCGAAATCACAAAATTTCATGATGGGTATCGTTTAAGGGGTTTTTTGGTATGCTGAGTACGAATTTCGGGTTAATTTAGAGATCCAATATGTCCGCCGCGCCGAAATCACAAAATTTCGTGATGGGTATCGTTTAAGGGGTTTTTTGGTATGCTGAGTACGAATTTCGGGTTAATTTAGAGATCCAATATGGCCGCCGCGCCGAAATCACAAAATTTCGTGATGGGTATCGTTTAAGGGGTTTTTTGGTATGCTGAGTACGAATTTCGGGTTAATTTAGAGATCCAATATGGCCGCCGCGCCGTTATCACAAAATTTCATGATGGGTATCGTTTAAGGGGTGTTTTGGTATGCTGAGTACGAATTTCAGGTTAATTTAAAGATTCGAATATGGCCGCCGCGCCGTTATCACAAAATTTCATGATGGGTATCGTTTAAGGGGTTTTTTGGTATGCTGAGTACGAATTTCAAGATAATTTTGCAAAATTAACCCTAAATTCATACTCAGCATATCAAAATTCCATTTATACGATATGCTACATGAAATTTTACAACGGTGCCGAGGCAGCCTTATTGGATTGCAAAATTTACCTGAAATTCGTACTCAGCATACCAAAAAACCCCTCATACGATATACAGCATGAAATTTTACAACGGTGTAAGGCGGCCATCTTGGATTGCAAAATTGACCTTAAATTCGTACTCAGCCTACCAAAAAACCCCTTAAACGATACCCATCATGAAATTTTGTGATAACGGCACGGCGGCCATATTGGTTCTCTAAATTAACCCGAAATTCGTACTCGGCATACCAAAAAACCCCTTAAACGATACCCATCATGAAATTTTGTGATAACGGCGCGGCGACCATATTGGATCTCTAAATTAACCCGAAATTCGAACTCAGCATACCAAAAAACCCCTTATACGGTATCCAACATGAAATTTTACAACGGTGGCGCGGCGGCCATATTGAATTGCAAAATTAACCAGAAATGCGTACTCGTACTACTATTTTTTTCCCAAAAGCATTTGACATCTTAGATCGTATGTCCACCTATTTTAAATACGGACCAGTGTGCAGCCGGCCAGCCGCAATAAAAAAAGCGCACTGATGTTACAAGTTGTATCAAAACATTACGCATTGTATCATTACAAGGTGCGCAAAGCGCACTCCCTCACCGGCTGTAATTCTCGACTCGTGAGGGATGGTGGGGGACGGAGGGGGGTGGGGAGGGAGGTGAGGGAGCACCTTAAAAAACAGCGGCCATTAGCCCGTCACATAATACGCGACTACGCATATAGGTCGATAGAACCGGCGAGCGAACATCGGTCGACCAGTACACTTCTTCTACTTCTTAGTGCTACTGGTTGGTGCGTAACTCTGTGGGCAATTGCCTCCCATTTGTCTTGCCATTGCGCAGTGTGGGCAACGTATCTATACTTTTTATATGTCATCCGCGAAAATACGTTTCAATTTGTAGAGGGCTATAAAGACCTCTTAATGTAAAATCGCCAGTATCTTTTACATATCTTGGCCGGACAAGCATCCGCGTATGTAGAAACATCTATAATCATAGAGATAGACATTTTAAATATTATTCGCGAAAATACGTTTCAATAATATTTTATTGCCTTAAATGGCGGTTACAATAAGGTGAAGAATTCAACTTGTATCAGTACGGCTCCCGTAGCTCAATTGGTTAGAGCATTGCCCTGGATTAGGCAAAGGTTGCGGGTTCAAGTCCCGTCTGGGCCAAGTTGTCTTTTTTCACTTTATTATAAAATATTATGAAAAAGTTAGCATACTAATTGCTTTAAATATTAAAAATCTATAAAAATCAATACGTTTCAAGTTGTAGAGGGCTATAAAGAGCTCTTGATGTAAATATCGCCAGTTTCTTTTACATAACTTGGCCGGACATGCATCCGCGTATCTAGAAACATCTAAAATGTCTAACTTAATCATACAGTTAGACATTACAATTCCATTTTATGATCACTTGAGAACAAAATTTTAGCATGATTAGTTTCCCGAAAAAATGGGAAGTGTCTTTAGCCGGCGTCACTACACACTGACGCAAGGCGTATGTAAGACAGCACGCTCACGCACACAATCATGCGTTAGTACGGCAGTTTTTGTTGCAGTGATCACGAGGCGAGAGGGTTTCTAGGTAGTTAGTATTCTTAGGTACTCACATACAAATAGTTCACACCTTAAATCCCCAAAGGGATAGAAAGATGCACACTAAACACTGACATTTCACTATTTGAAACTACCCACGTTCTAATTAATATGTAGGTTTCTCGTCACACTAGGTATATATATTATATTCCTCAATACCCCAGAGTATTTTCTTATCGAAGGTTTCTCGTTAAGCATTCTCGGCTAAGTCAACAGCGGCTTGGCGACGTGGGTGTCTTCAATCCCTGCCTACACGTACGACCCTCGTTAAGACACCCTTCACATCGTTCACAATATTTTGCGTAAGAAAGCAATCTTTGCAAAGGATATTTTTTATCTGTTTCTAAGTGACTGTTTAGTCTTTGTTTAAATGGGGATCTTGTTGACGAAATCCCTCATATGCTAATAAGGTATCGTTCAAACTTTGTACTTCAAGATTTCGTACGTTGTTTAAGTATAATATGTTTTTGTGCCACTGAGATTGCAAACTAGGATAAGGCCTATCTAATTGAAAGTAGTTACGCAGCTAATGGACGTTTGTAACTCAAGAAGTATTTCATAGGGACCGGCTGCCGACACTACAAAAACCTTATAAGGACACCTTTTGAAGAACCCCATACTGTAGACATTCAATAATAGCGAATAATTTCATAAACCAGGCGTATGCAAAAGAAAACCTTTACTTTATGGCTATTTCTCCTGGTTGCTTAAATTTGATGGTCACACGCTTATATTTTCTAAACCGTATGAGTTAGAAAGAAATGTTTTAAAATAGTGGATAAAACAGCTATTAAGCTATAAAATACATGAAATTTGTTGCAATAGAAGTAAATATTCATACCAAAAATTAACACGAAAGGTCAAAATCGGGGTCATTTTTCGCCTTCAGTTAAACATTTGGTTACTGCTTCACTAAATTTCCATAGATTTTGAAGTTACATACACTAAATTCACCGTAATAACATACACTACACACACAGTATTACAAAAAAATCTTCTAACTATTATTTAGAACTTAAAACACAATATACATCGGTCACACGAATCTAGGTACTCTAAATTTGCGTAGTAAACGGTTTACTGTTGACCAAAACGACCGCCCCAATAACAAAACTCAACTTAACTGAACGTTATTCGTGATCGGGCATCGCGGGAGTGCAACGTGCAACTCCTGGCTCCTTGAGAAAAAAAAATATCAGTAAGTTTCTACATTTAACACTTAATTCGAGTACTTTTCGTGGTTGACTTTTTGTACATTGTATAATAGCTATTGAAGTCAGAGTTTATTCATCGAAACCGCAAATTAATTGAGATATTTATGTAGTATTTGATTTAAAACGTAACGGCTAAACTTTGTCGGAATTTTAAAAAAAGCTATGTTTTCGTTACCTTCTTGTCATATCCTTCGTGGCGTTTTACCCACGAAGGTGAGTTTATGCCACGAAGGTGATCTCTGACTAGTTTCAGTAAGAGTGGTACTCTTTTAGATTCTTATTGTAGTAGATATGTAGCCGAATAATAGTAGAACAAATAAGTAGGTACTAGGCCTACCTATAATCATGGCAAAGGACAGAGCAATACCTATAACATTCCGTGTGAAGCCCTTTTATAGGAGTAGAAATCCCACCGGACGTTAGGCCAGATTCAAACCGTCTAAAACCCACATCGTAGCTACTTACCCGTCTAGTATTAGGCGCCCCGGGCAACTCCTTAGAATGATGTATCAGGGTACCCGACAGGCTTAGGCTATCACCGTGGCCTCGCCTACGGGTTCGGGTGTTATCTTGCGTCTTTTGGGTTAGTTCAGATGCTTTTCCGCTTCTAGAGGCGTGCGGCATGCTAAGAACTTTTGAACAAAGACACAATGACCTTCGCGTCCAAGTCTCAAGAAGAAATCCTGGAAAAGAGTCATGCCAACTAAAGCTTAATCAAGGCACCTACTACCTTATACTTATATCAACTTAAACACATTTAGGTACCTAGTACTCGTCGAGTTTTCCGGCAAGGCGGTTTGTGACTACTCTCGAGAACAACTTGTAAACATGGCTAAGGAGTGAGATGGGTATATAATTCTTCAGCAAGGTCTTGTCACCTTTTTTGAAAAACAGAGCCACCGCACTCCCGCTCCACGCTTTAGGTGTTTGTCCCTGTTGGAGGACGGAATTAAAGAGACTCGTCCGCTCTTTGAGAACTAGAGTCCCGCCAGCTTTAAGAAGCTCAGTCGTTATTCCGTCCTCTCCAGGGATTTATTGGTTTTTAGTTGTTCGAGAGCAGCCCTGACCTCGCCCTGGTTAATATCCAGAATGTCTTCGGTATAGTGGCGCATAAGTGGGGCTCTGGGGTCACGGTCGCTAGGTCCCGTCGGTCTTTTTTTCCGTGATGCATATAGTTCTCTGTAGAAGCTCCTAACTTCTTCGAGAATCTCGAACCTCGAGGTCTCGGTTTTGCCACCCGCAGTCTTCAATTTTGTCAGACAAGGTCTTCCGAGCTGTTGGGTAAAGACTTTAGTACCCCAATTTTGTGTGATCGCTGCCTCTACGATGTTGGTGTTATAACGTCTGAGGTCGCGTCATAGCAGCTTTCGGATTTTGATGTTTAAATCTCTCTGGTCTGACGAAGACCAAAAGTAATCAAAAGTAAGTATGCATAGATTTTTATTTTTTTATTGAGGTTCGCAAACTGGATTCTCGGCAACACTATTCAACATCGCTCAGTTCAGCCGAGAACTCAGTGCGAACACAGCATGCATCCTAATTTTCGCACTTCAATGAAATGTAGATGGCGTTTCCCGTCTGATTCTCATGAGCTCGAGGGTCTCGGGCGAAAGCTGGGAACACCTATTTTTGCTTTTTTCCAGACTGAAACCTTCGGGACACTTGTTGTAGCGTCCTGACTACAGTGTCGGCCTTATCGTGATCGTTGCCAGTGGTTTCCAGCAGATCGAAACGATTTTGAAGCTCCAATTGAAACTTCTTGGCACACAAAGCTATTTGGAGCGCAGTAGGTCGGAGATTAGGCTTCACCATCCGGGCCCTTTCGACGCGGAAGTCTAAATTCAGAGACGCTCTGACGAGTCGGTGATCATTTCCGGTATTAAACCTGTTGATCACAAAGACATCTTCTCCAAATATACACCTCCTGTCCGACATGATGAATTTTATCTCGTTCCTTGTGACCTTGTTGGGGCTTCGCCAAGTCCACCTTCTATGGGTTTTTTTCTTAAAGAATGAGTTCATCAAGAAGAGCCCCTGAGCCTCAAGAAAGTTGATAAGCATACTGCCCCGCGGCCCCCGGTCATTTCTACGCCCAACACCAAAAAGTCCGATTTTCGTTTCACCGCGTTCTTGTACTCCCACTTTGACAGTGAAGTCCCCTATCATAACATTATAGTGAGTCTTGGCAGTACCGTGTAATGCTTTCACCACGTCCTCGTACATGGTCTTAACTGCCTCGTCAGTGCATCTCGAAGTTGGGGCATAGGTACACCTGAATCACCTTCAAGTAGTCCTGTTGGTAAGTCTCAGTATTACGTATGCTACCAGAGGCGAAACACTCCTGATCTCCACAATGCTGCTAACGAGTTCCTTTTTCACCGTAAAGCCGACACCGCCCTCGGGAGAATGTCTTCCATCACCTTCCCGAAAGTAGAATAGGTCACCCGACCCAAGGGTTAGCGTGTCCTCCCCCTTTCTACGGACTTCGCACAACACCAGTATGTGCCAGTTTATGCGACCCAGTTCTACCTCGAGTTCGGTGAGCCGATCGTCCAGCCGCAGAGTGCTTCCATTATAAGTAGCCAGGTTCGGACATTCTCACACAACATTATCTAGCCCAAATTAAGACAATATAAGCTTATGCTATGGGATCTAGACAACTGATAATTTGCCACTTTGTGCCAAAGAGATGTACTGTGTTATTTTTAAAATATAATATGGTTCCAGAATAACTTTTACGTCAAAAGCATGTGTAGGTATAGGATCTGGTAATTGTTTTTAGTTAAGTAGCTTTTACCATATAACAGTTGAATGAACAAATTAACTTATAATTTGTACTTAAATAATGATTAATAATGTCTGTAAAGCTACTGCGTCACCTTCGTGGATCGTCGCGTCACCTACGTGGGATCAAATAATTCAAAACCTTATTCTTCCAAATCTGACTCAAAATTTAACTTGTTGACTTATTTATGTTACTTAACTTACCAAACGCTTTGTGTTTGTTTAAAAAAGATGTTGAAATAATCAGTATTTAAAATTTACCATGAAGGTGACGATGAGAATCGTAAAAAGTAGAAATAGCCTTATACGAGCGCTTCGGACTCAAATTACGAGTATGAGGATGAACCGACCATGCCTATGATGCGATGAAACGAAGTAGCAAGGGGCATTTTTAGTGTTTTTTTTTTATTTTCGTCAGGGGTATCATGGACGCTATGCCGGACTCCTATCGACTAAAAAACCTCAAGTGTCCTGCTAACAGCCTACGGTTGAGACCCCGGGTCAGCCCTCGGAAGCATACCCCAGGTCTCCCAACAGACCTACGGCTACCACTGCTGCCTCATCTAGGGGGGGGAGGGGTTCGGGTGCTATGCCGCGTCCTTGGGGGGTTTTTCGGGTGTTATCCCGCTTCTTGGGGGGAGGGAGGGTTCGTGAAAATCTCTCGTGACACTGTCGTATGGGGCCTGCTTCTGTAAGGACGGTGAGCAGTCCCCTCACCGTCCTCAGGTCACCGGTTATGGAGGCTGATAGTCTTGGGCGAAGACACGTCGGACGCCCCTGCCGCCGACTGCGGAACTCTGGTGGGAGAGTTCTCTTCCGCTTCCTACTCGCCGCCCACTTCACGAGCATAACCTACTCGCAGAAAGAGGCAGCGCAGTCCCACTTGCTCCCGCTTGAGATCATGGCTCGCACCATGGTGTGTAGCGAGAGAGTGTCCACGTCCAGACGAATTTGGATATGCATAGTTGCAACCAAGTGGATAACTAAAGTATACAGGATGAAATTAAAAGACGGTAGTTGGAGGTAAAGTACCCTTAATATTGATAATGGCAAGTTTTGCTGAAAGAAATCATTCCTTTATTTTCAAAAGTAGGAGAAGCTGCGTTTAAAGATTTTTGAGAAATCACTGCTTGAGCCGGGAATCGAACCTGGAAAACATAACATAAAAATTCTTTATTGTACCTACACCAGAAAATACATTTGAATTGACTTTAATATTAAACTCCTTTGGTCTTTAACTTTTTGGTCTTTAAATACCACCCTGTATATGTGACTACCTAAATTCTCGGAATAACAGCCTATACCTTCTGCAACCAGTCCTTCCCTACGTGGTTTTCTAGGTTGTGGGTCTATCTGGGGCGAAAGCATCCTTACGTCTGCCAAGTTCCAGTCCCCATAGTAATCGGTACAATAAATTTAATAATAATAATATAGTTTATGAGTTATTTTTTAAAACGGGGACGTTTAACCCAAATTATGTTGACATAAGCTCATACTGTGGGCTAGATTTAGGATTAAGAAGGATATATTAGCAACTCATAAACATATTTCTAAATACATAATACTAGCGGACGTCACACGGTTTCACCTGCGTAGTTCCCGTTCCCATGGGAATACGGGAATAAAATATAGCCTATGTTCACCACAAAGAGTGTAGCTTCCCAACAGTGAAAGAATTTTTCAAATCGGTCCAGTAGTTCCGGAGCCTATTCGTTACAAACAGACAAACAAAAAAACAAATCTTTCCTCTTTATAATATTAGTATAGATTAGTATAGATTTTTCACACAGAATTGTATAAAATAATTATTTGAAACAGCATATAGGCACCAGTACTATACTTACAGTTCGATCGTCTACGTAAGTTTCGCGTAGGCGTGTCGTCAAGTTACGAAGCGCTAAATTTTCTCAGACAAATTTAAGATTATATATTTTCGTCTCCTACAAGTTTAATCACCACATTTTTCGCTATAATTTTGTAAATAGAGGACTAATTTTGTCAATTTAATTTGTAGACGCTTTTTCGAAAATAGAATTCCAATTTATTTGTAGACTACCTACCTATTTTGGGTAAGTATGTTAGTTTAGTTCTTTTTTATTCAGTCATAATACTTACATTTATGTAAAGTCAGCCTCATAAGTAGATAAACATTATTGAAATTTACGAACTAGATTTATCAATGAAAATTACACTCACTACTTGTTTGGAACAATCTATACATATAATAAAATGATAGAAAAGTCAAAACTGTACATTGGAAATATTTAAAAAAAAATACTCGCTGGGTGTTCAACATAAGATACCGAAGCCGAAAATGTAATTAGAAAATTTTTTGTCTGTTTGTCTGTTTGTCTGTTTGTCGGTTTGTCTGTTTGTCTGTTTGCTTTGCTTTGTCCGGAAGGATCTCGAAAAGTACTCAATAGATTTGATTCAAATTTTGCACAAATATTAACTAGGGGTAGGGTCTTCAAATAGGCTATATATTATCACGCTACATATCCTAGGGGCTGAGCAGAGAACAATCAAATTGGCATTATAACATAATTTTCACGCGTACGAAGTCGCGGGCAACAGCTAGTACTGTTATAAATAGAGTGTTTACTGATAGAAAATTGTAACATACAAGTACTACGAGAAATTTTTCATTCATGAATCTAGTTCGTAAATTTCTATTAAATTATTTCTATTAAATAGTGTTTATCTACTTATGAGGCTGACTGTACAACTAAATGATGCCAGCAGCTTCGCCCGCGTGAAACCCGGCACAGTTCCCGCTTCCCATGGGAACATATTCCCGGGATGATAAGTGCGTTATTCCAGACTATAAGCTATCTGGGAACCAAATTTCAGCCTAATCCGTTCAACCGTTAGAGCGTGATTGAGTAACAAACATTCAAACATCTTCACAAATTTTCACATTTATTATTTCAGTAGGATTAGTGTAACTAAACATAATAGCACAACCTTTACTATAAGTAGGTACTTACTTACTGAAATTATTGTTTTGAGGCTTTTTGTTTAATAGTTTTGAAGTTTTTCCGCACACGGGTAAAAGTGGGACCCTATTATTATCTATTACTGAGACTCCATTGCCCGCGTCTGTTACCCCGGCTGTATCTCAGAAACCGTGATAGCTAGGCAGCTGAAATTATCACATACTAGCGGACGTCACGCGGTTTTACCCGCGTAGTTCCCGTTCCAGTGGGAATACGGGAATAAAATATAGCTTATGTTCACCGCAAAGAGTGTAGCTTCCCAACAGTGAAAGAATTTTTCAAATCAGTCCAGTAGTTCCGGAGCCTATTATAACAAACAAACAAAAAAAACAAATCTTTCCTCTTCATAATATTAGTATAGATGATGTATTTCTGTTGAAGCTATAATAACATTAATAACACATACTAAAATCAGAAAAAGAAATATTTGTCCAGTACGTGTTTTTTCTAACTATACTATAATAATAATAATAAAAATAATAATAAAAAAAGAAGGTACCAGAGAAAGACAGAAACATAATATTATAAAGAGGAAAGATTTGTTCTTTTTGTTTTTTATTTGTTTGTCTGTAACGAATAGGCTCCGGAACTACTGGACCGATTTGAAAAATTCTTGCACTGTTGGGAAGCTACACTCTTTGCGGTGAACATAGGCTATATTTAATTCGGAACTACACGGGAACTACACGGGTTAAACCGCGTGACGTCCGCTAGTTTTATCATAAACTGATTATTACTGTTTATACTTTAAAAGAGGAAAATAAATGAATATTTTTTGAAATTAATCCTCTTCATTTTATTGATAAAATACGAACGCAATTTAAACTCACCCGTGGGTTGTGGATTTAAATGAATTTGTCGCAAATGGACTTAACCAGCATGGGCGGATAATCCATAAAGTAATTTCATTTTGAAATGACGTATTGTACCTCATTTTAAGGAGTGTTTTTTTTTTGATAAACGTAGGAGGATACGATGTGAGATAAACGTTATTTCACTAGTACCCATTGATTAAACAAGAAGCCGTGAGATCGTTCTCACCCGACTGCCCCTCTCTAACACGTTTATTGTGAAGGTTTAATCCGATTGACGTTGTCATTTTTGTCTCATTTCAAACTTTGAACAGATGATCCACGTGACCTAGTGACGTAGTTTAATGCAACAGAATCACAGACTACAGACAAAGTCTCGACATAAGCCCCTTTGCACTCTATTTAAAGAGAGAGTCTAAAAGTAAAGTTATCTCTCATTCAAAATTTTCTACCTGATTTTGACTCCTATTTTTACATATTGTGGCAATCGTTTTATAAATGTTACACCAGATTCCTACCAACTGAACCAGATGGTTCCGCACGACTATCCTAGGATTCCCGACAGAGCTTCCACTATGATCTTACCTAGGGTTAGGGGATAAACAAAAATTCCCTCCATTTTAATCTCTCCGTCACAGCAACGTTACTGTTCAAAATTCATGTCTCTATAGATATGCATTATTTTAAACTGGGTGATGCCACAAATTAATAAATAGTTAGTGATGCTCAGTCAGTCAATAAGCTTCTTTGTATAACATAGATACTAAAAAGGTATTTCTAATATCGGAGAGCGCAAAAAGCTGAACCTAGAACAGTGAAGGGCAAATTACGGCCCGCGACCCAGCTCCGGCCCGCGAAGGTATTTCATCCGGCCCTCCGACGGTCCTTCGACATGAATAGTACATGGCCTACGATAATCATAATTGGACGGTTCAGAAGTATTATTTAGATTCTTCTTATTAGAACAATTATAGAAGCATAGGTAAAGGAACCAGCTAGCAGAAAATTATGGCGAAGTTTGCGACTTTGAATGTGTGCGAAGAGACTCTTTGACCATGAAATTACAGAAAATCTCAATCAGAAACCGACCAACACCTTTTCGCGCTACTGAAAGTTACTGCGTCACAAGTTCACAACTCGAACCTGCATTCGAAAAATGCATTTTTCCTGTAAATTATCTTAATTTATCTGGCTCCATTGAAATTTCTTAATTTTTCTGTCTCCCCATTAAGAAAGTTTGTCTGCTATTGACCTAGAACCTTCCTCAGATATGTCCTAAAAATTATATATTTTCTTCGCAAGGACTCCCAATTCCGTTGAAGAGTTAAAGTAGCGCGACTAAATATACTAAATATACGCACTACACAAATTTATAACATTCCGCAGAAATACAGAAAGGACAAACTATATTCCTATTTGAATAGAGGACTCTTAATTCAGCTCATTTGAAAACAATTAGCTGAAAGAAAACTTTGTCGGATATTTTTGCAAGAGTACTTAAAATTAACCCGTTACCCTTCGCCCACACGAATTAGGGCATCGTAAAAATAATATTCAATGTTTCAACCTTTTGTTTTGACATTATTAAATAATTCTGCGTCCTTAATGAGAGTTATATCGAGTGGGTTTTTCACATTAAATGGTGCTTATATCTGATTTAATATTGATCACTAGCTGATGCCCGCAGCTTCGCCCGCGTAAATTTTGTTCCCGTTCCCGCTTCCCGTATGTTATCCCCTTGGGGGTAGAATTTATCAAAATCCTTTCTGAGCGGATGCCTACATCATAACATCTACTTGCCTGCCAAATTTCAGCCCGACCCGTCCAGTGGTTTGGGCTGTGCGTTGATAGATGTCAGTCAGTCACCTTTGAGTTATATCAATATCATCAATCAATCAATACATATAATAAAATCGTAACAGGTCGCTGTCTGTACATGGAAGATAAATAAGAAAAAATATTATAGGGGGGCTTTATGAACGCAATAGAACCCAAAACAATGATTTTTAGAATTTTTGTCTGTTTGTCTGTTTGTCTGTATGTCTGTATGTCTGTATATCTGTTTGTCTGTACGGTTGTGCACGCTAATCTCAGTAACCGCTCAACCGATTGCAATGCGGTTTTTTTATTGTGTTGAGGTTTGCTCCAGTTAACATTTAGCGTTTGTTTTATATAAATCGGTTTAGAAATAAAAGAGTTATAACACTTTTAAGAATCAGATATTTTGAAAATTTTAATTGTAGGGGTTTCTTTGAATGTGAGTGAACCTAAACTGGCGTGTTGGCTTAATCATAAAAGAGACTAAGTCTATTTTAAAACAATTCAGTCCACGCCTTCGGCGCGGACTGAATTGTTTAAAAATAGTCTTAATCATTAAGCTCTTTTATGATTAAGCAAACAGGGCAGTTTCAGATGCTGCTTCATGACTCTGATGAAGAAATACCTTTCCTTTCATACACCTTATGTGACGTAAACGAAGTTGCGGGCTCAGCTAGTATATTTATATAGATATAGATAGATTTCACTTCGGATATTAATTTCCATCGAAGATTGGGGTCATGAGCGGCATGGAAAGGATTTTTTTCGTGTTAAAATCCTTCATGGGTTCTATACCACACACACATATCAACACTTACTTACTAAAACCACAAGTTATCCTAACTATCCCAGGAAGCGCTGGTCGTGAAATTATATTTTTCTTTAGCAGTAGTTTTTTTTCTTGTGTGGAAATCCTCATTGACGGATATGTCGGACTTTTACCGACTAAAACGATACGGTGCCCTACCATCTACCTACGGCCGGGACTCCCGGGTATGCCCTCGGAAGGATAATCCTATTGCTCCCGACAGGCTTTGTCTACCAGCAGACTTTCTCCTAGGGTTTGGGTTTTATCCCACTTCTTGGGGGGTTTTGGGTTCTATTTCGCTTCTTGGGGAGGGAGGGTACTATCCCACTTCTTCGACGGGGGAAGAGATACGCCACCGTCTTGGTATGCTTCTGTAAGAACGGCGAGCGGCCAAGTCGCTGCTCTCAGGCCCTCGGTCATGGAGGCCGATAGTCCTGGGCGTATAACTGTCTGCGACGACCGCGCCGCCTGCTGCGGAACTCGGGAGCGAGATTTCTCTTCCCCCCTTCTTTAGCAATAGTAGCATTCGTTACCTTATAATACGATATCTTACTAAGATTATAAATGCTAAAGTTTCTGAGTATTTAAGTGTGGATGTGTGTTTCACGCTCTAACGGCTCAACGGATCTGAGTAGTAGAGGGATAGATGATGGTCTGGAATAACACAAAGACTTTTTACCCCGGGACTTATTTCCCACTGAAAGCGAGAATGGGAACAAAATTCGACGCTGGCGGGGCAGAAATCATGTTTTGCTCAGCACGTGAAAAAGACACTCATAAAATTATAAATGAATAGAACAATTTAATAGTAAAACTTAACATACTTACATTTCTACACTTTTAATACAATCCTAAATTCTAGCGTAGCTATGTCATTCCATTTAAATCCGTGAATGTAATTACATTTCCCGAATATACCGAAATAGCTCGACCCACAATAATTAAATCTGACTGTTGAAGGACTGTGAATATGGACATCCCTAGTAGGTACGTGTTAGCTAGAGAGTGAAATTAAATTACTGGAAATTGTTTTAAGTGAGGCTTTTAGAATTGAGGCAAACATGAAACTAGCGTTGAATGAAGAGTTGCCTTTGTAAAATATATGTTTATAATAGGTACTTACATAGTTTTATGTGATAAGAGTTAGTGATCTTATCATGAGTATTATAGATAGTTACAATCCCGGGTTCTTCAAGCGGAGCGTGAAGAGGCACATCACAGGGCCGCCAACTTGAGGACCACTGGTAGAAGTGTTACGGACTGTGAGTATGGCTCCAATCGCTAGATGAGCCACGACTTTCTATCAGTCGAGCTTAATGTAAAAAAAAAAGCTTTGTATCATAGTTTTTTTTGTGGAAATTATCACTAATGCTATTCTGGATAAAACCTAACGGCGTCCTAAACTACCTACGGCGTGATATCCTCGGAACGACCCAGGGTTGTATCATAGCTTTGTAGCGCTAGTATAAGCTTTGAGGCGGCGCGGGCGGGAGCGGGAGAAAAGTCCCACTCGAGTTCCGCAGTCGGCGGCTTGGGCGCACCGTGACTTCGCCGAAGACTATCGGCCCCATGATCGGGGGCCGGAGGACTGTGTGAGGGCTGCTCACCGTCCTTACAGAAGCAGGCCCATGACGGCAGCGTTACGGGAGGGATACAGTCACGCCCCGCCTAAGAAGAGGAATGACACCCAAAAACCCCCCGCAGACGCGGGATAGCACCCGAACCACCCCCTAGACGAGGCCGCAGTGGTAGCTGTAGCTCTGTTGGGAGTCCTGGGACATTCTTCCGAGGGCTTACCCGGGGCTCCCAACAGTAGGCTGTTGGGTGTCACGTGAGGTTTTTTAGTCGGTAGGAGTTGGGCATAGCAGTTTAGGCTGACAGCATATTGGAGACAGTACAGTCTTAAGACAGACTCTTGATATGCTTCTTCTCGCCTCCTATCTAACTCTATAAAAATCAATTCTACAAAATTGGTTCAGCTATTTAGGACATAAAGCTTTACAAAATAAATAAAACAACCTACATTAGCAACAATTTTCCGCTTAAGAAAGCACAACTAAGGCACTAAAATAAAGTAAAATGCAAGCACATTTCACTAAAGGTGTGCCATTAGGCTGTATGTTGTGCCCAAGTGTCATTAGCGAGAAATATATCCAGTTACGGTCCGTTTGTGCCCGATATTTCTTGGACACGTTTAATGTAGTACATTTCAGTCATTTATGTACAGTCATTTGTGTCTGTGACATATACTTACATATATGTTTAAAATAATAACAGTTACATGCATGGAAATATATTGGCAGGTATGTCATCTTTTTTGACATGGACTTTTTAGGGTTCCGTACCCAAAAGGTAAAAACGGGATCCTATTCATGAGTCATCACTGTCCATCTGTTTGTCTGTCTGCCCATTACAAGGTTGTATCTCAGTAACTGTGATAGTTAGAGAGCTGAAGAGATAATATATTTCTATTACCGCTCGTGGCCCCGCGGACTCAGTGTTCTGTAAACGATCACTGCAGTAAGCAACTTTCACTATGGCCGGTCCATGGTCATGGATCACTTTGTGACATTTATTTGAGCGTTTCCGTGCTTCGGAAGGCACGTTAAGCCGTTGGTCCCGGTTGCCAGTAAAATGGCAGTCGTTAAACTAAGTTGAAGGCTTTGTTTCAACAGCAGGCAGTCACAACCTGCGTCTGTCCATTTAAACACGACAGTACGGCTCACCACCTATTACGTGGGACAAATTATACAAAGGTGAAATGTGGGCATATAATATGCCTCTGCCTACCCCTTCGGGGATAAAGGCGTGACCATATGTATGTATGCTATAACAAAAAATACTAAAACAGAAAAAAGGGGGGATTAAGGGGGGGGGGGTGATTTTTTGCCGTTTTTTGGTACGTAAAACTCCGAGCACACAGCCGGTTTTTTTTTAATACCAATAAGATAGAAATATACGCACCTGATAAAAAGTGGTCATTATACCTAGTCTATAGACGCATGCAACACCAGAGGCACTACTCTCACACTGCTGAACTTGCAAGAACCTTCTAAGATCCCTTTTGAAGAATCTCCATACTTTAGGCGTTTGGGAAAATCAAAGCAGGAGTCATTGTTTTACTTTCGCTTCATTGGATATATTACTAGTTCACACATAGCATACAAACACATAGCTAATTACTTCAGAATAATATGGCTATCCAATAGTAAAATAATTTTCAAAATCGGTTCAGTAGTTCAAGAGTTTATTGAAAACAAACAAAAATTCTTTTTTTTGTTCACTTCTGTGCAATAACTGAATAACTTTTGATTTACGGTTTTTTACATTCTTCCTTAATTTTGTTTTTTTTACATTTTCATTTATTCTCATTACAATAATACTTACTTTTATAATTAAACTTGGTTTGTTTCAGGTAAAATTTCCATGAATTTATCAACCATCAAAGAAATCGGTACAATGCCTACCACACTGCGGACACAGGTACATCTGGACTTTTCTTTTTCTTTTTTTTTTGACGTGACAACGTCTTATAATTCGATGGAGCCGGCTGCACGAACGAAAAAAGATGACGCAATATGTCGTTACCTCCCTCGCGTTACCTCGCTCTGCCTCGCTCTGTTTAACATGAGGAAATTCCTTAATAATGGATGCTATGCCGGACTCCTACCGACTGAAAACTAATGCCTACGGTTGGGAGCCCCGGGTAAGCCCTCGAAAGGATGTCCCACTAAAGGTCCATTTTGTTTTAATTATTATTATTTTTATTATGAAAATACACTGCTCGATATTCTGTGAGTATTTCAAGCGTCTACTGGTTGCCCTCATTACCTATTAACACAGTGCAACGCGCGCCTTAGACAGTTCGCGTTGCTCTTTAGTGTTATACAACGCGCGTCTTTAGACAATTCAAGTTGCTCTATAGTGTTATACAACGCGCGTCTTTAGACAGTTCGCGTTGCTCTATAGTGTTAACTATCCTTGTATAGATCCTCTACGGTAGGTACAGTATATATTTCAAAAAGAGTTTGTGAACTCTATGTTTAATTTCTTTTTCAGAATATTGATGACATTTGAATGATGACATTATAAATACGATATCAACGTCTACAACATAAATTGTGTGTTTGTACGTAAATTGTTTATACTGAAGAAAAATCTAAAATATGGACTATTTGTTTACTATTTCCTATGAAATATTACACCTACCTAAAGTAATCTGCTGAAAGCGTTGTTCACTTTTTAAAGAAAAAATATTTACGATGAAAGTCGAAAAATGAGTTAGTATGTGACCCGTATAATGTTCAATCATGGCGACACGAAATTAATTTCATTGAGCAACATTTGATTGTGCTATAAGTATTCATTAAATTCCTCCTAAAGTATTCATTTAATTTGCATGGTGTAAAGGGAATGAATGATCTTGATGAAATGTTCAAATTAACAAACGTATTGAAATTGAGTAGGATACCTTATAACCGAATATATAAGACAAAATCGCGAAAAAGCACGTTTGTTGTATGGAAGCCCCCCTTAAATATTATTATGTTTTTGTTTTTAGTATTTGTTGTTATAGCGGCAACAAAAACACATAATCTGTGAAAATTTCAACTTTCTAGCTATCACCGTTCATGAGTTACAGCCTCCTGACGGACAGACAGACAGACAGACAGACAGACAGACGGACAGCGAAGTCTCATGAATAGGGTCCCGTTCTTTACCCTTTGGGTACGGAACCCTAAAAAGACACTCATCACCATCAACAAGGAGGGCAAAGGTGCTGCTTCCACATCTCAAATAATTTCCATACCCGAAAAAACGGCAGCAAAAGAAGAAAATAAGTTTCGACTTAAGGTAAGGTAAGGTAATGTACACGGGAGAAAAAAAATCTTAGTATGGTAACACGAAAATCAGGGAAGCCAACCTCACTGCTAGAGGTAAATTAACAATGAACGGACTATAAGTATGATTTTGTATAGAAACCTCCTAAAACTAAATCTGATTATGTCAAATGTGCGGGTAGTTAGAACTTTACTCGTCAGCTCTGCACAAAGTAGTCAGCAAACTCCGCAAACTTAGCAAATAGCTCTGCAAATTTTGAAGTTCTAGTCTCTGACGCAATCAGATTTTAGAATTTAAATTTCATTTTAGAGTAGGGAAGTACATTGTGTTTTTATCAATGAAATTTCTTAAAAACGTTTAATCTTCAACCGAATTCTGCTTCAAGCTCAATCAAAAGTATATTCTGTTTATGTCATAGTAGTTAAATGATTTAAGATTTTACTCTATATCTCCTCTACCATCAATACTACGCGTTGCGTACATATCAAACTTCAGTACACCAGCTGGAATTAAAAGCATGAAACTAAAAGAAAAGTTCCAATGTTCCAATATGAAGTTTACTTTAAAACATCAACAGAGGCTGTCGAGGCCTCGCAGATTGTCCACAAACCTCTGGTATTGCAAACTTTCAGAAGCTACGATGACGACTTTCCAGCAAGTAAGCCGCATGCTTGTCTGCTACCTAGGTGGTGTAAAAACTACAACGGACTTCCAAATAAGGAGGAAGCTTTCAATCTAACTGAACCTTTCGTTTTAAATCTACTTTACCTTATACCTTCCTAACCATCAATGATGTACAGACGAATTAGAGAATGAATGGTCAATTCGAAACGAAATTGCTTTGCACTGAGAATTGACGCCATCTCTCGGATAACATTGGAAGTCAAGTATCTAGCGTTGCCGATTGATTTAATACCTCACACAGGAACGCGATTATTGTCAAAATAGCAACTCATTAATCCTTTGAGTAATGTAAATATGCCATCTAGTACATTTTTTGTGATTCTAAGGTGTCTACGCAATATTATATTCGAGTAAAGTTGCGCCATCTAGTGGAGTTTTTGTTAATTTGGACTCAAATGTGCATGGGATTATAGATCTTAAGGGGCCCATGCAATATTTGAGGTGACTGTACATACATATCTACATTCAAAACTTCAGCTGAAATTATCGCTACCTTGAAACTAAAAGAAAAGTTCCAATGTTCCAATATGGAGTGTACGTCTCAAACATCAACAGAGGCTCTCGACTAACTTCGCCAGTTCGCCCCCTGTGCCTCGCAGATTGTCCTCGGAACTTAGCCTGTAAGCACAAAACATATTATTATATTTACCCTCGCAGTTATTACTTAACTTCGTTAATAAGCTACCCTGAGTATACACGATAAATTCAACGGCACGTCTCAGCTTTATAAGTCTTCAGTATATTCTACTTGATACTTGTTTCAAACATTATAAGAAGAATACCTATAAGCGCTTGTAGAGCCGCTGACTCAATATTCTGTAAAGGACCACTGCAGTAAGCAACTTTAGCAATGACTGATCCTCAGATGGGTGACCATCTTGACCATATTCGAGCGTTTTCGTGCTACAGAAGGCTCGTTACATTGTTGATCCATATTGTCCTCATTTCTGTCTGCATTGATATCCAAATCTATTGCGATCTCTCTATCATATCTTATTTAAGAAAAATCGAATAAGTAATGTGAGTTTGCACGCGTTAGAAGTGAAATTTCATAAAATGCAATTCACATTGAGCCGGAAACAAGCATTCCATCCATCCCTATTTCCTTTCCAAATCCAACCCACACAGAATGAAAAGAAACTTTATTTACGCCCTGTTCTTTTTATTTCGAACTAGCGGACGTTACGCGGTTTCACCCGCGTAGTTCCTGTTTCCGTAGGAATACGGGAATAAAATGTAGCCTATGTTCACCGCAAAGAGTGTAGCTTCCCAACTGTAAAAGAATTTTTCAAATCGGTCCAGTAGTTTTTGAATTTATTCGTTACAAACAAAAAAACAAAAAAAAAACAAATCTTTCCTCTTTATAATATTAGTATAGATACCTACGGGCTCTTCCGTCTCATACTTTTTAGTGACGCATTCTCGTGTCATCGAGTTTCAAATCACAATGGTTGTAAGAATGTTGCACTTAAAAAAAACAACACAAATACATTATAATCACACAAGCCCCACATACTCATCTCCTGATCTACTGTTCCTACGTGTAGGTTATTTGTCTAAAACATTTCTAGACACAAACTTCGAATCGTCAAAGCTCCACAAACACGAAACTAGTACCTAACTCAAATTACATGAACAAAGTGTAGACATTTATAGGTACTGCATTGTCACTTAGGAGAGGCGGAAACGAGTTTAGATTTCATTAGTCGCTCTCGACGACGGCGGTGGTTTGAGGGGAGGTACGGGTCGTAGTCATAACTCCCACCTCCCTGTAGAACGAATGTAACTACAATCGCAATAAATTTTGGCGTATATTTTGCTAGCCTGCTGTGCTGATATTTTAAATGTGAAAGTTTGTGAATATGTTTGAATGTTTTTTGCTCAATCACGCTCAATATGCCGAAGGGATCTAGCTAAAATTTGGTACTGAGATAGATTATAGTCGTCTGTACTAGATATTAAATGCCATATTGTTGTGTTTATTCAAAGGGATATTTTTCGTTTATCGTTAATGTGAAATAAAAATATTTTCTATCTTTCTATGTACTACTACGGGTTATCTATACATATAATAAAACTGTAGAGGGTCGAGAGACATGGAATATATTTTGAAAATTTTAATTGTAGGGCGTTCTATAATCGATACTGAAGCAGAAAATGTAATTTAAACTTTTCATGTCTCTCTGTCTGTATCCCGAATAAGTATCACGCCGAAACTACTCGACCAATTTGAAGAATTATTTCACTATTGGGAAGCTACACTCTTTGGGGTGAACATTGGCTATATTTTATTCCCGTATTTCCTCGGAAACAGGAATTACGCGGGTGAAACCGCGTGACGTCCGCTAGTAAATAATAAAATTTAATTTCATACCCAATTAGTATGATGACTACCTATATCTATAGTGAGAAAAAAAATTTAGCATCGAGTCAGACCCATGAACAACCCAATGCGAGCAATGAAGTGGAAATTAGTTTCGAGTATACCGCAAAGGCTAAATAATAAATGGCAGTTCCGCCGTATAGTTTAAATTATAGACTTGAGTTCCGCTGGAGACTAAAAACATTTTTCCACATAAAATATGATGAAAATAGTCTATTGACTTTTCAAATATCAGTGACTTCACTTCTAGGAACGCAGAATTCATTAAAACTATAATATTCGCTCTACTGTAAGATACACTCTACCGAGAACAACTATTTGTTTTATACGGAGATTGCTTCACAAAATAAACAACGAACTTCAATATTGCTTTGTTCTGTCTGTCGGAGTTATAATCGATCTTGACAATCGATATTTTATAGTAAGTATTAATTTAAACTAGTTACTTACACTAAAATCTTTGAGGCTAAGCTAACCTCGTTGGAAGACTGTTCTATGCTAACCAATGCTAAGAGAAAGCTCTACACAGGCGTAATAGACTGCCCAAAAAATTATAAAAATTCTTACCATAATTTTTTAGGTCCTCCTGCAGTTTTCTTTTTCCTAACGTTTGGAATTAACATACAGAATTTAGAAGTTTCTGTATACTGTATTTAGAAACATCTTTAATTAACAAAATTCAATCCTCTTTTGTTAAAGAGAATATTTTATTCAGAACAATAAACACCACGACAATCTCTACAAATCTGTATTTTATCACTAAAACAAAGTAGTTTAATCCTTTGTTAGACACCGTTATTTTCTACTAAATCATAACCAAACAATGCTTTCATCGACACAGTAAATTATTATCAATTCAAAAAATCTACCCGCAATCTCTAAAATTCACCGTACATTTTCATCGCACGTTCCTATTCACCCGGTGTTCCCTCAATTACACAATGGAAGCCCGCGTTCGTGATTAATAGGAACGCTGAACATGTATGCTAAAGAATGCTTGACTTTATACAAAGCAAAGGTGTGATGGGATCGGCTACATTCCTATTTTAATTATATGGTTGGTATAATCTACCTTTTTAGATTTTAGAATGGGGTTTGAGACGGGTGAAGGGTTATTTTTATCTGAGTACTTTATTTGTTTATATCGCGTAATAGTATTACAATAACCTAAAATAACTTAGACTGGACTTTCTCAAGATATCATTCAAGGTCCTCTCACCCATGAAGGACCAGTGATCTTTTAGCCAATTATGTTTTAAAACTCACACGACTTGTTCATAGTGATTTCGGGTTATTTCCGCCAGATAGCAATATAGGAAAAATGTGAGCAATAATACTTTTGATGTAGCAAGGCTAAGGGTAGGCTAAGGTCACCCTTTCGATCAGGTGGGCTGTACGCTTGTCAATCACCTTTGTAATATAAAAAACAATATCAAATAAGAAATTTGGGGCCCGAGTTCACTAAAACCTCTGAATGAAACGTCAGTTTTTTACAAATAACTTATCATATTTTTATTATTCATGACTTTTGCAAAGCTTTTGACGAAAAGAAAGGGAAACAAATGTAAATTTTAATAAAAGCTTCGAAAGTTATTTCTTATACCTTGGAATTTCAAAGTCAAAGTGATTTAACACGCAATAAAGCATTTCATTTCGCTCAATATTAATATTTCTCTTTTTGAAAAATGAATTTGAGCAAAATTTCTCACAAAACGCTGACCCGATGTCTTAAAATTATTAATAACTTTGCTGAATTATATACTATTTTCAATACCTGACTTATTTAAAAGCAAAATATACTATAGAGGAAAATAGGCAAAAAGGACATAAAAGGATTTGAAAGTTCTTATATTCATTATTACTTTATTTTCTAGCGCTCCATAAAACTAAACCCATATTGCCACGCATTTATCGTCGACGGGACAGGCAGAGGTATACTAAACGTCCACATATCACCAGTTGTGTCCCACGCAGGTTTTGGGTACTTGCTGTTGAAATTTTCAAGCCACCCAAATCACATTTTCAAATTCAAGGCCTACTGGCAACCGAAACCGACGGCAAAATGAGCCTTCAAATGATGGTAAATGAAATTATCACATCATCCTAGGACCAGACATAGCATGAACTGATTAAAATAAATTAATAGTGATCGTTTAAGAACACTGAAATTGCAGGGCTACGAGCGCTTCATTAATATAAGGATTCATTATGTACATTATTATTCGCTGCTAAAATGAATATTATCATGACCCTATTATTGTTTGTAGAGGCAGTTAGGACACTGAACGAGGTCCAAATTGTATGTTTTTATGTGAACACAATAAAACAATGTATGTTGAGTACGGTGGTAAATGTCATGTTTATTTACGCGAAAACGTTCTGTTAAGTTGTTACAAATTTATACCTACTGCTGCTGTGAGTAATTGTTCGATATGATGCTGATGGTTACTTTCTGTCATCGTACCTCTCCCACTATAGACAGGGTGTTCATTATCACACTTTGTATCCAATACGCTCGTATACGGTATCTTCCGATAGAGGCTATCTTTCACATACGCTTAGATTGAACGAATTGAACGAACTCACCTCGAGTTTCCCCAAACGTCTACAGTATGGTTTCTTCAAAAGGCATCATAGAGAGTTTTCCAGGGTAGGCAGCGCAAGAGAGTTGGTGTGGTAAAAGTCCCTTTACAAAGGAAACCGTTTTTTATAAGGTGGGTCATGTGCTTGTCAGCGGTAAATAAAAAAGTTGTCATATACAACTCAGAAATACTGTTTCTTCTAACTCAATGCCAGCCTGATCCAAACAAAATCTTTCTATAACCGATACTAAATAACTTCTAGTTCGAAACACAAAACAAGAGATATATACCACTTTTCCCCCGCTCTCCTCTCACCTCTACCCCACCTACTTGAGGTTTTATTGCTTATTGGTGTGCCACGGTCCGTATAGTTTTTCTCGGAGAAAATAACATGTCAGGTCGTGAGGTAGTGATTGACATTAGGGGCGAAATGAGATCGTGAACTTCGAGAAAGGTCGAATCGACAAGCTTCTAAGTTCTAACTGGTTCTATTTATAGAATTGGGGTAAATTGAATTATTGTCTTTCTATTTATATCTGAAAGTACGATTTTGTGACTAGACTGGTTGTGTGCCAGTGCCTGTGATATATTACGAACCCCGTACGCCAACCATTCATTCTTAGAAAGTACCTATACATACATACATATTGTCACGCCGTTATCCCCGAAGGGACAGGCAGAGGCATAGTATACTCCCACATTTCACATTAAGTGTTATGTCCCACGCAATAGCTGGTGAAGCCTATTGACGTGTTAAACTTGAAAGGTACAGGCGCAGGTTGTGACAACCCACAAATAAAATTTTTCAAGCCGCCCATAACACCTTCAACTTGGCTTAACGATTGTCATTTACTAATAACCGGGTTTCATTTCGAGTTTTCTTCTCTATCCAATGGATTGTTTTGCGAAAGGGTTTCCTTAGTCGCCTCTTGCGACACCCTCGGGGTGAATTGGAATGGCGACATTTTCTACTCTTTCCCGTCGCCACACGAGTGTAGAAGAAAAGTATAACATAGAAATACGTGTAAATAAAATACATTCCGTTCAATTTAATCCCGTAACCTGTTGAATAGGTCAAGACAGAACGTGTCAGTTGTAAAGGGCGAACAATATCGTAAATAGCAAGATTGTAAGACTGTTTGAGCCGATTACCAAGAAACGAGTCACATAGAAGAATGGGTTTTCCGGTATAAGTCGTGTAACATGTTGATTTGTTACACAATACATCTGAAAAGCTGTTTCTGTGATCAATATGAGGTCAGTCATATTATGTTATTTCGTAGTGACAACGTAATATTTGCCGATTACAGACGTCACGCGGTTTCACCCGTGTAGCTCCCGTTCCCGTGGGAATACGGGAATAAAATATAGCCTATGTTCACTGGGTGAGTGTAGCTTCCCAACAGTGAAAGAATTTTTCAAATCGGTACAGTGGTTTCGGAGCCTATTCGATGCAAACAAACAAACAATCAAATCTTTCCTCTTTATAATATTAGTATAGATAGTACAGACTAGCTTTTTTCACGTGAGGAAAATCCTTTTTAAGAGGAACAAATAATTATTTATTAGAATTATAATTCGAAAGGAACAATGCTCCCAAGGATGAACCTTTTTCACCCTTGGGAGCTTGTTCTTCAGGCTTCTGGTCGTAGGCATCTGCCTACTGGAAGGACATCGTGTTATTTTAGCCGGTAGAAGTCCAGCATGAGAGCCATGAGAGTTTTCTCACTTTTAAAAAACCGTTTCCGTACCAAGCCAACCAAGCCCAGAAGGTTTCGTACCAAAAAACGGCAAAAAATTACGTTTGTTGTATGAGAGCCCTCCTTAATTCCTCTTTTTTTCTGATTTTCGTAATTGTTGTCATAGCGGTAACAGAAATAGATCATCTATCTATCACGGTTCCGGAGATACAGCCTAATGACGGACAGACATACAGACAGCGAAGTCTCATGAAAAGGGTCCCGTTTATACCCTTTGGGTACGGAACCCTAAAAAACTAATGTAACCTCAAATTTCTCAGAAACGTGCTCAAAGCATTATCTCAACATCATTATCCCTAAAAAGAAATATATTTAAAAATAAATCCAATTGACTGTCAACTTCTAAGGGCAAAATCTATTTACTTTTCAAAGGGAGGGTCATAAAAATAATGGATTATAAAGAAACTTGGGCAATTTAAACAGCCTACTCGGATTTGTGGGGTGGGCTTGGGTGGAATAAAAATGTTTTCAAAGTGAACACATCTTTTTGGCTTTGAATATTTTTATTCACATTTAAATAAAACCAGCCAAGTGCGTGTCGGACTTATCCGGCGATGGTTCCGTACAAGATTTTCACTTACGATTCGATTGTTTTCAATTACTTACGTACCTAAGTACTTTAAAGACCATATTTCTTGCAGTAAACGGAAATGCCACGAATGATCACCCATCTTAGGGCTGCCTTTGACAAGGCTGACAGCGCTGACTAAAATACTCAACTCAGCAATAAATATACAAAACACAGGCCAAGTAATTAAGAGTTATTTTACCAGCAAAATTAAATAAAGAAAATCAGAAATACCTAAATATACAAATTAGACATATATTATATACAGTATACCTACAAATTAACCCTGACATATGGCGAGACAATAAAATATATTTAACAAAAGGGGTTCAAACCCTATTTTACATTAACGACCACATCCGAATAAATGTTGTTCATATGTTATTTTGTCCGGCTTGATATTGAGACATTTTATAGTTTTGAAACTGTTAAACATTGTTTTACGAGGGTCATGATATCATAATAGGAGGTAATTTTCACTCATCCTAGCAGTAGTTGCACACAGTCCCCATCGCAGACAAATGTGGACATATAGTATGTTTCTACCTACCCCTTCGGGACTAACGATGTGACTGTGTATGTTCAAGGGCTTCATCAAGAGGTCGAGTCCTGGGACATCCTTTCGAGGGCTTACCCGGGGCTCCCAACCATAGGCTGTTGGGCGTTACGTGAACTTTTTAGTCGGTAGGAGTCCGGCATAGCATCCATGATGGATTTTCCCTCACGCTGAAAAAAGGCTTCAAGAGGAATTTTTATGTGTAATATCACGCAAGTGCAACCGGGGGTGCCTGTTAGTGTTACGTAAATTTTCGGCTTCCAAGCCCTATCATAGTGACAAATCCTACGAGCTCTTTCAATGAATCCCTCCTCCCTCTGCTTAAAATACCTACGCAGAACAAGATGTGTGGGACGAGTTGTCAACCCCCATAGGACGGTTCTTTATTGGTACGACACGATACGATATTGATGCCGACATAAATGAAAGCATGAAAAAAAATGTGTACGTGTAACCTCTACGCGCGATTGTAGTAAAACTTCTTTGCTAGTGACGGCATCAAATGTTATATTAATAATCATTCATTCGAATTTAAACAGCGTTTCCGCTATTCAAAATTCAAATAGCGTAACTTCCGTCAGAAAAAAAAATTGAATTACTTCCTAGGTCGCGCCTAAAGAAGCTTTACTTCAAAAAGAGAGACACCGTGCTATACCCGCATACACACGGACAATCATACGGCCCACCTGATAAAAAGTTGTTACCTTAGCCTATGGACGTTTGCAAGACCAGAGGCGCACACTTGCGCTGCCGACCCTGATACAGAATATGTAAGTAATTAATTCAATATGACGTAGTCGTAAATGTAAAAGACGGTTGAAGTCTTTTTTACTTTTGTTAAAATATTTTAGTGCGTCGCCACATGCTACGGTTAATTTTTATTACAGTTTCTTTTTTTTAATAACTAGGCCCGCTGGTCGTCTAAATTTCGACAATAAACCCTTAAAAAATATTAACTTTTACTGTATCAAATGCATAGGTAAAGCTCAAGAGATTGTTTGTTTGTCTGAACGCTATTATCTCAGAAACTACTGGTTGACTTTCGATAGTCCGATTATTGAAAAGGTGCGCCAAGACGAACAGGAGCGGAGCAGCAAAGGAAAATGTTTCCAAAATTCTCCGTTTCAGAAACATTTTGTTTCTTTTGATGACTGTACTCGCGATGGGAAACATATTGACGTGAACGCAGCAGGTCAGTTAGTATAATAGACATCTAAAATAAATATTGGGTAAAGTGCTATCAACTGTTAGCCCAGGGCTACGAGATAGCACGTAGTAGGTGAAGCCTTCTTAAAACCTTCAAGCAACTCCAAATCAAAGAAATTTGATTGTTTCCAAAAACTTTTACATTGATGTCGTCGGTGCGATATCGTGTCGAGTCAATAAAGAACCGCCCATACCACGCAAATAATTCATTATAGATTTAAGCGACCATCCATGTGACCACTTTGTGACATTTATTTGAGCGTTTCCGTGCTTCGGAAGGCACGTTAAGCCGTTGGTCCCTATGTTATGAACCAATCAATATCATTTGATTGATTGGTATAAAACAATTTTCCTAGCCCCATCAGCCTCTCCCAATTTATGGGAAAATTATAACCTTTTTGTAACACAGTCAAACGGGGCGGTGTCTTTTCGAGTTTCGGATTATTTTGGTGGATTTCTTTACATGCACAAAAATATATATCTCTTTAAGCTTAACGTAAGCTCAGCTTAACTTAGCAATAATAACAAGAAGCCGTGAGACGGTCTCACCCGACTGCCTCTCTAAAACGTTTATAGTGAAAGTGAAAGTTAAATCCGATTGATGTTGTCATTTTTGTTGTATTTCAAATTTTGAACAGATGATCCACATGATCTAGTGACGTAGTTTAATGCAACAGAGTCACAGACTACAAACACAAGTCTCGCCATAAGCCCCTCTGCCATCTATTTTATAGACTCAAACTCAAACTCAAAAAAACATTTATTTCGCATAATCCTAATACATAGGCACTTGCGACACGTCAATGAATACAATGCAAATAGTACCACCAGTTCGGAACGCAGCCCGCTTGAGAAGAACTGGCAAGAAACTCGACGGGCTTTTCTTTTTGTGCTCTATTTACAAAATTTAAACTAAAAATCACAATATAAAATATTGATCAGTAGAGCAAGCAGATCATTTCCAGGCTTCCTTGTCACGCAAATAATCGTCAATTGAATAGTAGCCCCTGCGGTACAATTTACTTTTTATACACTTTTTAAACTTATTTAAGGGCATACTTTTTATTTCATTTGGAAGCCTGTTGTAAAAACGTATACAGTTACCCAGGAAGGAATTACTGACTTTTTTCAGTCTACACTGATGACAAGCAAGGTTATCTTTATGTCGGGTATTTACACTGTGTATATCGCTTAACTAGATAGATTCTTTTGCACATACATAAGATTTTCAAAAATATATTGTGATGCTACAGTCAGAATATTTACCTCTTTGAATTTTTCGCGCCTTGGACCCTTGGACCTAATCTATATATGGCTCTTATGGCTCGTTTTTGTAAAACAAAAATTGAATTTATAATTGCGGCATTACCCCACAGTAGAATACCGTAAGACTGTGGAAGTAACTGAAATAAACTATTCTAGCTGTATCTACATCAGTCAAATGCCTAATCTTTTGTACCGCAAATGCTGCTGAACTTAACCTGCCAGCTAGATTTTCAATATGTGGACCCCACTGCAATCCAGCATCGACCGTCAACCCTAGGAACGCCGTAGATTTCACAAGTTCCAACTCTCGGCCATTAAGTTGAACATTGGTTTCTGCCTGTGTTACATTGGGCAAGGTAAATTTAATACATTTAGTTTTGTTAGGCTAAGATTATTAGTATTAAACCAATGTACTACTTTCAGGATTGCATTGTTGACATCGTCGTAGTTATCTAGTTGTCTTTTAATTTTAAAAATTAAGGAAGTGTCATCTGCAAACAAAACAATCCCGTTGGTGTCCCCTACGTAATAGGGTAGGTCATTTTTATAAATTAAAAATAAAAATGGTCCGAGTATCGAACCCTGCGGAACGCCCATAGTAACCACCGATCCCTCTGAACGTGTGCCACCAACATCGACCCTCTGAGTTCTATTGCTCAAATATGAAGTCAGAAGAGCAGTTTCCTGATCAATGTTTCATGTTGAACACAATCAAAAGCCTTTGACAAATCGCAGAACACACCAAGCGCATCATGTTGACTATCAGAGAGGGGCTAACACAGTAAAATCAGAATCTACTCCGATAATAAAAGGTAGGTGATACTTATTATGGAATGCAACCACGATTGAGCTTTTCTGTAAAAAGAACGACACATACGCAATGATGTATAAAAACTATAGATACGTTACCAACACTGAAAAATGGCAACAAAAAAGTCAGGCAATTGCCTTACTTTTCATACAAGTTACCATAGATAATTTCATAAAAAAACTTTTTTAAATGTATAAAAGATCTGCTGTTTTTGAAAGCCGTGATGTTCGTGCATGACGTGTCTATCAATATCAATACATATAGTAAAAAAAGGTAGATCTAAACTGGCGTGTTGCTTATGATTAAACAAACAGGGCAGTTTCACAGGCTGCTTGATGAGTCTGCTGAAAAATTACCTCTCCTTTCATATACCTTATCAGACGTAAACGAAGTTGCGGGTTCAGCTAGTTTATAATACGTCGTAGCACATACGACGATTTTCTGTAACACGTTAAAAACATAGTCTGTACAATTTTCGTCAAAGAAACGGTAAGTATACTCGTAGATGTTTGCCCAAAAGCTTCTCGATTTCCAATACATTATTCATTCATGGATACTCAAAGAAATAAGTATCTTTAACAGAATACGGCAAGAGACAGGGCTTAAGATTACTTTGTAAACGGCACTCGAAATTTTCGACTTTTTTTTCATGCTTTTATTTACAAAGTCGTTGAGGGAATAAAAACATATCTACGTATATTGCAATCGTTGTTTTTTTTGTATTCTGTTTTGTCATTCTTTTGGTGTATCTTTTAAAAGATTTGTACAGAATTTGCTGCAGATTTGTTAAGAAGTATCCTTTTAATCTTTGAGAAATATGTAACTGGTTTCTTTGGTTTCTGGTAATTTTTTTAAAATAAATTTAAAAAAATCTTTTTTTTTTAATTTTTTGATTTTGTATTTTCTTTGGTTTCTTTTTTTACATTTGACTCCAAAATCGGCGATCGCGGGTTTGATTACTGAACTAAGTACTACAAAAGATAATAATTGTAGGTAAGTACTACATTATTCCTACTCTGGTGGGCCGTATACTTGTCTCCCACCTTGGTGATGTAGAAGAAAAGCTCTCTACAATAAAAATAGTACTAGTACTATCTTAATGTCCTTTCATCTAGACCTTTGAAAATGCCGTGAGGCGAAACCGGTCAGGTTTATAATAATAACTATTGTGGAACAGTACACTGTCGTTTTTAATATGTGCAGCAAGTTCCGCCAAGTGCCATCAATCAACAGTATAAACAACTAGCGAACGTCATGCGGTTTCACCCGTGTAATTCCCATTCCCGTCCGAATACGGGAATAAAATATAACCTATGTTCACCGCAAAGAGTGTAGCTTCCTAACAGGTCCTATAGTTCCGGAGCCTATTTGATGCAAACAAGCAATCAAATCTTTCCTCTTTATAATATTAGTATAGATAAGAAAAGCTCATAAACCGCCTCCTTCTAAGAGATTCCCTCAACATTTAGGTCCTATGTTTCTAACCCTATTCAGGTGAAATTCAACTGAGCACCAACTTGAATCAAAAGCACTCTCACTTTGTACCCGGCATTCGTCCGGAAACTGGTTTCCCGCCCGCATTCATTACTTAATCAATAACAACCCTTTGAGTATCTACCTATCACTGAGTTCATCGGCAAATACAGTTTAGAACAATATTATAAGGATTGAATAACTTACTTATTTTGATTGAATAAATATTTATTTTTTAAATATAATTTTCTTTTCAATTTGATTGAAGCACAGTACACGCCCATAAGACTATTGAAAAGAGGCTCATTTAATGACCCTGGGGATATAAGAGGAGGAAAACACCAGGCTCACCACCTGTTACGTGGCACATAAATCTATAAGGTGAAATGCGTGCGCATCCTATGCCTCTGCCTACCCCTTCGGATTCATATCTCGACTTTCTAGCAATAGTCTTGGTCACGAGTTCCATCCAACCAGTTCCTGTCCATTTAAACATGATAGGCTCACTAACAAAACAAGAACTGTCTCGTCTTCGACCTTTTAAACCTTCATTTTATCAATATAGGATTATCAATTTTGTCACATTGTGGAATTTGAACTTAATATTTTTTTTTCGTTTGATTCCTGTAACTGTGTATGTCCTGACTGTATATGTTTGTATTTAATTAAACAAAAGAAGTATAGAGTAGCGAAAATTCACTATAAGGCAGAAGACTTAAACAACTTACATAATGAGGAACGTTTAAAGATGACAAAACTCACAACTTTGAAGGAACGCAGGGCCCGTGGAGATTTGATCTAAACTTACAAGATCCTCCATGGTCATTATGCTATACAGAACTTCGACTCTATATTCAAACGCAATGAGAATTATAATCTGAGAGGTTACAGTCTCAAATTGTGTACTAGATTTTCCAACAACAATCCTCACAGGCAACAGAGTGGTCCGAGCATGGAATAAGCTTCCAGAGATTGTGGTATCTGTAGAAAATACTAATCAGTTTAAGAATAGATTGGACAAGTTTTACCATACACAGAAGGAATCCTGAAGAAAGAAATGGCTTCATCAGTTGTTTCAACTGCCTGCCTGATAAATAAATAATAAAAGAAAGCTACTAACCTAAATATTCGTCATGATTATAATATCTCCACATTTCAACTCTCAAGTAACATGTTTTTGAACGTAATACAAATTTTGCCACAATTCAAACCCACATTCGTGACATACACAAGATCTAATTGAATAGAACTAGATTATAATTCTATTTTAGGAACAATTTAGATCTAAATTCTTCATAATGAAATATCAAGCGCTCGTCCCCCGCTGAATCTTTGTTCTGTAAACGATCACTGTGGTAAGCATATTACGCTATGCCTGGTTCAGAGATGGATGCTTTTTTTGAGCCCTAAGGCACCACCCGGGAGCGAGGGGTGGAGGTAGAGAACGCTACATACGTACCACACGGCCGGCCGTGTGATTATGTCAGACTCTTACTGACTAAACTCTACCTTTAGTCTCTAGCCCTCAGGCCTCGGAGACTCATCGGATGCGTGCGATCACCCTTCTAGGGAAGGGTGTCTGTGCTTCGGAACTTTCAGAAGGTACGTTATGCCATTAGTATAGGTTGTCAGGATGGTGGCAGTCGTTGAACCAAGTCGAAGGCCATACGGGCAGTTCGAAAATTTCTACAGCAGTTTTTGTTTTTTCCCTCGTGGATCCTGTACCGGATTTTTACGGACTAAAACCACACCCTGTTCTACCATTATCTACGGCCGGTGGCCCCGGATAGTCTTTAAAAGGATCTCCCAGGAGCTGAAAGGCTTTCACAGGACAGCAGCTAGTCACAACCTGCGCTTGTCCATTTACCTGTTAAGTGGGACATACGAATGGTCAAATATGGGTGTATTGTACAGTATGCTTCTGCCTACCCCTTCGGGTTAAAAAAAGTGTGGCTATATGTATGTAGATCTTAATTCATCAGTACATCTTTTACCCACATTTCAGGGAATCGAAACTGCGGTTGAGGGCTATAAATATTTTATTACCCCATTACGGAGCATACGCTTCTGAAATGTTTTATGGCAATACTGTTCCCTTTTTTCCCTTTCCACCTGTGTGATACTTGCTTGCTCTATATTATTTTCCCATTTATTATAGTCAACCATAGCGCAACGCGATTACAAGGGGGGTAGGTAATCATAGCATGTTTGCTCTTTAAATATCTGTCTGTCAAATATTCTCTCATACAAAAGCAATCGGTTATACTATACCTACCCCTTTTGGAGTTCGCTTTGACAGAGGGGAAAATAACAGTATGGCGCCTCCCCTCCAGATAAAAGTCGGCTCTGAAACATACCTCCGACAGACGTTTCTCTGCCGGATGAGCCGCCGACAGAACGTTTCGATTACGAGTTGTTCACCGACAGAACCTCTCAACTACGAACGTTTCGCCGACAGAACGATGAATTCAACCAAAATAAGTGAATGGTTAACACCCCGACTCGGATAGGTTAGGTACGAAGGCTTAGCTTTCGTGGTGATTTTTTTTTGTTTTGTCGACGAGTTCTTATTTGGTGAACGATTATGTCGTCGAATTAATCATTCTGTCGGCGAAACGTTTGTAGTTGAAAGGTTCTGTCGGTGAAAAACTCAGAATCAAAACGTTCTGTCGGCGGCTCAACCGGCAGAGAAACGTCTGTCGGAGGTATGTTACAGAATCATAAAAGTCATAGATCCACTCGGGTAATATTTTTTAGAATATTTCTGGCATGGTAACTAAAAACTTGAAGTCAAATCTTATCATCTTGTCTGTGTCGGGAGCTCGAGGATTATCCTTCCCAGAACATACTTGGGTCTTCCGGCCGACGGGAGGCTGCCGAGTGGTTTTATTCGGTAGGATCCATTAGGATTTACACACGAAGAAAAACCTTTATTAGGTACCTACTTTCATTCACTATTCGAATATTTTTTGGCTAAGAAACCACCATTTTAATATAAGTAGGTAGGTTCTTAATAATATATTTCATTCGAGTATTACCAGCGAATAAAATAGTCTTAATATTTTTCTATCTTTTAAACACATTTCGCATAAACCCACACAGTCCCGTCAAAAAAAAACAAAATATCAATGCACACATACATAAAGTAATAACACATCAGCCTCACACAACCATACAACATAAATGTTGCTGACATCATCTCCGAGCAAAGCCTTTATCCCTTCAATTACAGGGGACGCGTGACGTCACATTGGGGGCTTGAATTGAATCATAATGATATGTGACATATTTGTCCGAGCGATATTATATTTTAAAAGGACATGAAACTCTATTATATAAAAATAGAACACGGTACATCGATTTCGTAACTAATGTACGTAACGCCACGGTAATGTAATATATATCATTACCGTGGTAACGCTTAAGTTTGTGACTTTTTTATACAAACTAATGTGGCACACAAAGGCCTCAAAAGTGGTCAACTTAACCAATGAATACATTATGCAAAATACTTGTTCCAGAACTTTGATTTTAAATTAAAACAACCTGGCCAGTTTCGTCTTACGGCATTTTCAGAGACTTTCCTACTTTGTATCCTATATACTAATATTATAAATGTGAAAGTTTGTGAAGATGTCTGGTTGTTTGGATGTTTGGATGTTTAGATGTTTGTATGTTTGTTAATGTTAATGTCAATCACGCTCTAACGGCTCAACGGATTGGCCTGAAATTTAGTAAAGAGATAGCTTATAGTCTGAATAGGCTACTTTTCATCCCGGAAAAATGTTCCCACGGGAAGCGGGAACGGGTACCGAAAAGCCGCGAGCATCATCCAGTACTTAATATTTTACAACAAGTTCCATTCCATCAAGTGCCAACAATCAAGAGAATGAAATTTTTGTACCGTACATACGCTGCCCATCCTGAAAACCTCCAATGATACTTTTGAAGAAACTATACTGTAGATGTTTTGGGAAATCCGAGACAGCACTACCACTAAAGGCGTCGTTGGCGTGTTTCTTCGCCCCCCGCAAAAGTGGTATAGTGCCTAAAGCTCCCAAGAAGTAAACAGAGGCTGTCGAGAGCCCTGGGATTATTTCTCCAAGGGCATATCCGGAACCCCTGCCGTATAAAAAAAGCCAGGGTTTCCGACACACAACGAAACGTCCTACAAGTCACAAACAAAGAGAGTACCTACAATTCTTGGTCACAAAGCGACTCAATCATTTAATTTGTTCCTAATTCTTATTTAAAAAACATAAATAAATCTACGGGTTGCCAGTTATAAATAAAGAAATAAAACGTATAAAACCTCATTACTCCGACAATAAAGCCGGGGCCAGACCGGACGGTCCACAGCTAAGGACGTATACACATGTCCCGATTTGCATAATATGTTTTGCGTGGGACGATCTTTCGCTCAATAGCTTAATCACGCCTACGCGGGTTCTGCAGGGTTCCAGTGAAATATACGAGCTGAATTTGTTCGTGTAAATACTTGGAATCTGTAGTCCGTTGTGATTGAAATGTTTCTAGTGAATTTGTTTAGTGACATTAGGCTGCTGATGCTATCTATATTCATATTTCAAGATAGTTCGACTGCATTTTGATCGGCATGTCAATTGCAATTTTGTTTGCAGTTGGTATAACGGCATCGAAAAATCGACTTGGCAGACTAGGACTTGGTAGGCTGCCGTTGACATCAGCGTCGTTTTAATACTAACTAAACGATTTATATAAACAGCAGAAAAGTAGTTTTTGTGAATTTAACCTATCAGCCTATCAGTCAATCAATTCAGTCGGATCTCAGCTAAACTTAGGCCTCTCAGCTCTCTCATATCACGCCACAACAGACGGTCCTTCACCTACCGCATCCAGGCCCTGCCCGCAACATTCCGAAGTTTACGTAGATGCGGTTTCCACTCTAGAGCTCATTATGTTCCATTAGTCTTATGTTTTTTACAGGCACCCAGCCCAATGTCACTTTAACGCGCTTATTCTGAGAGCTCCCTTGTTACAGAACAAGGCAGCTCTCAGAATTTCTCAACCGCTTAAAGGCACTCCACACATACGTAGTCTATCTAGCAACTGGTTTAAGTTTATGAGAATAAAATATGATTTTCCATTCATAAAAACCTACCAAAAGAGTAACTCAAAGGAAACTTTCAATGGAAGCAGAATTAAATTCCTGGTTGAACAATAGCCAACAAAATGCTCGCAAATTACGAGTACCGAGAAATGCTGCGAATTCTAGATACAGCACTTAAAAGCACTCTAAAGCGCTCTTCAGTGATCAGCGCCTAATCTCTGCCAACTGCGAGTGAATACAGAATGTACGCGCTGAAATGAATTTGTCTACAAAGTTAGGTTAACGAAAATGTTTTGGATGGGCAACATGCTATGAAAATGCATGCTTTGAAGTTTTTTCAATTCTCCATTCATTTTCTTCCAATTTTATATTATTAGACTAGCTGATACCCGCAAAGACTTCCATATAAACTGAGGTAGACATGCCCTTCGCACCGATTTTTGAAACCTATAAACTGAACTAATTAGCAGCGTTGCTCGCACTGTTGTGAGTCAAAACTTCGGAAGTAGGTGCTCGACTTGCAATCGGAGTCCATACGCCTTCTCTTTTACTCTTTTTCTATTCGTATATTGCTATTGTGCGTGGTCCGCGTAAAATATATTCCAGTTCCCGCTTCCCGTGGAAACTTATTCCCGGGATAATGGCCTTTGTGTTATTCCAGACCCTAATCTATCCCTGTACCAAGTTTCAGCCAGATCAGTTCAGCCGTTACTTTCACCTTTATAATATTAGTAAGATAAGATTTGAATATTGTACTCAACGAAGATCAGATTGCCATTTCAAGTATCTATAACATCTGTCTATCTATAGGTACCGATCTTTTGAATTTAATCACAAATTTAATGTGAAAAAATTTTGGTCTCGAGCAGGACTCGAACCTGCGTCTTTAGGTCTGCCGGACCAGACGCCCTAACCGCTGGACCAACGAGACATACTCCCGACTGTCGAATTCTTTCACCACATTACGTTTTGGGGCAAGTCCTGCTCGAGACCAAAATTTTTTCACATAAAATTTGTGATTCAGTCAGCAGCATATTAATTGCTTTTCAAAAATTATCTCGGATCTTTTGAATCGTCCAGTTCTGGCCAAAATTCTGTCCACTATGTAGGAGTGGCACCTCTGCCCGACACGCGTTGTTTGGGATCGGAAAGGAGAAGGTAGGCTTAGGTTGAAGAGCTCTTCAGAGCACTCACCGTGAAAATTACATATATAATTAAGTAATTGACAGTCATACTGCTCGTTCGCTCTAACTTTGCCGCTCGGCTCCATACTAAAGTCGAATTTTTAATTAGACGAAGTAAATTGACAGCAACTAATGTCACTTCTTCATACAATGTTGCGTATTTTCTATGACGAAGTGACATTAGCTACTGTCAATTTACTTCGTCTAATTAACAATTCGGGTATACGCCTCTACGCCAGCGGCAAAGTTAGAGCGAACGGGTAGTACATTATTTGAAAAAAGGTAAGTGGTTTAGGACGTGCAGCTGCAGTTCAAAGTATATCACGGGCAAAGCCGGGGACAAATCTACATACATACATACATATAGTCACGCCTTTTTCCCGAAGGGATAGGCAGAGGCATATAATACGCCCACATTTCACCTTTTTAGAAATTGTCCCCCGTAATAGGTGGTGAGCCGTATTGCCGTAAAGATATGGACAGGCGCAGTTGTGACTGCCTGCTGTTGAAATTTTTCAAGCCGCTCATAAAGGCCTTTAACTTGCCTTAACTGCTTAACGTGCCTTCCGCAGCACAGAAACGCTCGCAAATAAATATCACAAGTGGTCATGTGATCACCCATCCATAACCGGCCATAATAAATGTTGCTTACTACACTGATCGTTTACAGAACACTGAGTCCACGAGCGCTAGGGGACTAGGGGACGAATCTGTGTACATAAACACACAATTTACACAACTTCAATCACGAAAACAAATTTACATTAGTGGGGTAACTACGACGGAGTATCCTAAAGCAACAGCTCCAGGGTCACGTAGTTATACTTCAAAGGTATATTTTTAGCTGGTTCGTTATACTGAGTGCTGTGGGGACTATTTTACCGGTCTTATCGCTGTTGTGGTGTAAAAATACAAGCGAAAGCGTATTGTCTCTTCATTTTTAGGGTTTCGTAGCCAAATGGCAAAAACGGAACCCTTATAGATTCGTTATGTCTGTCTGTCCGTCCGTGTGTCACAGCCATTTTTCTCCGAAACTATAAGGCCTATGATATTGAAACTTGGTAACTAGATGTATTCTGTGAACCGCATTAAGATTCTTATATAAAATTAGAAAAACAGCAGTAAATTTTGGGGGTCCCCGTACTCAGAACTGAAACTCAAAATATTTTTTTTCATCAAAACCATACGTGTGGTGTATCTATAGATAGGTCTTCAAAAATGCTATTGAGGTTTTTAACATCATTTTTTTCTAAAGTAATTAGTTTGCGCAAGAGACACTTCCAAAATGGAAAAATGAGTGCCCCCCCCCCCCCCTCTAACTTCTAAACTAAGAGAATGATAAATCTAAAAAGAATATATGATGTACATTGCCATAAAAACTACCAACGAAAATTGGTTTGAACGAGATAGAGCAGGTAGTTTTTTTTTTAATGCGTCGTAAACTGCAATTTTCGGTTAGAAAAATCACTACCACTGCGAACGTGTTAAAACATCAATCAAAGTTACAACGAACTATAAGAACTTTTATATTATGTTACTTGCTGCTACGAAACCCTTCATGGGCGAGTCCAACTCGCACTTGGCCGTTTTTTTTCGTCTAGAACTGTAGAATATGAATATGTACCTGTGCCTCCAATATTGCATGGGCCCCATAAGATCTGTAATCCTATGCACATCTGAGTTCACAAAAACTGCACTAGATAGACAGGTAAAAGTACTTTTACCTCTTTGGGCCGCTTTGAAAGGAACTAGGCTTAATTTTGTCACTCTTAAAAGTATTCCTGAAAGAATACACCAATTTGTTTGAGAGCCAAGTCGAATGATGTAAAATATGTGGTAAAGAAATTAAATATTTTTGACTTTTACTTATGTAAATCTATTTATAATAAAATGGATCTGCGAAAAGTATGTGCGCATAACTTTAAAACGGCTGAACCGATTTCGCTTATTCTTGTTTTTTTTTGTATTTGTAGCCAGCGTAAGATTTACGAGTAAATTTAAAAAAAGAATAAGCAAAAAAAAAATTATTGATATGGCGAAACAAAGTTCGCGCCGGGTCAGTTAGTTACATCATAAAATGAAGTATTTGCTGTCCAAGTGTTAGTTTGTGTGTGTTGTGGCAATCCTGAAAAGCAAAACTTTTCATCCTACGCCCATTTTTACCTTAATTTTAGTATTTTTGTTTGAACATTATCCAAATAACTATTATACCGTCCTTCTGTTTCTTAGACCGATTTTAGATTAAGCAAGTCTTGAGAACATCTTAAAATCGACGCCAAGTCTAGTAAATTCTAAACACCGCATTTTTGTTACATCACTCACATTTTGAAGGTTACACATTCAATCCGGCTAAGTGCGTATCAGGTACGAGCAAAGTGGGGTTCCGTAGCCTCTCCTGAACAACTTTGTATCTCGAAAAGATAATATTTCTACTTAGCCCCTCTCTATAAAATATATTGCAGAGGGGCTTATGGCGAGACTTGTGTATGTAGTCTGTGACTCTGTTGCATTAAACTCCGTCACTAGGTCACATGGATCATCTGTTCAAAGTTTGAAATAAAACAAAAATGACAACGTCAATCGGATTGAACTTTCACTTTCACAGTAAACGTTTTAGAGAGGGGCAGTCGGGTGAGACCGTCTCACGACTTCTTGTTCAGTACTAATCAACATAGAAAACACTTCTGTGAGTTATTTTTCTAATTTCATTAAGCACCCGTACCTACTACTACAACTCGACCAAGCGTTCTAGACCAACGCGTGGAATGGCCTTACCGCATGCACTACACCCTACCTCAGATACAGGAATGGCCTTAGTACCGTCCGGATGAATTCAGACCGCGATTCATAAATTTAGTTCAGGACAAAAAAAAATCTCGATTGATCATAGAGATTTTTCGTCACATTTGAATCGTCTATTTCGCTTGGTCGAGTAATACAAGTATATTTTCATAAACCGTTTTTTTATTGATGGATTGATTAATTGAAAATAACTATTACCGCGAAGGGCATCCTCCTTGCTAGTAAATAACTCTGACTCCTACAAAGATTAATATTTTAAAGTATTATTTATTTATTTATTTATTATACACTTTATTGTACACCATGTAACTATAAATAGAGTACATAGATTCCGTACAAGAGGAAGGTACAATGGGCGGCCTTATCACTAAAAGCGATTTCTACCAGGCAACCTTTGGATGGAGAAAATTGGTTTAATCACTTATTTACTTCAATATGTAATTCTCATCCTCGTTGTATTTCGAGTTTCTTTTCTCTTCTCGATGACGTCCGTTAGTGTCAGCAGGCAGCAACTTGCAGGTTAGGTTGGCTTGGGACCTGAAGACCTACGTGTGGCCCAAGCTTTTGGTATTCTAAAAAAATAGTTTTTATATCACACCATTCAGCCGCGTTGAATAATACGAATAACGGATAGACAGACAGTCGTAGGAACGGACAATGCGAACCTCTAAGACTACGTTCACACGACGCAGGTTTTTCTCGTACACGATTTTACCGTGCACGATGCAATCGTTTACACGGCGACCATTCAATGCGTTTTTAATGTTACGATAAAATCGCATGAATGGTTGAGTCGTGTGAACGATCAATGTGTACATAAGCGCCACTCCCACGCGTATTTGAGAAAATCGTGCCGAAGCACGGCGATCCTAGTGGCAACTTCGCACGGTATACGGGAAAAACATGTCTCGTACACACGATTTTCCCGTATGGACTCCATGTGAACAGTTTCAAATATTGTCTACTGCCACTACGATTTCATCGTGCACGAGAAAATCGTGTACGAGAAAAACATGCGCCGTGTGAACGCAGCCTAAACGTCCCTTGTGTATTTTGGATCCCTAAAAACTCCAAGAATTTCGACCTTTTTATCTTCGTCGCATATTTTTACTCAAAAGTATCTTAGCAAAAATATTTCGTCATGGTGGGCGCTACAGTTCAAAATGTTTTTTTTATTGCTAGTATTCGCCGCGACTTTGGTCATTTTAACCGGATCTATCCTTGATGCTGAAACAATCAAATGCCTGGCAAATCCTTAACCGGCCCCATACACGTACAATATTATTGACTCAATAATATTGCATCAATATTTATTTTCGTCTGAATATAGTCTGTTCAAACCTCAATATTACTCATACACGGTCAATTTATTGCTATATTGATTAATATTATTGTACGTGTATGGGGCCGGTAAGAGAGCTTAACCTTCAGGATGTAAGCGGTGGTAGGTCTCCGTGTGGTACAGGACTGTAAGAGTCCAGCATAGCATCCATGAGGCATTATTCCATTCGTAAAAAAATCCTACTGTGCCTATTAAGTAGAAGGTTTTTAATTATAATATACCTACGTATAGTCACGACGTGGGCGCAACAGCGCCAGGTCCTCGTGGTGGGTCTGGACGTGGACACTCTCTCGCTGGAGAACATGGTGCGAGCCATGCTCTCCAGCGGGAGTAAGTGGGACTCCGCCGCCTCTTTCTGCAGCAGGTCATACTCGTGAAAGAGACGGTAGGGCAAGAACGGGAGAGAACTCTCCCACCCAAGTTCCGCACTCGGCGGCCCGGACGCTGCCCACCATGCAGTCTCCGCCGAAGACTATCGGCCTCCATGACCGGGGGCCTGAGGACGGTGAGAGGGCTGCTCACCGTCCTTACAGAGGCAGGCCCATGACGGCAGTGTGACGTGAGGGATTCACGCACGCCCCCCCTTATAAGCGGGATCACACCCGAAACCCCCCAAAGACGCGGGATAGCACCCGCCTCCTGGGCGAGGCCGCAGTGGTAGCCGTAGGTCTGTCGGGAGCCCTGGGACATTCTTTCGAGAGCTTAACCGGGGCTTCCAACCATAGGCTGTTGGGCGTTACGCGAGGTTTTTTAGTCGGTAGGAGTCCGACATAGCATCCATGATGGATTTTCCCTCACGTTAAGAAAAAAGAAAACCTAGTACATTCAAGTAAATTATTTAACTCTTTAAAGTAGATGCAATGCAAAAATGGCAGCATGCGGCATCGTTCCAGCTCGCGCTAATGTCTTTACTAATAAGTGTTTTTCAATAGAAAAACCGTTGGTAACGTTTGGAATTTCAAAAGCTTAAGTAAAAGAAAGAAAGAGCTTAGCAAATAGACATCATCCTACTAATATTATAAGCGTGAAAGTGCATTTTCTGTTGGGAGTCCTGGGACTTCCTTCCGTGGGCTTACCTGGGGCTCCCAACCATAGGCTGTTGGGCCTTACGTGAGGTTTTTTAGTCGGTAGGAGTCCGGCATAGCATCCTTGAGGATTTTCCCTCACGTTAAAAAAAAAGCGTGAAATATATGTGAAAATAATTTTTTATTCAATCACGCTCTAACGGCTGAACTGATCTGAATGAAATTTTTAAAAACCATAAGACTTATTGACTTCATGCTATTGGCAACCGAGACGTGTCTTCCGATGAATGAATACATTCGTAAATGGAAATATCACAAACGGTCGTCCATCTTTGAAGAAAATTAGCGTATGTCCCTTAACACCATGTTCGTTTTCACTCAAAATACTGAGCAAGCGTGTTTTTTCTACCTCTAAGACTGCCTCTGTGGCGCAGTCGGTAGTGATACCGCCTGCGGCGCTGGAGGTCGTGGGTTCGATTCCCACCGGAGACAAATATTTGTGTGACCCATAAATATTTGTCTCAAGAGTCTGGGTGTTTTATGTATAATATGTATGTATTTAAAAAGTATATAAGTATTAATATCCGTGATCTGATACCCATAACACAAGCAGATTATTCCTAGCTTACTTTGGGATCAGATAGCGTTGTGTCAAATGTCCAAGAATATTTATTTATTTATTTATTTTATTTTAACTCACCGATTTTATGCCGACCTTAAACTGACTAAAACTGGGATAGAGAGACGACACAAATAAGTCCTTAAATTGGTTTTGTTCTATTTTTCAGCCCAGTTTCAGATGATTTAACTCTTACAAACACTTGTTGCGTGATTTACATAATGCCTCATTCAAAACAGTCCAGCTAAGTTTGACCTTCTCGCTGTCCACAATAATTAACAACGTAAAAGAGTTCTTACTGATGTAGGGCTCTGTTTACACTGGACGTCGGCTTCAGTGAAAATTAATTTAATAGACGCTCGGTTGAATATTCTTGGAAATTAAAATTTTAAATGTCTTAATTCTACACCCGGTTTAATTACAAGAAGTTGTTCATTAATCATTCTAGCCCAAAATGTCGAGAGGGTTCATCTTCGTAATGAATTTCAAATACGAGTTTTTGGAATATCAAGCGGTGTCTTGAGGTTACTAAGAAATGCTTTTGTGTCCCAATGGTAGTGTCGTGCGCCATCTGCAAACTTTAGGTATTTAATAATAATAATATACTTCTTAGATGTTTACATGTCATGTGTTACTATATTATACTAGTTAGTGCCCGCGGATCCGCTCACGAGAAATTATGTCTACAATCTATCTCTGTGCCAAATTTCAGTCAGATCCGATTAGACGTTACAGCGTGATTAAATAATAAATACTCGAAATCTTCACAAACTTTCATATTTATAATAATAGGAGGAGAAGATTAGTTAAATAAGTCTAGATGACTGTGGAAAAACGTTTCAAAATATTTCAATCAAAATTCAGCCTATGGCAGTCCACTCCTGGACGTAGGTAGGCCTCTCCCAGTTCACGCCACAGTACACGGTCCTGCGCCTTTCGCATCCAGTTCCAGCCTGCGACCTTTCAAAATATTTCATTACTGTTATTATAAAAGTATAACAAGAAGCCGAAAGAGGGTCTCACCCGACTGCCCCTCTAACATTTTTGTGAAAGTGAAAGTTCACTCATACTTATAGAATTCGGGACTTCACGCGAAACACATTTACTTACATTTTCACACCGACGTTTCAGTCAGTTTCAGTGAAAGTTCAATCCGATTGACGTTATCTTTTTTGTTTTATTTCAAACTTTGAACAGATGATCGTAATTTAATGCAACAAAATCAAAGACTACAGGCACAAGTCTCGCCATAAGCCCCTCTGCAATCTATTTCATAGAGAGGGGCTAAAAGTTTGAAAAGATATTTATAACTCAATCACGCCACTGTATACTGTGATCACGCTCTAACATCTAAACCAATTCGACAAAAATTTTGCATGCAGATCGCTAACACGCTGGAATTAACACACCCAACTTGCTTTGCTGTGGAAAACAGATAAACAAGAGATAAAACAGAACTTTGAGCAGTGGGCAGCACCTAAAAAGAAGATAAAAGAGAAAGCTTTGTTTATCTGTGGCTGGTAAACTTTGTCACTACGGGGTACCCGCAAAGAGTTTTGGGAGTGTTAAACAAACACGCTTCAGGTGCAAGGGACCTATAAACTCACACAGTGGTTTTCTTTTAAGGGTTCCGTACCCAAAGAATAAAAACGGGACCCTTTTCATTAGACTTCGCCGATCGTCTGTCTGTCAGGAGGCGGTATCTCAGGAAGTGTGATAGCTAGAGTCAGGGCTTCCTAAACTTTAAAGACAACGGAACACTAGCCATATACCTTTTATTTTACGGAACCCCCCCCCCCCCCCCCGAACGTTCAAAATATCGAACGTTTAATATATCGAACATTGATATTGTAATCTTCGATATTTTGAACGTTCGAGTATTTGGATGTTCGATTATTTGGCATTCGATTTGGCGTAGTATACCCTTAGGGTGGGTACTATCCCGCATCTGGGGTGGCGACTCACTACTTGAGCCTGAGATCTCGCCGACTCGGCTTTAGCCAACTCGGGTAATTTATACCGTACGTTAGCATGTTTCAACATAATTTTGGCGGAACGGCGGAACCCTGATGCCTACTTCACGGAACCCCTAGGTTCCGCGGAACCCAGTTTGGGAACCGAGGAGCTAGAGAGCTGAAATTTTCAAAAATTATGTATTTCTATTGCCGCTATAACAATTAATACTAAGATTAGAAAATTATTTTTCTGATCTCAAGGAGGCCTCCCACACAGCCAACGTAATTTATTTGCCGTTTTTGGTACGGGACCCACTATGCGTGAATCTGGCTCCCACTTGGCCGGTTTAATATATTTATTCAGAATTATCATTCTGTAAGAGCGTTTTAAAATTTGGATTTAGGGTAAGATGCAACTTTGCAATCGAATTAGCGGTGTAAAGTCACTAGCCCGGCTTCCTTAGGGAAAAGACGAGAGTTCGCATCCCTCGAGCGAGAATTGTTTTCTACATTAAACTATGTATGTAATTATAGTCTCATTACACGTTAGATAATATAATAATTTCGATTGAATAAACTATAATAGAAGCGCTCATGGCCCGTGAACTCAGTGTTTTGTAAACGTTCACTGTAGTAAGCAACATTTATTATGACCGGTTATGGATGGGTGACCATCACATGGCCACTTTGTGACATTAATTAGCGAGCGTTTCCGTGCTTCGGAAGGCACGTTAAGCCGTTGGTCCTGATTGCCAGTAAAATAGCAGCCGTTAATTCAAGTTGAAGGCCTTTATAGGTGGCTTGAAAAGTTTTAACAGCAGACAGTCACAACCTGCGCCTGTCCAAATCAACACCGCAATATGGCTCACCACCTATTACGTGGGACAATTTTTAAAAAATGTAAAACGTGGGCATATAATATGCCTCTGCCTACCCCTTCGGGGATGAAAGGCGTGATTATATCTGTGTATGTATGAATCAACTTTTATTGTACAAACAAGCCTACAAGTAGTACTATTAGTTATGCTGTGCCTGCAACAAGAGCTAGGTATACCATGTGCATAGTCTCGCCAGCTCAGTATTCAGTAAGCAAACATTGCGTTAAGCACCTTACGACTAAATGACGCCCTGATATGGATAACCGTTTGTGGCAATTCTGGGTAAAATTACAAGGGCTTATGTGCTTCAGAAGGCAAGTCAAGCCGTTGGCATAGGTCTAGGTTGCCATTAACATGGCAGGTAGTCGTTAAGCCAAGTTGAATGCCATATGTACGCGGACGGCCTGAATTTTATTTCATTATATGCCATGGCTTTCCCTCGAAAAATAAGGTAAAATATGATTTTAACTAAAGAATAAGTAAAACAATCTTTATCCCGATCCCCATTAACGTCAAAATCATTATAGCCCCATATTTTCACATCTATCAATCATCCGCCATCGAAAATTCCAAAATGGCCGTCAGAATATTAAACAACTCGATCAATCTTTCACAAAACTTTTATAATTACATTCAAATCTCTTTCTCGACGCTTTTAAAGCTGACTTTGATATGAAAATGTGATATTTTGATCTAAAAATGTCTTCTATGCTAGTAATGATGAGCGTTATATCGGCCAGGTCATTTATCATGGAAAGCAATAAACCTACTTGATTTATTTGGGGCATGTTGGGGACGGATGGGGCCATATTGGGTCAGGACGGATATCCCTAAACTTAGTGATTATAAATTGGATAGTGTCCATCTTTACTTGGACGACACTTTTCAATTTGAGTTCGTCCTTTTAAGAAGTTTTAGAAGTGCGAGAGACATATTTCTTGTAACACAACTACAATTATTGGCAGGCAATTAAAAGGTGGGCTTCCAATCGTAGACTGTTAGGTAGGATACATGTAGGACATTCCTCACGGTAAATAAAAAAAATAAAGGCAGATAAAAGGTGCGCGCGCAGGGGCTATCCGAGGACGCACCCGGGTTTCCCAACCGCAATCGAAAGGGTAATCTGGCATTATATCCATTAGATTTTCATACGTCAAAAAACGGCTGGCATCTCAATATACGTACTTAAATTTATGTTGCCCCGCGTGGCAACGAGAAAGTGTATAAAATGTCGCTACCCCAATCCATCCCGAAGGTGTCGTAAGAGGCGACTAGGAGAACACTTTCGTAAAACGATCCATTGCGTAGAGAAGGAAAACTCGAAATGAAACCCGGTTGTCAGTAAAATGATAATCGTTAAGCTTAGTTGAAAGCCTTATGGGCGGCTTGAAAACTTTCAACTGCAAGTCGTCACGATCTGCGCCTGTCCATTACAACACGGCAATAGACTCACCACCTTGCTTGTGTTTTTTTTTGGCGGCATGCCTTCAAAGAGAAGAATAATTAGAAGATTCGGTTGAGACCACCTGACCTCGTGTCTGTGAATGAGTTGTCTATGTGTGCGTAGCCTCAGCGAATTTAGTATGTAGGTTTCCATCTGTACTAATTTGTGCACGAGGTCAGGCGCTCTCAACCGAATTTTCAGTACTGATTTGTGCGCGAGTGTGTGTACCAGAGAGTAGGTGTGAAAAAAAGTACATACATGAGTTTTCCATCTGTACTATCTCTAATTTGTGGTAATGCACATATTTCAAGTTGTAATTTTGTCCCACGTAATAGCTGGTAAGTGTATTACTGCGTTGGTTGCAGATAGATAGATAACTCTTTATTGCACCATTACATAGGTACAGTATTCTTTGAAAAGACTTAAAAACTAAAAATGATAGTACAACGGGCGGTCTTATCGCTAATAGCGATCTCTTCCAGACAACCTCGGTATAGAAAGAGAAGAACAGGAAAGAAAAAGGTAGCTGATGGCGCACATTACATAATAAAATATACAAAACAGATAATAAAATAACACATAATAGGTAGCTATGTAGTACACAGTAGGTGAATATTAAGAGATAATAAAAGTTATACCCACTTAAAAACTTAGAGGAACAGGAAGTGGTTCTTAACCATATTTTTAAATATGGCTAGTGACTTCGCTCGTCGTATATCTCTATCTAATGGCAGCGTATTCCACAGTCGTACTGCCAAAACGGTAAAGGATTTATCCAAGAATACTGTCGAATGTGGCGGCATTTTTAATCTCAAGTTCGCTGATGATCTTAAGCACTTTGAATGAGTATCATGAAGGAATTCAAATCTTCTTTTGAGATAGGCAGGGGTAGAAGGGTTGAACAGTATACTGTATAAGAAGAAAAGAATATGGGCGTTACGGCGAAGATGAATATGCAGCCATTCGAGCTTTTTTCGAAAAGATGATGAGATGAAGGTTGTGACTAGTCCCTGTTGAAATCTTTGACAGCTCTTACCTTGAATACCTGACGGGAACCCACGGAAACTTAGCAAATCTGTTATTCCAGACATTTTTTTTCTCAGCACCAAATTTCAACCAAATCTGTTCAAACGCAAGAGCGTGAAAGATTAATTCTTTATTAACAATCTTTTCTTTATTTATTTACAAACTTTCTCCTTTATAATATTAGTAATACTTTATAACGTAGGGATACCATGAACTTAAACTGAAACAATAGTATTTACAAAGTCTTCCATAGAAAAGTTCAAAACAAACCACCATTTTATAAACTTGGTCTATTAAAGCTTTTTTGTACAACTTTGCAAGGCGAATCTAAACATAATACAAACCAATAATAGATTTTCCAAAGTCCTTCCATTATTACTTTTAAATTTGGGCAACAATGCGACCGGCGAATTGTTGCCCAAATTTAATATAACGTTACAATAGCGCGGCTATAAATAGATTAGGCCTATATCAAACACACTTTAATGTTTCCAAACTTTAGATACCGCATAGTTTCATTATTACTACAACGACTAAAGTATTTATTGGCTATTTTGAAAGTATTTACTAATTACTTATTGAATTCTTGTATGTAATAATAGAATTTGGGAGTTATTTTTAGAACTAGGAATCTAATAATAGGCTCACCTCACCTCCTATTATGTGGGACGAATACTAATGTTGAAATGTAGACGTATACTACGTCTCTGTCTAACCCTTCGCGGATAATGACTATTGGTGTGTAGAACCTCTAGTTAAATACAGATTATCTAGGCATAGTATACAGAAATCGAAAGAAAATTTTTAGAAATATAATTTTCCAGAGGTGAAACTTCTAATACCTATAGTTTTGAAATTCATGTCACGATGTAACGAATTATGACCTGCGTCTTTGAAAACCATTTTTATGTCAGCACGACCTATGACTTTTTTTCATGGAGGTCTTGTTGTTCTATGCATCTCGATATAATGCCGCAGCTTAACCTGTAATATAACCCCCTTTAAGAAAAATTTGCTACATTCATAGTTTTGGAGAAGAAGTACATAAAACTATTGTTTAGTGAATTGTTTTCTAATTTCGACGTCAAACGAAACTTTAGTTTGGTTTACAAACGTGGTTTCCTGTGTCATCCCATTTTTCTGGAATAAAAGAAGCCTACATAAAACCAACTTTCTAGACCTAAAAGTTACTTTACCATCTCTTACAACTCTCCTCCAATAAAAATGCATGCCAATGATATAAACAAACACGCTTTCGCATCTATAATATTAGTAAGTGTTAAGGATAGAAATATTTATAAACGAGCATACCCTCACCTGTATAGATCTAGAGATGGGCGGAGGGAAAAAACCCAACGGGAAAAAACCCAGGTTTTTTCCCGTTTGGGAAAAAACCCGGAATTTATGCGGGAAAAAACCCAATAGACGGGAATTTTCATTATTTGACGATCCGAAAAATATAAACATTCTTTTATTATCTTTAGGACAAATGCAAAGAAAAATAGGTACTTTGCGATGCGCACATACTTTGCGCCAATGCATCTAGGGCACTAGCTGTTGCCTGTTGTTCGAAATGTCAAAATGTGTAGCAGTATTCAGGAACTAAAATAAAACCAAACTGTTATTATAACAACAAAAAGACGATTTGTTGTTTATATCATAAGATTCTTTCTGCGTATCGTGGTGGAATGGTACTTCATTGCAGATTAAACTTATATTGAAACTTTCAACAATCTTTGACCATAAAAAACCGAGCTATACTTACTAACAATTACTTAGTACACTTTACAAAAGTGCCCACAGAGGCCGTCAGGGTGATGAGGGGTTTCCGCACGATCTCAGGTGATGCGGCATGTCTCCTAGCCGGAACCCCCCCCCCCCCCCCATGGGAATTGGAAGCGAGAGCCCTTGCGTCACTATTTAAATGGCGCATGGAGGAGCTGGAGCTGGACCAAAAGCCTGCGTCTCGTGAAATCTAGGCTCGACGGTCCCAGGGCTACCAGGAAACCGTGAAGACATGGAAGGTGTGACTTGAGCAACCAAGGGGGGATCCACCACAATCGCGGCGGTCAGGTACCAGGCCCTCGATCGTGGCAGGTCTGGACTTGGACACTCTTTCGCTGGAGACCAGAGGGAGTAAGTAGGACTGCGCCGCCTCTTTCTGCCCCCCAAAGATGCGGGATAGCATTTTGGATCTTATCCCTCAGAGAGATTCCAAGCATAGCTTGTTCCATTGCTCGTTGCGCCTCCTTAAGGGCGTGAACTAGCCCCACTCCGAGTGTCCACGTTTTGCCAACGTAGGTATTGGTAGAACGCACTGGTGGAAGACTTTCGTCTTCATTCATTGCGGTATCGGCGAGTAGAAAATCCGGCGCAGTTTGCTGAATGCTGTCCAGCCCAAGCGAATCCTTCTGGCTATTTCCTTATCCAGTTTGCTCGTTTTTCAAATGTGACTACCTGCCCAAGGTAGGTGTATTCATGGACAACCTCAAGTCTCGATCGTTCAAAGTATATTGGTCCCGGCACGACATGCTCATTGAACATGACCTTGGTTTGGTCCAGGTTCATGCTGAGGCCAGCACTTCGAGACTCTTCACTAAGACTATGCAGCATACCGCTTACCTGTTCCAGCGCTATTAAAACGATGTCGTCAGCAAACCGAAGGTGTGGATACATTAACCGGTTATATTCACGCCCCATCCGTTGCAGTCCAACGACTTGAAGACGTCCTCAAGCACATTAGTGAAGAGCTTAGATATAGCATCTCCCTGTCCCACACCTCTGAGTAGAGCTATGGGATTGATCTTCTTAGCGGTATCATACAAGCAGGTGCTTGATGAGGTCATCACCTCGATATATCGCCAATCAATCCGACACCGCTGCAAAGCTTCTAGAAATGCCCTGGTTCCTATTATACGATATAAAAGCTATTTTGCTGCCATGTATGTAGTGTAGTCAATATATTTCGTTTGTGACTATGTATATGCGCATTCGTGCTAAATGATCGTTCAGGGGCTGCTGAAGTATAGAGAGTAGTTAGAATATGTACTCACTGCAACCCTACTCAGCATTTTGGAGTTGCCGAGTCCTTTCCACCAAACTACCGGGTTCATTTCGGATAAAATTTTCCATATATCCATATAATCTCTATGACATTAATGGTTGGCCAGCTTCCTGAGCGGGCGACGTATACGGGTTCTCTGTGATTGTGATGGTCAGGCTTCCTGAGTTTTGCAGGTAAATGCAGGAGTACCACAGGGATCGGTATTGTCCCCAACTCACTTTCTTCCGAATATCCATGACATGTTGTCCCTTGCTTGGATACATTCATTGTTATGTGGATGATAGTAGGTACTCTGCATGGGAGCTATTCTGGCCGTCCAGCTGATGGGTGACGCGACGTGGAGGAAAAGAGACGGCAACTCGTGGCCGATCTCGACCGGTACCTGGGTCGCATTGCCCATTGGGCTCATACAACTTGGTCGAGTACAATGCCAGAAAATCACAGGCGTGCGCCTACCCTCTCTTCAGAACATTACTACACTAAAGGACAACCACCGAGATCTTCTGTAGGTATAGACGTCCGGCGTGAGCTCAATCACAAAAACCACATAGAGAGTTGTGTTGGGCTGGCCTCGCGGAAACTAGGAGTTCTAAATAAGGTGAGGCGGTACTTCACGCCACATCAGAGATGTTAGCAGTACAAGATACAGATTCGCCCCTGCGTCGAATACTGTTCTCATCATTGGGATGACTCCGCGATGTACTTAGTTGACGCGCTTGACGCTATGCAGAGAGGCAGAGCCGTGCTATCCGAATTATTGTTTGTCCTCAGATGGTGGAGGTTGGCGTTCGCGCGTTCGTAGTTTCGGGTTACTTTTCGCTAAGAGCGGATGAATAAGGCTTTTTATATTTGATTACATAGCACAGAATAGTAAAACGTTACTATTTATTGAATTATTAACAAGAAGCTCTGAGACGGTTTCACCCAACTGCCCCTCTGTGAAAGTGAAAATTCACTCCGATTGACGTTGTTATTTTTGTTTTATTTCAAACTTTGAACAGATGATCCACGTGACCTAGTGACGTAATATAATGCAAAAGAGTCACAGACTTCATACAAAGTCTCGCCATAAGCCCCTCTGCAATCTATTTTATAGAGAGGGGCTAAAATAAACAAAGTTAGATTATCTCTAACTAGTTAGTAATACTGTAATAGTGCGTACTAAATGATATATACATGTAACTATACATTACCTAGATGTTACTTAAGCTAAATATGAAAAAACCCGAATAAATTCCCAATCGGGTTTTTTCCCTGGGTTTTTTCCCGGTTTTTTCCCACATTTGGGTTTTTTCCGGGCAAATTCCCATCTCTATATAGATCACGTTCCCGTAGGAATACGGGAATATAATATATTGCAGGCTTAGACCATATAACACGGGACTAGCCTTTGCGAACCACCGCATACAAAAATATTCTGCCAGTTTTCATACAAATGAAGGGGGAAACACAAAGACATATAAAATTTCATTGCATTTAAAAATGTATTTATCGACAAACGCGTAATGGCTGTTGTGTGTTAATTGTTATTGTACAGTCAACTACAATGTAATGTACTAGTTTAATCATATAAAATGATGTACTGATGTACAGGCTTTTCATAAAGCCAAAAGACCAAATGGTCATGTGCAATGGCAGAAAACAATGCTTAAGTAAGGCGCATCCTGTGGTTAGATGATCTAAGATTGCAGGGCTTCCTAAACTGTGCGTCGCGACGCCCGCGCCCTGGGGCGTCGCGGCATGGTCCTTGGGGCGATGCAGGGCGTCGCGAGCGAGCGATAAGAAAGAAAAATTTTCTGATAATCTGAGCAATATGTCTAGCTAGATCATTCCAGACATAGAAAAATAAGTGATGGTTGCAATTTTCCAAACTGGAGCTGCAGTTTCAGAATGACCATCGAATTGGGCGCTTTCCGGTTCCCTCATATTAGGGCGAAGCCCAATCAGCATTCTGGCGGCGGGCGCGGTGTACACTAGATGTATGGTCTGTGCCAGGGGATGGAGTTGAAAACGTTCGAAATGTCCATCGACACCGCCAAAATACCTTTTCTTGACATCAACTGCATTAAACAGCCAGTTAAATTAATATTTCTTTTATGTTTACATATTTTTATTTTCTAATCAAAATTATAAAATGCGCAAATGGTCTTTTTCTGATTACAAGTTAGGCACTAGTAATTAAACTTGGTAAAAATGTTATGGGAGAACAAATAAGTTAGGAAAGCCCTCATATAGTGCATTTTGTTACTCAGTGATAAATAGTGTTAATATAATATAACTTACCTATAGCTTTCTAATGGCAAAAGATTTTTTAAATCGTCCAATGGTTTTTCAGTTTATTCGTATTCAGAAATACAAATCTTTCCTCTTCATAACAAAGTGATCCTACATGGGTTCCAGTTTTGCCTTTTGAGGTACGGAACCCTAATATTACTGTAACCCTCTTCTATTTCTGCCCGTGTTCGTTGTTAAGAATACTAATGACCTCTGAACTGAGCCAAACTTTCGTATAGGAGGCAATATCTTACAAACTTTTAGGGTATTATTGGCGAAAATATCCAAAAATAAATCCAGTCAAGTGTGAGTAGCATACATTATTTTGATCCGCGTATTTTTAATGCCCCTGACCGATATTACTTTGTTTTGATCGTGAAGGAAGTGTGTGGCTTGATTTTTAATTTCACATTCTTACTAGAGATGAAACGGATATCCGGTATCCGGCCTATCCGGAATTGTTTTCACTATCCGGCCGGATACCAGATAAGGAAGGAGTGTCCAGCCGGATACCGGATTTCAAATAAATACGACCTAAAAAGCGAAATATAACTAAATTTAACTGATCTGTAAGAATTAAAAGTCGATGTCAACATTGTTTGCTGAACGCTAGTATCGACTTTAACTGCTAGCCTGAACCAAGGTATACCTCGGGGCACAATCTTGGACCTAGTCGCTAGAGAAACTACTCCCTCGTGAGGCGCGGATCGTTTTGATGTACACAATTTGTGATTGGTGAATCTGAGCTCGTCCACCGCCTTAGCACCATGTTATCCCATCCATACTATTACAAAATATTGAGCTGTATATTTTCATTAAATATAAATAATTTTATTAAAATAAAATGAACATTTGAGGGGGGCTCTCAAACAACAAACGCGATTTTTCCCGTTTTTGGTACGGAACCCTCCGTGCGCGAGTTCGACTCGCACATGGCCGGTTTTTAAATCAATGTACCTCCCAAATGGGTTAACGTTTCTTTATTGAAGACATTTTTAGATATCAGTTTAATTTATAATAGTAAAACCGTAACCACTGATACAGTCACCAGTTATCACCGGAAAAGCAAACAACAACACACGTTCTTTACTCTTTTCTTAACCTCATATAAGTTCACGAAATGACGATCACGACCAAAATAAACATAAAAGCGCTAATTTCACTCATAAACGAAAGGTTCCGAAATGACCGGAGTCCACCCGATCGGATCACGCGATGCTCTCGTTGTAACGTGTCGCGACTCGCCATTTGACTAAGTTCAGCCGGATATTCGGTGACCGGATATCCGGCGCTCCGGTCTCCTAGCTTGCCGAATATCTGATATCCGGTATCCGGCCAAACCACTTACCTATCCGTTTCATCTCTAATTCTTACTTACTAATATTATAAAGACTTTTTCATATCCGTTCATTATTAGTTATTAGTTTCGGAGCTTTTATTCAATGCAAAAAAAAATATATTAACGTGATATTTATAAGTATGAATGTGTGCATGTTTGTTACTCTTTCACGCTTTAACGTTTGAACGGATCTGACTGAAATTTGGACAGACACATTTCCCTCTCCTCCAGCCCATGGTCAAACCAGGCTCTTGGCTATGAAGACCGAATCGTCGTGAGTAGCGCGCAGTACTTGCGTGTACTCTTTCTTGTCTTCTTACACTTGATAATCCCGGTGCGCTGCTCATTCTGAGGGATATAGCATGATTTTTAGGGATGCGGGTCAGGGAGAGATAATAATCTGAAATAATACATAAACTACCTACATAAAAACACTACATGAAAAATAAATAAATACCTAAATATTCACGGACATATTCACACAACGCTATCTCATCCCAAAGTAAGCTAAAAATAGCATGCTAGTGTTATGGGTGTCAGACCACGTATATTAATACTTATATACTTATCAAACTGAAACACCCAGACACACGAGACAAATATTTATGGATCACACAAGGTTTTGTCTCCGGTGGGAATCGAACCCACGAATCGTGATCCGCATTCGAACTTTACGACCTTTAAACCAACAAGGCAGTCAACGGAGAGAAAAAGTAGAGAAAGGTAGAGAAGAAAAGCATCCTAAGTAAGCGAAAAGGGGAACAAAATTCCACTCGGGTGAAAACTATAAAGCTAATTCAATAGCTGTATAATAATGACACTATCCTATCTCAATATAGGCCACGTTGATGAGGCTGTTACGATAAATGACTTCACACACACATAGTTATCGGATATTGCGATCAGGTCCACGATAGTAGGGTTGTCCGTAAAGCTGGAACTCTATTAACTAACTATTATTACTTAGAACGGTGGTGTAGATATTTTTCGTTATTGATCTAGTCATTAGCAGCATGGAAAAGTTAGATCCGATTTCTTAGTCAGACCTTTTTCACAAACTATAGTCATAAAGCTTCTACCTTAAAAATATCTTGGGAGTCCAACCGTATGCTATTAGGTAGGATACGTGCGGTTTTTATAGTCGGTAGGAGTCCGGCAAGCAAACATAGTAGGCTATTGCTCACGTTAAAAAAAATCGCTAAAAATATGAAATATTCTCACTTTCACACAAAAATAAAGCCTTCATCATGGAAAATCGTCACTTTAGCCACCACGTTGGCAATAAGAAAGCTGCTACATTATCGCTGCCGACCCATCCTCTGTGAGCCAGAACAGTCTCTGGAAAGAAAGAAAGAAAGATAACAATTTAAACTAAAATCTTAATCACAAATAAATAGGTACAGTTGAAAATATCATGTTAAAGAGGGCACTCACAAAATTAGTCAGCTTGGTATATTCAACCTTAAACGTATGATCATAGGGTTTAGTTTCAAGTAACTTTTGCACTGTTTTCCTACCTGGTGACAAAAGCTGCGAAATATTTCATCCCGTTTATGAAGTCACGTGACTGGATTTTGTTGAAGCGAATATTTCTTTGTATATTACGAGAAATCCACTAGACCGATGGACCTTCTCATATTAACACACATTTTCTACCACCCACGGGCTTATAGGATGTGTTATATCGTAAAGAGGGAAATATTATTTACCTACGTTACCTTAGGTAATATTTCTGATTCCATTTTTGTGATCTGTTTGCGTCCTATGGGATTCGAGAATATGAAAAAATATTTGCACATTGAGGGTGCTATCGCCTTTCGTCTTGCTGACGATATTAATATTTGAGGAAAAATGTAGGTACTGACAGAAATGATATTGTGAATTTCTATAGCACCGAAATTCAAAGTAGGTAAAGGAAAAGTGGATAGCGAAAAGAAATCTTAAAATCGGACGTTTCACATTAAATGGGCTATTTAAAGCTTTTAATTTTAAGTTTGACATTATTACTTTTGTATTATAATAAAATGATAGAAAAGTCAAAACTGTACATTGGAAATATTAAAAAAAAATAATCGCTGGGTGTTCAACATAAGATACCGAGGCCGAAAATATAGTTAGAAATTTTTTTGTCTGTTGGCTTTGCTTTGTCCGAAAGGATCTCAAAGAGTACTCAATAGATTTGATTCATTTTTTTTTTATTAATATTTTCAAATAGGCTATATATTATCATGCTACATATCCTATGGGCTAAGCAAAGAGTAATCAAATTGGCATTATATCATAATTTTTCACGCGTTCGAAGTCGCGGGCAACAGCTAGTTTACAAATAAATTTCACGGTAAGTAACGTAAAGTAAGTATATTTTTCATTCATGTAAAACAGGCCATATTTAGGATATATTATACTTAAGGACATAGGATATACCTAAGAACGCAACAAAAACTCATTTGGATTTAACTTACCTTGAATAGACTTATAAATTTCTATAAAAAAATTTGAAATATAGGTACATAATTTATGAAAAACAAGATAATTGTTCCGATCTGAGATTCGCACCTAAAACAAACCCCGGTTGTTGCATAAAAACAGCTACGCAATTACCTCCATTACAGCAACCAGCATCACTTCTTGCAACGAAACCAATATTAAAACACTGTAATTAACATACTATCGAAAAACCAACCCATTTTTTTTTGTAACGGTTTCTCATTACGAAAACAAACGCATATAGGTATTATTCTTTACTTCTTTCTCCACACTTTATAAAACTATTTGACCTCCATGACACAACATCTGTGGTGATTTCCACATGATAAAAAAACAACTACATGACATGGACAGTCAGATGCTATCATAATATTAGAAACCAATTATTGACACCCCTATCTATAAAGGTCTTTATCGACCACATCGACGCTGGTCGGTCGTGGGTCGTACTCTATTTGAAGAACAATCCATCTATCAGTCGTTGTCAGGCAACCTTTGTCTGAGTTCGACACTTAATTACTAGTTCCCTATCGAACTTCCTTGGGGTTCTGCAATTGTAGGCGTAGATTAATATGATTTGTTTAAAAACCAGTCAAGTGGGAGTGGAACTCGCGCACGGAGGGTTACGTACCAAAAAACGGTAAAAAATCACGTTTGTTGTATTGGTATAGGAGCCCCTTTAAATATTATTATTTTACTGATTTCATAGCGGTGACAGAAATATAGATCTGTGAAAATTTCAGCTCTCTAGCTATCACATCACGCTTCCTGAGATACAGCCTCGTGCCGGACATACAGTCAGACAGACGGACAGCGAAGTTTCATGATCAGGGTCTCGTTTTTTATCCTTTGGGTACGGAATCCCAAAAAGGTTAGAGTGAATGAAGTGAAGAAATAAGTTTATTCATAGTTTGGAATTAAGACAGTTATGTATCAAGTAGGTACAACACGTCATGAGGTTTGGCGTCCTTTAGGAATAAGCAAGTTTAAAAAATATTGTAGACGGATTTTGGCAACAATAGAAAAAGACGTGAACCATGTCACTCCGTTTATTAAAATTTCATTTCTGGTGTGTAGTTTTCGAAATTATTTTTGTGTTTTGTATAAAAGTGAGGAATTCTTTTACAATAAAAGGTTCGACAATGTTGCACAAGTGTAATGGGAAGTGATACGAGTACCTTTATAGTAGTGAAACGCAACTTTTCTTTTACTTTCAGAACTTCACAGACAGTTTCAGTAAAATTTCTACTACTTTACTGGAGTAGAACTCTGACATTAATTAAAAACCTACGCGGCTACTAACAAGAATTTCATTTAAATGAAACCAAATTTTTGAAGTCTAAAAAGTCCAAGAAAAAGATAGCATAATTATCTAAAAATTACTAAAAGACTTTTTGTTCACTTATTTCTTTTTAATTTGATCCAATTCCTATGACCGAAACCAATCAAATCTATTAAAAATAAATAAAAATTGCGTGTACTTAGTGTACACACGTAAGAAGTGAAACTTCTTCATAAACTTAATTTTCACCTCACCTTAAATTAAGTCAAAAAGTACAAAAGTCCAAAAGTCCAAAGTCCAAAAGTCCAAAAGTCCAAAAGTCCAAAGTCCAAAGTCCAAAAGTCCAAAAGGCCAAAAGTCCAAAAGTCCCAAAGTCCCAAAGTCCCAAGGTCTCAAGGTCCCAAAGTCTCAAAGTCCCAAAGTCCCAAAGTCCCAAAGGCCAAAAGTCCCAAAGTCCCAAAGTCCCAAAGTTCCAAAGTTCCAAAGTCCCAAAGACCCAAAGTACCAAGGTCCCATCTAAAAGTCCAAAAGTCCCAAAGGCCAAAAGTCCCAAAGTCCCAAAGTCCCAAAGTCCCAAAGTCCCAAAGTCCCAAAGTCCCAAAGTCTCAAAGTCCCAAAGTCCCAAAGTCCCAAAGTCCCAAAGTCCCAAAGTCCCAAAGTCCCAAAGTCCCAAAGTCCCAAAGTCCCAAAGTCTAAAAGTCAAAAAGTCCAAAAAGTCCAAAAGTCCAAAAGTCCAAAAGTCCAAAAGTCCAAAAGTCCAAAGTCCAAAGTCCAAAGTCCAAAGTCCAAAGTCCAAAAGTCCAAAAGTCCAAAAGTCCAAAAGTCCAAAAGTCCAAAAGTCCAAAAGTCCAAAAGTCCAAAAGTCCAAAAGTCCAAAAGTCCAAAAGTCCAAAAGTCCAAAAGTCCAAAAGTCCAAAAGTCCAAAAGTCCAAAAGTCCAAAAGTCCAAAAGTCCAAAAGTCCAAAAGTCCAAAAGTCCAAAAGTCCAAAAGTCCAAAAGTCCAAAAGTCCAAAAGTCCAAAAGTCCAAAAGTCCAAAAGTCCAAAAGTCCAAAAGTCCAAAAGTCCAAAAGTCCAAAAGTCCAAAAGTCCAAAAGTCCAAAAGTCCAAAAGTCCAAAAGTCCAAAAGTCCAAAAGTCCAAAAGTCCAAAAGTCCCAAAGTCCCAAAGTCCCAAAGACCCAAAGTACCAAGGTCCCATCCAAAAGTCCAAAAGTCCAAAAGTCCAAAAGTCCAAAAGTCCAAAAGTCCCAAAGTCCCAAAGTCCCAAAGTCCCAAAGTTCCAAAGTCCCAAAGACCCAAAGTACCAAGGTCCCATCCAAAAGTCCAAAAGTCCAAAAGTTCAAAAGTTCAAAAGTCCCAAAGTCTCAAAGTTCCAAAGTCCCAAAGACCCAAAGTACCAATGTCCCATCCAAAAGTCCAAAAGTTCAAAAGCCCAAAAGTCCAAAAACCCTTAAATGACATGCTATCCCTGGATAAAGTACTCTTAATTCGAATCCACCGTGGTGGGGAACAGAACAAAGATGGCGCGTAACCAAAAATCGTGACGTGACGTGACGCAAATTTTTTTCCAACGCCGATAAAGAAGTTTCACTTCAAAAATCTCGTATTTCAAACGCTTTGTCAAATCATTGCATAATAAACTTGTTAGCCTCTACCCACGCATCCTTAATGAAATTCCATTTTCAAATACGAATTAAAATCAAATCGTTCCTTGAGTTCCATTGGTTCCATTCTATATTCAAAAGCGTTCGGCATTTATCGCAAAGAGTCGGAAATACACGTAGATACTACTATAGATACAGTCCAACGTCCAATCTGCCAGCGGATATTGAGTCAACAAGAAAAGCGGCTTCATTGGTCACTGTGCCAATGTTATTGCTTTTCCTCGATTTGAAATTCAGTGCATACTTTTTTAAATGAAAAAAAAATGACACTTCATACCATTTATTGCTTCCGGGCCTTCGAAAGGGACCTCTTTAACGTCTGAACTGTCACATTGTTTTCTTTTATAGGGAAAATCTTATTTATTGGCATGGTAGAGAGAATTAACGTTTTCTAGATAGGTAACATGTTATTAGCTGGTGTCACTGACATGCTAATTTACCTCCGTTACGTAAACGGCGTATTCTTTTTAAAGAATAGGTACTAGCTGTCGATAACATAATATCAGTAGCCATTTACATAATTTGATTGCGTCGCGTTGGGAGGCAGTTCACGTCTTAGTAATGGACCCGACGAGAATTGAACTTAGGCCACAAGAACACAACTTCGATAGCCTAACCACTAAGCTACCGTCACTTATAATATACTATCTGATCATCAATAAGTTCTTCTTATCAAAAAAAGGCCTAAGTATAATAGAAACTATTCAAAATTTCTACTGGTACCTACATAAAAGAATACCGACCGGAAAGTAAAAAAACCGGCCATATAAGAGTCAGATTAGCGCACGTAGGGTTCCGTACCAAAAACGACAAAAAATCGACATATTTTTTTTCTGTTTTTGTCTTTGTCTTAGGTATATGTTGTTATAGCGGTAACAGAAATGTTCATCATCTGTGAAAATTCAACTCTCTAACTGTCACCGTTCATGAGATACAGCCTGAATATCAGTAAAAAAGTTCCGTTTTTACCACCCTTTTTTACCAAACAAATAAGTATAAAAAAAATAAACAACTTCCATTTTGCCCTACTTATAGCCGATGAGCCGAGTTTCGAAGAGACGATTTAGTCATATTAGAAACCTTTCAGACATTATCTAAATATCGTAAAGCCTTATTGCCAATTACTTCAACCATTTTCCCACTTCTATACATCGTATTCTGAATACGAGTCTTTTAGCACTTGACAGATAAAACAAAATGGCTACCTATCGCCGTTTGACTCCTTTGTACCTATTTTCCAATAAAGCGCGAAGCTTTAGTTTGAAGGTTAGTGGGGCTTGCAAGAATTGTAGATATTTTTAACCTAAAATACAAAAAAGTGTTTTAAAATTTTACCTGTGTAAAACAGGTTAATTTTTAAAACATCTAAGGAGAATGAGTTTTGGAGTGAATTAATATAGTAGACTGGTATAACCAACGACGTATTATAATTAAACACGTCATGCACGAACATCACGACTTTCAAAAACAGCAAATCTTTTATTCATCTAAAAAAAGAATTTATATGAAATTATCTATGAGATCGAGTCAGGCAACTGCCTTACTTTTAATACATGCTACATGTATGAAAAGTAAGGCAATTGCCTGACTTTTTGACATACCTATAGTATTTATATAATAACTGTAAGTGATGAGTATCGTTGGATATGTCTTTAAAAATGTTTTAAGTAGGTTTAAAATATTAAATAGGTAGTAGTGTTGGGTTGCTTCCTCGCAACTATTAGACTTAGACTTAAAAGATTATTTCCAAAGAGGTGCATCTGAATTCAGAATTATTTTCAGAGGCGCAACACTGCCTCTAAACATAATGAAATATTTAAAATTTTTCTATGCACTTTCTTGCCTGTCAGGGAGCACCTACTGCCATGGTATAACTAGAATGCCGTTATCTACCGGTTGACACAGATGCTTGCCGGGCACGGTATCTTCGGTAGGTATCTGTGGCGAAAACACCGGGAAACCACGGCCGAGTGTCAGCACTGCGAGGACCGCAGCGATGACACGGCGTTCCACACGCTGGTGGAGTGCACGGCGTGGGCGCAACAGCGCCAGGACCTCGTAGTGAGTCTGGAAGTGGACACTCTCTCGCTCGAGACCATGGTGCGAGCCATGCTCTCCAGCGGGAGTAAGTGGGACTGCGCCGCCTCCTACTGCGAGCAGGTCATGCTCGTGAAGGAGGCGGCGGGACGGGTACGGGAGAGAACTCTCCCACACGAGTTCCGCAGTCGGCGGCCTGGGCGCCGCCGACGTGTCTTCGCCGAGAACTATCGGCCACCATGACCGGGGGCCTGAGGACAGTGAGAGGGCGGCTCACCGTCCTTACAGAAGCAGGCCCAAGACGGCAGCGTGACGTGAGCAACTCACGCACGCCCCCCCCCCCCCTTAGAAGCGGGATCACACCCGAAACCCCCCAAAGACGCGGGATAGCACCCGAACCACCCCCTGGGCGAGGCCGCAGTGGATCCCGTGGGTCTGTTGGGAGTTCTGGGACATCCTTCCGAGGGCTTCCCCGGGGCTCCCAACCACAGGCTGTTAGGCGTGACGTGAGGTTTTTTAGTCGGTAGGAGTCCGGCATAACATCCATGAGGATTTTCCCTCACGTTAAACAAAAAAAAAAAAAAAAGAATGCCGTTATCTACAGAAACCACTTTTTGAAATAAGAACGAAAAACGTGAGAAAAACTTTAAATTGATGTAACTCCTTAATGACAACTCATAACTTAGAATTAAAAATATCAAAAGATAGGTAAATTGGAGTACTTATAAATGCCGTTTATGAATTTCAGTACTTAGAATATATTTTTATATAAAAAACGTATTATGCGTTTTAACTTAATATTTGTAATAAAAAGAGTTTAGAGGGTATAAGCTAAAACGCCGCTATGCATAGCGTAGCGGCATTTTAGTGTAAAACTAACAAGAAATAACAATGTCCAATAATATTCTTTAAAAAACTACAATAATAGTTAACTAAAGCGCCGTTACAACACATAGAGTCGTTTTAGCTAAATAATAATAGCTCTGAATTTGCTATACGTTAGACTTAAATGCAGCTAATGTCATTTTACCGCTTTTAAGTATATTATCCTAGGCATATTGTTAAGAAACTTGAAGCATTGTTAAACTTAAGCGCAGTTAAGGGTCGGTTATAGCGCACAAGTAGGCATTTGGCGCTCCCCTTGCCCCGGACGCGAGACACACCGCGCGCCGGCAGCGGCAGTGAACTCTCATGCCACAGTATACAGTAGAGTAGAAAGAAACAGCATGCTAACTTTGTTTGACGTAGTAAATGCATGTAACTTTAATATGTGTAGTGATTTATTAGAGTTTCGTAAATAAATGAGTTAATTAAATATATTATACTATTATTTTTAAGCTAAAGAGTTTGTTTGTTTGTTTAGTTGTTTGAACTATAGAGTCTAAGAGACTGCTAGTTGAATTTCAAAAGTTCCTTAACAGAATGTCTATTTTTCAAAAATATCAAAATATATAACATCACGCTAAGGCGAATGAGAGCTGAGCAGCAACGAAACATTTTTCGAAAACTAGGATATTTCATTTTTTTTGAGAGTTTCCGTTGCGTACGTTTGCTAGATGGTTACAGTTGCGTAAAAAATGAAAATTACATAATAGCTGGTCATAAAAATTTCTAAAGTTTTCTAAAGTTGGTATGCTAAGTATGAATCACGTGATCATTTTGCAATTCAATATGGGCGCCGCGCCATAATCACAAAATTTCATGATGGGTATCGTTTAAGCTCGGCGCTCGTGGCCCCGCGGACTCAGTGTTCTGTAAACGATCACTGCAGTAAGCAACTTTCACTATGGCCAGTCCATGGATGGGTGACCATCCATGTGATCACTTCGTGATATTTATTTGAGCGTTTCCGTGCTTCGGAAGGCGCGTTAAGTCGTTGGTCCCGGTTGCCAGTAAAATGGCAGTCGTTAAGCTTAATTAAAGGCTTTATTTCAACAGCAGGCAGTCACAACCTGCGCCTGTCCATTTAAACACGGCAATACGGCTCACCACCTATTACGTGGGACAAATTATACAAAGGTAAAATGTGGGCATATAATATGCCTCTGCCTACCCCTTCGGGGATAAAGGCGTGACCATATGTATCGTTTAAGGGGTTTCTTGGTGTGCTGAGTACAAATCACGTGATAATTTCGCAATCCAAAAAGGCCACCGCGGTGTAATCACAAAATTTCATGATGGGTATCGTTTAAAGGGGTTTTTGGTATGCTGAGTACGAATTACGTGATAATTTTGCAATCCAATATGGCCGCCTCGCCGTAATCACAAAATTTTATGATGGGTATCGTTTAAGGGGTGTTTGGTATGCTGAGTACGAATCACGTGATAATTTTACAATTTAATATGGTCGCCGCGCCTAAATCGCAAAATTCCATGATGGGTATCGTTTAAGTGATTTTTCGGTATGCTGAGTACGAATCACAGGATAATTTTGCAATCCAATATGGCCGCCGCGCCGTAATCGCAAAACTCCATGATGGGTATCGTTTAAGTGGTTTTTTGGTATGCTGAGTACGAATCACGGGATAATTTTGCAATCCAAAATGGCCACTGCGCCGTAATCATATAATTTCGTGATGGATATCTTTTAATGGGTTTTTTCGAATGCTGAGTACAAATAACATGATAATTTTGGAATTCAATTTGGCCGCCTTAGCTATTTACAGTAGTAAATTAAAAAGATTTGCTTATTAACTTTAGGCCTAGCAATGCGAAAATACTATGACAACAGGATTTTTGTAAAATTAGGGCCAATGACATTAAATTGGTACCTAGCATACGAAAGAATCCCTTAATCGGTACCCATCATGAAATTTTGTGATGGCGGCCATATTGGATTGGAAAATTATCACGTGATTCGTACTCAGCATTCCAAAAAAACCCCTTAAACGATACCCATCATGAAATTTTGTGATTACGGCGCGGCGGGCATATTGGATTGTAAAATTATCACGTGATTCGTACTCAGCATACCAAAAAACCCCTTAAACGATACCCATCATGAAATTTTGTGATTACGGCGCGGCGGCCATCTTGTATTGCAAATTAGTACGTGATTCGTACTCAGCATACCAAAAAACCGCTCAAACGATACCCATCATGATTTTTTGAGATTACGGCGCGGCGGTCATATTGGATTGCAAAATTAACACGTAATTCGTACTCAGCATACCAAAAAACCCCTTAAACGATACCCATCATGAAATTTTGTGATTACGGCGCGGTGGCCATATTGGATTGCAAAATTATCGCGTGATTCGTACTCAGCATACCAAAAAACCGCCTAAACGATACCCATCATGATTTTTTGAGATTACGGCGCGGCGGTCATATTGGATTGCAAAATTAACACGTAATTCGTACTCAGCATACCAAAAAACCCCTTAAACGATACCCATCATGAAATTTTGTGATAACGGCGCGGCGGCCATCTTGTATTGCAAAATTAGTACGTGATTCGTACTCAGCATACCAAAAAACCGCTTAAACGATACCCATCATGATTTTTTGAGATTACGGCGCGGCGGTCATATTGGATTGCAAAATTAACACGTACTCAGCATACCAAAAAACCCCTTAAACGATACCCATCATGAAATTTTGTGATTACGGCGTGGCCGCCATGTTGGATTGCGAAATTATCATGTAATTCGTAGACATTTTAATGCATTAGGTAGCTGGTTACCATGTCGTAAAAACACTTAAAAAGTAAAAGATCACCACATTTTTACCATGAGTCGCGTATGTATTTGTAACGGTTAATCTAATTACATTTTGCCCATTACTGATATTTTTATACTGTGGCGCGATTTCAACGTAATTTGGCATAATAATTACGAAATAGTTGCGAAAAAAACTGACACAGGTCCTGCCTCCACAAGCGCCAGGGCGAGACTGATCGGCCGTCAGCGGCGCAATTCTATTGCGTTTTGTAGATATTCGTACATGATAACTATGTAAATAGTTGTTTATAGAAAAACGCTCGGAAAATGTGTATAAAAACTTAATACCTTTAATTGAGTGCAAAAAAAATATATAAAATGTTAATAGTTTAGCCACAGTTTTGAAAAAACTTTTCTGAGAGAGTCAACTTTGGGATTTTTTTCTATCTAGTGAAATTTATTGGATCGTGTAACGGGCTCGGAATATGTTTAGCTTATATCCTTAACTATTATATATATATTTTTCAGATTTAAAAACCCTTTACTTTCTGACTAGGATTGTTTCAAAAAACTCAAAATCTGACCCACGCGGCCTTAAGTCAAGAACCTTAAATCTTAACGGCACTATACGCCTCTTGGATATCGTGCCGAAGCTACGGCAGCGCCAACTGTCGGTTAGCGGCGACAACTCGAGGTCGTTCTTGACATAACAGTGAACATATGATTCGCATATAAGTCGCTACAAATTTAAGATTATTGTTTTGTTTAACATAATAAGAAATTCTTTTTATAATATTATGAGCCGAACTATAATCAAGTGTGGATTCCAGAATATTTATGCAGAATTCTTTCGCGAATAATCTGTGTCGAAAGGTAAGTAAATACACGAAACAATGAAATATTCTTTCAATTTCATTGTAATTATTTCTACGTATATATTTGTAGGATTATCGTATTACTAGTATACACGATGATCAAATCAAATTATTTATGAATTATGGGGCATAAAATATTCCAAAGCCATCATGTTCAGGAGGTCGCGGTCAAAATCCATGATGCAGCTAGTGGAGAACAAATCATCAGTGGAAAAGTAATACCACAGACACAAAGCAGAAATGGAAAATGAAGATGTATCTCCTCTTATCAAAGAAATATAAATAATGAAGAAATTTGGTCACTGAAATTATATTATCTGTAAACTACATTTTTCATATCGGTATAAAGGAAAATTAACATTTCCTGCATTATTAATGTTAGATTAGTAATATAAAGTCATTGGTGAAGACTATTTCATAAGAATAAGCATGAAATATCGAATCAATAATAATTTTATTCATTTAGTTATTTTTTATTTAATCGTTTTTCATCTAAGTATAATAAATTATAGATTTTGTAAGATTAGTAAGTTTAAAAAACTATAAAATTAAAGATTTATAATTATAGATAATAAAACAAGGAAATAAATGAAACCAGCCAAGTGCGAGTTGGACTCGCCCATGAAATGTTCCGTAGCAGCAAATTACATAATATAAAACTTCCTGTAGTTCGTTGTAACTTTCATTGATGTTTTACCACGTTCGCAGTGGTAGTGATTTTTCTAGGCGAAAATTGCGGTTTATGAAGTATTAAGAAAAAACTACTAACTCGATCTCATTCAAACCAATTTTCGTTGGTAGATTTTATGGCAATGTACATCATATATTTTTTTTAGATTTATCATTCTCTTAGTTTAGAAGTTAGAGGGGGGGGGGGGCACATTTTTCCACTTTGAAAGTGTCTCTTGCGCAAACTATTCACTTTCGAAAAAAATATGTTAAAAACCTCAATAGCATTTTTAAAGACCTATCTATAGATACCCCACATGTACGGGTTTGATGAAAAAAAATTTTTGATTATGGGGAACCCCTAAAATTATCTGCATTTTTTCTAGTTTTAACGAAAAATCTTGATGCGGTTCACAGAATACATCTGCTTACCAAGTTTCAACAGCATAGGCCTTATAGTTTCGGAGGAAAATGACTGTGACATACGGACGGACAGACAGACAGACAAACAGACATGACGAATCTATAAGGGTTCCGTTTTTGCTATTTGGCTACGGAACCCTAAAATAACTAGCACGTGATTCTCTAAAAATGTCCATGCGAGATTAAAAATTTTACATGATTAACATTGTGCATGTTTGTTTTGATATACCTACCTACTCCCTAGTCGTGCCTAAAGAAGTTTTACTTCAAACCTACTACACACGAACAGAAAATTTGACGACACGAATAAAAAGTCAATTCCCGATTCCGAAATTGGGAATTCTTGCACCCCACAACACAACAGCATCTCGTACCACCCATTTTTCGTATTTTGAGAGACCACTTTTGAACGTTTCTGAGAGAATTACAAACGTAAACCGTACAGCTGAGCGCACTCTAACGTCCGCGTGTTGCCTAAATCGGCCGCAACGCTGCGCCACTAGAGTTGTCCAAGACGCCTATACTATAGCGGCACTATGCCGAGATGATAAGTGAGCAAGTTTATTAAAACGTAGTTAAGAATAAAAATTAATCATTTTATTTTTTATAAAATCGATGTTTTATTGACCAAAGTCAGTCTTCTACACTTTTAAAATTACCACATAGTGGTATAAAAATAAGTGTAATTATAATTTTTACTTAAAACTAGCATTTAAATGTTAGTAATTTACATTATAAATCTTTAATAAAATAACACCAGTCTAATGTAAAAGTATGTCTAAAACTTATTAAAATTATCATGTAAAATGAGCATAATTTTAATTTTTAATAAGACGAGTAATCTTTGTCTCGTACGGAGTCATCGGAATCAAAATCAAGTTGGTCGGCGGCATGCGAATTATGGCATTCTGTATTGGAAACCTTATAACTACATGGAGTTCTTGGCGGCATTAATTCGTCACACATCAAATTTTCATCCGCAATAGTAATTGATTCAAACAGCTGTAAAGTCGGACTGGGTTAAATACATGCTGTTGACAAAGCCTGTTTTAAATTATTTATCAATCAGTCTATGGCAGTTCACTCCTGGACGTAGACCTCTTCCAATTTAGGCCACAACACACGGTTCTGCGTCTTTTGCAACCAGTCCCAGCCTGCGACCTGTTCCAGATCGTCGGTCCATCTGGCGTGTAGGCGTCCTAAGCTACGTTTGCCAAGTCCTGGTCTCTACTCCAGAACTCGCTTGCTCCAACGGCCGTCGGTTGTTCTGCTGATGTGGCCGGCCCACTGCCACTTTAAAGCGCTTATTCTGCGAGCTATGTCGACCACTTTAGTTTTTGCCGGATAACCTCATTCCGAATTTTTTCCCGCAAAGACACTCCTAGCATAGCTCGTTCCATAGCTCGCTGCGCGACCCTAAAGGCGTGGGTCAACCCCACCGTAAGTGTCCACGTCTCGGCACCGTAAGTCATAACAGGTAAATCGCACTGGTTGTAGACTTTCGTCTTCTGGCATTGCGTACAGGCGAATTGAAAACTCGACGCAGTTTACTGAACGTTGCCCAGCCCAGCCGGATCCTTCTAGCGATTTCCTTGTCCAGGTTCTTTTTTCAAGGGTTATAACCTGCCCAAGATTTGCCAAGACACTCCTGGACAATCTTCAGCTTCGATCCTTCGACGTGGATTGGTCCCGGTGTGACATTTTCATTGATTGACCTTGGTTTTATCCAAGTTCACACCAAGAAGTGGAGACCAATACGTCGAGACGCTCCATTTAGGCTGTGCAGCATTCCGCCTAACTGTTCCACCGTCTCCGCTACTATGACGATGTCGTCGGCAAACTGAAGGTGCGAGATGCGCACACCGTTGATGTTCACACCCAACGCTTCCCAATCCAGCAGCGTCTTGAATATGTCCTCAAGCGCATTGGTGAAGAGCTTAGGCCATCATCATTCATTCATGACATCGCCTGGTCTTGCACATCTACGCAGTTAAATGGAGTTGGTTTTATAGTTTTCCAGCTGGATAGTCATTATTTATTTTATTTATTTATTAGATCACAAACAAACAATAACTTAGCCTAAATGTACCACTAAAGCTACTGGAGCTTGTGTGTGATACATGATAGCGGTGTCGTATAAACATTTCAACACCTCGATATATCGCCAGTCGACACGACATCGCTGCAGAGAGTTCATGACTTCCCAGGTTTCGACAGAGTCAAAGGCTTTCTCGTAATTCACAAAAGCCATACACAGCGGCTGATTTTTGTGACTACTCTCGAGAACAACTTGTAAACATGGCTCGGGAGTGAGATGGGTCTGTAGTTCTTCATTATGGTCTTATCACCTTTCTTGAAAAACAGTCACGGCACTCCCGCTCCATGCTTTAGGTGTTTTTCCCTGTTAGAGAACAGAATTAAAGAGAATCGCTAGCTCTTTGAGGACCGGCGTCCCCTCTGCTTTTAGGAGTTCAGTCCTTCCCAGGGGACTTTTTGTTCTTTTAGTAGCCCGAGAGCCGCCCTGGTCTCGACCTGGTCGATATCCAGAATGTCCTTGTTATAGTGGCGCGTTAGTGGGGCCCATCGCACACACGCATAAAACTATTTATAGCTACACTTAAATGTTATAAGTTGTTCATAGTTTGAGTTTCACAAAATGTTTCAAAGACGCTGCTGGTCATTGAGTAAGGTCTAGTCAAGTCTAGTGTATACAGGGTGTGGCGTAAATAGTGGTCCAACCGTCAGGGTGTGATAGACCAGGTGCCCCACTATAACATACTACAATATCATCCAAATTTACCCAAGGGTCTCAGAAAAAAATAACTTTTTTTGAAAAATCGTCCCTTTTTTGTAAAGTTGCCTGTAGATTATAGGAAAACCGCTATTTCTGATTTCTGTTTTTTCTCTCTTAAAGCTAAATACATAAGCTATCAAAAAATAATATTGTTAATAGAATTCCACAACAAACGTTTGAAATAAATATAAGTTCATCTCAATTTTCTCTTTAATTTTCAGGTATCATGAAAATTGTTCAACGTTTTTTATAAAAAATATGTACTACACTGATGCTACCCAAACGTTTAAAAATATGCTTATGTAATACTGATTTCAAAATAATACCATGTAAGGATTTCGCATAAACAGAAACTAGTAATTTTTACTGTTAAAGTTCAAAATGGGTTAAGAAAAATTACCAAAATCAACTTACATACATCACACTTATAATGTTCTTTTCATAGTAATAGTTCATAATCGACATTATTATTATTTATTTAAAATCTTATAACCTAGATAGCGCCCGCGGCTCCACCCGCGTGGGATTTTGTAACTATTCTCGCTTTTATTTATTTTCTATATGAAATTCTGTTCCCATTCCATGACAAATTCCTAGCGCGTGGAACTGCGGGCGCCATCACGGTTATGAGTTTTTTAAACTATCGCAGTTTTTAACACTTCACGCGAAATACTATTTACTTACATTCACCGACGTTTCGGGCGTTCAACCGCGACCTTGATGTTGCCTGCGGTTTCACCCGCGATGAATTTTGTTACTATTCCCACTTCCGGTGGGATCATAAAAGCGAGAATAGTTACAAAATCCCACGCGGGTGGAGCCGCGGGCGCTATCTAGGTTATAAGATTTTAAATAAATAATAATAATGTCGACTATGAACTATTACTATGAAAAAAAAACGTTATAAGTGTGATGTATGTAAGTTGATTTTGGTCATTTTTCTTAACCCGTTTTGAACTTTAACAGTAAAAATTACTAGTTTCTGTTTATGCAAAATCCTTTCATGGTATCATTTTGAAATCAATATTACATAAGCATATTTTTAAACGTTTGGATAGCATCAGTGTAGTACATATTATTTATAAAAAACGTTGAACAATTTTCATGACACCTGAAAATTAGAGAGAAAATTGAGATGAACTTATATTTATTTCAAACGTGTGTTGTGGAATTTTATTAACAATATTATTTTTTGATAGCTTATGTATTGAGCTTTAAGAGAGAAAAAACAGAAATCAGAAATAGCTGTTTTCCTATAATCTACAGGCAACTTTACAAAAAAGGGACGATTTTTCAAAAAAAGTTATTTTTTTCTGAGACCCTTGGGTAAATTTGCATGATATTGTAGTATGTTATAGTGGGGCTCCTGTTCTATCACACCCTGACGGTTGGACCACTATTTACGCCACACCCTGTATATTGTTAAAATAGTTTTCACAGTTGATTACAATTTTATTGGTGTCTCCAAGATTTTGTTTGTTCCAGGCTCAATATCTGGGTTTATAGCCATTTGTAAATGATTTTTGGATCTTTGGGTTCTGTAACAAGAAAATAGCTGCCCTGTAGTGCTATATAAATTAACTCGTATGAATATAACTATAAATTTTCATACATAAAATACGGTAATACTTATAGAATTCGGGACTTCACGCGAAATAATAAATGTTTTTTTTTAAATAACATAAAACACGGTAAACTAAAACAATAAAAAACTTACTTAAACTGACGATTCGCCATAATTACAAAATTGGCGAGAGCCCCGCGAACTACAGCGCGACCTCGTGCCACAAACGTATGGTGCGGCACTTCAAAAACTCAAAGGATCATCCCTGACCGCCCCGATCATCATCCCCTGCGAGATCATATAGCGGCCTTTTAGCGCATTAATTTCGGATAACGGCAATATAGTCTCACTGTTGTTACCACTTTAATTTTATTTAATATGTGAAACACCGCTAACTGGCGCATACCGATGAATAAGTCGAAATATTTTTACAATGAAGTTAAACTATAAAGCCATTAAGTATCTTTAAACACATTTATGTCTAACTTTTTCAATTAACGACATTATAGCTTAAATGTCTATTCAAAACAATTAGTAACTATAAGGCAGTAAAAGTACTTTTATCACATTAAAGTGAATTAAAATCCGTTAACCGCAATCTAACGAAACAATCTCAAGTTTTTTTTTGTTGATATTTGATTTTATTGAACTTTAGCGGCTATATAGATTAACAAAGTCACTTTACGGCATTTTTGAATAATACACAAGTAAAATAAAATCATATAACGGCTTTCTTACGCTTATTATTTCAGTAACTATTCTAGTTAGGAAAATTTTGTAAATACAGATCGATAGAGATTTTTTTTCTGACTAAGATAGCATCTAAAAGTAAAAATCGTCAAAATGTTACATAAGGGGTCGTCCATTAATCACGTGAGGCTCGAAAGGGGGGGGGGGGGAGGGGTCTGACAAAAATCACGAAACATCACCAGGGGGGGTGGGGGTGTAGTGAGATATCACGTGTATTTATTTTAAACAGCAACTTTACAACCCTGAATTTGAGATCACTGTAATTTCTGAACAATAAAACCTACAATATTAAAACTTGTATGGAAATTCATAAAGCACTTAATTCCTTTCTTACATCAGAAATTAATTGAAATTGGAATACCTATGCGTTGATCATACAACTTTAATTTTGTCTCCCAAAGGAACCGCGCAGAATATCGGCATCAATTCGATCAATAAAAATCTCAAATAATGTCAGCATTATTTAAAATGTGACTATCCGTAGTTTTGGCGTGATACAGAAAGACATACATATAAAAACTATTTTAGCTTCAGTATCGGATGTAATGGAAGTTACATAGTTAGAATGTCTAGTAAAAAAATATCTTGGAAAATAATTACCAAATACTATATTAGACTAGCCGATGCACGCAGCTGTGCCCTGTCCACCGATGATCATTTGGGGGAAGGCTCTTCTCCTTGTTCCGAAAATGCCTTCAGAGCCCACCCGCTCACCGCTCTCGCGGTGCGATGCGGGCGAGAACCTCGGAAGTGTTGGAGCTCCCGGCCGGGCCGGGGCGACGTGAATAATCTTTGGATATCCATGCCGATGTTTAGTGGGTAGGACGGTACCTTTTCGGGACCGGGAGCCCTCGCAGCTAGGATAAAGGTGCCAAACCGCATTCCCCCCGTAACAAAAAAAAACGCAGCTCAGTCCACGTGGATATCGATAATCGTGACCAAAAGCACAATGATCGCATGGAAATTCAACCTTGATTATTGTACTTTTGTTCATAACTTCGCTTCTATTTAGCCAACTGCGATCAAACCATCGTAAGATTTTAAGCTTGACAAACTGACACCTTCTTTATTAGCTCCAAAATAATGAATATTATATAGAAACACAACGGGAGTAAATGCAACGGGAAATATATTAGAATATTAATACCATATCTGTCTCTATTTTGTGAAGCAAACGAAGTTGCGCGGATAAGCTAGTATTCGTATAGAAGTATGGATAGTTTATAACATAGAGACTTCTATGTATAAAATTAAAAAACAAACTTTGTAGTTACTAAAATACACGTGATTCGGCCCAGGGGGGGAGGGGTAATCTGAAACCTCACCTAATATCACCAAGGGGGAGGGGGGGTAAAAAAAATGCCCAAAAAACCTCACGCGATTAATGGACGACCCCTAACGGCGTTTTAGATATGCCACAGCAGCCTAGCACACCCCTCCCGGCGCCACTGCACTTAGATGAAGAAAAGATGTAATTGTTACGAATTGAAAACCTTATCATTTTTAGGGTCCCGTACCAAAAGTTTAAAAACGGGACCCTATTCATGAGACTTCGCCGTCCGTTTGTATGTCTGTTCGTTCGTCACGAGGCTGTATCTCTGGAACCGTGGTAGCAAGAAAGCTGAAAATTTCACAGATGATCTATTTTGTGTTGTAACTAAAATGAAAAAAAATGGGGATTAAAGGGGCTCCCATACAACAAAAGTGATTTTTGGCCGTTTTTGGTACGGAACACTTGGTGCGCGAGCTGGACTCGCACTTGGCCTGTTTTTAGTTTAGGACAGTGTGTTGTGTCGTAAATTGGGACAAACCTGCGTGCAGCAGTAGAATGTCAAATGCCATAGACCTTAGAGTATAAATAAGAAGGCCGTAGACTGATTTGAATGGTACGAGTATTTCTAAGTGTAAATGTGAGGAATCGTTTTTTTTTTATATTTAGCTCGCCAAAATGATGCCGCCGCCGCCTGACGGAAAGCCTCAGCGACATCTAGCGATTGGGGGCCATCGTCCCAGTCTGTAAGACTAGAAAGCGGCCCTCAACTTGGCGGCCCTATGATGTGCCTCTTCACGCTCCGCTTGAAGAACCCAGGATTGTAAGAGAAGGGAAACACGTGCGCTGGCAGGTCGTCCAAGATTTTTGGATAAGTCTTTAAAAAACCGGCCAAGTGCGAGTCGGACTAGCCCATGAAGGGTTCCTTAGCAGCAAGTAACATAATACAAAAGTTCTTGTAGTTCATGGTAACTTTGATTGGTGTTTTAAAATTGCGATTTATGACGTATTAAAAAGAACTACTCACTAGATCTCGTTCAAACCAGTTTATGGTGGAAGTTTGCATGGCAATGTACATCATATATTTTTTTTAGATTAATCTTTTTCTTATTTTAGAAGTTAGAAGGAGACGCACACATTTTTCAACTTTGGAAATGTCTCTCGCGCAAACTATTCAGTTAGAAAAAAATTATGTTAGAAACCTCAATTGCATTTTTGAAGACCTATCTATAAGTAGATAATTAGATAGATCCCACACGTATGGGTTTGATGAAAAAAAAATTGTGTTTCAGATCTAAGTATGGGGACCCCCAAAATTTAATGCTTTTAGCTCCTCTCTATAAAATAGAGTGCAGAGGGCCTTATGTCGAGACTTTGTCTGTAGTCTGTGACTCTGTCGCATTAAACTACGGCACTAGGTCACGTGGATCATCTGTTCAAAGTTTGAAATAAACAAAAATGACAACCACAATTGGATTGAAATTTCACAATAAACGTGTTAGAGAGGGGCAGGCGGGTGGGAACGGTATCTATTTTTTTCTATTTTTGTGTGAAATTCTTAATACGGTTCACAGAATACTTACCAAGTTTCAACAGCATAGGCCTTATAGTTTCGGAGAAAAATGGCTGTGGCCTGTGACGAACGGACAGACAGACAGACATGCCGAATCTATAAGGGTTCCGTTTTTTGCCATTTGGCTACGAACCCTAAAAAGATCTTTGATTTATTGTAATACTAGCTGTTACCCGCAACTTCGTTCGCGTGGAAATTATGTTATAAGCAAAGTTTGAACTATATTCTATCGAGCCTCTAGGATAAGTCGTAACCAAAATGTGGGGACAAAGTTAGGACATCCTTCAACTTACCCGGGGAGCTATGCGCTACATGGTTTTTTTTAATGTGAGGTAAATCCCACATGAATATACTATAACTCCTACTGACAAAAAACCACACGTATCCGATAGGACTCCCAACCGTAGGCTGTTAGGTAGGTATAACAGCCTACGGTTGGGAGCCCCTGGTAAGCACTCTAAAGGATACCCCAGGACTGCGCTAGATGGATGGGTAGAGACTTCATGGTTTTAGCGGGTCCAAGGCCGGTATGACGTAAGTCTTTATTAATTGGCCCCTTTAATAATAAAAAGAGTAAGTAGTATGGTGAAGCGCGAATACGAAACGTTTGTTAGATTTGGGCCACAGACTGAAAACTGTAAGTACTTATAACCGAAAGATTTGAGACGATAACACTAACGCTAACGGTAGCCAGTAAATGGCAGTCGTTAAACCAAGTTATTAGCCTTATAGACTTAATAATTTTTAAAAGTATAGAGAACTCTCTCACCCAAGTTCCAAGTACCCAAGTGCCGGCGAGTTGTCTTCGTCTAAGACTATCGGCCTACATGACCGGGGGCCTGAGGTCGATGAGGAGGCTGCTCACCGTCCTAACAGAAGCAGGCCCTAGACGACAGCGTGACGCAAGGGATTCACGCTAATATAAACCTATCCGCATATAAAAATTGAAGCTAACCTATTTCGTAAGCATGTCTTTGCCCATATACCTACAGATTTTAATCCTTCTCTGTCAAGCCCCTGAGCTAAGTAGTGTGATTAAATATTTACAACTAAACTAAAATAGCTGTTCCCCGCGACTTCGACCGTGTAGAAGTCGTTATCGCGTGAAAGTCGTTATCACGTAAAATCATAACACTCCTTTTGCGCAGTCGGTTAAAAAGTAGCCTATGTCCTTCAAAGGGCCTCGAACTATCGCCATACCAAATTTCATCTCAATCGCTCCTGCCCTTTAGCGTGAAAACGTAACAGACAGACAGACATACCGAGTTATGTACTTTCGCATTGATAATATTAGTAGGGATAGCTGTTCCCGCGACTTCGACCGCGTAGAAGTCGTTATCGCGTGAAAGTCGTTATCACGTAAAATCATAACAATCCTTTTGCGCAGTCGGTTAAAAAGTAGCCTATGTCCTTCCCAGGGCCTCGAACTATCCACATACCAAATTTCATCTCAATCGCTCCAGCCGTTTAGGCGTGAAAGCGTAACAGCGCGAAAGTCGTTATCACGTAAAATCATAACACTCCTTTTGCCCAGTGGGTTAAAAGTAGCCTATGTCCTTCCCAGGGCCTCGAACTATCCACATACCAAATTTCATCTCAATCGCTCCAGCCGTTTAGGCGTGAAAACGTAACAGCGTGAAAGTCATTATCACGTAAAATCATAACACTCCTTTTGCGCAGTCGGTTAAAAGTAGCCTATGTCCTTCCCAGGGCCTCGAACTATCTACATACCAAATTTCATCTCAATCGCTTTAGCCGTTTAGGCGTGAAAGCGTAACAGCCTGAAAGTCGTTATCACGTAAAATCATAACACTCCTTTTGCGCAGTCGGTTAAAAAGTAGCCTATGTCCTTCCCAGGGCCTCGAACTATCCCCATACCAAATTTCATCTCAATCGCTCCAGCCGTTTAGGCGTGAAAGCGTAACAGACAGACAGACAGACAGACAGACAGACAGACAGACAGACAGACAGACAGAGTTACTTTCGCATTTATAATATTAGTAGGGATTTTCACAAACTAAGTTAGTAGGTATGAAGAAAAAGAGAGATTGTGCCAAATTGAAAACCTTATCTTTTTAAACAGTTAAAAGAGTGATAGAACGTTAAATATCACGTTCCATATTGTTTACTTTAGTCTAACAAGCTTTCTTATTAAAAGTAAATTAATATTAGCTCAAGCTAAACAAGATCCAGACATTTTTTGAAAACATTTTTCACGAAAATACTCCGTCATCTCAAAAATTAAACGTCTTATAGAAGTAATTAATGGAGGGCTAACCCAACCATAGGCTGTTGGGCGTTACGTGAGGTTTTTTAGTCGGTAGGAGTCATCATCCACGATGATTTTCCCTCACGTTAAACAAAAAATAATCATATCTCTCGTTTCTTTTGGCCAATGAAAAAGCATAATTTTGGTGACGTCACAGTTTTCTCTGCTATGTCATTGGATAAGATTGCCGTAATACATAGGTTGATTTTCATTTCACCATTATAAATTATCTGAAAAAAAAAATTATAGCTACCCAAATTTTTAATCAAGTTTTTTTGAAGTTATTATTTATTTATTCGATTCGACTATTCATTAAACAAATTTAACTCTATGTTTTCACTTATTAGGTTAGCAAATTCTAATTATTTTGGGTTAGGTTCGGAAGGACGTGATTGTAAAACGTCCGAGTTACCTAAGTAAATGTCCGTGTTGAAAAAGGTATATGTATGCAAAACGTCTTGATTGTAAAATGACTGAAATTAATTGCATAATGTCTAGGTAGGCAAAACGTCGTAGTTGCAGAAAGTCTTATTTTTTATATACTTCATATATGCGACAAAGATTTGTACCGATACCCGAGGCTCCCGGTCCCAACCGTAGGCATTGGTGGGGGCACGTGTGGTTTCAATCGGTAAAAAAACCGGCCTACTGCGACTAGGACTCGCGCACTGAGACAAAAAAACGGCAAAAAGCACATTTTTTGTATGGGAGCCCCCTTTTTTCTTATTTTGACAACTAAAGTACATACATCACTTGTAAAAATTTTAGCACTAGCAGGACAGGACTTTTAGGACAGACAGACAGTCAGACAGACAGACGGACAGAGCCAGACTCATGAATATTTACCCTATAGGAACGCAAGCCTAAAAAATGTCTACGTTTTTCTAAAATTAAGTGTATTCCACGTAGTGATATGATAAAACCTTAATGACGTCATAAAATAGGCTACATACCTCCCTCGCGGTACCTTAATAGCTTTATCGGAAAATTCACTAAACATTGTGTATCATTGACGGGGACTTTTCTTCGAGGCGTCCCCGTCGCCATTTTGCAGAATAACCTAATTTTCAAATGAAAACGTTCTCAATGAGATTATTTTCGTCAATTTTTATTTATACTAACGAATAAAGACATTAATAGTCTCAATTCTAATATTATTGGAATTTCAATTACTCTAACTGGTTTTAGAATAGTTGAAATGCTTTACAGTAATTGAATTGCTTTAGAGTTTTAGAGTAATTGAAAAGCTAAGTGTGAGTCGAATGCGCTCAAAAAGGTTACGTACCAATGACATAAAAAAACCTTTGTTGTATGGGAGTCTACTCTCTTTATTTCTTATTGCTTCATTTATAGGGTGCCGTAGTCCTACTAATATTATGAATGTGAAAGTTTGTGAAGATGTTTGGATGTTTGTTACTCAATTACGCTCTAACGACTGAATGGATCTGGCTGAAATTTGGTACAGGGATAGAGTATAGTCCGGAATAACACATAGGCTTTTTATCCCGGGAATATGTTCCCACGGGAAGCGTGAATGGGAACCAAATTGCACGTGGGCGAAGCCGCGCGCATCAGTTAGTCATAGTATAAAAACAGGACCTTATGGAGACTACGCTCATTGTCTGTTTGGCTGTCACAAGGATGTATCTCATAAACCGTTATAGGTACAGTTAGACAGTTAACATTTTCATAGAAGATGTATTTCTACTTCCGGCAAAACATACATATGATCCCCAAAGTGGTAGGCAGAGAGATTATATTCCCACATTTCACCTTTTTAGAATTTGTCCCACGTGGTGACCCATATTACCGTTTTGATATGGGCAGGTGCAGGTTGTGACCCGCTGTTGAAATTTGTCAAGCCGACTGTCATTTTGTGGCAGCCGTTACCAACGGCTTAACGTGCTTACCGAAGCACGGAAACGCTTGCAAATAAATGTCTCAAAGTGCTCCGGTAGTGACCGATCCATGTCGGTATAACAACAAATTCTAAATATCTCCCATACATCAAATGTGATATTTTGTAGTTTTTTCGTACAAAACCCGCCATGAGTGAATCTAAACTCGCCAAGTTCATAATTATGAAACACTGTTGATAAAAAAAACGGCCAAGTGCAAGTCGAATTCGCCCATGGGGTGTTACGTACCAAAACCGCCAAAACGATGCTTTGGTTGTATGGGAGACCCCCTTAAATTTTATTATATTTTTTTGTAACAGCGGTTTTTAGTATTTGTTGTAACAGCGGCAATAGAGATTGGTACATAAACCGTGAAAATTTCAGCTCCGTAGCGTGATAGAATAGAATTATAGAATATATTATATAATCTGTGGTGATAGCTAGAGGATTGAAATTACGAGGCTTTTTTTTTAATGTGAGAGAAAATCCATCATGGATGCTATGCCGGACTCCTACCGACTAAAAAACCTCACGTAACGTCCAACAGCCTATGGCTGGGAGCCTCGGGTAAGCCCTCGGAAGGATGTCCCAGGACTCCCAAACTGAAATCACGAGGCTGTTTATCATGAACGGTGATCCGAATATGATAAACAGCCTTGTGACGGACAGACAGACAGACAGACGGACAGTGAAGTCTCAGTAATAGGGTGCCGTTTTTACCATTTGATTACGGAACCCTAAAAAACCATTACCCATGACGTTATATAATCAAAACCTACGCATAAAATTATCATGAAAATCGAACACACCTGCGACATTACTTAATCAAATCTACACTATAAAAAAATATGTTCAGCTGGAAATTGTAAACATTTTCTTGATCTGTGAATATAGCTACCTCTTACGAAAAAAGAAAATATACTTGCGTAACGTGAATATTAAAATTGTGCATTCATTCAATAAATACGACATGAGTAAGACGGGCATAAAGATTTCTATTTTTATACATACCTAGAATCTTCGACCAAGAGTAATTTTATTAGACGTCATCATCGATCTATATGTACTACGTACTAGATGCGGCAATCAGAACAAGCGTTGTGTACAACTCAGCCGCGGTACATGTACGCATCGCTTGTTAGTTTGGTTTGTGCCACAATACGAATGACACGCACGTGGCGGACATATTTTAATTTATTGTGGTAAAATTATCAAACAAAGTGTTGTAAACGCAATGTACAGAGGTAAACACATTAAAGTTAATGCTAAGTAATATAATTATACAACATTTAGACCGTAATATTCATACTAAAATATGTGATTTATAGGACCCGTCAATTTGGACGATACCATTTTTCGGCGAGTCCATTAGTATCGTATTCGGAGATATTTTTATTTATTGTGGTTTATTGTAGTAAACGCAATGTACAGAGGTAAACACATTAAAGTTAATGCTAAATAATATAATTATGCAACGTTTAGACCGTATTATTCACACCTAAATATGCGTTTTATAGCACCCGTTGGGCGAGTCCATTCTCACTCATGCATACATATTGAATAATTAAATTATACAGACGTTCCTGTCTATCGGTAGAATATATGTCAATGGACGTCATACAATACGAACGCAAAAAGTGAGACTAGTTCACACACAAAGATATTGCAGCAACGACACGACATGCACACACACATTCTTTTTTCGAATTTAGGGTAGTGTTTTTACACTTTAGGAATGCACAGGAAGGCATCATGCGTAAAATCTTGCGTACTTGGTCGAAGCCTAGAATATAAAAAACCGATCGGAAAGAATTTATAAAGGTTATCAAAGGGATGTCCACAGCCCATATATAGACCCGATTTAATTTATTGTCAACTTGGCTAAAATATTTTGCGAAGAAGCGGAGGGTAGTATGGAAAAAATTGATATATTTAATGTGGGCAGAGGCTAATTTCCTGCAGGTAGACGTTCTGAAGTATGCGTAGGAAGTTAGGTACTTCGGTATTTGAACAAAGATTGATTTTCATCTTAGCTATTTAATAAATTCTTACTTCAAAGCCCGAAGAACTCAGAATTTTATCTTGCTTACATTTTTTACTGAGATAAAGGTAGAGGGCCTCAACTTTACTCTTTTATGAGCCAGAACTAGACCTTTCTAAAAAAAGCTCAGAATGCGTTTGTATGTACATGTAAATTAAATGAAAATATTATTATTATATTTATTAGGTAACTAGACTAGACCTAGAAACCCTCAAAATTTAAACTTTTTTGGAACAATCCTTGAAGACCCCCTTTCTAAATAAATATAATAACTAACTAAATAAGTTCCCGCCCCAGGTAAGCCCTCAGAAGGATGTCATTAAAAATTTGTTGCAAAAATGTTTTAGAGGTATTTTAAGACTCGATACCTCAACATGCTTGACAATAGATGACAAATTTTAGATCTTGTAAACTTATTCGGAAACTTTAAGATGGAATTAATATTGAAATTTCTTTCTGTACCAAGATGTTGAATTATATTAATCGCTTTACAAAATATTCAAAAATAATGTCGTTCAAAAGTTTGCATTAAATACTGTTTTAAGCTAGTTTTATACGAAGTAGCGCTTTCCTAAATTAGTAGCTAAATGGTTTAAGTAAGTACTTACTGTTATTTATTGGCGAAAATAAATTAACACTAAATAAGTACGTACGTATACGAAAAAATATATTTAGTTTAATTTTGCTGCACCTTTTTTTTAACGTGAGGGAAAATCCATCATGGATGCTATGCCGGAATCCTACCGACTAAAAACCTCATGTAACGCCCAATAGCCTATGGTTGGGAGCCCCGGGTTGTCCCAGGACTCACAACCACAACAGACGCAAGGCCGCCACTGCGGAGCAAGATATAATATAATTTTGCTGCACCTGTTTATGACATGTTTAGTATGCGAAGTCGTGTACCCAAAAAACGGCTAAGTGCGATCGAATTAGCGGAGGGTTCGGTAAAAAAAATCTGCAAAAACTCACAAATCAATTTTTTGTCATAGCGGTAACAGAAATACACCATGTGTTCCTGAGATACAGTCTGGAAACAGAACAGGCGGAACAGACGAACAGACGGACAGCGGAGTCTCAGTAATAGCACAGCCGATAGATCATAGGGTCCCGTTTTTACCCTTTATAATAAACTAGTGGACGTCACGCGGTTTCACCCGCGTAGTTCCCGTTCCCGCGGGAATACGGGAATAAAATATAGCCTATGTTCGTAGCTGTGTAGCATGCGTGTATAGCTTCCCAACAGTGAAATAATTTTTCAAATCGGACCAATAGTTTCGGAGCCTATTCGTGCAAACAAATAAACAAACAATGAAATCTTTCCCCTTTATAATATTAGTATAGACAACTTAAGCCTCTGCAGATCCGTATTATAAAGGAAGTTTTACACAAGGCTTTGTTAAAAGAAATATCGCATCTACACTTCAACCCACGTAAGTTCGATCTAGAAAGACTGAAAGTTCTTTTATGCACTTGTCAGAACTTACCCCGAGTACTGCCACTTATCGGATACGTTGGAGACTGAGATATCTATTATATCCATATTGTATCCTACACGAGTTATGAACATTGTGTGGGATGTATTGTGTTTATTGTGCGAGTATTATCTACCTACGTATTACTTGCAAGAGAGGAGCTTTCTTTGACAATCGATGCACATAAAGGACCATCCCCCTTTGACAAAAGGCAATAGGATAGCATTGCTATCCTTTCGTTTGCGATTTACGCTTGTGCCATTTGTCTAAGGGAGATGGCCACGGCGCTCAATTCGTACGCCGGCGACAAGCTTCGGTGTGATTGATCGATATAATATATCGATATAGATATTATATCGATCAATCACACCGAAGCTGGTCACCGGCGTACGATCGCGCGTCGTGGCGGGATCACGAGCTTGGGTTTGATTGGTAAATATATTCTATCCTTTCGTTTGCGATTTACGCTTGTGCCACTTGTCTAAGGGGGCTTGGCACCCTGAAAGTGGTACATTGAAGGTATTAAGGAAACTTTGATAGATCTGGTACTCCCAGGAATATTGTTCCAGTATGGTGGAGAATGGAGAAACTACAATAATTGTAATATTATTACATAATACATGTAACCCTTTTTCACAATAAATTAATTTGAATTTGAATACATTTTGAGCATTAAATTGATATTTGTATCAGCCATGTTTAGCCTAGTTTATGCTGGCCGAATTTGATTAGGTAGTACCTATCTATACTGAGAGCTTCACACAAAGCTGCCCTGCTTCCTCCCCAGCCTTAGATCATCTAACCACAGGATGCGCCTTACTTAAGCATTGTTTTCTGCCATTGCACATGACCATTTGGTCTTTTGGCTTTATGAAAAGCCTGTACATCAGTACGTCATTTTATATGATTAAACTAGTACATTACATTGTAGTTGACTGTACAATAACAATTAACACACAACAGCCATTACGCGTTTGTCGATAAATACATTTTTAAATGCAATGAAATTTTATATGTCTTTGTGTTTCCCCCTTCATTTGTATGAAAACTGGCAGAATATTTTTGTATGCGGTGGTTCGCAAAGGCTAGTCCCGTGTTATATGGTCTAAGTCCCCAGCAGATGCCTTCTACCGCGTACAAAAAAAATACTGACAGACGGCGTTATGGAGCCCAGTGACACATAACGAGAAAATACAGGTGATACCTCTAACTAGTTGCTGTCAAATGTACCTCAACCATATGAGGTAAGGTTGAGGTACTTTTGACTCTTTACAAAATCGTTGAATAGAAGTACCTACATAATATGATCAAAGCAGAATAGGGGCTTGTTGCTGTCACCGCACTGGTTCGCACACTTGTATGCGGACCAGTGCGGTGATAGCAACAAGCTCCCTTATTTTCTTCTCCAGTGCTGGGAGTCCCACACAAAACAGTACTAACATTCCTAAATGCATTCCACTATTCCAAAAAAATAATAAAGACCCACGCACTTCAAACCGTAAATACGCTTTACCAATTTTTTTCTGTCCAAAAAGTCCATTTTACTACACAATATAAATATAGGTATATATTATCTTCACCCTATATATAAATATAGCGGTGAAACGTCAGTATGTTATTTGTTTATATACCTAATATATCGCAAATCCCCAAGAAAATCACTATTTTTTCTTAAAGAATAGGGTCGAGTGTGATCGAAAACGCCCACGCCCTGTCTGCTTCAGTATCTATAGGGTTGGCAATTTATTATTAAGTGAATAAATATTTACTTTTGCTACACCACGATATACGGCTCACCACCTATTACGTGGGACAAATTATGCAAAGGTGAAATGTGGGCAAATAATATGCCTCTGCCTACCCCTTCGGGGATAAAGGCGTGACCATTATGTATGTATGTATGTACACCACGATATTTCTGTACATTCAGCTAAGAAAGTGGTTTACTAATTTTAGTTAAAGTTTCTGTGAGATATAATTATTGCTAAGATTGAGGTGAAATGATGTTGTAAGTAGGAATAGTAGGATTAGTAGGATACTACTTTTTTTTTGGATGGTTTGGATTTTGTTACTCAATCACGCTCTAACTGCTGAACACATTGGGCTGAAATTCGGTACAGAGATAGCTTATAGACTGGAATAACACATAGGCTACTATTTGACCCGGGAAAATGTTCCTACGGGAAGCGGAAACGGTTACCGAATTTCACGCAGGCGAAGCCGCGAGCATCGTCTAGTATAAAATAAAACATACTGCTATTTTCTTCAAATACAACATGCGTGCTTACTCGTCTACTCGTATAAAAATAAATGAACATGGTTTTCAGGATAATTCTGTCGCTAAGGGAGAAAAATATGGGATGAAAGTTTGTATGAAGCTATTTGAAAACTGATTAAAGGGCATGGGACTGGTGTTGGATTTTGGTTTTGATCTTGGGTGTTTGGTGTTGATGTTTTATTTGATGTCGGTGTTGGATTTAACGGGAGTTCGTCGGACGTCCTCTTTACAATATAATTATAAATGTGGGAATATTGTTTTATAACCAAGGTTATCATTATCTAACATATTATCTGGGGTAGGATAACCCTCCGCCAGATGGACTGACGACCTGAAAAAGGTCGCAGGGGGTGAAAATAAAAAAAATAGGTTCATCATCACGCCTTTATCCCCGAAGGGGTAGGCAGAGGCATATTAAATACCCACATTTCACCTTTTTTTATAATTTGTCCCACGTAATACGTTGTGAGCCGTATTGCCGTGTTTAAATGGACAGGCGCAGGTTGTGACTGCCTGCTGTTGAAATAAAGCCTTCAACTTGGCTTAACGACTGCCATTTTACTGGCAACCGGGACCAACGTCTTAACGTGCCTTCCGAAGCACGGAAACGCTCAAATAAATGTCACAAAGTGATCACATGGATGGTCACCCATCCATGGACCGGCCATAGTGAAAGTTGCTTACTGCAGTGATCGTTTACAGAACACTGAGTCCGCGGGGCCACGAGCGCTTCTAAAAAATAATTAAATTTATTCTCTTTGAAATTAAAAAAAAGTATTTAGATTTTTCAGAAATCACTGAAATTGAGACTGGATGCGGAAGGCGCAGGACCGTGTGTTGTGGGGTAATTTGGGAGAGGCCTACAAGCAGTGGACTGCTATAGGCTGTTATGATTGATTTTATTGAATACTAGCGGACGTCACGCAGTTTCACCCGCGTAGTTTTCCCGTTCCCGTGGGAATACGGGAATAAAGTATAGCATATGTTCACCGCAAAGAGTGTAGCTTCCCAACAGTGAAAGATTTTTTCAAATCGGTCCAGTAGTTCCGGAGCCTATTCATTACAAACAAACAAAAAAACAAATCTTTTCTCTTTATAATATTAGTAAAGATAAGAGAAATCCACTTTGTTTTTTGTCCTCCAAATAAACTACTACAATCTACTGTACAATAACTTAGCTTGAGTTTAGAATCGACCGTATTCTGAGATACTTTCTCATACTTAAAACTCGTGACTGCACGCGAAATAAATTTACTTACATACACCGACATTTCGAGAACGTTGCAGCACCCTTGGTCGAAATGTCGGTGTACTGCTCGTTCGCTCTAACTTTGCCGCTCGGCTCCATACTAAAGTCGAATTTTTAATTAGACGAAGTAAATTGATAGCAACTAATGTCACTTCTTCATACAATGTTGCTTATTTTCTATGACGAAGTGACATTAGCTACTGTCAATTTAATTCTTCTAATTAACAATTCGGGTATACGCCTCTACGCCAGCGGCAAAGTTAGAGCGAACGGGTAGTATGTAAGTAAATTTATTTCGCATGAAGTCCCGAGTTCTATAAGTATGAGCAATGATCGTTGGCGGAACACTGAGCTAGAAGAACTACATACGCAAGTTTTCTTTTCCAGTCTTCCACTTTAAAATCCCTACCCTTTACCATAAACACGTCATAGGCTACCGTAACCAACCACCAGGTGGGCCGTAAGCCTGTCTGCCACCTTAGAAGTATTAAAAAACGAAACAAGTGCGAGTCGGGATCGCACACGAAGGGTTGCTTCAAAAAATCACTTTTGCTGTTTTTCAGCACTCTAGCTATCACGGTTCAGCCTCGTATTCGACGTCCGCCAGACGAAAGGCAAAGTCTCATGAATAGGGTTCCGTTTTTGCCCTTTCGGTACGGAACCCTAAAAATAGAGGACAGAAGAGACTAATAAACTAATAATCCCTTCTCTTTTTTCCCAGATATGTGGTCGTTCATCCGATTTTGGAGTGTGTGGAGTATATTCGGATGCGCCTGCGCTGTGCTGGGCCAACACATGGATCAGGACGCGATGCTGTCTCCAAGGTCGGCGCGGGTCCGGGACAGGGATCTAGCCAAAACTGATGAGCCCACGTGTGATCAGCTGAAGGCGATGTGGAGGTACTGTTGAATACTGTTTTTCTTTCTTTTTTAATAACTAAATTATTTGACTGCTCGGAGGCGCATTCGGCAGTGATAGCGCTTGCCGCGTTGAGGTCCCGGGTTTGATTCCCGGGTCGATCCAAATATTTGTGTGATACACAAATGTTTGTTTCGGAATTTGGCTGTTTTCTATGTCTAATAAGTTATAAATATGTACATATTTAGAAACATGTACCTAACTATGTCTGTCAGTTGTCTAGATCCCATAGCACAAGCTTATATTAGCTTAATTTGGGCTAGACGATGTCGTGTGAGAATGTCCAACAATATTTATTTTTTTATAATTATATGCAATTTATAATAATAAGATTAAAGGGTGACTAACTCACTTTTTGTTGCGTTTGGAAAATGAAGAAGTACCCATATCACAGGCGAAGCCAAGGACATCGCTAGTATGTATTCCAATAAAAAGATAGGAGGAGGAAAGTTTACTTTTTTCTAAATCTCTTCGAACAGACCCAGCTAAAGGAGAGCAATAAAACAAAGAACTGTATTCTTCGTTTAAACAGACTAGCGGTCGTCATGCGGTTTCACCCGCATAGCTCCCGTTCCCGTGGGAATATGGGAATAAAATATAGCCGATGTTCACCGGGAAAAGTGTAGCTTCCCAACAGTGAAAGAATTTTTCAAATCGGTCCAGTAGTTTCGGAGCCTATTCGATGCAAACAAACAATCAAATCTTTCCTCTTTATAATATTAGCATAGCATAGACAAACAGTGCGACAACGTGCAATCGCAAAGGAAAGAGATTATAACGTAGTGGACTTAAATAAATATTATTTTTTGTTACTTTAGTAAGTCTGCTGAGTACTGATGCTTAATAAGTCCTTTAGTCCCGGTTGTCAGTAAAATGACAGTCGTTAAGCCGAGTTGAAGGCTTTATGGGCGGCATGAAAAATTTCAACTGTGGATCGTCACAAACGGCGCCCGAGTTAGCAGCGCGTGTGCAGCACCGTAGCACCTCTGTTGTTCCATTTTCGCGTGGCTTACTTATTAAAGTAGAAGCTAAATGCTGTGGCGAAGAAAAACTTTTGAGGCTCGGTTTATTATATCCCTAATTATATTACTTAGCATTAACTTTAATATTTTTACCTCTACACATTGCTTTTACAACACTTGTTTGATAATTTTACCACAATAAATTAAAATATTTCCGTCATGTGCGCTTCATTCGTATTATGGCACAAACCGAACTAACAAGCGATGAGTACATGTACCGCGGCTGAGTTGTACACGGCGCTTGTTCTGATCGCCGCATCTAGTACGTAGTATATATAGATCGATGTTTTTATCGATATCCGGTATCGACTGAGCGTTGAACGCATTTTTCTATCTAAATGTTGAAGATTTCGCCGTGTATAGAGATAGACTCGACATGAAGCGTTTGCCACTTGTCTAAAGGGACTGGTGTTGCAAACGTTTATAGGCTACGGTAACCAACCATCCGGTGGGCCGTAAGCTTGTCTGTCTCCTTAGTAGTTTAAAAAAAATAGGTATTATGCTCTTTTATCATAAACAAAATTATCTTTTGAGCACCAATGCAGCAATACAGCTTGTTTAAAACATTTTGTAACTGGACAAAATTTTGCTTTGCGACTTGATTGTCAAAACTTCACTTTAAATAAGTACCTCACACCTACACAATTCAAATTCTTATTAGGGCCCTCTCTCACAGGGAGCATTCGCGTGTAATGTAACATATTGGATTCGACTTTGAGCATTACGTTACAACCTACCTCCGTGACCGACGAGCATTCGCGTGTAATGTAACATTAAAGATTCGACTTTGAGCATTACGTTACAATACTACCTCCGTGAACGACGAGCATTCGCGTGTAATGTAACATTTAGAATAGATTTTTCGCAATGTCAACGCATTGATGATTACAAGTTCTATCAAAACGTTACACATTGTAGATATCGTTACAAGGTGCGCATTGTAATGCTCGGATCTCCTCCTTCACTGATGTAACCTCGTCTTGTATCATTACAAGGTGCGCATTGTAATGGTCAGTTCTCCTCCCTCACTGCTGTAATGTTCGACTCTGTAACGTTATATTACACGCGAATGCTCCCGTTGAGGGAGCGTCTTTACTGAAAAAATCTACGACACAATCCACCTACACCTACATAGCTGTCCAACTTATAAACCCCTTCATTACAGTTGTGATTAAAAAATTCTTAGCATTTTTCTTTCCTAAATGACATCTAGCGTAGGAGCGGGATTTTAAGTGTTTCATGAAATCCTGCAAAAAAACTTAACGACAATTTCCATAAATTTCGAAATCTTGAGAAGCTACCTACCTGTTATTACCGCGTATATGAATGCCACAGAGTTCTACGGGACAAAGCCAGTTTTACCTAGCAGTTGTGTACCTGCGAACTTATAACCGATTAGCTCGGTCATAGCGAAGATCTTGTTGCATCCTTCCGAGGACTTACCCAGGGCTCCCGACGTAGGTCCTGAGGTTCCAGCATAGCATCCATGAGGGATTTTCTACACGAAAAATAATAAAAGGACACGGCAAAGAGAGAACAAGAAGCCGTAAGAGGGTCTCAGTCTCACCCGACTACCCCTCTAACGTTTATTGTGAAAGTGAAAGTTCAATTCGATCGACGTTGTCAATTTTGTTTTATTTCAAACTTTGAACAGATGATCCACGTGACCTAGTGACGTAATTTAATGCAACAGAGTCACAGACTACAGACACAAGCCTCGCCATAAGCCCCTCTGCAATCTATTTTATAGAGAGGGGCTAAAACTCGAAACAAAAGTTTGTATTAGTACACAAAAGCAATATAACCGCACTTAACAAAACAATAACCACAAAACAACTAAAAAACAAAACATCAAAAACAAAAACATTTCTACCTCACACCGCTTCACAAAACCACAGCTCTATAAAAGAAAACATTTTGAAACATTTGGTTTCCGAGCTTCAAAGATGAAACTTCCCACAATGGCCCGGTTTCCCGATAAAATATCAGTTACCCTCCATAATTGCCGCCTCCCCTCAACACCGGAATTCCAATGACCGGTATCAGAGTATTGAATTGAACCTTTTTCATGAGCAACCATATTGATTTGATAGTTGATCTTAATTATGTTATGAGTTGCAACCTTGATTTGGTTACCACGTTCACGTTGTATTCTAACAAGGAATTTCTTTTCTATTAATGTATGTGTTGTACATATAAAACTTCATCTTCAACCACCTATATATTGATAAAAACTGCATTAAAATACGTAGTTTAAAAGACCTAAGCGAAGATACTGCGAAAGCGAATTAATTTTAAACTATGTAAAGATCCGAGAGTTACCTTTATTATAAAAAGAAAATATTTGTTTGTTAATTAATCGATAAACTCTTAAACTACGGAACTCATTTATTCTTGAATTGAAATTGAAGATTAAGATTGCAAAATTCTTTCATATCATAATGCAGCAATCTTTGGATCAAACTTCAAAGCTTTGCAAAATACATGCATACTCAAAAACGTTGTGTAGTTATAAAGCTTTCTAACAAAAACCACTTAATAATTTGCTAACAGTAAAGTAAATTGACCAGAGAATGGGCAGTTCCCGTAAATAATGAAATTAGAAGCTCCATTTAAGCGCTTAAGCGCTTTGAGCTGAAAGTACCTGGCTTATGTAAGGCTTTCGGATAATTAGGTATTTTTAGGGATTCGTACACAAAGGGTGAAAACGGAACTCTATTACTGAGACTCAGTTATCCGTCTGTCTGTCCGTCACCAGTTTATATCTCCTGAACAGTGATAGACATTTGAAATTTTCACAAATAGCTTACTAAATCCATCTGTGAGGGATTTCAAAAGGTGAAAAAGAAGTCCAGCATAGAAGAACAGCAGTGACACGCGCTGACATAAAATAGAAAAATTAGGACATTCTTCAAACTTTTGGGACAAGTATTTTGGGCGCGCAAGCACTGATTCTCTATAAGTCGCAAGTGCGGCCGCATATGGAGTACTGCTGTCACCTCTGGGCGGGGCACCTGAATACCAGCTTCGTCCATTTGACTCGGTGCAAAGGCGAGCTGTGAGAGTTATCAACGATCCCATACTTGCAGGTGGTGTGGAACCTCTTAGTGACAGGAGACACTTTGCCTCTCTGTGTGTGTTCTACCGCCTGTACAACGGTTTGTCCTCTAAAGAATTGTTTGATATAATGCCTAAGGCTACATCCTATCATCGCACCGCTCGCCACATAGGGTGTTCATCCTGACACGTTGCGTCCTAAGCGCTCGAGTACGGTGAGATCCGATAGAGGCTTTCTTCCGCGTACGCTTAGGTCGTGGAATGATCTCCCTGCCTCGGTTTTCCCAAACACCTACAGTATGTGGTTCTTCAAAAGGGGACTTAGGTTTCTACAGGGTCGGCAGCGCGATTGTGGCGCCTCTGGTGTTGCAAACGTCCATAGGCTGCGGTGACCACTGGTACATCTGGTGGGGACGTATGCTTGTCTGCCACTTTAGTGGTATAAAAAAAAACTCAATATGCGCGCGCAGTATAAACTTTTTTAAATCCTTGCAAATCCTCAAATTAATGTAAGCGTGTTAATCATTAGGTTTTTTGGATTGGCGGATCATTTCATAAACGATTGATAATCATCAAATTAAGTTAATATAAGCTTGTGCTATATTAATTTATAACAGTAGGGGAAGTACGTACAAAATGACATGGTATTTTGTTTTTTAATCATATTTTTTTATTTAACGTTATTAGAATCAGTATAATTAGTTTTTACTCATCTTAGGTTCATTGACTATCAGCAACACAGTCTTTTAATCAAGTAGGAACTATAATAAAATATATATTAAGGAATATGATAACCAATTACAAAAACCATTTTGTCCGTATAGTACGGACAAAATGACATACGGAGTAAGGACATAATGACATAAGAAATCTTCACTGTAAATGTTTTCTTAGATCTGCCCAATCCTTAAAGTCAGCGCTCCACACGTTGATGGAGAGCACGGCGTGGGCGCAACAGCGCCAGGTCCTTTGGTGGGTCTGGACGTGGACACTCTCTCGCTCAAGACCATGGTGCGAGCCATGATCTTCAGCGGGAGTAAGTGGGTCTCCGCTGCCTCTTTCTGCGAGCAGGTAATGCTCGTAAAAGAGACGGCGCCGGCGGGAAGGGAGCGGGAGTGGACTCTACCACTCGCGGCCACACACACCGGACTATCGACCTCCAAGACCGGACCTGAGGATGGTGAGGGGGCTGCTCACCGTCCTTACAGAAGCAGGCCCTAGACGGCAGCGTAATGTGAGGGATTCACGTACGCCCCCCTAAGAAGTGAGATGACACCCGTAAACCCCCCAAAGACGCCGGTTAGCAGCTCAGCCCCACGTAGGCGAGGCCGCAGTGGTAACCATAGGTCTGGTGGGAGTCCTGGGGTATCCTTCTAAGGTCTTACCCGGGCTTTATCCCAACCGTAGGCTGTTAGGCAGGAGACGTGGGGTTTTTCAATCGGTAGGAGTCCGGTATAGCATCCATGAAGGATTTTCCCTCACTTTAAAAAAATCTGTTAGAATTAAAAGTTTTGTTCATATTAAGAGCGTGTCTTGCGTCGTCGCCTGAGGATCTCCAATATAATGCAGAAAAATATGGGAAGAAAATTTGCTGCTAAACAGCTCATGCATTCTTGACTCCAGGACTGCCGATCAGTTTTTCTTTTGTAGTTCCGACGCATATCACCTAAACAATAAAATAAATCTTAATTAACAGAAACTCTACGGACAAAATGACATACCGTGTCGTTTTGTCCATTGTGTATGTAGGTATGTCATTTTGTCCAAATGGAAACAAAAACGAATAAAAAGTCATAATTCCATCAAACAACTAACAATTGCAAAACAGTTTATTGAAATCACTGAGTACTGTCATAGTTCATAGATTTTAATAGAATTAATTATAAATAACAACAAATAACTCACCAGAAAACAGGAGAAAAGCACTTGTAAAAAAAAACTTTTGTGGGCCCGCTACACGTTCTGTCTCGTTACCGCGGCACAAATGCACCAATGGCGCTCAACATCTGACAGGATTATAAACATGGCTGCCGTCGGGTAATGCATCTATAGATAGGTCGCTAAAGCCCGCCAATTTTGAGAAAAGGTGACTATGTCATTTTGTCCATACATGTCATTTTGTCCATACATGTCATTTTGTCCGTATTTCCCCTACTTTTTACAGTAAATACAAACTCTGAAATACCTTCACATTTGTGAATCATACCTTACCTTCTCATTTGTGACACACCCCATTCAACACCTACTTTTGTAAGCTGTCTGTGACATTGTTACTCTCAAGCGAGTGAACTGATTTGGATGCAGTTTATTTCATTTTATTTGAAAGCTGCTTTAGAGTAAGATAATGTTTTAAGATAATGTTTTTAATCAAAGATAACAATTCAGTCTGGACTGAATTGTTTTAGACTTAATCTTTAAGCTCTTTTATGATTAAGCCAACAGGGCAGTTTCACACGCTGCTTGATGAGTCTGATGAACAAGTACCTCTCCTTTCATACACCTTATGTGACGTAAACGAAGTTGCGGGCTCAGCTAGTGAAATAATACATTCAGCAAAACAGCTGCAAATGTCCATTAGATTTATCACCCCTCGTCGTTCTAAGTGGCTCTTAGACATGTTTTAAAAACAAGGGATTCTCTTTTTGTAAAACTTTTGTCACTGGATTTTTTTATAATTATTATGGTAGCAATATTTCCAGCGACACTTTTCCACCTTGAGAGAAATCGAGATCTAAAAGCATAACGATAGAAGACAATATGAAGATAATTATAGAAATGCAATTAGTATGCTAACTTAACTAGTCGGTAGTAATCATAAATCTATACATATTATAATAAAATGATAGAAAATTCAAAACTGTTCATTGGAAATATTACAAAAAAATACTCGCTGGGTGTTCAACATAAGATACCGAAGCCGAAAATGTAGTTAGAAAAATTTTTGTCTGTTTGTCTGTTTGCTTTGCTTTGTCCGGAAGGATGTCGAAAAGTACTCAATAGATTTGATTCAAATTTTGCACAAATATTAACTAGGGGTATGGTCTTAAAATAGGCTATATATTATCACGCTACATATCCTAGGGGCTGAGCAGAGAGCAATCAAATTGGTAATATAACATAATTTTCACGCGTACGCAGTCGCGGGCAACATCTGGTTTTAAATATAGAAAAAGAATTGGTTTTGAGCAGGTTCAAACCTGGATCTTCTCGCATACCGTTGGCCACCGAATCTTTTTATTTTCTTTTTCGATATTAAAATTTATGATGGAGGACAATACTAACGGTTTCAAATGGTTCTATTTTAAAATACCCCCAACGCCCTTGAAGACGACACCGAGGCAGTAATTCTTCGCTAACGATGTCTGAGCTGTAAATAATGTGTTTGTAATTAAAATTGTGCCACAATCGTTCCTCAAATAATCAAATTAAATGATACAAATTTGGGAATATTTTGCTTTCTATTTCGTTACTCCTACGCCTAATTTCACCAACGTTTTATTTTTAGCGGTATTGCCAGATTTTAAAGCCTGTTTTACCTACTAGCAGTAAATTAATTAAATTACTAGCTATGTATGTATAAAAATGATATTATATGCTCAGAAAGCAATAAACCCACTTGAGCAGTGAGATGGGCACGTCGAATTCGAACCGACTAAAGCCACACGGAGCTTTTAAGGTTTGCCTAGTCAGTGGCTCGAAGTCAGGCAAAAAAGCATGCTGTTTCACCTAACATTAACATCACAGTGAGAGCGAAAAGCAGCAATAATTCATTGATTCATTCAAAGGTCTCAGACTTCTCTTCGCCCAAGACTTTCGGCCTCCATGACCGGGTGCCTGAGGACGGTGGGGGGGCTGCTCACCATCCTTACAGAAGCAGACCCAAAACGACAGCGTGACGTGAAAGTTTCACGCACGCCACACTGGGGGTGTCATAACCATTCTTGATCTAAGGCAGTGATGGGCAAAGTACGGCCCGCGGGCCATCTCCGGCCCGCGAAAGCATTTAATCCGGCCCGCCGACGGTCTTTCGACATGAATACCTACCTATTATATGGCTTGCGATAATTTGACGGTCCAGAAACATTATGCAGATTCTCACTTAGTAGAGCAATAGACGCATATTATTATGTGAAGTGAACAATCCGACTCACAAATGAACACGTTTTCGCGCTGCCGAAAATTACTTCCTCGAAAAATGGCAATGAAAATCAATTTCATACCTATATTCTGGCCCTCTGAAATTTCTTTATTTTTCTGGCCCTTCATTAAAAAAGTTAGCCCACCACTGATCTAAGGTCATAACAGCCGGACAATCCCCCAGAGACGTGGATATGGATAACGCCCGAACCCTCTAGATGAGACCGCAGTGGTAGTCAAGGCACTGGGCGGAAACTCCATACTTACAAAAATGTTCGTTTTCGCCCATACTAATATACACGTAATGTGAATGCTTGAATCAAGCTTGAATGTGTGTGTGAGTAGGTATACTAGGGACACTAGCTGTGGAAACAAAATAATAAGGAACAGAACGCAATCTCATGTATGTAGGTACTTTTTTTTTCAAACCTACCCTCGGCTAAGCACAAATTAAACCAAAGCAATAGCACAAAGTACGTAGTTCACATTACGTGTATATTAGTGTGGGTGAAAACGAACATTTTTGTATGGAGTTTCCACCCTGTGGTAATACGTAATACGCAGTGACTCTCTCAAGTACTGTCACGGCAATAGACACATCAACTTTGGTGGGGGGATGGGTAAGCTTGCTCAGTGGGAGGCAGGGAGTTGCCGATCTGTATGGAATACTATTATATTATATTTGGTCAAGGTCTGTTAGGAATCCTGGGGTCATCCTCTCGAGGGCTTACCCGGGGCTCCTAATCGTAGGCCCTAGGTAGGGAACGTGTTGGTTTTTTAGTCGGTAAGTGTTCAGGACGGATGTCTGCATCATGTGGGTAGCCATGACGGATTTTCCACACCTAAAAATGGGGGTTCAGTTGTGATGAAGAGGTTTGAGAACAATCCTATTTCTTAGAGGGGAAAAGGACGTTCACGGCGCCTAGCTCCTGTTTTGTCTTCGCCGGCTTAAGCCTATTTTAGACTTAGATTTTTTAAAAGTGTTTCATATATCAATGTCTTGTTTCAGGTTTTCGAAACGGCAGGCGCGTGCTCCGGAGATCATGAACGAAGTGAGTTCGTACCGCGACCCGTTGATGTACAACGAGTGGCCGGTCTATACTGCGCTACCTCGAGCTGCTCCTAGGTAAGTTTGTTCCTACTATAGTTCCGTACACGAGGGGTAAAAACGGGAGCCTATTACCCTATTACTGAGACTCTGGTGTCCGTTTGACGTCACCAGGCTGTATGTTATGAGTCATGATAGCTAGGCTGGACAGTTGTAAGTTTTATTTTATTTTAAACTAGCGGACGTCACGCGGTTTCACCCGCGTAGTTCCCGTTCCCGTGGGAATACAGGAATAAAATATAGCCTATGTTCACCGCAAAGAGTAGCTTCCCAACAGTGAAAGAATTTTTCAAATCGGTCCAGTAGTTTCTATTCGTTACAAACAAACAAACAAAAAAACTAATCATTCCTCTTTATAATATTAGCATAGATTTAAGTACAGAAAACTTTCAGCTAGTCTTAGAAATGTAACAAGTGTTATTAAGTTGGTGTTTTACAGATAATGTACTTCAGTTATGACAACAAATACTTAAAAGAAAATTAGGTAATATGTACAATATTTAAGGGGGCCTCCATACAGTAAATGCGCGGCTGCGCGAAGCAAATGTTTGTTTGTTTGCATCGAATAGGCTCCGAAACTACTGAACTGATTTGAAAAATTCTTTCACTGTTGGGAAGCTACACTATCCCCGGTGAACGTAGGCCATATTTTATTCCCGTATTCCCACGGGAACGGGAGCTCCGCGGGTTAAACCGCGTGACGTTCACATGCTATTTATATTTAGCTCGCCAAAGTGCCGCTGTGGGCGTTGGAGGTCACTGGTGCCGTCGCGCTTCCACTGGTGGCGCAGGTGGTGAGTTTGGGTAGCAAAGAAATACTCAGATTGCTGGATTGAGTCGCGAATACGCCCGAGAGGAGGCAAAGTTGCGGTATGCGTGCTAGCGTTTGCCTAGGATGACGTCTCAAGTGCAACTAAGGACGCGCGGCGATGCGCGTAGAATGTTCCACGGCCGAGGTACATACATTATGTGCAAGCGCTGCCTCCCCTCAGTACAACTCACGAAGTTTATTCCAAAATAAACCTTAAATCTATTCACATAAGGCCGTATGTCTTAAATACTACTTACAGCTAGACACATCTATTACTTATTGTAAAACCTACGAAAACGTAAATTATGAAGGAGCAGCGTGTCCATCGTCAACACTTTCCCCCCTAGTGTCGTCACTACGACACTCATCATTGAGCCGAAGTAAAGCCACACGTGAAGCAGGTCGCTTCATGACTCCCATCCTGGTCCGTATGTCTACCACCCTTACTCTGCCGTCCTTGCCGGGGTAAACGTTGTGTATGATACCTTTAGGCCAACAGTTACGGGATAACGACGGGTCCACTACGACAACGATGTCGCCTACCTTTAGTTGCTGACCTTCGCTAGTCCACTTCGATCGAGGTACGAGACAAGGTAAAACTTCTCTAACCCACCTACTCCAGAACAAGTCCGCCAGACGCTGAGCTATCCGCCACTGACGCCGCAAGTACAAGTCAGTGTCGTCAAAAACTCCGGGTACTGGTAAGTTAGAAGAACTTCCTAGCAAGAAATGGTTCGGCGTTAGGGTCTCTTGACTACAGGGATCTACAGACACATGGGTAAGTGGCCTACTATTTATTATATTTTCCACTTCCGCTAAAAATGTAGTTAAAACCTCTTCACGAGGTGACCTTTCCTTTAAGACCGTTTTTAGGGCTGACTTTACTGACCTAATCAATCGTTCCCAGGCTCCGCCCATAAAAGGGCTCCCGGGTGGAATAAATTTCCATTTGACTCCATGATTCAAGACTTCTGACTCCACGCGCACCCTATCCAATTCCTGATACGATTTTTTAAGCTCACTGTTAGCCCCGTGGAAGTTAGTACCGTTATCAGAAATAATCGTATGTGGCCATCCTCGCCGTGAGGCCATTCGTCTTAAGGCCATGATAAGGGAGTCAGCCGTTAGGGAAGGTACAACCTCCAAATGTACCGCTCGTACTGTGAGGCAAGTAAACAGTACCCCGTAACGTTTCTGTCTTTGACGGCCGACCGCCACGTCCATCGGTCCAAACAGATCGACACCACACATAGTGAAGGCTCGCTGGTGGTGGGCCATACGGTCTGCCGGTAAGTCGCCGAGTCGCGGAGTGCTGGGAGACGCTTTCCTAATCCTACAAGATAAACATCGCGAAGCCACTGTACGAACAGTGGGCCTAAGGTTAATTACCCAGTAAGTCTGCCGTAGCTCGTTTACAACTAATTCATTAAACGAGTGTGCCATACGTTCATGATAGTGCTTAACAATCAGTCGGGCTACGTGATGACGTCCGTCTAAGATGATCGGAGTTTTCATTTGCTCATCAATATGCTTGGCGGCGTTGATACGCCCGCCGACACGCAAGAGCCCGTCACTATCTATGAAAGGTGTTAAATGGCGTAAACGGCTATCACAGCTAATTTGTTCACGTTTCATCAACAAATCTATTTCTGACAGAAATGATCGTGACTGTGAGTAGCGTAGTAATAAAACTTCGCCTTTACTCATTAAAGTTTGATTAATGAGGGAAGCTTTGTTATTCCTACACTTCTCAATAAATAGAAGCACAGTAGCAGTACATCGCAATAAACGTAGCCAAGATGAAAATCGCGTCGGGTCCGGAACAGGTAAGTTACAATTCACTAAGTTAATGTTACAAACTATATTAATTTGTTCTAATATTTCATTACTAAAGTTATTATTTATCATTTCAGGTTGGTGCGGCCAGCGCTCAGGCGCCTCGTACAGAAAGGAAGGTCCGGTAAACCACGATGACTCACTATGTAAGTTATAACTATTTATTTTTGTAGCTAAATCAGCTAAATTCAATTCTGTAGGTACATAATTCCATTCAGTAACTTTTGATAACTCATCAATTTCACCTAATCTATTTGCAATAAAAGTTTTATAATTCCTACGGTCATTCCTAATCCAATGCAAAACCACGGTTGAATCTGTCCAGAAGAACGTGTGTGAAGGTTTAATTCTATGTTCCTTCTTTATTGTTTCAGCTAAACGACATGCTAACAGCGCCCCCTGCAACTCAAGCCGGGGTATAGAAATCGCTTTTAGCGGCGAGATCCGGTTCTTACTGGCTACGAATGAGACGCATACTCGTCCATCGCTGCACATCTTACGCCAATATCCAACAGCGGCGTACGCGCGGGGCGATGCATCGCAAAATAAATGCAACTGTAGCGATGTCTCGCTCGCACCCGCGACAGTGGTGCATAAGTTAAGGACAGCCTGCTCGCTCTCACCCTGCCGAAAGTACCATCTCGGAATACGAATATCTTTTAATGATTTTAATTGCTCAACCCAATCAATAAATTGTTTAAATAATTGTTCATTTATTTGTTCATCCCATGAAATACCTAATTTCCAAACTTCTTGCATAATTATTTTTGATTTTACAGTAAACGGGTTTAACAAGCCATGAATGTCATAGATTGACATAATTATACTTAACAATTCACGCTTAGAAGGCGATCTTCTGTATTCTAAAATATCACTGGGAATACGTTTCAAAGACAAGTCGAATGCAAACGTATCGCTGAATGGATACCACAGTAATCCCAGCGTTCGCTCCGATTGTTGTTCAATATTGAACCTTACCGCCTTGTCACTAAGGATCTCTTTAGGCGTCTCGTCTAGAACTTCTACGTTATTGCTTAACCAGTCTCGCATAATAAAATTACCTTGTTTGTTAATGAACGTTATCTCATTCACTAACTTTTTTGCAGTAACAGAATCGCTCATACTATCTATATAATTATCCATATATTGATTTTTCCTAATAGCATGCACGGCATCGGTCATCGTCTGTTCGAATCGTTCAGTGTTTTTAATTTGATTTACGTACTGAGCGACAAACGGTGAACAACGCGCACCAAAGATCAATGACGTCATAGCGTATTTTTTCACAACACAATCCGAAGTAAAGGAATGCAAAGTCTTATCAGTCGAGCTTAGGGGTCGGTTCCCGTGCAACGAATGATCGTCACACCACAAAAATCGTAATGAGTGTGAATCTTCATCACGAACTTTTATACGCAAAAACATGTCCTGAATATCTCCAATTACGCCTATAATATTTTCCCTAAATCTAAACATTATACCTAACAAGGATTGCAATAAATCGGGACCTGTCAATAGGAAATCATTTAACGAAAAATTATCGGACTTGGCTGCCGCGTCGAAAACCAACCTTAATTTATTTTTATTTGGGTTGTCTACGCCAAAGTGCGGTAAATACCAAATACGACTACTCATCCTAGCGTTAATGACATCATCATTAGTTAGTTCTTTAGCGAAATTGTTTGTTAATAAATGACTTATTCTTTCACGATACCGATCAGAATATTCACTGTTCAGGGACATTTTTCTACGAATTGATTTTAACCGTTTTAGAGCGTTCGGAAACGAATCAGGCATTTTAAAATCATCTGACTTCCAGGGCAGTCCGACATACCACTGACCGTCACGAAGCTCAGAGGTACTATCTAAAATAGAAATGGCACGAATGTGATCCGCGTTCTGACGAGGTTGGGTACCTATTCCTATAGAATCCAACATAAAATGTTTGCGAACCTCGTCATGCAACTGTGCACACTTATGCGTACAATCTTTCGAAAGGTTATCTGTGAATTGAGTGGAAACATCATTCGGTAAGGTATCACCCGAGTAAGTAGTGCATAAATGAAAAATGGGTTCAACTGTTGGCCATGTTTGTTCAGAGCTATCGAGAGTGTGGGAGACATACGGATCGGGACTAAGTGTGACTTCACTTACCGCGTTTCCATGTACACACCAACCCAGGGCTGTCTTTGACACATAGGGCCCACGCTGCTCGCTCCGTTGGCACTGCACAGGAGTGATCAGGTGATGGTGATCTTGACCTATAAGTAGCATAGGTTGCGCATTACAATTACACAAATTTATGTTATTAACACACAATTTTTTAAACAAAGATTTGGACATTGTCTGTATGGGAAGGTTCAATTCACTTATTTTACGAGCGTTAATGCTAAAGTTTTCACCGTCACTATTAGTGACTTTAAAGTTTAGTAGTTCACTTTGACATGTTAGTTCACTATTGTTCCATGCACACCGTGCGCGAAGTGTCTGTGCCTTCCCGTGAAGGCCTAACTGGTCGGCTAGATCAGCCGCGATCAGCGATACTGTCGCTCCATCATCCAGTAGGGCGTGCGTATGGAAACTACCTGAGGGGCCGTGCACCTGGAGTGGCACCACTTTCAAAAATACTTTGGTAGTGACGGAGGTTTCTGTATGTGCCACTACCTCGGTGCTCTCTGGGGGGTCACGCTCAGGATCTTCGATCGCCTCTGAGGTACCTTTACCCCCCTTAGGTGTCCAGTGCAGGAGTGGGTGGTGAGGCTGGTTACAGCCTTCTATGTCGCAGCCACTAGCGGTGCAAGCTGTCGGGTCATCGTGACGTAGCGATAGACACCTGTAACATAGTTTATTTGTTCGCGCGAATCGCCAGCGATCTTTACGTAAAGCGCGCTTAAATCGTGAGCAAGAAATAACACTGTGACCCTTCTTCTTACAATATTTACAATGATTGTTGTTACCTTGGGCGTCTACGGTGAATAAAATCGACTGCAGCTGTTTCTTATCACGCTCCTTTCTCCCGTCTGGAGGGGGGCGAATGTGGCTAACTCCTGAAAATGCGATTTTATTCGCCTCAAGGAACAAAAACTCACTTATAATTTCCAATTTGGGTAATTCACAGGTATGCTGCTTTTCATACAGGTAATCTGTCCATTTGGTTAGCAAGACCGTTGGCAACTTCGAAGCTATTATAGACACCAACTCCGGGCTTCGAAGGTAATCATTCTGCTTTAATGATTTTGCAGCTACAACATAGTTGCGAATTTTCACCGCAAAATTGATTATTTCACCTTGAAAATATGTAGGTAGTGGGTGTAATTTTTTCAATTGTGACACAATTTTATTCATGATACTTTCTGGTTTTCCGAAACATAATTCCAGCGTATCCATGATCACTGTAGGCGTAGTCCCGCCTATCAAAAGCGAGGAAACCGCTTCCTTGGCCTCACCGCGAAGACATTTGCGTAACCGCCAGACATTTTCAGCGTCACTGTATCGGCAGCGCGTACTGGACTCCATGTAGGCTTCTTTGAACCCTAGCCACTCCAGTGGGTCTCCGAAAAATAACGGTAAATCTTTAGACGTGGCTAACCTGGTCAGTAGCTCCTTCTGGCCTCTTGCAGTGACAGTGAACGCGTCTTTTAGTACGTCGGCGAGATTTTCCACCTCCTTCTGGGTATTTTTCTCACGGGTAAATTCTTGTTCGGTAGTATCTAACCACTTGTTCACTTTACTAGCGGCTGCGGAAGACCGCGACGAATGACGCGATTCCAACTCCGCTATATCCATCTGGAACTTCTTCTCTATTAGTTCGGCCTGGATTCTGGCTTTGGCCTCTGCTACCTCCATATCCAACTTAGCTTTAGCCTCGGCCGCCTGGATTTCAAGTTGGCGGCGGCGTTCTGCCATCGATGATGAGGTTTTTGCAGATGTCTTACCCATACTGCCTACGCTTCTGGGTACCTCTCCTTCCTTAGGGATCATCTGGTCTCCCTTAGAGTCTGTCAGCAATAGCGGTATCTTCTTCAGCTCCTCACCGTCGTGTTCAGTTTCCGTACCGCGTGGTTTTCTAACGCGGCGAGCGGGTGTACGAAACGTGGACGCCATTTTGCGCACGGGCGGTGTGATCCGGCCGGAGGACCAAATTGTGGGCGTTGGAGGTCACTGGTGCCGTCGCGCTTCCACTGGTGGCGCAGGTGGTGAGTTTGGGTAGCAAAGAAATACTCAGATTGCTGGATTGAGTCGCGAATACGCCCGAGAGGAGGCAAAGTTGCGGTATGCGTGCTAGCGTTTGTCTAGGATGACGTCTCAAGTGCAACTAAGGACGCGCGGCGATGCGCGTAGAATGTTCCACGGCCGAGGTACATACATTATGTGCAAGCGCTGCCTCCCCTCGGTACAACTCGCGAAGTTTATTGCAAAATAAACCTTAATACTATTTACATAGGGCCGTAGTTCTTAAATACTACTTACAGCTAGACACTTACATCTATTACCTATTTTAAAACCTACAAAAACGTAGATTATGGAGGAGCAGAGTGTGCATCGTCAACAGCCGCTACTCACTTGATAGAAAGCCTTTGCGGCATCTCACCATCTGTCGAGTTGAGGGTCACCACCACAGTTCACAATACTAACGACAGCTTCGGCGGCCCAATTATGTGCATCTTCACACTCGACTTAAAGAGCCCGGTTTGTAATCGTTCAATACGTGAGCTGGTAGGGCGTTCAGGTTTCTATGGTCAAAGAGAGAAAAACAATAATAGATATCTATTAATCTTATGAACCAACTACCCAATTTCTTTATGATTTTTTTTAAGCACGCCATATTGACGTCACCAGCCTGATGGAAAGCCTTGGAAATCTAGCGCTTGGGGGCCACTCTCACAGTCCGTAAGACTTCTGACAGTGGACCTCAAGTTGGCGGCCCTGTGATGTGCCTCTTCACTGTATGTGAGTGCCAGCTCTGCTCGGCACGCGTTGTACGGGATCGAAAAGGAGAGGGCGGGATCAGGTTGAGAGCTCTTCAGTACACTCGCCGTGATATATTCGGTAGAAGGCAGCCAAGGATGCTATAGTTCTTCGCTGTGCCAAACGGTCCGAGGCCTCCCGTCCGTTAGATTTGTAAATTATAGTTTTACTATCCAATATAGGACTTATAATTATGTATATCAATGATACTTTGGCGAAACAGTAGCCATTAAATTAATTAATGGCAAATAATCTCTCAATAGTTATTGAAATTTCTTCATCGATAGTTTGTGGCATTTAAATTAATCAAATCTATTCATTTCATTAATCGCTTTTCCATGTAGGGCTTGATGGTATAATTACGAAGTGTGTGCGAAATTGAATGAATGAAGTCTTTTACTAAGATTGATCAATACATGAAATACCTAATGTAGTGATTGTGGTAAGGAGGAGTCAGCAAACAATGTCGCCGCTCAATCACATCAGAAACCAGGATGGAAGTTTTGTAAGAGGAGAAGAATGTGTGCTAAAGAGATGGAAGGAATATTTTGAGAGTTTATTCGAAAAAGAAGATATACAAGGCGATACGCGTGTTTTAGAACTGAATGAATTTGGCGATGAAAGCGAGTTAAGTATGGGAGAAATAGTGGAAGCGTTGAATTGTATGAAAGTAGGAAAGGCTGCTGGAATAGATCGGATTTCTGTCGAAATGCTGAAAGCAGGACGTGGCGTGGTAGCTTGCCAGCTGTACCGCCTTTTTAACTTTTGTTGGCGAAGTGGCAGAGTACCAGCAGAATGGTGTAAAGCTGTCATTGTGCCGCTTTACAAAGGAAAAGGGTCGCAGCAAGAGTGCAAAAACTACCGCGGCATAAGCTTGCTCAGCATCGTTGGCAAATTGTATGCAAAAGTGTTGATAAAAAGAGTGATGAATGAAACTGAAGGAAAAATGTGGGATGTGCAAGCAGGCTTTATGAAAGGAAGGGGATGTACGGATCAGGTCTTTTCCTTACGATGCGTAGCTGAGAAAGTTTTGGCTAAAAGTCAAAAGGTCTATTGCATATTCGTGGACTTGGAAAAGGCCTATGACAGAGTGGTGAGGAATGAACTGTGGTCAATATTGTCCATGTATGGAGTGAACAGCAACTTGATACGGGCACTGAGGTCTCTCTATGAGGGTTCTAGTGCTTGTGTCAGGATCAACGGGGCCTGCACGGACTTCTTTCACATTGAAAAGGGTGTGAGACAGGGCTGTGTAGCGTCTCCGTGGCTGTTTAATCTATACATGGATAGTTGTCTGAAAGAACTGCAAGAGAGTATGTATGGCTTAAAAATGAATGAACTGACCGTCAAATGCCTCCTATACGCTGATGATCAGGTGATATTAGCATCATCAGCGGAGGAATTGCAGCTGATGGTAAATAGTATGAATGAGGCTCTAAAAAGTAGAGGAATGAAAGTTAATGTAAACAAGACGAAAGTTATGGTTTTTGAAAGAGAAGAAAGTATGACGAATTGCTCAATCTTCATTGAAGGGCAAAGAGTGGAACAGGTGAAAGAATTTGTATACTTGGGTTCCAAATTTGTAAGGGATGGAAAGTGTGACCAGGATATTGAGCGAAGAGTTTTGGCAGGAAATCAAGTGAATGGGGCTATGTACACCTTTATGAGCAGTCAAAATGTGTCTGAGAAGGCCAGGTTGGCTGTACATAGGGGAGTGCTCATCCCTACACTTATGTATGGTAGTGAAAGTTGGGTATGGCAGAAGAAGCATGAAAGCAAAATTAATGCAGTGGAAATGAGAAGTCTGCGAAGTATAGCTGGAGTGACTTTAATGGACAAAAAAAGAAATAGCGTGATAAGGGAAAAATGTGGTATAACAGAAGATGTAGTGACTAAGATCGAAAAAGGGATGCTTAGATGGTTAGAACACGTGGAGAGAATGGATGAGAATAGACTGACAAAGCAGATTTATGAGGCGAGAATGAATGGGCAAACTGGTAGGGGTAAACCTCGGCGTACGCATGCCGATCAAATCAGAGACGTTCTGGAAAAAGGCAAGGTCAAGAGTACCCTTAACCGGCGAGCGTGTATGAAAACAGTTATGAAAGTAGAAGAAGCGAAAGTTGTATGTCAGGATCGTAGCAAGTGGAAAGTCATAGTCTCTGCTTACCCCGATGGGAAACAAGCGTGATTATATGTATGTATGTATGTATGTGGTAAGAAATAACTAGGAGCTTATATGATAGACACATGCGTAGTTCTGAGACATCCTTCCAAGGGCTTATCCGAAGCTCCGGACTGTAAGTACAGGTTGGGCACATGTTTTGGTCGGTAAGAGTTCAGCACAGCATCCATAGAGGAATACCACACGTAAAAAAAATACATACATGTCACGCCTTTTATTCCCGAAAGGGGTAGGCAGAGGATAGTATATACATATATGCCCACATTTCAGCCTTAGATTTTGTCCCACGTAATAGGTGGTGAGTTCTATTGCCGTGCTGATATGGACAGACGCAGGTTGTGACTGCCCGCTGTTGAAATTCTTTAAGCCCATTAAGGCCTTCAACTTGGCTTAACGACTGCCATTTTACTGGCAACCGAGACCAACGGCACAACGGGCAGGTGGCGCCCGCAACTCCGCCCGTGCTAAATTCTGTTAATTTTGCCCAGCAGTAGTCTTCAATCCCATGAGATGATGATGAGGTCGAATTAATAAGCATCCTTGTTACAGATTTCGTTACCAATACCCTGCGGCTCGGGAGGCATATGGCAGGGTAGTCAACAAGGCCCCACCAAATGTCGTCCGTACTCCGGACTACGATGAGGTAAGTGAAATACTTGAACTGACAATAATATACATGTCTCTGTCTTTGTTAGGTCACAGAGTGGAGTTAAAGGGAGATAGATCGATATTTTTTCACAACACAGATATATTTTTATACACAGATACAAAAGAGCCTTTCACTTTCACTTATATACTCCATAGTGTATCGTCGTTCATTCATTCATCTACACCCATTCATTACTTTTTGCATTCATATTTCACTGAATCGTTCATTCATTTATTTACTAGTATCTGATCTCTAACAGATATTTATAGAGCCTATTGACATTATATTTTGGTTTTGGGTCATAGCCTAATTAACCAATGATATATAAAAAACTATAGATACGTTACCAACACTGAAAAATGGCAACAAAAAAGTCAGGCAATTGCCTTAATTTTCATACATGCTACCATAGATAATTTCATAGAAATTCTTTTTTTGAATGTATAAAATATTTGCTGTTTTTGAAAGCCGTGATGTTCGTGCATGACGTGTCTATATTATAATACGTCTTTGTAATTAACACCATATATTGCCTTAACTCTTATACATAGTATAAAATAAAAACGGTTTTTCTGTCTCCGCGCTGAAATATTTTAAACTACTCCAAGGATTTTAATGCAGTTTTCAGCAAAGCGAGGGATTCAATGAAAAAGGTTAGGGAAGTCATAAAAAAGCTTTAAAAGGAGGGTTGTATATTTAGTTTAGACTTTAGCTGTAAAATATAGTTTCAGAGAGGTATATTTTTTGAGAAATAATGCCTGGGGTTACGAAGATTTTCGTCGTTTGTCTGAAGTAGCAAATTATCACAAATACTGCCCGTTCGCTCTATCTTTGCCGCTCGGCTCCATACTAAAGTCGAATTTTTAATTAGACGAAGTAAATTAACAGCAACTAATGTCACTTCTTCATACAATGTTGCGTATTTTCTATGACGAAGTGACATTAGCTACTGTCAATTTACTTCGTCTAATTAACAATTCGGGTATACGCCTCTACGCCAGCGGCAAAGTTAGAGCGAACGGGTAGTACTGCTCGTTCGCTCTAACTTTGCCGCTCAGCTCCATACTAAAGTCGAATTTTTAATTAGACAAAGTAAATTGACAGCAACTAATGTCACTTTTTTAAACAATGTTGCTTATTTTCTATGACGAAGTGACATTAGCTACTGTCAATTTACTTCGTGTAATTAAAAATTCGGGTATACGCCTCTACGCCAGCGGCAAAGTTAGAGCGAACGGGTAGTACTGCTCGTTCGCTCTAACTTTGCCGCTCAGCTCCATACTAAAGTCGAATTTTTAATTAGACAAAGTAAATTGACAGCAACTAATGTCACTTTTTTAAACAATGTTGCTTATTTTCTATGACGAAGTGACATTAGCTACTGTCAATTTACTTCGTGTAATTAAAAATTCGGGTATACGCCTCTACGCCAACGGCAAAGTTAGAGCGAACGGGTAGTACTGCTATTACTCAAATCGGAAGCCTGTCAGTTACCGAAAACTTCAGAAGGCTTGCATCCTTAGCCCTGATATTTAGTTATCTCATGATACTATACTGACGAACGAACGAATATATGCAATATGACATTTTTAACATGAACATTTCTAAATTTTTGAGCATGTTTAACGGAAATTTTATAAATGAAACTCCTAGATTAGATAGAATAAGAGAAACTTTTAGTATGTTTCAGTGATTGGACTGTTAATTATGTTTTATGTCTCTGAAAAAACCGCTTAGATTCCCGCTCACGTACCTACTCTACAACTACTGGACTATAAACTTAGACTATAAAGTAGATATAAAGTTTTAGTTCGTAAATTAATAAACTAACTTTTATGTAGATTTATACTAAATTTCACAATATCTGAAAAAATGTTAATTTGAAACCGCGGGTGTCGGCTAGTACTTAAACATAATTTAGGAGAACCCTTATTACAAATACTTGATTAATCTGATCAGGAAAACTGCTAAGATTCATGAAAATTTCAACATACTTATATTGTGAAACTTTTTGAGTTCCAAGTTACGCAATAGGTATTTCGATAAATCCGCATGCTTATTAAGTTATGAAGCAGCAAACATTCGAAACTTTCAGGAACTTAATAATTCATATTATTTCAAAACTTTTTGAACAAGAAACAAACTTAGAAATTCAGACTGTCAGTCAAAATTTCCGTCGACTTTTGGGATTCGGATTAAAGGATATTTATTGCAAAGAATTTTAATTATTAAGTTCAGTATATGAAATCTTACAAGTTACCGGTAAAGCTTAAGTTATCAGTAAAGTTTTGAAGTGATTAGGTAACTCATAAATTAAATAATGTGATAAACGTATCGGTCTTGAGCAGGGCTTGACCTTGCGTCTTCTGGAAAACGCGCGCAGATGCCTGATCATCCGCATATCAAAACATTTTATTTAACTTGAGGGAAATCCTTCATGCATGCCATGCCGGACTCCTACCGTCTAAAAAACCTCACGTAACGTCCAACAGCCTATGGTTGGGAGCCCCGGGTAAGCCCTCGGAAGGATGTCCCAGGACTCCCAACAGGATATCAAAACACTAACGACTCTCAACTGGAGAATTCTTAAACCTAAACACACAATTTCACCTATAATAATTCGATTTGTGATGATACGTGAATCACGATCTTATTGAATGTTAGATAGGTACTTTAAATATGAAACATCTATTAGCCGAGGAGTAAACTTTTTTTGTACCCTACCCCTAACACGGGACCCCGGGACGGGAATCAAAATCAGATTTATTATATATAATCTATATATATTCAAGAATATACAGTCAAAATTACAGCTAATTTGAATGAAAACAAACAGAGATACAGAGTTTTGAGACGAAACATACGCAACTTTCCCATAGTGCGTCGCCACACGGGGCATAAGGGATAAGTTACTAAAGTATTTAACTGTATTTCATCATAGCAAAACTTTGAAGTAATATATGTTTTTGAACCGGTTTATTAAATGAGTTTCAAAGTCACTCAGAAAGTTAAACTGGTAATTTATTTATCGCGGCAATATTGCCTGAAAACGAAGGTCTAGTTTATTTCAAACCTTTTTTTATTTACTTTACTAGCTGACCCGCGCAACTTCGTTTGCGTCACATATGAGAGAGTAAATCGCCCGTTCCCTTCGCATTTACTCTGAGTGACCAAAAAAAGCGCATAAAAAAACGCGCTGTAACGGAATAAAAAGCATCCTATGTCCGTCTCCTGGTTCTAAGCTACCTCCCCACCAATTTTCAGCCAAATCGCCTGCCAGCCTCCACATGATACCAATTTGCGGATGATACATGTCTAGTCATCGGCGATAGGGACCCGCATAAAGCCTGTGATCTCTTGCAAACTGATCTAGATTCATTGCTAGAATGGTGTCACAATGCTGGTCTAGTCGTTAACTGCAGTAAAACAAAATTACTGGTAAGGCGACGTCCTACGTAAGCGAACGCAAAGCGGCGCGGCGCGGCGCGATACCAACAAACAGTTGAAACCTATTGAAGTGTCCTACGTGACCAAACGCAAGTGCGGTGCGGTGCGGGGCGGCGCGAAATGAAGCGAACGCGATCAGTTGGTTTGATATTTGCGCGCGAACTGGATGCGGTGCCGCCGTGTTTCATAAAATGTTGGAAATAGAAATTTTAATCAATGTAATTCAAGAACGTCCTATTTTATGGGATAAAAGAAGTAAATTTATTATCGTCGATTATGCCTTTCTAAGTATACAAAATTAGTCCCACTTCCTCTATATAAGAATACTAGCTGATGCCCGCAGCTTCGCCCGCGTAAAATTTGTTCCCGCGGGAAGCCATTCCCGGGATAAAAGGTAGCCTGTGTTATTCCAGACTATAATGTATCTCTGTACCAAACAGCCTTTGGACTTTTGGCCTTTTGGACTTTTGGACTTTTGGACTTTTGGACTTTTGGACTTTTTGACTTTCGGACTTTCGGACTTTTGGACTTTTGGACTTTTGGACTTTTGGACTTTTGGACTTTTGGACTTTTGGACTTTTGGGACTTTTGAGACTTTTGAGACCTCCGGGACCTTTAGGACTTTTGGGACTTTGGACTTTTGGACTTTTGGACTTTTGGGACTTTGAGACTTTTGGGACCTCCGGGACCTTTAGGGCTTTTGGGACTTTGGACTTTTGGACTTTTGGGACTTTTGGGACTTTTGGGACCTCCGGGACTTTTGGGACTTTTGGGACTTTTGGACTTGCCAACAAAAAGCAGGATCAAAAGTCCAAAAGTCACAAGTCCAAAGTCCAAAGTCCAAAGTCCAAAGTCCAAAGTCCAAAAGTCCAAAAGTCCAAAAGTCCAAAGTAAAAAGTCCAAAGTCCAAAAGTCCAAAAAAACCAATGTCCAAAAGTCCAAAAAACTCCAAAAGCCCAAAAGGACAAAAGTCCAAAAGTACAAAAGTCCAAAAGTCCTAAAGTCCAAAAGGCCAAAAGTCCAAAAGTCCCAAAGGCCAAAGTCCAAAAGGCCAAAATTCCACTCCACCTAACCTCACCCCACCCCACCTCACACCAATTCACCTCACCACACCCACTTCACTTCACCCCAAAAAAACCTAAAATCTAGAACTTCATACATTTTTTTGATCTATAGCAGTTGCATTAGGCTGATGCAAAGTGCCAACTGAACGGCAGCGTCGCCGGTCGGTGGCGGCTGTGCGAGACGATTCGCGTGCACGTAGGACATAGCCGCCGCGTCGCACCGCGTCGCGTTGAATTCGCGTGTCACCGCTTCAGAATCGCGTTCGCTTCGAACCGCCTACCTAGGACGTAGCGTAATAAAATCGCCCTACATAAAATGCGCTCCGCCTAACCAAATAATTGCACATAAGCATGAGTGTCTGCTGAAAGCCACGAATTCTATGTGTTACTGCAAAACTCTGTGCATTACTCAACGAAATATAAAATATAAGTTAAAATCTCATTTTCTGCAAAGTTTGCAAGTTGATGAGACTTAGTATGACTGTTACCAGATTCCTACGAAACTACATATTTGATATGTATTTTACTTAATACCTTTTGCTATGTAAGAACCAACTTTTCGATTTTATAGCATTTACTTACAAACCTTAGTGGTTTTATAATGCTATAATTTATCTATCTGTGAATTGATGTATTTTTATAATGGTAAATAATAATAAAAAAATAAAAAAAATTACACATATCGAGTTTTCATTGTTTTTAAGATTTATTATGCTATTCGGGGCGGAGACAAATCCAACGAATCAATAACCATGAATATTGGTTCAGCAGATCTCGAGTTATAAATGTTGTAACAAACCCGTCTTTGTTTTATATATTAAGATTAACGCAGACGTTAGGCCGTGTTGATGGCTTTACGAGCAGCTTGAAAACAATTAATATTTTGGCATTTCTGTGTATTTGTGTGGTGCGTTGTAGCATTTATTTTCTATAGATGCAGTATTCAGGGTGTGAAAGCAGCCTTATCTAGTTATCTTTTTTTTAATCGGTTGTCAGTGGTGACATTTCTGCTGTCAGAATGACAGGATGTCATAAGGACGAGTGACGAATCGTTTTTTTGCATTGAATGAAAACTGGTTTTAGATCAAAATTCGAGACGATTCCACGTGAGAGAGGGGATAAAGCCCTGATAGAAGGTTCCGAGAGTCTTTTGACCATCGGCTAAGGACGAGGGATTGATATTACTCTGAGTGGCACGCCTCAATTTTTCTTTGGAGGTTGTTAGTTGCAACATGAGGACCTGTTAAGGAATTAGTCTGAGTTAACTTATTCTCTTCGGAAGGAGTTGGACTCTGTGTCAACCTACACCCGGGATACCGGTAAGCGTCATTTCTTGTTTGCTAAGCGGTTCGAATTTCGTCGGTCGCGATGTCAGTTATTTCATTTGTCGTTTACTTGTCATAACAGGGTTTTTTTACTACGGGGAAAAGCGGCCCGTCCACGGTTGGCAGAGCCACACCCAATGACACGTGGACTACATGAGCGAGGTGTTTTGAGAGGGACCAGCCGCCTCCACGTGGCATTCTCGGGCTGTGCTGCTCTCAGCTTACTCAAGGCCAGTAACTGTCACCCTATTACAGTGTAGTTAGCTGCTTACCCGTTCTACCTGCTCACGCGGCAGTGGTCTATTAAGTGGAATTAGACTTTATTTCTGTGTACCTGTGATATTTGTGTCTATCAGTGAATAAGCTCTCTGTGTGTCTCTGTGTATCTCTGTGTACTTAGTAAATATATGTGTGTACACCCTATTGTCTGTTTTCGTCAGAGCCCTAGCCTACCCTTGCACACAGACTGGAAACTCAGAAATAAGGCGCCCTGGGATAGAGTTCTCTGCATAGCTACCTCACGCTAGTTGGTGAGTAACACAGAACATCTTTGGGTTGCGTCGACACTATTTGTAAGCGCCACTATAACTCCCAAACAGCTTTAAGAATCTTTGCTATGAATATAAATTATTTTTGGGACATGTATGATGGAGCCCCTAGGACTAAATCGTACTATAAATCACGGTATGTAGGTCGCTATCGCTATTAACCCGCGAGTAGTCGCGCATGGGTCGAAAAGACCCAGTAGTGTTTTTGGGCCATAACTTTTTGTATTAGGTTATTCGTATCGTCACGCTAAGTACCTTCAAGTAGCTTATAAGAGTATTAGCACACCAAGCCTCAGCCTGTTCCCTCCCAGTGTTTTGACAGTAGGGAGGGACGTGTAAAGTATGGGTCCCCGTGCGCGATTACTCACGTAAGTGTACTTTTTCAGTTCAAAAATATAATTTGAGTTATATTTAGTGGTAGATATGTTGTGGAATCGTTTTAATGACTAAGGCATACTAAACATTTTTGAAGACGAGGATATTAAAGACGAAATTCCTTCGAAAATTTAACTATGATTCCGATTCTTGACAGAGTAGTGAAAATAAGCAATTTGAGAACGATGAAGTTCTCGAGCCTAAAGATTTTAATGAGTTTTTTTTCTGCCCTAGGAAGTGAACTGTTTATTTTCAAAATTTACAGCTAAGAACCATCTTGATCACATTGGCTTATAAATGAAAAAACCGCATCAAATTTGGTCCATTAGTTTGGGAGCTATGATATTACAGATAGACAGACAGATACACATTCTAAACTTATAACACTCCTCATTGTCTCTAAGGGACTAATAAATCGGAATTTTAATGTTTTCACATGATATAAAAAAGAAAAAGTAACATTTCAAATCTCATATAGTAACAAGTAAGGTTTAGTTCGTGATTTCTTAATTTTTGTGACTTAAGTGACTGTTACTCTCTAAATAACATAAAATGTTATTTTTGGGTCTGTTATACTGTCCTCCTTCTATTTTATTGCACAAAAAATTATTAAATTTAATTAAGTTTTTAAAACAATAAATTTTAAATCTGGGTCTTATCGACCCACGCGCGACTGTTCATGTTTTAAAAATAGACGCGACCACTGGCGGGTTAGTCCTTTCGTATCGTTACGAACATACTTTCATGTTCAACTTTATTTTAAAACCATTTCAATGTTGAGGTAGGTATGTACACTTAAAAGAAAAAAGTTACAAAGGAGAAACTGACAAGAACCCTTTTAAATAATACCCTGTTTCTTGGAACCGCGGGGCTACAAAACCCTAAAATTTTGAAGTACTTGAAGATATAACTTTGATATTCATTTTGAAGTTATGTGTACTGCTTTGATCTGAAAAATTTGAGTAGAATACATAGACTTACATATAACTCTATATAGAACTCTCCTCTCGAAATTAAAAAAGTGTGTGCGTGTAACCTTTACGCGCGATGGAAGTAAAACTTCTTTGCCATTGACGGCATATATCACTGAAATGATTAAATTTTAACTTAAATAATAAATATCATATTATAATTTAATTATATTTATTATTCATGTGTTTTACAAAGATTATTCAAATGTTATATTAATATCATTCATTTGAATTTTGAATAGTGGAAACTACACATAGTCTGTGTAGTTTCCGCTATTCAAAATTCCACTAGTAAGCGGTCAGAAAAAAAATCTGAGTTACTCCCTAGTCGCGCCTTAAGAAGTTTTATTTCAATAAAACCCGGCCAAGTGTAAGCCGGAATCCCTCACGAAGGGTTCCGTACTACAAAAACAGCAACGAAATTAAGTTTATTGTATGAGAGCCCCTGTTATTTTTTTCTAAGTTTAGTATAGTCTCAGTAATATCATTCCGTTTCTACCCTTTAAGTACGGAACCCTATTAATAGCCTAGCAGTTTTTGCCTACCCCATCGGAGAAAAACAGGAGAAAAGAATTTTCTAATGTATATCTTTTCTTTCTTTCTATACGCTCTATATAGCAAGTCATGTACTACCCGTTCGCTCTAACTTTGCCGCTGGCGTAGAGGCGTATACCCGAACTGTTAATTAGACGAAGTAAATTGACAGTAGCTAATGTCACTTCGTCATAGAAAATAAGCAACATTGTATGAAGAAGTGACATTAGTTGCTGTCAATTTACTTCGTCTTATTAAAAATTCGACTTTAGTATGGAGCTGAGCGGCAAAGTTAGAGCGAACGAGCAGTAGTTACAATTATTCCTATTGCTCTCTGCTTAGCCCCTAGGATATGTAGCGAAATAATATATAGCCTATTTGAAGACCCTACCCCTAGTCACAGATTACTAAATAGTTACTACCCTAGTTAATATTTGTGCAAAATTTGAATAAAATATATTGAGTACTTTTCGAGATCCTTTCGGACAAAGCAAGGCAAACAGTAATCCTCCCTATTGTTCTTTGAGCAAATAAATGAACGAAATGAACAAATTTTACTTAACGTGGGCGCTTTTTTAGAGTTCCGTAACTGAGGGTAAAAATGGGACCATATTTATAAGACTTCGCTGTGCGTCTGTCTATCTGTCATAAGGCTGTAATCTCAGGAATCGTGATACTTACAGAGTTGAAAATTTCACAGATGACGTATTTCCGTTGCCGCTATTTAACAACAAGTACTTTATTTTTCGTGGTGAGATCCCTCATGGATGCCGGATTCCTACTGACAGTACGGCTGCCTTCGGTCGTAAGTCCCAGGTAAGCCCTCAGAAGGATATCCCAAGATTTCCGATAGGAGACAACAACAATTACCAAAAGCGGAAAAATAAATTTAAGGGGACTCCAACAACAAGTTCTGGGGCATCCTTCCGAGGGCTAACCCGGGGCTGTTAGGTAAGATACGTGTGGTTTTTAGTCGGTAGGAGTCCGGCATAGCATTCATGTAGGATTTTCTCCACGTTACAAAAATTCCAACAACAAACGTGATTTTTGGAGTTTTTAGTACGGAACCCTGTGCGCGCGAGTCCGACTCGCACTTGGCCGGTTTTATTTAAAAGTCTTTTGTCATGGAGCTATTATTGGCAGTTTTGTTTACCAAATGTTTTGTTGCTTTTAATAGGATTTTTGTGGACGATTTTAGATTTCTTTGTGCTATATTTTAGGACATTTCTACGCTGTCCGTCTCGTACAATCATACTCATATTTCCGTGAGAGGGTAGGCAGAGGTGAGTTTAGTTGAAAAGCGCTCTTAGCCCCACGCACTGGCTCAGTTTACTGTATACGATCATCACTGGTCCTTGGATGGGTGACCACTTTGTGACATTTTTGCGAGCATTTCCGTGCTTCAGAAGGCACGTTAAGCCGTAGGTCCAGGTTGCCAGTAATATGACAATCTTTAAGCCAAGTTGAAGGCATTTTAGAGCGATTTCATCCATTTTGAATTTTATTCAAATTTAAGAGCATCCGTAATGTTTATAAAATCGTTTGCCCTACAAACAATTCCATTCTCATGAAGGTACTACCACAGATTATATAATATATTCTATGAACTACCTACTAATTATATTAACTCAGCGCTATCAAATCAAAAAACCGGCCAAGTGCGAGTTGGACTCGCCCATGAAGGGTTTCTTTGATTGATGTTTTAACACGTTCGCAGTGGTAGTGATTTTCTAACCGAAAATTGCGGTTTATGACGTATTAAAAAAAAACTACCAGCTCTATCTCGTTCAAACTAATTTTCGTTGGTAGTTTTTATGGCAATGTACATCATATATTTTTTTTAAATTAAATATTCTCTTAGATTAGAAGTTAGAGGGGGGGACACACACATTTTTCCACTTTGGAAGTGTCTCTTGCGCAAACTATTCACTTTACAAAAAAATGATGTTAGAAACCTCAATAGCAATTTTGAAGACCTATCTATAGATACCCCACACGTATAGGTTTGATGAAAAAAAAATTGAGTTTCAGTTCTGAGTATGGGGACCCCCAAAATTTACTGCTTTTTTTCTAGTTTTATATAAGAATCTTAATGCGGTTCACAGAATATATCTATAGCATAGGCCTTGTAGTTTCGGAGAAAATTGGCTGTGACACACGGACGGACAGACAGACAGACAGACATGACGAATCTATAAGGGTTCCGTTTTTGCCATTTGGCTACGAAACCCTAAAAAGGTAAGAAAGTCAAGAATGGAGAATTGAAAACTATCATTTTTGAAATCAGTAAAATTATAGTGGTTTCAACATCACTACAGTTTATTTCAATACTACCTACTGAATAAAAGCATTACTTTATAAAAGCGTAGTCCAAGAAATTTCATTAAAGCCACTGAAGCGTAAGAAACCATTCGCCATGATAATTTGTTCTTCATGAACAACTTTAATGTCTAGCGTGGCAAATGCTTCATCTGAGCGTCGATTCTCGGCCAAAACTCACACTCACAAAAACATTTATTTCGCATAATCCTAATACATAGGCACTTGCGACACGTCAATGAATACAAACCAAAGTCACTACCACCAGTTCGGAACGCGGCCCACTTGAGAAGAACTGGCAAGAAACTAGGCAGTCTTTTCTTTTTGTGCTCTATTTACAAAATTTAAACTAAAAATCACAAACAATTGCTTGAGAATGCAGTAGAGCAAGCAGATCATTTCCAGGCTTCCTTGTCAAGCAAATAATCGTCAACTGTATAGTGGCCCCTGCAGTACAATTTACTTTTTATACACTTTTTATTCGCATTCAACACCATTCTTCGTTAGGTGCCTACGTCCAAGTTCACCATTTAATGGTAGATCACCTGATACTGGGACATCCTTACGAGGGCCTACCCGGGTTCCAGAACCTGGGCAGTGGGAGAGTATTTCGACATCAACAATTTATAGCACGCTAACTCAAAAAGCCAACTTTACAGCAGAGGCCAACAAAGTGAAAAGTGTGATAATTTTTATAGTAATTAAGATAATTAGTTAAAATTTTGTACGTTTTTAACCGACTTCAAAAAAGGAGGAGGTTCTCAATTCGTCTGTATTTTTTTTATGTATGTTAACTGCACTGATATTTCCGTCAATTATAGACGGATTTCAATATTTATTTATTTAAATTTATTTTATTTCAATATTTTATTTTGATTTATCAGATTTTTTTTAATTTAACATTGAAGTCGGTGCCATAATACTTACCTAAACCTAAGGGTTTACTTGGCGCCGACTTCAATTATGATATTGAATAAAATCTAATGAATCAAAATACATATTACTTTATATACTACATATTATCTATATCATTGTTGGTGTGTTTTCGAGACAGTAATACCTTGTCCTCCCATCTAGACCTTTGAAGATGCTGTAAAGCGAAACCGGTCAGGTTTATAATAATAAATATTGTGGAATAGTACAAGTGTCGTTTTCAATATGTGCAGCAAGTTCCACCAAGTGCCGTCAATCAACAGTATAAATAACATATTACTTTGTGCTAAGTAAATTTTACTTTTCAGGTTTTGTTTGAAGTCGGTTTTATTTTTAATAAAATCTTTTTCTGATAAACTTCTTTATATGATTCCTCAAATTCACTTTTTTAAAATTGTATTTATTTTTATAATTTCTCGCTAGTTAGCCGTTTATAGACATAATTTAGCTATGATAATAAAGCGGAGTAGTGCTAATTATTAACAATCTGGAGGGTACAGGTAATTTTCCTATCCCACATCCAAAATTCCTTTTCTGGGGAGTTCAGTGCGTCATTCCTCCCATACAATTAGTTGTGGTTATCCTCAACTGTTGTAAGTTAGGATTGACGAATCGAGGGTGTGAGGCGGGTTCCTATTCCCAATATAGCCCTCCCCTCCTTTATTATCATTCTAGGATGGATTTCCGCCATATAACGCCTGTTTCCATTAGTTACGTAATTTAGCAATATTATTCTCCAGATTGACACTAGCCTAACTAACTATTACCTATAGTGTTACGAGAAGCGTAATTTGCTACGAAGGACTACATACAGCATTTTTATTTCTTGGATTACCCATCTAAACATCTATACATATAATCTATACTTACATATAATAAAATGATAGAAAAGTCAAAACTGTACATTGGAAATATTTAAAAAAAAATTCTCGCTGGGTGTTCAACATAAGACACCGAAGCCGAAAATGTAGTTAGAAATTTTTTTGTCTGTTTGTCGGTTTGTCTGTTTGTCTGTTTGCTTTGCTTTGTCCGGAAGGATCTCGAAAAGTACTCAATAGATTTGATTCAAATTTTGCACAAATATTAACTAGGGGTAGGGTCTTCAAATAGGCTATATATTATCACGCTACATATCCTAGGGGCTAAGCAGAGAGCAATCAAATTGGCATTATTACATAATTTTCACGCGTACGAAGTCGCGGGCAACAGCTAGTAGGTATAATAAAATGATAGAAAAGTCAAAACTGTACATTGGAAATATTTTTAAAAAAATACTCGCTGGGTGTTCAACATAAGATAGGTAGGCCGAAGCCGAAAATATAGTTAGAATTTTTTTTGTCTGTTTTCTGTTTGTCGGTTTGTCTGTTTGTCTGTTTGCTTTGCTTTGTCCGGAAGGATCTCGAAAAGTACTCAATGGATTTGATTCAAATTTTGTACAAATATTAACTAGGGGTAGGGTCTTAAAATATGCTATATATTATCACGCTACATATCCTAGGGGCTAAGCAGAGAGCCATCAAATTGACATTATAACATAATTTTCACGCGTACGAAGTCGCGGGCAACAGCTTGTTTAGAAATAAAGAAAGAGTTCAATTCCTGTCTTATCGTACCACTAGATCACTATACTATACTATAGATACTATATATACTATACTATACTATTATTATAATATATTATATAATATACTATATTATATAATATACTATATATATTATATATAATATACTATACTATACTATAGATCACGATCTCGTTTAAACCAATTTTCGTTGGTAGTTTTTATGGCAATGTACATCATACTTTTTTTTTAGATTTATCATTCTCTTTGTTTAGAAGTTAGAGGGGGAGACACACACATTTTACCACTTTGCAAGTGTCTCTTACGCAAACTATTCATTTTAGAAAAAAATGATGTTAGGAACCTCGATAGCATTTTTGAAGACCTATCTATAGACAATGGGTTTGATGAAAAGCCCCCAAATTTTAATGCTTTTTTTTCTAGTTTTATATGAAAATGTTAATGCGGTTTACAGAATACATCTACTTACCAAGTTTAAACAGCATAGGCTAAGGCCTATGCTGTTTATAAGTAGTTTCGGAGAAAAGTGGCTGTGACATACGGACGGACGGACAGACAGACATGACGAATCTATAAGGGTTCCGTTTTTGCCATTCGCCTACGGAACCTTAAAAACGATACGAACGCCAAAAGTCGACTTAGCGTAGTATAAATAGGTAGCTGGTCGATGTGTGGTTTTAATCAGCAAGACTCAGGCATAGCATCCAAGGGATTTCCAAACGTAAAAATAAAAAAAAACCGGTCTAGCGAGAGTCGGACTCAATCAAACGACAAAAGAATTTTTCAAATTGGTAAGGTATATAATAATAATAATAAATGTTTTTATTTCACTCTCATAATGGTAGGTTACAGTATTGTGAGTCTGCCCCAGTAAGTTAAATAAATACTTGTGTTGGGGCATACCTCGCTTCTTCCCAAGTTACATTTCCTTTATCTTATAGTAACTAGTATGATTTTCAAGAAACAAAAACCAAAAAGAAACAAACGGAAGACAATGTCAAAATACATAAAGCTGAAGTTAATTTGAATATCTATTAATAGTTAACAGCTCCGGTTATGTGTATATTGTGGGTGTTCGTGTGTGTGTGTGTGTGTGTGTGTGTGTGTGTGTGTGTGTGTGTGTGTGTGTGTGTGTGTATGTGCGTGTGTGTGTGTGTGTGTGTGTGTGTGTGTGTGTGTGTGTGTGTGTGTGTGTGTGTATGTGTGTGTGTGTGTGTTTGTGTGTGAATTGTGTGTGTTAGTTGTGTACGTGATAAGAAGAAAATTGTTATACAACTTTAGCATATTCGAACCAAAATACTTTCTATTTCCTCATATGTAAGCGTCTTTAACCATTCAGTGACATGTTTTTTACAGTCATGAAGTTGCATTGGATAAATATTTAGTTTCAAATTCAATTTATTATATATATACGTGGATTGCGTTTTATATTGACGTCTGGCAAACGCAGTATGAACTACCGGAGAATTAGCCACAGTGTGTTTACGCCGTTTCTGTTTATATTCCGGATTGTAGGGCAATGTCTTGTGCACACTTAAAGTGATATGTAAAAGGTATAGTTTTCTGACCGATAGTAGATTACTAATTCTGTAGAGGTCATCTGTGGAATATCTCAAAGATTTAAAGTACATCACCTTGATAACTAACCTCTGGGCCCTTTCGATGTCCAGAAACTTTGTTTTCGTGGCACCACCCCATACTGTTACACAGTATATTATGACAGATTGAGCAAGGGCAATGTAAATTTTATTAAGTAGCTGGGTCGATGTTACGTGACGTAGATTTTTAAAAATCCACGTTAGTCTTCTGACTCTTGCCATCAGAATTTCAATATGTGAATGCCACGTCAAGCTCTGATCTATCACAACCCCCAAATACTTGGTAGAGGTAAGACGTTCAATACTTCCACATCCGCAATCAGAACCCAGTGAACCGCCACACCCATGGATCACAAGCCGAAATTCAGCCCCCGGCTGAGAAACACGCGTCGGAGTAAAACAAATGAAATTCGTTTTAGACACATTCAGGGTTAGTAAGTTCTCACTAAGCCAGCTAGCTATTAAAGCTAGACCCTGCTCAGCTGTAGCTTGAACTGCGGTCCACGAGGGGCCCGAAAAGACAACAGCGGTATCATCCGCGTAGGAGAAGATCCGCCCGCCGCTGCACCCAATACCATAAAGATCATTTATATATATCAGGAACAGCGTCGGGCCAAGGACACTTCCCTGTGGGACTCCGCAGACTACATCTTCCTCCCGACTGACAAACTCACCAATCCTAACCTGCTGTTTCCTGTTCTGCAAGTAGCTTTCGAAAAGGGAAAGGGTAATTCCTCTAACACCAATCCTTTCAAGTCGCTTCAGAAGGATGGAGACGGAAACGGTGTCAAAAGCCTTTTTTAGATCTAGGAACACTGTTAAGCACTTAATTCCCTTGTCTATCCTACTGGTTAACTCGGTAGTCAGCGCTGTAACGGCGTCTTGTGTAGATAAGCCCTTCCTAAATCCATATTGGGAGTCAGATAATATTTTGTATTTATCTAAATATTCTATGAGTCTATTATTAATTAATTTTTCTAAAATTTTTGAAACGCAAGGTAAGACAGATATTGGCCTGTAGTTATTGACATCATCTACGGCTCCACCCTTATGAACAGGTGTTACCATTGATCGCTTAAAAACAGCAGGAAATTTTCCCGTTGTGAAACATAGATTTGCCAGTCGGGTTATTAAGGGAACCGAAAAATCTCTCGCCATCTTCAGAAACCCAGTAGGTATACCATCCCAGCCGGGTGAGCTTGCCGAGTCAAGACCCATGAGTATGCCGTCCACCTCCTGCGGATCAGTCTCAAGCAATACAAATGAGGATACCGGAGGGTGGTTAATAATATTATTTGTAGATGGACTAAATTTAACAATAATTTCCTCGGCTAAAGCCTTGCCTATATTAACGAAAAATCCATTCACATTATTTACTGACAGTGAAGGGTCCGGCGCAGTATACAGTAGGTTAGTGTTTGGTTGCCTAGTACCCTTGAACTGAGTTATATTATTTATTTTTGTCCATAGCTTTTTTGGATCTTTTATAGACTAGTTATCTGGGTGGCGTGATACTGTCTTTTTAACTTTTTAATTAAGTTTGAACAAAAGTTACGATAACGTCTGAAGGTGATTCTGAGCAAAAAATTGTAGGGGTTTTGTTTAATTTTCAGTTGCATCCTGTTTCGCAGTCTGATACACCGGAGTACTCCTAATGTTATCCAAGGCTTTAAGATTTTTCTTCCCCCAGAAACGAATTTCATCACAGTGTTGGAGAGCAATGACGTCCTGATAATGTCTATAAATCTCCGAGATAGGATCTCAGGGTCGTTAGTAGTGTTAAAAAATGATATGTCTGTATTTATAAGGTGTTTAAGTGCTTTTTCTAAGTTTACGATCGGTTTAAGTTTGAGACAAGTGTCACACTTGCTAGATTTATTATTTTTATTAGTTATGTTTAAGACAACCATAATATGGTCTGTGATTGAAGTATTTACGATAGCCACGAAGGCTGAGTGGTTATTCATGTCCATCTTCAGAAGTGCATGGTCGAGACAGTTATGTTCTCTGGTAGGTAAACAGTGTCCCGGCAGAAGGCCGTGGCTAGCCAACATGTTTAGATAGTTGATCCTATTTTTGCGTTCTTGGGCGTCTTCAGGTTGTCTATATATTAAATTAATGTTAATATCACCTAGAATAAAAATATTTTTATGCGATCTAATTGTCTCAAGATGAGTGCTTAAGGAGTTTATGAAATTATCAGCACACTTATAAGATGGTGTACGGTATATGCCTATAATAGTGTAGTCAGAGATACACACCTGAATGGCTGAAGCGTGCATCAGATTAACCTGACTTACGCAAGGTGAGTGGTTATTCTTTACATAAATAACCACTCCATCATTTTGATTCACCTTAGTAGTGGTAAAGTAAGAAGTGTAGCTATTCAGTAAAGGTATTTGCTTTTCGTAATTAAGTCTACATTCAGTCAAAATCAACACATCCAGATCATGTTTCACCTGGCTCAAGTTAAGTTGCAAATCATCAAAATTTCTATAAATACTTCTTATATTTTGAGTCAGTAATGTTAAGTTAGAGTTTTGTATATATGCAGGTAATTGTTCAATATTAATAACGGCTGATTTTGCAGTTTGAAAATTGTCCAAATCTCTAATGGACTGGAGATTACTATCCATTTAAGAGTACAAATATACTGAATGGTGTAGCCTAATCCTGTGCTGGGGAATTCCTCCTCGAGGTAAGTAAGGGGTTTTAAATAGTCTAAATGCATATTGTCGGATTTACCGTAGGTACTTACATACAATTGCATGTACGACGAATTCGACATAAATCTAATTAGCACCCTGGATACGAACCCCCCTTTCCCCCCCCCTCCCCACTGAAATTTTCACGGTTATAACCATAGATTTCGAATGAGCGAAAAATTCTAAATCTATGGTTATAACTATCAACTGATGCCGCTATAACGACATTACACATACAAGAATAAGAATTTAAAAAAAATTCAGAGGGGCGGTGAGTCGCGTACGGAACTCTACGTGCGCGACTCGCTCTTGGCCTATTTCGTTTGTCTTTGGCTTTCAAGTAATTTCACTAGCGTGATATAAAAAACTCTATCCTTGATAATCTGAAAACATATTTCAGCTAACCTGTCACCCGGCCCTGTGGCGCAATGGATAACGCGTCTGACTACGGATCAGAAGATTCCAGGTTCGAATCCTGGCAGGGTCGCAATTTACTTTTTGTATTTTTTTCCAAATTAATATAACTTAATTGTCCACTCAACTTCGCTTACAATGAAAATTTTCAGTATTAATTGAATTTATATTTTTATATCTTTCTTTTGAAAATCAATCTGCCCTTATTACGTAGGTTGGTACTTCTAATTTTCTGAGAATGGTCTAATTACTTCATAAATTTAATTATATACCTTCCTACGCTCCATTAGCTGAATTTGAGTACTTTTAAGAGCAATTATGTATCGTCAAAGAGCAGTACCTATATTAAGAAAAGTATTATGGAAGACAGCGAGAAGGCAATTCTTGGCACATCTGCTATTTGGCGCGATTGCATAATTACAGTTCGTTCATAGTCTAGCTGTGAGGTTGGCTTCATTGATTTTCGCGTTACAAAAAACTTACGTAGTCGAAACGTATTTTCTTCTTTTGTTCCTTTTTTTTGGGTTTGGAAAATATTATGTGGAAGCAGCAACTTTGCCCTCCTTGGTGATCGTAAAGAGTGTCTTTTTTTAAATAAGCGTTTTAAGAGGGTTTATCACCCAGCGCGGACAAAATTGAAAAAGTATCAAGTGGCGTTGAGCACACTCAAAGTATTCGAATATTACGATAATACCTGACTGGGAACGCGGGAAATAAAGTGATACCTCCTCTCTCTGGAAGGCCTCGGCCGGTACTAATTTCTCGCGGCCCGTGCATCGAGTTTGAGGACTCTTTTTATTACGTTATTATAGATATGTTTAAAGAGGTTTCTAGAATATTACTGATGTATTCAATTGGTGATATCATGATCAGTCTGTAAATGTAAAAAGATCACCATTTTGTAAACTAGAAGTGTACCAAAAATCGTGATGAAGTTCATCAAAGTACGACGTTTTTTGGAAACTTTATTTGTCATGTTTTGGTGATAAGAAATATATTTCGGTATAATTTTCTTAGGCGGCTTTAAAGAAGACAATACGAAGATACTTATAGCAGCTTTAATTTCTGTGTACATCAATTAATTTTATACCACCCGATTGGCAAAGATGTCTTGTTTCGTAGAATTTCTTCAAACGAGGTGTGTAAACACTGTTTTTAAAAAAAACCTAGTTATGCCACGTTTATTTTGATTAGAACAATTTTTAGACAAGGAAATATATTACTCTTACACATTAATCATACTTACTAAACATTGGTAGTTTCTTTAGAATCAAACGTTTCAAACGCGTGAAATCATGTATTTGTGCGTTAATCCTCACGAAACTTAAGTACCAATGAATAGTAACAGAACCTTGTGTGTATTAAAGTTCAGTATATTGACTAATGAATATTTACATTAAAAATAGTTTTAGTGCTAAAGATTGCATCTTAAAATCTCCTCTAATATGCGGTAAAATGTCTGAAGCTGGCACTCATAGGGGGACTGTACTGCAATACCAACTCACAGAAAACGATCTGTCAGAGGTAAATTACTGTGAACGGACTATACTAAGGACCGTCTTTTATAAATGTCATTATAACTAACGGACGACACGCGGTTTTACCCGCGTAGCTTCGGTTCCCGTGGGAATACGGGAATAAAATATAGCCTATGTTAACGGGAGACAGTGTAACTTACCAACAGTGGAAGAATTTTTCAAATCGGTTCTCTAGTTTGGAACCTATTCGATGCAAACAAACAAAATCTCGGTTCAAATAATTTTAATAGTATAGATAGATTGACAATTTCTTCTTTCCTTATAGTAGATATGGATCTCGAAGGCTACTAAACGAAAAAAATCTAACTTGTTTGCTGACTGATAAGCAAGGAGGAACGGAAAAAGTTAAAAGGCATTTGCCTACCTACAACCTATTGGCTACCTATGTCGAAAGTTCTGCAGTTAGAATATTATCTTCTTCTTGGGTGGGTGTCGCGTAAGAAACCACGGAAACCCCGGAATCCGAGTGCCAGCACTGCGAGGACTGCAGCGATGACACGGCGCTCCATACGACGGTGGAGTGGACACTCTCTCGCTCGAGCCATGATCTCTAGCGGGAGTAAGTGGGACTGCGCCGCCTCTTTCTGCGAGCAGGTCATGCGCGTGAAAGAGGCGGCAGGGCGAGAGCGGGAGAGAACTCTCCCACCCGAGTTCCACAGTCGACGGCTTGGGCGCCACCAATGTGTCTTCGCCCAAGACTGTCGGCCTCCATGACCAGGGGCCTGAGGACGGTGAGGGGGCTGCTCACCGTCCTTACAGAAGCAGACCCATGACGGCAGCGTGACGTGAGGGATTCACGCATGCCCCCTTCAAGAAGCGGGATGACACCCGAGAACCCCCCAAAGACGCGGGATAGCACTCGAACTAACTCTTAGGCGAGGCCGCAGTGGTAGCCGTAGTTCCGTTGGGAGTCCTGGGACATCCTTCCGAGGGCTTACCCGGGGCTCCCAACCGTGGGTTGTTGGGCGTTACGTGAGGGTTTTTAGTCGGTAGGTGCTGGCATAGCATCCATGAAGTATTTTCCTTCACGTTAAAAAAAAGCCAGGGCAAGGTTTGTATCCAAAAAATCTTTGAATTTAGAAAATATGGCGGAAGAAAGTTCGCCCGGTCAGCTAGTATTTACATATTTTTAACCAACTTCAAAAAAAAAGGGAAGGTTAATCTAATCGACCGCATGATTATTTTATTTTTGTTTGCTGATAGCTTCGTCGCTTATGAACTGATTTCAAAAATTCTTTTTTGTTAGTAAGTAGATATTTACAAGGTCCCATCCATTTCCAAGGAAGTCAGGATCTGTTGAAAGCATCTTAGAGAATTCGAGGAAACCTATCGAAGATTTAAGAACTGTATACTGCGATTGTTCACTTTTTAATTAATAGCTTTAAGGCGCTACCATTGAATGAAGGTCTGGAGTCGATCTGATGATGGAGCCAAAAGTCAGCCGAGGGAATTTTTTAACGATTTACAGCTTGTGTTTGGGCTTGATTGATTTATATTGATGAACTTTCACGGGAACAAACAACACGAGACGCAACGCGAACTTTGCGCTTACTGATTAATTCTATAACCACTTCGTAAAGGCATTTTCCATCAACATCTAAGCATTAGTCCTGGTTTTATCCGAAAAAACTATCTCAAATAAGTTCTCAACAACAACAGTTGTAGTGAGACACGTGTAGTGTGTGATTATTAGGTAATTTTTATCATCAAATTAATTGATCTGTAGATACCGTACTTTACTTGGCCGTAAGACAAAATGTAAATATCATTTTATTACTTTTTACATTTTATTATACCTACTTTGACACTAAACTAAATATATAGAAGGCATGTCGAAGATGCCTACTAAGTCTTATTTTACTTTAACATTTTTATTTTTCTATATCTATACTATATCTACTAATATTATAAAGAGGAACCATTTGTTTTTTTTTGTATTTTTGTTTGTTTGTTTGTAACGAATAGGCTCCGGAACTACTCGACCGATTTGAAAAATGTTTTCATTGTTGGAAAGCTACACTCTTTGCGGTGAACATAGGCTATATTTTATTCGCGTATTCCCACGGGAACGGGAACTACGCGGGTGAAACCGCGTGACGTCCGCTAGTATCTAATAAATACACAATACATTTTTCGCCCCACTCGGCTAAAAGTTTGACAACTACTGTTTTCTTTGTTTATGTTTTGTCTCACACAAATACCTAAATACCGTATAGATAGGTAGATATTAAGAATATATTATCATCTTAATATATAATCTGTGATATTACCGTCGACTTATTTCATGGTTGAAACAATATAAATCGTTTTACATAAAAAAGATAGGTAATGAAATACCGACTCTGTAACATCAAATAGAAATGCACTTTCATAAAAGAAATTAAATTCAAGAAATAGTTAACCTTTAACCTTTGTGAAACTATGTACCTATTATGAAGAAAAAAAAGAGCACATCGAAATTCATTCTTATTTTAATTTTCAAGCTACATCCCGCTATAATAAAGAAATTGAATATTAAATTATCAATTTCAAGAATATTAAATGCGTTTCAAGCAATGTAAATTACGTTTACAATGTTTTAATTAAATTTAGTTGTTCGCTGATAGACGGCACTTATTGTAAAATGATCTACACAATTGAAATATCTTGGAAATGTTAATTAATTCAGTTTTCAATTATGTAAACTTCATAATTGTTGTTCAGTTAGTTTGTTGATTAAAAAGGCCTAAAAGAATTAATTAGTGCATAGTCAACTGCGGGTTATCATGACCTGCGCCTGTCCATTTCAACACGGTAATAGGCTCACCACCTATCACGTGGGACATAAAACAATAAGTAATATACCTATTTGAGATCTTGGGAAAGGAGATGGACACGCAAAAGCCAATCTCAGCGACTTAATACAAAACACGAGATATTGATTGCCGAACTGACACCGGACTGTGCACTACATACATATAGTCACGCCTTTATCCCCGAAGGGATTGGCAGAGGCATGATATACCTACGCACACATTTCACGTTATAGTTAAATATCCCACGTAATAGTGGTGAGCCTATTGCCGTGTTGAAATAGACAGGCGCAGGTCGTGACGATCCGCAGTTAAAAGTCAAAAGAAGGCTTACCACTAGGCTTAAGGGTTGTCATTTTACTGACAACCGGGTTTCATTTAAGTTTTCGTTCTCTACACAATGGGATAGTTTTGCGAAAGTGTTAAATGTATGATGTGATTTAAGTGATCATTTTTTGTTTGTTAGATGTTTGGAATGCTGAACGTGCCGCCTATTACGACGGGCAAAATTCTACGGTACCCAGGACCCTCCCGATCCCGGCCAAACTACATGGTGCCTCCCCAACGCGACAGGTAAGACACAATCACCACTACACACGGCAAGCATACGTCTCAACCCCCCAAAGACGCGGGATAGCACCGGAACCACCCTCTGGGCGAGGCCGCAGTGGCGGCCGTGGGTCCGTTGGGAGTCCTGGGACATCCTTACGAGGGCTTACCCGGGGCTCCCAACCATAGACTGTTGGGCGTTACGTGAGGTTTTTTAGTGGGTAGGAGTCCGGCATAACATCCATGAGGATGTTCCTCACGTTAAACAAAAAAAAACAAGCATACGTCTCAACTGAGTAAAAGGGATCACTGTAGCCTGCACATTTGCAACATCAGAGATGCTACACTCCGCAAACCGACTCTGCAAAAGCCTTCTAAGATTCAGAAAATGGAGGATGGTTTCCAAAATTCAAGTTTACGAGGAATTTATCTACTTTTTGTTACGTGTGAAAATTCCTCATGGATGCTGTGCAGGCCTCTTAAGGTGCTCCCTCACCGGGAGCATTCGCGCGTAATGTAACGTTACGAGTCGAGAATTACAGCCGGTGAGGGAGGTGAACCGAGCATTGCAATGCGCGCCTTGTAATGATACAAGACGAGGTTACACCACCAGTGAGGGAGGAGAATCGAGCATTACAATGCGCGCCTTGTAATGATACAATGTGTATCGTTTTGATACAACTCGTAACATTTATAGATTCGACTCGAGCATTACGTTACGATGCTACCTCCCTGACCGACACGAGCATTCGCGTGTAATGTAACATTTATTATAGACTAGCTGATGCCCGCAGCTTCGCCTGCGTGAAATTTTGTTCTCTTTTCCGCGTCTCATGGGAACTTATTCCCGGGATAAAACTTAACAACCTTAAATTCGTACTCAGCCTACCAAAAAACCCCTTAAACGATACCCATCATGAAATTTTGTGATAGTGGCGCGGCGACCACATTGGATTTCTAAATTAACCCGAAATTCGTGCTCAGCATATCAAAAAACCCCTTAAACGATACCCATCATGAAATTTTGTGATAACGGCGCGGCGGCCTTATTGGATCTCTAAATTAACCCGAAATTCGTATTCAGCATACAATAAAACCCCTTAAACGATACCCATCATGAAATTTTGTGATAGTGGCGCGGCGGCCATTTTGGATTGCAAAATTATCATAAATTTCGTACTCAGCATACCAAAAAACCCCTTTAACGATACCCATCATGAAATTTTGTGATTTTGGGGCGGCGGCCATATTGGATCTTTAAATTAACCCGAAATTCGTACTCAGCATACCAAAAAACCCCTTAAACGATACCCATCGTGAAATTTTGTGATAGTGGCGCGGCGGCCATTTTGGATTGCAAAATTATCATAAATTTCGTACTCAGCATACCAAAAAACCCCTTTAACGATACCCATCATGAAATTTTGTGATTTTGGGGCGGCGGCCATATTGGATCTCTAAATTAACCCGAAATTCGTACTCAGCATACCAAAAAACCCCTTAAACGATACCCATCATGAAATTTTGTGATTTCGGCGTGGCGGCCATATTGGATCTCTAAATTAACCCGAAATTCGTGCTCAGCATACCAAAAAACCCCTTTAACGATACCCATCATGAAATTTTGTGATTTCGGCGCGGCGGCCATATTGGATCTCTAAATTAACCCGAAATTCGTACTCAGCATACCAAAAAACCCCTTAAACGATACCCATCATGAAATTTTGTGATTTCGGCGCGGCGACCATATTGGATTGCAAAATTATCAGAAATTTCGTACTCAGCATACCAAAAAACCCCTTTAACGATACCCATCATGAAATTTTGTGATTTTGGGGCGGCGGCCATATTGGATCTCTAAATTAACCCAAAATTCGTACTCAGCATACCAAAAAACCCCTTAAACGATACCCATCATGAAATTTTGTGATTTCGGCGCGGCGGCCATATTGGATCTCTAAATTAACCCGAAATTCGTACTCAGCCTACCAAAAAACCCCTTAAACGATACCCATCATGAAATTTTGTGATTTCGGCGCGGCGACCATATTGGATTGCAAAATTATCAGAAATTTCGTACTCAGCATACCAAAAAACCCCTTTAACGATACCCATCATTAAATTTTGTGATTTTGGGGCGGCGGCCATATTGGATCTCTAAATTAACCCAAAATTCGTACTCAGCATATCAAAAACCCCTTAAACGATACCCATCATGAAATTTTGTGATTACGGCGCGGCGGCCATATTGGATCTCTAAATTAACCCGAAATTCGTATTCGGCATACTAAAAACCCCTTAAACGATACCCATCATGAAATTTTGTGATAACGGCGCGGCGGCCTTATTGGATCTCTAAATTAACCCGAAATTCGTATTCAGCATACAATAAAACCCCTTAAACGATACCCATCATGAAATTTTGTGATAGTGGCGCGGCGGCCATTTTGGATTGCAAAATTATCATAAATTTCGTACTCAGCATACCAAAAAACCCCTTTAACGATACCCATCATGAAATTTTGTGATTTTGGGGCGGCGGCCATATTGGATTTTTAAATTAACCCGAAATTCGTACTCAGCATACCAAAAAACCCCTTAAACGATACCCATCGTGAAATTTTGTGATAGTGGCGCGGCGGCCATTTTGGATTGCAAAATTATCATAAATTTCGTACTCAGCATACCAAAAAACCCCTTTAACGATACCCATCATGAAATTTTGTGATTTTGGGGCGGCGGCCATATTGGATCTCTAAATTAACCCGAAATTCGTACTCAGCATACCAAAAACCCCCTTAAACGATACCCATCATGAAATTTTGTGATTTCGGCGCGGCGGCCATATTGGATTGCAAAATTATCATGTAATCACCTACAGAGATAGATTATAGTCTGAAATGATACAAGTTTTATCCCGGGAATAAGTTCCCATGAGACGCGGAAAATAGAACAAAATTTCACGCAGGCGAAGCTGCGGGCATCAGCTAGTCTATAATAAATGTTACATTACACGCGAATGCTCGTGTCGGTCAGGGAGGTAGCATCGTAACGTAATGCTCGAGTCGAATCTATAAATGTTACATTACACGCGAATGCTCGAGTCAGTCAGGGAGGTAGCATCGTAACGTAATGCTCGAGTCGAATCTATAAATGTTACATTACACGCGAACGCTCGTCGGTCAGGGAGGTAGCATCGTAACGCAATGCTCGAGTCGAATCTAATTTGTTACATTACAGGCGAATGCTCCCGGTGAGGGAGCACCTTTACTGACTCAAACCTTACGTACCCTACCACCCTGCCTACAGTGGGAGCCCCGGGTATGCCCTAGGAGGGAAGTCCCAAAACTACGAGCGCTCCGAATGCAAAGTGTGAGAAATGAACAATTGAACACCATGTCTGTGCGATGCGATGGCAGAAAGTAGAGATGGGCCGAGTACTCGGTTGATACTCGGTACTCGGCGCACTCGGCGGGTTTTTCGATACTCGTACTCGGCCGAATAACTCGGTTTTAATGCCGAGTATACTCGGTTTTAGTAAAGCAATATATTTAGGTGGATATAATTAAAATATTGCACCTGGACAAGGAAATCGCTAGAAGGATCCGTTTGGGCTGGGCAGCCTTCAGCAAGCTACGTCGCATTTTCAATTCGCCTATAACGCAGTGTCTGAAGACGAAAGTCTATAAGGAGTGCGTACTACCAGTTATGACATACGGTGCCGAGACGTGGACACGGGTAGGGCTAGTCCATGCCCTCAAAATTGCACGAGCCATGCTTGGAGTATCTCTGAGGTATAAACTCCGAAATGAAGTTATGCGGCGGAGAACCGGAGTGGTCGACATAGCTCGTAGAATAAGCACATTAAAGTGGCAATGGGCTGGCCACATCTATAAACGTAGGGTAGGACGTCCACGCGCCAGATAGACCGACGACCTGGTAAAGGTCGGCCGAGTACTCGGTTGGAAAAAAATTGAACCGAGTAAAACTCGGTACTCGTTACTCGGCAAAAGTGTCACTCGGCCCATCTCTAGTAGAAAGTAATAGCGAGCCGCCCTCTAACCGTTGGCATTTTTAATCTTCATAGAATTCTTGGGGTCGTAAGAGAAGTTCCTAACGCTGGACTGGGTTCCAAGGACCTCTTTTCAAAGTTATACCAGGTTTCCCAACCACACAGCGTTAAAGAAGCACTGTGTAGTGCATCATACAGCTAGAGTCCAATTTGACGGTTACCTCTAATATAATGGATCCCGTGCAATGTACTACCCGTTCGCTCTAACATTGCCGCTGGCGTAGAGGCGTATACCCGAATTGTTAATTAGACGAAGTAAATTGACAGTAGCTAATGTCACTTCGTCATAGAAAATACGCAACATTGTATGAAAAAGTGACATAGTTGCTGTCAATTTACTTCGTCTAATTAAAAATTTGACTTTATTATGGAGCCGAGCGGCAAAGTTAGAGCGAACGAGCAGTAGTATATCCTTGTGATATAAAAAGGTATAGAAGACGTTGACCTAGGGTAAGTCTAGATCTGGACGGTAGGCAGAGACTAGACGGGTTGATATGTACAGGTTTTTATTTCGGGTTTTTATTCTCTTCGCTATGACCCTTAGTCCTCAGGTTTGACCACCACTTGCAGGGCAGGCTGACTCTGACATATAGGTATTATAGATACCTACCAATAATGTTACATAATATTTTGTCGCACCGAACACTTGTGAAAGTTAACAAAGTTACGTTAGCAAAATTGTCTACTGTATTTCAATAGCTTTGAGCAAAAATGTAAACAAACACGTTTGATCCTATATATCCATGTATGTACAAAGTAATCTACATAGTTATTTAAGTTAAGTGATAGACACAATGTCAACACTAGAAATAAAAATAACCTTGCTGTTTTTCATAGCAGATTGCACAAAACCAGCAATTCTTTCATGGGTAGATAACTGTATAGATACGCTTTTACAACAGGCTTCCAGACTACTACTAATTAAAAGTATGTCCCTTAATAAGTTTAATAGATCTGTTAAAAGTAAATTGTACTGCAGGGGCTACTATACAATCAATGATTATTTGTTGGATAAGGAAGCCTGGAAATGACCTGCTCTGCTGGATTCTCAAAAAAATTGTTAAAATGCCTAGTTTTTAGATTCTTTAAAATTTTAAATAGAGCAAAAAAAAGAACAACCCGCTGAGTTTCTTGCCAGTTCTTCTCAGGTGGGTCGCGTTGTGAACTGGTGGTAGAGTTTTTGTTTTATATTCTGGACGTTTTACAAGCGCATCTGTGTAATGCCTATGTGAAATAAATATAATTTTGATTTTGATTTTGATTTCATAGTTACTTACTTGCAATTGAGTATTCACCCTGATTACATTCCAGTATCCAGGAGTCATACAGTGTTCTTACAATCATTTCGACACCAAATAACTTCTTTATGATAGTTTATTTTCATTTAAAATACCTACTCACCTGTCTTAGACAACGATTGTCAAAACATGACATGTTTACATTATTGCCAGATCGGGCAGGATTGGACCATACAAATAATGTCTGTGAATTCACAATATTCAAATTACATAAATCGTGACATCCATGACATAAATTAAAAGTTTCTGTAAGAAGTCCCCACAGAGTTTAGATTTTCATTTCGAAATTAATGAATTTGTGGACCTGGCCGGCATTTTTATTACAGACAGGGGGGGAGGGAGGGGGTGAATTAAATTAAGTCCGTAATTTCGTGTCATTTAGTTTCTTTTTGTGTTCTAATTAAAGTGAGATATTTTACAGAAAGCCATTAAGTCTAGAGATTTATGCGGACCGTGTGTTTTTTACCGCACTTTTGAATGTAAATGTATTTTGGCTTTGAAAGTATAGAGCAACTAGCGGACGTCACGTGGTTTCACCCGCGTAGTTGCTGTTTCCGTGGGAATACGGGAATAAAATATAGCCTATGATCACCGCAAAGAGTATAGCTTCCCAACAGTAAAAGAATTTTTCAAATCGGTCCAGTAGTTCCGGAGCCTATTCGATGCAAACAAACAAGCAAATCTTTCCTCTTTATAATATTAGTACAGATAAAGAAGCGCTCGTAGCTAGCTCCGTGTTCTATGAACCACTGCGTTAAGTAACTTACTCTACGATGGGTACCCAATAGTGTTTAGTTCCATTTACGAGTTTTCCGTGCTTTGGGCGGCACTTTAAGCAGTTGGTCCTGTACAAAGTAATATGATAGTTTCTAAACCAAGTTGAACATTTTCAACAGCAGCTTGAGAAGCAAGGTACTCCCCTTCCCTGTCCATTTCAAAACCGCAAGAGGGTTGACAGCGTCAGTGTAACACCTGCAGTATTACAAACGTTCATAGGTTACCACTATCTATCAGGTGGGATCGTATTCTTGTCTGTCACCACACTACTATAAAAAACCGGCCAAGTGCGATTAGGACACGCGCACGAAGGGTTCCGTACCAAAAAACAGCTAAAAACATGTTTATTGTATGGGACCCCCCTTAATCCCCCGTTTATTTCTAATTTAATTTTATTTGTTGCTATAGCGGCAACAAATATACATCATCTGTGAGAATTTCAGCTCTCTAGCTATCACGGTTCCTGAGATACAGCCTCGGGACGGACACACAGACAGACAGACAGATGGACGGTTCCGTTTTTACCCTTTGGGTACAGAAACTACGGAACCCTAAAAAACAGCTTCTTTCCAACACTTAAACTAAAAAAAATTAAAGCTAAGTATATGTTATATTTTCCATAGGTTTGAAGCCCTGAAGAAGCTGATCCGTCAAGAACACGTCCGCGAACTGCACAGGAAATATGAAGCTGAACAGAAGCAGGAGCTGAAGGACCTCACGAATGCTCGCAAGTGAGTTACTTTTAAGCTATTTCAATCCCTCTAGTTGCAGTAGTTCGATTGGATCGAATAAAGAAGCGCTCGTAGCCCCGCGGACTCAGTGTTCTGTAAACGATCACTGCAGTAAGCAACTTTCACTATGGCCGGTCCATGGATGGGTGACCATCCATGTGATCACTTTGTGACATTTATTTGAGCGTTTCCGTGCTTCGGAAGGCACGTTAAGCCGTTGGTCTCGGTTGCCAGTAAAATGGCAGTCGTTAAGCTAAGTTGAAGGCTTTATTTCAACAGCAGGCAGTCACAACCTGCGCATGTCCATTTAAACACGGCAATACGGCTCACCACCTATTACGTGGGACAAATTATACAAAGGTGAAATGTGGGCATATAATATGCCTCTGCCTACCCCTTCTGGGATATAGGCGTGACCATTTATGTATGTATGTATTTCAATCGATCATTAGATATCACTTATGAAAATAGAAGAATCGAAAGTTGTGTGCCAGGATCGTAGCAAGTGTAAAGCTATAGTCTCTGCCTACCCCAAGGGGAGACAGGCTATGTACCTATGTATGTAAAAGCTGTCTAATACATGATGATAATTTTGTTAGGTCTCATTAGCGATTTGGAAATTGGAGGAATCATTTTATTTATGACCTTAGCCGATCATCGCTTTGGCAGAATTCTCAAACCGAAATCTTCGAAGAAAAAAGAATGATTTTTTTTTAATACAATGCTTTATTTGGCATGAGCTCAGAGCTGTGAAACTCGTCATTAAATTTTTGTGATCGACTCTCAAATAACGTTGAAAATATTAATGTGTGTGTTGTGTCGTGACTCAACAGCATTATAATATAATACTTTCTACAAATCTTTTAAGGATTATTTAAAACACGCGAATTTATTTTACGTAACAAATATACAACTCAGCTTAGCGTAATCAAGCGGAACAAATGCTAAAGTATTTATCTTTTCAAAACATGGAGGCGTTGCACGAGAATTCATTAATGGAAACATATGGAACTGACATATCTTCCATAAGTCCTATTTGTATATGTAGGTAGGTAATTAAGGTGAAATATGGGCGTATACTATGCCTCTGCGATGTAGTCCCACTATGTCGAGTCCCGTTACGTCGAGTCTCCGCTACGTGGAGTCGTTCCTTGGGTCGGTGCAATAAAGCGTAGTCGCCTCTACGTCGAGTCGCCGCTACGTCGAATTGTTCCGAGGGCCGCTGCGCCGCGCCGGTGCAATAAAACGTAGTCGCCGCTACGTCGATTCACTCTGAGTGTAAGCACCACCAAGTGGATGTGCCGACACGTCGAGGAAATGGGTCCACCATTTCTGTAATAACACTACTGGAAGAAAGATCCAGAAAGGGGTTTTTTTTTTTTTTTTGTTTACGCGGGGAACGCATTTACGCGCCTTCATCCCAGCTTCGGGGGCAGCTGGGATGGTGTGTGGGACTCCCGGCCCGGTCCGGAATGGACCGTCCTACCCACTAAACCCCGCGGTGTTCCTCCTCACCCTTTAGCCGGGCCGAGGGATATCAAAAGATTATTCACGTCGACCCGGCTAGGGGCGCCCCGTTAATTCGGGGCTCTCCTCGGGGGAGCCAGATGGGCGGCTCCCCAAAGCTCCCTAAGGAGCTGAAATGACCACGCCTGCACCGCTCTCGAGCGCTCCTCTGTAATAGAGGAGACAGAGAGCGGCTGGCGCAGGCGTGCGCTAATGGGCACCCCCGGAACACGGGGAAGGTGCCCACCGCCATGTGACCGTTGGTGGGCGGGGTCCCCCGACCTTACGCCCACGGTCAAGAAATAATCAGGGGCGCGCAGTGACTCCTTACCGCGGCGCCCCCGAACTGCACGATAGGGCGGAAGCATCTACCCTAACTCCCGCCCCCCCGTGCAGTGCCTCTCACTTTGCCGCCATCGCCTTGCCACAAATGTGGCAGAGCGATGGCAGCCAAGCACTGCTGCCACCGGCCGCGCTGTTAATCGCGGCCGACAGCAACACACAACCAAGCAATTCCGTCAAATGACGGCCGAAAACGGTCCCAATGCATCTACCGGCCAGAAAGCCGGGAGCATTGGGGTGTTCGCCACGGTGTGCTGCGCTGAACGCAACACCGTGGGCCTAGCAGGCCCACCGAACTGCGACCCCCTCGCCATGGGGTCAGCTTGCCGGGATATCGGTACATCGACTAATGAGGGCTGCACACCGCACCCATTAGCCGACGTTCCAGGGTGCACCGTCTTAGTCCAGTTGCCACTCCACTCGGGCATATAGCCCGAAGGGATAGAAAACCGGACCAAGCTCACTAGGAGGTTTCCCGACCTAGCACCCCATCCAGAAAGGGGTGCCACGGATGATAATATTTTTCTACTCTTGATTCTATAGATATTTATTATTATTTGTCGTCTAGATCCCGTGGCACATTTTTTTTTATTCGATTTATTTGGGCTAGATGACGTTATGAGAAAATGTCCACAAACTTTTATTTATTCATTTTATTTAATAACAGTTCAGCTGAATCTGTTATCAAAAAATATAAGTGAAGACAGATTTGTGAACGATGGCAATGAAAACATTGCAAACAAAGTATGGTCCAGTAGTTACATCGTAGAACTAGACAATGGAATAAATGGTATACGACGGGCGTGAGCTTTCTTCTTGACATCACAAAATAATAAACCGAGAATAGGTACTTCTTTTGGTCTTTACACAAAGATAGACACTACGATCCTTGGCATATACAATTTTTGGGCATCTCCATTATTATTCCTTGCCTCCTACTCAAGGAAACATTATTGCTGCTGTACTTTTTTTTATATGTTCGAAATTAGAAATTGGCATAGGAAACATTATCCTGCATCCTTGGACGTCTCTTTTCAGAACTCCCCTTCGGGATTGTGTTGAATAATAAATTTTCTTTCAGATCTTTTTCATTAAATAAATATCGAATTGTCATTCACGGGACAGTTCTTTTATTATACATAAATAATACCTACTTATGTTATGTATATAAAATATTGTTTATTTATTGAATACATCACGCAAGCTCAAGATTTTCTTATTATGTAGGTTTTGTTTTAAACTTAATATAATTTTCTGCTTCAAATGTTTATGTTGAAATACAATGATATCAAAAAATCTCTACAAGTCGCCATTACTTTCCGAGGTGGGCATCGTCATTTTGGCGAGCGGAATAAAAAAGAAAGTAAATTAAATTATCAAAAACCGGGACAAACGATGTTGTCTTTTAGTACGTCAATAAGTTACATAATATCGTTGGTAACGCCGTAAAAATTGACCTGTCTTTAATATTGTTGCAGTGATGACTACGCATACGGCACCTACGGCGAACAAGAACCTCGGGGTCTGCAACAGCTGCCGATGGAGTATCCCGCTGACGAGCCCTCCTCCCGACACAACAAGTATGTAAACTCATTCATTTAGTATTTATTTATTTTATTAGTATTACAGTCAACGAGATATTTACCACGTGTTAATAAGTTTCTCATATTTCCTCCGTAATCTAAAATAAATTGCAACACTTCTAAAATATGGTAAACTATGCATTTGGATTCTCAGTAATGGGATCCCGTTTATCCTTTGGTTACGAAACCTTAAAAAAATAAATTCATTGTACATAATTATACTAGGTGCACTTATACCACAGGGCGGAAACTTCATACAAAAATGTTCGTTTTCACCCACAGTAATATAGGTACACGTAATGTGAATGCTTGAATCAAGCTTGAATTTGTTTGTGAGTATGCTAGGGACACTAGCAATGGAAACAAAATAATAAGGAACAGAACGCAATCTCATGTATGTAGGTACTTTTTTTTCAAATCTACCCTCGGCTCAGCGCAAATTAAACCAAAGCAATAGCACAAAGTACGTAGTAATATTAGTAATGCAACGCAGTGACACTCTCTCAAGTACTGACACGGCAATAGACACATCAACTTTGGTGGGGGATGGGGAAGCTCTTAAAAAAAAAAAAAAAAAAAAAAAGCTTACTCAGTGGGAGGCAGGGAGTTGCCGATCTGTATGTAATACTATTATATTATCTTTGCTTATACGGTGTATACTAACGCCCAAAAGTTTCTAGCTCGCACTAACTACAACCACAGATTAATAAATAGTTGCCACAACCACAGTCTAAAGTAGGTTTTCTCTGGATACTGTGCTAAAACTAACCAGTTGACCTATGTTCTCAGGAAGCCACCATCAGCCGGCAGCCGCCAAGTGTCGCAGTTCTCCCGCTACTCGGACGCCATGCTGCCCCCCGTGCGCCGCAGCATCCTCCACCCCTACTTCGACATGCCGGCCCGCGACTACCTCCCCTACTACTGAACGCTGAACCCGGGCCCCACGACCCAGGACGAACCCACGTCGCTAACCCCAGGGAAACTCTCCCATAATGTACAAACCAACCTATTGGCTTTAATCCCAAATATCAGTATTGACTAGTCATATCGAAAGCATATCCTTTCGCTTTCGCTGTAGACGGCACTTATCATACGATGCGAGCTTTCCCAGCATAACCTTTTTATATTTATAAAACTGATTTTGAACGTAGATAATACGATATCTGAAATTTTAATATACCCCTTTTTAATAACCATTGTATTTTTCGATAGGTTTAAGGTTAGAATTTTCTGTATATTCGATTACTAAAATTGTATACTTCCTACGAGACAATAATATACAATTTGAGCAATTATTCCATTGCCGTCAATTCCCAATAAGTTACTGTGACAATAAAAAAAAATTAAAATGTAATTCGACAATAATAATGAATGGATGTTTAGAAATTGGTGTTTAGTAGAATTATAAACGTGTTAAGTAAGTTATCCCTTGTATACTAGGAATTTAATAAGTAAAGGCCGTTTATTACCGGCTGAATCATTTGCTTTTCACTGCGATTCAATTTTTTATATCTAAACTTTGATTATATAATATTATCTTTATATACTCTCCTACTGAGCTAGATTTATGTTCTGTTGAGGTACTGTCCAAGCCAGATGATCTCAAACGAAATAAAGCTTCACATATTCCTCCTTAAAAGACTTGTAGCTATCTATAATTGTTGTAGGTACTTTGTAGTTATGTAAACAATCCTTAATTATTTGTTGTATTTGTGCAGTGAGTTAAATAAAAGAATACAATATTGCTTTTATGTTAAACAATAGACAATTAATTTCCTACTATGTAAATATTTTAAAGCTTTAGTGTTCTGACTGAATCGCATTACTTATATCCTTCCACGACATTTTGCCAGTACAATATAGTCAAATACATATGTATTTCAATAAAATTATTAATTTCAATCGATGATTGTATCAACAATATCCTACATTTTAGTATATAGTTATCAATAGAATCTATATATTCCGTTTATTCAAAGCAAATAGATGATAATTGTTGTGATTAGTGGCTAAGTATATCGTTACCATGTATTATAAATCAAAAGCCTTCAAGACGGCTAGGGGTGTCGGCTGCGGCTTGCCATAATGCAAGCCACTCTCTCACAGCATTCTCGTATTCATATTCGAGTGGTACGAATAAGCAACCGAATCCCGACAAAAATGCTTTAACTACAATTAAATGTTTCATGTTTATTATAATACATAGTTAATTGTAAATTAGAATTCGCCATGAGGCTTATTCAAATATTTGTGTACTAACTAATGGAATGTAAGAATAAAACAGCCGCCGGATAAAAATATCGTAGATTGAACACTTCAAATAGTGAAAGGTGACTCTTCAAAGTTAATATACATTTTGAGAAAGATTTATACACGGTGAGTTAGTGAGTTATACATTATTTTCTTAACGTATGTATATAATACTAACATAGATTGCTTATGTATTATATTATTTTACTGAGTATTTATAACAGAGAAAAAACACAAACTTAAAGATGCAGAGTATCTGACTTACTTAATTTTAACCAATTAAGATAAATAACGAAACATAATACCCATATTTAAACATTAAAATCATATGAAAATTCGCAATATCTTTTATAAATATATTTTAAAACTTTATGAGTTTAATATTTTAAGTTTATATATATCTTTTCTTCATTCTATAGCAAATATAATAACATGTATTTGGTGTAGCTTTTAAAATTAATATAATTACTGTCAGTTCTCTCCCGTTCCCTACAAAATACAATAATTTGGCGAAGCACGACTGAGAAGGCTGTAAATCTAGGAAAGTTGTTACCTATTTGTGTACTATATATATTATTATATATCTTATTCAACAATCGACATTTAAGACGACGATAAGTCGACATAAACTCACAGACTAATAAATTTGGCTTTAAAACTAATATTACATGACATGCACCGTTGTGGCTTGAGCATGTCAATCAATTCGTTAAACTCCTATTTACTAACGTGTGTGACGTTTCTCCCGCAAACACGTTACATTTAGCGAGATATCTACACAATACAATATATTTATTTATATACTTATAATTTTCTAACAATATTCTGTAGAATTTTACAAATTATTTTATTGTCTTTTAAAATCGTTAGTTAGATAGTTGATCGATAATATTGAGTAGTATTTACTGTATGCGTATTAAAATATCGTTATAGGTGTTTGACTAATGGACGATGTAGAAAAACTGAAATATGATCTATATCGCAGTCACATATCTTGCGATTGTAGTCGCATATCCCTAATATAATATTGTGAACTGTAGTTATATCAGTTACCTATGTAAATGTGGTGACAATAACTACCTATCGAATGCATTTATTCATTCTAACATTTTCGTATAATAATTCGATTTTCCCACCGTATAAAGCCTTCTGTCAAGCAGAGTATGCACTGTAGGCATATTGTATAATCGAATACTACGAGTATATTATCAATTGTATAATTATGCATTCGATGGTGTGAATTACGACAATAATTGTAATAAAAGTAATTATTGCAGCGCGGTCTTGTAACAGACAATAAATGAAAACTTACTTTGACAATAAATTTGATAATAATAAAAACTATTACATGGAAATTGCTATGTTATATAATATGTATACATATATATATACTTAAATATAAATTATATATATACTTAAATATATATTGAATAAGAATTGGACCGCGTCTGTCCGTTAATTAGGTATACAATTTAACGTATCCATTAATCATTAATGTTTTAACATGTATATTAATTGGTGTTTTTTTTTGGGAAATAAAGATAGTTACATACTCCTGAGCATAATCGTGTTATTATTTTTCTTCTTCCTTTAAAATCCTTATGAGTGTCGCTTCTACTTACTACCATTATATCTGAATTATACAAAAGGAGTAATATACACCGTGAGTAATCGAACATAAAAAGTGGGTATGTAAGTGTAGGAACTTCTATACAGATATATCCAGTTTTTAAAAACCGGCCAAGTGCGTGTCAGACTCACACACGGATGGTTCCGTTCCAAAAATACGACCTATTGGTTGTTATAGCGGCAACAGTAATAGGTACCTACATCATTTGTGAAAATTTTTACTCTCTAGCTATCACCGATCCTGAGATTATAGCCTCGTGACGGGCAGACAGACAGACAGACGGACGGCGAAGTCTCATGAACAGGGTCCCGTTTTCTAGCCTTTGCGGCACCCTAAAAATGAACAATTCTATTGAAGAAACCATTTTCAGCGAATTAACACAAAATCCCGCTCCCATTGTTATCATCTAAACAGCCTGAAAAGTTTACTAACTCCGTATTATATTAAGGCTATCACGGCAGTCGATCTGAACCTATTAAGCCATCAATCAGATACCCGCTCGGTCAGAAACTAATCAAAGTTTCTGCTTTAACAATGAGTTCTGTAAAAGTTTTACTTGCCTAAAGACCGAATTGATCGGACCGAAAACTTAATCAACCCAGTAGATCAGATGTTGGGGGATTCGTTAATAATGAGGTACCTATTGAATTGGTATATTTTCGCATGATGTATATGTCGCAGGCATTTTGTATGAATCCGCCGTTTACAAACGGCGTCGTCATTTTACAAACGCTCGCTGTTATGTAATATGCCGAAGGCAAAATGTATAATGCCGTGTCATTATATATTATGCCTAAACATTTGATTTACGATTGAAACGCCGTATACATAATGCCGCGGCAAATTGAAGTATTTAGTTCTGTTTTTTACCACGCGTGTCGCTGTTGGCCAAAACAAACAAAATGGCGTCCAGTAGTAATTTTGTTACGCAAAAAGTTATTGAAAAAAGTGCAAATACCAAGTGTTTAACAGATTTGTCACAAAATAATTGTGACTTTAAGGACATTTATTACGGTGAATTAAAAAAAACTTTACGATCGTCAAGCAGAAACAATAAAAAAACCGTGGACAACTGAGAAGATTTTTGAGGTTATCCGGCACCTAAAAAATGCTAAGAATGATAGAATCTGGTTGTGAAAAATAGTCTTAAATGTTATCTACCAAGCAGGACATACACAAGAATGAGCGGTTCGATAAATAGTTCGTTGTGATAGCTGCGCAATCTGACTTGGTTAGGTTAGGTTAGAAGGCATTAAGCCTTCGTGGTTATTTTTTTTTATAACCATGTAGTGGAAAGTCATTTTTCTGCGCTTCTTGGTCCTAGTACTACTATTTAAGTAGTGTTTTTTTTTTTTTTATTTTACCACCTCATTGTTAAAAAAAAACCACGAAGGCTTAATGCGGGAGCTACGCTCCGCTCCGCTCCCGCATTAGCCTTCTAACCTAACCGAAAAAGTCTGATTTGTCCAAACTGTGTTTTCTTCATGGTCACCCTAAAACTATAGCCAACGTTGAAATTTTATCTAATTAACGAGTTGTCATTTTGCCTTCGGCTTATTACATAACAGCGAGCGTTTGTAAAATGACGACGCCGTTTGTAAACGGCGGATTGATACAAAATGCCTGCGACATATACATTCCATATCGGCTGCTTAAAATCAAAACATAGTAACTCGTTGTATCAAAAATGTTCAGGAGAGCCAAAAACGTGGCGGCAACTTTGATTTGTTTGCCCGACGAAAATAGCGATTTGGATGTTTGACGAAAATTTGTGCTATATTGTTAACATTTTAGTTTGTAAGACTCGTAATAGTTTAAGTGTTTAATAACCTACACTTGAAACCCTCGTACTTTATTTTTATTTGTAAATTCACCCAATTAAGACCGCTAAAACAAAATCAAAACATACTAGTAAGTCTGCTTACTAAGTTATTAATTTGATTTTCTATGGTAAACGTTAAGACGAAAACAAATTCATTATCAATCAATATCAATACATATAATAAAATCGTAACAGGTCGCTGTTACAGACAGCGACCTGTTACGATTACGTTACGTTTTGTTTAGCTGGTTATAAAAAAATAACATCATATCGTCTGCTTACTGGTAAAATATGTTAAGTGCACATTTCCTTGAACTGAGATAATAAGCTTTGAAAGTTTCATCGATTTAAAACTATTATTAAATTTTTTTTTTTAATTCTTTAATGCCAAATCAATACATAGATATAATAAAATCGTAACAGGTCGCTGTCTGTACATGGAAGATAAATAAGAAAAAATATTATAGGGGGGCTTTATGAACGCAATAGAACCCAAAACAATGATTTTTAGAATTTTTGTCTGTATGTCTGTATATCTGTTTGTCTGTACGGTTGTGCACGCTAATCTCAGTAACCGCTCAACCGATTGCAATGCGGTTTTTTTTATTGTGTTGAGGTTTGCTCCAGTTAACATTTAGCGTTTGTTTTATGTAAATCGGTTTAGAAATAAAAGAGTTATAACACTTTTAAGAATCAGATATTTTGAAAATTTTAATTGTAGGGGTTTCTTTGAATGTGAGTGAGCCTAAACTGGCGTGTTGGCTTAATCATAAAAGAACTTAATGATTAAGACTATTTTTATGAAATAGACTTAATCATTAAGCTCTTTTATGATTAAGCAAACAGGGCAGTTTCAGACGCTGCTTGATGACTCTGATGAAGAAATACCTTTCCTTTCATACACCTTATGTGACGTAAACGAAGTTGCGGGCTCAGCTAGTCCTACATACATAGTGACTTTAACAATCCTAAAATACCATTGAATGCAAATTTGTATTAAAAATCCAGTTGACTTATAAAAAGACATTAATTAACGTACCTACCTAATTGAAAAAGGACTCGTAAATGAAACATTCTCAACTTTCTCAGGCCCTCAGTCATGGAGGTCGGTAGTCCTAGGCATTATAGCAGCCTGCAACGATCCCGCCGCCGACTGCGGAATCCGGGTGGGAGATTTATCTCCCGCTTCCACCCAGCAACCTCTATCTCGAGCATAACTTGATCGCAGAGAAATACGGCTGATTCCACTTTCTTTCGCTAGAAACCATAGCCCTCATCATAGTTTCCAACGTTAGATCGTCCACGCCACGCCCAAGCCTGCAACGAGGTCTCATGCTGAGCATTCCGCCTGAGTATGCAGAGCCGCGTCCTCGCTGCAGTCATTGCAGTGCTGACACTCGGATGTTACCTCCCGGCGTAATACGCCACAGATACTTACCGAAGTACCCGTGCCCGGAAAGTGTCTGTGACATTCGATAGGTGAGACCACCATTGGCGCCTCTCCAGCCACTTCTCCATGACCGGCTTTACCGCTCCAATAGTGGTGAGTCCCCTCTGTGGTTGCTCGTATTGCTTCTTCCATGTTTTCATGAACTCCTGGCGGAGCAGGGACCGCTGGGTCTTGATTTCTTGGGGCTTAGGCCTGTGGTCCCGCTCCAGCGCCTCCTCACGCCGCTGATATATTGACGCAAGGGCTCTCGGCTACGAGACATGCCGCCTCGACAGAGATCGTGCGGCACCCTCTAAATACCCTCACGGCCATTGTATTAAGCGGGCTATGTAGTCTAGCGTCGTTGCGGGCTGTCAAGGTATCTGCCGATATAGGGACCCCGCATAGGGACATGCTCCGCGCGATCCAATGGTTCAGTCTTCTACAGGGAGCGTTGGGTCCCTTTATGTTTGGCAACAATTGCGTGAGTGCAGCTGAAACCCCTCTCAGTTTTGGGACCAAACTTCGGAAGTCGTGTCCGAAGTTCTATTGAGCTATCGAGTATGAGCCTAGATATTTCACTCGATGATACCGATGCTGACGCCCCATACGATGTGTCATTATAGGTACACCTGGATCGATAAAATTGCTTGTCGCTTAATACATTTTTAGCACGGAGTAAAACACTCGTGCGCCGCCGATGAGACTGGACTTACTAAATGAAACGTCATTGATTTTACAATTGGCGCCAAATTCAAAACATAGCAAGTTGGTATTTCAAATTCATAACTTAGTAAGTAGCTTTTTTTTTTTATACTACTTGGGTGGCAGACAAGCTTACGGCCCACCGGAAGGTTGGTAACCGTAGCCTATAGACGTTTGCAAGACCAGAGGCGCTACACACGCGCTGCCGACCCGGGCGCAGGTTGTGACGACCCACAGTTGAAATTTTTCAAGCCGCCCATAAGGCCTTCAACTTGGCTTAACGACTGTCATTTTACTGACAACCGGGACCAACGGCTTATCGTGCCTTCCGAAGCACGGAAACGCTCGTAAATAAATGTCACAAAGTGGTCCACGTGGTGGTCACCCATCCATATCCGGCCATAGTAAATGTTGCTTACTGCAGTGATCGTTTACAGAACACTGAGTCCGCGGGGCCACGATCGTATTTCCTTGGAGTACAAATTCAAAACTTAGTATGTCAGAATACAAATTTAAAATCCTAGCAGTTCAAGCTTCAAGCTTTTAAAGGGATGAAGGATTTTAAATTTGTATTCTGACATACTAAGTTTTGAATTTGTACTCCAAGGAAATTTTCGTTACCATTAATTATATTTTCAAAATTACTTAAGAAACTGGGTGTTTTAAAGTCCAAATCATTGCTATACTATTTAGTAAGTCGAAAAATGACATACCTAAACCGTTTTTTTTTTTCAAAATCACCTGTTACTAGGTTTTGAATTTGGGCAGCCGATATATCGTAAACTATGGATAAGGTCATCAAAATCAGTCAAATCGTTTCGGAAGAGTTCCACCACAAACTCCATGACAAGAGATTTTTATTTACCTATTAGATCTTTTTCATTTAAATAGTATAGGAATTAGAATTATGAGCATATGGCCGTTTTTTATACTACTAAGGTGGGCAAACAGAGACACGCTTAGGGTCCGTTCGCGCAGCCGTTCGGCTCCGATTGCGTGCGCGCTGCCCCACGCCGACCGCCATTTTGATAGCACAATTTAAACAGAACAGTTGTGTGCACTTATACGAAAACATGACTGATGAAAAATTAATATATTTCTTCATCGGAGCTATCTAGAACCATGTTCCGAAAAGCACCCGTTAACACCGAAAACAAAACTTGGAATACTGGTACTGCCTTTGTAGTGAATCGATGCATCCGACCGGCTGCGAGCGCATCCGACCGGCTCCGAGCGCATCCGCTTTCAGCCGGTCTGTGTGAAATAGTTAGCGGCTCCGCTCCGACCAACTCCGAGCGTATACGATCCGGTCTGTGTGAAACGTGAGCACCGATGCTCTCCGGGCCGGTCTGTGTGAACGGAACCTTAAGCCCCTCCGAATGGTTGATCACCTAAGCCTTAAGATCAAGTTGTGACGACCCGCTGTTAAAATTTTTCAAGCCGCCCGCGCCCGTAATCAAAGTTTAAAGGTATATAAAAATAATCTTCGAAATGTGTGTACGCTCATAACTTCAAAACGGCGGAACCAATTTTTTTGACAAACTTTCGCAAATTCTTAACCGCACTGAATCCGACTTGGATAGATTAGGTTAGAAGGCTAAGGCGGGAGCGAAGCGTTGCGGAGCTTTCGCATTAGCCTTCGTGGTTATTTTTTTTTATAACCACCAAGTTACCACCAGTCACTTGGTTTTTGAGAAAAGAACATTTCGAGAAAAGGACATTTTGAGAAAAGAACATTTCGAGAAAGGACATTTTGAGAAAAGGACATTTTGAGAAAGGACATTTCGAGAAAAGGACATTATGACAAAGGACATTTCGAGAAAAGGACATTATGAGATGAGACGCAAACATCTTCACAAACTTTCACATTTATAATATTAGTAGGATGTGAAAGTTTGTGAAGATGTTTGGATGTTTGTTACTCAATCACGCTCTAATGGCTCAACTGATTTGGCTGAAATTTGGTACAGAGATAGCTGATAGTCTGGAATAACACATTTAAATCTCGGGAATATGTTCCCACGGGAAGCGGGAACGGGTACTGAATCTCACGCGGGCGAAGCAGCTAACATCGTCTAGTTGAGTATATTGATGATGTTTTAGCCAAAAATCATCAAGATCCGTTCATAAATAATGCAACACCAATCTTCACCACTTTTCTATCCCATTTTCCTCTTATCAAAATCTCTCGACAAAAGTTGTATTTTAAATCAAAGAACATGTGTGGCAAGTCTGGTGAAAATCGGTCAAGAAATGCGTCCTCTAGACCGGAACTGACAACCAGACATTATACGCCCCAAAAGCAGAATCGTCCATACTGTCGAAACTGAGACTCTCGTTCGCTACGCTCACTCTCGACGTGAGAAAATTAGCTGTAAGTAGCAAAATCCCAACTTTTCACCAGAGTCAAAACTAGTTCACTAGCCAGCGATGATGATGCGAAGATAGTGTCGACGCTGCGAGTGATACCAATAAAGGGATGAGCAATAAAACAAGCAGGTATCGATATTTCTTATATATTTTTACAATTGAAATAATACAGGCGGCTACATACAAAATAAATAAGTCTTTATAAAATTTACATTACAGTGTGATGATTTAAAATAAAAGTTTATAAAATAAGTCAATTTCTATAAAAAAAAAACTGTACACAATCACTTCCAAATAATGAAATTGGTAACGGTCAATTTCAGTGTCAAAAGCAAATAAAAATAAGTCTTATTACACACATAAAAAAAAATATCGCATAATCAATCTATTTTGTCGACTGTACATAGAAAGTAGCGATCCAGCGCATATTTGCCGTACATATCTCAATAAACAATATCAATAACATAAAAATTACGAGTATTTGTGCTATTTTTATAGGGTTGGAAAACTTTTCATGAAGTGTGCATGAAAGCATAATGTCAGAGTTTCCGATTCCTCCGTTAGTGTCAGAAGTGTCCTTGTAGATAACCTTGACAGGTTTTTTATCTTGTTTGGTTTATACGTACTGCTTGGCAAAGAGGTCTATAAAATAAACTAATATTTTTTCATACTGGCTACATTCGTCTAAATGCTATCGACACGTCACTATGTGGTAAAGTGAAGTGCGACAATATCATGTAGTGAAAAAAAAAGATACTTTCTTGTTCCTATAATAACAACCCGTACCTGTCTTTTCCTACCCTTTTTGCCAAAGCATGTTTACAAAAATTAAACATAAAAATTTTTGGAATATGGAAAAAATAGAAAAAAAAATTAAAGAAATCAGCGGAATCGACACAATAAAATTCATAAATGGAATGTGTCTTGATTGGTGGGGAGAAAGAGAACCGTTTATAATTGGCACAATATAGTTTGTAAGAAGGCGGTACAATAGATACATTTTTTAATATCGTCATTAAAAACGTTGCAACATTTTTACACCTTAAAAACTATAGAGCAACACTCTTGGGCGTACATACAACATTGAACATTTATAGCCCATTTACAGAAGTAAATCTACTAGATTCAACGCACATCTTTTTGTAAGAAAAAGATTTTGAGTCGCATTTTACTAGGATACTTCGAAAACAGGCGCTTATTATATTCTAGCATTCTTTTATAAATATGTAGAAACGTACCTTAGTAGTTGACTAAAAGACAGTTATAGCAAGAATATCGATATAAAAAAATATCGATAAAATACTCAAATCGATAAGTCAACTAAGAACGGCACATCACTATAAAAGTGTTACAGGCTTAGTCTACACAATATGAGTGACAAAAATTTACATACTACACTCACACGGCCACATTACATAAATAGTTCGTAAGTAAAGCCCTATACTCACTGACAACATCAACATTTCAACATAAATATTAGCTGGTGTTTGTTAGTGATGTAGGGATGTGTAACCTACTTTACAGTTACTATAAAAAAGCCAATATCCAAAAACTTGCACGAATCAGGCACGTTTGAAACTATACTGAGATGAAACTTCATGATAGTATGACAATACCCTGATAATAATTAGTTCATATATTTATGTCCATGAATTTTGTGCAAGTGTAAAAAAAATGGTTATGAAAATGGAGTTAAAGATTACTTTCCATATGTTGAGGTTTAATAGTATTAGATAACTAAATAAAATAAATAAATATAAATAAATAAATAAATATTCACGAAGATTTCACACATCGCTATCTGATCCCAAAGTAAGCTAGGAATAACCTGCTTGTGTTATGGGTATCAGACCACGGATATTAATACATATATACTTTTAAATACATACATATTATACATAGAAAACACTCAGACTCTTGAAACAAACATTTATGGTTCACACAAATATTTGTCTCCGACTTTAACTATAGTATAAATTTTATCGATAGTCGACTATGCGTTCTATATACAACACTAGCATCAGTGTCACTCTTGAAAATGAAATAAAAATAATTACCAAGTAATTATTTACTGTTTATTTCTGTTGTGTTTATTATTGAAATAATTTTAACATTATTCTTTTACAAAATTATACTCCGTACTCAAGAAACGGTAGGTTTTTCTACATCAAAAGCTGCTCTAGCGTTTAGGTTTTGAAAATGTTATGTAAAATTAAAATTAACCTAAGAGTTTGGAGTTTACAGTGAAATGCTATGTATGTTAAAGGTTCTATTTTGTTTTGTAAAAGTGTTTTTTTTTTATATTTAGCTCGCCAAATTGACGTCGCCACCAGCCTGATGGTAAGCCGTGGCGCATCTAGCGATTGAAAAAAAAGTCTAAAAAAAAAAGTTCGTTTAAAAAAAGTATTTTTCTATGTTCGCCGCTAAAGAGGTATATGATAAGATTCGTTTACTTTTGCAAATCATTCACAGTATTCGGAATAAGATTGTTAATATCAATCGAAGCATTCTTTTTTTCTTCCTTACGCAATAGTAACTTCAGTTCCTTTGCTATTTAGCTGCATATCCAGCTGCCTACACTTACTATACATATACTTTACATACGCATTTCTTTGATAACCGCAACGGACAATGCATACCTGGCCATAAGGGATAACAATCTAAACTAAACTTTAAGAGCAATGAAATAACGTCGAAAATAACGCTTACAATTTCCAATTTGAGATTGAGTTATAATTTTTTATTTACTAATGAAATCTGGTGCACATAAATTTCATAAAGTCCCGCAAGTTGGTATTGCGCTGGAACCTTGTCATAATGACAGCTAAGTGACGTCATCGTGACGTAGCGCGAGCGCGGGCTGGCCTCGCAAAGCTGCGTACAGTATTTTTTTTAGTACTGACGGCTCGACGGACATACGTCACCAAGATGGCCGCCAAGCGCAATATCAACGCGCGGGGCTTATAGTTGTAATGTTAGTTTCCCTACTAGTTACTTAAAATCATACTTTTCATACTGCAGTATTTTGCTCGCCAAGTGTGCACTCGCCCTTAGGCGGGATGTTTGCGCAAGATAGTCTTTTATGTCATATTTTCAATACAAAATTGCAATACAATATTGTCTGCGGGAATACTGTTTTCTTGGGAATGTAATTTAGTTGTTGATTGGTATAGTTTTCGTGACGTGAAAGAGAGAAAACTCAAACGAAATTTTTGTAAGAAATATGGAATTTTTTTTTCTTACCGACCTATCTAGTCTGTATGGTAAAGAGAAAAAAACATTTTGAAAAAGCCTACGTCCAGCAGTGGACTGCGATAGGCAGATTAAATTGAAATTTCTTATCGACTGACTTCGGATTGGAAATATTGGAAAGAAAATCTTCTAAAAAACAAGCAATATGTAACTTGTTGATACCGTCCATTGTGTCAATTAAGTTAAAAATGTCCAAAAACTGTTAATTAGTTAAGTAAGGTAAAAGTGTTGAACCTATTTTGATAAAAATATAGTATCTATGAGATTACAATTGTCTAGGTAAGGATATTTTTTTAATGACTGGGATCTATCTTTTTACTAGATCGAAAGGCCATGGAATACGGAGACAGGTTGTGGCTCTTGTCAAGAAAATTTCAAGCCACCCAAGCTTCAACTCGGCAATACAAAAACATCTAAAAATCAATATTAAATGCAAAATTTTAGGAATATAGTACGATTTTTGATTGTGCCATCGAAATAAATCAGTCATACGTAAATATGGTTTAAGATTTTAAAAAAAACTGCTGAAGAAAAGTATATCTATTATAAAATATGTATACATTTTAATCCAGCATATCTACTTAAGCCTAACAGCAATATATTTGAAACTATCTATCATTATTCTACGCATAAAATGGCACTAGCAGGACGAACGCACAAACATATCCCGCCAAAATCATTCTAACTGTTGCCCTGCGTTGTGAATGAAAATTTGAGATACACATGCTACTTATTAATACGACTTGAGCTTGCTAGTGTCTAAATATAGTATAACACTCATACTTATAGAACTCGGAACTTCACGCGAAAGACTTTCACTTACATACACCGACGTTTCAGACACGTTGCAGCGCCCGTGGTCGCGGTTGGACAGTATAAGTGTAAAAAATTGCGAAAGTTTAAAAATAAAATGTAGTATAATAATTTAGCAAGGTGCGTTTATTCGAGAATCTTCTTTTATTGAAAAGACAACTATGACCCTCATATATATATTTTTTATAGCTACAGATAATAAATTAAAAAATATGAACTGATATTGAGTTTTAACTAGCTTGGTTTGGCCAATTACAACGCTCACACGATCAGTGCGACTTTAGTAGCGCCAATCAAAACGCAGTTTCCCGCATTTCCCGCGTTTCCTACCTAGACTAGCTGCCAGAAATACTCCGTTAGTAGTATAGAACAAGATGCATCTAATAAGCTATAAATAACATCTGTATTTCAAAAGCAAAACATTCACAATGACAACGCCAACTATGAATCTATGTGTCGGACACTTCATTCTAATTAATACGAGAATATACAATTTTCTTACACTTCGCTATACGAGAATATACAATTTTGGTATACTCGATATACGAGAATATACAATTTTGTTACAGCCCATATATGATAGTATACAATTTTTGTATACTCCATATACGAGCATTTACAATTTTGTTATACTCAATGACGTCACAACATTCAATAAGACGGTTTTATGAACCTAAAGCCGATTGTGTATGTTTTTGATCGTGTTTACGGTTATTGAGAAGTTCCATATTATAGTTTGATTGCAACTGTAGTCGTGTGTAATCTGAATTTTTTTTTTATTATTTATACAGGTTTCGTTTAAGCTATGGTAAGGAAATGTAAGACGGAATGAATTGACGGTAGGTAAATCTTGGCAAAAGGAGTAGAATATAACAGGAGGCGCCACTGTGCAATTCATGTAACGGCATTTCCCGCTAAAAAGAAATTATTAATTTTACGTTGAAATGTATTGTACATATTGTAGTTATTCATTTATTAACTGACATACGTTATTGACAGCATTTGACAATATAGCCAGCAAGCAAAATATTAGTTCCCGTTTCTAGACTATTTTACCAAACTGTATTTGAAATATTAATTTAATCGTATATTCTGATACATGATCAATTTATACCACTGTCCCGTATTTTTATCAACACGATCGAATGTCAGACATTTTGTTCCGAAATTCCCAAACGTAAACACGATAAAAACATACAACTTCCTTAATTGACGAACCACCAATTATAAGCAGTCTTCACAATTACACCAATAATTACATTACAATTACTATAGTAAAAAATACTGGACCATAAATTGATTTAATAGGAATTACAACATCAGAATACAAATGGAAACGCACATGGGAATATGTACTTTAATACTCAGCAATAAGGGTGATGTTATAACAGCAAAATTTGTTTGAAAATCTGTCTCGAATATTTTGGAACGAATCAAAAAAATGTATACGCAATAATGCACTCTATTACTGAGCAATAAGGTACATTTGATCAGAAACATGTGCGTTATATTCTGATCACCACTAGTTTCGATTTTAATACACATTATAAGTTGTGTATAATTTTATCTATCTCCAAAGACGATTCATACTTAACTAGAAATAAGAAAGTATTTTAAAAATACATTTATTCTTAAATTAATTTCACAATTAATTGTAACTTCTATAATATTGCACGTGGGTGGTGTATGGAAAACTATAATTATATTGATAACGCTATTAACGCCAAGTATAATGTAAATTATTTTATTTAATACCGTACTTGACTGTACTATGAGATATGCAACTTTCATTTTATAAAAAAAAATACTAAGCAAGGTAAGTCAAATATTTCCGTCTAAGAAATTTACTCAAGTCTCTCAATATTCTTCGTTAACAGCTCACAACACAACCACGACTTTAACAGTCCTGATTAGCCTATAACCGTTTACATGATTCCAAATCAAGATAGCTCACAGATCTCTCAAGATAACAATTAGTAAGGGCTACGACGTAGTGTTGCCAGACTGAAAGTCTTACCAACCAATAAAGTATTTATTTATTATCATATCAGATTAAAGACTGTTGATTGATAACACTTAATGGAAAATGATACGCCACAAGTAGGACGTTTATGTAATAACCAAATTCGACACGAATTGAGCCGAAAGCGTAAAAAAATATACTTTGTAATAATAAATTGTCGAAAAACCTAATTAATATTATGTTAATTTTGAATCTGGCAACGCTACTCTATTGTACAGTTTGAGCATACACGAGTTTTCAGCTAAATTACCAACAGATGTCGTATCTAGTTCGAATCTAATGAAAATTATTAAATAAAATTCATTTTACATATAACTTGCCATTTTTAAACACAATTGAGCTACTGGTTTGAAGACATACTGCATAATAAGGATGCATTCGGGCGGCAAATGACAGGCAAATGTTTAAAACGTGCCTATTTTTACTTCATATCTTTTGGTTAAAACACAATGCCCAAGTTACAAACTTAAATTACGTATTTTAAATAAAAAAAATCATATCTTTTGTGGTATTGTAAGGATTATAAATTAAAATAATTCAGACTTTGAAAAATATCAGTTCGTTGTGGTGTAATGACTACAGTTTATTGACTGGAGATGGTCGGATCTCCAATTGTTAATATTTATGTAGTAGACAAAACATTTTGTCTTAGCAATTACTATCTATCGTATAACAAGTTCCTCAGAACTGTGCGAATGTAAAAACAAAATACAAGAAGTTTAATTTTTACCCAATATTTTGGTAAAAATCCAAAACGTGGCAACACCAAATCGTCGCCTGGTCAAAATCTATTACGTTGGCTTTTCAAACTCAACCGGGACACAACATTTTCTTGTAATCTTATATTCGAAAATAAATCCAGAGTTCTTCAAACGTGCCTGCCGTCTTTTCCCTACAGGATGGGAAATTTTTCCCACAATGTTGGTGAATCTTTTACCACAAAAGTGGGGAATCTTTTCCCACATGGACAGGTAAAATACTAGGTACGCTACGACAGGTACTGTGACTTATACGCCGCTAGAGACGTATCTGCGTAGACCGGACGTGCGGACACAACGCTCTGAGTATTTACTTACATCAAGTAATTGTGTGGAGTATTACCGGGACTCTTGTTCGGACGTGTCTGAAAACCTAGAATAGAAAATGGGACATTAGTAATATTATCACAAACATACAAGTAAATAACATTGCTCTGCGTTTTATCTGATAATCCTTTATGATGGCAAGCTCATTGCAGTAAAATTCTGTCAATTTAACAAAGATTTTTTTTTTATTACTGTCTTCCAGTGTTCAAATATATATGTAAATCAAAAAGAGCAGAAAATAAAAGATTTTTTTTTTTAAATATGAGATATTTTTCACTAAAATATCGTTTTAAATCGTATCGCTACGAACAGTGCGGTCGCAAGTAACAATGCAGAGCGTGATGCGCCTGCGCAGCTACTGCTCCTTGTCGGCGCATGGGCGCCGAGCGATTGCCAGCAGTAGACCAAGGATATGGTATCCAATAGGGGTAGACAGTTTCACTTTACCGAGCTAATCTTATACTGGTTGAATTTATAGTCGTTTTGGAACGGAAAGGTTTAGGCACAGTTTCGAGAACAGAACCGATCGGCACTGTCAATTTGAAAATCAACAATAAAAAATTACGAAAATGTCAAAATCTACATCGTTTGCCAAAATCAAAATGAGAACTCCTGGTTATTCCTTTAAATTTCACGAAATACGTTTACTACGATTTTCTACTACAATTTTTCATTCAATGTCTAACGTTCCAATCAGTAAGAAGCCGCGAAAATTCGACCAATCACAACGCATGAACGCATCGGTCCACGTGGATTCGTTGCCAAGCAACGTCGGTAGGTACTCGAATAGTTACGTCTTGTAGGTAGGTAAATAGGCTCGGCCGACCGCGCCGGCGCCGCCGCGGCGCGCAGTTCGACTATGACTCGCACGCAGTATTGTCGTCGCGATCGTGCATTGCAAAAATGAGTCGTCAGTACGAATATTCCAACGTGGAATATTTAGCAATGGTGCAGATGTATGCCGTTGCTAACTACAACCTAGAAGCAGCTAGGCGGTTGTATTCCCGGTCAGATAATTTGAACGGGCTACGGCTACGAGGAATTAATAATCCTCAAGTTCCATCGACAGCAACCATCTTGGCTGCCACCCAGCGCTTACTGGACTACGGAGAATTCCGAACGCCGCGACATGCACAAGGCCGTGGACGTCTAAATGACTCTCCAGATATCGAAGAAGATATCATCGAGTTCTTCGAACGAGACCCACGGCGAAGTACAAGAATGGCAGCAGGCGTGTTCAATGTGGGCCAATATTATGTGTGGAAAACTTTACACTCCCATGGATTGCACCCTTACCATTTTCATCGAGTTCACGCGATTTATGAAAATGATGGACCCGCAAGGATCACGTTTTGTCAGTGGTTGTTGCAACGCCAACGTAACATTAACATCCTGTGGACAGACGAATCATTGTTTACGCGAGTGGGCCTTTACAACGTGCATAATGAACATTACTGGGCTTTGATTAATTCCCACGTAATAAGGGAGGATCGGCATCAGGTTCGATTTAGTGTTAATGTTTGGGCCGGCATCATTAACGATCAATTAATAGGCCCCGTCTTTATCGAAGGTCATCTTACTGGTAGTTGGTATCTAGTAATGCTACGTACAGTAATATCCGAGTTGTTAGAGGATGTGCCGCTGGCGTACTTACGAGATATGTACTATCAGCACGACGGCTGTCCTGCTCATTATGCACGTGCAGTGCGTGAATACCTAAATAGTGAATTCGGTGAACGGTGGATAGGCCGCGGTGGGCCCGTGGCTTGGCCGCCTAGGAGCCCGGACTTAACACCCTTAGACTTTTATTTGTGGTCGGAAATAAAACGATTAGTTTACACTCGAGAGTACGAATCTCGTGATGAATTACGCAGTGCGATAGTGGACGCCTTTGAAATAGTGAAAAGTGACAGAGACACATTGAATAAACTAAAAGACAATAGCCTAAAACGTGCCCGTTTGTGTATCGAACGTTCTGGACTCCATTTTGAGCAGTTGCTAAGGTACAGGGAAGTGTAAATAAACTGTGAATAGGTAGGTCTAGGTATTTAAGTTGATTATTTTTGTAAATAGCTCCAATTTTTTAAATACGCCGGAAATACTCCCTATTTGTTCGTGTTTATTTTCATTATTATTACATAAACCTTATTAATTCACCGTAAAATAGAACAATGTTAAAGTATTTCCGACGGTCCTAAGCCCGTGTAAAGTATGAAGGAGAAATTGGAGTCCTTTATTATTATCTAAGTACCTATTATTATCGAAACGAATGCATTCGGTCAATGAACTGATCACATGGAGACACGCGCCGCGGCGTAGTAGGTACCTATGGGTTTCCAGTTTCATTCATTGAAAAGTTCAATGAATAATCGAAGCGCTACTAATGTTTCAACTCGAACGAGTGAAAAAGATTACACAAAAGTCATTTTTTTATTATAACCTGCACAGCTGTTTTGACACTCCGAAATGGTTCCATTATTGATTCCGAGTAACCCTCTCTCGGGTCCAGAACGACTATAAATTCAACCAGTATATAAAAATGAATCGCAAAATGTGTTGGTAAGCGCATAACTTCAGAACGGGTGGACCGATTTCACTAATTCTTTTTTCTTGTGTAAGGTATTGTCAGGAGAAGGTTCTTATGGAAGAAAAAATATTGTATTCCCACGGGACCAGGAACTACGCGGGTGAAATCGCGTGACGTCCTCTAGTTTCCTATAAAAGTGTGGCTCCTATAGACAGGCAGTAACCTATCGGTAGGTCGCTACAGAGAGTAGCTGTACACAGCCAGTAGTGCGGAGCGCGGGTGCGCTTAGTTAGCTTACTCAGTGGGAGGCAGGGAATTGCCGATCTGTACAATATACTATTATATTATCTTTGGTACTATAGAAATATAAGCTAATCATTTAAACAGGTATAGTCTAATCCTGCTCGATCTGGCAATACTGTAAACATGTCATGTTTTGACAATTGTTGTCTAAGACAGATGAGTAGAAAAATATAGTATGACAAATCATTGAATTTTTTACTATCCTGAGTAAATGATTTAAATGATTGTAAGAACACTGTATGACTCCTGAATACTGGAATATAATGAGGGTGAATACTCAATTGCAAGTAACTATGGATATATAGGATCAAATGTGTTTGTTTACATTTTTGCGCAAAGCTATTGAAATACAGTATAATAACATACCGGTGCGTCGCCACAGAAAGCAGCTGTCCATAGGAAGCGAGCGCCGCGTACGCAGCCAGCAGGGCGGAGCGCGAGTGCGCCTGCGCCGCCGCCCCGCCTGCCCGCGCGTGCGCCCCGAGCGCCTGCCAGCAGTACAGTGAGGCGCGTGCGTCGTCCGGGGCGCGGAACTGCGCGGCAGGGTCGGGGGTGTCAAGTGCTCGGGCGCCGCCGCATGCCGCCGACATGCTGCAGAGGTTCATGGCTTTCCAGCCGCCGTATCTGGAATTTAATTGCGAATTAAATACATATAAACATCGCCATCCAGCTAAAATCAAAGACTTCTATATAAACTGAGGTAGACGCGCCGTACTCTAACAAACGAGATTTCAAAAGCAATCCTCAAATACACATATTAATAAGACTACATTCACTTATAAATATTTTTTACGTAATTGTCACCACACACAATAGCAATATAGGAATAGAAAAAGAGTAAAAGAGAGTATGGACTCCGATTGCAAGTCGAGCACCTACTTTCGAAGTTTTGACTCAAAACAGTGCGAGCAACGCTGCTAATTAGCTCAGTTTATAGGTTTCAAAAATCGGTGCTTAGGGCATGTCTACCTCAGTTTATATAGAAGTCTTTGGCTAAAATTACATACATACATATGGTCACGCCTTTATCCCCGAAGGGGTAGGCAGAGGCATATTATATGCCCACATTTCACCTTTGTATAATTTGTCCCACGTAATAGATAGTGAGCCGTATTGCCGTGTTTAAATGGACAGGCGCAGATTGTGACTGCCTGCTGTTGAAATAAAGCCTTCAACTAAGCTTAACGACTGCCATTTTACTGGCAACCGGGACCAACGGCTTAACGTGCCTTCCGAAGCACGGAAACGCTCTAATAAATGTCACAAAGTGATCACATAGATGGTCACCCATCCATGGACCGGTCATAGTGAAAGTTGCTTACGGCAGTGATCGTTTACAGAACACTGAGTCCGCGGGGCCACGAGCGCTTCCAGCTAAAATTGTGGTAATGTAAGTCGGGGCCGTAGGATCTAGACAGCTGATTAACATACTTATTAGTTGTCTATGTCCCACAGCCAGTACTGAGTGGCAAGTGCGAGTTTTTGCGTGAACCTGTCGACATTCACGGCGCGCCAATTCGTATGGAATCGACACCCCGCCAACTAGCTGTAAACGCGGGAACTTGTCTCGATTCCATACAAATCGATTGCAAAAGTATTTATTTCACCAGGACCTCACAACAGTATACAGATACACTACTATTGCGCAAACGACGCAGAATTAACAATATAACAGATATCTTGGCCAATCCTATTATTTTGACAGAGGTTTTCAATGAAGTAAATTTCCAGTTTTGATAATTTTTCTTCTTATAGAGTCAATTAAAGCCGTCTCATGCTTTAATAGGCTCTACTAAAAGTAATACAAGACACTAGCAAAGAATCTCCATAATGTAGATAGTAACTTGTGACCAGCTGAAATACGGTTATTTTATCTATACCTACTAATGTTATAAATATGGAAATGTTAATTTGTTTGGTATTTTTAGATATCGTGAGAATGGAACAGGAACATGATTTGATTATTTCTAGAATGTTTGAAATATACTTGTAAGAAAGATGAAATTAACTACTTACTTATCAACAACGACGACTGGCCCATTCTTGTACTCCATTTGACACCCAGCTACATACTCCACCAACGCGAAAGAATCTCTATATGGCTCTATAAGCCTATCTATCGCTTCCTCCCTTTCAATATCACTCGTCGCATGCCTCAGAGCCTTTACAAATTCATTTTCGTCCGGTCTCCCAGCAGTATACACTGTGGTATCACCTTCTAACCATTTACTACATTTAATAAACTTCACAGATAACTGGTAGTCGTCTTGTAAGGAATGCACGCTAACATTTGTAACTTCAATAACCCGATCTGATGGTATATCTTCAGGTATTGAGTTGACCTTTTCAAATCTATAACAAGGCCGCCGTAATTCTGTTTCTTCTTCAACAGATAATGCTGGAGCGACAGGCGGAGGTGGAGGTGCAACGTCTGGAGGTGAACCAGCCGTTCTTGACCCCCAGTCAGGAAACTTGAACTTGGTAGGAGAGCTCAGCTTGAAATTTTTCAAAGACATTTTTGAAGGGCTTCTAGGAGATTTCGGACCGTTTTTCTTTTCTGATAGGGAGGAGAATAGATCGCCGTTTGCTATCGATTTTCGTGCTGATAAATCGCGATTGCCCGCGCTCAGACGTTCTAGTCTCAATTCTGTTCTATCGAATCGGTAGGACGGCGGATCTGAATCAGGTATCGGCGAATTTTCTGGTATAAGTCTTTCGTCGTCTGCACAATCACTGTTTTCTCTCCTAAAGCCGTTGACTACGGGTTCGACGGGAGAACGTGACGGCGTCTTCCTATCAGCTTTCCGATACGCTACGTAAGTTTCCTTAGATACGAAGCTTGCTCTAAAGTTGGCTACAAAGAGTTCTTTTTCTTCTTCCGTTGGCCAGAAGATTTCACATTCCTGTAAAATGTACATTAAATTACTATAAAAATAACGTATTAATATTAACTTATCATACATATACCGATTTTTATAGATTAAGTATAAATTTCAAAAATATGTATGTTCCTGTAAATGTTTTGTTGTATATCGTATGCCATTGAATCGTACTAATACAATGAAACTTTTTTAAGACGTTTGTTACTCAGTCACGCTCTAAAGCCCGACACAATTCGTGTAAAATTAGGCATAAAGATAGCTGATATTCTGGATTTATACATAGACCTTTTATCCTAAGTTTCTGTGAAAATAAATCACATATCTTTCTCGTAGCAAAAGTGCGTGCGTATCCGTGCACGTGTGTACGTATACGTCTTCTAGTCTGTGCAGTTTTTATGTGTCTGTATGAACAACAAGCAGACGTCGCGAGGCTTCACCCGCATAGTTTCCGTTCCCGTGGGAATACGGCAATATAATATAACTTATGTCACTCGCGGATAATGATTTTTTTTTTAAATCAGTTCAGTAGTTTCGGCGCGTATTCAATGCAAACAAACAATGAAATCTTTCCTCTTTATAATATTATAGTATAGACACATACCGGATCATCAGTTTCAGAGAGAGTGAGCACTAGTTGTGCCGTATGGTCCCATAGCAGACGCCATAGGTCTGCCCTGGATCCTTCACTTAACGGATGTTGTGCTACCGCGTACTCGCGAACTCGCCGCCTCCCGCATACCCATGAGGCGTTTACGTATTCGCTACCTGTGGGACAAAAAATTCAGCTATATTTATATGAATATTTAGTAATTTAGTTAATGAACTTATCCGGCTCAAAGGACCAATATTATCTTCTGCCAATCGCCATGGTTACATAAGAAAAAGATCACTATTAGGCGAAGCTTCGATGTTACTTTATGACTTGAAAAATGTAACAAAAAGGCGTATAGCCCTTATGATTACAATTTCAATAGCTTAAGGGGCTAATAATCGCTAGATATCACCATGACTTGCCATCACGCGGGCAGTGTCATATTGGAGAGCTAATTATAAAAAAGATTTTTATAAGAATAATTGCACTGAGTTGTACGTACAAAGTGTTGAGAGTCATGTTAGTATACTATTAACTGAACGAATGTTTGAATTTTACTGCGGATTGGTAAAATAACGAAGCAATGCACTGTGTAATATACCTGCTTAAATATTGAAAAAAAATTTAGAAATTCTGTAACTAATAGAAGGGTCAGTAGGTCTCACCTTCGACTCCCGGCTTAGGTACAAGCATGACTCTCGCCGAGTCCGATGGCAGGATCCCACCAGGTCGGTTTTTCTCTGCGTTGTGAGGCGCACGAGCGCATATGCTGGCTTCCGCACACGACCGGGTTATAAGCTGGAAGATAATATTGCAATAAATACATACATTTTATCCCGGAAGGGGTAAGCAGACGTGCCTATAGCATATGTCCACGTTTCCACAATTAGTTTTTGTCCCACATGAGCCTATTGCCTCGTTGTAGCTACCTGCTGCTGAAAATGTTAGTCAACCATAACGCCTTCAACTTGGCTTAACGACTCCCATGTTATAGGCAGGCGGGGTCCACCGTTAAACGTGACTTCCAAAACACGGAACCGCTTTTAAATGGAAATGCTACAGACGGTCACCGATCTCAAAACTAACCGTAGCGTAAAATGCCTATGGCAATAATATTGTTCACAGAACAGTGGAGACTATGGGGGCTTCTTATAGAGGTCATAAAAGCCGGAGTAGTCCGTAAACAGCTCAAACCATAGTTTTCGACAGTGAGATAAAACCAAAAGCTCTTCAAAATATAATAAATATTTCAAAAAATAGGTTAGAAGCTCTGGCTCTCATGGCCTCAAGAGCCGATGGTTTCAATGCCTACTCATATACTTCGTTTTGAATGGTGAGCAAAAGACAGCAATTTAATAGCGTTTGTAAAGAAGCTGGTTGATCGACACATCAACGCCGAGCTCAAAATACTGATGGTAAAAACGTGAAAGGAGATCATTCACGTTTCATACATTTTTGGGCCAATTCTGAAAGTGCCGGCCAGAAAAAACGAATGTAATATTCGCATAGAACACACAATTTCTAGCAAAAAATACTACTACATTAACCCTGTGCGTGCTATGGTTTTGTTGTTACATGCTTTTAAAATACGAGAAAAATGTTATTTTGATGATGTATTTTGATACATTTCATCACTTGAATTGTGATTTATTTTTACGTTATTCTATTGTAATAAGAAAGAATTATCATTTTACTAATTATCTACGTACCTAAGCACAAACAAAACGTACGTAACGATTCATAACAAGTCCAAACTTGTTTCAAAAACTTAGACAAAGGTGGCGCGCGCGCTTCCCCCCAGGCGCAAGCGACAGGTACCTGGCAAATCACCCCGCCACCTCCCGAAGCCCGATGGGTGCGATGGGGCCCTACCACCAACCCCGGGGTCCAAGCCAGCCTCACCTGCGAGTGGTGCACCTGCTGTAAACGGATGAGGTCATGGCGCACAGAAAAGGAAAATTCGAATCTAAACCCTATACCAACCCCTCTGGCCAGCGTGATACAGTAAGGCCAAATATCCTCCTATGATACACACAACAAAACAACGGCCCACAGTTCCCGGCACTCCCGCTGTTCCCGATCACGGCAGCGGTCGGAGTGATGGCGGGAGGGGTGCTAAGAATCTCCGGGTCACGGAAGGCTGCCATACAAAACTGACCCTGGCTACGTTTAATGGAACTACTCTGCGCCTGGACGAGCGGCTCACCGAACTCGAGGTAGAACTACGTCGTATTAACTGGCACATCCAGTATTGTGCGAGGTCCGAAGAAAGGGGGAGGACACGCTAACCCTTGCATCAGGCGACCTGTTTTACTTTCGGGAAGGTGACGGAAGACATTCTTCCGAGGGCGGGATTGGCTTTATGGTGAAAAAGGACCTTGTTAGCAGCTTTGTGGAGATCATAAGTGTTTCGCCTCGGGTAGCGTACTTAATACTGAGACTCACCAACAGGTACACCCTGAAGGTGATACAAGTGTACGCCCCGACCTCGAAAAGCACTGTCGAGGCAGTTGAGACCGTGTACGAGGACATAGCAAAAGCACTACATGGTACTGCCAAGACTCAGCACTACATGGTACTGCCAAGACTCACTACAGTGTTGTGATGGGGGACTTCAATGCCAAAGTGGGAGTACAAGAACGCGGCCAAACGAAGATCGGTCCCTTTGGTGTAGTGCGCAGAAATGACCGGGGCCATATGCTTGTCAGTTTTCTTGAGTCTCAGGGGCTCTTCTTGATGAACTCTTTAAGAAGTCCCACAGAAAATGGACTTGGCGATGCCCCGACAAGGTCACAAGGAACGAGATAGACTTCGTCATGACGGACAGGAAGTCTATATTCAGAGATGTCTATGTGGTTAACAGGTTTAATACCGGTGATGATCACCGACTTCTAAGAGCATTTTTGAATTTGGACTTCCGAGCTGAAAGGGCCCGTATGATGAAGCCTACTCTCCGACCTACCGCGCTCCAGTTAGCCTAAGGGGCTGAGAGGTTCCAGTTAGAACTTCAAAATCGTTTTGATTTGCTGGAAACCACTGGCAATATTCACGATAAGGCCGAGAATGTGGTCAGGACGCTACAGCAAGTGTCCCGAAGGTTTTTGTCCGGAAAAAGCAATAACAGGTGCTCTAAGCTCTCGCCCGAGACTCTCGAACTTATGAGACTAAGACGGGAAACGCCATCTGCGCACTCGTCTTCGTCAGACCAGCGGGATCTAAATCTCAGAATCCGAAAGCTGATACGACGCGACCTTAGACGCTATAACACCAGCATCGTCGAGGCAGCAATCGAGCAGAACAGGGGTACCAAAGTATTTGCCTAACAGCTTGAAAGACCCCGTCTGATGAAACTGAAAACAGCGGATGGCAGAACTGTGACCTCAAGGTTCGAGATTCTCGAGGAAATTAAGAGCTTTTACAGAGACCTGTATGCATCACGGACAAAAAGGCCGACGAGTAGGACCCTACTGATTGTGACCACCGAGTCCCACTATCGCGCCACTATAACGAGGATATTCCGGACATCGGTCAGGGCGAGGTGAGGGCGGCTCTCGGGCAACTTAAAAACAACAAGTCCCCTGGGGAGGACGGAATTACAACTGAACTACTGAAGGCGGGGGGGGGGCTCCGGTTCTCAACGAGCTGACGAGTTTGTTTATTCCGTCCTCCAACAGCGACAAACACCTGAAGCGTGGAGCGGGAGTGCGGTGGCTCTGTTCTTCAAGAAAGGTGATAAGACCTTGCTGAGGAATTACAGACCCATCTCGCTCCTGAGCCATGTTTACAAGTTGTTCTCGAGAGTAGTCACAAACCGCCTCGACGGAAGGCTCGACGAGTTTCAGCCAAAGGAGCAAGCCGGATATCAAAAAGGCTTCAGAACCGTGGACCACGTCCATACTGTACGGCAGATTGTACAGAAAACAAACGAGTACAATCAGCCGTTGTGTATGGCTTTTGTGGACTACAGGAAGGCCTTTGACTCTGTCGAAATAAAATACTCTTTATCTTTATTTTACATGCTCCTTTATGTAGGAACGAGAATTCAAAATTGGGCATAAAATATGCCTCTGCCTCACCCTTCGGAGAAACAGGTATAATTATATGTATGTGTGCTTATTATGTGTGCTGAAAGACATAATTAATAAAATAAATCACTTTTCAACTGCTCATATCAATTAGAATGACACCTTCGAAATAACATTTTTCACGAATTTTAAAAGCATGTAACGAAAAAACCATAGCACGCACAGGGTTAATGTAGTAGTATTTTTTGCTAGAAATTGTGTGTTCTATGTGAATATCACATTTTCTTTTTCTGGCCGGCACTTTCAGTTTTTGGTCCAAAATGAATGATGTCCTTTGGACAGTAGTTTTCTTTTATGACACAGAGATCCACAAAGAACGAATTTTTTCTAGAATATGACAGAATACTCACCATAAACTGTTTCTCCAACAAGTTGACAGGCGGCGGACCTTGATACGTATGGTGTCGGTTCGCCAGAGACCGCATACGTTCTAACACCGCATAGTTTTCTACGCGGTTCACCCTGCAGACACAATTTTAGATTTGTTACAGACTTACATTCGCAATGACAAAACTTAAGAGTCTGTATGACGCCAAATAGACTATTACCTTGATCTAGATCTCAGGACTCGTGAGGTCTAATGAATTAAAATTTTAACACAGACAACTTCAGTTCATAAACTAAAAACGCACTAGCGCAAACACGATCACGCTGATAAAATCCTCGATAGATTTTTGTGTTGAAAATACCTCGATTTCTTGAAATTTTAACCTAGATCTCATAAGTTTTAAGTTGTTTTTATAATATAAAATACTAGCTGACCCGCGCAACTTCGTTTGCGTGATGAATGGAGAACCGCTCGACCGATTTTGTGCAATCTTCACATAAACCATCTACTAAAAAGTCCGAACAAAGCCTTAACATTTGGTTTGGATAGGTGAGCCCGTTCTTGAGTTATAAAATTACAACGAAAAGTGGCATTGATTTTTATATATATAGATTTATTTCGTTAAAAACGCACAAAAACCGATCGCATCTCTCTCTGTCTTGCACGCTAAAATGCATATCTTCTATCTTCTTTCAACAATTTGGCGTCAGGTAGGCTCTTAAGCACAAGTAAGAATTGAGCTACATCTGACCGCACCGCATCGTACTTTCTTATACCTTTACTTCTATCCATATTGAAAAACTTCACTTGTACTGTTCCACAACATTTATTATTGGAACGAAGTTCCTTATCGCGCAATGTGAAAGGGGGCTAGACGGAAAAAAATCTCACGAAAAGTTGTAACGACACTTTTGGTAGTGATAGTGGTAGTGATAGTGGTAGTGATAGTGGTAGTGATAGTGGTAGTGATAGTGGTAGTGATAGTGGTAGTGATAGTGGTAGTGATAGTGGTAGTGATAGTGATAGTGGTAGTGATAGTGATAGTGATAGTGGTAGTGGTAGTGATAGTGGTAGTGATAGTGGTAGTGATAGTGGTAGTGATAGTGGTAGTGATAGTGGTAGTGGTAGTGATAGTGGTAGTGGTAGTGATAGTGGTAGTGGTAGTGATAGTGGTAGTGATAGTGGTAGTAATAGTAGTAATGATAGTGGTAGTGGTAGTGATAGTGATAGTGGTAGTGATAGTGGTAGTGCTAGTGCTAGCCAGGGGATGAACATGAACTCTACGAGCAACACCAAAGCAAATAGGAGTTTCGCTCTGTTCAGTTTCAGTCGCGCGTAAAGGTTACACGCACTCACTTTTTTTTATATTTGTTTTCTTTTTGTTTTTGTTTTTGTTTCTGTTTTTGTTTTTGCTTACAATAAAATTTTAAAGTTAAAATAAAATTTTATTACAATTCCTTCACTTTAATCGAAAGGAACTTCGTTCCATCCGGGTGTCCCTTGACACCTCTCAAGTTTTATTTTTTGTAATACCTAACCGGTTTCGCGTTTCGGCATTCTCAAAGGCTATTCACTTATTTAGATCATAATTACACTTCGAACACATAAACAACATATTGTATTTGATAAAATCTCGATATTGTTGAAGTGTACTTATGATCTAACTAAATAAATAAATAAATAAATAAATATTCTCAGACATTTTACACAACGCTATCTGATCCCAAAGTAAGCTAGGAATAACCTGCTTGTGTTATGGGTATCAGACCACGGATAATAATACTTATATACTTTTTAAATACATACATATTATACATAGAAACACCCAGACTCTTGAGACAAACATTTATGGGTCACACAAATATTTGTCTCGGGTGGGAATCGAACCCACGACCTCCAGCGCCGCAGGCGGTACCACTACCGACCGCGCCACAGAGGCAGTCTAAATAAGTAAATAGTGTTGAATAGTGAACGCAAACTTTTTATTATGTTGATAGACAATGTATGTATAATGTGCTGTCATCACTACTTTATGGTTCTTCTGCATCTTGTCTCTGAATATATTATTACGTAAAATATTAAGATAATCTTTTCTTATACAAGCCGCCAATAATCTTTCAAATAGCCTTTGAGCATGCCGAAAGGCGAAACCGGTTAGGTATTACAATAATAAATGTTGTGGAACAGTACAGGTGAAGTTTTTCAATATGTGTGGCAAGTTTCATCAAGTGCCATCAATCAACAGCATCAATAACTTTACTTCTATCCTTTTCTGTTACTTAGCACTGTCATTTACTAAAGAGAAAACAAATACTAAAACCAACAAGTATTTAACTTCCATACAACAAACGTGATATTTCACTGTTTATTGATACAGAACCCTTCGAATGCCAGTTCGCTTTTTAAACTATGATAATATAGTATAGATTAACACTCACCTCCTCATCTCCTCCTTCTCCTGTTCATTCATATTATTGAACGCGTGCAAAGCCTTCGTATATGAGTCCGTAGTCCTCGTAGCCAAATCATATACATCTGCCTCATCCCCCTCCACACGATTATTAATCTCCTCCGTTCCTTCAGAATCCTTCACAGATTTACTCTGCTCACTATTCAAATCATCAGTCTTTATAGAAACCTGACTACCATTTTCCAAAATCTCTTTTTCACTTGCAGGTACACTAGATTTAATACTCGACGTTTCACCATTTTCTATACCGTTTGTCAAGTCAAATACGCTCTTATTCTTATTAGAGTTAAGGTCTAAAACTGCTAGTTCTTCATCGGATATTGGTTCTAGGAGTTTGGTGAGGTATTCTCGTGCTTTTGAGAATTCTATTTCTGTGTCTCCGGATCGTACGTGTTCTAATAGAGCGTCGTGTACGAATACGTATTGTTCTTCGGTTTGGACTAGATGATTTCTTTGCGTTCTGGCTCTACAGAGGAAACCCAATGGGGAGAGAGTACCGGTCAGTTTGAGTTGATTCAGTTGTGCGTCTAGGACTATGTAGGTGCCTGTACGGCCGACACCGGCGCTGGAAAATAAAATGATGTTGTTTAGGATTTTTAAGCACGATAATTCAGAAAAAAGTTATGTAAATTGGCATCTGACAGCCCGAGGACGACAAATTAACTTAAATGGCACACGTTTTAGATAAGTCGTTTCTTCACATATCGTATTTAATAAAATGTCGGTTTTGGTGACGGTTTTGGTGTCAGTGTCCGTTTTGGAGACTGTTTTGGTATACGTGTTGGTCTTGGTGATAATTTTGGTGCGGTGATTACGTGATAGTTTTGGTGTTAGTGTAGGATTAGATGATGGTTTTGTGTTAGTGTCCGTTTCGGTGAAGGTATCAATGTCGGGTTTGGTATGGTTTTGGTGCCGAGTGTTGGATTTGTTAACGTTTTGGGGTAGATTGTTAGGTTTGTTAATGGCTTTGGTGTCAGTGTCGGATTTGGTAATGGTATGGATGTTAGTGTTTGATTTCGTTATCGATTCCGGTGTCAAGGTCAGTCTTGTATACACACCGTGCAGTGGTACTGGACCACTGTGGTCTCTCTACTCGCGTGTTACCTGCAGTGCACCAGCACAGTGGCGGGGTGCCGGGACGCCGCCTTGACGAAGGGCAGCACCGCCAGCGGGTGGCGCGGCGTGCCGTGGTCGGGCCACACCGTGTAGTGGTACTGGACCACCACACGGCCACCACCAGACGACCCACTGTTGTCACTCTCTGAACTGGCTGGAGAATTGCCCTGAAAAGTTATGATTAGATAAGGATTTTGGGTTTGTAAGACACACATTCACATTGTTTAAATGGCACAAGGAGTAGCTGGAGCGAGGCTTACGCCCGAGAATTCGAGTCTCAGCGGTTTCAGCTTCGCTTGGAAATCTTGGAGACTTGGAAGGTGCGATTTGAGCAACCAAGATGGGGAAACGCTACAATCTGGGCGATCAGACCAGTCGTGGACGATTGGCTGGAGAGGAGCCACGGAAACCTGTCTATCAGTAGTCTAGATGCCATAATACAAGCTTTTACTAGTTTAATTTAGCCTAGATAACGTTGTGTGTGAATGTCCACATATATTTATTATTATTATTTATAGCAACTCACCCCGCTGCCATCAGCCTGTAGCTTGTGTACTCTCATGTGTCGCACAGTGTACGCGGCTCGTACGTCCTCGTGCAGTAACGTCACACGAACGCCGCCAAACTCCGCCGAACTCCCCGCGCCGCCCGCCGGCCAATACATGTCGCATTTACGCTGGAAATTGTATATTTACTTGAGAAAAATTGTCTTTATTATGCGTTTGAAGATTTATAAATACACTAGCTGTTTCCCGTGGCTTCGACCGCGTAGAAGTCGTTTAACGCGTAAAATCATAACTCTCCTTTTGCGCGGTCGGTTAAAAAGTAGCCTATTTCCTTCCCAGGGCCTCGAAATATCCTTATACCAAATTTCATCTCAATCGCTCCAGCCGTTTAGGCGTGAAAGCGTAACTAACAGACAGACAGACACAGTTACTTTCGCATTTATAATATTAGTATGGAAGTAGGGATTTATATATTAAACGCCGAAAGTTCGTGAGTGTAGATGTGTGATCCTTGGATGTTTGTCACTCTATCACACATTAACGGCTGAAGGGATCTGGCTGGTATTTGGTACATGGATAGATTATAGTCTGCATAAGGGATAGGCTACTTTTTATCCCGGGTGGTTGTTGGTGGTTAATGGACTTCTGACATTAAATCAGCTCGACTCGAGAAATGTGGAAAAGCAGAATCGAGCTGTGTAAATGGTATCTTTGATTTGATTAAGAATAAATTTATTTCGAACAAAATCTACAAAACATATACATATTGTCTTAAGTTCAACAAAAATTTAAATTAATGTATATTCTATGACGGGTATTTCCGAAAGTTTTTAAAAAATAATATTGCAGGAATAGGTCGCAAGTAGCGACTGGATGCGGAAGGCGCAGATCCGCGTATTGTGACGTAGATTGGGAGGGGCCTACGTCCAGCAGTGGACTGACTTAGGCTGACTTGATGGATACTTCCATTTACCAGACACATTCCAATGTCATTATACCTACAAATATTGTCATTTACACTGTATTTGATAGAATCTTACTTCTTACTAATATTATAAAGGTAAAAGTTTGTGAGTGTGGATGTTTGTTACTCTTTCACGCTAGAACGGCTGAATGGATTTGGCTGAAATTTGGTACAGGGATACATTATAGTCTGGAATAACACATAGGCTCCTTTTTATCCCGGGAATAAGTTCCTGCGGGAACAGGTTTTACGCGGGCGAAGCTGCGGGCATCAGCTAGTATCACATAATCTTAGAATACAACGCACTCACCCGTCCTCTTTCCACAAGGTTAGTAATCATTACAACAGTATGAACTCGATGTTGCCAGATCATTCGCCAGAACGCATCCAGAGTAGCAGGTGTTGGTCCTTGAGTAGCGATGTACCTGCGCCGCCAAACTAGCCATTCTAACTTGACACGCGTTTGTACACCGTCTGTAATAAAGGCGGAGGTCAAATAAAATATCTCAATTTGTTTTGAAGGTCTTAGCATTGGATATTTCAGTATTTCTATTTACAGTCGCATCGTGAGATATGGAGAATATTAGACAATGAAATTAAAATGCGAATCGGCCCGTGTTTAAGAAAGCATGTTAAACCATTGGTGTCGGTTGTAAATAAATAGCAGTCGTTGGAGCCAAGTTGAAGGTCTTATGGGCGGTTTAAAACCACAGATAGTGTCACACTGCGTCTGTCAAGTCCAACACGGCAAAAGGCTCACCATCTGTTGAGTAAAAAAAAAGCTCTGCCGACCTGTACTGTACTGTACGTGTGTATCTTCTGCGGGAAGAACTGTAAGGGCGAAAAGTTATTATAAATGCGCGCGGGAACGCCATAAGGGATATTCTTTATACTTAGCGATTCGACTATAGATAGCGAATTAAAATAACTAAATAAGGGCGGATTCGACCAACATGGTGTAAGAGAAAACTTGTAGGATATCTTCTACTTATTACAAGAATAACGTGACTTTCCATTTAACCAACAACTGACATAAGCAAAACGTAGCTATTGTAACCATATTGAAGAGAATAATTTACACGGACGATTTCGGGGTGTAACAGCTATACCGTGAATAAAAAAGGTTTCAACCCACGAGACGCCATTAAAAAATTATAAAGAAAAATTAGTTGTCAGTTGATATTTCACGTATTATCCTATAAAATTCATTTGTAATGGCATTTCAAGTCAAGTTCGAAGAAACAGTTTACAACAGAATTTTGCCAGATTTTTCATTCCTTTGTCGTTTTTTAAACCCATTTAATAATTGTAAGAAAAGTAATAAATATGTTAAAAGTAATAAATTATCGTTTACATTTTGTCTCACGGTCAAGTAAATATGGAATAAAGTTTTTCGAAAAATAATCACGAGTTCACTCACCAACATCAACATACACATCATCCAACTCCGAACCATCGTCGCTCCGGTCGCTGTCCGAGTCGGAATTCTGCTCATCCGACTCAACAATGCCGGAAAATTCTATGTTCAGGAAAGCCGATTCGATGCCCTCGGCTAAGTTAGGAGGCGGCTTAGACGGTTTAATTGATGACTGTCTGTAAGGAAATAATTCGAAAAGTTAGCATGTGGCGATGAAATTTAAGTGAATTAATTGTGTTTAAATTGTAGTCGTTTTTTTTGCGTTTGTGTAACGCACGCAGCTAGATGCATGGATGCGCGTCATGCGGTTACTTTGATAGTACGCGATAGTACCGTCTAATATCATTCACAAAGAGTCGCTTGGCTCTAAGCACTAAATGATGGTCATCTTTTTATACGTATTGAAATCCTTAATGGATGCTGTGCCGGACTCTAACTGATTCAAATCTCACGGTTCCCCCTGGCAGCATGCAGTCTATGAAGTTAGCGTTGACGTAGTCGCCCCCCGCCTGCCCCTCCTATGCCACAATATGTCCGCTTTGATAGTACGCGATGCGCCTGTTGCCTAGGTTCAATCACAAAGCAAATCTCTTGGCATCAAGCGAGGCTCCTGTATTGTAGCTGTATAGAGCTTACCTATAAGGCCTATTCCTCGGCTCCAGTTTCCTCGCAATCCTGGCGACGTGCTGCGGCCGTAACCCAGGCAGCATGACGTCTATGAAGTTAGCTTTGAACTAGTCGTCCTCTCTTCCCCTTCCATGCCACAATATGTCCGCTTTGATAGTACTTCCCGTCTGTTCCCTAGGATTAAACACTAAGCACGTTGCTTGGCAACAAGTGAAGCTATCGTATTGCGGTTTCAGCCTAAAGTTTAGCTGTGAGGTCTATTCCTCCGCTCCAGTTACCTCGCAATCCTGGCGACGTGCTACGGCTCTAACTCCGGCAGCATGATGTCTATGAACTTTGTGTTGTCGTAGTCGCCCCCTTCGGCTCCCATGCCACAATAAGTCTGCTTTGATAGTACTTACCGTCTGTTCCCTAAGATCAGTCACTAAGCTTGCCCCAAAGCTCCTGTATTGTGACTTTAGCCTTAGTAGTGTGTGTGACAACTTACCTATGAGGTCTATTCCTCCAGTTTCCTGGCGATCCTGGCGACATGTTGCCTTTGGCATTAAGTCCGCCTTTGTACAAATTGATTTGTGCAGAAAGTTTAAATAAATAAATAAATAAATGTTGAGGCTGTAGTCCTGGCAGCATGCCGTTTATGAAGTCAGCTTTGAAATAGTCGACCCCTCTTCCCCTCCCAAGCCACAATAAGTCCGCTTTGATAGTACTTCCCGTTTGTTCCCTAGGATCAGTCACTAAGCTTGTTATGAAATAAATAAATAAATAAAATAAATAAAATGAGACTCCTGTATTGATACTTTAGCCTTAGTAATGTGTGTGACAGCTCACCTATGAGGTCTATTCCTCCGCTCCAGTTTCCTGGCGATCCTGGCGACGTGTTGCGGTTGTAACCCCGGCAGCATGCCGTCTATGAAGTTAGCGTTGACGTAGTCGCAGGCCGCCCCCCGCACCGTCCCGCCTCCCCCCGCGCCTCCCACGCACCCCGCGGCGCCGCATCGACCGCCAGCCGATACGCATACCCGGGAATGGTCGTCTGGGAAACACAAGTTGGCTTCAACATCCTACTAATATTATAAATGTAAAATTTCGTGAAGATGTTTGGATGTTTGTTACTCAATCACGCTCTAACGGCTGAATGGATCTGGCTGAAATTTGGTACAGAGATAGAGTATAGTCCGGAATAACACATAGGCTACTTTTTATCCCGGAAAAATGTTCGCACGGGAAGCGGGAACGGGAACCAAATTTCACGCGGGCGAAGCCGCGCCCATCAGTTAGTGAATTAATAAATACAAAAATTATACAAAAGCGTTCACTGCTTCAGCTCTAAGTTAAGAAACTTTCTTCGGGTAGGTGACCAATTTGTGCCATTTGGCGAGCAATCCCGGTTGCCAATTCTCGCTGTCTGAGTAGCATGATACAGTAACTTTACCCTTAAAAAATGTAATTAGAAGAGGCCTATGTGCGGCAGTTAATAGCTCACTGCCGCACATAGGCCTATATACTGTTTTGACTGATTCTATTTCATTTATTTATTTATTTTTTATGAACCATAGCGTGATACAGAAGTTAAACAAATAAATATGTGTTCAAAAGCAGAATTCCGTTACAAAATTTATACTTATAAACATTGACAAAAAAAATTTGGAATAATGTAAATTAAAATACACATTCATTTCTAGTATAAGTAAATTTTGAATACTTACAGGCAGTGATATTCAGGTAGCGATTTTTTAGTTTGTTTTCAGGCCTGTGACTGTGGTGGCTTGTGTGTCCTAGTGCTGCAGACTTAGCGACCACTATTTCGTATTCCTTACTGAAAAACATCATTTTGGCATTTCATTACTTTCCGCACTTAACAGAAGTTTCGCTAAGTTCTGTCTTGTTATTAAATATTCAATTACTACATTTTTTTGGGAAGAGGTAGGCAGAGACATAGTGGGCAACATAACGGCAATTTTATTTCGTTCTATTCAATAGTCAAAATGGAATGGGCAGATGCTGGTTTCCTTGTTAATTTATACTACTTATTATACAAATCTCTACTATTATAAAATGGAAAAAATAGCTGTGACGGTACATCCTACTAATATTATAAATGTGAAAGTTTGTGAAAATGTTTGGAGGTTTGTTACTCACATCACGCTTTAACGGCTGAACGGATTGGGCTGAAATTTGGTACAGAGATAGCTTATAGTCTGGAATAACACATAGGCTTCTTTTCATCCCTCGGGAAGCGGGACCGGATACCGAATTTCGAGCATCATCTAGTTTAAGATACATTTAAATAAATATTGTCAAGGACAAATTTAGGGCTTCAGAGTCCAAATCTATGATTTCTTTATCTTTGTGTCTGTTTCTTTATTTGTTAGGGGTTTGAGCAAAAGTCTGTAGCTTCATCATAATTGTGTACTATTAGAATTTTGTAGGTTTTTTCTTTTTTTCAACTTAAATATTGATGTATATTTCATGAATATCGGTTCAGCAGAAATGATAATACAGTTTGACCTATGTTTTATTAGAAGCCCTATACATTGGACAGGTCAAAGTCGATTGGTTATTAGTTAAAGTCACCTCACTAACGAAGCCGCGGGCAAAAGCTAGTAAAACATAAAATCGACTGCGGCGGCTATATGTATCCCTACTAATATTATAAATGCGAAAGTAACTCTGTCTGTCAGACTGTCTGTTACGCTTTCACGCCTAAACGTCTGGAGCGATTGAGATGAAATTTGGTATAGGGATAGTTCGAGACCCTGGGAAGGACATAGGCTACTTTTTAACCGGCTGCACAAAAATAGGGTTATGATTTTACGCGATAACGACATCAACGCGGTCGAGGCCGCGGGAAACAGCTAGTTTATTATATTTTTTATTTCTCATTATATAAAAACGCTCTTACCTAAACCCAATATCGCCATCAGCGTGCAAAGCGGCGACATGTGCGGGGAACCCCGCGGACCTCACGGCGGGGTGGTGCAGCCCCGCCATGCGCGGAGGCTTGCCGCCCCGCTCGCCTTCCGCGCCGCTCTCCGCCTCCGCGTCCGCTCCTGTCGCCGCCGCGCCCGACGTGCACGATACTAGTGGGGAGCAGGTTACTACTGTGAATATAGAGATGAAATGATGTTAAGGAAATGTTTATATTATGTCGCCGTAAATATGAAAAAAAAAGTTAGATTTTTTAAAAAAAAATTAAAATATTCACGAACGTCTCACACAACGCTATCTGATCCCAAAGTAAGCTAGGAATAACCTGCTTGTGTTATGGGTATCAGACCACGGATATTAATACTTATATACTTTAAAATACATACACAGAAACACCCAGACTCTTGAGACAAACATTTATGAGTCACACAAATATTTGTCTCCGGTGGGAATCGAACCCACGACCTCCAGCGCCGCAGGCGGTGTCACTACCGACTGCGCCACAGAGGCAGATTATAATCTTCCTAGCGAGATTGTAAACAGTCGAGATATTGTGAACCATTATTATAGATGGTTAGGTAGGAATAATCATTAACGCGCACGATGATTTTGACGCAAGCCGTTGGTCAAAAGGTCGTACAGTGCGTCTGCGGACCACGAGGTCGTGGGTTGATTCCCACCGCGGCACAAAAATTTGTGTGATCCATAAATATCTTTCCGGAGAGTTTAGGAGATTCTGTGTATTCTATATTGATTCTATGTACGAGTATTTATTTAAAAAAAATGTATTATAATTATAAGTACTAATTCAGTTGTCTGGTAGGTACAAGAAGCACGTAAATTCTAGTTTACTTTGAGATCAGATGGATCTTAGCAAGATCTGCCTAGCACGGGTAAGGTAGTCAGACGGCAGTCACTTCCAAGATAACAAACCTCACCTGGCTTTTTATAAGAATTCAGCGGAGCCCGGGCAGCTCTCTCGCCTCCTTCTTCCAAATAGTTGTATGCAGCGCTGATGCACTTACTCAACCGAGATCTGCACCTGGAAGAATAAAAACAAATATTTAACACTACCGTCTGTGACAAATCAGCAGATTACTGTGACAGTTATACTAAAGTAAACATAAATCGGCATAAACCGTTTGTTGTTGAAATGTTGAAAGTGTGATCACAGAGATAGAGCAATTTTGCTTTACACACGGTACAATTTCAGTCAGGGACCCGGGTGTACGTACAAAAAGATATCCCTATGATTGTGACTAACATTGATCTGTCAAAGCGTTCTCTTCTCCTGTCTTTCATATATTCGAGATCAATCCAGTTAAACATTTTTTTAAATATATTTTTTTACTAGCGAACGTCACACGGTTTCGCCCACGTAGCTCCTGTTCCCGCGGGAATTTGGGAATAAAATATATGTTACTCAGGGATAATGTAGTTTCCCCAACCGTGAAATATTTTTTCAAATCGGTCTAGTAGTTTCGGAGCCTATTCGATGCAAACAAACAAACAAACTATCAAATCTATAGTCTTTATAATATTAATACCTATAGATATTAAGCTCGCCAAAATGACGCCACTCGCCTGACGGAAAGCCATGGCGACATCTAGCTAGGGTTGGGGGCCTCTCTCACAGTCCGTATGATTTCTGACAGTGGCCCTCAAGTTGGTGGCCCTGTAGAGTGCCTCTTCACGCTCCGTTTGAAGAACCCGAGACTGTAAGAGGGAAGATAGTTCTAAGTTTCCTCTCTGTTTTTTACATACCTCCAGTATAACAGGGCAACGGCCACAGCTGCTAATAAAGCCAGGATACACACAGCGATCAAAGCGGCCGTACTGACGCCTCGACCGGAGGAAGACGACTGGCCCGGAGACATGGCCTCGGGATGAGCTATGCAAAGATCGCTTGACACCTCCTGGAAACCAACGATATATACATACAAACATTTAAAGTGAGAAATTCAACTTGGTTTACAACACTCTGAGTTGCAAAACTTTACTGAAACAGTCTAAATTTCTATAGCTAACGCCTAGAAACCATACAAGACCAGAGTCATCTATAGAGCTACTTAGCAATTCTGATATCAAAGAATGGTGTTACAACTATTTTAATATACATTGATGCGATGACTCCACTCATTTCATGACCAAAGCTTACCCCACACAAGACCAAAATTCTTTTTAAGTATTGTTAACTGATTATTTTCTTCTAAATATTTTTTTATAACCACCTAAACAAAACTTAGGTGGTGGTTATAATAAAAATAACCACGAAGGCTAATGCGGAAGCTCCGCTCCCGCCTTAGCCTTCTAACCTCACCTATCCAAGTCGGGTTGAGCGGGGTTAATCCTGTAGTGCAGGTATTTTGAGAAAGGGACATTTTGAGAAAAGGACATTTCGCGAAAAGAACAATTTAAGAAAAGGACATTTCGCGAAAAGAACATTTTGAGAAAATGACATTTCGTGAAAAGGGCATTTTGAGAAAAGGACATCTGGAGAAAAGGACATTTTGGGAAAAGGACATTTTGAGGAAGGACATTATGAGAAAGGACATTTCGAGAAAAGGATATTATGAGAAAGGACATTATAAAATGAGACGATCTATACATATAATAAAATAATAGAAGAGTCAAAACTGTACATTGGAAATATTTAAAAAAAATACTCGCTGGTTGTTCATCTACGTAAGATACCTAAGCCAAGAATAGTTAGAAAAATTTTTGTCTGTTTGCTTTGCTTTGTCCGGAAGGATCTCGAAAAGTACTCAATAGATTTGGTTCAAATTTTGCACAAATATTAGCTAGAGTTGGGGGTCATTAAATAGGCTGTATATTATCACGCGACATATTCTAGGGGCTAAGCAGAGAGCAATAAAATATGTCAGCCGGTGGATTGATTTAACTAAAACAGCAGAAATATTAGTAAGATATGGGTTTTAAACACAGGCTACATATTATTACGCTACTTAGCCTAGAGGCTTGGCAGAAAAGAATTCAAATCCAAACCAAATTGGCATTATAACATAATTTTCACGCGTACGAAGTCGCGGGCTACAGCTAGTTTTAAATACAAACTACTATAAAGAGAAGGAAAATAAATCAACAACTGACCTCGGGCGGCGACTCCACACCATTGATAAGACCATTTTCCTTAGACACAGACTGCGTCACAGCGTATATTTTGACTTCGTATCTTGTGGAGTTCCAAAGTTCCACCTCCTGTAACACAAAAAAAAATGTCTTTAGATCTAATACAATTAACAGATTCAATGGAAGGGTTTTGTTGCCAGTAAAAATGGCAGTCGTTAAGCCAAGTTGAAGGCTTTATTTCAACAGCAGGCAGTCACAACCTGCGCCTGTCCATTTAAACACGGCAATACGGCTCACAACGTATTACGTGGGACAAATTATTCAAAGGTGAAATGTGGGCATATAATATGCCTCTGCCTACCCCTTCGGGGATAAGGGCGTGATGATGAACCAGAACCTGGAAGGGTTTTTAGAGAATAATGTTGAGATGATTAGGTTATAGTACATACGTACAACATGGTCAACATTGGTTGGCCCACATTTTCACCTTTTCTGAATTTGTCCCACGCTTAGATCATCTAACCACAGGATGCGCCTTACTTAAGCATTGTTTTCTGCCATTGCACATGACCATTTGGTCTTTTGGCTTTATGAAAAGCCTGTACATCAGTACATCATTTTATATGATTAAACTAGTACATTACATTGTAGTTGACTGTACAATAACAATTAACACACAACAGCCATTACGCGTTAGTCGATTAATACATTTTTAAATGCAATGAAATTTTATATGTCTTTGTGTTTCCCCCTTCACTTGTATGAAAACTGGCAGAATATTTTTGTATGCGGTGGTTCGCAAAGGCTAGTCCCGTGTTATATGGTCTAAGGTCCCACGTAATAGGTGATGGACAGGCGCAAGTTGCGACTGACTGCTGTTGAAATTTTTTAAGCCGCCTATAAAGGCTTTCAACTTGGCTTAACGAATGCCATTTTACTTGCAACCGGGACCAACGACTTAACGTGTCTTCCGAAGCACGGAAACGCTCAAATAAATGTCACAAAGTGGCCACATGGATGGTCACCCATCCAAGGACTGGCCATAGTGAAAGTTGCTTACTGCAGTGATCGTTTACAGAACACTGAGTCCGCGGGGCCACGAGCGCTTCCGCACTTATAGTACATACTAATCAAATTATAGTTTTTGGGTTCATGGTGGGAGGAATTAAAAGGCCAAACCTCCAGATTATTCACGGATTCGTAAACTGAAAAGCTATAGAACTATCATGACTGGTCCCTCGAGCCGGATGTACTCTTATTTGATACCTACCCACTGACCACTTTTTTCGATAATTCGATTCGACCAAAAAAAAATTGATTCGATCAAGGTCTCTACTTCTATATATGTTCTGTTTATCGCTACTTTTAAACTCGACCTGAGGGGCAAGTGCGAGTTTTTGCGTGAGCTTGTCGACATTCACGGCGCGCCAATTCGTATGGAATCGAGACCTGAATAGGTGGCGACCTAGCCGTAAGCGCGGGAACATGTCTCGATTCCATACAAATCGGCCATAACGCGCTCACCAGTGAATGTCGACAAACGCTCGCCGAAACTCGCACTTGCCCCTCTGGTAAGTTAGTTTTTAAGTTTATAGCGTACAGACAGAGAGATGTGGTGGAGAACTTTGTTTCATCTATACTAATATAAATGTTATAAAGAGGACAGATTTGATTGTGTATTTGTATCGAAAAGGCTCCGAACTACTGAACGGATTTCAAAAATCTTTTACTTTTGGGAAGCTACACTATCAGCGGTGAACATAAACTATATTTTATTCCCGTATTCCCACGGGAACTGGAACTACGCGGGTGAAACCGCGTGACGTCCGCTAGTAGGCTATATTTTGTTCCCATATTCTTTACGCAGACGGGAGCTACGCGGGTGAAACCGCGTGAAGTCCGTTAGTATTAAATAAGGAAGGATAGAGATCTGCGAAATCACCACCGTCCTCCTAGTTTTGTTGCTCTGCACAATCAAAATTATGACTAACTGACAATGAACTTCGACAGGATAAATCAGTGTGTATAAATAATGTAAGGAAAATGCTAAAATTGTTACAATGTGGTCAATTCAATTAGGATACTGGTGACGTATAGGAACCACAGTCGTTTTTGGCTATTTATAAATTGCTGTCAGTAAACGGGAAAGATCAAACTCCACCACCTCGGGACTATAGACGATATACATCCCTATCCCTACTAATATTATAAATGCGAAAGAACTCTGTCTGTCTGTTACGCTTTCACGCCTTAACGGTTGGAGCGATTGAGATGAAATTTGGTATAGGGATAGTTCGAGGCCCTGGGAAGGACATAGGCTACTTTTTAACCGACTGCACAAAAGGAGGGTTATGATTTTACGAGATTACAACTTCTACGCGGTCGAAGCCGCGGGGAACAGCTAGTATATTATACTTGTATAGTAGAACGCAACCAACCACAAGCTCACGTTATTACAAATCCCTTCCTGGCTATTCGGGGAACCTGGTATGCCTTCGAAAGAAAATCCTTAAAAACTAACAGATTGGTCATGATCAGTCTTGCCGGTCCTGCTCGTTATTTGGGTCATTCAAGGGATGCCCTATTTTTTCCTTTGAATCAATTAATAAGACTTTTTCTCAATCACTAACGCTCAGAGCGTCGTTTCTTAAAGTACGAGTATATTAAGAACTACATCACAATATAGTATGAATCATGTGTTCGATCAGTGTCTCGCAACTTTTACCAATATTTTTCACTATTATTAGAATACAGATCGTTCTGAAGCAATGTCAAATAATATAATCTATATGATAAAGAATAAGTAGACGTTATCATAATGTTCTAAATATAAACAAAGAATTATAAAACCCAATCAATCAGCTTATCGTAATGAACTGCTGGACAATCAAACAATTTAGCCTACAGCAGTCGACTGCTGGACATAGGCCTCTGCCAAATTTCGCCACAACACACGCTCCAGCGCTTTGCGCATCCAGTCAATCCCTGCAACCTACTTTAGGTCGTCGCTCCATCTGGCAGAGGGTCGTCCCACCCCACGTTTTTTTTTTATATTTAGCTCGCCAAATTAACGTCGCCACCAGCCTGATGGTAAGCCGTGGCGCATCTAGCGATTGGGGACCAGTCTCACAGTCCATAAGACTTTAGACAGTGGTCCTCAAGTTGGCGGCCCTGTGATGTGCCTCTTCACGCTCCTCTTCAAGAACCCGGGATTGTAAGATGAGGGAAACACGTGTGCGGGCAGGTCGTTCCATGTTTTTATAGTTCGACAGAGGAACGATCTTTTGAAGAGAGAGGTCGCTAGTGTGCCGTAGTGTAAACATTAGCTCTGTATATGTTTTGTTAAAAAAAAATATAAAACGTAACATTTAACAGTAGTGTAGTGATAAGAAGTGAACCAAACTAAAAAATAAACAAATCTAAACGTTATCTCAGAGTGAAATGCAAAATCCACAGAGTTAAAGAAAGCTTAGTGACATAGACTTACGGGCGGATAAATCAACTACAATACGAAAGTAAACCAAACCAAAACCTATAACATACCAGGACAAAACATTGTGAATGTCGAAGAAATGAATCAAGTGCAGTAATAAACAAGAATAACTTAACACAGTACAAAATAAACATAACATTGCACGTAAGGAAAAAAATTCAAATTCAAATACCGTAAAAGTGGAGGTAAATCTCAAAAATTGCTGCAGAACGCTAGAGGGAGTTATAAGTAAACACAATATAAAATTGATGACAGCGACATCTATGCTCGATGTAATTTAATGCCACTACTGACCGCTAGAGGGAGCCACATCACATGGTGGTAAGAAAACTTAAAATTGCTGATAACGCCATCTATGAACTTTTCACAACAATCTTCTTTAACTTAAAACCTGTAACAGAGACATCTATATCTTGTTTCTGACATTGCTTTCATATCGCTACTGACCGCTGGAGGGCATTGCAAGGTAGAAAACATCAAAAACAGCTACTACACCTAAAGTGAAAGAGAAACACCTTATTGCAAAAACTTACCACTAGGCGGAGCCACAGGTGGCATAGAAAAATAAAAAATATCAAAATGGTAGTAATATGCGCAGGATGCCACCAGAAAATAGCGAACAATAAACACCTGACATGTACGCTTTGTAATGGCACATACGATTTAGAGTGCGCAAATGTGTCACATGAAAGATTAACCACGGCAAAAATAACTGCTTTGAAAAAATCCTGGAAGTGTCAGACTTGTACATGTAAAATACCGAAGGGAGATAATACTGAAACCCCTATACGCCCACGAGAACGCGACCACACTAGCCAGGTATCGCTTTCATCCCCCGAAACAGATAACGTTGCCAATATAAAAAGGACAACACAGAGCAATAATCATACAATCAGCTTTGAAGATAAAGATACGCTAGGCGATACAGTATGCACCTATGACAAAGCTACAATACAACAGAACTCCGACCAAATGCTGGAAAAATTAAATGAAATATTAATATTAAGACTTAAGGAAAATAATAAGTCGATCATATCGGAATTACAACATACAATTCAGGAAGAGATAGACAAGGCAATTTCAAGCCTCAGACACGAGATCGAAAGAGAAACAGATACCTTATTGCAGCAAAACAAGCAGAGAATTTCGGATATACAACGCATAAACACAGAAATACAAAAACTTGCTGTAGAGAACGAGAAGCTGAGAAACGAGATTGAAAGTATAAAACACAAAATAGCGAACACTGGAAAAAATTGCGAAAACAATTCTAAAAAAATTGTGCTCTACGGATTCCCAGAATACTTCAAAGAACCAGAAAGTGATTCACACATCAGATTAATAGAAACATTCCTCGACTGTATGCATGTGGACTTGACGGGGTACTTGGAACAAACCTACAGAATTGGTAGAGATAGCTCAAGAAATAGACCACTGGTTATAGAGTTTCTAAGTAAGCGATTAGCTACATATCTTCGAGAAAATAGCCGCTACTTACAAGGTACCGGATTATACTTATCTGAATTCCTGGACGAAAAAGGTCGTAAGAATAGGTTTTTGATGCGCGAAGAAATGCAAAAAGCGCGAAGAAATGGGTTACATGCAGTAATTAAAAATAACAAGTTGTTTATCGAAGGGAAAGCCATTCAGATCTCAGAAGACACACAAAACACCCAATGTATAGATGATAATGATAATTTGAGTCAATCCGGTTCCAGAATAACAAACCACAAACATCACCACTCTATAAACGGAAATAATTCATTTCGAAACCAAAGACCGACTATTTAAGATTTTATTCCAAAACACTCAAAGTCTTAACAACAAATTGCATATAATGGAATCATTTATGGAACAAAAACCACAATACAATGTGATATGTGTGTCCGAATCATGGCTGACAGAAGAAAAAAGACAATTAATACAATTTAGTGAATATTCATTTGGAGCATCATTTTGCCGAAAAATATATAAGGGAGGCGGTATCTGTATTTTGGTACAGGACCATTTAGAAATAGTGGAGAGAAGTGATATTGCTGAAATGTCCATTGAATACGTAATAGAAGTTTGTGCAACGGAATTACCGAAAGAAAATCTATTAATTGTTGCTATTTATTGGAATGGAAGAGAGGCAGATACATTTTTAAAACAATTTAAAAATATTTTGATATATATTAATAAAAAATACCCTAGGCTTAATAAAATCATGGGAGGGGATTTTAATATAAATATTTTGGAAAAAAGTTTAAAAGTAAACGATTTTTTGAATTTAATGTTGGAATACAATTATATACAACATATAAAAACACCAACACGCATTACAAGAACAACAAAAAAAGCCATAGATCTTATATTCACAAATTTCCACAACATGACTGGCCTGAATATTCAAGCATCGGTGGAGAATCTTGGGTTTTCAGACCATTGTGGTACTAGTATACGTTTATCTTTGCCACAACATAGTAAAAAAATAACTTGGTACGTAAAAAAGCGCCTGTATAATAATATTAACATGAAATCATTTAAATCAGCTTTAGAGAAGTTGAATTGGAAAAATATAATAAATCTAAATAGAAATATTAACGAAAATTATAACTTGTTCAATTTAACACTAATAAATATTCTTAATGAACACATACCCATAAGACGAATAAAACTAAAAACCGACAACAAAAAATATTGGCTAACAAAGGGCATAAAATTATCGTGTACGAATAAACGACTTTTAAGAATTATAACACTTAAAACTGACAACCCTATCCTTAAACAGTATTATAAAACTTATGAAAAGACTCTTAAAAAATCAGTTGTGACGGCAAAAAAGCTACACTATATTAACAAAATCAAAAAATCCGAGAATAAAATGAAAACTATGTGGGCGATTATAAACGAACGTACAAATAAGAAACCAAAAAAACAGAAAACGAACATAAAACTACAAACAAATAATACTATAACTTCTGAACCTAAGGAGATAGTTAACATCTTTAACAATTTCTTTGCATCTATAGGGGAAAGTGGCTCACCTACCTCGGGTAAAAATTATCCACAGGGACTCCCTGTGCTGACTCCTATGCAAAACTCGTTGTTTCTTAGTGCAGTCGAGGCATGTGAGGTGAATAGGCTACTCAAAAACTTAAAAAATAAAAGAAGTCACGGACTGGATGAACTACCACCAATCCTAATAAGGCAGTGTGCAGACGAACTTACACTACCATTTTACTTATTAATAAACCAGTCCTTCAGTGAAGGTGTCTTCCCAGATTACTTGAAAAGGGCGATAATTAAGCCAATTTATAAAAAAGGTACAAAAACTGACCCCAACAATTATCGTCCAATAGCCCTTTTACCAACTGCTTCAAAAATTTTTGAAAAGGCAATGTGTAATCGTGTGTACTCCTTTTGCGAAAAATACAATATATTTAATGATTGCCAAAACGCCTTCCGGAAAAATAAATCCACGATACTAGCAACCTATAAGTATACCCAGGAGGCAATAGAAATAATTAACAACAAAAAATATGCTGTAGGTATCCTGTTAGACATGACAAAGGCATATGATAAAGTTAGGTTTAACATACTTCTAAAAAAACTACAGGGCATAGGAATACGGGGCCTTGCTTTTGATTGGTTCTCATCGTACTTGAAAGACAGAGAACACCAAGTGGAAATTGAATTTTTCAACTATGAAACCAAGGAAATAGAAACTATTAGATCAAACAAAAGAGTAATTAACTCGTCTATTCCTCAGGGAAGCGTGGTTGGCTGCTTACTATTCCTCTTGTATATTAATGACCTTCCAAAAACCATAAATGAGCCCTGTGTCATGTTTGCAGATGATATTTCTCTACTCACCTCATGCCAAAGTAACGTAAATTTAAATAAAAAACTCTATGATATGTTAAACACGACCGTATCTTGGTTGACTGATCACAACCTTGAAATTAACTTCGCGAAGACAAAAATTATGACTTTCCACCCACACCAAAAAGCTCCATTGGATATAAATGTGGTTTACAATGGTGTTAAAATAGACGTCGTTGGTGAATCAACTCTACTTGGTATATCATTAGATACAAATTTAAATTGGAAATCTCATGTAAAGATTGTAAGATCCAAAATTTCACAGTTTACTTACGTTTTCCGCGAAATCAAAAAGACCACCAGCATAGAAACTGCTCTTTCTACATATTACGCATACGCCTATGCGTGGTTGAGTTACGGCGTGGTGTTGTGGGGAAACAGCTCAGATACACCAACACTATTTACCCTCCAAAAAAAAACTGATTAGGATCCTAAGTAATATAGAGGACACTGAGAGTTGTAGGCCTCACTTCCGACAGTACAAAATTCTACCCCTACCCTGCATTTACATACTGGAGATATGTAGATTCGTGCGTAAATACCCAAACTTCTACACCAAACGCGAAAACAAACAACAAAAATACTCACTGCGCCATAAAGACCGATTAAATCTACCAGCCTCTAAGTTAAAAATCCATGCAACAAGCACCTACGTGATGTCAATAAAGATTTATAACAAACTACCCAAAGATATCAGAAATGAAACAAAATATTATAAATTTATTAATAAATTAAAAGAATTTCTGATAGAAAAATGCTATTATAATGTAGATGATTACATAAATGACAAATCTTGAGCAAAATGTACCAAATCGTTGATGACATAAATAGGCACTATTAATGGACATGGATAATTTTATGACACAAAAGATATGAACCTAATTGACACAAATATAATATTATTTAAGTGACATTATTCGGATCGATCGAACGACAGTAATGTAATGTATTATTTTAGTATTTATTGACATAGAATAAGACATACTTAATATTTATTTATATATATGTATATACATATATATATGTATATATAGTTATATTGACAATTTTAATGACATATTTAATGATAATTCAATAGTGCATGCGTGGCTTAAATGAAATTAGAATTATAATGCTTAATGATATATTTAATGTGATATTTTTAAAAATTTTGTAATGATAATGATGTTGATGACATGACATTACTGCTTAATTAATAAATTACAAATTTTTATTTGGCAAACATAAAGATGCTCATGGTAATTAAAAGATAGCCAACAAAAGCCTGGGTATTACCGACCGAAGCGCAGTTTTGATTTTGAAAAAGTGCACAGTCTCCCTCTCTTTCATTTATATTGTTTGCTGTGCCCGACAGGGTCCACAATGATCTTACTATTTGACCTACCACCTAAGTTATTTACATTGTGGAATGCAATAAAGAATTGAGAATTGAGAATTGAGAATTGAAACGCTTAGTTTACCAAGTCACGGTCTCCACTTCAGAACTCGCTTGCTTCATCGGCCATCAGTTCTTCTACAGATGTGGCCAGCCCACTGCCACTTCAAAACGCATACTCTGCGAGCTATGTCGATCACTCTTGTGGTTGTGACGTGTGTGACGGATAACTTCGTTTCGAATCTTATCCCTCAGAGACACCCCATGCATAGCTCGTTTATCTATACTAATATTATAAAGAGGAAAGATTTGTTTTTTTTTGTTTGTTTGTTTGTTTGTTTGTTTGTTTGTAACGAATCAGCTCCGGAACTACTGGACCGATTTGAAAAATTCTTTTTTTGTTGTAAAGCTACACTCTTTGCGGTGCACATAGGCTATATTTTATTTCCGTATTCCCACGGGAACAGGAACTACGCGGGTGAAACCACGTGACGTCCGCTAGTAATCTATATAATAAAGAATAAGTAGCGTTATCATAATGTTCTATATACATATAAACAAAGAATTATAAAACTCAATCAATCAGCTTATCGCAATAAACTGCTGGACATAGGCCTCTCCCAATCGTTGTAGAAGGTTGAATGACCACCATAGTCAAATAGGTTGGTGCAGGGTCTTATTTTGAGTTTTCCTTCTCTTTGCCATGGCCTTGTCCGCTAGTTCGCAGATGCACCGCTTTCAAGAGACTGGGTTGGGCACCATTGCTTCCTAATAACATTAACGTCTAGAGTAGTGGTTCTTAAACTTGACTGCATACATACATATGGTCACGCCTTTTATCCCGGAAAGGGTGGGCAGAGGCATATTATATGCACACATTTCACCTTTGTTTTAGGAATTTATCCCATGTAATAGGTGGTGAGCCGTATTGTTGTGTTGAGATGGACAGGCGCAGGTTGTGACTGCCTGCTGTTGAAATTATTCAAGCCGTCTAAAAAGACCTTCAACTTGGCTTACTGGCAACCGGGACCAACGGCTTAACGTGCCTTCCGAAGCACGGAAGCGCTCAAATAAATGTGGTCACATGGATGGTCACCCATCCAAGGACTGGACATACTGAAAGTTGCTTACTGCAGTAATCGTTAACAGAACACTGAGTCCGCGGGCCACAAGCGCTTGTCTCCAACAAATGTAACAAAACGTCTTTTGGTTTTAAATGAAATGATAAAAACGTAAGCGCTACCAACGGGTATACTACGCCAAATCGAATGCCAAATAATCGAACGTTCAAAATATCGAACGTTCAATATATCGAACGTTCAAAATATCGAAGATTACAATATCAATGTTCGATATATTAAACGTTCGATATTTTGAACGTTCGAGTATTTGGATGTTCGATTATTTGGCATTCGATTTGGCGTAGTATATATACCCCTACCAACACATATAAAGGATTGTGAAAATAAGAAACAATACTGAAATACTTGCTCGCGGGTCATCACTGTCGTCAGCTAGTAGCCGGTCGGCTGCGGTCAATGTATAGTCTTACATTTCAGGGAGGCTGAGTCGCCTCACGCGATTCGGTATCTTGTCTAATCCGCTCTAAATGATTTATAGTACTTGTAGCAAAAGTAAATTTTTATACATGCACGCCTTTTTTTAAGTGTTGAAATTCCTCATGGATTCTTTTATATTTAGCTCGCCAAATTTACGTCGCCACTTATGGAAAGCCGTGGGCGAATCTAGCGATTGGGGGCCACTCTCACAGTCCGTAAGACTTCTGACAGTGGTCCTCAAGTTGGCTGCCCGGTGATGTGCCTCTTCACGCTCCTCTTTAAGAACCCGGGATTGTAAGATAAAATTATGCTATGCTTACCGACTAAAACCTCGAGCGAGCTGTCCTCAAGCCGTTCTCACACATACGTAAAGTTTTAACACATAGTCAATGCTGACAAGAAATGTACAGCTCGCGCCAAATAACTTTGATTCTATGAAGTTCGTTCGTTCGCGCCGCAATTATGCATTAATAGGTATCACAGGGGAAACTACTGCGCAGCGCAACTACTGCTGAGGCGGGAGGTGCACCCCTTCCGCTTCAGCAGTAGTTTATTGCATAATTGCGGCGCGAACGAACAAACTTTATAGACGCAAAGTTATTTGGCGCGAGCTGTACATCTCCTGTCAGAATTTGCTATGATTACATGTATGTTTAGTTATTGCAAATGCTTACCACACTAATAGTAGTCTCAATATCGTTCTTGTTAGTCGGTAGCGTGAGTCTCGTTCGAGGCTGTTGTTCGGGAATCTTGCGCAGTGTCACCACGTATTGATCTAACGAGTTGTTGTACTCGAGGGGTTGACGCCACTGGAGATAGAGGACGCCTGGAAATACAACAAAAATCACATATTATAATTATGATCTTAGAAGAACAAAGCTCGCACGTTCGGAGGAACGTAAAGGTATGAGTCCGAACTCGACCGCAAGCAGCATTGCTGACGCGGCGGCAAGGCGACAGTACTGAGTGCAGTCACGACGCTGCTGCCGAGTTCGGAATGTATTCTAATACAAATCTATACAGAATGTATGGGGATCAGTGATTCTGTCGCGGCATTGCAGCGACCGCAGTAGTGCTTGCGCTCGAGTTCGGACTCATACCTTTACAGAAATATACCTCATTTTTAAAGTACTACTAAGTTAAGAAAGTATCACGATAATAGGTACACATGTTAGCTATTCGTCCAAATAAATTTTATCACCTGCAAACTATACTCCCACAGAAACGTTACACTTACGCCAACGAAGCATAAGAATTTCCAAGAAATATTTTCAAAATATGAGTTCAGTTTTACTCGTAGTCTTTCAAAAGGAACACCTTATCACGTTTTTTAATAACAAATATTGCCCGCAATTTGAATGCTTCAAGACTTTATAAGTATTCACACTTTTTTGAGATCCGTCAACGTATCTAAATCTTTGAAGCCCAGAATTCTTAATTACCATAATGTGTTTCATATTCATAAACATAACGTAACGTAATGCATCTAAATACCTACTAAACGATTGTACTCAAAATTAATACAAAATAAAAAAAATTGACATCTAGTTCAGCAAATTATGTAACATTCTACTTAATATTATAAGTGTGAACGTTTTTTACTTTCTTTCAATGCCAGAATAAAACAGGCGTTTGTGTTTTCAGTTAAAAATTGTATTTTAAAACTCCTACCATCTCTTCAAATGCGATAATACCACTGAAGAACAATCTAGAATAATTTAGATATCCTCCTCCATTTTTTTTACGTGAGGGAATATCCTCATGGATGCTATGCCGGACTCCTGCCGACTAAAAGACCTCACGTAACGCCCAGCAGCCTATGGTTGTGAGCCCCGGGTAAGCCCTCGGAAGGATGTCCCAGGGCTCCCAGCAGACCCACGGCCTCGCCTAGGGGGTGGTTCGGGTGCTAACCCGGGTCTGGGGGGGGCGTGCGTGAATCCTTAACGTCACGCTGCCGTCATGGGCCTGAACATCCTCGGCATAGACGTTCGGCGTGAGCTCAAAAGCTGTATTACAGTGAGCCTTATCAGTGGAATCACGGGTATAAGGAAAGAACGTGGGAGTTTAATTCGCGCGACGGTTCCGTGCCAAAAAACGGCAAATTGGGATATTAAAGGGGGGCCCTTTAATATTATTACTTTTTAATATTATGACGGCAACAAAAAAACATAACTAATCGGTTATAATCACCGTTCATGAGATGCATGAAGCCTCATTACAGAGGGACACAGTTGAGGCTCAGTAATGGGTGCTCGTTTATTTTCTCTTTGAATACGGAACCCTAAAAATATAATAATACTTACGTTTAGGCTGGTCACATGTCAGATTCAGTATGATAGGAGCTGACGGAGGTCTGACGTCTGTCAAAACGTATAGCGGCTCCGACTGAGGACCCAAACGATGTAGAATTTCAGCGTTCGACTTGACACCGTCTCGTGAAGAGTTGTAGAACGCTCGCACCCAGATCTTGTAGGGAGTAAAGGGTTCTGGAAAGAATATAACAAGATCATATTACTAATAGCTATAACTAAGAGTTTCTTTTTAAATTGATTTATTGAAAGGGGCACAGCAGGAGTGTTGCACACGTCCATAGGCTGTGATGTGACCAGTTCTGATCAGGTGTGGTCATTTACCTGCCTCTCTTCTTAAGTAACACAAAAAGTGGCGCTATGTGAGTACTATCGCTTGTGACTTGACCTATAAACATGCTTGGCTTGATAATATCATCACTAAGATTTGTTAGTAAGAATGTGTATGAATTACACAAGAGAACAAGAAGCCGTGAGACGGTCTCACCCGACTGCCCCTCTCTAAAACGTTTATTGTGAAAGTGAAAGTTCAATCCGATTGACATTGTCATTTTTCTTTTATTTCAAACTTGAACAGATTATCCACGTGACCAAGTGACGTAATTTAATGCAACAGAGTCACATACTACAAACACAAGTCTCGCCATAAGCCCCTCTGCAATCTTTTTTATAGAGAGGGGCTAAAATAAACTAACAACTACCAGTATCAACATACATACAAAAAAAAGGTTTTTAAAGAGTCGGCAGCGCGCTTGTGGCGCCTCTGGTTTTGCAAACGTCCATAGGCTGCGGTGACCACCGGTACATCTGGGGGGGCCGTATGCTTGTCTGCCACTCTAGTGGTATAAAAAAAAAAAAAAAAAAATACATTTGGAAATATTTGTCTGTATCTGAACGTAAAGTCCTACTTAGATTCGGCATTCCAACCTTGCAGATAATACTCGTACACACATATGGTCACGCCTTTATCGCCAAAGGGGTAGGCAGAGGCATTTTATATGCCCACATTCCAACTTTTTAGAATTTGTCCCACATAACAGGTGGTGAGCCACATTGCCGTGTTGAGATGGATAGGCGCAGATTGTGACTGCCTGCTGTTGAAATTTTTCAAGCTGTCCAAAAAGGCCTTCAACTTGGCTTAAAGACTGCCATCATTGCAAGACGTGACCATATATATGTATGTTCCGTTCTTTTGGACAGTAGTGTGATGATACATTTCTCAAGTTACTTCACAATAATTTACCTTTGTAATTGCGAAAGTATTTTTAAAGTCGTTTCAGTAGTTTCCGAGTTTTATCCAGTACTAGCGGACGTCACGCAATTTCACCCGCGCATCTCCCGTTTCCGTGGGAATACGGGTATAAAACATGCAAACAGCCTATGTTCACCGCAAAGAGTGTAGCTTCCCAACAGTAAAAGAATTTTTCAAATCGGTCCAGTAGTTTCGGAGCCTATTCGATGCAAACAAACAAACATACAACAAACAAACAATCTTTCCTCTTTATAATATTAGTATAGATATAGATAAATCTTTTGTCTTTATTAGTATAGATTACAAAAGTAGATTCCGTACCTTTGCTTGTAATAAAATTGCAGTCAACTTCGCAAAAAAGGAAGTATTTTTGCAACAACATTTATCGCGATTTAGCTCTGTTCGTCTAATATAATTATAAGCGTGAACTTACGTAATTTATAAAGAGACGAATTTAGATTAGTAATCTAGGCAATTAAACTGAAGGTATTTAGTTTTGCTGTATAATTGTATGTCTGTAGAGAAAAAAATATGTTATTTTAAAAATACAGTCTTAGAAGATTTTTCTGAGTAGAGTTTTTGTCGGGCATGTGGAAATAACTATAGATAGACCTATATGTATAGGTATGCTGTTTCGTATAATATATCTAATATTAAAATAGCAACGAAGTACTTTTATATAGGAAACCGAAACCAAAAAATAGTACATAGAATTTTAGTCCATGTCCGCCGGCTTTGTCCGGAATAAACGCAATAAAAAGGTCGTGTACACAGGCTACATAATATCACTAGCTAAGCTACTTTATTATACCAGTGAGCATTCCAATTTCGAAGTTACAACTAATTTCACAGACATTTCACACAACGCTATCTGATCCCAAAGTAAGCTAGGAATAACCTGCTTGTGTTATGGGTATCAGACCACCGATATTAATACTTATATACTTTTTAAATACATACATATTAAACAGAAACACCCAGACTCTTAAGACAAACATTTATGGGTCACACAAATATTTGTCGCCGGTGGGAATCGAACCCACGACCTCCAGCGCCGCAGGCGGTATCACTACCGACCGCGCCACAGAGGCAGTCAATTTCAAGGCAAAAAAAAAAACTAAAAAAAAAATTGAAACACTCAAAATTCCAACCAAAAGAATCGTACCCGAGACCACCAAAGTGCTTCATAACTAAATAACTTACCGACCTACCGCCTAGTTACATAACTTTCACCGACCGCATGACTCAATCACTTTATCCAACCATAAACCATAATATACTCACTTAAATTCCTCAGACGGAACCCGACAACTTTCGTCACCTTCCCGGATGTGTTCAATAGCGTTAGATTCTTCGTCACTCCTTTGTAATCCTCCATGCCCAGGTCACTTCGAAACACGTTCTTCTTCTTTACATCAGAAGATTTCTGCACTCCATTGACGTTGTTCACGTCGTATCTTGGCACCCCCTCCTCATAATAAAGGACGTAGACCACTTGAGTAGTGTTCCTGTGTTTGGTTTGACCGAAAGATTTCTTTACGACTTTCAAAAGATCTAGTTCACGATGCGGATTTATGGTTTTAGGAATATCTATGCTAGATGCAAGTTCTTCTACGCTTTTTTCTATATGGGTGGAATTGTCTTGTCGTCTTTTTCTATGTCTGTGTGTTCGTATATCTCTTTTACTTCTATAGTCATGAAGAAGGGTATGAGACGAATAGTCGTCACCATATTTTTGTTTATCGCTCTTATACCAATTGTAGGATAGGTAGTCAGCTTTTAGTTTTTCTGAGCCTATCGGATCGGAATCTTGGTTTAATACATCGTTAACGGGCTGGTCGTTTTGTATCTCGGTCTTTTTGTTTGTTAGGACTAGAAGATCATCGTTAGGTTTGGCTGTTTGTTCGTTAGTGTTAATATCTATGGTTGCCAGGGTTCGCACTGTGAACGTTAATGGCGGGGCCCATGTAAGACGGACTTCTTCATTGGTTATGCTCTCAGCTGTCAGGTTTTGTGGTGCGGACGGAACTGTAACAAGGAAACAAAATATTATTAGATACAGTATTTTATTTATTACAGACATGGTTAGTTGGTTGAGTTCTGGAGTAGAGATCGCGACTTAATGTGGGGTAGGACGACCCCCTGCCAGATGGACCGATGACCTGTAGAAGGTTGCAGGGATTGACAGGATGAGCAAAGCGCAGGGCCGTGTATTGCGGCGTAAATTGGGAGAGGCCTACGTCCAATAGTGGAACTGCCATAGGCTGATTTGACGATGATGATGGTAGACTGATGAATTAATATTTTATGGGTGAGTATAGTGACGAAAATAAATTATACAATCAGAGGGGACTATGGGGTCAAAGATGTTGGATTAATCAATCAATCATTCAAATCAGCCTATCACGATGCACTGCTGGACGCACGACTCTTTCAGTTTCATTTTGGACCGTGAGGTTCAGACGGATTGGTTAAGGGTTTGTTGAGTTTTTCTTCTCTTCGCGATGACTTTGTCCCTTAGTCAGCAAGAACATCATTTACAGATGTGGCTGGCTCGGACTCTGGAGATCTCAGTATAGATTGGATGCTATCGAGATTTAACACTATTTATAAGACGAGTTATGTTTATGTGCAATATTTTGCTGTTCATCGACAAATCTTCAAATCAGTAGCTAATATTGACAATTACAAGATGTTCTTATGTTCTAAGTCGTGATCAATGATTGTCAGAATGGATTGATGTTATGATAAAATAGTAAATATGTACTGAGAGTTTATTGTGTTTATTGTACTGATACATTTAGATAACGATATTGATAGGGAAGTAGGTAAATATAATATGATAGGTATAAATAGACTACTAATAATATAATGGTACTATAGATAGATAAGCTGCGGAGCAAAATTTTGTAAATTATCAATATGTAGCGCATTGTTTAATTATAATTCGCGTGGAACAAAAATAGGTAAAATCTAAATATATATAACTCAAAGGTGACTGACTGACTGACATAGTGATCTATCAACGCACAGCCCAAACCACTGGACGGTTCGGGCTGAAATTTGGCATGCAGGTAGATGTAACTAGCGGACGTCACGCGGTTTCACCCGCGTAGTTCCCGTTCCCGTGGGAATACGGGAATAAAATATAGCCTATGTTCACCGCAAAGAGTGTAGCTTCCCAACAGTGAAAGAATTTTTCAAATCGGTCCAGTAGTTCCGGAGCCTATTCGTTACAAACAAACAAACAAACAAACAAACAAAAAAACAAATCTTTCCTCTTTATAATATTAGTATAGATGACGTAGGCATCCGCTAAGAAAGGATTTTGATAGATTCTACCTTCAAGGGGATAAAATACGGGAAGCGGGAACGGGAATAAATTAGCTAGTGTAAGAATATAGTTACGTACGCGTATATTACCTCTGCCATCCCCATCGGGGATAAAGGAGGCTTTCATAACACAAACGTGTTTTTTCGCCGTATTTAGGTAGGTACTAAACTCCGTGCGCGAGTCCAACTCGCACTTGGCCGGTTTTTTTTCTTTTTTTTTGTGAAAATGTGAGTAAACATCTAGTTAGAAGTCGGTAAATGATTATTAATCTTTATCGAAGTCATCGTCGCAGACACTGCCCTGCCCGTTACGGTATCTTCACACTTAAAAGGCTACTTTCGAAAACTTTCGTTTTGTATACCCTATTATTGTATTAATATTTGATGATGTCACTCTCCACCCAGTTTCTTACCGTAAGAATCGTTTAAAGGCATTATCTTACTAATAATATAAATGTGAAAGTTTGGATGTTTGGATGGTTTTTACAAAATCGCGATCTACGGGCTGAAAGGATCTGGCTGAAATTTGGTACAGGGATAGGTTAGCTGGAATAACATAAAAGCTACTTTATATCCCGGGAATATGTTGCTGTGGGAAGCGGGAACGGAAACCGAATTCCACGCGTGCGAAGTGTAAGATTATCTTGTTATCTTTACTAATATTATAAAGAGGAAAGATTTGTTTTTTGTTTGTTTGTTTGTAACGAATAGGCTCCGGAACTACTGGACCGATTTGAAAAATTCTTTCACTGTTGGGAAGCCACACTCTTTGCGGTGAACATAGGCTATATTTTATTCCCGTATTCCCACGGGAACGGGCACTACGCGGGTGAAACCGCGTGACGTCCGCTAGTATATTATAAATGTGAAAGTTTGGATGTTTGGTGAAGATGTTTTTACAAAATCACGATCTACGGGCTAGCTGAAATTTGGTACAGGGATAGGTTAGCTGGAATAACATAAAGGCTACTTTTTATCCCGGGAATATGTTGCTGTGGGAAGCGGAAACGGGAACCGAATTCTACACGTGCGAATTGTAAGATTATCTTGTTACTAGCTGACCCGCGCAACTTCGTTTCCGCCACATAAGAGAGAGTATTACTGTAGTGCAGTACTCCCGTAGCGTCTCGTCGTTAATAATCAATACTACGTGAGAGAGAGAAAGAGAGGGGGAGAAAGAGAGAAAGGTTTCTCGTCGCGTGTATTCCCGTCGCATTAAATTTAAAAACAATTTCGTTTATGAAAGAGGTATCCCGTGGCATTATTGTAGAAAAAAATTGATTGCCATTAAAATGGTTATTGCGCACCAACCCAAAGATAGACACATACTACCGCGCATTTTTTTTAGAACATTTTTTAAGAGAGTAAATTTTGTAGTACATATTTTTTTACATAACTATAAATATTTACGCAGCACACGCAACGAAGCTCTCAAAAGGAATAACTTTTCCCCCGTTTTTGAAACATTTACTGTTACTGCTCCGCTCCTATTCCTTGTAGCGTGATGATATACAGCCTATGACACTCTACAATAACGTAGCTTTCTATTGGTGAAAGAATTTTTTAAATCGGTTCAGTAGATCCCAAGATTACCCCTTACAATTTAACAAATATATAAACACACAAACTTTACTTCTTTATAATATTAGTATAGATTACAAAAAACTGAGAAGAGCCAGGTTAGGCCGACGTATTACGAAATACCTATTCAAATATGGTATGACCGAGTTGAGAATTTTAATATTTATGAACTACCTAGGTATTGAAAGCGAATTGAAGCGCACAAAATCTTACTAGTTCAGTTCAGTGTTCTGTAAACGATCACTTCTGTATATCTGTATCTTACGCTCTACAATCTACAATCAAGATGGCTTTTTTTTTTAACGTGAGGGAAAATCCTCATGGATGCTTTGCCGGACTCCTACCGACTAAAAAACCTCACGTAACGCCTTACAGCCTTTGGTTGGGAGCCCCGGGTAAGCCTTCGGAAGGATGTCCCAGGACTCCCAACAAACCCAAGTCCTAGGGGGTTGATTCGGGTGCTATCCCGCGTCTTTAGGGGGTCTCGTGTGTGATCCCGCTTCTAAGGGGGGGCGTGCGTGAATCCCTCACGTCACGCTGCCGTCATGGGCCTGGTTCTGGCCTCAGGCCCCCGGTCATGGAGGCCGATACTCCTCGGCGCCCAAGCCGCCGACTGCACTATCAAGATGGGTAATCATTTGAGGCATTTTTATTTAAGAGCGTGTCCGTGTTTGGGAAGACTGAAGCTGTTATTCCTGGTTATGACTTCGCTTCACAGTCGTTAAACCAAGTTGAAGTCACTATGGGGGTTCGAAAATTTCCAGCAGTAAGCACTCACGAACTGCCCATATCCGTATCAACACGACAATAGGCTCTAAATAGAACTGGTGAACAGTATGTAGGTCTATAGTATGCCTCAGTGCTCCTTTTTAGCCCCACTATAAAATAGCGTGCAGAGGGGCTTATGTCGAGACTTTGTCTGTAGTCTGTGACTCTGTCGCATTAAACTACGTCACTAGGTCACGTGGATCATCTGTTCAAAGTTTGAAATAAATCAAAAATTACAAAGTCAATCGGTTTAAACTTTCACAATAAACGTGTTAGAGAGGGGCAGTCGGGTGAGAACGATCTCACGGCTTCTTTTCTCTTTATACTGTGATTCCAGAATGTATAACCTACTTACCTGGGTGACTACAGTATGAAAAGGTTTAGAAAGTGCAGTAACCAGAATAAAGCGAAATATAAGTGCAGAGTGCCGATTAGCCCCTGGCATCCATTAGCAAACTGACGTGTCCGATAGCCCCGCATCCTGTGAGAAACAATGATTCTATTCTACGCGGTTGGCTCGACATTGACAAGTATAATGCTTAGTTTAAATTATATCCGTAAGACTACATCGATACTGTTTGGAGTCCTGGGACATCCTTCCGAGGGCTTACCCGGGGCTCTCAACCGTAGGCTGTTGGGCGTTACGTGAGGTTTTGTTAGTCGGTAGGAGTCCGGCATAGCATCCATGAAGAATTTCCCCTCACGTTAAAAAAAGACTACATCGATATGAATCGATACATTATATTATCCGACTTTTTTGTACGTTTGGAAATCCTTCATGGATGCTATGCCTCTTGCCAACTAAAACCACATATGCCCTACCTTGCCTACAATTAGGAGACCTGGGTAAGCCCTTTGGAAGAATGTCACAGGATAGGAATTTTCTGACTTAGAGAGAAATAATTAACCCCGAGGGGTTTTTAATCATCGTCATCCACCAAACCTTTTTCTAACCTAGTTAAGGTCGGCTTTTCAGTCTAACTGCGATGCGGCTGAACTTCCATATTTCCGTGAAGCCACTGCCGTCTGATCTCCACAACCAACCGGCGATGTTGAAGGTCTAAAGTTAGACTATTATGTAGGTACGTTAGTGGTGCGACCTGCTTGGTACTTGGTGCAAATGGGATGGGATTTTGCTACGTTGCACACTTAAACACTTTAATAACTTTTAAAGGTTTATTGCTGATGCTAAACTACCGCTAAAATATGAGAAAGATGGGAATGAATGGTGTGCGTTCGCGCAGCGGAATGTTGTTGAATTTAAAGATTTTAATTATGCAGATATTTAGTGTATGACGTCGTGTAATTGTGTATGGTAAAAGAAAATTTGTGTATGCAGCCATTGTGGAGAAATTCGCTAAAAACTGATTCCGCTGGGCGAACGTTGTCCTGGCGGCACTTTTTTTAAATCCATGCACTTAGAAGAAAAAAAATGGGTCCAACAATTAGTGTGTATTTGTGTGTAATTGTGTATGTATGAATAAAATTAGTGTATGCATTGACTTCGGAGAAATTCAAGTTTCCGCTACGCGAACGTTTGGCCATTAGCTAGTTTTCATATAAAGCGCTTATATAGAGAGCTGTAGATTTTTACATGCGTTGTTTTGAATTTGTTTATATTTGTTTAAAAAACCGATTTAGAAAAAAACCTAGGGCTTAAAAGATAAAAATATAAACGTAAAATACGCTAGTTAGATCGTAGTTCGTAAAGTATGCACTTTGGGGTCTAGATTTTCACGTTTATACAAACCTTGTAAGTGCCTGCAACATGTTGCCAAGTATCAATGAAGTTCCGTTAGTAATTAAAGGATTATAGGACAATTTACCTTGAATAGATCACTTTTACAAAGCAGTCAAATATCACGACGTTCTAAAGGAATTGCATAGTAAAATGTATTCCAATAAATAGTTTATTAATTCAACTACTCACATGCAAAATTTCATCTCATTAAATTCAGTAATTAAAGAGAAACAATTAAAATACTGACTAAGCATCGAAAGCCTACATAACCCGACCAAGTTCGAACGGCTACAAAAAAGCGGCCGTGCCATATATCTTAGAAACGTTCTTAACCTTTCAGTATAGTATTTATTAATATGGTACAGTTGCGTACACAAGCGTTAGGCAAAAATGAAACAATTGCATTTCGTGAACGAAAAATATTTTTTTTAATAATAACGCCACTATCTACGATAAAAATAAATCTTCTGTTAACAAGTACTTCTCTAATTAAACATCTGTGTACAAAAATATTTATAATTACATATAATAATTATGTATTTATTATTTATTTCTCGCCACCTGTAACGTAGAAACCCAAAAATGGCAAAATGTGGGTGACACAGAAATGTCACACCTCTGCCTACCCCTTCTAGGCCAACAGCCGTGAGCATATGAATGAATTCAATGAATGAAAATACAGCTCTAAGCGACTAACATGAAAATCCTTGGGGGCGCGCCCCAGTAACGGCAGAACTTGGCATACAACTCATGTGCGCGCACAGGCGCGTGTATTTCGAGCGTATCAGGAGCGCAGCTGAGGTGCTTGTCATGACTAGTCCCTTGTTCATAAAAACTTAACGTTAACAAACGCTTGCTAAACATACTGTCATTGGTTAGAGACAGCAATAGACTTAAAATGTGTTATAACTAAAATAGGTTTAATAAACGATTATGAATATGAGGGTAAGGATATTAAGTATTTCGAGCTTCAATAAAAATTTAAATCACTGATCAAATAACTAGACTATTCAGATGTTCAGATTTGAGAGTCTGCCTAATATACCTAAAAATCACCATTTATAATGTGCTTATAAACTAAAACATTGGTATAAAAAAACGGCCAAGTGCGAGTCGGACTCGCCCATGAAGGGTTCCGTAGCAGCAAGTAACATAATATATCTAAAAGTTCTTGTAGTTCGTTGTAACTTTGATTGATGTTTTAACACGTTCACAGTGGTAGTGATTGTTCTAGGCGAAAATTGCGGTTTATGACGTATTAAAAAAAACTACCAACTCGATCTCGTTCGAACCAATTTTCGTTGGTAGTTTTTATAGACATGTACATTATATATTTTTTTTAGATTTATCATTTTCTTAGTTTAGAAGTTAGAGGGGGGGGGGGGACACATTTTTCCACTTTGGAAGTGTCTCTTGCGTAAACTATTCACTTTAGAAAAATATGACGTTAGGAACCTCAATAGCATTTTTAAAGACCTATCTATAGATACACCACACGTATAGGTTTGATGAAAAAAAAATTTTTGAGTTTCAGTTCTAAGTATGGGGACCCTCAAAATTTATCGCTTTTTTTTCTATTTGTATGTAAAATCTTAATACGGTTCACAGAATACATCTACTTACCAAGTTTTAATATCATAGGCCTTATAGTTTCAGAGAAAAGTGGCTGTGACATACTGGCGGACAAACAGACAGACAGACAGACAGACATGACGAATCTATAAGGGTTCCGTTTTTGCCATTTGGCTACGGAATCCTAAAAAGGTATTTTCAAGCAAAATATTAAATATTCTTTAATTAGCAGCCAATAAATTATATCAAAACAACAATTGTGTTATCACCTGTACCAATTCAAAACCGGTATTAGACTGTAAATTTTAGAATGTTACCTAAATATATTGCGCGGCCGTTTTTTGTGGCCATCCGAACTTGGTCGGGTTATGTAGGCTTTCGATGCTTAGTCAGTATTTTAATTGTTTCTCTTTAATTACTGAATTTAATGAGATGAAATTTTGCATGTGAGTAGTTGAATTAATAAACTATTTATTGGAATACATTTCACTATGCAATTCTTTTAGAACGTCGCACGTTGGATCCTGTAGTATGAGCTGGTTGGTCATTAATCAAAATTAAAAAAATGCCGGTAGATAATATTTTTTCATAGATTTAGCAAATAGAGTATATACCACATTTATTATATGTAATTAAAGTAGTATTGGTTGTCTAGTATACTTTTTATGATACGACAAAGTTGACCATATTTATATTTTCCTTGTAGTCAATAACGTTTTTTAAGTTTGGTGCAGTATAGAAACATTGTATTACTTTAAAAGTAACAGGGTATAATTAATAAAAAAAATCATGAGTGATGCTGAAGGTATGTAGTATTTAAAATTTATAAATTTAGTTCTTCACGATAAAATTACTTCTTCATAATAAATTTTTATTTAAAAACCACTTTTTCTTCAGAAGTGCGGTTTTGATACTGTTTTTTTTCGAAAAAGTGCATTTTGTCAGGGTACTAATTAGTTCTCCGTAACTCGTTAGTTAGTGTATTTTATATAGTTGATATCAAAAGTTCAGACAAAATGCTCCTTTTCAAATGGCAGTGGTTTATAGTTTCACGGTAGTAGATTAAAAATATGAGCCAGTCGTGTTTTGGTTAGTTATTACACTTAACTGTGAAAATTTTCGTCTTTAACATGAATGTTTAGTTTTGAATTGTATTGTAGCCAATTATATAGGATATTTTTTCGTTTTTTTTTTTCTTAGGAATAGTGGATTATCCAGTAAAAAGGAGAGATTTGTGTGACAAATTGTTTTTAATTCAATGCAAGAAATTAGATAGCAAGTTTTTAAAATTAGAGGAGATAATTATTGCAGAAACCAACTGCCCTGCTTCAGATATAACTTCCCTTAAAGAAACACTGCATATTTTTTTAAAATCTTTTAAAATAAAATGACAATCGTCGAACAGAATCAAAGAAAGGTTTGTAAAAAATAACTCAACGTGGCTAGATGAGACTTGTATTTAAAAAAAATATATTATTAAGCAAAGGGTGAGCCCAGGTAGACCTCCGAAGGATTTTGAGCAGTGTAGTGACCACAGTAAGCGTAGGAAGACCGAAGTTTTACGTGCGTCCGGTTCTGGCAGTGAACTTCTTTATTCTGCTCAAATGTATTTTCGAACTGAAGGCCACCATTCCCAATTAAATAAATTAAAAGATATTCTATCACCGAAAACCACAGTAAATGAACAAGAGGCAGTATCTCCTCAAACCGCTTTGTCTATGTTTACTGAAGCGCAATAAAGTAAGAAGAACGTGGTACAAAGCTACGCGTCTCATATCTTTCCTTCTTAATTTAACGCTCGTAAAACTTCAAGAAAGGACACTCTAACGGATGTATTTAATTTTTTCGGATCCAGTAGTATCGTGCTCAAGGGTTGTGAGAAAATATAAAACTACTCTTCCTGGTGAGGTGCTAGAAATTATTTTACCAGATTAAAAGAATCTAGCCTTCATAAATCCATTTATTGTGATATATATTTAAATTGTTTAGAATAATGAAGACATTAATAAAGTTATTTTGCCTCAAAACACCTTTAATAAAGACAATTATGAAAGTTAAGAAAGCGAAAGATGTTTGCCGGGAGCGTTGCAAGTGGTAATCAGTGGTCTCTGCCTACCTCAGTGAGAAATAAGCGTGATTTTATGTATTTAGGTACGTATGAATGTATTATACACCTTTAAGACTTAGCTTAAGTCTCGGAACGTAGTTAAATAATATTGACCAACCATCCCATACAACAGGATCCACCGTGCGTCGTGATATTTGACTGCTTTGTAAACAGTGATCTATTCAAGGTAAATTGTCCTATAACCCTTTAATTACTAACGGAACTTCATTGATACTTGGCAACATGTTGCAGGCACTTACAAGGTTTGTATAAACGTGAAAATCTAGACCCCAAAGTGCATACTTTACGAACTACGATCTAACTAGCGTATTTTACGTTTATATTTTTATCTTTTAAGCCCTAGGTTTTTTTCTAAATCGGTTTTTTAAACAAATATAAACAAATTCCAAACAACGTATGTAAAAATCTACAGCTCTCTATATAAGCGCTTTATATGAAAACTAGCTAATGGCCAAACGTTCGCGTAGCGGAAACTTGAATTTCTCCGAAGTCAATGCATACACTAATTTTATTCATACATGCACAATTACACACAAATACACACTAATTGTTGGACCCATTTTTTTTCTTCTAAGTGCATGGATTTAAAAAAAGTGCCGCCAGGACAACGTTCGCCCAGCGGAATCAGTTTTTAGCGAATTTCTCCACAATGGCTGCATACACAAATTTTCTTTTACCATACACAATTACACGACGTCATACACTAAATATCTGCATAATTAAAATCTTTAAATTCAACAACATTCCGCTGCGCGAACGCACACGAATGAATGCACCCGGTCGCTTTCGGAGATGCACTGAGCTCGCGGCGCACTTAGTGCGGCCACATCGTTCTGCTGGATAAGCAAAACGTTTGCAATTGCAATTAGGCATTTGGGTGGGGTATTTTGTTTTTATTTTTCAATTTGTTGTTCTTATCTCATCGTGTATCAAATCAACTGGACCTGCCAGGCGATTAGTTCCGTGGGTATAGATCCAGTATGATTGAACCAAAACCACTTTACTGTTCTACAGTTTGTAAACCTGAAAGGTTTCGCCTCACGGCGTTCTCAAAGGTTAGCAAGAAAACCACAAAACCTAAGCTCAAAACAATTACCTACGCTACTAATATAAGTTCAATGTACAGTTATGATGTCAGTGTTAATTGTGTGTACGATGTGTTAGGTCAGGTTTACAAAGTTAATGTTAAGGAACAATACATGTGGGTTTATTCAATAATAGCTGCGTTCCACGGCCACGGAATCGTTCGTCTTTGTAATGTTAGCGCATTTTTTTTAACGTGAGGGAAAATGCCTACTTCATGGATGCTATGCCGGACTCCTACTGACTAAAAAACCTCACGTAACGCCTAACAGCCTATGGTTCAGAGCCCCGGGTAAGCCCTCGGAAGGATGTCCCAGGACTCCCAACAACGAATAGACCTGTTTCGCGTAAGGTTACTTGACAAGATCAAGAAAACATCGTTAGGTACTCAAAAACTTCTGAATCGTGGGACTGAATTTAAATAACCATCTTCAGACAGACAGATCTTCATAAAATAGAAGCTTAGAAATATATCTATGACGACAGTTTTATAAAATTCTCTCACTAGTCCCCCACTTAGAAAACGACGATATTTATTTGTAAGCTCCTTAAATTATTCGACCACATGGCGTCTGCAGACTGCAGACCCTTACGAAATAAAATAATTAAATAAGAGTCAATCGCCCGCACAGAGACCCCATCCTTAATTACAATAGCAAACTGCAAACAGTAAGCGATAACTCTACTAACGATCTAAATCGACAAAAGAAAAACTTCACACAATTTCTAACTTTATTCCTTTCACTCAAAGTCTATTTTTATTCCAACAATGTCTATTTACAATTTTACAGTGAGCTGTATTCAAAATTAAAACTTGATTCCTTTATCACAGAATATAATTTAGTTTGCTTCTGAAAATCAGTAGAATAATGAATGAAAATGTTATGTTTTCTTTCAAGCGATTAGCACGACAATGGAGGTCAGTGTCCGATTATATAAGTGTTACAGCATAACAGTTTTATTGCGCTTATTAGAGTGTGGTATTAATAGCTTCGCATTTTTTTTTCACTTATATTTTTATCCATATTAATATTGCAATGCGAATAATGCTAACTTCTATCTAAGAACAATTATTCTACATCAAGAGGAACAGTTTCGCAAAACGATCCATTGCGTAAAGAAGGAAAACTCGAAATGAAACCCTATCTTTTACTTATACCAATAAACCACTGCAAAGGATTGTAAAGTGATCTTGAAATATACTGCTCTAAAAGCGCCTAAGAACCATAGTAGAATTATACAGGGTTACAGGAAAAGTCGTGCTAGATCCGTTAAGGGCGTGGAGTACCCATTATTTCTGACTAATTTCGCTATGAAACACCCTACCCTAAACTTAACCCTGTTCGAGATATTCGACTTTTAATATTTTTATTGAAAATTGCCGATTTTTAGGTTACAAAATTTTATTTTTTTATTTTGGGCGCCTTATTTATTATTTTTGTTGCATTTTGACATGTGTAATAAGATGCTCCAAAACGTCAATCATTGAAATAGTGCATAAATTTATTGAACATGTCGTAGAAGACAAGTGAAAGTTAAGAAAAAAAAAATAGTAACAAGTTTATTTTTCTCTAAGGGATATGTAAAAAAAATATTACGGCAGTCGTTCGGCAGATGTTTTTTAAAATATCTACATTTCATCAGCTATCTAACGACGTATAGCAATGTAGGGTTGTATTTAAATTCATTGAAAAAAACTTAGTTTCAAAAGCGACAGTGGAGAAGAAAATTAATACTTAGCCCTAAAAAGTAAAATAAAACAATAGGAAAAGATGAAATGTCATTTATTAAACAAGGTTTTTACACAACTTTTTCATACTCTACAGTTCATGTTCAACATGGCCGCCTCGGTTATGAATACATTTTCGCATCCTTCTACGGAGACCAGTCTTTACTACTCCAGTGGTCAATGTTGTCCTCATTTGATTGGCTGCGTCCACAATCCTTTCTCTTAATTCTTCCACAGACGAAACTGGATTTGCCTCGCTGTACACAAGACTTTTCATAACCCCCCACACATAAAAATCCATGGGGGTTAAGTCCGGACTTCTTGCTGGCCATGGCAACGGTGGGCCGTTGCCATGGCCAGCAACTTACCCAAATAAATGGATAGGACGAGGTGGGCCTCGTCCTATCCATTTATTTGGGTAAGTTGTGTCCAGCCAGTCTCGGACACTTCTTCTGAAATGGGCAGGGCAGCCATCATGCTGGAACCACATGTCCCTGATTAGTTTAGTGGCAGATCATCCAGCAGATCATTTAAGTCTCCTCTTAAAAAGTTTTAGTATGTTTCCCCATTTAAAGTATCCGGGAGAAAGTAAGGTCCAATTAAATAATTGGAGATAATGCCCATCCACACATTCACGCTGAATCGACGCTGGGACCCCGTCACTCTTTTCTTATTGAGATTCTTCAGTGCTTTTGGGGCCCAGTAATGAGCGTTGTGATAATTTGTTATTCCATCTTTATCAAATTTGGATTCATCTGTCCACAAGATGTTTTTTAAAAAAATTGGGTCTTCTATGTCAGCATTCAGCATAAATCTGCAGAAATCTATCCTCCTCGCCGGGTCTCCCTCTTCAACAACGTGTACCGGAGTGTAATGGTACGGGTATAGGCCAGCAGTATGCACTGTAAACCACACTCTGCATTGCGAAAGTCCCAGATCACGGGCAACAATATTAGTGGAAGTAGTTGGTTCCGCTCGAAAGCGTTGCACTATCTCATTTCCTGTTCTTCGTCGCTATTAATTCGTGGTCTTCCCAAATCAGAGGCGGCCATGTTAAACATGAACTGTAGAGTATGAAAAAGTTGTGTAAAAACCTTGTTTAATAAATGACATTTCATCTTTTCCTATTGTTTTATTTTACTTTTTAGGGCTAAGTATTAATTTTCTTCTCCACTGTCGCTTTTGAAACTAAGTTTTTTCAATGAATTTAAATACAACCCTACATTGCTATACGTCGTTGGATAGCTGATGAAATGTAGATATTTTAAAAAATATCTGCCGAACGACTGCCGTAATATTTTTTTCACATATCCCTTAGAGAAAAATAAACTTGTTACTATTTTTTTTATTTTCTTAACTTTCACTTGTCTTCTACGACATGTTCAATAAATTTATGCACTATTTCAATGATTGACGTTTTGGAGCATCTTATTACACATGTCATAATGCAACAAAAATAATAAATAAGGCGCCCAAAATAAAAAATAAAAAAATTGTAACCTAAAAATCGGCAATTTTCAATAAAAATATTAAAAGTCGAATATCTCGAACAGGGTTAAGTTTAGGGTAGGGTGTTTCATAGTGAAATTAGTCAGAAATAATGGGTACTCCACGCCCTTAACGGATCTAGCACGACTTTTCCTGTAACCCTGTATATAAGAACAGTATAAATAAACATGTCTCTAACCCTGAATTTGGGAGTTATAAAAATATAACTCCCAAATTCAGGGTTTGATATCTGGGGAGTCCAAATATAATTTTCTCCTTTCTTTCCTTATCATCCCTTTTCTACCGTGATGGTGGTGTTGACCTCCCCAATGTAGGTGTAATTACCCCCAATCATGGCCATCTGTGTCATATGCATCCACTCTACATACGATCCATGCCACCAGATCTATCCTACCACCCTTAATTCATTCAGTCATTTCATTGCACCTATCCTCGGAACACTTCAATGTCCCACTCTTAAACCGTTCTACACCTAAAGTCATATTTTCAGCCAATATTCTTATCTTACCAAATAATTCGTGCACTGCATGTTCCAAAAATAGCCAAGTGTCTATTAATTGATAAATGATGCAACCCATTACACTTCGTTTAAAGGAACTTGACCATTTGCTACTTTATCGCAATCTCCAATCTCTGACTGTCGATCATTAAGGGAACTGGCCTCATATTGTTGATTGCTTTAATATAATACTCTCAATGTTGGATACTTCTAGGAATTTCAATTAGATCAACTATGTAAGGAACCAGTATTCACGAGCCAATCATCTTGTGACTAGTTCACTCGCTAAGGGTACTAAATTCTAGATATCGCAAATGTATTGTAATATTACATTACGGGGTGCATAGAGGTTCTTCCAAGAACAAATTAACCCGAACTGCTAACTAATATACCTGCTCAGCTGACCAATGGCAATAAATACACATATTAGAATTAGAATATAAACAAGAAAGCCGTGAAATCGTTCTCACCAGACTACCCCTCTCTAACACGTTTATTGTGAAAGTGAAAGTTCAATCCGATTGACGTTGTCATTTTTGTTTTATTTCAAACTTTGAACAGATGATCCACGTGACGTAGTGACGTAGTTTAATGCAACAGAGTCACAGACTACAGACAAAGTCTCGCCATAAGCCCTTCTGCACTCTATTTTATAGAGAGGGGCTAATAAAATTTGCTTTGGTAGCATCCAATACCAATATCCTTGGCTCTAAAATACGACTTGTGCCAAAAGATCCACCTAGTTAATTTCCAAATAGTCTAAATAAGAACTCCTTTCTTATAATTTATAGTTATAAATATATGCTCAAAATGATATGCCTTGTACCTACTGAGCGAATAGCGTGAACATAAATCACAAGGTCAAGTCGCCTGGTTAACAAAGGAAATTTTGAAGGTGGCTATTTGAGGAGCTGACGAACGGAACGGTGATGTTTTTGGCTCGATGAATACGAATGTTAATACAGCGCCATCCAAATTGGACTCAGTGTTACAATAGCATGCTTTATTTTTTACATCCTGAAATTATTTCTGCATAATTTTAGGCATTATTTGTACTGTAAGTAAGTTATATCGTTTTACTTGACTTGAATTAATTTCTCTCTACATAGACATGTATTTCAGTACATTCGTTGATTTCCCTAAATGAATTTGAAGATTTTAAACCTACTTAGATATTTTGTAAAATATATCTGTTTAAAGCCTAATTAGATTTATTAATATTGCACCAAAATTACGAGTTTGTGTAACATCAATTTGTCAACTTTACCAATACCGAGACAGACCATTCTATCAGATTCTATTGTCTTAGCAATCGTGTAGAAACAGTTTTACGGTTCATCGGCACAAGGGATTGAGGTAATTCACCGTGGTTCTCTTTAGTTAGGAGTTGCAAAATATTTGTCAACTATTAAAACGACTGATTTGTACGCAAAGTAGTTCTTAAAAGCGTTTAGTCACGCGTTGAATCCAAAATCACTTTGTAGTTCAGGATTCTCTTGGATTGACAGTTTATGGAAAGTTGAAATTTTTTCATGGATTAATGGATGGATGAAAATAGACTGACTAAACAGATCTATAAGGCGAGAATGGATGGGCAAGCTGGTAGGGATCACCCTCGGCGTACGCATGGTAACCAAATTGATGACCTGTTGGAAAAAGGCCAGGTCAAGAGTACCCTTAACCGGCGAGCGTGTATGAAAGCACTTATGAAAGTAGAAGAAGCGAAAGTGGTATGCCAGGATCGTAGCAAGTGGAAAGCCATAGTCTCTGCCTACCCCGACGGGAAACAGGCGTGATGATATGTATGGAATTTTTTCTCCGGCGTTTATGGAAATAACTCACACCTGACCACAGTCTACGGGTTCCTGCTTGCACTTGACGGAGACCAGAATCACGAAGATTGCAGCCCCTATATGCCAGAGACCCAATTATTAGCATTGCGTGGAGGGGAACAATGTTTCGGTTTCTGGGACTTGCGAGATGTAAGTTTAAGATGGTTACCTTTTGATCCATCAGCGCTCTCCTACTTTGCCAGTAACGACCCCCTCTATCTAACCAGATTTGGTAAGCTTATTGAAGATCCTATCAATGCAGCTTTGGGATTGGTTTTAGATAAAAGCTTACTGAAACTCTATAAACATTACGTAGTCTATAGTTCTATACTAATATTATAAAGAGGAAAGATTTGATTGTTTGTATGTTTGTTTATTTATTTGAATCGAATAGGCTCCAGAACTACTGGACTGATTTGAAAAATTCCTTCACTGTAAGAAAGCTACACTCTTTGCGGTGAACATAGGCTATATTTTATTACCGTATTCCCACGGGAATGGGAACTACGCGGGTGAAACCGCGTGACGTTCTCTAGTTAGGTATATATCGCCTACACGTATACTAATATTAAGTTAAAAAATTTCTTTTCTGAACGTGCTAATCTCGAGAATCACTAGTTCGATTTGAGGCGTGTGTTTTACAAAGCATAACTCAACCAAAATCAAGCAAACAATTATTGATATTGTGTTCATTTGCAATTCCAACTTCCTAATACGCATGCCCTACGTATTAGGAACTTGGGACACTGCTTACCCTGTGGAGGTGAAACGTGAGCTAAATAATAAAACGGGAAAACGAGTGTGGTACGACTACGTATACGGTCGTATAGGTACGTATCAATAACTAGATGGCGCTCGCAGATTCACCCTCGTGGAATTTTGTTTCCATTCCCGCTTCCCATGGGAACTTATTCTCATAATATGTTAATCCAGACTACACTCTATCCTAATACCAAATTTCAGCCAGATCCGTTCAGCTGTTTGAGCGTAAAAGAACCAAACATTCTGACATTCACATTCAACAAACTTTCGTAGTTATAATTAGGTATACTAAAATTATATGGAGGAAAGATTTGATTGTTAGTTTGCATGTTTGTCTGTGTTTTTTTATACCACTTAGGTGGCAGACAAACATACGGCCCACCAGAAGGACCGGTGGTTCCGGTGGTCTGTTTGTTTGCATCGAATAGGCTCCGGAACTACTGGACCGATTTGAAAAATTCTTTCACTGTTGTTGGGAAGCAACACTCTTCTCGGTGAACATAGGCTATTTCTATTCCCGTATTCCCACGGGACGGGAGCTATGCTGGTGAAACCACGTGATGTCTGCTAGTAAGAAATATGCAAGTGTTGTCTACAGACTGGGTCTGCCCCAGTCTACCCCATAGGGAGAGGCATGTGTGAGGTTATGAGTATGACATTTTACGTGTCAATTTTCAAATACATTCGATATTATTTTGAGAAGGGTCGGTCGCAAGATGTAACTCTAAACTTTCTGCCACAGGACGTGCTTCCCTGCTCCGGTTCTTCAAGCGGAGCGTGAAGAGTCACATTATTGTTGGGCCGCCGCCAACTTATGGATTATCAATATTTACAAGAAGATAATTAAGTCAAAGTAAATTAAATACACATTAAAAATGTTTGAAAGACTTCCCGGTAAGATCTTCATGACATTCGCCTAGAAAAAGGTCTGAATTCATCATAGGCTCCCTTCAAAACTTTCGGTTAAAATATGACGACAACTGAGGTAGAAGCTAGTCACGATATAGGGGGAAAAAAACGCATTTCACGTAAATTAATTGTAGATAGAAGATATCTGTAGGTGTAGCTGGGGTCAAAGACACTTATTACAAATTCGGCGAACAATAGTTCGAAAACCTTTTTAAACCAATCAGTGCCGCCATACAGCAACTAAATTGGCAGTAAAAAAGGTAAAAAGTCACATGGAAGATTAGTGCAAGATGGTTTTCATATTCAAAACTTGAAACTCCGACAATGTGGTGAGGATTCAAATATTCGTTTGGAATTCCGTCTTTGATCCCGGGATTAAAAGTAGCCGATTCCCTTCCCTATTCTACCTCTGTACCAAATTTCATCTGAATCGGTACGTGGTTAAGACGTGATAGCTAGTCTAAGAACACTTTAAAATCTCGATGATGGAATTGCAGTGCAACGTGTACAATTAATAGCATAACCAAGAATTCATTTAGATGTTTTTATTACAGCATAACTTAGTACCAAGTATGCTTTTACAATTTCAATAACTAGGTATTTACCTACCATTCTATTTCCCTAACTAAAACAAGAAAGCCGTGAGATCGTTCTCACCAGACTGCCCCCCTCTAACACGTTTATTGTGAAAGTTCAATCCGACTGACGTTGTCATTTTTGTTTTATTTTAAACTTTGAACAGATAATCCACGTGACCTAGTGACGTAGTTTAATGCGACAGAGTCACAGACTACAGAAAAAAGTCTCGACATAAGCCCCTCTGCGCTCTATTTTATAGAGAGGGGCTAATACGAGCGACGAAATGGATATCAAAATGCGTGGTCAATACATCTGCCCGGACTGTGCAAGAATGAATGCCCACCAGAAAACAACAATAATACCGGATTTGATGGCTGGTTTTTTTTTACTTTTCCAAGAACCTAGATGACGATAGACCTGACCTTTCCTCATTACACTATAGTCGCCTAATTTAGCGATAGTAGACTACTCTACCGCGATTCTGCCGGTAGCTCAAATCGGTGGAGCCTTGACTATCACAAACGCAATATTTCAGTCACATCAGTCTTTCCGGTTTAAACCAAATCAACATACAAAATACAAATACATAAAAACAAAACATTCACTCTGATATTTTACTAACTTCAATAAAAATAAAACCATTCCCATCTTTTACATTAGCAGGGCTCTACGTAACTTATTTTACTTTATTTTCCTTGTTAACTCAAATAATAAAAAACAAGCAAATTTATCTGTCGTCGCTTTGTCTACAATACTTGTACTACATAAATTCTATGACAATGCCTCAGTATATTATATGCATGCATTTTATATTCATTTACGAGTACAACTTTACGAGACTTGCCCGCTGCATCGGCCCCTTGGGCTGTTCGGAGACGAAGGTCGGATCTATTAACCGATGACTCAGTTCGACTCCACGGGGATTATGCATTGCCGATGAATATTATTTATGATGCGGACGTACTGCATTGTCTTTAAAATTACAGAGAGAACTGTTGGAAGATTACGTCTTGTTTTCGATAGTTTACGCAATATATTTCTAGCGAAAGCCTTTCAAAAATCTACGTTGAAATAATCGCACTAATCTCGTTATCCGATTGCAATACAACCAACGAGGAACATCAAGAGACTGCTTCTCAAAAAAGGTGATTTTGTTTTTATTGACCAATGACCAGCGTATTTGGTATTATAAGTCCTATTTGATTTTTATATTTTTCTTACATGTCCCGAAAACTTCAGCAACTTGGACACGAGGTTCACACGTTTCTTATTATGCCTGTTATACATCGAGACATCTCTTACGACGTGTGACTGCCACACTTTCTGCTCCTCAATGGGAATTACGCTATCAGAAGAGCAAAACATGACTGTAACAGCGGAGACGAACTGCTGCAATCTGAAGACAGAATCACAGACTTGGGGTTCCCTTGCCGATGAAGGCCATCGCGGGGATTTGTGAGAAGCGGAGGCAGGAAGTCTCACACACGTCCTCCGTCTTATCAAAGGAGAGTATGGTGCATAAGCAGCATGGCATGCCCCTCCGTAATAAAGCAAAAAGTGTCACGAACTCGACTCCACCATGTTCCTTACATCACAGAGTAGACAGACATAGATCTACGTGACAAGCACTTCCTACCTGTCTCACTCAAGCAATGGCCCCGTTTCCCAGTGATTTAAAAAAAACAACAGTTCGGCGCCGGTAATAAATGAATGAAGTGTAAAACTATCGATGCAGCCAAACAGCAAACACACATGGATGTTGAATGTATCAACATCCATGTGTGTTTGTTAGTCATATAGCCCAGTTATGATATCTGCAAACCGGTTACGAGTTCTGACCGTAGGTGATGATTCATAGTTCATTAGTTTAAAGCTGTTCTGCACTTTGCATACATGTCAGAACTTAGTTAAGTTATAAGTACTACAGGTTGGAACTCAAAGGTTATTGAAGGACAAATTAGCATTATGTTTGAATTTTAGTTTTTTTTTTTGCTATTTAAGTGTGCGTATGGTGCAACCAGGGCAAAGTTATCGTACCGAAATGGAAATATTGAGTAGGTTCGTAAGTCCACAAAACTAGCATGAGGTAAACAATGTCTTATGGGTTAGAATGTATTACTGAGAATGGATAACAGAATGTACCTATAACTGTTTCATTACAATGATTACCGAACTTATATCTTTTTAATTCGAGAATACACGAGTTGTTATTTGAAAATTTTAAGACTTGTCAATCATCATTTATCAATTGGACTGTTATTCGTATCTCGTTCTCTGGCAGTGTCTTCATGTCACAGAAATATGGCTTTTCTTAGCTATTTAAACGGACTTCTTCAATCTAGGTATATGATAGGGACACTCGTTTTTACGTACACAGTAACAGAGACAAACCTAACTATATGTGTGTACATTATATATATTGCTGTCATTGTAGAAAACGACAGGGAAATCAAAAACTGCACAAACTATTACAATACTATTTCGAGTCACGTAAAAAATTATGAGCATGTCAAGAACAGCTAGACCAGACTAAGTAAAACTTTGTCAGTTTAATCGGTTTATCAAATCACCCTATCGCATTCACAACCAACCCCCACTGGACATAGGCACCTTACTGTACCACAACCACACTGTCTATCTAGACCAGTGGTGAGCCAACTTTTTTAATGGGGGGCCAGAAAAATTAAGAAATTTCAGGGGAGGGCCAGAATTTTAGGTAAAATGGATTTTGCGCTGAAACTTTTAATACAAATACACTTAGGTATAAACACTTCACAGAACTTACACACGTGCAATCTATTGCTCAAGTAAATAGAATCTTCTACATAATACTACTGGACCGTCAAAATATTATCGCGGGCCATATTCTAGGTAGGTAGGTATTAATGTCGAAGGACCGTCGGCGGGCCGGATTAAATGACTTCGCGGGCCGGACTTTACCCATCACTGATCTAGACAGTTTGGTACAAGGATTTTTAAGAGTTTTCCTTGTCTTAGCCTTGCCCTACGAACCCTTATCAGCAGATATGTGACTTGCTGATGAGGCTGGCTTGCGACCGTCGGATCTCAATAGGGCCCTTAATCTTTTAGAGACCTGAACAAATTGAGGAAGAACTTTGCAGTCAGATGAGAAGGCAAGTTGAAGCGGTGATGGAAAGGAGGTATATGGGGACTAAGGGGACATGTAACCTTTTTCATACCTCAAAGTAAAAGAGGAATTCCTATAGGATTACTTTCTTGTCTGTCTGTCCGCTCGTCCATTATAAATAACAAAACAAATCAGAAACTGAAAATAATAGAGATTTTAAAAGTAAACCAACTAAAATGGTAGAAAGTTAATTCTATTGAGAAGTTTTAATGATAGACTTGTAATTAAATTGACTATTAACTGGACAACATAATTATATTGGAAACTTCATAATAGCAATTTAGTTTTAATTCAAATCTTAGAATAGGAGATTGTGTTTCTATGGTGTCAAAATGAGTGTAAATTGGCATAATTGTACAGCAAAGTCACTTCCCTTTTACCCAACTGCACAACGTAAAGGAAGGGTAATGTGTTTATTATTAGTTTATGGAAGCTTGAATTGTTTATACTACAAAAATTGCTATAATTTCACTTTAAATTTATAGTTATAGTATAATACAGGCCTGAGACTTGAATGGTTATACAGCTTTGCAAACATAGTGGCAACTCTTAATATTTTAGACCATTGCTTGTAAGCTTATATTATTATTATTTTTTATACCACTAAGGTGGCAGACAAGCATACGGCCCACCAGATGTACCGGTGGTCACCATAGCCTATGGATGTTTGCAGCACCGGAGGCGCTACACTCGTGCTGCCGACCCTGTAAAAACCTTCTTAGATCCTATTTGACCATTTTCTTTACACAGTTTCCCATTAACTGCCATAAAATATCAACACATGATCATAACATTGATAGCTGATCTTAAGACATGCAGTTAAGCAATAAATTTAAGTTTTATTAGAGTTTATTAAAAACTAGTGGACATCATGCGGTTTCACCTGCATAGTTCCTGTTCCTGTGCGAGTACAGGAATAAAATATGGATTATGTCACCCACGAAAAGTGTAGCTTCCTAATAGTGAAAGAACTATTCAAATTGGTTCAGTAAGTAGTTTCAGAGCCTACTCAATACAAACAAACTATTACATCTTTCCTCTAAGTAATGAAATATGGGAGTTTATATGTATAACTAGCTGACATGCGCAACTTCGTTTGCGTGATAAATGAAAAACCGCTAGATCGATTTCGTGCAAACTTCACATAAACCATCTATATCACTAAATAGTCCGAACAAAGCCTAAACATTTGGTTTGGATAGGTGAGCCCGTTCTTGAGTTATGAAATTACAACGAAAAGTGGCATTGATTTATATATAAGTATATATAGATAACTTAGATTAACAATGAAACTGATGACTTTTAGGTGCTTTGAATCACCATAATCTAAGGTCTCAGCATAATAGTGATAGTCAGTATTTCACTCAGTAACTGCTTGAGATTAATACAATAAAATTATCTAATGCTTTGCATGTAGAAATTCAGAAAAGCTATTCTTATATGAACTTAGACTTGCTTAGATATCTATTTGTGATAAGCTTCTATGAGGAAAACGGATATCAGGATGCAAAATTGTGGTTAAGTAATTAAAAAGAATAGGGATATCAAGAGCATAATGTGGATATGATTGATAAAATAATAATTAATAAGCACAGTAATGAGGGAAAGGACAACATCATATATGAGGCAGAGGCTAGAACTATTACAGATATATCATCATGTCAATAAAGGGTCTAATATACTTGTGGGCGGTGTGGTATAAGTAGGATCCGCAAGTTATATATTTATCTATGTAATGAGCAGTGAAAGACAATAAAAACTTAATTACGCAGTTCTATCAAGACGCCAAATTGAAATACCAGCAATAAACTCACCGTAAATCTCCTTGATTTCGTTGTCGTTAGCTAAAGTATCACAATGAACGCACAAAATAAATACAATAAAAATGGCTCCTAACGTGTAATGAATATACATCTTAATAACACAATACGCACGAAGCGATGCGCGCTAATGGTTTAAATAGTATTTATAAAACACATTTTCACTTTGTCACTGGATTAGAACAAGAATAATCTCATTAGCGAGTCATTTAATTCGCCTGTATGAACAATCAAGCTGCCATGAAGAAGACCCCGCGGCCTGTCATTCGTCATGTCAATAAACAACTAATGTTACCAAAACATAGGTACAATTTCTACCACTGTTTTCAATAACAGACAAGAATGCCCAGTGCACACCGCAGAAACTGAAGTCACTGTAGTAGATCATGAGAGACTATCCCACCCACTTAAATGTTTTTGTTACACTATACTCGAAATTTCTTTTCCAAAGTCACCTAACAGACAACCTTCGTGATGACAAATTTATGTAGGTTCTCTCGCGTTGATCAAACAAATTAACAAAAAATTATTTATTTATTTCACTAAGGTAAATACACTTGAACTTGTAGAACTTCACAAATATAAACAAAAGAAGTACCACCAGTTCACAACGTGACCCACCTGAGAAGACTTAGGCCTCATTTACGGAGACGCGGGGCGTCTCGCGTCGCGTGTGGCGTGACGTCTCGCGGCGCGTCGGACGTTTTTTCTGTTTACGGTGGGGCGGCGCGTGAAGCGGCACGCATCATTGCACGCGTAAACACAAACTTAACGCAATATACGACGTTGTTCATAGAGAAGCGAGACGGGAAGAGTGGCGGTGCCCGCCGCTGCGCCCGCGGCGAAACCTCAAGCGTGCAGCGAAGCACGCGGCGGGCATCGCGGCGGCGCACGCTCGCCTCGATTAAATCGACTAGTTTTATGTTGGCGAGAGATGGGAGCGAACGTGTCTTCATCGAGAATTGCCGCTGCGTGCGCCGCCGCGATTAACGCTGCGTGGGACGCGTCGGTGCCATCCGCGGGCTCGGCCGCAAAAAAACGCCCCATTTCAAACAAACGCGTCTAAAATCGCTGCTCCGTAAATGCACTCATACAACGCCACATATTTGAATTCAGTGTGGGCCGCGCCGCTCATCACAACGCGCGACGCCCCGCGTCTCCGTAAATGAGGCCTTAGGTACTATGGGCGTCCCGCTCCCGCAAGGTTCGATACTCGGACCAATTTTATTTTTAATTTATATTAATGACCTACCGGGGAAAACAACGGGATTGTTTTGTTTGTAGATAACACTTCCTTAATTTTCAAAATTAAAAGACAATCTGAAAACTATGACGATGTCAGCAATGCAATCCTGAAAGTAGTTGTTGAAGAATATTGTAATTAAGATACTTGAAACCTCTTTATAAGAACTTGGTTTCTTTTTATACAGCTGTATTTTTTAATTTGAAGTTGTATGTCATGCCCTGTGTTAGTCTTTTATTACTTGTTATCTGTCATTAAACCTGAAACGTCCACCATTATGTTTCATAATAAAATTTAACTTTCACCACACATAATTTTCACTTCAGACCCTCGCCCTAAATTTAACAGTAGTACATTAGTTTAACTTTTAACACTAATAATCTTAGCCTAAATGATATCAAGACTAAGTGCGCCTTCACACTAGCGTTTTTCCGGCGTAGGCGTACGGTGGACGTTTGCGCCGCCGTATATAGATTTGGTCTTAGGGCGAGGCCGCACTTGCGGTTATCGCGGCGGTTTCTTACCTCAAAATGTCAAAACATTGACTTGATTTCATTGATTTTGACGGTTTGATGACATTTTGAGGTTAGAAACCGCCGCGGAAAAACGCAAATGCGGCTGTCGCGAAGATCTGATAATCTTGCGAAGTTCTGAAGTTATACTCCATGGAGATTGCCACCTCCATGGTAATTATCGCGTCGGTCTATTTGTTTTTCATCTAAATTTGAATATGATTCCGTTTCTAATGTCAAATGGATAATTTTCTTTGCACGTCATTTAGTCAAGTCGAACAACCCAAGACGCAAGGTTTATGTGTACGGTCAAGTTTATCCTGTACCGCGTGTGCGAAGCTGATAGCACAACTACGAAGGCTTGTATTCCTTTTACATGTTATTTCTCACCCGTGTAATAGATAAAACTATTGTGTTGTCATGAGTGTCACGCATGAGTAAGTGAGCCGACCCTGTATACCTACATTTGATGGTCCTAGAACTGGAGTCAATGATACTTGATATAATGAGTCAATGATATTTGATGTTACTAGAGCTGCGATGCTCTGTGTGGGCCACTGATGTTTGATGATCCTATAGTTGGGAGTCAATGTAGTTATCGTATCACCCGGCGGCCTACCTGTGTGTTATATAACGTGTTATATGTCTATGGCTGTGAACATGAGATTTACAGCATCTAGGTGTTGGATATCCAATACTATTGTACTTTTATGATATGTATAGCAATGCAAGCAATTCTCTTCATGAGAATAACGTTTATTTTCATTGGTTACAGATAAAGCAAGCAAGAACATCCCTGGACGTAAACAGCACAGCATTTAGTGAATTTATCGGAATTAATATGAACCCAATAAAAGAACCCCACAAATCAATTTTTTTTTCTCTTTTTTTCTTTTTCCGACAGCGGCCTCGCACTTAGAGTTTTTATACTTTATATTATAATTTTTAGTATAAGAATTAGAATATATACTCTAAGCATTTAGTCTATAGTTCCATTTTGAAAATTCACTCCGACAATTTTAAGTTTTTTCAAAGGCGCCAAGAAAGTACTTCAAAAATGTGGAAAAAAACTACTATTTCACATAATATGGTAGAAAGTAATATTATTTCAAGATGGCAACAACTCAAGTATTGAAACAACTTTTTATATAAGAAGATATACCAGCACACCCATGGTACTGAAAATTGGAGTCAGCAAGTCGCGACTTCATAACAACTATAAACAGACTTCGATTTGGACATACCACCACTCCCTCCCACCTGGCTAGGTTGGGAATTGTGACAGATAATAGGTGCAAAGACTGCAATACTCCACAAGCGGATATTGAACATATATTTTTCTCCTGCCCAACATACAATCTGCAAAGACTGATACTCGCTAGTGAAATTAGTGAAGTTTTTGTGAATGATTCCTCCCGCCGCTTGCATGATTTATTAAGAAATGTGAAGTGCTACAAACACTTATTCGATTTTATTAAAAACACTATCGGACGAATTTAATTATCCGCCACTTAGCAAAAGTACAAGGACTTAGTTTTATAATAATAGTGCAGTGAACAAAGTGCAAAGTAAAGTGTACGCTTCTAAATACAGACATGGCTTAAAGGTCTTGTAACCAAGCCAAAACTATTAAAAAAAAAAAAAAAAAACAACTTTTTTATCCAGTTGCCAATAAACATTAATAAAAACTACTTTTTTGTCAAACTTCCAAAGTGGTAGTATAGCACAGACTTACAATATATAGGAATAATTATATTGTAAGGTGTACAGTGCGACATAAAAGAGTAGAAAATAAATGAGGGCGCCACCATCGAGCAGATGGTAGCACTGATAATTATGATTAACTAATCTTGATACTTGATTTTTTAAAGCAATGTTTATGATTGATGTATTATAATACAATCGTTTTAGCTGTATACATATCTTACCTATTGGCACAGATGTAAGTATTTAGTTGTAATAATACGAGATAAGACTGACAGACATTCATTATCACGTCTATACGCCAAAAGAGGTAGACAGAGCTACATTTTAACCCACTTTACATGCAAGTAATTTTGTTGCCTCTTTTCCTCTGTTATGTGAACGGGGAAAATGCTATAACCGTAATCGGAATTTATAAAACAAACACAACCACTATTCAAACCAAAATTCCAACATACAGGACAGACGGCATACACAAAACTGTTATAATAATGCTCAAGCGAGCAGAGCATTAGCTCTGCTCGCTTGTGCACAGAATGACGTCGAGTTAGTGGGCTCCATGAACATTAGCTTATGGGGCCCACTAACTCGACGTCATCCTTTACCCGACCTCCTTTAGATAAATAAATAATTAAAACCACCTAGGAATTAAAAAGCGTATTCATTTATTCATGATCACTGAAAACTAGTCTAATAAATCAAAATCTAAATAATATTCTACTCCTTCAATGCGATCATCTACATTTTGTTGACATACAGATGTCTAAAGTTGACACTGTTGACATTAAAGTCTCGAATTCGAGTGTTGCCAGGAATTCGAAATTCTTTAGTTCCAAAATAATTAATTTCTACTCTTTAATGTCGCACGACCGTGCTGGGGTTAAGATAAGGGATGTTGCAGATGTAAATTTTTTACATCCGCGGATGCAGATGCGGATGCGGATGCGGATTTTTGGACACTCACATCCGCGGATGCGGATGTTGGTCTCAATCATAAATACCCACCAATTTGGTTTAAAGTTTAACTATAGATACTTAATCTATGCTTAAGAGACCAAAGAGGATCGAAAATTTGTACATCGTAGATATTTAGATAAAAAAAATCTTGTCTGCCTGTATCCCAAATAATGTCTAATATAAATAAACTACTGAATCAATTTAAATGATACTTGGGATACCTACTCTGAGCCTATAATCCGAGGAAGGCTTTGGTATACTTTTGATCGCGATATTCTGCGCGGTTCCTTTGAAAATGAAAATAAAAAAATGGTCTTTACTGGTTTCCCTATATGTGGAAATTTCACACTGTTTTATAGTAAAGCAAACATGACAGTTTCGAACGCTCTTTTGATCCTGATGAATAACAAAGTTGCGTTTGTCAGCTAGTACCTACACTTATAAAAATGTACAGTTTGTGAGTTTCTGAGATTAGTAGTAAAAATGGAAAGAAAAATTTGTTCTACCAATAGATAGCTACATTGTTTGAAATATAATTAAGGGGCACAAGTTATAAGCGACATACGTCGGAGTCCTGTTACACGCATAGGTTACGTACCTATGTATGTAACAGGAGTTTGAAGTATGTCGAAAACTTTCCTTAATACACAATGCTCACAGGTTGTCTACAATACGTGATGATTGATTTATGGTTAATTACGATTACGATAACAAAACAAAAGAGTCGGAACATGTTACCGAACGAAAAGTCTATCCTACTGCCGTTAATTTCTTTCTTTCAAGCAACTTGGGAGACATCCGCATCCGCTTGAAACTCCGCATTGATTCTTGCGAATGTGGATGTCCAAATTGATGCGGATGTTCCGCTTTTGCGGATGCAGATGCGAATATTCGCAACACCCCTGGTTAAGATATCCTACTTATTCTGAAGGCAAAAATAATACTTTTCATAAATTGTGCTGTTAATTTGGCAGCCTATCAACTAGTTATAAAGAATCACGTTTATTTTATGGTAAAGTGTTTCATAAATTAGTGTTCTTTTACTATTTTACTACACTTAAGCACCGCTTTGGCACCAATCTAACTATTTAACTCTTTAATTATTTTTCTATAATAAAATTCAAGCTAGATCACCGAGTGAGAAGAGCCAGATCCGTTCAAGAATTTTAAGAGTAACAAATATTATACACCAATTTTCGTGTTTGGAAGTAGTACATAAGTTGCCAGTAAATAGGTTACCTAAATAGGTTACCTAAGTTGTCAGTAAATAGGTTACCTAATACCTATTTATTGGCAACTTAGGTACTAAATCCAAACACGAAAATTGGTGTATAATATTTGTTACTCTTGAAATTCTTGAACGGATCGGGCTGTTCTCACTCGGTGATCTAGCTTGAATTTTATTATAGAAAAATAATTAAAGAGTTAAGTGCCAAAGCGGTGCTTAAGTGTAGTAAAATATTAAAAGAACACTAATTTATAAAACACTTTAAAGAAAAGAAATTCCAGCATCCATTTTCTCATTGAGGATATTGCCTCCTAGAGAAGAAAAATATGGTACATATTTTTTAATTGCGACTGGTAACCCTTTTCATTAAAATTGTTTGTTCGGCTTTGGGTGTCAGCCGCTTTGTAATTTTGTGTGATAAATATAGAAATAATCAGTGCTATCGCTATTCTAGACCACAAAAGATGGTTTAATAACTGAGTGATGACTTTGGCTTTGTAGTGTTGAGTGTACTTTACATAAAACTGAGGTGCTTCCGCCATGACAATGGTTTCCTTCGTCGGGAAGTATTCCGCGGCACTTGTTCTATATTTTGTGTGTATGGGCCTATGGCCTCCAATTTTAGGTGAGTAATAAACAAATATAGATTGTTTTCAGTGGAAGAGCTCAGTTTCAATACCGATCTCTAGTAAACAGTGATCTTGAAGCTAAACATGCACAGGCTTACTTGATGCCGATACGCGCATTTTTTTATTGAAAGTGTTTCCCTATTTCAATTTGCAGGCGGCGGATGTACTATTACGTAGCAAATGTTGAAATCCTGTTTATGTTAATTATGTTTACAACTTTTACAAGTAATTTACATAGTGCTAAGAGTAATATTTTTATGTTACATTATCAGCAATATGAACTTATTTTTACAACTATGGAGATATCAGAGCAACATAATGTAAATAAGTGATCTAATATCTTTACACTAGAAGTTGCAGAATAGTGTTGTTGAAGGCAAATGAGTTGTATTTATGGCACAATTACTTGTATTTTATACTTTTTGTGTTTTATCTAATATTTCCAATAATAAGTGAGATATGATAATCATATCTCACTCATCACTTTGTTCTACTTCATCTTGACTTAAAATTATACAAAATCATGAATCAAAACACAGATGCTCCTCACCATCAATTAAACCAGCGACTGGCTCCTGTGGAGGATATAGTAGGTTTTTGTATTAAATTTCAGTCAGTAGCAGCATCCAAAATAAAAAATATAAAATGTCTCTGGGTGAATATACAGTATTTGACTTTTTTGTGTCCCACAAGAAAATGTTATCTGTTCCATTCAATATGGATAATTTGTATATTTTACAATATTTGCAAAGTCCTAATAATGATGGCCAGAAGAGTTTTCCAATTTTTTGAATTTTATAAGCACCAGAGGAAAATATGTTATCAGAGGAGTGACACTATGGCACAATAGTGACAAATTAAAGCAGAGTAGTGACATGTCTTTGATTATTAGCTAAGAAAAGGGAGAAATATTAAATAAAACATTTAATATACAGTATAGGTTTCGAATATTTTTTGTATACGAGAGAAATTCAGTCTTCAGTTTCTAAACGCATAATTATTTTTAATATTTATGGTTTGTTAATGCTTATGTTTCGTTTCATCAATCAATCATGAAATCAGCCTATGATAGTCTACTGCTGGACGTAGGCCTCTTCCAAATTATGCCACAATACACTCTGCCCACCCCTTCGGAGATAATGGCTTGCCCATATGTACACGGTCCTGCGACTTCCGCATCCAGTCAATCCCTGTGACGTTTTTAGGTCGTCGCTCCATCTGGCGGTGAGTTGTCCTACCCCACCTTTACCAAGTTAAAGTTCCAAAACTCATTTACTCCATCGGCCATCGGTTCTTCTACTGATGTCGTCAGCCCACTGCCACTTCAAAACCGATACTCTGCGGGCTATGACGACCACTATGATTCACTGATAAATGTGATCTAATTGTTTCAGATTTTTCCCTTTGTATACACCCCAAGCATAGCTCATTCCATTGCTCACTGTGCCACTTTAAGGACTAGACCCACTGTGAGTGTCCAGGTCTCGGCACTGTAGGTCATAATTGGTAGAACACAGTGGTGATAGACTTCTTGCTTCAGGCATTGCGGTATATGCAAATAGAAAACACAACGCAGTTTGCTGAATGATGCCCAGCCCAAGCGGATCCTTCTGACTATTTCCTAATCCAGATTATTCTTTCTTAGTATGATTACCTGACCAAGGTAGGTATATTCCTGGACAACCTCAAGTCTCGCTCGATCCTTTGACGTAGATTGGTATCGGCATGACACGCTCACTGAAATTACCTTGGTTTCATCCAAGTTAATGCTGAAGCCAACACGTCGAGCCTTTCCATTAAGACTTTACAGCACACTCCTAAACTGTTCCAGCATTTCCTCTACCATGACGATACCTCGTCATAATAGCACGACGCATCTCGAAATTCGGTTTCTCCATGTCATCGGCTAATCGTTTCACCGTTTGTATTCTCGCCCCATCTCAGACCTGTGACTAACAGAAGTCCTCAGGCGCATTGGTGAAGAGTTTAGGGTAGGGGATATTACATCTCCCGATACACACCTCTTTTACTTTTAATCCTCCAACTGGATAGTCATGGTAGTGGTATGTTAAACATTTCAACACCTTGATACATCATCAATCGATACGACATCGCTACAAAGCGTCCAGGGCTGTCCAGGTTTAGATAGAGTCGAAGGCTTTCTCGTAGTCCACGAAAGCCATACTTACGCAGTGGCTGATTGTACTCCTCTGTCTGCTGTACAATCCACCGAACAGTATGGATGTGTTCCGTGGTACTTAAGCCCTTTTGAAATCCGGCTTGCTCAATTGGCTGAAACTCGTCAAGTTTTCCGGTGAAGCTATTTGTGACAATCTAGAGGACAGCTTGTAAATATGAATTAGGAGTCAGATGGGGCCGTCACATTAGTTCTTTAGTAAGATCTAGTCACTTATTTTTTAAAAAACAGAGCCACCGCACTTCCATACCACGCTTTGGATGTTTGGCTCTGCTGGAGAGTGGAATTAAAGATGCTCGTTAATTCTCTAAGGACTGGAGTTCCGCCTGCTTTAAGGAGCTCAGTATAATTCCGTCTTTTACGGGGATTTGTTATGTTTAAGTCGCTCGAGAACCACCCTAACCTCGCCCTGGCCTATATCCAGTATGTCTTCCATGTAGTGGCCAGTTAATGGGGCTCTGTGGTCATTATCGCTTGCCATGATGTCTGATTATGCTGGAGTAGCTAGAACAAATGAATCGACCTCTTAATACATTAAGTATTAACGAAAGTTACTACATTATTTAATTTTTATCACTTTCCTGGCCCGTATGTTTTTTCTCTGGCATGAAATATGCCAGAGTAATGACGCCAGAGAAGAGACAAAATCGCACATTATCTATAAAAATAGCATCACTCGCATTTCTGACTACGCTTTAACTTAATACATGACATCTACACACAATAAACATTGCATTGCTCATATATAGAATTTCGTAACTTTAAAATAGAAATATATTTACTTACCAGAGGAAATATTCCAACGACTGGCACAAACCCGCTTTGCTGCAGTCAATCGCAAACTGACGCAAAATTATTGAAGCTTTTCTCAAGGATTTTAGCGTACTTCTTAATTTACACTGTGACCCACGCATACATTAAAGTCAAAAACATATCTTTGCGCATTTAAGTAAAATTTTAGTTCTTTGGGTTTCGCCAGATGAAGGTGACATTTTTCTAAGGGGCCAAAAAAGATAAGTTATTTTTTTTATATTAATAAATGTTTTTACAGTGTATTTTATTAAAATATGTTTCGAAATTTATTAAAGCATTTGATCATCTTAAAAAAGATCATAATGGCATACAGATTTAAAGTATCTGACCATTTATTTACCATAAACTGGTAAGCGGTAAAGCCAGAGGAGTATACATTTATGACTATTTTAGACTATTAATGCTAAAATAAAACAAATTATTATAAATAAACTATGTGGTCCAAATAAAATAATATTTTCTTTATTGTTTAAGCATACGGAAACTATAGTATAATGGGGTTAACATAAAATTTCTCTATGGGCCACTGAAATTCAAATAGCGTATATTCACCCCTCTAGACTTTTTTTAATTTGTCAAAATTGTTGTGCCTTTACCAGGGGTCCAAAATGCATTGAGAATGAGAAAAAGCTGTAAATAAACTGTCTGACATTTTTAAAAATTTTATCTAAAAATCTAAAACAGTTCTTTAGAGAGAAGCAATTTGTGTCACTGCTGAACAACCTTGTCGTTTAGAAAATCATTAATACTATCTTTAATAATCTATCTAGCACCTCGGTTCCGAACCTGGGGGTAATTACCCCCGCGGGGGTAAAACAGCTATTGTATGGGGGTAACAGAGGTGATGCCCAAAATAGATAAGTAAAAATATGATTGTAAGTATAAAACAAATACCTAGGTAGGTACGCGGCATCGCGATCACTCGTGTTCGTAAAATCTCAGTGAAGTGTGGAGCGAGAAGGTGTACATTTTGGCGAAAAACAGCTTCAGAATACCCCATCATTGCTAACAGAACTCTGAACATGTTGGTACCGTTTGCTACCACTTTAAGATGTGAGAGTGGCTTCTCAACTCTGGTAAAATTGAAAACAAATCCAGAAACCATCTGAACTAGGGAATGCAATCCCGACACGAGATCGCAAATTCAAAATCCCGCAGGATTAGAAATATCAATCCTGCGAGATCCCGGAATTTTCGGAAACTCATCTAGTTTGAAAAAAATTCCGATGACTGAAAACGATGAAAACTGCTTGTTCGTAATAGTCACAGCGCTGCACAGCCCCTCGTCGGGCACTTCACACGCTTGGGGCTACATCTGGCGGATAACCAGTTTGGGTTCCGTCATGGGTGCTTCGTCGTGGACGCGATCATACGCATTCGAGACCAGACGGAGGAAGCAATATCGCAGAGCGAGGTGGTGATGCCGGTGTTTCTTGACAGCGACTTCAACACTTTGGCCTGGAGCTGCGTTAGGGAGGCCCTTATCACGGAGTGCCTCCCTACCTCCGTCGATTGTCGGGGCTTATCTTTCCAAGAGGGCCATAACGTACGAGCTGGCTGGGATCGATTCGGCGAGATTCAGCGGTGTTCCGCAGGGATCGATCCTAGGACCGCTTCCGTGGACATAGGGTACGATTGGGCGCAGCGCGGCCCGTTGCTTAGAGACAGACACACAGTTATTAAAACTTATAACACCGCTCGTTTTTCGTCGGGGGTTAAAAATAAAAGAAGTGTTAATTTTGAAATTAAAAATCCCGCACCATCCTCAGCCCCCGATCATGGAGGCCGATAGTCTTGGGCGAAGAAAAGTCTGCAGCGTCCTGTCCAAAGACTGCGGAACTCGGGTGGTAGAGCTCTCTCCCGCAGAAAGACGCAGCGGTGTCCCACTTACTCCCACTGAAGTTCATGGGACCATGGTCTCTACAGGAGATTTTCTCCAGCGAGAGAATGTCCAAGTCCAGACCTGTTACGAGGACCTGGAGCTGTTGCGCCCATGCTGTGCACTACACCAATGTGTGGAGCGCTGTGTCCTCGCTGCGTACCTCGCAGTGCTGGCACTCAGCCGTGGTTTCCCTGTGTCCCCCTGAGATCGTGCGATATCCTTATCACCTTGACGGCCATAGCCTTCTGTAGGCTAAGTAGTACAGCCGCATTGCGGGCCGTCAAGGTCTCCACTCATACGGGGCCCCGTATAGCGATAAAAGTAAAGCACTCCGCATTATCCCAAGGCAGTCTCTTGCAGGGAGTGTTGGGTCCTCTTATGTTGGGCAACAACCGCGAGCGGCTGTTGCCCCTCAGTTTTGGGACCAAACTTCGGAAGTGGTGTTTGAAGTCTCATCGGCCATCGAGTACGAACCCCAAATACTTCATCGAGGGCTCAGTACCGATGCTGACGCTCCCTACCTTTATGCTGGATCCCGCAGGTGGCCTCTTGCAAGGTCCGTGAAAGCACAGAGCTTCGGATTGGTAAAGGGCGACCTCAAGACCCAGCGGCCGTATTTGACCCACAACTTGAGCAACGCCTTCCGTGGCCTTTAGGGCTGCGTCTCGGTGCGTTGCTCCTCGCGCCGTAACGAGGGTGTCATCGGCGTAACACGTTACGTCGACACTTGCAACGTGCCGCGCAGCACACAATCGTACCCGATCCACAGAACCGGTCCTAGAACCAATCTCTGCGGAACACCGCTGAATCTCGCCGAATCGACCCTAGCCAGATCAGGTAAGCTATGGCCCTCTCGGAAAGATAAGCCCCGACAATTCGACGGAGGTAGGGAGGCACGCCGTGATAAATAAGGTCTTCCCTAACGCAGCTCCAGGCCAAAATGTTGAAGGCGATGGCGATGTCAAGAGACACCGGCATCACCACCTCGCTCTGCGATATTGCTTCCTCCGTCAGATCTCGAATGCGTATGATCGTGTCCACGACGAAGCACCCCAGACGGAAACCAAACGGAAATTAAGATATTTTTCATTACCTAAATTGCTTTCTTGAATTTTTTTAATTGGGGGTAAAATCTGTTTCTCTAACATGCCATAGGGGTAACAGCTCTGAAAAGGTTAGGAACCAATGATCTAGCACAATGACTTAAGCTTTTTAAATTAATTTACTGATAACCTGACTATGTTAATTGACAAATAGGTATCATACATTTGAATATTGTTTGCCACCCAGATCACATCCAGGGCATATGTTTACTAGTGTGACCCATGAAGTAGTTCTAATTTTTCACAGCACCACGCAGTATGCCCCAAAAAGATCAGTTTTCTCGATAAAAATTTAACTCTAATGGAGGTCTTTTCGCATTATTATTTTTAAACTATCTATTTATCTTGTGCAACTTTGAGTGTTAATTGTCCAATTGCTGGTGGGAGAACATGGAATTAATGTAACAGCTGCACTGTCGGTCATCATGACTGGCCTTGTTTGCCTTCAGGCATTGAAGTATTGGTATAAAAACCCTAGCTCAGCTGAATGCTGTCCAGGTTATCACACCTAGCGTGATAACTTGAAAGTGTGGTAGGCAGGTATATCAGTAGAAACAAATTAACTGAACAAAATTTCAGTGTAATGTAAATTAATGTAGAGAAGTATACACCTGACCTGTAAAAAATAATTTTCTTAATTACAAAGCCTGTATCTGTACTAATAATATTAATATTATAAAGAGTAAAAGTTACACCCTCACATTGGAGGAGCTTGGAGAAATTATATTCCAAGCATTTTCCTACATCGAAGGACCAGACGCAGGGTGGTGAGCCATCAATATTTTGTGTATTTTTCACTCAATTTATTCACAAAATGTTTTAATAAGGTAGGCACATTCATAATGCGTAGGTACGAGTGCCTAGTGTACACGGTGAAACGCATATTCGAGCATTAGTATGGAGTCCAGATAAGTTCCTGCATTTACTGGTAGCTGGCAGTGTCTCGATTCCAGACAAATTGGCGTTAACATGGTCACATACTTACTCACCGTGTACCGATTCTATACAAATCGGCGTTAACGCGCTCACCCACTCACCTGAATCACAAATACGAGCTGGCAGTAACACACTATGCACTCTGCCAAAGAGTGGAATACCTGATACCATCATGTGTTTACCTTTAGTCCTTTCACTCAAGAATTAAAGACTCGTCTTTTAAGCAATGCTAATGTGCTTCCACCTTCAACCACATCGTTACTTACCTACATAATAAAGAATAATTTTATTTATAAGAAAGAATAAATTTATTTCCAACAAATTTACAAAAGACAGGTGAGATCAAACGCGATCCTATGAATTTAAAGTGACCTGGGCTTTTACAGAAGTATAATAATTGTTATTTACTCAATTTAAAATCGCGTCCTACCAGTTCAGTAAGGTATAAGTTCACCGTGCCGAGGCGTGGACACTTATGGTGTGGCTAGAGACCATACCCGGTTTCACAGTAAGTTTAGGAACGAGCCATGCTTGGAGGATCTTTGAGGTATAAACTCCATAATGAGGTTATTCGGCGGGTAACCAGAGTGGTCGAAATAGCGCGCAAATAAAGCACATCAAAGTGACATTGGGCTGGCCACATCTGTAGAAGAACCGACAACTGATGGAGCCAACGAGTTCTAGAGTAGAAACTGCGACTCGGCAAACTTAGTGTTGGACGTCGACCGACGACCTAGTAAAGGATGCAGGATGGGACTGGATGCGGATGGCACAGGACCGTGTACTGTGGCGTGAACTTGGAGTAGCCTGCGTCCAGCAGTGGGCTGTTATAGGCTGATTTGATCGATTGATAATTTAAAATGCCTTCCGAAGCAAAGCACGGCAAAGCTGGAAAATGGTAATAATCTAAAAAGAGGTCTATAACGTGTTGGATGGAGAGACAGAAGAACCAAGAGGTACTGATGATGTTTACAGAATGTGGAATTATAAGGTCTAGCTAACAGATTTATAAAATCTGTTAGCTAGTTGTAATTTATTCATCACTTTAAAACATAGTGATCAACTCAGTCTAGCTAGTACCCTTGACATATCAATAAAAATAGCTACTACTTTTATCAGGGGTGGCAAACTTGATTAGAATCAAGAACTACTTTAGTTTAGTAGGTTTACTGGCAAAATCCTGTGCATAATTCTTAAAATTTAAAGTGAAACAGTACATGGACTGTGTAGTATTTTTTCATTTCATTATGAAGGAAACATAAAACGTAACACTATCCTCATACTAGGTAATACTAGTGTGAGTATTGCGTTTGAACATCTTCCGCTGATTCAGCTTAAACCCTTCCCCTTCAACATTTAATGATAAAGTACCTAACTGTCTGTTTGCGCATTCACACTACCACGGACTCTTATGAAAGTTGCCACAGCGCAAAAATAGAGCTTGGAAAAGCACTACTTTTTATCCTGGAAGGAAGTTCCTGTCAGAATCTGATAACTTGATAAGCGTAAAACACTCGGCCAGAGCAGCGGAAACGAGCTACTTAAAAAGCGGATAAACTGGACTAATGGCCGCGATTGACCGGTTGGCAACCTCTGACTTACACGTATCACCTTATTTATACAATCTGTTACATTATGCATTAGTGTAAAGATTGCACGTAGATCTCTAGTTTCAAAACTTCATGAAAAAAATGAATAACAATATGTTTCTCTCTTATGAAGCGCTTGTAACCCTGTTTCTTTAAGTGATCTGTAACCTTTAGTTAAGCATCTTTCGCTATGGCTGGTATTCAGATGGGTGATCACTTCGTGACATTTCCATTTGCCTGAGTATCCAGTAGGTACCAGGTTGCCAGCAGCAGTCGTTAAACCAAGATTTGAACAGAGTATAGTCACAGCCTGCGTCTGTCCATCTCAACAATACAATAGGCTTACCTACTACGTGGGACGTTAACACAAACAAGAAGCCGTGAGACGGTCTCACCCGACTGCCCCGCTAACGTTTATTCACTTTTGTTTTATTTCAAACTTTGAACAGATGATCCACATGACATCACAGACTACAGACACAAGACTCGCCATAAGCCCCTCTGCTGCAATCTATTTTATAAGTAGAGAGAGGCTAAATGGTGAAATGAAATGAAGACATACTTTATAACAAAAAAATATGTTTGAATAAATGTTCAGTCTACGGTTACAGCATGTTTCGCCGAATGACTGAAATGTGGACATGTGCAAATTATGCGTCTGCCTAACCCGTTGCGGATAAAGGCGAAATATTATGAATGTATTGCATTTGTCTCACTGAGGATAATGGCTAAATATAGTTTTGTATGCCAATAACTGTTATCGTCATTTGTATGTATGATTTATAACAACCATTTCCTTTAATAGCATTGGAGTACCTAAATAAATTTAAAATAACAATCAATACAGTAAAGTTAACTTGTCCTTTTGACTGATTCTTTGAAACAGGCCTTATGCTCAGGAAGTAGCTACGATTGCAAAGTTCTGGTTTCGAACTTGACACTTTTCAATAACTTCTCATAATAAGGAAACGAACCTCACAGGCGATAACGATTAATTTTAAGGCAATTAGTAACTATGTAAACTTTTATAGTAAAAAATGAGACAACTTGTTCTCAACAGCCCTTTAGAAAAGTGGAAAGCCTTGGAAGTAACCTTTTAATTTGTATTGGACCCTGTTATTGTCCTGGGGAAATCCTTAAAGTGTTCCTGAGTCTGCTATATCAATCTAAATTGAGGATGAATCGTTGTCCCGACGATTAAATGTAGATTTACTTCTAAATCTACGAGTACTGTAATAGAAAGAAGTCTGAACTACTAATATCCTAAAGAAAATGCTGTTGAAGCTAAGCGATGCACACCCGAATCTCACCGGGGCGGGCGGCGCCGCGGCGGTGGTTCCACAGCAAATGGAACTACGGTTAAATGACTTTTTTCCATCGTCCCGTCAATGGAACGTCTCATGGAACTACGGAGAAAAAAGGGGATACCTAATAAAACCCAAACCCACAGAAGAGGCTGTGATGGCGTATAAAGTATGTGTCTCGACTTACCCTTCCGAGAGCGTACCCGGGGCTACTAGTCGTAGGCAGACGGAAGGTCTCCGGGTGGTTTTAGTCAGTAGAAGTGAAGATTTCCACACGAAAAAGGCCAAGCGACTCACGGTTTGATTCACACTGTAAAAGTACAGATGGAAAACTTATGTATGTACTTTTTTTTCACACCTACTCTCTGCTACACACACATACGCACGCACGCACGCACGCACGCACAGACACACACACGCACACACAGACACACACACAGACACACACACACACACACACAAATCAGTATCGAAAATTCGGCTGAAACCGCCTGACCTCGTGTTTGTGAACGCGTTGTCTATGTGTGCGTAGCCTCAGCGAATTAGAGTATCTCTAATTTGTGGTTAAAGTAAGAATAAAATAATATTACTTTAGGAGATGGTAGGACCCCCAGATTAGTTACAAATCCACCCACGTGTGTTACGATTATCAAACAATACGAAGCATCGCCAAATATGCGATAAGAGCTAAAAGTAAACAAAGAATGTTGTTAGATAAATTTTATCTCACACAGTCCCGGCAATAAATACCGTTTTTTTCGCGTCAGTTGGTATCAGTAGATTTAAAAGTAAAGAGTTGGGGAAATGTGCCGTGAGAGTTTCATGAACGTCTCATATTCCAAGAAGCTAAACAAAAACGAAATGGTTTATTCATATAGGTCACACTAACGTCGTAAACACCTGAACCAGACCCCCAAAACAGCTAGCTAACAAGCGAATCCTTAGGCGAAGGCGCGGTGGTAACCAAAGTGCGTCTGGAACCCTTGGTCATCTCTCTGAAGAGTTACGCAGAGGGTAGGTGGAGGAGCGCTTAACAGATAGGTAGAAAGATGTGGTGGTAATAGGTTCAAGGCCAGCATGACTTCCTATCCTTGAGGATATCGCGACGCTATATTATAAAAAAAGCTGATGGAAAGAGTGATAAAAACTCAATAGCTTTTACAAGACAACACAAAGTATGGAGTTCCATCCACTTGGCATTAGTCGGATCGTATTTCCCTGTTGATATTTATAGCGAACCTAGGCTAGGCATTTAGCCTTAATCACTTCGTGTTTGGTTTACACTGCTACGTCAGTGTGTTGACCATGCTTGTACATATAAGGCAACTTGCGACGATTTTCTTCTTAATGGAACACTTGTTCTAGAATTTGAAAAAAAAATTAAATCTTTAAAGCCTGCCTGCGTTAGTGGTGTGTGTGACTGCCGTTACTGAAGTCCTGGGTACGAATACCGAATCGTGAGAAATTATTTTTGTCTAAATCTGAAATGATTGATTTCATTCATATCATCACGCCTTTTATCCCCGAAGGGTAGGCAGAGGCATAATATATGCCCACATTTCACCTTTTAGATTTTTGTCCCACGTAATATGTGGTGAACCGTAATGCCGTGTTGATATGGACAGGCGCAGGTGTGACTGCCCGCTGTAAAAATTTTCAAGTCGCCCATAAAGGCCTTCAACTTGTCATAACGACTGCCATTTTACTGGCATTCGGTGCCATCGGCTTAACGTGCCTTTCGAAGCACGGATCGCTCTCAAATAAATGTCACAAAATGGATGAGGTGATCTCCCATCCATAATCAGCCATAGTAAATGTTGCTTACTACAGTGATCGTTTGCGCGGGGCCACGAGCGATGATTGATATAATGATACATTATTGTGGGTCAGCTAATTTTGTTTCTAGTTTTGGGTGTTGCCCGTCTATTTTAATTATAAACGGAGAGCGTTCATCTAGATCCCATAACACAAGCAAGCGTATCTGGACTTGATAAAGTTATGTAAAAAAAACAAAGTCCTACAATATTTTTAATGACAATTTTATCTAGCTGTATACCAAATTTTCAACCAATTTCAGAACTATCAGAAGCGTCATTGAATAATAAACAATACATGACTATAATATTAGTAATTTTTGTACAAAGCGTATAAATAATAAATATTATAGATATACATAAATATGGTTGGACACTCTCACACAACATCATCTAGCCCAAACTAAGCTATAGCTTGTGCTGTGGGATCTAGACAACTTATAGACATATTTATATATTTCTAAATACATACATATTATACATAGAAAACACCCAAACTCCGAAACAAATAGTATCAGCACTATCTCTTGATAAATTTATGGAACACTCGTTAATATAACTTTTTCTTCTTTTCCAGCTCAAGACTCGATCGAAATAAATATCAATATAACAATATCAAAAGGCGACGTGGGACAACCAGCGAGTGTTTCTTGTGTAGTTTTCCCCGAAAAGTCGACAATAGAATGGCTGTTCAAGGGAATACGGCTTGCAGAAAGCAAACGGTGAGGCTTTTTTTTGTTTAACGTGAGGGAAAATCCTAATGGATGTTATGCCGGACTCCTATCGACTAAAAAACCTCACGTAACGCCCAACAGCCTATGGTTGGGAGCCCCGGGTAAGCCCTCGGAAGGATGTCCCAGGACTCCCAACAGACCTACGGCCGCCACTGCGGCCTCGCCCAGGGGGTGGTTCGGGTGCTGTCCCGCGTCTTTGGGGGGTTTCGGGTGTGATCCCGCATCTAAGGGGGTCGTGCGTGAGTTCCTCACGTCACGCTGCCGTCATGCACCTGCTTCTGTAAAGACGGTGAGCGACCCTCTCGCCGTTCTCAGGCCCCCGATCATGGAGGCCTGAGGAGGCTTGTAAAAGATTTACGTTCTACCCGTAATCACTGCGTCGCTTGTGACGTGTCTATCGATCATAACACTCTAAAGTTTGATAGTGTTTTAAAGAAATTGACCTGAGCGTTTCAAAAGATCGTTCCCCTGTCGAACTATAAAAACCTGGAACGACCTGCCCGCACATGTGTTTCCCTTATCTTACAATCCCGGGTTCTGAAAGCGGAGCGTGAAGAGGCACATCACAGGGCCACCAACTTGAGGACCACTGTCCCTATACCTAATTTCATTTCAATCGCTCCTGCCATTTAGGCGTGAAAGCGTAACAGACAGACAGACAGAGTAACTTTCGCATTTATAATATTAAGTAGGGAAGTAATAGTAGAACTAGCCTTAATAAACAAGCTGCTTCGAGCAAGGAACCATAATATAACTACAGAACCTCGACATTGCCAATTGGTTGTGGAGCTCAGCTTCAGTTGAGCTTCATTGGAGGTGGTAGATGGCAGCTGCTTCATGTAAACTATCGAAGCCGCATCGCAGTTCGACTGGAAAGTCGACGCTTACTGGGTTGGAAAAAGGCTCGTTGGATGATGATAAAACGTTTCTTGAATTTAGAGAAACATTCGGTACACCCTAAAAGAGATTTTTTTCAAATCTAAGTATACAGTTCTTATTTTCTCCAATATGGTTCCTAAGAACAGATGTCGCTATCTCTCATAGTTTCTGACTTCTCCCTACTGACCCATTTGGATTGATCACCCTGTAGAATTAGCCTCAATGAACAAGCTGCCCCAAACAAGGAACCATAATATAACTACAGAACCTCGACATTGCCATATGGTTGTGGAGCTCAGCTTCAGCTGAGCTTCATTGGAGCTGGAGGATCGCAGTACGGCTGGAAAGTCGACCCCTACTGCCACTGGGTTAGGAATAGGATCAGTGGATGATTATAACAAGAAGCCATGAGACGGTCTCACCCGACTGCCCCTTTAACGTTTGTTGTGAAAGTGAAAGTTCATTCCGATTGACGTTGTCCTTTTTGTTTTATTTCAAACTTTGGACAGATGATCCACGTGACCTAGTGACGTAATATAATGCAACAGAGTCACAGACTACAGACGCAAGTCCCGCCATAAGCCCCTCTGCAATCTATTTTATAGAGAGGGGCTAAAACGTCTCTTCTTTTGAATCTTCTCTCTTTTGAATTAAGAGAAACGTTCTGTACACCCTAATACGCCGATTCTGATGCTCGAGGCATTCAATTTACATCTCCCATCAGATTACATAAAAAAATCTTGTTAGCAAAAGCGTGATCCAATCTTACACCTCCAAATAATTCAATTTATTTTAATGTGATAAATTTAATGTTGAAATATCACGTTTTCCTTTGCCACAGGAATCTTTACTGTTTGAATGTTTATGATTTCGATCGTGGAGTGGTTCTTACAATCACGGTAATTTCTCAGTGGGTGAGCAGAGATGAGGATGAGTTACATCCACACTTTGTCAGTAGTTTTAGCCCCTCTATAAAATAGATTGCAGAGGGGCTTATGGCGAGACTTGCGTCTGTAGTCTGTGACTTTGTTGCATTAAATTACGTCACTTGGTCACGTGGATCATCTGTTCAAAATTCGAAAAAAAACAAAAATGACAACTTCAATCGGATTGAACTTTCACTTTCACAATAAACGTTAGAGGGGCAGTCGGGTGAGGCCGTCTCACGGCTTCTTGTTTTTAGTTCAATATAATGTAAAACTGCAATCAGAGCACAAGTCTGTTGAGGGGTGTTTCAATAATCATTTAATATGCCTATTGCAGTCCACTGCTGGACGCAGGCCTCAGCCTTCGACCCAATTTCCGTCACTATTTTTTTTTAATTTTCTTGTGGGGGACGCCGGCCGTGCCGAGCGAAGATCCGACCGCCTATTTTGCTGCCCATTTCGTCCGTTTCCTCAGCCATCCGTCACAATATACAACCCTGCGGCTACCGCATCCAGTTCCTACCTGCAACCTTTGCCTGGTTCTCGGGTTTCCGATTATTACAACCTCGAACAAAAGTAACAAAACTAAGATAAGAGTAGGTGGCTCTTATCGCTCAGTTCGTCTTTGTTTGAAAAGCGAAACTCGTACTTTCCACAAAAAGAAAGATGAGATGTAGTAGAGAATAGTTTCTTAGGAGCCTACCAGACGCCAAATTGTTAAAAGAAGATAGAAGATATACATTTTAGCGTGCAAGAAAGAGAGAGATGAGATCGGTTTTTGTGCGTTTTTAATGAAATAAATCAATTATAAAAAAACTAAAACCAATATGAAATAAACCGGCCAAGTGCGAGTTGGACTCGCCCATGAAGGGTTTCGTAGCAGCAAGTAACATATCTAATATAAAAGTTCTTATAGTTCGTTGTAACTTTGATGTTTTAACACTTTCGCAATGGTAGCGATTTCACTAACCGTAAATTGCGGTTTATGACGTATTAAAAAAAAAAACTACCAGCTCTATCTCGTTTAAACTAATTTTCGTTGGTAGTTTTTATAGCAATGTATATGATATATGTTTGTTAGATTTATCATTCTCTTAGTTTAGAAGTTAGAGGGGGGGGACACACATTTTTCCACTTTGGAAGTGTCTCTTTCGCAAACTATTCACTTTAGAAAAAAATGATGTTAGAAACCTCCATAGCATTTTTGAAGACCTATTTAAAGATACGCCACACGTATGGGTTTGATTAAAAAAAAATTTTTGAGTTTCAGTTCTGAGTATGGGGACCCCCAAAATTTACTGCTTTTTTTCTAGTTTTATATAAGAATCTTAATGCGGTTCACAGAATACATCTAGCTACCAAGTTTCAATAGCATAGACCTTATAGTTTCGGAGAAAAGTGGCTGTGACACACGGACGGACAGACAGACGGACAGACAGACAGACATGACGAATCTATAAGGGTTCCGTTTTTGCCATTTGGCTACGAAACCCTAAAAAGTGGTCTAGTGCAAATTAAGATTTTACTATTGTCTTTCGTATAAATATTTTATATTATAAAAACAACTTACAACTTATGAGATCTAGCTTAAAATTTCACGAAATATAATAGTCTATTTGGCGTCAGACGGACTCTTAATAAACATTTCATTTGTTACAGGATATCCATCAAAAACTTTACGGGGGAACTCCCAGAAAGAGACAACGACGGCTCTCAAAACAAAACTATCATATCCACTATCACGATATCCAACCTTACCTATGACGACGCTGGGAACTACACTTGCTTGGTCAAACTTGGTGAAACTATTGCGAATAAGACCAAGCTTTTGGACATGAGCTTTAAAGGAAAGCTCTTGAATCAAACGAAGAGCCCTATCAAAGAGAAACATACTGATCATAATAATGTGACTATGATGTGTGCTTTTGAAGGTAAGTCTATTTTAGTTTGAAAACATGATCTCTAATAGCTTAAATCAATCTTGTTGTTTTTTTTTATAAACTAACACGCGGAAATGGAGTATCGTTACATAGTTACCGTCAATGATTTGGTAATTTGAATTGGAATCTAAAAATTCAAATTGCTTCCTTCTTTAGAGATAGCTCTCTCTTTGCCTATCATCTATTAATAGCACCATACATTTCCAAGTTCAACGGATAACCTCAACTCATTTATTTTATTACAGTATATAACCCAGAAGCAGTACGATGGATAAAACTAGCCAAAACGCATGAGGACAGTGATATAACACTGAAAAGCGATGCCAATCTAACAAATATAGGCGTCAAACAAGTCCAGAGCATTTTTGTACTCCATATTACAGACCTTGATGACGATGGAATATACATCTGTGAAATGACAGACAGCGTATCTGGAGAAAACATAACTGGCAAAATAGAACTGCAAATATTAGCCATACCTAAAATAGATATCGAAAACGTTATACCTGTCAACACAACAGAATTATACCTGAACTGGACTGTACACACTTATCATTCTAAAATAGTCAACTACACACTAAGTTATGCATCTAACGGAACAGGCTTCACATTTCATCCTCAAAAGATAAATATAGAGAATACTTCATACCTTTTAAGCGGTCTAAAAAAGAATAAAAACTATACCGTTAGGTTAGAAGTTACGACTACATTTGGTACCTCACTTATAAAGTACCCTTATAACGTAACTACCCTAGCTGAAGAGCCAATTTTTATACCAAATATATCTATAAACGGGTTTTCGGCTACGTCCGTGACTATTGGTTGGGAAGCGCCTCCAAAACACATAGCCCCATTAATACATTACTATTATCTGACTGCTACGAAGAAAGAAGATACTAATAATACGCTGAAAAGTATTCATCCAAGGGATAATAGTAATCTGCCTTATATGTTCGCGAATTTGAAGCCTCACAGCACCTATGTGTTTCAGGTAATTATAGAGGGCGTCTCACTGTTATGCTAGGCGCTAAGCACACTGATCTGGTGTCTGGCGCGGACATAAATCTGTTTCAATCACATACCGTACTATACACACAGAAATAAGACCATTGTTTGAAAAAAATGCCCTGATCGAACGCGCTATAGCATTATTAATTGAAAATAAACCTTATTGTCGTGTACTTGGTATGGTATTTGATTGAAACAGAATTGGCGTCCGCGTCAGACGCCACATCAATGTGCTAAGCGCCCTACATGGAGGCAAATTTAAGATGCTAGTTTATTAGGTGTGATGAGAGTCTTCTTGCTGACATACTATGAGGTTATATACCAACCTGTTTGACTATCGTGGTAAATAAGGAGGGCAATCACCCTCCCAATATGGTTTCTCTCTCTCCATGTGGCATAGCCGTGGCACATCTTTAAAAATATTCTATACCAAGATTCTACATTATAATTATGCATTTTTAGGGATAAAATTACATTTATCGCTATACTTAATTCTATGAAATACGTGACGTTCAGACCTTGAAGTCGGTTTCCATTGACTCCTAGTTTTATTGTCTCTATCTTTATACAGGTGCAAGCATGTTCCGAATACACGAACAGATGTGGCGACTTATCTAAAGAGATGGAAGCGGCAACACTAGACGGCATCCCTAGTATGCCCGTCAATGTGACTGCAGTTTGTAACGTAGACTACCTAAATCTGACTTGGAGCCCTCCTCTAAACCCTAATGCGGAAATCAAAGGATATACCGTACGTATCGATACTAATAAAATTACCTTACCAGCCTATCGAAACTCAACTATTGTTTTTATACCAGAAAAGCTAACGGCCCAACCTATAGATGTGGTAACCTATTGAACGTAAGCATTTTTTTTGCTCCCTTTTTAAAGAAACTTTTACAGTAATTTTGTTGACCCCACACGCCCAGCCTTTTGCCACAAATTAGAGATAGTACAGATGGAAACCTACATACTGAATTCGCTGAGGCTACGCACACATAGACACCGCTCACAGAGTTCACAGACACGAGGTCAAAGATTTTCATAGTAGTTATTGATACTGATTAGTGCGCGAGTGTGCGTAGCAGAGGGTAGGTGTGAAAAAAAGTACATAGATGAGTTTTCCATATGTAGTAATTGAAGCGCTCGTGGCCCCGCGGACTCAGTGTTCTGTAAACGATCACTGCAGTAAGCAACATTTACTATGGCCGGACATGGATGGGTGACCACCACGTGGACCACTTTGTGACATTTATTTACGAGCGTTTCCGTGCTTCGGAAGGCACGATAAGCCGTTGGTCCCGGTTGTCAGTAAAATGACAGTCGTTAAGCCAAGTTGAAGGCCTTCCGGGCGGCTTGAAAAATTTCAACTGTGGGTCGTCACAACCTGCGCCCGGGTCGGCAGCGCGTGTGTAGCGCCTCTGGTGTTGCAAACGTCTATAGGCTACGGTTACCAACCTTCCGGTGGGCCGTAAGCTTGTCTGCCACCTAAGTAGTATAAAAAAAAAAAAAAAAAAAGTATCTAATTTGTGCTATTGCTGTCATCGGCAACTTATATTACTCTCGTTTTCATGGGGATGAAACCCAAAAGAGATGTATTTTCGTACAAAATGTGCATAAGTTATTAACATGCAGTAATTTTAACTCGCAGGTGGAAATAACAGGCACATCTGAATACGTAGATCGTTATGGATACAGAAAGAACGCGACTTTTGGACCTTTGTCCAAGTTTTTGACGAACGACTCTAAAAGTATAAGGTCAGTATACATTTTTATATTTGATGAAAAGACAACTTGGTTCAGACGCAACTTGAATCCATGGCTTCTGCCAAATTGCTCTGACTACTAAAGAAAAGAATCGTATGAAACTCACAATTCTTTACTGTGTAACTTCAGTAAACGCAAAACAACTTCATCACAAATAGCATTACTTGAAGTGGGTGTTTCAGACTTTTTACAGCTATTTTTAACTGGCGCCCAAACGTGGGACCATACAAAATTGACTCAAATTGCTTGTCTATCTTGCTTAAAATATTAGCCACTTGATTACTATCCTACTTCCCACTAATATTATAAATGTGAAAGTTTGTGAAGATGTTTGGATGTTTAGATGTTTGGATGTTTGTTACTTTTCATTCCGGGAAAATGTTCCCAAGGGAAACGTGAACGGGTATCGAATTTCACGCGGGCGAAGCCGCGAGCATCAGCTAGTTTAGAATAATATTAACTTCAAATACATTAGCTTAAATTTTTTTACGCATAAATTATGCGGGTATTTCAAAGTTCATAATATAATTTTAGAACCTACTTTCGCATACAAAAATTTTCAACGAAGTTTTGTATCGCTATGTCAATGTTAAAATAATTGTGTAAAGCTCATCGAAATACGACTTGCGAAGGTTGCAGCTGTGGTGCAGCTAGTAAATTTAAAATACCTACATTTGTGTGTAGAGTGAACGAGCTGACTCCAAACACGTTATACACGGTGCACGTGAGCGCCATGACACGCACGCGCAGGCGCGGCGAAGAGAACACTGCCACGTGTCGAACGCTACCCACCGTGCCTGATGCGCCGCCTAAACCAAGATGGAGAAAGGTAACTTAATTTTCCATACGTGATGTGTTTAACCCACGTAATAGGTGGTGACCTTTTGCCGTGTTGAAATTGAAAAGCCGCTTTTGAAATTTTTTACCCCATAACCCATAACTGACACGGGAGCTGAAGGAGTTAGCCAATTACAATGCTCGAAATTTTCACTTGAAAACCTTGATTGTGGAAACGCACTCTTAGCGTGCCATTCGAAGCACGGAAACGCTCACAAGTCGCAAAAAACGTCACAAACTGATAGTAAATAATATTTGTTTACCTCGAAATTTTTACTTCCAGATCCATGAGAACGATACGTACATGTTCAAGATGTTCCTGCCGAGGATATCGGAAAGAAATGGTCCAATATGTTGTTACAGGTATGATAATTATTTTCGTTGTTCCTATTGACTTCAATCTCATCGCTAAATGAGTACCATGGGGCCAAAGCGAGGGTAATCAGCAAGTGACAGATGGATGGATGGTGAAGAAAAGGAGAAACAAAACTGTACCAACCCGTCTGGCCAGTGTAGAAAGGCCAATTACCCTTCCAAAATGAAGAGGGAGAGAAGTTGAGAGCTCCGAGGCTTCAACCTCTTCATTTACGTAGACTGTGGGCTGGAAAGGAGGCTGATTTCTCAAATACACATCCAACTGTTTCGAACAATCGTACTGGGTGCTTGCTATGGTATTATAAGGCACGGGTAGAGCTGCAATGCTGGGGTTTGATTGGGTCTACCAAGGTCGAGGTCAGACTTTTTAGAAGCTGATTTTGCATGTAGTTTATTGATGAGATGATGTGATACTGCAGCATCAAAATTTAAGTAATTGCTCTGTTAGTAATAAGGATTAAAAATACTTAAAATTCTTTTGTATTAGGCGATGGAACCATGGCAACATCTAGCAATTACAGGCCACTCGCACAGTCCACAACACTATTGACAGCCTTTAACTGAGCAACCCAATGATGTGACTCTGCATACTCTGCTTGAAGAAACCGGAGTTGTAAGAGGAGGGAAACACATGCACTGTATAGCCCGTTCGCTCTAAGTTTGTCGCTGGCGTAGAGGCTGGTGGGCGTAGTAGGGGAGGCGACCGGCAAACTTAGAGCGAACGGATAGTATTTTGTACCTTTTAGTCGCTTGAGTCATTAAAACATGTTTATAAATGTTTCAGAGTACATATGGTCCGTTTACTGCCCAATATGGACTGGAAGAAGTTGCCGTCCTCACCTCGTAGTATCAACGTAGTGGATTATGAGGACGCGCATAAATCGTCGCAAACAGTTACTGCATATATCACTGATGTGTTTTCTAAGTAAGGTTTTGTCTTATCTATTACGCTAAAGACCAATTAGATGTCGGAATTTTATAGTATTATATTTCACGGTTGTGAGATTAAGCTAACTTTTCATTTGTAAGTTTTTTGTGAAAATTCATTTACTTTAAGCAATAAGGGCCGTTCCCACTTGCGGAAGAATCACGGCGATAATATCGCAGAGTCGCGTATTTTTTCATTATTTTAAATTTAGTTCGCCAAAGTGATGCTGCTGATGGAAAGCAATAGCGACATTATTTTAAATTGTATTTCTATACAATCGTCGAACATGTTTACACATGGCGGTATTATCGCGTCGAGAGAATGTATGAAAAACCGTGTCCCAACGATAATATTGCCACAATTCTCTCGCTCTTGGGAACAGCCCCTTAGATATACCACTAAGTACTTATTCTAATGTATCCATTTTATCATTCCAGTCACAAATTCCCATCAGACTCCGAGATAGTACTAGGCGATGGCCAATCAATATACGACCCGGACCGCGACTCAAAACTAAACAGCGAGAAATGTCGTCGTAGATGTCTAAAGAAACACAAATGGATGCAAACACCCCCTCCCCCGGTCACGACCAGCACTACGCCAGTACCGGATGACCTCTCGGACTATGACACGCTGGTCACCGAAGACCCTGTAGTGCCTCCAGCACCGACTAAGAAGGAAAGGCGTTCTGCTGATGGGTATGTAATTGTCTTCTCTCTTCTTCTCTCTTCAGGGTTCAATACTCGGACCATTTTTAACCCCCGACGGAAACCCGGACGGGGTGTTATAAGTTTGACGTGTGTGTGGGTGTGTGTGTGTGTGTGTAAGTCTGTCTGTGGCATCGTAGCTCCCAAACGGATGAACCGATTTTGATTCTGTTTCTTTTGTTTGAAAGATGGATTAAGGGAGAGTGTTCTTAGCTATGTTTTATAAAAATCGGTTAAGCCATTTCAAAGATATGAGGGGTGAAAGTGGGGATGAAAAATTAAATTTGTTCAAATATACCCGTGTTGGGTATCAAATGAAAGGTCATAACTTATACATCACAATACCGCAAGTTTTATGAAAATCGGTTTAGCCATTCGAAAGATATGAAGAGTGGAATGTATTTCTAATTCTGTAACCACACTCCGCGCAATTCGCATTAGTTCTGAATAATTGTTGATAGACTATACGTATGTTGATATTAAAAAACTCCTATAAAAAGCATGAAATAAAAAATTTAATTAAAAATTTAAAAAACCCCCGACTCACAAAAAAAGAACAATAAAAAAACCGGTAAAAAGTAAAAAAATAACTATTATATTATGACCTATCTACCCCTAAGTATTGAACCTTTATTATTATTATAGCTAGCTATATTATTTACGTATTCATATTGTTAACTAACAGTTTGTCTCGTCGGGGACCGCTCACCTAATCATAACCTAATCGTGCGTCTGTCTCTATTTAGGTCTAGAGCGGTCCCCCCGATGAGACCAACTGTTAGTTAACAATATGAATACGTAAATAATATAGCTACCTATAATAATAATAAAGGTTCAATACTTAGGGTAGATAGGTCATAATATAATAGTTATTTTTTTACTTTTTACCGGTTTTTTTATTGTTCTTTTTTTGTGAGTCGGGGGTTTTTTAAATTTTTAATTTAATTTTTTTTTTATTCCTTATATATTTTAATGACCTACCCTTTTACGTGGGGGACAACAACAGGATTGTTTTGTTTGCAGATGATACTTCTTTGATTTTCAAAGTTAAAAGACAAATAGATAACTGTGACGATGTCAACAACGCAATCTTGAAAGTGGTTCATTGGTTTAACACTAACAATCTTAGACTGAATGATAATAAAACTAAATGCATAAAATTTACCTTGCCTAATGTAACACAGTCGGAAACCAATGTTCAACTTAATGGTCGGGTGTTGGAACTTGTGGGTTCAACGACGTTCCTAAGGTTAACGGTCGATGCTGGTTTACAATGGGGTCCACATATTGTTAAACTAGCAAATAGATTAAGTTCAGCAGCATTTGCTGTACAAAAGATAAGGCACTTGACGGATGTAGATACGGCTAGAATAGTCTATTTCAGTTACTTTCATAGCATAATGTCTTACGGTATTCTACTGTGGGGCAATGCTGCAGATATAGATAAAATTTTTATTTTACAAAAGCGGGCCATAAGAGCCCAATAGCCCAAGCCCATAAGTGCCAATTAAATGGCAGGTGTTTTCTAGCAGTCAATCTTTTTTTTTTCTTTATTTATTTATAAAGGGGTTTGATTACATAAATCATGTCACCCTCATGGTGACAACGTAACTTAAGAATAACATTAATCAGTACTTCTGAGCCTTATACCTTCAAGTACGAGCCTGTAGAGCATTCTCGCAGGTTCTGAAGTAGGAAAAGCAAGAACGCTGTTGCATGCTCCAGTCTCGTACCAGTTATCCTGTGCAAACAAATCCTGTCTCTGCGATTCGTTACGTACACACTTCATAATTATATGGTAGGCGTCCTCAATGACGTCACATTCCGCACAGTTCGGGGACTCAACTTTACCCATTAAGAACGCGAACTTGTTAAGAGGTAGGTGTCCGGAGCGAAGTCGCAGAGCCGTTGTGATGGTTTGTCTTCCCATGTTGGCATTGTCAATCCAAGCCCTCTTAAAAACACTGGGCTGTATGGCAGCGTACCATATACCTTTGGTTCGGCTTCGTTCGTTAAAATACTCTTGCCATTATCAAATGCAGTCAATCTTAGGATGATACAATATGTTGTGTGGTGGTTTTTGCTGGTACAAGTCCGGCACGGAATGTATGTAGGATTTCCACACCTAAAAAGGTGAAACGACAAACTCAAAGGTCTCGGGCGAAATTAATCCGCACTGTGTGCTACTTTCTGCCTGTGTACTGACGACATCAGGATAACATTAGACATTGGATCACAAGCTACTTTCCAAAGCAATACTTTTATACTATTCCAATAAGCAATTTTTATTTCATTTTGTTTTAGTGACTACAGCAACGATCCTACAATGATGGACAAGAGCGATGTAAATGACTACATAAATGTCAAAGATGGACGTCTGGATTCCAGTGCGAACTACACCCTGTTTGTCGAACTCATACGTAAGTAACCAACTTAAAAGATTATGTTAATGTAAATATTAAATACTAGCGGACGTCACGCGGTTTCACCCGCGTAGTTCCCGTTCCCCTGGGAATACGGAAATAAAATATAGCCTATGTTCACCGCAAAGAGTGTAGCTTCCCAACAGTGAAAGAATTTTTCAAATCGATCCAGTAGTTTTGGAGCCTATTCATTACAAAAAAACAAATTTATGCTCTTTATAATATTAGTTATTAGAATATTACTTGGAACATAAAATTGTGAGTTGAAATGTGGGTATGTGGGCGTATACTATGCCTCTGCCTACTCCTTTTGGGGATAGAGGCGTGACTATATGTATGTACTAGCTGACCCGCGCAACTTCGTTTGCGTCACATGAGAGTGAGAAAGAGAGAGGTATGGTATTAGACGGTTTCAAGTATTATAATGTTTCCCATTGCCTTTACCCCCGTCGCGCTTATTCCCGTCGCGTCGCGTCGCTTGTATTCATTAGAGCTGAACCGCATATCTTCGTTTGCGTCACATGAGAGTGCGAAGGAAAGAGGTTTTAAAGTGATATAATATTTCCCGTCGCTTTTACTTCCACCCATCCGTTTTTCGGTATGGAACGCATCGTGTGCGAGTCCAACTCGCACTTGGCCGGTTTTTATAGTTCAGTTGACTGGCTGCCACTGCTGATCAAGTTTACTCCCGGTGCGTCGCTCATACTTTTAAAGTTATTAAGAGGGTTATTGTAAGTGAACCTTAACAGATAGGCATCTGCCGTAAAGGACTTTTTTTTCTAACTTTTTAAGAGGAACAATTTTGTAATACACAATTTTTACGTAACTTTAACTATTTATGCAGCGTCCGCAATGGAAGCTCTCAAAAGAAAGAAATAATCCCCGTTCTCGAAACATTATTCATGGCTGCTCCGCTCCTATTCGTTTTAGCGTGATGTTATATCGCCATTAGCCAGCCTCAATAAATGGACTATTAAACTGTAAAATAATTTTTGAAATGCAACCAGTAGTTTCTGAGATCCTAGCACAAACAAACTCTTCAGTTTCATTATATCGTGAGCGAATCATAAGAGATAGGCAAATTAGGTTATTGTGAGCGAACCTTAAAATATAGCATACGCTGTAGCGGACTTTTTTTTAGAACTTTTTAAGAGAAACAATTTTGTAATACACAATTTTTACCTAACTGTAACCATTTACGCAGCGTACGCCTCGGAAGCTCTCAGACGGTAAAAAATATTTCCCGTTTTCAAAACATTCTTGATTACTGCTCTGCTCTTATTCGCCTTAGCGTGATGTTATATAGCCTATAGCCATCCTCGATAAATGGACTATCAAACAATAAAGAATTTTTGAAATCCAACCAGTAGTTCCTGAGATCCTAGCGTTCAAACAAACAAACAAACAAACAAACTAACAAACAAACAAACTCTTCAGCTTATTATTAATATGGATGTATGTATGTATGGGCGTACGTATAAAAAAGCCCTGTAATTGTAAGTGTTTCGGAAAGCAAGGTAAATCGTGTTAAATTCTGGTGTTGCAGACTGCTATTAGGCGTGATCACTTTCGATCAGGCGGGCGTGCCACATGCTTGTTTCCCACCTTAGTAAACTCAGTGTTCTGTAAACGTTACTGCAGTATGAAACTTTCACTATGGTCGGTTTTTCTGTGATTTGCGAGCGTTTCCGTGTTTCGGAAGGCACGTTATCCCGTTGGTCCCCGTAGGTAGGAACATGACAGTCGGGTTTAATGGGCGCCTGTCCATTTTAATACCTTATGCGTACACTGGGCGACGGGCTGGCGACCGACAAATACATACGTTTAATTCTAAGCTCTGCACACTGGGCGACATGTCGCCGCGTGTGAACCTAGGATTAAGTTAGATGGTACATACATACATAACATCACGCCTGTCTCCCAACGGGGTAGGCAGAGAGTATGACTTTCCACTTGCTACGATTCTGGCAAACAACTTTCGCTTCTTCAACTTTCATTAGTGTCTTCATACATCCTCTTCGGTTAAGGGTACTCTTGACCTGGCCTTTTCTCAGAAGATTATTGATTTGATCGACATGAGTATGCCGAGGTCGACCTCTACCAGTTTTTCACTCTCGCTTCATAAATCTGTTTCGTCAGCCTATTTCCATCCATTCTCTCCACATGTCCAAACCATCTGAGCATCCCTTTCTCTATCTTAGTCACTACATCTTCTGTCATACCGCAATGTTCCCTTATCACACTATTCTTTACTTTATCCCTCAATGTCACTCCAGTTATACTTCGCAAACTTCTCGTTTCCACTGCATTAATTTTACTTTCATGTTTCTCCTGCCACACCCAACTTTCACTACCATGCATAAGTGTAGGGACAAGCACTCCTCTATGTACAGCCATCCTTGCCTTTTTAGACACGTTCTGACTGCTCATAAAGGTGTGAATGGCTCCATTCACTTGGTTTCCTGCCATAACTCTTCTTTCAATATCATTGTCATACTTTCCATCTCTTGCAAATTTTGAACCCAAATATACAAACTCTTTCACCTGTTCCACGCTCTTTCCTTCGATCGATATCGAGCAATCAGTCATACATTTCTCTCTTTCAAAAACCATTACTTTTGTCTTGCTTACATTAACATTCATTCCTCTACTTTTAAGCGCATCGTTCATTATATTAACCATCAACTGCAACTCCTCCGCCGATGATGCCAGTATTACCTGATCATCAGCGTAAAGGAGGCATTTGACGGTTAGCTCATTCATTTTTAATCCATACGCGCACTCATGTAGTTCTTTCAAGCAACTGTCCATGTATAGGTTGAACAGCCATGGTGACGCTACACAGCCTTGTCTCACACCTTTTTCGATGGGAATAAAGTCTGTGCAAGCTCCATTGATTCTGACACAAGCACTGGAGCCCTCGTATAGAGATTTCAAGGCTCGTATCAAGTTGCTGTTCACTCCATACATGGAAAGTGTTGACCACAGTTCATTCCTCACCACTCTGTCATAGGCCTTTTCCAACTCCACGAAGATGCAATAGACTTTTTGACGTTTTGTCAAAAACTTTTCAACTAGGCATCTTAATGAAAAGACCTGATCCGTGCATCCTCTTCCTTTCATAAATCCTGCTTGTACATCCCACATTTTTCCTTCAGTTTCATTCATCACTCTTTTAATTAAAACTTTCGCATACAATTTGCCTACGACACTGAGCAAGCTTATGCCGCGGTAGTTTTTGCACTCTTGCTGTGACCCTTTACCTTTGTACAGCGGCACTATGACAGATTTGCACCATTCTTCTGGTACTCTGCCATTTCGCCAGCAAAGATTAAAAAGGCGGTACAGCTGGCAAGCTACCACGCCACGACCCGCTTTCAGCATCTCGACAGAAATTCTATCAACCCCAGCAGCCTTTCCTAATTTCATACTATTCAACGCTTCCACAATTTCTTCCATACTTAAGTGGCTTTCATTCTCAAGTTCATTCATTACCGAAACATGAGTCTCCCTTTGCATATCCTCTTTTTCAAATAAACTTTCAAAATATTCCTTCCACGTTTTTAACACACATTCCTCTCCTATCACAAGACTGCCAATACGGTTTCTGATTTGCTTAAATTGTGAGGTTGTCTTTTCAGTCCTCATTGTTCTTATAGACTTCCAAAAGAATTTTATGTTTTGTTGGAAGTCATCAGATAACCTGTTATGAAAGTCATCCTCATCATTGTCTTTCTTACTTTTTATGACTTCTTTCACAACACGCTTATACCTTTTATACTCATCCTTCGCCATTTTTACATCCTCATCCGTTGCCTTCTGCATTCTTTGGTTGGCCATTGTAGCCAACCAGTTCAACCATGCTTGCTTCTTATCAGACAAAACTCTTAAAACTTCAGCACACATACTCTTTACCTGACATCCTTGTCTCCTTTTGCTTATCCCACATACTTCCACTGCAACTTTTACGAGACCTTCCTTAATCGGCTTCCATAATTCTTCAATCTCACATATTTCCTCTAAATTTACAAATTTTTCGCTCAATTTTCTTACAAATTCCTCTTTCACGCGTATATCTTTCAAATTTTCGACTGTAATGCGCTCCAAACACCAATGGGTTTATGCACACGATGCCGCCACAGCTGAAACAGACCTCTTACTCGGCTAATTACCAAGAAGTGATCTGTGTCAACTTCGGCACCGCGGTATGCCCGGGTGTCCAGAACATTCTTTCTCATTCTTGCGTCTACTATCACAAAATCAATCATGCTTCTCTGGCTTTCTTGTTTCCTTGTATACAAGTGGATATCTTTGTGGTTAAATATGGTGTTGGTTACCACAAGATTCCTCTCCAAACATACTTCTAGCAAACTTTCGCCATTTTCATTCACTCGCTCATCCCCAAACTTACCCAATACACGTTCATATCCATCACGCTTCACTCCGACCCATCCATTAAAATCACCTAACATTACAATCCTTTCGTTTCGTTTGCATTTACCCAGAATATCATTCACACTCTCCCAGAATGCCTGCCTCTCACTTTGGTCTTTTGAAGAGTTAGATGGTGTTGTATTTTATATTAACCATTTTGTCCAGCGGAGGTAGAGAGCGAGGAGTCAATATTCAGCGACTACACATCAGCCCTGCAGCCGGCGCCCAGTCCACCCGTGTCCATGCCCGCTACCGCTCTGGAGATTGCTCTGCAGGTAACTTCATCATTTCGCTTCCGAAAATCGCGTGCCGGGCAGAGGTAGTATCATCCAGTAAAGAGAATAAGTGGAATTGAATAAATGAATGGAGCCCCGTGTGGTGACGGGAAAGAGTACAAAATGTCGCCACCCCTATTCATCCCGAGGTTGTCGTGAGAGGCGACCAGGGGACACTTACGCAAAACGATCCGTTGCGTAGAGAAAGAAAACTCAAAATGAAACCCAGTTGTCAGTTGACAATCGTTAAGCCAAGCTGAAGGCCTTATCGGCGGCTTGAAAAATTTCAACTGCGGGTCATCACGACCTGCGCCTGTCCATTTCCACACGGCAATAGGTTCACCTATGCCTGTCACTTCGGGAATAGAGGCGTGACTATATTATGTTATGTATAAAATAATAAATGAAACTGAATTAAAAAAAAAAGGAATTTACTCATAGAATGGAATTATCTATCGGCGTCCGTGTTTCCTCCTGACGATACTTTTGAAGGCACGAACCTGATGTTCTCGTCTGCCTATTGGATTGTGGTCGTTAAAAGTTGAATAGTTGAAAATAAGTGGTTGGAATTTTTTTACGGCAAGTGAAGACACAGGCAATTATTGCACAAGCTGTGTATTTAATTCGATTAGCCACAACCTACCTCTGGCCGTTTTGATCAAAGCAAAATCTGCGCAAAAACTACGTCTCTGCCTACCCTGTCAAGGAAAAGGCGCACCTACAAGCAAGTACATATGTACTAAAATCCAATTCGTCTCATTTCAGATAACATGCGGCGTTGCAGGCATCATCCTGGTACTAATGATCGCGTTCTGCGTGCTGCAGACGCGACGCTCGCGCAAGATGCAGCCGCACGCGCATATAGAGCTTAACCCGTTCTCTGCTTTCAAGTAACTACCCTGCCTACCCCACTATAACATTACATTACTTATTTATGAACTAACTGAAACATACTGAGAGTATCATAGCACCCATTGAATCCATACGTGCTCGAATTTAAAATGATATCTGGAAATATAGAATTTCACTTCGCTCAGCTCCCTTGCCTACTAAAATAATGAAATTTTCACTACTAATTTATGTTAAAGATTTACGGCAAAACTCAATTAAAAAACCATTTTCCACTATACAGCAGGGTATTGCGAGGCCTAAGCGGTAATCGGGCACAATCCGTACAGTTACCGCCCGACATACCACCGATAGCTAAGGAGGACCTCGCCCGGGAATTTTTGAACCGACAAGTCGACTCCGACTATGGTTTCCAGAAGGAATTCGAAGTAAGTGCACATTTTATGTTCTGTGAAAGAAGATTCACCAAAGTTCCGATAAAAATGAGAGTCATTGACACGATATAAGATGTTTAATGGCGTAATGGTTCAATAGCCTGTCTGCATAACACGATAATCACGATCTACTGAGTCATATGACAATCGCCTACATCAGTAGTTTAAAAATATTTGTTCCTACTTATTTTTTTCATTAGCCTTAGAAAAATACCAGCACTTATTGGCTAATTGTGCGAAGTAGCTTAAATGCCAACTGAACTAGGAACAATTTTTGACTCGTGCAGAGATAGTTTTATCATATATCTTTTTTTTTTACCTGGGGAACATAAATCTTTAAGTAATCTTTAAATCATTAAAAAATATTGTTCCTTCTTTCTATATTTCTTTGTTCGTTCTTTCTGACTTTGGTAAGCAGATCTTACCCTTTTAAAAGTTGTTACAGATGCTCCCAGACTGCTTCCCAGACCGGACCTGCCACGCCTCAGAAGCCAGAGAGAACCAGCCCAAGAACAGATACCCAGATATTAAAGCCTACGACCAGACCAGGGTGAAACTACAACAGATCGATAGTATCAATGGCTCTGATTATATCAATGCCAACTATGTTAGGGGTTACCAGGTTAGATATTGATTAATCTTTTTACTATTTTTGTAATAAGGTTAGATTTTGGATCCTTTTCGCGAAGATTTTGAAACTGGCACACCTCTCGACGTTATAGACGTGGATGTATACGCGAAAAAGATTCGAAATCTATACTGTTTGGTAATCTCTATATATAAAAATCAATGCCACTTTTCGTTGTAATTTTATAACTCAAGAACAGGCTTACCTATCCAAACCAAATGTTTAGGCTTTGTTCGAACTATTTAGTAGATGGTTTATGTGAAGTTTGCACAAAATCGGTCGAGTGGTTCTCCACTTATCACGCAAATGAAGTTGCGCGGGTCAGCTAGTATGGATTTAAAACAATTCCTACATATACATGTATAGTGTGACAGTGACAATGAGACGCCTACGTCACTGTCACACAAAAATGAAAGCTGTGTAATTATAGGCACATGCTCAAAACTGAGTTTAACTATCTATATACAGTACCGGTACTATGTATAGTGGCCTTTTTAAATGAAGAATGACGAAATATTGGGTGTTTTGTATATCATTAAACACAAGGCTATTCTTCGTTCACAATTTTATACTTAAAAGCTTATAAAATTTGTTTTTCACATAATAGTAAATAAACCGGCCAACTACCGGCCACTTTGGAAGTGTCTCTTGCTCAAACTATTCACTGTAGAAAAAAATGATGTTAGAAACCTCCATAGAATTTTTGAAAACCTATCTATAGACACGTATGGGTTTGATGTAAAAAAAAAATTTAGAGTTTCAGTTCTGAGTATGGGGCCCCCAAAATTTACTGCTTTTTTTCTAGTTTTATATAAGGACCTTAATGCGGTTCACAGAATACATCTAGCTACCAAGTTTCAATAGCATAGACCATATAGTTTCGGAGAAAAATGGCTGTGACACACGGACGGACAGACAGACAGACATGACGAATCTATAAGGGTTCCGTTTTTGCCATTTGGCTACGAAACCCTAAAAAAGACAACTTTGAAAAAAATTTTCCCACCTTTGCACAGGTTTAAAGTATCGCAAAATTCTGTGTCAAATTGTTGTGTCACAGTCCTTACTAACTAATAAATCAATGGGAAAATCATAATACAGGTACTACAGAAGGCCCAATTCGAGAATAGTAGATTTGTATAATTAGCGACCCTTACGTGAACAAAATAAAGTTCATTTTACTGTTCACAATACTGACCACTTTTCACTTATAAGTTGCTTCTCTTTCTACTATGTAAACGAAGACTTCAACTTATCAAAGAAAGAAATATTTTTGCAAAACCTTTTCATAACTACCTTTACAAACATTAATTGTAATTAATATAGATTTCCGTTTCTTCAAGATATATACAGACTGCTTCCCGTGGTTTATACGAAATGGATCATCCTGTTACTCTGCTATTCACGTAAATATACATCTACGAGAGAAAACTAACTCAGTGTTGTTTGTTTATTTGAAATCATTGAAAATCATGACATGTACAGATGCTTCCTTCGTCTGTGTTCTATGAGAGTCCGTGTTATTGTCATCTGTGTATAATGAGAATCTGTGTCTTGTGAGAACCTGTTTAACCATCCATGTGTATTTCATCCGTCTTTATTATAAAATCTATTTTGTATACGCCAAAGTTGCAATAAAAAAATGTGACGTGCGCCATCATGGGACTTTGGGAGATGTGAAACATCGAAATGATGTTGTAAAAATTCAAAATACACATGACAAATTCCTAGTTCTGTAGCTCTGATATCGCCATCGGTGGCAACGTTATCGTCATTTCAAAAATCAGTTTACCCCTCGGCTGTAAATTATTCACATCAAAAACTATACGTAAAGGTTGTAGGTACAATTTTGGTGACCGTATCGCCCTACGGCGATCTCTACTAGGCAATCATTCTGTTTAATCCACAAGAGTTGTAGATGAAAATAAAAGAACATACAACACGGCGGAAATATCTGCTAACCTGGCTCGTGACGTCATGTAAACTGTACGGGATAATCCGCGCGCAACGAGAATGTGCGGAATATTGTCAAATACCATACCATTCAATCGCGTGCGGGTTATACTAAATAGGCGAAAACTGGTGCGGGGAAGCGCGACGGGAAGCCGGGTTCGCAGATATTACCGCCGTGTTGTAATGTTGTCTAGGCCAGGGTTTAGGCCCGTTTAGGGTATCAATAAAATCAGCTTACCACGGTCCACTGCGGACTATAGGCGTCTCCCTACCATATTATGGGGGCGACCTTAGTGAACCACACCGACCAGTCACGGTTTGGTTTTAGGCTCTAAATAAATATTAGTTCTATAGTCACACTCGCGGTCAGTCCCTAGAATTTAACATACATACATACATACATATCATCACGCCTGTTTCCCATCGGGGTAGGCAGAGACTATGGCTTTCCACTTGCTACGATCCTGGCATACCACTTTCGCTTCTTCTACTTTCATAAGTGCTTTCATACACGCTCGCCGGTTAAGGGTGCTCTTGACCTGGCCTTTTTCCAGCAGGTCATCAATTTGGTTACCATGCGTACGCCGAGGATGACCCCTACCAGCTTGCCCATTCATTCTCGCCTTATAGATCTGTTTAGTCAGTCTATTTTCATCCATCCTCTCAACATGTCCAAACCATCTAAGCATCCCTTTTTCTATCTTTGTCACTACATCTTCAGATATACCACATTGTTTTCTAATCACGCTATTTCTTACTTTGTCCATCAATTTCACTCCAGCTATACTTCGCAGACTTCTCATTTCCACTGCATTAATTTTACTTTCATGCTTCTTCTGCCACACCCAACTTTCACTACCATACATAAGTGTGGGGATAAGCACACCCCTATGCACAGCCACTCTTGCCTTCTTAGACACGTTTTGACTGCTCATAAAGGTATGCATCGCCCCATTCACTTGATTTCCTGCCAAAACTCTTCTCTCAATATCCTGGTCACACTTTCCATCCCTCGTAAATTTTGAACCCAGGTATACAAATTCTTTCACCTGTTCCACTCTTTGCCCTTCGATAATAATAGGGCAATTCGTCATACATTTCTCTCTTTCAAAAACCATTACTTTAGTCTTACTTACATTCACTTTCATTCCTCTACCTTTCAGCGCCTCATGCATAATATTAACCATCAACTGCAACTCCTCCGCCGATGCAGCTAAGATCACCTGATCGTCAGCATATAGGAGGCATTTGATGGACAGCTCGTTCAGTTTTATACCACACGCACTCTCTTGCAATTCTTTCAAACAACTGTCCATGTACAGGTTAAACAGCCACGGTGACGCTACACAACCCTGTCTCACACCCCTTTCTATGTTAAAGAAGTCCGTGCAAGCTCCGTTGATCCTGACACAAGCACTCGAGCCCTCATAAAGAGATTTCAGTGCTCGTATCAAGCTGCTGCTCACCCCGTACAAAGACAATGTTGACCATAGTTCATTCCTCACCACTTTGTCATAGGCCTTCTCCAGATCTACGAATACGCAATATACCTTTTGGCTTTTCGCCAAAACTTTTTCTGCTATGCGTCGTAAGGAGAAGACCTGATCCGTGCATCCCCTTCCTTTCATAAATCCTGCTTGAACATCCCACATTTTTCCTTCACTTTCATTCATCACTCTTTTTATCAACACTTTCGCATACAGTTTACCGACGATGCTGAGCAGGCTTATGCCGCGGTAATTTTTGCACTCTTGCTGCGACCCTTTTCCTTTGTACAGCGGCATAATGACGGCTTTGGACCATTCTTTTGGTACGCTGCCACTCCTCCAGCACAGATTAAAAAGGCGGTACAGCTGGTCAATCACCACGCCACGTCCTGCTTTCAGCATCTCAACGGAAACCCTATCAATCCCAGCAGCCTTGCCTAGTTTCATACTATTTAATGCTTCCATTATTTCTTCCATACTAATGTCGTTTTCATTGCCAATTTCATTCATTTCACAAAAATGAGTTTGCACTTGCGTATCCTCTTTATCAAATAGACTTTCAAAATACTCCTTCCATATTTTTAGCACACACTCTTCTCCTCCCACAAAACTTCCATCCTGGTTTCTGATCTTATTAAGCGGTGATGTGGTCTGTGGACTCCTCACCGCTTTTATGGACTTCCAAAAGAATTTTATATTCTGTTGGAAGTCACCAGATAACCTTTTATCAAATTCATCTCTATCATTCTCCTTCTTTCTTACTAACACCTCTTTTGCCACACGCTTATACCTTTTATACTCATCGTTGGCCATTCGTACATCCTCATCCGTTGCCTTCTGCATTCTTTGATTGGCCTTTGTGGCCAGCCAGTCCAACCATGCTTTCTTCTTCTCAGACAACGCTTTCAGAACTTCCGCGGTCATTCTTTTTAACTTACATCCTTGGCTTCTCTTGCTCACACCACACACTTCAATCGCAACTTCCACGAGTCCTTCCTTAATCGGCTTCCATAATTCTTCAATCTCACATACTTCATCTAAATTATCAAACTTTTTGCTTAGTTTGCTCACAAATTCCTCTTTTATACCTATCTCTTGCAAATTCTCAACTTTTATGCGTTCTAGTACACTAACAGGTTCACGCACACGGTGCCTCCACCGCTGAAACAGACCTCTTACTCGGCTGACAACCAAGAAGTGGTCTGTGTCAATCCCAGCACCGCGGTAGGCTCGAGTGTCTAGTACTTTCTTTCTCATCCTTGCGTCAACAATCACAAAGTCAATTTAACATCCACACAGTATAAAGATTAAAAATCATAATAAAGCAACCATCAAAAACTTTTTTAATACGTAAAACCATGCTTTTAGCAGTTCTTGCTTCAAGTTTTGAATTTGTGCATTCGTATTCACTGCTATCATCGAGAAAACTTAATATTTCTACAAATTGATAGATCAACATCTATTTTAATTTTTTTTACTAATTAGCTTTTGCATGAATAACATTGGCAAGCTTCCGTTCTTACGTGTAACACTTTAGGTACAATTGAACGTAAAGACCGTGGTTCTGAAATACCAAATTGACGCCGAACGTTGAGTTCAGAGTTTAAAAAAAATAGTTTTTTTTTATTACGTGAGGGAAAATCTTCAGAGGATGTTATGCCGGACTCTTACCGACTAAAAAACCTCACGCAACGCCCAACAGCCCCATTTACAAAGCTACAGGTTATCCCCAGAGGATACGAAAAAGTTTACCTACTTAATGTCAAAAACTGTTTCTCAATAAATCAAATGAGCCTAACATCCCTTCCAATCATTTGGAAGGCTTTTTGGCCTCACTGCCAGCTAACAAGGGTTGCTAAATGGGTTGATACAGGTTTTTGACCATACTGCCAGCTAACAAGGGTAGCTAAATGGGTTGATACAGGTTTTTGGCCATACTGCCAGCTAACAAGGGTTGCTAGATAGGTTGATACAGGTTTTTGACCATACTGCCAGCTAACAAGGGTAGCTAGAGATGGGTTGATACTGGTTTTTGGTCATACTGCCAGCTAGCAAGGGTAGCTAGATGGGTTGATACTGGTTTTTGGTCATACTGCCAGTTTGTTACAAGTTTTCCTTCGGTACTTGCTCTTTAGTCAGCAGGTGCATCGATTGCACGTGCTGGGCATCAATGCTCTAATACACGCTCTCAAAGCACAAATTATTCAGATCACAATTTGAGAATAATTTGTAGTTACGGTTGCCTGACTGTGCTGTCCATGCTTAATTTACCTCTAAATTAAATCCCTATTGGCGATTCGGCTATGGCAATATTATGTGCCGTCTCTGCTTAAAATGGCTTTAAATTAAATTATCAAACAGTGTGGCAACGCTGATAGATTGTTTGTTAAGTTCATGTTTAATTTAGAAACAATATATAGTTCAAAAAATGTAGGCCCGTTTTGCTCTCTTCTCCATTTAAGAAAGCGCCATTCTCATTGGCAAATTCCGGAATCAATCAATGAGAGTCCGTTCAGTGAGAGTCAGCGCGATGATAGATGTCGAAACGGGCCTATTACATTTTTACGAGCACAAAGCAATGACAAACTGTCCATGCTCTATATCTCTCCCTCTCTCTCTCTCTATGTCCATGCCATATCACTATTAAAGTACAAAATGGATATTACATTTTAAAAAATTAATCTCTAAACTATAGCTTGGCATTTGGCAAAAAAGTCTAGAAACGGAACTAATATTTTGCAGGCTGGCTTCATTGTCAAAAAGCTGCCAATAACGTCACATATGTCTGTCAGTCAATGACGTTATACAATTTGATTGGTGGGTTTTATTGACGGTTGTTGGCAACTTAGATACTGATTGGTGGTTCTTTTAACGGGTTGCCATATGAACAGCACAGTGGCTCCTCCATTATGTTCACGACTTTTTTGCCAACCTGTAAATGCCTATTAGATAGAGCTTTCCTCCTTTTGTGACGTCTGAAATGTTCTAATGTGTTCGTCTTTCATCCTTCGCTTACCAAGGAGTCCTTGGAGAGTAATCAGGTACTGCAATGCATGTCCAATAATGTGTGAAAATACAGCTTGAAGTTGTTCCGTTCCAACTCATATTAATTTGCACATGATGATCTGCTTTCTTGGTTGTTTTAATAGATTCTTTCATTGACCTCCTAGGCTAAGTAGATATAGTATTATTTGAGTATTATTAGATAATGTTTCGGCATCGGGTAATTGCTGATCTCAGAAATTAAAATGACCTTTATTACATTGACATAAAGTTGAAAATACCACACGAAGATTTGCGATGTCTTAACTTATCTAGCAGTACTGTAATTTGTTTGCTTACCGCAACTATTGTTGTTTTAGTAGTGATACTTTCATATAGTGTAGATCGTTGCATTAACACTTGATTAAACCAGCGGGTGACTCGGTAGAATACTGATTTGTACATTAGGACACTATTCTTACTGACTGTGAAAATAACCTTCGGTCTCAGGTAGTCGGCGCGGCTTTCCATCAGAAAAGCTTCCTTACTAAAGAAGGCGACAGAGTTCTATGCACAGTATACCCAGAACTATGACCTTGCAAAGTACCGATTGTGGCGTTCGGCTGTCGACTCTCACACACCAAAACAAACATGCCCCATGTGATAATAATACACACTTAATATTATTTTAGAAATCCAGAAAAAGACTAGAATCTCTCATGTTTGTGAATATGTAAAAATAATAGATTTAAAAGAAATGTTACCAAATAATTGATTCGAAGAAGCTTAGTACTAAACTATCTGTCTTCAATCTAACAAAACTGTATTATGATAAATCTCAACAACAACTATAGAAATAGATTTTAATGTATAACTGCGTTTACATGCTCATATTTCAACGTCCTTTCACAGGAACGCAAAGAATACATCTGCGCCCAAGGCCCAACGGAAACCACATGCAACGACTTCTGGCGCATGATATGGGAACTTGGGTTGGAGATCATCGTAATGTTGACTAACCTTGAAGAGTACTCAAAAGTCAAGTGTTCCAAGTACTGGCCTGAGGAGGGAAGTTCCAGGACCTTTGGGAATGTCACTGTGCATCACGTTTGTGAGAAACGGTTAGTCGTTAAAGTAATTTTTTTAGGATGACATTAAGTTTAAGTAAGTATTTAGTTCTTATTATTAGCAATAGTTGCCGTGTATATCTCAACTACCCGTGTAGTTCTCATTCCCGTAGGAATATGGGAATAAAATATGCCTATGTCACTCGCGAATAGCGTAGCTTCCCAACAGTAAATGAATTTTCCAAATCGGTTTAGTAGTTTCGGAGCCTATTCGGTGCAAACAAACAATCAAATCTTTCCTCTTTATAATATTAGAATAGATATTTTTACTGAGTGAGGATTTTTACACGCAAGTGAAAGAGGTCTAGACAAAATAAGACTGAGAACACACCTACAAATTCTACAAAATTGACAGCACATGTCAGTGCTTTTAAGCCACTCTTCACCGTCACTTATCCTGTTTTTACTAAAGTACTCCATTCTGTCCAAAAAACTTTAAAAGGTCTTTATAGACTACACCAGCACCTATTCTGTTTTAAAGAAACTACACTTAAACATTACAAGGTTAGTTTTTTTTTCACCGCTGCCTATGGTCGCTTGCAACACCACAACACCGGAGGCTGCCGACCCTGTAAAATTTTCTAAGACCCCTTTTGAAGAACCCCATACTGTAGGCGTTTGGGAAAACCGAGGCAGAGGCTGAGTTAGTAATGAAATACTGATTAATTGCAGATATTCAGACTACATGGTCCGTGAACTCAAAATATATAAGACACCCGTCAACGCTGAAGGACAGCTGATTGTTGAGAACAACGGCATTGCTAAGAGGAATGGAGGTAGGCACTTCAAAAATATTCAGTTACTAGCTGATGCCCGCAGCTTCGCCCGCGTAAAATTTGTTCCCGTTCCCGCTTCCCGTGAGAACTTAATCCCGGGACAAAAAGAGGCCTATGTGTTATTCCAGACCAAAATCTATTCCTGTACCAAATTTCAGCCAGATCCGTTCAGCCGTTTGAGCGTGAAAGAGTAACAAACATCCACACTCACAAACTTTCGCATTTATAATTTTAGTAAGATTTATTGTTCATGTGGAATATTTTAATGCATGTTTTTTGTAATCGTAACTTGAATGAATCACACAATACAACTGTGGCGCTATGGCGGGAATCAAGTACTTATGCAGTTAATTGGCCCGCTCAGCTCGCAGTGAACCCGTACTTACCTATTTCGACTAACGAAATGTGATAGAAATGAAAGTATTGTTTTTGGCCAAACCAAATCAAGAATAAATATTTTCATTTATTGTATTGTTTTGTTTGAAAAATAAAGAAATACTAAGTACATATTTTAAGTTGTGCTATACTAAAGTTGTGACGCCACGGTTTAGTTTTATGCGCACAATCATGTGATGCCAATATTTCTGACTTATCTCACCGTTTCGAAGAGTCCGGGGACTCCATTCCATAGGCAGTGGTAGGGCAGCTGGTGGTTTTATCTGGTAAGACTCCGGCGTAGCATCCATGAAGATTTGCACACCTAAAAATATAAAAAACGTACCTAACCAACCGTTGTTTCCCAGATATAAAAGATGGCTCAGAAGCGAGCGCACCCACATCTCCCCGTGAAGTTAAAGACTGCGGCGAAAGTCGCACTGTTCGTCAGTTTCACTTCCTACGGTGGAAAGACTTCGGTGCACCGGAGCATCCACATTGCGTCCTTAGGTTTATCAAGGTAAGGTTCAGTTTACATGTTCATGACGACAGCCCATGTTTTGCCGTTCGTAAATATGAGACAGATAACGTTACATCCGTAAATTTCGTCCACGCATTCACGACGTATGAATCAAGAGTTGGCGCCCAGACGCCTTATTAAACTACTTTGGTGGTCCGCTTTGTTCCACCGTAATTGTGACAAGTGTATAGCACTATGTACTAACATGCAGCCATGAAGCACAAAATCATTAGAAACAGATGGAAATCTCATGTATGTACTTTTTTCACACCTACCCTCTGCTACGCACACTCGCGCACTAATCATTATCGATAACTACTATGAAAATCTTTGATCTCGTGTCTGTAAACTCAGTGAGTGGTGCCTATGTGTGCGTTGCGTAGCCTCAGCGAATTTAGTATATACGTTTCCATCTGTACTATCTCTAATTTGTGCATGAAGGGATAATAGTTTTAATTAGTTCATTTCCGATATAAATGTGCAGTATTGTTCAATACAATAAAAATAAAACAAAGATTTACAAAAATAAGAAACCGTTAAAATATCAACCAGTGCAGAGAGGAAACATTGCATTAAATGGTGGGAGAGATGTTACTCGAAGTTGCGTCCGCGCATAGCGTTTGTTTACGATGATTGCCGACAATGGACAGTACATATCTTGCCTCTCTGTCACGCTACAAATCCATTTCATTACAGCTCTGTTAGCGTAATATTTGCTTACTCAAGGTAATTTCATACAAAAACTCGAATGCGACCAATGTATTTAAATTCAGATCGCTTATCGTAAACTGTTAAGCTCTATGGGTGATGGAATCTCAGGAGTTGGATGCCACTGTCGTAAACTGTACTCCCTAAAGATCCAATTTTCGGAGATTGTTTTTGACCTTACTAACTCTGTATGTACTTGTAACATTTACCCTATTTTAACTGCCTCTGTGGCGTAGTCGGTAGTGATACCGCCTGCGGCGCTATAGGTCCTGGGTTCGATTCCTGGGTCGGTCCAAATATTTGTGTGATTCACACATGTTTGTTTCAGAGTTCGGGTGTTTTCTTTTGTGTAAAATATGTATGTATTTAGAAATATATAAGTATGTATATCAGTTGTCTTGATCCCATAGTACAAGCTTATATTAGCTTAATTTGGGCTAGATGACATTGTGTGAGATTGTCCACAAATATTTATTTATTATTATTATTCACAGCGTGTAAACGAGTCCTGGTCCCACATGGTAGGACGACCACTAGTAGTACATTGTTCAGCCGGCGTAGGACGGACCGGTACTCTAGTCGCAGTGGACCTACTGCTGGAGCAGTTACGAGAAACGGGACAGGTGGCCGTCTTCAACACAGTGGCGGAACTGCGGCGGCAGAGGAACTTCCTTGTACAGTCTTTGGTGAGTGGCTTGTTAACTGTCTTCGTCGTGTGTGAATGATTTTTTGTCGGAACGGAGTATAGGGCACATCTAGAGCAGCTGAGACTCCTCATTTTAGCTCAAATTTGAAGTGTTACTTGCAAAGATTAGAAGCGGTAATTTAAAAAGGCAAAACACTGACTCACACGCAGTGTATTCACACGTACACTCAGAAAAAATGTATGTGCACGCATACATAAAACCTGGAACAACCTCCCCGCACGTGTTTCCCTCATCTGACAACCCCGGGTTCTTCAAGAGGAGCGTGAAGAGGCACATCACAGGGCCGCCAACTTGAGGACCACTGTCGGAAGTCTTACGGACTGTGAGAGTGGCCCCCAATCGCTAGATGCATCAAGGCTTCCCATCAAGCTGGAAGAAGGCTTGTAGAGGAACGGGTGAAAGAAATGTTCCTCCAACAAAGAGTCCTCCGACCAGACAAGGGGTCACCGCTGTCTTTAATATAAAAAGAAAACATACACTCAAAACACGCACACACATGCATTGAACACACTGCGCCTGCGCCGGTGTTTTCACATTGTTTATTCTTCAGGATCACATATTGCTATTTAATGTGACCATTGTGAACACACTCAACCAACTCCAAAACTACAAAGATCTTGCCCGTCACTTTCCTTTTTCCTATGTTTCGTACGCAATAATTTGTGTTTTGTCAACATGTCAGACCTCTGAATAATAAAATATTTTCCTTTTCAGAGACAATACGTATTCGTATACCGAGCACTAGTCGAGTACGCCCATTTCGGCGACACAGAAATATTAGCGTCAGAACTAAAACCGGCCGTGGACAGACTCAGGAACACGCCAGAGGGCGCTGACAAATGTCTCATGGAGTATGAGTTTGAGGTGAGTGCTTTCTTTTTGTGCTATTATATTTACTGAGCATTTTTAAATTACTAGTTGTAATTGAAAAATGCCCAGCTTGCTCAGTGTTGATAAATGATGTTACTATGCTATGCTACGGGTTGATCGGCGGATGGGTGATTGTTTGTGAAATTTCCATTTTACGAGCGTTTCCGTAGTTTGGAATCCACCCGTTTGTTTTGACATGGAAATAGTACCTATCACCTATTTTGTAGTAGAAAATATAACGAATGAAATGTGTAGGTACGTACCTCTGTCTAGTCTATTCGGGAAAAAGGACAAGACCCCTCGGTCAGTCGGATAAATTATCTGAAATATTAAACAAAAAATTGGAAAGGCTAGTTTAACAGTAGACCAATTTTTAATAGCTTCCTACTTGTTTGTGTTGCTTGTTCTTGCTTAAGTCGAATCGTAGAACAGCCTCTCTAAGTTATCTCCGTCTCTGTCAGTCTCGGTGCTATTATATTGTCATTTCACTCGCACATACGTAACAAATCATTACAGCCAGAAATTTAATAGCCTCCGTTTTATTTTTTTTCTAGAAAATGCTACTAAACCCCATCATGGAACCTCCCAAACCCACGGCTGCGGCCGCCAGTGAAGAATTGCGCTCCCGGAATCGAAGCCAGGACCACCTGCCATACGATCGGAACCGCGTCATGTTGACGCCGATACCCGGGAGGGACTACTCCGCGTATATCAATGCCTCGTTTATTGAAGGTGAGTGCGTCAGGGGAGGATTGCTTGTATAGCTGCCTAATCGTGTGGTGAGGTTTTCCCATATCCCTTTTCTACCAAAGCTTGTTCTCAAGTTCCCTGTACCAAATTACATCAGAATCGATTCAGTGGTTCATTCGTCAGATCCTATCAAACAGGTTACTGTAGCAACTATTATAATGCTAAATTAACTTGTTTGATAGGCAAGGCTAGAAATTTATGTGAATGGAGTGCGGTACTCAAATTTTGCTGGAAATCCTTCCGAGGACTTCCCTGAGGCCTGTGGCGCTTATAACCTTGTGGTTTAGTCGATTCGAATCAGTGGGAATGTCTACACGTAAAAAAAAAGTAGGTACCCATTACTTACACGACGATAGTCTGAATAAAACCCTGTTCTAACCCGTCTGACCTATACACTACGATCAAATACAACCCTAAAATCAATTATTTCATCTTGAGGCAAAGCCTATCCCGCAGTGAGGTGAAATATGTTCTAATATACTGTTTTATTTTCAGCATACGACAACATAGAAACATTTATAATCACGCAAGATCCGTTACCCAACACGATACTAGACTTCTGGCGGATGGTGTCGGAACACAATGTCACCACCATTGTTATGCTTAGCGAGGTAAGCATAGACGTAATCCCTTTACGATATCTCACAAATATAGGTGGTAAATTGGTGATGGCAATGGCTGAAGGAAAGTGGAAAGAGTTAAACTGCAGAGCGTGGACTTGCAACAAGGACTGACGCTCAAATGATGCGAGGCTTTTATCAGATTTCTATTCAAAATCTCTATTCTGAAGCCAGGAGTAAAGTGAGACTTGAATTTTACAGCTTTATTGGAAGCCTCTATAGTTTCATTTGCCAATTTAATAGATGTCTGCCTTGAAGTCTTCATTGTCAAGAGCCATTTTACTTTTAGACATGGTCATTTTTGCTAAAATTGCTCTCGATAAAAACTGAAGCTCCCGCCACAGATGCCGAGTTCTGCTGTCCTGCTCTTCCATACTATATCTCATTATCATTATCATTCACCATGTCAAGCTAACTACTACATCTTGGACCTACCTCTCTTGCTGAAACCTGGTGGAGACGGCATGGCCGAACACTTGTTGTCCTATCTTGGTGATCGTCGTCAAACGAGATCGTACTGAATTGTATATTTAAAGACATTTTAATTTAACATTTCCAGCTGGGCGACGGCAAATGTCCGCGGTATTGGGACGACGAGACGGCGGAGTATGAACACATTTCCGTCCACTACGAGGAGAGCGAATCCTGTCCGTACTACACGAGGCGACAGTTCAGAGTCGTTAACGAGAAGGTTAGTATCGTACTAAAATAGATAAAATAATGTAGAAAAGTTAGTTATATTTTATTCTGAATTACGAATGTAAGCAAAAAGAAGATTTGTTAAGGACAACTGTAACTACTCGATCAGGAAAATATCTCTATCCTTATTATATAACATTTTGTTTAACCCATTTACACCTTCCTATTTAAAAGAGCGTTTTAAATTCCTCCATGAAACACATGACAGATGTTTAAGGTCATCGGAAAGCTTAGAATTAAAAATGCCACCACATTCCACTAATTTCTTTGATCGTTCTTTTACCGTTACAGCTGTTCGATTGTGGAATAAATTATCTCTCTCAATTAGACAGGCCCAGACATTGCAGAAGTTTAAAACAAATGTTAAAACCTATTACTTCTCAGAAATTTGTTAAAAGTTCATTTGGCTTTTAGGTATTAAATATAATATTGATATTTATTTAAATATTTGAATGTACGTACTTATATTAATTTATAGTGTAGGTATTTATGATTTGTGTATATATATTTCACGTAAGTATGTTCTTTGTTTAAATTGAAATATTTATTGTGTATAGGTATAACAATACCTAATTTGACGCCAACAACTACCAGTTTAGTTCCTATCAAAATATTTCTCCATCCGTTGCCTGGCAGAAATTGCTTTAAGCGATAAGGCCGCCCATTGTATTGCTATTTTGTATCAAATTTCTGTATTACAATACTATCTTGGCGTACAATAAAGTATATAATAAATAAATAAATATAGGTCCTAAAACGCTTCCCTGAGGAACGCCAATAGGAAGCTGGGTGTACTGTCTAATGACATGATCAACTTTTATGCACTGAGTGTGTCCTACCACACAAGTAATCTTAGAACAGCTTTAGTGTCAATTGTTTGATATTAATGTTCTCTAGATTGCTAGATTTCTTAGGAACAAAGAAATCGATACCGTGTCTAACGCCTTTTCTGGGTCACGGACCCACGCATTTAGGTTTTTATCTTTAAGTAAGTGATGCTTGTGACTTCGCTCACGTGGAGTTTGGTATCCATTCTCGCTTCTCATAGGAACATTACCCGGCCTAAATTAGCCTATGTGCTATTACAGAGAATAACCTATTCCTTTACCAATTTGAAGTCCTATCACTTCAGTCGTTAGCTATTCTTCTATATCTATACCAATATTACAGGGGAAAGATTTGATTGATTGTTTGTTTGCATCGAATAGGCTCCAAAACTACTAAACCGATTTGCAAATTACGTTTACTTTATGAAGCAACACTATCTCCGGGTGACGTATTCTATATTTTATTCCCACGGGAACAGGAGCTACGCTGGTGAAACTGAGTGACGTCCGTTTCCAGTTTCCTTCTAACAACAGCGTGAATTTCCTTGTTCGTAGAACGGAGACACATCCCACGTGCGACAGTTACAGTACCAGGGTTGGCCAACAGCGCGCGGTCACGTGCCTGAAGTGACGCGTGGCCTGGCTGAGTTGGCGCTAGTGGCTGACCAGCCTGGCACTATGCTGGTGCACTGCCAGTAAGTATACATACGGAACTTTAGATACCACAAATTAGAGATAGTACAGATGGAAACCTACATACTAAATTCGCTGAGGCTACGCACACATAGACACCGCTCACTGAGGTCTCAGACACGAGATCAAACATTTTCATAGTAGTTTTTAGGGTTTCGTAGCCAAATGGCAAACGGAACCCTTATAGATTCGTCATGTCTGTCTGTCTGTCTGTCCGTCCGTGTGTCACAGCCACTTTTCTCCGAAACTATAATGCCTATGTTACTTGCTGCTACGAAACCCTTCATGGACGAGTCCAACTCGCACTTGGCCGGTTTTTGATATTGATGTGTGCGCGAGTTTGCTAGCAGAGGGTAGGCGTGAAAAAAAGTACATACATGAGGTTACCATCTGTACTGTCTCTAAATGCTGTAATTTATTCCCGTATTCCCATGGGAACGGGAACTACGCAAGTGAAACCGCCTGACATCCGCTACTATTCTATACTTTGTAAAGAATTTTATCTTTGTGTGGGGTCGCATGGTTCTTGATAGTTTTCTGGCACCTGCGTGGAGATGGCACCTCTGTTGTAAAGAGTTTTCTATTCAGAACAACTATCCTTCTATATACGTCTGAATTCATTGGTGGGGACATTATTCGACTTATTTTTCATAATCATTATCATAATAATTTATTTGTGAAACATGGGTTATGTCAGGTCTTGAAAATAACAATGAAACAGTTCGCCATGTGATACCACATTTCGTGGTGTACAAATATGTAGTAAAAAAATTGAGTCATAAAATTAATACAACGAACATAAAATTAGTACAAAATTAAATCATTTTTTTTCAATCGACAGGTTGAAAATGACACTACCTGTATCAGTAAATCTATAACACAATTTACTATCCAGGTTCGGTACAGAGCGTTCGCCGCTGTTCGTAGCTCTCTGCGGCCTCATCAAGCAACTACGCATCGAACGACGCGTGGACGTGAGCGGAGTCGCCAGGACGCTACGCTCGCAGCGAGCTAGGACTATAGATACCTTCGTGAGTATTGCTCGTTTGATTCCTGACTTATTTCTACGTTTAGCCATTCCCTCACTCATTCAATTATTCTTCCACTTATTATAGGTAGGTATCTGTACTCTCATCTAATAGCCTGACAAAACACTCTTGAAACTGAACTAATTTTTTTTGGTCACATTGTCAAAATGCTGTCGATAACGTCACACATTTGTCAATGCATGACGTAATACAAATTGATTGGTGATTTTATTGACATTTGGCGGGAGACAGGCGTGACGTTACGTATGCATGTCAGTCCCCAACACATTCATTTATTCCCTCGCTCATTAATCCGTTCCTTTATTCATTCGTTCATCCATAACCCGAGGTTTTACGCCCTTAGCACACCTCCGCCGCGAAACCATGATAGCGGAACCGCAGTAATTCCGCCAAGTTCTGTCACATGTAGGAGGAGCGGAACACTAGCGAAACCGCCTGTTCTAATGCATAGATTTAACTATCTTCTATCTCTTTCACCGCACGGTTTCGCCAATCTGCTCCTACGCCAGTCAAACCTCCGCGCTTCGGCCGCCTTGTTATTGCGGTGCCGCGTTGTCTACGCGCCGGTTTGTCAAAATTGACAGAAATACAGAGCGGAACGGCGAAACTAATATTTTTTCAGTAAATGGACGTGAACTTCACGGAGAAACTACTTCAAGCCATCAGAAATAGACCCTTTATGTATTTATTAAGTCATCCAGATAATAAAAACAATATGATAAAATTGCGATAGCATCACATCGACTAACTCGTGTCAGGTTCCGTTGCGCAGTTCCGCTGTTCAATCCACACTTGATCATAGCGGAATTCATTCAGCGGTTTCGCTGTTCTGGTTTCGCGGCGGAGGTGTGCCAAGGGCGATAGAACTAATGTTTGTATTCCGAGATTTTTAAACAAATTATGTGTGTTTTACATAATTTATTCAACAATCCTATCAATTCTAAAAACTTGTCCATGGCTGAGGCCGCATTGGCGGTTACCGCGGGCGGTTTCTCAAAATGTTGAAACAAATTTTGAGGTTAGCTTAAAATGTCCTCACCGTATCTTCTAAATTCTAACTTGTATTTTTGTATCTCCATTTTACAGTTACAATATGAGTTCCTGTACCGTGCCATACTAAATTACGCAGAACTACACAATCTTCTAGAAGACAGCTAAACCCACCCTTAGCTGCTTGAGCTCTCGACACTAGCACACCTTCAAAAGGTATTGTGAATATATTCCAAATAAATATGTATTGACATATGAAACGCTCTAAGATGACGCATTCCTTGGTATCCTCACGCGCTGAAAGATGGATGTCATCGCTGAGAGCTGTAATATAATGGTTGTCCAAATTGTGATCGGTTTTAAAAAACAGTCTTGTATTTTTTGCTTTTTATAAAGGCAATTTGAAGAAATTATTACAATTTTAATTGGCTTATGCATATTTTTCAATATTATCAAAGAAAAATGTGTAATAGAAGCGATCTATGAATACGATTGTATTCCTTTATTATAACATTAACTAACAAGTTTGTGCTATAATAAAATTAAGACTAAAACTTGGCCTAGATATCAAACCAAAATCGGGAAATTATATAAGAACAGTGTCCCAACCATTTACATACATTTTAAGTAATTTTAAGCGTACACTTTGTATATTTGGTATAATTTATATAGCTCTCTTTAAATATGATAATATGTTGTGTATTGAAGAATTTGGACTATCTGCTTCAACGGAAGAAAATAATGATAAACTTGATAAAATATGACTTTTTTATAAGTAAAAAAATAACTTTATCTAAATAAAATATATGGAATCGTGTATTAAATCTTTTTTACAGAGATGTGGTCAAATAACTAGGAATGTTTAAAAGGTATTCAAAAAATCCTAGAGAAAAAGTTAGCTTATAACTTGTATAGGACATTTTATTTTTTTCTAAATATCAAGGTTTAGGCAAAGAGGAGTTAGTAAGAAATCAATAATTATTAATTTTGATTAAATCCATTAATAGATATATATGTATCAATGTAATAATTATTCTCGTTTATCATTACTTTCGTCCAATACAATATATTTAAGAATACAAATTGTGTTTAAGTATAGTTTGATACTATATCTTCTGCTCAGCGCAGGTGCTTTTATACATTTTGGACAAGTTTATAATCTTGTTTACGAATTTATATTATTATTTAATATAGCTTTATTGGCATAGAAGTTGTTGTTGAATATTTTTATTGGGAATAATATTCTTGACCTGATTCAGGAAGAATTATGAACTACTGTCTCTGTCAATCGCGTGAGATTGTCTTCGCGTAGAGCGATGAGTATCTTAAGGTTCTGTCATGGGGCTAGTTACAAGCTGCTAGTTGACGAGTTAAAGGTTAGCGAGTAATTTACAATGGGATAATCAAAAGCAGATAAAATGCTCAATGAAACAAAACTCGTTGACTTAAAGCACAGGGTGGAAACTTCATACAAATTATGCGTTTTCATTTCTGTCCCCTACACTAAAAAGCACGCTATGTTCGTACAGAGCTTGAATGTGTGTGTGACCAATAAGGCTAAGCAAATGTTCCCCTTAAAATACCAGCCAACTAAAATGACGGCTGGCGGGGGTGGGGAAGCTTAGTCAGTGGAGGCTAGGAGTTGCCTATCTGTATGTAATACTATTATATTATCTTTGCTTTATGCTTCTAAACTCGCTCCGTGTCATCGAGTCTTTAGGTACATATTGTCGTGTGTGCCTTATTTAAACCACAACTGCCAGATTTCATCAATTCATAACAACTGTTTATTTAAGTATTAATCTCCATCATATATTCAGAACACCTCTAATTGATACTACTGAGGTCGATGTCCTAAATTCTATCAACTAATTCGATCAGATTCTGGCAAAGTTATGAATGGTATAAACGTATATTGTTAAGTATTTATTTCAAAATTCCGAGACACCTTTCCAAATCGAATATCAACCATCCAACGACTGACAATACACATAACTTCATCAAATTGTATCGCGATTTACATACTATACGTATTATTTATTTTATAGGGATTATAATTTCATGTTTCATACCATTTTTTTTTTGTTGTTTGATATTTCGACCGTGTTGAATGTTGAATCCGTCTGTGAGGCAAAATAAAACAAGATATTAAACATGTCTGTTTTATCCCATGAAAAATAAAAATACAAAAATAATTTCTATACAATCCGTAAACAGAGAATATAAGTAGGTACTATAAATATTTCAATAACTTGTATGCTGATAAATCTATCATAGTTTATGCAACATAAAAAATAGTCTGTAAGTTTTATAATCTATGTACAAATGATCTTTTATATCTCAATATTATTGTTTAAATATAAGTAGTTATAAGTATTATTGTAATGTTAGCTTCCGCTTGACTAATATCCCTTGAGAAGTAAAAAAATTGACTCTTTTTAAGAACACGCGCAATTTTATTTAAGTTTTCTGAAATATTTTTACGCTTTGGAGTTCTCGAATTCGTGTTTTCGTTGGCAAAATGTGATTATCTAGCGCTGAATTTAGGTATTTTATAATTTAGGATATTATATTCAAATATATCGGTAGTTATATGATACCAGCCTACTTCGTACATACTGTTATTTATAATATTAAGTATTCAATGTTCCAAGTATGGGGTAGTTATTGAAAATATTTCAGAAAACTTATATTTGCTACTATTTTACACAGCCCCTAGTATTAATCTTATATTATTTCTAGTTATTAATAATAATGTAATTAATTAATTATATTTGGTAACTTACCAAATAGAAATCATGTCCAAAGAGTGAAGAGTAGGTATTAAAATCATGAAATCAATGAGAAAAAAAAATCTACTACGTATTTATTTTGATAAATAGAAGAGGCCATATTTTATTGCATTTTAACAGTTTTTTTAAGTTATTTATGTATATTAACGCTAAAGGTTTTTTAAAAACCTCTCATAATACCGGTTAATGCCAATAGCCATTGAAATTTCCTAATTTAGCACAAATTTTTGAATAAAAATAGCGTGTGTGATAGTTAAATTTGAACGTATGTATGTAAATACACTTTTGTATGTTTATATAAAAAGTAGGAAGATTCGAATGTAAGGCTGTGTTGCATTTGTGTAGGAAAACAAAATAGAATTAGTTCAGCCATAGACTGAATTAGCTCTTATCTGCGGATTTGTTATACAAAATCTACATTGTCATATCATAGTTCTAACGAATCAACACAAATTCCATAATAAAAGTACCCACCAAAATGATCTGTAGATAATTAAAAACGAAAGTGATGAGTGCATTAAATTGAAATCCCAAACTTTCTGCTGTCAAATCTCAATTGGCCCAGTTCGCATGGGTACTATGTTACGCAAACGAAGTCACGGATAAGAGCTAGTCAACACATAAACGCAACAAAGTCCTAACGCCATCTGCACGACATTTTTGAAGTGTTTACCGTATCATTAATTATGTTATAGCGTGAGTTTGTTACACACGACTTTCGACCTTATTGTAACTAGCCTAAGGTGTATAATTAGATTTTGTATGAGCTAAACTAATCTACAAATAATGTTGATGTTAAGTGTGATTGTAATATGATATGAGAGTGGCAACTGTGATGTTCAATATGATTCGATATCAGATACATATATATTTGGTTTGAAAGCTATCCATAAGTTTACATCTAACCTTACCGCGCTTTCATTGGCTAAAATATTAGAATCTTTGAATATTAGTGACTTCCAACAACTATTTATATAAAATTATAACATTTCGACTGCCTCTGTGGCGCAGTCGGTAGTGATACCGCCTGCGGCGCTGGAGGTCGTGGGTTCGATTCCCACCGGAGACAAATATTTGTGTGACCCATAAATGTTTGTCTCAAGAGTCTGGGTGTTTCTATGTATAATATGTATGTATTGCAAAATTATATAAGTATTAATATCCGTGGTCTGATACCCATAACACAAGCAGGTTATTCCTAGCTTACTTTGGGATCAGATAGCGTTGTGTAAAATGTCCGTGAATATTTATTTATTATTTAAAAACAAAACTTGGGTTAGGCCTCAAACTGGACGACAACGACGAGCGAGGCGACAGCAGCACTGCGCTCGCACTTAAGCAAACCGCGCTCAGAGCGTTTGTTCGAAGTTGCCTACTCTTTTGTACTCGTGGGCCGCGCTCTAGGTGCTGTCGCTGTCGCCCCGCGCGCCTCTGATACACAGTCTCAGGCCTTAACAGTGGGCGCACACTAGGCGACAGTCGCGGCGACTTGTCGCGCAGTGTGCGCCTGCATCGGGCGACTTGACGCCGCGACTGTCGCTGGCGTCTTCGCAACGCGCGATAAGGAACTTCGTTCCAAAAGCTGTCGCTGGGCGACTGTCGCCGTGTCGCAGCGACAATAGCGCGACAGACGCGGCGACTCCCCTTGCTTGTCGCGGAGTCGCGGCGACATGTCGCCTAGTGTGCGGAGCTTAGAACAAAATGTATGTAATTTGGCGCCCGCAGCTTTTGGCCCCGATATGACGCCTAGTGTGCGCCCACTGTAAAGGTAACCAAGTCATTAAAAATAAAAAAGTAATTCAAGCTAGATCATTATACGTGGCAATTTTATTCAAAGAACTTAGTTCTATTAAAACATAATCTGTCTAAATCTTATGGACATCATCGTTATCACATTGTCCACTGATATCAACCAAGAGCGTATGATGAAGGATGTTGCTGCCGAACACAACTCGGATGACTGAGACGATCAGGGATAGTTCAATATATACAATACTAGCTGTTCACCGCGGCTTCGACCGCGTAGATGTCGTTATCGCGTAAGAGTCGTTTATATCGTAAAATCATAACCCTCCCTTTGCACAGTCGGTTAAAAAGTAGCCTACGATACGTCCTTCCCATCCCAGGGCCTCGAACTATTCCTATACCAAATTTCATCGCAATCGCTGAAGCCAATTAGGCGTGAAAGCGTAACAGACAGACAGAGTTACTTTCGCGTTTATAATATTAGTAGGGATTCTAGCTGACATGGAAAACGTTTTGCGACGAAAGAATCACCGTTATCGCCAAGGGGTATAAAAATAGCCTACGACCTATTATCAGCAGAATCGACAGTGTAACATATAAAGAAAATTGAGAAGCTTAGAGCTATTAATATTTTAATTGTTAACGAAACATTTTCCTTAGCTGAAAAAAAAAATCTAACGAACAGGCTAACTCTTCAAAAATGTCTCTTAAGGGTCAGATCATACCAAACGGAAAAATGCTCGCGCACTTTTTTGATATCACTGTATAATAAACTGTATTAGCATGGACTTAGGTTCAAAATCTGACGCAGACATCAATCGTCGCAAGGCGCGTGCCCGAGCATTCGGCCGCATACGTCGTCAAAAACGCGCGCGCATCCTCGATACCGCTCGAGCAGCCCCGAGGCCGCGCGACAATTCCCGAGCGTGCGCGACCCGCGCCGCCCGCGCTGACTGCGCGGCGTTCGCATCTTCTTCAGTGTAACCAGTGATTTCTACAGGCATTGAAGTGTTTTTCTTCTTCTGCCAAAAGTGCAATATGATCATATCCCAGTCTATCATTTTCAAGAACATCTTGACGTCTGCGAACTTCTGCGAACTGGCAATTGCACTAACCTTGCACGAAGGCGCGCGCGTCCTCGAGCAGACTCGGGCGTCCTCGCGTGGTCTCGGGCATTCTTTGCACGACGCCGCCACCGCGCGCGGCGCGCCACGTCCGTAGAGCATTTTTGCTCTTGGTGTGAACAAAATCTCAAGAGGATGCCCGCGCGCACGCGAGTATTTTTCCGTTTGGTATGATCTGACCCTAACACATCTGGCAATTTTGAATGAGTGGTACAATTTGGTCGCTTCTTGCTTGTAATACAACAGCTATACTGATCATTGCGTCAAGCCATACTTTAGTCAATTTTCTGTCCACATTAAAAAGAGATAACCTAACATTACTATCACGCCTTGTATTTAAAAAAATAAAGCCGGCCCAGAGATATTGGGTGGTCGTCAAAAGTATACGATGCTCGTTATTTTTTTAAATTATAAGTACCTAAATGAAAATCCGCTGAAGTAATTATCAAACATCTATAAATTTCACTCAATACTACAGAATGTTAATGTGTATTTAATGAACAATCCCTGAATACTAGTATTGTACTACGGGGCTTGCCTGCCATTCCTAATTTATAGCAAAATGGTCTTTACAGCTGTGTTTAAACGTGAAGACCTATAGGAAACTATAATAATAAACGAAATATAAAAAAAATGTCATGATCTTACAGCTTAGCAAAAAAGTCTAGAAACGGAACTAATATTTTGCTGACTGGCTACATTGTCAAAAAGCTGCCAATAACGTCACATATGTCTGTCAGTCAATGACGGTATACAATTTGATTGGTGGGATTTATTGACGGTTGTTGACAACTGGATACTGATTGGTGGTTCTTTTTAACGGGTTGCCATATGAACAGTACAGTGGCTCCTCCATTATTTTCTTCTCTTTTTTGCCAAACTGTACTTGCGACGTAATAATAATCATCCTCATCCCAAACTCAAGAACAAATATTAATGAGAAGACTTTAAGGAAATGTCATCATAATTCCTTAAAGTCTTCTCATCAATTTGGCCTGCGATTTCGGTAGTTAGTTTTACTTGTTGCTGATACCATTCTATTTCATTCACGCGTTTTTATTTCTGTTAAACTGATCTCTCTAAATGATGTGTTCAATATTATTAAGTTTGTGATATTGGAATGTATGCGAGCCCCGAGCGCGACTGAACGGTATGTGTAATAGCTTCTTTTTATACTAAACAATAAGTAAACAGTAGATTCGAATGTTTTTTTAAAACAAATCTAGCGTGTAAGGTAGGCTAGGTGACTATTGGGTGCAATGCTGCGTTTGATTATGGTTTATCCGTTTTTTGAAAACCAAACAATATTCAAAATCTTACGTTTTATGTAACAAAAGTATTTAGCAAAAGGTTCGTATGAAGTAAAAACGTAATACGGTTTCCTGATTGACGTCAAGCGGTACACAGATTACTAGTCTAGTAATCTGTGTACCGCCGCAACCAGGAAAATGCATTGTAATAATAACAATATAAGAATAATATATCCATCTGTATCAAACAACGCATCAAATAACTCCATTTTAGAGTTCAAAATTTATAGTTTTGTAACGAAAATACCATCTCAGATCGCTTTTAATTAGTGTAATCTTACGCTTTTATTATTTGTCTTTAAAAATCAGGAATAACAAAGTGTGATGGAAATAATTTCTTGTCGGATATTACGGAGGCAAAAGGCATTCTAAAGCTGACGCTATCAGTTATTAATGACATATTATACGGGCTGGCAACTTCGCGTATTTGCTTGCGACAACTCCGACTACCTTATGTGTTTGCTCGGATTCTGGCTGGGGTAAGACGACTGTAGGTACAGTCTCGGGTTTTTTTTATAAATTTTTATTAGAAAAGATAGACCCACTACTACTGACCTAATTATTTCCTATGCTTATTCCTTTCGAAACTTCTAAAACTATAGAAAATTGCTGTCTTGTTCAAAGGCCAGTTACAATATCAAAACTCTGCAATGAATCTTTAATGGCGAAATAAGAAATGTTTTCCTAATAACTGTAAAATATGTATTATTACTTATCAAAATTGTGAACCAAATTTGCATGTATAAGACTAAAATCGTTGAGTTTGTTCTTGTTGTAAATATAATGGCTAAGACAAAAACGCACTCTGTAACAATGCTGTTCAGTAATTTTATTTGATTACGGCGGGAACGGGATAGCATTGTCGGTTGTAAAACTGTGTATGATTATTTTAATTTTGTTTTTATTTTTGTAAATAAGCAAGTCATGTAATACAATATTTTTGAAAATATACCAATATTTAGAAATTACTCGTATTATTCCCCTTTGTCCACTAAAATCCATTAAAAAGATCCATCTACTGAACTGCATTACCTTGTCTGGTGCTAGCCTCTGTACAGAGGCCAGAGGCTTTAAATCTAAGCGACTCTTGGCGACACTTTTAAATTTGAAGATCGTATAAAATTCTCATATTAAAGCATAAATGTAAGCAGTATTTAAATAATGGTTCAAATAAAAGATATTCATCTTTATTTGAAATTTGATTATGAAAAGTATGCGTGTTTAATAAAACAAAAAGTAAATGATGATATTTTCATTCACAGAGCAACGCGCGCTTCGCGTTGCTCTGTGAGTTCCATTGGTCGTATGCACAGAGCATCGCGCGCCTGTCGTATGTAGCCAATGATATATGAAAACTATAGATACGTTATCAACACTGAAAAATGGCAACAAAAAAGTCAGGCAATTGCCTTAATTTTCATACATGCTATCATAGATAATTTCATAGAAATTCTTTTTTTGAATGTATAAAATATTTGCCGTTTTTGAAAGCCGTGATGTTCGTACATGACGTGTCTATATTTTATTACGTCTTTGTATGTAGCGAAAAATTCTAAATCTATGGGTCGTAAATACTGCGGTAAGTGCGAGGCCGCATCTGCGTTTTTCCGCGGCGGTTTCTAACCTCAAAATGTCATCAAACTGTCAAAATCAATTAAATCAATTCAATGTTTTGACATTTTGAGGTTAGAAACCGCCGCGATAACCGCAAGTGCGGCCTCGGCCTAAGAGCCAAAATCGCAAAAAGTTAAGAAACTTCTTGGATTGAGTTTATCACCGACAGAGACGTCATGAAGATCACTTATTGATGTGTCGTCTGTCATGGCCAAAATGCCGTTTGTAATTTAATAAATTTTTAATTTTCCAAACAAGAGACCTGTCACTCACCCTGACATCAACATAGTACTGCCGAACCTCTATCCTCACATTTCCATGATTACTTGAATTGGCGACGCGTTTCCAACCCTGGCGGTATGCCAACAACATTCAAAACAGATATCAACAAATTTGAAGTAAGCATTGATGTGCAACAATTCACCCCGGATGAAATAACAGTCAGGACTTCACAAGGCTATCTTATTGTGGAGGCGAAGCATGAAGACAAAGAGGATGGCCATGGCTACGTTGCCAGGGAATTTGTCAGAAAGTATGAACTGCCAGAGGATGCGTTGCCAGATAATGTTTATTCGGAGATATCCTGTGATGGTGTTTTGACGGTCACAGCCCCCCGACAAGGAGCATCGCCGATCTCTGGCCCAGGACCTGAGAAGAAAGCATCTAAGATCTCGACACTGTCTAACCCGAGTATTTGTAAAGGACATTGCTCAAAATAACCAGTAATCTATGTATTCCGTTCCATATAATTGACAATTCCGTTCCATATTAATTGACATAACTTGATTTTAAAAACAAGCCAAATCTGCAAGTTTTTTTTTTTTACTTATTGCCGTAACTCGTTGATACTTTATTAACCCCACCCTTTCCTTTTTGAACCCGTACAACGCCTGTCGGGCAAAAGTGCCACTCGAATACAGTGGAGAAAATATTTACCTGAGTCGAGCCATTCAAAGCATTGTAGAACCATAGTAACTTGGAATGACCTGACTGCGCACGGGTTTCCACGAGGTTCTTTAAGCAAACCGTGAAGAGCCTCATCATTGGGTCACCAACTTGTCATGTTGTGTCTACTCTACCGATGGGTGCTTCTTTATTGGCACGACAAACACGAAAACGACACGAAAGGTCGCTTGTGCCACGAGGGAGGCTGGATGCTCTGCCAGAGCACGTGTTTACCTCTTATAACCCCGGGTTCTACAAGCGCAGCGTGAAGAGGAACATCTTTGGTCCGCCTATTTGCTAGAGTCAAAGGCTGCTTGACTCTAGCAAATATTGATCTTGAGCTTAATACAGATTGGTCTATGCGGAGCGGTCCGTACTGACCCTTTAGGCGTTCTGTAACAACTTCTTAAAATGTCCTTGACGGTCCGCGTGGCACTAAAACCAGCCTTAACTTTGTGATTGGCTCTTATCGCTTGATGTCGCCACAGCTTTCCATCAGGTGGGGGGCGTCATTTTGGCTAGTAGATAATAAAAACCAAATTTATTGCGACCGTCATGACGTCACTTTGTTAACCGATTTTGCCGCGATGTGCGTAATTGCCTTGATCAAGTAATAGTATAGACCAGCCCATCCATACATTAGTTTTGTTATACATGTTATAGTGAGCGCATGTGCTCACTCGGTTGTAGGCGTTTGGGAAAACAGAGGCAGTCTGTTTTCCCAAACGCCTACAGTATTGGGTTCTTCAAAAAGGGTCTCAGAAGGTTTTTACAGAGTGGGCAGCGCGAGTGTGGCGCCTCTGGTGTTGCTAACGTTTATAGGCTGCGGTGACCACCGGTCCTTCTGGTGGGCCGTATGCTTGTCTGCCACCCTAGTGGTATAAAAAAAATACTTGAGAGGTGTCAAGGGACACCCGAATGGAACGAAGTTCCTTTCAATTAATTTGTGCAGGAATTGTAATAACATTTTATTTTAATTTTAAAATTTTATTGCACAAAAACAAAAACAAAAACAAAAACAAAAACAAAAACAAACAAAAACTTTTTACCCCCCCCCCCCCCCCCCCCTTCCCCCATATTAAATCCCCCCCCCATATTAAAGGAGGGTAGAGGTACCTCATGTTTTTGCTGTAGTATGGAGGGTACAGGTACCTCTACCCTCCATACTATAGCAAAAACATATAAACGGCCGAATTGAGTAACGTCCTCCTTTTTTGAAGTCGGTTAAAAAAGTGTCGTTACAACTTTTCGTGAGAATTTTTTCCGTCTAGCCCCCTTTCACAACGCGCGATAAGGAACTTCGTTCCAAAAGAAAGAAAAAAGCAATTTCGTATACGGCCCTCACTTTCATTTCCAGAGTAGAAACGGTAACTCAGCGCTTTAGTTAGAATAGAATGTAAATTACGTAAAGAAGTAACGCATTTCGACAAGACGTGCTTAAACCAATAGATCGCTTTGTATCCATCTAGATACAGCTGGGCAGCTACTGGGTTACAGCGAGTAAAAAAAACTAAATATAAAGCAATATAATTTATTACTTAAAGCTATATGTATACATTAGTATCAGATATCGCAGTCAACTAGCCGAATTCACTCTTCAAATTGGACTCCCCGAACGATGCATTCGAATAAACAGGGTAGGTTAAGCAGATAATTCACACAACAACACGGCGGAAATATCTGCGAACCTGCCTCGTGACGTCATTTAAAATGTACGGCATAATCCGCGCGCGACGAGAATGTGCGGAATCTTGTCAAATACCATACCATTCAATCGCGTGCGGGTTATACTGAATAGGCGAAAACGGGGTCAGGTGCGGGGAAGCGCGAGGGGAAGCCAGGTTCGCAGATATTTCCGACGTGTTGTTTCGTATGTAGTTTGTTTGCGACAGATCGACAACGTTTAAGCCGTTAATAAATTGATTTCGATTTTGCGCGACTCGGAGCTCCCTGACTAAAAAGTTTCTTCCATTTCTTTATTTTATGCTTTACAGTTAACAAAATGTTATAAATCATTCCTTGGCTAGCTCAACATGAAGTCTGCATCACAAAAATTTATATCTGTTACTGGTTGATGTGTTTCTGTAAAAAATAAAGTATTATCATCATTATGAAGACTAAGACCGGCTGCACAGTTAGCTGGTAGTAGTGCATCAACTAACTAACGGACAAGGTGAAGGAGTAGAGTAGAGGTGGATGGACAAAGGAATAGAGAGAGAAAGTAAATTGAATAAAACCCATGTTAAATAAATAAATAATTTGGTCTGGTGGACTGTGTACTCTGGGCCCCTTCAAAGTTGCTGTATGATATACCAATATGAAGCGCTTGTGGCCCCGCAGACTCAGTGTTCTGCAAACGATCACTGTGGTAAGCAACATTTACTATGGCCGGTTATGGATGGGTTACCATTACATGACCACTTTGTGACATTTATTGGCGAGCGTTTCCGTGCTTCGGAAGGCATGTTAAGCTGTTGGTCCCGGTTGCCAGTAAAATGCCAGTCGTTAAGCCAAGTTGAAGGCTTTTGCGGGCAGCTTGAAAAATTTCAACATCAGACAGTCACAACCTCCTGTCCATATCAATACGGCTCACCACCTATTACGTAGGACAATTTCTAAAGAGGTGAAATGTGGGCATATAACATGCCTCTGCCTATTCCTTCGGGGAAAAAGGCGTGACTATATGTATGTAGGTATGTACGATACACAAAGTCTGGTAAAAGTGTCAGTAAATGGGCGCTTGCACACTGCCACGATAACGGTAACGACACGATATCGTAGGAGCGGTGTTTTGATACAATTACTACTATATACACGCTTTCACACTGCTACGATATCGTCACGATATCGCACGATATCGTGGACGATATTTACTGTCGTGACGATATCGTGTGACGATACAAAGCGCGGTCACAATATACAGATACTTACAACAGTAGAGTAACTTCATAGAAACGTGCGAAACGGCTCACTCACACAGACGTGCGCATCTACTGACCCGTGACATTCCTGGAGCATGACTTGCAGTGAGCTACAAGTCATGCTCCAGGTATCGTTTAAGGGGTTTTTTGGTATGCTGAGTACGAATCACGTGATAATTTTGCAATCCAATATGGTCGCCGCGCCATAATCACGAAATTTTATGATGGGTATCGTTAAAGGTGTTTTTTGGTATGCTGAGTACGAATCACGTGATAATTTTGCAATCCAATATGGCCGCCGCGCCGTAATCACAAAATTCCATAATGGGTATCGTTTAAGGGTTTTTTCGTACGCGAGGTACCAATTTAATGTAATTGGCCTTAATCTATACTTATAATAAAACTGTAGTGTAGAGGGTCGGGAGTCTGTACATGGAAGATATTTTGAAAATTTTAAGTGTAGGGCGTTCTCTAATCGATACTGAAGCCGAAAATGTAATTTAAAATTTTCATGTCTGTCTGTCTGTCTGTCTGTCTGTATCCCGAATAAGTATCACGCCGAAACTACTGAACCGATTTGAATGATACTTTGTACGATCTAAGCTTATAGTCCGAGGAAGGTTCTTAGATACTTTTGATCCCGATATTTTGCGCGGTTCGGAGAGGGGATGAAAGGCAAAATAGGTTTTTAGCTATAATTTCTCACGGCGTGGTTCGATTTCAAATATTTTTTTGGTGTCTGAAAGGGAGTACTTTCAGCATTATTCCACACAATTTTCAATATTGAGGGTTATGTTGTTCAGAAATTAGGGGCATCTCAACTTTCGGTAAATCTAGAATTCAACGTTTCTTTTGAAAGTGAGTCTAAACGAGCGTGTTGGCTTAATCATAAAAGAGCTTAATGATTAAGGCTATTGTAAAATAATTCAGTCCGCGCCGAAGGCGTGGACTGAATTGTTTTAGAATCGACTTTATCTTTAAGCTCTTTTATGATTAAGCAAACAGGGCCGTTTCACACGCTGCTTGATGAGTCTCATGAAGAAGTACCCTCCATTCGTACACCTTATGTGACGTAAACGAAGTTGCGAGGGTCAGCTAGTTTTACAATAAAAATCTTTTGTCATAGTATTTTCGCATTGCTAGTTCAGAATGCCTAAACTTAACAAGCAAATCTTTTTAGTTTACTACTGTAAATAGCTTAGGCGGCCATATTGGATTGCAAAATTATCACGTAATTCGTACTCAGCATTCGAAAAAAACCCTTAAATGATATCCATCACGAAATTTTGTGATTACGGTGCGGCGGACATTTTGGATTGCAAAATTATCACATGATTCGTACTTGGCATACAAAAAATCCCCTAAAACGATACCCGTCATGAAAATTTGTGATTACACCGCGGCGGCCATTTTGGATTGCAATTTAAAACCTCCAACAAATGACACAGTATGAACTCGAAAGTGTTCTGGGTCATTCGAAAAAAAATATTAAACATTTCACTTTGCGCACACAGTTTATCGAAGAGAAGGTAATAAGTTTGGCTGCCTCTGTGGCGCGATCGGTAGTGATACCGCCTGCGGCGCTGGAGGTCGTGGGTTCGATTCCCACCGGAGACAAATATTTGTGTGACCCATAAATGTTTGTCTCAAGAGTCTGGGTGTTTCTATGTATAATATGTATGTATTTAGACGTATATAAGTATTAATATCCGGGGTCTGATACCCATAACACAAGCAGGTTATTCCTAGCTTACTTTGGGATCAGATAGCGTTGTGTGAAATGTCCGTGAATATTTATTTATATTTATTTATTTAAGTTCCCTCTAAATATCGCACTTGTAGAAGAGGATCAACCCAAAATGTTCTTCTACACTCTACAGTATCGTTTTTTTCTCCGTAAATATAAAAGATAAAGTAAACGTAACTTGTTCACTGCTGCCATTATTGCTTCTAATATTTTAATTAGCTTTAAGAATCGCGCGGTTACCTTTCCTGGCGCAAAGTTACTAACCGAATAACAAGCTGTGGGTTATACTGTGTCAATTTCGTTCGGTTATATCGATCCACGATATCGTACGATATCGTGAAACGATGTCGTACGATATCGCGGAACGATGTCGTACGATATCGCGGAACGATATCGTACGATATCGTGGACGATATCGTGCCACGATATCGTGCAATGTGCAAGCGCCCAATGGCTTGCGGAACCAGAGAGTTGTCAATCTTAAGCCAGTTACCATCAGAAATAAACAAATAATGTTAGAGTAGTGAGAGAGGCAGAACATTAGATGATAATACAAACCTAACAGTGGTGAGAGCCTCGCAGGAACTTCATTTTTGACTTCCAAATTCTGCTCATTAGTTATATTGTTAACATCAGCAAAAACAACACTCGGGAACAACTCCTCTAAATCGTCTGTACCACATCCTTTATCCTGCATTTCATACATAGCTTTCTTAGAGTTTCTTTTGAGTTCCTTCTTTTTTCTTTTTTTAGGTTCAATATGCTTTATAGCCAGTACTCTTGCGACCTCGCCGCGGATTTTGGCTTTTATATCTTCAGGGAGATCAATGGTAGTTTTATTTTGGTTAACAAATCTATTGATGGGTACGTCATCATCATCACTGCTGCCATCACCGATTGGGTTGTGGGAGGCAACCGTTACATGTTCAATGTTCACGAAGTATTGCCATTTCTTTATTAGATTGTCTGCTACTTTCTGTAAAATACAATGGTTAGGTTACTCGCACAAAGGATTTCTCAGACAGGCAAATTATCAAAAGGGCAATTTTTAAAAATATTTTATTAAAATTCGTTCATGTTCCTGTTCCTGTGCTGAACTCTCTAGAACTCGCGACGAGTGAAGGGCTTTCAATAGGGTTGCTTTTTATCTGTTAAAAACATACATTATGTCTTATGCTGGGAATACTGTTTTCGCATATTGTAAAATTTAAGCTAAAGAGTCCATATGACGCCAAATAGACTATTACTTTGATCTAGATCTCAGGACTCGTGAGGTCTGCTGAATTAAAATTTGAACACAGACAACTTCAGTTCATGAACTAAAAACGCTCTAGGCTCGAAACATGATTACAGGTAAAATCATCGATAGATTTTTGTGTTGAAAATACCTCGATTTCGTGAAACTTTAAGCTAGATCTCGTATGTTATAAGTTGTTTTTACAATATAAAATATTTATAAGAAAGACAATAGTAAACTCTTCATTTGCACTAGAGCATTTTTTTCATATTGGTTATAGTTTTTTTATAATTAATTTATTTCGTTAAACCCTCACAAAAACCGATCGCATCTCTCTCTTTCTTGCACGCTAAAATGTATATCTTCTATCTTCTTTTAACAATTTGGCGTCTGGTAGGCTCTTAAGGCTACTTTTGAACAGACTGTCTCAATCATAGATTTAAAATCTTTCGCTACTCTCACTCTCTCAATCATAGATTTAGAATTTTTCGCTACTCTCAATATATTTTGGCATACTTACAAAATTAACAGGCTTGGGAAACCTCATCATGTAATGATCTGAATGTGACCCAAGCATCTCGCACCGGGCACATAGATCATAGTCAGGGCATGTGACACATTTGTAGCGGTAACCTAGTATAACCTTCTCGCAGCTGTTGCATGCAATCTCATTGTGTAGCTTTGTTTGTTCCTCATCGGGCTCTGTAAAATAAAAATCGGTGTATAAATAACTAGCTGACGTCACATGGTTTTACAAGCGGAGTTCCCGTTCCAGTGTGAATACAGGAATAAAATATAGCCCATGTTCACCGCAAGGAGTGTAGCTTCCCAACAGTGAAAGAATTTTTCAAATTGGTCCAGTAGTTCTGGAGCCTATTCGATGCAAACAAACGATCAAATCTTTCCTCTTTATAATATTAGTATATAAAATTAACCCCCCTTTTTTATTAAATAGTTGTATTTCATTTCCGATGCCAAGTCATCTCAAGAAATTTGGAGAGTCAATTTTGTTACACCCAGTAAATGTGGTACAAAAAGATAAACGGTAAGAAAGCAGCTGCGCTGTGTACGGTAAGAGTGAGCAGGAGCTGAGAATTTACATGACTCAGGTGTCCTGAGAAATAAACTTAGCTGCAATGAAAAAGATGTTATCACTACGTTCCACAAAACATACTACTATCTAAAGAAAAGGGGATCTGGTATAGGTCTATTCAAAATCAGCCTCCTCGTGGACCCTGGTTTGATGACTATAGGTTAAATAGAAATTATATTAAGTTAGCATTAAGACTTCGTTGCGGACACTATCCATCGGCGAAGTTTGCATTCCTAATGAAAAAGGTTCCATCACCTAATTGTGAGGTATGCAACAAAATTGAGGATGTGCAGCATTTGCGGATGGAGTGTGTCCGGAACGAACCTGAAAGGCAGTTGCTGATTAGAGACTTTAATTTAAACAGATACGACCTTGGCTTGTGTCAAAGTATTTTAGCAAATCCTAAATCTGAGGTCTCTCAACGGCTGTGTGGATTGGTACGCGCGACTAATCAGTAACCACCTTTCATAAATAAGAAATAATTGTGTGAGTATGTATGTGTGTGTGTGTGTGTTAGTTAAAATATTGATCTGTTAGGTATAATGTATAAGGTTCAATGGGGTTGACATATCCTATGGACAAAAACCCCTACCATTGTAAATTAAATAGAATAAAAAAAAAAAAAAACATACTGTTATGCCTTTATCCCTGAAGACGTAGTCACAGGTTTTTGATGATCTAAGCCTATGGCCATTTGCCTAGCACTATAAAAATATGTGCATTATGGTGCATTAATATGTATGACAATGTTTATAACCATTCCTGTACACTGAATCAAAATTCCAATAGTCAAGGACACACATTTACCTTCAAAATCGTCACCAGGAAGACAAAGTGTGGGTACAGCATCAGCACATAGATGCTTGTTCTTAAGACTTGATGGTGCAAAATGTCTTGAACAAACGCGGTAAGAAAGATGCTTTAAATTCTTCTCGAGCAGATCCTCTCGACCAATTGCTCGTAACCATTGCTCTTGTCTGGAAGAAAACAAAAAACATTTGGTTATTGTGACAATGTACATGTTCGTTCGTGCCATGCGAATCCAAGCAAGGGTTGTGGTTTACCATTTTCACTACGCACTGAGTCACCCAGAAAGTATATAAATAAAAGGCACAATGAAAAAAATAGAAGTTATCGTACACACAACGCAAGAGGAGTTGTAATTGCTGTACTGCTGTACTCACCGGGGATTATCTTTAGGAACACCATAATAAAACAAATGTTTACTGGTTTTACTATTCCTTCCGCATCCATGTACACAACAATAGTTTACCATTTTGTAATCTAGTTATTACAATTTCATTATTATAAAACCATTTTTTAAAAATCCTTATTTCTGTTTTTCTGTCAAAAGCTGTTTTGTAAACAAAAATTAAAAAGTCATGCTTTTTTTAATTTATTCAAAGCTTTGGCATTAAAGCATGCCGTAGACTCATAGAGCAACGCGACCTCGGTCGTGTAATCTATGGCTTACTAGCTGACCCGTGCCGCGCAACTTCGTTAGCGCGATAAATGAAGAACTGCTCGACCGATTTTGTGCTTACTTCACATAAACCATCTACTAAATAGTCCGAACAAAGCCTAAACATAGTTTGAATAGGTGAGCCCGTTCTAGAGTTATAAAATTACAACTAAAAGTGGCATTGATTTTTATATATATAGATATGCCTGCTGCATCACGCACACTGAAGCAACTTCCATTCATAAATATCAGACTTAACTCAATAATATTGACCGTGTCAATTTTAACAAAAAATTTGTCTGTGACAACCTTTGACTATTTAACTAACAGGACAAGCCTTACTTATAACATTTCCCTCTGCCAAGCCAATAGTCCATTCGGACTAACCTTAGATCATCTAACCACAGGATGCGCCTTACTTAAGCATTCCTTTCTGCCAAGCCAATAGACCATTTGGTCTATTGGCTTTATAAAAAGCACTGTACATTGTACATCAGTACATCATTTTATATGATTAAACTAGTACATTTCATTGTAGTTGACTGTAGAATAAAAATGAACACACAACAGCCATTACGCGTTTGTCGATTAATACATTTTTAATATATGTATATAATGAAATTTTATATGTGTTTGTGTTTCCCCCTTCACCCGCTATGACTAGCAGAATATTTTTGTATGCGGTGGTTCAAAAAAGGCTAGTCCCGTGATATATGGTCTAAGGGACCAACAGGTTTATAAAAACTACTTAAGAATCGATTGATTCAATATTAGAATCTTTATGGCTGTGTGCGGACTGCGGACGCATGGCGTCCTCAGAGTAATGCCGACGTTTGTCGTACATACAAACTTGTCGTACATACAAATTCAAATTGTAATTCAAGATAACAGTCAAGTATCTCTAGATTACAGTAAAATAGAATCATATTTCGTAATCAAGTACTTTTTTCCCTTCTACATTAGCTTTTACAATAAACAATATAATAAATCCATTCTATGAACAAGTATCGAGAACATCAGTTGCAAAATCATTCTAATATCAACCTTAAGGCCGCGTGGGTCAGATTTTGAGTTTCTTGAAACAATCCTAGTCAAAAAGTAAAGGGTTTATAATTCTGATAAATATATGTATATAATAGTTAAGGATATAAGCTAAACATATTCCAAGCCAGTTACACGATCCAATAAATTTCACTAGATAGAAAAAAATCCTAAAGTTGACTCTCTCAGAAAAGTTTTTTCAATACTGTGGCTAAACTATTAACATTTTATAATATTTTTTTGCACTCAATTAAAGCTATTGAGTTTTTATACACATTTTCCAATCGATTTTTTATACACAAGTATTTACATAGTTATCATGTACGAATATCTACCAAACGCAATAGTTTTTTTCGCAACTATTTCGTAATTATTATGCCAAATTACGTTGAAATCGCGCCACAGTATAAAAATATCAGTGACGGGCAAAATGTATTTAGATTAACCGTTACAAATTACAATACTTTGTAATGCTTAATTCAATTACTTTGTAACAGATTACTTGAGTAATTAATTACAATGACTACTAGCAGTAACTAATTACTGAGTAATGGAATTACACGTTAACCTAATTACATTGTAACTAGTTACTCATTAATTCAATTAAAGAACTCTCATAATTAACAACTCTGTCCTGTGAATTCGTCACGGCCCAAGGGGTGGATCGATTTTGATGCGGTTTTTTGATCGTAAGTCAATGTATCCATGATGGTACTTAGCTATACATTTTGAAGACCATCAGCTTAATTCCTGAGTGATGAAGGGATTTCACTAAAATTCCCATACGCGACTTATGGTAAATGTGGTGATCTTTTACTTTTTATGTGCTTTCACGACATGGTAACCATCTACCTAATGCATTAAAATGTCTACGAATTACATGATAATTTTGCAATCCAACATGGCGGCCACGCCGTTATCACAAAATTTCATGATGGGTATCGTTTAAGGGGTTTCTTGGTATGCTGAGTACGAATCACGTGATAATTTTGCAATCCAAAATGGCCGCCGCGCCGTAATCACAAAATTTCATGATGGGTATCGTTTAAGGGGTTTTTTGCTATGCTGAGTACGAATCACGTGATAATTTTGCAATCGTAATCACAAAATTTCATGATGGGTATCGTTTAAGAGTTTTTTTGATATGCTGAGTACGAATCACGTACTAATTTTGCAATACAAGATGGCCACCGCGCCGTAATCACAAAATTTCATGATGGGTATCGTTTAAGGGTTTTTTTAGTATGCTGTGTACGAATCACGTGATAATTTTGCAATCCAATATGGCCGCCGTGCTGTAATCACAAAATTCTATGATGGGTATCGTTTAAGGGGTTTTTGGAATGCTGAGTTTGAATCACGTGATAATTTTGCAATCCAATATGGCCGCCGCGCCGTAATCACAAAATTTCATGATGGGTTAGTTTAAAGGGTTTTTCGGTATTCGTACTTAGCATACCAAAAAAACCCTTTAGACGATACCCATCATGAAATTTTGTGATTAGGCGGCCATTTTGGATTGCTAAATTATCACGTGATTCGTACTCACTCAGAGAAACTAAAAAATATTTTTTAGAAATTTGTCTGTTTGTCTGTACATTTGTGCACGCTAATCTCAGCAACCTCTCAACGCGTTCCAGTTTGCTCCATTTGACATTTAGTGTTTGTTTCGTGTCAATCGAATCATAAAAAAAAGTTATAGGCGTGTGCGTTTACAGCTAAGAAGTCGCCATTCCTAACCCTACCCTCTCTTCAGAGCATTATGGTTCCACTAAGGGACAACCTGGAGTACCTCGGTATAGACGTCCGGCGTGAACTCAATCACAAAAACTACATAGAGAGTTGTATTGGGCTGGCCTCGCGGAAACTAGGAGTCTTGAATAAGGTGAGATTTCACGCCACATCAGTGATGAATCACATATAAAATGCAGCGTATGAAGTAAAGAATTGAATAGAAGTCATTGGCAACAGCTATATTTCAGAGGCACGGCGAATCTCTGGCTATTGGCCTAGATATCGCTGAAGCCTTTGATAGGGTATGGCATGCGTCGCTTCTTTCCAAGCTGCCGGCATACGGTCTACCGCCTCATTTGTGCCGCTGGTTGGCCAGCTTCCTGCACGGGCGACGTATACGGGTTCTCGGTGATGGTCAGGCTTCCTGCTTTTTGCAGGTAAATGCCGGAGTACCACAGGGATAGGTATTGTCCCCAACTCTCTTTCTTCTGCATATCAATGCATTCATTGTTATGCAGATGATAGTAGTAGTACTCTACATGGGAGCTATTTTGGCCGTCCAGCGAAGGGGCGAGGCGACGTGGAGGAGAAGAGAAGGCAACTCGTGGCGGATCTCCACTGGGACCTGGGTGCCTGGGTCACATTGTCCAATGGGGTTCAGACAACCTGGTCGAGTTCAATGCCAGAAAAATACAGGCGTGTGCGTTTACAGCTAAGAAGTCCCCATTCCTAACCCTACCCTCTCTTCAGAGCATTATGGTTCCACTAAGGGACAACCTGGAGTACCTCGGTATAGACGTCCGGCGTGAACTCAATCACAAAAACTACATAGAGAGTTGTATTGGGCTGGCCTCGCGTAAACTAGGAGTCTTAAATAAGGTGAGACGGTATTTCACGCCACATCAGTGATGTTTACTGTACAAGACGCAAATTCGTCCCTGCGTCGAATACTGTTCTCGCCTTTGGGATGACTCCGCAAGGTATTTACTAGACGCGCTTGACGCTATGCAGAGACGTGCTATCCAAATAATTGATTGTCCTGAGGTGACGGGACTACGGGAGGCCTCGAACCGTTGGCGCAGCGAAGAACCACAGACTTACAATAAGTAGCAGACAAAGCATTAGAGATTGAAAAGTACGCCAAAACTAACACATATAAAAACCACACACACTAACGCAACTACAGGGAAGGAGTTAGCCGCCTAGTTCAATAAGATTTATTTTAATGAAATAAGAGTATCTTAAAATACCTCTTTTAAGGTTCCGTAGCCAAATGGCAAAAAACGGAACCCTTATAGATTCGTCATGTCTGTCTGTCTCTCCGACCGAATGTCACAACCACTTTTCTCCGAAACTATAAGACCTATGCACTTGAAACTTGGTAAGTAGATGTATTCTGTGAAACGCATTAAGATTTTTAAATATAACTAAAAAAAGCAGTAAATTTTGGGGGTCCCCATACTCAGAACTGAAACGAAAAGATTTTTTTTTATCAAACCCATACGTGTGGGGTATCCATAGATAGGTCTTCAAAAATGCTATTGAGGCTAAAGCACCTTTAGAAAATGAATGATGTAATGTAATGTTACGAGTCGAGAATTACAGCCAGTGTGGGAGGTGAACCGAGCATTGCAATGCGCACCTTGTAATGATACAAGACGAGGTTACAGCAGTGAGGCAGGTGATCCGAGCATTGCAATGCGCGCCTTGTAATGATACAATGTGTAACGTTTTGATCCAACTCGTAACATCAATGCGCTTTTTTTGTTGCGGCTGACCGGCCGCACACTGGTCCGTATTATAAATAGGTGGACATACGATCTAAGATGTATACTCAGCATACTAAAAAACCCCTTAAATGATACCTATCATGAAATTTTGTGATTTCGGCGCGGCGGCCATATTGGATTGCAAAATTATCATGTGATTCGTACTCAGCATACCAAAAAAACCCTTAAACGATACCCATCATGAAATTTTGTGATTTCGGCGCGGCGGCCATATTGGATTGCAAAATTATCATGTGATTCGTACTCAGCGTACCAAAATCCCCCTTAAACAATACCCATCATGATATTTTGTGATTACGGCGCAGCGGCCATATTGGATTGCAGAATTATCATGTGATTCGTACTCAGCGTACCAAAAAACCCCTTAGACGATACCCATCATGAAATTTTGTGATTTCGGCGCGGCGACCATATTTGATTGCAAAATTATCATGTGATTCGTACTCAGCATACCAAAAACCCCCTTTAACGATACCCGTCATGAAATTTTGTGATTTCAGGGCGGCGGCCATATTGGATTGCAAAAGTATCATGTGATTCGTACTCAGCGTACCAAAATCCCCCTTAAACGATACCCATCATGAAATTTTGTGATTTCGACGCGGCGGCTATATTGGATTGCAAAATTATCTCTTAGTCTTTCTGTTCCCGGTTTCCATTTCGGAGTTTCCAGTTCTATGATCCGATTCAAAATCGCAATAAAAACCATTTCTGCTAATAGTTTTGCACCAATTTTTTTAAAACCTTCTCCTGACAAAAACAAACACAACAAAAAAGAATTAGCGAAATCGGTCCAGCATTTCACGCGTGATGCCGTGACCACGGAAATCGGGCTTCATTTTTATATATTGTATACTCAATATCATCGAAGATTACAGGCATTATATTAAAATGCAATTCTGAACTAATTAAATGCTGAATCACAGTTTGCCACACTTATTTTTATGTTAGCATTAAATTTAATCTTGAAAAGAAGTGCCTGAGTTTGGCCCCTACATTAATGAGAGGTATCTAATACGTCAAACTGCAGCATCGGCAGCTTAAACCTTTCAAAAACCAGGCGGACTTCATTTTTTTTAAAATGTCATGTATAGTGTTGCTATACGTGTAGAAACGAGATAGCAGCATTCACTAACCCCTTAGAGCGAGCGGAATGGAAAGACCAACGCACACAAACATAATTAATGTTTCGTCTGCTATTTATTGTACGTCTGTGCGAAGAACCATAGCGTTCTTTGCTGCCTTCTATCGAATGTATCACGGCGGATGTTCTGGAGAGCTCTTCAACCTAATCCAACCCTCTCCTTTCCGATCCTTAACAAAACGTGCCGGGCAGAGATGCCACTCACACACAGTGGAGAGAATCTTCGCCTGAACTGAGCGTATCAAAAGATCGTTCCTCTGTCGAACTAAAAAACACACAGAACGACCTGCCCGCACACGTGTTTCCCTCATCTTACAATCCCGGGTTCTTCAAGAGGAGCGTGAAGAGGCACATCACAGGACCGCCAACTTGAGGACCACTGTCAGAAGTGACCCCCAATCGCTAGATGCACCACGGCTTTCCATCAGGCTAGTTGTATATATGTGGTAAACATGTACCTACCTATTATTCTTTTTCAATAAATAAAACACATGTTGTTTTTTGATTACTAGATTTAAATAAAACCGGCTAAGTGCGAGTTGGACTCGCCCATGAAGGGTTCCGTAGCAGCAAGTAATATAATATAAAAGTTCTTGTAGTTCGTTGTAACTTTGATTGATGTTTTAACGCGTTCGCAGTGTGGTAGTGATTTTTCTAGGAAAAAATTGCGGTTTATGACGTATAAAAAAAAACTACCAACTCGATTTCGTTCAAACCAGTTTTCGTTGGTAGTTTTTATGGTAATGTACATCGTATATTTTTATTACGGAACCCTGAAAACAGGCTAACTGCGAGTCGAACTCGGCCGGAACCCTTCGGTTCAGTACCAAAACATCCCCCCCTCACCCCTTAAATATTTTTGTTTTTCCGTTTTTAGTATTTGTTATTATGGCTGGCGGCACCAAAATATATAATTTGTAAAAAAATCAGCTCTCTAGCTATCACCGTTCCTGAGATACAGTCTCGTTGAAGGACAGGCAGACAGATGGACAGCGAAGTCTCAGAAATAGGGTCCCGTTTTTTACCCTTTGAGTACAAAACCCTAAAAATCACGATAAACATTGTTTTTCGGGTTCTGTACCATAAGGAAGGATTAATTTAAGGCTTACTTATTCGAAAGAGGCTCATCTTTGGGTGAACATTATTATGTAATTTATTACTCACTAATTATGCTTTATTATGATGCGCTTAGTCCGCTTATATGAAATTCTATACTGTTAGTATTATCGTGATCTATTTTTTTGTTTCAAATAATTGTTTTTCAGCAAGGTGTTCCACAAAACCATGAACTCGAATACTGCGTTCCTCTGTGGCGCAGTCGAGTCGGTAGTGTAATCGCCTGCGGTGCTATAGGTCCTGGGTTCGATTCCTTGGTTGGTCCAAATATTTGTGTGATCCATCAATGTTTGTTTCGAAGTTTGGGTACTTTCTATGCATAATAAGTAAATATTTAAAAAAATGTAAGTATGTCTATCAGTCGTCTAGATCACATAGCACTAGCATATTATATTAGCTTAATTTGGGCATGATGGTGTTGTGTGAAAATCGAACTTAATTGGCAGTAATAAGGTCTCCACTCCTATTCAACAAAAGACCGATATATATGAATTAACACATGCCAAGAGCAAAAATTCGTCTAACTATATAATTTAACACACAACAGAATTACGCATTTGTCGATTAATATATTTTTGTCTCTGGGTTTATCGACATACACTATAATACGACGTACATTTTTGCTAGCGTGATTAGGAACACAAAGTAACGATGACATTTTTGTCGTAGTGTGTTGCATATTATTGCAGTGAGACGTGATTTTTTATGGTGTGCGTTTGTAATTATGTGAGATGAGGAACCGATGTAGTGAATTTTCTATGTGTTTGTGTTCCCTCCGTTCCCCTCTATAACAGGCAGACTATTTTTGTATGCGGCCGGTCACGTAAGGCGGGTCCTAATAATAAATAATAAATATTGTTGGACATTCTCACACAACATCATCTAGCCCAAACTAAGCTATAAAGCTTGTGCTATGGGATCTAGACGACTGATATACATACTTATATATTTCTAAATACATACATATTATACATAGAAAACACCCAAACTCCGAAACAAACATTTGTGGATCACACAAAATATTTGGACCGACCCAGGAATCGAACCCAGGACCTCCAGCGCCGCAGGCGGTATCACTACCGACCGCGCCACAGAGTCAGTCCTGTTAGTTAAAGGGATATTTTTAAATGCACCTCAGTTAAATTTTTCTGCACACTAGGTAACACCACTAATTTACTGAATGAAAACCAGAAAATTAAATGCTGTGCAAAAAAACTAAGTGATTAAATAAACATACTTAAAAAACTTAAATATTACTCGGAACGAGATGAACTTTTTAATCGAATTCACACTAAAAATGCGGTTCGTACATCGAATATATGATTTGTGAAACAGAATTACGAATTGCATATCAAAAATACTAACTTGCACTCTAAATACTATTATAACGGAATAGGTTAGGTTAGGTTAAACTTTTATTTTTTTTAACTAACAAAATTTAATTTTGTAGAGGTGACTGATTAAATTGAGGTTTTACTTAGAATAAACGATGTTCCTAAAAGTAAATTAGGTGATAGATTTCCTTAAAAAAGTTTTAATATTTTTGTTGAACAATGGAATTTTTAGATATACTATTCTGATAATAGTTATTCGTTCAGTAAAACAGTTCTGCAAATACTATTAAACAGTACAATGAATTTGGTTTATTTAGTGTGCATAATTAGTGTGCAAGTCAGTATTTTTGGTTTAACTTTGAAATATTTAGTTCGGAAAAAGGGAATAAACCTTAGACCATATAACACGGGACTAGCCTTTGCGAACCACCGCATACAAAAATATTCTGCCAGTTTTCATACAAGTGAAGGGGGAAACACAAAGACATATAAAATTTCATTGCATTTGTGGCGTCTACTTTTAAATATATACCTACAAAATTGTTAAAATTAATTACCTACAAATTGTAACTATATGTATTTTCTGTGATGTAATAATATAATAAATATAAGAACGTAACGACTAGTGAGCTAGGCGCTGCACCCCTGCGTGCGCAGCTCGCATACATTTCGCGCATGCGCAAGACGCACGCGTCGCCTCGCCGCGCAGTCGCGCACGCCGCGCTCCAGTCAGCCGCAGTATTTCGGTATGAGACTACGTCACTCGCTATCTCCCGCGCCGCTCTATACTTCCGCGATCGCGAACCCACGCAGGCCTAGGGCTCTCTCTAGTCGCTACTATATTTCCCAGTGCGTACTTAACACGTGTTTCATTTCAATAACCTAATAAGTTAAGATTGTGTAGGGGCTTGTTAACAACACTCACAAAACCCCTCAGTGGTGACCCCGTAAGAACACAATGAGTACGAATACGGAGCAAAATGCGGCAGGGGACGAGAAAATCAGCGTTCCCGATCCAAGGTCTCACCCGCACGACGTATACCGCGTCGGCGTACGAGTCCCACCTTTTTACCCGGAAAAGCCGGCGCTATGGTTCGCGCAGCTGGAGGGCCAGTTCGCGCTGGCGCACATAACCACGGACGTGACAAAATATAATTACGCCATTGGATCGTTGGACCCGGTGTATGCAGTGGAAGTTGAGGACATAATCACGGCGCCCGCCAGCCCCGACAAATATGAGAGACTAAAATCAGAACTAGTGAAAAGACTCTCCGCGTCCCGCGAGAAAAAAGTACAACAGCTTTTAACACACGAGGAGCTCGGGGACCGCAAGCCGTCTCAGTTTTTACGGCACCTTCGTCAGTTGGCGGGACCCACGGTACCGGAAGAGTTCATGCGAACGATATGGACCAGTCGACTTCCCCGTGGCACGCAAACAATCATCGCTACACAGTTGAAGGCGCCGCTGGATGAGGTAGCAGAATTAGCGGATGCGATTCACGATGTGGCAGGCCCGCAAGTGGCATCCACGTCCGCTGTGCGTGCGTCATCTTCAACCGGCAGCTCAGATCCAGTGGCGGCACAACTATGTGAGCTAACGAAACAGGTACAAGCTTTAACTACTAATATGGACAGAATGTCGCGACCCAGACATAGTGACCACACCCGTAATCGGAACCAGAGTCAGTCACGGGAGCGAGTACCTACCAGACGGTCAGAGTCGAATTATCGCCAGTTCCCGGTGTGTTGGTACCACCATCGATTCGGTGATCAAGCAACCCAATGCAGGAAGCCCTGCGATTTTGCGGGAAAAGGGACCGGCAGTCAGTAATGGCGACTGACGACTGTCGGACTACAGGTCGCTTATTTGTTACCGATAGGGAGACCAAAACGAGATTTCTTATCGACACCGGCAGCGACGTATGTGTGTTCCCTAAATCAGCGGTGAAATTCAAAAACTCAAAGTGCGATTACGAGTTGAGTGCGGCAAATGGTAGCGTCATTAATACCTACGGATATGTGTTCCTTAAGTTAAATATAGGTTTACGCCGTGACTTTTCGTGGAGATTTATCGTCGCAGATGTAACGAAGGCGATAATAGGGGTAGATTTTTTGTCGTGGTATAATCTAATCGTGGACGTACGAGGTCAACGACTTATAGACAGCGATACATCACTTGCGACCCCGGCTTCGCCTGCCCTTTCTTCTGATATCGTCTCTTCGGTCAAGGTAAGATTTGGTGATTCTTTATACAACGACATACTCCGCGAATACCCTGACATTACCCGGCCGTCGGGTATTCTTAAGGCACCTACACACAACACTAAACATTACATACGCACTACACCTGGGCCACCTGTATCGTGTACACCGCGACGGTTGGCACCAGACAAATTAAAAATCGCTAAGGCGGAGTTTGAAACTTTGCTCGCAAGTGGTATAGCAGTACCATCAGATTCTCCTTGGGCTTCTCCCTTACACCTGGTACCTAAAAAGGACAATGGTTGGCGACCTTGCGGGGATTATCGAATGCTGAATGCGAGGACGATTCCGGATAGCTACCCGATACGTCACATTCACGACTTCGCTCACAATCTCTCCGGTTGTCAGGTGTTCTCAACCATTGACCTTGTCCGAGCTTACAATCAGATTGCTGTCAATCCTGACGATGTCCCTAAGACAGCAATCACCACGCCCTTCGGTTTATTTTCCTTCCCCTTTATGGGGTACGGAATGAGAAATTCTGGGGCTACTTTTCAACGCTTTGTCGACGAAATGCTACGAGGACTTGATTTTTGTTACGGATATTTAGACGATTTTTTAGTATTCTCACAAAATAAACAAATACACGAAGACCATCTACGTCAAGTATTCACTAGATTGCAAAAGTATGGTATGGTGATTAACCCATCTAAATGCGTGTTTGGAGCCTCAGAGGTTACTTTTTTAGGCTACAGCATCTCCTCAAAAGGCACCAAACCACTACCAGCTAAGGTTGACGCTATCGCTAACTTCACACCTCCGAAAAACGTTCGTGAGCTTAGAAGGTTCCTAGGGATGATAAACTTTTACAGGCGTTTCATCCCAGGTGCTGCAGAGCACCAAGCACCTCTTAATGCACTCTTAGTGGGGTCGGTAAAAGGTTCTCACCCCGTTAATTTTTCGCCTAAAGAGACTGACGCGTTCGAGTCTTGCAAGCGAGGCCTCTGCGAGGCGACCATGCTAGCACATCCGGACATAGGCGCAAAGCTCGCCTTAGTAACTGACGCCTCGGATACCGCATTAGGTGCAGTTCTGCAGCAACTAAGGGGCGATGCGTGGGAACCCTTAGCCTTCTTTTCCCGCAAGCTGAACACTGCACAGCAGAAATACTCGCCGTACGATCGAGAACTGCTGGCAGTTTATGAAGCAATAAAGTACTTCAGACATATGGTCGAGGCTAGAGAGTTTGTGATTTACACAGATCACAAACCCCTCTGCTACGCGTACCACACACGTAAAGAAAATTGCTCACCACGACAATTCAGACATCTGGATTTCATCTCACAATTTACCACCGATATCAGGCATATTTCAGGCAAGGACAACATTGTAGCTGACGCCTTGTCCCGAATTGAGGAGATCGTCCAGCCTATCAACTTAAACGAGTTAGCGAACTCGCAGAGTACTGACTTAGAACTCAAACAGTTGCTGGACGACAGTAGTACCTCACTGCACCTGAAAAAGACATTACTGCCTGGATCCGGGTCTGAATTGTATTGCGATGAGAGCGGCAAGATACCGAGACCATATGTCACGAAAGCGTTTCGACGGCAAGTCTTCGACAGCCTGCATTCCCTTAGCCATCCTGGGGCAAATGCTAGTGCCAAGCTTGTCGCTGAACGGTACGTCTGGCCTGAAGTAAGGAAAGACTGTAGGGAGTTTGCGAAAAATTGTATAGCGTGTCAGCAATCTAAAATAACACGGCACGTCTCAGCACCACTTGGTAATTATAAATTACCACGTTCTCGTTTCATGAACGTTCACATTGACCTAATCGGCCCTCTCCCAATATCGCAAGGATACCAGTACTGTCTTACCGCAATTGATCGTTTCTCACGATGGCCGGAGGCAATACCGATTAAGGATATTACGGCTGAAACGGTAGCAAAAGCCCTCCTACACGGATGGATTGCGCGTTTTGGTTGTCCCACACAAATCGTAACAGATCGCGGACGGCAATTTGAGTCTGCGCTCTTCAAAAAGTTGTCTGAGATAGCTGGTTTTGAGCACAGAAAGACAACCGCGTACCATCCCGCGGCAAACGGGATCATCGAACGGTTTCATAGGCAGTTGAAAACAGCTATAAAGTGTCACAGGAACGACAGTTGGGTGGACGCCCTCCCACTGGTGCTCCTGGGTATACGCAATGCTTACAAAGAAGACATTGAGGCGACGTCGGCAGAATTAGTCTACGGTCAGACGTTACGACTGCCAGGTGATTTCTTTGAACCTGCAACTTATGACGCTACAGACATAACCGAGTTTGCGGATAGGCTACGCATGTTCGCAAGGAACTTGCAACCGTCACAAGCGTCACGCCACTGCAATAACCGTGCCATATTTATATTTAAAGATCTCGCGACGGCATCTCACGTATTTTTAAGGGATAACGCGTCATCCGGATCATTTAAGCCAGCATACACCGGACCACATAAGGTCCTGGAACGCGGGGAGAAAACCTTCAAACTCCTCCTTAGGGATAAAACAGTCACAGTATCAATAGACCGACTTAAGCCGGCCTACATATTACATGACTTACCTATTACACTCCACAATAACACTCATACTCAGACTACACAAGACAGCACACCTACGCCACCACACCGTACACCAATCGCCAAGTCTACACCCGAAGCTGAAGATCCCGGTATCAGGAGAACGCGATCAGGCCGTACTGTTCGTTTTCCTGACCATTTTGGCCCTTATTATCGCCCGTAGCCCGGGCTCAAGGGGGGGGTGATGTGGCGTCTACTTTTAAATATATACCTACAAAATTGTTAAAATTAATTACCTACAAATTGTAACTATATGTATTTTCTGTGATGTAATAATATAATAAATATAAGAACGTAACGACTAGTGAGCTAGGCGCTGCACCCCTGCGTGCGCAGCTCGCATACATTTCGCGCATGCGCAAGACGCACGCGTCGCCTCGCCGCGCAGTCGCGCACGCCGCGCTCCAGTCAGCCGCAGTATTTCGGTATGAGACTACGTCACTCGCTATCTCCCGCGCCGCTCTATACTTCCGCGATCGCGAACCCACGCAGGCCTAGGGCTCTCGCTAGTCGCTACTATATTTCCCAGTGCGTACTTAACACGTGTTTCATTTCAATAACCTAATAAGTTAAGATTGTGTAGGGGCTTGTTAACAACACTCACAAAACCCCTCACATTTAAAAATGTATTAATCGACAAACGCGTAATGGCTGTTGTGTGTTAATTGTTATTGTACAGTCAACTACAATGTAATGTACTAGTTTAATCATATAAAATGATGTACTGATGTACAGGCTTTTCATAAAGCCAAAAGACCAAATGGTCATGTGCAATGGCAGAAAACAATGCTTAAGTAAGGCGCATCCTATGGTTAGATGATCTAAGGAATAAACAGATATCGATTTAAATACATGCCTTAGTTAAATAGTCAAAGGTGACAACTGACAAAAAAAATTAAGCTGATTGCTCAAATGCCAAAACTTTCAATAGAAAAAAAAAAAGACTCGAAAAAGTTCACCAAGTTGAAGTTGTAGTTGTGTGACAAGCTGACAAGTCAAAGTGTCAAACTTGCAATGATTTAGGTTTTGGTGAATAATTATTGTTATTGCTATTGAGGCATTTATTACAATTCAGTAGATATGCTTTAACATTTATTCAGTTTTAACATAGTTTTGTCGGTTCATTCGTTTGTACGTTTCAATACCTTTGCTCGTGTTTTAAGTTCCAGACATTCAGGTCATGAAATTGTGTGGTATCCTCGCAGGAAGATAATCATGGTTTCAAGCATTATACGTATTTTCTTTCCATAAGAACTTGTGACTGTAACAACAATAATGGCATCTAAACCAGGCTCTAGTTCCAAAGATTCTGATGGGATCGTCCCGGGATCTTCCAAACTGGACGCAGGCAAGGTTAGTTATATCGACATTTATATATTGTTCTACAAAAGTACAGTTAAGAAAGTACCTATTTAATGTTAATATTGATGTAAGGTTACAAAGTGGTTAACAATTCATGGTTGAGTGAATAAATGTGGTAGGTACATGACATGTTGTTAATTGTTTAAAAAAAAACAATCATCTAATAGTTTTGGCTATGTTTTAGCTGTGTTAGACACTGAAATATAGTAATGAATAGTGTCTGTGCCTGGTGCTATGACTGAGATGTTGCACAGGATCAACTTCTCTAATAATAGAGGTATTAGCCATTTAGGTAATAAAAAATAACCCTCAAAATACCAATTGTTATTGATGAAAGTCCCCATATCTTCCTTTTAATCTAGTTTCTCATATTTAGTTACTACATATGGATGAGTTGTATCACATCGGTTGTGAGTGACAGTTTTGAGTAACAGACATTCAAAAAGTTTTTACGTATTGTGAAACTGATGGTTGTTGAAAAATCACACCTTCATCTAAATGTATCTTAGATCTTTAGTCCTAAGTATGAAACTATAGAAGAATGAAACAGAGTTCTACTATCTCTGATGAGGAAGTCTCTCCACCTGCAAAATTGATGAGAATATGGCACATTAGACAGTAATCATTCCCTTACAAAGGTGGACTGTTATGACAGCAGTCGCTCACAACAGTGCGTAAAATAAATCATAGCAATCCCTTCAATCAAAATAGACTCAAGGCTCCAAATCCAGGTGGAAATTGAAAGTAAGTAGTTCCAGTTACTTCAATATTCTTTATTCTACCTACATTGTGGAACTGCAAAATACTGAAGTAACTGGAAAGACATTAAGATGACAAGAGAATGTTGTATTTACGATCTTTCCATAAACATAACTGTTAAGAGATGGCGTCTGTAGCTCTGCCGATGTTGAATTTTGTACCCGTTACGGGTCCTATGGTATATAATCTATCCCTACACCACATTTCAGCCAAATCATTCAAACATTATAGCACAAAAGATTACAGTGCACGGCTTAGATAAGAGATGCCATGCATGTACTTACAGTGCAGGGCATCTCATCACTTGGCAAGCTTTTGGAGTGGTGGGAGTAAGTTCGCACATCATACACTTAGAGGTGCAAAAAAGTGCTCCTATTACTACAAAAAGTGATCTGCTCACTCCAAAGCATTGCTAAGTTAGATGCCATGCATATAACAAGCATCCAGACATCTACACTCACAAACTTACACATTTATAGTAACAGCAATTACTTCATCCCAATTTCAGTCAACAATCAACATTCCAATACCTCCAACATCAAATCCAAGTTCTCCTGCGGGCAATTTGTGGTTTAAGGTGAAGACTTCAACTAAAGGTGTTGAGAAGGCTAAACAGAGATTGAAAGCGTTTGCTATTCAAAAGAAGACTGCAATAACTGTTAATAAACCTGTTGTGGGAAGTAAAACTACTCCTTCAAGTACTGGTGGTAAGTATACATTCCTATTTTATTTATTTAAAACTAGAGGACGTCACGCGGTTTCACCCGCGTAGTTCCCGTTCCCGTGGGAATACAATATATTTTCTTCCATAAGAACCTTCTCCTGACAATACCTTACACAACAAAAAAAGAATTAGTGAAATCGGTCCACCCGTTCTGAAGTTATGCGCTTACCAACACATTAGGCTCAGAAACAGACATCAGATCTTTCAGGATACAATGTTACTTCATTTAAATGACATTCCTAAACCTGAAGTCCAATTAAATCTGTACACATCAATTATTGTGTGGTAACTTCAATGCAAATTTACATAATATTAACTAGAATTAAAACAAATTTAATTTATTGACAACAAAAAAAAATAGAAGTCACACAGGCTTAAACTCTTCACCACGCATGATCCTTTTAAATTCACAAAAGCTAACACCTTATATAATTAGGGTTACATACGCAAAAGGTTAAAAACGCAATTTTAGTATTGAGACCCCTCTGTCGTCACCAGATTGCATCTCATAAACTGTGATAGCTAGAGAATTTCAAGTCTCACAGATGTTTCCATTACTGCGGTAGCAACAATTTATACTATTAACAAGAAGAAAGGAAAAAAGTGTGTGTTTGCAGGCTTTTTGGTACAGAACCCACCATTTGCGAATCCGACACGCATTTGGACAGTTTTCTAAAGTAGATGCTGGCCCACAGAACTTTGTCTCCATTCTCCGAACACACTGGGATGTTATCTATACTAATATTATAAAGAGAAAAGATTTGTTTTTTTGTTTGTTGGTAACGAATAGGCTCCGGAAGTACTGGACCGATTTGATAAATTCTTTCACTGTTAGAAAGCTACACTCTTTGCAGTGAACATAGGCTATATTGTATTCCCGTATTCCCACGGGAACGATAACTACGCGGGTGAAACCGCGTGACGTCCGCTAGTTGATGAATAATATTAGAATAATTTTTATATTCAATCTAGTAGTTTCTGAGATTAGCATTGAGCTGAACAAACTCTTTAGCATTATAATATTCTAGATGTTTTTACTAACAAGATGACTGTTTGTTTGTCCTCATTAAAATGTATATGTTTTATGTATTAGCCAATAGTCTGGAGACTAATAAGCATTTCTATGAATCTTACATCTTCGCTTTTTCTGTCTGTGTTCTTAGATCCTTTAAACTACTCAACGGATTTTAATGCAGTTTTCAGCAATAGGATAGTGATTCAATAGGAAGGTTTATTTATAGTACAGAAAAGCTGAGTTGTAATGTATTCGAAGTTGCGTGGGTCAGCTAGTATTATAATAACTTAGCTTACCCGCTTAACTTCTTTTGCGGGAGAGAAAGAGAGAGACGCATTTATTCGAATAACAAAGATAATGTTTCCCGTCGCGTGTAATCCTGTTGCTAACTTGATTAAAAAACTTGTTGTTCCTGAGATCCTAGCATTGAATGAAACAAGCAAATTCTTAAGATTTATAATATTAGTATAGAACTTTATATTGTACAATAATACTATAATTTCAATTTCAGGCAATACCGTCTTCATTGGAAAACTCAGTGCAGTAAAAGTCACACCAAAGCCAGAGGTCAAAGAAGATGCGGAACAGAAAAAGATTCCTAAACCCCCAAAACCAGGCCAAAGTAAGAAAAATAACCAAGGTAAGGCCTCGAACTGAGCGACGAGCGAGGCGACAGCGACAGCGGTGAGAGCGCGGCCATCGGGTATAAGAGAGTAGGCAACATAGAACAAATCTTCATACAATGTTGCTTATTTTCTATGACGAAGTGACATTAGCTACTGTCAATTTACTTTGTCTAATTAAAAAATCGGGTATACGCCTCTACGCCAGCGGCAAACTAGAGCGAACGGGTAGTATATAATTAGGCGCCCACAGCTTGTCGCCACGACATGTCGCCCAGTGTGCGCCTACTGTGTCACGTGGCGCGATCGCTCGATGCGTTTGTTATCGCTTGTTCCACATTCATCTTGTACACGGGGCCCGCACTGCCGCCGCTCTCGCCATCGTCCCGCTTGTCGCCGACTTTCAGGCCTGACGGACTTCTCACACTTGTTCAGATTCACAAAGTAATTTTTCCCTGTGGTCGGTCCTCGGATTGGTGACCTTTTTGTTACATTTCCATTTTTGAGCGTTTCGGATAGCACGTTAAGCCGTTACCCCGATTTTCAGTGTCATGACTGTGGTTAAGCCAAGTTTGAAGGCTTCATAGGCGGCTTGAGAATTTTCAACAGCATGCGGTCACAACCTGCACCTGTCCATTCTAACACGACAATAGGCCCTATTACGTGGGACAATAACTGAAAAAGGTGAAATGTTGTCGTTATTATGCCTCTGCCTCTCCCTTTGAGGATGAAGACGTGGCTATATGTTTGTACACGGGAATGCACGATGTGGGCACGAAAGAATGCGTTGGCTATTTGATGTGTATCTCGCTGTTATTATTGATGTTTCAAGGCGTAATGCTAGCCACTCACGTTCAAGTGTACTTGCGCAAGTCTTGGAGCGCGAGCGAGAAAATTACGGCGCTATTGTCGTCAAATTGTACGTATTTCCATAGAATCTCTCGTCGCGATAATATCGCCATGTGTAGACACGTTCACAGAGGGTGCATAGAAATAGTAGCACGTCAATAATATCGTCGCGATTTTCTCGCTCGTGTGGACGGTCCTAGACTTGCGCAAGTACACTTAAATGTGTGTGGCCTGCATAAGAAAAATATTGAAATACGTTAAAAGCTGAATGTAGCTTAATAAGTGTGAGTAGTCCCTAAGGCAGGTGGATTTCGACTTATTTTGATTTAGCTGTTGTTAGTTCATTTGGTGCTTGTTTATTGGCACGACTCAACAATAGCGACGGAGATATGTCGGTCTTCTGCCAAAGATTGCTATGCCACCTCAGTAGTATAAAAAGCGACAAAGTCATGTCGTGTCAATATAAAAGCGCTCATTCACATCATCAGAACATAATTAATCAATGCTTTCAATCACACAATCTGTGTAATTATTTTCTACCTTAGTGGTATAAGAAAATAAATAAATATTATATTACTTTTTTATTACTAGCTGTAGTTCCAATTGCCTGCTTGTTTTTTATATTCTCTTTAATTGCATGGAGGCTTAAGTATAGGAGAATCATTTTGAGTATGGGGTGACATTACGCTGTTGTCCATAATATGTGTCTTTCGGAGCAAGAGTTCTTATATTGTGTGTCCCAAAATTGACTGGCCAAATTTCATGAGATAACTTGGCATCGGAAATCAAATACAAATATTTAATAAAAAAGGGGGTTAATTTTATTATTTTTAAAAAAATATTTTTGTCGCACATTATGCATCCGTTTGTTACCGCGGCAATTCGAGGTAACATGGTCGGCGCGGCAAAACAAACCACGGAGCACCCCAAATTTCAACTGTGGGTCGTCACAACCTGCGCTCGGGTCGGCAGCGCGTGTGTAGCGCCTCTGGTGTTGCAAACGTCTATAGGCTACGGTTACCAACCTTCCGGTGGGCCGTAAGCTTGTCTGCCACCTAAGTAGTATAAAAAAAAGCACCCGCCTGACCTTCGTTGTCGCTCTCTGCTGCCACTCAGTAGCTATAGAACGGGTGATAATGAAAATTTACAGGACCTTTGAAACGGATTTACAGTCAAAGTATTCATGAGATTTTTTTTTCTCATTTTTGTAATGTTTTTTTTGACTGATGCCACGTCACGTGACGAAATTTGGACAGGTAGTTTTGGGACACTTTATGTATGCCGATTTAATAGAATTTTATTTGCTCAACAGATTCCTACACGGAACTTCAAAAGCGAACCCTCTCAGAAATTGAAGATATGAAGAGAAAGATGGAGTTGGTAGAACTCGGTATACCATTGGGTCTGATCTGCCCAACATCTGTTAGTGAAAAGGGCATGCCTACAAAGGCTATGCCTCCTATCAAATCATTCTTGGGTAAGTAATTAAAAATATCTGTTTTTAAGCTATAAAGCTGCTTGTATTGAATTTTTATTATCAATTTTTTTAATGTTATTAGGTCTGTATACAGCTCTGCTTAGATTTAGTTGCTCGAATTAGTTAATTCATCGATTTTTGCTATATGAATTATAATTATTTTTTCGATATTAAAATTACTTATTGTAAGTAATTTTAATATGTTACAAACGCCAAAACAATACCATGAATGCTTATTTTAGAGAATGCCTATTTAATGTCTTAGCTAAATATATGAAAATAGTTAAGAAACCTTTTCTTTTAAATAGCCATTTACGATGGCTATTTAAAAGTCAATTTCAAACCAATCGACTAACCTATTAATTTTGGTCACACTACATATTTGCTATGATAACGCGGCAACCCACCAAAATGTCATTTTAGTTCATATAATTGAAAATCACAGTGTAGCATATGGACCAGCATTTAGTTAGATTTACATTTCCTTCATTTTAATAACGTGAAATACCCCGAATGGCCGAAGTCAGTGATTGACAACCTTTTATTTCATTACCAGTGCTACTGCGTCACAAGTTTAAAAAATATCTTTACCTAACGTTTAAAATTGTATTTGCTACTAGCTGACGTCACGCGGTTTCACCCGCGTAGTTCCCGTTCCCGTGGGAATACGGGAATAAAACATGTTACCCGCAAAGAGTGTAGCTTTCCAACAGTGAAAGAATTTTTCAAATCGGTCCAGTAGTTCCGGAGCCTATTCGTTACAAACAAACAAACAAACAAACAAACAAACAAAAAAACAAATCTTTCCTCTTTATAATATTAGTATAGATAGGTAGCAACAGTTTTTAACTATAATTTAAATACTGTAAAACTTAAAATAAATTAAGTTACACGTGAATTTTAAAGAAAAAAAGGTACTTAATAAAATATTTTCTAAATAAAATAGTTGTAAGCTATTTAACAGATTTTGTAGATTCTTTTATTCAGATTTATTCGTTATTTTCACACAAATTTTAGATCGAAGTAATTAAATTAAAATTAAATTTGATTAACAACATGCCTGCTGAAACCATTTTCATGTCCGTTAAAAATTATAAAAAATATTCTTGTTGAAACCATTTTCATAATCATAGCTTGTGAAATATGTTACAGCTGCAAAAATTTCAGTTAACCCCCTCACTTCTGCTACCTGTTTTATTTTGCCGCTCTCCGATTATTGTTATCACTTTTCATATATTTCAGCCAGCTAACGCATTATTCTACTCCTTCTGTTTACTAATCACAAACCGCGTACCTAACCTATTTCTGTAACAACCAGAGAAAACTGTACATAGTGTCACAAAATGTAACTAGATGGCAGCACGCGCAATTTTAAAAGTCGGTGTAGAGATTCTCCGTAACTGAACAACTACCGCTGTTAGCCCTAGCGAATTCATACTTACCTGGCATAGGGGATACCGTGATCATGAAGGCGGTTCCCCCAGGGCGAGGCCCTCCCATTGCACTGCGGTTGGGTTGACCCTTGCGATTACCCCTAATGTGGGTAACTCGGATGCGTAATTTTTGGTAGTGGGGACTGCGTACGCGCTGTCCCCCTCAGAAATGTTAGTATAGTATTAGCATGATAATAATTACGAATGAAATTATTAACGACGATTTTATTATTAAAAATAAAATTTGTTAGTTACGTATTTTAAAAAATGCACAATTGTTAAACATCACTGTTTTCGTTTAAATAAAATAAGGTATTCACAATAATAAATATCTACTAATTTACTATTGTGAATACCGTATCCTTATTTTATTTAAACGAAAAAAGAACAACTACTAAGTTGGCGATGAATTTGAAAGATAATTCGAGTGAACTTTTAGAAGCTTCTTCCAACGGATAGATATTTATTTAGTTGTTTTGATATACTGCAACTGGACTATCAGATTGTTTCCTACCAGTACAGTAGTACGTTTCGCTGTATTTGTAGGAATTCGTAAAACAATACCTGCATGTCTACATTCAAGTAATTTTAAACATTTGATTTGATATTTTTAACGTATCATTTTATATCATCCGTATCATTTGATTTAACATAAATATCAAAGATCAGATGACTAATTCATACATGATATTATTATTATTTTGAAATTTCATAAAAAGAATTTATTCTACTATCTAGTATCGGATTTTCTACATCTGTTTGTCTATTAACTATAATCATTATTTCATTCGCTTGGCTATTTATGCACTGCATGCCTGAAGCCCCCACAAATTGCACCAGCGTGGATGGATGTGAGGAGTGCCTGCCCTTGCATGATTCGAGGAATATACGTGCCGTCGAGTGTCACTGCACTTTTTGTATAAGTTTGTATATTGTGTTTTATCGCATGGTTGCATAGTATGTATAGTTATGCGCTTTTTGAAATGCCTGCTTGCATGCTGTAGGTAGACTGTGTTGATAAAAAAAGTGTACATAGTAAATAGTTCATGTGTTGTGTCGATTAAAAAAAAAGGTGTGATTTTTATACCTTTTAAAATAATAATCGATTAGAGATAAATTCTTGAACATATTTGAAATAATAAAAGAGCTTTATCATCATCAACTTCCTCGTAAGTTTTAATATCCTATGATGCGGCTAGCTTGCCCCGAAAAATATGTGATATCCGCTGAAATAACTACATAATATCAAGTATATAGTTATTAGTTACTTATAAGGCTTTGGGTTCCGTGATATATAGCATCATAGCGTAGAATATCTGGTGGAAAAGCACCCTTAGGGTATACTGAAATTCTTAGTTTGAGAAGTAGAGGAGTTGCTATACCTGCCTCACTGTTAGCTGCGATAGGGCGAAGAATGTGGAAAATTTTGTAGTATTTAAAAATTCGTGTACGAATGAGTCTTTAGAATATCTGAGTAGTATAAAAGAGGGTGGTTTTTTTGTCAACGGTATTTGTACTTCAGCCCTCTTTTGACGATTTGCGGAAAATTCATCTAAAACAATTCGTCTAAAACAATTCGACTAAAGCAATTCGTCTAAAAAACAATTCGACTATTAACAATTCGATTAGTACAGATTTCATGAGTTAATCGACGACAGAATCGTTCACGAAATAAGAATTCGTCGACAAAACAAAAAAAGAAAACCCTAACTTAACCTAACCTTTCCGAGTCGGGGTACTCTGAGTCGGGGTGTTTTAGTCGAATTGTTTTTAGTCGAATTGTTGTAGACGGATTGTTACTAGTCGAATTGTTTTTAGTCGAATAGTTTTTTAGACGAATTGTTTTAGTTGAATTGATTTAGACGAATTGTTTTAGTCGAATTGATTTAGACGAATGGTTTTAGTCGAATTTTCCATAGATGGTTTTGACTACTTCAGAGTTGGTAGTCTTGATCTACTTTCCATATTCCAACTTATCAATTTTCTAACGTTCAACAAGCCAGTGATTCTTAAAATAATAAGTTTTTGCATGACGAGAAATAACCAATTAGCATTTTCTATATCCAAGTTATGCATAATTACGTCAAACCTTTCTAATAGGACCTGAACGTTCTACCTTTTTCGTGACAGTTGAATAACTTTGGTAGCTATTAGGTGATGGTTGGATGGGTAGTGTATAAGATGGGTATAGTTAGAGTCCGTTCAGAGATATATTACCTCTAGCACTTAGGTTGCCTATCTTGATTGCTATGTTACCCCAATAAGTTTTTGTTTCTCCCATGTAATCTAACTTTTAGTCGGAACTTACTTTCTTCTTTTGCTATAGTTTTTTTCGGGTGTGACCATTAATTGAGATGTGGAACGTTGTGGAAGCAGCAACTTCACCTCCGTTGGTGATGGTAGTGAATGTTTCTTTTCAGATATTCATAAAAAAATAAATAAATCTCTAATCCAATCCCAAGTTTTATGAGCACTGTTTTAGTAAAGTTAAGTATATTATGACATGAAAACCAAAACTCTTCGTGCTAGCGGTTAGATGTTATAATCTCCACTATAATCGGTAAAATGTCGTAGGCTGGCACTCATAGGGTGACTTTACTGCTAAGCCAACACACAGGAAATGATCGACCAGCTGTCAGTCAGAGGTAATATAACTGTGAACGGACTATAGTAATCCATACGTAGTTGCTATTTTAATTTGATTTGTGCGATACCAGTATATTAGTAGTCTCATCAATTCAATAATAGTCATAGTCAAGTATATAATAAACGAGTTTGTAGTTAATAGTTATAAGACTTTAAAGCAAGTCTAGATAAAGTTCTGTTATTATCTACTTACAGGCCCAGATCAGCTAGACGAAATCATCCGTGAAGCCAAAAAAGCTAAGGCTCAGGGTAAGGAGTTCAAATTCAACTACCAGAAATTACTCCCCGGTTACGATAACCCTTTCCAAAGGAAGAGAGAGGAGGCTGATGAAGCGAAAAAACAAGAACAAGTAAAAGAATTTTGTAAGAAACCTGATAAAGAGACGCGGAGGGTTGATAAATTTGAGAGACGAACTCCTTCGTACAAGAAAGACGAAAAGGATAGAAGAAAAGACGATAAAAGCAGATACAGTGGAAGATCTAGGGATAGAGAAAGTAAATGGGAGCCCAAAAGACCTTTCGATAAAGAGACTGATGTCAATTTAAGCGATTATTTAGTTTGTGACAGCTGGTCCTTAGAGAATGAAGATAGAACTAATAGTTCAAGCCCCAAGCGGCAGGAGGCACTTGAACCTGCATTAGAGGATGAAGCACCCGCATCCAGTGAAGTACCATCCGATCACCAACCTAGCGCTAGTCCTAGCAGCATCGGACCTCGAGGTAGAACCGATTCTCTAGACAAGACCAAAGAAAAACCAATTGCCTTAGATAGTTCTAAAACCACACCTGTCAGAAAGATGAAAAGACTTCAGCCCGTAATGGATTCGTTCAAATTCGAAATCGACCCAGAAGAAACCGAGACTCTTAACATATTTGACGAGAATGCCGAATTGAAAGTGTATTCGAAACCGACTCCAAAGAAAAAAGACACTGGTTTCCAATTTGAGAAGATTTATGATTATGACCAATCGAGTAAAGATGCTGCTACCGATGCTCTGATGGAGGATACTTTCTTAGAGTCTGTTATAAATGAAATTAAACAAGAAACTATGTCTGACGATGATGGCGTTCAGTATAAAGGTTTAGTTGAATACGATTCGCCTACAAAAGATAGTGTAAGTCCTAAAGAAACGCGTTCGGTAACACCCGAATTAGATGATAGAATGCGTGAAGCCCAGTCTAGTAGAAGTGACTATTCAGACGGTTATAGATCTACGGAAAGTGGTTATAAGTCTACGGAAAGTGGATACAAATCAAGTAATTCTTATAAATCTGATAATAGTGAGCGATATAGAATGTCTATGGAAAAAGAGTTGGTGAAAATGCCTAAAGCTATGGTCGAGTCTTTGGAGACGTGGAGCTTTGTGCTGAAGATCTGTCAACCTCTGCTTTTTAGACACGATAGGAATAAATGTTACAGGTAAATTTGAGTCTTAGCTATTAGTGAATAGGGTAGTGTAATGAATGACATCGAATGCCTAGGTGAAGATAACACACCTGGGCACCGATTCTCGCTTCACACGACATGAATGCGTGGACGGAAATCGGCGGGTGACGCGTCGCCTGTCTCATATTTAGGAACGGCGAACATGAGACGGACAACGTTTCACCCTTAAATTTGCGTCCATGCATTCACGTCGAGTGGTCGAGAATCGGCGCCCAGGGCAGTCGATTAGTGTCGGTTTAGAATCCGAGGGCGAAACAAAACTTATTTTTGGGGTTTTTTTTTTATTTTTTGTGTAAGTATTTTTCTAGATCCCAGATGACGTTGAATAAAACTGTCTCAAAATATTGTTTTTTATCAATAGGAGCAGATGTCCCCGCATAACGTCAGTTTATAACGCGTCCTTTTCTCGAAATGTCATTTCTCATAATGTCCTTTCTCAAAATGTCCTTTTCCCACTTTTCTCGAAATGTCCTTTTCTCAAAATGTCCTTTTCGCGAAATGTCCTTTTCTCAAAATATCGTTTTCGCGAAATGTCCTTTTCTTAAAATGTCCCTTTTTCAAAATATCTGCACTACAGGATTAACCCGCTCACTCCGACTTGGATATGGAGCGCAGCAGAGCTTCCGCATTAGCCTTCGTGGTTATTTTTTGTTAAAACTACTACCTAAGTTTTGTTTGGTTGTTGGAATTCTGTTCCCGTTTTCAAATTTCATGCGGATGTACCGAATTACAGCTAGATCCATTCAGCCGTTAGTAGTGTGAAAGAGTGACAAACATCCATACATACTCACAAGTTGTTCATTTATTATATTTCTTGTACATTTTCAGGGAGACCCGTTCTCTGCCCAAGATCTGGTTCACAGAGAACCCGAAGCTATGCTCCTGCGTGAAGGACCGCGAGATAGTATACGAGGAGTTGGAGACTTGTAAGATGAATCTTGTCGACAGAGTATATGGTTGTGATCAGTGAGTACTTTTTCTCTTTTTTTACGTGTGGAAACGGACTCTTACTGACTAAAACCACACGGTGATCAACTACTGCCTACGACCAGGAGCCTCGGGTAAGCCCTTGAGAGGATGAGGATGATGACTGACAGAATTAGGCTACCATCGTGGCCTCACCTAGGGGGTTCGGGTGCAATCCCGCGTTTTTGGGGGGTTGTTCGGGGGTTATCCCGCGTCCGTCGGGGGTTGTTCGGGTGTTATCGTGCGTCTTTCGAGGGTTCCGTCTTGGGCCTGCTTCTGTAAGGACAGCGAGCAGCACTCCCGCGGTCCTCAGGTCCCCAGTCTTGGATGAGTATCTTGTTAGAATAATTACGGTTTTTTGTGTATGCCTCTGTCTACCCTTTCGGAGATCCAAGGGTCGGCAGAGGTATTGATTTTGGTCAGTGTATTAGGAATAAAGATAACGCCCACATTCGCGATTTGTATGTACAGTTCGCGCCACATAACTTTGCGTCTATGAAGTTGTGGATGTGGTCGCTGAGAAACCTAGCAGCTATAAGACTAGCAGGTCCAATACACCTATGAGGAGTATGAAGTTCGTTCGTTCGCGCCGCAATTATGCACTATTAGGTATCACAGGGTAAACTACTGCGCAACTAAGGCAGGAGGGGCGCCCTACCGCTTCGCAGCAGTTCGCTTCGCACCTAACAATGCGTAATTGCGGCGCGAACGAACGAACTTCATAGACGTAAAGTTATGTGGCGCGAGCTGTAGGTTATGGAGCCTATAATTACCGTGTTGAAATTGTTAAGTGCAGGTTGTTATCTATAGAAAGTGCTGATGATATTGTTTGAATGATTTTATTGGGAGCCTGATCTATCTGGTTCATAGATAGATAGCCATTATTTCGCACACCGAGCAACATGTGGTTTTAGTCAGTTCAAGTACAACATGACATCCGAAGAGATTGAACAAAGTTCTATAAAACATCAATTTAAATGTGGAAAAAATATTGGTCTCGGGCAGTAGGTATTCGAACCTGCGTCTTCCTTATACCGTGCAAGATATTTGCCATATTAAAATTTTTTTTTTGCTGTTTTTCAAAGTTATTTCTATATAAACAGTTTCCTTACATCACAATACTTTTTCAGGATTCAAGAATCAGAATTCCCAAAATCCCGAAGTTGGTACCCTCGCTTAGCCCAATGCCTAGTGGAATCCAGCACTGTGCCCAATCTGACCTCATCCATGGAATGGGAGGCCGATGACAGCCAAACGGATGTAGTCGCTGAGAAACCTAGCAGCTATAAGACTAGCAGGTCCAATACCCCTATGAGGAGTGAGGAGATTTATCTTGATAGGGAGTATCAGAGGTACGTGGTCTTTTGTTCCTATACTGTGTTTATTTGGCCGTGTGACAAAACATAAACAAAGAAAACAGTAGCTGTCGAACGTTTTTACCCGAGTAGGGCGAAAAATGTATTGTGTGTTTAATAGATAAAAATGTGGATCAAAATTAAAATTATATTTATTTCACTTAGGCATTATACAGATGCGCTTGTAAAACGTCCAGAATATAAAACAAACTCTCTACCACCAGTTCACAACGCGACACACCTGAGAAGAACTGGCAAGAAACTCAGGGGTTATTCTTTTTTGCTCTATTTACAATTTTAAAGAATCTAAAAACTATGCATTTTAAAAAGAAATTTGAGAATCCAGCAGAGCAGGTCATTTCCAGGCATCCTTATCCAACAAATAATCATTGATCGTAAAGTAGCCCTTGCAGTATAATTTACATTTTACAAACTTTTTAATTGTGCTATATTATGGCGGTCTTAAACTTTAAAACAGACATCAATCAAATCAGCCTATATCGGTCCACTGCTGGACGTAGGCCTCTTCCAATTTACGCCACCGTACGCGGTCCTGCGCCTTTCGCTTCCAGTCCCAGCCTGCGACCTTCACCAGGTCGTCGGTCCATCTGGCGGGTGGACGTCCTACCCTACGTTTACCAAGTCGCGGTCTCCACTCTAGAACTCGTTTGCTCCATCGGCCGTCGGTTCTCCTACAGATGTGGCCAGCCCATTGCCACTTTAATGTGCTGATTTCTGCGTCCCGAAATAATGGTCCCAAAATATTTATTCCCCTAAAATTTACAGGTTTATGGAAGCAGTATGGCCGGAGGCTTCAGAGACCAAATCTGGCACCCCCCGCAGTACCACGCCAGTCAAACAAGAGACTCGTAAGAAGAAACCTGAGGAGGATACCTTAGCCCAGGACGATAAGAAGAAGTCTAAGAAGATTAAACTGAGCAGTGAGGGTTGGAGCCAGGAGTCGGATGTTGAAGAGGAGGTGGAGAAGAAGTGAGTCTTCAGACATATTATTTTAATTTTTTTTTATTAAATATTTAAATAAATAAAATAAAATAAATAAATAAATATTCACGGACATCTCACACAACGCTATCTGATCCCAAAGTAAGCTAGGAATAACCTGCTTGTGCCTATAAACATCGTCGAGCCCAAATTAAGCTAATTTAAGCTTGTACTATGGGATCTAGACGACTGATAGACATGCTTATAATTACATAATATACATAGAAAACACCCAAACCCGAAACAAACATTTGTGGACCACACAAATATTTGGACCGACCCGGGAATCAAACCCGGGACCTCAGCGTGGCAGGCGGTATCACTACCGAATGCGCCACCGAGGCAGTCTAATTATTATGTTACGGCACAAACCCCTTAGACAAGTGGCACAAGCGTAAATCGTAAACGAAACGATAGAATATATCGGCCAATCACACCCAAGCTCGTCGCCGGCATACGAATGGCGCCGCGGCGGTATCATGAGCTTGGGTATAACGCCCTAAGCACACCTCCGCCGCGAAACCATGATAGCGGAACCGCAGTAATTCCGCCAAGTTCTGTCACATGTAGGAGGAGCGGAACACTAGCGAAACCGCCTGTTCTAATGCATAGATTTAACTATCTTCTATCTCTTTCACCGCACGGTTTCGCCAATCTGCTCCTACGCCAGTCAAACCTCCGCGCTTCGGCCGCCTTGTTATTGCGGTGCCGCGTTGTCTACGCGCCGGTTTGTCAAAATTGACAGAAATACAGAGCGGAACGGCGAAACTAATATTTTTTCAGTAAATGGACGTGAAGTTCACGGATAAACTACTTCAAGCCATCAGAAATAGACCCTTTATGTATTTATTAAGTCATCCAGATAATAAAAATAATATGATAAAATTGCGATAGCGTCACATCGACTAACTCGTGTCAGGTTCCGTTGCCCAGTTCCGCTGTTCAATCCACACTTGATCACAGCGGAATTCATTCAGCGGTTACGCTGTTCTGGTTTCGCGGCGGAGGTGTGCCAAGGGCGTGATTGGTCGATATATTCTATCGTTTCGTTTGCGATGTAGGCTTGTGCCACTTGTCTAAAGGGGGCTGGGCGGAAACTCGATAGAAATGATGCATTTTCAATTCTGTCACTTACACTAATAAACACGTTATGTTTGTACAGAGCTTGAATGTGTGTCTAACCACTAAGGTTAAGCAAACGCACAGAACCTCAAAACTCAACTCACTTTATTCAGCTTACCGCGTGTAAATAAAAAAATAAATTAGTGTTGATGTATCTATGTTTTTGAAAATAAACAATATGCTTATGGTTTCCAGTAAAAAGGTGTCTAAGATGGTGAAGGTGGACAAAGCGAAAGTGCGAAAGCGTCGCCACTCGTCGTCACTCTCAGACAGCGACAATAACAGCAAGAGGAAACGGAAGGCTAGCAAGAAGGTATTTATTCTCTACTAGATAACTTCATTCGCCAGCGTGAAATTCGGTACTCCATCCCGCTTCCCGTGGGAACATTTTCCCAGGGTGAAAAGTAGCCTTTGTTTTATTTCACACTATAAGCAGTCTCTGTACCAAATTTCAGCCCAATCCGTTCAGCTGTAAGAGCGTGATTGACTTACAAACATTCAAACATCTAAACATCCAAACATCGTCACAATCTTTCACATTTATAATACTAGCTGATGCTCGCGGCTTCGCCCGCCTGAAATTTGGTTCCCGTTCCCGCTTCCCATGCGAACATATTCCCGGGATGAAATGTTGCCTATGTGTCATTGCAGACTTTAACCTACCCCGGTTTCAAATTTCAGTCTGATTCGTTCAGCCGTTAGAGCGTGATTGAGTAACAAACATCCAAACATCTTCACAAACTTTTACATTTATAATATTAGTAGGATTAGTAGTAATATTATTGGTGACCACCGGTACAACTGGTTGGCCGTATGCCAATCTGCCACCTTAGAGGAACTGGTGATACCCGTAGTTACTGCCGCATGTTAATACTGCTCCCGTTTCCGAGTCCCATGGGAAAATATTCCTGGGATAAAAGTAGTCTGTATATTATTTTAAACTATACATAATCTATGCCTCTGTGGCGTAGTCGGTAGGGATACCGCCTGCGGCGCTGGAGGTCCTGGGTTCGGTTCCTGGGTCGGTCCAAATATTTGTGTGATCCACAAATGTTTGTTTCGGAGTTTGGGTGTTTTCTATGTATAATATGTATATATATTTAGAAATATATTTAAGTATGTATATCAGTCGTCTAGATCCCATAGCACAAGATTATATTATCTTAATTGGGGCTAGATGATGTTGTATGTGAATGTCCACAAATATTTATTATTATATATTATTTTGTATTTGTGTACCAAATTTCAACCAGATCCATTCGAATGCTAGAGAGTGAATGAGTTACAAATATTCATACACACATCCATCCATACATACATACAAACTTTTGCGTTTATTACAGGCAAACAAAAAGACGAAATCGAAATCTCTGCAACAAAGGAAAATAAGTAAGAAATACTTAAAGAAGCTAAAAGATAAGCAGAAGAAAAAGAAAAAAGATATTTCAGAAGATGAAGAACTGGATAAAGGTCAGTCATTTTATAATCTTTGTCATTTCAAACCAATTTTTTAAGCAGCTTACTCTACGATCAGTCCTGAGATGGGCGACCGTTTGTGGAATTTCAGTTGCTAGTACAAAAAACTATTAGTCAGTCAGTCACATGGTGGTCGTTAAGCCAAGTTCAAAAGCTTATGGGCGCCATGAAAGTAGCAACAGACTGTACCTATCCGTGATAGAGGCTTTCTTCCGCGCACGCTTAGGTTGTGAAATGATCTCCCTGCCTCGGTTTTCCTAAACGCCTACATCAGGGATCCTTCAAAAGGTGTCTTAGAAGTTTCTTGCAGGGACGGTAGCGCCTCTTTTATTGCAAACGTCCATAGGCTACGGTGACAACTTTCCGTCTGAAGGACCGTAAACTTGTCTGTCACCTTAGTGCTATTAAAAAAAAAAACAAATTTTAAAACAAAATTATAATATGAAATTGAACAATTTTTACCATACTTCATTCATCATCATTTACAGAAAACAGGAAGAAAGAGAAGAAACTAAAAAAGAAAAAGCTCCAAAAGAAAAAGAAAGCTCAAAAAAAGAAAAAAGCCAAAGCCAAATCTAGCAGTTCCTCATCATCAACATCGACCACTTCAGAAAGTAGTTCAGAATCAGAAACAGAAACACGACGAAGGAAAAAGAAAAAGAGTTCAGAAGTAAAAAGCAAAAAACGGAAAGAGTCCAGTTCTGAATCAACTCAGAGCGAAGACCTTTTTGACGTCAACATTCTAAACAACATAAAAACAGAAAGACTTACAGATGATGAAAAGAAATTACAATTCTCACCTAGAAGACAGAAACCTAGAGAGATTATTAATGTTAAAGAACTACAAAGTGATTTTGTAGGTAGTGTACAAATAAAAAAAGAGGTTGAAGATAAAGAAATAACTGAAAAACTGAAAAGAGTAGAAGAAAAAGTGGTTAGTGAAAAGAAGGAAGCTACCCCTGTAAATGCTTCACAGAAAGTGATAGAAAGTGTTCCTAAAAGTATAAGTGAAAGTGTAGATAAAAGTGCTCTTAAAAGTGTAGATAAAAATGAACTGAAAAGTGTAAGTGAAAGTGTTAGTCCAAGTGTAAATGATGTTGTCAGTCCAAATGACAAAGAAACTATTAGTCCCAGTGAAACTGAAAGCTCCCATGACAGTGTTTCTCAAAGTGTACCTGAGAGAATGCCAGAAAAGGTCCCTGAAGTTATTACTCAAAGTATACCAGAAACGAGGCTTGAAAATATTCCTGTACCTAAATCTGCATCACAATACAGAGAATTTAAGGTAAATTGACACTTTTATTTGCGTTACTAGATGGTACCCGCGCCTCCTCCCACGCCCGTTTTTGCAACCCATGGGAATTCTGGGAATAAAAAGTATGATCTATCCATGTATAAATTTCAGTCAGATCCGTGCAGTTTAGTTATAGTTAGCAATATAGTTTTTTTTATATTTATAATATTTATTATTAAAATTTGGCATAATATCGGACGTGAAAGCGTTTTGCATATAAAGTAGCATAATATTATTACAATAAAAAAATGGCAGTGACTTTTTAAAGCCAGGTTCTACCCATCTGGCAGTAAATGTAGCAAAGATAATTGTGATTTGAATAATATTTTTGACTAGTCTTTCTTATTTTACAGGAACCTCTAGAAGTTACTCACACAATAATACCTCAAGACAGACAAGAAGTGGCCCAAACAGAGGAACTATCTCAATGCTCTTCGCAAGAATCTATCATCAGTAAAGATCCTTACGAAAAGGATGATAGCCACCTTCGGCCGTCGTCACAGAATTCTAACTATAGCTTCAATGACGTCATCAGCGCTAGTCATAACTATCAGAAACATGAGGAGGACAAGTTTGATCAAGACGGGTATGAGGAAGGGAATTATGAGATGTATGAACATTTGGCGATGGCGTATCAGAGTGATGTAGCTAAACAGGTAAGTCCACAGCTTTATATTATTTTTAAACTATCGCGGTTTTTGACACTCATACTTATAGAATTCGGGACTTCTTGCGAAATACTATTTATTTACATTCACCGACGTTTCGGATACGTTGCAGCGCCCGTGGTCGCGGTTGGACTGAGGCCAGGATCGACAAAAACCACGAAGTTATTCGAACTACCCTCCGTTGTAATTACAACGAAGTATAAAGCCGGCAACACACCACACTCACTACGTCACTTTTAATTGGTACAGTTTTGCGTTCACGATTATTAATCACTGAATTCCACGTCCCGGAGAGCTTCTATCCATCCGTATTGAAATTATTGCCGATTTGTTCCACAGCTTTAGATTTATAGGTAGCGATACTAGCGATTGGTTCGTGTATTAAGCTATAGAAAGCCATTTAAGCTGATTATTTTATGTAATTGTATATAAACGTATGTATCGTGTGACAGGGTTCAGTATCGTCTCCAGGCGGCGAGAGGTCCCGGCGCATAGAGACGGTGGTGACCCGCGTGGGCGAGATCAAGTGCGACTGGCGAGCGCCCACCGCCTCCGCCCCCATTGGAGCACTGCGCCCCCAGCGACCCTCCCGGTGGGGTGAGTACAAGTGTGTTGTGAGAGGTCCCATAGAGACGGTGGTGACAGTACATGTGTGTGTTGTGAGAGGTCCCATAGAGACGGTGGTGTCAGTACATGTGTGTGTTGTGAGAGGTCCCGTAGAGACGGTGGTGACAGTACATGTGTGTGTTGTGAGAGGTCCCGTAGAGACGGTGGTGACAGTACATGTGTGTGTTGTGAGAGGTCCCATAGAGACGGTGGTGACAGTACATGTGTGTGTTGTGAGAGGTCCCGTAGAGACGGTGGTGACAGTACATGTGTGTGTTGTGAGAGGTCCCGTAGAGACGGTGGTGACAGTACATGTGTGTGTTGTGAGAGGTCCCGTAGAGACGGTGGTGTCAGTACATGTGTGTGTTGTGAGAGGTCCCATAGAGACGGTGGTGTCAGTACATGTGTGTGTTGTGAGAGGTCCCGTAGAGACGGTGGTGACAGTACATGTGTGTGTTGTGAGAGGTCCCGTAGAGACGGTGGTGACAGTACATGTGTGTGTTGTGAGAGGTCCCGTAGAGACGGTGGTGACAGTACATGTGTGTGTTGTGAGAGGTCCCGTAGAGACGGTGGTGTCAGTACATGTGTGTGTTGTGAGAGGTCCCATAGAGACGGTGGTGTCAGTACATGTGTGTGTTGTGAGAGGTCCCGTAGAGACGGTGGTGACAGTACATGTGTGTGTTGTGAGAGGTCCCGTAGAGACGGTGGTGTCAGTACATGTGTGTGTTGTGAGAGGTCCCGTAGAGACGGTGGTGACAGTACATGTGTGTGTTGTGAGAGGTCCCGTAGAGACGGTGGTGTCAGTACATGTGTGTGTTGTGAGAGGTTCCGTAGAGACGGTGGTGTCAGTACATGTGTGCGTTGTGAGAGGTCCCGTAGAGACGGTGGTGTCAGCACATGTGTGTGTTGTGAGAGGTCCCGTAGAGACGGTGGTGACAGTACATGTGTGTGTTGTGAGAGGTCCCGTAGAGACGGTGGTGACAGTACATGTGTGTGTTGTGAGAGGTCCCGTAGAGACGGTGGTGTCAGTACATGTGTGTGTTGTGAGAGGTCCCGTAGAGACGGTGGTGACAGTACATGTGTGTGTTGTGAGAGGTCCCGTAGAGACGGTGGTGTCAGTACATGTGTGTTGTGAGAGGTCCCGTAGAGACGGTGGTGTCAGTACATGTGTGTGTTGTGAGAGGTTCCGTAGAGACGGTGGTGTCAGTACATGTGTGTGTTGTGAGAGGTCCCGTAGAGACGGTGGTGTCAGTACATGTGTGTGTTGTGAGAGGTCCCGTAGAGACGGTGGTGACAGTACATGTGTATGTTGTGAGAGGTCCCGTAGAGACGGTGGTGACAGTACATGTGTGTGTTGTGAGAGGTCCCGTAGAGACGGTGGTGACAGTACATGTGTGTGTTGTGAGAGGTCCCGTAGAGACGGTGGTGACAGTACATGTGTGTGTTGTGAGAGGTCCCGTAGAGACGGTGGTGACAGTACATGTGTGTGTTGTGAGAGGTCCCGTAGAGACGGTGGTGACAGTACATGTGTGTGTTGTGAGAGGTCCCGTAGAGACGGTGGTGTCAGTACATGTGTGTGTTGTGAGAGGTCCCGTAGAGACGGTGGTGACAGTACATGTGTGTGTTGTGAGAGGTCCCGTAGAGACGGTGGTGTCAGTACATGTGTGTTGTGAGAGGTCCCGTAGAGACGGTGGTGTCAGTACATGTGTGTGTTGTGAGAGGTTCCGTAGAGACGGTGGTGTCAGTACATGTGTGTTGTGAGAGGTCCCGTAGAGACGGTGGTGTCAGTACATGTGTGTGTTGTGAGAGGTCCCGTAGAGACGGTGGTGACAGTACATGTGTGTGTTGTGAGAGGTCCCGTAGAGACGGTGGTGACAGTACATGTGTGTGTGTTGTGAGAGGTCCCGTAGAGACGGTGGTGACAGTACATGTGTGTGTTGTGAGAGGTCCCGTAGAGACGGTGGTGACAGTACATGTGTGTGTTGTGAGAGGTCCCGTAGAGACGGTGGTGTCAGTACATGTGTGTGTTGTGAGAGGTCCCATAGAGACGGTGGTGTCAGTACATGTGTGTTGTGAGAGGTCCCGTAGAGACGGTGGTGTCAGTACATGTGTGTGTTGTGAGAGGTCCCATAGAGACGGTGGTGTCAGTACATGTGTGTGTTGTGAGAGGTCCCATAGAGACGGTGGTGACAGTACATGTGTGTGTTGTGAGAGGTCCCGTAGAGACGGTGGTGTCAGTACATGTGTGTGTTGTGAGAGGTCCCATAGAGACGGTGGTGACCCGCGTGGACGAAATGACGATGGTCAAAGGAGCTAGATTTGAATGCTCAGACGAAAGGTTACTGATGAAATGATTTTTGTCTAATATTTATCCATTTCTAAATATGTGACAAATGACGTTTCGGCAGTAAATTAACGTCTGCGTTTTCTTGAAATATATTGTGGCCTTGAGGGCCGATCCATAAGGATTAATTTTGTTTTTTTGTCGGATTAATATTTGGCATATTAATGAAATGTGCTGTGGTTAATAATTGCTGTGCATATAAACGAATTTCTTTAAGCAAACCTGTACTATTACTTTATTTGTGACTTTGCTGACTGTTTCATTGCAGGTTTGAAGCCAGGAGAGGTGAATATAGTTCTGACTGGTGGCAACACCGAAATCTACACGATCCCCAGCGTTGTGGAGCCGGAGCCGGTGTACCAGATACAATCTCTGGCGAACAACAGGGCGGATATCAGTACCGGGTAAGAGTGAAGGTTATAAATATAAATATGTGAAATGACCCAGCTTGAATTAAATTGCAATTACTCCCCGTGTTGTGGAATTCTGTTCTCGCTCCTCCAATCCATGGGAGCTTAATCCGGGAATATTTTTTTTGTAAGCCTATGTACTTGTACATAGGCTATGTACAAATGCCTATATACCTGACTAAATATAATCTATCCATGTACTTACCAAATTTCATCCAGCGTCGTTGAGCCGTTACGAGAGTGAAAATAAATTGCTCATGAACTCCGAAACTATCTAACATATTTTCACGTATTTTTGTATGTTTTGCTGGCTCTAAATATGTTTATTACCAGCTTTGATCCCGTACTACAAGCTAAGCTACTATGTATTAGCATAGTTTGGACTAGATAGCAAAGTATGACAATATCTCCAAATATTCTTTCATAGGAGCTATGACGAAGCCTACGAAGACATGTACGGCGCATCAGACCGCCTACAGTACGGGGATTGCTTCGCTGCCGACGGCCCCTCAGACGAACCTATGGCGGAACCTACAGGGGAACCTATGAGCGTCCCTACAGAGGTGCCTAAGGAGGTACCGCCAAAGGCAGAGGTCAAGAAATCATTCACTACCTCCCTGGATGATAGGATCAACCAGGTTTTGAATAGTGCAGGTTTGTGCCTATTTTATGGTAAAAACTGTGAACAGTTTATTTCTTTTTGTTGTAAGGAGCGTTCGTGACCCCGTGGGCTTAGTGTTCTGTAAACGATTACTGCAGTAAGCAGCACTTGCTATGGCCGATCCTTGGATGGGTGACCACCGGAAGGCACGTCATCCCAATCGCGGTTGCCAGTAAAATGGCAGTCGTTAAGCCAAGTTGAAGGCCTTTATGGGCGGCTTGAAAAATTTCAACTGTGGCCAGTAGTCCATTACAACACGGCCATACAACTCTACACCTATTACGTGGGACAAAATCTGAAGGTAAAATGTAAGCGTTTAATATGCCTCTACCTACCCCTTCGGGGATAAATGCGTGACCATGTGTATGTCTACATCTATCAATCTGACTCTCAAAGGCAGTCTGTTAAAATACTATCTGACTGTTAAGTCCCGGTGATATTTAATATCTTAAGCCTGAAGTGGAGTGCGCTCTTTATTTTTTGTGATTGCGTTTTTTTAAATATTGTGTGCAGGTAGCTTTTTCATGTAAAGACTCCGCTATTATTTTTTCTATTCTTTTTTATTTATTAGTTTCTGTACACACAAATGATAAAAGAAATAACAATGAAGATAACATTGTACGGGACCTACTTAATTTTAGAGAAATCTCTTACAGTAGGCCCGAGAGAGGAGTTGATAACAACAGATAAAGTTCTCTCTCTCTGCCGTCCTCGTTCTCCGTCGTTGATCGTTTTACAGATAAAGTTAATAAGTGTACAAGCTAATAAATATACACAAATAACAATACCATACAATTCAGCCTCATTGTTCATTAAGTCTCATTTTGAGCTTTTTCTAGCTATACAGGATGAATTTTTAAAAAGGGCTTGGATGGCCAAATCCGAAATTATAAGGAATAGCTAAAAATGCTCAAAGGAGTCACGAACCCGATTTTGATAAAACTTAAAATCTCATCATTAGATTTTTGAAAAACCAATAATCCTAGCTGGGAATTGAACCCATTGATTTTGAAAAAAAAAACACACCCTTTATTATTACACCAAACGATGGTGTCGCTGATAAGGATCAAATTCTGCGAAGTAATGATATACGGCAAATTTAAGGAAAGTGTAGAATTTTAATGGAATTCATATTTCATGTACCTAAATTTTGTATCATAATTTGTTTCGTTCGAAATCCCACAATAGATAGTAACTATTCCGTGTTTTAAATTATGCTCAGAATTTGGAGAATTTTCTAAACGAAATCAATAATATTGAATGCAGTACGATCCTTGAAGTCTCGAATCCAGCTATGTATTGAAAACAATGGTCTACATTTTGAACAATTAATCAGTTAACGTTAGGAAAATAAATTGTATTTTGTTAAAGATGAGCACTTTCCTTTAGTTTGTCGTATGTCATTATTTCCCAGAATAAGATCCTTTATAGCAACACTATCCTACGGTGCAATAATATAGGGTGTGTATTTTTTTTCAAAATCAATGGGTTCGATTCCCAGCTAGGATAATGGGTTTTTAAAAAAATTAATGATGAGGTTTTAAGTTTCATCAAAATCGGGCTCGTGACTCCTTTGAGCATTTTTCGCTATTCCTTATAGTTTCGGATTTGGCCATCCAATCCCTTTTGAAAAATTCACCCTGTATATACTGGGTGTAACAAAATTACCTCTCCAAATTTCGTCACGTGACGTGGCATCAGTCAAGAAACATTACGAAAATGAAGAAAAGAAAATCGCATGAATACTTTAACCGTAAAGCCGTTCTAAAGGTCCTATAAATTTTCATTTTCACCCTTTCTATCGCTACTGAGCGGCAGTAGAAAGCGACAACGACAGCCAGACGGGTGCTCTGTGTTTGTTTTGCCACGGCGACCATGTTACCTCGAATTGCCGCGGTAAAAAATGAATTCTTAATATGCGACAAAAAAATTTAAAAAAAAAATGAAAAAATTTACCCCCCTTTTTTATTTAATATTTGTATTTGATTTCCGATGCCAAGTCATCTCATGAAATTTGGAGAGGTAATTTTCTTACACCCAATATATATAAAATTACTCTATAAATTATAATTTCCAGGTGTCAAGGATGCGCCGAAAGTAGTTCAAGACGATGACCGAGACGGTCCAGAGAAAGGCATTCTGCTCACGTAAGTATTATTGGCATATTATTGGTGGTTTTGAATAAATGTACTGTGAGGCGAGGTCTATGATTCATTTTAATAATGAAAATGTTTGTTTCGAAGTTTGAATGATTTCTATGTAGTACTAGATGACGCTCGCTACGTCCGCGTGAAATTTGGTGCCCGTTTCCGCTTCCCGTGGGAAGATATTCCCGGGATGAAAAGCCTATGTCTTGTTCCAGACTGCTATGCAGGCCAGAAGCTGTCTCTGTACCAAATTTCAACTCATACCCCATTTCAGCCGTTAGAGCGTGATTGAGTAACAAACATCCAAACATCTTCACAAACTTCGACATTTATAATACTAGTAGGATATTATGTAAATATTATGTTTAACAGTTGTCTAGATCCTGGAGCCCCGGGTAAACCCTCGGAAGAATGTCCCAGGAGTGCATAACTACTAAAAATCTGAGGCTAACTTCATAAGTTATTCCAGACTATAATTTATCCCTGTACCAAATTTCACTCCAGAAAATTCAGATCCGTTCAGCCGTTTGATGGTAAAAGATAACAAACATACAGACATCCACACTCACAAACTTTTAAATTTGTAATATTAATTAGATGCTATGTTGTATATCGACAGTAAGGCGGAGGCTCGCGGCGGCAAGCGAGTGAGCTTCGCGGACGGGTACAAGCCGGGACAGGACTCCGACGTGGAGGAGCCGCCCAAGGTAGTATTTTACACTTAAATTGTGTTTAAAAGGGGTCTTAGCAGGTTTTTACGGGGTTTGCTACGCGCGTGTAGCGCCTCTGGTGTTGCAAACGTTCATAGGTTGCGGTGACCACCGGTACAACCGTGGGCCGTTGCTTGTCTTACACCTTAGTGGTATAAAAAAACTAACGTACAACATGTCGGAAATATCTGCGAACCTGGCTTCCCCGCACCTGACCCCTGTTTTCGCCTATTTAGTATAACCCGCACGCGATTGAATGGTATGCTATTTGACAATATTCCGCACATTCTCGTTGCGCGCGGATTATCTCGTACAGTTTACATGACGTCACGAGCCAGGTTCGCAGATATTTTCGCCGTGTTGTACGTAACTATACTTCTAAAGCTTGGAACGACCTTCGATCTCGGGTTCTTCAAGCGGAGCGTCAAGAATCACATCACAGGGCCGCCAACTTTAAGAGAGTGGTCCGAACGGCTAGATGCGCCACGGCTTATCATCGCGGGCGGCGGCAATTTGGCGAGCTCAATATAAACGACAATAAAAAACTCCGACGATGCAGTGATTGTGGTACCTTTCAATTGGTCATGACAAGCGAGCAAGTGACTACTTTTGCTAGCTGAAGTAAACGAGCCTGACATGTCATGATTTCCATTTTCATCGTCTGTACTAATATGATAAAGAGGAGACATTTAATTGTTGGTTTGCATCGAATAGGTTCCAAAAGTACTGGATCGTTTTGAAAAATTCTTTCACTGTTGGAAAGCTACACAATCCCCGGTGAACATAGACTATATTTTATTCTCGTATTCCCACGGGAACGGCAGCTACGCGGGTGAAACATAAATTAAGCTTAGTTTGATCTAGTCTAGGTGGCGTTGTGTGCAAATGTCCCACAATATTTATATATAATAATCGTATGTGTCAGAATGGCGTGAATGGTGTCTGAATAGTCACAAACCTTGGACCAAAAAACTGTACCTAAACTGTACTAAACTGTACCTATGTTTAAAAAAACTGTACCTCAAGCAATTCTATATAAATAGAAAAAAATATGGACACGCCATTCTGACGTCAGGTTGGCGCGCATAGTCGTGTATCGCCCCAACGTGTGGAAACTATGATCTGGAACATATATCAATAAACTGTACCTAAACTGTACCTCATAAAACTGCTATTATAAAAATCTACTACTATAAACTATTATAAAATCACACGTGATATCTGTCAAATCAAGAATAAAAATTTGTTAGGGTTTTGAAACTCACACGACTTGTACTACACATTATAATACAATTCTGGTCTTTTTGCGTATACTTCTACCCGTTCTCACCTCTAGACGTTTCGGCTATATTGCAACAGCCGTGGTCACGAGTAGAAAAGGGTTTGATAAAGTGTTTGACCAATGTTTATTAATTATTAAATAAATGAGCAATAACACTTTTTTGTTCTTGATTTGACAGATATCACGTGTGATTTTAATTTTTTTAACAGCAGTTTTATGAGGTACAGTTTAGGTACAGTTTATTGATATATGTTCCAGATCATAGTTTCCACACGTTGGGGCGATACACGACTATGCGCGCCAACCTGACGTCAGAATGGCGTGTCCATATTTTTTTCTATTTATATAGAATTGCTTGAGGTACAGTTTTTTTAAACATAGGTACAGTTTAGTACAGTTTAGGTACAGTTTTTTGGTCCAAGGTTTGTGACTATTCAGACACCATTCACGCCATTCTGACACATACTAATAATCTATATCTTTTTATGTCATTTCAGAAAAAGAAATCCCGCAAGATCGGTTGCGCCTGGCCGTGCCCCGCGTCGCACCCCGACCACGTGCCGCTGTGGGACGCCCTACCGCCCCCGCCGCCGCCCCCCGGCTCCCCGCCGCCGCCCTTCGCGCTGCAGCCCACGCTCCTGCCGCCGCAGATGATGTTGCAGCAACCTCCGCCCATGATGCAGCAGCAACCGCCCATGATGTCGCAACCGCCTCCCCAAATGATGTCACAGCCTCCCATGATGTCGCAACCTCCTCATATGATTTCACAACCTCCGATGATGTCGCAACCTCCTCGTATGATTTCACAACCTCCAATGATGTCGCAACCCCCACAAATGATGTCGCAACCCCCTCAAATGATGTCGCAACCCCCGCAAATGATGTCACAACCTCCCCAAATGATGCAACAGCCTCCGCCGATGATACAGCAGCAATTGATGCAGCAGCAACAGATGTTGCAGCAGCAGGGCATCAATCCGGCGATGTTACAGGCGCCTCCATTCGCGATGGGCCAAAAAATGGGTAAGTGTGTAAAAGTTCTTTAGCAGTGTAGCTTTTCGTCGTGTTTGACACCCTCACTGTATAAAACTAAAAAGTGTAAAACAGTAAAACCATAATAAAAGACTTCGTTGAAATTTCAAATTCCATGCCGCCTATGCCGTTACCTGGCATACCTTTTTTTACGTAGGTCTGCATAGCTTAACAAAAAGTCGAGAAAAGAAATTAATATTTTGAATGGGAGCTCCCATACTCCCATATAACAAACTAGCTGATACCCGCAGCTTCGCCCGCGTAAAATTTGTTCCCGCGGGAAGTTTTTCCCGGGATAAAAGGTAGCCTATGTGTTATTCCAGACTATAATGTATCTCTGTACCAAATTTCAGCCCGATCCGTTCAGCGGTTTGAGCGTGAAAGAGTAACAAACATCCACACTCACAAACTTTCGCATTTATAATATTAGTAAGATGTATACTTTACCGTTTGTACGGAACCCGCCGTAAACGAGTCCGATTCGCACTTGACCGAATTTTATATTAAAAACAAATATCTATTGTCCACAGATCCAAACGTTTCGCTGCCGAACTTCATGCCACCAGAACCGCCCCCAGGGCTAATATCTTTCTAAAGAGTGGTGCCTTTTTTCTTTTTAAAAGAGTGATGCCTTTTTTCTTTTTGAAAGAGTGATGCCTTTTCTTGTTTTTGGCGTCGCAACGTAACGCGATAGCCAAAGAGTGATGCTTGTGATGATATTATTATAAGTTGGATAATGTTAAAGCTCTTGTAAATATATAGTTTTTATATATTAATTGTTGTTTTATTTATTGTATGTAGTATTTAATACCTAATGGATGGAATGAAACGCAGTTTTTGACAGTATGGGCCACTAGGTGATAGCACTTTGTGGTACCAGGACCTTGTGTTCTTAGAAGGTTGGAGTTAATAGCCCGCAGAGATTATATACTTAATAGATTTCTCCGATTATACTGGTTGATATTAGAAGTTTTCAGAACAACTTTTACCTAAAGAGATATTTTTAAATGTACCTCCTTTTTTTCTAATTTTCAATAGAAGTCTAGTTCCCAGTAATTTTGGGACCGCGGGGGTAAGGTAAATTTATTAATTTTCGAAATTAATGAAGATCGATATGTAACACAAACAAAAGAAGACTATCGGCGGAGTCATAAGGTCGAAAATTGCTTGGTCATAAGGTAAAAATTTTCTACCTTATGATTTCCGAGTCTTTTGTTATTATTGGCCTTGATTTGTTCTAAAAATTAATAAATTTACTGCCAGGGAACTACTGGAAACAAAAGTAACGCTACTTCCGTTATGGATAAACTGACCATTTATTTTTGAACTCAAACGTGACATAAGTTTACCCCAGTTATATGGTAAATGAAAATCAACAAACTTATATTTAGAAAAAGTGTAATTTAATGCAAATAGTCAAAAAAACCGTTGTGAAAAAAAAATCAATCATCCATCAACCATTTTTAAGGGTGGAAATCCGTCAAAGATGCTATGACGGACTCTTAGCGACAAAACTACACGGTGCCCTAACACGGCTCCTAGGAGGAGACGCGGGATAGTACCCGAACTCCTAGGTGAGGCCGCGGTGGAGTAGTCTGTCGGTAATCCTGGGACATCCGAGGGGTTCCACGAGGCTCCCAGTCCTAGGCAGTGGACGCGCTTCCTACGGTTGGGAGCCCCGGCCTCACCTAGAAGTTCGGGTACTATCCCGCTTCTTTGGGGGTTGATTCGGTGTAGGTGGTGCGACCTGCGTGGTACCTGATGTGATGGGACTTTGCTACTTTACACAGAAAACACTTTACGTTAAAAGGTTTATTGCTGCTAAATTATAACTAAAATATGAGAAAATGGGAATGAATACACCCGGTCGCTTATCGACATGCACTGAGCGCGCGGCGCACTTAGTGCGGTCACATCGATGCTGGATCAGCAATACGTGTTCTGTGGTTGCAAGTTGGTATTGCATGGAACATTCGGGTTTTATCCTTACGGCTTATTCGGGCGTGAGGCGTGCGTAAAACTGTCACATCACGTTGCCATCTTGGGCCTGTTTCACTAAGGACGACGAGCAGCCCTCCCGCCGCCCTCAGGCCCTGTAGTCGAGTATTTGGCAGTGGCGGATACAGAAAAATCTCAAGGGGGGGGCGCAAAACATATTTTGAGTTTTAAGCTACCTTTACTATTATCGCAATAAAAAGTAATCAAGTCACATGCGAAGTTTATGAAAATTTTATTTGAAACTAGCTGTTGCCCGCGACTTCGTACGCGTGAAAATTATGATGTAATGCCAATTTGATTGCTCTCTTCTTAGCGCCTAGGATATGCAGCGTGATAATATATAGCCTATTTGAAGACCATACCCCTAGTTAATATTTGTGCAAAATTTGAATCAAATCTATCCAATACTTTTCGAGATCCTTCCGGACAAAGCAAAGCAAACATACAAATCTCAAATGCCAATTTGATTGCTCTCTGCTTAGCCCCTAGGATATGCAGCGTGATAATATATAGCCTATTTGAAGACCATACCCCTAGTTAATATTTGTGCAAAATTTGAATCAAATCTATCCAATACTTTTCGAGATCCTTCCGGACAAACCAAAGCAAACATACAAAAAAAATTGTAACTGTATTTTCGGCTTCAGTATTTTATGTTGAACACCCAGCGACTATTTTTTTTTATATTTTCAATGTACCTACAGTTTTCACTTTTCTATCATTTTATTATATGTATAGATGATAGGTATGTGCAGAAGTTTTGAAAGTTTTGTCTAGCCAATCAGGCAATGCAAAAGGCATCGGATGAGGATGTAAAAATGGCAAAGAATGGTAAAAGGTATAAGCATGTCGCAAAGGAGGTCTTCTTCTATCGTGTCAATGTTTTTTTTTTAAACAAATTTGGCACATGATTCTGCCATTGCAACCGCTCTGTCGGTGGCGTTATTAAGGTTGGCCTTAGAGCAGGATGTAGGACAAAGGGGACATGCGAGTAAGTGCGACATGGACTGCAGGGTGGCGCCGCAGTCATATGCGGCTAAGCCCGGATCTCGCATTCACCACCTGCACAGGTTTTGTCTGGACCGGCCAACCATAGTTCGTAAGCGGTTGAGAGATCTCCAGGCCATCGGAGGTCGCATCTAGGAGGTAGCTTTTCCTGAGGAGGTAAAAAGTCGGAAGGTGGAGGTAGTTTCTCCTTCCACAGCGAGACTCTCAACGCAACAGGGTGTTCATTTGAGGCCATGGTTCTTTGGATAAAGCTTTTACGACTCTTTAGGCGAGCTCTAGGTGGTTGGTGTTCGAATAGGCAGTGTTGGGAGTCCGTCTCTTGTTGCGCCTTCTCCAGTCTGCATGCGGCGATTCGTCTTGTTGCGGGTGGATGCGGGTGGAGTAGGTGATAAAAAGAAAGAGAGAGGATGATAGGAATGCATTTCATAACCGGTTATCTGATAACTTCCAAACAAATATGAAATTCTTTTGGAAGTCTATAAGATCAATGGGGCTCAAAAGACTACATCACAATTCACATAAGAAATCGTGAGGGAAGTTTAGTGAAAGGAGAAAAATGTGTGCTAAAACGGTGGAAGGAGTATTTTGAAAGTTTGTTTGAAAAAAAAATTTTTTCAATGAAAAATAAAACCGACTTCAAGCACATCCTGAAAAGTAAAATTTACTTAGCACAAAGTAATATGTATTTTGATTTTATCAGATTTTATTCAATATCATATTGAAGTCGGCGCCAAGTAAACCCATAGTTTTATGTAGGTATTATAATTGATGGCACCAACTTCAATATTATATTGAATTAAATATGATAAATCAAAATACATATTACTTTGTGCTAAGTAAATTTTACTTTTCAGGATTTGCTTGAAGTCGGTTTTATTTTTTATTGAAAAAATTTTTTTCAACATTTTAAGTGACGGGTGAATCGAAAAATATATCTATCTAGGTGAAAGTTCTCATCGATACAAATCAATCAAGCCCAAACAAAAGGTAGCTGCTGTAAATCGTTAAGGAATTACCTCGACTGTCTTTCGGTTCCATCATCAGATCGACTCCAGACATTCATTAAATTGTAGTACCCTTAAGCACTGAATTAAACATTAACAAACGCATTAGTTGTCCTGTAGGGAGTAGGGACAACTAATTTTCGGTGGTTGCCCTCGATTTCCCCTGAATCCCATCATCAGATTCTGACCTGGAAAAATTGGAACCACCTCAGCAGTGAACTCTATCCAACAAAAAGCAGATTTGAAATTCGTCTATAATTGACGAAATATCGGTGAACATACATAAAACATTGAGAACTTCCTTTTTTTTTAAGTCGGATCTATTAATCTAAGTGTAAAGTTCTCATCAATACAAATCAATCAAGCCGAAACACAAGGTAACTGCTGTAAATTGTTAAGGAATGCCCTCGACTGTCTTTCGACTCTATCATCAGATCGACTCCAGACCTTCATTAAAATGTAGAACATTAAAGCACTTAATTAAAAAGTTAACAAGCGCACTGGTTGTCCCTAAAATTTTCGGTGGTTGCCCTCGTTTTCTCCTGGATCCCATCATCACATCCTGACTTGGTGAAAATGGGACCACCACAGAAGTAAACCCTATTCAACAAAAAAAGAAATTTTAAAAACCGTCTATAATTGACGGAAATATCGCTTAACATACATAAAAAAAAATACATACAGACGAATTGAGAACCTCCTCCTTTTTTTGAAGTCGGTTAAAAAGAGAAAACAAAGGGAAAGGGAAAAGGTCGCAGCAAGAGTGCAAGAACTACCGTGGCATAAGCTTGCTCAGTGTTGTAGACAAACTATATGAAAAAGTGCTGATAAAAAGAGTGATAATTGAAACGGAAGCAAAAATGTGGGATGTGCAAGCAGGATTTCGGAAAGAAAGGGGATGCACGGATCAAGTCTTTTCCTTACGTGCGTAGCTGAAAAGGTTTTGGCAAAAAGTCAAAAAGTCTATTGCATCTTCGTAGACTTGGAAAAGGCCTATGATAAAGTGGTGAGGAATGAAATGTGGACAACACTGTCCAGGTATGGAGTAAACGGAACCTTCATACGAGCAGTGAAATCTCTGTATGAAGACTCCAGTGCTTGTGTCGGGATAAACGGAGCTTGCACAGACTTTTTTTGTACACATGGACAGCTGCTTGAAAAAACTGCAAGAGTGTTATGGTTTAAAAATGAATGAGCTGACCATCAAATGCCTCCTATACGCGGACGATCAAATTGCTTCATCGGCGGAGGAGTTGCAATTGATGGTTAACATAATGCATGATGCGCTTTAAAGTAGAGGTATGAAAGAGAATGTAGAAAAGGCGAAAGTACTTAAATGTTTTTGAAAGAGAAGAAAATATGACGAATTTCAGCGAAAGCGAAAGAGTTTGTGTACTTGGGGTCAAAATTTGCAAGAGATGCAAAGTGTGACTATGATGTTTAACGAAGTTTTGGCAGGTAATCAAGTGAATGGAGCCATTCACGCCTTTATGAGCAGTCAGGATGTGTCTAAAAGGCAAGGATGGCTGTACATAGTGCTTGTACCTACACTTATGCATGTCAGTGAAAGTTGGGTGTTGCCGAAGACGCATGAAAGTAGGTAAAATTAATGCAGTGGAAATGAGAAGTTTGCGAAGTATAGTGGAGTGACATTGATGGATAAAGAAAGAAACTGTGATTAGGAAACATTGCGGCTTGACAGAGGAAGTAGTGACTAAGATAGAGAAAGGGATGCTCAGATGGTTCAGACATATGGAGAGAATGGATGAAAACAGACTGACAAAAGAGATTTATAAAGCGAGAGTGAATGGACAATCTTTTGGAAAAAGACCAGGTCAACAGTACCCTTAATTGGAGAGCATGTATGATAGCACTTATGAAAGTAGAAGAAGCGAAATCGATATGTCAGGATCGTAGCAAGTGGAAAGCCAAAAGCAGTACGTCCGCGGCGTCCGCATAAGATTGTTATGCTTCCTCTTCATTACACGCGAAGTTGAACGAAGTTCGTCGGCGAAGTCGCCCGAGGCAAAGAAAAATTTTAACGAAGTGCCCCTCTGCACTATCGTATTCGTTCAACTTCGCGAGTAATGTAGAGGAAGCATTGTAGTTACATTATAGTTAAAAACCCAAAATATTTTGGGTGGCCTGGCGTGGCGCGGACGAACGACGCGTACGTGCGCCACTCAAGGGGGGGGCGCGCGCCCCCCGCGCCCCTACCCTGTATCCGCCACTGGTATTTGGCAACATTCTAAGTCAGCTTCACCGCAAAACTCCTCTAAGGGAACAATCTTCAACTCGAACCGTGTAAATGTAAAAAAAGAATATATTTTTACCACAATAATTTTACGACTTTATTACATTGTGAATCATTGGCGCAACGAGCTATGCTTGGAAAATCTTTTAAGGGCCTACGCTGCGTTGAGCGGACGCACGGCGAGTGCGTCCGCTCCGCGTGCTTGATTCATGTCATTTCAAGAGCAGCGCTGCGTAGGCGGATAGCCGTCGTAGTAGGTACGCGTCGTGAAGTCGTGAGTACGCGCGACGGATTACGCGAGCCGATCTGTTTCTACAAAATCATTGAGCGCCGCTACGTTATCCGTGTCGCACGCGCCGTGCTTGTACAGTCTTTGCAATAAGTTGATGTCTGTGAGCTTTCGCTGCGTTAAGCGAGTGCCCGTCGCGGATGCCCGACGCGGGTGTCCGTGCCGTGCGCTGGCTCAACGCAGAGAAGGCCCTAAGTATCCCTTATACTTAGTACTCCGAAATGAGGTAATTCGGCAGAGAATTAAAGTGGTCGATATAGCTCGCAGAATAAGCTCATCACATCCGCAGAAGAACTGACGGCCGATGGAGCACACGGGTTCTAGAGTGGCAAACGATTATTCAAACGTTTCGGCAAACGTAGAGTAGCACGCCCACCCGCCAGATGGACAGACAACCTGGAAAAGGTCGCAGGCTGGGACTGGATGCGGAAGAGGCAGGACCATGTATTGTGGCGTAAATTGGGAAAGCCTTCATCCAGCAGTGGACTGCCATAGGCTGATTTGATTGATTGAATCAAATGGGCACCACATTAAAATAACTTTCAATGTTTTTTGAGACATGATTGTAACTTTGCTTATACATAATACCTACTCATTACAGTTCCTGGCTTCGCCTAGTTATCTAAACCCCTATTATTATTTTCTTGTGGGGGACGCCGGCTGTACCGAGCGGACGATCCAACCGCTTTTCCTGCTGTCCATTTCGTCCAATCTAAACCCCTAAAACTTGATGTAAATAATCGACAATGTTATCAGAAGTTTCCCCTGGTTTATCTTGGATGTCTTTATTTTGATGACGCGGGGAATGCAACCCAGCTGCGGGGACAGCTGGGTCGGTGTGTGGGGCTCCTGGTCCCCGAAAGGGACCGTCCTACCCGCTAAACCCTGCGGTGTTCTTCCTCACCCTATAGCCGGGCCGAAGGATATTCAAAGATTCTTCACGTCTGCGTCAATTCAGCCGGGGGTACCCTGCACGTACGTGGCTCTTCTCGAGGGAACAAGGCTCCCCCAGAGAGAGCTCAATAAGGAGCTAACCAAATACCAAGCCCGGATCGTACCGCTGCCTGTCGAACCACCGAGCAGGCGGGCACTAAAAGCATCCCCGGAACACGGGGAGTTGCCATACGCCAGATGATCTTATCTTGAAGGTCTAAAATATTTACTTCCATGCCTTCTGCCTATGGATTCCCTGACCATGCGTGTCTAAAGAGCTTCGAAATTTTAAAAAATCGCGTTGTTACGGAAAACTGCACTATTTAGCGTACCGCCCGGCGCTATGTGTGGGGACAGTCTCTTTCAAAACGGGACGTATGGTCAGTTTAGTCATGGAACTACTAGGAAATGTGTAATTGCTAGCCCTAATATAACGCCAATATGCTTGAACTATTAAATCTAGACAACCAAGTAGTACATTCGTTGAAAAACTTCAATTGTACTGTTTCAATATGTGTAGCAAGTTCCATCAAGTGTCATCAATCAACAGTATAAATAATAGTACAGGTGAACCACGTTTATAAATCGCATCCACAAAGTACGCCTGCTCAGAAGAGAGCAAGCTAGCGCCGATTAATAACGATTGCCAACACTGTTGAAACACCGACTTAATTGTCACCGTCAGAATGGCAGGTTGCCTGTGACAAACGAGTCCCAAAGTATACTCAAAAATTGCTACATGATTGCTTATATTTGCTACACGTCTCCAAGAATTGCTACATATAATACATTTTGAGAAACAAGAATATTTTTTTGACCAGCGGTCCTGACGTTTGGATGGCTGGTTGCCTACGCGTTCAGCATGAAGGACGCAGAATTCCAAAACTTTTATTGCGTGAATAATTGCTTAATAATTGCTTCATTCACGAATTTCAGGTTTGAGCTTCATACGTACATCAGGTAAGAAGATACAGCTATGACTGAAGAAGTGCCTGATATATTGGAATAGCAACAATTTTGTATTACTGCAGCGTCATGTTCTAATCGTGCAGGTGCTAATAATTAAGGGTTATTCTCAAAAATAATAAAATTTATGGCATACTAGCTGACGCTAGCGGCTTGGCCGGCGTGGGATTCTGTTCTCGTTCCCGCATCCCAATAGAACATATTCCAAAGAGCCTATGAGTTATTTCAGACTATAATCTGTGATATTATTATCTATATCTCCCTGTACCATATAATGCCAAATATCGAGTTTTATTTCCTTTTATACCATTACCTTAGGTAGCTAGCCCAGTAGTTTCACGATGGAACTACTGGGATATTTTTAATCCAGTAGTTTCATGGAACGGGCGTAGTCGTGGGAATCATATCGAACAATTCTTTAGAGCAAAGGTGCAAGCAATTCTTGACCTTATAACCGTACGCACCATTTAGGGCCGGCGCCCATTATCGGCATCGACAAGGAAAAGGATCCTTCAGCATCCTACATGCAAGCGCACACTATCGGCAATTATGCTTTGGCATGCTGCAACGTTCTTAGGGATGACGAGGCGTCCTTAAGGATGCCGCACCGTCCTGTAGCTTGCCGAAGCGTCTCAATATCGTATTTCTCGTCATAACAGTCTCAGAGTTGTTACAAGCTAGTTGTCTGAATTGTATTTAATATGGTGGACTGGGATCTAGTGTTCATAGCAACTCTTGCTGAAGAAGAAGAGAAATATAATCAATCAAGAAGATTTTGGGTGAACAACCTTTGATGCAAATGGCGGATGCCTCCCCTCGCCTCGGCGCCGGCGGCGTACCGTAGGATGCCGAAGCATCCCGAAGCATTCTCAAGGCTGCCGATACAGCAGCCTCAAGCATACCGAAGCGGTATTTTTGTTATTACGACCACATATCACGGAAATTTCTACTTTATTGCCATTATATTATAGTACTAGCTGACCCGCGCAACTTCGTTTGCGTCTCATAAGAGAGAGAGAGACAGAGAGAAAGAGCGCTATTGTTTTGATATCATGTTTCCCGTCATTTACCCCCGTTGCGTTTACTCCCGTCGCATCGCTACTATTCATTATTTTAGAAATAATTAACGTTATGTACTGTGATCGAAAACTTCTCAAAAATGCGAGATAGCACCCAAACCCACTTAGGTGAGGCCATAGTGGTAGCCGTAGGTCTGTTGGAAGTTCTGGGTTGACTACCGAGGGCTTACCCGGGGCTCCCAACCGTAGGCTGTTAAGCAGGATACATGTGGTTTTTAGTCTTAAGAGTCCGGCATAGCAAATATGTAGGAATTTCTTCACTTTAAAAAAATGTAACTGTGAGCGAACCTTAAAAGATAAATAAATACCTAAATAGGTATTGTGTTTTAGAACTTTTGAAGAGGAACAATTTTGTAATAAATTATTTTTATGTCACTTCAACCATTTACGCAGAGGCGCAACGAATTCTCTAACGATTAAATGTTTTCCGTTTTCGAAACATTCTCGTTCCTGCACCGTTCCTATAAATCTTAGCATTATGTTATAATTAGCCTTATGCCATTCTCAATAAATGTACCTTCTTACTATCGAACAGTTAAAGAGTTTTTGAAACCCTACCAGTAGTTTCAGTAAGGCTGGCCTTGGTATGATCACTCATGGTCCCTTTGCAGCGTGTGTCCAATCCAGCTACACTTTCGACGTTTGATCTGTTGGTGGATAGGGGTCTCACTGCAGCGTTGCAATAGGCTTACGTTGGTGATTTTCTCGGGCCCGTATATACCGAGGATCCGTTGGAGGCAGTGGTTGACGAAGACTTGTAGCTGGTAGCTGGTGCGAAATGTCTTTAGTGACCTTCCATGTCTCGCATCCGTATAGCAATTAGCAGTACAGTTTTAACGTTTACTTTGTTTTGAGTTTCACTCTTCGAGTCCATTTTCGCGACTGCCTATGGGGCGCAGCTGTGCGAAGGTTGTTCTAGCCTTGGCGAGTCTCGAAATGATGTAGGGTACTCTTCTATCCCATCAGTTTCTGACACGACACTCCCGAGGTACGTGAATTAGTGCCTCCACCACATCTCCTGCGTCTGTCGATTTTATTTTCAGTCCAGCCATTCGCTGCCACATCCTGCACGTTGTTCTGCAGACATGCATGACGGCGTGGCCTGGAGGGTTTAAATATCCAGGATATCAGGATAGTTCCCATTTTATGCCGCGCCGCTTGTTCTTTGCGGTATTCAGCATTATACCATCTATTTTCTATGAATGGTTGTTAACTATCCTGTTATCTTCATAACGATTGTCTAAGGTAAGTACAGGGGTTAGGCGACATGTCGCCCGCACAAAATCTTGCCTGCGGGCGAGTTGTGCCCTTCGTTCAGATGTTGGGGCCACACTCGCCCGGATGTATTTTTCGACTGGGCCAGTTGTACTCCGGACAAAATTACTAGTAGTGAAGTCGCCCACTGATGTAGATTCTTATATCCATCTGGTAGTTGTGAAATTTTTCATTGTTGAAAATCATTAGGAGTCAAAATAACTTAGATTATTTCCACAATTACCTAGGAAATATGAGAGGATTATTTAGTAGATACTAGCGGATATTACGCGGTTTCACCCGCGTTATTCCCATTCCCTTAGAAATACGGGAATAAAATATAGCCTATGTTCACCGCAAAGCGTGTAGCTTCCCAACAGTGAAAGTATTTTTAGAGTAGGTCCACTAGTTCCGGAGCCTATTCGACGCAAACAAACAAACAATCAAATCTTTCCTCTTTATGATATTAGTATAGATGATACGAATTTTTATAATAATGTAGATATATTTGTTAGACTAACTTGGCCCAGACTCAAAGTTTCTTCCAAAACTACTTATTACTCTGTAGATAGTCACAAGAAATTTGAAACAGTAATTATAATCTTGTGTGACATAGGGATGCACTAAGAGGATGAATAGGTACTCACATACATACATATTAAGTATTCAAAATTCAAACTTACGGCTGCTTATGTTTATTTTTATTATTATAATTTTAAATCGATACCTTTTTTGTTTTATCTGCATTAACCTCGCAGAAGTTTCATTTTTCACAGTTACAACTTTGAGTCTGGGTCAAGTTAGTCTAACAAATATATCTACATTATAAAAATTTGTATCATCTATACCTACTAATATCATAAAGAGGAAAGATTTGATTGTTTGTTTGTTTGCGTCGAATAGGCTCAGGAACTACTGGACCGATTCGAAAAATACTTTCACTGTTGGGAAGCTACACGCTTTGCAGTGAACATAGGCTATATTTTATTCCCGTATTCCTAAGGGAATGGGAATAACGCGGGTGAAACCGCGTAATATCCGCTAGTCTCTACTAAATAATACTCTCATATTTTCTAGGTAATTGTGGAAATAATCTAAGTTATTTTGACTCCTAATGATTTTCAACAATGAAAAATTTCACAACTACCAGATGGATATAAGAATCTACATCAGTGGGCGACTTCACTACTAGTAATTTTGTCCGGAGTACAACTGGCCCAGTCGAAAAATACATCCGGGCGAGTGTGGCCTCAATATCTGAACGAAGGGTACAACTCGCCCGCAGGCAAGATTTTGGGCGGGCGACATGTCGCCTAACCCAAGTACAGTACGTATTTTCAAAAGAGTTTGTTCACAAACTCTTTTGAAAAAAGTTTGTTCATAAACTCTATGTTTAATTTCTTTTTCAGAATATTGATGACAATAAATTGATGTCATTTTATACACGCTTACGTCTACTACATCGATACATGTAATAAAATTCTAACACGCCGTCTAAAATTCTATACTGAGGAATAGCTTTAATCATTAAGCTCTATTTTGATTAAGCAAACAGGGCAGATTCACATGCTACTTGATGAGTATGATTAATAAATAACTTTAATTTCATGGACCTTATGTGACGTAGACAAAGTTGCGAGGGTCAGCTAGTTAAAAGATAAAACAATAGGTTTTTTCTTACCTACTTAAAAACTATTTTTACGAATTTTATGGTAATAATAGACATTCTTTGAAATGTGCATTTATGGTATTGTTGTGACTTTTATGACACGTTTAAAGTACATAGGTATGGAATAGATGGCGCTCGCGTCTACGTCAGCGTGAAATTTTACATCCCGCTTCCCATGGGAACGTAACTCCGGGATAAAAAGTAGCCTATGTGTTATTCCAGACTATAATGTATCTCTGTACCAAATTTCAGCCCGATCCGTTTAGTCGTTTGAGCGTGAAAGAGTAACAAACATCCACACTCACAAACATTCGCATTTATAATATTAGTAAGATATTGCTATTTGCCACCAAAAAATCCTTTTCCTTGCCGATGCCGATAATGGGCGCCGGCCCTTACCTACCCCCTTGCCGATATTCTTTTGATTTATCGATCTTCATTTTATTAAAAAATTCATGAATTAAATTCATTTTTTTAAAAAGCACATAAATTACGTATTTCGACACACTTTTCTTTTTAATACAAATTAAAATGATCTTAGACCATGTTTGTCACCACACTGATACATATTTATCATGTTCTCCGCGCGATCTTGGCAAGATCACATATGACATATGTGCGTGTGTGCACATCACGTTTTTTTTCAAAGCTTAAAACACATACGGAATATGGCAAAATCGGTACTAAGCTAAATATTACACAACGGATTTTACTAGCATAAGTAGATTGATTATAATTACTAGCATAAGTAGATTGATTATAATTATGCAAAAATTGAAAAATAAAAAAAATGCACATATGGAACTTGTCAGGCGCAACGAAGATATTCAGCGGTAAATTTGTTAGAATAACCCTCAATTATTAGCGCCTGCACGATTAGAACATGACGCTGCAGTAACACAAATTGTTGCTATTCCAATATATCAGGCACTTCTTCAGTCATAGCTGTATCTTCTTACCTGATGTACGTATGAAGCTCAAACCTGAAAATCTTGAATGAAGCAATTATTAAGCAATTATTCATGCAATAAAAGTTTTGGAATTCGGCGTCCTTCATGCTGAACGCGTAGGCAACCAGCCATCCAAACGTCAGGTCAGGACCGCTGGTCAAAAAAATATTCTTATTTCTCAAAATGTATTATATGTAGCAATTCTTGGAGACGTGTAGCAAATATAAGCAATCATGTAGCAATTTTTGAGTATACTTTGGGACTCGTTTGTCACAGGCAACCTGCCATTCTGACGGTGACACTTAATTGCGTTAAATTAAGATTGAAAATGCAATAAATCCAGAGAGTAGTGCTATCTCGCTCATTGTTCCTCATTGCACCGCGATGCTGCGGGCATCGAACATGGCGTGCAGGCGGCAACCAATAACAAAGGGCCATGTTTGACGAGTCTATGCGGAACGTTGATTGGTTAAGATGTTTACGCGCGTTTCGAATATGAGACTTCTGCGCAGGTACATCGATGTAACTTATAAATGTGGTACTACTGTACATTATTGATAATACCTCACATCCAAACTTCGAAATAATCCTTTGTGGGTCACACAAATATGTTCCGACCCGGGATTCCAACACGGGTGCGGTGGGTAGCACGGCAGTTGTATATACTACGCCACCGAGGCCGTTGTTAGTCGTTATAGGTTAGTCTTCGCTATATAAAACTAGTTTTTTAAATCCTGCCCTAGGAGTTATCTTGTGTTGCGAAGACTTCTAAACCACTTCAACAGTGAAATATTTTATGTGGTCTACGCAGCACCAAATGAGGTATTACAATGAAACACATATTTAAAAACAATAAAATAGATTTTCATTTATTGTGAGACGAAAAATACAACAATGGGACTTATCAGCTAAAATGGTTAGTGGCAGACTGTCGTGTCAAAACAATTGATTGTTAGGTATAGGGCGACGCGGTATACCACGCCCCTCTACGTTACAGTATAGACTCCTAATTATTTATGTCTTTCATTGGGGAACTCGTGGTAACGAATATCAACCAAACGATCGAGTACACAAAACGATACCATGATATATCTATTCACTGAACCCATAACTAATATTATTTTTATTTAAACATCGTGAAATTTCAATAGTTTCATTTTTTAACTATTTTTTTTTAAAAAGGCTTTATTGATTCGAAGCTAATACTTAATTACTTACAAGATTGTTTAATAGTTTTAATAGTTGTCGCGCCACTCGTCCGTCCGATGCTCAGTGCGCGAGTGGCCGCCTGTCACGTGACATTGACGTTGACGTCTGACACTGACGCGTGACACGTGACCGGGCTGGCCGGCGAGCTATCCGCTGGCCGGCCAGCTACTCCTGAACGGAACGCGTCTACGAGCCTCACAAATAAAACGTAACAACTCTCAAATACCGCTACTATGAAACGTCCTATACAAAATTGAACATTGCCGATTCACTAGATCGCATTGATGTCTCATTATCAATAGGTAATATTACACTAAAACAAGTGGGGGCCGCCCGGTGCGACTCAACTCGACAATGGTCTCGTTCAACTCGTCTCCTACTCCAATATTACATGTCTTAGTTTATAATGTCGAAAATGCCACTGCTGCGAACCTACGTCGCCTATAGTCGAGCGCCACGCTATTGCTCATAGAGAAACAATTCAGAAATCAATTCGTTACACCGTAGACTATATCTTGTTTAATAAACTTGAAGTATTTATCAATAATCAATAAGTACATTATAATAATTGAATAATTAGTATTTGTTTCATAAGAGACTAGCATTACAAATAAATACCATCAGCTATACAATTTTAATGTTTATTTCTATTTTAAACATTTTGAAGATGTTCAAAGTGGACTACGTCGGTTTTTACACGAGAACGGCGCGAACGGTTCTCGGGTAAAAACCTTTAGTTGAATGCGTCTACGCTTCGAGATATGACTTAAATGTATACTTAGATTTAGGGGAAAAGGTCATAAAACAAAAAAGTTATTGAAATTTATAACAAACACCTTAACTTATAGTTCAATAATTTAGTTAAGTATATATATATATATATAGATGTAGGTAGTGTGTGCGCGGCGGGCGGGCGCGCGCGCTACGTAGGTACAAACGGCGTGCGGCGCTACAAATGAAACACTTTATACAAAAGGGCGCGCGCGGCCGCCCGCCGCGCCTCCCTCACAACATGTCTTTGACAAAAGCAATATAAAACATTTCATTCCGTGTAAGAGGTGACACGATGGTATGCGAAAACTTTTTTTTTTCAAAAAACACACGTTCATTCTCTCGTCCTCGCACTTAAATCTAAAATTAATAATTAGACAATATTTCTTTATTTGTTCAACAGACGCGCGAGCCCGCGACGGAGCGCGCGCGTATTATAATAAAATATTTTCAAAACAATCGAATAATTAAACACACTAGTTAACAATATAACTCACGCTCGAGTACACCGGCGGGCGCGGGCGCAGGAGCGCGACACTCGACCCTCGCGCGCTACAAATCATATACGAAACTCCGTCATCCTCCGTTTAAAAATATGATTTTATACACAATCGTTTTCAGCGTCAGTTTGAACGTTTGCTACGCGTGCGAGGCGGTGCGCGGTGCGCGGTGCGGCGTGCGGCGGCGGGCGGCGCGGCGGTTACACGGCGGTCTCGGTGTGGCTGTGCGAGCTGAGCCGCTCCACGTCCAGGTCGGGCGCCAGGTGGTCGCGCGGCTCGTACTCCACGCTGGACGAGTGCGAGAAGCGCTTGGACAGCGCCGTCTGCTTGCGCAGCGCCTCCGCCAGCGCCGCGTCCGCCAGCGAGCCGCGCGAGTCCAGCCCCTGCCGGAACGCGTTCACCACGCGGATCTGCGCACCACCAGCCAACAGGTCAGTACGAGCCCTCACAGACACTCACAGGCTCACGGGTACGCGCAGATTTATACCGTGCCACTCACATTATACAACTAAAGGCAAATGACGCTTACCGAACACGGGAGGCAAAGAAAGTTAATATTAATTCCAAAATTGAATACTACAACGCGGCAGTGATGGCATTATTCACATTCATCATGAATAATGCCATCATACTATGGCGGCATTACTCACGTATTCACTTGTGGATTTGGGATTTGCTTTCATGGCCTCACTTTCTCGTTCTGTAAGCGTAATCTGCCTTTAGTTTTATAATCTGTGCCGTCGCATATACTAATACCGATTGTACAAAACCCACAAAAAAGTTCAGAATTTTTTTCTTCAGTCGCGGGTAGTTCCCATAAAAGTTATCGCTCAATGCTGCGTGCGAATCTTCGCGTACCCGTGAACGTAACAATTCCCCACACACTGTACATCACGCCCTGTGGCAGCTATACTGAGCCGAGTCACCGTTCAAGAGCCCCGTTCCACTTTACACCAATAGAAAAGAGACTAGACGCTAAAGATGATCAATACCGATGTGTTATACGTTCCTATGTTGAAGTGAGACTAGAATATAACTGTCCCAGTTCATCATTTGATCGTATAACAGCGTCAGAGACAATTGTGACTCGGCACACTATAGCAGACACTTCATCAGACATTCATGGCGCCCTGACGAGGTAACATCCAGATTTTTATCAACCCGGTCGGTACACATGAAACGACTACACTCTCAAGTTCAATTCGTTGCTTTACTAAAAAGTGTGCTTATTCTTACGAGTTAATAAACATCTCTGCTACCATTCCCATCAACAAAATACCTTAACCGCAGTTTTAACAACACATAATAGTGAAATGCCAACACCAATATGTTGAATGTAGAAATACCAGATGAATATATAATCCGTCAGAGCGACACGAATGTTCCAGACCCAGGTGACGCTGCCCTCCAGCTTGTCCCGAGCCATAAGGCCGAGTGGGGCGAGCTGGAGGGACGAACAGACCATGAATGTACAATGTCAACAAATATAAGCACACCGAACCATAAAAAGAGGCAAGAAAGCGTAGGTAATTTAAAATTCCAGTCACAGAGTAGTAGGGTCGCGACATCGCCGCCGCATGCCATGCAGAGCGCGGCTCGCTCGCGGGAGGGGGCCGGGGACGCCCTCGTCACGCCTCTGAATACAGACATCGCCGGATCCGAGTGCCGAGTGGTGAGTCTACCGTCCGTGTTACATGCACAATCCCATCATGTACGTATCTGTGACTGCATTTACACATCTCTATGTGAGCTACGCGCGAAAGCTCTATGGTTAATGCGTTGCCCTATGTTACACATAACATTGCACATGATACGAAGCAACACATCGCTTTACCCAACAACGTCCTATATCCGAAATTATTAGAAGCAAGCTGATAAAAAAACCCTTAAATTGACCTCATAATGAGTTCCTTTGCCAATACAGTATATACGTTAAATTGAAGCGTTTAGCTAGCCTATAGATAGATAGAAAATATTCATAGTTCTAAAAGCTATAATATATTCGTTTAAATGACAACGGATGCTTCTAGTTTTGAAATGATACTAAATGCTATTATGTCGAATCCCTGGCATTTTGTGCTTTTACTACCAGAACTCCACGAATTGACGTTTATTATGCCTCGGTCCCACATGGTATAGCCATCTCATACGATCAACTACGTAGAGTGCCAGAGACAATTCTTGTAAATGATTGAGCACAGCCATCCAATGTGTGGACCAGACGCAAGTGCAAAATGTGAGGCAAAAAATAAAAATCTATGCTATGATGTATGGTTGCCAAAATAATAGTAATCTATGTCTATATAATGCAGGGGACCGCTACTAAGTATTCAAAATCCAGAACTTGGCAAAGCCCATCCTTATTACAAATTGGCTATTGTTGCTCCCTATCCTTATTAAAAGTTAGTGAGATTATTTACAAAAACACTTCAAGCGGCTAAATGTTAGACATGAAAAATATCAAAGTACCCTAAATATCACAATAAAAAAGTACTTCTTTGCGACTATGTTAAAATACATATTTATTTACATAATTACTCCAATAATGTCCTCTATTATTATGGTATTTACATGAGAACGTATTTCAAATGAAGTAGATTCAAATTTTCAAATCTTACGTTTTAGTGAAACACAATAATATTTTAAAAAACGTGAAAAAGCTGATTGCTTTCTTCAGAAATATACACATAAAGTGAAGGGCGCGGACAAGGCAACAATATTTACACATAAAACAGCACATGCGTCAGGATACATGCAACAATGATGTGATATCATGCAGATGGCGCTGACCGTTGCACTTCGTAAACGTACTATAATTTGCAAGAATATAAAAGTGTTCTGCGTATAAATATATGTGCTTTGGACTGAAAAAAGCATCAGTGCGTAAAGCGTCATGTAACGAGCAGGAATTGTAAAAAAAACAAACCAGAGATGTCGAAGTGCACAGTCAACGCTACGACAACACACTTGTGGGATACATATACAGAACGGATAAGTTGTAGGTATAGATAGATAGAGTACAGTATTAAACATTTTGAACATATAAAAAAACGTAAAACTGTTAACATAAAAATAGTCAAATCAACAAATAAATAGAGTAAAACAGGCTGTCCTCTCGTAAATTCGAATCTTACAGCTTGATCAGTTGACGTCTTGCTGTAGGGGACGGGTATCAATCGTTCTTGTAACTCTCCACCTATCACCTTCCGTGTGCAATTGGGTTTTCATGGAAAAGAAAATAAAAACGAGAACATGAAGTAAAAGGTAACGACACAGAGAGGGCACCGCAAGTCGCGGAAAGAGCACAAGGCTGCGTGCTGGACGTCCAACGCGATTGTACACACCTCGCTCATTATAATTTAAAAGAAAATACTAAAAAGAGGTTCTATACAAATGAAAATATATTTTAAAGGGATTACAAAAAACATAGAATAAAAAAGTAGAATCGCGTTCGACACATAGCAGTGATATTTTTAGAGTGTAATATCAGAAAATAGATACAGAAGTATGTCAGGGGGACTATACGAAGCAGTGCGCCTCGCGAAGCGATGAGCGTTATACAGAAGAAGGTACATATACATATAAATAGATACACAGAACTAAAGTATAAGACGCAGGGTACATCCTAGAAGGTACCTTAAGAAGCACATTCATGGGGGTTGTGCACTTAAAACTATACTTTATACACATTTCCATCCAGGGCTCCGTTACATCTATTGTTTGAAAAGAAAAACACAACGCAATAAATAAAAAAGAACATAAGTTTAAAAAATAACTTATTTAAAATAAACCAACAACATTTAACATCGAACATTTAACCTATGGGTCCTTTATGTTGGTTTCGTTGTAGTCATTTGTTTAACATGTGTATTTTGTCAGTGTATTTGTGTGTGTGTATGTATGTATGTGTACGTATGTATTTGTATGTGTACGTGTGTGTTAAGTGTTCAGGCAAGTATCGAGTGTTCGTATGTCCAGTCATCATGCGAGCTATATCTAGTGAAGCACACACAATGTGTCGTTGTACCGACGTAGTCGCTCACATACCAGATATATCTACCGTATATTTATGTTCAACTATTCTAGGTCAAGCGTTTTTACATCTATATTACAGAAGCATACATATACGACAGTTGTGACAACTAGATGAAACCTACACATTATTTTTTTGTTTTGTGACTATTTTTTATTAAATTACATAATACATTTATGTATAAATATATTTTGTTTTAGCGTGGCGTTATTTCAAGCTCAGCACGTATCTATTTATATATTTACAGTCAATGCATATACGGTACATACAGTGTCACAATAATATTGCAAAGTAAGTGTGTGTGTCACAATTACGATGAACATTAATAATTTACCTTAGCATTTGGCTTGCGATCAGCCAGTATGTCGGCCACATACGCAGTGACTCTACAACTAACGACCATGCGTCAGTATATATATCTGTGAGCTACGGGTCTAATATACACATCGAACAGCGTGTAAGCGCCAAGCATTCTAACATAGATCTAGACCGTACGACATTCAGGCCCATGTTGGCCACTGGCCACGGGCGCCAACAACAAACATTTTGACCAACATCGACACATCAATATATCCCATAACTGCAAGTTTACCTTATAATTGCAGCTCTCCACATTGTGGCGGGTGAAATGAAAGTTACTTTGGAGTATAGATACTTTATTACTAGTTTAGGAGACAACAAGCGTTATAAATAACGAATAAACAACAGTACCAGTTTATTATAACGTGTTATCGGTACGTAGCGATAAATCATGCTTTACTATTGGTATTTTAGTTCAATTATTATTTTATTTATTGTGTTTTAAACGCTATCCGGCGTGTACGCAGTTACTACAAGCGTTATTAGTATTTTTTGTTAAAAAAGGAAATGTTTTTTAATATTTTTGTTACATCTAAATTTTGGTAAACACCAATAGACTATAATTCATCCATAGTATAAGTAAAATCCATAGTTTTATTTACTGTCTAAGTCAGCACTGGCGTGGCAGGCAATGATTTAATTTCTACATGTGGTGCATTTAAAGATTAAGAATAAAATACACTAATTTTTTTGTTAAATATTTAGTAGTAATATACTTAACATAGAAACCATATTAAACTTTATTTAGGTACTATAAAATATAGGGACGATAATTAAATTTGCTTGAAATACCTTGGAGGAAAAAACAAATTAAAACAAGATTAGAATGGAAGACCAGAGAGTAGTAGACAGTTGTGTAGTGTAGGAGACAGCGGCGTAAAAATGGTACAAAAATATTTTTTTGATCTTATCGTGCAGATCAAAATACATAAAAAAGTTTAAAGAAAACATAGTCAATGAGTATCAGATTGTTCATGCAAGATTTATAAGAAAAATAATTATTCATTGTGCCATACATGTCTATGCATACAATTCTACTGTCTTTCTATTATGTATTGTCTATAAAATGAGCATAGCAGTTGTGTTTCGTGGTTGTGGTCGCACAAACCATTGAAATCTTCAACTACAGGACAAAACACAACGGGCTCTAGAACGAAACACACCATATCTAACACTAAAATATTAAAATCCACATCAATACGCATTCTTTCAATAACACATAAATAAATAATAAATAAAACAAGCAAATTTAAATATCATCTTATCATTAACGTTTATAAAAGCACTTGAATAGCACAAATTGTGTATTTTGTTATATTTTATAGTTATAAAAATGGCACATGTATTTATTTTGTATTATATACTTTGTATTTTTAACACATAACAACAGTTATATTTTAGAGATATTAATTACAAGGAAAGGTTGTGGTCAAAGATTTAAATATTTACATAAAGTTGAAGGAATATGATAGAAGTTATAATTATATAAGACATGCTTTTATATATATATTTATATATTCTCATATTATATACCGTTAGTAAAATAACTTTGCTCAAAATCTAATATACTCCATCTAAATAATGGTGCACCATATTTATTACATAAATCTAATTAATATATTTTAATTTTTTTGCGAGTAGACTAATATTTTACTTATATTTTTGTGAAATTTAAAGGATCCTTAACTAGCTACTGCATTTACATTAATAGGAGATTCCATTTCATTCGAGAATATATTTTGCGAAAATTCCGCGGCAGTTGAAACTGTTTTGTTTTATATATTTTGTTATATTGTAAAATGGCAGTAGTTTTATATCATAATTTAGTTGCGATGCTACAAATTTAAAAATTTTGTATAATTTTGGGGCATTTTTATTCATCGCTTTGATGCGATACAGGGCTGAGGGCGGGCAGTGAGCTTCCGCCAGATTGCACGCTGATCCTTCGGTGCTCCGCCAAATAATTATTGACAAATATCCTGCGACCGGCCAATATGTCCGCCTTTTGCTGCAAAACAACATCACGGACTTGTCAGTGTCGCGCCCTACTGCGCCGAGCTCCTCGACTATACACGTGCTCTACAGCGAGCCGCTTAACCAAACTGCTTTGTTGCCAATACAACTAATAAATTACGTGGAAAATTGCCTATGGTATTCCAAAATCAAACGGTATCATAACCAAAGGTAGTTTACTTTTTAAAAAAATCTGTTCATTTGTCTTTAGAACACCACATCTACTGATAGTGAAGAGTATTAGCTATAGAAAAATGCTATAAAAATTTTAGAAAGCAGTTTCGTTAGTATGTGCCTAACTGTAACTAGTAAAAGGGGGGCATTCATAGCTTGGGGTTCGAGGGCATCCAGTAGCAAAACACTAAATATATAAACAAAATAAATAAAAAAATATAATAATGAAACGTGTGGGTCTACTGCTACTCAGAAGTTCCGTATGTTATATAATCCGGTATGTGAGCTACTCGTGACAGTCGCAACAAGCTTCCATCGCAGTCACTTCCCCTTGTACAGGAACCAAATAAAATATCCGCTTTGTCAAATAAATACGTTTATTGTAATGAGTTTTTTTATAATGCCGGTTAAGTATGTAATATTTAACAATTAAAAAGTTACAGTAAAATTCAATAATTATAAAAAATAATACGAAAAATGTAGATATTACATAAGTACATACACAACCGAGTTAATCAAAAATAAAAATTAAGTGGATTATGTAAGAGCCGTTTTTATTTATTTATTTCTTTTAAAAATATCTTAGTTTACTAGTTTTGGTGTAAAGTGAAGATAAATTGATGCGTTTATTTAGTTTTTTTTTCATGTAAATATTTATTTATCTTAAAATCTAGTGTTAAAAGTTTTGTAAGTAAAGTTATCGTGGTTGTATATAATAACCATTTTTGTTCTATGCCGAACTGTTACAGTAATAAAAATTAAAAAAAATCGGATATAAAACTTTTTGAGGATCTGATAATATATAAAAAAGATCTGTAATCAATAAAACAAAAGTATATTACCAGACCCTCTGTACACACATCTACTTAAAATAACAAATGAAAAAAAAAATACAATGTGCAATACTCACATACATCTGTATACATGCAAAACACTGTAACATAAGCATGATCACACTGTAAATGCGAAGCAAAAAATATTAAAAACAAAACAACATTTTGTACCAAAAAAAGAAAATACATTTACTTCCATTATAATGCTCAATACTTATATCTAGGTGAGCGGCCATTTTGTGCGCGCGGCGTCACAAAATGGCCGCTCGCGTTCTCACCTTCATTGGTGTACGTGATTACTGCTTATTGAATTATACGTAATTGTTGATATAAGTCGCTAACATTAGTCAACTATTGGCTTTGCTATTAAATTTTTTGAATAAGTGTTACAAATCCGTTACCTATCTTAATCAGTGTATATTTAAACAGTGAGTGTATACTAAATCCGATAAAGTAGTACAATATCTAATATACAATACAAAAGACGTGTGGTCCGTACGCAAGGCCAACAGTCGCAATACCGATATGATTCAATAAAGCCGTTACGTTACGAGTGACCGAAGTCGGCGGGCAGCCATGTGCAGACACGTTCCATGCTCTAATCAACGTCTCAACGTGTACCTACATACATAAGTCCGTTGTCTATACTTACAACGTCACTCCCTATGCGAGTCAGACCTAAACTTACCGTCAACATCTGAAATAGAGCGATTCGGCTAAAAACGGCGGGCCCCACCATAAAAATACTAATGGTGAAAGAAAATGCTATGGAATTTGCTTGAAAATTTATTTTTCAATGTAAATAGTATCTCGTAACATTTCGCAAAAACCAATTTTTAATTTTAAAGATACACTTTTTATGTTAGAGCACTTTTTTCCCTTTGATTATGCGTGAAGTGTCTCATTCATACTAAACTTTAGGCGTATACATAAAGATTTTAGACAATATAACAATTTTTAAACCATCGCAATCACCGTCTCGTAAATAAAATACTTAATATAAAGGCAGATAAATCGACAGATCTCAAAGATAGAAACGGGGTTAAAAGTGGTCCCAAAATTTACTATGAAACAAAACACACAAGCTGCCAAGTACCCTCAATAGTTCACACTAATCATATATTCTCGTAACAAACTAATTATATATGAAGCTAATAAGAGAAGTCGAAATCTTTATAAAGTTTGATTCTTATTATTGATAAAAAGTTGAAGATTAAGGATATTAAAAAGTTTACAATTCAAAATGGAGTTCAATAAATTTTTCATATAGCTACCTATACAAAATATCACCGCTCCGATACTCATAAAAAGATTGTTTTTTTTAAGATCGCTAGATCACTAACTTATGTACAAATACGTTCATCTCTAAAACAGCAGTGTTCGATCGTTCAAACGTCGGGTAGAAAGAATCGTACAACCTACGTATATGAATAGAGGGTCCCGACGCTAGGATACGCTCGATCGTCAACCGATAAAACGTCGCAACATCGCTACCGAAACGCTAAAATATGAAACATCAACAGGTCAGAGCGACGCTCGCACACGCGCGAGCGGTCACAGGCACGATGCGGCGGGGCCCCGGCGGGCGCCCAACTACTACGTCTAACAGTTTAACACTTAATGAAAATACCTAACGCTAAATAAGGGGCGGGAGCGACGCTAAGTACGGTCGCCGTCGCGCGCAAACTCAGTCGACGCAATAAAAACAAAACGTGGCGGACAGGTGTTCGGTGGTGGGGCAGTGTGCGTGGCGCGGGCGAGCGGGCGGCGCGGGCGCTAGAATATGGTGGTCTCGGTGCGGGCGGCGGCGGTGGTGGTGGGGGGCTCCTCCGCGTCGATGTACTGGATGTCGGCGGGCGGCGCGCGCAGGCGCGAGCGCAGCCCGGCCGCCGAGTGCGCCGACAGCCGCTCCTCCAGGTCCTCCAGCGTCGACTTGAACGCGCGCACCACGCGCAGCTGCAACAAGCACACTGCACGCGCCCGTCCGCCCGCCCCGCCCACTCCCCGCCCTGATCCGGCCCGGCCCACTCCCCGGCCGCGCGAGAGTGTGGTGTGGATGTTCCCCTGGGACCGCGGAGCGCGTGTGTCTGTATTCAGTGGCGGACTAGGCTATCGACTACGGCATGCTCGGGGCGCGACGCGGCGCCGCTACGCAGGACAGAACAGCTACGGTGCCGGCGAGGGTTCGGCCGAGGACTCGGGGTGGACACGGTGACGGCCAAGCGGGAGGGGACCGTTGCGAGGGGAGCCGAGGTGGCCTCGGCGGACGACTGTGCCAGGGACGCGAGCGAGCGCGAGCAAACTCGGTTTGGCCGCGCTCGCCGCGGGAGGGGGCGAGAGCTACGACCAGAGACGAGAGCGGATGCACAACAGACCAGAAAACAAAACTATAGAAACGTCGCCGGCGGGACGACACTCCACGCGCTCACAGAACCGTCACGGTCGATGAAACGTTCCGAAAGATGGTCACGACTGAATCGATGCGTCGAGCAAGAAAACTCGGCAGCGCGCTCGGGCGAGTCGGCGGTCGAGTGTCGCCGCTGCCGGCGGAGGGAGGTGGGGGTGGGCACACTAGGCACTAGGTGTGGGTGTGGTGCGGTACCGTGGGCGTCCGGCGCGCGGGGGGCGGCGCGGCGCGCCAGGCCCGCCCCTACACCTCGGTCTCGAGCGCGGCCCGCGGCTGCCAACAACATCGCTCTACGCCGCGCGGCTCGACGCCCCACTCCGCGCCCTCCTACCGACCACCAACCCACGCTGTACTCACGCCTCATCATCGCCCGCACTCTGCGTACGGTGTGTACGCACCGCACGGCCCGGCTCGCACCCGCCTCGACCCTCGTCGAGAGCGGTGCGATCGTAAAATGCCAACGGTACTATTTAGGAATCTAACTAATCCCAGGCAAAAAAAACATTGCATCAATTATTGTACCCGGGTTGGACATTACAGTGTGTAATAGAAAAAATATTGATTTCTTAGATTTTTTTATTACAGGAAAAATATGCAGCATAGTGTGTAGCCGTTATTGTTCTCGTTTGTAAACTATGATGAGAGCGGGGCGAGATGATGAGGTCTGATTACATCATTTGTTAGAGTGAGTACTTCCGTAGCTCCACAGCTGTCCGGGCGGCGTGCACGCCGGCGCGGAAAATAAGACCCTTTATTATACAAAAAATCAGGAAATAAACCGAAACGGAATATTGTGTATCGTGTATTCTGATTCGTGTAGGGGCCGCGGACGGCCCGTGTCACGTGATACGAATATGACCCGAAGAGTGCCAACGGAGGAAAGAAAAAAAAAACAGTAACGGAAAAAAAGAAACTTAAAAAATGTAAGGTCGAATCGAGGCCTTGTTACCCTGAAGGTCGACTGCCGACTACACTACTCCTACACAACGCAGGGACATCGCCTACGATGCTGGGGTGAGGACCAGGGGTGCACTAGCTCTTACACACGGGTACACCTAGCTACTTGCCGAGGGACGGCTTTATACACTTGTTTTATAAGTGAAGTACAACTATACGTTTAAACTGGATGGTATTTAACTGTCTTTTTTTATCAAATTCCATTATGCGTCTATGGTGGTGGCTCGCAAGTCCGCATGAAGTGGTACTTACACTAAGGTACATCTACCATGCCTTTTGTTATTGTGAAACTTTGGTTAAACGTCTATTGAGGAGCCAAAGAAGGAACACATTAGGTTTTTAGTACGTGTTGACTGATTTGTATTGTGAAAATATCCCATGAAATAAAAAACACATTTGTAAATAATTATGTTGAATGAGAAATTGATATTTGCACAATATTTCATAGTCGAAAAAGTTAGGAAGCTGAACAAATTCACTGTTTTTTTTATTTGTAACTCAAGTAACAGAAGTATTTAGTTTTCTCTACATATACACTATACTTACCGCCGTCTCGTCGTATAAAGAGTATCGCTATATACATGTACAATAATATGGACACTACATCAAGCCTAACAAGACTTACGCAAAATAACACAATGAAGGCAACTGTCCAACTGCAAGGCAATGCAAAACTACGGATGATGGACTCGTCTGTCCAGCGTGACGCTTGTACCCACCTGTCACGTGACTGACAACACCCCGACATTACACGCCACTAACGGGGACAACATTCACAACAAAAACAAAAAACAAAATAACAATTACAAAAAATAAAAACAACAAAACAAAAACATAAAAACACTGACAACAACACAACGGCAAAGGAAAGATAGGTTCGACCGTAAATGGGACTTTAGTGTTAGTATGCGAGCACACGGCATGCTCTCGCTACGTGTGTATTTACTCATTGATAGATCTCAAGAAAAAATCCACTCCACACTCAAGTAAATTAACGTTCATTTGAACAGCAGTAACTGAACACAAATCGGTAACAAAATAATATGAAAATAATATCTCAAGTGGATAGTATGTTTATATTAAATCAATTCATGTTACTGCCAAATATCGGACGCGGGTTAGTCGGTACGCCGTGCGGGCCTGTCAATCTCAGGTTCTTTGTATACGGCGGTCATATACAGAGCTGGGTTGCTTTGGATCAGTAGCGGGAAGTATCGGGGTGGCGTATCACAAGCAAAAATACTATTCTTAAAAATAAACAAAATAAAAAACAGACAAAAAATTAACAAAAAATAGTAAAAAATAAAACCAAAATCAAACAGTCAGTATGACTAGAGTTAAAGAAAAGATAGAGAGAAGTAGAGATAGTCATAGTCATATTCATACCGCGATGTGATTTATGTTGAGTGAATATAATAATATTTATCGGGTAGTCATATTAACTGTTTGAAGGTATATACGAGGGATAAGTAACATTGTCACAGCCTACAAAGAGCATGCCAATGGGTAGTAGGAGGGCTGACAGTCAACTCAGGTATTAAATGTTGTCAACAAAATATAATGGGAAGCGTCAGACTGTATTTTTTTATACTGCGGTTCATGCATGGCGGTAACTCGCGGTTTTCTATCTAGTGACACTAATGGGAGAGGCCCAGTTTCATGACAAATAAGGATATAAAGAATAGAAATAAGGGTCTTAATAGATCGAGATATAGATATGATATATATGAAATATAGTTGAGCGAGTAACGTATACATAGATGTCATGAAACCAGGTTTTAGAGAAGGATAAAGTTGTTTTTTTTTTAATTGGATAAATAAAAGTCTACAGTCAAGAGTTGTTCGGTAGCCAATTTATTTATTTAATTTTGTAAAAAAAAGGTTTTAAGTATTTAAAAATTAGCGATCGAACAAAATGTTAATATCTACGTTAATTATGGGCCAAAAATAATGATAGCGTAAACTACATTTCATTACTTTGTAAAGTGTTTCTCTGTGTAGGTATAAAAATAAATGTTTCGAAAATGAACAGAAGTATAGGAGAATGGAAAAAAAATAAACGAGATGTAAAAAGGATATAAACCGAAAAAGATAAATAAAAAGAAATTAAAAATAAGGTACAGTTCTTTTTAAATACGAATTTGTTACGGATAAAAACTATTCGTGTATTTTTTTTTATTTAATAAAATATATAGATATATTTTTTATTGTTTCGACTCGTACTGTGAACAATCCGGCTTACTGTACGTACAAATCAAAATTATGTGTAATATAAAAATGATTCAGCGAATTCTCTATAAATTCTATGACGTTATATTTTCTATATGGATGCATATAATTGTAAAAATGGTGGTTATTATTTTGTATGCGAAAATAGTAAAAGTATATAATATAATAAGGACAATAATATCGTAGACTTAGCGTTAGGATGCCCAAGGTATCCGCAGTGTTGACCCGTTGACTTGGCTGTATATTATATTTGTTTGTATTATAGCTGTAAACTCAAAACTTATCCCTCTTTGGTAAACTCCAACAAGTAAATCTGCCATTCCTATTTATTTTAGTTTTGTTTTTTTTTATTAAATATAAATTTGGTACTTTTGCTATTTGTCACTTACGTGTTTACTATTTTGTAGTGTAATAGTAAACACGTGCAGTATTTTGTTTCTCTTGTCATGGATTTTCATCATGTTATATTTCATTTAATTTATTTTATAATAAATATAAAATCATAGCCGATTTTATCATGATGCCAACCATGGATATTTACTGACAGCTACAATAATAAAAATAAATCGTAAGTAATAAAAATATTTTGAAAGATTTTATTTTTGTCAGCTGTCAATAAATTAAAAGTAACTGCAAATAATTATCACGAAATTTTAAAAAAAAGTTAAGTAAGTAGTTACTAGAATAAATTTCATTTTAGTGAATTTTTTTTCTTTTGTAAGAATTGTTTGCAGCTACTAAAATTCATTTAAACTCGAAATCTCATTCAAATTTAAATGAATTTAGTAAACCTTTAAAATAATTCATTATAGTAGTGTATATTTTTCCCAACATATATTCCCAAAAAATGTTTTCCCAACATATATTCCCAAAAAAATATCTAAATTACTATTTTACATCACCCATAAACAACAAAATATAAAAATATTTAAGCCCCAACAGAAATCTATATTACGAACCCATGAATTTTCTAATGTACTGAAGATGGGTGAAATGTGCTTGTCAATTGCCGAATAGTGCATTTTGAACCTTATTTCTTAACGAATAAAGAGTATTTAGCTAGCATCTACCTATAAGTCTTTAGTGTTACATTTTCAGTCTATCTAAGAACTTGTATCAAAACTTTAAAAAAATATAGAAAAAAATGAAGTTGACTTCGATAAATAGAATTTACACATATCAGTGTATAATAACGATTTGTCAAGAAACAATATGACAAGAAAAAATACGTGCGAAAAGAAGATTATTGTCCACGGCCGCATTAAAGGATCAATTTTTTTTCAGATTCTATTACATATTGTTATGAATTTTGCTACGGTTGTTAAAGTTTGTAATTATGTAACCATGCAAAACCTCATAAAAATATATATATAAACATTTTCTTTTGAAAAAAAAAACCCTTAGTGCGGCCCTGTATACTTATCTACACCCACCGAACATTTATATACCTATTTATTTAACTACTCAGTCTTGATTTACATTATTTTTCTTCAATGGATTACATTTTTTTTAATTAAAAATGAAAATAATGTTTTTTTTTTCATTAAAGGCTCAACAATTTTCGTACACATGACAGCACAGATCACCCATCCCCCTTCCACCATAACGTCCCCCCTCCCCCCCTGAGTGCGTGTAAGTGCGTACCTGCGTCTGCAAGCGCGTGAGTCCTCGGATCCAGAGGATCTGTCCGGCTCGGGGCTTCTTGTCCAGGTCCCCTTCATAGTCCGGACCTGGTTGGATGGTCTCTGGGTCCGGTTGGCCTCGGCCCCATCTGGGAATGTTACGATCTCGATATTGGTAGCTAGTCGTTTGGTCATCGGCACGAATTCACTCAGTCAGTTAGGTTATTTGGGATTAATATATCCAAAATTCGAGTTAAACAAGGTCCGCGTCATAGACCAGACATGGATGGTTTCAAGGCCCGGCTGGCCTCAACCCCGTGTGGGAATTTAAGAACCTTTATATTGGTAGCTAGTTTTTGGGATTTTAGTTTATTCAATACTAGTTTAATCAATCATAGGAATACAATCAAAGAATAAAGTTATTTCATCTATTCTGTACAACTCCTCTGAAATATGAACCAGGATTCCGGCAGACATTGGCTACCACTGCAACCTTGCCTAAGGGTTCGGATGCAATTCCGCGTCTTTGGGGGTAGGTTCAGGTGCTATCCCTCTTTTTTGGGCGCAAGGCGTGAAACTCCGACGTCATGCCGTCGTCTTTGAGCCTACTTCTAACTCAGACAGGGTACTACTTGATCTATTTTTATCAATATTATTGCCATTCCGTCGGGCAGTGTGTCACGGCGCGGGCGCAGGCGGTATACTCACGACAGTCTCTTGGGTATCTTGCGGGTAGGCACGCTGGTGACGAGCTGCCCCCACACCAGCGTGCCGGCGCCGAAGAACAGGCACCACAGCCACTGGTCTATCGTCAGCCCCGCCGTGCTGAACGCCATGCCGCCGAATTGGATTATTACAACCTGCAAATTGACGAGGTAACACATGTCACACTGTTATTTTTGAAGTGAAACTTCTTTATCGGCGTTGGAAAAAAATTTGCGTCACGTCACGTCACGATTTTTGGTTACGCGCCATCTTTGTTCTGTTCCCCACCACGGTGGATTCGAATTAAGAGTACTTTATTCAGGGATAGCATGTCATTTAAGGGTTTTTGGACTTTTGGACTTTTGGACTTTTGGATGGGACATTGGTACTTTGGGACTTTGGGACTTTTGGACTTTTGGACTTTTGGACTTTTGGATGGGATTTTGGTACTTTGGGTCTTTGGGACTTTGGAACTTTGGGACTTTGGGACTTTGGGACTTTTGGACTTTTGGGCTTTTGGACTTTTGGATGGGACCTTGGTACTTTGGGTCTTTGGGACTTTTGGACTTTTGGAGTTTTGGACTTTTAGACTTTTAGACTTTGGGACTTTGGGACTTTGGGACTTTTGGACTTTTGAACTTTTGGACTTTTGGACTTTTGAACTTTTGGACTTTTGGACTTTTGGACATTGGGACTTTTGGACTTTTGGATGGGATCTTGGTACTTTGGGTCTTTGGGACTTTGGAACTTTGGGTCTTTGGGACTTTGGAACTTTGGGACTTTGGGACTTTGGGACTTTGGGACCTTGAGACCTTGGGACTTTGGGACTTTGGGACTTTTGGACTTTTGGCCTTTTGGACTTTTGGACTTTGGACTTTGGACTTTTGGACTTCTGGGACTTTTGGACTTTTGGACTTTTGTACTTTTGTACTTTTTGACTTAATTTAAGGTGAGGTGAAAATTAAGTTTATGAAGAAGTTTCACTTCTTACGTGTGTACACTAAGTACACGCAATTTTTTTATTTCATGTAAGTACGAATCAGCGCTGGAAAGGATAATCCATTTTACGGACAATTTTAGTAACTAAATCAACTCAATATTTAAAAAAAACATTCTTTACGCATAATCCTAATACATAGGTACTTGCGACACGTCCATGAATACAAATCAAAGTTAGTACCACCAGTTCAGAACGCGGCCCGCTCGAGAAAAGCTAGCAAGAAACTCGACGGGCTATTCTTTTTGTCACAAATTAGAGATGGAACTCTACATAGGTACTAAATTTGCTGACGCTACACACACATAGACACCGCTCACAGAGTTCACAGACACGAGGTCAACAGATTTTCATAGTAGTTTTCGATACTGATTTGTGCGCGAGTGTGCGTAGCAGAGAGTAGGTGTGAAAAATAACAATAATATTTCTTTATTTTCTCTTTCACAAAGGTTGATATAGGTCTATGTTATCAGGACATAAAATACAGCTATAACCCTTGTGAGAGACTGGTATCTGAACTAGGAATAATCCTGTCAAACATATTACTAGGTTTCCCACTTACATGGATCAGTTTTCTATGTCGATGTGAAAAAAAAGTACACATGAGGTTTCCTATTTTGTTATCTCTAATTTGCGTCTTTGTGCTAAATCAATATATCATCAATACATATAATAAAATCGTAACAGGTCGCTGTCTGTACATGGAAGATAAATAAGAAAAAATATTATAGGGGGGCTCTATGAACGCAATAGAACCCAAAACAATAATTTTTAGAATTTTTGTCTGTTTGTCTGTATGTCCGTATATCTGTTTGTCTGTACGGTTGTGCACGCTAATCTCAGTAACCGTTCAACCGATTGCAATGCGGTTTTTTTTATTGTGTTGAGGTTTGCTCCAGTTAACATTTAGCGTTTGTTTTGTGTAAATCGGTTTAGAAATAAAAGAGTTATAACACTTTTAAGAATCAGATATTTTGAAAATTTTAATTGTAGGGGTTTCTTTGAATGTGATTGAACCTAAACTAGCGTGTGAAACAATTCAGTCCGCGCCGAAGGCGTGGACTGAATTGTTTTAAAATAGACTTAATCATTAAGCTCTTTTATGATTAAGCAAACAGGGCAGTTTCAGACGCTGCTTGATGACTCTGATGAAGAAATACCTTTCCTTTCATACACCTTATGTGACGTAAACGAAGTTGCGGGCTCAGCTAGTTTACAATAAGTAATAAAAACTGAAGAAATTATAAAACATTGTTTGAGAATCTAGTAGAGCCTGAATGACGGATGGAGTGGCCTTTCAACTTAACTGCTGACGATATCGCGATGTTGCGAGCGACAGCGTGTCCAGATCACGTCTATACTCCATAGACATCATTTACGGCCACATTTTACTGTCATTGTCCCTCGTAACAAGCGGTGGGCTTATTGCCATATGGAAATGCACAGGTGCAGGTTGTGACTACCCACAGTTGCAATAATTTAAGTCACATAAAAACCTTCAACTTGCCGTAAGAACTATCATGTTGCTCAACAACTGGGATTGACGTGGCGACGGCTTAACGTGCATTCTAAATTTCGAAAACGGTCGGAAATAGAAGTGACACAAATATATTCATTTTTCTGAGAATTTTCCTGAGCCAAAAATATTTAATGCAGTGATCTATACAAATATTATAAAGAGGAAAGATTTGTTTATTTGTTTGTTTGTTTGAAACGAAAAGGCTCCGGAACTACTGGACCGATTTGAAAAATTCTTTTACTGTTGGAAAGCTACACTCTTTGCGGTGAACATAGGCTATATTTTATTCCCGTATTCCCACGGGAACGGGAACTACGCTGGTGAAACCGCGTGACGTCCGCTAGTAATTTATAAAACATGAAACAGCAATTGCGTCACTGCATAAGTGTACACCTGTTTTCAAATCGTCAATACATATCCTATATACACTTTGGATACCTTCAAAGCCTTTTTCTAAAAATACATACATACACATGGTCACGCTTTTATCCCTGAAGAGGTAGGCAGAGGCATAATATACGCCCACAGTTCACCTTATAGTTTTACGTCCCACGTAATAGGTGGTGAGCCTATTACCGTGTTGAAATGGACAGGCGCAGGTCGCCGCGATGGAGTTGAAATTTTTCAAACCGCCCATTAGGCCTTCAACTTCGATTACTTAACGATTGTCATTTTACTGACAACTGGGTTTCATTTCGAGTTTTCCTTCTCTCAATGGATCTTTTTGCGAAAGTGTTCCCTTAGTCGCCTCTTACGACACCCTCGGGATCTAGTGGGGTGGCGACATTTCGTACTCTTACCCGTCGCCCCTTGATTAATTCAATTCATTTATTTATTTACTCAGTTTAACTACGAAACATATTTCTAAAAATACAAAATGAAATCACCTGTGAAAGCGCAGTTCCGATCCATATAGAATAGAATATAGGATTAGTGAAGAGTCCTTGGAACACGTTCCTCTGTCCGTGTATCTTGCGCGCGTTGATCTCATTGAACAGCGTCATCATGACGAACGTGTTGAAGATGATCGTGAAATGCTGTGTCGGCTCCGATGATAATTGGTTGCCGCGGCCCGATGGGATGTCTAGTATTACGTCGCCTGTAAGCAAAGATAATATAATAGTATTACATACAGATCGGCAACTCCCTGCCTCCCACTGAGTAAGCTTCCCCATCCTCCACCAAAGTTGATGTGTCTATTGCCGTGTCAGTACTTGAGAGAGTGGCATTGCGTTGCATTACGTATTGCTACCTACGTACTTTGTGATATCGCTTTGGTTTAATTTGTGCTTAACCGAGGGTAGATTTGAAATAAACAGTACCCACATACATGAGATTGGGTTATGTTCCTTAATATTTTGTTTCCATAGCTAGTGTCCCTAGTATACTCACACACACATTCAAGCTTGATTCAAACGTTCACATTACGTGTATATTAGTGTGGGTGAAAACAAACATTTTTGTATGGAGTTTCCGCCCTGTGCTGTAAGTTAACATTTCTGTTATATATCTGAATCAAGTTTAGGTAAAAACATACACATGATCACGCCTTTCATCCCCGAATCTTGCCGTCTATATTTAGTTTAGTGTGGAAAGTAATAAATATGTAAAAAAGTATTAAAATTTTGTCTTACGGCAAAGTAAATACGGTATAGGCTTAGACCATATAACACGGGACTAGCCTTTGCGAACCACCGCATACAAAAATATTCTGCCAGTTTTCATACAAGTGAAGGGGGAAACACAAAGACATATAAAATTTCATTGCATTTAAAAATGTATTAATCGACAAACGCGTAATGGCTGTTGTGTGTTAATTGTTATTGTACAGTCAACTACAATGTAATGTACTAGTTTAATCATATAAAATGATGTACTGATGTACAGGCTTTTCATAAAGCCAAAAGACCAAATGGTCATGTGCAATGGCAGAAAACAATGCTTAAGTAAGGCGCATCCTGTGGTTAGATGATCTAAGGGTATAGGGTAATAATAAAAAGTTCAAAAGGTTGACCTTTGGGTGTACCCCGCAGGAAAACGATCAAAATTTTTGAAAAATCATCAATCAAGCTAAATTACGCGAACCAGGAGTTCGGGATCCACATTAATTGACACAGTGACACAGAAAGAGAGCAAAAGAGAGAGAGAGAGAGACAGAGAATAAAAACAGTATGACATACCAAAAAAAAGCAGAGCGAAGATAATGAACAGCTGGTAAATAGCCTGGCCCAGGATGTTCTTCATCATGGTGCGCGAGATGAGCGGCTTGGTCCGGCCGTACGGCTTGCGCAGCAACAGGTCCGGCGTGGGCATCTCCGTGGCCAGGGCGAGCGACGCCAGCGTGTCCATTATCAAGTTCACCCATAACATTTGTACTGCCTGTCGAAGTTATACAAAATCTATGTCGAATTACGTTTACAATACATCAATAATATTTTTTTGTGGACAATCTCACACGACATCATCTAGCCCAACGGCCATCGACTAGCCACATTGCTGGTCGTCAGGTCTCCGCCCATACGGGGGATGAAATAGAAGCTAATATAAGCTTGTGCTATGGATCTAGATGACTGATATACATCCTACTAATATTATATTATAAATGCGAAAGTTTGTTACTCTTATTTATTTATTTATTTATTTACACTTTATTGCACGCCAGATTAAAAACTTAAAATAGGAACATTTGTTAAAAAGCAGTACAATGGGCGGCCTTATCGCTAAAAGCGATCTCTACCAGGCAACCTTTGGATGGAAAAAGTTGGTTGCAGGTAATGAGTGGTTGTTGTTTGGCGTACTTCTAATTACAGTGTTTAATTGAGTTTCGTACATCATAATTGTCATTTACTTGCTATACTTAACATATAAGTACGACATAATATATACATATTATATATCTATGTATTATTTCACGCTCGAACGGCTGAACGGATCTGGCTAAAATTTGGAATAACAGATAGGCTACTTTTTATCCTGGGAATGAGTTCCCACGCGAAGCGGAAAAAATTACGCAGGCGACGCGGCGGGTATCAGCTAGTACTTATATATTTGTAAATACATACATATTATACATAGAAAACACCCAAACTCCGAAACAAACATTTGTGGATCACACAAATATTTGAACCGACTTAGGAATGAAACCCAGAACCTCAAGCGCGGCAGGCGGCTCCACCGACTGCGCCAGAGAGGCAGTCAAAATATAGTTGGTTGAGAGTAATCTGTGAATCTAAAGAACCAATTTAAAAAAATCTTTAACCAATGGAAAGCCTTAATGTGTGCGTTGTAGGCTACAATATCTTCACACTAATGACCAAGGGAGCGGAGCAGGGGCTTCGCAGAATTTGATCCTTATCAGCAACACTATCGTATGGTGTTATAATAAAAAGGGTGTGTTTTTTTTTTCAAAATCAATGGGTTCGATTCCTAGCTAGGTTTATTGGTTTTTAAAAATCTAATGATGAGGTTTTAAGTTTTATCAAAATCGGGCTCGTGACTTCTTTGAGCATTTTTAGCTATTCCTTATAGTTTCGGATTTGGCCATCCAAGCCCTTTTCAAAAAATTCATCCTTAATAGCATAGCTAGTTTTCAATAGAATAACGATGTATTTGAGAATAAAATAAAATCAATTTTACATTCCTTAAAAACGTTACACCTAACGTCTTTAGTCATTCATCGTGCTCTGTCTTCCGTCCATATATTCTTCTATTTCACACACTCATTACTCTCATTTTATTTATACATTCTTCATTCAGACTGACAAATTTACCAATCTACCAACTCTCGATAAAAAAACCGGTTCGAAGGACCAAATTCGTCCTGAGTCTGGTCCTTCGAACCGGTTTTTTTGTCGCGAGTCAGATTAGTGATAATTTTTTTAAGTTTTTCATCTTCCTTTTCTGATAAATACAAACTAAACAGTACGCATACCTTAAGAGGACTGTCCTGTATCGCGCAAGCACCAATGAAGGCCACTATGACGGCCACTACGTTGACTGTAAGCTGGAACTGCAGAAACTTGGCTATAGAGTCGTATACGTTACGGCCCCACATTACTGCCTTCACAATAGATGAGAAGTTGTCGTCTGTTAAGATAATGTCCGATGCTTCTTTAGCCACGTCTGTTCCGGCGATACCCTGGAATATAAAACGATTTGTTAATACCTTTTTATTTCAGTTTATGAGTCATCATTGTACAAATTATGAATTAGAGTGGTTTATTAAAAACTAGCGGATGTCACGCAGTTTCACCCGCGTAGTTCCCGTTCCCGTGGGAATACGGGAATAAAATATAGCCTATGTTCACCGCAAAGAGTGTAACTTCCCAACAGTGAAAGAATTTTTCAAATCGGTCCAATAGTTCCGGAACCTATTCGTTGTTACAAACAAACAATAAAAACAAAAATCAAATCTTTCCTCTTTATAATATTAGTATAGATTTACTTTGGTGTTTTGGATATTACAGGGACGACCAACGTCTGAACTTTTGCCATTGCTACGACATTGTATAAGTTCATATGGGCCCTCAAGAGGTAGCCTAATTGACGACGCGATGCGTTCGGCCTACATAAATGCTTGAGTTCTTATTGGCCGATGATAGTTAGTACGTATAAAGATCGGGTTGTCAAGTTGAATTAAAACATTATCAATGGAGATTTGCAACATTTTGACGTGTACAGAGTAAAGTTTGAATTAATAAAGAGCTTAACACCTGACTGGTACTATAGATGCGCTGAATGTGTTTTCCGGTTCGATGGACCAATGACATTACCTCAGTATACGTCCAAGTACAATGACATAGATCGAGTTTGTTGCAGGGAGGCTAGTCAAGACAATATATCTGTTCCTCACATCTATTTACACAGTAACGACGACCACCTCCCTCGTGCCGAATGCTTTAGATTAGAACACGCCTTTTAGCAGTGTGTACTTGTCAGTGGAGAGAGTATTGTGTCCTTTCAACTATAGTATAAATATGCTTAATGTCTTTTCCGGTTCGAAGGACCAAACACCTTATATTCTCCGGTTCGAAGGACCAAAGATCTTACCTTTGACTGTACGTCGAGCTCTTTGCAGGGAGACATTAATCTCTCTTCCCCTACTAGCCTAGGGAGCAGTTTCGAACTCTCACCCATAGCAAAGCATGATGGTGTCAAATGCTTTAGACTTGATCATGCCTTTCACTAAAGTGTACTTATCAGTGGGGAGATTATTGACTCCCCTCATTTATACTGCGTCTGTTCCGGTTCGATGGACCAAAGACATTATCTTCTCCGGTTCGAAGGACCAAAGATCATACCTCAGTAACTCGTTGGTCGTTTTGAGGAGAAGAGTGACGGCATTATATCTATTCTGAGATCTATACTACTACTTAGGGAGCGGACCAGAGGAGTATTTTAGTTATTAAGAAGTATTTCAACTCTTACCATAGCAAATCCAACATCTGCCTTCTTCAGCGCCGGTCCATCGTTGGTTCCGTCGCCCGTGACGGCGACCACCTCTCTCGTGTCGAATGCTTTAGACTCGATCATGCCTTTTACTAGGGTGTACTTGTCAGTGGGCGATGAGCGGGCCAATACGCGCAGTTTGGGCCAAACTTTGTCTAGTAGGTGCTGTTGAATCTGTATGGATCAGAGAAACATTTATTTAGAAGCTATAGTATATAAGCTACAAAGTGCATAATTCAATACAAAAAAAAGCACTAAGAAATACATACCTACTACTTTTTTACTGAAAGTACGATTGGCAAAGGAGATTCGTATCCAGGTAACCATAGCTCATAAAAACAATGCCGTAGTCATATTCTCAATGGTCTAAGTTTAAATAAATGATGCAAAGTTGGAATTTGTCGCCCACGCCACGGACAAATTCAAACTTTGCATCATTCAATTCTAGGGCTGCCAAAACCTTATACACTTAAACAATAACAATTTTAATATTACTTTCTCTGGGCATCTTCAAAACCCCGATTTAAGCTGTATAATACACATGATTATCACAACAACAAATAACTTTATATAAGACTAGCGGACGTCACGCGGTTTCACCCGCGTAGTTCCCGTTCCCGTAGGAATACGGGAATAAAATATAGCCTATGTTCACCGAAAAGAGTGTAGCTTTCCAACAGTGAAAAAATTTTTCAAATCGGCCCAGTAGTTCCGGACCCTATTCGTTACAAACAAACAAGCAAACAAACAAAAAACAAATCTTTCCTCTTTATAATATTAGTATAGATTGCTATTACCTCTCCATTAGTATCCCGGATCCTAGTATTGAACTCCTTGCCCTCCAGTATAAGGAAGTCGTCGCTGGGCTTCAGGATGCCGCACTTCATGGCGATAGACCTCGCGGTGTTCACATTGTCTCCCGTCACCATGCGGACTGTGATGCCGGAGCGCTGGCATTTTCTGATCGCTTCGGGTACCTGTGTTGTTAGAAAGAGAATTAGGTGATCAATGACGTCAATATAGATAATTTTGAAAAGCAATTAGAATTCCTACTAATATTATAAATGCGAAAGTAAACTCTGTCTGTCTGTTACGCTCTCACGCCTATACTGCTGAAGCGATTGAAATGAAATTTGGCAATATAGATCGAGGGCCTGGGAAGGACATAGGCTACTTTTTAAACGACTGTGCAATTTGAGGATAATAATTTTACGCGATAACGACATCTAGGCGGACAAAGCCGCGGGGAACAGCTAGTGCTAATCACAAATTTAATGTGAAGAAAATATCCGTCTACAGCAGCGAGTGCTGCTGAAGACTTGCATCTTCTGACATTCCGAGCCAGACGCCCTATCCATTAGTCTCGATGGTTCAGTGGCTAGTCTGCGTCTGGGCCGAAATTTCAGAAGAAATTGTTTTTAGTAGGATTTTTTTTTGTGAAAAGCTATTAGTATGCTGAACCACAAGTTTAACGTGAAAAAATATCTGTCTTCAGCAGGACTCAAACTTTCATCTTCTGGCATTGCGGGCCAGACGCCCTATCCATTTGTCTCGGTGGTTCAGTGGATAGGGCGTCTGGCCCGGAATGCCAGAAGAAATTTATTTAAGTAGGATTTTTTGTTAAAGCGGCAACAAAAATACATAGTTCGCAACTATCACGGTTCATGAGATACGGCCTCGTGGCAGAGATGGCAGCGAAGCTCATTATACGGTCCCGTTTTCACTCTTTAGGTGAACCCTTCTGTTGGGAGTCTTGGGACATCCTTCTGAGGGCTTCCCCGGGGCTAACAACCATAGGCTGTTTGGCGTTACGTGAGGTTTTTTAGTAGGTAGAAGTCCGGCATAACATCCGGACTTCTACCTACTAAAAAACCTCACGTACGATATTCACGTTAAACAGAAAAAAAAAGGTATGGAACCCTAGATAGAGTATGGTAGTGTAATAATTACCTCTGGTCGCACAGGATCTTCAATGCCCACAACGCACAAGCAAGTCAAGTTATTCACGATGTTGTCCTCGTCGTCCCAGTTCGGTTCGTGGTCAATGTGCACCTGCCGATACAATACGATTGAAAATTATCAAAGTATTAATTCGGATACAAAATACAGGCAATCACTACAACGGAATTGAGTTGGGGTCAAGTTAAATCAGGATTGGGAGAATTTAAGGTCAAGTAGGTTTAGAGATAGAAAAAATATTGGAAGATTCCCATTTCAATAACATACATACATATGGACTTTTACTTTTTTTATTAGAATTTTTACATTTCACCATTTTAGAATTTGTCCCACGTAATAGGCGGTGAGCCAGGGCTGGCAGTTTTCTCGCTCAGCGAATAGGTATTGCTATTCAAAGGAATGCTGCTAGTTTTTTGGGCACAATGACACGGGGGCCTTACTTAGGTTTAGTTTTTAACAATAAATGTATTTATTGCCGTGTTGAGATGGACAGGCGCAGGTTGTGACAGCCCGCTGTTGAAATTTTTCAAGTCGCCTAAAAAGGCCTTCAACTTTGTAACACTCTGCAATACTCACCAACACATTATCCATACGTTCTAGTATAATACTCTCTTTTTGTCTCGTGATAACGAGGATTTCATACATTAAGCACATTAACACAAAGATATTAAACTCGATATCTTTCTGTCGTTTTATTCCGTGTTTACATCCAGTCACAATACTACACATACACATAGGTTAGACGTCGTGAATCTGACATTGTCATTTTGACAGTGACAATGACTGATCCTTGTCAACGAAATAGTTTAGGAATAAAAAAAAAGAACATAAAAAAAAAATAGTTTTATTTAGTGTACAATAAATCTAGATTAGAATAAATAATAGGTATATTAAATTAGTAAACAGATTTGGAACTAATGATAATTTATATATAGTTTACGAGCGGATCAATTTCGGAGTGGTCACACCAGAATTCACGTTCCGCGTAACGTAGAACATTATGTCAAATAGTGGATAAAATATTCGCTTAAGAGGATAGGATGGTTAATGTACAGGATAGTTTTAGCTTCAGTTAATGACATGGCGTTAATGCGATAAAGCCCTAATCGTGTATGGCGTATGAGAGGTGGAGGAATAAAAGTCACGAACGGAACGTGAGGGATGAGTGAAATGAAACGGACCGTAGATGTAACTGACCAAGCGGGTTTGGCTTGGTGGGAAGGGGAAGAGACGAAAAGCAAAGATGGAGGCAGTCGGCATTTTTTTTTCTCTCGAGCGAGAAGACCCGTAAGGTGTCTCTTCAAGAGCAATTCGTACCATCACAGGACCCGCAAAAAGGTATTTATAAGCTAGATAGACCTTGTAATAATCGCGGTCTGTGAAGTGCGTGCTGATTGCTAATGACGCGTAACTTTTGTTGTAGCGGGTCTTTGGAGTACCTACCTATTATTGCTGGGAATACCTGCCCGTCCCTTGGCGGAATCCCAACACGGAGGAATTCTTCCCCGTGAACCCATCAGCGTGGGACGCGTGATCCACAGACGGGACTGCGCGCCGCTGACGAGCCCGGCTTTGTAGCGGTAACCGGTTCTCGCACCGGCATTTTTTTATTCTCTTTTTTACGCCACGTGCATTTCTTTTTCACTACTTGGCACCAAGGAGGGCCACCAGGATTCTTCTTATACATCCATACGCGAGGTTGATTACTGCATCTCGTTGGTTAGCGGTGCCTACGCGATGGTCCACCGACAGTTTAACAACGTAGTTCACCTTCAGGAGGCTGCATAACGATCCGAGAATGTAACTAGATTTATTTAGCCTTTAAATCATAGATTATAATAATGTTAACCAGAATGGATCCATCTCTAGGTCGCTAGATTAAAGTATATTTTGTTAGCCACGTCACAAGGTGATGTTTAATTAATTGTGTCAAATGAAATAATTTCATCGCATCGGCGCAAGAGCCGGCCAGGTCAATAGATCTGATATAAGTTTATAGCAAGTAAGTAAAGTGTGTGTAGATATAAGTATTCTAACTGGAGTAATACTGGTACATCCTGCCATATATATATAGGCTAAGTAGTGCGTTTGATATACCACAAGGCCTATGGTTTTTGTATTGTAGACCATTAAACGTGGTGATAATAATATACACTGGTTTTTCTTTCACGAACTCACTGCAACAGGGGTTTACTAGCCAGACAACACGGCCCTTAACCTAAAAGGTCCACTGTATCTCCGGCTGCTGTTATCCAGGTAATCTTCTTTTACAAATCAAACTATTGTAACACGGGACTTGGAAAGTCCACACCGACACCCTTGACCCCCGTTACGTTACATGGCGCCCGAACTTTATTTTATTGTGATTACCTATTAAAGTGCTGCATGTACAGCGCCTGAATTCAATTGAAATTAGTTGGTAACCATTGTTGCAATTGAGCTTCGGGGGGGAATTTCCTTTGTGTTTATCTTTTGAGGGATACAATTTTTATTGTTGTATCTAGGCTTGAAAGCAGTAGCTTTACTTTAAGAAAATTAATAGTTCATACTTCACCGTTCCCTCAGGAATATGTCAAAATTTTAAATATTGACATATTGATGGTTTATAGATATTGAATCTGGTCACTCACCCTATTAAGAATTCATATCCGTGAAGACCAGACCACAAAATGTGTAAATTTTGACTTTTTTATGCAAATTTAAGTTTTTTTTCTTTAACAAAAGTTTCATCCAGAACTAACAACATTTTTTAAATATTGACATCTGGATGGTTTAAGTGTTTAATATAATTGCTTACACTGCTTAGAGTTAATAACGGTAGGAAACCAAACCAAAATATGTGCAAGTTTTGTTTTTGTGAACAAATTTGTGTTTTATGAGTTGTCGTTCTCATCCCGGCAAAAATCAACTTTTTAAGTATCAACATATTGGTGATTTTTAAACTTCTATCTGATTCGGTGCACCATTCTGCATTGATAAACACTAGGACCAGATAAAGTCTTGTGTCAATTTTCGATTTTGTGAGCAAATTTGAGTTTTTTTGTCTTATCGTTCTCCCGACAAAAATCAACTTTTTAAATATCAACATATTGGTTGTTTTTATAGTTTTATCTGATCTTGTACACCCTTTAGAGCTTACATACACAAGGATCAGGACTAAATAGTTGCAGGTTTTGTTTTTATTAACAAAATTGAATTTTTTCATAGTAATTTTTACGAACATAATTTTGAAACATAACTTTGTTGTTATTGTGTCTGTGGCATTGCTACAGTGATTATACCATTACTACTACTACTACTGGAGCATTTTAGGCTAAATACAAACTAGATATTAAGAACTTATTTATAAAAAATGTCAAAAACTCCAGATACTGATGCAAGTGAATTTGCTTCACCGGTGCATAGTCGGAACGTTATGCAGGTAACTTCTAGCCCGTATACACGACCTTTAGAGGTACACATACCTATGGATACCGTAAATACACGTCCCCGAGTCAACGTGAACCGGACTTCATCTTTGGCTCCCGAAACGTTTACGACATCCATAGTCTCTAATACGACCACCCATTATGCTGCCTCTCACAGCAACACACAAGAGACATACGTGGCACAAGAACCGATAGCACACGCACATAAGACATTCCCCATTAAAACTAGCGAAATTTTTGACAACATGAACCAAGGTAATGGTATAACACAAGTGGTTGCACCGCCCCCCAGTGCGCATGTGTACTACAAATCATTGAATTTAGCTTCCCTTAAACTCAAGTATAACGGAGAGTCAGATATTGACGACTTCCTCCTTAGGGTTAATGAAACACGTATCGCACGACAGATTGACGATACAACATTAGTAAGAGGTTTTTCAGAACTGTTATCTGACACCGCACTCAAGTTTCATAGAACAATCCAACATAAAATTAACTCTTGGTTTGATATTTGCGTTGAATTTCGAAAATTCTTTCAATCAAAGGATTACAACTACAACATAGAGAGACAAATTCGTGAAAAAAAGCAGAAGCTAGGTCAGTCTGTATCATTCTTTATTTTAGATATCCAGGATTTAAACAATAGACTAACATATCCTATTACAAGCGACAACCTACTTGAAATTATAAAACACAATTTGCTACCTACATACGCCCAACTATTAGCCATCAATGATATTACTACCTTTGACCAATTGGTCAACGTGTCCAAGAATTATGAGGCTTATTCTGGTGTTTTATGTCAATCTAAACCGGTTGGCAAGCGCGAACTCAATGCAGTCAGCGTCGGCAAATTACCTGACAGGCGCGGCTCACCTATTACTTGCCTTAAATGTAAAAAAGTCGGCCATAGTTATAAGGTGTGTAGGTCAATACCAGGCATAATATGTTTCAAGTGCGGAGCTAAGAGGGTGACGATTAGGAGCTGTACCCAATGTAACACAGGCTTGCGCTCGCAGTCTACTACACAGACACTTAATAAAAAAAACTGATGGGGCCCCCGAGCAAGTCGTTACGCACACAAACAGTCTCTTCGCCTGAAATATCGTCATTCGTAGGGGATAATCGGTTGTTTGTTAAATTCACAATAAAGGACCGTAGTTTCGAAGCATTGCTCGATCCTGGGGCACATTTATCAGTTTTAGGTGCGAATAAGCATCGATATTTTCAAAGACTTGGATGGACATTACATGCTAGGGATGCTTCAGTCGTGCCAGCAGTATTTTTAGCGGATTTATCACAAATTAAAGTCATTGGCATAATGTCTTTGCCAATAACTTGTAATGGGATAACTGCCCACTTTAATTTTTTAGTTTGCCCTGACATACATCACGAAATCTTGTGCGGTATGGATTTCGCTGATGCATTTGGTCTAGTGGACATTTTTAAGTTTGGAGATGTCGTGAGGAGAGGCAACTCCACAAGTTATAGTGCTTGCAGTGCGTTGTGTGAGGTGAAAGCTTTAATACCCAGAGATGATCTAACATCTCAACAAGCCAAACATCTACAAAAAGTAATGAATGACTTTGAGTCAATTTCATCAGAAAAAAAAGGTTTAGGGAAAACGCATATCGTTACACATAAAATTATTACACAGGGAGAGCCTATTAAACAAAGATATTACCCTTTATCGCCTGCTAAGTTGACAGCATTGAATAGGGAGGTGGACGAGATGTTGAGGCTCGATGTCATCGAACCGTCGAGGTCACCATGGTCCAACCCGGTTGTCATGATCCCAAAGAAAGATGGATCATGGAGATTCTGCCTCGACGCGCGTAAGCTCAATGATGTCACGGTTAAAGACTCGTACCCACTTCCTTATATAAATTCGATTTTGGACAATCTGCGAGGAGCACATTATCTTAGTTCAATTGATTTATCATCGAGTTTTTGGCAGGTCAGTTTGTCAAGTCAGGATGGAATAGACGGCAAAGGTACTTCTTGTGAGAAAACAGCTTTCGTAGTCCCTTATAGAGGTCTTTTTCATTTTAAAAGAATGCCATTCGGATTATCCAATGCGGGAGCGGAAATGCAAAGGCTAGTTGATTCGCTATTTCTGCACAAATTTGACGGAAAAGTTTTTTGTTATCTGGACGATCTTCTGATTGCCACAGAGTCATTTTCTGAACATATGGAGATACTTGCTGCTGTAAAGAGGTCGCTTAGTGACGCTGGTCTCACTATCAACTTAAAAAAGTGCGAATTTTGCAAAGGAGAGCTTAGATACTTGGGATACATCATCAATACACAAGGTTTGCGCACTGACCCAGAGAAGCTGAGCAGCATTCAGAATTTCCCACAGCCTAAAACTGCCAAGCAGCTACGAGGATTTATAGGTCTATGTTCATACTATCGTAGGTTTGTTAAGGATTTTTCCACCATCATAGCACCTATGACAGCGTTGGTAGGTAAGAAGAAAGGCAGTGACGGCATCCAATGGTCCGAAGCAGCTGAGGATTCTTTCAATACCCTTAAAAATGCTTTAATAACAGCTCCAGTTTTGGCGTCGCCAGAATTTTCGAAACCTTTCGTGCTTCATTGCGACGCATCATCCGTAGGCATTGGTAGTGTTTTGACGCAGGACATAGATGGAATCGAGCGTCCTGTGGCTTTCTTTTCACGTTTACTGGCAAAACCTGAGAGAAATTACAGTACAACAGAGCGTGAACTGCTCGCGGTAGTGGATTCCATAAATCATTTTCGTGCTTACATAGAAGGTACTAAGTTCACGGTCATCACTGACCATATGAGTTTAAAGTGGCTTAAGTCTTTAAATAACCCCTCAGGCAGGTTGGCCAGATGGGCAATGCAGATATCCACTTTTAATTTTGACATTTGCCATAAGGCAGGTAAGCTTAATGTCGTACCAGATGCACTATCCCGAATTTCGGTCGATGCTATTACTTTCAATCAAGAACTTTCTTCAACTTCTGATGAGTGGTATAAGAAGATGTATAACGGCTGTAAAACTATGCCTACTCGTTTCAAAAATTTTCAGATCCTAGGCAACAATTTGTTTAGATTTTGCAAAGGTGGCTCTTGTACTTCAAAAAACAATTGGAGGTTAGTAATTCCTAAAGAGCTGGTCGATGAATGCATCAAGGAAAACCATGACTCCTTCTGTAGTGTACACCCAGGAGTTCAAAAAACGTATTTGAAAATTAGAGAACATTATTATTGGCCAAATATGTTTGAAAATGTTAAGGAATTTGTCACACGGTGTGACAAGTGTAAAGCATATAAGCACTCAAATTCACCACCTCACGGACTCATGACAAATCAAAAGGAGGTGGACGTTCCGATGCACACGTTGTCAATAGATATTATAGGCCCATTACCTAAAGCATATTCGGGTCATATATACATTCTGTCAGTTGTAGACGTTTTCTCAAAATTTGTATGGCTTCACCCCCTCCGTACTGCAACCACTCAAACGGTCACTTCATTTTTGGAAAAGGAATTGATCTTGAAATGGGGAACCCCCGCGATTCTTATTTGTGACAACGCTACCATATTTAAAAGCAAATCGTTTAAATCATTTTGCGATGGATATTCTATCCCTCGAATTTTCTATACGGCGCATTATGCACCGCAAGCGAATACAGTCGAACGGTATAACAAAACCGCTGAAGTCTGTTTATCCATACTAGTTGAACAAGATCAACGTAATTGGTCCAAATACCTTCAGCAAATTCAGCTATCACTGAATAGCACGGTGAACCTAGCAACGGGATACACACCGTACTTCTTAGCCACCGGTCGTGAAATAGTCACTGACGGTCAATTCCATTCAATTCTTAGGGATTTACCAACATCAGCTGATGATCTGACCATAGGCGATAGAAGCGCAGCGGCATCATCGTTGTTGGAATTGGGAAAAATTTTTGACAAGGTAGTAGATGCATTAACTCAGGCGTACCAGAAAAATTCACAACATTATAACCTAAGACGACGACACTTCACAGCGAAAATAGGCGATGTGGTCTGGCGAAGGAACTTCGTACAATCTAACGCAGCGAAGTATTTCTCCGCCAAGCTGGCGCCGAAATTTGTGAAGTGCACGGTTGAAAGGAGGTTGTCAGATGTAGTGTATGAGCTACGCGAGTTATCGTCAGGATCTGTTGGTAAATTTCATGTAAAGGACATCTTGCGTGTAGATTAAATTATTTACACACCCTGTCCGATATTGTTGCTTGTCTAGTGGTATTTACTCCGAACCCAAGATTTTTTTTTTTTGATCGTAGGGCTAGGCAAGCATTTATCGAAACTAATGTATGCAATTAATAATTGCTTTGCCGTTTGTGTTTTTACATTGTGTTCTTATTCTTACAGTTAATGTTTATATGATATGATACTTAACAACGCATGAGCAAAAAAGTTGTTTTTCTTGACAGTCAAATGATTGACCGACAGTACGATTGGCCAAAGTATGAAAAACTCTTACAGAATATAAGACTGATGAATGACAGCATGTAAATAATTATGGAATGATAGGAGCAAATAAGAAAGGGAAGGATAAGTGCATGACTGAATGATAGGTGGAAAATAAGCTTTAAATATTATTATATGTATTATTATAATTATTATTAATATGGAAAGGATGACGAATGAATGTACATAGATAAATATGAAATACTGTGTGAGGTATGGAAGAGTGAAGTACGCGTTTTGAAAGGAATACCTATCCAGCTGTGATCATTCTAAAGGGCAGTCAGAAGAATAACTATTGCTAGCAGCGTTCTGAAGTTTTATTCTTTTATTTCTCGGTATTTTTTTAATCCTTTTTGGAGTCGGTTAAGTAACCACTTTTTCCCGGTTACCCCGGCTGTTTCTTTCGGTAAACCTGTCGGTTTACCTCTTTTCCCGAGAAAGGGGGTATTGTAACACTCTGCAATACTCACCAACACATTATCCATACGTTCTAGTATAATACTCTCTTTTTGTCTCGTGATAACGAGGATTTCATACATTAAGCACATTAACACAAAGATATTAAACTCGATATCTTTCTGTCGTTTTATTCCGTGTTTACATCCAGTCACAATACTACACATACACATAGGTTAGACGTCGTGAATCTGACATTGTCATTTTGACAGTGACAATGACTGATCCTTGTCAACGAAATAGTTTAGGAATAAAAAAAAAGAACATAAAAAAAAAATAGTTTTATTTAGTGTACAATAAATCTAGATTAGAATAAATAATAGGTATATTAAATTAGTAAACAGATTTGGAACTAATGATAATTTATATATAGTTTACGAGCGGATCAATTTCGGAGTGGTCACACCAGAATTCACGTTCCGCGTAACGTAGAACATTATGTCAAATAGTGGATAAAATATTCGCTTAAGAGGATAGGATGGTTAATGTACAGGATAGTTTTAGCTTCAGTTAATGACATGGCGTTAATGCGATAAAGCCCTAATCGTGTATGGCGTATGAGAGGTGGAGGAATAAAAGTCACGAACGGAACGTGAGGGATGAGTGAAATGAAACGGACCGTAGATGTAACTGACCAAGCGGGTTTGGCTTGGTGGGAAGGGGAAGAGACGAAAAGCAAAGATGGAGGCAGTCGGCATTTTTTTTTCTCTCGAGCGAGAAGACCCGTAAGGTGTCTCTTCAAGAGCAATTCGTACCATCACAGGACCCGCAAAAAGGTATTTATAAGCTAGATAGACCTTGTAATAATCGCGGTCTGTGAAGTGCGTGCTGATTGCTAATGACGCGTAACTTTTGTTGTAGCGGGTCTTTGGAGTACCTACCTATTATTGCTGGGAATACCTGCCCGTCCCTTGGCGGAATCCCAACACGGAGGAATTCTTCCCCGTGAACCCATCAGCGTGGGACGCGTGATCCACAGACGGGACTGCGCGCCGCTGACGAGCCCGGCTTTGTAGCGGTAACCGGTTCTCGCACCGGCATTTTTTTATTCTCTTTTTTACGCCACGTGCATTTCTTTTTCACTACTTGGCACCAAGGAGGGCCACCAGGATTCTTCTTATACATCCATACGCGAGGTTGATTACTGCATCTCGTTGGTTAGCGGTGCCTACGCGATGGTCCACCGACAGTTTAACAACGTAGTTCACCTTCAGGAGGCTGCATAACGATCCGAGAATGTAACTAGATTTATTTAGCCTTTAAATCATAGATTATAATAATGTTAACCAGAATGGATCCATCTCTAGGTCGCTAGATTAAAGTATATTTTGTTAGCCACGTCACAAGGTGATGTTTAATTAATTGTGTCAAATGAAATAATTTCATCGCATCGGCGCAAGAGCCGGCCAGGTCAATAGATCTGATATAAGTTTATAGCAAGTAAGTAAAGTGTGTGTAGATATAAGTATTCTAACTGGAGTAATACTGGTACATCCTGCCATATATATATAGGCTAAGTAGTGCGTTTGATATACCACAAGGCCTATGGTTTTTGTATTGTAGACCATTAAACGTGGTGATAATAATATACACTGGTTTTTCTTTCACGAACTCACTGCAACAGGGGTTTACTAGCCAGACAACACGGCCCTTAACCTAAAAGGTCCACTGTATCTCCGGCTGCTGTTATCCAGGTAATCTTCTTTTACAAATCAAACTATTGTAACACGGGACTTGGAAAGTCCACACCGACACCCTTGACCCCCGTTACGTTACAACTTGGCTTCACGCTCATTTTACTGGCAACCGGGACAATCGGAACGGGAAAATATGAGACAAATAATATTTCACCAGTAAGATTCGGTCTACTATTTCAAGCTGTTAAGTAGCTCAGTTGGTAAGAGCATTTATCCTGCAACCAAAAACTTACCTGGTTAATCTCAGCCTTGCCGGGCACAAAGTCCCGGTAGGCGACGGAGATGGTCCTGAGTCCGTCGCACGCCATGGGTTCAATGACCTGCCGCACCAGCCGGTCCTGCATGTCGCGGGTGAACTTCTCCAGACGACCTTCGTGGCCGTAGATGAACGCGCATCTGTGTAAAAGTACTAGTATGTAGATATTATCACAGAGCGGAAACTCCATACAAATGATTCGTTTTCAGTTCTTTTCAGTTCAGAGACTCTTCAGGGTGCTTCTTCCGCACGTGGTCGTAGCTCTGACCCAGGGCAACACACACAGACACACACACAAACACTTACTTCTTGAGCACAATCTCGGAGGCGCCCTTGGTGTAGAGGCGGTAGCCGCCCTTGTGCGGGATGACGGTGGACATGCTCTTGCGCACCGAGTTGAAGGTGTACACCCTTGTAAGGGACTCTTCAGGGTGCTTCTCCCGCACGTGGTCGTAGCTCTGACCCAGGGCTACCACGAAGCCTAGAAGCGCGCATTCTGTCTTGTTGCCAACTTGCATGGGAGGGCCGGTCGGGTCTTGTGATGGCTGTAAACATTTTCGTTTGTTAAAATAAATGTGACGTCTCCAATGCATGCTAGACTGGAGTTCTCTGCCTAAAAAATGCCCATAATAACAACGGAATATGACATTCGCTCTTATTGAAAATGACAGGATACAAAACTGAGATAGTATAGAAATCAGCGACACATGTCATAAAGGACATGGTTCTATTTTTTTACATACAAGTTGTAGATCTGCATTTGTATATTATATATATATTAAGTATTTACTTAAATTTATGTTCACGTATTATTGGTCAGTGGGTACAGGCAGAGTTCCTTTGCAAATAAAATCAAATTTTACATGACAAAAAAAACCCTTTTTTTATATCACAAAATATTAACGAGTGTAAGCAGTAGAGTCACGTGTGCAAGTTTTGCACAAATGCAGATCTACCCATTATGTTCTAACAAAACAATTAAAAACTCACCATAATCCTCGAAGTAAAGGCGCTATTGACGGACATACCCTCGACCATAGTCTCGGCCACTTCAGGCGGCAAGTCCCTAAAGTTCGGCGTGACTTTACAAAGCTTCTCGCATATATACGACTGTACGACTGTCATTCTGTTCGTGGTCAGGGTACCAGTCTTGTCGGAGCAAATGGCCGTCGCGTTACCCATGGTCTCGCAAGCGTCGAGATGGCGCACCAAGTTGTTGTCTTTCATCATTTTCTGGAAAAGATTATTGAAATTATTAGAAATGGGATAAGGATTTGAACTTGCGTTTTCTCCCTTGCTGGGGGAGTAGCTTTAGTCTGCTATCTAGATACCCACGGAGCTGATGAAATATTGTAACTAATACGTCTTGGGCATATCAAATTATGATAAAATCAGTATGTATTATTTAGAATTTGCTATTTAAACATTAATAAATTAGATTGACTCCTAAATCGAACAAAATATTTGTGCTATCAACAAATGCTTATTTCAGAGTCTGGGTGTTTCTATGAAAATTAGTATATGTATTTTGGAATATCATAAAGTAATATTTATCAGTTAGCTAGATCCATAGCACAAGCTTTTATTAGCTAGATGACATTGTATGAGAATGTCCAAAATTATAAAATTATTTATTGCCAAAATGATTTGTGCGTATGATTGAGAGAAAGAGAGAGAGGGAGATATATGTCAAATGTTACCTTGACAGAGTAAGCAAGCGAGAGCGTAACAGCGAGCGGCAACCCCTCCGGCACAGCGACCACCAGCACGGTCACACCGATGATGAGGTGCTTCACCAGGTTGTTGACGTACGTCGCCCTCCAGGGCTTGCCCTCTATCGCGAACTTTTGCACGCAGAATTGGATCACGAGGATGATCACCGTCAGTACTGCGATTGTTGAGCCAGCGTAGCCGATCTGGGGGACATTTTATTAATGTAAGTATTATGGATCAACTTTTATTTGAAAGGATAGGGCAGTTATTTATGATTAATATAGAGGCCTTAAATATAAATAACTATTTTACATACACATAGACACACGAGGTGTTCACACTCAGCATTACAACCAGAAAAGCTTTATACCATTGAAATAAAGTCTATTTTTGTTTACATTTATACAACTGTCATACGAATCAAACTATATTGTAGACTATAGATATGTTTTACAACGAACAAAGCTCACAACAACTATCACTCTAATATGAACTCTATTTAATCGAAATACGGTTTAGTTTTCTAAGTTCCATAATTTTGAAAGGAGATCATACTTGTACCGTATTTACTTGGCCTTAAAACAAAATGTAAACAACATTTTATTAATTTTTAATCTTTTTATTACTTTTCACACTAAACTAAATAAAGACGGCATGTCAAAGATGCCTACTAAGTCTTATTTAACTTACACATTTTTATCTATTAAACACACTACACTACATTTTTCGCCCCACTCGGGTAAATAAGTTCGACAACTACTGTTTTCTTCGTTTATGTTTGTTTTACGGCCAAATAAATACAGTATGGAAATAATACGCTCTACGCCACCCACCTGTATAGCCAGCTTGGTAAGCTTGGCCTGCAGAACAGACTTCTCCTTCTTATGTGAAGTCTCGGCGGCCGGGGGCTTATCAGCCGGCGGCGCCACGTGGTTGTCGTCTGGCCGCGCGTGGTTTGCCCCGTGACTGTTTCCCGACGCGGGCACTGTCACGTCCTCCTCACCTGAGCCACGCGAAGGATTAGACGGTTTAGGAGGGGTAGGCTAATAAGCCTTGAACAAAATTACTCTGTGTATTGAATGGTATACTTGTAAAACAGCAGATATGAAACGGTTTTGTAATTTGAGAAAGCGCCACTCACACACAGTTGGTTCATTCGCGAGAATCTCATTGGCTGTTAATAGAATATCCACCAATTAAAGTTGTCGCGATGACAAATTTTAAATGTCAAAATGTGAAGGTCCCTTTTGACATTAATTTGTTATTAAAATGACATTGGCGGATATACGAATCCGCCAATGAGAGCCATTGAGATGTTCAAATTTCAAATAACCAATTTTTTTTTAAATTTAGAAGGCTGTTAGTTAGAAAATTTGACGCCACCGCTTTAGAAAGCTGATATTAGAAAATTACTTATCTTTGACGCCACTATTGAGTGGCACGAAAGAAATTTACAGTTTGAAATAGTAGCAACGTTCTATACTTAACACATAGAGCAATTTTGTTTGTAGGCTTGTAGTCATTGAGTCTGTGCGAAAAGAGCGCAAGTTGCTTTCAATTACAATATTTATTGCATTCACAAAACTGCTACAATAGTGAAATTCTGTCACCTACAACGCATGGCAAATATATGAAACTGGCTGAAGAACTTTAACGACCGTTCTCTTTCCGCACAGACTCTAGAATGTTCTGGCTTTAAGATAATAATGCAGCCTGGAATTAAGTCGTAATGATTTTGTATTAAACGAATGCTATAGATATGATCAAAAGTAAATTATGCGACTAAGCATTCTCTATTAAATCCTTTGTAATTTGTTTTGTAGATACCTTTTGAACTATCGTTGCTGTTTTAGTTTTTCGCCCGTAGGAGTAGCCAAATCCTCTAAATAACGTACTTACTTTTTAATGCCAAAAAAAAAAATTCCGAGTTTATGGATTACAAACAAATAAACAAACTCTAATATTTGTATAGTTTAAAAAATCTGTAAGCAGATATCTAAAATTACATAAATATTAGTTTCGTTCCAAGGCCGGAAGGGAATAATCGAACTTAATTTCAGGCTGCCTTTAAAAACATTTTCAACAACAAGAATTTAAAAATATAGGCCTACGCATTTTGTTACTCTTGAATAGTTACTTTGTACTTTAAAAATAAAAGTATATGCTAGCTAGAATGTGTTACAATAATAATAAGGTTTAATCAAATGTTAACGACCTTTCGAGTGATCTACGAACAGTATATCTAAGTATTTTAGTCATGTTATATTCAATGAAAGATGCTCATATATACACTAATATAATAATAATAATATTATACTACTGTTTAAGTGTTACTACAAAAATTACTACATCACTATTGTGAAAATGAAAAATATATGTTATTTGCTTTTATTTATGTCTTTTAGTTATTTTTCTAATAAAAGTATATTTAAGTAGATTTAAGTGTGTTATTTATCAACATACTGGTTGTACTACGATAGAAATGTGTGTCTAATACTAGACTAGTAGTATGTTCGGTCTAGTACACTAAAGGACAGATTGTCTACCCAGTTCCAACAGTTAAGCTCAAAAGCGACATAACTAAGCGCCAACACCACCCACAATAAACTTATATTACTATTAGGCGTACGTTTTTCTGGCCCTGAGTGTACATAGGATATATAATGTTGTTTGAAGCGGGGCATAGCAAAGGATGTTACTTACCGGACAAACTCTTGCGCTGGGTTTCCTTACGTTGCTGCTTTTTAGCTTCTATTCGATTTTTCCAATATCCATTTTTATTTTATATTCAAAAACATATCGTACAAGCATACACATTTATAACAACGATCGCATAATATTTTGATTATACATCATGCAGTCAACACGACAATTACACGATGCAATGTTCAATGTGTACGTTTTAATTTGTTTTTAAATTGTTTGTTTTTTTTATAGTTTGGTTTTTGTTGGTCGGCGACATGGAGGTGGGCGTGCGGCAGGCCGGGGTCGGGGGTGGAGAAAAAAAAATGGATGTCATTGGTTGGTTGTGGTACTAAATCTAATAGGATTGATATCATGAATTGTTTAAGCTATTGAATGTCGATTAATACTTTTCTTAATTAATTTCTTCGTATAAATGTAATAGGACCGTTCTGACATATGTCATCGCGACGTGAGAGTGGCCGCTTGTCAAAACAGCCCATTATTTTTTTGATAATTCTAAGTTATAATCATAGCTTATGACACGATTTGCAGCGTTTACTGTCAATAGCTTAAACAAAGCGAATCAAAATTGCATTTACAAATGTATGCTTTAAGGGTATATTTAATTACTTTTATGGTTCTTGATAGAGATTACTTTTTTTACTGAAAATAAATTTATTCGTTTATTTAGACTTTGGTCAATTATAGAAAAATAAATAATTTTGATATCTATCATGCTACCACAATAATACAAGTCAGGCTATTAGTCAAATAAATACATATAGACGAACAACGTTCAACAAAAGGAATGAAAATTACGACGAATTCAAAAAACAAGTTTTATATCGTTCATTAAAATTTCATCAATAAACAAAATAATCTCATTTAATATGAAATTGGTCAAAGATTTATTGAAAGGATATAACGACACCATTATTAAACTGTATTAAGATTTTCGGAAATAAAAATATTGTAGGTATCACTTATTTTGGTCGGCAATGTAATTCTGTTTCACCAATTTCATAATTATTTATTATCATTCGAAACGGGGAGTGCAAATGCTTAATGACAGGGGGCAATTCATACGTCACTGGTTACACTAAATATGCTCCAAGCTTTGGGCGTACAATGCTCACTTAGTCAAGCTATTGTGCATCATATTGCACCGAGATAAAGTTCATTTTCGTAAGCACTTTTATTCGAAGCGTTTCTCTCTAAATGAGCAAGGTATGACAATGCTAACTATTTGCGGGGTAATTTCTAAAGGACTGTCTGCCTGATGACCATTTCCAACTTAATATCACTTTTATGCTTCACACAAGAAAGTCGAATATCCTGTGCACATTCAAAAAAGCACAAAAACACAAGACAAGACACTTTATGGCACCTTCACCGTCACCAGTGGTCATCAGTTAGGCTGTCCACAAACTAAGTAGGGGACAATATTGATAGTGCTACCGCAGCGTCTCCATACATACTAGAGTGTGCGACTGACCTTTTTTCATCTGTTTGATTTCCTTGTCTTGTTTCTCGACGGCCGCGCCCAGGAGAGTGAAGATGATACCAGCTTGGGAGTTCACGCCGACCGCTGTTACTAACATTTTGCCGGAGCCTAGAATGATCAAGTAAGAAATGTTTTAGAATTATTTTTTTTTATACAATTCGTTAAATTAGAGGTTCTATCAAGACCTACAGAGTCTAAGCTACTTTGCCTGTCCCGTTTAATCGGATGAAGCAGTAACACAGGCGCTCTAACAGAGTAAGGTGCTCAGACGGAAACCTCTCCCGACAATGACCAAGAAAGCCATATAAGCTGATCCCAGGAATCAATGAAAGCACGCTCCAGACTCTAAATCCTATGTTGTGCCTAAAAGGTTGACAGCATCTTCCCTTTGTGACAAATCGACTCACAGGACACTTAAAAATTTAACGCATTTATTTTTAATGCATTCTTAGTATTATGTTTACCGACTTTGTGATCTTACCTTCCATGACGTGAGTACCGGATAGCACCATGGGATCAAACGCTTCACCTTTCTTGACATGGTCCGATTCGCCGGTCAGCGATGACTCGTCGATCTGTAACACACGGTATGCTTTGATCAGAATACATAAAACTACGTTTCTGAAATGCATTTTAGCTTAGCTGTCATGAGGCTTGCCGCCTATTAGTAGAGGACCAGTACCTATAGCAATTCTCAATCATACTTATAAAGTATCTAGTGAGTCTAGAAGCGTCTGTCAAAAACTGACCGTAGCAAGTGAAAATGCACAGCTTTGCCTACCCCGATAGGAGACAGAGCAACATTTATCAATCGTCATAAATTTGAGTATAATTTCAGGCAAATGTCTGAAGCCGTTCGCAGCTTTTCTTGCCCTTTTTCAACCGTGTTCCATAATGTTTCCTTAATTAAAAAATAATTAAAAAAAAAAATTAAAAATTTAATCATACGGGCAAATGTCTGAAGCCGTTGGCAGCTTTTCTTGCCCTTTTTCAACCGTGTTCCATAATGTTTCCTTAATTAAAAAATAATTTAAAAAAAAAAAAATGAAAAATTTAATCATACGGGTAGTATGATTAAATTTTTCATTAAATACAGATACAAATTTTTTTTTTTTGTTAGTTCTCTCGCAGGAAGCCCTAACCAGTCTGTTTCGCCCATCATGAAGAGCTCTGCCTGTTGCTTGAGGGTGAAATTCCCCATTAATACAGGCGTGCACACTTTTACTGCTCCCAGTTCCACCTCGAGCCTACCATTGCTGGGACGACATTTAGTTCAAACTGACTACCCCAGGGGTAGACTTTCAGCCACGATTGACCAGAATGTTCAAACCCTCTTTATCAAGTTCCGTTACTGCTATCTGGCGGAGCTGGCGGACGGTATGGCACTATCGGATCAATCTAGACTTTGAAATGACGCAAATCGTAATATTGCAGTCTATCTTGAAGCCCCGCGCATTATCTACAGTAATTGTTCTAAATATAATGAAAATTCCGTTTGATAGAGGACGATTGATTGTGAATAGCCTATTTTTAGTTTTGTTTTATTTTCTTTATAGTTACATAACTAGATTCCATAGTTGTATGCTAAATTTGTTATAGACGGCGCGACGCGACGCGGTGAAATATTCCTCTATTGTACCTAAATATATCTTCGTTCAATTCCCCTCTGTGGTACGATAGTTGCTTATCATGCCAAAAATTAAAACATTTCCAGACAATAACTGTCAGCCTAAAGTAAACATAATTCACCTTCACAACAACCTCGGTCCAACCCATAAATAATATAAAAAAACAAATACATAGTTACGATACAGGTTCGCGATAACCCACTGAGCGTTATCACTGTTTGATCATTAAGGTGTTCGTTTTTATCAATTGACGCACGTTGTATCATACGAATCTGATATAAGGACAAATACCCAACGATGTAGGTATGTAATAACGCGGCAAACATCTGTCAGCTTGTTGCGATGGCATCTTTGTGGACATTATGAGTTTATTGATATTGCCTTAGGATTTAAAATTGCTCCTGCAAGATATCAAGTGGTATCTTGGTCAACCTTAAAGGACAAACATCACTGTAGCCATTTACTTCTGTAGCCTCGCACATACCCATAATGGGATAGGGAAGTCAGACACCAGATCTTTCGAACGAATAAGCTTAGTTATTGAGGTTTCAAAATCTAACCATCCAAAGGAGACAACGGAATCCTTCCATTTTGGTTTTTAAAGATAAACATGAGTTCAAAAATTCCATTGTAACCTTTGCGAAGATCTCTTTCAAATAATAGCAACTTTGTGTGCAGTCATCTGCGAACCGTTCTAACGTCATTGAAAGTAAAAACAACCATTGTACTACTAAATCTTATTGCGAAAAAATATGAGCCAAACAATAACCAATTAATATGCTCGTATAAGAATGGACAGTATGCCTTACCTTCAAGTCATTGCTCTGCAGCAGTATTCCGTCAGCGGGCAGCAAGTCACCATACTTGATCTGACAGATATCGCCAACGACTATTTCGCTGATCGGTACCTGCTTCACCTCCGAGCTCCGGATGACGGCAAACTTGTGTTCGCCTTCTATCCGTGACTGCAGCCCTCTGAAAGTGTTAAATTTAAGAATATTAGACTTGAGATTTTACTTTAAAAAGGCGAGTTGCCTACCTATTTGGTCTACGCTTCCTCTCGGTTACATATAGTGGTTCATTATGATAATGGCTGTCGCATCACAGCAATAGGCTTGTCATTAATGACACGGGCCAAATACATTGTCATCTGCCTAACCATTCGCAGATATAGTCTGATGTTATAAAATGGTAAAGTATTCGGGAAATCGTGGATACATCGTACACATGGTATATCTGGAGTTATTTTGCCGTAGAGTATAAGGGGCAGATATATTTCAAAGCAATCCATTTAAAAGGTATCCGTTTTACTTTTAAATGAAAGGAAAATATGTAAGAATAAAAACAAAGTTATAAACTATATGAAATGTAGGATGCTGTTTTTTAAATTTACATAATATCAAAGAAGATGAATTTTCTGGAAAACCTGAGAAGCCTTTTTGCGTTCTAAAGTCATTCATACAATTTCAAAGAAGCCAGCATCCAACATTAAGCATATGGAATTTATAATTTGTTTACTGTGAAGATTTTTTTTACCGATGGTTTCGAAAAACAAGATTTGGAGTAATTTTTATTTACCTGAATTGCCTTTCTTTCGTATAATCGTTGAATGCTGTTACTATTACGACAACTATGACTGATATTAAAATCGCCAGCCCTTCGATCCATTGGTAATGTCCTTCCTCTTCGTCAAGATGTGCTGAAAATTTCAAAATGTATTACTTAATTAATATGCTCAATAAGAATTTAATCAAACTAATCTCTAATGCAGTGAGGTGGCGAATTGACTCGAGCGCTGAATGACCTATAGATAGGTATTGCTTTCATGTTTTTTGGGCCCTTAATGTATTCCGCAACTAGCTAAGGGGATAACTATGTTAACAGGAAACGGTAACGATTTTGAAACATAACAATACGACGACAGACATAAAGAGACACAGACATGAAAGGAGACATGAAATAGTGGATTCCATCAAATGTAGGTCAAGCGCTAAACGTAACATTAAGTGACATAGTGTACAATTACGAACCAAATAACATCGATACGACTTAAAATTAAACATCAAATACCATCCACTAAACATTTCATAGGAAACCTTTTCATAAAACTAACATTTGAACAGGCAATCATAATTCAAAACACAAACTAATACGACTCCATTCTATTTACTACTAAAACATGTATAGGAGAGAAACGGAGATAGACAAGAGAGGTGGGTAGAAAGAGATAGACGATTCTACAAGCCGTATCAGGTGGAGCACAGGACCATTAGTGGAGTGGTATTGAATTAAACAGGGACTGCGATATTTCTATATCATTGTTAACGTGATGTGCAATGCGTTCCGTCAACAAATGTGCCAATACAATGTAAATATTACGGAAACATTTTATGAGTTTTTAGTTACACCGCATGTTTTAACACGTAATTTTAACGCCACCTTAAATTTAGCAGAACAAATTATGTATTTTGTGTTAGAAACTTTGCTTGCTGTAGTTTTTATTAACACTGGTGAGAGCAATGTAAATATTAAGATTCACAACTTTCAAAATTTGTCCGAATTCAAAACGTGAGAGAGAATCATGTAGGTACATTTTTATTACGTTCTCTAATAATTAAAACAACAATGTCATGTTCTTTCCATTAGACCGCAGATAATACTTTGAAACGTTCGATCATATAGCACTGGTGCACGGGAGAGCAAATTCACATAGAAATTATGTAGATTCATTTCAATTCAGTGAATCGAGACACGCCTACACAATATCGGTCAGAAACTGTAACATCGCATTATCTATTCTATTATGTTAATAGTTTGTTTACTCTTTCACTCCAGAGATAAGTTATAATTTATAACGATGAATTATTCAATATCGTGTCAGTTTGATTTCACAAATCACTAAACTGGCTTCAAATTTGGATTTTGCACTAATGTGTCATCCCATTTGATTTGGATTTTCTGTCCCATAGCCTAAGTGTTATTCTGATGTCACATTATTTGATTTTAGTAGGATTTACTTCTTATAGTATGGAACTGCAGTCTTTTAGAAACTTCAAGAAATTGAAACACCTAATTTTAACCTCATAGCTACGAGTATATCTAACGAATTCATTGTGGACATTATAGTTCAACGAATAAGTCTACAGTGCCATTCTATGGAGACCAGTCCATATAAAGAATAACGAGTATTGACAGTACTGACAGGTTGAAGGTACACAGACTAGCACACAAGCTACAGATCTTAGTCAGAAATAAGTCAAGGTGCAAGCTACTCTGTGGTACCAAATCGAGTGCGCAACTAAACCGATAACATGCCTCATTACCATCGTGTATATATTTAATGACCACATTACTGATCGTAACTATTTTAGAGACTTGAAACTGCATTCTATAGGTGAAGTTGACGCCAAAGTCGCGTAAAATCGTTTGTCAGTAACCGAGTTTCAATTAGTGTTGAGTAAACTTCCATTTGAAACTGAAGGTACCTTGCTAAATGCAATACGATAGTTACCGAGACATATTTCTGTGGTAGACCAAAACATTAAATTCAATATGAATTCAGTATCAGGCTTCAGTGTTAAGTATTCGGGTCGTAACTAGAAGCCAATTGCATTTGAGCACTAGAAAAGTGATGCAATGGACAGTTGTGATATCTCTATGTTATAATATCTTACCAGGATCGTAATCGTCTAATGTTCCGAAATTGTTATTGAAAAGAAAAAAATACATCAATTAATATATATTACCTAAAGCAAAATGTAACATGCATGAGATATAAAGTACACTATAAGTTCGTCGTCTGGTAGAAATTGTTAGAAGTTTGGACAGGTGTTGAGTAGTTTCTTCCAGACTGGTTAAACAGCGGCTGATCGGTGAAAAATCTTACAGAATGCGATGATGTAGATAATGATCTGTTTTAAGAGCGGTAATAAATAGTCGTCTATAATTCTGACTTAAAAATGGACTTTAAAATATTTGAAGACTTCGGTAACAAGATTTGTCTTCGTATTGACACAGATACAAAATATTCAGTACACGTTACACCAAGATTAACATAAATATAGTATGTAACGTACAAATAAATGTTACAGCATTTATGTTACGCTTCACTAAACGTGACTTTGCATGTACGATTCGCGTTTAAACACAAGAAAAAATGGCCGATGAATAATTCAAACGGAGCACATAACTTTTTTCACGATCGATTGGCCAACTCGCCACGGTCGTGTAGTTATCTCACAGGGACATTAATAGAATTACAAATCAATGATCGCGAAAATAATATTGAAAGTGTAAACTATTGTATACGTGAAGATTCGACTATGTACTAACACTGCTACTTGTAAAGGAACGTAAATCGTGTTAATAAGATTGATTACGGAAGTGATAATCGTAGCATCGCCTGTGATGAAGATACTGTTGAAAAAACAATTTAAAACATTTAACACATGAACATTGAAAAATATTGAAGCTGATTACTCACCAGGATCGGCGGGGTCATCTGGCGGCTTGTAGAAACTCAGACCTAACGAGACGACAGCAGCCACCTCGAGGATAATAAGGGTAACGTCCTGCAGGGCCTCCCATACTAACGTGAGGAACGTCTTCGGGGGTTTCGGTGGGATTAGATTCGAACCGAATACTTCGCGCCTGTGCTGCAGGTCCGGTCTCGTCCCGCTAAGACCTGGGGACAAGAAAAGAGTTAGGTTAGTATTGATGATTTATGAATATGATTAACGAAGTGTGTTTCCGAAGGTTCGAATAAAATTTGAAATTTAGTCTTTTATATGGAAGGTGAGCGCTGACGCGTCTTAAAGGTGGCCACCCTAAACCTAATCAACTGGGTCGCAAGTCCCAGACACCCTCACAGTGTTTCCCTCTGTACCACGCTATGGATTCGGCACCCGCACGGTGAATCCATGGAATGCTGAGGAAACGGTCTCTCTATGAGATTTACGTAAATATAACAATCACGAATGTAAATGCTTAGATGAAGTCAATTAAGCACACTGTCTTCAGAAATTATAGATTAACAAAAACCATTTTTGTAATCTGATATTTTAAAAGTTTCACCAGATTATTCTCCTTTGTCAGGAAATAAAATACATTCCCCATTCTACATTTTGCTACTGTTGTTGATACAAAATCACTTTTGACTATGTTTCTTTTGTAAATTAAGCACATGCCAGCGAATTTGTAAGCAGTTGGCGTCGCGCGTCGCTTCGAAAAATGCTTCGCTGAATTTCATGTTACCATTTTATTTAGCTTGCCGTGTTTGATGTTCAAATTCTGAACTGTCAATCATTTCAATCTCGTTCAAAAGTGAACGGATAACTTTTTTTGATTGTATACATTTTTTTCTTTGGGGCATCGAACTAATGACCTTCGCGACGTAGATAAGTCTGGATACTTAGATCGAATGTTACGATAACGATGTAGTGCCTTCTTCTGCAATTTTTATCTCATTTCACTTATCGAAAGAAGAAATGTTATTCTTATTGCGCAACTGGTTTCGAAACTTGGTTTCGAATGTAGCCGAAGTCAACATGGGGCACACTTATAGTGTATATAATATATTCTTTGAATACTTTACTTACTTTAGAATTACAGGTGGGATATTAAGTACCCTATTAATTTACGAGTACTATGGTACCTGTAGATACTACGTGAGTACACCGTATCGTAACTGAATATTATCAAGACGAATAAATTAATATACAAAACTAGGTATAGTTGTTTAACAGGTATTATGTAGGAATTGAATTTAAATGTTCAATTTGCTGTTTCAAATTGACGTAACACCTGTTTTTAGTGATGACATATTTATGGCTAAATACAGGAACTAAACAACTAAGTTTATATATTACTAGCTGACGTCACGCGGTTTCACCCGCGTAGTTCCCGTTCCCGTGGGAATATGGGAATAAAATATAGCCTATGTTCACCGCAAAGAGTGTAGCTTCCCAACAGTGAAAGAATTTTTCAAATCGGTCCAGTAGTTCCGGAGCCTATTCGTTACAAACAAACAAACAAACAAACAAAAAAACAAATCTTTCCTCTTTATAATATTAGTATAGATGTACTAACTTTTGCCCGCGGCTCTGCTCATAAATTTTCCCTATTTAAAACTTTCACCTTTTCTCACAATAAAAAGTGTTTTTCTTTTATACTCATTACAAAAGAGTAAGAATTTATTTCATAACAATCTTGTACCTACTAATTAGAAACAGGGATCCGTGGTCTTTTAATACAGAGAGACTTAATAAGAAAACACATGTCAAAAACAAAGGCTTTATTTATTTCTTTACTCTCTTCATGAAAATTCGACGATTTTTCTCCTCGAATTCAAATTGTTCACTGAATTGAATCTTGTAATTTGCCAAATAAATTTAGCGTTATGCCCGAAGGGTGGGGCGGAATGAGAAAGGACTTTGTGTATTTTTATTTAGCTACATCACTTACTAAAGTGAGGGTGAAACGGAATAAAATTGGTGTGAGACGGTTCTGCAGAAGATAAGTTAGCTGAAATATCCTAAAGCTCAAGATATTTTCGTTTGTTATTAAATAGCGTACATTCAGCATTGATTTGATTAGTATTAGATGAGAAAAATCCTCAGCTTTTTCTTATGATTGTATATATTATGCGGTTAAATCTGATCTGATATTCTATTTTATCTAATACTAACAAAATTATCCTTGCAAACAAAAAAAGGCATTGTAGCTGGTTAGGCAGACCTCTACGGAGAGCTTGTAAACTTCTGAGCAAGAGCAGCTATTGCAAAAATAATGTCCCTCTCACAAAGAATATTGGTATTAAACTCTGCGGGCCTAAGAAGGCAACATTGTGTGTTTCATAATATGAACATAATTTGAAAATCCTTTCGCCGGACTGATGGAAGAAATTTTTTTTTTAGAAATAAGCAGTACCATTGTACTTATTTACCTTTTTCGTATTAACCTGTGTAAATATTGTGTGTACATAAATGTTAAATCAATAAATAAATGAAATACAATACATACAAGACATACAAAAAAAAACGTTTAATATATTATTATTTTTAGACCCACTGCTCAATCCTCGTTTCGAGAGGACACAATCAATAGCGGTATTTAAACCCAAATTGTGGTTTATAGCAAATTTAAATACTCGTAGTCTCTCAAATAGAAGGATAATAGGTTGATGTTGTCATTCAACCGAGCTGTAGAGCACCAAGATTCTATGCCGGATGCTATGCCGGACTCTTACCGACTAAAAACCACGTTCCCTACCTACTGCCTACGGTTGGGAGCCCCGGGTAAGCCCTCAATAGGATATCCCCCCGATTTAAAAGATTTGTGAGGCATATCACGAGTAGAAGGCACTTTAGCCTAGTCTGAACTGGGTTCACTTACTTCTTGATTAAAGCAACCCTTATTTAACCTCGTCGCATGTAAGTACGTTATATAAAGTTACATACATATTATACCAACATAGTCAGCAACGTTAGTCTTTCTACCAATATCCTAATAAATTGGATTAAATATTTAAGGTTTGTGTTGATTTTCTATGTAAAAGTGAGATATTTATTGATTGTAAACGTTTTTATCCGCGTGGAAAACCCATAGGTTTCAACAGACTCACCTGTAAAATCACTTTTAGTCTTGTAACAAACAATTTAGCACACCTAGATTTATAATATTTCATACATTGAATAAAAAGAAATCGCTTATACCATCATATAAATAAAAATCCAATAAATCGAGGGAAAATCCATTCAAATCCAAGACATTGGTCAATACAAGGATTGACGTAGCGATCTCATCCGAGTTTATGAGGGAGGTATGTTATTATACTACAAACAAAATTTTACCTGGCGCCGGCTATACTCGTATTACGTAATATTTGAGTTTTGTACGGCACGGCAATGTGATGAATTTTAATTTATACGGCTATTTATAGTGGACGTGATCTGGGTGTTAGGGAATGTCAGATGATTGATAAGATACAGGTTGGGTGAAATACTATTCGGACATCATATTTTTAGATTAAGCACGTATAGATTTTAGTGCTATGCGCGTTATGGAACAAAAATGGCAAGCAAGGGTAAGGAAATTGAGATTGGAAGTGATTATAAAATTACAAATTACTTTTTTGAAAAAATGGTGGACATGGTCACATGGCAGATGATTGAAAATTTAAAACGTAAGTATGCTTAGAATACGACTTTAGTGTTATTCTTTGGGTTATTTATCCGAGGGCGTACCAGGTACTCCTGGCTGTGGGCAGATGGAAGGGCACCGTGTAGTTTAAGCCGGTTGGAGACCAGCATAGTATCCATGAAGATTTCAAAACGAAACAAAAGAGGTAAGTTCGGTTGAAAACTTGAACTAAGATGGTATACCTACCCTTCTCTTTGTTTAAATCATTCAATAGCAAACGCTAATAAATACTACAGAAAAGAGTTGTTTTGTAGCCATTTAAAACGCTAAAACGTGTTATTTACTCGAAGTGTGTACACTGTACAGCGTGTTCCTTTTATCGTCGAAGCGGGACCTGGAAGGAATTGTTTGGACAATTCGGTTTAATCTGCTCGTAACTCTTGTTTTAGCAGTACTTGTGTATACTGTCGCGCAAACAATGATGTTGAAGAGCGTTGTATACTTTCAGAGGAAAAAATAGCTCGTACGGGTGTTTGAGATTGAGGACAGGTGTTGTACTGATTTTACGTACTAATAGTGGCACTGGAGAGAAGGAGACTAAGCTGATATATACCTACAATAAATTTATAGTCTCTCTTGAAACTTATTTTACACGAATCACTGCGTAATGCTAATGAAACCGTAGATATTATTCAGATTATTCATGTTAAGCGCCGTTAATATGTACTTGTTTAAGTACGTAAGATTAATAAAATTTCAACGTAGGTACTACCCGTTCGCTCTAACTTTGCAGCTGGCGTAGCGGCGTATACCCGAATTATTAATTAGACGAAGTAAATTTACAGTAGCTAATGTCACTTCGTCATAGAAAATACGCAACATTGTATGAAGAAGTGTCATTAGTTGCTGTCAATTTACTTCGTCTAATTAAAAATTCGACTTTACTATGGAGCCGGACGGCAAAGTTAGAGCGAACGAGCAGGAAGTATGTTATGTTGCATACAACTTAAGTAAGTACGTAATTCATTCTTATGCTTAACACCGAGACCACTAAAAAAATAATTGCATGAAGGTTTAAATTTGACCAATACAGAATAGAATAAACATACGAAACGAAATTTGGCCATTTTATTAAGAGTTGAAATGTGGTGACAACTTTACCATTGTGATATTACAAAGGTGACAATTTAGCACGTCGCAGTTCTTATTTGCAGTTTGAAGTTATTTATTCAAGTGAAAGAATGATTACACACGCAATTGAATATTGACTCAGTCGATGGCTACTGATCAAAGATCAGCTGGGTGAAAGCTGTATGTTCTTTTCTCTCTTTATCCAGTTGACGATAATGCGTTTGTCCAGTTAGTCTTGAATGAATTTTGACTGCCTCTGTGGCGCAGTCGGTAGTGATACCGCCTGTGGCGCTGGAGGTCGTGGGTTTGATTCCCACCAGAGACAAATATTTGAGTGACCCATAAATGTTTGTCTCAAGAGTCTGAGTGCTTCTATGTATAATATGTATGTATTTAAAAGTATATAAGTATTAATATCCGTTATCTGATACCCATAAAACAAGCAGGTTATTCCTAGCTTACTTTGGGATCAGATAGCGTTGTGTGAAATGTCCGTGAATATTTATTTATTTATTATATTCCATAAGTTAAACAGTATGATACAACTAAAATTAGAAGTATGTTCACCTACAAAAAAAAGCCGTGAACTACGTGGTGACATTAAAAATACTTACTTTAATATAAATTACATTAAAGTAATTGCTCTGCCACAGTTTCTATTAATAGAACACGTTATTAACAAGTAAAAGCGTTTTCATAATTTCCAGTTATTCAACAGCTCACGCGATGTACCCAGGCGGAGCTGGGTCACTCATTAGGACGATCATAATCTGCCATTAGTACCTCTTAGCGTTCAATGCTTCTTAACGATTTTCTTCTGGAGTTTCATAATGAAAAGATTCTTGTATAAGTACTGTTATATTTTATGGAAATACTTTGGTGTCCAAAGCATGGTACAGTGTGTATTGTCTATCTATATATTTATTTACTTTTATTTCACGTATATTAGATGATCACGTATATCAAAAAGACTCCCTGACGCCAAGAAATCAAATATTTTTAAAGACAACATGTAAAAACACGTTTTAGGAAAGCTGATCAGGCTACCTAGGTATCATTTTAGCACAACCGCATTAGATTCGATTATTTACTTCATGCGACTCAAAAGCCTTTGAAATATTTGTTGCCCGTCAACTATAGTAAACTTTGGAAAAAAAGCCGACATGTTTTTACTCTCGTTTCGATAAAGGAAGATACGAAACCTGGTACAATTACATAAACGATAAGCAGATGGAACCTGAACCAGTTATTAATAAAATAAATAGTAGTAATACTCATAACACTTTACATGCAAAGGTGACGTAATATTCTAAAAAAGCTATCCGTGCATTGACTCCACTCAATATTTTACGATTATCGAATCCCGTCCTGTTTCCTGTACTAAATATACAGCGGTTCACACATTTATATCGTACTTGCCAATAAATTCTGAGAATATTAAAATAACTCTGTATAACAAAATATCGAATTTATAAATCTGTAGCGTTCGTGCCATAATAGTATATTAATGTATGTACCTTCACAAAGAAAATCTGTAACTATTCTTCCTACTATAATGTGTGATCAGAGCGTTCAGTCATTTGGTTAAAATTTCGTATGAATTTTAAGAAACAGTTGTTTGGACATAAACTGTAGGAAATGCTCTGTAGTATAATACTGTAAAATCCCTCCCAACCCATGGTACACCTCATTGGTTCACCTGGGTGGACCACGACCAATTATTTTTTTCCGTGGTACACGTTAATCAAACGTATATTTTTTTAAATAAATTATGTTGGTCGTGGTTCACCTGCGTCTACTTAGACGGTAAGTAGGTACCTAATAAATGAGTCTTAGAGCCGTTTAAGGCGATATTGCCTTTCATCAAAATAAGTTGGAAAGAAAGTATCGCCAGACAACGGCCCTAAAACATATTTTTTCCAATATGGCGACACGAGCGGCAAAGATGTGAGGTGGCAAAGTTGAAATTGTAAAAGAGAACATCAAAATTCATTTTTAAAACTTCCGGACTAAAAAACCAGGTAAAACTGACTGGACTACTAACACAATATCGTTACTTGATATACTGAGTAACCTTATTTGCCCTTATCAAACAGAACAATCAAAGTGTCCTACTTTATAGTTTCCTTAGCGATAGAAATGTTAAATATCGGATAATGTGTAATTATGAACATATCAATCATAATAATACTTTGCGATAAGAATCCGATATAAGGGAGTTTCAAATCTGGAATTGATAATATCGATATCGTTTATAAATCAGTATCTGTTTGTATTATTTGCGATAAGTGTATACATATTAGTTATGCAATAATAGGTGCGAACTGTACAATTATTTATTTAATGTAGGTAGATACTCTTTATAATGTTACTGTATTCTTACTAAAAAAAATATAAGTATAAAATAATTATTACTTAAACCTCTATAGCTGGGTCGCTAGTCTAGGCATGCTAGAAATGCTAAGAGTGATGTCTTTGGTAGGACATTTAACCCAAGTTAATATAACCAGATGCCATGCGAGTAAACGGGATATTTACCAACATTTCCCATTAAGAGTATTTCCGTCATCATAGTCGAGTTTCCGATATTTCGGCACTGACAAGAACAGTGCCGAAATATCGGAAACACTAAATATAACACATAAGCAAATATTTCGTTAACCATACTACGAGTACTAACGTTAGTGACCACGAACGTTAAATATTAAGTACTTCTGAATACATATTAGATAAAAAAAAATATACGATCGAATTCAGGAACCGCCTCCTATTTTGAAGTAGGTTAAAAGGTACCCAAAATCCGGGAATGAACATTTGTGCAACACAAAGATTTGTTTCGAGATTTGTCCTAAGCAAAAGGCAGTCGCATAGGTAACCACAATGCCATTGGCACAGTCGGAAAAGTTGTTTAATATTATATTAAGTACCAAAATGTATGTATTAGATGTCTCTATCAACGGCACAAGCTGTCTAAAACGGATCTAAATCGTCAAGATTGCCTTTTTATGAAGCTCTCATGAGTGCTCAAGTTAGCCTTGTTATGAAATATTAACAAAAAAAAAATTAAAAATATTGAACGACCAATGAGTACCGTCCTTGAACTCTTTAGTGTAATCGACCTTGGTGCGTCAAATACCGAAGGTCGATATACAACATTACGGAACCAATTTTCAGCACAACAAAAGTATTATTGGTATAATGTAACAATAGGTAGGAAAGCATTTGATTTGAAATAATATTTATTTGAAGGTTTAAAGGATAGTTTGTTTACGAAAGCGGATCCTTAATGGTTAAGTAGAGAGCAAGTAAGAAACTTAAAACACTGTATTCAGTCCTTTATTTTTTCTCAACGCGAGGAAAATCTTACATGGATGCTGTGTAGGACTCCTATCGACTAAAAACCACACACATCCCACCTACCAGCCTATGGTTGGGAGACCCGGGTAAGCCCTCGGAAGGATACCCCAGGACAGTGCATTCAGTCCTGTAGCTGTATAACATTTCTCATTGTAAGGCTTTTAAGATATCGAATTTATCTATACTAATATTTTAAAGAGGATTTTTTTTTTTGTTTCTTTGTTTGTAACGAATAGGTTCCGGAACTACTGGACCGATTTGAAAAATTCTTTCACTGTTGGAAAGCAACACTCTTTGCGGTGAACATAGGCGGTGAATAGAGGTGAATATATTTTATTCCCGTATTCCCACGGAACGGGAACTACGCGGGTGCAACCGCGTGACGTCCGCTAGTTATTTATCAATAAGGTTGTGAATTTGGGAGGCCATCTGTACGCGAACCTAAAACCTCACACTTGACCTATTTTGATGTCAGTAATTTGATTGCGGAAAGGCCATGGGGTCGCGAAAAATCCAATAACAACAACCTTTTCCCACTAAAAAGTAATTCAATTTCAAATAATCACTATTAAAAATAGAAGGAAGCTCAGGCTATCGTTTGAAGTGGGTGCCAACACATTTCGGTGGAAGTACCTATTAAACAATGTAATGCTTATTGAATACGTTGTCAGTGATAATAATGGTATATTTTATATGTAGACCAAACGGACACGCTGTACTTTGAATTATTAGTTTTTGATGACTCGGTCGTGATCGTTTTGGATTAGACACTTTGTTTTATTAATAGCTTTCAGATATGTGTGTATTACTTTTTTTTTCTTTTTCTGTGCGTAGTAATTATTCTGATGATACCGTATCATTTAAAATCTGTTAAATCAAATCAAATCAAATCAATTTCATGACTTTATTTGTCATAATATCATCCTACATTAATCTGTTTTAAAACTTGATAAGGCGAGTATGTCTGCAATTCCACAAACGATTACCATGAAAAAATCCTAATAGGTATTGTGTACATATTGATTCAGATTATAATAAAATTAAACACACGGTCCATACCAATGGGCGATGTTTGGTTTCCAAATGTTATATGCGCCAGCAATATTTCAGAAAATACTCCCGAAATCATTGCGCAAAGTAAGTAAATTCGAAAAAATTCCCTTTTGATCGAGGGGTTTTATTCCCAGTTTTCGGTCAGTTTGGTCAGCGTGGTATTGTTTAGTCCAGTCCAGTGTAGCCTGATATCTATACTAATATTATAAAGAGGAAAGGTTTGTTTGTTTGGATCAAATAGGCTCCGAAACTACTGGGCCGATTTTAAAAATTCTTTCACTGTTGGGAAGCTACGCTCGCCCCGGTGAACATAGGCTATATTTGATTCCCGTATTCCCACGGGAACGGGGACTACGCGGGTAAAACCGCGTGACGTCCGCTATATAGCGTTGTGTGAGAACAATCTCAAGATTTTTATCTTTTGAATGTTTTTTATATATAGCCTCATTAATTATATGCATAGGGATCCAAGGTAAATGGTAGAGTACAATAGGTGATGTCTGAATAACTGATGGAGCGTCACAGCGGCACAGCTGTCCGGCCGTGTGCCGCCGGAAATAGAATGTCGATACTGTACGACCTGTGCTCAAGGAGAATACAGTTTGGATTTACAACTATGCATCATGGAAAAGAAAATAGGTATACAATTGTTCTATATCTATAGAAAAGGTCGCAGGCTGGGACTGGATGCGGAAGGCGCAGGACTGTGTTGTGGCGTGGATTGGCAGAGGCCTACGTTCAGGAGTGGACTGCCATTTGTCGATTTGATACAACTATACTCAGATAAGGATTAGAGTTAGAGGAAAAAAAAGAAATAAATGAAAATGCGCGACTTTTACGTACTTTATTAATATTAAAGCGAACTTTAATAGATATTTACCATGACATGTATTTATTCTGAGTTTCAGATATTTCGGCAGTGCAAGCGCCATGATGACGGAGAAATGTTAACTGTAATTTACTATTCTATCTAATACATAAAATTCTCATGTCATGGTCCTTATTTATGTAAGTATGGTATTGATTACCGTGACGTTTTTTATAGTATTATACTCTAAATTTCAGAACAAACTGAAGAGATCAGCTATATTAGTAAACTTATGGAAACTCGACCAAAAAAAAGGACGCACAACGATAATTGAGCCTCAAAAAGAAAAGATGTAAAGTGATTGGAAGAAACTGATCAATATTTTTCTTATTTTTATACCACTAAGGTGGCAGACAAGTTTACGGGCCACCAGAGGGACTGGTGGTCCACGTAGCCTATGAACGTTTGCAACATCGCCGCCACACTCGCGCTGCCGACCCTGTAAAAACCTTTGAACCTTTCGAAAATATCTGCATTCTTTGGCTCAAAGTAAATAACTTTTCCGGTATAAAACTACATATTACAAGACACTAACATCCCACCAAATGTGTCACAGTATTCACAGTACATTTAATACAAGTTTATAATACATAGCGGAGGTTTTATCAGAAATATCGCCGATGCGAGAATGTACGGTCGAATGGCCCACTTCACTTGACGTCCCACAGGCGGGGAACTTGTCGACCGGAATGATAAATTGCTAATATAAAATACCTATTGCAGTGTAAATGTTTTGTACAAAAAAGGCGGACAAGTGCGAGTAGGGCCCGCGCACAGAGGGTTCAAACAAAAAAACGGCAAATAATCACGTTTGTTGTATGGTAGCCCCCGTTAATCCCTCCTTTTTTTCTGATTTTACTATTTGTTGCTATACATAGCGGCAACAGAAATACATCATCTGTGAAAATTTCAACTCCATTGCTATCACGGTTCTTGAGATACAGCCTCGTGACGGACAGACAGATAGACAGCGAAGTCTCATGATTACGATCCCATTTTTACGCTTTGGGTACGGAACCCTAAAAAAGGCGGACATGTGCGAGTCGGATTCGTGCAGTGAGGGTGCCGTACAAAAAACACGTTTGATGTATGAGAGACTACCTTATATTTCCTTTTCTTCTGATTTTAGAACGTTTTGTTGTTATAGCGGCAACAGAAATATATTACATTAGCGGACGTCACGCGGTTTCACCCGCGTAGTTCCCGTTTCCGTGGGAATACGGGAACAAAATATAGTCTATGTTCACCGCAAAGAGTGTAGCTTCCCAACAGTGAAAGAAGTTTTCAAATCGGTCCAGTAGTTCCGGAGCCTATTCGTTACAAACAAGGTTCAGGTTCATCATCACGCCTTTATCCCCGAAGGGGTAGGCAGAGGCATATTATATACCCACATTTCACCTTTTTTTAAATAATTTGTCCCATGTAATACGTTGTGAGCCGTATTGCCGTGTTTAAATGGACAGGCGCAGGTTGTGACTGCCTGCTGTTGAAATAAAGCCTTCAACTTGGCTTAACGACTGCCATTTTACTGGCAACCGGGACCAACGGCTTAACGTGCCTTCCGAAGCACGGAAACGCTCAAATAAATGTCACAAAGTGATCATATGAATGGTCACCCATCCATGGACCGGCCATAGTGAAAGTTGCTTACTGCAGTGATCGTTTACAGAACACTGAGTCCGCAGGGCCACGAGCGCTTCGACTTCGTTACAAAAAAACAAAAAAATAAAAAAAAACAAAAAAAAACAAATCTTTCCTCTTTATAATATTAGTATAGATAGATGAAAATTGCAACTGTCTAGCTATTTGATAATATACAGATTGATGAGATACAGCAACAGACTAACAGACTAATGGACAGTGGAGTCTCGGTAACGTTAATAGAGTCACGTTTTCACCCTTCGAGTACGGATCACTAAAAATAAAGGTGTTAGAAAGCTTATTCTTTCAGGCGTGCCACGTGAACCATTTTTCGTTGATTTCAAAAAGACTGTGCTCATCTATATGTATGAGTATAATTTGTATGTATGTTCACCAATATTTGTGTCAAGTATCAACCGATTTGTTACGGCTTAGCCCCAAGATAGTCCCTAGCTAATATCATTGATATTGGATCTGGGCTCTGGAGATACGATAGAGAACTCAATCTAAAAGAGAATGTAGGAAATGATCAAAAGTAACATGGTTTTATGACTGTTGTATAAGTTTTCCTCTATACAGTTCTTTCTGTAACGCTTGTATATTGTAAGGTTTGATAAGGGCTTTATAACATGTACGCTTCAATGGTAGATTGAGCTTTCTGCATCGGTTTTTCAAAACCTAACTAAAGTATGGGGTATTATTGTTGATAGGTTTACAATTGCATTAAAAAGATTTTCACGGGTGGTGATGATTTATCAGTTGGGTCAGCTTGTTTGCCTCCTTAGTTTCATTAAACTTTAGTTAAGTATATATTGGAAAAAAAAAATATTTTCAATGAGACAAATGTTACAATAAAGCATAATAACTATTTACAATATGAATAAATAAAATAAATAAATAAAATAATAAAAATAAATAAAAATATTTTTATTTCCTCAACAATTAAAGTACAAATATAAAATAATTATAAAAACTTATATCATTAAGTGCATCTTAGTGGCTATACATTATCTATTTCACGTCTAATTTAATTTAATTGTGAGACTGGTGCCTAAACTAGATACAATTCTAACAACAAATCTAACTAAACTAAATCTAAATAGGGCCCCCGTGGCATTGTGCCCAAAAGACTGGCAGCATTCCCCCTTTGAACGGCGATGCCTATTCGTTGGGAGAAATAACTGCCAGCCCTTAGGTCACCAGTTGACTCCACAAGCCGCTTCTTCAAAAAATTGATAAATATTGGAAAATAGATGGATATGTACAACAGAATAAAGAAAAGAATTACAATTACAATTTCTTATTTATAAGTTTAAGATCCGGATGGTAACCGTGTAAGTTTAATAACAGGTGCCTATAATACATAAATTAATTAGATATGTTACGTAATACACTAGCAAAAGTTTTTCCTAATATAATATGAAGCACAAGGTGAAACTCATTAATTAACATAAACGACAATACCGACTTTGTCATAATTTATTTCAGCGTGAAAATAAAATTCCTTTGAGGAATCAAAATGAAAGTGAAAGATACGAAAATTAGGTATATTAATATAGATGATGATAAAGTCGAATACCTTGATAATAATATCAGACACGCCCCAAATAGCTTTAGGTTATTTATTAGTAGACCCAGATAATACTGTTCCAATTCTACGGTACCGTTTTGTTTGATAGAAAACTACAGAATCGTGTCACAACAACTATACCTATAGAATAGCTAAAACATTAAAGACATGCTTGGCAACTAGCTTGAGACTTTTCCATAAAATCCCTTATATTTCTCTAAACTCTTCGACTATTTCACTAAAGGTCTATGATTCGTGGTTATTATTCAAAACTGATTCCTAATTTTGTGACTATCTTCGTTCTTTTAGTGCACGATATTAACTTTTTTCCTATCATTTCAGTTGTTAAATCATGAAAAACTATTATTAGAGACAGTGTCACTTTCCCAATAGAATAATAGTAAAGATTATTCCCTTCTTCACTTTTATGTACTGTAGTATATAGATAGAACTATATAGTACATTAGGCTATCTTGAAGAGACACTACTAAAAGGATCCCAGCATCCGGACCCAAGCGTCCTTACAATTGACGTGAAAAACGATCCAGTTACGGTCAACATGCGAAATAATGGGCAGAGGTTCTCGTGACATGAGGCCTGAGGGTTCACATATATGGGTCGCCTTGCTTACAATATATTTGATTACAATGACAACGCACGAATTTATAAAATCTAGGTCAAACTTTGTTACAGAGAACTGACAGTTTAAAATTAGACTAAGACAGAAAAGATAGTCAGTCTAGCGGTGGTGGAATGTAATCATGATTTTTAATGATCTGACTATAGTCTGGCCTTATCTGCTGTGCACTCTCTGAGGTATGCGCGGCGAGGTGGGAGCCGGGGAAAAAAGAGCATGAATACACATGCGATTAATACACGTCGGACAAATCTTACGATATCAGTTTACATTTTTAAAACTGATGAATTTTTCTTCTGATAACTCCAAGATCAAAATCATCGACAACATGGAGTGCAGACTTTACTAAGGATTCGTGTAAAGACGATAAAGAGTAGGGATAAGGATCAATAGAAATAGTTGCAAACACTAACAGAGAAACAACGTCTAAAATTTGCACTAAGCGCTCTGCGCAAAATGCAATCGAATTCCACATTCTGGTTGCAGAACTCTCTCTCAATTATTTCATAACATACGGCTCTAAGAGTGCTGCGTTGCTATGATGCATTGATATTCACGAATCTCATTAGTTGGTCTATATGTAACGTTGAAAGTTTACATTGTCAATTGTGCGACTGTCGAATATGATTGTGGATGTGGATTTGACAAGGAAGCAAGCGCAACGTAGCATAGCCCATCTCTGGTGGTAAACCACTCGCCTTCCGCATGCAGCACCTGCCGTTCTTTTGTTTTCGTGAGGAAAAATCTCATGGATGTTATGCTGGACTCCTCCCGACTAAGAAACCTCACGTGTCCTGCTTACAGCTTACCGTTGAGAGCCCTGGGGCTCTCAGCCGTAAGCTAAGCCTAAGCTTACCTTAGCCTGAGTAAAGCTAAGCCCCCGGAAGGAACTCCTACCGACTAAAAAACCTCAGGTGTCCTGCTAACAGCCTACGGTTGAGAGCCCCGGGTAAGCGCCCGGAAGGATACCCAAGGACTCCCAACAGACCTACGGCTACCACTGCGGCCTCACCTATCTCTTCTAGGTTAAAAGAAATGCTGCTTGAACATTGCAACTTCCATTGAGTTGGACGTTATGGTGTGGTTCCCAAGGTCTGATGATAAGTAGTAACTTCCAATATAAAAACAATTTAATCACAACTCTCTCTAGCTTTCAGCCAATCAAAGTGTATCCAGATCTATAGTTGAGATTACCATGATCATTATTTCTACTAAAATTTTATTCCCTGTCAATTTTATGGACAGTTCAAAGTGACGTAGTAGCTTCAAGATTAAGATGTCCGTCCGTTCGTCTACGATCGTCCAGTTTATGTCCGCTATAAAAATAGGCTGGGAAATGAGCTCACAAATTTGAAGTGTTACACTTTGTATATCGAGAGAGGTACATCTGGGTCGTTAAGGGGAACTATTAAAATTATATTGGTGTGTTTATAATATCGTTCATCATCACGCCTTTATCCCCGAAGGGGTAGGCAGAGGCATATTGGGAACACCCAAAAATTCCGAAATATGTTTTTCCGAATTTTAATATTCCGATGTTCAAAATTCCGAAGATTATAATTCCTAAGAAACAAAGCTCCGAATATTCAAAAGGACGATATTCATTTTTCCGAAAGTCATAAGTACGAATTTTTATTTTTCCTAATTTCATTAGTACGAATAATCAAAAGACCGGACTGTTATTTACCCGAAAAACATTATTCCGAATTTCAAATATCCGAAAATTCACTGTTTAAGTTTTTTTAATAAAGTACGGTCAAGTCTAACTACCGAAGATATTATTTCCAAGTGAGTGGAAGGCAAACGGCAAAACAAAAATAATAACCACGATGGCTATTCGCTTCGCTCCGCTTAGCTTTCGCCTTAGCCTTCTAACCTAACCTATCCGAGTCGAGGTGTTAACCATAATAAGTGAATGGTTAACACCCCGACTCAGAGTACCCCGACTCGGATAGGTTAGGTTAGAAGGCTAAGTGGCAAGAAGGCTAAGTTAGCCTTCGTGGTTATTTTTTTTTTGTTTTGTCGTTGCCTTCCACTCACTTGGAAATAATATTTTCGGTAGTTAGACTTGACTATACTTTATTAAAAAAACGGGTAGAATCGGGAACATAAATAATAGTCTTTAATGATAAGTTTTCAGGTTAAAACAGGAACGGGTGGAAACGACATTCACCCTTCGTATTTATGATATTTCGGATTTTTGATAATCGGAGTTCGTATTTATAATATGGCGGATTTTTAATGATTCGGAATTCAACGGTTCGGTTTCTTGAAATTCGGCATTCTGACAGTCGGAATTGTAAACATTCGGAATTTTAAAATTATGACTTTTAATAAAAAGGATTTATGAAACATCGAATTTTTGACTTTCGGGATTTCGAATCATTCGGACTTATGAAATTCGAAATTATGAAATTCGTGATTGTGACTTTCGGAATTAAGTTTTTCGTATTAATGTAGTGTACCCATATACCCACATTTCACCTTTTTATAATTTGTCCCACGTAATACGTTGTGAGCCGTATTGCCGTGTTTAAATGGACAGGCGCAGGTTGTGACTGCCTGCTGTTGAAATAAAGCCTTCAACTTGGCTTAACGACTGCCATTTTACTGACAACCGGGACCAACGGCTTAACGTGCCTTACGAAGCACGGAAACGCTTAAATAAATGTCACAAAGTGATCACATGGATGGTCACCCATCCATGGACCGGCCATGGTGAAAGTTGCTTACTGCAATGATCGTTTACAGAACACGGGGTCCGCGGGGTCACGAGCGCTTCATATTTATTCATGTTTATAATATCGGGTTCTACAAAGTAAATCTTATGTCAGAAATTTCATTAGCAGTATCATTAAGGAAGGAATTTGTCGCAAAATGTTATTTGTGTGAGGCGAAAAAACAAACCTTCAACACATGAGAAATTGCCGAATAACAAAGATTGAGCTAATTTATTGATAACATTTATTTCATAGTAAAATACAACTTTTAAATTTAGATTGTAAGTACAATGTTCTCACTAAACTTTAGTGACATAAATATATGCCCTACAATGTCGATGAAACCTAAAAAAAATATCGAAAACATAGTACACATTCAAAGCTCACAGACTATCTAAAATTATCCATAACTAGCTGTTGCCCGCAACTTCGTACGCGTGAAAATTATGATATAAAGCCAATTTGATTGCTCTCTGCTTAGCCCCTAGGATATGCAGCGTGATAATATATAGCCTATTTGAAGACCCTACCCCTAGTTAATATTTGTGCAAAATTTGAATCAAATCTATTGAGAACTTTTCTAGCTCCTTCCGGACAAAGCAAAGCAAACAAACAAATACAAAAAAATTCTAACTATATTTTCGGCTTTGGTATCTTATGTTGAACACCCAGCGAGTATTTTTTTTTATATTTCCAATGTACAGTTTTGACTTTTGTATCATTTTATTATATGTATAGATACTACGAGAATAACTACAAGTATGAACAAACTAATTTGCAAAGTTATTAACCACACTTTTACACACAATCACCTTTTTGGTAAACCAATTACATACCTATTTGGATTAGCGAGCGTCGAACTTCAAATAAATTACCATACCTTTGAAGTTACTCTGCTGAATGCTTTATAAAGGCTTTCAGTTATAAGGCTTTCCAAAAATAGATATATGATATTTTGGATACAGAAAATTTATAGCAAGGAGTTTATATTCATGATATTAAATGATTCAACGGCATAATATATGAAGATGTATACACGCTAGGAGTTGTGTGAGTACGGGTACTGTCTGATGGTAAATATGGTGAAAACATAATATCTGGTATTGATACAATCTGTTTGACAGATCGCGGAAAGAATCCAGCAGAAGCGGCATTGTTAATATTAGGGAACTAGAGAGAGGATTACGTCTTACACTTAAATGTTATGATCCGCGTTATTCTCCTAAATGAATATGCTACGAGCTATACCGTTTGCCCTAATATGAGAAATATGTATAGTCTGATGGTAAATATGGTGAAAACATAATATCTGGTATTGATACAATCTGTCCGACAGATCGCAAAAAGAACTCCAGCAGAAGCGGCCTTCTTTATATTTGGGATATTGAGAACTAGAGAGAGGACATACAGATAGGCAACTCCCCCCGCGCCACAGTTGTCATTATAGTTGACGGGTGTCGTGAGGGAACATTTGCTTAGCCTACGTACACATTCAACCTTGAAAACGTATGAAGTTTCCGCCCTGTGGTACTACCGCAACTATGTATTTACTTAAATCTTATGATCCGCGTTATTCTCTAAAGAGCTTTACTGTTTACCCTAATATGAGAAATATGTATAGTCTCTGACTGGTAAAGCCAAGATCGAAAGACTTGGATGCTATTAACAGAAAGAAAGCGGACCACAGATCTACAGCGAGAGTTAAGGATGCCACTGGATAGAATGCTGGGATGACGACGATTCGTGTTATTGAACTTCGCATTATACATTGGTTATGTAGCCAAAAATACCTTTGGTATTACATTAAATGTTACTCATATCATCTCAAAACATACGCAAGCATTCTGCTTTTAGCATCAACAGAATATCCACATAGTCGGGGAATAGTTGTGACAAACAACTTAGTAAGATCAGAGCGACGACACAAGAATACCAAGGCAGGTATATAAATAAACACATATGCTCCCACAACTTGCATACTTCCATTACACAAGACAAGTTACTCTGGAAATACTGAAGTATATTTAGACAACGTTAAGCTTCCGCGATCAACGTGAAAATTTCTGTCTAAAATAAACTCAAACTCATATGAGTAAGGTTGATTGTTGAATAGACAAAAGAATCAATCAAGAGGGTTATTCTAAACACTTCACAGTGGAACAAATAAAACACACGCCTTCTTAATTAGCTGTCAGCTGGTACTGCGAAATTTGAGGGTATTTTCGTGTATCAATCAATCATTGTGCTGCCGCGATATCGACTAAGGTTACGAAGCATTTCTGTAAAATTTGCCAGTTTTTGTTGGCCTTCTAAGCTTCGAAAATTCGGAGATTATGATATCGTGAGTGATAAATTCAATGTTATTGTAACCGACTTTATAATAGCCAAATCTATTTTAATAAAACTGAACCGCAGGATCCCTAGTGGCAGCTATAAATGTAAATTGAAGAAATGATTCCGAAATTTACAGACGATAAAATTCTCAAAATAAACGGTCAGCTTCCGAACCATTGAACTTAAAATTTATGTAAAAAAGATATATGTTCAAGTTAGAAAAGTGGGAACTAAAGAAAATAATTTTCTTTGATAAAATATTCCATGTATATTCAGGGTAATAAACTCAGAACAATCAGATGAGCTCGTGAATACAGAGCTGCAAATGTGGTGAGATTTCAAGCTTATTTGGGAGTTTATGAAGATGAAAAAGCGAATATATTATACGACAACGGTAATAAACGTAATAGGAATGCCAGGTGGAAATTGGAACACGAATGAAAACCAGAAAACATTTTGATGTTTCCACGAGCAAAAATAACAACTGTCGTGGGAGAATTTCCACGATCATGAATAGATTGTTTATTTGTATATCAATATCTAACAGTTGTGAAGAATCAATATAAGTTATACATTTGCAATGTCTGCAGCAATAAGAGCGTCAGGTGGACTACTCTGAAATGGCTTAACTTTAACTTTAGTGTCTCGTCACCTAGATGACTCTTGACAGGTTTTGACGTTTTGGGAAGTTAATTTAATAAGTTTACCATATGGGAAGATGGCGTTTTGGCACAGTTGTCCTTGTGAATCAAAACGGTCTCATCTCGTAAGTGTCGGCACTTATGAGATGAGAGCGCAAATGTGCCAAAACGTCAACTTCCATCTTTGGAATTTTGTCAAGTTTATCATTTTATCAATCTAAAAATAGCGTGACATATTTTGAGTTGACCTTTGAATTTGTTGAGAATTTGATATTGAATGCCATTTAAACCTCCTTATATCCTCCATAGTGACAGAACCTCGTCCGACAGTCCAGTCAGTATATCACTCTTAGCCAATAATTGCGATCAGAGGTCTGGTCGCCGCCTTTAAACTCATTCAATCATCACCTAATAAATTTCTGGACATTTGTCTATGTTTTTTTACGTTTTGAAGCTCCGCCTAAATGATCGTGAGATTATATTAGTAATCAAGTATCAGCAACAGATATTAGGGCGTGATGACGTCCGTCAGTTGCCCAACTGAGCTCACCGGGCGTACGTCCAAGCACAAACAATTCTCATGCACATCACATTTTACCTATTCTCGTCGGCATAATAGCAATATCTTGACGTAAAGGTGGCCTTGGGAATGCTTCTATAGACTTACAAAGTATAACGATAAGACTAAACAAAAAAACACCTTTTTGCTATACAGGTAGGCAAGTATTTACAAGAAAACTTATCTCTTTTAATAATATTCTTCAGATGACAGCAGATCTTCTAACAATACCTTTCAAAAACATTTGTCGGGATGGCTCTGAATATAGCTGTCTTGATGGTTAGACGTGTGTTCCGATAGCATTTGTTAATAGCAAAAGCGTTCACGATGTTTAGACGGTAGACGTCACTAGACATGGGTTTGGTTGACAATATCTTTGGTCAAGGGACTGATATAAAAGGACTTGGTAGTAAATGTGTAAATTCCGTGTCCAGTTTTATATGGAAACCTTCTCAGTATGTATTTCTGGAGCTAAAATATGTACATACATCATTTCTACATCTATGAGGTTATTCTTTATGTGAGAGTTAAATCGTTGCGTCACCGCAGTATTTCTTTAAGTCTATTGCCTTTTTTGTCTTGAAGTAATCATCCAGAAAACGGAACATGAGACAACACTAAGAAGAAGTACACGCCCATTTTGGAAGTACACGATAATTATTCATCTCAAGGATTTAAGAGAGCTGTTGGGAGTCCTGGGATTCTGTTGGGAGTCCTGAGACATCCTTCCGAGGGCTTACCCGGGACTTCCAACCATACCATATAATATAGTTTGTTCTTAATAATTAAAGAGTATCACGGAAAAGTGATTTGAGTAATTTTTACAGTTTTATTATTCATGTTTACGCATTACGTTATTACTATCATATCACGCGTCAAAAGTTGAATCTACGTTGATTTTACGAACATCTGCAAACCTGGCACTCGAATTTACCAAGCTAATACTCATTAATTGGAATAATTTCAATCTTATTCTGTAGGCATAGGATTCAGATTCCTTTGGCATACAGCCAAATACTCGAGTACAGTTAGCAACACAAGCTCAGTGTAACAAAACATTAATTGAAGAGAGCAGATGGCGGTAGGGTTGCTACACGTATGATTTAATATATTACATTAATACATTAAATAGGTGTAATTTATGTAATGATATGGAGGCCTAAAGGATTCAGTGAAGTTGAAGGTCCCTTGAAAAGATTAAATATTTGCGTTAATGTAGCACGTAATTTAAGGGACTCTTAATAATTGTTTGTCAATGGCATAATGGTAATGACAGGGCATATCTAACATTGTAATCAAAATGTAAGCGGAATAGTCATAGAGTTTGTGCACCACAATATTTTACTTGAAAACAAAGTATAATTTGTCAAACCAACTTTGTTGTAAGAAGTTACCCCGATAAAATTGATTTCGAGGATCTTCAGAACAGGTAAGGTGATTACGCCTGAGAAAGCAGTCGGGTAGCAGCCCAATGATTGATGTTGGTGATCTATTGTCTTCAGAGCGATAACTTGTAGTGCGATGCAAGATTCTAAGTATCAAAGTAGTTCTTATAATATACTCTTTGCTTTATGGCCCTGGTCACCCATAACTATTTCTTATTTAATGGTCGTGTGTTTCTATAACTACGTTCTTTTAGACCTACCCCGATAAAATTGATTTCGAGGATCTTCAGAACAGGTAAGGTGATTACGCCTGAGAAAGAAGTCGGGTAGCAGCCCAAGATTGACGTTGGTGATCTATTGTCTTCAGAGCGATAACTTGTAGTGCGATGCAAGATTCTAAGTATCAAAGTAGTTCTTATAAGTATCAAAGTAGTTCTTATAATATACTCTTTGCTTTATGGCCCTGGTCACCTATAACTATTTCTTATTTAATGGTCGTGTGTTTCTATAACTACGTTCTTTTAGACCATAATTAAAACATTTCCTGTGTAATTTGTCTGCTTTACTTTTTGCTAGAAAAATTTTAAATAAAAAATAGAACCGACTTCATATAAATCCTTAAAAATAAAATTTACCTAGCACATAGTAATACGTATTTTGATTTATCAGATTTTATTCAATATCATATTGAAGTCGGCGCCAAGTAAACCCATAGGTTTAGGTAGGTATTATTAATGGCACCAACTTCAATATTATATTGAATAAAATCGGATAAATCAAAATACATATTACCACGGGTACCCAACTCATACAGATTATCTTTAATAAACAGAAAATATCAAAAGATGGCACTAGTAGTTTCATATTCCGGAATTCAAATTTCAAAATATCTTATTTAGATATATAATGCATGGCAATTTATTTTAAAAATTAAATCATGATATTGGCTGCTATAGTAGCACATCAAACTCGTTGATTATAGAATAAACGTAGATTGTGTAAAAATTATCTCTCGATAGCGTTTGATTAAGATAAAAGATGGCGCTCATGTTAATCAAACATGAGCGCCATCTTTTATCGATGTTAAGGAAATTATTATTTCATTAGTTTTTACGAACGGCCAGTTTACGTTATCGAAACAAGCAAGCGGAATATGAAGCGTTATTTGGCCGATCCTCTCAGTGGCACGTTAGCTCAGCGGGTACGCAAGCTGCTTTGGGCGTATATTTGAGTTAATTCTAGTTCGAACCCCACTGACTGCATTACTTTTTTATTTTTCCTATTTTTTTTTACTTTTTTAATCTAACATAGATTATTAAATAGTCCTTCTTATTTTTCGAACTTTATAATCCTTTTTTTTTTCTTTAAGAATTGTTTCACGTTATTGTTATAAAAAATGAAAGCTGTAATCTATGTGATAAATTGTAAGAGAAATATGTTCCAGCAAGATTATGTACCAGCTTTTATTAGGGTTCCAAAGGGTAAAAACGGGACCCTATTGATGAGACTTCGCCATCTGTCTGTCTGTCCGCCATGACGCTGTATCTCAGGAACCGTTATCATAGTAGAAATACAAACTCTGCCGTTATGGTCAGAGAGCTGAAATTTTCACAGATGATGTAGGTATTTAGGGTTGCCAACAGTACTTTATAATAAAGTATTGTACGTTATTTCGGGTATTTGTACTGTATACTTTATGAGAACAATAAAGTACGCGAAAATACTTTATTTCGCATGATTTGATTTTTCTGGGATTTCGACAAGTTTTCTCTGAATATTTTTTCGTATAACGGAATGGGCCAAGATCCCCGGCCGTGGAGCCAGACTTAAGTAATTATAGGAAATAGGTATGAATCTTTTCTCCTGATCTAAGTAAGTACATAAGTTTAGAGTTTACCTGTATGGACTTACAATCTATACTAACATTATATAGAGAAAAGATTTGATTGTTTGTTTGTTTGCATCGAATAAGCTCAGGAACTACTAGGCCGATTTAAAAAATCTTTAACTGTTGGGAAGCTACACTCTTTGCGGTGAACATAGGCTATATTTCATTCCCGTATTCCCACGGGAACGGGAACTACGCGGGTGAAACCGCGTGATGTCCGATAGCTATCTATAAAGAGAAAAGATTTGATTGTTTGTTTGCATCGAATAGGCTCCGGAACTACTGAACCGATATCAAAAATTCTTTTACTGTTAGGATCACAGATATCAGAATTCCCACGGTTCCCGAATTCCCACGGGAACGGAACCGCGTGACTTCCGCTTGTTATTTATTAAGAGGAAAGATTTGATTGTTTGTTTGTTCGCATCGAATAGGCTCCGAAACTACAGAACCGATTTCTAAAACTCTTTCACTGCTGGGAAGCTAATCTCTTTGCGGTGAACCTAGTCTATATTTTATTCCCAAATTCCCACGGGAACGGGAATTACGCGGGAGAAACCACGTTACGTCCGATAATTTTAAAAATAATAAAAAGCACTTGTGTACTGCCAAGGTTCTAAAAAAGTACAATTTTAAAATTGTAAATAAAATGTACTCTTCTTTGTAAGTCTGTACTTTTTTTTACCCCATTGAAATCAGATATACTCTCTTTCTTCTAAAAAAAGTTGGCACCCTAGATGTATTCCTGTTGCCGCTATAACAACAAATACTAAAATCAGAAAAAAAAGGAAATATTCAGGGGAATCTCATTAAAAAATCGTGACTTTTTGCCGTTTTTTGGTACGGATCCCTGTGTGCGAGTCCGACTCGCACTTGGCCTGTTTTTTTAATATAATTCCGCCTGCCGCCCGCTGTATAAATAAGTATCTACCAAGATAAAATATTTATTTTTTAGTACATATGCCAACTTTTCCATAGTGAGTATTTATTTTTATTGTAAAATAAAAAAGTCCTGTGTGAGCTTATTGTCATTTTCACTTCATAATAAAAATATTAAGTAAAAAAAGAAAACAAAAAGAACCGTGAGCAAGCATTTTCACTTCATAATAAAAATATTAAGTAAAAAAAGAAAACAAAAAGAACCGTGAGCTGGATTTGAACTGGATCATCTCGTATCAGGCACCACCCGCCTACCCGCTGAGCCAACTGTGCGACTGATGCATGGAGTGAAATACTTAGTCATATCAGAACAGTTGAAACGAATTCAACTGTTCTCATATCGTTATATATGAGAACAGTTGATGATTGATTTAAATTTTAAATAGATCAATTGCAAAAAATAAATACTCAATACAAAGATAACATGCTGATTTAAAGCAATTAGTATGTCAACTTTTTCATAATATTTTTCTTATATAATAAAAAATTACAAAGTCCCGTGTGAGTAAGTAGTCTTTTTTCACTTAATAAAAATATTGAGTTGAGTATAAAATGTGGGTACGTTCAAAAAGTAAAACTCAAAAAGATAAAAAGAATCGCGTGAAAAGTGGGATTCGAACTGGGGCTTTCATGCACCGCATACCGCCCGCTTACCCGTCTGTGCTAATTGAGTGACTGCGTCACGATTGAAATAACTAAATACTTTATCAAAACAGTTGAAACGAAATCAAATTTGACCTTGAAATCTAGTTGAACATTTTGTTAAAAATATCGTCGCCATCTAGTTACATTTGAGGATTTCCACACTGACAGTTAGGCGGCCAGGTCTGTGGAGCGAGTTACGAGTGTAACCGATTTTTGTTCCTGTTCGTGCATCTGTATAGAATATATTATATAATCTGTGATATTACTATGTGCTAGGTAAATTTTATTTTTAAGGATTTATATGAAGTCGGTTCTATTTTTTATTTAAAATTTTTATTTTTTTATTTTAAGTGACGGGTAGACTGAAAAGTAATTCTATTTAGGTGTAAAGTTCTCATCAACACAAATCAATCAAGCCGAAACACAAGGTAACTGCTGTAAACCGTTAAGGAATTCCCTCGACTGTCTTTCGGTTCCATCATCAGATCGACTCCAGACCTTCATTAAATTTTAGTACATTAAAGCACTTAATCAAAAAGTTAACTAACGCACTAGTTGCCCCTACAATTTTCGGTGGTTGCCTTCGATTTCTCCTGGATTCCAGCATCAGACCCTGATACCCTGGATATGGGACCACCTCAGAAGTAGCCTCTTTCAAACAAAAAAAAAATTTTCTAAATCCATCCATAATTGGCGCCGCTATCGCGTAACATACATACAAAAAAAAAAAAAAACGCGTACGAATTGAGAACCTCCTCCTTTTTTTGAAGTCGGTTAACAAAATAAATAAGAACTGACAACCCTACTCCTACTTCCAAATCTATTGACCACTGCAAAAGATCTCCGATGCTGCATGACCAATAAAGAATCTTCTATACCGTGAGGGGTCTCCGTAGACTACTGGTCGGTGGCAACGGTTGCCAAAGAGCGTTAGCAACGTGCATTCAGATAAACAAATACATAATATACCTATGACGCTCGTACGATCTAGTTTGGCAGCGATTCGGTGAACTTGATCAATATTGTTTAATCGTGAATGTGTCCTGTGTCAATGCTGGCTGACAAAAATTGGGCAGAATACTTTCAATAACTACTGCTTCAAGTTCAGTTTAACTCTACAGCGACATATAGTCACGCCTCACACCACTAAAGAAGTAGACAGAGCTTTTTAGGTTAGGAAAGGATTCTACAGTACAAGTGATTTCATTGAACACTTCAGAATTCAGTCAAAATATTAATATTATTGATATCCTTTATCAACCGTATACACTGAAACGCTTAATTAAAAAATAGGTACCTACGCGTTGCACTACCAATATCATCTTATCAATGAATACAAGGACTTTCATAATATGTATTTTGTACGTTTTGTTTTCAGACTGAATATAGAGCGAATGGTATTATGTAATTGTTATATCTCAGTGTCAGTTGAGATTGCACTATTGTGTAGTACTCATTCCCAGCAAATAATTTAAGTTTATTGTATGAATGAAGTAAATCTCTTGACAATTAACTTTGACCTTTCCCAATCCCACACAAGCTATTATACAAAACGACAGGACAAAAACTCATTAGACTTTCATGAACGATAGTCGTGAAATGTCGATGACAATAATTTGTCACACGCATCATTGCTCGTTACATTGCGTAGTAACTGAGGGTATAGGCTCGTCAAAATTCATGAAACCACGCATTGTATGTGCGTCACGTTTTTGCGAGTCAAGTGACTTGGTCTTGCTGATTGGATTTTCGATAAATTATATTAGAATATTAAGTGCTAAAATGAGGGAAAAAGGTCTGAGGTTTACTCTCGATTGAGTTACGATTGAGAAATTGTAAACGGTCGAGATTTTACAATCTAACGAAAAGGAAAAAACCATAATATAATGTTGCCCGGCGACCTCTTCCGCGGCCTACTCGCTTCGCTGGCTCGCCTTTACGCGCTTTTGGTCATTATTTCAACCTAACCATATTTATATTACGGTTCACAATATCTCGACTGTTTACAATCTCGTAAGATAACATACAATCTCGTAAGTTAACAATTTGAGTAGAAATCATACCAGTGCCGATATTGTAGACTTACCTGTAACAGAAAAATATGGAAATGAGTTATTTTAATAAAATTGTACTAAAGCTATGTGCGATGTGTTATGCTATTATATTATGGGCATAAACCAAAATAGTCACTTATCATGATAGAACAAGAGATTTAACATAATGACAATCTTATTGTTTTACGAAATTAAAAACAAAACGACACATTTGGGAAGATCATGTTGATAGTCTAACGTTACTTTGAAAAAGGTGACATGACATGGAACATTGCGACAATGGGATGGCATAAATGTGGCAAAACTAGTTTTTGTAATACCATTGAAAGATACTGTTATACGATAACCAAAAAACTTTCATAAGAATCGTTAGCGGTGAAATAATTTTTTACACTTACTTCTATCTGTGTAAAGTAAAAAGCATAATGTTAAATAGAAGTTTATTGGAGACTGGTCTATAATTTTAGGAATAATATTCAGACCTCCGCCATTTCATTGAAGCAACAATTTAGTTCATTAAAAATGTCTGATCTTTCTCCGCTCATTTCTTATACTTAATCCAATAATCGACTCCAGTAGCTTACAAGAAATTTGATTATCATGAAAACTATAACGTTTCTGTAAGATATTTTTCGGGTTAAAAAGTCTTTAGACCTGCAACTATCCCTATGTAAAAAAAAACAATCCATTGCTTCCTTACGACATGAAAGAGGGACAACGAAACGCATTTTGACATTCATAAATATCAGTATGAAAGGATTGTATATAAGTTAATCGAAACACAGGAAACTTCGATCAAAAAGACCAATCCGACAAAAGTACAGCTCATTTTTTTACAACACATAAAGAAATACACAAACATATTGCATTTCTGTAGGTTTTCAAATAATCAAAAGGTATTGAGTACCTAAATACAACTTGAGTTGCTATTACAGCTGGCACAGCATTTTCGAGCGGTGTGGTCTAACCCACAACACCCGGTGTATTTGGTAGATGGCCAATTTCCTAATGCATTAACAGTAAATAGAGCCGCTTTCTGTTGGGTATAAAGAACTGTGGGTTACATAAACTGGCTTGAATTGACTGCTTCAGATGCTACACCAAGAGTTTATTCAGGCTAGTGGAGTTACACGAGTAATGATAGGATAATATGACTTCTGCGCAAAGAAGCAAATAGACGTTAAGTCGGGGAAGCAGGACTTAAGAAAATAAACATTTGAAGATAGAAAGGAAATAATACCTAGACATATTCTTTCTCTTTATACTTATGAAGAGTACCCTTAACCGAAGAGCATGTATGAAGACACTTACGAAAGTTGAAGAAGTGAAAGTTGTTTTGTCAGGATCGTAGTAAGTGGAAAGTCATAGTCTCTGCCTACCCGTTGGGAGACAGGCGTGATGTTATTTATGTATGTATTTATACTTATGAAGTTGTAGACAAGCACACCGTCTACCTAAGTGATAGAGGTTACCGCAGCCTACGGACGATTGTAACATCTAAAATTAAGTCTAAACGTTTCAATCCTAAGGCCTTCAAGTTGGCTGAATTGACCATGACCACCGGGATCCAAAGAATGGAAACGCTTATAAATGAAAATGTCACATACGGTATCCTATTTTGGAACCAAACAAAGCGCAAAATGCTAAACGTAGCTGAGCTAAGTGGCTACGAGCGCTTCAATACCTAGACAAAGCTAAGGTATTTGTTGAAAAAACTACTAAAACAAATTCACCCTGATTGTTTTAGCAGACTTTAGTAAACAAACATATCAGTTACCTTAAAGATAACACAAACCTTCTGTCAATTTCAACACAATAGATGACAGTTAAGATGCAAAACCCAAAAGCAATCCAAGATTACACGGTACATTAGCCGTGGTTATTTTGTCTCGACTCAATAAGATTATCCGAAGGATTACAAAAGGTATAACAACGATCAAAGCTGACAAGTTTGAGGTCACTGTATACAATATTGTCAATCAAATCTATCAAGAAGACATTGTGTTTGGACGCATATAAATCTAGATTGATGTGGACAACATTGGGAATATCCGTTCTATTATAACGACTCACGATGAAGCTAGTGCTCATAAAATACTAGATACAACAAGTATAAGAACAGATTGACTCTTATCTATTTGCGTATCGTCCAAATTTTAAATTTGTGCAGACGTGTTCAGTACCTCGTTACTTTTTGTTTAGAATTCCTACGAACAGTTAGCAATTGTATAGTAGTGACGTAGATATTACAGAATCTTAGAAGTTTCCTTTTGCATATACGTATTATGAATTATTATCATTAATTATCATAATTTTAGTTACGATACCAATGTGAATGTACTGTATAGTATTTAAAATAGCTACATTAACACGCATGACTTTTTTTTCAATGTGTGTACTTTTTTGCAATACTAGCAGCAAATTACATGTAAGGTTAGTTCATCAAGCGGTAATAGGTCAGTCACATCACGCGCCCGTGTGCAGTATAGTACGTCGATAATGTACGACGGAGTACTACAATTTGTTACATAATATCTGTAACAGTTATGGAAACAATCGTACAATACACCGCATAACATAGTATCGGCGAGGTGGGAGAATTATTTATCTTTTATGAGTAGTACTTGTAGTACAATTACGTGGCGACGATATTACGTGTATTCCATAAATAAACATTGGAGCAACTATGGTAACAGTATTTTGTATTGTAATGCCGACGAGAATGATATTCAAAGCAATCAGTCTTGGTCTCTTTACTATTCTCCGGTAGTGACCTCGCGATAGCTTTCGATAGCATAAACCGTCTGTTTCGGACGCCCCCGACTTATTTCAGTCCGCCGGCCAACGGAGCTATATGCTGAAACAATGAAGTGAGTGCGCAGGAAAAGGACAACACTATAAGTAAAGGTAAGAGACAGACAGGGAGGCATACATATGCCAGTCGTCACAGCGTTTAGTACCCGCTGCGTTCTATTTTTGACCGTCGCAAAACATGTCTCGGAATTCGTTTCTATGTGTCTGGTAACATCAGAAATCATGTGACTAATCTACGAGCTAAAAATGTTGAGATTAAGGTGGGATGTGAGCAATCTAGGCGATAATTACATGCTAAGATAGCACTGTGCTAAGTGCTATAAGCGGTCTTTATAATAACGGCTTTATTACAATGACGTGTTCAACCTCAATAAAAGCATTCAGCTCGGTCTGTGTTGCTATTAGCCATTATGAAAATTACAAAGATAATGAATTCAGGGTTGTCACCTTGAGTAACATCTGTATGGTACGCAACTGTTGTGGTAATTATTGCTGTTTGTCTATTCGGGTGTAAGCGTATCGATCGTATTCATTTTTTTTTTATATCAATATGTAAATGGTAGCCATCATTGATTCAGCTTTACAATTTGCTGGAAAACAAATAGTCGTCATCATCACACTAAATAATGAGACAACTCTTCATACTAATATTAATTACAAACTACCTTTAAATCTGTAAACGATTGTTACCATCATTATAGGTCAAGATCAAAAACCAACTATGATCACAAATTTAATGTGAAAAAATTTTTGGTCTCGAGCAGGATTTGAACCCGCGTCTTCTGGTTTGCCGGACCAGACGCCTTAACCAACTGGACCACCGAGACACTGCTCTCGACCGTCAAATTCTTTCACCTCATTACGTCTTGCGGCGACTTGTGATTGAGTCAGCATACTAATTGCTTTTCAAAATTATCTCCAACTATGATCAAACCACGAGTAAAAACTATTTTCAACAAACAACTGAAGGGCGAAGAACTTATCTAAAAAGGCTCAGCGAAACTACATGATGAGAAGTCGAAAATATCCCATTTCTTTCGTAATGGTATACTTTTCCTCAGTACGGTCCACACGAGCCTGCATCGGCTTTAAATAAAATGATGTAGCACCTCGCCCGGTGTAATGTAACGTGTGTTGGAGAACATTTTGGTTATTTGTTTTATAAGCTCCTGAGTAGCTCGGTCGTCCGTCTTTCGTTACTGTAAGGTTTATTTTAATCTCAACATTAATATTACGTACGAAATACCTGCTAGCGTTCAATCATAAGCGTTTTGTACCTGGTTTGTTTCTGTTGCGCACGAGTTTTGTTTCTATGTAGGTATACAGTATACAGTTTATGTTTCCGTTAGCTCAGTTGTTGCCTAATGAATGTGTAAGTGTATCTGTATACCCCTATGCAAACTTAATGGTGGCTAGGAGATTCATTCTCTTTCATCAAGTAACTGCAAGTAATGCAATCTTGTATTACATACGATGTTTCGAGTAGTCATAAATTTTGCATCGCGATGTACCAACTCGAATACACTATATACTACGATTTTTAATTCGAGTCAGTAAAATGACATTTTCAGTGTGGCGGGTATTTTGTCACAAATAAATAGTGATGTGGTTGAATCGAGTTTTACGATTAAAAGTTAGTCGAGATTATATTTTTTTATTCGATATCAAACAGTAATTAATTATTGCATACAACCACCTATACCGTATTTTAACTCATTCAAATAATGTAGTAAACAAACAATTTGGACCTCGATTGCCCCATAATTATTTACACTAAAATATCAATCCCGATCATCACCACTTTTCAAGGAACCGTAGTTTGTCTTATACAAACATTTCACACCAATTTACCTTGAGATTAAGGGGCCCGTCCGTTAAATGCACGAAAAGACACTTTGGACTTAGGAAATATTTAAGAACTCGCTTCATTAAATGACACGTGTGACATGTACAAAATAATTTACATTAGAAAAAACATCTCTGTAAATTATTAAAAATCATCAAAATAGCAAGAAACTTTTTTATAAGTACATAATTAATTAAACAACATTAATTCATTCATAAACAATAATAATAAAACCAATTAAAAGTTATATCATTACACTAAACTTAAAATAAAAACTCTTAAAATAAAAACTAACTAACTACCTATCAATATACAAATTGGGTCCCTTCCTACCTATGACGCAGGCAGCATTCCCACGCTGGATAGCTATGGAAAGCCTTTGCGCGAAATAGCTACCAGCGCGGGGATCACGCGTTTCTTCCCTCAGACGCTTACTCAGAGCCGTGAAAAGACCATGTGCACCGCGACACCGAGGACCCAGTGTCTCGACATCAAATGGAACGAATTCATATTGGCACCGAGACAACTATACTTGCCGATCTTTAACCACTCGCGAGCATTAGCCGGCCCACCGCTCTTTTGCTAGTAGCCGGGAGGTAGGACGCCGCAAGAGTGTCAGTGCAAGTGGCATTCCACACTAACGCACGTCCCATTCTCCAGGGTACTAAAGACATCCCGTCGGGTCGCTTACCATCCTCCCGTATAATTTGGGGTTCTAAAACCGCGGGGACATTAACGGTGATAAGTACATACTTATTATTTTAATTTTTTCAATAGATCATTCCTCTGTCGAAGTATAAAAACATGGAACGACCTGCTGGCACACGTGTTTCCCTCATCTGTGAGATCATGGAAACGTGTGCGGGAGGGAATCCCGGTTTCTCCAAGAGGAGCGTGAAGAGGAACATCACAGGGCCGCCAACTGGAGGACCACTGTCAGAAGTTCTTTTTTTCATTATTTTTAGTGACGTGTAGACTGAAAATCTATCTATCTAGGTGTAAAGTTCTCGAAAGTACAAATTAATCAAGCCCAAACACAAGGTAACTGCTGTATATCGTTAGGGAATTCTCTCTTCTGTCTTTCGTCTCCATCATCAGATCGACTTCAGATTTTCATTAAGTTGTACTACTTTAAAGCCCTTAATCGAAAAAATTACAAACGCCCTAGATGTCCCTGCAATTTTAAAAGTTCCCTTCGATTTCTCCAAGATGCCATCATCAGATCCTAACTTCCTTAAAATGGGACCACCTTGGGAGTACCTATCTATTTTCGAACGAAAAAATTTTTTTTCAAATCGATTAATAAACGACGGACGGAGTTCTTCGCGAAAAAACATTTAAAAAAAATTATATACGGTCGAATTGAGTAACCTCCTTTTTTGAAGTCGGTTAAAAAATTATGTACGGTCGAATTGAGTAACCTTCTCCTTTTTTGAAGTCGGTTAAAAACTACTTGAATTGTTTTACTTAATTTCTCTGAATCTTTTATTTTATTTAGCTCGCCATATTGACGTCGCCACCAGCCTGATGGAAAGAAGCCGTGGTGCATCTAGCGATTGGGGGCCACTTCTGATAGTGGTCCTCAAGTTGGCGGCCCTGTGATGTGCCTCTTCACGCTCCTCTTGAAGAACCCGGGATTGTAAGATGAGGGAAGCACGTGTGCGGGCAGATCGTTCCATGACGTGATCTTTTTAAACATTTTTTCCCAGCTTTTATAATAATGTTATAGTAAACAATTTTAATATGCTGGTAAGGTCCATATTTCTCGAATTATTTAATCTATTACAAATTTACAATAAAAAAAAAAGCTTTCATACCTAATAAAATAAAGAATGACTAAAATGTCTAAGTCTATTGATTGTCGAACATCACTATTGTAGCGGGTCACCCTTTTTCGTATCAGTGACAGTTGCAATTGTCATTTTACTGACTCGAATTAAAAATCGTAGTTTAGACGCTTGTATGCAAGTCATTGCGCAAAAAATCGTGACTGCATTCACATGTTGACTGCTTTCACTAATAGATAACTGTTATCTATCGTAATTAAACTATCCATACGAGCTTCCAACCGTAGATCATTAGCCCATAAAGTAATAAATTGTGATAAGATATCACTGGAAAAATGAAAAAGCAACCAAACATATTTTCAAACAAAATAGCCAGCACGTATGTAGACGGAAAATGGAGAGGCAATAGCTACGCTACAGGAAGTAGTTGTATTCTCCTGTAGCTAGTGGTGGGCGCGGTTCGGGAGGGTAGAGGGGTGTTCGGGATCGAGGGAGGTGTGGGTGACGTCATCATGGAAATTGATTCGGAGGCGAAAAACGGGGCCGCAACAAAGGCGCCGCGTCCACCGACTAGACATAAATTACTGGTTTATTTGTTAAGTAACAAGGAGACAGTCTTTTATTCTACGTAATGATTCTGAAATTCTGAATGTACACGATCGCTTATCACGTTACTAGGCATTTAGGCCGAGGTTCTGAGAACGGATCGATTGAGTCGACCTTGATTTTGAGGGCGAAGCGAACAATACAGGTTTGGGTTACCATAAATTATATTAAAATGTGGTATAACACTGTGTTTTATACTGTAACACGGGATGTAGAATTAGTTAAACAGGGCGGACATGGTGATAAAAACTAATTAGCTCTTGTTGTGTGAAATAATGCAGTGAGGTCAACGCACACGCTTACACGTGAAAATTTCAGACTCGCTAAAACATCTCGTGAACTGAAAACGTTTATTATTAGACCGGCAAATGTTATTGGGAATGTAAAAATAGTGATATTCAGTTTCTTTAGGTTACACAATGGATTGTTTGCATTTAAAATAGAATACGTTTTATTGCTACTGAGCTCTTGTGTGTAATATTTAAATTTTCTTCGTTCTTCTTTGAAATCATGGCGCTTAGCTTTTTCAGCCTTAGTTATTTTCATAATGATAACTACACTAGGTACTAGGTATACTACACACGGCAATAATTCAAAGCTATTCAACCGTTTTTACTCAAGAGAGTGACAAATATCCATCAATCAAAATAGCTTATTGCAGTTTATTGTTGGACGTAAGTTTCTTCCAGTCATTTTAGGAGGGTGATTGTCCTCTACTGGCTGGCCAGACGGGTTGCTGAATATCCATCGCAATTCGCAATATACTCATTTATAGGATGATCAATTAGGTTATTTTTCTAACATTCTTGGTCAAGGTTAAACTGTACTTATCGTCCGTGACCAAGGAACTTAATTTACTTTTGTTTTATAGAACTGATTTAATCTTATTAATTTATGTTTATTGTAAAGTACTAACACGTAACACACTACACTATGTGTGATTATAGTTTTTAGATTATAGTAAAAGATGGACAAATATTCTTGAACTAGGACTCCCGGCTGTAGACAGGAACCGTGTAGAGAGAGAGCGGATGCTATGCAGGACTACTACCGACTAAAAACCACACCCTCGGAAGGATACCCCAGGACTCCCAATAGTGGTTTTAGCCGGTAGAAGTCGGGCATGACATACATGAGGATTTCCACATGAAAACAACAATGTGTGGAAGAAACAATAATTTTGAATGAATATGATGCTCGTAGCTCTGCTCAGTTCAAATGTTCTGTGAACGAGCTCTGCGTTAAGCATCTTAAGACGCGGTCCATTCTGAGATCAGTGACCGTTTGTGGAGCACGAGGGGCGCAGCGAGAACTTTTTAGTGACATAATAATGGTCCTGCCTGGTCTGGCCATTATTGTGACCCCCCCTCCCGGCAGCCAACGCCCTGTGCCTTATCACGATACTATTTCCAGCACTGTTTGTGGTAGTTCCGTTTACAAGCGTTTCAGTGCTTAGGAAGGCATGCAATGCTGTTGGTCTCAGCTGCCAGAAACATGGCAGTCCTGGTCGCCTCAGCCTTCTTCAATATAGGTTTCAACATGGCAATGGGTTAATCAAATATCACGAAGCATTGGTTTTAACTCAGTTCTTTGAGAGAGAGCAATTGCTGGTTACATTGATATCTTCTACCTTTGGGAAGGTCCTTTTTGGTAGAGAGTCGTGGTAATATCGGACACTACGATACATTATTATCATAGTATGTATTAGTTCCTTTACTCTTAGAATTCGGCAGCTTGCCTTTGTGTAGCAATTTAAATTCTTAGCGGTAACAAACTGCGACAATATCATGTTATTAATTATTCACATTACTCATTAACAACAGTCACTAGTTCTAAGTAATAGTGCAATTAGTAGTCTGGTATATGAGTCACAGTATGTAGAATACCTAACAGTTATTTTAAACATTATGTCTCACTGGGCATTGGGCATACAAAATGCGAACGTAAAATGAAATGACGAAAGCGTAGACGAAAATGTGTTTCATTATACAGGGATATGTAAACAAGAACATCAACATCAGTCTGCAGTCTGTCTCTGTCCGTTTCAACACTGCGATAAAGTCGACAGTGCGAATGTGGCACTTTCGGTCAGGTAGGCCGAATGACTGAATTCTAGTTAGTAGTAAAAAGGTGTAGAAAATTCTGTTTGGTTGTAAGATATGTTTGTAAAAAAAATTCCCCCTGGTTAACTTATCGATGTCTGAAGTACCAGAAACAGAACTCATAAGGGAAACCCTTTAGGAAGTAGGTAAGAAATAACAACATCATTCTAATTTAAATTTATTCTATGTGTAATAATAGGTTTTTACATGGCGCTGTTGCGCCCACGCCGTGCACTCTACCAATGTGTGGAGCGCTGTGTCCTCGCATTGCTGACACTTGGCCGTGGTCTCCCTGTATATTCGCCACAAATACTTACCGAAGCTCGTGCCCGGTAAGTATCTGTGACAGCCGGTAGAAGAGAGCACCGTGTTTTCTTTCCAGCCACTCGTCCATGACCGGTCTGACGGCCGCGATTGTGGCGAATCCCCCCTTTGGTTGCTCAAGTCGCACCTTCCATGTCTCCACGGTTTCCTGGTGGAGCTGGGACCGCTGGGCCTCGATTTCTCGAGACGCAGGCCTATGCGCGTCCTTGCGCCATCTAAATATTGACGCAAGGGCTCTCGCTTCCAGGTCCCATGGAGGGGTCCCGGCTAGCAGACATGCCGCCTCACCTGAGATCGATCAATACTGCTAATATACGTAAAGGTGCGTTTTCCAAATATTAGCTGTCAGGTTCGGTGTATGCTAAACGATATTGCTATCAACAGATTTATTTCCGGACATATTCAACGTGTCGACACATGTTATGATTTAAAATATGAGTACCTAGATAGCTATTATTGACGTGATTCATCGGAGATGGACAATCTGTTAGATAAGATTATAGCAGATCTGTCTCGCAAACACGTTAGATGTCTAATTCTTAGCAATACATGGATTCACCGAGCGGATGCTGGGTCCAAAACGTGGTAGAAGGGAGCACTGTATCGATATCTGGGATTTTGATTTTACAAAAATTTAGCTTACGATCGCAAACATTGCTTAATGTGATTAAATATAAACAAAAACTCAAAAAAGAAAATATTTTTAGAGAAGGTTCGTAAATTAGTTATGAGGCAACAAATCTACCGAGATTTTCGGAGATCAAGCAGCTTAAATGGTTCACCTGCTGTCTAACGCAGAAGGTCATGGTGAATAGTAAGAAAATTCAAAAAGAACCCTGTACCATCACTTCTGACCAGCTAGTAAGACCAAATAATCCTCCAAAATAACATTGGGAGATGCCTATGTTCACAATGAATATATTGCCTGATTTGATTTGAACATGTACTTCTACTGAATTTGAGTTGACAACAGCCACCTACGCGAAGCCAGAAAGTATGTTTGCGAAATAAAATATACATTTCGTATTTGTGGGTTAGATAAGTAACCCACAAGCTCTAATACTATCTATATGTATCCCTATAAACGTGGGACGATTATGATTACATTGTTTAAAGCACCCACTAGGCCACTACCACAAAACATAATATTCACTAACAAAAATAAAAAAACCGGCCAAGTGCGAGTTGGACTCGCCCATGAAGGGTTTCGAAGCAGCAAGTAACATAATATAAAAGTTCTTATAGTTCGTTGTAACTTTGATTGATGTTTAACACGTTCGCAGTGGTAGTGATTTGAAATTGCGGTTTATGACGTATTAAAAAAAAACTACCAGCTCTATCTCGTGCGAACCAATTTTCGTTGGTAGTTTTTATGGCAATGTACATCATATAATTTTTTAGATTTATCATTCTCTTAGTTTAGAAGTTAGAGGGGGGGGGGGGGGGCACACATTTTTCCACTTTAGAAGTGTCTCTTGTGCAGACTATTCATTTTAGAAAAAAATGATAATAGAAACCTCAATAGCATTTTTGAAGACCTATCTATAGATACCCCACAAGTATAGGTTTGATGAAAAAAAAAATTTTGAGTTTCAGTTCTGAGTACGGGGAATTGGGGACCCCCAAAATTTACTACTTTTTTTCTAGTTTTATATAAGAATCTTAATGCGGTTCACAGAATACATCTAGTTACCAAGTTTCAATAGCATAGGCCTTATAGTTTCGGAGAAAAATGGTTGTGACACACGGACGGACAGACAGACAGACATGACGAATCTATAAGGGCTTCGTTTTTGCCATTTGGCTACGAAACCCTAAAAACATAATAACTACTACTACTACTATGATTTGGGACCCACCTAAGGTAGAATATCGCATAGCAAACGTATGCCATTTAGAACTAATATTGTTAACACGTGTATAGGAGCGAATGGCTTCGTGATATGAAGTTTTCAACCTTATTGCGTTGAATTTTCTTCCTTTTAAAGTTAGTATACGGTCACGAGGTATATTTATCCTAATTAACGGGGTAATTAGCTACAAAAGCGTTGTTTTTCTCGGTAACAAACTATGATAAGATAATTGTTTACATAATTCTACAGCCGAATGTAAGTTACAATGGAAAAACATAATACTTTTTTCCCACGCAATAAGATACAGTAGCTAGATACAATTCTAGCACTCTGCTTTAAAAAATAACTTGAAACTTAGAAATAATAGCTACAGTCAGTTATTATTCTAAAACCAAAAGTGACTTTGAAATTGAATCACCCCTTGAAAATAAACTGTTATTCATGAAGTCTAGTCATTATTCTTTTAATAAAATAAAGCTACACATACTATATGCGTAGCTACGCGTCGTTTTAAACCGGTATAAATCGAAGGTTTATACAACTTAAAATACAGATCGTTTAAAGAAATAGGCACTCAGTTATATAATTCGGCATAATCGACCTGAAATGTTACTAAGTTTTTTTACATGCCAACTATATTGTCAAAATGCTAAGTACCATAATTCTTGATAGTTAAGTAATTTTATAGAAAAAATACGATACTTTCCAACCAGTTGCCAATTTGCGAAGTGTGCAACTTTAAACGTACCCAATATTATTTACTGGCTGATAAAACGTAATCAAAACAAAATGAAAGAGAATAAAATGTTTGGCCTTTTTTCAGTTTCACACGGGAAATGACCTTCAAATGATAATCCTGGTGGGTGTTTGTTGGTAATTTGCTCACTCCTAATATAATCTAAATTGTAGGAGGTTATGCATGATACATTATATTTATTATTTTGTTTTACGTAAGAAAAATTCCTACCGACTAAAAAAGCCTCACGTGTCCCGCTAACAGCCTACGGTTAGGAGCCTCGGGTAAGCCCTCGGAAGGATACCCCACTCCTAACAGACCTACGGCTACTATTGCGGCCTAATCCAGGCGGGGTTCCGGTGCTATCCCACGTCTTTGGGGCGTTTTTAGGGTGTTATCCCGCTTCTTAGAGGCGAGAATGGGTGAATCACTCACGCCACGCTGTTGTTTAGGGCCTGCTTCTGTAAGGACGGTGAGGTTTACCCTCACCGTCCTCAGGCCCCTGGTCATGGAGGCTAAGTCTTGGGCGAAGACACGTTTGTGGCGCCTATCCCTTTAACAATACCTAAACCGCGACAAAATATACTTGTTAGTTAGGTAAAACAAATAAAACCATGATCTCATAATATTCACCATTATCACAGCCATTAGGCATCACATGACATGAATCACATAACCTAGAGGTATTAATAAAAAAACTAAAGTCGTTCTTAGAACAATGGAGATAAATTATCACGGCACGGTTAATGACGTCATCATACGTCATTATTCAAGTCACACTCGTATGAGTATCGCTATACCGATGATGTCAGATAGTCATGCCAGTGCCAAAAGAAAAGCCTTAATGGTGTAACAAATTACGTTTACGGCTATAGTAGGCGATGAAACGTCAGATAAGTTTCTTTTTATTTTATTTTGGTGAATTATTTTATTCGCGACGGTTTACTGCCCCTGTAGGAGACAGTCTTTATTCTCGCTATAGCTCAATTTTTTTCTCTGAATGTTAGAGAAATCATTGTGTAGGTTAGCTGCGCTTACTCGGTTATTATATTATCGACATTTTGTTTGCAACAATGGACGCTAACCTACATAGAGAGCAGAGGACGCAAGGATCCTGGCCTAATAGAATATTTCGGACTTCCAAATAATATTACCCCCTGCATCCACCATTGCAGTACAAATTTATCTACAAGCTTCATATTTATTTAAAATTTCTCAAGGTAAAAAAAATGCTTCATGAGCGAAAATTGAAGGTTTACAAAAAGGCTGTAGAAAATATTTACCATAAGATATTTTTCTAATGTTTCAAAAAACCGAGTGCGAAGCGTATTGGGGCTGAATTGGAACATTCAAAATACTTCTCAATTCACAAAACAATTTAAGGAAAACCCACATAGGTACATTTATTGTTTTATAAAATCGTGTGTAACGTAGCGATAACGCCACCGTCGCGAATATATTAACTCAATATGCAAATAAACATGTTAACATGACCCTGGCACTATATTTATACCGTCGCACTCATCAATGACGTGGCAACACTGTCGTCGACCACTTCCGTCATTATAATGTCATCTCTCATTATGTGGTGGGCAACTAAACAATTGCCTTGATAGCGTATGCATCATCCTGTAGTTTAGGCCTGGTAACATTTATTATTTACGCTGGAGACTGGAGTTCTTATTTTTTGGATGTCTTCGAAACGAGTGCAAGCTCAAAAACTCGATAAGAGGCGCCAAAAAAATATTACATAAGTGATTGAACATTACAAGACCTTGTATTCCTTAACTATGTAAATATTTTTTTTGGTGTACAATAAAGAATATTTCTATTCTATTCTATTCTTTTCTGAACATTAGGATTATTCGAACTAAGTCTCAATTCCAATATCTACTACTGCTATTATAAAGAAGAAAAATTTGTTTGTTTGTAAATCCATGAAGTCTGAAACTAATGAACCGATTTAAAACAATCTTTCGAAATTAGAAATTCAAAATATTCAAAAGTATCATAACATAACATCAATTCAATATGGTACTAAATATTTCCATACATGGTAAGTACGGGCTAACGGGCATGTTTCAGCTAAAATATGGGCGCCACGAGTTTCCTAGTATGTCACAGGTAAAGCCTAGCTCACCTATTAATCTACAAAAATGGAACACATTTCACTGCAAAAGTAAATTAAAACCGCCTGTATAATCACAAAGCAAACAAACAACTGCATCGGTAGCTCCCCGTATATTAAATTCAAAGAGAAAATTTTTCAATTTACGTCACTAGTGCCGTTAACCTGTTGTGACCTTTGCAACGGGGTAGGCAACTCGTCGAACAAGAAAAAGCGCAACTACCCACCTCATAGACACACCCCTTTTTGGTTCTTTATATGTAGATACCCCAATGGGCTTCATTCCACCGGAGCTAACAGTGAGATATGTTGCGCTCGAACTAAATGAACTCATGTGGCTTTTCGGCTGTACATAGCCAGAGAAACTGGTGTATCATAGGAAGAAGCCCCCATGAATCATGGAATCACCACTAGGTATATACAAAATTCCTCAACAAATTACGTCAACACAAGTCTATTGAAAGAAAGAAAGTATATGTATGTCAAATATGGCTTTTCAATTTACGTCAGCAGTGATGCTGACCCCGTGTGACCTTTGCAACGACACGGCGCGTAGGACGGGGTGTGCAGTCGAACAAAAGTGCAACTGGCTCACGGACACACCCCTTAGGTAACGTCAACACAAGTTTATAGAACGAAAGGATGTTGAATTACGTCAACCGTCGCGGTTATTTTTGTATTCTTTCTATTTATATATCACTAGCGGACGTCACGCGGTTTCACCCGGGTAGTTCCCGTTCCCGTGGGAATACGTGAATAAAATATAGCCTATGTTCACCGCAAAGAGTGTAGCTTTCCAACAGTGAAAGAATTTTTCAAATCGGTCCAGTAGTTCCGGAGCTTATTCGTTACAAACAAACAAACAAAAAACAAATCTTTCCTCTTTATAGTATTAGTATAGACACAGTATAAATATGTATAGATCAAGGGAAGAATTGTTTTATAGTTATGTGGCTCTTTCAATAAGTGTAATGCTTGAGTTAAGTATGTTTTAGGTATTGCATTGATGGAAACTCTGAATTACGATGGTATTCTGGACGCTATCTATTAGATTGTGAGGTGTGAATTCAATCCTTAGAAAAGGCAGTTTAGTTTAAATCAGGGTTCGAAAAAATCCGATTTTTTGATATATATATCGGATTTATATCCTTGTAACCTTGTAAAATGAACCTTATTTTAGTAACATTAAGGTTTCAATTTCAGTTAAAAGCTGACCATACTGGTATGTCAAGAGGGATTTCCCCAACTTAAAATGAGGTTGCCATTTTGGGAAACTATTTAAAATAATTCTGAATTGTACTTTTTCGCAACGTCTTGCCCGAATAAACATTAGTCTCCAATTTTTTTTTAGTTCAGAACACAGGAATAAATCCTTTGATATAAATCAAGATAAAAATCAATTGATATACATATATCGTGATATATATCATGATATATATCCGCTGATATATATCGGCGAACCCTGGTTTAAATAGATTTCTAAAAACTATAGGGCTAGATTGTTAACGAGGATATAGCATTGAGTTGTATGTATTATTATTAACAGCCACATTATTATGCTCACAACGGTCTGGGCTCTTTTTTTTGTGTGGAAATTCTACATGGATGCTATGCAGGACTCCTACCGATTAAAACTACACAATGCCTTACAACAGTCTATGGCCGGGAATTCCGGGTAGCCCTCGGAAGGATGTCCCAGGGTACGGCATGGGCTCTGACACATTTAAAAAGCTAATTTTGATCGTCTAGCTTTCGTATGTTGCTACATATCATTAGCGTGTCAAAGCCGCGAATCCATAACATCTAAAACGGTTAAATGGCAAATAAAATCGCCCTCAGGAAACTATCTTCAGCAAACTTTTTGTAAGACATCCTCGCAACTAACAAATTCATTACAATTTCTAGTGTTACTTTAAACAGTATTACACAAATTGGTTTAGACAGCGTGTCCTGCTTAAAGTAAACAATTTACCGGCACGCGATCCTCACTGCAATTAACCACGGCTGCGGCTGCCGTATTAGCGACATTGTTATTCACTGAAATGACCTACCGTAATTGCAGAACTGTGTTTTCAAGAAGTTTATGTTTTCAGGTTCACACCAGACTGCCCCTTTTATTGTGAAAGTTCAATCCGATTGACGTTGTCATTTTTGTTTTATTTCAAACTTTGAACGGATGATCCACGTGACCTAGTGACGTAGTTTAATGCAACAGAGTCACAGACTACAGACAAAGTCTCGCCATAAGCCCCTTTGCACTCTATTTTATAGAGAGGGGCTAAAAGAGAAAACAGTTGTGGCAAAATACTTCAATATAAAATGACATTAATTTGTAAATCGACGATTTTTGATAAAGAAAGAAACGTGGCCACATAATACTATAAATGAACATAAACCGTGACACCAAACTAATGATCAAAACCCTCCATTCATCCAACCCCATACTGTTAAACCGCAACCTTCATATTGAAACGCGATTTGGTAAGCAATATACGTTAAAAGCCATATTTGTAAAACAAAGGGTATGGAGTAGGTTTGAACACGAGATGGACGTGACTGAGCATCATTTGTATGAGCTGTCAAACGCAGAGATATGAGGGTAGGATAGAGCGCCGGTGACGTCAGAGAACCCGTCGCGGTATTAGCCTCGCCTCATTCCAGTGTCTGCTTTCGATAGAGATGTTCTCATACAATGCCATCTAGTCCAAATTAATGTAGTATAATCTTGTTCTATGGGATCTAGACAACTCATAAATACGTATATATTTCTAAACTAGCTGTGCCCGCGACTTCGTCCGCGTGGAATGTAATAAAAATTTTTAGTTTATTTGTTTTTTTTTTGTTTTTGGCATTTTTTCTAAAATAAAGATTTTTTCTAAAATAAAAGTAGCCTAAGTTACTCCTTATTACATAAGCTATCTGCCAGTGAAAGTCCCGTCCAAATCGGTCCAGCCGTTCCAGAGATTAGCCGGAACAAACAGACAGACATACAGACAGACAGACAAAATTTATAAAAAAATATATTTTGGTATGTGTACCGTATATACATTCATATTATGCATGTAGTAGGAAGCGGTTATTTTAATATTACAAACAGACACTCCGATTTTATTTATTTGTATAGATGTATAGATAATAACAAATTATGCATAGAAAACCTCTAAACTTCAAAACAAACATTTGCGGATCAATATTGTGAGCGTCACATACTCTTTCTTTCATACATAATATCTAGGTACCGTGGCCAGTCAAGCATTATTTTTGTAAAAGCATATATTATTGAGAGTAGCAGCCGTAGCAGGATAAAAAGCATCGATGACGTCAGAGATCCCGTCGCTATTATTTAGCCCGGTGACCCCGTCTCATTCCAACGCCGGCCTTCGATGGAGATGTAACTTGGATAAGCGAATTGATTAAATCATGAGTTTCTGTTATAGGGCGACACGCTTTATCGGTTAAAAATAATTTTGGATGTCAAACGTTCTAGTTGCTAGAATGATTTTTAGGATGGTGGAAAGCTGTTTTCAAATTAAAACACCTCTAGATCACGTACCTAAAGTTTGTCATTCCAGGAATTAAAATGGATAAAAACATTTTTAGATTCGAAGTATACTGTAGACCGTGCCAAGATTTTAGCAAAATCGATGCAGAACTTTTTGGGATTTCGTAGCGCACAAAACTAGTTAATTCAGCTCGCGCTATCTTAACAGCTCTGTCTTGGTGGGTTATCTGGGACATCCTTCCTTCCGAGGGCTTACCAGAGACTTCCCACCGTAGACAGCTGTAAGGCATCGAGTGGTTTTAGACGGTAGCATCCATATAAGATTTCCACATGTAAAAAACCGGCCAAGTGCGAGTTGGACTCGCCCATGAAGGGTTTCGTAGCAGCAAGTAACATAATACAAAAGTTCTTATAGTTCGTTGTAACTTTGATTGATGTTTTAACACGTTGGCAGTGGTAGTGATTTTTCTAACCGAAAATTGCGGTTTATGACGAATTAAAAACAAAATACCAGCCCTATCTTGTTCAAACCAATTTTCGTTGGTAGTTTTTATGGCAATGCACTTCATATATTCTTTTTAGATTTATCATCCTCTTAGTTTAGAAGTTAGAGGGGGGGGGGGGACACATTTTTCCACTTTGGAAGTGTCTTTTGCGCAAACTATTCAGTTTAGAAAAAAAAATATTTTAGAAACCTCTATAGCATTTTTGAAGACCTATCTATAGATACGACACACGTATGGTTTTGATGAAAAAAAAAATTTTGAGTTTCAGTTCTGAGTATGGGGACCCCCAAAATTTACTGCTTTTTTTCCAATTTTATTTAGGAATCTTAATGCGGTTCACAGAATACATCTAGTTACTTAGTTTCAATATCATAAACCTTATAGTTTCGGAGAAAAATGGCTGTGACACACGGACGGACAGACAGACAGACAGACATGACGAATCTATAAGGGTTCCGTTCTTGCCATTTGGCTACGAAACCCTAAAAAGGGCAGTTTACCTAATAAATTTCCAGTTTCGTTCGGCTAGGCGTTGATAGGCAATCAGTCAGTCACACGGTAATTTAATAGTAGTTATTCAAAGGTGTTCAGGCACAACAACTAACAGTATGTCCAACTAAACCAGCCAGGCCGTATCCGATCGCAAGGCAACTCAAATCGCATTAGCCGATTACGAGGGTTGCACTATGCGATGGTTAGATATCGGTTAATGGAGGACAAAGGCTGTATTGAACATTATAGTGGTACATTATTCACTGTGTTACCGGTTTTATTCGAGAACTTGTTTTAAATTGTGTAATTTTGTCTTTTATGTATTCTTTTTTTTTCACGTGAGGGAAATTCCTTCATGAATGCTATGCCGGACTCCTACTGACTAAAATACCTCACGTAACGCCCAACAGCCTACGGTTGGGAGGGGAGTCCCAGGTAAGCCCTCGGAAGGATATCCCAGGACTCCCAACAATGTCTTTTATGTATTAATATTTGCTGCCGTTTCAATCATCGTGTCGGGAAGAAATCAAAAATTACAAAACAGAGGGTTCTCGTTCTTTCGATTTTACTACTAAAACGAGCACAATCAGTTATGTTACGAGTAAATAAAGATAGGGGATCATATAAGTATTGATGGTTTTCACATAAGTATAGACACTGTATACTGTAGTTTGACTCGGCCGGATTTTAGAAATAAATGCCTACAGCCGCGCGGTACGTAAGCATGCGATAGGGCTGCCCACCTACAGCATTTTAATAATATGTGCCTACTTTGACTTTCTATTTAGTATTGCGGATGTAAATATGTACATACATACATTCATATAGTCACGCCTTTATCCCTGAAGGTGTAGGCAGAGGCATAGTATACGCCCACATTTTACCTTATAGTTTTACGTACGCGTAATAGATAGTGAGCCTAATGCAGTTGATTTGTTTCAATCCGCCCACAAGGCCTTCAATTTGTACTAAGGATTGTTGTTTTACTGACAACCGGCTTTCATTTCGAGTAAATATGTACCTTTTTTATTAAAACAAAAAAATACTTTGTGAGTAATAATATAATATCTCCGCAACGGCTGGCGGCGCGGGGTGGCGGCGTGGCGGCGCTGCGCCCGTTATCTACTAACGATTGAGTGAGACAGGTGTAGAAATTTGAAAACGAGTAAGCGGCGTAGACAATAATAATCGGCTCATCACATGTTTCGTCAGTAATAGAATCACGAAATTCTAGTCTTTATAATCATTGCGTTAAATTTTTGATTTACAAAATTAAAACTATCTTTCGCTTTGCAAGTACTAGTCAGTCTCTAGTACACTAGTACTTTTCGTACATTGTCAGTTGTGTTAAATTTTGGAAGTTCAAATTTGTCTCTATGCGTGTAATAAAAATCAGAGGAAACAAAAATGTCAATCAAAGTCATACGGTGCTAAGTGTACTGTAACATCGGTCATCCACAAAGAAATGAATACTCTTGAAACATAGCTAAATCATTGCTCTCAATTAAATAACTACGAACTGACAACGGAACTAAATGTACTACCTACACGTACTAGAGTTCTGAACTAGTTTTTTTTTTTGGATATTGTACCTACTATATTGGATCGCGCCGTTCACTGACTGAGCAAGCACAAGTCTAGTTTTAAACAAAAACATACCTACTTCATGTAACTACTGCTCGTTCGCTCTAACTTTGCCGCTCGGCTCCATACTAGAGACGAATTTTAATTAGGCGAAGTAAATTGACAGCAACTAATGTCACTTCTTCATACAATGTTGCGTATTTTCTATGACGAAGTGACATTAGCTACTGTCAATTTACTTCGTCTAATTAACAATTCGAGTATACCTTTCGGAGTTTCCAGGTAATCTAAAAAACGTTATCTCTGGGTGCTTTATTGTCGAATTCATGCAACCAAAACAAGCACAATAGACTCTAGTTGTCATATTAAATATTTTTAGTAAATGAAACACGCGCGGTTACTATTTAAAAAACGACTCACCGTCCATTCGTCTACTCGGCACAATCGCCTGCTAGCGTGCTGAAAGGCCTGCCGAAAACGAGAATCGTAGGCATAGCTTGCGCTTCGTCCGTTTGTAGGGAGCTACAATACTGGTTAAACAACATATTTATACTGTGGTATAGATAACTAGACAAAAGTGACTATGTCTCTTACTACAGAAAGTCAGCTTATATTTTTAAACCTACAGTATTCTAGTCAAGTAACGGCAGTAGTTATCGTCGGTCCACCAGTGCGATATCAGACATTTATCAACAACTAGCGGTTTCACCCGCGTAGTTTCTGGTCCAGTGGGAATACGGAAATAAAATATAGCCTATGTTTACCGCTAAGAGTGTAGCTTCCCAACAGTAAAAGAATTTTTCAAATCGGTCCAGTAGTTGCGGAGTCTATTCGATGCAAACAAACAAACAAACAAACAAACAATGAAATCTTTCCTCTTTATAATATTAGTATCGAGAAACGAAGAATATTGAACACTAGCTGTTGCCTGTGACTTCGTACGCTGCATTTTATATGTGTCTTTAGATTGATTTAACTTTTTAATTTATGAACTGATTGACATGAAACAAACCGTGGAGCAAACCGCAATGCATTGTAATCGGTTGAGAAGTTTAGCGTGCACAAACGTACAGACAAACAGACAGCTAAGATTTCATTATATGTATATACATATATTGATATTCTGCTCCTAATTGCATACATCGAGCCTAGTAATATACGATACATAGAAGCGGGACATTATTTTAAACGCAACTAATAAATACAACTTCATAAATCTGTCTAGGGCACAAAGCACCGATTGTTCTACAAGATACATAAAATTTTGTCTAGTACTAATTAAAATAGCATAGTTGGTCAGTTTGTGCAATAAAATGCATGATTCAGTTGGTAAACTAGGCGTGTAATGAGTCATAAAATTAAAACTAGAATTTGGAATCATTTATTTTAATGATATATGGCCTTAGTGTATATATTAGAAGGTACCTACTAATATATACTCTATCTAAGTATATGGCAAAAGGATATGCCTATTACGTGGAACAGAAATAACTGTGAAATATGTGAGTAATTGTATGCTTCTGTCTAACCTCTTCGAAGATAAAGTAAATATATATGTCATATATTATAAAGAGCTTTTTTTTCGTGTGTAAATCCTTATGGATGTCATGCAGGACTTGTACCGACTGGTTATAGTCGGTACAAGTCCTGCATGACATCCATGAGGACACGATGCACGGAAGAATAACGAGTCCTTGACAAACTATACCAATATAAGAGGAGGCTGTAATTTGGCAGCTGAGTATGACTTACTTAGGAAGTAGTTCGGACTCCCCGGCGAAGTATAGTTACACCGTGTCGTTGATCCTAACGTACCCACCTGATTTTGCTCAGCTGGAAACATGCGGATTCCTAATGTATAAAATAATGGCAATCTTTTCAATAAACACGAATCGCTAAATGCTAAATTTGCCGATCCTGTCCAGTTGTTTTCAAAGTATTGTTAAAAGGAAATGGAGGAAAAATTTACTGACATTATGCTACGCGTCAAAGTTCCTATTCTACATCATAAAAATAAAAAAATAAACGAATAGCCACTATGAACGCAGAAAAATGTCGAAAAGTACCTACTTGGCGACATAGCTCCTCACACTACCAAGTCTGTGTTCAAATTCCTGACATTTTAGCACACAAACGTACAAGAATTGAGGTATCTAGTTGACATGGAATTCTCATAATATATCCTGGCACTAACTCCATTTTAATTGTAGCCCAAGGTTCGAATAATCTATGCAGATATGACGCCATACAGTTGAAAATGTATGCTGGATGCCAATGGTTTAATGAAAGATATGACAAATTTTCATAGTTGGCGTTTTTTAAACTGTATATAAGGACAGGTGGCTAAGCAATGAGAATACTCAGGTAATTTGATAAAGGGTTGGCAGTTCGTAGAAGCGGGATCACACCCGAAACCTCCCCAAGGACGCGGGATAGCACCCGAATCACCCCCCTGGGCGAGGTCGCAGTGGTGGCCGTAGGTCTGTTGGGAGTCCTGGGACATCTTTCCGAGGGCTTACCCGGGGCTCCTAACTAAAGGCTGTTCGGCGTTACGTGAGGTTTTTTAGTCGGTAGGAGTCCGGCATAACATTCATGAGGATTTTTCCTCACGTAAAAAAGAAGAGAAAGAAGAAAAAAAAACAAAAAAGGGTTGTCAGTTAGAATTTTCCTCAGCAGCAGCAGTGTATTGAGCAAAATTGAATAAATTCGGTCTATAAAATCTCCTCCTTATTTGTTGCTGAGGGGAGGTATTTGGCTTAAACACTTTAGCCATACGTTTTTATTTTCTTTCTCCACTCTATAATCTCTTCAATCTGCCACTTTCTCAAACAAATGCACTTTCCAATTTATAATATTAGTATGGATATGAATTATTTCCTTTAAAGATGTTCGTCTGTCAAAGGGAGACAATAAACAAACCGTAACACGAGCTGATGTAGCATACAATATGGATATAGTGACGATCGCTTTCCCAAAGCGGCACTTGAGAGTTCCTAAGTATCAGTATCTACGTACGTATAGCACGTATGGGCAGTATCTCGTAGATCAATCAACAGCGTTAAGGAATAGGCAAACAGATTATCAAGCTCCCTTCCGCCTTATAAGTCTATCAGGTTCAAGGTGAAAAAGAGTGTTTTACCGTCGCACGACCTAGATTCTTTAAGTATGGAACCAGCAAAGGGTTGAACCCCATTGAAGCCAACGATGTCATGAGCATATCGGAATAGAACCGACTAAAATAGAATAGTTCATAGCTGTAAAAGACCACAGAATCTTTTTTTTTTAACGTGTGGGAAAATCCATCATGGATGCTAGCCAGACTCCTACCGACCAAAAAAATATCACGTAACGCCATCGAAAGGATGTCCCAGGTGGGCCAAAGAACCTTATACACTCTTTTAATAAAGCAATCTTCAGAACCCTAACTAGCACTGGCCACCAATCCTGTTGGACCCAGCTCACTGTTTGTTGATCAATTCTTCTATAGACACCGTTTCGTGCCTATCTGGGCCAGGATTTCCGTCAAACATATTCTTTAACTAGCTGATGCGCGCGGCTTCGCCCGCGTGAAATTTGGTTCCCGTTCCTGCTTCCCGTGGGAACATTTTCCCGGGATAAAAAGTAGCCTATGTGTTATTCCAGACTATACTCTATTCCTGTACCGAATTTCAGCCAGATCCATTCAGCCGTTAGAGCGTGATTGAGTAACAAACTTCCAAACATCTTCACAAACTTTCACATTTATAATATTAGTAGGATAAGCTGGAAATCGAGAAGATATTACATAGAGTCGGCAGATTTTTGTAATAGGACTTTACGCTAAGATGTGCCGTTTCCTGGCACCCTTTTCAACACCTTAAAAACAAATCCAATAAACCAAATACAGCAGCCAATCATAATAGCAATTTATTACCTGCGGTAAAGGTCGCCCGGGATAATGGGTTCTGCACAATCTATGTAATTTATTCGGGGGACGATCTGTGGACCCCAAATTGGTATCTTTGTAGCCATGAATAATTCAGGTGTTTGCTGAACGTGAATCGAGTGACCACGGTCATGGATATTGTGAAATAAACCTAGTGTTTAAATGGCCTAGGTTTATGGTACCTATCTATTTTTTTAGGGTTCCGTACCCAAAGGGTAAAGAACGGGACCCTATTCATGAGACTTCGCTGTCCGTCTGTCTGTCTGTCTGTCTGTCTGTCCGTCAGGAGGCTGTATCTCATGAACGGTGATAGCTAGAGAGTTTAAATTTTCACAGATTATGTGTTTTTGTTGCCGCTATAACAACAAATACTGAAAACAAAAACATAATAATATTTAAGAGGGGCTTCCATACAACAAGCGTGTTTTTTAGCGATTTTGTCTTATATATTCGGTAATAAGGTATCCTTCTCAATTTAAATACGTTAGCTAATTTGAACATTTCATCAAGATCATTCATTCCCTTTACACCATGCAAATTAAATGAATACTTTAGGAGGTATAGCACAATCAAATGTTGCCCAATGAAATTAATTTCGTGTCGCCATGATTGAACATTATACGGGTCACATACTAACTTATTTTGCGACTTTCATCGTAAATATTTTTTCTTTAAAAAGTGAACAACGCTTTCAGCAGATTACTTTAGGTAGGTGTAATATTTCAAAGATAGCTATTTCATAGTAAATAGTAAACAAATAGTCCATATTTTAGATTTTTCTCCAGTATAAACAATTTACGTACAAACACACAATTTATGTTGTAGACGTAGATATAGTGTTTATAATGTCATCATTCAAATGTCATCAATATTCTGAAAAAGAAATTAAACATAGAGTTCACAAACTCTTTTTTTTTTTCTTTTTCTTCTTGCTCTTGGGCTTTCTCGGTTTGAGAGTATGCCAAAGTCAAGTTTTCATTGTGAAAATATAAATCATTTTCATATTATGATTCTTCTTATGAGCAGCGTATTCATGTATGTCCAAGTTTGGACTAAGTTCTACTCTAGTAAGGCGGTGGTACCTTACTAGAGCTTGCTGTGGAATTCGTCGACAAACCTAAAAACTCGCGTTTCACTGCGCTTTATCACTTTCCAACACTTTTGCACGTTGTCGAACCTTTATGTTTAATAATCCACCATAAATCACACATAAACACTCAAAATTACACTAGTTTAAAAATTAATAAAACACAAGGTAATGCTTGTCTGAAAGTTTCCCGCCGAAATCCCAAACTCTTTTTGAAATATTTATATACTGTACCTACCGTAGAGGATCTATACAAGGATAGTTAACACTATAGAGCAACGCGAACTGTCTAAAGACGCGCGTTGTATAACACTATAGAGCAACGCGAGCTGTCTAAAGACGCGCGTTGTATAACACTATAGAGCAACGCGAACTGTCTAAAGACGCGCGATGTATAACACTATGGAGCAACGCGAACTGTCTAGGTAAGGCGCGCGTTGCTCTGTGTTAATAGGTAATGTGGGCATCCAGTAGACGCTTGAAATACTCACAGAATATCGAGCAGTGTATTTTCATAAAAAAATAATAATTAAAACAAAATGGACCTTTACTGGGACACCTTTCGAGAGCTTACCCGGGACTCCCAACCGTAGGCTGTTGGCCGTTACGTGGGGTTTTTTAGTCTGTAGGAGTCCGGCATATCATCCATTAAGGATTTTCCATCTCGTTAAATAAAAAGAAAAAAGGGGGGCTCCCATGCAACAAATAGGTACGACTTTTTGTTGTTTTTTGGTACGGAACCCTCCGTGCGGGAGTCCGACTCGCACTTGGCCGGTTATTAACTACTTAAAAATCACAATACCAGTGATAGGATTTAATTCCGTATTTGTATTAACATTAATAGTAATGTACTCTTCTAAATTATCACAACTTTGTAGACACGATACTGATCAAAATATAATGATCTAAAGATTTATTGATCGATATCTTTCGATCAGTATTAGGATCATTATTAAGACGCTGCCACATGAGGACTGCAAAGCGGAGAAATTTTATGACGCATTTTAGTTTTTCGTTCATTTTATTTTCATGGTAGTTTTAGTTTACTTTAATTTTTATTATAAGCTTAGTTATATTTATTCTGTAAATATAATATTTAGTTTATTCAAATCTTGAAATAAATGTCTTATCTAAAGATCTATATTTGACAAGTCATCTCATAAATGTTTCACTCACTACACAGATACCTTATCTTGAACTGTTAAAAAATGTGAAATATAAATAACATAATAACACAGTTCTGAAAATTTAATTCATTTTCAATTTAAAGCTCCGTAATTCCCTGTACTAGATGAGTAATAACTCCGTTTTGGTTCAGATAAATACCTACGTTACTTTGCTTCTAGTAAAAGGATCATTTTTCGCTAGCATTTCTTGGCTGAGCGGTTGACAGCAATCATCTATCAGAAGCGGTGAATTGCGCTTCGAATGGTGCACGAAAATAGGTTTTATATACAGTGAAAATAAGATATGAAATTGAATGACAGTATAGAAACTTCAAATTTCTTGGAATATGTACCTACTTCAGTCTAGACAAGAAAGCCACCAGACTGCCCTTCTCTAACACGTTTATTGTGAAAGTTCAATCCGATTGACGTCGTCATTTTTATTTTAAACTTTGAACAGATGAACCACGTGACCTAGTGACGTAGTTTAATGCGACAGAGTCACAGACTCACACAGACAAAGTCCGACATAAGCCCCTCTGCACTTTATTTTATAGAGAGGGGCTAAAAAGTTGTGAGCTTGTACCATAGAGTCACACGAAACGACCTATGACTATTAATTATCGCCATACTAAGACTTTACCCTCTGTCAAAGCGGACTCCAAAACGATTACGCTGATACACACACATATAAAGAATTATGAGTGTATTGTTTTGTGTAAGTTCCATAGTGACAGCCGATTGCTTTTGTAGTGGCGTATCAATCAATCAAACAGCATAATGCAGTCCACTCCTGGACGTAGGCCTCATCCAGTCCCAGCCTGTGTAGTGGTGTATATAAAAAAAAAAAAAGATTTGTGGACATTCTCACACAACATCATCTAGCCCAAAATAAGCTAAATTTCTAAATACATACATATTATACACTAGCTGATGCCCGCAGCTTCGCCCGCGTAAAATTAGTTCCCGCTTACCGTAGGAACTAATTCCCAGGATAAAAAGTAGCCTATGTGTTATTCTAGACTATAAAGAATCCCTGTACCAAATTTCAGCCAGATCCGTTCAGCCGTTTGAGCGTGAAAGAGTAACAAACATCCACACTCACAAACTTTCGCATTTATAATATTAGTAAGAAGTAAGAAGTAAGATAGAAAACACCCCCAAACTCCGAAACAAACATTTGTGGATCACACAAATATTTGGACCGATCCAGGAATCGAACCCAGATCCTCCAGCGCCGCAGGCGTTATCACACTACCGACTACGCCACAGAGGCAGTCATAATTATATAGATATGTATCCGATTTCCCCCCGCAACATATGACAGTCATGTATAGAGTCTACGCGCTGTTTTGTTTGAAGTTATGAAACCTTTTGTTCGTATATCGAGTTGTTGATTGCGTTTATATCACATTTTGTTGTGTATGAAAAACGGAAACGGGTTGTTGGGTAATAAATGTTAAAAGGATGTTTCTTTAAATGATTCTGTGTAATATATTAGTACTGTAACGCGATTCTCGAAAATCTGTTGTATTTTGCCGCGTTTTATGAGGCATTTATTTTATGTTCTTGATGGCATGTTTTGTTTGTGCAGCAGTTTAAAAGAAACAGAAGGCCCCACGTGCGCTTTAAAAAATTTTTAATGAAAGCTCAAATGACAGTTTCCTTTGTTCTTGGGAAAATATTAACGAATTAAGAAAGAGTTTGAGTACATTGTATATTGTTCAAAAAACCCCGAGGCGAAGACTGGTATAATAAGCCCAATTATGGTACCTATAAATGCTACAATTTTCTGTAGAGTTGGGTATTATTGATGCTGCAGCAAGTCCCATGTTGTCGTGACGTGGAAATACAATAGGTACACTACATCATTTCAGATGGATCAAACCTGTGAATTTACTGAAAGCCCTTGATCATTTGAGAAGAAAATACGCTATTCTATCAATGGAGTGCACTTTGCAAATAGGACCATTCGAATTTATATTTGTAGATCAGAGTTTATCTATACTATAATATCATAAAGAGAAAAGATTAGTTTTTTTGTTTGTTTGTTTGTAACGAATAGGCTCCGGAACTACTAGACCGATTTGAAAAATTCTTTCATTGTTGGGAAGCTACACTCTTTGCGGTGAACATAGGCTATATTTTATTCCCGTATTCCCACGGGAACCGGAGCTTCGCGGGTGAAACCGCGTGACGTCCGCTAGTTAATATATAAAGTGTAATGCCATCTTCATTACGGTAATAAAAAATTAACAGATCGCTAAATTCCAAATGTGTTGATACAGTATCAGAAATGTTGTTACTACGTTCTAAAATACCGTGACACAATATCCGTGGTCGTAAATTAATTATGACATTACTGTGATTGGTGTATTACACTGTTGATATTTCATTTATGTTGGTACTCAAAATGGGGTTGATTGTTGTGAGTAATTAACCTTTTATTGGGGATCGGGGGACCTTTTCTTATAATAAAATCCTACTAATATTATAAATGTGAAAGTCTGTGAAGCTCTAACGGCTAAACGGATAGGGCTGAAATTTGGCACAGAGATAGTTTATAGTCTACTTTTATCCCGGGAAAATGTTTCCACGGGAAGCGGGAATGGGTACCGAATTTCGCGCGGGCGATGCCGCGAGCATCGTCTAGTATATCTACCTATAAAGTAGAGGACAAATAACATTCTTCAAACGTTTTTTTTTCGTTGTTGTAGTGGGAATAAAATAGTTGCCACTAAACAAACATGGCACTCCTGATAGAAAGTGGTCACCGTAGCCTATAAACGTTTCAAGTTTCAACACCAGAGATGCTACACAGCCCTGCTGTGATTCTAAAATCAGGCATTCACGGTGGTATCCTTATTAGTTTGGTATCATAGGTTGAACTTTTAAATACATAAAACTAGGCAAAGTCACAAAGGTTTAGTCCATAAACAAGTTTCCTAACGTTATTAACTAGAGAAATGACTAAATTTTAGAACAAAAGACAAATATATTGGGTGTAACCAAAATTGACTCTCCAAATTTCGTCACGTGACGTGGCATCTGTCAAAAAACATTACAAAAATGAAGAAAAAAAAATCATATGAATACTTTAACCGTAAATTCGTTTTAAAGGTCCTATAAATTTTCATTATCACCCTTTCTATCGCTACTGAGCGGCAGTAGACAGCGACAACGCCAGCCAGACGGGTGCTCAGTGTTTGTTTTGCCACGGCGACCATGTTACCTCGAATTGCCGCGGTAAAAAACGAAGTATTAAAAAAGAAAAAAAAGCCGTGGTAAAAAACGCGGTAAAAAAGTATTAGTAGGTAGGTCTTTGAAAAAACTAGAGTGATCATGAATAGAAATACGTGAAAGTGTAACAATCCAAGTTAAAAATAGTATCTATAAAAGCACTACATTACACTTGTTTGTATAAAGATATATAAAAATATAAACGCAGCTTTCAAGCTAAAACATTAAACAATAAATCTAATGTCGATACATTTTTATACACTTAAAATTATAAACAATAGGTACTTCAATATTTTATGTCTGAAATCTAGACATCTGTCCGGGAAAGAGAAATGTTGAGAATGAGTGCGCGCGCGTTAAGTCGTCTGCCTACACACCTTTTCTACGTTTTAGAAATCCCTGAACCGCTCGTGGCCCCGCGGACTCAGTGTTCTGTAACCGATCACTGTAGTAAGCAACTTTAACTATGGCCAGTCCTTAGATCGGTGACCATCCATGCGACCACTTTGTGACATTTATTTGAGCGTTTCAGTGCTTCGGAAGTCACGTTAAGCCGTTGGTCCCGGTTGCCAGGAAAATGGCAGTCGTTAAGCCAAGTTGAAGGGATTTTAGGCAGCTTAAAAAAATTTAACAGCAGGCAGTCACAACCTGCGCTTGTCCATCTCAACACGGCAGTACGGCTCACCACCTATTACGTGGGACAAATTCTTAAAAAGGTGATATGTGGGCATATAATAATATGCCTCTGCCTACCCCTTCGGGGATAACGGCGTGACACATATGTATGTTAGAAATCCCTCATGAATGCTATGCCAGACTATTAACAATAACGACTAAAACCACACGAGATCCTACTACTTGACTACGGGTGAGAGCCCCGGCTAAGTCTTCGGAAGGATGTCCCTGGATTCCCATGTCACGAAATTCACTGATAGGTAAAAAAATCCCATTATACTTGTCATTGTTAGACTATAATACCTGATACGGATCCAAATCGTCCTATTGATCAATTGGATTAGTTTTCCTGCTAATTTTTATGCCAAATTTCATGAAAAATTTAAGGCCTTTTTATGAAAATTAAAAAGAAAATTATCATAAATCTGTCGAGTCTAGATTAAACATCTTCACATCTTTGCTAAGTCGCATAAAATTTCAGATGTACCTACACCGAATACAAGTCAAGTTGATCTCTCGTTTAGTCCCTCGATACATCTTTGAAGCACCCACAGCGACGACTATCTCGGTACTTCACGAACAAAAGTTTACGATTTAAGGGGCTATATAAAAAGACCTTGGACGTAGAGAAATTGGAGAGTATAAAAATAAAACAAGACGTGACTGAAGGTAATAAAGTATTTCTGCAGTTGATCTGAGACGTTATAGATAGGGGAGAACAGGAAATATGTTTTTTGTATGAAAATAACAATCTTTATTATTTAGGAAGTCTTTTATTTTACTAATACTTCTGTTGAGCCAAAGAACTCAAAGGTACCTATAGCTTATGACATTATGTTTATCTCTTTCGCTCTCAGTTGTCTATGAAACTAACAAGCGAGATTACTTTTAGAAATTTCTGTATCAGCACACAATTCTCAGTCCTGTGACGTCACTTTTCAGTGTTCCAAGTTAGTAAAACTGAAAATCGAATTAAAAACTCACTTATACCGCTCAAAACTATCAGTGACATTTTTGATTTACACCCTATACGAAAAATCCCTTGTAAAGTTCAAAAGTGCGTGGGTATAACTGAGAGAATGCCTGATGCAATCACATTTCAGATTTTACACTTCTATGTTCTCTTAAATCCAGACATAGAACGAACGAAGACAAACGAGTGGGATTTGGCGATCGTTATCACAGGCATTTGCATTGTCTTTGATGCACATAGTGACGTATAACGCGATGGAGACGCCCACCTATTTGAAACTATACCCGAATGCAACACAATCTCTGATGTCACGAACGTGCAAGCTTATGTATTCCTTGACTAGATAAGTTAATTTAAAAATGTCTGTTGAAATAAGGCAGGACAAGAATAACCACTTACCTAACTGTAAAATGATTGAGAAAGGTGCATAACTCGGCTTTGGTACAACTAGAGTTAATAATTAATAATCTGAGGCCTTTGTGATTCTCGAATCACCGAAAATCAAAATCTTTAATACTAAAATTATTACTGAGCGATTCACTTACTTATCAACACCCAATCGAAACCCTTAGGCTTAGACACTTGAATTTTTTATAAGGTAAGCCACCCCTGCATTGCAGGCACCCAACAGAGAAAGAATTTAGCAAAACACCACTCCAAGTATTAATCTCAGTCACAACCACAAAAACCTTAGTAAATTAGAAAACTACAGAAAATTCACACATTTTCCAAAAAAACCTTTTTAGTCATAAGAATAAAGGCATTGAGTAATACGTGACCTCATTAAATCAAGGACACGAGAGGAATAAAGTTCTTGTATTAAGGGCCCTCATTCAGTGGGTAGTTTTCGTATTAAGGCCCCCATCGAATGGGAGCAGACATTTATTAATTAGTCGACGCCATGACACGAGAAGATTGACAGCGCATGTGACCTTTAATGGGGTCTGTATTTTCTGTGATATATTTTTTGATATAATGCTTTTTTGGAGTTTGTGTATCATATTGTGATGTATTAGGTTTATGTGGACTCAAAATGTGACAGTTATAAATTGAGTTGTATGTTAGTAGCAGTTTTTGTTGCAGGGGAGTGAATTTCGTTTATATTCATGCATCATTTTCGCATAAAACGAAACTGTAGAATGACCCTTTGAGCTGGGCATCGTGGTCTACTGCAAAATCCCCTCCCTCGTCTGTTATCTCTAGTATTTTGTGTACATTGAAATTCTAGAAAATTGAAAGTGATTTATAAGCTGAGATTACGGGGATAATCCACTATCGCAAAGTTCATTCACCAAAATGTATATAAAATGCTCAATTCTAAATTTCAGACACTAAATAGTGTAGAAAATGTTTTATATCTTAAAAAATGCTTCATATGATTTATGAGTTATTATTTATAGACTATTTATATGGTAAATTTATAATATTTTATTCGTGTATACGTTCAAAAACAACATTTATTAAAAATTTAAGCTTACTTTTTTACAAACTACTATGTGATAAAATTTATACGTCTGGAGAGAGAGTCGCACGCGAAATTGAATTCAAGCTATTAAATCGCTATACCGAGCCATTCCTTACATTTTGGTTACAAAAATGCGGGCATTGTTTTGTTAACTGTAACTTATGGAGCAAACAGAGCGCCACGTTTTACTCCAGAGTATTTTAGTTCGCATTAATTACTTTTTGATGACCGAACAGTGACTAACAAGATTGCGAAAAGCATCAAAAAGCCATGACACATCCCACGATTTTCATAAAGCGTTCTATTTTTTCGTCCTTTGACATTATAAATTTATTTTTAACACAATGGCTTTACTTGATGAGTAATTTGAGGTTCAGGCGAGAATTTTGAAAAATAATAATTGTTTTATAGTTTTAATGTTCCATTCAGAAATCAAATAACCACTTCTCTGTATTTTGATTACATACACATACAACACAAATATAACGTAAGATCATCTTACAGATAGGATAAATATCATAAAGGCAAACGTTTACAGAGTCGATAAACCTCAGCGTTAAATCTACTTAACTAAAGATACAGAGGGAGCTCGCTTTTCAAACGCCTGAGTACCTACGGTTTACAGAATGCTAATCTCGCTTCCAGTCGAGGGGGATATTGCAAAATTGTCGCCGACCGTTCACTATGAAAACTTTCATTTCGACTGTTTACTTTGGCAAGTTGAGGTAGTGGTTTACATCGCGTTCCAAATGTTATTCTACATTTAGTTTAGATTGTTGAGACGTCTCAATTTGGGCGTTTGTGGCTGACCATTTTTGAGTTAATTTAAGGTTCATAGTAAGTATTACAAAATGATATCAATGCTGAATCCATCCATCCATCTGTACAATCTCTAATTTGTGCTTATGTCTTTTCGATTCACTAAGGAACAGTGAAAGAACTGCGACGCAACGGCAGGCATGAATTCTCGGGAGGCGAACCCGACTGCTGTGATAGAAAAAGATGCGATCGCAATATATATCAACGTCACAGAGGAAAGAAAGAAATTTGGGTTTATTGACTTTAACATTTTATATCTTATCCGACTAGATGAGATTGGATTCAGCTTGCCTAATTTATGTAGACACTGAGCTTCGCTCGCGTAAAATTTGTTCCCGTTCCCGCTTCCCGTAGTAATTATTTCCGGGATAAAAAGTAGCCTATGTGATACAAATTTCTTTGGTAGGTACTTTAATTCAACGAAATACTAATAATGGAATTGTATATTGTAACTTGAATTGTATTATTAAACAATCATGTGTTGAAAGTCTATTAAACAGTTTTATTAGGAAATTAAATTATACCGACCTAGAAATTCGGAAGGTTAAGCTTAACAACCTTAATAATGTTTTCATTGAAATAGGGTTTAAGTACTTAAGGCATAGTTTTTTTTAATTCTGTGAAAACTATATTAGAAAATTCCGCCTAAGGGTCAGAGCGTGACACATTTTTTGACATTCAACCTTGTCGACCTTTAAGTACGGGACATTTGACCTTATTGTTTGATTTAGCTGGTAAAATTGTTAGTCACACACAAAACTATTTAGAAGTTGTGAACTTTGACATTGAACTTTTTCATTCAAATCTAACATGAAATTACGTAGGTCTGTTGCGAGTTCTGGGGCATCCTTCCGAGGGCTTACCCGGGCCGCACAACCATAGGCTGTTGGGCGTTACGTGAGGTTTTTAGTCGGTACGAGTCCGGCATAACATCCATGAGGATTTTCACTCACGTAAAAAAAAGCATGAAATTATACTTTAGTAGCTTTGCTCCCTTACATACATACATACAGCGAGTATTTTCAAAAACTTCATTCATAGTTGATAAAACTATTTCTATAATGCCAAATTTGCTGCCGTTCAGCGATTTGCGGTGCGTTGATTTGATATACCGTTTTTCACGGTTGCCTTACAGTACTGATGGATCTACTAAGTTGTGGTATACAAAATTTTTGAGATCGTGACATCTATCTGTTTTTAGGTTTTGTTGTACAAGAGATTTGCATATTTCATTTATTAAATGTACTAATATGAATAAAACTGAGCTAATGAGCATTTAAGTGAATCACAAAAACATTTTATTTCATTGTTTTGATGACAATTACATCTATTATGGTTTAAAAACTGTACAAAAAAAAACATAATCGTATTCTTTTTACAGAGATTCAAGCATAAATAATTTTCAGAAGATGGGCACAGTTAGATGGAGTAGCCAATGCGACACTGCCCACTACCAAGGGAGCACGTACATTCATCCCCAAAGGATTTACCTCTGTCGGCCGTAACTGATTGCGGTCGATTTAACAACGCACAAGGATATAACTCAAATCGACTCGGGTTTATGGGCACAACTTTTGTTGTTGTTGCTTTGGCAAGATTTAAGAAAACTACTACTTTTGACAGATTATTCTAAGTACAAAACAATGAGAAGGTAAAAGAAAATGATATGAAACACGAAAGGAAAAAAAGGAAGATTGAGGTGGACGAAAAAATTATAGAAATGATAACATGATGATTTCACGATCCATTATTTATCCAATTGGTATATTACCAATTAAATACTCAATACTTATTTATGTATTAGAGAATATGATGACGATGAACTGATGACTCAGGACCAGCAGCTTATTTTGATACATTAAACAATTTCTTACAAGGAATATACAGAAAAAATCAGGCTTAGATAAGTAGATAACTATCAGAGTAGCAAATTCATCAGTCGCTTAATCCAGTTCTTCCTCGTCATCAAATGAAAACGACTCGACAATCTTCCATCACTGATGCTCATCAAATCTTATCTTTCTCGGCGGGAATTGTACGATTTTCTGCACGAGTGAATGATGTCGTTAATGCCGTAATTACATGGAACAAGACCCACGATAGCGTAAACGGCAACGCAAAAAATTGACACTTTTATGGTAGAACTTATTGTATCTCTGCTGATGGTATAGAGAAGAGGGGTCTTCTGATTACAAACCAACCTGCTGAAGTAGATTCTGGTACAAGTAACGTTATTATATACGAAAAACATACCAATAAAGTATACGTATCCAGGAATTGCAGCACTTGAATAATGAAATGAAATTTATTCAAGTTATGTAACTTGAATGAAAATTGGATAGAAAAAATAAGAATTATAACAAAGAGCACGTCGGGCTAAGAGTTATTGATGTTGAAACTGAAGAACATTTTTTACTTGGTATGCACTTTTCTTTATTAAACTACTTTTTCATTTTTGCTTCGGCTCGAAGGACCATAAAATAAGTTTTAAGTATGATACGTAAATGATATCTCGAAATATCTATGAATAGATAATAATAAAAACAACAGTAGAAGAATGAAAATTAAATTAATAAGCATAAAATAAGCAATTGTCTAAAATACTACAAGATTGATGATATGTAGACGATATCTTGAAACATCTATGAATAGATAATAAAAAAAAACAGTAAAAGAATGAAAATTAAATTAATAAGTATTTTATACTACACAGAAAAAGAGAACGCTAAACAAAATAAATATTTCACTGACGATGTCAAATTACTTAAACAAGTGAAATCAGCGATTCAGGTATAGGACGACGAAGTTATCAAGGAAACGGTTATCGGGAACATTATCAAGGGTGTAAGGGATAAGGAGGCACTTGCCGCTCTCCCGTTTGTCCGAAACGTTCAGCGATAACAATTGATCCGATAGCGATACCCACAGCAATTCAACAAGATTACTTGGACCATCAGTTAAAATACCATCTGGGCTGTTGTTTAGCTTTTAACAAAGCGTTTCAGCTTTCCAACGGTAGACTAAATAAAAAAATGGAACTGTTTGACGCAGTGACAGTGTTTTGAAGTTATTTTTGACAGACATGGAACAAGATGGTATGTTGAAGACCCGGTTGAATGTAATAAAAAAACAAATATAAATTCACTGTCGACTACCTAAGATGATTCAAAGGCAAGACTTACAGATGATATAGCACACAGTAATGTAGTAAGCAATGCATTTCAATTGTTTACAAAGAATGATTGATATCGCTTTTGTGTTCACGTAAATATTTGACTTTTAAAACAAAAACTTTGTTCTCGTAGGACTTTCGTTTGCGTAAATTTGGCGTACCGTGACTCACGTTTTACTAGCGAAGAATTCCTTGGCATTGAAACATAAACGCAGAGTTAATTTATAAAGAATTCGAATTAATTTAGCAACCATGAATCAACTTGTCAAGTCATCAAAGGGTTAATTTCTCGTGCGAGTTTCAGAAATTGTGGCGTAAATGGAATTCAATAATGAAAGGCCATGCTACGCAGTATATGTAATATGGGAGTTTGAAGAAACTTTAGAAAAACTATTCTTTAAACCTGTATTTTGCAGAACACATAACAGGTTGTTTTATTAAATTTACTGCAAAGCTCCTACTTGGATGCAGTTTGAGATCTCAGAATCTCTAGTTTTAGATTAGTATAGAAGATTTGCTGTGGAATTTTCAAGTTCATTTCTACAATGTGTTAAGGCTCTATTTCGAAACACGCTGCACTATAAGACTAACTGCACATGCATTCAATCTCATCTGTTTTGTGTGTATTTCGGTGCTGTCGCGTCTATTCTGCAGCGTATCAGGAATAGTGCCTTAGCAGTATAATGAGAATAAATAGGTACGGTACCATCTGTGGACGATGTGTAGAGCTTCTTGCATATCTCCTGCGGGCCACCGAGCGCGTTGATCTTGGCCAAGCCCTCGGCGCCGCGAGACTCCATCAGCTCGCGCAGCTGCCGTAGGGTGACGCCATATTGCGCCGGCCGCCCCTCCACCGTCGCCATGGTGCCGGGCTCGCGGCCGCCGCCCGCACCACGCCCGACAACCCTCTAGCTCTGGAACAAACAAAATTATCTTCATTAAAATCTTATGGAATTTCCACTCTATATTCCGACGCAAAATAGGTCAAAATCATTCAATGAAATCAGCCCGTATCAGTCTACTACTGGACGTATCTCACAAGACACGATCCTGCGCCTTTCGCATCCAGTCCTTGCTTCCTTTCAGATATACTTAATATAGTAAGAAGAAATAGGCAGACAGACAACTTCCGTTTTAGAATTCCTGAACTATGCAAGAATTGGCATGGTATTCCAGACAAATGGAAATAAAATTCGTGTATCAACTCAGCATTCCGATATATGCGTCAAAGGAACCGATGACGTTCAAGAAGTGTCAGCGAATGACAATGACGATGTGTTTGTAAATATATTTACAGTTTTTGGAACTGAAACACTTCTGCCCAAAATTACGATCATACCAACGTAAGCTTCACATATTACAAATTAAAGCTTTCCAGAAATCAAACCAAGATTGCTTTTCAAAAAATTCATGCATACAATACAATACAACGCTTTTACCTCGGCGAGTACTGTTTTACATTTTATTTCAGTTGATGTTTTTAGTATTCTAAGAGAACGTATTAAAATTCCTACGTCTGCAATTGCGGTGAACTGTCAAATTGAAGCGAAAAGTTAATATTTCAGGGTTGAGGATTCAAAATGTTCTCACAGAATTGCAATGCCGTATGCCAAGTGCGGTACTGATAATGAAATTGCATTGTTGCGAAATGCTATAAATTTTTGTTACCCCTACAACTGCCAAACAGCTTCGAGGATCCTTGTTATGAAGATATGTCATTGTTGGGACATGTTTGAGGAAGGTTTTTAACCACTTCAACTGGAAGTGGGTGTAAATTACTAAATAAGTAAATACCCACTAATGGCAGAAATGCTGGAGTATGGAACGACTTCATGCTGTTCTCCGACCCGAGCTTAGTTTTGATAGATAGGTAGAGCAAAGATACATAGAATGCAATATTTTGCGATGCTCTCACTCTATCATGAAAACGTGGGTGCTATTATTTATAGGTCTATAAAAGTTCCCGTCGGGTGCACTTTAGTGTTGAACGGTGCATAATTAAACACCCACCCTTGTTCACTCTGGTTCTTCACACATAAGGGGCGATATCGTCATACGTAATTACTGACAAGGTCCATATATGTATACTAATATTATAAAGAGGAAAGATTTGATTGTTTGTTTGCATTCAATAGGCTCCGAAACTACTGAACCGATTTGAAAGACTCTTACACTGTTGGGAAGCTACATTATCCCCGGGTGTTTAGGCTATATTTTATTCCAGTATTCCCACGGGAACGGGAACTGCGCGGATGTAAACGTGTCACGTCCGCAACTCGGATATAATTACTCTTGCGGATTTGTGATATTACGACGTTATCTAATTTGAATATCGCGGGACGAAAGCTTTTGCAATCCAATGACGATAATTTTATTCAAATGTTGTAATAATTGCTTTCGGAAGTGGATTTGTAATTGTAGACATAATGAAAATGGAGTGTTTCTTTTGATATGTGTTTCATTCAATTCAATTTGGATAAGTAGTTTGAAAATGTCAATTTCCTTTTCTTTACCAATTAGTTAATGTTATTGAAGAGACGCGAATCCTCTGTGTGTGGAACAGAAGACAGACAGATAAGTACTTAATTTTTGATCACAATAAAATATCTGGTCAATCCTTAATGTATACTGTGCTTAGGGGTAAATACAAAATTTTGCCTAAGCACAGTATAAATGAAGGTAGGAAAATTATTACTTTTATTCACTCCTTTGACTCGCATCTCTGGCTCTCTATCCCTCAACAATCAAATTCATCACTCTTCTATTTCAAAACATATTTCTAACTTTCTTATGTTTGTTATTATCAAATTACTGGCGACTAGATGAGTGGATCCATCGATCCATGCTACAAGTATGTCAGCTGCATATACACCTGCGAAGCTATTACGCTTTTTATGACGCCGTAAACCCATCAGATGGTTTAAAAACATTGTCGTACATAATTTAGCAGTTTACGAGGGTGACACTTTGTAGAATGGTGTTCGAGACGTGTCAAAATTCAGTTCTAAAATTAGTGTTAGAGAAGTCATTGACCAGAATTAGAATCATTGGATTCTGATTCTGGTAATCTGAGAATCTTGAATAAATGACGAGACAACGCTCCGCTCGGAGATTGTTGATAGGTAATGTGAATCTCATTTTAGCCCCTCTCTACAAAAATTTATTGCAGAGGGGCTTATGGCGAGACTTTGTCTGTAGTCTGTGACTCTGTTGTATTAAACTACGTCACTAGGTCACGTGGATCATCTGTTCAAAGTTTAAAATAAAACAAAAATGACAACGTCAATCGAATTGAACTTTCACTTTCACAATAAACGTTAGAGGGGCAGTCGGGTGAGAAAGTCTCACGGCTTCTAGTTTTATAAAGCGTTTCTTGAAAATTTTATAACAGACGGCTCCTGTACCAGTTAAGTCGTGTAAGTCCAGTAAGTTTCTCTCAATACGAGATGTACAATTCGTGTGCCTACTACATGTCAATAAAAGAAATATTCTCAGTTCATAAAAGTAATTAGACACTCGAAGAAGGCGTGGTGGTTGCGAAAGTTATGGATCAATTATGGCGAATTGCAATTATAATGTTTTATGTTCGAACTGGTTTTTCAAAATGTCAATTTGTGTCGAAATAACCCCAAATATCGAGTCACGTACTTACGACACTTGTTTTCAGCCTCCAGTCTTATAAAACTAGCTGTGCCACGCGGCTTATCTCGAGACCATACTTTTGTACTCGTGATTTTTCAATAATGTATGTCTGTCCAATTTGTTAACATTAGGGATATGACTAACTGCTCAGCTTGAATTAGTCGTAGCGCGATGTTGAAAGTTGAAAGTATAGCGTGTTCTGGATAAATTGACTATGTATACTACACCAAGTTTTTCAATTCAAGCTAATATTTAAGGGAATCGCAACCAAACAAACAAACTCTTCCATTTTAATCTTAGCATAAATTGCTCTAGTGCAAAATGACGAAGTACGGTTATAAATTTGACACAAAACGATTTCCATTGGTAGATTTATGTTATATGGCGCCAAAGCTGAAGAATCAAGAAATCCATTAAATTTAAGAAAACCAAAAGGAATTTATGGAAATGGAATGCGGCGGAAAGATTTGGGCGCTACAAAAATAAAACCGATAAAAAACAAGAGGCAGCGAAAAGCTATTTACAGAAACTAAATTGACCGTAAAAATCATTATGTCAGAACAACTTAATTTAACAAACCCGAGTAAATACATTAAGTAAGAATCAAAAACGTCGACTTCAATGAAAATGTTCTTTGGCAAAATTTTCTTTTGTAATTACAATTGAGGCATTTTTAACCCGTCGGCGCTGATCGTGACAATACAAGCCTAGGAACATGGTTGGGCGGGGCTTGCCAAAACGAGAGGGTTAAGTAAGTACTCCATAAACTGTATTGAATACACAACACTTCGAAGAAAATGTTCTTTGGCAAAATTTTCTTTTGTAATTTTACAATTGGAGCATTTTTAACCCGTCGGCGTTGATCGTGACAATACAAGCTTAGTAACATGGTTAGGTGGGGCTTGCCAAAACGAGAGGGTTAAGTACTCCATAAACTGTATTGAATACACAACAAGGGTGTATTAGGGAAGGGGGAGGAGGGTTGGGGGGGGTTATATCGTATTTTATATTCGAAAGAACCACTCCCGCGGAAGTCATTGCTGACGTGTTAAGTTAAGATGATTGTGAATTGTATTTGTTGCTTCGTAGTTATGCAAAAGGAATGAAGTAGGTACCTAACCCTTTTGTGCTATATATTTTTGATTATATACAAAGTGAATTGAGTATTTATTGAAATCGGAAGTATAAATAAAAAAATTGATGCACTGAAATGATTGGAACTCCTAGAATAAGTACGCCAAAAGTGACTACCTATGAGAGACTCAATTTGTCGATAGTTGAAGACAAGTTTCAAAGTAAACCGGAGACCAGAATTAGGGTATTTTCGAATTAAGAATTGGAAATACGAGTATTCTCGACTGTCATGGTTATCAGCTGTATGTGCCCAGTTACTGCTGATATTGGCATAGTGGAAGTATCTTCATAGGAGAAACAGTAGTAGGGATAGGTACCAAATAACAATAAATTTTGAATCAAAATTCTATTATTACTAAAACAACTAAAGTAAATGGAGAATTCTTGCAAAATCTACGATAAAGAGTGGTCTGCGAACTGAACGTATGATTTATCGGCTCTTAGTAATCTCTATCGTAGTTTAGAAACGGGTTACGAGTTACGACGTCGCTCGCATTCTTTCGATTGCGAATTCTATATCTTGGTATTTACCACGACTCGTGTTACCAGCGCAATTCTGCCAAGAATAACTCATCGGTGCAGTTCTCTGGCGTTTGAACTGTATTACAAACTAGCGTTCAAAATACTTAAGTAGTCTTTACTAGATAATTTACGTTAAAAATGTAAGTAATTTTTTTGATATATTTATGGAAAATCCTTACCACCGAACACCCAACCTTTAACCAACTAAGAACTAAAGACACTTGGAACGTCAACTTGAATGCCATTTTCTTTTGGTGTTTAAGTGGCTTCGCTAGATGTCGCTATGTTATTCTTCAGGTCGGCAGTACCATTATGGAGAACTAAATATTGTTAAAAATGCATCTTGCAAGATTTCACAGCCCGCAAAGTAGGCTTACATAAAATGACTATAGCAATGCAATCCTCTTTTCCCCTACTTCCTTTATTATCGTTAGACAAAAAAAGTCGTTCTTGTACAACACAATTTATATGATACATATGTTCTAGTAACCCCCAGTAAACGAGGACGATCGAAGATAGACCCCCGTGCCGGTTGCCAACAACATTCGACTTGAGTGGTTGTGAATGGCCAGCAATTAGGTCGACATCTCGAGCCATATTGGATGCTGCATCCCTTGCTTGAACTGTCTGGATCTTTACTATTTTTAGTATCTTTATTGGTTTTGTAGTGTGCTATAAATAACTAGCCATGATTATTAGATTGATAGTGAACATTTTGTAAGACTTTTTTTATAATCAAGCTAGCTATCTAGACACAAACTAAGCTAGTATAAGCACATATGGAATCTACACCACTGTTGAACATATTTATACATTTCATTTTTTTTCTCCTATACATTATAATAAAATACATTTCTAAATACATAGGTACATTTTATACATTAGAAAAAATAGAAAACATCCCATCTCCGAAACAAACATTTGTGGATCGTACAAATATTTGGTCCGACCTGGGAATAAAACCTCGGACCACATCCCGGCAGTCGCAGACACTACCACTGAGCCATCGAGGCACTTGTTACCGTTACGTGCAATATTGATATTCAAAAAAATCTTGCGTCATTTGTATTCAAGTAAACTTATCAAAAATTCTTCCCTGAACATAATACACCCCTGTATCGGATATTGGAAGTATGTCATAGCCTAAAGCTAAACACGATTAGTTCAAAATATAATCAAAACAGATATCACATACTAACAATTATCTTGTTCACGATAAAGCACAACATAGCCTCCCCGGCTTCCTGTTATTTCGCGATAAATATACGAATAACTAACTAAACCTGTACGTAAATAATGTAGATATTCTGATTAACAAATTTAATGCAATTTGACGGACATAATATGTTTAACGAATTGTGGATATGTAATTCTAATCGAATTTCTATAGCAGTCCACTGGACGTAGGCCTCTCCAAATATTGAATTACACATAGATTTAGAATTTTTCGCTACTCTCAATAGATACACATAGCGTGCGAGGGAAACCTCATTTACCAGTACACATAGCTCGAGAGGAAAAGAGATAGCAACTTGTGTACTCTTAATTTATCACCCTAGCACCCGTGGTGACAATATGTCATTCATATTTTACAATATTCTGTAGTGATCTTACGAATAAAATGGAAAATTTAATATTTTCTATGATGGTGTCGAGTTCAGTGTGTGAATTTGATATTAAATAACATATATAGATATTAATAATATATATTCATATATTCATTTTCACACATAGATATTTCTTTATTGGTTTCGTTTTCTATCTGAGACTGTTTATCTTGTACATTCTAAATCTATGGAATTACAATGAAGAAATTGAAGTGGATATCGGATTTTGAAAAGCGGGGTTGGGATGCTAGGAAATAGCTAAATTTGAGATGGCAATTATAAAATCGTATTACAAGATATTACGATAGATAAGTAAGGTGCTGTTTTGCTTTTAATGACTGTAATTATAATAAAGCCGTCAATATTATTTCATAAGAAATTTAAAAAAACATTATAAAATAAACCATTTTAGCCCCTCTCTATAAAATAGAGTGCAGATGGGCTTATGTCGAGACTTTGTTTGTAGTCTGTGACTCCGTTGCATTAAAATACGTCACTAGGTCACGTGGATCATCTGTTCAAAGTTTGAAATGAAACAAAAATGACAACGTCCATCAGATTGAACTTTCACAATAAACTTTAGAGAGGGGCAGTCTGGTTGGAACGATCTCACGGCTTTCTTGTTGTCTACAAATAGAAGCGACCTTTGCCAGGCATTGGATTCATCTGAAATATTCTAAGGTATAATTACGTCTCAGTTTGTTAGCTCAAGGCTGCAATAATGGATCCTAGACTCTCGTTTATGAACTGGAAATAATATCTAACTACGATTTATCGTAAATGATTGACTGGAAGAAAATGTTTTATTAAATCGACCATTACACAAAACTTGTACAGAAAGACAACAACAAAAACGTTACTACGGATTTTATTTGCCTATCTTAGACCTCTATAAGTAATTAAGCACACCATCCAACCAAGTACAGAAAGGACAACTCGTTACCACACACGTATAGAAAGTAATTAAACGAGGGGTCGCCTATCCCGCAATAAATGAACTCCCTAAGTGGGTCACCCATCGTACGGAGGCGCACTTGGCACCACTAGGCAAACAATCTTGATTGAAAGTGCCCCTAATCGGTTACAGTGAACAGGATTAATCTACAGACATCGTATTGGTATGATTAATGATCAATGGAGCCGTGTGATGAATTAGCTACAAGCGTTGAATATCGTTGTAATTATTCTGGGTACTGTGCCAAGATCGTTGTCTAGGCCAGGGGTCGGCAAGGCGCGGCTCGCGAGCCGCATGCGGCTCTTTGGGTGTAGACCTGCGGCTCTTTAGTTGCATACATAATTATCATATTATTCATTTTCAAGAACATTATCACCCGTTCATTTTCAAAAATACCACAAAAGTCTTACTAGTAGTTAAAAAGCAAACTCGCCTAATGGTGGTGTGCTGCGCTTGAAAGCGTTATATGGAGCACCATTTTCTTTCTAATAGCATTCTTCTGCGATGTCCGCAGCGGGCCATAGCCCAGAGAATATAATATCATAAGAGACGGCATGTCTAATTCTGACAGTCCGTCGCGGAACCTAGAGGCCGCAGTTCTGGCAGAAATCTACCGGCCCAATGCTTTGGTGCGTCAAAATGGCAAAAAACCATCTTCGGAAGAGATTGAAAGCTGGCGTGTTAGAGCGCGCAATGATCTCATTCATAAATGGCGCATCAGGCTAGAGCTCGGCGGTAAGCATTGAGCTTGTCTCTGCCATCTTATTTATTTTGAGGTCCTGGGTAGAAAAGCGGCACTGACATACCTACCACCTCACACAGCTCCTCACGGGGCACGGATATTTTAGTAAACACCTGCATGATGTGGTAGACATTGAGCCTGAGGCAACGTACCCACTACGAGGACGGCGCCGTGGATAAAGCGCTGCACACCCTCGCTTTTTGTACAGAGTAGAGAGGCGAGCGTACCGCTCTAAGAGTTCGAAATTGGCCCGGTCGCGTCGCTGTCTATTATAGTTCACGCTTTGTTAGACAGCGAAGAAAATTGGTTCGGCTGTTGTTTTGACGTCAACGGCACTGAGAAAAGCGCTGCGGGTGCCAGAGCGGGTTGGCCTAACACTTCCAGTATGCCAACTTCGCACGGGTGACCGACGATGGAAGCTTTATGACAGCCGTGAGACTGACTAAGACGCACCCCTCGTGTTCAGGCGTCGCGGCATTGAAGTTTCGGTGGGTAATATTTTGACCCCCAGAGTCGAGACTGTTGCAGGTAGCTGTTGTACGTTTGCCTTTCCTGTGACCCAACAATAGTGACAAGAAGGAACATCCCAGGGTTTTAGTGGCAGAATCCCACATAATCACTCAGATTTTTTTAAATGTGGAAATTTTCCAAAACCACCACCTGTGACTTGCCATCTGCCTATGGCCGTAAGTCGATTTGGACGAAATGGGCGGCAATACAGGCGGTCGGATCTTCCGCCCGGCGATGCCGGCGTCCCCACAAGATGGCCGTAAGTCCTGGAGACGCCCTTCGAAGAATGTTCTCAGAGCTTCCGACAGACTTGGTTTGTCTCTATAGCAGACTTTCCCCGCAGTCTAGTCTATCCCACTTCTAACGGGGGGGGGGGGGGGGGGTCGTGGGATCAAGAAAGATTTTGTGGCTCTTTAAAAATGTTGTAATTTAAAATCGTCATTTTTGGCTCTTCCGACTCAAAAGGTTGCCGACCCCTGGTCTAGGCGACCTAGCCTTTTGTCTTAAAGGTGTTCTAGTCATAGTCTATCAAAAAGGTGTTTTTAGGCGAGTACAAAATCAACTTAACCTACTGGTTACGTTTGTTGATTGACCAAAGAAGCCCTCGGAGGTGAGTTGGGAGGACATTTTTAACCGACTTCCAAAAAAGGAGGAGGTTCTCAATTCGTCTGTATTTTTTTTATATATTTAGCTCGCCAAATTGACGTCGCCACTAGCCCATACGTATGCTGTTACTAAAGAACTCATAAAATAAAACAAAAGTAACGTTCTTTTTTCAAGAAAAAGTTTGTCAATGCCACGCCCTTTAGACCTTGAATCTTAACATTTTAGGGTAGTCTATCCTATTCTAGGCACCCGTTAAAACTATATAAAGTTTTTATGAAATATTTCATACTGACTAGCTGACCCCGCAACTTCGTTTACGTTAAATAAGGTGTATGAAAGGAGAGGTATTTCTTCATCAGACTCATCAAGCAGCGTGTGAAACTGCCCTGTTAGCTTAATCTTAAAAGAGCTTATTAAAGATTAAGTCGAAGGCGTGGGCTGAATTGTTTTAGAATAGACTCGATTTGAATTTTAGAATAGATTGATTAAGAGGACGGGGTAGAGGTAAAGAGTGCAATGGAAGTTCGAGTACGTCACAGACAAAACCGGGAGGCACAGCTAGTTTGAAATTAAAAGAGAGAGCAACAATGAACTTAAACAAACTAATCTTAGATTTACGGGTTAGAGGATTAGTTTAAACGCTGTTACGCTCGTCAATCGATATTTAAGGGTATTGCTCCGTGGCTTAAAGGCTTTCATGTTTTGTGATGCATGTTAGGTCAAGTATTTACCGTTATCGGCAAATGTAAGGGCCAAGTTACGACCTATGTTTAAAATTCCATGTTACAACTACCAGTAAAATGAATGACGTGAAAGTTTCAATCACGTACATACTGCGGCAAGAATTTGGCTTACAGGTAAACTTGAAATGGTTTTAAGTATAATTACTACAGATTTTAATGCGGTTGTAAGTTCGTATGCGTGACCTACAACTGTGAGGCTGTACTGCGGCACTGAAAATATAAATAAGAAATACAACATATAATATTACAGAAGGAAATTTGGAATACTTGTTTTTAGGGATGTCACACACACGTTTTACATATAGCTAAGTTACATAAATTGCTTCCTACATTTTATATTATATCTTCTGAACTGAAATTGAATGTAAAGTAAGGTAAACAATGTTCGTATAACAATAATAGCCCCACTATAGAAAAGAATTATTGCAAGGGCACTAAAACCTTATAATAGTATACACGATGAAGGGAAACCCACAAATATTCTACCTCACAACATCAAAGCCGCTCCGTGACACGACTTCAAAATATTTGCTCCGTTGGTGATCTATAAATAACGGGGATGCAACTGGTATAAAAAATGATGAGATCTCTGTTAAAATTGTCTTCCTAAAAAATAGGGCGTGCATATCGTAAAAATACACATAAAAAACCTCATAAGTTTGTTTTGACAGCCCTGCATTGGAATAAATTTGTTGTTTATTCTTTGGAGAATACATATGGTCACGCCTTTATCCCCGACGGGGTAGGCAGAGGCATATTATATGCCCAGATTTCACCTTTGTATAATTTGTCCCACGTAATAGGTGGTGAGCCGTATTGCCGTGTTTAAATGGACAGGCGCAGGTTGTGACTGCCAGCTGTTGAAATAAAGCCTTCAACTTAGCTTAACGACTGCCATTTTACTGGCAACCGGAACCAACGGCTTAACGTGCCTTCCGGAGCACGGAAACGCTTAAATAAATGTCACAAAGTGATCACATGGATGGTCACCCATCCATGGACCGGCCATAGTGAAAGTTGCTTACTGCAGTGATCGTTTACAGAACACTGAGTCCGCGGGGCCACGAGCGCGTCGTCCGCGGGGTCACGAGCGCTTCATTCTTTGGAGAATAAGAAAACATTTATGAGGAGCTTGAAACTGAATGTGACATAGTTGTCAAAAATTGATAGGCATGCTTTCACATTACAATGCCACATATATTGAAGTTTGAAAACATGAAAACATTGATGCTATCCACTAACAGATGTACAATTAGCGAACATCCCCTTTTAAAAGGTAAGGCAAGTGACTACTACACTTCTTGTGTCTTCTATAGAAGAATGATTGATGAATAGTTACAATGTAATATATCTAAGTGAAGTAATGAAAATAACAAATAAACTAGCTTGCTGACGGTTCATGGATGTGGAATTTGATGGGTATTTAAGGAGTCATACTATTCGGATACATTCGCTGTTATGGTATTTTGAGGTAAATTTTCACAGAGGGGGATTCGGCGAATCAGAGTTAAGTATCGATCTGGTTCAACATCTTTTGATAGTTATTTCAATACATTTTCTGTCACAGATCTCGGCGTTCGATATCTTTGACAGCTGATGTCATACACGTATGTGTCAAATTATCGTTCGATTAGAATAGAAATTGGAAAACACACAGAAATGGAACCTCGTAATTAACTACACTACTCAATCAACTTAACAGCTCAATTTCAATGTCCAATACTACTCCTTACGAATGGTATGCAATTGATATTCAAAAGATCAGAGCGAGTTTTGAGGCGAAACAGGGAGTTCAAGCATCAAAGGAAACGCATTTCGGTGCTATGAATTTTAAAACAATTCTCAGTGGTAAACCAATAAATTCGGAAACTGCGATAAATCGAAAACCCACAAATCACTCTTTACGCAAATGTATTTCGTATATCAGCAAAAAATAACTTTGGTAGCTTTTATCATTTGAAGGTTGGTGTGGCGCCGTTATAAACTGTTAGATGACGTGTGATATCATTTGAAAGAACTTTGGCTAACAAGTATACACCCCCCCCCCCCTAGGTGAGGCCGCAGTGGTAGCCAAGACCTGTTGGGATTCCTGGAGACATCCTTCCGAGGGCTTACCTAACCGTAGGCTTTAGGTAGGGAACGTATGGTTTTTAGTCCGTAAGAGTCGGATCGGACGGTGGTAATCCATGAGGGATTTTCCTCACGTTAAAAAAAAGCATACATTCCATCTGATCGACTGCTGATTTAGATACTATAGTAACTCAGTGTCACATACGTTCATAGGCATCCCAAATGCACGGTGTGAGCCGAAAGTGATCGACTCATTTGAGTGAAAACAATTTTTTTTTACGTGAGGGAAAATCCTCATGGATGTTATGCCGGACTCCTACCGACTAAAAAACCTCACGTAACGCCCAACAGCCTATGGTTGTGAGCCCCGGGTAAGCCCTTCGGAAGGATGTCCCAGGACAGTGAAAACAATATTGAAGTATAAAGTATCACTCATTCCCAGTTTCCTTAAAAATGTTCACTTGAAACTTACGGTAAGCTCTGATTGACACATGATATAGCTGTGATCTTTGGTAACTTCTAGTCCAAGTGGTGGACTTAATATTAGAGTAAGTCCGTTAGAAGTAGTCAACATAATAATTATGCGGTTTGCGCGCATAACCCTTTGAAGGGTAGGCTATAAAAGGGTTGGTACCTTTAAGTTTAATAATTGTAAGTTCATCGATCGTATCGTTGCAAAGCATGTCAAAATTAAAACGCGTTATTCTGGCCAGGTGTGGCCTACAGTCGAACCTTCAGCTAAAGCTAAATGATTGCATCGCGTGCCGAAGTAACCTGTTTTATCGGCACCACACCTCAATATTTCTCAAAAGATATTAAGGACGGTTTAGACAATTAATAGAAACGGTATAAAGACATTAATAAGACATATTCATGGAACAATTTCATTAAAAACATTACCCTCCTGTCTTCGGCAGTTCGGGTAAAAAGCTCGTCGTCAATAAATCATCTATAACTAACTTTGGAAGAGCTCGTAGCCCTATGCCGTATCTAGGATAGGTACGGCATAGGACTACGAGCTCTCTATTTGTGTTCTGTAAACGACCACTGAGTTAAGCATCTTAAGTTACGGTCCTGAGACTAATATTAACATTCTACACAAAAAAGAAAAAAAAAAATTTTTAACGAACATAAAAGCTAGATGTTCCCTCTAGCTTTTATGAAAAAATAATATCGTACAATCATTGCAGTGTTTTCATAACTCAATGTTGTTACAACGAATTGAGGACCCCCCCTCCCCTGAGAAAAACCAACATGCTCAAGTACAGAATTATAATAATAGCCTAACTGCAGAAATTCGACATTGCAAGGTCGGCAGCGCAAGGCTTCTGGTGTTGCAAACGTTCATATACTACGATGACTACTTTTCATCAGTGTCAGTGGTGGGCCGTAGTCTAGCTTAGCCCATAGCTCAGGGCGGGAACTCCAGCTTGAATGTGTGCGTGTGATCAATAAAATGTAAGCAAATTGTCCGTCAACGCGCACGTCAACTACTGACAGCTGTGGCGCGACAGGGAGTTGCCGATCTATATGTAATACTATTATATTATCTTTGCCCGTAGTTCAAAAAAAAAATAACAAAAATCTGCTGTTTTAATACTGAAAGTGTAGAGTAAAAATAAATGCTGCAGTTTTTACGCTAATAACTCTCACCAAGCGACGTGAGCTTACAGTTTTATAACTCTTTTATTTTTCCATCCAATTTTCATTGAAGTTGCAGCAGCGCTTGAATGAATTTAATTAATTCTCGTAATGAACAAAAACTCTTGTAAGGCCACTTCGGTGTCCGATTGTTCAGGATGTCTGTCTGTCAAGAGCCTTTTTCTTAGCTAAGGCTTGATGCCCCGGAGTTATGGCTCCGAGGGTTTACCCGGGTCTCCCGGTCGTAGGGAAATGGTAGGGCACAGTGAGGTTTTAGCAGGCAGGATTTCGGAAGAGCAGTCATGAGGACTGCCATACGAATAAAAGCTAAAGCTGCCTTATTTTGAAAGAATATATGGGGCCAAGTCCGAGGTATAAGTCAACCTCACTTGTAAACTGATGCCGACTGTCAGTTGGCTGGACAGTTAGCTGGCGTTCTGTATAGTGCGTTCTTAGAAGAATTAGCACATAAGACAAGTCACCACCAAAAATGGTAAAATAAAGGCATACTTTTATCTGCTACTAGCGGACGTCACGCGGTTTCACCCGCGTAGTTCCCGTTCCCATGGGAATATGGGAATAAAATATAGCCTATGTTCACCGCAAAGAGTGTAGCTTCCCAACAGCGAAAGAGTTTTTCAAATCGGTCCAGTAGTTCCGGAGCCTATTCGTTACAAACAAACAAACAAAATAACAAAAATCTTTCCTCTTTATAATATTAGTATAGATTTTGAAGCGAAGTCCACACATCCACTTTTAGATCTTTTTATCGTACGCAATGTACTAAATAAACCATGTTTCAATACACTACTTCACATCCATCGGCGCAGGAATTACGTACTTTCACAGAATTCTAAATAGCATGGATGCCGACCAGCACCTTAACGGATCGATGACGTCACGTCCGGGAAGCGCACGCCATTGAATAGGAAGCAGGCAGAGCAAAGTTGAAAGCTTTGGAGTTTAGAAAGAGTATTTAAGTTTCGAATAGTTATAATGGAGGCGCTAGACTTTACATTTACGAAGTTATTACACCTTTAGTCAGCGCGATCTAGATCTAGCACAAATAAGCTAATATTAGTTTGCCCTATACCAAAGAATTGATAAACATAATGATGTTTTTTATAGTATGATACATAGAGGTCTGGTTGAAAACCAGCGCTTGGCAGAAGCCTTGCACATGCTGAACCAGGCCCTATTCGGCATTATGTCAAAAACCATTTTATTCTTTTATTTAGTTTTAACGTAAAGGCTATGTACCGAATAAACATTATTTCTTTCTTTCTTTCTCTATGGATTAATTACATCCAGGCAGGGAATAAATCTGTGCTCATAATATTAAGAGCTTGCCTGACCCTAACCAAATCGCATGATTCACTGCCGCTACCCCCGCGCCCCTTTGCTACAGATCGCGCGCCATATTCACGCGGCGCCGCGTCAGTCGGTGACAGATTACGATAGTAAAGCAAGTAGCGGCGGATCACAACGCACTAGCGAACAATGAATAGAATGGAGTAGATATTTGTGTAAATAGTTTTACTCGGTATTTAGTTTTACTTTTTTTTAAAATTGACCGTATTATACTACTTATAAAAATAGGAGGAGAATTTTTATAAAACTTTAAAATGAACAATTTTGCAATTCACAATTTTTATGTAACTTTAATTATATTTACTCAGCGCACGCAACGTATACTCTCAAAAGGAATAAATTTTCCCGTTTTCGAAACTTTATTCATGGTTGCTCCTATTCGTTGAAGTGTAATGTTATAAACCTTCCTCAACAAACGGACTATCGAGCACCCAAACTCCGAAACATCATTTTGTGGATCACACGAATATTCGGCCCGACCCCAGAATAAAATCAGGGCCTCAGCGCGGCCATCGGTTATACTACCGAATGCACCACCGCATCAAGGCGAATTATGAAGAACGAATAATCCTTTTTTACTGTAAAAGAACAATGATGAAAAAGATACTATCCATCTATCTACCTTCACGCCAAATCCCTTGCGGGGTAGGCAGAAAGAACCGAACGCCACACGGCACGGTCCATACACACGTCACTTGCTTCTTCAACTTTCATTTTTCTTTTCATGCATGCACGTCGGTTCCTTCGGCTTTGACACCACCTTCAACTAACACACGATTAATTTGATCGTGGTAGGTGTGTCGTGGCCTTCCTCGATTCCTACGTCCATCCACTTTCGCGTTGTATATCTGTTTTGTCATTCTTTCATCACCCATTCGCTCCACATGCCCGAACCATCGTAGCATGTCCTTCCTTACTTTAACAACGACACTCTCTTCCATACCAACTCTCTTTCTTACATCTTCATTCCGAACGCGATCTGCGAGCGTTACTCCGCAGATTTTGCGTAGCGCGCGCATCTCGACCGCGTTTATTCTACTTTCATGCGTTTCCTGCCGTACCTAACTCTCGCTTCCATACATTAGCGTAGGTATCAGCACCGCACTGTGTACTGCAGCTGGGCCTTTTGACTTAGGGTTTGGGTACCCAAAAGTTTGCCTAACGCTCCATTCACTCTATTTCCCGCAGTTACCCTCCTTTCTACATCAGTGGTGTACCGTCCATCCCTGCTTAATGCACATCCAAGATATACAAACTTATCTACCTGTTCCAGCACTACATCATTTACAGTTATCCTGGCATTCGTTCTGTCCTCTTCTCTTTCGCATACCATCACTTTCGTTTTAGTCGCGTTCAAATGTAAGCCTCTCATTAGACTATCATCTTTCATCGCTGTGACTAGAGACTATAGTTCTGATGGCGATTCGGCTATGAGCACGGCATCATCTGCATACAGCAAACAGTTCACATTCACAAGTAAGTCACCCATTCGCAATCCAACATTCATCGATCTTACTCTCTTAAGACAATCGTCCAGGTAGAGGACAAACAGCAGGGCCGACAGCACGCAACCCTGTCTGACGCCAATGTTGACGTCAGACCAGGGAGACAGGCTGCCGCCCACCCGCACACATGCCATACATCCCACATATGTAGACTACACTGCACGAAGCAGCGCACCATCAATCCCAAATCCTGGCAAGATGATGAGATGACACATAATCCAAACACGCTTTCTTCTTTCTTGCTACGCAGGATTAAACCTCTGCATCCCACCAGGCATCACATATCGAATGTTCATGTCTCTTTGCACTCCCACATGCTTCTTTTGCTCTATCCACTATACTTTCTTTCATAATATTCCAGCATTCATCCACATCGAAGTCGGAAAGGCTCGCGTTTGCAAGCCTTTCACTGACTAAGCCTACATACATACTCCTTACGCTTTCATCTTCCAGTTTTTCACTCTTTATCCTATCAAAGTCTCCGAGAGGGACACGCACTCGCCAGTGCCTCCACTTCTTGAAAAGACTGAATGAAGAAAAAGATACTAATAATAGATTTTTTTTTAACGTGAGATAAAATTCATCATGAGTGCTATGCCGGACTACTACCGACTAAAAAACCTCACGTAACGCCCAACAGCCTATGGTTGGGAGCCCCGGGTAAGCCCTCGGATAGATGTTCCAGGACTTCTAACAGACCTACGGCCACAATTGCGGCCTCGCCCAGGGGGCGGTTCGGGTGCTATACCGCGTCTTTGGGGGGTTTCGGGTGTGATCCCGCTTCTAAGGGCGTGCGTGAACTTTTCACGTCACGCTGCCGTCATGGGCCTGCTTCTGTAAGGACGGTGAGTAGCCCTCTCGCCGTCCTCAGGCCCACGGTCATGGAGGCCGATAGTCTTCGGAGAAGACATGTCGCTAGCCCAACTGCGGAACTCGGGTGGGAAAGTTTTCTCCCGTACCTACCCCACCGCCTCTTTCAAGAGCATAACCTGCTCGCAGAGAGAGGCGGCGCAGTCCCACTTACTCCTGCTGGAGATCGTGGCTTGCACCATGGTCTCGAGCGAGAGAGTGTCTACGTCCAGACCCACTACAAGGACCTGGCGCTGTTGCGTCCACTACACCAACGTGTGGAGCGCTGTGTCATCGAAGTGGTCCTCGCACTGCTGGCACTCGACCGTGGTTTCCCGGTGTCTTCGTCACAGATACCTACCGAAACTACCGTGCCCGGTAAGTATCTGTGACAACCGGTAGGAGAGAGTACCGTGTCTCCTCTCCAGCAACCCGTCCATGACCGGTCTGACGGCCGCGATTGTGGCAAATCCCCCTTTGGTTGCTCTAGTCGCACCTTCCATGTATTCACGGTTTCCTGGCGGAGCAGGGACCGCTGGGCCTCGATTTCCCGAGACGCAGGCCTTTGGCCCCGCTTCAGCGCCTCCTTGCGCCATCTAAACAGTGACGCAAGGGCTCTCGCTTCCAGGTCCCATGGAGCGGTCCCGGCTAGGAAACATGCCACCTCATCTGAAGTCGTGCGGTATCGCCTTATCACCCTGACGGCCATCGCCCTCTGCAGGCTCAGCAATCTAGCCACATTGCTGGCCGTCAGGGTCTCCGCCCATACTAATAATACTATTGACGTGAACTTTGTTACTCAGAAGATAAACAAATGGAACTCTTGACACTTGTTTATTGTTCTGTGTAATCGATCAAGATAAGGGCGAAATCATGTGAGATGAAAACGTCGACAGAAATTTATTTGCGAAATATCTTTTGTCTCATATTTAAAAATGACAAATTTTGAGATAGAAGACATTTCACCAGTAAATTTTTATATTTACGCTTTCGAGTAGTTACGTCGAGAATGGATTTTGTTGGTTGGGCCCGTGATGGCCGAAAGTTTTGTTAGTAATCCATCTTGGCATCCAGGAGTTAGGTCGTCATGAAGCCATGTTGAAGGTCAAGTCTAAGCAGGTTTCCATAGCCTGCCTCTGTTCACTTCAACGTATTACGTGGGACCAAGTGATACTTTTGGAATGTGACCGTGTATACAGCCTTCAATTTCGTTTTTTATGAAATAATAAACAAAAAAGAACTCTAAAATCTTTTTATTTATTAAAATAATTAGCAATTTTAAATTTCATGGATTCATCAACAGGCTGTCGATGAATCTATGAAAAATTAGAAATGACTACCTAAGCCGATAGAAACTACAGCTAAAATAAGAACAGTGCATGGCTTTAATCAGTTCAAGTCTGACACGTTTATAATGTCTTTTAGATCCAGTGGGGTAATGGGGCTCATATAAATAACGTATTTTCAAAAGTATTTTTTGATACATTGCTGTTTTTTTGGAATCAGGTGTTATATAATTGCTCTTTCTTTTCACATCACTGAGCTCTTTTTAATAACCACGTCAATTTCTCTTAGGGGCATGTTTCGTGAATGTCTGGGATCCAACAATTTAGCCAGTAAGGATACAATCGAGATAAGAAGACTTAGAGTTTGAGGACCATGAAATCTTCCTATAATATCTGGTTTCGTTTATTTCGTTCTATTTTTATGGGGCGATTTTCACCTGACCAGGTAGCAATTAAACATTCTTTCCTATGACTAATATTAAATAAACTTAATATTAAATAAAATTGCCGTCATTCAAACAAATTCTTCAAAGGCATTTTGTATTATCTCTTGGGTATTGAATTTCTTTCCCGCCAAAAAGTTATCCAAATTCTGGAAATAGTAGTAGTCTGTATCGCAAGGGCTGGTGAGTTTGGCGGATGACGGAGAGCTTCCAACCTCAGTTCTTGCAACTTGGGGACCGTCTGCAGTATGAGGTCGCGCATTGTCGTGCAGGAGCAGCGGAGACGAGCGATTGATCAATGCTGTGCCAGCTTCTCCATCATTGTGTTCAGTTCTTCAGTTCAGTTCTTCACAGAACACATCTGCATCAATGCTCACCCCGTTTGGTAAAAACTGTGATGAATCACACCGGCGCGCTAGACCACCAAACAGGGACCATCACTTTTCTAGGGTAAGTATTCGTTTAGGGAATTGTTCGGCTTTAATTCGTCATTGTCGACCAAAGTCTTCGGACGACCGCGAGGTTCATTTTTCAGGTCGAAATTTTCAGAACGAAAGCGAGCAAACCAATGCGAGCAACAGGCAGTGCGTTGGATTGTAGTGTTAGCTCCGTAAACGTCGTTGATGTTGCGTGCCGCTTGTACCGCGTTGCAGCCACGACGATTCTCATTTTTCATAACTAGCGGTCGTCACGCGGTTTCACCCGCGTAGTTCCCGTTCCCGTAGGAATACGGGAATGAAACATAGCCGACTAAAAAACGTCACGTAACGCCCAACAGCCTATGGGTGTGAGGCCCTCAGAAGCATGTCCCAGGACTCCCAACAGACCCACGGCCGCCACTGCGGCCTCGCCCAGGGGCTGGTTCGACTGCTATCCCGCGTCTTTGGGGGGTTTCGGGTGTAATCCCGCTTCTAAGGGGGGGCGTGCATGAGTTCCTCACGTCACTCTGCCGTCATGGGCCTGCTTCTGTAAGGACGGTGAGCCGCCCTCTCACCGTCCTCAGGCCCCCGGTCATGGAGGCCGATAGTCCTCGGCGAAGACACGTCGACGGCGCCCAGGCTGCCGACTGCGGAACTTGGGTGGGAGAGTTCTCTCCCGTTCCCGCCCCGCCGTCTCTTTCACGAGCATAACCTGCTCGCAGAAAGAGGCGGCGCAGTCCCACTTACTCCCGCTGGAGAGCATGGCTCGCACCATGGTCTCGAGCGAGAGAGTGTCCACGTCCAGACCCACCACGAGGACCTGGCGCTGTTGCGCCCAACAGCATCATCATTCAGTAAAAACTCATTTTTCTTTCATTAGTACCTTCAATAAAATGATTATTCTTTTATGTGAATCAACAAGTATTTTTGAAACAATTTTGTTTTGAAAATATCACCGGCAATTTTCTACTATTAAATCGAAAGTCTAAAGACAGTGTTATATTTTACAGATTTTTTTTAAAATACTTACACTGTCTTTTTTGTACTTGAATTAGCCGACTCCATTGTTTTATGTTCCGTGCAATTACTTCCGGCACCGACTCGCCCGCACAGGAGTGCAGGACCAAGACTACTAGGATAGTAGTGGCGGTTTCTGGGTTTTGTATGACATTTTTAGGGTTCCGTAGCCAAATGGCAAAAACGGAACCCTTATAGATTCGTCATGTCTGTCTGTCTGTCTGTCCGTCCGTGTGTCACAGCCACTTTTCTCCGAAACTATAAGGCGAACCGAACCATCAAGATTTTTGTATAAAACGAGAAAAAAAGCAGTTAATTTTGCGGGTCCCATACTCAGAACTGAAACTCAAAATTTTTATTTTCATCAAACCCATACGTGTGGGGTATCAATAGATAGGTCTCCAAAAATGCTATTGAGGTGTATAACATATTTTTTTTCTAAAGTGAATAGTTTGCGCAAGAAACACTTCCAAAGTGGAAAAATGTGTGTGTGTGTGTGTGTGTGTGTGTGTGTGTGTGTGTGTGTGTCTCTAACTTCTAAACTAAGAGAATGATAAATCTAAAAAATATATACAGTGTACATTGTGATAAAATCTACCAAAGAAAATTGGTTTGAACGAAATCAAGATAGTCGTTTTTTTTTAAAACGTCATATACCGCAATTTTCGCCGAGAAAAATCACTACCACTGCGAACATCAATAAAAGTTACAACGAACTACACGAACTTTTACATTATGTTACTTGCTGCTACGGAACCCTTCATGGGCGAGTTCAACTCGCACTTGGCCGGTTTATTATTATTGTTCCTAGAAAGCGTCCAATTCCATTAGGCAACCTATAGAGCTTGGGGAGGTAAGACAGCAGTCGCTCTCAACTTTGCCAATGGGGATGAAAATTCAATTCATAGCTGCTGCTCCTGGCAGCCAATAAAAGCTGCGTCTGGTTTGAAATATGGTTGGGCTTGAAGGCAACTGGGCAGATGCTAATATGCAGATAAGGTCTGGGCCCCATGAAGATCTTCTAGGCCCAGGCCGACGTCACTTGAAGCAGTGCAGGTGCTGACCAACGAACGAGGTCCTGGTACAGGCATTCCGTAACGCCATTGGGAACTTAGATGATTCTCGGTGGCAACAATATCGAGGAGATAATATGCCAAATCATGCGACCTAGTCCACACAAAAGTAACACCCCAGTTTCTACAAGCCATCGTGAAGAAGCTAAGTAAGATAAAGAAAATCTACATCGGATAGTAAACAATCAATACGGTTCTTAGCTTTTTATTTCTCTCGTTCTACGAGCGAAAAACGTTTTTTGTTCCTTTTTAGTCATTTTTTTGGTCTTTATATTTATAACTTTTATAATTAGTTACATTTATTATTTACACAAATTAAGATTTTAAGCACCTACAGCCATCGCCCCACCCCCCTGCTTACTTCAGTGAGGAATTCAAAAGTTTTTTAATTGATCTATCGATGTCGTAATTGAGCATTGTGTGACGCAATCGGGCATAGGTCCGCTTCCTACAAGGCGCGCAGCCAGACTAATCGTAATCGGTAGAGGATAGCGCATACAGATTTCGTGAGGAAAGAAAGAGAGAGAAGGTTTGGAGCGCGTTTAGCGAAATGATATGAAAGCTAAAAAACAGATAATTACAGATAAAAAGAAAACTATTATAAATATTATAAAAACCGACTAGTGTAAATAAAGTTTTTAGTATTGTCTTTCTTATACATTAAAAATAATATTCAAATAATAGATAATTATAGAGATCCAGCCTAAAGTTTAACTAAAACGAGGTGTTTTGAAAAATTAAAAGTATCGAGGTTTTTTTTAGTAATCGTGTTTTCAGGCTAGTAGATCTTTAGTTCATGAACTGAAGTAGCTTGTGTTGTAATTTTAGTTCATCAGACCTCACGAGTCCTGAGATCTAGATCAAGATAATAGTCCATTTGGCGTCATACGTCCTCTTAAGAGGTTTGTCCTATATGGGAATTGAACCCACGACCTCCTGTGACATAGTCAGGTATTCTGATCATTGGACAAGGCTTTCATTAATATAAATAACTAGCAGACGCCCACGCCCGCGTCAGGTTTTGTTCCCGTATCCGTTCCGTGGAAACTTATTTCCGGGATAAAAAGTAGCCTATGTGTTATTCCAGACCTATATCTACCCCTGTACCGAATTTCAGCCATATCCGTTCAGCCTTTACAGCGTGGAAGAGTAACAAACATCCACACATCCACACTCACAAACTTTCGCATTTATAATATTAGTAAGAAGTAAGATGTGTGCCTACTTCTTCTTTCAAGGAGCGTGTATTTTGTCCTGGGACATCCTTCCGAGGGCTTACCCGGGGCTCCCAACCATAAGCTGTTGGGCGTAACGTGAGGTTTTTTAGTCGATAGGAGTCCGGCATAACATCCAGGAGGATTTTCCCTCACGTTAAACAAAAAAAAGGAGCGTGTATTTATTATAGTAATCAGTAGGTAAATACCTAAATTTTAAAATCATGATGTCCAGCTTATCGGAAATCAAATCATTACGGAGGATTATGTAAAGGATTAGGTAAATGGATAAATTACTAGTATATTAAATAGTTAAAAGATTATAGGTCTATCTAAAGATCTCTAAGCAATAACAACTTAATGATATGTTGGATTTAAAACATAATGGTTCACTAATGAAATAATAATAATAATAATAAATAAATATTTGTGGACAATCTCACACAACATCATCTAGTCCAAATTAAGCAACTATGAGCTTGTGCTATGGGATCTAGAAGACTAAATCAGGCAATACATGGTTGAAACCAAACAAAGATCCTCGATAGTGAAATTGTAACGGAAGAATGACAAATGGAACACCCCGAAGAAACTATATAGGATATTAGTCTAATGATTGTGAGTAGACTACAATTAGTTGTGGTAACCCTGGAATTTTGTGCGATAAGACTGATGAATCGAGGGTGTGTGGCGGGTACCGCATTACCTTAGCACGAAAAGTATTAACATGTTTAAAATCTGTAAAGAAACGTGAGAATTTGAAAAATAAATATATTTTGTAAAGCATTTTTACCGTCATCTATCCAAAATACAGCCCTGTAACCAAAATTAAGCTAATATTTTCTGCTGTTAAACATACATAGCGTGTATTAATGTGTAATTAAATATGTTAAACATACAATGTCTTTGTCCTGGTAAAACCATCCGAAATATGTTATTGCAAATCACAAATATTTTTTTTACTAAGGATTCGAACTCCCCCCTTCACTTCAGCAGCGGCAATTCCACGCATTCCACTACAAGAAACATCAAAATCAAAACGAATGAAGACTATGTCTCATCTAAACATTTTACCGTCTGTAGTACAGACGATAAAATGTTTAGACTGTACCTCCAGTAAATGTAACAAGACGTCCAAATCCAATTTACTAAGCAATGATTTATCTTTATTCATGGTGTCATGCGGTATTCATACCGTACCGGGGCGGTAAGGTACGTGAGGGGAAGCCGCAAGGTACTTAGTATGGGCACCTCGTACCTTCGGGCACAAAACACGTAAGCGACAACGGTATGTTCTATCAAATGTAGTATTTGGTATGTTGGAGATACAGTTTCCAATTTTTATTTTAGAGGTTATGTTGCTCAATGGTGTAAATAAAAGACCCAAATCTAAAACGTTTAAGTAATGAAGCACTTATTTAGGAAGCATTCACGATTATTTTGTTTATTTTCAAACGAATTAAAGAAAAAAAAATAGAAAGAATGACTTCAAATCAAATTCATGATACATTTATTTCTGAAACACCGATCCGATTCATTCATGCTTTGAAAAACCAGACACCGTCTTCAACGTACAGAAAAGCGAAATAAATTGTAACTGAGGAACACTCCACGCCGCGCCTCAAAGTCCAATTACATATTCACTTCAGAATTGAACAAGTAAATCCACAACATACAATCCACTTTGAAAACAACATAGACACAAATATTTAAACGTGCCTAGTAACAAGCGGACGTCACGCGGTTTCACCCGTGTAGCTCCCGTTCCCGTGGGAATACGGGAACAAAATATAGCTTATGTTCACCGGGGATAGTGTAGTTTCCCAACAGTGAAAGATTTTTTAAAATCGGTTCATTAGTTGCGGAGCCTATTGAATGCAAACTAACAAACTATCAAATCTTTCCTCTTTATAATATTAGTATAGACGAAGCGTGAAACTGTGTAAAACTTGGCAAAAAAAGTGGAAAATATAGGACCACTTGTGCTGTTATAAAGGCGAAAGTTAATGAGTGTGGATGTTTGTTACTCTTTTACGCTCTAACGACTGAACGGATCCGGCTCAAATTTTGTATAGGGATAGATCTGGAGTAACACATAGGTCGGATATCGGAATAAATCCCCCATGGGATGCGAGAACAGAATTGGATTACACGCGAGTAGAGCTTCTTAGCGCCATCTAGTAAATTGTTCAAATTTTAGTACATAATTACTTTGTTTATTAACTGACGTAAGTGACATTTTTGACAACGTCACCACATGTAAAATATTAGTTCCGTTTCTAAACTTTTTTACCAAGCTCTACCAACGCAAATTTTCAGAGCTCATGAATTGGGCATTCAAAACCGAGGCTTTAGTGTAATTTTAATTGCTACGAAGTAAAATAGCTTGTTGACATGAATCCATGCCGTTCATAAGTTTACATACTAATGCTTAAAGTGCCATTAGTGTGGTAAAATTAGTTATTTTGTGCTTTAGGCCCTATTATAGAATAGAAGCTAAGTGGCGTTTATATTTCAAATTAAAATTTCTTTTAAAGGTCGCGATTTTCAGCCATACGATATAATTGTTTGCCTACGCAAGCATTCAACCATTTTTGAATTACACAAATATTTGTACCGACCCGGGAATCGTACCTTAGACCCCAGCACGGCAAACGCATACACTACACCACTACGCCACTGATGCAGTCGTTTTTTTTTTACATTTAGCTCGCCACATTGACGTCGCCACCAGCCTGATGGAAAGCCGTGGCGCATCTAGCGATTGGGGGCCACTTCCCGACAGTGGTCCTCAAGTTGGCGGCCCTGTGATGTGCCTCTTCACGCTCCTCTTGAAGAACCCGGGATTGTAAGATGAGGGAAACACGTGTGCGGGCAGGTCGTTCCATGTTTTTATAGTTCGACAGAGGAACGATCTTTTGAAACGCTCGGTTCTGGCGAAGATTCATGTCAGAAGTCTAACTAAACTACTACATTTCTCCTACAGAATGGCTCAAAATTATTCAATAACCCATCAAACGTCATAGGTACCAGGATATGTGAAATAAATAGGGAGTTGTCAAGTATATTCGGGTCACGGCCCGACCCTTGGGCGCCTGGTGTCACACGGCTAATAAGTCACTCACTACCTACCTCCTGCGATCGATGTGCTTCTATTTCACGTAATACGGAAACAAGCCAACAAGTTTGGTGATGGGGACAAGGGTTTTTGATGCAATTTGAAGGTATTTTGAAAGGTGATTGATTAAGTTAGGTTAGGTAGGTAAGCCTTAGTATAAGTTTGAACACTAATGTTTCATTTTTATCTGATTTGTGCCGTAGAACTCCGTTTCGCCCAAACTAGTGACACAACTATGACTTTTCATTTAAATTTTTCCAAAGGTTTTCTTCAAAAGCACCTTCTCCTAACAATAACGAATACCTACTATAAAAAAGAATAAACTAAATTGGTCCAGGCGAGACCCTCCTGCCCTATTAGTATTATTATTAGTAGGAAGTAGAATACTAGTAGTTTACAACAAAGAACTATATATCTAGTGCTCCATCGGTTTCAATTTTCGAAATCTATCAGTCTTGAATCGACCATTGTGTCCGTATTCCGGGCACGTGTAACCTCAGTTAAACCAAGCCGAACTAATCAGGACCCGCTAGCTTGACCGGGGCTAAGTTTTTGATTACACACGACTTAGGCGGGTTCGGATTGAGGTTACGGAAATAATTTTAGACGTAGGTATTTACTTCTGCAATAGTAGATGTATAAGCATGCCGTTACGTAGGTCTTACTTATGTTCAAAGACCGAAAGAAATATAGGTAAATCGTAAACTTTTAATTCGGAGTGTTTTGTATAGTAAAGTACTGAAAAATACATAAATAAATTTATCAGCTGTCGATGTCCTAAAGCAAATGCTAATATTAGCTTAATTTTAACTAGATGGCGTAGAAGCTAAGAAACTTCTTGATACCTATCTAAAAATTTCTTGCCAATTCCCGAGGTCTTTATTCCTGACAGCCTTTTGTAAGAACGAAATTTTATATTTAAAATATAATAAGTATGTAAATACAACATAATCTCTTTTCCCAACGTCTCTCACGTTTTTAGGGTCGCAAGATTACCTTAGCCTCCACAAAATTTCACCCCTGCTATGTTATGCACATTTTTGAATACAACGCTTAATTAGACACTCAGTTTTCTTCAACAGATTATACTTTTTCATTTTATATTGTTAAGGTCTGCTTGAATAGAATAATAATGAATTCCGTCTCAAAATAAAAGCATTTAAAGACTTATCTTTATGGTTCCGTATACAAAAGGTACAAACGGGACTCAATTACTGAGGCTTCGCTGTCTGTCTGTCTATCACGAGGCTGTATCTCAAAAAACGCGATAGCTAGAGAGCTGAAACTTTCACAGATGATGCTCCCATACAACAAACGTTTCGTAGCAAAAACTGTTTAAAATCATTTAACAGTTTTTTGTTACGATACTTTCGGTGCGCAAATCCAACTCGCTCTTGGCCGGTCATTTTCAAATGTTTTAATTTAATAATTTACCCAAATAATCCAAATCGGAATTCCATCAATGCAATAAGAAGTTCGTAAGTTTGTTTATCCGCAAAAACGGCTGAACAGGTTTAACTTAAGTTTGGTTAACTTGTGGCTCCTCTAAGAACAGCGATATTCAGTTTTCAACACAAAGTCGAGGAGTTTTGAATAATTTACCAAGTTGTGGTACAGTATCGATTTAAGTAATTATAAGTTTGAGTGCCGTATATTAGATATGCATGATCGTAGCGCAATGTGTGCATCCTCTTAGGTCTCCATTTTGAAATCTATACAAGTACCTACGTACATTACATACGCAATTTTTTTTGCAAAGACAAATACTTGGACTAGAGAAACAATAAATAACAGGAAATTACAACAGCAGTGCCAAATAGGGCAGAAATGAAAACATTTTTGTTTGAAAATGTCTGTGTGCAGCGTTTTTATTTGGCGCGAATTCCTGATTTTGTCAAAGAGATTAATTTGTTTTGCCTTGTAAGCTATTAAGTTTACATAAATCGTCAATTTAAAAAAAACCGGGTATTGTGACAAAAAAAATGATGATGATGAAAAATTTATCAACAAAACACGAAATGCAATGCTTACAAACTTTTTAAATTAATGTTGCCAAAATGTTTAAGTACTGAAAGCTACATCTCATCAAACTTCCAAATCTCTAGGGAGTTCCATTGGTTCGGAAAATGGATCACCCACATTTTTAAAACATTAGCTACAATGTTATAAGGCTCTAATGGGTACTTGATCAATTATGTAACATCCAATACCGCCTTGGAATTAAAAAAATACCTATTTACAATTTACCTATGTAAATTATTGCAGATTTTCACTATGTCAAACTGTAGAAGAAATAGTATACATACCAATTTTCCATAGTAAGTAATTATTCAAAATCACGAGTTCTATGAACGTGATTGATTTATTTTCGAAACTAAAAAAAAGAGGTATCCAATTGTAACCCACAAATCGAGTTCGTAGAACCTTCCCGAACAATCAACAGAGCATGACGCGAACAACCAATTTATACAAAGAAGTAACGTTTTTACGAGAAAATGTTTCCCAAGAAAGCTCGCAAGTTCGTCGACATTTAACTTTATAACGTCCCCAGGGTAATACATATTCATTCCGGTCGCGACTCTGGCCTAGCTCGGACGTTCGCTCCCGCGCGCTCCCGATCGCGCGAACGCGTTCCCTCGCCCGCGACCCGCGACCCGCGACGCGTCCCGTCGACGCGCTGCGCTACGTGCATCCAGCGCCCGCGTCTCGCCCCGCACCGCACCCCCAGGTGTAGTTCCGCGCGACGCGTGTCCTTCGTGCGCGCCTCACCGCACCGCACCCCCCCGCGCTCGTCTTCGGCCGTGCCGTGGCGCGCCGTCGCCGCGTCGTGTCTCGCCAGATCGGCTACTTTGGTTGCTCTGGCGGGCAATGGAGGATAAGATAATCCAACTTGCTCGCAACATAGTACTAGCAGTGAGCGAGGGAAAGACAGTTTCAGCCGCCAATAAGAGAATTATAAAGGAAGCAGCTGACGCCATCATCATCACCTGTCAAAGTACACCTACGCCTACCGTCCATCCGTGCCAACCAGCAGTATTCCCAGAAGAAGCCATAGTACGACTCAAGGAGGAATTAATTAACGAAATACAGACCGCTATAAAAAAAACCTTAAGGCATCCCAACACCTTCGCTCAACTAGCAACCGCCACTACCACCAACTACGCCAGCGTAGCAACTGCTCAGCCCCCACAGAAGCCAGCTCTGATAATTAATCCAAAAACAAGAGAAACAACGTCTTCCTCATCCTTCTCCTCCACAGTAACCATCGAACAACTGAAGAATCAAATTACATTTAAAGATAAAACCTACGCTCCATCCAAAATTCAACCAATAACCAAAGGACGGGTATACCTGGAATTCAACACCACCCAACAACAAAAAGAAACTCAGGAACTCATCAACCAAACAGGCAATCTTAAAGCAGAAGAAGCGAGACGACGACCTCCACTCGCCATCCTCAAAGGGATATACAAAGAAACAAACAAAGACGAACTAACAAAAATTATTTCTCAACAAAATTCTATTCCGATCACTTCTATTCGCCTCTGCTTTCTCACTAGCAACAGATCTGCAAAACTCTACAACGCAGTCATCGAACTAGCCCCAACAGTATATCAAAAAATTATTCAACAAAACAGAGTAGCAGTTAACTTTCAACAAGTTCACATCGAACCGTTCTCGAGATTCATACAGTGCAGAAAATGTCTTCAGTTCGGGCACTCCCACAATAAGTGCACGGCAACTGTCCACCCCTGTGCTATCTGCGCCGACGTAGAACACCAAGCAGCCGAGTGCCCCCACAAAGCTAACAAGCAGTTTGTCTGCTACAACTGCTCTAAATATAACAGTAAAACCGGAGATAAACTACCTACTAACCACGCCGCTAACAACCAAACTGCCTGCCCTAAAATACGCATTGCCAAGGAAAAAATTGAAGAGACTGTGGATTACGGAATAGCCATATTACCAACAACATCACAACAGCGAGCAGAACCAATAGACTTCCGACAACTGCCATTTAACTTATAAGCTAGCAAACAACAGCTACCATTGCATTCTGCCGAACATTGCTCTTCATTTTATAGGTATTGTTGTTTCTTTTAATAATTTTTACAATAAGTAATAATTTTGTTAATAACCTACATCACTATTTAATCATTTTGATTTGTATAACTGTGTATATTAAGCGAATATAGCCTCATGTATAATATCCATCACAATACGCCCTAACTTACATACACATATCAATACTCCACCCACCCGCCGTACCACACAGAATAGACCACAAAGGCTCAGAAGCACATCCTTATCATTCACACAAGCTAACCTGGGTCGCGGATACAAGGCCACGCATGAATTAATCAATCATTCTCTACAAAATAATACCGACATTATTTGCATAAATGAACCATATATTGGAAACCAACCTACTATGAAAAATACACCAGGGTACATTACATACCAATATCCAAATAACGCGCATACCAAGGCCTGTATTCTAACCCGCAACAAGATAGGTGCCACTCTAGGCCTCTCACAATACTCTACATCCAACCTATGCTCCATACAATTGACAACCCAACACGGCAAAAGATTTATTTTAACATCTGTATACATAGAGCCCGACATTGACATAAACAACACAATAGACAAACTACAAGAACTACTCCACGACAATCGCGACGCCACACACATTATTGCCGGTGACCTCAATGGGTGGCATCGAATGTGGAAGTCAACCTCGAATAACCGAAGGGGAGAAGAAATAGTCGACCTCCTACACTCGAATAACATCACCGTACTCAATACAGGTACCTTAAACACATACGAAACCGTAGCTCTTGGTCAAACCAGGGGCTCAATTGTTGACCTTACAATGGTCAGTGATAATATCGCCTGCTATGTTGACGGTTGGAGGATCGACCATTCCATCTGTCCTTCATCCGACCACCACGCCATAACATTTACATTACAGCTCACTCATCATTTTAAGCCTAACCCCAAAGAAAGCACATTTAGATACAACACAAAATTCTATAAAAACTGGGATGATTTGAAAGATCATTTTAAAGAACAAATACTACATACGGACCTGCATACTACTCATTTTAACTCATTAAACACGCAGCATGACATAGACAAGTACACTAAAAAACTTACAAAATTTATACAAAACATCTGCAACTCACACCTTCCATCTACTGGTCGACGATCACCGCGGTCACCGTGGTGGACCGACCAACTAGAGAACATGAAACAAAAGGTGATAGCAAACCACCACAAATTACAACAACTCAACAGTAGGAACCTACCACTCACCGACGCTCTCGCTGAAAGGGACACTCTTAAAGCAACATACGCACAAGCAATTAAAATTGCATCCACTGAACACTTTCGAGAATTCTGCAATAGACAGGGTAAAGAAAATGTGTGGTCAGTCACAAATCGAATTATGAAGAGAGCGCCTCCCAAGAGGCCGCCGTCAACCATTGAACTGTCACCTGGCACACATACCACATCCAGTCATGAAACTGCAACTGTCTTCCTCAATAAATTCTACCCTGACGACACCCCTGATACACCTGTACAGAACTCCATACGCAACCAAACGCACCATCCACCTGATACTGAAGATGAGGCCCCATTCACACAACATGAAATTACTAGCATCCTAAAAACTATGAACCCTTCCAAATCACCAGGCGCGGACCACCTCACCTCCGATATCTGTTATCAGTTTGCCCTATGTTTTCCTGAAATCATTACTGGACTCATGAACCGCTGTCTATTAATATCTGTTTTTCCCAAAACATGGAAACATGCGATAATCAAAATAATTCCGAAACCCAATAAATCCGACTACTCCACTTCAGCCTCTTACCGTCCTATAGGACTTTTACCTATACTGGGTAAAACTCTGGAAAAATTAATTATTCAACGCCTCACACATCACTTAAACACCACAAACTCCCATAACACAAAACAATTCGGATTCAAACAGCAAACCTCCACCGTACATGCACTCACCAACATGGTAAATACTATTAAAACACACAAAAGGAACGGATTACACGTGGCGATGATCTCCCTTGATATTAAAGCAGCATTCGATCATGCCTGGTGGCCCGCCATACTCACACGACTACACCACACCAAATGCCCGAAAAACATGTACACCATCATTCAAAATTACCTATCAGACCGCACGGCTACCATATTATATTCTGACGCCACAGCCACCAAACAACTAAGTAGAGGTTGCATCCAGGGATCTGTATGCGGACCGACCTTCTGGAATCTGATTTTGGACGACCTGCTGGACAAGTCTGGTGACTCGTCCGAAGGCGGACTTCCGGAGGGATGCCGGCTGCAGGCCTTTGCAGACGATATCACTCTAATAGCGGCACACAAAAAACTTATAACTCTTCAAAACAATATCAATCAATGTTTACGCACTATACAAGAATGGGGCAACACCAATAAACTTACCTTTGGACCAGACAAAACCATCGCCCTAGCTTTCACAAATAAAACTAAACTTCTACACTTAACTATGAACAGCATACATATTCCTTTCAGCCGGACCGCCAAAGTGCTGGGGTTGATCGTCGACGACAAGCTACACTTCACACAACACGTAAACTACATCACTGACAAAACACGTACACTACATAACACACTCACTAGATTTATCAGACCTACCTGGGGAATACACTCCCAAAACATACTCACACTCTACAGGGGAGTAATCGAACCCATAATATGCTACGCCTCCAGCGTATGGTACACTGCTCTAAACTTCAAAAAAAATCGCAATAAACTATTATCACTACAAAGAGGGTTTGCACTTAAAATAATAAGAGGCTTTCGTACTATTAACACCACCAACGCCATAGCAATATCTCTACTCACACCACTAGACCTGAAAGTTATAGAAAGAGCACAAATTGAACTAGTAAAAATGACAGGGGTCACCGATCATCTACCACCCGATATCACACTCGACACACCAACACAACCGTCCCAGTTACTTCACCCTGCACAAAGAACAGCACAATCTTTTGACTTTATCAGTACACAGACAGAACTAGACGACATACTAATTACTCAACAACATGCATACCACATCTACACTGACGGCAGTAAACACGACGAATTGGTGGGAGCCGCTTTTGTGGTACACACTCCACAAAACACCCGCATCACCAAAACTTTCAAATTACATTCATCGTGCAGCGTATTCCAAGCCGAACTGGTGGCCATCGACCAAGCCTGTCAGTGGCTACAAAAGCAACAGGCTGCCAAAGCTTTCATCCTGTCGGACTCAAGATCGGCTCTGGAAGATATTAGCAACACTTACAGCACACATCAAATCTCCACAAACATTCAAAAGTTTTTACATACCACACACACCCAAATTAAATTTGTTTGGGTCAAGGCTCACACAGGCATACAGGGCAACGAGGCTGCAGATATAGCAGCCAAGTCTGCGGCTTCCGAAGCCTGTTCACCCGTTTTCACACACTTCCCGTTGAGTTACGTTAAAAACAAGACCAAAACACATAGCAACACCCTGGCTTCTGACAGATATACTGCAAATATTAAAGGAACGATCATTAAAACTTGGTGCCCGTCACTCACACACCTGCACAAGCTCATCAACATAACAGGACACACTTTTGCACTCACACAATTACTCACTAATCACGGCTATCACAAGCAATACCTACATAGATTTCACATCACCGACAACGACACCTGCCCCTGTGACAACACAACAACTCAGACTTTTACACACCTCATTACAGCATGCCCCCGATTCACTCGTACAAGGCTAGAACACGAACAACTCTGCCACCACGTTGACCTGGACCCATACAACTTAACGATTCTGAGTACCAGCAACGCCGCCACTTACACTTTTATGACTCACATTACCCACATAGTTAACACACTCAAGAAATTTAATAACACATAACATAACACTCACATACCTAATTCAACAAAACATCACAATATTCACTTAATGTTCATAACCAAATGTAACAAATAATTTCTGTATCAAATAGCAGAATGGACCTTAACGTAATAAACTCCCCCTGAAGGTGGGTTAACCTTGAGGGGAAACAAAAAAAAAAAAGGGTAATACATATTTGAGAAATAATCTTGGTTATAGACGGCATTAAGTATAACGATCTGTGTCTTTTCTTCTACAAAACAATAGCTCGGCTCAGACTCTGCTCTAATAAATATGACAAAGGTCTATATTAATATTTATATACACATAAAGTGGGAGTCATACAAATAATAACAATGGTTCTCTCTACGTTTTAGCACTAAATAAATATCACCTAACGTAGGTGTACCACCTCTTTTGACTTTTATTAAGACACTTAGAAACTAGAGCTTTGATGGTGGGATGATGATTATGATAACAAAAAAAAAATATAGAAAACATTTTATCCATGAAGCTCATACAGCACACCAACTAATTAATGTATTTTTATACTGATGGCTGATGGCACTTGGTGGAACTTGCTGCACATATTGAACACGACACTTGTACTGTTCCACAATATTTATTATTACAAACCTGACCGTTTTCGCTTCACAGCATTTTCAAAGGTCTAGATGGTCTAAGACATGGTAGTAATTCATTAATGGTTCCTACAATACAAAAGTACCTTTAAACAACCAAACAATATATTCTAGAACACAAGTACCATTCGGATAACTAGTTTTCAGTCAGCAGAACACACTAAATTGATTGCAACTTGGCTAACAAGCGAAGGGGATGCTGCCGCAACAACGTACCTAATGTTACTTTAAACAATTACGTGAACTTACTACTGCTAGTTCAATACAAACTGTCTACAACAAATAATGCGTTCAATCCATTTGGAACCAACGATACGAGACAAAGAATTGGGGACAATATATATTCAAACTTCGCTGCACCGATTTAGCTAACCGTTTTAAAGAAACGCGATTGCCACAATTGCGTTTGGGAATGGAGTACTTATGTTACGGAATATTCTTGGTGAGAATTTTCTCACGCCTCCACATTAAGATCTCAATCACATATGTGTAAATTTTTGAGAGCAGACATAGATATACTCACGGTTTAAGTACTTTTGTGATATATGTACCTACCTAATGTATTTTTCGTTTTATTTGCCTTCTTACATAATGTTATCAGGCGTAATATGGCGGAAATCCATAGTAGAACGAACGGTAATAAAAGTGGGGAGGAAGAACTTACCACAAATCTGTCCCTATCTGCATGCATCCTAATATAGTAAGTATTCTCAACTTAATGTAACAGAGGAATGACGAACCGAATATTTAAGGCAAGGGATGTAGGACAGGTACCCTCGAGATTGTAAGTAATGTGCAATACCCCACTTAATAACTTGACAATTAAGTCGACACGTGTTTTGCCTTCACAGGAGACACCCTCAAGATTGCTTCGCCAATCTCCTTTATTATCGTGCCTCTTCACACTTATTCTGATGGTGTATTCTACAACGACATAAGCCGATATTGACCAATTCATATTGAACTTTAGTAAAATTTTTATGTGCCCTGGTTCGATATTACTTTTTTAATACAGTTGCTCAAAAAGTGGCGTATTTATTACAAGGACGTATAGCGTTCGGGATGTGGGCTATTACACACTCGTGCTTTTTCTTTACCATTCCCGCACTCGTGCGTTTTCTTTCCCAATTGTCAAAATAATGTCTGTGATTCATGCATATATTTCTAAAAAAAGACACTAACTTGTTTCAATAACAGATTAAAAGTAATTTTGATTAAAATTTAAGCATAAATTCATATAAGTATCGGCCAAATTAAATTTATACATATTAAAAAAGTAGGCTGTATGAAGTGCACTGTCATAGTCTCTGCTTAGGAAGGGATATATTCTTTTACGGTTGGCGCCATTTTGGATATTCAGGTTTATTGTGTTTTTATTATTTTATAAAATTGCTTAATTTTTTCGCAACTGTATTAAAAATAGTTGTTCAATACAACGTGTGGGACTGTTATTTAAACTCGTTCCGACTGTCTACCCTCGCCTTCGGCTCGGGTCAACACCTGTCGTAACTCGTTGTAATAACAGAAATCCCACACTTGTATCGAAAACTACTATTCCGGCACAGTTTCTACATATTCTTCAATAGCGCATAACGGTTTTTTATCCAAAAAGTCAATAGTCTATTTATAGCAACTCAGATGTTATCCGATTCAATATCCAATTAAATAGTTTTCCAAGTCTATTACAAATTGCACTACAATCTATATTTAGAAATCAAGTCGGGCATCGTAATTCGGATGTGTTTTGAGTTAAATCGGCGTTGTAATTGGAAGCTGGATTGGTTTTATCTTGAAATGATTGGTCAGTATTAAGAACGATATTAGTCATGAAGAAAGAACAAGAGCATGAAGTTCCTACAAAGTCTAAACACAACAAGTCTAAACACAAAGATAACCGATTAGTACCTACGTGACCTGATCAACACGGACGAAATGTAGACTCACAAAGAAATGATATACATCGCAAAGATTTATGGAAAGAGATAGTTCGGGTTTTAGATAGTTACTGGAATACATTAATTAGCCAGAGAGGAAACCAAATGGAATCTAGCAGTGGATTAGAACAGAGTGAAGACGATAATTTGGCTAAACCGTACAGAGTATAGTAAACGGCGTCATTATTCTAGAATCTATACCAACCAATTTCAACAGCCAAAGCTTTATATGCTATCTCCGTTTACATCCAAATCCTATCTTGACTAATGGACTGCGGGTATGGCGCAATGCTGGAGGAGCACAATTTATTTTCTATTAAATCCCAGGTACATAGGAAAGCGAGATAGGACCGCAAGATTACATCGTGCTCTCGACATATCTAATCGACTAGTTATTGCCTGCAGCTTTGTTCATGTAGAAGAAGATTAAAGTTCTGATAGTCTGGGTAGATAGCGTTTTTAACTCAAAACAAGACACCTCCGCTACGGGCTACTAAGGGTTTGAGCACTGGATCTGTATCTTTCAAATCGAATATCAACTATTTTGAGGCTTTATTAGTACAATCTAAGTAGAAATTCCCTAGTACATTTACCTGAGGCAGACGTGGCTTAATTCGATTTGCAAGAACCTCGGCCCGGATCTGACCGTGGACGTGATATGCCGCCATAAAGGTCTTACTTTATCTACGTTTACCAATATTATAAATGCTCTTCGACATGATGGGATAAATGAAGAAAAATCATCCTTGTAGGTCATCTATACAAATAAAAAAAATTGGAGTGTCTGTTTGTAATATTTAAATAACCGCTTTCTACTACATGCATATGAATGTATATACGGTACACATACCAAAATATATATTTTTAAAATTTTTCCCTGTCTGTCTGTTTGTTCCGGCTAATCTCTGGAACGGCTGGACCGATATGGACGGGACTTTCACTGGCAGATAGCTTATGTAATAAGGAGTAACTTAGGCTCCTTTTATTTTAGAAAAATTATTTTATTTTAGAAAAACATGCCAAAAACAAAAAGAAAACTAAATAAACTATTTTTTTTTATTACATTCCAGCCGGCCAAATCGCGGGCGCAGCTAGTGACCCATAAATTTTAACAATGTTTTATCATTTCTGAGATTGAGACTACCAAAAAGACACATCAATACAATCTCTTCTATCGATCCTTTGTCGCATATCAACCAAAACTATTTTTAAAGTTGTCAACACATTATGTATCGATGATTTTGGAGCATGTAGGTAGGGAATAAATTATTAAGACGGGTAATAATAACACTAGCACTTGATAGCTTGTTATTGACGTCAAAATGTTTGAATTGCAGTAGTATAAAAATGCATTACACACCCTGAAGATTAAATGGATTGCAATCTAAAGAAAATTCAGAGTCAGTCATGGAGATCTTGACACAAAATTTCACAACATATCAGAATAAATTCAATCTCAGTAATAGAATCGGTATAGAATAGAAATACAGAGAAAATACAGTTATTTTCGAAAGACGTCAACGCGTTGTCAAAATTTGACATAAGAAATGTACGTGGCAAATATCTATAGTAAAAATCTTACCTAAAAGAGAATTCATTTGAGCTAGAATATTTAGTCGCAAAGTAAAATATAATACGAAGCTTTCGTTCTGAAATTTCCATTCATCTTTCATTTTTCAACATCATGTGCTTATTTTAAAAGTGGATAAAATATACACCAGTTATGATGAGTATACCTGAGATAAATATACCTACATAAACAGGCAAAATCTATCGAATATTATAATGAGGAAAAATGTGATCATTTGTATGTATGCATTGAGTAGGTTTCAAAACTACTGAACCGATTTGAAAAATTCTTTCACTGTTGGAAAGCTACATTATTCCAGACTGATATAGTCTATATTTTATTCCCGTATTTCCACGGAACGGGAACTCCGCGGGTGAAACCGCGAGGCATCCGCTAGTATTTAATAAACAGGAAAATAATGTGAAATATATTGTGTAAGTCTTGTAAGGAAATGTGGTTCTGAAGGATCGGTTTTACAACCTAGAATATATCGACATAATTATGGTATACTAGCGGACGTCACGCGGTTTCACCCGCGTAGTTCCCGTTCGCGTGGGAATACGGGAATAAAATATATGCCTATGTTCACCGCAAAGAGTGTAGCTTCCCAACAGTGAAAGAATTTTTCAAATCGGTCCAGTAGTTCCGGAGCCTATTCGTTACAAACAAACAAACAAAAAAAACAAATCTTTCCTCTTTATAATACTACTAGTATAGATATAGATAATCCAAATGTAAGGTATTCTAGCAGTATTGGTTTTATTTCTTTTTATTTTTCTTTAGACTTTTTCTTATTATTACTATTGAGTTGTTTGTCTAGGAAAAGCAAGCTGCAGTATCTAAGCAACATCCTGCAATGTTTTTGTATTGACTATGTTGATGACGTATGGTCTACTTCTGATTTTAAGTTTTTTCTAGGACTTTATTATATTTGGTGACCTTAATGTCAGCTTCTCACTTATTGTTAAGGCTGCGATGTTCGACCTTGACAAATCCTAAGGCAATTCGAACGATTGCAGCGTACGTTTTTCCGGATTTCATTCGATTCTAATACAATATATTACTGTTATAAAATCTGAGGGGTTTTAAGAAAAAATCTAGTCTTAAAATATTGTTCTAAAGACCTATATCTATTTTATGACAAGTTTTTATGAGAATTAAACTCATTTATTTAGATAAAAAAAGTACATTACTTGTTAAGATTTTTGCAATATTTCTCATTTTTCGAGAGCGATTTCGATCGAACAAAGTATTCCTAATCGTGTATTGATACGTTAAAAAAAGCAAGAGTATCTAATAAATTACAATAATATCGTTTTATCAGATCAAATCGAAGAATATTTCCTAGTATAAAGTTCACCCCAAGATGAGTCTCTTTCGAACATACAAGCCTTAAGTAGATCATTATAATCCGTTAGGGAACCCAGAAACATAAAAATTTAGTTGATCATCGACTAAAATTTGTTAGGAGACCATACAAAATGTTATTCGATTAAAGTTGAATGTTATGCGGGCTCACCTATATTCTTTCAAAACAGTTTGAAGTCCATTTTTGGATATCTGCAAAAACAGCCTAATCATATTTGAGCATGGGTGGTACTTACCACGAGTGCGTGTCGCACCCGTCTTTCCGCCGAGGCGTATGGCTCCCTATTATGCTGCAGGCTCTGAACTGGAACAAACAAACATCTATTATTAGCGTACAGGAAAACATTTTCGGTTTTATGTTCCTCAATAAAGGTACAAACGCACTGTATTACAAGCTGTTTTGGTTTCGCTAATGATGCTTTAAACAAGGGAAATTATTATGTTTTAAATTCAGTACTTTTATATGTATATTCTTTTAATTTTAAGGCTTCCATGTTATCAACAGTATTCATGATCATCGTAAAAGATAATATAAAATCTCTATCTTTATTTCACTTCCGAGGTAGGTAATGTTATTTTATACATAGCTTTTGCTACCTACTCACAAAATCACTTGAGTGGTACGTAGATAAATGGCAGCCATATCTTTATGCTTACCATTCAAGTGGTCTCTGTATTTCAGAACAAAATTTGTCCGCCCTCAGTATAATACACTAGCGGACGTCACGCGGTTTCACCCGCGTAGTTCCCGTTCTCGTGGGAATACGGGAATAAAATATAGCCTATGTTACCCGCAAAGAGTGTAGCTTTCCAACAGTGAAAGAATTTTTCAAATCGGTCCAGTAGTTCCGGTGCCTATTCGTTACAAACAAACAAACAAACAAAAAAACAAATCTTTCCTCTTTATAATATTAGTATAGATGACATGGTATGATATGAGCTTATACTTATGTAATTTTTATTTGGTTGGTTCCGAGTAGGTTTTATTGGCCGAGTGGTTAAGGCGTCTGCACGGTTTGCTAAAGACGCAGGTTCGAATCCTGCTCGAAACTAATTCTTTTTCCATTTTTAAAATTTATGATCAGTTAGCATAATATTTGCTTTTCAAAAATAATTTTATACTTAGCGGTGGCGCCCAACTAGAAAAATAATAATCGAAGCTGAGCATGATAAAAGTCATCCATAAACCAGACAATATCGCGGTGAACTTTCCAATCTATTTCTGTCAGGAATTCATACAAAACGTACCTAATTTCGACAGGAGCGATATAGCTACCCATTACGTGCAACCAGACCGTTTATATTTAGTAGCAGCTGGAATTCTGGTTCGCTTCCGTGTCTCAAGCGATGCAAGCATTAGGCCGAAAGCCGAATGACTAATTGCGGGACTCTGCGGCAGAATTTGTGCCGGATATAGTTCTTGGTAACCAGTGGTACAAAGGGCTCACTGATTGTAATGGATGTAATGTTGTGTATGTACTAAATGCGTGGAGAATATCTTCTTTGAACGGCTTGCATTGTGAACTTTTGTTTCGCGGAATGGTTATAAAAGCTTTTTGATGTATGTGAAATGATTATTGTTTGACTTGACCTTTTTACTAAGCGGAGGATTTCTAATTTTTTGTAGTTACATCGTAATATTATCGTTATTTATTGAGTGTTATTTTTGAAAACTTTACCTTCTTTTTAAGTGTTGAATCCAAACTGTGAGATGGACATGTTGGACTCATAAACCTACATATACATATATAAGTCAATAATTATAGGTATGTCTAATTCCCTGAAGGCAGAGGAGTTGGATAGGCAGAGGCGTACAAAACGCCCACAAGCAGATATCCATTTAACATTATTTTGTAAGTTTGGTTTACTTTGAATGTGATTTATTTTCTTTATTGTAGAGAGCTTATTTATATTTAGATCTATATTTGTCATTCATTAACGAATAATAAAATTTATTCATGAAAAGGCACGGCATTTTTCTTGATTCAATGTTATTCTATTTTCAGCAAACAAAGAAAGCTTTTAAAGGTCGAAAAAATAAATTTTGAGCTTTACGTTTTATTTTTCTACTAACGACTGTGTTAAGTGAAACATTAATTCTTTTATTAAGAAGTTCATTAATGGTTTTTTTTTGTTTCAGGATAACCTTTTTGTGAATAAAATACATCGAGATATCCATCATCGTATCGCCAATACGTGTGTTCTTTTCTTCCACCTGTTATGTATCCTGCTTACCATTCAATATATCATAGCGTGATGGCTTCATATTCTTTGGGCGTGGATATCCTCATGGATGCTATCCCGAACTACGAGCTAAAATCAGACGGCAAATATTTTCCAGAGCAAGGTCAAACTTTAGTGAAATTTCATATTTCTATCGACAAGTATTGAAGTGCAACGGGATCCTGTCCTACACAGACCTTCGGGGCCAGAGCCAGTAAGCCACCTGCGAGTGGTGTATCAGCTGACTATCGGACCAGATTGCAATTGAAAACAAAATTAAACCCTGTAGCTACCCGTCTGATCAGCGTGGTATAGTAAGACCAATTCCTTGAAACTGCTGCAAAACGGCTGGACATAGACAAAGACTATATTCTATATAAACTGAGGTAGACATGCCCTACGCACCGATTTTTGAAACCTATAAACTGTGCCAATTGGTAGCGTTGCTCGCACTGTAGTGAGTCTAAACTTCGAGAGTTCTCGGCTTGCAATCGGAGTCCATACGCCTTCTCTTTTACTCGTATCTATTTGTATAATGCTATTGTGGTGACAATTACGTAAATATTATTTATAAGCGAGTGTAGTCTTAGCAATGTGTGTTTGAGGATTGCTTTTAAAATTATTACGGCCCACCAGTCCTTCTGGTGGGCCGTATGCTTGTCTGCCACCTTAGTGGTATTAAAAAAAACTCGTTTGTTAGAGTACGGCGCGTCTACCTCAGTTTATATAGAAGTCTTTGGACGTAGGCATCCCCGCATCAGGAGATGCCCCCGTCCAGCGCAGTGGAATGTGATAGACATTCTAGACTGATCGATAGAAACTTTCTGAAGAATACGTAACAAAATCTATCTATCGCACACAAATACACATCACTGAAACAGTAATACAGAGAAACAAGATAGCACAAACCTATTTGTACACGAATATCCAAACAAAACCTTCCTGCAATCCGAGTACACATAAATAACAATAGAATGAGCTTTCAGTCCAAATGGCGCGCGGTCTGAGTATGCCTTTGTCTTCGTACAAGATAGGCGGAGGTACATTTAAGGTATTAGAATTGGCTCTACGGAATCTATTAATTAATAAGTACCTCGAGCCACAGCGCAACTAACTTACTGTTTAAAGTGCGGATTACGGTATAACGCGGTATTATTAGCAATAATCTTAGTGAAGTTGGAGGTATTTGACTTCTGAAATTGTTGTATTGGGTGGTGTAAGAATTGTTTTGACGAGATATCAGTAGGGTAAAAATTTTGTTATTGATATCATTTTACAATACATCCTTTTTTTTTTTTTTTTTTTTACGTGAGGGAAAATCCTCATGGATGTTATGCCGGACTCCTACCGACTAAAAAACCTCACGTAACGCCCAGCAGCCTATGGTTGTGAGCCCCGGGTAAGCCCTCGGAAGGATGTCCCAGGACTCCCAACAGACCTACGGCCGCCACTGCGGCCTCGCCCAGGGGGACAATACATCCTTTAAGTATATCGTGTGAGTACTGAATAATAAAACTAAAAAACACTTTAAGCAAGTTTTTATATCCTTGGAAATTCCTACAAGCAAGCCAGCTTCTCAAAATGATTTGAAATTTAAAATAATGTTGAATACATATAGTTTGAAAAAGAATCTTAATGGTTCTCCAACTATCTGACTAAAATATCCAATTGACACAAACAAACAATACAGTATTACAACAATAATTGTTTTCAAAAGCAATAAAATTAAAAGGGCATTAATGTCCAAATTAAACGAATTGATGTCCTTTACGCGAGGTATTTATGGAATTGGCCATAAGGTCGAAAGTCGCAACAAGATAGAAGGGGAATAAGCTATTATCAATTATCATACTTTACAAGCACACTATTTCATTTGTAGGGTCTGTCTGTTGCGACCTTTATTAAAAAGTTATTTTGTGATGAATCTTGGTCTTTATCCCCGAATGAGTAGGGAGAAGTATACTCGTAATAGATGGCGAACTGGTGAAGCCTATTGTCGTGGTAAAATTGACAGTCGCAGGTTGTGGCTACCTGCAGGAGGAATTTTCAAGCCGGCCGGCAATAAGGCCTTCCACTTCGCTTAACGACCAGTATGTTACTGGCAACTATATTTTTTCTGACTTCAAAACAGCATACCACACACAAAGGTGGATGAAATTTGATGGAATTACTTTTAGGGATGCGGAGAACCATGAGAAATGGAGAGAAATATGAAGAAGTATACCCGAGGGTTTCAGATGCTAACGAGAACACTAATATTGGGATGATGACTTTGAAAAACAATACTTTATTTTTGTACGCAAGGCTGTGTGTTAATGGCATTACTTTAAGCCTTTAAGGGATGCGGAACTATGCGAAATGGAGAGAAATATGAAGAAGTATACCCGAGGGTTTCAGATGCTACAAAAACTAATATTGAGATGTTGACTTTGAAAAACAATACTTTATTTTTGTATGCAAGGCTATCTATTTTAAAATATCTAAGGTCACGGCACTTTCAGCTGTCTTGTTTTTAATCTAGCAATCATTGGCGTGGTTTTAATACCCATGTCTGCTTGATAGGACCTATGATTATGTGACGCTGGGCAGACCTTCTTAAAGTTCATTGAAGACATGGAGTTCTGTCAAATAATTTAGAGATTTCTAGGTAAAGAAACAAAAAAACTAGTTAAACAAGAGCGTACGTATCATATAGACGTTAGGCGTAATGGTAACGGTGTTCCCCTGATGGAAACGAAAAACTGATGTTATAATTCAATATGTAAACAGCCGTGAAACGCACAACGTACAGACATAACAAGGTCATAATTGTTCGGGAATGGATTACAAATTATAGATGACTGGTGACAATTATACCAAATTGTAGCGTAATGACAGGTCTTTCTGACGCAGCGCAGCGGTGACTAGCACGACTACCCTACTCTATCTTGGTTCGAATCCACGATGAGGTCGAATAAGGGGGCCAAAGTAAGGTGGGTAGGTCGGTCCTGGGGTATCCTTCCGAGAGACCCGGTGCTCCCAAACGTAGGCTGTTAGGTAGGATACGTGTAGTTTTTAATCGGTAGGAGTCGGGCATATCATCCATGTAGGATTTTCTTTACGTTAAAAAAAATATGGGTACGTCGGCTCAAAATGTTGCTGTCCTTGATCCGCAATGCTTTTCTCTTCGACACTCCAATATACCTCATGAAACTGGGACGCTGTATGTGATGAACCAAGTCCCTAAAGCTGGAAAGACACTGGTCTCCGATTAGTTCTTGGTATATCATTACCAAGATAAACGAGGGTAGGTACCGTGGCTCCTCTCCAGCTATTCCTCTTAACAGGTCTGAAGATCACTGCAATGGCTCTGTAGCCCACCTTCGTCTCAACAAGCGGAGTTGAGAGTTCCTCAAATATTGTGGAAAGGTATAAGACCTTGCTTCAGCCCTTCCTTGCGTCACTGTTAATATGCCGGAAGTCCTTTTAATGTCTTCGCTTGAATCACTACACCGAATCTACTGAAATTCGGTAGTAAGCTTGTAAGTTAAGAAAGGAAATAACCTACTTTTATCCCAGGAACTAGTACCTACCAGTGGGAAACGGAGGGAGGGAGAGGGGGCAAAACCTCACCAGTATGTCTCAAATGTTTGTGGAGTGATATCAGAATAAGTAAATACCTCGACATAATAATACCATAAGTCTGATAAGTTGAAATAATAACTATTATAATGTACATTTGACAAGGTCAGGTCCTAATTATGGGTATATTTTAAGTTTATAATATCTTATCACAATTTTATGTGAATACATTAAATATTAATATATTATCACGGTTGTCACCGCGTCATTCAGTTAAATTAAACATGGCAAGATTTATAAAAATGCAAATATAATATTTAGAACAATGGAAATTTAATTGAGGGTAGATAAAATAAAAACATTTATAATTACTCAGTGATGAGAGTGATAATAAGTTTTTGAATATATCTAAGTACAAGTAAATATTAAAGGGTCACACACTTCTTATTCGTTACGGTTATGTAACATCTTTCAGGGCACTCTATGTAAGAATCGATAAGAATGCACCGGGTGCATTCTACAAACGAATAGCTAAAATGGAAAAAGATTTTCTCAAAACGTTATTGCTGGTTAAAAGCTAGAATATTTACTAGTATTTTGGTTGTGAACCAGTTGATTTTACTCACTTGAAACTTGTGCTTCGGTGGTCGTAGGATAATCAGAATGAAAGAGTACACTTTGAACAGACATCAAGTCGTTTCCGCATTAAGAATAGACAGATCAATAGCTTCTGAAATTAGGGAGTTGTACTCAAAGAATTCTACAGTAAAATGAAGCAATCTTGTCTCCGGTAACCCCATGTATATGTAAATCAGATTGAGCATTTTCAGGATATTTGTAGACCTGTAATTATACTAACACCTTGACATACAATTTTCTTCTCAAATAAGATAAAAAGAATATAACGTACCTACATCTTGTATTTATTCACTCCGTATGTGACATTAAACACGTCTTGCTCTTGACGGAAATGTGTTATCTGTACAAATATTGCAGTAAGACTGTTTGCTTCTAATTTACCTGCATGCTACTATCTCTATTTAATGAGCACTAAAGTTGTATCAAATATGACCTTGTGTGAGTTCCTGGTTTTTAGTCAGACTTGATCTTCTGTTTACTTTATAATACCGTAAGATGACTCGTGACTGGATTTTTAATGAGATGTTATACAACAAAATAAACAGTTTTCTTTTTAAATTTTAAGCTAGGCGACAGACAGTACACCTACGTGATGAATTGTCCAAATAAGGAAGGCCTCTAAAGGATAGCCTGGGGCCATTCTTCCGAGGGCGCACACGGGTCTCACAGCCACAGGCTATCCTTCCGAGGGCGCACACGGGTTTCCCGGCCATAGGCTATTCTTCCGAGGGCGCACACGGGTCTCCTGGCCACAGGCTATCCTTCCGAGGGCGCACACGGGTCTCCCGGCCACACTGTGGTTTTAGCCAGTAGGTGTCTGGCATGCCATTAGTTACAATATTCTGTAAGATTATAAGTCTATGCATATTTATTAATATACCGTATGGTTGACCTAGTAACTTAATAAGCTCATTGAGAATCTCAAAGTCGGATAAATGGAACCTCTGGGAAAAACATTTTCATTGTTTTGCCTAGAGGTATTCCACAATACTAGTCCAGAATTATGCAACGTTTTTAACAATTTAATTAATTTACATGATTTTGAAGGAAGCTATGTACTGATAAATGGTTTTTGAAATGCCTTTGAAGTTATGAATAGATACTTTATGTATTAAAAACAATTAGCCAACCAAATTTGAAAGTCTTTTAAATTATCAACAGACGACGTATCCTAATGAGCTTTACCATTTATTTCAGCTCAAAACGCACGACTTCATGACCGCAAGCTCTAATTTTGTCCCAAATGCCAAGAAAATTTCTAATTTTCCAAATACCTCAGCAGGGTGACCTGTGACCCCAGAAAAGGACGCTCAGGAAACGTTCACAGTTCTCGAACTACTCGGATGGTGCGAACTTTGACCTTAGACCCTTTCCGCTGAGTTTCAAATTTTGTATTTGCATGTAATGCGATTACTAAAACGTTTTCTGGGTGTATGTACATGCATATATATTTCTCTTTAGCGGTACGTAGGGTTTATGCCTTTGCTGAGTTTCTTGCTCTCTTGCTTGCTTGCTTCTCAGGTGGGTCGCGTTGCGAACTGGTGGTAGAGTTTTTGTTTTATATTTTGGACGTTTTACAAGCGCATCTTTAAAATGCCTAAGTGAAATAAATATTGTCTAAAAAGTTTGCACACGTCCTCGATAGATGGCATTGATCATAAAATTGAACCCCGCTATGGTTTCGTTACCTATTGTAATATAAGGTTTGATAGTTTTTATGAATAAATGAGATCAACAGCAGTGTTTGGTTTTATTGTGAAGTGAGTGAGCTGACATCTGGTGCCGAAACCCGGGAAGTGCGTGAACTAAAAATAATCACGAGCAAAAAAGACTTTGAATATTTCGTGTTTGGTTTGGTACACTTAGTGCGAAAACAGTTTAGTGGACTTTGAAAATTTACAACCAAAAGTGAAATAATTATAAAAGATGGAAAAGTTAATTATGATCCAAGAAGACACTCTTGACTATGTGATCAAGGCATTCTCTAATTATAAAAAATCGCCAAAAGAAAGGCTGAAACAGTGTTACATTCAATCGAAAATGGAAACTTTAGAGAATTCATTGCAGAGTTTCATGGACAAACATGGCGAGATTCTTGGAAAAATTGATAAGAAAACTAAAAGTACATTACCTTATTTCACCGAAGATGTATATTCAAAGTTCGAAGATGTTTATACCGACTATTCCGCTAAGTTGAAGGAGGATCTACAGATGTACAGTGTGGCACCCTCTGCCTCTGTGTCCGACAAATCAATTTTGTCTAGTACGAAAGTGAAACTCCCACAGATTCAACTTCCAAAGTTTTCCGGAATATATGAGGAATGGCAAACATTCTTCAACATGTTCACCTCGTTGATACATCAAAATTCTGCTTTAAGTGCTGTACAGAAGATGCATTATCTCAAAAGTAGCTTGTCTGGTGAACCAGAGACTCTGTTAAGAAACTTAACCACTACCGAGTCTAATTATGAAGATGCCTTCCAACAACTAATTCGCCGCTATAATAATAAGCGCTACAATTGTAACGAGATTATGAAGCGTTTATTTTCGCAAAAGCATGCCACGGGTTCTGCCAACTCCATTAAGTTGCTACTAGATGTGACATCGTCATCGCTAAAGTCCTTACAAAACATAGGCGTTGACACTAGTACATGGGACGTTATTATCAGGATTACATCCCACATAGTGGTATCACGACTTGATCCGGAGTCACGGAAGGCATGGGAAATTCAAGTGAGCGAATTAGAGCCAAATGAATTGCCAACATGGAGTAAACTTGTCAAGTTCTTGGAGACTAGATTCAGAACATACGAAATGATTGCTGGTACTAAGCCTACAACAAGACCTATCAACACGCACCAGTGTAACACCAAACCAAAGGTGTTTCATTCAACCACGCACGAGGATAAGAAAACTTTTATCAGTTGTACTAACTGTAAAGGTCAGCATCTCCTATATCAATGCAAGCAGTTTGGAACTCAGTCTGCCCAGCAGAGATCCGAGTTCGTACAATCAAACAGGCTGTGTTTCAACTGCTTTGCACCTACACATTCAGTCAAGGAATGCCGTTCATCAACCTGCTGCCGCCGCTGTGGCAGAAGGCATCATACATTGCTGCACATTGAGAAAACTGAGCAACGCCCAACCACATCATCATCTATCATAGAGAAAAATGAGGGATCATCCACGGCTACAGACGAAACAGTTGTAGCCCATTTAATCACAGAGAAGGTTCAAAGAGAGATGTTACTAGCAACTGCCATAGTGAGAGCATTTTCAACCAATGGTTGCTCACAGCTCGTGCGAGTATTAATAGACCCGTGTTCAGAGGGCTCTTTTATAAGCGAAGCGACTGCACAATCATTGGGTCTTAAGAGAGCAAATATCAATGGACTGGTTTCAGGAATTGGAGACAGTCTAGCAAGATCAAAAACTATGGTAGCCTTACGAGTCGAGTCAATGCATAATCAAAAGTATTCGATCAATTTCGATGCTTACGTTTTGAGAAAGTTAACATCATTTCTTCCTACCTGCCTAACGAGAGTGTCAGACTGGCCGGAAATTGAAACGGTACAACTGGCAGACCCTAACTATGGGACACCAGCAAAGATCGACCTGATTTTGGGAGTTGAATTATATGAAGACATTATTTTAGAAGGCCTCATGAAACACCCATCAGGTAAGGGTCCAATAGCCCAAGAAACTCATTTTGGGTGGATTCTGTCGGGACGAGTGAAGCCCAGAGATACATCATCGAATTCCCAAATAGTTTGTTGTCACATTCGAACACGAGAAGATGACCTTCTGCGTCAATTTTGGGAAGTAGAAAGAGAGCCCGACGCAATCCACAAGAAATTCACGAAAGAAGAAATGAAGTGCGAAGAAATATTTCAATCTACCACTGAGCGAGACAGTGAAGGTAGATACGTCGTACAATTACCCTTCAAGGACAAGAATCCAAAGTGTATCAATGGCAAATCGATGCAGATAGCATTGCGCAGATTTCAATATCTCGAAAAGAAATTAATAAAGAACCCAACTTTGTACGAACAATATAAAGGTGTGATCGATGATTACAAGAAGCAAAACCACATTGTTCAGATAAAAGATACCAATGATATAGATAATTCAAGAGCTGTGTATCTTCCCTACCATCCCGTAGTCCGAGACGATAAAGAGACTACAAAGGTACGAGTGGTCTTTGATGCCTCATGCAAGGGCATCAACAATGTGTCTTTGAATGAATGTCTGCTAGTCGGTCCGAGGTTACAACAAGATCTGCGTCACATATTAATGAGATGGAGGCGTCATCCCGTTTGTATACTGGCTGACATTGTCAAAATGTACAGACAAATTCGTGTTTGTGATCAAGATGCAGATTTCCAACGAATCCTATGGAGAGCCGATCCTAACCAGCCTATCGAGCACTACAAAATTCAAAGACTTACCTTTGGGACAGCCTCTGCTCCGTTCCTGGCTGTAAGAGCCTTACAACAGCTAGCTAGAGATGAAGAGCCAAAATACCCTCGTGCTGCAAAAATCACACTTCATGATTTTTACGTAGATGATCTGTTGACCGGATGCGAGACAGTGGAAGAAGCCATGGATATATTCAAGGAAATGAATCAGTTGATGAGAGCTGGCGGATTTTGCTTACAAAAGTGGTCTAGCAACAGTAACATGCTAATGGAGCATATACGAGAAGAGAGTAGAAGTACTGATCAAGCTTTAATTTTCAAAGTCAACAATATGATTAAAGTTTTGGGCATTTGCTGGAACAAGACTACTGACAATTTTGAGTACACACTGCAGTTACCCGATTTAGCCAACAGTGTAACAAAACGCCAGGTTCTATCAGAAATAGCGAGAATTTACGATCCAATGGGCTGGATATCTCCTGTAATCATCACAGCAAAATATTCATCCAAAAACTGTGGAAGGCCAAGTTAGATTGGGATGAAAATTTGACATCTGATTTGTTCAAGGAGTGGTGTCTTTTCCGTGAAGATCTGAGAAATGTGAAAAATGTATGTATACCAAGATGGTTGCAATCTCATAAATATGATAAGGTAGAATTACATACATTTGCCGATGCATCTCAAGCCGCTTACGCGGGTGCCGTATATATTAAAATCACAGACGAGTTTGGTAATATTCACGTGAATTTAGTGACAGCCAAAACCAAAGTCGCACCAGTGGAGAAGAATCTAAGCATCCCAAGATTAGAATTATGCGCCGCTCTGCTCGCCTCTAAATTAATCTTTGAAGTATCACAAATTATGCAAATATCTAAAGAGAACCAACGCCTGGTCCGACTCCACGGTTGTTTAGGCATGGCTCCGAGGAGAAACTTCACGCTGGAATACGTTTGTCAGTAACAGAGTGTCAGAAATTCTAACCATACTTGACCCTGTTCAATGGCGTCACATTGACACACACAATAACCCTGCTGACTACGCGTCACGGGGAGTAAAAGGTGCAGATATGGGTGGACTCAACTTGTGGTGGCATGGACCGGACATTCTAAGTGCTTGTAGCATCGACGAAGCTCACGAAGAGTTTTCCACTACCGAGGAACAACGACCCACTAAGGTTTTAACTGGAGTCGTACAACATGAAGATTTCATATGGACAAGATTTTCAGATTTACCACGTATGCTTCGTGTGTTGGCGTACTGCAGACGTTGCTTTGAATGGCTGAAAACCCCAAGAGCAAGTATCTCTTTATCAATTGGACAGACTGTTACGAACATCAAACCTGTGACTGCAAAGGAAATGAACGAGGTGTTGAAAATAATTATCAAGCAAACACAGGAATTCTACTATCAAGATGAAATCAGACAATTAAAAATCCAGAAACCTGTCAGTTAAAGGAGTCAATTATATAGTCTGTACCCTATTTTTGATGAAGACAGAATATTAAGAGTTGGTGGTTGTATCAAGGAATCAGAAGCAACGTTTGAAACAAAGCACCCTGTAATTTTACCAAGCGATTGCCATCTTAGTAAGTTGTTGATAAGCGATGCTCACATCAAGACCTTACATGGAGGTCCACAAGTAATGTTAAATTACCTACGATCCAAGTACTGGATAATTCGAGCCAGAGAACGAGTGAAAAAGCAATATCGGGCATGTGTGAGATGCCTTAGATATTCACGCCAAAATCATAATCAACTCATGGGACAGCTGCCCAAGAGCAGATTAATCCCGTCTCGAGCTTTCAAATCGACCGGTGTTGATTTCACCGGATTTATTAACATGCGATTTTCACCTGGAAGAGGCTCAAAATCATTTAGGGGCTACATATGCCTGTTCGTATGCATGGTAACGAAGGCAGTTCACATTGAGGCAGTATCAGATCTTACTGCTAAGGCTTTTATCGCTGCATTTCGTGGATTTGTTTCCAGACGAGGTCATTGTGTGGATATTTACAGTGACAATGGAACCAATTTTGTTGGTGCCGATAAGGAGCTGACAGCCATGTTCCAAACCGCTACATCGAGACTTCCGACAGAGATTGCGCAAATCTTAGCCAATGACGGGACGACCTGGCATTTCATACCGCCCCACGCTCCAAATTTCGGTGGAGTTTGGGAAGCGGGCGTGAAATCTGTCAAATCACACCTGAAGAGAGTGTTTGGAGATGCGCTATTAACATTTGAAGAGTTATCAACGGTTTTAAGCCAAATAGAAGCTTGCCTCAATTCGAGGCCACTTAGGTATTTGAGTGAAGACCCTAACGATCTACAACCCTTAACTCCAGGCCATTTTTTGATTGGGGAACCAATATTAGCGATTCCTGATGAAGATCATTCAGATCATCACATCATTGGCCTGCAAAGATGGAAAATGACACAGAAGATTGTGAATCAATTTTGGAAAAAGTGGTCGGCAGAATATTTAGTAACATTAAATCAGCGTTACAAATGGTCCACAAAGAAATCAGAGCCTGAAGTTGGAGATATAGTTGTCATACGTGACCATAATCTGCCACCAACAAAATGGTTACTCGGTAAAATTGAGATGAAGCATCCGGGTCCCGATGGACTTACCAGAGTACTAACCATTAAAACCAAGGCCGGATTGATTAAGCGGCCATTAAATAAAGTATCTATTTTGCCTGAATGATATGAGATTCTGTGTAATTTTGTTAGTTTAGCTTTCGCCTACTACCAATTCGCCACGGTGGGCGGTTATTTGTTTATTTTGTTCAACTTTCGAGTATATTTGAGTTTTGTTTATGTAATTTCGAAAGGAGAATCCTTTGGTGGGCGGAATGTCTAAAAAGTTTGCACACGTCCTCGATAGATGGCATTGATCATAAAATTGAACCCCGCTATGGTTTCGTTACCTATTGTAATATAAGGTTTGATAGTTTTTTATGAATAAATGAGATCAACAGCAGTGTATGGTTTTATTGTGAAGTGAGTGAGCTGACAAATATAATTTTGATTTTAGCAAGCAAAGTGCTATAAAGAATAGCCACCAATTTTGCAGTTACTCCCAGAACCTTGGAATTAAGTTGAAGGTTGTAATTTGTTAAAAACGTGTTTTAGGCGAATTCTACAGTTCTGAGATCATTCGTATAGATAAAATTTAGTGTATGTTAATTTGGTTAATAACATGACATTTGTTGTATATCCTACCTAATTAAAAGTCTTATCTTTTAAGGAATATGTCAAAGGAGAGTTATATCAGGGGAGCTAGAAGATTTCAAATTGTGATGATACATACTTTGTGTAACATGAGTAGGTACAAAAGAAAATGAGGAAGAAACGATCTTTGGTTTGACGATGACGCTTACAGCTTAAAACCATACAATAAAATCAAGTGGATTCGTGAATTGTACATTTTAATACCAGTACTTACTATACTGGTCATAATCATAACCAGCCGTCAATAGTTCATAAACCAGTCGCGATTTTTATCTTAGGTGCTAGTTACGTAATGTTGACCCTGACTGACAGGCGATGATCACATCGCGTCAATGCTAACCGGTATCGTGTGATACGGCATACATAGCGGTTGAGCGCGCGTGAATCAGAATGCAGCCTTAGGTGATGTCATTCGTGACGTCACCAGGGTACCGATACCCCGCCCTCATAGTGAACCTGCATTATAAGGGTTGTACCTATTTAAAAAAAAACATTTATAAGCTTAGAGCGTAAATCTTACAGCATTCTCAAAGAATTGGTCGTTGCAGTTGAATTAAGGATGAGAATGTAGGTTGACCCTTTTCGAGAGGCGATCGATGGCGAAAAATTCGGATGAGTCACATCTTCAGACTACCCGGCGATGTTGGCTTGTACCACAATTATTGTGTCTAGACTACCGGCGACGACCAGGCGACAGCTATGGAAAACTAACACCGCGACCTTTTGGCTAAAGTAACATATTGGACAGGATTTTTGTTTTAATATTTAGCTCGTTACAATATCGCCGTCTTTTTGATGAAACGGCATGGCCAACTCCTCAAAGTAAGGGTTACTTTTACAGTCAGAAGGAATGTTGGCCCTAAAATGTGTCTATTCAGGTTTCACTTGAAAAATCCGAGGTTTTAGGAAGATGCAGAAATGACCTCACTTCTTTAAATACGACATCTCGCTACATTCACTGAATAGAATATTTAAATAAAAGCAACATACCCGAAAATATCACGAGTGCAGTAGCAAGATGAGAGAATGCACAGGACGGAAAACACGAAGAGGCGGAGTTCCAAGAACAATTTCTTATCTCCATATCACTTCACCGTGGCACCTATTAGTCCTCGAACATTGAGTTCCTCGCACATCGCTAAAAGCGACTCCGGAATTCCTTTCAGGCATCAAATTTGTCACCAAATTTATCAGGCACTTGACTAATAATGGGTTGTGAATTTTCGCGCGGCACCAAGGGGGCACACATTATATTATGAAATAGTAACGGGGACACGTGCTCTCGCGGCAGAGTGGGACGGATTCACTGAACGTCCTTGGCGAGGGGGAGAGCGGGGCGCCTGCGGCATCAGACGTTTCAATCATCCCCGGGGGGACAGGGAGGGCGCTTTTAGCGGGCCGCGTGCGCGAGCGAGAGCCACGACATCGTGCTATTGACCGGCCCGCAAACCACGCCCACCCGGGCGAGACACGGCCGCGCTGATGCTCCAAGTGAAAATCGAACGCGGGCCCGGGCAGACGCGGCGGGAGCCCGCCTCCACTGCACCACCAAGGTTACCTCTACGTACTTACAACTCATGCACTTCCTGTAACCGCTGTCACCACGCCGCCGGTCAACATGGCAACCGTCACATCAGTCACCGAACGCCTTTTTCACAGGACTGTAGAGGGTTCTATGCAAAATCTATAAAGCCGGCTAAGTCGTGCGGTTCGATATTAGGTCTTGGCACGGAAACAATATAGGTTGCCAGAAAAGGACGTAACCGAATGCGAAAGAGAGGAGTTGAAAGAATAATCGACGCAGAGTTACGTTACGACACGATACTCGACATAAGACCGTTTTGTATTGAATTTAATCCTACGGAAGAGGTTTGTGAGTATTGTATGAAAAGCGGCCTAACTACCTAAGTACTTGGTAGTTTAAAGCCGTACGTTTTTTCGTAGCAAAGTGCTGTTACGTAACGCGCGGTGCTACGATAATTAGTAGCTACAAACAAACCATTGTACGTTTTTTTGCTTTTCGAGTGGTTTTTCAACAAAGTTGAGATGTTGTTTGATAAAATGTGAATAAATTGAGTGCACGGTTGTGCCTTGTTCTTATTACAAGATAGGGGTTATGTAACATGACTACGAGACTTCTATAGAGCCTGATTGGGTTATTCAGTTAGGGGTGCATTTCTGTAATAGAAGTTCTTGTTTGGAGTGAAAGTCTAAGGAATGTGTAGGAGCTACGTAGCCTCAACGTATTACATAATATTCACATGGTTATTTTCTTTCAAGCTTTTCATGAGTCTAAACTGAACAATATTAAAATATCAATATTTTTCAGTTTTCAACACATTTGGAAATGTAGTCTTATTCTGTGTTTTGTAAACGGTCACTGGAATTAGCATCTCATGATGGCCAGATGGTCGGTCTAAAGATGGGTGATCGGTTGAGGCATATCTATTTACGAGTGTTTCCGTGCTTCGGACGGCACGTTATGCCGTTGATTACAGTTACTAGTAACATGGAACTTATTAAGACAAGTTAGAGCCTTGAAAAGTTCCAGAAGCCACGGCCTGTCCGATCTTTTGATCAAATGAGCTGTATGCTTATCTGTCACCTAGTCTGTTGTCTCAACGAACAAGGGGTCGGACACGGACGGGGGGTGAAACCTTGGGGGTTGAACGTGGACTAAACCCAATTATCTCTCATGTCTCCAATTCGATCGATATAAATCTTTTACTGTTATGTTATAAGTCCTCTAGAATGGGCTTTTTTTTCTCTCTATCAGACTGAAACTGTTACTTTTTTTAATATTTAGCTCGCCAAAATGATGCCGCCGCCTAATGGTAAGCCATAACGGCATCTAGCGATTGGGGGTCACTGTCACTGATTTTTTGATATTCTACCCTTTAGACAAGACGGGTTAAATTTTAACCCGTCTTGTCTAAAGATTGACTAATCAGACATGATTATTTTAACCGTTAAAATAATCCGAGTAAACCACGGGTAAAACGGCGGGACAGAGCCAGAGGTACAATGTTTTAAGTAGGTACCTATTTATGTTCTCTTAGTAACCAACACTGTCATGACGAGCTATACGGATAGAGTTTCATTAACCATGTGACATAAAGTGACATAATGCATGATGTGACACAATGCATGGTGGAATTAATTGGGACAATTAATATGTCAAATTGTTAATGCGGTGAGAATGGTCAACACTAGAGCTAATTACATGTGTTATGCAGAAAGGTACTCGTTCTATATGTGGGTGAAATTTGCATAGGTTAATCGTAGTATCATTTATACTCTTGATTGTTGGCACTTGGTGGAATTTCTTGTAACACATTATGCACTTTTTGCTTATTCACTTGTACTTTATTCCACAATTTTTATTATTATTACATATAACCTGACCGGTTTCGCTTTTATAGCATTGTCAAAGGTACTTTAACTGCACATTCAATGCTATAAAAGCGAAACCGGTCAGGTTATATGTAATAATAATAAAAATTGTGGAATAAAGTACAAGTGAATAAGCAAAAAGTGCATAATGTGTTAATCGTAGTGTTTAATTTATATTTTTCTTGTAGATTTTAGGTTCGCAAAGATCTTCCTCGCACACTCAATCAATATCTTTACACTTGTATAAAAATAGTAGGTAATGAATGACTCAGTCTTCACTATGACTTATACCGTACATAATTACAATATACAATCATTATAGTCGTTATGTTAAAGTACGGAAACGCTCATGAATGGAAAAAGCCTCGCTGTTCCACCTGTCCCACCCGGCATCCAATCTCGGTGGGAAAAGTGGAATATTTCTTTCCACTCTTCTCACCCGGGTCGAGTGCAACATTTCACTTCCGGATAAGCCGCAAACGGTTGCCCACTTCTGGACCAACCGTAGCATAAGACTATGCGTACTGGGGTATCCTTCCTCAGGCTTACCCAGGGCTCCCAACCGTAGGCTGTTAGCAGGACACGTGAGGTGAGCGTATACTTACGTTTACAGTCTTTTTGTTTTACGACTCCTACCGACTAAAAAAACCTCACGTCACGCCCAACAGCCTGTGGTTGAGAGCCCCGGGGAAGCCCTCGGAAGGATGTCCCAGGTACGTAAGTAGATGCTTAACGCAGTAAGAAAACACTGAACTGCGCGTTACGGCTACGAGTTCTATGAGTTTGTGTGTCGCCCATACAATTTTTGTATACCACTAAAGCAGCAGTCAAGCATAAGTCCCACCAGCTGTACCGGTGGTCACAGTAGTTGCAACACCCGAGGCGCCACACTCGCGCTGCCGACCCTGTAAAACCTTCCTAAAATTCCTTTAGAAGAACTCCATACTCTAGGTGTTTGGGAAAACCGAGGCCGGGAGATCATTCCACAATCTAAGCGTAAGTGGAAAAAAGGATGTATCGGATGAACTACTTCTGTTAAACACACGTTACCCCTGTTAAAAGGGTGTTAAACCTATGAGTTGATCGCAAAGTTGTTCTAATCAAACGGAATAAAGAGAAAATAATAGTTTCTTAAATACGTAGAGTCGCACATTAAATTCAATAAGTTTCCTAATATAGTATCTATGGATAACAATAGATAACAAAATATACTAATGGAATATAGGTGTGACCGTGTGATACCGCAAAGCCGTCGCTTGCGGTAATTAATAGCGACAGTTGTGGGCGAATATTACCATATTGAATATTAACTCGAAAGTACTCGTAATAAATATCTACAGATGCCTAAGTCTTTGAGGAAACTAATCACCGAAAGGTCTAGTACTCTAGTAAGTTCTTATGCTTTATTTTTAACGTTAGGAAATTCCTACAGGAATGCTATGCCGGACTCCTACCGACTAAAAACTACACGTTTCCTGCCTAATGCCTACGGTTGGAAGTCCCGGGTAGGCCCTCGGAAGGATGACCCCAGAATTCCCAACAGATAAGTTCTTCTGCTGAGTAATATGTTTGAACTCGCGACTCAGTTTAATGTTATCGAACACCTACGCATAGGTACTTGTCGTTTGTTACATTCTTCCGAGGGCTTACCCGGGACTCCCGGTCATAGACTGTTGTAAGGCATTGTGTGGTTTTAGTCGGTAGGAGTCCGGCATAGCATCCATGTAGGATTTCCACACGGGGAAAAAAATACTGACATCAATTCAAAAAATACACCTAATGTTTCAAGTTTTTACCTTTGTCGGCACACCTGAAGTGCTGGTGTTTTAAATAGGTATGAAACTCGTCAAAATGATGCTACCCACTCCAGTCAAAGTCAAGCCATAGCGACATCTAGCGATTGTGGGCCACCCTCACAGTTCACAAGACTTTTGATAGTGGTCCTCAAGTTGGCGGCCCCATGATATGCCTAAAAACTAAAAATTGTCCAAATAATAAGAAAAAAATATTTCAAAATATTCGAAATTCATTCGAGTAGAAAATTGCAAGTCGAAGAGTATTTAGATTGTGACAGCAATTTATAAAATTGTAACAACAAAATAAAATTAGAATTTTAATTAAAGTTTCAAATGGAAATCTCGTTCGATATACCTACGTAAAATTTTACCAAATCCTGCGGGAAAATCCGATCGTTTAGGTAGCAACGAAAAGGAACAATTTATACCTAACCATTTATAATGAAAGCCTTAGGGCAGCCTTTAGATATGAAAGCAAAGTATATCGGAGAGGCTTTTTACATCAACTAGGGAGAAAACAAGCATACCGCTCGTCTTGCTGTCATTTGCTTTTTGTTGCCACGGGTACACGGGTATACACTGAACGCATGGCATTAAGAATCAGGAGAATGCTATATAACTTCGAAAATAAAATAGACAAAAGCAAAAATAAAATGAACTTTTGACGTAGGTACACCCACAACATTGGGTTCGAGCCAGTCTGCCGGAAATCCGGGGGCTATCCTTCTCGGCAGCCGGCGCTAGACAGCTGAGCAGAACTCTGCTGGGGGACGTTTGCAGTTATTCATGGATGCTATGCCGGACTCCTACCGGTTAAAAAACCTCACGTAACGCCCATCAGCCTACAGTTGGGGGGAGCCGCGGGTAAGCCCTCGGAAGGATGTCCCAGGACTTCGAAGTTAGGCCTTTGGTAGCAAACAAATTCTGTCTAAATCTAACATTACTGTAACCTCTATCTTCTTTAATTACATTCATACAAAGAAAACATCATCCTCTTTCCGTTTTAAAAACACACTAAGTATAAAGGTACGTTTTCCTTTAAAAAATCATCAGCGTATGGTGTGATAGAGTCGTACCACAATTACAATACCATTTTTCTGTTAAATACAATTACAATACCACTTTACATTACAACTGCGTCATTTTGTTAAATATAAAACGACTAACTAGTCTACTTTAACAACACATAATAGTCGTATATTCCCTTAGTAATTGCACTTCAATTAGTTTGAAAGCTAGATTGATGGTAGGTTGCTGTGGTGCATTGCAAACGGATCGGGTAGATTCAACCTATTCTTCGATTAAGTGTATAGAGTTGCTTAGTAGTATCGATAATGGATCGTTAATGGTTTATAACTAAGTGCCAACAAAACCTGGTAAAGGAAAGAATGTTTAGGTAGTACAAACGACTCTAAGGTCTTATTCGAATTATTATAATCGTGTAGTCGAATTGAAGAAAAATTCGAGTCCCATCGGTTTATCAGCTGATGCCCTAGTTTATGTTCATTTTGGCCCAGAACTTACACCCCACTTTGTTGGCCAAATGTTCAAAAAGAATCTATTTTATAATAATGATCCATCGATACTGTAGCTAACAAGATCTCACGTAAGGTTATGTTCTATTTGGCCCAGAGCTTACACCCGACTTCGTTGGCCAAATGTTCAAAAAGAATCTATTTTCCATAATGATCCAACCGATACCAGCTTACAGACAAATTCTCACGTTCATACAAATCAGACAATAACTCGTATCACTGCGACCTACATTCCGCCTTCCGGATTTTAGGAACGGATTATAACATCGCAAAAGACATGCAATAAGGGGAGGGGCTACACACGAAGCACCTTGACTGCCTTGACCCACCTTCAGTTATTTTCGATCAAATCGCGTGTAAGTACGAGGTAGCTATCGCAAGTTTTCAAGCATTTAATATTAGCGAATAATCATTCTTAATCGCCTTTGAATATTATGTATTGATAAGCAATTCACCATTCATAGAGTTGTATGGTTTTTGTGTTAGAAAATTCTCAGTTGCAGACAGTCTGGAAACGTGCCCAGTAGACGTTATTGGGCTCGCCCCTGTGACGTGGGACCAAAAATAGTGAAATGTAGGTGTTACGTTGACTGGCTAGCTTCTCAGACGAGATTCTTATATTATTTAAGAATGCAATTCCGTGTCTAAAAGAATTAGCGACGAAGGTAAAGATTCATAGATTTAATAAGTACATACTTAATTTTATAATTATTGTAAAAAATAATTGTTTATTAAGGCTAAAGCGATAAATTACTAATTACCAGTCGCCGACTCGCCTCGCCTCTTCGATTATAATTTTATATCAATTCATCTAGGCTGACAAGTTAAGGCAAGGTAACAGTTACTAAAAATAAAAAAAGTTGTATGTAAAAACTTTACCACCAGTTAAGAACTGGTGGATAACTCTTCATTTTAATTTACCTCTATCGAGCGCAGAACTTTGATCTATAATATATCCACGTTTCAGCACTGGGCAGTTCGAATTGTGGCTCGGATTACAATATGGATTTAGATTTTCTCCTGAATATACCTAGTGTCCAGTTACTGCAATAGGCGTATTTGCATGTTTCATACCTACATCTAGACCAGTGGCGGCCAATCGGTCAACGGGATATACCTAGTCGATCGTGATCGTGACCTGACAAAAATATACAATATGTTATTAAAAACAGGTACTACATACACAATTGTGTACTGTTCTCATTTAATATTTCAAGAAAAATGTACATTGCACAGGACTCCGTTATACATATACGTTTATGTTTACGTTCTTATGCCTAACCAAGTTGGTTACCTGTGCTTGACGAATTAAAGAAGGCTGATTTCTACTACAAGAAAAGCATACCTTTATAAATACAATCGTTCAAACCTTTTCTGTACATCTGCACATTTTTTCAAGCGCCATTTAATTTTATCGAATAAAAAAGTAAAATCACCTGAAGGGGTAATTCATTAAAAAAGCTTTTTACAATACTACATTATGCAGAGCCAAACCATTAATTACAATGCCGTACCTGAAAGGGAACACGGAAAAGGTCGATAGATACAATATGGATGCCGATACAGAATAGAAAATATCAGGCTACCATGAAGTTCTTTGTATGGAAAACCGAATATATTCAGGTTATTTTGGTGATAGATGTGAATTAATCTTTGATGAGGACAGACACTTTTTCGTATGGGTATCAAATCAAGATGATACATAGTAACCTAAACATTTTTGTAGTCTTGTTCCGGGGTATAGATTTCTTTTTTTCCAAGTTTTTCAGTAGGAAGACAATTCATGAAAATTTTAAGAGCGAGCGCACGGAAAGCCTAGCATGTTTTTCTGATAATTATGATACTGTATCTAGATTGGAGTTTAAAAAATAAATTCATAATGAATATTGACGGTGTAAAAGTCAAGAGGCTAAGGTGTGAAGAACATTCAGGAAAACGGTATCTGAGCTCCGGAAGACAATATTCGGAAGCGTACAGGAAGAAAGAAAGAAAGAAGAAAGAAAGATGAAGAGAACGATGAAGAATTTCGACCGATGCGGCCAAATACCAGGCGATTCGGTACTAGAGCTATGCAAACATACAATACAATAACCTTTACGATTTAGTAGTTATCGTAAACATAGGCTAGGAGGAAACGCAGACCAGTCATAGTAAAATACTGTATGCGACTGTGTACACTATTTGTTTAACCAAGCTGGTTAATGTTTGGAAACTTGGCAGCCATCGTTCGTCAGATAGTTTTATTGTTAAATATATTGTTTATTAGCAATGGTTGCGCCCTTTTGTACATTTTATGCGGGTCATTTAGCCGGTAATGGTCGTTAAAGCGGGACACGGTATGTAGAAATATTTGGCTCGTGTTGTTATGGCGTTATATTTGAAATGTCTTTAGATTTGAGATGGTAATGAGAAAATAGTTCTTGTAGAAATGGTTGGTAGTGTTGGATCGTAATATTTGACGTCATATCCTTTGTGATCGCTCTACATTGTCCTTGTTAATAGTAATTTTGATAATAAACGCATGAGGATTGCGGGTATTAAAATATTTAACGTATTTTGCGATATATCGAACGACACTGCTAATCTAATAAGTAAATGAGAGTTTGTGAGTGTCTAAATTTATTTAATACTAGCTGATGACCGCAGCTTCGCCCGCGTAAAATTTGTTCCCACGGGAAGTTATTCCCGGGATAAAAGGTAGCCTATGTGTTATTCCCTTAGATCATCTAACCACAGGATGCGCCTTACTTAAGCATTGTTTTCTGCCATGGCACATGACCATTTGGTCTTTTGGCTTTATGAAAAGCCTGTACATCAGTACATCATTTTATATGCTTAAACTAGTACATTACATTGTAGTTGACTGTACAATAACAATTAACACACAACAGCCATTACGCGTTTGTCGATTAATACATTTTTAAATGCAATGAAATTTTATATGTCTTTGTGTTTCCCCCTTCACTTGTATGAAAACTGGCAGAATATTTTTGTATGCGGTGGTTCGCAAAGGCTAGTCCCGTGTTATATGGTCTAAGGTTATTCCAGACTATAATGTATCTCTGTACCAAATTTCAGCCCGATCCGTTCAGCGGTTTGAGCGTGAAAGAGTAACAAACATCCACACTCACAAACTTTCGCATTTATAATATTAGTAAGAAGTAAGAAGTAAGAAGTAAGATTTAAAATGACTGAAATTATTACATACCTGTTTGAACAGAAGATTTTCAATTTTTTGTACGGTAATAATCTTCCTAGGGCCACAGATACAGGGCGGGTGCCAGTATTTTGGGCAGACAGATCGACAGTCTTAGATAAGTAAATAGATTGATAAATTTACACAGAATGTACTTTATTAATCGGTACATCTAAGGAATAAAATATCTGATGACCTACTTGATATAGTTTTTAATCAATCAGTTCGATCAAATTATAATCAATTTTTGGATTATAAGTAGACTAAGTACAAGTAGCAAGGTACAAATATTTTCAATAGATGGCCTCCAGGATAAAAAAAAACACTCAATAATTCAGGTACTTGCCAAGATAACATAATAGACTGGTACGAACTCAGGAATCGTCTTTACCTGCAAAAGAAAAATAAGTTTCGTTAATACATGATTTCTTGCTAAGTGGATTAATTAATAACCATTTAAGTAATCTTGTAATCAATTTTGACTCATTGACACCAAGCAGATGAACTGCATTTTTTATTGCAACCTATCCATCATTCATAATTAATTAATTATCGATGATTACTTAATTCTATACTTAGCCTGTTAAGTCTTACTATGCAAATTGTCAGCATCAAAATGCCGTTACAAAACCTTAAAGATACAATCTGCATGACGAGCGCAATATATCAATCTTCTCATTGTACTTGAATAGATCCCCCTTAGAAAGATCCAGTGATTTGCGTGCAGTGTCATTGAATTGTATGACATGTGTGCTCTATGATAATCCAAACCCTCGGTTCAAATCGATTGATGCTCCTGTGACTATCAATTTAGAATTGCAATTTGTTTTATACCTATTTGTTTGGCACAAATTGAGGCATACAGAGCAATTGGCTTTGCTGTTTGGTTTACAGAAATGGAGTTTTCGGATGGTTTACGAATTTAGTTGCTGGGAATATTTATATACATTTCGATGTCTATTTGTGAATACATGTACATGTATTGTGTTTTTATGTGTACTTGATGTCACTAAGGAATGTTGTGGAACCCCACCAATGTTGGATGTACAAGGAGTTTTAGGATGGCATAGATACGGCTTCAGCCGTTACAAAATTACTACTTAACTTACTGGTTGTACCTACTTGATGACTACCACGGAACTGTCCATTGACACTAGAGTAATTTAAATTTATTTTTAGTATTTTTTAATTTTTATTTAGTAATTTTATTTTAAAAAACTTTTTTATACTTACTACAAACTTCTCAAATATTATTTGATCATCTTAATCGTTTAGAAAAAAAAAAACAAAACGCAGGTGGACGACGCTCATTTCATCATACAGTATAGTTCAAGTTACTATCGCGACTTTTTGCGAACGATCAGATATAATCAGAGAAATAGACACAGCGAAAGAGACATTCTGCGAAAGTGGCAATCAGCGACAAGTACATTTTTGGACTAGCAGACATTTTGCGATAAAGGCAATCTGGGAATAAGCCGAGAATTTAATGATGAGAGAACACTGTTCTAACTTTCCTGTAGTCAAATTCGAGCAGAAATTCATTTCTATAGGTATTTACGTACTTTTTCAAAAATTACGCACTGCTAGTTACGCACATACTTAGTCACTCAACGTCTTTCCTTGAGCTTGGACATCATTAAAACCACCAATCAACTCTTTACGCGTAGGAAGTGTCCTTAATAATACTATTACATCGATTCAAATTTATAAGCGGAAGTTCCATTGACGTAACTTAATTTATTAGATGATACATATTTTAACAAAACTTCCTGAATAACACTCACATTAGGGTAGAAACTATCGGACAGTTTTTTACCCCTTTCAACATCTATTGAATATTTTGACATCAGAACGTCACTTAAAGCTCGAACTTTCAAATTAAACAATGTATTTTTAGCATACTTTTTCTCTGTTGAGAGTACTGGGGTATACTTCAGAGGGCTCACCCGGGGCTCCCAACCATAGGCTCTTAGGTAGGATACGTGTGGTTTTTAGTAGGTAGAAGTTCGGCATAGAATCCATGTAGGATTTTATTCACGTAAAACAAAACATACTTTTTCATATGCGAAAAAGCATTTTTCATTTTCGAGCCCCATACCAGCTCCATGAGCAAGTGGTGCACCTACTGATTAACAGACGAGGCCATTGCGCAAAGAAGGGAATTTTGAAACTAACCCTTCGTATAAACCAAACCGTCTGATCAGCATGATACATTAGGGACATCATTCTCCCAAAATGTGCTGCGTGTTTTGTGGCGAAAATAGGCTGAGGGCTATTTTCAGCAATGCTAAAGGCTGATAGTCGATAATTTGATCACCTAATTAGCTGCTCGTAGCACATAAATGCGTATTGGCTATTTAGAGGTGTCCCTTGAGGACATCAGTAATTGAGAATCGTGGAGCAGAATTACACAATTTTCTATAATATGTAATCGAATGACATCGGTCTTGAAAGGTCATTTATCTCTTCAAACGGGGTTGGATATCTTCGACAGGTAACTTTAAAATAATCGTGTCAGTGGTGTCGTTTGATAAAATATCAATATGTCAAGGAGCCTTATCAAAGAAAAAAAAAACATTGCCGTTTAACGCAGCTTCTTTCATTATACATACATAGAATGACGAACAAACAATTGTTTGTATTTTATAATCACGCTGTGATCTCACGCTTCACCTTGTTTTGGTATAAATTATACAACCTTCGTGTGCTTATACATTTTTATGGACTTCTTGGACCGAAGAATTCACTAGAAACTTATTGTTTTGTCGCGAGAAAAATAAAATGTACAGATGTAAAAAAAAAGTGAACTGTGGCATAATGTACAAAATAATGGGGCCGTTCTCGTGCTCTTACCCGCATAGAAAGTGTCGAATTTATTACCGAATAAAATGTTCTACATTCATTAGAGATTACCACACAGAAAACCTGCTTTCACACAACAGCCAAACGTGACAGGCCGCCAATTCGTGACCTTCGAATTCTTTTATGTCCTGTTGCCCGTTTCCATTATAAATATGAGACATGTCACAAGTTTTTCGTATACGTTTTAAGTCGTATTGCTTGAGAATCGGACAATGCTTGGGGTATCCCTGAGGGATAGACTCCGAAATAAGACTATCCGGCGGAGAACTAAAGTGGTCGACATAGCTCGCAGAATAAACACATTGAAGTGGCAGTGGGCTGGCCACATCTGCAGAAGAACCGACGGCCGATGGAGCAAACGGGTTCTAGATTGGAGACCGTGACTTGGCAAACGTAGGGTAGGACGTCCGCCCGCCAGATGGACCGACGACCTGGTAAAGGTCGCAGGCTGGGACTGGATACGGAAGGCGCCGGACCGTGTGTTGTGGCGTAAATTGGGAGAGGCCTACGTCCAGCAGTGGACTGCCATAGGCTGATTTTATTGATTTTTTGATTGGTTGAGAATGCCTAGGGGTAAAAAAAATTGAAAATAGTACCTGTCAAGCCTTCGTGCAGGTCAGGAATCTGGTTCCCACCCAAGTTAGACAATCCGAGCCATCATTAGCTCCAATAACATCAGTCCACGACGGGGATACCTAGTGCCCCCGCCGTTAAAGTAATTCATAAGCGTATGCCCAGCATTAGCTGAGTGACGCTGCGTCACCCTTCCCTAGAAGGGTGATCGCACGCCTCCGATGAGTCGGTGATCGCATCCGAAGAGTCTCCAAGGCCTGAGGGCTAGAGGCTAAAGGTAGAGTTTAGTCAGTAAGAGTCTGACATAATCACACGGCCGGCCGTGTGGTACGCATGTAGCGTTCTCTACCTCCACCCCTCGCTCCCGGGTGGTGCCTTAGGGCTCAAAAAAAAATTACCGTTCAACCTCCGAACCTCTGCCTAGTCAGAGCCCTATTAGATCTATTAGTGTGCATGTGCATTCGCTTGCATGTAAGGCAAGTCTGTGATCGGAAGTAGGCCTTCCCTACCAGAAGACTAAGTTGGTGATGAAGAACTCTAATGGTAAAACTTAGAACATAGCTTCAGGTAATGTTTAAGTTTTAAAATTAAATGACGGCAGCGTACGAGACAAAACAATTATCTTATACTGTCAAATTACCAATAAAATGTTTAGACGATGAGAAACTGTTCTACACTTCCTAGTCGAATTCGAACAAAAAATTATAGATTTATAGGTATTTACTAGTTACGTACTTTTTAAAAAACTACGCACTGCTAGTACGTACATACTTAGTCACTGTACGTCTTTCCTTGCGCTTGAACAAAATTAAAACCACCGTTTAATTATTTATGCAGAGGAAGTCCTTTAACGTAACATAATAGATGATACATTTTTAAAATTAAATGACGTCATTTTACGAGACAAAACAATTATCTTTTACTGTCTAATTACCATAAAAAATGTAAAAAAACAATTTTTCCAAGACAACATCTTTATACTTAACTTCCTTATTACATAACACAAGGTCGAAGTCTCAAAATGTAGTTAACACAAGTTTGCAAATTATGCCATGAAGGTTTTTGAGATATTACACTTTGTCTCTGGCTTTATTCTGTCTGAAAACGTGTCCAAATTACAATATTAACGTAGTGTAATTCTAGCGATTTCAACATATCTGCTAGGTACATGCACTGCCTGAGACTGCTTTTCTGGAAAGCTGTATTCTGGGAGTCTTCAAGTCTAGAGTGAACAGTATACTTCTAGACAAGCATGATCCACTTTTGAACACATCATCACTTATCAATGGTGAGATAGTCGTCCAACACGAGTCTATCGTTACTAAAAGAAAGGAAACATAATATGAAATGTAAATTTGGGACCAAGAATTTGGTAGAACATTGAGAATAAGGTCCGTGTTCGGATACACGGCTTCCACAGTCAACCAATCGCGAATTTAAAGCTGATTAAAGCCACACACACTGCTTTAATAGTATTACCTATACATGGTGATGGAATATTCTAGACTGATTCGCATGCCGTGCGTACTGCTTGATTTAATCGAGGGATTGCATTGCGGGAAGCCATTTGACATGCAGTTTTATTCAACGTAAACTTACCGTAGGGGTATTTTTAGTACTAACAGTTAGTTCCAGTAAATGAAACGACACACTCAGTAGAAGGAGTATTAGAAAACGATTTTGAAAATATAGCTATTGGTAATAGCAGTAGAAAGATCATTAACACACTTACATACCTACATGTGCATGATTCACGATACAAAGGTATTTGAGGAAACACGTGGACTTGTTTAAACAAGTAGACGGGAAGAGCTCCAGACAGCGACTATGCTAGTCTATAAGTATGCATTGTTGGAATGTAGGTCATATATACATGTAATACCGATATTATTGATAGCTTTTTCAAATATTGCTGCAGAGCAATTGAACAGCTGAGCGGTGTGCTTCATGGATGAAAATACTCCTATGGATGTTCGTGCAGACGGACCGGCTCAATCAGCAGCAGCATTTGTGGTGTGACATCGTGAATGGGTTTTCTTTTTTTTACGTGAGGGAATATCCTCATGGATGCTACCGACTAAAAGACTTCACGTATCCTGCCCAACAGCCTACGGTTGGGAACCCCGAGTATTTCGTTTGCAATCGAGATTATAGCTTCTCGAATTTTCAATCGATTTACAACGTCACTAAAAAATATCTACCAGTGCCTAAAGCAAGTCGACGTTGATTCGATGTGATTTTAAACCAAGTTACTAACAAATATTGAAATCCCAACAAACTCTATAGAAGCAAAGCTCGACTATTACCTACTGCATGCCATCTCTCAACTTTACCAACTTCAACGGGTTGATGTGAACACTTTTGCTTCATACTAACAAGCAAACTGGAAAAGTTGCATATATGCTACTAGGTAGTTCAATAACTGTTGATGAAACTTTACTTCCTTTTCATTCGTATGCAGTAACAGTTGGAATAAAGTTTGTAAGAGAGGGAGAATAGAAAATAAGGGAGCGAGAGAATTCTAATTATTAATATTAGAAGGTAGTATCTCTAAAAGATGTCTCAAGAACGTGGCATCTCATAGTTCAAGGTATTTCATTAGCGAATAGTTTAAGTAAGGTGACTGTGTGCTTTAAATGTAAGTTTCCAACAGACTACGTGACGCAAAGGACTTTAATGTGTGATGTTCTTGGAGAAAACATTAACTTTTATGTTTTTAAGGTTATATTACAGTCGCGTCTTAGTATCGCCGGTTACTTTTTATTCGCTCGTAATTATCTCTATATTCCCAGAGACGCGTGAGGACTGGTAAAAATAGGATATTTGTGTCATTCATTTACACAGGGCATCTAGCCCAGTGGCGGATAAAGAAATTCTGGACAAGAATAAAGAAAACAATTTGTAGGGAGAAGGCGCGTACTCCCAAATGAGCCACTGGCAAGTAAGGGTATGCATCTTCCGTTATTCGGCTTGTATATCCAGTACGTTGGAACAAACCATGAGGTGGAGATGGGTTAGTCCAGGGCCATATGAATTTGTGATATGGGATCTTGGCAACTGATAAATACACTAACTTGTATGGTTCAAAATATAGAACTATACATTTATATGTATAGTTCTATATTTTTTTGTTACAGTTTTGACTTTTCTATCATTTTATTATTAAAATGATAGAAAAGTGAAAACTGTACATTGGAAATATTTAAAAAAATAATACTCGCTGGTTGTTCAAGATACCGAAGCCAAAAATATACCTAGTTAGAAAAAAAATTGTCTGTTTGTCTGTTTGCTTTGCTTTGTCCGGAAGGATCTCGAAAAGTACTTAAAAGATTTGATTCAAAATATTAACTAGGGTAGGGTCTTCAAATAGGCTATATATTATCATGCTACATATCCTAGGGGCTAAGTAGAGAGCAATCAAACGTGCATAATAACAAAATTTTCACGCGTACGAAGTCGCGGGCAACAGGTAGTAAAACATAAAACTCCAAAAATAAGCTGAGATCTCAGTCCACTACTCCAGTATTTGAAGCTGAGACCTTAGTCCACTACGTAACCAAGACTATAATACCTATCCATACTCAATTGAGGATCAAACCGTGTGTCGGTAATGTAAAGAGACAGCGAGGAGTCAAACGGAATCGCAAACGAAACGCAAATTAACCGAGAGGTTATTTCATTCATATTAGATGAGCGGCTAGCACTGCGGTTTGCATTCCCAATAGAAAAGCCCTTTTTCAGTGGTTATTTACGTAAGGGATCAAGATGTGGGGCTGAACGTAATTTAGTTATGTTTGATAGTTATTTAGCTAAGCTTGAAGTATAAGATAGAATACAGTTCCTTGTTATCGGAAGGCTCACCTACAGCAAAATAGAAGTCATGGAAATATGGAGTCTTATCACACGTGATCTAAAGTGTGAAAATAGCCTAAATCGCTTAACACGTCGAAAGGTTTTGCACGATGCAACCTGTTTTATATTTTACGTCAGTTCTCTTCTCATGACGCATAGTCAACGCAATTGTTACGCAGTCGCATAGTTAATAGTGGTATCTATACTAATATTATAAAGAGGAAAGATTTGTTTTTTTGTTTGTTTGTAACGAATAGGCTCCGGAACTACTGGACCGATTCAAAAAATTCTTTCACTGTTGGGAAGCTACACTCTTTGCGGTGAACATAGGCTATATTTTATTCCCGTATTCCCAAAAATACCTTCTAGCTTTTAAGACAGAATATAAAAAGCCAGAAGCAACGCTATAGCAAAACTAGGTATTCGTAATAAGTAGGGCCCCTATGAAGCAGAGTTAGGCTGAGCGCAGATTATAGTCACGACAGTTTTAAGACAGACTTGTCTCACATAGACAAGTCTGTTTTAAAATCAAAACGAAACTGTTCTGTCTACGACACGTCGCACGGTGGATCCTGTTGTATGGGATGGTTGGTCAATATTATTTAACTACGTTCCGAGACTTAAGCTAAGTCTTAAAGGTGTATAATACATTCATACGTACCTAAATACATAAAATCACGCTTATTTCTCACTGAGGTAGGCAGAGACCACTGATTACCACTTGCAACGCTCCCGGCAAACATCTTTCGCTTTCTTAACTTTCATAATTGTCTTTATTAAAGGTGTTTTGAGGCAAAATAACTTTATTAATGTCTTCATTATTCTAAACAATTTAAATATATATCACAATAAATGGATTTATGAAGGCTAGATTCTTTTAATCTGGTAAAATAATTTCTAGCACCTCACCAGGAAGAGTAGTTTTATATTTTCTCACAACCCTTGAGCACGATACTACTGGATCCGAAAAAATTAAATACATCCGTTAGAGTGTCCTTTCTTGAAGTTTTACGAGCGTTAAATTAAGAAGGAAAGATATGAGACGCGTAGCTTTGTACCACGTTCTTCTTACTTTATTGCGCTTCAGTAAACATAGACAAAGCGGTTTGAGGAGATACTGCCTCTTGTTCATTTACTGTGGTTTTCGGTGATAGAATATCTTTTAATTTATTTAATTGGGAATGGTGGCCTTCAGTTCGAAAATACATTTGAGCAGAATAAAGAAGTTCACTGCCAGAACCGGACGCACGTAAAACTTCGGTCTTCCTACGCTTACTGTGGTCACTACACTGCTCAAAATCCTTCGGAGGTCTACCTGGGCTCACCCTTTGCTTAATAATATATTTTTTTTAAATACAAGTCTCATCTAGCCACGTTGAGTTATTTTTTACAAACCTTTCTTTGATTCTGTTCGACGATTGTCATTTTATTTTAAAAGATTTTAAAAAAATATGCAGTGTTTCTTTAAGGGAAGTTATATCTGAAGCAGGGCAGTTGGTTTCTGCAATAATTATCTCCTCTAATTTTAAAAACTTGCTATCTAATTTCTTGCATTGAATTAAAAACAATTTGTCACACAAATCTCTCCTTTTTACTGGATAATCCACTATTCCTAAGAAAAAAAAAAACGAAAAAATATCCTATATAATTGGCTACAATACAATTCAAAACTAAACATTCATGTTAAAGACGAAAATTTTCACAGTTAAGTGTAATAACTAACCAAAACACGACTGGCTCATATTTTTAATCTACTACCGTGAAACTATAAACCACTGCCATTTGAAAAGGAGCATTTTGTCTGAACTTTTGATATCAACTATATAAAATACACTAACTAACGAGTTACGGAGAACTAATTAGTACCCTGACAAAATGCACTTTTTCGAAAAAAAACAGTATCAAAACCGCACTTCTGAAGAAAAAGTGGTTTTTAAATAAAAATTTATTATGAAGAAGTAATTTTATCGTGAAGAACTAAATTTATAAATTTTAAATACTACATACCTTCAGCATCACTCATGATTTTTTTTATTAATTATACCCTGTTACTTTTAAAGTAATACAATGTTTCTATACTGCACCAAACTTAAAAAACGTTATTGACTACAAGGAAAATATAAATATGGTCAACTTTGTCATATCATAAAAAGTATACTAGACAACCAATACTACTTTAATTACATATAATAAATGTGGTATATACTCTATTTGCTAAATCTATGAAAAAATATTATCTACCGGCATTTTTTTAATTTTGATTAATGACCAACCAGCTCCTACTACAGGATCCAACGTGCGTCGCACACCTTAGACAAAACTGTTTTGTCTACGATACGCATCACACGAACACCGTCCACGCCGCGTCTATTGGTCAATACTTCAGTACCCAGTACGCGACAAAATTAAGCAGGACCCAGGACCTTTTTCGGACGCGCGCGATATACCGCTCGGGTGCGTACAGTCGACGTTCGGCCGCGTCCGAATCCGAGATAGAATATATTATACTATCTGTGGTCCGAGCGACCGGGTGACCGGATTGATGCACGCTTGGGAACATTTTGTTCCGTAGTGTATCTCAACTTAAAGCGTACGAGTAGTAAGTAACGAATACTGTTGAATGTTATATGAATACTTGAGGCACGCCTGCCAGCTTAATGGGCTCAGGAGATGGTCAAGCGACTTGAGTCAATATCAAGTGTACATACACGTCGATGCATACACACGTGCAAAGAAATCATGCACACTGAAGCTACTTTTATTCATATTTTAATCGACCTGTCAAGTGCACATTGACCATATAAGAGCACATTAGTCGAGGCACGTGTAGTACCTGCCAGATAATAATACATTAAACGAATAATATTTATTATTATGATAAATGAAGCAAAAGTGACATATTTTATTTTTTAATTATCTCGAAAACGGTGCGTGCTATCGTAAAAATAATGGCAATTTTGACCCCCCTTTGAAACCCCTCATCCGCCAAATATACATTACGAATAACAATTTTTTTATACCACTAAGGTGGCATAATGTTGCCTGTAGGTTTATTTGTTGGTTTGATATCAATCGTCAAAAAGGGTCCATGCTGGCGGTGTTGCAGTCATCCTCATCAGCTAGCAGTTTCATAGAAGAGAATGATTACAAGGTAGATTTTTTTTCGAATCTCCATCAGAACTACAGTCACTAGTCACAACCATGAAAGATGATTGTCTAATGAGAGGCTTACATTTGAACGCGACTAAAACGAAAGTGATGGTATTCGAAAGAAAGGAGGACAGAACGAATGCCAGGATAACTGTAAATGATGTAGTGCTGGAACAGGTGGATGAGTTTGTATATCTTGGATGTGCATTTAGCAGGGATGGACGGTACACCGCTGATGTAGAAAAGAGGGTAACTGCGGGCAATAGTGTGAATGGAGCGTTAGGCAAACTTTTAGGTACCAGGGCCTTAAGTCAAAAGGCCCACCTCACAGTACACAATGCGGTGCTGATACCTACGCTAACGTATGAAAGCGAGAGTTGGGTATGGCAGGAAACGCGCGCTACGCAAAATCTGCGGAGTACCTAACGCTCGCCGATCGCGTTCGGAATGAAGATGTAAGAAAGAGAGTTGGTCTGAAAGAGAGTGTCGGTGTTAAAGTAAGGAAGGGCATGCTACGATGGTTCGGGCATGTGGAACGAATGGGAGATGAAAGAATGACAAAACAGATATGAAAGTTGAAGAAGCAAGTGAGGTGTGTATGGACCGTGCCGTGTGGCACTCGGTTCTTTCTGCCTACCCCGCAAGGCATTTGGCGTGAAGATACTTAGTTAGTTAGTTAGATTTTTTTTATAAATCTTGTATATCGAAAACCGTGCGTGATATCCTGATATTGCAAATACAACAAAATTTTCATCCCCTTTAAGAAAGCCCCAACCATAAGGGGCAAACACATTCAAACATAACTGACCCCCCCCCCCTTATTTTTTGCAAAGCGGGAATTTATGAAGGTCAACAAACCTGTCAGAACAATCAGAACGCTGTATCTACTTGTACGAAAGACCGGGTACTGGTCCGGGTACTGTTCGAATGCCATATGGCACGGTTCGGAAAGCTATGCTATATGTCAGGACATCATCGGGTACTGTTTTGCGCAAGTCTATAGGAGAGGGGGGCCCGCCGCTAGACAGTTTCGTCTTTGATGTGCGCGCCCGCATGCATATAAAAGGGAAGCCGACAAACGTTAGTCAGACTTGTCGCCTTGTAGGTAAAGACAGCTTTGTCTAAGAGACGTTTTGTTCGAAGTGTGCGCCTCTCTATTCATCTCGTAAAGAAATAGACTGTCTTAAGTCTGTCGTGACTATATTCAGCCTTACGTACGTGTAGGTACAGAAAAAAATATAACCGAGGTCAGCAACTCTTTGAGTTATCGTAGGTACCATTAATTATTTTGGATTTTGTTACCTGCACTATCTTCAAGAATCCCGACTCCACGAAAAACATGTCTCAAGGTTGTCAATTTGAACACCATATTTTGGGTTTGGTACTATGATATTCCCTCCGAAACATCAACGAGTAGAAGTTTAAGTGTATTGCCTCAGCGAGCCACTGGAATTTAAATTTGGACTAAAACCACTCGGCACTTCTTTTATATAACTCGAAAAAAGTGCGATTCACATAAATTGTTAGGTCAATGAAGTAATTTTGACGTTGCAACATAAAAAATAATAAAAAAACAAAACTGCATTATAACAAAACGCAACAGGGTATTGTGATTGTACAAGAATGATTTACAGTACCCGCAACGCCTATTTCTGGCGGATCAAGGTAAATTCAATTAACATGGCGTCACAAAACAAATGCTTTCAGATTGGCAGGAGGATGTTTGTTACTCAATCACGCGTTGGATTTAGACGTACCATTTGATTTGTGGCGAAAACAAACTGTGCAAAAGATTTTTCAAGATGGCGCTGGAATGTATTTGTTACAGATTTAATATTTTTTTTAATTATTGATGAATTCGATTAATAGATGTAAATAAAATTATGTAAATTGACTTGGCATTGCAGTTTAAGTTAGTTGAATAATCTGGGCTTGTTTTGTTATGTCATCCAGTGATGCTCACTGACCTACGTACCCCAGAAATATCGCCGACAACGCGATAGCAATATTTATTTATTGATAAATATACCTACGTCACGTATGTACATAATGTTTCAATACTATAAGTATATAGGTATTAAACTTAACTTCTTGGAAAGTTAAACTTGACTCGATTTTGGTTTAACCATTTTCTTTTGGATGTAATGCGTGTATACTTGTTAATGCAGTGTTCATTAAGAATAGATTTTTAATAGGATAGAATTAAAAATACAATATCTACTTACAACTCCTCTGAATGAACGACCTCAAAATTACAGGACGGAGTTTTCCTCAATTGAGTGATTCAAAAGGATTTTTAAGTAGATTTAGTATTATACGTTTCAAAAATGTATTTTCCGTGAGAATAAGTTAAGTTTTCCGGAAAAACCACAGAGACTGAAACAAACATTTCCTAGAAGAGAACGGTGCAAAGATGTAAAGGAGCGTAGAATAGTTACTATTTTATATTACAATTTAAATATGAACAGCCAGAGCACCACCATTTTTTTTACAAATTAGAATTATTCAAAAGTTTTTTTTTCTTCTATAATTAGGTAGTCAAAATGCCCACCTGGACTGAAAGAATTCACGCCGACATCCAGCAAATTGAAGGCTATTGTCACAGTTCACAGTCCTCAAGACTATTGATAGTGGCCCTCAAATTGGCGTCAAAATTGCGGTACTTTCTACCCCCACTCCGACGCAACTTCACAAACAAATAGTAAGTTAATCTTCTGCGGGTTACGCTTACGTGTACATTACCCGTATCGAGCGTTACAATTGAAGTGTTATGACGTCATGCTGCGTAGAAATGTAAGTAATTCTAGACAGCGTTTCATTGAAGTTAGAAAGGCGTCAACATTTGGACGTTATAATTCAAGGTAAGAAGTGTTTTTTTGTGAAGACCATTCACTTTTTAAACGTACGTAATTCAGGTGAGAGTTGTTCATTACTTTGATAAATAAAAATGTTTTTATTATGCTATTACTATACGTGTTTGTATTTTTGATCATAACATTACTGTGCTCAAGATACTTTGCAGACCATACAAGGTTTTATAACTCTTTACCGTAAAGATAATCTGAGTTTGACATGTGTCAATGGTTCGCTCACCTGTCATCGAACTGTCACATTCATTTTCGGTAACGTTTGTTTGAACAAACAGACCTCACGATTTAAGAATCTAGAGATCCGTTAGTCGTTGAATTTCGACAGTTATTAATTTTAATTAAGGAGGTACGTGAAGGTTTAATAACATCTTTATAAATTTAACTGTTTTAAATTTCAAGTTATTTCGTTGGCACGTTTTCTTAGAAATTCATCGTTCACGTATAGATAACACTACCGGTGATTAACCAATAAGATTTTTGTAAAGTTTGAACGTTTTTTTCGCAGTCGCAAAGGAGAATTTTGGGTAAGGTAGTTTGGCATGGTCACAGTAAGTATGGATCTATTTATCTGTGGTATAAAAGTATGAAAACCTTAAAACCCTTTTTGTGACACGGAATAGGTAAGTAGGTGTGTAATCTTTTTTGATGTTAGCTTGAACAAATCTGCAAAGAACAGAATATTTATTGCTCCTATTTGTTTTAAAATGTACCGTTTGAAAAGTAGTAAGTAGGTAGTACGTAAATGTTTATATATTACGATTTACAGGTACGTTGATTAATATCGTCTTATCGATAAAACTTCATTCTGGATGAATATTTCAAGGGAAAATAAATAAACATTTTCATTGCTTTATAGGAATCGATCAATATTGTACGCCTTCGAACAGAAAAAATGTGAAGAAGATTCTTAGAACACTCGTTGCAAATAGCCTATTTGACAATCGATTTAAATACATACTACTGCAATCGTAAGGCAGGCCAAGAAAAAAATATTTTTTTTTTTTTAATATTAAGGTCGCCAAATTGACGCCTACCGGCTGATAGACAGCCATGGCGACATGTAGCGATTGGGGGCCACTCTGACAGTCCATAGTTCCATACTACTTCTGACACAGGTCCTCTAGTAGTTGGCGGCCATATAAATATCATTTCCAATTGCATAAAACTACAAAAGGACAGTGACTTTTTATTATTCAAATCAAATGTATGACCTGGGCATTCATGACGACCCTGGAAAAGGTAGGGATTGGATGCAAAAGGTGCAAACAAAAATCTTTCCTCTTGGTATTATTAGTATGGGTTAGATCGTGACTTATACTCAATAACTACGAGTATAACTGAAATTTAACTATATACCTAGGTACAAATAAAGCAAAAAAAAAATAAAAAAAAATATTTAAATTCTTAATTTATACGAAAACGTTATTTTTAGCACAATCTCTATTTCGATCTAACCCTAACACTCTCGAAGAGAGGTAGGTAGGTAAGCCTTAATGCGGTTAACCTTGAGCTTTTTCTCTCTCTGTCGCACAACCTCTCAAAGACAAAGACAGCATGAGTCTCACGCTTATAAATATAGCTATGTTCACAAATACACTCAAAAACCTGAATAGAATTTTAGGCTTTAACGGAATTGAAATGGTCGACTTTACATTCATTAACAGTATTAGGTACTTATTTGAAAATTATATGTTAGTTAAAGGTAGGTAGGTACAATATAAATATTAATATTATTAAATGTGACCACAGCGGCAACTAGATTCAAATAGTTTTGAATTTTCCTGCTTGACATTAAATGTTATCCAAGATACTTACATTGTACTTTCCGTTAATAAAAACAAAACTTGCTGTATTGTTTGACGCAGTTTACAAAATAAATCATACCTATTAGGTTGTGGTAATCAAAATAAACGTGACAACGACTTATATTTTGTGGTAGGTGTACAGCGAATGAAAGAAAGTTTCATTTAAAGATAGACAATCGCCACGTTTCGGGGGATATGGAAGTGGCGACCGAGTTCGAAAAATTTTTCAGTAATGTACCTATAGAGATTACTAACACTCTCCGGTCGTCTTCCACATCCGCCGAGCTTTTATTAGCAGAATCTGTAGCTGCCTGTGAGGGCGCGTTCGAATTTACAGTTGTCAACTGCAACGACATCTTAAAAGCATTTAAATCTATTAATGTTAAAAAAACCGCTGACCTTAGTGGGCTATCAGTAAAATCCGTATCAAGTATTATAGATGTCATTGCCCCCCACTTGGCAACTGTGTTTAACGATTGCGTCTCAAGTGGTGTATTTCCTGATTTGATGAAACACAGTAAAGTTATACCACTGTTCAAGGCTGGCAGTACTTCAGATCCGGGTAATTTCAGACCTATCTCGGTGTTGCCGACCTTGAGCAAGATATTTGAAAAACTAATACTAGAGCAGATGCTGATCTATTTTAATAGTCACAAATTGTTTCATGAGAAACAATTTGGCTTCACTAAAGGACGCTCGACTACCGATGCTGGTGTAGAGTTATTGAAATGTATTTACGAGGCCTGGGAGAATAAACAAGATGCAATTGGTGTGTTTTGCGATTTGTCCAAGGCATTTGATTGTGTCCAACATGAAACATTAATCAGGAAATTACACCATTATGGCATAAGAAGCAAGGCTCTCGATCTTCTGACTTCATATTTGAACAATAGAATTCAGAGGGTTGATGTTAATGGTACACGCTCGGAGGGCTCTGTAGTTACTATGGGCGTCCCACAGGGTTCAATACTCGGACCATTTTTATTCCTTATATATTTTAATGACCTACCCTTTTACGTGGGGGACAACAACAGGATTGTTTTGTTTGCAGATGATACTTCTTTGATTTTCAAAGTTAAAAGACAAATAGATAACTATGACGATGTCAACAACGCAATCTTGAAAGTGGTTCATTGGTTTAACACTAACAATCTTAGACTGAATGATAATAAAACTAAATGCATAAAATTTACCTTGCCTAATGTAACACAGTCAGAAACCAATGTTCAACTTAATGGTCGGGTGTTGGAACTTGTGGAATCAACGACGTTCCTAGGGTTAACGGTCGATGCTGGTTTACAATGGGGTCCACATATTGTTAAACTAGCAAATAGATTAAGTTCAGCAGCATTTGCTGTACAAAAGATAAGGCACTTGACGGATGTAGATACGGCTAGAATAGTCTATTTCAGTTACTTTCATAGCATAATGTCATACGGTATTCTACTGTGGGGCAATGCTGCAGATATAGATAAAATTTTTATTTTACAAAAGCGGGCCATAAGAGCTATATATAGATTAGGTCCAAGGGTCTCTCTGCGCGAGAAATTCAAAGAGGTTAAAATTCTTACAGTAGCATCACAATACATTTTTGAGAATCTTATGTACGTACAAAGAAATTTACATAGTTTCGCTAAGTTAAGTGATGGACACAATGTGAACACTAGAAATAAAAGTAACCTTGCTGTTTATCATAGCAGATTGCACAAAATCAGCAATTCTTTCATGGGTAACTGTATACGCTTTTACAACAGGCTACCAGAGGAAATTAAAAGTATGTCCCTTAATAAATTTAAAAAGGTTGTAAAAAGTAAATTGTACTGCAGGGGCTACTATACAATTGGTGATTATTTGTTGGATGGAGAAGCCTGGAAATGACCTGCTCTACTGGATTCTCAAAAAATTGTCAAATGCATAGTTTTTAGATTCATTTTGTAAATAGAGCTCTAAAAAGAATAACCCGCTGAGTTTCTTGCCAGTTCTTCTCAGGTGGGTCGCGTTGTGAACTGGTGGTAGTTTTTGATTTATATTCTGGACGTTTTACAAGAGCATCTGTAAATGCCTATGTGAAATAAATTTCTTTTTCTTTCTTTCTTCTTTCTTTCATTAAAATATCACCGTAAACGGTATAATAGCCAATAATTAACACTACCACACTGTCCAAGCAGTGTAACCTCCCTAACAATCCTTGCATCCAGCAAGAGATTACAAAACTTTTCGTCTTTAAATTGAAGAGCTTCGTCTCTTTTTCAGCAATGTATCCTCACTCTACAGTGTGCGATATAAAAGCAACAATTCCGAACAATCGAAACGGCAAACCCCGTTTACATATTTGTTTAGAAGTGCTACTAAAACGAAACGACAAGAAATTGAACAAACGGTGAGACGAGGTTGCTTCCAGAATGCTGACACATTTTAACTGAACGTCCAACAGTAAAAAGGCGAAGTGGATTAATACTCCCTTTTTTCCAAAGCTAAACTTTTATTTGAACAAAGAGTTTTCTTTGCACTGAACGTTCAATGAATGGAAAGATTAGTATTTTGTAAGCACGGAACTACCCCCCTCAAGGTAATGTATCTAGGCTGATTTAAGATTTTACAATAAACCACTGGTCTACAGGTCTTAAACTATAATTACCAAAGCAACACTAGGATATTCACTTACACCGTTACTTGTTCAAGTAACTGGATATGATCATCATGGACGGTTATGGAGGTACCTGTCTGGTTTGTCAAGTTTTTAACTACAGCAACAGTGGCTTCGACAGTGAGTTTCAATGACGAAATTTCACCAAAAACGCCATTTTGACGTGCAATAATTTTAAAATTTCGCACTGTAACACAGCCAGGACTGATGTTACACGTCCATAAATCAGTGGACGTGTAACATCAGTTCTGGCTGTGTATTCTGTTATGGATATCTCCTGTGGATCATGCATGCCTCGTGCATGTATTATTCTTGTCCCCTATTAGGTACGTGGGACTAACTATGCTATGAAGTGTTTCACCTCTGTCCACCCTCTCAGGGATATAAGTGTGATTGTGGGACAAGAACAATCAAAACTTCACCGGATAACGCGACGTAATTTATTTTGGCGGTACTCATAAATTTCTACAAGGGGACCGCATCGCTGCTCGGGGAATCCTAACACGCAAAGTGTCAAAATAAAAACTGATTTACATACCGAACCCGAGGGGGTGACGAGGAAAATTTTCGCTTGTAATGTCTAAAATTGCGTTACATTTCTCCTGGTCATAAGTCACTTAATGCCGCAGTCTGAGCAGTGTAATGATTATTTAAGCAGTCCCTTAGCGTAGATTTGCTAAGGATACACTGCTCTGAGAGTTACGAAGATTGTATTTTTTCTAAACCAATTAAAATAAAAGATGAAACTTGTGGGTTTTTGCTGAATTTGTGCAAAAGAATAAAGTAACAAGGTCAGCTTAATCAGGAAAACTGTTGATAATGTTAACTGACAAAAATATGGCTTTACCGCAGGTCAGTTTAAAGGTTGAGATAAAACAGTAAAAAAGAAAACCCCACTTCATTCAGCTTTATTTTATGTTTCACATTGTAGTCTAGCTTTTTTTTAAAGTCATGTATAGCTGGCACACAGCGAAGGGAGATTTAGGACTGCTATAAATTGTATTACCTACTTATTCCTCTTTCAAGTCATGCCCTACTTATTAGCATAAAATAAACGGCGCGAGAGATTTCTGTCTTAGATTGCTTCAAACCAGTTTTGCAATCCTCTAATGGTACTGGACTTAGGCTTCTCCAATTTAGACATATCGGAAGTATTCGGAAGGGTGATTGCCCCTTCAATATTTTTCTGGCCTGACAAAGTTATACGGGATTTATTTCGTCAAATTGGATAGAAAATAAAGATAGGAAACGAGCTTAACAAAGTTGTCACTCAAGTTAACCTCAATATCGGAAAATTGTGGCCCTCTGAACACTTCCAAATGACATGTCAATCAAAATTTCATTAACCTTGGAAATACTTTTACGAGTTATCGAACTACGACGTGGCGACGCTCAGCTTCCACAGCTCACTTCGAAACTTGATTTAATTTTCCAAATTCACGGTTAATTGGCAGGTTTTTAAGTATTCTTTTTATGGAAATGTAAGTCAGAAGGCAAAAGATAGCGCGATGTGTAAAAACATATCCATTTAATAGACCCTCTTGGTCAAAAATGATATATTTTACAAGGAGTGGCCATTTATACTCGCGGGTCCATAAAAAAATCGCAATGATGTAATACCGGCCGGCGCCGGGTGACCTCGAGAGCTGGGCCCCATTTTACTGCAACACGTGGGCCGTGCACGAATAAAATCATGTTAAGTATGCCATTCACGTATCTTCCAAGTATTTTATTGGAACCAGCAATCGGACGTTCAAAAACTTGAAATGATGAGTACGTAAGTATACTCGGAAAAACTTATCTCTCTGCGGCTATTATGTCGTATCGTCTTGAAACGAGCTATGGTTAAAGATGGTAGTAGATTCATGCCTTTCTCAGTGTAAATATGGGACTAGTAGGTACTTAGAAGTCTTTTGAATAAAGCAATAAGATTTCGGTGACTACTGAGAAGACTCTGGTGACAAAATTTCAAAAGGTCAAAACCATTTGGCTATAGTCGGTATCAGAAACAGATACAATCGATTAGGCTTAGTATAATAACACTATGGAACCAGGTGAAAGACCACATCTGCCCTAAGCCACACCAAAAACAGATACGAGTAGATCTGTTTGTATTATACTATTGGACTAAGTATTATCTCCACTGGCTTTTTAAACATATTTACGAAACAGATAACAATTATAACTACGACTGCTGGCGCTGGTCTGTTGCCGATAATTACATATTGTTAAGCAGCCATCTTGGATCGTGAGTCACCGCGCGATTGAGCACTCCTACGCACACTGAAGTTGCCAGACAACGGTGGATTTAAACACTACATCAAATTTTATACACACAAATACAAACTGACACCTTTCGCGAATCGGCTGGGTTATGTTAATAAATAAGATGCCAGTCATTTTCCGTCTCCTTCTATCTAAGCCCCATAGGCTATCGTCATCCTTGTTCACCATCAATATGTACGGTGTGTGGGTTTACCTCTGAATTCTGAATACGAAATAAGGTGTTGTAGCGATTTGGAAGCGGCTATATTGCTGAGTTTAACTAGCATTTAATATTTTCGAAAATGTCTGGCTTTATTTGCTACAGACTCGGTCATTATTGCACTACATTGATAATGTGTGCGTAAATTATGTTTGCAAGTTACTCTGTAAGGACATTTGAAAATATCAAAGCTGTTACAGTGAGATTGTGAAAGAACGTGTAGTAATATTCCTGTGATTAATAGGAAGGATCTTCTAATCTGACCACGATATGGCATTCCGAGTCGCGGCCCATACTACCTTGCTTACTTTTGCACGAAAACTTTCAACCGCAACGCAAGATTTTTACTAAAGTAAGCAAATGCCAGGTTCCAAATCCGTAAATGTTCTTCAATTTACCAGAAACTAGAACACACCACAATGAAGATTTATTCAACAATGAGATTTTGAATCAGTTTTGTGGGTAATTCTTAGTTCCCAACAAGTTCTGGTTAATTTGAAATGTTAATGGGAATCTAAAATAAGCTTCAGCACACGTGTAAGACTACTACAAAGTTTACAAAAACCAGTTAAGTATTTACGATGAATTATAAAAGGCTGCCGGTTCCCACGATAAAAAGAATGATGGCTATATAATTTGAAAACCAAGTCTATTATAAATCTAACATAAGATTATTTTCCAAGGTATTGTTAAACTCTTTACATTTGTTCGTAATTTGTTAACTCACTATAAAAAGGATTAGGTTCCCTACTAATTCTTAGTTATTATACTGTTCCACAATATTTATTATTATAAACCTGACCGGTTTCGCTTCACGGCATTTTCAAAGGTCTAGATGGAAGAACAAGGTAGAACAGTACAAGTGTCGTTTTCAATATGTGCAGCAAGTTCCACCAAGTGCCATCAATCAACAGTATAATAACCCAATTTAATTGTTGTAGTGTATCTTTTTTGTAGTATGTTCATATTCGGTACAATATTTACCTGTTAGTCTTGTCTGTAACAGATTTGACGAGATCTCAGACTCCTTCTTTCTATCAATAGCAACAATAAAAAAAATTGAATAGCTAAATAAGCCCAGCCCAAAACTCGGCAAGATTGACTGCACGTTCCGTCGCTTGGTTTAGATCAGTAATTATTGTGCAGCAGTAGGGGCAAAGCGAACATGACAGTAGATGGTCCATTGACTGCAGGAGCGCACTACAGTCACACCTCCGCCCCCCTGGTCTAGGTAACCCCTTCTTACCCGGTTTACCCTACAGCAACCGACCTCGGAGCTCAACCTATTTAGAGATTTCCAGGTAGCCCTTTTCAGTTCATTCCCGGGTGGTGGGCTCAAAGGCGAGATATTCTTAGTCGATAAGTCTTTAAATATTCGACGGCTTACCAGTAACTAGGGAAAAAGAAGCCTTTTGTAATAGTATTCAGAGATTAAACGATACAATAGTAAGATCTTGCTTCTTGTCCATATTCCCGTGTACTGCAACTACATGTGAAGCTCAAGGGTGTGAGAATGGGAGAAAGCAGCTGGTATGGAAAAAAATATCTCGCAGTCGACTTTTATGATTCGTCTAGGAAGATAAAACAGATTTTTTCCCATTTCCGGGTCAGCACCGATTTTAATAGTTGACATTCCTTACAGTGGTACACGAGGAGTGACAAAAATAATATGACAACATCTCTCCTTGCAGAAGTCTTTGCCTGAAGAGCGAAAGTCGCGAAAGATTAAGAAATGCAACAATGTTATTAATTTTCTAGTTTGAAATTGTACCGTAATTTTCCCGAATGGGCATATCTAAGCTGTTTAATATCTTGGTCAACACAGAAAAAAAAATAGGAAGGAAGAAGCTACAACATTACTTTTTGAGGTATTTTAGTTTAAACTAAGCTTTCTTTAGACAAGAAAGAGTTAGTAGTTGAAAGCAAAACACAATTGTAATAAACTCGAATTTCTAGACATTCTTAAGGCTGCGTTTGCAACCAAAGCGGCCTGCCGGGATGGAGCGATAGACAGCGATGGGATGCTAAAATATGCATTGAATTTTCATGACAGGGCGACAACGCTCTGCGGAGTCACGTGGAGTACTTACCGTTCCAATATTTCTGTCCCACCGCTCTTGCTGTCTGCTTCATTCAAAATATTTCCATAATGACACTAGCTGTCCCAACGAACTTCGTCTCAAAATCTTGACATAATTCAGCCTCGTAGTGTCCTTAGAAAATGTTTATGAACGAAAACAAAATATAAAATATGTTTACGTTCATAAAAAAAATCCTAGCACAATAATTAATAAATTATGAGCCTTCCTGAGAAAACAGCCGTGATGCAATGGAAAAATAAATAAATGAATGTATCATCAAACTGCTTTTAACTTCCCGCTCCGCTACACGTTTTGGTCGAAAACGCAGCCTTACGTTTGGAATTATGTTTGTTAATGAACTAAGTATTTTTCAGTTATTTAATATCACTTAATTTGAAATTATAATTTTAATTTATTATTTTTATTTATTTATTATGATGTGATGACTACTAAGTAACCCTTTGTATTATTTATTACAAATAAATTTGTGTTGAATAACCATGTAACGTATTAACATACGATTTTAAACCGCAATTTTACAATATTTAGGAAATGAATGAAACAAGGTTTTAAGTAATTTTGAACTGGTCTGAAATGTTAAAAATACATAAAATATTGACATCGGCTATAACAGGTAGATTACGTAAGCTTCGAAACCTGTTCAGCCTGTACCCATTGATTAAACATTTTAATAAATTACAAAGTAGGTAGTCGAATGTTACTGACTTCGTGTAATATGTATAATCTCGCATTTTACCCGAAGAGCATAGACAGAGGCTAACTTTTTGTCCACAATATCACCTGTTAAAATGTAGGAAAATATTTAGCGTGGTGATGAGGTTATTATCCATGTAAAATAAAAGAAACCTAAGTTACTCCTTGCACCATCAACTTGTAACAGCTAAGTACTTCCACAGATACTAAGCTTTTATCAAGCCTGAAAATCTGTTGGCTTCTGAATCACTAAAGAATTTTCGAAATCTGTTATGAGAGGGTACGAGCAAAAAACAGGTAAGTAACTATGCAATCTTTATTGACTAAATTTTTTTTAAAGACGGGAATGCTGAAAGCCATCCTTTCTGCCATATTGCTTACCACAAATAAAGCATAAGCTTATGTAAGAAACACTTCCATTTTCATAATAACTTACCAGACCATATATTATAACGCCATGAATAAACATTAAGGTCATTTGACACGAATCAAATTCACCTTCATGAAAGTAACCCTGAACTAACCAAAGGTCGAATTTTAGATTAAGAAAACGAACCACCAAAGCTACTCACATTTTTTCACGGTCTTTCGTACTTTGCCGTATTTCTATATTTTTCTTACGCTTTGAAACAACAGCAAACACAGCGAGATACACAAACAGCAAAAAGCGAACGCATTGTTTTATTTCCAAGCCGGCGAATGACGGGAACGCGTTTTGCTGTGTATCTATGGGTTTCGAAGACGGCGAATAACATCAATAACTTGACTTCAAAAAAGTCTCAGATGGTATAAAAGTAGCTTCAAGTGTGCGTGCTTTCTATGCACGTGTGTGTGCATCGACGTGTGACACTTATCAAGTTGCATTAACCATGTCAGTAGCCCATAACTCTTATTTTTCAAAGTTGAAATACGGCCAATGCGACAGGCCATCAATAATATGAGTAGCCCCATAAACGGTTAGCGAACTTTTAATTATACGACAGACACCTACACAGCATGGTGATATCACCATGTACCCTGACCTCATGCCAACTGACTCACAGACGTGATAAGAATGATACAAGTATTGAAACATCTGAGTTTATCAGTATATTGCTAATTAAGACGCGTCTAATGATGCAAATGATTTAAGTGGGCGGCCTGTTTAGATGAGTTCGTGTTAATACGACAGCTATCGGACAATTTGACAGTTTGCTAAATGAAAAAGTTCAATAAGTGAAGAGCATTTTGGGCAAAATCGCTCAATTCATCACGATGACAACTAGGACATAAAATGTTGACAGGGACTATCTTTTAATCGGAGTTTCGGCAGTTTAATAGAAATCTTATAATAAAAGTGCCGTAGCTATTTTATCTCCCACCACCCTCTCTCCACATTGTAAAGAAAACGCGGTTCCGCTTTCTCGGACTCGTAGTATTGCATCAGTTTCTTATTAAAATAAAAACTTGAGCAATAATGGAGAGTAAATTCCATTTTGGTTGCGAGGATCGATGTCATAGCCAATCAGTATTCAGGATATAATCGCACATATCGAGACGAAATAAACACATAATCGACAGTAAATTCCTGAGCTTTTCAAAAGTTCACTACGGGTAAGGGTAACCCCAGGTACTTCAAGATGCATTTCGTTGTACAGGCATTCTGTTTTTGCACAACGCGTCTTGATAGACTGATGAACTTGGCTTGACACGCTGCCGCGTGTCTAGATATAGCACCAGACTATAACAGAGTATAGACTCTGGTATTGTGTGGTGCTGATAGAACCTTTGGTTTTAATGACCTCTGACCAAAGTTACATCTTAAGAACAAAAAGACTATTGCTTTTACATCTCCATTTACTGCCAGCTTCGCAAGGTAGAGCCAGTGAGAAAAGAACCTGGCAGTAAATACTAAAAAAAACTCTTCTCCCAGGTATATGTCAGGACTTGAACTACAAAATGAGTAACGTGAGCCCGTCCGTCACAGTGGCAGAATGGCGTCACCCAAACCGAGGGTCAGCAATTTTCTATTCGCGTTGGGGAGTGACGCACGCGCCGGTGACGTGGCGGCGGCGAATGGATACACGCATACGATTTAAATATACCGCTTCATACCCCAACCTCAGTCGGTCGCGTAATTAGAGGCATCTGGAACGTCGCGTCGTCATAGCAGGGTAATGGCCGTCTAGTCGACATATTTTAGCTGGAATCACCGTCTTTACCTGTGGTCCCCCTAGCCTTTCTGTTCTGGGGAGACTGCTGGCGGATGTGTTTTCTGGGTAGATTGCTGGGCGATGTGTCGCTCAATTTCTCAGGAGAAAATTCTTTGTGCTTTCCAGGTTTCCTTTTCAAACTTACAGAGGTCATTCAGCAATTTGCCTTTTTGATAAGTTGAGGACTTGCCATTTTGAGAACTTGTCCTTATCACATTCATTTTTAAATAACACCAAGATATGGTTCTATTTTTTATAATAGTTACTGAGGTGGCATACAAGACACTTCATTGCCCACCAAGTCGAAAGTGGTCATCGTGTTACATGAGACGATGCAAAAACACCACTCTGTTGCCGTGTTGAGACGGACGGAAACAGGCTAACTACCTACAAAACTTCAGAAGTTTGCAATAACTTACTTACTGATGTTTTCGCAGTTAAGGATGTTGAATCTAAAGTACCTACGAAACTTTAATAATTAAAGAGCTTCTTGCCGTTTCATCAAAGAACTAATTAGCCCTAAAATTTTAAGTTAAAACACGGAAATCTACTCTTCTTTCGACTATTACATAAGAAATTTGGATCTTGAAATAATAAGCAGAACTTATTATTTTAAGGTCCGAGAACGTTTTTTTACATACCATACATACATAATGGTCACGCCTTTATCCCCGAAGGGGTAGGCAGAGGCATATTATATACTTATATTTCACCTTTGTATAATTTGTCCCACGTAATAGGTGGTGAGCCGTATTGCCGTGTTTAAATGGACAGGCGCAGGTTGTGACTGCCTGCTGTTGAAATAAAGCCTTCAACTTAGCTTAACGACTGCCATTTTACTGGCAACCGGGACCAACGGCTTAACGTGCCTTCCGAAGCACGGAAACGCTCAAATAAATGTCACAAAGTGATCACATGGATGGTCACCCATCCATGGACCGGCCATAGTGAAAGTTGCTTACTGCAGTGATCGTTTACAGAACACTGAGTCCGCGGGGCCACGAGCGCTTCTTTATAACGTTTTTTTTAACGTGAGGGAAATCCTATAGGGATGCTATGCCGGAATCCTAGGACCCTCCAAGCCGTTTGGGAGTTGTAGGGGTGCGACCAAATAGTGCGGACGTACGCACAACACAAATTTATAGCATTCCGCAGAAACGCAAATGCCTCCTTTCTGCACCACATAATTAGGAAAGCATGTAATTAATATGACGAGGTCAAGGTGCGTAACGGAATCTTAAATTCTCTTCAGCAAGGTAGCCCAACCTTGGACGTGAATACATTATTAATTAAAACCAATTTACGTAATTAGTCAGTTACCTATACTAATAAAATAAGGAGGAAAGATTTGATTGTTTGTTTGTTTGCATCGAATAGGCCCTGAAACTACTGGACTGTTTCCAAATTCTTTCACAGTTGGGAAGTTACGCTCGCCCCGGTGAACATAGGCTATATTTTATTCCCGTATTCCCCCGGGAACGGGAGCTACGCGGGTTAAACCGCGTGACGTCCTCTAGTTTAGGCTAAAAAGCAATGTCACTCAATGTATGTAAAACTAACATTTGTTATGAATGTCACATAATTGGTGACTCTGCTCGTTCATTTAAAGCTCGAATACACAATGCTGTAAAAGTCAAATCATTGTTTTCTTGTTACATGAAAGAAGACTTACAACCCCTAGCAAACATCAAACAATCACGTTGGTTGTATGGGAACCCCCATTAGGGTTGCCAGATGGCCGGGAAATCCGGGATTGTCCCGGAATTACGTGTCTTGTCCAGTGTCCAGGAATCACACTTTAAAGTCCCGGATTTCGAATGCCTACCACGCTCGCGCACACATCGCTTTCGAGTCATTCAGTCGCTTGATAAAATAAACTTTGGTAGAAAATCAACATCAGATTACAATATTAAACATAAAAACCACTTTAAATACTTCTCTTTTGCTTATTAAATAAACACGAATATTAAAATCACAATTATTTTGGCTCAGTAAATAAATCAAACGATAAACCGACTACTTTTTTAAGTATCTATTTGTCACTGGATTTTGCCATATTTTGCAACCTTTCTCCGTCAGGGCTTTGCAGAATAAGATATTATTTGCGAGCAAGACGCATCAAAATTGATGCGAGTCTGCAGTTCAGACTTGATCAATTCCAAGGACATTCTGTTTCGTCCATAAATTATTCATCAGGCTGAAAATTCATTCACAAAAGGTGTTGCTTGTTGGAATTAAAAGAACAAAACCAACTATTTTCTTTAAATTGACAAAATTGCTAGAGTTGTTAGTTCGAAAAAGTGAGCCCAAAGTTTGTCATTTGGCAAATCTTTTGGAAGGACCTCAAAAACAGTTTTCAGACATGCGTATTCTGAATAAAGGCAGTCAACGTTGACCGCAGCTTCAATTTTCAATATGGAAGGAAATTCTGATGATAAAGGAATGTCTGAAAACTGTTTTTGAGGGCCTTCCAAAAGACTTGCCAAATGACAAAATTGGGCTCACTTTTTTAGAACTAACAATTCTAACGATTGGTTTTGTTCTTTCAATTCCAACAAGCAACGCCTTTTGTGAACGAATTTTCAGCCTGATGAATAATTTATGGATGAAAAAGCGAAACTGAATGTCCATGGATTTGATCAAGTCAGAACTGCAGACTCGCATCAATTTTGATGCGTCTTGCTCGCAAATAATGTCTTATTCTGCACAGCCCTGACGGAGAAAGTTTGCAAAATTTGGCAAAATCCAGTGACAAATACTTAAAAAAGTAGTCTGTGTATCGTTTGATTTATTTACTGAGCCAAAATAATTGTGATTTTAATATTCGAATTTATTTAGCAAAAGAGAAGTACCTACTTATGTTTTGTTTTAAAAGTGGTTTTTATGTTTAATATTGTAATCTGATGTTGATTTTCTACCAAAGTTTTAAAGCGACTGAATGAGGGAGCAAACGATCTCAATTTTTGTTTCAAGTTTTATTTTTATGTTTGTTTTCATACCAAATGTAAACTAACATAAGTTAATTTTTTCAAAAGTTTTATTTAATAAACTAGCTGACCCTCGCAACTTCGTTTACGTCACATAAGGTTTGCGAAAGGAGAGGCACTTCTTCATCATACTCATCAAGCAGCGTGTATGAAACGGCCCTGTTTGCTTAATTATAAAAGAGCTTAAAGATTAAGTCTATTCTAAAACAATTCAGTCAGACTGAATTATTTTACAATAGCCTTAATCATTAAGCTCTTTTATGATTAAGCCGACACGCCCATTTAGAATTACCCTCACATTCAAAGGGATCCTTGAATTCTAGGTTTTGAAAAAGTTGAGGTGTCTCTAATTCCTGAACAACAAAACTTACAACATTGACACTTGTGTGAAACATTCCCTAAAGTATTCCTTTTATAACACTGAAAAAAAATTGGAATCGGACAACGCATTGAGCAGTTACAACTAAAAAACCGTTTTGTCTTTCATCCCCTCTCCCAAAGGAACCGCGCAAAATATGGGGATCAAAAGTATCCAAGAACCTTCCTCGGACTATAAGCTCAGATCGTACTAAGTATCATTCAAATCGGTTCAGTAGTTTCAGCGTGATACTTATTCGGGATACAGGCAGACAGACAGACAGACAGACATGAAAATTTTAAATGACATATTCGGGTTCAGTATCGATCAGAGAATGCCCTACAATTAAAATTTTGAAAATATCTTCCATATACAGACTCTCGACCCTCAACAGTTTTATTATATGTATATTCGGCGTGGACTGAATTATTTTACAATAGCCTTAATCATTAAGCTCTTTTATGATTAAGCCAACACGCCCATTTAGAATTACCCTCACATTCAAAGGGATCCTTGAATTCTAGGTTTTGAAAAAGTTGAGGTGTCTCTAATTCCTGAACAACAAAACTTACAACATTGACACTTGTATGAAACATTCCATAAAGTATTCCTTTTATAACACTGAAAAAAAAATTGGAATCGGACAACGCATTGAGCAGTTACAACTAAAAAACCGTTTTGTCTTTCATCCCCTCTCCCAAAGGAACCGCGCAAAATATGGTGATCAAAAGTATCCAAGAACCTTCCTCGGACTATAAGCTCAGATCGTACTAAGTATCATTCAAATCGGTTCAGTAGTTTCAGCATGATACTTATTTGGGATACAGACAGACAGACAGACAGACGGACAGACAGACAGACATGAAAATTTTAAATTACATATTCGGGTTCAGTATCGATCAGAGAATGCCCTACAATTAAAATTTTGAAAATATCTTCCATGTACAGACTCTCGACCCTCAACAGTTTTATTATATGTATAGATAGATAAGTAAAATCGAGGTGGGGTGCCAATAATGTGTTTTAAGTTTTGTAAAATATTACAAGTGATTTGCAAAAATAATTTTTCTTTTTGTATATTTTCCTACCGACCGAATGCTAACCCTCGAATTGTCCCGGAAATGAAATGCCTGTATCTGGCAACCCTACCCATTACCCCCCCTTTTCTTCTGATTTTAGTATTTTTTTGTTATAGCGGCAACAAAAATACATCATCTGTGAAGATTTCAGCTCTCTAGCTAACACGCTTCCCGAGATATAACCTCGTGACGGACAGACAGACCGACGGACAGCGAAGACTCATGAATAGGGTCCCGATTTTAACCCTTTGACTAAAACAGAACAAACTAACAAACACATGCTATATCTCTAGTACTAAACTAGCGGACGTCACGCGGTTTCACCCGCGTAGTTCCCGTTCCCGTGGGTATACGGGAATAAAATATAGCCTATGTTCACCGCAAAGAGTGTAGCTTCCCAACAGTGAAAGAATTTTTCAAATCGGTCCAGTAGTTCCGGAGCCTATTCGTTACAAACAAACAAACAAAAAAACAAATCTTTCCTCTTTATAATATTAGTATAGATATAGATAGTGTACCACAGTTGATAATAATTGATTCAAAGGTGAGTTCGTTCGCTAGAAAGTGCAACACTCAACCCTACCCGATGACGTGCGGCACACTTCACGTCCTAGATAAACGAGGCCAGACTACAGATACCGCCACTACCCGCCATTTATGAATAAGATAAAATAGATTTATTGCAATGAATGAATACTTAATTCCTAGTACCAAGTTTAGATTCCATATTACATTTTGGCAGATGGCCAAGCAAAATATCAATACAAATTACATATAGGAATAAAATACGTTGCCTCGAGGCGATACGCCTATTGAATGTCTCGTGGCGGTAATAAATTACTGTCGCTTGTTTTTTTCTATATTGTGCTTGTCCTATATCGACTTTGTCGGATCTTAGGCGATATTGCCATTTTTTTAACGTGTAGAAATCCCCGCAGATATCACTCCGGACTGGAACTGACTAACCAAATGGTCCTTCCTGCCTTATCTAGCGCTGGGCGTTCCGGGTAATTACTCGGAAGGGTGTCCCAGGCGATATGGCCTTTTGTATTTTTAACACCATAATATGTCAAGCCTAGAATGAGCAAAACAAAGATGACTTGACACTCTCGAATAATTTGAGACAAAAATCCAGTCACACCATAGGTAGGTTTCATTGAAAAACCTGTATTTTGGTTAAGGCATAAAAGACAGTGATACGAATGGGATAAATCTCTTTTTATGTTATTCCTACAAAATTATAAATTCCTTTTGAAGTCTGCATCGAATTGAAATAATGTTTCGATTTATTCCGTCAGGACTGTTCGGGATTTTAATAAAAATTCGCTGTTTTGAATACAATGTTTTTTTTTATATTGGTACCGAAATACCGATGCAGATCCTAGGAGATACGTATACCTAGTAGGACCTAGGTATTGTTAATCGAAGCGTACCTACAATGAAACTGTTCAGCAACGAAGAGCAAAATATTCGAAAGTTTCGTTGGAGAGAAAAGTCGTCGGACATATCTACATGTTTTAGGTAGGTATACTTAGATTTCAAGCGTTATAGTGGCTCTTCTCGGGTCTAGGTCCCGTTATTGCATTTATTACAATAAGTTGATTCTTAAAATGGAATCTTACAACATGGTAGGTATTAATAAACAAGGCAAAAAGAAAAAGATCCAGTTTTGGATAACACATAGTAAACAGAGACTTTATATTTTAATCAAAGTAGGTATATACGGGCTTATTTCTTCACAGATTTTTCCAATAGGCAGTGAGATATATATCAGTTTCTTGTACAATTTTTATACAAATGAATTTAGCCAAATTAAGCTACCATAATTAAGATTGTGCTATATGAAAGCATCATTTAATCAAAGCAGGCTATTTCAGTCCAGTGCTGGAATTGGGGCTCCCTCATCATTTTGGAAGAGTAATAGGCCTCTGAAGTCATCACTATGCTGAGTGGTGTTGGTAAACGTTTTTGTTTCAAGTTTTCCTTGTCTGCATTATGACTTGTCCGTTACTCTTTTATTTTTATTTAAGTCCGTTACTCAGCAGGAATATCACATGAAAATATAACTCACATGCAGGTGTGGCCATCTAGGGCCACTATGCATCTTGTTATAGGCATCTAGGTCTACCTGATGAACAGCTCCTTTATGATATTAAACCTAACGAGATGGTCGGTGCAGCAAACGAGTTCTGGAGTGGAAACCGCGACTTGTTATTATGTGGGGTAGGACAACTCCCCACCAGATGGACCAATGACCTGAAAAAGGTAGCAGGAACTGATTGGATGCGGAAGGCACAGGACCGTGAACTGTGGAGTAATTTGGGAGAAGCCTACGTCAAGCAGTGGACTGCTATTAGGCTGATTTGATTGAAACCAAACACTTGCATATTACCTCCTCAGACCTCAGTGTCGGGAGTCACAGACACTACCAATGCTCTTTCAATTCAGTACTCACTGTGTACATACTGTCTCAATAGCATTTTGTGTTCTACACAGTTATTATTATCAGTGCAAGTAAATAAAACTGCATGCCTTTTTATATGCAGCACCATCTAGCCCACCATATTTGTTTGAATGAAAAGATATCATAGGTATAATTAATATTTTGAAATTATGTTGTGAGACCCAGACATGGAACAGCTGTATAAATAGAGTTATTGCCAAGTCTAAAAAACTTGTACCACTGTGTAATAAAGTAGTAATCTTATCTTCTTCTTATATATAAAAATGAATCACAAAATGTGTTGGTAAGCGCATAACTTCAGAACGGGTGAACCGATTTCACTAATTCTTTTTTTGTTGTGCAAGGTATTGTCAGGAGAAGGTTCTTATGGAAGAAAAAATATTGTATTCCCTCGGGAACGAGAACTACGCGGTTGAAACCGCGTGACGTCCTCTAGTACAAAATAATATTCTTTGAAACAGATAATCTTTTATTAACTATGCAATGTAATTCATTTCTTAGCAGTACAACTTATTAGTATTGATTGAGTTGTGAACTAGTGCACCATTAAATACTAAGTAGATGATCAAAGAAAGGATATGGTCAATTGTAATCCTTTAAAAAAAATACAAAATTTGTACTGATAAATGAATGACAGTTGGGTGTTGGGTGGGTCGATGTAAGGGGTGTTTAGTAGGAGAAGACGGGGCCGCGTCTTCTCCCTGAAAGAAGAAAGGCGGGGACCTTCGCAACTATGATCACGATCATGGTGGTGTAGACTCCAATGTAGGAGTGAGCTTCCCCAGTCTATGAAAATAGTATGGTACTTAAATGAAAAGTATAAAAAAAAACAATAGATGGTAGTATTCTATAGCACTAATATATAGCATTAAAACCAGGGTTGGAAAAAATTATGATGTTTTGAAAAAATCGAATAAATTATGATTTTTGAAAAAATCCTAATTAATCACGATTTTTTTGATTTTTTCATTTTAATATGTAATTAAACTATTTTTCTGCGCAAAACGGAACATCAAAACCATTCAAAAGCATGATGTTCGCAGAAGATATAATAAAAAATGTGACACCACTAGAGTGGTGGATGTCACAGAAAAATATATTTAGTGAAGAGGAACAGGTAAAAATTTTTCCAGTGGTGAAGCAATTGTTAGGGGCGATAGCTTCTTCAGCTGCTGTGGAACCAGTGTTTTCCACCTTAGGAATTGTTCAGAGTAAATTAAGAAACCGACTGGGAATTGAAAAGGCTGGAAAACTAGTTTTTTTATTCAAATATTATAATAATGATATTGATTTTTCAGACTTAAACGACCCTAGTCTTTAGCCTTAATTATAATTTGTTTTTTTATGTTGATTTCTGTGAAAGAAAGTGAAATTAAACATTTTTGATTAAATCATTCATTTTTATTGAAAAAATCATTTGATTTAAATCAAAATGATTTAATCGTGCCAACCCTGATTAAAACTAAAACACAAACAATAGTCCTGTCCAGTTACATATCTGTTCATTCCAACGAGATACCAATTCTGCCAAGAAGCTTCTCACATCTTCTCACCCTTGGTGGGGTTGTGGTACTGTATGTAACAGGGTCCTACCTGCTGTGGTCTCATATTCAAATTATAGAGCCAAATTACACAGATATCAGTTGTCTAAAATTCATGACACAAAATTATTTAGATGATGCTGAAAAGTAAATGTGAACAATACAGATTAAATCATAATCTTTTACAAAAATATAGGTAGCTAGGTAAATAAAAATTTAAGACACATATTGAGTTGTACATTATAAAGTTTTTATGACAATGGAACTTGTAAAAGTAATTAATATTGAAATTATAAGATACCTTATTTATTTTGTTTTTTCTAATATGAAATTTTAAAATCAAAAATAGTGCACCTATTGTCATCAATTAAACCCATAACTTAACACAACTTTAAACAACATAATTTCATTGTACAAATTTAGTTAGATGTGGGTGCTAATTAAACCACCTTCTTTTTAATAGCATTATTGGCCTCCGAAAAAATACTTTGCCCCCAAATTAATAAGCCAGCCACAATTAATGAGCGTCAGTATTTATAGATTCTAGTCACCATTTAACTTCTTTTTTAGCCACTGTTAATATAATTCAGCATCGTGATTATTTTTTAGCATCTAATTTTGTAACATGCATTCAAACAGTAAACTTCTAAATTACTAAAAAATGGCATCAAAATAGACATTATTTATTAATATCTTAGCTTCTAATTTCCTAATTCAGCACGTTTAAAATGTAACTCATCCCACATTAATGGATCATCAGAGTTAAGTAAAATTGCCATCAAAAAACAAATTATGGCCACTAATATAACCTAAATAGCTAGAACCACTTGTAGCCACTGACTTAGTTTTTTGTAAATGATCACTGCAGTAAGCAACTACCGCTATTGCTGGTGCTCGGATGGGTAACCAGTTTGTAACATTTGATTTGCGAGAGTTTCCTTGCTTTGAATGGCACGTTAAGATGACTGTATGGGGTGTCACGGACAAGCGAGTTAGTTTCAACACGGTAGCGTGGGACAGACTTTCGGGAATAAATGCTTTTATTTATTATGATGTTACCTGTAGTCTTTATAATTCAGATATTCTATACAATACCTGCATTCTAAAGAATACCTGACCCAGATTCCAGACTCCAGACAATATATGAAATGTTTTGAATAAGTATATGATTGTTCATACTTTGTCAAGGTATTGTACAAAATTCCTAGGGATTGCATTGAATACCTGCTGGTACACCGGCAATGTGTAAAATAAAGAGGTCTGGGGTTACCATAAAATTGTAACCGCAAAATTATAAACTATCGAGAAATTATAAATTGTAACATAATGCCAAATATTAAATTTTTGACATCTGGTGCTCGGCGGCCGCTGCCGCGGCATGCTCGCTTCACTCGCTCGCCTTCGCGCGATAGTGGTAACTGTTCCAACCTAACCTAACCTTCGCAAGCAGCCAATAAACCTTCCATACCTTCGTATATAATTATTTCACACATTAACTTGCCTGCAAGTTTCAGGTATTCTATAGAATGCCCAGACATTATACAGATTTCGGTCGGTGACGTTGTGTATGCATGTAATACAGATTATAGAACTAAAGACAGATAACGCTCACCAAACAAAAAAGTAAGACCAAGAAAGCAAATACTAAACTCAAATGTGAGTGGAAGTGTTTAAAAAGAAATGCGGCAGTGCTAAACACTGTTTATACGTAACGAGTAATTTCTCATTAATCGTGAAATTTATGACGCCTGCTAAAGTCAAAAGTGTATAATGTATTACACACTTTTAAGTTTAGTATTTGCTTTCTTGACCTCACTTTCTTGTTCGGTGAGCGTAATCTGTTTTTAGTTACAAAGTGACATCAAATACCGGTCTCTAATTGATGCAAATGGCTGGTCGCTGTCGTCCTTTGCACTTAGATTAAACCTTGCAGTGGCTATTTTCACGAAAAAAGAATGTGATACCTATATTTATTTTACACTCTAAGTTATAAAAACTGATGTTGTCTGTGGAGGCTTAAATTATAATTCTTTGAGGCTCTCGATTTGAAGCTGTAAAATATAAAATGGTGATTACATATTAAATCTGTGGCTGAATTAGTAAATTAGGTGTTAATATATTAATACGCAGGACAAGTTAAAATAATTGTTGAGCTTTATTTGATGCTTATTATGGAAATTTTTAGGTGACGTTGTGAAGAGGACGAATTAGCATTTTAGAGGCTATTTCATTTTCGCGTGGCTTAGTTATTAAATCAGAAGCTAAATGCCGTGGCCGATAAAAACTTTTGAGGCTCGGTTTATTATATCCCGATTTATAATAAGCAATCATGTAAATCAAACCATTCTATTGAAGATTGTCATGTACCTATTACAAAGCTTTTTTCACTTTAATTTTATTATTTCAGAGCAGCAGGTAGTCAAATAGGTCATATAAAGGATACCTATATTTTTACTTAATTTATTTCCGAGAGGATAATAGAACTACCAACTCATGGAGCCAGTGTGGTAGAATTAGGCCAATCATCCTCCCAAAATTACAGTGAGCAAGGACCAGCCGTGGACTTTAATAGAGACTTGTTTTCACAGCATTCTCTGGATTCACCATGCAGGCGCTGGGTCCACAACACGGTACAGAGGGAAACACTGCATGGTTGATATGATTGATCAAAAATTTACAGACTATGTATGTTATTGTATGTTTGTTTTGTATTACATAAAGTATTTTTTAAGGTAAAGTACTGATTAGGACAATTTAAAGGGGCAGTGGAAATGTGTGCACTCACAATAAAAGCATTATTTTTGGACAACTTTTAACATTGCTCGATACATAGTGATTACGCTGCACTTTTTTGATTACCTGTCTTTTCTACTTTCACTGAGTACGTAGTTCATCCATCAAGGCACTACTAGAGCTTACAGCCCACCTGATAGGAAGTGGTCACCATAGACTATGGATATTTGAAACACTAAACTGCACCACACTTGCCAATCATGGCAATATGGGTATCTTACATAGAATTCTATATTACAGTACTGATATCATGTAATGTATAAAATGGTATGGTCATATAATCTACCACTATATTCGATTATAGTGGTCTCAACAGTAGACAATTGAAGCAGTAACTCTACATTTTCTTAAAGAAAGCAGCAGAAGGTTTAAATAAGGTAAGAAATTCTGTATGTGGGTATGCAGAAACCAGTTCTATTGGTCAAATACAAATGTGTGACTAAAATTCTAGTACTTAACGAATTTATTACAATGAGATAAACGGAGGTATAATGTGGTAGGTATGTAGCAACGTAGGTTATGAATTTTACGTTGTGGTTAACACAGTGTTGGATTTCAGTTTTTCCTTATTCTTCTGGGGCATGATAATAATTTATAACAATCATTTTTCAGCAAACAAGATTTGTTCTTATTGGTAACAGCCTTGAACCTTAGAAATGATATACATAACCTATTGCAGCAGTAAAGTATTGTATAATATGCACTAATAATATCGCGTTGTCCTCAGTAAAGCCGGTTTGTCTACCGACCGATAATGCCCGTGTATTTATTTTTACCCGTTACGCACACACAGCTGTCTGGATCGTCTCAGCCCGGCCACCAAGGAAAAATCACTAATTCCAACAACCTATAAAGATGTAACTACCTATTCAGACGTTTATGGGCTCAGAATAAACCCGATTCAGCTATATTTGGAACCCGTTCGGCGGGTTAGACGGAGAAATTGTTTGTTCTAAATTGCAATAGCTGGAAACACTCGAGCGTACTAGAAAGATTATATCGGTACAGTGCCGATGTGCCACTAACCTTAGTAGTCCAGGTGACGAAGGCAACTCGTCCACAAAACAATTTCCCAAAGAGAAATCACAAGAATTCTGCACAACACGACTTATTAAGTACACAGGGCGTGCAACCACTCAATTCACAGCCAGTACGGAAAATTCACAAACGAATAGTCGTACACTTAGAATCAACTGAAAATACACAGATTACACTAACCTAAATCTATGATTTCCACAAAAATTATCCGGTTGAACTAAAACGAAAAACGCGCCAACTGTCAAACTAAAAAAAACTACAAGCACCGACACGGCGCGTCCGCGCGATTCGAGTCCGTTCTACTGACTGAACGAACTAAACTAAAAAGAACTGAACTGAACTAGATCGAATGGAACTGAGCGTAAAGCGTACCGCACACGATCACATCACGACTCAAGTCCCGACACGATAACCATGCGCATATTGTACGACTATGTGGTACATGTTGTTGCCACAATTTACTTTTCATTTATATAATATGAGCAGTAGCTGTACCGCTATCACATAATTGATAAAATATTATACTAACGTCAACGTTATCTACTTAACAATGCGACAAAATGAGATAACCGTTCGAACGTGAATTCTGACAAAAGCAATGCGGACACGATGAAAAGATTGCAGCATACTACTAAAATACGTACTTGCCGACATTCATCTATATTTGTACGGGATAGACGTTAGCCAGACGCGCATGCGTCAGTAAGGCCGTGGCACGACGTCATGACATGAATGACAAACCCTGTGTCTTGCATAGGTTGCTCAGTTCAGAGTTCAGTCCTCCGTTAGGTTGCCTGCAAAGATAAGTAGGTACTTAATCTGTGACCACAGAAATCAGAATTACCTGACATAAAAAGAAAGAGAATGTTTAGTCTTGGGCCGGATATAGGCAAGCTCTTTTTTATTTTATTTTTTTACGTGTGGAAATCCTACATGGATGCTATGTCGGACGCCTACCGACCAAAACCACACTATGCCTTACAGCTATCTTCGTACGGGAGTGCCGGGCAAGCCCTCGGAAGAATATCCCAGGGATACACATTATCAATAGTTATAACTATAATATAGGATAATAATAGGGCCCGTTCTCAGACTACAAGAAATCTGAGGACCCGTTTTGACATCTGAAAAATACCCTAGAATGTAACTTGGACGAAACTGTAAGAATCAATAAATAAATAATTACTTAATTGCATAAAATGTTTAAAAAAATTAAGCGCTACCTTATGTGAGTCAGTCCAAGTTCTTGTTGAATATAATAAAATGATAGGATTTAATTCTAGTATTCGTTTCACGCTATGGTTCTATTAAGTAGCACGTATTAAATGAAAAATGTCAATACGGGCCTATTAAATTTTATAAATAGTAAATTAATTACCTAGGTACTTTAGCATTGTCTATAACTCAGTTTTTGAGATACTCTGTCGTAAGGCTGTGCGAGACAGATAGGTTACGGCGTGATTATTATTATGTAGGTATATAATAAGTTTAATAACTATATTTGTGTATAGATCAGCAAAAAGTATATAAATGGAGCTAATATTTCGCATGCTGGCTACATTGTCAAAATGCTGTCAATAGCGTCACATAAGCCAGTCGATAAATGATTTTGATTGGTGGTTTTTATTGACGTTTATTGGCAACTGGATACTGATTGGTGGTTCTTTCTAACGAGTTGCCATATGAACTGCACACAGTGGCGCATCTATTATTTTCTGTTCATTCTATAGTTAGTTACGTCAATTTTTTAATTTAACGATGATAAGGGTGCGGTTAGTGTTCGTCTTATTAAGTATTTAATCATGAATACGGAAATACCTTGTTGCGTTATTATTTGTCGCATAAACTATTTTACTAAAAAACCGGCTAGGTGCGAGTCCGACTAGCACACGGTGTTACGTAATAAAAGATAGCAAAAAAACACGATTTTTAAATCACCCTTCAATTTTTTAGAAATACATCATCTGTAAAAATTTCAGGTTTCTAGCTATCACGGTTCCTGAGATACAGCCTTATGATAGACAGACAAACAGACGGACAACGAAGTCTCTTTAATAGGGTCCCGTTTTTACCCTTTGGGAACGGAATCCTAAAAAGATTTTAACTTAATTATGATTTAGTAATGTTAGAGTTTTGCAGATGCTATTTGTAAAATAAAATAAACACTAAGTACTTATAGTTTATTTATTAATGTTGATTAGCTGTGCCCCGCCAGGGCTTACCTATCAAAGCAATTTCTTTTTCTAAACTACAAGTAGTCAAGTTACTCCTTAAAACATCACTATGTATCTGCCAGTGACAGTTTCGTTAACATCGATCCAGCTGTTTTGGGGATAAACTGGAACAGATAGACAAAAACATTAAAAAATTAATTAAAGGGTACTCGACGCGACGGGTAAAAACGGAACCCTAACTATTACCAAAGATAATATGTATAATAGTATTAGGGGAAGGTGGTATGAGATGATCCCTCTAAGGGAGAATGCCTGTAAATCTCAGAAAGTACAATCTAATGTTAATATTAAAGATGTTTTGAATAGTCAGTTTATCTATCTAGGTATTGTCATACCTTATGTTCTCAAAATTCAGTATTGATAAGAGTTTCATTAATTATACTAAATGTCTGCTAAAGGATCATCTTGTCCACACAGGTGTATAAGATGATCCCAGAGGATCATCTTGCCCCGTTCAGATCCAACCCAATCTCTATAGTCGAATTTTTAATTACACGGAGTAAAGTGACAGCAACTAATGTCACTTCTTCATAGAAATTATGCAGCATTGTATGAAGAAGTGACATTAGTTGCTGTCACTTTACTCCGTTTAATTAAAAAATCGACATATGGTATCGTTAAAATGACTTTACTAAAATAATCATTTTAAAATGTTTTAATCAAATATGTGTTTTGAACAATGAGATCAACCCTTAGGCATAATCAACTGCCACAGCCCCTAGTGCTTTATCATCCATAGATCCCACTGTCCACGGCTGGTCTTCCACGATACGTGACACGTGGCAATTTCCTTTTAAAAAAAAATCCATAATAAAATAACATAAATGATTAAAAAAATAACAAACTCGAATGCTACTGAGAAGGTCGAAACAAGCTTGATATCAGGCGGTATCCATTTGAAAATCATAAACCGAAAGAAAATGTGTGGGTACCGCCTAATATCATGGTTATCAAGCTTGTTTCGACCTTTTCAGTAGCATTTGAGTTTGTTATTTTTTTAATCATTTAATTTATTTTAAAATGTAGAATTGCTATATTATCTTGTTACATATAGTATATATACATATAACATACATACGAGTACATACATACATACGCGCGAATTTATTACCCTCGCTGGCGCAGCCGGGCAAAAAGACATTGGGGTGAGATGATCCACGGATCATCTTGTACAGAAGCAGACGAATCATCTTGCCCCAGAGCTTAGGTACTTTTTATTTGAAATTCTCTAACCTAACCTATAAGTATCCTACAGTCACCGCAATACGTTTTTATAACAAATGAACATATTTAGAAGCTACTAATATAATAATCATTACATAAAATCGGTTACACGAAAAGTAAAGGAGTTTCAAATTCAGGCTTACTTTAGATTAACACTGTACAATTTTTTAAAAATCACAAAACACAGTGATCGTCCTTCCCGCAGCCATCGCGGTTTGACTGCAGTCGGTGGGGGCGGGAACCTACGCTTTTCTCGAAAAAACAACTAGATGGCATGCACAGTATCGTCACAATCGAAAAGGATCGTCTTACCTCGAGGGATCATCTTGTACACCTTTCCCCTACATACAAATCGGCAACTCCCTGCCGCGCCACAGCTGTCATTATAGTCACAGTATATATATGTTGTTTAACCAGTATTGTAGCTCCCTACAAACGGACGAAGCGCAAGCTATACCTACGATTCTCGTTTTCGGCAGGCCTTTCAGCACGCAAGCAGCGTCCGCAGTCGCGATTGTGCCCAGTGGACGGTGTGTCGTTTTTTAAATAGTAACCGCGCGTGTTTTATTTACTAAAAATATTTGATATGACAACTAGTCTATTGTGCTTGTTTTGGTTGCATGAATTCGTCAATAACGCACCCAGAGATAACGTTTTTTAGATTACCTGGAAACTCCGAACGGTAAGACTATAAATTGATTTTACTTAAGTACTAATTGGTACTACTACTAGTTGACTAAAGTTAAACAAAGTGATTGGCACGAGTGAACTAGGTAGTTACATGAAGTAGGTATGTTTGTGTTTAAAACTAGACTTGTGCTTGCTCAGTCAGTGAACGGTGCGATCCAATATAGTACAATATCCAAAAAAAAAACTAGTTCAGAACTCTAGTACGTGTAGGTAGTACATTTAGTTCCGTTGTCAGTTCGTAGTTATTTAATTGAGAGCAATGATTTAGGTATGTTTCAAGAGTATTCATTTCTTTGTGGATGACCGATGTTACAGTACACTTAGCATTAGCACCGTATGACTTTGATTGACAGCATTTTTATTACCTTTGATTTTTATAACACGCATAGATACAAATATGAACTTCCAAAATTTAACACAACTTGACAATGTACGAAAAGTACTAGTGTACTAGAGACTGACTAGTACTTTCAAATCGAAAAATATTTTTAATTTTGTGAATTAAAAATTTATCGCAATGATTATAAAGACTAGAATTCCGTGATTCTATCACTGACGAAACATGTGACGAGCCGTCTACGCCGCTTACTCGTTTTCAAATTTCTATACCCGTCTCACTCAATCGTTAGTAGTAAACGGGCGTTGCGCCGCCACGCCGCGCCGCCGCCAGCCGTTGCGGGGATATTATATTATTACTCACAAAGTATTTTTTGTTTAAATAAAAAAGGTACATATTTACTCGAAATCAAAGCCGGTTGTCAGTAAAACGACAATCCTTAATACAAATTGAAGGCCTTGTGGGCGGATTGAAAAAATTCAACTGCATTAGGCTCACTATCAATTACGCGTACGTAAAACTAAAAGGTAAAATGTCGGCGTATACTATGCCTCTGCCTACACCTTCAGGGATAAAGGCGTGACTATATGAATGTATGTAGGGGTAGCTGTTCACCATTCGTACAATTTTTAGTTTTTATTTTTTTTCTCCACGACTATTAGTCAAAATTACCTCGTTTATATCCCTAAACGTAGAAAATATATTGTAGTTAGTGACCAAATTTTCTGAAACTATTATGTCACACGGTTAAAGAACTACAGCAATTTTTCGACGATAAGATATTTGTACGAACGCGCCCCATGGGTGGGGTACTTCCGTACAGTAGGTGGGGTACTTTCATACGCGTGGGGTAGATTCATACATGGTAATTGAAAAGCCTATTAACCTCCCAAAAATGTATTAAATTGATAAGAAAATTTGTTTAACACATAACTATCTTAATCATATTTAACTTTACTCCCAATCAATATTTGTTTTTGGGAAAAATAACACAAAAAATCGGTTTAAACTGTAAGTTAGTAATTAGACATTTTGGTGGTCACTTTCAACCTTAATGCTAATTAAATTATTTTAATTAATTGAAAAGATCATAAACTCTACTCCTTCTTGATGTGCCGAGCAGTTAGGGTGGACCTAAGGACGTAGTCTAATGAACAAAATGTGTACGCTTTCTATATCAGAAAAAGGAATTATCATGATGATCCCAGTTTCTTCCGAAGATACTGAGTGTACTTTTTCGTCAGTTAAATAACAGCGGCCTGTTTCAAATTTTATCAAAACATGACTTATCTTTAATTTCCTGATATCACATTTAAGTTAGTGGTGCATTGAACAGTATTTTAATTTTCTTTTGTTATTGGTTAGTAATTAAGTTCCTATACCTACTATTCATTTTTTAATATATTTTATCAATTACAAGATTAGATTTTTGTTTCAAAATTAATTTTTCTGCTGGCTCTCTGCATATACGGAATTCATTTGATTTTTCTTCTGTTGAGTTTTTCTGTTTTCAAGGCAATATGGAATCTACCTATATAAATTTAAATCATTTATTCGTTCTTCATCCATTTTTTAGCCGTAGCTAAAAAATGGATGAAGAACGAATAAAAGATTGGGCGTGCCTAGGTAATCTTTTCTTATTATCTGTACCACGAACCTGCGATTTGATATCAACTATAATATTTACTTAATAAAAAGTATATTCCCGATCGATTTTACATAAAAATGCAGAATTATTGTAATATGTCATAATTGAAAAAAAATACAGAAGGTACCTATTAAATTTATTGAAAAATAAAATTTATGTGAGTATTTGTGGTAATTATGATCTAAAGGGGAGCATTCGAACGCGTACGAATGCGCCCATGCAGAAAGGTCCGAATGTGCCCCAGGCCATGACCAAATTTAAATTACAGTGGTAAACAAAATCAACGTTAGTAAAAGAAATAAAACGATGAAAACTCAAAATTAAACAATGTGAACATTAATGAATCCTGACTATTTTTATAAAAATATAATAAATTTACTTGCCAGTACGATTTAAACTTCAGTAAAAAATTTTGCTTACCTGCTGCGAAAACACGTTACGTCTTATTACCTCACACAGAGTGGCGCGATTGGCACGATACTTCGCTAGCAACATGGCAGTCGGTATGCCTATGTACACAGGCAAAGGCGTGTTTGTGTGTCGGTTAGTATTTTTGTTATACTCAATGTATGAATGTGCCCCACGTACGAATGGTGAACAGTTTCCCCTATGTACATATTTACAATCGCAATACTAAATAGAAAGTCAAAGTAGGCACATATTATTAAAATGCTGTAGGTGGGCAGCCCTATCGCATGCTTACGTACCGCGCGGCTGTAGGCATTTATTTCTAAAATCCGGCCGAGTCAAACTACAGTATACAGTGTTATAGTTGACGGATGTGTTGAGGGAACATTTGCTTAGCCTTATTGGTCACACGCACACATTCATGGTGGAGTTTCGTCCTGTGGTATAACTGAGACTCCACTGTCCGTCTGTTCTGTGCATGAGACAAAAACCTTACCGCATACAATTAGTGATAAAGTATGGCCACTTGCATACTACACACATATACATATACGTACGTTTAGATTAACGCTCATTGTATCGCAGACGAACGACTATTAAAAATGTACCCGCATTCCACGGGAACTTATTCCCGAGATAAATATCTTTGTGTTACTCCAGACTATAATTACAGTCCATCCATTCTTACAATCCATTCCATCCATTTTTACAATCTTTCGCGTTAATAATATTACCCATTGAAATAATATTAATAAGTACGTTAGAACGAGCGAGTTTATAATTAAGCTGCTTGCGAACTCGCTGGCTTGGTGGCTTGTAGCTTGTAAACTCGCTCCGTGTCAATGAGGCAGTAAGGATACTTTCCGTAACAATATTCAAAACAAAATTGTTTGACTGTACCTACCTAGTTAAAATTATTATAATATACAGTAGGCAGTCAAATGTAACATCACAATTAATAAGATACTTCTGTGAGTAATAAAAAATATCCCTTTGTCGTCCCGTTCCCTTTCATCAAGTTTATTAGAATTTTCAGTCAGGGGGTGGAAATTGTCACAATGCTTCTAAAATGTATTAGTCGAGAGTCGAGGTAGGAATAAGGAAGAAATATTTGTGTGCTTATAGTAAGCGCTCTGGAATTGCTGAATCTATTTCGAGAAAATGTTTAGTAACGTTTATGAAAGCTTTTATTAAGTAATTGTAACCTATACTTAATACAAGTATAGACAAGGCTGCTCACAAATTTGTGGTTATTTTTTCCCTCACTCGTTACAGGAACTTGTTTCCGGGCTAATATTATTCAATACTTATCTTATCAAACTTTAATGCAAATTGATTCCGAGTTTAAGGCGTGATTGCGTAACAAACATAGATGTCCTGCTAAACTGAAAGTTTCTGAAGAATCTAAAAACATCTTCACAAACCCCATCATAGGGCCACATCACAGGGCCGCCAACTTGAGGACCACTGTCAGAAGTCTTACGGACTGTGAGAGTGGCCTCCAATCGCTAGATGCGCCACGACTTTCCAGCAGGCTGGCGACGTCCTGAAAAAACTTTCAGATTAGCAGGACACAGGCCGGGGATTTCTTTCTGAGGATATATCCGGAGCGCCAGGTCCTAGTAGACGAATATAAATTAGGAAAGATAATGTGGTTCTAGTCTCTTCGAGACCGACACGACATCCAAGGTGTTCTGCACACGACAAAAAAGCCACTACAAGTTACAACGTATCTACTTACAGCTCGCGCCAAATAACTTTGCGTCTGTGAAGAACGTTCGTTCGCGCCGCAGTAATTAGGTATCACAGGAAAACTACTGCGCAGTGAGGCGGGAGGGGCGCCCCTCCTGCTTTAGCAGTAGTTTGATGCATGATACCTAATAATGCACAATTACTGCGCGTACGAACGAACTTCATAGACGCAAAGTTATTTGGCGCGAGCTGTACTGTGCGCCTTATTCCCAATGAAAATATTGTTGTCAATGTATTCAATAATCCATATTTACAAGAACAGTTCCATCAAATCAATTAACCGGTATCACCAGCCGATCGCCACCTTGTACCTAGATAAACAATGCCTAAATACCTAAATTATAATATCTTCTGACGCACATTACGTTTATTTGACGCACGTTTTCACTAGATAATTTGTTAATGATAAGTTTTACCGCATTATTTGTCATGTTTTAGTCTGTAGAGTCAACACCGGTATGAAGTAGATTATTGTTATCTGCGCTGCTCATGCGTAACCTGTCCGCATTGTACACTTAGTTACCGAAGATGCTGATTCTGTCACGTTTATATATTTTTATTACATTCTTCCTATAGACTTCCTATAGATGGGTGTAGTGGGGCCCTACCAACACCTCCGGGCCCAAGTCAACCTCACGTGCAAGCTCGTGCACCTGCTGAACAACGGACGAGGCTCTGACGTCGGCGGTCCATTTCAACACGGCGATGGGCTCACCACCTGTTACGTGGGACCGAATTGTACACGGTGAAATGTGGGCCGGTATAGGCCTCTGCCTACCCCTTCGGGGATAAAGGCGTGAGTATATGTATGTATGTATGTTCCTATAGACAGACTTTATTACTGCATAGATACCTACCTGCTATCTTTTTCTTTACAGATATCTATACTTGCTAATATTATAAAGAGGAAAGATTTGATTGTTTGTTTGAGCGTGTTTGCTCCGAAACTACTGGACTGATTTCAAAATTCTTTCACAGTTGGGAAGCGACACTCTTCCCGGTGAACATAGGCTATATTTTATTCCCGTATTCTCACGGAAACGGAAGCTACGCGAATGAAACCGCGTGATGTCCGCCAGTAATATCTAGTATAATAGATTCACTTCGATGTTTTAATCTACTCAACGGATTTTATTTTTTCGATCTCGCTTTCGATCCTGTCTGGCTTATACGGTCACTTTGAAGAATCTGCTGGGACACTTTTCAATTGCCGGGTTGAAATGGACAGACGCAGGTTGTGATGAACGCACATTTGATTTTTTTTTTATTATAAATAAATAATAATAATTTGTGGACATTCTCACACAACATCATCTAATTCAGTTCAAATTAAGCTAATATAAGCTTGTGCTATGGGATCTAAACGACTAAGACGACTACGATTTACCCAACAACCATAAAAGGAAGATAATGTATTTAATATAATTATCTACCATATTGCCTTCAACTTGGCTCAACAACTACCATGATACTGACAGCCGGCACTTCCGGCTTAAAATGTGCCTTCACTTCGACTTAAAATAGCTGCCCATTTCTGACATTTCCATTAAAGAGCATTTCCGTGCTTCGGAAAACACTTTGAAGCCGTTGTAAGTAGTTAAGCCAAGTTGACGCCCGCATCGAAGGCAGTTTGAAAATTTTCAAAGAACCTGCACCTGTTCACATCACAGCAAATTATTATATACCTATTATAGTAACTATTATGGTAATTACTATATACCGATTACCTATTGTGGCAACGGGAAAGAGTAAAAAATGTCGCCATCCCAATTTATCCCGAGGATGTCGTAAGAAGCAACTAAGAGAACACTTTCGCAAAACGATCTATTGCGTAAAGAAGGAAAACTCGAAATGAAACCAGGTTATCAGTAAAATGACAATCGTTAAGCCAAGCAAGCCTTATGGGCGGCTAAAAAAATTCAACTATGTGTCGTCACGATCTGCGCCTGTCTATTTCAACACGGCAATTACACCACCTATTACGTGGGCGCATACTATGCCTCTGCCTATCCCTTCAGATATAAAAGCGTGACTACATTTATGTAGTTAGGTATGTATATATTTGTAAGAAGGTTACGTATTTTTCTTACACAGCTGTCTTACGTTCATTTAACTGAAAGAAATAAAAAAATCGTAAAGTCGGAGTCGTTTATGGGCGCCCTTTTGGTAGTAGACCTAATTCTGCGATATTTCAACTATGAAAGGAGTAGAGAATTCTCGGTCAAACGTAGTCCTCGAACTAAAGGGGTTTATTGCGTTTGCCTTTGTCATTTACGAGTTCAGCACGTCTCTCCTCGGTAATAGCACAGCCTAGTAGGCTCTCTCTTTATACTGTGGTAATACATAGAATATATTACATAATCTGTGGTAATACTATCCAAGCGCGGCGCGGCGTCTTAAGATGTTGTAGGTATAAAATCATTTCTTGCGAGTAGGGGTTTTTTTAACGGCAGGAAAATCCTACATGGATGCTATGCCGGACTCCTACCGACTAAAAACCACACGTATCCTACCTAACAGCCTACGGTTGGGAGCCCCAGGTAAGCCCTCGGAAGGATACAACAGGATGCGAGCTAGGGTTGCCAGATACAGGCATTTCATTTCCGGGACAATTCGAGGGTTACGCATTAGGTCGGTAGGAAAATATACTAAAAGGAAATCATTTTTGTAAACCACTTGTAATATTTTACAAAACTTAAAACAAATTATTGGCACCCCACCTCGCTTTTACTTTTTCATTAAATAAAACTTTGGAAAAAAATTACTTATTTTACTTTAAATTTGGTTTGAAAACAACTTATCATCACACATAAAAATAAAATTTGAAACAAAAATTGAGATCGTCTGCTCGCTCATTCAGTCGTTTAAAAACTTTGGTAGAAAATCAACATCAGATTACAATATTAAACATAAAAACCACTTTTAAAACAAAACATAAGTACTTCTCTTTTGCTTAATAAATAAATTCGAATATTAAAATCACAATTATTTTGGCTCAGTATGTAAATCAAACGATAAACCGACCACTTTTTTAAGTATTTGTCACTGGATTTTGCCATATTTTGCAACCTTTCTCCGTCAGGGCTTTGCAGAATACGACATTATTTGCGAGCAAGACGCATCAAAATTGATGCGAGTCTGCAGTTCAGACTTGATCAAGTCCATGGACATTCTGTATCGCTCTTTCGTCCATAAATTATTCATCAGGCTAAAAATTCGTTCACAAAAGGCGTTGCTTCTTGAAATTGAAAGAACAAAACGAATCCTTGGAATTGTTAATTCTAAAAAAGTGAGCCCAATTTTGTCATTTGGCAAGTCTTTTGGAAGGCCCTCAAAAACAGTTTTCAGACATTCCTTCGTCATCAGAATTTCCTTTCATATTGAAAATTGAAGCTGCAGTAAACGTTGACTGTCTTAATTCAAAATTCGCATGGCTCACTTTTTTCGAACTAACAATTCTAGCGATTTTGTCAATTTAAAGAAAATAGTTGGTTTTGTTCTTTTAATTCCAACAAGCTACACCTTTTGTGAACGCCTAAATTTTCAGCCCGATGAGTAATTTATGGACGAAAGAGCGATACAGAATGTCCATGGACTTGATCAAGTCTGAACTGCAGACTCGCATCAATTTTGATGCGTCTTGCTCGCAAATAATGTCGTATTCTGCAAAGCCCTGACGGAGAAAGGTTGCAAAATATGGCAAAATCCAGTGACAAATACTTTAAAAAGTGGTCGGTTTATCGTTTGATTTATATACTGAGCCAAAATAATTGTGATTTTAATATTCGTGTTTATTTAATAAGCAAAAGAGAAGTATTTAAAGTGGTTTTTATGTTTAATATTGTAATCTGATGTTGATTTTCTACCAAAGTTTATTTTATTAAGCGACTGAATGACACGAAAGCGAAGCGTGCGCGAGCGTGGTAGGCATTCGAAATCCGGGACTATAAAGTGCGATTCCTGGACACTGGACAAGACACGTAATTCCGGGACAATCCCGGATTTCCCGGCCATCTGGCAACCCTAATGCGAGCAGGGATAAAATTTATCTTTGGAGATCGTCAAAATATTGTTTTAAGCTAATAAATATAAGCCTAAGTATCTGGACAATTGTTGAACACACATAAATAAATAATGTGGTTCAAGTTACGTAACAATTTGTGTACAACTTATTACCTATGTATTGCATGAAAAACAATTTTTTTCCCCTTAAAATCTATAAAAGCTCACAATATCATGTCTATCTTTTACGGCACCCGCACAAGAACGATTTTTGTAGGCCTACTTTTACGACGATTTGATAAGACGTTATATTGCAATCAGTACGTTCAATTCAAATCGGGGCGTATGGAGTCGGTCTACAAAAGTCGTTCGTGCGTGTGTGGGTAGCCCGCCCAGTGCGTTAACGTTTCTCGCTCGCTCTCAATCAAAATTTCTCATAAAGCCGGGGCTACATTAAAGAAAACGTCAATGCCCATCATCGCGATAAATATTGCGCTAATTATGGCGTTAATTCTTAACGTCACCATTTGAGTAGTGTGGCCGCTTCAACGTAATAATTCTCGCGTGAATGCCCATTCTTGGCGTTAAAATTGACGTTAAGTGTGACCGAATTAAATTTTACAAAAATACCTTAGCTCCTTAAAAATATACTGAATGTATCTATATATAATACTGGCACAGAGAAAATATACCGATAAAAATACCGATTATCAAAACGTGTTTATTCTTTAATTACTACCTTATTTTTATAAAAGAAGAACCTAGAATTTACATTTAACATTTTATTTGAAGGATTGAATTCAACGTCCTTCACCTGCAACACGCTTCGTAAAAAAAAAGTTACCGAATGTTATTGCAACAAACCATACAAAGAAAAAAATCATTGCGATGAGGAATTGGGTTTTTATTTTTTCAGGTCCTTAGCGAGCTCCGGGGGAACCTCCCATCTTGCTCCCCCGAGGAGAGACGCCGAACGGTTCTCGACGGGAATAATCTTTGGAAATTCTTTGGCTTTCGGCCGAAAGCCAAAGAATTTCCAAAGATTTTCCCGGCTTTCCGGATTCCCGGCTATAGGGAGGAGGAATACCACCAGGTTTAATGGGTAGGACGGCCCCGTTCCGGAACCGGGAGCCCCACACCCAGCTGTTTTACATGATAATTTTGCAATCCAATATGGCCGCCGCGCCGAAATCACAAAATTTCATGATGGGTATCGTTTAAGAGGGTTTTTGGTATGCTGAGTACGAATTTCGGGTTAATTTAGAGATCCAATATAACCGCCGCGCCGAAATCACAAAATTTCATGATGGGTATCGTTTAAGGGGTTTTTTGGTATGCTGAATACGAATTTCGGGTTAATTTAGAGATCCAATATGGCCGCCGCGCCGTTATCACTAAATTTCATGATGGGTATCGTTTATGGGGTTTTTTGATATGCTGAGTACGAATTTCGGGTCAATTTAGAGATCCAATATGGCCACCGCGCCGTTATCACAAAATTTCACGATGGGTATCGTTTAAGGGGTTTTTTGGTAGGCTGAGTACGAATTTAAGGTCAATTTTGCAATCCAAGATGGCCGTCGCGCCACCGTTGTAAAATTTCATGTTGGATACCGTTTAAGGGGTTTTTTGATATGCTGAGTACGAATTTCGGGTCAATTTAGAGATCCAATATGGCCGCCACGCCGTTATCACAAAATTTCATGATGGGTATCGTTTAAGGGGTTTTTTGGTAGGCTGAGTACGAATTTAAGGTCAATTTTGCAATCCAAGATGGCCGCCTTACACCTTTGTAAAATTTCATGCTGTATATCGTATGAGGGGTTTTTTGGTATGCTGAGTACGAATTTCAGGTTAACGTTTGCCATCCAAAATGGCCGCCGTGCCACTGTTGTGAAATTTCATGTTGTATATAGTTTATGGGGTTTTTTGGTATGCCAAATACGAATTTTAGGTAAATTTTGCTATCCAATATGGCTGCCTCGCCACCGTTGTAAAATTTCATGTAGCATATCGTATAAATGGAATTTTGATATGCTGAGTACGAATTTAGGGTTAATTTTGCAAAATTATCTTGAAATTCGTACTCAGCATACCAAAAAACCCCTTAAACGATACCCATCATGAAATTTTGTGATTTCGGCTCGGCGGCCATATTGGATTGCAAAAATTATCATAAAATTCGTACTCAGCATACCGAAGAACCCCTTAAACGATACCCATCATGAAATTTTGTGATTTCGGCGCGGCGGCCATATTGGATCTCTAAATTAACCCGAAATTCGTACTCAGCATACCAAAAACCCCCTTAAACGATACCCATCATGAAATTTTGTGATTTCGGCGCAGCGGCCATATTGGATTGCAAAATTATCATGTAGTCACACAGAGATAGATTATAGTCTGAAATGATACAAGTTTTATCCCGGGAATAAGTTCCCATGAGACGCGGAGAAGAGAACAAAATTTCACGCAGGCGAAGCTGCGGGCATCAGCTAGTCTATAATAAATGTTACATTACACGCGAATGCTCGTGTCGGTCAGGGAGGTAGGCCGTAACGTAATGCTCAAAGTCGAATCTAATTTGTTACATTACAGGCGAATGCTCCCGGTGAGGGAGCACCTTTACCCTAACCTTTTATTCAAAATATACCCAAAAATACTGACTTTTACCAATATACCCATTAATATACTGATATCGAAAAAAGTCAATAAAATATACCGAAAAGGTATTAAAATACTGAAAACGGTCACACTCTCACGGTGCGCACTGACACGCGTAGTGTGGCCGCTTCAACGTAATAATTCTCTTTGATGTGCCGCCACTTGAGCTATCGCCTAACGTCAAACGGCAATGTGAATGCCGTTGTCGAATTATCGCGATAATTCGGTGGCTACACTAACGTTTAACGTTCATCAACGCCATTATTAATGGCATTTCCCCTTAGTGTGGCCCGAACATAAATCAAATTTGTATAATAATAATAATACATACATACACGCCTTTATCCCCGAAGGGGTGGGCAGAGGCATAGTATACGCCCACATTTCACCGTATAGTTTTGTTTGTGTCCCACGTAATAGGTGGTTAGCCCATTGCCATGTTGAAATGGATAGGCGCAGGTCGCCGCGACCCGCAGTTGAAATTTTTAAGCCGCATACAAGGCCTTCATCTTGGCTTAACAATTGTCATTTTACTGACAACTGGATTTCATTTCGAGTTTTCTTTCTCTACGCAATGGATCTTTTTGCGAAAGTGTTCCCTTAGTCGCCTCTTACGACACCCTCGGGATATATGCGGGTGGCGACATTTTGTACTCTTACCCGTCGCAACACGTTTTAAAATAGGTATGCAATATCAGCGACGAGCGACGGCACACTAATTAAGTACATAGGTAGATAACTAGGTAAGTAGTAAGTAATATTATCGTAATATTGTTTATTGTATCTACCTCCTTAATTTATTTTTCTGACATTCTAATCTATACATGCCTATAATCTATATATATAAAAATCAATGCCACTTTTCTTTGTAATTTTATAACTCAAGAACGGGCTCACCTATCCAAACCAAATTTTTAGGCTTTGTTCGGACTATTTGGTAGATGGTTTATGTGAAGTTTGCTCAAAATCGGTCGAGCGGTTCTTCATTTATCACGCAAACGAAGATGCGCGGGTCAGCTAGTATACTAATATTATAAAGAGGAAAAATTTGTTTTTTTCTTTGTTTGTTTGTAACGAATAGGCTCCGGAACTACTGGACTGATTTGAAAAATCTTTCACTGTTAGAAAGCTACACTCTTTGCGGTGAACATAGACATTTTATTCCCGTATTCTCACGGGAACGGGAACTACGCGGGTGAAACCGCGTGACGTCCGCTAGTGTATAATAAAACTGTAGAGGCCGAAGTGTACTCAATTGTTTTAGAATAGACTTAATCTTTAAGCTCTTTTATGATGAGGCAAACAGGGCAGTTTCACACGCTCTCCTATCTGTCTGATGAAGGAATACCTCTACTTTCATACACCTTTCTGTCGCTTTCTCTCTTATGGGACGTAAACGAAGTTGCGAGTCTCAGCTAGTTTTATCATTAGCTTACATACCTAACGTGTGATTGATTTAACGTTAAAATGTTTTTGATAAATTTGGACATCGTAAAATAAAATTAAAAGTGGTTTGTATTATTATAAATTACCTAATATTGTATGTATGCCTAAGCGGCTAGACATGGGTGGACTTTGGACTTAATGTTGTGGTAAGAACTGAAATGATTTTCACAATAAATTTTCTTAAATTGATCACTAGTAAGTAATAATCCATACTTTGGTTTTTCATATTTAGCTCGCCATAATGATGCCATCGTCCGATGGAAAGTCCCAATCTGTAAGACTATAATATATATAGAAAGCGGCCCTCAACTTGGCGGCCCTATGATGTGCCTCTTCACGCTCCGTTTAAAGAACCCAGGATTGTAAGAGGAGGGAAACACGTGCGCTGGCAGGTCGTTGCAGGTTTATATGGTTCGAGAGTAGCGAAAAATTCTATGCTTGAAATCAATGGGTTCGACAGAGAAACGATCTTTTGAATCGTTCAGTTCTAGCGAAGATTCTCTCCACTGTGTGAGAGTTGCACCTCTGTCTAGCACGCGTTGTTCGGGGTACGAGTATACATGCATAGGTACATACATATAGACACGCCTTTATCCCCGAAGGGGTGGGCAGAGGCATGTATACGCCCACATTTCACCTGATAGTTTTATGTCATGTTCCACGTAATAGGGTTTGAGCCTAGTGCCGCCGTGTTGAAATGGACAGGCGCAGATCGTGACGACTCGCAGTTGAAAATTTTCAAGCATCAAGGCTTAACGATTGTCATTTTACTGACAACCGGGTTTCATTTCGAGTTTTCCTTCTTCACGCAATGGATCGTTTTGCGAAAGCGTTCCCTTACGATACCCTTGGAAATAATTGGGGTGGCTACATTTTGTACTCTTTTCCGTTGTCACACGAGCCTCGTCACCACATGGGAAGTAATAATCATCAGAGCAATATAGAATTTTTTTTATTAGAATTATTCACGGATATTTCACACAAGACGCAACGCTATCTGATCCCAAAGTAAGCTAGGAATAACCTGCTTGTGTTATGGGTATCACACCACGGATATATTAATACTTATATACTTTTTAAATACAATACAATACAACAATACAATACAAAAACTTTTATTGCACACCAGGAAATACATCAAACATATTAAAAGTGAACTTGTTGGTATAACAATTGGCGGCCTTATCGCACAAGGCAATCTTTTAGAGGCAACCTTTGGATGGAATCGGAGGGTGGAAAATCTATAGGGCAGTTTGAAGTGCAATATAAATAAATAAACTTATCTAAATTAAAATAATTGTGTACATACATACATACACATGTACATACATACATACACGCACACATAAATACAAAAATACATAATGTTTACTACTATAAATACATACATAATAAATACATACATACATACCTAATTATTATACATATAATAATAATGGAAATGAACTAATAACTTATATGCAGTCATTGACACGTAGATAGTAGTTCCTAACTAATGTTTTAAACGAGTGCAGCGACTTTGCTTGTCGAACTGTCAGTGGCAGTGCATTCCACAAGCGAACCGCCTGTACAGTGAAGGAATTGCCTATAAAATTAGTGGAGTGGCCTGGCATCTTCAATCTCAAATTCCTCGATGAACGCAAATTTGCAGAGTGTAAGGCGTTTAAAAAATTAAAGCGTCTCTTAAGGTATGGCGGAGTAACAGGGTTGAACAGGATACTATATAATATGAATAGGATATGAGCATTCCGGCGAAGGCGGATAGGTAACCACTTGAGTTTTCTGCGATATTCGGAGATGTGATCATATTTGCGTAGTCCAAATATAAATCTAATACAGTAATTCTGGAGTCTCTCAAGTTTATTTAGTTGGTCTTGAGCGAGATCTAGATAGCTGGCATCGGCATAATCAAGGATAGGAAAAAGAAGTGATTGGAGAAGCGCAATTTTAGACGAAATCGGTAGAAAATTTCTCAGTCTGCGCAAGGACCCTGAAGCAGCAAATATTTTGCGCCTGAGCTCCTGCAGTTGAGGACCCCAAGACAGGCACGAATCTATATGTATACCCAGATTTTTGACTGAGTTATTGTACGCTATGTCAGTGCCATTACATATAAGTTTTAGATTCACTGTCCAATCGATTCTGGAGATCTTCCAAGGGCTGCCAACTATTATGGCCTGAGTCTTGGTGGGATTCATTTTTAATCCGTGTGATTCACTCCATCTGCAAATAGTGTCCAAGTCTGCATTGATATTGTCAATGGCTACGCTCAAGTTATCCAGCGAAGCTTGGGAATAAATTTGGAGGTCATCTGCGTATAGGTGATAGGAAGAAGATAAGTCCTTAGTGATGGAGTTTATAAACACTGAGAAAAGTAACGGAGATAGAACGCCGCCCTGTGGCACCCCAGCAGACGTATTACACCAAGAGGAAAAAACATCCTCGATACTAATACGCTGCCGGCGGTCAAACAGGTAACTTCGAAACCAGTCAATCACCGTTGGAGATATGTTAAGTGAGCTCAAAGTACCAAGCAGGATGTCGAAGTCCACCGTATTAAAGGCATTGCTGAAGTCTAGCAGGGCTAAAACTGTCAGCTTGCCGTTCTCCATACCTGCTCTTATGTCCTCAGTAATGTGAAGTAAGGTTGTAGTAGTACTGTGTCCAGCACGAAACCCGGACTGATAAGGGTTAAACAGTTGATTTTGGGAAAGGAAATGAGTGAGGTGAGTGTGAACAAGTCATTCTATACCTTAGACAGGAATGGCATGATGGAGATAGGGCGATAGTCAGAAAACGTGGAAGGGTTGGATTTTTTGGCAATGGGAATTATAAGTGCACCTTTCCAAGCTATCGGAAAGACACCGTGAGTTATTGAGAAGTTTAGGATGTGGCAGAGAATGGGAAGGATTTCATCAATTATGGGGATGATCATTTTTCGGCTTAGGGAGTCGGTACCTACGGCGTTAGAAGTGATTGACAATAATTATGCTCTTCTTAACATCATAAGCTGTGAATTGACTAAAGAAGAAAGGAGGGCAATTAGGAGTGGTCATGGTTGAAAGATGGTGAAGCGTATTTGTTTTGGTTTCCACATCTATATTGGAGGTGGCAGTGAAAAACTGGTTGAGAGAATTTAAGTTATGACCTTTAGAAACAGACTCTTGACGTGATTTACCAACTCCTAAAGATCTTAGAAATTTCCAGACTTTGGCTGGATCTCCGTTCTGAACAGAGCTGTGGATATGTTGGCGTTGTGCATTCCTACACACCTTATTGCAGTGGTTCCTGATGAGAACATATTTTTCCCAATTTATCTCCGTTGGCCGTCTCTTATACTTGGACTTCGCTGTTGCTTTTTGTGATATAAGGGATTTAATTTCAGCGTTTATCCAAGGTGATGGCTCATGTTTAACTTTGATTCTACGAATCGGCGCGTGTACATCGTAAAGAGCAATTACATGGGATGTTAATACATTAATTTTTTCGTCCATGCAGTCAGAAGAGAACAACGGTACCCAATCAATTTCGTCAGCATCCCTGCGCAAATCTTCGAGATTTATACCAGCAAAATTGCGATGTAGTAGGAATTTAGGTTTGGATTTAGGAGTTCGAAGGCGATAGGATAGAAATATCAGGTCATGGAAAGAGAACTCACCAGCTGTTCGCTGACCATGCCTAACAACTCTATCGAGAGAAGAAACAATAATTAAATCAAGCAAGCTAGGAGGATGGTTTGGACAATGATGTGTAGCATGGGAAGGAAGAATTGAGAGGTTACAAGATTGTACAATGGATTTGAAAGTAGAAGAACGAGAGTCATTTTTGAGTAGACAGGTGTTGAAGTCACCCAAGATTATAGTATGAGGGTAATTAGGGATGAAGGTTTCAAGGAGTATTTCAAAAGAGGTGAAAAAGTTGATGTTGGAAGAAGGACTATAAAATACTCCTAGGAGTATCTTAGAGTGGAGAAGTTCTAACTCAAGAAACAGATGCTCACCGGCAAGTCGTGGAGGTGGCTGAGGAGAAGAATCAATAACCGTGTATGAAAGGTGATAACGTAGGTAAATCGCCACTCCACCATAACCGTCCGGCCCGCGATCATGTCGAATGAGGTTGAAGCCCGGGAGAGAATATGCCGTTGAAGGCAAATAAGGATTCAACCATGTCTCAGAAATGAGTATGGCATGTAAATGAGAGCAGTGAAATGATGCCAGCATAGCGGTGATATGAGCCAGAACACTTTGGGCATTAATGTGCACTACGTTGAAATTCTCAGGAACATCAGAGAATTGAGATGAGATAAAATCAGCCAGTGGGGGCTCGTCTTGTGAACTACAGGCAGAAAGATAACTACCATTACTACCAGTGTTATTACTATAGTTTAACATAGACATAATTATGTACTTATTTAACAATATAATACTTATAAATATAAATAAATAACAAAAAAAATAATTTATAATATGTGACAAAATGCTAAAATAATGATAATAATAAATAATACCTATAACAGATGCTAATATTAATTGTTCCAAATTCATCTGCCGGTTGCATTTTACACAAATAAACATTAAAAAGCAAAAAAGAATAAGATCAGATAACAACAGTAGAAAAAAAAAACATATCAAAGCTTGCACAGTCCAGCATTCATGCATTGTCATTCCTATCTAAGGCAAATAAATACATACATATTATACATAGAAACACCCAGACTCTTGAGACAAACATTTATGGGTTACACAAATATTTGTCTCCGGTGGGAATCGAACCCACGACCTCGATCGCCTCAGGCGTTATCAATACCGACCGCGCCACAGAGGCACTCTTGACAAAATACCGCCCGCCAGATGGAAAGCCACAATTCAAACTTTGAGAGTGGCCCTCAAATTGGGGTTCAATCATGTGCCTCTTCACGCTCCGTATAAAGAACCCGGAGTCGTAAGAATGGGAATCACGTGGGCGGACAAGTCGTTTCAAATTATTGATACTGTTGATTGATGGCACTTGATGGAACTATTGCTACACATATTGAAAAACTTCACTTGTACTGTTCCACAACATTTATTATTGTAATACCTAACCGGTTTCGCCTTTCGGCATTCTCAAAGGCTATTGCCAATTGCAAAGACTTTTTTTCAAGATTGCCTTTGAGAATGCCGAAAGGCGAAACCGGTTAGGTATTACAATAATACGTGTTGTGGAACAGTACAAGTGAAGTTTTTCAATATATGTCGTTTTAAATTTCTATAGTTGGAGAGATAAAGGATCTTTTAAATCGGTTGGTCCTGCATGTCGAAGATTGTCTTAGTTTTATTCAGCTAAGATTAGAAAATAATCCATTGGATTAGAGAATAATTCAAGTTAGTAATTAGTAGATTAGATAAGCTTCCTCATAATAATTATTTGATAAAGTATTACAAAATTTTGTTTGTTTGATAAATTAATTTCCGCAATCCGAGTTAATTATTTTCAAATAAATGTTTATAAGTGGGTACTAAAAGCCTTATCCACAGAGGGGCTAAAAATAAAGGCGGTTAAAATAATTGGAACCTTTTTCCCCCTCGGGAATTCCATAAAAATATGGCAGAATTCTTCAGTAAAATTCTACATACATACATACATATAATCACGCTTGTCTGCCATCGGGGTAAGCAGAGACTATGGCTTACCACTTGCTACGATCCTGGTATACAACTTTCGCTTCTTCTACTTTCATAACTGTTTTCATACACGCTCGCCGGTTAAGGGTACTCTTGACCTTGCCTTTTTCCAGAAGGTCTCTGATTTAATCGGCATGCGTACGCCGAGGTCGACCCCTACCAGTTTGCCCATTCATTCTCGCCTCATAAATCTGCTTTGTCACTCTATTCTCATCCATTCTTTCCACGTGTCCAAACCATCTTAGCATCCCTTTTTCTATCTTAGTCACTAGGTACATCTTCTGTTATACCTTTCTGTTATTCACAACAACGTCAATTCAAGACTTTTGTCAGAGGGAAAGACAGACCCACAAACACGATTAGGCGGAAAGACTAGGGCGCCAGACACTTGTTTCCCACGTGGCCAGTGATAGTTTTAGGTCATGTAACCAATTTTTTTTAAAATTTACCTACAATCATTTTTATACATCATCACACGGCTCACAGGCTTTTTGTAGATCTGTACGATCTAAATACAGACATACATATAGTCAGTCACGCTTCCATCCCCGAAGGGGCAGGCAGAGGCATAGCATACGCCCACATTTCACTTCACCTTATAGTTTTATGTCCCACGTAATAGGTGGTGAGCCTATTGCCGTGTTGAAATGGACAGGCGCAGGTCACTGCAACCCGCAGTTGAATTTTTTCAAGCCGCCCTTATGGCCTGCAACTTGGCTTAACGATTGTTATTTTACTGACAACCGGGTTTCATTTCGAGTTTTCCTTTTCTACTCAATGGATCTTTTTGCGAAAGTGTTCCCTTAGTCGCCTCTTACGACACCCTCGGGATGTATTGGGGTGGCGACATTTTGTACTCTTACCCGTCGCGTCGCAACACGGGATCCCATCGCCACACGGGGCTGTACAATCTACCATTAAAAATCAATACATATAATAAAATCGTAACAGGTCGCTGTCTGTACATGGAAGATAAATAAGAAAAAAAATTATAGGGGGGCTTTATGAACGCAATAGAACCCAAAACAATGATTTTTAGAATTTTTGTCTGTTTGTCTGTATGTCTGTATGTCTGTATATCTGTTTGTCTGTACGGTTGTGCACGCTAATCTCAGTAACCACTCAACCGATTGCAATGCGGTTTTTTTAATTGTGTTGAGGTTTGCTCCAGTTAACATTTAGCGTTTGTTTTATGTAAATCGGTTTAGAAATGAAAGAGTTATAACACTTTTAAGAATCAGATATTTTGAAAATTTTAATTGTAGGGGTTTCTTTGAATGTGAGTGAACCTAAACTGGCGTGTTGGCTTAATCATAAAAGAGCTTAATGATTAAGACTATTTTTAAACAATTCAGTCCGCGCCGAAGGCGTGGACTGAATTGTTTTAAAATAGACTTAATAATTAAGCTCTTTTATGATTAAGCAAACAGGGCATAATAAAAATCAAACAACGTGCTAACTGTGATCAACCAACGCATAGGAATGGAAGAAAGTTTATTGAAAAAACCAACACATATGACATTACACACATTAGTTCACCATAACATACAATAGATGGCGCTAGTAGTATCCATATTTTGATATTTACAACACTCCCACTCAAAAGAAGGATACTCACCAAAAAAAAAAAACAAGAATAAATAAGTTTAATTAAACATTAACCATACCCAAAGTATTTAAGTGTTTATAATGCTTTACAGAACCCAAGCTCTTCGTGAGTAGGTCTGCAGGCATATCAGATGTACACAAATATTCAATAGTAACTATGTTCTCGTTCACCAGCTCTCTACAATGGTGATACCTGACATCAATATGCTTAGTTTTATTATGAAATACAGGATTAAGTAACAATTTTTGCGCACTCATACTATCATTATAAATAAGAACTCTATACAATTTCTGTGTTATTTCATATTGCAAGTGTCTCAGATATACTGCTTCTTTGCAAGCCTCTGAAATAGATACATATTCGGCTTCTGTACTGGAAAGTGCTATACATTTCTGTTTGCTACAACTCCAAGATATTACTGACCCTGATAACATATAACAAAATCCTGAGTAGGATCTTCTATCATTAACATCATTGCTCCAATCTGCATCTACAAATCCTTCAATGTTAATATTATTATTATTACAATATTTCAAACCTAACGTTTTCGTTTTCTTCAAATATCTTAACACTCTTTTGGCATACAGCCACTGTTCTTCAGTATTACAAATATTATACTGGCTCAAATACGATACTGCAAAAGCTATATCAGGTCTTGTAAGAACAACTAAGTACATCAGACTACCGATGAGTTCCTGATAGGGATTTTGACTATTACAATTCTCTTCCCTTCTACTTTTTAAATTAATCTCCATTGGAGTATTAATTGTCTTACAATCTGTCATATTAAATTTTGACAACAATTTGTCAATATACTTTTCTTGACTTAAGGTAACAGTATTATTTTCCCTATTAAACCTAACAGACATTCCCAGGCATTCCTTTACAATACCTAAGTCTTTCAACTCAAAATTTTTACTTAGCATGCCTTTAAGATGACACATTTCAGTACAGTCGTTTGAAAAAAACAAAAAAATCATCAACATACAGTGTTACAAAAGTCTTACTGTTACCAACTATTTTTATATATAAACATGGTTCTATTTCAGATTTTATGTAACCAGCAGCTAACATACAAGCATCAACCTTCCTATTCCATTCTCGAGAAGCCTGTTTGAGACCATATATAGCCTTGTTTAATTTAAGTATCTTTTTATCATCTTTACACACATAGCCTATAGGTTTTTGCATGTATATAGTCTCAGACAGATCTCCATTCAAGAAGGCTGTTTTTACATCAAGATGAGTCACTTGCAAATCCAACTGCACAGACAATGCAAATAATAGTCTAAGTGTGGTGTGTCGTACCACAGGAGAAAAAGTGTCACTATAGTCCACACCATATCTTTGAGAACAACCTTTAGCCACAAGTCTGGCTCGAAAGCGCACATTGTTTTCAGAGTCACACTTTTTTTTTAACACCCACTTACACTTTACTATGTTTCCACTTGCAGGAATGTCAACAATGTTCCATGCCTTGTTGTCTTCAAAGCTTTTCAGCTCCTCCTGGATGGCCTTTTCCCAGTGTTCCTTTTCTGGTCCTTCTAGTGCCTCTTCCAATGTCAATTCATCATTGAATGGTTTCTGACATCCTCCTGTGACCATATAACCATATCTCTCAGGTGGTTGTCGGTGCCTCTTAGGTAATGATTGTGCTATGATTTTCTCTTCGCTTTCACAGGATTTCTCTTCCTCCAGTGATGGTACATAAGTTTCATCCATGTCATCAGAATTTTCCACTGAGGTAAATGAATCGTCTTTGTTGGTGTCGGATGAATCCATTGAAGATGATAATTCTTTGCATCCATTGTCTTTTTCTTTTATTTCAATTATATTCTCTTCACATCTTTCCTTTATAAATATTACATCTCGACTTGTTGAGATGGTGCGAGTTACAGGGTTATATATACGATAACCTTTTACATTCTCGGGATAGCCGACAAGTATACATTGTTCCGACTTCTTATCCCATTTCTGTCTTTTTTCTTTTGGAATGTGCTTCATAACAATACTACCAAAAATTCTTAAATGACTGAGGTCTGGCTTAGACCCTGTCCATACCTCATATGGAGTGCGGTTCTGCAATCCAGGCTTTGTTATCCTGTTTTGTAAATAGACAGCGGTATTAACCGCTTCTCCCCAGAACTCCTTACCCAGTTTGGCATCAAATAGGAGACATCTAGCTTTCTCTATTATTGTACGGTTCATCCTCTCGCACAATCCATTTTGTTCAGGTGTATAAGGGTTAGTTTTTTGATGACTTATTCCATATTTCATCAAATAATTTTCAAATTTCATGTTACAAAATTCTGTGCCGTTATCGCTTCTTAGAATTTTGATTCTTTTTGACAATAATGTCTCAACTTGTGCTTTATAATCTATAAAACTCTGCAAAGCATCGGCTTTACTTTTTAAAAAATAAACATGTGTCATACGACTATAATCATCAACAAAAATGATAAAATATTTTGATCCACCAAGCGATATATTTTCCATTGGACCACAAATATCACAGTGTACTACACCTAAGTGCTCCGTACTTCTATTTCCTTCATGAGGAAAAGGTAGGCGGCTTTGCTTGCCTTCACAACATACAGTACAGTTCGACTTGCTGATGTTGGCTATCTCTGACAAGCGAAATCCCTCCACTGCACTTTGCATTTTATTAATGTTGAAACTACTTGCGTGTCCCAATCGACGATGCCAAACCACTGGGGACTCAACTACTGTCGCCACCAGGCATGTTACTATATTTAACTTATATACGCCATTGACAAGTGATGCAGTAGCTACTATAATGTCCTCTTTATTCAATATTTTACAACCTTCGTTTGTGAAACAAACCTTGTTGCCTTGTTTCAATAATTGGCTCACTGACAACAAGTTCGTCGCTAACTGAGGCACACACAAAACTTTTTCAACTAATATATTGTAATTATTTCCGGCATTTGACGTGATTATATTCACGTTCCCACAACATTCCACTGGAATTTTACTTTGATTGGCAATCATGATTTCATTGGTAAAGCCAGAGTAACTAATATCCTTCATCCAATTTAAGTTACTCGTAATATGTGAACTGGCACCTGAATCCACATACCAATCACCTTTGTCAAATGTTCCATTCAGAAATACAGCACTAAACGCATTTGTTGTTTTAGATTTCTTCTCTATCTCTTGCAAATTTTTCGAAGATTTTTTATTATTTGTGCACTGATTAATGTAGTGGCCATATTGTTTACATCCGTAACACTTGACGTTTTGTTTTCCTTTGCCGGATGTTGTCATTTGGGAACTAGCGATGGGCGGGTCGGGCTAAAAAACTCGAGTTACCCGGGCTCAGCTTCCAACCCGTCGACTCGGGTTCATTTTTGCTTGATTCGGGCTGACTCGGTTGACCACTACACTCAGCACGCTCGAGACCCGCCACGCTGTTCAACTCGCTTTGTCTCGGTCGTTCACGGTCATCTCGCTCAGCCCTTCTCGTTGACTCGGCTTGTTTCGGTTTGGGTCGGGCTCGCTCGCTAACTAAGCATGCGCTGGCCTCGCACACATTCACACCACCACACGCAGCATTAAGGAATATCGAACTAAGATTGAAGTAATCTACGTTCGATGAATAGAAAACTGGTCAGGTCGTTATGGAACCCGGGCTGTTTTTTAAATTTATTTTGTTATATCTTAATTAGAGGTTAACGGCCAACGGTGCAACATTCATTTGATTGATGACGCTATTTCACTTAACAGTAAAAATAAAAGTAAATTGATAAGTATATAATTTAATAACATGAATCAAAATAAAAAGAGTGTAGTGTGGGAGTTTTATACAAAAAATTACGACTACACATCCAAACTCGCCCGTTGTTTGCACAAGTTACCTAGTAAGTACATGAAAATTATGCAAAATAAGATTAATTTAATTACTAGACAGTTATTATACGATGGGCGGGTCGGGTTAAAAACGTGGAGCTCGACACACTGCGGTGCGACGGCGCGGGCGGCGGGGTGGCCGGCCAGACTCAACCCGGGTTAACCCGAGTTACAGCCCGGGTTACGTAATATATCAGTTCGAGTTGCCCGAGTTGAAAAATCTGTGACCCGTCCCATCACTATTGGGAACTAGCATATCCGCCATCTTTACCGACCATAGATTGAATTGATTGAATGGACTTTCTGTTCATAGGATGTATTGAACGATGATTCGGTTTATTCCGGAAACATCCAAATGCATTATTGACACTCACCTCACTATTTTCCGGTTCCATGTCCATCAACTTCCCTTTAATGGCGTCCGTGGTAATTGACATGCCGGAATGTTCAATGGCCATTATCATGGGCATATACTTTTCTGTTAATCCAGCCAACATGATAGAACCGATCCACTCATCGTTAATACCAAAACCTGTTCCTTGTAGCTTCTGACTAGCTTCAACAATTTGTGTTACATACGACGTCATCGATGTGCAATTTTCTAATCGAATAGATATAAGATTTCTCAGGAGACTTATTTTCCTTGTGAATCCAGAGTCATCAAACAACATCTTCAATTTATCCCACAATTCCTTCGATGTTCTGACGCTTTTTATGTGCACGTAAAGAGCCGGGTCGATGGTTAAAACTAACTTTGCTTTAGTCTTGGCGTCATCTGCATCATCTGCTGGGGGCTCACCGAGTTTTGGTTTGATGCACCCAACCATTCCTTCTAATATGAGAAAGTTTTCTGCCGCAAAACACCATTCACTAAAGTTCTCACGCCCTTTTAGCTTCGGTACGCTAATTAAATAGTTTGTACTAGAAGACGCCATGATGGCCGCGGGTCACGCACGATCAATTTACAAGTTTTTTTTAAACTAATCTCACTCTTGGCAAAATCTAATCTGTAGTTATACGTAATCACACTGTTAACTAACTGAAAACTGCCCTATTGTGGAATCTGGGTCCATAACCTAATAAAAATCAAACAACGTGCTAACTGTGATCAACCAACGCATAGGAATGGAAGAAAGTTTATTGAAAAAACCAACACATATGACATTACACACATTAGTTCACCATAACATACAATAGATGGCGCTAGTAGTATCCATATTTTGATATTTACAACAGGGCAGTTTCAGACGCTGCTTGATGACTCTGATGAAGAAATACCTTTCCTTTCATACACCTTATGTGACGTAAACGAAGTTGCGGGCTCAGCTAGTGTATGAATATTTTTAAAAATGCATGGATATTGTGTCCTATGTACGAGTATCTTTACAACTCAACGACAGCCTTCATTTCATATTTTTGTTAGGAAGTATATGTATAATGACTAGCTGTGACCTACGGCTTTGCATATGACATACTCAGAATCCCGTAGCACCCATTGAACTAATATAAGTATTCCTATTTACCTTCCTTGCCCGTAAAAATTAAGCGTGGTACTTTCTACCGCGATCCAGTAGTACCATGGATATTCCTTTACAATAATTTATTTTTTGGACATTTCTTACTACTGCTCCGCTCCCTTGACAGCATCAAATATCTATGGTTACTTCAGAATAATCTGGATTTCTGGTAAATTATTTTTGTAATTGTTTCTATAGTTTCTGTGATACAAGTAGAACGAATGACCATGAAAGTTTATTATGGAGATGCAAGTGCATAGAGTTATGTTTTAACTGTCGATAAAGATATTATATGAAACTCCAATATAAAATGTATAATTATATGCTTATCGTATAATCAGGCAATAAGATTGTATAACATTTAGCTTTCAAAATTATTTCGTTGGCCCGCCCGGCGACGGTGACGTCACGAGCGGCGCGCGCAAGCTGCCCGATCGATCCACACCGCTGTTTTACAGCGCTGAAGCTAAATTCGTTACTAGATGGTCAATTAGAGTATGTATTCATACCGCTTTAAGCGCTACATTAATAAGCTTCACCAACGGCTTGTTGGGAAGAAAGGTTATAGGCACTGACACCGGCAATAAAAAATCCTACTTTATATTTTACTGTGTGTATGTGGGGCTTACGTACATTATTTCAATTACTTTTTTTTTTTTTTTTTTTTTTTTTTTTTTATACCACTAAGGTGGCAGACAAGCACACGGCCCACCAGAAGAACCGGTGGTCACCGCAGCCTATGAACGTTTGCAACACCAGAGGCGCCACACTCGCGCTGCCGACCCTGTAAAAACCTTCTTAGACCCCTTTTGAAGAACCCCATACTGTAGGCGTTTGGGAAAACCGAGGCAGGAAGATCATTCCACAACCTAAGCGTGCGCGGAAGAAAACCCCTACCGGATCTAACCGTGCTCAAACGCTCCGGACGTAGGGTGTGAGGATGAAATCCCTGTCTATGGCGAGCGGTGCGATGATAGAAGGTAGCCGTGGGCATCATGTCAAACAATTCCTCGGAGCACATACCATTGTACAGGCGGTAGAACACGCATAAGGAGGCATAGTCTCTCCTGTCGCGAAGAGGTTCCACACCATCTGTCAGTATAGGATCGTTGACAACTCTCACAGCTCGCCTCTGCACCGAGTCAAATGGGCGAAGCTGATATTCAGGTGCCCCAGCCCAGAGGTGACAGCAGTACTCCATGTGTGGCCGCACTTGCGACTTATAGAGAAGCAGTGTTTGCGCCGCAGTAAAGTACCGCCGCGCCCTGTTGAGCACACCGAGCTTCTTGGACGCCAGCCTGGCCTTGTCCTCCAAATGACTGCGGAACTGAACGTCACTGGAGATGTCAACACCAAGGATCCCTATACTTTTAGAGATGGAAAGAGATGTGCCCTGGAATCGTGGCGCTACAGTAATTGGGGCTTTCTTAGCGGTGAAGAAACACGCCTGTGTCTTGGAGGGATTACTTTACGTCTAAGGATTTTAGGATGAGGCTAATAAGGATATTCCTTTATTAGGTTAAAAGTTTAACCTAGTTATTTTGTGTGTGTGTGTGTGTGTGTATGTAACTGTAGATTCCTATTAAATCGAAGCACTCATATGACAGTAGCTGTAAACGATTATTGTGTTAAGCATCTTACGATATGGTTATTCCTGAGATGGGTAACTGTTTGTGGCATTTCTATTTACGAGAATATCCCTGCTTCGAAAGGCACGGTGATTATGCCAACTTACAGGCCAAAGGGGCGATTTCAAAAATGTATATCTAGCAAACATAGTAGGTAGCCACAACATGACCAATCCTGTCCGTTTCAACAGGGCAATAGGCTCATCATCCATAACGTGGGACAAAACATTAAATATAACTGGTGAAATGTTGGTGAAATGTTGTTAATGTGTTGCCTCTGCCTACCTTTTTGGATGAGGGTGTAGCATGTACATATTTTTTTTAAAAATACTTATTTCAGCATCCTGCCGTTTACTAAACTGATAAATTTGGGTACAATTGGTAAGTAAATAACAGAGGGTCCGCGCTCGAATCTCACGTAATAGGAAATCCCAAGGGTACCATTTCACCGAAACTAACTGTGAGACGGTTAGGTACGAATCAAATCGACTACAACAGCAAAACGTGCTTGAAACTCGTTGCTGCCCTTAGGGAGAAAGATTTCAGGAACCACAAATAAAGTCTCAATATTCGGTGTACCTATATGTTGATAACGTAGGCATTTTTCATACGCTTAAAGTAAAAAAATCGATTATTGATACTGTTGATTGATGGCACTTGATGGAACTTGCTACACATATTGAAAAACTTCACTTGTACTGTTCCACAACATTTATTATTGTAATACCTAACCGGTTTCGCCTTTCGGCATTCTCAAAGGCTATTTACTTATTTAGATCATAATTACACTCCGAACGCATAAACAATGACAATTGTTTCCATGTAGGTATACCAACAGACAAAGTTGTCAGTTTTCAAATTTACCCCAAAAATTAGGGAGAAAGCAAAGTATTAAAATATTTGAAAATTAAATCATTTCCAATCATATTACAATATTTAACTAATTTTAAGGGTTACCAGTTTACAATTTGCCCAGAAAAATATTTTTGACTTCTGAAAATTAAATTATTACAATTTAAATTTAAAAATTATTAATATCGTTGAAGTGTCAATAGTGTTAATTAATATTATTAAATGTGAATAACTCAAAATGTCCAAACGATTAAATGTCATACACTGCACCAATTTGATTTGTCATATCGAACCAAGTCAAGTAAAACTAATACAAATAAATTAAATGTCAAAATATCTAGGTACTCAATTAAATGTCAAATTAACTAATCAATTTAATGTCAGAATATCCTATTAATTAAATGTCAAAATATTCAATCTTATACATAATTATGTAGATGTCATACCATGTCACTGTTTATAATAATGCAGCAAAGGTGAACGGTTCAGGTCTAATTGTTGGTTTAGGATAATGTTCGGGTCAGTATTTAAGAGTCTACCTATTTCGAGTGTCTCAAGAGCGTTCATTTTTCGACCTTTATCACAGGAATGTAAAGCTTTAAAATTAGTTTTTCGATCAAAACTGTGTCCTTCAGTAAGGAGGTGCTCTGCGAAATTGGACTCCGTTTTCTTGAGCCTCCAGCCACTAATATGTTCCGAAACTCTGATTTTAAACGATCTCCCAGTTTGACCGACATATTTTTTATTACAATCGGCACACGTCAGCTCGTAAACCCCACTTTTTTGATCTATGGGAGTTGTATCCTTGTTGTTACAGATCAAATTGTGTAGGCTGTGAGTGGTATAAAATGCTGGCTTACATTCGGAAATACTCCTAGCGCACCTATATGAGATACTACCGATGTACGGTATGCGAGCCCATCTCTTTCCGTCGGTATTAGAGTTCGTGGGTATACCACCCTTGTATGCCAAATCTCTAACAGTCTTATTTTGGGCATTTTCAAAGGCTGTATAATAGCCTTTGAGAATGCCGAAAGGCGAAACCGGTTAGGTATTACAATAATAAATGTTGTGGAACAGTACAAGTGAAGTTATTCAATATAAAAAAATCGAGTTTTAGAAAGTATTAGGATTTGATTGATGATATTGTAAGCTGTATGTGCATTGTATTTTTGCACAGTATAAAGTAATGTTAACAATGTCTTTCTTTTCCCAAATGTACACATTTAACCCCGATGTAGCAGTTTATTTTTCCTTTTTTCGACCCAACAAGGGTTTACTGGGAGAAAACTCATTACTGAGTTAAGCTCGCCTTTGAACATCATTGTATTATTTTAAATGTCAATGTGCTTGTCATTGTGTACGAATTACTTAAATCTAATATTATAAATATGAACGTCTGTAAAGATGTTTGGATGTTTGTTACTAAATTACGATCTAATGTTAAACGGGTCCAGCTGAAATTTTGTACAGGAATAGATTATAGTCTGGAATAACATATTATAGGTAGGCTTTTATCCTATGATATTAATTTGTTTCAATTGGAATACGGGTACGGGCATAGAGTTATATATTACTAGCTGATGCGCGCGGCTTCGCCCGCGTGAAATTTGGTCCCCGTTCCCGCTTCCCGTGGGAACATTTTCCCGGGATAAAAAGTAGCCTATGTGTTATTCCGGACTATACTCTATCCCTGTACCAAATTTCAGCCAGATCCATTCAGTCGTTAGAGCGTGATTGAGTAACAAACATCCAAACATCTAAACATCCAAACATCTTCACAAACTTTCACATTTATAATATTAGTAGGATTAGTAGGATCATCTATATCGATGGGTACGGGAAACTCCACGAGGGCAAAACCATGGGCATCTGAAGAAACATACACTGTATCAATGATGCTATAACAGTCAAAAAATATGACATAATATACCTATTTCAAGTATAAATCGATACGGAATCGATGAGCAAAGTTTTTTTTTGTAATTGATTACCTAACTCTAGAATCCACTGACCGATTTTAAAACTTATTTCGTCATTTAGAAAGCGAAGTTATTCTGAAGAAAACTACGCTGTATCAAGCTGCTATTATAGTCGAATAATATGACATAAAAAGGGTGCACGACCCCGTCAAACATTTTAGACATCTGATTTTATTCTGAAAGACTTTTGTAGGATGGGCGTTGCAAAATTGCAATAAATAAGTACATACTTACTTACGTTTTATTTTTCTACATAGTACAAAAATCGATGACCGTGGTTATCGGAAGTGGGGGCATTTTTCTTTGGCATTCTTCGTTTTTTAAAAAACGAATATGACTGACGTCGAAATATATGTAGGTACACTGAAACATTTTCCCAGAATCAGTCCATATTCGGCAGACGAAAATTGGGCAAGACATCCGAAAGTCAATAGGTACACGATTTGATGATGATATTTAAAGTTTTTGTACGATCTACGATTGTTAGGCTTGTGAATCACGTTTTCAAATCCAATTAACGTTCAAATGAGTTGCTGAATGGTTCCCAGAAAGTTTACGAATGGATTTGAATAAGGTGCTAAGTAGTAGGAGTGTAAAGAATTTATGTAAGCCCGATGTGGAATTTGATGCGAAACCTATTCTTGAAAGCAAAATCTCCAGGGAATTTATATTATTCACCTTGGATAGAAACTTCGCTCGCATAGGACGGCGATAGTACAAATTAGGATAAATCTCAACATAGAAAGAAACATCTTCCATGTTTTTGCAAATAACTTAAGTATTAAAAATGGAACTGAAAACTTTTTATAAATGGAAATAACTTTTTAGAAAGTGTTTGTAATGTACTTATAAAGCTACTACCACGCTGCAAGGTGCGAGTTGTCCGTTCACATTTCAGATATTCACTTCGTATTGGTTCACAATTCCGCATTTTACATGCCTTTTTTAAGATGTTTTAAGGATAGCGAGCTATATTTCTGTTCATTTCCAAAACATATTTTAATGCAATCTAGTTACTTTTTCTTATTAGTACCGTTTCTAGGACAACTTTTAAACACAAGTCTAATGGTCCTATTACACGCTTAGATGTCACCGCAGTTTTGGCTGGGCAAACCGGCTTGAACACTGAGCACCGGTTATGTAAGTGAGCAATGTAATGTGTAAGTTCAGAAGGTTCGGTATACAAACTGACTTGCGCAGGCAAAACTGTGGTTAAGCCTCAGCGTGTAATAGGCCCATTAGAAGCCCTCGTGCGACTATAACGCCTCAATGTGAAAGCGCTTTAAATGTGCGTAGGTGATATAGCTTTTAAAAGAAAACACAGACTCAACAAAATTTCTTAGAAATTTTAGCGTTCTCTTGTATTTAATGTAGTCGTATTTATTATTGCTTTGTAAAAGAATAAACTTCCAAATCTGTCCCAGGTCCCATAAGATTGTTGGTTAGGTAAGGCAGCACTCCATGCTTACCCAAAATAAAATAATCTACATTGCTGTTATGGAATCTTTTGTCTAAATAGAATTTTATGATATTCAAAGGTTAAATATTGATATACCTACATTGTAGGTTTTTTCGGAAATAGGTGTGTACGTCCCTTTTCACTGCTGTCCCTTGCGTGAATTCATTGCTATGCGGATGACAGTACTCTGCATGGTAGCTATTCTGGTCGTCCAGCGGAGGGGCGACGAGACGTGGAGGAAAAAAGACGGCAACTCGTGACGGATCTCGACCGGGATCTAAGTCGCATTTCCCAATGGGGTTCAGACAACCTAGTCGATTTCAATGCTAGAAAAGTGTGCGTTTATAGCTAAGAAGTCCCCTTTCTTACCCCTACCCTCACTTCAGAACGTTATGGTTCCAATAAAGGACAATGTGGAGATCCTCGGTATAGACGTCCGGCGTGAGCTCAATCATCAAAATGGTGGTCAATCGCTAGATGCGCCATGACTTTCTATCAGGCTGGCGACGTCAATTTGGCGGGCTTAATATAAAAAAAATGTGCCTATAAATGCACCGGGTGCTCTTAAGCCCCCACGCTATGGCGAAAGGTACCTATACCTACTCATACGTCAAAATGCCAGTTTAACCAATGATAGGACTACAGTAATAAACGACGTGATTAGTACATAAGTTGTTAGAAACAATTTGCGTAGGGTTGATGGCGTGACGATTTTAATAATAGTTGGAATTTTGTAAAAATATGTGTACGGTTGCGCTGATTTTTTTTTTTTTTTTTTTTTTTTTTTTATACCACTAAGGTGGCAGACAAGCATACGGCCCACCAGATGTACCGGTGGTCACCGCAGCCTATGGACGTTTGCAACACCAGAGGCGCCACACTCGCGCTGCCGACCCTGTAAAAACCTTCTAAGACCCCTCTTGAAGAACCCCATACTGTAGGCGTTTGGGAAAACCGAGGCAGGGAGATCATTCCACAACCTAAGCGTGCGCGGTAGAAAGCCCCTATCGGATCTAACCGTGCTCGAGCGCTCCGGATGCAACATGTGAGGATGAACACCCTGTCTGTGGCGAGCGGTGCGATGATAGAATGTAGCCGTAGGCATCATGTCAAACAATTCCTCAGAGCACAAACCGTTATACAGCCGGTAGAATACACACAGAGAAGCAAAGTCTCTCCTGTCACTAAGAGGTTCCACATAACCTGCAAGTATGGGATCGCCGACAACTCTCATAGCACGCCTTTGCACCGAGTCAAAAGGATGAAGCTGGTATTCAGGTGCCCCCGCCCAGAGGTGACAGCAGTACTCCATGTGCGGCCGCACTTGCGACTTGTAGAGAAGCAGTGTTTGAGCCGCAGTAAAGTACCGCCGCGCCCTACTGAGCACTCCGAGCTTCTTGGACGCCAGCCTGGCCTTGTCCTCCAAATGACTTCGGAACTGAACGACATTGGAGATCTCAACACCAAGGATCCCTATACTTTCGGAGATGGTGAGTGACGTGCCCTGAAATTGTGGCGCCACAGTAAATGGGGTTTTCTTAGCAGTGAATACACATACTTGAGTCTTGGTGGGGTTGAATTGGACAAGATTTTGTCTTCCCCAATCGGACACTCTAGAGAGAGTAGCCTCGATTTCGGACACAAGTTTTTCACGACTTTCCTCCACTACAGCTCGAGAGATACCGGGACGGCCCGTGTAACATGTGTCACCCGTACTGTCGTCTGCATAACAATGAATGCCGTCAATGGACAACATGTCATTGATATGCAGCAGAAACAAAGTGGGGGACAACACTGAGCCTTGTGGTACTCCAGCGTTTATGGCCATGCATTCAGAACAGCTGCCGTCAACAACGGCCCTGATGCTTCTACCGGCCAGAAAGCTGGACACCCATCCACATAAATTCTCGGGCAATCCATAGGAGGGCAATTTCGTTAGAAGACCACGGTGCCAGACCCGGTCAAAAGCTTTAGAGATGTCAAGGCTCACTGCTAGAGCCTTGCCTTTGCTCTCAATAGCCGCCGCCCATCGGTGTGTGAGGTACCTACACGAGAAGATCGCCTGTCGAGCGACCGTGACGAAATTTTTACGAACTTAATATTATTTTGCTTTCTAATTTTATGTAAAATTGTTCTTTGCTCCTCTTTGTACATACAGAGGTAACGCTTATTACGGTACTTTGTATAATATAAATGGTACCGTATAAATAGTTATTTTTTTATAACTCTCGCCCCAAAGGGATTTCATTCGATCCTAATACATTACATTATTGTCATAAAATCTGAGAGATTTTAAGACAAAATCTAGCCGTAAAATATTGTACAAGTTTTTATGACGAATAAACTAATTTATTTAGTTAGATAAAAAAAGTACATTACTTGTTAAGATTTTTGCAATATTGCTCATTTTTCAAAAGCGATTTCCATCAAACAAAGATTTCCTAATCGTGTTTTGAACCAACAAGAAAGCAAGAGTATTTAAAAAATAACAATAATATAGTTTTATCAGATCAAATCAAAGAATATTTCCTAGTATAAAGTTCACCCCAAGATGAGTCTCTTTCGAATAAGTAAGCCTGTGACGAGCAATGAAGAAATTCGGGATTTGATAGTGATTCAAGTGTGGGTGAAAAGTTCAATACGTAGTTCATGCCCTTTCTGAGATTCTCGTTATTCTGTGTTCGAAATATCAAATAAATGTGCCAGTGACATTATACAGAGACGGTGGAGGCGTTCCTATATTCAGAAACTTAGGGGTCGTCCCCACGAGCGAGAAAATCGCGGCAATATGGCCATCGCCTACTAAATAACCTACGTTGAATTTTTAAGATTAGGTTTTAGCCCCTCTCTATAAAATAGAGTGCAGAGGGGGCCATGGCGAGACTTTGTCAGTAGCTGTGACTCTGTCGCATTAAACTACCTCACTAGGTCACATGGATCATTTGTTCAAAGTTTGAAATAAGACAAAAATGACAACGTCAATCGGATTGAACTTTCACATTCACAATAAACGTGTTAGAGAGGAGCAGTTTGGTGAGAACGATCTCACGGCTTTCTTGTTTTTTTTGTTTAACGTGAGGGAAAATTCTTCATGGATGCTGTGCCGGACTGCTACCGGATAAAAAACTTCACGTAACGCCCAACAGCCTACGGCTGGCAGCTCCGGGTAAGCCCTTGGAAGGATGTTCCCAGGGCTCCCAACCGACCTACTGCTACCACTGCAGCCTCGTCTATTTAGTAAGTTTGCTGTCAATTTAAAATAAAATACTATCACGTATTTTTATACACTGGCAGTCACTAGCAAATCATGTCTACACTCAGCGAAATTATCGCGACAAGAAAATGGTAATTAGAAATACGTGGCCCAACAATAATATCGCTGCGATTATCTCGCCCGTGGGAATGGTTCCTTAGATTTCCTTTGAAGAATATTGGTTCAATACAGTTTTGTCCAAGTCCCTTATTCGCAAAGCTGTTATTGTTTCACGTTGTATTGATTTACAACTCCAAAGCCCGCCTTTATTTCAGTTCTCCGTAAGTCATCATACGGACTTTACGACCTGCGGCCCGATTCCCAAACGTACGACTTGAAAGCTTGAACGAAAGTTTACTGTAAAACGTCTTTTGGCTCATGTTTTGCTGTTTCTAAATATGAGATACTAGCGTACGTCACGCGGCTTCACCCGCGTAGCTCCCGTTCCCGTGGGAATACGGGAATAAAATATAGTGTATGTTTCTCGGTGATAGTGTAACTTCCCAACAGTGAAAGAATTTTTCAAATTGGTCCCATAGTTTCGAAGTTTATTTGTGAAAACAAACAAACAATCCAATCTTTCCTCTTTATAATATTAGTATAGTAAAGCACGTTTTCTGTTGGGAGTTTTGGGACAGTCTTCCGAGGGCTTACCCGGGGCTCCCAACCATAGGCTGTTGGGCGTTACGTAAAGTTTTTTAGTCAGTAGGAGTCCGGCATAGCATCAATGACAACTTTCCCTCACGTTAAAAAAAAAATAGTAAAGCAAATTTTTGTCGACGATTTTGAGTCGTTTAATTCAGAATTGCCACCAAGCTACGATTGTTTATGTCGTGTGCACGCACGGGTTAATTTTGATCCGACATTGCGCAACTCGCGTTTCGTTGCTACGCGGAAAGTTTAAGGCGCTTTGGTCGTTAAAGGATTTTCCACGAACTACTCAAAATGGCGGGTATAACTAATGATATTCTTACAAACTTTATATATTGCGGAAAGTTTTGTTGTGTTGGATAAATTATGATAGTTTAATGGTGGTATTTGACGTTTTGTTTTCGGTCAATAACCTAGCAAAAGACTATGATTGTTTAGCTCTGTGAACTGGTATATAACTAACTACCTACGAGCGTAATAAATTGTGTGATATCAAAGGAATTGGACTGATTCTGTTTTATTTATCGTGGTAAGATTTTCTTATCATCTGTCGCGTCCCGCTAGTGCGGCTAAGCATTCATAAACTACGAGGTGTTTATAATGGTAGTGCCAGTATGCCCCGTCTGTGCATCAGCTGGGAAGAGAGGGAGAGGAACCTAGACAATCTTGTTGGATTTCTTAGTAGCATCAAAGATAATGTACCTACTGCTTGGCAAAAAAGCCTTAATATGGAGCTAATATTTTTTCATGTAGGCAACATTACCAAATAAAAAAACACGTAAATTTTTAATCAATGGATTGCCCAATGAAACATAACGGGTGGCGCCCCTAATTTTATTCTCTTATTTATCTACCAAATTGTATGTAACAAATCTTGAAGTTAAACTGAACAGTCAAAGTAGTTTTAAGATTATTATTATTAAATGTATGCATTCAACTTATCGACGAATAGAATGTACGAGTGTCGGTCCGTTGCCAAAAGACATTGGCGACTGCCCCATTTCTCCTCTAGTTCAATATCTAGCGAGCTCGGTACTTTTCATTACTAAGAACAGTAAAATACTATTGTTTGCAATCTTCAGCGTTTTCTTACAGCGTAAAGAAGTCAGTCACACGCGGCAGCTATAATGTAAAGATGGCGCGCGCGGGTCCACCCCCATGGAATTCAGTTCTCGACCCCTCTTCCCCTTGTAACTAATCCCCGGGATCAAAAGTAGCTTTGTATTATTATCCCTGTACCCAATTTCAGCCAGATCAGCCGTTAGTGCGTGGAAGTTAACAAACATTAACATTGCACGTCTAAACTTTCACATTTGTAATATTAATACTTTTAGTAAAATTTTGAAAACGTTCTATTTTTTTCGAACGTTTCGCTCGTTTCTATTTGTACCTTAAAATAATCTTATTCGTAACCCCTGTGAAAGGTCAACGACCTTAATTTTGGGCGAGTTACTTGTGACTCCGTTTAATTGATAAGCAAAGTCTTATCGCCAAATTTGGGCACGATGCCAATGCATCGGAATATGGGAAAGAAACTGGCAGTTCAACCTAGTTACGCTTTTTGGTTTTTATGTCGTCAAAATATTTTTTTAAGGGTTCCGTACATATAGGGTAAAAGCGGGACCCTTTTACTGAGACTCCATTGTCCGTCTGTATGTCTGTCTGCTTTTCTGTTTAACAGGCTGATCTCAGGAACCGTGGTACTAGATATTTGAAATCATGAATTGCTTTTGCCGCAATAATAACAAATATTAAAAACAGAAAATAAAAATGACGATGTAGGATAATATAAGCATAAAGACCTTATTTGCATGCAGAAGAGAAAGGCAGAGGATATCAATAAAATGTACAGATATAAGAAGAGAAATTGGCTCTTAAGCCTCATGAATAAAATTTATTATCCTGAGAATAGATACAGTTAAGCGTCAATAGTTATATCAGAAATTACGCTTTAGAGCGTCAATTTTGTAATATGTCCTCACTTTGTGCAATATTATTGTTTTATATTTAGTGTAGAAACGGAAAAACACGAGTCAAAAGATATTTCATCACCCTCATTTGTTATAAAAACTAATTCATTCACTGCCATGAAACCACTGGGAATAAGAGTCGCTACTCACAAGCTTCATCACGGGACTTCTTGTGCGGAACTATCTATACATATAATAAAATGATAGAAGAGTCAAAACTGTACATTGGAAATTAAAAAAAAAAATACTCATTGGGTGTTCATCTATACATATAATAAAATGATAGAAGAGTCAAAACTGTACATTGGAAATTAAAAAAAAAAAACTTATTGGGTGTTCAATATAAGATACCGAAGCCGAAAATATAGTTAGATTTTTTTTGTCTGTTTGTCGGTTTGTCTGTTTGTCTGTTTGCTTTGCTTTGTCCGGAAGGATCTCGAAAAGGACTCAATAGATTTGATTCAAATTTTGCACAAATATTACTTAGGGGTGGGGTCTTCAAATAGGCTATATATTATAACGCTACATATCCTAGGGGCTAAGCAGAGAGCAATGAAATATGTAAGATGGTGGATTGATTTAACCAAAACGTAGCAGGAATATTAATAAGAGATAGGCATTACACACAGGCTACATATTATTACGCTACTTAGTCAGAGGCTTGGCAGAAAAGAATTCAAATCCAAACCAAATTAGCATCATAACATAATTTTAACGCGTACGAAGTCGCGGGCAACAGCTAGTTGGGAAAAAAAGATATTTCTGGCTATGGTTTCAATGGTTGAAAATCTATGGGAAGTGGGAACGTCACTTATACCCACTTGCCTGACTTGAGTCAAGAACACGTAAGATCTGTCCTGGAGGAATATTAGGTATCATAATGCCCTGCGAATTGAATACCCTGACAACCTTTTGAGGTCAACGCCCTACGTACAAATTTTATCTGTAACGCCGTCTGGATCGATATGCCTATACCCACATGTGGGCAAGGTGCCAATATAAATGCCTAGGGTGTGGAAATTTTGTGAGAGCTTAACCCAGTCACAGCTTCGTCTTACTCAAGTTATTAACATAACCTAGACTCTTAGATATTAGATGAAACTTTGAAATCTTCTAAAGCCTCCTCTACACGTCAGCGGATGCATCCGCAGACGTCATCTGCGGATGCGTCCGAACGACGTGTAGAGGGGTGATTTGTGCGTCTGTGATAGGTATTTAACGTCTGCAGACGCGTCCGCCTCGAATCCGTTTGTTGTCGGTTTTTGTGGCACGTATCAAAGGGTTTCGGCGCGAACGTCCGGCGTCTGTCCACACGTCTGCCGATGCATCAGTTTGATCGGAGTTGGGATTGTGAATGCACGCACTCAAAATGAAGAACAATATGAGCACCCAGGAAACTTTTAGGTTTACTGAGCTATATCAAGCTAAAAACTGTAAATAAATCCTAAAAATAAATATCACATAAATAAATATGTTGTTCTATTGAGGCTACTGGATACCTATGTCATGTAGGTAGGTTAGATATCCATTATGATGGTGATTATATTTATCATTTCGAACAAAAATTATATATGAAAAATCATTGTTACCAACTAAAAAAAATATAATTTCAGATTTTGAATCATAGAATCATATAGCTGACACGATGGGTGTGCCATTACACGAACTAAAAAAGAAAAAATAATCTAGCTACATTCGGGCTAAATCTAAAAAAAAATTTGTTAATATGCGAGTGCGTGTGGCGTCTGTCCAGGGTGAACATAGACTGATCTATCTACAGACGTGTGGACAGCTCATGGAAATTCATCTGCGGACGCACCTGCCACAGTCCGCGGACGCATCCGTCTACGTGTAGTGGAGGCTTAACACTAAACATCATGTCTCTGCTGGCTACACTGGGAATATTAAAAATTCTTCTATTTATTTCTTCTTAGTTATAAGATTATTGATACTGTTGATTGATGGCACTTGATGGAACTTGCTACACATATTGAAAAACTTCACTTGTACCGTTCCACAACCTTTATCATTGTAATACCTAACCGGTTTCGCCTTTCGGCATTCTCAAAGGCTATTTACTTGTTTAGATCATAATTACACTCCGAACGCATAAACAATGACAATTATTTCCATGTAGGTATACTAATAGACAAGGTTGCCAGTTTTCAAATTTACACGAAAAATTAGGATCAAAAATTTATGAATTTTCAAAAAAAATATTTTCAAAAATTAGTAAATAGCCTTTGAATTTCTCATCTAATGACGTCATTCACTCGGTCGCTCAGATGATGCATTATCCTTGAATTACCCCGAATGTACGTATCCAGAAAAACTGGTACGTCCTCGAAAAAAGGCTTTTAGGACTCCTACTCCTAGAAATTTTAGTTACTAGAACCTACAAAACTGATATTATCGCCTTTCGAATTGTTTGACTGTCTCCCAAACGAATCATGTGTACATAAGTACATACATACATATGGTCACGCCTTTATCCCCGAAGGGGTAGGCAGAGGCATATCATATGCCCACATTTCACCTTTGTATAATTTGTCCCACGTAATAGGTGGTGAGCCGTATTGCCGTGTTTAAATGGACAGGCGCAGGTTGTGACTGCCTGCTGTTGAAATAAAGCCTTCAACTTAGCTTAACGACTGCCATTTTACTGGCAACCGGGACCAACGGCTTAACGTGCCTTCCGAAGCACGGAAACGCTCAAATAAATGTCACAAAGTGATCACATGGATGGTCACCCATCCATGGACCGGCCACAGTGAAAGTTGCTTACTGCAGTGATCGTTTACAGAACACTGAGTTCGCGGGGCCACGAGCGCTTCTAGTACATAAGTAAGTGATACAAAATTGGTATTATAAGGTAATATATTATGTACACAAGTTGACATGAAACGATTGATAATATAATATTAGCTTTGACCTCGGTGGAATATATCGTAACTAGGTTTGTCAGTTTTTGTCAAATAAAAGGTAGGTCAGGGCGGCAATTTTCATCTCCACGACTTGAAGGCGTATACGGAAATTTACTATCGATATATCAATTACCTCACAACTAGACACGGCTTTTGCCGTGTCTTTGTGACTAGTAGTTGTGAGAGAAAACTTTTGTCCCATGTTTTACATGAGACAAAAGTTTTCTACAGTTATGACATCAATTGTTGCTAGCTGCTACCATTTTGGGAGCAATGTCACTGTAATTTTTAACAATAAATGTGTAAATAATTGTTGCATATTTTACGAACTGGCTTGTATGTAAAGACGGAAGTTTACTATCATAATGCCATTTGTCTACCATTTAGACACTGCAAAAATGCGACAAATACATTTCAACAGTACATTTTCGTCTACGTCTTTAAGTCGTGTGGTTGAGAATTGGGACCCAGAAGTGACAGAGATCGATCGACATTCTATTTCTGTATACGAGCCGGTGGTAAAATTGTTCCTCAATTTGCATACTATTAACTTAATGATATCTTAGGATTATCAAAATAATCCCTTGTTTTGAAGGCTGTAGGGGTGTTTTAGTATTGAATGTTTTATTTATTTATGTAGGATAATTTTAAGTAGACAAATTATCTATACGGGTGAAAATACATACAGAAAAAAATACACAAAAAATTACAAACTTAACAATTGCGAACCCAACCTCAGTTTTTCTAAACGCGTACAATTTGGGGTCCTACAAAAGGGATCTTACAAGGTTCTTGAAGGGTCGGCAGCGCGAGCGTAGCGCTTCTGGTGTTTCAAACGTCCTTTTCAGGTCCTCCGTAAGCTTGTCTGCCGCCTTAGTGGTATAAAAAAATGACCCAGTTTTGGTGTCGAAGAATTCCTCTGCATTAAAGTCTACAAGAAGAACCATACAGGAGGCGCTATGGCAACAGTTAAAACTGTATATACAGAGTGTTTTAAATAAATAACAGCATAATTTTAGTGTGATGGTTTGATCAAAGCAATATGGCAAGTACTTGTTTATTTTAACTCGATCTGATCGTAATACGACACTTGTTCATAAAACATAAATCTTAATTATGTTATACTAGTTACTGCCCGCTACTCCGCCCGTGGAATATGTCCGTTTCTACTATTTTCGTCAGAATTTTTCAAATTTTCAAAAATTTATTTTCTTCTAAAAAAATTCTAATTTCCTTGGAAAATTTTCAAACCAAAATTAGCTAAATCATTTTAGCCGTTCACGACTTTCAGTCTAGACCAGTGGTGGGCAAACTTTCTTAATGGGGGGCCAGAAAAATTAAGAAATTTCAGCGGCGGGCCAAATTTGATTGAGATTTTTCTTAATTTCATGGCCGAAAGTCAGTAAAGTCTATACATACAAATACAAATAACACGGCGCAAACATCGCCATAATTTTCTGATAGCTGGCTCCTTCACCTATGCGTGTATTGTTCTATTAAGTAGAATCTACAATACTTCCGAACAGTCAAATTATGATTACCGCGAGCCGTATACTCATGTAAGGACCATCGGCGGGCCGGATGAAAAGCTTTCGCGGGCCGGAGCTGGCCCGCGGGCCGTACTTTGCCCATCACTGGTCTAGACTAACAAACATATTTTTTATATGTAGATAGTCAGATAAATGAAAATAGTTTCAGATAGGTAATTATTTTACGATGTTTTGATCGGGTCAGGTTAACAAATACCTACCGCTAAATGGGACGAGCGCCAGCGCTTCCCTGACTGTAGCCATTATTTTAAAAACATTTACAACAGTATAATAGTCTTGATTTCTGTTATTACAGCTGTTTAATAACACTCATTTATTTAGCCGTTAAATTTGACTATTAGTCGCGCTGAATTGATGTGTACAAATTAAGTTGCTTCAATTTCTTAAATGTGAATAGGGATATGTGAAACTAATACATCCGTTTATGAGGCGTTTTACAATTTTTAAGCTATTGCATAGCTTCTATCGCGGGCCTTGAGCGTGGAGAACTGGAGACCGAATCCAGAAATTCCGTCACGAAAAACACGTAACACTCGGCTATTCTCGGCCACGCTCGGTCACGCTCGTACATCTCGCACTTCATATTTTTTTTGTTTACGTCAATTATGCACTCTGCAGTCGTTATACAGTGTGAATTTTTGAAAAGGGCTTGGATGGCCAAATCCGAAACAATAAGGAATAGCTTAAAATGCTCAAAGGAGTCACGAGCCCGATTTTGATAAAACTGAAAACCTCATCATTAGATTCTTGAAAAACCAATAAACCTAGCTGGGAATCGAACCCATTGATTTTGAAAAAAAAAAAACACACCCCTTATTATTACACCATACGATAGTGTCGCTGATAAGGATCAAATTCTGCGAAGTAATGATATACGGCAAATTTAAGGAAAGTTTGTAATTTTAATAGAATTCATATTTCAGGTAGGTACCAAAATTTTGTATCATAATTTGTTTCGTTCGAAATCCCAGAGTAGATCGTAACTATTCCGTGTTTTAAATCATGCTCAGAATGATTCTTTGGAGAATATTCTAAACGGAATCAATAAAATTGAATGCAGTACGATCCTTGAGGTCTCGAATCTAGCTATGTATTGGAAACAATGGTCTACATTTTGAACAATTAATCAGTTGATGTAAGAAAAATAAGTTGTATTTTGTTAAAGATGAGCACTTTCCTTTAGTTTGCCGTATGACATTACTTCCCAAAATATGATCCTAAATAGCAACACAATCGTATAGTGTAATAATATAGGGTGTGTTTTTTTTTTCAGAATCATTGGGTTCGATTCCCAGCTAGGATGATTGGTTTTTCAAAAATCTAATGATGAGGTTTTAAGTTTCATCAAAATCGGGCTCGTGACTCCTTTGAGCATTTTTCGCTATTCCTTATAGTTTCGGATTTGGCCATCCAATCCCTTTTGAAAAATTCATCCTGTATATTAAGTCAATCCAAAAAGTGACGCTAGTACCCAGAATCGATTTTGCACCTTCTGCGTACCGATCCGCGTCTTAACCACTCGACCAAAGTTGAATTAAGAGTACTGGTCGAATTTAGAGTTCTTAATGTGAAAACAATTTCGATGCTCCGATTGAAATGCGTCATAGATAAGAATATTGACAGCACTTTGCAAATCACCCACAAATTTTTAATTCACAATTTTTCACAACGGACACGGTAATGTTTATGTAAAATAACGACACGAATCTATAAGGGTTCCGTTTTTTGCCATTCGGCTACGGAACCCTAAAAATGCTATGCAATAGCTTTACCGCGGCAGTCCCCGAGTGCCACACGTCTTTTTTTTTAAAGAAGAGCAATTTTTTTACACTCTCAGTCTTCTACCAAGTAATAGTAAAGACGGGCCCACGTCATACATTACGAACTCAAAAAGTGAGACTAGTTCACACACAAAGGTATTGTAGCAACGACACGACATGCACACATACATTCTTTTTTCGAATTTAAGGTAGTGTTTTTACACTTCGGGAACGCACAGGAAGGCATCTTGTTTCACCTTCGGAACAATAACACCTACGACCGAGTGAGCACATGCCCTTACTTTAACGTCTTCAAAACTAATGTACTGCTCGTTCGCTTTAACTTTGCCGCTCGGCTCCATACTAAAGTCGAATTTTTAATAAGACGAAATAAATTGACAGCAACTATTGTCACTTCTTCATACAATGTTGCAAATTTTCTATGACGAAGTGACATTAGCTACTGTCAATTTACTTCGTCTAATTAACAATTCGGGTATACGCCTCTACGCCAGCGGCAAAGTTAGAGCGAACGGGTAGTAAAGATGGGCTCGTCTATACTAATTACTTGGTCGATGGTCTCGGTCTCCAAATTCAGATAAGGTTTAGAAGTAATCCTAAAGACGATATGGTGACGAAGGCACTGGCAGGCATATTTCAGTGTGCGTATGTAGTAACGTACCATATCTACTCCTTTTCCTTTCCTAGTCATTGTGGCAATGAAATCATTTCCACACGAGCGTATAATTATGGCGTCACTCATGACGTCACACTCCTCAAATATGGAACACGCATAAATACAACGCAATAAAATCGTATTATTAATGCGTATTACCCAGTTGAGTATAAATGTAATAAGGCTTTGGGAAGTATTGCCATTCCACCAATCAAATGAGCAATGGCAGTCTGCTTGTGGTGCCTTTCCCAATGAGCAATGGCAGTCTGCTTGCCTTTTCTAATTATCGTCACAACACACAGTTCTGCACCTTCCGCTCCAGTCACTGTCATCGATCTTTTCCAGGTCTTCGGGGCAACCAAACGTCGATCTCTCGATATTGCTATGATCATACACATGATTATCTTCTTAGCGATTTCCTAAGATTGCTTGAGCCTTGTTAGTACAGGCACACGGCGGAAACTCTATACAAGTGATTAGTTTTCAATTCTGTCCCCTACACTAAAAAACACGCTATGTTCGTACAGAGCTTGAATGTGTGTGGGACCAATAAGGCTAAGCAAATCCTGGGCATCCTTCCGAGGGCTTACCCGGGGCTCCCAACCGTAGGCTGTTGGGCGTTACGTGAGGTTTTTTAGTCGGTCGGAGTCTTATAACATCCATAAGGGTTTTCCCTCACGTAAAAAAAAGGCTAAGCAAGTTCCCTCTAAACACCCGCCAACTATAATGACATTTGTGGCGGGACTGGCGGGGGTGGGGAAGCTTGGTCAATAAGGGGCAGCCTCAAAACGAATCGAGTTACCTATCTGTATGTAATACTATTATATTACTTTAGGTACAGGTCAAATTCCTAGAATTTAGGAATATGGGTAAAACTTTTATGTCTAAAAAATCCGCAAGAAAAACATTGGTATTGTTTAAAAGTTTCATAAAATAACGTTCTTCAGAAAACCTTGAGACAGTCTTAAAGGCAGCGACAGGATACCAAGCCTTGTTTTATGAGTCATGGTTTTCCGGAACGTTGACGTGTGGGATAGCCCATAGCCCCTTGATGCCGGAAACGTTTTATGCAGTAACATAATTACGCCCTATCACGAATACTTTCAAAAATGTGTTAAATATTTTTTTTATCTAGATCCTGATAATACCTTCAAGTTTCAATTAGCTTAAAAAGGGTAAAGGGTGCTATGTTTTATTTTTTTGTTTGTGGCATTTTGGGCGAGCTTTTTCGTGATTCAGAAGGCACGTTAAAAGCTGTTGGTCTTAACTGCCAGTAACATTTTGCAAATTAAAGAAGTTATGGGCGGCTTAAAGTTTTCAAAAGCAGATCTGCCAATCTGTCCTTGGCTATTTCAATACGTAAATAGCTTTAACTCAATTGAAAACAATTTGTGAAATGTTCTTCCTCGCATCAATATTTCAAAATTTTAATTACTTTGAATGATAGGTAGGGCTATGTGGTTTTAGTTGGTTCAACTCCGGCTTGGCATCCGTGGCGATGTCCACATGTTAAAAACACACATAACGGCAGCTACGAAAAGCGTAGCTGAATATTCTGTAGTCTTGGTTCCGCGGCACATATCATGTTTGTTACTTAGATGATGTGTTTTTGTATCATACATGTCATTATAGAATCTACGTGATTTGCACTAAGATAATCAATTTTTAGGGCTTCGTAGCCAAATGGCAAAAACGGAACCCTTATAGATTCGTCATGTCTGTCTGTCTGTCTGTCTGTCCGTCCGTGTGTCCCAGCCACTTTTCTCCGAAACTATAAGGCCTATGATATTGAAACTTGGTAACTAGGACTATTCTGTGAACCGCATTAAGATTCTTATATAAAACTAGAAAAAAAGCAGTAAATTTTGGGGGTCCCCATACTCAGAACTGAAACTCAATTTTTTTTTATCAAAGCCATACGTGTGGGATATCTATAGATAGGTCTTCAAAAATGCTATTGAGGTTTATAACATATTTTTTTTCTAAACTGAATTGTTTGCGCAAGAGACACTTCCAAAGTGGAAAAATGTGTCCCCCCCCCCCCCCCCTCTAACTTCTAAACTAAGAGAATGATCAATCTAAAAAGAATATATGATGTACATTGCCATAAAAACTACCAACGAAAATTGGTTTGAACGAGATAGAGCTGGTAGTTTTTTTTAATATTTCATAAACCGCAATTTTCGCCTAGAAAAATCACTACCACTGCGAACGTGTTAAAACATCAATCAAAGTTACAACGAACTATAAGACTTTTATATTATGTTACTTGCTGCTACGAAACCCTTCATGGGCGAGTCCAACTCGCACTTGGCCGGTTTTTCATTATATGTAAGTATAGTTAAACTACATCTTCATATTGTATTGTACTGCGTAGCGAAAAAGAATCAGTCCGTGATAGCTTTTTATGATTATCTTAAAAATTGTAGCTTAATTATACCCTACATATGTTGCGTAATCGTTTTGCTGTTAGATTTAAACAAGAAAGCCGTGAGATTTTGTGCGTGATTTGACACACGCTTGTCTATTAGTGAGAGGCTCAGACTGGACTTTTAGTCTGAGGTATAAGTGTCCACATCAGATTTAGTGTTGGACCGATATCGATAGTCCGATTGCTAGAATTTTTACGTTATTTCTATCACCTTTAACCTAATTTATTGTTCACCTTAAACAAAATACAATAAAATACAGACTTACCTTAATAGATTCGTCAGACGAGCGTAGAAGGCTGCTTCGCTAAGGCTGATGAGCACCGTTGCGGCCGCTGCATCACACCCTTCACACGCGTTCCGATTAACACCCACGCACCCTCACCGCCAATGTACACTTTATATACAACTAAATCTAGATAATACTAAACGAGTACAGTCGCGACACCCACAAGCCCCAACTATACAGACATTTTGAAAAAAAAAATTAAGGCAAGTCCATATTAAGCACCTTAGGAGTCAAGGAGGTTAGGCAATAGTCTGATCGTTTTAGGCGTTCGTAATTCAAAATCGGTTGGTGGTTAGAATTTGGCTTTCTTTTTTTAAATTTGTTATCTATTCGGCTCCCGTGCTATTACCTACATTCGCGGTTTTTGTGAGTTTTGATTCGCGGCGGAGCACGCGTCGTATGCCTGTCTCGCTCCATATAAACAGTTTTAAACGGAGTGTCCTGATCGTCCGTCTCTTTCACCCGGCTTGTGGTGCATTAATCTGAAACAAATGAAAGTGTTATTAGTTCATGAGTTGTGTGCCAAATTCTTGAAAAACTAAATTAATATACAAAATTCAAAGTTCAAACGTGTAGGTATTGTTTCTTAAATTAAGAAATAGAAAAATTCCATTCATTGACACGGAAATAAAACCCTTGATAAATCGGTTAAGTAAGATTGGAGATTCGATAAAGTATTTATTATTTTTTATAGCGTAGCACATCCCTCAAGGGAGCTACGATAGGCGTAGCGCCGCCGCGCCGTATCCTCGTAGACGCACTATCGTAGTTCGTGTCACGTTTAGATCATGGCGGTATATTTTTATATTACGAAACCATTTCTAAAAATATTTTAAAGCTGAAGAGTTTTGTTTAATTGAATTTGTTGCTAAGATTAGAATCTTAGCAACTAAGTACTTCAAATAAAGAAACTCTGGTCGTTTGAATTGAGCGCTGGATAGCCTGTCACCACTTGACAATAGGCTCATTACGTGGGACTACGTATATTACGATTCAGCCTACCCTTTTAGGAGTAAAGGCTTGAGTATGTGTATGTGTAATAAAGGGAGTGGAGTAGTAATTACAAATGTCAAATCTTAAGTTGAATGCCATACCACAGTATAAATATATTGTTTAACCAGTATTGTAGCTCCCTACAAACGGACGAAGCGCAAGCTATACCTACGATTCTCGTTTTCGGCAGGCCTTTCAGCACGCAAGCAGCGTCCGCAGTCGCGATTGTGCCGAGTAGACGAATGGACGGTGTGTCGTTTTTTAAATAGTAACCGCGCGTGTTTTATTTACTAAAAATATTTAATATGACAACTAGAGTCTATTGTGCTTGTTTTGGTTGCCGGAATTCGTCAATAACGCACCCAGAGATAACGTTTTTTAGATTACCTGGAAACTTCGAAAGGTGAGACTACAAATTGATTTTACTTAAGTACTATATTGTAAGTTGACTAAAGTTAAACAAAGTGATTGACACGAGTGAACTAGGTAGTTACATGAAGTAGGTATGTTTGTGTTTAAAACTAGACTTGTGCTTGCTCAGTCAGTGAACGGTGCGATCCAATATAGTACAATATCCAAAAAAAAAAACTAGTTCAGAACTCTAGTACGTGTCGGTAGTACATTTAGTTCCGTTGTCAGTTCGTAGTTATTTAATTGAGAGCAATGATTTAGGTATGTTTCAAGAGTATTCATTTCTTTGTGGATGACCGATGTTACAGTACCTACACTAAGCACCTGATAAGACTTTGATGGACAGCATTTTTGTTACCTTTGATTTTTATTACACGCATAGAGACAAATTTGAACTTCCAAAATATAACACAAATTGACAATGTACGAAAAGTACTAGTGTACTAGAGACTGACTAGTACTTTCAAAGCGAAAGATTGTTTTAATTTTGTTAATCAAAAATTTAACGCAATGATTATAAAGACTAGAATTCCGTGATTCTATCACTGACGAAACATGTGATGAGCCGATTATTATTGTCTACGCCGCTTACTCGTTTTCAAATTTCTATACCAGTCTCACTCAATCGTTAGTAGATAACGGGCGCTGCGCCGCCACGCCGCCGCCCCGCGCCGCCAGCCGTTGCGGGGATATTATATTATTACTCACAAAGTATTCTTTTGTTTAATAAAAAAAGGTACATATTTATCGAAATGAAAGCCGGTTGTCAGTAAAACGACAATCCTTAATACAAATTGAAGGCCTTGTGGGCGAACCGAAAAATCTATTACGCGTACGTAAAACTATAAGGTAAAATGTGGGCGTATACTATGCCTCTGCCTACACCTTCAGGGATAAAGGCGTGACTATATGAATGTATGTATGTACATATTTACAATCGCAATACTAAATAGAAAGTCAAAGTAGGCACATATTATTAAAATGCTGTAGGTGGGCAGCCCTATCGCATGCTTACGTACCGCGCAGCTGTAGGCATTTATTTCTAAAATCCGGCCGAGTCAAACTACAGTATACAGTGGCCATACCTACATGTCACGGCCTAAGCCGCGAGGTACAGCAAGCGAATAATAATTACATTTCTTTATCATGATCATTATTATTTATACTCTGTGTTTATTTTCAGGCGTTACATAGCGGAAATTCTTGGTAAAATGATAATAAAGGAGGGGAGGAAGAGAAACCCCTCCTAACCCTCCCCCACCCCTCCCTCGATCCGCCAATCATAACGCACAACAGTCAAAGATTGAGGAAAATGCTTGATAGTCTTGACGATGTCTTGACTAAAGTTGAAATACGTGTCGACATAACATCAAACATAAATATTACTTACAAGTGTTACTACGAGGATGAGAATATAAATTCGCATTGTTACTTGATGTACTACTTTCTCAACGAGTCACAGTGTGACTCGTTTTAAGGTAACTTGTTTGTTCTGGGACATCCTTCCGAGGGCTTACCCGTGGCTCCCACCGTAGGCTGTTGGACGTTATGTGAAGTTTTTTAGTCGGTAGGAGTCCAGCATTGCACCCATGAGGGATTTTCCCTCACGGTAAGAAAAAAAAGGATAACTAGTTGAGAATAAAGGATATAATAGTATGATAATATTATATTAGGGGAGAGGGAGGCAGTTTAGAACAGAGGCAGTTTTGAATAACCGAATTTACGAATACACCTTTTACTATTTTTAACCTTAAAACCCTTTTTATTACTGGTAACATCAAACTACACATCTGTCAGTCTCTAACTAACGTCAAAGTCAACGTCATTTGGAAAAACTGTTCGAGGGTGCTTTCTGGAGACAAAAGTAAGTATTTGTTTTTTTATTTGTAAGCAAATTACTAATCACAAGAGGGCTATTTTTGAATTATGACTATTTCAGATTATTGTTTATACTTTAAACTGAGTATAAACAGATATTAGTTTATTGAACACAAGTTATGTTTTCGTCTAGAACTTTATATATTGAAGGTAGATATTGGGGAAGATTTGAATACAATCAATGGGGTACTTTTGAATAAAATGTTCAAAGGTGCCCCAACCTGTATAATTAACTCGTTAATTTGTGTTTTTAACTATTTAGATACTATATCCACATTTTATAATATTTTTACAGTCATAATGGTGAGAAACTATAAAAAAAAAGAAACTGACGTGTACGAAATGATGCTGAAAAAGCTGTACTGTGTATTGTCAACGATGGCCTTAAGCTCAGGACTTCTGCTGCTATATACAATAATAAACCAACCACTTTACATTGTAGAGTGAAAAAGTATAAAGTATATACAGGGTGAATTTTTCAAAAGGGATTGGATGGCCAAATCCGAAACTATAAGGAATAACGAAAAATGCTCAAAGGAGTCACGAGCCCGATTTTGATGAAACTTAAAACCTCATCATTAGATTTTTGAAAAACCAATAATCCTAGCTGGGAATCGAATCCATTGATTTTGAAAAAAAAACACACCCTTTATTATTACACCATACAATAGTGTTGCTATTAAGGATCATATTCTGGGAAGTAATGGTATACGGCAAACTACAGGAAAGAGCTCATCTTTAACCAAATACATTTTATTGTTCTTACGTTGACTGATTAATTGTTCAAAATCTTTGCAATACATAGTTGGATTCGAAACCTCAAGGAATAATTAAGGAATATTATTGATTCCGTTGAGAATATTCTCTAAAAAATCATTCTGAGCATAATTTGAAACACGGAATAGTTACGATGTTTTCTGGGATTTCGAACGAAACAAATTATGATACAAAATTTAGTTACATGAAATATGCATTCTATTAAAATTCTAAATGTTCCTTAAATTTGGCGTATATCATTACTTTGCAAAATTTGATCCTTAACAGCGACTCTATCGTATGGGGTAATAATAAAGGGTGTGGTTTTTTTTTCAAAATCAACAATTTCGATTCCCAGCTAGGATTATGAGTTTTTTAAAAATCTAATGATGAGGTTTTAAGTTTCATCAAAATCGGGCTCGTGACTCCTTTCAGCATTTTTCTCTATTCCTTATAGTTTCGGATTTGGCCATCCAATCCCTTTTCAAAAATTCACCCTGTATAGCTTTGTAGACTTATTCAAAACTGCCCCAGGCCGTCTTGACTTTTATTAAGTTTATTTGATTATTAGTTGATGTAAGAATTAATTGGATATCCTTATTGGTGATGTAAGATGAAAATGACATAAATATAGTGTTAATTATATTATAACATGAATTGATTTCATTTTATCCTGTTTTTCTAAACTGCCCCAGTAGGTTTCAAAAGTGCCCCAAATGTGGGGCACTTTTAAACAAATTAAGGGTTTGAAAAAGTTAAAATTATGCAATTGTCATAAGTAAAAATAAGTAAATATCATTTTTACAATATGACATGAACACCATAAATACAATTAAAATTAAATAAACCTTGATAAATAGTTTCATATGAGAAATATAATATTTTACTTAAATAATGTTCAAATGTGCCCCCCTCTCCCCTACGTATAATAAATATAATAATTCGTATATTTGAATTACTCATAAATTTCATAAAGAAATACAGAGTACACCGTTATCAAGCCGATACTAAGCTAATATTCTTGTGCTATAGAATCTAGACAACTCATAAATATACATAAAATTTCTAAATAGGTATCGTAGGTACAAACTTTTTATACATAGAACTACAAACAAACATCTGTAAATCACACAAATATTTGATTCGACGCGGGATTTAACCCAGGACCTCAGCTTCTCAATCGTATAATCTACCACTGTACCATCGAGGCAGTCAATGAATTTCATAATACGAGTATGTGAAAGTTTTCAAACATTAATTTATTTAGGTACGACACAACCAATCCAATGACTAATTACTACCTACCAAATTAATCAATACATACATACATATCATCACGCCTGTTTCCCATCGGGGTAGGCAGTGACTATGGCTTTCCACTTGCTACGATCCTGGCATACCGTTTTCCCTTCTTCTACTTTCATAAGTGCTTTCATAAACACGCTCGCCGGTAATAAAGGGTATTAATCCATCATTGCTATTATATTATTATACAAAGGTAAAGTTTGGATGTTGGGGTAACTCGATTTGATTCTTTTTGGCTTAAATGACCATTAATAGACATAACTGCGCTTGTGGCCCCGCGGACTCAGTGTTCTGAAAACGATGACTGCGGCAAGCAACTTTCGCTATGGTCGGTCCTTGGATTGGTGAGAACTGAGAACCACGTGATCACTTTGTGGCATTTATTTGCGAGCATTTCCGTGCTGCCCAGGGCACGTTAAGCCCTTGGTACCGGTTGTAAGCAACGCGGCAGTCGTTAAGCTAAGTTGAGGGTCTTACAGGCGTCTTGAAAATTTTCTACAGTGTGGCGCGTCACAACCTGTACTTGTTCATTTCAAGGGAACCAGTACCATATCGGCAGGCATTGCACCAACTGCTAGGCGAAGTTTGCTAATGCTCCGTATAATCATGGTATCATCTGAGACTAAGTAACAATAACACACATCTGTTTATTTCTCAATTCATAGGCCAGACAATAAAAATAACTGCACAATAAACTGCCACCTATACACTAAACAACCAACTTTCGATACAATATTTATCGCTGGACATAAAAATCTATTATTACAGACCATAAATTCGACCTTAAACTAGATATACCGCCATCAATTATACTTATTACTCATAAATTCAAAGGTGAATTGTGACGACAACGCGCGCAATATATTTGAAACAATAAAATGCCATCATGGCGGCGCGTTTATTTCCGGAGAGCGCGCGCGCAGACGGTCGTAGACATCCGGTAAGGTCAGTGATTATTTTATTAGATGACCTTAAAAATGCCAGCTAAATTGTATGTTGCGAATATTTATTTTAATGTGGGATATATAAATAACTATATTGTTTTAAATTATTCGTTTGTTTTCAGAATTACTATGAGATTTGTTTTATGTTATCTGTGGAATTAGGTGTGTAAGTAGTCTGTAGGATTCGGAGGGATACTTTCAGACAAACGTTGCATTTCGTATAATAATTTATCAAAACTAGTGTATTTTTGAGTGTTTATATGTAATTTATGGTGGATTATTAAACATAAAGGTTTGACAACGGGCAAAAGTGTAGGAAAGTGATAAAGCGCAGTGAAACGCGAGGTTTTAGGTTTGTTGTCGAATTCCACAGCCAGCCCTAGTAACCTAGTAAGGTACCACCGCCTTACTAGAGTAGAACTTCGTCCAAACTTGGACATACATGAATACATTGCTCTTAAGAAGCATCTTAACATGAAAATGATTTATATTTTCACAATGAAATTTACTTGACTTTGGCATACTCTCAAGCCGAGAAAGTCCAAGAACAAGAAGAAAAAAAAGTAGTCTGTAGATGTTATTACTAAAGGCTTGACGATACGGGGCGAGTGTTAAAGCTTTTTTTTTTTTAAATAATAAACTTTATTTCTCACCATTTTTACAATACAATAATTGCTTACGGTTAGGCTTTATTTTTTTAGGTACATTATCTAAATACACAGAGCAACGCGCGCCTTTACAAGCTGCTAGTTGGCAAGTTTAATAGGTAGCGAGTAATTTATAATGAGATAGTCAAAAGCGAGTGGCGCCAGGAAAGAGTGCAAATTGTCGCCACCCCAATTCATCCCAAGGGCGACACCCTAAGAGGCGAATAAGGGAACATTTTCGCAAAACGATCCATTGCATAGAGAAGGAAATCTCGAAATGAAATCCGGTTGTCAGTAAGATGACAGTCGTTGAACCAAGTTGGAGGCCATATGGGCGCCTGTCTATTTCAACACGGCAATAGCCTCACCACCTATTAAGTGGGACATATTTGACATACTTGTTGTTGTATTACATAGTAGTATTGACATGTAAGGGGTAATGAAGGCGTATACTATGCCTCTGCCTACCACTTCGGGGATAAAGTTGTGTATGTAGGTATGTATGTGGTCAAAAGCTGTTTGTTTAAAAACCAGACGACACGGAGAGAGTTTACAAGCTCCTAGTTGGCGAGTTTAAAAAGTAGCAAGTGATTTAACTAGAATGGGAAAGCAGTTTTCAAGAAAACTCGATGACATGAGGGAGATTACAAGCTGCTAGTTAGCTAGTTTAAAAGGTAGCGAGTCATTTCGACTGCCCCTGTGGGCAGTCGGTAGTGATACCGCCTGCGGCTCTGGAGGTCGTGGGTGCGATTCCCACCGGAGACAAATATTTGTGTGACCCATAAATGTTTCTCTCAAGAGTCAGGGTGTTTCTTTGTATAATATGCATGTATTTAAAAAGTAGATATATAAGTATTAATATCCGTGGTCTGATACCCATAACACAAGCAGATTATTCCTAGCTTACTTTGGGATCAGATAGCGTTGTGTGAAATGTCTGTAAATATTTATTTATTTACAATGAGATAATCAAAAGCATATTGTAAAAAAGCTCGATGCTACGGAGTGAGCTCACAAGCTTCTATCGAACTCGCTTGTAAACTTGCTCCGTGACATTGAGACCCTTAAGATCAATAATTCCCTACTCTTTTAAATTCATAGTAAATTTATACACTCATCTTAAAGATTAAAAAGGGAACTTTACGCTAAGGCTGAAGTGTTTTATTTTTTAAGAGAGATAGAATGAGTTCAGTTCTATATATACCAAAACCTTTACACAGTATAAAATTAAAACGCATTTTCTGCCTGTGTGCTTAGATCTTCAAATTACACAACGGACAAGAGCAAGGTTTATAGGTATAATACAAATTACAGTACCTACAGAAAAATCGAGCTGTGACGTAAACAAAGTTGCGCGGGTCAGCTAGTTTAAAAGTATAAAGAGGAAAAAACATGTAATTGATTAACTCAGTTAGGCTACTCAATAGATTTTCAAAATTCGTGCGCTATTAGAAAGCAAAGATAGGTAATCTGCAGTAAAATAGGATATTATGTATCATCAATTCATCAGTCCTGGGGTATCCTTCCGAGGGCTTACCCGGAGCTCCCAACCGTAGGGTGTTAGGCAGGATACGTGTGGTTTTTAGTCGGTAGTAGACCGGCATAGGGTCCATGTAGGATTTTCCTCACGTTAATAATAAAATAATCACCAATTCATCATTTTTCTTGTTATTTATACAATCCAAAGGAACGGAGCAGTTATAATTCTATTTATACAGAAATTTTCATAGCCCTATCGACTAGAGAATCAAGTTACATGGTGTTTGAACCGCAACCTTTTTCGCTGACCTCAATTTTATGGACTTGACCCTTTTAGTTTTCACCATTTTGGCGCTGACCGCACCGTGAACGGCCTTGGAACTAATATTTATTATGTTTTTTTTTGGTCATCGATCTTAGGGCGTACCAATAAAAATATTATTAATAATAATATATAAATAAACATAATCATTATCTTGCAATATACCTAGACTTACCGACTTATGTCAAATTTTACGAGTATCCGTTCAGGCAATTTTTTTAAAGATGAAACTAAGTAGAAAGGGTCTGATACTAGGAGTTTCATCCCCCCCCTCCCCCTCTAACTTCTAAACTAAGAGAATTATAAATCTAAAAAAAAAATGAATAGTGTACATTGCTATAAAAACTTCCAACGATAATTGGTTTGAACGAGATCTATATAATATAATATATATATATAAGATATATATAATAGTTTTTTTTAAAGTCATAAACCGCAATTTTCGCCTAGATAAATCATTACCACAGCGAATGTGTTAAAACATCAATCAAAGTTACAAAGAACTACAAAAACTTTCATGTCATACGGAACCCTTCATGGGCGAGTCCGACTCGCACGTGGCCGGTTTTTTATTAATCTAATACAGTCTATGTGCATTGGGACCCCGTGAACCTAGGGTCGCGACAACGAGTGTAAGAATAGAATAGGACGAGCCGAAACCCATATAATTACTGGAAATCTAATGAGTCTCTTTAGAAAAAGTTACTGCCTAAATTAAAAGTTAATTTAAATTACCATTTTTGAGAAGAGTATTAAAAAATGCAAAAAGTGGTCGTTGCTTCTACACAGTGGTGTTGAGAATTTCTCTAAATTGGTCAAGTGCCTTTTTTTTTACTTTTTGGTTATATCGAACACACGCAGAAAGATGTAAGTGTTGTAAAGAGACAGGACGTTGGGAATGCGACCAGCTCCCAATTACTGGCTTACTGCGTAGAACCGGACCACCGAGATACCTAGATTCTTAAAAAAATATATACTAAACGTGTATGATAATTTTGATAGCGCGATACAGGAAAGTAACCGGTGCACCGGTTAGTTTCCTGAATCGCGATATTATAATTATGTTTCGTTTAGATGTACCGTCATTCCAGTTTTGGTATATTTACTACTCGTGCGCGATAAGTTGAGGCGTGCTAGGGAGCAAAAGCCCCCATTCACTCCTACAGTAGGTATGACATGACATAATATGTCGTATGGCCGGTAGTTTGAATGTTCTTACCTCAGTATCTAATTTATTAATTAGTCGATGTAAAAAAAATCTTTGCATTAGTCCGATTGTTTATTAGGATAGGAAGATATAGGATTATTTATTTAATTATTATATTATTGATATAGGAAGAAGGATACTTCCTACCCAAAGGAGCATATTAATAAATTTAATTACTATCTACAGCTGGACCTGCCTCTCCCAATTAACTTTAGTAGACTGATTGACCTTACTATAGGTATTGAAAACGACACTTGTACTGTTCCACAATACCTATTTAGTTGTCCTAAGACATCCTTCCGAGGGCTTGCCCGGGGCTCCCAACCACAGGCTGTTGGGCGTTAAGTGAGGGTTTTTAGTCGGTAGGAGAATTTTCCTCAATTAAAAAAATAACCTAAACCTACCTATTTAGTTCTCATTTTCACTATGTGCAGCAACTTCCACCAAGTGCTATCAATCAACAGTATAAATAATCTTGCTATAGATACTTCTGGCCAGAGAGATTGGAAAGGGATTTGTTAGGAGGTTTTCTTCTTTGGACCAGAACCCGGTCCTAGTTAGTAGCGTGCACCGTTTACAGGTGATTGGGCCCGATCCAGACCCGAAGGTCTGGGTCGGGCCCTTAGAGTATATATTAGAAGGTAGTAGATATTAGAAAGTACTACCTTCTAATATATACTCTAAGGCCGCAATAATAAGTGCGCCATCAAGAGACAACCAGGGTGATAAACTATCATAAATTCATACTTATAGAATTCGGGACAATCCGACTCGCACTTAGGCGACTTTTTTAATTGAAAACTGAAAGAATAGATTGAAACAGATTATTATAACTGCTGTATATTAACGTCAAATATAAATTGACCTCTTTAACATTTCTAATCAATGGAAATGTGTTTGATTATGTTGTTTTTGTTCTTGTCCGAATGGGTCTAGGTATTTGGTCGGTACTGTTATTGAAGAGTAGCCAAAACGTTGTAGGCAGAGGCCAAAAGAAACAATTTTGAGCAATTATACTCTTGCGCATTGAAACAATATTTTGTGTTTACGAACGGTCCATATCTACAACGTCCAACATATTAGGACCAATTAACCAAGAAATTTTAGTACGTTTTTGAAAGAATTTTGAAATGCAATTCTTATAACATTCATTAGAATTTTTTATTTCAACATAGGTATGTACATGAATATTTACAAATTGAGAAATTAAAATTACCTACTTACTTATATTCTACAGCTTTATATGCAAGAAAAAAAAAGAAAAATATCAATTAAAAAAAAGGGGGAAGGAGGGGGAGTGGTAAGACTGGCAGTCGTTGTCAGTTCGTTCTGGTTGGAGGCTCGTTCAGGTGTCAAGGAATTCCTCCCCATAACATTCATTATTATGATTGTCGGGTCTTTTTAGCGTAATAACTAACATTGCGAATCTTTGCGTACCTTGCGATGTTTCGGTTATATTGTAATAGTTGTGATCACAAGTACTCTGAGTCTACTTACAACTTTAACCTCATGAGTAATTAAAACTTTCTAGCACTAATACAGACGGCTAGAAAATATAAGGGTTATTTACTAAGGAACCCTAAGAATGTAAAAAAAACCCGGACAGCGGGAAGCGACTTTGTTTTATATACATACACAAAATAAAATAACGATTTTTAAGAAGCCGTGCTATCAATCCAGCACCCTTTAAACTTACTAACTTGCACAAGTAGACGTGATAAGACCACTTTCAACCACTCTCTTTACATTTACCCGAAAAATAGTATCCGGTATCCTTTAGGTCAAAATCTGTCCCTATTTATTTTAGGTACATCCTACTTCCTACTAATATTATAAATGTGAAAGTTTGTGAAGATGTTTGGATGTTTGGATGTTTGTTACTCAATCACGCTCTAACGGCTGAATGGATCTGGCTGAAATTTGGTACAGGGATAGTGTATAATCTGGAACAACACATAGGCTACTTTTTATCCCGGGAAAATGTTCCCACGGGAAGCGGAAACGGGAACAAAATTTCACGCGGGCGAAGCCGCGCACATCAGCTAGTAGGTTCATAAATAATGCATAAGGCTCACCACGTAGGATAATATAAGACCGGTCAAGTGCGAGTCGGACCCGCGCACAGAGAGTTCCGTATGAAAAAAACGGCAATACATCACGTTTTTTGTATGAGAGCCTCGCTTAATCCCACCTTTTTTTGATTTTATTTGATTTGTTGATTGTGATGACCACCGTTCGGCTTAATTATCACACAATGGACACTACATCACGGATAGTGACATATCATGTGGTGGTAAACGAGCATAGGGCTCACCTGTGTCGCATATTTTTTGCCTATTTTATATGGTACTCTAAAACCATGGCATAATATTTTGAGAAATACATATAAATTCTCAAGACTAATGTCATTGTGTCCCATAAATTCACAGTGAACATGAATTTTTTAGAGTAACAGCAGTACGTACTATTAGTTGTTCTGTGGTAACAGTCATAATGTAAAAATAGCTGCTTTCAGCATAAATTAAAAAAGTAACTGTAATCGACTATAATTAAGGGATTCTGAGTTCAAATTTATGAGTCATTTGCGTGTCTGGTCATTAGCGTATTTGAAATCTGGTCACTTGCGTATCGGGTCATTTGCGTATCTGGTCATATGCGTCGAAAGGGATTATCCTTTATCATATAATGTCTGTTTGTATCTTTTTTTTCTGTAACATGCCAGAACAACTCACACAGAGACAGTCAAACTATCAAAAAAAAAAACAAAATATTTTCTTCAACATCTTCAATGTACAGATTTTCGCCTATTACAATTTTATTATAAGCATAGATATAACTCGGGTCGTCCAAGATTACTCGTGATGGAAATCTTAAGGCAGCAGGGGGTGAGCAGGGGTGTGAGACACAGGGAGGTCGGGTCAAGGGCGAGTCGTCGCCTCGATGCCGCCTCTTAATGCCTTTGGATACGTCGAGTACCACCAAGAGTGTTTTAGTCAATAATGCTGTTTGTCTGTCAGATGAAACAGAATGAACTTAGTATATAGTCATGCCATTTCTCGGAGAGGTAGACAGAGGAATACTGTACACCTATATCTCACAGTTATACCATTAAAGTGGCGGCAGATAAGCGCACTGCCCACCTGATGAAAAATGACTACTGTAGCCTACAGTAGGTAGTAATTTTTCATCAGGTGGGCAGTGTACAGTCTGTAGGCTATGGATAATGTTTGCAACACCAGAGATACACGCGCACTGCCGACCCTGCAAAACCTTCTACGACCTTCGAAGAATTCCGTATGGTAGAAGTCAGGGAAAACCGAGTTGTATGTTGTCTCACGTAATGGGTAGTAAGGCTTTGCCGTGTTGAAATGGACAGACGCAGCTTGTGTCCACGACTATAGTGTTAGTAGCAACAGAGAACAACAGCTTTTTTTTTTACGTGAGGGAAAATCCTCAGAGGATGTTATGCCGGATTCTTACCGACTAAAAAACCTCACGTAACGCCTAACAGCCTGTGGTTGGGAGTCCCGGGTAAGCCCTCGGAAGGATGTCCCGGGACTCACAACAGACCTACGGCCGCCACTGCGGCCTCGCCCAGGGGGTGGTTCGGGTGCTATACCGCGTCTATGGGGGGTTTCGGGTGTGATCCCGCTTCTAGGGGGGGCGTGCGTGAGTTGCTCACGTCACGCTGCCGTCATGGGCCTGCTTCTGTAAGGACGGTGAGCCGCCATCTCACCGTCCTCAGGCCCCCGGTCATGGTGGCCGATAGTCCTCGGCGAAGACACGTCGGCGGCGCCCAAGCCGCCAACTGCGGAACTCGGGTGGGAGAGTTCTCCTCCGTACCCGCCGCCTTCTTCACGAGCATGACCTGCTCGCAGAAGGAGGCGGCGCAGTCCCACTTACTCCCGCTGGAGAGCATGGCTCGCACCATAGTCTCGAGCGAGAGAGTGTCCACGCCCAGACCCACTGCGAGGACCTGGCGCTGTTGCACCCACGCCGTGCACTCCACAAGCGTGTAGAGCGCCGTGTCATCGCTGCGGTCCTCGCAGTACTGACACTCGGCCGTGGTTTCCCGGTGTTTTCGCCACAGATACCTACCGAAGCTCCCGTGCCCGGCAAGCATCTGTGTCAACCGGTAGGAGAGAGCACCGTGTCTCCTCTCCAGCCACGCAGAGAACAACAGCTTATTGTGGCTTTTGAAGCACGGAAAAGCTCGTAAATCGGAAAAAAGCCGCCCTAAAACAAGTAATTAGCTTAGCTTAGGAAAGGTTAATTGGAATATTTGGAACTATAGTAGCTATTTTTAGTATGCACGGCTATATTTTTATTAATAAGTACATGTTTCAACAATAATAATTATACCTATCTTCATCGCAAGGATCCTCCAAGCCGTTTGGGTTTGGGAGGGTGTACCTGGGACTCTCAGCGTTAGGTTAGGTTAGGTTTTTAGTAGTGGTAGGGCATGTGTGGTTTTAGTCGATAGGATTCCGGCATAGCATCCATAAGGACTTCACACATAAAAAACAAAAGCTGTTAGGTAGTTATAGCTTTTGCTACAAAATACTGCGGACGCACGCACCTTCGCACCAAAAATAAATTGTAGCAATCCGCAGAAATGCAAAAATAACGCTTTTCAAGTCTCATTTGCATTTTTGCTTCGCATCGAATGTTGGTTACTTAACGGCTTTTTAATTTGCGAAATTTCGCACCAATTTTTGATATTTATTGAAGGGCAATATCGGTTTTCACCATTCTCTTCCGTTATTGGCCGTAAAACGCACTTTATGTATCAATTTAAGTATTAAACACTGTGAGATAGCAGCAGGGTTTAATTACAATAATGGTTAAGTTCGAATAGCCAAAAACTGTTTAGGGCCATAAATTTTGTACATTTCATCAAGTATTTTCGTTTGAACAAATTCGGTTTTGAATGAAAAATTTGAAGCGCTCGTGGCCCCGCGGACTCAGTGTTTTGTAAACGATCACTGCAGTAAGCAACTTTCACTACGGCCGGTCCATGGATGGGTGACCATCCATGTGATCACTTTGTGACATTTATTTTGTGCGTTTCCGTGCTTCGGAAGGCACCTTAAGCCGTTGGTCCCGGTTGCCAGGAAAATGGCAGTCGTTAAGCCAAGTTGAAGGCTTTATTTTCAACAGCAAGCAGTCACAACCTGCGCCTGTCCATTTAAACACGGCAATACGGCTCACAACGTATTACGTGGGACAAATTATAAAGAGGTGAAGTGTGGGTATATAATATGCCACTGCTTACCCCTTCGGGGATAAAGGCGTGATGATGAACCTGAACAAATTCGGTTTTTAACACTGCAGGCATAGGCTGGTTTTAGTGTCGCGCTGATCGCACGCTGACCGTCGGCGCTTACAGCCAAAATGTATGAACTTGTTGCAAGCGTTTTAGAATAACACGTAGCTATCAGTGCGTATCTTCGTCAGCGCTGACGGTCAGCGCTGACGGTCAGCGTCATAAATTTTGGCTGTCAGCTCCGACGGTCAGCGTGCGATCAGCGCGACTCTAAAACCAGCCTAGGCATACGTGACAACGTACCTATTACAAACAAGAAGCCGTAAGACCGTTCTCACCCGACTGCCCCTCTCTAACACGTTTATTGTGAAAGCTCAATCCGATTGACGTTGTCATTTTTGTTTTATTTCAAACTTTGAACGGATGATCCACGTCACCTAGTGACGTAGTTTAATGCGACAGAGTCACAGCTACAGACAAAGTCTCGACATAAGCCCCTCTGCACTCTATTTTATAGAGAGGGGCTAAAACTAGTAGTGAAATGTGGGTGTATGAGTACGCCACTGTAGACAACTTCGGGGATAAAAGGGGTAAATATTTTCAATAGAAACGTGTTTTACTTACGTGTCCTTAATGAAAAGTAGCCATGTTTTAGTGACTTTTTTTTACTTGAGGGAAAATCCTGAATGGATGCTATGCCGGACTCCTAACGACTAAAAAACCTCACGTATCCTGCCTAACAGCCTACGGTTGGGAGCCCCGGGTAAGCCCGCGGAAAAAGTCATGTTTTAATGACTCAGCACAGTACCTACATGTTTTATTGGTAGGTGAATCCAAATTGTATTTGGGGCTTGTGTTCGACCACTTCAACTAAATACAGTTGTTAGGTTTTAGTTAGGCAAGATCGTAGACCAATTCAGTCCACCTCCCATTTCACCCCTTAGGGGTGGGTATTTCCAAAAAAGATAAATCTCACTTTTTTAAATTGGCTCGTTCCGCGTTTGACTGTAGCACTAAACTTGATTTTGATTTTTTAATAATCCTCCTCCATAATGGATGCCCATACCCACATTATGAAGTAGCTGTCTCTGACAATTTCAAGTGCCTGGCTCTAAGAGTTTCGACTGGGCATTGATAGGTAATTAAGTCGCCAAATAATTTTATTAATATAGATTGGAGTAAGTATGTAGTTTTTGGACGAATAATAATATACCTAATATGCACTAAAATTGATATTTTAATATTGAAGAAGAATATTGTGATTGATATTGAAGCGCTAGTGGCTCAGTGTTCTGTATACGATCTCTGCAGTAAGCAACTTTCTCTATAGCCAGACCTTGGATGGGTGACTGTCCATGTGACCACTTTGGAACATTTATTTGAGCGTTTCCGTGCTTCGGAAGGCAAGTTAAGCCGTTTGGTCTCGCTTGCCAGGAAAATAGCAGTCGTCAAACCAAGTAGAAGGCCTTTTTAGGCGGCTTGAAAAATTTCTACAACAGGCAGTCGCAACCTGCGCCTGTCCACCTCAACACGGCAATACGGCTCACCAACGATTACTTGGGTCAAATTCTAAAAAAAGGTGAAATGTGGGCATATAATATGCCTCTGCCTACCCCCATCGGGGATAAAGGCGTGACCATATGTACGTATGTATGTATTTTCAAAGGAACTGCGCAGAATATCGCAATCAAAAGTATACCAAAGCCTTCCTCGGATTATAGGAACCGCGCAGAATATCGCAATCAAAAGTATACCAAAGCCTTCCTCGGATTATAGGTTACTAGCTGATGCGCGCGGCTTCGCCCGCGTGAAATTTGGTTCCCTTTCCTGCTTCCCGTGGAAACAATTTTCCAGGAAAAAAGTAGCCTATGTGTTATACTCTACTATGTGTTAGACTATACTCCTGTACCAAATTTCAGCAGTGTATGTATGTAAAAATTGATATAATATTAACTACTTTAACTATGCTTCAAGTAAAGCTAGCACGGCGTCGAACAGTCGGAGACTACTAAATATGTCAGGGAGCTCAGTGTTGACCCACTTATCGACTAAAATACGTGACGTATGCACTTCCTTCGCCAGTATAGCGCATAGGGGGGAGGGGGGATGCTGTAGAACGTGAAGTGCCTGTATTGATATGTTGTTGTTGTATACAAGTTGACATGCTGTGCATTTATATGTGAGGTAATTCTACTATGGTTTGGGTAGAAAAATAAAATTCTTTTAAGTTGAACAGAGGACTGTTGGTAGTTAGGTTATTTATTCTCAAAAACAAGACACTTTACTGAACACTTAGTTTGTGAAAGACGCAAGAGATAACATATAGCTAGATTGAGAACCTCCTCCTTTTTGTACTAATTACAAATATTGTTATATAAATTCCAACTAATATTATAAATGCGAAAGCTCTGTCTTCTGTCTGTCTGATACATTTTCACGACTAAACCGCTAAACAGATTTTGATGAAAGTGGGTAAGTATAGAGATAGTTTGAGTCCAAGGAAAGGACATAGGCTACTTTTGAACTGACTGCGCAAAAGGAGGGAGATGATTTTAAGCGATAGCGACTTCTACGCGGACGAAGCCGCAGGGAACAGCTAGTACAAATATATGAGTGAAAAAGCAAAGCAAAAGAAAATCATCTTACGCAATGACTGGTAATACTTAGGTAGGTGGCCATTTTCTGGCATTTTCATTTATATGGCTTTTTTAAATGGTTTTCGTAAAACCAAGTTGACTGCCATAAGGACGATGAATTTATTAGTATTTCATTTATACTTTGTTCCGAGGAACTAATGGAAACTGAATTATTGATGCTTTGTTCCGCGGGACCACTGGGAAAAAATGTCTCAGTAGTTCCGCCACGGAACTACTCCAACGAAACAACTGGTAATAATCCAAAAATTACAAGAGTGGGTAGTACTATTTACATCGGCGCCTATCCATTTTAACACGGCAAAGTAGGTAACTGCAGTCGCATCGAGTAATATAGCACAATGCTATCAAGTCAGTTATTAATTAAGTATCAACTTGAGACATACCTTTACTCAAGCAAGTGTACCTTAATTAGGGTTACGTACTTAAAGGGTAAAAACGGGAGAATATTATTAAGACTTCACTATCCGCCTGTCCGTCAGGAGGCTGTATCTCAGAAACCGTGATAGTTAGAAAGCTGTAGCTGTAGCTGAACAGTAAATCCGTTTTAAAGGTCCTATAAATTTTCATTATCACCCTTTCTATCGCTACTGAGCGGCAGTAGAAAGCGACAACGACAGTCAGACGGGTGCTCCGTGTTTGTTTTGCCACGGCGACCATGTTACCTCGAATTGCCACGGTAAAAAACGAATACTTAATGTGCGGCAAAAAATAAAAAAAATAAACCCCCTTTTTTATTAAATATTTGTATTTGATTTTCGATGCCAAGTCATCTCATGAAATTTGATCTCATGATCTACGTAACCTAGTGACGTAATTTAATGAAACAGACACACAGACAACAGACAAAGTCTGGACATGAGCTCCTCTGCACTCTTTTTTATAGAGAGGGGCTAAAACCATTAAAAAGTGGGCTCGCATTAAAACCAACATGATTCTTACGCTGTTTTTGGTTACGAATCCTCCCCGTACGCAAATCCGACTTGCACTTGACCGACTGAAATATAACGCCCTTATTTAAACCATCGTAAGTAAGTAAAGCTCTATTAACAAAGACCTAAGAGTTTTTATGAGTGGGGTTAAGGGCTAAATACCTCTCTTTTTAGACGTATTTATCTAATTATTTGAAGCCGCCATTTTAAATTCACGGCAAGAAAAACGAAATGTCTCTGTTTCTCAGTTTACTACTTCTAAATCGCCGATCCGATGTTGATGTAATTTTCACTAAGATTTAATAAGAATGGAGATGGTTCGGAGATATTTTGTAGTGAGCTTATTGCCGTATTGAATGGGACAGTGCAATCTGTAACTGTACACACATGCTGTTGAGAATTTACTAAATAAGGACTTCAACTTGGTTTACTAATGTTTGCCATAATTTAAAATGCCATAATTTCATATGCCATACTGGTATTTGCCATAATTTCATTAGAAATAACGCTTCAGTTGCCATCGTGAAATATGAACATAAAATGACTTTCACTAATTCCATTGGTTATAATCGATCAAGTGTCATAATAATTTAAATCCATAAATGTATTTGCCATAATAAATTTTCGTTTTCAATAATGCCATTTTCTATAACTTTCATTCACCATAATATACTTCTGGGTGGTTTTAAAAAAAACCACGAAGACTAAGGCGGGAGCTTCGCTTCGCTTCGCTTCGCTTCGCTCCCGCCCTAGTCTTCTAACCTAACCTATCCGAGTCGGATTGCACTGAGTCGGGGTGTTAACAATAATTAATTTCGACCTAACAATATTATGTATTATTTTCATAATTATATCAAATTTTGATTATGTCAAGAGTCGATTATGAGATGTGTTACTTATGGAAACTAATTATTATGATATAATGTTGTTATAGAAAGTCATTTTATGGCAAATAAAAGTTATCACTGTTGAGTTGTTAAGGCAAACGTTATTAGTATAAATGATAATCGTGCAAGTAAATATTATGATCGGGGATGATTATGGCAAACAATACTAGTGCAAATGAATTTATGGAAAACGAGAGAAGACCCTTCAACTTGGCTGAATGGCTATAGACCGACTTACTGGCAGACGAGATCAACGGATTATTCAAAAATGTACAAGAAAAATGCAAAAGGCACAAACAGTCAACCATTTCAAGACGACCGGGGGAACTGAGGACGGTAAGTCCCTAGACAACAGCGTGACGTGAGGGATTTACCCCCCCCCCCCTTCCCTAAGAATTGGGATAACACCCCCAAACACGCGGGATAGCACCCGAAGCCCCCTAGGTAAGGCAGCAGTGGTAGCAGTAAGTCAGTTGAGAGTCCCTGTCCTGGGGTATCCTTCCGAGGGCTTACCCGGGGTTCCCAACCGTAGGCTGTTAGGTAAGATACGTGTGGTTTTTAGTCGATAGGAGTCCGGTATAGTATCCCTGTAGGATTTTACTCACGATAAAATAAAACATTTCAAGACTAATAGTATCATAAGAGATTGTTTAGAACATTAAAATAACCACTTTATAATTTTTGTCGTTTTTAATTATAAAGCATACTGTATGTAGGAAAATAAGGACTAAATTGTACCTCCTACTGGTATAAAGAAACTAAAATAATTCGGGGTTTCATGTCACATCAAGTTACATAACACTTGGACTACAAGGCCTCCGGAACTGCGGGCGACACCTGAGCACTCTTTGTGGGCCTGGTTTTGGAGATAAGTATTTTGGTTGGTTTAGTATAACGTGTCTTGTGAACGGACCATTTTATTTGACGGTCTTGTTGGACTCGAAATCGTGCAGTGTGACTGCGGATCGCGAAGTCGTGGGTTCGATTTCGACCTGGGACAAAAAATTGTGTGATCCATAAATTATTTTGATTAAGTATGGGTATTTCAATTTGTTTGTTTTATAGTTTAACATACATTACTATTATACATTATTATTTAGTTACATTTATTCTGTAAATATTTATTTTTAACTTTCATAATCAAACTTTAACTGTTTCTATTTGTTTTGTAGTTGTATTGTAATTAAGAAATGTTAGGTTACAATGGTTACAATAGATTCCTCTATTGTAACCAAATATTTTCATATTTATTTCTATGTAAGTATGTATATATTTACTTCGTTTGTATTTATTTAAGTGTTAGTTATCATAACGCCAGGTGATGTTCACCGATCGTTTAGGAATACCGAGCCAGTGCAGTGTGGCGCTCATAGAAAGATACGCCGAAAATTCTCATGACTAAAACTTAGATTGATAAAACTGATAAATTATTGAATAAGCTTGAATCAAAAGAACCATTAAAGTAACGAAACAAAGAGAAAGTCTAAGTAATTTCACAGAAACTTGTCAATTCGGCTTATTGAAAGGTTCAATGTCAATGTTAATTATTGTCTTTAAGAATTATCCACTGAGATTGACATGGGCTTTTAGTGAGCGATATTTTACTAAAATGAATAGTAACTAAATCGGAGAGAAAAGGAGGAATGGGTAATACCTCTAAATAGATAAAGGGTTATAACGTTGAATAAGGATGGGGTTCCAGTAGGCTATTGTGACGTCATTCTTCTGCGTAGATCATATCTATCTACCCATATAGAAAATACGTCAATGACCGCTACCCACGTAAGTCACAATCCTTTTTAGGGTTCCGTAGCCAAATGGCAAAAAAACGGAACCCTTATAGATTCGTCATGTCTGTCTGTCTGTCCGTCCGTATGTCACAGCCACTTTTCTCCGAAACTATAAGGCCTATGCTGTTGAAACTTGGTAAGTAGATGTATTTTGTGAACCGCATTAAGATTATCACATAAATAAAAAAAAACAGTAAATTTTGGGGGTCCCCATAGGTACTCAGAACTGAAACTCTTTCATGAAACCCATACGTGTCTATCTATAGATACTTAGGTCTTCAAAAATGCTATTGAGGTTGCTAACATCATTTTTTTTCTAAAGTGAACAGTTTGCGTAAGAGACACTTCCAAAGTGGAAAAATGTTTGCCCCCTCTAACTTCTAAACTAAGAGAATGATAAATCTAAAAAAAAGTCATGATGTACATTGCCATAAAAAGTTCCAACGAAAATTAGTTTCAACGAGATGTAGTAGGTTGCTTTTTTTGATACGTCCTAAACCGAAATTTTCGCCTAGAAAAATCACTACCACAGCGAATGACTTCTATAAATCGGCCAGCGGGCGCGAGTCCCGGGTAAACCCTCCGAAGAATAACCCACTTCTTTGTATCTTGTACCTACATACCAAAAATCATTAGGGGAGACCGGGGCTGGTTGGCTATAGGGGTAGGTAGACTAATTATCAATAACTCGGCCAAAGCAATGCCTTTGAGCCAACCGATGACACCCGAGAGTCCGCTACTTCTCCCTGCTCAGTCACCGGGAGCGGGGCGTCGCGCACGCACCCCGTTTGAGTGTAGGAAATTAAAGTTGAAAAATAACGTACGTAAGTAATTATTTTCATCGTAAGGTTTTTTGTAATAATGTCTATTTATTCATGGTTACTGATTGTGAAAGAATTTATAACGGGTGTTTGATTCATGTTCTTTCTTTTATATATGATGTTATTTGATTTCTTAGCAGTTTTCTGGTTATGTCATGTGATTGAAAATAAAAATGTGGTTTGGGGCTAGTAGACTAATGTATAACGGGGCTGGATGACCAATAATAGTACATAAAAGAAAGAACATGAATCAAACATCCATTATAATTTTTTTGACAATCAGTAACCATGAATATATAGGCATTATTACAAAAACATTACGTTGAAAATAATTACTTACCTACGTTATTTTTCATCTTTAAATTCCTTTACTCAAACGATGTGCGTGCGCGACCCCACGCTCTCGGTGATTTATTGTATGTGTTTTATTTTCAATAAAAATAATAAAAATAATAATTGTTTATGTATGTGTGCCCTTTATCCTATTTCCTCGTAGATTTTGCCCTTACAAGTTCATAGGTCAACTTACCCCAGGCGAATAGTCAACCTACCCCAAGCATGGGGTAGGTTGACCAGTTTTTCTTATTGTATAAGATCTAGCCTGTATCCTATATTATAATGAATTAAGTGCTTTTTGCTATATTTTTTCAAAGCTTAATAGTTAACCTATGAAATAAACCTGTTTTTGAATTAATATTCTATAAAGAAATAAAAATATAAGCCTTTAAGCTGAAACCTAGTCAACCAGCCCCGGTCTCCCCTACGGCCGCTCGTGTAGACAGTTCCTTTTTTTCTTAACGTGAGAGAAAATCCATCATGGATGCTATGCCGAACTCCTACCGACTAAAAATCCTCACGTAATGCCCAACAGCCTATGGTTGGGAGCCCCGGGTAAGCCCTCGGAAGGATGTCCCAGGACTCCCAACAGATCTACGGCCACCACAGCAGTAGACTGCCCCTTTAAAAATTTAAAAATTTTGTCACACAAGTAGACCCCTTACTTGGCTGTTTGCTACCTTAAGTGGCGTAAGGGTTTCAGAGGAATCCGAGAGTAACGCTTGGATGATTACAGTACACAAATACAAAGCGGGGCACGATTGGTGGTTGTATTTAATTGGTATTCTGCGCTAATTGCTAACTATCGTTACTGGTAACGCTTTGGTTCGTGTAATTACATTGATGTCCATTTTACTCCACCGCATTGATTCGCTGTTGTTATCAACTACAATATTCTAGGGCTAAAGTAAATAAAATAAATAATAAATAAATATTTGTGGACATTCACACACAACATCATCTAGCCCAAATTAAGCTAATATAAGCTTGTGCTATGGGATCTAGACGACACATTTACATACGTACTTATATATTTCTAAATACATATATATATATAGGTTTTATACATAGAAAACACCCAAAAGTCCGAAACAAACATTTGTGGATCACACAAATATTTGTACCACCCGGGAATCGAACCCAGGATCTGCGACTCCGCAGGCGGTATCACTACACCGACTACGCCACAGAGGCAGTCAAAAATTTTCATGACTGTAAGGGTGTGCGGAGTATTACTATAGAATATATTATATAATCTGTGGTAAGTATTACTTAAAAACATGGTGTAAATTAAATTCAAATTGCAATATTATGCCAAAAGCACACTAAACCCTGGATTTATATAAAAGCTCAACTTAAAAGGAATAACTTATTAAAGGGATTGTTGCACACAAGTTTCAATATTGAGGGTTTTGTAGTTTAGAATTTAAAGACATCTCAATTAAACCCTAGAATACCTACAAGGGTTCCTTTAAATGTAAGGATAAATCTAAACTGGCGTGTTTGCTTAATCATAAAAGAGCTTAATGATTAAGGCTATTATAAAATAATTTGCAGGCTGAAATGTTTTAGGATGGACCTAATCTTTAAACTCTTTTATGATTAAGAAAACAGGGCAGTTTTATACGCTCCTATGAGTCTGATGAAAACATACCTCTCCTTTCATACACGAAATGTGACGTAAACGAAGTTGCAAAGGTCAACTAGTCAGGAATAAGATATTTTCGTTTCTTATACCCAGTCGTCTCGTCCATAACAGTAATAAAAAAGTCTGAGTCTCGGTTGTTAGTCAAATAACAGTCGTTAAGGCAAACAATCGAAATTTTTGGAACTGCCCATAATGGCCATAAAAGGCTTCAAAAATTTGTCCCTGACATTGTCCCAACCTGAGCTCAAGTAGTATTAAAAAATCTTATTTTGCTTAAAACAATAACATATTAATTAAGCCTACTATGCTATGACGTTCGAATAATCATCTCAAATGTGTATTCTCAAACAGTATTACGATATTTTCGGAGTCATAAATATTTTTAAAGACAGCGAATCTATGACGCGAATAGTTTTTATGACGCTCGTGTTACGAAGAAAACAATTGTAATGCGACTAATTATAAAAGTCGTGATATCACATTTAAAAGTATAGATTGAGGTACATCTTCATGTCGTCATGTTATAACCGTTACTCGTACTACGTCCCATGACAGGAGTTATGACGCAAAATATGACATCATTTTTGGCACAATTTTGCGAAGTTATTGCGATAATGTAGATATATTTTATTTGTTTCTTTTACTCATAATGTTAAATGCAATAAAATTGTTGAACTGAATATTCTCAAACTGTCTCAGTGGAGCTATATCATCGCCTTGTAGAGCTTCATAAATGTCTTGGTATTAATTTTAAATATGGAAAAAAAATGGTTTCGAGCAGGATTCGAACCTGCGTCTTCTGCAAACCGTGCAGACGCCTTATCCACTCAGCCACCGGAACCTACTCGGAACCAACCAAAATTTTCCACTTGAGAGTGAGTCTTGAGGCGACGTAGGCACCATCTACCTGCTCCTGCTCAAAAACCAATTCTTTTTCCATATTTAAAAAAATATGATTAGTTAGGATACTAATTGCTTTTCAAAAATAATCTTAATGTAGTATTGTAGTGTTTTTTTAATTGTGGGAAAATCCATCATGGATGCTATGCCGGATTCTTACCGACTAAAAACCACACGTTTTCTACCTTATGCCTACGGTTGGGAGCCCCGGGTAAGCCCTCGGATGGAAATCCCCAGGATTCCCATCAAACCTTGGCTACTACTGCGGCCTCACCTTGGGTGGTATTGTAGTGCTAGTGTAAACGATTGTCGTTGCTGAAGTTCCGGGTTCAAATCTGAGATCGGAACAAATATTTTCGTGTGCTCCGCAAATATTTTTGTTCCTACATAGTGATAGTATAGAATATATTATAAATACTTATAATCTGTGTGGTGACACGAAAGAGGTGGGCAGACACATAATAAATAAATAAATAAGTAAATATTCACGGACATTTCACACGACGCTATCTGATCCCAAAGTAAGCTAGGAATAACTTGCTTGTGTTATGGGTATCAGACCACGGATATTAATACTTAAATAATCTTTAAATACATACACATTAAACATAGAAACACCCAGACTCTTGAGACAAACATTTATGGGTCACACAAATATTTGTCTCCGGTGGAAATCGAACCCACGACCTCCAGCGCCGCAGGCGGTATCACTACCGACTGCGCTACAGAGGCAGACGAATACGTCTGACTGAAGTTTTACGCTATAACCACTGAATCGATTGTGATAAAATTTTGTGCAGAGCTCAATATAAATAAATAAATAATTGTGGACATTTACACACAACATTATCTAGCCCAAAAGCTACTATTAGCTTGTGCCGTGGTATCTAGACGACTGATATACATACCTACTTGTATTTTTCCAAATACATACAAAGTATACATAGAAAACACCCAAACTCCGAAACAAACATTTGTGGATCACGCAAATATTTGGACCGACCCAGGAATCGAACCTAGGCCCTCCAACGCTGCAGGCGGTATCACTACCGACTACGCCACAGAGGCAGTCAAAATAAAACTTGAATAAGAAGATTAGGCTACTTTTATCGCGAAAATCACACCACGCGTGCAGAGTCACGGGCACTTGTAAACAATATTCCATTCCATTCTTTGCCATAAAGGAAAAGGCCCTTCGTGGTCTGTAAAAACATTTTTCCAAAAACACGTAACTTTTAACAAGTTAACTCGAATCACTTGTGATGTTTGTCTCTTGGGACAGTTTCGCACATGCTTGTAGGTACTTTACGGTACAAAAAATATTTACTAACAAAAGGGCAAGCCGTTTCTGTAAACGTCTGAATCAAGCCCCATGATAAAACATTCATTATGTTGCCGCCCTTAGCCTACATAATAGAGGAGAGAAGGGTATTAACGTCACCTCTTGTAATATTGGTTTTGATGAGTTTTAACCCGACGCTCGTTGACGGGTGCGCTCGCAAAACGGTTGCAGATTTCGTTTTTAATTAGACACCTTTTGTGTTTTCTAGCAGTGAAAATAAACCGGCCAAGTGCGAGTTGGACTCGCCCATGAAGGGTTTCGTAGCAGCAAGTAACATAATATAAAATTTCTTATAGTTTGTTGTAACTTTGATTGATGTTTTAACACGTTCGCAGTGGCAGTGATTTTTCTAACCAAAATTGCGGTTTATGACGTATTAAAAAAAAACTACCAGCTCTATTTCGTTCGAACCAATTTTCGTTGGTAGTTTTTATGGCAATGTACATAATATTTTTTTTTTAGATTTATCATTCTCTTAGTTTAGAAGTTAGAGGGGGGGGGACACACATTTTTCCACTTTGGAAGTGTCTCTTGCTCAAACTATTCAGTTTAGAAAAAAATTATGTTAGGAACCTCAATAGCATCTTTGAAGACCTATCTATAGATAACCCACACGTATGGGTTTGATGAAAATAAAAATTTTGAGTTTCAGTTCTGAGTATGGGGACCCCCAAAATTTACTACTTTTTTTCTAGTTTTATATAAGAATCTTAATGCGGTTCACAGAATACATCTAGTTACCAAGTTTCAATAGCATAGGCCTTATAGTTTCGGAGAAAATTGGCTGTGACACACGGACGGACAGACAGACAGACAGACAGACAGACAGACAGACAGACATGACGAATCTATAAGGGTTCCGTTTTTGCCATTTGGCTACGAAACCCTAAAAAGGAGGATGGAAGACTTTTCCTTTCGTTCTTTTTATCACACATCTCTTAAATACGGTTTTTACGGATTAAGATATTATATTTTTTTTTATATTTGAATAAATTTCTTACATAATAGAGGAGAGAGGGATATTAGCGTAATATTGATTTTGATGGGTTTCAAAGCGCCGCTTGTTGACGGGTGCAAAATGAGTTGTGAATTTTGTTTTTAATAATAGACTTTTATGTTTTAGCGGTGTAGTTGTAGCAAAAAGGAGGATATTCTTATAAGTCAGCTTATTTTATTTGTTTCTTTTCATCACATAAATCATACGGTTTATTTACGAATTAAGGTCTTATTTAAAAAAAAATGTATTTTTTTTATTTGAAAGCATTTCCTAGAGATATCCTACTAACATTATAAAAGTGAAAGTTTGTGAAGATGTTTGGATGTTTATTACACAATCACGCTCTAACTGCTGAACGAATTGGGCTGAAATTTTATACTAAGGTACGTTGTAGTCTGGAATAACACAAAGGCTACTTTTCATCCGGGGAATATGTTCCCATGGGAAGCGGGAACGGGCATCAAATTACACGCGGGCAAAGCCGCGATCATCAGCTAGTAGTACATATTGCCTCGAATGGCCCAGCCATAATGATTTTCAAATCCAAGACTAAAGTAATTGTGTGGTGTCCATTCCTTTGCTTTAGTTTCGTGTTCCGCTTGTGTTTGCTTTTCAGTTTCGGTGCTAATTATATCATACGTAGGTATATTGGTTGTAAAGTAGATCCCATATCACTAGCGGAGATAAGCTCAGCTAAAGTTTGACCCTTGCGTGGCTTTGTGTAAAAAATAGTTCTGCAATATTCCATTTTATACATGCCCAGCCTGTCTGTGCGTGTCACAGCGATAAACTTAAAAAATATCGAAAGTATTTTCGCAATATTTTCACCATTGGAAATCGGGATTCATTCAAGAGAAATGTTTGTTAATCATTCAAATGAGTTGAAGCGACAAGCATCTACTAAAACAGAATTCAACGATTATTTAATACGTTAAGAAAAAAACAATAGTGTAGGTAATGGTAACATTAATTTAACGACTATACAATCGAATAAATGTTTAAAAAATTTCAACTGGTAACGGAATACTGGTATTGTTTAAAAATAAAACTAGTTTACGGCACAGAATCGGCTTACTGTCCCGATCGCAATAAAACATGTCGAGATTGTCCAGACGGTTTTGTTACGGAAATAAACGAGATCTAACTTCGCCCATTGTACTCCTAGGTGCTATGTGATGTGTTTATTTATAAATGCCTTTTATACAATCTGTTGATTTGCATTTGTGAAACACTGAAAGTCTTTGAAGGTTTTTGCAGCGACACCTCTGATATTGAAAACATCCATTGTGGTTGGCACAGATTACTAAATAGTTACTACGTGCGTTGGTCAGAATTTCTACTATAAGGTAAAGGACTTTAAATAATCTAAGGTAAAGTGCACTCAATATTTTCTTTAAATACTAAGGGCCTCTTTACACTAAGGCGTTTCTCCAACTAAGACGTACAAAGGTTTATGTAGTGAAGAAGTATTAAAGTGCGATTTTGGTTTAAAACTTCTTCACTGAAATGTCACAATGGCATCTTAGCATTCGAGTACCGACGACCCGACGTAATATAAATACCTACAGAATCAATTAATTTAATATTCATGAACTGACGTACGTACTTACTTACCCATATGAATTTCGGTTTCCCTCGAAAATATGTTTACACAACGGAGCAAAAAGTGTTGACTGAATAAGCCTATGGTGAAAAGTAGACTGACTACTAAATCCAAAAGATAACTGGTTCCACTGACTATAAACGTGAAACTTTGAACGCCTGAATCACAATCGATTCTGATGAACTTTGGTACAGAGATAGACCATAGAATTAGATCGCGACTCCGCGCGTCGATAAATAAACAAACAAACAAATTGTTCAGTATGTTAATATCGTAGATAATAGTTTTTTTTGTATTAATAGTAGGTACAAAAACACAAGGCTGTCTCTAAAATTAAAATGACGTCCGATATATTTGGCATAAATTCCCGGACGTCTCACACAGCACTAGACCCAATTACATCTGTATTAGAATAGTTGTGATAGAATGTCTTGGCGAATATTGCTTCGTGACGATATTTACATCACGAACGCACAAAAAATCACGTAGGCATAGTATTTCGTCAGAAGATTATATCACACTGAGCACTTGGCATTGACAGAGAAACCGACATTCCTAGATAATCCATTAAAATAAATAACTGCAAAAAATTCGGACCTAACAATATCTTTAGTTATTGCAAGTATTTGTTTGTTGAACAGACAACGCGTTACAATATTTGAAGTTTATTTTTAGGGATAGCTTGATTGGATTATTTATGTACACTATCCATTACGGCGTAACATCATCATGCTTTAAAATAGGCCTTGGTTGCAACTTTATTGAAATGTAAACGACGCGTAATTGCTAGCGTACGTTTTCAATCATTGACTTTTGTATCTGAGCTGCAAGTAGGCGTACTTTCATCAAACGTAAAATGAACAGATACGCAAGGCGTATTGCAAAATCTCTTATGGACTTCACACACGGGGTCTACAATGTCAAGATGTAAATTATAGCTTATTTACATCTTGAGATTGTAGCACGATACTGACGCTACATCTCAATATGTAGTTATTTCCATAGAATTCGTCAGAATTTTTAACGCTTTCGCTACAAGCAAAGGCCTAATTATTATATTGAAAACAGCCCGTACGGTTTGTTGCATACTGGCAACAAACCATACGCTACTTTTTTTTCCACACTGAAATGTATGCATTTAGGTATGTATATTTGTGTGTGTATATTAGTATGTATGTATATTTGTATGTATGAATTTGCATGTAAATGGAAATGCATGTAGGGATATTTGTATGTGTATATGTGAGATGTATCTGTAATATGTACTTAGTTCTTAGTTTATTTACATACCTACTGGTATGTTTAATTGTTTTGTATCATATTATTTCTACACCTTAACTACCCATTTGTCTTATAATCTATATCTTTCTCTGTCCATCCCAAGGTTGCCAGGCAGAAATTGCAATTTAGCGATAAGCCTTTTGTACAATATCTGCAATTATTTATTTCTGTAAAGTATAACATGGTGTGCAAATAAAGTTTTTTTTTATTCTAAAGCTATGCCGCAGTGGACAGTGGCCCTTAGAGTAATTTAGTGACGTGATTTGTGATCTAATAAATATCGGTTGGTTCCGTGGTCTGGTTGATTTTATTCAATTGTTATTTAAATAAAATAATATATATTGCAAGTTTTTATTTCAAGAAAATCAATATTAATGACATTAAATTGAGGTAAGTAGGTACTTACATACTTATTTAAAGTGATTTTTGATGAAGCTTTGTAAGACTTTGCGTGTGTTGTATATCGATGAGATAACGCTTCTAGTCATTAATGATGAATAATTTTGGAAAATTGAAACTTAACAGGAAAAAATGTTAACCCTCACTGTTCAAAAGTTACACAAGTTAGCAATTTGTCTGAAAACTATCGGAACAATTGATTGTGATGATTATTGATGAGTCGATATCATCATAGACTATCGCAAAAGCCTCAATTCGTGAATTTCCAGGGGGTGCCTTTACATCTCAACATAATAATCTACTTTTTAACCGACTTCAAAAAAGGAGGAGGGTATCAATTCGTCTGTATGTATTTTTTTTATGTATGTCAAGCGATATTTCCGTCAATTATAGACGGATTTCAAAAATTTTTTTTATTGAATAGGGGTTACTTCTGAGGTGGTCCCATTTTCAACAGGTCAGGATCTGATGAAGGGATCCAGGAGAAATCGAGGGCAACCACGGAAAATTGTAGGGACAACTAGTGCGCATGTTAACTTTTTAATTAAGTGCTTTAATGTTCTACATTTTAATGAAGGTCTGGCGTCGATCTGATGATAGAGTCGAAATACAGTCGAGGGCATTCCTCAACAATTTACAGCAGTTATCTTGTGTTTGGGCTTGATTGATTTGTATTGATGAGAACTTTACACCTAGATTGATAGATCAGACTTAATAAAAAAAAAAGTTCTCAATGTTTTATGTATGTTCACCGATATTTCCGTCAATTATAGACGGATTTAATTATTTTTTTGTTCAATAGGGTTTACTTCTGAGGTGGTCCCATTTTAACCAGGTTATGATCTGATTATGGGATCCTGGATTAATCGAGGGCAACCACCGATAATTATAGGGACAACTAGTGCGTTTGTTAACTTTTTAATTCAGTGCTTTAATGAACTACAGTTAATGAAGGTCTGGAGTCTATCCGATGATGGAATCAAAAGACAGTCGAGGGAATTCCTTGACGATTTACAGAGCAGCTACCTTGTGTTGGGGCTTGATTGATTTGTATTAATGAGAACTTTCACCTAGATAGATATATTTTTCGGTTCACCCGTCACTTAAAATATTGAAAAAAAAATTTTCAATTTTGACAACGTGTCTAGCACGTCGCGATTGGTCAGTGCCCGCGTGTTCTGGCGACAAGCCAGCCGTCCCGAACTAAAATAACTGCAGCTACACTAACCACGTGTTTTAATTGCCTATACAAGTGAATGTTATCAACTATTTTTATTATAAACTAACTGAGACCCATTGAGAGTCTTGGGGTATATATCCTTCCGAGGTCTTACCCGGGGCTCCCAACCGTAGACTGTTAGGCAGGATACTTGAGGTTTTTTAGTCGGTAGGAGTTCGGCATAGCATCCATGTAGAATTTTCTCTCACGTATAATAAACAATCTAACTGAGACCCACGACGTGCCCTGTGCCATACTACGAACCGCGCATTGAACCCTAAATTCAATTTCAATTTCAATTTCAATTTCAATCATTTATTTTGCGAACATGGGTACAAAAAAGGTTTTATATTGTAAATATATAGCACAAGCCACATTCAGCCTCAAGGCATGCAAATGTTTTTTTTTTTTTTTTTTTCTCTCTCCCTCCCCACGCTTCATCATGACAATTGTCTCAAAACTGCCATGATAACACGCAAAAAAAAAAGAGAAAAAAAAAAAAAAAACAATTAACAATAATATAACTATTATTAGGTACATGTCTGTCTTAAAATTAGGCAATGTCAATAACAAATCACAATGTAATGTCAAATTGAATAAGTTCCAAATTTTATATTTTAGAATCAAAAAAGAAAATAAAAGAAAGGAATTATACGTACTTGTCCTCTAAATATTCTTTCACACTATAGTATGCCTTTTTTAGTAAAATATTTTTTAATTTACATTTAAATTCATATAGATTGTCAGTGCAGCGTAATTCCATAGGCAGTCTGTTGAAAATCCTCGCTGTCATACACAAAATGCTTTTATTCATGAGAGCGGTCTTATTACCAATAATTTTAATTTTATGTTGATGCCGAGTGCCACGAAGATGTTCAAAGAACTGCATATTTCTTTTCACAAATATCGCTACTTCCAAGATGTACAGACTTGGAAACGTCAATAACTTTAATTCAATAAAATGCGGTTTGCAGCTATCGGTTTTTTGAATCCGACAGATGGATCTAACACATTGCTTTTGGGCTCTGAATACCTTTTCCCAATTCGTAGAGTTTCCATAAAATATTACACCATATCGTATCACAGATTCGGCATAAGCATGGTATGCTGTGATCACGGTAGAAACGTCTACGGTTTTCGTCAACATGTATAGAGCGTATGAAATTTGGTACAGCTTAGTGCAAACATTTTCTGTGTGTGGTTTCCAGTTGAGATTACAGTCAACCGTTAAACCAAGAAACTTTGTAGTGTCAACCTCTTTAATTTGTGTACCTGCGTAGTTGATCGCAACATCAATTGGCGGTCTGACTCTATTTCGAAATACCATAACATTAGTTTTAGTGAAATTAGCTACAAGATTATTTGATCTCAACCATTTTACTACATCAGAAAGAGTTTTATTTAATGTGTCTTTAACTATGGCATGATTTTTATTAGAAAATATTAAGGTGCTGTCATCTGCGAACAGAATCATTGGGACATTGACTGCTTTGGGAAAATCGTTAATATATACCAAAAATAACAACGGACCCAACACACTGCCCTGAGGAACTCCAAATTCAACCCATTCGTAGTCAGATACATAAGAGAGTTCTTTTCTTTTTAATTCACATATTTTGTTAATCAATGTCGCCTGTTTTCTTTTATTTAAGAAAGACATTATAATATCTAACACGTTACCTCTAATACCACATTTGTATAATTTTGTTTTTAGTATTTTGCAGTCTACGCAGTCAAAGGCCTTACTGATATCCATAAAAAGGGCACAAACTGGTGTATTTTTATCTATTTTAATCATAACGTCTCTGATAAATTTATAGATAGCTTTATTTATTGTCATGTCTTTTCTAAAACCTGTTTGTGCATCCGTAATTATGTTATATTTCTCTAAATACTTGTATATTGCTTCATATAAAATCTTTTCCAATATCTTGGATATCACCGGTATCAAAGCTATTGGCCTGTAGCATGCCATATTGTCACGATCTTGTTTTTTAAAAAGAGGTTTAATGATAGTTACTTTTAATTTTGAAGGAAATATACCTTGTACTATGCACAGATTAAAAATGTGAGATAATACTGGTGAAATAGTTTTACTGACATGCTTTATTATTTTGGTTGAAATGCCATCGTAACCAGTACTCGTTGTGTTCTTTAGTGAAGTAATTATTCGATTAATGTCATATGCTGTCACAGGATTGATAAAAATAGAATTGTAGTTATTACAAAATGTCAAGGTGTCATTACATGTCAGTTTATTTATAAATGTCTGATTATTATTTAATGTCGATGTATTGTTTAAAGTCAAATTATTTTGTAATGTCAAAGTATTATCAGATGTAGAATAATTGAATAATGTCAGAGCTTTAATTTGATTAATGAAATATTTATTAAAATTTTGGGCTATGTCCAATGGGTCAGTTATCGTTTGTCCATCCACTTTTAGGTGTGCTATAGAGTCCCTAGGGGTTTCTGCTTTTGTTGTATTGTTTATAACATTCCAAGTAGCTTTGGCTTTATTTTTACTGTTCATAATGTAATAATTGTTTTGAGATTTTTTGGTCAGAGATATTATTTTATTCAATTTAGCCGAATAGGTTTTAAATTTTAACTTATCAACCTTACTTTTACTTTTCCTGTATTGCCGTAATAAAAGACGTTTTCTTTTTGAGCACATCTTAATACCTTTACTGAGCCATTTTTGCCGGTTCTTGATAGTTCTTTTTATTAGAATTATTGGGAAGCACAATTTGTATAACAAAGAAAAAATGTCGTAGAAATTATTAAAAGACGTTTCGGCATCATCACTACCATATACATCATGAAAAGATATGGAACTGATATATTTTTGAAATTTATTTATATTCTCTTTACTATAGTCTCTTCTTTCAATATTCCAGCACTCCATATTGTAAATCTTTCTGACTGGGTACTGCAATAGTTGAGCCGTGTGATCGGACAGAGCAAAGTCATAAATATTGCTTTTACATCCTTTAATATTGTTATTAATGATAATATGGTCGATACAGGTTCCAGTGATTAGCCGTGTCGGGGATTCTATAATGGTTTTGAGATTGAAATGTGCTAACAAGTTCTTATATGTTAATGTATTCTTATTAGTCTTTAAGGTGTCTATGTTAAAATCACCGCAAATTATGACCTTTCTCTTTTTATAACACAAATGACCCAAAAGATCACTAAAATTCGAAAAGAAGGAGTCAAAGTCCTCTGTGTAATTACTAGGTGACCTGTATATGCATATAAGATATATATTGTGATCAACAAGTTCAATAGCACTACACTCCATAATATTTTTTATTTGAAACTTTTCTATATTTTCGATAGCTTTAAATTTATAGTTATTGCGCACAAGTATGCAAGAACCTCCGTGTTTATTATTTCTTACGCATGTAGAGGCAACGGTAAAAGATGGCATGTTCACGAGAGATATGTCTTGTTTAGTAAGATTGTTCATGACTGTACTATGATTTATTTACACTAAAGCTCGATAGATGGTGATGTACCTTATTTCTAAATCTAGGTATGGTTTCGTTACCGCTCGTAGCATATAAGTCGAAGGATTTGAAGTTTTTGTGTACACCTGATCCAGTATACATACAGTGAAAAAGTCAGTGCAGTTTCATATTAATTACGCTTCCTTCCCGCGGCGCTGTTGGACCTGAACATGGTCCTCGCGAGTCCGGATATTAGTTGAACTGGAAGAAGCGTATTTTTTTTTGTAGCTCTTGGCGTGGCGGATCAAGTGGTGATCCCCGCCTGTTAGGTACTGGTTCTGTGGATCGCAGACCAGAGAAGTCTTCCCCTACAGCGGGCACCCAGGTGGTGGTGTCGTGCGCTGGAGCTGAAGAACTACGGCGGCAAGTGGATTAAGCTACATCGGGCGGAACTGCAACTGAAGAGGAGCAAGGGACAGGTGTGACCACGAGAGGGCGCTGCAAGCTGCTGAAAGGAAACGTGAGGTGTTGTGCTTGTGTTGGTAATTCCGTGTAAAACTGTGAGTACAATTTCGACCTTATCTCTTCGTAGTCTGCAACTTGGAAATAAAAAGAAAATTTTAGAAACATTTCAATTTGTTCAGTGAATTTCAACCTTAATGTATAGAAGTGAAAAACTTAGGTAATTTTAAGTAGACCAGGACTTGTAATATTTTAAGGCAATAAGTGGTTGGGACGGGAAACCTATGCCCGATTTCACCAGGAAACTAAATTGTTAAAAACACTTAGAAAATTACTACTATTCCTTAAGGGGTACTACAAGGAAGCATTATTGTGCTCAACACTTGGTTTTTTCTTAAGCTTATCGTATCAACAAACTTTAAGGAATAGTTAGTACCAGTCCTTAAGGGATGCCTCAAGGAGGCATTTATTGCATTCACTTAGTTGTTTTGGATTTTAGTATTATTACATTGTAGTTTTATAGTTTTTGCCTTGATATTTATAAAAATGGAAGCTTTTGAAGCAATGCAGGACAGCATAAAATGTAATATACAAAGGGCTATCAGCAACTTTAATAAATTCCCTAAGGAACGTCTTACATTTTCATATGTAGAAGTAAGACTAGAAAATTTAGAAAAAATATGGGATTTGTTTTGTGATAATCATAAGAATTATCTCAATAAAGCTAAAGAATTGGCGTCGTTTCATGGGTCTAAATATTGTAAGAACGATGTTTACAATGAGATAGAGGAATTGTACATAGATCATAAGGCGGAATTGAAAGAAAAGATAAGGAATTTTACAAATATTTCTATGATTACTCAACCAGAACTTGAGAGTCAGAGTCCAAAATTAAAGAATAGGGTTAAATTACCAGAGATTAAAATTCCTTTATTTTCTGGCAAGTATTCGGAATGGCACACCTTTAGAGATTTGTTCTTAGGGTTAATTCATAAAGATGAGAACTTAGATCCCTCACAAAAGTTCTATTATCTTAAAGGTCACCTCACGGGGGAGGCAGAGCAGCTGCTTAGGAACATTAGAATCACGCGCGATAATTATGAAATGGCCTGGTCGAAGTTAGAAAGTACATATAATAACAAAAAGTTTCTAGCTAAAAGTATTTTAAAACAGTTAGTTAATCAAAAGTTGCTACCAAATGAATCAGCTTTGGGAATTAAATCTCTTTTAAACACAACTACCGATTGTTTAGAATCTTTGAAGAATCTAGGGGTAGACGTTTCATCATGGGACATCATCTTAATTCACTTAATCGGTGAAAAGCTCGATAAAGACACTAAAAGAGCATGGGAATTGAAAATTGCTAAAGATTCCAACGAGAAGCTACCTACCTTTTTGGAATTCTCACAATTTCTGACGAGTCGGTTTCGAGGTCTAGAAGGGATTGATACTGAGGCTGATAATGACAAGAAGATTCAAAAGGACTTGCAATCTTTTCATGCGATTAAGGGAAAACCATTGAAAAATAGTTGTGCTTTTTGCTCTGCTACGCACAAAATATGGTCATGCAAAGAGTTTATTAACAAAAGCGTGGATAAACGACGCCAGTTTGTCCAAAATAATAAATTGTGTTTTGTGTGTCTCAAGGGTAACCATTCGGCCAGAGCTTGCAAGAATTCTCTTAGGTGTCACAAATGCAAGCGCCGACATAATTCATTATTGCACGAAGATTTAAGTGATTCCGTGTCATTTGATGGTAACCGTCATGCTTCTCACACCGAGAATGCATCAATGGGCATAGGGCAGATGGAAGGTATAAAATCGGCCACACATACGGGTAAATCTAGCAAAACAATGGTTTCGTGTCTTTCAACTGGGAATAGTCATAAAACTGTATTACTGACTACAGCTTTGGTGAATGCTGAATTGAAAGACGGAACTTATGGGATAGTTAGAACTTTGTTAGATCAGGGGTCGCAAGGCTCGTTTATAACTGACTCGATGGTTCAGTATTTAGGATTAAAACGAGATGCGACAAATAACACTGTGTTAAGGCTGGGAGGGGACAAGAGTGTTATATCTAAACAGACAGTCACTATAACGCTGAACTCTAGGAAAGATCCCAATTTTAAAATGATGGTTCAAGCATATGTGCTGAAATCGATAACATCGGTTCTACCAGTTACCAAGGCAACTAAAGTAGACTGGGACGACTTGACCGAAAAAGATTTGGCCGATCCAGATTATTATATGCCCCACCAGATAGATATGCTGTTGGGTGCGGAAGTTTACAGTCAAGTCATCCAATCGGGTATCAAAAAGAATTTAAGCGGTACTCTGCTGGCGCAGAATACATCTTTAGGGTGGATACTGTCGGGAGTATCGGATGTTGCTAAATCTTCTAATCATTCTTTACATGCTACGGTTGTACATTCCTTGCATTTCCAGAATAGAATCAGAACTTCTGGAAGTCAGAAAAAGAAACATCTGAACATAGGAAACCATTCACAGAGGGTGATATGCAATGTAAAGAATTGTCGGTAGCAACTACAACACGAGATGAAAGTGACCGATGCATCGTAAGGTTACCACGACGTGATAATACTCCTTTAAGTAATTTTGATAAATATAAAATGGTGCCTGAAAAGCGATTAAGAAGTTTAAAATATAAATTAAATACAGTCCAATCGAAGGGGGAGTTTAAACTACAGAAGTGGAACAGTAATAGTAAGGAATAAAAGATAAAATACAGGGAAAGTGATCTAGGCAAGATAAATAAAAGTAAGTATACCTAGATAATAAAAAAAGATACACGGACTTGCCTGGGACTCGAATGAAGACGTCTTCGAGTACTCTGCACTGCTGTAACTATAAACAAAAAATTAAAAAATAATTACGGATATTTCTCGGCTCTTTGACCCCTTTGGGCGGCTGGCACCAAGCATAATCTGGCAAAAGTTTTAAAACAAAAGCTTTGACTAGGCTGGTGCTGGCAGGGATGAGGAGGTACTCACGGTTGACTAAAAGATGACTTAGGTACTCACCGTAGAACTTACCTTCTTTAGTAAATATTAAGATCCCAAAGTGGTAATTACAGGAGTTCCAACGATGTAATTGTTGAAATAGAGGTTATATGTTCTAATCGTTGATATAGAAGTTAAAATGGGAGTAGTTTTAGTTATTTCTGAAAAGAAAGTTGCGCCGATCAAGCTGTTGTCGAACGCTAGTTTGGATTTTGTGGCGCAATTCTTTTAGTTCCATAGAGGATGGAGGTAGCTAAAGTTCTGAAAGGGAAGTAAAAAAATGAAACCTTACTAATACAACGATTTGGTTCATTGTGTTGGGATTCTTGTATGAACCTGAAATAAATTATAAAAATCAATACTTTTGACAATAAATTGGAAATAACAAAGGTACGCGGTACATACCTTCGTGGAATACATTTTCGCGACGGAAATCTGTATTACTTACGGAAATTAGAAACAACAGTGTGACACACTACTGTTTTTTGATACTATGAATATTTTCAGGGTGGGCGGACGCTTAGCAGCGTCTGATTAAGAATTTCATATATTTTTTGTATCTTAAAAATCGTTACTGGCGAAACTCTTTGTTGCAAATGCTCATAATTATGATAGCTCGCAGTGTAAGGTCGCAGGACATGACAACTAATTTAGAGATTCTATTATTGAATCGTTGGGTCTATAACAGCTAGGTCAGAATAATTCCTAAATGTGTGTCCTTCCGGTTAATGCGTAGTCTTAATGATTGTTTTTCTGTTGTTTTTAATAGTAGTTCTCAAGCATGTTTGTTATTATAACGTATAAACCACACGGGGTATTGAAAAACGTGATGAAATTAGTGATAAGATTTTGAATTTGTTTAGTATTAAGGGTTTTCAAATTGTACTTACTATTTTAACATGTTTTTACTCTGGAAGTACATTTTGCAATAATGTCCTTGGTGGGCGGTATGTTCATGACTGTACTATGATTTATTTACACTAAAGCTCGATAGATGGTGATGTACCTTATTTCTAAATCTAGGTATGGTTTCGTTACCGCTCGTAGCATATAAGTCGAAGGATTTGAAGTTTTTGTATACACCTGATCCAGTATACATACAGTGAAAAAGTCAGTGCAGTTTCATTTTAATTACGCTTCCTTCCCGCGGCGCTGTTGGACCTGAATAAAGATTGTGTTCAGTCACGCATATAATATCAACATTTATACCCTCATCTGTCAAGTTACTAAGGTGTACGCTTAGCAGATTCAGCTTACTAAGAAGACCATCGATATTTTGGTGTATAATATTTATACATTTATTGGCGAAAAAATTGAGTGCTAGTATCTGACTTAGTCGATGGTATATTACACATTACATCGCAATTACTACTAACTAAAGGGCTATTTACTTCAGGAGAACCAATATCTGCTGTTTGGGTAGCTTTCTCGACTAATGTAGGTTTCCTTGCTATGACGATTGAGTACTTTTTATACTTTATATAATTATCTATACGTAGTAGCTCCCTAAGTATCATCTGACAGACGTAACGACCAAATATACCACGACGAGGTATTCTTGTGCTGAAGTTCATGTCTATATAAGCCACATTATTGAATTTAGAACATAGTAACTTAATTTCATAGTTTAATTTTTTCTCTCCTAAACATCTGTTAAATGGGACTTCACAAAACATCACATTAGTATGTCTTGTCATGCACAAAAAATTACTGACACAAATGCCAAGAATGCATGGAGATCTATCATTAGTACCACCCAATATAATAATGTAGTCCTTATCAGTTAGCAAGTCTATTTCGGTGCGTTCTGATGTCAGCACATCCTGTAGTGTAGCTCCAGCTTTCCAAAAGCAGCTCACCAGAAATCGATCACCAATAAGACGTTGTAGCGTTTGTTGAATATGTCGTCCTTGGTCATCTGCCATCACTATTATCCTTTGTCTTGATATTTTAGGGGTAATTTCTTTAGAACCTTCAGAAGTGTTACAACGTGATAGTGGTATAGCTGATGTCTCTTGCGAATTGACATTGTTTGGTGTCTCAAGAACCGGTTGTATGGGTGTAATAGAGCCCTGTCTTTGAAGTTGGCCTGAAGGTATTTCAGAACCCTGTAATTTACTGCCGGAACTTAGAATAGTTTGACTGCTACTATCGTGAGGTTCATTTTCTTCACTGTTTTTATGAGATGTCATATATTTTAATGGTGTAGACGAGTGTTTCTTACGTTTTTTACCACGACCTGCCATAGGTGAAGTATATAAACTATCTGAAAGAGACATTTGTTTATATGTGATAGCAAGTTTTTGCGATTTATCGAGATCTGATTTCAGTTGACAGTTCTCACTGTTGAGGGCATCAATTTCCTCGTGGGCACTCGCCAGCTGACTAGTGAGATCTCTAATTATCTTGTTCAGCTCTAATATTGACGAATCTTCATTTTGAGATGTGTTTGGTAGACTCATAACAGTTGTCTCAAAAAGTGGAGACGATGATCTAGAATCATTGTTTAAGGAGTTTGCACGACAAATCCCGCCTTTACGGAGCGTTATATTTTCATCTCGGTCCATTGTATACGTTTTATATAATGTACTATATATAAATTCATACCTGTATCCCTACTAGCCCTTACTAATATTATAAATGTGAAAGTAACTCTGTCTGTCTGTCTGTCTGTTACGCTTTCACGCCTAAACGGCGGAAGCGATTGAGATGAAATTTGGTATAGGGATAGTTCGAGGCCCTGGAAAGGACATAGGTTACTTTTTAACCGACTGCGCTAAAGGAGGGTTATTATTTTACGTGATATCGACTTTTACGCGATAACGACTTCTACGCGGTCTAAGCCGTGGGGAACAGCTAGTTTACAATAATGTGAAACGAAAAATCAGTTTTTGCGACTTTTTTCATAAATGCTCTGCTCCTATTGGTCGTAGTGCGATGTTATTATTTAACCGACTTCAGAAAAGGAGGAGGTTCTCAATTCGTCTGTGTTTTTTTATGAATGTTTACCGATATTTCCGTCAATTATAGCCGGATTTCAATTTTTTTTCTTTTGTTGAATAGTGTTTCTTATTTCTGAGGTGGTCCCATTTTCACCAGGTCCGCATCTAATGTTCTGATGAATATTATATTTTTATTATTTAACTAGCTGATGCACGCAGCTTCGCCCGCGATGACGCTGTTTGTAAAAAATGATTTTCCCGCTTTTCTGTTGAATTTTTTCCTGAATTTTCTTTGCTATAAACCTCACGGAGCCCGAGACCTTTCCAACGAATGCAAAACCGTGGAAATCGGTTCGTGCGTTCTAAAGTTATAGCGTCAGGAAGGAAAACCCGACTTATTTTTATATAATAAATAGATGATGAATTAAATTTTATTATGTTATTTATTTATAAGATGAAATGGTTATTAAATATTAAATTAACTATGTACAGAGTAAAATAAAGAACAGAAAAAAAGAAAAATAACTACAACAAAATAAAAATAAGGGGGGAAAATACTTATCTATACAAAACTGACAATGCCCCGTCTAGGTGTCGAAGAATTCCTCCCCATCACCGTCAAATGGTAAGGTTCCCATAAGACTGGCCGCATTACCGCGTTGAATAGCTATGCTTATTCGCTGAGCGAAGAAGAGGCCAGCCCTATGGTCACGAGAAGAGTCGATCAAACGCTTTGCGATGTCTCTGTAAAGCATATGTGCACTTGGACCCCACGAGCCTAATGTCTCGACCCCAAACGGCTCAAAAATATAATTTCCTATCAAATTATTATATTTGCGCCGTTTGAGTGTCTCGGCAGATGCAGCAGCAGCACAGGCGCAGGTCGCCGTGCTAGGAAGATGAGAAGGGGCCAGGGTATCCACACAAGTAGCGTCCCAAACTAAAGACCTTCCCATCTTCCAAGGCACCAATGACATACCGTCCGGCCTCTTGCCATCGTCGCGAGCCAAACCATTAGGTTCTAGCACGGCTGGAACGCCGGCGGTGACAAGAGCCCGGCGGATAATATCATTGATGTATGCATGGCGGGACCTGCGACCAGCACTCCTGCTGCAAGACAGGCCGTGATGCCCAAGGCTGTCGACTGCTTCTCCACATTGACAACAATGAGGAGAAACGCAGGGAGCACCTAAACGAAGATAATATAATAGAATAACATCTGATAAATTTTATTTTTTAGTATTCATCGAAGTCGGTTTTATTTTTGGTATTTTTTTATAGGTAAGTAAAAGAATTAATGTACCTACTTACCTACTAATTGGTTCAGTAATTTGAGAGGCTACATAACAAGCAAAAGACAATCCTATCCCCATTTTTACACGTGGAAATCCCTATGGAATATGGATACATCCTATCCTACTTATAATAATCATTACATGACATATTTTTGATAAAATTTCAAATTGGAATAGATTTACTAGGATTTGGTCAAAATAGTAGCAAATTTATGGTAGAAAAAGCGAAGATACAGCACTTATACATAATTTATGGTAGAAAAAGTATCCATTGATCCCCATGCTCCCCTCACGAGTTCATGACATTAATTTTTTATTACATAACTATTGAATGCTCGGACATGGTTGTGTGCCTAGCAGATTTTTTGTCCGGATTACAGCAATGATTATAGATTTTCTCCAGTAATAAATAGTGCTCAAAATTTTAATCCCACAAAGTACAAAATATTACCTGGGACTAAAAAAAAATAACTTACCAGCGCCATTCGTTAAAGGATGGTGCAACAAGAGAATATCCCGGTTGTATATTCAATTTAAACTACTTTTAAGAATTTGTGTAGTGAAATCAGAATATGAAAAATTCATGGATAGCACTTTTGTGCTGACCGCATAGAATGTATGGTATGTTATATTGATAAGGGTTGGATCAGCTACAACATATTATAAAACTTACTTTCATAACCTTTGACGTTTGGGTATTCCTTTATACTTTCAAAAAGTTTCTTAGTTTTAACTAAATTCATTTTTGACTTTTAATTTAACATCGGCGAAACGAATACAAAACGAGAACTTATATATAACTAGCTGAGCCCGCAACTTCGTTTACGTCACATAAGGTGTATGAAAGGAAAGGTATTTCTTCATCAGAGCCATCAAGCAGCGTCTGAAACTGCCCTGTTTGCTTAATCATAAAAGAGCTTAATGATTAAGTCTATTTTAAAACAATTCAGTCCACGCCTTCGGCGCGGACTGAATTGTTTAAAAATAGTCTTAATCATTAAGCTCTTTTATGATTAAGCCAACACGCCAGTTTAGGTTCACTCACATTCAAAGAAACCCCTACAATTAAAATTTTCAAAATATCTGATTCTTAAAAGTGTTATAACTCTTTTATTTCTAAACCGATTTACATAAAACAAACGCTAAATGTTAACTGGAGCAAACCTCAACACAATAAAAAAAACCGCATTGCAATCGGTTGAGCGGTTACTGAGATTAGCGTGCACAACCGTACAGACAAACAGATATACAGATATACAGACATACAGACATACAGACAAACAGACAAAAATTCTAAAAATCATTGTTTCGGGTTCTAATGCTTTCATAAAGCCCCCCTATAATATTTTTTCTTATTTATCTTCTATGTACAGACAGCGACCCGTTACGATTTTATTATATGTATTGATTTTAAGTTACCTGTACGATTATTGAGAAACTGTAGCTTACCTGAAAAAGAAACATTAAGATATTATTAACAAAAGATCAAGGACTAACTAGTTATATTGAATTCATAAGAATTTCATTCAGCAAAGGTCACTTATTTAATGTACAGTTCGCACAGTACTGCTCGTTCGCTCTAACTTTGCCGCTCGGCTCCATACTAAAGTCGAATTTTTAATTAGACGAAGTAAATTGACAGCAACTATTGTCACTTCTTCATACAATGTTGCGTATTTTCTATGACGAAGTGACATTAGCTACTGTCAATTTACTTCGTCTAATTAACAATTCGGGTATACGCCTCTACGCCAGCGGCAAAGTTAGAGCGAACGGGTAGTATATTAATATACGGCTATGCCTGTTATTTTCTACTATTTCTAAAAATAGTACTATTTCTAAAACCGGCATAGCGCGTGTCCGACTCGCGCACGTCGTCGGGTTCCGTACCAAGAAACGGCAAAAAATCTCGTTATGCTGTATGGGAGCCCGCCATAAATCATATTTTTTCCTGATTTAAGTATTTTTTGTTATAGCGGCAACAGAAATACATCATCTGTGAAAATATCAGCTCTTTTGCTATCACGGTTTTGAGACACAACCACATGACCGGACACACAGACAGACCGTCGGCGAAATCACATGTTTAGGGTCCCGTTTTTACTATTTGTGTAGTGAACCCTAAGGCTACGTCCGCACAGGCAGGCGGCTTGCTTGGCGCCTAGAGCCTGGTGGCTTGCATCCTGGCTACTTGCTAGGATACACGGTGGCCGCACTGAAAGGTGGTTTGCGTGGTGGGTCGCTAGGTGCCTTGGTCATTTGCTTATCGGCGCGTTGAAGAGATTTCGCTTTCAAAAATAGCTGTATACTGCTCTATATTGGGTTCATACATATGATCACGCCTTTTATCCACGAAGGGGTAGACAGAGGCATTTTAGATGCCCGCATTTCACCTTTGAGATTTTGTCCCACGTAATAGTTGGTGAGCCGTATTGCCATGTTGATATGGACAGGCGCAGGCAAGGACTGCCAGCAGTGCCAGCTGTTAAAAATTTTCAAGCCGCATTAAAAGGCCCTCAACTTGGCTTAGGTACTGCCTCGACTGCTATTTTACTGGCAACCGGGACCAAGGACTTTTCGAAGCACGGAAAATAAATGTCACACAGTGGTCACGAGACGGTCACCCATCCATGAACGGCCACAGTAAATGTTGCTTACTACAGTGATCGTTTACACAACACTGAGTCCGCGGGGCCACGAGCGCTTCATATTGGGTTCATGACATAAATAAGACACGGTCAAGTCATGGGGATTTTTTTGTTCTATATAAGCAATTGCATAATTTTCACTAAAAAATTACGAAGATTTGCGTATGACCAGAGAAACATTTGATCTACTTCTCAGTAAATTTAAAGGAAATTAACTCATTCGGATACTCATGTATTTATGACTAGCTGTGTCCGCGACTTCGTCCGCGTAGAATGTAATGAAAAAAATTAGTTCTTTTTCTAAAATAAAAGAATTTTTCTAAAATAAAAGTAGCCTAAGTTACTACTTATTACATAAGCTATCTGCCAGTGAAAGTCCCGTCCAAATCGGTCCAGCCGTTCCAGAGATTAGCCGGAGGCCAGAACAAACAGACAGACAAAAATTTTAAAAGTATATATTTTGGTATGTGTACCGTAATACATTCATATGCATGCAGTAGAAAGCGGTTAGGTATTTTAATATTACAAACAGACACTCCAATTGAATTTATTTGTATGTATGGATGCGATTAATATTTCGTATATTTTTTTCTTCAAAATGCCTCGCGCCTGGCGACAAAAAACCAACATGTTTGTTTACTTGGATACACGCTAAGCTACTCGCTAGGCGCCAAGCGCGCAGTGCGGCCGGTCGCGAACATTCAAGTATGTCCGTTTTACTAAGCGACTCGCTAGGTGACTCGCTAGGCGCTAGGCACCAAGCAAGCCGCCTGCCTGTGCGGACGTAACCTAAAACTATTATATGACTAGAGTGGTACAGTAAGGCCAATCAGACCCTACCCTACTGGCCATAGCCAGTGGCGATGCTCTGGCCCGTCGATGCAAGGCTTTCTTTAAGGTTTTACTTCTCTTGACCTTTATAACATGTTATTTAGAATATGCATTACTTGAAGGTGAGGTTGTCTTATCGGATTATAATCGGATCGAAATACGAATTAATACGTCTGGAAACGTCCCGTTTTCAAAAGGCGACGTTCTCAAAATGTTCCGTTCTCAAGAGGGCTGACAAAACAAATGACATTACACCTCTCACCTCTATCTCTTTTTTGAGTATCTTTTAATAATACGACCCTAAAGCCTTATTGTAAACAAAATATTCGAACTTTCCTCTTTATATTACTTTTAGCCCCTCTCTATAAAATAGATTGCAGAGGGGCTTATGGCGAGATTTGTTGATTCTGTAGTCTGTGACTCAGTTGCATTAAACTACGTCACTAGGTAAAGTGGATCATGTGGATCATCAAAGTTTGAAATAAAACAAAAATGACATCGTTAATCGGATCGAACCTTCACTTTCACAATAAACGTTTTATAGAGGGGCAGTCGGGTGAGACCGTCTCACGGCTTCTTGTTTAGAACAATACATTGCATTTCGTAATAATGTAAATATAAAAACTTAAATTAATTTGTCGCAACCTGCTATTCAAACATTACATGTTAATTTAGATTAACCAAACTGTCGATCATCACGCACAAGTACAGTCAAGTACTAATTAATGGCCACAGGAAGTTGGCCTTTAAATTGGGCCAATAACCTTTACCTATTTGTATAAGTGGTGACGTCATTATGGCCCCAATTTAGTTTCATTGTCATCCGTTACAAGTGGATAGTATATCACGTGGTGTCCCGCCCATCCCGGGAGGCTCCTTTCATTTGTATAGGGGTTTTCAAGGACGATTTTTTGTTTAGGAAAATGGATGGTGCGAGCTTTATTTTGATAATGGTCTCGACTGTACTTTAAAAAAATGGCGTCTATAAATTAAATTTATATTTATCTCTCACATAATACAGGGAAATAACATTTTAAAGCGGAACTTTATGTAAAGTAACTTTTCTTGGAACACACAACGTCCGTCTAGTCTAGCCCAAACTAAGTACGCTTACGCTATGAGAACAAAACAACTGATAAACATGCGTACTACTCGTTCGCTCTAACTTTGCCGCTGGCGTAGAGGCGTATACCCGAATTGTTAATTATACGAAGTAAATTGACAGTAGCTAATGTCACTTCGTCATAGAAAATAAGCAACATTGTATGAAGAAGTGACATTAGTTGCTGTCAATTTACTTCGTCTAATTAAAAATTCGACTTTAGTATGGAGCCGAGCGGCAAAGTTAGAGCGAACGAGCAGTAAGATAAATATTTTTAGTAAATAAAATTAGAACAAGTTAAGCTGTACCTATTTATAATAATGTCTTCGCACTACAATCTCAATAAAGTCATTTAATTCACCCTCGATTATTGTAAATTTGATAACCGCTGGGGTAGTCATGCAGTAAAAATCACTAACGAGTAATCCGTCTAGGGATATACTTCCGAGGGCTTACCCGGGCCTCCTAACCGGAGGTAGGGAAACGTGTGGTTATTTATTTTTTATTTTTTTTATTTTACTCTTTATTGTACGCCAGAAAAATAATAATAAAGTACCTACATAAAATCTGAAAAAAAAGAGGCAATACAATGGGCCTTATCACTGAAAGTGATTTAGGTTTAAAGAATTTATTCTCAAAAAGACAAAAAAGCCACTTACATGAGAATATACATGAAATAGTAATATACAATTGGTAGCCAATATAATAAATACACATTTGGCGGTTCATATCTCAAATAGCAGAGTTCTACCTTGTATGTAAATATTGTATTAATGCGAATGGTTTGCAATAATGTATTTTGACAATTGAGATTTAAAAACGCCAAACGAGCTTACATTTTTTATTTCTGATGGTAGTCCATTATATATCTGTGCTCCTTCGTACGTAATATTCCTTTTAGCATAATTTGTACGTATTCTTGGCAAAACAAGTAAACTAGGCCTTCGAAGACTGCGCTTGCTTATCATTGATTTTTTAATAAAAGTTACATTAGTGTGAATGGTTTTGTCTACTATTTTTCTAATTAATATGCATGTGTTGTACAAATAAAGTTGTTTGATATTCATAATTTTTGTTTCTCTATAAATTTTGTATGTTGGCGTCAGGTGTGGATATCGAAACAGTGTTTTTATGACCCTATTTTGCATTCTTTGTAGTTCTTGTAGTTTTGTTTTACTGGCATTTCCCCAGATTTCGATGAGATAAAGTAAATGTGATTTTACGAGTGAGTTGTATATAGTATAGCGATATTTTTTAGGTGTACAGTAAATAACATTGTATAGTGATCCATTTAATGATGAAATTTTGTTTTTAATGTAGTCAATCTGTTTGTTCCAAGTTAGATAACTATCCATTCTTAATCCCAGGTATTTTTCACACGACTTTTGTTCTAATGGTATATTGTTTATTGTCAAAGGATTGTGCGGCAGTATTTTTTTATTTTTAGGTTTAAAGATAATGTAACATGTCTTGGAGGTATTTACAGTCAGTAGGTTATATTGGAACCATTCAGACAGAACTTTTAAATCTTGTTGGGCTTGCGAAATAATACCATTTATTTCAGCGCCAAAATAAAACAAACAGGTGTCATCCGCATATAAAGTTAAATGTCCATGCAACCCTAGGTCTGCCATATTATTTATGTAGGATAGAAATAGCAAGGGGCCTAAAATAGACCCCTGGGGGACGCCATATGTGATGGGTGCAGCATTACTTTGGATATTATCTATTTTTACTATTTGAAATCTATTTGTTAGGTAAGATTTTAACATACAAAGTGCATTGCCTTTAATACCAATACTTTCTAGTTTTTCTAAAAGCCTTTTATGACTAATGGTATCAAAGGCTTTTTGTAAATCTATAAATATACCCAACACAATGTTTTTCCTGTCTATGTTGTTTCTAATTTTTGTCACTAAATCAACTGTGGCTGCAGTGGTGTTTTTTCTACCAGGCAACCTTTGGATGGAGAATTTTTGAATGGAGAAGAGGTTATTATTCGGTAAGAGTTACGGAAAATTTTTCTCACGTTAATAATAAAAAAGCCTGCCAAGTGTTAGTCGGATTCGCGCACAGAGGGTTCTGTACCAAAAAAAATGGCGTAAAATCACGTTAGTCCCCCCTTTTTTTCTGATTTTAGTATTTTTTTGTCACAGCGGCAACAAAAATACCTTCTCTGTGAAAATTTCAGTTCTCTAGCTATCAGGGTTCCTGAGATACAGTCTCATGACAGACGAACAGACAGGCAGACAGACAGCCGGACAGCGAAGTCTCATAATAGGGTCCCGTTTTTACTTTTACCCTTTGGGTACGGCACCCTAAAAACCAGTAAACCGCACAGTGTAATTACGACATACCCGATTTCTTGAAAAAAAATGCAATTTTAAGGTTAAGTACAGACTGTGACGGGTTGAGCATCTCTGGAAATCGGTAAAATAAGCCATTGTAGAATGTAGTGAGAAGATTAGTCACCTAGACTCTGCGTTACCGAGTGCTAGGTGTCCAGGGTGCGCCGGACGTTGGGAAACCAAGCAACGGAACGTGCGGTCGGTCTTGCCGAGTTTTGGGCTGGGCTTATTTAGCTATTACTTTTTATTTTTTATTGTTGCCATTGACACGAAGAAGAAGGTAAAATAAGAACGACTGAAAATTTGAAAAATAAAATCATTGACCTCTGGCACCTACGGAAAGTTATTTATCATTTGAGTTTTAGTCCAGGTGGTCTCAAAGCCCTCGCTTCGGACCTCTAGGTTCGTAAGTATGGTTACCTATTACAATGTCAGAAATCATAATGCCTTTACTTGAAATATACAAAATACCTGAAATCGAAATAACTTATTATTAAATTATTAATCGAAATAACAAAATACCTTAATCAATCAGTACATCTTACCGTACAATGTCTAAATATAAAATACATATAATTATTATCTCAGATTTCAAAATTCCGAATGTCTAATTATCAAATTTTCAATTATCCTTTAATTACAAAACCAAAAATAGAATATAATTACTACATTATGTGTGTAAAAAAAAAATCGTAACTTCGGTACTTGTAATTTTAAGAAAAGGCATTATATTTCTGACATTATAATATATAACCGTTTGTATATTCAGCGTAAAAATTATCACTGATAAAGATATTTAACTTAAAACTAACAATATTATTATTAAACGGATTTCGAAGATCAACGCTGAATAGTTTTTGTAGCACATAATTTTTTTTATACACTAAACTATCCTCGACTATACCTACCTATAATTATTCATCTTTTTTGTTTTCCTCGCCATATAATATGTCCTTTTAAGAAATCGTAGTAGTCCAAGTATAGGAAAAAAGTGGTCCGAATAAATGAAGATTTTGTTGTTGTCTTCCTTATAAACAAAAAAATAATTATAAAACCCACTAAAAACTTATGAGATACAGATTAAAATTTCATGAAATTGAAGTATTTTCAACAAAAATATCTATCCAGAATTTATCACTAATCGTGTTTTTCGTTTCGAGCATCTTTAGTTCATGAATTGAAGTTACTTGTGTTTATAACGTTAATTCACTAGACCTCACGAGTCTAGAGATCTAGATCCAAATAAAAGTCCATTCAGCAACATAACGCAAACGAAGTTGCGCGGGTATCTACATAAAATACTAATGTAAAGATGATTCAACCAAAGCCTTTATACAATGAAGTTGACACAGGAAACTTAGATTTTCTACGATAAAACTATAATGACACGTATTGTGCCAAGACCAGTGTAGCCTGAGCCTTTGAAAACTGCTCATTAGAACGAAATGTAACAGCGATTGTTGTGGTCCAGGGCTAGTTAAATTGGCTAGGGTTGGTTAGCGATATTCTATTCTCAACAGCCTGTGTCAATAGGATAGACGCCTGCCAATAAATGGTAGTAGGTCGTAAATAGATAGTGAAGACGAGATAAGGAAAACTGAAAAAGGATGCATTTTACTGAAACAACCGTACATTTTCCGTAAAACGATCCATTTTAAACCATGCATTTTCCGAAAAATGCTGAACTTTTCTGAAAAACCGTAATTTAATATAATTACGGTTTTCCGTTATTTAAGTAATCACTTGGTGGCTTAGACCATTAAACCACTAGGTCTTTAATTTTAATGTGTGGACAGGGCATCCTCATGGATGCTATGCCATGCCAGATTGCTACTGGCTAAAATCACACGGTTCTCTACAACTGCTTACACCCGGGAGTACCGGGTAAGCCTTCGGAAGGGTTCCCATTTCCATATGGAAATTAACCCTACTAGTCTAATTTATTCGATACTTGGTATACGGTTCCTTAAATGCTATTTTCACGACATGACGACCTGAAACTGACTACTATAAAGTGTCCTCGGGTATCCTTACGAGAGCTTACCCGGGGCTGCCAACCGTAGGCTGTTAGGTAGGATACGCGAGGTTTTTAGTCGGTAGGAGTCCGGCATAGCATACATTTAGGATTTTCCCTCACTTAAAAAACTACTATAAAAAGTAGTCTGCGAGACAAACTACTTCTCAGAAAGATTACTTTTACCATTTTTGGGCTTATTAGAAGTCTCAGGGTCGGGGCTTTTTATTTTTCATATTAACACTTTTTTTTAAATTTATTTATACCAGTAAGGTGGCAGACAAGCATACTGCCCACCAGATAAACCGGTGTTCACCGCAGCCTATGGACGTTTGCAACACCAGAGGCGCCACAATCGCGCTGCCGCACCTGTTAAAACCTTCTAAGACCCCTCTTGAAGAACCCCATACCGTAGGCGTTTGGGAAAACCGAGGCAGGGAGATCATTCCACAACCTAAGCGTGCGCGGAAGAAAGCCTCTATTGGATCTCACCGTGCTCGAGCGCTCTGGATGCAACGTGTGAGGATGAACACCCTGTCTATGGCGAGCAGTTCGTTTGTGAATGAAAGTATTTTTTATTCATGTACGGTATTCAAATTGTTTTTGTGATTTTCTTTTGGGCTATGCACGAAAGAAATAGAACAATGTTTCAATGAAAAAATGATTATACTTAATGATCTTTCTTTTCTGTAAGTGTAACCGTCAATTAGTAGAAATTGATATAACATACATGAAAAATACCTTCTTATAACAAGAAATTGTTTTAACTAATAAAGTAATTCTACGTATCACCACAGATAATAAGCGACATCTATTATTCAGTAGAAGAATGAAACATAACGATGATGGTTCTTTTTTATTTTAGTTTACTATTTTTTTTACGGGTGGGAAATCCTCATGGATGCTATGTTGGACTCTACCGAATAAAAAACCTCACGCATACTGCCTACCAGCCAACGCGGCAACGGTTGGAAGCCCCGGGTAAGCCTTCGGAAGGATACCCCAGGACTTCCAACAGACCTACGGCTACCACTGCAGCCTCGCCTAGGGGGGTTCGGGTGCTATCCCGCGTTTTTAGTGGGTTTTCGGATGTGAGCTTTGTCTTTTGTCCTCGCTGCGCTCAACAACGGTTCTGTTTCATTTTAGTTTTCTATTGATTGATTGCCCGCTTATACTAAATCGTTTTAATGTTACAAATAGTTATTTTATAAGAAACAAAGCGCGTTTTTACTATCGTTCAATGTACCAACATTGCGTTCGTAGTCACGGTGACTCAATGTTCTGGGAACGATCACCTTTCCTAGGTTAAGCATCGTACGCAATGGCTGGTTCTAAGATGCGTGACTACGCTGTGACATTTCTATTTAGAATCTTTCAAGCATTTAAGAAGGCATAAGTCGTGGTTATCAGCCTAGTAGAGTCGACTGGTGACCCAAGGGCTGGTAGTTTTCTCTCTCAACGAATAGGTTTTGCTATTCAAAGGGAGAATGCTGCTAGTCTTCTGGGCACAATGCCACGGGGGTGTTATATAGGTTTGGTTTAGATAGTAATACTGTAAAAATATATAATAATTATTTTTCACTGTAATTTTCAGTCGTTGGTCCCAGTTGCCCACCAAAAACCATGAGTGTTATTAGACTTTTTTTGACTTGTAAATTTCTAGAGCCAAAACATCTGCTTATCGTGTTTCCGTGAAGAAGTGTAAAAGCTATTTTTAATGTACAATATCGACGGCCTATAGATGAAAAAAATCGCAATAGTGTGACTTATAAAAATTAAGAACCTTTTATGTAAACTCCTAAAGATTCTGAATTAGACAGTCTAGTGCAACATTTAGCTCTGTGGTGAAATGGTAGGGTAGTAAAATGGGCGAAATGTTGCCACTTTCCCCCTTTTCCCACTTTGCTGTTTTTAGGGTTCCGTAGCCAAATGGCAAAAAACGGAACCCTTATAGATTAGTCATGTCTGTCTGTCTGTCCGTCCATATGTCACAGTCACTTTTCTCCGAAACTATAAGGAATATGCTGTTGAAACTTGGTAAGTAGATGTATTCTGTGAACCGCATTAAGATTTTTACATAAAACTTGAAAACAAAGCAGAAAATTTTGGGGGTCGCCGGGGTCGCCATACTCAGAACTGAAATTCAAAATTTTTTTTTGCGTCAAACCCATACGTGTGATAGGTCTGAAAAGTGCAACGAACAAATCAAAGTTACAACGAACTAGAAAAACTTTTATAAGTATTATGTTACTTGCTGCTACGTAACCTTTCATGGGCGAGACCGACTCGCAGTTGGTCGGTTTTTTTCACCGACAACCCCAATTTCAGGGCACATCTCTTTCCATCTCCAAAAGTATTTGAATCCTTGGCGTTGACATCTCCAGTGACGTTAAGTTCCGCAGTCATTTGGAGGACAAGGCCAAGCTGGTGTCCAGGAGGCTCGGAGTGCTCAACAGGGCACGGCGGTACTTTACTGCGGCGCAAACACTGCTTCTTTATAAGTCGCAAGTGCGGCCGCATATGGAGTACTGCTGTCACCTCTGTGCGGGGGCACCCGAATACCAGCTTCGTCCATTTGACTCGGTGCAAAGGCGAGCTGTGAGAGTTGTCAAGGATTCTAGAGGTGTGGAACCTCTTCGCGACAGGAGAGACTTTGCCTCCTTGTGCGTGTTCTACCGCCTGTACAATGGTATGTGCTCTGAGGAATTTTTTGATATGATGCCCACGGCTACGTTTTATCATTGCACCGCTCGCCACAGACAGGAAGTTCATCCTCACACTTTACGTCCGGAGCGTTCGAGCATGGTTAGATCCGATAGGGGTTTTCTTAGCGCACGCTTACGCTGTGAAATGATCTCCCTGCCTCGGTTTTCCCAAACGCCTACGGTATGGGGTTCTTCAAAAGAGGCCAAACATATATTTCCGAATGGGTACATGGTACTATACATAATACATTAAACACAGTCATCTTAATGGGGCCCGCTAAGCTCTTGGTGGCCCCGTGCGCCGACGGGTAAGAGTACAAATAGTCGCCACCCCAACACAGCCCGAGAGTGTCGTAAGAGGCGACTAAAGTACCACTTTCGCAAAAGATCCATTTCGTAGAAAGGAAAAACTCGAAATGAAACCCGATAGTAAAATGACAATCGTTAAGCCAAGTTGAAGGCCTTATGGGCGGCTTGAAAATTTTCAACCGCGAGTCGCGGCGTTTTGCGCCTGTTCATTTTAACCCGGCAATAGGCTCACCACCTATTACGTGGGACATAATACTAAGGTGAAATGTGGGCGTATACTGTGCCTCTGCCTACCCCTTCGGGGATAAACGCGTGACTATATGTATGTATGTAAGCTTGTGGTGGAAACCAGGCGTCGTCGGGCGTATCCCTACTCTGACTGTTATGCAGAAAAATCTAATACGATTGGTAGCTGAAATACCTTCGTTTTCAATGTTATAATAAATTGTTTTTAACGTTTAATAAAATAATTCAATGCTGTACGCCATATTTTAACTACTTAATGGTAAACTATCAGGCAACATTATAAATAGATAGTACTTTTAATATTTAACGCCGATAAACTTCGAATGGTTATAAGCGTGATGATGGAATGGAGCTACGATGAAAGCAGTAGGGGATCCCGGTGTCGACAATTGGAGACCTTCAGTTCACTAAAGTCGATAGATATAAAATAAATAAATAAATATTATTGGACATTTTCACAGAACAAATGTGGCCTGATGAAATAGCTCTAAATCTACAAGTCAGGCGGACAAAATAGAGAAATAAAGTAAGTGTATAAATTGTTTTCGCCATAGTACGGGTACGGGTATAGAATATATTATATAATCTGTGGTAGGTACGGGCTAAGTAGATAGGTATAATCTCTATTCGTTATTTGGTACGGGGCGGGGCATCGTTAGTTAGATTTTTGGAAACATATTAACTACTCTTCTCCCTAGGGATGAAGGTGTGATGAAATATAGCTTGGTCTTACTCAATAAATGGAATTTAAAAAGCTAATACATAGATTAAATAATGCAAACATGGGCTTCAGATTTAAGTTATGTATTATATGAGAAGAATATGTGCGTAAACGATGCATAGACCTCGAGTCCAATGAGTAGTAGTAGTGTGATGATAATATAGCCACAGAATAATTAATAGTAATACGTAATTTAGCCTATATATAACCTTCCTCAATAAATATCATCTCATACCAATAATTAGAATTTTTTGAACCGAGTTGACATAGCCCCTACCATCCAAACTCTCAAACGATACCTCTTTGTCTATCTATACTAATATTATAAAGAGGAAAGATTTGTTTGTTTCTTTGTAACCGAAAGGCTCCGGAACTACTGGACCGATTCGAAAAATTCTTTCACAGTTGGGAAGCTACACTCTTTGCGGTGAACATAGGCTATATTTTATTCCCGTATTCCCACGGGAACGGTAACTACGCGGGTGAAACTCGTGACGTCCGCTGGTAATTAATATAAATTAATGTAGTTAATACTTTTCTTATATGTATAAAGTTATGGAATAATTATCTGAACTATAACTAATTAGTTATACTGCAAAGTTTGCCCATTACACCCAAACCAATCATTTTTATAATTATAAACAGGCGTAATAGCTGACAGTAGAGATGTGTGCCATACAAATCCTGTTCCAGTACAGTCGAGTGCGAGGTCACTCGACATGAAATGTCAAAGGTCATATCAGCCTCTCTGACGCTGCCACCCTCGCCCCTAATCTGTATTGATTCATCTAACCACTGCTTTGTTAGGAATTCTACTACTTAATATTATAAATGTGAAAGTTTGTGAAGATGTTTGGATGTTTCGTACGGACGAAGCGTGTTGAAATTTGGTACAGGAATAGATTATTGTCTGAAATAACTGGTTACGCTTTTTATCTTTAAATTAATTCCCATTGGAAGCAGGCTAAGCCTCGCCCAAGACTATCGGCATCCAAGACCGGAGGTCTGAGGACGGTGAGGGGGCTACTCACCGTCCTTACAGAAGCAGGCCCTAGAGCCACACTAGGGAACGACAGCGTGACGTGAGATATTAACGCACGACCCCCCAAGAAGCAGGGTGACACCCGAAGAACCCCCCAAAGACGCCGGATAGCACCCGAGTCCCCCCCTAGGTGAGGCCGCAGTGGTAGCCGTAGCTCTGTTGGAAGTCCTGGGGTATCCTTCCGAGGGCTTACCCGGAGCTTCCAACCGTAGGCTGTTATGCAGGCTACATGAGGTTTTTAGTCGCTAGGAGTCCATACATAACATCCATGAGGATTTTACCTCACGGAAAAATAATGCTACAATCTTTCCAAACTGTGGCCTGTGTCAGTCAAAATGGAAACTTTTTATCCCGGGAATAATTTCCATGGGAAGTGGGAACAGCGAAGCCGCGAGTTCAAACCTCAGCAACGTTAGACGAGGGATTTTAGGTACATACATAGGTTTAAGTAATCAATGTAATTATCCTCAAAGATAGTATAATATCGACATGAATTAAATTACAACGGCAGTAAAGAAACTTTGTACTCATTAAGATATACCTAAGTGGGCATTAATTAATAACTTGTCGTTTGAATAATAACAGGAAAATAAAATTACACATACGAGTATAATTATTACGTAAATCGAAAACTGGGTGTGTTTAAGAAAATTGCGACAACTGATAAACGGGAAATTTATACAGTTAAAATTAATAGGAGAACATACACACACACATATGTCACGCTTGTATTCTCCGGAGTCGGAGGCAGAGGCATAGTATAAATAAATAAATAAATATTTGTGAACGTGCACACACAACATCATCTAGCCCAAATTAAGCTATTATAAGCTTGTGCTATAGGATCTAGACGACTGATAAACATACTTATATATTTCTAAATACATACATATTATACATAGAATACACCCAAACTCCGAAACAAACATTCGTGGATCACACAAATATTTGGACCGACCCAGGAATCGAACCCAGGACCTCCAGCGCCGCAAGCGGTATCACTACTGACTACGCCACAGAGGCAGTCTGCAATAAAACTGTTGAGGGTCGAGAGTCTGTACTTGAAGATATTTTCAAAAATTTAATTGTAGGGCATTCTCTAAAATAATTTCATGTCTGCCTGTCTGTATCCCGAATAAGTATCACGCCGAAACTATTAAATCGATTTGAATGAAACTTGGTGCAATGAGAGCTTATAATCCGAGGAAGGTTCTAGGATACTTTTGATCCCGATATTTTGCGCAGTTCCTTTGGGACAGGCGATGAAAGACAAAACTGTTTTTTAGTTGTACCTTCTCAATGCGTGGTCTGATTCTAAAAATATTTTCAGTGTTATAAAGAGAGTACTTTAAGGATTGTTTCACACAAGTTTCAATGTTGAGGGTTTTGTAGTTCAGGAATTAGAGATATGCTCAGCTTTCGCAATACCTGGAATTCAAGGATTCCTTTGAATGTGGCGGTAAATCTAAACTGGCATGTTGGCGTAATCATAAAAGAGCTTAATATATATATAGAAACATCGAGACTCTTGAGACAAACATTTATGGGTCACACAAATATTTGTCTACGGTGGGAATCGAACCCACGACCTCCAGCGCCGCAGGTGATATCACTACCGACTGCGTGAATAATTCAGTTAGTCGTGTCATACACCTTTTGTGGCGTAAACGAAGTTGCGAGGGTCAGCTAGTACTAAATAAATATTAGGGAAATCAGAGCTTACTAAAGACTTCTTAATTAAAGTTTTAAAAACCGGGATGAACCCTAGATAGTTTTAAAACATTTCGAGCTATTAAAATAACTGCAATGTTACTAGATATTCAACTTTGGTGAAAGGGTCTGAAGGATGGTAAAGTAAAACAAAACTTTTTATAGTACAACAGGAAAACAATTGAGCAAGTAAATATGAGTATTAGACTTATTGGCCCCTAGATGAGGGTGTTGGAAATCCTGGGGTCATTCTTCCGGGGGCTTACCCGGGGCTCCATACCGTAGGCGTAGGTGGGAAACGTGTAGTTTTTAGTAGGTAAGAGTCCGGCATCCGGCAGAGCATCCATGACGGATGTAAGACTATTGGTTTAACAATTGGATAAGAGCGTCGTCTCTCGCTCTGTTAAGACCACCGATTCTTTAGTATGGGAATTACACCAAATTATAACGTGTATTCCCATTCGTCCCCTTGACTTCGTCCCCCTAGGGAGACGAACGGGAATTCCGTAATTTTATTTTCCCGATGGTCCCCTATTTGTGGGGGGGGGGGGGGAAGGACGAAATAGGTTTTGTTTAGGTGGTTATAAAAAAGAACCATGGAGGCTGACGGCAGCTCCGCTCCGCTCCCGTCTTAGCCTTCTAACCTACCTAACCTATCCAAGTTGGATTGCACGGTGTTAATTTCGTCCCGTCTTGAATTAGGAATGGGACGATCGGGAACTGAATAAATATTATTTTTGTGACTTCCCGTTCGTCCTCCTCGGGGGGACAAAGTCCAGGGTACGAACGGGAATGCACTAATTATTATTATAAACCCAAAAAACAGCCAACCATAAAAGACTGGAAGTTTACTGATATAGAAAAAGGAGGAAGCTTTTGAGACCCTTCATGCAATGAGTATCACCACTATGGTATTATGACGTCATGTTTCCCTTGTAAATTTTTTGAAGGGTGGCCTTTGTCAGAGGAACGCGTCTCGGTGTCGTTAACAATAGCTCAATATAGCAGACTCGTAGTTTATTCCCAGAAGTAGCAAATCCAGACCTATTTAATAAAGACAGTATTTGAGAGACTTCTAGCAATGAATATCACTGTGATATTATGACGTCATGTTTACCTTGGAAAACGTCTGAAGGGTACCTTTGTCAAAATTCGGTCATTCTACAGGGCCCCGAAATTTTAGTAGGGCCTTTTACACCAAATTATAAGCCCATCTCGTATTGCTATCTAGACGAAGGTGGGTCCAGTTTTTGTTATATTGTGTGGAGTGACGTGGCGGATATAGTTGAAGAGGGTCCGAAAAACAACGTTTCAATATTGGTAAAAGTAGAAAAAAAATGTTTTTTTTTTCTTGAAAATAGGTACGTGGTTGTGGGTAACAGTGAGGGGGGGGGGGAATTAGTATGTAGAAAACAAACTTAATTAAAGAAACGTGTTTTAAGAGAGTTCATTGAAAATACACGGCAATAGGCTCGGGGGACATAAAACTATATGGTGAAATGTGGGCATTTATTATGCCTCTGCCTACCCTCTACGGGGATAAAGGCGTGACTATATTTATGTATGTAATTGTTAATAGGAAAGATTCTGCCAGAATACGTTTATGCAAGTAATTTTTAGTGGTTTTTAGGGTTTTGTACCCAAAAAGTAAAAAGGTTCCCTGCTACTGAGACTCCACTGTCTATCTGTCTGTCCAGGCTGTATCTCAAGAACTGTGACAGCTAGGAACTGAATATTTTACAGATAATGTCGGTATTTCTGTTGCTGCTATGACGATAAACATTACAACGGAAAAAAAGTTCAAGGGGGACTCCCATACAGTAACCGTGCTTTTATTGCAGTTTTTCGTTGCAGAACCTTCCCACCGAACAAATAAAACAAAAACAAAACAAAAATCGTATCGTTTACAAAACACTTTGTCCACTGGTCCACGAGCGCTTCACATCTATACTTATATTATAAAGAGGAAAGATTTGATTCTTTGTATGTTTGTTTGTTTGCATCGAATAGGCTCCGAAACTACTAGACCGATTTAGAAAATTCTTTCACTGTTGAAAAGGTACACTATTCCCGGTGATCATAGGCTATATTTTATTCCCGTATTCCCACGGGAACGGAAACTAGACTTCCGCTAGTTAGAAATATATTAGTATGTTTATTAGTAGTCTAGGTCTCATAGCATAGCACAAGCCTATATTAGCTTAATTGGGGATAGATAGGTGGTTCTTTTGTGGACATACCTATCTTAAAAATATTTTTTGTTGAGTAAGTAATTTAAGATGTGTTGGTACTTTAAGATAGGATAATTACTAGAAAGGTCTTTACAGACAGATTTTCAAATGCTCTAATTTCACTTGAAATAACGTTTATATGATATAATTTTTATATGCTATAATATCAAGTAACCTAAATTCATATGACCTAATGTTTTATAAAATATAATATTCCTATAATATAATAACATTTAGTATAAAGTTCATTTTATATAATTTTCCTTTAATAATATTAACCTAATGTTCTATTGACCTAGCTCACGGAGCCCCAATTCGCGGGGTGCCTACTTCTGGGTGGTTTATAAAAAAAAACCACGAAGACAAAGGCGGGAGCTCCGCTTCGCTAGTCTTCTAACCTGACCCATCCAAGTGGGATTGATCTGAGTCGGGATATTAACCATAATTGATTTGGATCTTACAATATTATGTATTAATATTATGTCAAATGTGCATTTAAGGAAATGTTCATTATATCATAAGAAATTAGATAAAATGAAATTATATCAACAATTCATTATCTCAATTGATCGCTATTGTAAACAAAAGTATATTAACTGAAATAAGGTCAAGTGAACTTTTTTACGTGAGGGAAAATCCTCATGGATTTTATGCCGGACTCCTACCGACTAAAAAACCTCACGTAACGCCCAACAGCCTATGGTTGTGAGCCCCGGGTAAGCACTCGGAAGAATGTCCCAGGACAACCGTTACACACCCCTTATATTGATACGCTACGGTGACCAGGGGAGACTGCTTGCTATAGTGAGAAGGATTATGTGTTTTTTTTTTCATTCAGTTGGATATTTCTTAATCCTTAGTTATGTAAAAATAAAAAAATAAAAAATAAATATTCACGGACATTTCACACAACGTGATCCCATAGTAAGCTAGGAATTACCTGCTTGTGTTATGGGTATCAGACCACGGATATTAATTAATTAATACTTATATACTTTTAAATACATACTTATCATACATATAAACACCCAGACTCTTGAGACAACCACAAATTTTTGTCTCCGGTGTGAATCGAACCCACGACCTCCATCCGCAGATCCGCAGTCAGAGATTTAGAACTCTAGACCAACGAGGCAGTCAAAAAAAAGCTAACGGGCCTAGATTCGGAAGGTCTAGTGAAACGTGTTTACAACACTTGAGGTGAAACACTCACACTGCTGATCATATTACCGTATAGAAATTGACGGGATCAATACGAATCATAGCAACTTACAGTAGGCCGTAAAAGATGAAACAATTTAAAAATGCCTAGATATAGATATTAGCGGTTAAGCACAACAAGCGCCTACGCCTGTCCATTTCAACACGGTAATAGGTTCATTATGACAACCGTGGGACACAAAAAAAAATGAAATATGGGCGTGTCATGTTTCTGCCCACCCGTCCGGTAATAAAAGCATGACTGTAATAATGATATTAACTTCAATTCAATAAAAGCCTCGATTAGAAATCTATGTGTTATGGTGCTTTCATCAGAGCTCTGGATATCCACCAATCACGTTCGTCGGTGCAATAGCAACGTAGCATAGTACATCTTTGGTGGAAAAGCACCCATATACTTTCATTTTGATTGTAGTTAAGTTTGAAGCGCTCGTGGCCCCGCGGTCTCAGTGTTCTGTAAACGAGCACTGTTGTAAGCAACATTTACGAATGCCGGTGACCACCTCATTACCTATTTCTGACATTTATTTGCGAGCGTGCGTGCTTCGGAAGGCACGTTAAGCCGTTGGTCCCGGTTGCCAGTAAAATGGCAGTCGTTAAGCCAAGTTGAAGGCACAACCTTCGCCTGTCCATATAAACACGGCAATGCGGCTCACCACCTATTACGTGGGAATAAAATCTAAAAGGTGAAATGTGGGCATATAATATGGCTCTGCTTACCCCTTCGGGGATAAAAGGCGTGATCATATGTATTTGTTGATTGTAGTTAATAGTGCCATCTATCGAGGGCGCCCAGAAACAATAGTTATTTTCTAGGTTAACCCTAAAATTATAGATGGAATTTTCTCGGAATACATATTGACATACACATGAATCAGTTATAAAGAAAATAATATAAAACATATTTTGTATAAAATTCTGTACTTAGTGACGTTTGATCATGGTATTGTAGAAAACCTATGAATTTATTTACTGCAATGAATTTAGTCGTAGATACTTATTACTTATATCGATAGGTAATCAATGTATTAAAAGTCAGAGGTTTATAAAGAAGGTGATTATAATTACATTTAGTTTCTATCCAAATTTCTCCAATTAATCTACCTACTAAATAATTTTCATGTTTGTTTCAGAACATTCTAACTTCTGGATTTTCACTAAGTTCCAGTTAGGTGTGTAAGTTTTCTGGTCTGGATCGCCGTAGATCCTGGTTTTATATGAGTCATAGTTTTGGAAATGTGGTTGGCAATACTTAGTCCCATTGAAAAAGATTGCAGATGTCAATCAGATTAGAATATAAAAAAGATTAAGGCTTATATGATTTGAAACACTGTGTGGCTCTCGAATAAAACTTATTTCTTGTGATATAAAGTTAAATCACTTATTAGAGAGAGTATTACTGGTGATTCTTTTTATTGGTAAAGATTTTATTTCTCCATGTATATTGTTATCGGAGTAGTTAAGGGTGAATGCAATGCAGACACCACGTTTTCTATTCATGGAATCTTGTAGTAACACTCTTTCCGTACGTTTGTACTTACTGACTATCCAGAGACACTCCCAATGCGTGAAATTAACAATAAATTTTCAATAGCCTCAATATGTAATATTATCAACACCGTCACTCGCGATTAAATCGATTTTAAGCCATATCGATTAAACACCTATAGTGCTGAGCTTAAATAACGAACCTCAGCCTACACGTACACATAGGAATTTCAATTTTTTTACAAACAACAACGAAAGATTCTTACATAATTCGCGTCCGCCATTATCGCGTGAGACGCACGGGATAATCGCTCTTAAAGACAACGTACGTTAGGTACATATTTTCCATTTTCCATCCACGATAGCTCTATTTCGGAGCTGCGCCGGCGGTTACAACCTTGAATTCGGAACGCACCTTTAATTTTAGCCGGTTAACCTAGATACAGGGACCATTCCGAGAGAGCCGGATCGATATTCGCATGCGCGATGTCTCGGACTGTTTTAAAATAGTACGGGTGTGGTACTTCTAGGCGGCGGGTTTGGGCGAGGTATGTCGGGGCCCGGTGCTCGCGGCCGACTGGCGCGCCGGGCTCGCCACTCGCAGACGCAGGCGCCCTGCGCACCCCATAACGATCCACCAGCTTTCTGGTGGCTAGTGGCTGGTGGCTCCACTCTTTGCAATACGCTACGAACAGGTGTAGCACCACCAATTTTTTACTGTCACATATGAAAAATCTTTTATATTAATGAAAATTCGTCGAATTTTCAATAGGAAATTGAAGTAAAGCCATCTAATTTACACATGGAAATTCATCGTCAAACCTTAAGTTAATATACGTTTTATTTATTTCTTACATAAACAATTTACAATTTATCTTAAAAGATCATCGTAATGTCAATTTACATTTAGCATTTTCATCTGAACTTTTCGACGCGACTGTGGCGCCTCTGCCGGTGGAAATATGTACTGCGTGTAAAAGCTCGCGATGCTCTTTTATTTGCCTTTCAGTCACCGATGACGTTTGACATTATGAATAGTGGTAGAATATTCTGTCTCGCTCGTTCTAATAAAAGAAAACGAGATGCATAAAGTTCAAGTATATGGCTACTCGAATACACAAGTACTACTATTACTATCTACTGATCTAGGTACCAACTTAGAGTAAAAATTACTATGGAAGAGCAAGAAATACCGTTGTTAACGTTTGTAAACGGATATCTGATTAACTTTTCATGCATTTAATAAAAAATATGCAATTTTTTTACAAAATCTGTTACACAATACAACATATAAGTATGTACATTCTACTAATTTCTAAAAGTATGATACTAACATTACAACTGTTCTCTAATATTTAAGGTTATTGTAAATAGGCAATAAAAGTGTTTAGTTTTTGAGAATCGAAAGTACTGCAACGACATCTATTGTAGCTTTCGCGAGACATGGAAAACCTACTTATTATATTATACTAAAATGCAATAGAAACCTCTAAATTACAGGTAAAATGATTCTTCAACATTTTTAACCCTTTCATGAGGGTAAGAGCTACATTTAACACTTAAAGGTTCTAAAGTTATTTTCCGATTTTGACGAACGGCAAAAGGGCAAACTACACCGTCGCGTCCGGAAAATTGTTGCAGTGTTTGGTTAAGAAATTTTCCGTAACTATGTAGTGTGAAACATTTTAACTAGATGGCGCTGTAGTAGTTTTCGTAGCTTTTTTTATATTTAGCTCGCCAAATTGACGTCGCCACCAGCCTGATGGTAAGCCGTGCCGCATCTAGCGATTGGGGGCCAGTCTCATAGTCCGTAAGACTTTCGACAGTGGTCCTCAAGTTGGCGGCCCTGTGATGTGACCCCTTCACGCTCCTCTTGAAGAACCCGGGATTGTAAGATGAGGGAAACATGTGTGCGGGCAGGTCGTTCCATGTTTTTATAGTTCGACAGAGGAAGGATCTTTTGAAACGCTCAGTTCTGGAGAAGATTCTCTCCACTGTGTATGAGTGGAATCTATGCCCGGCACGCGTTGTTCGAGATCGGAAAGAAGAGGGTGGGATCAGGTTGAAGAGCTCTTCAGAACATTCACCGTGATACATTCGGTAGAAGGCAGCCACGGCCGCTATGGTTCTTCGTTGCGCTAACAGTGTGAGGCCTCCCGTCACCTCAGGACAACCAATTATTCGGATAGCACGTCTCTGCATAGTGTCAAGCGCGTCTAGTAAGTGCTTCACGGAGTCATCCCAAATGTGAGAACAGTATTCGACGCAGGGGCTTTTCTTCTTGGCTTCCTGGGACACCTTTCCGAGGGTTTACCCGGCGCTCCCTACCGTAGACAGTGGTGGGACGGTGTGTGGTTTTAGCCGGTAACACTTTGTCATAGAATCGGCAGATATTTTCACACGTAAAAACAGCTTTCTAAGCTAGAGGGTAAAAACGTCAAGAATTTTTTTTATTCGAAAATATTGAACTTTTTTCATGTATACGCCTCTTGGATATCGTGCCGAAGCTACGGCAACGCCAACTGTCGGTTAGCGGCGACAACTCAAGGTCGTTCTTCACATAACAGTGAACATTGATTCGCATAAAAGTCGCTACAAATTTGAGATTATTGTTTTGTTTAACGTAATAAGAAATTGTTTTCGTAATATTATGAGCCGAACTATAATCAAGTGTGGATTCGAGAATATTTACATTCTTTCGCGAAAAATCTGTGTCGAAAGGTAAGTAAATACACGAAACAATGAGATATTCTTTCAATTTCATTGTAGTTTTTTCTACGTAGGTATATATTTGTAGGATGATCAAATCAATTGATTATAAATTATAGGGCATAAATTATTCCAAAGCCATCATGTTCAGAAGGTCGTCGAAATCCATGATGTGGAGAACAAATCATCAGTGGAAAAGTAATACCTCCGACGAGAGTCAGTAATCCACCGTACGATGTGAAAGTAGAGGTTATTAAATCAATTAATAGTTGAATAGTAATCTTAAAAAATCTATTTACAGCAACTTTTCAACCATATACCTACATGCAAAGCAAAAATGGAAAATGAAGATGTATCTCCTCTTATCACAGAAATATAAATAATGAAGGAATACGTATTGGTCATTGAAATTAGATTATCAGTATACTGCATTTTTCATATCGGTCTACTAAAGGAACATTAACATTTTCTTGCATTATTAATGTTAAATTAGTAATATAAAATCATCGGTGAAGACTATTGCATAAAAATAAGCATGAAATCTTGAATCAATAATAATTATATTCATTTAATAATTTTTTTTTAAATCGTTTTTCATCTATAACATATTATCTGACGTTTAATGAACATGTCATCCCGTATCGCGCTGAAACTTACGTATTAATTTGGTAATTTAAGGACTTTTGAGCAGTTAAGTGCTGATTTGTGTATTTATAAATTGAAATACATTGACAATGGACATGGTAAAATGTGTGTTTTGCATGTGTAGCTTTAAAAAAGGGAGCGATGTAACATTTCACAGGTAAGTTGATTTTTTGTAATTTTTATCATTAAATCAGAGTGAACTACCTGTAAAATGCTTGATTATGTAACAAAATATGTATTTAAATAATATATAGGTGAGATTGAATTGTTTTTAAGCACAAAATTGGATAATAATTTCGTTTAGTGATGTCCATGTTGTCATATCGATAAACTTGACCATGGTCTGATGTGATCTAAAACTTTTCTTTTATAAGAAAAATGACTAATAATGGTATCAACTTAACAAAATCTTATTAGTATTATTTTTCTGACTTTAACTTGTTTAGGTATTGCTTACTAGATAATGTTTTTTACGCTATTAATGGATGATTATTGCATTGCAGATTGGCAACTGATCCAGGTATTAGAAGTTCATGGCTTGGCAGCATGAGCGCCCATAACTGGACACCAAGATCAAGCGATCGTCTATGTTTTCTAGATCCAATCGTGGATAATTTTTAAAATGGATAACATTTCATACCCCAGAACCGAAAATTTTGAATGACCAATAAAGTTAAATCACGTTTATTTTTATTTTTTCTCTACTTTCTCCAATTCAACTCCCTTTCTGTGGTGCATGGAAACAATCTAATACTTCTCTTCAAGAAAATAATATTTACCTGCAATTTTGCGCCATGGGTATGGAAAATTGTTGGGAAATTCTATTTCATTTAGGTAGGTATACTAGGCACCAATTTGAACCTCCTTTAAGTTAAGAGCACTGTTCATTTAAGCGTCGATAGCTTGGTGGTTAAGCCGTTAAGGAGTCGGTTCTGCGATCGAGAGGACCCGGGATCGAATCCTGGTTATTACATTCCTAGCAGCAGCAATTTAGCATAGTCCCCAATTTAGCTTAGTTAAAGCCCTCCGGGGTTTAAGGGAATATTAGTAATTTCAGTTGCTAATATTCTTATATCGTATTATAAAACATTTTTAAAATGTTGTAATTCCAAATTAAATCTATCGATATGCGTCAGATCAAGAAAGTTTGGCACATCACTAATTTTAGTTCTCTGAACCAACGCTACTGGACTACAGCGCCACAATGGCGAGAATCAAGAAGGCTTATTATTAGTTTGACAGCCACCTATCCAGTGGTAATAATACAGATCAGTGCCACTTTTGAACGTTTTTGAGAGAATTACAAACGTATACCGTACAGCTGACCGCACTCTAACGTCCGCGAGTTGCCTAAATCGGCCACAACGCCGCGCCACTAGAGTTGTCCAAGAGGCGTATAGGAGATTTTTGAAAGCAGTTTAGTAATGTACATAATTACCTATGCGTTTTGAAAGCATTCTTCTCCAATAAAGCGGTGGTCATTTTTACAAGAGCTATCTTTGGAGTTTGGAAAGTTACAAATAAATCGAATTTCACTGCGTTATATCACTTCTTAACACATTCTGCACGTTATAAAACCTTTTATGTTAAAGAATTCACCATTTTCCTCACGTTAACACTCACATGTTGAAGCTACCAACACTTGCCCAATTATTATTGTGACAACAGTAACCGAGACATACTGATACTGCAAACTATACTGACTGCCTCTGTGGCGCAGTCGGTAGTGATACCGCCTGCGGCGCTGGAGGTCGTGGGTTCGATTCCCACCGAAGACAAATATTTGTGTGACCCATAAATGTTTGTCTCAAGAGTCTGGGTGTTTCTATGTATAATAAGTATGTATTTAAAAGTATATAAGTATTAATATCCGTGGTCTGATACCCATAACACAAGCAGGTTATTCCTAGCTTACTTTGGGATCAGATAGCGTTGTGTGAGATGTCCGTGAATATTTATTATTATTATTATTTATGATTTTCATTTTTTATTCTCGGCTATTGCCGGCATTTTAAGAGAAACACTGGCCAAAGCCAAGTGTTACTCTAATAATGTGTGGTTTACAGGAAAAGTTTGTGAGTGTTGGTGTATGTTTGTAACATCCTTATCAGTTTGTAAAAATTTTCTGACTATTCTGCAAGTATTAAGAATGACTGCTTTTTGGAGAGTTTTGTACATGAAAGGAGGTAAGTCTAATGCTTGTATTGATTGATGTAGTTGAATAGGGATCACTCCTGTACTAGATAACACTATTGGTATTAACCCTGGAACCCTACATGGGGTACTGGTGCACCCCTGACCGATTTGTTTTGTGAATATCTCAGTTACCTTACTAACCACATATTTGCGCGTTACAGTACTTTAGTTTGGTAATTAGTGCTTGCGATTAATCAACGCCGCGACGACAGTCGTATAGTATGGCCGCCTGTACAAGTGCTGTGGGGTGCGTCTGCACCCCAGTGTAGGAAAATAGGCAATAAGTGTAGGTAGTATTTTTATTCACTACTTGTTTTGGTTTTCTAAAAGTATTTGTATACATGCATGTATATATATTGTATGTATGTATATAAGTGCAATTAACAGCAATAATTCACTTTTACATTAAAACTAAAGGTGGTTTAGAGGGTTTTCATGCTTTGGCAAAAAAATATTTCGTCGAAAGAGAAACCAGACATTGGCCACTGTGTTTATTTTACCAGTTACTAAATATTTTGCTGAAATTAACTCGTGGGTTCCCATTAAGTACTCAACAGTTTTGCAACAAGAAAGACAAAGTTCAGCCGTACATTTCTAAAACAATTAGGCTCATTTGTGAACATTTGCAAAAGCGATACCGGGTACCATCTTTGAGGCGGGATCTGAAAGAGTCTATTGGAGCTATCCTTAAAACAATCTCAAGAATCTTCAGATCCTACTACTGCACCCTCAAGCCAAGGACGACATGCCCTTTGCCCAAGTTTCAAGGACACAAAAATCAGGACTTTGTGCCTTAGGTGCAAAATACCCATTTTCTTAGAGCATCAGATCAAAGTTTGCAAAAAGTGCTCAAATTAACACTGATTTAATATATTAAGATTAATTTGATATCTTATGTTCCTAATTAATATTATTAAAACATACTATTTAATAATTGATGCATTTTTCAACAATTACAGACATTTCAATTTGGGGTACTCCAGCACCCCCTGTAGGAAAATTGGTTGGCAAAATAGGTGTAGGACTTAAGGGTTAAGTATGGTGGTATTGTTTAATCGCCACATTCGGGTAATTTCGATCTTAAGATCTAAATATTTTGAGAGCTTTTCTGATATAGTACTTTGTAGATTGTGTGTGTTGGGTATAGCAATATCAATGAGCTGTGCAGTTCTGTTGATTTTGTCCACTAAAGTAATGTCGGGTCTATTGTAGTGAGTAGTTTTATCGGTGAGAATCGCACGATCAAAATAAAGTTTGTGCGTGTCGTTTTCTAGAACAGTTTGTGGAGTATATTTGTAATAAGGAGTTGGAGTCGGAGCAAGGAGTTTATATTTTATTGCTAGTTTCTGATGAATAACATTAGCTACTTGGTCGTGTCTATGCTTGTAATCTGTCTGTACTATTGCTCGGCAAGCACCTGTGATGTGTTGGATAGTTTCAGTAGAACTGTTACAACGTCGACACAAATCTACTACACGAGGGATTCGCATTATGTGCTTTTGATAATTGCGAGTTTCTATTACTTGGTCCTGAATTGCTAGCATGAATCTTTCTGTCTCCGGGAAAAGGTACCCGCAACACAACCATTCGTTCGACGCCTTCTTATCGACATTTGGTTGGATTATGTCCTTTCGGTGCCTTCTGTGTAAAGATTTTTGAGACCATGCTTCTATTTTCGACTGTGCGCTTACAATGTTTTCATTGGCTTGTGGTGTTACATTATGCATATTTAACGGGGTAAACTTTTGATCATTGTACACTATTGCTTTATGTAACTGTGAGGTAGTCGCTTTTGTATAAAAATAAGTTTTTAGGATAGTTATTTGCTTATTGTGCAAGTTCATAACGTCTATTAGGCCTCTTCCTCCTTCATCTCTAGATAATTTCAATCTCTGAATACAGGCTTTAGGATGATGTTTTCTATGTTTAGTCATAGTAGTATTGATAGTTCTTTGTAAATTCTTGAGATCCGTTTTGCTCCAGTTAATTATACCAAAAGAGTATGTGAGAATGGGAATAGCATAAGTATTCACGGCCTTAACTATATTTCGAGAATTAAGTTGAGTGTTAAAAATTGAGTTTAGTCTATGCTTAAATTGTTGGATAAGTTTGTTTTTTATTTCTTTATGATGTATTTGTTTAGACTGAATATATCCTAAATATTTATATGTATCACAATCATCTAGAGAATCTGTAGTTCCACCAGCCTGTATTATTATTATACTGCATAAAAATATGGATAAGACATTAAAAATACATTGACGGAATATACCATGGAGCACACTGAGTAATATAGGAAAATGAAGAAAGAGTACTGGGCACCCCAACAAAGAGTTGGTCTGTTTATTTCCACTGCTCCAAAATGTACTAGTTTCAACTTCATTCAATTCAACTTTTTCACTTTTTATTTAGGTAGGTAGGTACTCGCGATTTTCTATACACGAGTAGAGAGACTTGTCACGTTTCGCAACAAAAAACGAAAAAAAAAAACCGTTTGTTGTAGGTACATATGTGAGCCCCTCTTAAATATAATATATTTTTGTGATTTTAGTATTTCTTGCTATAGTGGCAACAGAAATACATCTGTGAAAATGTCAGCTCTCTAGCTATCACGGTTCCCGAGATACCTACAGCCTCGGGACCGACAGACAGACAGACGGACTGCAAAGTCTCATGAATCGGGTCCCGTTTTTACCCTTTAGGTACGGAACCCTAAAAAGAATAAGCTTAATTGGCCCAGCCGTTCGTGCGTGATACTGTGAGTTAGAATGTAGCCGTAGGCATCATATATCAAACAATTCTTCAGAGCACAAACCGTTGTACAGGCGGTAGAACACACACAGAGAAGCAAAGTCTCTCCTGTCACTAAGGTTCCACACCACCTGCAGGTATGGGATCGTTGACAACTCTCACAGCTCGCCTTTGCACCGAGTCAAATGGACGAAGCTGGTATTCGGGTGCCCCCGCCCAGAGGTGACAGCAGTACTCCATATGCGGACGCACTTGCGACTAATAGAGAAGCAGTGCTTGCGCCGCAGTAAAGTACCGCCGCGCCGTGTTGAGCACTCAAGAGCTTCCTGGACGCCAGCTTGACCTTGCCCTCCAAGTGACTGCGGAACTGCACATCACTGGAGATGTCAACACCAAGGGTTCCTATACTTTCAGAGATGGTGAGAGGGTTCTTCAAAAGGGGTCTTTGAAGGATTTTTAATCGTCGGCTGCGCGAGTGGAGCGCCTCTAATGTTGCAAACGTCCATTAGCTACGGTAACCACCAGTATAACTACTTGTCTGCCACCTTAGTGGTTTAAAAAAAAAAACCGTCCGCCCTTGTGACCTAGAGCCCCGTCTAGCGACGCGAAAGAGTGCAAAATATTGCCACCCCAACTCATCCCGAGGTGCCGTAACTACGCGAACACTTTCGCAAAACAATCCATTGCGTAGAGAAGAAAAACTCGAAATTAAACTCAGTTGTCAATAATAAAATGACAATCCTTAAGCCAAGTTAAGGGCCTTATGGGCGGCTTGAATAATTTCAACTGCGAGTCGTCAGGACCTGCGCCTGTCCATTTCCACACGGCAATAGGCTCACCACAGTGGGACATAAAACCATAAGGTGAAATGTGGGCATATACTGTGCCTCTACCTACCTCTTCGGGGTGTGTAGGTATAAAAAGGCATAAGTACGTGTTGTATTCATTTATTTTATGTTATAATTTTATAACTAAGTAGTAATGTTGATTTTGGTGGGCCACGATAAAACAATATAATTCTTTTATCAAATTCAAGCAGTAGAGATACTAGCTTCGGAAATAAAATATAAAAATAAGATATTTATTAAATCAAAATTCATTGGCCAAATTTTAAAAGAACACGATTTTTATTAAAAAAGAATTAAGTCGATGATATTATACTTAAAAATTATAAAAAAAAATATTACAATTTTTATACATTTCTCGTTTATACACTCAAAAAATTATATGACATAGAAAATTTTATACACAGTTCATTAGGACGAAAGAAAAATATGGACATGGCAAAAATTCATAAAAACATGGAACGGTAGGTACGTCTTTTGCCAGCCTTTACAAAGGCAAGCTTATCTATTATCTAGTAACTGAATTATTACCGTAATTTACATACTACATAACAATTCACTATATACAGGTTAAAATCTCATTTATATCACATTCGCATTCATTCAAAAATATATCTTAAAGCTATTGCCATAACGATCACGTTTGTTTGTTTTGTAACACTCCGGAGGTTTGGTAAAATATTTACCGAGATTATTTTACTGTTTATAATATTAGAATGAATCCAGAAATTATTTTTTCATACTAAAACAAAATACAAAAACGTCGATTGATAAATTTTAGAGAAGTGTCGATGCAAAATTCATTTATATCAGGATGATGTAGGGATTAAATTCGATGCTATAGCAAAATTAAATACGAAATGTTATAAACTCATAATGTTTCCTGTAACTAAAGTTAAATTGTTAGATTTTCATTTAAAACTAAACTAAAAAAAATACTATTTTGTATCACCTGTTTCATTCCTTCACATTAAATAATTAATGAGAAAAAGCAGGTGATTGAGTGCTTTTAAAATATTTTACCTGAGATCTGCGCAGACAGTCGTATTTTAATTTAATGTTCTATATAACATCTCCAGTTCAAATGCTTCTCTAATACTAATCGATTGGCGAATCGATATGAAATTATTCAATAAATTAAGTTAGGCCTCCTAAAATCTACGTAATTGCTTTATTGTACTCATTTTCCTAAACTATAGATACCAACACTTGGCTTTTGAAGAGCATTAATTATGAAATACAGAAATTCACAAATAAACCAATGCGTACAAAATATTGGTGAATTTGTAAAACTAATTTAAAATTTTACAGACTGATGTGCATGGTGATATTTTTGCAATGTTCCTTATGATTCATACACAATTTGTGTATGGTTTGTGTACATAACAAAAAGAAAATGAAGAAGTTCAAGTTGAAAATATGTTTTTAATCGGAACACTAAACAAATGTGCTGTGAAGAGGAAAATGTAGCTAAAATGATGTTGAAATACATTTCATGTAGCGATCAGGGACTTCTGCGTGTGGTCGAAATCACCTTCAAATAAGTTGTGGAATAATTACATTTTATTGGCAAGACGTGGATTACAAGATGATAAGAAAATGGAATGAAAATGTGAATAGGCTAAAAATAAAATTGCAAATTATGTCAAATGACAGTACGATCTATGCAGTCTCCCAGTCTTCTGACTCAGGCAACAAGATTTTACAATTTAAAGTAAAAAAATAATACATAGAAATGAAAATACTTTATATACTTAACAAAATATTTTTTATTTGGTTATATTATAGTCTTTGTACTTCAATGTATTTTTTTTACTTTAAATATGTTTATGTCATTCAAAAATATTGCTCAATAATCACGTAGTCGTTGATTTTAATAACAAAATCAACGAATACATTGTCATATTGATATAGTTTTGAAATTTATGATGCAAAATCTTTTAGCATATGGTAGCTCTTCAAAAACCAAGTGTAAACAGATAAGAGCTATATCACAAATTATTATTAACAAATAACGTTACGCCACAATACAAAATGTCATACATTAAATTATTTACACAAATTATCTACAAAATAAAACTTAAAACGAATTGATTTAAATCTGATATGATTTCTACTCGAGTCAACGAATTAACTATCAACATCAAAAAATAGCAAACGACAATATCTTGAAAAAAAAAATACAGAAAGAAAAAGTTGAGACCATTTATCTAAAATTGTTAGCTTGGAAAACATAATTTAGATTTAAAAACAGGAAGAGAGTCAGTGTTAAAAATCTTACCAAATCATTACACATCATAAAATTTTATTGTCCATCTCATTTTAAAAGGGATGTTTAAAACTTTAATAATTAATTGCGGTAATCACATTTTCACGTTTCCTAATAATTATCACAGTCCGACTCTCAAGACATCAACTTGATCAAAGAAGTACTATCGCGCACAAAAATGTTCAAAAACATTAATATTATGTTTTTGTTAAAAATTTATACATATTTGTCAAATTTTAAATACTGTCGCTTTTAAAACTACAACTTACGATTCATTCAGAAACATTGGCACACTAAAATTGACGATCTAGACACTTTAATTAGTTTTGAGAGTAAAATCTCAATAATTAGTCAAATTTATTTCAATACTTTTCAAATCAAATGTAAAATTTATCTAAAAAGCACATTTAAAACACAGTTTTGCCGTCTAAATGCTGAGAACGATGATCATAGCTTTGGTATTAATATTAATAAGATACCTAATCGGTACATGCAGAACTATTATTAAAAAAATGTCAAGCCATAAGAAATCAGTGCTGATCCTCCAAGGAACATAGTCTTTACACCACAGTCCTTTTGAAAACGTCATTCTAAAATACAAGGTTGGTTCAGAAGAAAAAATATCATCCAAAATTAGTATACATATATGAATCTGTTTTCCAGATTTTATAGAAATCCGCATAACTTTTCTTCTAGACGGAATATCTACGGTTTTAAGATTCTGAATGGGCAAAATTACAGGCATTGAATGGGCACTTTCTATAACTTTAAAGTCACAAGTCCCAATCGTTTTTATTCCTTCCTACTTCTCGATATACAAAGAAACCGTACGACATTTTTTATGATTCACGGGACGTTATTGCCGTACTCCATGCCAAACATAGATAGGATGACGAAAGCTAGACCGAGGAAGATTGAGCCGAGTAAATCGCCTAATGCGGTCAGGTATGGAATGGCCGCGTTGTCTGGGTCCTTCTTCTTCTTCCACATTAGATGGACCAGCATGTAAGAGAGATAGAGCAGCACCATGACCTGGAAATCAAAGATGGCGGTTTAGATTTTGCATTTATCTTATAGTAGTAGCGTAAAGTAAAAGCGCTCGTGGACTATGTTTTTTTTTAATATTAGCTCGCTAAATTGACGTCGCAACTAATGGAAATCCGTGGCGCATCTAGCGATTGGGGGCCACTCTCACAGTCCGTAACACTTCTGACAGTAGTCCTCAAGTTGGCGGCCCTGTGATGCGTCTTTTCTTCTTCTTCATGTTCTGTAAACGTTCATGCAGTAAGCAACTTTCACTGTGGCCGGTCCTGGGATGGTTATCGCTTTGTCACATATGTTTGCGAGCATTTCCATGCTTCGGAAAGCAAGTTCAGCCGTTGGTCCCAGTTGCCAGTAAAATGGCATTCGTTAAGTCAAGTTGAAGGTCATATATGCCGGGCGGCTAGACAAATTTCAACAGCAGGCAGTGCCAATCTGCGATTATCCATTTCGCAATATGGTTCATCTGTTAAATTGCCCAAGTTCTAAAATGGTGAAATGTAGGCATACAATATGCCTCTGCTGATATATTCTTGACCTTATGTATATAGTATCAATCAATCAATCAGTTCATCACCTACATATATACCTACCTAATATAGGACTAAATACAAATACGATAAATAAATTTATACTCCTGAACCAGTCTACCAATTCTGATGAAACTTTGTTCAGAGAATAGAGTTTGGGAAAAGACAAAGTAACTTTTTATCCCAAGAATAAAGGCGAGGCCATTTGCAATGCAAGTAAAGTAGATTTGTGGTTAAATGTTATTTCTCATTTAAACCTCTGCGGTTGAACAATTTAAAATCACAGGCATTGTTAAAGACCTTAAGTATGTGTGACTGTACCTAGCAATCAAATGACAAAGCGAATAGGTATTCATTTTGAACAGTACATTATAATAATAGGTCACTTCCGTAAGATGCTTCTAAGTGTTAAATAATACTTTCAATGTTTTTTATGCCTTGTAAGGCAATTACCACACAGAAAACATTAGGTGAGACTTACCCTATTCCTTTGAATTTGAAGCTACTCAAAATTGTCCTAAATGCTATCAATATAAGATCCAACCACGATACCGAGTTCTATAAACAGCAGTTTCATTTGATACTCGTATCCTTATTAATCCACCATTTTGTAGTGACGAGACTCATTTTAAATTAAGTATATTGTACGGTCAACTACAAAGACATGTACTAGTTTAATCTTAAAAAATGATGTATCGTTGCACATTCGACTTGCAGGGATACATTATTTTTGTAAGATTAAACTAGTACATCTTTTTGTAGTTGACTGTACAATATATTTAGTTTAATAAAATATTATGTTACATTACGCAGTTTTGTGGTACACCAAGGGCGGATTCGACCAAAATCGGAGTTAGCACTATACTACAGAATAACTTGTACTAAGTCAAAAAGTAGAATGATTTTCCATTTTACCAACAACTAATAAGCACAACGTAACAACGGTAACAATACTGAAGTACTACTTCAGCGTGGTTACCATAGTTACGTTGTGCTTATAAGTTGCTTCTCACTTAGTTATGGATTTTTTACAAGTTACTATATAAACTGTAATTCAATGGCTTTGCGCAAAAATGTAAACAAACACATTTGATCCTTTATATCCATAGTTACTTGCAATTGAGTATTCACCCTGATTATATTCCAGTATCCAGGAGTCATACAGTGTTCTTACAATCATTTCGACACCAAATAACTTCTTTATGATAATTTATTTTCATTTAAAATACTCAGGATCAGGATAGTAAAATATTCAATGATTTGTCATACTACATATATATTTTTCTACTCATCTGTCTTAGTTTAGACAACGATTGTCAAAACATGTACATAATTGCCAGATCGGGCAGGATTGGACTATAGTATAGTCTTACTTCGATTTTGGTAGAATCCGCCCTTAGTGACCTCATCGCCTGTTTTTGTATAAAAATGTAAAAATGTTCCACGAAAGTCTGAAAAAGAAAATACACACAATACAAAACTCCACATCAATACTCACTTGTAGTAGCGAACACAAGAGGTATGTGATGCCAAAGGCGAACTGTATGGTGACGAGCCCCTGGTACACGAAGTCCGCCACCGTCATGAAAATGATCTGCCCCAGCACCGCCAGCACCAGCAGCATGCGAGCTACCTTCGCCGCGGGAGCTGGAATATACGACATTAGTATTAGTATTTGAGGCAAGAGTCCTGGGACATCCTTCCGAGGGCTTACCCGGGGCTCACAACCATAGGCTGTTGGGCGTTACGTGAGGTTTTTTAACATCCATGAGGATTTTCCCTCACAAAAAAAAAGTATTTGAGGTAACGAGACGATTTTGTAATAAAAACATCTCCACCACGAAAGTTTAAAATGTGGGAAATATTAAGCTGAATGGGCTCCGTTTTAATGGATGTCGTTCCACCAACTAGGAGTTTTAAAAAATTAATTGATGACTATCTTTGTGCCACCCATATCTTTCATCCCAACTATTAATTGGCGGGAAAACAAGTATACAGTAGGTATACAATTGCGAGTTAAACTGGGTTCTACAATTGTACGATTTTATTTTTGAATATGAAAGATATTTCGACACTGTTGCCAGGGCCTTAATCACGGTGGAACTGGAGTAACAGCGGTTAAAAGTGAAAGTGTGGCCATGGCATTAGGCGGGCCAAAAAGAAGATAGTTATTTAATCATGGGCGACTGTTTTTTGGTAGGTATTTACGAGAGTTTCCTCGGAAGGTACGTTAAACCGTTGTTGGTCCCGATTGCCAGTAAATGCATAATAATGTAAAATAATGACAAAGACAATAATGAAACAAAAACGACCTTTCAAAATTCCACATCAAAGTGGATTAATAGTGGATTAAAGTTTATTGAACTTGTGACAAGGTCTACCAGGCTTAAAATATAAATACCTAACAATGTTTACTCTAAGATACCAGGAGACTCTGAAAGCAAATAAAGAAGAAAAAAGAATACTCACTTCCATAGAACAACGTCTTCCAAGGCCATTCAACAATCCTTGTATTCTCGGGCAAGATACCAGGGATGGCTGTCTGGTGAAGGTTGGTGGCCAGTCGCGAGGACTGCACGCAGACGAGGTTGCCGCCGATGCCGTTGACGATTGGCTGGAACACCTCGTAGCCTCGGTAGCGGTCTACTGCTTGGTCGAGCACGATACCTCCGATTCTGGTTTGGAAAGACCGGTATGATTAGGCTAGGAATAGGTTTAAAGGCGGCTAAAAGACTGATAACCAACTTGTGTAAAAATGATTAGGAGACAGACAAGTAGTGGTCTTTTAGACAAATTGATTGACAGTCTTTTAGATAAGTTGATTGACAGTCTTTTAGATAAGTTGATTGACAGTCTTTTAGATAAGTTGATTGACAGTATTTTAGATAATTTGGTTGGTTGATAGTCTTTTAGACAAATTGGTTGACAGTCTTTTAAACTAGTTGATGGCAGTATTTTAGACAAGTTGATTGAAAGACTTTAAAATAATTTATTGTTAAAAATCATATTATAAAGCGTAGTCTGAAAAATATAACAATGAATATCGAAAGACTGCCCTAAAAAAATGGTAAATTCTTTTAAAAAAAATCACTTTAAATTATTTAATTAATTAAAATGCAAATTAAGTGCATTCTTCATGAATTTATAGAAATAGCGAGAAATTCTCAAAGTAGATAAGTAAGAAAAGACACTTATGCCATTTTCACCTTTAAGAACTTATCCATACTTTCTCAATGAAAATGCTACTTTTTTTTTGAGTGCCAGTGGAATTGACGTGTAACTTGACAAAAGCTTAAGGCAAACAGTGAACTACCTTACTCTTATGATTTGATTGATTGATTTATACATACCCACTAATGAAGAGCGCAGATATGACCGGCGTCCACCCGCTAGTGAGAACCTTCTTGGTATACTTGTTGCGGTACACGACCAACACCCACAACGGTAGCAGCCCGTAGTATACGCACATCAGGGCTATGGGCTGCCATAGCGATATCTCTGGAAAAAGCAGATAAAAGAACATGATACATACTACAGCTTTAAAGAAGTACTTTCTATCATCACCACACATCTCCCTGCAAATCAATCGAACCGGGCAAGAGATGGCTCGGTTCACAAAGCAGTCCGCAAGTAAATAAATAAATAAAAAACAATTTGTGGACAATCTCACACAACATCATCTAGCCCAAATTAAGCTAATATAAGCTTGTGCTATGGGATCTAGACGACTGATAAACATACTTATATATTTGTAAATACATACATATTATACATAGAAAACATCCAAACTCCGGAACAAATATTTGTGGATCACACAAATATTTGGACCGACCCAGGACCCGCGGCAGGCGGTTACACTACCGACTGCGCCATAGAGGCAGTCAAAATGCCAGTACAGTTGGTTGCTAGATATTGTGGTATCCCAGCGATTTGGCGATGGTCTGCCAAGAAATGGTGTTGAAGGCGTTCCCCTTGGACGCTGTTCCTAAGGCGGGATATAGCGTAAATGGCACCGATTCTGGACTACACGACGCGAATACGCGGAAAGAAATTTTTATTTACGTCATCTGTCTCATGTTTAGAAACGGCAAAACATGTGACAAATGCCATATCCACGCATTTACGTCGTGTGGTCGAGCATCGGCGTCCTATCGTTGACATTAGGCCCCGCCAAAATGTTCATCTTCAGACTTTGCATCTGGAGTGCCCTCTACGATAAAGAGCGACAGGGACTTTCTTCCGCGCAGGCATAGGTTATGGAATTAACTTCCTACTTTAGGTTTCAGTAAGTATTTGATTTTTCTATAGAGGTCTTAGAAGCTTTGTGTACCGTCGACAGCGCACCTATCGTAGGTACGTTTAGTTGGTGTTCCCAACGTCTAATAGGCTTTCGTTCAAGTGACTCAGATTTTAACTGCTATCAACTCATTACAGCATAAATACAGAGGAAAATGTCCTAAACAGCATTAATAATATTAGAATATAAATAAATTGTTGAACAATACTTTCATTACCACTATTAACATGATTTCATGTTTGTAAATCATAATCATACTCTATTCTACAATAACAATAGTGCGACTTCCTGTGAGGATGTTGAGACTTTTGAACCTAGCCTTGTTATTAGGTTTAGGTTTCAAAACTCACTAAACGTTTCAAATATTTATACTTAGTTCAGTTACGTATTGTTCTTTCAGAACATCCGATCCCACGTTCGAATTTTCGAAATGCGGGTAGTTCGTGTCTCCATGTCGTCGATAGATTACGCTAGGGGTGTCGCCACGCAAACTACCCTCTATACAGGCAAAGTGTGAATGTATAATTCACTTCTGCTGACCTCCTTGGAGATAAGGTGTGACTGTATGTAGAAGAAAAAACCGGTCAAGTGCGAGTCGGAATTGCGCACTCGCGGGTCTGTATCAAAAAACGGCAAAATATTACATTTGTTGCATGAGAGCCTTTCTCAAATCATATTTTTTAATGTTTTTAGTATTTTTGTTGTGAAAGCGGCAACCGAAATAGGTACATGATCTGTGAAAATTTTTACTCCTTTCTTTCACGGCTTATGAGATACAGCTAAGTGACAGATAGCTGAGTCTCAGTATTAGTTTTCCGTTTTTACCCTGGGGTACGGAACACTTAAAAGTAACAAAAAATACTCACTTATCTGTTCATACATATACTGTGCGGTAACTGCGAGCACGGTGTTGCTGACAATGTCGCCGATAGATGCTGCCAGGGGTGTCGCCACGTTGTCGGGGTTCACTTTCATTTTGTGGGACCCGTATATCACCATCACCATCACGAAGTCTACAATAAACATGAAAAAGATTAGTATTAGGTATGTTCTAACTTAATATTTTTATTGAAACACTCATTTACAATCAAAGAATAGTTTATTAGTTAGACTTGTAATCACAACTGTCAAATATGGGGGTTGACTTGGTTGACTTTGATGTATTTACATACTACCCACGTTATATCTACTAATGGTGTGTATTCATATCAGTTAGTTTTTTTTTACGTTTAAAGTTATGTTGGCTCGAAGTGCTAATGCTAAGACACTTCGGGGGAATAATTTCCATGTATTTTCATAGTCTTTCGTCTTACTACTTATAGAATATATTATATAATCTGTGCTACTACTACAGTTGCCCTACTCTTTCCCTTTTTTAAATTTTTAACGAGTGGAAATCTTCATAGTTGCTATATATAAACCTCTATATCTAAAACCACACGGTATCCTACCATCTTTCGACGGCCGGGAGTCCTGGGTACGACCGTAAGAGGATAACCCCTGGGCCAATGTCATTCATGTAAGTACTTATGAGTGCGTAAATGAATTAATCTCACGAGAAAAAGGATACTTTTAAAGTCTAGTTTTATAGCGACAACCCTGACGCCTGTCTCAGTTTCTATGTGTGTGTAGGCGCAGTGGCAACAGTGTGTCACAACAAAGTAGTCCACTTACTGGAAGATATACTTTTTACTGTGGTGTTTTAATAGGAGTGTTCTTTTATATAGATAGTTGTGACGGCTCGTAAAATATTATACTTATATTGCGGTTATGCTATAAAATTCTATACAGTTTTTACTTAATTGCTCATAGTTTAATTCGAAGCACGTAACAAAAATAGTAATGGTCGTAAAATTGACATTTTGCATAGCGTTTCATGTAGTTTATTGTGTGAACGTGTTTAATAAATGATTATGTAAGAGCTCTAGAGATTGGATCTTTCCAATTGCATACTCAATCAAATAAACCAGGTTCTTAAAATACTATAGCCATTAATTACCAAGAAATGAAAACCAATAACTTTTTCATCAAAATTGGTGAGTCCGTATGACGCCAATCGGTTGAAAGAAGATAGAATATACACATTTTAGCATGCAGGAAAGAGAGAGAGATGCGATTGGTTTGTGTTTTATGATTGTTCAATATTATACTAACGATTATTCATTAGAAAAAAAATGGTTCAAAGAAATGAACACTATACTATTGTCTTAACTTATAAATATTATATAACTAACTTCAAACTTCGATCGATGTATTTTCAAAATTTCAACAAAAAAAGCTATCGAGAATTTTATCAGTAATCGTGATTTTGGTTTCGAGCATTTTTAGTTCATGAACTCAAGTTACCTGTGTTTATACCGTTATATCATTAGATCTCACGAGTACCGAGATCAAGATAATAATAGTCCATTTAGCGTCATAATAACCTTTACCACAGGGCGGAAACTCCATACAAAAATGTTCGTTTTCACCCACACTAATATACACGTAATGTGAATGCTTGAATCAAGCTTGAATGTGTGTGTGAGCATACTAGGGACACTAGCTATGCATACAAAATAATAAGGAACAGAACTCAATCTCATGTATGTAGGTACTTTTTTTTTCAAATCTACCCTCGGCTATGCACAAATTAAACCAATGCAATATCACAAAGTACGTAGGTAGTAATACGTAATGTAACGCAGTGACACTCACTCAAGTACTGTCACGGCAATAGACACATCAACTTTGGTGGAGGGATGGGGAAGCTTACTCAGTAGGAGGCAGGGAGTTGCCGATCTGTATGTAATCTATATATATAAAAATCAATGCCACTTTTCGTTGTAATTTTATAACTCAAGAACGGGCTCACCTATCGAAACCAAAAGTTAAGGCTTTGTTCGGACTATTTAGTAGATGGTTTATGTGAAGTTTGCACAGAATCGGTCGAGCGGTTCTTCATTTATCACGTAAACGAAGTTGCGCGGGTCAGCTAGTACTATTATATTATCTTTGCCTTTACTTAAAATGAATGCTTACCAAGTACGAAGCAGGTGGTGGTGGCAGTGAAGACCGCGCAGGCGATCAGCAGCAGCACGTAGGAGCCGTTGATACCGCGATCTGTGATGGTGTTCACCACTATCGCGAATATCGACACCACTGTCGCTGCTACAATCGCTTGCACCTGGAATGATGAGTAAATGGTATTACAAAGGTATTTTGAGAGAAATGTATAGCTAAAATAGGGCTTGGGTTGTGTCGGGTACGCTGAGAACGTCCCTTGGACTCGCGAGCATAGGCAGATGGGACCAAAGTCGGTGCATACGCTATGCACCGACGTCGATGTCCATGGGGATTAACTTACGTAAAAAAGGGCACTTTTTACTAATGTTCATGAAATTATTGCATCAACAACTTTTAACTTCGAAGTACAATTTCTCATCTCATCAAGATCCCTTTCGTCCGCCTCTTTAGTGAAAAAGGGTGAATATCATTATCTGACATAAGTTGAATTGGAGCGTGACAGGGTTACACCGAGATCTTCGGCGTTTATCCGACACCTACAAGTGGCGCAGCTACTGACTAAACTGGTCGAGGACATGGAGAAAGGAAGGAAAATGTCATAAAAACCCTGTACCAGACGGACTGGCCAGCGCTTTACGGCGCTAATTGGGAGAGGCTTACATAAGGCATTCAAATTGGCTTCAGGACAAAGTGGAGCAGTGAAATTCCTGCACTTTGGACCTTGACGACGCAGCATGACCCGTCATTCGGTCCTCACGTGCCCTAACCACAATTACGATCTTAAAGTTTATAATGACCTACAAGTAAACTATACGATGCCACACAAGGAGATTCTGCCCGAGATTGGTCATACGATACTGTTTACATTTCGCAACACGAGACATTTCTTTAAACAATGATAAAACAGTTGCCATGTTAATGATAGTGGAATTATCTATACTTGTAATGTAATATATAGCGTAATGTGGTGCAGTTAAGGTGTAAAAGGCTCTAATGTCTGGAGTCTCTGGGGGTCTCTTACCACTTTTAATTATCTCAGGGATCCATTCAACCTTGACCATGGGCCTGAGAACTGCAGGCACTTTGTTTGCTGTCTCTACAGAAGCAGGCATAAGACGGCATCGTGACGTGCGGATTTCATACACACCCCACGCTCCCTAAGGGGAGAACATCCGAACCTATACCCTAAGAAATGGTATAAAATCCGCAACAACCTTAAGGCGAGTCTGCGGTGGTAACCAAAGTTTGTCGGGAAACCTGGGACATTCTTGCAAGGAGTTGTCCGGGCGCCTGGTGCTAGACGGAAAGACTGAGTTTTAGATGGATCGAGTTGGCATGATATCCGTAGGGGTATTCATACGTTAAAAGAAGAGGTCAAGTCAACCTCAGCTGATGATTATCGGATAAAACGTCAGGTTACCCCGATTTGCTTGTGTTGAATTATAATTATTGTTTTAAACGATATTTGTATACTAGGTATACTGGTTAAACATAGTGATGCTAATCATATCATATTATTCATATTGTAACATCTTGTTTACCTATGATTATGAATAATTGAGTGACGGTGGACAGCCGCTCTGATGATGTGATAGCCCACAGTCACAGTCCACTACACTCCACTGCACTCTCTGTCCAACCAGACTTTTGACATTGGTCCTCAAGATTTCGGTCTTATGATGTGCTTCTTCATGCTCCGCTTGAAGAACCCGGGATTGTACTCGTAAGATGAGGGAAGCACGTCTGCGGGCAGGTCGTTCCAGCTTTTTATAGTCGACAGAGGAACGATCTTTTGAAACACTCAGTTCTAGCGAAGATACTCTCCACTGTGTATAAGCAGCACCTCTGCCCGGCAAGCATTGTCCGGTATCAGAAAGGAGAGGGCGGGATCGGGTTGAAGAACTATTCTGTTAATACTTTTCTCCTCTAGGGTGTAAAGAGTGGTAGTTCTTACCTGGACAAGAGATATATTTCCGACGACCATAGAGATGAGTTCGCGCGGAGAATCCATGTTACCCAGATTGGCTTGTGTTGACAGTCGAGAAGCCAGACACATGTCCAGGTTGCCTGAGAACAATACAAACATTTTCTATCAGTGAACTGGAAATAATATTAAAGAGGGTGTCACGCGGTTTCACAAAGAAGAAAGAAGAAGAGAAAGAAAAGAAGAAAAATAAATTTATTTCACATAGGCATATACAGATGCTCTTGTAAAACGTCCAGAATATAAATCAAAATCTACCACCAGTTCACAACGCGACCCACCTGAGAAGAACTGGCAAGAAACTCAGCGGGTTATTCTTTTTAGAGCTCTATTTACAAAATGAATCTAAAAACTATGCATTTTTACAATTTTTTTGAGAATCCAGTAGAGCAGGTAATTTCCAGGCTTCTCCATCCAACAAATAATCACCAATTGTATAGTAGCCCCTGCAGTACAATTTACTTTTTACAATCTTTTTAAATTTATTAAGGGACATACTTTTAATTTCGTCTGGTAGCCTGTTGTAAAAGCGTATACAGTTACCCATGAAAGAATTGCTGATTTTGAGCAATCTGCTATGATAAACAGCAAGGTTACTTTTATTTCTAGTGTTGACATTGTGTCTATCACTTAACTTAGCGAAACTATGTAAATTTCTTTGTACGTACATCAGATTCTCAAAAATATATTGTGATGCTACTGTAAGAATTTTAACCTCTTTGAAGGTTTACACACTCGTTGCTACCATTCCCATGGGAATACTATACGGCCAAATTTCTATTTGCGTTTGTCCCGCGTACCTAATACACAGGTGGTAAGGTAAGCGTATTGCCGTGTTAACATAGTATGTGAGCATAGTATGTGATGGGCGGCTTAACTTGCATTCATACAGCATAGAAATTGGAAACGCTCGTAAATTAGAAATGCCACCAACGGTAACCCATAGGCGTAAGATGCTTAACATTGTAATCTTTTACAGAACACTGTCAAGGAGATACGTCATTGAAAATGTAGTACTAAAACAATTATCTACGATTAATTTTGATGAGTGGGGATAACTAATTGACAAAACCTTTTACAGCTGGACTTCCCCACTAAAACGGTTAAGTGCGACGTGACATGACACACATTTGACACAAAGGATGGAAATTGGAAAGGTTCGCTATTGTATTGTTCTTTGTGTTATAGGTTCGTAGCGGCTATATCGATTGGTGTGCATGAACCACTTCGATTAGTACTAGATATATTATCATTATTTTTGAAATATTTAGGCTGTGTGAATACAACGACATCTCACAAACAATTCAAACTAAAATATAAGCTTGTGTTATCTAGACCGATAAACATACAGTATGACATACTAACATGTCTATACGTTATTATATTATGCTTATTGACTGCCTTTGTTGCGAAGTTGGTAGTGATACCGCTTGAGGCGCTGGAGGTCATGGGTTCGATTCCCACCGGAGACAAAAAATTGTGTGACCCATAAATGTTTTTCTCAAGAGTCTGGGTGTTTCTATGTATAATATGTATGTGTTTAAAAGTATAAGTATTAATATCCGTGGTCTGATACCCATAACACAAGCAGGTTATTCCTAGCTTACTTTGGGATCAGATAGCGTTGTGTGAAATGTCCGTGAATATTTATTTATTTTATTTATTATATTTTTTATTTGTTTCGAAAAAGACAAATTCCGAAACAAACATTTACCAATCACAATAATATTGTACAGACCCGAGATTCGAACCTGAAAACTCAGTACGGCAGATGCATACACCTTTCACAGCGCCCCCTGAGTTGGAGCTGTTTTTACAGTATGGGTTCTTCAAATGACCCCTCATAATAGCTTTTTACAGGGTCGGCAGCGTGAGTGTAGACCTCTGGTGTTGCAAATGTCCATGGGCTGCGGTGACCACCAGTACTTCTAGTGGGCCGTGTGCTTTTCTGCCACCTTAGTGGAATAAAAACATACGCTCTTAATTCTAAACGGATTACCTGGTTTATTATTTTTTACGTGAGGAAAATCCTACATGGATGCTATGCCGGACACCTTTTCGACTAAAAACCACACGTTTCCTACCCATGCCTACGGCTGGGAGCCCCGGGTAAGCCCTCGGTAGGATGACCCCAGGATTCCCAACAAACCTAGGCTACCACTGCGGCCTCACTTAGGGGACTCGGGTGCTATCCCGCGTCTTTGGGGGGTTGTTCGGGTGTTATCCCGTTTCTTAAGACGTGTGGCGTGCGTGTAACTTTTAAGTCACGCCGTCGCGTCTTGGGCCGGATGTATACAGTACCTATAATCACTGTGCCACTGAGTTTGATTTGGTTTTACAACGGTTTGGGTAAAATTTGGTACAGGTATAGATAATGGTCTGGAATAACGAATAGGCTATTTTTTATTTCGGAAATATGTTCCCATTGGAAGTGAGAATGGGAACTGAATACCACGAGGGCGAAGCCACGAGCATCATTTAGCTAGAGCGAAAAGTAATTCTGTGATTACATCAATTCAAGATTATATTACCGATAGTCTTGGCTTTCATAAGTGATAATTTGCGTCATATTTAAATAAGATATTTTAATAATAATATGGTTTGATTTGATAAGGAAGGAATTCTACGATATAATTATTACGACAAACTTAAGTGAAGCATCGGATTTTGCTCACCTAAGTGCCGATGACCTGAAAAAGGTAGCAGGGACTAAATAGATGCGGAAGGCGCAGGACCGTGTATTGTCGCGTAATTTGGGAGAGGCCTACGTCCAGCAGTGGACTGCTATAGGCTGATTGATTGATTGAAGTGGCAAGACGAGGACACTTACAATGGGGCTAGTCTAGTGCATAGTACTTATCTTTGAAGGATAAGCTCCGATACAGGGCAGTGACATAACCAACCAGTTCGCATAGTTTCCACATTGTTGTGATGCGGTGGTCTCATGTAACAATGTACCTCCGATGGTTGACGGAGCAAACAAGTTCTGGAGTGGAGGCCGTGACTTGGCAAACATAAGGAGGCGGAAACTCCAGCTTGAATGTGTGCGTCTGATCAATAAATGTAGGTAAGTAAATTGTCCGTCAACGAGTACGTCAACTCTACTGACAGCTGTGGCGCGACAGGGAGTAGCCGATCTGTATGTAATAATACTTTATTATCTTTGGTAGGACACTCCCTATTCCTAGAACATCCTTTAGTTAGAGGGCTTATCCATAGGGCTCCCGGCCGTAGGTATTAGGTGAGAAACGTGTGGTTTTAGTCAGTAAGAGTCGGGCATAACATCCATGAGGAATTTCCACACATAAAGGCAGGGACAGAACCAAACAGTCTTCATTGTTTCCACATTGGTGTGGTGCTGTGGTCTCATATTACACTGGCAATAGGCGATATAATGTGTCAAAAAACCAACGGCCGACGGAGCAAACAAGTTCTGGAGTGGAGACCTCGACTGAAACATTAGGCAGAGCACTCCCTATTCCTGGAACACCCTTCACAGGGCTTTTTCGGGGCTCCCGACCGTAGGCAGCTGTTGGGCAACGTGTGGTTTCAGTAGGTAAGTGTCCAGCATGGCATCCATAAGGGATTTCTACACGTAAAAAGGAAAGGACATTCCTTATAGACTGACTACCTAGAGAAAGTCGTAGGAAAGAGCTGAATGCTGGTTGTAGACAAAAACAGCTCCATTCAAGTCGTGTATGGTCAAGAATTGGAGATACTCTCTTGAATATGCGCTTTCATATTACGAACGAAAGCAAAAATTGCACTATTGTTTCCAAGCCTTAGGTACAGAAAATATTCTAAACCGCCGCAGATGATATTGTCATTCAAGTTAACGACAAACACAGATTATGTCAATTATTGTCAACACGCAACCTTCTTTTTCTATTATTGTTCGTGAGGCAACATTTTCCGGCAACTACCAACCTCTATTTACATTGTTTGCATCTTCTAGTTTATTTTTATCCTTGTTTGACGCATTTAAATTTATAAAAGATAAATGCTTTTGATGATCGCCTCGCCATTAGAGAAGGAAAACTCGAAATGAAACCCAGTTTTCAGTAAAATGACAATCGTTAAGCCAAGTTGAAGGCCTTAAGGGAGGCTAAAAAAATTTCAACTGCGGGTCGCGGCGACCTGCGCCTGTCCATTTCAACACGGTTATAGGCTCACTACCTAGTACGTGGGACATAAAACCATATGGTGAAATGTAGGCGTATACTATGCCTCTGTCTACCCCTTTCGGGGATAGAGGCGTGATTATATGTATGAAAGTTATGATTCATCCATACTTGCACACTTTCGCTTTATACCTACATAGGTACTGTGCCTTCGTGCTTATAAAATCAGTAAAAATTCTAAGCAAACTTGACAGTCAAAATTCGAAAGTAGTTACATAAAAAAGCTTTATACACTCTATAATTTTTCCGTAATAAACTTGTGTCAAGTTTTTCGTTAACCTCAACAAAGGTTCACTTATTAATAAAATTTAGATTTCTTGTAACTAAACAGTGAATTTGTTCTCCACACTCAGATGGACATTACTGGTACCATCCTAGCCAGAAATGGTGATACAGGGATGTTTTTTAAATGGATTTGTACACTTACGGTGGGTAGCTTACTTAGAATTGTTTTTCGCCAAACTTTCGCTGGTTACCAGAGTCTGGTTTACCCATAGGCTAACTAGGCTGAAGCCTAGGGCGCCAGGGCAGAGGTGGCGGCTGGGGTCGGGCTCGGCGCTTCTCTTTACGCCGTGACCTCGTCCGTAAGCAGGTACAAGGGTACACTACTCAACTTGCAGATGAGCCTGACTTCAAGATACAAGATCTTGGTAAGAAGGCCCTACAGAACATATTCAGAAATCACACACAATAATCGAGAATTTAAACCATGGGTTCATTGTATATCCACGTCAACTCTATGCAAAAAAAGAAATCCCACAGCAATTACAAAGACTAGTAATTGTGTGACAATCTCGTAGAGACGTCAAGTTAATGACAGATGTGTATCGTTAGACTATGTTTATGGACGACTTGCGGAAACGTTTTAAATCGCGTTTACGTTACGTTTTTATGTTACAGCTGGTTGAACTCTATAATGCTAGTGTCAAATAGTAAGTATGTGTGTATGTAACTCTTTGATGCAGAACGCTTGAAGAGGTTTTTTTAAGCTCGCTAAATTGACGCCGCCCCCCTGATGGAGACCCATTTCGACATCTAGCGATTGGAGGCCACTCTTACAGTCCGTACGACCTCTGAAAGTGGTAGGTACTCAAATAGGCGATCCCATGGTGTGCCCTTTCACGCTCTGCTTGAAGAACCCGGGGTTGTGAGAGGAGGGAAACATGTGTGCGGGCAAGTCGTTCCAAGTTTTGGATGTGGACGTATATTACTTACTCAGAAAATTACTATCTGCGAGTTACTGAGACTCTGGAGATTGAATTCCAGCCACGATAATTTATTTCTTTTGTGTGATAAGTAATTATGATTGAATACACAGTAACTAGGTATCTAGATTCTTATTATAGACAAAATTACCCTGTAACGTTATTAATATAGATATATAACTCACCTTTGAGACCGGAGAGCGATGGGACCAGCACAAATATGGCGGATATGTTTTGGAAGACCTCCCAGTCCTGAAACAAAACATTTATAGTTATACTATTAAGTAGGTGCATATAACATTTTATATACCTATATAAGATATATACATATAAGATGTAGAGACGAAGATTGAAAAGGGATGCTTAGATGGTTCGGACATGTCGAGAGGATGGATGAAAGTAGACTGACTAAACAGATTTATAAGGCGAGAATGAATGGGCAAACTGGTAGGGGTCGACTTCGGCGTACACATGATGACCAGATCAAAGACCTGTTGGAAAAACGCCAGGTCAAGAGTACCCTTAACCGGCGAGCATGTATGAAAGCACTTATGAAAGTAGAAGAAGCGAAAGTGGTATGCCAGGATCGTAGCAAGTGGAAAGCCATAGTCTCTGCCTACCCCGATGGGAGACAGGCGTGATGATATGTACGTATAACATTTTAGGATTCCGTATCTTAAAGGTAAAACGGGACCCTATTCATGAGACTTCGCCGTCCGTCTGTCTGTCTGTCCGTCACGACCACGAGGCTGTATCTTATAAACCGTGATAGCTAGAGAGCTGAAATTTTCATAGATGTTATTTTTGTTGCCACTATAACAACAAATTCATAGTAAAATCAGGAAAAAAGGGGGATTAAAGGGAGCGTATTTGTAAGGACGGCGAAATTTCTTCCCCTTTTAGTAGCAACGGAGAGACAAAAAGCGATGATATTAAAACCAAAAATTAGATAGTACAGATAGAAATCTCATGTAGCTATTTACTTTATTTCACACCCACCCTTAGCTACGCACACCGGTGCACAAATCAGTATCGAAAACTACTATGAAAATCTTTGACCTCGTGTCTGTGAACTCTGTGAGCGGTGTCTAGGTGTGCGTAGCCTCAGCGAATTTAGTATGTAGGTTTCCATCTGTACTATCTGTAATCTAAACTAATATTATAAAGAGCAAAGATTTGTTTTTTTGTTTGTTTGTTTGTTTGTTTGTTTGTAACGTATAGGCTCCGGAACTACTGAACCGATTTGAAAAATTCTTTCACTGTTAGAAAGCTACACTCTTTGCGGTGAACATAGGCTATATTTTATTCCCGTATTCCCACGGGAACGGGAACTACGCGGGTGAAACCGCGTGATTACCGCTAGTTTGTGATATAGGTAACTGTGAAACCATAAAAATGCGGTATTCGACCTTAAACTCTTTGTAAGATTACAAAAGTTTGGCCCTGAATTCAGTGTTTTACCAGAAACGGAAACTCAGTTAAGTAATTTGATGAAAAAAAACTACGGAAAAAATATCTGATCAGAATCATACTACTACATAATCATTTAAATTGTAGTAAAGTGTTCGTTGATCGTCTTATAAATGCTATGTTTTCAGTCATGCTTTTCTGAAATTGCTAGTAACATACTTACATAAAGTTATTTTTATCATAGAGCAAAAAAAAAATAGGTATGTCATCTTGTACGACACTCTTCATCACGTCTTGTTTATGTCACCGCTAAATTGTAAAAACCGTTCCATTGTAAATCTATCTAGTGAGATTGTGAACTGTCGAGGTATTGTGACCACAAAAATCTCTTTTTCGGATTATTAATAAACTAGCTGTTGCCCGCGACTTCGTACGCGTGAAAATTATGTTATAATGCCAATTTGATTGCTCTTTGCTTAGCCCCTAGGATATGTAGCGTGATAATATATAGCCTATTTTAAGACCCCCTACCCCTAGCTAATATTTGTACAAAATTTGAACCAAATCCATTCAGTACTTTTCGAGATCCTTCCGGACAAAGCAAAGCAAACAGACAAAAAGACAAACCGACAAACAGACAAAAAAAAATCTAACTATATTTTCGACTTCGGTATCTTATGTTGAACACCCAGCGAGTATTTTTTTTATAAATATTTCTAATGTACAGTTTTGACTTTTCTATCATTTTATTATATGTATAAATAAATATATATATGAGGACATTTTCGCACAACATCATCAAGCGCAAATTAGGCTAATCGTATAGGCTTGGGGCTTGGGCTATATCTAGACGACTGATTTACATATATATATATGTATTTGTAAATACATACATATTTATACATAAAAACACGCAATCTACGAAACTAAAATTTGTAGATCACACAAATATTTGGACCAACCCGGGAATCGAAACCAGGACCTCAGCGCGACAGGCGGTTACACTACCGAATGCGCCACTGAAGCATTTTTTTATAATATTAAGTACATTGGTCTGAGAATGGTCAAAAACTTACCCTCACGGTGCCCAGTACGAGACCCGCGCCTATGGTACCACATCCAGCGATGAAGAACGGGAAAGCCACTTGAACCAGCGTGGTCCACCATCTCTCTTCTTTCTTCTGAAAATAAAAAAGAAAATGTCAGCAGATTTTTTTTGACAGCAACCACAGATATCAGAAAATCAAAAAAATCTGTTTTTTTTATTTCTGTGATAGCGACTGGAGTGGCATGTCTTCAACATTTATCTATACTGATATTATAAAGAGGAGAGATTTGAATGTTTCTTTGTTGCAACGAAAGGCTCCGAAACTACTGAACCGATTTGAAAAATTTTTTCACTGTTGGAAAGCGCTATATTTTATTCCCGTACTAACTGATGCCCGCAGCTTCGCCCGCGTAAAATTTGTTCCCGTTCTCGCTTCCCGTATTTTATCCCCTTGGGGGTAGAATTTATCAAAATCCTTTCTTAACGGATGCCTACGTCATAACATCTGCCTGCATACCAAATTTCAGCCCGATCCGTTCAGTGGTTTGGGCTGTGCGTTGATAGATCACTATGTCAGTCAGTCAGTCACCTTTGAGTTATATATTTAGATTACCACGGGAACAGGAGTAGTAGTAGTTAGTCACGAATAATTTGAAAAGTTTACTTCTTTTGTTGTTTGTCAGTCTGTCCTTATTTTACGTTGTACGGAGTAAAGAGAAAAGAGGGATTGAAGTTTTTGAGACGGAGATCTTTCTAGGCCTTTTTTTAACGTGAGGGAAAATCCTTCATGGACTCCTACCGACTAAAAAACCTCATGTAAAGCCCAACAGCCTACGGTTGGGAGCCCCGGGTAAGCATTCGGAAGGATGTCCCAGGACGATCTTTCTAGGTCTGAAGAGTGTCATAGATCTTTCAGGAGAATGAATTTGTCAGTTGCGGATAGGTCTCGATAGCTAATCGAATAAGCGTTTGTCCTGGTATGCCAGAAGATGCAGGTTCGAGTCGTGCTCAAAAACAATAATTTTTCCACATAAAATGATTTTATATGCCAACTAACAATAAGTTAGTCAAAATTATGTGTTACCAGCTGATGCCCGCAGCTTCGCCCGCGTAAAATTCCCGCGGGAAATTATTCCTGGGATAAAAAGTAGCCTATGTGTTATTCCAGACTATTATGTATCTCTGTACCAAATTTCAGCCCGATCCGTTCAGCGGTTTGAGCGTGAAAGAGTAACAAACATCCACACTCACAAACTTTCGCATTTATAATATTAGTAAGAAGTAAGAAGTAAGTAAGATAGTAAGAAGTAAGATTTTGAGAATTTAAAAGAAATGCCAGTTTTCTTTCAGTGATAGTGGAAAGGCAGTGACTCCCAGAATAGATATTCAAGTAAATTCCAGCATGGCCGATGAGACTGAATCTATTTTAAGCCCACTCAAGTCAACATAAGTGACTAAATATTTATTATACCTTCGTATGTTTGCAAAGAACTTTCACAATAGTATTGCGGCCAAAGATATCAATCACGAACAACACTTCACTATGAAGATAAGTGACTAGGTATTGATTGTGTTATTGGTGTTTTTATCAAAGAAAAGTATTTTTGACTAGCTGACTAACGCGGCCGCACCCGTGCATAAATCCACGATGGATTTTTAATGGATTTTAGTGGACAAAGGGGTTTTGAATACCCACAGATAGATATAAATAAATAAATAAATAAATATTATAAATGCGAAAGTTTGTGAGTGTGGATGTTTGTTACTCTTTCAAGCTCTAACGGCTGAACGGATCTGGCTAAAATTTAGTAAAGGAATGGATTATAGTCTGGAATAACACATAGACTACATTTTATCCCGGGAATGAGTTCCCATGGGCAGTGGTAATGTAAAAAAAATCACGCGAGCGAAGCTGCGGGCATCGGCTAGTAAATAAATATTTGTGGACATTCTCACACAACATCATCTAGCCCAAATTGAGCTAATAAGTTTGTGCTATAGGATCTAGACTACTGATAAACATACTTAGGTATATATTTCATACAAAGTTATTATAGACTAGCTGAACCTCGCAAACTCGCAACTTCGTTTACGTCACATAAGGTGTATGAAAGGAGAGATATTTCTACATCAGACTCATCAAGCAGCGTGTGAAACTGCCCTGTTTGCTTAATCATAAAAGAGCTTAAAGATTAAATCTATTCTAAAACAATTTAGGCCGCGTCGAAGGCGTGGACTGAATTTCTCTACTTTCATATAAGTTTAAATATCGAAATTTATGTAAAACAATGCTTACAGTGCTCCCTTTCTGACACCAAAAAATATTTGAAATCGGGCTGCGCGTTGAGAAATTAAAGCTGAAAAATCATTTCATTTTTCACCCCTTCCCGAAGGAACCGCGCTAAATATAGGGATCTAAAGTATTCTACAACCTTCTTCGGATCATAAGCTCAGATTGTGCTAAGTTTCGTTCAAATTGATTCAGTAGTTTCGGCGTGATACTTATTCGGGATACAGACAGACAGACAGACAGGCAGGCAGTCCCTTTCCCATAAAGTCCCATGAAACCAGAATGTACCTTTGCCAAAATATCCCTTTCCCAAAAAGGTCCCGAACATTGTACGTTTTATAAGATGATTGAATATTAATTCGACTGCCTCTGTGGCGCAGTCGGTAGTGATACCGCCTGCGGCGCTGGAGTAGGTAGGTTCGATTCCCACCGGACACAAATATTTGTGTGACCAATAAATGTGTGTCTCAAGAGTCTGGGTATTTCTATGTATAATACGTATGTATTTAAAAAGCATATCAGTATTAATATCCGTGGTCTGATACCCATAATACAAGCAGGTTATTCCTAGCTTACTTTGGGATGCGCAACGATAGCGTTGTGTGAAATGTTCGTGAATATTTATTTATTTATTTATTTTATATAGAATTAATTGACAGTGAATTACATACACAATTTGAAGTACTTTGATAAAAGATCTGGAAATTTTAAGTGTTACATGAGTCATAACAAGTAGTATATATTAATTACGGTAAAAAAAACACCGTTTTTACAGAATATTATGTATTACATAATTTTATTAGTCACCACCAAGAAATACTAGGTTCTGAGTTTCAGCATTTTAATACCTACTACTTGTGAATGTTTGTTACTCTTTCACGCTCTAACGGCAGAACGGATAAAGGTGGGAACAAATTATTATCGGACGCGTCCGTAAGCCGCGGCTGATACAAGCAAGCCTGCTTGTATCTGAATACTACAAATAAACGAAACTGTGCAAACTATCGGTCATAAGCAGTGGACGTGACCTTGTGCTGTCCTTGAGCGCACGGACGTCCGAATAGAATCTGGCCGGCTGGATATTTTTGCTGCCGTGGACGCCTTATGAACAATCGTACACATTATTAAGCCGCGTCCGTCAGCCGCGTCCGTTAGCCGCGGCTTACGGACGCGTCCGATAATTTGTTCCCACCTAGGCTGAAATTTGGTAGAGGGATAGAGTATAGTATGCAATAACACATGATCAACTAATTCCCGGGAATAAGTTTATGTGGGAAGCGGAAACAGAAACTAAATTTCACGAAATCTATTTATACCTAGATTTGTAAAGTAAGTAAGTTCAATTCTTACCCCAGACAGTGGTTGTTTCTCGGCGTCAGCATCTGGCAGCCTCCTGTCCGGGGGATCCCCCGGACTCTTCTCGTTAATAGAGTTTATGGACGCCATGTTGTAACTAGTGTCGTTTGCACCAATTTCATCTGTAACAATGATATAATCATAAATTAATGGATATTTTAGGACATATTTCATAAGGTCACCCTGGGACATTCGTGAGACCGGCTTAATATCTATGAGGATTTACACACGACCAAAATATTCAAGGATATTATTCCCTAAAACACATTACTATACCTTTGCATCGCGCAGTTCGTCGGCCTAATTCGTTAACCTGCTAAGTCCATTTTTTGGCGATTTTTAGATTTTATATCTATTCGAAAGTTCAATCCAATATCTACCGTATCATTTAAGAAATAAAAGCTATATTAGCCAAAAAACGTAAAAAATCCTATGCCCGAAAAACTGCTTTCTGATCACTAGTCAATCCCCACAATGTAAACCTGTTAAATCCTGTTGGGGTCTCAGTTTTGTACTGACAACGCTCTCAGACTCGCGTGCCGTTAGCGACGCGTCAAGATTTGTAATATTTAATTCATATGGATGGAAATTAACAAGTGTAAACAACTAACTATAAACAAGGTAAGTTAAAATTGTTTTATTTGTAAGTTTTATTTTACGTTTAGAGCCTAAATCAAATGTTTTTAGTCACATTCAACTCCTTACCTAAACATTTGGGACTTGGCAGGTTTACTTACTATATTATCGTGTTTGAACACGAATTTAGCAGTTTATCAATTTAATGATTTTTTATTAATTAATGGCTGAATTAAATATAATTCCGAAGAGAATGTACATAACTCATTAAATAAATTATAAAACTAATTATGAATGTACTTACAAATCATTAGTTCAGTTAAAATTCTTTTTTAGGTCTGTGCCCATTTTAAATTCCATTTATTTTGTCTTACCATTGTCTTGATCTTTTTTTTAAATTTAAATCTTGTTTTACAATATTTTCAGAATGCATCGGGGGAAAAAAATTGTGGCTTTGGTTTCTGAGGCTTGTAACTTAAAGAAAAAATCTGAAAATGTAACTCCGAAGTCAGATTATCATCCAAATAAAGTTATACACGTTTTAGAAGATATTCTGTTACAATGTCAAGAATCAAGAACGTTTATACCAGGACAGTCAGATTTAGATACTAACGAAACTTATTATGAGGTAAATGATGATACCAACCTAACTACACTGAGTAATGTTGAATTACCCAGTACTTTTATTACAGAAAATATAGATAGTAACTGTCCTAGCTTACAATTTCCCAATACTACATTCAATGACGTGCATTCAGACGATAAAACATTGTCAACTGTTTACGATGGTCTCAATACTTTCATCACAGACGAGAATTTGATCATAATACCATCACAAGTAGAAATAGAATCACAAGCAACACACATTTTGACATCAGATTTTATAAACTCCGATACACATACTATTCAAACATTAGGTAAAACAATATCTTATGAACCAATTACCAGTCCTATAGAAATTCTACCTCATGTTGAAAACACACATCATGTCCTACCTAATCCGCCGATATCGGATGGTAGTGATACAGAGATAAAGCTTGTGCCTTATTCTGATTCTGACTCAGATTCGCTTGCTAAAATTAAAAAGAGTAAGAAACGAAAGAAACGTTTTAAAGTTGATAAAAAGGAATGGGTAAACGAAAAAAATAAACAAAGAAGACAAGAAGGTAAATCATATTTTGGAAGAGAGAGAAAACAGGATTGTTGGAATTATAATAAAATTAAAGAAGCGCGATCCCTTAAATCAAGATGCTCCTGTAAAATTGGGAAGTACAGCACTTTAAAATGTGAAACAGTAGATGAAGACGTAAGAAGGAGCATTTTTAATCTATTTTGGAGTCTTGCTTGGGGCGAAAAAAAGACCCTTGTTAACGAATGGGTAACAAGTATTCCGATTGTCCGGCCACGAAATCGAAACACCGAAGGGAGCACCAAGAGGGCTAACACCTTTGTTTATCATTTAAAAGTAAATGATCAAAATGTTAAAGTATGTCGAAAAATCTAAAGATTTAGGAAGATGGACGGTTCAAAATTGGAAGCAGGAGTTTTCAATGCGGCCTCCAAGTATACTAAGACGTTCCACACAAAGATCTGAATCTGCTTCGGAGCCGAAGCAATCACTTATCCAGTTTCTGGAGGCTCTTCCCGTAATGGAATCTCATTATTGCAGAGCGACGTCTCAGAAGTTATATTTATTGCCAGAATGGGAATCAAAACAAAGCCTCTACCAATTTTACGTTAACGATTGGTGCAAAGAGCGAAATACAAAACCTCTCTCTATAAGTTTGTTTTCGAGTTTATTTGAAGACAAAAATTTGGCCCTATTTCAGCCAAAAAAAGATCAATGTGAGAAATGCGCCTGTTATAAAGTCGGAACAGTTACAGAAGAAGAATACAAAGAACATATTGAGAGAAGTAGACAAGCAAGAGAAGAAAAAGATAGGGATAAGAAGGGAGAAAATTACGTGTTCACCGTGGACTTACAAGCTGTACTAATGGCACCAAAATCCAATATAAGTAGACTATACTATAAAACGAAGCTGCAGGTTCACAACCTTTGCTTTTTTAATATAAAAAATAAAGACTGCTTCTGTTTCATATGGAATGAAACAGAAGGTGGACTTAATGCTGAAGAATTTGCCTCCATTTGGGTTGACTTTTTAGAAAACAGAGTAATTTGTCCTGAAATTAATGCTGAAGATGGGACAAAAACAATTATAATTTACAGTGACGGCTGTACTTACCAGAATAGAAATTGTATTTTATCTAACGCTCTTTTGAATATTGTTATGAGACACAAGAATATAACTATTGAACAAAAATTTTTAGAGGTGGGTCACACCCAAATGGAGGCCGATTCAATGCATTCCACTATAGAACGTCATCTTAAGAACAAAATCGTAAATGTGCCCGCTGAATACATATCTATTGCCAAACATGCTCGTAAATGCCCAGTACCCTACTCTGTAACATATTTGGACCACACATACTTCAAAAAATTCGACAAAATTCAGTTTTATAAAAGTATTCGTCCAGGAAGATGCAAAGGGGACCTTAAGGTGACTGATATTCGTGCACTACGTTACGAAAGCAATGGATCAATTCTTTATAAAACTTTCCTTGAGGATGAATGGCACAGTTTACCACAAAGGCGATCTCTGCAATGTAAACCTTGCGAGATTACTGAACTGTCTCCATTGCACCAGAACCGACGTAAAATTACTGCACGAAAATTTGAAGACTTGCAACAAATAAAAAAGACCCTTCCTTCTGATTATCATAAATATTATGATGACTTGCCTCATGAGTAGCATAAGAACCAATAAGTAGAATTTAAGTTTGATTACAACTATATATTTAGACTAATTACAACTTTATATTCTGACTGATTTTTAAAATATTGTTAATTAAGAAGTATTTTTTCTGTTTTGTATTATTATTAATATTAACTGATTGTGATATCTATGGTAGTAAAACAATAATAAATTGTGATCCTTAATTATAACAAAATACTGAATGAACCAAAGTATCAGACTGATTTTTAAATATTATTAATTAAGAAGTATTTATTTTTCTGTTTTGTATTATTTTTAAAATTAACTGATTGTGATATCTATGGTAGTAAAGCAATAATAAATTGTGATGTTTAATTATAACAAAATTCTGAATTAACCAAAGTATCAGACTGATTTTTAAATATTGTTAATTAAGAAGTATTTTTTTTCTGTTTTGTATTATTTTTTAAATTAACTGATTGTGATATCTATGGTAGTAAAGCAATAATAAATTGTGATTCTGAATTATAACAAAATACTTCGGAGTATCCTGCATTATGCGTTGGTTTTGTAGTATTATGTGTTATACATAATACCACAGAACCAACACAATACATAGTAACGTACTTATTATTAAAACTACTGTAAGGGATACTGTAAGATATATTACCCCTGTTTCCTTTAAATAAGACTGATTGTTTAATTTTTAATAATAAATAATAATTATTTTGATTACTAATCGACTTCGTTTTAATTTATCTACCAGTATACACCATACTAAAATCATAAGAAAATCTGCTAAGTCCTGAAGCAAATTAAAACTTCACCTAGACATACTGCTTAATAATTGTTTTCCTAAATATTTTAAATCACGAATAATTTATACTGCTAAATATATTGTTAAAATGTCGAGAAACATTATAGAAACCAACGGGATTTTCAGAATTTTGATTGCTTAATTAATAGAAATATTATTCACATTTTTCCTCCTCCTGTAAAATATGTCAAAATGGACTTAGCAGGTTAACAAATTAGGCCGACGAGTTGCGTAAAAAACAATAAGTAGGTACATATAAGCTTGTGGTAGGTATAGGATCTAGACTATGATCTAGATTCTAGACCACCGATGAATTAAAAATGTAAATAGGTACATAAATATACATATCATCAATATTGTTTTAGTTTTCACTTTGGACCTATTTTTAATCCCACGTAATAGGCCGCTAGCCTATTGCCGTTACCTATACCCCCCTACCCAACCCAACCATTCTGTAATCCAAATTAAAATTCTACCAGCCAGTAGTTAAACTCATCAACAAATACAATTTCTACTCTACAGTCCAACCGTGAAAAATAATTAAAAATCGGTTGTGTAGTTTTCATAGTAGGTATTCAGCTTCAGGCAGTGCACTGCTGGACACTCCCAATTCGAACACGGATTAACAGGGCTTACCCGGGTCTCCCAACCGTAGGTACAGCCTACGGTTGGGAGCCCCGGGTAAGCCCTCCGAAGGATACCCCAGGACTAACGTAGGGTGCTGTGGCGTGAATTGTAAGTGTCCAGCAGTGCACTGCCTGAAGCAGGTTAGGTACGTGTGGTTTTTAGGAGTCGCTAGGAGTCCGGCATAGCATCCCTGTTCTTCTGTTCTGGATCTTCCTCACAAAGTGGCGGTGTCCACTACTGAGCTCATTTGCTACATCAGCCACCGGTTCTTCTACAACCCACTGCCACTTAAAAACGAGCCACTCCGATTCTCTGACGGATAACATCGTTTTGGAATTTCAGACTTTATCAATCACAAATCATTGATATACAAAATACTACTATAATAGCTTTTAGCCAGGATCATGTTGAGCTGTTCTTTGGCAACATAAGGAGTCAAGGAGGATTCAATAATAATCCCAATTCCCGCCAATTTAAATCCGCGTATAAAAAACTTTTATTGCATCTAGAACTTGGTTCCAAATTTACAGGCAATTCTGTTCCTTTGGAAAATGTGCCTATTTTGAATTGTGGAGCAACTGTATCAAACATTAATCACACCAGCGTTGGATATCGTTATGATATAGAAAACGAATATTTAGCAGTGGAAGATAATTGTTACGGGACATATCAGACTAACTGTGATATCTTATCAGATTCATTAAATAATTCCAGCTATGAATATGTCACCCAAATTGTTGGATATATAGCGGGGTTTGTGGTGAGACATATATTAAAAACAATTAAATGTGACATCTGCAAAGATTCTACGCTAGCTCGAAATAAATTATGGTTTCATAAATTAATAGACTTGAAAGATTTTGGAGGACTGTGCTATGCTAGTGAAGATGTTTACACCGTATGTCATAAAACTGAGGAGACAATAAGACGAGAGCAGCGTATACAAAAAAACACAACAAAGGCTTATCTATGCTATGTTCCATAGTTTTAAAATCTACGTTAGATTTAAATATCTTTTCTAGCATTGACACACATTCTCTTCAACAGCCTGCGCTGTTCAATCATAAGATTAGCCTAATAAAAGCTATTATAGAAAAGTTTATAGATGTTCGTTTACACTACATTGCGAAGAAAACAACAGAAAAGCTGAAATATAATTCAAAAAGACAACTCTACAATAAGCTGAACTTATTTCAGGGAAATTAATATGTTTCCAACGTCTTAATTTGAATATTTTGTTAATTGCCTACTTCAACTACACTTAGGTATAATACAGGGCATTTTGTGAATTAAGTAATTTAATACTATAATAAATTATAATAATTATCATGTGTGTTTCATTCGCGGACATTTAATTTTTCACATAACGCTATCTGATCCCAAAGTAGGTAAGAATAACCTGCTTGTGTTATGGGTATCAGACCACAGATACGTATCATTTATAGAAACACTCAGAATCTCGAGACAAACATTTATGGAGTTGGGAGTCTTGGGGTATCCTTCCGATGGCTTACGTGTGGTTTTTAGTCGGTAGGAATCCAGCATAGCATCCACGTAGGACTTTCCTCACGTTAAAAAATTAAAAAAACAAGTAGTCATTTAGTTTCACTATTGATGTTGTTGTTCTCGTATAAAAATGTTATTTAACTACTAAGCAGCTGCCCGCGGCCCCGACCGCGTAGAAGTCGTTATCGCGTAAAAGTCTCTTTTTGCGCAGTCGGTTAAAAGTAGCCTATGTCCTTTCGAGGGCCTCGAACTATCCCTATACCAAATTTCATGTCAATCGCTCCAGCCGTTTAGACGCGTAAGCGTAACAGACAGACAGACAGAGTTACTTTAGCAATTATAATATTAGTAGGGATATAGTACATACATACATACATATAATCACGCTTGTCTCCCATCGGGGTAAGCAGAGACTATGGCTTTCCACTTGCTACGATCCTGACATACAACTTTCGCTTCTTCTACTTTCATAACTAGGGATATAGTAATCATGTTGTTATATTTAAAACGCATGTTTATAAAAAAATTGCAAACAAACTCACTGTATGAAAAAGTAAAATAATAAAAACATATTCGTCTCCACTTCGTTCATTGTTCTACCGGTCAACGGTTGGCATGCCTTTTTGTGCAGTACTTTGTAAATACAACTTTAAGTCATGCGCGTATGGTTGAATTTAAAAAAAAATGGTTACGTCATTAATATAATGCTTATGTGTTATTGGTGCCACTTTTGGGTGTCGTTTTTGTTTGAAATTGTGCATCTACACAAATACAGAATTTCCTCCAACTTCCATACTTACATAATAAAATGACAGAAAAGTCAAAACTGTACATTACAAATATTTAAAAAAAAAGACTCGCTGGGTGTTCGACATAAGATACCGAAGCCGAAAATATAGTTAGAAAAATTTTTGTCTGTTTGTTTGTCTGTTTGATTTGCTTTGTCCGAAAGGATCTCGAAAAGTACTAAATAGATTTGATTCAAAATTTTAACATATATTAACTAGGAGTAGGGTCTTCAAATAGGCTATATATAACCACGCTACATATCCTAGGGGCTAAGCAGAGAGCAATCAAATTTGCATTATAACACAATTTTCACGCGTCAACAACTAGTTTAATAATAATGAGTAAAGGTGCTAACTAACCTGCTGCAACATTCTTTTTGGGAGGACTCAAATTCCGATTTGAGCACCTTCGCCGCAGTTTATTAAATAATCCTTTCGCTATCGGAGGCATTTTATCACATTAAAACATGTACTGAATACGATAAAAAGTGCCTATGGTGAGTTTCTGGCGAGTTTTAAAAGCTGACAAAGAAGTACCTAGTAGTCAAAAACAGCGGTTTTTAAAACAAACATTTTTTTATTCTAACTACCCTCAATTGCATAAAGTGGTGCTAAGCTTATGTCAAGATAAGGGCGTTTCCACACTATACGATCTAACATCCGATTTATGTGGAGCTTTATAAAAATCATACGAATACTTTAAAAGAGAAAGATTTGCTTGTTCGTTTTCGAAATACTCTGAAACTACTTGACCTATTCTAAAGTAAAATAGGTTACATGGAAGTTTGTATAATTATATTATGTGCAGCTGTGAGATCCTTGAGGCACAAACCAGCCTCACCTCAAAGCAGAAAGCTAATCGTTTGCCTCTTTTTGCGGTTGTGAGGTCATAATACCATGTGTCCCTCCAAGGTCTACATCTATCATTCTTGTATACAGAGCTATGATAAGAAAGATAGAGAAAGAAAGAGTTAAAAAGAGAGGCAGAGAGAGTGTGAACTGTATTTTTACTAGCTGATGCGCGCGGCTTCGACCGCGTGAAATTTGGTTCCCGCTCCCGTGACCCGTGGGAACATTTTCCCGGAATACAATGTTGCCTATGTGTTATTCTGGACTATTCTATAGCCCTGTACCAAATTTCAGGCAGATCTATTTAGCTGTTAGAACGTGATTGAGTAATAAACAACCCAAACTCTTTACAAACTTACTCATTTATAATATTAGTAGGATTAGATTCAGTTTAGTAAGTCGTTTCAGACATAAACCGTTGTATCGTATCCTCAGCAAAGTCAGATTTCATAATATCAACCAAAATTATTGCTATCAAATAAATATAAAAACGTACGTTGCGTGTGGTGACGTATTTATATTTGAATTGACATGTTATTTTACAACCGATGTGGGTAGATCAAAATATACATGAACGATATGTAGGTAACTATGATTGATATGCTTGATGGTAATCTGTTCAGCAAAGGAATTGATAATAAAATAAAGACTACACAACACACGTACTTGTGCCTGTGCAAAACGTGAATGTAGTGGAATAATTTGGGCGCGAAAACGATTGCCGTTTGTTGTATTTAATTTTTTTTTTTTATTTCGTGTTTGTAATTGAAATAGTGAATTGTTTGACTTAAATAAACATGATTATAAAGGCAAAAATTAATAAACATTTATCTCATTAGTTTATTTATTTATGATATTTCCGCCTTTGGGAAATAAGTTTCCTTTCCTGTCTTATCTATCTATATATATAAAAATCAATGCCACTTTTCGTTGTAATTTTATAACTCAAGAACGGGCTCACCTATCCAAACCAAATTTTAAGGTTTTATTCGGACTATTTAGTAGATGGTTTATGTGAAGTTTGCTCAAAATCGGTCGAGCGGTTCTTCATTTATCACGCAAACGAAGTTGCGCGGGTCAGCTAGTCTATATATATAAAAATCAGTGCTACTTTTCGTTGTAATTTTATAACTCAAGAACGGGCTCACCTATCCAAACCAAATGTTTAGGTTTTGTTCGGACTATTTAGTAGATGGTTTATGTGAAGTTTGCACAAAATCGGTCGGGCGGTTCTTCATTTATCATGCAAACGAAGTTGCGCGGGTCAGCTAGTACGAATTAAAAAATGACCATTTAATAAATTTATGTGTATTAAATCCTAAAATTAGAATTATGCATTGAGCAATTTTTGCATCTGTTGTGTATAATATAAAATCAACTAAAACACTTGTTTCACTTCACATAAGTAATGAGTTTCAGTTTTGTAACATGTAAAACTTGCAACACAAATCTGGGTTATTGTTGCTGTTTTGAGTCATATTACAAATCTTACTTAATATTATAAATGCGAAAGTTTGTAAGTGTGGATGTGTGGATGTTTGTTACTCTTTCACGCTCTAACGGCTTAACGCATCTGGCTGAAATTTTGTACAGGCATAGATTATGGCCTGGAATAACACATAGGCCACTTTTTATCCCGGGAATAAGTTCCCACGGGAAGCGGGAACGGCAACAAATCTTACGCGGGCGAAGCTGCGGGCATCAGCTAGTACTATAATATTATCTTTGGTCATATTCGGCGGTACTAGGTACTCATAAATTACCTACTTGAAGCCTACATTTACGATTTTTTTTATTCACGGACATTTTTCAATAAAGCTAGAAATAACCTGATAGTGTAATGGATATCAGTAAATACTTTTAAGTACGCACATACTTATCTATACTAATATTATAAAGGGGAAAGTTTTGTTTTTTTGTTTGTTTGTAACGAATAGGCTCCGGAACTACTGGACCGATTTGAAAAATTCTTTCACTGTTGGGAAGCTACACTCTTTGCAGTGAACATAGGGTATATTTTATGCCCGTATTCCCACAGGAACGGGAACTACGCGGGTGAAACCACGTGACGTCCGCTAGTCATTCATAAACACACTCTCTCGAGACAAACATTTAAGGATCACACAATTTTTTTTCTATGGTAAGAAGGGAATCGAACCCGACCTCGTTGATTTGCAGTCACACATTTCACCTCTAGACCAAAGAGGCAGTCGAAGCTTGTGTTGTTGTATTGGAGTTTGTATCTTAATTCTTAAGTAAGTACTGTTGTTCTTTTCATCAAAGTTTCACCAAAATGGCGGCCGTAGGTCTGTTGTGAGTCCCGGGACATCCTTCCGAGGGCTTAACCGGGGCTCCCAACCACAGGCTGTTGGGCGTTACGTGAGGTTTTTTAGTAGGTAAGAGTCCGGCATAACATCCTCTGAGGATTTTCCATCACGTAAAAAAAAAGTTTCACCAAAATAATTCAATAAATCTAAATTCTTTCCCATTCTTCAATAGAGATTAGATTACGGTGATATGATTGCAGTTGTTTTGTCGAGAATTTGTAACAATTTACCAGATTTGGCATCAGTTCATAAGATTATCCTATATACCTATATATTACCTATTGATAATGATAACATCAGAAATATCAAAGAATCAGTGCAGCCTTGTGTACTGTGATTGTGGCTGGAGTATCAACCGATTCAAACCCCAAACTTGCGCTGCATCGCTGCATCTAGTATATGCCCAGCCGTCTATTGATAGTCTTGGGGTATCCTTCCGAGGGCTTACCCGGGGCTCCCAACCGTAGGCAGTTAGGTAGGATACGTGTGGGTTTTAGTCGGCAGGAGTCCGGCATAGCATCCATGTAGGATTTTCCTCACGTTGAAAAACGCCCAGCCGAATCTATCCTGTTTTAATGCTTATTAACGTGATAAGGCACTTAATTTTACTGTAGTTTCAATAGCTGATCTGTAACCGATCATTGCGTTTAGAATTTTACGCTACGGTCAGTTTTTGGTATTTTCGTTTATTGCTTCGAAAAGCAAACTAAGCCGTTGATCCTGTATAACGTGGGCCAGTCTGTTCCTCTTAGTTTCGTCACGGCAATAGTCTGCAAACATCAATAGTCTACGGTGACCACTTTAGCTCTGATGCACTGTGTTCATGTCTGCCACCACCCTGCCCCCAAATACGAAGTACACCTCCTTCTTCTCAGTCGATCACTCTTGTAAGAGCGGTCGTGGCTACTAATGAGCAGGACTGCGATTCGCTTTTGCCATCCACTTTCGGGGCTGTTGCACATCTCACTATGTCCCTCCACTTTTTGCGATGTTCAGCACTGCGAGAGCATTGTACTGCGGTCGACTGAGTAGCAGTTCTAACAACATCCATCTATCGGGTTGGGGACCGATCGCGACCCCGTGACCTTGTGCCCGAAGTACACCAAAGGTTTCCAATTTCATCCGAAAAGGTACTGCTGCATCTAATGCTATCTGAGCGACTAAGCTTAGGTAATATATACCTAAATGATTTGTGACACAGAGGACAGAAAGCATTTTTATTTCGCGTGAGAAACAGCAGAGATAACATGTGTAATCAAATTCTTATCATATCCAAATATTACCAAGCATGATAGTACAGAAACAACAGTAGTGTTATCAAAACCATTACAGATACTCAAAAGTTGAACAAATTGAGATAAATCAGTGTACAATTTGAAATAAGATGAAGATTACTTGTGGGCTTATATGAAAGATAGTAGAAGTACCTTTTATGATACAGGGATGTTGAAATTGCGATGTTTTATGTCGTTTCTTTGAGCTGTCTTTCAATGTTATGAAGTAAGAAGGCTGATCATGGGACCTTTAACTTGAGGACCACTGTCAGTAGTCATATGGCGGGCGGCGTAAATTTCAAATAATATTATAAAGAGGAAAGATTTGTTTTTTTGTTTGTAACGAATAGGCTCCGAAACTACTGGACCGATTTGAAAAATTCTTTCTCTGTTGGAAAGCTACACTCTTTACGGTGAACATAAGCTATATTTTATTCCCGTATTTACACGGGAACAGGAACTACGCGGGTGAAACCGCGTGACGTCCGCTAGTCTTCTTCTTATATGCGTGACGTCCGCTAGTAATATATATATATACATAAATACATGCCTTATGCCGACAGTTTTTTGTGCGTAGTCATAATAACTCCTGACACAGTTCAATGGCCGTCAACAAGATGCATGACATTGCCCTCGTTCCGATAACTATTATACTTATTTACCGTTTCTCTTACGTGATCAATAGGAAACAATCTTTGTTTCACTGCAGAGAGTTTTGTATGTTAATAAAATAAGGTAATTTGACCGTAATAATATGGACTGTGATAGAATTGATGGGTTAAAAGATGCAAACCTGTAGGTACAGCTAGGTTCTCTAAGAATTTATTGTTTGAAATACTTACAAATAATTTACTCTTGAAAGCATACACGTTATTTTTTTCGAAAGTTAGGATCCTCGAAAAACGTGGCATTTTGGCAGCAAAACGATTCGATCTCGATGTTTTTCAATGCTTTTGCCATAAGATTTAAATCCTGTGAAGCACGAGTAAGGTGACATTACTTCATTATGAGAATAAGAGTCGTGGTCCTCATTCGGTAATTTCATTTGTTCATTTTCTTACTCTTTTTTATTTGAAACTAGCGGACGTCACGCGGTTTCACCCGCGTAGTTCCCGTTCCCGTGGGAATACGGGAGTAAAGTATAGCCTATGTTCACCGCAAAGAGTGTAGCTTTCCAACGGTGAAATATTTTTTTAAATGGGTCCAGTAGTTTTTGAGTTTATTCGTCACATACAAAAATACAAATCTTTCCTCTTTATAATATTAGGTAGTATAGATAGTATAGAGAAGTTTTTGTCTACTGCAATATCCAGTCCAGTAGTTAGAGTACCTGACTACGGATTCGGAGGTCGTGGGTTCGATTCCTACCCAGGACAAATCTCTTTGTGTGATGAGTACATTGATTTATTCTGTGTCGGGGGGTGTTATTTATCATGATGTATATTTTGAAGCACAAGCTTATATTAGCTCAATTTGGGCTAGATGATGTTGTGTAAGAATGTCCAAACATATTTTTATATTTAATGATGTAAAAGGGTCCTAAAAAATAAGGCCGTATAGCGGCACTTCAGGCGGTCAGCGCAAAAGAGGCCTAGCCCAAATTTTTTATCTTGCGATTTCAAACTATAAACTTGTTAACAATAAATAGAATATCAAGCTATCTCCTGTTTTACCATCCTTTTTTTTACGTGAGGGAAAATCCTCCGGACTCCTACCGACTAAAAAACCTCACTTAACGCCCAACAGCCACGGTTGTGAGCCCCGGGTAAGCCCTCGGAAGGATGTCTCAGGACATGGATAGCGTTGTAACGTTAATTTTGCTTCTTTTCTTTTGCTCTGTTAAAAATAAAAAAAAAAGCCACTCAGGCCATTACTACACAGGAAAATAGGTAGTTGAGGGTTAGGCCACTTTCTGTTGCACTCATTTCACCTCCATTCTCACTCGGGCTTTTTAAGCGACCGGTATTGGTATCCTTTAGTGGTCAGGCAGTGTGACGTGAGGGATTCACGCACGCCACTCCTCCCCAAGAAGAGGGATAACATTATTTTGAAGCGCTCGTGGCCCCGCGGACTCAGTGTTCTGTAAACTATCACTGCAGTAAGCAACATTTACTATGGCCGGATATGGATGGGTGACCACCACGTGGACCACTTTCTGACATTTATTTACGAGTGTTTCCGTGCTTCGGAAGGCACGCTAAGCCGTTGGTTCCGGTTGTCAATAAAATGACAGTCGTTAAGCCAAGTTGAAGGCCTTACGGGCGGCTTAAAAAATTTTTAACTGTGGGTCGTCACAACCTGCGCCCGGGTCGGCAGCGCGTGTGTAGCGCCTCTGGTGTTGCAAACGTCTATAGGCTACGGTTACCAACCTTCCGGTGGGCCGTAAGCTTGTCTGCCACCTAAGTAGTACAAAAAAAAACCCGAACAACCCCCATAGACGCGGAATGGCACCCGTTAGGAATCCTGGAGAGCCCTTCCGAGGGCTTTCCCGGGGTTTCCAACCGTAAGCACTAAGTGGCGAACGTGTGTGGTTTTTAGTTGGAAACAATCCGAAATAGCATGCATGGCGGATTTTTCTCGCGTTAAAAAAGAGTATGATCGTATGTACATTTTACTCGTGAAATTGAAAATTAACTGGAGAGTAAAAGAAATTCATTCTTGAGAAAATGAGGTAGGTAGGTACCTATCACTCCTATAGTTTTTTTACTACTTTGCAAACATGAAGCGGAACCTTTCTTCAAACAGCTTTTTGTACATTTTTTTTTACAATCAAGGGCGTCATGACGAGACTGCCGCGCCGAGATGCTGTATTACAAGAATCTGATCGTTAGTCCCGGTTGCATCCAAGACTTGGACATGCTGCTTTATGAAAAAAATGTGCTGTGAAATATTCGTAATTAAGAATGGAAGCGTGCGAGGAAAATCGGCGGAATAGTCAGATTAATGATTTTCTACTTTTGAAAATGTCCGTCAACCGCCAATTGGTCAACCGTAAGCCCCTTTTCACATGTACCGGCGTGATTTGCCCGGCAACCGCTTGCATCGCCGCCGGGTACCCGGCACTGGCTACCCGGCAACCGGTACGTGTGAAAAGGTAACTACTAACTCCTTCAACTTGGCTTCACGACAACCTTATTCCTGGTAGCCATGACCAACAGCTTTACGTGCCTTCCAAAGCACGAAACCACTATCCAACATATCGGGATTAAATTGCGAAATGGAGTCACTAGTGGTGGAATGTTTGAACAAAATTGGAAATAACTCTAAGATGAATATTAAATGGGTAAAACTTATTGACTTCAAGTCTGTTATTTGCAGTAAGTGCTATGTGATATTTATAGAACGGGAAGTACGCGTTGAATCTGAATACTGCGGGATCTGTAGCACAGAAAACATTGCCTGTAGTGAGTAGGTGAGAATATACAGTACTTGCGGACGTCACGCGGTTTCACCCGCGGAGTTCCCGTTCCGTGGGAATACGGGAATAAAATGTAGCTTATGTCCAGCACAAAGAGTATAGCTTCCCAACAGTGAAAGAATTTTTCAAATCGGTCCAGTAGTTTCGGAGCCTATTCAATACAAACAAACAAAAAGCACTCAAATCTTTCCTCTTTATACCTAATTTTAGTAAAGATGACCGTACAGCGTTTTAATATCTCTCAGATTTCAGGAAATGATCTACAGTCAGTCATGAAATGGATTATCTAAGAATTGCCGTGAATTTTATCTTAGGACTATCGATATTATAACTTTAGGCCTGCCTAAAATCATTGCTTTAGGACCACTGGGATCAAAAATAGGATATGCATTATGCATCCTATCAAATATTTCGACAATGACTATGACAAAAATATATAGAAATACAATTATTATCAAGAAAACCAGTCCTTACCTATAACAATGTATCCTTCTTGTTTTCTTAGGAATTTGCTCAATGAGAGCTCAAGCCTTGCACCTATGTTGCACAAAGCCATTTTGGCAACTAAAGATTTGCGTCAAATGAAATAAATGTAATTTATTTCCTCAGTTGAGTCAAACACTTCGCTTGATAGACGTACAGAGACTGCATTTCATTTACGATAGAATAGCGAAACCAACATTTCCTTGTATAAGAAACTACCATTAATTACAACACGTAAAAACTTTTCACAAAGATAACACTGTTTACACAGCACAGCTATCACAAGAGATTTACGTTCCACAGATAAATTTTACTTCAAACTTTGCACAGATTTATTTACATAATTATTATTACAAAGACAAACAATGCTACTGAACTTTATGCTGTCAAGATCACACTATAGTCACATCACATGTAAAAAAATTAAAAAAACTAAAGTCAAATCGAACACAATAATTAAAATAGCTCAAACACGTTCCATTTTAAAAATACTAATTTCAAATTCGAACGAACGCGTCTTGCACATAACACTTTAATTAGTACTGAACCGACCGATACGATTTTATACTCGGGAACTCCATTAAAACAATAATTTTAGTGCTAATATTATACGATTAATAGTTTACGTAGTGAGGATAAAGTAATATAATGCGCTTGTTTACCCGTTTTATTTATTACTCGAATGACAATGTAATAAATTTTACTTAAAAAAATATTTTACACCTCTATCGCGCAACGTCGAATAAAATTACTGAAAATAAATTATGTTTTTTAAAACGATATTGTGTGTTAAGGCTGAGGTCATGACTGTATTCGAAAGTCAAAGTAAGTAGGTAGATGTTATCAGAACGGTTAAGAATTACAAACAATGGGTTTGAGTTTGCATTCTCATGTATCTATCTATGCATCTTTGTAAAAGATTACGTTTTGAAGAGAAAACTTAGGTCATTATTCCTCGGTGATTCATCAATCCTAGTGTTCCCTATAAAATATCACTCATCAATCACAAGGAGTCTAAGGCTGTTCGCGAACCAAACCCCCCAAACACGCGGGATAGCAACCGAACCGGGTACACTACATTAATACGAAAAACTTAATTCCGAGAGTCACAATCACGAATTTCATAATTCCGAATTTCATAAGTCCGAATGATTCGAAATCCCGAAAGTCAAAAATCCGATGTTTCATAAATTCTTTTTATTAAAAGTCATAATTTTAAAATTCCGAATGTTTACAATTCCGACTGTCAGAATGCCGAATTTCAAGAAACCGAACCGTTGAATTCCGAATCATTAAAAATCCGCCATATCATAAATACGAACTCCGATTATCAAAAATCCGAAATATCATAAATACGAAGGGTGAATGTGGTTTCCACCCGTTCTTGTTTGAATTATAATCTTCGGAATTTTGAACATCGGAATATTGAAATTCGGAAAAACATGTTTCGGAATTTTTGGGTGTTCCCAACCGAACCACCCCCTGGGCCCTGGGCGAGGCCGCAGTGGCGGCCGTGGGTCTGTTGGGAGTCCTGGGACATCCTTCCGATGGTTTACCCGGGGCTCCCAACCATAGGCTGTTGGCCGTTACGTGAGGTTTTTTAGTCGGTAGGAGTCCGGCATAACATCCATGAAGATTTTGAAGTCAACCCGACTAGGTTGTTTGTATTACAATTCATACAATACTGTACACTGTACGGTTTCTGTATAATTATTTATCGACTTGACTTTAGCATCTGAAGAATGAAGAAACCGATGTTTGAAACCTTTTTGCACGTGGAATAGGTACGACAAAAATGCTAATACGAATGGAATAACAACGATTAATATTGGCCGTGACTACCAAGGAGGTTCTATGTGTACATAGAAATAGTCTTCCTAGCTTTGCAGAGTAAAAAATAACGCCATCTTTTGTCAAACTAATGAATTAATAAATCGACTGTTGACCTCCAGATTTTACAGTTGCTATGCAATGCACGCGCGCAGATTAAAATGTTAATAACTAGTGGACGTCACGCGGTTTCACCCGCGTAGTTCCCGTTCCCGTGGGAATACGGGAATAAAATATAGCCTATGTTCACCGCAAAGAGTAAAGCTTTCCAAGAGTGAAAGAATTTTTGAAATCGGTCCAGTTGTTCCGGAGCCTATTTGTTACTAACAAACAAACAAAAAAACAAATCTTTCCTCTTTATAATATTAGTATAGATAAGCTATGCACCTTTGCAATCTTGCGATAAACGGAATGTAAGTAGGTCGGAACATTTATTTTAATTTTTTTGCCATCAAATTAAAATTATTTTTCTATCTCACAGCTGTATGTCTCGGTCACAAAAGGTGTCCGAAGTTCTTTACACTTTTTTTTGTTTTGGTTACTTTTTTGTTCCGTTGGAAATGGGGGTTTAATGGAGTCAAACGGATATTATAACTTAAACTAAAATTGCGAAATTCGTATGAGGTGTTAATTAAAAGTACACATCTGTGTTAGGATTTCCTCTCAAAAACCAACCTCCGTTATAATGACATTTGTTTTTTCATCTTAGCACCATAGATTGATTCTATACTCTCCCTGAATTGCCGGTTCAAAAGATAGACAAAGTTTTTTTTATAGTACTAAAGCGGCAGACAAGCCTACGGTTCACCTAATTGGATGTGGTCACCGAAGCCTATCAACGTTTGCTACGACCCTGCAAGAACCTTCTAAGACCCCTTTTGAAGAACCCCATACAGTTGTCGTTTAGGAAAACCGAGGCAGGGAGTTTCATAAGTGTTTCTTACTTAATTAATTGTTTGCAAACAAACAGTCTACATTGACTGTTTGCGTACAAAATTTTCTTATGCAACAAATTCACATAGAAATATTCCACTTGTTTGTTTGTCAGAGGTTATCTCAGAAATTGCAATACCGTTTTTATCTTCACTTTTACTTTAATGAGCATACATGTTTGAGATTAATTAGTTGCGTATTGCTATCATGAGTAATGACTTAATGACATTCTATATATTAAATGCATTATCATCATTAATGAGCGGACTGCGTCAAGGGCGCAGTGGTGTTGGATTCTAAACCCGGGTCGGGTCCAATATTTGTATGAACCACAATAATGTTTTGTTTAGAATTTCGGTGTTTTCTACGTACTTATTTAGAAGTATATAAATACTATACTAACCACTTAATCCTATCCTACTTCTTACAAATATTGTAAATGTGAAAGTTTGTGAAGATATTTGGATGTTCGTTACTCCATCACGCTCTAACGGCTGAACGGATTGAGCTGAATTTGGTACAGGGATAGATAATAGTCTGGAATACACGTAGGCTACCCACATCATCCCGGGAATATCTTTACACCAGCGGCGAAGGCTGAATTTTTTCAAAAGGAAAGCCGGTGAAAAAAATATTATCCAGTTGGTCACACCTGTAGTGTAGGTATTTTGCGTATTTATTAAATGGTGGCGCGCGGCGGTGTAATGCCTTTTGTGTTTTGTTTGCCACCTGTACTATACTCGTAAGATCCATGTACTTAATTTAAAACAATGTCTTATGTGCATGATAAATTGGCTTATAAAAAAGTATCATAAATTATCTACTGATGACTAAAAAGATATTCAAATTTACACTAACCATGTTTTGAAATTATTCTACTACTCTCTGCAAGCTCATACCTACCTATTTCAAATTGTTTCGATTGAAGTTAATTGAAAATAATTCATAAATTTGGGACATAGACGCGAAATAGGTATAGGTACTTCTAATGTTTTTAATAATATGCATGTACTAGCTAATGCCCGCAGTTTCACCCGCGTAAAATTAGTTCCCGTGGGAAGTTACTCCCGGGATAAAAAGTAGCCTATGTGTTATTCCAGACTATAATGGATATCTGTATCAAATTTCAGCCCGATCCGTTCAGCCGTTCGAGCCTGAAAGAGTAACAAACATCCACATTCACACTCACAAACTTTCACATTTATAATATTAGTAAGATTTCAAGTACCTATAGAGTATTAAAAACCGCGATATTTTACAATACAAAATTGAAATAAAAACATACTTCTTATCTATTTTTTCAAAAATATCTGACAAAGTGATTCTATCTATGGAACAAAACTGCTTTATTATGTTATAAACTATTAATGAAACATTCAGCCAAAATAAAGATTATTAGGTATCCCAAGCCATTGAACTAATATCACTAGCGTATTCTGAGATACCTACTTGATAAATATAAAAAAACTGACCTTTATTTTTTATCGAACCCGTAATACCGAAGGCCTACGTCCATCAGTGAGCATTGTATGTGACTCCAAAACAATAATCACGTGTACAGAAATCACAACAAAACACAGAACACAAAACACAATTTTACACACTTTCACGATGTATTTAGTACTTGAAGTAGATAATTATTTATAATTAACTAATAAACAGCACAATACTTTATAAAGTCAATTGAAACTATGATATGTTTTATTATTATTCACGGGAAACGCATGTGAAATGAAGTAATAACAACACATCAAATTAAAAACACACTTCGATGCAAAACGTTTCGACGTGCGTTGGGTGCATTTAAATTGTTCGAGTTTTCAAGTCAAATACGTTGTCCTTTTCTATTAATATGACTGTCTCAGGTGTAAGCCACGAACTCATGGCTTACTTTAGGCGAAAATCCACGAATCAAATCTTGAAAAAATGTGAGAGAATAGGACGCATATATACATTTGCGTAGTACTAACGAAGCAGACGCAAAATGATCAGGAAGCCGGGCTTACCGCGTGATGTCAGAGATAGGGTCTTTGAACTTTGACTCGAAAATTTATTGCTATGACTTTTGTAGCAGGGGTTGAGACGAAAATGCCGACTTACCATGTAAATTTGCAAATATTTTTATATTTGAATGAGTGTTCGAGAATATATAATTGTGTTTATTAGTTATGAGTAAATATTACATGTCACTGCCCGATCTGAAAAGGGAAGCCACAAGGAATGGGCTTCTATGGACAATTCGCCACTGCTTTACACGGGAAGCAGAAACGAGTACAGAATGTCACGCAGGCGAAGCAGGGAGCTTCTAGTGACCGGCAGCCTGAGGACGGTGAGGGGGCTGCTCACCATCCTTACAGAGGGGCAAGTGCGAGTTTCGGCGAGCGCCTGTCGACATTCACGAGTGAGCGCGTTATGGCCGATTTGTATGGAATCGAGACAAGTTCTCGCGTTTACAGCCAGGTGGCGGGGTCTCGATTCCATACGAATTGGCGCGCCGTGAATGTCGACAAGCTCACGCAAAAACTCGCACTTGCCCCTCAGATGAGGCCCTAGACGACAGCGTGACGTGAGGGATTCACGCACGCCACACCCCTTCCAAGAAGCGGGATAACACGCAAACAACCCCCTAAAGACGCGGAATAGCACCCAAGTCCCGAACCCCTCTTATGTGAGGCCGTAGTGGTAGCCGTAGGTCTTTTGGGAGTCCTGGGGTCATTCTTCCGAGGGCTTACCCGGGGTTCCCAACCGTAGGCTGTTAGGTAGGAGACATGTGGTTTTTAGTCGGTAGGAGTCCGGCATAGCATCATTGTAGGATTTTCCTCACGTTAAAAAAAAATAAAACGAGCTTCTAGTAGTATTTTCGTTGTTTATACCTTAATATCAACACTAATTTGCTTATATTTGCTTTATTTAGGCTAAAAGGCGCTGTATAACTATTTCATACCGTTAATACGTGGTAAGCCTTTACTGTGTCGAATGAAAGAGAAAAATAAATACCTAAGAAAAGCCGTCATAAAAGTGTACTTAAGAGGTTCATTAGTGTGTTGAACACTTCAAAAATGGAGCATGTAAGCAGAGATGTGCCCCACTAACCTGGTTTCATTGTGACTACTAACTGAATAACTGAATAAAACAACCTATTCATTTATTTATATACACATTACACATACATATTCTATGTTTAGTTATACTACTTACTAAAACGGCAGACAAGCATACGGCCGACTTGGTGGAAAGTTGTCACCGTTCAAACGTTTGCAACACCAGGGAAGCGCTACACTCGCACTGTCTACAAAAACCAGTCCCTCTTTTGAGGAACCACCCACCCGAAACAAACCCACCCTTAAGGACGTTTTTTAAGAAGTCTCGATTGCAGAAGTTGAACATAAATAAGAACTTAACAATTGGATGTAAAGTTCGAATAGTTATTTTCTAATTTGAAATTGAAGAAAGAGCTCGTAACCACAGCAGTTCAGCTACGTTCAGTGTTTAAGTTTTTTGGGGTAAATTGAATCTAACCGTAACATTAGTGGCAACTGATTCTGTAATTTGTGTTTTTGTTTTCTATATTTTTTTTTATTGATTTTTAAGTTGTTGAGTGTTGCGCGCTTTCTGTATTTATACCTAACAAATAGCAAAATGTGAAAACTTGGGCTCCCTGTACTTAACCTGTTGAATTGTAAGACATAATAGCTGTAAGTTTTGCAAATCACAAATAAATAAATATATAAATAAATAAATAAAAAGTTTGGTGCAGCGTACCTTTGTTTCAGGTGATTATGGAAATCCTCCTGACCATGCTGAACTTCTACCGACAAAAAACCGTAAGGTAAGGTAAGAGTATCTACTTTGGTACCGTCATCAATCTACGACCGGGAGTCCCGAATGACATCTCAGAAGAGAAGAATAGCCTTAGGTTTCTCAAAGATACACGCTGAAGTAGACAGTCTTTTCTTTGTAACGTGAGGGAAAATCCATCATGAATGCTATGCCGGACTCCTATCGACTAAAAAACCTCACGTAACGCCCAATAGCCTATGGTTGGGAGCCCCCTCTTACCGTACTCAGGCCCTCGGTTATGGAGGCCGATAGTCTTGTGCGAAGACACGTCGGTGGCGCCCAAGCCGCCGACTGCGGAACTCGGGTGGGAGAGTTCTCTCCCGTTCCCGCACCGCCCGCCGTGTTTAAAAAACACCTCACTTATCCTGCCTAACAGCCTTCGGTTAGAAGCCCCGGGTAAACCCTCGGAAGGATATCCCTGGAACCGTTGACAGGGTATCGGAGTAATGGGAGTAATAATGAAAGTACCTAGTCACATTTACACGGTGTTATCGGAGTTGGTTTTTCTTTGTCTTCCTAGAACTGGAATTGAGTAGGTACCTACTATTATGGTGCAGACTTACGTAGTAACTATTTAGTAATCTGTGGTGCAGACGTCGTCCATTACAACTTATTACTATTATGCTATGTAGTGTAGTACAAAGTATAATAGGTCCATTATTCTAATGACCTCTAGGATTCCCCTCGGGGGTTTCTTTGTCGCCAAAACATTGTTTGAAATACGATGAGCTCAAATAAATGTTTATGTAAAGAATACAATTTGTTCCAATCATGACAACAGAAAATGAATAGATCGTTATTATTGTATGTATGTATGGATGTATAAGGTTATTTGTAATAATAATATGTTATGTTCCATCTATGTATGTTACATCTTTGTAAGGCCGTAATATCTTCTATGAATGATGCTGCAACCTGCAACCACTTTCCTCTCAAAGATGTGGATAAAATATTTTAAGAAATTAGTGTGCTAACGTTTTCAAAGATTTTTCATATTTAGACAACTTAGTTCAGACGGGACTTAAACCACAGGGCGGAAACTCCAGCTTGAATGTGTGCGTGTGATCAATTAAATGTAAGCAAATTGTCCGTCAACGCGCACGTCAACTCTACTGACAGCTGTGGCGCGACAGGGAGTTGCCGATCTGTATGTAAGGCGTAAAGCAAACGACGGGGCCGGCCGGGCCGGGCAATTTGACCGCGCACGATAGCACTATGGGAATCCTATACTATCAACGCACACGAAGGGCAAAAAGACCGCACCGCAGTTGTCCGCCGGTCGGTGGCGGCGCGGCTAGCCGCCATGGATCACACAAACCAGTTTGTATGAAGTAACGCAGACGGCGGCGCGGGGCGGCTAGCTCAGTCTCTTCGCTAGAACGAACGTCGTGAACTAACTGCCTCTGCCCGTCCGTCGTGTGCGTTGCGTTCGCAGGGCGGGCAGTCGCGGGCATCGGCGGACCGACGCGGTCTTTATTACGTCACGGGCAAAAAGTCCGGCCCGCCCCGTCGTCTGCCTGCTAATAGGTACAGATCGGCATCTCCCTGTCGCGCCTATATATTATCTTTGCTTAAACTCCTGGCATTAGCCTGACGCAGAGCAATGTCTGCCAACTTAGCTGAAGAACCATATTCTTCGTCAGTCAACCATCTTTGCCAGTCAATGATGATAAGTACCTTTTTTACACCACTATAAGGTTGCATACAAGAATATATAGCCCACGTGATGGAAAGTGCTCGTGGCCCCGCGGACTCAGTGTTCTGTAAAAGATCACTGCAGCAAGCAACTTTCATTATGGCCAGTCCAAGGATGGGTGACCGTCCATGTGATCACTTTGTGACATTTATTTGAGCGTTTCTGTGCTTCGGAAGGCACGTTAAGCCGTTGGTCCCGGTGGACAGTAAAATGTCAGTCGTTAAGCCAAGTTAAAAGCCTTTTTTGGCTTAAAAATTTCAACAGCAGGCAGTCACAACCTGCGCCTGTCCGTCCCAACACGGCAATATGGCTCACCACCTATTACGTGGGTCAAATTATAAAAATGTGGGCATATATAATAATATGCCTCTGCCTACCCCTTCGGGGATAAAGGCGTGACCATATGTAGTAGGTATGATGGAAAATGGTCATCGTAGCGTATTTGCAACACCAGAGGCGCTTTTTTTTAAATGTGAGAGAAAATCCTTCTTGGATGCTATGCCGGACTCCTACCGACTAAAAAACCTCACGTAACGCCCACAGCCTATGGTTGGGAGCCCCGGGTAAGCCCTCGGAAAGATGTCCCAGGACTGGTCCCAGGCGTTACACTCGCACCGCAATGTGATAAAATAGGTAATAATAATAATATTATGTCTGTAGGAGGTCATTCAAGATCATAAGTAGATAATACATTCTATGCATTTTTAAATAGTGGCGACGGCCGCGACGGGACACAATGTGAAAATAATTAAATTAAATAAACAATATTTAAAATGAATACTTACCTCAAAATTTGCACATTTCTTTGTACAGTTAAGACTTTTTAATTCGTTAAAATAGAATAGAGGACAATCGCAGGACAATCCGTGGCTAGCCTTAATCATTAATCTCTTTTATGATAAAGCCAACACGCCAGTTTAGATTTACCCTCGCATACAAGGGAATCCTTGAATTCCAGGTTTTGCGAAAGTTAAGATGTCTCTAATTTCTGAACTACAAATTCCTTAACATTGAAACTTGTGTGAAAGAATACTTAAAGTACTCCCTTTATAACACTCAAAAAAAAATTTAGAATCGGGCCACGCATTGAGAAGTTACAACTAAAAAATCATTTGTCTTTCATCCCCTCTCCCAAAGGAACCGCGCAAAATATCGGGATCAAAAGTATCCTAGAACCTTCCTCGGATTATAAGCTCTGATTGTACCAAGTTTCATTCGAATCGATTCAGTAGTTTCTGCGTGATACTTATTCGGGATACAGACAGACAGACATGAAAGATTAAATTGCATTCTCGGCATCAGTATCGATTAGAGAACGCCCTACAATTAAATATCTTTCATGTACAGACTTTCGAACCTTAACAGTTTTATTAATCTATACATATGTATATACATATAAATAACGAAAGGTTGGTGGATATTATTGGCGTTTTAAGAGGGTTCATGAGAAACAGTCTGGTGACAAATACACGCACAGACAGACGGAGTATCGGTAATAGGATCCCGTTAATACTCTTTGGGTACTAAATCCCAAAAATAGAAACATATTGTTACCAGTTACATTATACCTATCGCTAGTCTAGACTATAAGTACTTATACATACATGGACATGTCATTTATCCCCGAAGGGGTAGGCAGAGGCATTTTTATATGCCCACATTTCACCTTTTTAGAATTTGTCTCACATAATAGGTGGTGAGCCGTATTGCCGTGTTGAGATGGACAGGCGCAGGTTGTGACTTCTTGCTGTTGAAAACTTTCAAGCCGCCTAAGAGGCCTTCAATGTTGCTTAACGACTGCAATTTTACGGGCAAGCGGGACCAATGGCTTAACGTGCCTTCCGAAGCACGGAAACGCTTAAATAAATGTCATGGATCATGGATCCCATCTAAGGACTGGCCATAGTGAAAATTGCTTACTGCGGTGATCGTTTACAGAACACTGAGTCCGCGGGGCCACGAGCGCTTCTGTGCTTTTTTATAAGGAAGCCAATTGAAACTACCAGTAAATAAAGCCATTAAAGCAAGTTAAGCTTGTAAAATTCGTGAAGTATGTATATAAATATAATCTCGGTTTATTGTCAAAATATAATAAAACATGGCCTCCGCAACTTTAGCTAATCATTTAAATTTGTGTACCTAGTAGTTCTATAGTAATCTCGTATTTTGTTTAGATAAATCTCATAAGTATGTCCTTACATAGTTACGCATTTTGGTATACATACATACATACATATCATCACGCCTGTGTCCCATCGGGGTAGGCAGAGACTATGGCCTTCCACTTGCTACGATCCTGGCATACCACTTTCGCTTCTTCAAATTTCATAAGTGCTTTCATACACGCTCGCCGGTTAAGGGTTCTCTTGACCTGGCCTTTTTCCAACAGGTCATCAATTGGATTGCCATGCGTTCGCGGATGACCCCTACCAGTTTGCCCATTCATTCTCGCCTTAAAGATATGTTTAGTCAGTCTATTTTCATCCATCTTCTCGACATGTCCGAACTATCTAAGCATCCCTTTTACTATCTTTGGCACTACATCTCCAGTTATACCACATTGTTTTCTAATCACGCTATTCCTTTCTTTGTCCATCAATTTCACTCCAGCTATACTTCGCAGACTTCTCATTTTGGCATCTTGAGTATTATTTTCCATCCACCAATCAGATGGCTGAAGGCCTGGCTCCTAATCCCTGGGGACATCCTTTCGAAGGCTTACCTGGGACTCCCAACCGTAGGCAGTAGGTAGCGAATGTGTGGTTTTTAGTCGGTTGGAGTCCGGCATAGCATCCATCTCTTTCTAACAGTAGTGAATAAAGTAACAACAATTATTATAGAACAATTATTATGAATTTGCAACGTCCATCAATATTGACTACAGAAAGTCTAAAACAAACAGGGTGATAATATAGAAATGTATTTGCACAATGAGATTAAACGTTGTCACAATACAGATAAATTGCAGAAGTATTAGTCAACACATACATAAATATTGTGAGAAAGATGTTTAACTGAATAACGATATAGTAAATATGTTTTTTATTTTTTGAAGTAAATCTTCTTTAGGCGCTATTAGGGTGTAACTCAGATTTTTTTTCTGACGGAAGTAACGATTTGAATTTTGAAACGTAGTTTCCGCTATTCAAAATTCGAATGAATGATATTAATATAACATTTGATGCCGTCAATGGCAAAGAAGTTTTACTTCAATCGCGCGTAAAGGTTACACGCACACACTTTTTTATACTACTAAGGAGGCAGACAAGCTTGCAGTCAAGCCTATGGACGTTTTTGTAACACCAGATGCGCTACACGTACACACGCGCTGCCAACCTAGGTGCAGGTTGTGACGATCCACTGTTGAAATTTTGCAAGGCCAAAATGCCTTCATAGATAAATCAATTATGGAGTTACTTCCGAAGCAAAAAATAAATAAAGTTGAATCGTTTCAAAGAAATCTATGTATATAAAAATCAATGCCACTTTTCGTTGTAATTTTATAACTCAAGAACGGGCTCACCTATCCAAACCAAATGTTTAGGCTTTGTTCGGACTATTTAGTAGATGGTCTATGTGAAGTTTGCACAAAATCGGTCGAGCGATTCTTCATTTATCACGCAAACGAAGTTGCGCGGGTCATCTTGTTGTTTATAAATACGAAGGCAATACACAATACAATAATCCTAAAAATATTGTATTGTGATAACAATATATTCCTGATATGTTTTAGCTTAATTAAATATATTGCCGAACATTCTGATAATGGTAATACAGTAAAGTGCCTTTTACGTGTACCTACTTTCATATCCCTACTAATATATCAATGCCACGGTATCGTATTTTATACCAAAAATTAAAAGGTGAACCATTTGATGAAATAAGGTGTAGACATGGAATAGAGTTTTTGTGGGAAGGATATTCCTTATTTTTATTGCTAAACCACTGAACGTTGACATAAGAATAGAGCCTTTGGAAAGAACAAAAGTAGACAATTTTTCAAGTAGAAAAGCTTACTAAGCAAGCTAAGTCGCGAATTTGCTAGTACAATCTTTAATCAATGAGTAAAAATTTTGATTTGCGAAATGGTTTCCGAATGCATTATTTTAAAAGCGCATTGCTACAACTCGTCAATGCCGACTGATATAGGTATTACAGCCATGAATGAGAGGATTAAAAGTGCATGTGCACTTACCAAGATAATAGTTTTACAAACTACCTGATGAGTGCCTACAAAAAATTACGCTGTATAATTTATACAAAAAGTAACAATAGTCTACTAATGTATTTTGAAGTGTAACGCTATGCAAGGCATTGGTACAGTACATGTCAATTTACATTTCACTTGCCCAAATCAATTGAGCAGTTTGGACACTACAGTGTCTTTCTTTTTCGTTTTAATCGGTATGAGGAATAGCAGCCATGATGGGCTTCTACATGTAAAAAATGTTTTTTTAATAAAACTATACACTAAAATATTTACAAAACCTTTTGGCCAGCTTGGACCATACAGTCAGTCAAGTCACCCTTTTAACAGATTTGGCTCTCGTCTAGCAGTGGACTGCAATAAATAGGAGGATTTGTAGGAGAAGAGTAATAATAGTAGATTTGCTGGAGACAGTGCAGCAGAACTAACACAGACGTTATAAACTTTATCTCCTTGGAGATTAATATTATCAGTTCTTTATAATATATCAACGCGAGACATATTTAAATATATTAATACCGTACCTTAAAGCTACTGTTGAAATTATGACATAATTCCTAGCAACTGATGCTATATTACCGATTGTAGATTAGGAAATTATCAAAATGTTATGTTATAGTGGTAATAGTCAATAATTTCAAATTACTTTATGCTGTCATACAAGGTTTTCCATTAGTAGAGTTTTAGTTGCATAATCAAAGAGCTATTGATAAAAATAATACATTACGTGCCGTAATGTATGTATGACATAATGGATTGTATGAAAGTAAAATGTTCTATATGAATCAATGTTATGACTGGTAATAACCACGTTTTAGTTTACAAGGATACTGGAATAATTATGAGTGTGATAACTACTTCAGACTATTTCTAATACGATAACAAAGGTATAATACGAGTACTTGTTGAGACGATAGTAAAATGGAATCTTGACTTGTGGGCCTACGTATATTATACACTTGAATACGCTTGAAATAGCGATAATTAATCATTACTAGTTACGTTTTGCGTTAATAGATTGGCAGATTATACAGTTTTGTAATAAGAACTTGGACAAAGAAATTGCCAGTAGGATCCGGTTGGATGACATTTAAAAAACGAAGTCCAGTATTTTGTGCGCGTTTCGGTTATTAAAAGCGACGAGAAGTGAGCATAGTTTTTAAAATATTGATTAGTGAAATAGACCCGAATTCCACATTAATAATTTATGTATTTAATTTAGCATAGCTTCAAAATATTTTATCTAAATTGATTCAGATTTAGGTATCCATGGGAAGTCGGTTTTCAATAATCATTAAAAACAACAACTTTACTTCTACGAAGTTTATAACTGCCAGCAGCTAAGTAAATTTTAAAATATTTGAACACATGTTTAAACACAAAAGATACTTAAATGTAGATTTTAAACTTAAACGTAAAATGTATTACGTGCGAGATTTGCGTAATTAATTCCAAGATTTATTTGCTAAAATAATCATATATCTTATGATTCATTAACATGACACAAAGCTTTTAAAAATTAAGAATTTGCAGCTCTTCAAACAAATGCAAACAAATAAAGAAATAACAGCGCCATCTAGGTCAAATCAAGTGAATTAACTTGTACATCCATTCGTACATAGAAAAACAATCACAATTTAGAGAAAAATTACACAGTTCAAAGCAATTTTTACTCCGAAGACAGGAACCCAGGAATTACAGATAGCATAAGCTTAGCACTGAGTCAGTCAGTCGATGACCTCGTTAGAAAGTGATACACGTGTGATACACTCACAGATCATTCATAGTAAGTTTAAAAGATTGGCAGCATTATCGGCCGACATCGATTAGATTATAATAATCCGAATTCCGGGGTATATCACGTAATACTTTGAAGATTGGGAATTTCGCACGTATAACACTTCTTGAAATACAGAACCGATAGAAAGTAGTAACTACGATCAGAAACACATTTTTTTCGTAGATATCGAATGGTAGGTACGTCCCATGATAATAAGTGTTAGGTTTTTAGCGATAACAGAAGAAATGGATTATTCAAAATAAAAGCTTTTGCTGGCGACGCCTGTCACTCGGTTTAATTGTGGAATGGAATCCTCTATAGATATATAGCTTCCATTTCACTAGAAATAGCTGACGTTGTGATAAGCTCTCGTATTTTGGAATCTAAACGAATAAACCCACATGTATGGGTAGCAGATATGTAGGTAGCCTGTCCTGGCTGTTCATGCCCGTGAAACAGATCCACGCACATTACAACATTCTCTACACAGTAAGCATCATGAATCCTGCATAAAACAATGTCGGGGCGGGAGCACAGTATAAGGTGTCGAGAAAGTAGAAATTTTGTATGCTTACATGTAAGCTATACTCTGTTGTACACAAAGGATAAAATCATTTTAGTATAAAATCTTTAATTTTAGTATAAAATCTGTCCAAAGTTTTATTTTATCTGCCCATTCAAATCCTACAATCATTTGCAGTTTACAGTCATATAAATTAACTTGTACAATATAAGAAACCTTCCAACGACATATCGGTTAATGTTATTGGTCAGTAGGCCAGGGTCGACGTTATTTTGGCGGTCTGCTTTTGATTAAAACTTTAGGTCTTCGATCGAAGATAATGCACAATAACAATAAGTTTATAAAGTTCTAGGTAAATTACAAACAGACTTGAAAAAAGTTCTTGGTTATTTTCTTGTACACATGATATTTGAATGTCGGTGGCTCTAACATCATGGTGAGGTTTTCCGTGAAAGTTTTCCACAGAAACTTAAATACTTCATGGGAAAAAGTAGCCTATGTACACAAGCTCTGTTCTACCTCTCTGTGCCAAATTTCATCAGAAACGTTTGAGTAGTTCAGGCGTGAAAGTGTAAGGGCCATAACTGTGTAAGGATTAAAAAAAATACTTTGAATAAATGTAATAAAATAAAAAATACAGATGTAACCTCGTCTTATCATGACTGAAGCATGAAAATGGAGGCCAATCGACGTGTGTATGTGCATTAAAAAAATGGTTTTGTCCATGACAATTTTATGCGACCGTGTAACGGAGTCATTGTGACACAATTTTGTTGTTTGTTTAAGTGGAGTTTTTTTAAGACAAATGAAATTGAGATACAGTTACCGAGTCATAACAAAACATACAATACAATCTCACTGAAACTCTCGAGTGGGGCAAGCCTATTGTCCTCACCGAGGCCTATATACAGAAGAAAATATCAAACAACTCCGTAATTCGCAGGATCCAACAAAATATTGCACACATAACGCATTTTTTATATTTTTTTATTAGTAATGGTAACGGCATAGCAAGACATTGACATTATTTGTACGCAAAATACGAGTAGATGCATTTTGACTGGCTTGTGACATAATCACTCAGCAAGTATCCATGTTTGAATGTAATGTTTTTGCTAACAAACTCTACCGTCTTTAAACTAACACGATTTCTATAAATCATCATAATTTTCAGTAAAATTATCTTCTCAAAATTACGCAAAAATATTTCGAATATTGTGAGTCGACCATAATAAAATCATACATCCGTAATAAAAAATGGATGTAAGTTCCAATTAAAACTTCTGCATCTTTTCTGCCACGTGTCATTCTTAGACAATAGTTTCTTGAATTTATTGACATTTAAGTCAATGGTACCAATAATAGACTGGCATTAAATTAGTGAGCATTGTTCTTGATTATGAATTTATAATTTATTTCCTTGTGTACGATTTATACAGCTTTCTCAAATGCGGTTTGAGATATTACTTCATCACGCTACGATTGTCTTTATTGAACCGATAAATGTTATAAGTTATCGCTTTTTATATGTATAAGTGCATGCTATCATAGTCAATGTTGCTATATTATAAGAATAAGGTGTCGCCCGTTTTTTTACAATTTTTTTTACCATTTCGCTTTCCATAGAAAAGTATTTCAGGCATAAAAACTAGTCTAAATTATGACTATCATTTTCAGCCAGATCAGGTCAGTTGTTAGACTAAAAAAAGCACTCTAATAACTAGTGAAAACCACATGGTGAGCTTACATATTTCTACGGTTGGGAGTCCCGGATAAGCTAGAATAAGCGGGATCACACCCGAAACCCCGCAAAGACGCGGGATAGCACCCGAACCACCCCATAGACGAGGCTGCAGTGGCGGCCCTGGGTCTGTTGGGAGTCCTGGGACATCCTTCTGAGGGCTTACCCGGGGCTCCCAGCCATAGGCTGTTGGGCGTTACGTGAGGTTTTTAGTCGGTAGGAGTCCAATGAGGGTTTTCCCTCTCGTTAAAAAAAATAAGCCTAATAATTGATACAGACTTTGTCTTTTTTTATTTAAGTACTACTGGGTACGGGTCTTATCCTGTTTTTTGGGGGTTCGGCCGTTATCCCTCTTCTTTGGGGATCTATGTAGAATGTAGATAGGTACTATTTATTCTAGAAAATAAGTAAGTACCTAATTCAGTTCATAAAACAGTAGATAAAGTTAACAAACGTAGATATTGTCAGATTGGTCACGAATTGTTAAGCAATGCTGACAATGATTGACAAAACCATGACGCTGATGTCGAAAGATACTAATTTAAATTGGAATAGACTTTTGAGGCCGAGTTGATTAAAATTACGAAACTTTAGTCTTTGTTTCTTTATAATTTGAAAAAAAAAAACATCTAGGTAAATGTGTTCTCGAGTAAAGTTTGTCAAGGGAAGATACCCCTACCCGAGTTTCTCAGTCTACGAGGGCGACGCAGACTTGTCTTCGCCCAAGACTATCGGCCTCCATTACCAGGGGCCTGAGGACGGCGGTTTCTCATCTTTACAAAAGCCAAAGATTGCAGCGTACTGCTCGTTCGCTCTAACTTTGCCGCTCGGCTCCATACTAAAGTCGAATTTTTAATTAGACGAAGGAAATTGACAGCAACAAATGTCACTTCTTCATACAATGTTGCGTATTTTCTATGACGAAGTGACATTAGCTACTGTCAATTTACTTCGTCTAATTAACAATTCGGGTATACGCCTCTACGCCAGCGGCAAAGTTAGAGCGAACGGGTAGTAACATGATAGTGAGCCTCTTGGCTATGAAGACCGAGTCGTTGGGAGTACGCGCAGTACATGCGATGTTCTTTCCGGTGAGCACTTTGTAGATTCTCGGGCGGTCTTGCCGTCTTGGCGTTCATTTTCCATTTAAGGGATACGGTACGTTTTACATGCGACTTCGCCGCTCTATCTCATGATCTCTAGCTCCAGCTGGAAGCGTTTATCGTGCCACGCGTGCGCGAACGTTCGCAGGCGTCTAAAGTTTGCCTCCGAGGCAAATGAAAATGACCCACACGCCTCACACCTCCAGAAGCAGGATAAGTAATAAGGATAGTACCCAAAACCCTAGGTGAGGCCGCAGTGAGACTTGGCTACCATGGTAGCCAAGTATGTCGGGAATCCAGCCTGGGACATCCTTCCGAAGGCTTTCCTTCTACCCGGAGCTTCCAACATTGCAGTGGCAGACAGGGCACTGGTAGGCAGTTGTATGGGTCACCATGTGGTGTAAGTCGGTAAGAGTCATATCATATAACATGAGGGTTTCCACTCGTAAAGAAAGGGTTTATCAGTAGATTATTAGGGACTAGCTGTTACCCCAGGGTTTGCCCATGCCCCATAATTAGTTTTAAAATAATGGAAGTCGGCATTAATTATTATGATCTTAAAAGATCACTAGCTTGGCTTCTCTAGTGAAGTTTTGTATGTTTTTTTTCCGTCTCCCACCGACTAAAAACCACACTCATCCTATCTAACAGACTACGGTTGGGAGCCCCGGGTAAGCCCTCGGAAGGATACCCCAGGAGAAGTTTGAATGTAATCGTATACTACGAAGTACCTACATTATCTTAGGTTATGCGACAATCACCTTCAACAATGCCTAAAATAGACAAAATAATGATATGTATCTCTAGCGGCCATATATCGTGAATCATGCACTCCAAAGTGCCGATTTTGAAGGCCATTAAAAAATTATGCATAAAAACAAAAGCCTATTTCATACTAATCGCATTATGTATAACTAAATATTGTCTTACCAAGGTAAGTTACATTATAACTAGACAATAAAGAATTAAAGTGTCTGTTTGTACCTAATTCCAATTTAAGAATTTTTTTATTTATTTTTTATTAAAAACTTCATTTATAATTTCAGCACCTATTGATCTGGCTTTTAAGCACCTAGGTATTACTAGAACAAGTATCATTAAATATTATAATTATAAACAAAGAATTAAATATTTACAGAAAAATATAATAATAGAGCTTTTTACTAAATGTATAATATGAAAGTATACATTTGGTACATGAAAATTCAATGTTTTAATTTTTTTCACTATCTATTCCGACTAATCTCTGAGTCTGCTGGATCTATTTTATTTGCTTACAGATGATGCTATAAGGATTAACTTAGTCTACTTATCATCACGCTACTACCCAAGGGAGCAAAGCAGTAATCATTCATATGCAAAAATCGAATCGAAGCCCATATAATCTATACTATCTATACTAATATTTTAAAGAGGAAAATTTTGTTTGTTTTTTTGTAACGAATAGGCTCCGAAGCTACTAGACCGATTTGAAAAATTCTTTCACTGTTGGGAAGCTACACTCTTTGCGGTGAACATAGGCTATATTTTATTCCCATATTCCCACAGGAACGGGAGCTACACGGGTAAAACCGCGTGACGTCCGCTAGTAATATATAATCCCATATAATCGACGTCCATTTTTTAAATCTGCACAAGAGGCATATGGTTAAAAATGTGGAGTGCAACGTACAGTGTTCGAAACCGGGGGTGTACATCTAACGCATATCTAAATATTACCTTACCAAGGTAAATTACATATCATATAGATAAGGTTATTGTTTCGAATGAATGTGTTATCCATTATTGTAATCTGCTGCATGTTACCACGAGGTCGAGAAGTTTTAGATGCTAATTATAGCTTATTTGACATTGAAATAGAAAAACAACAATTTGAAATATTTTCCTTCTACATGGCAACGTAGACTATCTCTTAAGTAGCTAGTGACTTATCAAGAGTCTATCATTGAAAAACTACATTTCTGCGTAGTAGTAAACAATCACTGCGGTAAGCATTTATCGCTGGTCCTCAGATGGGTGAGCAATTTAATGCAATTTAATGCTTTTACTTGCTAAATGGGTTTTCTTTTAACGTGAGCAAAAATTCTTCATGGATGCTATGCCGGACTCATACCGACTTAAAAACCCCACGTAACGCCCTACAGCATATGGTTGGGAGCCCCGGGTGAGCCCTCGGAATCCCCACCGGTTGGGAGCCCCACCACTACGGCCTCGCCCAGGGGTTGCTAAATGGGTACTTATAAAAATACAAAGATGTTACAAGTATGGTAAAGTTCATCCATCTTTCACCTGTTACGCAAGTATGTAGCAAATATTAAATAAGTAGGTCAAGTTATTACAACAAATTTATAAGATACCCGTTTCACCCGCGTAGTTCCCGTTCCCGTGGGAATACGGGAATAAAATATAGCCCATGTTCACCACAAAGAGTGTAGCTTTCCAACAGTGAAAAAATTTTTCAAATCGGTCCAGTAGTTCCGGAGCCTATTCGTTACAAACAAACAAAAAAACAAATCTTTCCTCTTTATAATATTAGTATAGAAGTCATGCATTTCATTATTAAAATTAGAGCTATTACATGTAAATTTTTGAGTTATTGCGTACACTTAATTACAACAGATTTTTTATTCCCGTATTCCCAAGGGAACGGGAGCTACGCGGGTGAAACCGCGTGGCGTCCGCTAATACTGGAATATAACGATATCGCGATGTAGTCGGATGTGAAAATCAAGATAACAACTTACCGCTGATTGTGAAAACTGGGTTTCCGTTGAGATACGGCGACTGATCTTCGATCTTATCAGATGGTTTGACAACATCAGCTGCTCCGACCATGCCTGTTGATCAAAGAGAAAATTGTTAAACAACCAGCCAAGAAATATAGATTTTTAATTCTTATCCTACTAATCCTACTAATATTATAAATGAGAAAGTTTGTGAAGAGGTTTGGATGTTTGAATGTTTGTTACTCTTAATCACGCTCTAACGGCTGAACGGATTGGGCTGAAATTTGGTACAGAGATAGCTTGTAGTTTGGAATAACACAAAGGCTACTTTTCATTCCGGGAAAATGTTCCCACGGGAAGCGCGAACGGGTACCTATGTGTTATTCCAGACTATAAGCTATCTCTATGCCAAAAAAAATCATTTGTGCATTCTTCAAATATTTGTACCGACTGGGTTCGAACTCTGGAGAGCACAGGATTCGCATACACTACCGAGGCAGTTGAAACTTGACAGTCAAAAAACAAGCACAAACATAGTTTTAGTGTGATTGGCAAACTTATTCTCTAAAACAGGGGTGTTCGCCAGGGGAGCCTTGGGTCCGGAGGGAAAATATCTACAAGCCCATAAACAAAAACACCTATTTTATGAAATAATACAGGGTGAGTTACATTTAGAAAGCCTCTACTAGAGAATAATTCTTCGTAGTCATCATATCTGAGCGTTAAAGCTCCTATTAAATAAAAAAGAAAATGAGAGAATCATAAAAATAATAAAATAGTCTTTATTTTACGCCATGACAGAGACGACATTCTTATGAAAATAATGTTAACGAAAAGTTAAGGCGGCCTTGTCATTACAATAAGCAGTCAAAAACAATAGTAAAATTGTTATGCCCTTCGAGGAAATACTTAGACGACATGACGAATTTAAAAAAAAAGGGAAAACGAATGAATAAATGATTGCCGGAAACGATCAACACAAAAAATATCGCCCACCTTATGAAAAGCTATGGCGACTTACAATATTTATTTATATGAAAAAACATATTTATTTCGCATTTTTTTTTATAAAAAAAAGTGCCGGTAGATGGTGCTTACGTCGCCCCAAGACGTATAATAAGGTGGAAAATTTGGTTGGTTCCGAGGTTTCGGTGGCGGGTGGTTAACGCGTCGGCACGGTTCGCCGAAGACGCAGGTTCGAATCCTGCTCGAAATTAATTATTTTTCCATATTAAAAATTTATGATCAGTTTCCATACTAATTGCTTTTCAAAAATAATCTTAATATTTATTTTGTATAATCCTAATATTACATAGGCACTTTGTTTTCTTTTTTTAACGTGAGGCAAAATCTACTCTCCTACTGACTAGCCTATGGTTGGGAGCCCCGGGTAAGCCCTCGGAAGGATGTCCCAGGACTCACAACAGACCCACGGCCGCCACTGCGGCCTCGCCTAGGGGGTGGTTCGCGTCTTTGGGGGTTTCGGGTATGATCCCGCTTCTAAGGGGGGGCATGCGTGAGTTCCTCACGTCACGCTACCCTCATGGGCCTGCTTCTGTAAGGACGGTGAGCAGCCCAACATCTAGCCCATTGACAGCGACTCTTACAGTCCTCAAGAATTCAAGACTATAGACAATGGTCTTCAACTTGTCAGCCAAGTGATGTGCCTCTTTAAGCAGAGCCCTTTTTTACGTGTGAAAATCATGAATGTTATACCGGACTTTTTTTACTTATCGACTAGGACCACACGGTCTACTACTGCCTAACCCGGGAACATTACCCGATATTCCCGTCTTTGGATGGGTTTCCCAGGATTCTCAACAGACTTTGGGTACTACCGCTTTCTGAGTTAGAGGTTTGAGTACTATCCCGCGACATGGGGGTTGGTTCGGGTGTTATTTCGCTTCTTGGGGAAATGAGGCGTGCGTGAAATTTCCGCAACGCCCCCGTCTTGAACCTGTCAAGCGGAGCCCTCTACCCTGTACAACCAATATCTGACAATCCAAGTTGTACGACTATCTCCATAATTTCTTCAAGTAAACATCACCCTCTTCAGCAGTCATGTAAAAACAAAGGTGTACATTTCAAAAAGGTGAATAAATTTGACGATAGCCTTAATTATTGTCAAGTGGAAATTGCTTACCATTGAAAATAATAGTTCAGACGATAAGTACATAAGATTATTGTAACCTCTGAATACAATTTATTGATGTACAACCTTTAAAGTAATGATACAAACGATATACGGCTAATAATTAACATAATGTTAGTCACGTTGACGATAGGAAGCCCAAAAAGTGAGTGGCTTTCTTTCGTGCATATACTTAATCTTTTTGACCCAAATACAAGTAGGCATAATGAACAGTTATTCTGATAGTTGTTTGTTTATTTATGTTTTATAAGTAGGCTATAATAATATAAATCGGTTTTATAGCTTTGGGCAATTCGTTTGTTCTTGATTTTATTTGGTTGCCAAGGCTTTTTGAGAATGTTTTGTGTGAAGGAAAAAATCTTATCTAATAAAAATCACGTTGCAGAGTATTATTGGTCATTGCCTACAATCTGGAGGGTAAAAGTTTTCAAAATTCTTGAGGAATTGGATTCTTTATTTCGTAAGAATTGGTTGACGAATCAAGAGCGGATGGTGCGTTCTCTGCCTTCCCTCATTTCTAGACTAATATGATTGATATACTACTTAAAGTATTCTAGTGTAAAAAGCAGATCATTCCTTCCAAAAATAATAATAAGCTCCAAACCAGTTAAAGAGGTAACAATCGAAATGCACAACCGATATCAGATTGATGAACTCCATCGTTTTTGGAATAGGTGAAATAAATATTAGGCATGCGTCATTAAGATCTGCCGATAACAATTACGCGCCCATTTGTTTATCTATATATAAAAGATAATCGTTGAACGACCGATCTATCAATGCATAGTTTATTCAACCCGAGAACGAATTTGACTATGAAGTAGAAGAGTTCTGGACAAGAGACTAAGTATAAGTCAGCAAATGTAATGTATGACGACATTTGCCAGTTGGACTGACGACCTAAAACCGAAATGAACCATGGGTTGTGAGAGTTTTTATTGTCAGGTTCTTTTCTCACAGGCTCTATCTACCTGATGCCTTAGGAATCTGGCAGTAAATGATGTTCATAATAGTTACTTTGTTACCTACTAATAAACAGGTCGCAGGAATGAACCGTGTGTTGCGAGAGAGTTTTTATTACCAGTTTCTTTTCTTACAGGCTCTATCAATTGCCTAACGAATCTGGCAGTAAATGTAAATGCCGAAGCAATTATCTTCATCTTCATAATTGGTACTTTGTTACCTACCAATAAACAGATCGCATGAATGAACCGTGGGGTGCGAGAAAGTTTTTATTGTCAGGTTCTTTTCTCACAGGCTCTACCTAATGCCTTGTGTATCTGGCAGTAAGTAAATGTAGAAGTAACAATTTTGACGTTCATAACTGTTGCTTTGTGAACTATATAAATAGAGGTAGGCTTTTTCATTTTATTTGTCTTGAATTGGGAGAGGCCTGTAAACCAAAGCCGCAAGGCATAAGTTTTTATATATTTATTCACATGGCGTTTTAAAATATTTCTTTGTTTACATAGCTGTAAACAAATGTTATTAAATGAAAATTTCACACAATCGCCATTGTCTTGTGGTGTATTACTTTTTGGTTATTACAAGGAAACGTTAGAAGGATTCATACATTTTTCGCTATCGATATTCTCAAGAATTTTCCTTATTGACTGACAATGGTTACTTATAATTCAATCAATTAACTGATATAGAGCTGAGGGACTTTTTGTAATGCTATCTTCTACGATTAAATTATTCCTCTTGTTTTTCTTGTTAATTTTTTTGGCGCGACACAAAGTTTACCATGGTCATAAACCATAATTACGTTTAGGATGTTAAAATAATCCTGGGACATCCAACCGAGGGCTTACCCGGAGCTCCCGGCCGTAGGCAATTTTAGTCGGTAAAAGTCCGGCATAGCATCCATGTGGGTTTTCGATACGTAAAAAAGGATGTCATAATTCAAATTCATACGAATTTACCGCTGCGGTGAACTTACCCAGCCAACTAACTGTAGGTACCTAGTAATAGCCGAAACGTCGTGCTTAGCATAGTTTAAAATTTTTATATATTATTGAGTAGAAATGTTTTGATTTCTAATTATGCTAGAAACATGCTGTATGATAATGAAACGTCCATACTTAATATATCTTTTCTTTGTTAAGTTATTGAGTATTGTTCTTTACTTCGTTAGAAATACACGTGTAGAGTACAAGAACTATAGCCATAAAATAAGGTTATACATTGTCGTAAATAAGTTATTTCAGTTAATAAATCTACTATTTTTTTCTTTATATTAAACTAGAGGACGTCACGCAGTTTCACCCGCGTAGTTCCCGTTCCCGTGGGAATAGGGGAATAAAATATAGCCTATGTTCACCGCAAAGAGTGTAGCTTTCCAACAGTGAAAGAATTTACAAACAAACAAACAAAAAAACAAATTTTTCCTCTTTATAATATTAAGTATAGAAGTATAGATACTAAGGCTCGTGAGGGGATTTCCCGGAAAGTTATGGCGACATCTAACAAATTGGAACCACTCTCACAGATCCCAAGACTATGTACAGTGGACCTTAAGTTGGCGATCCAATGATCTGCCTCTTCACGCTCCACTTGAAGAACCTGGAGTTGTAAGAGGAGGGAAATACGTGCGCTGGTAAAACATTCCAAGCTACTATGGTTTGAGTCCTGGGGTGTCCTTCCGAGGGCTTACCCGGGGCTCTCAACCGTTGGCTGTTAGGGAGGATACGTTTGGGTTTTTAGTCGGTAGGAGTCCGGCATATCATATATGTAGATTTCTCTTCACGTTAAAAAAAAGCTCTATGGTTTGATAGGAATCGATCTATTGATTTGATTTCTTTTTCTCGTTCTCCTTTCGCCAGCGCCGTCTGCTGATAGATATTTCTTATAGAAATAAGCAGTACCATTGTACCTGTATTTCTTTATATTGTTGATATTATATTTCTCAATATTTTTTTTTGATCTGGCGAAATCTCTTTCCTGTAAGTACTTTTTTCTAAATATCTCATGATTGTTCGGAACCCGACAAGTTTGGCAACGATCGCTCTACATACTGCTCGTTCGCTATAACTTTGCCGCTCGGCTCCATACTAAAGTCGAATTTTTAATTAGACGAAGTATATTGACAGCAACTAATGTCACTTCTTCATACAATGTTGCTTATTTTCTATGCCGAAGTGACATTAGCTATTGTCAATTTACTTCGTCTAATTAACAATTCGGGTATACGCCTCTACGCCAGCGGCAAATTTAGAGCGAACGGGTCTTTGCATGTCATCGAAGAATTTTTCCCTTTCAATCATCCTACCGACTACAGCCATCCGTAAATAGTACCTAATGGCACGCGATAGAATCACGATTAAACCAATTACAATGTAATCAAAGTCACAATTATAGATTGTAACAATTATAACAAACTGATACCCTTTGACGCAGTGGTGTAAGGGATTGCCGTGATGAGTTTTCAGGTTTGAATACTGTGTCAGAACATATTGAATTATTTACTATATTCAGTAAGACAATTGTTATAAAAATTGCTTAAAAATTGCTTATAGTAATCTCGAAACACATAAATAAATCATTTAGTTACGTGTCGAATTCTTCTTAATCGCACTACCTGTAAGTCGCGTAAAGGTCCGTTCCAAATTCCTACAATAGGTACTAAATATAAAACATAGTTACCTACCGTTCCCGTGGGTATTCAGGAATAAAATATAGCATATATCATAATGTATAGTAGGTTTAGTAGTTTCGGAGTACTCAATGCAAACAAACACCCTTACAAACAAACCAACAATCAAATTTTTCCTTTTTATAATATTGGCATAGACTTATTCCAGAATACTCCAATTAGGCTACCATTTATAACCCTTAAAACAGCTACAAAGCATAGTCAATCAGACACACAATGTCTCGGCCAGACCGCAAGTCATTTAACTGGAGACTGCAGGATACAGTCGGCTCCAGGTGTCACCTTACATCCTTATCTCACATTAATGGATTCAGAGGTCACGTTTGTATCTAAATACCGTCCATTTATAAATTACTGGTTTGCTTGTGCCGAAGTAAATAATTTTTTTAGGACATTCTCGCATGACACCATCTAGCCCAAAATAAACTAATATACAGCGGAATATAGACAACATACTAATAATATATTTCTAAATACACAAGATTTTTCGATCACACAAATATTTATTCCGAACCTAAGTTCGAGATCTCAACATGGTAATTGTATACTACGCCACCGAAGCACACGAAAGATCTTCGAGAAGCAACCCCTGATCAGAATCCACAGTGTTGGTAAACTTGGTAGGATATCTATAAGATGGATAGATCCCTAGATGTTTGTGGGAGGTTCAGTGGGCTAAGATAATGTTATCAATATGTAAATATTTTACATTCGAAGAGAATGGGGGAAAGCTCTACTTCGTGTTTCATGCAAGTATTTTCTTGCTTCTAAAGATATTTTTTGCAGCCGGTCAAAATATCAGCACTAATGATTCTCTATTCTAAACTGAAGCGTTAATGTTCTTTGCTTTGAATGACTTTGGAAACCGGGTCCACTTTTGGTGAATAAGTACTGTAGAAGCAAAAATGCCGTCAGACCCCCTAGATCCTTCAGCCGCTTCGATCAACAATATCAGCCGGCTTTGACGTAAGTTGTAGACCAAACCGCAAGACCTCTTTATAAAATAGGGGATAAATCATAGGTTTATGACCATCATAAACATATGCGAGTATAAAATGGTGGTCAAGAACAAGTGACAGTTGTCTAAAATATGACGTGAGCAGTCGCTAGGTTAAGTATTGGAGTAGGTTGTGAGTTTTTAAGGAGAAGAAGAAGTTATTTAGTAAGTCGTTGTACCGGCTTGATGTAGTGAAAAGTGACATATGTGGTGGATCTGGGATCTCACAGCGGGGTTAAGGATTTTCTTGTTTTTGGTGATTATTTCAGCAACTTCGCTACGTTGCTGCGGGAATGAAAAGGTGGCTTAGTGAGTATGGACCACCGACTGCGGAAAACCTCTGATAGCGATAGGCCAAAGCTTAAGTGACTGTGATTTGTCAAATCTAAGTCGCTGGTATTGGGGCTCACTAGGGGGGTGGCGGTTAGGGATGCTCTCTATCTAGCAGAAGATTCTGCGTGCACCGCACTACTCCTCAGTGTTTTTTGGGAAGTAGAGGAGTTAGAAAACGGGAATACACATATTGAGGACGTTGAAGACCAAGGCAAGTGGAAAGGAGTAGTATTTTAGTTAAATAAAGCTCAATAATATCCGGCAATATCGTTCATATAATGATAATTATGTTCCCGACACACATTATCTAAATTTAGCGGTGCGCCAAAACGATTAAATAGCCATATATCAATAAGCCTTTTCGAAAAATGATTACGGAGTTATATCATTACGTATGAAGCTCTAATCGTACAAACCAATTAATTATTCTTATTTAGGATTAATTTGTACTTAATATTATCGTCATTTCTATAGTTATAAATGTATAAATTGGGATGTGTGTTTGTTTGTTGCTCTTTTACTAAATTTATTTTGATAAATTTAAGTAAACGCACTTTTCCCGCAGTATTACAGACATACAAAAAAGCCAACAGGTACACTCAACTACAAAGAGATGTACTAGTTTAATCTTAGAAAATGATGTATCATCGTACATTAAATTTGATTCACAGGGATACATCATTTTGTAAATTTTAACTAGTAAGTACATATCTTTGTAGTTGGCTGTACCTAAAGGCATCTTTTGACAATAACATAAATAAGATGCTGGCTATTTTTACTTGAGCTTTATTGCCAGGATCTTTTCTCCCCGGCTCTACGTATTACGTTGCGGATCTGGCAGTAAATGTAGAAGCAATCATTTTGACGTTCATAAATGTTACTTTGTGACCTATGTATGTAAATAAAGATTTTTCATTTTTAGAAAAAGGTTTTCTAATCTCTTACACAATAATTCAAATTTCGTTTAAAATAGGCTTTCTTAGGGATCACTGCAGTGTATTGGGTTATTCTCCCGTGGGCGCAACCGGGGCTTCCAATTTTAGGGGGTAGAAGTCATCTATGGGGATTTTCACGTGAAAAAAAAATGAAGGATATCTGCAGTTGGAACAATTTTCCTCATGAATGTACAGTACAGCAAGTGAGAGGGAACTCGCAACTGTTTCCTCGTATCAATAAATGGAATATTTCTTGATTTTCATATCAATGTACAATATTTTCCTTCACCATCAAATTAATATTATTAACAAATTAATGTATAATACGCACTTGAACTTCTTCTTCTTAACTCGTGTGTATATTTCATTTTCACTTTTAATAATTTTATTATATTATTCACTTATAACCGATTAACGTTCGTCCGTGAACTCAACTGTCCGATAATATAATTATTTATTTAATAATCGATTATCTTTGAGAACGATTAAATTAATTGATAATTAACTATTAATACGCACTTGAACTTCTTCTTCTGAATTTATTAATAAAACCCATTTCACTTTTTAATACTTTAATTATATTATATTTATAAGCGAAGGACGTCCGCCCATGAACTCCAATAACCGAATATAAAAATTATAATTAAAAAATTATATCGATTATCTTGGCTAGACTCTGATAAATGAGAAGATTATGATTGGTCCCAGGGGATTTAATATTATCAAGACTTGGATATCGGTATATGAAATGTTTTTATACGAGTATTAGATACGTAAATGAATACTGGTTTTCGCGCTGCTATCGTAGATATGACAGTACCTTTGAACTGGCTAAAACCAAATTATCACGCTGTTTACAGGCGTTATATCATAACAAGAAATCGTTCTCACCAGACTGCCCCTCTCTAACACGTTTATTGTGAAAGTGAAAGTCCAATCCGATTGACGTTGTCATTTTTGTTTTATTTCAAACTTTGAACAGATGATTCACGTGACCTAGTGACATAGTTTAATGCAACAGAGTCACAGACAATAGACAAAGTCTCGCCATAAGCCCCTCTGGAATCTATTTTATAGAGAGGGGCTAAAAGTGGTTAAACAAACACTTTATCAACCGAAGTTACAGCTTAAATACTTGGAATATTTAATATCTTTATAGAAGTGAAATTTATAGGTGGTATCAAAAGCAAAGAGGAACCTCTTTCTGTTCTATCCGAAACACTTCTGAGGACCACCTCCGCCTCAGATGGGTGACAACTTTGAGAAATTTTCATTCGGCAATATTATGTAGGTATAGATCTCCACCAATTACGTGGTTACAACTAATGGCATTATAGTATTTAAACAATGCTAGTGGTGAGATATGAGCGTATAGTAAGTATGCCTCTGCCTACTCCTTCAGAAGAAAGGCCAGAAGAAAACCATAGCGTATTGATAATATAATTATTATCAGACGAGATCTATGCAACTGATCGGGTGGCCATGATTTAAAGTAAAAACAATAAAATGGTAATGACACAAATAGATAATCTCACTTGTATTAGTATCGGATTAAGTATATTTATAATATTTTTGTAAATATTTATGGAAAATTACATTCTTGATAAGGTATTGACCGATTGTTATTTTTCTTTAAAGGCCTTGCTTATAATCTTTTAAGGCGTTACCCATATGATAAACTAGCGGACGTCACCCGGTTTCACCCGCGTAGCTCCTGTTCCCGTGGGAATACGGGAATAAAATATTACTACTAGGTATTTACTTATGTTCACTGGGGATAGTGTAGCTTCCCAACAGTGAAAGATTTTTTTCAAATCGGTTCAGTAGTTTCGGAGCCTATTCGATGCAAATAGACAAACAATCAAATCTTTCCTCCAAACCCGCGTAATTCATAATGGCTATACCGTAGCAGTTTTATAGTTTAAATTTAACAGATACACATTTTCCTCCTCATAATATTTATAGAAAAGAGGCACCTATAGATTGCTCATAGAAAACATTCAAACTCTGTATCAAACACTGCAGATCATAAAAATATTATGTGCTGACCCGGAATTCGAACTTGAAACGAGCAACGGTTGTTGCATACACTTACCACTGTGCCATCGAGGCAACCTATTATTAACGTCATTATTATTTACAGTGTGTAACCTGCTTTAGAAAAATTAAAAATGTTGACGTAGTTCATACATTTTAGAAAACCCTCCGAAAATATCTTTAAAAATAAAATATTGTACAAAAATGTTTTTACGCAACAATGTAAAAGTTTTTAAAAGCTTTTTGTAACCAAAAATTATAATGGCGCTTGGCGTTCTTACGACATCTGGGCTAGCCAACATTATGCTCACTAAGTTGCTTAGGTATGTATCTACCTACTTAGAAATTACTTGAGGGTAATGTCCCAAAATAATAAGATATTTGTGGTAATGCTCTATCTCGGTATATACTTCAATCAAATCAAATCAGCCTATATCAGTCCACTGCTTGTAGGCCTCTCCCAAATTTCGCCACAATACACGGTCCTGCGCCTTCCGCATCCAGTCAGTTCCTGTGTGCAGTGAAATAACTAGTCCGAAATTGCAGATTTATTAAATTTTTTCTCCGGTTATACACCAAACACTTCATTGACATCTAAATTTGAAGGTTCTTTGTCCACTAGAAGTAGCTTAGAATTTTGAAGGTCGGTCAGTCAGTGAGTGAGTGACTACGAATTTTTAAGCAACTTTGACTAGTCATAATTCTTAAACTACCAGTTCAAACTGAACAAAATTTTAAATATACGATATTTAAATGGAGCTCACTTAATAAAAGAAAAATCAAACTTCTAGCTTTATCCACATTGAAGTTATTGGGGGTCCAAAATGGCCTGAGTGGGTTCCAGAAAAGAAAGTACGGCCGTGCCCCTCACCGCCGCGCTATGGCTCGACTTGGTGAGGGACGGAGTGGGCTTTTTTTTCGTATGGAAATCCCTATGGATGTCATGGTCATGCCGGACTTCTACCGACTAAAACCACACGGTGCCTGACATATATCTAAGGCCTCGTCCCTCGGAAAGTATAACCACAGATCTCCCGACACAGACTTGACAGACCATGGTCTTCAACGTGAGAATGTCAACGCCCAGGTCTGCAACGAGTTTAACAAAAATTTTTGCGAGTAAGAAATTTTAAATTACCTACTTCAAACATTTTCGTGATTTTAAGAGTGAACAGGTAATCGATTTGTTTTTAATTTTATGCTGCGTTTTCTTTTCTAATGTCTTAGCATGTTATTGCTAGAAAATTAATATTCGAATCAGGTATTTTACGACTGTATTTCTACAATGTTATCTCCTCCTTATGTGTGTCTTGTATATAAAGTAGTTACTTGAATACCTAATATCTATAAATGTATTCCTACATGACCATTTAAAACCCAAAAAATCTTAACATGATACGAGCGTTACTCCCGTTTATATCACTTATAAACTAAACCTAAAAAAAGACTAAGCGCCAAAAAATAACGACATAAAAATCTGTCGCTGACTGTACAATGTTTTAAAAAGTACATAAGAACGAACTCGGAAACACCACTTGTAATACATTAACACATAACAGTATAATACTCCATAACAAAACAACAAACTGTAATAAATCTAAACATCACTTTTATAGAGTCGAAATTCAATTGATATAACTTAGATAAATTTTCTAACTTTCACTCCAATTTTCTCTCAGGCGAATTCTAGCATACATTAGTTGGTCGGATTGACATACTGAGAGACGTCGAGCATGGCTAAGCCGTGGCTTGTCTTGTATCATGTGTATAGTACCATGTTACGGTAACATAGAACATGGTAAGGTATCATTCTAGGTAGTACTTCATTTGTGCAATGTTATTTCTTATCCGTATCACGAACATTTGAACCCGACCAATGCCCCGTGTGGCGACGAGGTCCAGTGTTACGACGGGTAAGAGTACAAAGTGTCGCCACCCATATACATATATTCCGAGGGTGTCTTAGGAGGCGACTAAGGGAAAGCTTTCGCAAAAACATCCATAGCGTAGAGAAGGAAAACTCGAAATGAAACCCGGTTGACAGTAAAATGACAGTCGTTAGACCAAGTTGAGGACCTTATGGGCGGCTTGAAAAATTTCAACTGCGGGTCGCGCCTCTCGATTTCAACGCGGCAATGGACTCACCACCTGTTACGTGAGACATAAAACTTTAAGGTGAAATGTGGGCGTATACTATGCCTCTGCCTACCCCTTCAGGAATAAAGGTGTGATTATCTGTATGTATGTATATGTATGTAAGACGAACATTATTGGTCGGTTCGAACCATCTAAGTAAACTTTTTCTTAGCTGCTGTGCTTCTCGGGTGTTATCTATTCCCGCTTCTTAGTGTGCGTCGTGCGTAAATCTTTCACGTCATGCTGTCGTTTAGGGCTTGCTTCTGTAAGGACGGTGAGCAGCTCCCTTACGGTCTTCAGGCCCCAGTTACGGAGGCCTATATTCTTGGGCGATGACAAGTCTGCAGCGCCCCCACCGTAGACTGCGGAACTTGGCTGGGAGAGTTCTCTCCCGCTCCCTCCCCGCCGCCTGTAAATCTATCCCTGTACCAAATTTCAGCCAGATCCTTTTAAGTCGTTAGAGCGTAAAATAGTAACAAACATTCACACGCACAAACGTTGGCGTTTATAATATTAGAAAGGAACTTTATCACACAATCAATGTAAGATATCAATCCATATCTATACTAATATTATAAAGAGGAAAGATTTTTGCTTTTTTGTTTTTTTGTTTGTTTGTAACGAATAGGCTCCGGAACTACTGGACCGATTTGAAAAATTCTTTCACTGTTGGGAAGCTACACTCTTTGATGTGAACATAGGCTAGGCTATATTTTATTCCCGTATTCCCAGGGGAACCGGAACTACGAGGGTGAAACTGCGTGACATCCGCTAGTGTAAGATAAAATATCACAGGTCAATTGAGTGCCTGATATATAAATTATTTCTTTCTTCAGATATAAGAACGAATTTGAGTTAAAACGTGACCGTTATAAACCGTAAAGCTACGGTTCACAAATCCATTTGCACTATTTATAATCGATTTTAGCTCTTCGTGTGTAATTCAGTACCTTCTAATAATAGCTAATAAGATTTCTTTTCTAATTATTTAATTTGGTTTTGATTATCTTCATAATTATGTAATTTATGCAACGAAGAGTAGTATTTGAGTACTTAGTAAGAGTTGTATTTGAAATGCACACCAGCTGAAAACTTCCAAAAATAGTTTTTCGTGCAATCGGTTAATTTTTATTTTCTCGTCTCTCTTTTGGAGAAAAGGCCAGGTCAAGAGTACCCTTAACCGAAGAGCATGTATGAAGACACTTATGAAAGTTGAAGAAGCGAAAGTTGTTTGCCAGGGTCGTAGCAAGTGGAAAGTCATAGTCTCTGCCTACCCCGTTGGGAGACAGGTGTGAATGTTATGTTTGTATGTATGTCTCTCTTTTTTCCAGCTCTATATATCCGGGGAACCTAGTGCTTCCTACAAAGGAAATCTCTGGGTCCCTGGCCAATCCCGGTCGTCAAGCTCGCCATTCATTTCGTGGTGACCAAGCATTTAGCATCGAGGAGACGCGAGCTAGAACGCGACGCGCCACCACCTTGAGCCCGACTCTGTTAGGGCGGCAACCAGCCCAGAGCGTCACCCCCAGGATCATCTTCTCATCTACCTTACAGCGTATGCTACTGCGTGAGAACTATACGCAGACTCCAAGTGGAGTAAATCTAAGCAGACGGGTAAAAACAGCATCCAAAACGCAATTTCGAATCTGGTTGTATTGTTAAAATTTAAATGATTATTATGTAAACTATTGGTCGGCAGTTCTCGTGACCAAAATGCTGGTGTTTACTTGGGCCAGAGGCTCTCTATTGCCATACAACGTGGCAACGCCGCCAGCATTTTGGGCACGGTTGTTGTTGACAGCGATGTGGAAGAGTTTTTTGATGCATAATTTTATTTCCTATTGCCCTTTTTTTTTATCGATGTTACCCTTGTAAATATGTTATAAATTGTATGTATATTAGAAAAATAAATAAATTAATGATTATTTAGATAAAAGTCTATGAATTAGGTAGAAAATGTATAGGTATAAAGAAAAGCGACTTAAATAAGTACCTAGTTTAGCTGTACTATGCAAAAACAAAATTACACTCGAGAGCAATGAATCCGGGTCACTTAAAGAATCCTAAAAATCTCGGAAACTTAAAATGCTAGGTTAATGCAATAAATTGTATTTAATAGACAATGTAATACTCCTTAAATGAAGGTATTAAAACTTCTTAGTTATTGTAAAGTTATATCATAAAAAAATCAAATTTGAAAAAGGGCCACTTTCGAAGATGGAACTACGAAATTACAGCATTTGGTGTTGCTTTTGTTTGTAATCTGTCATTTATGTGGGTACATAAACCATGTTGATAGTGCTCTATATTCATTAATCAAGCTGAAATTATGTCGCTTACGCCTGAAGAATGCACCAGAATACTTACAATGCTGGAAACCGGCCGGAGTCAGCGCGATACAGCCAGGACTGTCGGTGTGTCGCTGTCAACAGTACAAAGAGTTCTCCGACGTTACGAAGAAACTGGTTCTAACCTACGCAGACCAGGAACGGGCAGAACCAGGTGTACCACAGCACGAGAAGACCGATACTTGGTGAACACCATGCTTCGAAATCGCTTTCTCACAGGAACTGAACTCACCAATCAGTTTCGACGCCTCGGAGGAAGTAACCCAAGTGCATGGACAGTAAGACGTCGGCTTGCTGAATCTAACTTAAAACCCCTTAGACCTGCAAACGGCCCTAAACTGGAGCGTGGGCATCGTATTTCGAGACTAAGGTATGCCCAGAGCCACGTAAATTGGAGTATTGAAGATTGGTCAAAAGTTATGTTCTCCGACGAATCAAAATTTATGCTCTACAAGCACGATGGAAGACACAGAGTGTATCGAAGACCAGGGGAAAGATTCAAGCAAGCATGCATCGAAGAAAAAGTAGCCTACGGTGGTGGGTCTGTACTTGTGTGGGCCGGAATTTCTTCTGAAAGTCGCACAGAGCTGGTGATCATAGAAAACGGCTCTTTAACTAGCGTAAGATATGTGGAAGAAATCCTCAATGATCACGTTGGTCCATTTATGGTCAATTTAGGTGAGGATGCTATATTTATGCATGACAATGCCCGACCTCATACAGGTAGGATTGTGAATGACTACCTTCAAGAGATGAACATTACTCGTATGGAGTGGCCAGCGCGCAGCCCGGATATCAACCCGATCGAGCATGCTTGGGACGAGCTAGGCAGATGCGTAAAACAACGAAACCCTCCCCCAATCACGCTTCGTGAGCTCAAAATTGCTCTCACAGAGGAATGGGAGAATATTCCCCAAAATCGTATAAGGAACTTGGTGTACAGCATGCCAAACCGCGTAAACGCAGTAATGGAAGCACGAGGAGGCAATACGAAGTATTAAAATTCAAGAAAATCGTAATAAAGTTCAAAAATTTCATGTTTCCTATTTTTGTTTTAAGGAGAGATCGGCAGTTTTTTCTTTATGTAATTTTGTGTTAATAAAATGTATGGTGACTCATATTTTTTTTACTTTCATTTAAGGAGTATTACATTGTCTATTAAATACAATTTATTGCATTAACCTATCATTTTTAGTTTCCGAGATTTTTAACATTCTTTAAGTGACCCGGATTCATTGCTCTCGAGTGTATTATGGTCAAAAATATTTTCATGGAAAATCAAGGGCAAAGACCGATAGAATTACGGAATGAAGGAGTAGGAATTGGACATAGGTTTAATCTTCTTTGTCAAAGTAATGCGATAATAGCAACTTTTCGACGCATAATAATATGACTAGATACGCAAAAGACCCGATACGCAAGTGGCTGCAAGTAATTTTGGACCTTGTCAACTTGCTTATAGACTTTTGTTTTAATGATCTGCATATGTTTTTTCGATCCTCATTTGTTTATCCGACCGTCATTTGTTTCACCGATCTTCATTTGTTTTTTCGATTTTCATTTATTTTGCCGATCCTCATTTGTTTCTTCGATCTTCATTTGTTTTTTCCATTTTTATTTGTTTTACCGATCTTAATTAGTTTTTTCGATCTTATTTGTTTTGTCGATCTTCATTTGTTTTTTCGATCTTCATTTGTTTTATCTAGAACTTTTGTAAATACCTGGTCGATTGCGTATTAATTTCTGGTCGTTTGCGTATCTGGTCGATTGCGATTAACATGTCAGGTTATTTGCGTTTCTGGTCATATGCGTCGAAAGGAATATCAAACATGCTATGAATTCAAACTTGTTAGACGAGGACTTAATTAATAACATACATAGGTACACAAAACTATCATTTACTAATACATCTACGTAAAGAACTAATAGGTAGGTAGCTGCTGGAGTAAAATGGCTTGGTTTTCTTACGATTGAAAATTCTCACAGATACTATGCCGAACTTCTACCGACACGGTGCACATTCATCTGCTACGGTCGGTGTCCTGGGTAGATACTACGCCCTCGAAAGGACCACCCCAGGACTGCCGACACAGGACACAGACTTCCTCCAGTGTTGCAGCCTCTCCTTGTGGGTTTGGATTTTATCCGACTTCTTGAGCAAATTTGGAATAGCTCTCAAATTTACGATTAGGTTTTGTTTTAAGATTACGAGTTCACAATGGCGCGGTACTTCATTTAAATTTATCCATCTTGTCACTTTAATATTTCTTCAATTACAACGTAAACCAATGCAATCGTGAGCGTTTTAGTTATTATTTTTCTTTTACCACATTATTGACTATAAAATATAGGTCGTTGCCTCAAAACACAGCAGGCAATAATAAGTACAGGTATTATTCAAAGCGTACCTAAACTAATTGCAAAAATTGCATTAATAAGTCGAAGGTACTTTACTATACATTTTTTGTCGTCATTTGCAGCAATCAACAAAAGAGTTATTGCGTTACGCTTATTGAAGAATCATAAAAACATCTTTCTTTTCTGGTGCAATAATTGTACAACCAGTAATGCAAATTGCGTAATCATGTCAAATCAATGTTTCGGCTGTTTTGGAGACGCAAAACGAGTTGTCGGCGATCCCATACTTGCAGGTGGTGTGGAACCTCTTAGTGACAGGAGAGACTTTGCTTCTCTATGTGTATTCTACCGGCTGTATAACGGATTGTGCTCTGAGGAATTGTTTGACATGATGCCTACGGCTACATTCCATCATCGCACCGCTCGCCACAGACAGGGCGTTCATCCTCACATGTTGCATCCGGAGCGCTCGAGCACGGTTAGATCCGATAGGGGCTTTCTACCGCGCACGCTTAGGTTGTGGAATGATCTCCCTGCCTCGGTTTTCCCAAACGCCTACAGTATGGGGTTCTTCAAAAGAGGTCTTAGAAGGTTTTTACAGGGTCGGCAGCGCGAGTGTGGCGCCTCTGGTGTTGCAAACGTCCATAGGCTGCGGTGACCACCGGTACATCTGGTGGGCCGTATGCTTGTCTGCCACCTTAGTGGTATAAAAAAAATGTCTAATCAATGTTTCGGCTGTTTTGGAGACGCAAAGCGTCACCAACCTTTTAGTTTCCTCTGAACTTCGCAGCGTACACATTTGCTCAGACAGGGCGAAAAACCATACAAATAATTAATTTTCAATTCTGTCACCTACACTAAACAAGAAGTCGTGAGATCGTTCTCACCCGACTACCTCTCTCTAACACGTTTATTGTGAAAGTTCAATCCGATTGACGTTGTCATTTTCGTTTTATTTCAAACTTTGAACAGATGATCCACGTGACCTAGTGACGTAGTTTAATGCGACAAAGTCACAGACTACAGACAAAGTCTGGACATAAGCCCCTCTGCACTCTATTTTATAGAGAGGGACTAAAACATGATATATGTTTGTACATAGCTTTAATGTATATTATGACCACTAAGGTTAAGCAAACGTTCCCCCAAAATACCCCCCAACTATATGTCATTTGTGGTAGGGGTGGGGAAGCTTGCTCAGTGGGGGGCAGGGAGTTGCCTATCTGTATTTAATACTATTATAATTTATCTTTGGATAAACGCTATTTAAAAGACCTGAGAATCTCGTCTATCAACTAACCGGTGTCACAACTATTGCGCCAATCGTCTGGCAGCTTTGTTTGTCTTGTGCCATTTTTTTGCTAAGGTCACATTGCCTTTGAAACTTCGGAAAAGAATATAACATATTGAGATCTTGTACTTCAAGATTGGTCGAATTGGTCAAACCTCTTCTTCTTAGAGTTTCTCTCCAACTAGTGAAGGTTATTTAAACCTCAAATACCTAGTAATCATGTGTTTTCTCGTGAGACAGGAATGCGTAGCCCGTTGCAAACTTCATAGGAAACATGAAATTGGTCGCAATCAACTTCGTTTATCACTTTTATGGACCTATCGACCTATTTGACTGTTGGCGTCCGTGACCGGGACTTTGAGAACGGCCGGAGGACTGCTCGCCGTCCTTACAGAAGCAAGCCGAAGACCGCGGCGTGACGTGGGGTTTCACGCACGCCTCCCGCTCCAAGAACGGGGATAACACATAAACCAACCACCAAAGACGCCATATAGTACACCAACCCCTCGTTGCGACTGGATTCCTGGGATATCCTTTCAAGGTCATAACTGATATAGATACCAAGCATTCCATACTATTATGGCATGTTGGAATCGTCTTAACCTTGGCGTCTGTCGACCTATGACCACCAATCTTACACCATTTTTCTACCAATCTCAGACCGTGTAAGTCTGCGGGGACCGGGGTCCTGAGCCATGAGCGAGGACGGTAAGGTGGCTGCTCACCGTCCTTACAGAGCAGGCACTAGACGACAGCGTGCCGTGAGGAATTCAAGCCCCGCCCGCCCAAAAAGCGATATAACACGGGTACTATCTCGCTTCTTGGGGGGGGGGGGGAGGGCGTGGTTGACAACCCCGAAAGACGCGGGATAGCGATATGTGAGTCCGCAGTGGTAGCCGTAGGTCTGTTGGGAGTCCTGGGGTGTCCTTCCGAGGGCGTATCCGGGGCTTCCAACCGTAGGCTGTTAGGTAAGGCACTATGTGGTTTTGGTCGGCAAGAGTCCGGCATAGCATCCATGAGGGATTTCCACACGTAAGAATAAATATAAAAAATGGCCCTTCACCTCAAAGATCGGTTCCATTGTGAAAGCCTATCGCAATGTGCAACGAACCGCGTCATTACAACATGGCTGCAACGGATTTTGGCGGTTTTCTCGAGACAGGTACTCAGATTTGTATATCAATGGTTTATTTTTATGCTAATAATGCGATAAGTCGTACCAGTTTACCTTGTAAATGACCTTATATTAGGAAAAAGTGTCTTCTTTTCTTAAATTACTGAGTTCTACCTGATGGAAAGTGGCCTAAAGACGGCAAGATGTTACCATTTTATTTTATTTTATTTATTCTGTGTTAAAACTGACAGGAACAGAATTAACGCCTTTCAGTTTACTGGAACCTGGGTTACCGGCTTCACTTGCCTTCGGAAGCAAACACTCTTTTAATGAAACTGCCTCAAATGGTCACCCATCTCAGGATATCCCGTAGCGAAAGAGGCATAACACGGTGGCTTTTCTTGCAGTGAGATAAATCAGAGGGCAAAGGTCATTCATGATACTTATAAAATTGTAGTACCTACTAACTCAATTTGTAGTGCTTCTAGCTCTGATGATAATGTGAATGTTATGTGTAATTAAAAGCATGCCCCTAATTAAGTTTAAAAAGTGTATAAAAAGTAAATTGTGCTGCAGGGGCTACTATACAATTGACGATTATTTGATTGATAAGGAAGCCTGGAAGTGATCTGCTTGCTCTACTGATGGAGTTTTAGTTAATAGTATCTACTTATTGTAAATATGAGTGCACAAAAAGAATAGCCCGCCGAGTTTCTTGCCAGTTCTTCTCAAGCGGGCCGCGTTCCCAAAGGAATAGTACCACCAGTTCGGAACGCATATACATCATTACCGTGAATGAGTGAACGGGGATACGAGATAGCATTAAAAATACGATACAGACATTGTTAATATATGGCACGATCTTGCGATACATCGATAGTATTAATATCAAATTTTATAACAGTTATTGTACGATAATCTTTAACGTGTATTATTTTCTTGTTAATGAATTGGCCCAATAAATTCGGCTTAAGATACTGTGCTACTAGCCCACTACACATAAACAAATTAACTCTATTGGCTTATCATTTTATGACATAACGAAAATGCTGAGAATATGGGTATTTATGTATTTGTATTTTAAATTGTAGGTCCTGTCGTTCATTGAACTTAAGACAAGGTTCGCCTTTTTCTAAAATTAGCTGTTCCCCGCGGCTTCGACCGCGTAGAAGTCGTTATCGCGTGAAATCATAACCCTGCTTTTGCGCAGTCGGTTAAAAAGTAGCCTATGTCCTTCCCAGGGCCTCGAACTTCCTTATATCCTTATACCAAATTTTATCTCAATCGCTCCAGCCCGTAAGGCGTGAAAGCGAAACAGACAGACAGACAGACAGATATGCAGACAGAGTTACTTTCGCTTTAATATTAGTATGGATTATCTGCTAAGTAAGTAACCAGACAAAAGGTCTTTGTGCTAACGCGGGGTACGCTGGAAGGAATGGAGGAAGGCAGCGAGGGCAGCTGGGATAATATGTGAGACTCCTGACCCTCCGAGAGTCTTACACGACCGTATACCGTCATGTCATATCCACTTAACCACCACGTTGCACCGCCTCAAACTAAACCGGGTCGCATGATAACCCAGAAGCCTAGCAACAATATTCGTTGCGACCTGGCAATTGGCGCTAATCAGCTGAACGACTGCTATGTTATTGGTAACCAGGACCAATAGCATAACGTGTCTTCCGAAGCACGGAAATGTTCGTAAATGGAAATACGATCGTGTACCACTGTGTCAGCGGGTGACTCCTAGTCCTGAAGATCAGTTGGATAGTCTAACCACCACAACGCGGCATGGTAATGAGATTAGTATTCTGCCTCGTCTCTATCCAGTCACAAGATAGGCTAGCGGTTGAGTCAATGCGACATTCACCCAATGGTTACCTAGAAATACAGCTTTTTTGCGTGTGGATATCCTTCATGGATGTTATGCCGGACTCTTACCGCCACAGGATTATCTACCACTGCCTACGGCTGTGAGCCCCGGGTAAGCCCTCGGAAGGATGTACCAGGATTCCTGACAGATCGAAGACAAGAACAGCCTGGAATGACCAAATGACGAATTGTGTCTAGGCCGTCAATTGTATCATAGTTTTGAAAGTTTCAAAACATTTTAACGGAAATTTAAAAGCTAAATAGCTTTCAAATTTCCGTTGAAATGTTTTCTATATTTTTTTTATTTACCTGTTTCTTAGGAAGTCGAAGAACCGGATACTTTTACGCATACAATTTAAATTCTATTAAAATAAGACCGTTAATCGAATTCCGAAAAAAAACTTTTGTCCAGTGAATATACAAACCGGCCTGGTTATAATATAAACGAAGATGACGTCACCAATATTTTTCTTCAAATTCATATAATATGTTATAAATAGCTATGTAAATTTGAATCAAACGTATCTTTTTATCAAAAGATCAGTGGACGATTGAGTTGTCCCATTTCACCCCCTTAGGGGTGGAATTTTGAAATACCTTTTATTTTGTGCCTACGTTTTTTAAGTAGGTTACCATAAAAAATTCAAATTCTGATATTTTTTTAGTACAGTGGAGTCATTTTAATATGACCTTGGTTTAAGGTACCTATAGGAGGAAAGTAGGTACCTTTTTTTTTAAGTTGGTTAAAAAATAGTTCTAGTTTCTGTGAAAAGAAATATTCGTTCTGGTCACTTAACCAACCAACTTCAAAAAAAAAGGAGGAGGTTCTCAATTCGACTGTCTTTTTTTTTAGATAGTAAGTAGGTAAGCTTTACAATAAAAACATATTTTACTTGGTCTTCCTTTAATGTTAGATACTATGTTGTTTAAAATAAATTGTCTCTTATAAAAGACTCTTTCGGTTGGTCCGTTGGTATCATAATATACAGGATGTTTTTTTTTCACATCTCCCAGGTTCGATTCCCGGCTCAAACAGGTGATTTTTTTTTAATCTTTAAATGGAGTTTAACTTATTTTTAAAAATAAAGGAACGTTTCCTTTCAGCAAAACTTGCCATTATCAAATATTAAGGGCACTTTTCCTCCAACCACGGTCTTTACATTCCCACCTGTATAAATAATTATATTTGCAATTGTATGCTAAAATTATGCTTATACCTATTTTCAATTTAGAATCTTTTATTTAAAAATAAGTATAAACGTCGTCGCGTCGTTAGGATGTTAATTATAATCATTTAAAACTCGTTAGTATAGTTAAGGGCCTGAGGGCTCTTAAAAATGTTAAGAGCCCTCAGGCATGTTAAGTGCAAATTAATATATAGATAATATAATAAGAATACTTTTCTTTGTTAATGTTGTGATGCACCGGAAATAGTCATCATAGTTATTCGTGATCCAATTTATTTATAAATGACAAAAAATTATGCTTGTAATGGAGAGGGCGAAATTTGCTTGCATTTATTTCTCCTTCAGCATATTTATTTGCGAAAAACAAGCATACATTTTCATCCTCTAATACAGCCGATATGACCCGTGGCATACTTAGAACCTAGAGTATAAATAAAAAGGTATAGAGAGCGCGTATACTTGTAGCACCGGTCTCCTTGTGCACAACGTAGGCAGGTGAGCTATATCGATGAATAGTGACGCCAATATTTGTTAAGCGTAAAAGTAACAATAATATGTCTGGCCTGTGAGATGTAATTATTGATTTCTTTTTAGTCTGTTTCAGGGTATAGTTTTTTTACGATTTTGCAGCTCATTTAACCATTATGTTAAAATACTAAAAAGATTTATTTTAAAGCGTCGTCATGGTCTCACCCGTGCCTACTGGTCCCTCTTGGATACGCACGCTCTATACTACCCGTTCGCTCTAACTTTGCCGTTGGCGTAGAGGCGTATACCCGAATTGTTAATTACACGAAGTAAATTGACAGTAGCTAATGTCACTTCGTCATAGAAAATAAGCAACATTATAAGAAGAAGTGACATTAATTGCTGTCAATTACTTCGTCTAATTAAAAATTCGACTTTAGTAAGGAGCCGAGCGGCAAAGTTAGAGCGAACGAGCAGTACTTACCTTATTTATACTCTAAGCTTCGAACAGTATTGTTTTCGCGGAACTCTACATAAGTATATGAAAGCATTGAATTCGGTTTCTAACAACAAAATGGAAACTTGAAGATGTTTACGTAATTCTGAAACCTTCACAATGATTAATATGTAAAATCCTCTTGAAATACAACATGTATTTATGTATGTCGATACGGCATTAGATAAAACCAAAATATACAATCAAACAGACATTTTTGGAACGTAATTACAGCTTAGATTACTAAATTACATGAAGTTAGTTGCTATTGAAGATAACTGCGTATGCAAACAATAAAAAAAAAAGTAATGTTGTACCCGCGGTTTCACTTGTTAACGATTTTTGCGTGTAGAGTAGAAATCCTTCGGGGATGCTATACCGAAAACAACCACCTTTTGGACCCACACGTGCCCAATTACTGCCTAAGGTCGGAAGCCCCGGTTAAGCCTCCGGAATGAAATATCCGTTGTCAGGTAACGTTAGAAAAATTAGAACTTGAGGATTTCAAGTAATCTAATACAGTTCCTTTAGCTCAGTTGGGTGAGCTAAACTAGAGTTAAAATAATTTATCTTATTAAACTAAAATCTGTGTCTACTTTGGCTAGGTTTTGAATAAGAAAGTACTTTAGTCTTTTATGGTTCATAGCTTTGTAAGTAGTTATTGAATTTCACATTATAAAAAAAAAGTATCAAACTATTTTGAATTAGTTAAGATAATCTTAATTATACTATACATACTTATCAATAATATTAAATACAACAAATTAAATAGGTAGGTATGAATAAAATGATAATAAAATTAATTAACATTTTATTCGTATTAAATCTGCCAGGTGCTCACTGTTTCGCGGTAGCACTTATTTTTTTAAATACCTAACTATTATGATGAAGGATGTTTTGACCTCAGTAATATTTGTTTCACTTTAGTACCTCATTAGGTTCTACGTAGCATGTTTAGACTTTTTATATTAAACGCTAGTAGCATACGTGTAAAGTATTTTTGTGACAACCCTAGCATATTTTATGTCGAGATAGCGTTGTAGGCATTTTGCGATTTAACAATGGAGTTGACTCACTATTAGTCTTTACACATATGTTAGTAGTGCTTTTTTTAACGATCTAAGAGTACGCCTAAGAACTACCACTCATCACCTTCAATCGACTTTCTCCATCCAAAGCAGAAATAGCTTTTTAGTGATAAGGCCGCCCATTGTACATCTTCTTGAACTGTAATTATGTACCATAATTTCATTTACTTGGCGTACAATAAAGTGTAAAATAAATAAACATGGATACATGGATCCTTATCGACTAAAAACCATACGTTCCTTAGGGAACGCAATAGTTAGCTATTGCCTATCGTTGGGAGCCAAGGATGACCCCAGGATTCCCAACAGACCTTGGCTACAACTGCGGCCTCACCTTCGGGGGTCCGGGTGCTATTCTGCTTCTTTGGGATACGGTTTCTGAGAAACAGCCTCATGACCCACAGACAGACAGTCAGACAGATAGTCTTCATGGTAGGGTACCGTTTTTACCCTTTGGGGGCGGAACCCTAAAAAGTACCCAGCAAATATTTGCTACGTTTAACTATGTAATACTATTATTATTATCTTTGGTTTAACTTAAGCGCCCTTGAGGTCAAGGGACCTTGGGGGACCGACGCACGGTGGATCCTGTTGTATGGGATGGTTGGTCAATATTATTTAACTACGTTCCGAGACTTAAGCTAAGTCTTAAAGGTGTATAATACATTCATACGTACCTAAATACATAAAATCACGCTTATTTCTCACTGAGGTAGGCAGAGACCACTGATTACCACTTGCAACGCTCCCGGCAAACATCTTTCGCTTTCTTAACTTTCATAATTGTCTTTATTAAAGGTGTTTTGAGGCAAAATAACTTTATTAATGTCTTCATTATTCTAAACAATTTAAATATATATCACAATAAATGGATTTATGAAGGCTAGATTCTTTTAATCTGGTAAAATAATTTCTAGCACCTCACCAGGAAGAGTAGTTTTATATTTTCTCACAACCCTTGAGCACGATACTACTGGATCCGAAAAAATTAAATACATCCGTTAGAGTGTCCTTTCTTGAAGTTTTACGAGCGTTAAATTAAGAAGGAAAGATATGAGACGCGTAGCTTTGTACCACGTTCTTCTTACTTTATTGCGCTTCAGTAAACATAGACAAAGCGGTTTGAGGAGATACTGCCTCTTGTTCATTTACTGTGGTTTTCGGTGATAGAATATCTTTTAATTTATTTAATTGGGAATGGTGGCCTTCAGTTCGAAAATACATTTGAGCAGAATAAAGAAGTTCACTGCCAGAACCGGACGCACGTAAAACTTCGGTCTTCCTACGCTTACTGTGGTCACTACACTGCTCAAAATCCTTCGGAGGTCTACCTGGGCTCACCCTTTGCTTAATAATATATTTTTTTTAAATACAAGTCTCATCTAGCCACGTTGAGTTATTTTTTACAAACCTTTCTTTGATTCTGTTCGACGATTGTCATTTTATTTTAAAAGATTTTAAAAAAATATGCAGTGTTTCTTTAAGGGAAGTTATATCTGAAGCAGGGCAGTTGGTTTCTGCAATAATTATCTCCTCTAATTTTAAAAACTTGCTATCTAATTTCTTGCATTGAATTAAAAACAATTTGTCACACAAATCTCTCCTTTTTACTGGATAATCCACTATTCCTAAGAAAAAAAAAAACGAAAAAATATCCTATAATTGGCTACAATACAATTCAAAACTAAACATTCATGTTAAAGACGAAAATTTTCACAGTTAAGTGTAATAACTAACCAAAACACGACTGGCTCATATTTTTAATCTACTACCGTGAAACTATAAACCACTGCCATTTGAAAAGGAGCATTTTGTCTGAACTTTTGATATCAACTATATAAAATACACTAACTAACGAGTTACGGAGAACTAATTAGTACCCTGACAAAATGCACTTTTTCGAAAAAAAACAGTATCAAAACCGCACTTCTGAAGAAAAAGTGGTTTTTAAATAAAAATTTATTATGAAGAAGTAATTTTATCGTGAAGAACTAAATTTATAAATTTTAAATACTACATACCTTCAGCATCACTCATGATTTTTTTTATTAATTATACCCTGTTACTTTTAAAGTAATACAATGTTTCTATACTGCACCAAACTTAAAAAACGTTATTGACTACAAGGAAAATATAAATATGGTCAACTTTGTCGTATCATAAAAAGTATACTAGACAACCAATACTACTTTAATTACATATAATAAATGTGGTATATACTCTATTTGCTAAATCTATGAAAAAATATTATCTACCGGCATTTTTTTAATTTTGATTAATGACCAACCAGCTCATACTACAGGATCCAACGTGCGACGGCACCAAAATCGCTATCCTAAATATAATTTATTTAAAGTTTATGCTTGTTTTAGAGTCACAAAAAAAAACATTAACATTTAAATGAAGTTTTTTATATAAATTGGCCCTGAGATTTCGAGAAATGAGATAACGTCGATTACGTATCGATTACCCAAAATACAGATACTATATACTGACCTACAGAAAAAACAACGTAGTATTCGGGGAAATGTTTTCTATCATATTGTTAAGTTGGATTTAGAAATTAAAATAAGAAATACCGGTCCTAAAATGATTTAAACTAGCATACGAGACTTTAGACACGGAGATCCGACATATTACTAATTTTTTGTGTTAGAAAGAGTTCATTTGTGTTAGAAAGAGACTATTTTATAGTAGCATCTAACTCAATAAGTTTGAAATATTTTGACTAAAATTAATTCTCTTTTTACTATGTATTAGAACTTATTTTTCGTGCATTTTCCTTTAGGACCATCGATAGTTAATATGTGTTTCCTTATACTGTGTTCCTGTTTGTGCCTTTATAACCCAGAAACTGCAAACCGGATTAAAGTCTAACTTGTTTTGGTCTGGACAAGACTTTGTAAGCTGTTTAAGTCGAGTTATCCTGCTATAGACTACTAATATTATAAGTGTGAAAGTTTGTGAAGATGTTTGTTACTCAAACACCTTTTTTTTCCTTTTGACGTGAGGGAAAATCCATCATGGAGGCTATGCCGGACTCCTACTGACTAAAAACCCTCACGTAACGCCCAACAGCCTATGGTTGGGAGTCCCGGGTAAGCCCTCAGAAGGATGTCCCAGAACTACTCAAACACCATTCAATTCTTCAACTCACTACATTAAGAGTCCGTCTGACGCCAAATATACTATTATCTTGATCTAGATCTCAGGACTCTTGAGGTTTAATGAAATAAAATTTTAACACAGACAACTTCAGCTCATGAACTAAAAACGCCCTAGGCTAGAAACACGATTGCTGATAAAATCCTCGATAGATTTTTGTGTTGAAAATACCTTGATTTCTTGAAATTTTAACCTAGATCTCATATGTTTTAAGTTGTTTTTATAATATAAAATATTTATAAGAAAGACAATAGTAAAATCTTCATTTGCACTAGAACACTTTTTTAATATAGGTTGTGGTTTTTTTATAATTAATTTATTTCGTTAAAAACGCACAAAAACCGATTGCTTCTCTCTCGTTCTTGCACGCTAAGATGTATATCTTCTACAATTTGGCGTCTGGCGGGCTCTTAACAAAGTTTTATCTCTGAAGCGTATCAATTCTATGTTTTCCATAATACATGCAGATTTAGTTCAAAATGTTCATATTTATTTCAAAATCAAAATAAAATCTTCAAACATTTTTTTTATAAGCTGAACACAAGGCTCTATTTAGCGAATTTTAGCTACCTACTAAATTATCATTGAAATGTGATCTAAATGATCACATTTCAATAGTAATTAAATAAAAATAATTTAATTTGGTTGTATCTCAAAACATGTGTTTAATGTAAAGTATGTGTAATTTTATTTAAATTAAGTTATTTTAATTTTAATTTTATGGATTGTTTAAATTCCTGTCATATTTGTCATCTTAATTTATTTTAATTTTTACACGTTCTTTACCTTCGTTTAAAAAAAGGTCTTATTACGAAGGTTGTCTAGATTTTTATGACATAATGCATAATTTTATGACTGCGGTATATTATGATATTATACTATTAATAAGGGTCCTGTAGCTCCGTTGGTAGAGCATTAGCCTGGTCAAGGTTCAAGTCCCGTCAGAACCCACTTGTCTTTTTAAACTTTAAAATAAATTAATATTATGTTAGTTTGTTTATTTGTTGTATTTCCTAAATTGCAACACGGCAATACGGCTCACCACCTATTACGTGGGACAAATTATACAAAGGTGAAATGTGGGCATATAATATGCCTAGGCCTACCCCTTCGGGGATAAAGGCCATATGTATGTATGTATGTTCCTAAATTGCTGTAAGCATTCAGCATTTGGAAGTAGTACGCTGACCATTGATGTCAAACACATTCAATTACATAAGTCATTTTTCAATGGATGCCACTCAATACGTTTCTCGAAAATGTGTCTAATGGACGAACAATGCTCCCCACGCAAACAATCACAAAACAAGAGCCGCGAAAACAATATGAGAGGAGCATTTTGGAATGCTGTGACGATTATGATCATGTACCTACACGATTCAGGCGAAAAGAGCTCTGGGCTCAAAATAAATTCATTTATAAAAAACTACAAAATCAGAGGACGGTGAGGCGGCTGCTCACCGTCCTTTCAGAGGCAGGCCCTATATGACAACGTGACCTGAGGGATTCACCACTTCAGAAAAGAGTCCCCAAGAAGCGGTAAAACACCCGAACAACCCCCAAAGACGCGGAAAAACACCAGAGCTCCCCCCTGGCGGTGGTACCCGCGACTCCACTGGCGTGGAATTCTCTTCCCCTTTCCCGCATGCTATGGATACTTATACCAGAAATAAAAAGTAGCCTGTGTTACTCCAGATTATAATTCTATATCTGTACCAATTTTCAGCCAGATCCATTCAGATGTTAGAGCGTGAAATACTAACAAAGTAAACATCCATACATCCATCTATACTTACAAACTTTCGCCTTTATAATCAAGGATACGAAATTTAGTCTATTTACAAATTATACCATGATAGAATTATATACACTACTAGCGGCCCGCTCCGGCTTCACACGGGTATTTCTCCAGTATTTAACGGATGTTATTATACATATAAACCTTCCTCTTTAATCACTCTATCTATTAAAAAAACCGCATCAAAATCCGTTGCGTAGTTTTAAAGATTTAAGCATACATACGGGGTATAAGGACAGAGAAAGCGACTTTGTTTTATACTATGTAGTGATAGTTTCATTCAATCCTTCTACAATCTAGCATATTCTACAAAGCCTACTTAGCGGCTGTCCGCCGCAGATTTCCGTGTGGAGCACTGAACTCCAAAACCGGTTATCCATCATCGAAAAGAAGTGGTAGAAATAGTTCGCAGAGTAAGCAAATTAAGTGGCATTGCTGCAATATACTATACCTTACTAAAAGAAAGAAAATCTTTATTCAGTAACCTTCGAGATGCCTATACCTACCGTACCTACCGAAGAAGACTCTTTCACCACCAAATTTTTCTCACATTAAATTTGTGATTGATTCAACATACTAATTGCTTTTCAAAATTATCTCTACCAAAGAAGAATTTTTAGGTAAAATATTTTATAATATTAGCAATCCCTCTGGCGCAGGCATGTCATATTTACCCCAAAATAAGCGGGATAACACCCTAAGCCCTAACCCCTGGCGAGGCCGCGTTGGCGGTTCTGAGTGGGAAGCGTTTGAGGTTATTATTCCGTGAGGCGCGTCCTGGATTTCCGGCTATAGGCAAATAGTAAGGCAGCGTTTGGTTTTAGGCGGTAGAATTAGAATGGCATCCATGCGGATTTTGTTACATAGAAAAAAACGGTCAAGTGCGAGTTGGACTCGCCCGTGAAGGGTTTCGAAGCAGCAAGTAACATAATATAAAAGTTCTTATAGTTCGTTGTAACTTTGATTGATGTTTTAACACGTTCGCAGTGGTAGTGATTTTTCTAACCGAAAATTGCGGCTTATGACGTATTAAAAAAACTATCAGCTCTATCTCGTTCAAACCAATTTTCGTTGGTAGTTTTTATGGCAATGTACATCATATATTTTTTTTAGATTTATCATTCTCTTCGTTTAGAAGTTAGAGGGGGGGGGACACACATTTTTCCACTTTGGAAGTGTCTCTTGCGCAAACTATTCACTTAAGGAAAAAATAATTTTAGGAACCTCAATAGCATTTTTGAAGACCTATCTATAGATACACCACGGATGGCCTTGATGAAAAAAAAAATTTTGAGTTTCAGTTCTGAATATGGGGATCCCCAAAATTTACTGCTTTTTTTCTAGTTTATATATAAGAATCTTAATGCGGTTCACAGAATACATCTAGTTACCAAGTTTCAATAGCATAGACCTTATAGTTTTGAAGAAAAGTGGCTGTGACACGCGGACGGACAGACAGACGGACAGACAGACAGACATGACGAATCTATAAGGGTTCCGTTTTTGCCATTTGGCTACGAAACCCTAAAAATGTGCCATATTTCACAAGTCATGCGTATAGGCGTCACAGTAAAACGTGCTCACAGTAGTCACACGCCAATACGATAATATTATGATTTACCACTGATTGTAAACATTAGGAGCCATAAAAGGCAATATTACGAAACTCGCCGGTTATCGGATATGTTACGATTATATGAACTTTGCTTTCAAAACATGTGTCGCATTTTAATTCTGTTTCATAGGAAATTATTGCTCGGGTATGCAATTTGTGACGCAGAATGAAATTTTCCTGTTCGCGTTTTCACATAGCCAGTAGGGAAGGCCAAACAAAATAAATTACTCTCCTAATCGTAAGAGTTCAAACTACAGGCAAAGATAATATAATAGTATTACATACAGATCGGCAAATCCCTGCCTCCCACTGAGTAAGCTTCCCCATCCCCCCACCAAAGTTAATGTATCTATTGTCGTGTTAGTACTTGAGAGAGTGTCACTGCGTTGCATTACGTATTACAACCTACGTACTTTGTGCTATTGCTTTGGTTTAATTTGTGCTTAGCCGAGAGTAGATTTGAAAAAAAGTACCTACATACATGAGATTGCGTTCTGTTCCTTATTATTTTGTTTCCATAGCTAGTGTCCCTAGTGTACCTACTCACACACACATTCAAGCTTGATTCAAGCATTCACATTACGTGTATATTAGTGTGGGTGAAAACGAACATTTTTGTATGGAGTTTCCGCCCTGTGCTGCAGGGACTAAAATTGAGCCAGCTTTAGAATTTAGGGTCCAGGAACCACAACACAATGTATATAGCGTACTGACTGCATTTTATACCCCGTCAGTAAATAAGATCGGCTCAGGACCGAACTGAGAGAAAAATATTTCAAGAATTAACCATCTAAGTCTGTCTTCATTTACAACTGTAACTAGATTTATCCCTATAGCCAAAGATAATGTGATAATTATGGCATAAAAAATAAGAGTAGGTTCAAAGATATCCTTATGTAATAATTATGCCACAAGAATGTTTCTTGGTATGTTAAATAAATGCTTAGTATGGGCAATTAGGTTATTTTTATTCTACAAGTGTATTTAGGTTCAGCGCAAACGAAAGATTTTTTGAGCGATCGAGTCTGCAGCGCTCAAAGAGACTGCGCGACTCGGGCATAGCATTTTCCATTCCCTCACGAAGAAAAATTATATTCATTGCTCCATCACACATTTTCATAGACAGTGCATCACGGATAGTCTGCCGTCTGCGCAGAACTTAAATATACTTTTAGAATAAGAACACAAAAACAGACTTTTTGTGCGATCAAGTCGGCAGCACACAAAGAGACTGCGTGACTCGCATGATATCCATTGCTCCATCACACATTTTCACAGACAGTGCATCACGGATAGTCTGCCGTCTGCGCAGAATTTAAATATACTTTAAGAATAAGAACACACACACAGACTTTTTGTGCGATCAAGTCTGCAGTACACAAAGAGACTGCGTGACTCGCATGAGATCCATTGCTCCATCATACATTTTCACAGACATTGCATCACGGCTAGTCTGTCGTTTACGCAGAACTTAAATATACTTTTATAATAAGAACACACAAACAGACTTTTATGCGATCAAATTTGCAGCGAACAAAGAGACTGCGTGACTCGCATGATATCCATTGCTCCATCACACATTTTTACAGACAGTCCATTACGGATAGTCTGTTGTCTGCCCAGAACTTAAATATACTTTTAGAATAAGAACACACAAACAGGCTTTTATGCGATCAAATTTGCAGCGCACAAAGAGACTGCGTGACTCGCATGATATCCATTGCTTCATCAGACATTTTCACAGACAGTGCATCACGGATAAACTGTCGTCTGCGCAGAACTTAAATATACTTTTAGAATAAGAACACGAAAACAGACTTTTTGTGCGATCAAGTCGGCAGCGCACAAAGAGACTGCGGGACTCGATATCCATTGCTCCATCACACATTTTCACAGACAGTGCATGACGGATAGTCTGCAGTCAGCGCTGCACCTTATTAATATGATAACGTGGAGACTCGACTACATTTTTCCGGCATGAAACTGGCATTGGTAGCCAATTAAAATATTTAAAATACAAATGTAATTATATTTTTCTGTTTCACGGGAAAATATAAGGTAATAAGAGCTTGTGATTTAATACATAAAAATAATGCAATCGACTTTTGTCAACAGGGATATAACTTAAATAAATATGTATGCGGGTATAATAGCCTCCCAAACGACCAAGTATCCAATTCGTTCTTAAATGACGGTGTTATGCATGAGGTAACAAACGCCAAAAATGGGTATTATTTAAAAAAATAAAACACACTTGGATAATAATTCTAGGGAAAGAAAAAAAAAATATCGACTATACAGGATGGAATTTAAAGACGGTAGCTGGAGGGAAAGTACTTTTAATATTTATAAAAGCAAGTTTTGCTGAAAGAAAACATTCCTCTATTTTCAAAAGTAAGTAAAACTGCGTTTAGAGATTTTTGAAAAATCACCTGCTTGAGCCGGGAACCGAAGCTGGGACATGTGAAAAAAAAAACATCCTGTATTTTATGATACCAACCAAAAGAGTCTTTAATAAGGAACAATTTCTTTTAAGCAACATAGTATCTTAAATTAAAGGAAGATCAAGTAAAATATGTTTTTATTGTAAAGCTTACTCACTATCTGAAGAAAAAAAAAGTCTTACTGAGAACCTCCTACTTTTTTTTTAAGTTGGCTGGCTACGGGACCAGAACGACTATTCCCATTCACAGAAACCAGAACATTTTTTAACCAACTTCAAAAAAAAGGAGAAGAATCTCAATTAGACTTTTTTTTTCTTCAGATAGTGAGTAAGCTTTACAATAAAAACATATTTTACTTGGTCTTTCTTTAATTTAAGATACTATGTTGTTTAAAAGAAATTGTTCCTTATTAAAGACTCTTTCGGTTGGTATCATAAAATACAGGATGTTTTTTTTTCCACATCTCCCTGGTTCGGTTCCCGGCTCAACCAGGTGATTTTTAAAAAAATCTTTAAATACAGTTTTACTTACTTTTGAAAATAAAGGAATGGTTCCTTTCAGCAAAACTTGCCATTATCAATATTAAGGGTACTTTCCCTCCAAACCTCGTCTTTAAATTCCACCCTGTATATACCTAAACACGGATTTTAAAGTTAATTTTTCGTGGTCTTAAGTATATTTTTTCCGCAAATTTTCAACGTAATCTGTCATATTAAAGTGTTATAAGTTGAAAATTACGTTCATAGATTTACGAAAAAACTCAAAGAGTTAAGACGTTTTTTTTTGGAAAGTTTACGTTTAAACTGTAGGTATAAATATTATTTGTATTTTTAATAGAAATGTACAGGGATAATATTAACATTAAAGCTGCAATTTTGCTAGCAGTTGTTTACTCATAGTTCTGGGTTTTTAAATAAAAAAAAAACAACTAAAAATATACGTTGGTATATTATTATAATCTCTCATGGTTACCAACATAAGCATACCTAAAGTTAACGGGCGATAACAAAATTTTCTGTAGTTTCTCTGTATACAACGTCTTAGCGTGTTTTTGAAGCGCTAGTAAAAGCTGCAATTTTGCTAGCCGTTGTTTACTAATAGTTCTGGGTTTAAAATAAAAAAATGCAATTAAAAATATACGTAAGTATATTATTATAAACTCTCATGGTTACCAACATACGCATACCTAGAGTTAACGGACAATAACAACATTTTCTGTAGTTTCTATGTATACAACGTCTTAGCGTCTTTTTTGAAGCACTAGTAATGCAATAGAAATGCCAGCACCAGCAGCTGTTACCACCAGCGCCGTTGTTACCCAATTCAGGACAGTACAGTAAGATGCTTAGCTCTGTGATCGTTTACAGAACACTGAGGTAGCGGGAAAGCAAAAAGTATTAATCTCTGAAATTGTCAGTGACTCGCTTCTGGTGTTGTGAGTCTATAGAAAGATACAATGGCCTTTTTCGATCAGGTGAGCCATAAATATGTTTGTCTGCCATCTCATTGGTAAAAAATATATAATTATATTCCCGACATACTTACCAAATGAAAATCAATCTTATACAAGTGCGAAAAATAAATATTTATAATAATGAACGTTATTTAAATTTCAAGTTTAACATGCATATGGCAATTCTTTTGCATACACAGCACGTAGCATTTGTTTAAAGAGCTCTATGTATAATTTATTATATATTAATAATATATACTTAAAACCGAGGTCTATAATTTGATACTTATGTAGATTACTTCTACAGAATTCGCTCACGTCTTTGGAGAGAATCGAATACTAATTATATAAGTAAAACCAATTTATCAAAAGCAAAAAAACCACATACTAACTAAAAAAGAACCAAGAACAAGTCAAAATTTTTTTTTAGCCAAAGAATGGTAAATAAGTCAAATTTTGAAACTCTACAGAAGGAGTAGTAGAAGTCTTATTGAAATACGTAACAGGTTGTGGCATTCCATTATATTACGAGTATTTTCTTGCTTTGGAAGGCACGTTAAGGTGTTGGTACCGGAGTGTGCACAGGGAGTGTTTAAACCACATTATAAAGAGAAATCTATTAGACTAGGTTTAAACCAAATTGTAAGCTTGGGCTACAAAATTTTGGATTGCACGTAACAACAGTAACTTACTCCTGTACGTTTCAACACGACAATAGACTCTCCACCTAAAACGTGGGACTTAATTCAACTGGCGCGAATAAATAAAAAAATAAAATAAACAAATATTCACGGACTAAAAAAAATAAAAATATTAAAATAAATGTGGGCTTTGTCCGTGCTTGCGGCAAAAATTGGAAGAGGGCTACGTTCCGCAGTGGAATTTTGGAATGGAAACCTTACCTATTACACTGTATACCTATTATAAAACTATTGTAAGTATAATGTAAGTAATAATAGTTCAATGTATGTCCCAAAATTATTTTGATTGTAGGACATTATCATACCTATTTCATTTATCAACAAAGAACGGTCACAATGGAATTTCTCACGATTAAGTAATTTACAAAGTTGAAACTTCTATTAAAAAGTCGTTAAAGAATATTATTTCAACAAAAATCTGTAAAAATTTAGCGTAAGTTTGTTTACAAAATAGTGATTCACTACACAATTACTAAATTGGTATTTGCGAGTTGTTTTTTATTTTAAATGGTTAAATTTGTTTTCTTTTTTTTTTTTGCTGAGAAGCTGTAATACTTATAATTATATCGACGGAGCAATAAACGTGCCGTTTTTAAATAGAATTAAATAGATGTTTAATTTACTAGAATTTCCGTGCTTGAAAATGCGTGAAGCGCTCAAAGCCCCGCTAGCTCAATGTTCAGTAATGATAACTGCGTTAAGCATCGTTTGCTGTAGTCAGTCTTGAGATGGTAGACCGTTTGTGGACTTTTAATTACAGCGTTTCTGTATTTCAGAAGGCACATAAAACCATTGGTCGCTGCCACTAACACGGTAGTCTTTAAGACCAAGTTGGAGGCCATATGCCTTGAAAATGTTAATCTTCTATCCTTCATGATCTCTTTACGTTGGGTCTGAACTACAACTGGTGAAATGTAGGCTTATACTACACCACTGACAGCTCTTCTGAGATAAAGCCGTCACTATGATAAATTAGAATAGGTAGGCGAATTTGCGTAGTTGTGTGATTCAAGAAACAACACCTACTCCAGTATGTACACTGCAAAACATTTGCTATTATGTGTTGTTGATTATTTAGAATGACCAAATGAAAGTGTACCTCATTGTGCACAAGGTGCGGTGAACCACTGGAGCATCAAGGGCGTCATGACTTGCATCATCAAAAGCAAGAACAACATTAAATGGCGGCTTGGAAAGTGAGGTAACGTCAAAATTTGCGGAAAATCTGCAGCGACTAACGGATTGAATCAGGTTTACGCATTTTGTATTGTAGAATTTCCCACGTTGAATTTCCCGCGTAAGAAAAATATTATATTATGGTAATAATAATAATTACCTATGCAACTGCTCTTTAATAAAACCATTTGGCTCTGGTTTTAATTCTAATCTAAAGAAAATTATTCATCGAAATTTTAAATGGGAATACTTTGATGCTTAAATTTTTATGTTATGACTTTATCGCCGAAAGGCTGAGCAGGCAGAGGCTATATACCCAGTTGTTTTATCCCACGTAATAGATAGTGAGCCTATAACCTATAGCCTGTACTAACTATATCTATGTTTTACTAAATTAAAAGGAAAGCTACATGTAAGTGCAATAAAAGTAAACTTCATAGGTTGTGTGCTGTGCATACAAGTCTATTTTGGGATCAGAAGACAAGTTTAGGACCAGCCCGAGGCCCTTTTCAAGTCGATGACCGGCGGCGACGTGGGTTTAGCCTTGTAGCGTGATTCTGCTCATTGAATAAGGACCTTCGAAAGTAGCCCGGTTATATCTGTTGTTTGAATACTAGTGATTAATACTTTTCTTATAGCTACGCGTCATTCTCTAGTTAGAACCATAGGTATTAAAACACCCAAATTTCACCAGATATTATATTTGTCATTCGTAGTCGGTGGTGAGCAGAGATGTGTTGAAAAGAACACGGACAGTTTGTGGCTTCCTGCGGTTGAAACAAAGACTTCTATTTAGTTGATGACAGCAAAGGGACCAATGTCTTGAAGACACTCTAAACGCGTCTTCTACAACACGGATACTCCCTCAATTAAATGCCACAAACGGTCATCCATCTCAGAATTAACCACAACATACTATTTTGTTGATGACAGCACAGGGACCAATGTTTTGAAGACACTCTAAACGGGTTTTCTTCAACACGGAAACTCCCTAAATTAAATGCCGCAAACGGTCATCCATCTCAGAATTAACCACAACATACTATTTTGTTGATGACAGCACAGGGACCAATGTTTTGAAGATACTCTAAACGGGTTTTCTTTAACACGGAAACTCCCTAAATTAAATGCCGCAAACGGTCATCCATCTCAGAATTAACTACAACATACGATGCTTAACTGAATTATCGTTTACAGAACACTGAGCTAATAAGTTTATGAATGCCGCAATCTAGTCTTGTTTAATATATAATATCAATTGTTTACTAACTTAATTGCAATAGTCCGAATGCGGCTGAATTGTTTAATATGATTAATTAGGTAGGAATTGTAAATGTTATTATTATAAAATAATTTCATCTTGATACATACTGTGTTTATGCATATTAATAAAAAATAAAAAAAGACAGTTCGCCGTTCAGTCGATGAAAAATCGATAGTCTTCAAAAAGAATAGGTTTATGCACTTCTTCTCCAATAAACTTTACTGTGGCTAGTTTCATTCATGTACATCCTTTTGCAAAATCTTCTATACATATAATAAAATGATTGAAAAGTCGAAACTGTACATTGGAAATATTTTAAAAAAAATACTCGCTGGGTGTTCAACTTAAGATACCGAAGCCGAAAATATAGTTAGAATTTTTTTTGTCTGTTTGTCTGTTGGCTTTGCTTTGTCCAGAAAGATCTTGAAAAGTACTCAATAGATTTGATTCAAATTTTGCACAAATATTAACAAGGGGTAGGGTCTTCAAATAGGCTATATATTATCACGCTACATATCCTAGGGGCTAAGCAGAGAGCGATCAAATTAACATTAACATAATTTTCACGCGTACGAAGTCGCGGGCAACAGCTAGTTTATAATAAAAATAAATGTGTACATGAACAAAAGACAGTAACCACTGTCTGTATTATATTAAAATGTTCTACCTATATGAGTTTTTGTTTAGCTTCATTAAATTAATTTTTTTTCAGTGTTGACAGCATTTTTACAATGCAGCTGTAATTATTTTCAATAATAACTTGCCAAAATGAGCCGTCCGTCGAGGGAAACGCGTACCCTGTAAGATTGCTCCAAGAATACGACTGTTGATAAGTTTTTATATTCAAAAACAATAAAAAAAATAGAAAATTGTAAATACTATTTGTCATCTGTCATTTTTATTGGAAAAAAGATGTATTTTAGCATTGTTGAACAAAAAAGATTAATTTATTTGATAAAACAAGAACGGAGTCGGTAGGTATGCAAAAATATTTTATAATATATTGTTATGGAAAATTTTTAAATCACAAAAACTAATTTGAATAGTTTTGTATTTCACACTAGATTCGTTTTGTGATTCGCAGAACATTTACAACAACAAATTTAAAAGAATTAGTTATATGACAGCGTAATAAAATTACCATTTATATGAATTTATTCTTGATGACATTGCATTTGATAAGATTACAAATTTCTTCGAAATCTGTCTGAGTTTTTACCAAATAAAAGATTACAATATTGTTTTCTAAGAAGCAAAATTTCTTTCAAGGCGATATTCCTTACATTTGGAAATTTTGGTTATGTCAGGAGTGTTGGCGAAAATAAAAGAAAAAAATATCATTAACATATCTTTTGTTTTAGATATGAACTTACAAAGAAACAAGACTATTAATGCATTTCCTCACCCTTCACAATCAAAAAAACTTGTGTTGTTGTATTTATGTGCCGAGTTTAGGCGTTAGTTGTACCTACTGTACGGATTAGAAAGTGATTCATAGCGAAAACGTAACATTTTAATGTATGGTTCGTGTAACAACGCAACATTTTTCATACAATATCAATATTAGAATCGCAACAAACCATTATAAGATTAGAGAAAAAAAATATTAGTACCTATTAATATCCGTGATCTGATTGAAGCAGGTTAATCCTAGCTTACTTCCGGATCAGATAGCGTTGTGTAAAAATGTACTTGAATATTTATTTATTTATTGATGTTTAACAGTTCCTAACGTGTGAAAAATCCTTATCGCTAAAATCGATCTCTACCATGCAACCTTTTTACCAGATTTTGTTATTAAAATTTATTTAATTTATTACTAGGTAATATGTTTTACACGAAAATTAGCATAAATTCACGGGGTACAAGTCTATTTGTAGGATCATAACACGATACAATTTTACTTGTTGATTCCGAAACTAAACACAAAGGGAATGGAATTTTGTATACAATATATCTAAAAATGCGTATTCCCCAAAACATGAGTCTCGATTCCATTTCCATTGTTAAAGGAAAATAAATCATAAGTTCTGTTACTTTAGGAAACATTTATGAAAAAAGGGCTGTCTACTTATTGTTGAACTCCTCCAAAAGCCGACCTTCGATAAATAAAATTATCCGGTAATTTATCAAAATAAATTTCACGGATGAAGTACCTTAAAAAAAAGGTTAAGAATGCAAAAAGGAACCAAATTTGATAGTGTAGGAGGGCTCGAAAGCCGTAAAGCATTACAATAAATTTATTGTAAATCTGAGACAGGTAGAAAAAGAAGTAAGTATTTTTATCTTTTTGTGAAGTCCCTAATCTTTTGAACGGTAGAGACAATGAACCCAGCAAATACTTGGAAAGTGCAAATATACTGGTTTATTTATAACTGGTTTGTTTATGAGGAACGTTTTACAGACCACTGCGTTTAGAAATGCAACTAACTGTACCGAGGTCTTGTTTGTGAAAACAAAGAAAACCAGAGACAAAAAGACAGTGTTTTTTTTTATAATACAAATGAGGAATGACCTACCTGATCGAAAGTGGTCATAGTCTATAGGAAGGTTGCAACGCTAGAGCAAATACTTCAATAATATACAAGTCTTTGAGCCAGAGATCGTGTTGAAGTGGACAGACTGCAGACCACCCATAAAGCTGACACTTTGCTTATCGATTACAAATTACTAGTAAATAAAATACTAGAAACGAGCATCTATCTAAGAATTAACTGTGTCTTAAGATGCTTATAGCGTTATTCGTATTTAAAACGCAGCAAGCTCTTCAATCGGCTTTGTAAACAGTAGTAGAATTACAATTTAGTAGTATACTCTTTGCTTTTAAAGATAATAATAAGTAAAGTAAGTAAACTACTCTTTATCGTAACAACAAGAAAACATTTGTAAAATGTGACAACATAGCACTATATAGTTTTACGATTGACGTTCTTATCACCGATAAAATATATAGCTTAACCAAATGATAGGGAAAATCCTGCACAGGAAACTAGAATTATGGCATTAATGTTTTTTAAAGTACTACTGTCTTAAAAAGTGTGATAATTCTGACCCTAGCTCCGGCAAAATTAAATGATATTCCAAATTTCAATATAACACATCTCAAGTTTCAAATACAATTTACATTTTCGAAAAAGTTGTAGGCTTTATAAAAGCGGTTTAATATTATTCATTTCATTTATCTAAAGTATAAACTATTCAGATTCATTAATGTCTACCTATTTATAACATAGCAATCGGCCGTAATTAATAATCATTATCACTATTAATTTTGGTGACAAAATAAAACTTATCTGTCAAGATTTTTTTGTGACATTTATCAATAAAAATGTGTTATTAATTCTTGGTATTAAAATAATGTCTGGGAAGCAAAAACTTGGCTGTATATTATTTTAGTTCAATAATAAATAACACGTTTGAAACTTCTTGGTTATGAATTTGTAGCAAAAACCTCTTAGATGTCTTCATAAACGGCAGTTAAAATTTACAAAAAAAATAACACTAATTTTAACAGCCATTTAGTTTACAGTACCAGGCACCCAAATGTAAATGAGACAGTCATTAAAGAAGAGATTTAAAACTATAACTGGTTGTATACGAATATGAAGTTTAGCTATCTACCACAATTTTGATGTGAATATAAATTCGAAATTCAAACAAGTCTGTTTTGTTTGTTATTTAGCCGCATTATAAAACGTTGAACTGCATTTTGAATTATGTCATAGTTTTTATTTTTTTTCTTTTGTTTTTTTGCGATGATTGCACTTTAAAATATATTATTGGACTTTGGGCCAATGTTTACATGTTTTGGACTCTATACAATCCACGTGGTTAAGGTTGTTGTTATATTACACATAAACGAAGAAAAAATACTTTTAAAATTTTTGACGAAGAATTGAATTTGCATTTTCTTTTTTCATTTTAATACCCAAAACATAGAAGGCTAGTTAGATTCCACTGCTATCCAATATGGTACCTAGTACCCCGCGTACCGGTTTACCACGAAGTTTAAAAATAACATTGGTCGATTTTTATTGTATAAAAACAGACGATATACATACTTAATATTCAAATACCTTGAATATGTTTTAAAATTCGCAGAAAATCGTAGATATGCATAATAAGTTATTGAGGCTTTCTTTTTTAGTAATAAAATAATGTATTCGGTTATCATAAAGCCGGTTAATAAATTACACTGTGACTGAATGTTTAATGCCTAATATGTCTATACCTTTTTGTTGATAAATGAATATTTGTTACACGGAAGTGGGAAAGGTCTATGTCCAGCACGAGTCTGCCATATATTAGTGATTTGATTGATTGATTTCCAAGATTTTTCCAAAAATAATATTTTGGATCATTTTAGCATAAGACGATTCCTTTGAGGATTCCTGGGAGAAGAGTAAGAAAGCAGATCCTAGATTTTCAAATAGGGCTTCAGACGCAACCGGGATTAGCTTTGATTTGATAAGATGATGTTAGGTAATTGTAAATTTGTTCCATTTCCGAGTCAAATTTTCATAATCACCTCGGCAATACTAAGAAAGAGTCGTATCTACAAGATGATTCAGTTTAACATTGAATTTCATATGAAATATTGACGAAAAAAATATCATTTATCAGTTATTTTATACCTGGTTACCATATTCTTTGACACTTCGCGGAAATAGGGCAAACTTATGCGGATGTGGCATTGTGAATTTAAAAAAAAAACCTATTACTTTTTCTTTTCTAAGTTCAACGGAAATCGTGTTGTGTAAATAGTATTATTGCCGTCAATTTTAATAATTCACTTTAATAAGTCATGTCGTTTATTTACAGTTTTTTTAAGTTGCTCTACTTAGTAGCAAAACAAACTTTAATCGATTCTATTATAATTTTGAGTGTAGCAAATGAACAATGTAGTTCCACTTTAATTTTTTTAAAAGAACATGGTATTATTTCAAAAATAATGTAGCGTTACACTAAACGACACAATGTGCTTATAAAACGAAAGCATGCGATTTAAAATAAAAATTACTGGCTATAAAATAAAATTATTACTTACTTGTAGTTTTGCTTCTACTGGATTCCTTATACTAATATCACAGGATTTTAAAACATTCAAAAAATATATTCTAAATATTTTCTATATACACACACTTAAACACTGATATATTTTTAAAACAAAAATATAATTACATTCGATTATTTACACTATATTGTTTAATTTTAATATGTTTACATTTGCGAACTTCATTCGATATTTAAAATAATTACATTTTCGATCACGTGTGACGGAGTACGATGTCGTGTTCGGAATGCGACGGGCAGGTGCGTTCAGAAACACGTCCGCGGCCAGACTGTTCATTCAGGTAACACACCTTTGCCATATAATATCGAGTGGACAACTCAATCAGTGATAATGATAAGAATATTATGACAATGGACAACCTCGTCAGCAACAGAGCAATTGACAGGGCTGCATACATAGCAAGACTGGTTCTACTCGGTCAACGTTCTCTACAATGAATGAATATTGTTTTGGGGTAGGGGCGAGCATCGGACATGCCAATTTTTTTTTCGCATTGTGAATTCAGACTATGGTTGTAAATTTTTAAAGACACCGACAATAAAGCTTTATTGAAAGTTGTTAGACATTTTTTTTTTATTTCGCTCATCAAAGGCACGTCTCATGGAAAGCCATGGTGATATCTAGCTAATTGGGGCCCACTCTCACAGTCACCCAAGTTGATTTGTGTACCTGCTTCCAGTAACAATAACCCACAGATCATCTTTGAACGATTTTTTTTAAGTTCTCTCCTTGGCTTCGTACGGTCGACTTTAATGGGTAAACTTGGAAACGAGGTGTTCCGTCATACTTCCAAAAAGTCGACATTGCTAGCAGGGCAAACAGGGTTGGCCCTATCCATTATAATAATTTACTCTGATAGGCTATGGGTTGATATCCAGACTATTAAATTCAAGTCTATAACAATCTTTGAGACCTTTTCACGTATTTTTTTTGAGTTCTCTACTAAACGACGAGAGGTGATCAATATTTAAATACTGATATAAAATATTAATAGATACGCGAAAAAGATCCGGAACCATATTGTAGAAGTTCGTGTGAGTTTATAGACATTAAACATTCTTTTATTCTGAGAAATCACTCATAGAAAATTGTCGTTACACTATTGTTGTAGTATTCGTTCCAGCTACAAGTTTTATAGAGTGATATCTCCAATACCTATTATTTCTTAAGGGTCTCGATAACTTGCGTTTATCTGTGATTGCGAAACTCCTGGACATCGAGTCGAGACGCAGATAGTGTCTAGCATATTATTTTATCTGTAGTATACAGACTATACAGTCATACTATTAGTAATCAGAGACATAAGCACATAGTACAAGAGTTGCATTGTAGGTAGGTATATTTATTTATAAATAGAACACAATTTCATTCTTAAATTAAGAGATTCATTCTTATGTTTGCTCTACATCTACATTACTGCTCGTTCGCTCTAACTTTGCCGCTCGGCTCCATACTAAAGTCGAATTTTTAATTAGATGAAGTAAATTGACAGCAACTATTGTCACTTCTTCATACAATGTTCCATCTTTTCTATGACGAAGTGACATTAGCTACTGTGAATTTACTTCGTATAATTAACAATTCGGGTATACGCCTCTACGCTAGAGGCAAAGTTAGAGCGAACGGGTAGTACTCGCGAAGTTGAACGAAGTTCGTCGACGTTTTTTTTTATAAATTTCGTTCAACTTCGCGAGTAATGTGGAGGAAGCATTAAATATGAAAAAATAATAAAATTTGTAAAATAATAGGACTAAGCTGTATCAATATTTAGCCTTTGCCTAACCAGGAAAAGGAGATTATAATTTATAATACGTCGACGAAGAATAAAGTATGAATGTGGTACTAATAAGAACGTGCAAAATCTTAGTCCAAAAAAAATTAGTACCTATCTGACAAATTACTATTTTTGGGCTAGAAATTTTGATATACTTAATTTTTTTTTAAACCAAATTCATCTAATCTTCTTGGTTCTCTCTTTGTGAGTGCTAAAAATCATAATATTGAACGCCTGCATGCATTCTGAATACTTACCAACATTACATTTTTTTTTTACTTTTTTTGATCCATTTCAGATAACCCGGCGTAGAAATCTCCATACACTAGTCTAGACCTAATGACTGGCGTGTGCCCAGTGGTCAGTGAATGTAAGAAAATCACCCCTCCGTCACCTCAAGACTAGGTACACTACAGACACACACCCGGCACGACCTGTCTAGACGCCTTCGTCTGCCTTGCGGACTGTATGAGGAAAATAAATTAGACCCCTACGTAAGATTCGGACTCGTCGCACTGAGGGTTCCGTACCATACGGTTAGTTTGAACATAATTATCATAGTTTTGTCACTAATCGAGTATCGCAGTTTTTGATTATTCAAATACATATAAACTACTAGCTGACATCACGCAGTTTCACCCGCATAGTTCCCGTTCCCGTGGGAATACGGGAATAAAATATAGCCTATGTTCACCGCAAAGAGTGTCGCTTCCCAACAGTGAAAGAATTTTTCAAATCGGTACAGTAGTTCCGGAGCCTATTCGTTACAAACAAACCAACAAAAAAACAAAAAAAAACAAAAAAAGCAAAAAAACTAATCTTTCCTCTTTATAATATTAGTATAGATATAAAGTCACGCCAAGGGGTAGGCAGAGGCATAGCAGAGGCATCGCAGGTTTTGTTTATTTACATATATCTACATATTATCCGCCAAGGGGTAGGTAGAGGCACAGTAGAGGCATCGCAGGTTTTAATTATTTGCATACATATTATCCGCCACGAGGTAGGCAGAGGCTTAGTATCACATTTCACATTTTTTTTTTGTTTTACGTGAGGGAAAATTCTCATGGATGTTATGCCGGACTCCTACCGACTAAAAAAACCTCACGTGTCCTGCTAACAGCCTACGGTTGGGAGCCCCGTGTAAGCTCTCGGAAGGATGTCCCAGGACTCCCAACAGACCTACTGCTACCACTGCGGCCTCGCCTAAGGGGTGATTCGGGTGCTATCCCTCGTCTTTGGGGACATTATACTTTATTGTTTATTTGTCCCACGTACCTACAAGATGGTGAGGCTGTTGCATGAGAAAATTATTATAGTTGGAGACATGTTGCAGGTACCTACTTAGTTATTTTTGGTTTGAATACCTACGTCATTCAAAAATTATACGATCGACATTGTCACAAAGTCACACCCAAGTTGTAAATTCTAAAATCAGCCTTTTTAACTGGTCAAGGTCAGGTCTTGCAGACGTATGACATTGAAATTAATCCGTAAAATGTCGAAATTACTGCTCGTTCGCTCTAACTTTGCCGCTCGGCTCCATACTAAAGTCGAATTTTTAATTAGACGAAGTAAATTGACAGCAACTAATGTCACTTCTTCATACAATGTTGCTTATTTTCTATGACGAAGTGACATTAGCTACTGTCAATTTACTTCGTCTAATTAACAATTCGGGTACCTATACGCCTTTAAGCCAGCGGCAAAGTTAGAGCGAACGGGTAGTATGTTGTGGAACATGATTTTTACACAGCGCAGATTCGAAATTAAACTGACAAAGTTTGTGTTCTAAGTGAGATACTAGTACTTCTGCGAAGAGTAGACCTTGCGAGCACCCAGGAAAAAAGACAACCTCTGAGGAATCATATTCCTTATGATTCAGCCAAAAATAATCAAGATCATAAATAAAGCGATAATAATCTTCACCCCTTTTCTGCCCATTTTCCCCCTATCAAAGCAAAAAAAGCAAAAACTCCCGACAAAAGTTGTAATTTAAACCTAAAAACACCTGTACTAAGTTTGGGTAAAATCGGTTCAGAAATAAGTCCTCTAGACGGCTCTAGACCGGAACTGACATACACTAAAACATATTTACGGACGAAAGCAAAATCGGAGACTCTCGTTCGCTTCGCTCACTCGGTCAGTAATTAGACTGTTAAAAAATCTAACTCCGAAGCAAATATTTACAGATTACGCAAATGTTGGTTCTAGCTCGAGATCCGAACCCGAAAACTCAATAATTTAACGGTTGCACTGCGATTGCGGCACACCGATGCAGTCAGAGTGGCAAGTGCGAGTTTCGGCGTGCGACTGTCGACATCCACAGATGAGCGCGTTATCGCCGATTGTATGGAATAGAGATAAGTTCCCGCGTTTACAGCTAGGTGGCGGGGTGTCGATTCCATAGGAATTGGCGCGCCGTGAATGTGAACAGGCTCACGCAAAAACTCGCACTTGCCACTCTGATCTTATTAAACAAACCAGAAAAGTAAATTCCGTAAATATGTAGTAGCAATATTGCGTGACTATAATGTATTGCAGAGTATAATAATTCCCAACCGCGAATCTACCTGCGTACCTGCTATTAGTTACTTTATGACTATACTAGCGGATGTCACGCGGTTTCACCTGCGAAGTTCTCCTTCCCGTGGGAATACGGAAAAAATAGCCTATGTCACCCGGGAAAAGTGTAGCTCTCCAACAGAGAAAGAATTTTTCGAATTGTTTCAGTAGTTTTGGAGTTATTAATGCAAACAATCAATTCTTTGCTCTTTATAATATTTGATGGAGCCATAGGACTTCGGTATGGCATTCTTAAACGTTCCCACAGGAGCTCTACATTTCCTTATTTTCACATAATATCCCACATGTCTCACAAATCCACAATTAAGTCCTAGGTAAACCAAAAAAGGTAAAACAGGTTGTCCTGGCGGCTCTAGCGCCATCTTTTAAAACGAATATTTTTCCTATCTAACTTGAACTTCATACAGGACCAGTGGCGGATACAGGGTAGGGGCGCGGGGGGCGCGCGCCCCCCCCTTGGGTGGCTGGGTGCCGCACGCACGCGTTGTTCGTGCGCGCCGCGCCGGGCCACCCAAAATTTTGCTCTTTAACTATAATGTTTCCTCTACATTACTGGCGAAGTTGGACGAATACGATAGTGTAGAAGGGCACTTCGTCAAAATTTTTCTTGGCCTCGGGCGACTTCGCCGACGAACTTTGTTCAACTTCGCGAGTAATGTAGAGGAAGCATAACAATCTTAAGCGGACGGCGCGGACGACGCCATCGTGTGTGTACTGTGTATCCTGCTCTAACATCAGTTAGAGCAGGAGTTTGTGAGACACGCGTGGTCGGGGAATCCATAGACAGAAGATATAAAAAAAAATGATAGACTTCCAAGATAAGATCATCTGACGAAAGGCACATCCCCGTGTTCTGGAGATGCCTTTATTGCCTACCCGCTCGGTAGCTTTCTGCCCTTTCTTCAAGTAGAGAAGCGTTTGAGAGCGGTATCATGCGGGCTTGGTTTTTTCTCAGCTCCTTAGAGAGCTCCGGGGGTGTCACCCACCTTGCTCCCCGGAGGAGCCACGAACTTGCAGGGCGCCCCCGGCCCATTTGAAGAGAATTCAGGAGGAGGAAGGAACACCGCAAGGTTTAGTGGGTAGGACGGTCCCTATCCGGGACCGGGTGCCCCACACGCCGTTCCTGCTGCCCTCGTGGCTGTATTGACGGTGCCCAACTGTATTCCCCCGCGACAACCAAAAAAAAGATATACTGGTGAAACCTCAGATATTATTGTCGATTATTTACATTCAGTTTTGGGGGTTTAGGTAGATAGGCGAGGAGAGGAACTATAATGTGTTAGCAAAGTTACAATCATCTCTGAAAAACCATTGAACGATATTGGATGTGGTGACCATTTGATTCAATCAATCAAATCAGCCAATGGCAGTCTACGGCTGGACTCAAACCTTTCCCAATTAACGCCACAATACACGGTCCTGCGCCTTTCGCATCCAGTCCCAGCCTGCGACCTTTTCCAAGTCGTCGGTCCATCTGGCAAGGCGGGTTGGCGTTCTACACTACGTTTGCTGAGTCGCGGTCTTCATTCTCGAACTCGTTTTGTCCATCGGTGACCAGTGACCAGCCCACTGCCACTTTGGTGTGCTTATTGTCGACAACTTGGTTCTCTGCCGGATAACCTCATTTCGGAGTCTATCCCTCAAAGATACTCCAAACATAGCTCGTTTCATAGCTCGCTGCGTCATTTGATTCATAATGTAATAAAATCTGCTGTAGATGGTCTGGTCTACCTTTAGATTACGAATGTATTGTGGTAAAAATATATTCTTCATTTTATATTTACATGGCTTGAGTTGAAGATCTTAAGGAGTTGAGTATCCCGAACAACGCGTGCCGGGCAGAGATGCCACTCATACACAGTGGAGAGAATCTTCGCCAGAACCGAGCGTTTCAAAAGATCGTTCCTCTATCGAACTATAAAAACTTGGAACGACCTGCCCACACACGTGTTTCCCTCATCTTACAATCCCGGGTTCTTTAAGAGGAGCGTGAAGAGGCACATCACAGGGCCGCCAACTTGAGGACCGCTGTAAGAAGTGGCCCCCAATCGCTAGATGCGCCACGGCTTTCCATCAGGCTGGTGGCGACGTCAATTTGGCGAGCTGAATATAAAAAGAAAAAAAATTAGCGCTGAAGCTGAAATAGATCATTGCTTAATGCTGGGCTATATTAAAACAAGGTGACTTGAGACTTGAAAGGTTTTAAAAATGTACCAGTCATTAAAATACTATTTTTATTCATTGAGGAAAACAGGATATCATGGAGATTTGGAAGGTGCTACTTGAGCAACTAAGATGGGAAAACGGCACATCCGGGGCGATCAGACCGTCATGGACGAGTGGCTGGAGCGGAACTACGGCGGTTTCTCCTACCGGTTTACCGAGATAAGTATCGGTCATGGGTGCTTCGGTAAGTATCTGAGGCGAATACACCGGGAGACCACACTTGAGTGCCACCACTGCAAGAAACGTAGCATGGGCACACACAGCGCTCCACACAATTGTGGAGTGCTCAGCGTGGGCACAATAGCGCCTTGTTCTTCACAGCACAACCGGTCTGGACATAGAAATTTTCGTACTGGAAACCGTGGTGCGAGCCATAATCTCCGGCGGGAGTAAGTGGGCCGGTCGCCGCTACCTTTTTCTGCCAGCTGGTAATGCTCGTGAAAGAGGCAGCGAGGAGGGAACGGGAGAGCACTCTCCTACCCGAGTTCCGGAGGTGCCGTTGACTTGTCTTCGCCCAAGACTATCGGCCTCCCAAGACCAGGGGCCTGAGGACGGCGCGGCGGGAGGGCTGCTCGCCGTCCTTACAGAACCAGGCCAAAGACGGCAGCGTGATGAGAGAGTTTGTAGGACGCCTTACCCCTCAATAAGCGGGATAAAACCCGAACCAACCCCTAAAGACGCGGGATAGTACCCGAACTCCTAGAAGAGGACGTGGTGGTAGCCAAAGTCCGCGGAAATCCTGGGACATCCTTCCGAGAACTTTCCCTGGGCTCCCAGTCATAGGCAGTGGTAGCCGTGGTAGGACACCGTGTGGTTTGTCTGTAAGAGTCCGGCACAGCATCGTTGACGGAATACTTTTTCTAAATAAAGAATTTCTGTCGATTTTCATTAACCCTTTAACTGGGGTATTTATAAAAACTTATGTCCCGTTTTGAGTTAAAAAAATAAATGGTCAGTTTACGTATTGAGGACACAGGCGCTACCAAGCAGCCAATGCAGGAAACTCTCTGGCTGTGTGGCTGTGAAAGAGTTATTGGCGTTAAAAGTTAAAGCGTCATCTAGCACCGAGAGCGAGTTGACTGCTCTAGGCTAGAGCAGTCAACTCTTGCGTCATAATGAAACGTAGAAGTAGGAGCAAGGGGAATACCAGCTAAATAAAGACCTAGGATTGTCAAGAGCTTTAGTAAACTCTTCATTATATTCGTTATATCTAAAGTGACATTGTTAGGATTTTATCAAATCTGGTTAGGCAGGGAACATTGTGAACGTTTATGCGTACAGAAAGGTGGCCATCCTTAACCTACTCAAATGGGTCGCAAGTCCTAAACCCCCTCACAGTATTTCCCTCTGTACCACGCTATGGACACGGCGCGGTGCCCGCACGGTGAATCCATGGAATGCCCCCATAAGACGAGGTTTTCGTTAGGTCCTTTAAACTTGAACATTGTATTTTTACTGTATTACCAATATACCATTTCAAATAAAATTTTCATAAATTGCACATGTGACTTGATTACTTTTTTATTGCGCTAATAGTAAAGGTAGCTTAAAACTCAAAATATCTTTTGCGCCCCCCCCTTGAGATTTTTCTGTATCCGCCACTGTACAGGACAGATATTTTTTTTTATATTTAGCTAGCCTAATTCACAGGAAATCCCTTATGGACTCTTGTAGATCGTAGATCCTCAACTCGCCAAAGATTGGCAGCCTAAAGGTGCGGTTCCACTGAGGCGGAGCGGAGAGGAGCAGTGTGGGATTCACCAATCTCGGTGCGGAGTGGAGAAGAGGTGTGGATTTTAAGCCATGTGATTGTGAATCACGACACAGCTCGTCTCCGGTCCGCCTCAGTGAAACCGCACCTTAATGATTGCCTCTTCATACTCCGCTTGATGAACCCGGGTTTTGTTAGAGTTCACCAGACTAGAGTGGCCCCTTTTTTTACGTGTGAAAAATCCTTCAGGGATGCTATGCCGGACTCCTACCGACTAAAAATCCCACGTTTTCTACCTAATTCTTACGGTTGAGACCCCGGGTGAGCCCTCGGAACGGATGACTCCAGGACTCCCAACAGACCTACGGTTACCACTGCGGCCTCACCTAGGAGTGGGAGGTTGGGTATTATCCCGCGTCTTTGGGCGGTCATTAGGGTTATTATCCCGCTTCTTGGGGGGGTGTCGCGTGCATGAATCACTCACGTCACGCTGTCATCTAGGACCTGCTTCTGTAAGGACGGTGAGTAGCCCCCTCACCGTCCTCAGGCTTGAGAGTGACCCCTAAAGTTGGAGGCACGATCATGTGACTCTTGACACTCCGCTTGAAGAGAAGGGAAACACGTGCTCTGACAGAGCATTCCAAGTTTGGTATGGTTCGACGGAGAAAACGATTTATCATAGCAGTCTGGTGTCATCAACATTAATAAATAAATAAATATTTATGAATCTTCTCACACAACATCATCTAGCCCAAATAAAGCTAATATAAGCTTGTGATATAGGATCTAGTCTAGACGAATAATACATACTTATATATTTTAAAAACATACATATTATACATAGAAAACACCCAAACTCCGAAACAAACATTTGTGTCTCACACAAATATTTGGAGCAATCCAGGATTTAAACCCAGGACGTCAAGCGTGGCAGGCGGTTACTCTACCGAATGCGCCACCGAGGCTACATTAAGTTTGAACATTTTTTTTTTAATATGAAAATGATCCCTATTTTCCTTTGGTCACATTATCACGCGTAAACGGCTGGGTCCATTTCGCTTTTTATTTTTTTATTGTCCAGAAAAGGTATATCAGGAAAAACGTTACAAAATTTTCAATGAAATGCCTTACGGGACCGGGATATGCCAGGATTTTGGAAACTACAATAGATATTCGACGGGACAACTAATAGTGACAAAATAAAATCTGTCACATCTGTTTGTCACGTTATTCTAATAATGTAATAATAGAATGAATATAAGGACGACCCCTAGCCAGTTGAGCCGACGAGATAGAAAAGGTCGCAGTTGTGTATTATTGCGAAAGTAGACTACAATAATGATCTTGAATAATCGTATTCTACGTAAATGGTTATGAATACAAAGTTATTATGATTGTATAACTTTGACGCCAATCTTTACTTCGTTTAAGAACCATTCAAACATATATTTGTTTTAACTGTAATACTATGGCACAATTAAATCAAACCTTTGTTTGTTGAAGACGTCAACTTTGATACCTAGATGTGCTACGAAAGTCAGAAGACCTTTAAAGAACTAAAAACATCCAACATTAGTGACGTTTTTAGTTCATTAATCTCTAAAATTCTCGCTCGAGAACTTCGATTGGATCCGCATTCTGAGAACAAAGCGAGAACTATGTAAATCGGCTCCACATTCTCGTTTCTTGTGCTTCTTTCGCGTTCTCACGAGATTCTGGCGAGAATGTAGAGCCCATAAGACCCGTCTTACGATGGAGAAAGAGAAAGAAACAGAGTCTCAACCGTGTCTGTGAAACTACGCTGCAAGAGAAACAAGTGAGACTCTCGTCACCCTGACAATTGAGAGTTCGATAGAAGTACTGTTATAGACAGAATATTTTTAAGCTGGTCATCCAACGCAAGACGGGAAGAGAGAAGCGATGCTCTAAACTGTCTCAACTGTGTCCGAAACTGCGTTGCAGAGCCCTTACAGCTAGTCTCGTCACCGTGAGAGTTCGCTAGATGTAGGTACCGCCACAGGGCGGCAACTCCAGCTTGAATGTGTGCGTGTGATCAATAAAATGTAAGCAAACTGTCCGTCAACGCGCACGTCAACTCTACTGACAGCTGTGGCGCGACAGGGAGTTGCCGATCTGTATGTAATACTATTATATTATCTTTGGTACTGCTAAAGACAGAAGGCTATCGCGATGTAGCCCAAACTGAAGTTACTGAAACAAAGGCAGGGTGTTGCTGTTCTGAAAAAACTAGGTGAAAAAGCGAAATGAGCACAGCACAGCTTTCAAATAGTTGGAGAGTATTTTGAGGGAACGTTTGCTTATCCTTAGTGGTCGCACACACATTTAAGCTCTGTACGTGTGTAGTGTAGGTGATAGAATTGAAAACGACCTGACACATTCTAGTTTGTACCACACCTACCTAGTTAGATTTAATCATTTAAACAATGCTAGATAATGTTATCTATGAGTAAACGAACTAAAACTAAGCGATTGCTGATCCACTCAATAACAACAGTAGATTATCTGGTAAACAACGTACTTTTCAAAATAAGGTCAGTTCTAATAATATAAAACGGAAGAGTTTGTTTGTTTGAAAATAATGATCTCAGGCACGGTTTCGAATTCACCACCCTCTAGGTGAGGCCGCAGTGGTAGCCGTAGGTCTGTTGGGAGTCCTGGGACATCCTTCCGAGGGCTTACCCGGGGCTCCCAACCGTAGGCTGTTGGGCGTTACGTGAGGTTTTTTAGTCGGTAGGAGTCCGGCATTACATCCATGAAGGATTTTCCCCTCACGTTAAAAAAAAGGGTTAGAATTCAATAGTAGATTATTAACCAAGAGAGCAAAATAGTATTTTTACTGCGAGGGATTCTAGAATAGAATTCCGAGCATAGCTAGGGATTCTAGCGTAGAATCCTGAGCGCAGTGAGGGATTCAAGGTACACCGCCCGAGGGAAAAATAATTTGCTCTCGAATAATATACTCTACTTTATAAGCCCCGCAAGTTGGTAATGCGCTGTAACCTTGTCATAATGACAGCTAAGTGACGTCATCGTGACGTAGCGCGAGCGCGCGCTGGCCTTGCGAAGCTGCGTACGGTATTTTTTTTAATACTGACTGCTCGACGGACATACGTCACCAAGTGGTCACCAATATGGCCGCCAAGCGCAATATCAACGTGCGGGGCTAATACATTCCCATTATATGAAAAAAATAAGTTTTGTATGACGTAGTTACCTTCCATAATTATTCTTTCAGGAGTTAATGCATTTTCACTTTCATCACTTGACATAGGTACCTAGAACTTATTATATTTGCAGAATACAAAATAATATGTTTACTGATTACAAGAACATAATAATTATAATGAGGAACACGAACAGCTATATTATGGCGCTCTTTAGTTTTTTAAGAGCTCAAGACACCGCACTGTGCACTGTGCCATGTGCAGCCAACACTTACCAGCCAGTAATCCATAGAATTTCCGATCGATTTCTATGAATTTTTCGAGTTCCAAATTCAAATCACTTTGCCGCCCGCTAAAAAGCTCCCCGTTATCGTGGTGCAAAGTGATACTTTTCGAAGAGAAGGGATAAAAAACTTATTTTATTAGAGTCTATAGACTTTAGAAGGCTATAAACTTCACGCTATGATGAATATGAGCGGGGCAGCAATGAAAAATGTTACAGAAACGGGGAAAATGTATTCCTTTTAAGAGCTTCCTTTGTGATGAAAATAAATTATGGTATCGGAACCGAAATCCCATAAATTGAGAATTACTTTTTTCAGGCTAAGCCTTGCAATTTTGGCACTAAGTTCCCATGAATTTAAAAGCAGAAGGTCTGTTGGGAGTCCTGGGATATTTTATTTTATTATTATATTTTTATTTTTTGGTTTTGCAGATATCCTTTTGAGGGCTTACCCTGGGCTTCCGACCTTAGGCTGAAAAATGTTTTCACTGTTGGAAAGTTACACTATCCCACACTATCCCCAGTGAACATACGCTATATTTTATTCCCATATTGCCACGGGAACGGGAGCTACGTGGGTGAAACCACGTGACGTCCTCTAGTGACCAAATATATTTACTTTAAATTGCTAATTATTTAATTATTTATTTTTTAAAGGAGATCATTCACGTTTCATACATTTTTGGGCCAATTTTGAAAGTGCCGGCCAGAAAAAAAAAATCTAATATTCGGATAGAACACACAATTTCTAGCAAAAAATACTACTACATTAACCCTGTGCGTGCTATGGTTTTGTTGTTACATGCTTTTAAAATACGAGAAAAATGTTATTTTGATGATGTATTTTGATACATTTTATCACTTGAATAGTGATTTGTTTTTACGTTATTCTATTGTAATAAGAAATAATTATCATTTTATTAATTATCTACGTACCTACGCACAAACAAAACGTACCTAACAATTCACAACAAATCCAAACTTGTTTCAAAAAACTTAGACAAAGGTGCCGCGCGCGCAGCCGCCCAGACTCAAGCGACAGGTACCTGGCGAATCACCCCGCCACCTTCCGACGCCCGATGGGTGCGATGGGGCCCTACCACCAACCCCGGCGTCCAAGCCAGCCTCACCTGCGAGTGGTGCTCCTGCTGATAAACGGACGAGGTCATGGCGCACAAAAAAGGAAAATTCGAAACTAAACCCTGTACCAACCCGTCTGGCCAGCGTGATACAGTCAGGTCAAATATCCTCCTATGATACACACAACAAAACAACAGCCCCCAGTTCACGGCACTCCCGCTGTTCCCGATCACGGCAGCGGTCGGAGTGAGGGCGGGAGGGGGGGTGCTAAGAATCTCCGGGTTACGGGAGGCTGCCATACAAAACTGACCCTGGCTACGTTTAATGGAATTACTCTGCGCCTGGACGAGCGGCTCACCGAACTCGAGGTAGAACTAGGTCGTATTAACTGGCACATCCAGTATTGTGCGAGGTCCGAAGAAAGGGGGAGGACACGCTAACCCTTGCATCAGGCGACCTGTTTTACTTTCGGGAAGGTGACGGAAGACATTCTTCCGAGGGCGGGATTGGCTTTATGGTGAAAAAGGACCTCGTTTGCAGTTTTGTGGAGATCAGCAGTGTTTCCCACCGGGTAGCGTACTCAATACTGAGACTCATCAACAGGTACACCCTGCAGGTGATACAAGTGTACGCTCAGACCTAGAAAAGCACTGTCGAGGCAGTTGAGACCGTGTATGAGGACATAGCAAAAGCACTACATGGTACTGCCAAGACTCACTACAGCGTTGTGATGGAGGACTTCAATGCCAAAGTGGGAGTTCAAGAAGGCGGCGAAACGAATATCGGCCCCTTTGGTGTAGGGCGCTGAAATGACCGGGGCCATATGCTTGTCAGTTTTCTTGGTCTCAGAGGCTCTTCTTGATGAACTCTATCTTTAAGAAGAAGCCCCACAGAAAATGGACTTAGCGATGCCCCGACAAGGTCACAAGGAACGAGATAGACTTCATCATGACGGACAGGCAGTCTATATTTAGAGATGTTTCTGTGGTTAACAGGTTTAATAACGGTGGTGATCACTGAATTGTACGAGCATCTCTGAATTTGGACTTCCGAGCTGAAAGAGCCCGTATGATGAAGCCTACTCTCCGACCTACCGCGCTGCAGTTAGCCTCAGGGGCTGAGAGGTTTCAGTTAGAACTTCAAAATCGTTTTGATCTGCTGGAAACCACTGGCAATATTCACGATAAGGCCGACAATGTGGTCAGGACGTTACAGCAAGTGTCCCGAAGGTTTTTGTTCGGAAAAAGCAATAACAGGTGCTCTAAGCTCTCGCCCGAGACTCTCGAACTTATAAGAATAAGACGGGAAACGCCATCTACGCACTCGTCTTCGTCAGACCAGCGGGATCTAAATCTCAGAACACGAAAGCTGATACGACGCGACCTTAGACGCTATAACACCAGCATCGTCGAGGCAGCGATTGAGCAGAACAGGGGTACCAAAGTAATTGCCCAACAGCTTGGAAGACCCCGTCTGATGAAACTGAAGACAGCGGATGGCAGAACTGTGACCTGAAGGTTCGAGATTCTCGAGGAAATAAAGAGCTTTTACAGAGACCTTTATGCATCACGGACAAAAGGCCGACGAGTAGGACCCTTCTGATTGTGACCACCGAGTCCCACTATCGCGCCACTATAGCGAGGACATTTCGGACATCGATCAGGGCGAGGTGAGGGCGGCTCTCGGGCAACTTAAAAACAACAAGTCCCCCGGGGAGGACGGAATTACAACTGAACTACTGAAGGCGGGGGGGGGGGGCTCCGGTTCTCAACGAGCTGATGAGTTTGTTTAATACCGTCCTCCAACAGGGACAAACACCTGAAGCGTGGCTCTGTTCTTCAAGAAAGGTGATAAGACCTTGCTGAGGAATTACAGACCCATCTCACTCCTGAGCCATGTTTACAAGTTGTTCTTGAGAGTAATCACAAACCGCCTCGCCAGAAGGCTCGACGAATTTCAGCTAAAGGAGCAAGCCGGATTTCGAAAAGGCTTCAGAACCGTGGACCACATCCATACTGTACGGCAGATTGTGCAGAAAACAAACGAGTACAATCAGCTGCTGTGTATGGCTTTTGCGAACTACGGGCCTTTGACTCTGTCGAAATAAAATACTCTTTATCTTTATTTTACATGCTTCTTTATGTAGGAACGAGAAATCAAAATTGGGCATAAAATATGCCTCTGCCTCACCCTTCGGAGAAACAGGTTTAATTATATGTATGTGTGCTTATATGTGTGCTGAAAGACATAATTAATAAAATAAATCACTATTCAACTGCTCATATCAATTAGAATGACACTTTCGATATAACATTTTTCACGAATTTTAAAAGCATGTAACTAAAAAACCATAGCACGCACAGGGTTAATGTAGTAGTATTTTTTGCTAAAAATTGTGTGTTCTATGCGAATATCACATTTTCTTTTTCTGGCCGGCACTTTCAGTTTTTGGTCCAAAATGAATGATGTCCTTTAAATTGCAAATTGCAAGTGTCAAATGAAATGAACATGCCTGTGTTTTTAGCTATCTTTTTCTTAGCATCACGACACAAAAAACGTATTTATCTTAAATCCTTTATACTTTTGCTTGTTGGCACTTGATGGAACTTGTTATAATACATTATGAAAACTCACTCACTTGCACTATTCCACAACTTTTATTATTATTTTAATAATAGATACCCGACCGGTTTCGCTATTATAGCATTCTCAAAGGTGTTTACACTGTAGTGTAAACACCTGACCGGTTTCACTATTATAGCATTCTCAAAGGTGTTTACACTATAGTGTAGTTGTGGAATAGTAGTAGTGTAAAGTGAGTGAGTTTTCATAATGTATTTATCTTAACATTTTTAAGTGTTTTAATGTATTTTTTTGGGCCTAGTGCATAATTAATTATTGTTATTATCTTTGGTACTATACTCGTAGTAGCACACTCTAGTAGTACTTACTTTTATGTAGTTCAAAACATATTATAAAAACCGACCAAGTACGAATCGGACTCGTGCGCAGAGGGTTACGTACCAAAAAACTGTCAAATATCACGGTTCTATGGAAGCCCCCTTAAATATTATATTTTTCGAATTTTAGTATTTACTAGGTGATGCTCGCGGCTTCGCCCGCGTGAAATTCGGGACCCATTTCCGCTTCCCGTGGGAAAATTTTCCCGGGATGAAAAGTTGCATTATGTGTTATTCCAGACTGTAAGCTATCTCTGTACCAAATTTCTGTGAAAATCTAAGCTCTCTAAATACCGCGGTTCCTGAGATACAGTCACGTGTCCGTCACGACGACTTATTTTCAAAAAATAAGGCTCGTGACGGCGCATGACGACAGACAGACAGACGGACAGTGAAGACTCATGAATAGGGTCATGTTTTTTACCCTTTGTTTACGGAACCCTAAAAAGGAACAGTAAACATTTTATAAGAAGGTCACCTACATAGCTATCTAATAAACAATACCTATTAGGGCTATTAAGAATTGATTAAAATCTTACTTATTATCTTACTAATAATAATAATTATTATTAATGCCAATTTTGTGGAAATGTATGGTAGCGCTCGTGGCCCCGCGGACTCAGTGTTCTGTAAACGATCACTGTGGTAAGCAACATATACTATGGCCGGTTATAGATGGGTGACCACTTTGTGATATTATTTGCGAGCGTTTCCGTGCTTCGGAAGGCACATTAAGCCGTTGGTCCCGGTTATCAGTAAAATGGCAGTCGTTAAGTCAAGTGAAGGCCTATAAAGGCGGCTTGAAAAATTTTAACAGCGCGCAGTCACAACCTGCGCCTGTCCATATCAACACGGCAATACGGTTTACCACCTATTACGTGGGACAAATTCTAAAAAGGTGAAATGTGAGCATATAATATGCCTTTCCCTACCCCTTCGGGGATAAAGGTGTGATCATATGTAATGTATGTATGTATGTGTGGATGTCAAGTTGTTTGTTACTGTTTGTTGGACAAGGAAACCTGAAAGCGATCTGATCTGCTTGATTCTCAAAAAAATTGTCTTACACTAAGCTCTGAATGGATATGGCCTAAATTTGGTACAGGAGTAGATATATGTATAGAATGGAATAATATATAGGTTAATAAAGTAATATAGCCTTTTTATACCGGGAATAAGTTCCCATGGGAAGCGGGAACGAGAACAAAATTCCACACAAGTGGAGTCACTGCCGCCAAATCGAAGTAGGTACGAGTAAGTATATTCCAAATATCTAGGCTAACCCCACCGTAAAACAGCACTAAAATGTAGATCTTAAAAACAAAGAAAATATTATCATTGTTATTTATTGATCATTCGTCACCATTGATTAGAATGACGTTGTACGATTGGTTGATTAGGGTACTTGAAACCTAACATCGCAATACACACGTATGATGTATGTAAGTGGTTCACCTGCTGAAAAGAAGGAAAACTTGAAACAAAACTCTGTATCAGTCTGGCTAGCGTGCTACAAAAGGCCAAATAACCCAACCAAAATGCTTGAGATAGATAGGACAAGCGTTTTTATACCACTTTGGCAGACAAGCATTCCGCTCACCTGATGGAAAGTGCTCACCGTAGCCAATTAACACAAAGTAAAAAAAACTGAAAACCAGCGCTGCTATCACTTGCAGCATTTGCTGAGTTGTGGCCTGCCTGTTAGCCACACGTACAACACTATGCCGAGATTAGCGATGCCTGCTTGTGCTATTTTGTACTTCTTTTTTAAAATTCTGTTTAAGTGTTTTGTGTGTGCTAATAAATGTGATTTTCTTTCTTTCTTTCTTTCAATTCACTGAGAGAGAAAACTGCCAGCCCTTGGGTCACCAGTCGACGCTACCAAGCGCTATTTCAAATTCTTAAAAAATCTATGCACATTGGGACCCCATGTACCTAGGGATCGCGACACTGACTAAAAGAAAATATATTCATCACTAGCTGACCCCGCAACTTCGTTTACGTCACATAAGGTGTATGAAAGGAGAGGTATTTCTTCATCAGACTCATCAAGCAGCGTGTGAAACTGCCCTGTTTGCTTAATCATAATAGAGCTTAAAGATTAAGTCCAACACGCCAGTTTAAATTTACCCCAAGCCCTACAATTAAAATTTTCAAAATTACTGATTCTTAAAAGTGTTATAACTTTTTTATTTATAAACCGATTGACATGAAATAAACGCTAAACGTTAAGTGGAGCAAACCTCAACACAATAAAAAAATCGCATTGCAATCGGTTTAGCGGTTACTGAGATTAGCGTGCACAAACGTACAGACAAACAGATATACAGACAAACAGACGAAAATTCTAAAAATCATTGTTTTTGGTTCTATTGCGTTCATAAAGCCCCCCTATAATATTTTTTCTTATTTTATCTTCCATATACAGACAGCGACCCGTTACGATTTTATTATATGTATTGATATTGATATTGATTGATTAAACTATGTCATTACCTACTACCATCATCTAAGAAACAGTGAGTAATGAAATATCTCCAAGTAGGTATTATTAGAGAGAGGGAAGTTCCAAGGAAAGTCGTAAAGTCTCGAAAACCGCATCAAAATTACTAACAGGTGCCACAGAAAACCTAATAGGTATGCAAACACGGAGTAATTTAACCTTTCAGTAATTTTCCCTTGAGTAAATGGTAGAAATAATTATTACTTACTCACCCAGAAGTATAAAAAGTCGATTAGTCATTAGGGAGTAAAATAAGACTATCGGCCTCCACGACCGGGGGCCTTAGGACGGTGAGGGGGCTGCTCACCGTCCTTACAGATGCAGGAACTAGACGACAGCGTTAAGGAAAGAAAGAAAGAAAAAGCTTTTTTTATTTTACTTAGAAAATCCATATTTAATATTATAAAGCTGAAGAGTTTGTTTGTTTGTTTGAACGCTAGGATCTCAGGAACTACTGGTTGGATTTCAAAAATTCTTTCACAGTTTGATAGTCCATTTATCGAGAATGGCTATAGGCTAAATAACATCACGCTAAGACGAATAGTGGCGGAGCAGCAATCAAGAATGTTTTGAAAACGGGGAATATTTTTAACCGTCTGAGAGTTTCCGAGCCGTACGCTGCGTAAATGGTTACAGTTAGGTAAAAATTGTGTACTACAAAATTGTTTCTCTTAAAAAGTTCTAAAAAAAAGTCCGCGACAGCATATGTCTATCTTTTAAGGTTCGCTCACAATAACCTAATTTGTATATCTCTTAAGGTTCGCACACGATATAATGAAACTGAAGAGTTTGTTTGTGCTAGGATCTCAGAAACTACTGGTTGCATTTCAAAAATTATTATACGATTTAATAGTCCATTTGATAATAGGCGATATAGCATCACGCTAAGACGAATAGGAGTAGAGTAGCCATGAATAATGTTTCGAGAACGGGGATTATTTCTTTCTTTTGAGAGCTTCCATTGCGGACGCTGCATAAATAGTTAAAGTTATGTAAAAATTGTGTATTACAAAATTGTTCCTATTAAAAAGTTATAACAAAAAGTCCTTAACAGCATATGCCTATCGTTTAAGGTTCACTTAAAATAACCCCCTTATTAAGTATGAGCGACGCGATGGGAGTAAACTTGGTCTGCAGTGGCAGCCAGTCAACTGAACGATAAAAGCCGGCCAAGTGCGAGTCGGACTCGCACACGATGAGTTCCATACCGACAAACGGATGGGTGGAATTAAAAGCGACGGGAAACATTATATCACTTTAACACCTCTTTCCTTCTCTCCCTCATATGACGCAAACGAAGATATGCGGTTCAGCTCTAATGAATACAAGCGACTCGACGCGACGGGAATAAGCGCGACGAGGGTAAATGCAACGGGAAACATTATAATAATTGAAATATTAATACCATACCTCTCTCTTTCTCACTCTCATGTGACGCAAACGAAGTTGCGTGGGTCAGCTAGTACATAATAACAATAAAAATTAAAAGTAATAACACAGAAAGTAGAATAACCTCTCAGCGTAATGCTGTCCACCTGCGCTTACAGGCAGACAGCGCTGGTTTTCAGAGGTGGCCGGACCCTACTTGACAGGGGCATCCTTAATTTAAATAAATAACGACATGCGTGACGTAAGGGATTCACGCACGCCCACTAAGAAACGGGATAACACCCGAAAAACCCCCCCAAAGACGCGAGATAGCACCCCAACCCCTCCTAGGTGAGGCCGCAGTAGTAGCCGTGGGTCTGTTGGGAGTCTTGTGGTATCCTTCCGAGGACTTACCCGGGGCTCCCAACCGTATTCTGTTAGGTAGGATACGTGTGGTTTTTATTCGATAGGAGTTTGGCATAGCATCCTCGTAGAATTTTTACTCACTGAGAACTATAAAAAAGTTGATTAGTCACTACGAGTAGGGAGTAAAATAATAATTACCGTCAATCGTGGCAACTTTACCATATTTTTTGACTTTTATGCAATTTACTACAACATGAAGCTGGCTATGGAAGTTTTGCTTGATCAATTTGGTAAAAAAGGACAGTCTCTTTTGGTTGAATTATTGAATTCTACAAAAAGCTACATAGAATAGCTGTAATCATCAAAAGTTTGAGCGGGGTAAAATTGACACATTTTTGTCAACTTTACCTAGCCTTTATATACATGGAATGTGTGCCCCAGATTGCACACGACTTAAAGTTACATATAGCCCTGGCGCTAAAAAAGCGATGTATGTATTTTTGAAGCAGCCATCTTCGTTTAAATAGGTAATACCAATACATAGGGAAAGTTACCACAAGAATTTCTGAAATTTTATAAAAATGTATAAAAGTCATCAGGGTGTCAAAAAAATGAAACTTTTTTTTATTGAGAACCTCATTTATTACAGAACCACGCAACAGGAACAGAACAATTCTCCAAAACGATAAATAATTAAATGCCTACCTGCCTTATTAACATGAAATATAGGCACATAGATAGTAGGTAAAGTTGCCTTTGTGCCAAATGAGGTAACTTTACCTAACCTCAAACAACATTACCTTTTCCAATAACTCCAGAAATAAAAGTTTTATAAGATTGAATAATAGTGATACACCATAGATAAAATATTTCCCATAACATTTAATGTAATTCACTGATCTGAACTATATTTTCTGCAAGAAAATCCAATCTTTAGCCGGTGACACAGCAAACATAATTGACCACATGCAATGAAAAAGTACACTATTTTGACAGTTGACGAAGTTGCTAGCTTGAAAAACTTTTTGGGTTACAACAATTTATTATAAAATCTACCAATAACCGTAAATTTGTGCTAACTGTCACAGATAAAAAAATATTTAATGTAAACTAGTAGTAGTAGTTGTGGGTCGCGTTGTGAACTGGTGGTAGATTTTGATTTATATTCTGGACGTTTTACAAGAGCATCTGTATATATGCCTATGTGAAATAAATTTATTTTTCTTTCTTTCTTTCTTACAGGGCATGCTTAGGTAAAGATGCTCACGAAAAGTAAAGATGCCACGATCGACGGTATTACAATGACAGCGAGTGCGGTCCTTTTGACTCCAGATGAGACTCTGGTGGATACAGTTGTTCCTTACCGCTTACTTTTTAGGGTTCCACAACCGAAGGGTAAAAACGGGGCCCCATCACTGAGACTGTGCTGTCCGTCTGTGTGCCTTTCCTTAATAAACGCTATAGGCACAAATTAGAGATAGTACAGATAGAAACCTTCATAATTTTTCACTGAGGCTACGCAACACATAGACAACTCATTCACAGACACGAGGTACACATAGACAACTCATTCACAGACACGAGATCAGGCAGTCCTAAACCGAATTTTCGATACTGATTTGTGCGCGAGTGTGTGTAGCAGAGCGTAGGTGTGAAAAAAAAGTACCTACATACATGAGTTTTCCATCTGTACTATCTCTAATTTTGTGCTATAATAGGTATCTCAAAAACCGAAAAAAAATCATTTAAAAAACCGGCCCTTAAGAATTACGGGTCTCCCATAGAACGAATGTGTTTTTTTGCAGTTTTAAGGGTTCCGTACCTAAAGCGTTAAAACGGGACCCTATTCATGATACTTCGCCATCCGTCTGTCTGTCTGTCTGTCAGTCCGTAACGAGGCTGTATCTCAGAACCGTGATAGCTAGACAGCTGAGATTTTCAAAGATGATGTATTTCTTGCCGCTATAATTAAGGGTTTTAAGCGGTCTCCCATACAATAAACGTGATTATTTAACGTTTTTTTGGTACGGAAGCGGAACCCTCTATGCGCGAGTCCGTCTCGGTCTTGGTTGGATTTTTTGATACCTACGGAGCCCACCGGGCGCGGGTCCGACTCACACTTGGCCGGTTTTTATTTGAATAGATGGAAAAAAAACCACCTTCCCCATATTAGGTTCTTCAAAGTGGGTCTTAGCAGGTTCTTGTAGGGTCTGCAGCGCGAGTGTGGCGAATCTGGTGTTGCAAATGTCCATATTACGGTGACCACTGTCCATCAGGTGGGCTGTAAGCTTGTCTGCCACCTTAGTGGTATAAAAAACGTCAATGCTTATAATATACCTATACGTCGTATGAATGTATCTAATATCTATTATCATGCATGACATACTTTTAATCTCGGAAAAAATACCTTATTTCCTAGAGAAACATATGTATCATATAGGTAGGTATGTATGTACTTAATTTATTCAAGAAACAAATTACAACAAGTAATAAGTACACCGCCACACCGCTCTGATACGTATATGTATATGTCTCATACTCTAAACCTCTGACTGCGATAAATCCAGTCCCGAATCGATAGAATAATGTCGATGGTCCCGAACGAATTTTTATGAGTTTTCGTGTGAATCCATGTGGGTGAAGCCAAAGCTGGATGAAATTTCGGGCGTCTGCATTTAAACTTACTATTTTATTACAAACTCATACATACACACATAAATAGTCACGCCTTTATATCCGAAGGGGTAGTCAGAACATAGTATGCGCCCACATTTCAACTTATAGTTTCATGTCCCTATGTGGCGGTAAGCCTATAGCCGTGTTGAAATGGACAGGCGCAGGTTGTGACGACCCACAGATGATATTTTTCAAGGCCTTCAACTTGACATATCGATTGTCATTTTACTGACAACCAGGTTTCATTTTCCTTCTCTACGCAATGGATCAGTTTGCGAAAGTGTTGATGGGATGTCTTGGGGTGGCGACATTTTGTACTCTTTCCGCCACAAGGTGCAATTGCCCTACGGCCAGCAATGTGGCTAGACTGCTGAGCCCGCAGAGGGCGATGGCCTTCAGGGTGATAAGGGGATACCGCACGATCTCCGGTGAGGCAGCATGTCTCCTAGCCTCCCGGCTTCCTGGTGGAGGGGTCCCCCCCTCCATGGGACCTGAAAGCGAGAGCCCCTGCGTTTAGGTGGCGCAAGGAGGCGCTGGAGCGGGGCCAAAAGCCTGCGTCTCGAGAAATCGAGGCCCAGCGGTCCCTGCTCCACCAGGAAACCGTGGAGACATGGAAGGTGCGCCTTGAGCAACCAAAGGTGGGATTCGCCACAATCGCGGCCGTCAGACCGGTCATGGACGAGTGGACGGCCGAGTGTCAGTTTGATCCCAAATTCCCAACCATAGGCTGTTTGGCGTTACATGAGGTTTTTTAGTCGGTAGGAGTCCGGCATAACATCCATGAGGATTTTCCCTCACGTTAAAAAAAAAAGGGTAATTGCCCCGTGTGGCGACGTTAAACTTATAACCCATCAAAACTACTTTTAATTATTAGAAGATAAATAAGATAAGAAATAAATAAATAATATAGGTACTACATTGTCGAATAAATATAAACATGTAGCATTTAGGTACCTAATAAAACTAATAAACATACAATATTGAATATGACTGATATTATGTGAGAAGTAATTTCATATTTTCTTAGACAATTATCATAAAGTAGTATGAAATGAGTTTATCTAATACTATTGTTAAAGATTGTAAGACAATAACTCGTTAAGAAAAAAAAACATGGCCGCATAATACATAATTACCCACATATTAACTGCAAGAAATGCGCTGTGACATGATATTATCATTGTTTTGAGGAGGGCCGCGGGGGCGGGGGGGCGAGGGGGGGGGGGGAATTCACGTCGGTCGGGGATTTTTCCAACGAGCCTTAGAACGCATCGTAATATATAGTTACATACTTGGAACATGCAGTATGCACCAATCAAACCTGAACCCATAACTGAAAATTGCATCAAAATCGGAATAGTAGTTCTGGAGAAAATAGCAACATGTATTTGCACAACCTCTCACTCCAAAGGCATGTACTGCTCGTTCGCTCTAAGTTTGCCGCTCGGCCCCATTCTAAGGTCGAACTTTTAATTAGACGAAGTAAATTGACAGCAACTAATGTCACTTCTTTATACAATGTTGCGTATTTTCTATGACGAAGTGACATTAGCTATTGTCAATTTACTTCGTCTAATTAACAATTCGGGAAATATACGCCTCTACGCCAGCGGCAAACTTAGAGCGAACGGGTAGTACCGTCTACGTTCCATCGCGGGTTTTAAAGGGTAGTTAAAGGTACAAACGCAGCTTTGGTTACGAAGTATAGTAACTATTTAATAATCTGTGGCTTTGGCCATGCACATCATCTTCCATAACGATTGCTATGTCTACTGGCAACAAGGACCAACAGCTTTCCTAAGTAATTTTGAAACTGGGGAATTTGAAAATGGGATTTATGATGGTTCCCATTTCAAAATCCCCCAGTTTCGGAGTAGTTTCTGTTACATTCATCAACAACATAGCTATTTCAAGAAAAAATAATAATGTTAGTAATAAACAATTTTGTTATTTTTAGCGAAGACTTCTTTGATTCCGAGGGGCTCTAATTAAATTATGATTAAATCGCGCGATGGCTTATCGAAGCTTATATTTTGTTGATTTTATCAACCCGATTCAAGTTGCCTATATTTCTTTTAAAAAATATTCTGAACAAGAAATGTTAATCTATGCAAATCTTTTTCAACCCGCCTACGTACAAAACCGGTCAAGTCCCGTACCAAAAAAGTCACGTTTATTGTATGGGAGCCCCTTTTTTTTTATTTTCGTATTCTTGTCGTAATAGCCGCAACAGAAATACCTACATCAACTGTGAAAATTTCAGCTCTCTATTACAGTTTCTGAGATACAGCATCGTGACAGACAGACGGACAGCAGTCTCTGTAACAGGGTCCCTTTTTTACCCTTTGGGTATTGAACCCTAAAAACTTTGCAATTTAACTTAAAATCGCTGACTTGAAATATATTTTAAAAATGTTTACGCACACGTTTTAAAATTGTCATGGAGGAAAATCCCTTTCAAATTTTAACCTTAGCGAGAAAATTATCAACCGACACAGAGTCTGCTCTAATAAGCCCAAAGATATCAGTTTTCTGATTTCTGTGAATAAGCCCAAACAGGTTAAGTACTTGTTTGATGACTAGAAACCGATTGGCATCCGTAGCTCATTAGAGGTCTGATTGAAAAGCAGCGCTAGGCACCAGTGTGCACACGCTGAACCAGGCCCCATTCGGCACGCTTCAGGGATTGTATACATACAAACATATAGTCACGCCTTTACCCCCGAAGGGGTAGGCAGAGGCATAGAATACGCCCACATTTCACCTTATAGTTTTATGTCCCATGTAATAGGTGGTGAGCCTATTGCCGTGTAGACATGGACAGGCGCAGGTCGCCGCGACCCACAGTTGAAATTTTTCAAGCCACCCATAAGGCATTTAACTTGGCTTAACGATTGTCATTTTACTGACAACCGGGTTTTATTTCGAGATTTCCTTCTCTACGCAATGGATCTTTTTGCGAAAGTGTTTCCTTAGTCGCCTCTTACGACACCCTCGGGAAGTATACGGGTGGCGACATTTTGTACTCCTACCCGTCGCAACACAGGACCCTGTCGCCACAGGGGGAAGGATTGCATATCAATCAAATCAGCCTATGGTAGTCCACTCCTGGACGAAGGCCTCTCCCAAATTACGTCACAACACATGGTTCTTGTTAGTTTATTGTGCAACTAGCTAAACCTAATTAAGTTATAATACCAATCTGATTGCTTCCTCCTTAGCCCCTAGGATATGTAGCGTGATAATATATAGCCTATTTGAAGACCCCACCCCTAGTTAATATTTGTGCAAAATTTGAATCAAATCTATTGAGTAGGTACTTTTCGAGATCCTTCCGGACAAAGCAAAGAAAACAGACAAACAGACAAAATTTATTTAACTATATTTTCGGCTTCGGTATCTTATGCCGAGCACCCAGCGAGTGTTTTTTTTTAATATTTCAATGTACAGTTTTGACTTTTCTATCATTTTATTATATGTAGGTACTAGCTGTTGCCCGCGACTTCGTACGCGTGAAAATTATGTTATAATACCAATTTGATTGCTCTCTGCTTAGCCCCTAGGATATGTAGCGTGATAATATATAGCCTATTTGAAGACCCCACCCCTAGTTAATATTTGTGCAAAATTTGAATCAAATCTATTGAGTACTTTTCGAGATCCTTCCGGACAAAGCAAAGCAAACAGACAAAATTTTTTTAACTATATTTTCGGCTTCGGTATCTTATGTCGAGCACCCAGCGAGTATTTTTTTTTAAATATTTCCAATGTACAGTTTTGACTTTTCTATTATTTTATTTTAATACTAGCTGACCCGCGCAACTTCGTTTGCGCCACATAAGAGAGAGTATTATCTGTTCCCGTCGCATTTACTCCCGTCGCGTTGCGTTTACTCCCGTACAGAGATACGCACTTGATAGCTTTTACTGTGGGTACATACTAAAACGTCCCATAACGCTTATCAGAAACATTAGTAGCGGTGTTTAATGAAGTAGCGTGATATGTAAATATCTGGCAGGATACTTTTTAACACAACGGCATCTAGTTCAAAATAATAATATAAGCTTGTGCTGTGAGATCTAGCCAAGCTATAAAAATCCATCATCAATCAGTTTATTGCAGTCCACTGCTGGAGTTGGACTTCCAATCCACACCGCAACACATGGTCCTGCGCATTCAGTCCCAGCTTGCGACCTTTTGTCGTCGGTAGAACCCATTTGCTCCATAGACCGTCGGTTCTTCCCCTCTGGACCATATGACCACCATGAACTTGCCACCGGTTGTCAATTAAGACGGAAACCACCCCATTTTACCACTGGTGGTCAACTGGGAAAAACCTATTCCCAATTCACCACTAGTGATAAACTGCCAGAAGTGGCGATAAACATTCTTAACTTAACTATTATATATTATGTATTTCTAAATACATAGAAAATATCGACACTCCGAAACAAGCATTTTGTGGGTCACACGAATATTGGGTCCGTCACAGAAGCATTCCAATTATCTTGCCTTTTAATTGGTTAAACATTTTACTTTATCACATTACATTGTGATTTGATTATCAAACCACCTGCTAGTCCACGTGGGTATCATTACAGGTAGCACAGCTCGTGCCAAAAGTAATCATTAACGTGTACATACAATACACATTGGCGGATTTGGCACTATCAGTAAAAATTACATTAGGTATAATGACCGAATCTTTTCTTGGCAGAGCCAGAAAAACAGCTAATTGTCAGCAATTTAATTATCGGACCATTGAAACTGGATGCACGCGAGTTTTCCTCTGACTAAAACCGCTCTTAATTTCACCTCAGCAAATTGGCACCCACTGATGGACAAAACCCCCAAAAATCACCACAACATTCTAATTTGTGCCGTCCAAATCTATCAGCACCGTAATTGGTTCATCTGTCCACCTTACGGGAAGCCTTCCCACCCAGAGTTCTTTAGCAGGCGGTCACCGCTCAAAAACCTTTCGGACGTCAGTTCTACGAGTAATTATCATTTAAGCCGGATATTGCTTTCAATTACAGATAATACGACTTTCCATCTTGCCATTTTCTAAAAATAATGCTATCTGCTGTACCTACTACACGTTATTGATCAGAACAGTCTGATAAAAACATCCCTATCATATCTACTGTATCGAAATCTATTAACACGATATGCTCAGATTTTATAAGTGATTGATAAAGTGAAGTGAGTGACACTCGATAAATATTTTCGTCAATTTAGTTCAGAGAGAATCATAACATTGTTATTTTTTTTTTATTGGATAATATTTATTGACATTACAAATACATTTAATAATAATAATAGTTTACAAGCAGTCAAAAACATACAATACAATGTCAAGGTTTTTTAACTAAATAACCCGCCCCGGATTGTATCCGGTGCAAAGGTGCCCAAAACACTCGCCGAATTTCCACGCTGAATGGCAATAGCCAACCTTTGCACCAGGTACAAGCCGGACCGAGAGTCACCAGTTTTTTCCCCTATTTTACTGCCTATATCGGTCACCAATCTTTTAGCTTCCTTGCCCCAACTGCCCATTGTCTCGAACGCAGCCGGAACCACAATGTAGCGCGACTCCAAAGCCGCGTACTTTTGATGCTTTCTGCAAGCCGCATCTTCGGCCGCAGCAGCAGGGGAAAGCACAGTTCGGCTCAAGTGACTCGCAGCCACAGTGCTCACACAAGTCGCGTCCCAAACCAAGCACCTACCCCTCTTCCACGGCACAAGAGTCAATCCATCCGGTCTCTTCCCATCGGATCTGGACAGACCAGGGGGCTCAAGAGTGCAGGGCACATCTGCTGAGACCAGAGCCCTCCGTATCAGATCATTGAGGGCATGATGACGAGGGAACCTACCTGCACTACGACGACAACTCAATGCGTGATAGCCGTCAGCCTCCACCATGGAACTGCAGATGCATTTGTGGGGTTCACACACCTTGCAGCCCAGGCGAAGAGCCACTCATTGTTATTTTTATTTTGATGAAGACAACTTGGTTCAAATGAGATCGGAACCCACATGGAGGTTATGCCGGACTCCTACCGACTAAAAAATCTCACGTAACGCCCAACAGCCTATGGTTGGGAGCCCCAGGTAAGCCCTCAGAACGATGTCAAGGACTCACAACAGACCCACGGCCGCCACTGCGGCCTCGTCTAGGGGGTGGTTCGGGTGTTATTCCGCGTCTTTGGGGGGGTTCGGGTGTGATCCCGCTTCTAAGAGGGGGCGAGCGTGAATTCCTCACGTCACGCTGCTGTAATGGGTCTGCTTCTGTAAGGACGGTGAGCAGCCCTCTCACCGTCCTCAGGCCCCCGGTCATGGAGGCCGATAGTCTTTGGCGAAGACACGTCGGCGGCGCCCAGGCCACCGACTGCGGAACTCGGGTGGGAGAGTTCTCTCCCGTTCCCGCCCCGCCCGCCGCCTCTTTCACGAGCATGACCTGCTCGCAGAAAGAGGCGGCGCAGTCCCACCTACTTCCGCTGGAGATCATGGCTCGCATCATGGTCTCGAGCGAGAGAGTGTCCACGCCCAGACCCACCACGAGGACCTGGCGCTGTTGCGCCCACGCCGTGCATGTTGACAACTTGGTTTAAACGGAACTAGAACGTGTGTCTATCAAGAACAAGGCTACCCACAGATCAGATATCAGAAAAGCACTGAGCTACAAACCAGCCGAAAGTTACGACTTTTAGTCTTGCAATGGAAAACACACCTAACACCCTAACAGTATAGGGTATCTAAGAAGTAAAACCATTTGATGCTATTTCAAATTCCAGACGGCTCTCATTGATTATCTTCCCATCAGCAGGGACGGCTGGGAGAGGGTTGCAGTCATGATCGTTACGAGAATGCTTAACCAGAGAGCCAAGTCTTTTGCCTCGAGTGAATTTGTCAAAGTACAAACCAGCCAGTGGTCCACTGCCAATCAGTACTGTAGTAAGTTTATACTTTACAAAATACGTTTTGTACTCTTAAGTAATGTCACTTAATTGGTTTACCGTTATCGTACAGTATACTAGTCTGGGTTTTGTCTCGAGTTTTCCTTTACCAGACCTCTTACTTTATACTGTAAGAGTTTGCGAGTTATTGCATCTCGATATAATTATCTTAACATGTAAACATTACGAAGTCAAGATCCTTTCAATTATAAAATCAAAAAGGTGAATCCCGCTACCTGATGACTGGTTCGCGCCATTGTCTTCGAAGATTGTGAGCTGAATTACGAATGAGAGCGGAAATAAGATTACTGTAAAGGCGCTCCCTCACCGGAAGCATTCGCGTGTAATGTAACGTTACAGGTCGAGCATTACAGCAGTGAGGGAGGAGAACCGAGCATTACAATGCGCACCTTGTAATGATACAAGACGAGGTTACATCAGTGAAGGAGGAGAACCGAGCATTACAATGTGTGTAACGTTTTAATACAACTCGTAACATCAATGTGCTGACATACGAAGAATCTATACTAAATGTTTCATTACACGCGAATGCTCGTCGGTCAGGTAGGTAGGTTTTAACGTAATGCTCAAAGTCGAATCTAATATGTTACATTACACGCGAATGCTCCCAGTGAGAGAGGGCCTTTAGACAATAAGTCACCGTAGTGTTTTGGGCAGTCCCGTAGGTACTTACATGATTTGTACTGGTTTTTACAGTTATGGGGCAACAGATTCTCCTGATACATACGTGATAAGAATGATAATAATCTCAGATAACTCATAAAGTCATGACTGTTGAATTTTTTTTTTGTTACTAAATTATAGCTTTTCTCTCCTGTATTTATAAGTGCCCGAAACTTTTTTTTTGTTTTACGTGAGGGAAAGCTCATGGATGCTATGCCGAAATCCTACCAAAAAAAATCACGGATCCTGTCTAACAGCCTACGGTTGGGAGCCCCGGGTAAGCCCTCGGAAGGATACCCCAGGACTGCCCGGAGCCTGCAATAAGCTGCCTGTTACATGAGAGTTACAAAACTACTCGAAAAGTGTGAATATTTAAGTGACTTCTGCCGATCCCTTCGTGGATATAGGCATGCTTGTATGTAGATAAATAAATAATAATACCTAATAAATAAATAATAAATATTCATGGATATTTCACACAACGCTATCTGATCCCAAAGTACCTAAGCTAGGAATAACCTGCTTGTGTTATGGGTACTTATCAGACCTCGGATATTAAGAGCCTACCAGACGCCAAATTGTTAAAAGAAGATAGAAGATATACATTTTAGCGTGCAAGAAAGAGAGAGATGCGATCGGTTTTTGTGCGCTTTTAACGAAATAAATTAATAATAAAAAAAACTATAACCAATATGGAAAAAAAATGCTCTAGTGCAAATGAAGATTTTACTATTGTCTTTCTTACAAATATTTTATATTATAATAAATAAATGGTTTAAAAATTCCTAGAAAAATACGCTTTTATAATGCACGAAAAAACCCAAAAATAAATTATGGATCGTTCAAGTTGCCTCTATTTCTGGGCTGAAGTGTAAACTATGTGCTTTTAGTTATAATATTTGATTATAAAAGCGTGGGGCGCTGGAACAGGAAAGACTTTCCTGGCGGAAGCTGCATGATGTCTTGTCAGATTAAGGCTAAGGTCACATTTATAAAAGCGTGTTTTTAAACTATTAATTTACACTGTCACGCTTTTATATATCTATTGTGACTTTTACTATTATTAATATCATTTTAAATTTCGGAAATGAATTAACGATGATAGGCTTTAATTGAAATACATAACATACTTACTTGAAAAGTAAAGTAGTTAATCACGCCTACGCATTTTCAACACCCACTTTTGTCAGTTTTTCGTGACGCCCGCGTAATAGGAGCAAACCCATTACCGTTACGAATCTCTATTAGATAATTCATTGGTAGGTCTTTAAAGTTCCGGCATTTCGAGAAATTTAGTACAATATGTAGTGATCACGTAATAGGAATACAAACGCATATATCCCCAAGCGGGTTTTTAACGGTAACCAAAGATATCTCGTTCTCGAACAAGAACTCTACATTTTGCCACTGTTAACGTATTCCCTTCATGTATCTACTTAATTGCCTGAAAGAAAAGGCGTTCCCTTTGGCAGCATAAACGTTATGCTCTTGTGCGACCTCATGCAGCTTTCGTCAGGATTTTTATTATATAAGGATTAGTATTAATAGGAATATGCTTACAAAAAAGTCTTTCTTGTTCTAGCACCCCACGCTTTTATAATCAAATATTATAACTAAAAGCACATAGTTTACACTTCAGCCCAGAAATAGAGGCAACTTGAACGATCCATAATTTATTTTTGGGTTTTTTCGTGCATTATAAAAGCGTATTTTTCTAGGGTTTTTTAAACCATTTATTTATTTTATACTTTTTAGTCACAACATTTATACCTTAACTAGATGTGCCCTGCGGCTTCATCCACGTAGAAGTCGTTATCGCGTAAAATCATTACCCTACTTTCGCGCAGTAAGTTAAAAAGTAACCTATGTCCTTCTCTTAAACTCAAACTAATAACAAATTTCATCAAAATCGGTTTAGTGGTTTAGGCATGAAAACGTAACAGAAAGACAGACAGAGTTACTTTCGCATTTATAATATTAGTAGGGATTTCTGTATTACATGGTGTTTTGTCTGAGTTCGAAAGTTCGAAATCTAATGTGAAAATATTTCATTATTACTCTAATACTTAAACATTTTCTGCAGGTACCTATGTCAATATTTACACTCAATATTTACACTCAATATTAACTTCAATATATAACAGGTTTGTTATAACCTTAAACCCTAATCGTGGTCTAAGCTCATTACACGACTTTTCTAACAAATCCAAACACAGCTATGATACGATGTTCAATCATGAAGTTACAGTTCATATCTTACGACTCCATCATCAGATCAGTTTGACAGCACCATATTATTGTATTGTTATCAGAACTACAAACATCTGCCAATTTTCATGACGCATTCCTTGGAAGATCCAAGGATCGTAGCGGCTTAAATTAGTTACCTGAGATTCCATTGCATAGTTTTACAAGTCAATTAAAAAAAGGTTTGTTATAACCTTGAAACCTAAGCCTGGTCAAAGTTCATTACAAGACTTTTCTGATGAATCCAACAACAGATATAATACGATATTCCATCATGAAGTTCCAGTGCATATCTTCCGGCTCCATCATCAGATCAGTTCGACAGTACCATATTATTATATTGTCATCAGAACTACATACAGCTGCCAATTTTCATGACGCTACGATCCTTGGAAGCTTGTTAAATTAGCTACCTTAGATTCCACTTTTTCCATCGAAGTTTCAGTGCCTATCTTCCGGCTCCATCATCATATCAGTTTGACAGTACCATATTATTGTATTGTCGTCAGAACTACATACAGATGCCAATTTTCATGACCCTACGATCCTTGGAAGCTGGTTAAATTAGCTACCTTAGATTCCACTTGTTTTCTGTGCATATCTTCCGGCTCCATCATCATATCAGTTTGACAGTACCATATTATTGTATTGTCATCAGAACTACATACATCTGCCAATTTTCATGACGCTACAATCCTTGGAAGATTGTTAAATTAGTATCCTTAGATTCCACTTTTTCCATCGAAGTTTCAGTGCCTATCTTTCGGCTCTATCATCATATCAGTTTGACAGTACCATATTATTGTATTGTCATCAGAACTACATACAACTGCCAATTTTCATGACCCTACGATCCTTGGAAGCTGGTTAAATTAGCTACCTTAGATTCCACTGGTTTTCTGGGCCTATCTTCCGGCTCCATCATCATATCAGTTTGACAGTACCATATTATTGTATAGTCATCAGAACTACATACATCTGCCAATTTTCATGACGCTACGATCCTTGGAAGATGGTTAAATTAGTATCCTTAGATTCCATTACATTGTTAGTTACATACACGACGACCTAATAAAAGCTTATTAACAACTTATAACATGCGATATCTAGCTTAAAATTTCACGAAATCGAGGTATTTTCAACACAAAAATCTATCGAGGATTTTATCAGTAATCGTGTTTCGAGCCTAGAGCGTTTTTAGTTCATGAACTGAAGTTGTCTGTGTTGAAATTTTAATTCAGCAGACCTCACGAGTCCTGAAATCTAGATCAAAGTAATTGTCTATTTGGCGTCATATGGACTCTTAATACTTATATACCTACTTACTTTTAAATACATACATATTATACATAGAAACACCCAGACTCTTGAGACAAACATTTATGGGTCACACAAATATTTGTCTCCGGTGGGAATCGAACCCACGACCTCCAGCGCCGCAAAGACTCGTTGAAATATACTTTATTGATAAAGTGTGTTCTGTCAATAGAGAGAGACGCTGTTCTTTAAACTGGTAGTGGAATTGGGTACAATAGGCTAAAAACTAGAGCGACATAATCGTCCACCTACCAAAATGAATACATTTTGGTAGGTGGACGATTATGTCGTATTCTTCTGTTTACTATACGTTTGAGCTTAGATCGTTCTCAATTCTATAGTACATACTAGCGGACGTCACGCGGTTTCACCCGCGTAGTTCCCGTACCCGTGGGAATGCGGAAATAAAATATAGCCTATGTTCACCGCAAAGAGTGTAGCTTCGCAACAGTGTAAGAATTTTTCCAATCGGTCCAGTAGTCCCGGAGCCTATCCGTTACAAACAAACAAATAAACAAACAAACAAACCAACTAAAAAACAAAAAAACACATCTTTCCTCTTTATAATATTACTAGCGGACGTCACGCGGTTTCACCCGCGTAGTTCCCGTTCCCGTGGGAATACGGGAATAAAATATAGCCTATGTTCACCGCAAAGAGTGTAGCTTCCAACAGTGAAAGAATTTTACAAATCGGTCTACTAGTTCCGGAGCCTATTCGTTACAAAAAACCAAAAAAACAAAAAAAAAACAAATCTTTCCTCTTTATAATATTAGTAATAAAGAAGTATATAGCATTCCACAATGCAAGTACTATTATATCGGTGGTTGGTACAAATTGTAAGATATTTAAATTATCGTGGCTTCAGACACAGCAATTAATAAGAAAGAGAGGGATATAAATCAAAGCCTTCAAGTTTATATAAGCAAAACATTGCTATGTTATAAGGTCATGTCAGATTTATCAAAAGATCCGGATTTAAAAGTTATAGTATACGAGAAATGGCGTGAGGGCCACTTTCTCTTTAATCATGTTAAGAACTTATGATGTTGCGACATAAGCCAATACTAAGGGCCTTTGTTATAAAGATTATGACGCAACGTTATTCATAGTGTAATGGCAATTTTTGATTGTCTTCCATAACATCTTAGGTGTCCATGTAATATCAAAGATAATAAAATAGTACTAGCGGACGTCACGCGGTTTCACCCTCGTAGTTCCCGTTCCCGTGGGAATACGGGAATAAAATATAGCCTATGTTCACCGCAAAGAGTGTAGCTTCCCAACAGTGAAAGAATTTTTCAAATCGGTCCAGTAGTTCCGGAGCCTATTCGTTACAAACAAACAAACAAACGAACAAAAAAACAAATATTTCCTCTTTATAATATTAGTATAGTATTTAATATAGTATTATATTTAATGATATCTGATAAATCAGAACATACTAACTTTGTGCTAAGTAAATTTTATTTTTCAGTTTTTAGTTTTGTTTAAAGTCGGTTTCTTCTTTGTTAAAATTTTTTTTTCACTATTTTTAGTGACGTGTAGACTGAAAATCTATCTATCTAGGTGTAAAGTTCTTGACAGTTCAAATTAGCCAAACACAAGGTAACTGCTGTATATCATTAGGGAATTCTCTATACTGTCTTTCGTCTCCAGCATCAGATCGACTCCAGACTTTCATTAAGTTCTACTACTTTGAAGCCCTTAATAAAAAAAATTACAAATGCCCTACATTTCCCTACAATTTTTAAAAGTTCCCTTCGATTTCTCCAGGATGCCATCATCAGATCCTGACTTCCTTAAAATGGGACCACCTTGGGAGCATCTATTTTCGAACGAAAAGAAAAATTCTAATCTCCATAAATCCATAAATGACGGAGTTTTGCGCAAACAAACATAAAAAAATATAACAAAAAAAAATTATATGCGGTCGAATTGAGTAACCTCCTCCTTTTTTGAAGTCGGTTAAAAATTAAATGAAAAATCTTTATTCATTAAGGTCCCAAAGTAGGTAACACTTATGAAGGTGATATTGTGCCATAATCCTCAGTTTTGTTACTTCGGAAGGCACGTTGATCTAACTCGAAGTGCTTATTTTTTTAACGTGAGGAAAATCCTACATGGATGCTATGCTGGACCGCAACGCAGTAGGTAGAGCTGGAGAGAAAAGAACCTGGCAATAACACTCACAGCCACTCTTTTTCTTTTTTTTTTTAGAGTTCAATATTATGTCGTACGAGGTCAGGATCGTGGATCAGGTGATGATGACGAGCTGCTAGTTGGTATTGTGCCAAACGCTTTAATACTATTACACATACAACACTCAATATACAGACGTGATATTGTCTTATCGAAGGTTAGGTTAGAAGATTAAATTAGATATATCTATGAGAAATGAAGTAAATACTGCAAAGATACTAGACAGACATACTTGAAAAGACGACTTGAAAAGGTCTCAAGGAGTGAACATATGCGGAAAGCTCAGAGTCGTGTATTGTGGGGTTTTGGGAGAGGCCTACGTCCAGCAATGGACTCTCATAGGCCGAGTTGCTTGATTGATGTAACTAAATAAATACAGAAAATGAAATGAAAAATCTTCATTCATATACGTCACAAAGTAGGTAACACTTATGAACGTCAAAATGGTGGCTTCTACATTTACATTTACTGCCAGATTCTGGCAATAAAACTCATGGCCACTCTTTTTCTTTTTCATTTTTTTTTATTTTATAGAGAAGGGAAACTCGAAATGTAACCCGGTTGTCAGTAAAATGACAACCGTTAAGCCAAGTTGAAGGCCTTGGGCGGCTTGAAAAATTTCTTCTGAGGGTCGCAGCGACCTGCGCCTGTCCATTTCAACACGGCAATAGGCTCACCACCTATCACATGGGACATGAAACTATAAGGTGAAATGTGGTCGTATACTATGCCTCTGCCAACCCTTCTGGGATAAAGGCGTGACCATATATAATAATATAACGTTCGTCAAAATGATGGCAAAATGATTCAGGTACTGCATTGCAATTTGCAACGCAATGGCACTATAGTATAAAATATGGCAATAGGTAAAGTTGGAGAGAAAAGAACCTGGCAATAAAACTCACGGCCACTCTTTTCCTTCTTTTTTTCTTTTTAGAGTTCAATATTATGTCGTACGAGGTCAGGATCGTGGATCAGGTGATGATGACGAGCTGCTAGTTGGTATTGTACCAAACGCTTTAATACTATTACACATACAACACTCAATATACAGACGTGATATTGTCTTATCGAAGGTTAGGTTAGAAGATTAAATTAGATATATCTATGAGAAATGAAGTAAATACTGCAAAGATACTAGACAGACAAACTTACAATTTGTGAATTGAAGGATTATGTTTAAGACAGAATAGGTTTATTGGCGAGGCCACAGTGGCGGCCGTGGGTCTGTTGGGAGTCCTGTGACATCCTTCCGAGGGCTTACCCGGGGCTGCCAACCATAGGCTGTTGGGCGTTACGTGAGGTTTTTTAGTCGGTAGGAATCCGGCATAGCATCCATGAGGATTTTCCCTCACGTTAAAAAAAACAGAATAGGTTTACAGCAGATTCGCTTTAAGATTTAAGCCGAATCGGTCATAAACAGAATCTGTTGTAAGCAGAAAAAAAATCTTAAACCTAATACCATAATCCTCAGTTTTGTTTGTTTCGGAAGGCACGTTGAGCTAACTCGAGGGGCTTTTTTTTAACGTGAAGAAAATCCTACTGCTATGCCGGACTCCTACCGATTATAACCACACAATGCCTTACAACAGTCTATGGCCAGAAGTTCCGGGTAAGCCCTCGGAAGGATGTCCCAGGGTTCCCGGCAGACTTTGACTACCACCGCGCCTCGTCTATATGGTTCTATAATGTCTGCATTGCAGGTATCTTATTATCTTTTTCTTACCCGGTTTTTCCCTGGCTATTTATATAGCGACGCACTCGTCCAACACACAGTGATCTGTTTAATTCAAAACGATTCCTCTTTATCCGGCCAGCAGCGCTGCTGTCCATATGTAGGATATCACACATAAAAAAGACATTAAGTATAGAAAATATATTTAGCGGTCACAGATAATTAGCTAATTATATTAAATGAATGGATAGCTATTAATACCTATCTATCTATTCATCTCTTATCACAATCAGTGGCGGCTGTACCTTAAGTGCGCTCGTGCGGTGAACCACCAGTTCAAAAGATATAAAAATTACGAAATTACGACCCCTTTAATATTTAATTACCTACCATTAGGTATGTAAGTAACCTATTCTTACAAAAACTTAAAACAAATAACATATCTTATTGTGACGAAACAAATTAAGCTCTTTGCTACACTACTAAAGCCTAAATTCCCTGTAAAAAACATCGGCGTGCGTTTTCCCGAGCGCACGAGAACGGCCCATACAACTTGTACTTTATCCGAGCTAAAACGCCCGGCGCGTGAGACAAAGCATAGTTCATAGAAAATGTACCGAGCGATGAGCCTGATTTCGTGCGCCGCACGCGTTAGGGAAAACCGAACTTTACCCGAGAGCACCCGATGTTTTGTTTGACGAATTCGAATTCTCCCGGTATTGTTTCGCTGTATGTATGTATCTGTGAGTTCTGTGACGGGTTAAATATTTATTGTTTGATTTTTAGATTGTTAGTTTTTTATTTATTTTGATCTTAGTTCTATTCTATATTTCTTTTCTTAAATAAACAAATATTTATTTATTTATTAAAGAAAAGAAAATATTGCTTGTAAAGTGTCTGGGGTGTGTTAACAAAACTATTCAAAATAAACATACTGCATACATATGAATGCATTTATCCCCGAAGGGGTAGGCAGAGGCATAGTATACGCCCACGTTTGTGCTTATAGTTTTATCTCAGATTAAAATAATAACATTTTATGTCCCACGTAATAGGTAGGTGGTCAGCCTAATGCCGGGATTCAAAATAAAGTTGATATAAAATTGGCGGGACCACCAAGGCTCTTATTAAATTTAAAACTAGAGAGCAAGTAAAGTGCACCACCAGTTTGAGTACCCACCAGCCGCCACTGATCACAATATTCATTACGTATAAGTTTTATAGATGATATCAGTTGATATTATTATTTATTTATTTACACTAATAAATCCTCAAACATCCTTCCAAAGGCCTACCCAGGGCTCCCGACCGTAGGCTGAGGTAGGACACATAGTCACGCCTGTATCCCCGAAGGGGTAGGCAGAGGCATATTATATGCCCACATTTCACCTTTAAGATTTGGTCCCACGTATTAGGTGGTGAGCCGTATTGCCGTGTTAAAATGGATAGGCGCAGGTTGTGGCTGCCTGCTGTTGAATATTTCAAGCCGCCCCATAATGGCCTTCAACTTGGCTTAACGACTGCCATTTTACTGGCAACCGGGACCAACGGCTTAACGTGCCTTCCGAAGCACGGAAACAAAAAATGTCACAAAGTGGTCACATAAGTGGTCACCCATCCATGGACCGGCCAAAGCAAATGTTGCTTACTGCAGTGATCGTTTACAGAACACTGAGTCCGCGAGGCCACGAGCGCTTCGCTTGTGGTAGGACAACGTGTGGTTCGGTAAAAGTCCGGCATAGCATCAATAAGGGAATACTACACGGCACACCTAAAAAGAGGACCAACTGTTAGTGGTTTCGTTGACAGAAGGTTCTTACAGGGTCGGCAGCGCGAGTGTAGCGCCTCTGGTGTTGCAAACGTACATAGGCTGACCACACTCAATCAGGTGAGCTATAAGCTTGTCTACCACCCTCGTGGAAGGTACTTAATGCAATAGCGCAAGACACTCGTCCTATACAAAAGTTGTACAAAAATAACATCGGAAATCCAAGCGGTCCTATCGGTCCTAAGCGGTCTTATCGGTTGACTGTTCGCGTACCGTATGCAAAAAGCCGTACGGATACAGAGAAAGCCCAGCGGTTGGTTTCAAGACTAAAACTATAGAGGCGCTCGTGGCCCCACGGACTCAGTGTTCTGTAAACGATCACTGCAGTAAGCAACTTTCACTATGGCCAGTCCTTGGATGGGTGACCATCCATGTGACCACTTTGTGACATTTATTTGAGCGTTTCCGTGCTTTGGAAGGCACGTTAAGCCATTGGTCCCGGTTGCCAGTAAAATGGCAGTCGTTAAGCTAAGTTGAAAGCCCTTTAGGCGGCCTGAAAAATTTCAACAGCAGACAGTCACAACCTGCGCCTGTCCATCTCAACACGGCAATAAGGCTCGTCACCTATTTACGTGGGACAAATTCTAAAAAGGTGAAATGAGTGCATATAATATGATCATATATATGCATGTATGTATGCAACCACTTTTCTGACCCCAGACTTAACTTTGGGAACCACTGACTTTGGAACAATTCGACATCACGTTTCACACGGATCATATTGATCGCTATAGCTATCTTTGAATTAAATCTGTATGTAATTGTCATTATTTAAATCGTATGAAGCGTGTGATTAATATTATATTAGGTATGATATTTATCAGTAGAAAATTCCATCGATATTTTTATCGAATATTAACCTGATGGGTTGTTGTATGTAATTAATAGATAGTCGACGTATTTATTTATGTCATGCATAAATCAGCTACACGCTGCCCCACCGGCTTTGCCCGTGACATAGGTACTTCGAACTCAAAACTTTCACCCTCTAAACACTTCCTATTTTACACCTTTAAGGTTATTTCACCTCCTTAACACTCCCTATCTTACACCTTTACTGTTAAAAAAAATTTGAAAATAATTGAAAAATGTGAGTATGTACTAGAAAATATAAGTGCATTAATCCTCCACTAGATAGCGTTGTTATCAATATTTTATGAGACTTTGGACAGAACTTCTTGGGTCTACCTCTCCAGTACCCAGATGTTACCAGCTGCGATATTTTATTTTCCACATTCTGATGGCCAATATGAGCCATAATCGATGCTGTAGAATGTTTTCAATATTGCAAATAGGTGTGAAGAGGCATTAGAAAAGGGATTAGAAGACGTCCATGAATGTGTTTTGGTAGAATATAATTAGAATCGATGTATCATCACTGACAGTTCTATTAACGCCAATAAACGGTTTGCTTTTGATAGATTGATAAGAGAAAATGATTAAAACACTACGCAGTGATAGAACCGATATCAAAATACTTCGTGTATGTAAATAAATAAATAATCACTGGCAAATGTAAATAATAAGTATTGGTCTAATTCCTAGATTTGTACCGCAGCAGATGTTGTAAAGCAACAAAATTAATATTCGTGTGTAACCCCACAACTGTCATGTTCGGGTCCGAACCCGCTAAAACCACACGGTTCCCTTTCCGTCCAGCGTCGCGTGCCACCGGATAGTTCCCGGGAAAATATCAAAGAATTCCCAGCAGGCTTTAGCTACCACCGCTAAATAATTACTAAACAAATTACCATTTTGTATTCTACCATTTCATTTTCGATTTAGGCTTAGTGTTACGCTAGTGTTTGATTTGGTTTCTGTGCCACCGCGGCCTCGTCTAAGGTTTCATGTGTTATCCATTTCTTTAAGGACTAGTTTAGGGCTTTTCGCACTTCTTGGGTCATGAAGCGAGCTTAAAACTCTCACGTCATGCAACGCCATCTTGGGTCTACTTCTGTAAGGCCGGCAAACAACCCGCGCCGGCGCACGGGTTTACCACTGTTGACCGAAATTCATTTGATCATTTGACGTGTGACCGAAAAAACATTAGGCCATTCTACTACTGATCGAATGAACAATTGACCAAAAGCGTTTTTATCGAACAAACATTTGGTACTTTTACTACTGATCGAATGAACGTTTGACCGAAAAACAGTTGACTAAAGAATATTTTTACAAACAAAAGCGAAATAAGTAGAATTCGGTACTGGCACTCGCCGGCCGCTGCCGCGGCACGCTCGCTTCGCTCGCTCGGCTCGTGCGTTGTGGTCGCAGTTCTAACCTAACCTAACCTAGCCATTTTGATTCAGCCCCTGTTAAAATATTCTTTAGCCAACTGTTTTTCGGCCAAACGTTCATTCGATCAGTAGTAAAAATACCAAATGTTTGTTCGATAAAAACTCTTTTGGTCAATTGTTCATTCGATCAGTAGTAGAATGGCCTAATGTTTTTTCGGTCACACGTCAAATGATCAAATGAATTTCGGTCAACAGTGGTAAACCGCCGGCGCACAGTGGATCAATTCATACAAATCGGCGGACATAGGAATCTTGAAAAATTTTTTACTGATTTTACAAAAACTAATGATGCCAATGTGTTTATCTTAATAATTTTAGTCGAAAACATTAGCACACAATTTTGATTAGACTTCAATTTGAAAAAATATTCGACAAAAACTGATTTCAATGTATGGAAAAGCACATTAAAAAAGGGATAGCTTGCGATTTTCTCGTGTTTTCTTATTTTAACGCTTATAGTGACTTTTAATGGGTTGTTAGCAAAATATCTGCCAAACATTTTAGGTACCCCTAGGCACCGCTCTGGGAGCTATATGACAAAATATCATTCTCATTTTCTTTAAGAAAATATGTCTAGTTCGTTGTTTTACAGTTATAATTGTTGATAAACTACATTTTAGCTTAGTACTGTCCTACCCACATCAAAAATAATATAACTAGGTAACGCGATCGGGAGTTTTTGAGAGGTACTTATAAGCAGGCGACTATAAGTTTTTCCTACTTTTTTAACAACATTTTTGTATTGTATAGTGATTTTTCATTAGGATATGAAGAAAATAGTTTTTTAATCAAATAAAACAATAACGTGTTATATAAAACCTATATCATAGTTATAAAAATACAAAAACTTACTTTTAAAAACATAAGTAATAAAATAATAGCTTAAAATAAATAAAAATATACATAAACGATTCAATTAACATGTATGTACGTTAAATAATCAAACAAAATTAAAATTACACAAACTTAAAAAAAACAGTAGCTTAAAATAAACAAAAATATATAACAAAGACAATTGAATTAAAACTATGTACATTAAATAATCAAACAGAATTAGAAATTTGTAGACAAAAAAAAAATATCCGAAGCTTCCGTTTCTGAATCTTCTTCTGCTTGCGCAGAGTCTTAACAATTCATCACTTCTAGAATTAATAGATTTAAAGTTTCTTTAAACAATGCATTTTTTTACTTTTTATCCATCCGTGGCCGTATTTGTGCTAAAATTGGGTTGGATGAAATCAGCAAATTATTTAGAACATCTTCATTGCAAACAATGCTATTTATTTTACGTAAATGGGGTTTTCTGTATTTTCTAAAATCCTTATTACTTGACTCAGATGCCTCTTCCGAAAGAAGTCCTATCGGAACTATAGATAAATGTTGAATAATTTGCGGCCCGTGAACTAATAACTTATGAATACTTGATGGCATGTAGTACCAGGGTGGCAGAGCTTTACATAGAATTGTAGCCTTGGTACTTCATGACATCAAGTATTCATAAGTTAATTTATTAGTAACTAATTCTAGAAGTTTCTGAAATTGAATTCATAGATACTGATGAATAATTAGGCTCTACACCAGCAGAAGAAGACAGAAACGGAAGCTTGGGATAATGATTTTTTTTTGTCTACATATTTCTAATTTTGTTTGATTATTCAACATGTTAATTGAATCGTTTCTGTTCTATATTTTTATTTATTTTAAGCTATTATTTTATTACTTATGTTTTTAAAAGTAAGTTTTAGTATTTTTATAACTATGATATAGGTTTTATGTAACGCGTTATTGTTTTATTTGATTAAAACACTATTTTCTTCATATCCTAATGAAAAATCACTATACAATACAAAAATGTTAAAAAAGTAGGAAAAACTTATAGTCGCCTGCTTATAAGTATCTCTCAAAAACTCCCGATCGCGTTACCTAGTTATATTATTTTTGATGTGGGTAGGACAGTACTAAGCTAAAATGTAGTTTATCAACAATTATAACTGTAAAACAACGAACTAGACATATTTTCTTAAAGAAAATGAGAAAAATGATATTTTGTCATATAGCTCCCAGAGCGGTGCCTAGGGGTACCTAAAATGTTTGGCAGATATTTTGCTAACAACCCATTAAAAGTCACTATAAGCGTTAAAATAAGAAAACACGAGAAAATCGCTAGCTATCCCTTTTTTAATGTGCTTTTCCATACATTGAAATCAGTTTTTGTCGAATATTTTTTCAAATTGAAGTCTAATCAAAATTGTGTGCTAATGTTTTCGACTACAATTATTAAGATAAACACATTGGCATCATTAGTTTTTGTAAAATCAGTAAAAAAAATTTCAAGATTCCTATGTCCGCCGATTTGTATGAATCGATCCACTGTGCGGCGCCGCGCCGTTCTCAGGGCCTCTTACTTACATAGAGGCAGATAGAGGCTTTTCGTTATTTTCAACGATAAGATGTTCAGTATCTCTAACTTGTAGATAAAATAAAAAGTTTTATGACGTCAGTGTCCAATACAAAAACTTTTGTCATAAACGGGAAATGATCTGTGAAAACTTTTACTATTATTTCTTTCTTTTAACATTATGCCGAGATTTGATGAAATCTCCAGCAATTTGATTAAAATTCAATCTTTAAAATATCCCTGCTATAAATGTAATCAAACAACTGGATTTAGCTCTCGACATTGTCACTAGTTATTTGATTTTAGGTTATATTATCTCTAAGATAAGAGAAAATTTTCAAACTACATAATGTCTTAATTTTATACTTACGTTCTTTCTTTCTTAAAAAAGACATTAATTTACGGCCTTTGACTTATTTTTGGCATCGCTTTGTGATCATGATCGCAGAGCAACGCGATCATAAAAGTCATAAGTCGTGTTGCTCAATGTTTGTGACGATGGAACAATCTAAATAGGTAGTATTATTTTAGAATATGAGTTCCGTAGTGTCACAAACGCGGAACATACAGCACGGAATACTAACGATGTGTTTTGTATTGATCCTACCGTATAATTTGGTTTGATCGACAATGATCACCGAGGTCGACAAAATTTAAGATGTAATGGAAGTAAACACGTGTTAACCCAGTGATATATAAAATATAGATACGTTACCTACACTGCGGAATGTCAAGACGAATGACAGGCAATTGCCCGACTACCGTTCAGTTACGGACCGACCAGAATCGCGACAACATGCTTTGTGAAAGTACAAACGGCAGTCTTTCATATTCTGTTTGTAAAGAAAACTCGTGAAAAACATGCCTTCGTGTATTTTAAGACAATTAAATAATTATACCGCAACTTTAAAATAGAATAAAAACCGGCCAAGTGCGAGTTAGACTCGCCCATGAAGAATTTCGTAGCAGCAAGTAACATAATATAAAAGTTCTTATAGTGCGTTGTAACTTTGATTGATGTTTCAACACGTTCGCAGTGGTAGTGATTTTTCTAACCGAAAATTGCGGTTTATGACGTATTAAAAAAAACTACCAACTCTATCTCGTTCAAACCAATTTTCGTTGGTAGTTTTTATGGCAATATACATCATATATACTTTTAAGATTTATCATTCTCTTAGTTTAGAAGTTAGAGTGGGGGGGACACACATTTTTCCACTTTGGAAGTGTCTCTTGCGCAAACTATTCACTTTAGAAAAAAATGATGTTAGCAACCTCAATAACATTTTTGAAGACCTATCTATAGATACCCCACACGTATGGGTCAGATGAAAAAAAATTTTTGCGTTTCAGTTCTGAGTATGGGGACCCCCAAAATTTACTGCTTTTTTTAATACATACACAATACATCTAGTTACCAAGTTTCAATCAAAGATTTCTATATAAAATGAGGTAGATACGCTCTACTATAAGAAACGATAGCATAAAAGCAATCCTCAGACACACACATTGCTAAAACTACACTCACTCATAAACTATATTTACGTACTTGTTACTGCAATAGCAATATACAAATAGAACAAGAGTAAAAGAGAAGGCGTATGGACTCCAATTACAAGCCGAGTACCACCGAATACCCTCGAAGTTTTACGATTCTGTATCACACGTACTGACTGCAGAAAAATGTTAAGTAGGTATAAAGGTATAAAATGCAAAATTTACCAATGATGTTCATATTTAAATATAAACTTAAACAACTGATTATATACATACCTATTTAATTAAGGCATGCATTTTAATCGATATCTGAATATTCCCCTTTTCCGAACAAAATATTTGAAAGTCAAACTAAAAATACTGACTTGAACACTAATTATGTACACCAAATAAATCAAATTAAATGTACTGTTTAATGGTGTTTGCAGAACTATTTTACTGAACGAATAACTATTTTCTAAATAGTTTGTCTAACAATTCCATAGTTCAACAAACATAATATCTATACGTTTTTAAGGAAAACCATCGCCTAATTTACTTTTAGGAACATCGTTTATGCTAAATAAAATCCCAATTTAATAAGTAATCAGTCATCTTCATATAATTAAATTTAATTAAGACCACAAGGAAGAGAGGCTCTGCCTGCCACAAATAAGACTGGAACTAATGAAAAGAAATGTACACTAAATGTGTGTAATATTCTATAACCACTTTCAAGGCGGCTCTCACTAGTCATTTGAACAACAGAACTTATTATATTATTCAGGAATAAATTAATGACAAATCCTAGTTTATTTAAAAATCAATGCAATTATTACTACTTTTATATAGGGTGTCCCACGGCAATGCCACATGGAGGGAAAGTACCTTAAATATTGTAGATGGAACATTTTAATGAAAGAAGACCTTATTTTAATTTAAAAAATAACTTAAACTGCATTCATAGATTGTTAAATAATAACATGGTTGCGCCGGGAATCGAATCCGCTACACGAGAAAAAATAATTACTCCGTAGCTTTATCATACCGATCGAAAGGCTTCATCATAAGGATTATTTTTTGCTAACTAACATAGTGTCAGAAATAAAAGGAAGACCATGAATTTTAGCATTTTTAATACAAAAGTCCCATACTGTTGAATATAAAGTCACACACTTTTGTTTATTTTACTCCTTGTCAATCTTTTGATCTTGCTGTGGTGGATATTTATAATAATATTTCCAAGTTCTGTTCGTAACTCGTGGACATTTTCATTTCTTGTAAACTACATTTAATATAGGCTGCGGTGACCACCGGTCCTTCTGGTGGACCGTATGCTTGTCTGCCACCTTATTGGTATAAAAAAAAAATCATGTCATAACCCCATAAAAAATCTAACATTATTAGATCTGTGGATCTCGGCGGCCATCGTATTTGTCCCGATCCAGGGATGAAAGTCTTTATTGAGAACACCGGCGATGCCAGCTTTTCATTTTTCTGAACAAAATTTCACATCAAATGTTAAAATTCATGGTCTTCCTTTTATTTTTGACACTATGTTACTTAGCAAAAAAAATCCTTATGATGAAGCCTTTCGATCGGTTTGTTAAACCTACGGGGTGATTATTTTTTCTTGTGTAGCGGGTTCGATTCCCGGCTCAACCATGTAAGTATTTAAAAATCTATGAATGCAGTTTAAATTGTTTTTTAAATTAAAATAATGTTTTCGTTCAGTAAAATGTTCCATCTACAATATTTAAGTTACTTTCCCTCAATGTGACATAGCCGTAGGACACCCTGTATAGCATATTCTGGAATAGGTATTGGGTATCCAATCGCTTTCCGACCGCTCCAGTCTGACAAATTCATCCCATTTTTGCTGACGTAGTTGATCTTGAGGAAAGCTAATGGAAACAAAAAAAATGTAATAATATTCGTCAATAAATGATGTAATAATCTCATAAAAAGTTAATATACCTAATAATCTTAAAATAACCTGTGAAAGGTAACTGCATTTTGATGTGTAATTTTTATAAAATCTTAGTAGGTACATAAGATGGCATTAAATGACTGATTTGATCACAATCGTTGTAAGTACCTACCCAAAAAGTAAAACATAAATTAAATTTTGTTGCAAACCGTACTTGCGTAGAACTATAACTATTCGGGGAATCCCCGTGCTTTGACGCTCGCTTGGCATATTCAGCAAGTATTATGCTGTCAAAAAACGAAGTACAACAAAAGCATTGGGGTCGTCAGATTAGTTAGGCCTGTACAATTTGGTGGGTTAATACGATTAAGAATAATCATAAAATTGATGAAAAATAATTAATTACGCATAAATTGTGCGTAATTACCAAATAAATTTGTGCTCCTTCGTAAACTACCAAGTCTTAAGCACTTTTATGACGATAATTATGTACTTTTCCACGTTAAAAATACAATTTTGTTGTTAAATCGTGGGAGATACGACAGTGACATAGTGTCAGCGCGAACTGGGCGCAACCGCGCTAACTAGCTCAGTTTATACGCTTCAAAAATTGGTGCGTAGGGCATGTCTACCTCTTTATATAGAAGTCTTTGGTTTCAATAGCATAGGCCTTATAGTTTCGGAGAAAATTGACTGTGACACACGGACGGACAGACAGACAGACATCACGAATCTATAAGGGTTCCGTTTTTGTCATTTGGCTACGAAACCCTAAAAACGTGTCATTTTACATCAGAATTCTTTTTTTATTTTCTCAACACCGGTCCCGCCATTTAAGGTAATGAATGTACCACAGAGTACGTACCTAATCACTACGTAAGACGAGTGACTAGTGAGAATAACTCACGACTAACTCCACGTTCAGTCAATTTGTGCTGTTTTTGAAAGCCGTGATGTCGTGCATGACGTGTCGAATTGTATTACATCATTGGTTAAACCATACAAGAATCCAAACCAAAGGGTAGTATGATACTGAGACTGTGACGTTACGTCACCAACCTGTTTCTTATTAACCTTAATAGGGTAATAGCGTAATAGCTAGACAGTTGAAAATTCGACACGGTGTATTTCTATAATGTTACTAATTTCTATAATTCTATCTAACAAATACTAACTTACAAAAAGTAGAAAAAATATTTTAGGGGCCTCCTATACAACTAGCTTAATTTTTTGCAGTCTTTTGGGACGGAACCTTTCGTGCGCAAATGCAACTTGCAATTTTCCGATCTTTTTATACATAAGTACTGTGTTTATCTATCTAAATATATATAACTCAAAGTTGACTTACTGACTGACATAGTGATCTATCAACGCACAGCCCAAACCCCTGGACGGATCGGGCTGAAATTTGGCATGCAGGTAGATGTTATGACGTAGGCATCCGCTAAGAAAGGATTTTGATAAATTCTACCCCCAAGGGGATAAAATACGGGAGGCGGGCACGGGAACAAATTTTACGCGGGCGAAGCTGCGGGCATCAGCTAGTATCTGTATATGTACACTAGAGCAGTCGGGGTTCCTATAATTGAATGGACCTCGACCAAAGTAACAAAAAATTACAATCTCTACCAACCTCTCGGCACAGCCAGTAATTTGTACGGCTTTGCGTATGTATGTATCCTACATTTCAGGGCCCACACAAATTTTGCTCGCGAGCTACTATTAGACACCATAGTTTGAGAAATGCTGGTTTAAATCCCACAGCACAAAATTTCTTTTAGCTTAATTTGGACTGGATGGCAGTGTGTAGGGATTCTTAGCAAATATCGTGATACGTGGATCTTATTACCTACATTCAAATCAAAGTCAATGTTTATACTGACAAGAGTAGGTACCTGTCTCCCCCGAAAAACAATATCTTACCTTTGAGTAATTTCAATGTATCTTACTAATATTATAAATGCGAAAGTTTGTGAGTGTGGATGTTTGTTACTCTTTCACGCTCAAACCGCTGAACGGATCGGGCAGAAATTTAGTACAGAGATACATTATAGTCTGGAATAACACATAGGCTACCTTTTATCCCGGGAATATCTTCCCGCGGGAACAAATTTTACGGGCATCAGCTAGTATAATATATAATCTGTGATAATATGTAGGTACTTAGAAAACTACCCAAGTGCGAATCGGACTACCGCACGCAGGGTTCCGTAACAAAAACGACAAAAAAATCACATTTGATGCATGAGATTTTAAATAAGTAGGTATTATTATTTTTCTGATTTTAGTAGTTAGGTACCTATTTATTGTTAAAGCCGCAACAGAAATACAAACATATCTATATCTATATCTATATACTATATATAAAAATCAATGCCACTTTTCGTTGTAATTTTATAACTCAAGAACGGGCTCACCTATCCAAACGAAATGTATAGGCTTTGTTCGGACTATTTTGTAGATGGTTTATGTGAAGTTTGCACAAAATCGGTCTAGCGGTTCTTCATTTATCACATTTTTTGTAACAAATGAATTAAAAAATGCGACGGGAACGGGTGATAGGTATACTTACTCTCTTTTATGTGACGCAAACGAAGTTGCGCGAGTCAGCTAGTTCAACATATTTTTTTAGAACAGTCACGACTAGGGTTACCATATGCCAGGCTTTCGCCTGATTTGCCAGGCATTTTAGCACTTGATCAGGCGCCCGGCCGGCATTGTTCTATGTCAGGCGAAATGATTAATTGTAAAGAGTTGCATACCTATATTTTAACTCAAAAAGACTGGTTAAAATGGCGTCATAATATAATTATCATTAGAAGTAAGAAAACGTACAGTGAAATTTCTTTTTCATTTATTAAAAAACAAATCATTTATTAAAAAAAAAAATATTTGCCTGATTTTCTTACTACCTACTCTAATGTGTATGAAAATTGATGATTTCAAATTAAAAAATCATTCAAGCAATGTATTTTACTTATTAATTAAAAATACTTCTTTTATTATGCGGCATTTTTCAAGAAAATCAGGAATTTTTCGTGAAAATCAGGCGTTTTTACCATGTAAATCAGGCATACATTTCCTTAGAAATGGTAACCCTAGTCACGACTAGTTTACAATTTTTTATGAGAAAGATATACATAAGTAATACCTACCTAATAATAAAATACCATACTACGATAATACAACGCAAAAACTAAACATTATTGCACTTCCTTTGCGTCGCGCAGTCGGATAAATTACAGTACAGCAGCGGCTAAAAGGTAAATAAAGTGTTAAAGAGTGTGATTCATAATTTCAATGCAACTGTCACAAGGTAGCGTGGCCGAGCGGTCTAAGGCGCTGGTTTAAGGCACCAGTCTCTTCGGAGGCGTGGGTTCGAATCCCACCGCTGCCAATATCTTTTTGGTATTGTTTTTGATTATATTTCATTTTATACATATTTTTTTGGCTTTTGGTAATAATTGTGAATATTAATTGTATAGTCAAGTTTTATTTTAAATTTTTGACGCTCAATGAATCTAATCTAATGAAGATAGTGAAAAAAAAATACTAACAGGATTTACTTACAATACTTAATATGTGATTAGTAGTTTTAAAATGTGAATTATGAACATTTGACTGCATTATTTTAAAACAATTACTTAAGTAGGTACCTACCTAAAATTAAAATAAAAACGCAACGCAGGCAACGGAAGCTCACAAAATATTTTTTTTTATACACAGATAAGCATAGGTACGGGCCACCAGATGCACTAATGGTCAATTTTTTTTTTCGGAATCTGTATTATTAATTAGGTATTACTAGACTATCTGCACCAAAAGAATTGCTGAATTGAAAACCGAGAGCACCGCTTTCAAACAAACAAAATGCTTACATAGAGATTAATTTAATCTGAATTTTATCTAAAACAATGATTCCTAAATTGGTGAAAAAGTACCTTTATTTAGTCTTAATCTCCGTCAGATTATGATAAGCCTCTAATCCTATTTATCGAGGCAATTTAAAATTAAATAAATTGGGCATTATGAACTTACTAAGTATTCACACTTGTTTCGGCTAAAGATAAATAATGATGGTTATTTAAATTCAAACACACAATCAAATCACTCCGCTTTATAAATTTAGTAGGTAAGTATGTACCTATACCTATATTAAGCGGGTGTGTATCTTCTGAAGTTTACAGGCAAACAGCTGAAAAGCTATTTATTTATTTGTTTATTATACACTTTATTGTACACCATCTAAACATAAATAGAGTACATAGATTCCGTACAAGAGGATAGTACAATGGGCGGCCTTATCACTTGACTGCCTCTGTGGCGCAGTCGGAAGTGATACCGCCTGCGGCGCTGGAGGTCGTGGGTGGGTTCTATTCCCACCGGAGACAAATATTTGTGTGACCCATAAATGTATGTGTCAAGAGTCTGGGTGTTTCTATGTACCTATATTATGTATGTATTTAAAAATATATGTATAAGTATTAATATCCGTGGTCTGATACCCATAACACAAGCAGGTTATTCCTAGCTTACTTTGGGATCAGATAGCGTTGTGTGAGATGTCCGTGAATATTTATTTAAAAAAAAGCTATTTAATCCAATAAAAAAATTAGGAGTCTCCCATACAACAAACGTGATTTTACTGCCGTTTTTTTGGTACGGAACCCTTCGTGTGCGAGTCGGACTCGCACTTGCCGGTTCTTGCATTTATTTCATTTCTCTCTAATTTTATGAACAACCTTTCTGATCTAGTTATGGCCCTCCTTCACCGGGAGCATTCGCGTGTAATGTAAGGGTTGCTACACACATAAGCGGGCCGGCAATAATCGGCAAGGCCGGGCGGCAAAATCGAATATACATGTAAGAGAATAAGAATAGAATAATATTTATTTGCAAGAATATAGGTATGATACATGGTGATAATACAATATGATTGTTAGGTCCATATATTCAGCCTAAAGAGAAGGCGTGCAAATTTTCGATTACAGTTTTATTATTATTATCAATTTTATTATTATATTTTAAACGTTTGACAAATGTAATTAAATAATCAACACTCATGCAGACAAAGCACCTACTCTTGCCTAATAAAAAATAAAATGTCGAAGATGAAGTGATGTCGCCATTAAAATCATAAATCATGTCATACATTTCAAGCTATGTCAATCCACAAGTAATCAAAGTAATGTCAATAGAATTAATAAATTAGATCTGATTTACAACTATTAAAAAAGTCATGCAAAGTGTAAAATGATTTGTCAATGAGCCACGATTTCAACATGCGACAGAATCTACTCTTTGGCATTTTTTTAAATTCATCTGGTACAGCGTTATAAATACGTCCGCACATTGCGGTACAATTCTTTTGATACAATGTCGTTCTAGGTACTTTTGCTAAAACAATTCGGTCCGGGTTCCGGGTATTCGTCAAAAATACGTCCTTAGCCGTTTTGAATAGACCTGGGTGTGTCTTTACAAATTTGGCTGCCTCTAATATGTACATGCAAGTTAATGTTAGTATTTGTAAATTTTTAAATAATGGTTTGCAGGATTGCCATGGCGGAATACCAGCAATTGCCCTAATACATTTTTTTTGTGCCAGAAAAGCTTGCTGTACGTCTGTGGAGTTCCCCCATAAGACTAGACCGTAGCTCAGTACAGAAGACACGTAACCGTGGTATGCAGCTAATACAGTTTTTTTATTACTAGTATTACGCAAAGAGTATAACACAGAAACATATTTATTAATTTTGTTGCATATCTTTTTAACGTGGTTCTTCCAATTTATGTTACTATCTATGGTTATACCTAAGAAAGACAAGTCTGTAGATGAATCTTCGGGAATCACAAACCGCTCGGCTGTCGTACATTACCACTCGGCTTAGTAGTTGCTAAACACAGCGAGCCGGCATCAATCGGCAAAGCCGGACGGTAAAATCGAATATAATGTAGATGAATGTTCGGGAATCATAAGCCGCTCGGCTGCCGTACATTATCACACGGCTTGGCAACTGCCGACTTTTGCCCATAAATGCAAACCTAATTCGCGTAATTTTGTAGTTGCTTTGGGTTGGCTTTTTCATTCTGCAATACTGCCGAATGGAATGATGTGTCGACCCGAATGAACAACTCAATCGGCACTAGCCGAATGAAGTCGAACAAGTGCAGTAATTGCTTCGGGTCGGCTTTATTGTTCGACAAATACTGCCGAACCGACGACAATGCCGGCCCGCTTATGTGTGTAGCTACCGTAACATACTAGATTCGTCTTTGAGCATTACGTTACCAGCTAACTCCCTGACCGACGAGCATTCGCGTGTTATGTAACATTTAGTATAGATTTTTCGTAATGACAGCGCATTGATGTAACAAAATGTATCAAAACATTACACATTGTATCATTACAAGGCGCGCATTGCAATGCTCGGTTCTCATCCTTCACTGATGTGACCTCGTCATTAGTATCATTACAAGGTGCGCATTGTAATGCTCGGATCTCCTCCCTCACTGCTGTCCCTAATGCTTGACTCTGTAACGTTACATTACACGCAAATGCTCCCGGTGAGGGAGCGCCTAGGTCGCAAGAGCTGGAACCTAGCCTGCGCTGCGCGGGCCTCTTGTCCTGCAGTTGCCACAAGCCTCGCAAGCCAGGCCCGTGGGGGACCCGCGCAGGCTGGGGCCCGGTTGGCAGATACTACCCTGGCTATATGGCCAGTCCGACGCTGGGCGCTGCATAATAGTCACGCCTTTATCCCTGAACGGGTAGGCAGAGGCATAGTATACGCCCACATTTCACCTCATAGTTTTATGATACACGTCATAGGTGGTGGTGGTGAGCCTATTGCCGTATTTAATGACAGGCGCAGGTCGTGACGTCTCGTAGTTGAAATTTTTCTAGCCGCCCGTAAGGCCTTCAATTTGGCTAAACTATTGTCATTTTACTGACTACCGGGTTTCATTTCGAGTTTTCCTTCTCCTAAGCAATGGATCGTTTTGCGAAAGTAATATAACCAAAGAAATTGAAAAAATTGTCTGTTACACTCTCTTCAAATATGATGGTGGTGGTGGCCATAATATATTAACTATCTTGTAAAATGCTCAGACTTAAAGAATGTTCTTCTATTAATCTGAGGTAAAATGTTAGTTTAATATTTATGGTGGCAAGCGTTACCTTGCCCATCCGAGGACCACCCACAGCGAAAGTTGCTTACTGCAGTGATAGTTTACAGTACACTGAGTCAGTGGGTCTAAGAGTAAACGTAAATAATTCGTAGGTAATAATAAAATAACAGTAGTTTTCTTTCTTTCGTTTTTGCAAATGTTTTGTTAATTAAAACCGGGTTTTTTCACAGTCACCGTCAGTTATTAAAAGGTTTTCTTTGATATGACCCCATAGGTGTATTGTCATTGAAAGCCCTTACGGGGCCTGGTTTAAAAAATGACGAAAAAGGTGCAGATGTAATAATTTTTTATTGGCATCAGCTCAGTGGCATAAATAGACGAAAAATTATAAATATTAGTCAAAAAATTTTTTTTTTCTGCAAGATGTGTTTCAAAGTATGTAAACAGCGTGTAAAATGATCATAGAATAAGCCAAAAAAAATTTGATGAATGCACTTTATGACTTCAATTTGTAATGGTAGGTACCTCAGATATGAGTATTTATTTACAAAAACCCAAGATACACAATCATCGTCTCGTGAAAAAAGTCTCCCAAAGCACACTTTAAATAACCAATGGATTTAGAATTTTTCGCTATCCCTACCTAATCAGGGTTCAATACTGAAGCAAAAATATTTAGATTAAAAAAAAAGAAAACTTTTATTTTTATACGAATCAGCAAGCAAGAAATCTGAACTTCATGAAGGTTTCAAAGGTTAAAACTGTATTTAACTTGCCGGCTGTCAAGGTTAAACCAAATTGAGTTGTCCACTAACAATATAAGGTCGTATTTCACGTAAACAATAAATACGTTGACACCACGTGGATGCATCGAAGATACTCGATCGATTTATCAAATAAGTTATTCGATTCAGCTTTTTTTTAATGATAATCATATTAATAATTATCAGATCGGATTCTAAAAGAAAAAAAAAACACTACACACATTAGCATTCACTAAGACTTGACCTCTAGAAAAAAAAGCACTTGCTTCGCATTCCATTTAAAAAAATGTAAGTACAGACTACAGTCACTATTTCATAACTCCACATACTACTGTCACTCACCATTACATGGTCGTCACAAATATTATCCTTCCACACTCAACAATATCTGTTGGGAGACTGGCAAAATTTCACAATAATTTTCATCAGTCACGTAACTATTTGATTTTCGAAAAACAGCTGTTTCTACATTAACTTGACCTCTAAACACAAACAATTTCAACGGCGACACGGCTCTAATTACATCAGCGTGTCAAAGGTCACTGTCACGGTGGAATTTTCTTTTTAAAACACGAATCAATATTTTAAAGCCGTTCACACCCGAACCGATCGATAAGAACAGGTTTTTATTTAATAAAACCCGACATTATCATGGTAATTTTGTCTAGAATTCTGGACAGAATATTATTAATACTGAAATTAGACGCCATTTTAGGTTCTCGGCGAGACGTGAACTGCGCATGCGTGAATTTAAGGGCAAGGGTACTCGTAGATATGCCTAGATAGATAGGTTTATGCATTTGTGTTTTTGTGACTTTAGAGAGGGATAATCATCTGACCTACCGCAAGGCCTTTACGAGTACAGGACATCAGGGCTTCTTAGATGTAGTCATGTAGCTAAAGCTAAGTACAATGTCTGAAAGGTCAAATACAATGGCATTAAAAGTGATGGCACTTCCAACAAAAATATTAGAAAATCAAAAGAACTACAAAATTACTATTCTGGAGTTAAAAAGTCGACAGGAGAGGTTACAATGAAATACTATTAGTAGGTACTTATTTTATCAATCGGGAGAAAACCCTTTGTAAATTATCACGTTTTCTATTCTTACTTTGGCAAGGACAACTGTCACATACAGCCTCGAGCGAACACGTGCTTCCAGACGGCCACGTGACACCCTCCCTTGAAATTTTCCGATTGGTTGAATAAACACTCGCCGGAGTACCTACAATTTTCACCCTACAAAGTATTTTCTACAGAAACTTAACTATTTTCTGTTATCTTAGGTGTTTCGGAGAAAACTTAGTTAAATAACGTTTTTTATATAGGTAATATGAGCTATTCAAATTCAAATAGATGAATGAAAATGATAAAACGTTTATTTTAATTCTTTATTGCTCGACTTTTAACGAAATACCGGGCAAGAGAATGTCGGAATCGCCCACCGATGATTCCGTACAAATTTTTGAAGTATAACTTCTTTAGGCGCGATCGAGTGTTACTCAGATTTTTTTTCTGACGGAAGTAACGCTTACTATTCGAATTTTGATACGTTTCCGCTATTCAAAATTTTAATGAATAATCTTATCCTATCCTACTAATATTATAAATGTGGGTTTACTAATGTTTGCCATAATTTAAAATGCCATAATTTCATATGCCATACTGGTATTTGCCATAATTTCATTAGATATAACGCTTCAGTTGCCATAATCGTGAAAAGACATAAAATGACTTTCAATAATTCCATTGGTCATAATCGATCAAGTGTCATAATAATCCCAGCGGTCCCTACTCCACCAGGAAACCGTGGAGACATGGAAGGTGCGACTTGAGCAACCAAAGGGGGGATTCGCCACAATCGCGGCCGTCAGACCGGTCATGGACGAGTGGCTGGAGAGGAGACACGGTGCTCTCTCCTACCGGTTGACACAGATGCTTGCCGGGCACGGTAGCTTCGGTAGGTATCTGTGGCGGAAACACCGGGAAACCACGGCCGAGTGTCAGCACTGCGAGGACCGCAGCGATGACACGGCGCTCCACACACTGGTGGAGTGCACGGCGTGGGCGCAACAGCGCCAGGTCCTCGTAGTGGGTCTGGACGTGGACACTCTCTCGCTCGAGACCATGGTGCGAGCCATGCTCTCCAGCGGGAGTAAGTGGGACTGCGCCGCCTCCTTCTGCGAGCAGGTCATGCTCGTGAAGGAGGCGGCGGGACGGGTACGGGAGAGAACTCTCCCACCCGAGTTCCGCAGTCGGCGGCCTGGGCGCCGCCGACGTGTGTTCGCCGAGGACTATCGGCCACCATGATAGGGGGCCTGAGGACGGTGACAGGGCGGCTCACCGTCCTTACAGAAGCAGGCCCATGACGGCAGCGTGACGTGAGTGAGACAATTCACGCACGCCCCCCCCTTAGAAGCGGGATCACACCCGAAACCCCCCAAAGACGCGGGATAGCACCCGAACCACCCCCTGGGCGAGGCCGCAGTAGCGGCCGTGGGTCTGTTGGGAGTCCTGGGACATCCTTCCGAGGGTTTACCCGGGGCTCCCAACCATAGACTGTTGGGCGTGACGTGAGGTTTTTTAGTCGGTAGGAGTCCGGCATAACATCCATGAGGATTTTCCCTCACGTTAAACAAAAAAAAAAAAAAAGTGTCATAATAATTAAAATCCATAAATGTATTTGCCATAATTTTCGTTTTCAATAATGCCATTTTCCATAACTTTTATTCACCATAATATAAATAAAGATAATTTATACGACACAGATTTTTTATTAACAGTTAAACCTAAAACTAAACCTCATAATATGGCGTCTCTAGCTAACTAAGCTCGACGGAGCCCCGCTTTGCGGGGCTGCTACATCTGGGTGGTTTAAAAAAAACTAATTAATTTCGACCTTTCAATATTATACATTATTTTCATAATTATCTATATCAAATTTTGATTATGTCAAGAGTCGATTATGAGATGTGTTACTTATGGAAACTAATTATTATGAGAAATGTTGTTATAGAAAGTCATTTTATGGCAAATAAAAGTTATGACTGTTGAGTTGTTAGGCAAACGTTATTAGTATAAATGATAATAGTGCAAGTAAATATTATGATCGGGGATGATTATGGCAAACAATAATAGTGCAAATGAATTTATGGAAAACGAGAGATGACCATAAATGTGAAAGTTTGTGAAGATGTTTGGATGTTTGTTACTCAATCACGCTCTAACCACTGAACAGATTGGTCTGAAATTTCGTACTAAAAATAGCTTATAGTCTGGAATAACACATAGGCTACTTTTCATCCCGGGAAAATGTTCCCACGGGAAGCGGGAACGGGTAGGTACCGAACTTCACGCGGGCGAAGCCGCGAGCATCATCTAGTCTACTAATATTATAAAGGTGAAAGTTCGTGAGTGTGGATGTTTGTTACTCTTTCACGCTCTAACGGCTGAACGGATCTGGCTGAAATTTGGTACAGGGATACATTATGGTCTGGAATAACACATAGGCCCCGTTTTATCCCGAGAATAAGTAATCACGGGAAGCGGGAACGGAAACACATTTTACGTGGGCGAAGCTGCGGGCGTCAGCTAGTATTATTATAAAATCATTTCAGTAATATGCCGTCAATGGCAAAGAAGTTTTACTGCAATCGCGCGTAAAGGTTACACGCATACACTTTTTTTTTAACCGACTTCCAAAAAAAGGAGGAGGTTCTCAATTCGTCCGTATTTTTTTTTATGTTTGTTACCGGGGCGGCAAATCGCTTGAACGAGTTAACCGATTTTGATGATTATTTTTTTATTTAAAAGCTGGTGCTTCCCATGTGGTCCCATATACAGGAAGTCAGAATCTAATGCTGGGATCCTGGAGAAATCGAAAAAATCCCTCGAATCGAGGGAATTCCTTAACGATTTACAGCAGTTACCTTGTGTTTGGGCTTGATTAATTTGTATTGGGGAGAACATTACTTCTAGACAGATATAATTTCAGTCTACCCGTCACTAAAAATAATGAAAAAAAAATTAACCAAAAAGAAACCGACTTCAAACAAAAACTAAAAAATTAAAAATAAAATTAACTTAGCACAAAGTAATAGGTAGTATGTTTATTCTATTCTATTCTATTCATAGACTAAAATTAAAACTTAAACTAAATATTTTCAGAAGTAATTGGAGACAAAAATAGAGAAAAAAAAACGTGCAAGACTGTTGTAATCCTATCTAGGTGTCATAAAATTCCTCCCCATCGCAATCAAATGGTAAGGTTCCCATAAGGCTGGCCGCATTGCCACGTTGGATGTCAATGCTTATTCTCTGAGCGAGAAAGAGGCCAGCCTTATGGTCACGAGAAGCATCGGCCAGACGCTTTGCTATTTCTTTATAAGCGCACGTGCACTTGGGTCCCACGAACCCAGTGTCTCGACACCAAACGGCTCAAATATATAATTTCCAACTAAATTATTATATTTGCGTCGTTTGAGCGTCTCGGCAGATGCAGCAGCAGCACAAGCGCAGCCCGCGGTGCTAGGAAGATGAGAAGGGGCAAGGGTGTCGGCGCAAGTTGCGTCCCACACCAAAGGTCTTCCCATCTTCCATGGTACCAATGACATTCCATCCGGTCTCTTGCCATCGTCGCGCGCCAAACAATTTGGTTCAAGAACAGCTGGTACGCCGGCGGTGACAAGAGCGCGGCGAAGTATGTCATTAAGGTGTGCATATCGCGACATACGACCTGCGCTTGTGATGCACGAAAGCTCGTGGTGCTCAAGGGTGTTGACTGCTTCTCCACAGTGACAACGATGAGGAGAGACGCAAGGAGCACCCAAACGAAGGCAGGCGGCTATTCTGAATGTAGTGTCGTCCAACATAGTACCTATATTGGGCGACGGATGAGTCTGAAGCCAGACACCTGATTCCCATTCTCCCACAGCCAATAGGCGAGCGCGCTCTGCAACATTGGAGCATGTGTTTAGTAAATGAGTTCTAACTCTGTTGCATAGCGGCCTATCCCACTGTCTCTGAGAGCATGGGTAGGTTGGCAAAACAGTATCTGGGCAACTCATTTTCCAAGCATTTATGACTTCAAATTTACCTGGCACCTCAGAATGAACCTGAATGTGTAGGAGATAAAATTTTCCTGGTCAATTATTCAGTGCCATGTATTGAAGACAAAAAAGCTGGTAAACTTACATCTGAAATTTTGCGAACGCCGAGGCCGCCCAAGCCTATGGGTAAAGATGCTTAAAGCCACGCTCGGTCATTAAAATTTGCGTTCAAAATTTGGCAAAGTGTGTCATGTATAATTTTGTCCATTTTTTGCAAAAGTGTCGAGTGTTTAAATAATTGAGTTGCACGAAGGGTGTGTGTTTATTTTGGAAAGTAAAGACAGTACTGAAGGATTGTGAAAGCTGAATCAATATTAATTTGAAGCAGTCGACTAGAAGCTGCACTAAAACTTTGAATTTTCTCTTCAATAAAAGAATCATATGCATCTTCAAGAACGCGAGAACCTAGAAGTAGGAGGGAACTTTTTTTTTTCTAGAAGTTTTAAATTTGGCGCCAGAACGTTAAATTTTAAAAAAGCCGAGTCTCTGTCAATATTGTCATGTACAAATATTTCTATGTACAAATATAATATTGTCATGTATAAATATTATGTTTTAGTTCTAAACCAATATTGTGGAACTATTTTTTTAGAGAAGCCAATTCTTTTAAAACAGTTTCTACATCCCCTCCTAAGGTGCCGTCATCCAAATACCGAATATTAAATTTAGAATTTAGTTGTCGAATTATAAGTTGTATGGATAAACTGAAAATGACATCCAACTGCAGAGTCTAAAATGTTATCCTTGTACAATAATTTTGATGGGTGTCTGTAGCACTGCCAAAGGAAGTCAAAAAATTTGGGGGTGTCTGATTTGGCCTGCGTCAACAAAGTGTCCCTGTTTACTGAGTTGAAGGCATTCTTAAGGTCACCCTTAAGGACGACCTCTCCCTCGCCGCAGCCAAGGTAAGTCGACAGGGCATGTATGGCAGCCTCGCAACCCCCTTTATAACCGAAACCAAGTTGTAGGGGTTGAAATTCACTGACCATCTGTTCCTTATAGAAATGGCAGCAAATTTTGGCTACCAAACGCCTAAATGTACAACCAACAGCAATGGGACGAATGCCACCATCTTTCTTCCGCAAGGCGCACAAATTGGCCCCATACAGAATATCGATGATGAAATCGTCCACATTGTCGGACAACATTAAATTTACTAATAGGTAAATAGGTTAGGTTTGCTTAATAGGTAGTATATTTAGATTTATCAGATATTATTGAATGTAATACTGAAGTCGGTGCCAATATTTCTATGAGAGATCAATAATACCTAAGTACCTAAACCTATCGTTTTACTTGGCGCCGATTTCAGTATTATATTTAACAAGCTATATAAGTATATAAAAATCAATGCCACTTTTCGTTGTAATTTTATAACTCAAGAACGAGCTCACCTATCCAAACCAAATGTTGAGGCTTTGTTCGGACTATTAAGTAGATGGATGTAAAGTTTGCACAAAATCGGTCGAGCGGTTCTTTATTTATCACGCAAACGAAGCTGTGCGGGTCAGCTAGTATCTGATAAATCTAAATATACTACCTATTACTTTGTGCTAAGATAATTTTATTTTTCATTTTTTAGTTTTTGTTTGAAGTCGGTTTCTTTTTTGTTAAAAAATGTTCACTTATAAAATAGTGCAGGAATCAAATTTTGCAGTTTTGAATTATTTACTTAAATGTTTTGAAGACTATAATATTAGTTTTATTATTTAATTACAAATATTCTAGTTATTAGATTTCCCTCTATACCTACTTGTTGTACCTATATAAAGTTATTAAGCGTTTTCCTTTCGAGGTAGGTACCTACGGAACCCTGAAATAATTTTTTTAGAGTACTGACATAGAAAAAATAATACCTACTACAACCTATCTCAAATTAATCTAGGTTAGTAATATAGTTATCATGTAACTACCTACTAACCTACATAATTTGATAACCATGTAAGTAAACAAAATTAATTTAAGGTCAGTAGGTACCTACAAACTTTTGTATTTTGCCATTGGAAAATTCTTACATAAGTATACCTACAGACAAACAAAAATTTCAACAACGGTATTTTCGGTCCTGGGACATCCTTCCGAGGCCTTACCCGGGGCTCCCAACCATTGGCTGTTGGGCGTTACGTGAGGTTTTTAGTCGGTAGGAGTCCGGCATAGCATCCATGAGGATTTTCCCTCACGTATCAGTGTCTCTCTCATATTTATAAAGTAAAACACATTGTAAGTAGATTCCTATTATTTTGACTGCTAATCCTAATAATATTATCAACTAGCAGTTGCCTGCGACTTCGTACGCTGCATTTTATGTATATGTGATTGTTTAGATGGATATAACTTTTTTATTTATGAACCAATCGACATGAAACAAACACTAAATATTAAGTAGAGCAAACCGCAACGCAATAAAGAAAACCGCATTGCAATCGGTTGAGCGGTTGCTGAGATTAGCGTGCACAACCGTACAGACATACAGGCAAACAGACAAAAATTCTAAATCATTGTTTTGATTTATATTGCGTTCATAAAGCCCCCCCCCCCCCCCCTATATTTTTTTAACCTGTTAAGTACGATTTTATAATATGTATTGATATTGATTGATGATATTGATTGATGATATTGATTGATGATATTGATTGATGATTGATTGATGATATTGATTGATTGATTGATGTGAAAACTTGTGAAGATGTGTTTGCATGTTTGTTACTCGATTTCGCTCTAACGGCTGAACGGATCGGGCTAGGATTTAGTGCTTACACATATACCAGTTCGCATGGGAATCGGAATCGGGAACAGATTTCCACATGGGCGAAGCATTGGGCATCAGCCGGTATGGTAGTCTACCATGGTCTACTGTACAGTAGACCCGCGGTAATCCGGCCCCTGGCTAATCCGGCACCCCCTGTAATCCGACAGGACATAAAAGTAGGTATCTACATATTTTTTCACGATTGCCGCATTGTCGCTAATTTAAACAATGCAATATTGAGAGGACTACAACTAAAAAAATATATTTTAGATCGCTTCAATCACAATTATTTCATAATGTAAAGGTTATTAAAATGTTTGAAATGTTATTTCATTCAGAGTTGGTAGTAAGCCGCCAGATCCCATTGTTGCATTAGGTATCTATCTAATGAATTTATTTTGAGCGCCATCGTAAACTCTAAGTCGCGAGTGAAGTCATGAAGTACAACTAGTAATAGGAGAAATAAGTACTCACCCTCATCAATCATAGAAGGCTCCTCGAAGTCGTCAATTAATTTCGTTCTCATATCCATTTTGTACGTACGTTACTAGTATTTCTGGAACAAATGAAGAGTTACGTCTTCTTGCATATAAAATTCTCGTGTCACAGTTTTCGTTTCCGTACTCCTCCGAAACGGCTTGACCGATTCTCATGAAATTTTGTGAGCACATTGAATACTCAATGAATGACTGAAACTCTCTGAGAATCGGCCAACATCTATTTTTCATACCCCTAAGTGACCGGGAACCGGGAATAACATTCCACCCGGGCGGAGCCGCGGGCAGCAGCTAGTAATAGTATAAGATCCCGTCAAGAACGATCTTCACCGAGCTGGTTAATGGATGAAAATATGTCAATAAATTAATTGCAGATGGGTTGTTTACAAAAATTCAGTCCAGAATATGATTAATCAAAAATTTAAAAAAATGTTTACATTTTTCTGATTTGAATAATGCCAAGATAAATTCCATAAGTACCAATTGAAAGTATGTACAACGCCCATAGGATATGCAAATGTTAGGTTGTCGACTTTCCGGTCACAACTCTTGGGTACGCAGGTATAAACAAATAAATCGATACTAGTAACTTACAGCGATCTGGTTAGTTAATTAACAAAATTAACCGACTTCAAACAAAAACTAAAAATTGAAAAATAAAATTAACTTAGCACAAAGTAATAGGTAGTATATTTAGTTTTATCAGATTTTATTAAATGTAATACTGAAATCGGCGCCAAGTAAAACTATAGGTTTAGGTAGATATTATTAATCACTCATAGAAATATTGGCACCGATTTCAGTATTACAGTCAATGATAATGATGAATGACGGGTAGACTGAAATTATATCTGTCTAGGCCCCTAGGGGTAATGTTCTCCCCAATACAAATTAATCAAGCCCAAACACAAGATAACTGCTGTAAATCGGAAAATAAGGAATTCCCTCGATTCGAGGGATTTCTTCGATTTCTCCAGGATCCCCTCATCAGATTCTGACTTCCTGTATATGGGACCACATGGGAAGCACCAGCTTTCAAATAAAAAAAGAATCATCAAAATCGGATAACTCTTTCAAGCGATTTGCCGGTAACAAACATAAAAAAAAAAAAAAAAAAAATACAGACGAATTGAGAACCTCCTCCTTTTTTGGAAGTCGGTTAATTAAAGTCAATTAAAATATAAAGATTATTTCATTGAATCCACCATTGATTATTACTAGAGATGGGACGAGTGACACTTTTGCCGAGTTACGGGTACCGAGTTTTACTCGGTTCAATTTTTTTCCAACCAAGTGCTCGGCCGAGTAACTCTGTTCAATCAAATTCCCGTTTCGGGCCTGAAAACAAGTACAAACAGGTTCACGCGGCACGAGCGGCCAACTCGCGTTGGTACACCCCTCACCCCGCCCGCGCCTTTCATCTATCAGTCGCTTGCTAGTTTACAAACAAATATGTAATTAGTAATAAATACTTTTTGATTAACCCTGTTGTATTTATTATCTACCAATCAAATAACTCAGCTTCTAGCAGCCCACTGCTGGACGTAGGCCTCTCCCAGTTCACGCCACAGTACACAGTCCTGTGCCGTTCGCATCCAGTCCCGGCCTGCGTCCTTCACCAGGTCGTCGGTCCATCTGGCGGGTGGACGTCCTACCCTACGTTTATAGATGTGGCCAGCTCATTACCACTTTAATGTGCTTATTCTGCGAGCTATGTCGACCACTTCGGTTCTCCGCCGAATAACTTCATTTCGGAGTTTATCCCTTAGAGATACTCCAAGCATGGCTCGTTCCATAGCTCAGTATGCAATTTTGAGGGCATGGACTAGCCCTACCGCAAGTGTCCACGTCTCGACTCCATATGTCATAACTGGTAGTACGCACTGATTGTAGACTTTCGTCTTCAGACACTGCGGTATAGGCGAATTGAAAACGCGACGTAGGCTGCCCAGCCCAAACGGATCCTTTTAGCGATTTCCTTGTCCAGCTGCAACTCTTTAATTATTTCCACCTAAATACTGGTTGAATTTATAGTCGTTCTGGACCCGAGAGGGGGTTACTCGGAATCAATAATGGAACCATTTCGGAGTGTCAAAACAGCTGTGCAGGTTATAATAAAAAAATGACTTTTATGTAATCTTTATCACTCGTTCGAGTTGAAACATTAGTAGCGCTTCGATTGTTCATTGAACTTTTCAATGAATGAAACTCTGAAACCCATAGGTACCTACGCCGCGGCGCGTGTCTCTCCATGTGATCAGTTCATTGACCGAATGCATCGTTTCGATAATAATAGGTACTTAGATAATAATAAAGGACTCCAATTTCTCCTTCATACTTTACGCGGGCTTAGGACCGTCGGAAATACTTTAATATTGTTCTATTTTACGGTGAATTAATAAGGTTTATGTAATAATAATGAAAATAAACACGAACAAATAGGGAGTATTTCCGGCGTATTTAAAAAACCATTCACAGTTTATTTACACTTCCCTGTACCTTAGCAACTGCTCAAAATGGAGTCCAGAACGTTCGATACACAAACGGACACGTTTTAGGCTATTGTCTTTTAGTTTATTCAATGTGTCTCTGTCACTTTTCACTATTTCAAAGGCGTCCACTATCGCACTGCGTAATTCATCACGAGATTCGTACTCTCGAGTGTAAACTAATCGTTTTATTTCCGACCACAAATAAAAGGCGATCGCGACGACAATACTGCGCGCGAGTTATAGTCGAACTGCGGCCGCGGTCGCCGGTCGGCGGCGCGGTCGGCCGAGCGTATTGACCTACCTACAAGACGAACTAGTCGAGTACCTACCGACGTTACTTGGCAACGAGTCCACGTGGACCGATGCGTTCATGCGTTGTGATTGGTCGAATTTTCCCGGCGCGGTTACTGATTGGAACGTTAGACATTGAATGAAAAATTGTAGTAGAAAATTGTAGTAAACGTAATTCGTGAAATTTAAAGGAATAACCAGGTGTTCTCGTTTTGATTTTGGCAAACGATGTAGATTTTGACATTTTCGTAATTTTTTATTGTTGATTTTCAAATTGACAGTGCCGATCGGTTCTGTTATCGAAACTGGGCCTAAACCTTTCCGTTCCAAAACGACTATAAATTCAACCAGTATATTGCTTTACTTAAACCGAGTATACTCGGCATTAAAACCGAGTTATTCGGCCGAGTACGAGTATCAAAAAACCCGCCGAGTGCGCCGAGTACCGAGTATCAACCGAGTACTCGGCCCATCTCTAATTATTACCAGTTTCAATCCATCATTGATGACCAGTGACATGCTTTTTTTTTAAGTTTTGATTAATCATATTCTGGACTGAATTTTTTTAGGCAATTAATTTATGCAATTAATTTATTTATGAAATTAATTTATTGACAATTTAATCATCACTTCACTATCAGCACTATCACTATCACTACATATTATATAAAAACAACAATAAAAAACCTGTAAAAAGTAAAAAATAACTATTATATTATGACTTATCTACCCTAAGTATTGAACCTTTATTATTAGGTAATGATTAGGTGAGCGGTCCCCGACGAGACAAACTGTTAGTTAAAAATATGAATACGTAAATACACTCGAGAGCAATGAATCCGGGTCACTTAAAGAATGTTAAAAATCTCGGAAACTAAAAATGATAGGTTAATGCAATAAATTGTATTTAATAGACAATGTAATACTCCTTAAATGAAAGTAAAAAAAATATGAGTCACCATACATTTTATTAACACAAAATTACATAAAGAAAAAACTGCTGATCTCTCCTTAAAACAAAAATAGGAAACATGAAATTTTTGAACTTTATTACGATTTTCTTGAATTTTAATACTTCGTATTGCCTCCTCGTGCTTCCATTACTGCGTTTACGCGGTTTGGCATGCTGTACACCAAGTTCCTTATACGATTTTGGGGAATATTCTCCCATTCCTCTGTGAGAGCAATTTTGAGCTCACGAAGCGTGATTGGGGGAGGGTTTCGTTGTTTTACGCATCTGCCTAGCTCGTCCCAAGCATGCTCGATCGGGTTGATATCCGGGCTGCGCGCTGGCCAATCCATACGAGTAATGTTCATCTCTTGAAGGTAGTCATTCACAATCCTACCTGTATGAGGTCGGGCATTGTCATGCATAAACATAGCATCCTCACCTAAATTGACCATAAATGGACCAACGTGATCATTGAGGATTTCTTCCACATATCTTACGCTAGTTAAAGAGCCGTTTTCTATGATCACCAGCTCTGTGCGACTTTCAGAAGAAATTCCGGCCCACACAAGTACAGACCCACCACCGTAGGCTACTTTTTCTTCGATGCATGCTTGCTTGAATCTTTCCCCTGGTCTTCGATACACTCTGTGTCTTCCATCATGCTTGTAGAGCATAAATTTTGATTCGTCGGAGAACATAACTTTTGACCAATCTTCAATACTCCAATTTACGTGGCTCTGGGCATACCTTAGTCTCGAAATACGATGCCCACGCTCCAGTTTAGGGCCGTTTGCAGGTCTAAGGGGTTTTAAGTTAGATTCAGCAAGCCGACGTCTTACTGTCCATGCACTTGGGTTACTTCCTCCGAGGCGTCGAAACTGATTGGTGAGTTCAGTTCCTGTGAGAAAGCGATTTCGAAGCATGGTGTTCACCAAGTATCGGTCTTCTCGTGCTGTGGTACACCTGGTTCTGCCCGTTCCTGGTCTGCGTAGGTTAGAACCAGTTTCTTCGTAACGTCGGAGAACTCTTTGTACTGTTGACAGCGACACACCGACAGTCCTGGCTGTATCGCGCTGACTCCGGCCGGTTTCCAGCATTGTAAGTATTCTGGTGCATTCTTCAGGCGTAAGCGACATAATTTCAGCTTGATTAATGAATATAGAGCACTATCAACATGGTTTATGTACCCACATAAATGACAGATTACAAACAAAAGCAACACCAAATGCTGTAATTTCGTAGTTCCATCTTCGAAAGTGGCCCTTTTTCAAATTTGATTTTTTTATGATATAACTTTACAATAACTAAGAAGTTTTAATACCTTCATTTAAGGAGTATTACATTGTCTATTAAATACAATTTATTGCATTAACCTAGCATTTTTAGTTTCCGAGATTTTTAGGATTCTTTAAGTGACCCGGATTCATTGCTCTCGAGTGTAATATAGCTACCTATAATAATAATAAAGGTTCAATACTTAGGGTAGATAAGTCATAATAATAATAGTTATTTTTTACTTTTTACAGGTTTTTTATTGTTGTTTTTTTGTGAGTCGGGGGTTTTTTAAATTTTTAATTTAATTTTAAGCTATTGCATAGCTTCTATCGCGGGCCTTGCGTGGAGACCGAATCCAGAAATTGTGTCACGAAAACGAATCACACTCTCGGCTACCTTCGGCCACGTTCGTGTATCTCGTCTCGCACTTCATAATTTTTTTGTTTACGTCAATATTATGAACTCTGCAGTCGTTATATATTATTATTATGTCTAATCAAGTACTGCTGTCACCTCTGGGCGGGGGCACCTGAATATCAGCTTCGCCCGTTTGACTCGGTGCAGAGGCGAGCTGTGAGAGTTGTCAACGATCCTATACTGACAGGTGGTGTGGAACCTCTTCGCGACAGGAGAGACTATGCCTCCTTATGCGTGTTCTACCGCCTGTACAATGGTATGTGCTCCGAGGAATTGTTTGACATGATGCCCACGGCTACCTTCTATCATCGCACCGCTCGCCATAGACAGGGATTTCATCCGCACACCCTACGTCCGGAGCGTTTGAGCACGGTTAGATCCGGTAGGGGTTTTCTTCCGCGCACGCTTAGGTTGTGGAATGATCTTCCTGCCTCGGTTTTCCCAAACGCCTACAGTATGGGGTTCTTCAAAAGGGGTCTAAGAAGGTTTTTACAGGGTCGGCAGCGCGAGTGTGGCGCCTCTGGTGTTGCAAACGTTCATAGGCTGCGGTGACCACCGGTTCTTCTGGTGGGCCGTGTGCTTGTCTGCCACCTTAGTGGTATAAAAAAAAAAAAAAAAAAAAAAAAATCAAATAATCCAAAAATTGACGCTTGTACCCAGAATCGATCTTGCGCCTTCTGCGTACCGATCCGCGTCTTAACCACTCGACCAAAGTTGAATTAAGAATGTTGGTCGAATTTAGAGTTCTTAATGTGAAATGACAATTTCGATGCTGTCAATTACATTACTTGCTGTCAATTTACTTCGTCTAAATAAAAATTCGACTATAGGTGTATAGGTATTCATCATCTATGTACAACAGTGAACTGTACTCGTATAATTTGTGTAAAAAGTGTTTTAAATATGAATAAACAAAGTGCATTTATTAATGAAGAAAGTCACGAAAAATAGTGAAAGAAAATGAGTGAGTACTCTATATACATACATTTTATTATTATTATCACCAATGCAGTATTATTTTTTGTTTTGTTAATTTATATATAATACTGCTATAAAGATAACCAAACCCGGGAGTACGTTCCCATGGGAAGCGGGAAGAAAATTTCATGCTGACGTAGCCGTGAGCGCCATCTATCCGTATAGGATAGATGGCGCTCGCGGCTACGTCATGTACTTTAAACGTGTCATAAAAGTCACAACAATACCATAAATGCATATTTCAAAGAATGTCTATTATTACCATAAAATTTGTAGAAATAGTTTTTAAGTAGATAAGAAGAAACCTATTGTTTTATCTTTTAACTAGCTGACCCTCGCAACTTTGTTTACGTCACACAAGGTCTATGAAATTAGAGGTATTTATTAATCATACTCATCAAGTAGCGTGTGAATCTGCCCTGTTTGCTTGATGATCAAAATAGAGCTTAATGGTTAAAGCTATTCCTCAGTATAGAATTTTTCTCAGTATAAACAATTTACATACAAACACCGGCGCGTGTTAGAATTTTATTACATGTATCAATGTAGTAGACGTAACGTGTATAAAATGACATCAATCAAATGTCATCAATATTCTGAAAAAGAAATTTAAATTGAGTTCACAAACTCTTTTGAAAATACATACTGTACCTACCTTAGAGGATCGTTATGAAGAAAACAGGATAGTTAACAACCATCCATAGAAAATAGATGGTATAATGCTGAATACCGCAAAGAACAATCGGCGGGGCATAGAATGGGGCCTATACTGATATCCTGGAGAATTTAAATGATGCCGATGTCCTGTGCCTGCTGAGGCACACACACGCCGTCATGCATGTCTGCAGGACAATGTGCAGGATAACGAGCAGAATGAGGCAGCGAATGGCTGGACTGAAATAAAAATCGACAGGCGCAAGAGATGTGGTGGAGGCACTAATTCACGTACCTCGGGAGTGTCGTGTCAGAAACTGATGGGATAGAAGCTTAGATCATCTAACCACAGGATGCGCCTTACTTAAGCATTGTTTTCTGCCATTGCACATGACCATTTGGTCTTTTGGCTTTATGAAAAGCCTGTACATCAGTACATCATTTTATATGATTAAACTAGTACATTACATTGTAGTTGACTGTACAATAACAATTAACACACAACAGTCATTACGCGTTTGTCGATTAATACATTTTTAAATGCAATGAAATTTTATATGTCTTTGTGTTTCCCCCTTCACTTGTATGAAAACTGGCAGAATATTTTTGTATGCGGTGGTTCGCAAAGGCTAGTCCCGTGTTATATGGTCTAAGGATAGAAGAGTACCCTACATCATTTCGAGTCTCGCCAAGGCCAGAACAACCTTTACACAGCTGCGCCCCGTAGGCAGTTGCGAAAATGGACACGAAGAGTGAAACTCAAAACAAAGTAAACGTTAAAACTGTACTGCTAACTGCTATACGGATGCGAGACATGGAAGGTCACTAAAGACATTTCGCACCAGCTACCAGCTATAAGTCTTCGTCAAACGCTGCCTCCAATGGATCCTCGGTACATACGGGCCCGAGAATATCACGAACGTAAGACTATTGGAACGCTGCAGTGAGACCCCTATCCACCAACAGATCAAACGTCGGAAGTGTAGCTGCTGCGCTGGATTGGACACACGCTGCAAAGGGACCATGATCACATCATACCAAGGCAAGCCTTACTGAAACTACTGGTAGGGTTAAGTAGGTACATTTATTGATAGTGGCTATAGGCTACATAACATAATGCTAAGATTAATAGGAGCGGTGCAGCAATGAGGAATGTTTCGAAAACGGAAAACATTTAATCGTTAGAGTATCCGTTGCGCCTCTGCGTAAATGGTTGAAGTTACATAAAATTAATTTATTACAAAATAATTGTTCTTCTTAAAAAGTTCTCAAACAAAATACCTATTAAGCTATTGCATAGCTTCTATCGCGGGTCTTGCGTGGAGACCGAATCCAGAAATTGTGTCACGAAAATAAATCACACTCTCGGCTACCTTCGGCCAGGCTCGGCCACGTTCGTGTATCTCGCACTTCATATACCAACGTGTACACGTGAGCGTTTGCATAACTTGTACCTATGTATATGAAGTGAAGTAGGGTGAAGTGGGGTGGGCTGAGGTGTATAGGGTGGGGTGAAGTGAAGTGGGGTGTGGTGAGGTGAATTGGTGTGAGGTGGGGTGGGGTGAGGTTAGGTGGAGTGGAATTTTGGCCTTTTGGACTTTGGCCTTTGGGACTTTTGGACTTTAGGACTTTTGGACTTTTGTACTTTTGGACTTTTGGCCTTTTGGGCTTTTGGACTTTTGGACTTTTGGAATTTGGTTTTTTGGACTTTTGGTTTTTTGGACTTTTGGACTTTTGGACTTTTGAACTTTTGGACTTTTGGACTTTTGGACTTTTGGACTTTTGTTACTTTTGGGACTTTTGGGACTTTTGGGACTTTTGGGACTTTTGGGACTATTGGGACTTTTGGGACTTTTGGGACTATTGGGACTTTTGGGACTTTTGGGACTTGAGAAGCCCAAATGTTCACAGTCAAGTAGGTACTTGGTACTTTACTTTGTTGAACATAGGCCTTAAAATCTTACTAATATTATTAATGCGAAAGTTTGTGAGTGTGGATGTTTGTTACTCTTTCACGCTCAAATCGCTGAACGGATCGGGCTGAAATTTGGTACAGAGATACATTATAGTCTGGAATAACACATAGGCTACCTTTTATCCCGGGAATAACTTACTAACAAATTTTACGCGGGCGAAGATGCGGGCATCGGCTAGTATTCTTATATAGAAATAATTATACTAGCATAGTTGATAAAAAATGCTATGTAATAGCTTTACCGCGGCAGTCCCCGAGTGCCACACGTCTTTTTTTTATTTCATGCTTTTTATAGGGGTTTTTTTAATATCAACATACGTATAGTCTATCAACAATTATTCAGAGTTAATGCGAATTGCGCGGAGTGTGGTTACAGAATTAGAAATACTTTCCACTCCTCATATCTTTCGAATGGCTAAACCGATTTTCATAAAACTTACAGTATCGTGATGTATAAGTTATAACCTTTCATTTGATACCCAACACGGGTATATTTGAACACATTCAATTTTTCATCCTCACTTTCACCCCTCATATCTTTGAAATGGCTTAACCGATTTTTATAAAACATAGCTAAGAACACTCTCCCCTAACCCATCTTTCAAACAAAAGAAACAGAATCAAAATCGGTTCATCCGTTTGGGCGCTACGATGCCACAGACAGACTTACACACACACACACACACACACACACACACACACACACCCACACACACGTCAAACTTATAACACCCCGTCCGGGTTTCCGTCGGGGGTTAAAAACAAAGTCGCTTTTTCTGTCCCTATGTCCCTTTGTATGCTTAAATCTTTAAAACTACGCAACGGATTTTGATGCGGTTTTTTTTATGGATAAAGTGATTAAAGAGGAAGGTTTATATGTATAATAACATCCATTAATAGTGGAGAAATACTGTTATTTTTGAGGTTTCTAATGTGATGTTGTAAATAATTAAATTTTTTCCACTTACATTGCAAACGCAGGCTGAATCCTACGAGATTTATCAAAGTAATGTACTAAGTATTGTACACATTGTAAAGGTCTACAGAAAACTCCGCGATAGCATATCTCTATCTCTTATGGATATCCCACAATAACATTTTTAAGTCATTTACTTTTTACGACAAATAATGGCTTATTTTCGAAGCGGTTTTAACCAATACATCATTAATCCTTATCCAATTAAATACCTTAAATACATTGTTTATTTAATATAGATCTATATGGCCTTACAGCATATGATTTAAATGAATATTTTCTAAGATATTACAGATATAAAATTGCGGGACGTAGCGTTTGCGGCCGTACCGGCCGGCCGCACACTGGTCCGTATTTTAATACTACAACTTTTCCATAAAATGACTCATTCATGCCTAAAAAAATAATGAAAATAAAAAAATGTATGGGGGAAAATTTATTTGGGTCAATTTCTCAGTTCAGTATCAAAGTAGGTATAAAGTTCTTACCTTATATTTTGATAAGCAACTATGGTCTTTAATACGACAACATAAAAAAAACTTGAGAGGTGTCAAGGGACACCCGGATGGAACGAAGTTTCTTTCGATTAATTAGTGAAGGAGTTGTAATAAAATTTTATTTTTTTTAATTAATAATAATATTTTTTTTATTATTAACCCCTATTTTATTACCCCCCTCTTTCCCCTCACCCCCCCCCCTTCCCCCCTCTCGGTTCGGTACCTCTACCCTCCATACTATAGCAATAAGGAACTTCGTTCCAAAAAAGTGTCGTTACAACTTTTCGTGAGAATTTTTTCCGTCTAGCCCCCTTTCACAACGCGCGTCGGGGGTTAAAAACAAAGTCGCTTTTTCTGTCCCTATGTCCCTTTGTATGCTTAAATCTTTAAAACTACGCAACGGATTTTGATGCGGTTTTTTTTATGGATAAAGTGATTAAAGAGGAAGGTTTATATGTATAATAACATCCATTAAATAGTGGAGAAATACTGTTATTTTTGAGGTTTCTAATGTGATGTTGTAAATAATTAAATTTTTTCCACTTACATTGCAAACGCAGGCTGAATCCTACGAGATTTATCAAAGTAATGTACTAAGTATTGTACACATTGTAAAGGTCTACAGAAAACTCCGCTATAGCATATCTCTATCTCTTATGGATATCCCACAATAACATTTTTAAGTCATTTACTTTTTACGACAAATAATGGCTTATTTTCGAAGCGGTTTTAACCAATACATCATTAATCCTTATCCAATTAAATACCTTAAATACATTGTTTATTTAATATAGATCTATATGGCCCTACAGCATATGATTTAAATGAATATTTTCTAAGATATTACAGATATAAAATTGCGGGACGTAGCGTTTGCGGCCGTACCGGCCGGCCGCACACTGGTCCGTATTTTAATACTACAACTTTTCCATAAAATGACTCATTCATGCCTAAAAAAATAATGAAAATAAAAAAATGTATGGGGTAAAATTTATTTGGGTCAATTTCTCAGTTCAGTATCAAAGTAGGTATAAAGTTCTTACCTTATATTTTGATAAGCAACTATGGTCTTTAATACGACAACATAAAAAAGACTTGAGAGGTGTCAAGGGACACCCGGATGGAACGAAGTTTCTTTCGATTAATTAGTGAAGGAGTTGTAATAAAATTTTATTTTTTTTAATTAATAATAATATTTTTTTTATTATTAACCCCTATTTTATTACCCCCCCCTTCCCCTCACCCCCCCCCTTCCCCCCTCTCGGTTCGGTACCTCTACCCTCCATACTATAGCAATAAGGAACTTCGTTCCAAAAAAGTGTCGTTACAACTTTTCGTGAGAATTTTTTCCGTCTAGCCCCCTTTCACAACGCTCGATATGGAACTTCGTTCCAAAAATTTCCGCGTAGGTATCCCTGCGGGTTTGGGATCCACAATGCTTTACAGTTCAGTTTTTCTGTACTTAGTGTATTTAGTAATCAGCATTGCACCCGGGCGAAGCCGGGGCGGGTCGCTAGTTGAAAATAAAATAATTTTCATCCATTTACCAGCTCGGTGAAGATCGTTCTTAACTGGATCTTAGACCATAAGTAATACACATAATAATATAGTTATGGCTTTTTGCCTGAAGGGGTAGGTAGAAAAATACTATAGACCGACATTTGTCGAGTTTTATTTTGTCCAACGTATTAAAATGGTTTAGAACCTATTGCAATCTAGAAATAGCCCCGACTCACTGGGACTAGCAGTATTCGATTCCGACTCACTGGAATCAGCGGCATACGATTTCGACTCACTGAAATCAGCGGCACAGTTCCGACTCACTGGAACTAGCGGAGTACAGTTCCAACTAAATGGAACTACAAGAACTGGCACTGGCGCATCTGACAACAGACTACAAGACACCAGACTCATACTCGCAATCGACCTCCGGTCTCGGAGGGGAGTGATGTGGCGACCGCCACATAGCGAAGACAAATAGAAATCCTGCATCGCGACATGAAAGTTCTCGCAACGAAATATAGATAAATCCTGAATCGCGTTATCAGAATTCCCACGATGATGAATGATATAACCAACAGTCCAACATCAACCGTTGGGCTTCGGCCCGCCAGGCGCGATCACCTAGCCTGGTCGGAGGATCCTCCCTTTGTGTGTTGGAGGAACATTCCCAACCTTTCCTCCACACTTACATAGGTAGGTATAATCATTGATATCGATTCGGTAGTCGAATTCGGTTTGGGTGTTTCTATGTATTTAGAAATATATATAGAAGAGTCTTATCTATCAGTTGTCTAGTTCCCATACCACAAGCTTTTATTAGCTTCGTTCGTTTGTCACCACGTCTGGGTAAAGTTGGCTTCGGCGCTACAGAATTCCTTAGGAACTTTAATATATTTTTTAGGGCTGAATTAACTAATTAATTTTGCAAAATCTGTCAATGCAGTTCAAAATATCTCAAAAAGTTAGGGAAGGTCTCCTAAGAACGTTTTGCTGTAACTAAGACGGTTTAAGGTAGTTGCCCTTACTGCCCCGTTTCAAAAATACATTCGGTATACGAAAATAGATAAGAACTTAATCCATAAGTACCTAAGTCATCGCACCGATAGCCACAGACAGGGAGTTCATCCTCACACCCTACGTCCGGAGCGTTCCAGCACGGTTAGATCCGATAGGGGTTTTCTTGCGCGCACGTTTAGGTTGTGAAATGATCTCCCTGCCTCGGTTTCCCCAAACGCCTACAGTATGGGGTTCATCAAAAGAGGTCTTAGAAGTTTTTTGCAAGGTCGGCAGCGCGAATGTGACGCCACTGGTGTTGCAAACGTTCATAAGCTGCGGTGACCACCAGTTTATCAGGTGGGCCGAGTGCTTGTCTGCCACCTAAGTGGTATAAAAAAAGTGATCGTACAAAGTAAGTATTAGAATTCACCGCGTTGTTGTAGCCGGTAGAAGTCGATCCATGATTGGGATCCATGATGTTCACACATAAAAAAAACTCTAAGGAAATACTTATTTTTAAAATAAATCTAGTTAGGTATACCTACCTAACTTAACTTACCTTTCTTACAGAATATTATAATCTCAAACCACAATTTTATTGATCTGAGCTTAGAATAAATACACCGTAGATTATTCAAAAAAAATTTTGACACAAATTCACATAAAGTTTGAATTCAAAGAATTAAAAATCAAAACTAAACAAGTCATATACGCGTTGTATACCTAGTACGTTATAGGACGTAAAATGTTAAATTAACTAGGTAAAGTCTGATCGTCAACCACGGATCAATAAAATGAGCAGGAAATATCTAAAAATAAATACATTCCAGTGTACAACAACATGTAGGTAGGTACATGTTTAAAATCTAAATAGGAATAATGTTAGGTATACAAGAGTTCAGTTACTTTTTAATAATTATGTCTGTTTTGATGAATACTTACTACCTACCACAATGGTCTAAGACTTACTTACTTGTGATTATTCGTTTTAAGGGTCCCGTACTCAAAGGGCAAAAACCACGAGATCTATTACTGAGAGACTCCGCAGACCGTCTGTCTAGTGAACCGCATGGTAGCTAGAAACCTGAAATTTTCAGATACGAAGTAGGTATCTGTTGCCGCTATAACAACAAATACTAAAATCAGAAAAATAATAATTTAGTAAAGGGGCTCCCATCTCCTAGCCGGGAACCCTCCATGGGACCTGGAAGCAAGAGCCTTTGCGTCACTGTTCCGATGGCGCAAGGAGGCGCTGGAGCGGGGCCAAAGGCCTGCGTCTCGAGAAATCGAGGCTTAGCGGTCCCTGCTCCAACAGGAAACCGTGGAGACATGGAAAGTGCGACTTGAGCAACCAAAGGGGGGATTCGCCACAATCGCGGCCGTCAGACCGGTCATGGACGATTGGCTGGAGAGGAGGGAGAAACGGTGCTCTCTCCTACCGGTTGACACAGATGCTTGCCGGGCACAGTAGCTTCGGTAGGTATCTGTGGCGAAAACACCGGGAAACCACGGCCGAGTGTCAGACCGCAGCGATGACACGGCGCTCCACACACTGGTGGAGTGTACGGCGTGGGCGCAACAGCGCCAGGTCCTCGTAGTGAGTCTGGACGTGGACACTCTCTCGCTCGAGACCATGGTGCGGGCCATGCTCTCCAGCGGTAGTAAGTGGTAGTACCCGAAAAGGTACAAATTATACTTACCTATACGACACACGAAAGAAGACGTTATGCGGCTCTTTAAAAATTTTGAAATTGAAAATTGAAAATTTTGGCTCTTTGGACTCAAAGGGTTTTGAGTCCACAGAGTCAAAATTCGCCTACAAAATGCTCAAGTGTAACTTGTAGGGCAGATGTGACTGTGCGTCACCGCGCTGAAGTGTAAGTTATAGGGTAGATGTGACTTTGCGTCTCTGCGCTCAAGTGTAAGTTGTAGGGTAGATGTGACTGTGCGTCACCGTGCTCAAGTGCAAGTTGCAGGGTCGGCACATAGGTCGGCCTGTAAATTTTAAAATTTACCTCAATTTTTTTGCCACGACTCACATAACCACAGAATTAAAATTTTTCGCTACCACTTATCTGACTCTAATTTATTATTTAATAATTTCCAACTAATACATAATAATAAAAAATTAACTTAAAAGTTTTAGTAGCTACGCCAATACCAATTAAATAAAAATAGCAGTCATGTGACAACTTTAAACTGTCACTCAGTATTGTCAATAATGTCAATGTCAAACTCAACGGGAGCAACGGCTGATTATTTTTAAACAAATTTACCATTAATCGTGTTCTTTTACATAAATTTTATATTTTAGGGGAATAAAAAGCAATATCTGACTACAGCAATGGATACTAAAACCATACAAAATACTCAAAGACACAGTAAGCGTAGTATTCTGTAAAAATATCATTATTTAACCACATTTTCATTAACGTTTATTATTCACGTGTTTTTACAGAATATCTTAAGCTTTCTCTGAAGAAATCTAGACTAAAACTGACCCAGGAGATGAAGAAAATAAATCGCAGTTCAGATGTGATTATACTCGACGAATCTTTGGACAGATTAAGTTCGGATTTGCCTAAAACTGTAAGTACCAAAATTGGTCAATTTGATATAGCTTGTAGTGTCCAAGATATCATTTTAAGCTTTATAAATTAGTGATATTAGCTGTGTTTATAAATATAATGGCCCTCCGTTTATTACCGATTTTGCCAGTCTGCAGTAAAATAAAAAAATACAAATTAAATCAGTAAAAAATGGCGATGCGCCAGTCTCAAGTCCATTTTTCGGTAAATTAGTTGAATAATTATGATTTAAAATTGTCATCGAATTCAATAGGTAAGTACCTAGTATAAAAATTTCCTTCTTCAAGGTGCAGCCAAGTCAGAAAATTTATTCGCCAATTGTAATAAATGATTCCTCTGAGTTAACCTTTGATGAAGATCTTCCAAAAATTACGCTGACAGAAATAGAACCTCCAAGCAAAATGGGAAATGTAAGTATATTTGTGGTTTGTTACGGCAACAACTTTTAAAATGTATTAATAAGGTGAATATAAATGTTACAGTTATCATTCAATTGCTCAAGGGAAGAAATTATATCAACAAATGAGTCAAGACCAAGCAATGGTGGATGGTCACCGGCTCAAAACATCATTACAGCCACACCTAGACATGAAACCACACCTTCCACACCCAAAGACATAGCAAATGAATCCCTAGAACAATGCTCAATAAAGAAAATACAACAATCTCAAAAGAAATTGCTCAATGACTTGTATGGAGAAACGTGGAAGTCCATACCAAAATTATTTAAAGCAATCTCGGCTAAGTATGAAAATTTTGATGCAGTCTCCAAGAAATTACAATTTGACGATGAAAATGCAGACAAAGAAAATATTAGACACGACTTGAAAAGAAATAAAATGTTATATTTAACAGATTCTGATGTTAAACGCAAGGCGGATTCATCAGCTCTAGACACAGAGAAAAAAAGCAAGAAAAAGTTGTATACGGAGATGGTTCCGAGCACTCCCGAGATACCAAAGATAAAATCGGTCAAACAGAGGAACGTAAATAGTACGACAAAGAAAAACAAAGTGAATAAAGCTATGAGTGTGACAGAGATGGTGGAGATTATGAGGAATGATGTGAATGTTTTGACGAAAAAAGTTGAAGACTTTGGTATTACGCATACTCCTGTCACTCCCACTGTTGAACCTTGTAGGAGGCTTACCTTTCTTGGATCTTTGGCAGGTAAGGATTCCTTTTTATTAAAGCTTTATTACTATACTAGTGTATGTCATGCAATTTCACCAGCTACCATTCCCATAGTGACATAGTGGGAATAGGGGAATAAAACATAGCCTTTGTCACCTGAGCATAGTGTAGCTTCCCAACAGTGAGAGAATTTTTCAAATCGGTTCAATAGTTTTGGAGCCTATTCAATGCAAACAAACCAACAATCAAATCTTTCCTCTTTATAATATTAGTATAGACTAGTTTTTATTAACAGTTTGTATCCATTATATGGGACCTTTTGGTGCTACTGGCTATGTGTAGATGAGTTCATCTATCTATGGCTATGCTTCCTGTGTGCCATTTCTTTTATCAAATACCTACTTAAGTACTCAATAAAAGAAATGTCACACAAACTACACAATGCTAATGGTGGCACACACTGCTATTTTTCCATTAACAGAAGAGACAAGGTAAAAATGGGATACTGAGACTCTGATGTCCGTCTGTTAGTCAGCTGTCTCCAGGCTGTATCTCAATAACCGTGATTGCTAGACCGTGATTTTTTTACTATTTTGGTATCTTTGTTGAGTAGAGTAGAGTAGAGTTGCGCACTCTAAATAAATAAATAAATATTCACGGACATTTCACACAACGCTATTTGATCCCAAAGTAAGCTAGGAATAACCTGCTTGTGTTATGGGTATCAGACCACAGATATTAATACTTATATACTTTTTAAATACATACATATAATACATAGAAACACCCAGACTCTTGAGACAAACATTTATGGGTCACACAAATATTTGTCTCCGCTGGGAATCGAACCCACGACCTCCAGCGCCGCAGGCGGTATCACTACCGACTGCGCCACAGAGGCAGTCATTGCTCTCTGCCTTGCACTTGGCTAGTTTTGATCATAGATTCAACTCATACTATTTCAGACAATGTACCATCCTGGAGGTGTCATGTAGAAGCTATCCAGTACAGAGATAATTACAAAACTCTTAAAGAACAGCTGGCGAGAAGGCTCTTTGTTGAATTCAATAAAGGTGTGTTTGATGATGCTATGGATGCTGACTTGCCGATATTGTGGGATACTAAACTTCGTACTACTGCAGGGTAAGCTATTATTTGAAAAACATTAATCTGGACTTCAAATATAAAATTTTATTTACTGTCACTGTAAAACTAAAATTTACAATCAAAACTGGCGTAATCCTGACCAAAATGGCATCCAAATCAAATTAGTTTAAGTAACACTTCACGCCTTTGTCACCTAAAGGGTAGAGAGGCATAGTATACGCCCACAGTTCAACTAACAGTTTTTGTGCCATGTCATAGATTTAAGTGAACAGGCGCAGTTTTGTTGTTGAGAAATGGTTAAATGTAAAAATCATCAAATCGGCCTGGTCAGTTGTACAGTTATATACGCAAAGTATACATACACTCCTACTCTCCTTTAAATTATATGCATTCTTCAACCCTAATAGAAAACTTCTCATAATTCCAGGACAACCACAAACCGACTAATAAAAAATGCAAACGGGACCCGAATTAGGACTTCAAGCATAAAACTATCAACCAAAGTAGTGGATGCGCCTCAGCGACTACGGGACACACTAATACACGAACTATGTCATGCAGCCACGTGGCTAATAGACGCGGAACTGCGGGCTGGACATGGCCCGTTGTGGAATAAATGGTGAGTGCAACCCTGACATATTATATGTTGTCTGTAGGGGCCTGTGACTTGCCTGGCCCATCTTGTCTAATGTTCTGTAATCAACTCAGCCTATCTGCAGTCCTCTGCTGGACTTAAGCGCCTCGCAGTTCACGCCACAGTATGCGGTCTTGTGCCTTTCGCATCCAGTGTGTTCTGTAATGGACCATATTAATTTCTTAAGATGAATAACTATTTTTGTGATATTTCTGTTTATGTGCGTTTCTAGTACTTCTAAAGCCATGTTTAGTCGTTAGTTCCAGTTGCTGTCAGTAAAATACATTAAGCCAAATTAGCCATGTGTGACACCGCATGTTGGGCGTTTAACGTGGCTAGTTGACCGTTGGGCGTTTGTCGTGGCTCGTTGACCGTTATGCGTTTGTCGTGGCTTGTTGACCGTTGGGCGTTTGGCGTGGCTCGTTGACCGTTATTCGGTAGCCGTGGCGAGTTGACCGTTGGGCGTGAGGCGTGGCACTTGGGGCGTTTGGCGTTGGCAGCGTTGAGTGTGAGACGTGGGGCGTGGCGTGTTGGGTGTTGGATGCGACATGAGTAAATGCGGTGGGAAACATGATGTTAAAACATTAATCGTCTCTGACGTGATGATGAAACGGAAACGAAGTTACGCGGCTAGTATAGGTATATTGTGTCACTTTTTATAAAAATCTATTATCCAATATTACAGGGCAAAACGTGCACTACAAACGTATCCGGAACTGGGCGAGATATCTCGTTGCCACGACATGGAGATCCATTTCAAATACTCCTACAAGTGTACCAAGTGTGGTTATAGGTAAGTTAAAAAATAAAGTAAATAAATATTTGTGGACATTCTCACAAAACAATATCTAGCCCATAATAAGCTAATATAAGCCTGTGCTATGGGATCTAGATGACTGATAAACATATTTATATGTTTGTAAATACATGCATATTATAGACTAGCACATGCACAAACGTACAGACAAACAGACAGGTACAATTTTACTATATGTATTGATTGATTGATTGATTGATTGATGATGATATTGAGAAATTACACCCAGACAGAACAAATCAATGTGCTCGTAACACAAAGAGATTTGTCCTGGGTGGGAATCAAACCCACGACCTCCGAATCCGTAGTCAGGCACAGTCTAAAGTTGTTGGCAGCACGCTTGCCTTGCTTGCATCTGAACCCAAAGGAAGCTAGTAGTAACCTGCTTGTGTTATGGGTTCATTCGATATCAATATTTTTTTTTTGTAAATATATACCTAAAATACATAAAAAAAAATCCAGATTTTTGAGACAAATATTCTTGAATCACACAAATTTTTGTCCCATGATGGGAATTATGATCAGCAGTTGCACTATGCGACCTCAGGACCAAATAAACTACTCACGATGAAACTGCTATATTAATCTATGTTTTCAAAAAGTAAAAGTTCACCCATAAAACATATATAATTTCTGCAATCATTGTTTTATGGGTGTACTTTTGTCTAACAAACTAAGGCATGTTCAATTTGATGCTGCTGTGAAATCTAGGTCAACCTAACCAAAAATTTATAATTTTCTGTTTCATTTTCAGTGTCCAACGCCATTCCAAATCAATTGACGTAACAAAAAAATGCTGCGGTTATTGCCGCGGCACTTTCGAATTGATCCTGAACAAAAAAAATAAAGAGGGCGTTGTGGTCTCAACCCCTGCTAGAAAGGGGGCTATGAACGAATTTGCTATATACGTAAAAGAAAATTATGCCTCCCTAAAAGATGGAACACGAAATCACGCTCAAGTCATGAAGATTTTAGGCGAAAACTTCTCGAAAAATAAGGGTAGTTGACGATTTTTGATTTAAGAAGAAATATAAAAAATATTTCACGATTATGTTCTTAATATGATTTTTTATATTGAGGGGCTTTTTGTCACATGGGAATATTAAGGGGCTTTTTGTCACATGGGGTTGCACAAAAAGCCCCATCACAGGTAAAATGCTATCTGTATATTCTATAATGTATCTAAGTAAAAAATGAATTAATGTTGAATTTTGTAAGATGTACACGCGTTTTAGAGATATTTTATTGTGAATTTAAATCTATTGTTGCTGAATATTATGTCGAATACTGCATGTAGGTTTAGGAAAATTTAACTTTTATAAGATTGTATTCGAACTCACACAATGCGGTCTGGGTATCCCAAATATCCTTTAGTCGCATTATGTCCAATTTGCAAAATGTCCAACTGTCCAAATCTCAATAGGTCTAGTTCGCAATTGGTCGAGTTCGCAGTTGATCCAGTTCGCAATTGGTCCAGTTCTCCCCAGCCCACTTCAATGACTTTTACCAACATTTGACTTAGCTAAGCCAAGACTTTTAATGACATTAAGCTTAGCTTATCTGACTGATTTTATTAGTATTTGTTTTAATATTTTCTTTTCATCCAATAGTTCCCTACACCGATTATTGTCACCTACCAATTTTACATTATCTGTAAATTAAAAAAAACTGTTTTGTAAAAAAAACTTTTTTATTAGGTACTTACGACACGCGCAATTTTTTATTGACTCAAAAGTTTTAAGATTTAATAATTTCATAAGAATATAAAACTAAGATTATTTTTATATGATTGTATTAATTTATAATACGTATCTATTAGACTAATTGTACTGGTTACAATGTTTTTTTTTTACCGAAACTGCCATGTAATTTATTATTGTATTTTTTAGATTAGGATAAATATTTACTTGATAACACAGCAAGTTCAGTAATTCACAGTAAGTTTTTGTTTGCAATTTCGAAAACATCCGTATGTTTTCGAAATTGCAAACAAAAACTTACTGAGAGGTATATTAAGCCTCAATTTTTGTTAAAAAAATAGTTTTGGGCCCAGATCCTTCCCTCTTGGGGCCCATTTACATTTTTAAAGCATAATCTGACCTTTATTCACGTGTTGTGTAGATATTAATTTGATTTTAATACATTTTAGTAGAGAACTTGACAAGAAATGTTTTGTAAAGTAAAATGGTTTTTGAATAGGTACCTACGTACAAAACTTTTTTTAAAATAAACAATTTTTTTATTTTCACTTTTGATCTCATTTTCATGTTTAGTAAAATTTGAACTCAAACTGTAAGCTCAAATGAGAAATAAATATGGGTATATGTTTTCCACTGACATTTGGCTTTGTTCAATCAAAACGCTTAATTTGTAAACTTGAATTTTGTTAAAATTTAAATTGCAGAAAGTTTTTATATTTTTGTACATTGAGTATTTTAAAGGTACTGAATTTTGTGTAGTAGTAAGTAGTATATTACAAATTACGTAATAGGACAACCATTGTTTTTAATTATATTTTTGTACGAGATAAAGTATATCAAAAATCAAAATAATGAAAAGACTAAGAATTATGTTGTGTGCAAAAAAAAAATGTTTTTTTATTGATTGATTGATAAAAAATGATTGATTAAGTTATTATTTAATATAATTTTACATATAACCCTGTATATTTTGTACTTACATGTAAAAAAAGTATTATAATAGACGATGTACTTTTTAAAATACGTTTTTTTTTAATTTCACCTGCCCAAGTGTTGTAGTCTTGTGGTTTGTAGTTCTCTATCTATACAAGGAGCTAATATATTTAATAGACCATATTAATCTTTCCGATTTGATTGTTTGTCTTCATTGAATTGGCTCCGAAACTACTGAACCGATTTGAAAAATGATATATATTTATTATTTATAAACTAGTGGTTCCCTGCCACGCTTCGCTGTGACTTTTTTATGGTGGTTTCATGTACCTATGAGAAATGAGTAACAAACCAAAGGATGGGTACATTTCAAAAAAGTTTAATGTTGAGCCGTAACCAAAATTATAAATCTTTCAGAAAATCCAATTAACATCCAAATCGATAAAAGCTTCACTTGAAAAAAAAAATTCTGTGATCAATGTTCAGTTTTTAAAACATCGTGCGCACGCTTCAAAAAAATAAATTCTCTGATAATAATTCTCTAACGCGCCAAAACTCTAACTTCAAAAATAACATGCAAAACATATGTGTCGATGGATATCAAACTTGCCCAAGTCCGGTACCAGTCATTTTGAGTTTTATTTATTTCTTCGATTCAGTAAAAAAATACGATTGTTTTCGTTTAAGATCGATCCTATCCAAGTCCACGGCTTCCTTAAGAAATTAAGGTCGATAATTGATTCCTTTTTTCAATCCCACCCAAGTCAATTTCGTGTTTCAAATCATACGAGCCCAAGTCAATTACAGCCAATCACACATCATCTTAACTCTGTCATGGCCGCCTATCTTGCCCAGTCCACGTGCTGGTAATAGCCGCGCACCTTGTTTTTATTTTAATTATGGACAATATAATAAAAGTTGTGCCTCCAGAGTTAGCAAAAAAGAAGAAGAAGAAAAGTGCAAGTGATTACGGAAAGAAAAATGGCCAAAATCGGTAAGTTTAAGCGTAAAATATCATTTTTTCATGACAAGATCGTACGTCGGGACCGGTACGTCATAAATTTGAACAGGGTCGGACTATTTTGATCGTTCGAAATTATACCTCGTTTTCAATACGGGAGGTTTTATGTACCTTCTATACCTTTTCAAAAGTGCTAGTATTAGTAACTTGTACCTAAACAAATTTTCTGAGTCCACCCTTATCAATAAGTCATATCAAACGTGACTAAGTCCTATTACAATATTTCTAACTTTCCCAAGTCCAGAGCCCTATTTTTTCAATATTGACCATGTCCGTATGCAATATATCATAAGTGCCTAAGTCCGGGTAAAACTCCTTAAAATTGTATAATTACCGTGTGTATTTATTTTGCTTTGTATTTGGTTAGTATTGCCAGGCTTAATATTAATAACACAAAACAATAATCTTAACTTATTACTGGCTAAAACTCCAAACTAGAAAAGAACACCATTATCCGAAAAACGTTTAAATGTGACTTGGGCGTCTTTGATATCTATCGACACATATCTGACCTCTTTATTAGGTAGGTACTCTCTTTAATTGCTCTGAATGCAAGGAGGCCGCAATCAAACTTTTTTTAAAAAACAGCAATCTGGTAGGTACCTTCTAAATAGGTTGTTTATATATTTTGTCCTGAAGCTGGCAGAATATAATTTAAAAAAATCGACCAGCGCCATCTATAGGTAAAATCACTTTTTAAAGCTGTTTTATTCTTATTGCTGTTATGATAAAAGTGTATAAAGTAGCCTAAAACCATCTCTGAATCCTGTTGTACTATCGTGTCCAATTTTGAGCTCAGTCGATTCTGTAAATTTCGAGTTTTCAATAGGTACTTAAACGCACACAACATTTTTATGTATATAGAAGAAGAAGATAGAAGATCGGGTCCTCTGTGATGGTCAGGCTTCCTGTTTTTTCAGGTAAATGCCGGAGTACCACAGGGATCGGTATTGTCCCCAACTCTCTTTCTTCTGCATATCAATGACATGCTGTCCCTTGGGTGCATTCATTGTTATGCGGATGACAGTACTCTTCATGGGAGCTATTCTGGCCGTCCAGCGGCAGGGCGAGGCGACGTGGATGAGAAGAGACGACAACTCGTGGCGGATCTCGATCTGGACCTGGGCCGCATTGCCCAATGGGGTTCAGACAACCTGGTCGAGTTCAATGCCAGAAAAACACAGGCGTGTGCGTTTACAGCTAAGAAGTCCCCATTCCTACCCCTGCCCTCTCTTCAGAGCATTACAATTCCATTAAAGGACAACCTGGAGATCTTCGGTATAGACGTCCGGCGTGAGCTCAATCACAAAAACTACATAGAGAGCTATTGGTCTGGCCTCGCGGAAACTGGGAATCCTGAATAGGGTGAGACGGTATTTCACGCCACATCAGAGATGTTTACTGTACAAGACGCAGATTCGTCACTGCGTCGAGTACTGTTCTCACCTTTGGGATGACTCCGCGAGGTACTTGTTAGACGCGCTTGACGCTATGCAGAGACGTGCTATCCGAATAATTGGTTGTCCTGAGGTGACGGGAGGCCTCGAACCTTTGTCGCAGCGAAGAACCATAGCGTCCTTGGCTGCCTTCTATCGAATGTATCACGGCGAATGTTCTGAAGAGCTATTCAACCTGATCCCACCATCTCCTTTCCGATCCCGAACAACGCGTGCCGGGCAGAGATGCCACTCATACACTGTGGAGAGAATCTTCGCCAGAACCGAGCGTTTCAAAAGATCGTTCCTCTGTCGAACTATAAAAACATGGAACGACCTGCCCGCACACGTCTTTCCCTCATCTTACAATCACGGGTTCTTCAAGAGGAGCGTGAAGAGGCACATCACAGGGCCGCCAACTTGAGGACCACTATAAGAAGTGGCCCCCAATCGCTAGATGCGCCACTGCTTTCTTACCATCAGGCTGGTGGCGACGTCAATTTGGCGAGCTGAATATAAAAAAAAAAAAATTGATCCGTTTAGTTTTGTTTTAGACATTTAATATTAAGTTGTAATATTTTTTTAATTTTTTAATGTAGTTTTTAGTGGACATAGGCTATTATTATACACCCATGGCAACGGGAACTACGCGAGTGAAATTGCGTGTAGTTCGCTGTATCTAAAAGTTGTGAAATAAGACAAAATCACGTAGGCAACATTTAAAGTTCGCGTACCTACCATTATTTCGTGAGGTGTTGTTTTGCTATTTTTCGAAACTTAGTGAGAGGCGAACGTACCTACAACTGATCCGCAATCCGGTCAACTATCATCTCTTCATATCTGTCAACTCATTTATAACGATCTTTTAAAACGCTCAGTTCTGGCAAAAATTCTTGCCACTGTGTATGAGTGGCACCTCTGCCCGGCACGCGTTGTTCGGGATCGGAAAGGAGAGGGCGGGATCAGATTGAAGAGCTATTCAGAACACTCGCCGTAATACATTCGGTAGAAGGCAACTAACGACGCTATGGCCCTTCGCTGCGCTAACGGTTCGAGGCCTCCCGTCACCTTATTCGTCATTTTGAAGATTAACAGCTCTCGTTTTCTGGGTGATGTAGGAATTTTACGAAAATTCATAGGGCCGATTCTTCTGATACTCTTTCTTTCTCTTGGCACTACCATCAGAGTGTAGAGAAATTTTGCTGTACCTACTTACTGAACTAGTATCACGGAAAATGTTGCTTCCCGCGTAGAGGTATATTGGAAGTCCCAAAATTGACTGAGCAAATTTCATGAGATGGCTTGTCATCGGAAATCAAATACAAATATTTAATAAAAAAGGGGGGTTATTTTTTTTATTTTTAAAATAATATTTTTGTCGCACATTAAGCCTTCGTTTGTTACCGCGGCAATTCGAGGTAACATGGTCGGTGCGGTAAAACAAACCACGGAGCACCGACCTGGCTGTCGTTGTCGCTCTGTGCTGCCGCTCAGTAGCGATAGAAAGGGTGATAATGAAAATGTACAGGACATTTGAAACGGATCCGTGCAAATCCGAGGATTTTTTTTCCCATTATTGTAATTTTATTTGACTGATGCCACGTCACATGGCGAATTTAGTACAGGTAGTTTTGAGACACGTTACCTTGATGGTGTTTCCATGTCATGGTACCTATCGGCGCTATAACCAAACTCGGGGGCCGGATGTCTATCGGCTAAAACCACACGGTACCAGTTCATCTGCCTATGGCTGGTACTTAAACGGTATCCGGGTATGCCCTCTGAAGGATAATCCCGGGACTCCCGACAGGCTTTGTCTACCAGCAGACTTTCTTCTAGGGTTTGAGAAATAACTCGGGGGCCAATTAGTACCTAAATTAACATTTGGGATGATCTAACTACGTATTCGAAGATCGTGGGTTCGTTTCCTACCTCACAAATCACTTTAGTGTGATAAGCATCGGAAGTCTTTTCGGAGACGTCATGACGGTATCGTTATTACTTATGGCGGCTGTACACACTCGTCGAGAGCCTCTCGCCGAGAGCCTCGGCCGAGAAGGCTCTCAACGAGAGCATGCCTGTACACACTCGTAAGCTCAGAGTCTCATAGGACTCCCGCGACAATGGACGTGGAAATTGCTGCTGCTGCTTGTTTTTGTACCGCAAGCTATTATTATAATAAAATGTTTATTAAATAAAAAAACGATTATAAACTGATTCCGCTGCAGCTCCAGACTGAATAGAGGCAAAAAACTATAATTAGAGTTCTTTAGACCATTTAATGATATAATTTCTGAGGGCAACTAAATGAACGAGTGTGTACATGCCCGCTCTCATTTACCTCGCGAGAGCCAACAAGACCCTTTGACTCGGGCGCAAAAACCGACACGCCACCGAGAGCGACCGAGACGAGAACGAGAGAGCGAGACAAGACGAATGCGCCCTGTACACACTCGGCCTGTCTCGGGGTGTCTCGACGAGTGTGTACAGCCGCCATTAGATGTATGTGGTGACGCTATTTATTACAGCGTCGGACGCCTATTATTACAGCGTCGCGATGCCTTTTATAACAGCGTCGGACGCCTATTCTCACAGCGGCGCGATGCTTTTTATAACAGCGGCGGACACCTATTCTAACAGCGTTGAACGCCCATTATAAAAGCGTCGCGATGTCTTTAATAACAGAGTCATGACACTATTTATTACAGCGTCAGTCGCCCATTAGAACAGCGCCGCGATGCTTTTTATAACTGCGTCATGACGCAATTTATTTCTGCCTTGGACGTATTTTATAACAGCGTCGGACACCTATTATAACAGCGTCGCCACGCCTTTAATGAATGCTAAATGCTTCCGATGCTGTTATAAATAGCGTCAAGACGCTGTTATAAAAGGCATCCGACACTGTCATATAAGCGTAGGACGCTGTCACTGCGACACCGTTAAACATATAAGGTATGAAATTTTTCTTGGGTGCACGGAGCCCCTAGCCAGACAATTTTATCTGCTTTATGGTTATCCATAAAGCGAATAAATTGTCTATAAAGCCCACTAGGGCAGGACGTGTTTTTTTAGTTTTTTTTTAGCGCCCACTCGACACTATCGACCTCCTTTGATATGCGAACAGTGTACGATAGTCGATAACTAAAGTCGTCCATCTACGAGTAGTCCTACTTTATTATTATAAATGTGAAAGTTTGTGAAGATGTTTGGATGTTTGGATGTTTGTTACTCAATCACGCTCTAACGGCTGAAAGGATCTGGCTGAAATTTGGTACAGAGATAGAGTAGAGTCTGGAATAACACATAGGCTACTTTTTATCCCGGGAAAATGTTCACACGGGAAGCGGGAACGAGAACCAAATTTCACGCGGGCGAAGCCGCGCGCATCAGCTAGTTTATAAATAAAACAACAAATTCAATACCGTTTTCGATTTTATTTTTACATATTAGATGATTAATACGTACAGTCTTGGGAATATAAAAAAAATTGCTATAATTTACATGAAATTGAATGTTATTGATCAATGTATACTTATACACTGACATATTTATATATACACTTAATATAAAAAAATAAAATTAAACTGTGGCATTGCGCGGTCGCGTGTTAACCACACATATTATATAAGGTTCTTAAACATTAATTTTATGTACATAGGAATTATTTTAATGAGCATTTGCAGAATGCTGTTCATCTCAAAATAACGTGATATTAAATTGATCATATTATTCATCAATAAATATTGTTTAACACTTTGCCTAATATTATACATTCATTTTTATTTATTGTAGTGGCTACATTAAATAATTTAATTTATTCAATGTAGAAATTGTAAGATAGCAACCGTAAAAATTAAAAAAACATGTACTTTTTTAAATGTTTTAAGTGAGGCAAAGGAAATGCATCCGTTATAAAAAAACCGATTATAGTAGGCACATAAATAAACTTCAGGGTTACAGCATTAAAAATTAAATGCTACTATTATATTCATAGCATTTAGCATGATAATCCTCGTTTATAGAGAAGCGATTCAATAAAGCTATTTGCATATCGTTCAGATGTCGTATTAGGACGGCCATATTGAAAATAAAAATGCTTTGCAATATATTGCAAATCTGGGATCTTGTTTTAAGCTTCGTAGAGCAGCATTTTTCCATAAACAGAGTAATATAATTCAACATGTCTACACAGATAATGCACTTTGATTATGAAAATAAACATTGAAATAATATTAAATAATGGCAATACCTATTAAAATGAATGCATACTGTCTATTTGAGACTTGATAGTTTATTTTTTTGCCAATTTGTCAGTGATTGGCAAGAATGTTTCAGCTGTTGGAATTCTCTTAAGTAGCAACACTAAACCTTTTAAAATTCGAGTTTAATTTGTAACTTTAACATTGGACATATAATTTTTATTTTGATTATTTACCTACCTATATGATTAATGACACATATATTTTATAATATGACAAACAACTGATATTTTGTATTATAATTATAAAATTGTATTATGGGTGTAGTCAACTCAGTTATAAATATTTTATCTTTTATAACAAAATCTGTATTAAAGGAGGCATTTCCAAAATTATTTATAAATGATAAGTAGATTTCAAATTGACTATCGGAAAGTACACAAAATACCTATAACTATTTCGATATCTTAATTATAAATGGACAGATTGTTCGAAATGAAACGGCTTTATTGATAGATATCACATACATTTAAATCTTCATTTAATACTAAAACACGGGTTATGATATTGTTCCTATACTATGATTTATACGGAAAATTATACTCATTTTTTATGATCGGGTAACATTAATCAATATGGCAGACCGCTTTATAACTCGGCAAAATTAAGAAGTATTTTGAAAATATTTTTATATGTGCATTTTTTTACGCAATTCGACTTCAGGACACTTCAAACTAATTCTCGAAACATATTTTACATTCACAAACTAAAACTAAAAATATAAGCTATGTACAAAAGGCCGTTATGAGTTACGTTCCTAAATGCTAACATTTACAATTTTACATGATTTTGGTTTGACAACGTCAAAAAGAGTCATGGCTTTTAAAAACATAATTTAAAAATAAACATCGATACGTAGATACTTATTTTACGTAAAATTAGAGGTTATTATTAACAAAAAAATATCAAGTAACTGTACAGTTAAGATTAATTAACTAACAATAAAATATTTAGTTTTAAAACGTTCAGTTGGCCCCAATTTAGGGCACAATTAATTCTTTCGCATTTTTGTCAATCTATTAAAAAGTCGATCAACTCTTTTGCGAGCTGATGTGTATAGGTATGTCTTAAGTGTATACTGGCTTCAATATTATCAATATCCGTGATAAATCCATTAGCCAGATCATAAATATTATCAAAAACTGAGCTCTGTCGTATATGACAGATTTATGGTAAATCAGGTATGCGATGGCTGTGGATTTGGAGATGGGTCCTTCATGGAACGGATCCGTAAGAACCCATCTTGAGCCACCAGCATACTGTTCCCTTCAGCCTCATGGGGAATCTCATCCTGGGGTTGGGAGTACGACGCCTCATAGGCACAGTTCCTGGGAGCTGGCTGAGGGGTGCCTCCCAATACACAAGGATACCCTCTTTCGTTAGGATCTTCTGAAAACCCATACATATCTGTAGACTTAGGCCTATCAGGGAAATTACTGACTTTACCACGTTTCTGACTTCCACTGGAGTTGACCATGGAAGTTGAAGGAGAATTTCTTCGTTGAGAAATTCTCATTTGCTGGCATGGATCGTTGGTGTAACTCCTATTAGGATTTAAGGTTTGGATACCAGAAGTGTGATACGATGCATTTTCTGTATTGTAATTTCCATATTCATCAGGCGTATGAGGCTGATGATAGTGATGGCCTATTGAAGAGTCATAGCCCATTGTCATACAATTCTGGACATTCTTATTCTTCGCTCTGTGCTTCTTACGTGGATTACTATTAGTTCTCGAAGACACTCTGTCGTACGACATGTGTTTGAAGTTGTGAGAACTACGATTGGAACCAGCATTGTAGTTTTGATTTTTAATGTCTCTGACAAAATCTATGTCATTGTATTCATGGTCCAATGGATCATCACCTTGTAAAGACTGAATAGCTGGATCACAGTTAGAATAGTGATCGTCTGATGCCGATTCTATCCCATTATAACCAGCCATGTTTGGATGGTGCTTGATCAAATGATTCGTCTGACTGGAAGTCGCGTTACTAGATTCTGTCGAACTGCTATGACCAGCGTTGGCTATTGAACTGTGTCCTGAATAGTTTTCAGTTCCAGAATTGGCATCACAATTTCCAGCCAATGTGTTTAATTGGAACCTTGGATGGTCCATGGCTGGGCCACAACAAGGTTCGTTCATTGGCATAACTGGATGATGGCCAGCTGTTTCATAAATTGGCTTACCAGTTCTCATTGTATATGTGTGTAGATTTGTATTGGTATTACATATAGCTGGGTAATCAGATTCGAATTGCTCGTTGCTCGAACCAGCTCCACACGCGAAAAGACCTAGGCCAGATATTTTGTGACCGTCAGCCTTTTCGTGTTGCAAAGCAATCCCAACTTTCAAACTTATTACCCAGGATATAAGTGCTACTATTGTGACTTCTAAAAGCCTCATAGAGAACTGGTAGCCCCATTGAAGCCAGTCAAACTTAGTCATGTTTACTTGATTGATACCAAAAATGCCGTAAATTTGCAGACCAGCCATCAAAATGAATAGCAATGCTGTCGCTAGCTTAATTTGTATCGCTGGCTGCAAGTTTTGGAAACTATTAATATACGTATGGCTCTTTTTCTGGAATACAGTTTTGAGCATTTTATATACATAGAGATAGCATAACCCCAATGTTAGACATACTATAATAAATATTATTTGACATGTAAGACCTAATACCCTCTTTTCAACGCCGTGCGTATTCCTAGTGATTGTATTACTACTTTCAAAGATATGCAACATTAAACACGACAGCAAATGCAAACTGCCACCGATAATTATAATTCTAGGACGAAGAAGGAATGCACAGCATGTGTTCTTAAAATTAATACTATTTGTAAGTAGAAATAGTATGATAGAAGCGAACGCTATGCTCAAGAATATTTCTGGGATGTGAAGAAGAATTTCGCTAATAAATTTAGGGAGTGAATTATTTATATTGTAGGGATCGTAGCACATGTAGAATATCCTTAGCAGACAAACAAGAACTAAAATTAAATGTAGTATTATAAAATAGTTTTGTGTAAATAAATGCGTGTATTTATTGTAGCAGAAGATTTTGAAAATTGAATATACTGCCAGTATTGTGAACATGACAGTTGCTAAATAAATATGAAGGTTCCATGCGAAGGGCCAGGCAGCCCCCGGCCTTTGAACTGGCCCATTGTGTTTAGGATCTTGTTTTAAGATCTTTTTATCTGAATTAACATTGGCGAGGTTATGATATCTCTCCGTTGACATCTCAGGGTCTTTCAACTCAAAACCTATAGTAGTAGCCGGGATATAATCCTCCTGCCTACTCTCATTCCTATCAGCTTGCTTATTGGTCGAATACTGAAGGTTTCTTCTCGTATTCGTTTCCCCACTTTGATCTATAATTAAAGGCCTATCTAGATTATTCATTTCTGGATCCATTACTGGTAAAGCTGATCCTTCAGTTGAAGAGTCCCTATTTGCGTCACTTAAAGTGACTCCAGCGTCTTTTGTGACGTAAATGTCACTTTTGGACGTCTTTTCTTGACTGTGCTGAGGTTTTGCAGTCACTGTTCTCAGTAGGACGTCCGGGATGTCTTCTTTTCTTCCGTTGGAGCCTGATAGGATCCTGGATATGGTTGGGATGTTGAGTGAGTTTGGGACGAAATCTGTAAAGTTGGCCTGGTCTGTTCCTGACTGTTTTACATCGCTGTCTAACTCGTCCGGCTGGAAAGAGAGGAAAATAAAACTATTAATTTTATTTTAAAGGTTTAGTATTTTGTTCATTGCTGGTGAACCTGTCTTGCCTGACGTTGTAACTCTTGTTCATCATTTAAGATATGTAAGGCAGGTCGTACTGTCCTACTAATATTATAAGTGCCAAGATGTTTGTTTCTCAGTCGTCATATAAAAACACCCTGAATAAAACATAGGCTTTTCTGTAAATTACCCCGGGGAATCCCAACACCGAAGCCGCGCTCATCAGCTATTTTAAAATTAATGTAATATGCGTATGCCCGTTTTCTCGAACATCTGAAGTTATGACATTCTTCAAAAGCAGTCCTAGAAAGTTTTAGCAGAGTCGGTAGCATGAGTGCATCATCTTTGGCGTGCACTGGCTTCTGCGACCATCAAGTCTGTCATATACCAGTCCTGGTATAAAAGAACAGCTCTTACCTTGTGACTAGGCGTGTTCAAGGCTTTCTTCTTCTGCGGCTCGAGACCCGCGGGCGGCAGCGGGGGCGCGGGCGGGGGTGCCGGCACTTGCGGCGAGGACGTCTCCTGCAGAACAACAGAGTATTGTTAATGAAAATAGCTAAAAACGATATCAATCACAACTTATGGCACGGTCCTAAAACTTAAAGTTAGATCTACGCATGCCAGAAAGCAGCTTGGATCCTTTTTTGGTAGTTACAGATTCAAGCTATATAAGTGTGACACTCCGTTCATGTTACTTTTCATCCCTTCTATTCGAAAAGTATCACTTTGTATCTCGATAACGGGGAGCAAAATAGCACTGTTCTGTTAAGAGCTTTTTAGCGGGCGGCAAAGTAGAAGTAGAAAAGGTAGGTTTTAGTTTCAAAAGCGATTGATGGAATTATAAAAATTATAATAAAAACAAGACCGGCTTCATACAAATCCTTAAAAATAAAATTTACCTAGCACATTGTAATATGTATTTTGATTTATCAGATTTTATTCAACATCATATTGAAGTCGGCGCCAAGTAAACCCATAGGTTTAGGTAGGTATTATTAATGGCACCAACTTCAATATTATATTGAATAAAATCGAATAAATCAAAATACATATTACAATGTGCTAGGTAAATTTTATTTTTAAGGATTTGTATGAAGTCGGTTCTATTTTTTATTTAAAATTTTTATTTTTTAATTTTAAGTGACGGGTGGACCGAAAAGTATTTCTATCTAGGTGTAAAGTTCTCATCAACACAAATCAATCAAGCCGAAACACAAGGTAACTGCTGTAAATCGTTAAGGAATTCCCTCGACTGTCTTTCGGTTCCATCATCAGATCGACTCCAGACCTTCATTAAATTTTAGTACCTACATTAAAGCACTTAATCAAAAAGTTAACAATCGCACTAGTTGTCCCTACAATTTTCTGTGGTTGCCCTTGATTTCTCCTGGATCCCAGCATCAGATCCTGATACCCTGGATATGGGACCACCTCAGAAGTAGCCTCTTTCAAACAAAAAAAGAATTTTCAAAATCCATCCATAATTGGCGCCGCTATCGCGTAACATACATACAAAAAAAAAAAAAAAACATAGCGTACGAATTGAGAACCTCCTCCTTTTTTGAAGTCGGTTAAAAATAGGTTTGATGTGACGTACCTGTCCAGGCGGTCGGATGGGTATCCTCTCGTGGCCGGGACCGAGTGACGGAGGCGGAATGGGCCGCCGGTTGAGATAATTGTTCCCATCTGTGTTTGTGCCTGAAACGTAAAGATTACATTTTTTTTTACTTTGAAGAGATTATGAAGTATGAGATGAGAGATAAGTAAATAATAAAAAGTGTTCATTCAGTAAAGATTACAGGGCTAAGCATCTTCAGTTGGCAATTCTGGGATGGGTGAATTCCCACAAGTTTCCGTACTTCAAAAAGCACATTAAGCCGTTGGTCCCTGCCCGGCTGCCAATAACGCAGTTGTTGTTGAGCGGCCTGAAATATTCAACTGCAAGTAGCCGCAAACAACTCCTGTCAGTTTTAACACAGGATTCACGGCATATTACGTGGGACAAATACAACTGGCGATATGTGGTCAAATAGTAGGTATTTCCACCCTTTCGGGAAAAAGTCGTGACTATAGGATAGGTAATAAGTAAATACCTATACCTATGTAAATCAAAAGCAATTTGAACTTGAAGAGACAGTCAGAAATTATAGTTTTTGATAATAGAATTTATGAAAATGTCTTACCTCTAAGTGTAGGCTTATCTGCAAAGGGGTTCTTATACTCTGGCGGCAGAGGGGGAGTGAAGAAGGCTCTTCCGGGGGGAGCGTACGAGGGGACTGCCGCACCTCCCCCCACCCCCGCCAGGAGAGCCGCGCCGTGGTGCTGCGGAGGCCTGGAATAGATGGATAATCGTTAATTGATGACATAATTGGTACTACTCTCACACAGTGGAGAGTCCTCGCCAAAACTGAGCGATTCAAAAGATCGTTTCTCTGTCGAACCGTACCATGTTTCCCTACTCTTACAAGCCCGGATTCTTCAAGCGGAGCCTGAAGAGGCACATCATAGGGCTGCCAACTTGAGGATCATCGTCAATCGTCTTTTAGACTTTAAGAATGGACTCCAATTGCCAGATGTGGTCATGGCTTACCATTAGGCGAGCGGCAACATTTTGGTATCGACACAAAACCACGCTTACCAAAAAGAGTTTGGTACAAAACTTTTTAGAGTTTTTCAGTAACATGGTACCTATGCCTACTCCTTAAGCCAAGATACGAGCAGTTTGAAAAAGTTGAACAGTAGTTAATAGCTACCTACTGTTCAACTTTTTCGGTCTGTCCGTTTCAATACGACAATATTATGGTCGGCAGCGAAATTAAAACTTGTCTGATATCTTAGTATCATAAAAAAACAACCTAGGTATTTCTTTAGAATTCTATACCGCTAAATGCAACCGCACGTCAGCGCTAAAAGGAGACTAGACTGCAAACTGCAAAAGTGCATCTTATTTACCAACTAAAAGTAAATATTCAGTGCACATTGCCACACATACTACTCAGCCAATCTCTGACGTACCACACATTTTAATATAGGTTTCCTAGTAAACATTTGATCAAACGTAAATGCAATGTAGATCGAACCACGTTACTTTCAGGGTTGTCACAAACGTGATAAAAAAAAGATAGTAAAAAAATTCAACGCGCGAGCTTCGTTTGTACGAATAGTTCCTGAAACTCCCTTTGTGCTTGAAAATTCGTAATAGTCACGTCACACAGAGATGTGAAAAGAGTACGGTTGAAGGCAATATTTGATAATACAAAATGTAGAGTTCGGAGAGAGAAATCCAGTTTCATTATGTTGAACTAGATGGTTCGTTTTCTTTCCCGCATTTAATGGGATATTTTTACGGGGATTAAAAAGACAGTGTTATTTATAACTTACAACCGACTGAACCGACTTCTTTGAGATTTTATCCGTAAATTTCAGCCCGATTCGTTCAAATGTTGGACCGTGATTAAATAACAAACAAATATTTAAAAGGAGCTCACAGTAAACAAAATAAAATCTTCTCGGTAAGATAGATGTCTATTACACCACCGAGCTAGAAAATCGTTCATCGCGGATTTAGACTTAGGAATTAAGTTACTTTGTAACACAAAAGATCCTAACATATCCCGCCATAGTGCCCCTTGAGTATATAAGTGTTATCAGTTGTCTAGATCACAAATTACAAACTTGTTTTGAGCTTATCGTCGCTAACTATCTAGGTATATAACAAACGGTATTTTTATTTTTAAATACTAAGTAGTAAAATTTATAAATTTTGTAAGTTGGTAGTATTATCTTTTGACAACCCTATCTTGCCACTGGGCTTTTGCTATTTACAAACAGTTTTTATTGACTAGTAAAATAAGCTTTTTTGAATCACATAACTTATGCAACTCAACGTATTGTAGGCTCTGTGAATTTCAGCACCGCAATAGACCTAAGTTTAAGACCAAAATAAAAAGGACGAGTGGCTGGAGAGAAGACACGGTGCTCTCTCCTACCGGTTGACACAGATGCTTGCCGGGCACGGTAGCTTCGGTAGGTATCTGTGGCGAAAACACCGGGAAACCACGGCCGAATGTCAGCACTGCGAGGACCGCAGCGATGACACGGCGCTCCACACGCTGGTGGAGTGCACGGCGTGGGCACAACAGCGACAGGTCCTCGTAGTGGGTCTGGGCGTGGACACTCTCTCGCTTGAGGCCATGGTGCGAGCCATGCTCTCCAGCGGGAGTAAGTGGGACTGCGCCGCCTCTTTCTGCGAGCAGGTCATGCTCGCGAAGGAGGCGGCGGGCCGGGTGCGGGAGAGAACTCTCCCACCCGAGTTCCGCAGTCGGCGCCCTGGGCGCCGCCGACGTGTCTTCGCTGAGGACTATCGGCCTCCATGACCGGGGGTCTGAGGACGGTGAGAGGGCCGCTCACCGTCCTTACAGAAGCAGGCCCATGACGGCAGCGTGACGTGAGCACTCACGCACGCCCCCCCTTAGAAGCGGGGTCACACCCGAAACCCCCCATAGACGCGGGATTGCACCCGAACCACCCCCTGGGCGAGGCCGCATTGGCGGCCGTAGGTCTGTTGGGAGTCACGGGACATCCTTCCTGAGGGCTTACCCGGGGCTCTCAACCATAGGCTGTTGGGCGTTACGTGAGGTTTTTTAGTCGGTAAGAGTCCGGCATAGCATCCTACGAGGATTTTCCCTCACGTTAAAAAAAAAAAAAAAAAAAAAAAAAGACCAAAATAAAAATGGCGAAAGATAGTATTAAGTACCTCACTGCCTAAGTTTTACCTCAGGGGTGGAATTTCGAAAAAAATCTTTCTATGTTCTAAGTAGGCTACCTTACCCTAATAAATTCAGGGGTGGAATTTCGAAAAAAATCTTTCTATGTTCTAAGTAGGCTACCTTACCCTAATAAATTCAAGTTGCTATGTTCAAGGGTTTCATCTGGGCACTGACAGGCAAGTTATCCGGTAATTTTATTAATATAAGATATAACTTAAAATAGGAAAATAAAATTTTACAACTGTTTATGTAAACATTTTTCCGTATGTTATGTAGCTCTTGACTAGAGAATAACCAATATATCTAGACCCTATCTTTTAGTGCTATTTACACGAATTTGGAGGTCAATAACTGTTTGATATGGTAATGCCACAGTTCTGGCAATGTGCCATAGCCTAGCCATTCAATTCGCCTTAGTTTGAATGTTTGAATAACTACGCAAACCGCATTTTAATAAGTTTAGGACTAGTAGAAATGTCTTTTTAAAACCAGCTTGTGTCTTTTGAAAACTTTAGGGTGAGGTGGGGTGGGCTGAGGTGTGTAGGGTGGGGTGAGGTGAAGTGGGGTGTGGTGAGGTGAATTGGTGTGAGGTAGGGTGGGGTGAGGTTAGGTGGAGTGAACTTCCAATTTTAAGTAATTAAAGTCTGTAGTCGATGGTTTTAACCATTGATAATTCTTTCTGTAGTGTATACCTAATATAGTAGATATCTTATTTTAGTAGGTATTTTATAAGTTATTTTATAAGTGCTTATGTATATGGTATAGATTTATGTAAAATACAAGCCCTCTTTGACTTTTAAGTAAAAACTAAGTAATAAGTATTCATTATTAAGAAAATGCGTGAACAGATGAACAGGTTTTGAGAGAAGAAGCGCTCATTACTATTTTTTTAAATGAATTACTCTGACATTTTGGCGACCAACGAATCTCGAAAAATAATCAGGTTAATCGTATAAAAATACGTGATAGTATAATTTGCAACTCTAAAATCAAAAGCTCAGTTCTCAATCGATATTTCAAAATATCAAAAACTTTATAAACAATAAAAGTTAGTTAGCGGAACTCACTAATAGATGTCGCTGCAAAACACATTGCAGTTTGTTCTCTGATATAATACTAAATACCATTACATTTTATAATTAACATACATTACCATGTTTGTAATTAACAAAACTAATTAAAAATTGTTTACTTTATCTACAAATGTAATAATACTATACAATGGCTATTAAATTTGAAACAATATGGTCATAAATAATTCCACAACAAAGCATAGAATGAAATAATAAAATTTGTTTCGCTATTCGACGCTAGATGGCGGCACAAGGATGTTGTTCATGTTTGTCTCATTTTATAAGGCTGTTAAATTTTCATTACCATCAATATAGATTATATTATAAGTTGTATTTCTTAGTTTTTATGAATAAAGTAAATTACAGGAAAGCAAGAGCTGGGCACCCAACTTTCAAACGCCACCCGCGGCGCCCTGATTATGATTTGAGTGGATATGATGTCAATGGTTTAAGCTACAAGGAATAATAAGCTGTTCAGTGTTTAAACTCATTCATATAAATCACTCATTCCTAAGTCTAAATCATCTTAGTTGTTAGAATTTTGCTTCGGATTACAGAATTACATAGATGATTTTAATCTGTAGGGGGCGTTGAAGTATTACGTAACGCTAAACTACTGGCATGAAGTGGATGTGTAAACGTGTAAATTAACCTCAGCCTACCTCCTCGGGTATAATATAGGCATGATTGTACATATGTTAAGTTATAATCTTAATGTAGCTACCTCCATTATATAAATAGATACCTACGTATGCATCTTACAATGTTTTAACTCCTCCTCCCTCCCTTTTCTATACGACTACATTATGCTATTTAAAAAAAAGTGTGTGCGTGTAACCTTTACGCGCGATTGAAGTAAAACTTCTTTGCCATTGACGGCATCAAATGTTATATTTAATATCATTCGTTCGAATTTTGAATAGCGGAAACTACGTTTTCGCTATTCAAAATTCAAATAGCGTTACTTCCGTCAGAAAAAAAATCTGAGTTACTGCCTAGTCGCACCTAAAGAAGTCTTACTTCAATATAGACCAAAGAGAATACAATACTACGTTATAGACGTACAAAAGTATCTGCTGAAAGACTGACAGTACCTTTTCTAGGTTTCAAAAAGTTCGTTCCATTCAAAGTATATATAAGTATAATTATATATTTGGTATAAATAACAAAGCTTCGCTTTTTTCGGGTCTCATCTTTTTTCTTTCAAATACACGCTGTATTTTGTAAGGCTTACATATAATCTAACAGAGCCCCATTGCAGACAATCCACGCGCGTTTCCATAAGTCTTTATTGTTATTGAATTTGAAATTGAAAGAATAATTTTTATTTATTTAAACTTTATGCACAGAAATAGTACATGGGCGGACTTAATACTAAAGGCATTCTCTAGCAGTCAACAATAAGGTACATATGAGGTAGGCGCATTTAATTAAGGTCATCAATACATTTAGACATACATAAACTTTAATATGGCAGGTATATATCTACCATAGATCATATTATTTTTGAAATATTATTCCAAAACAACATTTATGTCTATTCCCTTGTATATTAAACATCTATATCAGATTTGTACAATTTCAGAAGCCGGTATTAATATTTCAATCAAGCTTAGAACGCATTTGTGCCAATGTCAATTTGACATTGACAAGTAAAGAATACCTACATGACAGGGTATTTGGTACGATATTGACAGCTCGGTTCGCAAATCTAATTATTTCATGTAAAAAAGAGTTGATATTTTTTAAACGACTGTCTAAAATTTGTCATCAAATTCAATTTATAAGGGTAAACTCTTAGTACGAATATACCCTTGGCAGTTGTCATTTCTTTTTTTTATACTGCTGAGGTGTAGACTAGAAAGATGTTCTTGTAGCCAAATGCCGTTTCTAACACCAGCGAAGTTATACTCAAGCAGCCGACTCCATTGTCGTGTTTGAACGAACAAACATGCTATGGCTGCACATTTTTAAAAGCTTAAGGCCTAATGAACGGCGTGATTTATCAAGTCGTCCATAAGGTCTTCAACTTAGCGACTATCATTATCACTGACTGTCGATGTCGGGACCAACAGCTTAACATAATATATGTGTATACTAAAATAATCTTGAAACCCTGGGTCCAGGTGTAGAGACAGTGGAAATCCTCAAGAATGCTAACCCGGACTACTACCGACTAAAATCACACGGTGCTTTTCCATTTGCCTACGGCTAGGAGTCACAAACAATTGCCTAAGTCGTTTTTGAACAACCCACTCACTGTTTGCATGGCTTTACGATTATGCCGAGTCTTAAATCGCAAAACTGATTACAAACACGATTAGTCGTGATCGTGCCCTTTGTAACTCCTGGTGATTTGCATAATCGCACTAACTCGAGTTTAGCAACGACTTCGACAATCGCTGCGTTGGGCTACTAAAGTAGCGGATAGTTTATTAAGAGAGGAGAAAGTGGTCGAAAAATTATTCTGGTGAATTTCAGTTTTAATATAAATGCCTCTACCTCGGTAAAGAAAGTAAACTACAAGTATCGCCGTCTTCGGAGACCGTGTATCTCAATGAATGTAAGTAAAGTTGTGTATAAACAATTTTACTATCGCTTTTATAATCCTATTATAGTAAGGACTTATCAAAAAAAGAACCTTACATAACTTATCGTAAAAGGAGTCATTATCAGGTTTCACAGAGCCTCAAGTGTCTCATGTATATCACAGTTTTCTTTATAACCTGAAAAGTTCTTCTGCACTCTAATCTCTGTGTCTGGAAGAAGCGCAATGTAGGTTTTTTTTTGAAGCGTCTATAGCAAGTAAGAACGATATGTTAAGAATGACAAAATTTCAACACCCACGCAATATAATTATAGCTATTCTCGTGGCCACACCGTAATCCTTGTACAACTTTTACTGCCACGTATTTTATTAAAAGTTGAAGATTCTTCACCAAACTCGCACAATTGCGTCAAAGAGATATTTCATTTAAATTCTGTAGCTTTTTAATTACTCCAGCATAAAATTAAAGCATTCTTTGATAAGTAGTATATACGTGGTATACCACTTATCAGAGAATTTAGAATGCCTCTGTAAAAACCATGTTAGGACTGTAATAGGGTGAAATATTTGGCAATATAACTGCTGCTGATAGTAACAGAGTGTATCATTCCCTAGGGTACCTTTCTTTAGGAGAAGAGGATATCAACCCAAAAACAAAAGAGGCTAAATCTCGTTAGGATTCCAAAATTCGTTCGACCATTGACTTGGTTCTACATAAGCACGCAACGCAATCACCACGCGCGACTCGACACGACGTAAATAATTTTTATATTTAGCTGATGATGACGTCATCTGCCTGATGGAAAGCAGACGTTTTGCAAATTGCGCCAGTTATAAAGTCCATAATACTATTGACAGCAGCTCTCAAGTCGACGGCCTAATGATGTGCCTCTTCACACTCCCCTTGCAGAACTTGATCTCGTAAGAAGAGGGAATCAAGTGCACTGGCACGGCGTCCTATGGTTCGAGAAAAAACGAGTTTTTGAATGTTTCGGTTCTGGCGAAGTAAAAGAAACAATCCATTCCACAACTTTGTCGATACTTAGAGAGCCGCAAGTCTAATAAAATAAAATTTAGACATAATGGCAATTAGCTTTCCAGTGAGCCCAAACCTTTGTAATTACGTCACGATTAGCCCCTATTATGTTTCATTACTCCACTGGGGTCAATAGTGGGTTGAATATGTCAGCATCAAACCCATTATTATACGGTGATTCTACAAACGTGTCGCTCTGGACGCAAGGTGAGAGGATGAACACCGTCTCTGGCGAACGGTACCTACTTACCACAGAGATAACAGAACGGTGTATAGTATCTGGTGGGACTAAAGAAAAAGAAGCGCTCGTGGCCCCGCGGACTCAGTGTTCTGTAAACGATCACTGCAGTAAGCAACATTTACTATGGCCGGATATGGATGGGTGACCACCACGTGGACCACTTTGTGACATTTATTTACGAGCGTTTCCGTGCTTCGGAAGGCACGATAAGTCGTTGGTCCCGGTTGTCAGTAAAATGACAGTCGTTAAGCCAAGTTGAAGGCCTTACGGGCGGCTTGAAAAATTTCAACTGTGGGTCGTCACAACCTGCGCCCGGGTCGGCAGCGCGTGTGTAGCGCCTCTGGTGTTGCAAACGTCTATAGGCTACGGTTACCAACCTTCCGGTGGGTCGTAAGCTTGTCTGCCACCTAAGTAGTATAAAAAAAAATAAGAAAAATTTAACTACATTTTATCATTTAGTAAATAGACCTTAGCTTAGGTTACGAAGTGGCTATCAAAAAAATTTAAGTCACTACTATTACCAGATTTTTTTTTAATCTAAATACCCTACGATTAGATTTATATTGACTGGCCTCGTGGTCCAGTTGTTAGTGTACCTGATTACGGATTCGGAGGTCGTGGGTTCGATTCCCACCTAGTACAACTTTTTGTGTGATGAGCACATTAATTTGTTCTGTGTCTGGGTGTTATTTATCTATGATATGTACGTATTTAGAAATATTTAAGTGTGTTTATCAGTCGTCTAGATCCCATAGCACCAGCTTATATAACGTATTAGCATAATTTGGGCTAGATGATGTTGTGTGAGAATGTCCACAAATATTTATTTTATTTATTAAATATATAATTTGGAATAGTTCAGTCTGGTTGTCGGGTCTTTTTGAGCATTATTCTTCACATCTTGACGTACAGCAATACTCGTGGTCAGGAGTAAACTTTGGAAGTTTTTAGGTATATTTAAGTTTATCGTGAAAAACAGAGGTTCCAATTTGTTCTTGTTTCTTTTGTTGTGAGTTATTTTTCAATATGGCCATTTTATTTGTGTTTACAATTATTTTGAAAGGAATTCAACTCAGGCGTATTCTAATGTAATCTGGAAACTCTGAATAAAATTATTCTCAACTAAAAATAAACATTTAACTGAGCTAAATAACAGGAATTTGTGCCAAGTTTATGCCTTATTTTGTTCAAGTTTCCGCTTTACAATAATAAAGTCGAACAATGCTTTTGTATTCACACAGCGGTTCTCAAAATTGGGCCTCTTGAGACTTACGATTTAAGTTTACTACGTAGGCTCTTCTTAGCCAAATTATTTTGGCGTCAGTTCTTAGTGTAATTCAGATTTAGATCGTTCCTAATTTTACTAAAGTACCTAGTACCTTTAGAACTATCTACATTACTTATTATTTAGAGCGCAAATCATCACTTATCTTGGTATCATATTTTTAATTTTTGGTTGCTAAGCAGAGCGCATAGTACTGCCAGCGATGTCGTTACTACCCGTTCGCTCTAACTTTGCCGCTGGCGTAGAGGCGTATACCCGAATTGTTAATTATACGAAGTAAATCGACAGTAGCTAATGTCACTTCGTCATAGAAAATAAGCAACATTGTATGAAGAAGTGACATTAGTTGCTGTCAATTTACTTCGTCTAATTAAAATTCGACTTTAGTATGGAGCCGAGCGGCAAAGTTAGAGCGAACGAGCAGTACTAGCAAAATCGCGAGATTGTCAGCCTATATTAGTCAGCACCTGCCCAATAACAGTCCTCGATAAGGAGTAGATTTACCAAAGTTGAGAGGTATGGTTGAAGCGAAGGAGACTTTCTGTTGATTAAGAAAAACTAAAAAGTTCAATGACTCACGATAGCAACTATAGGCAACTATACTTGTACTCATATTATCCTGTGAATCAATTCAATTTATTTATAAAATAAAAAACTTTGAGAGCCATAATTCAAACTTATTTCGAAGGCGATTTAAACATCGGTATCTTGATTGATCGAGCGTGCGGTAGAGAAAATATTTCCTGCATTATTAATATCTGAATAACAATGTGTTTCTCTTCATGAGTTACGTGTGAATTTATGCATCTTTACATATAGCCACGCCTTTATCCCCTAAAGGGTAGGCAGAGGTATATTATTTATTATATGTTCACATTTCACCTTTTTAGAATTTATCCCACGTAATAGGTGGCGTGCCTTATTGCCGTGTTAAGATGGACAGGCGCAGGTTGCATCTATAGTTATTTTTTTTTTATACTGACTGCCTTGATAGTGCAGTGGCAAGTAAATACGACTGATGTGCTGATGAGTCGGGTTCAATTCCTGGGTCAGTACAAATATTTGTAGATATTTATTTCTGCTTTTGGCCGTTTTCTTTGTGCTGGCACACTGGCTGTCCGGTCCACCAGCATTATCTATTTTTGATTTTATGGTTTGTTAGTTTGTTTGCTCCGTAACTCAGAAACCGATTTGAAAAATTCTTTCACTGTTGAGGACCTATACTATCCGCGGGTGACATAGGTTATATTTTATTCCCGTATTCCCACGGGAACGGGAGTTAAAATGAAATAACACATTATTAAATTTACCCCAGTTTACAAAGGGTAGAGTTAGGGTACTTAATACATAAAGTAATGTTTTTATGAAATGAAGACAAGAAACTTTTATTTTAACTGAATTTTATAAAAGTATTCATATTATTTGCGAAAGTTCATTTACATTATAATGGTAATTAAAAACAGTAGCAGTAACATAATATAGTATTTATTTACTTTAGTAGAAAGTGCTATTATTATGCAAATTAGCTATGCGTCACGTAATAGTTTAAAAAAAGTTACTTCAATAGGAAAAATATGCAAATATTTTTTAATTATTATTATCATCAAAGATATGCAAAAAATTAACCATTACTAGGAAAATTATAGCATTTAAATATTATAATTAATACATAATAGGTTTCGCTATAATTAAGGCATTTTTGAAAGTACAAAATTTTAACCTTATGTTCGTACAGATAATTAAAAATACTAAATTTGCTGTTGCTACACAGTACAGGCAACAGTGACTACTTTCGATTAGGTTGATATGTATGTATGCTAGGGAGAAAGCCCATTGCCGGGCCAGACACAGTACTATATTGTACTTACTAAATCAAATTTCGCGTTTAATATTCGTATATATATGAAATGTGACGTCACTCCAGTTAGGACCTCTCCTAACCCTTGTCATACAATTTCAAACTTAACCCTCTCCTCCATTAACGTGTGACGTAATTTATGGCAGGCCCCTATCACATGTAAATATAGCAATAAAATCGTTTATAAATGTGGTTTAGTGTTGGCACCTCAATAAAATTATAGCAAACTAGCTGACCCGCGCAACTTCGTTTGCGCCACCATAAGAGAGAGTATTACATGTTCCCGTTACCTATAAATATTTACGCAGCACACGCAATGAAGCTCTGAAAAGGAATAACTTTTCGCCCCTTTTTGAAACATTTACTATTACTGCTCCGCTCCTATTCGTTGTAGCGTGATGCCATAGCCTATGACACTCCACAATAACGTAGCTTTCTATTGGTGAAAGAATTTTTAAAATCGGTTCAGTAGATCCCGAGATTACCCCTTACAATTTAACAAACACACAAACTTTACTTCTTTATATATTTATTATTTGTATAGATAAACGTGTTAGTTATTAACTTAACGTTATTAGACTGGTTTTGCGAGAAAATATCCAATTATGTAGCTAGTTTTGAGATAACGTATTTAACATTAGGGTTGGGTCGAATGCAGTAAACATCCAATAATGTTTATAGAAAATTCCAAACATCTCGTTGCTAATTTTATTAACATTTCCTTGGCATTAAGTTAATGGCGGATAATATTTATGTTTCAGCATTTGAGTACTTACTGGATAAATTTATTGATAAGTTGCAGCATCGCAATGAGACCCAGTAGAATGCCGATAGTTCCACTTATAAGAGAAATATAAGATACCAAGATTTTTTTATTTGATTGATATCGAAAAGTGTCACAGTGTGATCAATGGTTTTCTTAGGAATACTAAGGCAATGAAAAGTAGATACTAGCAGAATAATTAACCTAGAGCTGACTTCGCTTCGACACAGGACGCTGACAATTTAAATAAACATTACACACTGAGTGCTTTATTGAATCATAATAGTGTAAGATCATGAATTTTCAAAGAAGAAAACCTCAAAGCACTGTAAACTTATACAGTGCCGCTGGTATCACGCACCCAAATTTCATAGTTTTGGGACAAGCCTCCGTCCAGCAGTGGAATGTAACACATAGAGTGTTTTGATTGATCCTTTGATAGGTACCTACTAATATTATAAATGCGAAAGTTCGGACGCGGATCTGGCTGTAATTTGGTACAGGGTTAGATAAACTATACTCTGAAATAACTCTAAGGCTACTTTTATCAGTATCCTTTAAATAAGTTTCCATGAGAATGGGAACAGAATTTCACGCGGGCTGCAAACTGCAGGTGGGTACCATCTATTTGTATATGTATAATAAATTTGTACGGAATTCTCTAAAGTGCGAGAACGTCTAATACCTAACCGGTTTTTTTAACATTAATGGTAGGCCTCTCTAATAAACTTCAGTTCATTAACATTTTATTGCACATAATAATTTTATCTAGCACAAAAATGTATATTTAATCATATCTATAATCTACTGCCACCCTCGTGAGAAGTAATCTTTCGTAAAAGACATAAAAAGATATGCCAATTTTACGATTTGGACGTATCAAACGGCGTGTGAGAAATCTACCTTTTTACGCAGACTGCGTTCAAGAATTGACCTTTTACGCGTCGCGTAAAATGTTGATTAGACCTATCCCAGTTTGGGTTTTACGATAATTATGCTTTATTTTCACAGGATGGACCATTGTGGAAACAAGTAACTACAGAAGTGTAAGTAATCAATGATTTATTAGTTTTGTCTGTTGTAAGTTTTTTTTACATGTGGAAATCTCTTATGGATGCTATACCGGACTCTTAGCGTCTAAAACCACACCTGCCCTACGCTGCCTACGGTCTGGAGCACCGGGAAGGGCTTAGGAAGGATGTCCCGGGAATCCCGTCAGATCTTGGCTACCACTGCGGCCTCAGCTAGAGAGTTTGAATTATTTATCTATGGTTAAACTTACCTCGGTTTATGATACGTCGGATTGCTGTTAGTCTTGAGTATGTCGGCGTTGGGGACGGACGTGGGCAGAGCGTGCTCTCTCTCCAATTCGCTCTCATAGCTCTCTAGCGGTACGTGCTTGCCTGGCAACGGATCAGCTGGAAAGAAAGAAAAATATTTGTTAATATAAATAATTAAGGTTATAACGGATTTAATAAGTCTAAGCAGGTATAACTTTTTTGAATAGTTTAGCAAAACTAAACAAGAAATATACAGTATCAACAAGAGATACAAGGCTTCCAATCACTTAGAAGAGAGCAAATACACTCTTAGAAAAATACAGTTTATAATAAACGAGTTTGACATGAATACAAATCGAAGATCTTCAATATTAATCAGATACACACGAATATTTAGCTAATTGTTCCGGACAAGTTGTTTATCGAGCATTAAACTAGTCGAATATGTATGAGCCAACACACATACAACATTATTGTTACATATACATAGCTAAATAACACACACAAATGTGCTTGATATCACATTACGACGTCATTTGACGTTATCATATAACGGTTCTGGTTCTCAAGTTCTCAGTAAAATGCTTTGAGGATGTTATCTCGGAATGGATGTAGGTAGACACGTCGTATACTCTGACATATACACATACATTGTAGGCATTATGATATTTCAGAACAATTTCTGGTTTCCGTAACTCGTTTGCGGCAGTTGATTATAGTTGTAGCAGTTTATTTGTGTGATTTTCGGACGTTTTGTTATTATAAGAATGCCCTTAACTTCAACGGTCTCTAAATAAGAGAGAAAATATAATTAGGTATATATTGAGGTGTGAATTTCATCCTTTCTTGCCGCCGCGCCGGTTTAAAAGGGTAATCACACTAATAGTAACTATTTAGTAATCTGTGCTCATCACTGATTACTGTAGTGTGTAATCTGTTTAACACACTCTCTTTTAATGTATCACCATTCTGAGATTATATTTTAACATAAATGTCACATGTGTACATCTATATATATAAAAATCAATGCCACTTTGTAATTTTATAACTCAAGAACGGGCTCTCCTATCCAAACCAAATGTTTTTTCGGAATAGTTGTTTGTTCGGAATATTTAGCAGATGGTTTATGTGAAGTTTGCACAAAATTGGTCGAGCGGTTCTTCATTTATCACGCAATTGAAGTTGCGCGGGTCAGCTAGTTTCCCATAATAATATATGCCACCTGGATGTGGTCACATTTGTTAGAAAGATAGAGAGTTATTAGAAAATTTCTTATAAAGAATTCCTACAGACTATACCCTCGTTAATTAATCATTATCAATAAGTCAGTAAAGCTGGAACGCTGACGCTAGAATCTTGATTATTAGGAGAAGCTACTGCATAGTATAAGTAAGCATCAGAAAGAGCTTTTCAAAATCCTAAGAGGATAAAATAGATTAAAGTTTATCGAAGTATGTTAAGGTGAAGTCACAGGCACAGCTTATACATATAATAGGCCACCGTAATAATATTTGGTTCCTCATTTAGATACTGATAATGGCGCGTACATTCACAAAGAACAATTTTTTGAAAAAGAGGGCATAGTACATCGCAGAAGTCGCTGAGCATAAGCTAGTTAAGAATAAAATTGCAACAAAAGAGTATAAGGTAGCCGAATGAATTACGAATTAATTACTCCAAAAAAGTAATGAGTGTGAACTACAATGTAACCTGTCTGAAAAAAGACTTTTCGTTGCAAAGTCAACCCTTAACTTTGCAATACTACAAAAGATCTTTACAAATTAAATTTATTACTGTGTTAAATTTCTTTTTTAGTTTTTGGCACAAAAACGTATTCTAACACTCGACCTTTTTACACTCTTCGTCCACACAAATCCAGTATCTATAATAACTATTGAAAAAAAAAAATACTGGTGCGTATGTTGTATCGAAAAAATAACTTTAGTAGGTACAGCGTCAGCAAAACCTTTTTGATTAAAATGTTTTTATTTTATTCATCCCAGTTGTACACTTACGGTTTAATCAACCGGTAAATTTTCAATACCTGTCTTACATAGTGCGTTTATCAAAATAACAGTTTTTTGTAACGGTTATGAGAGTTATTGCCAGTGTTGTCCCTTTAATGTTTTTTATTGTGGAATTCATGAGTTTAATCAAGTTAATATATTTTTTTGTTATTTAATAACAACTTATTTTAAAAGACTTTGTAGGTACCTACATCCTGTCAATTTAACTATATTTTTACAGAACCGATCCCCAAATTGGTTTTTATTCGACTTCATCAAAATCGGTTGAACATTTTACACCCAAGTCGGTAATTACATTTTTTCTGTAAAAAAATGATTTATGAAGTGAGTGATTTATGAACACCTTTGCCAGGAAGGTTAAGGTAAAAAGGTGCATCTCTAATTGAATCATCACGCTTCCCACCTTTTTGGCGTGAGTCAGCCATTAAAAACCGCAACCGCACTATGATTCACCCACAATTATGAATTTTATTTCGTTCTAACTGATTTAGTATCGGTAATTGGCGTGAGTTGGAGTTCCTTGACTGTAAATGGTTCAAATTACCTATATTTATTGAAGAAACAAGGCCATAAAGTGCACAAAGGAATACATTTAAATTTTATTGAGTTAATTTACTAAGTTAATTTTTAAATAGTATGCTAAATTCTCTTTTTATACGTTAATATTGTAATATGGTGTTATTTTAATTCTTCCTGGAATAAGCGTATTAATAATATTGCTATTAAAGTTGACCCGCATTACGACCAAAACGTTACGATGGAACGCGTGAAAAAGTAAAAAAAAGAAATGTTATTAAGCAGTTCGTGCCCGACCGCTTTTTTGCCTGTAATAATGGCTCCCTAAATAATAATAGGCGATCGTGTATTAGCGGCATTGTTTTGTTTTTTATTTTTGAAAAAAGAAGCTAGATTTTTCTGAAGGTTTGTTTCCTGCCTGCTATTATTTCGAGGCGCGTGGGCGTAGAACGCATTATAGATTTGTACAATGTTGAAATAAATGAGACAAAACGAAACGATAATTTATTTAGCTCAAGGAATTTTAAAAAGTATTGTGTTTAAAAAAGTACAGTAGCGTCATTGTAAACGCTGTTGTCGTAACCTCGTTACGCAGACCATAAACAAAACGTTAATGACATTTTTCAACTTAAAAATGGAATGTAACCCATTAGTTCTTTAAAAAAACACTTACACTTTCTCTATTCTATATTTAAACGTTTAAACATTAAAACCATTATGTAGGTCGACGAATGAGGCGTTCTATACACCATAGCTTCAAATTATAACGGTAAATTTATTTTCCACAGCATGATAATGAATGAAAAATGTAGGTACTCAATATTGAATATTGATTGCGTTGTAATAATAACACACTATGAGGAATGAGTGATAAAAACTATACCTATGTGTGTCTGCTTAGTATTCAACACTTTTACGGAATCAAATTGAATTCTTTGAAGTTTTGATTTGGCATGTTTTTTTCTTTAACCAAAGACAGCCTAGCTTATCACGTAAATATTAAGGCCTTGACGTATCCCGACTGATTTGTGTAACGCGTGTTGTCACAGTGGGTTTGACAAATTAGATTTGACAGTGAGGCTTTGATACCAGTTGATTTGACAGTTCATTTTTGGCACGTTATCATATCATGTACGACATTTTTTGTGAATGCTTTTTTGTTTTATCTTTCTACCTACTTTCGAATTGAATTGGTAAGATACAAAGTCACCTTTTTGTGTTATCATTTCAAAATCTACGAATTTGATGTCTGTTTCATTTATTTGTGTCTAAAGATGGTTTATGGTAAATCGTTTTATTCATTGTTATTGGTTTATTTCAAGCTACCTACAAGTATTAATTTTGTTTTCAAAATTGCTAACTTTGTAATAAGGCGTAAAATTACACTTTTTGTAAGGCGTTAAAATTAACAAAGTAGGCCACCTAACAAAGAGTTCATACTTGAAAAGTAAACATGGTCGTGTTGCTGTTGACCTAGCGTTAAGAACAATGAACGCTATCTCATTCCACTGAACTTTGAATTTGATAACCTGTGGGAACAACAAATATTTCTAACTTGATACGTTACACGATACTGGCCACTAACAAGTTTCTTTTTAATTTGAATAACGAGCATTCCAATTTTAAAAATGATTAGATTAGAACTTTTATAATCTTTTTAGTATAAAATTGTTCCTAATTCAAATTTTTACGTGGAACTTGATTCAACTTGTTACATGTTCATACAAAATTACCGGAAGTCTGCATTTAACCCGTAACTAAAGGATTTCACATTTTTGAATAATGAATAACGGTTTCAATAACGGTACTTCGGCTCGATATCAAAGCCAATTGTCATGTTAAAAACAGAAAATAATATGCAAAGCCGGAGCAACAATGTTAAACATAAAAGCTACGAAAGATATCAAATTAAAAACTGTAATGCTCAAATAACGTTTGCTTTTTAATTTAACGATTCGAAAAATTACGTTTCCCAAACACGTAAACCGTAAAGCTATTTCCCAGGGGCATAATAGCCCAACAGTGGCCCTTCGAAATTAAACTCTTAACACGATTACAAATTTGGAATTAATAAATTCAAAGTAGATTTCATTGGCAACTAAGGCTGTTTGTATGACTTGACTAAGTAACACCCTCACAACACCACATCACAACACGGGTAGGGGGGCGTCTCCAGGCGGCGTAGGCGGCAAACCTAAGGACATGACCCAAGCATGTACCTCTGGCAGCCGAGACGCAGCTGAAACCCAGAAGACAACCCCCACCACACGCACACCTGCAAACGTCCCGAGACACCAGCCCCCTGCTTCGGGCAATGACCTAACCCCCCCGAGGAGTGTTGCACTGCTGCAGCCTCCCTGGTGTGGGGAGCGGGTCGTAGACCAGGACAAGAAGTAGGGAGGCACACAATAACACTCACACACACACAATCGCTCAACACACATCAATGAACACACACAGAAACACAACACAAAAACACAACAAAATAAAAATAGTACAACTCAATCTTCACCACTGCCGCGAAGCCACCAACGAACTTTGCCGATTTGTGGTAGATGAGAATATAGATATCGCCCTACTGCAAGAGCCATATATATGCGGAAATCGCATATCAGGGCTCGGCTCTTTGGGGGGAGACATCTTCTGTCATCAAGAAGGTGAGTCAATCCCAAGAGCATGCATCTATGCTAGCAGTAGGACGAGGACCTTAGGACTAATAAAAGCAGATTGTTACAGCGACCTTGCCAGTGTCGAAATTACTCTGAAGACACACAAGGAGAAAGAAAGGGTGCTGCTGGTCTCAGCTTACTTGCCGAGCGAAAAAGACTTCGAGCCGCCAACGAAAGAGCTTCAGGACGTAGTACGGAAGTACCAAGGTAAGCGCATCCCCATTGTTGTAGCCTGTGATGCTAACGCCCACCATCTGGCATGGGGCAGCACAGACTGCAACAAAAAGGGAGATTTACTTTTAGAATTCTTAAGTACCTCAGAGCCTGGGATACTAAATGTGGGAAACACCCCCACCTTTGTCACAAGCATGAGGAAAGAGGTGTTGGACATTACTGTCGCCAACGACAAGATAAGCCGACACATAAGAAACTGGAGAGTAGACGAAAGAGACTCCATGTCGGACCATAGGAGAATCACTTTCAGTCTGGAGGGAAAGATAGAAAGAATATGGATAAGAAATGCGAGAAAGACTGACTGGGTGAGGTTCGAAAACCAAATAAAGGAAACATGGACTCCCAGTCAGGATAACCCGATCAAAAGCATAGAAGACCTCGAAGGTGAGTCACAAAGGCTGGACAAGACCCTAAAGGAGGCCTACCAAAAGGCATGCCCCCTCAAGGAGATAAAGCCTGGAAAGGGACAACCTTGGTGGACAAAGTCACTAGGTAAGCGAAGGAAAAAAGTACGACGGGCCCTCAGACAGGCGCTTCAGAAGGGAGACGACCAGAGCTGGAGGGCCTACAGGGAAGAAAGGAACGCATTCAAAAAAGAATGCAGAAAAGAGAGCACGAGTAGCTGGAGGGCGTTCTGCGAGGGGATCGAAAAGCACCCGGATGCTGCCCGACTCGTAAAAACGTTATCCAAGACAAATTCGTGCAGACTTGGAAGCATAAAGCAAGGGAACGAACTCATTACCGAACCCGCAAAGATCCTGGAGGTGATGCTTGGAGCGCACTTCCCAGACTGCAGGAAATATACAGTTGATGAAGCGCCGGCCAACACAGAAAATATCGATTTCGGAAGGCCGACCACAATCATCACAGAAGAGCACATAAGATGGAGTATCCGGTCCTTCCAACCTTACAAGGCGGCCGGACCAGACGGGATATTCCCGAAGATGCTACAAACAGCAATAAGCTACATATCAAAGGACCTGCTGGCATTATTCAACAGCAGTATCAGGTCGGGATACATCCCAAAGAAATGGAGAGAGGTAAGAGCAGTATTCATACCGAAACCTGGGAAGCCTTCATACCAGGAGCCTAAGGCTTTTAGATGCATTAGCCTCTCCTCTTTCCTACTAAAGACACTGGAGAAAATACTAGATAGAATAATAAGAGAACAAATAGGAAAAAGCGTATCCCCCATGCACTCAAACCAACACGCATACATGGAGAGCAAATCAACAGACACTGCCCTCCACAATCTGGTTAACAGGGTGCAGAGATCGCTCGACGCAAAAGAATATGCACTAGGATGCTTCTTCGATGTAGAGGGCGCCTTTGATATGGCTACCCCAGAATCGATAGAAGCTACTCTAAACAGAGAAGGAATCGACAAGCACATATCAGAATGGGTGAAACAAATGTTGAGACACCGACTGATACAGGGAGAGATGGCAGGCACAACTCTTACAGTGAAGGCGAGGAGAGGATTCCCACAGGGTGGATGCCTGTCGCCACTACTGTGGTGTCTGCTAATAGACGAGCTCATCAAGAAAATGAACAGAATGCACATATACACGCAGGCGTACTCCGACGACGGAGTGATCCTGGTGACCGGCAAAGTACTGAGCGTTATATGTGACATCATGAACAGGGGACTGAAGGTAGCCCTGACATGGTGTAAGAGCAAAGGGCTGAACCTAAATCCCGACAAGACTAAAGTAGTGCTATTCACCAACAAGAGAAAGTTGGGGAGAGCTGAACCAGTCAAACTGAATAACCACGAGCTCGAAGTGGTTAGGGAAATAAAGTACCTGGGGGTAACACTGGACAGCAAACTCACTTTCAAGAAGCACATTAAGAATACCTGCACAAAAGCCAAAATGGCACTGATGCAGTGCAAGAACGCAATAGGAAGGACGTGGGGAATGAGACCCGCGACAGTGAGATGGATATACAAAGCTATCATCCTACCAAGAATACTACACGGAGCAATAGTTTGGTGGCACAAAGCTGCAAACACGACCAACAAGACCGAACTGGACAAGGCCCAGAGACTGGCGGTCCTAATGATTACTGGCGCAATGAGGACGACTCCCACAGCCGCGCTAGAGATCATGCTAGGACTGTACCCCTTGGACCTAGAGATAAAAAAGAAAGCACTTGAACAATGGTTTAAGCTAAAGAGCATGGGCCTTTGGAGGGCAAACTCAGGAGATGGCGGACATGCAACCATTAGCAAAGATTATGAAGATAAAATGGCAATGATCTTCTCCAATAATGATCTAATCAAAAAGGAGAGGATTTTTGACAAAAAATATAGAATACATATAGGACATAGAGAGAGTTGGCAGATAGACGACTGCAAGGGAGCTATCTGCTACACAGATGGATCAAGAAAAGAGTCCACAAAGCGATCCGGATCCGGTGTCCATATAAAATGCGAGGACGGGACGGAGATAAACAGGGTTATAAGTTTGGGCAAATTCGCTAGCGTCTTTCAAGCTGAAATAAATGCAATTACAGAATGTGCGAGAGTGATGCACCAGCACACAAACGCGAGAAAGGCGACAATATATAGCGATAGCCAGGCAGCATTAAAAGCACTTAGCAAAGAAGAAATAACGTCAGCAATTGTCAAGGAGTGCAGAGAGGCACTTGACCGACTGGCGGAGAAAGCTGAGGTAAGCCTAGCCTGGGTGCCCGGACACGAGGGAGTACCGGGTAACGAAGAGGCAGATAGGCTAGCTCGAGAAGGAGCGGATGAACACCTGGTGGGACCTGAGCCAGGGCTCCCTATTGCTCACAAAATCACCAAGGGTGTAATCAACAAAAGAATAACGGTAGAAACCAACCGAAGATGGAGATCATCAACTGGAATGAGACAGTCAAAGATCTTCATCAAAGGTATGGATGCGAAGCGTACTAGCCGACTGGTAAAACTAAACAGAGGAAACATGAGGCTGGTCATAGAGATTATAACAGGACACTGTCGCCTAAACAGGCATCTCACGGTGCTAGGAGTGAAGAACGACCCAACATGCCCAGAATGCCTGGAAGAAGAGGAAACCAGCATCCACCTATTGGCTGAGTGTCCAATGTACTCGCTAGGCAGATGGGAAATCATGGGAACAGATAGAATTGAACAAGAGGACCTGAAGAATCTGAAGGTGGATCAGATAATAAGCCTATGCAAGAGAACTGGAAGATTCAATGGGACGCCGTGAAGATTGCTGGGATACCCAAACATCCCTTGGAGACGTTCTGGGGAAATGGACGAAATAGGCAGCAACAAGGCGGTCGGATCGCCCGCTCGGCGGTGCCGGCGTCCCCACAAGAAAATAATAAGGCTGTTTGTGAACAGGGTGACCATATTTTTAAACTATCGCGTCCAGTAGACAGATGGCAAGCCATAGTGTGGTTTTAGTCGTTAGAAATCCGGCGTGGCATCCATGATGATATACGCACGAAAAATCCTATTGCGTTCCATAATATACATAGACATGTATATTATGGAACGCAATAGGTATTTATTTTTAAGGGAATAAACGGTATCTATATTTAAGACCATTCTGCCCTAAATTAGGATTTATAAAATCTCCATCCAAAGGTTTTCTGAAAGATATTGCTGCCAATTGTAAAATTGAGCAATCTAGTATCACATTATTAATAGTAAAGTAGGTATAAATGGCAAATGCCTTGTTGGAGTTACAATAAAGAATTAACTACGAAGTATTTTTTTTGCCTGACGTTTCGACCGCTGATTTTGGATCATACGACTTGAAGGTTTATTACTATTCTAATATATATGTATACTGTTGAAATGTCTTTTACCTAATTTTTTGCCGTTTTAAATGACAAATGACTTTTCGGTACTAAATAAGAATCGCCGCCCAGGCAGATCGGTGCAAATATGTAGTCGGTATTCTAACCAGCTACAGCCGGTCTTTCTATTAACTCGTCTTTTTATTATCCGATCCCCTTGGTGATGTATTGGTAGTATAAGCAACCTGCTGTGTCTACACAGCAAGATACTTAAAGACCTCTTGGGTTCGATTACCGAGTCGGAACGAATTCAATGTAATTATTTGTACGATGTTTAACTATTTGTTTAGGAGGTTGGGGTGTTTCCTGTGAAGTTACATGTGTATGTATTTAAAAAAAAGTTTTACAAAAGTATTCTGTTTTCGTTTGAGGTTTGATGGCATTGTGTGTATCTACGAAGTTATTTCTTATTACTTGAGTTTCGAAATAAGTAAATCATTTGAAACTTAGGCAATCCAACGAAATTTCAACATTGGAAAATGACGGTATTTTAAATCTGTCACGTCATTAGTCTTGAATCAGCCTTTTTACGATTTGGTTTTCTTTGGACACGGATTTTTATGGATTATCTGATTGGTATAAATCAGTTTTTTACAGGAATATCTCAGATTTACGTGACCAAAGCTGCCACCCTACTGCTACAATTAAATTTCAAACACAAAAGTTAATATTACTAGGAGCACCTATTGTACTTTCTTCATGATTTTATTAAGGCTTTTGTTCATCAGTTTTAAATAGATTCCTTTGAGGCAGTTGAGAATTTTCTTTGTACTATTTGTGGGACACGGTTTCCGCTTGCCCCGAAATTCTGCTGACGGCATGCTAATTAATTTAATAAACATGAATGTGTGTTTCTAACACATTTGAACCGGGAATTATGAGAATTATAATTTTCATAATGATATGGTATTATTCTAAATTACGGTGAGGATTACTGAGGGTACAATTTGTGCTAATGTGTATTGTATCTTGAGCTTTAGTCCCTCGTTGGGCAAAGTATTAATTGATCTTTTTGTTACAAAAAAAAGGTTTTGTTACTCAAAGTAACCGTCGCGCGTCGCAAGGCATTCCTACTTTGTTTCTTTTTTCTACCTGCCCTAAACTTCGAGTCTTTCTATAGACTACACATATAATAGGATTTGATATTTGTTACTTACCTATTCAATTAACGCTCTAAAAACTGAACGGATCTGGATAAAATTTGTAATTATGTAGATTACTAGCCTGCAGCTGTTCCCCGCGACTTCGACCGCGTAGAAGTCGATATCGCGTAAAATCATAACCCTCCTTTTGCGCATTCAGTTAAAAAGTAGCCTATGTCCTTCCCCGGGACTCAAACTATCTCTATACCGAATTTCATCTCAATCGCTCCAGCCGTTGAGGCGTGAAAGCGTAACAGACAGACACAGACAGAGTTACTTTCGCATTTATAATATTACTAGCTGTTACCCGCGACTTCGTTCGCGTGGAAATTATGATATAAGCAAAGTTTGAACTGTATTCTATCGAGCCTCTAGGATAAGTCGTAACCAAAATGTGGGGACAAATTTAGGACATCCTCCAACTTACCCGGGGAGCTATGCGCTAGATGGATTTTTTTAACGTGAGGAAAGTCATAGGTACATAATGTTGTAGGCGCAATACAACATTAGGTGTTGTGATATTTTCATGCTTTGCTTAAAAACCTGGCGATTTAAGAGAAGATACACGCTGACAGAGGGTTTCAAATTGCTATAATTCGAAATAGAAACGATTTTTGCATTGCTAGGTTCTGGCGAAGAGTCTTTTCACTGCATGCGAGTGGCACCTGGGCCCGTGTTATTTAAGATCGAAAGGAGAGGGTAGAGTTAAGTTGAAGAACTCTTTACCTCACCTTGGTAGATTCGGTTTATTAAATGAATTTAAGTCTTACGGACAGTGAAAGTGGCCCCCAATCGATAGATGGGCCACGGCTTTCCATCAGTGGCGACGTTAATATGGCAAGCTTAATATATTTAAAAAAAAAACATTTTTCTACACTGCACCAGTGATTCGAGGCTTTCAGTTACCTCAGGACAGTTCCTGAGGTAACTGAAAGCCTTGAATCACTGGTGCAGTGTAGAAAAATGTTATATTAAGCTTGCCATATTAACGTCGCCACTGATGGAAAGCCGTGGCCCATCTAGCGATTGGGGGCCACTTTCACTGTCCGTAAGACTTAAATTCATTTAATAAACCAAATCTACCAAGGTGAGGTAAAGAGTTCTTCAACTTAACTCCACCCTCTCCTTTCGATCTTAAATAACACGGGCCCAGGTGCCACTCGCATGCAGTGAAAAGACTCTTCGCCAGAACCTAGCAATGCAAAAATCGTTTCTATTTCGAATTATAGCAATTTGAAACCCTCTGTCAGCGTGTATATTATGCAGCGATGTGGTATTCACAATAAATACTGATTTATTGTGAATACCACATCGCTGCATGTAAAAGTAAAAGTATTATTTTGTTATTGAATTCATATATGATCAAAATTGTGAATACCACATCGCTGCATGTAAAAGTAAAAGTATTATTTTGTTATTGAATTCATATATGATCAAAATTGTTGATGAATTACTAAACAAACAAACAGAGATGTCGAGATTGCCTTTCATTGGTATTAAAGTTAGCAAAAGACGGCCGAGTGCCAGCACTGCGAGTAGCGCAGCGAGGACACAGCGCTCCACATATTGGTGGAGTGCAAGGCGTGGGCGCAATAGCGCCAGGCCCTCGTGGATGTTCTGGACGTGGACATTCTCTCGCTGGAGACCATGATCTCCTGCGGGAGTAATTGGGACTGCGCTGCCTCTTTCTGCGAGCAGGACATGCTCGTGAAAGAGGCGGCGCCGGGGAGGTGGCGGGAGAGAACTCTCCCACCCGATTTCCTAAGACTATCGGTCTTCGCCTAAGACTATCGGCCTACATGACCGGGGGCCTGAGGTCGATGAGGAGGTCGCTCACCGTCCTTACAGAAGCAGGCCCTAGACGACAGCGTGACGTGAGGGGTTCACGCCCCCCCCCCCCCCCCTAAGTGGGTAGTCGTAAATCTGATGGGAGTCCTGGGGTAGCCTTCCGATAGCTTACTTAGCTCTCCCAACCGTAGGCTGTTAGGCATAATACGTGAGATTTTTGAGTTGGTAGGATCCGGCATAGCATCCGTGCAAGAAAAAAAAAAGCTAGCAGAAGAGAGGGTCGCCTTGCCACCAGGAAACAGTGAGACAATTATTTGATTTTTAAACAGTTACTGAATATAATGGCAGCGAAATCGCGAAATGAAACCCGGTTGTCAGTAAAATGACAATCGTTAAAAGTCAAGTGGGCCTCATGGGCGACTTGAAAAAAAAATATTAATTTCAACACGGCATTAGGCTCAGCACCTATTACGTGACACGTAAAACTATAAGGTCAAATGTGGGCGTATACTATGCCTCTGCCTACCCCTTTGGGGAAAACTGCGTGACTATAATATGTATGCTACTAAATAAGATCTATACTACGATTTTTAATTCGAGTCAGTAAAATGACATTTTCAGTGTTGCGGGATTTTTGTCACAAATAAATAGTGATGTGGTTGAATCGAGTTTTACAATTAAAAGTTAGTCGAGATTATATTTTTTAATTCCATATCAAACAGTAATTAAATATTACATAAAACCACCTATACTATACCGTATGTCAACTCATTCAAATAATGCAGTAAACAAACAATTTGGATCTCGATTGCTCCATAATTATTTCCCTACATTTAAATATAATCACTTTTCTAGGAACCATAGTTTGTTTTATACAAACATTTTACACCAATTTACCTTGAAAATAATTTCATGAAAAGTACTTTGATGACAAAAATTTAAAACTGTCATTTTTGCTTGTCCTTAAATTATTTTTTCATTCAATCTATTCGAAAAGCATCAACATTGCACCACGATAACAGGGCGCAAAATATAAATATGTAATCTTTTCTGTTAAGAGCTTTTTAGCGGGCGCAAAGTGATTTGAATTTGGAACTTGGAACTGAATTTATAACATTCATAGAAATCGAACGCAAATAGTATACTACATAAGTATAACGTAATCAGTATACCTACATAATTTTATTGTATTCTGCAAATATAATGAGTTCTACGTCGAATTATGACAGTGACCATGCATTAACTCCTGAATGACTATTAGAAGCTAACTACGTCGTACAAAACTCATTTTTTCTCATAGAAAGTGGATGAAAAGTAGAATATATTACATAAGAGCAAATTAATTTGCCCTCGGACGGTGTACTTTGAATCCCTCACTGCGCACAGGATTCTACGTTAGAATCCCTCGCTGGGCTCGGGATTCTATTCGAGAATCCTTCGCTTCGCTCCGTGATTCAAAGTAGTGCCGTGCGTTGCCGTCAAAATACAATTTTGCTCCCTTGTTATATAACCTACTATTTTCTACGACTATTTGGTAATTTGCATACTACATAACCACAAGTCGGAAGAATGGGCGGAGACCCTGATGGTCAGGGCTGAGCCCGCATAGGGCGATGGCAGTTAGGATGATAAGGGGATACCGCACGATCTCAGATGAGGCGGCATGCCTCCTAGCTGGGACCCCTCCATGGGACCTGGAAGCAAAAGCCAAGGGTCTGCGTCTCGAGGAATCGAGGCCCAGCGGTCCCTGCTCCACCAGGAAAACGTGGAGATATGGAAGGTGCGACTTGAGCAACCAAAGGGGGGATCCGCCACAATCGCGGCCGTCAGACCGGTCATGGACGAGTGGCTGGAGAGAAGACACGGTGCTCTCTCCTACCGGTTGTCACAGATACCGGGCACGGTAGCTTCGGTAAGTATCTGTGGCGAAGACACCGGGAATCCACAGCACTGCGAGGACCGCAGCGATGACACAGCGCTCCGGTCCTCGCAGTGCAGTGCACAGCAAGATTTAGTCTATTATAAAAAAAATCTGTCCAGTCAATTCAATTATTAAGTCTAACTAACTAACTAACTAACTAACTATCTTCACGCCAAATCCCTTGCGGGGTAGGCAGAAAGAACCGAGCGCCACACGGCACGGTCCATACACACCTCACTTGCTTCTTCAACTTTCATTTTTCTTTTCATGCATGCACGTCGGTTCCTACGGCTCTTGACACCACCTTCAACTAACACACGATTAATTTGGTCGTGGTAGGTGTGTCGTGGCCTTCCCCGACTCCTACGTCCATCCACTTTCGCGTTGTAGGTATATCTGTTTTGTCATTCTTTCATCTCCCATTCGTTCCACATGCCCGAACCATCGTAGCATGCCCTTCCTTACTTTAACACCGACACTCTCTTTCAGACCAACTCTCTTTCTTACATCTTCATTCCGAACGCGATCTGCGAGCGTTACTCCGCAGATTTTGCGTAGCGCGCGCATCTCGACCGCGTTTATTCTACTTTCATGCGTTTCCTGCCATACCCAACTCTCGCTTCCATACGTTAGCGTAGGTATCAGCACCGCATTGTATACTGCGAGCTGGGCCTTTTGACTTAAGCCCTTGGTACCTAAAAGTTTGCCTAACGCTCCATTCACACTATTGCCCGCAGTTACCCTCTTTTCTACATCAGCGGTGTACCGTCCATCCCTGCTAAATGCACATCCAAGATATACAAACTCATCCACCTGTTCCAGCACTACATCATTTACAGTTATCCTGGCATTCGTTCTGTCCTCTTCTCTTTCGAATACCATCACTTTCGTTTTAGTCGCGTTCAAATGTAAGCCTCTCATTAGACAATCATCTTTCATCGTTGTGATTAGTGACTGTAGTTCTGATGGCGATTCGGCTATGAGCACGGCATCATCTGCATACAGCAAACAGTTCACAAGTAAGTCACCCATTCGCAATCCAACATTCATCGATCTTACTCTCTTAAGACAATCGTCCAGGTACAGGACAAACAGCAGAGCCGACAGCACGTAGCCCTGTCTGACGCCAATGTTGACGTCAAACCAGGGAGACAGGCTGCCGCCCACCCGCACACATGCCGTACATCCCACATATGTAGACTGCACAGCACGAAGCAGCGCACCATCAATCCCGTATCCTGGCAATATATCCCAGAGATCCTTCCGTACAACTATGTCAAATGCTTTCTCCATGTCCACAAAACCGCAGAAAACCTTCCGGCCTACAGCCAGCTGCTTCTCTACGATGTTGCGGAGAGAGAAAACTTGGTCCATACATCCCCTTCCATTTCGGAAACCACCCTGCGCCTCCCACAGTAATCCGTCAGATTCCACCCTCATTCTCCTTTCAATAATTTTGCCATACACTTTAGCTGCTATACTGATCAAACTGATGGCCCTATAGTTGGCGCACTCCATACGTGAGCCCTTGCCTTTATACAAGGGCACGATGATAGCACGCCTCCAGTCCATTGGGACCCTTCCAGTCTTCCAGCATAGATTGCTCAATGACCAGAAGGCGTCTCGGACGCAAGGACCACCTAATTTGATCATTTCAGCAGATATCCTATCAATTCCCGCAGACTTTCCATTTTTCAAGCTTCGTATCGACCATTCAATCTCTTCCAAAGTAATATCTCCGCTTGATGCTTGCACCGCAAGATCAGACATCGACTCCCTCGCAGTGCCCGCATCCGGGAGATATTCATACATTTCTCCAAAGTACTCATTCCACCGCTCTAACACCTCTAATGGGTCCGCAAGAATGTCCCCAGCTTTACTCTTTATCTTATCCATTCTGGAAACTGACGAACAGCTCCGAGACTTCTTGACCTCCCTCCAAAAGAGTTTGGTATTTGTCTCGAAGTTCCTCGTCAGTTTCTCTTCCGCAATCAAATTTATTCTTTCACGCTTCTCTTTCACTAAAGCTTTGGCTTCATTCTTGCAGAGGCGGTAAATTTCATTCTTCGTGTCTTTCATACTGTCATTCAGTTGCAAAGATGAGACATAATCCAACCACGCTTTCTTCTTTCTTGCTACCTAGGATTGTACCTCTGCATCCCACCAGGCATCACCTTTCGAATGTTCATGTCTCTTTGCACTCCCACATGCTTCTTTTGCACTATCCACTATACTTTCTTTCATAATATTCCAGCATTCATCCACATCTAAGTCGGAAAGGCTCGCGTTTGCAAGCCTTTCACTGACTAAGCCTACATACATACTCCTTACGCTTTCATCTTCCAGTTTTTCACTCTTTATCCTTTCATTGTCTCCGAAGGGGACACGCACTCGCCAGTGCCTCCACTTCTTGAAAAGACCAACAAACCGGCTTACCACCAGGTAGTGGTCAGTTTCAAGAGTGGGGCCTTTGTAGGCTCTTGTATCCCTTATAGCCTCTCGGAGACGACTGTCTATCAAAATCAAATCAATTACACTTTTTTCTTCTTTCCGTCTCCAAGTATACGTGTGGATATCTTTGTGACGGAATAAACTGTTCGCCACAAGGAGGACACGCACTCGCCAGTGCCTCCACTTCTTGAAAAGACCAACAAACCGGCTTACCACCAGGTAGTGGTCAGTTTCAAGAGTGGGGCCTCTGTAGGCTCTTGTATCCCTTATAGCCTCTCGGAGACGACTGTCTTTCAAAATCAAATCAATTACACTTTTTTCTTCTTTCCGTCTCCAAGTATACGTGTGGATATCTTTGTGACGGAATAAACTGTTCGCCACAAGGAGGTCTCGTTCCAAGCATACGTCTAAGATTGACTTACCAGCATCATTCGCTCTCTTATCTCCATGCGGACCAAGGACAGCATCGAAGCCATCTCGCTTGGTCCCCACCCATCCATTCAAATCACCACACATGATCAACTTTTCATTCCCCTCAGCCAAATCGAGGACGTCCCTAACGGAATCCCAGAACTCCGCGAGCACTTGGGGATTAGCCGAGCTGACGGGAGCATAGGCTGCGACCAAAAAAACTCTCGTGATCCCCAGTTTTATACGTACCCACAGGAGTCTTGGGCCTGCCAATCCATAATCTTTCACTCCAGAAGCCAAACGGGAGGAGAGCAAGACACCCACTCCCTTACTGGCATGATCCTCTTGGTCCACTCCGGACCACAAAGCAATTATGCCGCCAGGAAGATCGTCGATGCCGCTCCCCTTCCGCTTCGTTTCTGTGACACACAATACATCCAGGCATCGCTCTTTCATTACATCTATCAATTCATTCATCTTACCTTCCATACCACCACGCACATTCCACGTGCCTATCCGGCACTCGGCTCCTCGCATCCCGCCAGAGTTGGCGCTGCGTGAAGGGTGGCGGCCCCCTTCGCCGCGTGCGCATGCAGTCATACCGACGACGGGGGCACACCGGTATGCGTCGCCTCGGGGGGACGCCCTAGCCCTGTCGGGACTCATTTCTCGGTAGTGATTGGTTTCGCGTTTTCGCTTTCGCCGCTACTTACGGGGAGGGCCCGAGCACAGGTAACGCTCTTCGTGAAGGCACACTACATCCTCCCCTGAATTATTAAGTCAATTATTTTAAAACAGCCTTAATCATTAATCTCTTTTATGATTACGCCAACACGCCATTTTAGGTTTACCAGCACATTCAAAGAAACCCCTACAATTAATTTTATTAGTAAGTATAGGTATTGATATTGATAATACGTATTGTAAACTAGCTGACCCCGCAACATCGTTTACGTCACATAAGGTGTATGAAAGGAGAGGTATTTCTTCATCAGACTCATCAAGCAGCGTGTGAAACTGCCCTGTTTGCTTAATCATAAAAGATCTTAAAGACTAAGTCTATTTTAAAACAATTCAGTACTATTTATGATTAAGCCAACACTCCAGTTTAGATTTACACTCACATTCAAAGAAACTCCTACAATTAAAATTTTCAAAATATCTGATTCTTAAAAGTGTTATAACTTTTTTATTTATAAACTGATTGACATGAAATAAACGCTAAGTGTTACGTGGAGCAAACCTCAACACAATAAAAAAACCGCGTTGCAATCGGTTAAGCGGTTACTGAGATAAGCGTGCACAAACGTACAGACAAACAGATATACAGACATACAGACAAACAGACAAACAGACGAAAATTCTAAAAATCATTGTTTTGGGTTCTATTGCGTTCATAAAGCCCCCTTATAATATTTTATCTTATTTATCTTCCATGTACAGACAGCGACTTGAGGGGCTAAAAAGGCAACATTGTATGTTTCATATTTGAAACGTAAAATGATTAGTACACTCGAGAGCAATGAATCCGGGTCACTTAAAGAATCCTAAAAATCTCGGAAACTAAAAATGCTAGGTTAATGCAATAAATTGTATTTAATAGACAATGTAATACTCCTTAAATGAAGGTATTAAAACTTCTTAGTTATTGTAAAGTTATATCATAAAAAAATCAAATTTGAAAAAGGGCCACTTTCGAAGATGGAACTACGAAATTACAGCATTTGGTGTTGCTTTTGTTTGTAATCTGTCATTTATGTGGGTACATAAACCATGTTGATAGTGCTCTATATTCATTAATCAAGCTGACATTATGTCGCTTACGCCTGAAGAATGCACCAGAATACTTACAATGCTGGAAACCGGCCGGAGTCAGCGCGATACAGCCAGGACTGTCGGTGTGTCGCTGTCAACAGTACAAAGAGTTCTCCGACGTTACGAAGAAACTGGTTCTAACCTACGCAGACCAGGAACGGGCAGAACCAGGTGTACCACAGCACGAGAAGACCGATACTTGGTGAACACCATGCTTCGAAATCGCTTTCTCACAGGAACTGAACTCACCAATCAGTTTCGACGCCTCGGAGGAAGTAACCCAAGAGCATGGACAGTAAGACGTCGGCTTGCTGAATCTAACTTAAAACCCCTTAGACCTGCAAACGGCCCTAAACTGGAGCGTGGGCATCGTATTTCGAGACTAAGGTATGCCCAGAGCCACGTAAATTGGAGTATTGAAGATTGGTCAAAAGTTATGTTCTCCGACGAATCAAAATTTATGCTCTACAAGCACGATGGAAGACACAGAGTGTATCGAAGACCAGGGGAAAGATTCAAGCAAGCATGCATCGAAGAAAAAGTAGCCTACGGTGGTGGGTCTGTACTTGTGTGGGCCGGAATTTCTTCTGAAAGTCGCACAGAGCTGGTGATCATAGAAAACGGCTCTTTAACTAGCGTAAGATATGTGGAAGAAATCCTCAATGATCACGTTGGTCCATTTATGGTCAATTTAGGTGAGGATGCTATATTTATGCATGACAATGCCCGACCTCATACAGGTAGGATTGTGAATGACTACCTTCAAGAGATGAACATTACTCGTATGGAGTGGCCAGCGCGCAGCCCGGATATCAACCCGATCGAGCATGCTTGGGACGAGCTAGGCAGATGCGTAAAACAACGAAACCCTCCCCCAATCACGCTTCGTGAGCTCAAAATTGCTCTCACAGAGGAATGGGAGAATATTCCCCAAAATCGTATAAGGAACTTGGTGTACAGCATGCCAAACCGCGTAAACGCAGTAATGGAAGCACGAGGAGGCAATACGAAGTATTAAAATTCAAGAAAATCGTAATAAAGTTCAAAAATTTCATGTTTCCTATTTTTGTTTTAAGGAGAGATCGGCAGTTTTTTCTTTATGTAATTTTGTGTTAATAAAATGTATGGTGACTCATATTTTTTTTACTTTCATTTAAGGAGTATTACATTGTCTATTAAATACAATTTATTGCATTAACCTATCATTTTTAGTTTCCGAGATTTTTAACATTCTTTAAGTGACCCGGATTCATTGCTCTCGAGTGTATGTCTTGTATGTTCTGGATTTCAAATTATATGAATTGTGTGTTTCATATTATGAAACATACAATGTTGCCTTTTTAGGCCCGCTGTTACGATTTTATTATATGTATTGATGATATGTAATAGATAGATATTATATATTTACAATATAAAATTTAAAATACAATACAAAAACACCTTTACATCTAATAAAATAAAGAATGACTAAAATGTCTAAGTCTATTGATTGTCGAACATCACTATTGTAGCGGGTCACCCTTTTTTGTATCAGTGACAGTTGCACTTGTCATTTTACTGACTGAGATTAATAATCCGACTTTAGACGCTTTTGAGTTTTTACTCCCACATACATACAGAATTCAATTGTTCTCTGCCAAACCCCTAGACTTAGTAGTAGCGTGATAATCATAATTATGAAGCTTATGTAAAACTATCCGCATGTAAAAATTGAACTAAACCTATTTCGTAAGCATGTCTTTTGCCCATAATATAGTATACCTATAGATTTTAATCGTTCTCTGCCAAGCCTCTAGGCTAAGTAGCGTGATTGAATATTTACAATAGACTAAAATCTTTAAGCTTATTTACATTAAATAGCTGTTCACGCGACTTCAGCCGAGTAGAAGTCGTTATCGCGTGAAAGTCGTTATCGCATAAAATCATAACACTCCTTTTGCGCAGTTAGTTTAAAAGTAGCCTATGTCCTTCGCAGGGCCTCGAACTATCCACATACCAAATTTTATCTCAATCGCTCCAGCCGTTTAGGCGTGAAAGTTTGTTATCGCGTGAAAGTCGTTATCGTATAAAATCATAACACTCCTTTTGCGCAGTTGGTTTAAAAGTAGCCTATGTCCTTCTCAGGGCCTCGAACAATCCACATACTAAATTTCATCTCAATCGCTCCAGTCGTTTAGGCGTGAAAGTTGTTATCGCGTGAAAGTCGTTATCGTATAAAATCATAACACTCCTTTTGCGCAGTCGGTTAAATAGTAGCTCATGTCCTTCTCAGGGCCTCGAACTATCCCCATACCAAATTTCATCTCAATCGCTCCAGCCGTTTAGGCGTGAAAGTTGTTATCGCGTGAAAGTCGTTATCGTATAAAATCATAACACTCCTTTTGCGCAGTCGGTTAAAAAGTAGCCTATGTCCTTCTCAGGGCCTCGAACTATCCCCATACCAAATTTCATATCAATCGCTCCAGCCGTTTAGGCGTGAAAGCGTAACAGACAGACAGACAGACAGACAGACAGACAGACAGACAGACAGAGTTACTTTCGCATTTATAATATTAGTAAGGATAATAGAATATTATAGAATTATAGATTATAGTCTGGAATAACATTTAGGCTTTATATTCCTCAAATACAGTCCCATGAGATGCAGAAATTCTTCCTTTATAAACATTAAACTAGTTTCCAGAACAGATTCAGATAAAGCTTAATTAAAAGTTTTTTCTGACCCTTTGATTCAATTATAACGATAAAAAAAGTATTTCAATTGCCACGCATACCGGGTTTTTAGCCAGTCGCCTAACAATCTTAACTAGGGCCATAGAGTTTATTTGTTTATCTGTGTAATGTGTTTTTAACTCGCCGTTTATTAATTTAACAGAAATGAATATAAGTACGGGTCGCAGCATTTAATTAAGATTTGTTTGTGATACGAGTAGTTGGGTTCAAATGTAGAACGCCATTGAGTAACTCTAATTCAGTTTAAATTTGGAATATGTGTTATTGTGGTAGCCATTTTAAATAAAGAAGACGTTATTTATTTGGCATTCAAATCATGTCAAAGTGTTTTTCTTTTATTTTATTCAATCTACAGTTGAGTTGGCAAAAGATTTCAATCCATACAGCCTTGTATTTTTTTAGTTTATAATCGACGAAGATCGAAAGTTGATCTATTACATTAGACTTTGGATGTAACTAGAATTGTACGCTAATTTGAAAGAGAGAGTTTCTAGTCTATTTGAAATTATTTATTCCGAGCAATTAAACCCCATTACCTGTTTTTTATTTATGAGTTTCTCTTTTTAAAGCGTTTATTTTGCAAGTTTAAATTAAAATCTATTATATAAGTAATTTAAAACAATTATAACACCAGAAATTTAAAAAGCGGCTTCACTGAACAGTTAGGAATGAAAATAATTCACAGCACAATAAAAATACTAAATACGGTCAGCAATAAAACCGGAACACTTCAATTAATTCTGTCTCGTCTCGCAATTGTGCGGACTTTAATCGAAAACAAATGGTTACAATTCAGTGGCTTATGAAACAGATTATACAGTTGTCCCTACGAATAGGGGTGGGAAAACCGAAATCCGTCTAGGACTTAGTGAACACAAGATAAGACGTTAAGATAACCTTAGTTATGACATTATTAGAGGGTTACACAAGTTTCAGAGCACTGGATATAGCTGGTTCGAATATTATACCATGTGGCATGTAAATAATAATAGGTAGTAATCTGTGGATTGGCAGCATTAAATGGGTAGGTTTGAATTTCTCGTCGACAGTTATATTTTAGGTTCATAAGCCGTGAAATCTACTCTCTAATCCATCGCAACGTACAGAGATTGAGAGTCCACAGCCGGAAGAGCCATTAACAGTGGCCATCAAATTGACAACTAAAATATGCCTATCCATATTACAAAAACAAATATGTAGGTATGATCATCGTATTAGTTTGTATTGTAAGTACCTACCTATATATATCTATACGGGAAAACTGTTTGGTCGTTTCAATGAATAGAGTAATTACCAATCTAGTGAATAGCATTTCTCACATCAATCAAGTAACAAAATTAGTCGAAATAGTCTTTTTTTAATATTAAGCTCGCCAAATTGACGTCGCCACTGATGGAAAGCCGTGGCGCATCTAGTAGTCCATGGAGATCTTTCCTAATTTCATTTCGGAAGGGTTTGTTTTCTTGTAGACAAAGCGAACAAAATACAGTACCAACCCAATGGCTTCATTATGTAATTCAGCAGATGCACTTGCAAATATGACGCTCTGAAACATTGTCACGTGGTTTCAAATAACATAATCATGAAATGTCAGATATTAAAAATTTTCACAAATAACGGAGAGGCTGAATTATTAATACACATATAAGCAAAAGGTCTAATCCCTTCTAATACCTACCCCGACCTCTTTCCCTTCACAACAACCTCTCAAATATACCAGATAACTCATACTTTAATAAATAAGTAAGTTTAGGACCTAAAAACCGGACTTGCCAGAGGTCAAACTACTAAAATATTCGGCTACCATTTTGTTAGAAAGGTAGGTACTTAATTATTTGTGTCAATTTCTTTTGCTGACGTTACTGTCTCGAAGGCATTAATGTAATACTGCCGTCCATACTAATTGAATAGTGAATACATAAATTATGTGGTTTTACTACCGATATCTATCTGGAAAAAGTTTATTTAGATAGGGTTCTATTCTATAGGATTTATGTTTCTTTAAAAGATAGTCAAAGTCACAATCATATTAGAGGAAATTATCACAATGTCATCACGTTTTTTTGAGAGCTAGTGTTATTTGTAAAACTACATAAATGCCTATTTATGTATCGAAAAATACACGAGCTTCGAACCTATACTAATATTATAAAGAGGAAAGATTAGTTTTTTTTGTTTGTTTGTTTGTAACGATTAGGCTCCGGAACTACTGGACCGATTTGAGAAATTCTTTCACTGTTGGGAAGCTACATTCTTTGCGGTGAACATAGGCTATATTTTACTCCCGTATTCTCACGGGAACGGGAACTACGCGAGTGAAACCGCATGACGTCCGCTAGTCAAATATAAATTTGTTTCTGAGTTTGGGTATTTTCATTAATATTATGAGTGATATTATAAAGGTAATAACTATTATAAAATTTACCCTATTCTGCCATTTTAGTTAAAGTTTTCTATCTTCCAAGACTTTTAAAATTTAGAACTCAAAATTGCATGAAACTTTTGAGACATAAAATTGGCGTGAAATTCAGACAAAAAAGATTGCATTAATGTCTTTAGAAGTGGATATAGACTAATTTATTAAAGTCCGCAGTTTCAGTCTAGCCTTTAGCTAAGCTCGAAAGTTCATAAAATATTTACACTTAATATTCCGAGTTGTTCGTGGTTCGTAATTTAAAATCCTCCATTGTGAGTTTGTGGAGTTTGAAATATCATTGTTTGATATTAAAACAGAGCTGATAATATTTTACTTAAAAGGATTAAATACACTTTTTCTTTTGAAGAAGTGTATTGGTATAGTTCATTTATAAGCGTTTCCATGCTTCAGAAGGTTTACAGTTTTAGTAGCCGTTATGTCAAAAAGCCTTATGGAAATTTTGAAAATTGGTAACAGCAAGTACCTCCCCAGTATCTTTTTTCAACACGGCAATAAAATTATGTATGAAAAAAAATTAAAAGTATTTATTACGTCGGGCAACTTTTAAAACGTAGGCGTCATATTCCAGGCGTGTTTCTATCTACCCCTTTGGCGAAAAATCCGTGACTATACGTGTGTAAGTAATAATATATAATACTAGCTGTGCCCGCGACTTCGTCCGCGTGGAATGTAATAAAAAAAATAGTATATTTAGTTTTTTTTTTTGTTTTTGGCATATTTTCTAAAATAAAAGATTTTTTCTAAAATAAAAGTAGCTTAAGTTACTCCTTAGCCAGTGAAAGTCCCGTACAAATCGGTCCAGCCGTTCTAGATATTAGCCGGAACAAACAGACAGACAGCCAGACAGACAAAAATTTTAAAAATGTATTTTATGTGTACCGTATATATAGGTACATTCATTTGCATGTAGTAGAAAGCGGTTATTTTAATATTACAAACAGACACTCCAATTTTATTTATTTGTATGTATACATGTATGTATAGATGTACCTAATACAATATAGACGAGCGTCTCTGCCAGTTGGCGCGGAATTTTGTCCTCGGTACCTCATCCCAAGGGAACTTATAACCGGGATAAAATCCTATTTGTTATTCCAGATTATAATCTATGCCTGTACCAAATTTCAGTCAGAGCCGTTATAACGTGAAAGTGTAACACATCCTGACATCCTTTCCTGGGACATCCTTCCAAGGGCTTACCCGGAGCTCCCAACCATAGGCTGTTGGGCGTTCGCCGAGGACTATCGGCCTCCATGACCGGGGGCCTGAGGATGGTGAGAGGGCGGCTCACCGTCCTTACAGAAGCAGGCCCATGACGGCAGCGTGACGTGAGGAACTCACGCACGACCCCCCTTAGAAGCTGGATCACACCCGAAACCCACCAAAGACGCGGGATAGCACCCGAACCACCCCCTGGGCGAGGCCGCAGTGGCGGCCGTGGGTCTGTTGGGAGTCCTGGGACATCCTTCCGAGGGCTTACCCGGGGCTCCCAACCATAGGCTGTTGGGCGTTACGTGAGGTTTTTTAGTCGGTAGGAGTCCGGCATAAAATCCATTTTTTTTGGATTTTCCCTCATGTTAAAAAAAAAGAAAAAAATCCGACATCATCTCAAACTTTCGCGTTTATAATATTAGTAAGATAAGATTACTAAACTTCCAAAACAAGGAGAGATGTTTATTAATTTAACTCAGTTTTTTATATCTATCTAGGTATAAAAGTAGGTAGTAAAATACTTAATAAAAAACATTATAAAGATCTATTTAAGATAACATATTTTATATTACCATTTGAAATACTAGACAAACAGGAAACATAAAATATAAACATTGTTCCGTCAAGGACCGAAATTCCACAGAAATAATTACTAAGACTTAAATTTTGTGATGCTTTTCGAGTTTGGTAATTAACGTTAGGTCGGAATAATGAGAGACCATATTGTTTAAATTTAACATCTCACTTCCTTGTTTCTGCTTATAAAGTTAGATAATGTTCATTATTTAACTTTCGCGAATTATGTTTGCTAAATTTTAGAATTTTACATACCTACCTACTTATCTACATTTTGTTTATTGTGAAGTGTTGCTTAGAAATTTGAATGAGTTTTATTCGAGATCGAGGTAACGATAGCATATATAGACAATTTTAAAAATTTTAATTAATTTAGATTTAATTTTAAATTAATTTAAAGCAATACAAAAAATTAGATTTAAAGATTTCGAAATAATATTCGTTTTTTATATCATGGTGTATTTTTACTTATTAATCAATGATATAAAGCTGTAGTAAAAGTTTAGTTTAACTACTCGATAAGAGATGGCGCTACCGTACCGATTCAGACCGACGAACACATCAGGGTGGAGAGGAAATAACAGCTAAGACATAAAACATGTCACAAACGCATTAAACCATTTCCGATATGTAATAAACCTGAGCTTTTACTTGATTTCATCGCCTATTAATCAGGTACGATGTTTTGACATCAAAATAAAAGGTTATTAGGTAATACAAGCCATTGTCAAACATAATAAAATATTATCAGTATCGACAACCTTTTATATTTATTCAGGAGATAATAACAATTTGTCTTATTCTTTTTAAGGAAAATGTCTAGTATATTTTGTCGCTCCTTTGGGAGAACATAATCGTTGTATGTGTCTTTCTTGTCACATAGTGTAGTTCATTCCATTATCTTTTTATACATTACAAATATAAAAGATAATAGAATATTATGACAATTTTGAAGACTTATTAACAGGGCACATAATGTTTTACAGAAATTAAGATTATTATATTACTGTCTATCTAGATGAGTAGTCTAAAAAGGGCCTAAGTGGTGATCTTTATTTTAATAGATAAAAAAGATATGAATAAAATGTAATTACCTAGAGTAAAACGAAAATATTTGAAATAAAAATGATAATAAAAGCATACTTGTTTCATAAAACCACTGTTACTTTTTTCCCCTTAAATTCTCAGAATTGTGTAATATAAAAATTTGTCCACGCATTTTCAGCTTTAATACAAAGTAATGAAATTACAGAAAGTAATAATAACTTAATATTTGTAGAAAGAATAACAACGTTTAATTTGAATGTTGGTCTTTGCTCAGCTACTTTGTATAATTTTTTCTCAACTTTTAATTTTACGATTCTACGAACGTTTATTTTATTATTATAATTTTGTTTTTACATTAAGTTTCACAAGATTTATAACGTAAAAATGTTTTGACCTCCTGATTCTTAGAAATATTATAAGTATAAATTAATTATATTTATTGTACTTTGACGTTCCTAACACATTTTTTTTCTATAAATACCTACTGATTTTTACATAAATAGTAATTCAGTCCACACTCTGTTAAGGCTCTTTATATTAAAAACTACTCATTCGTAGTTGCTATCACTTGATGAAAACTTACCTTTTCATTATTTCACTGGTATATTATAAATAGGTAACCTTTTTATGTAAGTACTTTCTTTCTATCTTTCTTTTTTCAACTTATTATAGAGGTAATTAGGTGTAGAACAATTTTCCAGCAACTTCTGCATATTGTGTACCTATTTAATTTTTATTCTTTTTATAACAAGACTACATCGTGACTGCCAAAAGAATTAACTCTTCTAGAATCAAGTAAAGTACTTAAACCACTGCTGTCAATTTACGAGATTTTGAACTCGATTTTCCACTTCTAATTTAAAACACATTTAGTTTACAATTTATAACATCAAAAGCAACAGAAATTTTGTAGCACTAAGTTCAAAGATACAACAATTTAAACAAGTTTTGAAACAACAAAGATGGTGTTTTGTTTTTAAACACGTGCTGGTAAAGTTGATCCCGGTGTTCATAAAAGGAAAACACTTCAACTCCCAAACCGGGATCAAACTATTTATAGTGAAGGAAGTTACTTTTTAAGGGCGTGTAAGTTAATAGTTTGAAAATTATTGTCGCATTTAACATAGGGATGTTTATTTATGACACGGAGCTTAATTTATTTGGGAACAGAGTGAGATACGGTTTAATTTTAGTTGCTAGGTTAAATTACACCTTTAGGTACTTAAAATTTGATATAGAACGTCGAGTAGATAGACAGAAATTAGACAAATAAACGAAAAGAGTTTGCAATATTTTCAGCAAATTAAAAAGTAAACGAAAATGTCGAATCAACGGATATCATTGTATTAGATATGTTAAATAAATAAATAATTTATGTAATAATTTTTACTTTCACTTTCAGTTTACGATAATTCGCAAAACATTTTTATTTGATGTTATTTCATACTATACAGAGAAAAAAACGATTATTATACACCTAAAATAAACTCGTGTTTACGCGTTTCATTAACATAAAACTTATATAAAATCTAAGAAAAAAAACGGTAGCCATTTTTATTTTCCACGATAAATTTCTTTTATGTTAATGGATCAAATAAACTAGATATTACTGAAATTCAAAAACTTTTAGATATGTCTGAAGTTGGACGTCGTAAAATCTTGAAAAAAGGGAAATATCTACTAACACGCCATAAAGTTTCATTTTACGAGAGCAAAGACCAACTAATACCTATGGTTTTTATTAACCGTTAAACTAAAGCCGATAGTTAATTTTAACCACCGACGATATAAATTAGGTTTAAGCCAGATATTAATGCGCGTATTAGGAATTTATGTACGGAGTTATTATCGGTTTTTAAATACGTTTTGTAATGATTTAAGAATACTGCATTTTGATGGTTATTATGTATGAAGATGATGTTCGCGACTTCATATGAGTAATGTTGTTCGCCATTTTGTTAACAGAATTTAATTAGTTTCTACAATTAAAGTGAGATTAGAAATAGACACTTCAATTATTAATGTATCAAATAATCATTACGATAAACCTGATGATAATTTTTGAGAAAATACAAAATAGTTCAACATCATATTCGATATTGCAGTAATTTTGAACCGCTCAATATGCATTAAAATTTCATTTTATTCACTCTGAAAGTAGCAACATATTTTGTCATTGAAAAACAAAAACCAGGAAGTAAGCTTCCTTTGTGTTTGGCAATATTTCAATAGGTATAAGTTCGAAATACAAAAAAAACTCGCACACAAAAACATATTCACCGCCATTCACAAGCGCGTCTGTTTTGTTTCTACGTACGCTGTTTGGCGTATTTCGTTCATCATACAGAAAACACGTGGTTGATTTCTAACAAAAATGTTTAGTTTATGTTTTGTTTATGTTTTGGTAACGGGAGCGAACGTATGGTTACATACGACTACTTTGTTGTGGCACAGTTAAATCTTATTACTTCGTGGAAAGTTCGTTATGTTGCCTAAAACGCACGTGTAAAAACAGAATAGATTTTGAGATGTTTTTTGAAATACGACGTTATAGTCTAGTTCCAGAGATAGATGTAATCCAGTGTAGTAACGTAGTTTCTAGGATGATGGGAAATATGCCCATATTTTCGTAACGAAAACGATTAGGATTAGGAGCAACTCTTTGATAATAAATATTTGCACATACTTTTTCAGTGGTATCGCAGAGGCAATACATGTCATTTTATTATCATACATGTAAGACACTATAACGATTGTTTAATAATAATATCAGTGTCACAAATATGTCAGAACAACATGTTTGTGACAATGAATTCTAATATTGTTTAAAGAACTGCCTTTGAATGCTAGCCTAGAATATGAATAGCAGGATCAAATACCGATTTGGACAAGTTCACGAGAACTTGGACAATAAAATTTGACAACTGTTATACACCTACATTTTTGTTTTTATTGTTAGCAAAGAAAATTCTTTTGCATTAGCAATAGAGAACTTTACAAACTAATTTTCAGTCCTAATTGAGTCTAAACGAAGCTTCCAAAAGTCGGGCATTCGGCCAATACGTATTACGATTTAGGTCATAGAGTATTATCAACTTTTTTCATCAAAACAAACAAAAGGCTCCGGAAAACATAACTCTATTCCCACTACTTTTGACATTGCTATGATGTATGGCTTTCGGAAGAAAAATTGTTTATTGCTGTATATAGTGTGGTTTATTCTGTTAATGCTCGTTCTGCTGTTTGGGTATTGTGTTTGTCCATTCAATCAATAGATTTTTGTCCACTTCTCATATTTTGGTGTCTAATAATAAAAGCGATTATACGAGTGTGTCATGAGAAGATGCCAAGATGGCTACCGTATGTAAAACACAAGATCAATGAAATTTACTGTCTACATTAATGTGTGTACCTAGTTTTAGTTTCACTGGACTTATGATTAAATAGGTATGTATTTTTATTATTTTAGATTTTTTTTATACCACTAATTAACTGATCATATACTTATATTAGTGGTATAAAATAAAAACTCGTAACTCTAGATTTTTGCAAAACTAGAGAGGTTAAGGAACCGACGTCCACATCATTGGAAGCTCTCTACTAATAAAAACCATTTGGCAAAAATTAATTAAAAATTCGTATTTTCGAAAGCTTGTATTTTATAGAAAGTTGAATACTTACATTTTTTTTTTTTGAAAAATATTAACCGGGTCATTGAGATTTTTATATGTTTTGAAATTATCATACCAAAGCATCAAAGCTGTGCCGAAAAGAAAAGACGACTTTTGCTGAACATGAATCTACAAAATAAACATTTTGGTAATATTAAATTAAAATAATAATAATTCAATATCATATTCCTAATTTAAAACAACAAAAATGATGCCATGATAGTCAAAAGCAATGAAAGTCAAAGTTTGTATGCGAAGTTAAGTTGCGCTACTCGATCACAGATGGCGCAACGCGTCTGATAAGCAAATTTAACTCGATACGGGCCGATTCCTGATAATACGATAGTGTTAATTTCCAGTTTTTTCATCGTTGGTAGTTACTTTGTGTACATTTATGGAGAAATGTGAATTGTTTTTATTTATAGTTAGTTAATATCATTATGGCGAATATCAGAAAGTCTAGAAACTGAACAAAGTCCTATTCAAAAAAAAGGGATTATGAGTTTTTATTTCATGTAGTAACTAGTAAGTAAATGATATCATAACAAATATCAATGGAAATGAAATATTTTTATGGATCTGGATTTTATTTCTATATGTAATACCTACTCATTGATAAATTTGCTAGTTTAAATTTATGGTACGGCACTAAGATTTTCAGGGCCCAAGTCATCTCGAAGAGCAGAATGGAAAATACACTAGTCTAGAGATTGAGTGGCTACTTCCGATAGTGACAAAAACAAGTCAATCAAAGCGCTCAAATGGTACAAAGTTGAGACTATGAATGCAATAAGAATTTCAAGCTAAGATGAGAAAAAAAATTAAGTAGGTATACCTAATATACCTATGAATTGAATACACTGTTAGGCCAGTCAACCTCGCATTATGATTGAAAGAGGCCTACGTCCAGCAATGAACGGCGATCGGCAGTTTTATCATATCCGTTTAAAAAGAAATATATTTCTTGTAAAAGTCATAAATTAAATATACTATTCGCGATATCGATAAAACTGTAGACAACAAAATAATACAGGGCTTCGAACTCATTTAAACATCGAACATATTCTTCAGAATGACTCAACGATTCATTTGTTGTACAAAAGAGTATTATGTCAAATGAATGAACTTTATACCGAAAACGTAGACAGTGCGATAAAGGTTAAAAAAAATAAGGAACATGACTGAACTGGTAATCTTAGAGACTTTTTACAAATAAATTCTAAATTCAAAAAAAGGAGCCGGATTCTGAATCGTGCTATGAAATCACGTCTCTTTAATTTGGTTTGCTACGGTTTTTCTGAGTCACTTTCTAAAAAAATATAACTTAAAATCGGAGCTGTCTTTGAACATACGGTATTCGAAGATGCGGTAACCCGACACATTGAATACTGATGTTATTTTCTAAGCGAATGTGTAGTCGTCAGCATAAAGCTTTATGATTATGACTTATACGTGGAATGATCACGATTGTAATTTAGTAGGAATGGCAGACGAGAAAATTAAAACTCAAACAATAATATTCTGTAACACGAATTTATATTCGTAGTTAGGAATAAACTCAAGCATATTATAGGTTCGACAAATTTATAACTCTAGTTATAAATGATCAGAAGAAAATAAATATTCATCAATTCATTTCATTGACAAATTTATAGAGATTACAAAACTATAAATAATAACATTAAAAACTATTCGAACCATGAACAATATTACGGAGAAAAGAAAATAAATTAGGGTAGAGACATATAAAATGGCTTTTGTGATTGATGACTTCAACAATAATAAAATAACAGAATTGCAGAGGCGTGGTTAAATTTTTCACGGCTATGCTCCCAATTTTTTTGGCTGTTTTAGAAGAGTATCCTAAAATACAGACGCAATTTTGAAATATGCTGTCGAGATAATATAATTTTTGTTTTAGATGCCAAAATGATAGGGGGGTAATTTATCATAAACATCTTCATTTCTGATTATGACTAGGTACTTTATTTCATTCTTAGTTATTTTCAATCAGATTAGCTTTGAGTCAACTTCTATTAATTATAATTATTGTATTTGTAACGTTGTTATTCTGATTGTAAAGATCTCGTTCTGATAAGAATGACCTATCATCTTATTAGATTTTGTCAACCTGTTATTTTACCAAATATTCTTAATACTTACGTATTGTATCTATTATCAGCATTTCTTTCAGCTACATAACTATTTGTCTTTCTCAGAATGCGACATTAAGCTTAATGAGTTTTCGTCTTTCGTTTCAGATTTATAAAATCTGTTCCATTTCTGTTTTCTTGTGTAATAGCTCTCGTTTAATGTACTACCTACTAATTGACAAGACCAACAACCATAACGTCAATTGAACTGGATTTGTGGCCATCACCTATCTATCCTACATTGAAAATTTATTGCCTTTTAATTTATTTAATAACTATATGCGGGCCATTTATGCGGTTTAGTTTTGTCCAATTGGACCTTTTAATGTCCTTTTTTACTTTATTTATATTAAACTTTTTCTTGGATTGGTAAATTGATATTGTAATTTTTAAAAGTGCATAAGTTATTTGCTATTTCAAAGGAAAGATATTAATGTTACAACATATTTTTATTACGTCTGTTAATAACATTACACAGTCGTAATTACTTAACTCGCCAATTAATGTCAGAAGTCTAGATAAAATATGGCACAACAGACTATTCTAGGAATAAACTGAATGTACTGCACTTACCTAAAACTACCAATATGAAACACAAACTAATGTACAAGATCATCAGGAATCTTTGGTAACTAATAAACTAATTATATCACACACAAGAACGGCAATCATCTACGTGACTGCCGAAATTTTATATCACAGTACACATCACTAACTACACTGTATTGGCCGCACTGCGATCCCATCAGGCCATCACTTTAGAAGCACACATTTTTTTGTATACAAGAGGAGTGCAATCGGCTCCACAACTTTTTCCGTTCTTCCCAACTTAAAGTTTTGGTCATCGTACGATATCGATGCGCACGTTATGTTTTACACTTTCCATCACTATTCACGTACTAACAATCGAAATTCAAATCGATTTAATACACTTTTAATTTGTTTAAATGTTTATTGTACGATAGTTTCGGCGACACAATCGACAAAGGTCTGTCCTCGTCGACGTTTGGGACGCAACTGCGTGAAGTCGCCCCCCATTGGTGAAGAATGCGCCGCGCATGGTTGCCACACCGACCACGCTTCACTTGAACACCAGCTGAAATGGAGAGGCGCTTTCGAACACCTAATTTATAATAATCCAGTGTGTTTTGAAATCGGTCGTATAGTATAACCAGACACAGAGTCGTGCATTGTCAGTGGCGTCGGCCCCGATCTTGGCCGCTTATTGCCACGAATTCTTCATACGCATTTGAAATACATGTTCCATCTCACTCGCTCGAGCTTTCGAATGAAAAACAGGTAAACGCTTGGGGCACACAACGGTGTGCAAGCAGATTACGAAACATCCAATTTTATATATCACGGTGTTACAAAATTTAACGGATTTTAATGCGCATGCAAATTGAACATCTGCTTATGATTTTGAAAAAAAAAACAAAATTTTGGATTTTTTAAAAGTTTTGTTTTTTAAATAGCAAGACCGTAATTCCTGTTCACGTATTTTTTTCTTAATAGTCCCTAAATAAGAATATGACAGTTTAGCGTAAAGTTTATTGAAGGTTTTAAGATATGTTTTTTTTATACTTAAGCATAAGTAGTAAGTAGCAATTTCTGAAAAGGAATTTTAAATCTAAATCGTACATTAAAAATCTAGAAACACATTGATCAGTTTACTTGTAGAGCTACGTAGAGTCCTATCATAAATCTCGATGACTAGAGTTAACCTTACAAACGAGACAATTTATTGACAACATGTTCTGTTTAAAGAGCACTATATATTACAGTCCTGTGACAGTTTTTTGCATACGAACGACTTTTATCTACATGTTGTGAATTAACAAACAGATCAAGTGAACAAAAAACACTATTAAGAAGTCTAAGAACTGTGTTTTCTTATCCAGTCAAGAATCGACGATCGTTTTATGTAAATATGTATGTGGGTATATTACTCGCAAAGATTAAAAGTTTATGTAAGTACGTACTTTCTGTTCAAAATATGTAACTTATTTATAAGAAGATCGTTCCTCTGTCAAACCGTATTAACTTGAACATTCTGCTAGCGTACGTGTTTTCCAACTCTGAGTTCTTCAAGATGAGAGTGAATCATTGAGTCGCCAATTTAAGGACCACTGTCGAAAGTCTTGTAAACTGAGATTGACCCCCATTTGCTAGATGTCGGCAATGGCTTTGGCCGGTGTTATTAGTAGCAATGTTCCCAGTAATACATATTAACTTAAGTTATATTTCGTGTATAAAGAAACCCTACCAAGATCTTTATGGCGATAGCCAGCTTCATTTGCAACCTGCTGGTTAAGGGGCGAGGTTATGACGAAGAGAAGAACTGGAAACGAACTCTGCACCAACCCGTCTGGCCAGTATGGTACAGTCCGGCTTTAAAAAAAATAGCCTTAAGCAATGACGACGACACCCAGTAAAATTTAAAGGAACTAATGAGTTTATTGGCAGTCATTAGTGAGGGTAGCGATTTTGACAATTAGTTAATGGCAGATAATGACAAGGCACGTGAGGTGTCCAATGCCTATTATGATGTATGTACTTATTGTCTATCAATACATATAATAAAATCGTAACAGGTCGCTGTCTGTACCTACATGGAAGATAAATAAGAAAAAATATTATAGGGGGGCTTTATGAACGCAATAGAACCCAAAACAATGATTTTTAGAATTTTTGTCTGTTTGTCTGTATGTCTGTATATCTGTTTGTCTGTACGGTTGTGCACGCTAATCTCAGTAACCGCTCAACCGATTGCAATGCGGTTTTTTTATTGTGTTGAGGTTTGCTCCAGTTAACATTTAGCGTTTGTTTTATGTAAATCGGTTTAGAAATAAAAGAGTTATAACACTTTTAAGAATCAGATATTTTGAAAATTTTAATTGTAGGGGTTTCTTTGAATGTGAGTGAACCTAAACTGGCGTGTTGGCTTAATCATAAAAGAGTGAACTGAATTGTTTTAAAATAGACTTAATCATTAAGCTCTTTTATGATTAAGCAAACAGGGCAGTTTCAGACGCTGCTTGATGACTCTGATGAAGAAATACCTTTCCTTTCATACGCCTTATGTGACGTAAACGAAGTTGCGGGCTCAGCTAGTTGATAATAATTGTGTATCCAATTGAAAAAAAAATCACTTAGGCATTTTACAATAAGGACAGTTGGAAAAATAAGAAAGTTTGACTATGCTACGTCAAGGGTTGTCTTGCTATTTAATATAAAATAATGAAATTTACAGAAGACGTTAGAAACGAGAACCTTTGAATTAAGAATAACAATAGAGGATGAACCTGGAAGGAACTTAGTGAATGAATGATTTGATGGCGTTTTACAATAAAAAGTATTAAAAAAAAGACATTCAAATTTAGAATTCATTTCTTTTTAAAACTGTTTATAATGACTCTAGACTCTAGATGCTTTCTAATAAAGCAGAATAGCGAGGATATATTTCTACAGCAATTAATTTTTAAAAGAATTATGTAACACATTTCCCAGTAACTATTAAAAAAAAACATTTTAAATTTAGAACAGATAAGACCTGTTTTTTAAAACTGATTAAAAAGACTCAATAATCCACATTACAACGTGCATTACATAAGTACCTTGGAATGACTGCGTTTCCCAATGACAAGTAGAAAAAAAAAGCATTCAAATTTAGAACCGACTTCTCTTTTTAAACCGATTAAAAAGACAGAGAATGCTCTCTATTCCGCAGTCAAGTTACTTATGAACAATTAACTCCTTGTACAATTACCAGTTTTAATTTCAAGTTTTACACGTTTTATCCGTAGGCAAGTCCGAAACTTCAAAAGTAACCCTTCCCCAATCTTCGGTGTTCACCCCATTCACCCTTTCTATTTACTTTGTTGGAACCAGGGCCAATGATGCATAATATTTAATATTTGACTTGTATCTTTCTTCGCGAATTCCTCTGTGTTTTTCTGTAAGATATTTGACCTAAGGTTTAAAATATTTGGTTTGAAAGCTATATCATTATATTCCTTTTCCTTATTTTAGCATCTAATCTAAAATCTCACAATTCTTTCCTGGGTTGGACGCATTTTAATCACTTCTTAACTATTTCCAGATGAAATTGCCATGACCCGGAATAAATATTGTTTCAAAACAGCAATAAATATATTAAACGCAGAAAATATATTGTAGAGTTTTATTATATGCCCATAGATGTGGTCAAAGAAAATTGTTCAGTTGGACATGAAATCTCTACGAAACCATAAAATGTAATCTTTACTTTGCCATACAAATATGAGCAGTGCATCAATGCCATAATGAGCTCACATCAAATCCCGTCTTCAGACATCTTATGAGCCCAAGGTAGATCAATTTTCCATGGAACTCATGAGGCGCTTGAGATTGCATCTAAGTCTGATTTAACACTAAAATGGTCTCATCGCATAATGTCATTTTCTCGAAATGTCCTTTCTCAAAATGTACTTTTCTCAAAATGTCCTTTTCTCAAAATATATTCTTCTTATCTATTCTTATGTACTTTGTCAATTAACTATTTGCGGGTTTCGCAATCCATAAAGATGTTTAGAAAGTAGACTACGAATGCTATAAACGTATTTCCGATAAAATTTATTCTCAAAATAATAACCTCTTAAGGTTGGATTTTTGAAAAATCCTTTCTTAGTGGGTAGGGTCTACATTTTAGCAGCTTGCCCTAATAATTTCAAGTTTATAAGTCTAAGGGTTCCAGCTGAGGGTTGATAGATGAGTCAGTCACGCAGCCATTTTATTAATATACATGATAAAGACATTCTTATCCTAATAAGCTTTTAAAAGAGACCATTCAAAACAGAATCAATTAACATTATTTTAACCCTACCTTGGGTTGGCGATCATAAAAATGCAAAAGTTTCAAATGTCTGCCCATCAAACGAAATAGTTGTAACTCAGCACTCAGCTCCGGTAAATAGTTTATGTCCGGCAAACAATCGGCTTAGCTCTAGGGCTCTCAATAATAGGAAACATTTATGTCTATATTATTTTAAATTTAAATTAACTCAAAAACAGTAAAATTGACATCATTAATGACTGGTTTAGTCTAGTGGTCAGACTACGGGAGTACGGAATTAGAAGTCGTGGGTTTAATTCCCACTCACGAGAAGACTGTTTTTGATGAAATCGTTGGTATCTTTGTGTGTGCCTACGGGTAACTTATAATTATATAACATGCAGCATCTAAAATATAAATCGAAATTTGTCATTTGTCTTCATTACAAGCAGCTATTTTGAGCTAAATGGCGTTACGTAAAAATATCTCAAAATATTTCTCTTTCATATTTACTTTTTTTTACTATTTTTTTTTCGATAGGATTATCATTCTAAACACCAAATTCGATATAATTTAATGACAGTGTAAATTTCGTTTATGAAATTATTCTTTCAATGGTTGTTATTGACAACCATAAAAGATTGATTTTACGAATGATAGACAAGTACTTTTATAATACTTTTGGCGTAATGGTAAAAGTAATTTAAACAACGCATTGACATATTGACAACCCTAACATTCTCTTCAAGTTTATTCGCTATGAAGTTGGAAACTCTAATCTTTCCACAGTGATTTAGTATAAAACAATTATTCCAAAGATATCGGTGACGACGCAAAGTTTTGGGATTGTCATGTTGCGGGTTCTTACTTGGTGAAATGTAAGATTTTATCTCTACAGACTCGGTTTTGTGTTTTACTTTGTTTTTGGAACTGGTTGTATCAGATTACGGCTCTTATTGACAAGTATGGTCAATAGCCACTTCTTTTTTATCGTAAGTACCTACCTATAGCTCAGCTGTGTCGAAATACAGACTCTTTGCTGGTAAGACGTCCTCAATATCGCTAGGGGTAGCTAATCAAAATTTCAAAGTTCATAATGTCTGACTACCGATAATAACATTACACCCTATGATACGAGTATGCCCTCATCCTTCCGAGGATATACCCTGGACTCCTGGCCGTAGGCAGTAGGGCACCGTGTAGTTTCATAATCAATGGATCCATGAGGATTTCTACACGAAAAAAGAAAAAAAAACACTTCTGCCCAATCTTTCAATAATTGTGCCTCTAATATCTAACCATGACTGACATTCGAATAAAGATTATGATTGACTTTTTAACCTTAGCAATAACTTTCAACACGTAAATCTATCTCTTATAGCCTACATTTTCCATTTCTAAGAAATACTTACATCAAAATTGATGAAGCTAAATATATTTTTGTTAACCGACCGTAACGTTACATCTACAACAACGGATTTATGAACTCACGACTTTGATTGTCGCTCAACGCCTCGACATCTATTGTCGTTTTTCATTGGCTTGTCTGACATTGAGAGGCAATTCTTTAACTTTAAAGGTCACGCCATGTTTAATTTTTTTCTCAAATTTAGATTTCTGTACAATTTTTTTAAGAAAAATTGTATTTTGACGTGTTGATCAAGTCTAAAATATACATTATACATCATTATTTGAACTTGTATCGTTAAATTATGTCTAAAATATTTTTGTTTTTATAGAAACAAAAAAACTAAACTGTCAACGTAGGAAACAGATCATTTCGATAATTATTTCAGTCCAACAGAAGTTTAAAAAAGCATTATCTGTAAGATCAAAAAACCAACCCCCCGGGGTGAGAAAAAAGACAATAATGAAAGCCACGGGCCCTTCCTTAACTGTTATCGATTCAAACAATTTTGGGTGGAAAAAGTTCTCACCATTTCGATAACCACTAAATATACCTTATTTAAAGGACAATAAAGTTAATTTTTATTTAACGAAAGGGAAGGCATTTAGTGTGTTTTTAATTGGAATTTATTATTACTGTAACTGATAGGTTTTACAAAAATGTGGGACATAGAAAAACGAAACGCAATAAATTCCCATAATAATGTTGGAATTTAAATAACATGGCTTTGTCTTATCATTTGGTATTAGAAGCAGAAACTAAAATATATTAGTGATTGCAATGTCAATTTGACATTCCAGATAAATGTCAAATTGACAGTAAAAAGAATAATGCGGTTTTACGTGCAAGCTTTGTGCCATTCATAATGCTGACATAAAGAAGTAATAAATTTGAATTTGTGTCTTTGTGGATCTTCACAAATTAATGTTTTGATCTTTAAATGAACATTAATCTTAGATCCAAAAATAATGTTAAGCTTATCTTTTAACCAATCTGGACATTATCGGCATGTATCTTTTGGGGCTAAAATGAATTAGCAATAAAAACTAACTCTTTAGATTTGTAAGAACTGAGTGAGATTTTGGATAAATTATGTAAATGCTTATACTTTAAACGATTTATATCGATTGTTTCGATGATTTTTAAACATTTTAGAGTTCCAGTATGCAGTTATGTGTTTTTACGAGGTTGTTGAACTGGTTTTATGGATATTACGACGAGAGTATATTTCTTGGTTGAACGTCTGGAAACCGCTGAGAGATTTTATAAAACTTTTTTTTTTGTTTGCAGAATTAGGAATTTGTTTGAGTCACCTCAGGACCACGACAGGTGCGAAACGTCAAAGAACAAAAGGTACTAAAACTTTTAATACAGGTTATAGGTTTACATACTTACCTATAACCTGTATTAAAAGTTTAAAACAGGTTATAGGTATCTATCTATTATCAATTATCATGTTAAGAATTCTCCTTGATCTGGTGCTTAAAGTCTAAATTTATTATGTACGGTCTCCCGTTCCCATGGGAATATGGGATAAAATCAATACATATAATAAAATCGTAACAGGTCGCTGTCTGTACATGGAAGATAAATAAGAAAAAATATTATAGGGGGGCTTTATGAACGCAATAGAACCCAAAACAATGATTTTTAGAATTTTTGTCTGTTTGTCTGTATGTCTGTATGTCTGTATATCTGTTTGTCTGTACGGTTGTGCACGCTAATCTCAGCAACCGCTCAACCGATTGCAATTCGGTTTTTTTTATTGTGTTGAGGTTTGCTCCAGTTAACATTTAGCGTTTGTTTTATGTAAATCGGTTCAGAAATAAAAGAGTTATAACACTTTTAAGAATTAGATATTTTGAAAATTTTAATTGTAGGGGTTTCTTTGAATGTGAGTGAACCTAAACTGGCGTGTTGGCTTAATCATAAAAGAGCTTAATGATTAAGACTATTTTTAAACAATTCAGTCCGGGCCGAAGGTGTGGACTGAATTGTTTTAAAATAGACCTAATCATTAAGTTTTTTTATGATTAAGCAAACAGGGCAGTTTCAGACGCTGCTTGATGACTCTGATGAAGAAATACCTTTCCTTTCATACATCTTATGTGACGTAAACGAAGTTGCGGGCATAGCTAGTATAGCCTATGTTCACCGCGGATAGTGTAGCTTCCCAACAGTAACAGATTATTTCAAATCGGTTGAATAGTTTTGTAGCCTATTCGATCCAAACAAACAAACAATCAAATCTATCCTCTTATTATATTAATACTAGCGGACGTCACGCGGTTTCACCCGCGTAATTCCCGTTTCCGTGGGAATACGGAAATAAAACATAGCCTATTTTCACCGCAAAGAGTGTAGTTTCCCAACAGTGAAAAATTTTTTTCCAATCGGTCCAGTAGTTCCGCAGCCTATTCCATACAAACAAACAAACAATCAAAACTTTCCTCTTTATAATATTAGCAAAGATTATTTGTATTGGATACTTAGTAAGACATTACGAAGTTGCGGTGTTGAATTGAATGTAGGTATTTAACTCAATAAGCTTTCTGGAGTTCACGGCACTGGTATCAGACGTACCTGTGGATATGGACAAAGCCGCAGGCGTCCGGTAGTGAAGTTGGATACGGGCATGTATACAAACAATTAAAATTTTAGTATTAGAGTTAACGATCGGAACGAAGAAAGGTAGTTTGATATTATGTGCTTTTTAAGACTTCCACTTTTATCTGTCAATTATTTAGTATACATTTTTAGTTCCATTAGTTCCTCTGTTATCATGGTGTTTACAATATTGTCGAAACATCGGAAACCCTCGACATGACATGGTAAAAATCCGCTAACTTTAATACTAACGTCAGCGAATATCAAAATTCAAATAACTAAACTAAAATATTGAACAAAAGTGACACAAACACAGATCCCCTACATCGCATTATGTAGGTATGTTACAAAAACAGACATACGGATAGTAAGTATTATTACCATAAGGCTATATACCTACCAAAAATAACAAACTTTGAAAGGATAATACGGGAATATTTATTTAAACCGATACGACTTCGAAAAAACGCGAGAGCCTCAGACAATATTTGAAGAAGCTCATATAAGCCCCCGCTATGTTTGAGAGGCTTAATTGGCTGTAACTTTGACAAACGCTGATATTAAATGAAACCATAAACAATTGATTATGTTTAATATTTTTTTTGGAACTGAATCTGAAAATGCATTTAGGACATTTTGGGGTTGTTTTGTTTTCTGTAGAAGTCATAGGGTTTAGTATCATCTCGAGCTCCTGGCAGGCGTTTGGAAGTTGGGGGATGGTATTTTTTTTAAATTAAATTATTGCAGTTTATAAATAGGTAATTGCTTAACTAGAACTTTTCAACGTACTTAAGCTTAAGGGCTAATTCTGTACCGACAGAGATCAGAACTACACTTTTTAAAAAATTGCTAGCAATACAAGCGAAGGAACATCTTTAAATTTGTTTTTAAATGTAATTGAAATACCACTTTTTGATATAATCGCGATCGATTCATTAAGTTTTCGTTATGTATTTTACCAAATATAGGAAGATCAATAAGGATCAACACTTTGTCTAACACTAATAGGCATATAGAGGCATACAAATATTTATACCGAGAAAGCTATGCTATGACTATTGATCCAGCTCCGCTCGACCATCTCACCATTCATCTCATCAAACAAAGTTCTCAAGAAACCATACCTACCCAATGATATAAAAACTATAGATACGTTATAGACACTTGAAAATGGCAACACGTAAAGAAGGTAATTACCTGAAAATGTGTGACGCGGCTGTAGGGTTAGCGAAAGTTGTATTAGCACTGTTTTAAATTCTGTAAGTAAAGAAAACTCGAAAAAAACACGCCTTCATGTATCTTCACATGATACACAAGTTACACAGCAACTGTTCGATATAAAAACGTGTCATTTCATGCGTAAGTACAATAGAAATAATAATATTATTTCATTTTCTCGGATCGATAAAATGGCGGCAAGCATAATATGGAAATTGTACTCTATAGTCTGTGGTTCGGCGCCCGCGACCCGTAAGGGGATGTCGGGGAGATTTTGTACTAATGTTTTATTTTGCTATTTAATTTTTTTTTTATTAAGGTTATTTTATTTCTTTAAAAAAATAATGAAACATAATAATAATATATTAAGATGATTAAAATGATTTAAATTACAAATATTTGGATTATGTACTTACTAGGTACTAAATTATTAGATACTTATTAAATAAATGTTTCTGTATGTTATTGTTATATTTTTATTTTGTGAATTAAATTACGTTAATAATTACTAATCCGATAAAGAACATTAAAATTTTATAAATTTAAATATTACGTAATTACCAGTAAATACATTAATCATATTATGTCTGAGTAAGTGAAATTCAAGTTTCCCTTCTTCCCCACATTCCTCTGATATTGACTTCATGCATGCTACCACAGATAATTTATAGAATTCTTTTTTCAAATTTATAAAAGTTTAGCTGTTTTTGAAAGCCGCAATGTTCGTGTATAACGTGTCTATATATGATACGTCTTTGTACCTACCTAGTTCTTGTGTGTGAGGCGAGTAAACTCCATGGGGTGGATATACAACCCGGTTACCATTAGACGGGTTGTGTCTTCGAATATTAGTATAAAAAAATCCGACAAGTGCGAGTCGCATTCGCGCACGGAGTGTCCCGTACAAAAAAAAAGGCAAAAAAATCTCGTTTTTTTTATGGGAGCCCCTCTTTTTCTGATTTGTTGATAGAGCGGCAACAGAAATACATTATCTGAGAAAATTTCAGCTCTCTAACTATCAAGGTTTCTAAGATACAGCCTCGAAGGACAGACAGACAGACGGCGAAGTCTCACGAGTAGGGTCCCGTTTTTACCGCTTGGCTACGGAACCCTAAAGAGCCTCCAAAATCTCCAAACACATGACCGAACTACAACCAAACAAGTCCATTGTCAAGAGTCTCAACAGCCCACCTCATCAAGAAATTCTTCAAAAAATTTCACGGCCGACTCGATTCAAAACTAAATAAGTAACAAAAGCGCCCCATATTTTTTTGCTCACACAAAAACGTGTTCGAATGCCAGAAACGAGACCGCAGATAAAAATAGTGTGAGAGAAAGAGATGCAGATATAACAATGGCAGGTAGGGGCCATAGACTAATTGAATATTGAGACAGTAATAATATCGGATGCATAAAATTGTGATTAGATGCGGTTCGATATTGCGAAGCGTTTCAATGACAGCGTTTAGTTAATTTTTAGGAGTTACGCTCTGTTTTGTACGGAAAAAAATTATCAAGGTGTGAGGTTTCTTTAATAGTAATGAACATAAAAAATGTTATTGCTATAATATTGCGAGACTGTATGTGTATACATTATTACCTAGGTAGCTGCCCTACAAGCTTGAACAAACTGAACAATTTTCAGTTTTAGTAGCTATTTTCTCGATGCCCTAAGGATTCAAAAAGTACCTACCTAACTTGTCTAATTAAATCAAATAAATTATGTAAAATATTTTTTTAGAATGAAACTAATTTTATTAACCTTATAAACTTTACATACACGTGTAAGTTTCATAAATAATAAACCATAAGCCAATGAAAACATTTTACTTTAGTACTTATTCATGATTAAATACATAATATTTATTTTAGTTAAACCTCAAAATCAGTATAAATCTTTTTTAGCTGTACGGAAAGCCAACGAAAGCCAGCCGTTTATTTTACGAAGATAAATGATATTCCTGTTTACCTGTCAAATACGTTTATCTTTATTGAAGAAACTATTCTGCCGGCTACCAAATAAAATATTCTTTTTATTATATTGTTATTTATTTTCTTTGTTTATTAGTGACAGCTTATAATGGACATAATTGAAGACAAATGACGTTTGGTCATAGACGAATAGTGGCGCAAACATGACAACTCACTGTCAAAATTAATATAGTTAAGATATTCAACAGATTGAAATGCAGTTACTGGCTGACCTACGGACGAGGTTTTGCGGGGACCCGTTAGAAGGAAGTCTAGCAGTCATTTCCACCAGAAACAAAACATGTACCATGAACATGCAAAAACCTTCGACCTACGTTTGCAAAATAAATAAATAAAAAGTCAAAACCTAGTAACTGCAAGCTACTGGAGAGACAATTAAGATGATGTAGAAAGCGATTAACGTTATTCGATTTCACGGTTTTCCTGCTCGAATAAAGCCAATTAATACGATGTCCAAAAACCAATCCAATATACCTAATCTCATTAACGGACATACAATATGAACCAAAGACAAGCAAATAACAATAAAATCGGAACAATTTACCGGCTATTTTTCATTAACTCATCACAGCATTAAACATCGGTTGCAAATTTCAAAATGTTGACAGCAGAATTTGCCATATCATATAATTCCGAAGTCACATACAAAATTTGACATCCGCCACAAATTCAGCTGTCTAAATTTGGAAAGGTTTCATAAAGTATTGCAATGCTGAGATGAGATCACACTTCAATAACAATGGTGTGAGTGCTTTCACGGTAATTGTCAAATGCTCGTATCTCAATGGCACTACAGAGTGTACAGTATAATTCACTTAGGCGAAAATAACAATTATCTCAATAATCAGATCATTGGCATGCCAAACACAATTCTTAAACAGCCGCTAAGAGGTCATTTTTTTGCCTAACTTTCGGTGAATCTCGTTGAACCGAATATAATGATATTAAAGAATTAAAATACCTACTTTTTCACCAAGCGAATATTTTTTTTCTTTTGCCTAATGACATTGTGCTGTATTTTGTTGCAGAATTATCGGCTCCACTTTTTATTGGGTGTAATAAAGGCGGTTTAACGAATTAGTAGTTTTTTTTTGTAACACTAAGACTGCAAAACAACATACGGATTCACCAGATGGGAAAGTGAATAAACCGTCGTTTAAATAGAAGTATTTACATACGACATAAATTTTTAGACTAGATACAGTGTAAAGGAATTAGATAGGTACTAGAATAGAAAATCACAATGGCGTATATTAGAAAATGAAGATGCCACGAGATTGTTGTAGTAACTCTCCCGATGTTAATTATTGTAAACTACTACGTGTGGTGCAAACAACTTTAGCCTATAACACATTGTCGTTAATCAAACCCATTATGAATAGATACAAAACAGGTTCTCTATCTAGGTCAGTCATCTGGAGTTTAGACTGATAAAAAAATAGGCTAATACTTCATATAAATGGAAGAAGGTCAATGTTGCCATAATCTAAGAATATATTATATTAGTCCAAATATTCTTAGAAATTTACCATCCACCCATTGTTCTATTGATGGTAATTCTAAATTGTTTAAAATTTACATTTAGTAACCCGGGAAGTTTACGTAGTTAAGTAACGCTTAGATACAACTTTACGAGATCTTTAATAATGTAATTTTTAATTTGATAATATACTCGTATCTACAAAAACCAATCTCAAATTACGTTACACATTGTTATAAAAAAAGTACTTTAACCCTAAAATCGCAACGCAATTTGTGATCAACATGGCGTGGTCGATTATACACGCGACGGGCATCTGGTCGGTTAGCACCTGCGTCCGCGCAATTCCAGATTAAAAAAACATTAGGGGTGTGTGGGGCACGTAAAGTGATATAAAAAAAAATATTTGAAGTATATTCCAGATGTGTCGATGGTTTAGTTGAAAATGATTTTATTTAAGACTAGTTATGCGGTTTACCACTGTTGACCGAAATTCATTTGATCATTTGACGTGTGACCGAAAAAATATTAGGCCATTCTACTACTGATCAAATAAACAATTGACCAAAAGAGTTTTTATCGAACAAACATTTGGTATTTTTACTACTGATCGAATGAACGTTTGGTCGAAAAACCGTTGACTAAAGAATATGTTAACAGGGGCTGAATCAAAATGGCTAGGTTAGGTTAGGTTAGAACTGCGACCACAACGCACGAGTCGAGCGAGCGAAGCGAGCGTGCCGCGGCAGCGGCCGGCGAGTGCCAAAATCGAAATCTACTTATTTCGCTTTTGTTTGTTAAAATATTCTCTAGTCAACTGTTTTTCGACCAAACGTTCATTCGATCAGTAGTAAAAATACCAAATGTTTGTTCGATAAAAACTATTTTGGTTAATTGTTCATTCGATCAGTAGTAGAATTGCCTAATATTTTTTCGGTCACACGTCAAATGATCAAATGAATTTCGGTCAACAGTGGTAAACCCCTAGTTATGCTCCACAGCTTCGCCTGTGACTGACTACAAAGCTACAAACCCCGTAGCGCAAATTTATCAACAACAAACAAACAAATCTTTCTGGTTAAAATATTGATATAGAAGAAGAAGGTACAGATGCTGATGGATGAGTGGAGGGGTCAAAGAAAATGTAGGGTACACAACAATCACAACCAACATAACGAAATTGCATTGAAGTTGAGCTAGAATAAGGGTTTTTTTTGTCAAATTCTAATTTACAAAACCGTTTAGTATGTGGGCTGCGAGCTCCAGTAAAGTGTCCAGTCAGTCAAGAACGCTCGATACGGTAAGATTCAATAGGTACTTTCTTGCGTGGAATGACCTCCCTGTCTCTATTTTCGAACTTGTGCAGAATGTACGAGTATAAGGTACTTCAAAAACCTCTTGGTTTTGAAGGTTTTTAAACTGCAGATTGGCGCGTAGCACTTTGGTATCGTCGACTAAATGGGCCGTATTGTTGTCTTCCACATTAGTGATATAAAAAATACATTATAATCCAACTATGACTCGAAGCTAAGTTGAGCGACGGTCATAAAAAGACACAAAATCACCGGCATAGCGATTCTTACTTCAGTAATATGAAACTCGTAGAGTATTGCGTAAAATCTATAATTACGCAAACAATTGAAGATTACGATGCGTGTCCGTAATCTTCTTTTTACGACGTGGCTTTCTGTCTCGACGTCTTGTCTGGTAATTGCAGTATTGTATTTGTGCCGTACACCTATAATTTTTATGATAAGCACTATGCTCTAACCGCTATTCCAGTAAAGCTTTTGACTATTTAAAATATGTCTGACATACAGTTTTCTATGGCAGACTATATGAGTTTTATGTCAGTGTACAGGGTTTTGCAGTTACGAGGTTTTGTTTTATGCGTTTCTTGTGAAGAGGCTTTTCTTATTTTAGTATTTATAGTGCTTATTCATTTATTGATTGAAAAGAGAAATTAACCATTAAGCAGCTTAGCGAATCCGAGTGTCTGAATGTAAGTGATTAGAAAGATTGACAGACTTAAACCATCGCGTTCTGTACTATAAGTTTCATTATTTTTATAGGATTACCCGGTAATATTTCATATTTTTATGTTGCGTGACGTTTTAACCAGGTTGCACCGGCCGCTTAACTTCGTACAAATAAATCCTACTCATACAATAAGTATGAAAGTTTATGAAGGTTATTGGCTATTTCCTATAATCACACTTTTACCCTTGAAACCATTTGCCTGAAATTTTTATATTTGCAGTTAACGCTTTGGACTACCATCTAGGTATTTTTTTTATAGTACGGGAAAATAGCAAAACGAGGCCATTTATTAGTATACTTAGTATGTTAAAGTAAACGAGTATCATTGATACAGAAACTATGCAAACAAAGTGTACACTATGAAATATGACAACAGCGCTGCTTAGTAGAGTAGATATCATTCGTCTGTTTAACTATGCATTTCCTATACACATACTTAGTCTAAAAACAACCCTAGACTGTAGATGACAAACTAAAAATGACACAATGACATATATTTTGTAAACATCCATATCCTGTGATCTCTCCAATTGTCTCCTTACGATTGGTAATAATAGAGTTCATTATCGTTCACAAAAGAAAACCCACGAAAGTTGCCATTTATATTTAGAAGGTAACTGCTACTTACACGCATGAGTTTCCTCTCACGACATTTCGTCACGACACGTCAAATTGTAAGCTTTTGAAACAGCTTTTGGTTCAATGTGAATAGTTTTTAAAAAATGTTTACAAGTGAAACTTTAATTCAATGTTATTTTTCATATAATACTCGTAGATTATTCGAGAGAATAAATTTCTATTTTCAAATGGTTATTTGATTGTTAATTAATTTGAGCCAACCATTTTTCCCAAAAATAATCGATATAGGCATACTATACGCCCACATTTCACCAGTTTTATTAGACGGTGAGCCTATTATCGGATTAAAACGCACTGGGACAAGATGTGGCTACCTGCTCTAGGTGGCTTTTGAAAATGCCCACAGCTTTACGTTGGCTTACGATACTATAAAATCAATGTTTCTATCAGTACCGTCATCGAAATACCACAGTATTCTGTAGTATTACCATAGGTATTACTAGGATAGTCACAGAATTAGAAAGCACGTTTCCTCATTATGCGTCAGATCTTTTTGTAACCTACTATTAAACAAAGCAGGCACTAAATATCAGCTGACGATAAGTGGACATGAACTCACCAAAGCAACATTTATTCCAGGCAAGATAAAAGCCAAGTAAAATCAAGATCTTTATTGTATCCCATTTTAACCACAAGCATAAAATGACGGCCCCCGACATGTATTTAACGATAATGTTGAAACAAAACTACATCGACAGCATGTGAGGGTTTACCTCTGTAGATAGGCGGTTTTGCCGGTATTCTTTTTTAAATATAATGACTGATAATTTTGTGGGAAAGAGACTGAATACGACCTGACAGGATTCATTCTTTAAGGTGTAAAAGGTGTATTAAAAAGTTCATAGTTCTTTTGTAGGGATATAAGGACACACGGCTTTTGTTGTTAGATAAAGGAATTTGCGGCGAGATTAAGTATAGGGTAGAGCAAAGATTGTAATATGAAGACAATATAGTATTATGTAAGGGATTTCCCTTTTGTTTTATATGGGTGACGTTGTAACTAAACGTTGATCCATGATTGTAGAAAGCGAGATAGAAAATACGAAGACATTAGTTTAAAGTTTAGCAAATTTAGCAAAGATTAAATAAAAATGCAGAATACCTTCTTTAGCAATAATAAGGAAGGCAATGAATGCTACTAGTTCGTCCTAAAAAGACAATCCAACTCATTGTAGTCAGTCAGCTGGGAACCCTGGGTTCTCCTTCCGAGGGTTTACCCGGGATGCCTGGCACTAGACATCCAAGTCGGATTGAGCAGAGTCAATCCTGTAGTACACATATTTTAAGAAAGGGACATTTTGAGAAAAGGACATTTCGCGAAAAGGACGTTTTGATAAAAGGACATTTCGCGAAAAGGACATTTCGAGAAAAGGACATTTTGGGAAAAGGACATTTTGAGAAAGGACATTATGAGAAAGGATATTATGAGAAAGGACATTTCGAGAAAAAGACATTATGAGATGAGACGTCGGGAGAGACCTTTGTGGCTGTGTGTCGGTTTATGTCTGGTGTGATCCGTGGAGTTTTACACACAATAAAAACCCTCATTTTAATGAAGACTAATTTATATTACTCAAGCAGAACACCTTTGCTGCCTATTAGAATTTACTAATGCCTATTAGCAAGGTTATCGAGTGTAGGAGATCCCATCACGATTCTTGGGACGCAAGCCTACATTATCTGCAAGCTGGTTCACCTGCTAACCGACAGATAAGAATCAGGGATACATTCTTCAGGAAGGTCAGACTTCATTTAACTTCATAAATAGTTTTTTTTTAAACGAGATAAGCTGTGATGAAGTCATTATCGCTATTAAGTTCCAATTGACATTATTAAGTGCCACAGATCACTCAAGCTTCAGATCAGTCTGTTCACAGATTTAAAAAAAATCTCGGTTAAAAATTGCCTGAAACAGGTGCAGGTTGAAGTCCACGTTATTACCGACTGAATAAAATTGTAGTAATGATTAATTGTCAGCCTCTACGGAGCGTTGCCTTCGCTGTGGGAAGAAAAATACTTTTAAATTAATTTTGAAAAAAATCTTCATTCTACATAAAAGTAGTTTTATTACGGAAGTTTTAAAAATTATGACGCTTTTTGTCATACTGGATTTTTTTAATGACCTAGTCAAACTTATGGTGGCTCGAATTTATTAAGTCTCGGGTTACTTAGGTACTTAGTTACAGAAAAAGACGTGAAAAGAAAGTATCACCGTTTTTTTTTGTTTACGTGAGGGAAAATCCTCATGGATGTTATGCCGGACTCCTACCGACTAAAAAACCTAACGTAACGCCCAACAGCCTATGGTTGGGAGCCCCGGGTAAGCCCTCGGAAGGATGTCCCAGGACTCCCAACAGACCTACGGCCGCTACTGCGGCCTCGCCCAGGGGGTGGTTCGGGTGCTATCCCGCGTCTTTAGGGGGTTTCGGGTATGATCTCGCTTCTAAGTGGGGGAGGCGTGCGTGAGTTGCTCACGTCACGCTGCTGTCATGGGCCTGCTTCTGTAAGGACGGTGAGCGACCCTCTTACCGTCCTCAGACCCCCGGTCAAGTATTACCGTCTTAATCTTAAGGTTTTTTTTGAAGTAAGACTTCTTTAGGCGCGACTAGGGTGTAACAGTTTTTTTTTCTGACGGAACAAACGCTTACTATTTGAATTTTGAATAGCTGAAACGTAGTTTCCGCTATTCAAAATTCGAATGAATGATATTAATATAACATTTGATGCCGTCAATGGCAAAGTTTTACTTCAATCGCGCGTAAAGGTTACTCGCACACACTGTTTTGACGTGATAACGTCTTATAATTCGATGGAGCTGGCTGCACGATCGAAAAAATATGACGCAATATGTCGTTACCTCCCTTGCGTTACCTCGCTCTGAGGCGTTCCATTTATTTTAGTAATGTTTTCAATTGATGTGTTTTTATATTTCTTTTTGTTTTTGAATGTTATTTTTATTTTTATTTTCTTATGACGTTGTCACGTTCAAACATCGTGAGTAAACCGACTTTACAGACAACCGATTTTTTGTCAGAGTAAAGCCCAGACGGCACGGGGCAAGCTTAGCTTATTAGATAGGTACTCGACCAAGCGTTTTAAACCAAACGCATGGAATGGCCCTTACCGCCTACAGCCTACCTCAGGTATGTACCGGAGTCGCCACCGTCCGCAAGGATGTAAACCGCGCTTATATTATCCGTTTTAGTAAATTTAGTTCAGGACAAAACAATACCTAATCGATCATAGAGATTTTTCATCAGATTTAGGTCGTCTACTTCGCTTGGTCGAGTAGTAATAGCTACAATTCAGCGAGTTCGCGAGCAGAAAAGCGCTGCGTGTAATCGAGCTTTTTTACAAGCTGCTTTTAACTATTCCATTGTCGGTCACTCGCTAGCTTTGAAACTCGTCAACTAGCAATTGCCTCGTGCGATAAGGCCACAGGGTGGAAACTCCAGCCTGAATGCGTGCGTGTGATCAATAAAATGTAAGCAAATTGTCAACTCTACTGACAGCTGTGGCGCGACAGGGAGTTGCCGATCTGTATGTAATACTGTTATATTATCTTAGATAAGGCCGCCAATTGTAAAACCAATTTAGTGTAAGTTAGTAGATATCAATATAAAATGTATTCAAGGGTTATAATAAAGAATATCTATCTATCTATCTATCTAACTAGCAGCTTCTTAACTCGCTCTTTGCCATATGGCTTAAAAGTACAAAGCGTAAGAATGTAGCCGAGGCTGTCTGTCTATCGATGACTTACAAACAAAATATTTCTAAAAAGAGGGTAAGCAACATATTGAACTAATACTCCCCAACCTACCCAATGCGGCCACTATGACCAATGCTCCCCTCTCTCCCGGTTTAAGACGATTAGGGGATAATTTTATCAACTCATGTAACACATAAATCAGGATTTTATCGGACTTACATTTTACGGTAGGATTATTGTTTTCTTTTCGGAATGAAGGGAATTAATGTAATACCTACTTTGGGTAACCATTTGGAGGTCTGTTGGGTAACCGTTCGGTAGCAGAAACGATTGATTACTCAGAGATATTGCTCATAGGTGTGTACTGAGGCTCCTCAAAGATATTTAAAGCCTAAACGAAGCTCAACAGCTAGTATTCTTTACCATTTGCTTATGTCAAAAGGGATACCCGACCTTCTTTGAGAAGGATCTCTCCCGAAGCAAAATAATTACTCGAACTACCAAAAGAATTAAAAAGCAATGAACACGGGCATGTATAAGAAAAATTTGAAACGACTTTTGGTAGGCAAATGTTACTATAGTTTAACTGACTATTTAAATGACAAAAATACATTTATTAATTCTAAAACGAAAGTGACATACGTATGACATTATATAATCTGTGGTATGACTAAGTTTTGTGATTTTAATTTATGATTTAATTTGATTTAATTTAATGATATAATTTTGTACGAATTTTATGTTTGTTGTATTAATTTTATGACCCAATTTTCTTACTACATATTTGTACACCACGAAATGTGGTAGGACATAGCGAACGGTTTCATTGTTCTTTTCAAGACCTGAACATAACCTATGTTTCACAAATAAATTATTATGATTATGATTATGATTACGAATTCCTGAATTAGTTATTATTTGTAGGTTGGTACAAAAACATAATATTTGCACTGTTACGATAGACTACCAACCTACAAATAACTTTTTAATTAATAATTAAAGACCAATCTTCTCTATGCATGTCAAAGGTAAAGTTCAAAGAGCTTACAGTACAAAGCTGATAAATGCCGAAGCAAGACTTCCCTCTGCTGTTATTAACAGCCGTGTGCTGTTATCGGGTTTACTCAGTCGCCCTGATATAGGGGCCTATGACAGAATCTTTTGTCATACGACTAAAAATCGCACCTTTTTAGGATTCCGTAGCCAAAGGTTATAAACGGGACCCTATTTATGAGACTTCGCTGTACGTCTGTTCGTCACGAGGCTGTATCTCAGGAACCGTGATTTATAGAGAGCTGAAGCTTATACAGTTAATGTATTTCTGTTGCCGATATAATAACAAAATTTAATACTAAAATTAGAAAAATAAATTAATTTAATTATTTGTGGACAATCTTACACAACATTATCTAGCCCAAATTAAGCCAATTTATATATATATATATATATATATATATATATATATATATATAGGTACTTAGGTATTTATTTGTTAATACATACATATTATACATAGAAACACCTAAACTTCGAAAGAAACATTTGTGCATCACACAAATATTTGGCCCGACCCAGGAATCGAACCCAGGATCATTAGCACGGCAGGCGAATACACTACCGACTTCGCCACAGAGGCAGTCTCCTGTCTCCCATATCTCATTGAACAAACGTAATTTTTTGCCATTTTTTGGTACGGAACCCTCCGTTAGCCGGATTTTTTAGGGTTTTTTCAACATAAGTCTAGCAAGATGTATTTTGGTGTAGGCCAAATTTATTGAACAGTAAATTTTATAAATTGAATAATAAAGTTGATGGAGCTTGATCGTTTATGTTGTTGTCAAGAAAATGAGTTGACTCGATTTTGTTTATGTTATAAATTGATAACATACTAGCTGATGCCCGCAGCTTCGCCCGCGTAAAATTTATTTCCGCGGGAAGTTATTCCCGGGATAAAAGGTAGCCTATGTGTTATTCCAGACTGTAATGTATCTCTGTACCGAATTTCAGCCCGATCCGTTCAGCGGTTTGAGCGTGAAAGAGTAACAAACATCCACACTCACAAACTTTCGTATTTATAATATTAGTAAGATTTTATACACATTGATAATCTTAATACAAGTTTTACAATAAGCGGTTTTATCAAGGCGATTTTTTCAAGGCAACCTTTGGATAGAGACTTTTATACGAACTAAATTTGGGGCAGAATGGTATTACTTTGAAACATTGTCGTTTTATTAAATTAAATTATAATAGTTACATAAACGTATACATAATGTACACATAAGAAACAATGAAGGTGTATTACATACATACGTAACCATAAATATATATACATACACTTACATACATAAGTACACATTTTTTTTTTTTTGGGAAGGCTGGTCAAGGGACCAGTATTGGTCAACGATCCTAGCGATCCTACTGAACCGATTTGAAAAATTCTTACACTGTTGGGAAGCTACACTATTCCCAGGTGACATAGACTATATTTTATTCCCGTAGTCCCATGGGAACGGGAGCTACGCATGTAAAACCGCGTGACGTCCGCTAGTTTCCCTACAAAAAGGCGTACGCATGCACGCTCCCCCCTCTCCGTCTTATCAGCTTTTTTTAACATCTCTGCACGTCCTCACCTCCACGGTACCGTAACTGTTTTATTGTTAAAACAAACTATTTTCGAATACGATTTACATTTATACGATGTAATACAATTTTATGAGTCTTCCTCACTGACCTGAATTAGGGTGAGCTGTAAAACAGAATTTTAAATTGTACAATTAACCCATAGTACGGCAGCTGAGAGAAGGCCGTGAATGTAAAGATCCATCGAAGGATTCATTTCTTTGACGTCTTTTTCCTTCTTCTTTTCATCTATACTAATATTATAAAGAGGAAAGATTTTATTGTTTGTTTGTTTGCATAAAAACCTGGAACGACCTGCCAGCGCATGTGTTTCCCTCCTCTTACAATCCCGGGATCTTCAAGAGGAGCGTGAAGAGGCACATCACAGGGCCGCCAACTTGAGGACCACTATCAGACATGGCCCATGCTAGATGCGCCATGGCTTTCCATCAGGCTGGTGGCGATGTCAATTTGGCGAGCTAAATATATCAAAAAAACAAAAAAGGCTCCAGAACTACTGGACCGATTTGAAAAATTCTTTCACTGTTGGGAAGCTACACTCTTTGCAGTGAACATAGGCCATATTTTATTCCCGTATTTCCACGGGAACGGGAGCTACGCGGGTGAAACCGCGTGAGGTTCTCTAGTCGTAGAATAAATACAGTCCCGGTTACATTGAATTCTGTCTGGATGCCTGTGCATATAGCTGAGGATCCGGAATTTGAACTATACCTATAAGATAGCACTGTAAGATCCAAAAGTCTGTTATGAGAATATTTGGAAGTGCTGATTTGCTCCTTTAACCATCAAATGAGGTTTTATGGAAAACCTTTTGTTTTAACTTTAAAATTTTCTATAGGCAATAACTAAGCGATACGAATGAATCGAATGATACATACCTATATATACATATGGTCACGCCTGTATCCCTGAAGGGGTAGGCAGAAGCATATAATATACCCACATTTAACATTTTTATAGAATTTGTCCCACGTAATAGGTGGTGAGCCGTATTGCCGTGTTGAGATGGACAGGCGCAGGTTGTGACTGCCCGCTGTTGAAAGTTTCCAAGCCGCCTAAAAAGGCCTTCAACTTGGCTTAACGACTGCCATTTTACTGGCAACCGGGACTAAACGGCTAAACGTGCCTTCCGAAGCACGGAAACGCTCAACTAAATGTCACAAAGTGGTCACATGAATGGCCACCCATCCAAGGACTGGCCATAGTGAAAGTTGCTTACTACAGTGATCGTTTACAGAACACTGAGTCCGCGGGGCCACGAGCGCTTCATGATAATGATAAGTTGTTCTCAAAATCGTACCACAATAAGAAATACATTCCCTCGGTAGCCGAACTATAGTTAGAATTGATAGTTGATGCTTGATAGATTTACGATCACGGCACTGACCCAGATTTAATAAATGTTTCTAATTATTGGTACATCACGGCTCTACGCATTGAGATACCAATTAAATTTGTTAAAACAGCTTGAATAATAATTCTTCATTTTATTTTATGAAGTTACGGAATGAAATTTGAATATTTATTTTCTAAATAATATGACTCCTCTATTTTCCGGCCGCTTTAAGCTTGAGCTAGTATCAAAAGAAAAATACCTTGTGCGTGTAACCTTTACGCGCGATAGAAGTAAAACTTCTTTGCCATTGACGGCATCAAAATTAAATGGTATATTAAATTAATAACATTCATTCGAATTTTAAATAGCGGAAACTACTTTTCCGATATTCAAAATTCAAATAGCGTTACTTCCGTCAGAAAAAAAATCTGAGTTACTCCTTACTAGGTCGCGCATAAAGAAGTTTTACGTCAAAATCTGGCTAAGTGCGAGTCCAAAAATCGGCAAAAATCACGTTTGTTGTATGGGAGCCCCCCTTAATCCCCCTTTTTTTGTTTTAGTATTTTTTGCTATAGCAGCTACAGAAATACACCATCTGTGAAAATTTTAGCTCTCTAGCTATCACGGTTCCTGAGATACAGTCTCATGACGGATAGACAGACAGACAGACGGCGAAGTCTTATGAATAGGGGTCCAGTTTTTTACCCTTTGGGTACGGAACCCTAAAAACTTACATAATGCTCTAACTACACTCTTTCTTAAGCTTTATGTAAAAATTTAATACAAAGCTAAAAGCTTCAAATCGAGAAAATTTGTCATTTCATGGCACGAGAGGGACACAAATAGTACCTACTACAGTTAGTTTTTATTCGGATACAAAGCACTGGACCCACCTTGATATCCGATCGAAAGCAAACAATCCTTGCATTTCATTTCATTCATTCTGATCCGATATTGTAGGGCTGTGTCGTTGTTTTTTTTTTGTGTTTAACTAATATTTAATTATGAAGAAACTAGAGTAGATGAAATATGTATCAGTATCTAAGATATGAGGTTTCTGGAGGCTCTACCAAGGTCTTCTGGGTCAAGTTCAACCTATACTGACTAACGGTCGACCGTTAGACAGGATCGGGGTGAAGGTAAGGAAATCATTCTAATACTTGATCTTTAACGTTTTTCTTCATAGGAAGGTTGCCAGTAATAAATAACTGCTATAAGTACTAACAATCATTTCATGCATAATAAACAAAATATTTTTTAAATAAAATAGTATAATGCATTCTTTTATATACATGTAAAAAAAGTGGTTTACTGCCAACCCTAAAAGCAATACAACCAAAGAACGGAATGAACGAATGACTGATTTTATACCAAGTATTTTTAAATTTCCGCGCATTCTGAAAGTTTCCCAACTGCAATTCATTGAGCACAGTGCTGCCACAATTTTCGGTCGATCAGTTTTACATGATAGTGAATAATTATTTCAGTAAATCTTGTTTTTCGTATTGGCTTTCGGCCTTTTGAATAAGTAATGAAGTATTTGCATTGTTAAAAAATCAAAGGGATTAAAATGTTAAGTTGTTTAATCGACTTTTAACAGAGAATTTAATATGGATGATTTACAGTTTACAGATTGAATTTATTGTAAAAGAATTGTTTTGTTTTTACTTATTATTCCGTACTTTAAAGTTTTCAGAATGTAAAGAATGTTATTTTTTGTCTCTTTGCCAAGATGACACAGCCAGTGAGATGGAAAGCCATGATGATATCTAAGGAATTGACTAATGGCCTTACCATATTATTTGAACTTTCTCTACTATCAATAAACGCGGACACAAGTCCACCAGTTGCCAAATTTTATTCTATTCCAACCTTGGAAAACAAATTGTCCAATCTCCCACGTATGTCAAGTAAAAATAAAAATTGTTTTATTTTTCAAATCACAAACAGAACTAAATCTTTTTTCTATTCTCGTATTCAAAATACTGACATATGGGCAAACTAAATACAACAGGGGCTGATTCCACCCCTTTGTAGCATTGCAGGGGTGGTAGCCATTAATGATTCGCCGATTTTATTGTTTCCTCAATGATTTCAAGTCATTGCTGGTCGATCAATCAGACGTTAATGAAAACCACAAGTCTCTATCAATTCACGCAATGATGATATTTGAGAGGGTAGTTGAATATTAAAGTATAATTTTTGGGGGTAACTGGAAATATCAAGCTGTCAGCGACTAAATGGTGTGTGACACGCGTCGGTTTCCAATTTCAAACTAACGGCAAATCAAGGTTTTCGTTCGAAATGTTGTTTTTCGAATTCGGCGCTAATTTCATGTGTTTTTATTACTATTCCATCAGATTAGTTTACGCCGTTTGGATAAAAAGTCGAGAGTCAAATAACATAAAAAAAATCAGGTATATGAAAGATAGGCGGGCAGATCGCATTTGGCATAAACCTACTAACTGCAAACTGAAAGAAGGTAAATGCACAAACATACACTGAATCAATTATAAAAAATAATTCTAAATCTCAGAGAACAATCGCAACTACTCCCATACCTATGATTTAATGTTAGCCAGTAAATTTTTAAGATTTAAAAATATAAATTTCACAACACTGCCAGAAATTCTCCTGTAGTATTTTATTTGGCAGAGTTATTACGCTTTTATAGCTAAAGAGATACCATATTTTGCAAATTTATAAACGCTGCAGAATTCGGATGGTATTCAGACCAGTGATATGACCCATCGTCTTTTTATAATTTTCTATGATCTTTCCAATATAGCTCTGAACAGCACAGCTGGTATTGCAAGCAATCATAATTATGTTAGGTGTAGGGCAGTTCAGGTTGTAAAATAAGTAAAAAAAAACGCTGAAATTCCATATACATAGTATAAATAATTATTATGGTAACACTGACGTTCCGTTTCGCGGTTTATCGATTGGTATTTAAAAATATTATGTCACACGAACTTCATAGTCAAATGCTCCTGTTGTTAGTCCCAGTATCTTTTTAAGGGTTGAATACGTCACGATAAATCAAGGAACCCTTTTATAATAACGCTAACCTTACAAATAATTGGCATTTACATTTAGAATAGTGAGTATGAAGTATTGATAGACCAATGAGGTTTGAACAAAACCAAAGGCAAAATGCATTTCTATTTTGAATAATGGCAAGCGCTAGTGTTGTTACTTCTAAATTCAAAGTTTAAAAGTATTTTTTCACACGCTAAAAATCTAAAGGCATGTGTTCTTACAGAGCTTTAGAAAACTTAAAAGGGGCAACCGTTCTAATCTGAATACTAGTGAGGGGTTAAGATTCCTATTTTTATTTTATTAAAGGTACGGTCAATATTAGGATAGGGTTAAGTGGATTCGTTCTCAACATTATCCCAGGCTTATTTTTTAACTAAGTAATGCCACGCAACCTTTTGCAAACTCTTATATCGTTAGGTGCTTTTATAAAGTTTAATCTATCCACTTATGCCTATTTCTGAAGATTTTGAGTACTTTCAAGTGGGGTTCCATGAATAAATAATTTATTCAATGACAGAATTTGGTCTCATTCAGTTCATTTTTTGCCCAAAAATGCCTTTGCTGGATAATATTATAAACTAAAAATTATCTCAGTAACAGAGCATAAGTTGTAAAGACGTTTTAAAGTTAAATGAAATTGTGTACACATCTTATATTCAACGTATTTCTCTCAAAAGAATTAATTTATTTTTAACTTAATAAAGTGGATCGTACAGTTTATAAAATACATACCCGTTATTCCTTTGGTAGACATGAAAAAAATTAAAAGAATTTTAGAAACAGAATAGATTATGAGAATGCTAGTGTTGCCCACTCTACTCTAACTTGAATAAGTATAATAAGTACCTATGAGATAAGATGATGAGAGATAAAAAATAAATCTGACGATGGTCTGATAATGATAGAAACTCGTGAATATATTGTCTAGGACCCTCATGCAATGACAGGTAATACAAAAATGTCAATACAAAAACTCTAGCTACTGAACAAAACAGATACAGAACTTGCAAATCAGGTTATCTCCTATGATTGCATGGAGCCTTCGAAACCATGTTAACGTGGTCGCATAACAAAAACACACACACATGCACAAACTTACTATATAACACTATTAAAGGTACAACAACATGCTATAATATCTTCTAAAATATTTAGCTTGAAGTATTTCGTACAATAAAACGGTATTCATTCACAATGGATACGCAAAGGTCTTTCTTACAGAGGGGACTGCAATCTAGAGTTATTCACCTACGCACAGCATGCGATTGATAAACACAGCTGGATGCCCCCGCCCATAATCCCTTGATAATCTTTAAGATTACACATAAATTTTCTCTGATATGGTGACCTTTTTACGAAGTTAATGCAATGTAATGCAGTGGCTTTATAATGTGTTTTATGAACTCAAGGTTCTTTTTTTAAGTGGTTATTTGTGTCAACGAATACAGAATTGATTAAATAAAAAACAATTATAGTTACGTCTATCTATAAATTATTTTTATACTACTAAATTCTTTTTTTTAGAATGGATTTGATTGAAATAAAGGTCGAGCTTCATTCCAAGCAGTCTTGGGGCTCAAATTTCCCCACAATACCCTTTTAAAATTAAAAATATTTTTTATTGAAAATAGTCTAATTCTATATCGCATAACTACCTACTATGAACAAAGTTTAATACAGTCTTCATTACAGAAGACCCAACCCTTAAATATGAACTAACTGCGCATATTTCGAAGTACACCCATACTTGGTGAGCATAACGATTGCGGTGGCACTTAACAATTTCCATCAACGCCACCCTTCTTCAAAAGTCTTCAAAAGGAAATAGCCAAAGATAGTCTCGGCTATTACCAGCCTAAGTTCCAATTTACCCCAAACTACCCACCCTTTGCGACACTTGGTGGTTCAACCTGAATGCCTCGTTTACATGCGGTTTCGAAGGGTTAGTGACTGACATCACCTTGTTTATAGTTTTTAATTAAATTATGAGTACTTCAACGATCTTGTAATAGTAAAGACTTGTACACAAAATTGCGAATCGACGCGATGGTAATTCGCAAAGCAGAAAATATCGACACGAATTGCTGCGATTTGATTTCGTACGGCAAGGAGTTTCATATTCATGATTTGGGTGACTATACCTTCGAGGACCGTCAACAGAACATAAAATAATTATTAAGTCGTGATTTGGATTGTAAAAAGAAGTGCGCCCTTGTTATTGCTAAGTAGATATAACAAGAAGAAGAAACAAATAAATCTACATAATAACATCGCGAAAGTGTGCGCTGCGAATTATTTCGCAAGTTCTTGCGAAGTTGCGATACGGAAAGGGAGCTCGAAGATTTTTTACGACGCGATCGCATTGCAGTTTTGTGTACAGAGCTTTAGTTCGCAAAATACTGCTTCCATGAGAGAATGAGAGATCGCTTGCATCCCCCGGTTTTAGTTAAATAGAATCAAATTTCAAAGATGTCATGGACAGACGTCGCGCAGATAACAAGTAAATTAAAATTCTTTATTTCTTATTCATCTTAGAATGTTTCGAATTATCTTTACCCTGAGGGCAGGTAGGTATCTACAGGAGGCTTCATTTTGTTATTTTTTTAAATTTCAGATTTTCAGAAATATAAGACTGCCTCGCTAGCGTAGTGTATGCGAATGTTCTTACAGGTCTAGTGTTCGGTTTCTGGGTCGGAAAAAATGTGATACGCAATACGCATGATTCCTTTGAAGATTCGTTGTCTTTGTATAATGTCTGTTTGGTAAAGAATCTTGTATATGAATTAGAAATAATTATCTGCATACGTTTATCTGTTATCTAGATTTCACAGCACAAAACTAAATTTGTTTAATTTAGAGATGATAAGAGCTAGTAATGCTAAGTATATAAAATGTATCACTTATTTTTTCAGAGAGTTTTGCCTCTAAACTCTTCATACATATTATTCGATTATTTCGTTAATAGTAAACTGCACTCGTCTATTTATACTCATGATATAAGTAAGAAATCATGGCGCAAACAGCCGTGCCCACAATCTAATTGCATAACGAAAATTGTATATCAATAAATAGGTATGTATGTCTAACTTACTTATATTACAAATGAACACGCAAAGGTCTACAGGTCATCAGGACTGGCTGACCTCCGCAATTACCTTTCTAAGATTCACAGTGTTAGCTAATTTTATATTTAAATGCTAATATATGGATAATATAAGCAATTAAATGTAGTAAATATATTGAGAAACATCTTTTGAGAAGCGGCTGCTTTGTATTCAATACGGGTTGCCAATTAAAATAATGAATTGGTATGTAACAATGTGATTTATGATTACTCCTTTAGGCTGAGCACTACACGAATACCTATAATATATTTTTCCATATCATCGCTAAACTAGCGGATGTGGATAGGGTAAAAAAACAGACGTGGACGGAACCATTTATCTGTCCTGTACTTCTGACATTGATAGCAAAAGAATCCATTATGATTGCGGTGATTTTTATAAAAAAATCATTGAATTTTATACAATAATTTTAAAAAGATTGCGTAGGGTTTGAACATTGTGACGACTTTTGCAGGATAACGTAAAAAAAGTAATTTATCAATGTTTCATCGACATTTATTGAAAAATATTTACCCTCCTAAAGGAACACCTTTTATAATTCACGCTGAATATGATAAATATTGCAACTGCCAATTCACAACATCAAAAGCACGACCAATCAAAATAATAAGCCCAATGTTTTGATGTATATCTCTATGAATAAATACAAACAATGCATTGAAACGCCTTGTACTAAAAGAATGGCCTTCGGCCTGTCTAATAAGGTGTGGCATCTTTGCGAAGCCTGTTTAGTAAGTACATGAGCATAATAACTGTAGGTTGTTCAAAAGCTGCTTTTTGATTTTATACAATGCGCCTTCATATTACTACGAGCGATTTACGTTCATTTAAAGAAGCTCTATACAATGTACGGCTATAATTGAACAATACAATGTGCTATTAATAATCGAGTTTAATTTAGGAGGATGTCTTCTTTATTATTATTTACTAGCCTAGGAGTGGCTGTGTCGCCATTGTTACATAAGTCCGGTAACCGATTTAGCAAGACAACACATATTTTGCATTGAAATATTAATATTTGTTTACTAGGTACTCCGTTAAGCAGATTGACTTTTCTAAAAATATTGCATATAAAAATACGAGTACAAAATGTAAATATTTTTATAATAACAGTTCTTTATTTTTAGGATTAATCCAAACCTACTTACATAGAATTTAAAAACTTTAGGATTAACATCACAAAAATTCTTCAAACTAAAAAATACAGTATCTATTTCACGACGGGACCACATAAAACAGTCACGTGAAAAACATTTCTTCTTGAATATTTCATGAACTTTAAAGCTCGTTTCATTATTAGCTACTTGAACGTTCTCATACTAAACCTGAACGTAGCTTAAGAACATACAATTTCAAGAGAATTTCTCTAAACTTTCTTGAAATGCCTGAAATAGACCACAATGGTTGAAGAATGAAATTCAAGCCTCATTTATTTAAATTAAATTGTTCGGACATTGATATTTAAGCCCTCATTGTTAAGCGTCGATGCTATGTTGGCGGTATTTCACAAAATTTTGGTGAATTCTAATTTTGAATAGAAACTCGTAAAGGATTGTGTTGTAAATGATAAACACGAGTATGGTTTGTTAGATGAAATTTTCGTTACATTTTGGTATGAAATTCTGCAAATTTAAATATTTTGATACAAAATTTTACAACCCCTAACATTGAATAACTATAATGTATTCATAGCTAGGTCTCGTTTTTAGTATCAGTCAGTTTTCTAGATTTTGTACCTAGCCTAAATATTTATTCTGGTTAACACCAGTATAAAATGACATTTTTTTAAACATATCCCCTGTCCACCACACAAAACCAATTAAGGTAGTTAAACACAGGTACAGATAACAAAAAAATGTCATTAAGGACATTAAGAAAATCCTTAATTTATTTATTTGTCCGAATATTCCTGCTCCTTTTATCCAAAAGTTCTGGTCATAATATATCTAGTTATCTCACTAATGATGATATGGTGGATGTTTTGTGTACAAGTATAAATATGGCTTTATCTCATCAATAATAATCCTAATATCAAAAGGACCAAAGGGTAATTGATCTATTGAAAGTCAGTGTAACAAATTGCGACGATTATGCTGAAGATATTATTAGTTGATAGAAAAATTCCATTCAGATGCAATATCTTAAAAGCAACTTCAACAAAAATTTTGTAGAAGTTGCAAAAACTTTTTATAAAGAAACTAGTTTTTTCAACATTTTGTTTCAAAGTTAAATCGGAGCCCAGTTTGGGGTCATTTGCAAGCTGGTGTCAAATAAAAGATGAGGCTCAGAATTGAAATTCGGATGGCATTTTATAAAAAGAATCTTTAGACTAAGATGGCTATTTGGCATCAGGTGGGTTGTATACTTGTTGTCACCTGTGGTATAAAAACGGCCAAGTGCGAGTTGAGTTCGCACACAGAGGGTTCCGTACCGAATAAGGAAAAAAGTCACATTTGTTGTATATTGGTATTTTTAGTTGTTATAGCTGCAACAGAATTTGTTAAGTGTCTAGCTATCATGGATCATGAGAAAAAGCCTGCTGACAGGCGAACAGATAGACAGAACGACAGCGAAGTCTCTGTTATAGGGTCCCGATTTTACCCTTTCAATACGGAACTCTAAAAATATCTTTAAGCTACTTCCCATTAAGTCGGATGTGTGCTTGTTTGTCATCTGTGGTATACAAAAGGCAGAAAAAGCAGTTCCGGACTAAATTAGAAAATTATGCAGAAGAATTATTTGACATACCTACTTATTTACAAGGAAAACGTTCCGTCTAGTTATTAGGTCAGAGACGTCTTTTGACCTACTTCCTTGACTGGCTCTTAATGAGTCAGAGCGAATTTTGTTACTTTGTTTTATTTCATAAGTGACACAAACAACTTTTGTGACTCTAGGGATGAGGAAAGAATGACTTTAGGTAAGATAAAAATGTTTTATATTTTTATCAAATATTTTATTTTACACTTTAATAATTAGCGGATTCTTTTAGGCATAGCAATACCTGTACTAGGAGAGGGACACCCACATACTAACTATTATTAGGTAATCTAGGTACTCAAAAAGACCTATGTTTTCAACTAATAGGGACCGAGACCTAGTTAATGACTTTTGGGATTTCACTAGAAGTTTGACTTAAACTCATATTATTAATGTGATATTATTTCTAATATGTATTATAACTTTATTGTGAAATTTTTTGAGTGTAGCAGGATATCAGGATGTCTCGATGTTCGGTACTCTTTCACGCTCTAACGGTTGAACGGATCTCTTTGAAATTTGGAATAGGGATCGAATATCTAGAAATCTAGAATAATACATAGGCTTTATTTCAGGAATATGTTCCTACTCGGGTTGAGAACTGCGGGCACTATTTAGTAAGATAACCAATATTGGAGTTAGGAGACCTATCAGCAGATGCTTTGCTTACGAAAATAAACCCTTGGCTCCAAGGTCATGATAGGCTAGAATAGAAGCAATTAACAAATGAAAAAAAAAAGAGGTGAATGTCTTGAAAAAAAATAAGCAAACAAAGAAAGTAAGCAAGAATAATCAACCGTTTGGACAATACTCACTAAGTTTTACTGTCAACAAGTGGGTAGGTAGTTAGCAATAATTACCTTTAAATGCTTTTACTGACCATAGACAACTTAAACCGAAAGTTACTGCAGTGTTAGTGTTTTATAGCTGCGATTTAAACTAACAATCTGCTTTTTATTGAGTGATTTGAAGTAAACGTTTTGTTTTTAACGAGAAAGTCTTTTTTCACATCAGTTTTTTTTTTCTAACCGTACCATATAAGTTAGGAACAAATTGATGGCGTAAGGAGTGGGTTGGTTTTATATTGGTTTATGAATGTAAAGTTTTATTGAAGAAATTACTACTTTTGCGAGAATTAAGAGTCTAATTCCGCAACTTCTTTATTTCCATGATTGTGTCTTTTCTATATATTAAAACTAGCGACCCGCCCCGGCTTCGCACGGGTGCAATGCTGATACTAAATACAATAGTACCTACAGAAAAACTGTGAACTTTAAAGCATAGTGGATCCCAAACCCGCAGGGATATGCGGAAAATTTTTATGTTGTCGTATTAAAGACCATAGTTGCTTATCAAAATATAAGGTGAGACCTTTATACTTTGATACTGAACTGAGAAATTGAACCAAATAAATTTTCACCCATACATTTTTTATTTTCATTTTTATTTTAGGCATGAATGAGTCATTTTATGGAAAAGTTGTAGTACTAAATGTTAATTAGCACTATATTTCCTATCCAAAAAAAAATTTGATATCTTAGATTGTATGCCCACCTATTATAAAATCCAAACCAGTGTGCGGCCGGCCGGTACAGCCGCAAACGCTACGTCCCGCAATTTTATATCTGTAATATCTTAGAAAATAATTATTTAAATCATATGCTGTAAAGGGCCATATAGATCTATATTAAATAAACAATGTATTTAAGGTATTTAATTGGATAAGGATTAATGCTGTATTGGTTAAAACCGCTTCGAAAATAAGCCATTATTTTGTCGTAAAAAGTAACATACATATGGTCACGCCTTTATCCCCGAAGGGGTAGGCAGAGGCATATTATATGCCCACATTTCACCTTTGTATAATTTGTCCCACGTAATAGGTGGTGAGCCGTATTGCCGTGTTTAAATGGACAGGCGCAGGTTGTGACTGCCTGCTGTTGAAATAAAGCCTTCAACTTAGCTTAACGACTGCCATTTTACTGGCAACCGGGACCAACGGCTTAACGTGCCTTCCGAAGCACGGAAACGCTCAAATAAATGTCACAAAGTGATCACATGGATGGTCACCCATCCATGGACCGGCCATAGTGAAAGTTGCTTACTGCAGTGATCGTTTACAGAACACTGAGTCCGCGGGGCCACGAGCGCTTCCGTAAAAAGTAAATGATATAAAAATGTTATTGTGGGATATCCATAAGAGATAGAGATATGCCATCGCGGAGTTTTCTGTAGACCTTTACAATGTGTACAATACATAGTACATTATATTGATAAATCTCGTAGGATTCAGCCTGCGTTTGCAATGTAAGTGTAATTATTTACGACATCACAATAGAAACCTCAAAAATAACAGTATTTCTCCACTATTTAATGGATGTTATTTTACATATGTATTACATATATTAATAGATAGAGTGATTAAAGAGGAAGGTTTATATAAAACTTCCTCTTTAATCACTCTATCTATTAAAAAAAACCGCATCAAAATCCGTTGCGTAGTTTTGAACATTTAAGCATACAAAGGGACATAGGGACATAAAAAGCGACTTTGTTTTATACTATGTAGTGATGTTGTGTGCGTATATGTACGCTTTTAAAACTCAAAATGTACTAAATCGATTGAGCTCAAAATTGGAAATGATATAACAACAGGATTCAGAGATAGTTTAGGCTACTTTATACACTTTTATCATTCCAGCAATAACAATTAAAAGTGATTTTACCAATAAATGGCGCTGGTCGTTTTTTTTTTTAAATTTATTCAAAATATACACCCTACTAGATTGCTGTTTATTTAAGAGAAGCTATAAAGAGAATTGCTAACAATATGTGGGAGTAAGTAATCTCTTACGGATAAATGCAAGCATTCCATTTACAGGTTGTCTATTATTCCAAAATAGCTGCAACAAAAGGAATGAAATAAGCACTTTAGAAGCAGCGACCACTAAGGGGTCATAAAATAGAGATTTGATGGTAATTTCGGGGTCTTTTTGCCAAATCTCTTTAATATTTTTAGCTAAGCCGATTTGAATAGCTTTTGCTCCCCACATTCGATGTTTTGTACCCCATTTTTTTAATGTCCAGTGGGCAGTTAGTTTGATATGTGTGGACAATCGATTTTGATATAGTGATTTATGTGCTTCGACCGCGAAAAAGTCGTTATCGCATAAAATCATAACCATCCTTTTGCGCAGTCGGTTAAAAAGTAGCCTATGTCCTTCCTAGGACCTCAAACTAACCCTATACCAAATTTCATCTCAATTGCTCCAGCCGTTTAGCCGTGAAAGCGTAACAGACAGACAGACATACAGAGTTACTTTTGCATTTATAATATTAGGGATGTAATTTTAGTAGTATTAGGTTTGCCGATTTCCTATTGTGGACCTACCGTGCGATGTGTGATCTAGCTGTGGTGATGGGATCAAAGACTATAATTCTATATAAACTGAGGTAGACGCGCCGTACTCTAACAAACGAGATTTCAAAAGCAATCCTCTAACACACACATTGCTAAGACTACACTCACTTTTAAATAATATTTACGTAATTGTCACCACAATAGCAATATACGAAAAGAACAAGAGTAAAAGAGAAGGCGTATGGAGTAGTATGGACTCCGATTGCAAGCCGAGTAGGTACTCTCAAAGTTTTGACACACTACAGTGCGAACAGCGCTGCTAATTAGCTCAGTTTATAGGTTTCAAAAATCGGTGCGTAGGGCATGTCTACCTCAGTTTATATAGAAGTCTTTGGATAGGATACCTACCGTGTGAATTTAGTAGGTTTAATCCGAAAACCGGTTAGTTACCTACGTTGCCCCAAGACGTATAAAGGTGGAAAATTTGGTTGGTTCCTAGTAGGTTTCGGTGGCCGGTGGTTAAGGCGTCTGCACAGTTTGCAAGTAGACGCAGGTTCGAATCCTGCCCGAAACCAATTCTTTTTCCATATTTAAAAATTTAGATCCAATAACCGGTATCACATCTTACTAATATTATAAATGCGAAAGTTTGTGAGTGTGGATGTTTGTTACTCTTTCACGCTCGAACGGCTGAACGGATCGGGCTGAAATTTAGTACAGGTATAGACTATGGTCTGGAATAACACATAGGCTACTTTTTATACCGGGAATAACTTCCCGGAACGGGAACAAATTTTACGCGGGCGAAGCTGCGGGCATCAGCTAGTGCAATAAGGCAATCTCCAAATTTACTCCCTGATTGTGTTGTGTTCATAAGTAATGACTTCAGTTCTTCAAATAATTAAAGGATTTTCAATTAAGGTAGGTACTTACTTCATATTTACTTCAAAAGTGGACAATGTTTTTAAACGATTTCATTTAATTAAACCCTAACTCGACACCCTGTGTAAATGTATGCTTCAAATTTTACGATAAATATTTCCCTACTTTTAATATGTCGGTATGTAAATATACTAGCAATGTGGTAGAAACCTAATTACTATTCACCAAATAAACCCCAATTGGCAGTCTATATTGTAGCAGAATTGCAAAAAGAACTACGGGCCTAAAAAAGAAACATAGTATGTTTCATAATATGAGCGTAATATGTTTCATTTCACTGCGTTTCTTAATGTTTTATTTCGTTTGGATGCGTCCCCGTATTTTTTTTTGGAGTAGCTACATCAATATCATATAAGATTGGGTTATAAAATGAATTGCAGATGATTCATTCAATAACATATGGCAACGCCTTTATCCCCGAAGGGGCCTATTATATATTAGGTATATAATAGAATTCGTCCCACGTAATAGGTGGTGCCATGTTGAGATGGACAGGCGTAGGTTGTGACTGCCCTATGTTGAAATTTTCAAAGCCGCCAAAAGGCCTTCAACTTGGCTTCACGAATGACATTTTACTAGCAACCGAGAGCAACGGCTTAACGTGCCTTCCAAAGCACGGAAACGCTCAAATAAATGTCATAAAGTGGTCACATGGATTGGCCATAGTGAATATTGCTTACTGCAGTGATCGCTTACAGAACACTGAGTCCGCGAGGCCACGAGCGCTTTTCACCCTCTCATTAAATAATGTATTAATAAAGCATTTCTTGTACGAATCTGCAAATGAATCAGATCACAAATAAAACGCGCTATGTTGCCTTTTTAACCACGCTGGCACATAAAACCAATTAGAACCTCTTACAATAAATTTAAAAAAAGAATAACAAAAAAGATCGTCGCATGCACAGTGTTAACCCTATGACTCACAATTACAAACCACCCACATCAGTAAAACATTTCGCTGAATAGGCTGCTTCCTCTAATTTCTTCACAGATAGATATATTATAATGTTTACGCCTGATTTGTTTACAAGGCGGTATCTCAGGTAGACGGGTTTGGGTTCCATTCCAGGTATGCATTATACAAATAAGCTTTACCGTCATCGGATACCGGACTTCGATAAAAAAAAATTACCGTCAAGTATAAAATGGTGATTTTAGTTGATACTTATCGTGTGTCGAGGTGTATTGGGGCCCTATGAAGATCTTTGAGGCCCTAACTTGCCAAGGAATGATATGAGAAGAAAACTAGATGAGATTCTTGTGCTGGAGCCCTTACAGGGTTGAAAGGTTCCAAAAGGTCAAATAATTTTTTTTATAATTTTTACAATCAATAAAGAACCTTCTCTAAATGCGGGTAAGCTTGGAAAGCAACTGGAAAGTTGCTAAATTTTTTAGGCTTTTATCACAAGTTTCTATGACACAATAGGGAACTTCATACAAACGAGTCAGTATCAGGAAGCTTAATGTATGAACCGACTGATAGCCTAGAGTATTTGTAATACAGATTTTCTTTTCCTCAATAATATAGGTATTAGTACCACGAGTACTATTTAACATCTGGCTTGAGGAGTGATCCATTCCACGAAATGTATATCCCGGAATTGTGAGTAGATTCAATTTAATTGAATTGAATTTGAAATTACGAATTAGATGCCCGTTCATACTCTACGGAACATGAACCCTCTCCAAATAAACAAACATTTGTGGATCACACAACTTTTGGTCAAAATTATTTCGTATGATTGGATGCGAACCCGAGACTTCAGCACAGCAGTCGCATACTCATCATCACTACTCCACGACTCAATCAAATGTTTTATTGGCTAAATAAAATTTAGCTGTAAACAGTAGATGGGAATGATTTAAAAGTACATAAGTACATATCATATTTGAGCCTTTTATGCCCTTCAAATACAATAGCAAAATTTCCCACATCTTTATAAAATATCTCTATATTTATATACACAATGGGAAAAACGATAAAAGCTTAAAAGGGTGTACGAGGAAAGTCCACCCCTAACGTTTAAGGGCTTGAACGGAACAATGAAACTCGTACGCACAAAAATTGTATGGGTGGCGACTGGCCCCCGGCTAAATATAGTATTTAAAAGACGGGGAAATCCCTTGCAATCATTTCGGCTTTTATTCAGGAGATGCACAGGAAGAGACAGCCTTACCAGAGGGAGTGACACGCCAGACGGTCTTGCCTTATTTTTGCCCGATAGCCGGACAGAAAGGCAGTAAATAAGCAAAGTTTTAGAAAGTCCTGGTGGTCCAGTAGGAAGATCTAAAAATGAAGATGATTGAGCAAGAGAGAGCGAAATTGTTCTTTGCGTGCAGAGTAATAAGGCTCTATGAAAAATTACTGGTCTCGATTCGATGGTGAGTTTTATTAAATAACAACTACATTATGAAAACTCACTCACTTGTACTATTCCACAACTTTTATTATAATTTTAATAATACCTAACCGGTTTCGCTATTATAGCATTCTCAAAGGTGTTTACACTAACTTTTGACATAAGTAATGATACTTTTTAACCATTTGTGCATGTGGGTATACAAAAATAAACATGGTTGTCACTATGAAGAATTTTCCCCCAAATATGGGGAAAAACTTTAGACATTTAAATACAAATCTAAATTAGCGAATAAATAAAATTAAATGTTCAATAAAATTTTAATTACAATAAAATGTCAGATTTACTGAATTAAATTCTTAAATAAAGTATAAATAATGAAATGTCGTCATGAAGTAAATACTAATGAAGTGTCAATTGTATATTAAATCAGATAAATAAAAATAAAAATAAAATAAAATTCCAAAAATGTCAAATGAAAATGTTAATAAAAAATTAAATTATGAAAATTAAAACATTAAGCCGAAATATTAATATACAATTTTCACTCGATCATGTGGATGATATTACCTACGGAAAATATTTTAATAAAGGTGAATTACTTATGTCCAACTGTTGATTTAGCAAAGTGTCCCGGTTACCCTTTAATAATTTGTTTATTTCTAAGGCCTCAAGGGCATTCAATTTTCGACCTTTATCACAAATATGCAAGGCCCTAAAATCTGATTTTGGGTCAAAGGAGTGGTTTTCCGTCAGCAGGTGTTCTGCAAAATTAGACTCGGTCTTTTTTAGTCGCCAGCCACTGGCATGTTCCGCGACCCTAGTCTGGAAAGACCTACCTGTCTGTCCTATATATTGTTTATTGCACTCTGCACACATCAATGCATACACTCCATTCTTTTGTGCCACAGGAGTCTTATCAGCATTATTACACAGGTGGCGTTTTAAGCTGTGGATGGTATAAAAAGCCGGTTTTACTCTGACTAATGGTCTAGAACATTTATACGATACACTGCCTATGTATGGTATACGGGCCCACCTTTTCTTTTCGGTATCCCTAGTATTCGTGTCAGCTTGGTAAGCTAAGTTTAAGACCATTTTGGATCGTTTTCGGTTCACTATACCATTCACTAGCTTGGACGGATAACCATTATTGTTTGCTATTGTCTTTATTATGTCTAACTCCTTGTTGAACGAGTCCCTTGACATAGGAATGGATAGTAATCTATGCACCATAGAGTGGAAGGCTGCATGTTTATGACTCATCGGGTGATTTGAGTCCGCCGGAATAATATTGTCTGTGAAAGGTTTTCTAAAAATTTTAAAATGGTGTTTATTGTTTACTAATTCTATTTCTATGTCAAGAAAATTCAACTTATTTTGTCCTACTTCCATTGTAAATTGTATGTTAATAGTATTAATAAATTTCAAAAAGGAATTTAATTCATCTGTGGTTCCTGTCCATAAACAAATAATATCGTCCACATATCGATACCAATATATAATAAACGACTCATATATACCTACTTTCAAAATTTGTTTCTCAATATAATCCATAAAAATATCTGCACACAGTGGAGATAGCGGACTCTCGGACGAATTGCAAAGCAAGGTAAATGAGCAAATACGCCACACTGCAGCAAATATGCACACCCGACATCTCAATAAATTGTTAAGGTTGAAGGCATCGAAATTTAATACACAGAAACAAGAGTATAATCAAAATCAACAATTTTACAAAAGACTTGAAAATTTCTCACATATAGAATTTGACTGCAAAGAAAAAACATTATTAGGAAAAGGCCTTAAATATTGCCCTAATTTCAAGCCGTCTGAAAGAGACTGGGATAATTTGGCAGTAGACCTCGAAATTGAGTTTTCATAATGTATAACAAGTTCCATCAAGTGCCAACAATCAAAAGTATAAAGGAAATAACAACTAGTTGTGCCCAAAGGCTTCGCCTGTGGCATATGGAACCTCGTCGCACCCCTTAAGTCAAAGATTAAAAAGGACAATGGCAAACTTAAATGTGGTATCATTATCTAAGCGCACGGTAGTGCGCAGGCCAAGTTCCAGCAACAGCATACATATTTATACATATCTCCTCTCCCCTTTTAGGGTTGGTCTAGTTTATGTGTTGTGAGTAATCCCTAACAACAATGTAGATACTTAGACCTTTTTAGCAAAAAAGATACTTAACAGTTTTAGCATAAAAGCACTATAAAATAAAATTGGTTCAAAGAAAAGATGTCGTATCAAAAATAAAGCAAAAATTACGTTTTTTGGTAGGCAGCTTAAAAGTAACTATGGATGAAGTGTTCAAATATATGACATGGTAGTCATCACTGACCGCAAAATTTTTGGTATTCTGATACTCAGAGAGAATCTTTATGATTATTATCATTGGGGGATTAATACGTCGTATTTTAATTCGTAAAAAAATCAAAGGATTCGGAAATGAAGATTAAGTTTTGAGCAACTTTGTAAAATGGAAGGTAGTTAGTCTAGCTTACCTATATGAACTACTATTTATATTATAGTTTTATAAACTACAAGCTACAATATCTACGTTTAAATTTACACTAAGCGAATCTAGCATAAACATCGCAATATACCACTGCAGACAATTTAGGAGTTTCAGTATTTCAAAACAACATGCACAATTAACTCTAAACAACAAACCGAAAGCGCAAAAACAAACAATAGTACGCTATTTAAACTCTTTGATGTTCGCTATTAAACACAGGCCGCCATCAGTTGCAGTTGCCACAAATTACCTGAAACAAAATATATTAATTTGTTAGTAAATCATATAGTGTAGAATAGAATAAAACCTTATTTGTACACCAGATTAAAAGTCGTTTACAATATATTATACAAAAGGGATAAAAAGTTACTTTCAGGCAACCTGGGGAGAGACGGAGAGAAAAAGAAATAGATTGAAAATAAAAAGATGGGTATTTTAATAATATATGTTTTTGTAAATGTCTACGCTGCATTTGATCTTAGATGCACAGTTCAAATTAATAATTTAGTAGACAATACAAATTTTGAGTTCAGTGACTAAGTATATTTCAAAGACCCGTTGAACCTCGGAATTTGACATTAATTAAATATGCACTAGTTTTCCATCGAAACATATCCTGCGTATTTATTTAAAATCTCGGGTAACACTATCTGTGGTCACGAGTTGACTTTACCTGGGACCAGGGAAACATTGAGCAGGAAGGTACTAGATGAATGGTTATGAAATTATAATAATAATGCTACGTCATGAATAAGATCCGAACCAAAATAGATCGAATCATTTATGAGGATACATACTCGAAACAGTTAACTATAGAAGGTCACCGTTCATCATGAGTCCAGTCTCAAGAGCTACTTGTATCCAGTGTTCAAAAACAAATAACGTTATATTTAGGAGGGCAGGAAGGTACTAGATAGGTTGGTTATTAAATAATAATAATAATGCTACGTCATGAATAAGATCCGAACCAAAGTAGATCGAACCATTTATGAGGATACATATCTACTCGAAACAGTTAACTATAGAAGGTCACCGTTCATCACGAGTCTAGTCTCAAGAGCTACTTGTATCAACGTTCAAAAACAAATAACCTTATATTTAGGTACCCACATATTAAGATAGGGCATATAAATATAGAAACGTTCAATACTCCATTAGGGCCAATTACGGGCCCTTTGGCTGAAACGAAATTGATGCTGAAGAGCTTTGGGCGCCTCTGTACAACGCCTACACTTTTAATAGATACCTATGTCAAACTCTGTGTGAACTACCTACGTAATACAATAATAATATTGGGGTGGTTTTTCAAAGAGAAAAAATATATTGCTTGTTGTCTATTTTAAAATCTATTTAAAGGTTTGAGTGTTTTCGATACAGTACCTACAATTCTACATAGATAGTTAAGGAATGAAATTTGATATTTATTTTGTAAATAATATTACATACATACATATAGTCACGTCTTTATCTCCGAACGGGTAAGCAGAGGCATAGTATACGCCCACATTTCACATAATAGTTTTATGTCCCACGTAATAGGTGGTGAGCCTATTGCCGGTTTGAAATGGACAGGCGCAGGTCGTGGCGACTCGCAGTTGAAATTTTTCAAGCCGTCCATAAGGCCTTCAACTTGGTTTCATTTCGACTTTTCCTTCTCTACCTCCGGATCTTTTTGCGAAAGTGTTCCCTTAGTCGCCTTTTACGACACCCTTGGGATGTATTGGGGTGGCGACATTTTGTACTCTTACCCGTCGCAACACGGGACCCCGTCACCACCCGGGGCTTAGAATTCTAAACCGTTGTTAATGCTGTGAGGCAAAGCTGATCAGTGTGTTTAAAAATGTTTTGTTGTGGAATACTACAAGTGTCTTTTTGCAATTATGTGCAGCAGGTGACATCAATATAAGCACAAATTAGAGATAGTACAGATGAAAACCTACATACTAAATTCGCTGAGGCTACGCACACATAGACAACTCATTCACAGACACGAGGTCATACATAGACAACTCATTTACAGACACGAGGTCACACATAGACAACTCATTTACAGACACGAGGTCACACATAGACAACTCATTTACAGACACGAGGTCACACATAGACAACTCATTTACAGACACGAGGTCAGGCAGTCTCAACCGAATTTTCGATACTGATTTGTGCGCGAGTGTGTGTAGCAGAGAGTAGGTGTGAAAAAAAGTACATATGAGTTTTTCATCTGATATAAGTTAGGGTGTTTGTTTCTCTTTCACGTTCGAACGGCTGAACAGATCTGGCCGATATTTGGTACAGGGATAGATTATGACCTGGAATAACACATGACTATGTGAAAACATCGTAACGAAGAATGGAATGTAGAAATCAGATTGTATGTTATTGCCAAAGTAGGTACGGTACATACATTTATTTAAATGTATGTACGTTATGCTTTCTCGTAAATTTGTGAAGGACCATAAACTGTAGAGAAACTCACGGCTTTCGATTCGTAAGACTTTGTAGTAAGACGAGACGATCTACAAAGAAATTGTTTTAAACACATAGAGCGTTAGTCGCGGTAAAATAGTGTAACAAATACGTGGTGTCTGTATGAATTGAGGAGCCACCTCACCTTTTTAAATGAAGCTGACATCCTAAAGTAGACTTTAAGTACTGAAGCCTGTTTAACAGACAGTTAGAAATGTTTGTAGGTCTTTTTTTGGAATTTGTAGTCTAATAGTTAAAAAGTCAATTAATAAATTTTAAATATTGAAAAAGAATTGGGTTCGAGCAGGAACCACATTTTCCACCTTACATGTCTTGGGGCGATGTATTTGGTTGGTTCCGAGTAGGTTTCGGTGGCTAAGTGGTGAAGCATCTTGCACGGAATGCGAAAAGATGCAGGTTCGAAACCTGCTCGAAACCAATTCTTTTTCCATATTTAAAATTTATGATCAGTTAGCATACTAATTGCTTTTTAAAAATATTCTTAAAGGCACATTTATGTCGAAGTGGCTTCTCAATCTAAACATCTGGATTCAGAGGTTTCTTGAATTTCTTAACCAAACTAATATATTTTATTGATTTTCTTTTTGTATCATTTAGTAGGCTTTATGTAGGGAACTTTCTAACGATCTCCGCCCTATCCTACCGGAATTCAAGAAGCTACGCTTCCGGGTATATGTTCCCATGGGAAGCAGTAACGGAAACCAAATTTCAGTTAATATTACATCTATACTAATATTATAAAGAGGAAAGATTTGTTTTTTTGTTTGTTTGTTTGTAACGAATAGGCTCCGGAACTACTAGAGCGATTTGAAAAATTATTTCACTGTTGGAAAGCTACACTCTTTGCGGTGAACATAGACTATTTTATTCCGTATTCCCACAAGAACGGGAACTACGCGGGTGAAACCACATGACGTCCGCTAGTAATTAATACAGTAAAGACACTCAGTTGAAGAAAGGTACAGATAAAAGTCTAAAATTCGCAAAAACACATGCTACAGAATGCAGACCCGGAAGTCAGTTTCTAGTTAAATACAAAATTGATACAATTAGTACACTTCACTCCCATTTAGCAATTAGGGAGCTGTGAGAAACGATCTCTGAACCACCCCTATCTATTCTATTAACTTCTGCCGAGTCTGTTTGTGTGGTGTTTAGTGTGAAACTCCTCAAGTTTTGAAGACAGCGACCGATGCACAGTGTACTGCCTAGAACAAGCTAGCTGGACAATATTATTTTTCAATGTTTTTAATTTTTAAAGTGTTTGTTATTTATGTTTATACACATCTAAGTTGTTTTCAGTGTATAGTTATAGCGAGAAAAAATAAAAACAAAAAATTGAAATCCATAATATATTTCTTATCACTAGGTAGGTACCTACACAAAAACATAACAGGATAAAATAGAATAAGAGGAAACAATAAGTTACACAAAGGGAAACAATAACCTAACCTACTCATCATCACTCAATTCTTCTTCCGAAGAATCTTCTTCAGTGTAGTCTATATGACATACAACACTTAACGTATGGACTGCATTTCTCTTTAAATTACTTGTTGCCTCTAAAATTTAATCTAAAACCTCAGGAGGAACAGAACCGTCTTTTTTTTGGGAATCTCCTTAATTTCTTTAGTCGCCTTTAGGGAATCTTTGATTATTTCTGGACTCCTGCTGACCTGCCCGATCAGACTGGCCATAGTTCTTTTTACTGAAAGTAAGTAACAGAAGTTAAATTTAGAGGTATTATTAAGAAAGATTTACACATATAAGTATATGTATAATATACATATACTTATACTATGTGTAAATCTTTCTTAATAATACCTCTGTATTACATATTATGTAATACATAGGTATACAATATTATATTTATATAGGATAGTCGGGAAGATATCTCGGCAGCAGCGATCAGTTCTTCAGAACTTCGGGATTGAATAAGATCATCGACACGTCGACGTTTAGTCTTGGAAGCGGCATCTTGCAAGTCTACTTTCGGTCTTCCAGGGCCAGCCATGGGTTGTTGAGATGATGAGAACGGCTCTACAGTGTTTTATAGCGTACGAAACGTTATATTCCCCTCTTGCCACGATTAATTCAAAGACAGAAAGCGATCCCGAATTCTACGAGAATTTTCCCATTTCTACGATAATTTCGCAGAAAATATCGAAATAACTGCCTTGATGTCCTTGAACGACTGCTCCGATTTGCTGCCCAGATCATGTTTCATCGCAATAAAATTAAAAAGCGCAATATTTCTCCCATCACTGGAAGTTTTCACCCATTCTTCAAAAAGCACCATTTTCGATAAAGTAAAACTGCCTCCTACAAAAATATTAATAAAAAATAAAAGAGCAAATTCGAGCAAAAAAAAGTTCATGTATTTAAAATTAAAATGATAAATTTCTTGTTTAATAAAAAAAACAGCCCGGGGAAATGAGGGGATTTTTACTTATCGTCTTGTAAATTACAAATTTAAAATTTTTTGGTTATTTATTTTAAATCAAACGTTTTTTTACTGGTTACGCGTTAAACAACATTGAATATAGTAGTATAAAAAAAAACTACTTACCCTTGGTTATTGAATCCATCACCAATTCACAACTTAACAACAAACGAGAGCACATCAAATGTTTTCGTATTAGGAGCTTAAATGCAACTAATTTAATGCATTTTAATCGAGTATCTTAAATACTTACCCTCATTACTAATGTTTTGACACATTTCATAGAAAACATTACCCATATTTATGATTAGCAACTTATACTCTAACTACCCTCAGTAACAGTTTCCAGAATAGTCAATGTTGTTTTTGTCCAGCTAGCTTGTTCTAGGCAGTACACTGTGCGATGTGACAATTTTAGAGTATAGATATTTTGATTGCCAGTGTCACTAAAAAGGAAATTTTTGCACTGAATTCGGAAATAATCTTCGTCTGGATCTGGCATTCGGGAATACCATTCCCGAATACTTGATAAAGACCATTCACGAATACGCGATAAAGACCATTCACGAATACGCGATAAAGACCATTCACGAATACGCGATAAAGACCATTCACGAATACGCGATAAAGACCATTCACGAATACGCGATCCCGACCAAGACCATTCCTTAATACCCGATGTATTCGGGAATGGTCTTGGTCTGGATCGAACATTCGACAATGGTAAAGAAAATTAAATTTTAACATACACAGATTCATGTCAAAATCCGTCAGTACTACTTTAAGGCTTGAATAGCCTTTTAGAAATTCTTAAAACACAGTATATGTTTGAAATTTGGTTCGTGTTCCAGTAACAGATAAAAGTACTAACGGATTTATAAAAGCGACTCTATTTTAGATATTCTAACTCTAACAGCTTTCTATAAGTGCCATAAGTACCATTTTGGTCTAACCATCAACTTTTCTATAATCTAAGTAAACGACAGGTGTTTTTCTTATTTTCAAAAAAAAATACATACAGACGAATTGAGAACCTCCTCCTTTTTTTGAAGTCGGTTAAAAATGACATGTATGGCAGCGCGAGTGTCCGTCACGCGGCTGTATCTCAAGAACTGTGATAGCTAGAGAGCTGAAATTTTTACAGATGGTGTATTTCTATTGCCGATACAATAATAGTAGTTTATCTACTCTGATACTATAATACAAAGATTATAAAATTGAAATCAATACTATTATGACAAACATTACGCACAGGCCAAAAAAAAGTTTTATTACGATACAGGTCTTGTATGGACACCTATATCATAATAAAACTTTTTAATCATTACGATACACCATAAACAACCTCCAGCTGGAAAAAGAAGTTTGAACCTCTACTTTAAATAAAAAATTGTATCTCCGCAGCCTGAAAAAAAAGAAACACGCATGCGCAATCGATGTTTGCGCCTTGGCGCCAACATTTTACATTTAAATTAAACAAAGTTTGGTTTTGTCTGTAAAATAAATTAATTTTGGGGAAAAACGTGTCTTAAAGCGAGGATGGTGGTAATTGTACACCACCAGACATTCTGGAAACTGAGTCAAACATGACCCTGAACCTGTTACCGGCGAAATCAAGCAGCAACTATATATCACAAAATGAAATCAGGTATTATAGTATGAGAGTAGATAAAGTAGTGTATGACACTGTACATAACTTGGTCTTATAACACTCGTGTGATACTATAAAAAAACTCGCCTACGGCTCGTTTTTTTAAAACACACTCGAGTTATAAGAACCCTTATTATGCAACAGTGTCATAAACTACTATTATGACACTGTTATGTACAGTGTCACACTACTTTATCTACTCTCATACTATAATACCTGATTTCATTTTGTGATATATAGTTGCTCCTTGATTTCGCCGGTAACAGGTTCATGGTCATGTTTGACGCAGTTTCCAGAAGGTCTGGTGGTGTACAATTACCACCATCCTCGCTTTAAGACATGTTTTTACACAAAAACTAATTTATTTTACAAACAAAACCAAACTTTGTTTAATTTAAATGTAAAATGTTGGCGCCAAGGCGCAAACATCGATTGCGCATGCGTGTTTTTTTTTTCTTTCAGGCTACGGATGCACAATTTTTTTTTAAAGTAGAGGCTCAAACTTCTTTTTCCAGCTGGAGGTTGTCTATGGTGTATCGTAATGATTAAAAAGTTATATTATGATATAGGTGTCCATACAAGACCTGTATCGTAATAAAACGTTTTTTTTTGACCTGTGCGTAATGTTTGTCATAAGAGTATTGATTTCAATTTTATAATCTTTGTATTATAGTATCAGAGTAGATAAACGTGATTTTTAGCCGACTATTGGTACGGAATCCTCTGTGCGCGAGTCCATCTCCATCTTGGCAGGTTTTTAAGCCACAGTTTACAAAATCTTGGCTTATTATATTACTGTGTGTATAATCTTTCAACGTGACTCTGTATTGATTAAGCCCTTTTAATTTTTATGGCTTCATTCGGATAAGCTTCCTTAAGGTTGTTGGTATAATTACTATAATCCCTTAAGTGGATTGTTACCGGTTACCACTTATACTGATTAGTACAAAAGCGCTGGCTAGTATTTGTATCATGTATCTACTAAATCCGATTACCAATATTGATGATTACAGACTACAGTGACAGGTCCTCACTGTCGTAGGTCCATATAAGTACATACAGGCAACGACGTTATTATTTAGAAATATCATGCAGGAACATCACGGCTTTCAAAAACAGCAGATTTTTTTACATTTTAGAATTTCTATGAAATTATCTATGGTAGCATGTATGAAAAGTAAGGCAATTGCCTGAACTGCGATGACCGCAGCGACGACACGGCGCTCCACACGCTGGTGGAGTGCACGGCGTGGGCGCAACAGCGCCAGGTCCTCGTAGTGGGTCTGGGCGTGGACACTCTCTCGCTTGAGGCCATGGTGCGAGCTATGCTCTCCAGCGGGAGTAAGTGGGACTGCGCTGCCTCTTTCTGCGAGCAGGTGATGCTCGCGAAGGAGGCGGCGGGCCGGGTGCGGGAGAGAACTCTCCCACCCGAGTTCCGCAGTCGGCGCCCTGGGCGCCGCCGACGTGTCTTCGCCGAGGACTATCGGCCTCCATGACCGGGGGTCTGAGGACGGTGAGAGGGCCGCTCACCGTCCTTACAGAAGCAGGCCCATGACGGCAGCGTGACGAGAGCAACTCACGCACGCCCCCCCCCTTAGAAGCGGGGTCACACCCGAAACCCTCCATAGACGCGGGATTGCACCCGAACCACCCCCTGGGCGAGGCCGCATTAGTCTGTTGGGAGTCACGGGACATCCTTCCTGAGGGCTTACCCGGGGCTCTCAACCATAGGCTGTTAGGCGTGGCGTGAGGTTTTTTTAGTCGGTAAGAGTCCGGCATAACATCCTATGAGGATTTTCCCTCACGTTAAACAAAAAAAAAAAAGGCAATTGCCTGACTTTTTTGTTGCCATTTTTCAGTGTTGGTAACGTATCTATAGTTTTTTTTATATATCATTGCATTCAGGCATGTAACAAGGAGTAAATTAGTCGTCTAGATCCTATAGCACAAACTACCTTTGTTGCTTACCATGTTATTTGTTTTAATAAGGAGATATGTAAAGATAAGATAGATAAGTGCCTATTTGTTTCGGAGTTTGGGTGTTTTATAAGGTGTATACATAGAAAACACCCAAACTCCGAAACAAACATTTGTGGCTCACACAAATATTTGGACTGAACCGAACTTTAGAAATATTATAAGTATGTTTATAAGTCGTCTAGAATTCTAGATGACATAGCACAAGCACAAGCTTATATATTAGCGTAATTTTGGCTAGATGATGTTTTGGGAGAAGGCCCAACAATATTTATTTATTTACAAGCGGACGTCACACGGTTTCACCCGCGTAGATTCCGTTCCCGTGGGAATACGGGAATTAAATATAGTCTTTATCACCAGGGGATAGTGAAACTTTCCAACAGAGAAAAAAAAATCATATAGAATCAGTAGTTTCGGAGCCTATTCGATGCAAACAAACAATCAAATATTTCCTCTTTGTTTCATATTATAGCATAGATATAAGGAGAAATAAATAATAATAAATCATCTCACACAACGCTATCTGATCCCAAAGTAAGCTAGGAATAACCTGCTTGTGTTATGGGTATCAGACCACGGATATTATTACTTATATACTTTTAAATACATAGAATATTATACATAGAAACACCCAGACTCTTGAGACAAACATTTATGGGTCACACAAATATTTGTCTCCGGTGGGAATCGAACCCACGACCTCCAGCGCCGCAGGCGGTATCACTACCGACTGCGCCACAGAGGCAGTCAGAAATGTAGGTAAAGATGAGGTAGATAGGTGACGCTATAAGGAGTAACTTATGCAGTATAAAGCCACGGGCGAAGCCGGGTAGCCCTAGCTAGTCTCCATTAAAAACACAGTCACGTACAAGACAATCACCCAGGTTTTCCCACAAAAGAAATTGTCTGTCTCATTGCAAATGTTTGTATACTGAATCACTGCATGCTGTAGTATGAAAGCTCACCGCAGAATATTTAGTACCTACAAGGCGTACCTACATGCTAATGAATGAGACATAAGGATATATAAGAGACTAGCTGACCTTCGCGATTTCGTTTGCGTGACTTTTGCTTTGCTTCTCCGCTCTTATTCGTTGTAGGTATTTTCGTAGATCAATGGTTGTAGAGCAAGGAAATATCATAGTCTGTTAGAAGTTCTGCGACATCCTTCCCTAACCCGAGGCTCCCAACCATAGGCTTTTGGGCGTTACGTGAGGTTTTTTTTTAGTCGGTAGGAGTCCGGCATAACTCCTATGAGGATTTTGCCTCACGTTAAACAAATAAATAAAAAAAAGGGAATAATCTTTCCCAGTATTTCTTTTTTCAACGTGATGAAGATCCTACATGGATGCTATACGGACTCCTACCGACTAAAAACACACGTATCCTGCCTAACAGCTTACGGTTGAAAGTCCCGTGTAAGCCCTCGGAAGGATACCCCAGAACTCCCAACGGACCTACGGCACGGCTACCACTGCGACCTACCCTAGGGGAAGGGGGGTGCGAGTGTTATCCCGCGTCTTTGGAGGGGGTTTTTCGGGTGTTATCCCGCTTATTAAGGGGGCGTGTGTGAATCCCTAACGTCACGCTGTGGCCTACCGACTGCAGAAGAAATAATGATAATTGAACACCTTGCGTCCGGAGTGTTCGAGTACAGTAGGTAAGGTCAGACAGGGATAGCTTTCTTCTGCGAACTCTTAGATTGTGGACTGATCTCCCAGTCTCGGTTTTTCGAAACGCCTACATTATGGGGTTCTTTAAAGGGGGGCTTAGAAGGCTTAGGAAGTGTAGCGCCTCTGATATTGCAAACGTTGATAGGGTACGGTGCCAGGCCATAAGATGGGACCGTGAGCATGTCTGCCACTCTAGCAGTGTAAAAAAATCCACACTGAGATGCTAGAGTTCAATCCAACTCATCAGCTGAATATTATCATTAGTGATTTCAGAAGAATTTATGAAATTCAACCCTGAGATTCTAGGATTCCAACAAACAAACAAACAAACTCTTAAGCTATTAATTTTGATAGTTTAGATTTCTAGTGACTGACAGTACTGGAAAGTGTTAAAAGTGAATGTTAAGTGTTGAGTCACATCAGTCGTCGGGTTTGTCACCGTATCTATCATGAAACGGCTTTCACTGTACTATACGTGCGCAATAAGTTGGGGCAAGCTGGGCAACAAACCCTTTACAAGCTGCCTCAACTTATCGTGCACGTTTAGTACCTATACAATATTTGTTTGGCGTTTTGGCTTTAATACTCATAAGATAGTAATGAAAGGATTTTTAAACCTGTTGAAATATTTGACAGTGACACAGTACATATAGGTGCTACTAATATTATAAGTGTGAAAGTTTGTTTAAATAAGTACTTGTTTGGTACTGAATCACGCTCTAGTAGGCTACTGCTCGTTCGCTCTAAGTTCGCCGCTCGGCTCCATACTAAAGTCGATTTTTTAATGTCACTTCTTCATACAATGTTGCTTATTTTCTATGACGAAGTGACATTAGGTACTGTCAATTTACTTCGTTTAATTAACAATTCGGGTATACGCCTCTACGCCAGCGGCAAAGTTAGAGCGAACGGGTAGTACTATACGTGCGCAATAAGTTGGGGCAAGCTGGGCAACAAACCCTTTACAAGCTGCCTCAACGTATCGTGCACGTTTTGTACCTATTCAATATTTGTTTGACGTTTCGGCTTTAAGACTCATAAACATAGTAATGAAAGGATTTTTAAAACTGTTGAAATATTTGACAGTGACACATAGTACATATACTACTAATATTATAAGTGTGAAAGTTTGTTTAGATAAGTACTTGTTTGGTACTGAATCACGCTCTAGCAGGCTATATAACTTATTTTGCTCTGGAATGCCTCTGTGGTGCAGTGCGTAGCTATAACATGGCTATCAAAAGTTTGGTTCGAACCCGAATCAGAACGATTATTAGTACACTAGCTGTTCCCCGCGGCTTCGCCGGGTAGAAGTCGTTATCGCGTCAGAGTCGTTATATCGTATAATTATAACCCACCTTTGCACAGTCGGTTAAAAAGTAGCCTATGATCTCATGATTAAGCAAACAGGGCAGTTTCATACGCTCCCATGAGTCTGATAAAAAATACCTCTCCTTTCATAGACCTTATGTGACGTAAACGAAGTTGTGAGGGTCAGCTAGTAAATAATATATTTCTATTCTATTCTATTCTATTCTTTGACTTCGATTTGATCATATTGAATCACGTATTACGTACGCAAATGTAGCTAATAAACCCATAGTCATTCACAACAAATTTGCACAAATAGAGCTGGGAATACACAACATAAGCTTTGAGTCAAAGTTATTCGTAGTTCCGTATAGATTGGTGAAAATAAACCTCTCTCATAAATGTACGTTCGTAATTTCGTATGTGGGCTTATTATCTAAGGTTACGCAAACTTTCATTACAATCTTTCAATACATAAGTCTGTTTGAGATGCAGCTAGGATCCTATTATATTTTTATAGTTTCGTAACTGAACTGTAAACAAGAAGCCGTGAGATCGTTCTCATCCCACTGCTCCTCTCTAAAACGTTTATTGTGAAAGTGAAAGTTCAATCCGATTGAAGTAGTCATTTTTGTTTTATTTCAAACTTTGAACAGATGATCCACGTGACCTAGTGGCGTAGTTTAATGCAACAGAGTCACAGATTACAAACAAAGTCTCGACATAAGCCCCTCTGCACTCTATTTTATAGAGAGAGACTTTGCTGTCCGTCTGTCATTCTGTCATCAGGCTCGAAAACTGTGATACTCGTAGTTGTCATTTTCATTTTTCAGAGACAAAAACAAATAAATAAATGGTTTAAAAAACCCTAGAAAAATACGCTTTTATAATGCATGAAAAAACCCAAAAATAAATTATGGATCGTTCAAGTTGCCTCTATTTCTGGGCTGAAGTGTAAACTATGTGCTTTTAGTTATAATATTTGATTATAAAAGCGTGGGGCGCTGGAACAGGAAAGACTTTCCTGGCGGAAGCTGCATGATGTCTTGTCAGATTAAGGCTAAGGTCACATTCATAAAAGCGTGTTTTTCTCGTGTTTTTAAACTATTAATTTACACTGTCACGCTTTTATATATCTATTGTGACTTTTACTATTATTAATATCATTTTAAATTTCGGAAATGTATTAACGATGATAGGCTTTAATTGAAATACATAACGTACTTACTTGAAAAGTAAAGTAGTTAATCACGCCTACGCATTTTCAACACCCACTTTTGCCAGTTTTTCGTGACGCCCGCGTAATAGGAGCAAACCTATTACCGTTACGAATCTCTAATCGATAATTCATAGGTAGGTCCTTAAAGTTTCGGCATTCCGAGATATTTAGTACAATATGTAGTGATCACGTAATAGGAATACAAACGCTTATATCCCCAAGCGGGTTTTTAACGGTAACCAAAGATGAGATATCTTTGGTTACGGTCTCGAACAAGAACTCTACATTTTGCCACTGTTAACGTATTCCCTTCATGTACTCGTATCTACTTAATTGCCTGAAAGAAAAGGCGTTCCCTTTGGCAGCATAAACGTTATGCTCTTGTGCGACCTCATGCAGCTTTCGTCAGGATTTTTATTATATAAGGATCAGTATTAATAGGAATATGCTTACAAAAAAGTCTTTCTTGTTCTAGCACCCCACGCTTTTATAATCAAATATTATAACTAAAAGCACATAGTTTACACTTCAGCCCAGGGGATGCGGGGTCCTACTAACATCTTAAGGACCCCAATGGGTCGGATCCTCCTCGTGGTGCATCCTGGGCAACGGAGTAGCGACCACTCCCCTTCCTCTGTGGGGGAGTTGTGCTACTCTGGCTAATTCCGGCCGAGGCGGGAGTAACCCACCTGTGGGTTGCTCGGTGGTGTGTGTTGCTGCCGGCCGTGCCGTTATTCACGGCCGGCAGCAGCAATGATGGGTCGCCGTCGCTTCGCCTCCTTTGCTGGCGAGACGATGGCGGCAAAGTGGGAGAGGCACTGCGTGGGGGGCGGGAGTTTGGGTAGATGCTCCCGCCCTGCCATGCAGTTCGGGCTGCCAGCCGTGAATAACGGCGCGACCGGCTTCAACAGTGCTGGGCCGCTGTCACCTCGCCAGTTGACGAGGTGATGGCGGCAAAGCGGGAGGTGCACTGTGCGGGGGAGCGGGAGTAACCGATAATGCTCCCGCTCTGCCGTGCAGTTCGGGGGCGCCGCGGTGAGGAGTTACTGCGCGCCCCCGATTGTTTCTTGACCGTGGGCGTAAGGTCGGGGGACCCCGCCCACCAACGGTCACATGGTGGTGGGCACCTTTTCCGTGTTCCGGGGGTGCCCATTAGCGCACGCCTGCGCCAGCCGCTCTCTGTCTCCTCTATTACAGAGGGGCGCTCGAGAGCGGTGCAGGTGTGGACTTCAGCTCCTTAGGGAGCTTTGGGGAGCCGCCCATCTGGCTCCCCCGAGGAGAGCCCCGAATAAACGGGGCGCCCCTAGCCGGGTCGACGTGAATAATCTTTTGATATCCCTCGGCCCGGCTAAAGGGTGAGGAGGAACACCGCGGGGTTTAGTGGGTAGGACGGTCCATTCCGGACCGGGCCGGGAGTCCCACACACCATCCCAGCTGCCCCCGCAGCTGGGATGAAGGCGCGTAAATGCGTTCCCCGCGTCAACAAAAAAAAAAAAAAACACTTCAGCCCAGAAATAGAGAAATAGACAGAGTTACTTTCGCATTTATAATATTAGTAGGAATTTCTGTATTGCATGGTGTTTTGTCTGAGTTCGACTAATGTGAAAATATTTCATTATTACTCTAATACACATACATTTTCTGCAGGTACCCTATGTCAATATTTACACAATATTTACACTCAATATTAACTTCAATATATAACAGGTTTGTTATAACCTTAAACCCTAATCGTGGTCTAAGCTCATTACACGACTTTTCTAACAAATCCAAACACAGCTATTATACGATGTTCAATCATGAAGTTACAGTTCATATCTTACGACTCCATCATCAGATCAGTTTGACAGCACCATATTATTGTATTGTTATCAGAACTACAAACATCTGTCAATTTTGATGACGCTACGATCCTTGGATCTTCCAAGGATCGTAGCGGCTTAAATTAGTTACCTGAGATTCCATTGCATAGTTTTACAAGTCAATTAAAAAAAGGTTTGTTATAACCTTGAAACCTAAGCCTGGTCAAAGTTCATTACAAGACTTTTCTGACGAATCCAAAAACAGATATAATACGATATTCCATCATGAAGTTCCAGTGCATATCTTCCGGCTCCATCATCAGATCAGTTCGACAGTACCATATTATTGTATTGTCATCAGAACTACATACAGCTGCCAATTTTCATGACGCTACGATCCTTGGAAGCTTGTTAAATTAGCTACCTTAGATTCCACTTTTTCCATCGAAGTTTCAGTGCCTATCTTCCAGCTCCATCATCATATCAGTTTGACAGTACCATATTATTGTATTGTCGTCAGAACTACATACAGCTGCCAATTTTCATGACCCTACGATCCTTGGAAGCTGGTTAAATTAGCTACCTTAGATTCCACTTGTTTTCTGTGCATATCTTCCGGCTCCATCATCATATCAGTTTGACAGTACCATATTATTGTATTGTCATCAGAACTACATACATCTGCCAATTTTCATGACGCTACAAGCCTTGGAAGATGGTTAAATTAGTATCCTTAGATTCCACTTTTTCCATCGAAGTTTCTGTGCCAATCTTTCGGCTCCATCATCATATCAGTTTGACAGTACCATATTATTGTATTGTCATCAGAACTACATACAACTGCCAATTTTCATGACCCTACGATCCTTGGAAGCTGGTTAAATTAGCTACCTTAGATTCCACTGGTTTTCTGGGTCTATCTTCCGGCTCCATCATCATATCAGTTTGACAGTACCATATTATTGTATTGTCATCAGAACTACATACATCTGCCAATTTTCATGACGCTACGATCCTTGGAAGATGGTTAAATTAGTATCCTTAGATTCCATTACATTGTTAGTTACATCACAGATTACTGAATAGTTACTACGTAATACACGACGACCTAATAAAAGCTTATTAAAAATATCTTAAGTTGGTTCCTAATACCAATTTGATGTACAAACGCAATTATTTTCGGAGATTTTTGGTACGAAACCCTAAGGCTCTTCGTACACTAGGCTACGCAAATCTTCGATACCCAACGATTTTGGTCTCTAAGCGACTACCGCAATACAAATTCAAAGAGGTTCGTACACAGACATGCGTCGCCGACATTTTGTTCATGCGTCGCCGACGCCAGTCGCGCGCTACCTGCCGGTCGAGATCGTCGCTACTAACGTCGCTGCGATTTCCAAGATAGCAGAGCAATTGTTGAATATTCAATTTGAATTTAGTATCTGTTTGTTGTAATTCTTTTGCAGCTACAAACAGTCTACACTTTACATTTTTTTCTCTATATGGATGAACCCAGTATTTCCTATTACGACGATTTCTTCGCTTTTGGTAAAGATAGTAAGCCAAAATCATAGTTTCATCGTCACTTGTGTCAGACATTTCGTAAATTAAATTAGTCTGAGACGTGTTGTCGCTATGTCTACAGTGGCAGAATAGACAGAATCGCGTCTTGAGATATCTCGTGTGTACGGTTCGTGCGCTACCAAATCTTCGCGACATAATATGTTGACAACATTGGTATCGAAGATTTGCGTAGCCTTGTGTACGAAGGGCCTTAGTGTGCGAATTCGACTCGCAGCTGGCCGGTTTTTTAACGTTTTCATCATGTATGCCAAGCCGGACTGTTACCGGTCAAAACACAACAGTGCCTACAATTTACCCACTGCTGGCCGGGAGTCCTGCGTAAGCCCTCAGAAGGATGTGCATTATGTCTAGGAGTGTTATCAATGTTATCCTTAGGTATACAATTCCGAAAGTAAAATTTGTTGACTACCCACCAATTCAAAATAATCCATTTGCATGATGATACAAAGATAAACGAATAATAATATTATAGACTAGTCACACGATACAATAGTACGAGAGCCCACGACCAAAATTTTTGTCTCATAGCAATACAGCCAAAACCGCATCAAATCGATAGATACGATTATCCTGAACTCGAAAATACCAATATCAGACATTTTCCGCGTAGCGTTTGATCTGACCGAATTTTCAAAATTGTCAAAGAATTTTACCGAACTGCATCATAGCAATATGTCTGATTTGCAGACTGTAGTTGAATGATAGTTCTGAGATACCGGAAACATATTTTTCAGACGTTAGTGGTGTAGCGCAAACCCGTAAAATCACTTAAAAACATTAAAAATGAGACAAAAAAAATGTCTCATAGCAATACGTCTGAAAATCTTTTTTATTAGTAAATTTTGGTTATTTGATGCGAACAAAACAATTTTCAGACGGAAATGTGAACGCATTAAATTTTGAGACCGTTTTGAAAATGTTAACAAATTTTACCGATCGGTATCATAGCAATATGTCTGAAAATTGTTGGACATGATAAAATAAGTTGTCCACATGTGCAAAAAATTTATATCAGACAAATTAAGTGTAGCACCTTCTCTATCAGACAACTTTTCGATACTGATACTAATACTGATACTGATACTTTTTTTGTGAGCTGTATAATAGTAAGAAAGGGGCAGGAGCGTAACAAGCGCTGAGGCTGTTGAAGTTAAATACTGATTGATTTGATAGTTTTGGTTTCATCTAGACTTAGAGCACACTTGAGTAACTTTTACAAAAGAAATAAGTAATGACATCTGTCATCTGTCAAAGTACATACATATAATAGACAAGGGAGATTTTTGAATATCTCTCTATGAAGGCTGTAAATTTAAAAAAACATTTAACAGAGGCGTCGGCCACGCGATTCCGAAACGTTATTTTCGTTTTTGGGAGTATATGCTACACTTAAAGTGTCTGAAAACAGGTTTTTGGTAATCATGGCAGCAATACGAAAAGTTAAAAAAAAACATATCCGTATTGCTATGATACAGGTCGGCTAAATTTGTTGACATTTTCAAAAATGCGCTCAGGCTATGTGCTACGCGCAAAATGTCTGAAAACAAACTTTTTCGGAATACAATTATAAAATCTATATACATTTTTACTATCAGACGTATTGCTATAATACCGACTGCCTTTTTTTTTTGACACAGCAGAAATGGCCTCCCACGCAGTTGCTACACTTTCGACCGTTACTACACACCTAGTCGGGTTCAGAATCATACAATCTAACGATTTTATAGGGTTTTTGTCGTATTGCTATGAGACATGGTTTTGGTCGTGGGCTCTCGTACTACAAGTACAAATCTGTATTTTTATCCCATTGTCATACATGGTAATGCAATTGGATTGAAAATAGCGGTAGGGTGCCCATATTGCTTATAGATTACAAGAATATTCCCGATATTCATACACGATTTCATGTCAGAACATGATTGTAGAAGGTTTTATTAGAACATGAAATAACATGAGACCTATTTCTTTCTGAAGTAGGTAATAAGGAAAGGTTTATGTGGCATTCAGCAAATCAATGGCTTGTGATATTGCTGTGAGCATGGGCCCGAGTACCGATCAAATTCTAGTACACATGTTGAGGCGTTTTTGTGAAATCGTGAATAGATTTAGGTGCACTCTTAAGTTGTAAATAATCGACGTGTACAACATAATTTACATGATACATGTTGATGCATATTATGATTCATTACGGTAGGAAATTGCCATTGTAGTAAAGAAAATTTGTGAGATAACGATATATGCAGATATTTTGTTTTTTTCTTTACATCTAGGCTCGGCAACGACTAGGTAATTGCCTTAGTTCAGTATAAATCAAATTTCTGGATCTACTGAACCAATTTTGAAAACCCTTTTACGAATAGCCACGTTATTTTTAAGTGTCTTAGGCTGTATTATGTCACCACGCTACAGTTCGAGGGAGAGGAACAGTTATCATAAATGTCAACAAACTTTGTAGACTTACATTACTTTACCTATTTATCTGAGGACAGGGTACAACGGTGGTTCGAAGTAAGTCACGGGGTTCAGCAAGTTGGTAATATAAAGGATTATCCTAAACCATTAAAATTTATGGTGTCCATACAGTAGCTAGCTAAATATTATAACATTAAAATCATTGTTGGATTTGATAGGTCTTGCCATTTTCATGCCAATCGCTTCGGATTATTTATTTGTGTAATGGTACACGATTTACTCTGATATTCGATATATTTGACAATTATTTTAGCCTAGTGATAGGCATAGGTTTCAACTTCGATTTTCAACTTCTATAGTATGGGATTCTTCAAAAGGGTTATTGCGGGGTCGGCAGCGCGAGTGTGGAGTCTCTGATGTTGTAAATGTCCATTAATAGACTACGGTCAACACTTTCTATCATCTGGATATGATTGGAAGAGGTCTATTTTCAGGTGGTGCACCGCCATTCATTGGTTTGATTAATTAATATATGTATGTATATCTCACCTGTTTTCTAAAAGATATGTGGTTTCAATCTCATAAACATAAATCCTCACTATAGGTACTTTATTGTGGGAGTCCTGGGACATCCTTCCGAGGGCTTACCCGGGGCTTCCAACCATATAGGCTGTTGGGCGTTACGTGAGGTTTTTTAGTCGGTAGGAGTCCGGCAAAGCATGCATAAGGATTTTCCCTCACGTTAAAAAAAATAGGTACTTTATTATACTAATAAGCGGGGTTCATAGTAAATAACAAGCGACGCCGTGAGGCACAGCTAGGATTAAAAAATAAATATGAAACTTACTTTAACCTGGTAATGTAATCATATCGGTACCAACACAAAATCGATAGATCAAACAACGTTATGTGGGAACGTTGTTATCTGCTGACCCCGTTAAGTCGTGAGTCATTTGCTTATCGCTACAGTTACTCACTCACTCAGTCAGTTATGAATCAGAATGGATAAGTATATTGCTAGTAATGTTTACCAACATTACGATATTTATTGTGTCATCCAAGTTTTAAGTCAAAGATTTCAATTTCAATAGACATTTGGATATTTTAAATGTACCTATGTTAGGTCATAACCCCGGCATTACTAAACCGATATTCGTCATTTATATGATATGAATATCGTACGGTCCAAATGTTATTGTACAGAAAACGTGATTTACATGACAAAAAAAATAGCTGCTTATCGCAGCCTAGATTATATGAAACTAGCTGATGCGCGCGGCTTCGCCCGCGTGAATTTTGGTTCCCGTTCCCGCTTCTTGTGGGAACATATTCCCGGGATGAAAAGAAGCCTATGTGTTATTCCAGACTATAAGCTATCTCTGTACCAAACTGCAGCCCAATCCGTTCAGCCGTTAGAACGGGATTGAGTAACAAACATCCAAACATCTAAACATCCAAACATCTTCACAAACTTTCACATTTATAATATTAGTAGGAAGTAGGATAATTACAATAAAACCCGAATAATAATAAGTCCGAAGAGACATTAAGATGACGCGCACTAATGTGTACCAGCCAACCCAATGAATATTATCCCAAACTAAGACCTGACGGCAGCGTGACGTGAGGAACTCACGCACGCCCCCCCTTAGAAGCGGGATCACACCCGAAACCCCCCAAAGACCGCGGGATAGCACCCGAACCACCCCTGGGCGAGGCCGCAGCTGCGGTCGTGGGTCTGTTGGGAGTCCTAGGACATCCTTCCGAGGGCTTACCCGGGGCTCCCAACTAGGGCTTGAACTCCGGAATTCCGGAATTGACATAATTCCGGAATTCCGATAAAATCTAATATCGTTCTCAATTCCGGAATTGGCGAGATCAATACCGGTATTTCGATATTGAAAAAAAAACATAGTTTCGCATCTTCTTTAATTTCATTACAAACAAAAATGTAAATTATAAGCTTCTTATGCAATTTAATTACCTTTAATTACTACAATGTTGATAATTTAGGATTTCTCTATTAACAAATTAATTCGATTATGTACTTAGGTATTAATAATTTTATTTGATGATATTTCTAAAACCTACTAAGAAAGTAAATCCATATAATTAATGGTATTTGATTGAAAACATACTATTTAAATAATAATAATATTATTGATGACGTTTTTGAATTTTTTTAGTGTGAACTTAGACTTAGCTCTGACTTATGCTACGAGTTAAATTTAACTTTGATAGAAACGGCGCTGTAGGAATTTGACAGAGGTCTCACTCAGCATAGTTCTGACGGAACTCATGGGGCCCGTACCTTATTATTAGGGGCAAACTTTGCCCCAAGGCGCTCCACTGACCCAGAGTGAGGAGGGTCCTGGGTTCCCTGTTCTCATCAAGGCGGAGGAACATATTCCTTCGCACATGGCTCCGTCTCAGGCGCCCGACGCTGATTACAGGGAGAACGACGTGCCCGAAGTCACTGAAGGTGAGTTAGGGGCGACTGTACTGCGGCTTAGATTCCGCAGGGACCGTGCCCCTGGACCCTACAGCATTCCAGGCCGAGCGTGGGTCCTGGCCCTTAAGGATTTCAGGCCTTGAGTGATGGGGCTCTTTAGGCCAGATTCCCAAGGTCTGGAAGACAGGGAAACTGTTTCTGATCCGAAAGGCAAGGGGGTCGGCAGTCTGCCCATCGGCCGGGATCGGCCGATCGTGTTGCTCCGTTGAGCAACTCCGGTCGATCCCCGATCGGTCGATCCCCAACAATGATACGCTCAAGGAGCTTGCATACCTCGTTAGGTATGCAAGCTCCTTGAGCGTATCATTGCACAGAGCACAGTCTGGCACCTCACACGCGTGGGGCCAGATCTGGCGGATAACCAGGTTGGTTTCCGTCAAGGGCGCTCCACCGTGGATGCGATCATACGCATTAGAAGACTGACGGAAGAAGTAACAAAGCAGGGTGATGTGGTGTTGAAAGCGATGGCGATGTCAGGAGACACTGGCATCGCCTTCAACACCTTGCCGTGGAGCTGCGTTAGGGAGGCGCTTATTTATCATGGAGTGCCTCCCTACTTCCGTCAAATTGTCGGGGCCTATCTTTCCGAGAGGGCCTAACTTACCCAAACTGGCTAGGCCCCAGCCGGGTCAGCGAGATACGTCGTGCGGTGTTCCGCAGAGATCAGTCTTAAAGACCGCTTCTGTGGAACATCGGTTACGATTGGGTGCTGCGTGGAACGTTGCTCAGAGGCGGCATGTCTCAAGGATCTGGCAGCGAGGCAACTTGCGTCCTTGTTTAAATTAATCCATACTAATATTATAAAGCTGAAGAGTTTGTTTGTTTGTTTGAACGCTAGGATCTCAGTAACTACTGGTTGGATTTCAAAAATTCTTTTATAGTTTGATAGTCCATTTATCGAGGATGGCTATAGGCTATATAACATCACGCTAAGACGAATAGGAGCGGAGCAGCAATCAAGAATGTTTTGAAAACGGGGAATATTTTTAACCGTCTGAGAGCTTCAGAGGCGTACGCTGCGTAAATGGTTACAGTTAGGTAAAAAATGTGTATTACAAAATTGTTCGTCTTAAAAAGTTCTAAAAAAAAGTCCGCGACAGCATAATGTCTATCTTTTCAGGTTCGCTCACAATAACCTAATTTGTCTATCTCTTAAGGTTCGCACACGATATAATGAAACTGAAGAGTTTGTTTGAGCTAGGATCTCAGAAAATACTGGTTGCTTTTCAAAAATTATTATACAGTTTAATAGTCCATTTATTGAGGCTGCCTAATGGCGATATAGCATCACGCTAAGACGAATAGGAGCGGAGCAGCCATGAATAATGTTTCGAGAACGGGGATTATTTCTTTCTTTTGAGAGCTTCCATTGCGGACACTGCATAAATAGTTAAAGTTTCATAAAAATTGTGTATTACAAAATTGTTCCTCTTAAAAAGTTATAAAAATAAGTCCTTAACGGCATATGCCTATCTTTTAAGGTTCACTTAAAATAACTCTCTTATTAAGTATGAGCGCCGCGAAGGGAGTAAACTTGGTCTGTAGTGGCAGCCAGTCAACTAAACTAGCATCACGCTAAGACGAATAGGAGCGGAGCAGCCATGAATAATGTTTCGAGAACAGGGATTATTTCTTTCTTTTGAGAGCTTCCATTGCGGACGCTGCATAAATAGTTAAAGTTACGTAAAAATTGTGTATTACAAAATTGTTCCTCTTAAAAAGTTATAAAAATAAGTCCTTAACAGCATATGCCTATCTTTTAAGGTTCACTTAAAATAACTCTCTTATTAAGTATGAGCGCCGCGAAGGGAGTAAACTTGGTCTGTAGTGGCAGCCAGTCAACTAAACGATAAAAACCGGCCAAGTGCGAGTCGGACTCGCACACGATGAGTTCCATACCGAAAAACGGATGGGTGGAAGTAATAGCGACGGGAAACATGATATCACTTTAACACCTCTTTCCTTCTCACTCTCATGTGACGCAAACGAAGATATGCGGTTCAGCTCTAATGAATACAAGCGACGCGACGCGACGGGAATAAGCGCGACGGTGGTAAACACCTCTCTCTTTCTCACTCTCATGTGACGCAAACGAAGTTGCGCGGGTCAGCTAGTTAATTATATTTCTAATTTATTATTTTCTGATGCAAGGAGGCGCTGGAGCGGGCTCATAGGCCTACGTCTCCAGAAATCTAGGTTCGGCAGTTCCAGCTCCACAAGGAAATTGTGGAGACCTAGACTTGAGCAACAAATCGAATCGCCACATCACATCACACAAGGGGGGAATCGCCGAATCGCCACAATCAAGGCGGTCAGACCGGTCATGGGCGAGTGACTAGAGAGGAGCCACGGTGCGGGTGCTCTGTCCTACCGGTTGTCACAGATGCTTACTGGGCACGGGAGTTTCAGTAAGTATCTGTGACGAATACACCCGGAAACCACACCTGAGTGCCAGCACTGCGAGGAACGCAGTGAGGACACAGTACTTCACACATTAGTGGAGTGCACAGCGTGGGCTTAACAGCGCCTGGTCCTCGTGGTAGGTCTGGACGTGGACATTCTCTCGCTGGAGACCATTGCGCGAGCTATGATCTCCAGTGGGAGTAAGTGGGACGCCACTGCGTCTTTCTGTGATCAGTTAATGCGGCGAAAAGTGATCAAGAGAGAAAGCTCCCACCCGAATTACGCATGTCTTTGCCCAAGACTATCGGCCTCCATAATCGGGGGCCTGAGAACGGTGGGAGGGCTAATCGCCGTCCTTACAAAAGCACGCCCAAGACGAAAGTGTAACGTGAAAGTTTCATGCACGCCACACGCCCTGAGATGCGGGATAACACCTGAACAAGCCCCAAATACGCGGGATAGCACCCGAACTTCCTAGGTGAGGCCGCAGTGATAGTCAAGGTCTCTGGGGAATCCTGGAGTCATCCTTCTGAGGGCTTTGCCGGGCCAACCGTAGGCAATAATTAGAAAACGTGTGGTTTTTAGTTGGTTACGTTAAAATAAGTAATTTTACTGGGAATCAAAGTAGTTTATCACTAATCACGTAGGACTGCCAGCTCCCGTATCTTTTTTTACATATCACTATTTTGTACAAAACGAAACTTGATTGAGTTCCGGAATTCCGGAATTCCGGAATTGAAATACTGAATATCGAAACCCAATTCCGGAACTGAAAAAGCGTCCGATATTCAAGCCCTACTCCCAACCATAGGCTGTTGGGCGTTACGTGAGGTTTTTTAGTCGGTAGGAGTCCGGCATAGCATCCATGATGGATATTCCGTCACGTCAATAAAACAAGAAAAACACACATTCATAAATTACGGCGGCACTTTCACGCCTAAAGTGCATTTCGCTTAACGCTTAACGTTATTTAGATAATATTGCAGACAAACATACAGTAAAATATTATTATATTATTATTAAAATATTATGTATTCAATCCACACAGTTCTGCAGATAAAACGATCTGCATCCAGGGATCTTATCCTGACAGCGCAGTGTAAACAGACAACGGATGAACTAGCAATCACTTAATGGTACCCAGAGAATAACTTGATAGCTAAAACCTTGTGCACATTGAGCAACTATTTTCAACAAACGTCATTATTCATGTTCATACTAGAATATAATAAAATTTGATTCGTAAATTCAACAATAGGTATTGGTTTACAGAAAAATTTGACACATGCATTGTACAAAGGGCAGCCTTAACGCTAAAATGCAATGTCTGCAAATCGTGGTATAAACAAAAAATTGTTATAATTACGTTTCGTACAGACGGACTCCTTTTAAGAATAACATTGAACGTCCTACTCAACTATAAAAATCTACAATTTTTTTTATACTTAGCTAGCTGTATGTGTGTATATACTCAATCTACACAGTTCTGCAGATAAATCGATCTGCAGCCAGGGATCTTATTCTGAAAGCAGTGTAAACAGACAAACGGATGAACTAGCAATCACTTAATGGTACCCAGAGAATAACTTGATAGCTAAAACCTTGTTCGCATATAGCAACTTTTTTAACTTAGGAACACACGTTTTAAATGTTCATAATAGCAAAGAATAAAATTTGTTTTATATACACCTCAATTTAACAATAGCTTTCCAGCAACTTTTTAGATGAAGATTTTGCAGAGAGGCCTTGCCGCTAAAAGTTATCTCTAGCAGTCAATGTGGTAATGGACAGAAATAAATAAATATTTGTTGGATGCATAAAAAGGGTTTTTTTTAACGTGAGGGAAAATCCTCATGGATGTTATGCCGGACTCCTACTGACTAAAAACCTCCCGTTACGCCCAACAGCCTATGGTTGGGAGTCCCGGGTAAGCCCTCGGAAGGATGTCCCAGGACTCCCAACTGACCCACGGCCGCCACTGCGGCGGCATGAAAATGGGTAGACAGTTACAAAGAAAAGAGTTGACTAAACGAATATACTTATACCAAATTAGAGGATAAAGTTATTCAATAAATGCCGTCTAACATAAGTATAACCTACATTACAAAAGTACAATTTATTATTTTGGTTACGTAACACATAATATTTCTTCAGCAAAAAATTGCTCAATGTGAATCAATCCTAATGCTGGTGGAATAGATCTAAAGAGCCAAATACAATAAAATAATAACTAGACAATATAAACTGTCAACTTATAAGGCTTATTAAATGGAATTATAATTTTTATATGATAAGTACAAATATTTTTATGAGGTTATACCCAAAACAGTAAAACTTTGTGTGGGTGTGAATTCTGTGGGCGTGGGAATCGCAGATGTGATCGGAAATCGTATTAACTTTGAAAACAATCTCGGCATAGGACTGACCTGAGGCTATAGAAATAATAGGTACATTGTCGATTGTTGTAAGGCTATCTATTCTTGGGTGGTGTATAACTATGTCATTTGTAAAATACGACGTGCCATATTTTAGACTAGCGGACGTCACGCGGTTTCACCCGCGTAATTCCCGTTCCCGTGGGAATACGGGAATAGAATATAGCCTATGTTCACCGCAAAGAGTGTAGCTTCCCAACAGTGAAAGAATTTTTCAAATCGGTCCAGTAGTTCCGGAGCCTATTCGTGACAAACAAACAAACAAACAAAAACAAAAACAAAAAAAACAAATCTTTCCTCTCGTATAGATTAAATAAATTCTGACAGATGACTGATTTGTGTATGTTCTAAAACTTCATGTTTATGGAGAAAACAGAGGAATACGAAACATCGATTTTATTCAAAAATGGAACTGCGCCGCCTCTTTCTGCGAGCAGGTCATGCTCACGAAAGAGGCGGCGCGGCGGGCCGGGTGCGGGAGAGAACTCTTCCACCCGAGTTCCGCAGTCGGCGCCCTGGGCGCCGCCGACGTGTCTTCGCCGAGGACTATCGGCCTCCATGACCGGGGGTCTGAGGACGGTGAGAGGGCCGCTCACCGTCCTTACAGAAGCAGGCACATGACGGCAGCGTGACGTAAGCAACTCACGCACCCCCCTTAGAAGCGGGGTCACACCCGAAACCCCCTATAGCGGGATTGCACCCGAACCACCCCCCCTGGGCGCGGACGCAGTGGCGGCCGTAGGTCTGTTGGGAGTCACGGGACATCCTTCCTGAGGGCTTACCCGGGGCTCTCAACCATAGGCTGTTGGGCGTTACGTGAGGTTTTTTAGTCGGTAAGAGTCCGGCATAGCATCCTACGAGGATTTTCCCTCACATCAAAAAAAAAAAAAGGTGCAGTGCGATGGCAATACCTAAATTATTTTTAAGCTAATTTTATTTAACTCTAAGTACTTATATTTTTTTTTGTTTTCTCTTTTCTTTGTTATTATTTTTTATCCTAAGTCATTTTCAATGTACCTACCACCACCTGTTTGTCGGAATTAAATATATCTTTCTTTCTTTAAATTCAAATAATATTTTGCAATTCCTCACACAGCCCATGTTTCTTCGGTTCTGTCCCATATGTTTGATCAAATAATTTTATTTCTTAAGTAGGTACTTATATGACATTAAATTCTGAAATAGGTACCTATTTGACATTAATTTTTTAATTAGGTACACCTATATGACATTAAGTTCTTAAAAGGTACCTTTATGGCATTTTATCAATTCCTCACAAATCAAGTTTTCAAAATGTCATGCGTCACGTCACGTTCGTGCGTAGGAGTCATAATCGTCAACTGTGGTTGGATTTACCACTATTGAAACCACTATAAAATCACTTTGCTTCACAAAATTAATGACTTTTGAAATTGCAATCTCCTTCAATTGTAACTAATACTTGGTAAATTTGTTACGTGTGGAAATCCTCATGGTTGTAATACCAGATTCCGACTAAAACCACGCGATGTCCAGCCATATGAATATACCTGAGAGTCAACGGGTCCTCTCTCGGAAATATATATCTAGGGAACCTGGTGTACCCTTAAGAAAATCCAAGAATTCTCACCTGGTCGCCAATTCTCGGAGACCCCTGACCACTTATTTACGGTAATCCTACTATCCTACTAATCCTACTTCCTACTAATATTATAAATGTGAAAGTTTGTGAAGATGTTTGGATGTTTAGATGTTTGGATGTTTGTTACTCAATCACGCTCTAACGGCTGAATGAATCTGGCTGAAATTTGGTCCAGGGATAGAGTATAGTCCGGAATAACACAAAGGCTATATTTCATCCCGGGAAAATGTTCCCACGGGAAGCGGGAACGGGAACCAAATAACACGCGAGCGAAGCCGCGCGCATCAGCTAGTTCAATATAATCCAAAGGCCTTGATAGCCCCTCCAAATTGTTATATATTCTGTGGATGTGCCCAAAATCGGGAAATGTGCATATTTTCCGGATAAAAATATCTGTAATCTTTATCTTTAATCTCAGTCCAGCACATTTTTGTATCCTATAAAACAGTCATATCCATTTCAGTTTGAATACCCCATTTAACTAAGTGGTCCTATAGTCTAAATGCCTGGACATAAATATTTTTATATCTACCGTATAGTTTTTGTATTACGACCTAGGTATGTAATCCATACAAAATGTCGATAAAACATTAAATACTTGGAAAATTTTGAATATTTATTATAAACCATAAATAGGTTTATAAAGTTAATAGATGTGTAATATAATGATAACTAAATAATACCGGCTTTTAGGTCCTACATTTTGAGGGTTAGATTTGAAGGCGGGAAACAATTTTCATGATGCCAAACACTTAACAAAAATTTAAACAGCTACACTGCCATTACAAGAACTTTGGAAGTTTGAAATCCGAAGAGCCATGATTATCGTAAAAATGAGCTAAAGAAACATTGTTGCCAAAGTAGGTACCCAGTGCGCTTTAAAACCTAAAAATTCAATGGCCAGTATCGTGTCGAAAAATGACACCCAAATATTCATGGTTGGATTCATAAGGGTAGCCCTTGCCCCGCAAATAGAGTCAAAAGTAGGGCTAACTGAGATTGTAGAATGTACCGGTTTAGTGAAGCACCTACATTCTATCGATTGCATATTAGCAACGGGGCATCTAATCGAAGGAACCAATTGGTAAAACTACTATCTCCGGGCGTCGCTTGCGGTTTCAGAGGTAATGTCTACGGTCTGTAGATATCATAACTAGGGATGTGACGTATTGACTTGACTGTTGGGGCTGTCGTGTGAATATTTGTCAGACTATTTTTTTATGGATGTTCGAATTTCAGATATTGTATTTTTGGATAAATTAATATTCACGGATATTTTTTCAATATTTATTTTTATATATTTTTTTTAAACTTTCTATTTAGTCTCAAGGATCAAACAATAATTTTTGAGGGAAACCTTCGCGAATTATTAGGTATGTACCGGTTTAGTGAAGCACCTACATTATATCGATTGCATATAAGCAACGGGGCATCTAATCGAAGTAACCAATTGGTACAACTACTATCTCCGGGCGTAGCTTGCGGTTTCACTCAGAGGTAATGTCTACGGTCTGTAGATATCATAACTAGGGATGTGACATGTTGGCTGTTCCAGCTGTACGTGAATATTATATGTCAGACTATTTTTTTTAATGGATGCTCGAATATTAGAGATGGTATTTGTGTGTGGATGTTTAAAATCTGTTCTAGCTTTTGGAATTTTTACGGTGACCGGTGACGATCTATAATGTATGTGAAACTTACTCTGTAATTTCATTAATATAGATTCTATATTAATGAAATTACAGAGTAAGTTTCACATACGAGAATCAATTCATATATTTAGACCTAAAAACTTGAATTTTCCGCCGGTGCCGGGGGGTACAGAAAATTCTTAAATGGAAATGCTTCAAACCGTCACCCATCTCATGACTGACCGCAGCGCAAGATGCTTAACAAAGTGATTAAGTTCGTTTCTGTACGAAATTTAGTATAAAGTTTTAAAATAAATAAATATTTCGAATCATCCAAGCATCCCATCACTAGTTTTGACTTGTGATCTACCGCAAATGATGTAACGGCGCGGCGTGGCATCTGTGGCATATTGAATATGGGTTCCGTACAAAGCGATGGATATATATTGTGTCTCGTTGTATTGGTAATACCTAAATGAAGACTTCTTTAAGCTTAGGGTCGACTATGAACTTCGCATTTTGTTGGTATTAGCTTTTCTTTTATAGCCGCAACAAAAATACATCATTTGTGAAAATTTCAGCTCTCTAGCTAGCCAGACAGACAAACTGACGGACAGTGAAGTCTCATGAATAGGGTTCCGTTTTTAACCGACTTCCAAAAGAGGAGGAGGTTTTCAATTCGTCTGTATTTTTTTAAACCCTAAAAATGCTATTGAAAGCCTACCTTCGTATTTCACGTCTTTCATTTAGGTGTTTCCGGTTTTTAACTGCCTCTGTGGCGTAGTCGGTAGTGATACCGCCTGCGGAGCTGGAGGTCCTGGGTTCGATTCCTGGGTCGGATAAAATATTTGTATGATCCACAAATGTTTGTTTCGGAGTTTGGGTGTTCTCTATGTATAATATGTATGGTATGTATTTAGAAATATACTTATAAGCATGTATATCAGCCGTCTAGATCCCATAGCACAAGCTTTTATTAGCTTAATTTAGCTAGATGATGTTGTGTGTGAATGTCCACAAATATTTGTATTTATTTAGGTTTAATGTACTGTATAAATATTGCGACAGGTATACATTGAATTATAATATCACATAATTTCAATTTAATAGTAACTGCTTAGCTGAGCACAACGCTTAATTGATACAGTTTTCATTAATGTTATAAGCTTTGTGTGCAAGTTAATTAAGTATGGAGTGAATTTACTGAGGAGTAAAGTGGAACATTATATATCTATCAAAAGTGTGATTATAAATGGTCTGAAATATCACACGCTGCTTGAAATCAAAGCAAAGTGCTGCTAACACGGAGTTTGTATACAGCGATATAATTATTTTCTCAGTAAACTACACTATACGTTTCACCAGTTACAACACGTGCGCGATAACTTGGGACACGCTAGGGATCAAAATGTTCCCAAGCGAAATGAAAATATGAAAAAAAAAGCAAGCCTCAACTTATCGCCACAAAATAATAAGATACAGAAGGCAATCTCATGTGTGTACTTTTTTTCACACCTACCATCGGCTACGCATACTCGCGCTCGAATCAGTATCGAAATTACTATGAAAGTCCTTTGACTTCATGTCCGTAAACTCCGTGAGCGGTGTCTATGTGTGCGTAGTCCGAGCGCACTTTGTATTTTGTAGGTTTCATTCTGTACATTATTATTTTGTGTTATCGCGCAGAATTTGCAGAAAAGGGCAGCATTTCAAACGGCAGTTTATAAAAATTTTGCCTTCTTTCACTATTCCAATAAAATACCTTATTTCACTGCTATCCGTAAGTTTATTTGCCACCTAAATGGTATAAAACATTCTGTGAATGATCTCAATAACCTGTAATTCATTAGAACCTAAATTTATCTACCGGCAATGTCGTTTCAAATACCTAAATTTACTTCTGTCCAATAACGGTTCACTACATACCACCATTTCTTACATTTCACGGAACTTATGACCGGAATTCAATTTTGACATAATATTCCCGTATAAAATACGGTATCTCAATATCGGATATGACGCCCAATAACTACATTTGTAATTCCCAGCGCTAGTGATCGCGAGGATACCCGGGAATATTTCTATATTACATCTCGAGACGGGTTTAGTTGCATTGAAATGTGCATCGAATAGGTTTTACTTTCAGAAATAAAAATGCGGTGAAGTTGCATAAATTGTTGTTTTCAATGTTTTGAATTGATAACGAGTAATTAATAGTATTTAGTTTCTATCTATACTTATTACTTATAATATTACAAATAGGAAAGATTTGATTGCTTGTTTGTTTGTTTGCTTGCATCGAATAGGATCCGGAACTACTGGTCTGATTAGAAAAAAAAAAACACTTTTGGGAAGCTACACTCTTTGCGCTGAACATCGGCAATATTTTATTCGCGTATTCCCACGGGAACGGCAACTACGCGGGTGTAACCGCGTGACGTTCGCTAGTGTTTCATATACCCCAAGAACTAGGCTAAAAGTGGATGTACTTAAAGTTATTTCTACTGGGATAAACCTGGTTATATTTCAGACTGTTTCGAACCCCCTTTGCACCCGTAGCTGACTGAGTGGCTGACGTGGTCAGCCTGTGATCACAGCAGGTGCAACAGTGTTGAAATGACAGAGAACAAAAAGGTATGAAACAAAACCATGTTATTACCCGAAAAGAATTAAAAGTTTGTATGATAAATAACCAACGACCAGCAACAGAACAAAATATATGTAACTAGCGGACGTGACGCGATCACACCTGCGTATCTGACGTTCCCGTGGGAATATGGGAAGAAAATATAGCCTTTGTTACTCAGGGTGAATGTTGCTTTGCAATGGTAAAAGAATTTTTGAAATCGGCACGTAGTTTTTGAGTTTATTCATTACAAACATACACAAACACACACACACACACACAAAAATAAGAATTTTTCCTCTTCATAATATTTGTGTAGATGTAGACAACATACATTTCTAAGTAAACTAAGACTTTAGGACTAAAAATAAATTAAAAATTCTTTAAAACAAACTTTGATACTTCTGTAGGAAATCCAACTAACTTCATTAGCTTCCAAGTCCATGCCATTGTTAGTAACGAAAAGTAGTGGGGGTAACACAAAAGGCGAATAATGCATGTTTCATTATCACTATTGTGTCGTCTCTGGCGGAGCGCAGACGTCTCGGCCGCTATTGAACGGTCGATTTAAAATGAGAATATGCAATGAGCGTTCGATTGAGAAATTCCAGGGCCGAAGTTGCACAGTCTCGTGGTGAATAGAATGTATTTTAGAGCACAATTATGCTGGATTTTGATTTTAGAAATAGGTAGCGATCGAGCTTTGTGTAGAAGATTCAATTTTGTCAAAGCCAAAAAGTCTTTTTGCGTCAAATAGCGAGATTATCTTGCAACATCGTATACAATGGTATATTTGCTAATGATCCCACAACTGGAACTGGTAAACGACTGAGAAAAATGGGAACATCAGGAAAGTAGACTTCGGAGTTCGGTCTGGATTCAACCGACGGGCGACAGCGGTTGTCACGATGAAGAAGCTCACACTCAACTCCAGGCATGTTACTAGCCACCGGGATCAACAAATGTTACAAAGTGGTCACCAATTCGAGAACCAGCGATTGCGAAAGTTCCTTAACGCGGTGATCGTTTACAGTCTTACTTACTCAATATTATAGTACGGACGAACCGTAGTGACCCTACAGCACCCTACTTAAATATTCACTACCAGATGATACAGTACCTAACTGCCCGATCTAATATTGATTAAAATCGTCCTGATATCGAGAACCGGTGGATTAATGGAGGCAGATCCATTTGAATAATTTGTTACCTTTTGCTACTAGATTAAGCTCTAGATTTATCAGGACGATTAGGGAGTAATGGTCTCGATCGACCGAGAAAAGTGAAAACAGTTTTTTTCCGTATGGAAATCTCCATGTATGTTAAGCCGGATTCTAATCGACCATAACCACTCTCTAGCGCTGGGTGCTCCGGGTCCTCGCGAGGATGTTCCAGGACCTCGGCAGCATGGTAAGAAAGACTTCGGGTTGCAGGACGACAAAGTCGAGTTGTTGCAAGATGACAAAGTCGAGTTGTTGCAAGATGACAAAGTCGAGTTGTTGCAAGATGACAAAGTTGAGTTGTTGCAAAATTTGAAGACTAGAGTAGTTGGGACTCATACTTATAGGTAGAACTCGGGACTTAACGCGAAATACTTTTACTTACCGAGTTCTATAAGTATGAGTGTAAAAAAAACCGCGATAGTTTAAACATAACATTAGCGTTGTTGGGAGTCTGTCTGGAATCCTAGGACATTCTTCCGAGGGCTTGCCCGGGACTCGAAGTCGTGGGCAGTAGCTTCGTGGGGTTTAAGTCGGTAAGAGTCCGGCATAGCATCCATGAGGGATTACCACACGTATTAAAAAAACCGGCCAAGTGCGAGTTGTATGGAAGCCCCCCATTGATCTAATTTTAGTGTTTCTTGTCACAGTGGCAACAAAAATACATCGTCTGTGGAAACGGCTAGCTATCACGGTTCTTGAGATACAGCCCAATGACGGACAGACAGACAGATAGACGGACTGCGAAGTCTCTTGAATAGGATCACGTTGTTACACTTTGGGTACGGAACCCTCAAAAGGTTAGTTGGCAGAGGAATGCTTACTAATATAATGATAACTCAATATCTATAGACTGAGATAAAAACTATCATTTCACTACGCATCCGTCAAAGACGAAGTAAGTATCAGTAAAGAAATAAGACGGAAACTAATATCGAATATTCGGAATCTAATATCGTGAGCGAAACGTCTGGGTAAGTACTGCGTTATTAGAATAGCTCGCAGACGTTCCTCGTGCCAATGATATTCACAAAGACCATGAAATTAATATCAGGTACGTCTGTCAAAACATCTGGTAATTTGAATTAAATTTGTGTTTCACATTGTTGCAGTGTAAGTAGAATAGTCTGTTTAATCTGTTGATCGAAGGTTTAATCTATAAATAAGGAAATGAACTGCAGAAATGTATACGCGCATAAATTTCGAACGACTGTATCAAATTGGATAATTCTTTTGTTTTTGGATTCGTTATTGTAAGGACAAGGTTTGGGTAAAGGATTGTTACTTAAAATCGTTTTTTTTTTGTTTGGATGTAACTCAATTTCGCTCGAACCCCTCAACCAGTTTTACAGAAATTTGAAATACAGAATACAGATAGGTAGGACTCCTTCCTTGGATACACAGGATGCGTTGTAACATGTGTCACATCACTGTTAATATCACAGATACATAGGTACTCATAAATTGGCAGCCATTTGTATGCTTCACCTATGACGTAGCTCAAATTACGTCCGTACTTTTTTTCCAGTCTGCAAATATAAAGCTGAAAATATATTCAGACGATTTCCAGCAAACGAGCTATGGACAATGATAATGACAAGGATTCACTAAACTAATTGACGTCTCAAGATTGGTATGGACGCATTGGAGCAATCTCTCTGACAGTGATAGATTGACAAGTAGCGTGAAGGTTATATTACAATAATGGGTAGTTGCAAACTGATAAATGATGTATAGCTTTTTGAGTTAGTTGCGTCCTAATATTCAAACTATTTTTCGTTACAAACATACACAATACTCCATCTGTTATTATAAATATTGGAGTGCGTAAAATTTTAACATTCCAATTTTACGAAAAAAGTGGTAGTAACCTATGATTCTAGAGCCCTATGTAAAAACAATAAAATCTAATGCAAATTAACCATATCTTTATCTTAACTTATTAATTGACGACTAAGTAACTATTTGTAACTATTTAAAATAGCATCAACCCAATATAACAAAAACCAAATCGCTTATAAATGATTTGACGTATCCCAATTTCACAACACAAAAAAAATCAACCATTTCTCATCCCATAAGCTGCCGTCGCCATTTTTATTCCAGAAGCGAGCCGATATTCGATCACGTCCTCCGATTAGGAGACAATACAAACGGCGCCGATACACAAAATGTTAAAATAAATATAAAATTATAAATATTTTATTCATAAAGTCGCCATGGTAAATAATAAATGTTTAAAATTCGTTCGGGCTGTTTTTATGGCAGCCCATTAAAATTTCCTACTAATGCCGAGTGGGGCAAAGGGTGGGCTGAGACAAAGGCCCTTGGGAACTCGATGGGAATTCTCCAAGGGTTTTATTAAAAGGAAAAAACTGTGTTAGATATAATAATTTTGAAGATTGTTGTCCAGTTAAAGCGATTAGTTTGAGTGGGGGCGATGATATTTTTATACACACTGCTTAGTTCTGGCCATGCTTGTAATTTATTTAGGAGAGTTTTACTCCCTTTAAACTTAAGTTTTGTGCAAAATTCTTACAACATAATATGGTATTATTATGGACTGAAAGGCTGTAATCACCCAGAATACAAGTACTAAGTCTAAAAGTTCCCTATTCCCGTCAAAAATTATTCATATTAATAGGTTCTCTTTAATAATTATATTTATAAATGCTTGCAGTTTCTATGTTTATTTCTGGATATTGTCAATTTTTTTTACACCACTAAGGTGGCAGGCAAGCATACGGCCCACCAGAAGGTTCACCGCAGCCTATGAACGTTTGCAACACCAGATCTTAATTTGTAATGTTATTTATTACTCTTTTTAATTACTAAAGTTTGGACATACGAATCCATTTGTTTCAATTAATTAAAACTTTGTTACAGTTGAAACAGGTGCCATTAATCAATTTATAACGAAAATTATTAAATAGTCTCATCGAGTTAAAAAAAATTGTGATTAGAACTGTGGAGATAATAGGGATTACAAGTTTTCTAATCTGTCAGTTTATTACAGTGTAACCAACATAAAAACATACTCGACAACTTCGAGATTCGAATATTTAAGAATGGGAAAATATTTTACTGTCGCAAAGTCGAACTTATGTGTAAATATTATAGCAAACGAATAGCATATTACGCAGTGGAATACTGTCCGATTCATTCCTTTAGTCGTATAGTTAAGAGGAAAGAGTGGTATTAATGCCTGCCTCATAAAATATGGAAGAATTAATTAATTAAATATGATGTCGGTCTTTGATACAGATCACATTTCTGGAAGCTGTTCTTTTTATTTTTATTATCTTTGTAAATTTTTGATAATAAGTATGTGAGATGAATAAACTTCTACACGAATTAAGGGTCAAATCGACAAAAAAATTGATATTATGAGGTTTTGGTGGAAGTTTAGGAATATAAGGTTTTTTGTGGTGAATAGAGATATTTTTTAAGATGATAATAACATGATACTTGTTAAGACGAGTTGAAGGCTTTCTGGGCGGCTTGAAAATTTGACCAGCAGGTACCGACAACCCGTCTCTGTTCGTATCTACACAGATAATAATGACTCACCATTAATTATTGATTATATGTTATTGAGTATATATTTTCAGCATAAAATAAACGATTCGAAACGAATAAACGATTCCTACTAAAAAACGTTTTGTTTACGTGAGGGAAAATCCATCATGGATGCTATGCCGGACTCCTAGCGACTAAAAAACCTCACGCAACGCCCAACAGCCTATGGTTGGGTTAGTAGTTATTAGGTTAGTAGAAAAAATAATTAATCCTATAGAAAATAATCCTGCACAGCATATAATTTATCGTATGATGTAAAAAAAATATTTACTCGCATCTCATAATCTAGAAAACAGAGCGATACGCTTGTGGGGAGCAAACGACGAACTCATTTCCTTTTGGTAATGAAAATACGATATTAGATTGGTTTCAGGAATATTTGAAAAATATCAATACAATTTTCTCTCCTTCTTTCTATCTTACTAATATTATAAATGCGAAAGTTTGTGAGTGTGGATGTTTGTTACGCTTTCACGCTCAAACGGCTGAACGGGTCGAGCTGAAATTTGGTACAGAGATACATTATAGTCAGGAATAACACATAGGCTATAATTTTTATTCCGGGAATAAGTTCCCACGGGAAGCGGGAACGGGAACAAATTTTACGCGGGCGAAGCTGCGGGCATCAGAGTACTAATTTTAAAAAGAGGAAAGATTTGATTGTTAGTTTTAATAAAAGGCTTTGAAACTACTGAACCGATTTGAAAAATTGTTTCACTGTTGGGAAGCTACGTTATCCCCGGTAAATATAGGCTATATTTTATTCCCATATTCCCAGTGGAACTGGAGTTACGCGGGTTTCGCTAGTGTTTCAATAAAAGAGACACTCGCGTTACTTCAGCCTAGCGCGTTATACGCGCTTGAGTATGAAGTGTGCAATCCGCTTGTAGACTGCAGTACCTACTAACTAGTGGGCGTACTATATCTGAAGGTGGATATCCTCCCTTACCCGGGGTTCCAACCGTAGGCGGTGGTAGGCATGGCTCCTGGGACATTCTTCCGAGGGCTTACCCGGGGCTCCCAACCATAGGCTGTTGGGCGTTACGTGAGGTTTTTTTAGTCAGTAGGAGTCCGGCATAGCCTCCATGGGGATTTTCTCTCACGTAAAAAAAAAAAAAAAAAATAAGGCAGTGGTAGGCAAATGTGTGGTTTCAGTCAGTTCGAGTTCAGCATAGCCACAGAGCATCGCGCGGATTCGCGCGCCTTTACAGACAGTTCGCGTTGCTCTATGAGCATAGCTCACGTAAAAAGCAGCCCCTCAAAACATACCTCAAGCGGTGTAGGGTAGACTGGGTACGGTTGTGCCAGGGTACGGTAGTGACAGTCGCTGTATTGTCGAAAATATAGGGATTAGCGGGGGGCGTGCAAGGGGAAAGACGGGCACCTTGCACGTCTCAACCTGTGTCACAGTGTTGCGTCATCCGACGCGCAGAGTGTACGTGACCAGGAGCACATTTTGATTTTTGAACGCAAAAAGTAAGTATTTTGATTCATTATTATTTCGTAATTGCCATTACATGTATACTGATAGGGTATTGAGTGTTGTTCATTGATATAAATCAAATAGTAGCAGTGTAATATCAGTGGTTACATTTATTGTAGGTTATTTTGTTTTGACGTGGTGGTATTTCTTTTATTAAAACGATCTGTGGGTACAGTTGTGACATTTTTACTGGGTACGGTTGTGACATAAGTAAAAGCGGTTGTTTATTGTTTTAGATGCCTCGAATACGCAAACGAAAGACTACAAGAGCACAGTGCAGCTTGAATCAGTATGAAGATGCTTACAAAGAAACTAAACGCGGGACTTCTTTGCGACAAGCTGCGGAAATGCATGATGTTAATCGCATGTCACTATTAAGGTATGTTCGAAAACGCGATAATGCCAGCACGGGCGATAATGAAAACAATAGCATTAGCATGGGGTATGTTGCTCACAATAAAGTGTTTTCCGAACAACAAGAGCAGCAGTTGTCAAAATATTTACAGCGTTGCGCGGACATTTATTTCGGACTTACTCCAAAAGAGGTGCGGAAGTTGGCTTTTGAGCTTGCAACTCAATATAACCTAAAGCGACCTGCTACTTGGGCTGAGAATGAGATGGCAGGCGAAGAATGGTTCCGTTCATTCCTGAATAGAAATCCTTCTCTATCTGTTCGAGTAGCTCAAGCTACAAGCCTTTCAAGGGCAACTAGTTTTAATAAAACAAATGTGGAAGCTTTTTACGACAACTTGCAAGTTGTTATGGATAGACATCCTTACGAGCCACAGGATATCTACAATGTCGACGAAACAGGCGTCACTACGGTCCAAAAACCTGATAAAGTCATTGCAAGACGTGGTACGCGGCAAGTGGGAGCCGTTACTTCTGCTGAACGGGGCACGTTAGTTACGGTAGCTTTTGCAGTGAACGCCTTGGGAAATACCATGCCTCCGTTTTTTATTTTCCCTCGTGTTCGTTACCACGACCACTTTGTGAGGGACGGACCAGTTGGATCTGTTGGAGCTGCAAACCCTTCCGGCTGGATGCAAGATCTATCCTTCTTAGAATTTCTTAAACATTTTAAGAAATTTTGTAATGCTTCACTAACTCACAAAGTGTTACTCGTGCTTGATAATCATTCATCGCACATTCACATTAATACTTTAGATTATTGTAAAGAAAACGGGATCACTTTACTTTCATTTCCCCCACATTGCTCTCACAAGCTTCAGCCTCTCGACCGGTCTGTCTTCGGACCTTTAAAAAAAGCTATTAACACCGCTTGCGATGGATGGATGCGAAGCCACCCTGGTAAAACGATGACAATATATGATATACCAGGTATCATCAAAATTGCTATGCCTCTGGCTCTTACACAGGCGAACATACAGGCTGGTTTTATGAAAACTGGGATATATCCATACAACCGTAATCTGTTCGGAGATATTGACTTTGCACCCTCTTTCGTAACCGACAGACCAAACCCTGATACTGAAGACAATATTCCTGCAGTACCGTCACCTGGAAGAACTAGACCAAATCCTGACACTGAAAATAATGCTTCTGTAATACCATCTCACACAACAAGCAGAACAGACACTGAAGATATTTCTCCTGCAGCACCATCACCTGTAATAAGCAGACCAATCCCTGACAATCAAGAGGATGCTCCCATAGCACCATTTTTAGTAAATATTGCCAACCTTGACTGTATTCAAGAAGAAAATTTTGTTACTGAGAATTTTGGACCTAATAATAAAAGTCCACCACTTTCACCTTCTATAGACAATACACCAAGCCAAAATTTTAGCAATGTTTAACCATCTACTTCTGCCATACCATCAGTTTTTTCTCCTGAAATTGTTCGGCCTTTTCCAAAAGCTTCCCAAAGAAAAACGCGAGGACCTAGAACCAAGAAGTCTACGATTTACACGGACACGCCTGAAAAAGAGGCAGTCAGGCAAGAATATGAAGCAAAAGAAAAACGACTGAAGGCAAAGGGCATCAAAAAAAATCTCAATGAGCCGAAAGGAAAAGGAAAAGGTAAAGCAACGAAAAGGAAACAATCACCGTCAATATCAGATGAAGAAGAATATTTTTGTTTGGTATGCCTTGGTCCATATTCTGAAAGTAGGCCTGGCGAAAAATGGATTAAATGCCAAGGAAAGTGTAACCTTTGGGCCCATGTAGACTGTACAGATGGTAGTCGGTATTATATTTGTCACAACTGTGATGAGTCGGATTAGATTAGTTGTCAAACTTACTTTTATAAATTTTCACATGCTACATTTCTAAAAAAATATTTGAGTTCCTGTTTAAAAGATTTTGAGCACGTTGTTATGTTGAGTTTAGTTTCAAAATAGAATAGAGTTTAAGTTCTAATGTGATTATGAACATGATTAATATATTTATATTTGTTAAGTCCGCTTTAACTAATTTTAAGTGCAGACTGTTATAATTACTTTAAGGTACTTAAATAGTGGGTATAGATGAAGACTGACTGTACTAATGAAGACTACTGATTGTAACCAAAGATCCTATAGTGCCTTATATGTTGTAAGAAATTAAAATGTTCAAAGATTTTATTTCTTTTGTTAGGAAAGTATAATTTAGTTGATTATTATATAAAAATAAATAAATATTTTTTGCAATTAAAGTGTTTTATTGGCATTTTAGAGTATTTTTATCTTGTTTTGTGATCATATTACAGTATTTTCATCGTGTCACTATTGACCCCCAGTACTGTCACAACCGCCCTTGGGGTGGGTACGGTTGTGACAATATACCTTTTTTTTTAAATTTCATTTTATGAACTAACCATTTGATTTAGACATATACTTTCATGTTTATACGTTAAGCAATGAATAAACTTCATTAGAATACATTTTTTGTTCAGATTAATAGCATAAATAAAAAGCTATAGTCAATCATTTGAAAATTGTCACAACCGTACCCAGTCTACCCTATTAGCGGTGAAAACGACGAGGTTCCTTCAAAGTGCATCAGTGCTCTTGTTCAATTTTTTGTGTCACAAAATTTACACTGTTCCTATCACCCCCCCTAGGCGAGGTCGCAGTGGTAGCCGTAGGTCTGTTAGGAGTCCTGGGGACATCCTTCCGAGGGCATACTCTGGGCTCCCAACCGTAGGCTGTTAGGTAGGATACGTGTGGTTTTTAGTCGGTAGGAGCCCGGTATAGCAACCCTGTAGAATTTACCTCACGTTAAAAAAAATGTTCTTATCAGAAAATACAAGCTTACACTAAATGTGGCAACAGCAAGAAATACAAGACCATGAAGGTTTTTAATTACGATACATAACAAATTCAGTTAGGGCAAGCTAATTCTGCGTCGCATCCCTTTAATACCGGTACGTCATAGGATGTGAAATCAAATCCTGCTCGTACATAATTAGGTAGGACGGCCGGCACTGGGTTACCGGAAGGGCGGGACCACATGGAACGACTTTTTATTCCTTTACTTAATAACTACCACTACCTAATTACAATACAATCACCGCAAAGCCCCTGTTAAGTTTTTTAGACTAAATCTAACTAATATCTAATTTAATTTATCAAGTAGGAAATAATTAACTGTTAATATTAATGAAATAATTACCTTGTTTATTTTTACACTGTTTTTTAAAGTTTGAATCTAATTTATTGCACTTTTTTAAGACATAGGGGACGAGGTTGTAAAAGGTGAAAATACTAGGAAGATTGAGACCAAAAATTCGAGATATTTATACAGTAGATTAAATATTTGAGTCTTAGAAAGTGCATAGAATCTGCTGTATCAACTATCTTAGTTTTTTTTTCGAGCCCTGAAAGCTGTGATTTAGCCATAATTTGTATTATTATTACCAAAAGCTCAACAACCTACACAATTCTTCTGAAGGTGTTGGCGCCTGCTCACGGCTTTGGTGATAACAAGAACTGACATATCTATATTTAGCTTGTATCCATTGTGTTACATTGAACTTAAATAACCCAATACAGATCACACTATGCTGTTGATTGTCGGGAACTTGCTTTGAAAACACTTTTAATTTCTTTCATTATTTACGTTTATAATTTAATAATAAAGGTTAACACATATTCTACTTTTGTGGTAGGTACTTACATAAAATAAAATGTGTTAATTACGGTAATGTGTTACGTACTTTCAAAAGCTATATAGATACCTAGATACATGAAATCTGTGCCTAAGAAAATGACGTGCGGCGAAACCCGTCGGGTAAAAAATGTTTAAAAGTAAGGGTTTTCATTTCAGACAAATATGAAATATTTACAAAAATAACGCTTCTATAAAATGTTAAGTCAACTTAAAAATCACACCATGTGAACAGTACCTCCTTCACTCTCAGTATAGACGGAGGGGAGGTAATTGAGCACGTACAGAGGCACTCGCGATGACTATAGGCCAAATTGACCCTAAGGCCGCCTCATTTGTCAACTTAAAAAAAATAATACCCACAATTTGCCTATTATACTTGCAGTGACATTAATTTGGATACTTTTCTTTGACTAATGAGCTATTTGTATTTTTTCTTTGTTGGGTTGAAGTGTTTTGCTGTTGTCAACTCGTTTTGCTGTCCTGCTAATGTTAGAAAATGTTGTAAGTATTATGAAAGTACATGGCTGGGTGTTTGCTTTGCATGGTTGTCGCTCACAAAATTGTAAACAAAAGCGGATTCCAAGTTCTAAATCCAGGTTAGGTTTGGACACAACGAAGCAGATAGTAAAATGAAATACGAGTATTGGTCGGGGGTCGAACCATGGTGTTAACTAGTATACTTAGTTTTGAATTAAATTACAAACTATCAAAGACAATTGGATATTTTCGGGGCCCGAACCAGCCTCACCCCACAGTGTCGCACTTTTTGATGCTGTCATGACGAAGATTAAGAAAACTCAGAACAAAATCTTGTCCCAACTAGAATGCCTAAAGTCTGTTTCTCCGAATTTCACAAAAAAGTGTATATCCAGCAATGGACTATGATAGAGTAATGCGGGGTCACAGCAGAGCCCCCGCCAAGTCGAGCAACCGTATCTTTTCTTGAAGCATTTGGTTGATTGAGAACCTAACTCAAAAATAACCTCGGTGTCTTCAACAAATGATTTGTAACAGCGACACAATTCGACTTCATTAGCAAGTCTGATTGAAACATTTTTACCCGCACGACTATTCTGATTAATCAGCCAATCAGTCTGAGTTCTGTGACAGCCAAATGACTTGATCCGGTTACAAAGCAGAATATTTGATGCTGATCACTACGTTCACCCCCGTTCGGGGGTGTGATTATTCACTACCTACACACATACCCCCTACGAGGGGTGTGTTATGCTGATTCTGTTTCGAATTTATCAGGTATTCGTGTTTTAGGGTGTTTTTAATTAGATTATATATGTGGGTAGATTCGAAAATTGAGGGTTTAAACGAACGCGAAAGGGCTTTGTGGGTGATGCTGTTCAATTGTCGAAATTAATTCCCAATTTGTAGATGTGTTTTGATTTTGTATGGCAAATATTTTTTGCGGTGTACAAAAAATTGGGGAGATTAATCAATTTTCTCTCTTTTGTTACACGAGCTGGAAAATTGTATTTCGGGACGTCAGATTTTCCCATTTTAACCCTTGTATTTACTGGCAATTACTGTCTGAGTCAATTAAATTGACACTTACAGTTGGAAACGGGCAACCGACTGCGACGCCGACGGTGCTATCACAATTACAGATAATACAGATGGAAATCTCATGTATGTACTTTTTTTCACACCTACCCTCTGCTACGTACATTCGCGCACAAAGCAGTATCGAAAACTCGCCTCAACCTCGCCTCACCTCGTGTCTGTAAACTCAGAGCGCAGTGTCTATGTGTGCGTAGCCTCAGCGAATTTAGTATGTCGGTTTCCACCTGTACTATCTCTATTTTGTGGTAGGTAGGTACTATTATCGGAGGTCTCTTGACCGATAGTGAGACCTATCACAGCTCATAGATAGCCCATTCGGGAAAGTAAATTTGACAAAATTTTAAAAGGCCTTTGACAAAGCTTGTAGTCAATTAACAGATTTTTTAAATAAACCAAAGGATCCTCGAGAAATTGATTATGTAGAAATATTTGATGTATTATTTATCTGAAAGAATTTCAAATGTACAGTCACTGACAAAATAACAAAAGTCCCGTAAATTTCAATTAATGACTTATGAATTGGAAAGGCGGCCCTAGCAGGAAGTAATAAATGTATTTGCATAGTCACAAAGCGCCTTCGAATCAGTTCTTTTCATCTTTTCCTCAAATCACAGGGAATATTCATAACGTAAAATGATAAAATTAAAAATCGAGTTCTCGTGTTTTGCTAGGTATAATAAAAAGTCATATTAATCATTAATGGCACGAAAATCGCAAATAAGATTTATAAATAAATGTTAATTTTGAGATCTCAGACGTTCTAACATTTTTTTTTAATAAAAAAATGTTTAGGTTAATCTTAATGTTTAACATTTGTAATCAGATTATTAATATTTAATAGGAAATTTTGTGTACTATTTTTGTCTTGAACAACATATTATGGTAAATGTTTTTGCCACAACATTTTGATTGGAAATTTTCAATCGTTTCATTTTAAAATGTTTGCTTACAAATGACAGAGAGGTTGGGTGAGACAACAGTATGGGCACGTGTTAGTTTCCTTCGAATACCATGTCACAAACTTGGGCTACCGGCCGGCAGGACAACAAAACTTTAAACAATACTTAGAAACATTGTCCCTTATAATAAATCAATAATGTACGAGAAAGTGTGCAATTCTCTTACATAAATTCTATTCTATTCACGTCATTTAAAAAACCAACACTAATCTGTAGAAATTATGGACCTTTTTCTTCTTATACTCATTCATAAAAAGCTCGACTGTGTAGCAAAACAACAAGACCACAAGAACAAAGCCCTATTGTTGACAACTATAGAATATTTTCTTAGCAGGGGACTCTATTGTCAAGTAATTATAAGATTTTAAAATGTTCCCTATTCTTACATCAGTGACAAAAAGAGCATAGATTTATTACCCTATTTGTAGAATCAAACGATTTTATGGCTAGCGTTAATGTTCGTTTTTGGAACGTGTGTATTTTAATTTTGTCGTTAATGGACATTAACGTTAAATTGTCTCATTTTGTTTGTCTATTATTGATTTGACATGTTTACACTATAAAATTCGATATTGCAAATAAATTAGCTTATCAACACTTCTCATCACGATGACATAAATACATAAGTTTATAAGTATGGTTTTATAAGATTATCACGAAGTTCCTCCGCTCATAAAGCCTTCAATATTACTATTATTAAGAGAGAAGACCATGAATTTATACTGGTTTGGGTGCAGGACTTTTGTTAACAAATGTTATGTGATATTTAAATGAAGTGCGTAATATTTTAATAAAAATTTAAAAAACAGATTTGGGTTCAATACTACATCATATTATATTAAATAAACATAGGTTCCTAATCAAATAGAACAGAGTATGTTCATATTTAGGTATATGACTTTTGTCTAACCACAAAATGTCAGAACAAAATTTAATCTTCTGAAGCGTAAAATACCGTAAATATTTTAACGGTGAATACCATTTGAAGATCTCACATTTGGCGGCCGGGTGAAAAGGAAGCCGTGGGCATATCTGAAATGAGGCGTGCAAATATTTCTGTAAGCGACTGTACTTAAGAATAAAGTCGTTAGAACAAATAGCTAGCATAATAAACCAAAATAGGTTAAACCAGACGGTTTATATGGATAAAATTGTCTGAAAATTTAACACGCAGATGGCTGCGTGTTAAATTTTCAGACAGATTCCTTAATATTTTTTATAGCTTAAAAAGTTCGCTACATAGCTCTGGCCTGATAGAATATCTAGATACCTAGAGAGTAAGAGATATATAGAGAGCGATATTTTTATTAATAACTAGATGATGCTGCTGATGAAATGCGGTACCCGTTCCCGCTTCCCGTGGGAACATATTTCCGGGATGAAAAGTCTATGTGTTATTCAGGACTATAAGCTATCTTTGTACCAAATTTCAGCTTCATCCGTTCACCCGTTACAGCGTGATTGAGTAACAAACATCCAAACATCTTCACAAACTTTCACATTTATGACATTAGTAGGAAGTAGGATAGGATAGTAGGATTAGTAGGATAATATTAGTAAACTTTCTTTTTATCACAAGTACCAAGAGAGTTATAAATAGCTTATTTTTATATCAATAATATCGACATTATAACATACATACATACAAAAGGTCACGTCTTTATACGCAGGCAGAGGCATAGTATACACCCACATTTCACCTTATAGTTTTGTATCCCACGTAATAGGTGGTAAGCCTATTGTCATGTTGAAATGGACAGGCGCAGGTCGTGTCGACCAGTAGTTGAAATTTTTCAAGCCGTCCATAAGGCCATTCAACTTGGCTTAACGATTGTCATTTTACTGACAACCGGGTCTCATTTCCAGTTTTCCTTCTCTACGCAATGGATCGTTTTGCGAAAGTGTTCCCTTAGTCGCCTCTTACGACAACCTCGGGATGCAATGAAGTGGCGACATTTTGTACTCTTTCCCGGTGGCACCCCGTGTTCGTATCGACGCCGTTAATTTACATATTTCAGACAACCATAAATCATCAAGTGCTAAAAAACCAGACGCCTGCCATATAAATTTTGTTAATTCAATCATAATATTATAATCTGTAATCCGATCTCTATTAACACTTTAACAGTCAGTTAACGACAATTTTTTTGATAAATTTAAAAACAATTTATATGCGAAAATACCGTTTAGTCGCATAATGCCTAATTCGCAAAATGGCACCCGAGTCTGAAAAGGACTAATTCGCAAAAGGACTAATTCTTAAAAGGACTAATTCGCAAAATGGCTAATTCTTAAAAGGACTAATTCGCAAAATGGCTTATTCTTAAAAGGACTAATTCGCGAAATGGCTAATTCTGAAAAGGACTAATTCGCAAAAGGACTAATTCTTAAAAAGACTAATTCGCGAAATGGCCAACTCTTAACAAGGTATGATGTTGGTGTTGGTTATAAAAAAAAAAACCACGAAGGCTAATGCGGGAGCTCCGCTCCGCTCCGCTCCCGCATTAAGCCTTCTAACCTAACTTATCGAAGTCGGGGCGCGCAGAATTCGACTTTACCTACCAATTTCGATGTAGTACCTTCTAAACGGTTGAAAATCGAATGCTGCGCGCCCCGACTTCGATAAGTTAGGTTAGAAGGCTTAATGCGGGAGCGGAGCGGAGCGAAGCTCCCGCATTAGCCTTCGTGGTTTTTTTTTATATCCATTCAACACCAACATCATACGCTGTTAAGAGTTGGCCATTTTGCGAATTAGTCTTTTTAAGAATTAGTCCTTTTGCGAATTAGTCCTTTTCAGAATTAGCCATTTCGCGAATTAGTCCTTTTAAGAATAAGCCATTTTGCGAATTAGTCCTTTTAAGAATTAGCCATTTTGCGAATTAGTCCTTTTAAGAATTAGTCCTTTTGCGAATTAGTCCTTTTCAGACTCGGGTGCCATTTTGCGAATTAGGCATTATGCGACTAAACGTAATGTCCGTTTAGTCGCATAATGCCTAATTACCTAATTACCTACCAATTTCGATGTAGTACCTTCTAAACGGTTGAAAATCGAATGCTGCGCGCCCCGACTTCGATAAGTTAGGTTAGAAGGCTTAATGCGGGAGCGGAGCGGAGCGAAGCTCCCGCATTAGCCTTCGTGGTTTTTTTTTATATCCATTCAACACCAACATCATACGCTGTTAAGAGTTGGCCATTTTGCGAATTAGTCTTTTTAAGAATTAGTCCTTTTGCGAATTAGTCCTTTTCAGAATTAGCCATTTCGCGAATTAGTCCTTTTAAGAATTAGCCATTTTGCGAATTAGTCCTTTTAAGAATTAGCCATTTTGCGAATTAGTCCTTTTAAGAATTAGTCCTTTTGCGAATTAGTCCTTTTCAGACTCGGGTGCCATTTTGCGAATTAGGCATTATGCGACTAAACGGACATTAGCATAACTATTAAAGTTTAATTACTACGAACAAGATATACTATACAAATTGATGGAAACTTGATTTTATTATAATTTATTCTTTTAACTTAAATTATTAATGGCACCCGCGACTATGCCCGCGTCAAATTTTGTTTCCGTACACGTTTTCCATGGGAACTTATTCCCGGGATAAATACTGTGTAATTCCAAACTAAAATGGTACAGACAGGAATTGTCTGTACCAAAATTCAACCAGATCCGTTCAACCGTAAGAGAGTGAAAGAGTAACAAATATTCACACATTCCACACATCCAAGTTCACAAACTTTCGCATTTATAATATTAGTAAGAAGCAAGATATTAATTTTACTAAAACTATTTTCTTTGCGATGATACCATATTGTACAAGACTTGGCTTGCCTTAATGAGAAGTGATTATGTTTTTTCAATAAACATTATGCAAATACCTTCTTAGCTTAATCATAGGGTTGTCAGTGCGTAATAATTTTATTAATCAAAAAAAGTTGGAAACAATCCATTATTAACATACAAATACCTACATTATTAATTGTTTACATTAATCAATTAAACGTTGATTAATTGTTTAATGTAAACAATTTGGAAAATCACATTTTTTTTATAACCTGTTTAGGTACTACTTCATAACTAAAATAAACAATACTAAGAAGAAATCTCTTTATGTCATGAATGTTGATTTGTTCTATGTCTAATCTGAATGTAATATACCTATCTATATTTACGTTAGAGTTGGTTTTACATTTACATTTAAGGTATTTAAAATACATAATTTTTTTATCACTTGTCTAGGTTCTAAGCACTAGTTACATACTACATTTAGGCAAGATTGCTGAGTATTCCAAAATATTAATTTATTGATATACCTAGATAATAGAGAATCAAATAATTTAAAGTTAAAAATATAACTTCAAATGTCAAAAGGGTATCTCAGAGGGTGCTTTCAGCCTGCCGCCTTGTGTTGTATAATAAATAGCTATGACACTCCCTATTTTAGTATCTATAGGAAGTAATACACCCCATTGGTTTTACGTCACTTCCTGTTACCACAGGTAGTTAATTAGGGACAGTAATTATGTTTACTGTAACTAAACGTGTGTATAATTTAATTACATATTAAAATTCGAGACAGGAAAGCTTACGAATACCATAGCTCCGATAAAAAATGAAAACAGAAGTTATTGGGTAACTCTTTAAATACATACAAATCATACAATAGTCACGACTTTATCCTTAAAGGGTTAGACCGAGGCATATATAATGACCAAATTTCACATAGTTTTCGTACCTAGGCGGTGAGCCTATAAAGTAAAAACTTTAATTCTAATCTTTTAAATACTAAAATATCTTAAGATCTCCAAAGACGATGACACAAATGCTATAACAGAAATTACGCTCAAATTGCGTCACTGTTCCATGTCAACATATGCCTATTGTCATCCACCTTGATAGGTTGCCCTAAAATATATCAGATGGTTGTACATTCCCAGAATTGAACCTGGAATTTCGGTTACCTGATGCTAAGGCGGCACAAACATAAACACAAAGTTTGGTACGTAACGGGAGCAATAATGAAATTAAACCATTGTATACAGAATTATAAATGTGTTTATTTTGTTCGTGGGTTTATACCTACTTTATTTAATGTATGTACGTTATTGAAGAAAATAACAATGAACGTTGAGTTTTATTTAGGTAATACAATTCCTATTAACCTTTGAATGGAAAATTGGTAGAAGCAACAGGCAGAGGTAAATGTATGTGACATTTAGGTTGGAATAAAATAAAAATAACAAGAGACCTATAACATGAAAAGATATCTTTGTAGTGTTCTAACTGTGTTAGCATTGTAAAACGCATATTATATATTTTAAAACATACATTCACACACAATCACAGCTATAACCTGGAAGGGGTACGCAAAAATGAATTATACACCCACTCTTTGCTAGTAGTTTAGTGTTCAGCGTACCTAATAAGGCACAAGTCTTTTACCGTCCGTGCACTATTTATACTTGTTTGCAGAAAAAAAACATTTTATAAACAAAACCAAAATTTCGAGAGATGGCAGACATGCACAAATACCAATCTATAAAGTTTGAGCTTTTTTAAATATGTATCAAGAATTATTTCATGACGTATTTAATATATATTTCTATCTTTGACAACCCTAATGTTCTTTCTAAGGATAATAGCCAACACAGTGCAAGCTGCACAGTAGCACATTTTTCCATGAAGCAATATCGGTTAATGTTCAAAAATTAGATCTTAAGTAGAAATTTCTTGTGTAGAAAAGTAACTTTTTTTTAATTATTGTAAAGTTTCAAGTGGTGAAGTGTTGATAGTAATGCTTAATATGCCTTTATTTTTCACTTATCTTGTAAATATTTCTTTTCTAAAACCATATGATTTTTTTATTATTAGGGAAAAAAGCAAAATTGGTTCAGACGGGATTTGAACCCTTGCATTGTCATTGCCTAACAAGGTTTGTGGCTTTTGCCTAACAAAGACAACGCTTTGACCACCGAGCTACAGAACTGTACCGAAAAAAAATAGGTACCTACAAAATATCATAAGGCCAGGGTCATAAAACACACACAGAGCGATTGTGACCTAAATGTAAATAGTTATTTAGATAATAAAGTAAATAGAATGTCTGGCATTAAGTCTGTTTGCGCATAAACTTTATAAAAAAAAAACTACTTATATCAGTATGAAACGACTAGTATAATACTATTCTTGGACGGCTAACACTAATTAGAACCAAGAATATTTTCCGCGTCAGCTGCGAACTGCGCAGCAATGAGAAGCGTCTCGAAGCAACTAGAAGTTATGTAATATTTGCTTCCGTTGTGGACGACACTACATATTTAGATGCAACACTTTTATTAAACTCTACAAACTTATCTGAGCGTTTCAAAGAAAATGAATAATGGTAAAGGTTGGGTGCGTTAGATAGCGGGTGGAATTATGAACTGTTTTATTTTGAAATAAATATTATTAATAATAAAAATCTTTATTGGAACAACAACAGGAGTACAATACAATATGTCCAATAATGGCCGCATTAGTTTAGAACTGGGTCGCAGCCGTTAACGCCTTCTCAAAGCAGAGCTGTGGTGTCAGAGTTCCACCAACAAATGCGAATGTCAGCTTCGGAGCATGATGTATGAGACAAAAATAGAGATTTGTTTTTGTTCTATCATTATTTCTAGACAATGACTACTAGATTTTACAACATAATTGTATTCACTTTACACGCTTATATGCTTCGATCTGCTTGACATTTCCACCAATTTTTAATGGTATCAGTCTGAGGAGTCTTGTCTTGACCAGTGCATGTACTGGACCGTCGTCAGTTTGAAATAAAGTACCACTGAAACTATTGAGTAGGTGCTTATTCTACAAAAATCGCTATCAAAGGAGCCACATCTCTATGTTATACATTCTCAGCATATAACGTACAACTTTGCTATCATCTTTATTATTTAACTGTTTGCAAACTAGCTACTACCTGCTGCAGAGTGCAGAGTCTTTTGAGAAAATATACAGGAACAATCCTTACACCATTGAATGTACGCTGCACTGCAGATTTGAACGTAAGAGTGTCTTTATTGTTCTCTATGAAATACAATGTCTTGAGCCCAGAAATTATAATTATCTACATATACTAATATTATAAAGAGGAAAAATTTGTTGTTTTTTGTTTTTTTGTTTGTTTGTTTGTAACGAATAGGCTCCAGAACTACTGGTCCGATTTAAAAAATTCTTTCACTGTTGGGAAGCTATACACTCTTTGCGGTGAACATAGGCTATATTTTATTCCCGTATTCCCACGGGAACGGGAACTACGCGGGTGAAACCGCGTGACCTCCGCTAGTATTATGATAAATTGCGATCATTGTGCAGTTTGAAGATTCCGGTATTTACATTCAGTGCAAGACCTTTTAGTATTTTAGTTAGTATTTAGTTATTTCTTTGAAATGCCTACGACTTTCTCACAACGAATTAATAATTATGTTATACAAAATAAGCGTCAATACCTCAAGCAACTATAGACATTATTGTCGAATTCCAAAACTCACAAAAACATCGGCCTATAATATACTTTTAGTCCCGGATACAATTTATGAGAACGACGACAGACGTTTTGCTGTCAAAAAAATTGCTCAGAAGTGGATATCCTACTTTTTTTTGTTGGCAACATTGATGTAGCGTTGACATGTGTGTAAGGTGTTCCAGATCAGTTAATTACCAATCTTAGGTACCTACCATATGCTTTCTGAGGAAATTCTTCCTCGTAGTAGGCCTAAAAACGCAACACTGTATGTTTCATAATCTGATCATAAAATGTTGCGTTTGTCAATATTTAATTTCATTTCGGGGACGCATCGAACATTTTTTTCGGAGTCGCAATATCGTTATTATTATATGATTGGGTTATGAAGTGAATCACAGTAGTTCATCTTATAATTTTACCATTTTACGGTCTCTAAAGCATTTCTTATACGAATCTGCAAATGAATCACATTATGTGTGAAACGCGCTGTGTTGCCTTTTTAGCCCCGTAGGGCTTAGTCAATACCAGTTCCATATGAGCACCTCGGCAATAGCTCGCAGGGAATTTAACGAAGCGTTTTGTAAAAATTTTAAAGGGTAAAGATTTTTAAAAATTTACTCCCTTCATAACGAGTAGATACGAACTATACAGGATGGAGCGCATGGTATAACAAAATTACGAAACTGCATTTCCATTTTTGATATAATTTTGGCCAGCTAGCAGAGCCCCCCTCTGGCAAATAGTGTGAGAGATTCTTACACTATTTTGCCAGTAACGGGGGCTACGATAGTTGGCCAAAATTCGTTTAAAAATGGTTATGCAGCATCGTAATATAATTATTCCGTCTATTATATGAAAATTCAGACGAACATTCTAGATTCAACGAAATTATTTCATGCACTAATTAACCGCAATACCTACACTGAACCGAGACTGCAAGAGCTCAAAGAGACGTGCTGAAATTATACAACTAAGGTGTCAGATTCGATGCTCGGGCCGGGTTAAATTAATTAAAGCAAACCAGTGGAAAGCTTTGACCGTAATAATAACGTAATTTCGGGAGACGTCGCTTGTATTTAGTTTAACTATCTAAGGGTACAATATACCTCTTTAGTATTTAAAGGGTTATATTACTATCTTGATGTTAACGTGTTTAATTTTCTTGTGAAAGTGTTAATAGATTTAGGGTTACAGTTGTAGCGAAAGTATTTTTTATATATTTTTACACAGCAGCTTGTGGCTGTTGATTTTAGTCCCTCTCTATAAAATAGAGTGCAGAGGGGCTTATGGCGAAACTTGTGTCTGTAGTCTGTGACGCTGTTGCATTAAACTACGTCACTAGGTCACGTGGATCATCTGTTCAAAGTTTGAAATAAAACAAAAATGACAACGTCAATCGGATTGAACTTTTACTTTTACAATAAACGTGTTAGAGAGGGTCAGTCTGGTGAGAACGATCTCACGGCTTTCTTGTTTAGCTATAGACAAAGGCGAGAATATATGATGTTTATCAAAAATAGTGTTTTACAAATGATTTTTGAGAATACGATATTTGCTAGACAGAGGCTTCGGAATAATCTTATAAGGCAAGAACTTAAATGCCGGGCATGAAAAAGGTAGTGAAAATCGGTGTGCTCGTAGAGATTTCCAAAAATTTATGAGTACTTGGACCTTTCGCCAATGAAAGAATGTTTTTGGTCCGTTCTAAAAATTTTGTAAGAGAATCTATTACTACCCGTTCGCTCTAACTTTGCCGCTGGCGCGGCGTAGAGGCGTATACCCGAATTGTTAATTAGACGAAGTAAATTGACAGTAGCTAATGTCACTTCGTCATAGAAAATACGCAACATTGTATGAAGAAGTGACATTAGTTGCTGTCAATTTACTTCGTCTAATTAAAAATTCGACTTTAGTATGGAGCCGAGCGGCAAAGTTAGACCGAACGAGCAGTAACAATATTTTTCAGAACTTGCATCATTCAGAATCAGCTTAAAACTAAGTCTAAATAGCCACAAAAGCTATACATATTCTAGTATTTTTTTACAAACAATCCTAAATAACTCCTCCCTAATCCCAAAAGTTTACACTCCGTAAGTAAAATAGTTCATAATATCGTTGTTTTTGTAACACTACGCCGTATTGGGCCCAAACGTGTTGATTTAGGTCCCGGGACCGTGAAATAAGGCAGTTTTTATGTAACACTGCTGGATTAGATACTTCACACTAGTTTTTATTGAAAAACATTGTTTTGTGTACGTTAGAAATTGTTTTTAGGATGTAAGTAAAAAAAATGTGGGGAGAGTGCGAGAAAGAGAAACAGAGAGATAAAAAAAATGTGCGATCTGTGCTTACGTAGTGTTTGCCCAAAGAATTAAACTACTGACAGAAGGGAGGATCTATCATGCTCTTTTTTTTTCATAATTATTTAACTCGCAAAAAGATAAGATTTTTAGATAGATAAGATAAGATTTTTAGATAGATAAGATAAGATTTTATTGGCAAGAATACAGGTATGATACAATGTCTTGATACAATAGTTTTCTTAGGTCCATATATTCTGCCTACAAAGAAGGCGTGCAAATTTTCAATTGCTGCTTTCAAATGTAAATTACCAAACAATAATATAATGAATGAAAAATGACGAGGCCCGCCATGATGCCAACCACATCTATGACTACCAGACTACGCTAGGCGTCTAGCGAGTTAAGGGCTTACTTTCACAGTCCACCAGTATTGACAGAGGCCCTCAAGTTGAAGGTTAAATGATGTGCCTCTTCACGCTCCGCTTGAAGAACTCGGTAAGAAGAGAGAAACACGGGCTGCTAGAGCTTTCCAAGTTTCAAAATCTTCATTATCAGTCGCAAAGCGATACTGTGCGTATCTGCTCCCATCCTCCTGTCCCTTAAAAAAGTTAACCCCATGAACGGCTTGTGAAAAACAAGAAGCCGTGAGAAGGTCTCACCCGACTGGCCCTCTCTAAAACGTTTATTGTGAAAGTGAAAGTTCAATCCGATTGACGTTGTCATTTTTGTTTTATTTCAAACTTTGAACAGATGATCCACGTGACCTAGTGACGTAGTTTAATGCAACAGAATCACAGACTACAGACACAAGTCTCGCCATAAGCCCCTCTGCAGTCTAATTTATGGAGAGGGGCTAAAAACAAGACTGAATCTTACTTCGGCAATTGATTGCATTGCAACAGAAATGACAGTCCCAAGGAATTAAAAACAGGTTTAATATGATTTATTCCAATCAAAGTCAATTAAGAGTCAGCAGGCATCGATTATTAGGTCATCATCGACTCACGCGCACTCAAACAAGAACATTAACGGGCATCAACGGATCACACACCATACGAAACCCCAATTCGAAGCCAAGTTCTGATTTATTGAAGCGACCGCCATCTAAAGAATTTTATTACAAACGACAGTGTTAAAGCCGCTTCCGTTAGAGTACGACTCGTACTACCCGTTCGCTCTAAGTTTGCCGCTGGCGTAGAGGCGTATACCAGATTTTTTAATTAGACGAAGTAAATTGACAGCAGCTAATGTCACTTCGTCGTAGAAAATAAGCAACATTGTATAAAGAAGTGATAATATTAGTTGCTGTCAATTTACTTCGTCTAATAAAAAATTCGACTTTAATATGGAGCCGAGCGGCAAACTTAGAGCGAACGAGCAGTAGGTACTTCCTTTAGTAGTCACGACTTATACCCAAAAAGCTGGGCAAGAGCGTACTTCTTTTTTTAAATATTTAGCTCGCCAAATTGACGTCGCCACCAGCCTGAATAGCTTGAATAGCCAGCCTGGAGAGCCGTGGCGCATCTAGCGATTGGGGGACACTTCTGACAGTGGTCCTCAAGTTGGCGGCTTCGCGCTCCTCTTGAAGAACCCAGTACTATAGGCATACGCCCATTCGACAGTTGTATTTTTGCCGTGGTAGCCAAGGTCTGTTCGGAATCAGGTCATCTTTCAGAAGACTTACCTAGGGCTCCCGACCGTAGGTAGAGCACGTGTGTTTTTAGTCGATATGAGTGCGGCATAGCATCCATGAGAGATTTCTGCACGTAAAAAAAGTGTCTGTAAAGTCGGTTTACTGACGATAGTTGAACGTGACAACTCAGCCTTAAATGGAACGCCTCAGAGCGAGGTAACGCCGCATACGTCATGTTTTTTGAATTAAAAGAATTTAAAGAATCACCTAAGGTGTAAAGCGATTGAACCAGCGTTCGTTTACAGAGCACAGAACAACCGAGAGAATAAGCGTTTTTTTGGAGACATATTTTTGAAACTTGCCACGTTTAACGGAAAAAACGTATATTTCAATAACAACATACGTTGCAAATTATCCACTTTGCAAAAAACAATGTCGGAGCCTGTCAAGCGTAAACTCCACCTGTTCTGTACGGCTTCGGCAGGTATAGGGTTACAGGATCGGGCACATGACAGTCTTCGATACCGTCTGCGGCGACAGACGGGTTAAGGCACTCGACCTGAGAGTATAATTATTATTCCCCTACTCTATAAATGGAAATATTCCACTAAAGCTATTGAGAACTTTGTAAGGATAAATAGATTTTTAAATTTAGAATTTGAAATATTTACAGTTCGATCGTTTGATCGCTTTGACGAAGAGGAACGAAGATCGACAAAACAAATGAAGATCGACAAAACAATCCAAGATCGTTAAACAAATGAGGAATGACAAAACAAATGAAGATCGATTTGATATACAGGTTGATGTTTTTATTGTCGTATATCGTAATGAGACCACGAGAAACAATTCTAGCTCGTGGTCCCCTAGGAAGAGGACAAAATAGTGGGACTACGAGAAAACAGGGGACGTAGCATTGGCAGCAATTAAAAATCTTTCATAAACGGGGAAAAGTATTCCTTTTGAGAGCTGTACACGCAATGGGAAACATGCTGTCACAAACAAAGTTGCGCATGTCAGCTAGTAATCAAATAAGATCTTTTTATATTCTAATCACTGTATCTATAAACGCAAGTTAGAATATCTAAACGGTACCCAAAGTGTGATGGGTACTTAGTTCGGCACTTAGATAGTTCCTAAGCGGTACCAGCATTAAGTTTCAATCAGGAACAAACTTCTTAATGGTTCTACATACAGCGTAGCGTCCAAATAAGCACTAATTTTGAGAAACATTAAGTTGTACATATTAATTTGGGAATACTTGAACACTACAAAGTGATTTGATAATAGGTACTCTGCACTTTTCTTTTGAGCCATGAATTATGATAATACTAGCTGTTGCCCGCGGTTCCGACCGCGTAGAAGTCGTTATGGCGTAAAATCATAACCCTCCAAAAGGAGTGTTAAAACGCGTAGTCGGTTAAAAAGTAGCATATGTCCTTCCCAGGGCCTCGAACTACCTCTATACCAAATTTCATCTCAATCGTTCCAGCCGTTTAGTCGTGAAAGCGTAACAGACAGACAGACAGACAGACAGACAGACAGACAGACAGGCCGACAGACCGACAGACAGACAGAGTTACTTTCGCATTTATAATATTAAGTAGGATATTCATCAGTTGCATCGTGTATGTATGTCATGTATGTGCAATTATGCATGGTAATAATTTAAATAGAAACAATGTAAATTACGTGTTTATTTTAAGGATCTTAAGTTTATTGAACGTCCTTAACGTGATGATTTTAGGGTGTAATACCCAAAAAGTAAAAACGGGACCCTATGCTTCGCCTCGCTCGTCTAAAACTTCGCCGTCCATCTGTCTGCTAACTATAAAAAAATAAGTTTGATTATTTATTTCTCGTTTCATACAATGATTTATAAAAACTATAGATACGTTACAAACACTGAAAAATATAAACAAAAAAGTCAGGCAATTGCCTTACTTTTCATACATGCTACCATAGATAATTTCATAGAAATTATTTTTTTAAATGTATAAAAGAACTGCTGTTTTTGAAAGCCGTGATGTTCTTGCATGACGTGTCTAATTATAATACGTCGTTGGTTTCATCTATTTGAGCATACCTACTTTTATATATTTTCATAAGTCTTTGTTAAATTAAGGCCAGAGCATGTTTATAAACGTAGCAACATAAGTACTTACATACATAATAACCATTTTAGCTGGGTCTAACGACTTAAACATTAGGCACTCATTTCCTGCTCAAATAACATAATTTTAGCCTTATCTTATGAATAATGAGAAAACTTACACACAACAATAGAAATGGTACACTTGAAAATTAAGCAGATATTTTTGGTAAGTGCAGCGCAGCGCCATCTAGCTAAAATTACGCTGATATGTATAAGTTTCTGCTATGAGATTTACAAAGGTACCAACTTAGAGGCGGGATCTGAAAGAGTCTATTGAAGTTATCCTCAAAAAATCTCAAGAATCTGCAAACCCTACTCCTAAACCTTCAATCCAAGGATAGTGTGCCTTTTTAGAGGGTCCAAGAACAGAAAATCCAGGACCATGTGGCATAAGTAAAAATACCCATTTGCTTAGAACATCAGATCAAAGTTTGCACAAACTGCTCAAATAAAGACTGATTTCATAATAAGACTAATTTGATATATCACGTTCCTAATCTATACTAATATTATAAAGAGGAAATATTTGTTTTTTTGTTTGTTTGTTTGTTTGTTTGTAACTGTAACGTCAGGTAGTTGTAAAATGTTTTATACTTTGTACGAAACTCCAGTATTAAACCAGTTAAGTCGCTAGCCACCGCCTTTCATTGACGCCTCATTGGCGACGAGGACTTTTTTTTTTACGTACCTACCTAGTTTCGCGCGTGTCGGTTATTGTAATTTTAATATTATTTGGAAAGTAATTTCTTTAGTGAATTTATAATGCCTATCGGAAAACTAGAATCGTTTGACCTAAACTCAAAACAGTGGCCGGCGTACATACGGCGCGTTAAGCAATTCATTTTATTAAATGAGGTGAAAGACGAGTTAAAAGTATCACTTTTGGTTACGGTTGTGGGTGAATACTCTTGTGATCAGTGCGGGAAAAAGGGCCATCTTAAAGTTATGTGCAAAGTGCGGTCTAACGTAGGGAGCGGTCATAATTATGTGAGTGACAGTGAGGAAGACTTGTTCAACATGGGAAGTAAGGACTCGTCGGCAGGTAACGACCCATACTTTATTACTTTGTCTATCGATAGTATCCCGTTAAAGTGCGAAGTTGACACGGGAAGCCGCATTTCGGCAATAAGTAAACAAATGTACCTTAATTCTTTTTCTCACAAGACGATCATTGCAGACAGTTTATTATTACGTAGTTATTGTGGATCTAAGATTGAGTCACTGGGATACATTGAGGTTGACGTCGCACTGCGTGATACAGTAGTCAAGGCGTTACGGCTGTACATTATTAAAGGGGGGGCCCGGCCCCTACTAGGAAGAGAATGGTTGCGGGCTTTAAGTATAAAACAGATCAACCTCAATGAGATCACTGATGTCACTTTTGTAAACAATTTATGTAAAGAATTCCCAGAGGTATTTTGTGATAAGTTGGGCACTTGTAAACGCCCCATATCGTTAGAGTTAGCGGAGGTGTCCCCTGTGTACGTGCGCGCGCGCCCTGTCCCGCTGGCGCTGCGCGAGCGCGTCGAGGGCGAGCTGGCTCGGCTCGAGGCGGACGGCACTATCTATCGAGTCGACTACTCTGACTACGGCACGCCCATTGTCCCGGTGGTAAAAAGGAATGGAGACATTCGAATTTGCGGCGATTATAAAATAACTATAAATCCTAAATTAAAACGAGATTATTATCCCTTGCCGCGAATTGAGGAATTGTTTTCGACTTTAAGTGGGGGCAGAAAATTTTCAAAAATCGATCTTACACATGCCTATGAACAATGTCTTTTAACGCCGGATTCCCAAAAATATACAGCGATAACTACGCACATAGGAACATTTGTCTATAGACGCACTCCGTATGGTTTATCTTGTATTCCGGAAAAATTCCAGAAAATGATGGAAGAGACCTTACGAGGGGTGCCTAAGTGTGTCGTATTTTTAGACGACATATGCGTGACTGGGACGGACGATCGGCAGCACTTATTAAATTTAAAGGCCGTCTTACAGCGATTACGCGATGCAGGGCTAACTGTTAAATTAAGCAAATGTAGCTTTTTACAGGATAGTGTAAAGTATGTTGGGTTTGTCATCAACAAAGACGGATTAAAACCGGACCCAGACAAATTAGAGGCCATATCCAATGTACGGACACCAGGGAACACCGTGCAACTAAGAAGTTTCTTGGGTATGCTGAACTACTACGGACGTTTCATTCAAAACTTAAGCACTATGCTACATCCTTTACACAACCTGCTAAGACGAGATGAAGAGTGGAAGTGGAATAATAAGTGTGAAGAAGCATTTAAGCAAGCAAAACGCGCACTCCTCAGTTCACAAGTATTGGCACACTACGAGGAGGGGCGGGAACTGGTACTGTCAGTGGACAGCAGCGCGTATGGGCTAGGCGCGGTGCTCGCGCACAGGTATGAGGACGGCAGTGAGCGACCAGTCAGCTGCGTGTCCCGCACGCTTAACGCCGCCGAGCGGAACTACAGCCAGCTGGACAAGGAGGCGCTGGCAATATTGTTCGGCGTAACCAAGCACCACCAGTACCTGTTTGGAAGAAAATTTATGCTTCGTACCGATCATCAACCCCTAACGCATATCTTTGGACATAAGGGCGGCATCCCACAGACTGCAGCGAGTCGACTGCAACGCTGGGCGGCAAGACTGGCTGCATATGATTTTACGATAAGTTACATTCGTTCAGCGGACAATGGGCCAGCTGATGCATTGTCAAGGTTACCACTGAACTGTGAGGGTCGCAGTGAACAAACAATAGATTATTTAAATATAGTGGAAGATGCGTTCCCAGTTTCGTTTAAAGAAATTGCGCGAGAAGTTGAACGGGATAGAGTCTTACACAAAATTAAAGGATACCTTTTGTTCGGGTGGCCTGGCACTCCTGGCTGTGAGGCGGAGAAACCCTATTTTGACAGGAAACAAGATATGTCTCTAGACCAGGGCTGTTTAGTTTACAGATATCGCATAGTTGTACCCCCTACTTCACAGAGAACTGTACTAAGTGAAATTCATGAAAGCCATTTAGGGATAAATAAAATGAAAGCCCTATCAAGGAACTATGTTTACTGGCCCAGTCTAGATCAAGACATAGAAGACATAGCCCTTAAGTGTCAGGCGTGTAAGTTGGTGCGAGACGCTCCCCCGCGAGCACAGTTGCACCCGTGGGAATTTCCACTTCATCCGTGGCAACGTGTGCATGCCGACTTTGGGGACTGTGGGGGTTTCCGCTATTTGATTGTAGTGGACGCCCATTCTAAATGGATCGAGGCGTTGCAGATGCGAGGCACTGACGCTCAGAAGACAATAAATGCTTTTAGAAGCATATTTGCCAGGTTTGGGTTGCCGTCACAGTTAGTGACCGACAACGGGCCTCCTTTCTCATCCCGGGAATTTAAAGAGTTCTGTATTAAAAATTGTATAAAACATACTACTTCAGCGCCCTATAGGCCACAAGCCAATGGGGCTGCAGAAAACGCCGTTAAAATTATAAAAAAAGCGATTAAAAGAGCGCAATACGAAGGTGAAGATATTACAGCGGCATTAAACAAATTCCTCATGAAGTACCGAAACTGTCCGCATGCTACCACAGGTGTCTGCCCGGCGGTGGCATTACAAGGGCGGCGCCTGCGCAGTCGACTCGATGCACTGCGCCCGGACTTAAAGGCCGTAGTGAACGCCGCGCAGGAGCGCCAAGTGCGCAGCGGACCGCAGGCCGTCAGAGATTTCGAATTAGGAGAGCCCGTGCTAACTCGTGACTACTCGGTGAGGGGAGAAAAGTGGGCTACAGGCACGGTGATTAAAAAGACAGGGCCCGTATCGTATAACGTTGATGTAGGGACCGGCGCGCCGTGGCATAGACATGTCGATCAGATAATTAAGGCTACTAACAAAAACAGATATTCGTTATCGCGTGCGAGTTCTAGCGCTACAGCGAGACAGGGTGAGCCGCCAGGATTCGAAGAGTGTAGGGATGAGAGGGACGTGGTAGACGCCACGACGGGCGGTGGAGTGCCATCGGTCTCGCCAGGCTCCCCGCGGGCCGCTTACGATGAGCCAGAACAAACCGTGGCGACACCGTTGCCATCGCCACCGCTTGCCGCATCGGCCCGAGCGCTGCGAGCTTTGGACAGGGCAAAACGTACTGTACTAAATTTTATAGAATAGGTAGTAGTTTTTGAGTGCCATGTAAAATCACTAGGTATGATAGTTTAATATTGTTTTTGTTATTGTAACTGATAAGTTCTAGTTAAGTTAGTAATTAAGAAGGGAGAAGATGTAACGTCAGGTAGTTGTAAAATGTTTTATACTTTGTACGAAACTCCAGTATTAAACCAGTTAAGTCGCTAGCCACCGCCTTTCATTGACGCCTCAGTAACGAATAGGCTCCGGAACTACTGGACCGATTTGAAAAATTCTTTCGCTGTTGGGAAGCTACACTCTTTGCGGTGAACATAGGCTGTATTTTATTCCCGTATTCCCACGGGAACGGGAACTACGCGGGTGAAACCGCGTGACGTTCGCTAGTTACTAATAATAAAATATAATATTTAATAATTGTTTCATTTGTTTAATAATTCCAGACATTTCAATTTCGGGTACACTAGCACCCCACAGTAGTAATAACGTAAGCGCAAAATAGTGTAGGGATCTAGGATCTAGGGTTAAGAGCCTACCAGACGCCAAATTGTTGAAAGAAGATAGAAGATATATACATTTTAGCGTGCAAGAAAGAGAGAGATGCGATCGGTTTTTGGGCGTTTTTAACGAAATAAATTAATTATAAAAAATCTATAACCAATATTAAAAAAGTGGTCTAGTGCAAATAAAGATTTTACTATTGTCTTTCTTAAAAAAAATTATATTATAAAAAAAACTTAAAACTTATGAGATCTAGGTTAAAATTTCAAGAAATCGAGGTATTTTCAGCACAAAAATCAATAGAGGATTTTATCAGCAATCGTGTTTCTAAGCTAGAGCGTTTTTAGTTCTTGAACTGAAGTTGTCTGTGTTAAAATTTTAATTCATTAAACCTCACGAGTCCTGAGATCTAGATCAAGGTAATAGTCTATTTGGCGTCAGACGGACTCTTAAGTACAGCGGAACCCACAAGTTATTTGGAAAAACGTAAACGAACATATAACAAGGATAAATAATTCAGGGTGTAAAATTATGCCAGATATAGGAACTCGCGTTTTACTCCGAGTTTGGTCGAATCCAGCCTGAGTCAAAGAAATTTATACCTAGGTCAGATAAGTACCTACGTATTATATGCAGATAGGTATGTTCTAAACTAAACTATCAAAAAGACTTCATTCCCGACATACGGAACTCCATAATTAAGACAAACGGCTTTAGCGTTCTGTTCTTATACACAACAAGCAGAGTTACTAAGCAACAAGGTCCTGTAACCACGTCATGAATTATCTAGGTGACTTGCCTGCTCTACTGAACATGTCATAACAAGTTACACGCGCCACAAGTGCACCAGCGCAAAACCACATACGTCAATGTGCATAGCTGCGCACGAGTGCATTGTAACATGGGTTTGCACAACCAGTGTAACATGAACTATGACATACACTACCTACTTTCGTGTTGTGTTGCATTCTTGATTAGTTTCCTGGTGAATGTAAATTGCCGGTTGAGTTGACTTTTCTATATTGGAATGGTTTGGCAAATTTTTCACCTAACCTTTTTAGGACGCCAGTGCCTTGCCTACTTTACGAACGCAAGTTGTACCAGTATCCCTCATAAGTAAGCTCTTAGGTGAAAATGTTGGTACCTAATAGGTAGGTACCTACAGACTTCAAAAAATAAAAATGAATGAAAATGAAATGAAAAATCGCGTAACGCTTATGAACGTCTAAATAATTGCTTCTACATTTACTGCAAGATTCGCAACGCAATAGGAAGGTAGAGCTGGAGAAAAAAGAACCTGGCAATAAAACTCTGGCCACTCTTTCAACTTACAGGTAGGTAACTACAAAGCATTCAACAACTACAGAGGTGCAGTAGTTGTTGAATGATTTGTGCGATTAGTCAGACTTCAGTTTTTTTTTATTCTTGATACAAGAACGAATAGAGACTTTGAGGCGTAGCATTATGTCAATCCCTTTTTGTCAACTAAAATCCATTCCCATCGTACTCTAACTAGCTATTTTACTCAAGTAGGTAATTCCCCTCCGGCCGTTCATACTTCACAACAAACTATTGTAGACGAAACTCCGTCAATAACGTTAGTTTACTTACTGTTCTCTAATCCAGCCAAACTAAATCGATTTGGAATCTAATCACGGCTCCGAGACTCAACCACTAATCATTAGGTCACGATACTACCCGAATTAATTAATCAACCACCAAAGGTAATCTTTGGCGATACAAATTGTAAATTCAGAACTGAAATCAGTAAGTTCTTGGCAAAATGTAGGTAATTAATTTGTTTGAATTTATGGCATCTGTCATGTATCCGTAGACAAAAAATTTTGGGTTTCTTTATACCGCTGCCCACCTGATCGAAAGTGGCCACCAGCCTATGGATGATTGCTACACTAGAGGAGTCACACTTGTGCAGCCAAAGAAACTTTACGGTGTTTTGAAGAACTCTAAGTTCGGGAAAACCAAGGCAGAAATTTCACTTCATAATTCAAGTGTTTGTGGGAGAAAGCCCCTATCGGATCTTACCGTGCTTAGACGCTCTAGACGCAAAGTGTGAGGATTAAAACGATGTCTGTGAAGAGCAATCACCAACGACTTCCAATATACCTAACTCCTCTTAACGGGAATTACACGGGAAGTTATGATGCTTTTCTCTCTCCAGGAACGATTCGAATTACTCCTTGACGCACACAAAATATGCTCATAATCATCAAAAAAAGTGGCATCGTTTGGCACGACTGAATTTGAGCATTTTTTAACGTTATATGAACAATATTCTTCATCAACAAATATGTACACTTTTACTAAGCTCAATTTAGTATGCAACACGTAATTACGGTCGTGTCCAGACCAATACGTGTGTTCACATAAGCGGGAATATTTGCTAATGAACAGACAAACAAACATGGGAATCGGGTAATTGCATTTATCACGTTCCAATTCAATTACAATTATGTTGGAGTATTTTAGACGTAGGTTATTATCAACTTTTGAAGCGCTCGTGGCCCCGCGGACTCAGTGTTCTGTAAACGATCACTGCAGTAAGCAACATTTACTATGGCCGGATATGGATGGGTGACTACCACGTGGACCACTTTGTGACATTTATTTACGAGCGTTTCCGTGCTCCGGAAGGCACGATAAGCCGTTGGTCCCGGTTGTCAGTAAAATGACAGTCGTTAAGCCAAGTTGAAGGCCTTACGGGCGGCTTTAAAAATTTCAACTGTGGGTCGTCACAACCTGCGCCCGGGTCGGCAGCGCGTGTGTAGCGCCTCGGGTGTTGCAAACGTCTATAGGCTACGGTTACCAACCTTCCGGTGGGCCGTAAGCTTGTCTGCCACCTAAGTAGTATAAAAAATAAATAAAAAAATCAACTAGTTGGTGTCCATCGCTTCGCCCGGGGTTGAATTCTGTTTCCGTTTTCGCATTCCATGGGAATGCATTTCAAGGACAAAAATTCGCCTTTGACTAACATACATATATGATCACGGCTTTTATCCCCGAAGGGGTAGGCAGAGGCATATTATATGCCCACATTTAACCTTTGAGATTTAGTCCCACGTAAACAGGTGGTGAACTGCTGACCCGTATTGCCGTGTTGATTTGGACACTCGCAGGTTGTGTCTGCCTGCTGTTGAAATATTTCAAGCCGCCCATAAAGGCCTTCAACTTGGCTTAACGACTGCCATTTTACTGGCAAACAGGACCAACGGCTTAACGTGCTTTCCGAAGCACGGAAACGCTTGCAAATAAATGTCACAAACTGACATCCAGAGTAGGTTTACCAAATCCGTTCTGCAGTTGAGCGTGATTTAAAAACAAACACCTTTAATATTAGTGGTTTTAAATTTTGAATATTTCACACTTATTATAAGGAATGAACATGAAAGAGGATGAATAATAAATAAACTATATTATGCAGAAAAGAAAATCATAAAGCTACTTTTAACAGGTAAATCACTATCGAATTTCGACAGCCAAATAGCTCTCCAGCTACAAGGTAATTATCTCCTGAATATGCATTCTAAAGCCGAAACCGAATTAATTCGCCCAGCCATCCCAACGGCAAATGACACCTAACGTTTGTCTAAGCTGAATCAACAAGCTAGTTCCATTATCGTCCTGACCAAACAGACAAACATACCGACTGAAGGTCCAGGTGATCGATTCTAGCGACCCCGTTCCACCGTCTATTGTAGAATACATTCGAATGACATTTTTTTTCTATCACGGATAGCACTTTCGAGATTAATCCGTGTAGCGTGGAAGATGGATTGATAGTAGTGACATCTATGAATGAGATTTGAATTTTTTTTTGACTTAACTAAATAAGGCTTAGGGAGAGACTGGATGCGGAAGGCGCAGGACTATGTATTGTGGCTTAATTTGGGGGAGGCCTACGTCCAGCAGTGGACTGCTATAGGCTGATTTGATGACTTTATCAACAGTTATGTTTGCCTCAAGAGTCTGGGTGTTTCTATGTATAATGTGGTTCATCATCACGCATTTTATCCCCGAAGGGGTTGGCAGAGGCATATTATATGCCCACATTTCACCTTTTTCCTTAATTTGTCCCACGTAATACGTTGTGAGCCATATTGCCGTGTTTAAATGGACAGGCGCAGGTTGTGACTGCCAGCTGTTGAAATAAAGCCTTCAACTTGGCTTAACGACTGCCATTTTACTGGCAACCGGGACCAACGGCTTAACGTGTCTTCCGAAGCACGGAAACGCTCAAATAAATGTCACAAAGTGATCACATGGATGGTTACCCATCCATGGACCGGCCATAGTGAAAGTTGCTTACTGCAGTGATCGTTTACAGAACACTGAGTCCGCGGGGCCACAAGTGCTTCATAAATATATGTATAATATGTGTGTATTTAAAAAGTACCTATATAAGTATTAATATCCGTGGTCTGATACCCATAACACAAGCAGGTTATTCCTAGCTCACTTTGGGATCAGATAGCGTTGTGTGAAATGTCCGTAAATATTTATTATTTATTTATTATTATTAGTCCTATCCCTCACTTGTTTTCTTTTTAAAAATATTTTATGAATTCAGTTCATCCCGTCTAGAGTATTGCAATGCAAACCATTTGGAAATTATTTTTATTCCAATTTACGTAGAACTAGCTGTTCCCCGTCCCTCGTCCACGTAGAAGTCGTTGTTGCGTAAAATCATTACCCCTTTTTTTGCGTAGTCAGTTAAAAAGTAGCCTATGTCCTTCCCAGGGACTCGAACTATCTCTATACGAAATTTCATCTAAATCGCTTTAGTGGTATAGGCGTGAAAGCGTAACAGACAGACAGACAGTGTTACTTTCGCATTTATAATTATAATATTAGTAGGGATATTGCTACGTAAAGCACATCCCGGTTAAAGAAGAAGCTACCGGAACTATGCTAACATGATGACGAACAAGACCTGAATCACGGATTCGAACCACCGGAATGTTGGAATTGTGTCGCATTCCGGCATTGAAGACGAGCGGCCAAGTGTGAACTATTGTATTAATGGCATGTGAAACGCTCAGAGTTTGTCGAGATATTTTGCCGTCAATATAGTTAAGAGACTAATTTAGGTACTTTGGTAGATGATAACAAAAATAATAATCTATGCTAGGAGTGACATTGGTGGATAAAGTAAACAATAGTGTGGTAAGGGAACATTGCTGCTTGACAGAAGATATAGTGACTAAGATAGAGAAAGGGATGCTCAGATGGTTTGGACATGTGGAGAGAATGGATGGAAATAGGCTGACGAAACAGATTTATGAGGCGAGAGTGAATGGGCAAACTGGTAGGGGTCGACCTCGGCATACTCAAGTCGATCAAATCGATAATCTTCTGAGAAAAGGCCAGGTCAAGAGTACCATTAACCGAAGAGCATGTATGAAGTCACTTATGAAAGTTGAAGAAGCGAAAGTCATAGTCTCTGCCTACCCCGTTGGGAGTTATGTATATATGTATGTTTACCTACTTAATATTGCGGCTGCGAGGTAGCGGTAGTGGGTGGGTGCGAGTAAGCCCCTTTTTTTCGTGTGACAATTCCTCATGGATGCTATGTCGAACTTTTACTCACTTACTTGCATTGCTTTGCCCTACGACTGCCGAGGGAGCCCTATCAACATTGTCGGAACTCAGAACAGCCGGACGAGGCCATGGCGCACAGAGAAGGAAAACTCGAAATAAAATCTTGTACCAACCGTCTAACCGGCGTGGTACAATAAGGACAAACCCTCCCAATGAAAAAGTAAAAAAAAATCGGAACCAGTTACCCGTTAAAGGATATAATCGACACTCTTTAAAATTGGTTAAGAGCTGTAAATCTTCGTAAAAATGTTACACTAAGTTTATAAATCAGAAACTAGTTAAAATACTATTCACAATTTATAAATCGTAAACTATAAACCACCTAATAACTATAGCAGTTTTAGGATATATTCGATTAAAAATCGCCATTTCATCAAAATCGATACTTAAAAACGAGTACGAAGCATCGATTTGTAATTTATTCTAGCCAATAAGGTTTGAACAGGACATAAAATTTGCATAAAACTCACTTAAATATCTCGCGTGAAATGTTTTATGTAAATTACGGAATGTGATCGGAGTGATTTAAAAATGATTGCCACGACATATTGGAAATGAACATTTAGGTAGGCATACATGCTAACTGGTTAACACAAAAAAATACGTGTGAATTTCTGATTGTTTGTTACAATTGCATTATTGTTTGGCTGAAATTTGCACTAAAATGTATCATCGATCCATTATGTTACTTTTTATCGCGGTATAATGGCAATAGGCTATTTATAAATAAAATATTTTACATTTTCAGTTTTACATGCTCAGAAACCTACATAATTAATTTGACATACCATAGCTTCTCAAAGTACGATGACATTTTTTCAATCCTGGATCTTACCTGAAAATAAAAGGAAAAATAATTATTGATTTTATTAATAACTAGCTGATGCCCGCAGCTTCGCCCGCGATGGCGCTGTATGTGAAAAATGATTTTCCCGCTTTTCTGTTGAAAATTTTCCTGAATTTTCTTTGCTATAAACCTTACGGAGCCGGTTCGTGCGTTCTGGAGTTATAGCGTCAGGAAGGAAAACCCGACTTATTTTTATATACTTAATAGACAATTTTAGCAACTATTATTAGGTAAACATAATTATTTTGAGAACTTGGCTGTGAAATAATTAGGCAATTTACAGTCATACACAAAGAAATATTTTACGATTCTTTTTAAAAACTACCGCATAACAAAAAAATATTTAAGTAGGTACTCTATGTCGAATGGTCGTCTCTGAGTTAGACTGCGGACAAACAGGATGGACACAATGAACCAATTTATGGGTTTCTTGTTTAATACAGTACACTAAAAAAGCAAAATTAATTATTTAAAGATTTCAATCTTAAAATATCTACAACATAAACTAATCCTTCGAACTAACGCACAAACGGTAGTGCCTGGTTAAGACCATCCATGCGTATTTTGTCTAACTCACCGCTCCGTGCGAATTCTATTTTCCAAATTCAAGATAGTCCGAGGATTTCAGAATCGGAATATTCTCGAATCTCGAATATTTTCGTGACTCTGTATTATGCTCTTGGATTTGTTGAATATAAATGGTAATATTAAGCATTATTATTTTCTGAAAATAATGGATTTAAGATGAAGGTAGTTAGATATAAGCACATTGAATTTTAGTTATAGTTAAAAAGAGGTGGTTTCAAAAGAATGGAGGAACGCAAGACCACACCGCAAGTTTATCTTTCAGGGGCAAAGTTAACTATGTATGTATAATATGTATATTCAAAAAAAAATTTTAAAGGAAAACTATGTAGTAGTAGTCAGGCCCGCTTCTTTCGTATATCGATATACCGCTTTTTACCCTCTTAGGGGTAGAATTTTGAAGAAAACTAAGTGAGTGCCTCGCCTAGGTTTTTCTGAGTTTCTAGAACTAAGGGCTCCAGCTGGACGTAGATACATAATAATAATTAATAATCCATAGAAATATCCAGACTTCCGAAACCAGTATTATATTTATGGATCACACAAATTTCCATAGTGGAAATCTAACCCACAACGGCCACAACCTCATGATCCGCAGTCGCACAATACGACCTCTAGACCAGTGAGGCAATCAGCCTCAGAATTGTTTATATTATTCGGCATCTAATATTAAACTCGAAGCGTTACCTTTGTGATCTATCACAAATTAAGGGTAGACAAATTGATACTCTTTTCGCAAGATATTTGCAAGCAAATTTCCATATTTCAACAAATCTTCAAAGCATTATATTTACCAATATCATGTTGAAATATTTGTGTAATGCAATCAGAAAATATGCTTGAATGGAATTGGTTGTTTGTTTTGTACAAATGAACTGCGTCGATGGCGCAGTCTTTGTATCGTACTTGAAGTCTCGGGTTCGATTCTAAGATCAGAACAAAATATGAACAGAATGATATAGGCACAGTCTTAATACAAGAAGCAACATTACTATAAACTAGCTAAGGCCTGCGACTTCGCTCACGGCATAAAGTTTTCCCGTACCTTTTTCCCACGGGTATCAAACTTGAGATTCGGTTCAGGTATAAAAGCGCAACAAACATACACAGTTACTTTCGCATTTTATAATTAGTTGAAATTGTCAAACAAATGTAAAAAACATGTAAAATGGTAATCAAATTCAAATCTCAACAGTAACTAGTATGTTAAACGACACATTACATAAACTATTAACAAAACGATTCATAAACAAGCAGTTTGTCGTTGTACAGACAAGTTGGAGATAGCCTGCGCCAACGTTTCTCAAAGTATGACGTCGCGACCCACTAGCGAGCAAATTATTGAGCAGGCCCTGAGAGGCGTGGGTTCGAATGTGTAGAAGAAAATGTTCTAATTTCAAGTTTAGAATCGGCAAGAGATGAAACAAAAGATATTTTCACTAGTAAACCTGTATCTATCCCTTCAAGAACCAATAATCGGCATTATGAAATGTAGAACCAAAAGCTGGACTTTGATTGAAGGCCGTGTCAGTCCAATCAACCAATCAAATCCCCCTATGATACTACCACAGCTGGAGGTAGGTCTGTGCCAATTCACGCCACAACACACCGTCCTGCGAGATCGTGACGGTGGTAATATCGTTTCTTATTTAAACAACTAGCTGATGCCCGCAGCTTCGCCCGCGTAAAGTTTGTTCCCGTTCCCGCTTCCCGTAGGAACTTATTCCCGGGATAAAAGTAGCCTTTGTGTTATTCCAGACAATAATGTATTCCTGTACCAAATTTCAGCAAGATCCGTTCAGTCGTTCGAGCGTGAAAGAGTAACAAACATCCACATATCCACACTCACAAGCTTTCGCATTTACAATATTAGTAAGATTCTTCTGAACAATGTTTCTCTTTATAGCAGTCAAGATGAAATGATTCCCAATGTGGGTCGGAGCCCAGTCGTCTTTGAGAACCACTGGCCTGTGCTATTAACCCGCAGCAGCCGGTGGGGGGCATTCGAGACCGGCCCACGATTCAACCTATAATCATCTGTTACCGTTTTATTAGCATTTTTATCATTTGTCGGGTCACAAAAGTTTTAAATTAACTTTTTTTTGTATAACAAAAATCATTTGTTTGTTTTGAAATACTGTTTTGTCATCGAAGGCAGTGTAGGGTTTTATTTTTATTGGTAGTTACTTTAGTTCATAAATGGTTCGGTACTTATTTTATGTTTTATTATTGCTATAAATGTCTATTTCGTCTGCGTTCAGATTTTTTTACGTATATTACGAGTACACTACTTTCGAAAAATTTACTAAACAAGCATAGTACCTAATAATAATTTATGTAAGTTATATTAATATCGTTTCTATCGTTAATTAATTAATACTTCTGATTTATTAATATTAATTGATAAAAACTATTTCAAATACTTACAAGAGCGTTTCCAAAAGTGCCTTATAAACTCGAATTTAAATATGTACATAATTTGAATCGATACATTTTTGTCTTTACAAGAGCGATTAATGTACAACAAGTTCCATAAAGTAGTCTTTAAAAATATCTAGTAACAAATACATAAAGTTGAAAATTTGAAAGCCGTGTAGTTTTTTAAACTATGATAGGAACTGTGTAAATTATGCCACACAGTAATAAATTTTATTCATAGTAAATATTATCACAAATTAAAAACCAATAATTCGAAAAGACTTGAAATATATTTAAAACTAAAAATAATTCCTACATTTCATCACCTTAGTTAGTTGAAATTTTGGAAACCTCTTATGGATTAAGGTAGCAACAAGCAAGCATATCACACGCGGGAAGCGGGATCACACCCGAAACCCCCAAAGACGCAGCATAACACCCGAACCACCCCCTGGGCGAGGCCGCAGTGGCGGCCGTGGGTCTGTTGGGGGTCCTGGGACATCCTTCCGAGAGCTTACCCGGGGCTCACAACCATAGGCTGTTGGGCGTTACGTGAGGTTTTTTAGTCGGTAGGAGTCCGGCATAACATCCATGAGGATTTTCCCTCACGTAAAAAAAAACAGGCAAGCATATAGGTAGTGAGGCCTAAAAATTCCTAGTTACCAACTAGGTGGGCGTAGGATACGTGTGGTTTTTAGTCGGTAGGAGTCCGGCATAGCAGATTTTCCTCACTTAAAAATGAAGCTACATGCTTTAATCATCACCAAGACCATGGTAGGTGCAACCCAATAAAAGACACGTTGAATAAAAAGGTACTTTTATAGGTATGTACCTCTCTTTTATATTAAAAACAGTGCCACGTGAAATAATTGAATGCATTAAACTCGTGTTAATTTAAAGCATATAATTAAAGATGCCAACGCTAGAAGCTCACTCAAGCTTTAAATTTATTATTTATTCACGAATAACAAATTGCAAAATGAAGAAGAAGCACAGAAAGATCAAAATATGATCACCTATAAAATGAATATAATTTACATCTTATTGCAATAAATTTATAGGAGCTGACAAAACTATAGCTTGAAATCTTTACAATTGCAAATTTTCGCATATTAAATGCATTGAATCTCAGTTTAATGAGCTATTACATCTTTATTTGTATTTTATTGAAGAATGATAATTCGCAGTGTGGGAACTTTTGCTTCCCACATAGATTAAAATGTCACCCAAGTAACACTTTACGAGTACTAAAACATATGTACCGTTTATCCGGAATGATGCTGTACTTAAGGAGAAAGTAATCTAGCCAGTCTGTTTTAAATTGTACCTACGACTAGAAAAAAAAGAAAGAAAAAAGGAGTGAATGATGAGACGACAAGTAATAGGAAGGTATGGAAGAAGAAGTCAAATAATATTACTGCGCCGCTCCGGAGAGAATTTACAACTAGAAATAATAGGTAATTATTAATTCTTCACGTCATTGACCATATATGCTTGTACGGTGCCAAAGCTAAAACATTAAAAGTCAAGAACATCCCACAGATTAATATTTTATTGCTAATTTGCACGCAACTTACTGTCATTAACAAAGTGCTAAGAGTAGATTTTTTATGATAACTGCCAGAGAAGTATAGGTTGTTTATTAAAATTATAGAAATAACTGTGTATTTATTACCTGAATATATATTTATCTACGTATTATATAATCAATCACATAATGATGAGCTAAAAGTATGTTAAGTCTACCGCGCTTGTTTTGTGTAGGTACTACATGCGCGCGATAAGTTGAGGCACACTAGGGAAGAAACTATACCAGGTATGCGATGCCTCAACCTAGCATGTAAGTAGTATACATTTTCTTGCATTCATTTGATACATCACACCATCTCTTTACTGCCCATTACTGGTGCTCACACTATGCTGATTGAGTTAGCATTCATTTTAGCCTCGCCACGGTAATGTTAATACAGCCTCGCCCACCAAGCATTCATTCTCGTGGCTAGAGGTCTAAAGTGCGATTTCCGTTTATTTGAAACCAAAAAACATAATTTCCTCGACTTCAGTATTGATCATCAAATAATGGTCCAAGAAACCAATTAGAGGTCACAAAATGTTCAAAATACAATCTTCAAAATACAAAGTTTAAAATTCAAAATACGAACAGGTGTCTTAAAATTGATAATCATTTTCATTTTTGAAATTAATTAAATAAAAAAATAATCTTCCTTTGGATAGACTTCACAAATTAATAATATAACAATATTTGTACTCTTGCTTCAAGTTTCAAGATCAAAAAGACAAAAGTCTTCTCAAGATCACAAACAAATTGATCAAAAGCTTTCAAAGTTAAAAGCTTCGAAATATATTAAATTATGACAAATTATTTTATGTTCTGATGAGTGAAATAACAAAGTGACAATCTAGATAAAAGAGTAAACGAGATCAAAAGTGTACATTTATAATTAATGATAAATGTTTTTGATACATAATATACATATTGTTGTACATCCCTTTACAACGCTTTGTAAATTGGTTCAAAGGAAATATAATAAATCTTTTGTTCTTTGAAAACAAGTTTCGTTTATCACATTGTGTCGCATCTGGTGTTTTTTTTTTAACTTACACTACTTTTTCACTTCTGGGCAAAGACCTTTCTTGTTGACGTCCATATAATAATATTTTTGGTCTTATCCTTAGATAACCCACTCCAATCGGTTACCTATCATAATAACTAAAGTTGTTTCAACTATTTTCAAAACAACTACGGTTGATTCGCCTATGTTCATTTCGCATATTGGTCGACTCGACTACTCGTTAATTCACATAATTTCGAATAAACTATAATTATTTGAACTAATGGACGATTAATATAATGTTCATTTAAGATATTGGACATGTTGACTACGTTTGAAATACCTAATGCTAAAGACGATTATTTATGTTCCCGATTCCACCGGTTTTTTTAATCTTAATATATAAAACAAAGACGGGTTTGTTACAACATTTATAACTCAAGAACGGCCGTACAGGTTTGGCTGAAAATTGGTGGAGAGGTAGCTTATAACCAGGAGACGGACATAGGATACTTATTATCCCGTTTGACCTCGCTTTTTTTTCGCTTTTTTTGGCCGATTCACTATTCTGCTGGCGACTTACACCGGTAGTCCACGTCCTATGCATGAATATGCGCAATTTCTACAATAATACGACGGGAAACATTTATCGTTAACGAAATTATTCTGACGGGAGTAAATGCGACGGGAACGGGTGATTTATTCTCTTATGTGACGCATACGAAGTTGCGCGGGTCAGCTAGTAAAGTATAATCAAGTCTAACTACCGAAAATATTATTTCCAAGTGAGTGGAAGGCAAACTACAAAACAAAAAAAATAACCACGAAGGCTAAGGCGAGAGCTCCGCTCCGCTTCGCTCCCGCCTTAGCCTTCTAACCTAACCTATCCGAGTCGGGGTACTCTGAGTCAGGGTGTTAACCATTCACTTATAATGGTTAACACTTCGACTCGGATAGGTTAGGTTAGAAGGCTAAGGCGGGAGCGAAGCGGAGCGGAGCTCCCGCCTTAGCCTTCGTGGTTATTTTTTTTGTTTTATAGATTTTAAACTTATGCATTATGATACGTACCCCTGAGTACTGAGACTCGTAATCGTACAATAAACTCGTAGGCGAATTGATTATTATGTATTTCATACATAGTTCAATCAATCTTAGCACAGTTAATTGTAGTTGAATAAATCGTAGGTGAATCGTCCATTATTTGTTTCGACCAGTAGTTATAACAAAAATAGGTGAAACGATCTTTAGGTGTTTTAATCAGTAGTTATTTTGACCGTAGTTGTTTTGAAAATAGTTGAAACAACTTTAGTTATTATTGATAGGTAACCCTCCAATCTTCGCTAAAAGACTCTTGTACAAGTTGTGTTTCAACAAAGTAGCAATCTTCCACTGATGCTGCCTGCAGTGTTATAAAATAGTTCCGTCATCAAAAACCGCTTTACAAACTTACAAAAAGGTTGCTGGCTGCTTTACAATTTTTCAGCCTTTTTATAGTAGGCTTTTCTAGCCTATTAGCTAGTATCACTGCGATCTTGCCTAAGTTATTGGCTAAGTCCTATAAATTCTAAGACGTGCAGTATCTATATTCGAAAGTTACTTTTACTTCTACCAAAGTAGGAATTTTGATCGCATCTCTCCTGTCTGATGCGATCAAAATTCCTAGTTTGGAGACAGGAGCCTTTTCATCTTTGAAAAGGCTTCTGTCTCCAAAGTAGGAACATTTTGATCGCAACTGTTTTCTGAGGTTCTTACCTCAGAAAACCGTTTTCGTCTCTGATGTTGTTTTTTCTTTCTGTTAAACAAAGAGCTCGATCTCATTAAGCAAAAGTCTCCCAAAATATGTGCCTAAAACCAGAATAAAAAAGGTAAATGTTTGTTTTATCGATTCAAAGAAAAATAAAAAAAATAGCTCACACGACTCGGGTACACAACGCAAAACAAATGTCATCTGGAGTAAATGTGGATTGAAAACCGATAAGCCAGTAATGGACACTAGTAAAACATCGTTTTTATTTAAACTTGCTTGCTGTTATGAGGCAAATCTTTTTCAGTACTATAATATACGTAAAGAGTTCTGAGAGAGAGTATCTGTAAAGGCTGGTTTACCCCGCTAGATGAGCGGACCCATTATTGAATCCGCTTAACTCGCAACAGCAAAATTTCATACTAGTTTTCCTACCAATGCATGGTCGAAATGAACGGACTGGGCGCTAATTTTTCATTTCATATTTTACTCAGCTCATCAATAATGAAACTGAGAAATTACTAATTGCCTCATACCTCATGTTGATTTTAAACTCTTTCTCATTTTAATTCAAAATGAGCCCGTTTAGCTCACCATCTCTGAATCTCTCGTCCATTACTCTGTCGTGGCAGAAACCGGCTTTAAAGGGGAGAACGAACTCAGTCGACAAGTTGTGAGAATAACTAACTCAAGTTATTTAACTCGAGCCGCTCTCCGACTTGTTTGCCTCAAGTTGACAGACAACTCAAAAGTCAAAGGTGTCTATGACACTTCGCACGCGAAGGGTTATTTTTTTCAAGTTGAGATTTTTTTAAAGTTTATTTTAGGGTCGACGTTGCGTATTTATTTTTGTACATTTTTTATTTTGTTTCTTTTATCTATAAGTTATGGCTTACTTTACTTTGAAAGGAGATAATTATTTACAGAGTTATTTGTGTACTTCTCACGATCTCTTTTGTACAATTACATTGATGACGATTTTTACAGACTGACAAATAAAATAGATTTTATACCCCCAAGGTCAACAGAACACCTTCATGAAATTGGACACCGTAGCCAATGGACATTTGCAACACCAAAACTGCGCTACAGAAACTATGCAAAATTCTTCTAAGACCCCTTGAAGAACCCCCTACTGAATTCTCAAAATCTCTTCAAATGGAACCTTAAATTCATAATAGACGAAACTACAATAACACCGTGCGCTTTTTACAAAATAATTATTTACATTAGAAAAAACACCTCTCAAAGTTATTAAAAATCATCGAAATAGCAGAAATAATGAAATTGACAAAGGTAAATTTCGATGATTTTCAGAGGTTTTTTCGTAAGTTAATAATTATTTTGTCAAAAGCGCACGGTGTTAATGTTGTCTCATCTATTAAGAATTTAGGGTTCCATTTTAGTGTCATTTAATGAATTAAGTTCTTGAATATTTTTAAAACCCTGAATGTCTTTTTGTGCATTTTGCGGACGCGCCCCTTAAGGTCTTCAACTTGGCTTAACGACTGTCATAATAAATTTATTACTGATGAGGCTTATGAGAGAAATACAAATACTTACATAATATTCACTTACAATCTGAACGCACCTTTACCAAGCTTCCTTTTACCATACAAATAAATGAAAATGAATTATATAATATTTGGAGCAATACTAAATTTCTGCCATTCATCTAAATTTGTACCTTGAAGCCTCATAAATTGTACTTTGTAATATAATAATTAAGATTGCTTTACTGCTGAGTGGATATTTTGTCCTTTTCTACCCCTGATGACGTCATACGTTTTTGTAACTTCTCTGATTCTATTTAGAAATTAGTTCAAGTAAAATAATGTTAGGATTAAAATATTGACATCCACTATCGACACTTCGCATATCGATTAAAATATAAAATAACCGGCCAAGTGCGAGTCGGACTCCCGCACGGAGGGTTCCGTACCAAAAACAACAAAAGTCTTATTTTTTACATGGGAGCCCCCTTTTTCTTTTTATTTAACGTAAAAGAAAATCCTTTATGGATGCTATGCCAGACTCCTACCGACTAAAAACCCTACGTAACGCCCAACAGACTACGTTTGGGAGTCCCGGGTAAGCCCTCGAAAGGATGTCCCAGTAAATGTCCATTTTGTTTTAATTATATTTTTTTATGAAAACACACTGCTCGATATCCTGAGTGTATTTCAAGCGTCTACTGGTTGCCCTTATTACCTATTAACACTACATATTATAAAACGAGTATTGCACTGTGGTGGTTGTTAACCACAGAGCAACGCGCGCCTTAGACAGTTCGCGTTGCTCTATAGCAATATAGTGTTAACTATCCTGTTATATAGATCCTCTACGGTAGGTACAGTATATATTTCCAAAAGAGTTTGTGAACGCTGTGTTAAATTTCTTTTTCAGAATATTGATGACATTTGAATGATGACAATATAAATACATCGCTCAGTAGCGGACACTCTTTTTTTTATGGCCAATAACGAAAGATATAAACGTAGTACAGCATAATATGATACACCAAAAATTGAAAAAAAAATAGTTTTGAAATTATGAAGCTTTTCTTAAAAGGTCATTGAACTTTGACAAAAACATTTTTACAGATTTTGCTCGAAATAATCAAAATTTATGGTGGTTAAAATAAGCAATGAATGGAGGAATATATTCGTAATGATGTGCAGAAATTACAAGTCTGCACCTGCCCTAGCATACGAAATAAAAATTCATTTTCAAATTTTAGAAAAATAAATATAAAAACTTTTCTAGTGAACGGTCGCATTTATTTTCACTATCTAACTAATGTCCAGTTATGTAGCTTCCTACTCATAAATTTTTTAATTTTTTCAATGCAGGACAGCTGAGATAAGACGTTTCTAAGTTTTTTATAATTTTCTATGGAAATAGGGTTGTCACAAAAAATTTTGATGTCTGAAATTTATAATATTTAGAATGATGATACAATTGAGATATAATTATGGCTTGAAAGTTTTGGAATGGGTTAGTGATATTGTAGGTAACAATTAATATAAAAAGTGTACTTGTTTATTTTAGCGAGATTTTTAAAATTATATCTTTTTTTTTCATAGGAATTCCTTGACGGCCGCATTTTTTAAAAATGTTTTTTTGTTAATTGCCCTGATGAGTACTACCACAAAAAAAATTACGCGCTACAAGCACAGGACAGCTGCGATATTCAGTTTTAAGATTTGAGTTAGTGTTGTATCTCAAGTCAATGGTATTGTTCAGTTGTGGTCTTAATATTTTTATGGGTTAAGAATCAAAAAGAAATTCAAATTTATTCATTGATATTACACTTATCTTCTTGCGATATGGAAAACTGAACTATACCATAGATAGACTAGGATAGAATGAGTGACAACCCTTACCTCTCAAAACTTTTAAATTGAATTTCAGAGCTATCCTGGGCTTGTAGCGTCTAATTTTTTTTTTGGTAGTAGTACTATCCACAATTAACAATTCGGCATCTAAAAAAAATGCGACCGTCAAGGGATACCCCTAGAAAAAAATAAATAAAATAATTACAAAAAAAAATATTTTCGCTAAAATAGACAACATTCGTTCATTTTTTTTTATAAAAATTCTCTCTAAAATAGTTTCGCATTATACACCATTGCGGTTATACACCATTAAAATCGTTACTACTTAGTTTCTTTTGATAAACGTTTTATTTAATTGAAATTTAGGATTGTTATTATTATTTCAGTTAAATGTAGTTTACTCTTCATATACGTAAACATATAATTAATACACAGGCTGTTTTGATTCATAATCATAACACATAAAAAATTTAAGGACCACAACTGAACTATACCATAGATTTGAGTGACAACCCTAACTCAAAACTTAAGAGCTGAATATCCCAGCTGTCCTGGGCTTGTAGCGTCTAATTTTTTTTGTGGTAATAGTACTATTCACAATTATCAATTCAGCATCTAAAAAAAATGCGACCGTCAAGGGATGCCCCTAGAAAAAAATAAATAAAATATTTACAAAAAAAAATATTCTCGCTAAACTAGACAACATTCGTTCATTTTTTTTTTATAAATCGATGCCAAGACTATAACTTAATCATGCAAAAATGAAACCACGAAAATAATACGAATAACAAAGGAGATGAAGGGTTTCTATGGTTTCTATGGACTTTTCTCGATTTCTTAAATTTATCTAAAACTATGGGTGATAAACATTTTGGAGTTTAACTATCTGCTTAGTTTGGCTATTATCCATCATAAAACATAAAAAGAAGAGAGTGACCGCTACTGAGCGATTATAAGACACTGTGCGTCTCAACAGTCTCATGCACCGAGCATGTAATTGAATTGTGTGTTTGTACGTAAATTGTTTATACTGGAGAAAAATCTAATATTATGGGCTCTTTGTTGACATTTCCTATGAAATTGCTATCTTTGAAATATTACACCTACCTAAAGTAATCTGCTGAAAGCGTTGTTTACTCTTTAAAGAAAAATATTAACGATAGAAGTCGAAAAATAAGTTAGTATTTGAGCCGTATAATGTTCAATCATGGCGACAGGAAATTAATTTCATTGAGCAATATTTGATGGTGCTATACCTCCTAAAGTATTCATTTAATTTGTATGGTGTAAAGGGAATGAATGATCTTGATGATATGTTCAAGCCAACTAACGTATTTAAATTGAGAAGGATACCTTATTACCTAATATATACAATAAAATGGAGAAAAAACGCGTTTGTTGTACGGGAGCCCACCTTAAATATTATTATGTTTTTGTTTTTAGTATTTGTTGTTATAGAGGCAACAAAAACACATAATCTGTGAAAATTTAAACTCCCTAGCTATCACCGTTCATGAGATACAGCCGCCTGACGGACAGACAGACAGACAGACAGACAGACGGACAGCGAAGTCTCATGAATAGGGTCCCGTTCTTTACCCTTTGGGTACGGAACCCTAAAAATTACTAAATAGCTGAAACACTTTGTAAAAAAAATGCTTCTAAAATTCCAACCGGACTGAGTTTCTTGGGGTGTTCTTCTCAGTTCTCTGTTCTCAGTCAAAAATTTTGACAAACCTTAACTTTTTTAAAAATTTCAAAGGTAATAAATTTTATTTTATTTTTATTTTACCAATAAAAATTCACAAAAAAATGTGTAATCAAAAAACAAAAAGAGAATTGCATCGGCCGGGAATCGAACCCGGGCCGCCCGCGTGGCAGGCGAGCATTCTACCACTGAACCACCGATGCTTGCTATAATTAGTCGAAATACGTGTTCCATACACAAATGTAATTTGTGTAGTAGTGTAAAATATTATCAAGGTCACAGCTGATAAATTGTTATCAGTTTTTTTTACTTGATCAGAATTCTACTGATAAAATATAACAAGAAAATGAATGACAGTAGAATGAGTACAGGGCCTCCGGTGTTGCAAACGCCCACAGGTTGCGGTGAACACCAGTACATCTGGTGGGCCGCAGGCTTGTCTGCCACCACTATGCTAGTGGTATAAAAATAAACCGGCCAAGTGCGAGTTGGACTCGCCCATGAAGGGTTTCGTAGCAGCAAGTAACATAATATAAAAGTTCTTATAGTTCGTTGTAATTTTGATTGATGTTTTAACACGTTCGCAGTGGTAGTGATTTTTCTAACCAAAAATTGCGGTTTATGACGTATTAAAAAAAAACTACCAGCTCTATCTCGTTCAAACCAATTTTCGTTGGTAGTTTTTATGGCAATGTACATCATATATTTTTTTAGATTTATCACTCTCTTAGTTTAGAAGTTAGAGGGGGGACGGGGACACTCATTTTTCGACTTTGGAAGTCCCTCTTGCGCAAACTATTCACTTTAGAAAAAAATTATGTTAGAAACCTCAACAGCATTTTGAAAGACCTATCTATAGATACCCCACACGTATGGGTGTGATGAAAAAAAAAATTTTGAGTTTCAGTTCTGAGTATGGGGACCTCCAAAATTTACTGCTTTTTTTTTTGTTTTATATAAGAATCTTAATGCGGCTCACAGAATACATCTAGTTACCAAGTTTCAATAGCATAGGCCTTATAGTTTCGGAGAAAAGTGGCTGTGACACACGGACGGACAGACAGACAGACAGACAGACAGACATGACGAATCTATAAGGGTTCCGTTTTTGCCATTTGGCTACGAAACCCTAAAAAGGTATTAATATGAATGGTAATATCTTTCCTTATATATTATGGATGTGTTGGAACTAAATCTCATTTTAGAGTAAAAAGAACCTTATTAGAGGTTCTTTTTTCAATATTTTGCTAACTGAAATGACACCGCCCGCATGATGGAATGTCATGATGGTATCTAGCGAATTTGGGGTCCACTCTCACAACCCAGAAGACTATGGACTCAGTCCCTCAAGTTGGCGGCCCTATGATGTGCCCCTTCACGCTCCGCTTGAAGAACCCGGGATCCTTTTTTTTTACGTGTGGAAATGGATGCTATGCCCGGACTCCTACCGACTAAAACCACACGATTTCTTACAACTGTCTAGGAGTCCCAGGTAAGCCGTCGGAAGGATGACCCAGGGCTCTCGGCAGACTTTGGCGAACACTTCAGCCTCGCCTATGGGGTTCGGGTGCTATCCCGCGTCACTCACACACACAGAACCCGGGTTCATGAAAGGGGGGAAACGTTTTATCTTTTATTATAACTATTAAATATAAGTAAGTAATTGAATTAAATCAAGTAATTATAAAAATATTACTTTCTATCCCATCTATTGTGGATTTCAACAAAATCGCAGCAATTAGATACAAATGTGGTCACGGACCACGCAATTACTAGATGCGGTCACTGCGCAATTATTTCAAATGTATTGCAAATTGCAATTTAAGCAGGTTCGAATACCCACTTGGCATAATAATAGATATTGCGAACGTATGGCTAAATTATTTTTAAGCGACTAGTCCATGATGCTGCTTACAAGAAGTTCTTTGTTATCGCCGAAGACACGATGTTCATCCTCACACTTTGCCTCCGGAGCGTTCGAGCATGTACGTACCTACACCTACTACTCGAGGCGTATGATACGGTAGAGGCTTGCTCCCGCGCACGATTGTCGTATGATCTCACTGCCTCGTTCTCCCAATCGCATAGAGAATGAGGTTCTTCAACGGTCTTAAAAGATTCTTGCAGTGTCGGCAGCGCAAGTGTAGCGTCTCTGGTGTTGCAAACACTGGTGAGCACCTACACTATAAGGGTAGGTTATCCTAAATTTTAAAATTTTAGGTGTAAGGTTTTCGGCGTTGATAGGTTGATACCCGGTAATTCACAGCTTCAGCAACAGATTAAACATAAGTAAGTAGGTAATTTATAAGTAATGTAAATATCACTACATATGTTAAACCAATTTGAAGTTTTTAAAGCAACATTTTCACAGCTTTGTTGACATTTATAAATGGCACCTACAATAATGCATAACACAGTAACAAAGAAACTAGGTACTATGCCAGCAATTTTTACTCCACAAATAGTTTAATAACACAAAATTATAGTGGGTCGAGCAAACATGCGAAATCTCGTTACCTCCTGTAGAAATTAACATCGTAAGGGCTGTCACTTTCGCTATAAAAAGGTAATAAAAATCATTTGATGCCGTCATGGCTTTCTATCAAGCGCAGGCGTCATTTTGGCGTGCATAATTAAAAAAAAACTGTTGGCTCTCGAAGTTGCACTGTCAAGTGGTCACGTCCTTCAAATTTTTAAACACGGTCGTTTTCTATCTTACAATTCCGGGTTGTTCAAGCGGAGCATGAAGAGGCACATCACAGGGCCGCCATCTTGAGGACCACTGCCAGAAGTGCTACGGACTGTGAGAGTGGCACCTAATCGCTAAATGCGCCATGACATTCCCTCAGGCTGGCGACGTCAATTTGGCCAGCTAAATATAAAAAAAGTTGCTGTGGTGAAAAATACAAAATTTTATTAAAGAAATCTTTTAACATTTGACTAGTTCCAGAAGGATTGTTACTAAACTTGTAAATCTGGCAACTTCAGGTTAGTAGGAGATGAATATTTGATGTTAGCTTCTCAAGAATAGTTCAAGAGTTGTTAGGTTAAGTTTAGAGAGGTTACTCTAAACTTCAAGCTGTTATTGATACTCTCAATATACCAAAATTCTTTAGAACAAAATTGGCTTACTGGCTGTTGGATTGGGGAATCATAAATAAAAGAAAGACTAAAATCTGAAGAAGTCACATTTTTTTCAGGCACAATTCATGCAAGACTCTGTTCATGTTATAATATAAGAATCATCATAGATAATTAAGAAAAAAAATTTTTTTTATGAATATGTGTATATATATAATAACATTATGTTTTAATTTAGTACAAAGGGGCATGTTTAATAAGTACTGCAAAAGAGTTTCACTTTGTACCGAGACTGTAAGTTACCTTGTCTGAAATAGGAATTAACCTGTGTTTCAGACTAAAACAACATCATTACAATTTCCTTTCAGAAATCAGTGCCGTACCCTGAGTTTCGTCATATTCTACTTAGCTAGCGAGTTTACCAACGACATAAAATTTGTACGACAAAACATAGTACGTAGATAAGTATCTCTAACGCCAATCCAGGGAATTACATTCAGTCATACAAATATATTAAGTACTTGGTCTGTGAACTTGCTAGCTAGTAAAACGCGAGTAAAACTCATGGTTGAAGTACTGTACTCAACTAACCGTAACAGTATAGTTATGACAACCCTACATTAGCTGCGTTTACCTAACAATTTTCACAAATCGCTAATTATACGGTACACCTAATTTCTACAAAGGGTGACGACTTATTCTTCAACGAAATTCAAGCTAAATTAAATCTTAACTCAAACGCATAAAGCATAAATTCGAATAGAAGACCCCAGCAGTTTTATACTCCGAAAAAATCAAAATGAATGTATTCCAAGGGATGTTCAGATGCAACTGTCTGTGACATTCTAAATAGCATTAATGTGTGTTTACAAATCAAACCATTACCTACCTTATTGTAGGAAAACAGGGTTGATTTTCATATGTAATCCCAAAGGGATTTAAGGAAGATATACGAGGGAATAAGTTGCCTTTGGGACACGATTCCCTATTGAGAGAGTTTGGTATATCCGCCCCTTTTTTCATCGCCAGATGTCTAAAAGCGTCCACCATTGTGTAGAGGTCTCGAATCGCTGCCCAATTATATTGTTAATTTTGAAAATATTACGCATTGAAATACAAAACTGCTGGTACATTCATAATAAGCTATTATGCGAAATGAAAAGTTTCGCGAACGTGTCGAGTTTCAGTTTGAATGTAGTGTTAAATTAGCACAAAGGACATTAAGGATTTTTATATATGAGCCTTAAATATTCACGCCGTGGAACAAAAGGGGTTCCGTAATAGCGCGTTAATAAGCACAAAATGCTCAGGGTCGTTTTAATTTGAGTATTGAACTTGAAGAAATTGATTTTTTATATCAATTCTCACGAGAAGGCTAGTTTCTCAGAGTTGAACTGACTGTTGACTAGTTTCTCAAAAACCACATACGGAATATATGTACAGATCTATAGGTTTAAACTTTCTTCGATCTACTAAAGTACACGGTCACTATCCCTACCTATCGGACTAATGCCGGGACAGACAAAAAGTTTTTAAGTTTTTATAATAAGTAAGAATTTATTATTTATATTATTTTTTGTAACATGTGATACAATGACCATATTTACTTTGCAGCTTTCATTAAAATCTACAAGGCAATAAAAAGGATATTTTATAAAGTAACGGAATTTCTGACATCAATCGCATTCTCATCAACTATTGAACTATTCTAAACAAAATTGCCGTCAGGTTTGTATGGGTCTCCCAGCCAGACTAGCCCCTGTAAACCTCCTCTCTAAATGTAAGGGGTTTGAAAAGACTGATAAAACGTAATTCTTTACCCTGCTTAAACAAATCTTGTATAATATATTAACAGTTAGCTTTTCCCCGCGGCTCCACGTAGAACTCGTTATCGCGTTAATCATTACCCTCTTTTTGCGTAGTCGGTTAAAAAGTAGTCTATGACCTTTCCAGGGCCTCAAACTATCTGTATACGAAATTTCATTTAAATCACTTCAGCGGTTTAGGCGTGAGAGCGTAACAGACAGACAGACAGACAGACAGACAGACAGGCAGTTACTTTCTTTATAATATTAGAAGGAAAGTAGGGATAAAAACTGACACAATCAATATTAAATCAATTGCGAACATTTCAAGGGCTGTAATTCAATAGCTTTAAGATTAAAGGCTCTCTTCGGCCTTTTTGGTCCACCTCTTTGCGGTAACTCAGTTTATGTCACTTGATCCTCGTGGTCCTTGCCCAAACGGTCACGATTTATTTTGGAGATCGCTAATGCGGGGTTATCTCTGTGATGAGTTCCGTATCTATGGTGTCGGGTTCGGTCATATATACTGAAGGACTTGGGATGTCTGTTAGATGACAAGAAATTTGAACTGAATGGGTACTAATTATGTAAATGTGAAAGTCTGTCTGTCTCGTATGCCTTCTCGTCTAAACCACTGACGCGATTCTAATGAAGTTTCGTACAAGGATAGATAGATAGACAGAGCTTAGGTAAGTACATAGGCGACGTTTTATTTTATTTTGAGTTTAAGAGTCCATATGACGCCAAATAGACTAATACTTTGATCTAGAGCTCAGAACTCGTGAGGTCTGCTAAATTAAAATTTGAACTCGGACAACTTCAGTTCATGAACTAAAAACGCTCTAGGCTCGAAACACGATTACTGATAAAATCCTCGATAGATTTTTGTGTTGAAAATACCTCGATTTTGTAAAATTTTAAGCTAGATCTCGTATGTTATAAGTTGTTTTTATAATATAAAATTTTTATAAGAAAGACAATAGTAAAATCTTCATTTGCACTAGAGCATTTTTTTCATATTGGTTATAGTGTTTTTATAATTAATTTAATTCGTTAAAAGCGCACAAAAACCGATCGCATCTCTCTCTTTCTTGCACGCTAAAATGTATATCTTCTATCTTCTTTTAACAATTTGGCGTCTGGTAGGCTCTTAAGTTTTTTAAGTGAAACATGTACGAGTAAACCTCATTACCAAATTATGTTATGGGAAATTTTGCACATCACGCCGTCTAGACAAAATTAAGCTAAAATAATGAGGACAATCTAGGTGAGAAGTTGCTTTAACTAAAGGGGTTGGGTTACAGTTTATATGATTATCATTTTTAACGCGAAAATTCTCGTAGCGCGATGCAAAATTCATAGTATCTAAGTAGCTTGACAAATACAAGTGTTTAACAAAATAATTCATAGCTCTTGCTACTTTTGTTTTTTGATAAGTCCTTTGGAAGCGAGAACCATTAACAAATTCCTCTTGTCTTCAAGGGAACCATCGGGGGAGCCAGATCTACGTGGCTATCCCAATGGAATATCTCTTAACTATGTTCTGAAGTAGGTACTTATGATCCGAATTTTAATTCAATTACGATTGATCTACATTTGCCTGAGAGCATCTGAAATTAGGTCAATATGTACGCTCCAGAGGCTCCTTACACAACACTGATTAATCTGAATAAACTAATTCGAGGAACTAGTGTTGGAATTTACATATTCATTTACACATATAGTCACGCCTTTGCTCGAAGAAGTAGGCAGAGGCCTACTATACGTTGCACCAGTATCTACTATTTATTCCCACGCACAGGTGGTTTGACTTTAATTTTAGTTGAAAAGTTTAAATAGGCAAATTGGTTAGATTTAAATATTCAATTTGCATATTGGCATAACGACTTATTATGTTATGGCAGACGGACCAACGCTAGCGGTTTAACGTGGCTTACGAAAATGGTAATATGGAAATACCATAAATGGTCACCAATCTCAAAGATGACCGTACGTAAGGACGCTTAAAGTAGTGATTGTCTACTAATCACTGAGTAATTTACTGGCACTACACTCGCACTAGGAATCGTGACGTTTTTGATGCAAGTGGGACTTTACACTAAGATGAGAGATACACTTTTAATCCAATTGACACATGTTACGTAAAGAAAATTCTCGTCCCTAAACTTTTAAGAAGAAGCAGCTGATTTGCAACAAAATTTAGTCCAACATATACACTTCGTTTACTTTCTTGAAAGATATGAGAATCGCGCAACGCTCAAACAATTTCTTTCCACTTTTTCATACGTTTTGCGGGAGAAGTTTTCCCCTGCACATCGTAGTCACCTCTCTAGGCAAAAACTCAGTTCAAGATATATTGAAAGAATCCTGAAGTTTATCTTTAACCATAAAAAATAACATAATAAAGTACTGCACGTACACATCATCCCACTATACTGTTCTACGATTCTCTCTGCAATATCAGCGTGTACAGTTATCTTTTTATCTCATACTAAAATGTCAGATAGAGGTTTATACTGTTTGTACAGAAGCGCGAAATATAGAGAAAATCCTGTAATTCATTCCGCGGCTACCCCTTTTCACTGTCAGACCCCTTGCACGTGGGCGTGAATATAGCCAGTCATGAAATATTCCTAACATCGGTTCCTATTTTGTATATTTTTTTGTATATGTTGGACTAAATTTTGTTGCAAATCAGCTGCTTCTTCTTAAAAGTTTAGGGACGAGAATTTTCTTTACGTAACATGTGTCAATTGGATTAAAAGTGTATCTCTCATCTTAGTGTAAAGTCCCACTTGCATCAAAAACGTCACGATTCCTAGTGCGAGTGTAGTGCCAGTAAATTACTCAGTGATTAGTAGACAATCACTACTTTAAGCGTCCTTACGTACGGTCATCTTTGAGATTGGTGACCATTTATGGTATTTCCATATTACCATTTTCGTAAGCCACGTTAAACCGCTAGCGTTGGTCCGTCTGCCATAACATAATAAGTCGTTATGCCAATATGCAAATTGAATATTTAAATCTAACCAATTTGCCTATTTAAACTTTTCAACTAAAATTAAAGTCAAACCACCTGTGCGTGGGAATAAATAGTAGATACTGGTGCAACGTATAGTAGGCCTCTGCCTACTTCTTCGAGCAAAGGCGTGACTATATGTGTAAATGAATATGTAAATTCCAACACTAGTTCCTCGAATTAGTTTATTCAGATTAAGCAGTGTTGTGTAAGGAGCCTCTGGAGCGTACATATTGACCTAATTTCAGATGCTCTCAGGCAAATGTAGATCAATCGTAATTGAATTAAAATTCGGATCATAAGTACCTAATTCAGAACATAGTTAAGAGATATTCCATTGGGATAGCCACGTAGATCTGGCTCCCCTGATGGTCCCCTTGAAGACAAGAGGAATTTGCTTATGGTTTTCGCTTACAAAGGACTTATCAAAAAGCAAAAGTGGCAAGGAGCGATGGATTATTTTGTTTAAGACTTGTATTTGTCAAGCTACTTAGATACTATGAATTTTGCATCGCGCTATGAGAATTCTCGCATTAAAAATCATATAAACTGTAACCCAACCCCTGAGTCGAGGCAACTTCTCACCCAGTTTAGTTTAGTTTAGTTACACGTAATAACAGCCTACGGTTGGGAGCCCCGGGTAAGCCCTCGGAAGGATACCCCAGGACTTCGAACAAACGTTCATAGGCTAGGATAACACTTTCGATTATGTGAGCTGTATGGTTATGAAATATAAGTCGGTAGTATTAGTACTTTTGGAAACCCTCAGGGAGGCTATGTCGATCTCCTACCGACTAAAACCAATAAGCGACTAAGCTCTCGGAAGGATGCAGGTGCCAGAAAGAATAACGTACCTAGTTTAAAAATACCACAATAAACTATTTCCATCTAGAAATAAAATCTTGCACTAAGAACAACTCTATTTAGTGATAGTGCACTTCTATAAGTGAAATGACTCAACTTCTCTATTTACTGCCGCGACTTATTTTATAAGCCCTCTTATCCGAGATACCGTTGGACGCCATTTTTCTTCTCAGTTATAATAGGAAAAAATATTAGTGAGAAATGAAGCGAAGAATAATATAAGTTGACCTAATTTGAGGTTAAAGTAAAGATAGTTTAATAGTACTGGGTACATACATAGTCACATACTAATGGTTTAGTGACATTTATATACGGACCTGGTCAAAATAAGAGTATATTTTAATAACTTTAAAGATGTGGTTAGATAATATTTGCGCCAAATTTAAATCAAATCTATTGAGTAGTTTTCGAGATCCTTCCGGACTAAGCAAAGCAAAGCAAACAGACAAACAGGCAAAAATTTATCTAACTATATTTTCGGCTTCGGTATCTTAATGTTGAACACCCTTCGAGTATTTTTTTTAAATATTTCCAATGTACAGTTTTGACTTTTCTATCATTTTATGATAAGTATAGATTACTTTCATGAATTGCGATTTCCACGACCATCAGCATTAAAAAATGGCTGTTATATTATTCCATTCAAAAGAAATCGGAACAGCTCGAAATAAGCAGTGTTTCTGTAATATCGACCACACAGTACTCGTGGTGCAATAAAAGTGCAAATTATTCGCAACATTACGTACATTACGCATCGATTACGTTGAAACCGCATCAATGCTTGTAGGGTTATCACAATTTCTTTAATGGGGTAAGCGGGTCTGATGTACAAAATACAAATTGAAACAAGAAAGCCGTGAGATCGTTCGTTATTTTTTTTTTATATTCAGCACGCCAATTTGACGTCGTTACCAGCCTGATGGAAAGCCGTGGCGCATCTAGCGATTGAGGGCCACTTCTGACAGTGGTCCTCAAGTTGGCGGCCCTGTGATGTGCCTCTTCACGCTCCTCTTAAAGAACCCGGGATTGTAAGATGAGGGAAAAACGTGTGCGGGTAGGTCGTTCCAATTTTTTACAGTTCGACAGAGGAACGATCTTTTGAAACGCTCAGTTCCGGCGAGGATTCTCTCCACTGTGTATGAGTGGCATCTCTGCCCGGCACGCGTTGTTCGGGATCGGAAAGGAGAGGGAGGGATCAGGTTGAAGAGCTCTTCAGAACATTCGCCGTGATACATTCGGTAGAAAGCAGCCAAGGACGCTATGGTTCTTCGCTGCGCTAACGGTTCGAGGCCTCCCGTCACCTCAACAGACTGCCCCTTTTTAACACGTTTATTGTGAAAGTGAACGCTCAATCCGATTGACGTTGTCATTTTTGTTTTATTTCAAACTTTGAACAGATGATCCACGTGACCTAGTGACGTAGTTTAATGCAACAGAGTCACAGACAAAGTCTCCCCATAAGCCCCTCTGCACTCTATTTTATAGAGAGGGGCTAAAACTGAATACAGTATCGTTTTGTACTTCGGCATTGTAGTTCAAAACCATCGTTCCTGGGGTCATTGTTCTGAGGGCTTACTAGGGGCTCCTACCGACTAAAAACCGCACGTATCCTACCTAACAGCCTACGGTTGGGCCCCGGGTAAGCCCTCGGAAAGATACCCCAGGACTCCCAACAGAACGATATTATGCAATAACGCAGTTGGCAAGCTTCAGCCTACTAGAGGTTCCAGGATCATGGTTCAAGCTGTAACTACAGGGTATTATTGAGTCCTAAGAAACCACTAATCTATCTATATAAAAATCAATGCCACTTTTCGTTGTAATTTTATAACTCGAGATCGGGCTCACCTACCCAAACCCAATGTTTAGGCTTTGTACGGACTATTTAGTAGATGGTTTATGTGAAGTTTGCACAAAATCCGTTGAGCGGTTCTTGATTTATCACGCAAACGAAGTTGCGCGGGTCAGCTAGTAAATTATAATAACAATAACAAACATTATATCATGTAGGTAATAACTCATTTTCTTTTTTTTTGGAATGATTAATAGTAAAATTTATTCAATAAAATATTAGACAAATGTTACAATAAAGCATAATATTAATAACTATTTACAATACGAATAAAACATAACATGAACATGCATATTATATTTATATTTTATATTTATATTTACATAGAGTAATTTCGGGTAATATGGCCTGGTCGGTCAATATGGCCTACTGCGATTTCTCTGAACTGAATGAACACTTGCGACCGCTTGACTCGGCAAACCAACGCACCCTTCCCCTCACTTCCTCAGTCAACTCGCGCGAGACGAAGTGTGCATGTGTGTCCCGTGCGGGCGCTCGATCGAAAATTACGTAAAGTGATCTTATTTTTTGGTAAGTTTTACTCATTACATTTCTTGAAATTGTAGTTATTTTTACATTGGTACTACACAGGTTTGTAGATTAGCTATTCTTATGTAGTATTGTGATAGATTTTAAGCATATTTCTTGCTCATTTGTAGGTTAGACTTTTACCTATTAAAAACGTTCCCGCGGCCAATATGGCTCACCAGATAAATGGCTAATATGGCACCAGGCCATATTGTCCCCATAATTTTATATTGTCTCTATTATGTTTTTCTTTTTTAGATAATGGCTCCGCGGAAACCACATTCGCAAACAAAATGACAAATTTGCTCCGGAAAGTAACACAAAATTTATTAGTTACTGTTATATTTCTGGAGGGCAATATACCTCACCTGATTTGTGGCTAATATGGCCCAGGCCATATTGCCCTTCCAATGTTAAAATTTGACAATTGTTGAAGGTTCAGATTTTGTTTTTTGTAAATTATTTCTTTATGTTGATTGTTTTGAAATTCTAATTATTTATTCTTTATTAGTTCTATGACTGAATTGTAAAATAAAAACTTATCGATCTCAAAAAAAAATTGATTTATTCCCAAAAAGGCTTATGGCATGCCATATTACCCGAACTTACTCTACTATATTTTATGCATATAACTAAATAGGTAATATGCATAAAATATAGTATGTGGAAAAATATAATGTGATTTGAAAGTGGGTCATATTCATATATCAAAATGTTCAGTTGCGAGGCAGATAATGAAAGTACGATAAAAAAATGGACAACGATTAATCAAATTATGAGCATGTTACTAACGGCTAAAAGGCTAGCCAGTGTGCCAACCCTCACGCTTCACTGCAGCCCAAAACCACAGCAGAGGCGTAATCATGACGAATTACGCCCGATGTTCCGTAATAATACAAAGTTTTGGTAAATGCATGTTATTTTATAACTTTATCTCGAGGATACGTGTAGCCTTTAATCGGTGAAATTCTAAATGAAGTAAAATTGAAGTAATACTTTGCTTCAGTACGAGGAAATTGGTCTAATTAATGAATTTCCATAATGATCTTATGTTCTCATAGTGTTCATTTTGTCTTGGAATTTGACGTTGTTAAAAAAAATACCTCAATCTCAACAGAATTTCCACTTGAGGGTTAACAATCCTGTGGGCTGTAAGAGAGGCTTTCCATCAGGCGGATGGCGTCAGGTCTTGTTCCTTATCCTATAGTTTCCCGTAGGATCCGTTTTATAAAAATAATATATCATAATACGTAGGTCATTAGAGAGGCGGTGAAATGTCACCCAGAGATATTAGTTCTGTAATATAAGTGGTACTTAGTCAAGCTGTATGTCCACCTGATGAAAAGTTACACTCGCTCCTCGTTATGCCGACCCTGGAATACGTTCTAGACTACGTAGCACAAACTGCAGAAAATTGGCAAAACCGAGGTTCAAAGTTCATTTCGAATGTTGATCAGTTGCCCATATCTCATAGCTTAGACCATATAACACGGGACTAGCCTTTGCGAAACACCGCATACAAAAATATTCTGCCAGTTTTCATACAAGTGAAGGGGGAAACACAAAGACATATAAAATTTCATTGCATTTAAAAATGTATTAATCGACAAACGCGTAATGGCTGTTGTGTGTTAATTGTTATTGTACAGTCAACTACAATGTAATGTACTAGTTTAATCATATAAAATGATGTACTGATGTACAGGCTTTTCATAAAGCCAAAAGACCAAATGGTCATGTGCAATGGCAGAAAACAATGCTTAAGTAAGGCGCATCCTGTGGTTAGATGATCTAAGTTTCATAGCGATAAATAATCCTACATCTCAATTACAAATCAACTTAATCGTTACGTACATATCCGCCATTGAAGCATTAAATTATAAAACGCCCAAATCTCATTACAGCCTAAACAATAGTCAATCTGACAATGAACGCACAAAATGACAATGAACTAGTCCCAAACCACATCGACTCCTGTCGGTGAAGGTGCGTTTAGTATAGGATGTTTTAGTGGAGCCAGCTACTGTCCTCTATTATATATTTTTTCTAAGTTGGTTTGTTAAAATCCCAATTTGTTAGAAAATACTACCAAAAACCTTTAGTAAGCTGCAATATGAAAATCGAATGAGTGTGATTTTAAGGGTATTATATGTATAATAGTTAACTTTGGTAGATACTTGCATGTTATAAATAAAATTCTTGTGGAAAAATATAGAATAAGTACTCATGAATAGTAATATCTTTATTTGCTAGAATATTGCATTTAGCTTACTATGAATTCAAAAGTGGTCGAAAAAAAATTTTTCGTCTCTCTCTGTTACGAAAATCAGAGTAAGCTCTCTCCTGTTTTCAATTTCAGAGCATAGAAACCAACTTACCCTGAAAACAAACACAATAGTCATTTCTATGGTGTCGTATATTGCAAAAGATTATTGATTTTCATTTCAATAGACGAAAGTACCGCTAACCACAATCCAGTCCAGTAAAACTAAACGAGGCACCATTCGGTGGCCATCCCGGCCAGTCATTGGCATCGGATACAAAATTCTGCCGCAAGCGCACCGCAATGACGACGCAGAGTCCACGCAACTTCGCTACAAATATGAGCTAGAGCAGAGATTCTCAAAGTTTCGAAAACCTTCCTATTCTAAGAGCCATATCGGCCGTCTTATAGGAAACATAATCGGAAGAAAAAGTCACGGAGTTTCATCCTACATTTCAGAGTTCACATTTTAATATCCTACATCTGTAGGTCGTCTTAAAAGAAAACAATTCAGAATGAAAGAAAGTCATTGAGTATCAAGAAAGACGTACTGTCTTATATTTCATGGTTCACATTTTGGGTATCACCTATCGTTTTAAACAAAATGAGAAGGAAAGAAAGTCACAGAGTGACAATGTATCGTTCTACTATCGTCTCAATGGTCTATCCTGCGACGCGGTTAACGAGAGGCAGAACACCGCTGGGTTTAGCGAATATGACGGGCCCTCACTCGGAGCCGTAAGCCGGTCACGAAGCTACCTTGCAGCGGGTATTTTTTTTTGGCGCTGCAGGCCAAAAAAAAAATGCCCGCGTCAAAAAATCTGGTGGTCACAGCTCACACAAGTTTGAGAACTACTGGCCTAGAGCATTGTTACTAAATTGGTGCAACGTGTTCATACTGCCTTTGTAATTTTATAACTCGATCACTGGACTCGACGCTGTCTCTGTAATTAGAGTTGAGCGTTATTATATTAGGCGCGGGATTTTTTTAATTGCAGCTTGTCACAAATTATAAGGTGCTACTCTCTCATTGGCCAGTGAGTGCTTAAATTGTAGCTTGACAAATACAAAAAATGTGAAAAGCTTTTCTCATGAAATAAAATTGAGATATTTTCACTGTTAGGGCTTCTGGACAGTCCATAAAACAATAAAAACAAATAACAAGCTCAATGTTTGTGCATATTATGTGTTGTGGATTGAATATTATGATTCACAAAAATGACTGGGATCGAAGTCACCACACTTTTTGGCAGTGTTTCTCAGTAGAACCAAGTCTCCAACCGTGTAGTGCTTACACGGTAGGAGAAAAATTTGATTTGAAGAAATACCGTACCAGTCTACCGTTAGCGAAAGAATCATTTCGTTCTTCATTGAAAGGGACGATTTCTTAGTCTTCCCTCTTTCGACCTCTTGATCGCAAAGGTTTCCATCTCGATCAAAAACTGGGCTCTTCTACTAAAATTCTAAAAAAAGGTTTTCGGTTTATTGTTACAGAGCATTTTTTTTCGGTATTGTTAAATTTTAATGCCACATCCATGCATATCCGTTTTCGTATTCCCAGGACAGAGGTCGAACATAGTTTTGGCAGTGAGTAAACACACGGCATGAAAGCCAACTCATTAAGTCCCTTGGGGACCAGTAAATAAATTAGGTTAGACAAGGGATTGTATGCAAAGCACGAAAACTACAAATCTGCATGTCACTGTACCGCCCTTAATCACACAAAAGAGCCTGATAGGGGTTGAAATTCGATTTTTATTTCGGCTGATGATAAAAACTAATGTTTAATATGGTTGGTTAGGCATGAGTCAGGTAATGGTGGAAAAGTTGTAGGAGATGGGACAAGAAGCACCGCTTTTTTTTTACGTGTGGGAAAATCCTCAAAGGATGTTATGATTATGACTCTAACCGACTAAAAAACCTTACGTAACGCCCAACAGCCTGTGGTTGGTAGCCCCGGGTAAGCCCTCGGAAGGATGTCCCGGGACTCCCACAAGAAGCACCGCTAGAGGTGGTCTGTAAACGATTTGTTTTTTATATTAAGCTCGCCAAATTGACGTCGCCACTGATGGAAAGCCGTGACGCATCTAGCGATTGGGGGTCACTCTCACAGTCCGTAAGACTTCTGACAGTGGTCCTCAAGTTGGCGGCCCTGTGATGTGCCTCTTAGCGCTCCGCTTGAATAACCCAGGATTGTAAGAGGAGGGAAACACGTGCGGGCAGGTCGTTCCAGGTTTTATAGTTCAACAAAGGAAAGATTTTTTGAAATTACTGTTGTGATCACTGTGAGTTCTTCCGATGGTTTGCCGGGGCTCCCAACCGTAGGCTGCTAGGTATGATACGTGTGGTTTTTAGTCGGTAGGAGTCCGGCATAGCATCCGTGTGGAATTTCCCTGACGTTAAAAAAACGATTACTGCGTTAAGCGTCTTTAGATAAAACTGATCTGCGATGGATGACCATTTGTGGCATTTGCATTTACATTTTACGTGCGTTTCTGCGTATTTGGCAGATGCAATCGTTGGTACCTGTTGCCATTAAACAAATCTCAGTTTTATGATAGCCTGGTATGATTACTCAATCTGTTTAAAAAAAATACTAAAAAATATATTCGCAGTTCATGTCAGGCAAAAAGTTGATTCGATATGCTCTTTACAAAGAACCCAATTCCATTTTTAACGGCAAAATAAAATGTATTTTTAAGTGGATTAATTAAAAACTCCAATAAAATCGGATCGCTTCGAGATTTAGGTCCAAGGCCTTATTATTTGATACTAAAAGGGTTCGAGCTGAAAACGTGTTTCGTATGCCTTTTATGGTAACGAACAACAGTCGGCTGATAGCGACGTGGCACGAAGGTTTTCGAATTAAATTTAATTTATAATCCTTTTATGTACTCGCCAGTCTAAATGGGATTCATTTAGTTTATACATTTGGGCTGTAGGCGAATCTCAAAATGACTACGTTTCAACGATATGAATAATTATACCTACCATTGAAAGTGCTAATAACGTAGATATTGAATACCAAATACATAGACGATTCATACATACATAATATATCAAAAATAAATATAAGCCTATGACAACGAAACAACAGAAAGTGTTCATCCAGGACATCATCCAAGAGTCCTGGGGGATCCTTTGAGGGCTTACCCGGGGCTCCCAACCGTAGGCTGTTAGGTAAGATACGTGTGGTTTTTAGTCGGTAGGAGTCTGGCATTATTTTCCGCACGTAAAAAAAAAGTGTGTGCGTGTAACCTTTACGCGCGATTGAAGTAAAACCTCTTTGCCATTGACGGCATCAAATGTTATATTAATCTCATTCATTCGAATTTTGAATAGCAGAAGCTACGTTTCCGCTATTCAAAATTCAAGTAGTAAGCATTACTTCCGTCAGAAAAAAAATCTGAGTTACAGCCAAGTCGCGCCTAAAGAAGTTTTACTTCAAAAAGAAAAGAAAAGATATCATTCAATATGAAATTTATGATAAGTTTCTCCTAATCCAATAAGGACTATGAGCTACAGTATGAACCTCACCATCTAATAAGAAAAAATCGAATGCAAAAAAAATTCTAATCAGACTACCGCATTCATAATACGTTAGGTTGAACACAATCACGTTGCAATACTATGCAGTCAAAATCACCCCCGCAAGTCAACAAAAGCGAACCAAAACAGGGATAAAAGGGAGCCCTTTCATCCCTCTCTCGTTTCCCTTTCTAATCTCATAACATGCACTCCACTATTATAGTATATGTTTGCCTAGTACCTAAATCAACTAAGATTGTTTATTTTTCATTATGATATGTAAGTCTGTTGCATTAAATTTGTATTGTGATATCAGAATTTCAAAAGTGGGCGTGTCTCAGTAGTGAGCACATTTTGTGGTTTACGACCCTCTGGGGTATTATTGTTTTGATTGAATATGGAGGGTTCATTTTTATTAAGCTGTTCGAGTATGATTAAATTACAAGGTGGCCATTGAAGATATTTTTAAGAAAAAATGTTTTAATTATGCTATAAAATCGTGTGCGTTTGAAGAAAAGAACTGGATTTAAAAAGGTAATTAAAGCTTGGTTCCCTTAATTTACTTGGGTAGGTAAGTATATTTATGTAGTTGGAATAATTATAGCTTTATAATGGCGAAAGAACTTTTAAAATCGGTATGGTAGTTTCAGAGTTTATCAAACAAACAAGTCTTTCCTCTTTATTATAATTATTAGTATAGAATTATAGTTATTTTCTCAGTACGTACCCAGAATCTTGTTGAAGCTATGTTGAGCGAGTGAAGTAAATATGTTTTGAAATACATAATGTCAGTAGGCAGGACAATAGGTCGAGGCCTACAAGTCTACCTCTCTGAATTAACTCCGATAAGATTTGAATTATTTATAGTCGAAGTCTAGATCTATGGGTGACGCACTGGTAGCGACTGCTGTTGAAAAGTCGGGTTTGATTCCCGTAGGAATAATTATATTTGTGTGACCCGCATTGTTTTGAAGTTTAATTGTTTTCATGTGTAATATCATTTCGCGTAGTTTTCTGAAACAACGCCTTATTATTTTTTATTTCTTCTAGTTTTGTTTTAAATTTAAATGTTTTAATATCATGTGTGCTCGCTTTTAGATAGCTACTCTGACCTTGTCAATCGTTGAAGACGTTTTTCTACATTTTTTTATATTTTTGAGCGAAGATCTTTTTACAAGTCACATAAGAATTTGTATTCTGAAATCCATTACATTTTCTTAGAATAAACTAAAAACTGAGCCTTTATGTATTATTGGAATCAGCTTACGTTTTAGCTTTAAAAATAACTTTCAATTTGTTAGAAGAAAAAAAAATATTTTTCTTGAATAGTAATCCGTTTTAAAAATACTTTGCATTGAAATTGAAAGTATTTGACTGGAATGCTTAGATTCATTTAAATTGAAATTGGGCCGAAGATACTTTACTACAAAAAGGAAAAACCAGCGAAGACAAATTCAAAACATAATAATATAATAACTAGTAACTTCAGTTTCAGCTCAGACATTCAAGTTGTTATGGTAGGGCTTAGAAAACAACTCTATGGTCTTTATCCATAAAGATTTATGAAAATTAAAAGGTGTAGGTACTTATAAACCACGGTTCTGCCGACCATAAGGCCTTCAACTTAGCATCGACTGTCATATTACAGGACCAACGGCTTATCATGCCTTCCGAAGCACGAAAACGGTGGTCACCCATCCAAAAACCAGCCATAGAGAAAGTTGCTTACTGCAGTGATCGTTTACAGAACACTGAGTCCGCGGGTTTCAAAGGCTTCTGCCTACCTCATAAAATGATAGAACCTTACACATATTACCCACATATCCCGTCGTAAGTAAACAGTGTACGAGTCTCACCGCTGACAAGGGCTCGCCCTTACAGATATGATTTATTATGTTTTAAGGCTTTTCGTCCTTCGGTAAACGAACTTAACCTATAAACCCTTCATGATTGGCGTTTTTGAATAATGTTTCTGAAGTATAATAATATGTTTTAAGTAAGTGCTGACCAACCTTTCATGTTTTGGGCTTGATGAGAAAATTTTGTAATGTATTTGATAATTAAGTAGGTATGGTTTCACCCGTGTAATTCTCGCTCCCGTGGGAATACGGAAACAAAATATAGCCTATGTTCACCGGGGAAAACGTAGCTTCCCAACAGTGAAAGAAATTTCCAGATCGGTTTAGCAGTTTCGGAGCAATGCAAACATACAATACAATCTTTCCTCTTTATAATATTTTACATACATACATATAGTCACGACTTTATCTACGAAGGGGTAGGCAGAGGCATAATGTACGCCCTCATTTCACCATGTTCTTTTCCCACGTAATAGGTGGTGCCGCGCCCACATTTCACCTTATAGTTCTTGTATCACGTGGTAAGCCTATTGCCGTGTTGAAATGGACAGGCGTAGGTCGCCGTGACCCACAGTTGAAATTTTTCAAGCCGTCCATAAGGCCTTCAACTTAGCCACAGAATAACACTTAGCTTAACGATTTTCATTTTACTGATTTTTTTTTTTTATAATATGTTACATACATACATACATATGGTCACGCTTTTATCCCCGAAGGGGTAGGCAGAGGCATATTAGGTATATGCCCACATTTCACCTTTTCGTATAATTTGTCCCACGTAATAGATGGTGAGCCGTATCGCCGTGTTTAAATGGACAGGCGCAGGTTGTGACTGCCTGCTGTTGAAATAAAGCCTTCAACTTAGCTTAACGACTGCCATTTTACTGGCAACCGGGACCAACGGCTTAACGTGCCTTCCGAAGCACGGAAACGCTCAAATAAATGTCACAAAGTGATCACATGGATGGTCACCCATCCATGGACCGGCCATAGTGAAAGTTGCTTACTGCAGTGATCGTTTACAGAACACTGAGTCCGCGGGGCCACGAGTATAGAAAAATAGCATATAGAAAAATGCTTTTCAAGAAGATCCGTTTTATGTAAGTAATGCGAAACTAAATTTAGTGCTCAACTTTGAGTAGATACTTATACAATAAAATTAATAAGGCCCGATATCGTTTTATTTTAAAAATTGTACAAACGGAATTTATATGAGCTGAAAACGATGCGTGCTTGGCATGTCTCAAGTGGCATGACTGAGTAGATTAGTATAAAACACGAGTATATTATAAAAAATATAAAAATCTTTTTAGTCTAGCGTCCTTAAAGTAGACGTAATCTAAAGCTTTCTAATGCCTCTCCTACTAAGTAATATGTCACATATTAAAAATATTCCATTAGAAACACAAAACAAACATAAGACATCTAATATCAACGCTTTCTAATAGAAAACACGTGACTCCATCCATTTTACCTGTCAATTGTAATCAAGATGGCTGCCATGCGCCATTTTATTTATTTTGCCGACAAGTAATCAAATTTATCATAATAGGTATCCACTTTGCCAATAACATGGGGGGATATGAACTCAATAAATTTATTATTATAATTTGCTATTATGCGTTCGGATCGATGGTTAGCTGTACAAATATTGGTATGGAATTTTTGCAGTAAGCTATTATAATACTGAGTAAACAATCACGAATTGTAGCGTGGTGATAAAATATGGGTAGGTACTCGTGTTATACTGGTTGTTCCATAAGTCTACGATGAGTCGTTACCAGGTTTTAATACGGTAATGATTACCAACCTAAAAAAAATATAGTTTTCTTTCAAATCGGCAACAAATTTGACAGGTTTAGACTGTCTAGTTTTCAGTTCTCACTCAGCGCAAGAATGCGTAACGTCAACCCAATTACCATTCTAATCAAGAGCCAGGAGCTCAGTTCTAACACCAAATGCATAATGCAAAGCTATGCCCAAAAACCTGCAGGGGATAAAAAAAAACTCAAAATAAAAAAGCTATAGTTCAAACGCTCTATCAAAACATCCCCCAAATGAAACCGCAACGACTTGGTTATAGATATGTCGCGTTATAAAGGAAAAACGCCACAAAAAAATTGTCGCAAAGCTGGAGGCAATAACTGGTCGAACTGTGCCCACGTGGGCTAAGAGTAGCTAGTTCATGGATAGGTACGAACTTTTTTAAAAAATATTTTTAGGATTTGTCGGCTTGAGAGTGTGCCAAAGTCCAATAAATTTTATGTCGAAAATATGTATTCTTCTCATGTGGAATCCCCACATTTTTTTCTTTTAAACAGCAGAGTATTTATGTACCTACTTACGTACAAGTTTAGACCAAATTCTAATCCAGTAAAGCAGTGGTACTTTACTGGGGCTAGCTATGGAATTTCTCTACAAACTAACTTTTCAACACATGTGCACGTGGTCGATCTTTCAACTTAGGTATAATGAATCTCAAGAATCAAAACTCCTATTTATCAAAAAATATACAACAGAGTAGCGCACTTGTCTATAAGTTTGCCACAAAAACCAGGTACGAACTTCAGACGACCTTTATTAAGTAGGTCAATTTTCCCCTTCAGACATTGAAGCATTGTCCTCAAGCCATAAATCTTCGAAAAGTCAAGGAATCTTCGCGAAATAAATTGAAAATCAATCAATGTTCGTTGTTGTGAACCAATTGTTTGTTTCAAATTGTTTCACATGTTGCGTCGTGAGTTTATAGGTTGCAGAGGAAAAGAATGAATTGTTTTAGTAAAATGCCGATGTAAATTCTGTACGTAATGGATCTTTTGCCAAATATAAGAAAAATGTTTTTGAGTCAAACTGAAGCGGCTTATAGTAAGTCGTTTAAGTAGTTTAGGTATAAGTATTTTTGAAAGATATTCAATTCAGAAAATGTAATGTGTTTTCAGGGTTGATCAATTTTAAGCAAACAGAAAAACACGGAGAATATGCAGGAGACTTTCACTTGAAAATGTAAAAATATAATAATCTTAGCCAGATTTGTACCTACATAATACGTGCGTATAAGTAAAAATGTAGATATCAAAAACCATTCCAGACCCAACCCATCCACGGTTCACTGGAACGCGTAAAGTTTTGATAGCAGATGCTCCCGCGCCAATATTTGACGACGGCCCGGCACACTTTTATTTAGTTTTCATTTTCCACACCAAGGCACATCATGACATTGAACAAATAGTTGGCAGAAAGACCGTTGGACAATATATACAATAGGAGTAATGAACCAAATCTCAAAGAAAGTCGTGTAAAAAATGTTGCTGACCAAACAGACCATTTGTTTTATATTTTGGTGTAAACGGGCTCCAATTTGATATTAGGAGAGGAGCCAAAACCCACCACTAACGAGTGATTAATTTAGAAATTAAAACAGAACACTTTTTTAATAAGACAATCAAACATGGTATTTATTCTAAAGAGGTATAATAAGGAGTAGCACAGACAAATAAATGCAGCAGCAAGTTTCAGTATATCGTGGAAATACCATCAAAGTAAGTACCAGATACCAAATTTACACTCAATCAAACACGTGACCTAAGATCCCTTCATCATCGAGAAAGTGAGCTGACGATCTTCCAAATATAAATTTAAGTTAAAATGAAGTCCGATTACATGGTTTTGACAAAACGATCATCGTTTCTAAAAAAACATTCTTATACGCTTTTACCACGATCACGTGAATGATATCGGCCATTTAAATAGGTAGCACATGACCCTTGTACTAGGGCCGTCGATCCAATTTATTTGGATTAATGGAATCTCAATTTATCCAAATCGGATCAATTGTGTACAGTCCATTGTATTATTGAAGTGAGGTGAAATCTTTTTATTACTTGTTACGTTTTACTGCTGCTTTATATTTTACGTTTGTAAACAGAAAATAAGCAAACGGTTTAGTTGATGATAAAATGTGTAAGTAGTTTCTTTTTTCTTGCGATGCCGAGTAAAGATCGCCGCATCAAGCACAATAAATGCAATTTAAAATTCTCTGGACGAATTTGCCGTCAAAATCCAATTCGAAATTTTATATCTCACAACACAATGAGCGTCAAAATTTTATAATACTCTTGTAGCATTAGTATTTTTGCTGAATTCGAGTCTGTATGTTTTCTAAAGGCGAAAAAGTAGGTATATTTCTCTGGTCTTTTTATCTCAATATATTTAATGAGATAAAGAGATGGCAACTTAAAAATGTCATATAACCGGCAAATTCTTCAACAAAATACATCTTAGAATCACAACCTTTAAGCTTGTGGAAAATCACCGGCCCCATAAGAGGGCCAGAATCTCGTTCTTTTGTTCAGCCGGTGCACTATTTGCAGATTATATTGGCTTGCGCCCCAAGATCTTTTGGGTTCTCAATAGTGCACCTTACTTCTCGTAGTTCATTCCTAATTAATAGTCATTCGATCTTATTCTCCCACGCTTTTACAAACATGTCCATCAAAAAACGATAAGAAAACCTCCTTTTATGATTCAAACGCCCGATTCGACATTCAAACTCCTCCAACAGCATTCTAACCGCAAATTGCTGCTTTTTTAAACTAACGTTAGGTGCATTAACTATAAGTGGGATCACCCACCGTGACGCAGCTGTTACTGACCTTACAAATAATGTCAAATTTAAACACATGTTAGTTTAACTACCATTTGAATGATATACTTTGTTTAAATAAGTAGCCGGAGGCGGAAACTATATAAACCTGAATAGCGCAATTATTGTTAGCTGTGAACTGGTTTTATTTTTATATCTTAGACTAACTGTGTTACACGGCTTCGTCTGTGACATATTACGAATCCAGTAGCACCTTTTATATTTAAGATAATAGTTAGGTATTTTCTTAGTCACTGGTAAATTGGAAATGTATTAAGTATTTTGTTTTAATTTTATTTTGGCAGTTCACTCGGCCGTATTTTTACTGGCACTAGCAGAAAACTCGCTCATTTCGCGAAGTAGCATCAAAGCTGAGCTAGGGACCATTTTTGTCTCATGCGGGGAATCAATGTTATCTTTTCACTACAGGTATCTTATATAATTATCATGTATTACTTTTTTATTGTGTCCTTGCTGAGAACAAATTAAAACCATTTTTCTTTCTTTCTTTACAATAATGTATGGAAATCTACTAGATTTGTTGACATTCGTTATAACTGCTCCGCTCACTTAGGGCGTGATGATACGGTAGCCCATATAATTTCAGAACAATTTTGCTTTTTGGCAAAAGAATTTTTAAAATATGTTCAGTAGTTTCAGAGTTTATCGATTACGATGACAAACAAATCTATCCTCTTTATAATATTAACTAGCGGACGTCACGCGGTTTCACCCGCGTAGCTCCCGTTCCCGTGGGAATACGGGAATAAAATATAGCCTATGTTCACCGCAAAGAGTGTAGCTTCCCAACAGTGAAAGAATTTTTAAATTGGTCCAGTAGTTCCGGAGCCTTTTCGTTACAAACAAACAAACAAAAAATCAAAAAACAAATCTTTATAATATTAGTATAGATATATATACATATACCTAAAAGATAAACTAAGTTTCCCAGGCTCTTATTTAGTTGAGTCTTTTTTTTTTTTTTTTTTTTATACCACTAAGGTGTTGAGATTTACTAAATAATCCATTTATAGCAAGCAGCCTATATCGGGAGGGGTCACCTTTGGTAAACGGTCACCCATTTATGGACACGACGACAAGTTGCTTAACCTTGTTTATTGATTGATATAAGCTTGGCTTAGGACGTTGGGTGGTCTGGGCGGGGGCACCTGACTATCAGCTTTGACCGTTCGACTCGGTGCAAAAACGAGCCATGAGAGCTGTCAACGATCCTATGCTTGCAGGCGGTGTGGAACCTCTTTGCGACAGGACTTTGCCTCCTTGTGCGTGTTCTACCGCCTGTACAATGGTGTGTGCTCTGAAGAATTGTGTGATATGATGCCCACGGCTACTTTCTATCATCGCGTCGCTCGCCATAGCCAGAGTGTTCATCCTCACACTTTGCGTCCAAAGCCTTTGAGCACGGTTAGATCCGGTAGGGGCTTTCTCCCGCGTACTCTTAGATTGTGGAATGATGTCTCTGCCTCGGTTTTCCCAAAGGCCTACAGTATGGGATAAAAGGGGTCTTAGAAGATTTTTACAGGGTCGGCAGGGCGAGTGTAGCGACTCCGGTGTTGCAAGCGTCCATAGGCAGCGGAGACCACCAGTCCATCTGGTGGGCCGTATGGTTGTCTGGCCTATGGCCTTCTTCAGGATACTTCTTTGTATCTTATTCATAATGTTTTTTAAATGAGTTGTTTATATTCTTTTTAACTATATTAAAAGAAGGAGGTTCTTTATTCGTGCCGTATATTATGTAGGTACCTACGTATCGCCAGAGTGTAATCGCAAGCGAGAATTCCCGATCAGTCCCGGCAAAATAATTATAATATCTAGTGTATAACAATACGACGACACCTGGGTTCGTTCGCACGTTGAAATAATAAGCGATTGCTTAATGACACCCCAAGTAGGCATTGGTCTTACTGATAGCGGATCACAAAAAGGTGAAACAATCGCTCATAAACGAACTTGGCATAAATCTTACTACGATTTTTAATGTGTCTAGTTCATTCTCATCATCTGATCATTCAACGTGGTTGCTTAGAAAACTCTCACTTCATACTCTTTTCCATTCTATTTTCATTTAATATGGACTTTTGACATAACGGAGAGTATCAAAGCACAGCTGAATGGATGTTTTTAATATTACTGTTAATAGTTTTCATAATGTCCAACCCGAATATGGAATTATGTCTTAGACAAAACTCGAGGTGCATAAGCATTTGTAGGCATCATAATCTGAATGTGTAAATGGCAAATATAGTTTTTGGAAACGGTCACTGGAACTGGATGCAGAAGGTGATATACAGAAAAATGTCTAGCAATTTGCATACATGCATATTATTGTCACCCCTTTGTCCCCAAAGTGGTAGCCAGAGGAACAGTATACGCCCAGTATTAAAGTAGGTTTGATTAATATATTTATTTTAAAGGATACTCAACTACCTTATAAGAAAATCGCTCGCAGTGATACCAAAGCTTACTCTCACAGCAATAACACCGACAGTTGCAAGTTTTCCCAAACGCCATCTAATTTACGTAACAATTGAAGTATCCTCGGAAACTCCGAACCAAACTATTAATAAAGTTTTCAGGCGTCTCGATAATTAAAGGTCTGAACAAAAATATTATTGAAGACTTATTTTAAGTTTATTTTTATTTAAGTACATTTGAAATGCTGTTGTTGATTAGTCTTGTCTATTTATTTCTTTAGTACACTCTTTACGAATTAATAGTAATAGTAAATAGCAGATGGAAACATAGAAACACTGGCTCACCTTATTTCTGTGTACGAAAATCACAAACAGCAAACCGTCGAGAGAATGTAAAGAAGTTGAAAAAATCAAGTAAAAGAGAAGGATATAACTATATTACTAACAATCTTTTTACTTAGGCGTTGACTACTCTTGTATGCGATGCAAGTACTGTACTATTTTTACTCCGCCAAAAGAGAAACTGACTGGAATCGTACCATAATGGCGTCATCTTGGTACCTTTTTTTTTGTTTAACGTGAGGGAAAATCCTCATGGATGCCATGCCGGACTCCTACCGACTAAAAAACCTCACGTAACACCCAACAGCCTATGGTTGGGAGCCCCGGGTAAGCCCTCGGAAGGATGTCCCAGGACTCCCAACAGACCCACGGCCGCCACTGCGGCCTCGCCCAGGGGGTGGTTCGGGTGCTATCACGCGTCTTTGGGGGTTTCAGGTGTGATCCCGCTTCTAAGGGGGGGCGTGCGTGAGTTCCTCACGTCACGCTGCCGTCATGGGCCTGCTTCTGTAAGGACGGTGAGCCGCCCTCTCACCGTCCTCAGGCCCTTATCTTGGTACCTTTCCAGTAAAATTTCATGTGGCGTCTCCCTCCCAGCTGACTACTCTCGTACGCGGTGAAAGAAGTTACAGAACTACTTCTACTCTGCGAAGACTTTGATGTTCATTAGGAGAGGCTATCATAATACCTTTTCGCTGAAATTTACATGTGGCGACTTCCTCCCCTTTGACTCTGATGACGATGATGACTCTCCTATGCAATGCAAGAAGTACCACCTAGTTGTTCATTAAAAGAGGCTATCATGGTACCTTCCTAGTTAAGCTTCTGTGGTGCCTCTTTTCTCCTTATATAAGAAAATTCTTCATTAAGTATCGCGCAGCCATGAATATTGCATTACAGTAGCGACCCGTCCACCGATGCCGTTCGTTCACACGCCTTTAATAATACATATTGAAGCCGTCAGCTTCGCTCGACTCCATGAATTAATCATCACCGTTTAACTAAATAGACACGTCATTGTTATTGGTTGGTAACTGGCGCTTCTGATTTGCAAGTGGTTTTGGTTTGTAAATCATTTGATGTAGAATATAACAACTGTAGTTAGGGTTGCCAGATGGCCGGGAAATCCGGGATTGTCCCGGAATTACGTGTCTTGTCCAGTGTCCAGGAATCACACTTTATAGTCCCGGATTTCGAATGCCTACCACGCTCGCGCACGCTTCGCTTTCGAGTCATTCAGTCGCTTAATAAAATAAACTTTGGTAGAAAATCAACATCAGATTACAATATTAAACATAAAAAACCACTTTAAACACTTCTCTTTTGCTTATTAAATAAACACGAATATTAAAATCACAATTATTTTGGCTCAGTATAAGTATAAATCAAACGATAAACCGACCACTTTTTTAAGTATTTGTCACTGGATTTTGCCATATTTTGCAACCTTTCTCAGTCAGGGCTTTGCAGAACACGACATTATTTGCGAGCAAGACGCATCAAAATTGATGCGAGTCTGAAGTTCAGAGCAGACTTGATCAAGTCCGTGGACATTCTGTATCGCTCTTTCGTCCATAAATTATTCATCAGGCTGAAAATTCATTCACAAAAGGTGTTGCTTGTTGGAATTAAACGAACAAAACTAATCGTTAGAGTCTGCAGACTCGCATCAATTTTGATGCGTCTTGCTCGCAAATAATGTCTTATTCTGCAAAGCTCTGTCGGAGAAAGGTTGCAAAATATGGCAAAATTCAGTGACAAATACTTAAAAAAGTAGCCGGTTTATCGTTTGATTTATTTACTGAGCCAAAATAATTGATATTTTGATATTCGAATTTATTTATTAAGCAAAAGAGAAGTACATAAGTTTTGTTTTAAAAGTGGTTTTTATGTTTAATATTGTAATCTGATGTAGATTTTCTACCAAAGTTTTTATTAAACGCCTGAATGAGCGAGCAAACGATCTCAATTTTTGTTTCAAGTTTTATTTTTATGTGTGATGATAAGTTGTTTTCATACCAAATGTAAAGTAACATACTACCCGTTCGCTCTAACTTTGCCGCTGGCGTAGAGGCGTATACCCGAATTGTTAATTAGACGAAGTAAATTGACAGTAGCTAATGTCACTTCATCATAGAAAATACGCAACATTGTATGAAGAATTGACATTAGTTGCTGTCAATTTACTTCGTCTAAATAAAAATTCGACTTTAGTATGGAGCGGAGCGGCAAAGTTAGAGCGAACGAGCAGTAAGTTAATTTTTTCAAAAGTTTTATTTAATGAATAAGTAAAAGCGAGGTGGGGTTTTAATGTTTTAAATTTTGTAAAATATTACAAGTGGTTTACAAAAATAATTTCCTTTTTGTATATTTTCCTACCGACCTAATGCGTAACCCTCGAATTGTCCCGGAAATGAAATGCCTGTATCTGGCAACCCTAACTGTAGTCTAGTAATAGGACAAACTGTTAAAAAGACTATTTTAAGAAGTGCAGGAAAGGGACGCCAGGATATTATCATGGCTTTCCAACCTACTATAGTTTGTCTGTGTTTTCTCAGCAGGCTTCCTGTGAAGGGAAAATAAAGGCTTTGCTTTCTTCTTATAAATTTTGGTATTTGGTAATTTTTCTGACTTCTCTTGGCGACTTGTGTTAAGTTGGAACACAGATTGGAAATTACTGGTTACGTTACTTATTTCACATTGATCCTTAATCAAGCACCTATATACAATCGTGACAATTCCGGGTTCTTCAAGCGGAGCGTGAAGAAGCACATCTCAGGGGCCACCAACTTGGACCACTGTCAGAAGTCTTACGGACTGTGAGAGTGGTCCCCAGTCGCTAGATGCGGCCACGGCTTTCCATCGGTGGCGACGTTAATTTGGCGAGCTTAATATAAAGAGAAAAGATTTTTTTTAATAAAGTCAGTGATGGCTTCATCGAAATTACCCTTAATCATTTGAATCATATATTGCAGAAAGGGTCTTAGTCACATTTTAATTATTTTTGGGAAATGAGAAAAGAGTTATTTTTTCTGGAAGCAGTTTTAAATGCAAACTGCAAACTTTGTGCTCTCCTAGAATACTCGATATTGCACAAACTAATATCGTTTTTGGACAAAACGCTCGATTTACCTTCGATGAACCTTTCATAGAACAAAGTTCAGTTTATGAGAAATTTGGACTCATGCATGCCTTTTCTGCAATATGCGATTCATTTGAAATCTACATCAGCCTATTTATCTATATTCGTTTACTTATCCTATTCTACACGGGGTATGCCCCAATTTCATATTCCAGTAAGTTCTTTCCCGAAAGTCATTGAATTTCACAGTCAAAAAACATTGCAGATTATTCAAACAATTCTGTGAACTTGTATTAACTGTAGTTTATTCTACTCTCAAATTAATACCACAATGGCACTGGTCTCACCTAGTTCCTTTCCCACCTATTTTCCTCAATGAATATTCGACAAGTTCATGGGCAATTCGGTATCGCGATCCGATCAAGCGAGTTATTAGATTTATACGGGAAAAACATTTCTCCGGTAACAGAAACGAATTAAATTATATGTGTAGTACCTCAGAAGAAAATACGGAGATATAATCACTCCTTCTTTATAACAATTATAACTAGGGAACTTTATACACCGTGTGGCACAAGGAAGAACATTGCAACCAGTGTCTGGGACTTGCGACCGAAATTGTAGGTTTGAGGTGGCCACCTTACAATGCGCATAAACGCTCACCTTCCACCGCCAACAATGTTCCCCATTGCCCAATTACACTTTTACGTTTCTATCTAGCGACGTGTAGTTTACGACTGAGCCCCACAAAATGGCGTTGCCGCTTTTTATAGACATTCCCCACTCGTTGAATTCTCAATCTACCTTCATTGCCATTGCAAAAATCCAGGCAAAACATCGAAACCTTACATATGACACACTTGAAATATCTGACTGACATGTAATAACGGCGTATTTCCAAGAGGCAGCTAGATGCTAACATTTTTTTTAACGTGAGGGAAAATCCATCATGGATGCTATGCCGGACTCCTACCGACTAAAGAACCTCACGTAATGCCCAACAGCTAATGGTATGGAGCCCCGGGTAAGCCCTCGGAAGGATGTCCCAGGTAAACGATCACTGTAGTAAGCAACATTTACTATGGCTGGTCATGATGGGTGTGACCACTTTGTGACATTTGAGAGTGTTTCCTTGCTTCGGAAGGCTCTTTAAGCCGGTGGTTGTCAGTAAAATGACAATCGTTAAGCTAAGTTGAAGGCCTTATATGGGCGACTTGAAAAAATTTAACTGCGCCTGTCCATTACAACACGGCAATAGGCATAAAACTATTTAAGGTGAAATGTGGGCGTATACTATGCCTCAGCCTTCGGGGATAAAGGCGTGAGTATTTATGTATGTATGTATATATGTCACTGCCGTAACTGAAGTTTCAGATTTCTGATTCAAATCCCAGGTTGGGCAAGTTATTTACACATCTGTTAAGGTTCAGTTGCGCCTTGTTTTCTAGAATCCGAGGTACTTTAACTATATTACCAAAGATAATTAATACAGATAGGCAACTCCCTGCCCCTTACTGACCAAGCTTCCTCACCCCCGCCAGTTCCGCCACAGCTGTCATTAAAGTTGGCGGGTGTGTTGAGAGAACATTTTTTGCTTAGCCTTTTTGGTCACACATACATTCAAGCTTTGTACGAACATAGAGTGTTTTACTGTAGGTGACAATATTGAATTCTAATTATTTGTATGAAGTTTCCGCCTTGAGATATTACTAAGAATGCTACACAGTACAAAACTATACTGCAGATATATAACAATCTTAAATAACAACTGTATGCCATATATTCCGACATATATTATATTCGCAATCCGTATATAGAACCCATTAGCCCGGCAATCGAGCTCGACATTTGGCTGTGAGCCTAACAGTGGCATGCTAGCGTATTGCCCTGGATAACTCATCTAGGTATAAATGTAGGTAGATTCTTGGGAATCCGTCTCTCAGATTATAAGAATACTAGCGAATGGCCGTGGTTTCAGAGTATAATATAGGTATATTTCTACTATGGTGGTTTGGTATGGAAGAAATTTTTTTTTTTCATTTCATTTGTTTCATTTGCTTCGAGTTGAAGATTATTTACAGTTGACAAAGCGCAATTTACAAAAGAGTTGTGTGCAAATGTAGCCAAATATTTTTTATCGTAGCATGCTATAGAATCTACAAAATTGATATACATATTGATTAGGAGGTACAAAACGCTCAAGCACCAAAAGTAAAAATTTGCAGATCACACAATATTCATTTAGAGCAGTGAATTTAGTTCTAATTTCTGTGGTAGTTATAGTCCAAAAAACTACTACTACGCTACAATAGGTTATTTAGTAGTTTAAAAATTTACATACAATTAGAATTACTTACATAAAGACTGACGGAATCAGGGCTTTTGTTCTTACCATTATGTAAGGACAAGGATGAGATGGCCTGGAGAATACGGCTTATTCTGGGAATTTGCGTCATGTCCCACTTACTCGATTAAGGGCCAAAGGCTTTGTTCAACAACTGCCGACTCATCCCTAATGTGGAACGTATTTGTTTTATACACAGAAAAGAAAAAAACATGTTTTATAACGGGTGTTTTTTTTAGAGGTATAGAACTTTAAGTTGGCCTAGCTGTTTTAACCGGCGGTATTTTTGTCAGCTGTAAAGTGATTTATGTTTAGTATGGTTTGGCATTTTAACATAAATAGACTGAAGCCTGAACAATGCTTCCAAATTGTGCAAATTTATTCTGAAAATCATGGTTCTGTCCGAAATGCGTATCGTGATTTTCATAAGCGAATTTTCTTTAGCGGTGCAGCTCACTTTTGTCTGTCAATCGTATCAGCGATTTAAGAATCGAATAAATTGAGTTGGAAAAAAAATTCAAAAGCATTATGAAACGTTGAAACACTAAGGAACGATCGATTATTGATACTGTTAATTGATGGCACTTGATGGAACTTGCTACACATATTGAAAAACTTCTCTAGAACAAGTGGAACAGCACAAGTGAAGTTTTTTTATATATAAACTCTGTCGATGTTTAAATCAAATCTATCAATCTAATAGTTTACTGCTGGAAGTAAGTCTCTCAAAATATTCTCTTTATTAATGTACTAGCTGACCCTCACCACTTTGTTTGTGAAACATTCTTCATTGCTGCTCAGCTCCTATTCATTTTAGCATGGTGATTTATAGCCTATGACACTCCACCATAACGTAGCTTTCTATTAATGAAATAATTTTGAAAATCGGTTCAGTAGATCCAGAGATTACCCCTTACGTCACAAACTCACAACCTTACAAAGTCACACATGTTAACTCTGTATAATATTAGTATATTATGTGATAAACGATATTTTCCATAGACAAAAATTCTCATTAATTATTCAAAAGGCGTTAAATAAAGCACTAACTGTGTGGTGAAGCCCTAGCGTAACTAAATTATGTTCATGATAATATTAACAATATGACATAGGTCTAATAAGATTTAGCGCACATTGGCTCAAACTTTGAGCTCCACTTTGCATACATACATCCCTACTAACATTATAAATGCAAAAGTAACTCTGTCTGTTACATTTTCACGCCTAAACCGCTGAACCGATTTTAATTAAATTTGGTATAGAGATAGCTTGAGACCAAGCGAAGGTCATAGGCTACTTTTTAAGTGACTGCGCAAAAGGAGGGTAATGATTTTACGAGATAACGACTTCTACGCGAAAAAAGCTGCGGAGAACAGCTAGTATTATCAATCAATCAATCAATACATAATAATAATTATAATAAAATCGTAACAGGTCGCTGTCTGTACATGGAAGATAAATAAGAAAAAATATTATAGGGGGGGCTTTATGAACGCAATAGAACCCAAAACAATGATTTTTAGAATTTTTGTCTGTTTGTCTGTATGTCTGTATATCTGTTTGTCTGTATGTCTGTATATCTGTTTGTCTGTACGGTTGTGCACGCTAATCTCAGTAACCGCTCAACCGATTGCAATGCGGTTTTTTTTATTGTGTTGAGGTTTGCTCCAGTTAACATTCAACGTTTGTTTTATGTAAATCGGTTTAAAATAAAAGAGTTATAACACTTTTAAGAATCAGATATTTTGAAAATTTTAATTGTAGGGGTTTCTTTGAATGTGAGTGAACCTAAACTGGCGTGTTGGCTTAATCATAAGCTCTTTTATGATTAAGCAAACAGGGCAGTTTCAGACGCTGCTTGATGACTCTGATGAAGAAATACCTTTCCTTTCATACACCTTATGTGACGTAAACGACGTTGCGGGCTCAGCTAGTGTATTAATAAGTATGTATATTATAGTCACACCTAATTCCCAAGGGAATCAATGAATCGATATGCCTGAATAAACAAAGCAATGGAGGCGTTTTCTTTGATGAATCCAACCTAACCAAGTATCACCAATCACAGCTCCAAGGTATGCAAATCCCTCAAAATACTTCTCTTCATTAATATCAGTATTATTTCAGTCATTAATCAAAACATAACCAACGAAACTGTACCCCCTGTATCATTAATTTTAATCCCCGATCAGGGTCTAGCTAGTGGCTGGTTTCCGAGGCTGATTAGAGATCCAATTATGACAATTATCGGGATGCTTTCAATACTGATTGGTTTTCATTATACGAGTGCTGATTTTGAGGAGATTATTTTTTGGGGTTCTGTACCCAAAGGGTAAAAATGAGACCGACTGCACTGTTTGTCTGTCTCCAGGCTTTATCTCGGGAACCGCGATAGCTTTTGTTTTAACGTGAGGAAAATCCGTCATGGATACTATGCCACACTCTTAGGCCCTTCGTACACTGGGCTACGCAAATCTTCGATACTAATGTTGTAAACTTAAGTCGCGAATATTTGGTAGCGCACGAACCGTACACACGAGATATCTCAAGACGCGATTTTGTCCATTCTTCTACTGTAGACATAGCGACAACACGTCTCAGACTAATTTAATTTACGAAATGTGTGACACAAGTGACGATGAAACTATGATTTTGCCTTACTATCTAAAGATAGTAAGCCAAAATCTTAGTTTGTTAGCCAAAATCATAGTTCGGTAAACCGAAAACGAAGAAATCGTCGTAATTGGAAATACTGGGTTCATCCATTTATAGAAAAAAATGTAAAGTGTCAGACTGTTTGTAGCTGCAAAAAAAATTACAACAAACATATACTAAATTCAAATTGAATATTCAACAATTGCTCTGCCATCTTGGAAATCGCAGCGACGTTAGTAGCGACGATCTCGACCGGCAGGTAGCGCGCGACTGGCGTCGGCGACGAATGAACAAAATGTCGGCGACGCATGTCTGTGTACGAACCTCTTTGAATTTGTATTGCGGTAGTCGCTTAGAGACCAAAATCGTTGGGTATCGAAGATTTGCGTAGCCTAGTGTACGAAGGGCCTAACTGTCCCTGCCTACTGCCTACGGTTGGGAGCCCCGGGTAAGCCCTCGGAAGAATACGCCGAGGATTAAAAACAGACCCAAGTCTGTTGGTAATTCTGGGCATATCAGCAGCAGGTGGTAGCCAACTACCAGCTGCTACCTGGCCTAAGAGGTGACACCGTGATAGCGTTTTTTTTTCTTTAACGTGAGGGAAAATCCTCATGGATGCTATGCCTGACTCCTACCGACTAAAAAACCTCACGTTACGCCCAACAGCCTATGGTTGGGAGTCCTGGGTAAGCCGTGATAGCTATATAGCTGATTTTCGTAGATCACGTTATCCTATTGCCGCTAAAATAGCAAATACCTACTAAAAACAGAAAAAAGAAATTAAGCAGGTCTCCCAAACAAAAATCGTAATTCTGTTGCCGTTTTTCTGTACGGAACCCACCGTGTGCGAGTCCGACTCGCACTTAACCAGTTTTTATACCTAATGTAGTATGGGGATAATTTGATAGAATACAATTTGAGGGAATTTTCATAAACGATCCAGTTTAACGAGTGAAATTTGAACCAGGTATCAGATTACCTTATTTATTGAATTTACTCGCGAAATGAAGCCAAGGAATTTTGCGTAGGTATTACTAGCTGTTCCCTAAGGCTTCGTCCACGTAGAAGTCGTTATCGTGTAAAAACATTACCCTCTTTTTGCGTAGTCAGTAAAAAAGTAGCCTATGTCCTTCCTAGGGACTCAAACTATCTCTATACGAAATTTGATTTAAATCGTTTTAGCGGTTTAGGCGTGAAAGCGTAACAGACACACAGTCAGGCAGACAGACAGATCTACTTTCGCATTTATAATATTAGTAGGGAAGTGGGGATTCTTTTTAGATTTAGTATGATTTATTTAGAAACTAGCTGTTTCCCCGCGGCTTCGACCGCGTAGAAGTCGTTATCGCGTAAAATCATAACCCTCCTTTTGCGCAGTCAGTTAAAAAAGAGCCTATGTCCTTTTCAGGGCCTCGAACTATCCCTATACCAAATTGCATCTCAGTCGCTCCAGCCCTTTAGTCGTGAAAGCGTAACAGACAGACAGACAGACAGACAGAAAGACAGACAGAGTTACTTTCGCATTTATAATATTAGTAGGGATATGTCAACTACGACTTAATCTATAAGAAAAGTACTCGTCATCAAAGTGGCCTAATTAGTTCACGGCTTGACCACTTTGTTGGAAATGATTTATTTGAAAGGTTTCCACCAGTATTCATAACGTGGAAACGTTTAAAAATCATCATCATTATTATATGCAACCTATTGGAAAAAAACACAATTTCTTACATGTTAAAAGAAATTAAAAACCTTTAAAATAATCTAACAAACATGTGAGCCACTTGACGACGCAGGAATATAAAGTTCGATCAATTTCTGACCTTCGAAATAAATAAGAGCATTCAATTTCCATACTCTATATTCCCCCTACTAATAAACAATCCCCCAAATTCCAATCAATGTCTTGACATCTCCAAGAACTGCCGACGTGTTACTTTGTCCCATTCAACGATCGCAGCCGTATTTGCCAATGGACATTACAATGCCAATGGCGCAAACAGCCAAAGGAAAGAATCTGCCTCGAATGGATGAAAAGATTGGACACGACTTGTGCCCGAGTGCCTTTTGTTGTGATCTGAAATCTTTCCTTTCTTTCTTTCTTTCAAATACGTTTTTGGAAAACTTGAGCTTAGGGCTGCTGAGTCGACAGTCTCGGTTATTGCTGTATTGAGTATTGAATCTTGTTTGAATTTGAATGATAATTGCTACTTCAGACTCCAGACGACGAAGTCGATGGGTTGCTTTTTTCAATTTAATGACTGAATATTTGCAATATTATCCTTACTTACATTTAATGCAAAGGTGCATTGGAGTTTCTATTGACATCTTCTGTATTCCGGGGGTGCTCATTAGAGCACGCCCGCGCCAGCCGCCTTTTACCCTCTTTGCCTACAGAGGAGCGCCCGAGAGCGGCGGAGGTGTGGGCGTGGTTTTTAGCTCCATAAAGAGTTTTGGAGAGCCGCTCATCTGGCTCCGCCGAGGAGAGGCCCGAATTAATGGGGCGCCCCTAGCTGGTTCGAGGTGAATAATCTTCTTGATATCCCTTAGCCTGGCTATAGGGTGAGGAGGAACACCGCGGGGATTATTGGGTAGGACGGTCCCTTTCCGGGCCGGGCCGGGAGTCCCACACACCGTTCCAGCTGCCCCCGCGGCTGAGAATCCGGCATGTAAATGCGTTCCCCGCGTCAAAACAAAAAACCTTGATACTGGTGTATTTGCTGAATAACTGACAAGTTCATAGCAAAAAGAAAACGAGATATCAAACCCTTTTCTCTTTCACTCATGGTACTCGCGTGGTATAATAAAGTCAAATAAAATACCTTCCCACAGTAATAAACGTAGGGATTTTCGCTAATGAACTTTATGCCGTCCCGGTAGCTAGTAACATGGAAGTCATTAAGTCAATCCATATAATATTCCAGGGCCGGGGGAGCAATTACAGAGTAAAGTTTGAGCGTAGTATGCCTTTCTTTTTAACGTGCGAAAAATCATACAGCGATGCTACGCCTACTGACTAAAACCACCCGTATCCTACCTAACAGCCTACGGTTGGGAGCCCTGGGTAAGCCCTCGGAAGGATGTCCCCAGGTATGCCCTACGGGGCAAAACGCGTGTTTAAATTCGACGAATGAATATACTGTTTCGTAAAATACCATCTAAAACGCATCAAGTCACCAATAATAAAAGACGCTATTCACATCTGCGGATTCGCAGTTCCGAACTACAGTGGTCTCAAGTGCCGGGAGCAATCAGAACACATGTGGGTCGACTGAGCCTCCGTATACCTATTGACTTCTTGCTTAATACACACGCCGCATTGTAAACTACTCGTATGTCTAGGATTTATTTCTTCGTTCTTTCATGCTTAATATAAGTAATATTATTGAAAGGCTGAAGGTTGTAGAATTCGACGTATGAATGTTTTAGTTAAACCCGAAGAACCATCAAAAATGCATCTAGTCGCCAATATTAAAAGGCGCTAGGTCACATCTGTGCATTCGCAGTTCCGAACTACAGTGGTCTCGAGTGCCGGGAGCAATCAGAACACATGTGGGTCGACTGAGCCTCCGTATACCTATTGACTTCTTGCTTAATACACACGCCGCATTGTAAACTATTTCTAAGATTTATTTCTTCGTTTTGAACAGGACTTGCAAGTAAAATATCTATACAAATAAATAAAATTGGAGTGTCTGTTTGTAATATTAAAATAACCGCTTTCTACAGCATGCATATGAATGTATATACGGTACACATACCAAAATATATATTTTTAAAATTTTTGTCTGTCTTTCTATCTGTTTGTTCCGGCTAATCTCTGGAACGGCTGGACCGATTTGGACGGGACTTTCACTGGCAGATAGCTTATGTAATAAGGAGTAACTTAGGCTACTTTTATCCCGGGAATAAGTTTCCACGGGAAGCGGGAACGGGAACAAATTTTACGCGGGCGAAGCTGCGGACATCAGCTAGTAGGTAATATTATTGAAAGGTTGGAATGTCTTATAGCAGATACAAATAAAAGGTAGGCAAAATTTATACGTTCTACCTGATACAGAATGATAACCGTGACCTATGGACGTTTACAACACCAGACCACCAAGCCACCTCATGTATGCACTTTACTATGTAAACTGCCTTCAGTGACAACCCTACGTCTACTCCCACCTATTCTATTGACTAGTTCTATTGGCAGAACTACTGGCTGGCACAGGGTGTAAACTCCATACAAAAATGTTCGTTTTCACCCATACTAATATAGACGTAATGTGCTTAAATCAAGCTTCAATGTGTGTGTGAGTATTCTAGGGTCACTAGCTATGGAAACAAAATAATAAGGAACAGAACGAAATCTCATGTATGTAGGTACTTTTTTTTTCAAATCTACCCTCGACTAAGCACAAATTAAACCAAAGCAATAGCCCAAAGCACTTAGGTAGTAATACGTAATACAACGCAGTGACACTCTCTCAAGTATTAACACGGGAAACGACACATTTGGTGGGGGGATGGGGAAGCTTACTCAGGTGGGAGGCAGGGAGTTGCCGATCTGTATGTAATACTATTATATTATCTTTGCTACTGGTAATTTTTTTCCCATTTGGTGGTGCTACACTTGAAGTGCCGACCTTGCAAAAACCTTCCAGGCTCTTGTTCTTTTACTTTACAAGCTGCTAGTTACGTAGACTACTTTAAAAGTAAGCAAGTGATTTAAAAAGGAACTTAAATAGGGGCTTTCTTCCGCGCAAGCTTAGGTTGTGGAATAATCTCCCTGCCTCGGTTTTCCCAAACGCCTACAGTACGGGGTTCTTCAAAAGGGGTCTTAGAAGGTTTTTACAGGGTCGGCAGCGCGAGAGTGGCGCCCAAACGTTCATAGGCTGCGGTGACCACCTTTCCTTGTTGGGGAGCCGTATCTTTGTCTGTCACTTTAGTGGTATAAAAAAAAGAAAGGAACGTCAAAGCAGATTTTAAAAAGATCGATGACACGGATTCATGACTTTTAGCTTTTAAACTCTCTCCTTGTCATCGGGGCTTAAGGTGCGGTTCCACTTAGGCGGAGTGGAGCGAAGCTGTGCCGCGATTCACCAATCACGGTGCGGAGTGGAGAAGAGACGTGGATTTTAAGCCATGTGATTGGTGAATCGCGGCACAGCTCGTCTCCGCTCCTCTCCGCTCCGCCTAAGTGGAACCGCACATTTAGTGCTCTATTGAAAAACTCCATAATAAAGACGTCGGGAAATACAAGTCAAGACATTATTTGATGTAAATGGCAAATAATTCAGTACAGAAATCTGTAAACGAATTATATTCTAACAATTAAATAACATTTTGGTTAAATGCTTCGCAATATTCACTTATCTAATGTTACCAGCTCCTAATACATATAATATTCTACGGCTAATTGAATATCAAATTGGCAACCCTAAGCCAATTTCGTGTATCGTGAGATTTGGCGCGAAATGAAGATTTATATTGCTGCAATAGAAATATCAGATTTAGGTGTTGATATAAGGCTTTACTTTATAGTAGCTGATGCCCGCAGCTTCGCCCGCGTAAAATTTGTTCCCGTTCCCGCTTCCCGTGGGAACTTATTCCCGGGATAAAAGTATCCTAAGTTACTTCTTATTACATAACCTATCTGCCAGTGAAAGTCCTGTCCAAATCGGTCCAGCCGTTCAGAGATTAGCCGGAACAGACAGACAGACAGACAAAAATTTAAAAATATATATTTTGGTATGTGTACCGTATATGCATTCATATGCATGTAGTAGAAAGCGGTTACTTTAATCTTAAAAACAGACACTCCAATTTTATTTATTTGTGTAGATTTACATACAATCACGCTGAAAACCTCGAAGTGGTCGGTACAGGTGAATCACACAGCGACACTGTGCCAGTAATTTTATTGGTCCCACGAAATAAGGAGGAAGCTTATTGCCACCATCGGGCACAATATGGGTATAGGTGTAAACCTATAAACATTCTGTAATTCGAATCACAATGTCAACAGCCAAGACAGGTGTAACCACTAACAAGTTAAGTCAGTTTATGCCCAGAGATTTTGATGTGCCCTTACATCGATACCGGATAGCGCTCCCGCTTCTCATGGCCCCCGGGTAAGCCCTCGGACGGACACCCCAGGACTCCCAACAGACCAACGGCTACCATGGCCTAACTGGGGTTCGGGTGCTATCCGCGTCTTTGACGGGTTGTTCAGGGAGGCGTGCGTGAATGAATCCCTCACGTCAGGCCTGGTCGTCTAGAGCCTGCTTCTTTAAGGACTTTTTATCTTGGAATAAACTTATTATCCATAGAAATCTCGTTTTCATTGTGATTAATAGCCTCTTAAAAGTTTGCTCAAATCACTAACGGATGTCAAAAAGGAAACTAATTTATTTCAGGAAACATACGGTTTCCTGTTCGGATTCTTTTAAGTTGACACAAAAAAACCTGCGCGGTAAAGTCTAGTAAGTAATCATGTTGATGGTTATCTAAAAATAACCTAAATTGACAATAAGAAGCATAGCGATAATAACAAAATCGTGCAAAATGAGGGAATTGGCGCATTTTAATGCAATTAAGAATGGATATCAATTGGATTTAGTCAAATTAAAAGTACCACACCGACTGTATTGTTATATCATTCAGTCGGTGTGGTAAATCATCGAAAACAGTTGTTGATTTGAACTTAGTCACAAAAAACTCATATTTTCCTAATATGAATATGATACAAACACAACTGATGATCATTTTAATATCGATGACAATGCAAAGTTCTGCAATTGGAGAAAAAGCATTCAATGCTTGTAGAAACTACGGACAGTTAATGTTAGAATGTCACAATATATTGTTCCCGAGATCAAGAATTCGAGTTCCTGTAGATCTTCTGCTATATCCTCATATGGTGCTCATCGGATTTAAAAAGAAAGTTCAAGATCACCCAGCGTGGAAGTGTGGTGGAAGTTTAATCAGTGAATCTTGGGTGTTGACTGCCGCTCACTGTACAGAAGATAGAGAATATGGAAATGCTAGCATCATGAGGATCGGGATGGCGACGTACGAATTTGACGAAGTGGATGAACTGATCCAAGATAGACAAGTGGCACAAATTATTACATATTCAGAATACGAACCAAGTTCGAAATATCATGATATAGCACTAATGAAGGCAGTGCCAAGTTTTGTACTGAGTCGTCACATAAGAATAGCTTGCTTACATTTAGGGGAGGACATCAGTAATTTGACAATGTCAGTGATCGGCTTCGGGAAAACATCGTCCACTGCTGTAAACGGAAGTAAAACATTGATGAAAGTGGATGTAGACCCTATTGGCGGAGTATTTTGTAATAAATCTCTGAAGTTCTTAATCAAAAAGAAAGAGATAGCTGATGGAATTACGGAGAATCAGTTATGTGCAGGTGATTATGAACATGGCGGTCGGGATGCTTGTCAAGGTGATTCAGGTGGTCCTTTACAAGTTATGGATGAGAGAGTGGACTGCGTGCACAATTTTCCTTTGCATACTATTGTAGGAGTGACATCATTCGGCAGAGACTGTGGACGGAAGATGGCACCTGGTGTGTATACTAGAGTTTCGAAGTACATTGGTTGGATTGAGAGTGTAGTGTGGCCTTACCTTTAATAATTCCAGATGTGTAGGAAATGAAAAGTAGGTGGTGTGTAAATGTAAGTAAAATATGTTAGTATTATTTGAAACGTAGTCTATTTTATGCAATACTGTATCTTTTTTGGGTTAAATCCGTAATATTGGAAGTAAAATATTTTCGCAAATAATAAGACATTGCTATTTAGACTATAGTGAAAATTAGATCGCGCTGAAAACCTCGAAGTGGTCAGCAGAGGTGAATTACACATAGACATAGCAGTGCCAAGAAATAAGGGGGAAGCTTATAGCCACCATCGAGCACAATATGGGTACAGGAGTAAACCTATAAACATTTGAAGCGCTCGTGGCCCCGCGGACTCAGTGTTCTGCAAACGATCACTGCAGTAAGCAACATTTACTATGGCCGGATATGGATGGGTGACCACCACGTGGACCACTTTGTGACATTTATTTACGAGCGTTTCCGTGCTTCGGAAGGCACGATAAGCCGTTGGTCCCGGTTGTCAGTAAAATGACAGTCGTTAAGCCAAGTTGAAGGCCTTACGGGCGGCTTGAAAAATTACAACTGTGGGTCGTCACAACCTGCGCCGGGTCGGCAGCGCGTGTGTAGCGCCTCTGGTGTTGCAAACGTCTATAGGCTACGGTTATCAACCTTCCGGTGGGCCGTAAGCTTGTCTGCCACCTAAGTAGTATAAAAAAAAAAAAAATTCTGTAATTCGAATCAAAATCTCAACAGACAAAACAGGTGTAACCACTAACTAATAAGTTAAGTCAGTTTATGCCCAGAGATTTTGATGTGCCCTTACATCGATACTGGATAGCGCTCCCGCTTCTCATGGCCCCCGGGTAAGCCCTCGGACGGACACCCCAGGACTCCCAACAGACCTACGGCTACCCCTGCGGCCTCACCTAGATGGGGTTCGGGTGCTATCCCGCGTCTTTGAGGGGTTGTTCGAGTGTTATCCCGCTACTTAGTCTTAGTAATCCATCACATCACGCCTGGTCGTCTAGGGCCTGCTCCTGTAAGGACAGTGAGCAGCCCCCTGACCGTCCTCAGGGCCCTCATGCCCCCGGTCATGGAGGCCAATAGTCTAGACCCAGCCTAGAGCGAAGATATGTCTGCGGAGCCTCCCCCCCCTGACTGCAAAACTCGGGCGGGAGAGTTCTCTACCGCCCCCTCCCTGCCGTCTCATTCGCGAGCATGACCTGCTCACAGAAAGAAGCAGCGCAGTTCCACTTTCATGATATTATGGCCAAGAGAAACAGTACGGTCTAGTCGTCGCGATTCAATTTCAATGCAATTTCTAGAAGGTTATGATTCGTTGAATCAAAGCTGAATGCTATTGAGTTTGATAGAATAGAAGCTTCATTTCTTTTAAAACCTTTGATCACGGATCTATGTCTTCATTTAAAATGTAAATACTCAATTTGGCGTCAAGATTATTCCATTTTGTTACGTTTTGGCGGCAGTTTGTGACTTAAGTATCAAAAGTAATACTTTTTATGTGAGTTTATTTTTGATCTTCTCATGTCATAAGTAAGCAATAGACAGAAATAATATTTTTTTTGTGGAAAGGTTCAGCTCCGTAGAAGGTTACTTTTTATCCTGGAATAAATATCTTATTACTAGAAACTAGTTTTCACTACCGTTAATAACCCTTTAAAAGTTTGCTCAAATCACTGACGGACGTCAAAAATGAAACTGATTTATTTTTGGAGTATTTTAAACATTCGTTTAATTTTTTTTAGTTGACACAAACAAACCTGCGCGGTTGGGTCTAGTAAGTAATCATGTTGTTGGTGATCTAAAAATAATCTTGATTGACAATAAGAAGCATAGCGATAGTAACAAAATCGTGCAAAATGAGAGAATTGGCGCATTTTAATGCAATTAAGAATGGATATCAATTAGATTTGGTCAAATTAAAAGTGGCAGTATGGTTATACCATTCAGTCGGTGTGGTAAATCATCGATAACAGTTGTGTGGTATTTCTAAGAAAAAAAAGTACGAGACACATTGAAAAGATCTGAAAAGAATCGATAAAAATACATTTTGAACGAAAAAAGGAATTTTGAATAAATTCCATCACGTTTAAAATGTATAGTTGGACTCAATCACAGGAAACCCATATTTCCCTAATATGATACATATAAAACTGATGATTATTTTAATATCGATGACAATGCAAAGTTCTGCAATTGGAGAAAAAGCGTTCAAAGCCTGCAGAAACTACGGACAGTTAATGTTAGAATGTCACAATATATTGTTTCCGAGATCAAGAATTCGAGTTCCTGTTGATCTTCTGCTATATCCTCATATGGTGCTCATCGGATTTAAAATGAAAGTTCGGGATCACCCAGCGTGGAAGTGTGGAGGAAGTTTAATCAGTGAATCTTGGGTGTTGACTGCCGCTCACTGTATAGAAGATAGAGATAATGGAAATGCTAACATCATGAGGATCGGGATGGCGACCTTCGAATTTGACGAAGTGGATGAACTGATCCAAGATAGACAAGTAGCCAAAATTATTCCATATCCAGAATACAAACCAAGTTCGAAATATCATGATATAGCTCTAATGCAGGCAGTGCCAAGTTTTAAACTTAGTCGTCACATAAGAATAGCTTGCTTACATTTAGGGAAAGACATCAGTAATTTGACAATGTCAGTGATCGGCTTCGGGAAAACATCGTCCAGTGCTGTACACGGAAGTCAAACATTGATGAAAGTGGATGTAGACCCTATTGGCAGAGTAATTTGTAATAAATCTATGAAGTTCTTGATCAAAAAGAAAGTCTTAGCTGATGGAATTACGGAGAATCAGTTATGTGCTGGTGATTATGAACATGGCGGTCGGGATGCTTGTCAAGGTGATTCAGGTGGTCCTTTGCAAGTTATGGATGAGAGAGTGGACTGCGTGCACAGTTTTCCTTTGCATACTATTGTGGGAGTGACATCATTCGGTAGAGACTGTGGACGGAAGATGGCGCCTGGTGTGTATACTAGAGTTTCGAAGTACATCGGTTGGATTGAGAGTGTAGTGTGGCCTTATCTTTAATCAATTCTAGATGTGTAGGAAATGAAAAGTATGTGGTGTGTAAATATAAGTAAAATAAGTTACAACTCTTTGACTATTAGTCTCTATCATGTACCTTAATTTACCGTTATTTTAGTATAAGTAAAATATTTTATCAACTTGTAAGATATTGCTGTTTGTTTACTTATATTATTTAGAGTACACCATCTCAGCTAGTTATTGACAGATTTTGTTTAAACAATCATACTTACTCGTATATGCAATGATAGGAAATTAGGAAAATTCATACGAACCTGGGAAAGAGCTCGAGACTATAGGAATTGGAACATTCATTAAATTATACATTGCACAGTAATGTCTAAGTACTTTGAATAATTAAATATATCAATACATATAATAAAATCGTAACAGGTCGCTGTCTGTACATGGAAGATAAATAAGAAAAAATTTTATAGGGGGGCTTTATGAACGCAATAGAACCCAAAACAATGATTTTTAGAATTTTTGTCTGTTTGTCTGTATGTCTGTTTGTCTGTATGTCTGTATATCTGTTTGTCTGTACGGTTGTGCACGCTAATCTCAGTAACCGCTCAACCGATTGCAATGCGGTTTTTTTTATTGTGTTGAGGTTTGCTCCAGTTAACATTTAGCGTTTGTTTTATGTAAATCGGTTTAGAAATAAAAGAGTTATAACACTTTTAAGAATCAGATATTTTGAAAATTTTAATTGTAGGGGTTTCTTTGAATGTGAGTGAACCTAAACTGGCGTGTTGGCTTAATCATAAAAGAGCTTAATGATTAAGACTATTTTTAAACAATTCAGTCCGCGCCGAAGGCGTGGACTGAATTGTTTTAAAATAGACTTAATCATTAAGCTCTTTTATGATTAAGCAAACAGGGCGGTTTCAGACACTGCTTGATGACTCTGATGAAGAAATACCTTTCCTTTCATACACCTTATGTGACGTAAACGAAGTTGCAGGCTCAGCTAGTTAATAATATGTACTACCCGTTCGCTCTAACTTTGCCGCTGGCGTAGAGGCGTATACCCGAATTGTTAATTAAACGAAGTAAATTGACAGTAGCTAATGTCACTTCGTCATAGAAAATTCGCAACATTGTATGAAGAAGTGATATTAGTTGCTGTCAATTTACTTCGTCTAATTAAAAATTCGACTTTAGCATGGAGCCGAGCGGCAAAGTTAGAGCGAACGAGCAGTACAATACACTATTTCAAGATTCTGTTCTACTAGGTTACTAAATAATTTCTTGAACTTTATTTTACTCGTATAAGCGCAGAGTTATTATTTTGCTGACACGATCGCAGCGAGCCTGACATTTTCAATAGTTTGATTAGTATAAATTACACTCAGTTCAAAACGCATCGCAACCCGTCAGACAAGCGTCAGACACTGCCTTAAAATCTGCTAAAAAAATCACTTTCGTAAACAAAAAATAAAACACACCTCGAACACAACACGAGTCAAAATATAAAATACATGCAAAAATAATAAACCTGACAAAAATGAGTGAAAATGACAGCCTCCTTACCGCCATTATTTACGAAATACTTCGCTCCAGGGCAACTGAACTCACCTGAAACAAAAACGAAAGTTTTTTGTGAAAAAAAAACACACCGTGAATGTTTTAGTCACGCGGGACGTGGAGGGGGGAGGGGAGGGGAGGGAAATGTGACGTTTGGGAGCAGTACGACATAGGAGTTGTGAGAGTTGAAAACACTCCTTTTAAGTAATGTTCATTCAGTGAATGAATGCTGAATGAGCACATAAAAAAACGTAAGGAATTTTTATTTCACTTTTTATTATTTTTACTAGCTGTGTATCGCGGTATTGCCCGTGACCTACTTTTTTCTCTCTGACTGTACAGAGGGCCTAAAAAGGCAACATTGTATGTTTCATATTATGAAACGTAAAATGTTTGGCATGCTTTGTATGTTCTGTATTTCAAATTATATGAATTGTATGTTTCATATAATGAAACATATAATGTTGCCTTTTTAGGCCCGCAGGTGATTTGCTTGAAGCGTTATCCGGTTTACCCCGTTCCATCCCGGCAGAATTTTCGGCTCATTTTTTAAGAATTATTATTAGGCGAAAAGTCTCAAGTCAATTTCAGAAGATTCTGTACGTCTAGTCTAGTATGGACATGATTTTGGTTGAACAGCCTACATATAGGTAGCGACGTTTTATGTATTAGGCTACAGTAACTATACATAAAGTCTATCAGGGCGGCGATTCTTAATTATACAATGTGAATGCGTGAACGGAAAAATTATAGGTGAAATGGCAACTGTCTCATGTTTAGAATTGGCAAAATATGAAACACTAGCGTACGTCACGCGGTTTCACCCGCGTAGTTCCCGTTCCCGTGGGAATATGGGAATAAAATACCGTTCACCGCAAAGAGTGTAGCTTCCCAACAGTGAAAGAATTTTTCAAATAGGTCCAGTAGTTCTGGAGCCTATTCGATGCAAACAAACAAACAATTAAATCTTTTCTCTTTATAATATTAATATAGAAAAGTATCGTGTGAGTTTAATGACGTAATGAACTTATTAATTTAGAAAAGTTCAATTATTAATTTGACAACAAAATTTGATATGATACTCAAACAAACTCTAGTTACTATTACTTTTATCACCGTATCCCACCGTGGGCTATTAGATGACTGCGTCACAGTTCAGCAGTCATATAACCACACCGGTAACCCATCCGTAACCAGGATTGGTAAAAACTGTCCATTACACAATGCCGTAACCAATCATACTTAAAAGCTATGAAATTAAATTTGGCACCCGCCTTTATCTCCTAACTGTTTGATAAATTAAAAACAGTTACTTTTTGGATACAAAAGGTTGCCGCTTGATAAAAACTGTGTTTTTCCCATAATTATAATTTTAGTTTATCAATTTATGAAAGTAACGATGTAATTATACATTCATTTAAGGATGTACCTACTATCTCATAGATATTTGAAAATGCTTGTATCTTGTTTTTACTCGCTATGTTTTACAGAAAAAAAAAACAACAAATCAAAGATCTTATAAAAAGGCGCCGGTGTTCTTAAGTTATTAGCATTCTTCATCAGAAATCTAGAACAATGCACAATAAAGTATGATTTAAAGAATCTAAGCTATTTTAGACGTAGCCCTTTTCGCAATCTCAGAAAAAATTGAGCAAAAATTCCTATTCACCCTATTTTTGACCCACCCAAGCTGGCAATAGCATAAAAAATAAGAAAATACTGAGACATAACGCCATCATAAAAATATCAAAAAAATGTGCCAAAAGGTTTAAGTTAAACTCAAGTAAATGCGAAAGGCATAATATCACAACTTATTTGAACGAGTTCACTTAGCTGAATAGTCTACACACGTCAGGACCGCCTAAACTTTCTCAAGTTTTGTCAAGACCACGAAATTGGGTACCGTTTGACAATAAGCCATTTAAGTTGGAATTAAGTTGAAAAGTCATCGTATTACCAGTTCAAAAATACAATTTACAAGTTATACAAGAAAGTGGGTAGTATTCATTTAAACTTTTTCCTTCGGATCGGTTTGTGAGGTAGGATTTTTTATGGTATTAGAAAACTATATATTAAAGAGTACCTAATTATTAGAGATATATACATTTTTTACGTGTGGAAATCCCTCATGGATGCTATGCTGAACTCCTAGCGACAAAAATGACAGGTGCACTACTACAGCTCACGGTCGGGAGCCTCGGGTAAGCCCCTGGAAGGATATCCCAGGATTCTCGCTTTTTGGGGGGCACGGTGAGTCACTAAGAAATATTATTGTAAATTCTCACTATAAAAGAATGTGCATAACAGTACGTAACTCAAGTTTTCCGCGGGTCATAACATCAGACCATACAAAATCTGTGTTTACGAACTTATACTTTCCAAAGAGTTCTTTGAAAATAAGATAAAACTCTGTACTGTACTAAATTAAGCGTCAATGTAAGTTACAGGGAATTCCACACACGCGACATTGTCAATTTCATGGTCGCTAAACACGAAAGTTTACATAAGGTGTACGTACATTCCGTTGAGAATTATGTTGCGTCCATCTTTATTATTGCTTGCGATGTTTTTTTTTTCATTATAACCGTCTGTGAGCTGAGAGCAGACATGTGTAATCCAAATTATGATAAACTCTATTAATTATTACTTCCCATTATTAATCCCCCCCCCCCCTCCTATACGTTTTTTTTCTGATTTTGGTATATGTATTGTCATAGCAACGAGAGAACTACATCATATGTGAAATTTTCAGCTCTCTGGCTATCATGGTCCCTGAGATACAGCCTCACGAAGCTACGGACAGACAGACAGACAGACAGACAGACGGACAGCGAAGTCTCATGAATAAGGTCCCGTTTTTACCCTTTGGGAACGGAACCCTAAAAATAAGTTGCGACAGGACTCTACCTATAGCCTTGAGATCCAAACCAGCCTCATCTTCAAGGGTGTACTTGATGATTACACCAATGTTCATGGCCTAAACCGTAGCAAAAGAAAATTCTTCACAAATTCGTATGGCCTGCCAGGAACGAACAATAAGACCCAATCATTGTCACAAAAAGTTGATTCAAATGTGTTTTTTTACTTCCAGTTCCCAACTGTACCAGGCTCCCAACCGTAGGCTGTTAAGTAGGATACGTGTGGTTTTTAGTCGGTCCGGCATATCATTCCTGTAGGATTTTTCTCACGATAATTAAACAAAAAAAACCCTTAATTTCTTCCCGCCAAATATTTTTACACATCACGCTCTATACGTATACCATATTTTTGTGTAGAATTATTGAAATACTATTCTACATTTCGATAGAATAAATCTACGCCAATTTAGTATCCAACAGTGTAGAAAATTGCCGAGAATTTTTCTTCAGAACTTCATCCGCAACAAAAGTATTATAAAAGCTTTGTAAGTGTTCAGAGGTCTATGAAATAATGAATTTCTGTGTTCGGCAAAACTGTTTGGTGAGCAAACCGCAGAGTTGATTGAAAAAGTTTAATTTGACACTTTACAATATTCCGCTGAGGAATAAACGGGTTATTGTAGGATAATGGTGGGTACTGTCATTCGATTGTTGAGGAAATTTTGAAAAATGAATTTCTTGTTTTTCAGGTGGTTTGGTTGTTCCCTCCCCTAGGTGAGGCCGCAGTGGTAGTCGTAGGTCTGTTGGAAGTCCTGGGGTATCCTTCCGAGGGCTTACCCGGGGCTCCCAACCGTAGGCTGATAGCCGCATAGTGTCCATTAGGATTTTCCCTCACATAAAAAAGGCGGTTCGGTTGCTTTGTGAAAGATTTGTTAAGCCGTATAAAATGACGAATGTCGCTGACTAAGCAATTATCTTTAACTAACTGACCCGCCCAGCTTCTTGCCACCCATGAATTTTGTGAGCGCAATTTTTCTCACCTTTTCAACCGTAAACTGCCTCTAAACAAACTAAAATCAGCCATATCGGTCTAGCTATTCTCAAGTTTTAGCGAGACACGCGAAGAGTAAATTCATTTTCGTAATGAGAAGACAAAAATTTACTTAGGTACCTAAAACCAGTATTGTTGTCGGAGATTTAGAAAATTCTTCGTCATTTTCTCCCGTGGTTGGTCCCAAATCGCGGCGGGATAAAAAGGACAATAGCCGGGTGATTAAACCGAGATATTTCATTAACACTTGATCTTCGAAATTCTATTAGGCTGGTGTTGTCGCTTTTGGAATATTAAATTTTAGGACGCCTTATATTTATTGATAAACAGGGATTTTGTACTATGAAATTTTATTTGTATGGTATTTTATTACATAGTAGGTTCTACTGTACATACATACATAGTCACGCCTTTATCCCCGAAGGGGTAGGCAGAGGCGTAGCATACGCCCACATTTCCTCTTATAGTTTTATGTCCCACGATATGGGTGGTGAGGTGAGGCTATTGCCGTGTTGAAATGGACAGTCGCAGGTCGTGACGACCCGCAGTTGAAATTGTTCAAGCCGCCCATAAGTCCTTCAACTAGTGGGTTGTAGGTAATGATTCGAATATCACCTTAGAGATATGTGGCCTCACTTGATCGAAAGCCGTCACCACAGTCTTTTTTTCGCCACCTGTCTGATGAACAGCCCTGGCGACATCCAGCCCAGATCCCTATCATCCTTCCGAGTATATATATATATATATATATATGGGGGCCACTATAATCGTCTAAGACCCTTCGAAAAAACCCTACAGGTACTTTTTTCTTGGCTGAGCAAGCCAATAATATCATGACAAAATGTAAGAGCAGATGCCGTTTTCGTCCCCTTTTTAAGCTTTAAGCTGCAATGCTGTTTTGCGTCCTAGATAGTCCGTATTTTACTACTTAAGCGAATACTTAATTGAGAAGGATTTTCCTGTACGAGAAAACTGGAAGAAAATCGTTTACAGACAGTTTATTTACTACACAAAAGATAAGCTTTGAGCGAAAATTCTTACGTAAACGGATTGAAATAAGAGCTTTTACGTTTTTACTTGGGCAAAATGGCAATTCCATGATATTTTAAAACATAAAGGACACTCTCAATCATATCTCACATTCTAAAGAACTGACAATGCAGGTTCAGTTTTAATTATTGTTTAAAATTTGCCCGTCTTTACTTCAAACTTCATTTCTTACTTGAAGAGTAGCATAATGAAATCCGGTCTGTGCAAGAAATATAATATGGATATCTGTTGACCCGTAAGGAGATCGGCAGAGAGAGCCTTTAGCCAAATGCCCTTATATACTCTAAATGGGAGTACAGGAACTAGCAGTCGTCGTCAAACAGGGTAGACAGCGCGAGTGTGGCGCACCTCTGGTGCTGCAAACGTCCATAGGCGACCACCTCAGTGGTAAAACAACAAATCAGGGTATTCAGCAGATTAGTACTGGTTACTTTTACTTTGGAATTTCCACCATATATGGAAGCAACTCGCGGCTTCTACTGTGTGAAAATCTGTTCCCGTTACCGCTTCCCATGGGGACATAATATTCCCACAATACGCTCTTCCTGTACCGAATTTAAGCCTCAGAATTTAGAGCGCATTTGAGTGACAAACATCTTCATACACTTTCACATTTTTATTATTAGTAGGATAACACGACTTTTTCTGTTACACAACATTATGGTCGTGGTCGTGGGTTCGATTCCCACCGGAGACAAATATTTGTGTGACCCATAAATGTTTGTCTCAAGTTTCTGGGTGTTTCTATGTATATTATGTATGTATTTAAAAGTATATAAGTATTAATATCCGTGGTCTGATACCCATAGCACAAGCAGGTTATTCCTAGCTTACTTTGGGATCAGATAGCGTTGTGTGAGATGTCCGTGAATATTTATTGGAACGAAGTTCCTTATCGCGCGTTGTGAAAGGGGGCTAGACGAAAAAAATTCTCACAAAAAGTTGTAACGACACTTTTGGTAGTGATAGTGGTAGTGGTAGTGATAGTGGTAGTGATAGTGGTAGTGATAGTGGTAGTGATAGTGGTAGTGATAGTGGTAGTGATAGTGGTAGTGATAGTGGTAGTGATAGTGGTAGTGATAGTGGTAGTGATAGTGGTAGTGATAGTGGTAGTGATAGTGGTAGTGATAGTGGTAGTGATAGTGGTAGTGATAGTGGTAGTGATAGTGGTAGTGGTAGTGATAGTGGTAGTGATAGTGGTAGTGATAGTGGTAGTGATAGTGGTAGTGATAGTGGTAGTGATAGTGGTAGTGATAGTGGTAGTGATAGTGGTAGTGATAGTGGTAGTGATAGTGGTAGTGGTAGTGGTAGTGATAGTGGTAGTGATAGTGGTAGTGATAGTGGTAGTGATAGTGGTAGTGATAGTGGTAGTGATAGTGGTAGTAATAGTAGTAATGATAGTGGTAGTGATAGTGGTAGTGATAGTGGTAGTGCTAGTGCTAGCCAGGGGATGAACATGAACTCTACGAGCAACACCAAAGCAAATAGGAGTTTCGCTCTGTTCAGTTTCAGTCGCGCGTAAAGGTTACACGCACTCACTTTTTTTTATATTAGTTTTCTTTTTGTTTTTGTTTTTGCTTACAATAAAATTTTAAAATTAAAATAAAATTTTATTACAATTCCTTCACTTTAATCGAAAGGAACTTCGTTCCATCCGGGTGTCCCTTGACACCTCTCAAGTTTTTTATTTATTTATTATGGTTGTCAGGTTAATAACGATGGAAGCTATAAAACATATAAGACCATTTTGTAGTACGAGTAGTGCCAAGAAAACAGCGAGCTCCATTCGACCTATACGTCACAGCTAATGCACGCTGCATTAGGAAATGACAAAGGATATAGGTTACAGGAACCATTCTGACCTATTTGAGACGGGTATGACTTAGTTGTGTGAAGAAAATAGGTAGAAACTTGTACAAAGCTGGAGAAATCGATAAACTAGTTTCTAGCTAGTCTCTTTAAAAGCTGTGAAAAATACGAGGTCTCCCAAGATTGAAGACCTCTGGAGAAAATAATAATATATTTCTCAATGCAGGAAGTTCAGATGTTTTTTCACTCAGGTTTAAAGAAATGAGGCCCTATGGATTTCCTGAGATCTTCGGGTGGACCCCAAGTCACCCTCACCTATAAGTGGTGACATACCTGCTGGCAATTGACAAGGTTATGGCGAATACAAGTAAAAATCGACTCAAAATTCTGTACCAACTCGTTTGACCAGAGTGGTACAGTTAGGCCGTCGCTATCTTAAAATAAATGGTAGAGCTTTAAGTCCAGCAACATATTACGTTAGGCTGATTTGAATACATTTTTTTTTTATTTACGTGAGGGATAATCCTCATGGATGTTATGCCGGACCTCTACCGACTAAAAAACCTCACATAACTCCCAACAGCCTATGGTTGTGAGCCCCGGGTAAGCCCTCGGAAGGATGTCCCAGGACTCCCAACAGACCTACAGCCGCCTCTGCAGCCTCGCCCAGGGGGTGGTTCGGGTGCTAACCCGCGTCTTTGGGGGGGTTTCGGGTGTGATCCCGCTTCTAAAGGGGGGCGTGCGTGAGTTGCTCACGTCACGCTGCCGTCATGAGCCTGCTTCTGTAAGGACGGTGAGCGGCCCTCTCACCGTCCTCAGACCCCCGGTCATGGAGGCCGATAGTCCTCGGCGAAGACACGTCGGCGGCAACCAGGCCGCCGACTGCGGAACTCGGGGGGGAGAGCTCTCTCCCGCACCCGCCCCGCCGCCTCTTTCACGAGCATGACCTGGTCGCAGAAAGAGGCGGCGCAGTCCGACTTACTCCCGCTGGTGATTTGAGTCCCTGTCCGTACGATTTCCTTTCGAGGGTACACCAGGTTCCCTGACTACATACATTCAGGAAGAATATCAGAAAAAAAAAAACGCCGATTTCCGTTGAAAGAACCCAGAAAATTATAATGTAAGACCAAGGCTCGTATTTGAACATCCAAACGATTCTCAGACTGACTACATTTTCATTACATCTTGGAATTCGGGAAACTTCGTATGTATTCGGTAATATGTGTTCGGGATCTCGTACGCAGTATAAATCACATGCCACGTGTGACTGATGACGCGAGTCGCTCTGATCGACGTACGACTACCTACAAATGTTGAAATATGGATGCCTAAAAAGTATTTGATATGAGACTTCGATGTTATTGGGCGCAGTTCTTTGGAGATTAGTGGTGTAAATTCTACGCTTGAGTGAGAAAGTAGTCTTTTATCTATGGTCGTCCTAGTGGTTTAAAAAAACATCGAAAGCTTTCCACCTTAAATTATCGATACTCGCTAAATATTTACTTAGACGATTCCCATATGGCTACCTACCTAATTACACATAGATATACGTGAGGATAAGTATAATACAAAAAGCAATCGACAAAATTTCTCTATTTCCCCATCCATCAGTTTAAAAAATTCAACAGTCATCCAGATATTAAAACTATTTTCAGACAGAATTTTATATCCGCACAAAATTCGGTCCGAGGGTGATTTTCCAGTTACCGGACAAAAATAATATCTAAACGAAAACCACTTAGCTGTTTTTGTTCCATACTCGCTGATAGTTCAATTTTCTTTTTGATCCAGTTTTGAGAACGAGCTAGTATGAAGCATTAGCCCGATCGCAAGAACACGAAATCCATTCGGTCTTTTATTTTTACAACCTCAAAATGCACTGGATTTCAGTTATCATAATATAATCGGAAATGAACCATATAAATTGGTTTTTAAAACGATGACTGCGGTTCTGAAATAGCAGCTTTTAGGTTTTATTATGCTTATAAAATAGCAATCACAACTACGATTGGAGTAAGGGGTTTTTGTTCTGTTATAGTTTTGTGAAAATACTGAATGTGCGTTATCCGTGGAATTATTTTTTGAGGGTTAGATTTTTAGGTCACGTACAGTATTGATCGTAAAGAAGAGGATGACGATTTTTACATGTTGGACTAAAAAATAAACCCAGGATTTTTATAGACATACGAATGCAATGGAACTTTAACGAACTGGAGCACAGGAAAAATAAAACCTTATTTTAAAACTGGATTTCCACACGTAAAAGAAATATACCTTTATTTTTTAAATATTTTTACACAGCATCATCTGGCCCAAATTAAGCTATATAATATTAGTCTGAGCTATGGGATCCTTTTCTAACATCCTACTTTCGACTATCCTACTAATATCCTACTTTCTACTAATATTATAAATGTGAAAGTTGGTGAAGATTTTTAGATGTTTAGATGTTTGTTACTCAATTACGCTCTAACGGCTGAACGGATCGGGCTGAAATTTGGTACAGAGATAACTTACAGTCTGGAATAACACATAGGCTACTTTTCATCCCGGGAATATGTTCCGACGGGAAGCGGAAACGGGTACCGAATTTCACGCGGGCGAAGCTGTTAGCATCAGCTAGTAGTTATAATAAATAGCTATACTGATCCAAATTACTAGCAAAATTGACTCAATATTATGGCCAGCATCGAAAATAAAGCAAGACATAACTCTCCAAAGTGAGAGTAATAAATTTGATTACTTCGCTGAATAGTGTCCTCGTAAATATAGAAAAGAAACCGGTCAAGCGCGAGACGGATTCGCGTACAGACGGTTCCTAACCAAGAAAAGGCAGAAAATCGGAACGTAGCTCGCGTCGCTTAAATATTTATATCATTCTGTTTTCAGTATTTATTGACTAGCTGACGCCCTCAGGTTCGCCAGCGTCAAGTTTTGTTCCCATTCCCGCTTCCCGTGGGAACTTATTCCCGGGATAAAAAGTAGCCTATGTGTTATTCCAGACCTATATCTACCCCTGTACCGAGTTTCAACCAGATCCGTTAAGCCGTTAGAGCATGAAAGAATAACAAACATCCACACTCACAAACTTTAGCATTTATAATATTAGTAAGATATAGCGGCATAAATTTTAACTATGTAGCTTTCACGGTTTTTGAGATACAGCCTTTTATTTTTCGTGTGAAAATTCGTCATGGATTCTTTTTTTTTACGTCAGGGAAAATCCTACATGGATGCTATGCCGGACTCCTACCGACTAAAAAATCTCACGTATCCTTCCTAACAGTCTACGATAGGGGGCGCCGGACATCGTAATGGATCCTATACCGGTCTATTACCGACTAAAGCACACGTGCTATCACTGCCTACGGGAGCCCCGGGTAAGTTCTTCGGAAGGATATACCAGAATATGAGACAGGTACCTACAGTCTGGTGACAGAAATACAAACAAACGGACAGCTTGTTTTAGTATAGGGTCCCCTTTCTACCATTAGGATACGGAACCCTAAAAATCGCTATGTCCTCCACTTGAAGCGTGCGTAATCGTTTGAGTGGCTTCTCTTGTATCCTTAACATGAATAAATCGAGCGCCGGGGACGAAAACCGTTCTCCGTAGTTACTCGAATTTTTGTCCCCGTTTGTTTTAATACAGACATAAAAAATACCGTGCAATCTTTTTCAATACTAGTTTTTTCACATTTCTGCTTTCATTTCATACACGTGAAATAACTGTGACTAGATTTTATTGGTCGTTGTGTAGAGATATCTAGAAAAATTCGATTCAGTGAACGGGAAAAAACGACTTCGATAGAACTCAATTCTAGCCTCGATTTTTTGAGAAAAAATAGCAGTGATTTTTTTTTGAAGTCTATTTTTGTTTTATAAAGGCTTTCTCAAAGGCAATATATAGTCTAATATTTTAGGATAATATCAATATTTCTTTAAAGTTTATACACGCATCCATTAGCTGACCAGATAGTCGGCTAAAATACAGCGATGATTTTTAAATTGAATTGCATTGAAATGGTTTATTTTTAGAGTTTCGTAGCTACAGAGTAAAAATGGAACCTTATTCATGTGACTTCGTCGTCCATCTGTCTGTCTGTCCGTCACGAGGCTGTATCTCAGTAACGATGTATTTCTGTTGCCGCTATAACAACAATACTTAAATATAAAAAATAATAGTAGTCTAGGGTGGCTCCCATACCAAAAACATATTTTTTTGTTCGGAACCTTACGTGCGCGAATCTGACTCGCACTTGACCGGATTTTTGGTCTATTTTTCTTATATAAAATACTTCTCAAAAGCTATTTACTTAGTCTAATATTTTGAGATATCTAGTATCAATATTTCTTCGAAGTTTATAGTTATCCATTAGCAGACCAGATAGAAAATACAGCGATGATTTTAAATTGAATTGCATTGAAATGGTATATTTTTATTGGAATATCGTATAAAAGCATGGTATTAATCCTCTTATTGATTGGAGGATTACAGGCAGTTAGTGTGATGCAGCCTGGCGTTGTCCAGAGCAACACGTCCATTTTGCTGCACTAATTGAAATGTGGGAACATAATTGTTTTAAAATGGTATTGGTTTTCGCTATCTGTGGTACCATTGATACGGTCTGGGGATTACATGAAGTTAAATTAGCTAGTTTTGTACTTATGTGATTTTCTTAATATGGGGTAGTAGTGCTGGTGATATGGTACGAGTATCTATTTGTCTAATTCTTTAGAGAAAATAGCATTACAATAATGAATGTGAACCTTTGGAGATAATGGTGTTAATATACGTATGTCAAATAATATTTGCACAATTGAAAGGGTTTTGTACAAACGGATTTACTCTGGGTTCTATAATTCAACAAGTAATCAGATCATTAATTTTATTTCTTTTGGGTCGCTTAACGAAAATTGGGTGTATTTCATTGAAAATTATCATCATTTGAATAGTATTACATAGCAGGCAAGTAGCACATGCTATTTCTATAAACTTATTACCTATTTATTTTAAAAGTAGTAATTCTGTGGCTTTTTTTTACTGAATGCTAAGGTTCCGGTGACCGGTATGCTTGTCTGCCACCTTAGGGATAAATAAATAAGAAAAAAAAAACAAAAACATTAAATTTACCCAAGTGAAATTTAAAGCTTATATTTATTTACGTTCAAAACTGTTTCAATCCATCGGTCTCGACCAAAAATCCGTGCATCTGCATCAACATAATAGAGTCTGGTGTGAAAGACATAGGCTGCGGCTTGTAATCACGTGACCGGAATGCTTGTCCGCCACCTTAAGGATAAATAAATAAGAAAAAAAAACAAAAACATTAAATTTACCCAAGTGAAATTTTAGTGCTTGACGGCACACTTTTTCTTTGTTTTACTAGGCCACTAGGCTGGCTATGATTTGACGTAATTTTACGTCCAACTGTATCACATGGCGCCCTTCATAAAAAAATAGAAATTAGATTGACCAGTACGTGAGACAATAACATCCCTCCTATAAGGAAACTGAAGTCAGAAACTTGAATTCTTCAATCTCACGTTTATTATCGGTGATACCCTTGCAGTTTGACCCTGGAGGAGCACGCCAGTCGGTTCTCGTACATACTTAAGAGCCAATATAATTCGCTGTAGTTGATCATTATTTGCAAGTTCCATTCTGTAGTTTAAAATGAAACAAGACTGTACGGTTAGGATGTGTGTAGACTACTGCGATTGAGGACACACAGTCCTAAACCGTTATATTTTTTTGTTGCTTCTCGGAACAATTAGTAAGGTTACATGGAGGTCGATCTCTCTACGATCTTAGATTTAGCGTCAGAAAAAGGTTCGAAGCTCTCACTCATGCAGTTGGAAATTATGTTATCATCATTTGCATAACAGCAAGTTTGGTGTGGTCAAAGACTTCATTCATGCAGTCCACATGGGCGAAAGCGGACATAGTGCCGCTTGTCTCATTTGAATTTCATATGGTGATGTCGAATTGGTTAGGAAGGCATTGGCTAGGAAATATTACATGCACACTTCTTTTCAGAAAATAATCCCCTACAGTACTGCAAAGAGAGTGTATTGATCAATCAGCGGAATTTGCTGACCAATAGCTGATTGCGGAACAGCAGAAGGATGGAGAGCTCTTAAAACTCGTATCCTACCTGAATAATGGAAAGCTTCCTCGGGGATCACTCAGGACCCAAAGGGCCAGGATCAGATGTGCTACACCGGAAATCTAGCGATTTGGTAAAACTCTTTGTTTGCAAATGGTCCTTAGATCGTTCTGATGTTCTGTCATCAACGATGTCCACGAGAGGTTACTGCGTTCACGCTTATGAACTTTATTGCTTCAAGAACATGCCGAGGGTTATAAGAAAATTTAAATAAATTTACAGACAGCCGCGCGATATCATTTATCAGGTAAAGTACAGGTTAAAACGAACACCAATACCAGGGTGGCACTACCCTGACACACCACACACATTGATGCGACCAGAAAACTTAGTGTATGAACAACCAAAAGGAAGTTATCAGTTCAATAGAAGCGCTTGGAGTCCTGCGGTCTTGGTGTTCTGTAAATTCATTTTGTCGTAAGCAGCTTTTACTGTGGCAGTCCTTGGATGGGTAACCACTTTGTGACTCTTTCATGTACAAGCACTTTCGGGCTTCGGAGGTTAGCGGTAAGGTCCCGGTTGTCGATGAAATGGCTGTCATTATACCAGGTACTAAGTACGCATCATTTCATCCTACACTTAGCATCGATATAAGCAGCAGTATAAGACACTGAATTATAGTGTTCGTTATTCGGCATACTTATCTACATGATTGGCGATCAAGGACGGTACTCCGCCAGCAGAGACTTCAAGAAATTTTGTGAGTCCGTTATTATCAAGCTTTATTTAATAGCAACATGTAATTCGAAAGCCTACAACCAGGAAGAGAGAATCCGAGATACTGAAGATGAACTCCATGTATGAACATATATGGAACTAAGTAGTCGCTCGTGACGGGATGCTCTGTTCAAACGTACAGCTCTCTCTCAATTGCACCATGAATTAGGTCACGCAGGCTAGTCCCTTAGAACTTTTAAAAGGTAAGATTGTAAGGTTTAAATTTTTGATAGATTACAAGCTGTGAATAAAATTCGCTTACAAGTTATGACTCCTGTGTTATCTGATCGTAATTTCTTAGTGTAATTATCAGACCAGTGATTTTAGTTGTAACTGACGGTACCGGCTACAAGATGGTTTAATGGTTGCCCAATGAGTGTTTTGTTGACCAGGAGTGATACAAGTTCGAATGGTTTGATTATTCCAATGTGACATAATCTTTCCTCAAAATATTGGTTATAAATAATGAAATGTAGCTATGAGCAACCGCCGCTTATATAATGGGCAAAAAATAATCTATTCAGGGAATGGAACCAATATTATGTCATCCCTCATAACGTTTTGGCGGAAGACATGTACAGTAACTTGTTACCGGTGTACTTTAACTCTAAATTTTGTTAATTTTCATGTAACTTCTTCGCGAACGGTTGCGCTGTGGCCGCTGTGGGTGCTCCATCGCCAGCGCAGCGGAGAAGCAGAGCGCGGGTCGACAGCGGCTTGCGCGAGCACTGGTGTGAAAACTAACAGCGTGCGGCACGGGCGGCGCGGTCACTAGCAGATTATGTTGTGCCGGAGCTACGGGAGGCGTATCCTCATCGAGCTGCTGGGTAGTTATGAAGATCGACGTGCTACGAGGATGGACCTTGCAAATTACAGGTCACGTAGTCCTTTTCTTTTTCCATTAAGTAGGTCGTTGAGATGACGAAGGGGTTAGACCTTCATGTGAGTAGATTCTTTAAAGACTTACCTGACAAATGATGATGAAGAAGTAAGACCTTCACGTGAGTGAGTGAGTGTAGTATGCGAATTACTCTGGCCGCGCGTAGATTCACGCTAGCCATGGGTCTTTATAGTGACCTACGTCGTCAAGCCGTAAGGAAAAGCCTACAGCATAGGGTTCTTTGAAAGGGGTCTTTGAAGGTTTTTACAGGGTCGGCAGCACGGGAGTGGTGGCGCCTCTGGTGTTGCAAGCGTTCATATGCTACGGTGACCACCAGTCCTTGTCTGCCACCTTAGTGGTATAAAAAAAAAGTGCCGAAGGTAGGCATTTTCTGGTTCAATTCATACCATTATCTGAAGTGGGTACAGGATGGAAGTCCCACTACCTGGCCGGATGGAGGCTTTAGGTTGAGTTAAGAGTATTGCATACTGTACTAGCCGATTTCGATTTAATTGAGTACCTATTGTGATCAGCAATACTAAAGAGATCAAAATAATCAAGAGTAAAAAAATAGCAGAAACACAGCAATAGGCTCACCACCTATTGCGTGGGACATAAAACCATAAGGTGAAATGTGGGCGTATACTGTGCCTCTGCCTATGGGAGCGTGACTGTGTGTATGTGTTTGTATGTATGTATTGTGATCAGATTTAATAAGCGTTGCGAACTGTTTAGAATAAAATAATGCAGACTTAATATGTCGAGTTTATTTAGCTGATGCCCGACTCTTCGGTCAGGAAGGTCGAGCAAAAGATTCTGTACTTTGGATAAACTGTTGTTTCAGATGCTGTAAATGTTTGCGATGCTTCACACGAGGACGTGTGAGTCGTCGTGATGGCCGTGTCGCAGAACTAACATCACAGCTGGAGGTGCACTGCTGACGTCATCCGGTGAGACTGTTCCTTTTCTTTCTGAAGCGAATCGCCAGGATTTGCGACCTTTGTGTGCCTCTTTCACGTTCTACAGATTCGTGAGTCGATTTATGTATGAACTTCTGATTTATGTATGAACGCTTGAAATGTGTACGTGCGCCCGGGCCACGTCTGTGTTAGTCGGACTGGTTAAAGAGGCCGCGTACGCTTGAAATGTGTACGTGCGCCCGAGCCACGTCTATGTTGGTAGGGCTGGTTGAAGAGGCTGCGTATACCCAGGCCACGTCTACTTAGACTGGTTAAAAGAGGTACGTACGCCTGGGCCACGTCTTTGTTGAAGGTTGGACTGGTTGGGAAGACCTCGTATGCCTGAGCCATGTCTGTGTGTTGCGCTAGCTAGTTTAAGAGGCCTCGGATGCCTCAACCCGTTTCAAGTACTATTTGGTTTAAAGGGCTTAGTACGCCCGGCTTATTGGGAAAGGAAGTTAAGTTCACAATTTCTGTCAGGAATGGACGAGCGATCATTAACGCATTCTTAATTTTCTACAGGTGTTTCGCCCGAGGACGTGCGATAGTCAGGGTTGGCCGTGACGGCACACTTCAAATGTGATCCTAATGACAAGTGACATTGACAGGTGACATAACACCGAGCGCTGGAGGGGCGGCCACGCACGACATATCAGGACGTCGTCAGTCGAGTCTCGGTCATTATTGGTGCAACGATCGACCGGTGCGCACGCGCCCACGTGCTCTGGTGGAATGTTATAACAGTGTAGATTTAGTTAGTCCTAGGAGGTTCTTTGTGTTTAGTGTTAGTTATACGACTGACTAAATGAGTGTTAACTAAGCCACGCATTATTTCTTTATACCACGATTCCTGGTTTCCTCGCCGAACTACCTACAAAGTGATGGTTACATCGGAATGTAGCAACGTGCCACCTGACACCACTCAATCCTACATGCTTATATTTAATTACGTTCAAAACTGTTTCAATCCATCGGTCTCGACCAAAAATCCGTGCATCTGCATGAACATAATAGAGTCTGGTGTGAAAGACATAGGCTGCGGCTTGTAATCACGTGACCGGTATGCTTGTCCGCCACCTTAGGGATAAATAAATAAGAAAAAAAAAACAAAAACATTAAATTTACCCAAGTGAAATTTTAGTGCTTATATTTATTTACGTTCAAAACTGTTTCAATCCAGCGGTCTCGACCAAAAATCCGTGCATCTGCATAACAACAGTAGTTTAGTGATATTTCAATACAATATCGCGAAATATCGTTACATATTGATGCGCACGCGACTGGCTGTATAAATTAGACCGATTGTTATCCGTGCGATCATTTCTACACTGTATGGGGACTGGGGAATGCGTTTTAGGTTAGGGTTGTCACGTCATTGAATGTAGGAACACAATATAGTGTTTAAGTGACTACAAGAATAAAAGCTAGCAGTTATTGCTAAATATGTATTATGATTTTAGTTTAAAAATTAAAAAAAATTGTGATAGATTGAATTCGTATGATCTGTTCAATTGTTTAAATTATTTGCTTTGCCCTCATTCATTTATTCAAAAGACTAACGAAATGTTTAACTTCTTGCATATTTATTTTTAAAAATTGTTTTAATGAAAAATTTCATAGTGAACAATTTTAAAAGAAAAAGGACCTCGCGCTAACACAAATTAAATACATTAGTTGGACAATATTTTGCTGTGTGACAACCCTAAGCACTATAAACTGTTATCCATTTAAACGGAGTGTTCGATAGCTACGTTTTTATGGACACTAAACGACTAGTATCAACTTTTTAAAGTTTTATTATCCTTGTTTTTGCAATTTTTTTTTCTTTAAGAAGAGACGGCATGTAACCTATCTTACTTTTTTTTGTTTTTTTTTTACTTAATATAAACGTCACTAATATTATAAATCCGAAAGTTTGTGAGTATAGAATGTTCGGATATTTGTGACTCTTTCACGCTCAAACAGCTGAACAAATCTGACTGCAGTGATATAGTTTGGAATATAACATAGGCTACTTTTTATCGAAATAGGGTCCCATACTTCCATGGGATGCGTGAATGGGATTTCCACGCGGGCGGAGTCGTGGCAATCATCTAGTTAATATAAAAAATGTGCAAGAACTATTATCTGTTTGTCACGCTTTGGCACCCAAACAACTAACAAGAAAGCCGTGAGATCGTTCTCACCAGACTGCCCCTCTCTAACACGTTTATAGTGAAAGTGAAAGTTCAATCCGATCGACGTTGTCATTTTTGTTCTATTTCAAACTTTGGACAGATGATCCACGTGACCTAGTGACGTAGTTTAATGCAACAGAGTCACAGACTACAGACAAAGTCTCGCCATAAGCCCCTCTGCACTCTATTTTATAGAGAGGGGCTAACACGAAGTTTGAAAATAATATATTAAAAGGAATAAAACAGTCAATATCTTTAAACATAAAATGGCTGACTAAAATATTATCCAAGTTTTGCGATACTTAAAATAAAATAGCAGTAGTTATATTTATAGATGACATTAATTTACAAAAGTATAATGCACGTCTGTGTTTTAAATTATTTATATTACGATTGGGATTCTAAATAACTTTAAATGCTTGAATGTCAAGTGCTTATAAATAGGATTATTAACAGTACTTACTTTATTGTAAATTTAATCTGTCTGGAGTCAAAATGGAATTGCTTTTTAAAATCACTATAGTAACATCGCCGAGGGAATGCATATGTAGAAGTTAAATTAAAAGAAAGGTCATGTTATCTATACTAATATATGAAAGATTTGATTGTTTGTTTGCATTGAAAATACTCAGAAATTCCTAAGCCGATTTGAAAAAATGCGGCGCTGGAGGTCGTGGGTTCGATTCCCACCGGAGACAAATATTTTTGTATGATTCATAAATGTTTGTCTCAAGAGTCTGGGTGTTTCTATGTATAATATGCATGTATTTAAAAGTATATAAGTATTAATATCCGTGGTCTGATACCCATAATACAAGCAGGTTATTCCTAGCTTACTTTGGGATCAGATAGCGTTGTGTGAAATCCGTGAATATTTATCTATTTATTTACAAAAAAAAAAAAACTTTCACTGTTGGGAAGCTACACTCTCCCCGGGTTATAAAAACTATATTTTATTCCCGTATTCCCACGAGAACGGGAACTACGTGGAGGAAACCACGTAATGTCAGCTAGTTGTACAATATTGTACATACTTATACCTGCTTTCACTTAGGTACTATTGTCTAGATCCCTAAGCGCAAGCTTATATTAGCTTAATTTGGGCTAGACAACCTTGTGTGAGAGTTTCACAATATTTACTTATTAATTTCGTTTCGTTTCATTTCGCTCCCAGTGTGACCTAAGCCTTATGACTTACTCTATCAATACATATAATAAAATCGTAACAGGTCGCTGTCTGTACATTGAAGATATTTAAGAAAAAAGTTTATAGGGGGGCTTCATAAACGCAATAGAAACCAAAACAACGGCTCTTTGAATATTTTTGTCTGTTTGTCTGTACGTTTGTGCACGTTAATCTCAGCAACTGCTTAACCGATTGCGATGCGGTTTCCTTCATTGCGTTGCAGTTTGCTCTACTTAACGTTTAGTGTTTGTTTCATGTCAATCGGTTCATAAATAAAAAAGTTACATCAATCTAAAGAAAAAGCAGCGTACGAAGTCGCGGGCTACAGCTAGTCTATAATAACATGGGTTATTTCCATCCTCTAACTGCCTTATCCAGAATTAAAAATTCACTCATTGCATCAACATAATTGTGTGTCCACTTAATTGTAGGAGACATTACGTTAGGTACATATTATCGTAACTTAATAATAAGGGGATAATTGCCAGTATAGGGTTTATTAAATTCAGTCGGCTAGGGGTGAAATATATTTCTACCCAACGGTAAGTATATGTAATTTATAGTGTGTTCTTTAAATTAAGTGTATCATATATCTAAATTTTTGTTTTGGATTTTGGGCTATGTATAACATGTACCTATTTATTTAGAAATATTTAAGTATGTGAAGTACCTTACAATATTAATCCTATCATTAAATCTATAGATTGTCTGAAGGAGATCGGTGTAAGCGATTAGACCGCCTATTGTACGTTGAGATAATTTTAGTATAAGTTCTTGTAATCATTGATTTGGTGTACAATAAAGTGTATTCTATTCTGTTCTATGTCTATCAGTTGTCTAGATCCCATAGCACAAGCTTATATTAGCTTAACTTGGGCTAGAGACGACGTTATTAACATTTCATACAAAATCGATTCTATGTTTGCATGGAATACTATGTCGATTTTGAAGGATTTTGATGGATATTTCTTGGACAAACATTTTAAAACCTGCGCGTTACCTGCCCGCACACGAGTTTCTCTCATCTAACAAGCCCGGGTTCTTCCAACCGAGCGTGAAGAGACACATCATAGGGCCGTCAACTTGAGGACTACTGTTTACCATCTTACAGACTGTGAGAGTGGCCCCCAATCGCTAGATGCGCCATGACTTCCTATCAGGCTGGCGACGTCAATTTAGCGAGCTTAATAAAAATAACAAACCAGATTTAAGGCATCAGAAACCAGAATTTCTAGCACAAAATTGAGTTCGTGTGAAATGCGTGTTTGTGCGGGTATGTTGTAAAACGCTTAGTACGATTCCTGTTGATGGTAGAGTGCACTCTGTAAGCGATTGCTCCCGTATGTCATCTGACTAGATCGGGTTAAAGCAAATACTGAGTTCAAATTTGTCGGCTAAGGCAAAACGGTGGACTTAATTCTTCACTGCAAGTGAGCTTCAAAGATGTCAGTAAGGTTAAGGTTCGATAGAGGATTCGTTACGCGCACGCTTGATTTCTTGGGCTGAACCTTGCTTCGGATTTCTGGGACGTCTACAGTATAAACGTCTTTAAAGGGACCTTGTAAGCTTTTTGCCGTCGAGAGAATGATACATACAATTACAGTGAGTGGCGCTACGTCTCTGGTGTTGTTGTTTATTTTGGAAGGGGGATTTACCTTACCACTCTGGCCAAACTCTTCGCCATGAACTTTGCCATTAGAAGCAGATGCATCACTTACAGATGAGGCTAGTTTGTGCCTCGCTGCAACCCTAAACTCATGTGTACGAGAAATGGAATACCCCATTCCTCTAAGTTTAAACCGTCAAAGAATATACAAGTACGACACCAAAATCTCAGAACCTAAGCACATATTTCTGCCTACAGCTCAAAACCAACGGTAACTTCCTAACAAACTTGCTCTATGAATAACTAATCAGTACCGTTACAGTATTTAGCTCAAATTTGCATATTCCGTATCCCAAGAAGCCCTCTTGTTGTTTTAGGGTAGTTAACCTTTTGACACCAAGTTTTGAGGAGTGATAGTCAAGTAGCGGTTTTTGTTTATATTGGTCTACCGGCTAAGTGAGTTTGGTCACGTTTTGAGCTGCTTTTGCTCAGAAGTTCTTCATGTTTAAAGACATGACTGGTATTGCAAATCTTTGTGGAACGATTTAAATTTGTTTAAAAATTATCAAGCACTAGCGGACGTCACGCGGTTTCACCCGCGTAGCTCCCATTTCCGTGGGAATATGGGAATAAAATATAGCCTATGGTACACAGGGTGAACGTAGCTTTCTAATGGTGGAAGAATTTTTTAAATAGGCACAGCAGTTTTTGAGTTTAATCATTACAAACATACACAAAAAAAATACAAATATTTTCTCTTAATAATATTAGAGTAGATGTATATTAGTGTTAATAAGTATTTACATATTTATTACCACGGTGGCAGCCAAGCTTACGGCCCACCCGATGGAAAGCAGCGACCGTAGCCTATGGATGTTTGCATCACCAGAGGTTTTACAATCGCGCTGCTGACCCGGCAAAAACCTTCCAAGACTCTTTTTGAAGAACCAATACTGAAGGTCTTTGAGAAAACCGACATGGAGTTTATTTCACAATATAAATGTGCGCGAAAAAGTCGCCAATCGGACCTGATCGTGATCGAAAGCTCCGAATGAAAAGTGTGAGGACAATTCAGCGTTAAATGCAGTTCCCCTAACAGTCATCCAACAATTCGCCGTATTGATATCAGATCCATCACTCGGCAAAAAGAAATATAAAATAACATTACAGAATTCAGTCAGAACCTTTTAGACAGTAAGGCATCTAGCGACGTCATACAGCCCCAACATGACACAATTGGTGTTCTGATAGATCTTCCGTCTAAATCTCATTTTGTAAGCCCTAAGGACGACAAGACACTTCAAATTGGATTGCTCAAGATGCAATTTAATACAACTTAGGACAGCGAAGTTGTAACATTGATACTTTGGGGGATATTCTAGAATTATATATATTTCGGACTAGCTGATGCTCGCGACTCGTGTTACATTTTTCCGTTCCCCGCAGAAACATTTCTTAGGACAAAAAACATATGGGCAAAGGTTCAAAACATCTTCCCATCCTTTCACACTTATAATTTTAGGTAAGTGGACTAAAGTTACTGAATTGAAGAAAGCCAATAATCAAGGATAATATATATGACATACTGTAGATTTATTTCACAGCGCATAATGGTTGCCGTACAGAGCATTTACTTCAACTAAGCAATGTAGAAGTGCTAATGAAAAAATGCATGAACTGCAACGTGACTGCATTAGAGAATATTTACTTCAAGCAAGTAATGTAGTTCTAAAGAAAACGAAATATCACTGTTGAATATTAAACCGTATCCCGTATCCTATTGCCTCAAAAAAATTAAATACAAGACATTCTGCCTTTTTAACCGACTTCAAAAAAAGGAGGAGGTTCTCAATTCGTCTGTATGTATTTTTTTTTATGTATGTCAAGCGATAATTCCGTCAATTATAGACAGAATTCAAAAATTTTTTTTTTGTTGAATAGGGGTTACTTCTGAGGTGGTCCCATTTTCACCAGGTCAGGATCTGATGAAGGGATCTAGGAGAAAACGAGGGCAACCACCGAAAATTGTAGGGACAACTAGTGTGCTTGTTAACTTTTTAATTAAGTGCTTTAATGTTCTACACTTCAATGAAGGTATGGCGTCGATCTGATGATAGAGCCGAAAGACAGTCGAGGGCATTCCTAAACAATTTACAGCATTTATCTTGTGTTTGGGCTTGATTGATTAGTATTGATGAGAACTTTACACCTAGATTGATAGATCCAACTTGAAAAAAAAAGAAAGGTCTCAATGTTTTATGTATGTTCACCGTCAATTATAGACGGATTTCAATTTTTTTTGTTGAATAGGGTTAACTTCTGAGGTGGTCCCATTATAACCAGGTTAGGATCTGATGATGGGATCCTGGAGAAATCGAGGGCAACCACCGAGAATTATAGGCATAACTAGTGCGTTTGTTAACTTTTTAATTTAGTGCTTTAATGTACTACCATTAATAAAGGTCTGGAGTCGATCTGATGATGGAATCAAAAGAGATTCGAGGGAATTCCTTAACGATTTACAGCAGCTACCTTGTGTTGGGGCTTGATTAATTTGTATTGATGAGAACTTTCACCTAGATAGATATATTTTTCCGTTCACCCGTCACTTAAAATAATGAAAAAAAATTTTTCAATAAAAAATACAACCGACTTCCAAGAAATCCTGAAAAATAAAATTTACTTAGAACAAAGTATATATATGTAGTTGATTTATCAGATTTTATTCAATATAATATTGAAGTTGGTGCCATGAATAATACCTCTCAAAACCTATGAATTTACTCGGCGCCGACTTCAATATGATATTGAATAAAAATTCTGATAAATCAACTACATATTACTTTGTTCTAAGTAAATTTTATTTTTCAGGATTTCTTGGAAGTCGGTTGTATTTTTTATTGAAAAATTTTTTTTCATTTTCGCAACTAAACCTCTGAACTTATGATAAAATTTATTATAACGATACATTTTTTTTTACGTGAGGGAAAATCCTTATGGATGTTATGCCGGACTCCTACCGACTAAAAAACCTCACGTAACGCCCAACAGCCTAATATGGTTGTGAGGCCCGGGTAAGCCCTCGGAAGGATGTCCCAGGACATTATAACGATACATTAGTAACTAAAGAAGGTTACATTTCGTAAAGTCACGTTACGTCACTAGATACTTCATAAAGCGACGTAAAACCAAAACAAAACAAAGATGGCTACAATAAAAATCAACGAAGCTAAAACGACCAAATTATATTTTGGCAATCGTTCGAACCATTCTCGAGAGCAGTGATTTCAATGAGAATTGGCAACTGTGTCGTCGCCTGCACAGTGCACATATTGGGGGCAAATGTAAGGCCAAGAAAATTGTATCTGAATAAACTATGACTTACAAAAAAAGTCTCGGAAAGTTTCACATCTTTGAATTGTGTTTCAGAGAAGCTGCGAATTTCTTGTGTTTTTGTTTCCTTTTCTTTTTTCTTTTGGATTTGCAAAAATAAACTGGTATATTATCAAAAGCCTATAAGTTTGACATTGGAATATTTGCTATTTTATTTTTCTTTACCGTGACCGTTTTCATTAAATTGAACCAAAGATGAGACCTGGGTTGCCAGCAATATGATTGACCATTCTCTTCCTCTTCCTCTCCGCGTCAGTGGAAAATCAGTCTTATCTGATAAATGCTCCATTTTACCCAGTACTTCTACCTACATATATTCGAACTAATGTACGTACAGGAGAAAATAAGTATATTAGAAAAATCATAATAAACGTCGAATAAAGAAGACAGCTGTATAAATTTCATTTTAGTAGCTATTTGCAGTCCTGGTAATCGGTATTCAAATATAACAAAGCCTCATGAAAAATAACAGAAAATTCACAGAACACATTGTGACGGCAATGCAATAAAACTAAGGATACTAAATAAAAACAAATCTAAGCTAGCCTTCGGGATGGAACCCGGTTGGCGCTGGAAAAAGTGCTAACTTGTAAGAATAACGGATAGGGTTGCCCCTGACAATATTAGTAAATGAATAAATATTATAAAGTAAGACATCTTTTGCATCAAGAGATTAGGCTAAATATTAGGGGCACTATCACAGACGTAAAGTACTTGAAAGTGGTCCTAAAGTTGACAGTCTACTAAAATATCTCTTCCCATTTTACTTGAGGAACTCCAGGCTTTAAGAGGAAGGAAAGCTTGTGGTATTGCCAAAAAATTCTGTAATTTTAAATTGAGAGTTGCGGAGACCAGTATTCAATTTCCTAAGTTACTATTTAATGACACATAAGAGAAGTATCAAATTAAAGTCAATAACTACCAGTTCATTACTAACAACATATTTTTTGACGAAGGGATAAGACCGCCCATTTTAGTTACTGCTATTTATCAAATTTCTAAATTACAGCGCATAATAAATTTAGAAAAAAAATAAGGTCAATAATTTCGGACAACCCTAGAAGATCAACCCTACATTTTAATATGAAATGGATTCGAGTAAGTTACGTCTCTCGCGGCGATTTGTTCCTTCCTTTGGCCTTACATAACAACTGTACAAATTATATGAACTACATAATATATATGTGAGATATTCGCTATATCAGCGAAGTTAAGCACGATCCATCGGATAATTATAAAGAAAAGTAAATGACTGTTTTGTAAACACAACACAACATCATGTGAATGATTCCCTGTGCCGTTGCATCTCTCCTAATTTACCTGATAATATCCCGTATCAAGTTTCCGGATCGGTCAAACCGCTTTGGAGCTTTGGAGCGTGTGTAACAAGAACCACGTACGGAATGGGAGACAGACATGAACAGAGAGACGAAGACTGCGAAGTCCGGTCTATCACTTTTTTTTTTTTAAATATTCACGGACAATTCACACAACGCTATCTGATCCCGAAGTAAGCTTGGAATAACCTGCTTGTGTCATAGGTATCAGACCACGGATATTAATACTTATATACTTTTAAATACATACATATACATAGAAGCAGCCAGACTCTTAAGACAAACATTTATGGGTCACACAAATATTTGTCTCCGGTGGGAATCGAACCCACGACCTCCAGCGCCGCAGGCGGTATCATACCGACTGCGCCACAGAGGCAGTCATCAGTTTTTGAGGCACGGAATCCTAAAAATAGGTGTAATGGCCTTCAAAAAGATCTCCGGTGTCCAAGCGACCTAACCTGCTGGAGTGGTACACCTTCTCGAAAGTGATTTTTAAGGTACAGACATCTTTTCGTGTTGATATCCTACTTGGATGCTATACTGGACACTTAGTCTTACCGACTAAAACCCTACATGCCCTACCACTGCCTACGGTAAGGAACGCTGGTAAGCCCTCGGAAGGATGTCCCAGGATATAATCATCAAGTAAATTCTAGTAGTGAATTATTGAGACTTACACCAAATATCCACCATTTCAACTCGTGAGTATATAATGTTAATTTCGCAGTACAGAATTCAGTACCAGTTAACAAATTGCCGTGCCGTGGATTAACCAAAATCGAAATTAGGCAAATGGGACTTATACCACAACGATCAATTAGGTTGCGTGTCACACCAAAGTGTACCTACGAGCATTTTTTTTCGACGTGTTGAAATCGCCTACGGATATCTAGAATGTATTAAAAGTCCGGGCACTAAAAGTCATTCCTCTGAAGAATGTTTCAGAATAAAAAAAAATCTAACCGACTAGACTGCCTTTTTTAACGTGAGGAAAGTCCTACAGGGATGCAATATGCCGGACACCTACCGTCTAAAGTAAAATGCTGTTTTTTAAGATTAGATGTTAAGTTTTTTATTGTTTGTAATTTATTGTGCGTGTCCTAAATAAAAATATTTTCTTTCTTTCTTTCTAAAAATTAAACGTTTCTTACCTAATACCCACGGTTGCAAGCCTCGGCCAAGCCCTCGGAAGGATGACTCCAGGACTTCCAACAGACCTTGGCTACCACCGCGACCTCACCTAGAGGACGACAAGGTTGCCTGACATGAGTTGTGCCGACCTGGCGATTTTAGATTTATAAATTAAAAAAAAAAATAGATTTTAAGACACTTAAAAAACCGGTTTAAGTTTCTTGAGGAGGTTTTCTCGGTCTGTTGCATTTTAAACCCCGAGAAAAATCACGTTATCGTGACTCTAGTGGGGGTTGTGTTTGACAAATGCCCAGTTTAGGCAGAACATGATGTACCTACCTATTTAATCTTAAGATATACTGTAACATCTTCTATACAATGTTCTAGCAAATAAAGATATTAGTATTATTATTTTTATTAAAAAAAAAGAAAAAAAAATGCAGAAAAAAAATTCAAAGAGTTTAAATTTTATTTTATTTTAACCATGATCGTAAGAAAACCCGAACTTATTTATAGTACGTACCTATTCCCTAACAGTATTGTGTGGTAAAATTATTTGACCAGTACCATCATAACAGTTAGGTGTAAACGCATCCAATTCTCGTCAATAGTAGAATTTATTAAACGAATGGCAATTCCGAATCAAACCTACATTCTACTGACAAGTAGATTGCTAGCTAATTACTGCAAGTTACAGCTCGAGGGTCGATATTGGAGCGGATTTACTATTCGCTTACGAGATTTAGGAGTAACGAGTAGCTCGAAGTCTCGTCGGAAATTCACTTTTGTAGGTTTTCCAAGATTAAAAATGGGAACCATATATTATTACCGAGACTACAGTCCGTCGGTCTGTCTATCAGTCATTAGGCTGAATATCATGAATCGTATTAGAATTGTACATTAGGCAGTTGATATTTTCATAGAAACGGATTTCTGTTAACGCTATAACAACAATTAATGTTAAAAACAGAAAAAAAATAAGGGACGTCCTATATAACCGTCCGTGCCCAAACCCGACTCGCACTTGGCCGGTTTTTGCCAAGTTAGTGGTAGTAGAAAACAAGCCTGTTACAGTCAAATGAGCACTATTAGATGTTTGGATTTCTGAAATCAGCCCTTGCTTCATTTTAAGAACAGCGCCGCTTTTTTAAGTGAAAATAAGAGGTCTACTACTCAAACAGAACCGGGAAAGTCCCGATAATAGTAACTTACTATACGATCCTTAAATGCGCTGAGAGGACTTACGCCCCAATAAATGTCACGCAAAATACGCTTCAAGTAATTTATTTCCGTGATAAGTCTTATCAGGGAACGCAAAAAACGATTTTTAACTTTTTCAACGACTTCGCTTAAATAAAATCTAAGTAGATTAAACCGCTTGCGTGTGGTAACAGGGAAAGCACTAAACCACATTTAAAGCTTCGTAAAATAGCTTTGAAACTGTATTTTTTAATGTTGGCTACATAGCTTATACCGTGTGTCAAAAATCACTTACTTTATTGACAAAGTGAAGTTAGGATGACATTTATCTAATAAGAAACTGGCAAGTGCGAGTCGGATTCCCGCACAGAAGATTTCGTTCTAAAAAACAGCAAAATATCACGTTCGTTGTATGGGAGCCCTCTTTTTTTCTGATTTTAGTTATTGTTGTTATAGCGACAACAAATACACATAATCTGTAAAAAAATCCGCTCTCTAGCTATCACCGTTCATGAGATACAGCCTCGTGACGGACGGACAGACAGACAGACAGACGGCGAAGTCTCATGATCCCGTTTTTTACCCTCTGGGAACGGAACCATAAAAAGCTTTTCTGAAAAGTATGTTTACAGACGATAATCTTACGTGATGACGTCATATTATAACATAAACGTAATCTACCGATGGAGTGGAAGAGAGATAGATGCGTCACAAGCCGAACGCTTAGGCCGATCGTGCCTCTCTATCGTTTGTTCCGCGTTCTCGCTTTCAAGCTCGGCTCAGGAGGAACGTGACACATTTTCGTGCGTGCAGTCGGCACATCAATTTAGCAGACGATATTACGTCAAAGAAAAGCGGTGCCACCATTATTTAATAACCTGCCTACCCTGCGAGCGTTTCTTAATATCTAAATATTGCTGTTTGTCTTTAAATTAACTTTCTAGAGATCTACAGTCTACAGCTCACTCATCAAAGCCACTAGTTAGTTTAATAAATATAATAAATACTTAATTAATTAATATACAATTCCTTTTAAATTTGTGTACTCAAATAATCAAAGGCTAGCTGGAAACGAAATTTAATTTTGATTAATTAATATTCAGCACAAGTACAAATGAACAAAAACTTTTGATCTTTTACAATGATTGTTTGAACATAATAAAATACCTATTTAATTTAATAGTAGGTACCTTTTTAATGAAAGTGGCATCTCAGTTAATTAAAACGTGAAGTTATTTTAATTGTATCCTTACATAGAAGATATTTTTTTCATTTCTTCAATGTATTAAGTAGGTATTGTGGTTCTTAGGTAATAAGTCATTTTGTTTTAATATTGCAACGTAGTTTAATGCAATTTACGGATTGCAATCATAAACGTAATGTATAAAAAAGATCATAGAATCAGTTCCAAATTTTCTGAATGTTTAGATGAATAAAATAAACTGACCAATTTATTTGTTCGGTTGAACGCGATAATTAAACTTGATATCTCCATTATCTGTTCTGAAATAGATTCCAGTGTAAAAGACTTCGCACGACTTCATTCTATGATAGTGCTCTTTCGTACAACCCGGATAAACCCTTTAAAAATCCTAACTTTAAATTAAGAACAAAAATAATAGAATGTTTCCACAACCAAACTTAGTTCAAATGTAGAACGAACATTAAACAATACTACCGCACCTGTTCAAAAACTTAGTAGAGTAAACACAAGAATCTAGCTGAGCATGCATCGTTTCAAGTTTCGAACGTACTACTGACAGTTTCGAAGAATAATGACGTGTTTACCAAAGTATTTGTGCACTTCGTTGAATGTTGCCAGGAATAGAATTGATTCTAGTAGGATTTGAATTTGGCAAATCGGAACGTTTGTATTTTATTGTGCTGTTTTAAATTTGGAACACCATTGAGAAAAGTATTGATGGCCAGTTTTATTCTGGAATATGACAATTGAAAATATTCTTTTTATTTTTTAGAACGAAGCAACAAAGTAGCACAGGGGTCAACAAAATAAAACCTTCCATTATTCAAACAGTTCTTTGTTTTAAAACTTCAATCTAGGTTAAAGTTATAAAGTTGGAGGAGTTATGAACGTGTTGCCATGCTTAAATTGATGGCAGCGCTTCAATATTTCGACGCTTTTAAGTGATTCAAGTTATTTAGTTGAGGAAAAGTTTTTGTCATAAACAATGAAATTGTATAGTTTACGAGTTCCCGAAGCATTTATTTTTGAACACTGACATGTCGTTAAAGGATATTATCAATATTCTTGTTTTTTTTGTTGCTGTAAGTACTCATGTTAGAAATAGAGATGGCAAAGGCTTTATTAAGTATTTGTTTATTGTTTATTGGAACCAGATTTTGAGTGTGTATCCGAATTAAATAAAATACAAGGGGTAATAGAAGTGTATTACAGTATCGGCAGCGCGAGAGTGGCGCTTCTGGTGTTGCAAACGTCCATAAGCTGCGGTGACCACCAGTGTTCATCTGGTAGGCGGTCCGCTTGTCTGCCACCTTGGTAGTATAAAAAGAATGAGCCACAAATATACTTAAATAAATATGATTATGTATGTATATCAATAGCCTTAGCCTAGAACTTACCAGTTCAAGCTCAATATTGGTTTAATTTGGGCTAAATGGTGATGGTGATGTGTGAGAATGTTCCAAAATATTTATGATTAAAAAATCTGAATACATAGGTACATCTTCTTGCCGCATTAAACGTAACTTGATAATTATTTACTTAAATAAACCGACCAAGTGCGAGTTGGACTCGCCCATGAAGGGTTTCGTAGCAGCAAGTAACATAATATAAAAGTTCTTATAGTTCGTTGTAACTTTGACAGATGTTTTGACACGTTCGCAGTGGTAGTGATTTCACTAACCGGAAATTGCGGCTTATGACGTATTAAAAAAAAACTACCAGCTCTATCTCGTTCGAACTAATTTTCGTTGGTAGTTTTTATGGCAATGTACATCATATATTTTTTTTAGATTTATCATTCTCTTAGTTTAGAAGTTAGAGGGGGGGGGGGACACATTTTTCCACTTTGGAAGTGTCTCTTGCGCAAACTATTCACTTTAGAAAAAAATGATGTTAGAAACCTCCATAGCATTTTTAAAGATCTATCTATAGATACCCCACACGTATGGGTTTGATGAAAAAAAAAATTTAGAGTTTCAGTTCTGAGTATGGGGGCCCCCAAAATTTACTGCTTTTTTTCTAGTTTTATATAAGAATCTTAATGCGGTTCACAGAATACATCTAGCTACCAAGTTTCAATAGCATAGACCTCATAGTTACGGAGAAAAGTGGCTGTGACACACGGACGGACAGACAGACGGACAGACAGACAGACAGACATGACGAATCTATAAGGGTTCCGTTTTTGCCATTTGGCTAAGAAACCCTAAAAAGAACTAACAAAACCACTTCAGAATTTTTTTCTATTACGACCCTCAATTATCAACGCTGCGTTCATGTCTCTCCAAGCCTGAAATTACTCGCAAGCAAATAAAAAACAAAACACACTGCCCACAGTGCATCAGGCAAAATTAGATTTAAGCCCGTGTACAACTTCAGTTGAATAACGAACGTTCCAACACGGTTTGAACTGTAACAACTGGACACTAAAAAGAACCTTTCTGTGCGCGCTTTATTGTGTTATCTGTGCCTTTTCCTTCGAAAGTATGCATCAAGCGACGTTCGAATTTCAAATGCGAAAAAGGATTTATATCTGCAAAGCGGAAAATATGGTGTCATATTGCTTTTTCTATTTTTAAATATGTAAGAAAAGAATCCTTTTGTAAATTGAGGTTTTTGTTAGGTTTTATTATTAATCTCGTTAGGCATGCCTAACTTTGAACGACAAAGCTTTTTAAAAGTATGGTATGGAATAAACGCTAAAGTTTAAACGTCATATTTAAAATTGGAATAGTTAAAAACTATTTTACTTCTAGTTTTAAAACTGGCCAGGGAATAAAATTGAAAAAAAAAAAAAGAATAGACGTACCAATCACCGAGCGCCACGTTTTTAACTTTAAGTATTTTGGGACCTTTTTTTTTACCCAATTTTTCTAAAAATACTATAGATATGTATTTTTTGAAAAAATATCTTTGGTTGTTAGCTTTACGTCAATATAATTTTAACTCAACTAAATATTACTTAGGTTAGGGTTTTATTACACTGTAGGTATTTTTCTAATTCTTAATTTTCTAAAATATGATTGTGAGGGTTTTGCTTACTCAGGGCGACTAGGTCATTTATATAATTTCATTTATGTATTTATATTTCAGACCATTAATTTAACTGAATAAGAAAAAAACCTCGAATAGACCGTCGGCTTTTCGAGGAGCAGTTTGTTCAATACATTCTAGTTAGGGTGTTAATGACCTGTCACTATTAACGGCCATATCGTAAATCTCAGTAAATTCCATATTCGCAAACCCATAGCAATCTTTTGCAACCAATAAGGCCGTAGCTAAATCAACCGGAATTCCCTCATAATATGAAACTATCGTTCTCCCATACACATTCATTCGGCTTTATTTCCCGTATCATAGCCATAAACAATTCATAAAGAATCTAAATATCCGTATTCCGTTGCCTTTATCGTTACAAACGACATACAACAATGCACTATATAAGCATCAATGTATTCTAAACAGTAAGGAGATGTCGTTTGAATAGCATGCCTTAAAAGGATTTCGAGATACGATTGATTCATGATCACAATTACCTTCGAATGTACCAGATAGTTGGACCAGCCCTATTGATGCCCAATATAAATTGACCTGTATGCTCATTCTGTTCGATACTACAAAAGGATCAACGTAAGTCGGATATTGCGTAAAGACATGTGAGACGTCCATTTAAGATGGATCTCCTTGTAAGTTGAAATTGAATAGGCTTACGTGTCAGATATAAGTGGTTGTTTAACAAGACATGCGTCCAAGATTCGCCTGGCACTGCTATATCGGGGATTTCTTAGGATCGTTGCTTCGGTATCAATTGGCCTTTGTTTGGACTATAAATACATCAAGAGTTTACGTTTAAAGGTTGATCTATTGATGTTGTTTTCTGCGTAAGAAATGGAAACGAATATCAGGAGAACTGGGAAAGGACTTTTTATATCAGGATTTATGTGGATAATGCGTATGAATAAATAGGTTCTAAGTTGTAAGGGGTTAAAAATTTTCGGAGACCAAGCGACCTCTCCTACTTTAGTGGTTTTGCTGCCTATCCTCGAATGAGGAAATGGCGCAAGTGCTAAAACGGCAGTCGCTGCCAACGATGCAGAGACTAATAAGCCAAACCATAGCTGGTTATAGCTGACAAGACGGATTCTACGGATCAAAATCTAAGTAATCAAATCAAAATAAAGTAAAGTGATATCTTTGTAACCACGGGCTTTTTTTAAAATTGTGAACGGATGAACATGAAAATTGCCACAGATAAAGTATAAATGGAAAAGAAGTGCGTTTGTCGAATTGTATTCTTTTATTTTTCAAAAAATCACTTATAGAAGTACCTCTAAATCACACAGGAACATTCACAATAGATACGATAAGGATAACTGTATTTAAAAACCTACAATAATTCCGATCTCTTTTCTATATTTAAATTTTAAAATTAGAATATAAATCGCCCCCAATAGCATTCCGAAAGCTTCAACAAAAAACGCCTCATACACTCCACAACCACACAAAATACATATTGGATTCCACACAGAACGACAAACTACAAATAAAATAGTAAAGAACCCGTAGCTCCGAGAAAATTAAGTCCTATTGACTGTACAGTGCAAACACAATCAACGAAGGAAGGATGCCTTTGTACTAAAACACGACATAGTAGAACCACATATTGTACTATCAATAAAGTAGATATCCATTGCGGGGGATGTAGGCAAGAGACCAAAACTATCAAGAGTAAACCCGCAATGTATAATGAATGGAATGTGATATCGAAGATGTGAGATGAAGTATAGATTCGATAAGTGAAGGTGTGCAGAATGTGTGAGAATTTCAAGTGTGACTGCAGTCTGCAGTGTCGTTGGCAGTTTTAAAACGAACATCGAAGAAGGGTTAAAAGGATAAATTCAATGTGTGATTGGCTTCCTTGAATCCTAACTAGGGTTGAATGCTTCTGAAAATGCTCTTACTTGAAAAGGCGAGTAAGGAAATTTTTGTATTTAGAGAATCTGTTTTCATTTTGTTTGTGTAACTACTACCAAAGATAATATAATCCCACCAAAAACATCACTGTTGAAAAGGAGGCCAAGTTCCTATGGGCTAATTGTTCGTCTAAAAAAGGGTTGAAATCCAATCCAATGCCAAGTTTAGATGTACTTTAAATAATCTAAAAATATCTAAAATAATGTTACTTCTAAATTTGAACTTGGCAGGGTTTCGTGCAGTACGCAACACTTGATTAATTGTATAATTAAATTTATTATGTATATAATTAAATTAACCTGCCAAGTTCAAATTTAGAAGTAACATTATTTTAGATATTTTTAGATTATTTAAAGTACATCTAAACTTGGCATTGGATTGGATTTCAACCCTTTTTTAGACGAACAATTAGCCCATAGGAACTTGGCCTCCTTTTCAACAGTGATGTTTTTGGTGGGATTTCAATACTTTTTTTCAAGAAACTGTACCTATTTTGTCTTTAATAAGCTTTAAAGTGTGCATTATGTATACATGACATTATTTTATACTCTCTCTCAACAAGACAAGCTCTCGAAAGGATGTCCCAGTAAAGGTCCATTTTGTTTCAATTATTATTTTTTTATGAAAATACAATGCTCGATATTCTGTGAGTATTTCAAGCGTCTACTGGTTGCCCTCATTACCTATTAACACATAGCAACGCGCGCCTTAGATAGTTCGCGTTGCTCTATAGTGTTATACAACGCGCGTCTTTAGACAGTTCGCGTTGCTCTATAGTGTTATACAACGTGCGTCTTTAGACAGTTCGCGTTGCTCTATAGTGTTATACAACGCGCGTCTTTAGACAGGTCGCGTTGCTCTATAGTGTTAACTATCCTTGTATAGATCCTCTACGGTAGGTACAGTAAATATTTCAAAAAGAGTTTGTGAACTCTATGTTTAATTTCTTTTTCAGAATATTGATGACATTTGAATAATGACATTATAAACACGATATCTACGTCTACAACATAAATTGTGTGTTTGTACGTAAATTGTTTGTACTGGAGAAGAATCTAAAATATGGACTATTTGTTTACCATTTCCTATGAAATAGCTATCTTTGAAATATTACACCTACCTAAAGTAATCTGCTGAAAGCGTTGTTCACTTTTTAAAGAACAAATATTTACGATGAAAGTCGAAAAATAAGTCAGTATGTGACCCGTATAATGTTCAATCATGGCGACACGAAATTAATTTCATTGAGCAACATTTGATTGTGCTGTACCTCCTAAAGTATTCATTTAATTTGCATGGTGTAAAGGGAATGAATGATCTTGATGAAATGGTCAAATTAACTAACGTATTTAAATTGTAAAGGATACCTTATTACCGAATATATAAGACAAAGTCGCTAAAAAACACGTTTGTTGTATGAAAGCCCCCCTTAAATATTATTATGTTTTTGTTTTCAGTATTTGTTGTTATAGCGGCAACAATAACACATAATCTGTGAAAATTTAACTCTCTAGCTATCACCGTTCATGAGATACAGCCTCCTGACGGACAGACAGACAGACAGACAGACGGACAGCGAAGTCTCATGAATTGGGTCCCGTTCTTTACCCTTTTGGTACGGAACCCTAAAAAGGATGACTCACGCTACGCAGTGCCGGGTCCGAGCCGAGTGCCGGCCGCAGCAAGGTCAATATTATATATATTTTGTGTGAACAAACTCACGTTAAACCATAGATTTAGAATTTTTCGCGCTAAATCTACGCGTTAAACCGAGCGGCAACTGAGTGACAGCCGAACTACGGAAAGCGCTCATAAACAACTCGGTCCCGCCTCGTCTCGGCCACGGCCCGTTGCATGAATACAGTGCCACCGAGCTTCGCCCGAGCAGTCGTGAATGCAACCGGCTCGGTGACCGTGCTACGGCCGACACTCGGCTCGGACCCGGCACGGTCTAGCGTGAGTCATCCTTTAGAATGCTTGCTGATCTCTAAACTACTGGACGAATTTGATCCAAATATTTCACAAATATGAATAACAATATTCAATGTGCAGTATTGACTTTTCCATAATTTGTATGTATAGAGAATTTGATTGACATTAATCAAAACATTGACAACATCTTTCTCAAATCTGATTGAGTTTTTAAACATGACATGTGTTAAAATAAAAAGTAAATTAAATCAAAAGAGTCCTCTCATCACTAAGAAGTATTGATACAAATTCGAATCGAAACCCCCCGAAGAAAACAATTGTTACCCCCTTTTAGCCTGTTCTGGAATGAATTTCAATAAAATACGAAACACATCTTCCATCAATTATGTTAGAGATGATTTATGCAAATTTTGAAGAAGATCCGACCAAGGAATCCTGTGGTCCCATACAAACTTTGTAACCCTTTTCCAACTCACACTTGACCGATTTCTCAAATTTCTCAATTTTTCGGTAATCTACACATAACACCCGATCTGTGTGCCAAATTTCATAACGCTAGGACAATTGGAAGTGGCCTAGAGGTTTTGATGACCGGTCAGTGAGTGAGTGAGTCAGTCAGTGCCAAAATTAGCTATATTCACAGGGTCATATTTCAGGATCTACTAAAGCTATATCTATGAAATTTGGTACACTGCCTTAGTACTAGTATATGATTATGTACGTACAATTTTATTTCTGTACTTGCAATAGGCACTGAGCTACAGGGGGGTCAAAAGTGGGTCGAAGCGGTTCGTGTAAATAGAGTACGGCATGCGCTCGGCCTGTTGCTGGAACTTGGCCTGCGCACTGCCGTGCGCTTAGATAGTTTAAAAAGTTTCAATATTGAGGTTTTTGTTGTTTAGAAGTTAGAGATGTCTCAATCAACTATGGCTAAACCTAGAATTAAAGGGTTCCTTTGAATTTGAGGGTATAAATTTAAACAGGCGTATTGGCTTGATCATAAAGTAGCTTAATGATTATGACATAATCTTTAAGCTCTTTTATGATTTAGCAAACGGGCAGTTTCAGACGCTGCTTGATGAATCTGATGAAAAAAATACCTATCCTTAGATACACCTTAGCGCTCCTGTACACGGCGCCGCAACCGCACCGGCGCCGCACCAACGCCGCAACTCTGTACTGTGTTTACGCGCCGCATACACGCCGCAGCCGCACCGCCGCCGCACCGGCGCCGCATAATTTTATCATACCACTACACGGTTGTTAGTAATACATTGCTGGCTACACAGATCACACGTGTTAAGATGTCTAATTTAACGAAAAAAAAGAAGTTGCTGTTGGCTTATTATATGTACAAGAAATGGCAAAATGAAAGGCGTAAATTCATTAGAAAGTTGTGGGTATATCCTATTCTCATGCGGAGGGAGCAATATGGTGAATTTCATACACTTTATGAAGAACTACGAAAAGATGGGGACAAGTTTTTTGATTATTTTCGTGATTATTTTATTATTTTTTAATATATTTGATTATTTTTCTCGGTATCGGGTAGCTCCGCAAAATTCTCGATCATAATAAGGCAGATGTCGAACCAAGCTTTTAAAGTTTTACGCTTATCTTTGTAAATTTCTAAATTTTTGTCCCATAATACTTCCCTCTCCTCAACTAAAGTTATGAAAATTTCATGATCAAAACTTTCCATGATTGTTTTTTGCTAAAAAACTCATACACATGCACTATCATAGCCAGCCAGTAATGGAATGGCAACACGGTTAGAGACACGGCGTGTGCGCGGCGAATGTGCGGCGCCGGTGCGGCGGCGGTGCGGCTGCGGCGTGTACGCGGCGCGTATACACAGTACAGAGTTGCGGCGTCGGTGCGGTTGCGGCGCCGTGTACAGGAGCGCTTACGTGACGTAAACGAAATTGCAAGGATCAGCTAGTTATTTTATATGTACCTAAATTGACAAACATGCATACTGTCCACCGTATTATGTGGTTTCCCAATCGTCATGAATAAATAATGATTTACTTGTTTTGTTCACAAATAATATTTTATATGAAATGAAAATTTGCCTCGTGATTAATCATTTAGCACTTCAGTAATTTATGCACAGTTGAAAATATCAACCATAATTTAGCAATTGTTGGTTTTAAAATCAAATTTGTCGTTTGTTTTTCGATATTTAACGGGATAACATCTGTTTTATTGTACCTATACAACAGTTTACGTACACTCAGGAGAATTATTTTCGATTTTGTATACCTTTTTTTTAACGTGGAGGAAAATTCTTCATGGATGCTATGCCAGGCTTCTACCGACTAAAAAAACCTCACGTAACGCCCAGCCCTTGGAAGGATGTCCCAGGACAGACAGATATTTTGTTTGTCATGTCATTTGAATATTTGAATGCGTTGGCTGTATTGCAATGGACAGGCGCAGGACGTGGCCATTTTAAATTATAAGGAACTTGGACTGCCAATTTACAAGCAATCGAGACCAACGACTGATCATGCTTTCAAAAACACGAAAGCAGAAAACATTACACAGGTTGAACATGTTTACAACCGTAATCGTAATGGGACCACTTGAAACAGTTCTCTCTCGTGGTCTCACTAGTGGTTCAAAATAGCGGAACCAAGAGAAAACATCCGAAATTATAATGTAAGAAATTTCTATGTTAAATCTAAATGGAATTATAATGAATACATTCACAACACCAATATGGAACTATCGATTCTATTAAGTACCCTACGGATAATAAAATATTTCCATGACATTAATATAAAATCGTTATATTTAGGGTGAGTATATTATTGTTCATATGACGAAACTTGAATACGTAATCTCCTTTCTTTCGTGGTTTTATGATATTGTACATTCAAGTTATTTTGAATCTTACTGTTATTGAAATAAGGTCTAGGTTTGAAGAATTGAAGAAGAAAATAAATATTGGGTTTACTATGTGTTAACATTAAGCCATAATTTAGGAATGTACTATTAGAGAGTTCATAAATATTAGTTAATAAAAGTTACATGATTTCATGTCAAAATTCAACTTACTAACTCAGCTTCGACAGGCGACGTACTTATACTTACACTTAACGTGTATTATAAGTGGATGTCCTCTTCACACAGTTGACACTTACCTGAAAATAAACAAAAACACCAATTAAATTACATATCATTGTAAAAAAACTGGAACACAGGAAGGGTTCCGTACCAATAAACGTGTTGTATGGGAGCCCCCTTAAATTAGAATTAGTTTCTGATTTTAGTAGGTACTAGCTGTAGCCCGCGACTTCGTACGCTGCATTATCTTTAGATTGATATAACTTTTCTATTTATGAACTGATTGACATGAAACAAACACTAAATGTTAAGTGGAGCAAACCGCAACGCGATAAAGAAAACCGCATCGCAATCGGTTGAGCGGTTGCTGAGATTAGCGTGCACAAACGTACAGACAAACAGACAAAAATTCTAAAAACCATTGTTTTGGGTTCTATAGCGTCCATAAAGCACCCCTATAAACTTTTTTCTTATATATCTTCAATGTACAGACAGCGACCTGTTACGATTTTATTATATTTATTGATTGATTGATTGATGTATTGATGATTATTGTTGTTATAGCTCTAAACTACAGGCAGAGTAGATTGGTTGAAAGATAAACGGTCTCTAAAGAAATACATCTGTGAAAATTTCAGCTCTCTAGCTATCACGGTTACAGAGATACAGCCTCGTGACGGACAGACAGACAGACGGACGGCGAAGTCTCATGAATAGAATAGAATAGAATAATCTTTATTTGCTAGAAATATGGTTCACAGGATGACATGTTTTTTTAAAATATGACCAAGACATATTTCGCCTGGAATACTCAGACATGCAAAATTATTTAAACTATGATATTAAATTACAATTAAAATAAATTAGAATTTATAGTTAGTATGTCAATCACCAATTAATTACATTACAAAATTATTTAAATAACTAAAATTAGGATAACGTCAAATTATTGATAATACATTGCTAAATTTCAATTAAATACATTCAATAGTTCATTTAATGTCAAGAGGCAATATAATTAACATAATAAATACAATAAATTAGAGAGATGTCAAAATAATAGAATAAACAATGTCAACAAAGTGAGATAAATAATATCTGTACATGTCAGTTCGAAAATACCCAAACAATTAACACCTCTAATTTCTTTTTTTTTAATGATAGCGGAATCGGCATGAACTTTTATTCAGGAAGTCCGTGGTGGCATAGAAGCCTTCCTGTATAAGCCATTCCTTCAATACATGGCAAAATTTTCTAAAAGGTAGCTCCCACATATGTTTTGGCAATGAGTTATATATTAGCGGCGCCATGTAAACGCAGCTTTTCCTATACGAAAAGATGAAAAAGTTCTATTTTACAGTTTGGTTACGGAACCCTAAAACTTTCTAAAAGACAGTGTTATTTTGACCCGCCAAAGAAAAAAATATCAATTCAATGACTAATGACATTTCGGATTTGAAATTCGTTTTCCTACTTTCTTATACTTTTGCTCTCAATTTAGTTATTTTTCTTTTAAAAAGTTGCCAAAAATTTCTGTAATTCATGCCCCAAATAAAGTTTGCTGTTTGATATTCGAATGGAAAATACATTGAGTAGTTGTGAATATAAATTTGGCTACTGAAAATGATTGAGTGCCTGACCTCCATTTTTATATAAGAAACTAGCTTTCTTTTTTTTTTTGTTTAACGTGAGAGAAAATCCTTATGGATGTTATGCCGGACTCCTACCGACTAAAAAACCTCACGTCACGCCCAACAGCCTGTGGTTGTGAGCCCCGGGGAAGCCCTCGGAAGGATGTCCCAGAACTCCCAACAGACCCACGGCCGCCACTGCGGCCTCGCCCAGTAAGAAACTAGCTTCTGCCCGCGATTTCGTTCGCGAGGTGAGTTTAACTATTAACCAATTGATTTTGACCTGTCCAATGCATAGGTCTTCTATTAAAACATAGGTCAAGCTGTATTATCATTTCCGCTGAACCGATTTTAATGTAACATAAAGCGTTATTTAAGTTAAAAAAATACCTACGAAATCTATTATGAAGCTACAGAATTTTGATCCAACCCCGAACAAATAAACAAACAAACAGTCACGAAGAAATACAATATAGATTTGTACTCAGAAGCCCTAAATTAGCCGAATACTTGCAGTTATTTTATTAAATTTATATTGAAAGTACCGTCACATCTATTTTTACAATTTTATAATAGTAGAGATCGGGAAGTTTAGGTAGGTAGGTACCCTTTTTTTTTTGTTTAGATGAGGGAAAATCCTCATGGATGCTATGCCAGACTCCTACCGACTAAAAAACCTCACGTAACGCCCAACAGCCTATGGTTGGGAGCCCCGGGTAAGCCCTCGGGAGGATGTCCCAGGACTCCCCATACTTAAAGTTTATTGATACGACTATAAATAATCTTAGAATATTTAGTTCTGAACACTTCAGCAATCAGTCTCATCCCTGCTTTAATTCTAATTTGAGATGCTAAAGTAACCGGTCAGTCTGCTTCGTTTTCCTGACTCACTAAACCCGTTCTGATAAAACTTGGCACAGAAAATGAATAGAGCTTGGAAAAGGGCGTAGTCTACTTTTTATCCTGAAAACAAGGTACTATATGAATTGGGTGCGGGAATACTTCATTAGGAAATTTGATTATAATTTTCAGTTCAGGTTTCGCTTTCCCTATTAGACTCGACTATTTCCTGGGACATCCTTCCAAGGACTTAAGTACCCGGGGCTCCCAACCGTAGGCTGTTGGGCGTTACGTGAGGTTTTTTAGTCGGTAGGAGTCCGGCATAGCATCCAAGAAGGATTTTCCCTCCAGTAAAAAAAAAGGCTTCTGAGTCCAAATGATTTTTTTCGTGTCTGTGGAGCTAAATTCAGTAGCTTGATCATAAATTTACAATTAGGATTTTGTAGGTAATTTTTCAACTTAAATGTTGCTATACGTTTCATCAAAATCGGTTCAGCAGAATACAGCTTGACCTATGTTTTAATAGAAGTCGTGCGTTGGTCAGGTCAAAGCTGTTTGTTTAATTGTTAAAAACCACCTCGCGAACGAAATCGCGGGCAAACGCTAGTTTATAATATTAGTAAAATTACTATACTGAGTAAGCTCAAGTATTACAGCAAAACTTTTCAATTTACAGTACTGCTAGTACCAGTTTAGAGAGTGTTTTGACCGTGACCGCTAAAGTCCAGTTTAGTCCCTAGGGCGATGCGCTCGTATGAAGCTTGCCACAGTTTTCACTATATTATCCCTGGGGTAGGGACGGCTCCTGCACAACATTTTAAAATGGATAGTAATCCTCTTTGGGCAAGGGATTGACCAAGGGAGGGATTTAGTTTTTTTTTATACTACTAAGATGATAGACAAGCTCTCGGTCCATCTGATGATGGTTAGTTACCCAGGCGCAGGTTGTAATGATTCACTATGGATTTTTTTCTTATTTATTTATTTTTTTAATTAGAAAATAAAGAATTTCTTATTCATTTATTTATTGTTTTCAAAACATCTTGAATTAACGACTGTAATTTTACTGCCAACTAGGAGCAAAGGCCTGCCTCTGTGGCGCAGTCGGTAGTAATACCGCCTGCGGCGCTGAAGGTTGTGGGTTCGAATACCACCGGAGACAAATATTTGTGTAACCCATAAATGTTTATCTCAAGAGTCTGGGTGTTTCTATGTATAATATGCATGTATTTAAAAAGTATATAAGTATTTATATCCTTGGTCTGATACCCATAACACAAGCAGGTTATTCCTAGCTTACTTTGGGATCAGATAGCGTTGTGTGAAATATCCGTGAGTATTTATTTATTTATTTTTATTTTATTTTATTGTACTTTCCGAAGTACGGAAGTGCTCGCAAATGCAAAATGTCATAAAGTAGTCACCCATCCGAGACCAGCAACAGCGAAAGTTGCTTACTGCAGTGACCGTTTATAGAACACTGAGTCAGCGGGGCTACGAGCGGTTTGCCTTAATAATATTTAAAAGAGGTTGTACTAAAACTGTACCTCACTATAAACCTGAATACCAGTACTAAAAAAAATATATAACACTTTAAAGAGGACATTACATCCGCCGTTCGCCTCTCAAATAATATCACAGCGAATTTCCGCCCAATTTCGCCCAAGTATACATTTCAGTAGAGTTATCTCCAGGCCAGTTCGCCCGACTATTTTACTTGTAAATGTATAACATGGTTGGCTGAGTTTAATGAAACTGTCACCGTTGAAACGGAAAAAATTATGTCCCGTTGCCTTCAACCAAGTATTTCTGAGACTGGGCTATGACATAACTGGTACAAGGACGATTTTATACATAATATATAAATACATAAATTAGAGAAAGTCGAAAAGATAAAATTACTCTACTTATTTTTTCATTTTCTCTAATATTAAAAAACGCGAGCCCGATAGCCGTTAAAAATCAGCCTGCATGCCGTGCCGTGCAAATCAATACACCAGCATTGATTTGCACGGCATGCAGGCTGATTCAATTTCAGAGGCCACGTTTTTATCCCCGAAGGGGTGGGCAGAGGCATATTACATGCCCACATTTCACCTTTTTTAAAATTTGTCCCACGTAATAGGTGGTGAGCCGTATTGCCGTGTTGAGATGGAAAGGCGCAGATTGTGATTGTGACTGCCTGCTGTAGAAATTTTTCAAGCCGCCTAAAAAGGCCTTCAACTTGGCTGACGACTGTCATTTTACTGGCAACCGGGACCAACGGCTAAACGTGCCTTCCGAAGCACAGAAACGCTCGCAAATAATGCCACAAAGTGGTCACGTGATGTTACCCATCCCTAATGGGTCACAGTAAATGTTGCTTACTACAATGATCGTTTACTGAACACTGAGGCTGCGAGCGCTAAAAAGAAAAAAAAAACAAAAAAAGAATATCAAGAAGAGTGAAAACGATAATCGAATTCAATTGAAAACGCATTTACTCGTTATCACATTTGTTTTACTTTGCACGAACAATCTCAACAAGCTGTCAAGGGTTTTATTATGTGGAATTGAAAAACATGCTGACAGGTGACAGCCAAGGATACAAAAGTTCTACCCTTCTGTAGACCGTTTATCTCTCAATCAATCTACTCTGCATGGGGTCTAGAGCTAACCAGACAATATCTTCGACTGACCTTAATCTGAATGGCATACCTCTCAGATCGTATTAAGTCAACAACTTCAATCACTTTTCAATTTTTGCACATACCCTTTTTGGGCGTTTTGACCTTGACTTACAAAGATAGTATCTTAAGATTAGCTATTCTTTTGTCGGGCAATAATCTTTTTTAAGATTACATAATATCGTCAGGTATATCAGGAAAGTTAAGAACTATTCTTGTCACATATTTTTTTATTTTTAAAAATCACACGATATAATTATATAATCTATATATATATAAAAATGTTGTGTGCGTTTAAGTATCTATTTAAAACTCAAAATTTACTGAATCGACTGAGCTCAAAATTGGACACGATATACAATAGGATTCAGAGATGGTTTTAGGCTACTTTATACACTTTTATCATAACAGCAATAAGAATAAAATAGCTTTAAAAAGTGATTTTACCAATAGATGGCATTGGTCGTTTTTTTTTTTAATTATATTCTGCCAGCTTTAGAACAAAATATTATAAACAACCTATTTAGAAGGTACCTAACAGATTAATGTTTTTTAAGAGAAGTACTTACCTAATAAAGAGGTCAGATATGTTATGCATGTTATTTTTGAACTTTTTGGACATTCGGAATTTTGGAGTTTTGGACTTTAGACTTTTGGAATTTTGGAGTTTTGGAGTTTTGGAGTTATGGAGTTTTGGACTTTTAGAATTTTAGACTTTTAGACTTTGGAGTTTTGGACTTTTGGACTTTGGACTTTTGGACTTTTGGACTTTTGGACTTTTGGACTTTTGGACTTTTGGACTTTTGTACTTTTGGACTTTTGGACTTTTGGACTTTTGACCTATTGGACTTTTGGAGTTGGAGTTTTAGAGTTTTGAAGTTTTGAAGTTTTGGAGTTGTAGAGTTTTGGAGTTTTGGACTTTGGACTCTTGGAGCTTTGAACATTTGGACTTTGGACTTTTGGACTATTATACTTATGTAGTTTTGGAATTTTGGAGCTTTGGACTTTAGACTTTGGACTTCTGGAATTTTGGAGTTTTGGAGTTTTGGAATTTTGGAGTTTTGGAATTTTGGAGTTATGGAGATTTGGACTTTTGGACTTTTAGAATTTGAGACTTTTAGGCCTTGGAGTTTTGAACTTTTGGACTATTGGACTTTGGACTTTCGGACTTTTAGACTTTTAAACTTTTAGACTTTGTAGTTTTGGACTTTTGGACTTTGGACTTTTGGACTTTTGGACTTTTGGACTTTTGGACTTTTGGAGTTTTGGACTTTTGGACTTTTAGACTATTGGACTTTTGGACTATTGGACTTTTTGACTTTTTGAGTTTTTGTCTTTGGACTTTTGAACTTTTGGACTACTAACTCCTATGTATATTTCATGACATTTCTTTCGAAAAATAAGGTCACGAAGAAGTTTCACTTCTTACGTGTGTACAATATTACACGCATACATTTTTTTTTAAAATGTACCCATTATTTAGTTTGTTACTCATTTCTCATAGGTACATAAAACCACCATAAAAAAGTCACAGCGAAGCGTGGCAGGGCCGCTAGTTCTATATAATTTAAAACTTTCCACACGATACGTGAAAAGGTTGGGCCTTTTCGCATTTCGAGTAAAAGTTTCCGTAATAATTTTTCTCGTGGTGCATTAAACTTGAAGACCTTCAAAAACCCCTGGTGGGGCCGTATGCTTGTCTGAAACTTTAGCGGTATAAAAAAAACGATCGGAATTTGAAATCTTCCTAAAAGTTTTAGGCATCAACCTCACTGGCTAGCAATGTATTTTACTCATTATAGCTTAATGGTATACTGTGTTAATGGTGTAATTGCTTGTAATAAGACTAGAGGATACTATCTCATTATCCTGGGACATCCCTCCGAGGGCTTACCCGGGACTTCCGACCGTATGCAGATGGTAGAACACGTGTGGTTCTAGTCGGTAAGAGTCCGCACAGCATCCACGCGGGATTTCCGCACGAAAAAAAGGCTACTCTCTTTGTAGTTATATGCGTTTACTTTTATTGTAATTCGAGGCACAAATTAGAGATAGTACAGAATGGAAAGCTATAATACTAAATTCGCTGAGGCTACACACACATAGACACCGCTCACAGAGTTCACAGACACGAGGTCAACAGATTTTCATAGTAGTTTTCGATACTGATTTGTGCGCGAGTGTGCGTAGCAGAGGGTGGGTGTGAACAAAAAAGTACGTACATGAGATTTCCATCTGTACTATCTAATTTGTGTTCGAGGATCGTTATTGTTTACCAGGAAGAACAAAACAGTCCGATAGTTTTGTTCTTCCTGGAAAACAACTATTGCACCATGGAACATGTACCACTAACGATATTGTTCTAGCTAGAGAGGCTGATAAATCAAAACCAGCCCCTGTTAGACGGCTCAGCTTACATACATGGATAAATCCATCAACACCAAAACGTAGGCATCGCGTGCCTTATACAGGATGATTCACTGCTCGTCTCAGAGCGAAGTGCCGACAATAAATACTGCCCACACGCATTCACCAGGTTATTTATTTTCTGGATCAGCCTGTATCTCAAAATAGAATTATACCTTTTATGTACAGGGTGAATGAGAGAAAGATAAGTTTTGATGGAGCGTAATGTAGTTGAGTAGCGATTGTCAAGATAAATGTCAATCTATTTATTATGAATCGAAACCGATTGACTGAATGACGAATGAATTCCTTATATTCAAAAAAATTGTGCATGAATTCAGGATTCCGGAGTTCGGGTTCCCTAAATCGGATTCCGGACTCCAGATCCCGGAATAAGAATCCCAGTTTTGGATGTTGGGCTTCCAAAACCTGAATCCTCAAGACGGAAAATTGGATTTCGGAGTCTGAATCCCGGAATCTGCCCGGGATCGCCATTTCCATGGTCGAATCAGGCGCGATGTACGCGCGAATTATTTTTCTGTCTTGTCGTGAATGGTCGCATCGTTTGTTCGCAACGATCGTGTTGTCGAGTTTAATTAGGATAACGCCTCGCACTTACTTGAGATAATCCTTGAAGATTGTTATCGATAGCACAGTAATGTAATATGTAGGAACATAATCGTGTAGCTAGGTATCGTTCCAAGATGGATTTCTGCTGAACAGCGCCTGATTCCATTAGGTATTACATATGTACATACATACACACAATATAGGTCATTAGGCATTATCCCCGAACGGGTGTCCAGAAGAATATATTATAATTATGACCAAATTTCACCTTTTCAGAATTTGTCCCACGTAAAAGGTGATGAGCCGTATTGCCGTGTCGACACAAGAACCAGCATTTTATTTCTAAAAAAAACTGTGCGTCAATTTTCAGTTCAAAAATCGCAATCCCACAGTCCGTAACAGTGGGCTGTTTACGGACGTGGCCTGCTGCATAAATAAGTCGTTTTGTAGACTCGATCAATTGCGCGCCGTGTTTATGTCGTCGACTTGCAAATGTTTCGGCTTTTGTTGCGATGCCTTAGGTCTAGTTCATATGGTCACACTTTGGTGATTCTTCATGGACCACCAATTATAGGGTTTGATATGGGTTGAAATTAAATAAATATTCATGAGCTTCGTGTATAAAATATATAATTGCAGACTGATACCAGTAATACTATAACTTAATAAGATACTATACGATATAAGATAGGACCTAACCCATAGCGTGCGGGGAGACGTCTGCTGCGCCCAGCGAGTGTTTGCGCCTTGGTAAAAGAGTATAAAACTTACGCGTCAGCAGTGTCCCTACAACACTATTGGGAAATATGGTTTGAAACATCTTTTAGCAGTCGTGTATAATGTGTTTTAATAAAGATAAAATACCCATCTGTTTGAAACATTAATGAATAACTAAAAAAAAATTTTTCAATGAAAAATAAAACCGACTTCAAGCAAATCCTGAAAAATAAAATTTACTTAGCACAAAGTAATATGTATTTTGATTTTATCAGATTTTATTCAATATCATATTGAAGTCGGCGCCAAGTAAACCCATAGTTTTATGTAGGTATTATATTGATGGCACCAACTTCAATATTATATTGAATTAAATATGATAAATCAAAATACATATTACTTTGTGCTAAGTAAATTTTATTTTTCAGGATTTGCTTGAAGTCGGTTTTATTTTTCATTGAAAAATTTTTTTTCATCATTTTAAGTGACGGGTGAATCGAAAAATATATCTATCTAGGTGAAAGTTCTCATCGATACAAATCAATCAAGCCCAAACACAAGGTAGCTGCTGTAAATCGTTAAGGAATGCCCTCGACTGTCTTTCGACTCTATCATCAGATCGACTCCAGACCTTCATTAAAATGTAGAACATTAAAGCACTTAATTAAAAAGTTAACGAGCGCACTAGTTGTCCCTATAATTTTCGGTGATTGCCCTCGTTTTCTCCTGGATCCCATTATCACATCCTGACTTGGTGAACATGGGACCACCTCAGAAGTAAACCCTATTCAACAAAAAAAGAAATTTTGTAATCCGTCTATAATTGACGGAAATATCGCTTGACATACATAAAAAAAAATACATACAGACGAATTGAGAACCTCCTCCTTTTTTTGAAGTCGGTTAAAAAGATAAATAGGTTGCATCAGTTGATGAGATACGTGGGTACTATACGCTCGCTGGGAACTCCTTCCGAAGACTTACCAGGGACTCCAGCCATAGGCATTTTATAGAAACCGTGTAGTTTTAGCCGGTAATCCGGCATGGCACTATGCGCTTAGTCCCATGGTGCGGTTTATTGAGCGTTGTGTCTCTATAAAAAAAGTTTGTAAATTTCCGTATTTTCCAACAAAAAGTCCAGCATGCGCGTCCAGGCAACATAATATAATAGTATTACATTCAGATTGGCAACTCCCTGCCACACCAAAGCTGTCATTATAGTTGACTGACGTGTTGAGGGAACATTTGCTTAGCAGTATTGGTCACACGCACGCAATCAAGCTGGAGTTTCCGCCCTGTGGTCCAGGTGCACAGCTTCAATCACTCAAAAAAAAACAGTTCGGTTATCACTCGAAGGTTGATCAAGTAAATTGTAAACGAAAAAAATCTTTTTCGATGCCTCTGTGGCAAAGGTGGTCTGATACCCATAACACAAGCAGGTTATTCCTAGCTTACTTTGGGATCAGATAGCGTTGTGTGAAATGTCCGTGAATATTTATTTATTTATTTATTTAAAAGTATGTACTACCGCCATTGTGTACACAGCCTATTGGCGTCAATATACTCTTAATATTTCGCACTATATTCGATCGTAGGACCAGTCGCGCACGTATTTGCATAGTATTGTCTTGTGGTTTATTTACGGTTTCGCCTTTTTCTTTTTATACCCTTCTCAGCTTACGTTTTTTAAGTTAATCTTTTTTTTTATTTTTATAATTCTGCTGTCTCTTTTCAAGAAACTGCTTTGGTAAGTGTAAATACATTATCAAGTGGGAAGGTCGCTGAATTTGAAATAATTGAGGTTTTTCATGAAGAAGTTAGTCAGGAAGGGTGTTGAACTTCGCAGTCTTTTTATGTTATTAATTATGTATGTTACAACTTAGCAAAGTATATGTGTGACGTTAATGTACAAATTGCTCAACAGATTAAGATCAATTTTAGAACAAATTAGCTATCCTATAACTCTGCGGGCTGAAGACTGCAAGCGACGTTTCATATCATTTAATGTTGATTGACTTGTTGAAGCAGTAGTATGGTAGTGTATGCGACCGCCCTTATTGAGGACTTGGTTCTGAATACCGGGGTTATTCTATGTATGGTATGTGTTTATTATTATATTGCAAAAGTCGACTTGTCTATGACTAGTTTCCCAATATAAAAAGGCGTGCAATGTAGTGGACGACCCGTTTTCGACGGTCGACCGCTGCAGAGTAAACAACTACACACCTTGGTGATCAGTGTGATCCATGTGATATCAGTGTCGCCGTGATTGTAAGAATGTTCTAAGTTACTTACTGATTAGATACTTGTGTAATGATTACGTTCAGGTCGTAGTAAATTTGTTAAATAAAGTGATAGAAATCTGTTTTTTTATTAACATTCCTGGTGATTGCTAACAATATAATATGTTTATCAGTTAGCTTAATCTTGCATACAGAAATGACTCACCATAAAAACCATCGTATTAAACTTTCATATGATTATGACTATGACATAGTGTCTCATAATACTTTCCATCCTTTCCTCGATTACGATAACAGGAATATAAAGAGATTGGCCAATGCCGTGGAAAATTAAACGACGTCCATTCTCAAATAACCAGAAAGATATCGCGATTGGGACCCGTACGGTCCATCTGGCTTAAGGGCCCTTTCTATGATAAACTCTCATGCTATTTATCATTGAGAAGGTTAGGGAAGGGCCTGGATGCGGAAGCCGGAGGACCGGTTGTTATGGCGATAATTGGTAGAGGTTTATAACCGAACATGAGGACGTTACGCGGTTTTACTCGCGTAATTCCCGTTCCCATGGGAATACGGGAATAAAATATAGCCTATGTTCACCGCAAAGAGTGTAGCTTTTCAACAGTGAAAGAATTTTTCAAATCGGTCCAGTAGTTCCGGAGCCTATTCGATGCAAATAAACAAACAAAAAAATAAACAATCAAATCTTTCCTATTTATAATAACGGGTGTTTTTTTTAGAGGTATAGAACTTTAAGTTGGCCTAGCTGTTTTAACCGGCGGTATTTTTGTCAGCTGTAAAGTGATTTATGTTTAGTATGGTTTGGCATTTTAACATAAATAGACTGAAGCCTGAACAATGCTTCCAAATTGTGCAAATTTATTTTGAAAATCATGGTTCTTCCCGAAATGCGTATCGTGATTTTCATAAGCGAATTTTCTTTAGCGGTGCAGCTCACTTTTGGTTGAATGGATACATCAATAAACAAAACTGCCATATTTGGGGTGATGATGATCCTCAAGTGTATGTTGAGACACCGTTACATCCAGTAAAACTGACTGTGTGGTGTGCTTTATAGGCTGGTGGAATAATTGGTCCGTACTTCTTTAGAAACGATGCTGACCAGAATGTTACAGTCAATCGTGACTGCTATAGAGCGAAGATTACTGACTTTTTCGTTCATCAATTGAACAACCATGTTGTGCAGGAGTAGTGGTTTCAACAAGACGGCGCAACATGTCACATTGCTCGTGCCACAATTGATTTATTGAAGGAAACGTTTGGTAACCGCATAGTTTCACGTTTTGGACACGTGGATTGGCCTCCAGAGTCGTGCGATTTTACGCCACTTGACTATTTTCTGTGGAGATATGTGAAGTCGCTCGTCTACGCCGATAAGCCCGAAACGATTGACCACTTGGAGGATAACATTCGGAGCGATATTGTCGCTATACGGCCACAAATGTTGGGAAAGTCATCGAAAATTGGACCTCTAGATTAGACTACGTCCGAGCCAGCCCTGGCGGTTATATGCCAGAAATCATATTTAAATTATAATGCCAGAAGATTTCCTTTCGAATAAAGTCATTTCCATATCAATAAAAACAATCACCTTTGTTTTATTCCATTTCAAAGTTCTATACCTCGAAAAAAAACACCCTTTATTATAAAATATAGTACAGAAGCCTGCAATATGCTGATTTAATTGTTTGTTCCTCTTATTAATATTCCTGCTTACTAATAATTGTTATATAATATTAGTAGTAAATTAAAATAGCAAGCGATTGCTAATGTTCATAGGCTACGGTGACCACATTGCATCGGGTCGGTCGTTTGTCTGCCATCTTAGTAGTGTATAAAAAAGTTATGTATTCACAAGAGATAACTCAAGATAACTCGGCTAAAAATGAACTCGGCGCGCTGCTTTTTTTTTAACGTGAGGGAAAATCCCATGGAAGCTAAGCGGGACTCCTATCGACTAAAAACCTATGGTTCAACAGCCTATGGTTGGGAGTCCCGGGTAAGCCCTCGGAAGGATGTCCCAGGGCATTCGGCGCGGTGCTGTCACCTGTCATGGCGTCTCCACTACTATCATTCATCATCATAACCTATCACTAACGTATCGAGCTGCATTGCCGTTTTACAATATTATAAACATCATCAGTCGTAATATTTTAAAACTTATATACTTCTCTAATTTAACTTAGGCATTCGAAAGTTCTAAATGTAAAACTACCAACAGGCTAATTGAAAACTTTAGTTCAAAACCAAATTGCGGTGTGAATTTTTAACAGCATACCAAACTGACGGTTTTTAACTAAGAAACTTAACCTGCAAGAGTTTACGTACGCTAAATAACTTGATGAAACTTCAGAAAGCTTAATCTTGGGTACCAAGTTGGAGTTTACAAGAAACATTTTCACTGCCTTTAAAGTTTTGGCAGGAGTTAACCTTCTGTTATTTTATTTACATTGCCGACGTATGCGAAAATGGAAGTTTGTGAATAAATAAAATGAATAATTTATTGACACCTTTAATGAAGCTCTCGAAACTCCGGTTGCTCAGTGTTTTGTAAATGATCACCATGTATGATATGTTTATCTTAAATACAAATAATATTATGCTTTTGAGATAGGGGACTCTTTGCGGCGTATCCATTTATGAATGTTTTCGTGGCTCGGAAGGTACGATGAGCCATCAGTCACAGCTGTGAGTTTCTTGGTAATTTCTAAGTTTGATAGGCTTCCAAAATTCTTGTGTTACTTATTAATAAACTAGTTAATACCCACAGCTCCGGCCGCGAGGTAAGGTTTTATCATATAGGTTCGGTTTCCCCAAACGCATACAGTATGAGTTCTTCAAAAGGGATCTTAGAAGGTTCAGGGACGGCAGCGCGAGAGGCGAGATGGCGCCACCATTGGTGTTGCAAACGTCCATAGGCTACGGTGACCACGGGTAAATCTCGTGGGCCGTATGCTTGTCTGCCACCTTGGTGGTATAAAAAAAAGGTACGATTCCAACAGAGACTGGTTCTCGAGATAAAATGTAGCCTATGTCCGCTCCTGTACTGAGATAGATATTGTTTTCGTATTAAAATTTCTCAGAATCGTTTCAGTATGATGGAACTTCTCCTTTATTTTATTATCGTGAGGAAAACCCTACTTGAATGCTATGCCAAACTCCTACCGACTAAAAATCTCACGTATCCTACCTATCTACCTAACTGCCTACGGTTGGGAGCCCAGAGCAAGCCTTCGGAAGGATACCCAAGGACTTGATGGACTTTCTCCATGAATCACTCTATATATTGCAAGAGATACTTAATATTGCATACACACATATATATAATCACGCCTTTTATCCCCGAAGGGGTAGGCAGAGACATATTATATGCCCACATTTCACCTTTGAGATTTTTTTAAAATTATCATTTTCTTTTTATGTTTGTTTTTGTTTACTGTGAATGATACTGAAAACTGAACTAAAATCCGTTAAGTATGTTGTTTATAAAGCTGCCAAAAAAGCGAATTCATTTTATATTTAGTAGGAATAGAAGGAAAATAGGTATTGCGATGCTAGTTAAAAGTTTTTCTTAAACTTCCGCAGCACTTCCTGTCAACAAATCTTAATTAGTTCAACTCCAAAACTCTGTAATTTCGTGACTTCGTTAATTACTACGAGGAGTAGAAGAGGTACTTAGAGGTCTCATTCTTTAATGAAGGATTCGTTTAAAAAGAACTTCTTGACCAACCAAAGTACGTTGAATAAATAAAGTGACAATAAATCATTACACGTGTAGGCGATGCCGCAGTGGCGGCCGTTGGTTTGTTGGGAGTCCTGGGACATCCATCCGAGGGCTTACCCGGGGCTCCCAATCATAGGCTGTTGAGCGTTACGTGAGGTTCTTTAGTCGGTAGGAGTCCGGCATAGCATCCATGAAGGATTTTTCCTCACGTTAAAAAAAAGCATTGCTCGTATCCTTTGGTAATAGAACGTTACTTCTTTAGATGACATCTTGTAATATAACAATGCCTGTAACTCTCAATATCTTCTGAACTCCCACTACAGTACTCATTGATTTAAAAAGCCGGTCAAGTGCGAGTCGGCTCGCGCACGGGGGGTTCCGTACCAATAAATGGCAAAAAAAACACGTTTATTGTGTTTCTTTATATTTTATAATTATAGTACTCGCAGATGCGAGTACCTACTATAATTTCATCTATCGATCAAAATATTAAAAAAATAATTTGCTACATGACTGTCATAAAATAAAATTCCATGAAAGACTATTCTACTTCTACATCCATAAATCAAAATGGAGGGTATCCAAAAATTGTTACTTGTAAAATCTGTTAGGCATTAAAATTAGAGAAATGGCCGGAACGTTAGACTATTCAGAGCCATCCAACAAAATTTATGCTGAAACTCTTGCATAAATTGCAAGTTCCTGTTAAATGTATCTATTACACGTTGACACTCTTTAAGGTGCAGTTTCTCTAACGCTACTAATTATAAAAGAAAAATAAATTATTGCAAAATACTAAATTAAGTTTTATTTTTCTGCCGTTCTGTGGCAGATTGTTGTCTTGGTTAGGCAGAGGTAACGGGTTTAAGGCCTTTCCGACCATTGGCTCCCCTGAGCTGTTCCACCAGGGGAAACGATGGGAGGACTATCTAAACAAGGTTGCTATTTGCACTTTAAAATAAAAGTTTGCATAGTAATTGCTTTAAAAATATTTTAACTCAAAGTTGTAATTAAATAAGATACGACAAGAATTTAAACTTTAAACTTCAAAAACTTGAAAGGTATTGTTTATCTTAAGAATTACCCTTGAACCGGTCCGTACCCGCGAGGGGATATCACTTATCTGCGTTCAAAACACAACATGTCGTAAAAGTTTATACAGGGTGCGCTCGTCAGTACAAGGACTCATGATAAGCTTACAGCATGTCATATTAAAATTGCAACACTTTGCACATTGTTATTCAAATTCAAAGATTGTTTGTCGTGATTTGAATAACAGTAATCTATGCTGACAAGTCATGAGACGTATAATATTGTGTAATCGACATTGTGAAGGTATATAAAGTGTTTAATTTAATTTTTGTGAAATCTTAACAATAAACGTTATTAAGTAAAATGAGAATTATCGAAACCAGTCCACAAGTGGTGTATATCTACAAATTATCGCGATTAACGCCTTTCCAAGTGTTTGCTCAGGATTGCTCAAACCAAAAAAACCTAACACTTTTCCATTCTTTCTGTAATATTTTGGAGAACATGATCAAAAATAATCTAGACTCCACAGAGTAATCTCAAAGAGTATTTTAACTGTACGTAGTGTAGCTAAGTTCTTGCAAGGCATGTCGTGATTAAAATATAAGTTACATTTGAAAGTCTCATATATTTGAAATCATTTCAACGCATAGTACCTCTCGTTGCCAAGCAAGGGAGTCACCGATCTCCATAACATTCAAAGATACATCTTAGTATAATTTCTTAGTAGATAGGAATACTTTCAATTTCTAATAAGAATTAGGTGTGGCACAGTGCTTACAAGTTTTGTATGTGCATTAAGTAATTTTAATACGAACAGTCGCACCGAATACTGCCTCTTATGATACAGGTCACCCTCGTTTAAGAGGCAGGGATATCAAAAATTGTAACTGATGTATTGTATTTTTATTAAGTATATTTAAGTTTACACAATTAAGCCTACCACACAAGATTCTCTATTGTGTGTTACACTGTACTTTTTTAGATGAAATAAATTATCTTATCTTATCTTAAGTCTTCATACGCACCTACAATAGGTTTGAACGTCCAAGACCGCAATCGTCCGCAGTGACCAAGTGTCGCATCAGTAAGACTACACCCTAAGCGTGAACACTTCGTGCCCTGGCGACGCTCCAACCCGCAAGTGGTCGCAGATGACGAAGCGTCTCCGACTCGTTATCGTCCAGATGATAAGTAGACCTGCGACTTTCGGTGGAAATGATGGTCAATTTGTGGAGGGATGGACTGAGATGTTTAATGGACGATCTTCTGGTCACACACGCGATCAGAATGGTTAGTGGTGAGTTGTCTAGAGTCTAGAGTTATATTATTTTAAAGAAAAAATGTCTACAACTGCTTAACCGTATTTAAAAATTAGAGGGTCAAGATATGCTGAAGTAGCATAGGGTATGTAATGTATACTTACTCATGTTCCATGTCTTGAAGGAGCGAAGCAATAGCACTTAATATAATAGTCTACAAATCTGACAGATTTTCAGGTAGATCCTTTATGAGTAAGGTAGAGATCATTAGATGATAAAGTCGTAAGTTTACAACGTTCTGTTGCAAGGAAAACGCATAGGCCCTAAATTGCACATTGAGAATTGCGTTGCTTCCTGGACACTGGTTTTCACTAAGGACTATTTTGAATGCTGAAGGAGCTGAAATTCAAAGGGCAAGTAGCAGATATGTAATACTCGTGGATTCATTATTGTTAGGCTTTAAAATTCAAAAGTCTTTTTCTCGCGAAAGTTCCCAGAACATAGTAAAAGCTATAGTCAAACATGGAGGTCGACACTATCAACAACAGAAGAGTAGTGCGTAAGGTGTTTCCAAAAAAACTTTGGGAACCATTTTGACCTCTCCTGCTCATGGTGCATCCTGCAGTATAACGAGCGAGCCTACGAAGCTGTTTACATACATACATACATACATATGGTCACGCCTTTATCCCCGAAGGGGTAGGCAGAGGCATATTATATGCCCACATTTCACCTTTTGTAACCCAAAGATGTTCTGTGTTACTCACCAACTAGCGTGAGGTAGCTATGCAGAGAACTCTATCCCAGGGCGCCTTATTTCTGAGTTTCCAGTCTGTGTGCAAGGGTAGGCTAGGGCTCTGACGAAAACAGACAATAGGGTGTACACACATATATTTACTAAGTACACAGAGATACACAGAGACACACAGAGAGCTTATTCACTGATAGACACAAATATCACAGGTACACAGAAATAAAGTCTAATTCCACTTAATAGACCACTGCCGCGTGAGCAGGTAGAACGGGTAAGCAGCTAACTACACTGTAATAGGGTGACAATTACTGGCCTTGAGTAAGCTGAGAGCAGCACAGCCCGAGAATGCCACGTGGAGGCGGCTGGTCCCTCTCAAAACACCTCGCTCATGTAGTCCACGTGTCATTGGGTGTGGCTCTGCCAACCGTGGACGGGCCGCTTTTCCCCGTAGTAAAAAAACCCTGTTATGACAAGTAAACGACAAATGAAATAACTGACATCGCGACCGACGAAATTCGAACCGCTTAGCAAACAAGAAATGACGCTTACCGGTATCCCGGGTGTAGGTTGACACAGAGTCCAACTCCTTCCGAAGAGAATAAGTTAACTCAGACTAATTCCTTAACAGGTCCTCATGTTGCAACTAACAACCTCCAAAGAAAAATTGAGGCGTGCCACTCAGAGTAATCTCAATCCCTCGTCCTTAGCCGATGGTCAAAGGAGACTCGGAACCTTGTATCAGGGCTTTATCCCCTCTCTCACGTGGAATCGTCTCGAATTTTCTTCTAAAACCAGCTTTCATTCAATGCAAAAACGATTCGTCACTCGTCCTTATGACATCCTGTCATTCTGACAGCAGAAATGTCACCACTGACAACCGATTAAAAAAATAACTCGATAAGGCTGCTTTCACATCCTGAATACTGCATCTATAGAAAATAAATGCTACACTTTGTATAATGTGTCCCACGTAATAGGTGGTGAGCCGTATTGCCGTGTTTAAATGGACAGGCGCAGGTTGTCATTGGCTGCTGTTGAAATAAAGCCTTCAACTTAGCTTAACGACTGCGATACTAACGATAAAAGGTACCTACCTAATCTATGTATTTTTCCAGGCCCTAGCCTATTTCTGTACCAAATTCCATCAGGGCGTCACTGCGTAAAAGACAGACAAAGTTACTGTCGCATTAGTATAGTTAAAATTCAAATAGACACAATGAAACATTCGACATTCCCAATATTTTTCTTCCAAAGTAACACAGTTCAAGTTAGATCTAACACAGAATTCTCTCAAAGTCAGTGATATTCAAAGCGTCATTGACAGAAAACAAAAGCGGGGATGATGTGGAAATGGAAAAAGTTTTATCCCAAAACTTGAGTTTGTGTGTTTGAAAACAACTATTGAATGCTATGTTATTTGCACTTGCGAGTAACTTGAGCGAGCTCTTCAGATCTAAGTTCAAATGTTCGAAATTAAATGAGTGAAACTTCGCTAAGTGTGTAACGGGACTTACGGTTTAAAGTTAAAGAACGAAAAATGCAGCCAAGTTGGACTAACTTGTGTACGTGAGGAAGTAGCCGTGAGTGTGGAAAAATGGTAGTTTAGAGTAGAAATTTGATTGTTTATTCGTGGCTTATGCGCTATAACAAAACTTCACACAGATTCTTTTTATGTGAACGTAATTACGTAAACGAAGATTACCTTTCAATATACCTCTTTTATTTTTCAGATATATGGATCACACAGCAGACGCGGACTTGTTATCAGTTTAGAAAGAAATAGTAGGTATAATATAGCCAGTTTCCTGACTGCATTATTGTACACCTCACAGATCAAAACCTACCTCGAGGAAATAAAATAGTTTAATGAAAACAGAAATACATTAAAAATCTTTACAAAAAGACCATCTCTTGGCTGAAAACTCTAATGCCTTTTTCGTTAAGAGTCAAAAGTCAAAATTTAAGTAACACAAACAAAAGACGATTACTTCTAAAGAGTAATTAAAACGCCCAAGGCAATATAACTCACTCGACAAGAACTCAACTTAGAATCCAAATAAAGGGAGCATTTCTAAATAACAGAACACAAAATGTCGGGGACTTGACTTAGTAAATGGACCACCAAGTTAAGATACCATCACGAGACAATAACATCCTTACATAATTTATTATGTCGTTGGCAAAAACTGGCGGCTATGGTTCCAAGTTCAACTATGGGAGTGACACACGGATGGATAGAATACTGAACAAGGCTCTTTTTAACATAAGGAAAATTCTACATAAATGCTATGCAGAACTCCTACCGACTAAAGACCACACGTATCCTACCTGATGCCTACGGTTCAGAGCCCCGGTGAAGCCCTCGGAAGGATGACCCCAGGATTATCAACAGACCTTGGCTGCCACTGCGGCCTAACCAAGGGGATTCGAGTGCTATTCCGCGTCTTTGGGGGGTTGTTCGGGTGTTATTCCGCTTCTTGTGACGTGTGCGAATCTTTCACGTCACGCTGTCATCTTGGGCCTGCTTCTGTAAGGACGGTGAGCAGCCCCCTCACCGTCTTTAGGCCGTCGGAGGTCGATATCTTGGGCGAAACTGACTAAGCCTAGAAAAATTTGATATGAGATGAGAATACACATGGCTTTTTTTTTTTTTTTTTTTTTTAACGTGAGGGAAAATCCTCGTAGGATGCTATGCCGGACGCCGTAACGCCCAACAGCCTATGGTTGAGAGCCCCGGGTAAGCCCTCAGGAAGGATGTCCCGTGACTCCCAACAGACCTACGGCCGCCAATGCGGCCTCGCCCAGGGGGTGGTTCGGGTGCAATCCCGCGTCTATGGGGGGTTTCGGGTGTGACCCCGCTTCTAAGGGGGGGCGTGCGTGAGTGCTCACGTCACGCTGCCGTCATGGGCCTGCTTCTGTAAGGACGGTGAGCGGCCCTCTCACCGTCCTCAGACCCCCGGTCATGGAGGCCGATAGTCCTCAGCGAAGACACGTCGGCGGCGCCCAGGGCGCCGACTGCGGAACTCGGGTGGGAGAGTTCTCTCCCGCACCCGGCCCGCCGCCTCCTTCGCGAGCATGACCTGCTCGCAGAAAGAGGCGGCGCAGTCCCACTTACTCCCGCTGGAGAGCATGGCTCGCACCATGGCCTCAAGCGAGAGAGTGTCCACGCCCAGACCCACTACGAGGACCTGTCGCTGTTGTGCCCACGCCGTGCACTCCACCAGCGTGTGGAGCGCTGTGTCATCGCTGCGGTCCTCGCAGTGCTGACATTCGGCCGTGGTTTCCCGGTGTTTTCGCCACAGATACCTACCGAAGCTACCGTGCCCGGCAAGCATCTGTGTCAACCGGTAGGAGAGAGCACCGTGTCTTCTCTCCAGCCACTCGTCCATGACCGGTCTGACGGCCGCGATTGTGGCGAATCCCCCCTTTGGTTGCTCAAGTCGCATCTTCCATGTCTCCAGGGTTTCCTGGTGGAGCAGGGTCCGCTGGGCCTCGATTTCTCGAGACGCAGGCCTTTGGCCCCTCTCCAGCGCCTCCTTGCGCCATCTGAACAGTGACGCAAGGGCTCTCGCTTCCAGGTCCCATGGAGGGGTCCCGGCTAGGAGACATGCCGCCTCACCGGAGATCGTGCGGTATCCTCTTATCACCCTGACGGCCATCACTCTCTGCGGGCTCATCAGTCTAGCCTCATTGCTGGCCGTCAGGGTCTCCGCCCATACGGGAGCCCCGTACAGGGCCATGCTTCGCACGATCCCAAGGTACAGCCTCCTGTAGGGAGCGTTGGGTCCCCTGATGTTGGGCATCAACCGCGCGAGTGCGGAAGATGCTCCCCTCAGTTTTGGGACCAAACTTCGGAAGTGGTGTCCGAAGTTCCACCGGCCATCGAGTACGAGCCCCAGATACTTCATCGAGGGCTCGATGCCGATGCTGACGCCCCCCACCTGTAGGCTGGATCCCGCAGGTGGCCCCATCCGAGGTCCGTGGAAGCACAGAGCCTCGGATTTGTGAAGGGCGACCTCGAGACCCAGCCGCCGAATCCGACCCACGACCTGAGCAACCCCTGCCGTGGCCTCAAGTGCTGCGGCACGGTGCGTTGCTCCCCGCGCCGTAACGAGGGTGTCGTCGGCGTAACACGTTACGCCGACCCCTCTGAGCAACGGACCACAGAATACACATGGCTTCATCATGTATCTACATGTGGGCTGGTCATATCTGTAGAAGAACCGATGGCCATTGAAGCCAACGAAATCTGGAAAAAAGACCGTGTGTTCTTACATGTGGGATATGACGACTCACCGCCAGATGGACCGACGACCTGAAGAAGTTTGCAGGGAGTGACTGGATGAGGAAGGCGCAGGACGTGTATTTGACGTAATTTGGGAGAGGCCTACGTCCAGGCCTAAATTTTTTGAAATTTGAGAATACACTGTCACAGACTGTGCGGATTCTGGTTAAGAACATAAGACCTATACCCCCAGCTGAATGAAACTTCTTGAAGATGGTCGCAGTGAGGGATTAATCATAGGTGACGTTGACTGCTTTCCATCAGGTGGACAGTATACTTGTCTAACTTATTAATGTTATAAAGCATTCTATTTAGGATGATTTTCCGCAGATGTTTCTAAGAAATTTGATGGGCATACATAATGGATGAAATTCACTGCCGTAATAAATAAATTGGTCAAAATAATACTAACAGTAAAAGCCGATTTGATCCGAGAGGTATTCAATCGGGGAATTACTTTCGAATTAATAACAATATTTAAAGAATGAAATATGAATTAGGTATATAATAACACGAAAGTCTAACCGAAGTACTTTCAGTTAGTTTATTAAAGATTAAAGAAATAATCAAAGAGTGAAATACTTAATCAAACAGATTAAATTAATTTGAAGAATTGCGTTTCAAAAATAATTGTTATCCAGCTTTTTAATTACATTTTCTATGGCTGTCCGTTAATGTGCAATAACAATTAATTAAGTTTACGCTTTGTGGATCCAATAAAATGCAGTCTCATCATAATGTGAGATAGTAAAATTATATTAAATCTGAGTGTTTGTACTTCCTTATAGCTTGGCATAGATCGCTTGAAATATGATATTCATTTCACTTGTGGGTAAATGTATGTTATTAATTTATTACTATTATCTATATATATAACTAGCGGACGACACGCGGTTTCACCCTCGTAGTTCCCGTTCTCGTGGGAATACGGAAATAAAATATAGCCTATGTTCACCGCAAATAGTGTAGCTTCCTAACAGTGAAAGAATTTTTCAAATCGGTTCAGTAGTTCCGGAGCCTATTCGTTACAAACAAACTAACAAAAAAACAAATCTTTCCTCTTTATAATATTAGTATAGTAGTAGTATAGTTATATTTTATTTATGAGAGAGATATTATGAGATAATTATTATCTCATAATATCTCTCTCATAAATAAAATATACTATTCATGCTGATGCATTTGCAATGAATCACCATGTTGGCAATATTTTTATAGCTATTGGCATGACAGAATTTCACCTGATCAGAAATGGTAACCGTGACGTACCTATAACCGTTTGCAAAAAACATAATTATATTTTTAGCAACTCAAACCTACTTTATTAGATCTTTTTACCTAACTGCGCGACGCAAAGGAAGTATTCTGTCTAGCATAAAAGAGTATTACTTATCCAAAAGCTCCTGATGTCCACCATAATTCCACTACAATCCAGGAAAACTCAACCTTCAAATGCAGCAGTAGGAAATATATAATTTAAACTCGAGTTACTCCTGGCCTACTGAGATTTATACGCCATCGGCACACGGTTTGAACCGTAGAATAGGTATAGTATTTCGGAATCAAGACCACTTAAATCACCGATGTAACAAAAATATATTCATTTCGCACAATCCTAATACAAAGGCACTTATGAAACATCAGGAATACAAAGCCAAAGTAGTACCACCAGAAGAACTGGCAGGTAACTCAGCGGGCTATTCTAGTGTCTCCACAGAACCTAGAATACCCTCGAACACAACCTAAACCTAATCGACTCAAAAATAGAACTGTCAATCGACCAAAAGCCATCAATAACTTGTTCTATGACCTACAAGCCTGTATGTTAGATAAGTAAACTAAGTAACTCAAGCCCCTCGTCACGTGTCAAGCCAAGACCGCAACGGGCCAGGAAGCGCCCCAAAAATTGGTTTTCGGCTCGCCAGCGCATAAGATTAATTCACTCATATGAGTTTCAACCATAGAGCAACGCATCTATGACTTTTATCGGGAAGGGAGGTGCCCCTAAAGAAGTACTGAAAGAGCAAGTATAGAATTAACCATTATTTGCTTGATAAGAAAGCCTGGAAATGATCTCCTTGCTCTGCTGGATTCTTAAACAACACCTATGCTATAATTTTTACAGTCCATATTATTTTAATAGGACACTAAAAAGAATAGCTCGCAGAGTTTCTTGCCAGTTCTTCTCAAGCTTGCCGTGTGTTGAACCGGGGGGGTACTACCTTTGTTTTGTATTCTTGACGTTTCGTAAGAGTATGCGAAATCAATGATAATGTTTTCATTTTCAGTACGCTTATACACACACATTTATATAAAATATATGTGTGTGTGTCTGAAATTATGAGTGTATTGTTGTGATTGTTTAGTGTAAGTTCCACAGTGACATCCGATCGCATTTGTAGTGGTGTACATGAATATGATTTCCCCCCGCTACATTATGACAGACAGATATGTATAGAGCAAACATGCTATGACTACTCCCCTTGTACTGGTCGCGTCGCTCTATGTGACACACAGATATCAGTATGTATAAAGCAAACTTTCTATGTCTGCTCCGATTATCTCCGATTGCTGGTCGCGTTGCTCTATGGTTTGGTTACAACTATGGAGGGTAGTATTGCTCACTGAACTTGATTTCATTGTGAAGTGATTAGGAAATTATCTGTCGAATGAGTGTCGAGGAAAAGTGCGTGGGAATTTTGTTGGAGTAAGGAAATTTGAACCTAATGTTAATGTGTTAAATGAGAAGGGATATAGGATAGTGTTTTGAAAAGCCGACGGTTATAATGAATCGTTTAGTTACATGAAACTTTATCACTTTTAGTACAGTAAATGGTAGTAAAAGTAGCGTTCGTAGGCTCGATAATTTAGTTTTTTTTGTAAACGGTCAAGGCTATTGGCTATGGTCAGTCCAGAGATGGTTTTTTTACGTGTTGAGATCCTCATGGATGTTATGCCGGACTTCTACTGACTAAAACCACATGGTGCCTATATGTAATTTTGAAATGGACTTAACATAGGAGGGTTATAATTTTTTCGAAAAGTAAGTAATAATATCCGTAAACCAGACCCTAAAATTCAATAACGATAATATAAGTAGGAAGCTAGTTTTCTATTTAATTAACAACATTAAGTACAATATTCGAAATTTCAAAAAACACCGGAAAAATCAACGAACAAAAATAATATCAATTTACAAAACCAACAAGCCACATTTTAGTTCGTGCAAATCAAAATACAAAACGCAGTGCTCCTTCCAACCCAACAGGTGATCCAAAAAATTAGGTCAAATGAAATTCAAAACCTCACTTATAGAACCTTGCCAACCCTCCCTGGAACCGCTCCCTCCAAAAACTACGTACTTACATTAATAACAACGTCAGTTATAAATCGCTCCGAATTATTATTCGAAGCAAAAACTAAACGCGAACACAGCAAAACCAAAGAGATAAGCTTCGTGATAAATGTTGCCAGCAATCTCTTAATTCCGCTAGAAATTTTGCATTGGCAATACTGAAACTGGATTTTTTATGAATAAAATTGATATAGATATATGAAGTGACAAGCGAATGCTTTTATGCTTGTTCTATATTTAAGCTATCTGGGGTTTAGTAGATCACTTTTAGCTACCAATCTGGAGGTTTTTGACTACTAAAAAAGTTAGTAGGAAGGAATATATTACTAACTTTTTTATCTTACAATTTCTTTCAGTGATAAAAGGCGACCCAGTGCTAGAAAACCTGCTAGGATGAAATACCGAAATCAAGAAATAAATTAGATGAAAAGGTACAGCTTGGCAAAAAAAAAGAGAAAATAATGGAGGAGCCACTGTGCGGTTCATATCTAGCCCGTTAAAAGAACCACTAATCAGTATCCCGTTGCCAACAACCGTCAATAAAACCCACCAATCAAATTGTATAACGTCATTGACTGACAGACATATGTGACGTTATTGGTAGCTTTTGACAATGTAGCCAGCCTGCAAAATATTAGTTCCGTTTCTAGACCTTTTTGTCAAGCTATAGGTAGATAGAAACCTAGTCATAAAGTTTACATGGATGTAAACGGGAAGTCCTAAATACCTTTCCGCCCGGTATTGACTTAGTTGTGGGTACACATGACATGTATTCATTTTTTTATAACGTGTGGAGACCCTCAAGGATGCTATGCCGGTCTCCTACCGACTAAAACCAAACGATGTCCTACTATCAACATACGGCCGGGAGTCCCGCGTACGTCTTCAGAACGACACAGATAGTCATTATTTTATTTTAACGTCCGATCTTAAGTGGTCACCCAATTTGAATTTGTTCTGGAACTTAGTATTACCAGCCCATGCAGCAGCTTCATCAGACATACTATTCAGTGCATTTGGAGTGCAACAAATGACATTGCAAAAGCACAATGCTGTTATAAAGCGATAAAGCAGCTCTCAAACTTGCTCCTACTATCTTCTATTGAATTTTAAGGTTCGAAACGAACAAGAGATGAAAGAATTTTATAAAGAAAATACAATTTACGTTGCATCGAAATATTCGTTTTGTTAGAGGGAAAATATTGAAACAATCTTGAAATGACTGTTCGGATCTAGATTTCTTGAAATCCTATTAAAGAAGGCTTTTATGTATAGGTATTGCACCAATTATTTTCTACCGACTTTCAAACGGAGAAATTGCTCAATAATTATGTGTAACTATGGTATACCGTCACAATACCAGAAATTATAATGCCTTAACTCAAAATATCGTAGCCCAAAATACCCGAAATCAAAATATCAATATTCAAAAGGCAAATATTTATAATATAAATAATTTAAAATGCCTTACGGTCGAATAACCGAAACCCAAAAAATAAATTTATCAAATACCTTATCTTAAAATGTTCAAACGCAAAATACCTTTTTTTTAAAATGATTTAAATCCTACAAAGATGCTATATATCTGTGAATGGTTAACACCCCGACTCAGAGTATCCCGACTCGGATAGGTTAGGTTAGAAGACTAAGGCGGGAGCGAAGCGAAGCGGAGCTCCCGCCTTAGCCTTCGTGGTTATTTTTTTATTTTATTTTTCGTTAGCCCACTGTAGTACTTTTGTAACTCTGAATCAAAGTGTTTTAACATGAGGTAAATCCTACATGGATACTATGCCGGACTACTACCGACTAAAAACCACACGTATCCTACATAACAGCCTACAGTTGGGAGCCCCGGGTAAGCCTTCAGAAGGATACCCAAGGACCAACAGACCTACGGCTACAACTGCGGCTTCACTTAGGTGGGGAGGGGGGGTGTAAATAAGTTAAAGCCGAATAACAAAACGTGTGAGTGACAGTGACACATTGTATTCTATTTTCGGTATTTTAAATTAAGGATATTTGAAAATTTGTATTTTGAATTCTGATATAATGATTATTTGTATTTTAAATTTAGACATTTTGCGGTAAGGTGTACTGAAATAAGGTATTTTGAATGTTAAGGTATTTCGAATTCGGGTATTTTGGTCTAATGCATTTTAAGTAAAGGCATTTTGATTTCTGGTATTTTAATATATAACCGTAACTATAGATCAAAAGCGTGAGAATACAGTTTAGCTTAGCACCACAAGCGGACATCGGATTCATTAGGCGCATTTCATTTTCGATCGTTTTTGTGCTTCGGAATGCATGTTACGCCAAATTTTCAACAGCGAGTCACTACCAGCGCCTGTCCATTTCAACACGACACAAACGTATAAAGTGAAATGTGGCAGTGGGGCTAGATCTGCGCTGATCCATACATTTTCATACAAAAAGATCTTCGCTTTCTTTGTGTAGGTCCACAAACATAATGTAGAGGTTTTATATTAGTTGGGAGTCCTGGGATATCCTTCTGAGGTTTCCCAACCGTAGGCTGTTAGGTGATGCGTGTGGTTTTTAATCGGTAGGGTTTTACTAATCAAATCTAAATCAAGCTTAGAGCACAGAACCTGCCTTAGTCATCATTTTTGTAGCACTTTAGCGCAAAAGTGATTTATATTTGAGAAACATTCGCCGGTAAATGTTTTACACGTCAAAGTGTAACCATGCTTAGCTATCAATCATAGGTATAGACTTGCAGTTACGTGGCTCTTTTCTCAAAATTAATGGTAGTTTACACTGAAAATGTTTTAAAACATTATTTCAACAACGAATTGCCACCCAAAGTAGATATTATGTATTTAAGATTTTTGTTAAAAATAAACTCAAAAACTAGAACAAGGATTTCAATAATTCTTTCACCATTTGAATGTCATTTTTAACGTGACGGGAAATCCTTCATGGATGCTATGCCGGACTCTTACCGACTAAGAAACCTCATGTAAGGTCCTAAAGCCTACGGTCGGCCCGGGTAAGCCCTCGGGAGGATGTCCCAACGATATCTTGAGTAACATAGCATAGGCTATAATATAATAAATATTAGCATGCCATCCGGCTAGTATTGAATAAAATATGTTCTGGTTTTCTTTTTTAATTCATACATTTCATTTTATTGATAAGCTATTTTATAAAAAAAATCTTACTTGAACTGTACAAGGTTTATTATGAGGTCATTGTGGAATGCCACATTCCTTCATTCGATTTGTATACTGTGACTCATGAGTTCAGAGGATTTAAATTGTATGGATTCGTGCTTTTTAAAGGATTGACTGAGAAACGCTGCGTCATTTCATAATTATGACCATTTAAACTTCACAAAAGTAATTTTAAAATCACAGTCTTGAACAGAAAATGAATGGAAAAATAACAGTCACACGCAAAATTAAAATTTTATAATGCATGATGAATCACTAGGTACTAAAATAAGACCTGGGGCATACATTGCTCATAATTTTTTTATACCACTAAGGTGGCAGACAGGCATACGGCTCACTAGATGTACCGCCTATGGACGTTTGCAACACCAGAGGCGCCACACTCGCGCTGCCGACCCTATAAAAACCTTCTAAGACCCCTTTTGAAGAACCCCATACAGTAGGCGTTTGGGAAACCGAGACAGGACATTCCACAATCAAAGTGTGCGCGGAAGAGCCTCATAATTTGGTGCTAATAAGTCAAAGGTCTTATAGTGCACCGTAACCATATATAGAGAATGGCGTGTAAAATGGATATAACTTCACGCCTAAAACACCTTGGCGGCATAAACAGAGGTACGTATATAAACATTTAACAGCCACATTTCGTCATGGCTGTTTAGTTGTACCGTCAGCCGCAAAATAAATCTAAAAAAATGTCGTCGGTACGTACAATATCACTACATTATAGGTATATTACAACAATTGTTGCGAAATTATATTACATCTTTAGGTAATAACAATGAATACAGACGTATATAGAAAAATAGTTTCTTAGGCTGCTCTGAAGGCAAACTTTCTGTGACACAAACTGCCGCCTGGCGGCGTTGCAGTCGCAACGCGGCAGTCATTTTTAATTTTTCAAAGCAAAAGAATAAAATCAATCATTGTGTATTTCTATAAATAATATAAGTATATTATGTTTTGATTTAAAAGACGTGAAACTTTTTTTTAAAATAATCCTTGAATTTAGACGATTAAAAACGTAAAAATGTGCAACTAGTTTTTGACTATTAACTGCGACAGTGAAATGCGACGACAGCGTCGCCAAATGGGAACTACATGAGCGTGGGGCATGCCCCCAACAAAATTGGCACAAAAAATCCTTAAGAACTGTTCTTCTATATACGTCTGTATTCATTGGTAATACTTTCACCCCAGAACCAATTTTAATACAGAAATAAAATAGAGTTTGAGAAATGATAATATTAACGGACTATTTACCTACCACGAATTTTGAGTATTTTGGGTAAAGGCTACTTTTTAAACTCGCAACAAGTTCCTGTGGAAAACGGTTATGAGAAAAAATTACCAAACGCGCTGCGGGCGTTGGCTAGTAATTAATATTGTGCCTTGACAAAATTAATTGTAATAACTATCTACATTTAGTGTAACATAGCTGATAAGTACACAAAAAAAATCTTTACATCCAGTTAATCATCTCGATATATTGACTGCCTCTGTGGCGCAGTCGGTAGTATAACCGCCTACCGCGCTGGAGGTCCTGGGTTCGATTCCTGGGTCGGTCCAAATATTCGTGCGATCCACAAATGTTTGTTTCGGAGTTTGGGTGTTTCCGATGTATAATATGTATGCATTTACAAAAATATAATGTAGGTACGTCTATCAGTCGTCTATGTCCCATAGCAGAGCACAAGCTTATATTAGCTTAATTTGGGCTAGATGATGTTGTGTGAGATTGTCCACAAATATTTATTATTTATTTATTTATGTACAAAAGAAGTACTGAAACTACATTTTTACTCATTTTGGCTGCTGACTGTACCGAAAGTATTAGAAGGCTCACTATATAAAGTCATAGTAGTTCTATCTGCCATTAGAATTGAACCTAGGACACTACTATTATCTGTGGCTCTAGTCCGTCGTCGATCCTTAACCCCATAAAGTAGCTCTGGGGTAATACTTCCTAGAGCCTACCCGGGCCTTCTGGCCACAGACAGATGAAAGGCCACCGTGGGTTGTAATCGGTAAGACCTACCGACTAAAAAATCTCACGTAACGCCCAATAGCCTACGGTTGGGAGCCCCGGGGAAGCCCTCGGAAGGATGTCCCAGGAGAGAATCGTAAATTTACGGGCGGCTCCGATATACAAATGTGATTTTTTTTTGTACTACTTAGGTGGCAGACAAGCTTACGGCCCACCGGAAGGTTGGTAACCGTAGCCTATAGACGTTTGCAACACCGGAGGTGCTACACACGCGCTGCCGACCCGGGCGCAGGTTGTGACGACCCACAGTTGAAATTTTTCAAGCCGCCCATAAGGCCTTCAACTTGGCTTAACGACTGTCATTTTACTGACAACCGGGACCAACGGCTTATCGTGCCTTCCGAAGCACGGAAACGCTCGTAAATAAATGTCACAAAGTGGTCCACGTGGTGGTCACCCATCCATATCCGGCCATAGTAAAATGTTGCTTACTGCAGTGATCGGCCACGAGCGCTTCAAAAGTGATGCGTGTCGTTCCTTGGTACGGAACCCACATGCACGAGTTCGACTCGCACTTAACCAATTCCTTTTAGAGTTAATACTATCTTCCCTCTCTTTCTTTCTAAAGCACTGAAAGACACACTCCTTAAATTCTAATAGCTTTGATAAAGTACTAATATCCTAAATCTTAATTTTCATCACAAAATGGCCTGTAGAAACGGCATTTCACAAGCGTTTCCAGGACACAAACATACATAGTTATATGCCCTCTAAACTACCGAGGGCTTTAATTAAATTTCGTAGGTAGTGGAGTTATTTACAGCGCCCCAAATTGTCTAATCATTTCCCCGTTTTTGACATTGTTTAGGCTGTATAAAGGGTTGATGGGGAGGATTTATTGCCGCGGTAGTTTTAGGGTTACGTGGGTAGTCAAAAAAATATTTTTTAGAATGTAATGGTCATTTATAAATTACCAGTGGACGTCACGCGGTTTCGCCAGCGTAGTTTCCATTCCCGTGGGAATATGGGAATAAAATATAGCCTACGTTACCCGCGGATAGCATAGCTTCCCAACAGTGAAAGAATTTTTTAAATCGGTTCTGTACTTTCGGAGCCTATTCGATGCAAACAAACAATCAAATCTATCCTCTTTATACATACATACATACATACATATACTCACGCCTTTATCCCCGAAGGGGTAGGCAGAGGCCTATACCGGCCCACAGTTCACCGTGTACAATTCGGTCCCACGTAACAGGTGGTGAGCCCATCGCCGTGTTGAAATGGACCGCCGCCGTCAGAGCCTCGTCCGTTATTCAGCAGGTGCACGAGCTTGCACGTGAGGTTGACTTGGGCCCCGAAGGAGTTGGTAGGGCCCCACTACACCCCTTTATAATCCTCTAATAATAAGGCCTCTTTATAATATTAGTAAAGATATAGACAAGAGGGCGCTCGTGTCTTTGCGGGTAGCTTTGTTCCCGTGGTATTTTATAAGTAGCGCATGGGTTATTCCAGACTATAATATATCTATGTACCAAATTTCAGCCAGATCCGTTCAAGCGTTAGGGCAGAGTAGAAATGGTTTTACTATGGTTAGAGATTGGGCGTAAAAGAGTAACAAACATCCACACATCCACATTCACAAACTTTCGCATTTATAATAAAATAAATAAAATATTCGCGGACATTTCACACAACGCTATCTGATCCCAAAGTAAGCTAGGAATAACCTGCTTGTGTTATGGGTATCAGACCACGGATATTAATACATATATACTTTTTTTTAAATACATACATATTATAAATAGAAACAATAAATAATAATTGGTAAATAATTAGTAACATAACAATTAACATTGTCCATTATTATTTTTAAGCTGTAATAAAATTTATTACGTTGTTTAACTTATTAGTAACATTAAAAATACGATTCAAATGTAAAATAGAAAATAGGTAACTCAATTTATTTATTTTAACTGTAATAAAAATGTAATGCATTTCTTAAGTAAGCTGCTGATATCGAAATACGTTTTCCAGCGTTTAGAAAGTAAGTAGGTATGTAAAAAGGTAAATAAAATAAAAATGGACACCCTGACTGCCTGAAAATTAAAATTTCGAAATTAATCCGATTGACTGGCCACTCTCACAGTCCATAGAACTACTAACTTGTGTTGTCTGCTTGTAAGGCTCTGATGCACTATAAACTTTTCCAAAACAACTACATAGTTATAAATTACTAGCGGACGTCACGCGGTTTCACCCGCGTAGTTCCCGTTCCCGTGGGAATACGGGAATAAAATATAGCCTATGTTCACCGCAAAGAGTGAAGCTTTCCAACAGTGAAAGAATTTTTCAAATCGGTCCAGTAGTTCCGGAGCCTATTCGTTACAAACAAACAAAAAAACAAATCTTTCCTCTTTATAATATTAGTATAGATAAATGGTATACGGAACCTCTTCATCAAGTCAACAACGACCCTATATTTTATCCACTACACACACAACCGTTAGCGCGTAACACTGTTTTTTACTACTATCTTACTAATTAAAACGGTACCAACGCGTGTCAAGGGCCCATCTATATAAAAAAGTGATAAATAAAATGGCATGTTTTTGGTAGATTAAATTAATATTTGTGTATTTACAGTTTTCACGACTGTATTTATGTTATTTGTATTTTATTTAAATATACATTTGATTTATAGGTAGTGCATAATTTTAGAAATATATCTTGTTTGTTTATTATGATTAATCTTCATTACCACTAATCCCATTAATATTATCAACTAGCTGTCCCCCGCGGCTTCGATCGCGTAGAAGTCGTTTATCGCGTAAAATCATAACCTTCCTTTTGCGCAGTTGGTAAAAATGTAGCCTATGTCCTTCCCTGGGCCTCGAACTATCTCTATACCAAATTTCAAGCCGCCCATATGATGGTCTTCAACTTGGTTTAACGTTTTCTTATATTTCTGACAACCGGATCCAGCGGCTTATTGTGTCTTCCGAAACACAGAAACGCTCGCAAAAATACAAAAATTCTATCATTGAATAAACAAAACTTAAATATACAAAGATTCTATGTTAAAACACTCACATCCAACGTAAAAAAAAGCACCCAGCATCAATTTTATAACACAATCAACATCAAACTTGTACAGTCCAAGACATTTTCCTTGAAGGCCCACAGCCTACACCTGCATACAACAACGCCATAACACTCCACTCGATATGAATACAACGGGCGTCGAGTTCTCGCCCCGTAATTGCATACATACATAGTGACGCATTTATCCCCGAAGGGGTAGGCAAAGGAATAATATACACCCACATTTCACTTTAGTATAGATTTTTTGCCCATGTAATAGGAGCCTATTAACATGTTGCAGTGAACCGGCGAAGACCCAGTGTTGAAAATTTTCAAGCCGCCGCGCCCATATGATGGTCTTCAACTTGGTTTAACGTTTTCTTATATTTCTGACAACCGGATCCAGCGGCTTATTGTGTCTTCCGAAACACAGAAACGCTTGCAAAAATACAAAAATTCTAACATTAAATAAGTATACAAAAATGAAAATATACAAAGATTCTATGTTAAAATGCTGGTATTTTCTGTACTTTTAACGTAAAAAAAACACCCAGTATCAATTTTAAAACACAATCAACATCAAACTTGTACAGTCCAAGACATTTTCCTTGAAGGCCTACATCCTACACCTGCATACAACAACGCCATAACACTCCACTCGATATGAGTACAACGGGCGTCGAGTTCTCGCCCCGTAATTGGATACGTGGATAAAATGAGCGAACTGGGCCGCACTCTGATTGTTCTGGGCTTTTTTAATAACAACCTTACTTGTATAGACAGGTGTATAGAGAAAATGGAAGTGGCATCGCAGTACGAGCGTACATCGATTTAGGAATGTATTTGATGCACTAACTTCGAAATACATGCAGAAATACAGACATGCAACCGGATCTATCATTGAATAAACAAAACTTAATGTATTTACAAACAAAAGTTAAAATAACATGTAATTCTAGTTGTCACTTCTGTCTTTCTATACTAATATTATAAAGAGGAAAGATTTGTTTTTTTGTTTGTTTGTTTGTAACGAATAGGCTCCGGAACTACTGGACCGATTTGAAAAATTCTTACACTGTTGGAAAGCTACACTCTTTGCGGTAAACCCCACGGGAACGGGAACTACGCGGGTGAAACCGCGTGACGTCCGCTAGTCTATACTAATATTATAAAGAGGAAAGATTTGTTTTTTTGTGTGTTTGTAACGAATAGGCTCCGGAACTACTGGACCGATTTGAAAAATCCTTAACTGTTGGAAAGCTACACTCTTTGCGGGTAACATAGGCTATATTTTATTCCCGTATTCCCACGGGAACGGGAACTACGCGGGTGAAACCGCGTGACGTCCGCTAGTCTTTAATATTCTCGCAATGTCAATTTTCAAGCCACGACAAATTTAAGGTGTTTATTTGGGGTGATAGAGTAATTGGTGGCATCGGCTTATCTTACCACTGAAGATATTTTATAAACGCCAATTTAACCTTCATAAAATAAACTCATACTTACGAAAAATCTATTATCTAATTATACGAACCTTAATGGCTTATTTTTTTTTCCTGTATTTAAATCAATGTAAATATACCCAAGTATAATATCATTTACATCACTTCTTCATAACACACTGGTTACTTAAAAGTCAATTACAACAGTCTCTAGCTAGCCTAGGAATTTAAAGGAAATATTTATCACTTTCCTGAATAGCACTTAAATACTTTTAACACTTTGAGCGGTTGTCAACCTCCACAAGACAAAATCATTTGTAAAAACCAACCACGCTCATACCACATCGAGTGCCACGATTTATATCTCAGGTTCCAGTATATGCGGGCCCATCCGTAGGCCGTTATTGGGCCCTCGCTCCGCCCATGATAGTCCAACTGCGGCTTTCTTGTTCTCACTTCTATCTGTTATATTATTATATTTTAGTTCGGACAATGCTTATGTTTTCATCCCTTTATTGTCTGATGGAATCGTTCAGTTTATCTTTGTGTGGATAATGTAGTGGGTAGGTATTTTGTATCGATAGGATATAATAGTTTAAGCTTATTGATCTCAGACTGAGGTTCACTTTGTATGAGCGTTTTGAGACTGCTTTAAAAAGCCTTTTTGAACCACCATGGAATCTCACCTAGATTTGTATTATAAGATACCTATATTACTTGTCAAATTTCACAGTTTTAAGTGAATGGGTCCTATTAATTTTGACTCTCTTTATTTATCATGAATCTATCATGAATTCATGACAGGCAGAGTGTCGAAACAATTTTGAGCCATATAACCATATTTTTTTGTGTTACTTAGGAAAGAAATTGGTAAGTATAATTGGTTTTAATTTCAACTTAATATCTCTCCGTAGTATTCGTGAGATGAAGGGGCTTGCTTGACCGAGAGACGGACAACAATGTGATCTTATAAAGGTTTCCTTTTTCCTTTTGCAGTACGGAACCCTAAAATATTAGGACAAAGCTTACAGTTAGGCGGTAGTTGGATGCTACATTAGAACAATATAAAGTCTTTGTTTAGGTTTCAGTATTGTCATAAGAACAATGGTTTTACGATGGAATACAAAATTGTATTCATCACTTTGATGAGCAATAAACCAATAACCAATACAAGTTATGTACAAACAATGTTGTCTATTCGAAGCGTATCTAATCATCTACTGATACTCGATCCTCGCGATGTATTGGGCTAGCCTCGAGAAAACTAGGAGTCCTAAACAAGGTGAAGCGGCTCTTTACGCCAAACCAGAGGTGTCTGCTGTACAAGACGCAGATACGTCCTTGCGTCGAATACTGCTCTCGCCTTTGGGACGACTCCGCGAGGTATGCTTGACGCGCTGGACTCTATGCAGCGGCGAGCTACTCGCATTATCAACTGCCCTGAGGAAAGTCTGGAGCCGTTGGCGCAGCGAAGAACTATTCATCATCTTTGGCTGCTTTCTACCGTATCTATCACGGTGAGTGTTCTGAAGAACTCTTCGACCTAATTCCACCCTCTCCTTTCCAATCCCGAACAACGCGTGCTGGACAGAGGTGCAACTCTCACACAGTGGAGAGAATCTTTGCTAGAACTGAACGATTCAAAAGATCGTTTCTCTGTCGAACCATATACTACTCACCCAAGTAATAGGTGGTGAACCTCTGTTGGAAGTCCTGGGGTATCCTTCCGAGGGCTTACCCGCAGCTCCCACCGGTAGGCATTAGGTTGGAAACGTGTGGTTTTTAGTCGGTAGGAGTCCGGCATAACATCCATGAGGATTTTCCCTCACGTTCAACAAAAAAAAAGAGCCTAATCTTTTATTATTTTAATTTATTTGTACAGATTTTATTAGTCTCAACCGTTCTATGATAATAAACACAGAGGTCATCTATGTATGTAGGTATGCACCAAATGTTAGGGCGCATAACATATTGAGCAATAATCATTATTTTTTGTAATGGGTCCAATTTTCTTTTCGTGATGTGTTTTTGTTTTCTTTACTACGTAAAATAATAAAGAATTTATTAAAATCATTGCTATTGATATTGGGGTCGAAAACGTGTGGTTTTTAGTCGGTAGGAGTCCGGCAAAGCATCCATTTAGGATTTTCCTAACGTTAAAAAAAATTGTGGTGAGCCTATTGCCGTGTTAAAATATACAGGTGCAGGTTGTGACTACCCGCTGTTGAATATACGTCTTTTTAGGTGTGGAAGTCCTACATGGACGCTATGACCCCTACCGACTAAAACCATACGATGCTTACTGTCGGCCGGGAGTATGACCTTTGAAAAACCTTGCAAAGGGGAGGGTGGGAAATAGAACTTCGTGCTTCAATGCGAGAAAATACCTAACGCCAAAAAATACGATAAGGCGGTTTAGGCGTACAATGTCAGAAACGCAAAATGACAGATTCGCAGAATGCCAAATGTTGGCACTTACTCGCAAATGGTCAGAAACGCAAAAAGACAGATTCGCAAAATGACAGAATCGCAATATGACAGATTCGCAAAATGCCAGATCTTAGTTTTGCGAGTCATTCCGATTTAATCTAAACTAAGACTAATTTCTATAAAATTCTAAGCTAAAATTCTTGTACATATTCCAAAATTAATTTAAACTCCCAGAAAATTTGAGCACTATACATACATAGACCTTAAAATGAGCATGTACGCTTACATTAGAGACATTAAGGCCGTCTTCTCCCGTATTCAGGTAATATCTTACGAAAGATTCAGTGACCAAAAGAACTAGACCCACGAATGGAAGATGTCTAGTAAAACACGGATGACGCGGAACGATGCAAGGGGTCTAGTGACTTTGGTCGACTAGATAGATGAGGTTTTTTGAAATATACTGTAACGTAAAACGCTTCCGAACGTCCATAAATACTAAACGTAGATTATAATGTTATTTATTACTCTTTAATTACTACTCTTTAAATAAAGCGCTCGTGGCCCTGCGGACTCAATCTTCTGTAAACGATAACTGCAGCAACTTTCACTATGGCCAGTCCATGGATGGGTGACCATACATGTGACCACGTTGTGACATTTATTTGAGCGTTTTCGTGCTTCGGAAGGCACGTTATGCCGTTGGTACCGGTTGCCAGTAAAATGGCAGTCGTTAAGCCAAGTTAAAGGCCTTCTTAGGCGTCTTGAAAAATTTCAACAGCAGGCAGTCACAACCTGCGCCTGTCCATCTCAACACGGCAATACGGCTCACCACCTATTACGCGGGACAAATTCTAAAGAGGTGACATGTGGTCATATAATATGCCTCTGCCTACCCCTTCGGGGATAAAGGCCATATGTATGTATGTTAAATACTACAGGCAGTTTGTTTGAACCTTTTTAAACGTATTGTTTATAGGCTAGGCCGCTGGAGTAATGCTAGTCGTGTTGTGTTTCAGCGAGCCTCTTTACATGGAGGACTTCCGACATTCTACAATGGAGTCGCGGCTATAAGACAGTGTGCATAAAAGGTAAATTATACTGCAAGGGTTACTCTATACAATTAATGATTATTTGCTTGACAAGGACGTCTGGAAATGATCTGCTTGTTTTGTTGGATTCTCAAACCATATGGTATATATTTTTATAGTCTAAGTATATTATTGTACATAGAGCACTAAAAAGAATAACCCGTCGAGTTTCCTGCCAGTTGTTCTCAACCAGGTCGCATTTGAACCTTTGCTTTGTATTCCTGATGTTTTAAATAAATGTCTTTTTGACTTTGATTTGATTTGGAGGATTTGATTTGAGTCTAGCGTCCACACGAGTATCAGTGTCTTCGAGTACACAGGGAAAAAGTTTTGATGGTACGCGAGTGTACGAGTCCGACACATGATATTCCGGCAAGTCGCAGCGATGTAAATTCAAGATTTCTTACGTTGGAAATAAAGGCACCCGTTCGAAATATTCTTCCGTATACTTTAAAAGCTCCCCATTTCGCAATCTGTCCTTCTAAACTTGACATAGGCGTTCAACTATCGGTCTTATGAATCTGAAATTTCAATTTAAAATTAAAGATATTTAGGATAGGATCTAAGCAGTGACATCCAGTAGAAAGGCTAGTCAGTCGAACATGATTATGTCAAAATTCAGAATGTGAGGTCATTAAGACACAACGGTATTCCATATATTCTAACCAAGTTAAGAATGTTTCAGCTGTTAAGCTTTTTCTTTTATGATTGGGTCAGGTTTTCCACACCCATATCCCAAGTGAACTTGTTACCGTGATAAAAAGTAACCTAAGACCTTTCCCAAGCTTTATTCTATCTCGGCACCAAATTTTTCGGTGGTTCGAGTCTGAAAACATTACTTTCGCACACATACCTTACTTTCGCATTAATACATTCCTAAAGATTGTAAATTTACAATTTCAATTTCAATTTTCAATTTATTCATTTATTGTTTGTTACAGGTTTTTTACATAGATGTTGTAGATTTAAATACATTAGTCCTTCCGTAACATGCCTTACTAGCGTACAACAATATTTTAATTTGAAATACATATTTAATTTTAAAGATTTATATAAACAACAATACACTCCCTACAAATACCCTCTCCTACTTCAAATACGTCATATCCCAAATTTGAACGATTCCAGCGCCGGAAGTTCGTCATAGCCCAAGCCTGAGTACTTCAAACCCCATTTCCACTTGATTTACCAGAATTTCGCGCAGTCATTCCTTAATGTACATCTTAGGCGACTGATCGAAAAGGACTTTTAAAGAGCGTGGAAAACTGCCGACTCAGAACCTTAGGTACAAATATTTTTTTTGCAAGAAAACTAGAACATTATCTTCAGGGTTTAATGTTAAATTTATTTATAGACTTTTTAAGACTTGTGAATTTTTGTGGATACTTTTCTGATGCATACTAAAATTTATTTGGAAATCTTTGTACAAACTCATTGTATTTTTTTTTATTGATTAGCTACAGCTGGTCCCAAACGTTTAGAAACGGAACTCATATTTTCCATGCTGGCTACATTGTCAATAACGTCACATAATCTCAGTTAAATGAGTGTAGCGTTTATTCGCTACAGGATACTGATTGTTGGTTTTTGCTAACGGGTTGCCATATGAATTGTAGGTGCTCCATTATTTTCTATTCTCATTTGTCAAGTTATAGTCACTCGACGCGCCGCTTACCTGATGGAAAGTCAAAGTCAATGTGATATTCTAAGATTAGGTACTTATTTAATATCTATTACACTGAATTCATGGACCTGGGACCATCTTACCCGGAACTTCCGGCCGTAGGAATTTGTAGGGACCGTACAATTTTAGAGAGTTAGTGATGTTAGTACAGCTACATAAAAGTATTGTTATTAATTTTAATAAGGCAGAGTTGTGAATAGCCCTTTGTCTATCAGCTGTGACAGAAGCGTCATATTATTAAGATGCTAAGCTAAGCCACGTCACCTTTTTATACCGCACCGACTTACGCAACACATAGGGCGTTAGGGTTGTCAAACAATACAGTAAATTAGGAGACAATAGGGGAAAAATGACTGCGTAGTCAAATCAGTTTCTTATTGTTAAACTCATACACGGTACGGTACGTCGTACCAGCGACAATTTACGTGATAATCATATCATCATATTTTGACTTTTATGTAGGTACTTTTCTATTTTTGGGAGCAGACTAAGTAAAATTTTAAATAAGTAATATAAGAGAAAATGACTTAATAATACACGGTATTCCTCATGTATTTTTTTACCACTAAAGTGGCAGACAAGCTCACAGCCCACCCGATAGCTGTGGTAACCATAGCCTATGGACATTTGCAACACCATCACCAGTGGCGACACACACGCGCTCCCGACCCTGCAAAACTTCCTAAGATCCACTTTGAAGAACCCCATACAGTAGTTATTTGTTCAAAACTTAGGCGAGCCTATCCACTCACCAGAATTGTAATCTTTTATTATTTTAATTTATTTGCCAATACAGTTTTTATTAGTCTCAACCGTTCTATGATATCACAGAGGTCACCTATTTTTTTTTATACTACTTAGGTGGCAGACAAGCTTACGGCACACCGGAAGGTTGGTAACCGTAGCCTATAGACGTTTGCAACACCAGAGGCGCTACACACGCGCTGCCGACCCGGGCGCAGGTTGTGACGACCCACAGTTGAAATTTTTCAAGCCGCCCGTAAGGCCTTCAACTTGGCTTAACGACTGTCATTTTACTGACAACCGGGACCAACGGCTTATCGTGCCTTCCGAAGCACGGAAACGCTCGTAAATAAATGTCAAAAAGTGGTCCACGTGGTGGTCACCCATCCATATCCGGCCATAGTAAATGTTGCTTACTGCAGTGATCGTTTACAGAACACTGAGTCCGCGGGGCCACGAGCGCTTCAATATGTATGTAGGTATGCACCAAATGTTAGGGCAATAATCTTTATTATTTGCAATCAGTCCAATTTTCTTTTTGTGTACTTATGTGTTTTTGTTTTCTTTACTTCGTAAAATAATAAAGAATTTATCAATAGTGCTATGGCAGATTAATAACACGTAGATACCTATATAACTTATTGATATCAGTTTTTAATGTCCATAATAAAATCTACTGAAAACATATTATGGTCATAGTCACGCCGTTATCTTCGAAGGGGTAAGCCGATGCATATTATATGCCCACATTTCACCTATTTAATTCTAAACATTGATTGTTCCATGTAATAACATAATGGATAAACTGATATCCAGTATCTTTGAAAAAAAAAAGAGTACTGACCAGATTACATATTTACTCTCATTTAACACAACAGAAACTACGTTCAAACTTTTACAACAACTTCGAACCCCTTTGGACCCTTGTAGTAATTACACGCTCGGTGAAAAATGGAAAAATATAAATTAAAACTTTAGAACTTCTTTATTTGAAGCAAATTTCTAAATGCGACCGACGGATTTTGAACTCAGGCAAGTTTTCTGTCAAAATCTACCTTACCAGTTTTTTATCTTGTTTAGAACTGCCTACTAGTCTATTAAGGAAACAGATAGAAATGAAAATAATAAGCATAACGTTTGTGGATCACGCAAATATTTGGTCCGATCCCGGATTCAAACCTGAGATCTCACTTGCCACTGAATCAAGGATAAAATAATCTGTACTAGTTTTATAAAGTGGAAATATTGATTTGTTTGCATGAATAGGTTCGAAGAGTTCTATCACTGTCGGGAAGCTACCTATCCCAGGCGAAGAAGGCTATATATTTTTATATTCCCACGGGAACGGGAACTACGCGGGTGAAACTGCGTGGTATCCGCTTGTCTATTACCTTTACAAATATTTACATAACTACCAAATCTTCTGCCAATAATTTAATAATCTATGTCGGATAATGACCACAGAAAATTATTTAATAAATTATAATTCTAAACACCCAACAGAATCACGTTTAATAACATATTTACACTAACTCATAAAATGTTCGGTGCTTGAATATTATTTGTACAAATCAAATTTATTTTACATGGCAATTAAACTTTATTGCTTACAACACAAATTCCAAATTCGCTAGACACAGAACTGCCATAAAAGTTCCCAGTATCAAACTATTGGATTTACAGTTTTGAGTTTTATAGCGAACAATTTAAAGTCGATTTTGTATCGTATTTTAATGTAGTTGTTTTGTTTAAATTAATAGGATAAGTTAGGAAGTTAAATCACGTAATAATATCCATCGTGGGACGATTTTATACGACAAAACGAAAACGGTGCTTATCACTTATAAACAATATTACTATGACTGGTTTATTTTACAACGAATTTATTCAATCTGATATGAGGTACTAATAAAGTATTAAATGGTACTGAAAGAGATACAGGAGTAATAAAAATTTAAAGGCCCCTTCGTAACAAAAACGTGTATTAAGAAATAAAGGCGATTCACAAAATTATGTATCGTAAAGAATTTAAGTCTCCCAAGTCGATATCATTGTTGTTTCTAACGAACTCTGAGAGAGTATAAAAAAGTAAAATAAACGGCATTTTTTTTGTATCACGTAGTTCCAAATAGTAGGTCACATGTATTTAAATATAAACGAGACATACAATTTTAGTAAGGAATACAAGATAAAAGTGTGCGTAGAGTTCAACTCATGTAGATTTGATTGTCTCACCAGAAATTCCAAAAAAAAAGAAAATAGGCTAAAGTAGTTAATTAGATCAGGGCCTATGTTTTTCTGCCACGTTACTGGTATAAAAAATCCAATATGAGGTGGAAAAAATAAATAATAAGACGATTCAATATTTACTGAGAAATAGAAACAAAAATCGTTTCAAAACGTTTCATATCTTAGAAGTATGTATTTTCTTATTTGCTTCATTTTTGCATATATGCATGGAAAATACAGACATTCAGCTGCAATTGCGATAGATCTTCAAAAACTGATAGCAATAAAACCTAGAAAGGTACAACTGAACGGCAAAGCAATAAAAATATAATAAAACCGGTATACATAATGAATGCCGAGGTGAATCCGGTTCAAATGTATTCTTTTGATATTTAAATGATAGACTAATGAATTGATCCGGGGAGGATCCAACGAGAAAATCCATCTATCTACATTTTGTGCATTGAGTTTCTAACTTTGGTGCTTTGTTACGAACTATTCACAAAATTTTTGACAAATTGTTTTGTAGAAAAATTTTTCAATCATCTATACTAATATTATAAAGAGGAAAGATTTGTTTTTTGGTTTTTTTGTTTGTTTGTTTGTTTGTAACGAATAGGCTCCGGAACTACTGGACCTATTTGAAAAATTCTTTCACTGTTGGGAAGTTGCACTCTTTGCGGTGAACGGGAACGGGAACTACGCGGGTGACACCGCGTGACGTCCACTAGTATTTAATAAACACAGTTAATAAAGTTACACAAATAAGCGGATGATAACATTACAATTTAGTATTTTAGATAAAGGACGTTAAACATTTTAAGCTCGATCTAAGACGCAAAATATTTTTTAAATATTTTTTTAGGAACCAAAATGTGGCACGACATTGACATGCCTTGTAATAAAAAAACCGCAATATCAAATAATCTATTACCTGCAAAGTCGTTGTTATTCATGAATATGTGTGTAGCTTAACTTTATTTTTAGTAATTAGTGTAACACTTTTTTTTCTAAAATAAACGAGTTATTTAAAAAAGTAATGTTGATCTGTCGAAATTTGGAGAAATGGTTCACAAATTCAAATTTATGTATACAGGTGTTTTGTTTAAAATAACAAGCCACCTTGCTTAATTTGAAAACCTTTTTGTCTACAAAAGTGGCAATTAAGTACACGGTTTTGTCTGATGATAAGTGTTAACCGGAGCCTATTAGAGCACGAAAGGTATAATTAGTGCTTTATCAACTCAACCCCTTCGTGCAACATTAATATTATGAAGTTAATGCCATTTCGGTTTAAATTTAGTTGGACGAAAAAAAAGTTTGGTGGGCAACCCTAAATTTTAACGAAATGGTCACTGATTATGATTAGTTCTCTTAGAACTTTTTAATGTTTTATAATAATTATGGCTGGTTTTATTATGAATTCAGAGCGCTTTATATATTTTATTATGTATATCGTTTTGAGAGAATTGGAATAAATTTATTTGGACTAAGCATCTGCTGATTAATTTTACAAAGATATTTTTATAGACTTTTTTATATTTTTAATTACTTACTACTGTCATTTTGTTCAATCCAGTTTTAGTACCAGGTGTATTAAAAGAGTCATCTAAAAGTCTGTATCTGAGATTTTGTACTATTTTGTACATTCATATGATCACGCCTTTATCGCCGAAGGGGTAAGCATACTAATAAAAAAAAACACATTTTACCTTTTAATGTGCCTGTCCCACGTGCTAAGCTGGTGAGCCGTATTGCCATGTTAATAGGAAAGGCGCAGGTAGTAGGTACTGCCCGCTATTGAAATATTTCAAGCCATAAATTAGTCTTAAAGACTGCCATTTTACTGGCAACTATAGATACTTAGGTACTTATCTTATGTACGTTGTGACCCAAAATAAACATTTTTTCTTCCTCTCTTTCACATTTCATCTTTCTTGCGAGTTTGAAAAATAATCCCGACAGCTACCTACAGGCCCCTTACGCGGTACTTTTTAGGATTCCTTGACCAAATTGTAAAAACGGGACCCTATCTCTGAGACTTCGCTATCCGTTTGTCTGTTTGTCGTGAGTAGTGTTGCCAGGTGTCCCGATTTGGGCGGAACGTCCCGATTTTCAGGGGTCTAAGGACACGTCCCGATTTGTACTTGATCGGGACGCTAAATGTCCCGATTTATGATAAATAACCAAGAATAAATATGTGTTAATATAATGGGCAGTCAATCACCTACTCTACTTAAAATGTATAAAAATACTGGGTTAGTTACTCATTGTTATCGTGTGGTCTAGTTGAGGTGGAGGAGCGGTTGGTGAGCCTGGGGAGCAACGTTCGGGAGTCCTCTGTTACTAAGGGCGCGACTCAACCTGTGCTCTCCCAATTTGTGCCCTCCATCGTGCCTAGTGAAGTTAACGAATGTGCATATACAGTAGCAGATGTGGTAAAGAAGGGGATTTCATGGCAAAATAAGAAGAATGACGAATGGACCACAGTGCAATATAAGCGTCCTAAAGTGCAGAACCAGAACAGAAGAGGGCTTGCTCAACCACTGGAGCAGTTTAATTTTAAGGCCGCCGACAGAAGTACACCCCTGTATGTGTCCAGAGTGCACATAGACACTACTACTCAGGACATTATGGCATTTATTAAACATAAAACCGGTTTGGACGTTCAAGTTTGCAAGCTAAATAATGTAAACAATGACTTTAACTCTTTTAAAGTTGTTGTACCGTTGAGTAACATTGACCTGTTTTTGAATGACAAAGGCGATCAGTTCTGGCCGGCTAATATTGTGTTTAGAAAATACTGGGAACGCAATCGGCCCCGTACCAGAGAGCCGTGGGTAAAAGAAAAAAACGTCAATACCACATCTACATAAATATGGATAGTGCAACTATATCTCTTGTCTCATATAATTGCCAATCGTTTAAGAGTTCTGTGCAGGAAATAACTCGCTTGTTTAATCACAACCAAATTATTGCACTACAGGAAACATGGCTGTTTCCCCACGATCTAGGGTTGCTGAGTACAATCAATAGACAGTTCGGGAGTCATGGTGTCTCCGCTATTGACACTACACAGGGAATGGTGCGTGGGAGGCCGTATGGGGGTGTGGCCCTCCTCTGGGATCGAAGAGTATTTTCGCAAGCAGAAATAGTTGAGTGTAATAACGACCGTATGGTTGCGGTTAAGCTTACGTGTGGGGGGCGGACCCTGTTAGTGTTCAGTGTTTACATGCCTACTAACTGTGAGGATAATTTTCCGGAAATGTCGCAATGTCTCGCTAATATAAGTGCGGTAATTGAGAGTGCCGATATTGAAAGTGTTTTCGTGCTTGGAGACTTTAATGCGCATCCCGGGACGCGATTTTATAAGGAGCTCATGGATTTTTGCTCAGAAGAATTACTTTCGTGTATAGACATAAAGTGGTTAAATGTAAACACATATACATTTGTGAGTGGGGTGACCGGGTCGCCGAGGTGGCTAGATCACTGTCTAGTCTCGGCAGCGGCCGAGGCGGCAGTGAGTGACGTGCGTGTGCTGTACGGTGCATATAACTCGGACCACTTCCCATTAGTCATACAGGTACTGTTTAATAATATTATTTGCAAAAAACTTACAACAGATGATGGGACAGACTGCAATTTGAAATATAGATGGGGCATTCGTAGTAAAACTCAGTGTGAACAATACTATGACATTTGTAATGAGAATTTAAAATTAATATTGGATAATAGTTATTTTAATTTATTTTGCAATGATTATTTATGTAATAATAATGAGCATATAAAGGTAATTGACATGTTGTACTTCACTATAGTTACTACACTACAAACAGCTGCCGAACGTACATACGTTCATAAAGATGGTAATAAACATATAGTAGGTTGGAATTATCACGTTAGACGTTACCATGTTCTGGCGAGGGAATCCTTCTTAGAGTGGAATTTGTGTGGTAAGCCAGGCTCGGGACATTGCTACGAGCAAATGTGTGCGGCGCGCAGAGATTTTAAATCTGCTATTAAATATGTTCAGAATAACCAGGATAGGATCAGAATGAATATATTGGCCCGTGACGCTTCTTCAAAAAATTTCTGTAGTTTTTGGAAGGAAGTGAAAAAATTGAACCCGAAGAGTAGCGCTCCAGTTAGTGTAGACGGGGAGACCGACAGTAAAGGGATTGCTAATAAGTTCCGCTTGCATTTTGACGTACCACAACCTGCAATGGCTGGGGCGCGTTCTGAGGTGTGGCAAAGACAAAGTGTGACCGATGGTGGGGTTTTTCATGTCACCTCTGACGATGTGGTGGGTGTGCTCAGGAGTATGAGGCATGGAAAGTCTCCAGGCCACGATGGCCTTAGCATAGAACATCTTATGCACGCGGGTCAGTATATTACTGAGATATTAGCAAGATTTTATGGCCTTTGTGCGCGGCACCAGTACTTACCTCCAGACCTTATTCGTACACTAGTGGTACCTATACCAAAAAATAAAACGGGTAATGTCTCGAGCCTGTCTAACTATAGACCTATATCACTGGCAACTATTGTGGCCAAGGTGCTTGAACGTTTAATACATAGGGAATTGAGTCCGTCTTTGAAGATAGATGACGGTCAATTTGGTTTCCGCTCTGAGGTGTCAACGGATATGGCTATTTTCTCTCTGAAACAGGTGGTGGCGCACTATGTCTCTCGGAAAACAAGTGCTTACGCTTGTTTTCTGGACCTAAGCCGCGCTTTTGACACAATCAGTCATGACAGGCTCTGGGAGAAGCTAGGGAACAGTAGAGTGCAGTCTGACGTTGTCGGGCTGATTAAATATTGGTATACTAATCAGACCAACAACGTTAGGTGGGGAAACGCAATATCAGACAGTTATAGACTTACACGTGGTGTGAGACAAGGGGGTGTGACCTCTCCTGACCTGTTTAACCTCTATGTAAACGATCTGATCGAGGAGCTGAGCGGAACATCGGTGGGACTTAGGTTGGGTGATAGATATGTCAACAATCTGAGTTATGCCGATGATATGGTTCTGCTCAGCCCTTCGATCAAGGGTTTGAGAAAGTTACTAAATATTTGTGAGAGATTTGCGAGTCAGCATGGTTTAATTTACAATGCTAAAAAGACCGAAATGATGGTATTTAGGTCGGGAAGGGGTCCACACAATATTCCATCGGTTCGTATCGGAGGGCAGACAGTTGCAATCGTGGAGAGGTTCAAGTACCTTGGTCACATTTTAACGTCAGATATGAAGGATGATGCTGACATTGATCGTCAGCGTAGGGCACTCTCTGTCATAGGTAATATGATAGCAAGGCGTTTTTTTAAGGCGGATGTTCAGACTAAGATGCATTTGTTTAGAACATATTGTCAGAATTTCTACACGTGCCAACTGTGGACTCGGTACGCAAAGCGGTCTTTGGATGACATTCGTGTTCAGTACAATAACATATACAGACACCTTATGGGACTGGCACCATTCTGTAGCGCTTCGGGTATGTTTACAGAGGCAAGACTGAACACGTTTAATGCCATCCAAAGACATCGCATCGCTGGTTTCATGGCCCGTGTTGGCACGTGTAGAAATGGGATAGTTAAGGAACTGGCCGACAGATTATATGCTAGTTCTATGTACAAAAGATGGTTGGAGATAGCGGCCTAACCAATCTCAAGGCTACCAATTTGCAGCTGTATGTAATTAATTTATTGTATCTTTGATTTGTATATGTTTATCGTAGGTATTATATATTTGACATGATGTAATGGAATCTGACATGTTTATTTTTTATTGATATTTTTTATTAAGTTTGTTTTTAATTTAGGTTTTATCTACAATTGTTATTTGTTATCGTTAACATACATTGATTTTTTAACGAATTTAATATGATATTTCTTTTACTTTTTAATTTCATTGTTTTTATTATTATTGTGTATTGGTTACCGGTTTGACATGTATTGTATTGATTATATATATTTTATTTTTTTTGTAATGAAAGAAGGAATGCAAATTTATGTAAATATTTTAGAAGTGCTTTAATTAATTAATTTAATGGTGAATGGTATATTATAAGTGTTATTACTATGGAATTTAATTCTGAAATAAAGATTTATTATTATTATTATTATTATTATTATTATTAACTCCAAGCTGTATTATACAAAAGATAAAGTAGTTATCTTTTGCGACGTAAATATACATAGTAGTTAAACAGAGATTCGTCGAAATTCGGGGTGAAATGGGGTGGCAGCAAGATATAATATATTGTACGAAAGAAAAAAGCTAATTCTTCTATATCTTAAAATTCAGCAATAGAAATAAACGATCATCGTGTTTTAGATTTTAAACGCCCAGTACTAGCCCTTTTTTACAGTTTTGAAGGTTTACTACATTTTAAAACTGTACAAGTCAACATTTTAAAAGTTGCCTTTCCGTAACAAATTAAGTTACCGTATGAAGGACTTTTTTAATGTATGCCCTAACTAAGGCGGTGTAACGATTTATTGATTAAAATATACACTGAGACACATTTTTTAAAGCTGGGCTGGCTTTAAAAAATCTGTCTCAGTAAGAGTAAAACAATCAACGTATGTTACGATTTGGTCTCGAAATAGAAAATAACACTGAAATTTCAAAATTACACATATTAACACATTAAATTAGGAGTTCATCTTTTAGGCTATTTCAAATACGATTAGGACTACAGCCACGAAACGAGAAAAGAGGTTTATTATATATTACCGTTTTTGGAAATTCCACCCCTGAGGGATAAATAGGAAGTTATTTGTGATTTTGGAACTGGTAGGGCTATTTTGTATTACGTTTGGAAATTCTTCATGGATGCAATGCTAGATTCTCATCGACTAAAACCACGCAGTTCCCTACCACTGCCCTGCCCTACAACAAAGATTCCTGACAGACTTTGGCTACCACCGCGGCCTCAAAGGAGTTCGAGTACTATTCCACGTCTCGAGGGTGTTGTTTGGGTTTTGTGATGATATCCTGCTTTTTTCGTCACGCCGCGCCGTCGCTTTGAGTCTGCTTATGTAAGAACAACGAGTAGCCCTTTTGAAGTCTCCAGGTCCCCGGTCGTGGAAGCCGATAGTTTTGGGCGAAGACAACTCTGCGGAGCCCTTTGCAGACTGCGGAACTCTGGTGGTTCCCTCTCGCTCAACCCGTTCTCTCCCCGCTGTCTCTTTTTCGATCAAGACACGACGGCGTTCCACTACTTCCCGTTGGAGATCATAGCTCGCACGTCTCCAGCTAAAGTATCTACGAGGATCTGGCGCACTTCACCAATGTGAGGAGCGCTGTGTCTAGTGCTGACACTAAGCTGTGTCTCCCGGTGTATTTGCCACGGATATTTGCCGAAGCACCCGTGCCCGGTAATCATCTGTGACAACAGGTAGGTGAGGTTGCCATGGCTCGTCTCCAGCCACTTTTCCATCACCGGTCTGATCACCTTGATTGTGGCGTTTCCCCATCTTGGTTGTTCAAGTCGCACCTTTCAAAACTCGTATGATTTCTGGCAGAGATGGGACCGCTGAGCCTCGATTTCTTGCGCCATTTAATGAATGACACAATTGCCCTCGCTTCCAGGTCCATAGAGGAGTTCCGGTAAAACGGTTAGGGCTACAATAATGAAATGAGCGTCTATATGAGCGTCAAAATTGGCGTCATTGCTTCAATCTAAGACAGGTGTTAATTTGAAAATTATAAACCCCCGATCCCGCGACTGCTTTAATAAACCCAAACATGGCCTGTAATTTCCTGAGTATTTTTTTGTAGAATTCCTTCTTCCACTTAAGAAGTGAGCTGAAGAACCATCCCGGTATCGAACAAGAAACCGCAACTAATCGCTGAAATTTTCACAAATGAGATATATCTGTTGCGGCTGTAACAAAAAATTCTAAAATCAGAAAAAAGGGATTTATGCCCCCCCCCCCCCCCCATTCTTTAAACCCCACAACAAAAGAGATTTTTTGTTGTTTTTTGGTATGGAACTCTCTTGTGCGCGAGTCCGACTCGCACTTGGCCGTTTTTTTTATTTTGTACCGATTTAAAACCCTAAGTCCCGATTATTTTTACCCTTTGACCCGATTTTCATCGGATAGGACCTGGCAACACTAGTCGTGAGGCTGTATTTCAAGGACAATGATACCTAATTAGCTGAAATTTACACAACTGATGTATTTCTATTACCGCTATTGCTATATCAACAATAAATAGTATCTAAAATAAAATAAATTAAGGGGTTCCCATACCTACTACAAACGTGATTTTTGCCTTTTTTGGTGCGGAACCCTCCTTGCTCGAGTCCGACTGGAAACTGGCCGATTTTTTATCAAAAACACTTTACAAAGGAATCCAATTTTAGCGTGGGTAGATGTGTATACAAAGTAAATGATATAAATAAAGAATTTGACAAAGTTAAAAACTTCCCCATTTTGTTTACTTAGGCTACGTTACTTACCACCTACTTATTTCAATGTTTATTTTATGATGTACTAGCGGACGTCACGCGGTTTCACCCGCATAGTTCCCGTGGGAATACGGGATTAAAATATAGCCTATGTTCAACGCAAAGAGTGTAGCTTCCCAACAGTAAACGAATTTTTCAAATCGGTTCAGTAGTTTTTGAGTTTATTCGTTACATACAAAAATACAAATCTTTCCACTTTATTATATTAGTATAGATAACAACAACACCAGACACCACTCGGGCATCTTTTGTGAATGATATTAGATGGTTTGCCACTACCATTTTTTGCAACTCGATTTAAATACTCGATTTTATTTGGTATATATCTGATTAAAACGAGAAATGCGTGACCAATTCTATGCCGCTTTAAAAAGTGACTAAAATGAATAATTAAGTTGAGGAAAAGGCATTATTACGTAAAAACATTATTTGTTAGAGCTTTCCATTGACTTCTACGATGATACGCGTGATATTCACAAAGTCATATTGTAATATTATTTTGTAAAAAAATCAGATTAAACAAACTAAACTTGCATAAAAATTCCTATGAATTTTCTGCATATTTTTTAACTGATCCCTATGTGGAGTACTTGGTTATCAAAACATTTATTGAATTTTCTCTTTAAATATCTTATAATATATTATATCTTTATATTTTTATCTTCCTCTTATTGTATAAAACAATACTCAGATTATAAGATTGCATGTTTAGTGAATTTCCGATATTGAGTACGAAATGAGTAGTCGCACCGAGATCGAGATGATTATCTCGAATTAATTTCACCTCGATACGAGTTGGTTCCGTAGTAGTTCCCAACGTACAAAGAGCACAGTATCTATTCAAGAAAACACGTTTTCCAATTATAACAGAATTAAAACGCAGACCTAGTCTGTTTGTTCGTGACTATTCAACTGCGCAATAAATTACCTAGGTTTATTGTGTACTAGCTGAGCCCGCAACTTCGTTTACGTCACATAAGGTGTATGAAAGGAAAGGTATTTCTTCATCAGAGTCATCAAGCAGCGTCTGAAACTGCCCTGTTTGCTTAATCATTAAGCTCTTTTCTGATTAAGCCAACACGCCAGTTTAGGTTCAATCACATTCAAAGAAACAATTCAGTCCGCGCCGAAGGCGTGGACTGAATTGTTTTAAAATAGACTTAATCATTAAGCTCTTTTATGATTAAGCCAACACGCCAGTTTAGGTTCACTCACATTCAAAGAAACCCCTACAATTAAAATTTTCAAAATATCTGATTCTTAAAAGTGTTTTATAACTCTTTTATTTCTAATCAGATTTACATAAAACAAACGCTAATTGTTAACTGGAGCAAACCTCAACACAATAAAAAAAACCGCATTGCAATCGGTTGAGCGGTTACTGAGATTAGCGTGCACAACCGTACAGACAAACAGATATACAGACAAAAATTCGCGAAATCATTGTTTTGGGTTCTATTGCGTTCATAAAGCCCCCCTATAATATTTTTTCTTATTTATCTTCCATGTACAGACAGCGACCGGTTACGATTTTATTATATGTATTGATATTGATTGATTGATGATATTGATATTGATTGTTGCTTTAAAAAGGAAAAATACCTACTAAGAATATACCTACTTAATTGTAAAATTTAGATTAAGTGCTTGAAAACAGAAGCGCTCGCAGCCCCGTGTCCGTTACCTGGGGATCGTGCGAAGCATGGCCCTGTACGGGGCTCCCGTATGGGCGGAGACCCTGACGGCCAGCAATGAGGCTAGACTGCTGAGCCCGCAGAGAGTAATGGCCGTCAGGGTGATAAGAGGATACCGCACGATCTCCGGTGAGGCGGCATGTCTCCTAGCCGGGACCCCTCCATGGGACCTGGAAGCGAGAGCCCTTGCGTCACTGTTCAGATGGCGCAAGGAGGCGCTGGAGCGGGGCCAAAGGCCTGCGTCTCGAGAAATCGAGGCCCAGCGGACCCTGCTCCACCAGGAAACCGTGGAGACATGGAAGGTGCGACTTGAGCAACCAAAGGGGGGATTTGCCACAATCGCGGCCGTCAGACCGGTCATGGACGAGTGGCTGGAGAGAAGACACGGTGCTCTCTCCTACCGGTTGACGCAGATGCTTGCCGGGCACGGTAGCTTCGGTAGGTATCTGTGGCGAAAACACCGGGAAACCACGGCCGAATGTCAGCACTGCGAGGACCGCAGCGATGACACGGCGCTCCACACGCTGGTGGAGTGCACGGCGTGGGCACAACAGCGCCAGGTCCTCGTAGTGGGCACGTTGGACCCGGTTGTCAGTAACATGGTTGTTGTATAGGTGGTTAAGCGTCTGGCATGCCAGGATTCCAGAAGATAGGTTCAGGTTTTGTTCAAGACCTTTATTTTTTTCATTAAATTTATGTTGCGTCAATATTTCAAAATTCTTCCTAAGAATAATACCTATTTCTTTTTGACCATGCAAAGTAAAGACTGGAGTATGGAAAAAATACAATCGGGTATCACCCTCAGATGATTAATAATGATAGACAGATAAGCTTACCTCCGTGGTGTTGCTTGTTAAGTGTGAAACTCAATAGTTCTTACCTGAAAAATAAAAAAGGTATTTTAAACTGTGAGTTTTAAAATAAAGGTAAAACTTAATGTTTTTTAAAATAATTTCTATGAAGTTTGAAATAATATTACATAGATATCATTCTAAACTTGATTAGATTTTTTTTTTATTTCTATGGAATAAAGAGCGGCAGAACTGTGCGTACGTCTGCACTATTCGGTCGTTCTTTTATAACTCCAAAACATCTTGAAGGATCCTTGCGATGAAGATGAATTATTGTTGGGGCAGGTTCTATGTCACTATTCATAAATGTAGATTTGATCTTAGCCACCTCTGCCCACGCCCTTGGCTTATACGTGTGATTATATGTACGTTTTATAAAAAAAGCGTATTTACATTCTACACCAAAAAGGCCGCCGTAAATCTTTTTAACACCGCCTAAAACACAGCGTGTAGATTTCACCGAAAATTTATGAAAAAATATGTAACCGGGATACAAAAGCTCGCATCATGCAAATGTTCAATATTATACGGTGTTAACACCTTTTCCGTGTGTGGTGTTAAATCTTACATTGAGAGAAAAAAACTGCGACATTTTTAGGCGAAAGAAGCGCTCGTGGCCCCGCGGACTCAGTGTTCTGTAAACGATCACTGCAGTAAGCAACTTATACTATGGCCAGTCCTTGGATAAGTGACCATTCATGTGACCACTTTGCGACATTTATTTGAGCGTTTCCGTGCTTCGGAAGGCACGTTAAGCCGTTGATCCCGGTTGCCAGTAAAATGGCAGTCGTTAAGCCAAGTTGAAGGTCTTTTTAGGCGGCTTGAAAAATTCCTACAGCAGGCAGTCACAACCTGCGTCTGTCCACTGTCCATCTCAACACGGCAATACGGTTCACCACCTATTACATGGGACAAATTCTAAAAAGGTACAATGTGGGCATTATAAATATTATAATATTCCTCTGCCTATCACTGCGGGGATAAAGGCGTGACCATAATTATATATGTGTGTACGTATTCGAAGGGTAAGGACGGCATCCTACTGTTTTCTGATTTCTGTGGGATCCTGTTTTTGAGGCTGTATCTTAGGAACCTGTGATAGTTAGATAGTAGATAGTGAGAGCTGTGATAGTTAGATAGTAGATAGTGAGAGCTGTGATAGTTAGATAGTAGACAGACAGACAGACAGACGGACAGACAGACAGAGAGACGGTCAGACGGACGAACGGACAGCGAAGTCTCATGAATAGGGTCCCGTTTTTTACCCTTTGGGCACGGAACCCTAAAAATAAACAAAAATAAGTGATTTAATTTTATATTAAAATTTCCAAAATCAAATTAGGTACCTATTTGACTATCTGCAGGTAAGTAGGTTTATACCTACTTACCTGCAGATAGTCAAATAGGTAATACCTAATTTATATAAGATTGAACATATTATCTACTAGCCGTTCCCCGCGGCTTCGTCCGCGTAGTAGTCGTTATCGTCTAAAATCATAACCCTGCTTTTGCGCAGTCAGTTAAAAATGAAGCCTAAGTCCCCTGGACTCAAACTATCTCTAGTATAAGTACCAAATTTCATTAAAATCGGTTCAGCGGTTCAGGCGTGAAAACGTGAAAGACAGACAGACATACATAGTTACTTCCGCATTTATAATTTTATAATATTACCTAGTAGGAATTTTGCAAAACAATATTGATGCTTTATTTCGCACACATCGCGTCAGCTGTACATTTTTTTTAAATTCCTCGCATGCTAGTTATCGCCCGGCGCCGCCACGTCCCGCGTCCCGCATGACGTAATCCCCCTCCCTCCCCTCTTCACCTCACTTCAGTCGTGAATCGTCATTGGGAGGGAGTGCACGTCGCTTCTGTCAGCGTTATCCGGTAAATATAATTCATTATTTTAAGTTAATTTATCATTTTAGTGTTCGTGTTATAAGTATTATTACGTTTGAATTTGTTTAAAATACCTAATATAAGCGCTCGGTACAAAAAACGGGTTCTACTTCAAGGGTACTTACTAGGTTTCGTAGGCATTGAACTGATATTTATCTCAATGTTCGTAGGTCTAATTTATCAACTTCTTGACAATATGAAAGGCGTCCGATTTTTTCTCTAAGGTTTTTTTTAAAGTATAGTGGGTCATTTAGCAGTTATATGTGTATCACTTTGGAATAATGATTTTTTTAAATATTTGATACCTACCTAGTAATAAATTTGCAGTAAGTAAGGTACAAGTAACGTATATTTTACAATATTTTCTATTAGCGCATTATGCGATTTTTGGATGGAAACATTTTTGATTGATTTGATTGTTTGTTTGCATCGAATAGGCTCTGGCACTACTGGACCGATTTGAAAAAATCTTTCACTGTTGTGAAGCTACACTCTCTACGGTGAACATAGGTTATATTTTGTTCCCGTATTCCCACGGGAACGGGAACTACGTGGGTTAAACCGCGTGACGTCCGCTAGTAGTGTTATATACTTTATGAACCTAGTCATAAGTTGTGCTTATGTGAGTTTTTGAGCCTATAGTGATTCACAGTGAAGCGCGTATCGTGAATTAGTATGAATATAAAGTCAAGTGGCGCTCGCAAAAACCCACACTGTGTATCTGTATGTTTATCTGTGGCGTCAAAGCTAGGAATAACCTGCTTGTGTTATGGGTATCAGACTACGGATATTAATACTTATATACTTTTAAATACTTTTTACTACTACTACTACTACTAATTACAAAAAAAATAATAAAATAAATATTATACATAGAAACACCCAGACTCTTGAGACAAACATTTATGGGTCATCCTTTCCGCCTCCGGTGGGAAGCGAACCCACGACCTCCAGCGCCGCAGACGGTATCACTACCGACTGCGCCACAGAGGCAGTCAATGTACGCTCGTACTACCCGTTCGCTCTAACTTTGCCGCTGGCGTAGAGGCGTATACCCGAATTGTTAATTAAACGAAGTAAATTGACAGTAGCTAATGTCACTTCGTCATAGAAAATAAGCAACATTGTATGAAGAAGTGACATTAGTTGCTGTCAATTTACTTCGTCTAATTAAAAATTCCACTTTAGTATGGAGCCGAGCGGCAAAGTTAGAGCGAACGAGCAGTAGTAATTTTGTTACATAAATCGTAGCGTTTCTAAGATTTACTATTTGTAGTGTCACTAATAATTTGTGGTTTATTACAGTTCCAACTATTCAAGATGGAAACAACTAATACAACTAATTTGGAAGATCAATCAGAAATAAGGCGAATTACTGACGAAATGCGTCTAGCAAAATGTATCGTATCAAATTGCAAAAAGAAGTACTCCAAAATAACGAAAGATAAAGGAGAATATGCAACGATGTTCTATACTGGCATTCCGCATACAGAGGCGTTGGAGCCACTTTTCGCGAAAAAATCAGAAACATACAAGGAGTGGCTACAAAAGAAAGAGATGCAAAAAAATCATCGTGCAGTTGTGTCGTATGAGCATCTTAGAAAAGCTATATACACAGAATACGTAGATAAGCTAAAACTACCAACCATAAAAACTGTTATGGAAGCGCTCCTAGAACACTATAAAAACGACAATAATATAAAAGACACATTGAAGATGGACATCAAAAAACATGGATTTTACTGGAAGCGATTAAGTGGTACTAAAAAGTTTATTCTGATTGAAAATGCACAGCAGGTATCAAGAAGAATGAGATACCTATACGAAATCAATCAAATAAGAGAAGCTAATAGAGTTATAGTTCATGTGGAGATACATAAAATGAATGTTGATGTAAACATACATGATCCTGAAATGAAAGAAACGCACCAGATTGAAATAGCTGTAGCTGTATCGCCACAAATTGGACTCGTTGGTGGTTTAGTAAATACTGGAGATGAATGTTCCACTAATATAGAAACATTACTAAATACTAAACTGAATGGGTTACCAGAAGATACTGTCTTTGTTATTGAACCATCTCTAACATTGCAAGAAGATGAGGTCGATATACCAACAGAGCATAGTGAGAAGGATGAAATGGTGAAATGGCTTCAAAAACATAACGTACCTCATATAACAGAATGTCATAGAGGGGAGTTATTTGCCCTTATTGAAATGTATAAATCTCGTTTCACCACAAAAGCTGATTGCTTTAAGCTTTTAAAAGCAAAAAAATACAAAATATTATTCCACCCACCGGAATTATCGTATATGAAATATTTTACATTCTTGTGGCAAAAACTTGATGATGTAAAGAACAATACAGATTTAGTTACACTTAAATCAGAATATTTGAATATTATAGATGAAGTCAGCAATGAGGATTGGAATATATACGACTGTGATATAGCACATCTTGAACAGTTTATGTTAAAAGAGGAAGAAAAACTAGAATTGGTCCTAGACAAATTGATGGAAGCTATGCAAAACTACAGCCTTAACGAGTCTGATTTCGAGGAATGTGAAGAAGACGTTACGGATGATGAATATATTGATTCCATTTTAACAGAATAAGAATTCGATTTCGAAGTTTCTCTACATACTCTCAATGTTTATTAAATCATTTAAAGACAACAGTAATTTATAGACAAAAAAATTGCGGCCTGTAAGGGTGTTTAGGAAGAACTCTTTCTCTCTAATATAATTTTAAAATAAATCCTTTCTTAAATTACTTTTAATGATTGTTTTATTTTGCCCCACTGAGCTTGGAGTAGTCAGCCTACCTAATAAAGATTAGAATACAGAACAAGGGAAAAATTTGAAAATGAGGTTACATGAAGAAACGATGGAAATGCAAGCATTAGATAATATTAAAGTAGAGGTTTAATGAAATATGTGTTTCGATTGTATTTGAAATGGCTACTAGCCATGGCTGCTGTGATTTTTTGGCATTTTATACGGTATTTTTAGACTCTTCTGTCATCTAGCATCTGATGCATGACTGGTCACAGGGACCAGTCACCTGATGACGGATATCGTAGTGGACCTTCGGTATAACTACCGGGTGCGATTACTATGTTATAAAGGTAGGCCCCTTTTAGTCGACATTGGAGCATTTTTCGATTAATTAACTTTCAAATTACAGCCTTAATAAAAAAGTTTCCTTTCAAAAGTTACATAAAAACATCACTGGAAAACATTTAATTACTTTCTTAACTTATTAGTTAACAGTTCCTTTCCTCTTGGAACTGACAAAAGGTTTCAATTATCTACAAGCTTTAGTTTTGTACAAATTTCCTGAGTTTCATATTTGATGAGGGTAGAAGTAGTTTGCTTGGAATTCTCGCAGGCGAGACCTTGACCCGTTTTGGGGAACCCCCGTTGATTAAAAGGAAAATAAATGAGCAAACGGTCTCACGTGGCATTTAATAATCTCCGTGAATTAGATAACGCTGATTGGGTATCGTTCACTAGAATACATAGGTAACTGATTTGGAATATATTTATAGATCTTAATTTGGTGTTCACTTTTTTTTTTCATATAACTGGACTGGTGCCAAAGGCAATAGGAAACCTATAAAAGATTAATTGTGAAAACCCATTTAAACGTAAGTATATGAATGTACTTTCAAATTAGAACAAAATAAATTACTATTATTATAAGCATATATTCCTTACTAGCTAATGCCTGCGTGACGTAGTTTTCTCACACCCTTTTTCCCACAAGTCCTTATTTCCTGGATAAAAAAATGTTGGATATCCGAAAATCCTGGATAAATTCAGCTGTTGGTATGAATTTACTTCAGCCAAAATAGTTCAACGGTCAGAGCGTGAATGAATAACAAACTTCTCTCAAACAAAATTCTTCACAAACTTCCATATCTATACTTTTCTTTTTTACGTAAGGGAAAATCCTTCTTGGATGCTATGCCGAACTCCTACCGATTAAAAAAACTCACGTATCTATTCCAAAGACTCATTTTATACAGAAATCTTTGATCTATTCCACCTCCACTCCCAACTCATACTTAAAAAATACTTAAAAAGAAATTAATGTCTGTTTATTTATACTGTTGATTGATGGCACTTGGTGGAACTTGCTGCACATATTGAAAACGACACTTGTACCTACTATTCCACAATATTAATTAATATTGTGTCTAGTTGATTATAAGGAGTAACGTAGCCTACTTATCATACTTCTACCCAGAGGGGGGGGGGGGGAGAGGGGGGGGGGGGTAGTAACAATATGAACCGTGTTAGCTACTTAGCCAGAAGTTGAAACTTTCACAGAAGAAGTGCTTCGGTTGCCGCTACGCGCTATAACAAGTATTACAACAAATACCATGCAATAAATGTGATTTCTTTTCCATAAATTGGTACGCAATGGGCTCACCACCTATTACGTGGGACATTAAACTATAAGGTGAAACGTGGTTGTATACTATGCCTCTGCCTATCCCTTCAGGGATAAAGGCGTGATTATATGTATGTATGTATGTATAATAGTTACGGGTCGCGGCGGCACCCCGCTCGCATTGTTTTAGTATATTTCTAGCACTTACAAATTAGTGTACGTTTTATAGATAGAATACTGGCTACCCAGTCCTTAATAGAGATTGTACTTGATTTATGTCAAATTTGCATTACGCGTGACTAATATTGATAAAGGATCCATTGAAACTAGTAAGTTATGCGCAAGTTTATCAATTCCAGACCAGTAAATTATATTATGAACAAACATTAATGTTTAATTTACGGCTCTGTGCGATCTCAGTATAAAGGCCACCACAAACGTAGCTATAATATATATTAATATGAAACATAGCAAGGCATATTACGACATATTTTCGATATAAATTTTCGAAGGACCACACACGCAGCTATAATATATATTTCTATGACGTCAACAAAATATGTCGACAGATATAGCTTGGTATATTTCAACATATTACTACATATTAATATATATTTTCGTATATTAATATAAATTTTCGTATATTTTGAAGATAAAGGATGCTCCGTTTGTTTACCGAACATTCTGGGAGAGTATCATCATCAGTGGTAGTACTTCCATTGCATGACTAAAGCAAGTAAGTGGTAAATTAATCATATAAAACTAATCTTGCTGGAATCTTCCTGGAATCTTGACATGATATAGAGGTATGAGCCCGAACTCGGCAGCAAGCAAAACTGCTGTCGCATTTTGCTGCAGTGCTGCCGTTGAGGTACTGCGCAGCAATGCTGTCTGCCGCGTTGATTCCGAGTACGGCAGCAGCAGTGTCGCGCTGCACGTGGTGGTATCATCCATAATAACTTCTTTTATTAACTATCGGCAAGTTGATGAGTGCGAACGTTGCTTGTATCCATTTTTGTAATCTAGATGCGATAGCCTTCCAAAAAGTAGGTGCAAGCAATTCTCGACCTTATAAGCATGTAAAATATTTATTATTTTTTTATATATTTGTTATCAGTGATGTGTATAAACACCTATAAACACATTTTTAGAGAAATGTCATTACGGTCGAGAATTGCTTGCAGCTACTTTTTAGCTGGTTATCGCATCTAGGTTACAAATAAAAATGAAATAAATAAATGGAAATGAAAGAAATAAATGAAATTCACTAAGTATCAATATCAATACATATAATAAAATCGTAACAGGTCGCTGTCTGTACATGAAAGATAAATGAGAAAAAATATTATAGGGGGGCTTTATGAACGCAGTAGAACCCAAAACAATGATTTTTAGAATTTTTGTCTGTTTGTCTGTATGTCTGTGTATCTGTTTGTCTGTACGTTTGTGCACGCTAATCTCAGCAACCGCTTAACCGATTGCAATGCAGTTTTCTTTATTGTGTTAAGGTTAGCTCCGCTTAACATATAGTGTTTATTTCATTTTAATCGGTTTATAAATAAAAAAGTTATATCACTTTAAAGAATCATACATAGACTTATGAATCTAAAAGTGGGTAAATCTAAGTATGATTCCTTCGGCGCGGACTGAATTGTTTTAGAATAGCCTTAATCATTAAGCTCTTTTATGATTAAGCCAACAGGGCAGTTTCACACGCTGCTTGATGAGTCTGATGAAGAAGTACCTCTCCTTTCATACACCTTATGTGACGTGACGTAAACGAAGTTGCGGGCTCAGCTAGTAACAAATAAAGATCGACAAAACAAATGAGAAACGTTAAAATAAGTCAAGATCGACAAAACAAGTGTAGATTGTTAAAACAATTGAATATCGATGTACGTTGAGGTCGCATAGCGTCTAGTTGACTCCTCTCATGACCATAGGATGGGCCTATTTGTCGTTCAAAAAATTAGATTTTTGCCTTCTATGGTACCCAACCTACTTTGCGCGAATCTGACTCGCACTTGGCCGGTTTTTAGGATAGGTAAGCTGAAACTTGAACATCCTGTTTATAAAATAAGCATTAAAACCGTGCGCTAGCAAGGACGGCCGCAGACGGAGTGAAGGCAAAATATATGTTATAGTATAGCTCCCGTGTGTGATAGCTTGCTATAATATAATATATATCTCGATATATTAATATATATTATAGCTCCGTATGTGGCGGCCTTTAAGCTTAGTCTAACGTCCAACAACTCAAGTTAAGCTGTGATATGAGAACAAGATACTCAAGTTGGCGGCGGCCTTGTGATGTGCCTCTTCACGCTCCTCTTAAAGAACCCAATCAAAAGGGATTGTAAGATGAGGGAAACACGTGTGAGGGCAGGTCGTTCCAGGTTTATAACCCGCGCACGATAGAAATATACTTGTAATCGGCCATTTTCCATTGACTTTGACAAGGTTCTGCGTTGCGCTCGAATTATACCGTACAGTTTGCATGACGTCATTATGATAGGTTCCCAGATATTTCCGCTGGGCTGTACTTACTTAAATAAAGTTCAAAGAAACAACAAATTTATGGTTATTTTTTATTTATTTTTAAAATGTTTTAATCATATTTTAAGAGATAACAAATGAAAAAAAAGTTGACTTAAGGTAAATATCAGTACCTACACTCACAGAAAAGCAAAAGTATTATATATATAACCAAATCACTCGGAATCACTGGACGGTATTTCAGAATCAGCGCAAGGATATAGCGACTCCTTTTCTTTCATATGCAGTACTAACTTATCCGCAAGCTGATCGTATGTCATGTCTAACTTATATATTTTCATTTCTTCTTGAGCTATACGTTCTGTAAACGCACGAGCATACTCTTCATTGATGCTATATATATCGGCAATATTTACTGAATCAGCAGGTTTAAACACTGAACTGATATATTCCTGCATAGTCTGACGGACCAAAGCTCCAGGATTCACCTGACTAATGCAATTCGGTATTCTCAGCACAATATGTCCGTTCGCTTCTAATATTGCGTCTATTTTGTATAATTTCTTCGAAATATTCGTAAATTTTGATATAATGTCGTATAAAATAACTTTTGGCATCTCAGATTCGTAGGGTACATTGAAATAATCTAGCCATTCGGTCATTTCCTTCTTCGTACTCATTCTGTGCGGTACTTTGACTACTTCTTCGCAATGATTCTTTGTATTATTCAATACTATAACGCTAGGAGTAGTTAAAGACACTAGCAGTGTGTTTATGATCCATTTCAAGCAAGAATCTGCACTGAATTCATCAACTTCCTTAATAAATTGCACACCCATATCGGATACTGCATATACAAAACTTTGCTGTGCGTTATCCTCAGCAACCCCGATTTGTAAAACATTTTCTTCGATAAAATAAATAGGTATTCTCTTTCTTCTAAATCGTATGATATTTCTCAAATAATTCACTCTTTCAGCAACAATGTTTGGTCTTTCGATGACATAAAAATATTTCTTTAAGTCCTCTGATATAACACACTTCCACATAAAATCCATTTTTACAAGCATTTTTCGAAATTCTCCAATATGTAAGTAGACGGGTAATTGAGATTCCAATGCAACAAATAGCTGGTAAGTTGTAGGCATCATATATTTGGACAAGTAAAAATCCATTAGCTTTTTATATATCACGGATCTATCGACATCTTTAATTACTACTTCCAAGTACTCATAATTTTCTAGAAGTTGGACAACTTTCGGCTGAAGTCCTGTTAAGTGTTCTTCCATTGCCAGCATTGCAGAAACTCTATTTTCTTCTTTCACTTTTTTAATAATGCGACGCAATATTGTCAATTTTTTAAAATCACTTTGAGGTTCGAAATTATATGGCTCACTTGAGGCAGCTGCGGTGGCCATTTTGTACAAACTTGAAATAAACAAACACAGGTCCACTCACAAGGAAACGCAGGATGCGACTGAGGCACGTGAGCGCAATAGCAGTATAGTCGGCTCCATGCGGATGAAAGGGACGGCTATATTCATATAACGGTCACGCTGAAAGCGCGCCACTATTCACATTACAACGTCGCGCAAAAGCAAAATGGTACACGATAATAATGTGCACTTTTATTTATTGAAGTAGGTAACTTCATAAATTATTTTAAAATTAGTAGGATATTATAAGTACCTACTTAAATATCGTGGAATATACCGATTTTGAATAACAATTTCATATTTTTTCTAAATAAAACAGAAATGGCCAAATGTGGGCGCACAGTATGCCTCTGCCTTCCCCTTCAGGAATAAAGGCGTGACTATATAGTCTGTATTTTATAACATTTTAGTACTTATTAAGATTTCATTGGGAATTCCAATGAACTCTAAAGGGTTTACCTAAGTTTTTTAAGGAGCGAAGCCGCATGTTAAACTTAGGTTAGTATGAATCTTCTCTGTCATTCAGAAACCATCATATTTTAAATAGACATCTGTCATCTACATCGGTAATTTATGCGATAGATACTCCTACAATCAATTAATTTCCTAACGCTGAATTCTCAATCAATTACGATTTGGTTTCGATAAAAATATACAATCACATAAGTATATTTTTAGACTTTAATTTTATAATACTCATATAAATGTCAGTTAGTATAAAAATACGAGCCATTAAGTATTCATAATTTAGTTTTATTTATGTCAACGACAAATCAATAGTAAGTCGGCGGCTCGGCGCACACTTATTTTGTGAATCTTTAGTACATGACCTTGGATAGCCGTCACTGACAGCCGTTGTTTGTCGCCGAACGTTCGGGCTCGCTCGGCTGTCATCGGTCGGAGCGAGTCGAACTTTACCGAGCTCACCCGATGGCCAGCTGGGTAATCTAGCGCAGACGCGCAGTGAACTGTACCTCAGGTAAATCACTATACCTCCCAAACGACTTGGGGGATCCTTGCGATGAAGATTATTCTATTATTGTTGGGACGTGTCTGAGGAAGGTATTTCGTCATCTCCGGTTGAAATAGGTCACCTAGAAGTGGATACTCTGTTCAAAATGGTTTGTTCTAAAGTATTTTATTAGGTAACTAGTCAGTAGGTACACTTGTACATGTATTTCTTAGCCACATACATACATACATATGGTCACGCCTTTATCCCCGAAGGGGTAGGCAGAGGCATATTATATGCCCACATTTCACCTTTTTAGAATTTGACGTAATAGGTGGTGAGCAGTATTGCCGTGTTTAAATAGACAGGCGCAGGTTGTGACTGCCCGTTATTTTTCAAGCCACTTATAAAGGCCTTCTACTTGGCTAAACGACTGCCATTTTATTGGCAACCGGGACCAACGGCTTAACGTGCCTCCCGAAGCATGGACTCGCTCAAATAAATGTCACCCATTCAAAGACCGGCCACAGTAAATGTTGCTTACCTACTGCAGTCATCGTTTACAGAACACTGAGTCCGCGGGGCCACAAGCGCTTCAGCTTAGCAACATAGAAGGCAGAATATAAAATTGTCTTATAAGCCTCAGAGGATGAGAACCTTAGATTACCGATTGTGAACTACACGCCCTTGGTTCATGAATTTTAATTAAGCCCACCATAAGATCGTGTATCAGGTTCGATTCCCGGGCCGAGTAACAAATGTAAGCACAATCGATTGGAACTAGTTTTCACAGGCAGCGTTGTTTTAATTAGCATTCCTGATTAATGGAAAGATGGCGTTCTTTGATTTAAGAAATTTTAATTTCAATTGTGGGCATTCGGAACCTATATTATACTTTATTCAACCGATTTCTAAAAATTTAAGTTCTCAAATAGGTTGTATTTTTTTATGTGTGGAACACGAATTTCTTAAAAGGGTATGCGATTGTTGTGTTAAGATCCCGGGATCGAATCCTGTGTCGGGACCAAAATTTATGTGCTATGCAAAAGTTTCGCTGTTTTCCATGTTAAATACGCATGACTATTAGAAAATATTAAGTAGGCAGTTGTCTAGATCCCATAGCATTTATAAGCAAGCTTCATTTTGGTTACATGGAGCTGTGTAAAAAATTACATGAAAAAAATATTTATGTACCTAGTTTATTTTGGAGAAATTAGTCCTAAAAACACCCAGTATTTTCACCACGCGGTGTCAATACTGTGAAAGTTATTCCACATTCGCAATATTAGACAAAATAAATCTTGGTTAGTCCCGGACTTATTAAATGTGAGGGTTGGTTATGAGTAATAACCCCACGTACACGGAATGTTGCGGGATATTCCTAGTTTTACGGACAATTTTTGTATTCAGCACGTGATGTTGTAAAAAGGTTGCGCATTTTTTTTGTAAGCGGGACTTGAGAAATTGGATTTATTGGTTGCGTTTTTATTTAGGAGGTGTACCTTAAAAGAAGGTTATAAACGGTAGAATGATCGTTTAATATCGATAACTTCATATTAACACCTAATTTTGTTCATGCAATTGACGGTTGAGATTGTATTTGTGGATACGTAGTTTATATCCTGGTTGTTGGAATTGCGATTTAGAACCTAATCGTTACACATTTGTCCTGGGGCATCCTTCCGAGGGCTTACCCGCGGCTCCCAACCATAGACTGTTGGGCGTATCGTGGGGTTTTTTAGTCTTTAGGAGTCCGGCATAACATCCATGAGGATTTTCCCTCACGTTAAAAAAAATAACATCGTTACACATTTCGCAATTAAGTTTTTTTTATTGGGAGTAATACTTGGGACCACCTGAACTACTGGCTAAATGTAGCTGTGTATTCCGCCTTTGCCTACACCCCCTTAAAGATATAAGCGTAATTGTATAAAAAAAAACTAACCTTTACTTTCTGTAAACTTCATTCGAACCAGTACTCGAAGCAAGCAATTCGAGTACTAGTTGGTACATTCCATTTTGCTCTAGAATAGGTGGCATTACGGCTACGAGTTACCATCGTATAGGGAATTAGGGACTGTGTTATAATTCCGGTTGTTTCTTATTTACTTTAAAGATTATTATTCCACGTGAGTAAAGTGCTTTTCTTTTCAAATAATATGGTTACCCCACTAATGAGGTTTTTTTTCAGAAGGAGGCGAAAGCGTTTGCTTTGGGAATGTAGATTTAAGATCTTATTACTATGGTAATGTTATGTTATTAGATGTTACGTTAAGATGGCAATTTTATTTAAATAACATGTTATTTATAAGATTCCTAAATTAACGGTTAGTTTCAGACGTGGTATGAATCTAAACAATCTTTTTAGTTAGATTGTAGTTTGCTAGATAGCAATCTCCCCTACCTATTCAATAAATATGTAGCTATATGTATTAGTTCTGAACTTCTGAGGGTCTGACCATCATCAGACGAACATCAATCCCGGTTTTATTCGAAGTCCTTGCTAACTTCACTTCTTCAGTATCCCTTATAGAGTCGACGAAAGGGCGCATGTGTAAGTATATGGAATATACCTACTATCCTGGTGTAAATCCTAATTTTAGTGTTCTAAGATATGGAATATCTTAGAACTCTCAACCTCATTCAAGCGTTTAGGGTGCTTGGTTTCCTGGGGACATCCTTCCGAGGGCTTACCCGGGGCTCCCAACCGTAGGCTGTAAGGCAGGATACGTGTGGTTTTTACTCGGTAGGGGTCCGGCATAGCATCACTGTAGGATTTTCCTCTAGTTATAAAAAGGGTGCTTGGTTAAAAAAATACTTTTATATTTTGAAACTTCCAAACTCCAAAACAAACATTTGTGAATCAAACAATTGTTTGGTCCAATCGGACAGTACCGCCTACATTAACTATCAGTCGAAAACTCTCTTTGTGAGAAAACTCACAAACTTCTCAAACTCCTCCTAACTCATTTGACGAAGTTGCCGGAAGTTATCTCGTCTGGCCGCAGTGACGTCACCGACCGCAACTGGTTGTGACGGGGACGCTGAGCTCAGATTATGTTGGTCAAGTGATGTTGTTAGATGTAATCGCTATGAACATAGATGGGATTTGTATTTTGGTTTGCTTATAAGAAATTTGCCCATTGAAGAACGCCATTTACATTTAGGTGTTCAACTTCAACAGCATTTCGTTCTCATAAAACTATTATTTTAACTTACAGTTTTATAACTACTGCAGTGACAGACAAGCATTCAGTTCACTTCACCCACCACGTTCGGTTGTGGACAGTAACAGTATACTCTGCGGTTCTAGGAGGAGTCTGTGGTGTCTACAACCACGAATGTACTGTCCACAGCCCCACGCAAATAAAACCCATATGACGTCCTAAGACCGATCTAGTGTACGATGCCACTTATGTCGTGCATTATACACTCCAGGGCGCCGATTCTCGCTTAACACGACATGAATGCGTCGACGGAAATCGACGGGTGAAACGTCACCTGTCTCATATTTATGACGGGCGAAACATGAGACGGACCACGTTTCACGCGTAAATTTGCGTCCACGCATTCACGTCGTGTGGTCGAGAATCGGCGTCCTGATAATCCCGATAAAGCGAGTTCTTGCAGAGTCGGCTGCCCAAGTGTGGCGCCTCTGATGTAGCAAGCGTTCTTAGGCTACAGTATCCACTTTGTATCAGGCGGGCCGTATGCTTGTCTGCTACTTCAGTGGTATAAAAATGAAAGTCAAACGAAAGTTTAACATATAAAATACTTACAAGCACATAGATTTCCAGTAAGATTAAAAAAATATATCTTTGACCCTAAGTATCCTTCCTGAGGGCTCACCCGGGGCTCTCAACCATAGGTTGTTGCGCGTTACGTGAGGTTTTTTAGTCGGTAAGAGTCCGGCATAGCATCCTACGAGGATTTTTCCTCACATCAAAAAAAAGGGGTAAACGTGATTTCCCAAATTGTATTTATAGATATGGTACTTACCTTTTTTTCTTACGACAAGGTTACATAACCTTCGGTATAATATCCCTCATTGACCCTTTACACGCATGACACACGGCCCCTTTGGTCACCCATCCTTACATCCCTTCATATATTATTTATCCACAACCTTTGGGTTTCTGGCACGGCTATACATAATTAAGTCCTGGGTTTAATTCATAGCTTCTGTTAAAAATAAAAAAAATAAAGGCAGATATGTAAAAAGAATAAGGAAAAAATATTTTGTGTAAATATTTTATTGAATGTTATGTTATAATGCCAATTCGATTGCTCTCTGCTTAGCCCTTAGGATATGTAGCGTGATGATATATAGCCTATTTGAAGACCCTACCCCTAGTTAATATTTGTGCAAAATTTGAATCATATCTATTGAGTACTTTTCAAGATCCTTCCGGACAAAGCAAAGCAAACAGACAAACAGACAATTTTTTTTCGAACTATATTATTTTCGGCTTCGGTATCTTATGTTGAACACCCAGCGAGTATTTTTTTTTATATTTCCAATGAACAGTTTTGATTTTTCTATCATTTTATTATATGTATAGATATCATTGACATCAAGTTTGGTGGACCTAATTTTTAAAAAACCGGCCAAGTGCGAGTTGGACTCGCCCATGAAGGGTTTCGTAGCAGCAAGTAACATGATTGATGTTTTAACACGTTCGCAGTGGTAGTGATTTTTCTAACCGAAAATTGCTGTTTATGACGTATTAAAAAAAAACTACCAGCTCTGTCTCGTTCAAACTAATTTTCGTTGGTAGTTTTTATGGCAATGTACATCATATATTTCTTTTAGATTTATCACTCTCTTAGTTTAGAAGTTAGAGGGGGGGGGGCACTCATTTTTCGACTTTGGAAGTCCCTCTTGCGCAAACTATTCACTTTAGAAAAAAATGATATTAGAAACCTCAATAGCATTTTGGAAGACCTATCTATAGATACCCCACACGTATGGGTTTGATGAAAAAAAAAATTTTGAGTTTCAGTTCTGAGTATGGGGACCCGCAAAATTTGCTGCTTTTTTTCTAGTGTTTTATAAGAATCTTAATGCGGTTCACAGAATACATCTAGTTACCAAGTTTCAATAGAATAGGCCGTATAGTTTCGGAGAAAAGTGGCTGTGACACACGGACGGACAGACAGACAGACAGACATGACGAATCTATAAGGGTTCCGTTTTTGCCATTTGGCTACGAAACCCTAAAAATCCAATAAAATTATACCTAGGTTGAACCAATTTTGACAAAAAAAATATCGCCTTCAACCCGATACTACAGACAAGTGCACATGAACACATGCACTCATACACGACGACACACACACTCACACACATACGGACATATCCAAACAAAACTGGATTTGCAGCTGGTTAATAATTAACTCGCTACTCTCATACAGTCTTCACTTCTTCAGAGAGACATAAGTCTCATAGCGAAGCGAAGAAAGACAACTTAGCTTAAAATACGTGTAAAGTTAAAGCATTTGAACAAGTTATCCGGAAGGATTTGCATGAACTTGCATACATTGTATCTAGAAATGGATTTGTTGCAATTGTACACACGCTTAGCCCCTCTCTATAAAATACACTCGAGAGCAATGAATCCGGGTCACTTAAAGAATGTTAAAAATCTCGGAAACTAAAAATGATAGGTTAATGCAATAAATTGTATTTAATAGACAATGTAATACTCCTTAAATGAAAGTAAAAAAAATATGAGTCACCATACATTTTATTAACACAAAATTACATAAAGAAAAAACTGCCGATCTCTCCTTAAAACAAAAATAGGAAACATGAAATTTTTGAACTTTATTACGATTTTCTTGAATTTTAATACTTCGTATTGCCTCCTCGTGCGTTTACGCGGTTTGGCATGCTGTACACCAAGTTCCTTATACGATTTTGGGGAATATTCTCCCATTCCTCTGTGAGAGCAATTTTGAGCTCACGAAGCGTGATTGGGGGAGGGTTTCGTTGTTTTACGCATCTGCCTAGCTCGTCCCAAGCATGCTTTTTTTTTTTTTTTTTTAACGTGAGGGAAAATCCTCGTAGGATGCTATGCCGGACTCTTACCGACTAAAAAACCTCACGTAACGCCCAACAGCCTATGGTTGAGAGCCCCGGGTAAGCCCTCAGGAAGGATGTCCCGTGACTCCCAACAGACCTACGGCCGCCAATGCGGCCTCGCCCAGCGGGTGGTTCGGGTGCAATCCCGCGTCTATGGGGGGTTTCGGGTGTGACCCCGCTTCTAAGGGGGGGCGTGCGTGAGTTGCTCACGTCACGCTGCCGTCATGGGCCTGCTTCTGTAAGGACGGTGAGCGGCCCTCTCACCGTCCTCAGACCCCCGGTCATGGAGGCCGATAGTCTTCAGCGAAGACACGTCGGCGGCGCCCAGGGCGCCGACTGCGGAACTCGGGTGGGAGAGTTCTCTCCCGTACCCGGCCCGCCGCCTCCTTCGCGAGCATAACCTGCTCGCAGAAAGAGGCGGCGCAGTCCCACTTACTCCCGCTGGAGAGCATGGCTCGCACCATGGACTCGAGCGAGAGAGTGTCCACGCCCAGACCCACTACGAGGACCTGTCGCTGTTGTGCCCACGCCGTGCACTCCACCAGCGTGTGGAGCGCTGTGTCATCGCTGCGGTCCTCGCAGTGAAGAAGTCCCAAGCATGCTCGATCGGGTTGATATCCGGGCTGCGCGCTGGCCACTCCATACGAGTAATGTTCATCTCTTGAAGGTAGTCATTCACAATCCTACCTGTATGAGGTCGGGCATTGTCATGCATAAATATAGCATCCTCACCTAAATTGACCATAAATGGACCAACGTGATCATTGAGGATTTCTTCCACATATCTTACGCTAGTTAAAGAGCCGTTTTCTATGATCACCAGCTCTGTGCGACTTTCAGAAGAAATTCCGGCCCACACAAGTACAGACCCACCACCGTAGGCTACTTTTTCTTCGATGCATGCTTGCTTGAATCTTTCCCCTGGTCTTCGATACACTCTGTGTCTTCCATCGTGCTTGTAGAGCATAAATTTTGATTCGTCGGAGAACATAACTTTTGACCAATCTTCAATACTCCAATTTACGTGGCTCTGGGCATACCTTAGTCTCGAAATACGATGCCCACGCTCCAGTTTAGGGCCGTTTGCAGGTCTAAGGGGTTTTAAGTTAGATTCAGCAAGCCGACGTCTTACTGTCCATGCACTTGGGTTACTTCCTCCGAGGCGTCGAAACTGATTGGTGAGTTCAGTTCCTGTGAGAAAGCGATTTCGAAGCATGGTGTTCACCAAGTATCGGTCTTCTCGTGCTGTGGTACACCTGGTTCTGCCCGTTCCTGGTCTGCGTAGGTTAGAACCAGTTTCTTCGTAACGTCGGAGAACTCTTTGTACTGTTGACAGCGACACACCGACAGTCCTGGCTGTATCGCGCTGACTCCGGCCGGTTTCCAGCATTGTAAGTATTCTGGTGCATTCTTCAGGCGTAAGCGACATAATTTCAGCTTGATTAATGAATATAGAGCACTATCAACATGGTTTATGTACCCACATAAATGACAGATTACAAACAAAAGCAACACCAAATGCTGTAATTTCGTAGTTCCATCTTCGAAAGTGGCCCTTTTTCAAATTTGATTTTTTTATGATATAACTTTACAATAACTAAGAAGTTTTAATACCTTCATTTAAGGAGTATTACATTGTCTATTAAATACAATTTATTGCATTAACCTAGCATTTTTAGTTTCCGAGATTTTTAGGATTCTTTAAGTGACCCGGATTCATTGCTCTCGAGTGTAGATTGCAGAGGGGCTTATGGCGAGACATTGTTTGTAGTCCGTGACTCTGTTGCATTATATTACTTCACTAGGTCACGTGGATCATCTGTTCAAAGTTTGAAATAAAACAAAAATGACAACGTCAATCGGAGTGAACTTTCACTTTCACAGTGGGCAGTTGGGTGAGACCGTCTCACAGTTTCTTGTCTAGTATAAAACCGGCCAAGTGCGAGTCGAGTTACGCGCATTGATAGTTCCGTACCAAAAGACGGCAAATACTCACGTTTGTGGTATGGAAGATTTCCTATATTTTTTTTTTGTGGTTCCGTACCCAAGGGTAAAAACAGGACCCGATTCAAGAGTCTTCGCCGTCAGTCTGTATGTATGTATGGTAATAATTAAACTCGCTATTCCCATACAGTCTATAGCGAGACAAAAGCTTCATAGCGAGCGTTTCCGTGCTTCGGAAGGCACGATAAGCCGTTGGTCCCGGTTGTCAGTAAAATGACAGTCGTTAAGCCAAGTTGAAGGCCTTATGGGCGGCTTGAAAAATTTCAACTGTGGGTCGTCACAACCTGCGCCCGGGTCAGCAGCGCGACTGTAGCGCCTCTGGTGTTGCAAACGTCTATAGGCTACGGTTACCAACATTCCGGTGGGCCGTAAGCTTGTCTGCCACCCAAGTAGTATAAAAAAAAAAAAAATAGCGAAGCGAAGACAACTTAGAAATACGTGTAAAGTTAAAACATTTGTACAAGTTATCCGGAAGGATTTGCATGAACTAGCATACATTGTATCTAGAAACGGATTTGTTGCAATTGTACTCACTTTTCACTACAAAACAGGTCAAGCGCGAGTCGTGATTCTCGTAGGGAGAGTTCCGTAGGTACCAAAAAACGGCAAATAATCATGTTTGTTGTATAGAAGCCTCTTTAAACATTATTCTGTTTTTAGTTTCAGTATTGTAGTTATAGCGGCAACAGAAATACATCATCTGTAAAAATTCAGCTGTCTGTAAAGTCGGTTTACTGACTACTCAGCCTTAAATGGAACGCCTCAGAGCGAGGTAACGCCACATACGTCATGTTTTTTCGTACGTGCAGCCGGCTCCATCGAATTATCAAAAATGCAGCTTTCTAGCTTTTACGGGTTCTGAGATAAAGCATCGTAACTGACAAACGGACAGCGAAGTCTTAGTAATAGGATACCGTTTTTACCATGAATGTGACCTTCGACTTTTTCTGCGACTATTTACTTACTTGACTTCAAAATTGTAATTATTTATTATTAATGACTTGGAATTATATTGACTATTGAATGTTATTTATATAAAATTTTATCTTTGACTGACTTGTATTTCACTGTATTGCATTGACTTGTATCGTATTGTATTGTATTATCCTTTTGATTTATTATTATATTATGATTTATTTGACATGACTTGTAAATATGTATGAATTTTTCATGTATGGATATTTTTATGTGGATCTTTAATGTTATTTTTAGCCTGAATTAAATAAATGAATTTGAAATTTACCCTTCGGTTACGGAACCCTAATAAAAAGGCCACGTTTTTCTTTAAGCATTACTAAAAGAGGATTACCTTATACATTTGGCCAGAAAAGAAAAGCGAATTGGGGATTATGGCTTAAATTATACAATAGTTTGCATAAAAAGATGGGTTGGATTGGAAAATGTTCTGTATTCTGTTCAACATTTCCTTCATCTTAGCGTATTTCTCGGTTTGTTCAAAACCTATTCAATGAGAAGGGGCGTCGATCCGCTTTAGTTTGATTTGGTTATTTGGACCGGCCCCTTACATAGACAATAAATAAAAGAAAAACAAAATGGTAGGTAGTCAAGTAGGTTGGTTCCATGGTCTTTATCCTAGGACACCCTTCCGAAGGTTTACCTGGAGCTCGCGACCATAGGCAGTGGTGGACACGTGTAGTTCTACTCCACAGAAATCTGATTTTTTTTTCTGATATCTGTGTTCTACTCGGTAAGAGTCCGGCATAGCATCCATGAAGGATTTCCACCCGTATAAAAAAGGAAAAATTGACTGCCTCTGTGGCGTAGTCGTAAGTGATACCGCCTGCGGCGCTGGAGGTCCTGGGTTCGATTCCTGGGTCGGTCTAAATATTTGTGTGATCCACAAATGTTTGTTTCGGAGTTTGGGTGCTTAGGTACTAAGTTTGTATATCAGTCGTCTGGATCCCATAACACAAGCTTATATTAGCTTAATTTGGGCTAGATGATGTTGTGTGTGAATGTCCACAAATATTTATTTATTTATTTATTATATTTAATCTCTGCCAGTCTGTCAATACAATTCATCTCCTATTAACCCTGCTGACGTCACAACTTGTTTTTTCTAAAACATTACTTAGATTCGTTAGTAAGTAATCCAATTGTAACGGCTTTGCACAGGGGAGTGTTCGCATTAAGGGTTAATTCATACCTTAATCGTGTTTAGAGACAGCCACCTGGGACGACGCGTTAACTAACTTCAACTTGGCTGCATCTTAGCGTCTAGTACGTAGTTTTCATCCCTGACGGAGATTTGAACCCGACAGTGATTTTATCGAAAGCTGACAGCTATAATTTTGCTATTTTCTGGTCTACCTTTGGTCAGCTCGTGTGTCTTTTGCAGGAGAGTTTGGCATTGGCCCCGAAGATTTTGGTAAGGCGGGGACCTTACCAAAATCTTATAAGTTACGGGTACCAGGCAGCGTTAACCCTAACTACCTACCTATTAGCGTTAACGCTAATAGGTAGCGTTTCAGAATGTTTTCTCTGTAGTGTAGCGCGAACTTATGTAGCCGATACCTTACTATTTCCATATGTGTAAATTTACACTATGCTATTTCTTTATATGGCTCAGCCCTACTCTTTCGGGTTTAAGGAGTGAATACATGTATTTATGTGCGTATTTACGGCAACTTCCAGTAAACGAAAAGACCACTGGGCCAACATAACAGGAAAAAAGCCGCTATTCGGATGCTACTGGCACCAAAATATTCTATAACATATTTAATATAGTGAGAATAAACGGTTTCTCACTCACTAAATACTGTCAGGTCAAGAGAGACGATTCTATCCTCGTCAGCAAATCAATATCAAGTCTACAGAAGCATATACATACGTTAGTTATGGTGTATAACTCGAATGCCCATCGGACTAGACCAAACTCGGTTAGTAACGTTTAGTGGGCTGTGAGGTGACAGTTTAGTGTGGGTATACCTTTATTTTTAATCGCCTTAATCTTCTGGAGCTAACAATAAAATGGGTATAAAAAATGAAAGAAACAAGTTGTACAGTGCTGATTTTCCAGCTGTCTTGAGAGTCATTTGTTTACGGCATTAATGAGCCTGGTATCCTGATCAGTCTTTATCGTTAAGCTGGACAATTCATTACGCCAAGGAAAGGATATTATTTTTTAAGGACACCGACTAGTTCCAATTAAGCTTATCCTATGGAATGTAGGCAACTGATAACCATACTTAATAAATATTAAAAATCCTTAACTAAGACAAAAAAATGTGGATCATGGAACACATTATTGAAACACACATTGTACTTACATACCACAATTTAATTTAGCTTGACACAATCTCACTGGTTGTGTTAAACTAAATTATATATAAGATCGTGAAACATTTGTCTCAGCATACATTCATAAACGCCACCGAGGAGATCAAATTATAAAATAAATGACCATTACACATTCCCACAAATTAGAGATATTACAGATGGAAACCTACATACTAAATTCGCTTGGGCTACACACACATATACAACTCATTCACAGACACAAGGTCAGGCGGTCTCAACCGATTTCGAAATCGATACAGATTTGTGCGCGAGTGCGTGTAGCAGAGGGTAGGTGTGAAAAAAAGTACATAAGTACATGAGTTTTCCACCTGTACTATCTCTAATTTGTGTTCCTTATTTGTATGAGTGACATTGTATATCCACACTAATCTACCAATCAACATTCGTTAAGTTAACTTGGCAAGTTGGCCAAACCGCATTGACAGCCTAATACGTATAATCCTGCGCCATGATTGATTGCTACCGATCTATGATACGAAAGATGACCAATTAGTAATATTTCATCTATACGAATAGGAAAAAAATATTTATGGTCAACTGAAGACTACTAATACGTCATATTGATACTGGTAATCTTACTAACCTTGGATACTTACGTTTTTATAACTATAACCATGACAATAAAAGAATATTTTTTTTTAAATTGCTATCCTTTATTCTAAAAACAAATTTGATAAAAAAGAATAATATTTTAAATTGACAGGGAATGGCTATCTCACATTTTTTTTATATGAGGACAATCCTACATGGATGTTTGGGATGCCGGGCTCTTACCGACTAAAAACCACACGTTCCCTATCTAACAGCCTACGGTTGGGAGCCCCGGGGTAAGCCCTCTGAAGACTGACCCCAGGATTGTCGTCAGTCATTATAATTGTGGAATTGTGATACGTTTGTCACTTAATCACGATTAAATCCCTAAACCAATTTGGCTGAACTTTTTATCCTAAAATCAAGCATCCGTACGCCAAGCAAAATCATCACAACGAGGATCGTTACTGTTTACTATCACATAAAAATATTATAGTTTTGCAAATAAAAGAAAATATAAGTTACAGCAATCGCAAAACGCGCCAAAAAAACATAAAAGACACATTTCCTTCCTCAAAAATCTACCCACAATATCGCACAATACGTATTACCGTACACTGCCTTGTGATAAAAAATACCAGCCACATATTTACCTGATAAGTATTTCGTGTGTGATTGTTATGTGTACCGAAGTACTCGTACGTGTAGTAATGGTACGGTATACAAAACAGGTGATGTCATGTAATATCGTCTTTTGCTGTGCCTACTTACAGTTTTGGACACAAAAATAGGTCTTTTTGCTAAGTACTTTTCGGACGTATCTTATAGATGAGAAAGGTTGTGAGTATTGAAGTGTAGATGTTTGTTACACTTTTACTATCTTACGGCGATCTAGGTGAAATTTGGTATCGGTATAGTATAGATTATAGTCTGGAAAAAGCACCACTGAATTTTGGGAACGGGAACAGGATTTCACGCGGGGTTGCCCCAGGCGCCATCTAGCTCTCAATATTTCTTCTGATATATGAATTGCTGCCGAAGGAAACTATTTATTTCGACAATTAACATAAATATTTTTTTGGTATCTTACAGTCGGCTAAACTCACTGTTAATTAATCAAGTGCATACCGCCTTATCATAAAATATATTGCTGCGCAGTGCAGCTAGTCAATATGAAATGAAAATGGATGACTATTCAATATTGACAAATAAAAATTCATGTCAAAGAAAATAGAGAAGTATTTAATATTACCACAATAAAATACATATTTTATTATAATCTTCTGAAGCCATGTCTCATGTAACAGTCCAACTATTTTGATGGTTAATTAATGAAAATATATTCAGTTCTATTTTATTACATGGAAATGTGCTCTCAGTCGGGTTTTTGCATTCAAAAAATAGTGATATGCAGTGGGCGTAATGGCATCTCGATTTTGTTTTAAATTTGTTGAAATAGATATTCTACAAAAGGTTTTTGTTTTCGTGTCACTGCTAACAATATTGTAAATTTATATGGAATCTATAAATTTAACATTTTAATGACAAAAAGGCATGTTAAGCGTGTTATTTTTAAACTAAGCGATGTTTTGTTTACTCAACTTAATAATATTCTTATCGCAAAATAAAATTGTAACACTTACTTGTGTACCAACCTTTCGAATGTAATGCTTATACCATGTAGTGTGCCAGAACTCGTAAATAATATTCCCAAATTAGTGATGATTTTACTAGAATATAATCACTGAGAATCTTACCGATCTAGCTGATCTCTGTGAAGTCATAATCCCCCTTCTTTTTGCACTATCTGATGGTACATTTTTCGCGACCAAAATCGATGTAAAACTTCGCCTTCATGTATTTATTATTTGCGACCTGAAAACTCAGGTACACAAACGTTTTGACTGACACACTTCCCTGCTGTAAAAAATATTACTACTCAAATCACGACGGAATACAATTCAAAAGCGGCCCACTTAACATAGCTCGCAGTGTACATACACATCTGTAGCAAAATTTACAATCGCAGATATCGCCGTGAGGTTTTATTTGAATAATTTAAACCAACGTCTCGGTGTGATCTTATCTCTTAAATTGCACACACACCCCCCTTAAGGGGTGGTGTGGGAACGAAGATTGGATACGGTATGTGTAGTAATTATTCCAGATGATAGTTTGTAGTTTACTGTTGTAATATGTTATTTAAGTTCAAGAGGTTCAATCCTATTTCTAAATTTCTACTCTTAAAATTAGGGTCTACTACCAATGAGTCTTACATGTTCCATCATCCTCATCAGAGCCTACCTACGTCGCTATTTCAACCGAAGCTTTTACTTTGGAGTCTGGGATACCCTAGAAAAATAATCCAACCCATATACACAATATTAGGTTAACCTACATTGTATCAGTGTTGTATGTTCAGAAAAGTACATTTATTATAATATATGATTCTTCACCGGTTATATAGACAAAAATAGATGATCATGAACAACGTAATTTAAAGTAGTATCATAAAATGCCACCTCTATCCTTTCTCGCAGCCAAGTCAATAATATTAGCAATAAAAACTCACTCGAAGGTGTTGAAGTGAATGACAGTGTTTAATACCGAGATCGCGGGCGTCACCGCAGGGCGGGGCTATAGCTCTGATCATAGATAGCTGAGGAGGCGACTTGTATGTATGTATGTATGTACATACTCGTACGATTCTCCTCTCCATACTAATTAAGAATGGAAAAAAGTCTTGTATTCGCATGAGGGTATTTTGTGGAAACGAGTTTTGTAAGTGGATGTGTGATTTTCTTGATGTTTTTTTTTTTATTTTATTTTGGCGCCTATGTTTTTTGGAACAAGGTCGATGAGTGTGATAGTGAAAAAAAAAATAGGATTACCTTCTCAGTTTTAGTAGTACCTATAGTCTAGTAATTACCATGGATTGCACAAGTGATTTTTTAAAGTCTTTCAGGTAAATGTGTCAAGCATGATTTAGTGACATTACTATACTCACTAAGATTATTACAATTTACAATAAGATATGTAGTTGTTCGCCTTACCCTATATTCATCAGATGCTGAGGTCAAAGTCACGAGTAGCTCCCACCATCTTAAATTAGTATGTCAACTTACCTGTTAACAAAAAGAACAATAATTAGACATGTATACAAAAACACAGCAAAGCATAAAGTTAAAGAAAAGGGTATTCGGCTTCTTTATGTGTTCAGACAGCAGAGATAGTATTTGTGGATGGGTACCATCTGTCCTGATCTAACTGTTAAAATTCGGACTACCGAATGGTCATAGATTTTCTTCTGTATACAGTGCCTGATGGCGGTTTTCCTCACGTTAAAAAAATGTATACGAGCTATGGCTTCTTTTTTTGTGCTCGGACTGAAGAAAACCTTCCTGGCTGTTGGAACTTTGGTTTGGGACTACCGAATCGTCCTAGATTTTCTCGTGTATACAGTGCCCTAGGACGCCTATAGACTTGCCCCCTATTTCGTTGGACCAGCAAACTTACTGACAAAATGTGACTGTGCCATTCGCCTCTGCCAACTCCCTCGCCGATATAAGCGCGATTGTATGTTATGTTACTGGGCTCATTAGCAACAGATGGGCCAACACCATCAAAAAACGCCCTCCAACTACAAACACTCCGACACTCTATAGCCAGTCCCTACAAAGTGTCATTATAAGTCAATGCCGCCTTTTTTCAAATTATGCATAACATACTCCATTAAACCAGCAGTGAAACGAAAAAGTTCATGTACCCACGTAAAGGTTAATTTTTCAAGTTCATCTTACCACCTAAACGTATTAGTAAGCGTCACGAACGCTTAACGTAATGAATTAACGTTGTTATAATCTATTAGGGTGTTTAAAAATAACCGTAGGGATCTGTGCGTCTGTATAATGGGCGGCTATTACTCAAAAGATATTCGGGTCTTTGGGAAAGTTTGTACGTAAAGGTATCGAGGTTGTATCAGAGTGTAAAAGTACCAGGAATGTAGCTATTGTGTGAGGGTAACCGGCCGAGGAGAGGAAAAAAAATAGAGTACATAATTTTACAACGTGAGTTATCCTGTCTACTAAAAAGTAGGTATTAAATAAAAAAACAATCTTAGCAAATTATAACCACTGAGTACTTTGACTGTTACAGTAGGCGCACACTGGTCATATGTCGCGGCGACAAGCTGCGGGCCCCAAATTACATACATTTTGTTCTAAGCTCCGCACACTGGGCGCCGAGCGATATCTTTTTGTACCACACGTCTGTCGCCGCGACAAGTAGCCCGACGCGACGAACACTGGGCGACTACTGTTATTGTATTTTGAAGTAAAACTTCTTTATGCGCGACTAGGGAGTAACTTAGATTTTTTTTCTGACGGAAGTAACGCTTAGGTACGTACTATTTTTTTAAAAATTCGAATGAATGATATTAATATAACATTTGATGCCGTCAATGGCAAAGAAGTTTTACTTCAATCGCGCGTTAAGGTTACACGCACACACTTTTTTTTAAAGTATGATTTTATGCCATTGAGTAATGCATTTATGGAGTTTAGGGGCAGAAGCGCGAGTGTAGCACCTCTGGAGTAGCAAAAGTACGTAAACCTCTTTAGTGTTATAAATAATTTTACAGGTATAAAATGTATTTTTTATCCAGAAAACCCCTTATGAATGTGAATTTCACGTTCAGTCGGTCCCGCAATCAAAAGACCAACAACAAACACATTTTCTTGGCCTATTAAATCTAAGTTCAAGTTATCGTGTACTAATTATTACATTGTCTTTCAGTAAAATGTATTTTTTATAACAGTATCCACAACAATAAAATCCAACTGTATTTCTCCGCTTCATTTCTGAGAGCTTGTTTTCTTAACTTAACAAATATCGCCTTAGGTACACGCTGACCTCCTCCAAATTGCTTCAAAACCCTCGAGAAATCAGTCGTCTAAGCATTCTAGCGACCCTTTGGGTTGCTATTATACCAGGACCAGACATAAATCATTTTATATGAGCAAAAGCGTTTAATGCACCCCTAATTAGGGCCTGAAGTGTATTGGCTTAGTGTGTAATGACAACCTTCAAAAGACAAGGACATTTCTAAAGGTAATTTCTAACCCTCAAGTGGGAAAGGAACAAAAGATGTACTAGTGACTCCAGGGTGCCGATTACCGACTACACGAGGTAAATGCGTGGACGGAAATTTACGGTAAATGTCATCGGTTTCATGTTTTACCGTTCCTAAATATGAGACACTAGCGGACGTCACACAGTTCCACCCGCGTAGGTCCCGTTCCCGTGGGAATACGGGAATAAAATATAGCCTATGTTACAAAGGTATAGTGTAGCTTCCGAACAGTAAAATAACATTTTCAAATCGGTCCAGTAGTTTTGGCGCCTATTCGATGCAAACAAAACAATCAATTTTTTACTGTTAATCTTGTCTGTCTGTCTGTTATGTTTTCACGCCTAAACAGCTGAACCGATTTTATTAAAATTTGGTACAGTATAGAGTTTGAGTCCAAGATAAGGTCATAGGCTACTTTTTAACTGACTGCGCCAAAGGAGGGTAATGATTTTACGCGATAACGACTTCTACGCGAACGATGCTGCGGGGAACAGCTAGTAATAATATATTACTATAGACATAACGTTTCATTCGTAAATTTCCGTCCACGCATTCACGTCGTATGAATCAAGAATCGGTGCCCAGGGCAGTTATTAAGGGTTGTCTTGGCTACACATCTTTGGTAGGGTTAATTTTTGGTTATGGGATGCGCCACCTGCTTGTAATAACTTTCCCTGTCAAAAGGGTGGGTTCTCTATAATTTTGGAGTATTTTATGTTGAGGAAATACCTTTTAAGTGTCTTATTGCGTGCTGCTTTAAAGTGCTTTACGGAAATTGATTGGATTTGTAATGAACTTTTTTAATGGTAGAAAGTTTTACTTAGTTGTTAATATGTAGTTAATATTCTAGAAAGGAAGTGACGTATGTGTATTTTCTTTTTAGTAAGAGTTTATAATAAATGTAAATAAATGACATAATTGAGTTACAAACTCAGAAAGGATATTAGAGGTAAGGACGGAGTCTCATTAACATAACAAGAAAGCCGTGAGATCGTTCTCACCAGACTGCCCCTCTCTAACACGTTTATTGGGAAAGTTCAATCCGATTGACGATGTCTTTTTTGTTTTATTTCAAACTTTAAACAGATGATCCACGTGACCTAGTGACGTAGTTTAATGCAACAGAGTCACAGACTACAGACAAAGCCCCTCTGCACTCTATTTTATAAAGAGGGGCTAAAATTGTGTTACTCTATCCAATCGGAGCATGCGACTGCCATTCCTAAGTTCTTGGTAATGCAAATATGGTGCCAATTTTTGAATGACCCACAAAAAGGTGAGCTTTTGAATTTCTGTATATTTAAAACATGGTATGTATGTATTAAGAAATATAAAAATGTGTTTATAAGCTGTCTTTTTTTTTGTTTAACGTGAGGGAAAATCCTCATGGATGTTATGCCGGACTCCGACCGACTAAAAAACGTCACGTCACGCCCAACAGCCTGTGGTTGGGAGCCCCTGAGAAGCCCTCGGAAGGATGTCCCAGAACTCCCAACAGACCCACGGCCGCTACTGCGGCCTCGCCCAGGGGGTGGTTCGGGTGCTATCCCGCTTCTTTGGGGGTTTCGGGTGTGATCCCGCTTCTAAGGGGGGGCTTGCGAGAACTCCTCACGTCACGCTGCCGTCATGGGCCTGCTTCTGTAAGGACGGTGGGCCGCCCACTCACCGTCCTCATCCCCCCGGTCATGGTGGCCGATAGTCCTCGGCTTTATAAGCTGTCTAGATCTGATTTCAAATGCTTATTATTTTAGTTTAATTTCGGCTAGATGACGCAGTGTAAAAAAAAACAAAAGAAAATCTAAACTAATATTGCAAAGAGGAAAAATGTGATTGTTTGTTTGTTTGCATCGAATAGGCTCCGAAACTACTGGACCGATTTGAAAAATTCCATCACTGTTGGAAAGCTACACTCTTTGCGGTGAACATAGGCTATTTTTTATTCCCGTATTCCCACGGGAACAGGAACTACGCGGTTGAAACTACGTGAAGTCCGCTAGTACTTAAATAAAGTTGTGCATTTTGTATTATCAGGGTCTCAACAAATTCCAATACAAACATGCAGTTAATAAATAAACAACAATACCTTAAATACTACCCCAAAAACGTCAGTAAAACAACCCAACAACCCAAAAAGATTACCTCCTCAATTAATGGGAAATTTTCTATACCAACGTATCTCGATAAACTGAGCCAGAGGTCGTAAATTGAAAAGAAAAACGTTAGGGCATTAACGAGGGCCCGTAACCTGTGATCTATGTGAGCCGTTACGTGGCACGGAACGTATGAGCGTCTTCTAAGATATTACCGTACCTTTGATAATAGTTAAGTCCTATTATCGCGGGCTTATGTACGGATTCTGTGAGTGACGAATGTGAATAAAAAGGTTGAGTTTGAATGTATTTTTGCTTGTTAAATGATGTCGCTTGCTATGGATCTTTAGAGCGAGGGCTAAAAATCAGATCAATAGACACAACGAAGAAATTGAAGGCAATCTTTCAAGGGACATGTCATACAAATATAATATCTCAATAACTCAAAGGTGACTGACTGACTGACAGAGTGATCTATCAACGCACAGCCCAAACCATTGGACGTATCGGGCTGAAATTTGGCATGCAGGTAGATGTTATGTCTTAGGCATCCTCTAAGAAAGGATTTTGATAAATTCTACCCCCAAGGGGATAAAATACGAGAAGCGGGAACGGGAACAAATTTTACGCGGGCGAAGCTGCGGGCATCAGCTAGTACTTAAATAAAGTTGTGCATTTTGTAAAATCAGGGCCTCAACAAATTTCAATACAAACTTCCAGTTCATAAGTAAACAACAATACCTTAAATACTACCCCAAAAACGTCAGTAAAACAACCCAACAACCCAAAAAGATTACCTCCTCAATTAATGGGAAATTTTCTATACCAACGTATCTCGGTAAACTGAGCTCGAGGTCGTAAATTGAAAAGAAAAACGTTAGGGCATTAACGAGGGCCCGTAACCTGTGATCTATGTGAGCCGTTACGTGGCACGGAACGTATGAGCGTCTTCTAAGATATTACCGTACCTTTGATAATAGTTAAGTCCTATTATCGCGAGCTTATGTACGGATTCTGTGAGTGACGAATGTGAATGAAAAGGTTGAGTTTGAATGTATTTTGCTTGTTAAATGACGTCATTAGCTTGATGGATCTTATTGATGATAGCGACATATTAAAAAGATTTGAGTATTTGTCCACATTTTCACATAACGTCATCTAGCACAAATTAAGCTAAATATAAGCTTGTGCCATGGGATCTAGACGACTGATAGACATACTTCTATATTTCTATCTCTGATTGTACATAGAAACAGCCAAACTTCGAACCAAACATTTGTGGATCACACAAATATTTTGACCGACCCGGGAATCGAACCCAGGACCTGCAGCGCGGAAGGCGGTTACACTACCGACTGCACCACAGAGGCAGTCAATGCGCCAAAGATGCCTACGTCTCTAATACACGTGTCATTATTGGTTATTTTTTTTACATAAATAAATAATATACAAATAATAAATTCACGGACATTTCACACAACGCTATCTGATCCCAAAGTAAGCTAGGAATAACTTGCTTTTTTTTTTTTTTTTTTTTTTTTTTTTATACCACTAATGTGGCAGACAAGCATACGGCCCACCAGAAGGACCGGTGGTCACCGCAGCCTATGAACGTTTGCAACACCAGAGGTGCCACACTCGCGCTGCCGACCCTGTAAAAACCTTCTAAGACCCCTTTTGAAGAACCACATACTGTAGGCGTTTGGGAAAACCGAGGCAGGGAGGTCATTCCACAACCTAAGCGTGCGCGGAAGTAAACACCTATCGGATCTAACCGTGCTGGAACGCACCGGACGCAGAGTGTGAGGATGAACTCCCTGTCTGTGGCGAGCGGTGCGATGATAGAACATAGCCGTGGGCATCATATCAAACAATTCCTCAGAGCACATACCATTGTACAGGCGGTAGAACACGCATAAGGAGGCAAAGTCTCTCCTGTCGCGAAGAGGTTCCACACCAGCTGTAAGTACAGGATCGTTGACAATTCTTACAGCTCGTCTTTGCACCGAGCCAAATGGACGAAGCTGATATTCAGGTGCTCCCGCCCAGAGGTGACAGCAGTACTCCATATGCGGCCGCACTTGCGACTTATAGAGAAGCAGTGTTTGCGCCGCAGTGAAGTACCGCCGCGCCCTGTTGAGCACACCTAGCTTCTTGGACGCCAGCTTAGCCTTGTCCTCCAAATGACTACGGAACTGAACGTCACTGGAGATGTCAACGCCAAGGATCCCTATACTTTTGGAGATGGAAAGAGATGTGCCCTGAAATTGCGGCGCTACAGTAATTGGGGTTTGCTTAGCGGTGAAAAAACACGCTTGTGTCTTGGAAGGGTTGAACTGGACAAGATTTTGTCCACCCCAATCGGACACTCTAGTAAGAGTAGCCTCGATTTCAGACACAAGCTGTTCACGATTTTCCTCCACTGTGTCCCGAGAGATACCGGGGCGACCCGTGTAACAAGTGTCCCCCGTACTGTCGTCCGCATAACAATGAATGCCATCAATAGACAACATGTCATTGATATGCAGCAGAAACAGAGTAGGGGACAACACTGAGCCTTGCGGTACTCCAGCGTTTATGGTCATGCAGTCTGAACAGCTGCCGTCAACGACGGCCCTGATGCTTCTACCGGCCAAGAAGCTGGACACCCATCCGCATAATCTCTCAGGTAGTCCATATGAGGGCAATTTCGTAAGAAGACCACGGTGCCAGACCCGGTCAAAGGCTTTAGAGATGTCGAGGCTCACTGCTAGAGCCTCACCCTTACTCTCGATCTTGAGCTTGTGTTATGGGTATCAGACCACGGATATTAATACTTATATACTTTTTAAATACATACATATTATACATAGAAACACCCAGACTCTTGAGATCAAGATTTATGGGTCACACAAATATTTGTCTCCGGTGGGAATCGAACCCACAAGTCCCACGACCTCCGGCGTCGCAGGCGGTATCACTACCGACTGCGCCACAGAGACAGGCGGTTATTTCGATTGATCGATTCAAACCATTATAAATGTTCAACTCCAAAAGACAATATAGTACTCCAAGGATTGTCCCTCTGTGCAGGTCTTAAGTATACGTGTCATTTAATGGACAACACTACTCAGGTCACGTAAGAGATGATCTATAGCAGTGACGTGGGCACAATAGATGATAGCTGGGGTACTACGCTCGGTATTAATAATATAGGGCTAGTGATGTCACATCTTCTTTTTAAGAACCTGATATTTCAGTCTAGGTAAGACTAAGTTGTATGTTTCGCTGAAAAGATATTTACTGCTTAGAAAAAAGGATAGGTTTTGAAAAAGGATTTTTTTGAAGCTCATGATCGATGGTCGGGACCCTTGTCTAAGAACTACTCATCCCTCCATTTAATGTAAAGATTTAATGTAAAACAAAACGTACATAATTTTACCAAACTTGGTTGGCATTGTAAGGCAGGCAACGCATGGCTCAAAGATTTTCGCAAAACAATAATGGATTTTTTTTATTTCATAGATACTACTCATCATCTACGAAACTTAAAAATGTACAAGTGGCGTTGTAAGTTAAGTGCAGCAGGTTCCATCAAGCGCCATCAATCAACATCTTACTAATATTATAAATGAGAAAGTTTGTGAGTGTGGATGTGTGAATGTTTGTTACTCTTTCACGCTAACGGCTGAACGGATCTGGCTGAAATTCGGTACAAGGCTAGATATAGGTCTGGAATAACACATAGGCTACTTTTTATCCCGCGAATAAGTTCCCACGGGAAGCGGAAACGGGAACAAAACTTGACGCGGGCAGAGCTGCGGGCGTCAGCTAGATATAAATAAGTAAGTACTGCAAGTTTGTATCAAAAATTGTTATAATCCTGAAAGCCTACTTCAAAATCAAATAAAATAGTACTTATTAGTCACAAGCACTAGATAAATAGACCATTTTATTGCAAATATTGGTATATTTTCGCACGACCAACTGGTTTATTACAAACGACAGGCGCGGACCACTCAATGGGTTATCCAAGAGCATTGAAATTCATGGATATGGTATTTATGGTATTATTACAAACGTCTCCAATTGATGGTTATGATTGCAACTGGGCAAAACAGTCCTTCGAACTCAAGAAAGGTAAGTATGAAAGACAGATGGATCATGCCTAATGGTGCAAATTAGGAGAGGCCTTATTTGAATGTGGTCTACTGCTTGTGTGTGAGACGAGAGAGAACATCAAGGCGAAAACCATCAGTTTTCTTAGTGTGTCTACTGAACTGCAAATGAAATTGAGTTGATTGCTAATTTCTGAAAAATTCAATCCTTATAGAGCGGCCCTGTATATCTCTGCAGTTGATTGTAACATAATATGCCGTATGCAAATAAAAAATCGATCTGTATTTGACGTTAAAAATATACCACCATCGCGATGAATGCCGTGCTAAAGACTCTGAACAAGGTCTTCGTATCCACTCCAGCTTGTGACTTAATAAACCACTGGAATCCAATCTGAGACAAAACACAAAGCAGTTCTTATGGAATACAAAACAACGACCATATTTACCACATCCATTGCCAAAGTTTTCGATTCCCCATAACGTTTGCACCCTTTTTAATATCCTCCGCTGGAGAGTAAGGTGCTCTATTAAGGGTCGAGTGGTCCACGAATTTCAATGTGAACCTTATTTGACATACAGCTGTATGGCCTATGATGTATATCTGTATACATATTTCCTTTAAGAGCATAATAGTTAGGACGATAGGGACCGATTGGGTAAGGGTTTGTCAATGTTAGAGGGACTATTATGAGTTGGGTTAATTGAGGTTGCGATTACTCTAATATCTTACTATTATGAATGTGATATTAGTACCTATGTATAGTGGACAAAGGCACAGGGCTCTCTATGAAAATGTTTTCCTTTTCTATAAGATTATGAAATTTGCTTTCTTATTCAAAGCAGCTTAGTTATTAAATAAGTATGATTATTTAATGATACAAAACTTCGTAAAATATATATTAAGAATTTAAATTTGAAAAAGAATCAGTCATTTAGAGAGGCCCTGTTTACTTTAATATTCTTTGCCCAGTGAAACTTTAAACTAACATGATAGGCAGTTAAAATAGGAACAGATAGGCTATGTTAAGACTAATTGAAAATGTGTTTCTTATTCATTTAAATGTCTTGAATAATTTTAACTACATGTAGCCACAGGCTGTGCCTATCCAATCGAAAACGGCAAATCTTTAAACTAACTTGAGTATTTCAAAATTTATCTTCGTAGTACCTTAGTAGTAATTCTAGTTTTGATTTGATTATCGAGTCTATTTGAGAAATACGTGAAGTGTTAATATAGAACGATTCTACCGATTATCAAACCAATGAATCGATAACATTATCAAAGGGAAGATGCAATGGATCGTCTTGAAACTACGTGGCAAATAAAATTAATATATGTTTGAACTCTCTCAAGACAAGCGTGTGATAAGTTCACGCTTTTATGCATAGCTAATTTTAGCACCTTGCTCGTATATTCGTTACTTTTCTGAAGCAATATTTCTTGAATCGTTTTTATTTCAGGAAATAAGGATCACACTAGTTTACCCCCTTTTTATGCCATAGTAAACTATCAATGTTATAGAAAAAGCTACAATTTCACTACCAAGTATGTATATAAAACCTCCTTTAAACTAGTCAGGTCGCTTCGTATGTATAAATTCCACAACAAACCCAGAGTGACACGAAATCGTACGAGAGTCCGTTGTTACATTTAACTATTAAGCCTTAATTGTGTCTCGAAACCCGACAAAATCTGAAATGATTGCTAAAATATAAGCGTAAAATAAGTACCATCTTTCTAAAATACCCACAAACAATAGCAGAAATTGATGGAGCATCAGTTCTCAAGGCCGTAGCTCTCGCAACTAAGATTACAAGTTTTTGTTTTGATGCGCCAAACTGCGGGACACGGCGGGTCTTTATTATCGTATCTCTCTTTTTTCTGTCATCGCCTCTTGAGCCTTAATGAATTATTCAGGCCGTGATCTGGCGGTTTTCTATGCGGCCTACTGTTTGTGTCAGACTGGAGAGAACATCATGGCAAAACCAGTTTTCGCAAAACCAGTTTTCGGTTTGTTACAACTTGATATATTTTGAGATGTTATAAATTTATAAAATTACGAATGGGCATAGCTTTTTTACAAATACATAGATACATACATATGGTCACGCCTTTATCCCCGAAGGGGTAGGCAGAGGCATATTATATGCCCACATTTCACCTTTTGTATAATTTGTCCCACGTAATAGGTGGTGAGCCGTATTGCCGTGTTTAAATGGACAGGCGCAAGTTGTGACTGCCTGCTGTTGAAATAAAGCCTTCAACTTAGCTTAACGACTGGCATTTTACTGGCAACCGGGACCAACGGCTTAACGTGCCTTCCGAAGCACGGAAACGCTCAAATAAATGATACAAAGTGATCACATGGATGGTCACCCATCCATGGACCGGCCATAGTCAAAGTTGCTTACTGCAGTGATCGTTTACAGAACACTGAGTCCGCGAGGCCACGAGCGCTTCAACAAATAATTTCTTGCTGAGCTGCTTACATTACGAAGTATGCAAAATTTATTACACACTCTAGACATTTGGTTTGATAAGAAAACTTTATATTAATGATTAAATAATTCAGTATGTAATTCTAATTATGTAACTACTATTAGAATGTGATAGTTTAATTACTACAGAATATTTTACAACACACGAACTAAATAAATGAAACATATAAATAATGTTTGTGTTCCCGCCTGTCTGACGTGCAATATCAAGGTTAATTCTTTCCACAGTCCACGTCTTATGGCCATGCTGCTAGCCAAAATATCGACAATTGGAGGCCCAGGGATAGGGAAAACTTTCCTCATCAATATATATCTATGTTTGAAGTATCCGGAGTATATATATCATCCACAATAAAAGTGACTGTGATTATGGTTCAAACTTTTTATATCATTCAATTCATCATCATTATCTAAGCCGTTCACTCTCGACTAATGGGCATAAGGATAGTGCCGTACCTAATAATGTACCTAAATATAATTGACTAGCGGACGTCACGCGGTTTCACCCGCAGAGTTCCCGTTTCCGTGGGAATACGAGAATAAAACCTATGTTCACCGCAAAGAGTGTAGCTTCCCAACAGTGAAAGAATTTTTCAAATCGGTCCAGTAGTTCCGGAGCCTATTCGTTACAAACAAACAAACAAAAAACAAATCTTTCCTCTTTATAATATTAGTATAGATTGAATATAACTTAGTGTAGTATTGTCTTGTGCATCGCATTAAACAGACATAAAATGTTTCATTATACAATACTCGAATTGCCACAGACCACATCCAACATGTATGCACAAATGCACAGGTTCTCCCCACATTGATAAGTTTCAGGAGTCACTCGTCGTAGCGGAGAGACTACCCACTTGGAACTGAGGCGGAAATTCTAGTGGTTGCTATACCGGTCTCTTTACAGCTAAAGCCACATTGCCTACTACTGCCTGCGACCAGGGGGCCAAGTCTGCTATTTCAATCGCATCAAAATAGAATAGAAATCGTGGCAAAATATGAGGTCGTCGGTACACTACCAAGTTAAGGACCAATCGCTATATTATCGTAATAGAATCGCACTAGAACGGCTTTTTGAAGTAAAATAGCAGGCTTTTGGCCCCCAGGAGTCCCGGGCAAATCATAGTAAGGATGTTCACAGGTTACCGGCAGCGTATCAGAAGTTTAGTTAACAATAATCAGCCTAAGATTATGAACGAGCTCAATATTCTAGTTTATTTTTATTTATAGTGTAGTACCTATATATTATATAGCATGGTAGCAAAGTAAAGCTCATCTGATCCAGTAATAATAAAACCGGCCAAGTGCGAGTTGAACTCGCCCATGAAGGGTTTCGTAGCAGCAAGTAACATAGTATAAAAGTTCTTATAGTTCGTTGTAACTTTGATTGATGTTTTAACACGTTCGCAGTGGTAGTGATTTTCCTAACCGAAAATTGCGGTTTACGACGCATTAAAAAAAACTACCAGCTCTATCTCGTTCAAACTAATTTTCGTTGGTAGTTTTTATGGCAATGTACATCATATATTCTTTTTAGATTTATCATTCTCTTAGTTTAGAAGTTAGAGGGGGGGGGGACACATTTTTCCACTTTGGAATTGTCTCTTGCGCAAACTATTCACCTTAGAAAAAAATGATGTTAGAAACCTCAATAGCATTTTTGAAGACCTATCTATAGATACCCCACACGTATGGGTTTGATAAAAAAAAAATTGAGTGGCAGTTCTGAGTATGGGGACCCCCCAAATTTACTGCGTTTTTTCTAGTTTTGTATAAGAATCTTAATGCGGTTCACAGAATACATCTAGTTACCAAGTTTCAATAGCATAGCTCTTATAGTTTTGGAGAAAAGTGGCTGTGACACACGGACGGACAGACAGACGGACAGACAAACAGACAGACATGACGAATCTATAAGGGTTCCGTTTTTGCCATTTGGCTACGAAACCCTAAAAATGAGAAAACACACACATACATTATTAGAGACTATGTTCGCTTAGTCAATTATTTCTTTCTTTGTTAGCAAAATGTCATTAAGAAAAACAACATACAAATTCATTGTGCAAGTTCCATTTTAGGCCATCTCATTAATTTTGGCACCTCGGCTCAGCCCTGAAAATGTTTTTGGAAAACGGAATTCGAATTGTCCATTATAGTCTTAAATGGGGCAGAAATTTTCAAGATGTCTAAAGTGATTGGTCGACGGTGCTTGGGTAAGTAAGAAATATGTTGCGTAGATTACTGATGTACACTTATTTTGTAAGAAAAGTTAAGAGTACCTAAGCAATTGTCAGTTTTTTGGTTACGAGTCAGGCTTTTTGGTTACGAGTCAGGCTTTTTGGTTACGAATTGGACTTTTTTATTTATGTGTGAAATCCTTCATGGATGCCCGGACTCTTACAGACTCTGGACTACTGTGCAGCCGCGAAGGCTGAATTTCTTCAAAAGGAAAGCCGGTGAAAAAAATAATATCCAGTTGGTCACACCTGTAGTGTAGGTATTTTGCGTATTTATTAAATGGTGGCGCGCGGCGGTGTAATGCCTTTTGTGTTTTGTTTGCCACCTGTACTATACTCGTAAGATCCATGTATTTAATTCAAAACAATGTCTTACGTGCATGATAAATCTATATATATAAAAATCAGTGCCACTTTTCGTTGTAATTTTATAACTCAAGAACGGGCTCACCTATCCAAACCAAATCTTTAGGCTTTGTTCGGACTATTTAGTAGATGGTTTATGTGAAGTTTGCACAAAATCGGTCGAACGGTTCTTCATTTATCACGCAAACGAAGTTGCGCGGGTCAGCTAGTTGGCTTATAAAAAAGTATCATAAATTATCTACTGATGACTAAAAAGATATTCAAATTTACACTAACTGAAAAGGTCCTTAGGTGTAAATAATAGACTGTATATCCTTGTACTAAATTTTTTTTTATTAAAACAATATTCACAGCTATATATGTCTGCTCAGGTAACGAAACCATACCGCGATCTAGATACTATATACAAAAAAGTGATGCCATCTAGTTACATATTTTGAACTAAAACCTGACTTGAACACTAACCATGTTTTGAAATTATTCTACTACTCTCTGCAAGCTCATACCTACCTATTTCAAATTGTCTCGATTGAAGTTAATTGAAAATAATTCATAAATTTGGGACTTAGACGCGAAATAGGTATAGGTACTTCTAATGTTTTTAATAATATGCATGTACTAGCTAATGCCCGCAGTTTCACCCGCGTAAAATTAGTTCCCGTGGGAAGTTACTCCCGGGATAAACAGTAGCCTATGTGTTATTCCAGACTATTAATGGATATCTGTATCAAATTTCAGCCCGATCCGTTCAGCCGTTCGAGCCTGAAAGAGTAACAAACATCCACATTCACACTCACAAACTTTCACATTTATAATATTAGTAAGATTTCAAGTACCTATAGAGTATTAAAAACCGCGATATTTTACAATACAAAATTGAAATAAGAACATACTTCTTATCTATTTTTTCAAAAATATCTGACAAAGTGATTCTATGGAACAAAACTGCTTTATTATGTTATAAACTATTAATGAAACATTCAGCCAAAATAAAGATTATTAGGTATCCCAAGCCATTGAACTAATATCACTAGCGTATTCTGAGATACCTACTTGATAAATATAAAAAAACACTGACCTTTATTTTTTATCGAACCCGTAATACCGAAGGCCTACGTCCATCAGTGAGCATTATGTGACTCCAAAACAATAATCATGTGTACAGAAATCACAACAAAATACAGAACACAAAACACAATTTTACACACTTTCACGATGTATTTAGTACTTGAAGTAGATAATTATTTATAATTAACTAATAAACAGCACAATACTTTATAAAGTCAATTGAAACTATGTTATGTTTTATTATTATTCACGGGAAACGCATGTGAAATGAAGTAATAACAACACATCAAATTAAAAACACACTTCGATGCAAAACGTTTCGACGTGCGTTAGGTGCATTTAAATTGGTCGAGTTTTCAAGTCAAATACGTTGTCCTTTTCTATTATTATGACTGTCTCAGGTGTAAGCCACGAACTCATGGCTTACTTTAGGCGAAAATCCACGAATCAAATCTTGAAAAAATGTGAGAGAATAGGACGCATATATACATTTGCGTAGTACTAACGAAGCAGACGCAAAATGATCAGGAAGCCGGGCTTACCGCGTGATGTCAGAGATAGGGTCTTTGAACTTTGACTCGAAAATTTATTGCTATGACTTTTGTAGCAGGGGTTGAGACGAAAATGCCGACTTACCATGTAAATTTGCAAATATTTTTATATTTGAATGAGTGTTCGAGAATATATAATTGTGTTTATTAGTTATGAGTAAATATTACATGTCACTGCCCGATCTGAAAAGGGAAGCCACAAGGAATGGGCTTCTATGGACAATTCGCCACTGCTACTGTGTTAACTACAAGTTCGTTGTTCAGCAAGTGCGAGTTGGGGCCACGAATATCTCATTTTCACAATACTTAGATCTTACAGAAACGTACGTCTCAATACGTAGACCACTTTCTTGGCTGACTGTACATTAATCGTTCTGATCACCGCAGTCTACAAACGTTTGCAACACCAGAAGCGCCACACTCGCGCTGCCGACCCTTCAACAAGCTTCGCCCCCCTTCAACAAGCTACCCCCTTTGAAGAACCCCATACAGTACAGCGTTTGGGAAAACCAAAGCTGTGAGCTTATTCCACAACCTAAGAGTTCGCGGAAGATAGCCCCTTTACCGTGCTCGAACGCTCCGGCCGCAAGGTGGGAGGATGAACACCCTGTCTGTGGCGAGCGGTGCGATGATAGAACGTAGCCGGGGGCATCATATCAAACAATTCTTCAGAGCACAACCACATAGTACAGGAGGTAGAACACGCATTAGGAGGCAAAGTCTCTCCATCGTTATGGGACTCCACTTCACAGGTAAGTATGGGATCGTCGACAACTCTCATACTTCTAATTTATACCTAAACTAGCTGATGCGCGCGGCTTCGCCCGCGTGAAGTTTGGTTCCCGTTCCCACTTCCCGTGGGAACATTTTCCCGGGATAAAAAGTAGCCTATGTGTTATTCCAGATTATACTCTATCCCTGTACTAAATTTCAGCTAGATCCATTCAGCCGTTAGAGCGTGCTTGAGTAACAAACATCCAAACATCTTCACAAACTTTCACATTTATAATATTAGTAGGATACCTTACATTTTACGATTAAGTGTACAGTAAAATCAAATTACGACGATTTAAAACATACATTTTCTAGAAGAGTCATTCGAATACATAATAATCAAACTTTACTCCCACAAACGCAGAAATCTCCATCATTAAAATTTCAAAATCCACCATGGCCACTCGCAAACCAATAAAAACCTATTAAAACAACTTGCATATTAAAGGCTTCGCTGAAAACGAACGTCAACTGGGAAATTACGAAGCCAAAAGACTTTCTGGAAACGCTGAAATTTTGATAGCGCACTTGGTTCCTCACGATTGTTCTGGAATATGGCCGTACAGTGTGAAGTTAGCTTTATATTATATGTATGAAGTTATAAACTGACGAAGTTACTGCTTTCTGCTGATTGTAAGAAAGGAAATGAATTTAATATCGTATTTTCAAAACACTAGGTAGAAAAGTGTGTTAAGTTTTGCTTTGCTGAAACTGTGTTTTCTATTTATTTTATAAAATCCGGAACGTCTGGAAGAGATTGTTCTGGCTAGATTGAAAAATATCCAATTTGTTTTATAGGCACTTTGAATGATAAAGTTAAGTATACTGCAACTAGGTAATCTAGTTTGCAGCTAAATGCAGTGGATTTAAGCAGTTTCTCTATTCACTATTAATGTAAATAAATAAATAAATATTCACGGACATCTCACACAACGCTATCTGATCCCAAAGTAAGCTAGGAATAACCTGCTTGTGTTATGGGTATCAGACCGGACCAGACGGATATTAATACTTAAATACTTTTAAATACATACATATACGTAGAAACACCCAGACTCTTGAGACAAACATTTATGGGTCACACAAATATTTGTCTCCGGTGGGAATCGAACCCACGACCTCCAGCGCCGCAGGCGGTATCATTACCGACTGCGCCACAGAGGCAGTCATGTAGCAGACAAGTTTACAATAATGTATGCGTGATCGAAAGTGTCGCATTTAAAAATATTTGATCCATAAACATACATAGATGTCGGTCGTGGAATCGCCTCTTAATACCCGCATCTCATGGTAAGTTATTTCGGGGATTAAAAGCCTATATATTATTTCACACTATCTTTCTCTGTACCAAATTTCTGCCAGTTTAAAGTTAAAGTTACAGTCTCCTGACATTTCTCTAATTCCCATAGAACATGCTTTTATATTGGCTTAATTTGAATTAGGTATACATGACGTACGTATCGAACTCTGGTATTCAAATATTACTATCATAAGATACCAGCTTTATAATACCAAATCCTCTCATTCTGATTATCCAACTGCACGTCTAGTTTTCACCATAATGAGTTGAGCGTCATAATCTAGGTAGAAAGGCAGCCCGCAAAACGTTTCATAACTTAATCACACATTTTCTGCATTAGTTTCAAAGTGACACACATTTTGTATTCAGTTTTCACTCATTAGCGAAGTGAAATTTTAAATTCGTTTGTAAATTATTTTCGCTTATAACATAAAGAGGTACCTAATGTAAGTTAAATTCAAGTAGATTTTTGGTTCTATATTCTGATCACGGATGACATGGCAGAGTTCTACGCCAAAACTGTTAAAAAAAGAGACTTAGAATCATTGACAGTGACACTATGGAAGTGAATTAATTTAGAATTTAGAATTTTTCGCTTTCTAAATCTATGGAATTTTCCGATCCAGGATTGAAAAGGCATTATCTTTCCATCGTGACATCAAGCTGTCATCATTTTCTGTCAATCTGTAGCAGTCGCTATGACTGTCAATCAGACAGGCCGTTCTATTTACAAACCAGCATTTAATAAAACCGGCCAATAACGAGTCGGGCTCGCGCACGTAGGGTTCCGTACCAAAAAGGCAATAAATCACGTTTATTGTATGGTATTGATTTTTTTTTGCAGCGGCAACATACATACACTATCTGAATTTCATCAAAATTTCAACTCCTTAACTATCACTTTGCTTGAGATAGTCTCGTGACGGACAAACAGACGGCAAAGTTTCATGAATAGGGTCCCATTTGTACCCATTGTGTAAGAAACCATGAAAAGTAAGAACACGCATACCCAAACATTCACAAAGTATAAAAACACACATAGTAAACACACAAACAAAACTTATAAAACTCTTTTCTTTTAAAGGGTTAATAAAAGAATAACTACCTGAGATATTTCTTCGCAACCTAACCCTGTCACTGCTGGGGCAATATGTGCCTTACAGAGTATAGGTATAACCCGTAACTTAAAGTGAAGCTGGCGTTATGGAATGACCGGCCTGGGTGCACTAACAGTAACAATACGGCGTAAAGGTAATAACAACGAATAGATACTGCCTACCGTGTTAGCTGAGCTTAGGCCGGTGACAGACTTGTGTGAAAAATATCTATGGTTCTGAGTATATTTAAAAATTTGATAACTTTTTTTTTACTTTTCGATCGTAGGTTTCAACTGCGATCAAAAATTTTAAGATGGTATGGGGATGAAGATATCTAGAGGTTAAGCCCACATCGCCTTACGTAAGCCACAAAAATGGATCACGGGTTTAAAAATTATGAGAGACACTTAGCATAAAGAATTTTATGTTTAAACAATACAGAGTAAAAAGTTATATATAAAAATGTATTGTACCTACATAGTGCCTACTATAAATTTATGCGTAACGTAGTACGAGAAAATGCCCTACTAATGTTATAAAAATGTGGAACAGAGAGGTTTTACAACAACAGGAGAACATTTTTTAACAGGAGGAGAGAATTTTTAGGTAGGTACTTAAAAAAGGTGTAAGAGCCATTTGTAAAATACAACGAACGGACAGCTGTAAGCCCTGCTCTAAGAGAATTAAAATATTAACCACGCCCAGTTTATACAGACTTATTTTTTGCGAGTAAACGACGGAAGTATTAATTTGCTGTGTCCAAATTATTCAAGCAAAATGGTTGTATGATTGAATGACAAAGTTGCCTGGATAATTTCAAATTAAAATTGAAAGGAAAAGGCACATGAGAAAATTGGATAATTATAATTTATAAAGTATACGGATAAAGGCCTATAAATCTCAACACCACAAGCGCCACCAGATATTTAACAATAATGCAAAGTTAAAAGCAAATGTATTTATTTATGCTTGCTGGATGAGCTTGATGAAATCCGAATGCTGTGTCAATTATTTCGCAAGGCCCAGCGTTTCAATAATAATTGGTTGAGATGATGAATATGATGATAATGATGGCTATACCACGGTGTCTCCTTGGGGACTCTTTAACTAAATACTATCTTCTCCTTTTCGATAGCGAACAACGCGTGCAGGGTGAGGTACCACTCTCGTGCTGTGGTGAGATACTTCACTAGCCGAGAGCGGTTGTCCTGGGACATCCTTCCGACGGCTTCCGTGTGGGGTTACGCGAAGGTTTTTTGTCGGTAGGAGTCCGGCATAGCATCCATGATGGATTTTCCCTCACGTTAAAAAAAAGCCCAGAGCGATTTTAAATTTATTACACACCTAGCGCCCATCTTTCCTTTCTCTAAAATTCCACCAGCTCGAGAGTCATTGCTAGAAAAAATCAAACAGATGTTTTTCTTCTGTTGCAAAATAATTGGCTTCGTTGAGGCCATTTCGTATTCATTAAACAACACCCAAGAACGACACTTGTATCAAAATTATAGATAATCAACTATTCGTATTCTTTACTTTGACAGCATTCACATAACCAAAACCATAAAATAACCGCACTTATGCTAAACAACAATAGAGGGTGAGCGAAGCATGACAGTGTAATTTAAGTCGACATCATATACAAGTAGTTTGTACTTGGGCAAGTAACTCGCCCAGACTACAGCGTGCCTGATATACGAGCGTGCATTTTAATGTATGTGGATTGTTTTAGCGCTAAATAGTAGGGCAAATCAACAATTTATCTCCCAAAGTTAGCTGGAGTGGAGTTCGCAATTGTTCGTCGAGTATGCTGTGTGGATTATGGATGTAGGCTTTAAACGAAGTAAATTATGAGTTCAGATTACTTCTGTAATTACATCGAAAGTTTGACGGTGTTATTGAGAATATAAATTATGATATTGTAATAAGTGTAAATGATTATAAGGCGTAAGGGGGAAAAATAGTCTAGTGACTCTAGTGCCTTTTGAACAGTATACACTATACATTATAAGCGTCGTCATCGAAGCCATTCCTCCCTATTGCCAGTCCAGGGAAATCAATCTAGACCGCTGAGCTGTCGGGCTGCGTGGTTTAAGTGGATTATTAAAAGTTCAAGTGTTTTTTGCAAGGTTTACGCATCGACACTTATAACGTTAAAGAACAGAGGGGCAAGTGCCAGTTTTTGCGTGAGCCTGTCGACATTCACGGCGCGCCATTTCGTATGGAATCGACACCCCGCCACCTAGCTGTAAACGCGGGAACTTGTCTCGATTCCATACAAATCGGTGAAAACGCGCTCACCCGTGAATGTCGACAGGCGCACACCGAAACTCGAATCGGCGAAACCGAAAATCGAAGAAATACGACATAGGACATTTTTAACAAACGAAAATATAATACTTTTAATGAGTTGCAATTTTATAGCATAACAGCGACCCAATTATTGTCCAGTCTTTTTTACCGAGCTTCGTTTCAGTGCAAAACCCAGCATTTAACAAAAGAAAAAAAAAACAGTTTTCTATTTTCTCCACTGCAAAAACTAAAGCAAACAACGAATAATAAATTCCACTAGTGCCAGTAACTAACCCAATCAGAACGCACCATTAAGGCCAAGCCTAAAGAAAGCAATTTGCGTCTCAGCGAAGATAACTACACCCTTAATTGTCGTTACAATTGTCTCACTTCTGTTCGGCGATGCGGTCTGTGCGTTGAATGTAATGTCGGGTTTATTATAATGTCGGGTATATCCTACTAATATTGTAAATGTGAAAGTTTGTGAAGACGTCCGTATGTTTGTTACTCAATCACGCTCTAACTGCTGAATGAATCGAACGGAAATTTGGTACTAGTTTGAAATAATACAGGCTACTTTTTTTGAATTGGGAATGAGAAAAAAATTCCTGCGGGCGAAGACACGAGGGCTATCTAGTATGTATTATAATGTGGCGTTGCGGTATATAGGTAATCATCTTAATACGCTTTTATTTTGTACGAGTCGTGTTATTGAGCCGAATGGTATTATGGCAGATTTTGAATTGGAATATTTAAGAAGATTGTGGCTTTATTGGTGGCGTTAATTTGACGGTAATAAATAGCTTGTGATTATAGTTAGTGAGTTATTTTACTCTCTTATATTATTACAAGTTATTTTATATGAAGAATGTGGAATTATGCCAATTATTTTGCATTTACAATACGTGTCGAGTTTTAATACAGTTAGAGTTTAATCTATACTTCTATATAGAGTTTATAGTTTGTATGATATAGTGGCTATTTTACAGAGGCAGTTTTAAGGGTTCCATTCCTAAAGGCTGTCCGTCTGTCTATCCGTCACAAGGTTGTATCTCATGAATCGTGATAGTTCCGATAGTTGAAATTTTAACAGATTATTTATTTCTGTTGCTGCTTGGGAATAAATGTCAAGCGGGAACGGAAACCAAAGGATGCCATCTGGTTCTTAATATAATACAAAAAAAAACATTCATACTGAGCGCAGATAAAGCAGCATTCATTTGAAAACATAATAAAAGAAAATGCTTATTCCCTGCACACCTCTAGCTCATAATTAAGCTTTAGCCGCACAAACCCACAAAATAATAACATTAGTTAATAATGTGGCACCGCATTTCAGTTACCTACGATACATTCATGTGATTAAAATGTTGCGTTCTGTCTTATTTTCTAGAAATTTCTCTGGTAATCCTACATTGTGTGCAATAAATATTTTAACTAACAGACTCCACTACACATGGGGTAAAACGCATAGTTTTAATTAGAGTAGAGTTTGTAGAACGTTAGTTGCAATTTAAAGTCTTTAAACAGATGAGATTGCTTAAATGTTACTACCTCATTTCAGGGTTAGTTCTCGTTGCATTCAGTTGGAAGAAACTGGTTTAATTTAATTGTAAATTGATTAAAATTGGCCAAGTTCGAGTCGGACTCACTTACGGAAGGCTCCGTATCACGTTTGTAGTATGTAGTATAGGAGTCCCCGTTATTAAATTTGTTGATATAGCGGCGACAGAAATATTTCTTCTGAAAAAAATTCGCAAAGATACCAGATACAAGATGCCTTTATACATACAGGCGGAAAGCGGTGTCAGAAATTAGGTCCGTACTTTTTTTTTTTAATATAAATATTCACGGACATTTCACACAACGCACGCTATCTGATCCCAAAGTAAGCTAGGAATAACATGCTTGTGGTATGGGTTTCAGCCCACGGATATTAATACTTATAATATACTTTTTTTTAAATACCTATCAACTTAGAAACACCCAGACTCTTAAGACAAACATTTATGGGTCACATAAATTTTTGTCTCCGGTGGGAATCGAACCCACGACCTCGTGTTCCGCAGTCGCACATTTCGACCTCTAGACCAACGAAGCAGCAGTACCCTTTGGGTACTTGGAACTCTAAAAGGCAACGTTTACAAACTTTATAAAGCTATACGATTTTTAAATTTATCATTTCATAAACTAAACCGTAGAAAAGACTTTAATTAAACTGGTAACACAAAGCGATCTAGGAATATTATCCCAGGCATAGATACTCATTACCAGACAAATAGATCTATTAATCTCCTTCTCCCATTAAAACAAGCGAGATACAACAATACAGAGAGTTTCTATCATCAAGGGACTTACCCGTTTCTATATTTTGATTAAAGTCATATTTTAAAAGTAAAAGTGCTTGAGTCAGTCGTTTGCGGTGAAGCACCATTCGTCAAGTAAATATTCTCTGTTGGGTAATCTAAGACAACAATACTATCATAAATTCTATGTACAAAAGACAGTTAAATTTTAGGTAATTTTCTAGAGTTATGAATTTAAATGCCTGAATTCTCATACTTTTTCAATCGTACTTAGTAAAATAAATTAACAGTAATTCACCAATATAAGCATCCAGTTCATATCATTGGTCACTAGCTTTTTAATGTAGACTGTGTTGGGAAGATTACATTTTTGGAAAGCAACCGATTCTAACGCTCCTTGACTATCGCTTAGTAATGTTGAAACTTATTACGTGCCTACATCACCAAACGATATTTATTTATTTATAATACACTTTATTGTACACCAGGTAAATATAAATAGAGTACATAGATTCTTTATACGGAACAATGGGCGGTCTTATCACTAAAAGCGATTTCTACCAGGCAACCTTACTCGTATTAACTAAATTAAAAAGATATTACTAACTCTAAGCCCACTCTAGGCAATAGGCATCCAGCACCCAGTCAGAAAGCGAAGAACCGTGTATTCCATATACACCACGAAAATTGTCTATTATATATATTCAATTCAACGATTTATCTCCAGAGCAGTAGCGATGAAAATCGAACCAATAAATTTGAATAGCCAGCTGATCAAAAAAAAAAGTTGCAATAGGGTTTTATACCCGCGCCGAAAATTGTTCAATTACGTTTAACAAAAACTTCACGACGCGATCGCTAAATTGTTCCCTTTGACCGATAGTCCGGACGAAAATTTAAAAAGCACCAGTCTGGTTACGACACTGTGGGTTAGTAGGACCGAGTGAAAAGTCAAACGCACTCGGTTGTAACAGGGTTAAAATAGGGTTAAAAATTGTAGTAGTAGTTATAACAGGGTTAAAAATTGTAGTAGTAGTTATAACAGGGTTAAAAATTGTATTAGTAGTTATAACAGGGTTAAAAATTGTAGTAGTAGTTTTTCGGGTAGTGATGTTGCCATTATGACAAATATGAATTATGAATTGAGTCTTTTATTAAGGCGGCATCGAGCGAAAAATGGCAAAACGATAGTTACCATTTCGTTGATTCAAACAATTCTATTTGCACAATTTGCATAAAAAAATAATATGTATGTCAGCAAGAACCAATGCATCATTACTGATACTCACAATCAGGATATAATTAATAGGTATTTAGAAAAATACGTTTAAAAATCACCAATATCTAAAAAATCTTATGCTACTGTTTAAGGGATTTAACTAAATTGGATGTAGTTTACTATGTATATCTTTACTTTCAATAAACTACATTTCATAAACTACAATTAGTAATACTTATATTTTACCTACGTTAAAATTTTAATTCATTAACACCTAAAAACAAAAGAGTTGCCCAAGTTTCTCATACATTTCTGCGAGCACGCAGCTTGCCGACTGACAAACCTTAGTGATCCGCAAGAGCTCAGAGCAAGTACACGTCTCGTTGCGTCGCAAAAAATATAAATATTTACGTAAAGCATAGCGTGTACGCACACTTGGACGTGCGAACAAAAAAGAGGTAAGTACATTTTACACATTTTCAAGTTTTTTTACTTATGTATGCAATTGTAGTGGAAGATGAATAGAAATAGGTCCATAATATTTTTTTTTATATTAATAGGTTAACGACTACAATAAATCGTATGTTCTATGTCTGATTTCCTTGCAATTATCGTAACTCAATTTAAGATGTTCTTTATAAACTATCGCGGTTTTTAGACCGAATGTCTGAGTTATCTGAAAATGTGTTATTTAACAAAAATTATTGTATTTCACAGAAAATGGGACGACGCAAGGAAAAGTATTATAAATAGAAAAGTGGGCGAGACCACAAAAATAGGATATCTTACTACAAGTAGCACGATAACTTATTTGTATTTTTTGGTGTTCCGTTCTCAAAGGGAAAAAATGGGACCCTATAACTGTGACTCAGTCTATCATCTGATTGGATCTCATAAACCATGATAGCTAAAAATTATAAATTGTCATTTGTTTGTATGTATTATGATGGTATTGTGGCTGAAGGCCACATTTTATTCTTCAAAATATTCGAATAATAGATACAAATTCACAAATAGGTTAAGGGTGTTTTGCAATGTAAATATTATCAAAATACACATTTGAGTCTATGAATATGAGCTTTAATTGCCTCGCTGATCCATAGTATATAAGTAATAAGGTCGTCTATAATGATGTCAACAATACAATCCTGAAAGTAGTACATTGTGTAACACTAATATTCTTAGCCTGAATGGTAACAAAACTAAATGTAGACTAAACAAAGTCAGCAATTATTTCCTGGGTAACTGTATACGTTTTTACAATAGGCTTCCACATGACATAAAAAGTATGCACTTAATTAAGTTCAAAAGTGTATAAAAAGTACCAAAATTACACTGCAAGGGTTACTATACAATTGACGATTATTTGCTTGACAAGGAAGCCTGGAAATGATCTGCTCGCTCTACTGCATTCTCAAACAACATTTTGTGATTTTTTTTTATATTCGGCTCGCCAAATTGACGTCGCCACCAGCCTGATGGTAAGCCGTAGCGCATCTAGCGATTGGGGGCCACTTTTGACAGTGGTCCTCAAGTTGACGGCCCTGTGATGTGCCTCTTCACGCTCCTTTTAAAGAACCCGGGTTGTAGATGAGGGGAACACGTGTGCGGGCAGGTTTTCTTCACTGTGTATGAGTGGCAACTCTCTCAGCCAAGGACGCTATGGTTCTTCGCTGCGCTAACGGTTCGAGGCCTCCCGTCACCTCAGGTCAACCAATTATTAGGATAGCACGTCTCTGCATAGTGTCAAGCGCGTCTAGTAAGTACCTCGTGGAGTCATCCCAAAGGTGAGAACAGTACTCGACGCAGGTACCGTTTCACCTTATTTAGGACTCCGAGTTTCCGCGAGGCAAGCCCAATACAACTCTCTATGTAGTTTTTGTGATTGAGCTCATGCCGGACGTCTATACCGAGTATCTCCAGGTTGTCCTTTAGTGGAACCGTAATGCTCTGAAGAGAGGGTAGGGAAAGGAATGGGGACTTCTTAGCTGTAAACGCACACGCCTGTGTTTTTCAGGTATTGAACTCGACCACGTTGTCTGAATCCCATTTCGCAATGCGACCCAGGTCCCGGTCGAGATCCGCCACGAGTTGTCATCTCTTCTCCTCCACGTCGCAAAGCCCCTCCGCTGGACGGCCAGAATAGCTCCCATGCAGAGTACTATCATCCGAATAATAATGAATGCACCCAAGGGACAGCATGTCATTGATATGCAGAAGAAAGAGAGTTGAGGATAACGTTTCGCAAGTACAAGTCACACACGTCACACGTGTGCCAAATACCTAAATGTTTTTTTTTAGTAAGAGACCGTATTCTTAGCATTCCATGGATTCTCCGTGCGGGCGCCGGGTCCATAGCGTGGCACAGGGGGGAACACCCCGACGGCGTCTGGGACTTGCGACCCATTCGAGTAGGTTTAGGGTGGCCACCTTACTATGCGCATAAACGATCACCTTCCACCGTCAACAATGTTCCCCCCCCTGCCCAACCAGATTTGGTAAGATCCTATCAATGCCGCTTTGGATTCTCGTTTTAGTAAAGAGCTTACTGAAGCTCTTGGCAATCCAAGGTCCTTAAATAAATTATACAGGGATTTAGCTGGAATACCCCTTGCTCCTACTTCTACGGCATAGAGTTTAACCACATAGCCATTTTTGGTTAAGTCATTGGTCAAGTCAAAGTATTTATTTGTCTTCATGGCGTGGTCCTTCGGATGTTGGTCTCCCACGGCACCGCCAGCTCCACGAGCACCGCACGCCTGTGTATCCTCGAAAACAGGAATATGTCGGGTCTGGATGACGAGGCACATACATCCTCCGGAATTTTGTAGTGTTTTTCATACGTGTCTGAGAGTATAGTCCAATCGGCGGCAGCCATCAAAATTGAGTATGGCTTCTGAGGTACTTTCTTTGAACAGCCTTCCTTTACAAACGCAATGTCATTTCTTTTGTTTGGGGTTAATCCCTTTTGCGCTACCGCTAAACTGACAGCCTCACGTATGATTTCCAATACCCTATCGTGTCGGCGTGAGTAATGACCCCGGTCTAGTAACGTCCTACAACCTACCAGCAGGTGCCTAGCAGTTCCAATCGCTTCTCCACATGCATTACATGTTTTATCTTTCCCCCACCTGACCAGATTACTTTGGTCGGGGAGGGTCAATTGAAACGCGTTCAGGTAGAACTTAAGCAAAGCCGGCGACCAGTCGTACAATAAGGTACGCCACTGCAAGGCCATGGGAATTCAAAATTCGCCCAGAGTAAGCAATTCATTCTGCATCTCCAGGTTCATCGCGTGCACCTTATAGGCATCGCTCTCATCCTGCTCCAGAAAAGATTTTGTAATGTCTTTATCTGTTTGTCTCCGGATTACTACCCAACCCCGCTCGACCAGTCCGCGAACCCACCATGAATTTTTTGTGGAATTGGAGGCGCGACTCAAGTTCTGCTATATTTTTATCCTTTGGAAGAGTTTGAACGATTTTGTCTCTTGATTTTGCCAAGACGTGCATTTTAGTAACTCTTAAATGTTTATAGAGTTCCGACGGCTTCATAAACGTCATTCCGAAGTTATTAGAGGCTCTGTATAATGCCGACGGGTCGGCCGATTGAGCTAGCCCTAGCCACGACTTCAACGTCTTCGTAACATTCGCATCCAATTTTCTGAGAAGGTTTTGGCTCATATCGTACACAAGAAACGGCCAGTTTAGACGTGATGTTAAATAGTTGTCGTATATCCATGATTTCTTGACGTTACCTATTGGTTGTTGGTCTACCTTTTTTATGTCAACAATGAAACTTTCAATTATGTCGTCCAGAGCTGGAGTACAACCTCTGTTATCTATCTTTCTGCCAAGAAATTTGAAAGGCACGGTTTCCGATATAATAGAAACTTTTTCCCCGCCTATAACAAGCCCGGGTCATATGACGTAAACTTAGTACCCCGTCTACCCAGACATAGACATGATACATACATAGATGAAACTAAGTAATAATTTCTGAATGGCTAGATTATTGTTTTTTTAGTTTTAGTTTGCCCACGGGAAAAAATATCTGTGGTCTATAAATATTTGTTCACAAACAAAAAATACGTTTGTTGAAAATGCCTGCCTGCCTTAAAATTTATTATTTTTCTGTAATTTGGATTTGTTGTTAAAACAGAAATACATAATCTGTGAAATTTTAACTCCTGTTGACGGACAGCCGTGTCTCAGCAATGGGGTCCTGTTTTTTACCCTTTGGGTGCGGAACCCTAAAGACTAGGTGAAATGTGTATGTGCCTCTGCCGATCCTTTCAGCGTTAAGGCGTGTCTATATACAGGGTGGAATTTAAAGACGGTAGTTGAAGGGAAAGTTCCCTTAATATTGATAATGGCAAGTTTTGCTGAAAGGAAACATTCCTTTATTTTCAAAAGTAAGTAAAACTGCATTTAAAGATTTTTGAAAAATCACCTGCTTGAGCCGGGAATCGACGTCCGTGTCATATTAATACGGTCCATTGTATTTAAACTTATCTAAACATACTTCATAATATAAAAAGTAGTCATGATCTTTTCGAGCCATTCGTCTCAATAAAAATACTAATATTTTTTGAAATTTTTAAGTTGCCTAATGTTGCGTTGCGACCAAACAGAGCGACTGTCGCTGAGAGAATTGTCTATGTGTGAGTGCCGGACGCACACAGCTAAACCGCCGATTCAAAACACCGAAAGTGCCGCTGCCTCGTGCGCTCGGACGGGCCTTAAGCTTATTATAAGACTCAACTAGTAAAAATTCACTTTTCTTCCAGGTTTATCATAGAAAGTTAAAGAGTCCTAACTTACAATGCCTAACTAGCAAGAGGCAGGACTTATACTCTGCAGACAGTTCTTTGAAGAGCATCGTTCAGGTTTTAGTTGCTGTTAGTTTCATTTTATTTTCCAAATGCTTTTCCAAGGTTCAAAAGGAAGAGATTCTGTGAGACAGAAAATAAGAAAGGCCTCTTGAAAAGCAGACAGAGAAGATATTAAAAGTTTCTGTGAGTTCAGCGTCAGGCGGATATTACAATAAATATAAATATAAATATTAAAATAAATATTCACGGACATTTCACACAACGCTATCTGATCCCAAAGTAAGCTAGGAATATCCTGCTTGTGTTATGGGTATCAGACCACGGTTATTAATACTTATATACTTTTTCTAAATACATATTATACATAGAAACACCCAGACTCTTGAGACAAACATTTATGGGTCACACAAATATTTGTCTCTGGTGGGAATCGAACCCACGACCTCCAGCGCCGCAGGCGGTATCACTACCGACTGCGCCACGGAGGCAGTCATTATGGCAGCTCAGTAAGGCGTGTAGTACCCATAGATTTAGAATGTACGAAAAATTCTAAATCTATGGTAGTACCTAAGCCAAATTTTTACAAAAGGTGCTCAATGTGCACGTAAGTTCTGGAAGAATCGATAGGGTATTATTGCGAAGTACCTTACACGCATATGGGAACCAAATTGATGAAGATTGCTCGTACTCTACTTAAATATAAAGAATAATGGATTCAGGTTCATTATCCGAGGGTTTACTAAGTGACGTAAAACCCCTAGCATACTGTCCTTTACAGCAACCCTACTAACAGAAAGGACACGCAGAAATCAATTTCATAAAAAGGTAAAAGTTATAGATTGTTTTAAATTGGTTATTGGCCGAAGGTAAATTGACAATGTAAAAGGTTTTATCAGCAATTTTGTCGGCCATTTTGAAAATGTTACAGTATAGTATGATGTATTTTGTCCCTTATTGGTGGTGAGTTTACAGAACAATAATGTCCCCGTGGCCTTGAGCGCTTCTATCAAGATCAATAAATAAAACTGCCTTGATTGTACTGAGGGAATCCTCATGAATGCTCCCGTACTACGCACATTTTACATGGCTACAACCACACGGTACCCCACAATCGGCCAGCCGTAAGTGCCGGGTAGGACTCAAAGCCCTAGAGCTCCCGAAAATAAAATTGCCATCACAATACTGGCTTATAATTATAAAACATATTACTGACATCCTTAAAATAACATATCAATATGACCCAAATCCAAATAAATCAAAGCCTCTCGTTTAAAACTTCGGACCAATAAATTCAAGTTTATTGAATAAATTTCACCAAACGCCGTACATCTCTTGTTTGTCCCCCACAATACATAAAACAAATCGACAGATTAATATTGAATCTTGGAAACTTTTGGTGCCGTATATTTGGAAATTTAAAAGTAAAATTATGACGACAGCCCTCTGTTTTCGACAACTAATAGTTGAGGGTTCTGTATGCTCTTAGTCGTAAAAATCTCTTTTTCTTTATCTTTTATCTTTCAATTGAAAGAAGGAGAAGAAAGAAAATGACATTATTGATACATTATAAAAGGTACACGCATCTAATTTTTACATCTATTTCAATAATATGTATCAAAAACGCTACATCATAGCATTTTGCCTAGTGTACACAGGTACACATTAGGCGCTGGTTTTCAGCTGCAGCTAGTGTTGCCAGGTCCTATCGGATGAAAATCGGTACAAAGGGTAAAAATAATCGGGACTTGGAGTTTTAAATCGGGACAAAATAAAAAAAACCGGACAAGTGCGATTCGTTCTTACGCACAAGATAGACATACCAAAAAACGGCAAAAATCACTTTTGTCAAGGGGGGGGGGGGGGGGGAGCTTAAAACCCCTTTTTTTATGAGTTTAGTATTTTTTGCTATAGCGGCAACATAAATACCTCATAAGTATGTGAAAATTTCAGCGGTTTGTTGCGTTTTCTTTTTTAAAATTAATACTTGTCTTAGATTGTAGCAAACGACGCTCATACTGACGCTCATTTAGACGCTCGTTTCATGATTGTAGGCCTAACTGTTTTACCGGAACTCCTGCACGGGACTTGAAAGCGAGGGCACTTGTGTCATTGTTTAAATGGCGAAAGAAGTCACTGAAGTTGGGCCTGCGTCCCGAGAAATCGAGGCTCAGCGGTCCCATTTCTGCCAGAAATCATAGAGTCTTGGATGGAGCGACCTCAGCAACTAAGATGGAAAAACGCCACAAGTCAAGGTGATCAGACCGGTAATGGACAAGTGGCTGGAGACGAGCTCTGCTATGGCAACCTCTCCTACCTCTTTTCACAGATGATTACCGGGATCTGGTGCTTCGGCTAATATCTGTGGCGAATACAAAGGGGGACCAGAGCTTAGTGCCAGCACTGAACGTTGCGAGGACACAGCGCTTCACACATTAGTGGAATAGACATACTTTCGCTAGAAACGTGCGAGCTATGATCTCCAACGGAAAGAAATGCAACGCCGTCGCGTCCTTCTGCGAGCAGGTCTTGCTTGAAACAGAGACAGCGGGGAGAGAGTTGAAGATAACTCTCCCACCCGAGTTCCGCAGTCTGCAGAGGGCACCGCAGACTTGTCTTCGCCCGAAACTATCGGCCTCCACGACCGGGGTCCTGAAAAGAACAAAGGGCTGCTCGCCGTTCTTACAAAAGCAAGCTTAAAATGACGGCGTGACGTAAGAAGCGGGATAACATCCCAATTTCCAACCAACCCCCTAAATACGTGGGATGGTACCCGAACACCTAGGTGAGGCCGCGGTGGTAGTCAGTCTATCGGGAATCTTAGTGGGGCTCTCGGTCGTGGGCAGTGGTAGGGGACCGTTTGGCTTTAGTCGATAAGAATCTAGCATTGCATTCATGACAGATTTCCAAACGTAAATAAAAAATAGCCCTATTATTTCCAAAATCGCTAATAACTTCCTATTTGTCCCTAGATTTTTCCAAAAACGGTAAACCTTTTCCCGTTTCATGGCTGTAGTCCTAATCGAATTACTCAAAGATGAACTCCTAATTTAATGTTCTATTTCGGGACAAAGTCATTAGGTACATACTTAGATTGTTTTACTATAAAGACGGACTTTAAAAACTCAGCCTCAGTGTATTTAATCAACAGATCGTTACACCCCTTTAGTTAAAAGGTACGCCTACATTTAACAAATCCTTCATATGGGCTCTGGAGACTCACCACAACCATTTATGTTACATCATAAAAATAAACAACTTTCCATTGTTGAGATAGGTACATAGTTAATCAATAATTTTTACAAATTTTCATTCCCTAATTTTACATTTTATGAGGGTAGAATTTTAGAAAATCCTGTCTATCTTAATTTGTTGCGGAAAGGTCACTTTTAAAATGTTGATTTTTACAGTTTTTAAATGTAGGTACCTTTAAAACTGTATAGAAGGGCTAGTTTTAGGGGTTTAAAATTTTAAGATAAATATACAAGAATCAGCTTTTTCTTTCGTACAATACATAACTTGCCACTTCGTTTCACCCCGAATTTCAACGAATCTCTGTTAACTACTATGGATATTTACGTCACAAAAGATAGGTACTTTCCAAATGTCATGTTTATAGCTTTTGTATGATTTGGCTGGGCGTTGATAAGTAACCCACCCAGTTTTTTATACAGTTTAAGTAGACGATTGACTGCCCATGATGTTAACAGCTTCACTGCCAAGCCCGCACCGGTGCGTTGAAGAGGGTTTTGCGCGGTGTGCCGGCCACGCACCCGTGCGTGCTAGCGACTAAGAACTTTCCTACCCTCAATACGCCGCCGGCATCGGGCGAGAGATGTTTTGTTTGTTGTGGCACTGTGCTTGAAATTCCGAACTTTCGTATTGTGTTTTTGGTTTTTTGATAAGTTGGACGGTTGTGTTTGTGTGGACAAAATAAAAAACAATAAAAATGGATCCCGGTGAAGGAACTTCTGGTACTCAAAGAAAGCGATTTTAGAAGACAGTGATATAGAGAACGAACTGTTAGCTGATTATTCGGAAGACGACTTCCAGCCCAGTGAGGAGTCGGCGTCTGAAAGTGAGGATGATTTTCTATGCCAAAGGGCAGTGTTATGTCTAGCTAGGGTCCAATTACAAAGAATTTATGTTTCAAATTGTTTATTTTGTACGAGTAATGCAAGTTTTTTATTATATTTGATTTATATAACAAATAACTGTATTTTATTCCTAATAAACCATAAACCATTACTAAGACTGACAACGCACCCGTGCGTTTTTCGGCACTGGGAACGCTCATTCCATTACCAGTGCCGAGCACGCACCGGTGCGTGCTGTTTTCTATCTCGCTCAAAATAGACTAAAATATTATAATATATTAAATACATATCATAATAAGCTTAACCAATCACTTTTAAAGTCAATCAAACAAAAAAGCACCCTTGGCCCCTGGGGTGACTTTCCAACTTTCCAAATGGCAGCGAAGCTGTTAATACATAATTATCCTTGGTTATCATAAATCGGGACATTTAGCGTCCCGATCAAGGACAAATCGGGACGTGTTCTCAGACCCCTGAAAATCGGGACGTTCCGCTCAAATCGGGACACCTGGCAACACTAGCTGCAGCCCAATTGCATCAAACCCTACCTAAATTGGACTCGCTTGAGAATTTTTAGAGTATTCTATCATGGTGATACCAGATACTACCATTGGATACTATTTCGATTTTGGGGAAGCGACTCTAACAGGAGACTGTTAGAAGTCGCTTCCCCAAAATAAAATTAAGGGCAATCGTGTCAGAGCAGGGAGTACACCACTTGCAGGTGCCTGCTATTGAGCATTCAGAAGAAATTCGTTTAAAACTTGCAGATTCACTTGTTCTCTCCCTGTTCAATTACTGCAGCCCCGTTTTTAGTCGTAGATTAAACTCATACACACATAAAGCCATCCAACGTGTACAAAATGCCTGTATCAGATTCTGTTATAATGTACCCCGGCGAAATCGTATAACCCCCTACCTAAATAAAAAAGGAATTTTAAATATGAAGGCAAGAATGGAATTACATTATGCTTGCCTAGTTCAAAAGATAATGTGGAATAAAAGACCTGAATATTTATTTGAAAAACTGACTTGGGCAAGACATGAGAGTAGAAGCATTCGCACATGCATGCTGAATCTTCTAGCGATCCCATCCCACGCAACTTCACGTTACCGAGGTTGCTTCAAGTTCGCTGCGGCAAGTATTTGGAACGACCTACCACCGCCTCTGAGATTAAAAGTGAGCGCAGCGTTTTTCAAAAAGAAATATAAAAATGCTCTATTAAGTAGACAACGCGCCACCGAGAATTTGAAGCAATACTCAGAAGACAAACTAAGGGACCATTTCTAAGACACTTTCACATTCATACTCACACTCACACATACACACGCAGACACACGCACACACACATCCAAAAATATTTTATTTCTTTATATTGTGCTAAGTTTCACGTTTTTTTTTTTTTTTCTCTCTACTATGTATAAAAACGAAATTTGTTTTATTTATTTTTATTCCTACTATGTGCTCCTTGCAATTTTATTGTACTTACCTTCATCTTTTAAGATATGCTATGTCTTCATAGGTGCAACTGAAAACCAGCGCTACTTGCTACTGCGGTGGTAAGAAGCAAAAGCTGAGTTGCAACCTTTTGCCATAATTGACTATAATAATTGTATCTCGATACTAGTTTATAAGATATTCTAACATGTAAAATTGTTCTATGTTATATGTACCATTGAGTTATGGCAATAAACTATTTTTTTATTTATTTTATTTATTATAAAGATTATAGAAACCATTCTGGAGCGACCTGCCAGCGCACGTGTTTCCCTCCTCTTACAATCCCGGGTTCTTCAAGCGGAGAGTAAAGAGGCACATCATAGGGCCGCCAACTTGAGGACCTCTGGCTACAGTCATACAGACTGTGACAGTGGCCTCCAATCGGTAGATGTCGTTATTGCTTTCCATCAGGCGTCGGTATCATTTTGGCGAGCTTAATTTTAAAACAAAATGAGCATACTGGTTAGTCACGACCCGACTGCGAAGAATCTCAATACCTAGGTTTCTTTGCAGCATATTTACAAACATTTATATAACTTACAGCTAGTATAGGTAAGTTAGTTTAAGTTGAGTAGCCCAGAAGAGCTAGCAGATCATCTCCAGGCAAGTCTGCCTAGAAAATATTTCTTTACTTCGTAATTACGTTTTCAGCAAAGCTTTTTTATATACCTTTCAAGTTCATTTACTGGCAAGTTTCTAATCTTACAGCGAAGTTTATTATAAAAGCTTACACAATTACTCTGGATGGAGTTTGTAATCTTTTGTACTCGACTACGTTCAAATGAAAAGAACTTTTTATACCCAGTATTTATACAAGACTAGAGGACGTCACATGGTTTCACCCGCGTAGTTCCCGTTCCCGTGGAAATACAATATTTTTTCTTCCATAAGAACCTTCTCTTGACAATACCTTACACAACAAAAAAAGAATTAGTGAAATCGGTCCACCCGTTATGAAGTTATGCGCTTACCAACACATTTTGCGATTCATTTTTATGTATAAGAAGATAAGTGTTCGTACAGTAAGCAAGTCTAACATAATGCTTAGTGTTTTATTTTACCACTAAAGAGGCAGACAAGTTACCTGATAGATAGCGGGTGCCGTAGCCTATGGATGTTTGCAACACCAGAAGCGCTGCACTCACCCTGCCTACCCTTCTAAGAGCCCTGGTGGACTCCATACTGCAGCGTTTGAGTGAGCCATGGTTCATCACGAATACATTAATACTATCGTCATCAGTAGAATATTCTTATTAAAATCGGCGTTTTGTAAACACAATGCCAAAGTCCATCATTTTCTTAGAGTTCCAGTTCAATTTGACCGAATAAAACAAGAAAACCGTGAGATCGTTCTCACCAGACTGCCTATTGAGGGGTACTGATCGAGTATAAACTTTAAAAGTGAGTTCAATTTAAAACAAGAAGCCGTTACATCGTTCTTGCGTTACATTGTTTATTGTAAAAGTATATGTTCAATCCGATTGACGATGTCATTTTTGTTTTATTTCAAACTTTGAACAGATGATCCACGTGACCTAGTGACGTAGTTAAATGCGACAGAGTCACAGCTACAGACAAAGTGAAACTATAAGCCTCTCTGCACTCTATTTTATAGAGAGGGGCTAGAATCAAACCCAAAAACAAACTTCAGTCACCACCACTACTATTCCTTACCATACCAATAAATCAGATACATAATAAAAAAGGACGTTCAAAGCATTTCCATTACTCTTAAAATTTTACCGAAGATACTCGTAAATCACGAACGTCAAATCAGCTCCAAAACTGTGAAGCGTGAAGATAAATCGTAAAAAAACTAGTGAGAATTCGGACAAGGCCGCGAAATTGTAAAATTCTAGATTTGTACATGACTACAAATCCGAATCTGGGAACTTTTGGCTTCGAGCCAAATCTGAAAAAACTCGATCCAAGCGAAGACAAAAGGCTACAAGTGTAATGTTGCAAAACTTTTTTGAGAAGTCGAGTTATGCTTTTGGCCTGTAAAAAAGCTTAAAAGTTTCTAAGTTTTAATGTACGAGACGAACGCCCTCCTGCTAGACCAGTGGTTCCTAACCAGTGGTCCGCAGGAGCAAAAATATGGTCCCTGAAGGATTTTAAATTTATCGGGTGGTGAGCCGTTGCAATGAGCGAGAAGAGCGCGAGTAGTGGGAGCGGTTGGTACGCCCATTGGCTCGGCGAGCAAAGACAACACAAAGTCTGGGATTTGCCCACCATTGAATGTGTTTCCAGGCCGAGCGTGGACACTGGCTCAAGACCAGTTTCCTAAAGTCTAAAGTGTGGGAAACTGGTTCTGATCCGAAAGGCCGGGCGGACGATGGAGACGCCATCGGGGTACCGACCGATGGTGTTCCTCGTCGAGGTTTGCAAGCTTGAGCGTATCATTACAGAGCGACACCATTTCCGAAGTTAAGTCTTAAAACAGAGGGGGCAACAGCTGTGCTCTCGCGGTTGGTACCCAACATAAGAGTACCCAACGCTCCCTGCAAGAGACCTTCGGGGTCGTGCGGAGTATGGCACTATACGGGACCCCCGTATGGGCGGGGGCCCTGACGACTGAAAACGTGGCTAGACTGCATAGCCCGCTAAAGGCGATGGCCGTCAGGAGAGGGTACCGCACGATATCCGTTGAGGCGGCATGTCTCCTAGCCAAGACCCCTCCATGGGACCTGGAAAACAGGGCTCTTGCGTCGTTGCATCAATGGTGCAAGAAGGCGCTGGATCGCTGTGCCCAAAGAAATAGAGGCATAGTGATCACTGTTTCGCCAGAAGCTCATGGAGACATGGAAGGTATGACTTGAGCTACCAAACTGAGGACTCACCACTAATTCGGCGCCATGGTAGCCTCACCTACCGAGTGTCACAGATGTTTACCGGGCACGGGTGCTTCGTTAAGTATCTACAGCGGGGACACGGCACTACATGGGCATAGCAGCGACAAGACCTCGTTACGGGCCTGGGCGTGAATATTCTCACGCTGGACACCATGTTAAGGGCTCTGGTCTCCAACGGGAGAAAGTGTGACGTAACTGTGTCTTTCTGCGAGCAAGTCATGCTCGCGAAGAATGCAGCGGGAGAGGAATCTCCATTCCAAGTTCCGTAGTCGGTGGCACGGTCGTCCACCATGACCGAGAGTCTGAGAGCGGCGAGTTGGCTGCTCACCGCTCTTTCACAGAAGCCGGCCTAGACGGTGGCGTGTCTCTTCACCCCTCGAAGAAGTGGAATAGTACCCCCCCCCCCCCCCCCCCTTCCTAATCCTTTTAGCACGGACGCTGGTGAAGTTAATGAAGGAATCCAGGAAGAACACAAAAAATTCACTTGTGTGGTTTGGTGTTTAAAAGCAATTTCTTATACGAAACTCCAGGTTAGCAGATCTCGTGAAGAAGATGCAAGCCAGAAATCACATTAATAGATACAAAAATACGAAAGTTTCCCGTTTATGCAATGAAAGGAATAGGATCGACTGCTATGGTGTAAATTGGGAGAGACTACGGCCAGCAAGAGAACTGCCTTTTAAGCCATTTTGACATGACTGTTTGATTTGGCTTTCAAACTTCATACAAAAAAAATACATAAGCATTGTTTATAAACAAGCGGAAGTACACAGTAAATGAGACTTTTGAGTTTAAAAAATCTCGCCAACACTTATTACAAAATTTAAAATAAAATCAATTTATTACAGGTTAAGATAACCACAGTGTGCCTTACAATTTTAACATAACAAATAAGATTCTTAAGTTCATTGAACAAAAATATAACTAACTGTTCCTCGCGGCTTCGACCGCGTTATCGCGTAAAATCATAACCCCCCTTTTGCGCAGTCTTTTAAAAAGTAGCCTATGTCCTTCCCAGGGCCTCGAACTATCCCTAAACCAAATTTCAGTTTAGGTGTGAAAGCTTAACAGACAGACAGACAGATTTCGCATTTATAATATTAGTAGGGATTATTACATCCCACGCCTCAGGACTTTAAAAAACTGTTTACTCATAGTGTTCCTACAAAAAAAAGGACGGATTATTCTAATGTACTTCTGCAATAATATAACAAAAAGCTGAGCAAGATATTCCTATCAACTTCCCTCTCCCCTCAATGGCGTCATCCCAACTTCCATTAGATAAAATACCAAATGATCCATTCATTATTTTATTAGTTTGGTGGGTCAAGGGCGAAGAGTAAATGGGGCATGTAGATCCATCACGAAAATTAATTCATTATCACTTGAATTCACTTGCCATTTCTGTGATTTCTCTGTAAATTTTAGAAGCAATCTATGTCTATAATAATGTTACTAGCGGACGTCACGCGGTTTCACCCGCGTAGTTCCCGTTCCCGTGGGAATACGGGAATAAAATATAGCTTATGTTCACCGCAAAGAGTGTAGCTTTCCAACAGTGAAAGAATTTTTCAAATTGGTCCAGTAGTTCCGGAGCCTATTCGTTACAAATAAACCAACAAAAAAAAAACAAGAAAACATAATAATATCTGTCCTCTTTATAATATTAGTATACATAGAATTATAACGCACACACACAACTGCCGCCCGTGCGTTATATGTCTATGTTAGTATAGATAAAAAAGCAAAATTCGTGTTTTTGTATTTTTGTTTCGAATAAACTCAAAAACTATTGAACATTCTTTCACCATTTTGATGCTACGTTATCCCTGAGTAACGAAATTGTGGATGTAATACGATGGTTCAGACTGTTGTTCCAATTACAGACAAACATCCATCCATTCATCCATACAAACTTTCGCTTTGAGAATATAGTGTAATAGATTTTCTTCCGTTTTGGGCACATTTCAGCAACAATTGTAATATTCTCTTCCACAAATAACAATAGCGCCTAAGTCACCTCAGCATCCAATTAGTCAAAATGTTACGTAACAGGCTCACACTTCGGAACAAGACCTTTAAAAAACGCTGCTATGTTTCGTAAAGTTCCACAAAGCGATATGAAACGAAATGCTTCACACACAGGTGTATCAAGACTAGGTCTCTCTGCAAGCGATTATAACGCTTGTCGCTATGAGAGGCAGAGAGATTGTGATCTTTCAGGAGAAATGTATGTGTTGAGCACGTTGTATTTCTTTTGTAATTTATGTGTTTTTTTAACGTGAGGTAAATCCGCCATGTGTGCTACGTCAGACTAAAAACAACACTTTACCAACCTACTGCCTACGCTTGGGAGCCCCAGGTAAGCCCTCGGAAGGATATCCAAAAATTTATAATTATACTTATCAGCTGTACAAATTTAATAGCACAATCTAATACTTCCCTTAATTTGGGCTAGACATCGGGGTATTAAAATGGATAAATATTTAGAGAAGGAACACGACGATATGTAAAGCGCACTTGTATCCCTCAACTCAGATATCTGTATACGGTCACTGTTCTAACCATCTTACGCAAAACCACTTTTTGGTATTTCCTATTACTAACGTATCTGTGCTTTGGACGTAGGCTTGCCAACTTCAAAATGCGAATTTGCGGGAAATGTTGATTTCAAATGCGGGACCAGGGTTTAAAAAGCGGGATCTTACGAATTTTGTTCAGAATACGTGAACTTTAACGGATACTGAATTTCACGCGGGAGAAGCCGCGAGCATCATTTAGTATAAATATAATTTCCGTACGCTTTTTGCTATGTTGTAAGTTTTACACAACATCGCATTTTCTTTCTCCAAACGCATGATACTGTAACTGTATGTACTGATTTTTTTTTAAAAAAGCTGTCAAAAAACCAAGATAGCATTCGGTCTTTTTACGTTTTTCCTCGTCAAAAAATTTCTACAGGAGTTTTGGCGCGAACACGAAAGGACTCGTACATTATTTCGTGTTGTAATTTTTCAAAATTAGTGTATTTACGAGTATTTATGTTTAATAATGGTGGATTCTTAAACATAAAAGTTTCAAAAACGTGCACAAGTGTTGGAAAGTGATAAAACGAAGCGATACGCGACTTTTTTGTACCACCAAACTCCAAAGACAACTCTTAGTAAAGTACCACCGCTTTACTTGAGTACAAAATTTGTCCAAACTGGAACATACATGAATACGCTGATAATAAAAATAATTATTAAGAAAAAGATATATATTACACTTACACTGCTATTTGCAAGATTCTCAACATGAAAAGGATTGATATTTTCGATATTTAATTGACTTGACATTGGCATACTCTCAAGCCGAGAAAGTCCAAGATATAAGGAAAAGAAGAAGAAGAAAATTTCTACAAATCGATTGGAAAGTTTTCTCCAAGAAACGAAAAATAACTTTTTAAGGCAGGAAACCCTTTTAGAATTTTCTCGACAGGATGATGTAAAGAGATCCATCTTGTTACTTGTTATCACATGTCTCACTATTGTATTTGTATAGGTACTGTAGATTAGCATCAGCGAAAAATTCTTTAAGTTTTGAACTCTCTGTGCATGATACGACAGGTAACCATACCTACTTTTAAAACCAAAGTTTCCACATCAAATTCACATTTTGCACCAGCATGCGCAACAGCATCATGCAGTATGTGTGCTGAGCATCCATGTCGCCATTTTGGTTCCGTAAATATGTAAAAACAGAATTATTTCTCCCGAAATTAACATTAGCATTAGTCGGATAAGTAAACGGAAAATTATAGCCAAAAAATTTTTTAAAATCTTGGTACAAGATGTGTGTCAAAATATGCTTTTGTTGTATAGTATATTAATTATATCTACATAATGTCTAAAACGATCATAAAGTCAGCCCCAAATTTTTAGATGAATGCATTTTATGACTTTAATTTTTATCGACGCGCAAGAAAAATATATGCTAACTTAAAAAGAAAATATACATCTATAAATTGGTTTTCTTCGATTTTAAATAAGTAAGAGTATTAGTTTATTACAACAAAAATAAGATCTAAAATACAACAGTTCCTAGCTTGAAGGACGCGTGTTTTGTATGGTCAAGGTCGTTAGCCCTATGAACGGCCTTAATGTTATTGTATATATATCTATAGCTTTCTTATTGGGGTCTTCATAGAAATCAAGCAAACATGTGTGTGAATACCCTCCTCTGAACAGTAGAATCTTACAACTACATAGAGGAAATAATAACTTCACATTTCCGTAACTTGATGCATCGTTAGAAATACTGTAAACGTAAACGTTTGTTGCTAGATCAAGAAAAGCGGGATATCACGCGTCCCGCTCAGGGTGTAAGCGGGACGTCTTGTTATGGGTCTCAGAAACGGGACGTCCCGCGTATAGCGGGACGGTTGGCAACCCTATTTGGACGCCACAAGTTAAGCCTTTGGTAGCTTTGCCAGCATGTCAGCAAGCAGCCGCAAAGTGAGCCTATCTATATCTTTAATTGAGTATGAGTCAGCAAGTCAGTCTATAGAAGGTTAATGCTGGGCGTTAGCCTCTCCTAATTCACGCCACAACATACGCTTCTGCGCTTTTCGAATCAATTTCGTAATAGTCATTATGAAGAAGGCGTGACGCAGTATTTATAATGTTTACGAAGAAAAGAGGAAATTAAATCTCTAAATCGCTGACAGTAGAACAGACGCTCACGCTCGTAACCCAGTTAGCTCAGCGGCCTATTTCACGAAGTACCCGCCTGTACACATGACACTATCGCTGCCTCCCGTATAACTTATTGTTTATTTTACTTTTTAGGGTCCCGTACCTCAAAGGGCAAAAACGGAACAATATTACTGAGACTCCGCTGTCCTTCTACCTGTTCGTCCAAAACTAGTCTGTATCTAGTTTCATCTCATGAAACGTGATAGCTAGATAGATGAAATTTTCACACATGATTTTTTGTTGCCGCTGTAACATACTTAAAACAAGAAGCCGTGAGACGGTCTCACCTGACTTCCCCTCTCTAAAACGTTTATTGTGGAAGCGATAGTTCAATCCGATTGACGTTGTCATTTTTGTTTTATTTCAAACTTTGAACAGATGATCCACGTGACCTAGTGACGTAGTTTAATGCAACAGAGTCAGATACTACAGACACAAGTCTCGCCATAAGCGCCTCTGCAATCTATTTTATAGAGAGGGGCTAACTTGAAGAATATGGTATATGCTCTGATCATGCAACAAACGTAATTGTATATCCTGGGACATCCTTCCGAGAGCTTACCCGGGGTTCCCAACCCAACCCCGGCGTTACGTGAGATTTTTTAGTCGGTAGGAGTCCGGCATAACATCCATGAGGATTTTCCCTCACGTTAAACAAAAAAACAACAAACGTAATTGTTTTGGTAAAGAACCCTCCGTGCGGAGACCGACTCGCACTTGTCCAGTTCTTTTTAAATGCTCTTGACAGCGCGCATTTTTTTGAATGGCGGGTTTGTTTGACATATTCATGTTGAAAGGTTGAAAAAATAACAATAGTTTTGAGTCGATATTTTTTTTTGACTTTTGTTCTATTATTATTTGCTTTGTTCTGTTATAGTTTGTTTGTAACATCCGTTAGATGTCTAGATAATTTATTACGTTATTTTTTCTAATCGTGTGAAAATTGAGAGAGCACACAAGCATATATGGTTCTTCTGGTCGACTGCGGTACCTATTGGTAGTCTATGAAAATCTCCATTTTAAAAATGCACTGGCAGTATCATTACTGAGTTGAGACGCTCAATATTCTATTGTCAGTTAGAGAGGCGTACTCCGAAAGGCATATTAAGCCACATGGTTGTCACATAACCTATTTAAGGCCTTATGGACGGCCTGAAAATTTCAAAAACAGATAGCCGCAACTCGCCTCCATCAGCTTAAACACGAAAATAGTCCTACTATCATCTATTTACGTGTTACTTAAGACAAAAAGCTATATGTATATGTCTAGGGATTCGGAGAAACATGCGTGATGTATGGACCTTAATACAACTAAACTGTCTGTTGAAACATTTGACTAAAACGATTCACAAAGGGTTATTTCTCATAACTCTATTCATATCAGGATATCACCCTATTTCCTACCCGGCTTTTTGAAAACATCAATAGCCTTCATGAAGACGGCGACGTGCCCAATTTGTCGTTGATTTGACGGCTTATTGTGATGTTTTGATGTAACAACGATTGTTGATGGGTGAATCGTTGTTTTAAGTTGATGGGGTAACGGAATTATGATGAGGTGGGTATGATTTATTAAGTGGGTGCTTTTGTTATTTTTAAGTGTGGAAATTACTCATAGATGCTACGCCGGACTCTTACCGACTAAAACAACATGGTTCCACTGCCTACGGGCGGGATTCAAGACTAAGCTTCGGAAGGAAGTTCTAGGATTAAGTGGTGTTAAATGTCTAAGTTTATAATGTACTACTGTAGCCCGCGACTTCGTACGCTGCATTTTCTTTAGATTGATATATTTTTTTATTTATGAAGCCGCAACCCAATGTAGAAAACTGCTCTGCAATCGGTTGAGCGGTTGCTGAGATTAGCGTGCACAAACGTACAGACAAACAGACAAAAATTCTAAAAATCATTGTTTTGGATTCTATTGCGTTCATAAAGCCCCCCTACAATATTTTTTCTTATTTATCTTCCATGTACAGACAGCGGCCTGTTACGATTTTATTATATGTATTGATTGATTGATATACATTGAAGAACCGACTCCTTGCAGACCTTCAAACCAGACCTGTTTCGGATTTGTAGTGATTTATACTTTTTTGAATATAGCAATCAGCAAGACGTAAGAGATTCCATTAAGACGACGGACGTTCCAGTCTGGTGGTATACGTTCTGAATGACGGATGAGGTTACCTATTTATAAGCACCGCTTATAAAGCTCGCCAAATTGACATGATGGAAAGCCGTGGCGCATCTAGCGATTGGGGGCCACTTCTGACAGTGGTCCTCAAGTTGGAGGCCCTGTGATGTGCCTCTTCACGCTCCTCTTGAAGAACCCGGGATTGTAAGATGAGGGAAATACGTGCGCGGGCAGGTCGTTCCAGGTTTTTATAGTTCGACAGAGGAACGATCTTTTGAAACGCTCTGTTCTGACGAAGATTCTCTCCACTGTGTATGAGTGGCATCTCTGTACAGCACGCGTTGTTCGGGATATTTCCATAAATATAAAAATAAATGACCGTTGAAATATAGTTGTGGGTAGAAAGCCACCGATTATTATCCTGCGTTCATCAAGCAATCAATCAATCAGCCTATTGCAATCGTTGTAGCTGGATGACTGGCCTTTACTGCACTGGCCAATCGGGTTGATACAGGAGGTCCTTCACGAGGAGTTCTTCATGTCAAAAAAAGTATTAAACAATCGGCCTATTGCAGTCATTTGAGCACGGAGTCGGGTCGACCTGGGAGGTCCTTTAGGAGGAAGAGGAGTTTTTCAACTTCGCAATGTCAAAGAACTAGTTAACTTTCACAAGATCAACTTCAAACACCACAACAGCGTCAGCAAAACAATCAAGATACCTTACATAATAACCATAAACAGTCTGAGCAGATATACCTACATCAAAGTTAATTTGTGTGCTTTGACGCGCGAAATTCGTAAAGGAAAAGGTTTACAACATACACAGAGTACATATTATGCGAATTGTGTACTACATATAATAATATGTGTATTGTAGTACACAATCGTACCGTGAAGCACTTAGATTAAGAAGTTAATCGCTTTGTTCAGAGAATTAACTTGTAGAACATGGATTCATTGTTCATGATTCTGTGTTATAATTGAATGGAACTTTCTTTGGTCTTCTGTAATTACGTCACTTATATGACGTCATCTTATCCTATTAGTGAATTTCTAATTTAATATAAGCTATGTCATCTATTGCGTATTAAACCCACTCTCTAATGAGTTCAACTTAACCGATCCTTGCTATAGGGTTTCCAGAACAATATTTTGAGGGAAAATGTCCGTGAATATTTTAACTTTATTGTTAACTAACTGTCCCCCACGGCTTCGACCGCGTAAAATTATAACCCTCCTTTTGCGCAGTCGGTTAAAAAGTAGCCTATATCCGACCCAGGGCCTCGAACTATCCCTATGGCAAATTTTATCTCAATCGCTCCAGCCGTTTAGACGTAAAAGCGTAACAGACAGACAGTTACTTTCGCATTTATAATATTAGTAGGGATTTATCGAATTACAATGATGATGACTCAAAGAAATTATGAGTCAGTAATGCTGCGGTTTGTTTCGGTTCGATTCCCGTGCGACTCGCCATGTGGTAATGTGTTATAGCATAACCTTCCATTGATTTTTGTACCTTCCATCATTGTCAAGGTTATCAATTTGTCTCGATGACGTGGTTTTTTATATCACTAAAGTGGCAAACAAGTATACGGCCCACCAGATGTACCGGTGGTCACCGCAGCCTATGGACGTCGGCAGCACCAGAGGCGCCACACTCGCGCTGCCGACCCTGTAAAAACCTTCTAAGACCCCTTTTGAAGAGCGTTTGGGAAAACCGAGGCAGGGAGATCATTCCACAATCTAAGCGTACGCGAAAGAAAGCCTCTATCGGATCTCACCGTGCTCGAGCGCTCAATCAAAAACACAACGTGTGAGGATGAACACCCTGTCTGTGGCAAGCAGTGCGATGATAGAATGTAGCCGTAGGCATCGTATCAAACAATTCCTCAGAGCACAAACCGTTGAACAAGCGGTAGAATACACACAGGAACATGCTGTGATATCGTACGCTAGGGCCGGTCCTCAGATGGGTGACCACTTTATGGCATTTCCAATTACGAGCGATTTCGTGCTTTGAAAGGCACTTTAAGCTGTTGGATCACAGATGTTCATTTCATATAATATGGCAGTAGTTAATTCAAGCTAAAACCTTATAAATATTTTCAACAGAACATAGTCACAACCTGCGCCAGTCTATTTCATCACGGACTTGCTACCTATTACGTAGGACAAAAGCAAATGGGGAAATGTGGGCGCACAGCATGCCTCTGCCTAACCCGTTGTACGTTATATAAAGCAAGCAAGCACTTCATTAAATTTACAATCACCCAACAAAGTCATAACACCTAACTATAATGCCTGGTGCACACAATTCCATTGTTTGCCAAGATAGATACTCGATAGAATAAAGAGAGCAATTTCCCTAGGGAGCTATCGGACACAACCTGTGCCTGTCTTTCAACACTATGCCTCTGCCTAACCCTTAATAATACGTACTATGTATGTACATATGTATGTATTATACTTTATCTATAATACATACTACTATGTATGTATGTATGTATGTATTATAGATAAAGGCATGAATTTGTTACAGAAAGGAAGAAGTTCTAAACTTGACTGTTTTAAGACGCGTCTGCTGCTGCATGTTTTCGTGTTTTTAACCGACTTCCAAAAAAGGAGGAGGTTCTCAATTCGTCTGTATTTTTTTTTTTTTTTTTTTATGTTTGTTACCGGCAAATCGCTAGAAGGAGTTAACCGATTTTGAAAATTCTTTTTTTGTTTGAAAGCTGGTGCTTCCCATGTGGTCCCATATACAGGAAGTCAGAATCGGATGCTGGGATCCTGGAGAAATCGAAGAAATCCCTCGAATCGAGGGCATTCCTTAACGATTTACAGCAGTTATCTTGTGTTTGGGCTTGATTAATTTGTATTGGGGAGAACATTACACTACACAGATATAATTTCAGTCTACCCGTCACTGAAAATCATGAAAAAAAAAAATTTTTAACAAAAAAAAACCGACTTCAAACAAAAACTGAAAATTGAAAAATAAAATTAACTTAGCACAAAGTAATAGGTAGTATATTTAGTTTTATATCAGATATTATTGACTGTAATACTGAAGTCGGTGCCAATATTTCTATGAGAGATTAATAATATCTACCTAAACCTATAGTTTTACTTGGCGCCGATTTCAGTATTACATTCAATAAAATCTGATATAAAACTAAATATACTACCTATTACTTTGTGCTAAGTTAATTTTATTTTTCAATTTTCAGTTTTTGTTTGAAGTCGGTTTTTTTTTGTTAAAAATTTTTTTATAACATAAAATAATAACTTTGTTTTAAAAAAATTTTGGCGCGTGGTTTTGAATCAAAAAAAGGTATTAAAACAAAGTTTTTGGGTTCAACAAACACGAAAATATAGACCAGCAGACCCGTCCTTACAAGCACCCAAACAAAATCATAACACCAAACCATATTGCTTGGTGCACACAATCCCATTGTTTGCCAAGATAGATACTCGATAGAATAAAGAGAGCAATTTCCCTAGGGAGCACACCTATCTGGGCCGATATAAATGAATTTCGTCGAACGTGTGAACACCGCCCTTTTTTGTTTACAAAACTTGCAGTCAGGTGGAGCTTTACCTAGCTTTGTAAGGGAATTGGCTGCGGGAATGGATTTTTCAGTTTCAGTTTAATGCAGTTCATACTGTGATGAAATTCGTAGTTGCTACTTTTAGGGTACGTACGTACCAAATGGGTAAAAAACGAGACCGTATTAGTGAGACTTCGTTGTCCGTCCGTCTGTCTGTCTGTCTGTCTAGCTGTATCTCATGAACGGTGATAGTAAAAGACAGTTGACATTTTCACTGATTTATTGTATGTATGTGTGTAATATCAATGTTGGTAGTAGGACCATTTTACCTTCTATTTCCAGTTGGTCATCAGCTCAGTGCCTTGAAAGTGACTCAGCAGGAACACTGCTCGAAAGAAAATATTTACCTGAGCTCGAAGTCTTGATACCATTATTTTGCTATCAATCATCTGTGTCTCTTTTTCTTGTCAGTTTTTGATGGCAAGTCATGGACATTAATTAAGTACCATAAATGAGCAAGTTTTTTAAACGTTTAATAGGTACAATATTTTGGTTTTTTATACTACTAAGATAGCTGACAAGGTTACGGCTAACCTGGTGAAAAGTCGTCAGCGTATCCTATGGATGTTACCAACACCAAAGGCGCATACCACTAAGGTAGCAGACAAGCTTACGGCCCACCTGATGGAAAGTGGTTATCGTATCCTATGAACGTTTGCAACACCAGAGGCACTACCATTCCTGTTGAGATCTTTTTGGTAAGAGATATATAGACACGATCGCCAGAACGCCTAGTGGTAATCATTGAAGCTCATAATAAAACAGAACCATGAAATCCTCAAAGCGAAAACGCAATACAAAGTAGAATACAATTTCTCAATAATCGAGCAGCTGTAGATAACATCGTCTCGATAATTCTCGGACATTTTGCATTCCCATAACTCGTTCAAAATGCCAGTATAAGCAAGCTGCACGCTTCCATTGTCTCCTACAAACTAAATATGTCCCCACAAAACGCAGCCAAAATCACTTCAGTATAGATTTATGGAAAATCAACACAAAGTAAATTTTGAAAGGAAAATAAACCTTATGACTTAGACAATAGAAGCTATAAAGTACAATGTTTTCAATATGTATTTGTGCCGAAAGTGGGACACGTGGAAACCAAACTGCGGAAACGCTTTTGCGCTAATTCAGCAAAAAGCAATAACAATTTAGCAGCGCTGGTATAGCTGTTTTTCATTGTGAGTTCTTTCACATAAATCACAAACATATGGCATTTCATACGACCGTTTTAAATTGCCCGCATTGTCTTTTAAAATTTCTGTTGAGGTTAATAAATATTTTTGTATTTTATTTTGGAGGTAAATGGTAAAACTGCTTTGCCGGTTTTTGCGAATCCTGTAATAGTCTCAATACATTGAAACATTTTACCGGAGTTTTTGCGGAACATGATATTCTAAATCTGAGGAGTTTGATTAATTGGACAATTGGACATGCTACCCACAAATAAGTATGATATTGAAAGGTGCATCGTCTTTAAATAGTAATAAAATTACCGGCCCGTAAACGCCCAGCCGAAACCCTGGCTCACAGCGTATACCGAAAAACCCGATTTTTATGATATTTATCTATTTCTCAACCAATTTTAGAATTGGTGTGGTGTAATAGGGCTTAATCCTGCCTCACTTGCAAGTGGTGCACCGACTGACTAACGAACGAGGTTATGGCGTTAAAGAAGGAAACCTCGAAACAAAGCCATGTGCCCTGTACCAACTCGTCTGGCCAGCGTAGCAAAGTTAAGTCAATCGCGCTCCAAAAAAAACAGAAATAGGCCAATGTCCAGTAATAGACCGCGATAGGCGGACTTGGTTGATTGCATATATGCCCTTAAAAAACTTTTCCAATACCAAGCAGATTTTTTTTTAAACTGTAGTGTATAGATATCACTAAGGATTTAAATGTGTCATAATTTTGTGCGAATTTGACCCAAGGCTTTCGTGGTTTTAGAAATAGAATTTAGGGGTAGCTGGAAAACTGTGCTCCAGTCTGAAATTGGCCTTAGAAATTGTAGAACACAAAAGAATAATACCTCTATAGAGTTTTCTCAGAATCTTTTTGTCCGGACACTAACACCACATCTGGACCGCTTCCCTGCACTCCGCTTGGCTACAATTTATATCTTCGTTATAAATCCCCGACAATTCCCGATTGAGTTATATTTCGAAGTCTTAAGTTCTTACTTTATTTTTTTGGAAACAATATTGCTTGTACCGTGATAAATGGATTTTGGAGCGGTTATTTTTCGTCAGAATTGAGGTGTACATTAATCAGAGCTACGTAATAAAATGTTTTATTTTGTAGTCTGGTATGATCAATTAATTTATTTGTAACTACACTCGAGAGCAATGAATCCGGGTCACTTAAAGAATCCTAAAAATCTCGGAAACTAAAAATGCTAGGTTAATGCAATAAATTGTATTTAATAGACAATGTAATACTCCTTAAATGAAGGTATTAAAACTTCTTAGTTATTGTAAAGTTATATCATAAAAAAATCAAATTTGAAAAAGGGCCACTTTCGAAGATGGAACTACGAAATTACAGCATTTGGTGTTGCTTTTGTTTGTAATCTGTCATTTATGTGGGTACATAAACCATGTTGATAGTGCTCTATATTCATTAATCAAGCTGAAATTATGTCCCTTACGCCTGAAGAATGCACCAGAATACTTACAATGCTGGAAACCGGCCGGAGTCAGCGCGATACAGCCAGGACTGTCGGTGTGTCGCTGTCAACAGTACAAAGAGTTCTCCGACGTTACGAAGAAACTGGTTCTAACCTACGCAGACCAGGAACGGGCAGAACCAGGTGTACCACAGCACGAGAAGACCGATACTTGGTGAACACCATGCTTCGAAATCGCTTTCTCACAGGAACTGAACTCACCAATCAGTTTCGACGCCTCGGAGGAAGTAACCCAAGTGCATGGACAGTAAGACGTCGGCTTGCTGAATCTAACTTAAAACCCCTTAGACCTGCAAACGGCCCTAAACTGGAGCGTGGGCATCGTATTTCGAGACTAAGGTATGCCCAGAGCCACGTAAATTGGAGTATTGAAGATTGGTCAAAAGTTATGTTCTCCGACGAATCAAAATTTATGCTCTACAAGCACGATGGAAGACACAGAGTGTATCGAAGACCAGGGGAAAGATTCAAGCAAGCATGCATCGAAGAAAAAGTAGCCTACGGTGGTGGGTCTGTACTTGTGTGGGCCGGAATTTCTTCTGAAAGTCGCACAGAGCTGGTGATCATAGAAAACGGCTCTTTAACTAGCGTAAGATATGTGGAAGAAATCCTCAATGATCACGTTGGTCCATTTATGGTCAATTTAGGTGAGGATGCAATATTTATGCATGACAATGCCCGACCTCATACAGGTAGGATTGTGAATGACTACCTTCAAGAGATGAACATTACTCGTATGGAGTGGCCAGCGCGCAGCCCGGATATCAACCCGATCGAGCATGCTTGGGACGAGCTAGGCAGATGCGTAAAACAACGAAACCCTCCCCCAATCACGCTTCGTGAGCTCAAAATTGCTCTCACAGAGGAATGGGAGAATATTCCCCAAAATCGTATAAGGAACTTGGTGTACAGCATGCCAAACCGCGTAAACGCAGTAATGGAAGCACGAGGAGGCAATACGAAGTATTAAAATTCAAGAAAATCGTAATAAAGTTCAAAAATTTCATGTTTCCTATTTTTGTTTTATGGAGAGATCGGCAGTTTTTTCTTTATGTAATTTTGTGTTAATAAAATGTATGGTGACTCATATTTTTTTTACTTTCATTTAAGGAGTATTACATTGTCTATTAAATACAATTTATTGCATTAACCTATCATTTTTAGTTTCCGAGATTTTTAACATTCTTTAAGTGACCCGGATTCATTGCTCTCGAGTGTAGATGTGGACCAACCATGACTGACAAACAATGTATGTTTTGAGAATTAATATAACTATTCCGTTCTTATGGGTAGTATCATGATGATACGCCAATGTTACTTGAGGATAATTTGATTTCTTAACGGCGAATCAATTTTAAAAATGGGTTTGGTAGTTTCAGAATATAATATATATTTTTACTGCCTCTGTGGCTCAGTCGGTAGTGATACCGCCTGCAGCGCCGGAGGTCCTGGGTTCGATTCCTGGGTCGGTTTCAATTACAATTTCAATTTCATTTATTCATTGCAAAATATGGGTACATAATGTTGTTTACATTAAAAAGTTGTTCACGCCATACTTAGCTTTACAGCATGCAATATTTTCAGGTTATCAAATTATTACAAACAAACATAATACACAACATTAGTAAAGACACAAAAGACCACACAGACTCAAGTTTAAGACACTCAGACAATTCAATTATTGTCATTATAGTGGTTGTAAATGGTCGAGTCGTTCAACTACAGCCACCAATTAAAACTTATCGTTTAGGGTTGTCACTTCATGTTAATGTTCTTTGAGATAGTGTGACGACTAACCAAATCCAAACAGCTTCACAATTTTACTTAAGTACCTCATCATTTTAAAATTAATAACTTTTTCTTTAAGGAATTCTGAAAGTCAGGACTCTGGAATGTTCAATCTAAAATTAAAATAACACTTTAGCTTCTACATCCAATTTCACATTCAATTTCTAAAGAGGTACAAATTTTTATCTTCACGTAGGTATATATAATAAGGAGGATACAAGAATAATTCTCAGTAAACAACGGAATTAAAAAAAATACTAATTTTAGTCTTCAGCATCTATAACATTTTCGAACTCTATTCTCAATCAGTAATTTCAGAGAACAAAATGAAAAGCAAAAAAAAAATCTACGTAATCCGCTCAAGGCCAGTTGAAACTCTTCACAGAAGAGGCAACAGCACTGCACTGAAATCTGAATTTCACTCGAAACCGACCGGATAATAGGGCTCTTTGTACCTCTGAAATTTGAAGACTTAAAAAACGTCGGATTAGTACTACTTGAGGGCTTTTCACGCGGGCTTATTGAGATGGGATTCGACACCTTATTTTCAATTGCTGATGTTGGAATTTTCCTGTTACCTGCAAAAGTGGAATGGATTGTTTTGTATGGTGGGATGTTTTGGTATGTTTTAGCCCCTCCCTATAAAATAGATTGCAGAGGGGCTTATGGCGAGACTTTTTCTGTAGTCTGTGACTCTGTTGCATTATATTACGTCACTAGGTCACGTGGATCATCTGTTTAAAGTTTGAAATAAAACAAAAATGACAACGTCAATCGGATTGAACTTTCACTTTTACAATAAACGTTAGAGGGGCAGTCGGGTGAGACCGTCTCACGGCTTCTTGTTAGAGTTATTCGTATTTTTAACGATCTAAAGAAAGTGAATGACGAAATCAAATCGAAGACTTTTTGAGAAAGTCAAGTTTTAAATACAACCTTCAATCTTGGAAATCTATTGGTAAAGAAAAACTGCAATTTAAATCTGTTTTTTTAATTTTTGATTAAGGTACCTACTTACTTACCAGAAGTTTTTTTTTTAAATTTCATTACAAAGGCCCAAAAATGGAACACTGGCTAGTTCAGATCAAAAACGGTCACAAACGATAGCATATCCAGCATCCCTAATTAAATGTTATTTGATAAAATCAGAATCCTACCTATTCCGTATCAATACAAACTTTTATAATACCTTTACAAACGTACCATTAGACCTTATCACTATAGAAATAAAGTTTAAAATACGATATAAGTTTATTGATATATGGATAATATTATTTAGTTTTTATGTAGATGTCAGGTACAAGTTTCCTATGATAATAATATCTGGTTTTGATGGCTTAATAAAACCCTTGGAGTGGTATCTAAGGGTTTCGGAAGTCCCTTGAACGAACCCTTCGGCCGCTGAGGGGTGAATTTGAGTATTGTTGGGCGCATCTTGATAATAAAATTAAGTTTAAATTGATAGGAATTGAGATAATTCATAACACTTAATCTTGTAAAATCGCATAATTAGTATGTATTAAGTAGGGATTATGGGTTTTATTAAGCATTGTAACTCTCTTTTTTTTTTTTTTCAATACAGGTTAAATAATATAAATACGCATGTATCAAAATATTACGCATCCATTTTAGCACCTCTCTATAAAAAAGAGTGCAGAGGGGCTTATGGCGAGACTTTGTCTGTAGTCTGTGACTCTGTCGCATTAAACTACGTCACTAGGTCACGTGGTTCATCTGTTCAAAGTTTGAAATAAAACAAAAATGACAACGTCAATCGGATTGAACTTTCACTTTCACAATAAACGTGTTAGAGAGGGGTAGTCAGGTGAGAACGAGAGACCGCTAGCACCATTTCTCTTTTTCTGAAAAACTTTTTATTGAAATGTCTGTTTGTACAGAAATGTGTACTTATTAATATCATAATACTTATTTATAAAGATAAAATGTCTCAAGAATCTCTTTGAAGATAAAATGTGTGCTACAACATACATACACACATAATTCAAACAAACAATACTTAGTTATGTTTGTTCGACTAAAGGCTCTTTTTCTACCACGACTGTCAAAGACAGATATTAAAAGAGACAAAGATAAGATTTTTCACTGAACTGTTTATTTGAAGAAAAATGGGGCAAGAGGGTGAGGATTAAATTCACACCGAATCGAATTAGCTTTGTTTTTTTTTTACTACTAAGGTGGCAGACAAGCACACGGCCCACCAGAAGGACTGGTGGTCACCGCAGCTTATGAACGTTTGCAACACCAGAGGCGCCACACTCGCGCTGCCGACCCTGTAAAAAACCTTCTTAAACCCCTTTTGAAGAACCCCATACTGTAGGCCGTGTAGGCGTTTGGAAAATCCGAGGCAGGAAGATCATTCCACAACCTAAGCGCGCGCGAAAGAAAACCTCTATCGGATCTAACCGTGCTGGAACGCTCCGGACGTAGTGTGAGGATGAACTCCCTGTCTGTGGCGAGCGGTGCGATGATAGAACGTAGCCGTGGGCATCATATCAAACAATTCCTCAGAGCACATACCGTTGTACAGGCGGTAGAACACGGGTAAGTAATAGATGATATAACAACAAAATATCTAATATTTACAACATATAACAACGGAACCTATAATTTTATTTACTATAACGATTAGTTAATATAATAAACGATTGATATAATTAAAAAAAATAATTAATTTTTATGAGCACAACATACCACTTTTAAACCACCCAGTAATAGTTATGGCAAACAAGAGCACAACATACCACTTTTAAACCACCCAGTAATAGTTATGGCAAACAATAAAATCGTTTGCCATAACTATTTCTGGGTGGTTTAAAAAAAACCACGAAGGCTAAGGCGGGAGCGAAGCGGAGCGGAGCTCCCGCCTTAGCTTTCTAACCTAACCCATCCGAGTCGGGGTACTCCGAGACGTTTTTTATGCATATTAAACGTAAGACCAAATGATTTTCGATTACATAAACGTTATATCAAACAACGTTATACTAATTAAGTTTAAGAATAAATAAATGTTACATGTAAAGAAATTATATCTACAGTTGGTATATCTCACGTTGATGATAAAATGAATAATAATAAAATGAAAATAGACCAAATGAGTTTATACGTTATGAGACGCACCCGTAGAACACGTATAATATATGTAAACATAGTTTTAGCAAGTGACATTCAGTCACGTCCTTCGCTATAACATGAATCAAAAATTGACAACACCTTTTCTAAATTGAACTCACTTTTAAAGTTTTCGATCATTATCCTCAATAGCGAGTTGACCATGGAATTTTAAAATGAGCACGTGTTTCGAACTTCCAATAAGTTTAATCAAGAGTAAGCTTGTCACCTTTCACATGACAAGAAAAATATAATTTGCTTCTTCAGAGAATGATGGTATGAATCTTACTAATATCATATGTCGGCTGTGCTAATATTATAAATGCGAAAGTTTGTGAGTGTGGATGTTTGTTACTCTTTCACGCTCAAACCGCGAAACGGATCGGGCTGAAATTTGGTACAGAGATACATTATAGTCTGGAATAACACATAGGCAGGAATAACACTTTTATCCCGGGAATAAATTCCCACGGGAACAAATTTTACGCGAGCGAAGCTGCGGGCATCAGCTAGTATAATATTGCATAAACGTATGTAATTTTTCATCGGTTTTCCCGTTGTTTCGAAATTTTCCCGTCTTACAATCCCGGGTTCTTTATAGACGTAAGCAGTCGCAAAATTCCCAATTTCCCAACCGACCACCTGAGTCATCCACCTGGTTGGTCAGTTAGGAATAAAAGTTCCTAACCACCCACCTTGTGCACCTGGTTGGTCAGTTAGGAATAAAAGTTCCTAACCACCCACCTGTGACTGTGTAAAATAAATAATGTCCATAATGTCTACTTTATCAATATACCCACATGTCTATATGGCAAAACAAATGAAGATCAGCAAAACAAATGAAGATCGACAAAACCGGGGGGCAAAATTGAGGGTCACTCTCACCACAGAATAAAGAAAAATCTACTATGGTCTGTAGGCCGTGCTGTCACTGTCAATAGTTTTGTGATCTATGAGAGTAAAAATGAGTAGGACTGCAGCACAGATCAACAAAAAAACGCAAAAGTTTGTAAACAAATAAATTTTCAAAATGCAATATTTTAAATTTCAAAAATATGAATTAGTCGCGAAAAGATTTAAGTCCAGCTTTCGGTGTGATTGGAAGACTAAACAAAATGGTTTGAACAGAGTGGACATGACAATAGAAAAAAAAACTTTGTTTGCCAAAAAATACACAGCCTATTGATTTATACTTCAAGTGACTGCTCTTTATATTTCACTAGCTGACGCCCGCAGCTTCGCCCGCGTTAAGTTTCCCGTTACCGCTTCCCGTGGGAACTTATTCCCGGGATAAAAAGTAGCCTATGTGTTATTCCAGACCTATATCTACCCCTGTAACGAATTTCAACCAGATACGTGCAGCCGTTAGAGTGTGAAAGAGTAACAAACATCCACACTCACAAACTTGCGCATTTATAATATTAGTATTATGTCTCAGAATACTGAATCATCATAATAATAAAATCATTTTTTATTGTGTCATGTAAAAGAAAGTCATGATTTATTTCCTACTAGCTGTTGCGCGAATTCGTACGCGTGAAAATTATGTTATAATGCCAATTTGATTGCTCTCTGCTTAGTCCCTAGGATATGTAGGGTGATAATATATAGCCTATTTAAAGACCCTACCCCTAGTTAATATTTGCGCAAAATTTGAATCAAATCTATTGAGTACTTTTCGAGATCCTTCCGCACAAAGCAAAGCAAACAGACAATTTTTTTAAACTATGTTTTCGGTTTGCGTATCTTATCTTATGTTGAACACCCAGCGAGTTTATTTTTAATATATTCAATGTACAGTTTTGACTATTCTAACATTTTATTATGTGTATATTTGTATAGATAGACTATGTACGACTGAGTGTCGTACATAGTCTATCTAATATAAGAATCTTTTAGGTACGAAATTTGATTTTATTTATATTTAGCTCAACAAAATGATGCCTATTATATTAGTCTGAGGTACGAAATTTGATTTTATTTATATTGAGCCCATCAAAATGACGCCTCTAGCTTGTTGTAAAGCCACGCCGACATCTAACGTATTGGAAGCAACTCTCACAAAATTATTGACAATGACCCCTCAAGTTGTTTTACCAATGTTATGACACTTGACCGCTTGAAGAAGCTGATTGTAATGCAAGAAACGCAGTATGGGGTTCTTCAAAAGGGGCCTTAGAAGGTTTTTACAGGGTCGGCAGCGCGATTGTGGCGCCTCTGGTATTGCAAACGTTCATAACGTGACTGCCTCTGTGGCGCGGTCGGTAGTGATACCGCCTGCGGCGCTGGAGGTCGTGGGTTCGATTCCCACCGGAGACAAATATTTGTGTGACCCATAAATGTTTGTCTCAAGAGTCTGGGTGTTTCTATGTATGTATTTAAAAGTATATAAGTATTAATATTCGTGGTCTGATACCCATAACACAAGCAGGTTATTCCTAGCTTACCTTGGGATCAGATAGCGTTGTGTGAGATGTCCGTGAATATTTATTTATTTATTTATTTATAAGCTGCGGTGACCACCAGTCCTTCAGGTGGCCCGTGTGCTTGTCTGCCACCTTACTGGAAATAAAAAAAAGGGGAAACCCGTGCGTTCCAAGTTGATGGTTCGACGTCGACATATCTCCCAAATTACGACACATTCACGGTCCTGCGCCTACCGCATTCAACCACTCCGCGCAACCTTTATCAATATACTAGCGGACGTCACGCGGTTTCGCCCGCGTAGCTTCCGATCCTGTGGGAATACGGGATTAAAATATAGCCTAAGTTCACCGCGAAGAGTGTAGCTTCCCAACAGTGAAATAATTTTTCAAATCGGTCCAGTAGTTTCGGAGCATATTCGATGCAAACAAACAAACAATCAAAACTTTCCTCTTTACAATATTACTATAGATAGACTAAACTTGCATGAAAAATGTACCTATACAAATTCGGTAATTCCAAAAAAAATAATTTATTGTAATACATCACCTCCAGCTAGCAAGATTGTAAATGAAAAGTAGTAATTAATTTTACCTGAAACAAAATAAAAATACACGGTTAGTACAAATTTGTATCAAATAATGTATTTAATTTAGAGATAAATAAATTAGGGATGTAGCCCCAGAGGGGTTTAATGTTTATGAAAGTATTTATTCTTTGTAATCTCGCACACAGGTAGATTCCTTTTAGATCTGGTTCAGATTCGAAAGCTACGCAAAAAAGATGAAATCAAAACCCTTTTTACCTAACTCTACCTCTCTAAAATGTGACTCTGCCTTCCCCTTTGGGCATGAAGGCGTGTCCATCAGTTTCTACCTTCTCACCATTAACTTGCCCTTGTACCAATTTATGTCAAAATGGGGCAATTATATCTTTTTCCGTTCCTCCTCATCATAACTCCTTTCACATTCATATTATTCCTTGAGCAATCCAGCCATTTTTTGGCTTTCCTCTTGCAACCTATTAAAAAAATTCTAGTATTTCCTTGAACATTACAACCTTCATAAAAATAAGTCAATTTATTAATTTGTAAATTACAAAAAACTTAGGTACGTACAGCCAGTCTCACAATATGTTACATAATATGTTATTTAGTGAACTTATAAAGCTTCTAGATAGGTTTTGTAAAAGCTGACATTTTAAAATTCCTGAATCTATAAGAAAATCTATTTAATAAGTACTAAACGAATTTAACTTATCAATAAACCTTAAGATCTTAATTTTATATAATTCAAAACATAATCAAGTCAAAGAATATTATATTTCTGTTCAACAAACCGAGGCATAAAATTTATTAATAATTCTACGAGTTTAAAATGAATTAATGAATACTAAATGAAGCTAATTCAGCGATAATCTTTTCAAAAACCTAATAAAGTAGCTGAATGCTCTCCTTATTTCGGTCAATTTTCAGTCCTCAAAAATGAAAAGTGATGATAAATAGGTTTAAAGGGAGCGAAAAAGGGCATTTTATAAAAATATCTTTTTCTCTTTTTGTACTAAAGAGTGCGAGTTCAAGTCGGTTTCAACGGATTTCCGCGTTCTCTACTAAAGGTACGGTCTGAAAAAAGGTTTCTGTTCCTATATTTTGATATAATAAAGAAATTGCAAAACCGTTATCTTGATAAAAACATTATTAAATTCGTTGACAATTTTATACATTAGTGAAAATAACTCGTCTGTTTTATTTTGAGTCTTGGGATGTAAACAAAAATAAGACAAGGATGATGATTAGTGGGTCATGAACCGTTTTCCACAGGAACTTGTTCCAGGGATCTTAAACTTTCTATGTCCTTCGCTAAGATCTCTCCTATCTTTGCACCAAATTTTATCAGCATTCGGTTCAGGCGTGATAGTGTAATTAGTGTAACAGGCAGAGTTATATTCACATTTAGAAATTCGTTGGGAAGTGTTGATTACGAGGATAAAAATCATAATAGTTTAAACCTGTCCCAATATAAAAAAGCAGAATTAAGTTCTTTTGGCGTGAAGTTCCAAATAAATAGTATGTGAGTAAAAAATCGCGATGATAAGAATTAAAATTCTGAATGTAAATCAACATTTTTTATATAAAGTCAGAGAGTTGCATTGATGTTGTTTTATATTTAGTTATACCAAAATATATACTATTATTTTTCAATTATTTTTCAAAACTTTTTTTACAATCAGTACTCCGCTCACCTACCCTCGGTAAGCCGCACCTCGTTCATTCATCTTCCACGAGTTCCATAATCATTTGTTATTAGACAACGCCTCTACAGACGTGCATATTCACTGATTTTAGAACTTTATACACTTTAATTTTAAAGTGTGCCGGATATGCCGCCGGACTCGAACTGACAAAAACCACACGGTTCCTGTCTTAGGGTTAGACTGCCTCTGTGGCGCAGTCAGCAGTGATATCGCCTGCGGCGCTGGAGGTCGTGGGTTCGATTCCCACCGGAGACAAATATTTGTGTGACCCATAAATGGTTGTCTCAAGAGTCTGGGTGTTTCTATGTATAATATGTATGTATTTAAAAAGTATATAAGTATTAATATCCGTGGTCTGATACCCATAACACAAGCAGGTTATTCCTAGCTTACTTTGGGATCAGATAGCGTTGAATGTCCGTGAATATTTATTATTATTATTATTCCTACCTAATCGTCTAGCCCCGAGCACCCAGGTAGCTCCTCGGAAGGATTGCTCTGCAATGGAAGGATATCCCAGGATGGAAAGATGTTATACAGATTGAGCGAGTCCACGGTGGTAGCCAAAGTCTGTAGTCCCCCTAGCAGGGCCGCAGTGGCGGCCGTAGGTCTGTTGAGAGTCCTGGGACATCCTTCAGAGGGCTAACCCGGGACTCCCAACCATAGGCTGTTGGGAGGTGTCGTTACGTGTGAGGTTTTTTAGTCGGTAGGAGCCCGGCATAGTATCGATGTTTTGCCCTCAAGTTCAAAAAAAAAAAACCAAAGTCTGTTGGGAACCCTGGAACTTCTTTACCGTGTGATTTTAGTCGGCAGGAGTGCTGGACTCCACTGGAGTGCTAGCATTCATGAGGATTTCCACAAGTATAAAAAAAATACAACAAAATCCTACTTCCTACTAATATTATAAATGCGAAAGTTTGTGAAGATGTTTAGATATTAGGATGTTTGTTACTCGATCAAGCTCTAACGGCTGATCAGATTAGGCTGAAATTTGGTACAGAGATAGCTTATAGTCTGGAGTCTGGAGTAACACATAGGTTCCCACGGGAAGCGAGAACAGGTACCGAATTTCATGCGGGCGAAGCCGCGGGATCATCTAATTATTACTACTTTTGATTACGTACTGTTGAAAATAAATATGTAGTTGCTTACCTATTTATTAGAGTTGTAGGTATGCGCCGCGCACTACAACCTACATTGAAAGCGGGTCACGTGGCAAGTGGGATTATCGGTTGTCATGGCAACAGAGCCTTTGTACTACAGTAATTAGTCTCCGTTTGCCTGACTGTACATTGATGTGTCCATTATCAGATGAGTTAGGTTAATTGAACGTAAGTATATTAAATAACTGTTTCCCTGAATCACGGTTTTTATTCCCTAGGGAGGATGCAAATGATTGCAGACTCGTTTTCTGAATTAAATATCTTACTAATATTAATGCGAAATTTGTGAGTGTGGATTTTTGTTACTTTTTCACGCTCTAACAACTGAACGGATATGGCTGAAATTTGATACTGAGATAGAATTATAGTCTGCAATAACACATTGGCTACTTTTAATCCTGGGAATAAGTTCCCAAGGAAATGAGGACCAGGAACAAAATGAAACGCGGGCGAAGCAAGCGCCAGCTTGTCACAATAATATTATACATAACTAGCTGACCCGCGCAACTTCGTTTGCGTCACATAAGAGAGAGTACATCATCCGTTCCCGTCGCATTTACTCTAAGTGACCAAAAAGGCGCATAAAAATAGCGCGCTGTAACGGGATAAAAAGTATCCTATGTCGGTCTGGTTTTAAGCTACCTCCCCACCAATTTTCAGCCAAATCAGTACAGCCGTTCTTGAGTTATAAATAGTGTAACTAACACGACTTTCTTTTATATATATAGATAATGCAATTGCCAAGACAATACTATGACAATTATTTCCATAGAATGCTTTTAACCAAACTCGAAGTTTAACCAATAAATTGATCACCAAAATTAAACAAACAACCTCACTATTCAAAATACACCGTCGATATTTACTACTTCCTCTAAAATCTAGATATTCTAGATAACATTTCGCAAACTTACGATCATTATTGCAATAACACTCTCTTACCCGCTGAAGCGTAATGCTATAACGAGGCGATGTCTGCGAAGCTATTTAAAATGGCTCCGATAGATGTACTAGCGTACTCGATAAGGGAATTATCTCCGTGTCGTAGTACATGCTTGTATGAGCGGAGTAAGTCATAGAGCAACCGACTTTGATCGGGAGGGGAAGCGCCATACGGAAAGAAAGAAAGAAAGAAACCACATTTTATTAAACGGAGACTGTCCCCACTGCCAATATATACATTCATACATATAGTCACGCCTTTCATGAAAGGGTAGGCAGAGGCATAGTATATGTTCACATTTCACCTTATAATTTTATGTCGGGATAGGTGGTGAGCCTATTGCCGTGTTGAGATGGACAGGTGCTAACTGTGACGAACCACAGTTGAAATTTTTCAAGGCGCCCAAAAGCCCACTTGGTTGTAATTTTTCTGACAACTGGGTTTCATTTCGAGTTTTCCTTTTCTACGCTATGGATTGTTTTGCGAAAGTGAACCCTTAGTCACCTCTTAAGACACCCTCGGAATGCATTGAGGTGGCGATATTTTGTACTCTTAGCCGTCGCCACACGGGTCTCAGCCTCTGTCAATACAGACTCCAAATAGTTTAACACAAATATAATGTGTGCGTCTGAAATTATGAGTGTATTGATAAGTTCCATAGTGACCGCCGATGGCTTTTGTAGCTGTGTATTTGAATACGATTTCCCCCCGCAACTTATAACAGACAGATAAGTATAGAACAAACATGCTATGTGTACTCCTCTTGTAGTGGTCTCATTGCTCTATAGGAGTAAGTACAACATGTCTGCACTGCAGTTTAATAGATTAACTCGATATGCAAATCTCTTTAACCCGTGTTTGAGAACATATAATCATAATTGAATTGCTAGAGTAGCAATTATATTACTTAGTGCTTTGTATGTGTGTGATTGTGTATGTATGTACTGTGTTCGAACCTCTCCTATGTCCGCATGGCCTGGCTTTTTTTAGATTGGCTTAAACATGATTCGTAGCCACTTCTTGTTTTGAAATTCAAACCTTTATCAATTTTTTGTATGCTATTATCTAAAAATATGAAACTTGGTAACTATTTATTTAAAATTATTCTTACCTAACAGTTTTTTAATGGGAGAGCAAGTGAGAATGTTTACTCTTAATTCTTTGATTCCTTCCTAATTTACAAAATTAATGTAACACTAGCGGACGTCACGCGGTTTCACCCGCGTAGTTCCCGTGGGGATACGGGAATAAAATATAGCCTATGTTCACCGCAAAGAGTGTAGCTTCCCAACAGTAAAAGAATTTTTCTAATCGGTCCAGTAGCTCCGGAGCCTATTCGTTACAAACAAACAAACAAAAAACAAATCTTTTCACTTTATAATACTATAGTCTATAGATACGTCTATAGATACGTTTTGTGTGTATATATAGTCTATAGATACACACAAAACGTGAAACATTAACCTGTCAACTAATCCCACATTAATAACATTTAACACACAGATAAGATAACACGGATGTCAACTCATATACCAAAACATGAACTATCCGCCTCTGTCTGACATCTGACACTGAACGTCAGCTGTCAGACGCGTGACATTGCTGTCAAGCTGACAAACTTTAAAGCGTGCAATACGTCAACAACTTTGTTTCTGAATTGTTACAAAGAGATCAAGTTCGGAGATAGTTTTTAAAAATACATACAAGCATATTATGGTCACGCCTTTATCCCCGAAGGGGTAAGCAGAGGCATAGTATACGCCCATATTTCACCTTATAGCTTTATGTCCCACGTAATAGGTGGTGAGCGTACCTATACCTACCTTCTTTTCTTTTGGCGAATTACTAACACATGATACAACGATACATCTAGTGAACAGTTTTTGTGATAATCCTAAATCTGTCCTGCCTTTGCTGACGATATAGGTATATTACTTAAAATTATAATTATAAATCGAAATCTTGTAAAGTAGCCTTTAAACCAAAATCCATTTATAAATACCATTTTTGACCAGGATTCGTCTGTGCTTTATTTCCCGAAGAGTCTGGAACAGTTTCCAAAGCAAATCAAAACATCAGTAGCATAAGATGAATCACTTCAGAGCCACTGGTCCAGCAAGTACTGGTGCAATCTTAGTTAGTTATCACGTTATGTCTCAGTAGTTTTGCAATAACAGCGAATGGTAACTGCGAAACTTGTTCTTAATGAAAAATGTTCGCAATCCCGTATGACAGATGGAACTTCTTTTTGCTGCAATATCGTGAAAATGCAAGGCCTTTTGTAGTTGTTTGCGGACTTGGCAATGAAAAAACAAAGCTCAAAATTGTGAATTAATTCAGGAACCCACCCAGATACACAAAGGTTTAAATAGGCTCTACTAAAATCTGTGAGGCTCTAGTCAAACTAAACTGCATGCTGGTATACCATGAATAAAAGCCCTTACAGTTATCCATAAGTTGGAGGAGAACAGACAGTAACTTCCAACGATCCCGAAAAGAAGAAGCGAAATAGTTTTGTTTAGTACGTACACTATAATATGATCTCTATTTCATTATTATAATTACTTTCATGAATGTAATGCATCAGATGTCATTGTACTCAACTACGATCAGGATTTATTTATTATCCATATTCCCTATCTTTATAATCCTTATAAAAACTACTGATGTACGAATTTCCCCCATACCATACTCAGTCATTATCCCATAAAAGAGGTTTGTCGGAACCCTACACTGGATCCTAACAAAGAACAGCCCAAACAATAGACTGCAATATTAAAAGCCTTCATTTCTTAATACTAAGCCGCTTGCCTCCGCTGCACGGTGTGATAAGTGGGAAAAAAAACGAGGAACAAAAATTTTCCCCTCTTTTTGTTGTTTTCTTCATAAATATCGGGGAAGGATTTTAAAAAGTATAACAGTAAAGTATTGGGAGCGAGTGTTGCAGGAAGATTGCAGTGTGACGTCACGGGGAGATTTTACCGCCTGGTGTAGTGTTGATTTTAGTTTGCCTGTTCTCAAAAATATTCTTAGAAGTATTTTCTGAAGGGATTTTTTTAACAAAATACCTATGGCTATATCTGAGAATTTTAAACTTGCATGTTGAATAACATATGGGGCTTTGATAAATAACATACCAACGTGTTTTTTTTCTACAACTAAGGTGGCAGATTAATGTTATGGATAGTGGTCGTGATACCCTTATTACAATCGCAACATCAGAGGCGTTATAACGGCAAATCCTGCAAGAACCTTCTAAGACCCCAATTTTATTAAATGATTATTTTGACCGGCTTCAGTTGACCGGGTCTTTTTGTTTTTTTTTCGTGAGGGAAAATCCATCATGGATGCTACGCCGGACTCCTACCGACTAAAAACCTCACGCAACGCCCAACAGCCTATGGTTGGAAGCCCCGGGTAAGACCTCGAAAGGATGTCCCAGGACTCAGTTGACCGGCTACGTAAAAAAAGTTATGTAATTAACCAAGGTCGGTGCTACAACGTCTTTAACTGAATTTTAAATAAAAAATGTCCTGCAACAAACTTTTTTCTAGTCAACAATGAATTTTTATTTTGTGTTTTCGTCCTGAAAACAAAGTTTTCTTTGAACTTCGCTAACGAATTTGTATACCTTTTGTAACTAAGTTAATGCTGATTTTAATACCAGTGTCCTTCTGTTGTTCTGATTGTGGTATTTTTGGGGTTCCGTAGGTAAAAACTAGACTGTCACTGAGAACCCGCTGTTTTCTGTCTGTATTTATTTTAAACTTCAGCACTGAGTTTTGTACTCGGTGCGAACTTAATGCTTAAAGCATTATCTACTGTTCATTCCCCGTGACACCACCAAGGTGTACCCCCAGTGGTGTCATGGGGAATCAACTCTTCCCCGTCGCACCACCCCGGTGGTGTCACGGGGAATCGTATTTATCCCCGTGACACCACCACTAAGATGAATTAAGAGGGACCGGACTGAATTTCTTGGGGTGTTCTTCTCAGTCTGTAGCATTTCCGAACCCCCGGTAGAGTCACAAAAATTTCGACAAACCTAAATTTTTTTTTTTAAATTTCAAAGGGAATAAATTTTATTTTTATTTTATTTTTACATTTCTTTTACTGCTATACATTCCCTGTGAATAAACAAAAATATATAAAAAAAAAAACAAGAAATACATCATATCAACTTATACCCGCTATAAAATTTCTAAACAAAAAATTAAAATCTCACTCCACACTAATATCTACACCGCAATCCTCTGGAGCAATGAAAAAAAAAACATCCCGCCAATTTTCAAAGCGGCTTTCCTTAAGGCTTTGATAAACTAAATGAAACCTTGGTCTTTTGTTCATTAAAAATATATCTTAATTGAATCTATTGCTTCATTTTGAAGATAAGGCTTAATAAAAAATGTATAAAAAAGTTTCTCTGCTCTCAAATTTGAGGTTCTGTAACGTTTAGTTAATTGGAACCATGTTGGAGGACGTAATTGTTGTTATATTTACGGGCATTGAATGAAAACTACAATTTATTTCATGTAGCTTAGAAAAGCAGGTTATTTATACTGTGTAGGTTAATTATACAAAGGTGAAATGTGGGCATATAATATGCCTCTGCCTACCTCTTCGGGGATAAAGGCGTGACCATATGTATGTGTGTATGTATTATACTGTAGAGAAGAAAAGAGAAGAAAGGCCTTTTTTTAATGTCAGAAAAATCCTACATTGATGCTATGCCGGACTCCTACCGACTAAAGACCACACGCTCCCTACCTAATGCCTACGGTTCGGAGGCCCTCGGAAAAATGACCCCAGGATTGCCAATAGACCCTGGCTACCCCTGCGGCCCCACCTAGGAGGGGGGAAAGGCTAGTCTGAACTTTAACTTTATATAAAAATGGATCTCCGAAATGCTCACAACTTCAGAACGGCTGGACCGATTTCGCTAATTCTTTATGTTTTGTATTAGTTACAGCCAGCGTAAGCTTTGTATAAAAAAAATGTCATATCTTATATCGAATCCGCTTGATATAGCTGAACAAAGTTCGCTGGGTCAGCTAGTCTGAAATAAAAAAAGTCTTCTTGAGAACATTTAAGTTAGGGTTTTCCACTAATAAAAGCCTTTCGGGACAAAGCCCTTTTTTAAGAGCTTCGAGCAATGTAATGTCCGATAGGGCTTTCATCCGCGCTCGCTTAGATTTTGCAATGATCTCCCTGCCTCAATTTTCTCAAACGCCTACAGCATGGGATTCTGAAAAACGCTATATCCCAGTAGTTCCATTGTCCAGTTCCATGATAGAACTACTGAAAAGGGTTTTGGAAGGTTGCTGCAGAGTCGGCAGAACGAGTACCTATAGTCTATTATAGGTACTCGTTCTGCCGACCCTGATGTCCATATGCTACGGTACCACTTTCCATAAGGTGCCGTAAGCTTGTCTGCTATCTTAGTGGTATACTAAGTATTTTTGTTAGACTCGCACCTCACACAAGCAGTAACTAAACTACATTGCATCAAAGATCTTCTTCTCCAAACAGACAAACATAGTCAAAGCGAGTTATGAATAAATTCAGGAACGAATAAAACTCAGTTTGATGAAAGTGGGACATCTTTGGGTGGAGCAGCATTAAAGCGGGGTAAACAAACGCATACTAGTCAGCTACGTTCATAGTAACATCTTACGTGGCATGTTGCATAAGCAGAGCGGGTAGCGGGAACTTAGAACAATGATAAGGATTGGTAAAATGAAATAGCATGTATCGTATTCTATAATAGAATATATATTATTATTATTTTTTCGCCGTAGGGTAGCTTTTTTTTATCGTAAGGGAAAATCCTCATGGATGCTATGCCGGACTCCTACCGACTAAAAAACCTCACGTAACGCCCAACTGCCTATGGTTGGGAGCCCCGGGTAAGCCCTCGGAAGTACGTCGCCGTAGGGTAGCTTGTAATTATTGCCAACCGATGTGTACGTGTTGGATGTACTAAAATTATGTATTAAATTGTCGAATCTATTGTAAAACTAAAATAAAACTTGTGATGGCAAATATGAAGTCTTTAATTAAACTTATTTTTGAATTACATGCAAACTGTTGAACTTTACTCACTTTTTGACGTTCATACAAATAGGATGAGTAGATTTTAAGAAATTTAATAAGCGGCGAAATAAACCAGAATGAAGTACGTAAATGTTCCATACAAAACACGATAATTCGTTAAAGCAGTTTCGAGTAAGTTTTAAGTATCTAATAAGTTATTTATAACCGTACTGGGTAATTTTACTTCATGCTTAATAGGTTTCATAGAAACCTACTTTATAGCTTATAGGTTTCATAGAAACTTATTAGCTATAAAGTAGAATAATATATGTACAACACAGGTTTATGTGTATGGCAATGGGCTATTGCTCATAAGATGATGCGACGATGAGAAAGCAAATCAATTCGTACAATAGTTTTCCTGCATTTTATTGTCAATGTCGACGTTTTATTCAGCAATTTACAGTAAAAGTACAATACCTGAACGTTTAACCTTTACGTAGTTCCTGGGGCTTTCCTTTCGAAGTCGTACCCGGGACTCCTGATAGGACTCACGTACGGCACCAGGTGGTTATAGACGATAGAAGTATATCACAGCATCCACGAGGATTTCCACACGAAAACCAAGTACTTTGTTACATATTTTTTCAAAACAAACGCTCTTAAAAAATGATCACAATTTTTTTTCGAAATCGCTCATCTCGTCACAAAGCGAGTACCTTTAAAGCAGCCATTGTTGAGCACGTAGGTAAATCGTGATTTCTTCGAGCTAAGCCGGTGTTGCACTCCGTGCCACAATTCTGCTCCCAGGTATTTAAGTTTCAAGGAGGAACAGCACCGTTATATTATAAAACCCTCGATCCGTTTAACAGAAGAATTGTGAGATGTTTTTAAACCTAGATCTGTTTATGGAATACTTGGAAATACATTTCAGTAAGTATTATTTTCTTTTATGAATTCACTGCATGGATTTTATGTACTCGTATTTATTTTCTGTAGATTCTTTTAAGATTGCGGGGAGAAATAAATGCAGTAGGCGCGGCGCAGGTCTACGTCCAGAAATGGCTAAATGCAACGTAAGGGACACCGACAGTTTCTATCAATATCAATCAATATCAATACATATAATAAAATCGTAACAGGTCGCTGTCTGTACATGGAAGATAAATAAGAAAAAATATTAAAGGGGGGCTTTATGAACGCAATATAACCCAAAACAATGATTTTTAGAATTTTTGTCTGTTTGTCTGTACGTTTGTGCACGCTAATCTCAGTAACCGCTTAACCAATTGCAATGCGGTTTTCTTTATTGTGTTGAGGTTTGCTCCACTTAACATTTAGTGTTTATTTCATGTCAATCGGTTTATAAATAAAAAAAGTTATATCACTTTAAAGAATTTTACATATCTTTAAGCTCTTTTATGATTAAGCAAACAGGACAGTTTCACACGCTGCTTGATGAGTCTGATGAAGAAATATCTCTGCTTTCATACATCTTATGTGACGTAAACGAAGTTGCGGGGTCAGCTAGTGTATAATATGTATGTATTTAAAAGTAGATATATAAGTATTAATATCCGTGGTCTGATACCCATAACACAAGCAGGTTATTCCTAGCTTACTTTGGGATTAGATAGCGTTGTGTGAAATGTCCGTGAATATTTTTTTTTTTATAATTTACATAGCTCATTTTTATCTCCGGTGAGGAGAAACTAGTGGAATCTACTGCCCATATCTAAGAGCATTTGGAAAATTCTTTGGGTCATATTTTAAAATTTAGACGCATGCGACGTATCCGAACTGGAAATAACGAGGAAACTCTCACGGTCGAGCCACTGAACCACTTCGGATGCCATTCGAGACACAGATAGACTAGAGCCTGAGAAAGGATATTGGTTACCTTATATCACAGGGCGGAAACTACAGCTTGAATGTGTGCGTGTGATCAATAAAATGTAAGCAAATTGTCCGTCAACGCGCACGTCAACTCTACTGACAGCTGTGGCGCGACAGGGAGTTGCCGATCTGTATGTACTCGTAATACTATTATATTATCTTTGCTTATATCGCAAATAAAAGGATTGAAACTGGGATAAAAGCTTTTATAGGGAAAGCTTCACCACGCCGGCTATGTGGTACAGATACTACAGCTTGAGAAGGGCAATAGGCTAACTTGTATTGCTAAAAGGTTTTTAGTTTGAAGGGGCTTATAGGAAATGAGAGGAAAATTTGGGTCTATTATGTATGACCGAAAAGAAATTGCCAAATTATCACTTCCCAAAAAATGTTTCGCATAATTTCATTTGCAAAATTGTTACTTAGCAAAAATTCTCTTCACAAATAATTGTAACGCAAACTTTATGTTTGGGCAGTAAACATTTAAACAATAACTTATTTACCAAATAGTAATTTTACCAATTTTTATTTAGTAAAATGTTTCAGTTGGAAAAATATATTTTACGAAAAATAAAATAAGGCAAATATCTCATTTATTTTTTTGCGGAGCTAGTATTTCAATCGATGGTTATTAAAAATAACCACGAATCACGAATCATTTGACCAAACGTTTATTGCCTTAAGATTGTTTGCTGTAATAAATATTTTGCTTAAAGATCAAATGCCATAATAATAGAATAGAATAGAATAGAATAAACTTTATTGTACACCAATTTAAAAACATACAGAAGAGAAAGATATTATAATTTTATTAAATATATTAATATATTGGTTATATTTTGCTTAATAAAAATTTGACGAAATGAAAAAGTGCGTACTAAAATTATTCCAAACATTGCATTGGTATAAAAGAAAACTGCCATAATTTGTTTGGGTAGTGAAATTTTGGCAAAATCTTTTCGGTCAAACGACAGGCACCCGGAAAATTTACATTAGTAGGAAAAACTACACAAGCAATATCTGATATTTAAGTAATATTAATTTCCAATTTATAATCATAAATATGCATTAGGTACATTACAATATACGCCTACGTCGACAATTGTGGCTGACGACAGCTCTGTCGCAAGTGCGTCACAATTCGATGTACAGTTAACCGCACAATACTTGTTTATGTTATGATTGAAAATAACATCGCGGTAATGAAGCGGAGCCGTGACCACCACGCGTGACTGTACATTAAGGTGACCAGAATTTCGAAAATATTTTGGACTCAAGCGATTGCACGTGCGTAGTTCCCATTCCTGTGGAAATACGTGAATAAAATGTAGCCTTGTTCAATGGGGATAGTGAAGCTTCCCGTAAAGAATTTTCAAATTGGTGAAGTAGTTTTAGAGCCAATTCGATGCAAACAAAGAATCAAATCTTTCCTCTTAAAATAGAAAACGAAAACCTCTAGCTTTTTTAAACAGTCAGCAATGGTATTCACCTTTTGGTGTTCAAAGAGTGTATCGTGTCGAGTCGTGCCAGATAGCTGTCGGTTTTGTCTATGAAATAGTGCACCACGACATACACCGACACGAATAAGTATTAAATAAATAAATAAATATTCACGGACCTTTTCATACAACGCCGTCTGATCCCAAAGTCATCTAGAATTAACCTGCTCGTGTTATGAGTGTCAGAAATAACTTAGCTTAAGACAGTCGTTCAAATGAACTTTTTGTTTTGTCTTGCCCACAAACTGGAGAGGCTTCTAAGTGGTCATTATTCAAAGCACTGCAAAGAAGTATAGCTAGGATTTTAATATCATGACACATTAAAATTTTGTACAAATTTTGATTAAAATAGATGAACCGAAATACGGACTGCTTTTTTAGGACCGAACTAGTTCCATTATGTACAAAATCATGGTAAGCCCTACAAGCAATAGGTTCGTTCAATCTCCTAGCTGATGTTGTGCGGACGGCATACCAGCACAATCATGCGCAATGTGCACAATGCTGACAACTGGAACAGCGCCGCGTGGGATTCGGACCATTTTCAGGCAATTAAATAATACCTTTGTTGGTCTTCGAATATGTGTCAAACTGTATTATAGTGGGAAAGTAAGATAGAGTTGAAAGACCCGCAACCAAATACAGACTGACAGCTGTACAACAGAAACATTTTTAAGCTATTGCATAGCTTCTATCGCGGGCCTTGCGTGGAGACCGAATCCAGAAATTGTGTCACGAAAACGAATCACACTCTCGGCTACCTTCGGCCACGTTCGTGTATCTCGTCTCGCACTTCATAAATTTTTTTTTTACGTCAATTATGAACTCTGCAGTCGTTATAATATTATGTCAAATAATCCAAAAATTGATGCTTGTACCCAGAATCGATCTTGCGCCTTCTGCGTACCGATCCGCGTCTTAACCACTCGACCAAAGTTGAATTAAGAGTGCTGGTCGAATTTAGAGTTCTTAATGTGAAATGACAATTTCGATGCTGTCAATTACATTAGGTGCTGTCAATTTACTTCGTCTAAATAAAAATTCGACTATAGGTGTATAGGTCAAGTATTGTATTCTCTTTGGTATAGGTATTCATCATCTATGTACAACAGTGAACTGTACTCGTATAATATGTGTAAAAAGTGTTTTAAATATGAATAAACAAAGTGCATTTATTAATGAAGAAAGTCACGAAAAATAGTGAAAGAAAATGAGTAAGTACTCTATATACATACATTTTGCTATTATTATCACCAATGCAGTATTATTTTTTGTTTTGTTAATTTATATATAATACTGCTATAAAGATAACCAAACCGGGGAGTACGTTCCCATGGGAAGCGGGAAGAAAATTTTACGCTGACGTAGCCGCGAGCGCCATCTATCCCATACCTATGTACTTTAAACGTGTCATAAAAGTCACAACAATACCATACATGCATATTTCAAAGAATGTCTATTATTACCATAAAATTTGTAAAAATAGTTTTTAAGTAGATAAGAAGAAACCTATTGTTTTATCTTTTAACTAGCTGACCCTCGCAACTTTGTTTACGTCACACAAGGTCTATGAAATTAGAGGTATTTATTAATCATACTCATCAAGTAGCGTGTGAATCTGCCCTGTTTGCTTAATCAAAATAGAGCTTAATGGTTAAAGCTATTCCTCAGTATAGAATTTTCCTCAGTATAAACAATTTACATACAAACACCGGCGTGTTAGAATTTTATTACATGTATCAATGTAGTAGACGTAACGTGTATAAAATGACATCAATCAAATGTCATCAATATTCTGAAAAAGAAATTAAAAATAGAGTTCACAAACTCTTTTGAAAATACATACTGTACCTCAGCCCCGGATCTAGGGGGGGGCAAGCCGGGGCCCGTGCCCCGGGCGGCAAAATCAGGGGGGCGGCAAATCAGAGGGCGACAAATTCAAACTTTGCAGACAAATGCACAAATCATCAGTACCTTGACGATACTTAGATTACCTACCTAATAATAAACACTCCAAGACTCCAACATTCAACTCTCTTTTCACAAGAAATAATTATGCTCGAATTATATCAGAAATTAACTATAGATATATCCCAGATGCTTGAAAGGAAGCAAACATTCCCATGCATGCATCACTTCTTTACAAACTTGCAGCATATTGTGGAGGCGGCCGACGCAGGGGCGGCGGCGACCACAGTAATTCATATTCAAATTTTTGACAATTTGTTGTGTTGTGCTTAATATAATATATCTCTTGTTGCACCGTAAGTCAACGGATAGCATTATAATATCAATTCACTAAATATTATAAGTAAATTCAATGTGCCGCTGGATGGCTAGTTTCCTGCACGGGTGACGTATATCTAATTAGTCCTCTGTGCTGGTCAGGTTCCCTGCTTTCTGTAGTTTAATTCAAGAGTACCACAGGGATCTGTGTAGTCCAACACTATTTCTTCAGAATATTATCCCTTGGTTGCACTGGTTGTTATGCAGACGACAGTACTCTACAGGAAAGTTAATCTGGCCGGCCAATGTAGGGGTGGCCCGACCTGGAGGAAAAGAGGCGGCAGCTCGTAGCGTATCTCAACCGGGTCTGAACGCATTTAGGTACCAATGGGATTTCCAAATCTGGTAGATTTAAATGCCAGGAAATAAAGAAGTGTGCATTTACAGCTGCAAGCTCTCCTTTCCGTCCTCTACCCTCTCTTCATAATGCGATAATACTGATGAAAGGCTATCTAGACATCCTCTGACAGCCGCATTTCCCAATTTAATTTAGAAAACCCTATAGAGTAAAATGTAAGGAAACACAGGAATGTGCGTATACAGCTGAAAGATCCCTTTTTCTTCAGAAGAAGAGGAGCAACGGCAACCTCTTCCACCGGTTGTCGCAGATCATTACTGGGCACGGGAGCTCCTGTGTGACTAATATACCGGGAAACCACAGCTGAGTGACAGCACTGCGAGGATCGCAGTCAGGACGCAGCGGTGCATACAGTGGAGGAGTGCACAGCGTGAGCGTAACAGCGCCAGGTCCTATTAGCAGGTCTGGTCGTGGACATTCTCTCGCTGGAGATCATGGCGGCCATGATCCAGTTGGAGAACCTAAGTGGAATGTCGCCTCGACTTTCTGCGGACAGTTCATGCTCGTGAGTGGCGTGGCGTGGAGTATCGGGAAAGAAGCGGGAAACTGGAGATAACTGCGGCGCCCCCGCTGCAGAATTGTCTTCGCCCAAGACCCAAGACTCTTGGTCTCCATGACCGGGGGCATGCTCACCTTTTTAACAGAAGCAGAAGACAGTGTGACGTGAACGTTTCACGCACACCACACGTCCTAAAAAGCGGAACAACACCTGAACAGCCCCCAAAGATGCAGGAGAGGACCCAAACCCTTAGGTAAGGTCGCAATGGTAACCAAAGTCTGTTAGGAATCCTGGGACATCTTTACGAAGGCTTACTCGGGGCTCCGGACCGTAGGCAGTGGTAGGATTTGTGTGCTTTCAGTCGGTAAGAGTTCAGCATAGCATCCATGACGGATTTCCATAAGTACCTATATAAAAATCCCTCAAAAAAGGTGTCTAGGTACTGTACAAGACGCAGATTTGTACCTTCGCTAAAACTACTCTCAATTTTATTTGAATTAAGGAACCTAAAAAAATGGGGGGGGGGGATTAATGGGGGCGGCATTTTCACATTTTGCCCCGCCTAAAAAAATCTCTAGATCCGGGGCTGCTGTACCTACCTTAGAGGATCGTGAAGATAACAGGATAGTTAACAACCATCCATAGAAAATAGATTGTATAATGCTGAATACCGCAAAGAACAATCGGCGCGGCATAGAATGGGGCCTATACTGATATCCTGGAGGATTTAAATGATGCCGATGTCCTGTGCCTGCTGAGGCACACACACGCCGTCATGCATGTCTGCTGGACAACGTGCAGGACAACGAGCATGATGAGGCAGCGAATGGCTGGACTGAAATTAAAATCGACAGATGCAAGAGATGTAGTGGAGGCACTAATTCACGTACCTCGGGAGTGTCGTGTCAGAAACTGATGGGATAGAAGAGTACCCTACATCATTTCGAGTCTCGTCAAGGCCAGAACAACCTTTACACAGCTGCGCCCCGTAGGCAGTTGCGAAAATGGACACGAAGAGTGAAACTCAAAACAAAGTAAACGTTAAAACTGTACTGCTAACTGCTATACGGATGCGAGACATGGAAGGTCACTAAAGATATTTCGCACCAGCTACCAGCTATAAGTCTTCGTCAAACGCTGCCTCCAATGGATCCTCCATCCCATACGGGCCCGAGAACATCACGAACGTAAGACTATTGGAACGCTGCAGTGAGACCCCTATCCACCAACAAATCAAACGTCGGAAGTGTAGCTGCTGCGCTGGATTGGACACACGCTGCAAGGGACCATGATCACATCATACTGTTACATTCAAAAACTGTTCGATAGTAAGTAGGTACATTTATTGATAGTGGCTATAGGCTACATAACATAATGCTAAGATTAATAGGAGCGGTGCAGCAATGAGGACTGTTTCGAAAACGGAAAACATTTCATCGTTATAAGAGTATCCGTTGCGCCTCTGCGTAAATGGTTGAAGTTACATAAAAATAATTTATTACAAAATAATTCTTCTTCTTAAAAAGTTCTAAAACAAAATACCTATTAAGCTATTGCATAGCTTCTATCGCGGGCCTTGCGTGGAGACCGAATCCAGAAATTGTGTCACGAAAATAAATCACACTCTCAGCTACCTTCGGCCACGCTCGGCCACGTTCGTGTATCTCGCACTTCATATACCAACGTGTACCTACACGTGAGCGTTTGCATAACGTGTACCTATGTATATGAAGTGAAGTAGGGTGAAGTGGGGTGGGCTGAGGTGTGTAGGGTGGGGTGGGGTGAAGTGAAGTGGGGTGTGGTGATTGGCGTGAGGTGGGGTGGGGTGTGGTGAGGTTAGGTGGAGTGGAATTTTGGCCTTTTGGACTTTGGCCCTTGGGACTTTTGGACTTTTGGCCTTTTGGACTTTATGACTTTTGGACTTTTGGCCTTTTGGGCTTTTGGAATTTTGGACTTTTGGAATTTGGTTTGGACTTTTGGAATTTGGTTTTTTTGGACTTTTGGACTTTTAGACTTTTAGACTTTTAGACTTTTGGACTTTTGGACTTTTGAACTTTTGAACTGTTGGACTTTTGGACTTTTGGACTTTTGGACTTTTGGACTTTTGGACTTTTGGACTTTTGGACTTTTGGACTTTTGGACTTTTGGACTTTTGGACTTTTGGACTTTTGGACTTTTGGACTTTTGGACTTTTGGACTTTTGGACTTTTGGACTTTTGGATTTTTGGACTTTTGGACTTTTGGACTTTTGGACTTTTGGGACTTCTGAGACTTCTGGGACTATTGGGACTTTTGGGACTTTTGGGACTTTTGGGACTTTTAGGACTTTTGGGACTTTTGGGACTTTTGGGACTTTTGGGACTTTTGGGACTTTTGGAACTTTTTGGTCTTTGAGGACTTTTGGGTCTTCAAAAGTCCAAAAGTCCAAAAGTACAAAAGTCCAAAAGTACAAAAGTCCAAAAGTCCAAAAGCCCAAATGTCCACAGTCAAGTAGGTACTTGGTACTTTACTTTGTTGAACATAGGCCTTAAAATCTTACTTCTTAGTCTTAGTAATATTATAAATGCGAAAGTTTGTGAGTGTGGATGTTTGTTACTCTTTCACGCTCAAACCGCTGAACGGATCGGGCTGAAATTTGGTACAGAGATACATTATAGTCTGGAATAACACATAGGCTACCTTTTATCCCGGAAATAGCTTCCCGCGGTAACAAATTTTACGCGGGCGAAGCTGCGGGCATCAGCTAGTATTCTTATATAGAAATAATATTATACTAGCATAGTTGGTAAAAAATGCTATGTAATAGCTTTGGTTTAGTCCGTTAATCCACCCATGAAAATCCACCCCTTGGGTGGATTTCCGGAATTATATATTATTAATTAAAATAGTCCGATTATCCACCCACGAAAATCCACCCAAGGGGTGGATTTCCGGAATTATATATTGTTAATCCAATTAGTCCGGTAATCCACACATGAAATGGGTGGATTTCGAAGATGGACAAAACACATGGAGATCAACAAAACAAATGAATCGAAAAAAAAATAAATGAAGATCGTCAAAACAAATGATGGTCGAATAAACAAATGACGATCGAAAAAACAAATGAAGATCGACAAAACAAATGATGGTCGGATAAACAAATGAAGATTGACAAAACAAATGACGGTTGGATAAACAAATGAAGATCGACAAAATAAATGACGGTCAGATAAACAAATGACGATCGAAAAACAAATGAAGGTCATAAAAATAAATGAAGATCGAAAAACAAATGAAAACCGATAAAAAATATGCAACTTAATAAAATAATAAAACAAAAGACCTAAGTATGAGCTTTGAGTATTGGGGTTTGAGTTCTGAGTTTTGACTTTTGAGCTTTCAGTCTTGTTGATTTGTGAGGTTCAAAAATTACTTGCAGCCATTTTTTGTAATCTAGGTGCGTGTGCCATTCAAAAAAATAGGTGCAAGCAAATCTCGACCTTAATGACACTTCTCTAAAAATGTTCTTTTAGGCGTTAACAGACATCACTGATCATGACTATGTAAAAAATAAATAAATATTATGCATGTTCATAAGATCGAGAATTGCTGGCACCTATTTTTTTCAATGGCAAACGCAGCTAGATTATTTGCTGATCTTCATTTGATTTCCGATCGTCATTTGTTTATTTGACCGTCATTTGTTTTGACGATCTTCATTTGTACTGCCGATCTTCATTGGTTTTTTCGATCGTCCTTTGTTTATCCGACCGTCATTTGTTTTGACGATCTTCATTAATTTTGCCGATCTTCATTTGTTTTTTCGATCGTCATTTGTTTTTTCGACCTTCATTTGTTTTGACGATCTTCATTTGTTTTGCCGATCTTCGTTTATTTCTTCGATCGTCATTTTTTTATCCAACCGTCATTTGTTTTGATGATCTTCATTTATTTTGCCGATCTTCATTTGTTTTTTTGATCGTCATTTGTTTATTCGACAGTCATTTGTTTCGACGATCTTCATTTGTTCTGCCGATCTTCATTTGTTTTTTCGACCGTCATTTGTTTAGACGATCTTCATTTGTTTTGCCGATCTTCATTTGTTTTTTCGATCTTCATTTGTTTTCTTTTATCTTTTTTATTTATCATGAATAGATCCGGAAATCCACCCTTTGGGTGGAATTCCGGACATACCATAACATGTAATTCCGGTTATCCACCCCATTGGATGGATTTTTTGGGGTGGATTAACGGAATAATCCATAGCTTTACCGCGGCAGTCCCCGAGTGCCACACGTCTTTTTTTTTTATATCTCTATCTGATCTCCATAAATGAATATTTCATTTTTGTTTGATCTCACTTCTATACCTCTTCAGGCCATGAAACTTAAACCCAACAATTAAAACCCCTTAAATTTAAAAAAGTAACAAGAGAATAAAGTTTAAAAAAAATTAAATAAAATGAGACAATTTTTAGTAAGTAGATGAGGAAAACTAAAGCAATAAAACACGTTTAAAATATCTAAGGTCAGACGATTGTAACTAAAATTACGAGCTATTGCCAACAAGAAATTTCGAACCGGTATCAACATTGCTGTTTAAAGTGCTGAATAGAGAAAAGAGGGACATCAAAAAAAGATGACCAGTTTGAGAGGATAGGTTACCATCAAAATATGCAAAGATACACATTAAAAATTGCCCTTCTTCCGGGTCTATTCGTATAAAATTGAAATCAAAATCATAGTGTACAATCATAGAATAAATAAAATTATACAAAAGCTCATTGAACAAATTTCACCCGTAATCCATGAACGTAAAACAATACACCTTTATAAAAACCCACTAACGGTATACCAGTAATTATAAAGAAACATTACCTACATTATTATTGTAGTTAGCTGCGCGGGCGCGGATTCAATCAAATCTTATCACGATCTTACTCAATGGAGCTAAGCACATCAAAAGCTGCACCTTAATGGGTATTGACGTGGAAGTACGTTCCTACAAATTGTGGATACGGCGTTTTAATATTGAGACCAAATTTTAGATTTTTTGTTGGATATTATTTTATATTTATATTAGCTTTCAACGATCCTGACAATTTCAAGTTTCGAACACTAGTATTCACTAGTGGAATGGAGTAAACATTTTATATTTAATTTTCAGTTTACTATTTACTATGAGAAATCTGTTTCCGTTCCCGCATCTCATGAGATCGTTTTCAAGGGATCAAAAGTTATTCCAGAGGATAATCTAAGCCCGACTCATTCAGCCGTTAGAGTGATTGAGTAACAAACATTAAAACAATCGAACAACTATAATATTAGTAGGAAAGTAGAAACTAGGATGTTTTTTAAGAGCATCCATGAGGATTTTCCCTCACGTAAAAACAGGATGCTTTTTAAGCAGCGTTTTTACTATGTTACCATGTTTACTACATGATGCTATCACATTTCAACAGCCGTTAACCACAGGCTGTCCCTATCCATTTCACCACAGCTATTAGTGTAATACAATTGGTGTTATAAACGATATTGAAGGCTACTGTGACCACATTCAGTTGGGTGAGCTGTGCTTGTATGTCTTCATAGTAGCACAAAAAGATCGCTACGCGAAGGTTACTTAGGGTATAACAAACGTTTTTGGAAAGGTTGTTTATACTACTTTGGTTGTTGGACTCACGCACGGAGAGTTCTCTACCAAAAAAAACGGCAAAAAAATCATGTTAGTCGTATGGGAGCATTTATATCTGGTTTTAGAAATACATTTATCTGTAAAATTTCAGCTCTCTAGCTATAACGGTTCTTGAGATAGAGCGTCGCGACGTACGGACAATCAGACGGGCGAACAGCGAAGTCTTATAAATAGAGTCTCGTTTTTACGCTTTGGATACGGAACCGTAAAAAACTCAACAAAAATTAAATTCTCCGCAGAAATGTCTTATCCACCAGTTTGACAATCGTTGTAAGAGGCAGCGAATTCGATACGCTCAGTAATGGACGTGTTGTAACACCAGACATGTTCATTGTATACCACTTATTAGATTTTATAAGATAACCCACTGTATACCTATTTAATACAATTATATTCCACTTTGATAACATCGATAGATTCTAACAGTTTTAGCGGACTATAATATTTTTCTATGTAAGATCATAAATTTGACTGCCTCAAATTTCATCGCACAAATATTTATTTATAGGTTTCATATATTGTTCGGTAAACAGTCCGACAAGCAAAAACGTTCCTATTTACTAAACTTAAATTTAACGAGCCAAACAAGCTATTAGCTTTTGAAAAGAACGTTACAAGAATATAAAATATGAATTATGAAATTTTATCTATCTTATAGTATTTGTTATACTATAATTGCAATAGTCGCTTACGACATTTTGATTTTACCAATTATGTATATATATCACCACGCAGTCTATAACACAATTTACTAAACTAAATACAGATTTTCTAGAATATACTAAAACACCGGTTGGTTGTTACTATTCATATTTCGTCTTTGCAAGATCGAAGCGGCTGGTTTTGGCACCAGTACTCGGTATTTTTCTACAATTTTCCATTGTTAGATGTCTTTTTGAATGGAAAACTTGATTTCAATTGAGTTTGTTTTATTTTATTGAGACAGCAGATTCGTATTCGTTTTATATATTTTGTATAATATTTGCTTTTATAAAGTGGCTTTTAGATAAATAAATATTCACGGACATTTTCACACAACACTATCTCACCTCAAAGGAAGCTAGGAATAAGCTGCTTGTGTCATGGGTATCAGACCTGGTTTTAAATACATACTTATCATACATAGAAACACCCAGACTCTTGAGACAAACAATATGGATCACACAATTTTTTGTCTCCGATGGGAACCGAACCCACGACCTTGTGATCCGCAGCCGCACATTTCTATATCTATCTATAGATTTGTATTTAATCTTTAGATTTAAGCATCAGGATGAAATGGGGCACTACCGAGAGATCTTCGGAATCCAAGTCAGCCTTAAGTGCAATTGGTGATTTACAAATGAACTCATGTTGGGTGAAAACTGGTAAGTCAACCCTCGTACGAAACTTTATTAACAACAAATCGCCCTTCTTATATGGCAAAAATTGGAAAATGCTTACTTTGGACTGATTGTAGACTTAGATAGATTGATTGACATCAAATTTAAAAAAATGTTTTCGAAAATATTTCATAGCAGTAATTTATTCCTACAATCAAAACATCCGAGTTTCAAAGGCTCAATTGTAATGTCCTTGAATTACCAGATTCCTTTTACAACGTGTATTCACTTACGTATATATCTTCAATTACCTGCCTCAGATCCTTTCAGTACCCACGTAAGGGTTGCCCATCCAATCTACAACCTAACTTTCATGCCCAAAATTATCATTTACATATTTCAATTTATTTTCAAGGATGCCCCGTACCCACGTCGAGTGGAATTTTAGAATGATTTCTATTCTGGCCGGTATAATTTATGTATGTATGAGCAACCATTCAAATACACTTGGAACCGACAGTGGCGAATACCGCGTCTCTTTATCCTTCACGTCAAATATTCATGGTATTTTAGTCACTTCTGTTTCTCTAGTGCTAGTGAAATATACGGGTTTTCTTATGGCCTTTGTGTTTACAAGACTTTGGAATTACGTACTTGTAGGGAAATGTGAAGTAATGTAGCTAAAATACTTATTTAAACTTAAAAGATTTCATCATAATGAGCAAAAATAAAAACTTTACTATTACAAAAATGTTTTCTATAAAATCGTCAGCTTTTTTCTTTTGCGATGAATTGATAGTAGATTAGTTAATGTTTTTATTTTTAATTGAAAAGTATTTTGGGCGAGTTGGGTGTATTTTGTAGGGGAAAATCTTATGGTTTCATGTCGCCAATATGCAGTTTGTAAACACAGTTATACTCTAATGCTGATGCGATGTCTTATGGTAGCTTGGAGATGGGTCAATTTTTTTCAGTTCTCATAACTGACTTATTGTCCTTACTATTAACAAAAGTCCTCACCACTACTTAATTCTTTACTCGATAAGGTAACGTTACATAAGCTTTTTACAGATTTTCGTGTTATCTAATCAATCTGTTTCCGAACTCCGAATATTCTACACTCGCCTTTTACCACTTAGGAGCTTTCCATTTTTTCAAAAAGGTTTCCATTTCAAACCAGTTTCAAGATTTAGAACACAATTTCTCTTTATCCTAAAAGCGCATTTACAAGCAAGAGTTTTTAATAAAACAAGGAGCATTTTTACCACTTTAAAACCACCGACTCAACCGACGCCCATAACTTCACACTAAACTATTCACACCCAGCTCGTTGCGGTTACGAATGCATACATATTTTTCACAGACATTTGTCCTCGGTTACCTACAACCTTTGCAGTGAGAAGTGTAGCTGCTCTGTTAAATTAAGCGTAACATTCGACAATTTCAACTCATGTTCGTCTATAATTTGTAAAATTTGTGGCGATAGGGTTGGCAAAGATTGCTTTGAAGTATTAAGTTGTATTAAGTCACAAAATGAAAGATCTTAAAACAATTATAAATGCTGCATTGGCGTAAGTTCTAAAGAGTTGTAAAGTAATCGCAATAAAATAAAAAATACAACAATTGCTATAATGCGGAAAGTCGCATAAACGGAGCATGGTACAGTACTTAATAATGTATTCCAGGTCGACAACAGTTTCATATTAGGTTATCAAAAATAGTATAACAGTAAATTATTGATATTGTTGATTGATGATCTAAATACCTAAGTAAATAGCCTTTGAGAATGCCGTAAGGCGAAACAGTTTAAGTATCACAATAATAAATATTGTGGAACAGTACAAGTGAAGTTTTTCATTATAATAGTAAATTAGCCACCACAAATTAATTAAAATGTTTTAATGGAAAGGTAGTTTTTTATATAAAACAAACTACTTTTTACTTTTGAAAGGTATCTTTTTATTTACATTTTGTTTCATTGAGACCATCATATTTTGACAACCCTGGTTGCTAAGCTATGAAAAGTCTGACGACAAATGCATGTAGTCTTGTTAGTAATATTTTAGTAGTTGCACCAACATTATGATTCTCTACTTTAAAATTTTCAAACTTGATATGTATAATGTATAACATAACCCACAGACTAGGTGAGTGACCAGGCTATACTTGAACCTTCTTCTAAACGAATTATTAAAATATAGTGCGTGATTTGATTTTCCTAGCATTTTTGCATTTTAGAATTTCCTTCGAAAATAAAAAATCCGTTACACCAAAAACGTTCGTACTACATTCAGAAGAAGGTGTGTTCAGGGGATTTATGTGAGGAAATCCTTCATGGATGCTGTGCCGGTCTCTTACCGACTGATACCACACGGTTCCCGAACACTGCCTTAATACAGTCTAATTGCGAAATTCCTACCCAAATTAGATCTGTAGCTTTTGATAAAACCATAAACATTCGTTAAATAGATAGATAGATAATAGTCTTGAAGACGGTTAATATAATCGAATACAAACCATACAATATCTCATCAATCACATCCCCTACCTAATAAATTCTTCATACATACAAATCGCAAGTATATATATAATTATCATGTTTCAGAAGAGCGAACAATTTCTAACGAATCCCATTGACTGGCTATTGACAGAGCTTGAGAACAATAAAGCTTGCCATTCACAATGCGACTGTTCTTGCAAGAAGTGCCTGTCGCATATCACTGCGACTTTTGTTTACGGATGCGTTTCTGAAATACTATTATGGCAATACCATTAAACTTGGTATTATTCTATAATAGATACGCTTCTGTTTAAAAGCAATAAACACAAAGAGAATTCTTGAGTATGCAATTATATTATGCATTCTCTGTATGTCTTTAAGACTTGAAGGATTTACATTTATAGTCTTAAAGAGAATGCTTATGTTTTATTGTTATTGTAATTATTCCATAAAATCTGCCTATGTTAATTACTTTTAAGATTTGTTTAACTATTTAGGGCAGAAATTAATGTACCACCTAGAAGAGTAGGTAAATGATTTGAAGAATAAAAATAGACTATAAAAAGGTATTTTGCACACCAATTTAAACATTAATAAATATTATAAGATGACTGTTTTATAAGCGAACAGAGAGAGGTCCGCCAAAATGCAATATTTACTGGCAATCATTTGATTATTTAACCAGGAAATAAGTATGCAGGGAGTTGTATATTGAAACGAACTGGTTCAGGTTTATCATCACGCCTTTATCCCCGAAGGGGTAGGCAGAGGCATATTATATACCCACATTTCACCTTTATATAATTTGTCCCACGTAATACGTTGTGAGCCGTATTGCCGTGTTTAAATGGACAGGCGCAGGTTGTGACTGCCTGCTGTTGAAAATAAAGCCTTCAACTTGGCTTAACGACTGCCATTTTACTGGCAACCGGGACCAACGGCTTTCCGAAGTACGGAAACGCTCAAAATAAATGTCACAAAGTGATCACATGGATGGTCACCCATCCATGTACCGGCCATAGTGAAAGTTGCTTACTGCAGTGATCGTTTACAGAACACTGAGTCCACGGGGCCACGAGCGTGTAACTTATTGATAGTTTAAAAAGTTTGAGTACACATCCTTCCGAGGGCTCTTCGGGGCTCCCGACCGTAGGTATTTGTACAGCAACGTGTGGTTTTTAGTCGGTAGGAGTCCGGCAACGCATCCGTAAGAGAATTCCACGCTCCTCCGAAAATTGTATACGTACCATCAATAATACAGATGTTACCGGATTTTTTTAATATCAAGCTCGCCGTATTGACGTCGCCAGCCTGATGGAAAGCCGTGGAATCTAGCAATTGGGGACCACTCTCACAGTCCGTAAGACTTCTGACAGTGGTCCTCAAGTTGGCGGCCCTGTGATGTGCCTCTTCACACTCCGCTTGAAGAACCCGGGATTGTTATAGTAAACTCTTTTAATGCAATTAGGCGTCCAGTGAATAGCGAGCTTTTTTAAAAAATCCTTAGTCTCAGGTATAGCCACGTCGCCACTTCTGATATAATCCGATCTTTCAAGTAGGCGTTGGAGCGTGTAAGTTTAAGTAGCTGCGAAGTATCTTGACTCAAGTAAAAATTGATAGATAGGTATTTCTTTCAAGCTTTTCTGCAATCCAATTTGGTTTAGTTTTTTTCACAGATATAAAGGAAATGAAAGGTATATAATATGTCCTTTGCAGTGCTTATTACGTTTGCATTTGTACTATGTATAATGTATTTTTACTTAGGTGGTGTAAATGCTGTCAGTGTGCATACTGTGCATCTGTCTAATAGTAATTAAATCCCACTTATAAAATATTTCGTATAGATGTAAAGATGAATAAATAAGGAAGAATGTATCTCGAAATTTCTTCACTCTAAAACAGCGGAATGGAATGTACCTGCGTTAATTACACAGGTTAATTATTACTCCCACAATAAAGTTTCTAAGGGTCAAAGGATTTGTATATTAATCCACTTAACAACAGATGAAAGTCATGCTGTTCTTGAATCGTATTTCAAAGGAGATGAGAACTCAACCCCCCATACAACTATCGCGGTATAACCTAATTGTTGTCGACCACAACGGAAACGCTGAAGCCGGTAGCGAACTCGCAAACAATTGTAACAAATATCGCCTCGCTTGGAAACATCGGTAAGCAATTTACAACTAGTGTTGCGAAACGTGTCACGTTATTTAAAAATCGATGTGAACTTTTCACAATAGTTTAATTTTTAAACATGAAGTTCAGAAACGGAATAGCCACACTGTTCCCTTGTTTTATGCCTTACAACATAATTATACAAACAGGTACCTGCCTATATAGTTATTCGCGAAAATTTAAAAAAAAATTGTTTTCGGATATAAAGCGCTGGAAATTAGTTTTTTGGGACTTGTATTGAAACCCGAGCAAGTGACGTTTAATACAGAATAGATTTTTTCTCTATAAAAGCAATTTTATAGATGAAAAACACAGAAGCAAATCGACCTATGCAAAGAATAAAGTTATATGTGACTAAAACAGCAAAAGTGTTTTTTTGTGTAAATAGTGTTAGATTATCCTATTTTATGCACTAGTAAAATCAAAAGTTTAAAAACTTGACTAGTTACGAAGATATCAATTGAATAAGGTTACATGTAATTTATTGTTCCAACGTGTAAGGACTTATACGCACAAGTACCATTGTTTACCGTCGGGACGCCACCCTTTCACCAGGTCACATCAACACACGTGCTAATATTCTTCGTAAGGTCGTTCGCTCGAGCGTACAACGCCGTAGTAATTATAAATAAGTCTAGTTTATAAAATTATTAGTAATTTAGGTGGCCATTATGAAAAACACTCGGTCTAAACATATGTTAAATCTTTTTACTAAGCAGAAAGTGCTAAATCATACAACAGCAAAAAATTATATCGTGATAAATAATGAAGAATCAATGAATATTACTTCAGATGAGTAAATGTTTTATGTTTATTTAGCCATGTATGACAAATTAAATCATTTTGTTAACTTTATTTGGCAATTTTATCATGAAATAATATTTTAAATGCAAATAACTTGAAGAAACGCAGCTCTTCCATAGAATACAGGTGTATATAGGTTTAGAACACCTATATACATCCATATTCTATGGAAGATCAGCTTCATTGAAAATATGTCAAGTAATGAGTGCAATATCTGTTTTTTATTGTATAAACCATTAAATCAAATATTATATAACTCCTGAAAATTCATTCATATCATCCTATACTACTTTATTCTTTGTAGATTACGTAAAAATATCCGGTAATATATGCACAAGTAACTTAATTCGGCGGAATTCACATCTAAAATATGAGTTCTATATGTAGATGCTACTTTATTCTTGGATCAATATTAAGATATAACCTTTTTGCAACTAAAATTTAGTATGAAAAATGAGACAAAATTATTTAATTTCAATATTAGCTACTTATAAACAGCTATTAATAACCATTGACACCATTATTTTTTGTTTAAAGTTTAATGTACTTAATAAAATTTTCATGCCAGTGTTTGTAGCCAAAGTTCTCCGAAATATTTTCCCGGTTAGCTAGTAATGCATAATATTTTTTTCTGATTTCTATTTTCAGAGAATATCGTTAAAAATCAAAATGCGTTAATGGAGTCACCGTTACTACAAGGAGCTGAAAACATTTTTCAAGAGATGCCCGACGTACGGGAAGCTATTTGTTTTTAGTATTACATCAATCAATCAATCAAAATATCAGCCTATGGCAGTCCACTCCTGGACGTAGGCCTCTCCCAATCTACGCCACAACACACGGTCCTGTGCCTTACGAATCCAGTCCCAGCCTGCGACCATTTCCAGATCGTCGGTCCATCTGGCGGGTGGACGTTCTACCCAACGTTTGCCAAGTCGCGGTCTCCACTTCAGAACTCGTCGGTAGTTCTGCTGATGTGGCCTGCCCACTGCCACTTTAAAGTGCTTATTCTGCGAGCTATGTCGACCACTCTAGTTATCTGTCGAATAACCTCATTCCGAAGATTATCCCTCAGAGACACTCCAAGCATAGGTCGTTCCATAGCTCGTTGCGCGACCTTAAGGGCATGTACCAACCCCACCGTAAGTGTCCACGTCTCGGCACCGTAAGTCATAACCGGTAGAACGCACTGGTTGTAGACTATCGTCTTCAGGCATTGCGGTATAGGCGAAACGAAAACTCGACGCAGTTTACTGAATGCTCGTGCAGAATTCCACCTAATTGTTCCAGCGTCTCCACTACTATAACAATGTCGTCAGCAAACCGAAGTTGCGAGATGCGCCCGCCGTTGATGTTGACACCCAACCCATCCCAATCCAGCGGCTGCGTCTTGAATATGTCTTCAATCGCGTTGGTGAAGAGCTTAGGCGATATAACATCACCTTGTCTTACACCTCGACGCAGTTCTATGGAGTTGGTTTTAAAGTTTTCAGCTGCATGGTCATTGTTGCGGTGTCGTACACACATCTAAGTACCTCGATATATCGCCAGTCGACAAGACATCGCTGCAGAGTTCAGGGACTGCCCAGGTTTCGACTGAGTCGACAGCCTTCTCGTAGTCCACAAAAGCCATACACAGTGGCTGATTGTACTCATTTGTCTTCTGAACAATCTGCCGAACAGTATGTATGTGGTCAACGGTAAACCCGGAAACCCGGCTTGCTCCTTTGGCTGAAAATCGTTGAACTTTCCGGCGAGGCGGTTTGTGACTACTCTCGCGAACGACTTGTAAACATGGCTCAGGAGTGAGATGGGTTTTTAGTCTTATTACCTTTCTTGAAAAACAGAGTCACCGTACTCCCGCTTCATGCTTTAGGTGTTTGTCCCTGTTAGAGGACGGAATTAGACCTGACCAGCGTGTGGAGCACTGTGTCATTGCTGCGGTCCTCGCAGTGCTGACACTCGGCCGGGGTTTCCCGGTGTCTTCGCCACAGATACTTACCGAAGCTACCGTGTCCGATAATTATCTGTGACAACCGGTAGGAGAGAGCACCGTGTCTCCGCTCCAGCCACTCGTCCATGACCGGTCTGACGGCCGCGATTGTGGCGAATCCCCCCTTTGGTTGCTCAAGTCGTACCTCCATATCTCCACGGTTTCCTGGTGGAGCTGGGACCGCTGGGCCTCAATATCTCGAGACGCAGGCTTTTGACCCCAGCGCCTCCTTGCGCCATTTAAATAGAGACGCAAGGGCTCACGCTTCCAGGTCCCACGGAGGGTTCCCGGCTAGGAGACATGCCGCCTCAACTGAGATCGTGCGGTATCCCCTTATCACCCTGACGGCCATCGCCCTCTGCGTGCTCAGCAATCTAGTCACATTGATGACCGTCAGGGTCTCCGCCCATAGGGGGGCCCCGTATAGGGCCATACTTCACACGATCCCCAGGTACAGTCTCCTGTTTAATTATGATATATTATTTATCTATGCTAAAGATACCACTGTTAAGTACCAATGTTGACTTTTTTAGACAATAATTATAACAACTATGGTACTGTGTTTTAAACTGTGTTATAAATAATATTTAGACTCAAGGGGTGATATTAAATAATTAATCGACCATAAATAGATAGTTTTGTTAATGAGTTGCAAACCTTTACTACACATGTAACTGCAGAAAAAACTAAATTTATAAAAAATAAAGTTATATTTACACATGGCACTTGCACTTTTCCCTAAAATAAAGTAATAAATGCATGTATAACCTTGAGACCTCCACAGTAAAACGTCACATGTACGCTTATATACTGCTAAGTTCAGAAATATTAGTTTAAAATTATCTATTTATATAGAAAATATTACCTTATGTAGTCCCATGTATATCTTAAAAGATTCAGTACTCTAGGTTAATAGATAAAAAAGTTAAACTGAATTTTGTCCACGACAAACTTCGAATCGCTCTCCTGGAAAGTACTGATTTTGCACATATAACTTTATTCTTTGCATAGGTCGAAATAGTGCCGTGTCAAATGCACAAAATGAATTAAAACTTTCAAATTTGAATAACCTAACCAAGCTTTAGATATCCCATTAATAACCTTAAATTTTATAACCAAAATCTATCGAAGCATTGGATTGTTTTTTTTTAATTTATCAATCCTTTTAACTAAATGTACACCACAAAAAAAAACCATAATTCTTGGAAAACATAAAAGCCCCGGGAAACCACACGCGGCCATCACTACCGACCCAGTTCCTAGTGCTGATACTAGAACATATTTCACACGTTTAAAATAAATAAAAATATCGTACACTAGGTAGTTCGTATCGGGCCACCTCGTAAATAAAGAAACGCCGAGTACTTGTTATTGTGCTTTTAACTTATAGGACACATTTGTTCCAAATAAACAGGGATTTTTCGTGGTGAGAAAATAAATATGTCGAGAGGACACCGGTTTACCGAAAACGGGTGCGTGTTGAAGTAAATAGGACGCTAAATAATTATAGCTCTATCGCTTTAATTTAAAATATGTTTAAGTTTGGTAAAACTGTAGGGGTAGTTTTTTGAAAAATACTGAGCGTGGCTGTCTAAAAGGCTGTAAAGTTCTGTTATAGGTATGTATACATGTATTTAAGACTAGCGGACGTGACGCGGTTTCACCCGCGTAGTCCGAAGAACGAAAAGAATACGGGAATAAAATATAGCCTTTCTTCACCGCAAAGAGTGTAGCTTCCCAAAATTTAAAAAAAAAATTCAAATCGGACCAATAGCTCCGGAGCCTATTCGATGCAAACAAACAAAGTACAATCAAATCTTTCCTCTTTATAATATTAGTACAGATATAGAAAAGTAAGAAGCAAACGATCCTTAAGCAGTCAGGGCCTCGAAGGATAGACCTGTAGAGGATTACATGTGTTTCTTCAGCCATAACGTGAAGAGGCACATCAATCCGCCCCCAATTTTAGGGTCACTGTCAATAGTCTTGTGGACTGTGAAAGAGGGTGTCCCTGATCGTTATTTTATGTTGCCATATCTTTCCATTAGCGCATCCAGCGAGCTTAATGTCACTAAAGGCGATGTGTAAGAGTGTAGATCTAAAAACGTGATAATAGGGGCATAGGTCAACTTCACCTAATGCTTGACAGACGAAGCTATCAGTGACCAGAAAAGGCGTAAAGAGGTCAGAACTGCAAAATGAGGTTTTGGATGCCACCGTGACCGAACAATTATTATTTCATCCACGAATTACGTTGCAAAACCTGACCAGAGACTCAGAAGGTCAGATAGCAATTGCTTTGTGTAAATAATACGTATTTATGTTTACGGTACAACGATTATCTATCAGTATGGGCTGAAGGGAGTGGCGGCTGACCTTCGGATGCTTGGGAAAACGTCAAGATGATTATACTCAATCGTTGAACCGAGTAGCTATGATAGGAAAGACAATATAGTCGAACCCTTACGAGTAGCATAAATACTTTTTGACCCTCAACGAAAAAAGGAAAAGTTTTAAGTCTGATCACTAAGCGTGTGTGTGTCGGCGGGAAACTTTCAGACAAGCATTACATTGTGTTTTAATAATTTTTCAAAACTAGTGTAATTTCGAGTGTTTATGTGTAATTTATGGTGGATTATTAAACATAAAGGTTCGACAACGTGCAAAAGTGTTGGAAAGTGATAAAGCGCAGTGAAACGCGAGTTTTTAGGTTTGTCGACGAATTCCACAGCAAGCCCTAGTAAGGTACCACCGCCTTACTAGAGTAGAACTTAGTCCAAACTTGGACATACATGAATACGCTGCTCATAAGAAGAATCATAATATGAAAATGATTTATATTTTCACAATGAAATTTACTTGACTTTGGCATACTCTCAAACCGAGAAAGTCCAAGAACAAGAAGAAAAAAAAAAAAAAAGAAAAAAGCGTGTGTGTGTGTGTTTACATAATTGACTGTGGTGCCTACTTTTTGTTTAAGAGGAGTGAATATATCCATAGTGTTAATAGATAGTAGGTTTTCGAATTCAATTTTAAAATTTTCTCAATCGGTTCTTTACTTCTATTGTGCATAGGCATTTTTGTGTCGGGGGCTATTATGTTTAACAAATATTTATTTATTTTCCTGCGTGGAATTCGGTTACCAATCCCGCTTCCAATGGAAATATATTCCTGAAATGAAAAGTAGCCTACATGTTATTCCAGACTATAATCACTAAAAAGAATTTCTGAAATACTTCTAACAAAGTACCAAAAGGATTTATAAAGATAATCCTTCTTTAAGCTTTTTTCGCATCAATCAATCACACATTATCACTGAAAAGGTTTCGAACAAAACCGAAAACATTTGAACGGCAATAAATAAAACAAACGCATCGTATAAATAATGAACGACATCGCGACTGTACGACTGCGATTTATTGTCGCGAATGTCGCGGTCGCAACACGTCAACCACCTATTTTAGGCCGATATGTCGCGTGTTGCACAGAGTATGTTCAGTTTCAGATTAATACATTTGTTACAAATTGGTTTTGTAAAATGTAGACCCAGCAATATATTTGTTACTATTTGTAATCGATTTTTTATTTTATGGTATTTGTTTATTTATGAAATATTATGGATATAAAATATTTTGAGTTTGCAGCTGTTGATTTATGTTACGTCTCAATTATATGTTACTAGCTGACCCGCGCAACTTCGTTTGCGTGATAAATCAAGAACCGCTCGACCGATTTTGTGCAAACTTCACATAAACCATCTACTAAATAGTCCGAATAAAGCCTAAACATTTGGTTTGGATAGGCCTGCCCGATCTCGAGTTATAAAATTACAACGAAAAGTGGCATTGATTTTTATATATATAGATATAAGGTCGTTCCATAGGTTTCATAAAGGTAGTTCCATTACTACTTAGTAAAGAGAATAAGTATAATGTACTTAGATTTACATATATGCCCCGTGTGGCGACGGGGTCCCGTGTTGCAACGGGTAAGAGTACAAAATGTCGCCACCCCAATACATCCCGAGGGTGTCGTAAGAGGCGACTAAGGGAGCACATTCGCAAAAAGATCCATTGCGTAGAGAAGGAAAACTCGAAATAAAACCCGGTTGTTAGTAAAATGACAATCGTTAAGCCAAGTTGAAGGCCTTATGGGCGGCTTGAAAAATTTCAACTGCGGGTCGCGGCGACCTGCGCCTGTCCATTTCAACACGGCAATAGGCTCACCACCTATTACGTGGGACATAAAACTATAAGGTGAAATGTGGGCGTATACTATGCCTCTGCCTACCCCTTCGGGGATAAAGGCGTGATTATATGTATGTATGTATGTATTTACATATATACATCATTGATAGAAACTTTGTCTCAAAGGTATCATGTACTGTTATCAAATACAGATGGTTAAAAAAAAATCCTATTTCTAAAACTCGCTAGACAATAAAATTATACAGCTACATTTCGGTCTTTCATTCTGTGTGAAAACTTTCATTACTTTTTCTATTAGCCCTAAAACTGTGTGCACCGTCATGAAATTTTAAACAGGTAAAGCAATAACTTCTAAGTAAGTAATCAAAGTAATAAACAAATTCTTAGAACGGCTAATCTAAATTTACAATCTAATCTGCGCCATATAGTGCCGTGCACATTATATTAATGGTCGAATAGCGTGTTTGTTCTTATTGGTCAAGTGCGAATATTTGCTTTGTGATCGAACTATGAGTCTGCAAACCTAGCATGGGTTTGTGCAAATTGCAAAGATTGCTAAAATATTGCAAATTCCCAAAATCTTACTATAAGATCGTTGCTCATCGGTTGTAATGGTGCAAAATGGTCTCGGTGGCGGCGTGACCTGCTTTTTTTGAGTTCTCTGATCAGTAATCAGTAATCAGTAATCAGTATTTATTTTGCATAAAACAGGTATGATATGGTACAATGTTGGTATTTTATATTGGAAAGTGCGCTGTTCTATCATCTCTATAAGACATGCAAAAATATATTAGGTATAATAAGCTAACAATAATTTGATGAATTTTTCAATACAATACAAAAGACATTTGCAGAATAATAACATGAAAACTGTTAAATTAGAATAGTGTTAATGTGTAATGTTATATGTCAAAATAGAATTTGTACAATGTCAAATAATAATAACAATGTCATTACAAATTACAAATTGTAAGATAGGTATAATATAAAATAAATTATTAGTAGTCGAACAGAGAATTACAATTTATCAATGATGAAAAATGGAATTTAAACAATGTTATGGAACAATAATTAATTACCTACTATGTAATTAGAAAATTCGAAATTAAACCAAGAAATAAATTACCACTATACTATCAAAATTAACAAATAAAATTATTAATAGTCCAATAGGAAATCAAACAATAGCAATCAAATATATTACAGGTAGTCAACTATATTATAATACTATGCATGTAAGTATGACTCAACTTAAATGTCGCTCATTTAAGAAGTCTTTGACAGTATAATAGCATTTTACAGCCAACAAACTTTTTAGGCGTTGTTTAAATGTATATAAATCTAATTCTTTTATATTTTTAGGCAATTTGTTGTAGATTTTAGGAGCCATGACAAAAACACTGTTACGCATTAGGGCTGTATTAGCATTATGCAAGCACAGACGGCTTTTGTCTCTTTGCATTCGACCAGACGCGTCTGAGGCGAGTACGAATAAATTTAGATTGCGCTTGACAAACACAGCTACTTCAAATATGTAAATAGAAGGCAGGGTTAAAATATTATATTTTTTAAAGAAAGGCATGCAGCTATCAGTTACCTGCATTGAGAACATGGCCCTTACACAGCGTTTTTGTGCCTGATTCGACTTTCTATTCGGAAAATATGTTTTATTTCGAATTTCAGGTGTTTTCTATATATCTATCTTATTTATATTCAGAAGTATATAAGAAGTATCCATACAATGATGACACGATGTCACGATCCCAAAGCCGCGTCCAAGTTTATGAATTTTTACCGAATATATCTGAAATTCGGTTTGACAGCGCAGTGTTAAAATGTCATACGTATTCAATTGAATTACCAAAGACAGGTGAATACTTTGAAGTGGTAACCCCGTGCTTAGTAGCAGTGATTAATTCAATAGACAATACTGTCGGCACATCACTAACGATCGTTAGAAGAAGGAGGAGCTGCCTGATTTATGTGGTGTTAATAGACGTTTTCCTTTTGTCCCCGCTCTACGGGTTGTGACAAATATATCGAGTTTGTTTTTACTTGTTAAGGATGGGTTACCTTGTATTATTGGCAAGGGTTTTGTGAGGAAAGAAATACGAGTACAGTGGTACGTATTTTAAAACATAGGTATCTGGCAGAGATGGCACTGCTGTATAAAAACGTCTAATATTCTTTTCATTATGATTGGTCATGAGAATCCAAAGGTGGATAAAGAGGCTCGTTCAGCCAGGGATTTTGGGATATCCTTCCGAAGGCTTACCCGGGACTCCTGGCCGGAGACAGTTGTAGGAAACTATGCGGTTTCAGTCTGTAGAAGTCCTGCGTAGCATCAATGAGGATAACCACAAGTAAAAAAAAATGGAAATAAATTTCCTTATCATTACATGCTCAAAATCTGAAACTACAAATACCAGCCTAAATCCTCAAATTTTCAAACAAGAGACACTTAGAAGTAACTTATGTATCTTTACAAACTCCTCACATATAAGGGGAGCCCCCTATATGTAGGAGCTAGATATATAACTGAAGTACTCATTACTAACACTCCAACAGTTACATGTGTTTCATTTGACACAATACTCCCTCTCCCGACTCCTCAGACGATTTGAGAGCTCTCGACGCTCAGTGCCGATCACGTAATAGTGCCGCGACAATGAAAAGATCCCGGGATTGGGACTACAACCGGGAAATTTAATAAAAGCATGAAAAATAAGCGCTTTATGTTTCTTTTAATAAAATTCTTTTTTTCAATAGACTGCCTTTGTGCAAATATTTGTGTAATTCAAAAATGTTTGTTTCGGAGTTTGGGTGTTTTCAATGTATAATGTGCATGTAATTAGAAATGTATAAGTAGGTATGTCTATCAGACGTCTAGATCCCATAATAGCACAAGCTTATATTAGCTTAATTTGTGCTAGATAATGTTGTGTGAGATTGTCCACAAATATTTATTATTATTATTACAATATTTATTAATTCATAAGTCGTTCCTATAGTATTATTATGAAATGCTTCATAAAGCATAATATGGCAGGGTTATGGACATGCTTTTAAACAACTGAGGCGTAACCAAATGTTGAAAGTGGTCACTAGGCTTTGGTTCATGAATACTATACTATCTTCACGCCAAATCCCTTGAGTGGTAGTCAGAAAGAACCGAGCGCCACACGGCACGGTCCTACACACTTCACTCGCCTCTTTAATGTTTCCATATTTCACAATTGATATATGAATTGAATTTTGGAATGTAAATGGAAAGGGAAATGTAACTTCATAAATACGCCCAAAACTCTGAGACAATCACTTGTTAGTCTCAGTAGGTCTCAATCAAATATTTTACAATATAAATTTTGAAATCTCAAATCCCGCGAATCAGTACAACACTAGTCAAGGGTCGACATCTATTCGTGCGTAAGGGCCACGTACAGGTTCCGAGGTCTGATTCGAAAGGCTCTGACAGGCGCTCTGTTTACGCCATACAACTTGTATTTGAAGGTAACTTGATAAGACTTTGAAACATTTCCACAATGTGTTTGATGAACCGAATATAATTGGGGTTGAGTGCTGGTCATCTAAGGGTATGGCAAATATTTCGGAGCTATTTATATTAACTGGCATTTTTTTAAAATGAATTGCCATCAATCGATATGAATTTTAATTTTTATTTATAGATTTTTTAAATCAAATTGGATCATTTTCAGGTTATTTTTGGTGATAGATAACCCTCTGAGGTTGTAGCTAACTTTCAAATCTCAAAAATGATGGTACCTACAATCAAAATTAGGCGCCGACAGATCTCCGCAGCTGCCAATCTCAATAACTAAGGATCGATATTTGAGTCTCAGGCATTTAAGGTGGAGCTGGTTAATTTCAAAAATATTGGAAAGCCTAATCTGCTATCTATACTAATATTATAAAGAGGATTTGATTACTTGATAGTTTGTTTGCGTGCATTGAACAGGCTCCGAAAATACTGAACCGATTTGAAAAATTCTTTCCTGGTTGGAAAGCTACACTGTTCCCGGGTGACGTAGGCTATGTTATTCCCATGGGAACGGGAACTAGTAGACATACCCTTCTCTTCCCGTTTCTACTCTAAAGTGGAGTCTTCATATATTAGTACCTACGAGTAGCTACCTATTTTTTTGACGCGGTAATACTGGATTTGAACGGATCGAATCCAGGTCAAACCTTTAACATGAGCCAGTCTGTCGAGGACTAACCGAAAATCCCCTTCATCTTGCCACCCTCTTCAAAATTAGGTAGGTAGGTAGGAGAGGTAATTTCAATTGACCCCAGAAACCCAGAAAGGTAACAAGGGGGCTTTTTGTCTTCAGAGCACAATACATTAAATATTGAAGAAAGGAGGCTGTGATTCCTGGAAGGCTATTTTTAGGAGTAAAGTCGTTCAAGTGCGTATTTATGTTTTCTTAAAAAGTAGGTACTTACGGTTGATTGCTTTGATTCCTGTGTATTTTATAGGTACTTCATGAACTTGACTTACCTGAAACCACAAAAAGAAACAAATTTAATAAGCATATTATGTACGTAGGCACTAACAAATATAATATCCTTCAAAGCACAATACATGTAATATTTCACAAGCGGATTTCTGAATCTACAACCAGTTATCATTTTGTTGACGCGACTAACATGCAAATTCATGCCAAATGCAGCTTACTATAAATAACCAAAGGTTACGAACGCACACTGCGGACAGACGGACAGACAGACGGACGGAATGGGCTGAACTATAAGGAATCCTTTGCTAAGAAAATCCTAAAAATCGGATACATCATACACACCGCATCGACAGCGTTTTAAAAGTGGAAATAATGTGTGTGGAATTAGCCTTTTGCGCACCTGAAAAAAATGACTGTCACGGCATTAGGCCAGTTACAAAATAATATATTCTATAATAATAAATGTAGACCGCTTCAGAAATAAAGCTATCAAACTTGTGACCAATTAATTTAGATTGGTTTCCCTTATTTACGAAGATTGAAGCACTGTGAAACTAAGATCAATATTTTAACATAGGTAATTGGCGTAGACAGGTATTGACACAATACAGAACCACATACTGCCTACAGCGATATATTTGATGTAAATTCAACCCTAAAACACGTGAATGAATTCAAATTAAGTCAATTTTCCGAGGAACAGTACAAAATACGCCACTATTCGATCTAGGCACATATTTTACCCGTATTGGTCGAGTCAAAATGTCCCTTAACTCGCCAATATCAATCGACAACGTACAAACGGAACACGATAATGGGCTCCGTACCGTAATTTAGGGTTAGCTATCACCGATAGTATTGCAAACCTCAATCTTGGACGCCCGCGTTGGGAATTCAGCTGGGAGCACAATGGGAGCTATGCAATTTGCATTTTAGATGTTTGTGTATTGAATTGTGCTAAGCTTTACATTTTTTGATAGTAAATAGGAGAATTTATATGCTGAAGGGTTTGGAGAATATAAATGAATCCATGGTTAGACAGAAGTTTGATTTTTAAAGTCAGCCAATTGAGAAAAAAAATCCGTTTGTTTTTAAAAGTACGTTTTTAAGTTAAAGGGGTTTGGAAGGATCTTTTCCTAGACAGAAGCTCGTGGGTGTTTAACAGGTAAGAGAACTTTAGCCTCAATAGTTAATAAAGAATCTTTCAGGTTCACTCTCAAATTTAAAACTGTTAACTGCCAGCCTACATAAAATATTTTAACGTATAAAATACTCCACTGATTTCAAGCTAGACTCAAGTCCCCTAAAATCACTGTCAAATTAGCCCCAAGAAGTGGAATAAAACTCAAACCCTATGGAAAAGTCAGCTGATGGTAGACGAAGTCTGTCGGAACCCCAGAGTTACCCTATCGAGGGCGTACCCCGGACTCCCATTCGTTGGCAGATGGTAGGGTACCGAGTGGATTTAGTCCGTAGGAGTCCGGCATAACATCCACGAGGATTTCCACACGTAAAAAAACTCCTGTCAAGTGATATAGGTATTATTAAATCACTTTTATCTGTTGCTAAGTGTACCTAGAGCCTGCAAAACAGATAACCCTCCAATGCAAGTTAATCAACTACTTTTTATATCACCTCCTCGTTGAATTAACACGCCGCTTGCGGGTTAACTAAATAAATTAGAAGGGGAGATCGGGAACTCATTTTGTGAACGGGTAGAAAGGTGTATCTACGGGTATATTTCTCTATCTTGTTAGTAAACTTTCTCAGGAATTAATAGATTCCGTGAATTACATGCAAATCTATACATTAAAGTAGAATTTAAGTGTCTGTTTGTAATAATTTGCAGCTTTTCACAAATGTATTGTATAGATCTCATGCAAAAGTTTGTGAGTGTAGACGTCACGATGTCTGAATGTTTGTTACTCTTTGACGCTTTAACGGCTAAACCGATCAAGCTGAAATTTGGTAACGAGGTAATCTGGAATAACACATGGCTACTTTTTATCCGTTAAGACAAATTGAAGGCCTCATAGGCGGCATTAAAAATTTCAACTGCGGGTCGCCACAACCTGCGCTTGTCTATTTCAACACGACAATAGGCTCACGAACTCACCACGACGTTGTCATCTACATGGGACAAAAAACTAAAAGGTGAAATGTGAGCGTATTACGCCTCTGTCTACCCCTTCGGAGATAAAGGCTTGATTATATGAATGTGTGTAATGTATGTACTTTTTATCCCCAGGATACGTTCCCGTGGGTTGTGACTGAGTACGGGAAAAGAGCCGCAGGTGTCATCAAATGACATTGATTAATTATGTGTGAGTCATCGCGTATTAGATCAGGATAGTAGGTTCGATACCTATTCAATGCAAATTATATTTCAAGGTATGGTCGTGACCCACTATTATGAATGTCACTATGTCATGATCAGAACTGGTAAGCAGTAATGAGGGGGATAGGCCATATCTTTATTTTTTGATTTAGTACCCCAAAAGGGTAAAATCGGGACCTTATTACTACCGCCTCCAGTCTGTTTTTTTTTAGGGATTCGAAGCAAAATGGTACAAACGGAACCCTTATAGATTCGTCATGTCTGTCTGTCTGTCCGTCCGTGTGTCACAGCCACTTTTCTCCGAAACTATAAGACCTATGCTATTGAAACATGGTAAGTAGATGTATTCTGTGAACCGCATTAAGATTCTTATATAAAACTGGAAAAAAAGCAGTAAATTTTGGGGGTCCCCATACTCAGAACTGAAACTCAAAAATTTTTTTTCATCAAACCCATACGTGGTGGGGTATTTATAGATAGGTCTTTAAAAATGCTATTGAGGTTTCTAACATATTTTTTTTCTAAAGTGAATAGTTTGCGCAAGAGACACTTCCAAGCTGGAAAAATGTGTGCCCCCCCCCCCCTCTCTAACTTCTAAACTAAGAGAATGATATATCCAAAAAGAATATATGATGTACATTGCCATAAAAACTACCAACGAAAATTGGTTTGTACGAGATAGAACTGGTAGTTTTTTTAATACGTCCTAAACCGCAATTTTCGGTTAGAAAAATCGCTACCACTGCGAACGTTTTAAAACATCAATCGAAGTTACAACGAACTATAAGAACTTTTATATTATGTTACTTGCTGCTACGAAACCCTTCATGGGCGAGTCCACCTCGCACTTGGCCGGTTTAATTTAATATTTAGCTTAGTTTGTCATCAGGCTGTATGTCATGAACAGTGATAGTTGATATTTTCGCAGATGCTGTACCGCTTTTCCAGTGTGGCGACGGGGCCCCCGGTGACAACGGGAATGAGTACAAAATGTCGCCACCCCAATTCATCCCGAGGGTATCGTAAAAGGCGACTAAGGGAACACTTTTGCAAAACGATCCATAAAATAGAGAAGGAGAACTAAATGAACACGGTTGTCAGTAAAATGACAATCGCTAAGCCAAGTTGAAGGCCTTATGGGCGGCTTGAAAATTTTCAACTGCGGGTTGTCACGACCTGCGGCTTTCAACACAGCAATAGACTCACTACCTATTGTGGGACATATAACTTTAAGTTGAAATGGGCGAATACTAGTCCTCTGCCTACCCCTTCGGGAATAAAGGCGTGACTATAAGTATGTATGTATGTCCTCCGCTGTTAATAGGAATACATCATCTAAACAGCAAAAAAAATACATCATCTGTGAAAATTTCAGCTGTATATCGATCACGGTGAGACTATGAATTAAAAAGGTCCTTTTACGTACGGAACCCTAAAAATCATTAAACTTATTAAACAGTCCTTGAAACGTACTCAGCTGTGACACAGTAAGGTAATGTTGTTTGCAAAGGGACGTAGAAATAACTTTGCCTTTAAATTAGAATAAAAAGGACTTGGACTAACTTTGCTGACAATTCAATCTACGCATGCTAATTTATTTTTAAAGGAAATTCTGGGCCTTTTTTTGAATGGCGGAGTCTTTCTTTGTAAGGGAAAATAAGATATTTGTACGGTAGGTAATAGAGTTTAAGTGGATGGAATGGTTGGATGAAATTTATTTAATCACTAGATGGTGCCCGCAGATTCTGTTTCCGCTCCCGCTTCCCGTGAGAACGTTTTCCCGGGATAAAAAGTAACCTCGTGTGATTCCATACTATACCTACTCCCTAAAACACCCTGATCGGTTCAGCCGTTAAAGAGTAATTGAGTAACAAACATCTTTACAAACTCTCACATTTATAACCGAAAAATCACGAAGAAAAAAGTAAGTTGTGTACAGGGCAAATTGAATTACATAAATCCACTCAAGACAGCAAATTGTAATATTAGTACATAGAAGATTAATTAGTGTCCTTCAAAATACTTCAACACAAAAACAACTTCAAATACCCACAATTAATTACGAGCACTTTATTAGAAAGAGAAAGATAATATCATTAATCTACCGTCTCTTTCAAGCTTAGAAGAAGTTTCACGCTACTTGGTGATTTATTTGCCGAGTTTTTTTTGCAATGGCTTTTATGTTGGGCGTCTGGTAACCCTGGTTTAAATTGTCACGGATTTAATGGTTACTAGAAATGGCATATTTCTTTTTACTAAAATTTATATGAAACTTTGCATTCGTGATTTTTTTATTAGGTATTTGTTGGATATTCTTCATGAATGTTATGCCTAAAACTAAATATTTATGAACACGCAAAATAGGCGCAATCAAAGACGTCGAGTTGCGGAAACCAGCCCGTGTAAACCTAGAACCTAGAACTAAATATTTTTGACTAAAACGGTCGGGAGCTACGGGTAAGTCCTCGAAAGCATGTCCCAGGATTGCCGAGAGACTTTCGCGGCCTCACCTAGGAATTCGTGATAGCATGGTAAATCAATATTTGAGAAAATAGCCTTCACCCCTACAATCACGTAAAGACATTGATTCCCACTCAATGCACTTTGATTAAACGATATAAATCGTCACAAATTCAAAGTGAGTGAGTTATTTCGTGATGACGGCCGCAGTCAAATCTATCTAGTTTTGTGAGACAAAATGTGACAATTGGCAAAGTATATGAAGTAAATAATTATATAAAATATGAACATAAATTAGATTCCCATGGAAGATACAAGCGTTATACGAACATCGCCTTTCGAGATATTAGGATTGAAAAAAAAAATACTTATAGTCAGATATTGCGAGAGAGTGAACGTTGTGGCGATCTCTGGGAGCCCTATGCCAAGCAGTAATCGTCATATCGGACCAGAGATGATAACGACTAAACGATAGCCCCTTCCATTCTCTATATCTCTCATCCAATACGATAGAAGTGGGTAAAGAACTGATTAGTGTCTCATCCGGGCCGAACGGCTTTTTAAAAAGGTTGACGGTATCCGATTTGGAACATTTAAATGTATAAAAACCGGATAAGTGCAAGTCGACTCGCGCACGGAGGGTTCCGTATCAAAATATATCAAAGGATCACGTTTATTGTACGAGAGCCCCCGTAAATTTAATATTTTTTTGTGATTTTAGTATTTGTTGTTGAACGGAACAAGAAATATGTAACCTGTAAAAATTTCAGCTCTCACGGATCCTGAGATACAGGCTTGAGCCTTGTGACACACAGACAGACAGACGAACAGCAAAATCTCAGTTATAAGGTCCCGTTTTTCCCTTTTGGTAGGGAACCCTAAGAAGACATAAAGAGATATCTTTTTTTTATCTCACTCAAGGATTCTATAAATTGTAGATATTAGTAAAGTTTCTCGAGTGACAATTGGCAAAGTATATGAAGTAAATAATTATATAAAATATGAACATAAATTAGATTCCCATGGAAGATACAAGCGTTATACGAACATCGCCTTTCGAGATATTAGGATTGAAAAAAAAAAATACTTATAGTCAGATATTGCGAGAGAGTGAACGTTGTGGCGATCTCTGGGAGCCCTATGCCAAGCAGTAATCGTCATATCGGACCAGAGATGATAACGACTAAACGATAGCCCCTTCCATTCTCTATATCTCTCATCCAATACGATAGAAGTGGGTAAAGAACTGATTAGAGTCTCATCCGGGCCGAACGGCTTTTTAAAAAGGTTGACGGTATCCGATTTGGAACATTTAAATGTATAAAAAACCGGATAAGTGCAAGTCGACTCGCGCACGGAGGGTTCCGTATCAAAATATATCAAAGGATCACGTTTATTGTACGAGAGCCCCCGTAAATTTAATATTTTTTTGTGATTTTAGTATTTGTTGTTGAACGGAACAAGAAATATGTAACCTGTAAAAATTTCAGCTCTCACGGATCCTGAGATACAGGCTTGAGCCTTGTGACACACAGACAGACAGACGAACAGCAAAATCTCAGTTATAAGGTCCCGTTTTTCCCTTTTGGTAGGGAACCCTAAGAAGACATAAAGAGATATCTTTTTTTTATCTCACTCAAGGATTCTATAAATTGTAGATATTAGCAAAGTTTCTCGAGTGAAACGGAAAATTGCTTTTTACGCGAAGGAAATTACCCATTACTGTGACGTTTTTTTTTAAATTTCCGATTTCGATTGTGTAGTACCTTAGTGTGAACACCGGGAATGAGTGGTATGAAGAAATGTACAAGCTGTATGTTTGTAAGGCAATCACTATAATCTACTTTTCTTTTATTTTCTATTCTTGAGTAGGTAGAATAATTATAACAGTTTCCGTGTCAACCCGGGGATAAAATATAGCCGATGTCACCCAGCGATAATATTAGGTGCCGGTTTAATAAGGAAATAAATTCAACAACCATTTTTTAAATTTTTTTTTGTCAGTAGACTCTCTGATGATGGAACATCGTAGGTAATAAAAAATTTGCTCACTATTCAATTAAAAACAACTTATAAATCTACGAGTATGAATTACAACCTAAGAAAAAAAGCAGAGTCGAAACACTTCAAAAATTAAGGCGCTTAACGCATTAGGCGTACAATTCCTAAAGAAAATTACGCTAGGCTAAGACGGTACGCCAACAAAATAAGAATTTCCATAAGGAATTTTTTATGACATTAAAAACAAACTTTTATGAGCAACATAGCCCAGGAGCCGTGGCTCCATCAAGTTTATAGAAAGAATATTAAGTAAAACTTCTCTAAAATATAATTTTAGGTCAGCGCGTATTGTGTTTATGGCAATTATTTCAAATGCCAAGAATGAAATCACATAATTAATTTGGTTACTGAAATTAATAGGTATGTAGTGATTAACTTCGGTCATATATATCTACTTTGGATATGATTGCACTTTGAGTGCAGTTGTGAACGCCTATAATTTAGAGTAAACTGAAAGTGACATAATATTCTTCATTCGACTGCTTCGGTGGCATGACCTACTAATGACTACTAATTTTAATGTAATTAGAAAAAAAAATGTAACGTCGTTATAATTGTGATGTTTGCTGATACTGTATCAGCCAACATCAGAGGTAGAAAAAATGTTTTGTACTCGTAAACAAAAGAATGTGTTACCAAATCATAAGGATAGTCACTGAATTAGGTTGTGTTTATAATCTTGTTATTAGAGCACAATAAACTTCCTTATATGTACTAATCATCAATATCAATACACTTAATAAAATCGTAACAGGTCGCTGTCTGCACAATGAAGATACCTATATAAGAAAAAGGTTATAGGGGGGCTTTATGGACGCGATAGAACCCAAAACAATGGTTTTTAGAATTCTTGACTGTTTGTCTGTACGTTTGTGCACGCTAATCTCAGCAACCGCTCAACCGATTGCGATGCGGTTTTCTTTATTGCGTTACGGTTTGCTCCACTTAACATTTAGTGTTTGTTTCATGTCAATCAGTTCATAAATAAAAAAATTATATCAATCTAAAGATAATGCAGCGTACGAAGTCGCGGGCTACAGCTAGTAACTAATAAATAAGTATGTTCTTTCTGAATTTGAAGTAAACGAAACCTAAGTTAATACAGCAATAATTTCTTCTACTGAAATTGGGAACAAAACATGGATCGAGCATGAAATTTTGGCTTAAATCAGGTCAACGCTGACGAATAAGTATCTATAAAATAGTTTATGAAATTGAACTATAAGACACAAAAAATCAAAAACCTGTGTAGTAAAAATGTAGTAGTGAAACTTTTTGATACTTTTTACTAAAGCTAGCTCCTCAACTATTAACCAAGACGGCATTTGCGTGAAGCAACAATTCAAAACTTACTGTTCCAACATTCATTCATTTAAAAAACATCCAGGTTTATACTTACACATTTTCTGTGGTCTCATAAAATATTTTTATTCCCTGGTTGGACGTTTAAAAAAGTTTTGATTGAAACATTACGAATGTTATAAAGAATGGGCGAAGTTCGGTGCATGTCATGTTTTTTTTTTAATTATCTCTATAACTTAAGAGTAATGTAGTAAAACATTAATCTATACTAATATTATAAAGAAGTAAAGTTTGTGTGTTTGTTAAATTGTAAGGGGTAATCTCGGGATCTACGGAACCGATTTTAAAAATTCTTTCACCAATAGAAAGCTACGTTATTGTGAAGTCTCATAGGCTATATAGCATCGCGCTACAACTAATAGGAGCGGAGCAGTAATAGTAAATGTGTTAAAAACGGGGGACGACGGAAACAGGTAATACTCTCTCTTATGTGGCGCAAACGAAGTTGCGCGGGTCAGCTAGTATTTAAATATTTTAGAAGGTATATGAATATTAAGTTGTGATTGGTAAAGTATATTGAAGCATCGAAAATTGTTTTAAAACGATATTAAAAGATCGCTAGAGTTGATTTATTGGCCAAATTAATAATTACTAGCTGATACCCGCAGCTTCGCCCGCGTGAAATTTGTTCCCGTGGGAACTTATTCCCGGGATGAAAAGTAGTCTATGTGTTATTCCAGACTATAATATATCTCTGTACCGAATTTCAGCCCGATTCAGCGGTTTGAGCGTGAAAGAGTAACAAACATCCACACTCACAAACTTTCGCATTTATAATATTAGTAAGAAGTAAGATATAGAGCCTATTATCGTGCTGAAATTCACAAGCGCAGGTTGTGGTTATCTACTGTGGAAATTTTCAAACGGCATACAAGGTCTTTAATTTTGCTTAACGAGAGACATACTAGCAACCGGGACCAAAGACATAATTTGCGTCTTTCTAAACGAAAAAACGCTCATCACCCATTTGAAAATCAGCCGGCCGTAAGATACAGGTATATTACTATTGTCATAAGATGCAATGATCATTTACAGAACACTGAGTCCGCGGGTTTGCCAGCACTTCAGTATCATCCAACCAAAAATAATATCAGACAACATTAAAGTAATTTAAAACTATTTGAACATTTAAATATAATGTAGTACTATATAATTCCGTTATATAGAGACCGGGAGTGCGCCATGGCACTTAATTTTAATGCAAGTAATAATTTTACCAAAAGCTTATTGTGTATTGGATAATATAAAGTTGACTTAACGATACAATTCCGTTGTAAGTTTCCATAGTCGAAATTATTTTAATCGTTACTTTGGAATGCTTTGGCATCCAGCCAGTATACGGATCTGACATCATACTTTATTCGGGAGAAAAAGTTAATACTTTAAAGACTGCGTAAAAAGGTAGTATCTCTAATAAAATTCTCAGGACCTAACATAATTCAGGTTTATGCATAAACATTTTAGTTTGGTTTTTAGTATGGTTTACAATTACTTACTAATAAGAAGATACATGAAGATGTTTGTTGCTCAATCATGCTCTTACCCCTAAAATATTTTGACTGAAAAAACGTGTATACAGGTCACAGGGCCGAGACTCTGAGACTCTGGATTCATATAAAGGCTACTTTTAGCCCCTCTCTATAAAATGAAGTGCAGAGGGGCTTATGGCGAGACTTTGTCTGTAGTCTGTGACTCTGTCGCATTAAACTACGTCACAAGGTCACGTGGAGCATCTGTTCAAAGTTTCTTCTTTATTCCGAGAATAAGTTTCAGTGCGGTCTCTGTCAATGGCCTCAGCTTTGACAGATGACCACTTTAAGCTAAAGCTTTATGTTTTTCGTTTGTTATAAATCACATATAAATTCAACAAATCAGATTAAAATCATTTCACTGGTATAAATCTAAACAAATCACATTCAAAACTGTACAACGACAGATAATTTTTATCATAAAATCTTTACGAAGAACAAAAGAATGACTTGCAAGTCGTACATACCTCATTCGCTCACTTAATCTAATTAATCAGTGTGAACTTAGAACGAATGAACATGGAATGATTTGCATTTTCATAGGATTTTTAGGGTTCAGTACCGAAAGAGAGAAAACCCTACTTCTGGCACACTACATTCTGGTAAATCTGTTATAACCTGTATTTGTATATTATACTAGCTGACCCGCGCAACTTCGTTTGCGTGATAAATGAAGAACCGCTCGACCGATTTTGTGCAAACTTCACATAAACCATCTACTAAATAGTCCGACCAAAGCCTAAAAATTTGGTTTGGATAGGTGAGCCCGTTCTTGAGTTATAAAATTACAACGAAAAGTGGCATTGATTTTTATATATATAGATATAACATATATTACCTACTGGAAGTTAAAAGAGTGGCCGGAGTTTTATTTTATTGCGTTGCGAATCTGGCAGTAAATGTAAATATAGAATCAATCATTTGGACGTTCATAAGCGTTACATTGTGACCTGTATTAAAAAAGATTTTTTTTTTTTTTTTTTCATTCATTTTCGTTTTCAATAAATTGATCTGAATCACTTCGCTGTTTTTCCATTTGCCCGTCTGTCTGAGCAAGCCAGCGAGTCGCTGTTTTCTGTTGTCGCTATAACAACAATTATTTAAAACAGAAACAAATTAATTTTTGAGGGTGTCCCCCATACAAGAGTGCTTTCCTAAAGTTTTTTTGGTACGGATACCTCCGTGTACGAGTCCTACTCGCACTTGGCCGATTTTATAATTCCGTTTGAAAAAACTTGAATAGTGACGGTGTATATAATGAAGATTTATTTCTTTTGCTATTCATTTATTGTTCTTTTAAAAGATAAAAGTCTCATTCACTCATTCATTAATTTCAATTTTAGTAACGGTTTATTGAAAGTGCTCAGCGGTGTTTAATATCATTGTAATTAATATAATATGTGCAAATGGGTCATTAATGATGATAATACGCTTTTAGATCCCGTTGCTTAAATTTGTGTGTGATCAAGTTTCGGGATCGATGCTCGTTCGATAATTATTATTAAGTTCTTGTGCAAACAGGCAACCAGAGGCTCGTGTTTTGTGATAAGAATTAAAATACCTGTGCTAGTATTTTAGGATTACTTACGTATTTAAGTAGACACTTACAGTGGGGTTAGTCAATGCCTTCAAAGTTATGCAGCGAGCTATAGAACGGGCAATGCTTAGGGTATCTCTGAGTGATAGACTCCGAAATGGTACTATTCCGCAGAGAACTAAAGTGGTCGACATAGCTCGCAGAATAAGCACCAGAATAGGCTACCAGACGAAATTAAAAGTATGTCCCTTAATAAGTTTAATAGATTTGTAAAAGGTAAATTGTACTGCATGGTATACTACAATCAATGATTTGTTGGATAAGGAAGTCTGGAAATGACTTGCTCTGCTGGAATCTCAAAAAATTTTTTAAAAGAAATAAGTTTTTAGATTCTTTAAAATTATAAATAGAGCAAAAAAAAGAATAACCCGCTGAGTTTCTTGCCAGTTCTTCTCAGGTGGGTCGCGTTGTGAACTGGTGGTAGAGTTTTGTTTTTTATTCTGGACGTTTTACAAGCGCATCTGTATAATGCCTAAGTGAAATAAATAAAATTTTGATTTTGAGCACATTGAAGTGGCAGTGGGCTGGCCACAGTGGCCACATCTGCAGAAAAACCGACGGCCGATGGAGCAAACGGGTTCTAGAGTGGAGACCGCGACTCGACAAACGTGGGCTAGGACGTCCACCCGCCAGATGAACCGACGACCTGGTAAAGTACTGGGACTGGATGCGGAAGGTGCAAGACTGTGTACTGTGACGTAAATTGGTAGAGGCCTACGTCCAGGAGTGAACTGCCATAGGCTGATTTGATTGATTGATTGAAGTACCCAAGGGAGGACCGTGACCTTGTCCCACGTGCGTCTTTTCCAAGAGGAATCGGAATTCTAAATAGTAGGCCAGATGTAAGGGCCCCATATACGGTACGATTCATCGTTACAATCCGTCGCTTCAGACCGTGCGAAACGACGGATCTGTAATGTATGTTACAATCGTTAACGATTTACTTGATCGCAGACGATATCGGAGATCGCAACAAAAACCTATCATGAATATCGTAACGATGAATCGATAGTGTGGCTCTTGTGATCAACGATTTGATTTTTGTCTCAGTCGCTTTAATAGAAATTTCTTAACCCACACTTTTCTAGGTTTTCTTGTTTTCTTCTGTAACATAATCAAAGTTACCTACGTAAGAAAAGAAGTTCATTTTCCATTTTACAGGGCACGTATTGAATTTTTGAGCAAATCTTTATCGTTCGATTTCAAATGATTAAATGATAGATCGTAACGACCAATCGCTCCGTGTATGAGCGGCAGCACTACATACCAGTCGTTTCGATCAGTCTAAGGCGATCGATCGTAGCGATGAATCGTACCGTATATGGGGCGCTTTAGGATTTCAACAAAAGGTTGGTCAGGCATCTTTTAGGGGCACTTTTTCCTATGGCAAATAAGAGTACCGTACCACACGGGCTTATGACCATTAGCCCTTGTGGCTTAGTGTTAGCTCTCTTGCTAACTAGCTAACACGTTAAAAAGGCTAGACACGTGACAGTACTTCATAAATAACTCGGTACTAATAGAGGGCGCCATTGATCGAGCCCAATTTACAAGTAATTGAGAATAAATCAAGTATATTGAAGAGCAATCACAAATGAACGATGTTTTCTCTAATTTTGGACAAAATAAATACGTAATTATTAGTATTGTGCTTGTAATTGAGAGCTTTGATACATCAAGAACGTACTCTTGTATAATTGGGATAATTGGTATTTAAAACTTTAATAATTTATTGATTTATTTTTCTTCATTTCCCCCTGTGTGGCGTTCAAGCCTCGTGTGGCGACGGGAAAGAGCACAAAATGTCGAAACTCCAAAAGACTTTGTAAGATGAAAAGTGGGCAAATAATATGCCTGCACCTAACCCTACAGGGATAAAAGGCATATGATCATCAAAGGTCTTGGTAGGTACCCAACACATACAGCTTCAAACATAAGTAAAATCGAGAAAAATTAAGTACCGGACCAATAAGTACCTACTAATTTTAAAAATTTATTTCAACAGCAGGCAGTCACAACCTGCGCCTGTCCATTTAAACACGGCAATACGGCTCACCACCTATTACGTGGGACAAATTATACAAAGGTGAAATGTGGGCATATAATATGCCTCTGCCTACCCCTTTGGGGATAAAGGCGTGACCATATGTATGTATGTAGTTTAGGTATTGGAGACTGCTCCTCCTGATACTTCAGGATGTCCTTGATATGGTACTCCCCAAGATCCTTACCGTCCAGATCTGACAGCCTATATACTAAAGGGGATCGTTTAGCAGTCACCACACATTTAAGGAACTTAGGAGCTAGCTTAGAAGTAAAATTCTTGGCCTTGTTGGACAGGTAGAACGTGCGTTTGTAAACTATCTGTCCCACTTTCAGCTCTACATGCCTTTTTCTGAGGTTGTAATACTTTTCATTACGCTGGTGGGCAACGTTCAAATGTTTCCTCACCTGGTCGTAAATGCGTTGTATTTCTCTCAGCTTGACACCGAAGGCTGATGGATCGTCTACAGAGACTGAAGTAGGATGGCACGCGATATCTGTCTGCCTGTATAACACTCCATCCCCAATAAATTCCCTACCATGTACCAAAAAGTAAGGAGTGAAACGAGTTGCTTCGTTAACTGCAGTGTTTAAAGCACACTGTATCTCAACCAAGAACTGATCCCAAGACTTGTGTTGCGACTTCACATAGCATGAGATCGCTTGAACAACATTACGAATAGCTCGTTCCGCCTGATTAGTTTGGGCATGATACCTAGGGTTATAATATATATTAGGTACATTGTATTTAGCCAACAGATCCTTAAATGGCTTACTCACAAACTGAGGGCCATTATCCATGTAAATAGTCTTGCAGACTCCGTGCACGAGAAACACACTCTTCTCTATGAACCTCGCGACTACAGCGCCTGTGGCAACCCGAACAGGGCACAACATGACGTATTTGCTAAAGTAGTCGGAGACCACGATCAGGTGTACGTTTCTATTGCTCGAAGTGGGAAAGGGACCAAGCAGATCGACAGAGATAGCTTCGAATGGCTTCGAAACCCGCTTCGGGCTACCCATTAGGCCGGGACGAGACGTATTTACGGGTTTGTACTGCTTGCATGTTTCGCAATTCCCAACATATTCTTTGACGTCCTCGTACATCTTGGGCCAGTAATAATTTAGGGCTAACCTTTTATGCGTCTTCCAAACGCCACCATGGGCACTAAGTGTGTCATCGTGGTACTTAGAGAGCAGGGGCAAGCGATCCTCCTGAGGTACCACCAGCTTCCAGTCAAAGTCTGAAGTCAAAGAATATTTATTTTTAGTTAACCTATATAGAAGGTTGTCACGAATGTCATAATTTGGTGACTTCCTAGGGTTCTTCCGAACACTATTCATGGTGTGGTCATACCACGGGTCTTTAGTGGGTACTGCATCGAGGGAATCAATTTTGATACGAGACAGAGCATCAGGTACAACGTGGTCTTTACCTTTTCGATGCTCTATGTCAAAATCGAATTGACTGAGCCTCATGCTCCAACGTGCTAGACGACCCGTGGGATTTTTTAGCTTATGGAACCACAGAAGAGATGAATGATCCGTGACGACCGTACATTTTTGGCCTTCGACGTACTGTCGAAATTGTTCCAAAGCGAAAATCACGGCCAGAAGTTCTCGCTCAGTTGTGCTGTAGTTCACCTCATTCTTGTTAAGAGAACGGCTACAGTAGGCGATAGGGTGCTCAACACCATCGTGAGTTTGTGTCAGTACAGCAGCAACTGAGTAAGCTGACGCGTCACTAAGAATGCGGAAGGGCATCTCAAAGTTAGGCATTTTTAATATAGGGGCAGAAACCAAGGCTGACTTTAGCAGGTTAAAGGACTGTTCAGCCTCAGGGGTCCATTCGAACTTAAGGTTCGTAGAAGTCAGTTTGCACAGAGGTTTACTAATCTTCGAGAAGTTGTTAACAAAGCGACGATACCAGCCGGCCATTCCCAGAAATCTCTTAACCTCCTTAGGGTTAGAAGGGGTGGGATAGTTGAGGATAACCTCAACTTTACCCGGGTCTGTCCGTAGGCCATGTTTGTCCACATAATACCCCAGGTATTTGAGTTCACTCCGACAAAAGTGGGATTTTTTCATGTTAATAGTTAGGCCAGCATCCTTGAGTTGCTGATAGACTCTATGTAAGAGCTCTACATGCTCCTCAAAGGTGCTGGACACACAGACTATGTCATCCTGAAACGCAAATACCTTGTTGTCGAACTCGGGACCAAACAGACGGTCCATGAGGCGTTGCATCGTGGCACTGGCCCCGACAAGACCGAAGCACATCGAATTGTAGTGGAATAATCCTCTCCGGGGAACCGTAAAAGCAGTCTTCTCAGCAGACTGGGGTGAGTCAAATGGAATCTGCCAGTAAGCCGCACTCAAATCTACAGAAGTTAAATACTTAGCGTTATTAAGGTGGTCCAAGATTTGATTGATATAGGGTAAGGGGTAGGCGTCACTCTTTGACACAGAGTTCAGCTTGCGAGAGTCCAAGCACAATCTGAGGTCGCCGTTCGCCTTCTCCACCATGACCACTGGAGAGTTCCAGGCGGATTGAGACGGGGACACTACTCCCATCTCCAGCATTCGGTCCAGCTCGGCTTCCAGGGCCTTCTGCTTAAGGGGAGAGAGCGGATAATAACGCTGCTTGATCGGCTTGCTGTCACCAGTGTCAATGACATGGTGCACAAGTGAGGTCCGACCTAAACCCACCTTATCAGTGTTCAACGAGTCGAACTTTTCAATGACCTCGTTGATTACACACCTTTGTTTAGTTGTCAGGTTGTCGTAATCCTCGAGGCCACCGTTAAGGGACACAGACTCTATAGGATTATTATCACTAAAACTATCAAGGCTAATATTTTGTAAAATTAATTTATCACTTAACTTAAATTGTTGCCAGAAATCCACACCAAATATCATGGAGGTGGTTATACCTGGGACAACATAGAACTTGACAACTCGGATAACCGAATTGTACTCAATTGGCAAAGAGATACAACCCAGACATTGCAAGTGAGTGCTGTCTGCAGTTGTAACACGAAAAGTAGGATTGATACTCACAAGATCAAAACCCAGTTCCAAGAAGATGCGGTGCGCTCCCTTACCTAGTATAGAGCAGGAGGCACCGGAATCTAGAAGGCCTAAGACATTTAAATTTAAAACCTTAACAACTAGATACGGTCTAATGTCACTATCCCGTTTAGGAAACAGGACCTTATCAGAAATAGACTCAGATACAGAGTAATGCACAGAGTTCCTAACAAGGCCCTGGCTTACGCGTTTTTTGACTTGCTAGTACAGTGTGAGCAGTCTGGGGTCTTGACTCCTTTGAGACCACACCGGAAACACACCAGCTCCCTTGACTGTGTGCAGCTGTATGCAGTGTGACCGCCCCCGCCGCAACGAAAGCATTTGCGATCGTGGGGGGTAACCGGCGTCTCCACTGCAGACACCTGCTTAGCGGGCTTTTGTACACCTTTGTTCTTAAGCTGGTGTAAGTCAGATGTAATCTCAAACTTGTCAAGAGCAGGCTCATGGAAAGCGTCTGCCCTAGTACGCGCAAGCTCCAAGCGCTTACCCAAACGTCTCAAGTCATCTACAGAGTTGACATCATGCAAGGCCAGTTCCTTCATGTAGTCAGGTCTAATGTTGTGCATGAGAATGTCCAGCTGTTCCTCACTGGGCATCTTACATGACAACCTTGAGAACATGGCTTGCATTGTACATATATAGTTAACCAAGGACTCAGAGCGGGCTTGTGTACGCTGTCTTATCTCGTTCCTGAGGCGGTAATCATAATCAGGAATATCGAAGGTATCTCTAAGCTCACTAATAAGATCCTCATATGAGATGAAGTTAGCTTTGTTTGTACGGAACCAAGACAAAGCCGGTCCATCCAACAGGTCGGAGAAAGCCATAAGGAGTCTAGGCTTAGTAACCTCCCGAGCACATCTAAGTTCCTCTAATCTCTCTAAAAACACACGTACACAAGTAGAACCATCATATTTTAAGTTAAATGAACATAAGTTAAGGGGACGTTCTTTATACACTATGTTACATGTAGAACTATTCCTACTTGAACTAGCTCGCACCGAGCGGTCCTCTCTCACTACTGGTGAAGTATATTCCACCTGGTCACGACCCGAAGGATCATCACCATCATCATCCGAACCTTCGGATTCAGAATCACTACTGGGTTCAGCCCTAGCGATGATCTTCACTAGCCTACCACGAATATCCACCAGGTCGGGGCAATCCAGACCACAACGAGCTAACCTACTCAATAAGTAGTTGGCCCTGAGGGACACCCTAAGACGACTACCCTTATTAATGAAGATGTCACCTGACTGAATAGCCTCCTCCAGCTCGGACACCTTCGGGAGGCAGATCGAGAGCTCAGCCGATGCATCAGCGGGTACCGGAGCACTCGCTTTGATGCTACCTCGACGGACGAGTCGGTGTGCCGCTCTTAGCTCACTCCGAAGGCCAGACACTGTCGTTTCCGGTTCCACTGAAATACCCATGTGGGACAGCTCGTTAGCAAGTTCATCCTTTCTTAAATAATTAATATATTTTTTCATCTGTGCCATTATGTAAAAATTTACTTACAACAATTATAAAGATAAAATGGCACAGATAGGGATCAATTACAAAGTAAAAATGTAAATTGAGTTACAACAAAGTGTACTAAGTTAGGTAATTATGTTTCAAATTGACTTTTAGAATTTAACAAAGATTAAGGGTATATTAAGAGAGAAAAGTTTCTAAATTTTCTGATAACACAGTTCAGGTTAACATTCAAAATTACAAGGTATGTACACACCTTATAAAAAAGTTTTAAGTTACACAGAGAAATTCACTAAGTTAACACAGAGAGATTCACTAAGTTTACCTTACAAGGTGAAGCTATAGGATAATATATATTATATATTAATCTACACTAATAATATAATAAATATATGTGTGCACCATAAAAAAAGAAAAAAAAACACAATAAGAAAAAGAAGTGGGTATGCCAAATAAAATCAAAAAGTTTTTCCAAAATCACAGCTATTTTAAATTTTTGAATTTAGAATTTTGTGTCTTTTCCAGCCAAAGATGTAGGGAGCTGGAAGAAGACGAAAGGGAAGGTTTTGTGCTTAGCTGCTAGCACCACCAATTAACGTCCTGGAGCGTCTCGGACGATATTACAGGATGGTTTCGCCAGAGATAACCACCTATGCACACACACCAGACTGAGACTACCGCAGAGTAGACCCAGAGATTTGCCACTACGTTGGGAGCCAAATTTGTAACCCAAAGATGTTCTGTGTTACTCACCAACTAGCGTGAGGTAGCTATGCAGAGAACTCTATCCCAGGGCGCCTTATTTCTGAGTTTCCAGTCTGTGTGCAAGGGTAGGCTAGGGCTCTGACGAAAACAGACAATAGGGTGTACACACATATATTTACTAAGTACACAGAGATACACAGAGACACACAGAGAGCTTATTCACTGATAGACACAAATATCACAGGTACACAGAAATAAAGTCTAATTCCACTTGATAGACCACTGCCGCGTGAGCAGGTAGAACGGGTAAGCAGCTAACTACACTGTAATAGGGTGACAGTTACTGGCCTTGAGTAAGCTGAGAGCAGCACAGCCCTAGAATGCCACGTGGAGGCGGCTGGTCCCTCTCAAAACACCTCGCTCATGTAGTCCACGTGTCATTGGGTGTGGCTCTGCCAACCGTGGACGGGCCGCTTTTCCCCGTAGTAAAAAAAACCCTGTTATGACAAGTAAACGACAAATGAAATAACTGACATCGCGACCGACGAAATTCGAACCGCTTAGCAAACAAGAAATGACGCTTACCGGTATCCCGGGTGTAGGTTGACACAGAGTCCAACTCCTTCCGAAGAGAATAAGTTAACTCAGACTAATTCCTTAACAGGTCCTCATGTTGCAACTAACAACCTCCAAAGCTAAATTGAGGCGTGCCACTCAGAGTAATATCAATCCCTCGTCCTTAGCCGATGGTCAAAAGAGACTCGGAACCTTGTATCAGGGCTTTATCCTCTCTCTCACGTGGAATCGTCTCGAATTTTTCATCTAAAACCAGCTTTCATTCAATGCAGAAAACGATTCGTCACTCGTCCTTATGACATCCTGTCATTCTGACAGCAGAAATGTCACCACTGACAACCGATTAAAAAAAGATAACTAGATAAGGCTGCTTTCACATCCTGAATACTGCATCTATAGAAAATATATGCTACAACTCCAAAAGACTTTGTAAGATGAAAAGTGGGCAAATAATATGCCTGCACCTAACCCTACAGGGATAAAAGGCATATGATCATCAAAGGTCTTGGTAGGTACCCAACACATACAGCTTCAAACATAAGTAAAATCGAGAAAAATTAAGTACCGGACCAATAAGTACCTACTAATTTTAAAAATTTATTTCAACAGCAGGCAGTCACAACCTGCGCCTGTCCATTTAAACACGGCAATACGGCTCACCACCTATTACGTGGGACAAATTATACAAAGGTGAAATGTGGGCATATAATATGCCTCTGCCTACCCCTTTGGGGATAAAGGCGTGACCATATGTATGTATGTAGTTTAAAAAAAATACAAACGCTCAATCTCCTAAATTGCGACACACAAAACCGTAATTCAAAATCTCAGACAATAATCAAATTTATCCTTAGATCATCTAACCACAGGATGCGCCTTACTTAAGCATTGTTTTCTGCCATTGCACATGACCATTTGGTCTTTTGGCTTTATAAAAAGCCTGTACATCAGTACATCATTTTATATGATTAAACTAGTACATTTCATTGTAGTTGACTGTACAATAACAATTAACACACAACAGCCATTACGCGTTTGTCGATTAATACATTTTTAATTGCAATGAAATTTTATATGCCTTTGTGTTTCCCCCTTCACTTGTATGAAAACTGGCAGAATATTTTTGTATGCGGTGGTTCGCAAAGGCTAGTCCCGTGTTATATGGTCTAAGAATTTATCTGTCGTTTTGAGACACTCGTAAATTTCCTTCAGAACTTTATTGGTAGACCTTACGACCTGAAAGATAGATCTTGTCTGACCCTTGTACGGAACCTTGGATTATGATAGTGAGCCACAAATTTTGAGATTTAAATAGCAAATTGGGGGGTAGCCTTCTGAAGTTTATTTGTTTGGTGATTGCAAATGTGATATGATGGAATGATATGATAAAGATTTACGAAACATAAGGTTTACATACAAATAAGACACAGTTGTTTTGTCTATTAGTAAGTAAAGTAGAGAAGAGAGCTTTCATTTTTTTTAAATCATTGATTTTTTGAGATATGATATTTATTTATTTATTATTTTTTTTTAATGTGAGGGAATATCCTCAAGGATGTTATGCCGGACTCCTACCGACTAAAAACCTCACGTAACGCCCAACAGCCTATGGTTGGGAGCCACGGGTAAGCCCTCGGAAGGATGTCCTAGGACTCCCAACATAAGCTCGCCAAATTGACGTCGCCACTGATGGAAAGCCGTGGCGCATCTAGCGATTGGGAGCCACTCTCACAGTCCGTTAGACTTCTGACAGTGGTGCTCAAGTTGGCGGCCCTGTGATGTGCCTCTTCACGCTCCGCTTGAAAAGCCCGAGATTGTAAGATGAGGGAAACACGTGTGCGGGCCGATCGTTATGGTTTTTATAGTTCGATAAAGGACCGATATTTTAAAACGCTCAGTTCTGGCTTAGATTCTTTCCACTGTATATGAGAGGCACCTCTGCCCGGCACGCGTTGTTCGGGATCGGAAAGAAGAGGGTGGGATCAGGTTGAAGAGCTCTTCAGAACATTTGCCGTGATGCATTCGGTAGAAGGCAGCAAGGACGCTATGGTTCTTCGCCGCGGTTCGAGGCCTCCCGTCACCTCAGGACCAATAATTCGGATAGCATGTCTTTGCATAGCATCAAGCGCGTCTAGTAACTTTCTGACCCGAGTAACACATACGAAATTTAGGCTAAGTATTCGCTGTCAACTTTCTGTGACATTGGACAACTGCCAGAAGTCTTACGGACTGTGAGAGCTAGGTGTCACCGTAATAGCTTTCCATCGGGCTGGCGACGGCAATCTGGCGAGCCTAATATAAAAATAAACATAACCATAATAAAAAAAAGTGCGAGTCGGATCGTGCATGAAAGGTTCGTTCAAAAATCGGCAAAACTCACGTTTGTTGTATAGCAGCCCCCTTTAAACCTCCCTTTTTTATTTTAGTATTTGTTGTTATAGCGGCAACAGAAATGCATTATCTGTAAAAAATTTAGCTATCTAACTATTATGGTTCCTGAGATACAGTCTCGTGACGGACAGACAGACTAACAGACAGCAAAGTCTCATAAATAAGGTCCCATTTTTACCATTTGGGTACGGAACCCTAAACAAGAAAGCCGAGTGAGATCGTTCTCACCAGACTGCCTCTCTGTAACACGTTTATTGTGAAAGTTCAATCCGATTGACGTTGTCATTTTTGTTTTATTTCAAACTTTGAACAGATGATCTACGTGACCTAGTGACGTAGTTTAATGCAAGAGAGTCACAGACTACAGACAAAGTCTCGACATAAGCCCCTCTGCACTCTATTTTATAGAGAGGGGCTAAAAGGTAGTCGATAACTTTTACGTATGTCAATTGCGACAATAATACCGAAAATCAGTAGCTTTACTATAATAATTACACCAGTTACAACCCTTTTATTAATTCCAAACCAATTTAACATTAATTTTCCAATACCTATCTAATGAACAAAATAATTCAATTTCAGCGTACCTAGTCACTAATTAGTATAAAGATTAATTATTTTCCGCTTAATCAGATTTCGTGTTAATACCATTTTGCGTTATTGATGTCCTAGTTTTAGAACCCAATTAATTTATGACGGTAGTTTTAATAGAACCGAGGATATAATGGCAGTTACGTTTTTTTAGAATCCCCTACTAATATAATAAATGCTAAAGAAACTGTTACTGTAAATGATACACGCCTAATGAAGCAGTGAATCTTTTCGGATGAAGCTAGGATAGGAATAGTGCTTGGAGAAGGACATAGGTAGGTACTAATTTTTATCCCAGCTATAAATTCTATTGGGAAGCGAGTACAGATCCCATGACGATAGCGGAGTCACGTATATTAATTACACAAAGACAGACATTGTTAAGGTACGGAACCCTAGTAATTTTCCTCATTCGCTCAAATTTCTACAGGGCAATACTGTCTTAAAGCTAATGGATCCGTTTCACAGTATTAACTATAAAACGATCATCACTGACGAAACTCGATAGCGGGAACTTAGTTAAGTATTAACTCGAAACTATCTACAACTTTAAGTTCATAACTAAGCGCTTAAAACACCCTTCTAAAGATTTTGACACTTTAAGATGAAGTTTGGAACTTTATCTCGAGTTTTCTAAGATGATAAATATATGGTTTACGTGTAAAGGGTTACCTAAAAGGATTATTCTCATATACGTATATAATTTGGGACTTCACACGTTTAACTATTTCTTACGTAAGTAACTAGTGCCTTAGTTAGATCCGATAGGGGTTTTCTTCCGCGAACGCTTAGGTTGTGGAATGATCTTCCTGCCTCGGTTTTCCCTAACGCCTACAGTATGGGGTTCTTCAAAAGGGGTCTAAGAAGGTTTTTACAGGGTCGGCAGCGCGAGTGTGGCGCCTCTGGTGTTGCAAACGTTCATAGGCTGCGGTGACCACCAGTCCTTCTGGTGGGCCGTATGCTTGTCTGCCACCTTGGTGGTATAAAAAAAAAGTTAATAGTATCACGTTAAGTCTGGGTGTAAAAAACAGGTCTATTTAAATATATAGAATTATTTTCAGTTAGCTTATAGGAAGGTAATAAAGTATTATCTTAAAAAAAAAATATTAAGCGACTAAGCGAGTCTCAATTTCGATACGGATGGTGTGTTTCCCATACAGGCAACAGGATGCATTTTTCAACCAGTTTTCATGAAACTTGGTAATAACGTACGGAATTTTTAGGAATGGGAAAAGGTCAAAATTTATCGAAGTTCGTCAAAGGACTTGATCAAATTTCCAGGAAACGATATTACACGAGTTGACGTAAAGGTTTTTAAAAAAAAATGTTAAAAGTGTTCAAAAATTATCGTGTTGGGTTCGTTTCTTAAAACCTTATGTATGATAGTGGAACAAACATAAAGTAGGTATAGATAGAGCTTAGAGTTTTAAATACAAATTATCGTTTTTAATCTTACTTCTTATTTTTACTAATATCATAAATGCGATAGTTTCAGTGTGGATGTTTCTTATTCTTTCATGCCTTAACGGCTGAACGGATCTTGCTGAAATTTGGTACAAGGATATATATTATAGTCTGGATTGACAATAGGCTTTATATTCGTGGAATAAAGTTCCCTTGGAAAGCCGGAACGGGTACAAAATACGACGCGGGCGGAGACGAGGGCGTCATCTAGTCTTCTGAATTACGCAAATCTTAGAGCGTTGTCATATAGACAAATGAATGAAGAACTCCAAACTGCAAGCGCTCAAAACATAACCTACAAAAAACCCAAATCAATATTTAAAAGTAAAACATTCCAAAATCAGAACTCGAGCCAATTAAATGAAAAGATGTTCGGAAATCAAATCGTAATTACGCAAATCCTAGAGCGTTGTCATAGACAAATGAATGAAGAACTCAAAAAAATTTTTAACAAAAAAAAACCGACTTCAAACAAAAACTAAAAATTTAAAAATAAAATTAACATAGCACAAAGTAATAGGTAGTATATTTAGTTTTATATCAGATATTATTCAATGTAATACTGAAATCGGCGCCAAGTTAAACTATAGGTTTAGGTAGATATTATTAATCTCTCATAGAAATATTGGCACCGACTTCAGTATTACAGTCAATAATATCTGATAAAAAACTAAATAAACTACCTATTACTTTGTGCTATGTTAATTTTATTTTTCAATTTTTAGTTTTTGTTTGAAGTCGGTTTTTTTTTGTTAAAAATTTTTTTTTCATGATTTTCAGTGACGGTTAGACTGAAATTATATCTGTCTAGGGGTAATGTTCTCCCCTATACAAATTAATCAAGCCCAAACACAAGATAACTGCTGTAAATCGTTAAGGAATTCCCTCGATTCGAGGGATTTCTTCGATTTCTCCAGGATCCCAGCATCCGATTCTGACTTCCTGTATATGGGACCACATGTCAAACAAAAAAAGATTTTCAAAATCGGTCAACTCCTTCAAGCGATTTGCCGGTAACAAACATAAAAAAAAAAAAAAAAAAATACAGACGAATTGAGATGCTCCTCCTTTTTTGGAAGTCGGTTAAAAACTACAAGAGCTCAAAACAGAAACAATAAAAAAAACAAATCAATATTTAAAAGAAAACATTCCAAAATCAAAACTCGAGCCAATCAAATGAAAAGACGTTCGGAAATCAAATCGTTCATATCTATTCAAATCAATCAGCTATAAAAACGTTGTCCACTTAGGAACGTGCTCCAAGTGACAATTGCCGACCTACGATGTTGAATGTGCCTTGTGTCAATTGGCTGTCTCTTGGGACAGCGTGTGTCAATCTTTTTGGAAATGTTCGTGTATTTTGTTACGGTAATATTATTGTGTGAGCATAAATAAATATTGTTATGTTCATTTTGGGGTTCCGTTGTAAACTAGAACTATTTACAACAAAAAATAGCACAGTCATTCATATTTTGTTACCTCCTCTTTTAGGGTCTGCACGAAATGGGTAAAAACAGGAACCTATTACTGAAACTGCGCTGTTGTCTGTCCATCTGTAACCAGGCTTTTATTATGAACCGTAATAGTTAAGACATTCAAGATATTCGTAGATGATGTATTTAGTTGCCGCTATAACAACAAATACTAAAAACAGAGTCCTATACTAAACATGATTTATTGAAGTAAAACTTCTTTAGGCGCGGTTAGGGAGTAAATCAGATTTTTTTTCTGACGGAAGTAACGCTTACTATTTTTACGTCTAAAAATAAAATTAGGGAGTTACTATTATAAAATTATAAAACTGAAAGCGCTCCTAGCTCGTTTTTTTATTTATTTTTTTGTTTGCTCAGTAAACGAGCGCTGCGTTACGTAGCAGACACTAAAGTCAAGGAAAGAGGACACTTTCTGTGCGGCTTTATTTTAGCAACAGATAGCTACAATCTGCCTTTGTCCGTTTCACTACTTTCACTGTCCATTTCGTGCGATTAAATGCTGCTGATGACGTTTAGAAATGTTTCTTACTTGAACCGGATTTTTTTTCACTACTTTCACTGTCCATTTCGTGCGATTAAATGCTGCTGATGACGTTTAGAAATATTTCTTACTTGAACCGGATTTTTTTTTATGAGTATCTAACTTAGTCATTAAATTTGTCAAAACTAGTTTTATTATGTAGGTACGGATAGAAGTTAGATCTTAAGCATATCGATAAAAAAAATTCTGGATCAAATTTTGAGAACCACAGGTTTCAACTCCCAACCGTCCAAACGGTCCGTAAGCGCCATGATTGGTCAGACTTGACATCACATCGTGTCCCGTCTCATCACAACTAATCTACCGGTTCGTCAGCCTTTTCTTGCTCTATTCATAAACGTCTCTTATCACCAACTTTTGTTATGTCAAATGCTTGGATTATTTAGATTTAGATCCAAGTCTAAGGATTTTATTACAGCAGCGTATTAAAATTACGAATTCGAAGACAAAAGGGATAGGTACTTTCTTATTTTATGCGTCAAGATATTTTCAAGGGCTCAAATTATCTCACAATACAAAACCTAAAATTTACCTTGTCAATGTGAACGCGAAAAGCTATGTCATACTATAAAAATACAATAGGTTTCTACAGTTTCAAGTCCGCAATCTAAGCCAACCTATGTTAATATTATACAAAGAAAAGACCCAAAACCAGTTGTGACCTGAATTACACTGAAACCGAGACCCAGCAAAGGCAGACTGCGTCACCAAGACAGTGTCACATTCCAAAATAAAATTGTCCATGTCACCAAATTTAAGTTTGTACTCTATAAATTGAGAAAGGTCATAAATCAATATCAGGCCAAGATATATATCTTCACCAAGACCTCAGTAAGTCGTACATCATGCTCCATCGAGACAGTCTAAGGTCTCAATCACATCGTATCTAAGAGGTATTTGGTTCGATTTCGACCCTTAATACTTCGGCAGGACTCATTTTGCATTCTACCTATTTACTTACAACAAAATAATTTTTAGGGTTCCGTACCCAAAAGGTAAAAACAGGAACCTATTCATGAGACTTCGCTGTCCGTCTGTCTGTCTGTCCGCCATGAGGCTGTACCACAGGAACTGTGATAGCTAGAGCTGAAATTTTCACAGATGATGTATTTCTGTTGCCGCTATGACAACAATTAATACTAAAATAAAAAAAGGAGTATTAAGAGGGGCTCCGATACAACAAATATGATTTTTTTTTTGCTATTTTTTGTACGGAACCCTCTGTGCGCGAGTACGACTCACACTGGGCCGGTTTTTATTATATGACTCCAATACATACATATGGTCACGCCTATATCCCCGAAGGGGTAGGCAGAGGCATATTACATGCCCACATTTCACCTTTGTATAATTTGTCCCACGTAATAGGTGGTGAGCCGTATTGCCGTGTTTAAATGGACAGGCGCAGGTTGTGACTGCCTGCTGTTGAAATAAAGCCTTCAACTTAGCTTAACGAATGCCATTTTACTGGCAACCGGGACCAACGGCTTAACGTGCCTTCCGAAGCACGGAAACGCTCAAATAAATGTCACAAAGTGATCACATGGATGGTCACCCATCCATGGACCGGCCATAGTGAAAGTTGCTTACTGCAGTGATCGTTTACAGAACACTGAGTCCGCGGGGCCACGAGCGCTTCGATCTCCAACCAAGTGTCTTTAATCCCAGCCACTATAATCCCAGCCACTATAATTAATATCGGAGGTATATTTATGAGACATTAAAAAGCCCAAGCTTTCTATAGCGTAGGAGGGTTCAATGAACTTGGTTATTGTTTTCTTACTAACAATATTCTGTAGTGATTCGCTACTAAATGTGGTTTGCGGGGGTGGCGACGTCGGTATATTTATCATGATAGCTAAATAGCCATTTTATTTTCTAAAGACCATTCTTTATAAAAGAACATGACATTGATAAAAATACGTTTTTATTACCTTTCAAATTCTGTAAATTAAGGCTGATATAGATTCTGGGACATCTTTTTTTTTATTCCCTTTGAAATTTAAAAAAAAAATTTGGTTTGTCAAATCACCCTTCCGAGGGCTTACCCGGGGCTCCCAATCATAGGCTGTTGGGAGTTGCATGAGGTTTTTTAGTCGGTAGGAGTCCGGCATAACATCCATGAGGATTTTCCCTCCCGTTAAAAAAAATAAAAAAGGCTGATATAGATACAGGGCAACAAATGTATGTAAATTTTTTCTTCCCATTCACATCATTTGTAATTCTACAGTCCTTTTCCATTTTAAATATGTTCATTTAATATTTTACATTTATACTTCAAAAAATGTGCCAAACACACGTAAAAACAGGATAGGTGTTTGTATATTTTATTCAATTAACCCCAAAAGGTTTTTGTAAACGCGGAACAAAAGAACGACGTTTTGGGAACGCGCTACGCATACAAAAAATATGCAAAAATTTGCACAAAACTTCAAAATTATACGAAAATCTGAATATCAAATTGGAGAGGGACACGATCATGTAGATGCGAGTAAATTTAATTATATCTCTGTTCAAATATAAAATTATAATTCGTTTCAGAGTCAGAAAGGGATGTTAATTTTATTTTTTTGAAAAAAAAAAAATCATCCGGATCAGAAAGCGACTTAAACTCGCAACAATTACGTTTTAGGAACCAATCGAATAAGTATTTCGAGCATTTTTTTTTTAAAACATCATCTTGCCCTAAAGAAAGTTAGTATCAAATCAAAAATTAAATCAAATCAGCCTATAGCAGTCCACTGCTGGACGTAGGCCTCTCCCAAATTACGTCACAAACAACACACGGTCCTATACTTCAATCAGATCAGCAAATCACAGAGGTCTTACTGTACCACGCTAACCGAATGAGTAGGTTGGAGAGTACAAGTGTCTGTCTCGACTTTTCTTCCTTTCGCTATGATCTCGTCTGTCAATCAGCAAGGCCACCACTTGCAGATTGGGTTGGTTTTGGACCCTAAGATCTAGGTAGAACCCCTTTTTGCACCTAACCTATTTGACCTGGGGTAATACCAAACTAGCACAGCCATTGACTGTTGTGGTTGAGCGATTGCACCTCTCCTAATCGACCTGAACAATAATGCCGTACCTATCTAGTTCCCGGATCGGTCAGATGGAAACTACGCGTGTACTAGACGCAATTAGGTAATAAGGGGTCATTCAATAAGTTTACTTTTCTTAAAGCTACCTCTGAGCTTGTTCATGCGTATGCTTAGATCATTATGGTCTAAGTGCGTATGTGACTCAGAAGTAAATAATATAAAGGATTATCGCTTGAAATATCGCAACATAAATTGAGATAAGATAAGATTGTGCAGAGAACAAATGCGCTATCTTATCTTAGTTCAAAAACAACATTTAAGCATTAAAAGGTGCACATTTGCATTCAAACAAGGACTTACACAATTTATTATAAGATACTTAAGAGCAATGAACTTGAATAGCCATTATATTACCTACAGAATGTATTTAAAAGAAATAAATATTTTGCTAATGGAGGACTTAGTAAAAAATAGAGGTTTTAAAATTGTATTTTCTCTACTTTAAAATAGGCCATTGGGTAGTTTACATCCAGAGCGTAATTTATTTTAGTGAAAACCTATTTTCAGGTATTTCTTATTCGATACAACAACAACAGGCAATAACAACAGGTTTTTACAACAGGCTTCCAAATGAAATAAAAAGTATGCCCTTAATTAAGTTTAAAAAGTGTATAAAAAGTAAATTGTGCTGCAGGGGCTACTATACAGTTGACGATTATTTGATTGATAAGGAAGCCTGGAAATGATCTGCTTGCTCTACTGGTGGAGTTTTAGTTTATAGTACTTTTGTAAATATGTAGTGCACAAAAAGAATAGCCCGTCGAGTTTCTTACCAGTTCTTCTCAAGTGGGCCGCGTTCCGAACTGGTGGTACCTACTATTTGATTTGTATTCATTGACGTGTCGCAAGTGCCTATGTATTAGGATTATGCGAAATAAATGTTTTATTGAGTTTGAGTTTGATAATGCGAACGTTTGTAAGTGTAATTGTCAGGTTGTTAGCTACTCTTTAACGCTCCAACGACTAAACCGATCTTGAGGAAATTTGGTACAAGCATAGATTATAGTCTGGAGTAATACAAAGAGTTTTATCCCGGGAATAACCTCCTATGGGAAGCCACACCGGGCTATCTAGAAGCTTGATAAATTATCCAAAATCATACCTGGGATTTCACTTCCCCCGATCATCGTAGCTAAGGTTTATTTAACTCATGGAGCAATAAACATGTTTATTTTACATTAATTGTAATAATTTAGAGCTTGAGGCACGAAGCCCACCCAACAGTACTTAACTGAGACCCTCGGAATGGTGTATAAATCATACAGTTAATTATTATTGGTCTACAATTGTAGAAACGTTGGTTACCGCATGTAGAGTTGTGTAATGGGAATTAATAGAATAGGCAAAATAATAGCAGTCGACTATAAGTTTTATATACATATACATGGGATAAGGTTCCGTTTTCGCTTCTAGTGGGAATATTTTGGAGGTCGTGGGTTCGATTCCCACCGGAGACAAATATTTGTGTGACCCATAAATGTTTGTCTCAAGAGTCTGAGTGTTTCTATGTATAATATGTATGCACTTAAAAAGTATATAAGTATTAATATCCGTGGTCTGATACCCGTTACACAAGCAGGTTATTCCTAGCGTACTTTGAGATCAGACAGCGTTGTGTGAAATGTCCGTTAATATTTATTTATTTATTTATTTATATATTCCTGAGATAATAAATGTACCTAATTTCAGCCAAATCCGTTCAGCTTTAGAGCGTGATTGAGAACATTCAAACACCTTCATTTACTTTCACATTTAAAACATTAGCATTAATTACGCTCGTAGCCGTCTTCCTCAGTGTTTTAAAAACGATCACTTGGTTAAGCAACTTACGCAATGGTGATAATAATACAGTTGATTGCACTTGCCGAACTTACTACACATAATCTATAGTTCTATACTAATATTATAAAAAGAAAAAAATAGTTTTTTTGTTTGTTTTTGTTTGGTTGTAACGAATAGGCTCCAGAACTATTGGACCGATTTGAAAAATTCTTTCACTGTTGGAAAGCTACACTCTTTGCGGTGAACGTAGGCTATATTTTATTCCCGTATTCCCACGGGAACGGGAACTACGCGGGTGAAACCGCGTGACGTCCGCTGGTGCACAATAAAAGCATGCTGGAGAAAAATGTACTAAGTACAGTGGCCATTTTGATAAACTTTGAGAATACCGTTAGTCAAAGTTTTACAAAGTTATTATTGTGGAACAATACAAGTGGTTTTCTTCAATATGCAGAATATCAGATGTTATGCAAGCAATATGATAATCTTAATCACGTACGTAACTAAAGAAAATAATCCTTAGTAGAAAAGAAAATACTCAGCAACTATTCTATAACTTTTTAAGTTCTATGTCCCGAAGAGTTATTACAAACTAAACACATAGCCGTATGAATATGCAACTGACTGTACCGGGTCTAATTGTACATTCATATTGAGATCCGACTGTACGTGGGTCCGTATATGCATGAAATAGGAATGAAGCTTTGTGTGCTAATAAAATGAAGAATGACAATGTTAATATTATAATGCTTAGTTAAGAATATATTGAACAGTCGCGATGACAGAGGCTGCAACATGTTCGAAACGTATGTGCAAGTAAGTAGCAGCATTTCGCGTGAAGTTCCTACACTTCCTACTACATATGTATATAATTATGAGTGTTAAAAACCGCGATACCTCGTTCAAAAATAACATGAGAAGAACGTGGTTTAACCGCCTGAGCTGTGATCTTGAGCATAACAGTTATTTCCAAAGTCAAAGTAAGAATCCATCTACTACTTAATGGTAATCAAAATACCGTCACTTACCAAAACCACCTCATGCAAATTGTTCCTTTACTGGAACATTCTCCAAAATTCACCCAAACCCCACACAAAAAGCATAAAAACAGTGATATTTTTAATGTTTTTTTTTGGAAAACATCTGAAATGTGGATGTGCATATCATGCAAGATGTGACTTGAGTGATGAGCAGGTAAAATTAGTGAAATAGGGCCCTAAAAGTATGTCTCATATCAATCCATTTATTTAATTAAAAACTTTATGCAGAAAATCGTACAAAGGTGGAATAAATTCCCTTCGGCATTTATTTCTAGTCAACATTAGGGTAATCCAACGATAAGTAAGAAAAAGAAAGTGGTTCAGTGTGATATTCAGACATTTTGAAATGGTACAAATACTAGTAATTTTATAATGTCGTTTTCAATCCTTTTGGAATCCTCAGATGGGAAGTTGATCTATAAACTAAAGTATTCTCATATCAGCTTGCTTAAAAAGAAAAGCTGATAGGTATAAGTTTAGTAGGTTCCAGTCTCAAACAAAAAAAATCACTGACAATATTGTCTAATAACCCAAAATAACTCATGTCACTAAACATTCGAAAAATTACTTCCCATTGGCAAAATTAAATAGGCGTATCTACAAATCAATATAAAAACGAACTAAACCGGGACACATTTGACACGGCACCTTAGTAATAATATTGGGTTACAAAAGCGTTCCTTTGTCGCCGTATTAGGTACCAAAGTCTACAAGAGGAACAATTTTCCCTACCTTCCTCTAAACTTTGAATCGAGATATGATTGTTTTGGACCTACATATTACTTGACGATATGCACTGTATATGGTGAATTTGAATAGTACCTATATAATACAGAAATAGATAGAAAAAAAACTATACTTTTATTCAGTGTTTTTGTTGATATTATAATATTATCAAGGCGTTCTTCGAACGATTCTCACTGTCAACGTCATTCATAAATAAATAATCCTTTTTTTTTTTTTTTTTTACCACTCGAGTGGCAGACAAGCATACGGCCCCACCAGATGTACCGGTGGTCACCGCAGCCTATGGACGTTTGCAACACCAGAGGCGCCACAATCGCGCTGCCGACTCTTAAAAAAAACATTCTAAGTCCCCTTTAAATTTATTAATATTTATAAATATTTATTCGTTAACATATAGCTCATTTTGAACACATTGAATCACTTCTTAATTAGATCGAAAGAAAGCATATTATATACATAAAATGGGATATTTGTGCAATAAATAACCATGCTAAATCGTTTACAATCGCCTCCTAATAAGGGCAATAACTTCCCGCATGAAATAAGCATTACTCGCCTTTGACAGATGACTCGCCCAATTTCTCAAGACCTCCTCGCCACGGGCTCGTACCTGAAATATGTCCTATGGTGCTTAGAAAGGACAGATCAGAACAAATCGGTCTTTTTTGTACACAATAAGAACACCCTATGATATACGGGGGAGAATTTTATTTAATATTATGTTATTGATTTATTGCTTTACTCGAACTCTGAGGCCAATATTAGCCCAGTTTCCCCTGAATTGTGTTTGGTGACGCGACATTATGAATGTCGTCATTTTTCACTTTCGTCGTTATTATTGTTTTGCGTATATAACGCAGTATAATTATGACTACTGATGATATATTGCAGGGGAGTCTTTTTAAACCACTTTGGTGGCAGACAAGCATACGTCCCATTTGATCGAAAGTGTTCACAGCATCATATATGGACGATTTCTTTGGTATGAAAATAATAATGTAGTAGCAAACTAAAAACTTCTAAATACTATGAAATTATACTGTATGAAAGTGAAATGAAATCTATTGCATGATACACAAGCGATACTTAGCTGAATAGCAGTTGATAACGGACAGCAAGACGAAAGAAAATCAAAATTACCTGAAATAAAAGAAAAATAATAATTAACAAGGTTTTCAGAAATATTTTAGGTAGGTACCTACATTGAACATTCTGAATGAAAAACATATTAAAAGAGTTCTTTATTACGTGAAACAAAAACTAAAAGGTGAGTTGTTGGCATAATAAGGACGTCGTCTGCCTACCCCTTCGGGGATAAAAAGCGTGACCATATGTATAAATTGATCTGTCTATTCGTCTCTCATGTCGTCATGCCTATTCGTCTTTAGTTATTAGTAATATTATAAAAAAGGAAAAAATTGGTTGTTTGTTTGTTTGCATCGAATAGGCTCCGAAACCACTAAACCGATTTAAAAAAATCTTTCAATGATAAAAAGTTACACTAGACCCGGTGAACCAAGGCTATATTTTATTCCCGTATTCCCACGGGAACGGGAGATACGCGGGTGTAACCGCGTAACGTCCTCTAGTGTGATATACAACATAAGAAATAAACTAACTTGCTATTGATTCAATATATTTAATCTAGAGACCGGAAAAGTAGTCAAATATTGGTTTAGGACTGTCTACTTATTACTTTATTTATTTTAAGAGGTCATTATCAACGAAAAATAACAAAAAGCCGAATAAATACACCCGCTCTGTTTACATAGGAACAATTAGGTAAAATGCCTGGTGATTTTCGATTAGAAGACCTCAAATTTTCTTTAAAGACAAAATCTATGTATAGTAGAATTTGATTGTTTGTTTGTATTGAATAAGCTCCAAAACTACTGAACCGATTTCAATAATTCTTTCACTGTTGGGAAGCTACACTATCCCCGGTGAACATAGGATATATTTTATTCTCATATTCCCACGGGAACGGGCACTAAGCGGGTGAAACCGCGTGACGTCCGCAAGTACAAAATAAAGTCATTACCAAACTTTGATATACTCTTCGTCACACTAAATCCCTTTATTCCCTACTTTAGGTAGGTAAATATAACTTACACTTTTTGGAAACCCAAGTAAACATCGGAATATTAGGCATAGCAACACTTGAGTCCTAACTTTACTAACATGGAAGTTAAAGTTATCGCCGCACAATGTAAAGTTTTGTGATAAAAAGTACTTGTATAAACTAGTCGCCTTACTAAGTCACGACTTTAAAAGCTTATAATGCATAGAGAATAAGTAATCGCTTGAATAGTTTGACAAAGATTCTCCAAGTTAGGTCGTTATTCTTTATTGTAACACCAAGAATACTTCTTGAACAAATTCATAATGACGTTTATCATATTAAGGTTAGTTCTTTGGGATGGAGACTTCATTTCATAACTAAATTTGGGGCAGAATAGCGTTTAATTTTAATAGTGCCTTTATTTTTAAATGAAATTAAATAGATGGACATAAATATACCTACATATTAAACTCATTCATCAAACGCATTTTATATGGAAAAACATGTACCCAGTAAATTAGTGTTAAATGTGCCTTTTTAGGGTTTCGTAGCCAAATGGCAAAAACGGAACCCTTATAGATTCGTCACGTCTGTCTGTCTGTCTGTCCGTCCGTGTGTCACAGCCATTTTTCTCCGAAACTATAAGGCCTATGCTGTTGAAACTTGGTAACTAGATGTATTCTGTGAACCGCATTAAGATTCTTATATAAAACTAGACAAAAAGTAGTAAATTTTGGGGGTCCCCGTACTCAGAACTGAAACTCAAAAATGTTTTTTTCATCAAACCCATACGTGTGGGATATCTATAGATAGGTCTTCAAAAATGCTATTGAGGTTCCTAACATATTTTTTTTCTAAAATGAATAGTTTGCGCAACAGACACTTCCAAAGTGGAAAAATGTGTCCCCCCCCCCCCTCTAACTTCTAAACTAAGAGAATGAGAAATCTAAAAAGAAGATATAATGTACATTGCCATAAAAACTACCAACGAAAATTGGTTTGAACGAGATAGAGCTGGTAGTTTTTTTTTAATACGTCATAAACCGCAATTTTTGGTTAGAAACATCACTACCATAGCGAACGTGTTAAAACATCAATCAAAGTTACAACGAACTATAAAAACTTTTATATTATGTTACTTGCTGCTACGAAACCCTTCATGGGCGAGTCCAACTCGCACTTGACCGGTTTTATTATAGATGTTTTAGTGATTGTATTTCAATTAAATAAAAAAATAATTTTTGTCGTATATTCAGGTGAACACAGGGAAGGCAGTAATATTTTTCGACATGTGAAATTATCAAAATGAATTCACGATTCTGTTATTGGATGGAAAAGAATACACTTTATTTTCAAAGATGTTGTGTATTCTTTCAGAACCTTTAGACACGCTGCGTTTTAGATACATCAACATAGGTACGTGAACTTATAACCATTGTAACAAAGGAAAAATTAGTGCTAAAGCACGGGCCGAGAGAGGCATGGGCATAAATAAATACGTATGATATCATTATGTTGACAATTTGTGTATGCAAATTATCATTATTTGACGGCTTTTATAATTTAGATGAGATGCTCCTTAGCATGATTACTCCTCTATAAATATTATATTTGTTCTCTTTGGTAATTTTCGAAGATAGTGAAGATGTTTGTACTGTTTTGACTTTTATAAAAATCTTCTTCCCGCATAAAATATTTAATTTTAAAGCAGCAGTCAATCACATTTTGAAAAGGAGTTATATAGACTGTCAAAGAATTCTTGCAGAAAAAGCATTTGCAATAAGGTACTGAATTATTCAAATTGTTTTCTGAACTGATAATCTTTTGCCCTTTTCCCATTGGATGGATGTTTCCAGTTCATAATTTCTATGTTTCAAAATACTTAGTTATCCGTAGGTAACTAAGTATTAGAAGTTAAACAAATCATATCATCATCAATGCCGCATGAACAAACGGCTGAAGTAGGTGAACTTTCCGAAAAACGATAAAAAAGAGCCATCACCATATATACAAGTTCTATAGTTCTATTCTTCTATGTAGTACTATATTATACGAAAAACAAGTTTATAGAGACTCAATTGTAGCAATACGACGCAGCCGTTTGGCTCCTGACAAAATAGGAATCAAAATGAATCCACTACCTGACGGATCTTCAATAACTCCTCGAATTTGATATTGAAATGTTCATCCTTCGAAAGCACACTCAAAAATCATCTTTATGGAAAAGTTTTAAGGTATATAGTCGAAAAAAAGATGGAAATAAGGGCTAAGATAGTGGAGGTCAAATAGTAGGTAAATGAAATATCGAGCACACGTGGGTACTGCGGTATGTCATATTAAGTACCGTTTTCATAGATTTCGGAAATATATGAAGTACTTACTTATCATTCTGCCTGTGTATGAAGTACCGGAGTAAGTTTTGTACGGAAGTGTACATCCGGATTTAAGGGCCGAGTCAAACTGTGAGAACTTTTTTTTATCTAGTACATGTGGTTTCGGTTACTTAGCTTGATGGATAGTTCAAGAGAGTAGGCAGGAGCATACTTTGTGGTTTATCGATAGATATCGGACATAGCGGCTTCACTGGTAGCTGGTAACCACAAATTCCACGCTTTGAAACTGCAAATATTTTAGAAATTTCAGGGTCTGGTGTTTTGCAAGCTTTCAGTGTAACGGTTCACGTATATGTGCATACCTAATCAATTATTCGGTCAGACTGTGGCGGCAATTTGCCTATTTAATCCTGCTGGAAATCATGGCTCGCACTAACTCTACCTCAGGGCCTGAACGCTTGGTTGTCGATTGTGGAACGGGTTCAAAGGTGAGGGCATCTGGTCCGGTAAGCCAGAAGACGCAGGTTCGAGTCCCTGTCCCAGAGCAGATTTCAAAAATTATCCCGGAAACAAATTTCGAAAACTTCATTACGCGTTAAAATTAAATAAGTGCCTACTCAAAGAAGTAAACCTTTTGGCCTCTATCTGTAAAATAGAGTGCAGAGGGGCTTATGGCGAGACTTTGCCTGTAGTCTGTGACTCTGTTGCATTAAACTACGTCACTCGGTCACGTGGATCATCTGTTCAAAGTTGGAAATAAAACAAAAATGACAACGTCAATCGGATTGAACTTTCACAATAAATAAAACGTAGTGATTATATTCTCTTTGAATAAACGTTTTATAGAGGGGCAGTCGGGAGAAACAGTCTCAAGGCTTCTTGTTAAAACTAAAAACAGACACTTCACAAAATATATGTAATACTATTATTATCTTTAACAAAATCTGTAACTAATTCATCTATTCGAAATATCTCGAAAAATTCAAATCTTGTCAATCAATCTATCTAATAATCTCGTGAGATATGAAACAATAGAATATTCGCAGGGTAACTTTACCTACAAATTCCCCCTCCCCCCTCCCCTTATATTCCCTAAGGCACCTTTCAGGAAAACCCGACGATTCGCTCGGTATCCGCATTCCCGTTACCGATTGTACCAACTGTTTTTCCTATATTTGATTTTTGCGTTATGAAGTTAGGAATATTTTATTAGGTCAGGATTATTCACTTAATATAAGTTGGGCGAGTTATTATTTGGATGCGGTAACTAGATGTTTCTCTTAAATATAAGGAGATCGAGGGTTCGCTAATATAATTAGTATCAGTATCCTGGGACGCCCTTCCGTGGAGTAACCCGGGGTTCTCAATCAATAGACGGATAGCTAGTATCTAGACACAGTGTGAACTTAAAGCAGAAAGTATTGCTTAAAAAAATGTGTCAAATGTTATAATATATCATTCATTCGAATTTAATATAGCGGCTAAAGAAGTTTTACTTCAAAAAAAAATGAAAAATAAAATTAACTTAGCACAAAGTAATATGTAAGTATATTTAGATTTACCAGATATTATTGAATGTAATACTGAAATCAGTGCCAAGTAAAACTATAGGTTTAGGTAGGTATTATTAATCTGTCATAGAAATATTGGCACCGACTTCAGTATTACATTCAATAATATCTGGTAAATCTAAATTACTTACCTATTACTTTGTGCTAAAGTTGATTTTATTTTTCATTTTTTAGTTTTTGTTTGAAGTCGGTTTTTTTTGTTAATTTTTTTTTTCATTATTTTTAGTGACGGGTAGACTGAAAATATATCTGTCTAAGAGTAATGTTCTCCCTAATACAAATTAATCAAGCCCAAACACAAGGTAGCTGCTGTAAATCGTTAAGGAATTCCCTCGATTCGCAGGATTTCTTCAATTTCTCCAGGATCCCAGCATCCGATTCTGACTTCCTGTATATGGGACCACATGGGAAGCACCAGCTTTCAAATAAAAAAGAATCACCCAAATCGGTTAACTCCTTCAAGCGATTTGCCGGTAACAAACATAAAAAAAAAATACAGACGAATTGATAACCTTCTCCTTTTTTGGAAGTCGGTTAAAAAATAATATTTTTCTTTAGGAGAAAAGAATATCGTTAGGTAAACTAACATTATCGTAACTTTTTATGCAATCCCTCAAGCGTGCTTAATAGTGCCTTAAGTTAAGCGTGTGCTAGACTGGTGCCCTGGGACATCCTTCCGAGGGCTTACCCGGGACTCCCGGCCGTAGGCAGTTGTAGGGCATCGTGTGGTTTTAGTCGGTAGGAGTCCAGCATAGCATCCATGTAGGATTTCCACGCGTATAAAAAAAAGTTACTGGTGCCTAGCGCTGTTTTCAACCAGATCAAATTTGAATGGGTATTGATTGGGCTGCAGAGACGATCAGGCGACTTGATACAGGTCATGTGCACATACATACACGTCGAAACACACAGACGTGCATAGAAAGCACGTTCACTAGAAGCTACTTTCATCCGACCTATTTTCCGATAGGAGTTTTCTTCCACAAACGCTAAGATTTTGGAATGAGCTACCATTCTCGGTTTCCCAAAACGCCCGCCTACAGTATGGGGTTCTTTAAAGGGGGTCTTAAAAGGTTCTTGTAGCGCCTCTGGTGTTGCAAGCATTTTGAGGCTAGAGTGACCACCAGTCCATCTGGTGAGCAGTATGCTTGGCTGCAACCAAAAAAATCTGAGTTTTGGAACCATCTCCGGAGTCCATTAAAAATATTCACACATTCAGACATCTACACAATCTTTCGCATTTATTAGCTTCGCTATACTCAAATTATTCAAACTGTATCAGAGCTTTTTAACTTGTAACACAAACTCAACACGAGTAAAAAGAAGGTGGTTCCGTATGTTTGCACAGAGCTTTTAGTCTGTTTGTGTAACGACATACAAACATGTCTCTCATGTCTCTCTAATGTGTCTCTTGATGGCTAGCTTTGGGAGTGAGTGCCGCTGTGGAGTTATGAGATTTTGATTGTAAACGTGTGTGTTTAAGATAAAACGGAAAACTGTGTATGATATTATTTGAAGTGAATTTTGATACTTTGTAGGTACAACTTTATTTTCTTTGGATTTTACATGTCTTGCAGTAAACGCGCTTAAAATAGGAATTTTCAAAAATCTTTATTGAAAAAAATCATAATATTACGTAGCGTGTTAATAAAGAGACTTTTGATTAGGTGGGCCGCATGATTGTCTGCCACATTAGTAGTATAAAAAAGAGTAACAATGAAGAACATTCCTCTCAGATATGTAAGACTAAGAAAAACATGAAAGAGCAATGCCCCAATTTTCTGCTATCTCAACCAAAAACAATTCCCTCCACCAAACCAAAGCAAAGAACACCAAACAAAACGCCTAAAACATCCCAATTCAAATAATAACCTCAAACCATTCGAACAAAACAAATAAAACATAAAATTGATCAAATTACTAAGCCAACATTGATAGAGTTGGCAAATTAACAACACAAATACGAACTGTCTAGTTAAATAAACTTAGTACTGTGATAGGATAGATATGATTGGGGGGTAGTCTGATCGAATTTTGCAAAAATATCTCTTGTGTGACTTTTGGCGGTATGTACATTATGGAAGTAAAACTTCTTTAGGCTGGATTGGGGAGTAACTCAATTTTTTTTTCTGACGGAAGTAACGCTTACTGTTTGTTCTAATGAATGATATTAATATAACATTTGATGCCGTCAATGGCAAAGAAGTTTTACTTCAATCGCGCGTAAAGGTTACAGCCACACACTTTTTTTACTTTGTAAATCTAATTGGATAGTAGACCAGGAACTAGTTTTTTTTACGACAAATGGAAATACTACATGGATGATAGGTCGGACTCCTTTTAAAACCACATTGTTCTCACAACTGTCCATGCCCTGGGGTCCCGGGTAAGTCCACGGAAGGATGTTCCATATAGGCATTAGTTTGAGAAAATTAAAGTGAATAAAATAAAGCAAAAAAAAATACTAAAGAGTAACATGAAAAAACAAACTAAACCCTTGTTTCTTTTTCAAAAAATCCATCGAAAGATAGGATTTGCTTTTGGTTTCTCATTAATTCTGCAAATTCTATTTCGTTCAGCAGATGTAATAAAGAGACGTATTAATATTGTTAAGTATATGTTTCTAACATATTGGTACATTATTTCACAAAAAAGTGTAAGTCACAGTTAACGCTGTCCGAATTTCGCTGAAATATACTAAAAAACTTGACCTAATAAAAAGAAGTATGAGACCATAAAAATAGTTTTATTTTAATCCATTACTCCGAAAACTTTCTAGAACCAAAGACATAACCCATAAAATCGGCAAAACTGATATCATTAAACCAATTTTGCAAACCTGAGATATTGGCGATATACCGCATATTTTAATTCCAATTTATGGTTGCCAACATTCAATTGAATCCCACTTTATTGCTACGGAAATACGGTTCAATTTACTTTGAACAGAATGAGATCGTTGAATACAAAATTTACAGCTACCGTCATAAGTAAAACGTCTTTAGCAATGAGATATGGGGTCTATCTTTATTCATATTGACATATTGCATCGGGCTGGACGTAATATATGTCAAAATTTATTTTATGACCGTATAGAACTGGAGTAATATAATATTTTGTTAAATAGATTAGTTATGGCTGCATATTAGCTCCAAAAAGATCTATGGAATCATTACTTTTATAAAAGTGGAAACCTCTGTATGAAGGATTTCTATTATTATCAAGACATAAAAACTAAAACTACATACAATCACGTCTTTAATCCTGAGAGGGTAAGTAGAGGTAGGTAATCGGGGGCAAGCTTTATGCCGTCACTGGGCTCTATTATGAACAGGAGGAAATTTATAACCATTCTGTGATCAGAATCAAAATCCTAATAGATCCTCCCGTCACATTCACACAAGAATCTCAATGAGATTTCTCGGTGAGATTCTCGTGTTAATCTCGCCGAGAACTTCTATTGGATCCGCTATGGAAGGCGAGAACACGGCGACAACTTGCTAATCAATCTCGCCGAGAACTTCTATTGAATCCGCATTCGAAAAACAAGGCGAGAACTTGTCGAGAACTTGCGAATCATATCTATTCACATTGGTTCACGTTTTTCGTGCTTTTCTCGTGTTCTCGCGAGATTCTCGTGTACATGTAGAGAGCCCGTAACAACCAAGATTGAAAGAAGACACATTCTCTGCAGTCAGAGCATAAGATATATTTTTACGGGTGGAAATCCTTACATGGAATCTATACCACAGAGTGGAAACTCCATGCAAATGATTCTTCTTCAATTCCGTCACCTACACTGAAACACCCTATGTTCGTTCAGAGCTTGAATGTGTGAGTGACCAATAACGCTAAGTAAATATTCCCTCAAAACACCCGCCGAACTATAATGACAGCTGTTGCGGGACTGGCGGGGGTGGGGAAGCTTTCTCGGTGAGGGGCAGGGAGTTGCCTATCTTTATGTTCTTTGGGTACACACCGGACTCCTATCGTCTAAAACCAAACGATTCCCTTAAACTATCTACGGCCGGGAGTGCCGGGTAAGCCCTCGGAAGGATGTACCATGGTTCTTGTCAGGCCAGCAAAAGATTTAGAAAGAATGATAAATTTTATTAAATCTTAAATCGATGTATTAGTGCAATTTAAATTCCGATATTGATCTCAATAAAATAATAGGTAGGCGTAATCGATAGTTTAATCGCTAATAGATCTGTTCCAGATGGCTTTTAGATCTTTCATATAATGTATATGCGTAGAATTTATAGATTAGTACTGCTAGGCTAAAAAATGGCTGGACCGATTAGATTAAAATAGGTTTTGCAATATTTTATCATATTCTAGCTATTAATACATTTTTTTGATCACAAACATACAAACAAACAGTTCGATATTATACCTACATTTTTTGAGTCGCCAATTTCGTGGGGCGAAAACAAATCATGAAATGTGGGCGTATAGTATCCTCTGCCTACTCTTACTGTGTCAGAGCCGAGAGAATATTGTAAATAGAGAACTGATTTCAAAGAAGCTGAACAACCGTAAGGAACTTTAACAATAATAATTATATTAATAGTCAATCACAGGAGCGTTCAAGTCCCTATATAATTGCAGCTCTCGACAATGGAACAGAGGAAATGGTTCGAAAAATTACCCGACAGTATTGTGCAAGTATGACTTTCTTGGAGGACTATTATGTGAGTGTTCGACAATGTTACGAAGTTCGAATATTGTGAGAGATTTTTACACGGCGCTATGTAGCCCAAATCAATACAATTTTGTGCTTTATACTTATTTTTAATATGTATTGAAATAATAGATATAAGATATAAAAGAGTTGGCATAAAGTTTGTTGTAAATGTATAGTAAACCTATAGGAACTTAGTATAAGAACTTTTTCTCAATTCAAACACAATGTATATTGTTTTATGAATAAATAAATAAATAAATAAATCTATTATTTAAATATAAATAAAATATTCTTACTAACATTCTTAGTGCGAAAGTTTGTAATGATGTATGGATGTCGAAATGTCTGGATGTTCGTTACTTTCACGCTCTTATGGCCGAAAAATGTGGCTGAATTTTTACAGAGATAAAGAGAGAGAATAACATGAACTAATTTTTATTTCCAGAATAAATTCCCATGAAAAGCGGGAAGAGGAACAGATTTCCACGCGGACGGAGCCGACAGCGCTATCTAGTTTTAAATAAGGCTAGCTAAAATAGCTGATGCGTACAAATCCGCAAAACAAAACTAGTCTAACATATACCTGACCAACATACGAACCAATAACGCGTATTGCGTAAGGACAGTGAAAGGCACCGCCTAGAACTCGACCCCACGACCTCACACTACATAACCACTCAACATTGGATTATGTATGTAAGTAACAACATTGAAGAAAGATTAATCTATTGTTCAATCGTAAGCGAGTATTGGATTTTTTGAGAGTCTCGAATAGTCGAGTTATACACGTAACGAAATTTATTATAGACAGATAGATTTAACATACATACATACATATACTCACGCCTTTTTCCCTCCGTGGTAGGCAGAGACATCAGCCTGGCATTTGCTTCTGTTCTTACATAGGTACTTCACTTTCACAGCTTCCTCTACATTCATTAAACCTTTCATGCAAGCCCGCCGGTTTCGAGTGCTTTTGACCTGCCCTTTTTGTAACACATCACTTATCACAGATAGAGTTAAATAAATAAATATTTACATACATTTTTCACACAACGCCGATCCTAAAGTAAGCTAGGAATAGCCTGCTTGTATTATGGGTATCAGACCATGAATATTAATCTATACTAATATTATAAAGAGGAAAGATTTGTTTTTTTGTTTGTTTGTTTGTAACGAATAGGCTCCGGAACTACTGGACCGATTTGAAAAATTCTTTCACTGTTGGAAAGCTACACTCTTTGCGGTGAACATAGGCTATACTTTATTCCCGTATTCCCACGGGAACTACGCGGGTGAAACCGCGTGACGTCCGCTAGTACTAAATACGTTTAAATACATACTTATCATACATAGAAACACCCAGACTCTCGAGACAAACATTGAAGGATCACGCAAATTTTCGTCTCCGATGGGAATCGAAACCATGACCTTCGTGATCCGCAGTCGCACATTTCGACCTCTAGACCAACGAGACGATTTGCTTTGCAGCACTCTCGCGGCTTACACGCGAATGCAAGTGATCAAAGACTATAAGTTGACCTAAGCCAAGGCTTGTTGTTTCAATCGTAGTCAGAATATAATCGTAATCGTAGCTCAATATTAAGCCGGACATAAGCCAAGGCTTGTTGTTTCAATCGTAGTCAGAATAGAATCGTAATCGTAGCTCAATATTAAGCCGGACATAAGCCAAGGCTTGTTGTTTCAATCGTAGTCAGAATAGAATCGTAATCTTAGCTCAATATTAAGCCGGACATAAGCCAAGGCTTGTTGTTTCAATCGTAGTAAGAATAGAATCGTAATCGTAGCTCAATATTAAGCCGGACATAAGCCAAGGCTTGTTGTTTCAATCGTAGTCAGAATAGAATCGTAATCGTAGCTCAATATTAAGCCGGACATAAGCCAAGGCTTGTTGTTTCAATCGTAGTCAGAATAGAATCGTAATCTTAGCTCAATATTAAGCCGGACATAAGCCAAGGCTTGTTGTTTCAATCGTAGTCAGAATATAATCGTAATCGTAGCTCAATATTAAGCCGGACATAAGCCAAGGCTTGTTGTTTCAATCGTAGTCAGAATAGAATCGTAATCGTAGCTCAATATTAAGCCGGACATAAGTCAAGGCTTGTTGTTTCAATCGTAGTCAGAATATAATCGTAATCGTAGCTCAATATTAAGCCGGACATAAGCCAAGGCTTGTTGTTTCAATCGTAGTCGGAATATAATCGTAATCGTAGCTCAATATTAAGCCGGACATAAGCCAAGGCTTGTTGTTTCAATCGTAGTCAGAATAGAATCGTAATCGTAGCTCAATATTAAGCCGGACATAAGCCAAGGCTTGTTGTTTCAATCGTAGTCAGAATATAATCGTAATCGTAGCTCAATATTAAGCCGGACATAAGCCAAGGCTTGTTGTTTCAATCGTAGTCAGAATATAATCGTAATCGTAGCTCAATATTAAGCCGGACATAAGCCAAGGCTTGTTGTTTCAATCGTAGTCAGAATATAATCGTAATCGTAGCTCAATATTAAGCCGGACATAAGCCAAGGCTTGTTGTTTCAATCGTAGTGAGAATATAATCGTAATCGTAGCTCAATATTAAGCCGGCGGTACATATTGAAAGTTTTTATAGCTACTGAGCTGCGATTCGATTCTGTTCCGACACAATTGAAATACATAGCAGATTTGGTCCCCAGAAGTGTGTCACTGCCTAGGGGCTGCTAAGAGTGGTAGTGAAATAGGTTTTTGGCATATTTCGGAGGCGACAAATTTCCAGCCCTTCAATGGATATCTACACCGGAGTTTCAGCACAGATTACTAAATAGTTACTACGTAACGTGGTTTCAGTTACATTTTGTCAGCAGGTAGTGAAATTAGACAGAACTTATGTAGAACTTAGTAATCTTCGTTTTACCGAATTTTACAGTTGTATAATGATAACTGTACGACAAAATACGATCATTTATGAGAATCTAACTCCTGCCTAATCATTAGTCAAACGTACATGTATTGTAAACCATAACTCACAATATTTTCAAACACAACACAATACGTCGACCAAAATTACACTAGATCGCACATTAGGAGTACAATCACTATAATTAAGGTCTAACCACACACGACAGCGGTCTTCACGCCTGTCCGATTACGTGCTATCATTGACGGTTTGTCTATAACAGGTTATTTTTTTTTATTAGACATTGTGGAAAAAGAAATATGTATCTCTATTTCTGGTTGTGGTATTTGAAACAGGATGTATCTGCGTTTTGCGATAGCGAAATAGTTTTAATAGGATAGCGGTTTTTGGTCTTTAATGCTGAGACATTTTAGGAGTCCTAGAAGTACCTCGTGGGTTTTTGCCTAAGGGGCCGTGTGAATTTAGTCGGTTCAAGACTGGCACAACATCCGTGAGGATTTCCACGCTTAAAAATACACCAGACTTCAAGAGAACTATACGCAAAACCTACAGATTCATATATTAAGTCCCATTCGATATTTTCATGTAAGTTTATTAGGATTAATACCACCGAAGCTAACGGTAACCCCTCCAGATGCTCCTTCACTGTGTGTGGCGGGCCAGCGAATACAGTATGAATACTTACAAAAAGAAACAGCCTACTTAATATGAAGACCGAATGACAAGCTAGACGAAACGTGTTCACCAATCAACAAAATTGTACGATAGCTCAAGGTAAATCGTTGCCATTTAACACACACATGACACGCTTGTCTGGTACTCATGAGGAGGTATGAAGACACATATACCCCTGACCAGTCATGATTCTCACGAGGAGTTGCGACATCGCACGTAGGGTTCAGGCGGGTCAGCCACGCAACTGTGCGAAGCTTAGCGATTTGTGTCTGGTTGTTGCTAAAGTGTGGACTGGTAGTTTACTCGAAAAAACTATTTAAGATTCTCTGACGTTGCAAGTTGCAAATGTGTAAAGGTTCTCGAAGGTTCACGTTTTGCAGGGATATATGCAGTGTATTATGTACTGAATTTTTTTTTTAACAATCAATCAAATAAATAAATAAATATTCACGGACTTTTCACACAACGCTATCTGATCCCATTGGTACCAAAAAAAATGGTAGATATCTAAGTTCAGTTGGGGATTAAAGTACTTTGATTGACTTGACTTAGTATATTTGTAAATTTATTTTAAATTATTTTATATTATAGCTGTTCCCCGCGGATTCGTTCGCGTAGAGATCGTAATAGCATAAAATCATTACCCTCCTTTTGCTCAGTCGGTTAAAAAGAAGCCTATGTACCAGGGACTCACCCTACCGTTTTCCCAAATTTCATGTACGTGAAAACGTAACAGGCAGACAGACAGACAGAGTTACTTTCGCATTTATAATAATATTAGGAAGTAGGGATTAACTGAAGACGCAAAAATTTGTTCATTATTTGCGCAAGGACTGAAAAGCAAGAGCACATTTTTAAATAAATAACTTCAGTTGGTGGTATAAACAAGTAATCACTAGTTTTCCACAGAGAGTGCTTTGCCTTCTCACGTGTCACGTTTTTAGAATTCGGGATTGTAACAAGGCTTATTAGTAATGTTTCTTTTCTAGTCATTTGATGTAAATACTGATTTCACATTATCAATGCAATTTGTAGATAGATAATCTATTGCAATGTTTAAAGTTATTATGCGCGTGAATTCATTTTGAGTATATTAAGAGGCATTAGGAAAGGCCATCGCTATCTATTGATCGATTTTTTTATGGCGCGTAAAAGCTTTTTAGTAAACCATTAACGTGAATAATTATATCAATCTTATCGATCACGATAGACCTTCAAGATCAATATCCGAAATATATTGATCTTTTCCTTTTTAGAGATTTGAAAGTGAAGTTTGAATGATTTTAAGACAAATCCTCATGGCTGGAACGAAATCAAAGACCCTGGAATGCTGATAACTTGCTGATTAACAGTGTTCATTGTCACCAGACGCAAGTGGTGCTGAACCAAAGTAGAAGACACTGACTGTACGGGTTCTACTCCCAAGGTATGGCAGGGAGGACTCCAGAAGCAGAACATGGAGTTTAGAACGTAAAACGGTAGATCGAGAGTCACACTTTCCAACAAGAGAATAGGGGGCGGCACAGATTGTGGATCATCGTCACAGTTATATTGCACTTGCTGGTATGGCTAGTCTGTCCAGATACACCATACACACCTGAAGACCTTTGGGTGGCTATAGATGAGGTCATTAGCGTCGTGGAATATTGACTAGAGTTCGTTTTCAATACGAACATTATAAAAAGAAAAGTTTTGATTGTTTGGTTGCATCGAATAAGCTCCGAAACTACCAAACCGATTTGAAAAATTTATTCACTGTTGGGAATCTACACTATCCCCGGGTAACATAGGCTATTTTTTATTCCCATTTTCGAACGGGACCGGGAACTAATCGGATAAAACCGCGTGACGTCCGCTAGTATATTATTGCCAGAAATACGGAATGCATCATACGTATATCTGAGAAGTTAAACACATTGTGCCAAGACGGCATTGTATGAAGTGTCGCGTCTTAATAATTAGTACTTCGCAGGTCGCAGTGTTTCCAACTTTACCGTAACACGAGGTAGTTAGAAGGTTATGGCGAACGTGATTAGTTCTACGTTAATGAGTTTTGCGTGCGTACGAAAAGAGCTCATATGTGAAGAAAGACTGTGTTAATGAAGTTTGAACAAAGCTTCATATGTAGCTCTAATCAAAAAGGATGGCCGACTTCTAAAATAAGGAGGTTTTGAATTCATCGGGTCCCCTAGGTTATGGAATGGTTAAAAGTGTACTTTGTCAGGTTCAATACTTTAAGACAGCAAATTATCGTAACTACTTAACTGTTTAATTTTAACAATATTCTACTTTTTTATTATTTTTACATGAGGGAAAATCCTCATGGATGTTATGCCGGACACCTACCGACTAAAAACCTCAAGCAAAGACTATGGCTTTCCACTTGCTACGATCCTGGCATACCACTTTCGCTTCTTCTACTTTCATACGCGCTCACCGGTTAAGGGTACTCTTGACCTGGCCTTTTTCCAACAGACTTGACTTGACTAGAAAAATCTTCATTCATCACGACCTTAAAATACTTCTTTCAACTAAGGTTTAAAGAACCACCATATTCAATAATCTGCTATTATGTCGATAACAATAGCATCCCAATAGAAAGGTAAGAAATTTAATATCCATAGAATGCATGACAAAGCTTCTGATGGTGGCTGCATACTGCATCTATTTACGTGGATGTGAGATACCTTTGGTTTTGGAGGTGGTATAAAAAAACAGATAGGAGGTTATAGCAAGTTTATAACACAATGATGTTACTCACCAACTAGCGCGAGGTAGCTATGCAGAGAACTCTTTCCCAGGGCGCCTTGTTACAGAGTTTCTAGTGGGTGCGCAAGGGAGGCCAGGGCTCTGACGAAAACAGCCAATAGGGTGTACACACATATATTTATATAGTACACAGTACACTACAGAGACAATGAGATTACATAGATACAGAAAGCACAGACATACATAAGAATAATACAGGTTTAGGTATTATTAGTACAGCACTACACTAAATCAGCGTGAGGAAGTAACGTAGGCGGCTAGTTTACATGTAAAAGTATGCTGACAAAGTACTGGCCTGCAGTGTGAGCGTAGAGTGGCAGTGGCTGGTGGTAATGCCAGGTGTAGACGGCGAGCTTCTCTCACATGCAACCTGCTCGCGCAGTCCACGTATGATTGGGGTGTGGCTGTACAACTTTTCCCCGTACTAAAAAACCCTGTCATGAAAGAAACGACAAATTAAGATCTTGGCTGCGCGACAGACGACAATCGACCCGCTTTGCAAATAGTTAATTGAAACTTACCAGAATCTGGGTATTGGTCGTCACAGAGTCCACTTCCTTCTGATAAGAATAGGTGAAACGTAGGAAATTCTCCTTAACAAGTCCTCAGGTTAGAACTTACAACCTCTAAATCGAAATTGAGGTGTGCTACTCAGAGTTGCTTCAAAATTCACTCCTGCTTAGCGAATGGTAAAAGTAAAAAGTCCAAAAAACCACTTGGAACCAAGGCAGGGCTTTTTATATCCCCTCTCACGTGGAATAGTCCAGAATTCTCTTAAAACCTGTTTTCCTTTAATGCAAAAACGATTCGTCACCGAACTTATGACATCCTGTCATTCTGACAGCAGAGATGTCACCACAGACAACCGATTAAAAAACGATAGATCGATTAGGGTGCTTCTACACTCCCAATGCTGCATCTACAGAAAATAAATGCTACAAGTTATGAACTTCTACGGCAAACTCAGTATTTCCTAATTAAAGGTAAGACAGAGCCATATCTGCAGGAATTCTGACACATCCTTCCGAGGGCTTACGGTCGTAGGCAGTGGTAGGACATCGTAAGATTTTAGTCGGTAAGAGTTCAAGCATAGCATCCTAGAGGGATTTTCACAAGTATAAAAACACATCACCCTAAGACTTTTTAGATTGGATTTGACTGGTGTACAGACAGAAGTAGATTACCAAAGTAAAAGTTATAGAATATTTTCACAAATTATGAAATGGTTTGTAAAAACAATTATTTTATTAACAAGCTACTTTTGTAACTGACTGTACAATCATTTGTAATATCCAACCAATTTTGATGAATTTTCGAATAGAAATAATTGGGATACTGGAGACGAATAAAACTAGTCATTAAAATATTTTTTAATTAAAAATAACAATAGAAAAGGTATTGTGGTATAAAAAATTGAGTATCTTGTACCTATATCTATGTATTATGTATTAAATACGTATGACAAACATATTTTTAAATTACCTACCGTGTGTTGATGTTTACACAGGAACAGTTTAATATTGTTGATCTTAAAACAACCATTACAAATACCACAGGAAGTAACTTTGGTTTATCTATAAATTTTTAAAGTCTATTGACGATTTATGGTAAAAATTGGACCACCGCACCTGATTTTGACAAACTCGTACCGTGTCTCAAGGGACATTTTCAAAAACATTCTCTCTAGGGAATACCCTGGTTTCTTGACACAAATATGTAATAAGAGCGCACAATGTAGTTTCAATCCTGACAGGGGGTACATAGTACATAGAATTTTTTGTACGGTTATCAAAAACTAGCGGACGTCACGCGCTTTCACCCGCGTTGTTCCCGTTCCCGTGGGAATATGGAAATAAAATATAGCCTATGTTTACCGCAAAGAGTGTAGCTTTCCAACAGTGAAAGAATTTTTCAAATCGGTCCAGTAGTTCCGGAGCCTATTCGTTACAAACAAACAAACAAAAAAACAAATCTTTCCTCTTTATAATATTAGTATAGCTATAGATAGTATAGATAGACAAAAACAGCATAGGAAACGCGCTACGTTTTTTGAATATAGGTACCTACATTTATTTTGTTAAAATATGGGTAGGTACTAGTAATCGAAATTTGTAAGAAAAAACTACTTACCGATATTTTTAATTCTGATACTGTTGGAATTGGGAGCCACTTAAGATTTTTATCTTAGCGCCGAATTAGATGCTAATTAGGTCATAAGTGACCTCAAGGATAAGTACCTAATAATTATAAGCATAATTGTATACGATGCAGTCATCGAAATTTCCGAGGACTAACCTCGGCTGCAAGGTTATCTGTCTAGGAAGTCAGGCGGCAATCGTTGATGTACAACCGAAAAAACAACTGGCAATATTAGTCAGTTTAGAACAGACCTAAGAAAGGTTGCAAAGTAGAGTTTTAGGCTCTAGGTAGAACTTAGAGCTAAATGAATTGAAGCTACTGTATGTGACGATTATTTAAATGATAAATAAATACTTAATGCTTAATTTACCACCAACCAAAAATTGGATTACATTTTCTTATATTAATGTAATATTTCAATATAATTTGGCTGTGGATTGTCTGGTACCTGAATTAGGTAATATATTATCTGTGTTACTAGTCACCAGGTTTGCACTAAACTCAGTAATTACAAAACTGCGAAAGTAGATGTAAATTGTATTTTTGGTGTTAGCTAACAATGTTTTTTTTTATTTTGTGGACAGAATAACAGTTGGACAGCGAGCAGCTTGATAAATTTCAAAAACCGGTGGTCATAACGTGCTCTTATCTATTTCAATGCAAATAAATAAAATAAAATAAATCAGTTAAGTATAATATTGTGGCACGAAAATACAACATAATAGTGTGTCCGTATGCCCTTTGGGTATACGGACACACTATTATGTATGTATAATACTTCTAGATCTACCACATCCATTTTTCCTACATTTCACGCAATCACATAGTACTATGAGAGTACCTCAGATTAATCTCCTGACAATACCCTGTTCCGCAATAATTAAATTCATGTACAACATTACATGTTTTCCCTAATGTCCATTGGGGATTACATGCTGTGGTCCATGTCATCTGGATTTGTCCTCGGGGTAAGTTTTTGTGATAGGGATGTCAGTTATGACATATTATATCTTTGTTTTTGAAAAATTGCTGAATTACATATTGTTGGGTTTACCCCTTTTGTTTTTCTATAAGTACACAGGTGTATATCAAGCCTATGTGGTAAAAATATTGTATTAACGTTGAATTCGGCTTTTCATAAATATTTGTTCATTGTCTATAGTATCTATACTAATATTATAAAGAGGAAAGACTTGTTTTTTTGTTTCTTTGTTTTTTGTTTGTTTGTTTGTAACGAATAGGCTCCGGAACTACTGGACCGATTTAAAAAATTCTTTCACTGTTGGGAAGCTACACTCTTTGCGGTGAACATGAGCTATATTTTATTCCCGTATTCCCACGGGAACGACAACTACACGGGTGAAACCGCGTGACGTCCGCTATTAAATTAATAATTATGACGGGGGTAGCATTACCCTTTCAGTGGGAATACTCTATTTCAATTTGCACCTGTTCTGATACTTGTTTTTGCTAAAGTTGATTTCATTCACTAGATAACAGGCTTTTCTTAGAAACCTGATTTAATTCACTAGTAATTAATACTTAGACTAGATTCCTGGTATTTTCGAAATCGAAAGAGACTCACACTTATAGAACTCGGGACTTCACGCGAAATACATTTACCTACATTTTCACACCGACGACATTTCGAGCACGTTGCAGCGCCCGTAGTCGCAGTTGGACTGAGGCGAGGATCGACGAAAACTATGAAAGAACTTCTTGCCGAACTACCCTCCGCTATTGTTACAACGAAGGATAAGGTCAGCGTCACACTTCACTCACTACATCAGTTTCGAAAGAGCTTTTGAGTATCACCAGTCTAATACGCCAGGAATGACATCTATGTGAATACAAAATGTCACCTAAATTGGTTCAGGCGTTACAGTGTACAGAACGTATATCGTCACAAATTTCACATCTACCTGTAACATTAAGTAGGAAATTTTTATACCACACATGTAGCAGACAAGCATACGGCCTACATAATCGAAATCAGTGACCATAGCCTATAGACGTTTACAACACAGGTGCTACAATCATGCTGCCTACCCTGGAAGAACTATTTAAGACCCCCTTTGAAGAACAAAAGGTATATATATATTACCTGCAGGAGCTTTTTAAGTTTTTTCTTACTACAACTGAAGCGCTCTTGGCCCCGCGGACTCAGTGGTCTGTAAACGATCATTGCAGTAAGCAACTTTCACTATGGCCAGTCCTTGGATGGGTGACCATCCATGTGAATATTTTGTGACATTTATTTCAGCGTTTCCGTGCTTCGGAAACTCGTAAAATGGAAGTCGTTAAGCCAAGTTGAAGGCCTTTTAGGCGGCTTGAAAAATTTCAACAGCAGGAAGTCACAACCAGCGCCTGTCCATCTCAACACTGCAAAATGGCTCACCACCTATTACGTGGGACAAATTCTAAAACGGTGAAATGAGGGCATAAAATATGCCTCTGCCTACCCTTTCGGGGATAATACTACATTCGTAATCTGTGAAGAAAAGCTCTATGTTATGTGTAGCCATATTATATGTAGAAATATTGTGATAGTAAGCTGTCCTTATGGGTAAACAAAATATCGAAAGTCATTTGTAGTGACGCAACAATATACTTAGTCAATAGACATGGGCGTACAACCTTGTATTTTCACTTGTACTCTCATACACAATCAATACACCATTGTTTAGAGTTTGAACATTTTATTATATTAGAGTGTGAAAAGTATGAACTTGGGCACTTTTTATTCTATTTTCTCTTTTAGTGTAATATATATTTTGTGTTGTTATAAAGCCAAATTTTACAGGATATTATTAGGGTTATCTTCGTTTTAGATATTGTAAAAAACCAATTTAGCACATAAACGATTCTTCAAAGTTATATTATATTCTAGTCCAAATATTGTTAAACAATCTCACAGAACATCAACTAGCCCAAATTATGATATTTTTTAAGCTTGTGCTATAGGATCTAGACGACTTTTGATTAGATTGGATTGTTCTTACATGGCTGAAGTCACAAAAAATCCTGAATTTTGTATGCATTGAAAGGTTTGTCTCGCAGATTTGGCTCCTTTTTCCCCAATGAGACTACAGACGATAACTCATTTCAAGCAGATTTGACTTGGCCTGTGAATTTTTGCCCGACGGAGCACGTCAAAGACTTTTTTCTCATCCACCAAGGTTTTTAGTACTTACTGATCTGTCACATCACCACCACCATAGAAGTGGGTTATTTTTTTATTCATAGTAAAAATTGCTCAAAATTGCCCAAGTTCGTACTTTCCGCAATCAAACCGTTAATGCATCTGACCTTTTAATAACGAAACTCGACTGGTACTCCAACGGTGCGATAACATCGCGCCGACAAGGCGTGTCATTGATGGACCAGCTTATGTGGGAACTTAGACTAAAACAATTATAAAACTGAAGGACTTACATAATTATTACATGATGTGAAATCTATATATATAAAAATGTTGTGTGCGTTTAAGTACTTATTAAAAACTCAAAATTTACTGAATCGACTGAGCTCAAAATTGGACACGATGTACAATAGGATTCAGAGATGGTTTTAGGCTACTTTATACACTTTTATCATAACAGCAATAAGAATAAAACAGCTTAAAAAAGTGATTTTTCCTATAGAGGGCGCTTTTTCCTTTTTTATAAATTATATTGTACCGGCTACAGAACAAAATATTATAAACAGCCTACCTAATATCAGTTTTATATACAATGTATTTTTAAAAAGAGAACATCGATATACGGCCTCCTTGCATTCAGAGTACTTATGTTAGAGGTTAGGTTATGTTATTTTTTCTATGCGCGGGCACGAAGTTTCAAAAACTGAACATTGGTCGCAGAATAGAATTAATGTGTAAATTAGATTATATGAAATAAAAAACTGTGAGGGAAATGGCTGAATGCTTGAATTGAATTGCTTTTGGCTGCGGCTCAGCTTTCATAATTAGAGTTTTTAGAAAGGTAAGAGTACCTACCTATCCTATGCGTTTTGTTACTCATTCTCATAGTGCAACTATAAAAAGTCACAGCGAAGTGTGGCAGGGAAACGCTAGTATTCTGTAATATTTTTGGTAATGTGAAAGTGAATTTGTTACGAAATCGCTGAAATAAACGGAACTATTAAAGCGCTCGCTCATTCCTTTTGCTAAGTGTTCTATACGTTTACTCGTGAAGCATCTTACGATGTGGTTAGTCGCAAGATGGGTGGCCGTTTAGACGAATTTCCAGTTAGTTTAGTTTTAGAATTTCGGAATGTGCGCTAAGCCGCTAGTCCAGCCAATTACATGTATCGTAGTGTGTATTTTAAAAAAAAGTCGCACGAAGGCAGATTAAATTATTCATATTAGGTAAAACAAATGTAGAAAACCCGAGAATAGCAGAACCAATTTCAATGAAATTATAGCCGAGTAGTTCCAGGCATGGTTTTAAAATAAATGAAGTGCCATTGGGCTGTTATTGAAATAAAAATCCTATAGGTGAAGTTGCGCAAAACAAATAATTCTAATTAAAAACAACGTTGTTGACTATAGCTATATAAGTACTAGAGATTTTCTGTGTCTATCATTGAATAATCCTCAACACAGATTGCAAATTTTGGAATCCCGCAAAACCAGCGTGATTCACAACAAAATTACTATTCTATTCGGCAATCGCCCCACAAAGATAATCTCAAACTAGTGCTAGATTTCAAACGCGACATTGCTAGCGGCGCATACAAAGAGAAGACGGTTTTCGAGAAATGTGACACAAAAACAGTTTACAGTTAGAACATTATAACGTTTCACATATTTATCTGCTGTTTGCATTTAGATTTTGGTGGCAGATGTCGGTAGTTAAAAACCTGTTCGTGTCCATTGTTTTGTAAGAATAATCGCTGATGAAAGCTAAAAGAAATTGTTTTTTTCATAGGTATATGAGCTCAGACTGTGCTCTTCATTATTACTATTGCATAGTTTATTTTTATATATTAGTATATTTATATATTGATACATATTAAGAAGTTTTTAAAGGTACACGGATAGGAAAGTAGCAAATTACTTGATCTTTAAAGATTAGGATAATCTGTATTGAATGGAGTGCCGCTTGCGGCAGTGCCTCTATGCCATGTTAATAAACGCAAGTGGTAAATTAATTACATGCAAATAACATTTTCTTTTTACAATACTTAATGCTTTTTCATTACGACCATAATTTTACAGTAAAATTAGCATATTATATTCAGGGTACCTACGAAATGCGAAAGCCTAAAAGTTATTAGAATAAGGGCCCAACCAAAAATGAAAGATTAACTCGCTGAAGATATCCCATTTGCGAATAAGTACTTATAGGATGCCACTGCACCGTCAAAAACAAATATCAGAAAGGAATCAAATAAAAGAGAACATAAAGAATAACATTGCACTAAGGCGATGCGATCCTTCCTGGCCGTGTACAAAATCTGAACAGCACAGTTCAAAATCACACTATTTGTTAGCCAGCCCTAGCGATCGGCCAGCATCGCCTCCGAATCGTGACACGACGTGTTCCGAATACGATTTTGTTCGTAATAAAAATCTGGGCAAGAGCCTCGATGGCGTGCCGCGTCGCGCGACGGCGACGCCACGTTTCCAATTTTATGGCTCCTGATTTGAAAAATTATGAGTGACTGGATTCTTTTGCTAAAGTTTTGATTGCAATTTCATACATACCTACATCATCATGTAGACACGCCTTTATCCCTGAAGGGGTAGGAAAATGAACTTATTATTGAAGTAAAACTTTTTAGGCGCGATTAGGGAGTAGGTAATTCAGACTTTTTCTGACGGAAGTAACGCTTACTATTCGAATTTTGAACAGCGGAAACTACACAGACTATGTGTACCTAGTTTCCGCTAAGTATTCAAAATTCGAATGAATTATATTAATATAACATTTGAATAATCTTTGTAAAACACATGAATGATAAATATAATTAAATCATAATACTTATGATATTTATTATTTAAGTTAAAATTTACTAATTTCAGCGATACCTATATGCCGTTAATGGCAAAGAAGTTTTACTTCAATCGCGCGTAAAGGTTACACGCACACACTTTTTTTTTGTCCAACGTGTGCAGATGGTGAAGCATATTGCCGTGTTGAAATGGACAGTTTGTCAATACCCACTGTTGACATTTTCTAAGCCGCTTTTCCATGATGATATGACGACTAGCATGTCATATTACTGTCAGTTAGGAACTTAGGACCAACACAGAACAATCAATCAATGAATCAAATCAATCAAATTTTTATAAATTCTACTTCAAAGTATTTGTTTTCTGCCTGCCACCCTTGTGTATTTGTTTGTATGTATTTACACATTGTTATTATATTTATCTAGCTATAGTACCTAATTGTACTTTGTATTCATTCAATGTACCGCGTATATTATCGTACCTAAAAGGTACCTTCTTTCTATTAAAACACTAATGAAATAGTTGCCCAGTTATAAACTTGATCTCTTACACTCATGTCCATCCAAAGGTTGCCTGGAAGAAATCGCACTTAGCGATAAGCCCGCCCATTGTACATTTAAAAACCCTGTATTCCATATACATCTAAATGTTAATTAGTGTACAATAAAGTATATTCTAGTTTATTCTATCAGCCTATAGCAGTCCCCTACTGGACAGGCCTCTCCTAATCTACGCCACAACACACGGTCCTGCGCCTTTCGCATCCAGTCCCAGCCTGCGACCTTTACCTTTTTTCGTCGGTCCATCTGGAGGGTGGACGTCTTACTCCACGCTTGCCGAGTCCCCGGAACACATAGATTACTTATTTATATGCAGTAATGATGTAAGTTAAGAACGACGACACACATTTGAATATTTTGAACACTTTCAATGTCATCTGTATGCTTGTAGTGTTGATCAAAGAATTCTTCCCACGCTTAAACTAAGGTACTGTCTGTTGAGGAACAAATCGAGATGGTTATCACGAGGTATAAGATGATGACGTGTTATCTCACTATTAGGTATGCCGAAGGTCATACGCAGTCAGGATAGTAGGAAAAGAGCCTTGACCTATTATATGGAATCAGGAAGGTCACAGGGAAGGTGAATGTGGAAGGCGTAGGACCATGTATTGCAGTACTACCTGGTCCTTTCATCTATCCCTTTAAAAATGCCGTGAGGCGAAACCGGTCAGGTTTGTAATAATAAATATAGTGGAACAGTACAAGTGTCGTTTTCAAAAAGAAGTCAATTTGTAATGCTCTATCTATCCCTGTATCGAATTTTACCAAATCAGTCCTGCAGTTAGAGTGCGATTGAATAACCATCCAAACACCTTCACAAACTTTTTTATTACTTGTGGAAATCCTGCATGGATGCTATGCCGGACTCCTACCGACTAAAACTACACGATGCCTGAATACTGTACTGGCCGGGAGTCCCGGGTAAGCCCTCAAAAGGATGTCCCAGGGACACGTTTACAAACTTACAAATGTATAATATTCATCAGACAACGTCAAATTATAATTATTGATTAGTGCAATAACGACACATACCAACAAATCCCGTTCAACACTGACCTAAAACTAAAATAACATGTTAATGATAATCACGATAGCATGCATAATCAGCTACACGATGATATCAGAGGCTTTAGATTCACATTAAGCTGATGTTTTATGCAAGCATTGAGTACAATGCATATTTTTGCATAATTCGATACATACATTCCAGCCAATACCAGTGCGATGTGCCCTCAGTACGGTGACTAAGTACTAAAATAGTTTCAGTAATGCCCGCTGCTTGTAGCTGTCTATCCCCGCAGTTATTAACGTTATATGACAGTCGATATTCGTGGTTCGATTACTGTTTGTGGCCATTTATAGAATGGTGGGTATTGTCTCGTGGACCCTTTATTTACTCTTGGGGAAATTCTGTTTGAACTACGCTTAGGTGATTTGCATTTTCATCTGCATTTTATATTGTACTAGCAGACGTCACGCGGTTTTACTCGCGTAATTCTCGTTTACGTGGGAATACGGGAATAAAATATAGCCTATGTTCACCGCAAAGAGTGTAGCTTCCCAACAGTGAAAGAATTTTTCAAATCAATCCAGTAGTTCCGGCGCCTATTCGATACAAACAAACAAACAATCAAATCTTTCCTCTTTATAATATTAACACAGAAAATATCTGTTATTTTTCATTAAAAGCTACTGAGTAATTTTAAAGCTATTTGTTTATATCGAATAACATTTTAAAAGGTACAACGTCACAAGTAATCCTGGGACATCCTTCCGAGGGCTTACCCGGGGCTCACGACCATAGGCAATGGTACTAGTGGTAGGACTTGTGTGGTTTTAGTCATCCACGACGGGTTTCCGTAAGTTAAAAATATAAATAAAATACGCCACAAGTAAAATAATATACAGGGTAAATAAGATATAGGGTATTTATTTTTTCGTGTAACGGGTTCGATTCCCGACTCAACAATGTAATTATTTAAAAATCTATGAATGCAATTTAATTTGTTCTTGAAATTAAAATAATGCCTTCTTTCAGTAAAATGTTCCATCTACAATATTCAAGGTACTTTCCCTCCATGTGGCATAGCCATGGGACGCCCTGTATATATTTGAATTACTATCACAGTGCCGCAAATACAAATCTCATTAATTCAGATTTTTAGTCGTCACCGATTACTGAACAGATAAATTCTAAGATAAGGATGTTTATGAAGATGGAACCACTATCATTAACTAATGATAATCAGTTTTTTATGAGCCAAGTGTTAATTTCATGTACCCTTAAGAACCAGTAAACTTATAATAACACATGATAAAGTTAATGGTTTTGAATGCAATGAATTTTAAAATGTTGATATAAATGCAGTGTTATTTGCAAAGACCAAAGTTTTCACACATATGTGTTCACACTTAAATTTAATAAGCAATTAGTGATCAATATTTCTGATTTTTAAGTTTAGGAACTAAGTAATAAAAATGATAAAGAAACTCAATTTAGAACATACGTATTTAATTTTTTAGTGTGGAATGTTCGAAAAATCTGCATTTAATGGTTGAAAGCTAAAGGCAGACTTTATAAAGTTCTAACGACGGAGTTCGCAGCTAGATTCGTCAAAGCTTTTAGAATATTCGTGAACTATTTCGGAAACTAATCTCTGCAGCAGCGAAACGTGCATATTTAGTTCGATGGTTTCTGATGGTCCCTTGCAAAAAGGCATAAGTCGTATTCGACACATTATGATTTGTGACATATGTACAGTAACTTCGCTTCCACGACAACAAAGTACCTATAATTAAAATGTTTTAAAACTTGCATGGTACATGATTTAAATCTTTTTAAATCACGTGACCTGGTACCTCCTCGGCCAGCGTTGATATGGACGAAAAAACAAACCAGCTGGCACGTATAATTACTAAATAAAATATTAATACTCTTTGGTGTGATAAGGTTTCTAGTTTCCTCCTTTTTCACATAACCTCGTTCGTTAGTCAGTAGGTGCAATATTTGCAGGTGAGGCTGGTTTGTTTCTCAAAGTCTTCGGGAGGAATAAGGGACTCATAACACCCCGTATCGTAACAATCTGGTCAGTGTGGTACTTTACTGTACTACTCTGACCAGATTATTACGATTCGTCACTTATAATAATTACCAATATGGTGAAAAAAGGCCTACGATAGCAGGGGACTGCGGTAAGATAATTGAATTGATTACTGTCAAATTATATCAACACAAATATTTTTCATTTGTTAATTTCTTCAGTGACATTAATAAACAGTATCAGTGTTGTGTCAACCGCTATGAGTATTGGCTGGCTGCCAGAATTTTTAACACCTGTATTATATGCATTAAATGTACCACTGAGTGTTTTTCATCAGGTCGCATAAATCCAAGATGGAAAATACAGGCTAAAATGCTTTGATGTTATAATTATGCCTAATAAAATATGTACATTGCTATGAAGTAAAATATATTTATTCATGTAGGTCACAAAGTGACACTAATGAACGTCGAGATTATTGCTTCTACATGTAGACACATTTATTGCCAGATTCTCAAGGCAAAGAGTCTGGGAGAACTACCATGCAATTATTAGTGTTAGATGTATCGATAACATGATGTATTATGCGTAGATATTTTGGCAATTATTTTTAGATAAATTGAATTCAAAATCTGGACTGGCTATTGTTAAAAATTTAATGCCACTCGTCACCGCTAAATGCCCACTCAACACTTTCGTCTGCGGCTGTAAATTTATAAATGTATTTAGGGGTAGTGTAGAAGAGATCCTTAGATATTAATAAATTTTGTGATAAGTTTAGATTTCTCAATTCTTACATAAATCAACTTAGACACATTTCCTATAGACTTAAGTCGTGATTTGAAAATTATAAAAATTAGTAGCCTGCGTATTGCGATTTTTTTAAAGGGGATTCGTTGAGATATTCCTTTATCATTCTGATATTCCTTTGTAATCCTGATAAAGGAATATCCGTACAAATCCCGGACTGGAATTATACATCAATATACAGATATTTTACATTCAATAATTAAATAGCAATGACTATCTAACATTAGATAGTAAGAAATTAATTTAAAAACTAAGAGATCACCCAAGACTAAAGAATATTAGAGATGCGACAGTGGATTAAGTAATGATAAGGCCGCCCGGAGCACCTAATATCACTGTTCAAAGATAATATTACTGTCAAAGGAACAATTTTAATGTAAGTAACTTTCAACTTCGATAGAGTAAATAAAGTTTATTAATGGTTTACTAATGTTTGCCATAATTTAAAATGCCATAATTTCATATGCCATACTGGTATTTGCCATAATTTCATTAGACATAACGCTTCAGTTGCCATAATCGTGAAATGACATAAAATGACTTTCACTAATTCCATTGGTCATAATCGATCAAGTGTCATAATAATTAAAATCCATAAATGTATTTGCCATAATTTTCGTTTTCAATAATGCCATTTTCCATAACGTTTATTCACCATAATATAATTAAAGATAATTTATACGACACAGATAATTTATTCACAATTAAACCTAAAACTAAACCTCATATGGCGTCTACTAACTAAGCACTTTTGGGTGGTTTAAAAAAAAAAACCGTCGTCGGATTGCACTGAGTCGGGGTGTTAACGATAATTAATTTCGACCTAACAATATTATGTATTATTTTCATAATTATATCAAATTTTAATTATGTCAAGAGTCGATTATGAGATGTGTTACTTATGGAAACTAATTATTATGATAAATGTTGTTATAGAAAGTCATTTTATGGCAAATAAAAGTTATGACTGTTGAGTTGTTGAGGCAAACGTTATTAGTATTAGTATAAATGATAATAGTGCAAATAAATATTATGATCGGGGATGATTATGGCAAACAATATTAGTGCAAATAAATTTATGGGAAACGAGAGAAGACCTTTATTAATACTTCTCGGAGATTACAAAGACAAAATACAAAGTTATATTATTGAAATTGACAAAAAGCGGAAGCCTACGGTTCCGCCCGCGTGAAATTTTGTGTTTTCTCCACTGACACCTCCTGAACTATACAGCTAGAACTATTCAACCTACTATTTTAAACCTTAATAGGCAGAATTTCGGAATATCCTGAAATAATTTGTTTTTTTTTTTTGTTTTCTATTGAAACATCTATCTTCTATCTATATAAATAAACTAACGGACGTCACACGCTTTAACCCGCGTAGTTCCCGTTCCCGTGGGAATACGGGAATATAATATAGCCTATGTTCACTGCAAAGAGTGTAGCTTTCCAACAGAATTTATCAAATCGGTCCAGTAGTTCCGGAGCCAGTTCGTTACAAACAAACAAAAAACAAATCTTTCCTCTTTATAATATTAGTATAGATTACAGGGTAATCTATCCCTACTAATATTATAAATGCGAAAGTAACTCTGTATGTCTGTCTGTTATACGCTTTCACGCCTAAACGGCTGGAGCGATTGAGATGAAATTTGGTATTTGCATAGTTTGAGGCCCTGGGAAGGACATAGGCTACTTTTTAACTGACTGCTCAAAAGGAGGGTCGTGATTTTACGATATAATAACGACTTCCACGCGGTCGAAGCCGCGGGGAACAGCTAGTTTCTTATAATTTGAAGATAATTTCATGTTTTTACTCTTATAAATTTCGTAAGTGGTTTACGGAACCGTTTCACCCCCTGAAAACGCCCTTCATGCACTTCAGAGACTTATCAGTTAGTGACCTGTTTCACCGGTTTTATTTCCGAAGAGAAATCTCATGCATGCTATGCTGGACTCCTACTCCTCCTAAAACACCCGGTGTCCTGCAACTGCTGATACGTCCTCAGAAGGTTGTCCCAGGATTTCCGACAGAGTTTGGTTACCGATGCGGCCTATTGCTTATGGGTTGGTTTACCGTCCTGGGACACCCGGGGTTCACAACCATAGGTTGTTGGGCGTTACGTGAGGTTTTTTAATCGGTAGGAGTCCGCCATAACCTCCATGAGGATTTTTCCCCACGTAAAAAAAATGGGTTGGTTTACCGGCTTATAAATAATTGTATCCATTACCCTTTCTACCGCCGTTTACCGCATAATGAAAAACAGTTATTTTATACACCAGCTTTGGGCTATTTATTTTACCGGTGTGCTCCGAGCATAACGAGCTGTCAGCGTTAAATAGTGAGGAGCAATGATTTATTTATACTCTGGGATATTTCGAACTAAATTTACTTATCTCACACCGCGATAAATTTATAATACACTTTAAAATCCATGAACTCAAAATAATACCTTTTGCAAGCGAATTTGCATTTTTAAAATGAAATTCGGAATTTCTCTTTTATGACTAAAGCCATATGCGTGTATCATCATTAAGCACATGTCTACAAAAAGAGACAGGTGGATTATACAGTAATGGAGTTTGAAAATAGTTTGCAGGTTCAATTTTTAAATTTAATGCAATCCAGCTGTCACTTATTTTGGATTTATTTTATGAGTAGGTAAATGTTTTCAGTTCATTGTACATTTTAGCTTCAAAAGTAGGTTTGAATGTGTGAAGCGTTCATCGTCGTTTATTGTTTTGTTTCTTTTTTATTTTAGGAGCTTCTCAAACAACGAAATATATATCAAAATGAGTTGATATAAGCTTATGCTCTAGTATCTATAAAACTAATAAAACTATGTATATATTTCTTATACATAGTTTTATTAGTTTTATAGATATATTAATGCAAAGAAGATACCCAAACTCCGAAAAAAGTATTTGCGAATTAAATAGGTAAATAAGTTACAATGCAGGATTCGAAACTAAGACCTAAGTAAAGCTGTCGCATACAATGAGAGCTGCGCACCACTGAGGCAGTCAGTTCGATTTTATTTCGTTTCATCAAGACGGCTATGCGGCTCACCGCCTATTACGTAGGACAAAATCTAAAAAGGTGAAATAATTATAATATGCCTCTGCCTACGAGGATAACAGGCGTGACCATACTTTTGAATTACTACTATGCCTTTTAAAGATAGGTTTAGTAAAAGAGACAGGATAGGTTTCTAAACCAAAAGGTCTGTAATGCGTGAACGTGAATACAGAATTTCCTAACCTAGTAAAGTATTTACATGATAATTTCACTCCTTCAGCTCCACAGTAAAGTAAGTCCCTAACTACAATTAACACTTAGTGACTAACGTCATTACCGGCCGAAACAATTCGAATTTCGAACGGACTCAGATGCGCCGGATGACAGCACGTAGTCGGTTGTGTCGACAAAGTTCGGCGAACTATTGCAGGTGGGCGCAAGTGCCGTTTACATGCGCGCTGACAATCTGACAAACATCCCTAGCGAGTAGACAAGGAGGTGTAGTTGTTCACAGCAGTAATCACTCTATTGATCATTGAAAAATATCTGATAAAATACATTTTTTGTTTTTCACGTGAGGGAAAATCATCAGAGGATGTTATAAAAAACCTCACGTAACGCCCAACAGCCTGTGGTTGGGAGCCCCGGGTAAGCCCTCGGAAGGATGTCCCGGGACTTCAGCATTAGCACTTCAACAATTAAAAAACTCTCTCTACATTCAATTACGAAACGCCAAATTTAACGCTACTTTTTCGCTGCTGAAAGAACTAAACCTAAATAGACTAGATGTAGGTCTCATTGAATTTATTCTATCACAACCTAAAATCTGAGAGTGCTAAGAAGCTGTGTCGTTTGCAGTGCCGGATTAAGCCAGCGCTGGGCCTGTAGCAAATTCTGTCAAGGGGCCCTTGGTTTGCTTAAGGTTCTCAAGTTTAGGGTATTAAATAAAACAAAACTGTTACAAATAATCTTTTCTAGATTTAATATGGGCTTTAGAGATAACACTTTCAATATCGACTTCTCTAAGCAATAAATCATGCTCTATATTCAACAAAGTGAGATGATTAAGACCTTCTTGGCCCATCGTGTTCCTTAAATTCATTTTTAATACGTATTAATGTTGAAAAAAGAACGTTCGCCACTGCAGTTAGTGATCATGAGAGACAAGTAAATGCGCAAGACAATTATTTCTAAGTTTGGGAAACACGATTCTAAATAATTATTTAATAAAAATTTATAAAATTGCTGTTTCAGAGGCTCCTGTTTCTAGCTGTCAATAACAGTAGCCACATCTGTTTTCAGCAGCTCTGCGAACTGCAGTAATTCGCCACCTAGGCTGTTTTCAAAATCATCTTCGTAAGCACTGACCATACTTGAGGATTTTTCCAAAATCTCTTCTGTTGTAAGAGATTTTAGCTACCGAAATACTTCAAAAAACACTAGTAATCTTATGATATGCTTTCATACGTTTAGTTAAAGCAGACAGTACGTAATCAGACAATAAACACCTGAACTTCGAAACGTTGTCCAGGTGTTTGATTTTCAACAAAGTCGTCGAGTGTAGAAGATCCGCTGAAATGGTCGTACTTTGTATTTAACTTGATTCGTCTTGATGTCTGTTGCTGGTATTCTTCACAGTTGGTCAGATCTTTGGCTCTTGCCTCAATATCTGAAAATGTGAATCGCATTGCTTGAACGTAGCCATATAATGATTCATAAAGGGCGTATCCCGTATTAGGGTCTTGATCAGACGACTGCAGCGAAGCACTAATCGCTTGCAAGTGTTCAGTACAGTACAATACAGTAGATTCGATCGTGACTGAGTTAATAAAATATAAATGCCTCTGTGGCGCAGTCGGTAGTGATACCGCCTGCGGCGCTGGAGGTCGTGGGTTCGATTCCCACCGGAGACAAATATTTGTGTGACCCATAAATGTTTGTCTCAAGAGTCTGGGTGTTTCTATGTATAATATGTATGTATTTAAAAGTATATAAGTATTAATATCCGTGGTCTGATACCCATAACACAAGCAGGTTATTCCTAGCTTACTTTGGGATCAGAGAGCGTTGTGTGAAATGTCCGTGAATATTTATTTATTTATTTATTTAAATAGTTGGCCTGTTTTCTCGAAATACTTATAATCGATATTATATTAAAATCGATAAAAAAAGAACAATCTCACCTACGTAAACTCGCAAAATAAATGTAAACCTGTACTGGTTGAATTTATAGTCGTTCTGGAACGGAAAGGTTTAGGCACAGTCAGAGATGTAAATTATTTGAAATACATATATTTGAAATGCAAATACAAAATATCTATTTAATTAGTCCAGCAGTAGGGCTAATTTGATTGAATGATTGATTGAATTGAGGACGAAATGCCAAACCCATATTTAAGCGGTACTGGATTTTCAGAAGTAACTCTAGAAGATGTAATTGTATCAAGCACTAGCTGTAGAGCAAGATCCCATTCAACTAGCTCAGAATCAAGCTCATCATCTTCATCTAGTGCGTCCGAATCGGGTAAGGATTTTTCCCCTGATGAAGCAGATTGTGATCCTGATTACATGCCAGAAACCCCACCAAGGTGTGTATCATTTAGCTGAAAGTAGAAGCTTTTATTATTATGTCAATAGGTTTGACTCATTATTCTAATTAAATAAGTAATAGAAGTAAACATTACTTCTGTTACTTTTCGTGGATAGACCAAGTGATTTTAAGGAACTCTCTTTATTTTGTTATAAAACATTATTAATTTCGAATGTTTTTCATTTATTTAGTAATATTATAACATCGCGACAATGTCAACTTTATGATTTTTTAATTTAATTGTATGGTAATATCATTAATTTATGAAGTTTAAATAGTTTTCTATTTAGTATCATTAGTTGCACTGTAATTTCATAGTAATTTACCATAATTAACAAAGAAAATAAATGGTAAAGTGTTACTATAATTATATAAATCTAAATAAATAAAGCTGTAAATAATAAAAATTACTTTTTCAAATCACATGTCATAATGTAAACTAAGATGTTTCATAGGAACTCATTAAATGACTGAAAAAATCCTGAACTTAGATTTTATCGAGAAACAACGGTGAGTATTTTCTAATTTTGGCTCTCCTATAAAATTTCATAATTTCGTTTAGTAACGGTTTTACTTTAAAGGTGCGAGATATCCAAATATAAAAAAAAACTCTTTTAATATAATACCTACCAACCAACCAAGACACAAGCGTGTTTTTCACCACCTAAGAAAACTCCAATTACTGTAGCGCCACAACTTTAGGGCACATCTCTTCCCATCTCCAAAAGTATAGGGATTCTTGGCGTTGACATCTCCAGTGAGGTTCAGTTCCGCAGTCATTTGGAGGACAAGGCTAAGCTGGCGTCCAAGAAGCTAGGTGTGCTCAAAAGGGCGCGGCGCCGGCGGTACTTCACTGCGGCGCAAACACTGCTTCTCTAATAAGTCGCCAGTGCGGCCACACATGGAATACTGCTGTCACCTCTGGGCGGGGAGACCTGAATATCAGCTTCGTCCATTTGACTCAGTGCAAAGACGAGCTGTGAGAGTTTTCAACGATCCTAAACTTACAGGTGGGGTGGAACCTCTTCGCGACAGGAGAGACTTTGCCTCCTTATCTACCGCCTGTACAATGGTATGTGCTCTGAGGAATTGTTTGATATGATGCCCACGGCTACGTTCTGTCGTCGCACCGCTCGCCACTCGCCACAGACAGGGAGTTCATCCCTACACTCTACGTCCGGAGCGTTCCAGCACGGTTAGATCCGATAGGGGTTTTCTTCCGCGCACGCTTAGGTTGTGGACAGAGATGTGAAAAATAGTTTGGTAAAAGTATTTAAAAACAAAATGCAAATGCATAGTTGTTAGCACTATTTTAAGTAGAAATACAAAATAGTTTTAAATAAAAGTATTTAAATACAAAATGCAAAATACGTATTTTCAAAATAGGTTTTGAAAATAAAATACCTTGTTAAGCATAAGCACTTATTTTTATTGAACTGATTTTAAAACTAGTATTTGTTCAAAGAGTTCATCTTTCATGTACCGCCAATGGGGCCTGATAATCATTCCACCAAAAGAAAATAGTCGTTCAACAGGGGCAGAACTCGGTAAGCAAGTATTATATTTAAGGAAGATTTTTTTTATATTTGAATACCTGTTTAAGGAGTCTAAGGTAGTGTCTTCATCTTTTAAATATTGTACTGAATATGAAATATTTCCTATTGCAAAATGGAATTTTTTTTATTAAAAATGTAACAAAACTATTTAGTATTTATAACTAAATATTTCTATAAAGTATTTCAAATAAAATACAAAATACACTTACAAAATAGTATTTCAAATCCTACTAATATTATAAATGTGAAAGTTTGTGAAGATGTTTGGATGTTTGTTACTCAATCACGCTCTAACGGCTGAATGGATCTGGCTGAAATTTGGTACAGGGCTAGAGTATAGTCTGGAATAACACATAGGCTACTTTTTATCCCGGGAAAATGTTCCCACGGGAAGCGGGAACGGGAACCAAATTTCACGCGGGCGAAGCCGCGCGCATCAGCTAGTATAAAATAAAAATAGGTATTTTGCATTTTGTATTTGCATTTCAAATATAATTATGTATTTCAAATAATTCACATCTTTGGTTGTGGAATGATCTCCCTGCCTCGGTTTTCCCAAACGCCTACTACAGTATGGGGTTCTTCAAAAGGGGGTTTAGAAGGATTTTACCGGGTCGGCAACGCGCATGACGCTATGCAAAGACGTCTCTGCATAGCGTCAAGCGCGTCTAGTAAATACCTCGCGGAGTCATCCCAAAGGTGAGATCAGTATTCGACGCAGGGAAAATTTTCGTAATGTTTTTTTGTTGATTTTCAAATTGACAGTGCCGATCGGTTCTGGTATCGAAACTGTGCCTAAAATTTTCCGTTGCAGAACGACAATAAATTCAACCAGTATAAAAAAATTTAAATATGGCCGCTTGAAGGGTAGAAACGTGGTATAGATGCTAGTCTAAATATATCGATTATAATTAAACATTAGAACATTAACGTTAAAAAGTTCTACTTATTTTTAAGATTTCACGTGACGAAATCGAGTTTTAGACTTTCAAGTGTAAGTGAAGCATAGCAGCTTAAGCACTTCGCGTTTAAGTCATGCAAGATATTTTACGCTCCTATCTAAATTATTTTTTTTTATTACGGTCAGACAGGCGATGGAATGCGGGGCCCCCAAATTCGCGGGGCCCGTAGCATTTGCTACTCTTGCTACGTGGCTAATCCGGCACTGGTCGTTTGGCTTTGGTGATTCAGGAGTGATTTTTGAACATTTAAAATGAATGATTACCTACATAATTTTTGTTACGGAATAATTGTTAAGGATACGATGGGGTTGGCGTATCCTTCTCGGATAAAGACCCCGAATTAAAATAAAGATAAAAAAAAGAAAATTACGCTACTCCCTGCCGCCTAGCTCCTAGCCTATACGAATGCATCCTCCCCACGTCCCGTCGGAGTTGCCATCGTGTCTAGCAAACTACCGAGACATGTTTATGAAGAAACAAAACTTACTCTCTACCTTACAAAATGCAATTCAGTTTTTCGACTAGTCTTGAATTATTCAGTTTCAAGTACATACTTTATACTGAGTTTGCATACGTACGAAAACAACTTAATATTTACACGTTTCTGAATTTTGTAGACAATTGTTTTCAGACTGGCATTGAGTTAAAAGCTATTCAGACCGAACTACACAAAAGGCTGATAAATAATAATGCTGAAATAACAATTCCTGTCCTTGACTATCAAGGATGTTTTATCTATTCAGTGGGAAAACAATGTTTTCATTTCAATAATCAACATTATTTTAACAAAAAATATTTAGGCAAACTTTTTGGTGTAAGTTCTAAAAAGAAAAATAATTGTTTTCATATCCCTACTCTAGTAATAGTGTGACGGGTCATTCTGAAATGTTCTGGTCTAAGCTAATGAATCTGGTACTATAGAGTTGTGAATGCAAGTCTTTAGAAATGCTTAGAAGAAGACTATTTAGTTCCCTTTTCATGTTTAAGTTTAAGTGTGTACTGAAAAAGTGGTCACTGTAACCTATAAAAGTTTGCACAAACAGAGGTATTACAGTTTAAGTAATGGACTGCCTTGTTACACTGGTATAAACTTAGGTTAGAAGGCTTTAAAAAACATAAAACCACGTTTTTAAATTTTAAATACATATTCTAAAACCCATCACTCAGTATCGATTTAATCCCCACACTAAAGATAAGGCACGGTCTACACTCAAACTTTAATTAATTGGGCCCACATACTCTGTTATGCAAGGAAAAAACGGTCTGTACGTGACCTAAGGGCTGTTCAGTGTGTGCCCGGGTTTATAGTTATTTGTCGATGGTGTGTGCATAGCCCAAATACCCTTTTCAGTCATGTGGAGACCTGATTGTGTTCGATGTTTAAATAATTTGATTATGTTTGATGATTTTTATTGATATTGGTTTTGTGTGCGTTGTCTAATAGGCTCCGGAGACGGTCAATGCGATTCGACAAGTCTGTTAAAATTTGAATAAAATAGCTTCAAGCACTGCTTCAAGTGTGTTTGCTTTCTTGGCACGTGTTTTTGTATCAACGATGTGCACATGAGACTTGTCAAGTCGCTTGAATGTCTCCGTGGCCTATTACGGTCATAAAATCGTCCATTTTGTAATTTTCTGTGTAGAATTCTCAAAAATATTATCTACTCTAGATAAAGCAATAAAAGAATCAACTAACCAAATACCAGAACAGGAAATAGACAAAAGGGTTTGTATTGAACAAAAACATTTACACACAATTTCAGTAAGTACTGTCATAAACATTATTTTATAGCAGCCTAACATTTTTGTAATGCTTTTTAACTTGTCTTAAATATTGAATTCTATATCCAAACAGCTTCCTTCATCATCGTTATGGTAGCAATTAATCGTAGCTTCGCTTAAGGCATGACAACGGTTCAAATTCGAATGAGTAATAGCCACTAGGCCCCCTGAAATGCCGACGGACCGTACCAAGGGACAGAAAACACGCCTGATTAACGACTGCGGACTCAAACCCACAGATGCTAAGATAAAACAAACACGGCAGGTACCCAGCTGTCAAAGTGACATTGGCAGCTGTCAAGTTGAAATGTGTCAAAATTGTGTGTCAGTAATCTTACTAATGTTATTATGAGGAAAGATTTGATTGTTTATTTGTTTGAATTGAATAGGCCACGAAAATATTGAACTGATGTGAAAAATACATTCGTTATAACGAAGGTACTCTATACCCGGATGACATAGGCTATATTTCATTACCGTATTTCCACTAGAACGGTATCACGCGGGTAAAACCGTGTGACGTCTACTAGTGTAAAATATAGCTTGACCTCTGTGACAGTTATACAGACGTAAATAAGAATAGACTTTATGTCAACGGCTTAAAGCTTTTGTGGTTGAAATGCAGAGAGTGAAAACACAAAGGTGCAAACTGTAACTGTACTTTATGCCTTTGAAATGAAAGTCAATTTTGTTTACTTTAATATAACTGCCACAGAGATCAAACTATATTTAACAGAGTATAATATACCTTTATCCTTTTTAAGACTATTAGAACACAGAGGGCTATAAAAAGAATTAAAATACTTTGGATAGAAAAGCATTTATGAATATGTGTGGCAAAAAAGAAATGGATATAATGGAAAAGATAGCATTTTCGCCTACGCCCCATAATGAAATAGGGTGTGTCTACGTCACTTCCGCACCTGAGACAATGGGGTAGTTCCCTCCAAATAAAATAAGATGCGTAGCCACATTCATTTTTTATACTGTCCTTTAAAAATCCTTGTTTTAGAATATAATCTCATTTTTATTGATCAATTTAAGTACATATGTTTAATAGTACCTACCCTTTTTTTTTTTTTAAGTGACGGAAAATCCTCATGGATGTTATGCCGGACTCCTACCGACTAAAAATCCTCACGTCACGCACAACAGCCTGTGGTTGGGAGCCCAGGGGAAGCCCTCGGAAGGAAGTCCCAGATAAAAGTTGCTCCGTGCTCCATTACGTTACGTCATAGATTTCTTTTTCATAGAAAATGTTTGATACACCGCTTGGACATTTTATAATGAAAAATTTTTTTTTTTTTTTTTTATACTACTTAGGTGACAGACAAGCTTACGGCCCACCGGAAGGTTGGTAACCGTAGCCTATAGACGTTTGCAACACCAGAGGCGCTACACACGCGCTGCCGACCCGGGCGCAGGTTGTGACGACCCACAGTTGAAATTTTTCAAGCCGCCCGTAAGGCCTTCAACTTGGCTTAACGACTGTCATTTTACCGACAACCGGGACCAACGGCTTATCGTGCCTTCCGAAGCACGGAAACGCTCGTAAATAAATGTCACAAAGTGGTCCACGTGGTGGATACCCATCCATGTCCGGCCATAGTAAATGTTGCTTACTGCAGTGATTGTTTACAGAACACTGAGTCCGCGGGGCCACGAGCGCTTCAAAAATGCTTTCAAAGATGCTTTGACTAGCTGATAATTTAAATAAACTATGAAATCTTACGGACACTAAGTCAACTTCCATCATAGCATCAATATTCAGTATTCTCTGAGCATCCACTCTTAAATCAACAAGTCACTTCTGGCAGACCATCAGCAGTAAACAATAAAGCCGTGAGATCGTTCTCACCAGACTGCCCCTCTCTAACACGTTTATTGTGAAAGTGAAAGTTCAATCCGATTGACGTTGTCATTTTTGTTTTATGTCAAACTTTGAACAGATGATCCACGTGACCTAGTGACGTAGTTTAATGCAACAGAGTCACAGGGTACAGGCAAAGTCTCGCCATAAGCCCCTCTGCACTCTATTTTATAGAGAGGGGCTAAAAGAATCTTCTAATTCTACATCTAATTCTACCAATGGCTTTCTATAGTTCGCATCACAATACGCTAAGGAATTTGGCGGTACTTCCTCGTGCGAAGTAACCTCTGGCATCTAAAAACTCCGGCAACAAGTACCGTGAGATTTTAGTATTACTTTATACTCATACCCACAATAAACCCGGTAGTGTGAAATCTATAGATACTTCCACATCACACAAAAAAGGTACACGACTAATATGCAAGGCCAAACCCGTTTACATGTAATATTTACCGACCTATGGTATTTAAAGTCAAGTATTCAATCTATACAAATAAATAAAATTGGAGTGTCTGTTTGTAATATTCAAATAACCGCTATCTACTACATGCATATGAATGTATATACGGTACACATACCAAAACTTTTTTTTTTAATTTTTGTCTGTTTGTCTGTCTGTTTGTTTGTTCCGGCTAATCTCTGGAACGGCTGGACCGATTTAGACGAGACTTTCACTGGCAGATGGCTTATGTAATAAGGAGTGACTTAGGCTACTTTTATTTTAGAAAAATTCTTTAATTTTAGAAAAAAAATGCCAAAAACAAAAAAATCTAAAAAACTAAATTTTTTTATTACATTCCACGCGGACGAAGTCGCGGGCACAGCTAGTCATAAATAAAATGGTGGCATTGTTTAAGTAACAAGATAATCGCATTAGGTGAGGTAGAGACGAGTGCGAGGCTGCCTGTCCATTAATCAACATCTACGCAATGGACGAGGTGTGTGGGACAAGGCACAAGCCTATTGTGAATCGTTTACATGTCATAGCAATGTGACACTCTGTTATTTGTAAACAGACTCAAGTTGGCAATCAAAATCAAGTTGGAAATATACCAAATTGTTATCAGTCAGTAGGACTCAATTATTCAAAACTCCATGAAATTATCCTCCCGATGGAGCTCCGAATGTAGACATAATGGAACCGTGTCGTTTTAGTCGGTTGAAGTATATAGCATTCATGAGGATTTACTCATACAAAAAAAAGTTGTTCAAAAGTTCCAAGTTACTACTCTAACTTAATCTTCCACTGCAATACCTATTAGCAAACGTTGCTATTACCAAATTTTATTACCATATAAAGATGAAAATGAAAATCTGTATAATTTTCTAACATGATCCGTATTTCCAAAAAATTCGTATTACAGGACAAATGATGACATGCAGTATAGCGGAAATGAGGTCAAGCCTCGCTTTTGAAGCACACGCTTGTACAAGCTTCAACATAATAAATATTGTTGGAACAGAAATCTACTAATAATTTTGAGCTGCGATGCAAGCAGCCATGTTTTAGGATCGTAAATGTGTCTGACAATCGTGTGTGTCTGAAACCTTGGCTCTTAAATAGATGAGCCGATTGAGAGTATAAATCATTATCTGTGGCTAAATGACTAAAGCTAGTGTATTGTATGACTAATCAAATTAAAAAACGTACCAAATCTGACCTTGGAATATACACAAAGCGGCTACTGCTTTCCGATTTTGGATAGAATCGACTCGTATGTGTGGTCACAATATAGCGAAAAAGCACAATAAGCATGATACAACGAAAACTATCTATAATAAGTTTTGAGGGTTAAATGCGTGGTCATATCTAGCGAAAATGAAAGTACTAAGAATGAGATAACAAATCCAGTATCACCCTATGACGGCTACGCAGATTACTATGCATAGTCGGAGAGTCGGAGGCTCACAACTGGACGTTCCTACACAGTTCAAATTACTTTTAAGTACATCATTAATAGCTCCAATTTTGTATTTGAGACTCGAATGTGTGGCCATATCTAGTAAAAAATGAAGATATTAAGTATACCTAAGACAACGAATCCAGTATCACGCTATTTCAGTTAGGCAGATTACCATGCCTGGATGGACGTTCCTTCACAGTTCTAATTACTTTCAAGTACCTCATTAACAGCTCCAATTTTGTTCTTGAGACTCGAATGTGTGGCCATATCTAGCGAAAATGAAGATACTAAGTATGACACAAGAAATACAGCATCACGCTATGCGTAATTGATTACCAGACCTGGTCGAAGGGTCACTATAGGACGATCTTCCGCATTTCAGATGACTTTAAGCCACCTTATTGATAGCTCCAATTTTGTTTCGATTTTCAGACTCAAAGTCATAAGAAAAATACACACATACTGCTCGTTCGTTCTAAGTTTGCCGCTCGGCTCCATACCAAAGTCGAATTTTTAATTAGACGAAGTAAATTGACAGCAACTAATGTCACTTCTTCATACAATGCTGCTTATTTACTATGACGAAGTGACATTAGCTACTGTCAATTTACTTCGTTTAATTAAAAATTCGGCCAGCGGCAAACTTAGAGCGAACTGGTAGTACAGCTTTTTCAAATCACACAGACAATGCACTTCGAAAATCTGCTCAACTAATATCAAACTATGCTTTAGCTTCCCAGATGGCGCAATAGTTCAAGTTGTCGCCATGTCGTGTGCGAAATGGCGTCGGTAGTGTTATTGCCACACCGGACAAATATCTGGACCAAGTCATTTCGAACTTGTGTGATGGATATCAAGGATTTCCTATTGCGGAATGCGTTGCTGAAATTTTGTCGAGACAATTCTGTGTTGATTCCGTGACAAAAGACAAGGCATAAAATTGTTGTGAGTGTGACTGATCATTCTGGGTAAAGTAGACCTTTTATTTATTAGGACAGACAAAAGAAAAGACTGAATGTGTATTAGGCTATTCTGTAAATTTGAGTGTTAGTAATTATGATTAGCAATGAGTAATAGAATGATAGTGTTATTGAAGACGAATCCAGAACTTCTGTTTCAACTCCTCATCTGCTTTATAACATTCATACTTAAGAATTTAATATCACTCTGAAGAACGAAAGAAAGAAAGAACTACTTCACTCTCTCTGTTATCTCCATTTCATGTTACTTGTGTGTATGCACATAAATAAGTAAATAAAACAATTCTAATTAAGTGTAATAAATAAACATAAAATAAAATACGCAACATTTCCTACAAATTTCAATCGATTCCAACAATCGGTAAACAAAAAATAGACTCGCCTTCAATCGAACTCAAAACATAACCATTTAAAAATGATCTTCACAAATATAATATCGATCCCACCATTAGATCCCCGATGACTCGGACACTTACAATAATGACTATTAATGACCCACAATTCATATTGATGACAAAGGCATTCTTCTAAGTCATTCATTCATACCTAAATCATTTGATTGCGAAGAGTGATGACTGCAGTGTTCGGACCATACTGGCTACTACTTACTTTTGATGGTAATTTAAATAGATGTGCTGTGGTATCGGTTTCGACGGTTCTTACCTGAAACAAGACAAAATAAACATATTGTAGATTTTTTAGGACTTCATTAAAATGATTCTTTAGTTAAGTTAATAAATACAATACTTATTAAAAGAATATTTTTTTATTCTAAAATCCACTAAAATAGCACCCTTCCTGTACCTGTACACGTTGCAAAATAGTCTATCACACAAGCCGCATTACCTCTTTGAATGGCTACAGTCTTAGCTTCCTTTCCAGTTTTCGTCCTACCTCCTCCATAAAACTTTTATTCTCCAAACCTCAAACTAGTTTCTTTAATTTTCAGTTATATTCATATCCCCAAAATGATGCCATGTTGGAAAACCGTGGCAACATTTAAAAATTTAAGGACACTCTCTACAGGACAATGGTGTGTCAAGTGACAAACTTGACAAAATAAACTACTCAGTGTATAGTAACTATTAGGTGGGAAAAGGAATAAATAAATATTAATCATCACGTATTGACCCCTACCCTTGACACGTGTTGACAGCCTCGCGCACCCCTTTTTGAAGGGAGAGTTGCCCTTGAAACAAATCGCCAGGGTTGTCAGGTCAAGGCTGTCCGGGGTTCGAGGATTTCTAGGGTAAGTAGGTACTGTGTACCACGTTCCCAAATGGCACTCATTTTAAAGCAGCAACTTGTGATTTTGGTTCGTTCGAATACGTCAATAGAATAAAGATGCAAGCTTATGCACTTGGTTTGAACCTGAAGAAAAGCATAACCAGACACGCCAGGCAGACACCTAGCCAAAACCTATCAGAAAGCCTTCCGAGTAGTTCCGAGCGCTTATTCGTGGCTCCGGCCGTATATAATGATATAGATAGGCAGGATAGGGCACTGTGAGGTTTAAGTCGGTAAACGTAGTCGAAATAGCATTCACGGCGACTTTCCACACATAAAAACAGCTTAACCAGCCGTCTTATCCATATCAAACTATATAAGAAGCTGTTCCCCGCGGCCTCGACCGCGCAGAAGTCGGTTATCGCGTAAAATCATAACCCTCCTTTTGAGCGGTAGGTTAAAAAGTAGCCTATGTCCTTCCCAGGGCCTCGAACTATCCCTATACCAAATTTCATCTCAATCGCTCCAGCCGTTTAGGCGTGAAAGCGTAACGACAGACAGAGTTACTTTATAATATTAGTAGGAAAGTAGGGATTATTAAAGTGCTTGTGGCTCGATTGTTTATAGTTCCGTAAACGTGATTGTAAATCGTTGGTAGCTTTATATTTATGAGTGTTTAGTGTCTCAGAAGGCACTCTAAGCCGTTGGTCCCGGCTAACAGTCACCTGGGAATCGTTAAACCAAGTTTACCTTACGTGTAGTCGGCAACCTGGCTCTGTCCTTTTCAACATCACTAACCAGTGAGTAGGACAACGTACAACTGGTAAAAGGTCGGCATATAATAATACTAGCTGACCCGCGCAACTTCATTTGCGTCCCATGAGAGTGCAAAAAGGTGAGTTGTAGTATTAATATTTACGCAACGAAAACTCGCATAAGAAATAATATTTTCCCGTTTTCGAAACATTATTCGTGGCTGCTCCGCTCCTATTCGTCTTAGCGTGATGTTATAGATCTTAAAACCATCCTCAATAAATGGACTATGAAACTATTAAAGAATTTTTGATATGCTAGTAGTAGTTTCTGAGATCCTAGCGTTCAAACAAACAAACAAACAAACTTTTCAGCTTTATAATATTAGTATGGATGTCTGCCTACCACTTAAGGGTGTGTATGTAACCAGGAAACTAGTAGGAAATGTTTTGTCATTCCAAGTCAACTTTGGCACCAATTTCGAGACTTCCAAGTTGAGTTTACATAACTTCAAGTTAAGTTGGTGCTGAAATTAACAAGCAAACTTATCCGATACCTGGAAATTTAAGTTATCCTGTTAGGTCTTACAGGTTTACAGGAAGTATCGACGAACGAATACAATACTTAACTAGTCAATGAATTCCAATACTCTTATTAATAAAGATTTGTATTTTTATTAGTCTACTAGCTGACCCGCGCAACTTCGTTTACGCCACGTAAGGTGTATAAAAGGACAGATATTTTTTCAACACACTCATGGGAGCGTATGAAACTATAAAAGAGCTTAAAGTTTTTTTTATGATATTAAGCTCTTTTATGATAAAGCCAACACGCCAGTTTAGATTTACCCTTACATTCAAAGGAATCCTTGAATTCTAGGTTTTGCGAAAGTTGAAATGACTCTAATTACTGAACTGCAAAACCCTCAACATTGAAACTTGTGTGGAACAATCCTTAAAGTACTTTCTTTATGACACAGAATTTTTTTTTGGAATCCGACCACGCATTGAGAAGTTACAGCTAAAAAATCATTTTGTCTTTCATCCCCTCTCCCAAAGGAACCGCGCAAAATATCTGGATCAAAAGTATCCTAGAACCTTCCTCGGATTATAAGCTCAGATTGTACCAAGTTTCATTCAAATAGATTCAGTAGTTTCGGCTTGATACTTATTCGGGATACAGACAGACAGACAGACAGACAGACATGAAAAATTTAAATTACATTTTCGACTTCAGTATCGGTTAGAGAATGCCCTTCAATTAAAATTTTCAAAATATCTTCCATGTACAGACTCTCGACCCCCAACAGTTTTATTATAAGTATAGATATAGATACTAATATTATAACAGTCTCATTTTGATCGCGTTGCGATGCATACGTGTATTGCTGAATTCCTTACTTAGAATTATTAAGTAAAGAGCGCGGCGAGAGCCGTTGCACGTGTTTCGCCATGAGTAACGAACTAGTGGTAAACGAGCTGCTGGCGTTTCTGCAGCAGAAGCTGGACGTGATGGACGAGGTGTCAGCTGTCCAGATCTGCTCATCCAACTTCAGCCAAGACGAGATAGCTGCTGCCAAGCACCTACTGTTTGGGATCCTGAACAAGATGGACCAGATGGTGTCTCGACGACGTGACGGGACAAGAAGAAGCGTACAGGACATTATTACGCTTTTGAATAGACCGACCCCGAGGACGTGCCGACGTTTGTGGCGAAGAATCTACAGAAGCTCCCTCCCGTCACTTTCGACCACGTCGACGTTACGTGCCTTTTGAAGGACATCGTGTCCTTAAAGGCAAGTTTGGCTGAAGTGCAGGCCAAGTTAGCGCGAACCGAGGGTGTTGTTGTGGATTTACGTAAAGAAGTGGTGGAGTTACGTAAAGTTACAACATTATCTAGGTCGCCTACGAGTGCGAACATTAATACGCGTAGCGGAGCTGACCTTAATGTAAGTTTCGCGTCAGCGTTTATGTCGTCGCCGTCGTCACCGAGTGGGAATGCTGATTCCGCGCATTCCGCCGCGGCCGCCGGCTCGGCGGCGTGCAGGCCTGCGCCTGCGCTTGCCGAGCCCCGCGTCGCTGCCCCGCGCGCCTCACTCCCCGCGCCACTGCAAGTTCCTGCAGCTGCGGCAAAACCTCACGTGGAAGTGCGTCGAAGTTTTGCTAGCGTGTCTATGAGCACCTCGAGTGCTCCATCGAAGCCTATGCCTGAACCAGGCTACGGATGGGTTCGTTACGGTGCAATCGAGGAAGCGCCGGCAACGAACCAAAGCGAACCGTTGCGGCACAGCACCAGCATCAGTGGTGCAGTGCACTTCAGCACTGCGTGCCGCAATACCGTCTACACCGGTGTACGTCTCCCGCCTACATTTCACTACTAAGGCGGAGCACATCGTGGAGTACGTGCGCAAGAAGACTAACTTCGTGCCTAGAGTGCAGCTGTTGGAGTCGAACCGCAACGTCAGTTTTCTGTCGTTCGTGGTACGAGTACCCAACGGTTGCCTGGGCCTCGTCATGGAGGAGAGCTTCTGGCCGAAGGGCGTGGTGTTCCGTCACTTCCGCGGACAGCTACCACCGGAACGCATACGGACATAGTGCGATAGTGAAGTGTGTATCTACTAATAATAGTCTTAAGATTTTTATACTAACATTTCATGTTATATTTATATGTATTTTTAATCTTAAGGGGCGGTTAACCCGCACAAGTAGGCATTTGGCGCTCCCCTCGCCCCGGGCGCAAGACACACCGCGCGCCGGCAGCGGCAGTCAACTCTCATGCCACAGTATACAGTATAGTAGAAAGAAACAGCATTCTAACTTTGTTTGACGTAGTAAATGCATCTAACTTTATTAAGTGTAGTGATTTATTAGTTTCGTAAATAAAAATAAATGAGTTAATCGTAAATAAATTATGTATATTATACTATTATTTTTAAGCTAAAGAGTTTGTTTGTTTGTTTAGTTGTTCTAACTCTAGAGTCTAAGAGACTGCTAGTTGAATTTCAAGAGTTTCTTAACAGAATGTCCATTTTTGAAAAATACCAAAATATATAACATCACGCTAAGGCAAATAAGAGCTTAGCAGCAACGAAACATTTTTCGACAACTAGGATATTTCATTTCTTTTGAGAGTTTCCGTTGCGTACGTTTGCTACAGTTGCGTAAAAAATGTAAATTACATAATAGCTGGTCATAAAAAATTCTAAAGTTTTCTAAAGTTGGTATGCTAAGTATGAATCACGGGATCATTGTGCAATCCAAAATGGCCGCCGCGGTGTAATCACAAAATTTCATGATGGGTGTCGTTTAAAGGGTTTTTTGGTATGCTGAGTACGAATCACGTACTAATTTTGCAATCCAATATGGACGCCGCGCCGTAATCAGAAAATGTCATGATGGGTATCGTTTAAGGAGTTTCTTGGTATGCTGAGTACGAATCCTGTGATAATTTTGAAATGCAATATGGCCGCCGCGCCGTAATTGCAAAAATCCATGATGGTTATCGTTTAAGGGGTTTTTTGGTATGCTGAGGACGAATCACATGATAATTTTGCAATCCAAAATGGCCACCGCGCCGTAATCACATAATTTCGTAATGAATATCGTTTAATGGGTTTTTTCGAATGCTGAGTACGAATAACATGATCATTTTGGAATTCAATTTGGCCGCCTAAGCTATTTAGGCCCGCTTGCGCGGAGAGTCGAGTTAAATATATAAATATAGAGTTAGTAAGCTCTGAGTTAAATAAATAACTTCTTAACTCTGACCACGTCTTGCACAGTTGCAAATTGGCACGCGGTTAACTAACTCACAGTAAACCGAACAAGATTTTTTAGTCTGTGTCGTTCCATGCAATCCAACCACACACAAATGTTAGAACGAAGAATGGAACATGTGTCTCTATCTCTTTTACACTACAGTCTGCTACGTATGATTTACGATACTACCATTTACGATACCAATAATAAAATTTTCTGATTACGGCGCGGCGGGCATATTGGATTGCAAAATTATCACGTGATTCGTACTCAGCATACCAAAAAACCCCTTAAACGATACCCATCATGAAATTTTGTGATTATGGCACGGCGGCCATATTGGATTGCAAAATTATCACGTGATTCGTACTCAGCATACCAAAAAACCCCTTAAACGATACCCATCATGAAATTTTGTGATTACGGCGCGGCGGCCATCTTGTATTGCAAAATTAGTACGCGATTCGTACTCAGCATGCCAAAAAACCCCTTAAACGATACCCATCATGAAATTTTGTGATTATGGCACGGCGGCCATATTGGATTGCAAAATTATCACGTGATTCGTACTCAGCATACCAAAAAACCCCTTAAACGATACCCATCATGAAATTTTGTGATTACGGCGCGGCGGCCATCTTGTATTGCAAAATTAGTACGCGATTCGTACTTAGCATACCAAAAAACCCCTTAAACGATACCCATCATGAAATTTTGTGATTAAGGCGCGGCGGCTATATTCGATTGCAAAATTATCACGTGATTCGTACTCAGCATACCAAAAAACCCCTTAAACGATACCCATCATGAAATTTTGTGATTACGGCGCGGCGGCCATATTGGATTGCAAAATTATCACGTACTTCGTACTCAGCATACCAAAAAACCCCTTAAACGATACCCATCATGAAATTTTGTGATTACGGCGTGGCCGCCATGTTGGTTATTGTATTACATGTTTTGATATGATATAATTAATGATATTTATTTATTTTACTATTATTATTAACAATGAATATTATAGTATTGACATTAAAAATAGGTATTGGATTGTGTTTACTTGATTAAGATTTATAGACCACATAAATTATTTTTATCTACTCTGATACTATAATACAAAGATTATAAAATTGAAATCAATACTATTATGACAAACATTACGCACAGGCCAAAAAAAAAGTTTTATTACGATACAGGTCTTGTATGGACACCTATAAAATAATAAAACTTTTTAATCATTACGATACACCATAAACAATCTCCAGCTGAAAAAGAAGTTTGAACCTCTACTTTAAAAAAAAATTGTGTCTCCAGAGCAGCGAAAAATCCTAAATCTATGGTCTCCGCAGCCTAAAAAAAAAAGAAACACGCATGCGCAATCGATGTTTGCGCCTTGGCGCCAACATTTTACATTTAAATTAAACAAAGTTTGGTTTTGTTTGTAAAATAAATTAGTTTTTGTGTAAAAACATGTCTTAAAGCGAGGATGGTGGTAATTGTACACCACCAGACATTCTGGAAACTGCGTCAAACATGACCATGAACCTGTTACCGGCGAAATCAAGGAGCAACTATATATCACAACAAAATGAAATCAGGTATTATAGTATGAGAGTAGATAAAGTAGTGTATGACACTGTACATAACTTGGTCTTATAACACTCGTGTGATACTATAAAAAAACTCGCCTACGGCTCGTTTTTTTAAAACACACTCGTGTTATAAGAACCCTTATTATGCAACAGTGTCATAAACTACTATTATTGTATTGATTTTATGTATATTGACTTTCGGTATTATTAATTTGACATTTCGATACACATCCAATTTAAGATTTCGAGATTATAATTGTGATTATTGCATGAACATTATTACGATTTGCACGCCGCCCATGTACGGTGAAACATGCTGATCTACGTAATTGTTAATTGTCAACTTTTGTAACCATGTTTCTAGCAAATAAACAAATTCTGATTCTGATTCTGATTCTGGATTGCGAAATTATCATGTAATTCGTAGACATTTTAATGCATTAGGTAGCTGGTTACCATGTCGTGAAAACACTTAAAAAGTAAAAGATCACCACATTTTTACCATGAGTCGCGTATGTATTTGTAACGGTTAATCTAATTACATTTTGCCCATTACTGATATTTTTATACTGTGGCGCGATTTCAACGTAATTTGGCATAATAATTACGAAATAGTTGCGAAAAAAACTGACACAGGTCCTGCCTCCACAAGCGCCATGGCGAGACTGATCGGCCGTCAGCGGCGCAATTCTATTGCGTTTGGTAGTCATTCGTACATGATAACTATGTCAATAGTTGTTTATAGAAAAACGCTCGGAAAATGTGTATAAAAACTTAATACCTTTAATTGAGTGCAAAAAAAATAATAAAATGTTAATAGTTTAGCCACAGTATTGAAAAAACTTTTCTGAGAGAGTCAACTTTGGGATTTTTTTCTATCTAGTGAAATTTATTGCATCGTGTAACGGGCTCGGAATATGTTTAGCTTATATCCTTAACTATTATATATATATTTTTCAGATTTAAAAACCCTTTACTTTTTGACTAGGATTGTTTCAAAAAACTCAAAATCTGACCCACGCGGCCTTAAGGTATAATAGATACGGGCCGTAGAATTAGTTAATAAGATCTGTAACTTTTCTAATGATGCCTGAAATAAATGCTTATTATTATTATTATGTCTCTTCTTCTCGGGTACCTTCTTTTTTTTTTCTTGCGAAGATACCCGGTCTTTTGATAGGCTTACATGGGGACATAAATGGTCCAACACGCAGAGGCCCTTTGAGATTTTTAATGTAGGAAATGGGACCCCCACTGCAGACAATTCACGTCCGCCTTATGTAGAAGGACGGCAATGGACTGCCTACAATGGGAGCTAAACTATTGTAAAATATGCTTACTACAAAATGGGCTATTGGGTTGGGGGTTAATGGAACTATGTATCTTATGCTATGGATGACAACGGCGTCTGCCATTCCAATATGTTATTATGAAAATATTGGCAGACGGTGACTCGCCAACTCACTAGATGGGCCCCCTATACAATCGCCATAGGCCAGGCCTGTAAGGCGACAGAGGGCAACACCGGTGTGAGTGGCTAGGGGTGTCGAGCGGTGCGGCGCCGGTTTCGCCATCACGGGTCAGACCCGGAGCGGGTTTCCCCGTAGTTATGCCCTTGAAAATGACACTTCCACCCCCGAGCATAAAGCTCTGGCTTCCTCCCTCTGACCGGCCAATTAAGGCAAGCCAGAGTTGAGATTTGCTGCACTTCCGGGAGTAGCGTCCTCCCATTAGCCCATTAAATGCTAACCGGTGACAAAGCGCAACAAAACTCTGAGGAATCGGGACCGATGTGTAGCCACGCACATTCAGCTCGCCACAAGCTGCCCTGCGGATGTGTGCTTTTCTATAACCTTGTGAGAAATTTTTTTTGTTGATCTCAGAAAGCAGACTTATTATTATTATTTCCTTTATTTACAATTTTAAAACATATTAATTTAAATTTTTAAATACATTATATAAAAAAAAATATATTTAAAAATATAAAAAAATAGTGTCCCACCGGCATCGGGTACAGGGACCAAGATACCGGTGGTTAGGGCTGCAGAGACAGGAACCTCCTCACAATACGTGCAGTGTCTAAGAGAACTGCCTTTTGCATCTGGCCCTTGACCCAACTACCTAACCCGAGCCTCTTTAGGTGTTGATCGAGGCTCTTGGCAATCAGACCATGTGCTGATATGACTATCGGCACAATAACCGCTGAATCCACATCCCACATGTCGACAATCTCGTGAGCTAAATCCAAATATTTTATTTGTTTTTCTTTTTCTGCTTTCACGAGATTTTCGTCATGTGGGACGGTAATATCAACGATCATTGCGAGGCGCTCTGATCGATCTATTACCACTATAACAGGCTTATTGGCTACAATAGTCCTGTCAGTGATAATAGACCGATCCCAATACAATGTGCCATGACCATTTTCGAGAACTGGGTCGGGCACATACCTGTAATACGGTACCTCTGCATCCACAAGTTTATATTTTAGGGCAAGTTGCTGATGGACAATCCTGGCCACTTGGTTGTGTCTATGCAAATACTCACCGTTGGCAAGACGAGGACAACCAGAAATTATATGTCTGAGAGATTCACCCGGTCGGTGGCATGCCCGACATATGTCAACCGTACCATCTCTCAAAATATACCTCCGATAGTTATTCGTCATAACAACTTCGTCAGTAATTGCACAGACAAAACCTTCGGTTTCTCCAAAAAGATCACCAAAACGTAGCCAGGATACTGATGCTAATAAATCTACATCGGACCCATGTAAGGCCCGATAGAATCGTCCATGCAGCTCTTTGCCCTGCCATATCTCCTTGCGATCATTAGTAGTTAGTATTGCTGGTTTGTGCCAGTTCTCTTTGGCAAGAGAAAGAGGGGTCAGTCCGCTGTCTATTGTTACCACATCCCGATGCATACCCACGTCCGCATGAAGGAAATATTCCCTAAGGTTGTATATCTCACGGTTATGTAACGTCTTGATATTTAAAAATCCACGACCACCACATTTCCGTGGGATATACAACCTCATTACAGACGAACGTGGATGATGCATTCGGTTTGCGGTCAACAACGAACGGACTTTTCTATCCAGGGTGTCCAGTTCTGTCTGAGTCCATCTCAGTATGCCGAAGGAATATCCTAAGACAGGCATGGCCCAACCATTGATGGCGCGCACCTTGTTACCTCCTGATAAAAGACTTCTCAGTATTTTTTTCAGGCGGCCAAGGAAACGATCCACCAACGCTTGTTTCATGCCTGTCTCAGCAATACCTAATGCCTGCGACATACCAAGATATTTGTAGGTTTCAGTCGCGGAGAGGGATTTAAGTTTTGTGAAATCTGAAAGTTGTACTCTTTCAGATTCCACAATCCGTCCCTTCTTTACATGCATGACTGCACATTTATCTACACCAAATTCCATTTTGATAGAATTACTAAAGGTTTCAGTGATCTTGAGTAACTCTATCAAGTGGGTATTGGTGCAGGCAAATAATTTCAAGTCATCCATGTACAGAAGGTGGGAAACAACTTGACCTCCTCCATTATTATTATTATTATTATATGTATTATTATAAAGAGGAAAATTTGTTTGTTTGTTTGTTTGCATCGAATAGGCTCCGGAACTACTGGACCGATTTTCAAAATTCTTTCACGGTTGGGAAGCTACACTCATTGCGGTGAACATAGGTTATATTTTATTCCCGTATTCCCACGGGAACGGGAACTACGCGAGTGAAACCGCGTGACATCTGCTAGTAATGAATAAACTGAAAACTACTGCACCTATTTTGAAAATAATTTCACCAAGGCAAAGTTATCAGCGGGTAACAAAAAACCTATTCAATCGCTAAAACACTAACAGTGAGACAATTTTCTATACTACGTTCAACTGCACGCATTCTTCCAAAAGTGTCACTGCCAGATCGAAATAATATCCATTTAGGTCCTGTCTTATTCCTCCCATAGAAGCAACTTTTTATCCATTTATTCCCAAGGGAACGGAAACGAAGCTGATGAAACAGTGCCACATCCGCTATTTGTCTATAAACTGAAATGAGGCCAATCAGGAACAATAGTTAAGGCAATAGAAATATTAGAAATAGATTCAAGTGGCTATAGAATTATTACGAGTAATACGACTTGTAACGTAGGTTTTTATATATTCAATCGTTGGCTTAGACCATATAACACGTTGGCCTATTTTATACATAAAAGCCCTTTTTGAGCTACAATTCGGGAGAGTTGGTACAGCCTCATCAAAAGAATTCAACGGCGGTGGCCTCGTTTAATTTTTATTACCCATTTGCTAAATATTTATTTTAACTTTTTACGTAAAAGCTAGGTAGGAATAACACCGGTTGCCACACGTAATGTTTTTAAAAGCAAGTCAACTGGGCTAATAAACCTAATTATAAATATATAAAAGTTGAATTACTGCAATTGGTGGTTAGTGGCTGACTGTTACACCGAAATGTGACGCTGACATTAAAAACCTATAAACCCAGACTGATAGAAGAAGTATAAAAAAAAAAGACGTGTGGCACTCGGGGACTGCCGCGGTAAAGCTATTACATAGCATTTTTTACCAACTATGCTAGTATAATTATTTCTATATAAGAATACTAGCTGATGCCCGCAGCTTCGCCCGCGTAAAATTTGTTACCGCGGGAAGTTATTCCCGGGATAAAAGGTAGCCTATGTGTTATTCCAGACTATAATGTATCTCTGTACCAAATTTCAGCCCGATCCGTTCAGCGGTTTGAGCGTGAAAGAGTAACAAACATCCACACTCACAAACTTTCGCATTTATAATATTAGTAAGATTTTAAGGCCTATGTTCAACAAAGTAAAGTTAAAACTGTACTGCTAACTGCTATACAGCAGTTAGCAGTACAGTTTTAACGTTTACTTTGTTTTGAGTTTGACTCTTCGTGTCCATTTTCGCAACTGCCTAAGGGGCGCAGCTGTGTAATGTTCTGGCCTTGGCGAGACTCGAAATGATGTAGGGTACTCTTCTATCCCATCAGTTTCTGACACGACACTCCCGAGGTACGTGAATTAGTGCCTACACCACATCTCTTGCGTCTGTCGATTTTAATTTCAGTCCAGCCATTCGCTGCCTCATCCTGCTCGTTGTCCTGCACGTTGTCCTGCAGACATGCATGACGGCGTGTGTGTGCCTCAGCAGGCACAGGACATCGGCGTCATTTAAATCCTCCAGGATATCAGTATAGGCCCCATTTTATGCCGCGCCGATTGTTCTTTGCGGTATTCAGCATTATACCATCTATTTTCTATGGATGGTTGTTAACTATCCTGTTATCTTCATAACGATCCTCTAAGGTAGGTACAGTATGTATTTTCAAAAGAGTTTGTGAACTCTATTTTTAATTTCTTTTTCAGAATATTGATGACATTTGATTGATGTCATTTTATACACGTTACGTCTACTACATTGATACATGTAATAAAATTCTAACACGCCGGTGTTTGTATGTACCTAAATTGTTTATACTGAGGAAAATTCTATACTGAGGAATAGCTTTAACCATTAAGCTCTATTTTGATTAAGCAAACAGGGCAGATTCACACGCTACTTGATGAGTATGATTAATAAATACCTCTAATTTCATAGACCTTGTGTGACGTAGGTAAACAAAGTGGCGAGGGTCAGCTAGTTAAAAGATAAAACAATAGGTTTCTTCTTATCTACTTAAAAACTATTTTTACAAATTTTATGGTAATAATAGACATTCTTTGAAATATGCATGTATGGTATTGTTGTGACTTTTATGACACGTTTAAAGTACATAGGTATGGGATAGATGGCGCTCGCGGCTACGTCAGCGTGAAATTTTCTTCCCGCTTCCCATGGGAACGTACTCCCGGGTTTGGTTATCTTTATAGCAGTATTATATATAAATTAACAAAACAAAAAATAATACTGCATTGGTGATAATAATAATAAAATGTATGTATATAGAGTACTCACTCATTTTCTTTCACTATTTTTCGTGGTTCGTTAATAAATGCACTTTGTTTATTCATATTTAAAACACTTTTTACACAAATTATACGAGTACAGTTCACTGTTGTACATAGATGATGAATACCTATATGCCGTAGTCGAATTTTTATTTAGACGAAGTAAATTGACAGCAACTAATGTAATTGACAGCATCGAAATTGTCATTTCACATTAAGAACTCTAAATTCGACCAGTACTCTTAGTTCAACTTTGGTCGAGTGGTTAAGACGCGGATCGGTACGCAGAAGGCGCAAGATCGATTCTGGGTACAAGCATCAATTTTTGGATTATTTGACATAATAATAATTGACGACTGCAGAGTTCATAATTGACGTAAACAAAAAAATTATGAAGTGCGAGACGAGATACACGAACGTGGCCGAAGGTAGCCGAGAGTGTGATTCGTTTTCGTGACACAATTTCTGGATTCGGTCTCCACGCAAGGCCCGCGATAGAAGCTATGCAATAGCTTAAAATCTATAAATTCAAAGTGATTTTCGAAATATTAAAAACGGGTAACGTTTATTGTTAAGATACAATTGTTTAAATTTACATGTTTTTTGATAATTATATGGTCAATAGCCCCAAAAAGTCATTTCAGACAATCAGCGCACTTACATTTTACATCACTTTTAACTTGCCTACTATTATAAAATCTCAAATAAAAATATTTAATAATTATAAAAAGGGCATGTTAAAAGTTTGACAGTTTTTAGACTCTAGAAAATTCAAAAGGAATAAAGCATAAAAGCTGATATCACACCGCGGATAAAAATGTACTTGTTGACATAACCAACTAAGCTTTAAGCAGGTATTGATACTTATTTGAAAAACCACCACACTGTAAATGTGTCTGCACATTTACACAATTACTGACGGGTGCAAATGGGGCCCTACCAACAACCCCCGGGGCCCAAGACAGCATCACCTGCGAGTGGTGCACCTGCTGATTGACGGACGAGGTCCGCACAGAGCAGGAAAACTCGAAACAAAATCCCTGTACCAACCCGTCTAGCCAGCGTGGTACAAATGGCCAAGTACCGTCTCATATGAGAACTGGGAGAGGCCTACGTCCAAAAGTGGACTGCTATAGGCTGAGTTGATTGATTGTAAATGTGTGTTATTTTTTTAACGTGAGGGAAAATTCTCATGGATGCTATGCCAGACTCCTATCGACTAAAAAACCTCACGTTACGCCCAACAGCCTACGGTTGGGAGTGCCGGGTAAGCCCTCGGAGGGATATCCCAAGACTCCTAATTGTAAATGTGTCTAGCACTGAATGTATCGTAATAGCCATAAACTTAAACACACTACGGTGTAAATGCGTCCGGAACTTACGAAAAAAGCTACGCTTTACGATCGGGCCTGTACCGCACTCGTAAAGCACATTTGGCATAAACAAGTGCTCTCACAAAATTATTTTAGAACTTTTCACGTTACAGTTGTAAAATGTAACACTTTAATAACCGTGTGTAAATTTTGTGAACGTTTAAAAAGTCCCATAAGTATACAATTGGGGTTATGGTCACTGCATTTGGGTATGGAATTGGGGCATTATGCGTATATGACGGCTACAACTTACAACGCTTGGCCCAAATAGCTTAGTATTTCTTTTTATGCTCCTGCTGGCTAAAACCACGTGGTGTCCTTCAACTGCCAACAGCCAGCAGAAGCATGTTCCCAGATTCCCGACAGAGCCAGTTTAGAGGTCTGTGTTTTAAAAATTGTTTTTGCGAGTTTGTGCTTTGGAGTTTTATAATAAACTAGCTAATGCCCGCGATACTGTCCACGTTGTAAGATTTTTCTGTATCCGTCCCATATCCTGAATAAATTTGTTTCCAGAATAAAAATTTGCCTATGTCATTTCTCGTACACCAAATTACATCAGAATCGGTTCAGTGATACTTACATGTGTCAAATCGTTAAAACCAAGTTATTTTTAGTCAAAAATTTAAAAAACACGGCGACACAATTCACATTATAAAATCAATACATTATAATAAATAATTAATTATTCGACGATTAAATTAAGCTATCGAAACGAAAACCACAGAGTGTTTCCGAGGCTTTTATAATTATTTTAAATTAATCTTCCAATCTACAATGGCCAGTTGAAATTCAACTTAATTAATTGATGACATTCTAAAATTAGTGAAACGCTGGCTCAGTGCCTCAGTATAAGGCTGCTTACCTATCAAAGATATGCTATGCTACATCCTTCCGAAGGGTTATCCTTACATAGGGTTCCCAGCCGTAGGCAGTGGTAGGTCAACGAGTGGATTTAGTTGGTAAGAGTCCGGCATGAGGGAGCATCCATGAGGGATTTCCACACTTAAAAAGAAGCTCAGTGTTCTTATGATCATTGGTGTAGTCTTTTCATCAGATGGGACGTACGCTTGACTGTCATCTTCTATACTAATATTATAAAGAGGAAAGATTTGATTGTTTGTTTGCATCGAATAGGCTCCGAAACTCCTAAACCGACCTAAACGAATTCTTTCACTGTTGGGAAGCTACACTCTTTGCGGTGAACATAGGCTATATTTTATTCCCGTATTCCCACAAAAACGGGAACTACGCGGGTAAAAACACGTGACGTTCGCCAGTAGTTTTATAAAAAAAGCATATCTTTTAAGCTGATAATACAATCAAATAGTAGAAAAGGACCACATCAAGACCCTTCCCACCCCCTCTCCCTTTTCTCTCATAGAACCGAATGCTATGTCGAGCGCAACGATAGGCGACACACCATCAAATATTTATTAAACCGCGCCGAACGACGTGGACTGAAATATACTTTTGCAGTAATATTTTAGCAGGGCTCAAGGCTATTTTTGGTCAACATAATTTGGGTGTTTATGTTTTGAGTAACGTTTTTAGCCATTTACTTCAAATATTAGTTTTGAACAGGTGTAATAAATCCCACGCAAAATAATTATGTCAATATTTTAACGGTTATAATAATATTCGCATATTAATCAAATGTTCAAAAATAAGCAATTGAAAATTCTTGGTTACTATAGAAACGACATTTAATGTTCGAAAAAGCCATGAAAGTTTATAGATTTTCCTTTTCTATTAAAATGTCATGAAAACCGGTGTGAGCGTTGATTGCTACAGTCTAAGAATTGTAGTTTTACCGATTTTGGAAAGCTGAAGTTAGAATTGGCTTTGTTATACTCTAGTTGACCAGTAAAACGTGGTCCTGCCATAACTATGAATATGCAAATCGGTATTCCGAGTTCTGATCCAAAATCGCAATTTCCACTTTCTTTAAACAGTTACTGCAAATTTTCCACGCAACATTCCTAATTTTTTCATCCATTAGAACCTTCTCCTGACAATACCTAATACGACAAAAAAAGAATAAGAGAAATCGGTCCAGGCGTCCACGCGTGATGGCGTAACCAAGGGAAAGTTGGATTTATTTTTATATTTATAGATATATTACCAGTACGTTCCCAAGAGAGTGGAGTCACTAAAATAAATGTTATAAATGTTCACAAATCGTGCAGACATTATTTGGAAACAATTAAATAAGTAAGGGTCAGTATACTTACGTATAATTAAAAAAATAATACTGAGCCTAGTGTACTCATATCCTTACTATCATATCCAATCATCACACCAACTCGCTATCCGATAAATCGCTTATACTGGACGACCAGTTCGCAACATCTCGAGTCTACAGTCTGCACAGTAATTAAATTTCCTTGGGTTATGTATAATTATATGATAGCATCATCCCAAGTCTCCCCGCCCACTTTGATAATCCATGGCGTTGAGTAGTTTTTAGGGTTCCGTGCCCAAAGGGTAAAAAACGGGACCCTATTCATGAGACTTCGCCGTCCGTCTGTCTGTCTATCCGTCACGAGGCTGTATCTCATGAACGGTAATAGCTAGAGAGCTGAAATTTTCACAGATTACGTGTTTCTGTTGCCGCTATAACACCAAATACTAAAAACAGAAAAATAATAATATTAAGGGGAGCTCCCATCAAACTTGATTTTTTGTCGTTTTTTGGTACGGAACCCTCCGTGCGCGATTTCGACTCGCACTTGGCCGATTTTATTGTTTTAATTTTTATTCTGAACTAATCAGTCCACAATTTCAATGTATAACAATCGGGCTGTTAGCAGACATTACTTGACTACAAATGGACAGCTTTTACATTTGAATCTGCAAATGTGAGCGTTGTAGAATGACGATAAACAAAATTTTCGAATCTCAGTAAATTCGAAATGAAGAAAATTTCAATTTTATTTACTGTGGCAAATTGTGCTTATCAAAAGTGCTTAACAAAATACGAATCTAATAAAATTGTCACCTCCCAACTAATACGAATATTTCTCAACAGTAATTCGCAGCAAATGGAGCTTTTACTAAACTTAAAGCACATTTGTAAGCCTCATACCCATTAGTTACCATTCATTGCTAGCTTTGTTGTACATACAGCTATAACGTCGAGCCAAAATACGCAATGTATTCCAGTAAACTATAAAGTTTCGCAACATTCCATCAGAAGATCGTATTACGTGCAAACGCGTGTAAAATTGAACAGAGATTGCTTCTACCGACTGACATGTGTGTGAGTATCGCGGTCTGCTACATGCCGTCTATCACACCATAGTGATTTTAAAGCATTTTAAATCGGACCAAAAACTGCAAAGTCACGGTTGTTGTCTGATAGAGGGAGCCCCTTAAATATTATCCTTAAATTAGCGGCAACAGAAATACATCATCTGTCAAAATTTCAACTCTCTAGTTATCATAGTTATTGAGATACAGCCTGGAGATGGAGATTGACAGCCAGACGACCAGACGGACAGCGGATTTTCAGTAATACGGATCCGTTTTACTCTTTGGGTACGGAACACTATAAATAAGATTTTATTTATTGAAAGATGAAAGGCATTCTAGTAGAACGCTGAAATTATAAAGTTACAAAATTAGTTAATCTGAAAAACAGACCAATGATAAACCAAGCTAAGAAGCGGCTAAATATACATGCAATGACAGAGACTTAGGCAGACTAGTAAGCTGAGAGCGGGAAAGCGACTAGAACGTTGGTATGAGTTTGTGGTTTGGCATAAATAGACCACTAAAATCATTTCGAGTTTTCAGCACGAAATAAATAAATAAATATTCACGGACATTTCACACAACGCTATCTGATACCAAAGTAAGCTAGGAATATCCTGCTTGTGTTATGGGTATCGGACCACGGATATTAATACTTATATACTTTTAAATACATACATATTATACATGGAAACACCCAGACTCTTGAGACAAACATTTATGGGTCACATAAATATTTGTCTTCGGTGGACCTCCAGCGCCGCAGGCGATATCACTACTCACTGCGCCACAGAGGCAGTCGAACTTGCAACCATGATGTAAGTATCAAAATAATATTGTTTTAAATTTTTCATCAATATTCTTACCCTTCGGTGTGATAGACGGCGTCTCTAATGCGTTTTATTATGTGTGAGTGAAAATTTGATACCAAAGTCGCGTGATAGGGTGCCTTAAGCGTGCGCCGAGATACGTTCAGATACGTGAGATTTGGAATCTATAATAGAAAATTCTGATTTCGATTGCATTAAATTGTAATTTTAAAGCTATAGGAATTAGATCCGGGTTTTCTTCCTCAACCATTTTTTTTCAGCGAGCGACGGCACGCCCGGTTGCCCGGCACGCGTTGTTCGGGATCGGAAAGGAGAGGGAGGGATCAGGTTGAAGAGCTCTTCAAAACACTCGCCTACTTACTTCAAAATGTTCATAATATTAATGATCCCCTTCTAGTAATATTTGCCAGTAGACAGTTTAACAGACAACACGAACTACAAAGAAATAAAAAGACACGAAAAAATATGCCAATTTTTCACTCAACAAAGGACCGTTATGAAGGCAATTGGAAAAAGGGTTGTCTGGGAAATATTTCCATACATCGCCTATTGACTGTAGCCAAGCCAAGCCAAGCCAAGCGAGGATTGAGTGTAGGTGTGAAGGGCAAGTAATAATATATCGATATCACCTTTTGAACTGACAAAATGATAGAACAAGTATGTACAATAAATATCAATATTTGTTGCATGAAAATGAAAGAAAAGTAGAAAAGTTTAGATCTTGTTGCCGACGCCTATAACTACGACTTTGCAAATAATTCTACCTATATAATAAACTAGCTTTTACTTGTGACTTTGTCCGCGAGATGATTTTAACTAATCACCATACTACTTCGACCCGTCCACTGCTTAGGGCTTCTATTAAATCATAGCTCAAGCTGTATTATCATTTCCGCAAAACCGATTCTGATGAAACATACAGCGATATTTAAGTTGAAAAAATACCTATAAATTCCTCAATTATGATCAAGCTATTGAATTTTGCTCCAACCCCTAACAAATAAACAAACAGACACGAAGAAAAAAAATAGATTTGAACTCAGACGCCCTAAATTAGTCGATCACGGTTAGTTTTTTCATTTTTATGTTGATGTACCGTCACCTTAGATCATCTAACCACAGGATGCGCCTTACTTAAGCATTGTTTTCTGCCATTGCACATGACCATTTGGTCTTTTGGCTTTATGAAAAGCCTGTACATCAGTACATCATTTTATATGATTAAACTAGTACATTACATTGTAGTTGACTGTACAATAACAATTAACACACAACAGCCATTACGCGTTTGTCGATTAATACATTTTTAAATGAAATGAAATTTTATATGTCTTTGTGTTTCCCCCTTCACTTGTATGAAAACTGGCAGAATATTTTTGTATGCGGTGGTTCGCAAAGGCTAGTCCCGTGTTATATGGTCTAAGACCGTCACAAATCAATTTTATAATAGTAGAGATATGTAAATACAAAAGTGATTTTATTGTTCATTAGCAAACTTTTCACGCTTTTTTTTTTTTTTTTTTTTTTTTAACGTGAGGGAAAATCCTCGTAGGATGCTATGCCGGACTCTTACCGAATAAAAAAACCTCACGTAACGCCCAACAGCCTATGGTTGAGAGCCCCGGGTAAGCCCTCAGGAAGGATGTCCCGTGACTCCCAACAGACCTACGGCCGCCAATGCGGCCTCGCCCATTGGGTGGTTCGGGTGCAATCCCGCGTCTATGGGGGGTTTCGGGTGTGACCCCGCTTCTAAGGGGGGGCGTGCGTGAGTGCTCACGTCACGCTGCCGTCATGGGCCTGCTTCTGTAAGGACGGTGAGCGGCCCTCCCACCGTCCTCAGACCCCCGGTCATGGAGGCCGATAGTCCTCGGCGAAGACACGTCGGCGGCGCCCGGGGCGCCGACTGCGGAACTCGGGTGGGAGAGTTCTCTCCCGCACCCGGCCCGCCGCCTCCTTCGCGAGCATGACCTGCTCGCAGAACGAGGCGGCGCAGTCCCACTTACTCCCGCTGGAGAGCATGGCTCGCACCATGGCCTCAAGCGAGAGGGTGTCCACGCCCAGACCCACTACGAGGACCTGTCGCTGTTGTGCCCACGCCGTGCACTCCACCAGCGTGTGGAGCGCCGTGTCATCGCTGCGGTCCTCGCAGTGCTGACATTCGGCCGTGGTTTCCCGGTGTTTTCGCCACAGATACCTACCGAAGCTACCGTGCCCGGCAAGCATCTGTGTCAACCGGTAGGAGAGAGCACCGTGTCTTCTCTCCAGCCACTCGTCCATGACCGGTCTGACGGCCGCGATTGTGGCGAATCCCCCCTTTGGTTGCTCAAGTCGCATCTTCCATGTCTCCAGGGTTTCCTGGTGGAGCAGGGTCCGCTGGGCCTCGATTTCTCGAGACGCAGGCCTTTGGCCCCGCTCCAGCGCCTCCTTGCGCCATCTGAACAGTGACGCAAGGGCTCTCGCTTCCAGGTCCCATGGAGGGGTCCCGGCTAGGAGACATGCCGCCTCACCGGAGATCGTGCGGTATCCTCTTATCACCCTGACGGCCATCACTCTCTGCGGGCTCATCAGTCTAGCCTCATTGCTGGCCGTCAGGGTCTCCGCCCATACGGGAGCCCCGTACAGGGCCATGCTTCGCACGATCCCAAGGTACAGCCTCCTGTAGGGAGCGTTGGGTCCCCTGATGTTGGGCATCAGCCGCGCGAGTGCGGCCGATGCTCCCCTCAGTTTTGGGACCAAACTTCGGAAATGGTGTCCGAAGTTCCACCGGCCATCGAGTACGAGCCCCAGATACTTCATCGAGGGCTCGATGCCGATGCTGACGCCCCCCACCTGTAGGCTGGATCCCGCAGGTGGCCCCATCCGAGGTCCGTGGAAGCACAGAGCCTCGGATTTGTGAAGGGCGACCTCAAGACCCAGCCGCCGAATCCGACCCACGACCTGAGCAACCCCTGCCGTGGCCTTAAGTGCTGCGGCACGGTGCGTTGCTCCCCGCGCCGTAACGAGGGTGTCGTCGGCGTAACATGTTACGCCGACCCCTCTGAGCAACGGACCACGCAGCACCCAGTCGTAACCGATGTTCCACAGGAGCGGCCCTAAAACCGATCCCTGTGGAACACCGCACGACACATCTCGCCGACCCGGCCCTAACCAGCTCGGGTAAGTTATGGCTCTCTCGGAGAGATAAGCCCCGACAATTCGACGGAGGTAGGGAGGCACTCCATGATAGATAAGCGCCTCCCTGACGCAGCTCCAGGGCAAGGTGTTGAATGCGTTGGCGATGTCGAGAGACACCGCCACCACCACCTCACCCTGTGAGACTGCTTCCTCCGTCAGGCCTCTAATGCGCATGATCGCGTCCACGGTGGAGCGTCCCTGACGGAAGCCAAACTGGCTATCCGCCAGATCAGGCCCCACGCGTGTGAGGTGCCCGACGAGGCGTTGGGCAATAATGCGCTCAAAGAGCTTGCACACACACACACCTCGTCGAGCAACACGATCGGAAAACTTTTCACGCTTACGGAATCAAAAAAAAAAAAAAAAAAAAAAAAAAAAGGTCCTATTCTCAAAATAAAACACACACCAGACAGAGTCCTCCACTGTCTTTCAAAGGTTATCGAACGAAATTTCACGCGTTTTTTTCAAAATCCATAATCAGTAATCCATCAGAAAGGTCTAGGTATAATAAAATTTGACGTATTTCACAGGTGCTGAGCATAAAGCAGTAGTAATATAGAACAATATGCTAATGGATAGTTCTTTTATGCCTTAACTCCTCTAGATATCTACATAAAATAATCTAGATAGCCAGAGGAGATTGGACGTAAAAAGACTGCCTACATAAAAAACCTACAATGCCTAAGTTAGTGTGTCACATTCATTGTTCACCTACCGTCAGCATTTTCAGTATTTAGGCGAATCTAATTTATCGGGTGGGCGCACACGGAATGATTTGTGACCGCGCCCCCCGCGTCACGCATCACCGCGTGAGGTCACGCGGAATACATGATGCCGGGAGCGTTGGAGGATGACATTTTTAGAAAAAGGAAAGCGGAAATATCTTTTTATTTTGATGAGTAAAGGAACTAATGTAGTGTGAGATGTAGAGTGAGAATGTATAGGTGAGGCCGCAATGGTAAATAAATATTCACGGATATTTCACACAACGCTATCTGATCCCAAAGTAAGCTAGGAATAACCTGCTTGTGTTATGGGTATCAGACTACGGATATTAATAGGTACTTATATACTTTTTAGAAGCGCTCGTGGCCCCGCGGACTCACTGTTCTGTAAACGATCGTAAGCAACTTTCACTATAGCCGGTCCATGGATGGGTGACCATCCATGTGATCACTTTGTGACATTTATTTGAGCGTTTCCGTGCTTCGGACGCACGTGCACGTTATGCAGTTGGTCCCGGTTGCCAGTAAAATGACAGTTGTTAAGCTAAGTTGCAGGCTTTATTTCAACAGTAGGCAGTCACAACCTGCGCCTGTCCATTTAAACACGGCAATACGGCTCATCACCTATTACGTGGGACAAATTATACAAAGGTGAAATGTGGGCATATAATATGCCTCTGCCTACCCCTTCGGCGATAAAGGCGTGACCATATGTATGTATGTTATATACTTTTAAATACATACAAATTCATATTATACATAGAAACACCCAGACTCTTGAGACAAACATTTATGGGTCACACAAATATTTGTCTCCGGTGGGAATCGAACCCACGACCTCCAGCGCCGCAATCGGCATCACTACCGAACCGCACCACAGAGGCAGTCAATGGCAGTCAATGGTAGCAAAGGTCTGTTAGGATTACTAAAGATGTCCTTCCGAGGGCTTACCCAGGGCTCCCAACCATAGGCAGTAGATAGGGAACGTGTGATCTTTAGTCAGTAAGAGTCCGGCATAGCATCCATGACTGAAAAAAAATGTTTTATGAGACCTGACTTTCAAGAAAAGAGTGGTTACCATGGTGTGCAGACTATTGCACCAAGTAAGAATAGATTAAGTATTTATTTTATATATTTTATTTAGTCAATATTTTTGATGAAATTGCTCAGGCAAATACTTAACGTGTGCAAAGTCGGCGGCATCAGCTAGTTAAAATATATCATAAGTTCACCGAACGTAGCGGATCGTGCACTAAAATTTTCATAATTCACTTTTGATTCAATGAACAAACACATAACTATTGGTTCTCAGCTATTTAAGTCACTTTCAACTCGAACTTGATAGTATAGTGAGATAAAATCAAAGATAACAATCAAATAATTATACTGTATTTCAATAGCTTTGCGCAAAAATGTAAACAAACACCTTTGATCCTATATATCCATGGTTACTTGCAATTGAGTATTCACCTTGATTATGTTTCAGTACCCAGAAGTCATTAAGTGTTCTTACAATCATTTCGACACCAAATAACTTCTTTATGACAGTTTATTTTCATTTAAAATACCTACTCAGGATAGTAAAATATTCAATGATTTGTCATACTATATTTTTCTACTCATCTGTCTTAGACAACGATTGTCAAAACATGAGATGTTTACATTATTGCCAGATCGGGCAGGATTGGACTATACCTATTAATCCTGTCTCTTGTGGTCATTCATTACAAATAAGGAAAAAATAATTTGCAACTCTTATGTTACGATGAAGTCTAATTTTTTAAAGAATTTTTGACTAGCTAACTCTTAATTTTAGACAATCAAAAGTCAAATTGAATAAAAAAAAACACCACTTTTAAAAGACATACAACAAGTTATTCTCTAGTATAACCTTCCTCCGATTTTGGTCGAATTCGGCCTTAATGAACTAAGGATAAACTAAGTGATAACCGAGTTGCGAATGTGATTTGAATATTAATCGTAGTGCCAACCCTAATCAAAAGTAATGAATATTTTTAGTGAACTCGATTAACGATGTTAACTCGACCCGAGATATTTTAAACCAATAGTAGGACTATGTTTATTATGTTCAAGTCATAGAGCAATAAGATCTATGACTTATCGGGAGGAAGACTTTTTCCTCTGTCAAAGCGTACCCCTAGAGGAGTTAGCTTATACACACACATTATAAGAAATATGCATTATGAGTACATTGTGTTAATTATTTTGTGTAAGTTCCATAATGACAGCCGACTGCTTTTGTAGTGGTGTATATGAATACAATTTCCCCAATATGGCAGACGGTTCACTATACCATTTGCATAAAAAAAATAACCATAAAATATTTTGGCATAATGGTAATTTAGACTAATGATATTTATGCATAATTTTGTTATCCATAACTAATTTAGCATAATTGTCTTAATCATAAATAAAATTAGCATAATCATATTTAGGCATAAAATTTATAAGCATACCTTTATAAAGGCATAAAAGTATCAAACTATAATGAAAAACTTATTATTACAAGGCCACCCCCCGCCGCACCTAAACCTACTTTGACACTATATAAAATAGGAAATACTGGTATACATATACTGTTACTGGCGACTGTTCACTATGCCTAAAAACATTGTGCAAATTATAACTATGCATAAATATATTAGGCCTAAATATAATTATGCCACACTTCATATGCTGCTAAAAATCAATTATGACGAAGTATAATTATGCCGAATTAATTGTGCCAAAACATTTTAGGAATACATATATTATGTTTACGAAAGGGATCCCATGGCGGACAGATAATATGTATTAGAGCGAACATGCTATGTCTACTCCCCTTGTACTGATCGCGTTGCTCTATGGTTTATTATGTTCAAGCACCAAATACTTAAGTGAGTTTACCAACGTGCTCGCAGTGCTTTCTATAATTAATTGCAAATTTCCAAGATCAGTATCGGAAAATTTCCTATTTGATGCTTTTAAATAGACTTTGTTTGGAAGACAATTAAAATTCTCTGTATAGAGAGGGTAGGTGTAGTTTTCTTTAAAGGAGACTAGATGTGTTCGTGTGATTTAAGTCGGTTCGAGTCGGACAAGACATCCGTGGATATCTACACTTTAAAAACCCTGCTAAGTGCGAGTCGGACGCGATTACGGAGGGTTCCGTACGAAAAACGCCAAAAAAAACACGTTTGCTCTATGGGGAGTCTTATTCTTTTTATTTAGTATTTGTTATTGAAGCGGAAACAGATAAACTGCGAAAATATCATCTTCAAAAAATTCAGCTCTCTAGCTATCACGGTACCCTGAGATACAGCATCGTGACGGATAGACAGACGAACAGACGAACGGCGATGATAAAACATAAAAAAAAATTGCTTCGTCTATAAGTCCAACCACGGAATATAATATCCTGTAATTTTCGGAGGAGTTGGGTATCCTGAAGATCATTGACGCATCAACCAGTTGCAAGGTTTAAAAAAAAAACAATATTAACCAGCTACTATGAATTACTATTCATAATTGATTACAAAATCCTTTGAACCCATTAGTCGGTTTAAGAGCTTGCCTGACCCTAACCAAATCGCATGATTCACTGCCGCTACCCCCGCGCCCCTTTGCTACAGATCGCGCGCCATATTCACGCGGCGCCGCGTCAGTCGGTGACAGATTATAGTAACGCAAGTAGGGGCGGATCGCAACGCACTGGCGAACAATGAATAGAATGGAGTAGATATTAGTGTGAATAGTTTTACTCGGTTTTTAGTTTTACTTTTTTTAAAATAGGACCGTATTATACTGCTTATAAAAATAGGAGATTTTTTATAGAACTTTAAAATGAACAATTTCGCAATTCACAATTTTTATGTAACTTTAATTATATTTACTCAGCGCACGCAACGTATACTCTCAAAAGGAATAACTTTTCCCGTTTTCAAAACTTTATTCATAGTTGCTCCTATTCGTTGAAGTGTAATGTTATAAACCTGCCTCAACAAGCGGACTTTCGAGCACCCAAACTCCGAAACATCATTTTGTGGATCACACGAACATTCGGCCCGACCCCAGAATAAAATCAGAGCATCAGCGCGGCCATCGGTTATACTAAACTAATGTTAACCTAAACCTATGTCTAAATATAGACTATTATTTAGATACTGTTAAATTATTGTTTCTTAGCCGTAAGATAGATTCAGATCAGTGAGGGTCTGAAACACAGGTTTGACATAAACCTAGATCAGACTTGTCGCACGTAAGCAAGATGGCCTACATTAGTTATTTACCTCTTTAAATTGTATTTTAAGCCGAATCGTATAAAATGTAATTATAATTGTCTAGTATAAGCATTAATAATTGTATTTAGTAATGTAGACCAGGCGATTTTTGTTTGTTTACGAGTGCAATCTATTTTGTAAAATTGATCAATAAAATTCTATTCTATTCTATACTAACGAATGCACCACCGCATCAAGGCGAATTATGAAGAACGAATAATCCTTTTTTACTGTAAAAGAACAATGATGAAAAAGATACTATCCATCTATCTACCTTCACGCCAAATCCCTTGCGGGGTAGGCAGAAAGAACCGAGCGCCACACGGCACGGTCCATACACACTTCACTTGCTTCTTCAACTTTCATTTTTCTTTTCATGCATGCACGTCGGTACCTTCGGCTCTTGACACCACCTTCAACTAACACACGATTAATTTGGTCGTGGTAGGTGTGTCGTGGCCTTCCCCGACTCCTACATCCATCCACTTTCGCGTTGTATATCTTTTTTGTCATTCTTTCATCACCCATTCGCTCCACATGCCCGAACCTACGATGGTTGCATGTCCTTCCTTACTTTAACACCGACACTCTCTTCCAGACCAACTCTCTTTCTTACATCTTCATTCCGAACGCGATCTGCGAGCGTTACTCCGTAGATTTTGGGTAGCGCGCACATCTCGACCGCGTTTATTCTACTTTCATGCGTTTCCTGCCATACCTAACTCTCGTTTCCATACATGAATGTAGGTATCAGCACCGCACTGTGTACTGCGAGCTGTACCTTTTGACTTAGGGTTTTGGTACCCAAAAGTTTGCCTAACGCTCCATTCACACTATTTCCCGCAGTTACCCTCCTTTCTACATCAGTGGTGTACCGTCCATCCCTGCTTAATGCACATCCAAGATATACAAACTTATCTACCTGTTCCAGCACTACATCATTTACAGTTATCCTGGCATTCGTTCTGTCCTCTTCTCTTTCGAATACCATCACTTTCGTTTTAGTCGCGTTCAAATGGAAGCCTCTCATTAGACTATCATCTTTCATCGCTGTGACTAGAGACTGTAGTTCTGATGGCGATTCGGTTATGAGCACGGCATCATCTGCATACAGCAAACAGTTCACAAGTAAGTCACCCATTCGCAATCCAACATTCATCGATCTTACTCTCTTAAGACAATCGTCCAGGTACAGGACAAACAGCAGGGCCGACAGCACGCAACCCTGTCTGACGCCAATGTTGCCGTCAGACCAGGGAGACAGGCTGCCGCCCACCCGCACACATGCCGTACATCCCACACATGTAGACTACACGGCACGAAGCAGCGCACCATCAATCCCAAATCCTGGCAAGATGATGAGATGACACATAATCCAAACACGCTTTCTTCTTTCTTGCTACGCAGGATTGAACCTCTGCATCCCACCAGGCATCACTTTCGAATGTTCATGTCTCTTTGCACTCGCACATGCTTCTTTTGCACTATCCACTATACTTTCTTTCATAATATTCCAGCATTCATCCACATCTAAGTCGGAAAGGCTCGCGTTTGCAAGCCTTTCACTGACTAAGCCTACATACATACTCCTAACGCTTTCATCTTCCAGTTTTTACTCTTTATCCTATCAAAGTCTCCGAGAGGGACACGCACTCGCCAGTGCCTCCACTTCTTGAAAAGACTGAATGAAGAAAAAGATACTAATAATACAATTTTTTTTTAACGTGAGATAAAATCCATCATGAGTGCTATGCCGGACTCCTACCAACTAAAAAACCTCACGTAACGCCCAACAGCCTATGGTTGGGAGCCCCGGGTAAGCCGTCGGATGGATGTTCCAGGACTTCTAACAGACCTACGGCCACAATTGCGGCCTCGCCCAGGGGGCGGTTCGGGTGCTATACCGCGTCTTTGAAGGGTTTCGGGTGTGATCCTGCTTCTAAGGGCGTGCGTGAACTTTTCACGTCACGATGCCGTCATGGGCCTGCTTCTGTAAGGACGGTGAGTAGCCCTCTCGCCGTCCTCAGGCCCACGGTCATGGAGGCCGATAGTCTTCAGAGAAGACATGTGCACATGGCGATATGTCTTCGCCCAACTGCGGAACTCGGGTGGGAAAGTTTTCTCCCGTACCCGCCCCACCGCCTCATTCAAGAGCATAACCTGCTCGCAGAGAGAGGCGGCGCAGTCCCACTTACTCCCGCTGGAGATCGTGGCTTGCACCATGGTCTCGAGCGAGAGTGTCTACGTCCAGACCCACTACAAGGACCTGGCGCTGTTGCGTCCACTACACCAACGTGAGGAGCGCTGTGTCACCGCAGCGGTCCTCGCACTGCTGGCACTCGGCCGTGGTTTCCCGGTGTCTTCGTCACAGATACCTACCGAAGCTACCGTGCCCGGTAAGTATCTGTGACAACCGGTAGGAGAGAGTACCGTGTCTCCTCTCCTGCAACCCGTCCATGACCGGTCTGACGGCCGCGATTGTGGCAAATCCCCCTTTGGTTGCTCTAGTCGCACCTTCCATGTATCCACGGTTTCCTGGTGGAGCAGGGACCGCTGGGCCTCGATTTCCCGAGACGCAGGCCTTTGGCCCAGCTCCAGCGTCTCCTTGCGCCATCTAAACAGTGACGCAAGGGCTCTCGCTTCTAGGTCCCATGGAGTGGGCCCGGCTAGGAAACATGCCACCTCACCTGAAATCGAGCGGTATCCCCTCATCATCCTGACGGCCATCGCCCTTTGCAGGCTCAGCAATCTAGCCACAGCCGTCAGGGTCTCCGCCCATACTAATAATACTATTAACGTGAACTTTGTTACTCAGAGGATAAACAAATGGAACTCTTGACACTTGTTTATTGTTCTGTGTAATCGATCAAGATAAGGGCGAAATCATTTGAGATGAAAACGTCGATAGAAATTTATTTGCGAAATGTCTTTTGTCTCATATTTAAAAATGACAAATTTTTAGATACCTTTCACCAGTAAATTTTCATATTTACGCTTTCGAGTAGTTACGTCGAGAATGGATTTCTTGGTTGGGCCCGTGATGGCCGAAAGTTTTGTTAGTAATCCATCTTGGCATCCAGGAGTTAGGTCGTCATGAAGCCATGTTGAAGGTCAAGTCTAAGCAGGTTTCCATAGCCTGCCTCTGTTCACTTGAACGTATTACGTGGGACCAAGTGATACTTTTGGAATGTGACCGTGTATAAAGCCTTCAATTTTGTTTTTTATGAAATAAAAAACAAAAAAGAACTCTAAAATCTTTTTATTTATTAAATAATTAGCAATTTTAAATTTCATGGATTCATCAACAGGCTGTCGATGAATCTATGAAAAATTAGAAATGACTACATTAGGCCGATAGAAACTACAGCTAATAAGAACAGTGCATGGCTTTAATCAGTTCAAGTCTGACACGTTTATAATGTCTTTTAGGTCCAGTGGGGTAATGGGGCTCATATAAATAACGTATTTTCAAAAGTATTTGTTGATACATTGCTGTTTTTTTGGAATCAGGTGTTATATAATTGCTCTTTCTTTTCACATCACTAAGCTCTTTTTAATAACCACGTCAATTTCTCTTAGGGGCATGTTTCGTGAATGTCTGGGATCCAACAATTCAGCCAGTAAGGATACAATCGAGATAAGAAGACTTAGAGTTTGAGGACCATGAAATCTTCCTACAATATCTGGTTTCGTTTATTTCGTTCTATTTTTATGGGGCCTTCACCTGAACAGGTAGCAATTAAACATTCTTTCCTATGACTAATATTAAATAAAATTAATATTAAATAAAATTGCCGTCATTCAAACAAATTCTTCAAAGGCATTTTGTATTGCCTCTTGGGTATTGAATTTATTTCCCGCCAAAAAGTTATCCAAATTCTGGAAATAGTAGAAGTCTGTATCGCAAGGTCTGGTGAGTTTGGCGGATGACAGAGAGCTTCCAACCTCAGTTCTTGCAACTTGGGGACCGTCTGCAGTATGAGGTCGCGCATTGTCGTGCAGGAGCAGCGGAGACGAGCGATTGATCAATGCTGTGCCAGCTTCACCATCAACGTGTTCAGTTCTTCACAGAACACATCTGCATCAATGCTCACCCCGTTTGGTAAAAAGCTGTGATGAATCACACCGGCGCGCTAGACCACCAAACAGTGACCATCACTTTTCTAGGGGTAAGTTTTCGTTTAGGGCAGTGTACGTCTTTAATTCGTCATTGTCGACCAAAGTCTTCGGATGACCGCGAGGTTCATTTTTCAGGTCGAAATTTTCAGAACGAAAGCGAGCAAACCAGTGCGAGCAACAGGCGGTGCGTTGGATTGTAGTGTTAGCTCCGTAAACGTCGTTGATGTTGCGTGCCGCTTGTGCCGCGTTGCTGCCACGACGATTCTCATATTTCATAACTAGTGGACGTCACGCGGTTTCACCCGCGTAGTTCCCGTTACCGTGGGAATAAGGGAATGAAACATAGCCTATGTTCACAGCAAAGAGTGTAGCTTTCCAACAGTGAAAGAATTTTTCAAATCGGTCCAGTAGTTCCGGAGCCTATTCGTTACAAACAAACAGACAAACAAAAAACAAAAAAACAAATCTTTCCTCTTTATAATATTAGTATAGATTAGTATAGATTACTCGAATTTTTAACGTCTCTACGATGACGAAAAAGATTGAAATGCGATGAAAACGTCACACTAATAAATAAACAAATGATTAATTTTGGAAAATGAATTCTATGTTTTTAAAATAAAATTAATTTGAAATTAGAATTCTTAGCCAAACAAAAATTATTTTGATTTGAAATGGCCAGTACTGCAGAACGGCAATTTCAGAGATAATGACTTATTATTTGATTGTCCTCAAACCTGCCAAAACCATTGGTGTTTTTTAATTAACAACGAATTCCCCGTTATTATATTTCAAGAATAGTATCTTTTTAAATTTTTACAGCATCATCGTTTTTTTTTCGTTTAACGTGGGGGAAAATCCTCATGGATGTTATGTCGGACTCCTACCGACTAAAAAACGTCACGTAAGGCCCAACAGCCTATGGGTGTAAGGCCCTCAGAAGGATGTCCCAGGACTCCCAACAGACCCACGGCCGCCACTGCGGCCTCGCCCAGGGCTGGTTCGAGTGCTATCCCGCGTCTTTTGGGGGTTTCGGGTGTAATCCCGCTTCTAAGGGGGGGCTCTGCTGTCATGACGGCAGAGTGGCCTGCTTCTGTAAGGACGGTGAGCCCTCTCACCGTACTCTGGCCCCCGGTCATGGAGGCCGATAGTCCTCGGCGAAGACACGTCGACGGCGCCCAGGCTGCCGACTGCGGAACTTGGGTGGGAGAGTTCTCTCCCGTTCCCGCCCCGCCGTCTCTTTCACGAGCATAACCTGCTCGCAGAAAGAGGCGGCGCAGTCCCACTTACTGCCGCTGGAGAGCATGGATCGCACCATGGTCTCGAGCGAGAGAGTGTTCACGTCCAGACCCACCACGAGGACCTGGCGCTGTTGCGCCCAACAGCATCATCATTCAGTAAAAACTCATTTTTCTTTCATTAGTACCTTCAATAAAATGATTATTCTTTTATGTGAATCAACAAGTATTTTTGAAACAATAAATTTGTTTTGAAAATATCACCGGCAATTTTCTACTATTAAATCGAAAGTCTAAAGACAGTGTTATATTTTACATATTTTTTTTTAAAATACTTACACTGTCTTTTTTGTACTTGAACTAGCCGACTCCATTGTACCGACGCCGACGTGTCTTCGCCGAGGACTATCGGCCTCCATGACCGGGGGTCTGAGGACGGTGAGAGGGCCGCTCACCGTCCTTACAGAAGCAGGCTCATGACGGCAGCGTGACGTGAGCAACTCACGCACGCCCCCCCTTAGAAGCGGGGTCACACCCGAAACCCCCCACAGACGCGGGATTGCACCCGAACCACCCCCTGGGCGAGGCCGCATTGGTGGCCGTAGGTCTGTTGGGTGGGAGTCACGGGACTTCCTTCCTGAGGGCTTACTAGGGGCTCTCAACCATAGGCTGTTTTTGCGTTACGTGAGGTTTTTTAGTCGGTAAGAGTCCGGCATAGCATCCTACGATGATTTTCCCTCACATCAAAAAAAAAAAAAGCCGACTCCATTGTTTTATGTTCCGTGCAATTACTTCCGGCACTGACTCGCCCGCACTTCTAGGAGTGGCGGTTTCTGGGTTTGGGTTCCGTAGCCAAATGGCAAAAACAGGACCCTTATTGATTCGTCATGTCTGTCTATCTGTCTGTCCGTCCGTGTGTCACAGCCACTTTTCTCCGAAACTATAAGGCCTATGTTGGTAAAACTTGGTAAGTAGATGTATTCTGTGAACCGCATCAAGATTTTTGTATAAAACGAGAAAAAAAGCAGTTAATTTTGGGGGTCCCATACTCAGAACTGAAACTCAAAATTTTTATTTTCATCAAACCCATACGTGTGGGGTATCAATAGATTGGTCTCCAAAAATGCTATTGAGGTTTATAACATATTTTTTTTCTAAAGTGAATAGTTTGCGCAAGGGACACTTCCAAAGTGGAAAAATGTGTGTGTGTGTGTGTATGTGTGTCCCCTCTAACTTCTAAACTAAGAGAATGATAAATCTAAAAAATATATATATATATAATGTACATCGTGATAAAATCTACCGAAGAAAATTGGTTTGAACGAAATCAAGATGGTAGTTTTTTTTTAAAACGTCATTTACCGCAATTTTCGCCGAGAAAAATCACTACCACTGCGAACATCAATGAAAGTTACAACGAACTACACGAACTTTTATATAATGTTACTTGCTGCTACGGAACCCTTCATGGGCGAGTTCAACTCGCACTTGGCCGGTTTATTATTATTGTTCCTAGAAAGCGTCCATTTCAATTAGGCAACCTATCGAGCTTGGGGAGGTAAGACAGCAGTCGCTCTCAACTTTGCCAATGGGGATGAAAATTCAATTCATAGCTGCTGCTCCTGGCAGCCAATAAAAGCTGCGTCTGGTTTGAAATATGGTTGGGCTTGAAGGCAACTGGGCAGATGCTAATATGCAGATAAGGTCTGGGCCCCATGAAGATCTTCTAGGCCCAGGCCGACGTCACTTGAAGCAGTGCAGGTGCTGACTAACGAACGAGGTCCTGGTACAGGCATTCCGTAACGCCATTGGGAACTTAGATGATTCTCGGTGGCAACAATATTGAGGAGATAATATGCCAAATCATACCGACCTACTCAACACAAAAGTAACACCCTAGTTTCCACAAGCCATCGTGAAGAAGCTAAGTAAGATGAAGAAAATTTACATCGGATAGTAAACAATCAATACGGTTCTTAGCTTTTTATTTCTCTCATTCTACGAGCGAAAAACGTTTTTTTATGTTCCTTTTTAGTCATTTTTTTGGTCTTTATAATATTTATAACTTTTATAATTAGTTACATTTATTATTTACACAAATTAAGATTTTATACACCTACAGCCAAGCCCCCCCCCCCCCTAGCTTGCTTCAGGAATTCAAAAGTTTTTTAATCTATCTATCGATGTCGTAATTGAGCATTGTGTGACGCAATCGGGCATAGGTCCACTTCCTACAAGGCGCGCAGCCAGACTAATCGTAATCGGTAGAGGATAGCGCATACAGATTTCGTGAGGAAAGAAAGAGAGAGATAGCTTGGAGCGCGTTTAGCGAAATGATATGAAAGCTAAAAAACAGTTATTTACAGATAAAAAGAAAACTATTATAAATATTAAAAAAACCGACTAGTGTAAATGAAGTTTTTAGTATTGTCTTTCTTATACATTAAAAATAATATCCAAATAATAGATAATTATAGAGATCCAGCCTAAAGTTTAACTAAAACGAGGTGTTTTTAAAAATTAAAAGTATCGAGGTTTTTTTTAGTAATCGTGTTTTCAGGCTAGTAGATCTTTAGTTCATGAACTGAAGTTGCTTGTGTTGTAATCTTAGTTCATCAGACCTCACGAGTCCTGAGATCTAGATCAAGATAATAGTCTATTTGGCGTCATACGTCCTCTTAATAAATTTATCTCCTAAATCATCCTTGTAATTTTCAATATCAAACACTAACATTAGTGTATTAAAACGGGCTTAATAATTAAATCCATAAATCAAAAATTCAAATCGAAATAAATGAAGCCTATTTCGTATATTTTCAACCATAGACAGAATCAATTAAAGCTCCCTAAAATTGGACGCGTGCCAACCCTATACTTTCACACCGAGAAAGTCATTAAAAAGAATTTGCAATTTTATTTCAATAGACATAAAGATCAAATTCCAGTAAATATATATTGTTATATATAATGAGAGTTAGTGCTGACTGTACGTAATATTTACTAATAGCTAATGGATTTTAGTTGCTATTTTTTTTTTCGAAGATATTAGTCATCTGCTTAGTCAGCTAAAAATAGCAAAGTAATTAAGGTGTCTGGTAAATATTAGACCTCCGCAGAAGCAATTAGGGTCTCTGGAATACATAAGAACGTTACTTACAGAATAGAGTTTGTATTTGTCTAACTCTATACTAATATTATAAAGAGGAAAGATTTGTATTTTTGTATGTAACAAATAAACTCAAAAACTACTTGACCGATTTGAAAAATTCTTTCACTGCTGGGAAGCTACACTATCCCCGGATAACATAGGCTTGACTGGATAATATAGACTGCCGTGGGTTCGATTCCCACCGGAGACAAATATTTGTGTGACCCATAACTGTTTGTCTCAAGAGTCTGGGCTCTGGGTGTTTCTATGTATAATATGTATATATTTAAATTAAAAGTACATAAGTATTAATATCCGTGGTCTGATACCCATAACACAAGCAGGTTATTCCTAGCTTACTTTGGGATCAGATAGCGTTGTGTAAAATGTCCGTAAATATTTATATTTATTTTATTTATATTTTATTTCTGTTTTCCCTCGGGAAAAAAACGCGTGGCATCCGCTAGTATAGTAGAAAGAGAAACTCTATACTATAAAGACCTCTAAACTTTTAACTCGTAATTTTTTGAACGTGTAGGATCCCCGCCCATTGCTGCGATTGCCCAGCCGTGCTAGAGCCGACTAGAACCTCACGATCCCTACCTATCAGTTGAGTCGAGGACCCGGGACCTAGCGCCGGAGGTCCCGGTTAACCTCTCGAAAAGATGCCTTAGTATTACCATCAGGTTTTTTAACACAGTGTTTACCGAGTGACATAATGAGCACCTATATCATTTCTGAAAAACATTTTTATGGCTATCACTCTGTTGCAACATAAAACTAACCCAGATTTGTTTGAAGTGAATTGTTTGAAAATTGTAATAGCAAAACTCGGCGTACAAATCGAGGGCTGCAACCAGCTTGAAACTCAACTATAAAACATTATTTGTAACCGAAACGTACCAAAATAGTTTTCTGCACCAACTGCTGAAACCGTTCTGACCGTAAACACGTTATATCATCCGATGTTCAAATAACAACAATCATTGCCAACTTTATTACCGCCATTTTAAAACCGAAAAACCAATACAGAACGACACTACAACTATAAATCCGTTCACAATTATAAGGGTTGTCCCAAACGAGTAACGGAAACGGTTAAAGCCAGCGCGACGAGTAACAGTTGAAAATTTACGATATTCGCCCGCGAGAATATTGTGTAACTGGCCTAATTTTACAAAAGCGATATTTAAGTTTGTGGGTATTCGGGTTAATTGTTGTAGCGTTGATAAATCGTATGTCGTCGCTTTTATTTTCCGATAGCTCGATTTTAATGATTTTGGAATGTTTTCAGACAACTTTGATGATAGTCGGGAACGGCCAGCTGTTTCGATTTAGTTCGTCTTTAGTCGCTTTAGTCTATATCAGGCGCATATTCTATCCAGCCTGATATAGACTAAAGCGAAATCTTTTAAACTCACATGCGAAATACCGAAAATAGTTTTCGTTACGCTAATGTTAAAAAAAAACTGTACTTATCCTTTCGCAAATAATAAAGTGTAGGTACAACAAAATTGTATGCTACGAAAACCTTTATTTGTCCGTATACCGCAAATTATACAAGCCCATGTCGATATAAAACCCCATAAAACTCCCAGACACAACAAAAATCCGTACAATATCCGCATCAAGTTCACTACTTAGAGGATCTCGTCGATCTATACATAATGAAGCCGACGTGTCTGTCTGCGCGTCACAATAGACCCTTCAGGGCGGGCCCGGAGTCACTTTCAGGTGGAAAGATGGCTGAATGCTTAAACGACCCCTACACTCAGCTATTGTAGTACCCACAATTTATGAGAGGTAGCGGGTAACTTATTTACAGAATGTTTTAACGTAAAATTATGGCGTATAATTAAAACCGGCTTACTTAGCCTTTATGTATGTGTGTATGTGTTAAAATGTAGCTAGAAGAGACACCTTCTTACTTTCACCTGTTGCTTTGTGTTGCTCAAGAAGAGTAAGTCAGTTGTGGACAGGATTTATTTCACACAATACTACTGCGATACCTATTAGTGTTCACCCCTACATATTATTATGCTGAGGCGATGCAATAGGCGATGCAGTTTTCCAATAGCAAAGAAGAATCCATCATCACTATAAACCTAAAGCACTTGAAGTCCTGGGATTAATTTCTATTTTTTACTTTCGGGTAATAACATTATGGCTATGGGGGAATACAATCCAAGTCTCTAAATTCTTTTATGAATTTAAAATGAACGTGCAGTTTAGATTTACTATGGTCAGATCTAATTCCCATAAAGAGAAAGCCTAAACTTCAGTTTATACAAGTTGAAAGTTAATTCAGTCCAGAATGATGCCCTAGTTTCTTCCACAGTTTAACTAGTTTATTTCTACAACTAGTTTAGCAAAGGACAAACTAAAGATTTTACATTATAAAAACTGTAATTAATAATTATAATCACTTTGACAATGTATTATCATTACATCATTACAAGACAATCGGTTACAAGGGAGTCCTGAGACACCCTTCCAAGGGCTTACCTGGGGTCCCGACCGCAGGCAGTGGCAGAGAGCACGTGTGGTGTCGATAAGATTACGGCATAGCATTCATGAAGATTTTAATTTATGTAAAAATAACCATCAGCTAGTATAAAAAGTACTTTTAAAATCGCCTAATCTTATATCTTGCACCATACACTAAAAAGGACCCTAGGAGAGCACACGTGAGGGGTGAAAAGAGTTGTCGGCTGAAAGATTAATCTTACATGGAAATTGTTTGCCATCATATTTTACGACATTCGTTTATTATAGTTGAGGTATGACTCTGGCAGTGAAGAATTTCCTTTAGGAGTAATGAAGTGGCAGCAAGATATGATCTTGATAATCCAATGAGTCTATTAACTACTAAGGGCTGCATCATTAAGTCTGCTATGCATATAAAGGAGTTCACACACGGCAGTTACAATGTAAAGATAAATCCTACTAATATTATAAATGTAAAAGTTTGTGAAGATGTTCGGATGTTTAGATGTTTGTTACTCAATACGCTCTAACGGCGGAACAATTTGGTTCAGAGATAGCTTATAGTCTGGAATAACACATAGGCTACTTTTCATCCCGGGAATATGTTCCGACGGTAAGCAGGAACGGGTACCGAATATCACGCGGGCGAAGTATATCGAGATATTATAATATTATAATATCTCGATAGAACTCATTATGACATTTTTCCGTATAAAAATAACTCGTCAGAAGACCACGCACGGTAGCTATAACATAATATACATTTTTACCTAAAGCTTACACGTAAGCTATATTATATTATATCTCTTAGCATATTATTATAGCATCGTACGGGATTATCTAATGGGGATTAAAAGTCACCATTCGCCGTCCAAGCTTACAGGTTTTCTGAACAAAAGAAGAAATCATGTCAATCACAAATATTATCTAGTAATGTTAAACGGTTGGACAGATTTTTACGGAACTTTCACTTACGGTCAGCGGATCTTAAAAAGAATAATTTAGGGTACCTTCACTTGGAAGATGCGACTTGAGCAACCAAAGGGAGGATGGATTCGCCACAATCGCGGCCGTCAGACCGGTCATGGACGAGTGGCTGGAGAGAAGACACGGTGCTCTCTCCTACCGGTTGACACAGATGCTTGCCGGGCACGGTAGCTTCGGTAGGTATCTGTGGCGAAAACACCGGGAAACCACGGCCGAGTGTCAGCACTGCGAGGACCGCAGCGAAGACACGGCGCTCCACACGCTGGTGGAGTGCACGGCGTGGGCACAACAGCGCCAGGTCCTCGTAGTGGGTCTGGGCGTGGACACTCTCTCGCTCGAGGCCATGGTGCGAGCCATGCTCTCCAGCGGGAGTAAGTGGGAGTGCGCCCCCTCTTTCTGCGAGCAGGTCATGCTCGCGAAGGAGGCGGAGGGCCGGGTGCGGGAGAGAACTCTCCCACCCGAGTTCCGCAGTCGGCGCCCTGGGCGCCGCCGACGTGTCTTCGCCGAGGACTATCGGCCTCCATGACCGGGGGTCTGAGGACGGTGAGAGGGCCGCTCACCGTCCTTACAGAAGCAGGCCCATGACGGCAGCGTGACGTGAGCAACTCACGCACGCCCCCCCCTTAGAAGCGGGGTCACACCCGAAACCCCCCATAGACGCGGGATTGCAACCGAACCACCCCCTGGGCGAGGCCGCAGTGGCGGCCGTGGGTCTGTTGGGAGTCACGGGACATCCTTCCTGAGGGCTTACCCGGGGCTCTCAACCATAGGCTGTTGGGCGTTACGTGAGGTTTTTTAGTCGGTAAGAGTCCGGCATAGCATCCTACGAGGATTTTCCCTCACGTTAAAAAAAAAAAAGGGTACCTTCACTTAGAAAAAAAAATTGAATTAATAGTCAGTTAAGGGCGAGGTCGCAGAGTACGGTTTGTTCATAATATTTCGCGTTGTGGTTTTTGCATTTTTATTGAAAACCTGAGTTACAAATAGAGGTTTTTTATACAATGGTAATCCATTGAATATCGTACCGCCCAATTCCGGAAATACCTACTAGATGATATAACGAATATTCGTTGCTGTCGGTCTACGAGTAGGGTTGCCACTGCCAGGATACTAATCAAGCTTAATTTTAGCGTCCATACATAGCCCAGTTTATTCAGTATTCCGAGACAATTCTTTTTCCGGGAGTTTCATGCTTCGGAAGGTACGTCCTTGGCTCCAGCTACCAAAGATACGGTAGTCGATAATCCAACTTAAAGGCCTTATGGTCTACTTGAAATTTTTCAACAGTAAGAAGATAGCCACAACTGCACCTACCCGTTTCGACACTGCAATATGCTTTCCAGGCACGCGTTTTTTCACAAAAAGCGTGCCCGTGTGCATGTTATTTATTATTAAGTATTGACTAATCTTTGTGATTCCAAATCGAGGAACCTTTTACATACATACATACATATGGTCACGCCTTTATCCCCGAAGGGGTAGGCAGAGGCATATTATATGCCCACATTTCACCTTTGTATAATTTGTCCCACGTAATAGGTGGTGAGCCGTATTGCCGTGTTTAAATGGACAGGCGCAGGTTGTGACTGCCTGCTGTAGGAACCTTTTAACATAAAAGAATTTACAGAACTATTTACTTTTTGCAGTTCTCCTGGCTGAAGTAAAGAAAATAAGTTCTTCCCCATCTGAAAGGTTAAGATTCCAAGTTGGTTCAATATTTTTTGAAGATAGCCACTGCCGTTTGTAAACGTAAACCAGAGTAGGTTAATTTAAATACATGAAATTGTACTAAATAACCTTTTAAAAAAAGTCTGCCATTTAGATTTTTTTTTAAATGGCCATAACTGGTGTCACCCACACAATTACGACAAATCAAATGACACCTCGCATGTCAAAATCCGTCAAGTCTTTCAGGCTGTAGGACGTGACAAAGAATTGGACATACATACATATTTATATATATTCCTTTCTTCGGCAGTTCGGGTAAAAACAGAAAATATTTTATTGAATTGTACGTCAACTAATTCGGCCTGAAGTTAAAACCACATAACACAAGAAACTCAAATTCACAGAATACTATAACAGCCCCAATATCCTGTTACACAGATAACTTGTCCAGCCATCACTATTTGCATTACAAAATGGTTTCCGAGAAATATGTGGACTGACAGACGACACTTATCACTCAACAAATGTTTGTCTGTTTGTATATCGATCCTACGAAACGTTTATATCGTGTTAAATAGTGTGCGTTATTTGATTTATAGGTCTGACTGGTTGTAATACCGATATATTTATTTATACGGACGTTCAGTAATATTTAAAATTTAAAGCGTAATATATTTATCAATGCTAGCATTTTTACTACAATAAGGACATTCTTTCTAGAGTACACCAGGGCGCCGATTCTCGGTTCATATGACATGCAGGCGTATCATATGTCGTACGACTAGAAATCGTAGAAGAAAGTTTATGGTTGAAAAGATTATTTTGGGTCAACTTTTGCATTTTATAACTAACTAGCGGACGTCACGCGGGTTTACCCGCGAAGTTCCCGTTCCTGTGGGAATACGGGAATAAAATATAGCCTATGTTCACCGCAAAGAGTGAAGCTTTCCAACAGTGAAAGAATTTTACAAATCGGTCTAGTAGTTCCGGAGCCTATTCGTTACAAACAAACAAAAAAACAAATCTTTCCTCTTTATAATATTAGTATAGGTGTTATTTCACCATTAGTGACATAAGGCACACAGAGCCTTTTGAGGTTTTTTAGTTGCTAGGAGACCAACGTATCCACTATACTGTATTTCAATAGCTTTGCCCAAAAATGTAAACAAACACATTTGATCCTATATATCCTATATATTTTAGGAGAGACTTTGCTTCTCTGTGTGTGTTCTACCGCCTGTACAACGGTTTGTGCTCTGAAGAATTGTTTGATATGATGCCTACGGCTACATTCTATCATCGCACCGCTCGCCATAGACAGGGTGTTCATCCTCACACGTTGCGTCCTGAGCGCTCGAGCACGGTGAGATCTAATAGAGGCTTTCTTCCGCGTACGCTTGGGTTGTGGAATGATCTCCCTGCTTCAGTTTTCCCAAACGCCTACAGTATGGGGTTCTCCAAAGGGGACTTAGAAGGTTTTTAAAGAGTCGGCAGCGCGATTGTGGCGCCTCTGGTGTTGCAAACGTCCATAGGCTGCTGTGACCACCGGTACATCTGGTGGGGCCGTATGCTTGTCTGCCACTCTAGTGGTATAATAAAAAAAATCCATAGTTACTTGCAATTGAATATTTACCCTGATTATATTCCAGTATCCAGGAGTCATACAGTGTTTTTACAATCATTTCGACACCAAATAACTTCTTTATGACAGTTTACTTCCATTTGAAATACCTACACAGGATAGTAAAAAATTAATGATTTGTCATACTATATTTTTCTACTCGTCATAAACAACGATTGTCAAAATATTTTTTTTTTTTTTTTTTAATAGTTATGGCTTGGTTACAAGACCTTTAAGCCATGTCTTTATTTATTATTATTTAAAGTTATATCTTCATTTTGCTTAAATAAGTCACAGTCCTCGTCCTCTAAGTCCAGTCAAAGTCAAGTACAGCCCTAAGTCAAAGTCAGTCTTCCTTCAGAAAAGCGGTGGATAAATTTCTGAAAGTTTCTTTGGATTTTTTGTCAGAAACTGCAAAGTTGCGATTCACTGCGTTTTATCACTTCCCAACACTAGTGCACGTTGTCGAACGTTTATGTTTAAGAATCCACCATTAATACACACAAAGCACTCGAAAAAACACTAATTTTGCAAATTTATAAAACGATGCGATACGATTCCTTCCAAATCCCGCCAAAAAAGCTTGTCAAAATATGACATGTTTACATTATTGCCATATCGGGTAGGATTGGACTATACAGGTCAACAGTCCTGAAAACAGAAAAAAAGTGGTGACGTGCATTAGTATTTTCACACGTATTAAACGGAAAAAGTATTTATTAGACAAATAAAATTTTTAAAAAGTTTACGACGTCAAACTAACAAGGTACGTTTTAGGATCATGTTGTGATAGTGGTTAAATACTATGTGTAGCAGCAAAGTGCACACCCCTGAAAAAAGGCGAGGTTTTTAAAATTTTGTTTTCAACTACTGTACTTCATGAAAAAGTAACAAAACCCGTCTAAACTTCTAATTAATGTATTCAAAATTTTGAAGATACCGAGTTCAGAGATTGAAAATTGAGAAACCCAATTGAGAAAATTTGTTCTAAGGAATTTCGTTTTAGTAAATATTATCTAGTTATCTACCAATCTAGACTCAATTAGTTAGTTAGTCTTAATAAAGTTATTAATTCAATTTGCTGTTAAAATAGGATTATTTCAATGACTTAAAAGTGGCAATTATACAGGGGTTTTTTGATATCTTTTAAGATTTTCTGGTAAACCATTAAATTTGGTAATCAAGAATACGATTTCCTAATGAGTAACAGACAGACAGAGTTTCGCATTTACATATTAGTATGAATGTATTCGTATAGAATTCGATTTACGTGGTTATGCCTTGAATACACCTATCGGTGAATTCATTGTATTAGGTACTGTATTTACTTAAGTTCCCATATAAATACATCTTCAGAATACATAACCTGTACCTATTTATTTAGGGGTGCAGGTATAACCTACCCCTGTCCGTGACAGGTGCTTCAACAATAGTTTGAAGGGTAGGGTTGAGTGGCACGTCAATTTGGACCGTCTTCTATAATCAAATGGGTCCTCCAACGTATGCGAAACAAAAATGACTATCTGATAAATAAATAATATCAACTAATATTTCATGCAACGTGAAAATAGCAGCATGTGTTAGAAAATTTGAGTTGAGAAAGAATACTCGACTGTGCAGCGAAATCACTCTTCAAAAGTTTATTCATGTTCAAAAACTCCTAAGTTGGAACATCCTATTTCCCTTCCGTCCTATTATTGGAGTACTTAAGTACTCCAATAATAGGACGGAAAGAAAATAATTCCTTTAAAGGAATTATTTTGTTATACGGTTCTCAGTTTTCGAACGATCCGGGTTGAAAAAGGAACAGTCGAAATAGTTCAATCTAAGCATGAGCCTGCTGCGTGCTGGACAAAGATGCCACTCTCACACAGTGATCGATTCTCTGTCGAACCGTAAAAACCTGGAACGACCTGCCAGCGCATGTGTTACCCTCTTACAATCCTGGGTACTTCAAGCGGAGCGTGAAGAGGCACATCACAAGGCTGCCAACTTGAGGAACGCTGTCAGAGGTGGCCCCCAATCGCTAGATGCGCCACGGCTTTTCATCAGGGTGGTGGCGACGTCAATTTGCGAGCTAAATATAAAAAAAAATTAGCCGCAGGTCGCCAAATTCATCAATAAGTGCGCTTCATTGGCTGTAAGCGTTTATTTGGTTTGATCATCAAACATCAAGAAGGAAAATATTTACTGAAAAGCTGAGCAATTTTCCACCTTTAAATAAAAATCCTCGTTTGAATAGTCGAAAAAAAAGTAACTACGTGCAAAAGTCATAGCCGAAACCTCTCTTGACAATCAAAGCGATGCTGTGAAACTAGTTTCAGTGTTCCGTGGTTTGGGTAGTGTTTTTTTTTATTTTATTTACCGGTAACTCTGAACTACCTTTTCACTAAACCAATTTCATCAAACATTTAGGAGAATTTCAGATTTTTTTTTATTTTTACACGACTGTCAGAAGCGTTTATTCTATTTTTAATAGCCTGTTTTTCATACATATGAATTAGTATACGAATAATGTTATATGTAGATATATTATTATGTAAATAAAATTAAATATTAAAACAGTTAAAATAAATTAATTGGTAGGATTTTGCTACAACCAACTCCTCTAGTTTAATTCAGAAGGATTTGGACAATCCCATAATATGATAAGCATTTTTAAATAATATTAGAATCGCAATTTTTGCAATTTTATAAGCGTATAGTAGAAGAAGAGAATGTAAAAGTATGATTTAAAATCTTGTCATAAGGACAACAGTAAATACGAAACATAAGTTACGAATGGATTATTTGGACTATATATCTGGCTTGGATATCAACAAAAGTCCACGGAATCTGGTAGCCCCAAAGCTGACAGCCAACGTACTGTGCAACAAGACCACTTGTAGTTTTACACAGAAAAGATCGATACGAAATAGAGAGATCAAAACGTTCCAAATCCTCTTCTACTATAGACGAGGATTTGGGAGGTTTTGGTTTGAAGATGCCTATTAGATGGGAATGGTATTATCATATTTTACCAGTTTTTTATTATTTTATATTCCAGTTACGAGTACATAAGCGGTTCAAGGCAGTTACCAAAAGCAGAAAACTAGATTTTTATAGGTCCATTTTAAAGAAGAAAATATGGAAAACCTTAGGATATGGTTTCAGTGGATCGTGGTCGGTCGGTCAGGTTAGGATTGCAGGTCAGTCGTGTAATTTTGTCGGTTCTAATCCAGTGTGAAATACGTGGGTCCTTTAAGACGTTAAAAAATATGAGGTTTAAGATCCGGTCTGTTTTTTGGAACATGAACTTGAAATGTGAGACTTACCGAACAAGTCAAATGTTTCGTCGCAAATATCAACTACGGAACCTTACACCCTAACGTTCGCGCCAACAATTTTTTCTCCACATGCAAAGTTTCGCAATTAACTGCGCTGTCTGTTTACACTACAGAAATAACTAACCGTGGTTCTATTGTGTTAGTTTCCACAGTGAACGCACAAGCGGTTTTTTAGCGCTAGTGAGGATTTGTCCGTTTTTGAGTAACTATTTGTTTTTTTTTGTATCTGTACAAAAAATATGTGGGATTTTTAGAATTATTTTTTTACAAAAAGTTTATTGAAACAAAGTACAGGATTAAGTAAACGTATTTCAATCCACTGCTGGATCTAATGTCTATAAGGAGAGGGTGACTGGGCCTAACTGTACTATGCTCTCATGAAGGATTGGTGATATGAGTAGATAACTAGTTTAGAAGGAAAACAAAATAGTCATTGCGACTTAGATACTATTATTTGAAATTTTTGTATAGTTAAAATTGTTTGATTGATGAGTGATGATTGCTTGGACAAACCTGTAAAGGTTTTTTAGCAATCTGTACTTATACCTTTATGTAATGTCAAGGTTTGTGAATATTTTCTAATAATAATAATAATAAACTGGTACAGGGTTTTCAGCATGTTCTGCTTTTCGTCATGACCCCGTCCGTTAATCTGCAGGTGTTTATTCTTTGAAGTAAGTCACATCTAATGAATATTAGTTAAACACCGCTCAATTTTCTTTAGCTTTTAAACTCCAATTAGCCGTATAAAGTTTCACTTACCTAACATTTAAAAAAGTGAATTTGAATAGCACCTAAGTAATATAGGTGTACCGCCATTACATCGTATAAAATATACCCAAATATATTTCAGCCAGGCGCTCGTTTTTATCAAACTTTCCCTTTCTATTTCCTTTGGAGGTACGGAACCCAACGTCGAATTCCATTCACCCCGTTGACAGCCGTAATTGAAGCCGATACGTTATCGACTCCCATTTGACTTCGAAAATTCCAGCTTTTAAACTTAATACTCCATTTTAAATGGTAAGTCCGCAAAAATATTTTTTCTGTATTTATTTTTTCGTTTTTTTTTCACCATGGGAGTTTCCTTCCTTTCGGTTAGGGAAGTGAGGGGCCGTATTTTATTTTGATTTCGATCTTTGAAGGTGTGGCGTTCGTTTGAAAAAGACTTGGCTATTGAAATTTGCAAATTTTTTTATGTGAAATATTGGTTAGTATTTTGTTATCGGGTAATATGTCGGTTGTAATATAAAAAGGCAATTGTTTAAGGCAGGCTTGTAACGGCTTCCGAAATTTTCAAAAAATGTTTTGGTATCGTAAAAACATAATACAAAAAGATTTTGTAACAACTAATTAAGGCGTTTGGCGGAGCCAGCCCATCACAGAGGAAAAACGGTAGCGCATAGTATCTATACATAATAATATTTTTAACAGAAACAGAAATATTCCTAACAGAATTTGCTGTAGACATTCCAATACTCCACTTTGTTATCAAAAGAGTTTGCCGAGTAACGTTTTAATTATTTCATCAATTTCAAATTCTCGCAGAGCAAAATCCAAACCAAGTTCGCTTTTAGGGCACAACCCTGGGAATAGTTGGGAGAACTATCAGAGTTCCGGTACAAAACAATACCTGTACTCCCAGTTGCATAGTTTCCGTTTCGCAACGTACCGGAAAATGAACACCCTGTATGTAAAGGTAAGGTAGGTAAGGTACAAGCGCATTGTGTTTTAATTGCATTTTATGTTAAACAAATTGTTCATAATAATTGTGTAGTTTTTTTGTGGGTTCATTAAATTTAACTGAACTGAAATCTTAAAGAAAGAAGAAAATTTTCAGGATCTGTTGAAAAACAAGTTGGGTGTTAAAAATCGTGTTGCAACTTTAAAGTACCTTGTGAAACTTCAACAACATAATGCCAGCAGAGCTGAGCGGGCTCATTAATGTAAACCGTTTAAGGCGCGACTCAATAAAGAGCGAACTCAGTTTGGCGTGGAAACCGGCCTTTAATCTGATAATCAAAAATGGAGACAGACTAAGATTTAGACACCAGCTTAAGACGAAACAATAGGGCGATCTTAAAGGAAAAGCCTTGCATCCATAAATGGACATCAAATCAACTGAAATGATTATGATGCGTATATTAATTCTATTTATAGAAAGCATGAACAATTTTTTTTTTAATTTTGTTGGGAAAAAAAATATTTTCATCAAAATATAGATATTGAAAAGCTCTTCTTTCCAACCCATTTAGGTTTTTGACCAAGCCTCAGCCATTGAAGTCGGTCTGTAGAAAATAGAAATCTTATAATGTTTATAGTATCTGACATTAGTCTAGAGATCATTATCGAGAGCCGAAGCGAATTCTGCTGACACTCGTTATACAAAACGCAATATTACGATTTACGAAGCTCAAATCTCAATAACAAAAAGTCATTTGCAAACGCTTTGCCAAAAATTCCATGCTCCAGTTTTAATATTTCAGCGGCTGAATCGCTTACACAGCTCATATGGGTCTGAATAATTGAATCGAATATAAAACAAAATTCATTTAGCTACGGCATGTGGGTAGTAGATGAAAAATAAAAGGGAATTGCAACTAGTTTTATTATAAAAGACATTTATGTAGCTGTTTGCTGTGTCGAAATGGATAAGCGTAGGTTGTTCGGACCCACTCTAGAAAATTTTCAAGCCGCCCATATGGCATTCAACTTGGCTTACCAAGACCAACGGATTAACATGCCTTGCGAAGCACGGCACGTTTACGCTTGCAAATTGCTCTTGCTTATATTTGTTTGTATTTAATAAGTGCAATGAAATATCAATGACTAATTTTATATAACTTCCTCAAGGGGGATGGGCGCTGATAGCCGGAATACAAGCATTGCCTACTTCGACTACAGGAGCTTATTTCAATTGCTTAAAGAATGATACAATGTAGTTTTATTAAGTAGTTGTAAACTAGTTTTGTGTATTCATGGAATGAAATAAATTACAAATTACAATTACAAATAAAGTGTAACAACGTGACCATCCATTCGAGGACCAGCAGGACCAGCCATTTGCTGTATCTGAGTCTGTGGGGCTACGAGTTGTAGGAGCATGTGTCTTATATAATTTTGAAAGAAATTATTGCCAAAACGGAGGGCTTTTATTAATAATGCAGTGGTACACTTTTTATGTTGAGACACGTGTGCTTGTTTCTCGCTGATGTTAACTGTACAGTCAATCAATCAAGTCAGGTTGCAGTCAACTGTTTATGAGATTTGTTATAATTTTTTTAAAGTTTGAAGGGGTGACATTTTGAATACATTAAGTACATACTTCCCTGAAAGCTGCTATTCAAATGATGCGTAGAAAAAATATTTACCTGAAACAAAGTAGGTTACAAAATTAATAAGCAGTTAGTAGATACTTCGCACTTCTCATGGGAAAGTATGTGTTATTCTAGAGCTAGACTATAATCTATCATTGTACCAAATTTCAGCCCGATTTTAATGTGATATCTAGTATACTAACATTATGAAGAGAAAAGATGTGATTAGTTGTTTGTTTGCTTTGAAGCTACACTATCCGCGGGTGACATGGGTTATATTTTATTCCCACGGGAACGGGAACTACGCGGGTAAAACCGTGTGACGTCCGCTAGTATTATACATATAGTTCGCTGGGTCAACTTAAACTACAAAAATAGAATTGGTAACACAAAACCTGCCAACCCTTATTCAAACTGATTTAATTTGCGAGATAATAAATTACTGATATTGAGTTACGTTTTAATTATGTGTTAAGTTTCCTTAAAGAGAAATTATCATACCTAGTGATTGATTGGATTTTTTTGCGTGAAAAGCAGATAGATCGAACACGAGTATTGATTAACGTAATAAAGCCTCTATGTTTAAGCCGTTAAGATAGCTTTTAGCTTTCACCTATACTAACATTATAAAAGGTTAAGTTAGTGAGTTTGGTTAACTACGTCTAAATCCCATAGCACAAGCTTATATTAGCTTAATTTGGGCTAGATGACGTTGTGTGTGAATGTCCACAAATATTTATTAGAAGCAGATCTAGGCCGAAGCCTGGGATAGATATAGATAGTAACTCAGTATTTCATTACATTTTTGGTATTGGTTTTGAAGTGGCAAAATTGACTAATACGCAGCGAGTTCAGCAAAAGAAATATGAGAGATGGCATCAATATCAAATATCATGGGTGCACCGACACCCAGTATCATGGGTAAACTAACTACAATATAGATTTGTAATCAACCCCATACGCTGAACAAATTGAATTTTTGGACAGAAGTACCACCAACTATAGCTCCCCATGCCACCCATTATACCTAAGTCAAGACGGGCTATCAAAAAGGTCCCCTAACAGGGAGTGTTATGGACCGACAATAGCGATAATGAAGTTTGTAAACTAAGTTGTTACTCAACATCTATGGAACGAAAAGAAATTATTGTGCAAGACAATCGAGTTATACCAGTAGCGAAAAATTCTAAATCTATGGTTATACCTTCATTTGTTTGACATTTAAAATTGACAATTAAAAAAGAAGACGAATCGGGAAGTAGTCAAGTTAGGAAGTGACAACTTTGAAAATTGTTAAGTTAGGAATAGGATGACAATTTAAGAAGTGGACAAGTTTGGAAGTGGTCAAGTTCACATCCTTCCGGTCGACTTTGTCCATTTCCTAAAATGGACAAAGTCGACCGTAAGGATGTGAAGTAGTACGCAACACATCGATTGTAATGTCTATATCTCTTCATCTTCAGTTACTTCCAAGCTCTACCTGGACACAGACCTGGATTTGCAGCTATGTTTTAGAATAGTCCCCGTACTCATGCGTGGTTCCGGTTAATGCTGTACGTGTAGCTGATCAAAAAAGTGTGGAGAAACGGGTGAGAGAGATGTCCCTTGAACAAGGGAGGACCCTCCGACCAGGCATAGGTGATCAGCCTGGTGGGCCGAAGCATAACGGTTGATGTTGAACTGTTGTAGGTATACATAGTCATCTGCGGGTGCATTTTACATTATCGCGATTCAGAATTGTTTGATTATCGAACTCCAATTGTTTCCTCTTCTTGACAAGTGGCGGTCGCCACAGAAGTATAGCATGCCTCTCTTTGAAGTAAGATTCTGATAGCGAATTACGATCCAGGTGGAATTATTTCCCCATAATTCCCACTGAAAGTGCTTTTGATCTTCATTAGAATCAAATATATTATTTTTCACATGTGGAAAATCCGTCATGGGTGCTATGCCGGACTCTTACCGACTAAAAACCAACACATTCCTTTAGCTACGGTTGGGAGCCCCGGGTAAGCCATCGGAAGGATGACCCGAATTCCCAACAGACCTTGGCTACCACTGCGGCCTCACCCAGGGAGGAGAAAGATTCTGATAGCGGATTACGATCCAGGTAGAATTCTAGTCCCATAATTCCCGCTGGAAGTGTTTCATGATCTTTATTACAATCTAATATCTACTCTAGAATATAGATGATAGCGTAAGGCATTCTGCCCGTTCGCTCTAAGTTTGCAGCTCGGCTCCATACTAAAGTCGAATTTTTAATTAGACGAAGTAAATTAACAGCAACTTATGTCTTATTTTCTATGACGCAATGACATTAGCTACTGTCAATTTAATTCGTCTAATTAAAAATTCGGGTATACGCCTCTACGCCAGCGACAAACTTAGAGCGAACGGGTAGTACGTATAAAGTGTACATTTCATTGTTCTTGATAGTATACAATTTTCAGTCAGTTCAAAATCAAGTTCGGTATTCCCAAGACCTTTTTGCTAAACCCGAATCAACACAACACAAATAGTGTCCCATCACTACAGACTAAAATGGCGAAAGTTAATAAATTTATATTGTTTGAATGGCCAACTTAATTACTGACACAATAAGCTTGGACAGTGACACTATTCAGCTATCCCGGGATGAATAGGATGATACCGAGTAAAGGTTCCCGGTAGACAAAAGGGAGCAATTTAATAGGACAAAAAATTATATCTAATACCCTGGTGGCACATTGTTGAAATGAATAGGCAAAATAGTGCAAAAAGGGATTTGAAGTTTTGTTAGGTCGTGTACTGCCTTTTTTACCGTAGGTCGTCTATACTAATATTAGAAAGAGTAAAGATTTCATTGTTTGTTTGTTCGCATCGAATAGGCTCTGGAACTACTGAACCGATTTCAAAAATTTTTTCACTGTTGGGAAGCTGCAGTCTTTGGGGTGAACATAGGCTATATTTCATTCCCGAATTTCCACGGGAACGGGAACTACGCGGGTAAAACCGTGTGACGTCCGCTATTTTAAATAACAAAAGCGAATTCATATTTAAATCAAAATTATATTTATTTCACATAGGCATTATACAGATGCGCTTGTAAAACGTCCAGAATATAAAAAAAAACTCTCTACCACCAGTTCACAACGCGACCCACCTGAGAAGAACTGGCAAGAAACTCAGCGGGTTGTTCTTTTTTTAATAATTTAACTTTAACTATGCATTTTAACAATTTTTTTGGGAATCCAGCAGAGCAGGTCATTTCCAGGCTTCCTTATCCAACAAATAATCATTGATTGTATAGTAGCCCCTGCAGTACAATTTACTTTTAACAGATCTTTTAAACTTATTAAGGGACATCATTTTAATTTCGTCTGGTAGCCAGATATAGGTATGTATAATATCCCACAGAAAAATCTATCACCTCTTCATCATACAGCTCGTCTAGTAAATCAAAGTTGAAACTTTTTTGTACGTTTTTGCGCTGCCATTATACCTAGTTTGTACTTTGAGTCATCAAAATCCATAGGATTTAATGACACATATTACTGAGAAAATTCCTATGTAAAGCCAAACAATATTCGCAGGATTTTGCGACGTTTTTTATTTGTTGGCACAGTGGCTATGAACGGGCAAATGATTTGTAAAGACGACACGACACGACATAAAAATGACAGCAAAAATTAACATATTTCAAAATAGATAAGGTAGTTCATTTTACCTGTACTTTAACAAAAATTGAAAAAAAAGAGCAATGTAATTAATTATGTAAGATAAGGTTTCAGTGCAATTATGAAATTCTGGACATAAAGACGTACCCACTATTAAGTCTCAAAATCTGCAAACTGTATTAGGCATGCGTTTAAACTAATTCTATTGAGAGGCGAAAATGTTTCACAATCCGTCAAAATAAACGTAAATTATTACGTTACACACACACATCCATACACGATGTTCGTCCATCCATGCCTCCCCTGAATACCACCCGTTTGAGTTGCTTTTTCAGAAAAACCACTGACTATGAATCCCTTCGCGCTTCTTTCATTGAACGTGCGAAAATTCTATAGAGGAAATAGCTTCTATCTACCCCTTTGTTGAGCCGAAAAGGTTCTGGCGAAAGGCGCTTAAGTGCTTGGAATGTTCAAAAATTACTCGTTTTGTAGATGATACGTAAATGCTATTCAATGTGACGACTTCATTTTGTATCCGAACAAATTTCGTTTTGGAAATTGGTGGTCTATTATCAAAACAAACGATTTTTATCGAATGTTCTCTTTGACTTTGATTTTAGTGACTGCGGGTTTTCTGTTATCAGCTTGGGAGTGATCAGATAAATTCGATTAAATAACATGTTATGTTGTAACCGAAAAATAGAGATAGATATTTTTAATAATGAGAAAGCACCAAAACATGCGCAGAATGAAACTTAAAATATTTCACAAACAGAGATTGAGAATAATATAAAGAAAGGCATTTTGTTAATGCAATAAATTCAAAAATAGAGGATATATACTTATTTTCTAGCTTATCTTAATAAATAGAATTAAAATTTCTTAGCGCATATGCCTGTCATAATGTTTTCTAGCCAAATATGTTTTGATGAGGCAGCTGTGCTTTACACATCAGTCAGTCGGAGTTTACTTTTAAATATATTTAGGCATGAGCACTACTTTTATCTTTCACAGAAAGGTATGAGTACCAAAATGAGGAAATCCAAAAAATATTATCCCTAAAACCACAAGATTAAAACTACCCATTCACAACACCAGAATAGGCGCCGGTCCCGTTGATTTAGTCGCGAAATGAAAATAAAATTGTGGGGAGATTACGTTAGCAGATTTATGGAGCGAAAAAATTGGATAGTGATTCTATTATGGCTGAAAGCGTTACAGGCAAAGAGTTAATAAATGTACATGTAACAGGCCAGGGAAAATGTGTATGCGGCTTTAAGCTATTCTATCCCGTCCCGCACATTTTGGGGGAAATTTTCAATCTCGTTCGACCTAAATTGTATAAAATATGATCGAAAGGACCCCGCGTGAAATTTGGTTATACTATATTTTCTCGAGAGAATATGTACTAAGATGTTTTCTGGGGTTTAGTCCAGACTAGGGAATGCAATACCGGGATACCGGGATCCCGAAATACCGGGATCCCGCATCATTTTTGCGGGACCAGTCCCGCACGTAAATCGTGCGGGATCCAGCGGGATTAGCGGGCCTGTGCAAAGGTAAACGCCATGTGTTGTTCTGTAAGCGGAAGCGCGCAAACTGATTCGGTATGATTAAGTTTTTTGTAATTGTGACTTAAGATATAACCTAATAACGTACTTATTTGTTTTTAGTGATTTAATCAGGGAGATTTGACTTTTCATGTACTATAAACAGTTAGAAAAGTATTCAATTATCTCGTACATTGCTTGCTGGCTATCTGACATGTAAAGTTAGGAGTCGTTTGGCAGACAAGAATTTTGACATGCTATGTTTTAAAGTAATGCCAAAACTACCCATTTTATCTGCTTCTAATAATTTGCAGTCGGTATTTTATTACTTATATGTATATCCGTTTAATAATCTCAATACATAAGTAATATTCAATAATTTATTTTTCCTTGTGGCCCCGTGTACTCAGTGTTCTGTAAAAGATCACTGCAGTAAGTTACATTTACTATGGCCGGTCCTTAGATGGGTGACCACTTTGTGACATTTATTTGAGCGTTGCCGTGCTTCGGAAGGCACGTTAAACCGTTGGTCCTGTTTGCCGGTAAAATGAGTTGAAGGCCCGGCTTGAAAAATTTCAACAGCAAGCAATCGCAACCTGCACCTATTCATTTCAAGACTGCAATACGGCTCACCACATATTACGTGGTAAGGGACGAAACGCATCTTGAAAGGTGAAATGTGGGTATATAGAGGTAGGCAGAGGCATATTATAATGCCTCTGCCTACCTCTTCGGCGATTAAGGCGTGACTATTTTTCAGTTCTAGATGCATGTATGATACAGAATTCTATACTTTTCTCAATGACTTTCAGAAATATGCGGGATCCCGCAAATACCGGGATCCCGCGGGACTGAGATCTCTCAGTCCCGCAAATACCAGGATTTCAATTGCGTTGCGGGATTGCATTCCCTAGTCCAGACTTTACGGCTGCCTCGATTATAAAAATCACCCGCTTGAAATTTGGTTCACGTTGCCGCTTCCCATGAGAACATGTATTCCTGGGATGAAACGTAGCCAATGTGTTATTCCAAACTACAATCTACCTTGGTAGGTACAAAATTTCAGCCCAATCCGTTCAGCCGTTTTGAAGCGTGATTGAGTAACAAACATCCCAACATTTTCACAAACTTTTACATTTATAATATTCGTAGGAAGTAGTATTGTGAAGAGCCTTAGTTATTAATGAAAAATTAATTTGATGACTTAAATTATGAGAATACGCTGGCTGATTAATTTAAAAAAATAACATATAAAATCACTTTTCGTCTTAGACTTAACTTTAGCATACTCTTAAGTCGAGAAAGCTAAGAATAAGAGATAAAAAAAATACTAGGTACTGTGATATTACATTTTCTACTAGGGTGATATATTGCTCTTCTTCTCGTCTATATGCTATCTCCCTTACTGATATGAGGTTATATGAATGACGGCTACTCAGCGAATGTTGTACGGCGCAGGCATAATTACAAGAAAGGACTACGGTTAAACTATCTTGCACATACAATAACAGCAGGTGATGCTTCCTTTTATCTCATCTCATATTTTTTGCGAGCATTTTAAAAGCAGGTAACAGACCACACGCCCTTAACAATTTTAAAATACAAAATATCCAACGGAATTTTGAAAGTTTCGTCCGAGATATTGATGTTTTGCTGACGTCATATCACCTATAAAACTCAGGGAAAGGATAGTACCAATAATGACACGTCACATTTCAAAGTCCATCAGTTTACAGGGTGTCATAATAAAATAGAAAAGTTAAATTGGATACTAGATTTTGTTCACGGTTCCGTCGCTCAATGAGTACAAGAAGTAAACCCCACAAATATATAACACGAATGAACTTTCCGTCTGTCACATTCTCATGCTTGAACCAATTCTGATGAAATTTGGTACAGAGATAGAACTAGGGAAAGTACTTAGAGTATTTTTATCCATTTCAGTCAAAATAAAATCACATTTGCTTTGTTAAACAATATTTACTCAGTAACGTATTTTTTATTATTTTGTTACAAAACCCTCCATGCGCGAATTGGACTCGCACTTGACCGTTTTTTTTTTAATAATTTAGACAAATATTCAGGCACACTGAAAACACATTACTCACTTTCTGGGTCAATCGGGTAAATATAATAAGCGAATATATTCAGTCAACAACCAACTGTATATTAAACAGAATGCGGACCATTATTCACTCACCTTATCTAACAAGTAATAAATTTCCTACCGTCCGTCTGTATCATTAACTATGAAATGTAGTTTATTATTTTGAACACGCTGTGTATAATTGGTGCCATCATCTTTATCAAAATTCGCCATTGTTATACTTGGTATTTCCTGCCTTGAATACCGGGTAACTCAGTATTTTGTAAAAAGAAACAATCAATCGAATCAGCGTTTTATTGCCAGCCCCCTTAGACAAGTGGCACAAGCGTAACTCGCTAACGAAAGGATAGAATATATCGACCAATCACACCCAAGCCCGTCGCCGGCGTACTAATTATTCTAATTTGTCGTTTGCGATTTACGCTTGTGCCACTTGTCTAAGGGAGCTGGTTCTTTTCTCTCCGGCTCTACCTATTGCGTTGCGAACCTGGCAGTAAATGTAAATGTAGAAGCAATCATTTTGACGTTCTTATGCGTTACATTGTGACCTATATGAATAGGTTTTTTTTAGCCTATAGCAGTCCGCTGCTGAACGTAGGCCTCTCCCAATTTATGACACATCACACGGTCCTGCGCCTTCGGCATCTAGTTCATCAGTCTCTGTGTTCTGTAAACGATTATTGCGTCAAGCATATGACGCTATGGCTGGTCTTGTGATGGGTGTATGCTTTGTGACAATTGATTTACGAGTGTCGGATCTATCGGAACGCTTTGTGACTCGGAATTATACCCTGACTAGCTAATATAAAAATAATTTAAAAATAATGCCCGCAGCTTCGGCCGCGTAAAGTTTGTTCCCGTACCCTCTTCCCGCAGAAACTTATTCCTGGGATAAAAAGTAGCCTATGTGTTATTCCTGATCAAAAACTATCCCTGTACTAAATTTCAGCCAGATCCATTCAGCCGTTCGAGCGTGAAAGAGTAACAAACATCCACACTCACACAGTTTCGCAATATTAGTAAGATTTATAAAAAACAGTGTGTCTTTGACTGCTGTGTTTGACTATCGTTCCTCAGTATCCGCGTGTATAACAGTTTAGCCAAGTTAAATGACTTCCCCATATCCCATGACATCGTCCGTTAGACATCAGGTGCACCACTTACAGATTATACTGGCTTGGATCCTAAATCACCCCATATATACCTCCAACTACAAACTATACCCCTTACAATCTACCATAAACCTTCGACCAAGTAATAGTATAGACGAGCCCAAGTCATACATTATGAACTCAAAAAGTGAGACTAGTTCACACACTAAGATAATTGCAGCAACGACATGACATGCACATACCTACATTCTTTTTTTGAATTTACGGTAGTGTTTTTACATTTCGGGAACGTACAGGATGGCATCGGACAGAATGCCTTATCTTAGTACACGTGTTTCACCTTCGGAACAATAACACCGACTACGACCTGAGACTGTGACCTGTGACTACGAGTGAGCACATGAGCTTACTTTAACGTCTTCAAAACCAATGTATGGATAGACGCGTCTATGCTATTACTTGGTCGAAGCCATGAACAAACAAACTAAATATTCACATACCCTCACAAAGAATAATTTACAAAGGCACATAAATAATAAGCTTATTCATGGCTCGGGCACCGAACCCAGTACCGTCACCGTATGAATAGTTGCTAAGCTTTATTGCTAAGCAGCGAACAGTATTTGCTTTTATTAAAATACTGCTGTTATGGTAATATTAACTATTGGAATTAATGCATTGCTATTTGAATGAGTTCTTTGACTGTGGCGACACATTATGGCTGTTTGAACGTTTGTTTCTGCATTATACTACAATTATTAAAAGTTACAACCTATTATTTATAAAACTTTATTTACATATAAATTAAATTTTAGATTAGCTGTAGAAAATTTTGATTTGGATACCACAGAATGGATTGATGCTATTATTGGCGAAATGTGGAGGTGGATCATGGTAAGTTTAGTATATCTTTAGTCTGCATATTCTTCCTATCACTTGGAAATAAAGGTGTGATTATAATGTAATATATTACTTTGTAAGATAGGTCTTATTGTCTTTTTTAACTTGAGGGAACATCCTCATGCTATCGACTTCCATCGATTAAAAAACTTCACGTATCCTGCCTAACAGCCTGCGGTTGGGAGCCCCGGGTAAGCCCTCGGAAGGACAGCCCAGGACTCCCAACAGACCTACGGCCACCGCTGCTGCCTCACCTCGGGTTCGGGTGCTATCCCGCGTCTTTGGGGGGTTTTTCGGGTGTTATCCCGCTGCTTAGGGGGGGGGGGGGCGTGCGTGAAACCCTCAAATCACGCTGCCATCATGGGCCTGCTTCTGTAAGGACGGTGAGCAGCCCCCTCACAGTCCTCAGGCCCGCGTTCATGGACAGGTCTTATTGTCTCAAAGAGTAGTCTCAACTATTCTAAAAATCATTTTCAAGTCTTATTGTTTACAAGAAAGGTATCTAGGATAAGATACCTTATTAGAAAAGTTGCCACGGATAACCGAACTTTAAGATCAGAGTGATGGACGAGGAACATACGCGATGCCCATAAGAATACTGTTTACGACTTTTCCCATAGAAACGCTTTTAACAATGCCGATCGATAGTCTTAAATCGGTAGATAGATCTTAAAAGGAAAAGCATCCAATTCATAATGTTTGCAAACGACGATGCGGGAAGTATTAGTATTGCAATTATATAACTATGGCAATTGATCAATTGTGAAACGTAAAAATCCAAAGTAATTACAATTCTGTCTACCCATATTACTATTTATAGATTTAACAATAGAAAAGGGTCATGAAATTTAAAACATCCAAAACAACCCACCATTTAACATTTAGAATTACACGTTGTAAATGTCCAAAGCTCCTGAAATATTTCAAACAAACAGATTTTACACTTCACGCAAAAATAAAATAGCCCACAAATTATGTAGTCATAACCTGGAGTCGGCGTAATAACCGTTGGTAATCTTCGCACCCGGTCCCGTAGCGAGACACTCTGATACCCTTAAACAATGGGCGATATATCAAATGTGTCTAAATTATACCGAATTCCATTTCTACTGTGAAAATCCGGAATATATACCTGTGTTAAGGATTTTGCTCGTATTTCTTTGTGGTTTTGCAGCAAGATTTTAATAAGTATATATTTGAAAGTGTTAATGTATGTATGTTCCTGTGACGATATTTGTATTGTATTGTGAAATTATGATATATTTACGTTTTGTGTTAGCGTCGAATACATACGTAAATGGTGATAATAGATGTTTATTGCTTAGGAACCAACTATTTTATGCATGCTTTCATTGCGAGATTACCTTTAGAAGAAAATGAAAACGATAAGCTTGGATATAATCCTCACATGTAAGTCTATAACAGTTGTAAATTGCGACTCTGCGCATTTTCCAGACTTGGTAAGAGGTTGGTGTTTATTGCGAATGTGTTCCGCATTGCTTTTTCAATAGAATCTAATTTCATGTGTATTATTTTCACAATTTAATAGGTGAGTGGAGTCATAAGAGCTAATTAAGGAAGTAGTAAAATCATCTTATACTTATGAATCCTCTTCACGATGGGATAACATTTCTGGGTTGGTCGATTAGATTTCATCTTCAGCTATAATTGTAATTATTATTGATACATTATAAGCCCTTTGAGGACATCAAGGCATGACTGTAATTACTAAATAACTTAACCACTTATTGGCAATTCTAATGTATTAAATTATCCATTAATTCGTAACTGCCTCAATTTACTGCAGCTAAAATTTAAGTGAAAGTGCTTACTCTGATAGTAACCATTTGGATTAGCATTTTTCATTCTGGAACTATGCCCAGTTCACTTCGTTAGTAAAATGAATGCAAAAATATTGGTAAGCGTTTACGCTCTTTTTTTTGCACTGCTGTGTACCTGCCAAATAGACTGAATAGACGATATAGAAAGGTTTACAATCACTGCGCCAATTACCATTGCAGCAAGATGTATGCGAATCTTCATTTTTTTTGACAAAATAAACACCAGTTTTCAGAAATATTTTAATAATTTACCAGAAAAAAAAACTAATGACAGTATGGCAAATCTAGCGATGAGGAAAAACATTTTATAGAGAGACCAGTTGCAACTGTGTTACATGAGTTAAAAACTATAAAATAAATTTTACAAGTTGTTTTAGGGTTACGTACCCTGTGTACTCTCTGTGCGCAAATTCGACTCGTATTTGGCTGGTTTTAGATACACTATCTCAAGCACATAATCACTCCTAAGAAGTCGAAGCATCAGCCTGTAAGTACCTTAATAAAACTATCATAATCATTAAAAAACGATACAAGTTCGCCGAAACCCGTACATGAACACATCGCCACCGTTTCCCAAACTTTCTAACCCCATAAATCCGGTGTTCTTGAATCTTTAATACTACAGAATCGGGCACCCGAAACTTTCCTCACGTAGGACTTTTTGAGATCCAACTTCCCGAAGTTGCAAACACATCTGTTCGAAACTGAGTTGAAATTGAAGCCGGTACAAAACATGACGTTAAACTTATGGGCTATTGGCAGTATTGGGCATCCCGTTTGGAACGTTACAAGTTTCTAAGATGCCGTGAACATTTTTGCTCGACTCGAAACTTTGGGAACCAATATTGTATGTTACATCACATTAGGCGTCGTTATTGCATATTTTGAGTTAGAGCTGTTCAGAAATGTACATATTGTATTTATAAATTTTCATACATACACACATGATCATGCCTTTTATCCTCGAATGGGTAGGCAAAGGCCACAGAGCATCGCGCGCCTCTACAGAGGGAGGGGCCAAAGCTTTCAAACCCCCTCTGGCAATAATGTGACACATAATGTGACATATCGACGACAAAAAGTGCCCAGTTCCATACAAACTGAAGGAAGATTTCCCCCCGCCACCCGCAAAATATGACATTCCCCCCTCAGACAGTTCGCGTTGCTCTATGGCAAAGGCATGTTATATGCCAACATTTCGCCCTTTAGATTTTTGTCCCACGTAATAGGTGGTAAGTCGTATTGCCGTGTTGCGACTATGGTAAGCAGCTTTCTTAAAAGTTTTTTTCCTTGCATGTCAAAATCCGTCAAGCCGTGCAGGCTGTAGGACGTGACAAAGAATAATACATACATACATACATTATCTCGAAAAACATAACCCTCCTGTCTTCGACAGCTCGGGTAAAAAAAGAATTATACATACATACATACATTATCTCGAAAAACATTACCCTCCTTTCTTCGACAGCTCGGGTAAAAAAAGAATTATACATACATACATACATACATTATCTCGAAAAACATTACCCTCCTTTCTTCGGCAGTTCGGGTAAAAACAAGTTAAGTTTATCGTAAATGCCACAATATGGTATCTACATTTGTTAACAATTTCTCTCCAAAATAGAAATTTGAAGCAACGACGACGTTACAACCTCTTCATTAGAAATAACGATGCTTGTTCCCGCATATAATAGAAAAGTTTTTGTATTTTCGGATTTTTTCATCTATAAGTACCTACTTATAATAAAACTGTATTCTGTACATTGAATGTTATATAGGTATTTCAAAATAATTCTGTCGAGGAGTGCTTAGTAATTGATACTTATGAAAAATACGTGAAAAACTGAAAAAGTACCTATGTAAGTATTGAAGGGATTTGTGTGAAACTGGATGTAAAGAATTTCTAGCACAGACCGTTTAGGAGGTAAGCCGAGGATGGACGGACGAGCGGACGGACATGACGAAACTATAATGATTCCGAGAAGTGAACCGCAAAACCGTAAAAGTAAACATGTTCATTGACAACTGTGGCCATCTTTTTTAACGTGAGGGAAAATCCTCATGGATGTTATGCCGGACTCCCACCGACTAAAAACCTCACGTTACGCCCAACAGCCTATGGTTGGTAGGCCCGGGTAAACCTTCGGATGTCCTAGGACTCCCAACAGACCCACGGCCGCCACCGCGGCCTCGCCCAGGGGGTGGTGCGGGTGCTATCCCGCGTCTTTGGGGGGGTTTAGGGGTGTGATCCTGCTTCTAAGGGGATGCTTGCGTGAATTCCTCACGTCACGCTGCCGTCATACAACTATGGCCTTTCGGTAATGCAGAGACTATGGTATATTTGAATGGCTGTGCGTCAAAATGTGGACAAACACATTTGATCTCGATATGCCCATAATTACTTACATTTCAATAATCACCTTCATTATATTCAAGTATCAAGGAGCCATACAGTGTTCTTACAATCATTTCGACACCATATCACTTCTTTACGACAGATTATTTCACTTAAAATACTCAGGTTGTTTAAAAGTGCAATGATAAGTAACAAGAAAGCCCTGAGATCGTTCTCAACAGACTGCCCCTCTCTAACACGTTTATTGTAAAAGTGAAAGTTCAATCCGATTGACGTTGTTATTTTTGTTTTACTTCAAACTTTGAACAGATGATCCACGTGACCTAGTGACGTAGTTTAATGCAACAGAGTCACAGACTACAGACAAAGTCTCGCCATAAGCCCCTCTGCACTGTTTTTTATAGAGAGGGGCTAAAACTGTCGCAGTATTTTTTACTCATCTGTCTTAGGCAACGACTGTTAAAACATGACATGTTTAATTGTTTAAATGTTTACAATATTCCTAGACCGGACTGAAAACTACTATTATACCAATACCGAAAGCATTATAATGTAGTACAATTTCCTATTACAGTACGGAACCAAAAAATGTGATTGACAAGTGTGAGGTGGCGTACATGTTAACTTGACGTTGGTGTTTTCCCATTTTAGATGAGCAAGTATATTTGTCTGCCGTACAATCTTACAATCTTACTAATATTATAAATGCGAAAGTTTGTGAGTGTGTATGTTTGTTTTTGTTTCACGGTCTAATATTTCAATGGATCTGGCTGAATTTGGCCCATGGAAAACGGGAACAAATTCCACTCGGGCAGAGCCGCGGGCGCCATTTAGTGTACTATACTTTTGACACTTACGTAACATTGACTAATGATATTCAGAATACATATTTAGATAGAGAATTTGAATAACATTTTTAATACAGCAGCATTTAAAAGTTGTGGTTTTAAATTAACCATTCTCGTTGCTAAAACACACTCCATTTCGTTTGAAAACACAAACTCGCTTATCAAAATACTCGCTAACATATGAATCACATATGTGTTACCTACTAGCTGTTCCCCGCGGCTTCGTCCGCGTAGAAGTCGTTATCGTGAAAAATCAATACCCTCTTTTTGCGTAGTCGGTTAAAAAGTAGCCTATGTCCTTCCCTTGGACTCAAACTATATCTATACCAAATTTCATCAAAATCGGTTCAACGGTTAAGGCGTGAAGCAAACAGACAGACAGACAGAATTACTTTCGCATTTATAATATTGGTAGGGATTAAATACCTACTAGTTGGATGACTAAGCTTGGCTTGTATTAATAGGCGCCCTAGGTCAGTTCAGTATATTACCTATTAGCCTAAAACGTAGTACGAGATGATGAAGCTTTTTGTGTTGTATTTTTCCAGCTAAAAATGTATAAACGCTTCGTTAAGTTATGTAACAAATTTCATCAAAATCGAGAAAGCTATTTCCATCCATATCAAAGGCATTGCCCATTTAAATGTCAATAAATGAAATCACTTTATGGCAATCTTTTACTGGACGTATTCCTCTCTAGATTTATGCTCTACAAATAAATTTATTATATTAGCGTTACGTTCAAACAAATATATGATTTTTTTTTCTTTAAATAGTAATTTATATAAAATGTGAATTAAACCACTTTGAAAGTCTACACCAAAGTATAATATTATTTACTCGAAACCTGATTACAAACTACTAATAGCTTTTCAAACTGCCACAATACTCAACTATTTCAATATTCATATTCGTATTTTGAAACAATTCATAATTCGCTGTCTTTGAAAATTTTACAGAATTATTCATTAGTACATTAGTTGGGTAACTTAAAATTCCATATCGCTCGGTTAGGGACAACGGATTCCCAACCCCAATGATTTATCCCTCACACACAAAGAATACAAGTAAAATAAAAGTTTCTACCAACAAACGTGGGTACTGAACAACATAATAGAAAAAAAATGGCCGCATTTCAATCTACCCTCGTAAATAGAATAAAATATATCGGTACAAGAAGCACGTGCCACGTCACTCGACGTTCCAGTTGTGATGGAGATCTATGACTCCAAATGTTCTGTGTATACTTGTGTAGAATATACACGTAAAATACATCTACTCACGTACTGAAGATCAATCGTTTGAGACACTTGATAAATAACGATTCTAAGAAAACCTTCGACTGTATTTAGTACCTAAGAAATTCAGATTCTTGGTCAAAACTACACTACGGATTAAAAGTAGAGTAGGGCTGGTTACATTGTCCTGGGACATCCTTCCGAGGGCTTACCCGGGGCTCCCAACCGTAGGCTGTTGGGCGTTACGTGAGGTTTTTAGTGGGTAGGAGTCCGGCATAGAATCCATGAAGAATTTTCCCTCACGTTAAAAAGAAATGGCTGGTTTCATTGAAGTTTGGATCCCAGGACCTCGCACCGCCTAAGAAAAAAAAATATCAGAAAATTGATAACTGTCCTTCTTTTACGTGAGGAAAATCCTAAAGGGATGCTATGCCGGACTCCTACCGACTAAAAACCACATGCCTCATACCAGCCCCGGGTGAGCCCTCTCGGAAGGATGTCCCCAGGACTCCCAACAGACCTACGGCTACCGCTGCGGCCCTTACCTAAAAGGAAGGGGGGGGGGGGTGTAGGCTGAGATGATCATGATTAACTTTGTACAATCCTTGAATAATAATAAACTGATCATCTCCCGAAAAACATCAGTTTCTACCATTTAATACAATAATTCTCGAACCAATTAACAAAATCAATATCACTATCCTCAATGTATACTGGATATTACTTAAGAAATTTCTAATAACTAAACTGATCTAGGCGAGAAGTTTCTAGAATATTCAAATTGATTAATTCAGATATAAATTACATAATCAAATTAAGCTTAGTCTAGTCTTCAAAGTTTGGATAGATCTGATTTACTGATACTGACTTGAAATTCGTTTAAAGATGAATGATAATAGTATGACCACAAATTAGAGATAGTACAGATGGAAAACTCATGTATGTACTTTTTTTTCACACCTACCCTCTGCTACACACACTCGCGCACAAATCAGTATCGAAAATTCGGTTGAGACCGCCTGACCTCGTGTCTGTGAATGAGTTGTCTATGTGTGCGTAGCCTCAGCGAATTTAGTATGTAGGTTTCCATCTGTACTATCTCTAATTTGAGGTATGATGGAGTAATTAAAAGGTATCAAGTAAATTAGTACGTAGTTCTGTTTGTGCCCGTAATAAAATTAGCCTACTTATGTCTTTTATTAAGCTCTATATCTGTTGCTTTGATCAAAATAGGTTCAGTGGTTCAGACGTGAAATCGTATTAGAGGACAGTTAAATTAGCATAAAATATTAGTTGGAAACATATAACCTAGGTATAGGAAATATTAGTTTAGTTGTCAAAGAATTACGCCCCCATCGAAGTCGACTAGTAAAGTTCCCATAAGGCTGGCCTGGCCGCATTCCCATTTCTTCGTTGTATCGCCATACTCATTCTCAGACCGAGAAACAGCTCAGTAATTATATTCAGTATAATTCAACTTAGCATCGAACCACGCCCCACAACGAAAGAAATTAAAAACATTTAAAAAAGTTATTACAATTAAAGGAACATAATTTGGCAAAAGGCGGGTCCATAAAATTTAATATTCGATAAAAGATTCAAATCGCTTGTTTCCGTTGAATTGAACTGTGTTCACTTTGTTAAAGATTTTAAACTGCCAACTTGTAATTGGATGATTAATTAATACAGAATTCCAAGGGGTTAAGCCATCGTTTAAAGGATTCCATTGAGAAAACCTTAATTTGTGCCAAATATATGCCGCGACATATTGTCAATTCGATCTGAGAGCAAACAATTCGATTCGCTTCGGATTTCGTTTTTTAATAAAAAACTTTTAACTCGCTTACTTTTCAAGTTATGGTTACATTCTTTCCAAAACATAAGTAACCTGTATCAACTCTTGAGAGTTATTTGTACAAAACCATTCAATAGCTGTCATGATAGACAAAGCGTAATAAAAAATAGTAAGTTAAAGTTAAATACCTATAGCGTAATAAAGAAAAGTCATTTTCATATTTATTATAGCCAGTACTCAGGGGCATGCTAAATAACTTAACTGTTTTATTTATTAATTTATTATGATTTACCAACATTCAATACACACATACATTTATTTAAATTTAATCCCAGTAAGCGGTCATGTCCAATTCTTTCAAGGTTCATCTGGTAGTCTAAGTAATGATCACTAACTTGATGAAACTGGCAATAAATAAAAAAAAACAATTAAAATATGTCAGTCGCTTTATTGAGTTCATTCAGTACGTTCAGTTCGTTGTTCGTATCGACTGTGTGTCACGCTAACTTCGTAACTAAGTTCTGTCCCGAACAAAATGTTGACAAAACTTCGTTTAAGACCCTGATTGGATTTGTCGAAGCCGCTGATGTAAATGATAATGGTTGCTACTCTGAATATCAAATTTTATTCATAAATAGGTTACTAATCAATTAGATTTAATTAGAGTAAGGCTGAACGCATTGCCATCACCCCACCTGGGTACCTTATTGGATGATGACTCTTTGCGTGTGGCTGTGGCTCTTCGCCTGGGCTGCAAGGTGTGTGAACCCCACAAATGCATCTGCGGTTCCATGGTGGAGGCTGACGGCTATCACGCATTGAGTTGTCGTCGTAGTGCAGGTAGGTTCCCTCGTCATCATGCCCTCAATGATCTGATACGGAGGGCTCTGGTCTCAGCAGATGTGCCCTGCACTCTTGAGCCCCCTGGTCTGTCCAGATCCGATGGGAAGAGACCGGATGGATTGACTCTTGTGCCGTGGAAGAGGGGTAGGTGCTTGGTTTGGGACGCGACTTGTGTGAGCACTGTGGCTGCGAGTCACTTAAGCCGAACTGTGCTTTCCCCTGCTGCTGCGGCCGAAGATGCGGCTTGCAGAAAGCATCAAAAGTACGCGGCTTTGGAGTCGCGCTACATTGTGGTGCCCGCTGCGTTCGAGACAATGGGCAGTTGGGGCAAGGAAGCTAAAAGATTGGTGACCGATATAGGCAGTAAAATAGGGGAAAAAACTGGTGACTCTCGGTCCGGCTTGTACCTGGTGCAAAGGTTGGCTATTGCCATTCAGCGTGGAAATGCGGCGAGTGTTTTGGGCACCTTTGCACCGGATACAATCCGGGGCGGGTTATTTAGTTAATAATCTTTGACTTTGTATTGTATGTTTTTGACTGCTTGTAAACTATAAAAAATTTTGTTCTGTATATAATTAATTAATTTATATATGTATGTATTTATGTATGTATGTATGTATGTGTGTATATATGTACAATGTATGTATGTATGTATGTATGTATTTATGTATGTAGTTACATAATTATGTATGTTTTATCACATTGCATACTTTAATATGATCTCTTAAATTAAAAAAAAAAAAAAAAAAAAAAAAAAAAATTAGATTTAGGTCAAAACTTACTCAATATAACTAGGCAGGTAAAATACCCTGATGAAAACAAGAAGTGTGTTAGTACTTTTGAGACACAAGAACAAGTGTTTTGAAAGATTTCTTGAGGTTAGAAAGATTTCTTTCATAAGTCGTTCGTCATTGAAGTCTAGTACTATAATAATACTTTTTACTATTGCATAATAAAGGAGGTGCATTGCGTGCCATAAAAATGGGTCAGAATGGATGACGGGTATTTTACTTTTAAAACATGGAATATTCTTAATACAAATGGAAGTACTCACATGATGTAGTGGTCATCAAGTTAGTTTTACCAGAGTGTATATTTTACCTTTGAGAATGCCGAGAGGCGAAACCGGTCAAGTGTAAAGTAAATAAAATGTTGTGGAACAGTAAAAGTGGTGTTATTCAATAAATGGATTTTGTTATAAATTCAAAAGAATTTGGTTGTGTAAAAGAGAATCTGGGTTCCGTATTTTTCTTTTTCTTTATGAAGTACTGAACTCTAAGACAAGAGATAACATTGAAAAGAGCCTGTTTATTTCTACAAAATTCAATTCTAGATATTCATTATAAACTATATTTCCAACCAATAGATCTGATTTTTTTTTAAATTCTTAACATCCAAATGTCAAATGTAACATGGGTCTGAAAATGAACATTCAATTCGAAGATTCCATTAGGTATATACCTAAAGGTCAGAGTTGAACAATCAGATCGTTTCACCAAAATAATTATTCAATAAATGACCACAATGGCTCTGACAGATCAAAAGAGGAAATTAACGATTCCGTTAATAAATTTAATCGAATGATTAATTGCTTTGATAAAACCGAAATTTCGGGTTTTGTTTGGAGACTGTCGAAGAAAGGGTTATAAGGTCATATCCTTGACCTAACACTGCTGGAAATACGCTCCGTCAACCGTGGTAAATGTTTCCCCGGTCTCGCATCCCATGGGATCTTATTCCGGGAATAAAACTAGCGTGGGCTGGCAACATCAGGAGAAAAACCGACGGCCGATGGAGTAAACTTGTTCTGGAGTGGAGACCATACGACTTGGCAAACGTAGGGTAGGACGTCGACCTGCCAGATGGACCTACAGCATAGGTAACGAAACTGGTTGCGGAAGGCGCAGGACCATTAAGGTGCGGTTCCACTTAGGCGGAGAGGAGAGGAGCTGTGCCGCGATTCACCAATCACATGGCTTTTTTTTTTGTTTACGTGAGAGAAAATCCTCATGGATGTTATGCCGGACTCCTACCGACTAAAAAACCTCACATAACGCCCAGCAGCCTATAGTTGGGAGCCCCGGGTAAGCCTTCGGAAGGAAGTCCCAGTACTCCCAACAGACCTACGGCCGCCATTGCGGCCTCGCCCAGGGGGTGGTTCGGGTGCTATTCCGCGTCTTTGGGGGGTTTCGGGTGTTATCCCGCTTCTAAGGGGGGGGGGGGGCGTCAATTCCTCACGTCACGCTGCCGTCATGGGCCTGCTTGCAAGTGAGCAACCCTCTCACCGTCCTCAGGCCCCCGGTCATGGAGGCCGATAGTCTTCGGCGAAGACACGTCGGCAGCGCCCAAGCCGCCAACTATGGATAGTTCTCTACTGTACTGTGGGATAGTTCTCTCCCGTTCCCGCTCCGCGGTCTATTTCACGAGCATGACCTGCTCGCTATACTGGACTACCATAGGCCGATTTTAATGATTAAAGAATATAATCTATGCCTGTACCAAATTTCAGCCGTTGTAGCTTGAAAGAGTACTTAATAAACATCAACACTCACTGACTGTAACTTGATGGCCAGACGTTCTCGTCTGTTGGTCGTAGTAGTAGGTGCGCTAATTGCTGATAAGGCTGGTTTGGGTTCTGCAACTACTGAAGATGTCGATTCAGACTGAATTGCACTCCCAAATCATGGGATGAAATACTCCTAAACTGACCCTATGCATGCTCTTTTCTGATATTTGCGGTTGTCCCTAACAGAAATGAATACAGGCGAGATGCCTTCTGTAATTTACAATACATTTGAGTATTATAAAGACATAAATAAATAGTAACAATAAAAATTTACAGCCAATAAACTACTTTTGGCACTAAACTAATCCCAATAAACAATTAAAACATAAATGAACATTAAACAAATAATATTTGTTTTAAATTGAATTCCCGCGTTTTTATAATTGTGTCCGTGCGTTTCGCGCGCATTTCTTCCGACATTTTATTGGCCTTCCGAGTTGGATTTATGGGTCCGCGATAATTGTACAGCAATAAACACTTGCAATACGATCTTAATTAGATTTCAGAGTTCCGTTTTGCAATTTCAAAGCCGCCATTTTATATGATTTGAAATGATACTTTCTTGAATTGCAGCGATTATTGCCTTTTCATAAGAATTTGTAGAGTAAATACCCACCTAGATAGTTAATATCTAATTTGATTGAGAGAAATACTTAAACAATACGGTCCGCGTATAGAATTTCTTAATAGGCAGGCTTTCTTTATCGATTTATTGATCTCAGATGAGATCGATAAAATAAACTTTATACACGGAGGAGATCCTCTTTTGAAGTGTATAATGAGATTCAGAGCGGTTTAATTTTTTGACAGCTGTCTAGTTGTCGTACGACTAGTCGTCGTAAAAGTTGTGGATTGCGGGAATGCTGGTTTTTTTTTTAAAGTGGTATTGGTTGTTAGACTAGAAATTTTAGAAAATAGAAAATGTTGCACAGTTTCATTAATTATTTATTTTGAATACCTAGTATCTAACCTGTTTATGTTCGAATCGTTCTTCGAATGAGAATTAGGGTTAAAAACTGATTTCTGGGCTTACCCGGGCCTTCTAAGCGTACGCTGTTAGGTAGAATACGCGTGGTTTTATAATTGGCATAGCGTCCATGTAGGATTTCCCTCACTTAAATCTACCAAACCGCTTACTCCACAGAATATTGTGCAACGACATCTAAAACTCAAAATCAATTCTACAAATGAGTGAATCGATAATTATCGCAAAAATAATTATGGCAAAACTATAAAGAACCAATGCAAAACATTTCTCAATCAGAAAAGGGTGTAAATAAAAAGCATTAGCAATCATAAATGAACTAAGAATTGAAAGGGGTTTATAACCCCATAACGTCTAGGGTGTTCGACCATTGTTCTCTCGGATTACGATCATTATGATTTGCAAACTGTAATATAATTCTTTGAGAATCAAATAATCGTTGTTTGTTTAACAAAAACTACTAAATTGGTACAGTTCAATCAGTTAAAGTTACTTTATTAGCACAGTGAGAGTTCACGGTTTTAGAAGACCAATAATGAGTGATCTATACTAATATCATAAAGAGGAAATATTTGATTGTTTGTTTGTTTGTTTGCATCGAATAGGCTCCGTAACTACTGGACCTATTCGAAAAATTCTTTTACTGTTGGTTCACCGCAAAGAATGTAGCATTCTTTGCGGTGAACATCCTACTAATATATCTATTATAAATGTGAAAGTTTGTGAAGATGTTTGGATGTTTAGATGTTTGGATGTTTGTTACTCAATCACGCTCTAACGACTGAATGGATCTAGCTGAAATTTGGTACAGGGATAGAGTATAGTCCGGAATAACACATAGGCTACTTTTTATCCCGGGAAAATGTTCCCACGGGAAGCGGGAACAGGGACCAAATTTCACGCGGGCGAAGCCGCGCGCATCAGCTAGTAGGCTATATTTTATTCTCATATTCCCACGGGAACGGGAATTAGGCAGGTGAAACCGCGTGACGTCCGTTAGTATAACAATAAAATAATACAAGCAGTGATCCCAGTTTCCGTACGTGCACCTTAATTAGTTCTGGTTCTGGAGTAATGTATTGTTAAGATTTGTTATAACTACTCCGCTCTGACTAACGCAGATTTAATGCATAAATTCAATACGGGAATCGAACCCGGGACCTCAGCAGAGCAGTCACATACACTTACCACTACACGCGAGACAGTCGAGTGTTTCATTAGTATAGTGCAAGTGCGTGTTCAGTTTTTTTTGCCCCTATCGATTTTTTTTCAATATGGCGTCGGTAATTTAACACCTATTTTTTTATTCAAGTACAACATCTTTTAATGCAGTCTTGATTCAATGTTATTACAACGTGGACAATTACATTTAATATAATTTTAAAACGATGGACATCCATCCCAAATTAAAATTAGTACAAATGCAATTTCTAGCAAAAGGAAATTGTAAAGCTTATAAAAGCGAAAAAGTTAATTAATATTGCGCTTATTGTACAGAAGAGGTGATCAGGAGTAAGCTGCACTTAGGTGGGGGCGAAATTAATCGCCATCATGCTTCAAGTCACGTGAGAGGTCAAATGGGACGAGACGAGGGGCCAAATACGTGTCACGTTCTTTTCTATGAGTTTCTATTGGATATGAGTTGAAGAAAGAGACTTTAATAAGAAATGTGCTTTATAGTTGTCATCTATACTAATATTAAAAAGTGGAAAGATTTGATTGTTTTTTTGTTTGCATCGAATAGGATCTCCAATTACTGAACCGAATCGAAATTTTCTTTCACTGCTGGAAAGCTACACTCTTTGCGGTGAACATAGGCTATATTTTATTTCCGTATTCCCACGGGAACGGGAACTACGTGGGTAAAACCGCGTGATTTCCCCTAGTTGTTTAATATTCTAGTATGATAAGAGCATTTAATAAGAATTATGCTTTGGTAGAAGGATCGTAGTTTAATGTAAAGCAAGTACTTGTGAGATAGATATGGTTTTTGGAAATACACTTCTTCGAACTAAAAAATAATAAAAACTTTGTGATCAAAGCGATGGTTCTTATTTCTAAATTTCGATCAAAATTAAATTCTAATCAGTTGTTTAAGAGATCAAATGGTTACACGTAACAAGCTCCCAAAATATCTATTGTATCGCAGTGAAAAGAAATTGTAGGGAACTCAAATATATCGACGATTGGTCTCTCGACGAAGATTTACGTTCAGACACTTTATTCAGGTTGTGTATTTCTCGGACACCATTTTGTGAGTCAAAATGTGTGAACAACAATATAGAAACCTAACATTTTGGGTAGGTAGATAGGTAGGTGGTGGCACTTTTAGAAGTTAAGTAAAAACCGTTAGATTATAAATCGATTTCTAATCCTTTTTGAGGTTCGGGCGTTTCCTAACAATTTTTTTTTGTAAGTATTTAGAAGCTGTTTATCAGCTTTACTTGGTTTAGATGCTGTGTAAAAAGTGTTTCATATCATTATTTATATATAGTATAGACGATAAAATAATATGTTAGTAATACTCCAAAAACTCGAATACTTTTTATAGGTAGGCAGTAAGAATTGTGTCACTTCAAACAGTCATTACTCACGCATAAATATTCCTACAGCTCCTTGACTATAAAACTTGAATGATACCTCGGAGCACATCAAACTCAAATCGGGTAGTCTTGAAAAATGTTTGAGGAGTGATGTACCGGCGCATTAGGTGTCGCAAAGTCGTATTTAAATGAGACAAATGATGTTGCTCCAACTTTCTTTAGGGGTAGAACACACTGGACATGTTTTTGAAAATTTTTGATTATCTTTTTTTTTCTTTTACAATAGAATATCTTTATTTGCTCAAAACATGGCTGTTACATAGTTTTTAGGTAGTCAATAGTAGGTATTTAAAGCATATTTCGCCGTAGTCGGTGTGCATTGCATTAGTAAATAAATAAACTTACATGCAATTTTTTACATTTTTTTTCAAACAATCTATATTTTTATTAGTGATATTGTATTTTTAAATATTTTGCACACCTTACAACAGTCTTGATCATTTTTTGCAACAAAAAAAAATTACAGACTTAGTATAATATATTACATAATACATAGTAATAAAAAAACTAATAAAAATATATGTAAAAACGGCTCACTTATACTCATATAGACCCTACGAGGTCTTTGTAGTTTAAGATAAATTAACAATAATGTTTAGTAAGTATGTTATGTCTTGAACAATAAATAAAAAAAATAAGAAAACATAGTCAAAGATCACATTTTACGAGTATTTCCTCATTTAAAATGTCTAAAAACACTCGCTAGAAAACTAGCTTTCAAAGAAAAATTAACCGAGCCGAAATCGGTTCACCCGTTTCGGAAACAGGTGAACCGATTTTGACTCGGTTAATTTTATGCCATGGCGTATCGGTCAACCATAATTTATATTAAAACACCCCTTTTCTCCGTCGAGGGTTAAAAAGCTATCACCAAATGTAGACAAGGAGAGCATTAGGTTTAAAAAAATACTTAATGTGCAAAATGATTTAAGATTAAGTTACTTGCTTGTGAGATAGAAGAAATTCTTTCAAATATTCTTGTAACTCAATCCCCGCGGGTACGACTTAACTTTGAAAATTGGCTATTATCCACTTGAAGTAATATAAGTTGTGAGTTTGCTTTTAGACACGTTTATCGCACCGCTAACTTCATAAAACCCATATCTATATAGGCCAGGAGCTCGACCACAGAATGGTATGTTTCATCTGTGGCTTAACTTGAAAACTTGTCTGTTTCCACATGAAGAATTTCTATTCTGGATATGAACAGTGAGCATTGTTTCATGAATTTGAGTTTAAGAGGAGACAGGGGTTGCGAGGAATTTACAAAATAGGAAAGTACCTATATTTGAATTTAACTATTGCCATCGCACTACACCTGGAAAACCCCGTACAGTGCGATGGGATAGTTTAGACCGATTACGTCAAAATTTTTTGGACGAAATCGATGTTTCGTATTACCGTTTTCTCCGTGAAAACTGAGCTGTTTAAATAACTTTGACACAATTATTTTGCATAAAAAGATTGGTATTCTTCAGGAAAGCAATAGGGCAATACCTACATTTGTACGGAAAAAGAGCTATCCATGTTCCCTCTTAACTCGAGCGCAATCTATGATATTCAGTTTGCATGTTCTTGAATGATCCGTGATGTTCCTTTATAACCCGACTACACAACGCAAAGGAGGGTTATTTTTGCTTTGAAGTAGCATGTTAGTTAGGTCTGACGTCATCAAAAGGGTAATTAAGTCGCCCGCTGTGAGGTTATTATTCAAAGTTATGGTACAGGGAACTTTATTATGCTATCTGTGTAATTAAAATATTATTCGTAGTTCGTTCTTTGTGGGTAGTTTGTTGGTCGAGATAATTTGTCGAGAACGTTACTGTGGTGATGTAAGGAGGTTATAGCTTATAGCTTACTTTTTCTTTGCTGAATTTAGACTACCTCATTTTAGTTATAGTACAGTATAATATTGTAGCAACAGAATTCATTATGAGACAAATTTGTTTATATGGAATTGCCAACACGGCAATAGCGTAAAACAACTGGTAAAATGTGGTATTTCTTTGCCTCATAGTAAGCCTCTGCCTACCTAAAGCGTGACTATGTGTATGTGAGAAGCCTACGCCTAGCCCTAGGCCGATTAGATTGATTTGATGTGTATGTATTTTCATTCAAATTTCATCAAAAAAGAGAGGAAACCTCAAGCTCTCAGCCAGCAACTCCATTATAAATACTACAATAAATTATTTCTAGTAATGGTCAAGTTTGTTATAGCAATATATAAAAGGAGTCATTTAGGATTTCCTGAAAGTAATTACTTCTAATGACTAACTCTGCTATATGTCTGTCATCATTTTAAAAGACGTCATAATAATTATATATACAAATTCTTTCAGTCAAACTAAGGCACAGGTCTCATTGGTAGAGTGTGTTGTCGCTCATACTGTCGCTTAAGCTAAGCAGGCATTTAGAAACAGCATTAGTACTAAATAGAAATGATAGTAGACTTATATTTCTTAATAATCGCCTATGAAGTTTTAATAGATTAAACTATGTTTATGTTAGTGCAAAATGAAGTGGGCTTTTGAACTTGTGGATGTTCATTATCGCGTCAGTACACGTTGGTCGAGTATAGAGATGTAGGTGTCACCAATATCGAAATTCAATTACTTAATTCAAAAGTAAATTATCGACTAATGAATAACTTATATAACTAGACTTTTCAATTATGTTACTATTTAGTACAAAATTTTTTGCTGTAATTAGGGTTTCAAGTTGAACATTAGACTTAACGTACTGACCGATAGCACAATTCTACACTTTCAATTTTATTGAAGTCAAGTACCTATCGACGATTTCCTTGAATATTATGTCAACCCCGTAATAACCACGGTTATTATTATTCAATACAAATTGTAACATATAGGTTGATTGTTAGATAATTTATTATCACACGCCATATAAAATAAGACACGTGCTCTCTCTCACAAGGTCAAAGTGGTTCAAGTTTAAACAATTTACGGCTTGGCTACTAGCTTAAAACATCGCCTTTTTCAGTGAATCGCTCGCAGCGAATGTTTTAAGCAAATCGCTAGTAGTTGCTAGCGGAACCTCTGCCTTATGTCGTAAACAGACTTGTCAGACACACGTCAAACCGCACCGTTCTGTTTATACCCTTATAAATGTTGTTTATTATCTTTTGACTGTTCATGTGTTGAATAAATATTTACTTACAGCGTCTGTGCTGAGAGAAGATGACGAAATTAGTTTTAAGTGGGCTATGGTAGCAGTCCTTATTTTGTTTAAATTTGATTTGTAAACTATCGTTGAGCCTTTGATATATTGATATTTATTAAACGAAGTTGACAGACAAGCCTGTGGCCCACTTAATCAGAAGTGGGCACTTGAGTTTTGTAAATTTGGAACCAATTGACTTTAAGCAATGGAATACTTACGAAGTCACGAGTGGTTCTATAAGGTTTCCATTGTCATCCGTTATAGGAACAAAAAAAAAACCCGGCCAAGTGCGAGTTGGACTCGTCCATGAAGGGTTTCGTAGCAGCAAGTAACATAGGTAATATAAAAGTTCTTATAGTTCGTTGTAACTTTGATTGATGTTTTAACCAAAGACTTCTATATAAACTGAGGTAGACGCGCCGTACTCTAACAAACGAGATTTCAAAAGCAATCCTCAAATACACACATTAATAAGACTACACTCACTTATAAATATTTTTTACGTAATTGTCACCACACACAATAGCAATATACGAATAGAAAAAGAGTAAAAGAGAAGGCGTATGGACTCCGATTGCAAGTCGAGCACCTACTTTCGAAGTTTTGACTCACAACATTGCGAGCAACGCTGCTAATTAGCTCAGTTTATAGGTTTCAAAAATCGGTCCGTAGGGCATGTCTACCTCAGTTTATATAGAAGTCTTTGGTTTTCACACGTTCGCAGTGGTAGTGATTTTTCTAACCGAAAATTGCGGTTTATGACGTATTAAAAAAAAACTACCAGCTCTATCTCATTCAAACTAATTTTCGTTGGTAGTTTTTATGGCAATGTACATCATATGTTTTTTTTAGATTTATCGTTCTCTTAGTTTAGAAGTTAGAGGGGGGGGGGGGACACATTTTTCCACTTTGGAAGTGTCTCTTGCGCAAACTATTCACCTTAAAAAAAATATGATGTTAGAAACCTCAATAGTAATTTTGAAGACCTATCTATAGATAACCTACACGTATGGGTTTGATGAAAAAAAACTTTTTCTAGTTTTATATAAAAATCTTAATGCGGTTCACAGAATACATCTAGTTACCAAGTTTCAATAGCATAGGCCTAATAGTTTCGGAGAAAAGTGGCTGTGACACACGGACGGACAGACAGACATGACGAATCTATAAGGGTTCCGTTTTTGCCATTTGGCTACGAAACCCCAAAAATCTGTACTATATGTTCGTTTCTATTCCGAACCACTGGTTATTTCAAACGGCGTATGTACCGGTATATAAATATTTTTATGGAATAGAATTTATTTAATAAAGCGAAAAGCTAACTGAAATAGCAATAAATTTTGACAGTTAACTCCCAGCCTATGCAGTGCTTTTCTAAAAAGCAGTTATGGGACGTATTTTATAAAATATGTCAGAGCATAAAACTTTACACACAATCATTGCTTGCATAGGTACGTAAAGGCAAACTTATTTTCGTATTTCGCTCACTTTACCAGTGCAGCGCAGAGATCCCTAGCTCATGAAATATTTCTAATATCTTCGTAACTTGAACGATTTCATTTCCATTGGATTTCCTACAAATCTGCATAACTTTACGGCAATACGACCGTGCGGGGCACATATCAAAATCCAGGATCACTTTAATTTGACTCGTGTTGTATGTAAGTTCTGAATAATCCGTAATAAAGATAAAGGTAATTGTTTACAACGAACAGTAGGTATAAACGCACTATTATTAAGAGTTCGTATGACTCTAATCGGCTCGAACAAGATAGAAGATTTTAGCATTTTACCGTGAGCGTGAAGAAAAAGAGAGGTGCGGTCGGTTTTTAACTAAAAAAGTTAATAATAAGAGAACTATAACCAAGGAAAAAAGTGCAATTGAATATTTTACTATTGTCTGTCTTAAATAAATTATATTATAAAACTAACTTCAAACTCACGAGATCAAGCTTAAAATTTCAGGAAATCGATGTATTTTCAAAGAGAAAATCTATAAAGAATTTAATCAGTAATCGTGTTTTTGGTTAAGAGCATTCTTAGTTCATGAACTTAAGTTACTTGTGTGTTCTTAACGTTAATTCATTAGACCTCACGAGTCCTGAGATCTGATCAAGATAATAGTCCGTTTAGCGTCATACGGACCCTTAAAGCCCACTGCTGGACGAAGGCTTTTCTTAAAGATATCTTGGGAGGCCGATTAGCCTTACCGCACCACGCTAGCCTGGTTGGTACCTACAAAGTTGTGTTTCAAGTTTTCTTTTTACTCTCCATGATCTCGTGCATTAGTCAGCAGGGTGTACCACTTGCAGGTGAGGCTGGCCTGGGACCTGAAGATTATTTTAAATCTGGTAAGGGTCCAACTCATTCCCATCTAAAAGAAGAGTGGCATCACTGGCATCTAATCCCATTCAACCGTATGAAAACCTTCCCTTCAAATATCAACACAGAGTTGCTCATCAGTTTGGAGACTGGTCTGAGGTGATATAATGAGTACTTCAAAGCTGGAGAACTATTTCAGCTAGTACAAGAATATGCACTAAAAATAAAACTAAAAGAACAAGTTATCGTTTCATTACAACTAAAACAAACAGCACCTAAGATTCAGTATTTTGATGCAAAACCTTTGTTAGTATTTACATGTAAATTACACTACCTCACATTACCGTTTACGTTGCTGGTTGTCTGCAAGCCGTTATCGCTGGGTACAATGACGACAAGTAATGGATATTGCCGCGTTTTAAGTTACGAGTTTAATTCAGGTGTGTCGTGGTGTAAGTCGGCAAGTGACTCACGGTTGGTAAGTTCGAAAAACTAATGAATGAACTACAAATTATTTATGCTGTTGATTGTTGGCACTTGGCGGAAATTGCTGCGCAGTTGGAAAAAGGGCTCTTGCAAAATATGTGGAATAGTACAAGAGTCGTTTTTCAATATGAATAAACTAAGTACAAAGTAAATATTAGTGACCGACCGAAGTTTCGGTTTCGGTTTCGGCCAGTTTCGGCCAAAAAATCGAGTTTCGGCCGCAGTTTCGGTTTCGGCCAAAATGGGCCGAAACTTTCGGCCAGGCCGAAACTCACGTGTTCATGAATTTTGAGTGCCTGGCTCTGCTTGTGACGTGTTTGAGGTCAGCCCGTCCAGTTAATATGTAACTAACCGAAGATTTACAGATTTGCAAAGGACTTCCAATCTATAGTTACAATAATACAATTTTTACGGAATCCTAAAAAGGTGATCTAGGACATTACATAACCCTACCCCTTTGTTCTCGGTTTCGTTGACTTCGTTGGTCGTCTGTCTGTCAGCAGGCTGTAACCCACGCCCCGTGATAGTTAGACAGTCAAAATTTTTACAGATGATGTATTTCTGTTGCCGCTATAGCAAAAAATAATAAAAGTACAACGTACGTGATTTTTTGCCGCTTTTCTTGTAAGAAACCCTACGTGCGCAAGTCCAACTCACTGTTGTCCACTTTTAGTAATATACTTCTAGAATGTAACCAAAACCAGCCAAATCCAGTAGCTGGGCACCATGTGGTTTTAGTCGGTAGGAGTCGCAATAGCATCTATGAGTAATTCCACACGTAAAAGAAAGAAACTCATCTTTAGGTGGAGATATTTCTAAAATGAGCACTTGAAAGGATTTATACCGTTGATCGATGGCACTTTGTGGAACTTGCAGCACCTATTGAAAAAATAACCGGCCAAGTGCGAGTCGAACTCTCATACGGAGGGGTTAAAGCGGGACCCTATTAACGAGACATAAGGCTTAGACGTCAGTCTTTTTATTAGTCACGAGGTTGTATCCGTGGCCGGGGAGGAACCGTGCCAGATAGAGGCCTAAAATTTTCACTGTACGGTACAGTACAGTACACTGTACAGTAGTCCTACCCACTTAAACCACGCGTATCCTGCCTACGGTTGGGAGCCCCCAGTACGCCCTCGGAATGATGCATACTGCGGCCGCGTCTTTAGGGGGTTGTTCAGTTGTTATCCCGCTTCTTGAGGGGGGCGTGCTTGAATCTCTCACGTCACGCTATCGTCTAAGGCTTGTATCTGTAAGGACGGTGAGCAGCCCCGTCACCGTCCTCAGGCCCCCGGTCATGGAGGCTGATAGTATGGGGCGTCGCCGCAGACTGTAGAACTCGGGTGGGAGAGTTCTCTCAAGCTTCTTTTCCGCCGTCTCTTTCACGAGCATGACCTGCTCACAGGAAGAGGCCTATGGCCGCGCTCCAGTGCCTCCTTGCGCCATTTCAACAATGACGCAAGGACCCTCACTTCCTCGCTTCCAGGTCTCATAGAGGGGTCCCGGCTAGAACACATGCTGCCTAAACTGAGATCATGCGGTATCCCCTTATCACAGCCGTCGCCTTCTGCGGGCTAAGTAATCTAGCCGCATTGCTGGTCATCAGAATCTCCGCCCATACGGGGGCGCCGTATAGGGCCACGCTCCGCACGATCCCAAGGTACAGTCTCCTGCAGGGAGCGTTGGGTCTCCTGATATTGGGTGGGCAACAACGGCGAGAGTGCGGCTGATGCCACCGTCCCTCAGCTATGGGACCAAACTTCGGAAGTGGAATCCGAAGTTCCACCGGCTATCGAGTACGAGCCCCAGATACGTCATCGAAAGAGGTGTCAGACGGCCCCTAAATGTAAGCTGGATCCCGCAGGTGGCCTTTAGGGCTGCGTCTAGGTGCGTTGCTCCTCGCGCTGTAAACGTCGACGTCGACTTCTCTGAGCAACGGACCACGCAGCACCCAATCGTAACCGATGTTCCACAGAAATGGACCTAAGTACGATTCCTATGGAACATCGAACGACACATCTCGCCGACCATGCCCTAGCGGGCTCGGGTAAGTTATAGCCCTCTCGGAAGTCTCCTAGCCGGAACCCCTCCATGGGACCTGGAAGCGAGAGCCCTTGCGTCACTGTTCAGATGGCGCAAGGAGGCGCTGGAGCGGGGCCAAAGGCCTGCGTCTCGAGAAATCGAGGCCCAGCGGTCCCTGCTCCACCAGGAAACCGTGGAGACATGGAAGATGCGACTTGAGCAACCAAAGGGGGGATTCGCCACAATCGCGGCCGTCAGACCGGTCATGGACGACTGGCTGGAGAGAAGACACGGTGCTCTCTCCTAACGGTTGTCGCGGATACTTACCGGGCACGGGAGCTTCGGTAGGTATCTGTGGCGAAGACACCGGGAAACCACGGCTGAATGTCAGCACTGCAAGGAACGCAGCGATGACACAGCGCTCCATACGCTAGTGGAGTGCACGGCGTGGGCGCAACAGCGCTAGGTCCTCGTAGTGTGTCTGGACGTGGACACTCTCTCGCTCGAGCCATGGTCTCCAGCGGGAGTAAGTGGGACTGCGCGGCCTTTTTCTGCGAGCAGATCATGCTCGTGAAGGAGCCGGTGGGGCGGGTACGGGAGAGAACTCTCCCACCCGAGTTCCGCAGTCGGCGGCCTGGGCGCCGACGACGTGTCTTCGCCGAGGACTATCGGCCTCCATGACCGGGGGTCTGAGGACGGTGAGAGGGTCGCTCACCGTCCTTACAGAAGCAGGGCCATGACGGCAGCGTGACGTGAGAAACTCACGCATGCCCCCCCTTGCCCCCCCTTAGAAGCGGGATCACACCCGAAACCCCCCCCCCCCCCAAAGACGCGGCTAGCACGCGAACCTCCCACTGGGCGAGGCCGCAGTGGCGGCCGTAGGTCTGTTGGGAGTCCTGGGACATCCTTCCGAGGGCTTACCCGGCGCTCACAACCATAGGCTGTTGGGCGTTACGTGAGGTTTTTTAGTCGGTAGGAGTCCGGCATAACATCCATGAGGATTTTCCCTCACGTAAAAAAAAAAAGCCCTCTCGGAAAGATAAGCCCCGACAATTCGACGGAGATATGGAGACATTCCATGGTAAATAAGAGCCTCCCAAACGCAGCTCCACGGCAAGATGTTGGAAGCGTTGGCGATGTCAAGAGACACTGCAACCACCACCTCACCCTGTTCTGTTGCCGCTATTACAAAAAATACGTACTAAAATCGAGGCCCAGGCTTTAATCTATGTATGTCTCATTCTTACTTACCACAGGAGCTGTTGGATACAATAGTTGTGCCTATAGTGAAGAATAGGACAGGAGACACAGCAGACAAAGGTAACTACCGGCCTATTTCTCTGGCAACAGTGATAGCCAAGATATTTGACAGTGTGCTTGACTCTCACCTCAGTGGATACACCAACTTGCATGATTCACAGTTTGGTTTTCGTGCTGGGCTATCTACCGAGAGTGCCATTTTTGCATTGAAGCACACTGTCAAGTATTATACTGATAGGAAAACACCTGTGTATGCTTGTTTCCTGGACCTGTCAAAAGCCTTTGACTTAGTTTCATACAGGGTCTTGTGGGAAAAACTACGAGAGGAGGGTGTACCCGAGTCGCTGATATCCATTCTGTCTGTGTGGTACGACAAGCAGAGAAACTTTGTAAAATGGTCAAATGCAATGTCTGACCCCTATAAAATGGAGTGCGGAGTTAGACAAGGGGGTCTGACCTCTCCGAGGCTCTTTAATATATACATAAACAAGCTACTTGGTGAGCTCAGCAGCACACATGTCGGATGTCATGTAGATGGAGTTTGTGTAAACAACTTAAGCTATGCTGATGACATGGTGCTGCTGAGTCCATCAATATGTGGAATTAGAAAGTTGCTCTCAATTTGTGAAGCATATGCGGTGCGACATGGTCTAAAGTATAACCCTAAGAAAAGTGAGTTGTTAGTGTTTAGAGGGAAAAATAAAAGTCCGACACACATTCCTCCCATTCAACTAAGTGGTGCACTGTTGAATAGAGTAACCCAGTTTAAATACCTTGGACATATTGTTACAGAGGACTTACAAGATGATTTGGACATAGAAAGAGAGCGTAGGGCATTGGCTGTAAGGGGTAATATGGTGGCTCGAAGGTTTGCTGGTTGCTCGGTACCTGTTAAAATAACACTTTACAAGGCATATTGCCAAACATTTTACACCAGCAGCCTTTGGGATAGTCATACCCAAAAATCGGTCAATGCCCTCCGTGTACAATATAATAATGCCTTTAGGGCGCTGTTGAGGCTACCACCTTATTGTAGTGCATCTGGTATGTTTGCAGATGCTCATACTGATGATTTCTATGCAATAATGCGTAAGAAGTTAGCATCCATAGTACAAAGGGTAAGGAATAGTCACAACAGCATCTTAAAGGTCTTCGCGGAGAGGCTGGATGGGCCGACAATGGCTAGGTTTCTAAAGATGCATGTTGGGAATGGATCTTGACAAATCTGCCAAACAGGTTGTGTTATTTCATGCCCAAAAGGATTATTATTTATTTATGTCCACAATGATTATTTATTTTATATTTTTTAACTTATTAATTTAATTTTATTGTCTAATTGAATAATTTTAATTGATGTTATTTAATTTATGTTGTTTAATTTATTAATTTTAATTTATACTGTTTAATTTTAATTTATACTGTTTAATTTTAATTTGTATTGTTTAATTTATTTATTTTAATTTATTAATTATTATTATCAAATTATAATTTTTATTTGTTGTTTAATTTATTAATTTTAATTTATATTGTATAATTTAAATTTATATTGTTTAATTGATTATTATTTAATTAAATTGATTAAATTTATTTAATTATGGTTACTAACATAGTTGTAAGACATGTCAACTAACACTTATGAGCCATTATTGTTGCTTGAGAATAAATGATTTATTTATTTATTATTATTATTAAAATCAGAAAAAAAGCATCCACACAAACCTATTTTTTGTAACGGAACCCTCCGTGCGGGAATCCGACTCGCACTTGGCTGGTTTTTTTCTTCAATATGAACACGTGAGTTTCGGTTTCGGTTTCGGTTTCGGCCGAAACTGACCCTGTGGCCGAAAGTTCGGTTTCGGTTTCGGTTTCGGCTGGAAAACCAGTTTCGGTTGGACACTAGTAAATATACAAGGTTTTTAGAGCAGATTATTACAACGTAGAGCCCGCGATTTAGCGATGATTTGATTTCATTAAAAATCTAAAACCTGAAACCTGGCGTTCACTTTGATTGGTTTGTTCGATGAAGACTTCTGCGATTCAGCCTATTTTGTTCGTGGTTGATGGAAGTGAATGCCGCTCTACATTTTCTACTTTTCTGACAAATATTTCAATAAGTTTTGCTCTGTAGTGGATGAGCAATTCTTGTTCTACACAGCAGATTTCAGTAAGTCGCAAATCAAAACAAATTAATCCTTTACACATATTGCGTGAACGATCAACTTAGAGTAGACATTTAATATCCTACAACTCTTTTTTTTCCTTTTAACTCATCCAGCATTTAAACTTGTTTTTTTTTATACAACGAAGGTATTATTTATACCACAAGCTGGTGGGCCGTATACCAGATATACCGTGGTCACCGCAGCCTATGGACGCTTGCAACACCAGAGGTGCTACACTCGCGCTGTCGAACCTATAAAAACCTTCTAAGACCCGTTTTGAAGAACCCCATACTGTAAGCGTTTGGGAAAACCAAAGCAGGGAGAGCTCATTCCACAACCTAGGCGTGCGCGGAAGAAAGCCCCTATCAGTTTGCTAATTTTCCCGTCCGTGTGTCGTAATGAAAATCGAGGCACCACTAAGACTTGTGGAATAGTTGGCTTAACTTAGCTTGCATTTAAATGAATAGCAAATTATTTCGTCCGTCCGTCCGTCTCTAGCAGTCGCACTGCAGAATGCTTCATCTCTTTTGTACTTACTACTCGTGCGCAATAAGTTGGGGCACGCTTGGGAACATTTTCCACTCGTCAGCCTGCTAGAAGATGTCGTAAATAAGCAATGCCATCATTGTTCATCGTTCATAGGGTGCGGTGACCACCAGTCCTTCTGGTGGGCCGTATGCTTGTCTGCTACCTAAGTGCTATAAACAAACAAAAAATTGCACTCTTTTCTCTAAGCTACATCTCTTTATAAGTTTATAATTCATAATGTACACATAAGTTGTTAATAAAATTAATTAAATTATGAACATTTTATTCCATAGAGTGCTTCAACTTGTCGCGCACGTATAGTACTGCTTTAAGCTCATGTTTTCGTGAAATCACAAACTTACCAAACTGGATTTTGATAGGTACACTAAAAGCACTCTGTAAGATCTGAAGCACTTTAGATCTAGAGCTACTAATGATGAGTGACTGGTTTAAACTAAATATTAATGTAATAATTATCCCACCATAAACATCCCTGTTGAAAAGGAGGCCAAGTCCTATGGGCTAATTGTTCGCCTAAAAAGGATTGAAATCCAATCCAATGCCAAGTTTAGATGCACTTTAAAATCGATCATAATCATCTTCATCAACAGCCTAATCCACTGGTAAACATTTGCCATTCCCAAGACTCGCCACCACACTCAGACCTCAGCCTTCCGAATCCAGCCACTACCCACCACCGCATTCACGTCAACGGTCCATCTGGCCGAAATTCACTTTACCATACACCCAACTTAAAATATGGTGTAGTTGTGAAAATACGTAGGTACCTACTTGGTTAAAAATATCTAAAATAATTTTACTTCTAAATTAAAACTTGGCAGGTTTTCGTGCAGTACGTAACACTTGATTAATTGTATAACTAAATTTATTATGTATATAATTAAATTAACCTGCCCAGTTCAAATTTAGAAGTATCATTATTTTAGAAATTTTTAACCAAGTAGGTACTTACCTACGTATTTTCACAACTACACCATATTTTAGGTTGGGTGTATGGTAAAGTGAATTTCGGCCAGATGGACCGTTGACGTGAATGCGGTGGTGGGTAGTGGCTGGATTCGGAAGGCTGAGGTCTGAGTGTGGTGGCGAGTCTTGGGAATGGCAAATGTTTACCAGTGGATTAGGCTGTTGATGAAGATGATTATGATCGATTTTAAAGTGCATCTAAACTTGGCATTGGATTGGATTTCAATCCTTTTTAGGCGAACAATTAGCCCATAGGACTTGGCCTCCTTTTCAACAGGGATGTTTTTGGTGGGATTTCAATACTTTTTTTCAAGAAACCGTACCTATTTTTTCTTTAATAAGCTTTAAAGTGTGCATTATGTATACATGACACTATTTTATACCCCCTCCTCCTCTCCCCCACCCCTCCTCATTGTGTTCTCATTTTATCACTGATTCATAAATATTTTTATAAGAAATTAGATTTTCGATTAAGCCAACTCAAGCGTTATAATATGAAGTCCACGTTTAAAGCTTACATACTTCTTAATAATATTCGTACAAAATTTTCAGTTTAATCAATCCAATAGGTTAATCCCAATTTATGTAATTTATTAGCCTTCTGCTTACCCCCAAGATTATTTAATGTGATTATATATAAATGTATATTAATGTCATTACATTAATATATAGCTTAAGTTTAGAATAAAAGGATGACTCACGCTACACCGCGCACCGTGCCGGGTCCGAGCCGAGTGCCGGCCGCAGCAAGGTCAATTAATCTAATAATATAAAATTCTCGTGTCACAGTTTTCGTTGCCATACTCCTCCGAAACGGCTTGACCGATTCTCATGAAATTTTGTGAGCATATTGAGTAGGTCTGAGAATCGGCCAACATCTGTTTTTCATACCCCTAAGTGACCGGGAATAACATTCCACGCGGGCGTATTATATATATTTTGTGTGAACAAACTCACGTTAAACCATTGATTTAGAATTTTTCGCGCTAAATCTATGCGTTAAACCGAGCGGCAACTGAGTGACCGCTGAACTATGGAAAACGCTCGGAAACAACTCTGTCCCGCCTCGGCTCGGCCACGGCCCGTTGCATGAATACAGTGCCGCCGAGCTTCGCCCGAGCAGTCGTGAACGCAACCGGCTCGGTGACCGTGCTACGGCCGACACTCGGCTCGGACGCGGCACGGTCTAGCGTAAGTAATCCTTTAGAATGCTTGCTGATCTCTAAACTACTGGACGGATTTGATCCAAATATTTCACAAATATGAATAACAATATTCAATGTGCAGTATTGACTTTTCCATAATTTGTATGTATAGAGCATTTGATTGACATTAATCAAAACATTGACAACATCTTTCTCAAATCTGATTGAGTTTTTAAACTTGATATGTGTGAAAATAAAAAGTAAATTAAATCAAAAATGTCCTCTCATCACTAAAAAGTATTTATACAAATTCGATAAAATCCCCCCGAAGAAAACAATTGTTACCCCCTTTTAGTCATGTTCTGGAATGAATTTCTATAAAATACGAAACACATCTTCCATCAATTATGTTAGAGATGATTTATGCAAAATTTGAAGAAGATCCGACCAAGGAATCCTGTGGTCCCATACAAACTTTGTAACCCTTTTCCAACTCACACTTGACCGATTTCTTAAATTTCTAAATTTTTCGTTAATCTACATATAACACCTGATCTGTGTGCCAAATTTCATAACGCTAGGACAATTGGAAGTGGCCTAGAGGTTTTGATGACCGGTCAGTGAGTGAGTCAGTCAGTGCCAAAAATAGCTATATTCACAGGGTCATATTTCAGGATCTACTGAAGCTACATCTATGAAATTTGGTACACTGCCTTAGTACTAGTATATGAATACGTACGTACAATTTTATTTCTGTACTTGCAATAGGCACTGAGCTACAGGGGGGTCAAAAGTGGGTCGAAGCGGTTCGTGTAATGTAAATAGAGTACGGCATGCGCTCGGCCTGTTGCTAGAACTTGGCCTGCGCACTGCCGTGCGCTTAGATTCCTGGCAAACATTTCTGAAGAAATAGTATCTGGTGAAGCGATAGGAAGATATTCGTTAATACACTCGAGAGCAATGAATCCGGGTCACTTAAAGAATGTTAAAAATCTCGGAAACTAAAAATGATAGGTTAATGCAATAAATTGTATTTAATAGACAATGTAATACTCCTTAAATGAAAGTAAAAAAAATATGAGTCACCATACATTTTATTAACACAAAATTACATAAAGAAAAAACTGCCGATCTCTCCTTAAAACAAAAATAGGAAACATGAAATTTTTGAACTTTATTACGATTTTCTTGAATTTTAATACTTTGTATTGCCTCCTCGTGCTTCCATTACTGCGTTTACGCGGTTTGGCATGCTGTACACCAAGTTCCTTATACGATTTTGGGGAATATTCTCCCATTCCTCTGTGAGAGCAATTTTGAGCTCACGAAGCGTGATTGGGGGAGGGTTTCGTTGTTTTACGCATCTGCCTAGCTCGTCCCAAGCATGCTCGATCGGGTTGATATCCGGGCTGCGCGCTGGCCACTCCATACGAGTAATGTTCATCTCTTGAAGGTAGTCATTCACAATCCTACCTGTATGAGGTCGGGCATTGTCATGCATAAATATAGCATCCTCACCTAAATTGACTTTAAATGGACCAACGTGATCATTGAGGATTTCTTCCACATATCTTACGCTAGTTAAAGAGCCGTTTTCTATGATCACCAGCTCTGTGCGACTTTCAGAAGAAATTCCGGCCCACACAAGTACAGACCCACCACCGTAGGCTACTTTTTCTTCGATGCATGCTTGCTTGAATCTTTCCCCTGGTCTTCGATACACTCTGTGTCTTCCATCGTGCTTGTAGAGCATAAATTTTGATTCGTCGGAGAACATAACTTTTGACCAATCTTCAATACTCCAATTTACGTGGCTCTGGGCATACCTTAGTCTCGAAATACGATGCCCACGCTCCAGTTTAGGGCCGTTTGCAGGTCTAAGGGGTTTTAAGTTAGATTCAGCAAGCCGACGTCTTACTGTCCATGCACTTGGGTTACTTCCTCCGAGGCGTCGAAACTGATTGGTGAGTTCAGTTCCTGTGAGAAAGCGATTTCGAAGCATGGTGTTCACCAAGTATCGGTCTTCTCGTGCTGTGGTACACCTGGTTCTGCCCGTTCCTGGTCTGCGTAGGTTAGAACCAGTTTCTTCGTAACGTCGGAGAACTCTTTGTACTGTTGACAGCGACACACCGACAGTCCTGGCTGTATCGCGCTGACTCCGGCCGGTTTCCAGCATTGTAAGTATTCTGGTGCATTCTTCAGGCGTAAGCGACATAATTTCAGCTTGAATAATGAATATAGAGCACTATCAACATGGTTTATGTACCCACATAAATGACAGATTACAAACAAAAGCAACACCAAATGCTGTAATTTCGTAGTTCCATCTTCGAAAGTGGCCCTTTTTCAAATTTGATTTTTTTATGATATAACTTTACAATAACTAAGAAGTTTTAATACCTTCATTTAAGGAGTATTACATTGTCTATTAAATACAATTTATTGCATTAACCTAGCATTTTTAGTTTCCGAGATTTTTAGGATTCTTTAAGTGACCCGGATTCATTGCTCTCGAGTGTAGTCAAATGTCTAGCTTTTATGCTGCTCAGTTATTCAGGGTTTTGAAGGTTATCAGCTAATTTTCAATGGATATATTGATCACATCAGATTTCAAATACAAAAAATAAAGATTGAATAGGGGTTGTTGAAAATATTGGGAATATTTGACCTAAGTAATTAAATTAATGGGTTCAGGCCGTTAAAATATGATTTTATTATAGCTGTATGTTCCTCGTAATGTTTTGGTTTGTACAGGGCTATTATACTTGCGTTTTTTTTGCAGTCGGGTTTTTTAATTTTTCTACGTTGGGGTTTTCAATCTACAAAAATAGGATAATAATTATGTAGTCTCCAAAAATGGTAGACCTCCTCTCTATGCTGCTACTGAATGAGGTCTAGTCTAAGGTTAAAGTTATGTAAAACGTAAATTTCTTTGTTTCTCCTATTATTTTGTTAGTACTGATTGCGCGATATTGATCGAAGGAAAGAGCGTGGAACAGGTGAAAGAGTTTGTTTATTTGGGTTCAAAATTTGCAAGAGATGGAAAGTGTGACAATGATATTGAAAGAAGAGTTTTGGCAGGAAATCAAGTGAATGGAGCCATTCACACCTTTATGAACAGTCAGAACGTGTCTAAAAAGGCAAGGATGGCTGTACATAGAGGAGTGCTTGTCCCTACACTTATGCATGGTAGTGAAAGTTGGGTGTGGCAGGAGAAGCATGAAAGTAAAATTAATGCAGTGGAAATGAGAAGTTTGCGAAGTATAGCTGGAGTGACATTGATGGATAAAGTAAATAATAGTGTGATAAGGGAACATTGCGGCATGACAGAAGATGTAGTGACTAAGATAGAAAAAGGGATGCTCAGATGGTTTGGACATGTGGAGAGAATGGATGGAAATAGGCTGACGAAACAGATTTATGAGGCGAGAGTGAATGGGCAAACTGGTAGAGGTCGACCTCGGCATACTCAAGTCGATAAAATCGACAATCTTCTGAGAAAAGGCCAGGTCAAGAGTACCCTTAACCGAAGAGCATGTATGAAGACACTTATGAAAGTTGAAGAAGCGAAAGTTGTTTGCCAGGATCGTAGCAAGTGGAAAGCCATAGTCTCTGCCTACCCCGTTGGGAAACAGGCGTGATGTTATGTATGTATGTATGTATGTATGTATGTATGTATTTAGATGATTCTTGTGGTGCAGTGGTCAAATCTCTATTACTTAAGATCGCATAGGTATGTGCTGTAGTGATACAAATCCAAATCCTCTCTATGCTGCTAATGAATAAGGTCTAAGGTTAAAGTTATGTTAAACGTAAATTTCTTTATTTCTCCTATCATTTTGTTAGTATTTAGAGGATTCTTGTGGTACCTACAGTTGCCAAATCTTCATTACTTAAGATCGCATAGATATGTGCTGTAGTGATACAAAATCTCACCAAGTATTTCTATCAGAACAAACAGAAAGACCGAGGATTCTTGTGGTGCCGTTGCCAAATCTCCATTACTTAAGATCGCATAGGTATGTGCTGTAGTGATACAAATTGTCACCAAGTATTTCTATCAGAACAAACAGAAAGACCAAAAAAAATTCTGGTTAGTCCACCCACTTAAATAGAAAAAGAATTGGGAAAATGTCCGACACCATTTGATCGCTGCCTCAATTTCCATGAACTAATTAGGGTACGTGTCAAAGGCGACTTTGGAACTCGCGTGAAAGCCTTTTTATCTGAGTAGACTGATTGCATAGCATTAGTCAGCGAATTTTTCCCTTCCTGCTCCTCCCAAAGATTTACTATACAGCATTATGTTTAATGCTGTAGATAAAAGGGCAATTGATGACCTATTTTAAGTTTCAGACTTGGGCAGTTAATAAGCGAGATGATTTCAAGTCGTTTAATAAAAAAGAAAAAAATGCTCTAGGATTTGTCATCGTTAGGAGAGACGTGACAGCAGCTTAAAAAAAAATTGAGTAAGTGGTAGTTTTATCCTCTCTCTATAAAATAGAGTGCAGAGGGGCTTATGGCGAGATTTTGTCTGTAGCTGTGACTCTGTCGCATTAAACTACGTCACTAGGTCACGTGGATCATCTGTTCAAAGTTTGAAATAAAACAAAACTCAACTAAAATTCAACTTTCACTTTCACAATAAACGTGTTAGAGAGGGGCAGTCTGGTGAGAACGATCTCACGGTTTTTTGTTGTATCCGGGGAATTCCGAGTACTTTCCCTCAACGAGGCGAGCCATCATGATAAAAATACCTATACAAAGAAAATAAAGTTAATTTTAAGACTCTTCTCTGCTAGAAGGCAAGCGATGTAAACGAATCATCTCTTCGAATTCGAACTTAGTTGAACAGTAATAATAAAATCTCAAAAAAAGTTCAGAAAAACAACTCAAACCAAAGCCGACCTAAATAGCTATACAAAAATAATTTGCCAATCATAAAAAAAAACTCTAAGTATAAAACAAACCTTACCCTACTCAGCAAGATGAGTTAATTTCTCCCGCCATTATCATTATTATTTCATGAAAAAAAAAAGAGGTCTTTTGTTCTGGCCCTTAAAAAATCGTCTCCACTTACAAAAGCCCGCGAAAGTATTCGACACCGATCAAAACTTTCAGTGTTTTCTACGGCTTCAAAAGAACACCTGAAAACTGTAATTGCAGGACTCCGTTCATTAATAAGGGCCTTCTAACTTTAATACTGGAGATTTTTAGTAGGGTTGTCAGTTTCCGAAAAGTCGTTATAGGTAAGTATGTACTTTCATTCTTGAGAATCACTTTTAGAATAAATAAATCTCTATTCACCTTATGTAGCTTCAACTGAAGCCACAATAATCTGAAAAAATAGTGAGATTATTTCCCTAGCGTCGTACAAAAAAATACCTTTATATCTTGTAAACAGTTTTTGTGATAAAGAAAACTAAATATTTTGCTCCATTTACACAGTAATCTTATACTAGCTGGTTTCAAAATGGTGGGTAGTTATAGTTAATGTGTTCCGCCAGTACATAAATGATCTCAAAGTCTTGGTAATGACAAAAGTCAGAAAGTTTTGAGTAATTATACGCGATCCCTTTCGGCAGTTTGGTTTTATGACATCTGACTTGGTAAACTTGAGAGATCTGTTTTTTAATTAAAATAATATAAAAAATACCATTCACCAGTCTTGCCTCATAATTTTTGCAGCGTCAGTTTTTTGAATAGAAATTCATAAGCTTGGGCCCTTTAAGATCGTAGTGGGATTATCGGAATTCCTGGTTGTAGGTATTATGACTGTTGTATCTTTTCGAAGTAAAAAGCTTATCATTTTAAATCAGTCTTAAGTTGTAAGTTACGTATGTACATGTGAAACAAAATACAAATTCCATATGACATGTGTGTGAGAGAGAAAACAAATCTCATCTACATCTACGCTATAATAATATACACTATTATAAAGAAGAAAAAATGTATTTTTGTATGTTTGTAATGAATAACCTCATAAACTATTGTGCCGATTTCCAAAATTCTTTCACCATTAGAAAGCAAGATTCACCTTGAGTAACAGAGGCTAAATTTTATTCTCGTATTCCCACGGGAACAGGAGCTACGTGGGTGAAAGTACGTGACGTCCGCTATTCATTCTTAAACCAAAGTAAATTACAATCTAAACTCACCTCCATCCTCAGGGATATTCAGCAATTTCTTCGCACCAGGACTGGGACCTCGAACCGCCGACAACGCCCTCTGGAGCGTTTCACTTATGGGCTTACCACCAGCCACTTGCCCAAGCACTGTCACTAATACTAAACACCTCACTACACTAACACTGAGTTGACCCACTCTTCGCCAACTGGAATCTTGCTTACCCATTTCACTGACACGTAAAGACCCCATAATTAGACCCCAAATTAAGTATACGACTGGCGCTACATTTTTCGGGACATCTGAAACAAAAGATATTTTTTGGTTAGAAAGATAGCATTTGAGAATAGTACAAAATGTTGCCACCCCAATACTCATTTCGAGGGTGTCGTACGAGGCGACTAAGGGAACAGCAAAACGACCCATTGCGTAGAGACGGAAAACTCGAAATGAAACCCGGTTGTCAGTAAAATGACAATCGTTAAGCCAAGTTAAAGGCCTTATGGGCGGTTAGAAAATTTTGACACTCACGACCAGCGCCTGTCCATTTCAACACGGCAATAGGCTCTCACCACCTTTAATTTTTTTGTACAGTTATTAGGGTTGCGACACACAACACTTTGATATCCGAAAGATAACATTCGCGATTTATCCGCCACTTCCCGTCTTCACTACAGGATTCTATGTGAAGCCTGGTTCAATGTAACGCCTGTGGAATCCAGGCATTACATTGTTTTTAACTAAAGCTCAATAAAGCTATGGCAAATTGAAAATATTTACAACCAAGATAACTGACTTTACAATCTAGCGATATCCATTCTACACCGTCATGTAAATAGGATGATCTATTCTGGAAGCAAAATGAACCTTCAAGTTAAAACGAGGGTAGGTAATAAAGTTGAATATTTACAACACATAAAATGTCTCATAAAGTTCTACTTTCGATAATTAGCCCCTCTGGAATTAACAGGGAAATTCTCGTTCCGTTTTGTGAGCAAATTGTTGACAAGCATCGTAGCTTTCTTGCATAATTAAATTTTAATACTGAAGTAACCTGCCAGGTCTTAATCGTGTTTTAAAACTGAGGATAAAACCTTCTTGAGGAACTGATAGACTTGTGTCGATCTTAGGGAATAGTTGCATTTCTTTCCCCGTGTGTAGTAAAAAAACGAAGTCCGAAATCTCTTCTGCTGTGAGTCAACCAGTACTTAAATCATTTGGACCATCCTCTTTTGACATAGTCTAGCTGTGCTGTGTGAAGTGAATAATATATGAAATGCTTGGTCTCTCCTGACCTCCAACCTCTACTCCACTTTGATATCAATCAAATAAGACCAGCGTAGTCCACTGGTGGACATAGCTAAACTTTCCTCATTCAGATCATTCCCGTAACACTTTTTATTCGGACTGGCAGTAGGACATTACATTTGCTAGCCTCTTTCTCTACACCAGACCTCTTCGACTTCTCCAGCTGTCGGTTGTTTACAAACATGGCCATCTCATTGCCAATTGAACGTGTTTGCGCTGCGAAATATATCGACCAACTCCCTCCGTCCACTTGGATCCATTGAATGAGTCTATTGATGGATTCAAGTACACTTTTTCCTCCACCTGAGTCCATAGTACTCGTACCAGTCAATTCCAAATAATGGATTCTAAGACACTTAATGGTGCACTTGGATCTTCCAAAGAGTTTTGTTTCACTGACAACGTTACGGAGTTTATTTCTAATACAGTCCATTTAGATAGAATTTGTTGAATGAGATGCAGTTTTAAACCACGAACTATTAAAATAGCACAATTAAAAAGCCTTCATCTCAAGGTAATGCGAGTTAAGTTTAGATTCCAAGCTTCCAGTTATAAACGTCCCATATACGTTAGGACAAAACTTTGAAAGTTGGCAACACAAAGTTTCTCCACGCCGAGCTACCCGCGGCTTTCTTTTCTGTTTCTTTTGGTCCATCTTTTCTTTGTAGAAGCTATCTTTTTCAGGTCGAACAATACTTAAGAGTTTCCAAGCAGAGCTAGTTCTGAGAATACATGAATACAAATCAGTAACTTTTTAATTTATTTTTGTTCAAAGTTCTGTTTTGTTGGTTCATGATGCGGTTCACTTTTAACTGACTTTCAATTTTGATGGATGTTTATTATTGTGGCTTTACAAGTTTTTTGATGAATGAGTGTTTTAAGAGCTAATGTATTAATTTAATACTTTGCCAAGTTTAGAGATTTAAGATTAATATAATTATGATTCCTTTTTGTGTTTGCATTGGCACGATGTGGTAAGAAGAATTTGAAGTTTTAGAGAAGTTAGAAGTTTTATTATTTTGTTCTGGAAAATTGTGGCGAATTACTTATGCGAAAATTTCTTGTTAAGTAGGTGGTATATTACTTTACTGTAAGTCCATCTAATCCAGTCAAAAAGAAACTATTTTAATTTTGCCCGACTGACTATCCGTCCGTTTGTCCGCTTCTCTACAGGTAAAGTGGGAATTCAAGTCACAATCTGCGCTGTTCATTTTAACGCTACAATAAAGTCACCCACCAGCCTTCCACCTATTGTGTGGGACAAAATGCGAATAGGAAAGTAGGCATCTCATGACTCTGCCTACCCCTACGGGAATATAGGCATGACTAATTGTGTGTAAAAAAGCTCATTCTTCGGCTTCAAATTTGCTCAGTCAACTAATATCTGATTAGGGAAGGAAGTCTTCCGGCCTCCACATTCTGTTTTCCATCCCAACTCGCGGGTATTGTGGCATAATAAATTGGGAGAAGCCGACGTCCAGGAGTGGACTACCAGGCTGATTGGAGAGGTCTGTGTTTACCATAAAATAATAGCTAAGGAACCTAGCATTGCGCGTCATCAGACATGCACATATTTACTTAAAATGATTAAGTTCTGCGTCACCACTACAAACATAAGCATCCAAGAATGTTTCCAGGTATGATCAATGACAGATTCAACAGTTTTTGTGAGTGACTGGCTGAGTCATTAAATTTTATTGTACAGTTGGAATATTTAACTTATAATAAAATTAAGCTCTTGCATTCTTTAAGCTTTGTAATACTGTCGCTCTAGAACTGTTGGTAGAGACAAGCTCATAGCAGACTTAAGGGTGTTCCTGTTTATCTTTTGGGCTCCAGAAACGGTCAATGCGACTTGAAAAGTCACATGAGTAGGTATATACAAGTCGCACACTTGAAGATACTTTCATGCTATCTGCGATTTATTGATGTCGAGTTATATCCGTCTCCGGAGGCTATTAGAGAGAAGAGGAATGAACTCCTACACAAATGGTCGGTGTCGTGAGGTTTACCGACTGAGCCTCTTACAACCCTGGGTTCTTCAAGCGGAGTACGAAGAGGCACTTCATTGAGCTGCTTGTCATTAGTCTTATTAACTGAGATAGTTTTTTTTACCTGTGGAATATCCAGAACCTGCGGTTACCACTACGGCCTCGCCTATGACTGAGATAGCGACCTCGTGCCAGGGTTTTTGAACAGGCAGGTGGCATAGGGCTGGTCAGGGTTATGATGATGAAACTCGATTTTTTTGGCCATATAGAGCCGTGAAGGATGGCCGGTTTTAGTCGTTTCGAGTTTGACATGTTCACCGATAGCTTTGGTAGGGTGTAGATTGTTTTGGTGAATGTAACAGGTCACAAAACTCCAATAGCAAGTAAGTAAGTAAATAAAACTTTATTGTACACCAATATTCAACCAGTTTACAAAAGAAACAAAGCACAAATATGTACAAATGGCTAAAAGCAATCTCTTATTGACAACCAAGGAGTTTTAATGAGTATTCCCAGTACCAACATGATCAGGTGCTGGGCGACCCTCACACGAGCCAATATAGTCCGTTCAGAGATATATTACCTCTAGCACTTAGGTTGCCTATCTTGATTGCTGTGTCACCCCAATAAGTTTTTGTTTCTCCCATGTAAGCCTCGCCAGCAGGTAGGCCGTAAGTGGAGCTCTCCTTGTTAAAAAAAAAGTAGAGATCATGGGAAAAGGGCATTTCATCGTAACTTGGTCTGAGTAAACTAATATTTAATCGATATTAAACACAAATCGTAAGTACAGCACAATCAGTTCAATGTTATATAATGTTAAACACACAAACAAACATTTACCGATCAATTACATATTATGTAGAGAAAACCAAATATTCTCAAGCGACAAGACAGAAATATTTTGTATGGATTTAACAAACAATGTTCAAACTTTCCCTTCGTACTGTCTAGGGATCTTTACAAGGTAAGGAAGAACCTTCAAAACCGGTTGTTCCAAGTTGTTCTATAAAATACGTAAGAAGTGGCTGAACTGTGCGTCATATATTAGATAAGAAATGTTTTCTTACTCGTAGGTATTAAAAGGCAAACAAAATGGCATTTTTTTGTAACGAGTAGAATAGATAGTACTTCCATTTGCAACGACTTATGCTAGTTTTCTTGCTAGTATTTAAACTGGGATTGAAATTCTGAGTATTGGTATTGATACTTTCTATATTTACCGATATACGTACAGATAGTAATAGTTGGAATAGCTGACTATAAAATTGCTAAAGCTGGATTACTATAGGACGTTGAAAAAACATAGATAAGCTACATACGAATGAAACTATTTACATTTTGAGATAAGCCTTCTCCAACTCCAAACCTTTATGAAACAAACTATAGTAAATAACCTCTATAAAACGACTATCGGCAGACGATAGTTGTATGAAAAAACACTAACCTTAACACGTGAATACACAACATCCAGAAAATGCAATCCAAATCGATAACAACACTAAATCCGTCACTTTTAACCAATACGACACTAGCATAACGTAAAACACAGCACTTATTCCACACACTATATAAAAATATACGTCAAAACTATAAAATAAACTAATTTAAAACTATAAATACATACGAACGCATAGCGTCAGCGCGAAACGAAACGAAACTAACCTAAAAACTCCAGAGTCGAGAACTCTGTTCATAAAATTTGACCGCCAATAAACCATTTCAAAGGAAACTCGGACTTCGGAGCAATTACACAAATGCATTGATATCGGTAAATGCATCAAACAAAATTACACCTTATGGTTCACGAAATAAATACTAAAATTATTCGTAGAAAGTAACCAGTTTGTTTGTTAAGAAGGATCGAAACGCTATCTTTTGTATTCTGGTTTTACCTGAGAGGGACCCTTTTTTTGTTCGATGATATGTGGGAAGCGCACTATGTCCTTTACCATTGATAATTGAGCTTTATGTCATTTTAATAGAGTTGAGAATGTAATGGTAAAATTTAAACTGCATACAGATAGGAATTGCAAGGACCGAGGACAGATTGCTCTATGCAGTTTTTGGAATCAATCGATAAATTATGGAATGATTCATTTTATGATTTCTGATTATTGTACTTGTAATAAAATGTTAAAATAAACACATTGTAAAATTATGTTAGTAACAACACATCAACCCCTCATTGCAATAGAGAAGGGTGAAAAAGTTTAACATGTGTGTTAGTCGGATATAGATCGGGGTTCACGACTAGATAAAGCGAAAGTTATATTTTTTAACTTTTCTGTTCGCCAAGGTCATGAAGAGAGGCCTGAAAGGTGAGGTTCCATTTAGGCGGAGCAGCAAATGGTTTAAAATCCACATTTCTTCTCCACTCCGCACCGTGATTGGTGAATCACGGCACAGCTCCTCTCCGCTTCGCCAGAGTGGAACCGCACCTTTAAGCTGGCAGCATCTTCAGGTTTCATTTCAGAATTTATTAACTCATTCCAATCGAGCAACGAATTAAAATGGTCGCGAAAAGGGCCAGAATGGAGTTGGCGTAGAATAACGTGATAGGGCCCGGCAGAGGCCTATGTCGATCAGAAGAATAAATGATAGGCTCTTTGATTGATTGAGATCAAGATATCACATAACCGTTGTATCTGCATGACACGTTTAAGAATATTTTGTACCCCACGAGAAAAGGATGTCACGAAGCAAGATAAATAGGTAACAAGTTTTTTAAGTTCGACCTCTATGTATACCTAAATGTTATGACTAACTAGCCATGTAGCACTACTCGTAACAGTTGAACATAACATATTTCGACGTAGTTTTATTATTTGAAAATAGGTTTTGAACCGGTTTACTTTTTACCGGTAAGTGGTTTTACTGGTTTACTTTAATTTAAACCCTAAAACGAAAAAAAGCCTACTTTATATAGGTATTACTTTTTCAAAATTTATTATTAAATTATGTAATTACAGACGTACCTACATCTATTAAATTACATACTGTATCAAAAAGCTACCTTTTCACCACAGTCTAATACGTAATCCATTAAGTCAGGTCCCACTGGACTCTCCGTCTCATTTCGAATGATAATCCTACCTGTACGAAGCACTGCTAGTATTATTCTGTTATACCTGATAAACCCTAGACACGCAAAGAGAATACTATAATATACAGACTCAGGAGCAAACATAAGCCATTATTACTTAGGATAGTAACGAAACAGGCAAAGAGAGAATACATTCAAGTAAAATCATAATATCGCTGAGATTAATCTCAAAGGAATATCCAGTGTTAAGTTAGAAGTTGCATTTGGTCAGTTGAATTTTCCATACATACATACATGCATATGGTCACGCCTTTATCCCCGAAGGGTAGGCAGAGGCATATTATTATATGCCCACATTTCATCTTTTAAGAATTTGTCCCACGTAATAGGTAGTGAGCCGTATTGCCGTGTTGAGATGGACAGGCGCAGGTTGTGACTGCCTGCTGTAGAAATTTTTCGAGTCGCCTAAAAAGGTCTTCAACTTGGATTAACGACTGCCATTATACTGGCAACCGGGACCAACGGCTTAACGTGCGTTCCGAAGCACGGAAACGCTCAAATAAATGTCACAACACAAAGTGGTCACATGGATGATCACTATACACGACTGGCCATAGTGAAAGTTGCTTACTGCAGTGATCGTTTACAGAACACTGAGTCCGCGGGGCCACGAGCGCTTGCGTTCCAAAATAATACAGGACAATGTGGAACTCCTAGACATCTCGGTTATTTACTAAAGAACATTCAATGATAGATGGGACTTGTACACTGAATGATGAACATTCCTACTTGCATGCAAATTTCACACCATACCTATTCATATAGTACAGCATGACCGCCTCCCCTAAGATCCTTCAAGCGGGTCGGTCTTCCCCCTAAGCCCATTCGAAGACCGTATTATGGAAGATCACTCGAGATGGGGCAAACATTTTTCGACCACCGAACAACGCGTGCCGGGCAGAGATGCCACTCATACACAGTGGAGAGAATCTTCGAAAGAACCGAGCGTTTCAAAAGATCGTTCCTCTGTCGAACTATAAGAACTTGGAACGATCTGCCCGCACACGTGTTTCCCTCATCTTACAGTCCAGGGTTCTTTAAGAGGAGCGTGAAGAGGACATCACAGGGCCGCCAACTTAAGGAACACTGTCAGAAGTGGCCCCCAATCGCTAGATGTGCCACGCCTTTCCATCAGGCTGGTGACGACGTTAATTTGGCGAACTGAATACAAAAAAAAACGTCACGTCAAATTATAGTGGCCGTCTACTCCTTCGTATAGGAGTATAGGACGAAGGAGTAGACGGCCACTATAATTTCACCAGTTGTCCATCTACGTAATATGTAGTCAGTCTATTGCCGTGTTGGTATGGAGAGACGCTGAAACCCAAATTCGAGATAGTACAGATAGAAATCTCATGTATGTACTTTTTTTTCACACCTACCCTCTGCCACGCACACTCGCGCACAAGTTAGTATCGAAAACTCCCCTCAACCACGCCTGACCTCGAGTCTGTGAGCTCAGTGAAAGGTGTCTATGTGGGCATAGCCTCAGCGAATTTAGTATGTAGGTTTCCATCTGTACTATCTCTAATTTCTGCTGTAACTGTCCGTTGCTGACAATTTTCAAGCATTCAACGACTGCCATATTACACCGGCAACCGGAACCAACGACTTAAAGATAACTTTTATAATCCAAGTACCTAATTCCACTTAGAGCTCGTTTATTGCTTAGATACAAAAGCTCGCAGTCAAAGTTGTTCTAGCTGAAAGTCCTTTAAGTTGATGCGTATTCAAGATTACATTCAGCGTCCGTTCAATTGACTCAAGTTCCTAGAACAGCCAGTGTTGGATAGAGAAACTTATCCTCTAGATTTTGTGGCTACTTTTGATTTCAATAATTCTACGAAATTCCTCAATGGAGCTCTAGAAGAAAATAAGCTCAATTCAGCTTTCTTACTAAATATGCCTTTTCATTGTGGAGCGCTCGTAGATATAATAGACCCGCTTGCTCATTTACACTAATATTATAAGGAGGAAAAAAATGTATTTTTGTAATGAATAAATTCAAAAACTACTGTGCCGATTTCAAAAATTCGTTCACCATTGGAAAGCTATATTCACCCACCCTGAGTAACATTGGGTACATTTTATTCCCGCATTCACACGGGAACGGGAGCTACGCGGGTGGAACTGCGTGACGTTCACTAGTTTATAAATATGTAACTAGCTGACCCGCGCAACTTCGTTTGCGTCACAGGAGTGCGAGAAAGAGAGAGGCATGGTATTATTATTTTAAGTAATATAATGTTTCCCATCGCATTTACTCCCGGCGCGTCGCTTATAATCATTAGAATTAGAGCTGACCTGCAAAGTTTTATTTGTGTCACATGAAAGTGAATAAGAGAGAGGTGTAGTATTAGTATTTAACGTCATATAATGTTCCCGTCGCATTCACTCCCGTCGCGTCGCTTAAATATTATATCACTTTAAATACCTATTAATACCCCACGAATTATTATTCAATGACAGTTTTATAATATTGTAAGCAAACCTTAAAAGATAGATATGTGCTATCGCGGACTTTTATTTGAAACTTTTTAAGACAAACAATTTTGTAATACACAATTTATACGTAACTTTTACCATTTACGCAGCGTACGCCTCGGAAGCTCTCAGACGGTAAAATTAATTCCCAGCTTTCGAAACATTATTCATGGCTGCTCCGCTCCAATTGGTCTTGGCGTGATGTTATATTGTCTATAGCCACCGTCAATAAATGGACTATCAAACAATTAATAATTTTTGAAATCTAACCAGTAGCTCCTGAGATCTTAGCGTTCAAACAAACAAACAAACAAACTCTTCAGCTTTATACTATAGGATGAATTCTAAGATTTCAAAAAAAAATTGCAGAGAGTAACCTAATATAATTAGTACCTACCTCTGATGTTGCAAACATTCATAGACTACGTTGACCACTTCCGATCAGATGATAGGAAGACCTTTGATAAACAACAAACTTATATTTCTCGTTTAACTTCAGGCGCAAAAATCTGAAAATTCAAAAATTATTCAGATATACAGTTTGCTCAGCTGACCTAATTCATGGAAGAAAAGAAAAACTAATTAACAACACAGTAACCACTTTGGACAATCCATTACAGAGTTGAAATTGATTGGTTTTCGAACAATGTATGAGAGTAAATAAACAAATTGGTAGTTCTGAACTAACCCAATCCCTGGTTGCAAAAACAGTGGGGCTCTATAACTCGCTTAACAATCTACCAACAATGTCGTTCCAAAACCTTTTAGGGTTGTCACCTAATATCTACCAGATTGAGATCAGTGGAAATTATTATGGAAAGTAAAAACACACAAACTTCGTTACAAATGACGAAACCTCACACTAGATCTGTGGGAATCTTTTCAATGCTACTTACAGGCTCTCTCTGTATCCGTAATGACCTATTAGACTGGCCTTTTAGTCTATTAGTAAGCATACCTGACTACGAAACCCGAAGATGTGGGATTAATTGGAAATTCAAAAGAAATCCCTGAATGTTCTAATAATTACGACCCAGAACCAAAATCTTTATATCTTTACATCTCTGTATAGCATCAAACGGTAAAAACGGGACCCTATAACCTATTTTTGATGTCCGCTGTCCTACTGTCTGTTTGTCACAGGCCAAAATACGTCCCAATATGATAAGACACAAAAAAGAACGACCCCAGATCCCGGCAGTACCATTGTCCCTGATTGAGTGGACCAGATGCGGAAGGCGAATGACCATGTATGGTGGCGTATATTGGGAGAGGCCCATGTCCTGCAGTGAACTGCCAATAGGCTGATTTGATTGATAGCATTAGGTCTACTACATTCCCGTGAGATTTGAATAGAAGAAATAGAAGTATTTATAGCATCAATCTTAGTTATGTCGGCGCACGAGCGCTTGACGTCACTAGGACGAGACCGGAGGCTGAGAGGGTGCGGGGGGGGGGGGGCGCACTCGTTCAAATACTTTACGCAGCGACACCGCCCGCGACACTCGCGCCTACAGATTATGGTATTTTTTATATCGAATAGACCTTATAAAAGTATTACAGTCAGCTTTTCATTTCTAACATCGAAGGTCTCCAACAGTTTGGTCCTTCGAGCCGGATTCGAAATTGAAATTTGAAATTAAAAAAAGAAATCACACCTGTATGGAAAATAATAGAGCGTTCATCCCTAGATTGGCGAGTCGGGTCACAGGGCAAACTTTAATAGACTACAACTAATCCCTGTTCGACTAACTGCATGACATGATACTGCAATTTTGTACGTGTTGCAAATTTCAGTTTTCGCTTAATGCTCACCTACGGCGTTATTGTTTACCGAAATGTATTTAGTGGGGCATTTCGATACAGTAATGTGATTTATTTTGAAAAGAGGTATTCTATAATGGGTATTCGTGTAATCGGCATTTGATTGAAGGGCACCAAAATACGGTACTGCTCGTTCGCTCTAACTTTGCCGCTCGGCTCCATACTAAAGTCGAATTTTTAATTAGACGAAGTAAATTAACAGCAACTAATATCACTTCTTCATACAATGTTGCGTATTTTCTATGACGAAGTGACATTAGCTACTGTCAATTTGCTTCGTCTAATTAACAATTCGGGTATACGCCTCTACGCCAACGGCAAAGTTAGAGCGAACGGGTAGTATACATAGTATTTTCGACACCTTTAACCAGCTTTGATCTTAGGTCGCACTGGCATGGTACACTACATACATACAGACATCACGAATTTCAATTAAGGCCTTTATAAATAATGGACTGACAGTTTTAAGTTTGGAAGGTGAAATGGCCTAATTTATCAAAGTCTTTTTTACCTACAGTAACGACGTTTGATCCATAAACGAATACTATAAAACCGCGGGTATTTCCCAATAAAAAAACAAAAAAGTATATTTTAAGGAGATTTTAATATTTTCCGTGAACGAAGTCCCAGGCATTCATAGTAATAAATAAGGCAAACAATTGAAAATGGCTTAGCCATTCTTCCATTACACTTCCAGCGAAATTGAATGATAACAAGATGGACTGTAGAGAGATCGTTCGCGAATATAAACTTGACCTACCAATCTTCTCTTCCTCGGATGAATTAAAATAACGCTGTATATTCTCATAGGTAAGAAGAGGTTTATTTTTACGAAAATATTTTAAAATATTTTAATATTTTTATAGTGAGTAAAATTTTATTAGTTCTGTGAAGAAATTTGACTTTACTTCTTGAACACAAGGAAAAGAGTTCTGGAATGGAGAACGCGACTTGGTAAACTTGGGTAGGACGAGCCCCCGCCTGATGAACCGACGACGTATAAAAAATTGCAGGGATTGATTGAAGGGGTTTATTTCGACCAAATATTTTGAGCCTCTTACGAGGATAGTGAGTATAATGATTACTATTGTGAAATTTGAATACAAGCAAACGAGTTCTGTAGTGGAGAACGCGACTTGCTACACTTGGGTAGGACGACCCCCCGCCTGATGAACCGTCGACGTATAAAAAATTGCAGGGATTGATTGAAGGGGTTTATTTCAACCAAATATTTTGAGCCCCTTACGAGGATGGTGAGGATAATGATTAGTATTGTGAAATTTAAATACAAGCAAACGAGTTCTGGAGTGGAGAACGCGACTTGGTGCACTTGGGTAGGACGAGCGCCCGCCAGTTGGACCGAACGTCGCGTCGCTCGTGTGAAGAGTTGCAGGGCTTGACTGGACGTGGCAGGTGCAGTACCATGTGTTGTGGCGTGATTTGGGAGAGGCCTACGTGCAGTAGTGAACTGCTTAGGCTGATTTGATTGATGCATGGATATTGAGTACACTGTGAAGAAATTTGACCACTGTTTGAATACACAGATACCGAATGAAACTAAAGTAAACGCGGAAGCGAAAGTCATTGGTTTATATCCGAATTCTCAACTACCATAAATCTTAATTCATGGGATTACATAAACAATACTCTGTAAAATATAGCTTGATCTCTGTGACAGTTATATTAACATATACAAAATTGACTTTTATTTCAAAGGCTTAAAGATGTTATTTACAGTTTGGACCTCTGTGTTCTTCTGCATTTCAACCACAAAAGCTTTATGCCGTTGCCATAAAGTCTATTCTTGTTTACGTTTGTAGAACTGTCACAGAGTTCAAGCTGTATTTTACAGAGTATACAAGACTTTCTGTGTAGGTTGTAATATATGTATTTAGAAATACTTTTCTACGATTCAGTTGTTATCTAAATACATTTACAAAGACAAGAGAGGTAATAAAATAAATAGAAACTTTTTGTAACACGATTGTGAAGATGTTAAATCTACGGACCCCTGAGGCTTAGGAAACACCTGGTGCTGACGCTCGGATTTAAAATGATTTGAGAATTAGCGTGACATGTAATAAATATTGTGAGACATTTTTTTACAAAGCGGCATCTCGTCTAAATGAAAGTAATATCAGAATGTGCTTTTACATGTGGAAATCCTGGGTTTTTTTGGGATTACATATTTGTCTTACTAAAGATCTGCGCTCATCATAATCAGTCTTCATATTTTTTTTTATACCTTTTTTATTCATACATATTTATTCCTACCAACGGAGTTCTTAACCGTTAGTGTTAATTTTTTTTATTAATACTGTTACTACCAAGACCAGAAAACATTCAATGATCATATTGCTTTAAGTAATAATGTTGTTACTAACAGATAATTTTCATAATTTAAAAAAAATACAAACATACTATCACGTCAATAGTTCCCTTTCTAAAAAGTAGCCACATTTTTTTTATTTTGCATGGAATTTGGATCTGGCACTTCGCCGGCCGCTGCCGCAGCACGCTCGCTTCACTCGCTCGGCTCGTGCATTGTAGTCACAGTTCTAACCTAGCCTTACCTACAGAAGTTGGAATCCTGGTGTTTTTTTTAAATTTCGAACAAAAATAAGAGCATCTCGTTTCTGGTAGCAATTTGATTTTCAGTGAAGTCGCATTTTTAGCTTATGATTAAGAAATGTTGTTAACTAATTTTTTTTTTTTTATACTACTTAGGTGGCAGACAAGCTTACGGCCCACCGGAAGGTTGGTAACCGTAGCCTATAGACGTTTGCAACACCTTTTTTAACGTTAGAATACAAAATACATTTATGAATAATACAATTATTTATTGGAATGATTATGAGTTTCGACCATTAGTATTATAAACAAATAAATCAAAACAAATATTAGTAACAACAAGTTTATAAAAAGTGATATTAAGGATTTCATTGATTATATAATATTTTAGTATTTATTTGTTATTTTTTTATGAAGAACGATCATTATGACTTCAAATGGTATGAGAAATATTTTCGGACATGATAGAAGTTGAAAAGTTATGTAAGAAAATGCGCACCCGGAAAACCTACATGTATACTATGTCGCACTCTTAACAACTAAAACCTGCCTGCCAGGAGTCTCGTAAGCCCTCGAAAGGATCTCCAAGGATTAATATTTAAGATTGTGTTATTAAGATGCCCATCAGAAAATATTTAGGATGGACACATAAAATTTTAACAATAGATTTTTTGTTAAGTAGAGATTCCACTAAGAAAGTTATATTTTATCCCCTGAGGGGATGAAATCAGGTGGCGAATTATACATACGAGAATTTCGGAAATTTGAAATTCTACCCTTTTAAAAAAAGGAGATGAAACTTTGCAGAAAATTATTTGAAAACCGATATCACAAATTATAACACAAGAGGTACTTATAATTTTATTGACTCAACACAGCTCGTATCATATAATAAATACAGGTTCCATCACAATTTCAATTGTCACAGCTGCGTGGAGATTCCCTGATAAATATTCAGAAACACACCCCCTATCGGGTGGACCCGAATTTTGATTAGGTTACCAATGTATTATGTATATCTGATGGTTATTCACTGAGCGTTGGAAAGCTTAAAGGAACTTATACCGTGGTGATTTGACAAGTCATTTGTAAGCCCGCTTTTTTTTAAATAAAATTTAAATATACTACTTAAAACAACACAATATTAGAAGTAGAATATTAGAAGTAGAATTTAAATATACTACTTAAAACAACACAATATTAGAAGTAGAGAAAGTTCCACAAAATCAATCCACAGTATACATTAAATATATTAGTAGGGTTTTAAATCCCTAGGCGAGACCGCAGTGGCAGCCGTGGGTCTGTTGAGAGTCCTGGGACATCCTACCGAGGGCTTACCCGGAGCTCCCAACCATAGGCTGTTGGGCGTAACGTGAGGTTTTTTAGTCGGTAGGAGTTCGGCATAGCATCAAATGGTTACAAGAGTAAGCAAATTAGGTTAATGCTGTTATTTTGTAGACAAAATTAATTACTTCAAGCAGTATAAGTCTAGCGTTATCTAATTTGCCTAGGTTGCCTTAAGTCGAAGTTTAGGCGACAAATGAAGCTTGTGCCTTGCAGCGTTGTTCACTAATTTGTACAGGAAATTAGTGGTTAGCTCACCTAGGTTCAAGATTAAGCTTTACAAAGGTAAGCGTTAAACTGATAACATGAGTTCTACTTATGTATAGGTATCTACTAATATATAGGTATGTTTAAGGAATTTATTCTGTTACATTTTCATGTCTGAATCACAGAACATAACTATTATGAAATTTGGCACAGAGATAGCTTGAGAAAGGACGTGGTCTACTTATATCCTAAAAAAAAAGTGTGTGGGAAACAGGTACAAGAATACCTACGAAGAATATTAGTCTTAGTATCATAATAATTCAAAATGTCAGATTGTCGTGTGATCTGCAGAAACGTAATATAGGTACAAACACCTTTTTATAATAGTACCGTGGAGTTGCATTCTAGAAATTTTCACACGTCATCAGCTGTGATTTGGAAGTTTCACTGTGGTTTTTCAAATCACCGTCGTAGCCATTGTTGTTGCAAGAATAAATAAATAAACCAAGATTAAAACAGTCAACTGACCCCCTAAGGGGGGAAATTATATTCGATTCACCGATTTCTGTATGTAGGTACTACCATTTCAAAGCTTTTAATATATTACGCAAATTCCTAGTAATATAGCGCTTGTAACAGGCACTCTCCCGGCAAATGTAGGTACCCCATTTGAAGAGGAACATTTACACCGTAATCAAAGACAATATAATAGTATTACATACAGCTCGGCAACTCCCTGTCGCGCCACAGCTGTCAGTAGAGTTGACGTGCGCGTTGACGGACAATTTGATAATATTTTATTGATCACACGCACACATTCAAGCTGCAGCGTCTATAAAGAACATAATACTGTTCTGATTCAGCGCCACTTGTAATTTCGGAATGTTGTAATTTTCTAAAATAGAATTTTGAATTCTGATATAGAGAAATTTTGTAACCAGGACAAGATTGGCTGGCTTACTCTATTACAAATAACATTAAATATTACTTCTGCTTCAAAGACCATAGGCAATACTTTGATATAGTGTATATGGCAAAAAACATACTGGTAATAGTAATTGTGGAATAGGTTTATTGGAGAAAAATGGACAGGTCCAATCGCTGGATGTCGCTGTGACTTTTCATGGGACGGTGGCATCATTTTGGCGAGCAAAATTAAAAAAAGAAAAAGAACAGGCAGTGCTGTAAAAGCCGACCCCAGGCCGAATACAGATAAGGTTTGGAAGCAACTGGGAATACGCAAAGATGGCAAAAGATATGTACTCGTAAGTTGTTTTTGTCTTACATGAAGATTACACGACGGTGTAACAGAAATCCCTGTTTACCGTTGCCTAAGGTAGCAAGGATTAAGAAGTTGCTTTTTCGAGTACCTTGCAAACAGCGCCGTACTCGAATGCAAATCTACTAGCTCGGCGGTGGATTTGACAGTCAAATGACGTAGAAGTGCCGCCATAATGGAAATGGACTGCATTTGCTTATCACGAGTGCTTGATTAGATTTTGGGAACTTTTTGAATGGGTACTTTGGGTAGGGTGTTTGAAATAGCGGGGTAATTTATTTGTTGTTCTGGATAAAACTAGTTTAAATGGATAATTTACTCATCTGAAAATGAAAGAGTAAATGAAAATGAAAAAGTGAATGAAAATGAAAAATCTTTGTTCATAAAATGAAAAATCTTCGTTCATATAGGTCTAGTATCACTTATGAACGTAAAAATGATTGCTTCTACTTTTACTGCGAAATTCGCAACGAATTAAGTAGAGCCGGAGAGAAAAACAAGACAGCTGTGAGATCGTTCTCACCAGACTGCCCCTCTGTAACACGTTTATAATGAAAGTGAAAGTTCAATCCGATGGACGTTGCATTTTTGATTTATTTCAAACACTTTGAACAGATGATCCACGTGACCTAGTGACGTAGTTTAATGCAACAGAGTCACAGACTACAGACACAAGTCTCGCCATAAGCCCCTCTGCACTCTATTTTATGGAGAGGGGCTAAAACTTGAGAATAAAACTCACAGCTACTCTTCTAATCTAAACTTAATTTTTATTTAAGGTATTGGTGTTACCAAGCGCATCAATAGTGTTATTTACGCAAAGGCCGTTTATTACATATCCTTAAGAAAATACAAATGGAAAAGTAAATCTGTTTGTCTTGTTTTTACGCCCACACCACTGGATGGATTTTGATGAAATTCAGTACGCAGATAGACGTTGTGAAAGGAAATGAGTTTTCTTCACGAATAAAAAGGCTTGAAAGGGGTGAATTAGGATTTTTTTATCATATGCGATGAAAAGTAAGTATCGGTAAAACCTCTACAGACGGGTGGAGCTGCGAGCAATAACTAGTTCAAGTACGAGTATAGAGACTGCTTCTGTGGCGCAGTCGTGGGTTCGATTCCCACCGGAGACAAATTATATATTTGTGTGACCCATAAATGTTTGTATCAAGAGTCTGGGTGTTTCTATGTAGAATATAATACGGATATTAATACTTATATATTTAAAAGTATATAAGTAGTAATATCCGTGGTCTGATACCCATAACACAAGCAGGTTATTCCTAGCTTACTTTGGGATCAGATAGCGTTGTGAGAAATGTCCGTGAATATTTATTTATTTTTAAATTTTAAATATATTTATTTCCTACATTCTTTTTTTTTAATAAATATTGGAAGTAGGTACTTTTTCAAATACTGTTTTTTTTTTATTTTACCTTGTTTAAGGCTTTAAATATTCCTTTTACAAAGACACTTTGAGAATTTAACTACCAAGGTGCATTGTACCACTATAGTTAACAATGTTTAGATCATTAACGACCTTAGTGCAGTAATTATAAAATACAAATTACTTCAAAGCAAAGCCTATAGTTTTATACAGTCTTCGTTTTACAATGGACTCCATACGGCGAAGTCAAAAGACATGATCGATCAATGTCTCGCCGGTTCGGTTCCCCGTTCGATCATTGTTACTTGTTGGTACAGATATTATTAATTGTTTTTTTTTTTGTTTTACTTATGTATGGAGATGTAAGTGTTTGATAATTCAGTGTGCTTCACATTTGCTAATAATTATGACTTTTTCAAGTTATTCCTGACGAGGCTGTTATTATTATGAAACACATTTCAATTTCACGTTAAAATTAAATATATAGGTATAATGTCTCATATCATTTAAATCCCAAGTGTAATTTGTAATTAAGAAAGTGTGATGTCAAAGCTTTGATAAGCTAGATTGAACTGATAAACATACTTTGATACATATTTTCCAACTACATTCATATAAAATCAGAAAAGAAGCTTCTGGACCATTGGCCATCTAACCCCTGGATTTCAACCCCAATCCTCAGCAACTACAGAAATACATGTTGCCACCGCTGCACCATCGATGCAGTCAAATATCTCTTTCTACGAAACTCGAAAAACTTCTCAACTCAAAATTTATTTAAAAAAAATATGCAAAACTTAATTAACGACCTAACTAAATTTCACGAAACGAAATTCGAAAGCGAACAACTTAAAAAACTCTAAAAACCCGCATTACGCCCACATTTTATTAATTTCCCAGTTATTAGGTTTGTCGGGCTTAGCCCGCGTTCGAGTTGGCACAACGCCCAGTACATTTGGCACTGGTGGCCATCCAAATTACAATTTACATTAGTTTGTATTTATACTTGTATAGGAATATCGGATTGGGGAACTAATTTTTTGAAAGCTTTTCAAGGTCAAATGATAGAACAACTCGTATTTTCATCTCATTTGACATAGAGTAGGGTTGCCAACCGTCCTGTTTTACCAGGACATGTCCTGTCCTGGTTTTGCAGTTCCCTGGGGTGTCCGGGATAATTTTAAGCAACGTCCTGGGTTTCATAACACCCTAATAATGTTCATTTATTTTAATGAAGAAAGAGAGACAAGAAGAAATTAACTGTGATAGGAAGACAGATGGCTATCGCTCGGTGAGAAGTGAACTTCTCATGAAACTTACACAATTCAGTGATAACAATACCGAAGTATTGTTATCACTGATTTGTGTAAGTTTCATAGTGATAGTCGATTGCTTTTGTATTGGTGTTTATGAATACAATTTCCCCCCGCAACATAGACATACAGATATGTACAGGGCAAACATGCTATGACTACTCCCCTTATACTGGTCGCGTTGCTTTATGTCATTTCAGAAAGTACAGACACACACAAACACAGTCAGTAGTAAAGAACTTTTAATAAGTTTACCTGTTCTAAGAACTCCCAAGAACTTCTTAACGAATGCAATAAAACTTTAATTAATTATATACATAAATTACAGAAACAGGTACGGGGATTACTTTGTTCTTTTCGAACACTTTTCAAGTTACAAAACAACCGTCAAATTGTAAACATAATTCGAAATTTAAATACAAAAGCGGAAGTTACGTAACGGAAACACATATGTTACGTAATTTATTCCAGAGACGACATCAAATGGTGGCGGTTCCGTTTTCTTTTTGGGCAAAAGTTCCGACGTATTATGATTACTTATACTGACTTATACACAATGTATTTGGTCACGATCAGTTTCAATGGTACGTTTCTTTGAAAAACTGCTTGATATTCTGGGTAACTTATGAACTGAATACATTAGCAGCACTGAGGCAGCATATTTCGAAATAATAATACCCGACGGAAGTTATTTCTTTTCTTTTACAATAGTTACAGTAAAATTTGATACGGCACTTATTTGTTACGTATGAAATTGGTCTGAGAAATAGTTCAAGTAGAAACTCCGCAATGCTTTGTACCAAAGTAATTGTGGGTAGACTACTAATATTTGGCCGGGTGCGGGAGAGAACTCTCCCACCCGAGTTCCGCAGTCGGCGCCCTGGGCGCCGCCGACGTGTCTTCGCCGAGGACTATCGGCCTCCATGACCGGGGGTCTGAGGACGGTGAGAGGGCCGCTCACCGTCCTTACAGAAGCAGGCCCATGACGGCAGCGTGACGTGAGCACTCACGCACGCCCCCCTTAGAAGCGGGGTCACACCCGAAATCCCCCATAGACGCGGGATCGCACCCGAACCACCCCCTGGGCGAGGCCGCATTAGCGGCCGTAAGTCTGTTGGGAGTCACGGGACATCCTTCCTGAGGGCTTACCCGGGGCTCTCAACCATAGACTGTTGGGCGTTACGTGAGGTTTTTTAGTCGGTAAGAGTCCGGCATAGCATCCTACGAGGATTTTCCCTCACGTTAAAAAAAAAAAAAAAAAAAAAAAAAAAAGACTACTAATATTTACGGTCGCTGATTATAATACTAACATATTATTGCAGGAATCGTTTTAGACATAATATATACCTTTGTGAAATAGCACTAGTTCAGTGTTCTGTAAATGATCACTAGGTTAAGCATATTACGCTACTGTCAGACTCATACAACCTAAAATGAATGACAAATTGTCAATTTGAGAGCGTTTCCATACTTCAGAAGACACGATAATCCGCTGGTCCTGGCTGTCAGTAACATAGTACTTGATAAAATCCAAGTCGAAGGACATACAGACGACTTGAAAATTTATTTCAAGAAAGTAGCTACAGACATTCATTACATTCGACATAATGTCGATATCACTACACGCTCAAAAATCCTGTCTACTTTAAGTAATTCAATTACAAATTAAATTTACACTCCTCAATTTAAACACGGAATATACGAAATTAACACGCTAAAAGACGGTTACGAAACATTAAGCTGGCTACTTAAATATCCTGGAATCTCGCTGTACCTTAGGAAAGATGGCTGATAAATCTAACCGCGTCTCAAAAGATAACATCTTAATAGGTTCCCTGAGGAGTCTGTCAACGGCTGGACGAAAGCCAAACGGCGCAAATCTGTGTAAACCTGCCCACACACTGAAGCGTAATTATACACAGATACGAAGGACATTTTATAAGTGTAAATTAGCACGAGATGTAAAATCTGCATGATATATTTAGCTTATAGTCTCTCCTGTTTTTTAATTATTCGTTTTCTCCAGGCATATAATCGCAATTATAAGTTTTGTGATGGGTGTTCACCTTCAATCAAATCAGCCTATATCGGTCCATTGCTGGACGTAGGCCTTTCCCAATTTACGCCACCGTACGCGGTCCTGTGCCTTTTGCACCCGTGTTCACTTTAGATAACCATAAATTTAAGGCCTTTTTTACGTGTGGAATTCTCATGGATGCTATAGCGGACTCTTACCGGCTAAAACTACACGGTGCTCTTCCACCTACCTATGGCCGGGACTCCCGGGTAAGACCTGGGAAGGATAACCCCCTAGGGATAAAACGAAACATCATATAACTATCAGCAAGGCTATCAATATTTCAAAAATAAGAGCAAATTTATGCTATGTCACAGGAAGAGCTAAGGCTGACTTGTGCCTTCAAATTATATCGACACTATTGGAAACGGACAAGGCGACGGCATGAGAAGTCAAAGATTCTGGCTGAAGAACGAACGTTGTGGCGAATTCTTGTGAGGTCTATGTTCAGCAGTAGGCGTCATCTTCTGGCGATGTTGTTCATGATGACAACGCGATACAAGCCAATGTGTAAGAACCTTTAGTTATTCTACAACAGTTTATTGTTGCCTACCTTGATAGTGGAACGTCTTTGTTAATGTGTCCTTTGAGTTAGGATTTAGGATTCTTCATTAAGTGACTAACAGTTGTGTCTGAGTCTAAAATGTTCTCCAGTTGCTGTGAAAGCAAAATATAGTTTAGCTGTATCAACATGTCTACTATCCTTCTAATATATCTCTACTAAAATGTTACTGCTAAACTACTCAAATACAAAACCGTGTACTGTAGTCTGTAAGGCCAGTCACCCTTGAATTAAAATTGGGGGAGGACTTCGTCCAGCAGTGAACTGCTTTTGTTTTTTTTTATGTGTGGAAATTATACATGGATGCTATGCCAGACTCCTTTCGACTAAAATCACACGATGATTGACTACTGACTACAACTGTCTACCACCGGGAGGAGTCACTGGTAAGCCCTCGGAAGGATGTCCCAGGATGAACTGCTATAGATTGAAAATGTTTACACTGTATATTATATTAACACATAGGCACTTTTTATTACTGAAACAAGTTTCTTAAACTGCTCATCGCTGGCTGAGGTTTGGTAATATCATATTACTAAATAGCACCAGCGACTACGCTCACAAAGAATTTTGATCCCATTCCCGCTTCCGTATAACTTACACCCAAGATAGCCTATGTGTTATTCCAGGATACAGCATGATAAAGAAACAAACATCCGCACATCCAGCCATCCACACTCACGATCTTTCTTCTTCTTCAGAGAGTGATTGACCAACAAAAATCTAAACATGTTAACAAACTTTCACATTTATAATATTAAGTAGGATTAGTAAAATTTCAGCACAGCACTACACCAAAACCTTTGTTCTATTCCTGTTCTAACACCAAAACAATGTTCCCTAATCCCAAAACCGCAAAACAAGACACGACCCGTGCAGTCTAAACACGCAAATCTTTCCCCGCAAGTGAATCTCATCAAAATCGCATGGAGTTGCCATCAGCTCTAGATTTCCTTATATTGTAACATTAGGATCAACATTTGGCGGGTGGCCAGCCACCGGGCAGTCGATGTGCGTCCCATTTGAGTAGGGTGACCAGAGTTTAATGGAAATGAGGACAGAATTAAGAAGGAACGTAATGGTAATAGTACAAGCCTTTGAGAGAAAAATTGAATAAGTAACACTTCGGTTTGTGCATATTTATGAGCTTTTTATTTTATATTGGTATCAAACTAATCCTCTTAAAAAAACATTTTATTGTAACGCCATTTTGCCTTGGCCCATAGCATTCTTATTTCAAAATAGGTCTTAACATTTCACCAGTTATATTCTTACTCACGTAAGAAATTGTAAGCATATTGTCTTGTTAAAACAGTTAGATTGCGGCTACCTGTTATTGAAAGTGTTCAAACTATCCATAATCGGGCTTCGGCCCACCAAAGCGATCTCCTGTTCGGAGGTCCAAGATACCTAAGTAATGACGCCCGTCTTTTCTTAGGATATTCTAGCAGCATGCCGGCTTGCGGCGTGCTGTAGCGCTTGCCTCGCGGCGTTGTTGTGCAGCGTGACCTTGAAAGGCGCTCTTTAGATCCACAATAACGGTTATTATCGATCAAAATATAATTCAAATAATTTGCAACAATTTACATTCTAGTTGACATTATTTCACAAGGCGACAAGTAATTTCTATTCCTTTGAAACTTTTTTTTTTTTTTTTTTTTTTTATTCTGAATAAAAGTGTAGAATAGGGACTTTGACGCCTAGCGTATGTCAGTCCCATCGTACCCTAACCTACAATATTCGTCTACATAATTATAATATATATAACAATTAAGTATACATGTTTTCTATTACCTACTATTATTAGATACTTATCTAATTACACATCACGGATGCCATGAATTCAAACAGAGCAACTGCATATTCGCCATTAGGGTTTGATAGGATTTTATGGAAAATGCCCACATCAGTTCTGTTCAAATTCAAGGCCCTTAACAGATTATTTCTAATAGACTCATACCGGCCACACTCCACGAGTAAATGTTGCAGGTCTTCAACAATTCCACACTCCTCGCATAGGGGGGAGTCTGTTATTTTCATGAGGAATGTAAATTTCTTACATGGAATGTGCCCCGATCTGAGTCTATGACCTGTTACAATAAGTCTCCTGCTCAGGTGACTGTTCATGCACCAGGGCACACGAAGAGGCTGACACTGTATGGTTTTATACCATATACCCTTTTCCAAGGACCGCGCGTCGAAGTACTCTTTCCAAAATCCATAACAAATGTTTTTAAATTTAGGTAAAAATTCAAAGTAGTCTAATTTCAATGTAATATTCTTTCCATTTTTGCTGCCGTATTTCGCCATCATGTCAGCCTTTTCGTTGCCCTGCAATCCAATATGCGATGGAACCCATTGCAATCGCAGTTGAACTCCCTTTCTAATCAGTTCATCGATCTTGGACAGAATGGCATAAGCTATCGAGGCGCCTCTGTGGCCAGAGGTGCATCGAGCTATGTGTTGGAGAGCACTCCTACTATCTGTGAAAATAACGTACTTTTTAGTATCACTATTTTCTAACAATATAAAATTCAGTGCCTCTGCGATTGCAATCAGCTCCAAAGTCATAATGGATGTTTGCTCACTATGACTTTGAAACTTTGTATCAGGAGAGTCCTGAATTTTCTTTGCTTTTAGCCACTCTACACCGACCTATTTAGATTTTATCGTGTCGTACGGATAGAATTAAAATCGCTCGCGTTTAAAATGGATGCTACCATATGTTATTAAGATACTTACAATCTATGTTAGAGCTATGCAGGATAAAATATGGTTATTTGGAAATTTGTGATCTGCAAATTTACACCATGTTGTTTATAAAATAAGTCTCTTTTATCTTAGTGTGAAACGTTAACTACGACTTTAAGATCTACTTCTGCAGAAAAGACACACGTTGTGGTTTTCTGTGGTTCTCCCAACTAGTTACAACTTCAATTATATCAATTACGGCTAAAGCATAAAATACGATTGCAAGTTTTAAGCTGCGTTCATTGTAGAACAAAAAAAAAACACATACACAATTCTATTCAAAACAAAAGCTATTGTAGTAAAATTGTTATAGGACTCGGCTCTACGCTTTCGCGAACAAAAAGGAATTATCCTAATTGATTCATAAAAGATGGAGTTATGAGTAAAAAGATTAAAAACAGAAAACATACATACAATTAAGGAACGTCATTCTTTGTAGGGAGTCGTTTGAAAGTTGAAAAGTAAGTAATTAAGTTGAAGAACAGTTGCAATGTAAACAAAAATGAACACAGACGTATTTGAAAGTTAAATTGCTTTACAAAGTCGTTAGAAGACTCAAACAAACAGACAAGAAAGTCAAGCGGAGATCATAAACCTTATGCTTTAACAAATTTGATGCGAGAAAAAAATGTCAGTCTCGATCAGGACTCGAACCTAGTGTTCTTAGCTAGTTTAGACTGCCCTGTAATAGGGCTTGTTATATCGGAAGGAATTCAATTCCGATATTGAGTTTCGATATTGGATTTCAATATCGGAATTCGGATATCAATATCGGAATCGGACAAATTTGTAAAAAGGAGCATTTTCTATATAAAATTGCATAAATTAGCATAAAATGGGAATAAGTACATTAAAAACAATCGCATTCGCTTCGTTTTACTCATTCCAGACTCATAGCACCCCTGAAAGATACCACTGAGTGCCTTGCTTTATTAACTCACAACTCCCTCGATTCCTCAACCATACATAACGCACAACAGTTTAGGAAATTAAAAAAGGTAACGAACTGAATATACGAGATTAGAGAACTTAGCCGCCATAATTTCAAACTATTCCTCTGAGCACAAACCATTACACAGGCGAAAGAACACCATTATAAGCGGCCAAGGCTCTCCTGTCTGAGGTCTATCTGTAGCAGCACTTTTGATCGACGTGGTACAGAAAGGTCCATTACCCTCGCGAAATGATTGGTTGTTGGGAATCCTGGGGATATCCTTCCGGGAGCTTACCCGGGCCGTAGGCAGAAGGTAGGAACGTAGGCATAGCATCATTGATGGATTTTCCCTCACGTTAAGAAAAAATTAAAACGTCTATGACGAATTTTTCTCACGTTTAAAAAAAGCAGCAGACTGCAATATCACATTACTTGAAAACTGAGGCAGAAAGAGGAACATCTATTACTTATGGGTACTTCATAAGGTACATCATACAGAATTCATACTAAATATAAAGAACTTGGTAAGGCAAAATGAATGAAAAAATAAAATATTTAAATACACGTTTAAATTTATTTAAACAACTTAAATTAGCATAAACAAACAACCTGACATACAATTCACCATTAACATAACGACGTGTAATTTATTAAAGAAAATATTGAATCCTTTATTTGCAATATCTTTCGCACAAGAACCATACAGGTATGGTATGGCTCATTATAAAATGCTGGGTGATTTTAAATTATAATCTTGTCTTAAAAAAAGGTTGCTTTTTACCGTTGTATGCATAATTTACTTCAGTGGAGTTATAGTACCTACTTCAGAAAAAATAAGGACACTTTCATTACATCTATACTAATATTATAAAGAGGAAAAATTTGTTTTTTTGTTTTTTGTTTGTTTGTTTGTAACGAATAGGCTCCGGAACTACTGAACCGATTTCGAAAATTCTTTCACTGTTGGGAAGCTACACTCTTTGCGGTGAATATAGGCTATATCTATTCCCGTATTCCCACGGGAAAAAATAATATATACCTTACATGTAGTGTTAAGCCTCGATGACCTGCCGGGAGCTACGGGACATCCTTCTGAGGGCTTACCCGGCCGTAGACAGTTGTAAGACATCGTGTGATTTTAGCCGGTACGAGTCCAGCATAGCACCCATGGAGCATTTCCACACGTAAAAAACGCACTTTTCTTTATGGGTGGTCGTAGAATGCGTGACCACTTTGTGCCGTTCATTTACGAGCGTTTTCGTGCTTCAGAAGGCACGTAGGTTTAGGAAAAAGTACATAATGTGTTACAACAAGTTCCACCAAGTGCCAACAATGAAGAGTATAAATGACACGTAGGTCAAGTCGAAGGGTAAATTTAGGGTCGGCAGCCCGAGTATAGAGCCTCTGATGTTGCAAACGTCCATAGACTACAGTTACCAGTTTTCATCAGTTAGGTCGTAAGCTTGTCTGCCACCTTAACGGTATAAAAATAAAGTAAAGTACTGCAAAATTTGGACACAACATGCATATGGTCACGCCTTTTTTATCCCCGAAGGGGTAGGCAGAGGCATATTATATGCCCACATTTCACCTTTGTATAATTTGTTCCACGTAATAGGTGGTGAGCCGTATTGCCGTGTTTAAATGGACAGGCGCAGGTTGTGACTGCCTGCTGTTGAAATAAAGCCTTCAACTTAGCTTAACGACTGCCATTTTACTGGCAACCGGGACCAACGGCTTAACGTGCCTTCCGAAGCACGGAAACGCTCAAATAAATGTCACAAAGTGATCACATGGATGGTCACCCATCCATGGACCGGCCATAGTGAAAGTTGCTTACTGCAGTGATCGTTTACAGAACACTGAGTCCGCGGGGCCACGAGCGCTTAAGACTAAGTAGTCGTAAAATATGCCTCTGCCTAACCCTTAGGAATCAAAAGTGTGAGCAATACAAATTAATTTCCTTCATCCAAGATTAAACAAACGTATTTGTGTAGTGACTTGTGGTACACAATTGAATTAAACGGAACCGGGAGTAGTGTATGAACTAATTAGGAGCAACCGTCAGAGTCATGTTTTGAGTTCGCTGAGGAACATTGACTTGAACTAAAACTTTACATAGATAGTTGCCTTGTACAATTTGACTTAGCATAATTCCCATACAGTATGAATTTATTATAATAAGTAGCTACACAAAATGATAAGAGATTGCTTTCTATACCTTATTATTTTGTGACAGATAGGCTTTAAAACTGACGTTTTGGCGTAGCGTATCTGCTTGGCAGTTTCAAATAATACAAAAAATTCAAAAACATTTTTTTTTCACAAATAACAAGCTTTTATGAAATAAAACAGTAAATAATAAACACAATAAATAAGTAAAATAGTGAAATTTATTAAATACAAAATGTCAACATACAATTTACACAGACAAATAAACACAAAAAAAAAGACGTGTGGCACTCGGGGACTGCCGCGGTAAAGCTATTACATAGCATTTTTTACCAACTATGCTAGTATAATTATTTCTATATAAGAATACTAGCTGATGCCTGAAGCTTCGCCCGCGTAAAATTTGTTACCGCGGGAAGTTATTCCCGGGATAAAAGGTAGCCTATGTGTTATTCCAGACTATAATGTATCTCTGTACCAAATTTCAGCCCGATCCGTTCAGCGGTTTGAGCGTGAAAGAGTAACAAACATCCACACTCACAAAGTTTCGCATTTATAATATTAGGTGCTTACACATCAAATTGGCGTTTTTCGTACTGGCCACTTTAATTACGATTTTCTCCTCTTTGGTAAGGAATTCCAAATTCAAATTTTCCCAGCTATTTACTCATGTATTTATCCTTCGATGACCGTCATTCATTTGTTTTTTTCTTCTGTTTTTTTCTGTTTGCGTCACTCATTTTACAAAATGGAAAACTTAAAATATCGCATTATTTACGAATACGAGTTCCGCCGTGGCACTAGTGCTGCGGAAACGACTAGAAGGGTGAATGATGTGTATGGCGGTCATGTTGCAAAAGAAAACACAGTTCGTTTTTGGTTCCAACGTTTTCGTTCAGGAAATGTCGACCTGCAGAACAAGCCCCGTGGACGGCCTGAGACTCAAGTTGATAATGAAGTATTGAAGGCTATTGTGGAAGCGGATCCATCGCAAACCACGTCCGAGTTAGCTGCAGGCTGCGGTGTTAGTGATAAAACTGTTTTAATTCACTTGAAGCAAATTGGGAAGATTAAAAAGCTTGAAAGGTGGGTACCTCACGAATTGACTGAAGCAAACCGGCAAAAGCGCGTCGACTGCTGCGTTACATTACTGAACCGGCACAATAATGAAGGTATTTTAAACCGAATCATTACCTGTGACGAAAAATGGATTCTTTACGATAATCGAAAGCGCTCAGCGCAATGGTTGGATCCTGGCCAGCCAGCCAAATCCTGCCCCAAGCGAAAATTAACCCCAAAAAAGTTACTTGTAAGCGTTTGGTGGACTAGTGCCGGTATTGTTCATTACAGTTTTCTCAAATCTGGCCAGACTATTACGGCTGATGTCTATTGTCAGCAATTGCAAACCATGATGGAAAAGCTAGCGGCTAAACAACCTAGGCTGGTCAATCGCTCCACGCCACTGCTGCTTCACGACAACGCTAGACCACACACTGCACAACAGACGGCTACCAAATTAGAAGAGCTTCAATTGGAATGTCTAAAACATCCTCCGTACTCCCCGGATCTTGCTCCAACAGATTACCATTTTTTTCGAAATTTGGACAACTTCTTGCAAGGGAAAAAATCAACTCTGATGGGGCAGTTCAAATCGCCTTCACAGATTTTATTGATTCCCGTCCGACTGGTTTTTTTAGTAAAGGGATCAATGAACTACCTATGAGATGGCAAAAATGCATAGAAAACAATGGTTCATACTTTGATTAATTAAATATATTATATTTAAAAATATTCGACTTTTTGTTCCTCCTATACAAAACGCCAATTTCATATGTAAGCACCTAATATTAGTAAGAAGTAAGAAGTAAGATTTTAAGGCCTATGTTCAACAAAGTAAAGTACCAAGTACCTACTTGACCGTGGACATTTGGGCTTTTGGACTTTTGGCCAATTGGCCTTTTGGACTTTTGGACTTTTGGACTTTTGGACTTTTGGACTTTTGGACTTTTGGACTTTTGGACTTTTGAAGACCCAAAAGTCCTCAAAGACCGAAAAGTCCCAAAAGTCCCAAAAGTCCCAAAAGTCCCAATAGTCCCAAAAGTCCCAAAAGTCCCAAAAGTCCCAAAAGTTCCAAAAGTCCCAAAAGTCCCAGAAGTCCCAAAAGTCCCAAAAGTCCAAAAGTCCAAAAGTTCAAAGTCCAAAAGTCCAAAAGTTCAAAAGCCCAAAAGTCCAAAAGTCTAAAAGTGCAAAAGTCCAAAAAAACAAATTCCAAAAGTCCAAAAGTCCAAAAGCCCAAAAGGCCAAAAGGCCAAAAGTCCAAAGTACAAAAGTCCAAAAGTCCAAAAGTCCAAAAGGCCAAAAGTCCAAAAGTCCCAAGGGCCAAAGTACAAAAGGCCAAAATTCCACTCCACCTAACCTCACCCCACCCCACCTCACACCAATTCACCTCACCACACCCCACTTCACTTCACCCCACCCTACACACCTCAGCCCACCCCACTTATAGGTACACGTTATGCAAACGCTCACGTGTACACGTAGGTATATGAAGTGCGAGATACACGAACGTGGCCGAGCGTGGCCGAAGGTAGCCGAGAGTGTGATTTATTTTCGTGACACAATTTCTGGATTCGGTCTCCACGCAAGGCCCGCGATAGAAGCTATGCAATAGCTTAAAGGTGCTCCCTGACCGGGAGCATTCGCCTGTAATGTAACAAATTAGATTCGACTCGAGCATTGCGTTACGATGCTACCTCCCTGACCGACGAGCGTTCGCGTGTAATGTAACATTTTGTGATAACGGCGCGGCGGCCGTATTGGATCTCTAAATTAACCCGAAATTCGTATTCAGCATACTAAAAAACCCCTTAAACGATACCCATCATGAAATTTTGTGATTTCGGCGCGGCGGCCATATTGGATCTCTAAATTAACCCAAAATTCGTACTCAGCATACCAAAAAACCCCTTATACGGTATCCAACATGAAATTTTACAACGGTGGCGCGGCGGCCATCTTGGATTGCAAAATTGACCTTAAATTCGTACTCAGCCTACCAAAAAACCCCTTAAACGATACCCATCATGAAATTTTGTGATAACGGCGCGGCGGCCATATTGGATCTCTAAATTAACCCGAAATTCGTATTCAGCATACTAAAAAACCCCTTAAACGATACCCCTCGTAAAATTTTGTGATAACGGCGCGGCGGCCATATTGGATTTCTAAATTAACCCGAAATTCGTACTCAGCATACCAAAAAACCCCTTAAACGATACCTATCATGAAATTTTGTGATTTCGGCGCGGCGGCCATATTGGATCTCTAAATTAACCCGAAATTCGTACTCAGCATACCAAAAACCCCCTTAAACGATACCCATCATGAAATTTTGTGATTTCGGCGCGGCGGCCATATTGGATTGCAAAATTATCATGTAATCACCTACAGAGATAGATTATAGTCTGAAATGATACAAGTTTTATCCCGGGAATAAGTTCCCATGAGACGCGGAAATGAGAACAAAATTTGACGCAGGCGAAGCTGCGGGCATCAGCTAGTCTATAATAAATGTTACATTACACGCGAATGCTCGTGTCGGTCAGGGAGGTAGCATCGTAACGTAATGCTCGAGTCGAATCTATAAATGTTACGAGTTGTATCAAAACGATACACGTTGTATCATTACAAGGCGCGCATTGTAATGCTCGATTCTCCTCCCTCACTGGTGTAACCTCGTCTTGTATCAATACAAGGCGCGCATTGCAATGCTCGGTTCACCTCCCTCACCGGCTGTAATTCTCGACTCGTAACGTTACATTACGCGCGAATGCTCCCGGTGAGGGAGCACCTTAATAGGTATTTTGTTTTAGAACTTTTTAAGAAGAACAATTATTTTGTAATAAATTATTTTTATGTAACTTCAACCATTTACGCAGAGGCGCAACGGATACTCTCATAACGATGAAATGTATTTTCGTTTTCGAAACATTCCTCATTGCTGCACCGCTCCTATTAATCTTAGCATTATGTTATGTAGCCTATAGCCACTATCAATAAATGTACCTACTTACTATCGAACAGTTTTTGCAACCCTACCAGTAGTTTCAGTAAGGCTTGCCTTGGTATGATGTGATCATGGTCCCTTTGCAGCGTGTGTCCAATCCAGCGCAGCAGCTACACTTCCGACGTTTGATCTGTTGGTGGATAGGGGTCTCACTGCAGCGTTCCAATAGTCTTACGTTCGTGATGTTCTCGGGCCCGTATGTACCGAGGATTCATTGGAGGCAGCGTTTGACGAAGACTTATAGCTGGTAGCTGGTGCGAAATGTCTTTAGTGACCTTCCATGTCTCGCATCCGTATAGCAGTTAGCAGTACAGTTTTAACGTTTACTTTGTTTTGAGTTTCACTCTTCGTGTCCATTTTCGCAACTGCCTACGGGGCGCAGCTGTGTAAAGGTAATAATGACGAGACTCGAAATGATGTAGGGTACTCTTCTATCCCATCAGTTTCTGACACGACACTCCCGAGGTACGTGAATTAGTGCCTCCACCACATCTCTTGATTTTAATTTCAGTCCAGCCATTCGCTGCCTCATCCTGCTCGTTGTCCTGCACGTTGTCCTGCAGACATGCATGACGGCGTGTGTGTGCCTCAGCAGGCACAGGACATCGGCATCATTTAAATCCTCCAGGATATCAGTATAGGCCCCATTCTATGCCGCGCCGATTGTTCTTTGCGGTATTCAGCATTATACCATCTATTTTCTATGGATGGTTGTTATCTATCCTGTTATCTTCATAACGATCCTCTAAGGTAGGTACAGTATGTATTTTCAAAAGAGTTTGTGAACTCTATTTTTAATTTCTTTTTCAGAATATTGATGACATTTGATTGATGTCATTTTATACACGTTACGTCTACTACATTGATACATGTAATAAAATTCTAACACGCCGGTGTTTGTATGTAAATTGTTTATACTGAGGAAAATTGTATACTGAGGAATAGCTTTAACCATTAAGCTCTATTTTGATTAAGCAAACAGGGCAGATTCACACGCTACTTGATGAGTATGATTAATAAATACCTCTAATTTCATAGACCTTGTGTGACGTAAACAAAGTTGCGAGGGTCAGCTAGTTAAAAGATAAAACAATAGGTTTCTTGTTATCTACTTAAAAACTATTTTTACAAATTTTATGGTAATAATCATAGATTTAGAATGTACCGAAAAATTCTAAATCTATGGTAATAATAGACATTCTTTGAAATATGCATGTATGGTATTGTTGTGACTTTTATGACACGTTTAAAGTACATAGGTATGGGTTAGATGGCGCTCGCGGCTACGTCAGCGTGAAATTTTCTTCCAGCTTCCCATGGGAACGTACTCCCGGGTTTGGTTATCTTTATAGCAGTATTATATATAAATTAACAAAACAAAAAATATATATAGAGTACTCACTCATTTTCTTTCACTATTTTTCGTGACTTTCTTCATTAATAAATGCACTTTGTTTATTCATATTTAAAACACTTTTTACACAAATTATACGAGTACAGTTCACTGTTGTACATAGATAATGAATACCTATACCAAAGAGAATACAATACTTGACCTATACAACTATAGTCGAATTTTTATTTAGACGAAGTAAATTGACAGCACCTAATGTAATTGACAGCATCGAAATTGTCATTTCACATTAAGAACTCTAAATTCGACCAGTACTCTTAATTCAACTTTGGTCGAGTGGTTAAGACGCGGATCGGTACGCAGAAGGCGCAAGATCGATTCTGGATACAAGCATCAATTTTTGGATTATTTGACATAATATATAACGACTGCAGAGTTCATAATTGACGTAAACAAAAAAATTATGAAGTGCGAGACGAGATACACGAACGTGGCCGAAGGTAGCCGAGAGTGTGATTCGTTTTCGTGACACAATTTCTGGATTCGGTCTCCACGCAAGGCCCGCGATAGAAGCTATGCAATAGCTTAAAAACAAAAATATTCACCCGTTCCTTCGTGGTTGGACCTGGTCAAGTTAACCTATCTATTCTGTACGGGATAACCCACCCGCGCCCTTATTTGGCCCAAATGTGCCCAAAACACTCGCGGCGTTGCCTCTATGTATGGCTATGGCAATCCTTTGTACCAGATATGACCGGGTGCGGGCGTCCAGAGTCTTATCACTTATGTATCGCCTTAATAAATTGTATCTATACTAATACTAGCTGACCCGCGCAACTTCGTTTGCGTGATAAATGAGGAACCGCTCGACCGATTTTTTGCAAACTGCACATAAACCATCTACTAAATAGTCCGAAAAAAGCCTAAACATTTGGTTTGGATAGGTGAGCTGGTTCTTGAGTTATAAAATTACAACGAAAAGTGGCATTGATTTTTATATATCGACACCAGAAGTATCAATTAATGTAAGGGACAAAACACGGTTTTTCAGGAGAGCCAAAAAACTATTTTATTTTTATAAAACTGTCTGTAATTTTTTACTGTCTGGTTCGATTTTAATTGTGTCAAAGGTGAAGTTTCTTAGAATTTCTTCTTCTTTCATGCTATAAACTCAAGATTTAGGAATGTCTACTGGTTTCAAAAATAGCGTGTCCGTTACATTAAAAAAATATGTTTATTTGTCGCTTACGTTACTGATATTTTATGTATACACAAATGACTAAAGTGTAAATAGCAAGAGTTTATAGAAAATCACATGCAAATGTATTGTAAAGGACTTCACTTTAAGACTTTTGATGATATTTGACGTAACTTGGTACTGAAGGTTATTGAAAAGAATTTAAAAAAACCAGCCAAGTGCGAGTCGGCCTCACGCACGGAGGGCTTAGTACCAAACAACAGTAAAATATCACGTTTGTTGTAAGGGTGCCCCCTTAAATATTATTATTTTTCCGATTTTAATATTTGTTGTAGACCCGAAAAATTACTTTGTGGTATTTTTACTGCAGGGAAATATTTTTTGCATGATTAATATTGGTATGAATCAACATTAAAAGATAAAAACAAAAGTTTTCGCACTAAGGTGCCACGACTAACCCAGCTGGAGAGGGTCTTGGTCTCCTTGTTTCCATCAGGAGTTAAGGGACATATTGCTCCGTATGGCTCCGTCTCAGGCACTGGACGGGGAACGATGTGCCTGAAGTCACCACCCCGAACCCGACGGCATTCCAAGTCATGCATGGGGCCTGATGGCTCTCGAAGAATTTGGGTCTTGACTGATAGGACTCCGATGCTGATGCGCTAAGTAGATGCGCTAAGGTGAGGGTGTAGCATATTATTGCAGAGCGCTTTGTTGGGCAGTTCACACGAGTGGTGCCAGATTTGACGGATAGCCAGTTTAGTTTCCTTTGGGGGTGCTCCATCGTGGACACGATCATTCGTGTCTAGGGTCTGACAGAAGAAGCGATATTGCGGAAAAAGTGGTGATGGCGGTTTCTGTTGACATCGTCATAGCTTTCAACCCCTTTCCCTGAAGCTGCGTTAGAGAGGCACTCATTTATCATTATGGAGTGCTTTTCTACTTACGTCGGCGTTTCGAGGCTCATCTCTTCGGGACATGAATAAGCTACCGGCTAAGGTAAGGGGTATCGTGCGTAATTTTGGAGGAATCGGTCCACTTCTGTTGAACCGCGATGATGGTGCTACTCGGTCATTTGCTCGAAGGGTTCGACGTAACGTACTACGCTGATGACACCCACGTTACGACGTGAAAATCTACTCACCGAGACGTGGCCCTAAAGGGAGTTGGTCGAGTTCTGGGTCCAAGATGGCGACTGGTTCTGAAGGTAGTCTCTTACAAAATTTAGGTACTGTGCTTTCACGGACCTCAGGAGGAGTCACCCTCGGAATCCAGCATACAAGTAGGGGGAATTAGCGTCAATATCTAGCCCTCTATAAAGTATCTTGGAGTTGTACTCGATAGCGGGTTGAACTTCGAATACCATTTCCGAGACATGATTCAAAACTGAGGAGGGGCAACGACTGCACTCTCGCGGTGGTTGACCAACATTAGGGAACACAAAGCGTCCTGCACAGTGGCAGGAACACATGGAGACATGGAAGGTGCAAACTGAGCAACCAAGGTGGGAACTGCTGCAATCGGGGCAACCAGACTCAGGGGGGGGGGGGAGGATGCATGATGTCCATACATAAGTAGGCCCAAAACAGCATAACAACAGAACCTCCAAAAACGCGGATTAGCACCATTCTAGCTGAGTGCTGAGCCGCGGTGATGAGCTCGTCTACACGGGACTCTGAAACTTTCTTCCGAGGAGTTATCCGGGGCCACCACCCATACACCAATAGGTGAAATAAAAAAAAAATTACATTTTCTCACGAAAAATACAAAATTACCCCTAAAAGGCTCGAAAGATGAGTTAAGGTAAGGGACATGTTGTATAAAATTACCGATTTGAGGTCTAAGGTAAGGTTCAAAATTATTTTGTATGACGAGTTACTTTACTTGTCTGAGAAGAATAAAATCTAAATGGCCCTTAAATCAATTTTTTCGTTATAAATCGTTTCAGACAGTCCTAAAATTTGTACTGTAAGGGACATTTTTTTAACGATAGAGACATTTTGAGTATACCAATCGATAGAGCTCAAAATTCTGAATCCAATGATATATACTGGTTGAATTTATAGTCGTTCTGGAACGAAAAGGTTTAGGCACAGTTTCGATAACAGAACCGATCGGCACTGTCAATTTAAAATCAACGAAAAAAAATTACGAAAATGTCAAAATTTATATCGTTTGCCGAAGTCAAAATGAGAACTTGTGGTTATTCCTTTAAATTTCACGGAATACGCTTACTACTATTTTCTACTATAATTTTTCATTCAATGTTTAACGTTCTAATCACTAAGACGAGCTGCCGCGTCGGGAAAATTCGACCAATCACACGCATGATCCCACCGCAGTCCACGTGGACCCGTTGCCAAGTAACGTAGGTACTCGACTAGTTACGTCTTGTAGGTACGTAACGCGCTCGGCCGCTCGCTCGGCGGCGCGGCGGCGCGCAGTAACGCCGCGACTCCCGCGCAGACAGATCGTTCGTTACGATTTTCGAAAATGAGTCGTCGTCATTCAGTGCGAAATATTCAAACGAACAGTGCGTGTTTAGTATTTAACGTGAGGAAAATCCTACATGGATGCTATGCCGGACACTTACCGACTAAAAACCACACGTTCCGTACCTATGCCTACGGTTGGGAGTCCCGCCGGGTAAGCCCTCGTAAGGATGACTCCCAGGATTCCCAACAAATCTTGGCTACCACTGCGGCTTCATGTAGGGGTTTGGATGCTAGCCCGCTTCTTTGGGGGGTTGTTCGGCTGTTGCACATCATGAGTTTCGTACTCCTGAAGTAGGAAACTTGTGATGAATTACGAATTACGCAGTGTGATAGAGTGGACCCTTCCGGACTGTTGACTGTTGGCCTTTGAAATAGTGAAGGCAATAACATAAAACGTGCCCGTTTATGTATCATAAGTTCTGGACTCCATTTTGAGCAGTCGCCGGGGTACTCGGTAGCGTAAATAAACTGTAAATAGGTAGGTCTAGATTTAAGTTCATTATTTTGTTCGCGTTTATTTTCGTTACCTATTAGTACCTATTAGTACAATAGACCTTATTAATTTATCGTTTAACCGCGAAAACAGCACAATACTAAAGTATTTCCGACGGCCCTAAGCCGCCCGTGTTGAGTATGAAGAGAAATTGGAGTCCTTTATTAATCGAATCGAATGCTTTCGGTCAATGAACTAATCACATGTTCCGGCGTTTCATTCACTGAAGAATGTCAATGAATAATCGAAGCGCTACTAATGTTTCAACTCGAACGAGTGAAAATGATAACACAAAAGTTTTTTTTTTATTATAGCCTGTACAACACTTTTGACCCCCCATAATTGTTCCATGATTGATTCTGAGTAACCCCCTTTTGGGTCCAGAACGACTATAAATTCTACCAGTATAACTCATTTTCGCCAAAATGTCCCTTACGTTAATTGATACTTCTGGTGTCGATATATAGATATCTATACTAATATTATAAAGAAGTAAAGTTTGTGTGTTTGTTAAATTGTAAGGGGTAATCTCGGGATCTACTAAACCGATTTCAAAAATTCTTTCACCAATAGAAAGCTACGTTATTTTGGAGTGTCATAGGCTATATAGCATCACGCTAAAACTAATAGGAGCGGAGCAGTAATAGTAAATGTTTCAAAAACGGGGGACGACGGAAACAGGTAATACTCTCTCTTATGTGGCGCAAACGAAGTTGCGCGGGTCAGCTAGTAGATTATAAAGAAGTAAAGTTTGTGTGTTTGTTAAATTGTAAGGGGTAATCTCGGGATCTACTGAACCGATTTTAAAAATTCTTTCACCAATAGAAAGCTACGTTATTGAAGAGTGTCATAGGCTATACAGCATCACGCTACAACGAATAGGAGCGGAGCAGTAATAGTAAATGTTTCAAAAACGGGGGAAAAGTTATTCCTTTTGAGAGCTTCGTTGCGTGGTCTGCGTAAATATTTATAGTTATGTATTGAATATTAACGAGGAGACGCTACGGGAGTAAATGCAACGCGACGGGAACAGGTAATACTCTCTCTTATGTGGCGCAAACGAAGTTGCGCGGGTCAGCTAGTTAAATATAAAATTAGTAGTATAAAATAAATTTAATTGAATTCTAACTCACAAAAACACAAATCACTATAAAATACAAATATTCACATAAAATCGTGTTCCCTGCATCGCTATCGTGTGTACTAAGCTTTTCCAGAAGAGGAAACACGCTGGTTTACGTAACCAGCTACACAATGTTCCACATATGATTCCATACAATCATTACCTAAAAAGTTCTTGTCGAATAGATTTCGAAGAAATTATGTTCTTTACAAAAATATGTTTTAACAGATCACTGCGCAAAAATTAAAGAGCCGTTACGTACATCAGATCTAACCCTTCACTGTCAACATAAAAACACGAAAATGCCCACATTCAATAAACCGTCCCAATCGACAGAGATATAAAATATAACTGCCTATAGCCATTTCAGGGTTACGATCTGTTTGTTCGGCGTTATTAGCTATATGGGCACAATGACGTCACAAGCTCTGAAATACTTAGTTGTAATTATTTTGTGATGTAACATTTTGGTCATCAGCCCTACGATATAGTAACAAGAAAGCCGTGAGACCGTTCTCACCAGACTGTCCCTCTCTAACACGTTTTTTTGTGAAAGTGAAAGTTCAATCCGATTGTCGTTGTCATTTTAGTTTTATTTCAAACTTTGAACACATGATCCACGTGACCTAGTGACGTAGTTTAATGCAACAGAGTTACAGACTATAGACAAAGTCTCGCAAAAAGCCCCTCTGCACTCTATTTTATAGAGAGGGGCTAAAATGACAGTGTCTTTGTCATACAAAACATATAATCGGAATCATGTCAATTTTTGTGACATTTCTTAATATTGCTTCTTTTCCTTGGGTTGCCTATACTAATATTATAAATATGAAAGATTTGAGTGTTTCTTTACATCGAATAGACTCTGAAACTACTGCACCGAGCTCTTGGGAAGCTACACTATTTCCGGGTAACATTGGCTATACTTAATTCCTGTATTTCCACGGGAACAGGAGCTACGCGGGTGATTTAACAATATTTTCTAATGGTTAATGGTTTTACAAATCAGTTTAGTAGTATCAAAGTTAATTTACAAACAAATAAACTTTTTCTTTTCATTATATTAGTCTGAACATGTAAAATAGTATTAAGTATTTCTCATTAATTTCATTTACAAAGAACATTCAATAAACAAACTAACATAAACATTTGGAATAACAGTTTATTTATCATTATTATTGAGCAATTAACAATTTAAGCTTACGTTAAAAGGCTTTCGTTGAATTTATAATTGGTTATTTACTTTGCGACTAATAAAAATATTTTTTTAACTGTTTGATGACACAGTAACTGCAGATTTGGAATAAAAGTTTTATTGATAGGAAAATTGAATGAATACTTACAGTGTTAGATGGTCTAAGGTATTAACCGATGCCCGCCGAAGTGAAAATTTATTTCAATTCCCGCTTCCCATGGGAACTTATTCTCGGGATAAAAATGCCTATGTGTTACTCCAGACTATAATGTATATCTGTACCAAATTTAAGCCCGATCCGTTCATCATCCGTTTGAGCGGGAAAGAGTAACAAACATCCATTAGATCGTAATGAGGTGTTACATTGCAAGAAACTGACATAATTCAAAAAATTCCGAAAATAGGTATACAAAAGTCCATTGCAATATTTCATTAAACCTATAAATATTTGTCATGAATGGGTTAGAAGTAGTCAAACTGAATTATGTATATGACGACATTCTTTTCGTGACACAAATGCTTGAAAAATTACTCAAACCTATTTAAGAGGCAGTTACATTTTATGACTGCATATAGAAAGTGTAGGGGTGTAGTGGGGCCCTACCAACACCTCCGGGCCCAAGTCAACCTCACGTGCAAGCTCGTGCACCTGCTGAACAACGGACGAGGCTCTGACGTCGGCGGTCCATTTCAACACGGCGATGGGCTCACCACCTGTTACGTGGGACCGAATTGTACACGGTGAAATGTGGGCCGGTATAGGCCTCTGCCTACCCCTTCGGGGATAAAGGCGTGAGTATATGTATGTATGTATGTATAGAAAGTGTAGGTATGCCCTAATTGACATACTACCCGTTCACGCTAAGTTTGTCGATCGCCTCCCCTACTACGCCTCTACACTAGCGGCAAACTCAGAGCGAACGCCGCGAACGGGCTATACCAAAGTAACCCTTTTAAATAGTTGTCGCAGGTCGTTATTTTTAGGGACATAAGTCTTATATTGCCATAAATCTGTCATCGCGTTTAATAAGGCGTCACGTAGAGGTAGCGTATTTTCAAACTATGTTTCAGAAATAATTACTAAATGTGCGGTGTTGAACAAAAATGTAATATAACTTACTGAATTATAAGATACGATAATTTACTATTTATTTGTAACTAGCGGACGTCACGCGGTTTCACCCGCGTACTTCCCGTTCCCGGGGGAATACAGAAATAAAATATAGCCTATGTTCACTGCAAAGAGTGTAGCTTCCCAACTATGAAATAATTTTTCAGATCGGTCCATTAGTTCCGGAGCCTATTCGATGCAAACAAACAAACAATCAAGTCTTTCCTCTTTATAATATTAGTATAGACTAGCTGATGGTAGCGGCTTCGCCCGCGTGGAAATGGGTTCCCGTTCCCGCTTCTCATGGGAACATATTCTATTGAAATGTAGTCTATATGTCATTCCAGACTATAATCTACCCCGGTTCCAAATTTCAACACGATCCGTTCAGTCGGTAGAGCGTCATTGAATAACAAACATCTAAACATCCTCACAAACTTTCATTTTTTTTTTTACGTGAGGGAAAATTCTCATGGATGTTATGCCGGACTCCTACCGACTAAAAAACCTCACGTAACGCCCAACAGCCTATGGTTGTGAGCCCCGGGTAAGCCCTCAGAAGGATGTCCCAGGACTCCCAACAGATCTACGGCCGCCACTGCGGCCTCGCCCAGGGGGTGGTTCGGGTGCTTTCCCGCGTCCTTGGGGGGTTTCGGGTGTGATCTCGCTTCTAAGGGGGGGTGTGCGTGAGTCACAAACTTTCACTTGTATAATATTAGTAGGATCAATGCAGAAATGCGTTTTGAAGTGGCAGTGAGCTGGCCACATCTGTAGGAGAACCAATGGTCGGTGGAGCAAACGAGTTCTGGAGTGGAGACCGCGACTTGGTACGCGTGGGGTAGGACGACCCCCCGCAAGATGGACCGACGACCTGAAAAAGGTCGCAGGGACTGGCTGGATGCGGAAGGCCCAGGACCGTGTGTTGTGGCGTAATTTAGGAGACGCCTACGTCCAGCAGTGGACTGCCATAGGCTGATTTGATTGAGTGCAAAAATGGAGGGTAACTAGTTTTATTTGTTAGTCCCTCTCTATAAAATAGAGTGCAGAGGGGCTTATGTCGAGACTTAGTCTGTAGTCTGTGACTGTCGCATTAAACTACGTCACTAGGTCACATGGATCATCTGTTAAAAGTTTGAAATAAAACAAAAATGACAACGACAATCGGATTGAAATTTCACAATAAACGTGTTAGAGAGGGGCAGCTGGGTGAGAACGATCTCGCGTTGTGATATTGGCATCGTAGTCGCCAAACAATTGGTTCGATTTGGATGCGACTTTTTAAGTTTGTTAACTGACACGATCGCAATTGAATTTTAAGTATCTATAATTAACAAAAATATGTTGCGTGCGACATAATAACGTTTATCACTGCATTTCAAAATTGATGTAGGGATCTTACAATAACACTATTCTAGAACAAACAGATTTAATATTCTATGCAAACGCAGTGCTATAATTTCATTTTTTTAAGGCCATCATCATCATTAGAGATGTAGACCGTCATGTATTTTTTCTATGTATAAGTAAGTATTTAGAAATATATAAGTATGTCTATCAGTTGTCTGGATCCCATAGCACAAGCTTATATTAGCTTAATTTGGGCTAGATGATATTGTGTGAAAATGTCCACTAATATTTATTATTTTATTATTTTTATGTATGTGCCTCGGGAAAAAATTCCAACTTGACCAATTATGTATTGATAAACAAAATTGTATTCATTTCCTAATTACGTATCTCACATTCCAATCTAAATCTAACTATTGATATTGATCAACTAAATTAACATTATTTATTTTTCTAATAGATTGTATCCTCAACTATTATTTATGGGATTTTTGTTCAAATATTTTTATTGCTTTAATGAGATTTACTGCGCAATTAACGATAGTGTCGATTACATTGTAGGATCGTATTTTTTTAGAACTTCTGTAAAGTCAACAACCCTTTTCATAGAAAGTTTTAACGAGTTTTAGAAGTGTTTAAATAAGTCGAAGTATATAAAAGTTGTGACCATTTCTTGTCATGTGACAGCCCTACTTAGTAACTCGGGTAACTCCAGATAGAGTTATTTTTTTATATATCTAGCTCGTCAAAATGACGCCACCCGCTTGATGGAAAGTCATGGCGACAACTTATGGATTTTATAAAAGTTAAGTGCCTACCAGACGCCAAATTGTTAAAAGAAGATAGAAGATATACATTTTAGCGTGCAAGAAAGAGAGAGATGCGATCGGTTTTTGTGCGCTTTTAACGAAATAAATTAATTATAAAAAATCTATAACCAATATGAAAAAAATGCTCTAGTGCAAATGAAGATTTTCCTATTATCTTTCTTATAAATATTTAATATTATAAAAACAACTTATAACATACGAGATCTTGCTAAAAAATTCATGAAATCGAGGTATTTTCAACCCAAAAATCTATCGAGGATTTTATCAGTAATCGTGTTTCCAGCCTAGAGCGTTTTTAGTTCATGAACTGAAGTTGTCTGTGTTCAAATTTTAATTCAACAGACCTCACGAGTCCTGAGATCTAGATCAAAGTAATAGTCTATTTGGCGTCATATGGACTCTTAAGGTAAATCAAAATGCCGTACTGAACCCAACGACGTATTATAATTAGACACGTCATGCGCGAACATCAAGGCTTTCAAAAACAGCAGATCTTTTATAGCTACTTACATTTAAAAAAAGAATTTCTTTAAAATTATCTATGGTAGCATGTATGAAAAGTAAGGCAATTGCCCGACTTATTGTTGCCATTTTTCAGTGTCGGTAACGTATCTATAGTGCTGAACACATGTAATTTAACGTCAATTCTCTAGAGGTCTACAGCTCTTTCAAAGTCTTGTTATATTATGAATCTGTCACAGGATCTTGAACGTATTTCCAAAATACGCGTCGAATATGACACATCGCTTGTCTACTTGACGTCAGCGTACACGCTCAGTTTACAGCAGCAAAAAAAATTAAATTAAAAAATGTAAATAGTGGATTTTCTAAAAGTTCGATTAGATCAGAATACCGTGCTGAACCCAACGACGTATTACATTTAGATACGTCATGCACAAACAACACGGCTTTCAAAAGCAGCAGATCTTTTCTACATTTAAAATAAGAATTTCTTTGAAATTATCTTTGGTAGCATAGCATGTATGAAAAGTAAGGCAATTGCCTGACTTTTTTGTTGGCATTTTTCAGTAACGCATCTATAGTGCTGAACCCATGTAATTTAACGTCAATTCTTGAGAGTTCTACAGCTGTTGCAAAGTCTTGTTATATTTTAAATCTGTCACAGGATCTTGAACATATTTCCAAAATACGTGTCGAATATGACACATCGCTTGTCTACTTGACGTCAGCGTACACGCTCGCTCGGTTTACAGCATTTGGACCGATGGAGTGTGTGATCATGATTTATTTAGTATAATTTTATTTTGTATTATGTAATACGTATGTTTATTATGTACATATCTTTGAAATTACTGAGATCTGTTCGCGTTTGTGAAATGGATTGGCGACTTGCGAAAAAAGCATCTTATTACAGAACGTTTTCCAAAACTTGGGAATTTCTTGAGGGTATAAGTGTTGTAAGCAAAAACTAACCTCGTGCTAACCCATGAGAACGGAGTGGTGATCATAAAGGCTTATAAATCTGGCAGAATATCATGGAAACAGACGTTCATAAAGTAGGTAAATCGAGGACAAATTGATAATGATCTGATCTGTTCAAATTTTCAAAAAACCGAAAATTACTAGGTATACACAAAAAAATTGTCTGAAAAACTTTCTATTAAACGGCTGAAAGTTCAACACCCTTGATATCAAGTACACCCTCGAAAATCAAACAGCAATATGATAGCACACATTGTAGTTTACATTGTACACAATATCATACGTCGTCGATTAACCCAAATTACCCTGCACAAACATTCGGGTCGTTTATGGCGGTTGTAAAAAATCGATCATGGTGTGCGGACATATTTATATTAAAACGACAGACGAGGTATCGTAAAGAATTGTAGTGTGAAGTGTATAATTCCACTTGGAATTAACCCTTCAACGATTGGTGAAAATTTTGTGGAAATAGGATCGGTACTTTTATTGGATTTTCGTGGTTGGGCATTGTCTTCTGTCTGTCCGAAACGATGTTGTTGAAAGCGCATGAACACAATATATATTATGAGTAGGCTTTAATTAGCTATATTGTTATCATAAAGTACTACTCGACTCAAATGTGACGAAGGGAAATATCTCTATAATCGACCGATTTTTTTTTGACCTGAACTAAATTTACGAAGATGGATACATGAATTCGGATTGCATCCTTTCAACGGTACTAAGGCTATTCCAGTACCTGAGGTAGGGTGCAGGTGGTTAGGACCATTCCATGTATTAGTCAAGAACGCTTGGTCGAGTAGTAATTTATAAATGGTTATTAGTCTGCAAGCCTTCCTAAAATAAAAACATAAATAAATAAATAGTGGCCATGAGCTGGCCGCATCTGTAGAAAAATCCATGGCCGATGAAGGAAACGACATCTGGTGTGGAGATTGCGGCTTGGTAAGCGTGGGGTGGGAGATTGGAGAGGACTACGGCCAGCAGTGGCCTTCCATAGTACGATTTGCATATAGACATATATGGTAAAAACAATTTTATTATTTTCTTAGATAGCTCACTAGTAGCTATACAGTACTATGTGACTATGGCTGAGGTTGCGGTTGGCGGTTGCGGTTTCTAACCTCAAAATGTCAAAAACCAATGAAACCGAATCTATGGTTTCATTGGTTTTGACATTTTGATGGCCTCAGCATAATGATGATATTTTTCACTAAAAATGAATTTGTACGAAAAATAAAAGATGAACATCAATACTATTATATTTTTCTAAGCACAACAAGGTGCTAAATACACATTTCATTATCATTAATCACCAATATTTTCCTTGACCCGAACAAGACCCCCATGGATAGTTTTTCCCGCCATTATTCATTTTCATATTATTAGAACTTATTACATTTGTATCGCTAAACGATTGATTTATCGGAACACGCGAGGAACTAATTACTAGTGGTAAACAATATGGGTAGTGACGTGACTCTCACTAGTGATGTACGACGTCTGGTGGAAGTTATCGATGAAATTGCGGAAGGCGTGCAACAGATGATGTGATTATATCGATTTCATTCGGCAAGTAGAATGTGCAGTGTTGTACTCGTATGTCGTTAATGTTCTACTTGAACAGTATTTCTATCTTTTACAATAGACAAAGTGGCATAAAAATCTTTCTTTTACAATACACAAAGTGGCATATAAGAACTATACTGGCAAACCTTGAAATAAGAATAAGGAAGGGTTACTTTCCTTCAAGGTTAAAAGAGGTAATGTCATTATCCACTTCTAAAATGGAGATACTACTATTCAGCTGACTCATTGACACACCATCATTACCTAGTCAAATCATTGACGCGAACTGCTCAGCTTAATTTACCCCTCTAGGTTATATCAACCCGCCCCCAGTTCAGTAACAGATGATGTGATAGTCCTCAGAGAGGAAGTACGGTATTTGTTAACATTCATCAGAGAATTACATAAGCAAATCAAATAATTCACATTCATATATTAAGCAAAATAACATACTATCTATTTTGATTTATGACATCATTGACATCTACTCATGTTAATGCCATTACATAAAATAGTAAAAATATGACGCTGACCGCTGCACAATTTTAAAAATTAGGTTACATTTGAACAAGTTTCTGTAGTTGATTTATATCCGAAAATGGAGAAGAATTTTTACGACTCCAGAATATTTACTCGACCGAAATCATGAAAAGACAAGTTAACAAATAACGTTTAAATACTAATGTCTGATTTATTAATATCATCTTCCCTGTTAGCAGAAACTTGTTATACTGCTGCTACCCTTGCATAACACCTGTTGCACAGAGATCTGTTAATATTGTATTATACTTGCTGCTTTTCGATGCTTCCTTCAATATGCACTAAAGCCTAGTAACTATAAGTACCTGGAGTTAGGTTTGTTTTTCAGTAAACAGAAACAAACAGTATTTTCTGTGAGGTCGTTTCGTGACAATTACTATTTTACAAATGTTATATATAAACTTAGTATTGTAGGTTGTTTTAATGCTTAGCTACTCAGTTAGTTGCTATACAAGTACGAAGTAGCGCGACAAAATTAGAACAACATTAAGAGGACGTATGACGCCAAATGGACTATTATCTTGATCTAGATCTCAGGACTCGTGAGGTCTGATGAACTAACATTACAACACAAGCAACTTCAGTTCATGAACTAAAGATCTACTAGCCTGAAAACACGATTACTAAAAAAAACCTCGATACTTTTAATTTTTTAAAACACCTCGTTTTAGTTAAACTTTAGGCTGGATCTCTATAATTATCTATTATTTGGATATAATTTTTAATGTATAAGAAAGACAATACTAAAAACTTCATTTACACTAGTCGGTTTTTTTAATATTTATAATAGTTTTCTTTTTATCTGTAATTATCTGTTTTTTAGCTTTCATATCATTTCGCTGAACGCGCTCCAAACCTTCTCTCTCTTTCTTTCCTCACGAAATCTGTATGCGCTATCCTATACCGATTACGATTAGTCTGGCTGCGCGCCTTGTAGGAAGCGGACCTATGCCCGATTGCGTCACACAATGCTCAATTACGACATCGATAGATCGATTAAAAAACTTTTGAATTCCTGAAGTAACCTAGGGGCGGTGGCTGTAGGTGCATAAAATCTTAATTTGTGTAAATAATAAATGTAACTAATTATAAAAGTTATAAATATAAAGACCAAAAAAATGACTAAAAAGGAACATAAAAACGTTTTTCGCTCGTAGACCGAGAAAAATAAAAAGCTAAGAACCGTATTGATTGTTTACTATCCGATGTAAATTTTCTTTATCTTACTTAGCCTCTTCACGAAGGCTTGTAGAAACTGGGGTGTTACTTTTGTGTGGACTAGGTCGGTATGATTTGGCATATTATCTCCTCGATATTGTTGCCACCGAGAATCATCTAAGTTCCCAATGGCGTTACGGAATGCCTGTACCAGGACCTCGTTCGTTGGTCAGCACCTGCACTGCTTCAAGTGACGTCGGCCTGGGCCTAGAAGATCTTCATGGGGTCCAGACCTTATCTGCATATTAGCATCTGCCCAGTTGCCTTCAAGCCCAACCATATTTCAAACCAGACGCAGCTTTTATTGGCTGCCAGGAGCAGCAGCTATGAATTGAATTTTCATCCCCATTGGCAAAGTTGAGAGCGACTGCTGTCTTACATCCCCAAGCTCGATTGGTTGCCTAATTGAACTGGACGCTTTCTAGGAACAATAATAATAAACCGGCCAAGTGCCAGTTGAACTCGCCCATGAAGGGTTCCGTAGCAGCAAGTAACATAATGTAAAAGTTCGTGTAGTTCGTTGTAACTTTCATTGATGTTCGCAGTGGTAGTGATTTTTCTCGGCGAAAATTGCGGTATATGACGTATAAAAAAAAAACGACCTTCTTGATTTCGTTCAAACCGTTCTTTGGTAGATTTTATCACAATGTACATCATATATATTTTTTAGATTTATCATTCTCTTAGTTTAGAAGTTAGAGGGGACACACACACACACATTTTTCCATTTTGGAAGTGTCTCTTGCGCAAACTATTCACTTTAGAAAAAAAATATGTTGTAAACCTCAATAGCATTTTTCGAGACCTATCTATTGATACCCCACACATATGGGTTTGATGAAAAAAAAAATTTGAGTTTCAGTTCTGAGTATGGGACCCCCAAAATTAACTGCTTTTTTTCTCGTTTTATACAAAAATCTGGATGCGGTTCACAGAATACATCTACTTACCAAGTTTTACCAGCATAGGCCTTATAGTTTCGGAGAAAAGTGCTGTGACACACGGACGGACAGACAGACAGACAGACATGACGAATCTATAAGGGTTCCGTTTTTGCCATTTGGCTACGGAACCCTAAAAATGTCATACAAAACCCAGAAACCGCCACTACTAGGAGTGCGGGCGAGTCGGTGCCGGAAGTAATTGCACGGAACATAAAACAATGGAGTCGGCTAATTCAAGTACAAAAAAGACAGTGTAAGTATTTAAAAAAAAATCTGTAAAATATAACACTGTCTTTAGACTTTCGACTTAATAGTAGAAAATTGTCGGTGATATTTTCAAAACAAATTTATTGTTTCAAAAATACTTGTTGATTCACATAAAAGAATAATCATTTTATTGAAGGTACTAATGAAAGAAAAATGAGTTTTAACTGAATGATGATGCTGTTGGGCGCAACAGCGCCAGGTCCTCGTGGTGGGTCTGGACGTGAACACTCTCTCGCTCGAGACCTTGATGCGAGCCATGCTCTCCAGCGGGAGTAAGTGGGACTGCGCCGCCTCTCTCTGCGAGCAGGTTATGCTCTTGAAAGAGGCGGTGGGGTGGGTACGGGAGAAAACTTTCCCACCCGAGTTCCGCAGTTGGGCTAGCGACATGTCTTCTCCGAAGACTATCGGCCTCCATATGCCTGAGGACGGCGAGAGGGCTACTCACCGTCCTTACAGAAGCAGGCCCATGACGGCAGCGTGACGTGAAAAGTTCACGCACGGCCTTAGAAGCGGGATCACACCCGAAACCCCCCAAAGACGCGGTATAGCACCCGAACCGCCCCCTGGGCGAGGCCGCAATTGTGGCCGTAGGTCTGTTAGAAGTCCTGGAACATCCTGCCAAGGGCTTACCCGGGGCTCCCAACCATAGGCTGTTGGGCGTTACGTGAGGTTTTTTAGTCGGTAGGAGTCTCTAGCACTCATGATGGATTTTATCTCACGTTAAAAAAAAATGTATTATTAGTATCTTTTTCTTCATTCAGTCTTTTCAAGAAGTGGAGGCACTGGCGAGTGCGTGTCCCTCTCGGAGACTTTGATAGGATAAAGAGTGAAAAACTGGAAGATGAAAGCGTAAGGAGTATGTATCTAGGCTTAGTCAGTGAAAGGCTTGCAAACGCGAGCCTTTCCGACTTAGATGTGGATGAATGCTGGAATATTATGAAAGAAAGTATAGTGGATAGTGCAAAAGAAGCATGTGGGAGTGCAAAGAGACATGAACATTCGAAAGGTGATGCCTGGTGGGATGCGGAGGTTCAATCCTGCGTAGCAAGAAAGAAGAAAGCGTGTTTGGATTATGTTATCATTATCTTGCCAGGATTTGGGATTGATGGTGCGCTGCTTCGTGCCGTGTAGTCTACATATGTGGGATGTACGGCATGTGTGCGGGTGGGCGGCAGCCTGTCTCCCTGGTCTGATGTCAACATTGGCGTCAGACAGGGTTGCGCGCTGTCGGCCCTGCTGTTTGTCCTGTACCTGGACGATTGTCTTAAGAGAGTAAGATCGATGAATGTTGGATTGCGAATGGGTGACTTACTTGTGAATGTAAACTGTTTGCTGTATGCAGATGATGCCGTGCTCATAGCCGAATCGCCATCAGAACTACAGTCTCTAGTCACAGTGATGAAAGATGAGAGGCTTACATTTGAACGCGACTAAAACGAAAGTGATGGTATACGAAAGAGAAGAGGACAGAACGAATGCCAGGATAACTGTAAATGATGTAGTGCTGGAACAGGTGGATAAGTTGTATGTTTAGGATGTGCATTAACCAGGGATGGACGGTACACCACTGATGTAGAAAGGAGGGTAACTGCGGAAAATAGAGTGAATGGAGCGTTAGGCAAACTTTTGGGTACCAAAACCCTACGTCAAAAGGCCTAGCTCGCGGTATACAGTGCGGTGCTGATACCTATGCTAATATGTGGAAGCGAGAGTTAGATATGGCAGGAAACGCATGAAAGTAGAATAAACGCGGTCGAGATGCGCGCGCTACGCAAAATCTGCCGGGTAACGCTCGCAGATCGCGTTCGGAATAAAGATGTAAGAAAGAGAGTTGGTCTGGAAGAGAGTGTCGGTGTTAAAGTAAGGAGAGAAGTGCTACGATGGTTCGGGCATGTGGAGCGAATGAGTGATGAAAGAATGACAAAACAGATATACAACGCGAAAATGGATCGACGTAGGAGTCGGGGAAGGCCACGACACATCTACCACGACCAAATTAATCGTGTGTTAGTTGAAGGTGGTGTCAAGAGCCGAAGGATCCGACGTGCATGCATGAAAAGAAAAATGAAAGTTGAAGAAGCAAGTGAGCTCGGTTCTTTCTGCCTACCCCGCAAGGGATTTGGCGTGAAGGTAGATAGATAGTTAGTATCTTTTTCATCATTGTTCTTTTACAGTAAAAAAGGATTATTCGTTCTTCATAATTCGCCTCGGTGCGGTGGTGCATTCGGTAGTCTAGCCGATGACCGCGCTGAGGCCCTGATTTTATTCTGGGGTCGGGCCGAATATTTGTGTGATCCACAAAATGATGTTTCAGAGTTTGGGTGCTCGATAGTCCGTTTGTTGAGGAAGGTTTATAACATTACACTTCAACGAATAGGAGCAACTATGAATAAAGTTTCGAAAACGGGAAAATTTATTTCTTTTGAGAGTATACGTTGCGTGCGCTGAGTAAATATAATTAAAGTTACATAAAAATTGTGTATTGCGAAATTGTTCATTTTAAAGTTCTATAAAAAATCTCCTCCTATTTTTATAAGTAGTATGACACGGTCAATTTCAAAAAAAGTAAAATTTAAAAACCGACTAAAACTACTCACACAAATATCTACTCCATTCTATTCATTGTTCGCCAGTGCTTTGTGATCCGCCCCTACTTGCGTTACTATCGTAATCTGTCACCGACTGACACGGCGCCGCGTGAATATGGCGCGCGATCTGTAGCAAAGGGGTGCGGGGGTAGCGGCAGTGAATCCTGCGATTTGGTTAGGGTCAGGCAAGCTCTTAATTAAATCAAAGTGCCACATAAATATACGAAGCTGGGTGTAAATACTACAAGCATTGTTATTTTTCCCGCGACTCCAACTGCACGGCTTGCTCCAGGGTGCAGTTCAGTAAATAGTATTGACAATACGCAAGCCAAACACGAGGCAGTTTTATCAGTTCTGTTTGCACGCGAGCGACTAATTAGTGAACTTAAACAATAAGGTGAGACGGCGGTATTGTCGTGAACACGCGGATATGCTAGTGATGTTCTTTTGTGAACGACGAAATTGGAAATATCGATAAAAAGCTTGAATTGTTTTTCAACACAATCGCAATATTTGTTATTCAAGGTAGGCTTTCAATGTAAAACATAGGTTGTTGTTTAAAAAAAGTAGGTTCAGTAAACTACCGTCGTATTGTGCCACTCCATTTAAACAGGTGTTTTTATATTATTCACAAAAATAATTGTGTGTGTCGATCATATTGTGTATCATGCCATCTCAATAGTTCCAAAAATTATAAGCACCACATTTTAAATTCAGAAGCCAGTATACCCTTGGAAAATCATAACTACTTAAGGGTTAGTTCCAATCTCATCAGGATTCGCTTCGGGACCATTCGTTTTTCTAAAATGTCTTATGAACTGTATGAGGGGAAATGACCAAAAAATGCAATATCTCTTTATTGAAACAATTCAATACAGAGGTATTGAATTCTTTCCCCAGAACTAAACATAACTGTTTCAGTCTATGAATTCTTCTCTTTAGACCAGTACGAATCTTTCTAGTCTCTAGCAATAAAGTTCTGACTCCTCATTTCTCTACTCCTTCTGGAGTTATTTTTTGTTAGATCGCTTTTACATTAAAAATTTACTCTATTCATATATTGTGAAAGAATTGGAGCAAACGAGTTCTAGAGTGAAGACCGCGTCTCGGCAAACGTGGGTAGGACGTCCACCCGCTAGATGGACCGGCGACCTGGTAAAGGTCGCAGGCTGGGACTGGATGCGGAAGGCGCAGGACCGTGTATTGTGGCGTAAATTAGGAGAGGCCTACGTCCAGAAGTGGACTGCGATGGGCTCATTTGATTGATTGCTTTGATTGATAATGTAAAAATAATGAATAAGTAACCTACTGGATCTAAAGAATCATGGCGGATTTAACCTTATATCTTATAATCTAAAATCTCCTCGTAAAATATTCCTAATAGAAAACTCTCATCTATTATTATCACAACGAAGATAAAATTAGTGTTTGACTACATCAATACATGAACTGAAAATAAAAATCAGTGGCTAAGGCGACACGCTCGACCAACGACGACGGTCACATTTAATAGTGAAGTGAATTTATATTATCGAACGTAGACAAAGCGAGCAATCTCTGAAGAATCTTGAGCGATATCCGTCTGTCATGTACACCCCACACAGGCGGATGCATATTTAGGGATAAGATAAAATGAGAGTTATCGATAAAAAGTATCGATAACTGTTTATTAAATCAAATTTGTAAGCCGCCGCTTTTATATGCTTGATATAAATCATAATTTTGAGATGAAAGGTTTATAGTTTAAAACTAAAATACCGCTTATTCTAAATAAAGCTGAAATAGTGTTACTAGTAGAAGATTATTAAAGACAGAAAAAGTCCTTGGTTGGTGACTATCTTTCCCTATTAAGTACGACCCAAAACATAGTAGGGCGTTGACGTAACGTTATATGGGGCCACGAGCACCCAATGTATATCAAATTTGAACCGGACAGAGATTAATGATCAGGGGAATAATATGTGTCAACAGCTACATTGATAAAGCATGTCGACATTATTACTACACCTTTTGTATAATAATAATGACAAATAACCGTAATCTTATGATAGAGCTTTTAGTCCTCACCCTTCAAATAAAAATAATGCTGTCACCTTTTCGATTTCGTACGTTGTCGATTGTATGTAAAGTATGCAGATGTTTTAACAAAATATTAAAATTCATAAGGTTTTTAAAAATAAGTTTTGTTAAATAAGTGCACCGGAGTTAGTACATTATGGCTAAGAAAAGTTAAGGAAAAATTAATGAGACATTGACGTACTGACACCGTAAGTATATCGATAGATAATTTTAAGATTATCGATAAAAAATATTCACCCTCCTTAATCTGTAAGCACACGACTAAAATAAGAATAACACGCGGCAACAGGCGGTCAGGACTTTTTGTACTCTTTTTCCAGCGGTCGGGTTAAGCACGATCTTGCAGGCTTAGATAATATGTACTCTGATGGTTTTCAGTTCGGCTTTGTTAGTTCTAAAATAAACTTGCTGGTTATTTTGATACTTGAATATAAGAATGTTTGTTTTTTCAGTGCGGTGGTTTGACTTGATATTCATATTTTCAATACATCAGTCTATTCAGAGAGGAATATTTTATTGAAGGAGTTTTATATTTTAAGAGCGGTACATCTTTTGAAATGTTTATGATTTATTAAATTTAGATTTTTATTGAATTACTAGCTGTTGCCCGCGACTTCGTACGCGTGAAAATTATGTTATAATGCCAATTTGATTGCTCTCTGCTTAGCCCCTAGGATATGTAGCGTGATAATATATAGCCTATTTGAAGACCCTACCCCTAGTTAATATTTGTGCAAAATTAAAATCAAATCTATTGAGTACTTTACGAGATCCTTCCGGACAAAGCAAAGCAAACAGACAAACAGACAAAAAATTGTCTAAATATATTTTCGGCTTCGGTATCTTATGTTGAACACCCAGCGAGTATTTTTTTTTAATATTTCTAATGTACAGTTTTGACTTTTCTATCATTTTATTATATGTATAGAAGATAGCAGAAATAGAACTATTAATGAGAAGAGGTATGGAGAAGAAAGAGTTACCTACAAAATATTCTAAATCTTTATCAAAGTACGGCCCGCGGTCCAGCTCCGGCCCGCGAAACCATTTAATCCGGTCTTCCGACGGTCCTTAGACATGAATAGTATATGGCTCGCGATAATTATATTTTGACGGTTCAGAAGTATTATGTAAATTATGCTTAGTAGAATAGTAGATGCAGAAGGAGGCAGCTGGCAGAAAATTATGGAGATGAGAATGAGAATTTTTATTCTGGATAAACAGTCGACTATGTGTTATTTAGACTATCATCTATCTCTGTACCAAATTTCAGCCTGAAGCGTTCAGCCGTTAGAGCACGGAAGAGTAACATACCTACAGCCACACATCAGTATTAGAAAGAAGTAAGATTAAAAATTTCACCACAAAATGCATTTTTCCTATAATTCTGGCCCTCCTCTGAAAATTCTTAATTTTTCTGGAGCCTCATTCCAAAAGTTTGCCCACCACTGGTCAAGAGTAACCAAAACTTATTGCAACGGAGGAACGACGAATCTTACTCCAGAAATGAGAGATAAAAGACAGGTAATCGGTACTACTAATGCCTTTTTTTTACGTGAGGGAAAATCCTCTCAGGATGTTATGCCGGTCTCTTACCAACTAAAAAACCTCACGTAACGCCCAACAGCCTGTGGTTGGGAGCCCTGGGTAAGCCCTCGGAAGGATGTCCCGGGACTCCCAACAGACCTACGGCCGCCACTGCGGCCTCGCCCAGGGGGTGGTTCGGGTGGTATCCTGCGTCTTTGGGGGGTTTCGGGTGTGATCCTGCTTCTAAGGGGGGGCGTGCGTGAGTTGCTCACGTCACGCTGCCGTCATGGGCCTGCTTCTGTAAGGACGGTGAGCGACCCTCTCACCGTCCTCAGACCCCCGGTCATGGAGGCCGATAGTCCTCGGCGAAAACTACTAATGCCTTAAAAATTATACTACAAGAGCAAGAGATTAATGATAGGACACTTATTGGGTGATCCGTTCAGATACCTTGTTTAAAGGACCCAAAAATATACAAGGGCACCAAGTGTGATGCTGATGACAGGGTAGTGTCCATTGACCCCACTTATTCGTTCATATTATTTTTTATGAATAACAATGTGCGAAAAGGGAAGTTTATTTTTTCGTTATATTTTATCCTGTGTTACCTTCCAAATTCTGAAGACGTCCAGCATACTGTATTACCTGTAAAAAGATGAAATTTATATTAGAATCACCATTGGTATTTAAAAGTAAACATTTCAGCTTCGATTTTTTGAAAAGGAGCCGCCAGACTTATGAAAAGCCAAGGTGAACGAGCGATTGGAGGCCACAAGACTGGGGCCATCAAGTTGGCGGCCTAATGAAGTGACTTTTCACGCATCGCTTGTAGAACCCATGAAACGGAGGGAACACGCAAACAGAGTTTTAAGTTTTTCAAATTTTTAAATTTTATGATGAAAGTATCGAAGTCATCTTTGATAACCTCAAGATAATGGCTTTCCATTTCTCATATAGAAAGAAAGAAAAGAAAGAAAAATGTTTTTAATCCTGCCAAATGGATAGTACACCGATACACCAAACAATAACTTATAACTATACTTAATATAATAAAAAATAACAAATAAAAAAAAAAATCTTGTTCCGTATACCGATGCACGTCCCACCCGCGCAGGATAAGGCCGCCTTTCAGCATTATGTCGCCACATGTGTGAAAACATATCGCTTTCCCCATGCAACGACGCTGATTTTCAAAGGCGGCCCCAACGAGGCGAGGACAGGGAGACGGTCCACGGAGGAAACAAAATAAAAACAAAACTAATCGTACACGCTCTTGTGCGCCTTAGAAACAAACAAATAAATATAATACATAACATTAATACAACATTTAAAGTCCGTTCACAGCTATTTTACAACAGGAAGTTATTTTACCTCTAACTGTAAATGGACCACAACATCAAAACTAATCAAAACAAAACACACACAACGCTAACAAAACGCAATTATTTAAGTTCTCCGATTCCCCACGCACACCCGCGCCACAAAAATGTCAGCGACGACTCGAAGAATATGTACATACATACCAACTACATTTCACTTCATTGAAGAAAAAGTAATCGGTCTAGATCAGAGCGGAACAGACAAATCAAAAATCCACACTGGTCCGACTGAGACAGCTACAGCGCGTCCGTCTTTTCGGCCAATAGTGTTTTGCCTTACCAATATGTAAATAAATACGTTCCCCTCGGACGGTGGCATGGCGTCCATTAGTGAAAATATAAACTATAAATTGTGTGTAGTTTTACGTTGCTTGGTGTTACCCAATACTTAGTGAGAGTGCAATTTTCTAGTGCTGACCAATGTTTCATTTACCAAACATATTACAATGGAGCCACAATGAACAGAAATAATGGCGTGACGGCCCCTACAGAAAGCCGCCATCATGTTGTAAACAAACAACAACAACAAGATACTATTTATTATTGAGAGAAACAAATAAACAAACAATAATACTACGACGGAAATTTTGAGGTTAGTTATGATTAAACTTTAAATAAACTTAAATTACATTTTATAACTATTGTTGAGAGAAATGGTAACATTGAGGTTAGTTGTGATTAGGTCTAAGTAATTTAATTCTAAGGGCATGTATTTAAATCAACGTCTGTACGCTCCCCCTTCCCGAACAAAAACACTGCTAAGTCCAACCAAAAACACACTGACCTGCACACCAATTAAGTATGCACACTAATTAAATCAAATTCATTACAAATAATGGTTAATGGTACATATTTGCAGAACTGTTTCACTAAACGAATAAGTTCAAAATAGTAAGTATATCTAACAATTCCTTAGCTCAACAAACATTAAATATTTTAAAGTAGAAATCTACCCAATTTACCCTCATGAACATTGCTTATTCCAAACAAAAACCCACACAGTACAAAGAGGTATACATCAATCAATCATCAATACATATAACAAAATCGTAACAGGTCGCTATCCGTACATGAAAGATAAACAAGAATAAATATTATATTATTCCATATTTGTCTCCGGTGGGAACCGAACCCTCCAGCACCGCAGGCGGTATCACTACCGACTGCGCCACAGAGAGCATTATATAATACTCATAGCTTAATATGTCCCATTTATGGATCCCTTATCGTCTCTCGGGTCAGACATCATGGTCCCAATTGTTCTTGCATGAGCTTATGTTTTATGTGTTTAGAGAAAGTTCGCTTTGATTTCAGCCCGCGGAGCGGTGGCGACAGGACATTCCAGCAGTGTGTCCCCGCACTTCGAAAGCAGCCCCTGAAAGCCATAGTCCTGCCCCCCGGAATCGAGAGTGGTGGCAACACCGACCTTTTGCTATACCTCTGCTTGTCGTGCCTCCAACATAACTTTTCATATAGATAAGTTGGTCTTTGTGTATTTATGACTCCAAACAATAGCCCAGCCAAGTGTAACTTCCTCCTCGCATTCATTTTTAGCATTTTCATGCTATTAATAAATGGTGTGACATGGCTCCTCCTTGGAATATCAATGCAGAACCGAACACATGCATTCTGGACTCGCTGTATGATGGCCTCTGTCCTTTTAAGAAGACAGGGACCATATACCGTGTCGCAATAGTTAAACCTTGACAGTATTAAGCTGTCAACTAGTAGTTTCCTCATTGACAAACTCAAATATGGCCTTATATTGTACAGGACTTTTAATCTGTAATAACAGTTACTTATCACCTTATTGATATAACCCTCAAAGCGCAACTCTGAATCCATCACAAGACCCAAGTTTGTTGCCGTCTCCACTCTTTCTATTGCCTGTTCATTTATTTTTATAATAGGGTCTTGTGAAAGTATTGAGCTGACCTGTTTCTTTGATCCCAATATCATGAACTTAGACTTCATTGGATTTAGCAGCAAAGAGTTTTGCTTTGCCCATGATACCACTCTACCAAGATCCTCGTTCAACAGCTCCACTGCCGCTGCTGTGCCGGAGGGTTCAAAATTTAAGTATAATTGTATGTCATCTGCATACATATGGTATTTACAGTTTGTGATTGAGTTCTTAATGTCAGCGCTATACAATATATACAGTAACGGACCCAATATTGAACCCTGCGGCACGCCTCTAACCACTTGGCGAGGGGCAGAACAGCACCGGCTTCCATCCTCCTTGCTAATTTCCACACATTGTGACCTGTCCTGGAGATAGCTTGAGAACCACAATACTGTTTCCCTGGTAAAACCATAGTAAGATAATTTAGACAAAAGCAGTGCCGTATCCAAAGAATCGAAGGCTCTGGAAAAATCCAACAACACCAGTATTGAGCCCTCTCCCACATCTCTCGCCTCCAAGATGTTCCCAACAACATCGGACAGAGCAGTAGCCGTACCCCTACCCTTGCGGAAACCTGATTGCAAGTCAGGCAGCAGTTGGTTTTGCTCGACATACTCCATCATCTGCATATAAATCACACGCTCTAAAACCTTAGAGAGGCATGGGAGAATGCTTATTGGTCTCAGGTCCCTGTAACTCTGTGGGTTACTGTTCTTGGCCAGGGGACGGACTATAGCACATCGCCAGAGGTCAGGAAATGTATGAGTGACAATGGATGTGTTGACAATATCAGTTATGGCCTGAAGGGCTGCAGGCAGAGTCATAGAGAGCATGTCAAGACTAATTCCATCCACACCTTGGGCATTTGTCTGTATGTCTCTCATAATTCTCAATACAACCTCGGGGCCAACAGGCTTCAAACTGAACCGACTGTTAGTGCATCTGTTATACTCAAAATATGTTAGGTAAGATATGGATGGCGCCGTTATTCCTGGGATCGTTAAAAAGGCTTTGTTAATAGCGTCTGGGTCGTCAAAAAAATCCGGCAGTTGAGTCTGTCCGTGCAAAGGCATTATGTCCGTTTTTAAGTTAGTCCACAGACGTTTTGGGTCTTTGATGCTATTGTTAATTCTTTCCTTAAAAAATGCAGTCTTTTCATTGTGTAGGGACACAGAAGCCAAACGCTTCAATTCCTTGTAATAGTTATGGTGCTCATCCCTTCCCGTGGTACGATATCTCTTTCGAGCCCGGTTCCGCAGCCGGAACAACAAACGAATGTTTTCCGTAATCCAGGGAGTGGGTCGATCCTTAAAGGTTTTCTTTTTTAGTGGAGCGTGCAGATCAAACAAAGTAATTACATAGGTATTGAATGCTTGCACCATGGAGTTTACATCCCCCATAGTGCCCAACCGAACCCATGGCAAACAGTCCCTGTCCACCTCAAAGTATTCCATGAGAATATTCTTAATGGGCCTATAAGTAACTATTCTAGGTTTAGGCTTACTCTTTTTAAATACAGTATCACAGACCACAAATGAGTGTCGACCCAGCTCCGGGATGTGGTCCACCACAACATTGCATGTCCTTAGGTCTGTACATATTACGTCAATGAGAGTAGCCCTACTGGAGGTGAAATGTGTCGGTGTTGGTACTATCTGATTCAAGCTCATGCAACCCAGAAAGTCTCGCAATCTCCTTGCCTTGCTCTCATCCGCCAGCATTAGATCACAGTTGAAATCACCCAACAACACCACGCAATCATAGGGAGCCAATGCAACCAAACTGTCAGTCACACTCCCCAGAAATACATCCACATCCAGCCATGGGGGGCGATAGGCCGTCCCCACAAGCAGCTTTCTCCCGTGCATGGTTAGCGTGATCCACATTTGCTCGACTCTTGGATGTATAGGATGCTCTCTCGTACGAGCACTGATACCTGTTCTAATATAGAAAGCGACACCACCACCGCGACCCTTACGTATATTTAAAGGTCGCGGAATATGCCTCAGCCTATACCCCTGCACTGTAGGAGCACGACAAAATTTCGCACACAACACTGGACATATTCAGTGATACTAAACAGATTGCCATAGATATCACTAACCGACCTCCAGTTCTTATCAGGAGCCTTAAGGTGTGACGTAAATCCTCGGATTATCATTGGTAGGGCGTACTAGGGACCCTCGGCCGAAGCCAGATGGTAAGACACAGTGTGGTTTTAGTCGTTAGAAGTCCGGCATAGCAAACTGAGGATTTCACACGTTATAAGAAAAGGAGCTTTAGGGTTAAGCTAGCTCTCATCGCATCGAAACCCTAAGAAAGTGCAATGAGGTGCGACCAGATGTAGCTCAACCCTTACGATGCAAACATGAGTAACATTATTATGATGAAGTTGTACCTTTACATTTAAAAATCACATCAATGTAACACAATGCTTGTACATATCGCAGTTGGTAATAGTACCCATACATTAATATAATTGAATTATCGCTCGTTCAACTGTGCGTTTAATTGTCCGTAACCAGCGGACGCTTCGGCTGATTTATTCCGATTCAGGCCTCAAACTGGATGTAAGCGATGAGCGGGGGCGATAGCGACTGGCGCCAGTGTGCAAGAGAGTAAGTAAACAAAATAATAAGGTACAGGAGGCAATCTGTACATCATACAAAGTGCGCTCAAATTACGCATAAATAGTTCACTCACGGAGTTGGACTTCACGGACACAAGGTCAGAGCATTTTGATAGTAATTTGCGATACATGTTTGAGCGCGAGTGTGCGTATCCGAAAGTAACTTTTGATAGTTGGCACTTGATGGAACTTGTCATAATCTATACTTATATTATAAAGAGGAAAGATGTGTTTTTTTGTTTGTTTGTTTGTAACGAATAGGCTCCGGAACTACTGGACCAATTTGAAAAATTCTTTCACTGTTGGGAAGCTACACTCTTTGCGGTGAACATAGGCTATTTATACATAGATATTTTATTCCCGTATTCCCACGGGAACGGGAACTACGCGGGTGAAACCGCGTGACGTCCGCTAGTACATTATAAAAACGCTATAAAGCGGAACCTTCAAGGATATGTTAAAATTAAAATAAATGTTGAATAGAACAAATTAGTGTTTTCATATTGTAAAGTACAGAAGATACATGAGATTGGTTTCCTTATTATTTTGTGCTAAGTTAGCCGCCCACAGGCACTGCGCTCGAATACAGGCAAACAGCACTCGGGGCTTTTGTTCTTGTTTGTTAGAAGAAGTTCGCCTACTCTCTAGTCGAGTAGCTCCGCTCGTCGCTCATACCCAGTTTGAGGCCTCCTAGCGACAACAATATGTGATTATAAGCTCGCTGACGATTGTGAATGTATGTAGATTACATATTGTAGATTGTGTCACATCACGCCTGTTTATCATCGCGGACTTTCACTGAGGTATATATGACTGACATAATTTTAATACGTTAACCGAGAGAGAACTACCGATTGTGAAGCAGATTGAACAATGTGTGGTGGTTGGATGTTGTAAATGTAGGAAATGACAGTAATATTATTTATTCCTAAGAGACTGTCAGGAAACAACGGAGTGAACTATTTGGCCAGGAGTGAGCATTTCGTTATGATGACTCTCCTTATTACAATATGCTGAAATTGAAGACAATGATTGGAGAGTTTGAAACAAAGTTCATGACATGGAAAACGAGATATCGTCAACTTCAGTATACACAGCTATTCCTCAATAAAAATTACTAAAGGATTGGGTTTAATAAATTTTCCGGGCAAATCCGGCGAGCACAACTATTATCTATACTAATATTATAAAGAGGAAAGATTTGTTTTTTTGTTTCTTTGTTTCTTTGTTTTTTGGTTTGTTTGTTTGTAACGAATAGGCTCCGTAACTACTGGACGGATTTGAAAAATTCTTTCACTGTTGGGAAGATACACTCTATGCGGTGAACATAGGCTATATTTTATTCCCATATTCCCATGGGAACGGAAACTACGCGGGTGAAACCGCGTGACGTCCGCTAGTAGTATATAAATTCAGTGCTCAGACGTGGTTTACTAGAAATATGCGTTTGTCAAACATTTGCACAGCGAGTATGCAAAGTGCCGCCCTGCATTTGATGCATGCCAGTGATGTTTTAATACGTGCTTCGTTCACACAACAACGTATCCTACATCCTACTAATAATATAAATGTGAAGTTTCTGAAGACTTGGATGTTTGTTACTTTATCACGCTCTAATCTCTATTGGCTTAATGGATCGAGTTGAAATTTGGTACAGGAACAGATTTTAATCTGTTCTTTTGATCCCGGGAATATATTCCCATGGGAAGCGGGGTTCATCTAGTCTAATATAAAGGGTGTTTGTTTGTTTGACTTTATTTAGGTAGTTTTTTTTTATTTTAACGTGAGGGAAAATTCATCATGGATGCTATGCCAGACTCCTACCGACTAAGAAACCTCACGAAACGCCCAACAGCCTATGGTTGGGAGGCCCTGGTAAGCCCTCGGAAGGATGTCCCAGGAGGTTGAAATACTTTACAAGCTGGTGAACAATGCTCACCAACGGACGAAGCTCTGGATCAAGCAAAGAATGCGACATTTTTACACAAAGCTATCTAATCCAAATTAAGATCATAAGCCTGTGTGTAAGTTTCTAAAAATACTCAAACTCTACTCGTCTCTTATCTCATCATCACAATACTGGTAACCAAACCAGATACCTTAGCAATGACAGTCAGTGGTTTTGCTAAAAATAACAAGAGAGCAAAATGATGTTTACGCGTTAGTGTGACAACAGCCAAAACAACGTTTCACTTTAATATTCATGTACGGAGCTTATCCTCGCAAACAGAACACGCTGTATATGACGCCGGCTTGCAGATGACTGTCGTGCATCCAAATATGAAGCATTGCGACGCATCAATCAAGAAAGTCATATAATGTAGGACAAGACTTTTTTTTTTACGTGAGGGAAAATTCTCGTGGATGTTATGCCGGACTCCTACCGAGTAAAAAACCTCACGTAACGCCCAACAGCCTATGGTTGGGAGCCCCGGGTAAGCCTTCGGAAGGATGTCCCAGGACTCCCAACAGACCTACGGCCGCCATTGCGGTCTCGCCCAGGGGGTGGTTCGGGTGCTATCCCGCGTCTTTGGGGGGTTTCGGATGTGATCCCGCTACTAAGGGGGGCGTGCGTGAGTTCTGAGTCCTCACGTCACGCTGCCGTCATGGGCCTGCTTCTGTAAGGACGGTGAGTGACCCTCTCACCGTCCTTAGACCCCCGGTCATGGAGGCCGATAGTCCTCGGCGAACACAAGGCGGCGTGTCCCAGGCCGCCGACTGCGGAACGCGGGTGGGAGAGTTCTATGTAGGACAAGACTTGATTTGTATAATGTGATTCGCATATCACAAAACCTTAGTAAGGTCTTATATTCTTTTAAGATCGGCAGCGCGAGTGTAGTGGCATCATTGGTGTTGCAAATGTTCATAGGCTACATTGACCACTTTCTATCAGGTGGGCTGTAAGCTTGTATGGCACTATAGTAGTATTTAAAGAAAGTAAGAAAAAGCTCTTCAACTTAATCGCTCGCTTTCCTTGTTTATCATACAGTGGAGAAAATCTTCGCAAAAACCGAGCAATTCAAGCGAGCGTTTCTTTGTCAAATCAGAGAAATTTGGAACATTCTCCCTATTCTTACAAGTACAGGTTCTTCAAGCGGACCGTGAGGAGGCACATCATTGAGGCGTGAACTTGAAAGCCCCTGACAGTTGTCCTGTAGGCTGTTATAGTAAGTCACTTTCAAAGCCCTTTCCTAACCCATTCGCTACATTATGTCATGACATCTAAATATATTTTAAATGGAATCTCCTGCCAATTTTCACACAAAAAAAATCTTTGCTAACAATTTTAGCCGCCTTTGGTTTTATTTCCTATCAAAGAGGTGGGAAGGGCCCTTCTTTCTCCACGAAACTACCAAACAATACTCCCAGTGGCACCATTAGAGATCCCCACCAATCGAGGAGTACTCTTTCCGGTTTGTTGCAAGAACTAGCACATTAAATCATACTCAGGAAACTGACAGCGTAGGTAAAATAGATACAGGATACGAATTCCTCGTTAGTAAAATATTAGCAGGAGAACCTAAGCAAAGTCTTATTCTAGCCATATTAATATCAGCCGTCTGTCAACGCATCTAATAAGGACATTAATTAATCATGCAAAAGTTTCATATTAACTCAAGTTTATCAAACACGAGCACTAATCAGCACCGTGACTAATGTTCATATTAAGGCACGGTTTTAACTAGACGTGGAATAAACACTGTGTCGTTTTTCATTTAGTTGGAAAACGGTAATCGCAAGGCCAGGATGTGCCAATTAAGGCATTGAAGCTGTCGTTTTGTCGCGCGGGCCGTTTGCACCGGACAAGAATAAGTCGTAAAAGCGAGCTTTTATAGCTGTCTTTCTACTTTATTTCTATTTTGATGGCGGTTAAAATGTTTTATGTAAGATCGTTTTCGATATTACTTTCAATTGTCCGATGATAAAGGGAATCTTAGAATTTGAAAACGATAAAAGCGAGAAATTAAAGATGAGTTACATATTATTGCTTGGGCTGCGACTTTTTTGAAGGCACTTATTCATGTTAGTGGTGTTAATTCCAGTGGCATAATTTGTCAACCTCATACAAGCTCTTTTACTTACGTGTGTGGAAATATGCCATACTTTTTGGCACTTGTTATTACTGTACTGCTCCCCTTCCTACAGGTCAGGCGCAACAGAATTGTAGTGGAATATACGGATTGTTGATCTGACTACAGGAGGAGCAATGCTGAAAACCATGAGAAAACCACTTTTTTTAACGTCCACGTAACGTTTTTTTAACGTCGGGAAAATCCATCATGGATGCTATGCCGGACTCCTACCGACTAAAAAACCTCACGCAACGCCCAAAAGCCTATGGTTGGGAGCCCCGGGTAAGCTCTCGGAAGGATGTCCCAGGACTCCCAACAGACTTACGGCCACCACTGCGGCCTCGCCCAGGGGGCGGTGCGGGTGCTATCACGCGTCTTTGGGGGTTTCGGGTGTGATCCCGCTTTTAAGGGGGGGCGTGCGTTAATTCCTCACGTCACGCTGCCGTCATGGGCCTGCTTCTGTAAGGACGGTGAGCAGCCACCGTCCTCTAACCACACGTGCCCTACCACTGCCCACGTCGAAAGGATGTCTCAGGAATCCCCATGACAAGCGGTAATACAGTTATATGTCGACGTTATTCTCTCTCAAATATAAACCGCAATCTTACGTTTGACCAATAAAAAAGTATTTTTGGTCCCTTCCAATGGACTGAATTTAATTGTCTTCTCTTTCACGCCTCAATTTTGAGTTATTCGCCTGCTTGTGTTAACATGAATATGCATCTACAACTCCTAATTGCATTTGATTTCCCTTACGCTTCATGCAAATATTTGGAATTAAAACAATTTGATTTGGCGTGGTATGTAAATGGATTTGCATCTCATTGCATCAGACGCCATTTTGGAATAAACAAATGTATGGATATGTTATGTTTATATCTGTGATTGTTTAGCCGTTCGATTGATATTGAATCACCCTTTTCAACAGTAGTAGAGGCATTTAAATAGGCAGGAGAATTATTTATAAGGAGAACTATTATAAACTCCTCGGATTTATCAAGGAATTCAGCAGAGGCATACCTATCAGATATTTTGTATCTATAACCTGTTGTATTCTGTCCCACGTAACAGGTGGTGGAGCCTGGAGCCCATTGACTACATGCTGTTGAAGTTTTAAAGCCGCCCCGGAACGCTTTTAACTTGGCTTTGCTGCTACTATGTAACTGGCAGTCAAGACGAACTATTTAAAGTGCATAATGACTGCCAATATTATAGTATTATCATCTTCTGGCTAATAAATAAACGGGAATCCCGGAAGAGACCTGGCACCTGGCTTATCCAGGGCTCTTAGCTGTAGGCAGTGGCAATTGTAATTAATGAAGAATTTCCACACGCCTAAAAACGGTTATAAATAAAAAAGAAAGCCGTGAGATCGTTCTCACCAGACTGCCCCTCTCTAACACCGTTTATTGTGAAAGTGAAAGTTCAATCCGATTGACGTTGTCATTTTTGTTTTATTTCAAACTTTGAACAGAAGATCCACGTGACTTAGTGACGTAGTTTAATGCAACAGAGTCACAGACTACAGACAAAGTCTCGCCATAAGCGCCTCTGCACTCTATTTTATAGAGAGGGGCTAAAAGCGCAGAGTTTGCCCTTACTTAGTGCACAGGAAAACACCAGTCAATACTCCTTATCTACATATAAATCAAATGCTCTTGTATTATTAGCGCAAATGCAAATACGACGAGTAATTTGAAAACTAGATGCCGTGTCGAGAAATATATTTAGCTCAGACTATTCCCCCTCTGGAATTCAATTATGTACATTGTACGTACATATTGACCGTTCATTTTGCTAGCAATATCATATTACTTACCAGCAGTTCAATCTAATCAGTCTATCTAATTCTGGATGAAGGACTATATTGTCCATTTCACTTTGGGAGGCTGATTTTCTTTATTTTGAGCTCGTCAAATTGACGTCGATAGAAAACTTTGGCGCATCTAGCGACTGGGGGCCACTCTCACAGTAAGTAAGACTTCAGACAGTGGTCCTCAAGTTGGTGGCCCTGTGATGTGCCTCTTCACGCTGCGCTTGAAGATTCCGGGATTGTAAGATGAGGAAAACCTGTGTGCGGGCAGGTCGTTCCAGGTTTTTATAGTTCGACAAAAGACCAATCTTTTGAAACGTTCCGTTCAGTTTTGACGAAGTTTCTCTCGACACACTGATGATGGCACTGCAGCAGGGTGTAGTTCTAGTTTCAAGAAGTGGTATAAATCCCGAACCTACCGAGAGAGTCCGTGATAGTTGCCAAAGTCTGAGTTGGGAGTCCTTTCGAGGGCGTACCGCTGTAAGTAGTTAGATGAATGGGGGGTGCCCATACCCAACCTCTGTGGTTTTTAATAGCAGAACTCCGACATAGCATCCATGACGATTTTCCCACGTAAAAAGATAAAGAATTGATCATAATGACTACGTCTCAAGAGTCTGGGTGTTTCTACGTATAATATGTATGTATTTAAAAGTATATAAGTATTAATATCCGTGGTCTGATACCCATAACACAAGCAGGTTATTCCTAGCTTACTTTGGGATCAGATAGCGTTGTGTGAGATGTCCGTGAATATTTATTTATTTATTTTATTTATTTACGTCATTTATAATGTAGATCAACTGCAAAGACTGGGCGTTTCACCTGCGTAGCTCCTGTTCACGTGGGAATACGGGAATAAAATATATAGCCTATGTTACCCGGGGACAGCGTAGTTTCCCAACAGTGAAAGAATTTTTGAAATCGGTTCAGTAGTTTCGGAGCCTATTCGATGCAAACAAACAATCAAATCTTTCCTTCAATTCTTTGATCAAATTCTTCCTTTATAATAATTGCAGGACTTCAAAGGGCTATTTTCGTTTGTCAACAAGGCGGGGAAGTACCATCTTTTACTTGACACCGATTCTAAATCAATAGAAAGTCCCGAACAACGCGTGCAGAGGTGCTACTCATACACAGTAAAGAGAATTATCGCCAGAATGAGCGTTTCAAAAGATCGTTCCTCTGTCGAACTATAAAGACATGGAACGACCTGCCCGCACACGTGTTTCCCTCATCTTACAATCCCGGGTTCTTCAAGAGGAGTGTAAAGAGGCACATTACGAGGCCGCCAACTTGAGGACCACTGTCAGAAGTGGCCCCCAATCGCTAGATGCGCCACGGCTTTCCATCAGGCTGGTGGCGACGTCAATTTGGCGAGCTATAAATAAAAATAAAAAAAGTCTCATCTTACAATGCACCTGGGGCCGTAATTACGTCTACCACAGACCCTTTAGAATCTTTTGTGCTAAATCCTTCCTATCTTATTTTACCCACACCTGTGTATCATTTCTCTGAATTGCAATAAGTCCTTGATGGATATGAGTCGTTTTGCAATATGTGTCACATAGTCGCAGGTGGCGAATCGTTTAAATCGCATTTCCAAAAATTTCGTACGTTTTTTAGGTGTTTGTTTTTGTGCAGAAATATTTACGACTAGCTGATGACCGCAGTTTTACACGCGTGAAATATTATTTCCGTTCCCACTTCCCATGGGATCTTATTCTCTGGATAAAAAGTAGCTTAGGTGTTATTCCAGAATATAATCTATCTATGTACAAAATTTCAGCCAGATTCGTTTAGCCGTTAGAGTGTGACAGAGTAACACACATCACACTCACAAACTTCTCATTACAATATTACGATTTGATTGTAGTTGTATTTTTTTGTCTTCGTTTCTTAAAATTCTGTAAACGAGTCTCTCTATCTTGAAAAGTAGATTCTAGATTAGAATTAGAATTACAAGATAGATCCATGATTTTAATTCATTTTAATTACGATTATAATTTTGTTTTTAATTAAATTTATTTTCATTTGCGGTCAATTATATGATTGTATCAAAATTTAATGGGATAAAAATTTCTTGAAATAATAAATGTAATGGTATAAAAATTTCTTGAAATAAATGCGTGCATTTATTGCTAGATTTTAAGACTCGTACCTACTCGTAACGGAATAAAATGATGTTCCGACAAAATATGAATTTTGATACCCTTTTTAACATGGCGTTCCGTAATCTAACCACCTCCAATTTAATAATACAATACTTATAACAAAAAGGGGTGGAACAATAACCACGTCAGGCCCTTGTTCGACATCTGCGATCAAATCTTTTCATGAAAACCAAAACTAATAAAGGGCATTTAGCTCCAAAAATAAGCTTTTAAACAAATACTTGCAATAACATGCACTTTACACGTTAAATGTCCTTAAAGCTATCGAATTAAAGTTCAAAATTGAATGGCCTAGTTGCATAAAATAAGTTTGAAACTGAACCCCATAGCTTAGAAATGATTAATCAGTAGGCATCATAAAAATATGATATTCTATAGAATTTTGGGCAAGTGAGCCCTCTGTCGAAACTATTGTATTACACGGTTCGCCATCAATGGTTAGTGAACTCTATATCTTACTAAATAGGGGTGGTTTTCAAATGAATATTATAAATGTAAGTACACTTTACAAACGATCTATTTTCATTATAATATTGTTTGTTATTCCTTTCGTCGAATAATAATATAAAACTCAAAAAATATTCAATGGTTAAGCGTTGGATTTCGGTTTAGTACTAACAATAATAATGCATGTTAAAAGTAGGGTACGGATGCATCCATAGGATCTCTGCAGTCCTTATTCATGTTAAAGCATATACTTTTATTTTTTTTTATACCACTAGAGTGGCAGACAAGCATACGGGCCCAGATGTACCGGTGGTCACCGCAGCCTATGGACGTTTGCAACACCAGAGGCGCCACAAGCGCGCTGCCGACTCTTTAAAAACCTTCTAAGTCCCCTTTTGAAGAACCCCATGCTGTAGGCGTCCGGGAAAACCGAAGCAGGGAGATCATTCCACAACCTAAGCGTACGCGGAAGAAAGCCTCTATTAAATCTCACCGTGCTCGAGCGCTCAGGACGCAACGTGTGAGGATGAACACCTTGTCTATGGCGAGCGGTGCGATGATAGAATGTAGCCGTAGGCATCAAATCAAACAATTCTTCAGAGCACAAACCGTTGTACAGGCGGTAGAACACACATAGAGAAGCAAAGTCTCTCCTGTCACTAAGAGGTTCCACACCACCTGCAAGTATGCGATCGTTGACAACTCTTATAGCTCGCCTTTGCACCGAGTCAAATGAACGAAGCTGGTATTCGGGTGCCCCCGCCCAGAGGTGACAGCAGTACTCCATATGCGGACGCACTTGCGACTTATAGAGAAGCAGTGCTTGCGCCGCAGTAAAGTACCGCCGCGCCCTTCTGAGCACTCCGAGCTTCCTGGACGCCAGCCTGGCCTTGCCCTCCAAGTGACTGCGGAACTGCACATCTCTGGAGATGTCAACACCAAGGATCCCTATACTTTCAGAGATGGTGAGAGATGTGCCCTGAAATTGTGGCGCAACAGTGAATGGGGTCTTTTTTGCAGTGAAAACACAAACTTGTGTCTTGGTAGGGTTGAATTGGACAAGATTTTGTCGACCCCAATCGGACACTCTAGTGAGAGTAGCCTCGACTTCAGACACAAGTTGTTCACGACTTACTTCCACTGCATCCCGAGAGATACCGGGACGGCCCGTGTATTAAGAGTCGCCCGTACTGTCGTCCGCATAACAATGAATGCCGTCAATAGACAACATGTCATTGATATGCAGCAGAAACAAAGTAGGGGACAACACTGAGCCTTGTGGTACTCCAGCGTTTATGGCCATGCAGTCAGAACAACTACCGTCAACGACGGCCCTGATGCTTCTACCGGCCAGAAAGCTGGACACCCATCCGCATAAACTCTCGGGCAGTCCATAGGAGGGCAATTTCGTAAGAAGACCACGGTGCCAGACCCGGTCAAAGGCTTTCGAGATGTCGAGGCTCACTGCTAGAGCCTCACCCTTACTCTCGATAGCCGGTGTGTGAGGTACACAAGAAGATCGCCCGTCGAGCGACCGTGACGGAAACCGTACTGCCGGTCACTGAGCTGGTCATATTCCTCAAGGTACCTCAGGAGCTGTGTATTAATTACACGCTCCATCACCTTAGATAAAAGGGAGGTGACGGCTATAGGCCTATAATTGGCCGGGTCGGTCCTGTCACCCTTCTTGGCACAGGATGCACGTGCGCGATCTTCCACGACGCCGGGACTTGCTTCATGGAGTATGAAAGCGTGAAAAGACGTGTAAGTACCGGACACAACTCCGGACCACACCGCTTAAGTACCACCGCGGGAATGCCGTCCGGCCCACTCGACTTATGAATATCTAGGGATTGAAGCTCCCGCCTGACGTCCCGTTGCTTGAATTTAATTTCTGGCATGGAAGTGCCACACCAAGGGATACCAGGAGGAAGCGCACCTCCATCGTTCATGGTCGAGTTGGAGGCAAAGAGAGAACCCAAAAGGTCGGCCTTCTCCTTGGCACTCTGGGCCAGACTACCATCCAGTCTATGTAGAGGTGGTAATCCCGACCGACAAAAGTTTCCCTCGGCAGCTTTGGCGAGCGACCAGAATTCACGACTTCCAGAAGGGTAGCCGGCTAGTCGCTGACCAATTCTGCCGACGAAATCAAACTTAGCCCTGGCAACCGCTCTTTTACTGGCCCTCGAGGCGGCATTCAGTTTGCGTTTCACTTCAGAGATGCTAGGATCTGAGTTAGCGCGAGCCGTGGTCCAAGCTCTGTGGGCAGTTTCTTTCAACATCCTAGTTTCTCTACAAAGCCGATTAAACCACGGTCGTTTCCTAGCTCCTGCCGGGATCCAGCGGTTAGGAATATAACATTCCATGCCCGCCAAGATCCCCTCAGCTACTGCTGCAGCGCAGGAGTTCAAATCATCTGAAGTGAAGCAAAGCCGCCTCCACGGGTACGACGCAAAGAACTCTCGAAGTCCATCCCAGTCTGCTGACTTGTAGTGCCACACATGTCGCCACTCCTTGGGCCGAGGTAGTTCAGGCCTTGCGAGAGGCACTCGCGACCGAACGAGGCAGTGGTCCGATGAACCAAGTGGTGCATCCACTGATGTGGTGTATCCATCAGGCCGCGTAGTCAGCAGAAGGTCCAGCAATGCACTCTGCTCGTTCTCCCTATCTGGTATTCTCGTATGAGATTTTACCAGTTGGGAGAAACCGTAGGTCAGGGCAAAGTCGTGAGCAGCTTTCCCCGCAAAGTTAGTGTGCACGGAACCCAACCAGTCAATATGGTGACCATTAAAGTCCCCCAAAATCACTATCTCCGCGGAGGGATACCGCTCAATAGCCTTGTCGGTCGATTGTTGCAGGTGGTCAAAAAGGCGAACTGTCTCCGTATCACCGCTATGGGACCTGTAAATGCACGCGTAGATCCGAGTGTGGCCCCCATGATCCACGCGCGCCCATAATGTAGACAGTTCCCTGTCTTCCAGGTCACTGAGACGGCGACAGCAGATATCCTCCCGTACGAACATGCATACCCCAGCTTGACGCCTGAAATTAGCCTCCAGCTTATAGCCAGGGTACATCAAGCAAGATGTATCGTTCGGGCAAGATATCTTAGTCTCCGTCAGGAAAAATAAGTTCGGCCTCGCAGATTCCAGGTGGCGGTGGATCTCGTTGATGTTTGAGTGCATTCCTCTGATGTTGCAGAAGTCCACATTTAGTGTGGACGACGACGAAGCCGCTGTGGAAACCTTTTTTCTTTTGTGACCTTTTGCCATAATTGTTGTTGAAAGGGGATAAAAAGAAGGTAGGGGGTGCCTGTGTGTCGGTGACGCAAGAGACTAAGCGAGGCTCCAATTCCCCAAAGGCAGGCACAGGTAGTGCGGTAGATTAGCACGGCGTACGGAAGGGCCCCCGGTCCCCCCCCAATGCAGTGGCCGCGTCCACTCCGGTATCCTCCTCCGGCACGACCACAGCACCAGGGACTTTACACAGGCTGCTGGTTCAGCCTCCTGGGGCGGAGATTACGTAATCCCCAGGTTCGGGTCCCGTACAGCCTGCGGGCGGTCAGCGGGCAACCGTTTCACCGGGTCTCCCTGATCGCCGTACCAATATTCCGCGCCTATGCTAGCCAATGGAGACAGATGAGCCTCTGGTCTCACCGCCACCGGCACAAAGTCACCCCAATGAGCACTGGAACCCTGCTAACCGACGGAGAACATAATCCAGCACGAAGCAAGGTTACTATTACCGCGGTCTTCTGCAGGGTGGAGGTATTGCCCCAGGCGGGCTGCTCACCGAACGGAATTCCGTTATGCCCTTCCTCCTAATGTAGGCTCCTTCGTTAATCCCTAGGATATTAGATCTTAGGGATCGAATTGAAGAAGCCAAACACTGTGCCCTCAGGGTATTACGTTAGCTTCATGAGAAGTAACGCGTATCCCATAAACCCCGAGGGGCAAAATACTACATTACAGGTGAAATTGGCTTGGGTCCCGTAGATTCGTTGGAGACTCGGTGTATCTAAAAATTGAGAGATCGAAAACGTCAAGAGCAAGCAAATTTCACCTCTATGGTGTGACAAAAATTACCAATCATAAATCAACTAGATATCGTAGTCCATTGCCGAACATAATACTTACCTCTCTTAATTTCATTTAAAAGTGATACTGAACAAAAATATATTCTTAAAAAGAAAATCAAGCCAATATCGTTTCAAAACAACAAGAAACGCCACCAAATAGATCACAAAGTCGACATAATTCTTCTAACTTTATAAACAGGCGTTATAAGAACAAAAGCACAAATACGTGACACGTGTTCATTTCATATATTGAAAGTATCGACGCACCGCCAAACTTTCTGTACAACTGTGAACAACATACGATGATCATACAATATGGCGAAACGAAATAGGCATTGGTGTCGTGGATAGCGGGTAGCGATATTCGTAAGATCATTATAACTAACAAAATAGCTTGCAAAAAGAGAAACTATTTATGTAGAAGTAAATTTTACAAACGAATTACAATTGCTGATATTATAGTACTTATAGCGTTTTAAATACTAAGACAGTCGGATGCCATAATTAAAATCGTAACTGATAAACTTAACAAGAGTATTCACTTCACTTTGAATTAATATTCATAGTAAAGTAAATACAGTGAAAAATACATTACAAGCAGATCAACAAAACTAGCTTGAATAAAATAATTATTTAAAAGATTTTCAGTCCATTAAGGGGTCTCCCAATAATTTGAATTCGATTTTTTTTTGTACTTTTTGCAATAGTGTAACGCACATGCCCTAAAAAACTCGGTGTGAAATAAAATCGGGCTCAAGTATTACAACAAGTCTAGAGAGAGCGAGCACCCTTACAGACTCGATTGCAATTACATATTTCTTTAGCTGATTCCGCAGTTTTCTTTCCGCTTATACAACTGTCAGCTACTCGCTTTCAATATGACGAAACTCATGTGCGAATATTCAAGGAGGAAACCGATCAAAGGTGGTTGAAATTTCAAGGGGATGTCGAGACACGTGCAATCATCGTTACGACGCCTGCTGCGTAGTAAGTGCGTAAGTAGACGTAACATCAAAAGCACATATAGTTGGACCTTTTTTAATCTTATTCATTGCAACTTTCGCTATTACACATCATCGTAAATTAGTTTAGTTGTTTTTTGTTGGTCTTACAATGAATTTCAAATGATTGACGAATTAGATGAAATATTAGAGGTACAAATTTAGGTGTGTACAAACTGTCCGCTACTCGCTTTCAATATGACAAAGTGTCTGTGCGAATATTCTAGGAGGAAGCCGACTGAAGGTGGTTGAAATTTCAAGGGGATGTTGAGACACGTGCAATCTTCGTTACGACGCCTACCGCGTATAGAGTGCGTAAGTAGACGTTACAACAAAAGCTCAGATGGTAGGGTTTTTTGTTTCTTATTTGTAACTTTCGCTATTACCCGGCATCGTAATTGAGATAAGTTTTTTTTTTGTCTTACAATGAATTTCAAATGATTGACGAATTAGATGAAATATTAGAGGTACAAATTTAGGTGTGTACAAACTGTCCGCTACTCGCTTTCAATATGACAAAGTGTCTGTGCGAATATTCTAGGAGGAAGCCGACTGAAGGTGGTTGAAATTTCAAGGGAATGTTGAGACACGTGCAATCTTCGTTACGACGCCTACCGCGTATAGAGTGCGTAAGTAGACGTTACAACAAAAGCACAGATGGTTGGTGTTTTTGTTTCTTTTTTGTATCTTTCGCTATTACACGGCATAATTGAGTTTAGTTCTTGTTTAAAGTTCCGTACCCAAACGGTATAAACGGGACGCTATTCATTAGACTCCACTGTGCGTCTGTCTGTGTGTCCGTCAAGAGACTGTATCTCAGGAACCGTAATAGCCAGAGAGCTGAAAATTTCGCAGATGATGTGTATCTGTTTATTATTGTGTAATTATTTGCCCGTGAACCCTCCGTTTGCGAAGCCGACTCGCACTTGGCCTGTTTTTCTTGTCTTATAATAATTTTAAACGTATAATTCTTTCTCAAGAACTAATAACAAATTAACAAGATAATAAATAAATAAATATTCACAGACATTTCACACAACACTATCTGATCCCAAAGTAAGCTAGGAATAACCTGCTTGTGTTATGGGTATCAGAACACGGGTATTTATACTTATATACTTTTTAAATACATACATATACGTAGAAACACCCAGACTCTTGAGACAAACATTTATGGGTCACACAAATATTTGTCTCCGGTGGGAATCGAACCCACGACCTCCAGCGCCGCAGGCGGTATTACTACCGACTGCGCCACAGAGGCAGTCAAGATGTTTACACAGAGCTAGGGATCATAGAAATGTATTATGTTTCGTCTTATTACTGAGAAAAATAAAATTATATCGACAACATAAATAGGTACACACACACAACATGTTCTGATGTCAGTTATTATAACTTAATTTGCTTTTCGGGACCTTTCGTTGGCATCATTATTATCAAAGCTTACTTGTGCCGAAGTTTCGAATATGTGGCGAAGTCAGGTGTCGCTGCAGGACTGAATTTCAGTATCTCAAAGACTTCTAAATAATAATAGAAATCTTTGGATTATCTTGACTAGATTTAGTTCTGTTAAAGTATTTAATGAGACTACCGTTTTTTAATCTAGATAATTATTGCTAACTCCTTATTCCCGCCTCGATTCCCATGGGAACTTATTCGCATGATAAAAAGTTTTAATCTAGATAATTATTGCTAACTCCTTATTCCCGCCTCGATTCCCATGGGAACTTATTCGCATGATAAAAAGTAGCCCTATATGTTATTCCAAACTATATTCCATCTCTGTACCTAATTTGAGCCAGATCTGTTCAGCCGTTCGAGCATGAAAGAGTAACAAACTTCCACATTCACAAACTTTCGCATTTATAATAAAGGGTGTTTTTTTTAGAGGTATAGAACTTTGAAATGGAATAAAACGAAGGTGATTGTTTTTATTGATATGAAAATGACTTTATCCGAAAGAAAATCTTCTGGCATTATAATTTAAATATGATTTCTGGCATATAACCGTAACGGTTGGCTCGGACGTAGTCTAATCTAGAGGTCCAATTTTCAATGACTTTCCCAACATTTGTGGCCGTATATCGGCAATAACGCGCCGAATGTTGTCCTCCAAGTGGTCAATCGTTTCGGGCTTATCGGCGTAGACGAGCGACTTCACATATCTCCACAGAAAATCGTCAAGTGGCGTTAAATCGCACGACACTGGAGGCCAATCCACGGATCCAAAACGTGAAACTATGCGGTAACTAAACGTTTCCTTCAATAAATCAATTGTGGCACGAGCTATGTGACATGTTGCGCCGTCTTGTTGAAACCACTACTCCTGCACATCATGGTTGTTCAATTGATGAACGAAAAAGGCAGTAATCATCGCTCTATAGCAGTCACGATTGACTGTAACGTTCTGGTCAGCATCGTTTCTAAAGAAGTACGGACCAATTATTCCACCAGCCCATAAAGCACACAACACATTCAGTTTTTCTGGAGATAACGGTGTCTCAGCATACACTTGAGGATTATCATCACCCCAAATATGGCAGTTTTGTTTATTGACGTATCCATTCAACCAAAAGTGAGCTGCACCGCTAAACAAAATTCGCTTATGAAAATCACGATACGTATTTCGGACAGTATCATGATTTTCAAAATAAATTTGCACAATTTGGAAGCATTGTTTAGGCGTCAGTCTATTCATGTTGAAATGCCAAACCAAACTAAACATAAATCACTTCACAGCTGACAAAAATACCGCCAGTTAAAACAGTTATGCCAACTTAAACTTCTATACCTCTAAAAAAAACACCCGTTATTAGTGAGAAGTAAGATGTGCATCAGTAACACCAGTTTCATATTTTCAGTAAAATAAAGAATGGCAGGGAGTGTTGGACCTAAGTACCCTACGAAATGATGACTTACACTCAGAGCGTGAAGTAAATTGACTAGATATAAAGACCAGGACAGAGTGCAAAAATTTGCGACAAGCGACAAAACTGAAAATATGTATTACTAGCGAATGTCACGCAGACTCACCCGCGTAGTTCCCGTTCCCGTGGGAATACGGAAATAAAATAAAGCCAATGTTAACCGGGGATAGAGTAGTTTCCCAACAGTGAAAGAATTTTTGAAATCGGCTCGGTAGGTCCGCAGCCTATTCAATGCAAACAAACAAACTATCATATTTTTCCGCATTTTAATGTTGGTATAGATCAGTGATGGGCAAACTACGGCCCGCGGGCCAGCTCCGGCCCGCGAAAGCATTTAATCCGGCCCGCAGACGGTCCTCCGACATGAATACCTATTTAGTATATGGCCCGCGAACTTTAATTTGACGGTCCAGAAGTATGAAGCATAAAAATAAATGTCATACGTCCCGCACGCCTACCATAGCTTAACCTTCGAATAGCAGTTAAATCCATTTTTTTTACCTTTGCAAGTGCAAGTGTACTGTACTAAAAAAATTTATATAGTTAACATTAAAAGTTTCAGCACAAAACCCTTTTTTTTCCATAATTCTGGCCCTCCCCTGCGATGTCTTAATCTGTCTGGCCCCCCATTAAAAATGTTTGCCCACCACTGGTATAGATGAAGGAAGGTACAAAAAATCTGTAAAATTGATAGTTATGTCACCTTTATTTCTCTCTCTATTTCTCTGTAATCTCAATATCTTCCAATTTTTTCATCTTTAGTTGGGCTTAATTGACAGTTTATTTTACACGAAGTAATAGAACAGATTGAGTAATGTTAAGACCAATATTTATTTCTAAAACTGTGATTAGAGTGATATATGTGAATAATCCTTGGATTCCGAGTAGGTATGTAGGCTATTACTCTATAACCCGATGGCAGCTACAGCGTATAATTTATGAGAGAAAGAAACAGACACACTTATCTTTTTGAAAATCTCAAACAAAATGTAGATAGCATAAATAATCCTATATTTATGAGGGATTTAAATTCGAAGCTACCTAGTACAAATCAGATTACTTTTATAAGTACGACTTCACCCACATGGAATAATGGATCTTTTACACCAGTATTATAGGAGTTCATAACTGGAATAAACAAAATCTAATTCTTCGCGTTATTGATCTTTTCTGCGAAAACTTTAAAAAAAATTATATCAGCATTTCTTGCCACAAGTTATAGAAAAGATTTCTTTTTAATAATTATTACGTCATCTAGCCCAAATTAAGCCAATATTAATGATATAGGATCTTGACAACTGACAAAACATACCTTTATTATATTTCTAAACACATACATTATCATTATCAAAGACAAGTTAAATTCAGACACTGTATAACAAATCGACACACAAATCACAATCAATCGATCACACAAAGAGATCCTGAGTTGGAACTGAACCCACGGCTTCCTGTTTCGTAGACCAGTTCCACTAGCCCAAGAGGCCTACCAGACTAATATAGAAAGATAAGAAGAACACAAATTATTACCTACCACGACCAAATTAATCGTATGTTAGCAGAAGGTGGTGTCAAGAGCCGAAGGAACCGACGTGCATGCATGAAAATAATTAGAGATGCGCCGAATGTTCGGCCGAATATTCGAATTCGGTAAATTCGGCAAGTTTTCAATAGTTCGTATTCGGCCGAATATTCGGTTTATTTGCCGAATAATTACCGAATGTTTAAATTATTATTAACAAAATTAATCATTATTGAACAGGTAGGGATTTTCCCATAGTTAACGTAATGCTACAGATATCTCTGGTGACGCACAGTGACTTAGTCATTTAGATGAAAAAGCTCGGAGTTCTCAACGATGCTTTCCCAAAGAATGTCCGGTATTAGGGATCCTGCCGTTTAGCAAAATATGTTTCGTCAAATTTCACTTCCCAAAAAACTTATCCATAGTTAACGTCATGGTACAGATATCTCTGGTGACGCACAGTAACATAGTCATTTAGATGAAAAAGCTCGGAGTTCTCAACGTTGCTTTCCCAAAGAATGCCCGGTTTTCGGGATCCTGCCGTTTGGCAAAATATGTTTCGTCAAATTTCACTTCCCAAAAAACTTATTGCATAGTTTCATTTCCCAAAAAATCTTGAGCCAATTTATACTTTGCATTTTAATCACTTCGTCAAATATTCTTTACTTGCTCAATTTTTATTAAGTCAATTATACATTAAGCTAATGATTTATTTTGTAAAAAAAATATCCAAAGTACGTTCGTTCAAAATTTGATTTTAATATGGGGGAAAATTGTAAAAACATGAAAAGTCTGATGTAAGAGTGGGTTAGGTTAAGCTAAGCACCGGATCTTTTTTTATAATAGCAATTAGCCATATTTTAATGCAATGAATTTAGACTCTTGAGTAAATCATATGGATATGTAATATTCTGGGAAAAGTATGTTATGCCAAACCATATTTGACTACCTAATAAGTACTTACTTGGTAAGTTATGCCGAACCATATTTGACTACCTTATACGTGGTAAAATAAAACTTTGCCATGTAATTATTTGTTTAACAATAAATTGCCAAAAATAGTATAACTGTAAAATTGCGAAAAGTTGTTTCGTCAAATGAAAATTTGGGATACATAATTTGGCATGTGGCACTTTGGGAAATGTTTTTTGCCAAACATTAGTAAATCCCGATTTTCACCGCGAACAGAGCAGTTCCAATATAATCTGTTAAATATAGCTTGATCTTTGTGACAGTTGTACAAACGTAGACAAGAATAGAATTTATGTCAACGGCATATAGCTTTTGTGGTTGAAATGCATAGACATAGAGTGAGAGTACAGAGGTACAAACTGTAAATAACAACTTTATGCTTTTGAAATAAAAGTAAATTTTGGTAACGTTAATGTAACTGTCACAGAGATCAAGCTTTAGTTTACAGAGTATAATGAATCCCTTTAACTCGCAAAGTAGGCACAAATTTTCCCACCAATAAATTGTCGCAATGAAGGGACTGAGTGGCTAAAATTGTCGTAATGAGCTGGCTCAGTTCTAGTTAGTGGTCCGAGGTTTTTATTTTTATCTCTTCTTTAAGTTACAATATGCAAGAACTTTGTCTTCACACGACAATTTAACTAATTCGCTACAAAACACGGCTGTACACAACCAGTCCAAAACTCCAACTGAACTAAGTCTATGTGAGAATGAACTTCTCATTTTCAAGTTAATTTCTCTCATTTTACATTTACCTTACTCATCTTAATCTCTATTTTTATTTTTGTAATCTTCGTTGGTGGAAAAAAACTCATTTCTTTAAAAAAGGAGTCTGTTCAGCTCACCATCTCCCACCAATTACTCTATTGGCGCGTGCGGCTACATAATGGAGTGCTGTCTTCCTCTCAATCTTTAGACAAAAGACATTTCGACTGTTAACTTTCTTCACGGTTGCAAGTTGTTCGATTGAGAATCAGCGCCCTAGGGTTGAAGGCTGCGCGCCCAGCGCTGAGCTGAAAGAATGTCCCCAGCCTCGTCGACTAACCTGCAGTTACCTGTTTACCGCGTTAATTTGAACCGAATAGTTCGGCCGAATATTCGGTTCGGTACATTTTTTACCGAATGTTCGGCCGAATGTTCGAATTCGGTTCAACCCACATTCAGCGCATCTCTAAAAATAATAATGAAACTTGAAGAAGCAAGTGAGATGTGTATGGACCGTGCCGTGTGGTGCTCGGTTCTTTCTGCCTACCCGCGAGGGATTTGGCGTGAAGACAGTTTAGTATAGTATAGTACAAATTATAAAATATTTCGTAAGCCCGCTACCGCTTATCACAGTGCGTCAACCCTAAACCGCTGCGCATTGAGAAGCACAGCACGCGCCGAGTTAAGCGAGTACCTTATTACTCCACACGCGATTTGCAAGTGAGGTTTGTGACAACCCTAACAGCATTACGCTCTGAGACAGTCTGCTCCCTCTCTGTTTGTATAGAAATTTAAGTTATACTGTAAACTTCAATGTAGTAGGAATATGTTTGTCGTGACTCGTGATCAATATAATGATGTGTTTTGGAAATCAGAATACAATTGTCAGAGATATGTTTCTTTTCCGAGTAATTACAATAGTGATACTTACGATACGCGAGAAACCCCAAAGGGAGTCTAGTCGTCCGTCTAGTCGCTCCAGTTAATGATACCTACTAATATAATAAATTTACTAAATTCACACAATAAAACATATTAATTCATTTGTTTTCCCGATCTTCATTTCTTTAGAACAAACAAGAAGCTATGAGATCGGTCTCACCAGACTGCCCCTCTCTAAGTGCCTCTTCACATGTACCGGTTGCCGGGTAGTCGGTGCCGGTACATGTGAAAAGGCTCTTACACATTTATTGTGAAAGTTCAATCCGATTGACATTGTCATTTTTGTCTTATTTCAAACTTTGAACAGAAGATCCACGTGACCTAGTGACGTAGTTTAATGAAACAGACACACAGACTACAGACAAAATTTGGACATGTGCCCCTCTGCACTGTATTTTATAGAGGGGCTAAAATCTATACATGAAAACCGACTGGAACAATTTATCATAAAATATACATGTGATCAACCAGCTGGTCCTTGATCCTAAACGGACCAACAAAGTTACTCAAACTTTGTTGGTCCGTTTAGTTATTTAGTAGGTCAGAGTGGAAAGACAGATGAACATAATATTACAGCTTTTACAATCACTCGAATTGAACCAAATAATCACTAAATCAGCGACCCCATAACACAATGAACCAATGAACTCATACATCGATACTAAAACAACAATCTCAATAGACGTTAACCAGCAATAAGGAGAAACTAGTTAATATTCTGCGAGCGCTTCACCCAATCTAGCGCAGTCATCTGGAGAGACCACAAATGAACAAACATTGTACATTCACGTATCAATAGTTTGTTTATTGAATCTTAGGTAGGTACACAAACTAACTAAATCTATATATATATATTTTTTTAGTTTTTTGCCACTTTTCGTTGTAATTTTATAGCTCAAGAACGGGCTCACCTATCCAAACCAAATGTTTAGGCTTTGCTTGGACTATTTAGTAGATGGTTTATGTGAAGTTTGCACAAAATCGCTCGAGCGGTTCTTCATTTATCACATTTTTTGTAACAAATGAATTCAATAATGCATCGGGAACGGGTGATGGATTATACCCCCTACTCTCTATTATGTGACGCAAACGAAGTAGCGCGGGTCAGCTAGTAAAACAATGAAATAAATACAGTATGAAGCGATTCTATAAAGACTTTTGAGACAAATAAGTCAGCCCAAAAGCTTGGTTCTTGTGGAATGATCTCCCTGTCTCGGTTCTCCCTAACGCCTACAGTGTGGGGTTCTTCAAAAGCGGTCTTAGAAGGTTTTTACAGGGTCGACAGCGCGAGTGTGGCGCCTCCGGTGTTGCAATCATCCATAGGCTGCGGTGACCACCAGTACACCTGGTGGGCCGTATGTATGCTTGTCGGCCACCTTAGTGGTATAAAAAAAAATAAACATAAAAAAATCAGTGGCTTATTAATAGAGAGTAAAGAGGGGTAAGATTTGTGGTGTCCCACTTAATATGTAGCTATTAGCACTTCATTTGTAATAATAATTTTTCATTGTTCTGTATAAACTACACTATAACTATATTTATAATATATAGGTACTTTACATAAATATAAAATTATATAAATACTATAAGTATCCTCCACCACTAATTACGCATATAAGTACATAGAATAGAAATAAAAATAATATTGTAATACTTACCTCATTTACATACTTGATGTCGTGAGGCGATCGTCGCAGAAATCGTGTCGTAGAAATGTCTTCTGCGTTCCTTATCAACAATAGGACCTACTGTATGCGACGCCTGCGCCGGCCGCCTCCCGCCAGTCGAAATCTAGCCTCCACGCCGAACGCATGTCGCTTGCATTAAGATTTGTTTGTACGTACGCTATACCGAACATCGTAATTAGAATTCATCTTCATCTGTGTTATCATACTTACGACCTGTGATATTAACTGCTCCTTCAGTGCTTAATAAACAGTGGTGGTGTTACCGAAGAGGACTCTAAATTATTTCTCACCAAAATCTTTCACCACCACCTATACTGGGAGATCGCGAAGGCACGCGCCCCCCAAACTGGTGACCCCGTTGGAACATCAATACGTATATCATCAGAAACCGTAAGTCCAGTGATTTTTTACAACCATGAGCAACACGGATGGCGAAGATCAATACCATGATGGTGAAAATGCACATGGTCAACCAAAGACATTTACACCTCACGACATTTGTCGTGTCGGTGTCAAGGCACCGCCCTTCTGGGCCGAGGAACCTTCCGTTTGGTTCGCACAATTGGAGGGAAATTTTATATTGGCGGGTATCAAGGACGACGAGACAAAATTTTACTACGTCATATCCAACCTCGAACACCGATATGCGTCGGAAGTTAAAGACATCATAGTTTCACCACCTGCAAAAAAAGAAATACGAGAAGCTTAAATTAGAATTGATTAAACGGCTCTCAACCACTAGAGAAAAAGAGGTGAAACAACTACTTATGCATGAGGAGTTGGGAGACCGTCGCCCCTCACAGTTTCTCCGCCACTTACAACACCTAGCAGGGCCCAATGTACCCGACGATTTCCTTCGTACCATATGGTCGAGTCGCCTGCCTAACGCTATACAGACCGTCATAGCCTGCCAACCGAGCTCGGAACTACAAGCGCTGGCAGAATTGGCAGACAAGGTTCACGACATCGTACCATCGTCACCACAAGTCGCCGCAACCCAGATAGCCTCAAACTCTGTCCTGGAAGCAATGGCTAAGCAAATAACTGCTCTCACAAAGCAAGTTCAAGCTCTTGCCACGAATTCGCAGAATCGAGACTCACGAAAATCCAGATCCAGAACCAGGAACTACGAGCGCGGGCGCAGTACCAGCAGATCCCAGTCGAGCTACCGCAGATTTCCAAACTGTTGGTACCACCACAAGTTCGGGAGAAAAGCGACCAAATGTACGAAGCCATGCGACTACAACTCGTCGGAAAATGCTCAGGGCAGTCGCTAATGGCGACGGATGGCTGCCCTGTACCAACGTCACCTGGTCGCCTGTTTGTAACGGATCGTCATTCGAAGATACAATTTCTCGTTGATACTGGCAGCGATATTTGTGTCTTCCCTCGCACCGCACTCCGTCAACATCGACCCGGCACCAACGAATATCGGCTATTTGCAGCAAATGGCACACCTATCGCTACCTATGGCAGCATTTATCTGGAACTGAACCTTGGCTTACGTCGTGCTTTTACCTGGTGCTTCACAGTAGCAGATGTCACGAAGGCAATAATAGGCGTCGACTTCTTATCCTACTTTAACCTTGTTGTCGACTGTCGCAACCAGCGCCTCATAGACAATACTACGTCACTCAGCACTCCAGCAAAACCAGTAGAACCGTCGAACAACATATCTTCAGTGAAGACATTGATCGGCGAAACTCGGAACCACGACCTTCTACGCAGTTTCCCAGAGGTAACGCGACCAGCCGGCACGCAGCGTTTAACAAACCACGGCACAGTCCATCACATCCGGACCACGCCAGGCCCACCTGTGAGCTGCGCACCACGACGCCTTGCTCCAGACAAGCTGAAAATTGCCAAGCAAGAATTCGAAGCCATGTTGAAGATCGGGACGGCAAGACCTTCGGAGAGCCCGTGGGCTTCTCCGCTACATCTCGCGCCCAAGAAAGAAAATCAATGGCGCCCGTGCGGCGATTACAGAATGCTCAATGCACGCACGGTGCCCGACCGCTACCCGATTCGACACATCCACGATTTTACGCACAACATCGCCGAATGTACTATATTTTCGACCATCGACTTAGTCAAGGCGTACAATCAGATACCGGTCAATGAAGATGACATTGCGAAGACCGCAATTACAACACCCTTCGGGTTATTCGAGTTCCCTTTTATGAACTTTGGACTCCGTAATGCGGGCCAAACGTTTCAAAGATTCGTGGACGAGCTAACCCGGGGCATGGAGTATTGCTACGCCTACCTCGACGACTTTCTCATATTCTCGAAAAACGAACAAGAACACGAAAATCATCTCAAACAACTGTTCACGAAACTAAAAGAGTATGGGATGGTCATTAACACGTCGAAAAGCATCCTTGGAGCCAAAGAAGTCACCTTTTTGGGCTATAGAGTAACCAAGGAAGGCATAAAGCCCCTCGAGACAAAGATTGAGGCAATTAAAGATTTTAGTCTCCCAAAAACGGTCAAAGAGCTTCGCAGATTCTTGGGGATGATCAACTTTTACAGGAAATTCCTTCCCAGAGCAGCTGAGATACAAGCTCCGCTCCACGCCTTACTCACAGGTTCCGTAAAAGGCTCACATCCTGTTAACATCACTGGAGATGCACGAAGTGCGTTCGATGAATGCAAAGAAAGCTTATGCCAAGCCACGCTTTTAGCGCATCCTGATCTCGAAGCACGTTTAGCTTTAGTCACAGATGCTTCAGATAGAGCCATTGGCGCCGCATTACAGCAATTTAAGGACAATGCGTGGCAACCACTAGCATTCTTTTCCAGAAAACTTAGTCCATCACAACAAAAGTACTCTCCATATGACAGGGAGTTGCTGGCAATATACGAAAGCATTCGCTATTTTAGACATATGCTCGAAGCTCGCCATTTCACCGTCTTCACGGATCACAAACCAATTTGCTATGCATTTCACATGCGCAAAGACAACTGTTCGCCAAGACAATTTAGACATCTCGACTATATATCGCAATTTACTACTGATATACAACACGTGGCTGGCAAGGATAACGTCGTGGCGGACACATTATCCAGAATTGAAGAGCTCACACAACCTATAGATCTCACTACTTTAGCTAAGTCTCAAGAGCACGACCACGAGCTGAAAAAGCTAATAGACGAAGGATCGTCTCTTCAACTAAAGCAAGTGAACATACCAGGAACGCAAGTGTCACTGTATTGCGATGAAAACAATTCAACTTTAAGACCCTTTGTTACCAAACTACTTAGACGACAAGTTTTTGACAGTCTGCACTGCTTAAGTCACCCTGGCGTGAAGGCGACAGTTAAGATGGTGTCTCAACGATATGTATGGCCAGGAATACAACGAGACTGCAGGGAATGGGCCAGAAGTTGTCATCAATGCCAAACAGCCAAAGTCAGTCGACATGTAACATCTCCACTTGGTACATACAAGCTACCACCAGCTCGATTTACCTGCATTCACGTCGACCTCATAGGACCACTTCCAATCTCAGAAGGATACCGATACTGCCTGACAGCAGTAGATCGCTTTACCCGGTGGCCAGAAGTGATGCCAATACACGATATGACAGCAGAGACGGTTGCCAAAGCCCTTCTATCAGGCTGGATAGCGCGCTTTGGCTGTCCAACAACTATTGTCACAGACAGAGGCAGGCAATTTGACTCAGCACTTTTCAAATGCCTCGCAAAGATTGCATGCTTTGAACATAAGCAGACTACAGCATATCATCCTGCCTGCAATGGCATGGTAGAACGTTTCCACAGACAGCTGAAAGCAGCCATAGTCTGCCACGCCAACACAAACTGGACGGAAACACTACCACTAGTATTGCTGGGCATACGAAGCGCAGTAAAGGAAGATCTCCAAGCGTCATCAGCAGAGCTCGTTTACGGAGAGCCAATAAGATTACCCGGAGAGCTATTCCATCCAGCTGCACCGACGAGTACAGATGTGACAGACTTCACAAACCGCTTACGACTAGTTGTACAAAAGCTGCAACCGCAACCAGCTGCCCGACACTGCAAAAGAACCATCTTCGTTTTCAAAGACTTAGCAACGACGAAACATGTCTACTTACGTGAAGATGCCGTCCGAGGCGCTCTGCAACCGGCCTACTCAGGCCCGCACGAAGTCTTGGAAAGAGACGATAAGGTCTTCAAATTGCTAGTCAAAGGCAAACCAATATCGGTTACTATAGATAGGTTAAAACCTGCATATGTTCTTACCGACAACACCCACACTCCACCAGAACCGGATCAATCGCCACCTGAAAAAGTAAGCTTAAACAGTAATAATAAAACCACTAGATCGGGAAGAGTAGTACGGTTTCCAAATTATTATCGACCGTAGGACGGTCTCTGGGGGGGAGTGGTGTGGTGTCCCACTTAATATGTAGCAATTAGCACTTCATTTGTAATAATAATTTTTCATTGTTCTGTATAAACTACACTATAACTATATTTATAATATATAGGTACTTTACATAAATATAAAATTATATAAATACTATAAGTATCCTCCACCACTAATTACGCATATAAGTACATAGAATAGAAATAAAAATAATATTGTAATACTTACCTCATTTACATACTTGATGTCGTGAGGCGATCGTCGCAGAAATCGTGTCGTAGAAATGTCTTCTGCGTTCCTTATCAACAATAGGACCTACTGTATGCGACGCCTGCGCCGGCCGCCTCCCGCCAGTCGAAATCTAGCCTCCACGCCGAACGCATGTCGCTTGCATTAAGATTTGTTTGTACGTACGCTATACCGAACATCGTAATTAGAATTCATCTTCATCTGTGTTATCATACTTACGACCTGTGATATTAACTGCTCCTTCAGTGCTTAATAAACAGTGGTGGTGTTACCGAAGAGGACTCTAAATTATTTCTCACCAAAATCTTTCACCACCACCTATACTGGGAGATCGCGAAGGCACGCGCCCCCCAAAGATTCTTGTGTAGTCATTTATGAGCTAATCAGGTTCAAATTTAAAAGAAAGGTTCAATCTTACTATTACTTATAAAATAAAATTGTATAAATAGCTGTGACGGTACATTCAGGATAAATTTAAAAAAATAACTGTGATCGACTAATTTAGGGCTTCTGAGTCCAAATCTATGATATTTTTTCTTCGTGTCTGTTTGTTTGTTTATTTGTTAGGGTTTGGAGCAAAATCCAGTAGGCTGATGAAAACTTTACTGTTAAGGATTTTTTGGGTATATGTTAAACTAGCTGATGCCCGCAGCTTCGCCCGCGTAAAATTTGTTCCCGTTCCCGCTTCCCGTATTTTATCCCCTTGGGGGTAGAATTTGCCAAAATCCTTTCTTAGCGGATGCCTACGTCATAACATCTACCTGCATGCCAAATTTCAGCCGGATCCGTCCAGTGGTTTGGGCTGTACGTTGATAGATCACTATGTCAGTCAGTCAGTCACCTTTGAGTTATATATATTTAGACTTGGACAACGCTTTTTGTTTTATCATCAAAATCGGACCAGCAAAAGTGATAGTACAACTTGAACTATGTTTCACTAGACGCCCTCGGCCCTATGCGTTGGAGAGGTCAAAGTCGATTGGTTATTTGTTAAAGTCACCTGACAAACAAAGTCGCGGGCAAAAACTAGTTATATGTATTAAAGAAGTTGCTGTCTTTATTATGATTTTTACGTGTAGAAGGCCTTCATGGATGCTATGCCGGACTCTTAGCACACCGTGCTCTACCTTTGCATGCGGTTGGGATCTCCAGGTAAGCCCGTAACGGAAAGATGTTCCAGGATAGATGTTTCAATAATTTCCTACTGTTATTTCAATTTAATGCAATAAAAAGATCCGGAAAATTCATTAAAACTCGTGATATCCACAAAAGTATCTATTTCATGATATACCTATCGCTTTCGAGATACAGTAGTATTTTCGTGGAACATTTTTCTCTGTCCGGGCTAAACTAACAAAACACAGCATTCCGAACACTGTCACGACACGATTCATTTGATGGGACATCTCTTGAAATATATCTATCTGAAATTCCTGAATTCCTTTCCTGACTTTATAAAGTAAAACTAAAAATAACAGTATGTAACTTATTTATTAAAGTCAAAACAATCTCTCATTTTATTTAGCCTGGCCATTCTAAATCTTGATTATACATATTATATGTATACTTATATCAGTACTAGCTGTTCCCCGCAGTTTCGTCCACGTAGAAGTCGTTATCGCGTAAAATCATATAAAAAGTACCCTATGTCCTTCCTAAGGAACTCAAACTATGTCTATACGAAATTTCATCTAAATCGCTTCAGCGGTTTAGGCGTGAAAGCGTAACAGACGTACAGACAAACGGAGTTACTTTCGCATTTATAATATTACTAGACATTACTATAGGTACTCATAAGTAGTCCTTTTACGTGTGGATGTTATGCCGGATTCCTACCTATTCAAACCACGCGATGACCTACCACTGCAAACGGATGCGAGTCCCAGTTAAGTCCTCGGATGGAGGTCCTAGTATTCCCGGCGAAATTAATTAGTTTATTGATTATGTTTACTGGGAACATCTATACTGGTTATTAGAATGGAGAAAATATCCCGAAGACACGTACCTACGCTTCCGAGAAATTAGAATTATCCGAGTTCAAAGAAACAATTAATTTGTATTTTGGTCAATGCAATAATTACTTGCCCGTAGGCAAGAATTACTGAAATAATTTATTTTTATCGTTGATTGTACAAAAATACATAATATTTCTATATCTTATGTAATACTAGCTGTTCCCCGCGGCTTCGACCGCGGAGAAGTCGTTATCGCGCAAAATCATAACCCTCCTGTTGCGCAGTCGGTTAAAAAGTAGCCTATGTCCTTCCCAGGGCCTCGAACTATCTTTATACCAAATTTCATCTCAATCGCTCCAGCCGTTTAGGCATGAAAGCGTAACAGACAGAGTTACTTTCGCATTAGTAGGGAAGTAGGGATTAATGCCATTCTGAAAATAGCAGTAAATTTTTAATGATAAGATATTTGAAGTTAACAATGAAATCAGTCTATGACAGTCCACTGATGGATTTAGGCCTCTCCCAAATTACGCCACAATGCACGGTCCTGCGTCTTCCGCAACCAGTCAAAATGCACTATTTGGCTGATAATTATGGGCAAAGTGCAGTCTTTTATAACTCATTTAACCCGAAGATCATTCGTCACAGACAAAAGAAAAGAAAAATAAAAGAAGTAATAACTTTTCTTATTGTCTGTACCTACAGATACAGAAACAAAACGGAAAATCAATTAAACTCAATAAAAGTTACAAAAGTACAATCGCGCACAGCGTGTTCGAAAAATTCTTATTTTATTATTTCCAAGGCATCTCGCTAACTGTTCGGTGTTAAGTTACATGTCGATAAATAATGAAAGAATTTAAGGGTCGATCGTTAACCCTGGTAATTTATTGGATGGATTGTGTATGTTTTTGTCTTGATTAACATTAAATATAATGACAAACATTAATTGGTAGGATTAAAAGAATTTATAATAATCTACAGGATAGCATTACGGTGTGTATTCAGGCAAACATAGTTGTACATCGTGCAAAGAAAATAGAGAATAAGGATAGCCGGCCCGGAGTTCGAAACAAAGGCATCTCACATCACTGTCACCTTTTTGATTAGCGATAATATTTTTTTAACTTTCCAGTTAATCAAAGGAATCTGGACAAATGAATGGTAGGTCGCCTATGCCATAATGGTAACTTTAACGGTAACTGGGTCACAATTTGGAAGTTGACTGCGATTTTTATACCTTTTTCGGAATCAAAGTGCAAAAATTGCAGCATACCTAGTTGCATACACTTTGTAAAATTACGCACTTATTAGCTCATTTAATTATAACCTTAACTTATATCACAACCAATAAATCAGCCTATGACAGTCCCCGTAGGGACGAGGATTTCTCCCAATAGGTATACCAAGATCTCTCTGTACCCTCACAGTATACTTGAAGCTCGCCTATTCTAGGGCTGTCACTGAAAAATTATCAACTTGACAGAAGGTACAGTCATGCACAAATGTTTAATAGCAAAATAGTAGGTATGAGAAATAAGTACACGCGTCTTAAGAATAGGTACCTAAAGTACCCCCGAGGGAAGAATGTCATAAACTGGTTCATAAAACATTTAAGATGTCATAAATCACGGCTAGATAGGTCCTTATCGTGTTAACATGCGACGATAATCATGGTTCACTACTAATTGGGACTCGCTTCGAGTTTATTTCAGTGATTAATTTTAACGAGTATTGGAGTAATTTCGTTTTAAGTGTACGTTTAGGCTGTAATTAGATAGCTTTGTAATAACATAGGCTGAAGACATGAGAGAAATGGTGTTATGTCTTGTTAGGACTTATATCATTCGCCAGAACCCTCATAGCTCGATGCAGGATTACTGAATACTTCCCCAGGCTTATTCGCAGAATGTTTTAATTGCAAATCGTCTGTTTTCGAATGTCTATTTCGCAAAATGTCTCTTTCGCAAGAAGTTGCAATCGTAATTTTAACCGATACAACACATACCTACCAAGAAAGTCCTGAAAAACTACATCATAATAATATTTTTCGTGCCCTATTTTTGTTTTTAATCTATTTAAAGCAGTGTACATTTGATAATGTTCAATAATGAGTATTTTTTCAAAATTTTCTTTATCAATGTGCGGTATTAGTTAAAGTTACAATCGCGACTTTTTGCGAAAAGCACATTTTGAAAAAAAGACAACCTGCGAAAGGTACATTACGCGAAAGAGATATTTTACGACGTAGATATTTGCGATAAGGCATTATGCGAATAAGATCTTGCGCGAGTGCGTTCGTACGATACAGGAATCTTTGTATCGTAGTTTTCCGATTTTTTTTTGATTTGGCTATGTAGTGCAGATTGCCGCAGGCTCGTCACATAATACGTGGGATTATAATACAAGTGGCGTAATGTGGGCTTTTAATACATTACCCACCTTTTTCCTTGTTTCGCGGATGATAAGTAATCATTATTTAGTACAATTACGGAAAACTCATCCGAATGGAGTATTGATTTAATAGAGATATTCCTGTACAAATATCAAAGACGGGATAAGTACCTACTATTCGATTATAAACAATGCGAGTATGAATAAAGATCCGTTCACCTGTTAGAGCGAGATTGAGTAACAGACATATAATGTTTTTAAACTCACACGACTTGCACTACACATTATATTAGTTGCGGGTCTTTTTCGCGTAAACAATTTAAGCTTCGCTCACCTCTCGACAGGTACCTTCACGCTGCGTCACACCATCATCCCCGTCACCTACGTTCGGTGGAGACATCCCTAATTAACAGGGCTCATGCTCTGTGTGACCACGAGTTTTTAGAAGATGAACTGTCCCACATACGGAAGGTGCTACATGAAAACGGGTACAGCGTGAGGAGGGCCGCTCCTATCCGAGGGCGTAGGGAAAAACAACCGGATGTTACCAGGCTGCCGGCGTTCTTACCGTATGTCAGGGGGGTAACGGACAAAATTGGTACCATTTTGAAGAATTTTTCAATAAACACCATATTTACCCCAATGGCAAAGGTTTCGCAGCAAATGAGAACACCAAAGGACACCGTCCCTTATCAGACGCCGGGTGTTTACAAGGTGGACTGTAGCTGTGGAGGCTCGTATATCGGTCAAACGAAGCGAACCATCGCAGAACGAGTGAGAGAGCACATAGCAGCGGTCAAGAACCACCAAACTTGCGTCTCACCAAAATCAAGAAGCATCACAACAATTTCAACCGGGAGGGGGGATATAAACTTTCGTCCACATGGAACCCTGTAGTGAAGATGTGTAAGTGTCGCGAAAAACCGCCTAACGTTCGTTCGGATATCGTGAGTGAAGTGTGTCGCGACCCTAATGACTGTTATTAATAAACTTATATGTGGGTACCTGTAAGATCAACGGTACAAGAGGATGACGCCCGCTGCATTCCCCAGTCTACTCGTGACCACGGCTATTGTAACATAGCCGAAACGTCGAGAGGTGAGCGAAGCTTAAATTGTTTACGCGAAAAAGACCCGCAACTAATATAATGTAACAGACATATGTTTGTTTCAAGAGTCTGGGTGTTTCTATGTATAATACTAGCGGACGTCACGCGGTTTCACCCGCGTAGTTCTCGTTTCCGTGGGAATACGGGAATAAAATATGCCTATGCCTATGTTCTCCGCAAAGAGTGTAGCTTCCCAACAGTGAAAGAATTTTTTAAATCGGTCCAGTAGTTCCAGAGCCTATTAGTTACAAACAAACAAACAAACAAAGAAAAAAACAAAAAAAAACAAATAAACAAAAAAACAAATCTTTCCTCTTTATAATATTAGTATTGTATAGTAGATGTATGTATTTAAAAAGAATATAATAAGTATTAATATCCGTGGTCTGATACCCATAACACAAGCAGGTTATTCCTAGCTTACTTTGGGATCAGATAGCGTTGTGTGAAATGTCCGTGAATATTATTTATTTACATAAACTTTCAAATATCTTTACAAACTTTAACATTTATAGTATATCAGTAGGGTTTAAGTAAATATACTAAAATTATTCTAAGTACCTAAATTAAGTCCACTCTAGCCTTGTCCAGCGATCATTGCAAATTCCCTTTACAAGTATTTCCAGCTAAGGTTTAACCGGGTAGAGATACACGGTGCCCCGATTCTTGATCCCGTAAGCCGCTCTCATATCCCGGTGTAAGTCCCGGGGTATTTTTACAACGATCTCGAGAATAACTTGTATCTTTCCTCGCGTTTATATTATTAATGTGTGGTTTTGAGGGTACCTATGTAAATGGTGAATACTTTATGAATATTATTTTTTACTTAAAATTGGGATTCTGAAGGGTTAAATTTTACAGGCATGTAACTTACTGCCTTGTTATAACAGGAGTAGTGACTGTGACGGGAACGCTGTACCTACATTTATTCCCGGGAATTTTCCCAGTTTTAACATGGTCATAGCATGCATGAGGGTCTCCGCAATTCAAAAGTAAAAGGGTTACTGACATTGAAGCAGCCATTTAGTAAAATTACACGCTGTACTTACCTAATTTTGAGTTTTGATCAGTACTCTTAAGTTTAACATTCATATGGAATGCAGGTGTTTGGAATTTTAAACAAATTAGACAAAAGCAACTAAGAGAAAAAACTCGAAAATTTACTAGTATTTTGGGAGACTCAAAGTTGAGCCAAATTTATACTTAACGCCTTGTAGTCTGCGATCTGCGAGTGAATCTAGGAACTTTCTGCTGCATAATATTTAGCAAAACACTGAAATTCATAATTTAAATCTATCTCTAGGATTGAAAATATACGAGTCAGTATTTCGAGCGTGACGTTCGTTGACAAGTTGCTGGCTTTTATTTCTTGTGTGGAAATGTGTGATGGATGCTTTGCCGGACTCTTATCGACTAAAACCACACGTTTTGCCTACGGTAAGCCCTCGGAAGAATGTGCAAGGATTACCAACATACTTTGGCTACCACCGCGGTGCAAGTTGCTGACTGATTACTTCTTTTTCAGCATCTTCGTTATAATGATTTCACTCATTCTTTACATATGTTTATATTTCTTCCTTATCTTATCATCTAACTAGTTGCTTCTCTAAATCTACCTGGATTTTAAGCCTAGGAAGACACAACTATTATTTCACATTTTATTTTCAACATTGCCTTAAGATCGTCTTAGCCCGAGCAGTATGTATACTATTCATTATTCTGTAGCCAGAGCTTCATACGTTGGTCAGCAGCTGCACTTTTGCAGAGATTGGCATAGGCATGATTCAATATTTTATCTTCACTTAACATGTATTTATTTATCTATATACATCCTTTCTTATATAAATAATCTATACTATCTTATATTTATTTATATAGATATATTTCTGAATACCCGTAAGATAGAAACACACCTTCAAATATTTATTTTGTGAGTTTAGTATCTAATTACACTCAAGAAAATCCTCTTCAAGCCTTAAAATTGTTTACTTCATTTTTTTTAACGTGAGGGAACTTCCTCATAGATGTTATGCCGGACTCGCACCGACTAAAAAACCTCACGTTACGTCCAACAGTCTATAGTTATAATTATTTTGTAAGTGTTCAAGCATGAACCAAGTTCGCGGATCTCTAAATGCAGCGACAACCGGCCCGGGTGCAGCGGCGAGTGGGGATGCGGCCATCGCCGTATGCGTCGGTGCATTCCATCATCAACGTCCGTCAAAAATATATTAGCTCAGCGACACAGTGCCATAATTAAATTAACAATAATACTGTAACTTATCCTAATATTATACGATATTTGCAAGATCAAGGCGTTTCTCTCAAACAACCACGCAAGGAGCAAACAGTAAGACCGGCAGCCATTCTACGCCCGTATGTTTTCACCATAAAGCGGTCAAACAAACTTCCCTAACATTCCGCGAGTTGCATTTCCTTTACTTTCCACAACTACTTTGCTTTTGCAGCCTGCGCTGAACTTCATACGACCTTAATGGATTATTGAGATTAAACATGTTATTACTCTTTGAACTTGTACAAAGTTTTGTTTTGAGAGATAGGTACTTACTCATTATAATTAGGTACCTATTTAAACTTCCATAGTTAGGTATGCATTATGTACAAAGTTAAAGGCATTTTGTTACTGTTGCAAACGCCGTGATCACGGGAAACCTGAAATACTGGCGGTTAAAATTGAAAGTCTTAAACGCATAATACATATACCGATCCACCTTCTTTCACCTTAGTTGGTCTCACTTCAAAAGTAAAAAATCCTTTAGGTGCCCCAGGAATCCATTATACGCAATTATCTTTAAACTAGGATTATAATTCTCAGTCAGTAAAATGACAAGTGCAACTGTCACTGATTCAAAAAAGGGTGACCCGCTACAATGATGTTCGGCAATGAATAGAAAATGTCTGGCTATTGATTGCCGAACATCACTGTTGTAGCAGGTCACCTTTTTTATATCAGTGACAGTTGCACTGTTATTTTACTGAGTTTAATAATCCTAGTTTATACAGGGTCATTTGTAAAACACTAGCAACCTGCTTGGACTAGATAGCTAACACTATTACCCCATACATACATATCATCCAATTAAACTACATCTTCTCTCTCTATATACCAACCCTTGGGCCTTCTGTATCCTTCCAGGTCTTGAATCCATCTGGTCGTACTACCCCACGTTTACCAAGTCGCGGTCTTCGCTCAAGAACTCAAAACTCAAACTCAAAAAAAAACATTTATTTCGCATAATCCTAATACATAGGCACTTGCGACACGTCAATGAATACAATGCAAATAGTACCACCAGTTCGGAACGCGGCCCGCTTGAGAAGAACTGGCAAGAAACTCGGCGGGTTATTCTTTTTGTGCACTACATATTTACAATAAGTAGATACTATGAACTAAAACTCCATCAGTAGAGCAAGCAGATCACTACCAGGCTTCCTTATCAATCAAATAATCGTCAATTGTATAGTAGCCCCTGCAGCACAATTTACTTTTTATACACTTTTTAAACTTAATTAGGGGCATGCTTTTAATTTCGCTTGGAAGCCTGTTGTAAAAACGTATACAGTTACCCAGGAAAGAATTACTGACTTTGTTCAGTCTACAATGATAAACGGCAAGGTTGTTTTTATGTCTGGTGTTCACATTGTGTCTATCGCTTAACTTAGTAAAACTAGATAAATTTTTCTGAACATACATAAGATTTTCAAAAATATATTGAGATGCCACAGTCCGAATATTTATTTCTTTAAATTTTTCTCGCAGAGAGACCTTTGGACCTAATCTATATATGGCTCTTATGGCCCGTTTTTGTAAAACAAAAATTGTATTTATATCTGCGGCATTGCCCCATAGTAGCATACCGTACGACATTACACTGTGGAAGTAACTGAAGTACACTATTCGCGCTGTTTCTACATCAGTCAAATGCCTAATCTTTTGGACAGCAAATGCTGCTGAACTTAATCTGCCAGCCAGTTTTTCAATATGTGGGCCCCACTGCAATCCAGAATCGATCGTCAACCCTAAGAACGCAGTAGATTTCACAAGTTCCAACTCTTGGCCATTAGGTTGCACATTGGTTTCTGCCTGTGTTACATTGGGCAAGGTAAATTTAATACATTTATGTAGTTTTGTTTTCATTCAGGCTAAGATTATTAGTGTTAAACCAATGTACTACTTTTAGGATTGCATTGTTAACATCGTCATAGTCATCTAGTTGTCTTTTAATTTTGAAAATTAAGGAAGTGTCATCTGCAAACAAAACAATCCCGTTAGTGTCCCCTACGTAATAGGGTAGGTCATTAATATAAATTAAAAATAAAAATGGTCCGAGTATCGAACCCTGCGGGACGCCCATAGTAACCACCGATCCCCCCGAACGTGTGCCACCGACATCGACCCTCTGAGTTCTATTGTTCAAATATGAAGTCAGAAGATCGAGAGCCTTGTTCCTTATCCCGTAGTGCTGTAGTTTCCTGATCAATGTCTCATGTTGGACGCAATCAAAAGCCTTAGACAAATCGCAAAACACGCCAAGCGCATCATGTTTATCTTCCCAGGCCTCATAAATACTCTTCAACAAATCTACACCAGCATCGGTCGTCGAACGTCCTTTAGTGAAGCCAAATTGTTTATTATGAAATAATTTGTGACTGTTAAAATAGGTCAGCATCTGCTCAAGTATTAATTTTTCAAATATATTGCTCAAAGTCGGCAACACTGAGACAGGTCTGAAATTACCTGGATCAGAAGCACTTGAACAAAGGTATAACTTTGCTGTGTTTCATTAAGAGGACGCATGACGCCAAATAGACTATTATCTTGATCTAGATCTCAGGACTCCTGAGGTCTAATGAACTAACATTACAACACAAGCAACTTCAGTTCATGAACTAAAGATCTACTAGCCTGAAAACACGATTACTAAAAAAAACCTCGATACTTTTAATTTTTGAAAACATCTCGTTTTAGTTTAACTTTAGGCTGGATCTCTATAATTATCTATTATTTATATATTATTTTTAATGTATAAGAAAGACAATACTAAAAACTTCATTTACACTAGTCGGTTTTTTTAATATTTATAATAGTTTTCTTTTTATCTGTAATTATCAGATTTTTAGCTTTCACATCATTTCGCTAAACGCGCTCCAAACCTTCTCTCTCTTTCTTTCCTCGCGAAATCTGTATGCGCTATCCTTTACCGATTACGTTTAGTCTGGCTGCGCGCCTTGTAGGAAGCGGACCTATGCCCGATTGCGTCACACAATGCTCAATTACGACATAAAGCTTTTGAATTCCTGAAGTTGGGGGGGGGGGGCTGTAGGTGCATAAAATCTTAATTTGTGTAAATAATAAATGTCACTAATTATAAAAGTTATACATATAAAGACTTTTGGTCTATATACAAAAAAGGAACATAAAAACGTTTTTCGCTCGTAGAATGAAAGAAATAAAAAGCTAAGAACCGTATTGATTGTTTACTATCCGATATAAATTTTCTTCATCTTACTTAGTTTCTTCACGATGTCTTGTGGAAACTGGGGTGTTACTTTTGAACCTAGGTCGGTATGATTTGGCATATTATCTCCTCGATATTGTTGCCACCGAGAATCATCCGAGTTCTCAATGGCGTTACGGAATGCCTGTACCAGGACCTCGTTCGTTGGTCAGCACCTGCACTGCTTCAAGTGACGTCGGCTTGGGCCTAGAAGATCTTCATGGGGCCCAGACCTTTTCTGCATATTAGCATCTGCCCAGCTGCCTTCAAGCCCAACCATATTTCAAACCCGACGCAGCTTTTATTGGCTGCCAGAGCAGCAGCTATGAATTGAATTTTCATCCCCATTGGCAAAGTTGAGAGCGACTGCTGTCTTACCTCCGAAAGTCCGATAGGTTGCCTAATTGAACTGGACGCTTTCTAGGAACAATAATAATAAACCGGCCAAGTGAGAGTTGAACTCGCCCATGAAGGGTTCCGTAGCAGCAAGTAACATAATATAAAAGTTCGTGTGGTTCGTTGTAACTTTCATTGATGTTCACAGTGGTAGTGATTTTTCTCGGCGAAAATTGCGGTATATGACGTTTAAAAAAAAAAGAACTACCATCTTGATTTCGTTCAAACCAATTTTCTTTGGTAGATTTTATGACAATGTACATTATATATTTTTTTTTAGATTTATCATTCTCTTAGTTTAGAAGTTAGAGGGGGGGGGGGGGACATTTTTCCACTTTGGAAGTGTCTCTTGCGCAAACTATTCACTTTAGAAAAAAATATGTTAAAAACTTCAATAGCATTTTTGGGGACCTATCTATTGATCACAAGTATGGGTTTGATGAAAAAAAAATTTGAGTTTCAGTTCTGAGTATGGGGACCCCAAAATTAACTGCTTTTTTTCTCGTTTTATACAAAACTCTTGATGCGGTTCACAGAATACATCTACTTACCAAGTTTCAACAGCATAGGCCTTATAGTTTCGGAGAAAAGTGGCTGTGACAGACAGACAGACATGACGAATCTATAAGGGTTCCGTTTTTGCCATTTGGCTACGGAACCCTAAAAATGTCGTACAAAACCCAGAAACCGCCACTACTAGGAGTGCGAGCGAGTCGGTGCCGGAAGTAATTGCACGGAACATAAAACAATGGAGTCGGCTAATTCAAGTACAAATTTAAAGACAGTGTAAGTATTTTAAAAAATCTTTAAAATATAACACTGTCTTTAGGCTTTCGATTTAATAGTAGAAAATTGCCGGTGATATTTTCAAAACAAATTTATTGTTTAAAAATACTTGTTGATTCACATAAAAGAATAATAATTTTATTGAAGGTACTAATGAAAGAAAAATGAGTTTTTACTGAATGATGATGCTGTTGGGTGCAACAGCGCCAGGTCGTCGTGGTGGGTCTGGACGTGGACACTCTCTCGCTCTAGACCATGGTGCGAGCCATGCTCTCCAGCGGGAGTAAGTGGGACTGCGCCGCCTCTCTCTGCGAGCAGGTTATGCTCTTGAAAGAGGCGGTGGGGCGGGTACGGGAGAAAACTTTCCCACCCGAGTTCCGCAGTTGGTGCCTAGGCATCGGCGATATGTCTTCGCCGAAGACAATCGGCCTCCATGACCGTGCGCCTGAGGACGGCGAGAGGGCTACTCACTGTCCTTACAGAAGCAGGCCCATGACGGCAGCGTGACGTGAGAAGTTCACGCACGCCCTTAGAAGCGGGATCACACCCGAAACCCCCCAAAGACGACCGCGTCTTTGGGGGGTTTCGGGTGTGATCTACGGCCACAATTGCGGCCTCGCCCAGGGGGCGGTTCGGGTGCTATATATACCGATATATAGCACCCGAACCACCCCCTGGGTGTGGCCGCAATTGTGGCCGTAGGTCTGTTAGAAGTCCTGGAACATCCTTCCGGGGGCTTACCCGGGGCTCCCAACCATAGGCTGTTGGGCGTTACGTGAGGTTTTTTAGTCGGTAGGAGTCCGGCATAGCACTCGTGATGGATTTTATCTCACGTTAAAAAAAAATGTATTATAAGTATCTTTTTCTGCATTCAGTCTTTTCAAGAAGTGGAACGCACTGGCGAGTGCGTGTCCCTCTCGGAGACTTTGAAAGGATAAAGAGTGAAAAACTGGAAGATGAAAGCGTAAGGAGTATGTATGTAGGCTTAGTCAGTGAAAGGCTTGCAAACTCGAGCCTTTCCGACTTAGATGTAGATGAATGCTGGAATATTATGAAAGAAAGTATAGTGGATAGTGCAAAAGAAGCATGTGGGAGTGCAAAGAGACATGAACATTCGAAAGGTGATGCCTGGTGGGATGCAGACGTTCAATCCTGCGTAGCAAGAAAGAAGAAAGCGTGTTTGGATTACGTCTCATCTCATCATCTTGCCAGGATTTGGGATTGATGGTGTGCTGCTTCGTGCTGTGTAGTCTACATATGTGGGATGTACGGCATGTTTGCGGGTGGGCGGCAGCCTGTCTCCCTGGTCTGACGTCAACATTGGCGTCAGAGAGGGTTGCGTGCTGTCAGCCCTGCTGTTTGTCCTGTACCTGGACGATTGTCTTAAGAAAGTAAGATCGATGAATGTTGGATTGCGAATGGGCGACTTACTTGTGAATGTGAGCTGTTTGCTGTATGCAGATGATGCCGTGCTCGTAACCGAATCGCCATCAGAACTACAGTCTCTAGTCACAGCGATGAAAGATGATAGTCTAATGAGAGGCTTACATTTGAACGCGACTGAAACGAAAGTGATGGTATTCGAAAGAGAAGAGGACAGAACGAATGCCAGGATAACTGTAAATGATGTAGTGATGGAACAGGTGGATAAGTTTGTATATCTTGAATGTGCATTAAGTAGGGATGGACGGTACACCACTGATGTAGAAAGGAGGGTAACTGCGGGAAATAGAGTGAATGGAGCGTTAGGCAAACTTTTGGGTACCAAAACCCTAAGTCAAAAGGCCCAGCTCGCAGTACACAGTGCGGTGCTGATACCTACGCTAATGTATGGAAGCGAGAGTTAGGTATGGCAGGAAACGCATGAAAGTAGAATAAACGCGGTCGAGATGCGTGCGCTACGCAAAATCTGCGGAGTAATGCTCGCAGATCGCGTTCGGAATGAAGATGTAAGAAAGAGAGTTGGTCTGGAAGAGAGTGTCGGTGTTAAAGAAAGGAAGGACATGCTACGATGGTTCGGGCATGTGGAGCGAATGGGAGATGAAAGAATGACAAAACAGATATACAACGCGAAAGTGGATGGACGTAGGAGTCGGGGAAGGCCACGACACACCTACCACGACCAAATTAATCGTGTGTTAGTTGAAGGAGGTGTCAAGAGCCAAAGGAACCGACGTGCATGCATGAAAAGAAAAATGAAAGTTGAAGAAGCAAGTGAGGTGTGTATGGACCGTGCCGTGTGGCACTCGGTTCTTTCTGCCTACCCCGCAAGGGATTTGGCGTGAAGGTTTTTCATCATTGTTGTTTTACAGTAAAAAAGGATTATTCGTTCTTCATAATTCGTCTTGATGCGGTGGTGCATTCGGTAGTATAACCGATGGCCGTGCTGAGGCCCTGATTTTATTCTGGGGTCGGGCCGAATATTCGTGTGATCCACAAAATGATGTTTCGGAGTTTGGGTGCTCGATAGTCCGTTTGTTGAGGAAGGTTTATAACATTACACTTCAACGAATAGGAGCAACTATGAATAAAGTTTCGAAAACGGGAAAATTTATTCCTTTTGAGAGTATACGTTGCGTGCGCTAAGTAAATATAATTAAAGTTACGTAAAAATTGTGAATTGCGAAATTGTTCATTTTAAAGTTCTATAAAAATTCTCCTCCTATTTTTATAAGTAGTATAATACGGTCAATTTTCAAAAAAATAAAACCAAAAAACGAGTAAAACTATTCACACAAATATCTACTCCATTCTATTCATTGTTCGCCAGTGTGTTGTGATCCGCCCCTACTTGCGTTACTATCATAATCTTTTTTCGTTTTCGATTCGGCGCCGCGTGAATATGGCGCGCGATCTGTAGCAAAGGGGCGCGGGGGTAGCGGCAGTGAATCATGCGATTTGGTTAGGGTCAGGCAAGCTCTTAAATCAGGAAACACACCACCCGAAACGCAATCGTTAAACACAGCTGCCAAGTAAGGGGCAAAGACATCAATGACACTAGATACAGATTTTACCGATAGCCCCCATAGGTCTGCGGTTTTTTTAACATTAATAGCCCTTGTAACACTCTGCAATACTCACCAACACATTATCCATACGTTCTAGTATAATACTCTCTTTTTGTCTCGTGATAACGAGGATTTCATACATTAAGCACATTAACACAAAGATATTAAACTCGATATCTTTCTGTCGTTTTATTCCGTGTTTACATCCAGTCACAATACTACACATACACATAGGTTAGACGTCGTGAATCTGACATTGTCATTTTGACAGTGACAATGACTGATCCTTGTCAACGAAATAGTTTAGGAATAAAAAAAAAAGAACATAAAAAAAAATAGTTTTATTTAGTGTACAATAAATCTAGATTAGAATAAATAATAGGTATATTAAATTAGTAAACAGATTTGGAACTAATGATAATTTATATATAGTTTACGAGCGGATCAATTTCGGAGTGGTCACACCAGAATTCACGTTCCGCGTAACGTAGAACATTATGTCAAATAGTGGATAAAATATTCGCTTAAGAGGATAGGATGGTTAATGTACAGGATAGTTTTAGCTTCAGTTAATGACATGGCGTTAATGCGATAAAGCCCTAATCGTGTATGGCGTATGAGAGGTGGAGGAATAAAAGTCACGAACGGAACGTGAGGGATGAGTGAAATGAAACGGACCGTAGATGTAACTGACCAAGCGGGTTTGGCTTGGTGGGAAGGGGAAGAGACGAAAAGCAAAGATGGAGGCAGTCGGCATTTTTTTCTCTCGAGCGAGAAGACCCGTAAGGTGTCTCTTCAAGAGCAATTCGTACCATCACAGGACCCGCAAAAAGGTATTTATAAGCTAGATAGACCTTGTAATAATCGCGATCTGTGAAGTGCGTGCTGATTGCTAATGACGCGTAACTTTTGTTGTAGCGGGTCTTTGGAGTACCTACCTATTATTGCTGGGAATACCTGCCCGTCCCTTGGCGGAATCCCAACACGGAGGAATTCTTCCCCGTGAACCCATCAGCGTGGGACGCGTGATCCACAGACGGGACTGCGCGCCGCTGACGAGCCCGGCTTTGTAGCGGTAACCGGTTCTCGCACCGGCATTTTTTATTCTCTTTTTTACGCCACGTGCATTTCTTTTTCACTACTTGGCACCAAGGAGGGCCACCAGGATTCTTCTTATACATCCATACGCGAGGTTGATTACTGCATCTCGTTGGTTAGCGGTGCCTACGCGATAGTCCACCGACAGTTTAACAACGTAGTTCACCTTCAGGAGGCTGCATAACGATCCGAGAATGTAACTAGATTTATTTAGCCTTTAAATCATAGATTATAATAATGTTAACCAGAATGGATCCATCTCTAGGTCGCTAGATTAAAGTATATTTTGTTAGCCACGTCACAAGGTGATGTTTAGTTAATTGTGTCAAATGAAATAATTTCATCGCATCGGCGCAAGAGCCGGCCAGGTCAACAGATTTGATATAAGTTTATAGCAAGTAAGTAAAGTGTGTGTAGATATAAGTATTCTAACTGGAGTAATACTGGTGCATCCTGCCATATATATAGGCTAAGTAGTGCGTTTGATATACCACAAGGCCTGTGGTTTTTGTATTGTAGACCATTAAACGTGGTGATAATAATATACACTGGTTTTTCTTTCACGAACTCACTGCAACAGGGGTTTACTAGCCAGACAACACGGCCCTTAACCTAAAAGGTCCACTGTATCTCCGGCTGCTGTTATCCAGGTAATCTTCTTTTACAAATCAAACTATTGTAACACGGGATTTGGGAAGTCCACACCGACACCCATGACGCCCGTTACGTTACATGGCGCCCGAACATTATTTTATTGTGATTACCTATTAAAGTGCTGCATGTACAGCGCCTGAATTCAATTGAAGTTAGTTGGTAACCATTGTTGCAATTGAGCTTCGGGGGGGAATTTCCTTTGTGTTTATCTTTTGAGGGATACAATTTTTATTGTTGTATCTAGGCTTGAAAGCAGTAGCTTTACTTTAAGAAAATTAATAGTTCATACTTCACCGTTCCCTCAGGAATATGTCAAAATTTTAAATATTGACATATTGATGGTTTATAGATATTGAATCTGGTCACTCACCCTATTAAGAATTCATATCCGTGAAGACCAGACCACAAAATGTGTAAATTTTGACTTTTTTATGCAAATTTAAGTTTTTTTTTCTTTAACAAAAGTTTCATCCAGAACTAACAACATTTTTTAAATATTGACATCTGGATGGTTTAAGTGTTTAATATAATTGCTTACACTGCTTAGAGTTAATGACAGTAAGAAACCAAACCAAAATATGTGCAAATTTTGTTTTTGTGAACAAATTTGTGTTTTATGAGTTGTCGTTCTCATCCCGGCAAAAATCAACTTTTTAAGTATTAACAGATTGGTGATTTTTAAACTTCTATCTGATTCGGTGCACCATTCTGCATTGATAAACACTAGGACCAGATAAAGTCTTGTGTCAATTTTCGGTTTTGTGAGCAAATTTGAGTTTTTTTGTCTTATCGTTCTCCCGACAAAAATCAACTTTTTAAATATCAACATATTGGTTGTTTTTATAGTTTTATCTGATCTTGTACACCCTTTAGAGCTTAAATACACAAGGATCAGGACTAAATAGTTGCAGGTTTTGTTTTTATTAACAAAATTGAATTTTTTCATAGTAATTTTTACGAACATACTTTTGAAACATAACTTTGTTGTTATTGTGTCTGTGGCATTGCTACAGTGATTATACCATTACTACTACTACTACTAGAGCATTTTAGGCTAAATACAAACTAGATATTAAGAACTTATTTATAAAAAATGTCAAAAACTCCAGATACTGATGCAAGTGAATTTGCTTCACCGGTGCATAGTCGGAACGTTATGCAGGTAACTTCTAGCCCGTATACACGACCTTTAGAGGTACACATACCTATGGATACCGTAAATACACGTCCCCGAGTCAACGTGAACCGGACTTCATCTTTGGCTCCCGAAACGTTTACGACATCCATAGTCTCTAATACGACCACCCATTATGCTGCCTCTCACAGCAACACACAAGAGACATACGTGGCACAAGAACCGATAGCACACGCACATAAGACATTCCCCATTAAAACTAGCGAAATTTTTGACAACATGAACCAAGGTAATGGTATAACACAAGTAGTTGCACCGCCCCCCAGTGCGCATGTGTACTACAAATCATTGAATTTAGCTTCCCTTAAACTCAAGTATAACGGAGAGTCAGATATTGACGACTTCCTCCTTAGGGTTAATGAAACACGTATCGCACGACAGATTGACGATACAACATTAGTAAGAGGTTTTTCAGAACTGTTATCTGACACCGCACTCAAGTTTCATAGAACAATCCAACATAAAATTAACTCTTGGTTTGATATTTGCGTTGAATTTCGAAAATTCTTTCAATCAAAGGATTACAACTACAACATAGAGAGACAAATTCGTGAAAAAAAGCAGAAGCTAGGTCAGTCTGTATCATTCTTTATTTTAGATATCCAGGATTTAAACAATAGACTAACATATCCTATTACAAGCGACAACCTACTTGAAATTATAAAACACAATTTGCTACCTACATACGCCCAACTATTAGCCATCAATGATATTACTACCTTTGACCAATTGGTCAACGTGTCCAAGAATTATGAGGCTTATTCTGGTGTTTTATGTCAATCTAAACCGGTTGGCAAGCGCGAACTCAATGCAGTCAGCGTCGGCAAATTACCTGACAGGCGCGGCTCACCTATTACTTGCCTTAAATGTAAAAAAGTCGGCCATAGTTATAAGGTGTGTAGGTCAATACCAGGCATAATATGTTTCAAGTGCGGTGCTAAGAGGGTGACGATTAGGAACTGCACCCAATGTAACACAGGCTTGCGCTCGCAGTCTACTACACAGACACTTAATAAAAAAAACTGATGGGGCCCCCGAGCAAGTCGTTACACACACAAACAGTCTCTTCGCCTGAAATATCGTCATTCGTAGGGGATAATCGGTTGTTTGTTAAATTCACAATAAAGGACCGTAATTTCGAAGCATTGCTCGATCCTGGGGCACATTTATCAGTTTTAGGTGCGAATAAGCATCGATATTTTCAAAGACTTGGATGGACATTACATGCTAGGGATGCTTCAGTCGTGCCAGCAGTATTTTTAGCGGATTTATCACAAATTAAAGTCATTGGCATAATGTCTTTGCCAATAACTTGTAATGGGATAACTGCCCACTTTAATTTTTTAGTTTGCCCTGACATACATCACGAAATCTTGTGCGGTATGGATTTCGCTGATGCATTTGGTCTAGTGGACATTTTTAAGTTTGGAGATGTCGTGAGGAGAGGCAACTCCACAAGTTATAGTGCTTGCAGTGCGTTGTGTGAGGTGAAAGCTTTAATACCCAGAGATGATCTAACATCTCAACAAGCCAAACATCTACAAAAAGTAATGAATGACTTTGAGTCAATTTCATCAGAAAAAAAAGGTTTAGGGAAAACGCATATCGTTACACATAAAATTATTACACAGGGAGAGCCTATTAAACAAAGATATTACCCTTTATCGCCTGCTAAGTTGACAGCATTGAATAGGGAGGTGGACGAGATGTTGAGGCTCGATGTCATCGAACCGTCGAGGTCACCATGGTCCAACCCGGTTGTCATGATCCCAAAGAAAGATGGATCATGGAGATTCTGCCTCGACGCGCGTAAGCTCAATGATGTCACGGTTAAAGACTCGTACCCACTTCCTTATATAAATTCGATTTTGGACAATCTGCGAGGAGCACATTATCTTAGTTCAATTGATTTATCATCGAGTTTTTGGCAGGTCAGTTTGTCAAGTCAGGATGGAATAGACGGCAAAGGTACTTCTTGTGAGAAAACAGCTTTCGTAGTCCCTAATAGAGGTCTTTTTCATTTTAAAAGAATGCCATTCGGATTATCCAATGCGGGAGCTGAAATGCAAAGGCTAGTTGATTCGCTATTTCTGCACAAATTTGACGGAAAAGTTTTTTGTTATCTGGACGATCTTCTGATTGCCACAGAGTCATTTTCTGAACATATGGAGATACTTGCTGCTGTAAAGAAGTCGCTTAGTGACGCTGGTCTCACTATCAACTTAAAAAAGTGCGAATTTTGCAAAGGAGAGCTTAGATACTTGGGATACATCATCAATACACAAGGTTTGCGCACTGACCCAGAGAAGCTGAGCAGCATTCAGAATTTCCCACAGCCTAAAACTGCCAAGCAGCTACGAGGATTTATAGGTCTATGTTCATACTATCGTAGGTTTGTTAAGGATTTTTCCACCATCATAGCACCTATGACAGCGTTGGTAGGTAAGAAGAAAGGCAGTGACGGCATCCATTGGTCCGAAGCAGCTGAGGATTCTTTCAATACCCTTAAAAATGCTTTAATAACAGCTCCAGTTTTGGCGTCGCCAGAATTTTCGAAACCTTTCGTGCTTCATTGCGACGCATCATCCGTAGGCATTGGTAGTGTTTTGACGCAGGACATAGATGGAATCGAGCGTCCTGTGGCTTTCTTTTCACGTTTACTGGCAAAACCTGAGAGAAATTACAGTACAACAGAGCGTGAACTGCTCGCGGTAGTGGATTCCATAAATCATTTTCGTGCTTACATAGAAGGTACTAAGTTCACGGTCATCACTGACCATATGAGTTTAAAGTGGCTTAAGTCTTTAAATAACCCCTCAGGCAGGTTGGCCAGATGGGCAATGCAGATATCCACTTTTAATTTTGACATTTGCCATAAGGCAGGTAAGCTTAATGTCGTACCAGATGCACTATCCCGAATTTCGGTCGATGCTATTACTTTCAATCAAGAACTTTCTTCAACTTCTGATGAGTGGTATAAGAAGATGTATAACGGCTGTAAAACTAAGCCTACTCGTTTCAAAAATTTTCAGATCCTAGGCAACAATTTGTTTAGATTTTGCAAAGGTGGCTCTTGTACTTCAAAAAACAATTGGAGGTTAGTAATTCCTAAAGAGCTGGTCGATGAATGCATCAAGGAAAACCATGACTCCTTCTGTAGTGTACACCCAGGAGTTCAAAAAACGTATTTGAAAATTAGGGAACATTATTATTGGCCAAATATGTTTGAAAATGTTAAGGAATTTGTCACACGGTGTGACAAGTGTAAAGCATATAAACACTCAAATTCACCACCTCACGGACTCATGACAAATCAAAAAGAGGTGGACGTTCCGATGCACACGTTGTCAATAGATATTATAGGCCCATTACCTAAAGCATATTCGGGTCATATATACATTCTGTCAGTTGTAGACGTTTTCTCAAAATTTGTATGGCTTCACCCCCTCCGTACTGCAACCACTCAAACGGTCACTTCATTTTTGGAAAAGGAATTGATCTTGAAATGGGGAACCCCCGCGATTCTTATTTGTGACAACGCTACCATATTTAAAAGCAAATCGTTTAAATCATTTTGCGATGGATATTCTATCCCTCGAATTTTCTATACGGCGCATTATGCACCGCAAGCGAATACAGTCGAACGGTATAACAAAACCGCTGAAGTCTGTTTATCCATACTAGTTGAACAAGATCAACGTAATTGGTCCAAATACCTTCAGCAAATTCAGCTATCACTGAATAGCACGGTGAACCTAGCAACGGGATACACACCGTACTTCTTAGCCACCGGTCGTGAAATAGTCACTGACGGTCAATTCCATTCAATTCTTAGGGATTTACCAACATCAGCTGATGATCTGACCATAGGCGATAGAAGCGCAGCGGCATCATCGTTGTTGGAATTGGGAAAAATTTTTGACAAGGTAGTAGATGCATTAACTCAGGCGTACCAGAAAAATTCACAACATTATAACCTAAGACGACGACACTTCACAGCGAAAATAGGCGATGTGGTCTGGCGAAGGAACTTCGTACAATCTAACGCAGCGAAGTATTTCTCCGCCAAGCTGGCGCCGAAATTTGTGAAGTGCACGGTTGAAAGGAGGTTGTCAGATGTAGTGTATGAGCTACGCGAGTTATCGTCAGGATCTGTTGGTAAATTTCATGTAAAGGACATCTTGCGTGTAGATTAAATTATTTACACGCCCTGTCCGATATTGTTGCTTGTCTAGTGGTATTTACTCCGAACCCAAGATTTTTTTTTTTGATCGTAGGGCTAGGCAAGCATTTATCGAAACTAATGTATGCAATTAATAATTGCTTTGCCGTTTGTGTTTTTACATTGTGTTCTTATTCTTACAGTTAATGTTTATATGATATGATACTTAACAACGCATGAGCAAAAAAGTTGTTTTTCTTGACAGTCAAATGATTGACCGACAGTACGATTGGCCAAAGTATGAAAAACTCTTACAGAATATAAGACTGATGAATGACAGCATGTAAATAATTATGGAATGATAGAAGCAAATAAGAAAGGGAAGGATAAGTGCATGACTGAATGATAGGTGGAAAATAAGCTTTAAATATTATTATATGTATTATTATAATTATTATTAATATGGAAAGGATGACGAATGCATGTACATAGATAAATATGAAATACTGTGTGAGGTATGGAAGAGTGAAGTACGCGTTTTGAAAGGAATACCTATCCAGCTGTGATCATTCTAAAGGGCAGTCAGAAGAATAACTAATGCTAGCAGCGTTCTGAAGTTTTATTCTTTTATTTCTCGGTATTTTTTTTAATCCTTTTTGGAGTCGGTTAAGTAACCACTTTTTCCCGGTTACTCCGGCTGTTTCTTTCGGTAAACCTGTCGGTTTACCTCTTTTCCCGAGAAAGGGGGTATTGTAACACTCTGCAATACTCACCAACACATTATCCATACGTTCTAGTATAATACTCTCTTTTTGTCTCGTGATAACGAGGATTTCATACATTAAGCACATTAACACAAAGATATTAAACTCGATATCTTTCTGTCGTTTTATTCCGTGTTTACATCCAGTCACAATACTACACATACACATAGGTTAGACGTCGTGAATCTGACATTGTCATTTTGACAGTGACAATGACTGATCCTTGTCAACGAAATAGTTTAGGAATAAAAAAAAAAGAACATAAAAAAAAATAGTTTTATTTAGTGTACAATAAATCTAGATTAGAATAAATAATAGGTATATTAAATTAGTAAACAGATTTGGAACTAATGATAATTTATATATAGTTTACGAGCGGATCAATTTCGGAGTGGTCACACCAGAATTCACGTTCCGCGTAACCTAGAACATTATGTCAAATAGTGGATAAAATATTCGCTTAAGAGGATAGGATGGTTAATGTACAGGATAGTTTTAGCTTCAGTTAATGACATGGCGTTAATGCGATAAAGCCCTAATCGTGTATGGCGTATGAGAGGTGGAGGAATAAAAGTCACGAACGGAACGTGAGGGATGAGTGAAATGAAACGGACCGTAGATGTAACTGACCAAGCGGGTTTGGCTTGGTGGGAAGGGGAAGAGACGAAAAGCAAAGATGGAGGCAGTCGGCATTTTTTTCTCTCGAGCGAGAAGACCCGTAAGGTGTCTCTTCAAGAGCAATTCGTACCATCACAGGACCCGCAAAAAGGTATTTATAAGCTAGATAGACCTTGTAATAATCGCGATCTGTGAAGTGCGTGCTGATTGCTAATGACGCGTAACTTTTGTTGTAGCGGGTCTTTGGAGTACCTACCTATTATTGCTGGGAATACCTGCCCGTCCCTTGGCGGAATCCCAACACGGAGGAATTCTTCCCCGTGAACCCATCAGCGTGGGACGCGTGATCCACAGACGGGACTGCGCGCCGCTGACGAGCCCGGCTTTGTAGCGGTAACCGGTTCTCGCACCGGCATTTTTTATTCTCTTTTTTACGCCACGTGCATTTCTTTTTCACTACTTGGCACCAAGGAGGGCCACCAGGATTCTTCTTATACATCCATACGCGAGGTTGATTACTGCATCTCGTTGGTTAGCGGTGCCTACGCGATAGTCCACCGACAGTTTAACAACGTAGTTCACCTTCAGGAGGCTGCATAACGATCCGAGAATGTAACTAGATTTATTTAGCCTTTAAATCATAGATTATAATAATGTTAACCAGAATGGATCCATCTCTAGGTCGCTAGATTAAAGTATATTTTGTTAGCCACGTCACAAGGTGATGTTTAGTTAATTGTGTCAAATGAAATAATTTCATCGCATCGGCGCAAGAGCCGGCCAGGTCAACAGATTTGATATAAGTTTATAGCAAGTAAGTAAAGTGTGTGTAGATATAAGTATTCTAACTGGAGTAATACTGGTGCATCCTGCCATATATATAGGCTAAGTAGTGCGTTTGATATACCACAAGGCCTGTGGTTTTTGTATTGTAGACCATTAAACGTGGTGATAATAATATACACTGGTTTTTCTTTCACGAACTCACTGCAACAGGGGTTTACTAGCCAGACAACACGGCCCTTAACCTAAAAGGTCCACTGTATCTCCGGCTGCTGTTATCCAGGTAATCTTCTTTTACAAATCAAACTATTGTAACACGGGATTTGGGAAGTCCACACCGACACCCATGACGCCCGTTACGTTACACCCTGTAAGCTTTCAGAATGTCGTTGCAGTCAACAGTCGTGAATTCGAACGCGTGTTGACAGCTATCTACACATTCTGACAATATTTGCTCAGCGGAAGTGGAAGACGACCGAAGAGCATTCGTTATATGAATAGGTATATTACTAAAAAATTTTTCAAACTCAGTCGCTACTTCCAGATCCCCTGTGACGTGGCGCCCGTTTATCTTTAAATGAAAGCTTCGTTCACTCGTTTTAGACCTACCGCATTCAGAATTTACAATGTTCCAAGTAGTTTTAATTACATTTGTCGAAGCTGTAATTTTATTTCTAATGAAATTTGACTTTGCCAAGGAACAAACTTGTCTAAAGGTCTTTGAATATTTTTTAACATATTCCTTAAACTCAGGGTTAAAATTAAATGCTTTTTCCGAATAAAGTTCATAAAGCCTCTTACGACTTTTATAAATACCAGGTGTAGCCCAGTCACTGAAAACAGACCTGCTTCCGAACGATACTGTTTTTGGTGTAAAAATTTTTCCAAACTCATCATGTATTAAGTTAAATAAATCAGCGTAAGATTTATCTACAGTAGTGTAATCGGGCAATTCTGTTATCTTTTTGGCTATATTTTCTTTGAAAGTTTCTAAGCGTTTCGAGTTTACTGGTACAAAACTGATTACATTCTTACTTCTGGAAACATTTCTAGCATACAGAACAGATTGTCCTCGATGATCAGATTTTACAGGGTCTACTATACAATTCTTAATGGGGTGTGTATTAGTGAAAATGTTATCAATACAAGTAGCACTAGTGCCAGTTATACGAGTAGGTTTTAAAAATACATTATGTAAACCAAAGGACTTAAATAAGTTCAACATTTTCAGTCTCTTTGAAGGTTCCAGCGAAGAATCTAAAATATCTACATTGAAATCTCCACAAACGACTACTGCTTTTTTAGAGCTCTGGCATTTAAACAAAGCATCTTCCAGTATTTCCTCAAACTGTGTGTATGGAGCATCCGGGGGACTGTATACGCTTAACACAATGAACTGCTCGAACTCAATACTAGCTATTTCAATGACTCGTTCAACAGAGAGGCTTACTATGTCTTTACGTTCTTTAAATTTTATAGCCTTGTTAATAAGAATTAATGAGCCTCCACGTTTACATTTTATCCTACAGAAAGAGCTAGCAACCTGATGATTTTTAAAGTTCAACATTACTTCATGCTGCTTTAACCAATGTTCTGTTACACAAAAAAAGTCTATTCCATTCAAATCAATGCACAGCTCCAACTCCAACTCCTTCCCGCCGAGCAGACCTTCTACATTCTGGTGCACCAGGTGTAAACCAGTATTTCCGTACTGAATAGATTCAGTGGCCGGAGGGGCCTTATGTTTATTATTTTGCTGTCGGTACATGTCAAATTGAGTGCAAGAGTTTTGCTCTTTTGTCTCATAACCTAATTTAAATTACTCGGATATAAACATATATCCTTAGTCCTACTATTACATACTATGTCATTAGACTGCTCAAAAGAAGCAGTTTGGGTAGCCAGGTTTTTGGCTAAAATATCAATATAATACTGTAGCGATTTTGCTACCTGTCTTTTACAATAATTTGAAAGCTTATGCTCGTTGGCTCCATGGAGTATCGGGTTTTCTACAAATATGACCAGCCCATTGCCACTATTTAAGTTTGTACACTACGGATTAATTCCGACTAAACATATTTTTAATACTCAGCACCGAAATGATAGAAATGTTTTAAAACACGATGCATGGTAGGTATAAGCTTATAGACGCCCCGAAACCACGACAATCCTTTGATTGTCAAAGATCCTAAGCTCACAAGCGGCATTGATACTCCAAGCTTTAAAAGGGATCTGGAAATGTGCTTATAATGTACAATTTGTAAAGGGATCACCTATGATTTGGTTACCTATTTTATTTTCGGCATTAGTAACAAGAAAGCCGTGAGATCGTTCTCACCAGACTACCCCTCTCTAACACGTTTATTGTGAAAGTGAAAGTTCAATCCGATTGACGTTGTCATTTTTGTTTTATTTGTGACTTTGAACGTGACGTGACCTAGTGACGTAATTTAATGCAACAGAGTCACAGACTACAGACAAAGTCTCGCCATAAGTCCCTCTGCACTCTATTTTATAGAAAGGGGCTAAAATTCACTGAATTCTGACTTGCAGCTGAGCTTAGATTGGACTCGTATGACCTTTTTTTACGTCTGAGAATCCTTATGATGGATGCTATACATCCATTCATCAGCCTACGGCCGGGAGCCCCGGGTATGTATATTTTTTATACCACCAAGGTGGCAGACAAGCATACAGCCCACTAGAAGGTCTGGTGGACACCGTAGCTTAGCAGCAATAAGAGAGGCCCCTCACTTGCGCTGTCAATCCTGTAAAAACTTTGTAAGACCGCTTTTAAAGAACCCCTTAGAACGAATACCCCAAGGCTCTCAAAATAGATTTTGACGGCCATCGCGGCCTCTCCCTAGGGATTGGGTTTTAAATTACTTCCGGGGAGAGAGAAAGCGGGGTTGTGTGAGTTTTAACCGAAAGGCGTATGTGCATCGCAGTATCCGTCAATCGTTTATTTTACTTTTTTCGTGTGGCAACTAAAACCACAAGGTGCCTTGTCATCTGTCTAAGTCCAGGAGTCCCGGGTAAGGCCTCGCAAGGATAACCGCAGAGAAAAGAAACATTGTAACCGGGTTTCGAACCTTGCCACCAGCGTCTCAGGTCAAACTCGATACCCACTATGCTGTGTAGTCTTATCCGTCAATCGTCTAGCTAGATTCTGGATGATGATAATAAACTTTTAACTACAAAATTGCTTCAACACACAAACTTTTTAACTTTCTTTCAGTTCCTCATAACTTCAAAGTACTTTAATAAGTGCAGGTTGCCCCAACTGACCGTGGCTTAACTATTAAACAACTAATAACTTGATTATTACTTAGACTTACTTACGAGACTTGATCTCTACTGGGTTAAGTTATAAAGAGTTCTTCCTTTGTGTTTTACCTGAAACAGAAGATTAAATTAAAGACTTTTGCTGATAGGGAAGGAGGTAGGTTAGTAGATATTTGTTAATGATAATTGTTTATGATGGGAACTTTAATGAAGCCTACATTGAGAATGAAACCCAGGAAATACTCAATCGATTTAAAAAAAAACTTACATACAGAAAGACAAGTCATTCTTATACGTGTGTGTGTGTGTATGTTTGTAATGAATTAAATCAAAAACTACTGCGCCGACTTCAAAAATTCTTTCTACATTAAATAAATAAATAAATATTCACGGACTTTTCACACAACGCTATCTTATCCCAAAGTAAGCTAGGAATAACCTGCTTGTGTTATGGGTATCAGACCACGGATATTAATACTTATATACTTTTAAATACATACATATTATACATAAAAACACCCAGACTCTTGAGACAACCATTTATGGGTCACACAAATATTCGTCTCCGGTGCAAGTCGAACCCACGACCTCCAGCGCCGCAGGCGGTATCACTACCAACCGCGCCACAGAGGCAGTCAATTATTATTAATAGTTAATAATTAATTAATAGTTAATAATTATTACATTGGAAAGCTACAATCACCCTGAGTAACATCGGCTATATTTTATTCCCATATTTCCAAGGGAACGGGAGCTACGCGGGTGAAACCGCGTGACTTCCGCTAGTGATGCAATAAAGAATGAAATAAAGTTTTGTACAACAGTCGCCTGAAGCAAACGGTCAGTTCAAACGCATCCACGAAAAATTTAAGCGTAACGTCGTTAAAAATCACGATAATTTCCCCAAAAGTCTCTCAATAGTCACAACCCTATAATTATCGAGTATCGATAGATGTGCTAACAGCTTCGCGAAACACAGAACGGGTAAAATTTCATCGGAAAATTTACATCGGTAACGACCATCTCGCATTAAAAAGTCGAGGTCAAAAATAAAAGACAAGAAAACCTGATGCCCTGTCCATGCCTAAGGCTGCATATTACACCGTAATGTAATAGAGTGGAATGAAAGCATTTGCAAGTAAAATGTTTTACGCCAAATGTAATTATATAAAAATTACATTGGGCGTAAGTAGTCATAGTCATATCTTTATTGCCAACCAAGTGTACATATAAAGGTCTTAATATAATATAATTGACACAACTTAGTTGCCCTTTTCAGGCATTGCAAAATGGTAAGTACATATTTTTGTTTGAAAGGTAGTTACTTAGAATCAAACATTTTTTAATATTATGTTACAATAAAAATTTAACATGTAGGTAGGTAACTATAATTATATCGGGCCGACATATTTTTATTACAATATTTATATAGAAAATTTATATCATCCTGATCTTGTGCTGCTGTTAAACACACTTTCATAGATTAGAATGCTAAGTACATGATTTCATTAAGATTAAAGTATCCAGGCTAAATATTATTTATTTATTTTTCTTTAAATAAATATAGATTTTTTTTTATATTCAGCTCGCCAAATTGACGTCGCCGCCAGCCTGATGGAAAGCCGTGGCGCATCTAGCGATTGGGGGCCACTTCCGACAGTGGTCGTCAAGTTGGTGGCCCTGTGATGTGCCTCTTCACGCTCCTCTTGAAGAACCCGGGATTTAAGATGAGGGAAACACGTGTGCGGGCGGGTCGTTCCATGATTTTATAGTATTATAAAGGGATAAATTAATTAAAAATTATAATAATTTTTAATTAATTTATCCCTTTCCATTCAAAATTGGCAGCATATAGTTATGTAGGTGTAAGTACTAAGTTAACTTGTATTTTAGTAGATATAAGTACCTATTAAAATATTTCTTGGAACGTACATTGGCTGGGTTTATGATTTTGCAAGGAAAATATTATTTGTAAAATTATTTCTAAATATTAGTTAATTAATTTTACTTTTAATTTTTTTTTTAATTATATAATAATAATTTTATTTAAATTAATTAATTATAATAATACTTGTTTTTGTGTGCTGAAAAATATATTTTATTACTTCCCATAATATGTCATTATCTCTTCTAAGCTTTTAATGTTACAAAATATAGTATGTATATTACGAATTCTATATATATCCAACTTCTTTATCATTCAGTCATCAAGCTCTCGACGGGAGTCTAGAGCTTGATAACTGAATTAAAGAAACAAGCAGTAACTCCATTCTACAATTTTTCATAACATTTTCCATTACAGTGCACATTTTTTAAGATAATAAATAAAATTCGGTGTAACAACGTCCGCGATGACAGAACCCGATACTGAGGTTCTTAATCTCGATTCGTCCATCGCATCGAAAATCGATTAACTAACGGAATGCAGGATTCGCATCGATTTTTCGAAAATTCCCTTGTTTAATAAATTACTGTGCAAAAAAAGATCGAATCTCTGAAATAACCGATAGCTAATGACGAATCGCAGTACAGAATGCAAAAGTGTAATTATAAGTTAGGTTGAAGATGCTTGTATGATCAACGTGATTGATAAGATTGATATCGACTGCCTCATTGGTGTGAACGTAAAGTGGGACTACTTATCATGACGGTCGTGGGGTTCGATATCCACCACGGGACGCTTATTCAGAGAAAAAAAGTAATTGAATGTATTAGGGCCCCCCATCAAGATATTCGGGGCCCACACCAACTCTCACATGAGGAGTAATGGTTGGTATTTAGGCTAAAAAGCCGATGAGGTTCATAAAATGCCGATGCTCGAAAGTAAAAGATAACTGATCATAGTTGTTAGCCACCTCTGGGATCCAAAGCCTGGGAGCTTAGGAACTATCGTGAAGACGCTAAGATGAAGAAGAATCAAAAAATTAATGGCCAGTAATATTCTTCAGATATTTCGATACCCTAATTTGCAAACCTACCAACTCCTCTTGAGCAAATTTTACAGGAGAGACTTAAAATGTCATAATAATTTTTTTTTTACACAATGAAGAAAACCAAAAATCCCGTTGGAAATTATGCTTTTTATTTATCTAAAAACACTTAAAAATCGACTTTTTTTTATAACCATTGAGTTTTATAATGAAAAAAGGAGTTGTTAGATTTGGTTTAAGCGATATTTGAAACTTAAAGTGGAGTTGTTTGTTTTTATCTTTAACTTTAAGAAGAGTACAATCGTACAAACAATTATTAAGGTGTAATATTAATGAATTGTATGCGGATAATGTGTGTGTAATATGACCAGAAATAAATTATTATTATTCCCCTGATTTACATTTACAAACTTATTAATATAAATTTTTAAATACATAGGAACTAAAAAACCAAAAATATATAAATAGCGTCCCACCGGCATCGGGTACAGGGACCAATAGGGCTGCAGAGACTGGAACCTCTTGACGATACGTGCCGTGTCTAGGAGTAACGCCTTTTGCATCTGGCCCTTGACCCAACTACCTAACGCGAGCCTCTGGAGATGTTGATCGAGGCTCTTGGCAATCAGACCATGTGCTGATACGACTATCGAAACAATAACCGCTGAATCAACATCCCACATGTCAGTAATCTCGTGAGCCAAATACAAATATTTTATTTGTTTTTCCTTTTTAGATCTCACGAGATTTTCGTCATGTGGGACGGTTATGTCAACGATTATGGCGAGGCGCTCTGATTGATCTATTACCACTATATCAGGCTTATTGGCTACAATAGTCCTGTCAGTGATAATAGATCGATTCCAATACAATGTGACACGGCCATTATCTAGAACTGGGTCGGGCACATACCTGTAATACGGTACATCCGAATCAACAAGTTTATATTGTAGTGCTAGTTGCTGTTGGACAATCCTGGCCACTTGGTTGTGTCTATGCAAGGATAACATCGTTTCGGATCCTATCCCTCAAGGACACCCCAAGCATAGCTCATTCCATTGCTCGTTGCGCAACCAGGGCATGGACTAGCCACACTGTGAGTGTCCACGTCTTGGCACCGTAGGTACACACTGGTAGAACGCACTGGTTGAAGACTTTCGTCTTCAGGCATTGCGGTATTGGCGAGTAGAAAACCCGACGCAGTTTGCTGAACGCTGCCAAGCCCAAGCGAATCCTTCTGGCTATTTCCTTATCCAGGTTACTCGTTTCAAATGTGATAACCTGCGCCAAGGTAGGTGTACTCATCAACCTCAAGCCTCGATCCTTCAACGAATGTTGGTCCCGGCACGACATGCTCATTGAACATGAGCTTGGTTTTGTCCAAGTTCCTGCAGAGCCCAACATGTCTAGACTTTTCACTTAGAATATGCAGCATCCCGCTCAACTGTCCCAGCGTTTCCGCTACTAAAACAATGTCGTCGGCAAACCGAAGGTGTGAGATACATTCACCGATTATATTCACGCCCCATCCATTCCAGTCCAACGACTTGAAGACGTCCTCGACCGCATTAGTGACGAGCTTAGGCGACATAACATCTCCCTGTCTCACACCTCTGCGCAGCGCTATGGGATTGGTTTTCTTATCCTACAACTGGGCGGTAGTTGTAGCAGTATCATATAAACACTTCAACACCTCGATATATCGGCAATCAATACGACACCACTGCAGAGCTTCTAGAACTGACCAGGTTTCGATCGAGTCGAAGGCTTTCTCGTAGTCCACGAAAGCCATAGTCACACAGCGGCTGATTGTACTCTTTTGTCTTCTGTACAATCTGCCAAATAGTGTATAGATGTGGTCCACGGTGCTAAAGCCTTTTCAAAACCCGACTTGCTCCTTTGGCTGGAAATTGTCGAGTTTCCCAGCGAGGCGGTTTGAGATTACTCTCGAGAACAACTTGTAGACATGGCTCAGGAGAGAGATGGGTCTGTAGTTCTTCAGTAAGGATTTGTCACCCTTTTTGAAGAACAGCGCCACCGCACTCCCGCTCTACGCTTTGGGTGTCTGACCCTTGTTAGAGGACGGAATTAAATATGCTCGTAAGGTATCTAAGGATCGGAGTCCCACCCGCTTTCAGGAGCTCAGTCGTAATTCCGTCCTCTCCAGGATATTTATTGGGTTTCAGTTGCTCGAGAGCCGCCGAGGTCCGTGATGCATAGAGGTCTATATATAGTACTTAATTTCCTCGAGAACCTCGGACCCTGAGGTCACGGTTTTGCCACCCGCTGTTTTATGTTTCGTTAGATGGGGTCTACCGAACTGCTGGGCTAAGACCTTGGTGCCCCTGTTCTATTCAATAGCGTAATAGTATCATAAATACACTAATCTTAATATATCTTCTACGGTTTTTAAGCTTCAAACGGCGATAAAACACACTTTAACCATTTGATGAAAATATTTCGTACGCTTCTGTGACGCCATACAAAATTGCCGACTGCGCGGGAGTTATTAGGTTATTTTGTCAAAATCGATGCATTACGTTTAACGCGGAGTTTTTTGATTTTCAAATGGCGTTTTACACCAATGCGGTTGGGAATCATGGAGTTATTAGTATTTCAAAAAATAGAGCAAAAAATCTAGTTTCTGCCGGTATCAAAATGTAATTTTCATGAAAAAGTGGAGTTATTTGGTTTGCAAATTAAGGTATCGATTTATAATATTGTACCTATAATATACTCGTACTGTATTGTATTTAAACGTAGTCGGGTCTTGAATCGGTTACATTAATCGTATCAAGTATCCCTTTTGTTTTGTCTTAATCTTATTTATATGGGCCGATTGGGCTCGATTGTGCCTCTTACGTATTTAACAGAGACGAATTTGGTACAATACGTTGGCTTTGTTTAGACTCGTTTTGTTTACAAGACACCTTCTTAAGGTAATGTAATTCGTACAGTATGACAAAAATATGATTATGATGATACATTGCCTTAAAAAGATTACAGCGGATGTCACGTAGTTTTGAGTTTGACCCGCATAGTTACCGTTCTCGTAGAAATTAAATATAGGTACTCTTTGTCACCCTGGCCGAGTGTGGCGCCTCTGGTGTTGCAAACGTTCATAGGCTGCGGTGATCACCAGTCCTTCTGGTGGGCCGTATGCTTGTCTGCCACCTTAGTGGTATAAAGAAAAAAAGACCCTGAAATAGTGTAGCTTTCCAGCAGTAAAAAAATCAAATCGTTTTTATTCGTCGTTTTTAATTATAAAATTTGATAATGGTTACTTAAATCTGAACGACAACGACGACATCATAATACCGATTGCAAATAAATGTTCATGTTTTACAACAAGCGTTTATCTAAATAGATATGGTCTGGTTCAAAACATATTTAAGTAGGCAGTATATACTTGATAATGTTGTAAATAGACTGCTCTGTAGTAATTTTACGAGCCTCGTAAAAGTCGACTCTGAAGGTAGATAAAAGAATAGGTACTTGTTTGCCCTTAAAATATCATCCTACAATTTTATAACGAAAAAGTATTTTTATGAGCTACATCGTTGATTATGGTACTTAAATTTCATATTTAACACATTTAAATTACTCAATGAATTATTCTTCAAAATATTGTGTACATAATTCACTGTAAAAATGTAAAAAATGCACAAATTTAATTCTGAACTCGAATATACATTTTCTTATGGTATTGGAATCAGATTCACATCGCCACTTAGTGGATTCTAGTAACTACTTGGTTCGTTTGCCAACAAATCGCAAAGATTTCGAACATAAATGTAATTTGTGCTTGTGCCAAAATCGTTTTCCATTTTATACTTAGGATTCATAATGCTCGTATCAACGTTTTACAACGCTTACGTGATAAGTAGCGGCATACGCTACAGAATATATTACTCTAACAGCCAGCTGATGATTTATGTATTTAAGAAAATATTATATTCTTAGTACTTACAGAAGTATTCAGACATCTTATATTTTTTATATCCGTCTTGAGTCCGGCATAGCATCCCTGTAGGATTTTCCTCACGATAAAACAAAAATCCATCTTGAGTAATATTCTAAAGTAGAGCTGTAAATATGCGAGGACTTGAAATAACTTGTAAACATTTTATAATTATATGTTTTGATTTTTTTTATAAAACACAGAAGTAAACTGTCTTTATAAAAAACGAAGATATAAAAGGTAAACCATGGAAGATCCAGAATTAATTTTCTTTTTGCTTACCGATTGACAGGCGACAATGACGAATTTTAGTTTACGAATACGCATAGTAAAGTCATGAACATACGGAAAATGGACGAACCATAAACTCACTAGTAGAATTCAAAGTAACACTAACAAATTGAACTTACTAATATAAAGAATTAATGTTTATTTTGCCAAGTTCGACCCTGTCGATATTCAATATACCTATTTATTAGAATAATGTAGCTTCATTGTGCATTCTTTATGCTATATTATGACATTGCCGTGTGGCTTGCAGTACGTTCTTTTTATTCGAAAATATTTTCTTAAATAGTCTGAGTTCTTATGAGAGACGATGATATAAAGACTTCAGATATTATATTACTTCTAGCGTCGTTTATATTTTAAAACAGATTAAGGCGAAGTGCAATTGTGTCTCAAGCGATTCGGAGGGGGTGAAGCAGACGCAAGATGTTCGGGACGCTCCGTGCGTCGGAAACGTTTTCGCGCGTTAACCCGTTCACTACGCAATTGAAATCATTGACAGAAGTACAAGTTTACATAACAATTTTTTTCGCCCTGTTTAGATAAACCTCTTTAGATCTTCTACTCGTGAGCAACTACATAATTGATTTTGATGCAATTTTTATCACTAACATGTAATGAAATTTATTTTCATAATAAGAATAGAACATAATATATTTAAGAAGTACTTCAATTTATTTTTTTACCTGTGACGATTTTTGCCAGGTTTATTGAAAAAGTAAGAATCTGCTGCCCCTATCCTTTTTTTATAATTTTTTTGGTACTTCCTTAAAAGGAAAAAGGAGGGTTCTGTACAAAAAAAGACTGAAAAATATACCTGTATGGGAGCCCTCCTTAATTTATTTTTCTGTTCTTAGGATTCGTAAATTTCAAATGCCTAGCTATTGCAGTGGTGCATAAGATGACAGATAGATAGTCTCAGTAATAGGGTCGCGTTATTACAGATTATTTATATTGTTGGCACTTGGTGGAACCTGCAGCGCATATTGAATAACCACCACTTGTACTGTTTTACAGCATTTATTTACTCTACACCTGACCGCTTTTGCCTCTTAGCATTTTCAAAAGGCAATACTTTCTCCTCGTTCCATTTTTACCCTTTGGATACGGAACTGTAAAAACGGCCGAGGTTCAAGTTGAACTGGCACACTGATGAGGATTTCGTAACAAAAAAAAACGCCAGAAGATTACGTTGTATGGGAGTAACCTTATTTTTTCTTTTTCTAGTGTTATTATAGTTGTTACAGCGGTAGCAGAAACACATCTTTGAAATGTATTACTGCGTAGTTCATGAGATACAGATGAACAAACGGACTTCGAAGTCTCAGTAATAGGGTCCCGTTTGGCTAAGAAAACGAAGAATATACAAAAACGAATATTGCTATTTGCATATATGCAAGGGTGTAAAGGAATAAATTTCGATACTAGTTATTTAAACTAGACTAGGCTTTAGTCCTGTCCAAATGATTACCATTTCCTAAATTAAACATTCTACGTTTCACTTCGCATAGCTATTGCAGCTTCAGCTGTGTAGAATTCTGTTCGCGTTCCCTTCTACCATTGGATCCAGCGATAAAATAGCCTTTATGCTATTTTCTAAATTATCTTACCTTACTTAATATTATAAATGCGAAAGTTTGTGAGTGTAGATGTTTGTTACTCTTTCACACGCTCTAACGGCTAAACGGATCTATAGTATCCGCAATACGAACTGGCACCATGTCGATAAAATATTTAAAAAAAATTGATATGTCGTAATATGATATTAAGTGGGTAATTTGCTTTTAGTTGTAAATATGATATTAATAGCAAATAACATTTTCTTAAATAATTAGCTAAATTTTAGCAATAAAAAAGTTAAAATTAGTAAATTAGAATTTTTTTTAGTTAGTAATTCACCTATTCAACCTACTTATTTTAATATATTTATTTAATTTAATACATTTGTCTTAATAAATCAATGCTGATATAAAAATAAATAAATAAATTAATCATATCAAATTTTTTCATTTCATTACTTTTGTCGATACTGTTATGGAATACGTAAAAGATTACCTGCACAGAACTATGGGTGCGAGTCCCGCTCCATAAGACTGTGTAGGTGCGAAAGAGATAGCACGAATCCGATGATTTATGGCCCCACGTGCCAGTTCGTATTGCGGATAATATAGCTGAAATTTAGTACAGGGGTAGATATAGGCCTGGAATAACACATAGACCACTTTTTATCCCGGCAATCAGTTCCCACGGAAAGCGGAAACGGGAACAAAACTAGACGCGGGCAGAGCTGCGGGCGTCAACTAGTGTATAATATGTCCAAGAATACATTGCAGTCTGGAAAAGCATAAAATAATTATAATAGGCCATCAATTTCAGCCAGATCTGCTCAACCGTTGGAACGTGGGATGCGGGGTCCTGCGAACATCTCCGGGACCCCAATGGGTCGGGTCCTCCTCGTGGTGCATCCTGGGCAACGGAGTAGCGACCACTCCCCTTCCTCTGTGGGGGAGTGGTGCTACTCTGGCAAATTCCGGCCGAGGCGGGAGCAGCCCACCTGTGGGGTGCTCGGTGGTGTGTGTTGCTGCCGGTCGTGAGTAGCAACACGGTCGGCAGCAGCAGTGCTGGGCCGCTATTGCCTCGTCAGTTGACGAGGTGAAGGCGGCAAAGAGGGAGGCGCGGGGGAGCGGGAGTAATGGAAAATACTCCCGCTTCGCCGTGCAGTTCGGGGGCGGCGCAGTAAGGAGTTCACTGCGCGCCCCCGATTGTATCGTGTTGCTGCTGTCGCTCCACCACATTTGCTGGCGAGGCGATAGTGGCGAAGTATGAGAGGCACTGCATGGAAGGGCGGGAGTTTGGGTAAATGCTCCCGCCCTGTCATGCAGTTTGGGGGCGCCTGCGCTAGGAGCTAGCGCACGTCCCCCGATTGTTTCATGACCGAGGGCGTAAGGTTGGGGGACCCCGCCCTCCGACGGTCACATGGCGGTGGGCACCTTCCCCGTGTTCCGGTGGTGCCCATTATCGCACGCCTGCGCCAGCCGCTCTCTGACTCCTCTATGACAGAGGGGCGCTCGAGAGCGGTGCAGGCGTGGTTTTTTCAGCTCCTTAGAGAGCTTTGGGGAGCCGCCCATCTGGCTCCCCCGAGGAGAGCTCCGAATTAACGGGGCGCCCCTAGCCGGGTCGACGTGAATAATCTTTTGATATCCCTCGGCCCGGCTAAAGGGTGAGGAGGAACACCGCGGGGTTTAGTGGGTAGGACGGTCCATTCCGGACCGGGCCGGGAGTCCCACACACCATCCCAGCTGCCCCTGAAGCTGGGATGAAGGCGCGTAAATGCGTTCCCCGCGTCAAAAAAAAAAAAAAAAAAAAACCGTTGGAACGTGATTTTGTCACTAACATCTTCACAGACTTTCATATATCATAATTAAATAATTCGTAAGTCATATTAAATCATCAGGCCTTTTCAGTAACATTTATATTCACAAAATCATCTTGTAGCGCTTAACATATAAGTACCACTATCCATTGAACATTGTATTACTATTTTACATTATGGCTTAAAAACAAAGTTAGGGTTGTATTGACTGTATCGGGTTGTATGTAAGCTATTTATTTTCAGTTCACTGTTGGTTAAAATTCAAACTGAGGTGACGGGAGGCCTCGAACCGTTTTGGCGCAGCGAAGAACCATAGCGTCCTTGGCTGCCTTCTATCGAATGTATCACGGCGAATGTTCTGAAGAGCTCTTCAACCTGATCCCACCCTCTTCTTTCCGATCCCGAACAACACGTGCCGGGCAAAGATGACACTCACACACAGTGGAGAGAATCTTCGCCAGAACTGAACGTTTCAAAAGATCGTTCCTCTGTCGAACTATAAAAACATGGAACGACCTGCCCGCTCTCGTGTTTTCCTCATCTTACAATCCCTGGTTCTTCAAGAGGAGCGTGAAGAGGCACATCACAGGGCCGCCAACTTGAGGACCACTGTCAGAAGTGGCCCCCAATCGCTAGGTGAGCCACGGCTTTTCATCGGGCTGGTGGCGACGTCAATTTGGCGAGCTAAATATAAAAAAAAAGAAACTCATACTTGCAACTTCAAATTCAATACCTACCTACATCAACTACGACGTACGAGTAGTAAAGTAAGTCTACGAGAATATCAACAATACGCAATACGTGCCTTGAAAGCTGTAATTTTGGATAGAAGAATACCAATTTTTTGAGTTTAATTTATTATATACTCAATTAATGTTTATTCCTTCTGTTATGTTGTAAATTTAGGAGAATTGGCCCACTGATTTATCAGTGATTAGTATTATACTCGTTATGACATTGATTTTACTTAAATATTAATTTAAATAATGTACATGTTATACGCTCGGTCAGGGCGTCACATACATTAGCGCATTTATAGGTGAATCTTCTGGCATTCATCTATTATGTGGCATCAGGCAAACTTTGTATTGGAAAGTATGAAAACGTTCAGTACTATAACTTATATAATACACCAAAGAAACTTCCCCAAACAGATGCGATATTTTTACGCTCATGATCTTAAGCCTTGAATACTTCCTTTTTCGTTTTTTTTTATTACCTATTTTCGTTACTACGGCAGCGAATTACGTCAGCGGGCGTGACAAAGTTGTATACGGGTGTCCTCAACGAAGCCTGTCGGCTGACTGAGCGGGCTCTGTGAGGTGGCTGATAGCGGCAAAATGCACTCCCACTCAACAAAACGTTCTTTTTATTAAAACAATATGTTTTTAATTAATAAATAACTGCATAGGACCTCGAGGTAACTTATTAGGGACATGGAAATAAAAAATTAGTGTGGTACATTATATAACTACTGAATGAAATTGATTAAAGTCAAGGCGGTCACAGGTAAATTTACAGATTCGAGGGAACTTTGGGATTATTTTCTATCGAGCCGAATTTACTCAATCGTGTTTTGGAGAACTGACATCCCTAGTCAATATACTTAATAATAATTATCCATTTAAAAAATTGTGAAATCTTTGTTAACACCGTTGCAAAATTGGTTCGAAATATGTCAAAATTATGTATTTTGAGTCCCACTTCACCTTAAACACAGACTCATACTATCCCAGCCAATAAGTCTGCCGTTGTTGATTTACAAAAGCAAAATATAACACCCTACTATTGTAGAATTCGATGAATCTACCTATAAGTACTTGTGCAAAAGCAAATCCACTGTTTGTATAAATATATCGGTAAACAAATTATCGTTATCAGCTTAATAAGCAATCAGAATCTCAACTTAAATCCTTAATTATTTGAATGAAGTGAAATTCATATTTATGAGTTTTCATTGAAGGTGATAACTAGTTAAGTAAGTTGGGCTGACCGTGACAGGTTTAATTAATTTCGTACCCAAAGTAGTTGGTAGTATTACAATAAGCTTCACAGGCAGACTGTCAAAATAATATTTAAAGAAAATGAAATCGCGCCCTCTCAGATCAGCGCCCTTGACTAAATAAAGACGATTGATTTTCAATCGAGAACGGTGATAAAACCGTATTTCTCTGAATGACAGACAGGATTTCTACTTCTCTAATGATTAAATTACGTTACCCATTCGACACGAAGCATCAAAAATGTAACTAAGTACAAACTAGTTAAGCTAGGTGCTGTGTTGTACAGTTTTTCCATAGTACAGTGTAGTAGTTTTAACATAGTAGAGTAGGTACGGTGTTATCACCAAACATACCTATGTACTCCAAATATAAATTAGGAGTAAATCAGTTACACCTTTTTATCAATAAATATTGTCCATAAATAGAATGTTACAGATAGATTATAATTTTAACCTTAAGTCATTCTGGGATTTTAGAAAATATTAATTTCTCAAACGCTTTTTCGTATGACAAGAAACATACAAACATACATATGGTCACGCCTTTATCCCCGAAGCGGTAGGCAGAGGCATATTATATGCCCACATTTCACCTTTGTATAATTTGTCCCACGTAATAGGTGGTTAGCCGTATTGCCGTGTAAAACATAAGCATTAAAATATTTTCCTCGTTATTTATAGGAGGAACTCTCAAAAAATTATTTAACATTTTGGATGGTATTTACGAGTACAATGAATTTTCTACCACGGCTAATAATTTAACCCCTTTTACGGGGGCCCAAATACTAAAGAAACTATGACTAGTACGCCTCTGCACTTTTCTATCGAGCATCCTGTACATGGACCATTTAGCTACTTAATATTAATATAATAAAAACAAAATACCTAACTACTTTAGAAAATAAAACAAACTATGTACTTAACATTCGGCCAATCCCATTATCATCCTTCATGCCAAGTAAAGGAAGATAAAATAATTATTTCACTAGCAATCCGTGCCATGGGGTGTGAAAAAAATCGTGTTGAATAAACCATGACGATAAGGCACCCATGATAGCTTTCTACTGAATATTTGAGGAGGATTTGCATTAGTAATGGGTTGGTATTACTTGAAGGTTTTTGAAGGCATTATGCTAGAAACGAGACTTGTGTATACATGTTGTTTTATGAGCCGCTTTCCGGTAGACATTCGTAAAGCTTTACTGTAATAGTTATTTTGAATGACATACGAGTACAACGGGTGCTATATTAATCTTAATCTCTACTTCCCTACTAATTATATAAATGCGAAAGTAACTCTGTCTGTCTGTTTATCTGTTACGCTTTCACGCCTAAACGGCTGGAGCGATTGAGATGAAATTCGGTATAGAGTTTGAGGCCCAGGGAAGGACATAGGCTACTTTTAAACCGACTGCGCAAAAGGAGGGTTATGGTTTTACACGATAACGACTTCCAAGCGGTCGAAGTCGCGGGGAACAGCTAGTAATATTATAAATGCGAAAGTTAGAGAGTGTGGATGTTTGTTACTCTTTCACGCTCTAACGGCTGAACGGATCTGACCGAAATTTTGTACAGGGGCAGAATACGAGTATACTCTGGAATAACACATAGCTACTTTTTATCCCAGGAATAAGTTACCGTGGGAAGAAGGAACGAAACCTTATTCCACGCTAGTGATTGTTAAATGCGAAAGTAAATATATCTGTCCATCCATTAGGCTTTTCCTCACTTTTCCAGGTTAACAAAATTCTCTGAATTACGTAATCTATTTAGAAATAACTATTATCATCAGCCTTCCTTTACACAAAATGTCGCAAAATGAAGTCTGCACTCTGCATCCATGAAAGAATATTAAACCTAACTCTAACATGTACCTTAATACCTGCATGTATAAACCCGGAAGCATACTTGCGAAATCCCGGATGCAGATCCTAAATTTGAATTATAGATTTGTGTTCGTCTACTTCCGCTTCGATTTGTGATATCCGGAATATGAGTGTGTAGCAGATTTGTCGAAAATGGCTTTGAATTGAAGGAATGGGAGTGAATATTTTACATGGATTCTACCAGTTTTGTAAAATATGTATTAAAGGAAATGTTTCATTATTGTAGACTAGTTTTTCACTGGAAATTGTCCGTTTACGCCTAATAAAACTAACTGGTCAGATTTTTTAGTCTTTTTAAGCAGATAACAATATTTATAACTAATTTATAACTTTTATAACTTTCTTTTCTGGGAGTTGCAAACCTATGCAATATTAAACATGGAGAGTTTAAAAATTTCCCTGTTTGAAGTGAACTGATATTCTTCAAACAAAACTGTACAAAAAGCAAACGTAAACCAGTGTCTAATTTTGTACGTCAAGAAGGGCCTTATTTCGTCGTATTTTAGATTTCTATTTTTCAGACTAGTGAAGGGAAGGCGTTCAAGTAAATGAAGCGTTTAATAAGTAAACGGGAGTATTCTTCCGGAATTCCGTTTTAAGGCCTACTTCTTCAGTGTGCACTCAGCCTTAAAATGAATCCGTTCAAACAATATTATGAGTACCAATCTCGTCGCTCCTTGAAAAGCTCATATCTTCATGAGAAAATGAATCCTAAAAACATGCATGGGGAAAAGTAATTTAAATATTATCTATGGTATGCACACTTTGTGGCAAAGACTTCTATATAAAATGAGGTAGACATGCCCTACGCACCGATTTTTGAAACCTATAAACTGCGCTAATTAGCAGCGTTGTTCGCACTGTTGTAAGTCAAAACTTCGAGAGTAGGTACTCGACTTGCAATTTGGAGTCCATACGCCTTCTCTTTTACTCTTGTTCTATCCGTATAATGCTATTGTGTGTGGTGACAATTACGTAAATGGTATTTATAAGTGAGTGTAGTCTTAGCAATGTGTGTGTTTGAGGATTGCTTTTGAAATCTCGCTTGTTAGAGTAGGTACGGCGCGTCTACCTCAGTTTATATAGAAGTCTTTGCTTTGTGGTAGCTTATTACTGCAGTATCAGCATTTTAACCGCTTTTGAAAGATAGTACTTTTAACTGATATTATAATAAAAGCGGCCAAGTGCGAGTCGGATTTGCTTTCCGTAGGTACTTAAAAGCGGCAAACAACCACGTTTAGTTGTATAGAAGTAATTTTTTTTTATGATAGATATTAGTATTTGTTGTTATTGCGGCAAAAGAAATACATCTATACTTATAGAAATACATCATCTGAGAAATATTTCAGCTGTCTAGCTATCTCCATAATTTTTTTTTATTTTTTATACCACTAAGGTGGCAGACCAGCATACGGCCCACCAGAAGGACCGGTGGTCACCACAGCCTATGAACGTTTGCAACACCAGAGGCGCCACATTCGCGCTGCCGACCCTGTAAAAACCTTCTAAGACCCCCTTTGAAGAATATGTGTGCTATCACGGTTCCTGAGTTACAGTCCGGAGACAGACAGACATCGAAGTCTCAGCATTAAGGCCCCGATTTTACCCATTGGGTAAAGAACCCGGAATGATTATTTTCTACCTGGAATAATTTATTTAGTTTGAAATCGATAAACTCGAAAACTACTGAACCGGTTTCAAAATTCTCTATTAGAAAACAAAGTTATTCACAAGTAAACTATATCTACAGATAATGAAGCAAAAGTAATACGTAAGTATATTTATTCCATATATAGATAGATAATACGACTGCCTCGTTGGTCTCGAGGTCGTACGTAATGTGCGATATATTTACTATCTAAACTAAACCTAAATAAGGACCCCGTGGCATTGTGCTTTAAAGACTAGCAGCATCAGCATTCCCGAAAACGGCCAGTCCTTGGGTCCCCAGACGACTCCACAAGGCGCTTTTTCAAATTCTTGAAAACACGACTGGACACAAACGATACGATGAGTCGAGACCCTTATACTTATGAAGTTCAATATTTTCAGCCGCTTTTGCTGCTGCGCTGGCTTTTAATTTTGTTTTAGGAAGATGGGACGGGGCCAGAATGTCAACACAAGTTGCATCCCAAAATGATTTGTTGATTTATACACACAATATATATTTTTGAAGTGCTATACACTAATGTTAAGACCAATAAAACCACTGTACCATAGAATTCATATGACACAGCCCCTCGCACACACAAATTTATTCCAATCTATAGGCAGATATAAGGAAGAGTCTTTGAATTGACAAGCCGTTGATAATAAAACGACTGTCAAAGGACACTATTGAAGCTGTATTTCTGAGGCAAAGAATTGTATGAAAGGAGAGCACTCTTCAAGGTTTCTGGTGTATTGATGTTATGGAACTTGGCTGATACACTGCAGTTTGTCTAGGGGTATTGTATTGTGTATAAGTTGTAGTCATTGAATGTTATGAAATTTTACACTTAATTGGAAGAATTTGAAGACATATAAAAGGCTAGAACACTTGCATAATAGGAATAGAATGTTTTCAACAAAAGCAAATCTATACTAAAATTATAAAGAGGAAATATTTGTTTTTTTGTTTGTAACGAATAGGCTCCGGAACTATTGGACCGATTTGAAAAATTCTTTCACTGTTGGAAAGCTACACTCTTTCCGGTGAACATAGGCTATATTTTATTCCCGTATTCCCACGGGAACGGGAACTACGCGGGTGAAACCGCGTGACGTCTGATAGTAAATTATAAAGTTATTTCAGGACTGCAGTAAGGAACTTCAGATATTACTGACAGAATAGAATAGAAAACACTTTATTGTATGTACATACAACATTTCGAAAATTACAGAACTGATATTGAATGGTAGGGTATACGACTGGTTAAGTCAAAAGGAGCGTGAAGAGGCACATCTGGGCCGCCGACTTGAGGACCACTGTCAGAAGTGACCCCCAATCGCTAGATGCGCCACGGCTTTCCATCAGGCTGGGGCAACGTCAATTTGGCGAGCTAAATTTTGAAAAAAAGGACTCGTACATTTTATGCTAAAATTAAGCTAATATAAGCTATTGTAATGGTATTCTAATACGTGACATTAAAATTTAAATCCCTTTATTTTCAAGTGCCGAAATACTCATGGATGCTATGCTGGACTCCTACTAGCTAACATCGTACCGTGTCCTGCCATCTGACGGGCGTCAAGGGTGCGCCGTGGGAATGAAATGGCTAACCCAACAAAATAGCGCAAACTAACAAATTTGACACAGATAGTTAATGAATTACTTGTACTAAAACCAAGTTTGTTAGCGTTTCAGATATACAACCTGATTTTTAGGGTTTCGTAGCCAAATGGCAAAAACGGAACCCTTATAGATTCGTCATGTCTGTCTGTCTGTCTGTCCGTCCGTGTGTCACAGCCATTTTTCTCCGAAACTATAAGAGCTATGCTATTGAAACTTGGTAACTAGATGTATTCTGTGAACCGCATTAAGATTCTTATATAAAACTAGAAAAAAAGTAGTAAATTTTGGGGGTCCCCGTACTCAGAACTGAAACTCAAAATTTTTTTTTCATCAAACCCATACTTGTGGGGTATCTATAGATAGGTCTTCAAAAATGGTATTGAGGTTCCTAACATATTTTTTTTCTAAAATGAATAGTCTGCGCAAGGGACACTTCCAAAGTGGAAAAATGTGTGTCCCCCCCCTCTAACTTCTAAACTAAGAGAATTATGAATCAAAAAAAAATATATGATGTACATTGCCATATAAACTACCAACGAAAATTGGTTTGAACGAGATAGAGCTGGTAGTATTTTTTTTTAATACGTCATAAACCGCAATTTTCGTTTAGAAAAATCACTACCACTGCGAATGTGTTTAAACATCAATCAAAGTTACAACGAACTATAAGAACTATTATATTATGTTACTTGCTGCTACGAAACCCTTCATGGGCGAGTCCAACTCGCACTTGGCCGGTTTTATTTGTATAGTGCAAACCTCACAATACTTTGCTCAGAATCAGTAACATTATCCGATGGACCCGGTTTCAACCTATGTTAAATTTTTTCCCAAACTTTACTAAATAAATAAACGAATTGCAACAAACACTAATATCACGATCCTCACACAACTGTCATGACACAGTATCACGGAAATCTTTACACGGAACTAACATACTTTCAACCGAAAAAAAATCTCCAAGAATTTCTTGCTGCTTTTCGAAAAATTCTCGAAGTCGTAAACGATTGGGCTTTGTTGACAATGCCAGGCGAACGGAGACGGGAGGGCCAAGTTATATAATCAATTTATTTGTGTGTCATCCGATACAGCTAATCAAAAAGTCCAACGCGAATCACTAACTAAATTTGTAGCTTCAATTTCTGTTTATTTGAATTTGGTCGGTTTAAGTGTTGAGATTTTGGCGGAATTATTTTTTTACCCAAGGCTAATCAAGTAGCTAGCTCATAATTATTACGATCTCATAAAAACATATAAATCAGGAAATGCCTCAAATTTCGCCAATAGGCAACTCTTTAGTTTCTTAGTACTTCCAAACGCGTCATCGACACGTCATATATCGATGACCTATTTATTCATAACGCTTTTTCTCTTAAGTGTATTGATGCGATCACCCACCAAATTTTAAATAGGCTTAAATTTTACATGTTAGTAAATTTAACGTACTGAATAATTTCAATGCGATACCAACGAAACAATACTATTTTTTCCTGTGAAAATCTCTCATGTACGCCACGCCATCGCGACATACTGACCTGTTACCGATTAAAACCACAAGGTACCCTACCACTATTATGACTGGCCTCGTGGTCTAGAGGTTAGTGTGCCTAATTACAAGCAAACCCTTGGAAGTATGTCCAAGGTTTCTCGACTTTGGCTACCACCGCGGCTTCACCTGATGATTCATTATGGTTGCGCTAATATTGAGACACTAGCTGATGCCCGCAGCTTCGCCCGCGTAAAATTTGTTCCCGTTCCCGCTTCCCGTATTTTACCCCTTGGGGGTAGAATTTATTAAAATCTTTTCTTAGCGGATGCCTACGTCACAAAATCTAAGTGCATGCGAAATTTCAGCCCGATCCGTCCAGAGTTTTGGGCTGTGCGTTGATAGAGCACTATGTCAGTCAGTCAGTCACCTTTGAGTTATATATATATATATATATATATATATATATATATATATAGGGGAAACTGGGGATACTTAATCCTTACGGGAGACTAGGTACACAAGATTTACAGAACCTGTATAAGCCGTATTTAGTTTCATAGTGGCAATATCGATTGTATATGGTACACGATAACTTTCTAAAGGTGGTAAACCTATCATATTTGACACTTCGGCAAATGGCGGGCGAGTAAGTAATTGTTGTGGCAGAAAGAAAATTTTGAATAGTTTTTATTGTCACTAAATATTTATTTAAAATAGGACTTTTAAGTGTGTATGCATTTAATACGAGCCATTATCTATATTATTAGCAATTCTTTACGTAATAAAGTGGTAATATTATAGACATTTGAAAATATTTTTGTTTATAACCTCAAATAGCTCAGGGTATACTTGGTACACTTTATTATGGGAGATTTGATCCACCTGGCTCAAGTGTCCCCTACCTTTTTTTTTTCAACTCAATGCAGAACAATATGCCAAGAGCCTACAAAACCAGAGAAGGTGCCCGAAAAATGGTGCCAGGGAACAAAAATAAAGCTTGTCCATGCCCTTAAAGTCGCACAGCGAGCAATTGAACGAGCTGTGCTATGGATGTCTTTGAGGGATAAAATCTGGAACGATGTTCTCCGTTAGAGAACTAGAGTGGTCGACATAGCTCGCAGAAGCATGCGTCTTGAAATGGCAGTGGGCTGGCCACATCTCTGTAGGAGAACCGATGGTCGGTGGAGCAAACGAGTTGTGCTGTTAAAACTTTTCAAGCCGTTTAAAAAGCCTTTCAACTTGGCTTAACGACTGCCATTTTACTGGCAACCGGGATCAACTGCTTAACGTGCCTTCCGAAGCACGGAAACGCTCAAATAAATGTCACAAAGTGATCACATGGATGGTCACCCATCCAAGCTCTTAGTGAAAGTCGCTACTGCAGTGATCGTTTACAGAACACTGAAACCGCGGGGCCACGAGCGCTACCAATAAACCGTGATATAGACAGATATATGAAGAAATATGTGATTTCGAAAATGAATAAACAGACAAGACATTTTTTATTTAACTCCTTAGTAAAGGTATCATGTGACCCTAAATATGGGAGACTTGTTCCCCCAGGATCAAGTCATCCAGACCGGGGGGATCAAGTCTTACGTATATAGGGGAGACATCGTACGATTCCTTATTATTGATTTTGGTCAAATAACTACTAAATTTAGATATTCATATCTTTGGCTCTTACAGCAATTATAAGCCAATAAATTTCGCGTATTTTAGTACCAACAGTTTTTTTAAACGGATACTCAATATAGAAATTAGGGATAAAAAACAAAAGGGGGGATCAAGTGTCCCCAGTTTCCCTTATATACTAGACTAGTTGACGTGCGCGGCTTCGCCCGCGTGAAATTCGGTACCCGTTCCCGCTTCCCGTGGGAACATATTCCCGGGATGAAAAATAGCCTATGTGTTATTCCAGACTATAAGCTATCTCTGAACCAAATTTTAGCCCAATCCGTTCAGCCGTTAGAGCGTGATTGAGTAACAAACATCCAAACATCTTCACAAACTTTCACATTTATAATATTAGTAGGATATTTATTTATCTATATATATAAAAATGTTGTGTGCGTTTGTGTATCTATTAAAAACTCAAAATTTACTGAATCGATTGAGCTCAAAATTGGACACGATATACAATAGGATTCAGAGATGGTTTTAGGCTACTTTATACACTTTTATCATAACAGCAATAAGAATAAAATAGCTTTAAAAAGTGATATTACCAATAGATGGCGTTGGTCGTTGTTTTTTTAATTATATTCTGCCAGCTTCAGAACAAAATTATTATAAACAACCTATTTAGAAGGTACCTACCAGATTGATGTTTTTTAAGAGAAGTTTGATTGCGGCCTCCTTGCATTCAGAATAATAAAAGAGAGTACGCACCTAATAAAGAGGTCAGATATGTTTTGCATGTTATTTTTGAACTTTTTGGACATTCGGAATTTTGGAGTGTTGGACTTTAGACTTTTGGAATTTTGGAGTTTTGGAGTATTGGAGTGTTGGAGTTATGGAGTTTTGGACTTTTGGACTTTTAGAATTTGGAGTTTTGGACTTTTAGAATTTTAGACTTTTAGACTTTGGAGTTATGGCCTTTTGGACTTTGGAATTTTGGACTATTGGACTTTTGGACTTTTGGAGTTTCGGACTTTCGGACTTTTGGACTTTTGTACTTTTGGACTTTTCGAGTATTGGGCGTTTGACATTTTGGACTTTTGGAGTTGGAGTTTTAGAGTTATAGACATTTAGAGTTTTGGAGTTTTGGAATTTTTGAGTTTTTGAGTTTTTGAGTTTTTGAGTAGTTTTGGAGTTTTGGAGTTTTGGAGTTTTGGAGCTTTGGAGCTTTGGAGCTTTGGAGTTTTGGAGTTTGGAGTTTGGAGTTTTGGAGTTTTGGAGTTTTGGAGTTTAAGAGTTTTGGAGTTTTGGAGTTTTGGAGTTTTGGAGTTTTGGAGTTTTGGAGTTTTGGAGTTTTGGAGTTTTGGAGTTTTGGAGTTTTGGAGTTTTGGAGTTTTGGAGTTTTGGAGTTTTGGAGTTTTGGAGTTTTGGAGTTTTGGAGTTTTGGAGTTTTGGAGTTTTGGAGTTTTGGAGTTTTGGAGTTTTGGAGTTTTGGAGTTTTGGAGTTTTGGAGTTTTGGAGTTTTGGAGTTTTGGAGTTTTGGAGTTTTGGAGTTTTGGAGTTTTGGAGTTTCGGAGTTTCGGAGTTTCGGAGTTTCGGAGTTTCGGAGTTTTGGAGTTTTGGAGTTTTGGAGTTTTGGAGTTTTGGAGTTTTGGAATTTTGGAGTTTTGGAGTTTTGGAGTGTTGGAGTTTTGGAGTTTTGGAGTTTTGGAGTTTTGGAGTTTTGGAGTTTTGGAGTTTTGGAGTTTTGGAGTTTTGGAGTTTTGGAGTTTTGGAGTTTTGGAGTTTTGGAGTTTTGGAGTTTTGGAGTTTTGGAGTTTTGGAGTTTTGAAGTTTGGAGTTTTGGAGTTTTGGAGTTTTGGAGTTTTGGAGTTTGGAGTTTTGGAGTTTTGGAGTTTTGAACTTTTGGACTAATAACTCCTATGTATATTTCATGATATTTCTTTCGAAAAATAAGATCATGAAGAAGTTTCAGTTCTGACGTGTGTCCCCATCATTTAGTTTGTTACTTATTTCTCATAGGTACATAAAACCACCATAAAAAAGTCACAGCGAAGCGTGGCAGGGTACCGCTAGTTATTTATATAGATATAGATAGATGTATTTTCCCGGTCAATTGACTACACTAGAAACGCGCTTCCCATGCCAACCTCCTCACTTGCTTCCGCTCTGCCTTTGAATGGGAGATAGCAATGGATTGCGCCCGTTAGATTGTTGAAATGACATTTGAAGTGACATTGACATTTTTGACGTGTCGCACCGAACTCAACGTTCGAGGATGGAGGCGGCGTAGCTCTTAGAAATTAAATTTTGTGTTAGAATGTAACCGCTTTTCATAGACTTTATTCGGATCGGATTGTGCCTGGAAACCGGCGCCACCACGCTTTAAAATGCATAATTAGCAATTATTCCGCTAGTGTACTGAAGTATCTCCTGTTTTCCCGCACCAACAACTTCTCAGAATATAAACGCTCTCTTCCATAACTTGTACTGGAACAGAACATTCGCAACCAAACATTGTTTTCGAATCTCCGTTTCGTTTAATTTCACAGCAGCCGTGGTTGTTACTGTGATTTTACTTTATCGTACTACATTTACAATAAGTAGTGTATTCATGAGAAGCTTTGCACTGAATCAGACGAAAAAAAGGTCTGTCTCCGTATGTAAAAGAAAGTGCCGTGACCGATGTTTCTTCTGTTGACCCCTTCAGAGGAGTAAAGGTGGAGAAATAGTAGATTTGTATAACAAGGGAGCAAAATAGTATTTTTACGGCGAGGGCGCTACTTTGAATCACGAGTGAAGCGAAGGATTCTAGAATAGAATCCCGAGCTTAGCGAGTACTTTTCGAAAGAAGGGATGAAAAGGACTATGTCGAATAGGAAATGAAAAAGCATTATCAAGTTAAGTACACGTAAACACGTGTATTCAAATATATTTTTTCTTCTACTTAACTATTTAGAACATAGGTACACATTATCACGCCTTTTATCCACGAAAGGAGTAGGCAGAGGATTTTATATGCCCACATTTCACCTTTTAGATTTTGCCCACGTAAATTATTTAGTACTAGCATGATAAATTTACTTTCCTTTAAATCATCATATCAATTAAGACTGTTACGAGATTCTCATTTCGGAGACCAAAAAAAGGTAGCCTCAACGTCAGCGTTAGTACATGCAATAGCTTGGTAGTGGATATATCTATGAAAAAAAGTAATAATTTTTTGCCACACACACTGTCCTTAAAGATTTTGAAAAAAGTTGTTGGATCTTGAAACGCAAGGACTAACTAACTAATGATCCAAGTGTCTCTCCAGTTATCTATTACTGGAGTGGTCCTTAGCTGAAATAAACTTAAGCCCGAATTAAAGGATGTCTGATGTCGTCCGTAAAACAAATCCTTGGGATGAGAAGACAGTTAAAGGGCCAACAAAAATAATTAAACCACGCAGGCGGCCCGATGTACCCGAAGTTGGCCATTTCAAGATAAGCGATACGATTCCGATACGAGCAATTTTACACAAAATAATTATAGGTATATTGAGTTAAATGTTTATAAGTAGGACCATACCAATTTTTCGAAAAAGAATAGAAGAGAATAAAATAATATAACCTTTATTGCACACTAATACAAAACATTTATGTGACGAGACTAAAAAGATTCATTAATAAAGAAAAGAACAGCGTTACAAAAGACCTAAAATCTCCAATCTTCGAACCTCTTCCTCTTTTTTAACTTTCCTTCCCCATTTTTAATTCTGAAGGAACTAATTTGAAAATCTGAAATACTCGAGTGTCACCTCCATAGTGGTGAATTAAAAAACTTTACGTCACTAGAGAAAATTACCTTTCGACGCATATGACCAGAAACGCTAATGACCCGACACGCAAATTACCATATTTTCATCAGCAAACGACCAGATACGCATATGACCCGAATTTATTTACGCAATAGACCAGTCCTTTACTGTCCAAATTTCATTCTTCTATCTTCAGCTGGGCGTCGAAGAGTCAAAAAACAGCTTTTATGTACATTTGAAATTCAATTCCATCAAATATGGTAGCAAAAATCTAAACAGTTTTTTAAAACATCTCACAAATATTTTGCAGGAAATAACTTCATGAAATTTTTGAATATCGTATCATGTAAAATGCCGTACCGCATCGAAAATTTTTAATTAGCATTTTTAATGATTTCGGTGAAGCGTTTGTGAAGTCGAATTTTTGATCATAAAAAATGCCTGGTTATGAAATATTTAAGCTGATATTAAATTTTTGGGGTATGGATATAAAATATGGTTTTGACGGATTTATTAAGTCAATTTTGTATGTTAAACGACGGTTTTATTAAAAGCTTTGATAACGAATCAGTGTGTGGGTTTGGTGACTATCACAGTATAAGAATATATTTATATTAATACGTAAAGCGAAAACTTTGTATAGCTTTTTAAGAAATTCGCGCAATGGATGAATTTGAAATTCAGTTAAAGTTTAACTGTATCAACAGTGGGAGTTAATCGGCTGAGCCTTTAGTGATCATAAGTTAAATATGTTAGGCTCATGTAGTGTTTCATCTTTCTGGTTTCGAGTTCGTGTTTCGAGGATATCCATCCTCGGCTTAGTTTCCACGAGTACGAAACCCTGAAAATTGCTTTTACTGGTTCCACGATGGATCCACCAGTAACAGCAATTTTCAGGGTGTCACAAGGGGTGTCATGAAACAAAGATTTGTTCATATAGTAGCGACCTTGGAAATTATTCACACGGGGTTCATAGGTCATTTATTTCCTCCATTACTAAAATACCCAAATTGTCCATAACTCCTACTCATATCATCAACAAAACAAACCATAATCCTAAACTACAGTAATAACTTTTGTCACGAGTGATCTCCAAAATAACTCATCAGCTCTATATAAAGATGTGTAACAACTCTTAGGTTAAAGAAAATTTATTACAGTAATAAATGTGAGGACTTAAGGTTATAGTAAAAAGAAAATTATGCAAAGGTCGCCTTCGCGGACTGATTTATGAAGATCAGATTGTATGTGTGGATTGATGGTCAGATGTTCTCTTAGGCAAATTTACGCAAATGTCTGTCTGCGTTGAATAAAGTGTCGAGTCTGAAATATTGCTCAGGCAGGTGTTGTATTCAAATTGAAAGTTTTAGAGGGAGATAATGTGATGCCTTCTATCTACTGTGAAGATATCTTGTTCATTATATCCCCGCCCATAAATTTGTCTAGGAGTCATGAAATGTTTCGTATTGGATGTGCTACGCGTTTTCTGGTAGATGAATATAATGCATTTGGATTGCTGTCTCACATTCATATAAAGCCCACAGTGTTATAAATGTATAGAGGGCGGTTTTATCGCTAAGAAAATATCAGCTTACAAGCAACTTTTGGATGGAGAAGATTGTCAAGGACTATGCAGAAAATTATATACGACTAGCGGACGTCACGCGGTTTCACCCGCGTAGAATCCCGTTCCCGTGGGAATACGGGAATAAAATATAGCCTATGTTCACCGCAAAGAGTGTAGCTTCCGAACAGCGAAAGAATTTTTCAAATCGGGCCAGTAGTTTCGGAGCCTATTCGATGCAAACAAACAAACAAATAAACATACAAACAAACAATCAAATCTTTCCTCTTTATAATATTAGTACAGAAATAGTAAAGCTTATTAGCTACGTATGCCAGCGAGTTCAAGAGCAGCCTGTAAACTCACTAGCGTCATCGAGTTTACATATTTCGCTTCTGAGAGAGTGCTTTTGTCATCGACACTTTCTTACTCGTTACCTTTAAACTAGCCAACTACGTAGCTCGTAAACTATCCCAGTGTCATAGAGCCCTTAGTATGCGTAACTGCGATCTAATACAAGCCTTTGTTTTTTCGTAGGTTCCGTGAATGAAATCTAGATGAAAATTCAAGTCATATAAGCTTGATCACGTATCTCTGAACATTGCAGCAAAATCGAGTACAAATACCCACTCAAATATACTATACTGAAACTCAAGATAGCTCAAAGCTTTTAGTAGAACAGTGTTTCTATTATCTAAATATATATATATAATGACTGAATACATACAGTGCTCAGACATCGATTTCTTATATAAAGTGTGCAACACTGATTCGCTTGCATAATATTTGGACCGTACAAAACGATCTGGTCTGTGCCACAAGTTAAAAGGTTAAGCGGAAAATATTAAGAGGTCTTGTCTATTATGAAAATCAAAAATTTCAAACTTTGAGGTTTCTTTGCTTGTCCACATTATCTTTTTAAACTGAGTGGCTAGAATTTTTTTTACTAAATAATTAATATTTTATTTGCGTTCACTTGCTTTCTAAGACCTTTAATCAAACCAGTTTAGCGCTGTGTGCGCTGTCCGCTGGTGCTTGCCGGGCACGGTAGCTTCGGTAGGTATGTGTGGCGAAAACACCGGGAAACCACGGCCGAGTGTCAGCACTGCGAGGACCGCAGCGATGACACGGCGCTCCACACGCTGGTGGAGTGCACGGCGTGGGCGCAACAGCGCCAGGTCCTCGTAGTGGATCTGGACGTGGACACTCTCTCGCTTGAGACCATGGTGCGAGCCATGCTCTCCAGCGGGAGTAAGTGGGACTGCGCCGCCTCCTTCTGCGAGCAGGTCATGCTCGTGAAGGAGGCGGCGGGGCGGGTGCGGGAGAGAGCTCTCTCACTCGAGTTCCGCAACATCCAATAAGGATTTTCCTTCACGTTAAACAAAAAAAAAGTCTCGCAATCCCATATTGAGAGGGTAATTAGAATTACTAATACTCCGCTGACTACAGAGGGTTGGTACAACGTACTGTTTAGAGTATTCTTTATCTTCGCCATGATCTCATCTGATAGACAGCAGGTTCATCACTATGAGGTTTTTTGGACCCCGAAGATCTCGATAGGGCACCCATTACACCCCCAAATGGCCTATCTAGTATTCAATGTCATGGTTTAGTAATTCTTATAATCCTAGAGAAACTTTTCAGATTACTGCAGGTCTAATTATTGTAGTTACCCAGGCCCATGATAATAGAAATACTTAAAATCGCAGTATTCTATCCCACATACCACACATTTTGAACTTGAGCAAAGTAGCTTAGTCAAATGGCTGGTACACGAGATGCAGTATTTTCAAATACACTCCTTTCCTAATAGATGTTTTCTAAACTATTGTGATGCTACATAGATCTCTATTTGTAAGAGGTAGATTATTTCTGAGTGGTATAAAGGGAGTCAGACAAATCTGCAGTTTGTCTGGGAATATCGATCAAACGCAGTTCTTAGACGTAAATTTGTAACACGCAGAGGAATCATTTGCACTAGGTACACTTTAGTGCACAAGTAAAGACATAATATGTAACGAACTTAATTACTATTGCCTCTGTGGCGTAATCGGTAGAGATACAGCCTGCGGCGCAGGAGGTCCTGGGTTCGATTCCTAGGTCGGTCCAAATATTTGTGTGATCCACAAATGTTTGTTTCGGAGTTTGGGTGTTTTCTATGTATAATAAGTATGTCTTTATAATTAAATAAGTAGTATATCAGTAGTCTAGATCCCATTCCACAAGCTTATATTAGCTTAATTTGGGCTAGATGATCTTGTGCGTTGTCCACAAATATTTATTTCTTTACTAGCTGATGCCCGCAGCTTCGCCCGCGATGGCGCAGTATGTAAAAAATGATTTTCCCGCTTTTCTGTTGAAATTTTTCCGAATTTTCTTTGCTATAAACCTCACGGAGCCCGAGACCTATCCAACGAATGCAAAACCGTGGAAATCGGTTCGTGCGTTCTGGAGTTATAGCGTCAGGAAGGAAAACCCGACTTATTTTTATATAATAGATTTCAGATAGAAGTATGTAACTATTATTAACCATCATTTTTTTAGAGTAGGTTAACAAATAATTTCAGCTATAATTAGCAGAGTTCGAACGTTTCATAAAACTTCAGCCTATTGCCATCCACTTTTGACATAGGTCCTTCTGTGACACTGACAACATAATTTCACTGCTATCTAGAACTTGTCTGCCTTAGGTTCTTGGATAGTCAAGGCCAAATTCTCGTCCGCTTTAGCATAATTAAGTCCCCTGCGAGCTACACATTCCAAAATAAAAGAAAACTTGGATAAGAACACATAACCTAAAAATAATTTCAACTATGAACGAAAGTCAAATAAAACTGCAATAAGAGTGAAATAAAATCGATTTAAAAGTAATTGATTTGAGTAAACTGTCGGAAGGAGAGGGGCCGACAAAAGGGGACTGGTGAACTACCCTCATTAAGACAAGTATTTCCAGTATTGTACTACGAAATGAATTTCTCTCTACAGTGTAAACGCTTTTCAGCTTTCATTGTCTTTAACTTTGATTATGGTAATGAGGAACGGAAAATTCTATTTTGTCTTGATTATTTCTTTCATAATTTAGAAGAAAACTGGCCATTGGCGTTTCAGGTCACTCTAATTAGCACCTACGGAAATCAAAATGGTTTCGTAGCAATTTCTTTACTAGGAATTGGACGAAAAAAGTCTGTCTTTCATAGATCGTAGTTTAATATTTCACAAGTGTATCCTTTATAGGAAACTGGTTTCATCAAATTTTTTTTACCATGGTTTATAAACGATGGCGAAATGATATTTTTTTAGATGAAATGTTACTTAAATATTTAGTGACAACTGACCAAAGAGGTCAAAGTAAACAAACAGGGATGAAAAGTAGCCTTTGACAACCTCTAAATCAACAACTTTCCTGATACGAAAAAAATCATTTAATATCTATATTGAATCCTTGCGACATAAACAAGGAAAAACAAATACAGTTTCGCATTTATAATATTCGCAGTAATGGAAGTATAGAGTATCTCGTTTTGGCTTACATGTTTTTAACTGTTATAGCGGCAACAGAAATACAATAATCTGTGAAAAAATCAGCTTTATATCTATCACAGTTTACGAGATAAAGTCTTGTGACGGACCGACAGACAGGTAGACAGGCGGCGAATTCTCATGAATAGGGTGCTGTTTTTATACTTTGGGTACGGAACCCTAAAAATTGAGTTTGGAAAACGACCGAAACAAGACTTTATCAATCAATCAATGGAATCAGCCAATTGCTTACAACACTCCGAATGTCAGAAGTCTTACGGACTGTGAGAGTGGCCCCCAAATCGCTAAATGCGCCACGGCTTTTTCATCAGGCTGGTGGCGACGTCAATTTGGCGAGCTAATTATAAAATAAACTTAATTACCTATTTAGAATACAAAATCCCCGACTGCCAAGTAAACATATAACTGGAAAGCAAAAAACACGCTCTACATTTCTTTTGTGATTTTCTTTAGCTACTTACTGTTTTACTTTGTCGGCAACATTTGCAGGTGTGTTTTACCCTCCTGTCTTCGGCAGTTCGGGTAAAAAACACTCCTTTTTTATGAATTCAAAGACGATATAACATCTATTAACAGCAAAATTCACACATCTTCATACGCAATATAAAAGTATCAAATATGTGTGTTACCAAGATAATCCCTCTTCATATCCAACTCTATAAATCTAAGTTCTGGAACAACTATAGCTACTTTATTATTTCTGAGCGCTGTTTGCATAAGTTTTATGAAAGTCGAGGCAATAAGAAGGGCTACGAACACTCCTCTTTGGGCCATTTCTTTAATATCAGACACTTTGAAATTTAAATCATGCCAGTTTCTCGAATTACTCGTTTAACTGCGAGCTTTTGGAAAGAAATTTTTGGATATTTGATGTGATATTTGCTGTATAATGAAAGTGGATATATTAACTTAGACTTTACTTACTTTTATGGATTTTTAAATAACTTCTAACGGACAGCTATTTTATATTGTTTTTTTTTAACGTGAGGGAAAATCCATTATTGATGCTATGCCGGACTCCTACCGACTAAAAAAACCTCACGTAACGCCCAACAGCCTATGGTCGGTATCCCAGGGTAAGCCCTCGGAAGGATGTCCCAAGACTCCCAACAGACCTAGGGCCACCTTTTATATTGGGCATATATTTTACTTTGTTTAAAGCACAGTATAAAGAGAAAAAAACTATGATCTTTCGTCTGTGGTATAAGTATTTATGCCACATAAATTCAATTATGCAATCAGAAAATACATGTTGGCAATCCATTGTAGATATTTAACTGAAAATTCCTCGACTTTTAACTTCCCACTCTCACTTCTCTTCTTCAGGCCGAACCCTTCGCAATGCTCTTATTGTGTGCATTTTCCTTGTAATCAATGGAAAAATTATAGCAATAATTCTGCTCCTTTCAAGTTGCACAACTTTAAAGCTCGAGATCAACTTTGATTAGTTCTGTGAACTAGGAAATTTCTTAGCACTATCTTTTTTAATGTAGAAATTTTATGTCTAGTAAATAAGCTAAGCTTAAAACAAGCCACAAACCACAAACCTATCAATATTTCACAATAACTGGAACATAAATCGTGCGGTGGAGCACAACGTCAGATATCACTGTCACCGCCAATAATCCTGTACAGCTCACTGTAGACCGTTAATGCTGATGGATTGATGGATAGGACCGTGGAGACAGCCCCGCTCTGGAGTAAAGACTACTTGATACACGATATACAAAAGGCTGTTTTAGAACGTCTATGATTATGGTACCTACATATGCCTAAAGTTGAGATTAAGTAGCAATACCTACCTCAAAATATTCATAACTAGGTCCCCTGCGTATTGAAGTTTATCTGTGCCTGTTTTCGGGCAGACACTAGTGTCCGGGATCAAAAGCAGCTGTTCCACCTATTCCACCCGGCCAGGTATGGTCGGATATACTTTTCCCACCCAGGAGGTATCCTGGGTGGGAAAAGTAGAAGTAGCTTATTTTATGTATTGATACGTATCCGGCTATCTCTGTACTAAACTATTTTAGGGGTTGACCAATTTTTTTCCTGTGGAAATCCCCATGGACTCTTACCGGCTCAAACTACTCGCCACAAATTGCCTTCGGCCGGGAGTGTTATAAGGATGTCCCAAGGTTGGGGATATAGCATGTTTTGTTACAATAGCTGGAACATACGAGTAAATCGTACTGTCAATGTCGGAGCACATCTGTGCATCAGATATTACTGTCACCGCCAGTAATCCTGTACAGCTCACTGTAGCCAGTTAATGCTGATGGAGCCAGAGCGGGGCTGTCTCCACGGTCCTACCGTGGAGACAGCCCCGCTCTGGAGTAAAGGCTACTTGATACACGATACTCAGATCAAATGATGAAAGATGAATCAAAATTCAGATTAAAGATTGATCTGTTAATAGTGTCTATGACGACGACATGTGTGTTGTATTGAGAGATCAACAAATTTACCCACCTCAAAGTGTTCATATCCAGCTAATCCTTCTGCGTATTGAACTTTACCCGGCACGTTTTCCCGCAGAAGCTAGTTCCCGGGATCAAAAGTTGCTATGTTATGCTTAATACAGATTAGTTTGTCCGTACCAAATTTCAATCAAAAATTATTTTAGGGGCAAGACCATTTTTTAACATGTGGAAATCCTCATAAAAGAAAGAGGAAAGAAAGAAAACATACAAAAGGCTGTTTTATTACAGTTACGATTACAGTATACCTTCTTGAGTTGAAATCAAGAATTCATAACTTCTGTACGTGTGGACTACAGATAATATTGAACTGGAACTGACTAAAACCAGACGGTCTTTACCTATCCGTCTATGGCCGGGGGCCCCTGGGTAATCTCCAGAAGGATATCCATGTTCCTCGGCGGAATTTAGCAACCACAGCGGCCTCGCCATTTCGCTTTAAACGTCTATGATGACGGTAATAATTAAATACCTTAAGTATGTAGGGCTAACTGTTTTTGTAGCACCCCTGGGGCTCAAATCTTCGATAAGATGGGCCGTCAGCCTCCGCATGCCTGCCTTAGAGGTATAAAACAAACTTCCCCTCTCTTTGCGTGCTTCGTGCAGGACAGAGATGCCACTCATACACAGTGGAGAGAATCTTCGCCAGAACTGAGCGTTTTAAAAGATCTCTGTCGAAATATAGAAACATGGAACGACCTGCCCGCACACGTGTTTCTCTTATCTTGCAATCCCGGGTTCTTCAAGAGGAGCGTGAAGAGGCAAATCACAGGGCCGCCAACTTGAGGACCACTAGGAACGCAGAAGTCTTACGGACTGTAAGAGTGACTCCCAATCGCTAGATGCGCCACGGCTTTCCGTCAGGCTAGCGGAGACCTGAATTTGGCGAGCAAAATAAACAGAAAACTTTTAAGGTCCACCTGCGCATCGAAGTTTGCCGGTATTTGTTCCCCACACTAAAATGTTCCCGGGATAAAAAGTAGCCATGTGGTAATCCAGGTTGTTACAAACATTCATGGATTACCGTCATTTCTCCATCAGGTTTTGTTTTAGGTATACACATACCTATTATATTCTTCACGATACTATACTGAACTCATACTGACTAAAATCACGTACCCCTGCCCACGGTCGGGAGACCCAGGTATGCCCTCGGAAGGATGTACCAGAATTATCAGGTAGGGCTGTATCTAATTTGCCGCGCCGTACCAAACAAGAAGCAGTGAGACGGTCTCTAACGTTTATTGTGAAAGTTCAATCCGATTGACGTTGTCATTTTTGTTTTATTTCAAACTTTGAACAGATGATCCACGTGACCTAGTGACGTAATTTAATGCAACAGAGTCACAGACTACATACACAAGTCTCGCCATAAGCCCCTGTGCAATCTATTTTATAGAGAGGGGATAAAAGCATTCCATAAGTACAAGTACTTCAAACTCTTATTACAGCAATTTGCGTCAAGAAGGAAAAAAATACCTAAAGCAAATGAAAATAGACATAATTCCTGATTATCGTGACCTTGGTACTGAATTGTATGTATGTAATCAAAGCTGCCCCTGGAGTGTTCATTAACTGAGTATTGTGTGCGGTTTGGTTTGCGACAGCCCTAATTTATATGGATGGTGAAGATTCATGATGAGATGTGATTTTGACGGATTCAGTTCGCTATCGTTCTATTTCGTAATTTACACTAGAATACTATGTTTAGAACAGATTATGCTCCAAACCTTCACCTATGTATGAACCGTAGTATCCATTTATTTCAAATTAGCTGATGCCCGCAGCTTCGCCCGCGGTAAATTTGTTCCCGTTCACGCTTCCCGTGGGAACTTATTCCCGGGATAAAAAGTAGCCTATGTTTATTCCAGACTATAATGTATTTCTGTACCAAATTTCAGCCCGATCCGTTCAGCCGTTTGAGCGTGAAAGAGTAAGAAACATCCACACTCACAAACTTTCGCATTTATAATATTAAGTAAGATTAGCAGAGCGGAGCGGTTTCCCCCGCGTAGTTCCCGTTCCCGTGGGAATATGGGAATAAAATACAACCTATGTTTACCAGGGATAGTGTAGCTTTCCAACAGTGAAAGAATTTTGAAATCGGTTCAGTATTCGATGCTAACAAACAATCTAATCTATCTTCTTTTAGAATAGACAAGCGCGTATTTACAATCATGTCATTTATTATTATTATTACGCTCCCTTGGATATTAGCATTTAGTGTATATTGCTTGATATAGGTACTAAATGATGAGTAAGGAATGCTAGTCCTCCCTCTCGCTAAATGCCAGGCGACTATTAAATTATAACTCTCATCATATTACACTCGTATAAAATTTCTCAGAAGTCACATTGACTTCAAGCAACTGCACCGCTTATCACTATTAAAGTACTAATTGAATAGCTTTAACACGCATTCCACCATGTAAGTACCACATTTCAAATAACCCTTCAGCCACACTATGCCGCTGGCACTGCTACTCGCAATGCCGCGAATATGACCCTTTTTTAAACGTGAGGGTAAATCCATCATGGATGCTATGTCGGACTCCTACCGACTAGAAAACCTCACGTAACGCCCAACAGCCTATGGTTGTGAGCCCCGGGTAAGTCCTCGAAAGGATGTCCCAGGACTCCCAACAGGCGAATATGATCCTTTACAGCCACAAACGTCCATACTCGAGATTTGCATGGTGTTGGGCCCTCGCTCGTATTATCCTACTTTAACTAGAGCTAAAAACTGACAAAAATTAAAATTGGCGCAGAACGAGTGGCGAGTAACATCGTCACTAGACAGTCTCAGGAAACGGAGACACACACGAAGGGCACGCACACACCGCTCCCGAAAATTGTCGTCAAATTGAAAAAACTTTAAAACATTTTACAAAATTAGAGTATTTAATTTATTATTTCTACAGATTATTACAGTCCCTCCAAATTACAGGATGCGACTGCTCCTAGCAGTCACACTACGTCTCCATTATGTGGCCATTTCCCTCGCTATTTCTCTTGCTGCTCGCCGAGTGTGTGGCCGCAGCATAAGTTACATTATTCTCAATTACCTTGAACAGAACTCCATGACGGCAAACTTTCCAGGTAAAGTCGGATCAAAGTTGGAATATAGTTTCTAACGGGATGTTCAATACTGCGAATGCATTCAGATGTGATGATTCGATGAATCGATGTAATAGCAATAGTATGGTGTGTATTACCTGTAACAATAAAATAATCTTTATTAATAAAACTACCGCTTACTCAGCTATAGAATCTTAGCCATGTCCCCGTACACATCTTTTTTTTCTTTTTTTTAACGTGAGGGAAAATCCTCATGGATGCTATGCCGGACTCCTACCGACTAAAAAACCTCACGTTACGCCCAACAGCCTATGGTTGGGAGTCCCGGGTAAGCCCTCGGAAGGATGTCCCCGTACACATCTATGAAATCGTGGTCATGTAAGACTACCGGTCATCTATCGCACCGACCAGATAAAGGGCGCAGGCTGGGACCGTATATTGTGGCTTAAATTGGGAGATGCCTACGTCCAGCAGTTCACTGCTATAGCTGATTTGATTGATGGAAAACATTGCCAAACTCAAATAATAAATATGTAAAGCATCGGAAAAGTGTGTGGGAGCCCCGAAATTCCCGATCTACCCACTAAGATCCACGGTGGTCGACTTGAACACAGAGAAAGAACACCAGAAATGCATTGGTGATTTCTAGACTTCTAGAGTCCTCCCGGATGACACCCATGACAGTGGCCCATTATAGGGTGAAAATAATACAATAACTTTATTCATTACTAGCGGACATCACGCGGTTTCACTCGCGTAGTTCGCGTTCCCGTGGGAATACGGAAATAAAATATAGCCTATGTTTACCGCAAAGAGTGTAGCTTCCCAACAGTGAAAGAATTTTTCAAATCGGTCCAGTAGTTCCGGAGCCTATTTGTTACAAACAAACAAAAAAACATAAAAAAAACAAAAAAGCAAATCTTTCCTCTTTATAATATTAGTACAGATTAATCAATAGGCAGAGTACGCGACTAAGTCTTTGCTTAACCCTTAAGGAGGATTATCTTTCTAGGACCTACCAGACTGTACACACAGTGGTGAAAAAACTCCGCGTGGTTTAAATTGGACACGTCCAGGACAACGCCCAAACTAACAACATAGAATCAAACAACAGTTCCGTTTTTACCTTTTTCGTTGCGGATCTCTAAAAATGTAACCTCAACCAGCTCCCCCACTTAACATCCCTACTAATCCCTACTTCCCTACTAATATTATAAATGCGAAAGTAACTCTGTCTGTCTGTCTGTCTATCTGTCTGTCTGTTACGCTTTCACGCCTAAGCGGCTGGAGCGATTGAGCGATTTGGTATAGAGATAGTTCGAAGGGAAGGACATAGGCTACTTTTTAACTGACTGTGCAAAAGGAGGGTTATGATTTTACGCGATAATGACTTCTACGCTAGAGTGCAGAGGGGCTTATGGCGAGACTTTGTCTGTAGTCTGTGACTCCGTTGCATTAAACTACGTCACTAGGTCACGTGGATCATCTATTCAAAGTTTGAAATAAAACAAAAATGACAACGTCGTGTTAGAGAGGGGCAGTCTGGTGAGAGTGATCTCACGGCTTTATTGTTTCAGTTGAAATAGAAAACATGATTTAATGTTCACAACTATTTTTATACAGATTTCAAAACATGCAAAATGGAAGAACTAGTTACAGGTAAGCCAATTAAAAATTTCGGCTTTTTGCACATAGCAAAACGCTATTCAGGCAATTCGCAGAATGTCTCTCGTTTTTGCAGCAATAGCTGAATGTCTATTTCGCAGAAAGGCTTTCGGAAAAAAAATATTTGTTGCATTTTTTGAATGAACGAGAATTTGACAAAAGTTAAAATTTATAGAGTAAGTGTATAAAGTTATATTTGTCGCATTTCAACAGCCATGTATAAAGTTATATTTGTCGCATTTCAACAGCCAAACAGTCCCTATTCAAACAGAAAATCTAGTTACAGCTAACTTCATTCAGGTTTCAGAACGTATAAAACAGAAAAATATCCGTTACAAAGGCGTATTATTCACTATTCTTTTTACGTATTCGATATAAAAATGTAGGGAAGATAAAAGGTTGTATTTACGTCATCCATCCCCTTTCAACCCTCGCCTCTAATCCCCACGAACGATAATACGATCCCGCGGGATAGAGTTCGTTTTTGATATTTCGCACCTGACTTGACGATGTGAATTTGTAATGTATTTTAATGTACAGAACAAACAAACATTCAAATCTTTATAGTCTTTTTGCGGTGTTATTTCTTGTCATCTTTCTTGCAATTGCCTGTCTGTTGCCGCTAAGGTATGAGGTTTGAATCCCTAGTCATCTAAGTCGAACTAGTACGGAAAATATTTATTATTCTAAGGAATTCGGTGCGTCCGGCACTAGACGGGTAGGTAGGGATCGTAAAAGAGCACTTGGTACACATTTTTCAGAAAATTGTGCAAACGGAAAACGTGAAATGTGACACAGGTAAAGTTTATATGGAGAAGAAGTGTATAAATCTAACTTTTAACGAGATTACCTAATATCGACGGCCAATAGCTTTGTAGTTAAGATTTACACATACGACAGTACCCAAATTACCGTAGCAATCGAATCTAACCTGGATATATCCTACATCCGTCACGACTATTCAATTTCCATCAAATTCACACCTCAGAGAAATCACTTAAGCGACACTACATAATCTAAATTGCAGTGCACCCAGTGAATACGTCGTTAACGCTGTAACGGGTTCGAGTCTCGGGGGAATATGTTAACACTTGGCTACCCTATCTCAGGCTCCCAGCAAGGGATATGTAGGAAATTGTAGTGAATAATGTCTTAGGCGATTTAGATTGGATTATTGAAATTATTTACGTACGTTGAAAATGATTCTTCATGACTGTGACGAAACGGCCCTGCTGTGGGAGCTCTTGACGTCACTCTGGGTCGGGAAATGAATTATATGTGCTAGAATCTTCCCGCTGTGATAGAAAGGTTCACGATTAGGTAGAAACCAAAAGCAAGTACGTACACTTACCTCAGGATCATCAGGAAATAGCGAAGAGCTAACAATGAAATAGGTCGATTTTATATGAAATCTGACAAAAAATAAGTTCCTAATCATATTCCTGAATCAGTCAGAGAAAATAATTTTAGTGATGAGAATCTCATTGGTGGATTCGGGAATAGATCAATGAGTGTCGCAATGACATATGTCAAAAGGGGTCTATTCCATTTCCGAATATAATAGACCATAGATACGAAGTATGAGATGGTAGAAGATGACATGCATGCTGTTGCCGTCACTACAAAGGGAAGCTGAGGAACGTGTTAAATGAATAGAGAAGAGCAGGATAGAAGCAAAGACTTCTATATAAACGGAGGTAGACATGCCCTACGCACAGATTTTTTAAACCTTTAAACTGAGCTAATTAGCAGCGTTGCTCGCATTGTAGTGAGTCAAAACTTCGAGAGTACTCGGCTTGCAATCGAAGTCCATACGTCTTCTCTTTTACTCTTGTTCTTTTCGTATATTGCTATTATGCTGACAATTACGAAAATATTATTTATAAGTGAGTGCTGTCTTAGCAATGTGTGTGTTTGGGGATTGCTTTTGAAATCTCGTTTGTGTCTACCTCAGTTAATATAGAAGTCTTTGGATAGAAGACCCCGAACACTGAATCGAGAACTTAACATTCATTGGGGAGGTAGTTCAGCGTTCTGTAAACGCTACCGGTAGTATTGAGATTAGATACCTTTTCGGGGACTAAAACACGACTTTACCATTACATACAGCGTTGAGTTCTTTATCAATAGACTAGCGGACGTCACGCGGTTTCACCCGCGTAGTTCCCGTTCCCGTGGGAAATACGGGAATAAAATATAGCCTATGTTCACCGTAAAGAGTGTAGCTTTCTAACAGTGAAAGAATTTTTTAAATCGGTCCAGTAGTTCCGGAGCCTATTCGTTGCAAACAAACAAACAAAAAAAAACAAATCTTTCCTCTTTATAATATTAGTATAGATATATTCTGTTATTCGATTGCAGTCCATCAGGTAACTAAAGATCGGGGATTCGCTAACAACGTGGAATTTTGTTTCCGCTACCCCATCCCATGTATTACTCCGGTTATCTAACCGGTGCCTAATTTTAGCCAGATCCATTTAGCGTAATTTTAAAAAAAAATTGACGACTGATAGATATACTTACATATTTCTAAATACATACATATTATACATAGGAAACACCCAAACTCCGAAACAAACATTTGTGGATCACACAAATATTTGGACCGACCCAGGAATCGAACCCAGTACCTCCAGCGCCGCAGGCAATATCACTACCGACTACGCCACAGAGGCAGTCAATTGAGTAACAAACATTCAAACATACAAACTTTCACTTTTTAACCGACTTCTAAAAAAGGAGAAGGTTACTCAATTCGACCGTTTATATGTTATTTTTTAATAATATTAGATTCCTTTGTAGTTAATCATCAACAATCATAATACAACATTATAACAGTATTATCTCCTCGAGTAGCACAAACTACATTAATTCATAACCCAGCACCTACGTGCCATTATCTGGTAGGATATTACTCAATATCACGGAGGAGAGAGGTGAATTGAGACAAATTACAGTTTCCTTACTGCGGAAGTGTTTGACAGATCATCTGGTGTGAGCGCCTTGACTTTGTATCGTAGTGTTGTACCTAGTTATGTATAAGTAATTAAAAAATAACATAGTGTATTGTATAAGTAAATTTTCATATGCCTTTTCTCGTGTGGAAATTCTAATAGATCCCGTATATCTACCAGGATCACTATAGAATCCTAACATCTACTATCTAAAACCAGAGTCGGATTCATCTGCCCTATTTTTAAAGTGTAGGAATCCACATGAATTCTGGTCGCTTGCCAAAGCTGCCGAGGGAAATTTCTGTAGGTCAGGTTTACCACCTTTACTTAAACCCGACTGTAGTTTGGCCCAGAGCGCCAAGGAGAAAGCCGACCTTTTGGGTTTTCTCTTTGCCTCTAACTCGACCATGAGCGACGGGGGTGCTTTGCCGCCGGATATTCCGTGGTGTGGAACTTCCATGCCGGAAGTAAAATTTACACAGCGGAATGTCCGACGTGAGCTTCGATCCCTGGACGTTCATAAGTCGAGTGGGCCGGATGGTATACCCACGGTGGTACTTAAGCAGTGTGGTCCAGAATTGTGTCCGGTACTTACACGTCTTTTCACGCTTTCATATTCCAAGCAACAAGTCCCGGCGTCGTGGAAGATCGCGTATGTGCATCCTGTGCCCAAGAAGGGTGACAGGACCGACCCGGCCAACTACAGGCCTATAGCCGTCACCTCCCTTTTATCTAAGGTGATGGAGCGTGTAATTAATACACAGCTCCTGAGGTACCTAGAGGAACACGACCTGCTTAGTGCCCGGCAGTACGGTTTCCGTCACGGTCGCTCGACGGGCGATCTTCTGGTGTGCCTCACACACCGATGGGCGACGGCTATCGAGAGTAAGGGCGAGGCTCTAGCAGTGAGCCTCGACATCTCTAAGGCCTTTGACCGGGTCTGGCACCGTGGTCTTCTAACGAAATTGCCCTCATATGGACTGCCCGAGAGATTATGCGGATGGGTGTCCAGCTTCCTGGCCGGTAGAAGCATCAGGGCCGTCGTTGACGGCAGCTGTTCAGACTGCATGGCCATAAACGCTGGAGTACCGCAAGGCTCAGTGTTGTCCCCTACTCTGTTTCTGCTGCATATCAATGACATGTTGTATATTGACGGCATTCATTGTTATACGGGCCGCCCCGGTATCTCTCGGGACACAGTGAAGGAAAATCGTGAACAGCTTGTGTCTGAAATCGAGGCTACTCTTACTAGAGTGTCCGATTGGGGTGGACTAAATCTTGTCCAGTTCAACCCTTCCAAGACACAAGCGTGTTTTTTCACCGCTAAGCAAACCCCAATTACTGTAGCGCCGCAATTTCAGGGCACATCTCTTTCCATCTCCAAAAGTATAGGGATCCTTGGCGTTGACATCTCCAGTGACGTTCAGTTCCGTAGTCATTTGGAGGGCAAGGCTAAGCTGGCGTCCAGGAAGCTAGGTGTACTCAACAGGGCGCGGCGGTACTTCACTGCTGCACAAACGCTGCTTCTGTACAAGTCGCAAGTGCGGCCGCACATGGAGTACTGCTGTCACCTCTGGGCGGGGGCACCTGAATATCAGCTTCGTCCATTTGACTCGGTGCAAAGACGTGCTGTAAGAGTGGTCAACGATCCTATACTTACAGGTGGTGTGGAACCTCTTCGTGACAGGAGAGACTTTGCCTCCTTATGCGTGTTCTACCGACTGTACAATGGTGTGTGCTCTGAGGAATTGTTTGATATGATGCCCACGGCTACGTTCTATCACCGCACCGCTCGCCACAGACAGGGAGTTCATCCTCACACTCTGCGTCCGGAGCGTTCCAGCACGGTTAGATCCGATAGGGGTTTTCTTCCGCGCACGCTTAGGTTGTGGAATGATCTCCCTGCCTCGGTTTTCCCAAACGCCTACAGTATGGGGTTCTTCAAAAGGGGTCTTAGAAGGTTTTTACAGGGTCGGCAGCGCGAGTGTGGCGCCTCTGGTGTTGCAAACGTTCATAGGCTGCGGTGACCACCGGTCCTTCTGGTGGGCCGTATGCTTGTCTGCCACCTTAGTGGTATAAAAAAAAAATATGCTGAACTCCTACCGACTAAAACACACGTTGTCTTTCCATCTGCCTAAGGTCGGAACTCTAGGGTACGCTATCGAAGAATAACCCCAGACCTTCTTCTCATCTGCCTATGGCCAGGAGTCACAGCTCAGACATCGTAAATATAACCGCAGCGCAGGGCTCCCGGACACAGCTGTCGCCTTTGGGAAAACCTTACTCCTTACTAAGCGAGCGAGCCGGGGTCATTCGCTATTCTTACTTAGCTAAATCTCTGCTAATATTATAAATGCTGAAGATTAAGTTGAGACAGAGATAGAATAGAGCTTGGAATCAGAGCTTTGATCGAGAAAAAGTTCCTCAAAGAAACAAGTACGGGAAACCTTCACCAACGAGAAACCGCGTCACCGAGTAAAACCGCGTCAACGAGTAAAACCGCGTCAACGAGTAAAACGAAACTAAGTATATAAAGTGGCCCCCTGGGCGAGGCCGCAGTGGCTGCCGTGGGTCTGTTGGGAGTTCTGGGACATCCTTCCGAGGGCTTCCCCGGGGCTCCCAACCACAGGCTGTTGGGCGTGACGTGAGGTTTTTTAGTCGGTAGGAGTCCGGCATAACATCCATGAGGATTTTCCCTCACGTTAAACAAAATAAACATAAAAAAAAGTATATAAAGTGGCACATCCATATTGTCACATGTTCATTGATAATAACCATACGAGACGTGGAACTCAACTCGAATGATTGAAAGGGGAAAAGTCAATTATGAAATGGGGATTTTCAATTAAATTAAGATGTTTAGTGACAACGGGTCAGTAGGGAATTTGGGGGAAACTTTCCACCCTTGTGAGACATGTTTGGAAGTTAAGGGTGGATTATGGATTAAGGAGCTTTGAATTACTGGTGCTTTTCTTGTGTTACGAGTATCTGCACTAATATTATAAAGAGAAACGATTTGGTTGTTTGTTTGCATCGAATAGGCTCCGAAACTACTGGACCGATTTGAAAAAATCTTTTACTGTTGGGAAGCTACACTCTTTGCGGTGAACATAGGCTATATTCTATTCCCGTATTCCCACAGGAACGGGAATCATGCGGGTGAAACCGCGTGACACCCGCTTGTTTGTGTAATAAATACTAATAGTAAGTTGATTCGGTGTCTAGACGTAGGGGCCCTATGAAATAGTATTAGAACCGGTCGGCTTCGTTTTAATCTTTCCTATATAATAATGTATAGTAATATCCTTGTCCTTGAAGCGCTCGTGGCCCCGCGGAATCAGTGTTCTGTAAACGATCACTACGTATACAACATTTTGAGCGTTTCCGTGCTTAGGAAGGCACATTATGTCGTTGGTCCCGGTTGCCAGTAAAATGGCAGTTGTTAAGCCAAGTTGAAGGCCTTCATAGGCGGCTTGAAAAATTTCAATAGCAGGCAGTCACAACCTGCGCCTGTCCATTTCAAGACGACAATACGGCTTACCACCTATTACGTGGGACAAATTCTAATAATGGTGAAATGTGGGCATGTAGCCATGTAATATGCCCCTGCCTACTCCTTCGGGGATAGAGGTGTGACCATATTATGTATGTATGTGTAGTAATATCTTTGTAAACAGAATTGTAGTTATTTCACTGTCTAATAAAGGAGTTGTCTCACTATTAATATTTATTACATTTATGCGGGTGTTGATCTCTACTAGAAATTAAGATTTGTTAGCACTATGGTTCAATTACAGTAATGTCGAAAAAGACATTAAGTACTGACTGATATTGTTTACGTCTTTATTGAAAAGATTATTTTTTTCGTCTTCTTATTACTCTTTTCAACCGACTTCCAAAAAAGGAGCAAGTTCTCAATTCGTCTGTAGGTTTTTTTTTTCTATGATAGATCCGATAGGGGCTTTGGAATAATCATGCAAACGCCCATAGGCTGCGGTGACCGCCAGTCCTTCTGGTGGGCCGTATGCTTGTCTGCCACCTTCGTCGTATTAAAAACAATCTTTTTGACAAACCCATAAATTTAATTCTCTGAAAACGAGGAACATATCTGACAGAAACTTAAAAACTATTTTTCGTAGACAAGTCGTTTTCAGAATATTTGACGGCGACGATGAACAAATAGGTAAGGTAAAATTAAAGATTCGCTTGCATTTCCACTTACCTAATACTTTATTCCAACGAACTATTACCGACTGTTTACTATTTATAAAATACTCGAGATAAGCGTCGCTCAAAGCGGGCAACTCTTAAATTCCTTTGAAGAAAAGATGTAACGAGGTAAAAACTTGTTTTGCATATTTTAATCGCTGTACAAAGGCGGAACCGCCTTTGAAATAGTAAGGAGCTGGAAGGCTGTAGTTTATAAGTCCTTTTGAATATCTTCATGACGTGAATATGTTTATGGAATTTCGGTTAGTAAAGCCTGAAGAGTATCGATAATCTATACATATAATAAACCTAGAGGGCCAGGCCACGCGTTGCTGTGGCTAAGCTTTTTCTAACCCAGTACTCCCGGCCATAGCCATGTAGGTTTTAAAAAAAAAAACTATCCTATCTCTCAAGTTGGATCAAACTGCACACGGTGTGCAAATTTGGTTAAAATCGGTCAAGTAGTTTAGGAGTCCATCGCGGACAAACATCGTGAGAGGAGATTTATATAATTATATTAAGATGATAGAAAAGTCAAAACTGTACATAGGAAATATTTAAAAAAAATACTCGCTGGGTGTTCAACATTATGATACCGAAGTCGAAAATATAGTTAGAAAAATTTTTGTCTGTTTGCTTTGCTTTGTCCGGAAGGTTCTCGAAAAGTGCTCAATAGATTTGATTCAAATTTTGCACAAATATTAACTAGGGGTAGGGTCTTCAAATAGGCTATATATTATCACGCTACATATCCTAGGGGCTAAGCAGAGAGCAATCAAATTGGTATTATAACATTATTTTCACGCGTACGAACAGCAACAGCTAGTCTGTAAATATAAGAATACCTTGTCAGGATATCTGTAGGCGACTTAACTAGTCAACCAAATTTAATAATTTTATAAAGGTTCCGTACCTGAATGGTAAAAACCCTGGGACATGGGACCCTATTCATGAGACTCCGCCGTCTGCATGCCGAAATCATAATAGCCCTCTGACTTAAACGATATAAAGTTTAGTGAAATACATCATCTGCGAACATTTCAGCTTTTAGCTGTTGCCGCTATTACAACAAATACCCAAATCCGAAAAAAAAGGGCGATTAAGAGCCCCCCTTAATCGCACTATTTTTTCGAATTTGGGTTCCATGCAACATAAGTAATATTTTGCGGTTCTTTGCTGATTTTTGGAACGAAATCCTCCGTGCGCAAATCCGATTAGAACGTTGCGTTAGAAGGTAGCATAGGGGATCTGTATTCCTACAGCTCGCGCCACGGATCTTTGCGTCTATGAAGTTCGTTCGTTCGCGTCGCAATTATGCATTATTAGGTATTATGCAATAAACTACTGCTGAGGCGGGAGGGCCGCCCTTCCCACCTCAGCTGCGCAGTAGTTTACCCTGTGATACCTTATCTTACTAATATTATAAAGGCGAAAGTTTGTGAGTGTGAATGTGTGGATGTTTGTTACTCTTTCACGCTCTAATCTAACGGATCTAGCTGAAATTTGGTACAGGTATATAGATCATAGTCTGGAATAACACATAGGCTACTTTTTATTCTGGTAATAAGTTCCCACGGGAAGCTTGAATGATAACAATTTTTCCGCGGGCGACGCTGCGGGCATCAGGTAGTAGTACATAATTGCGGCGCGAAGGAACGAATTTCATAGATACAAAGATCCGTGGCGCGATCTGTACTTACCTAAGTATGAATAAATATCTGTCTCAGAATAATTATAACATTGTAAGGTTTTCCAAAAATACACGCTTGAATACAACCAGCGCGGCTACGAATAGCACTTCATTAAAATTATTATTTTAATGACATTGTACTCTGCCACGGATCTGTGAGTATAATAATATTCTAGCGTTCGTACGCGACTTTGTCCGTGTGTAATGGTTACTTATTGAAGGCTGTTGTGGTCTAAAACGTTTTAAAATTATTTAACTAGTTAAGTTTTTTCAAGTGTCTCTAAATACAAGGTTTTACCTACGATACTGAAGAAATTTCATAAAAGACGGATTTTCAAATAGGGATGAGGGATGGATCATCTTAATCCCTTGAAATAGGGATTAAGATAATACCTATTTTAAGTACTACAAGCCTTAGTACCAATTATCAAAATGTTATATCTTTATTTTCGGTGCTACAATCAAAATAACTATTTTCACCCTATCACTGTACCAAATTTCATCACAATCGGTTCAGTGACTTAAATATAAAAGCATAACAGACTGACAGAGCTTACTTTCTCATTTATAACATTAGTAGGGATCTCAAAACCAGTCATAAGCTGACAGTACTCTAAGCAGTTTGTATATATTGCGATTTATGTTAATACCTGATTGTTGGATCCCCATCCTTTTGGGCGTGGGTGAGGCAGCCACTGTCAACAGTGGGCTTAATTATAGAAATGGGTGTTAGGTGACTCTGTCGTCGCGTCTTGTAAGGACTAATTAAAATTTGAACGAAACGAGGTTCAGGAGATATCGAGTTGAAGTTATTATTGAAAGATTCGTTTATTTATTGAGGTTTCATCCTGATTCCGTCGCCACTACACGAAAATAGTTTGTAACTTATTATTTTAGTGGAGAACTTGGCGTATCATAGATTTATTTATTTATTTATTTAATATTAAGAAAGCTTACAGACTAATAAAATAAATTGAGTATAGAATTAATATTATCAGATCGCTAATAACAAGCTTCCACATATAGATATAGATCATGTGTGAATGTTTGTTACTCTCTTACATATACTCATACATACATATACTCACGCCTTTATCCCCGAAGGGGTAGGCAGAGGCCTATACCGGCCCACATTTCACCGTGTTCAATTCGGTCCCACGTAACAGGTGGTGAGCCCATCGCCGTGTTGAAATGGACCGCCGCCGTCAGAGCCTCGTCCGTTGTTTAGCAGGTGCACGAGCTTGCACGTGAGGTTGACTTGGGCCCGATGGTGTTGGTAGGGCCCCACTACACCCTACACCGGTAATCTCGGGATCTACTGAACCGATTTTAAAAATTCTTTCACCAATAGAAAGCTACGTTATTGTGGAGTGTCATAGGCTATAAAGCACGCTACAATGAATAGGAGCGGAACAGTAATAGTAAATGTTTCAAAAACGGGAGGAAAGTTATTCCTTTTGTCTCACGTAGTATTGAATCCCACCAAAAACATCCCTGTTGAAAAGGAGGCCAAGTTCCTATGGGCTAATTGTTCGCCTAAAAAGGGGTTGAAATCCAGTCCAATGCCAAGTTTAGATGTACTTTAAAATCGATCATAATCATCTTCATGAACAGCCTAATCCACTGGTAAACATTTGCCATTCCCAAGACTCGCCACCACACTCAGACCTCCACCTTTCGAATCCAGCCATTACCCACCACCGCATTCACGTCAACGGTCCATCTGGCTGAAATTCACTTTACCATACACCCAACATAAAATATGTTGTAGTTGTGAAAATACGTAGGTACCTACTTGGTTAAAAATATCTAAAATAATGATACTTCTAAATTATGACCGGTCAGTGAGTGAGTCAGTCAGTGCCAAAATTAGCTATATTCACAGGGTCATATTTGTTTTGCGTTTGCGTTACGTTGCATTACGTTGTGCGAAAACTTTTTTTACAGCTTAAAGTCGTAAAAAAGTATTATAAATTGTAAATAAACAATATTACAAGTGAAATTAAGGAAGAATGTGAAGTAATGAATAATAAGTAATACTATAAATCATAACACACAAATAATGTAAGGTATGAAACCGGTCCGTACAAACGTGTTTCAAGGCGTCTGCCGGCGGTTAGGACACGTTTATGTTGGCATAAGCTGAAGCGATTTCCATTACATGAGTTACTATGCACAATTTGTATAATTACTTGTCATATGTAGTTTAGTCACAAACATCTTAAAATTTAAGTATGGAAAAAATAGAGAAAATAACATTCTTAAAAATTCGTATAGGTACTTACTTTAATCACAGAAAAAGATTTTTAATTGCATTGCATGGCATGGCATTTTGAATTGCATGGCAAAAAGTGAATTCTCAAAGTAAATTAAGGCTTCTCGATACTCTGGGGCAGCTGGGCAGATTTGTGTAAGACTCCTAGCCCTAGAGAGGAAGCCTTAGAAAACCCACGCTTTTCCACCTCATAAGACTCAATCAGGTCCTAGGATATTTTTGGGCTTAAGGCACTGCGACTTTACAATAATAAAATTAAATAAGGTTTCGGAATTTAAGAGTTCAAAAATTACAGATTTCATTAGCATATTGTTGACTGCAGTGAATTGTATGCTTTAAACACGAATAGCGCTTTAAATATTTAATTAAATAGGAATTCGAAATAATATTACCAAACGTGATATGAATTATAAATGACCATATTGTGAATTTGTTTCAATAACACTTATTTAAATATGCAAAATATTTCGAAATACTGGGAAGTATAAATTATTTACGAGCAAATATTTAACATGAATTCATGGAATATACGAAGTACGAACGTATTGTGTTTGGTCTGGATAAACTGGCAATTTCAAGCCAAGACGTCAGTGTCGTAGACTACTTAATGACTAGGTACTTACAAGTGTTTCCCGGACACAATAAGTAGGTATTTCTCTTCGGCAGTTAGGTAGAGAAATGCTGTTTTAGATTTGGCAGTTGTGATCAAACAAATAGGAAAGCGGTACCCAATTTAAGAAAATACTTAGTGATGTTTAGTAGAGATTTATTGGCCATTGAAAGTGATTAAGATAATAAGTAAAAAACGATTTATTGTTAAAAAGAGAAACATAATTATTACATATTACTAACTATTAGTTTACATTATTACTATCTAAACTAAACCTAAATAAGGCCACCGTGGCATTGTGCCCAAGAGACTAGCAGCATTCCCCCTTTGAATAGCAATACCTATTCGCTGAGCGAGAAAACTGCCAGCCCTTGGGTCACCAGTCGACTCCACAAGGCGCTAAAACGATACGATGAGCCGAGACCCTTATGTTAATTAATTTTAATATTTTCAGCAGCTGCCGCTACTGCGCTGGCTTTTAATTTTGTTTTAGGAAAATGGGACGGGGCCAGAGTGTCAACACAAGTTGCATCCCAGACCAGCACCCGACCCATCTCCCACGGTATTAAAGTTATACCATCCGGTCTCTTTCCATCGTCCCTGAAAACGCCGTTTGGCTCTAGGAGCGCAGGCACATGTAGCTAATAAGTTATAGTTAATACTAAGTTACCTACCACTCAGACAAAAGGGACAAGATATTACTGCTACTTAATATTTATATACAGTAAGATAATATCAGTTTCTAAAAACCTCGATTGTTTGCCTGTAAGATAACATTATCCGCTAGCGCTGACGTTTATGAACAAGTCCTCGCCCAAACGATGTCGGTGTCAGTGACACGGGCGCCCGCGCAGCCTTCCTCCGTACTTTAGATAAACTTACATTAGATAACTATATAAACTTTTAGCTGTTAATATTCACATTGTGTTTCAAGCTGCTAAGTTTTTCATCACATTTTTGTCGTACTGGATATACTCGTAGTAATATTTCCGTTAAAATTTTGGTAGAACGAGAGATTATTATAATATCTACTACCTTAGTTTGTAACGATTCTGTGGATTAAAATGGTAGTTTAGTTTTAGTATTAGATTTAATGAAATATTTGCCAATGTTCTGATATTTCAGCATCAGTGCAAACTTCATAATCACGAGAGAACTCTTTATATTTTAGTGACCATGAAAGTTTAAATACATTTCCATCTGTTCAATAGCATAAGCACTTCCAAGAATGACAATAAAATGAGGCATTCTTAAATTTAATGGTCACAAAACGAAATAAACCAGTCAATTCCACAACGGAACAATACGAAAAATGCGCAATATCGAGTTCCATGGCCGTTTTATTTTAAGCATAATGTCTTACTAAGGTATGCCGTAATATTTTTTTCATCCTTATGGTGATGCTCACGGGAAAAATAATGCAGGTAAATTTTCTGATTTCTGTGGTAAATGTCCAAGCTTGAGATGATAAAAGTTTTATAAATAGTTTTACTTGAACTTTGCCTACATACATTACAGGGCGAAGTTGCAATATTACAATGTGCTGCCTCTCTCTAAGGCATAGCACATATTGCTACTAATTTGTCCCATGTTATATGCGGTTAGGCCGGCAGCCAAGACGAACGTCACTTTTCGGAATATTTTTAACGAGTAGATGGCTTCGTTCGAGGCTTAAAATAAGCGATGGATCACACAGATCAGTGGATGGATCACATCGAGTATTACAATCAGACGTACGAACGACAGATAGTAAAATGGCGAAAACAAAAATTACAAAAAATAATTAATAATTTGGCATCTGTTTGGTCCAACCACTCTTCTTTTAGGTTACCATCTACTTAACATTTTTTTCATCCTTATGGTGATTTTTAGCTGTAGCTAACTACGGTTCACAATATGTCTATACTTTACAATCTAACTAGATCAGCGCTAGGTAGATTACAAACTATCGAATTTTACAATTTTACGATAACATTAAAACTAAAACAGCTACCGAAACCGATAATAGAATCGAATGACAATCTTTAAACACAAACGAAATCTTTATTCTACTGGGAAATAGTACCTCTAGTTTTTACATCAGGCGGTAGAACTTGCGCCCTAGGTGGTGCGATAGTAGAGGCTCACGTTTTGGTTCCGTTTGGCCCTCGCGGCGGTAAGCACGATTATCTTGGGTAGCGGGATCCGGCAACTGGTCGGGAACAATAGAATGTTATTTCCTGTCCAATGGTTAGATTGTACAAGTAATTCTATTCAGTATTTTCTAGACTCGGTCTTATTTAAAAGGATATCTGGGTGGGAAAGTGCAGATAGAGATAAGGACTTGAGAACGTTATTTTATTAAACACTAGCGGACGTCACGCGGTTTCACCCGCGTAGTTCCCGTTCCCGTGGGAATACGGGAATAAAATATAGCCTATGTTCACCGCAAAGAGTGTAGCTTCCCAACAGTGAAATAATTTTTCAAATCGGTCCAGTAGTTCCGGAGCCTATTCGTTACAAACAAACAAAAAAACAAATCTTTCCTCTTTATAATATTAAGTATAGACTAGGTAATTTTCGCATTTTACTTGAAAGGTGAAGTTTTCACGTAACTGATATCCCTCCAATCGCGCATGTAAGAAATAGAATACCGTTGTTGAACATTGTTTTGGGTTTATAAGTATGAAAGACCTGTCTTCTTGATTTTTCCGACATCTTGAAAAATAGTGGTCATGTTTCAAGAAATTTACATAAAACTTTGACAAATTAGTATTAAATTAATCTCTCTATTTATTGATGAAACTCGCATGATATTTCATTATGTAGCTTTTAAGTTTATCGCGAATAGACTGACAGACGATAAACCATGTTTTAGCCCCTCTCTATAAAATAGAGCGCAGAGGGGCTATGGCGAGACTTTGTCTGTAGCCTGTGACTCTGCATTAAACTACGTCACTAGGTCACGTGGATCATCTGTTCAAAGTTTGAAATAAAACAAAAATGGCAACGTCAATCGGATTGAACTTTCACTTTCACAATAAACGTGTTAGAGAGGGGCAGTCTGGTGAGAATGATCTCACGGCTTTCTTGTTATAGTGTCTGGTGACGAAGAGATAAATTTCTTGTATCGTCGACAACAAAACCAACTAGATCAAGGTTTAACATATCACCTACTTATAACAGAAAGGGTAAACTGACAAAAGATTGCCAACACCCCTGAATACTTACAGATGACTTTTTAGTCTTTCTCAAAATCTTTCCCAGATCCTTCCCGCGGTTATAAAAGAATTACATCGGAGCATTACAGATTCGAACCCGCGCTCAACTTGAGGCCGCATTCTCCGCGTAGAGATTACATCTGATTGTTCTCAAGATTATTCTCATAACGGTTATATAAATTGCATTATAGACCGCACGGCCCTTGTTTATAAGACAAGACAATACCTTAATTCACGTGAAATTATTGAATGTTATTGATAAATTTTGATATATTGGAGCACATGATACGGTAGAATTGTTTTATGATAAAAGGTTACTGAATAAACTGAAAAAGAGTGTCGCGTGTTTTATGTTCAATTAAGAAATTTCAACTGCAAAGTATTGACATAGGTATACCATAATGTTGGGAGTCCTGAGACATCCTTCCGAGGGCTTATCCGGGGCTCCAAACCGTAGGCCGTTGGGCGTTACGTGAGGTTTTTTAGTCGGTAGGAGTCCTGCATATCACTCATGACGGATTTTCCCTCACGTTAAAAAAAGTAAGGTATGTACCTACTACAATAGGTCTATGTGACAGGTGAGCTCAAATTATATAATGTCATACTCTTTGGATACAGGCTTAATAAAATTACAACAACGTAAATAAAGGTGATGTTAATAATCGAAAATTACTCTTTAATACAAATCAAATAACATCTAATGATCAGATAGACTGATAGAGTATTCATTTACGACAGTAACCTACCAGCTTTGCCGTGGTCAGACACAAGGTAAAGTTTTAAAACCCAAACACAAATTGGTTCATTTAAGCTCAGTATAAGTTATCAATAGCTTACACTACAAGCAACGCCCACATCACTTAATACGGCATTAGCGACCCCACAAGGATGCGACTTCGTTTTAAATTCAAATGAGCGAGCCATGTTAGATGTATGTGGCAGAGATTAAAAGGCAGATAGTCTAATTCTTATCAATGTTATAAACGCGAAAACTTGCAGGTATGAACGGATGTTTCAAGCTCTAACGGCTGAACGAATCTGGCTGAAATTTGGTAGCGAGATAGATTTATAGCATGACATAACTTATAAAAGATCTATATTATTCTTGAATCACCCATGGTATGCGGGAACCGGGACTGAAGCACACAGTAAACTACATAATACGGCACTACGTATAAACCCTTCGTGGTTTTTGGTTTGCTATTGGTGTTATTTTGTTTTATAAATATGAAAACCAATAAATAAAGAAATGACATTGGCAGCACCGACTTACAGATGATTAAGATTCTAGAAACGGAACTAATATTCTGCATACAAGCTACATTGTCAAAATATTGTCAATAAGATCACATACAATTATGTCAGTCAGTATATGACGTGGGTATTACAATAACATTTTATTGTAGTTTTTATTGAGGTTTATTGGAAACTGACTGGTGGGTCTTTTTAACGGGTTGCCATAGAACAGAACCTGGGTCTCCATTATTGCCTACTCTTTTTGCTTTCTACATCTGTAGCTGTCACTTAGTCTATGACAATTTCCAGAAACCCAAGCTCCTCATTGGATGTCAATGTTAACAACAATTCTGTAAAGTTCTTATCACTTACCTCGCGATCGCGTTCGGCATTACCAAGTAGGTTTTATTTACATTTATGTATGCTGATGCACAGATGCAATTAGATAGGTATGATGTAGGTATATCTTTGTAGGTAGGCAGAATACTAATATTGTTTGTAGCAAGGAGTGAGAATTATGTTGGTTTCATGTATGGAATAATAATATTCGTAGATGTAATGTTATTGTAAATGTAAGCAGTAGTTTACATACTGTTGGGCGTTACGTGAGGTTTTTAGTCGATAGCATCCATGAGGATTTTTCCACACGTAAAAAAAAACTATATGTAGTTTACCTACACGTTTAAAAAATATGGAATATAACTGCACTAACTGCGACTTTAAATAACTGCGACTTTAACTTTTTGGTTTGATATACACATAAAAGCTAAGTGTCTTCAATCAAATCAAGTTAATTTGTACGAAATATTTTCTCTGTAAAAAAGGCTATACCTGTTACATAAGATGGGATAGTGTAGACCTGTACATTATCCAAAAAAAGCTCTAAAACACTTTAGACTAAAGCAGTTTTAACCAAAAAGTTTAACATACCTCTCCAAAAAGCGTTTTCTAGATGAAAAATAGCTTATAAAATGTTCAAAAAGCAAGTAACGAGCTTTGAAAGTTTTATCGAACGTAGTCGGGACCCTAATTTGGTTAATGGTGCTCTTGAAACTGCTTACTCATGTTCAGGGGTTCAGTTACCCAATGAATAGCCACATCATACTTTTTTTTACGTGAAGAAAATCCTACATGGATGCTATGCCGACTAAAAACTACACGTATCCTGCCTAACAGCTAACGGTTGGGAGTCCCGGGTAAGCCCTAGGAAGGATACCCCAGGACTCCCAAAAGACCTACGGCTACTACTGCGGCCTCGCCTAGGGGGGACGTTCGGGTGCTATATCGCGTCTTTAGGGGGGTTTTCGGTTGTTATCGCGCTTCTTACTCGTAGCTATTTATTGCAGTTAGTAAAAGAGGAATGCAGTCTTTAAAATCATCTATATAGATTTTTGAAGAAACTGAACCCCGAGTGGCGACGGGAAGAAGTCCAAAATGGCACCACCCCAATTAATTAAGTGGGTGTCGTAAGAGACAAACAAGGCAACACTTTTGCAAAACGATCTATTGCCTAGAGAAGGAAAACTAGAAACGAAACCCGGTTGTTAGTAAAATGACAATCGTTAAGAGGGGTTGAAGGCATTAATACATTGAAAAATTTTAACTACCGTTCGTCACAACCTGCGCTTGTCCATTTCAACACGATAATAGGCTCATCACCTACTACTAGTTGTTTGGTTACTTTTTACTAGCGGAGGTCACGCGGTTTCACCCGCGTAGTTCCCGTTCCCGTGGGAATACGGGAATATAATATAGCCTATGTTCACCGCAAAGAGTGTAGCTTCCCAACAGTGAAAGAATTTTTCAAATCGGTCCAGTAGTTCCGGAGCCTATTCGTTACAAACAAACAATCAAAAAAACAAATCTTTCCTCTTTATAATATTAGTATAAAAGTATAGATAACCTATTTACATTTCTAGACCATAATAAGACAATAACCATAATAAAACACAAGCACTCTTCAACATCAGTCAGCCCTGGTACACCATGTTAAGGTAACAGCTTTCAAAGGCGGTATAAATTATCGAGCATGTACCACGGGCGTGTGTAATGGGCGCACAGCGGATTATTTATCGACGGAGCGTGGGGATCGGGAATTGAGAGCTGAGTGACAAGAGGTAGCGGGAAGAGATCTCTGTCCCGCTGCCGCTATAGCTCTAATATGAAGCTGAGTGACAAGAGGTAGCGGGAAGAGATCTCTTTTCCGCTGCCGCTATTGCTCTAATATTAAAAATATTTGTGATGCAATGACTTTTCAGTTGTTATCAACTAAATCCTGAAAATAAACATTTATATTTTAATTTTGTGATAATGATCCAACAGCTTCTACGCACGCATAATATAACTCACATTAAGGAAATTGAAGATAGTGGACAACGAAAATTTTAATTTCATTAGGCACCCAATATTTAGCTATTTTTCAAATGTGTTCATTTTAGTTTACTATTCGTCGCCATATTTTTTTTAGAGGAGTGCTTGCTACAATCTCCTCAATTATTTACATCTAACCAGACCGGCCCCGCGCGAGCCTTGTTCGACCGCGGCAAATCTGTGTTTTGGTTCGCGAGCCATTTTTAGCGTACAATTTCATTATAGCGAGGCAGCCGATCCATGAACGAGCGTACTTTTTATGCGCGACAACCATGGACGTATCAAGCAAGCCGGCCCAGTGCCGCTGCTGCTTTTAAATTTTAAATTCTTTAGTGCCATGCCTATAATCTAATTAAAGTACGACACTTATCCATGTTTTAGCTGCGCGTATCCACTAAAAATGCGTGAGTAGTCGTCAGGTACTCAGGTACGTCCCAATTACGCGCGCACAAAGCACTGTCACTCCTTTGCCGCGCCGTCAAAACCGACACAAAATGGTTCGTCGCGCGGCATGTTCGAGCGCGCCGATGTTCGAGTTGCGGCGCGCGGCAGCTCAGTACCCATAATGCGCGGCCGCCGCGCGAGCCAATGTTCGTTGGTTTGCCGCGCGCAGACGATACGCGCCTTTAGAATAATGATAACCCTAGAACATACCACTTTTTATACCTAAGTGTTTACAATCCGCTCGCTTCTGTAATGTACACAATGCTTTGCCTGAGTTAAAGAGCACTCATAATGATGTCATCGATGTATCAGTAATTATGAACTTACGCTCCGGTGCACTTAAAACGAAATATGGATAATGGTAAAATCTTTAGGAGGCCATAAAGCCAGGATATGCTACCAAATAAATCTTAATACTGGGTGTTTCTTTTAGGGTGTCAAGCCGCCACTAGCTGGTAGCAGAGTTCCATACCTATCGATTTAACCCCCATGTATGTTCTACGATTTTTTGTAGTTTTCGAGATATAATGTTCTGCATAATTCCCTATTTTTTTATTATAGATTATTTTTTTTGCATCTTGTATCAAAGTTACGAAGGAGATTATTTTGTCCATAATACTGCAATCAATATGCATTATAATAATAAAAAAATATCCAAGAAAAGTCGAACCAAAAAGAAGTTGTAAGACGGGTTTGTTACAACATTTATAAGTCAAGAACGGCCGTACCGATTTGGCTGAAAAGTGGTGGGGAGGTAGCTTAGAACCAGGAGACGGACATAGGATACTTGTTATCCCGTTTCACCTCGTTTTTTTTTCGTACACCGGTAGTCCACATCCTATGCATGAATATGCGAAATTTCTACAATAATGCGACGGGAAACATCTATCGTTAACGAAATTATTCTGACGGGAGTAAATGCGACGGGAACGGGTGATTTACTCTCTTATGTGACGCATACGGAGTTGCGCGGGTCAGCTAGTAAACAATAAATAAATATTCACGGACATTTCACACAACGCTATCTGATCCCAAAGTAAGCTAGGAATAACCTGCTTGTGTTATGGGTATCAGACCACGGATATTAATACTTATGTACTTCTAAATACATACATATTATACATAGTAACACCCAGACTCTTGAGACAAACATTTATGGGTCACACAAATATTTGTCTCCGGTGGGAATCGAACCCACGACCTCCAGCGCCGCAGGCGGTATCACTACCGACCGCGCCACAGAGGCAGTCAAAACATCGGTTGTTGGTAGTAACTAGTAAGTAAACATGGCAAGATACAAGCAACGTGCTACTGAAGTACTAGTTAATCTAGTTATACTAATGTCGAAAATGCTTCCATATTTTTGAAAATAGTGTAGTCCGGCAGATCTTCGCTGTGGAAAGAATTGGACAGGCGCCCAGCAACAATTTGCCAATGATCTTACCACTTATTGCCACTTCTGTCACCCGGTTATAAATTATTACCGTGCCCAGACGGCGCAAGGCAGAGCTCAGCACAATAAACACAAAATGTTAAACTTAAAAGTTTGTTGAAAGTAACTTTGTCTGTTACGCTTTCACGCCTCAACGGCTGGAGTGATTGAGATGAAATTCGGTATAGAGATAGTTCGAGGCCCTGGGAAGGACATAGGCTGCTTTTTAACCGACTGCGCAAATGGAGGGTTATGATTTTACGCGATAACAACTACCGCGCGGTCGAAGCCGCGGGGAACAGCTAGTATAATATATGCAGTCAATTTTTCAAATTCTAACTATCAACTTTTTAAGGGCAGTTTTGATCTGTTCTTCTATTTTGCCGCTAGTACTACCTATCAACTTTTAAGGGGCAGTTTCGATCTGTTCTTCTATTTTGCCGCTAGTACTACGAGTAGTACTAGCGGCAAAATAGTTCCGGCAGCGCGATTGTGGCGCCTCTGGTGTTGCAAACGTCCATAGGCTACGTTGACCACCGGTACATCTGGTGGGGCCGTATGCTTGTCTGCCACTCTAGTGGTATAAAAAGAAGTAGGAAATATCTAAGAGGAGAAATATAAAAGCGCAAAAGAACATCTTAATCTCTTTCAAATGTTAACATATAAGGGTGAAATCACACTATTGCGGTGAAGAATATTTCAATCAAAAAACAAAATTTAAAGCCAATATTCTCTGTTTTGGGGGACTTATAATGAACCTACATTACATGTTGTGTCAGTACTTATGTCTTAATGTTTTTTACAGTATTTCGATAGCTTTTTTTTTTGCAAAATAATAAGATTGGTGTCGGTAGTTTTCGTCATTGTGTCGGCGGTACCCGGGACTCCCGACCGCAGGCAAATGGAAGGACACCTTTTTTTTTAGCCAGTAGGACTCCGGCAAAGCATCCATGAGGAACTCACAGACAGGGAGTTCATCCTCACATTCTACGTCCGGAGCGTTCCAGCACGGTTAGATACGATAGGGGTTTTCTTCCGCGCACGCTTAGGTTGTGGAATGATCTTCCTGCCTCGCTTTTCCCAAACGCTTATAGTATTGGGTTCTTCAAAAGGGGTATTAGAAGGATTTTACAGGGTCGGCAGCGCGAGTGTGGCGCCTCTGGTGTTTCAAAAGTTCATAGGCTGCGGTGACCACCGGTCCATCTGGTGGGCCGTATGCTTGTCTGCCACCTTAGTGCTATAAAAAAAAATGAGGATTTACAAACGTAGAAAAAAAAGCATAAGCCTCATAGCTTGGCCTCACCCTTATCCTTTCATACTCCAAGTACGGATGTAGAGCTCTGCAAAGATAGCGCGCGAGGATTTGCTTTCACAAAACATGAAAACCGTTGAACACACTGCGTAATACCCTCGGCACATTTGTTTAGATACCATGTGGCTACTTGTACTAGATGAGATATATGACAAAAAATATTTCTAGGGTAAGGGACAGTTAAGAATTTTTTTCCATATTTAATAAGTTAAGAGAATGGTTTAAATTGAGATTTTTTTTAGATCCAATCCTGAAGGGATAAAGTTGCGGGGTATAAAATCTTACTAATATTATAAATGCGAAAGTTTGTGGATGTTTGTTACTTTTTCACGCTCAAACGGCTGAACGGATCGGACTGAAATTTGGTACAGATATACATTTTAGTCTGGAATAACACATAGGCTACTGTTTTTCTCGGGAATAAGCTACATGGGAAGCGGGACCGGAAAAAAATATGTACGCGGGCGAAGCTGCGGGCATCAGCTAGTAGTAAATATAATTACGTATGTCTACACGGTACAACTGCCTCCAGGATTATTTAACACCGGGCCTGGGTCCCACATTAGAGTCTTATTGAAGCGTTGCAGATGTTTGTTTGTCCCTTTTGTTATGAGTGCGAAATGACGAACTCTACCAACTCCCTTCGGGTTATTCCTACAAAAATGTACGGCATTCAAGTGTGAAAACGAATGGTCTTGGTCAGTAATCTATTACGAAGAGGTGTAAGAATTCTCGGTATGTTTTTCATAAAATTCAGACGCGAATTATGCCACGCCGAAAATAAAAGCTTATGGTTTGATAGCATTTGGGAAGAAAAAGAAACTCTGGAGACATAACGAAAGAACCATTGAATTAGAACCTATTCTTACTTTAAGTCGGTCAATCACTGCTCTTTCAATACAATCAACATCTACGCATCAGTGTACATACGAGTACAATAGAATAGTAGAAAACACAATGTGGATTTTATATTCTAAAATATACAATGACATTCCTAAAATATCTGATGTACTTATGTATTTACAAACTTGAATGACAAATCTTTTGATGTGCACGTTATAAATAAATGTACTGGAACAATTTTTGTACAGAGTCGTCTAGCCCAGCTAATAAGCTTGTGCTATGAGACCTAGATAGCTGATAACATTATTTTTAAATACACATACAAGTAGAATAATCTCCGAATCAAATATTGTGGGAAATTCCGGGACGTTATTACTGAGACTATGGTGTCCGTCCGTCTGTCTGTCCCAGGCAGTATCTCAGGAACCGTGATAGCTAGGCAGCTGAAAATTTTTAAACATGATGTACCTAGTCCAAAAAAATCAGAAATAATAAAATATTTTAGGGTATAGGTTAGGGCAGGGCTTCCTAAACTTTTAACGCAACGGAACACCAAACAACTATGTTTTATTCTACGGAACCCCATAAAAGATTATAACAAACTAGCTAGATGATGCCCGCGGTTCCGCCTGCGTGAAATCCTGTTACCGTTCCTGCTTCCCATGGAAGCGTTTTTCCGGTATAAAAAAGCTTTCTTTTTATTATATTCACCGAATTGACGTCGCCCGCCTAACGGAAAGCCATAGCGGCATTTAGCGATTACGGGCCACTCTCACAGTGTAAGACTTCTGACAGTACGCAGTGGTCCCCAAGATTGCGACCTGTTATTTGCCACTTCACGCTTCGCTTGAAGAACCCGGGGCTATAAGAGGTAAGAAGTACCTACGTGCGCGAGCAGGTCGTTCTAAATTTTCATAGTTCGAGTGAGGAACGATCTTTTAAAACGCTCAGTTCTGGCGAAGTATTCTCCAATGTAGGAGCGACTACGTCTGGCCGGCACCCTTTATTCAGGATCAAAAATGAGAGGGTAGGTTTAGGTTGAAGAGCTATACTAAGAGCTAGGCTAAACAGACCATGATCTATCCCTGTACCCTCGGGGATCAAAGGATAAGCGTTAGGTACTTCTTCATGGAGATAACGCAGCATCCTTTGGGCACAGTAAATTTGGATTTTTCAATTAGCTGCTTAAGATCAAATATCTTTGGAATTAACGAAAAAGTCCACATTAAGAGGGTGGCATAACGATACTCCGTTATTAATAAAAAAAATAAAAATGGCCACGGGCCACCCGCAGGCTGTACGTCAGCCAAACCTGGGGATTAATTAATCTCCGCCCCAAGAGGATGAACCAGCAGCCTGTGTAAAGTCCCTGGTGCTGTGATTGTGCCAGAGGAAGATACCGGAGTAGACGCGGCCACTGCATTAAGGGGAACCGGGGGCCCTTCCGTACACCGTGACAATCGACCGCATTAGCCTTGCTGGCTTTTGGACTACTGGAACCTCGCTTTGTCTCTTGCGCCACCGGTACACAGGTACCACTTAACCTTCTTAAATTTCCCTTTTCGAAACACCGTGGCAAGGAAAAAGAAAAATAAGGAACGTTTTACAGCGGCATCGTCGTCCACACTTCAGATGGACTTACGTAACATCAGATAACGTCAACGCAGTCCACCACCATCTGGAAAATGCGCAGCTGACCCTATTTTTCTTGATGGAGACGAAAATCTCCTGTCAGGACCATATATCTTAGTTAATGTTCCCTGGCTACAAGCTGGAGCACATCCGGGATGATATCTGTTGTCACAGTCTCAGGAGTCTTGAACAAAGAGAACTGTTTACTTTGTGGGCACGCGCGGATCGCGCGGCACATTGGGATTTACGCGTGTTTGTACAGGTCTCACAGCGGTGACACAGACTGGCAGGCAACCGTTCTGGGTGTCGTGAATTCTGTTCGCTTGCCAAAGTTGCCGAGGGAAACTTTTGTCGGTCGGGTTTGCCACCCCTACTTAAACCGGATGGTAGCCTGGCTCAGAGTGCCAAGGAGAAAGCCGACCTTCTGAGTGCTCTCTTTGCCTCCAACTCGAATATAAACGTCAATGTTACGAACGACGGAAGAAGATGTACGTAAACGATGGAGGTTCTTCGCCGCCTGGCACCCCCTGGTGAGCACCCGAGCAGCTTCCGGCAGGGTGACGTTAGGCGGGAGCTTAAGCTTCTTGACGTTTATAAGTCGAGTGGGCCAGACTGCATACCCGCGGTGGTACTAAATCAGTGTGGTCCTGGGTTGTGTTCAGTACTTACACGTCTTTTCACGCTTTCATATTCCATGAAACAAGGCTTCCCGGCTTAGTGGAAGACTGCGCACGTGCATCCTGTACCCAAGTCGTTCGACTGGTGGTCTTCTTGTGTGCCCAACACACCGCTGGGCGACGGCTATCGAAAGTTAAGGCGAGGTTCTAGCAGTGCGCCTCGATATTTCTAAGGCCTTTGACAGGGTTTGGCACCGGGTCTTCTTACCAAATTGTCTTCCTATGGACTGCCCGAGGGGTTTTGTGGATGGGTGTCTAGCTTTCTGGTCGGTAGAAACATCAGCAAGCAGTACCTGTTCTGACTTCATGGCCCTAAATGCTGGAGTACCACGAGGCTCGGTGTCGTCGCCCACTCAATTTTTGCCGCATATTAATGTGTTACTGTCTATTGACGGCATTAATTGTTATACGGACGATAGTACGGGCGACACTTTTTACACAGGCCGAGCCCTTATCCCTTGGTGCGTAGTGGGAGAAAGTCGTGAACAATTTGTGTTTGAAATCGAGACTACTCTCACACAAATGTCCAATTGGGGTGGCCGTAACCTTACCGTACACCCAGCTAGAACTACAACACACTATTGTCATGAGTCATGGGCCTACATGCTGTCATGACTTATGACAATACTGATGACTTATCTTCATTGTCAGCTACAGCTTTAATTTTAGAAAATTGTGTGAAATCCTAAAGGTATTATTTCAACAGCAGTGGGTCGTAATTTTGGCGGAACCCTTATGACTGGTCCACGGAACCCCTAGGTTCCGCGGAACCCACTTTGGGAACCGAGGGGTTAGGGAATGCAATACCGGGATACCGGGATCCCGAAATACCGGGATCCCGCATCATTTTTGCGGGACCAGTCCCGCACGTAAATCGTGCGGGATCCCGCGGGATTAGCGGGACTGTGCAAAGGTAAACGCCATGTGTTGTTCTGTAAGCGGAAGCGCGCAAACTGATTCGGTATGATTAAGTTTTTTGTAATTGTGACGTAAGATATAAACTAGTAACGTACTTATTTGTTTTTAGTGTTTTCATGTACTATAAACAGTTACAAAAGCATTCAATTATCTCGTACATTGCTTGCTGGCTATCTGACATGTAAAGTTAGGAATCGTTTGGCAGACAAGAATTTTGACATGCTATGTTTTTTGCGCAGGTTTAAAGTAATGCCAAAACTACCCATTTTATCTGCTACTAATAAATTTGCAGTCGGTATTTTATTACTTATATGTATATCCGTTTAATAATCTCAATAAATAAGTAATATTCAATAATTTATTTTTCCTTGTGGCCCCGCGTACTCAGTCTGTAAAAGATCACTGCAGTAAGTTACATTTACTATGGCCGGTCCTTAGATGGGTGACCACTTTGTGACATTTATTTGAGCGTTGCCGTGCTTTGGAAGGCACGTTAAGCCGTTTGTCCCGTTTGCCGGTAAAATGGGTTGAAGGCCCGGCTTGAAAAATTTCAACAGCAAGCAATCGCAACCTGCACCTATTCATTTCAAGACTGCAATACGGCTCACCACATATTACGTGGCAAGGGACGAAACCAATCTTGAAAGATGAAAATATGTGGGTATATAATATGCCTCTGCCTACCCCTTCGGCGATTAAGGCGTGACTATTTTTCAGTTCTAGATGCATGTATGATACAGAATTCTAGACTTTTCGCAATGACTTTCAGAAATATGCGGGATCCCGCAAATACCGGGATCCCGCGGGACTGAGATTTCTCAGTCCCGCAAATACCGGGATTTCAATTGCGTTGCGGGATTGCATTCCCTAGTATAGGTACATACAACAAAACTGACATTTTGCTGTTTTTTGGTACGGAACCCTCCACGCGCGAGTCCGACTTGTACTTGGTCTGTTTTCATACAACTAAGATACAAACAAACAGCCAACTTTTTTAAATGTGATAACCATAATCCACAGACGTTAACAACACCAGAGTAAGGGTTTCTAATGTATCTAAGCTAGCTTAGAGACCAGGCTTCTTAACCATTTCACTTAAACCAATTCAGGTTCACGGTCATTTTTCATATTTTCCTTTTAGTAGGATACTTTTTTTTTAATAATAATAATATTCACAGACATTTCACACAACGCTATCTGATCCCAAAGTAAGCTAGGAATAACCTGCTTGTGTTATGGGTATCAGACCACGGAAATTAATACTTATATACTTTTAAATACATACATATTATACATAGAAACACCCAGACTCTTGAAAAAAACATTTATGGGTCACTCAAATATTTGTTTCCGGTGGGAATCGAACCCACGACCTCCAGCGCCGCAGGCGGTATCACTACCGACCGCGCCACAGAGGCTACTTGATCTAGGCCAAACCATTAGATCTAGTCTACAGATAACGCAGATTAATGCCACTCTTATATGTTTCAGTAATGGCAAAAATTTTTGAGACCTAGCATAGAGCTTTAGCTGTCAAGTACTTTACGGAGAGACGAATTTGTGCCTAGAGAAGCATTTAAGATACTGGAATTGATGAAAGAAAGTTTAATTTTTACTATCTAGTGTCCTATTGACATAACGTAGAACACAATATTTATCTAGGCAGCTTTAACGTTCTCCCTTAGTCTGCGAATTCAAAAAAGCCAGAATAAAATACGAACGCCCACAAAACACACGACGTCAAAAGTACTCAACCCTCTGACTGCCGCCGTGTTCCATATTAAACACAAAACGATGTTACGTTTATTGTGCATTGTGCCGGGTCGCACATTAACATCGTCATTCACTTGCCACCCCCAGGTGGGTAGTGGGTAATACAGGGTAACTACGAGCCACGCAAAAAGTGCAATTAAAACGTCCCTCGTTGGGTGCCACTGGCGTACTAACACAATTATTATGCAATTGTGCCGCAATATAATTTCAGTTTCGTGAATAAGTTTTCTCATTCTGTTTGTTAAAGATATGAGTGTTAGAATTTTGTGTTTCGTAGACGTTAAATTTATTCGCTTTAAAGTGCAATAAGCAGTGTGCTATTTTTGTAAGGTTATTTAAGCATTGCCGCTTTAAAAAAATATTTATATTAAAATGTGGAACAATTTTTGATATTGGATGATGTAAGTAAGTAAGTAAAACTTTATTGTACACCAATAAAAAAATAACAATGAAAAAGAAATAATATAAAAAGAATGTACAAATGGCGGCCTTATCGCTCAAAGCAATTTCTTTCAGACAACCTTTGAATGGACAAATAATATTGGTGAGTAATGGGTAGTTATTGGTATAAAAATTAAGAAAAATAAAGACAAAAAACTATAAAAAGAGAGGAAAGTTTTACATTTTATTATTATGTATATTAACCTAAGTTACAAATACTCTAAATATATATTATACAAATACATACTTACATAGATACATAACATATATATTGATACACAGATACATACATATATACATATTACATACATACATACATATACTCACGCCTTTATCCCCGAAGGGGTAGGCAGAGGCCTATACCGGCCCACATTTCACCGTGTACAATTCGGTCCCACGTGACAGGTGGTGAGCCCACCGCCGTATACATATTGATAAAAATAAATATATAATTACAGATATATATATTTATACATTACAATTTAGTATTATCCTACTAATATTATAAATGTGAAAGTTTGTGAAGATGTTTGGATGTTTAGATGTTTGGATGTTTGTTACTCAATCACGCTCTAACGACTGAATGGATCTGGCTGAAATTTGGTACAGGGATAGAGTATAGTCCGGAATAACACATAGGCTACTTTTTATCCCGGGAAAATGTTCCCACGGGAAGCGGGAACAGGGACCAAATTTCACGCGGGCGAAGCCGCGCGCATCAGCTAGTAATAAATAATAATTACAATTTAGCACTTGGATTTTTCTACAACCGAAATTGTATAAAAAATAATATGTATTTAATATCACAACGATCACAACATATTAAAGACCCAAATAATGTGTTTTCACCATACCCTTGAAGACCTGCAATGTCTGGGCACGCCTAATGGACACCGGCAGAGCATTCCACAGTTTCGTCGCTTGCACAGTAAAAGATGTGCGGGGACTGCTAATACTAAGGACTCCGATGACCTCAGGGTTCTCGAATGTGTGTCATGGAGGAACAAGAACCGTTCTTTTAAATAGACAGGAGTACAGGGATTAAACAACACGCTGTAGAGAAGCGAGAGAATGTGAGCATTCCGGCGAATGCGAATTGGGAGCCACTTGAGCTTACGGCGATACTCGGATATGTGATCATATTTGCGTATACCAAATATGAATCTTATAAAGGGTGTTTTATTTCGAGGTATAGAACTTTGAAATGGAATAAAACGAAAGTGATTGTTTTTATTGATATGGAAATGACTTTATTCGAAAGGAAATCTTCTGGCATTATAATTTAAATATGATTTCTGGCATATAACCGCCATGGCTGGCTCGGACGTAGTCTAATCTAGAGGTCCAATTTTCGATGACTTTCCCAACATTTGTGGCCGTATAGCGACAATATCGCGCCGAATGTTATCCTCCAAGTGGTCAATCGTTTCGGGCTTATCGGCGTAGACGAGCGACTTCACATATCTCCACAGAAAATAGTCAAGTGGCGTAAAATCGCACGACTCTGGAGGCCAATCCACGTGTCCAAAACGTGAAACTATGCGGTAACCAAACGTTTCCTTCAATAAATCAATTGTGGCACGAGCTATGTAACATGTTGCGCCGTCTTGTTGAAACCACTACTCCTGCACATCATGGTTGTTCAATTGATGAACGAAAAAGTCAGTAATCTTCGCTCTATAGTAGTCACGATTGACTGTAACATTCTGGTCAGCATCGTTTCTAAAGAAGTACGGACCAATTATTCCACCAGCCTATAAAGCACACCACACAGTCAGTTTTACTGGATGTAACGGTGTCTCAACATACACTTGAGGATCATCATCACCCCAAATATGGCAGTTTTGTTTATTGATGTATCCATTCAACCAAAAGTGAGCTGCACCGCTAAAGAAAATTCGCTTATGAAAATCACGATACGCATTTCGGACAGAACCATGATTTTCAGAATAAATTTGCACAATTTGGAAGCATTGTTCAGGCTTCAGTCTATTTATGTTAAAATGCCAAACCATACTAAACATAAATCACTTTACAGCTGACAAAAATACCGCCGGTTAAAACAGCTAGGCCAACTTAAAGTTCTATACCTCTAAAAAAAACACCCGTTACATAAATTTTGGAGGCGCTCAAGTTTATTAAGTTGCTCCTCTGTGACATCGAGATAGCTAACGTCCGCATAGTCAAGTAAAGAAAGAAGAATGGTTTGTGCAAGCGCAATTTTGGTGGCAGTAGGCAGAAAATTACTCATTCTGCGCAAGGACCCCACTGATGCAAACATTTTTCGACTTATTTCACGCATTTGGGGAACCCAGCTTAATGTGTTATCAATTAATAAACCAAGATTTTTGACACAAGTATTTATTGGTAGCGTAACGCCGTTCAATTTAATGGTAGCGAGTTGCTGGGTGCAACTCGCTACCATTAAATTGAATTGAATTTTAGCAACCATCCGGGAGCTGCCAACAATAGCGATTTGCGTTTTTGATGGGTTTACATGTAGCCCATACTGTTTACTCCATTTGCAGATTTGTGCCAAGTCTTTATTAATATTATGAAAACTCACTCACTTGTACTATTCCACAACTTTTATTATAATTTTAATAATACCTAACCGGTTTCGCTATTATAGCATTCTCAAAGGTGTTTACACTAACTTTTTAAAAGTTAGTGTAAACACCTAGTGTAAAGTTCCATCAAGTGCCAACAATCAAAAGTATAAAGGTCTTTATTAATAATTGAGATAGCCTCGTCCAGTTCATGTACCGGAGCCTGCATGTAAATTTGAAGATCATCTGCATAGAGGTGGTAGGATGAAAGTAATGATTTAGAGATAGAATTTATAAATATGGCGAAAAATAACGGAGAAAGAACGCCACCCTGTGGTACGCCAACAGATGTGTTACTCCAAGAAGAAAAAGATTCATCATAACGTACACGCTGTCGACGACCAATCAGGTAACTTTAAAACCAATCAATTGCCTTTGGAGATATGATGCTCCTGATTGATGATGCTCCTGAGTCTCCTGACAGACAACCAAAGTAGAGTCCAGGCTTCGAAATAAGGAGTTTTATGCAGGCAATATGTAAAATTAAAAATATATTTTAATTTTACATATTTATCATAGGTCGTATAGTAAGATATGGTAATAGATAAGTTTACAATGCACTCAAGTTAACCACACAAGTTTTTAGTGTTCCCATTAAAACTGATAAACCCTTTAATGCAAATTGAAAGCTTGCGGGTTTGAAACATGTTGTGTGGTGTGGTCGAAGTTCTTTATACATAAAGATAGTTAGTTACTTTTGGTACTAGCAAACAGTGTATTTATGGGGGAAAATTACTTTATATGTGAGGTGATTTTTCTCTCACATATAAAGTAAATTAATGTTGTATGAAACTAAATTAATATAATAAAGAGAGAACTAAAACCTGAGAATAGTTCTGTTACAAGACACCGACCATGTAGATAATATGACACTCTTTTACTTTTTTTTTACACATTTGGAATGCAGAAACTTAGGTTCCACTACGGCACTATGCCAATATGCGGTTTTACATGCAACAAAGATTTCAACTGCAAAAATAGTCGAAATCGTGATGTCCCTTCCTCGAACTTTGCTCTACGCAGTTACCCTCGGTTAGTAAATATTTAGATAGATAAACCATGTCCCTAGTTCCTGCTCATTAATTTGTACACTACGATAATATACCATTATATGATGATGATGACGATAATTATGAGTTGCCATATAATTCTAAGAAAAAATACGTGAACGTTTCAATAGAAATAAGATGAGCAGAGCACTGAAACTGTCTGAAACTAATTTTTCTTCAATAACAGTCATGCATAAATTATAATCGTCATAGTTATGTACTTCTACTACCTACTATATTAATAAAAGAAAACCGTGTTAGTTACACTATTTATAATTTATAAGAACAGGGACGACTTTTATGTGATCCATAATATGTTTGATTTGTTTCTACCGTGTATAGCAAAATAAAAAAGTAAAAACAATTGTCATACATTTTCCAAGGGACAAGATTCTAAGGCGGTACAAAGTTGACCCGGAAGACTACTACCAATAAACATAAATATTATCAGAAATTCAAATGCATCAAAAAACAAAAACCAAACAACTTTTTAATACTTCATTATGATACTAAATGAAACCAAACAACGGCCGCACGAAATTAATCAATCAACTGCATTCGACACGTTTTTAAACACATCGTAGTTCGTTCAACCAGCAGGCAAGGGTTAATTAATCTGAAAATCGCGGCAGCATCTGACCCATCTGACCGCTGACTGGTGTTTGATGCTAAATTAAAATTTCAGTGTTGATATATTAATTATTACCGTCAAATTTGTTAATGTGTAATTGTGACCCCATATCGCAGTTGAGAGTTTGATAGAGCGGAAGATAATGCGGATAAATTGAGTGGTATCATTAATATCTGGTATTTGTGAAACATATATGTTTTTGGCAGGCTATGTCTGTGTGTATATCACACCGTCACTCTTAAACAGATTGGTATTTTTTAATTAAAATCGGGTTTCCTAGCATAGGTCTCTAAACACAATTCATGAAAACCTGTTCAGTAGTACATTATATACTTACAGATGTTTTTGTATGTATAGGGTGTTATATAAATTACAATTTTTTTTTGTACCTACATCTGGTCTACAAGTCAAACTATTTAGAAATATCTGTGTGTACACGTGTGTGTGTCTCTTCTCTCTCAGTGTGTGTGAGTGTTGTGATATTGAAGACATTTCAAGATAACTGAACCAACACACTACACGGAATGTGGTATAGACGTCCTACACGACCGACTAAAAGCCTTCGTATGTCCAATTTTGTTCTGTACGCGGCTAGAATAATTACTGAGAGTCTGGAGTGGCGCAAGCGTTGTTTGTTTGTTAGCGCAATGTCTGGATGAAGTTGATTTGTTTTGTTTTAAGCTTTAGAACGTTAAGCTTTACCAAAGATAATAAATAAATAAAATAAATATTCACGGACATCTCACACAACGCTATCTGATCCCAAAGTAAGCTAGGAATAACCTGCTTATGTTATGGGTATCAGACCACGGATATTAATACTTATATACTTTTAAATACATACATATTATACATAGAAACACTCAGACTCTTGAGACAAACATTTATGGGTCACATTTTTCTCCGGTGGGAATCGAACCCACGACCTCCAGCGCCGCAGGCGGTATCACTACCGACTGCGCCACGGAGGCAGTCATTATAGTTGGCGGGTGTGATTCAAAGATGATATAATAGTATCACATACAGATAGGCAACTCCATCGGCGCTACAGCTGTCATTATAGTTGGCGGGTGTGGTGAGGGAACACGCACACATTCAAGCTTGAAAACGTATGGAGTTTCCGCCCTGTGGCTTTACATAGTATGCGCCTTTGATTGCTAGATACAATATTGAGTATAACTTTTTATACCACCGCGGTGACAAACAAGCACCTGATCGGAAGAGGTTACCATAAATATTTTAATATTTTTGGACATTCCCAATTACATCATCTAGTCCGCGGACCACCAGTGGTCCGCAGGAGCGAAAATATGGTCCCTGAAGGATTTTAAATTTATCGGGTGGTGAGCCGTTAGTCGCCGTGCAATGAGCGAGAAGAGCGCGGGTAGTGGGGGCGGTTGGTACGCCCGCCGGCTCGGCGAGCAAAGACAACACAAAGTCTGCGATTTGACCACGATTGAATGTGTTTCCAGGCCGAGCGTGGATCTTTGCTCAAGACCAGTTTCCTAAAGCCTAAAGTGTGGGAAACTGGTTCTGATCCGAAAGGCCGGGCGGACGGTGAATCCACCGTCCGCCCGGCCTTTCGGATCAGAACCATAACGCCCATCGGGGTACCGACCGATGTTGTTCCTCGTCGAGGTTTGCTAGCTCTTTGAGCGTATCATTACAGAGCGACGCCACTTCAGAAGTTAAGTCTTAAAACAGAGGGGGCAACAGCTGCGCTCTCGCGGTTGGTACCCAACATAAGAGTACCCAATGCTCCCTGCAAGAGACCTTCGGGGTCGTGCGGAGTATGGCACTATACGGGACCCCTGTATGGGCGGAGGCCCTGACGACCGTCAACGTGGCTAGACTGCATAGCCCGCTAAAGGCGATGGCCGTCAGGAGAGGGTACCGCACGATATCCGTTGAGGCGGCATGTCTCCTAGCCAAGACCCCTCCATGGGACCTGGAAAACAGGGCTCTTGCGTCGTTGTATCAATGGTGCATGAAGGCGCTGGATCGGGACCACAGGCCTGTGCCCAAAGAAATAGAGGCATAGTGATCCCTGTTTCGCCAGAAGCTCATGGAGACATGGAAGGTCCGACTTGAGCTACCAAAGTGAGGACTCACCACTAAAGAGACGAGCGCCATGGCAGCCTCACCTACCGAGTTTCACAGATGTTTACCGGGCACGGGTGCTTCGGTAAGTATCTACAGCGGGGACACAGCACTACATGGGCATAGCAGCGACAAGACCTCGTTGCGGGCCTGGGCGTGAATATTATCACGCTGGAGACCATGTTAAGGGCTCTGGTCTCCAACGGGAGAAAGTGTAACGTAACTGTGTCTTTCTGCGAGCAAGTCATGCTCGCGAAGAATGCAGCGGGAGAGAAATCTTCCTTCCGAGTTCCGTAGTCGGTGGCACGGTCGTCCACCATGACCGTGAGAGCGGCGAGTTAGCTGCTCACCGTTCTTTCACAGAAGCCGGTGTAGACGGTGGTGTCTCTTCACCCCTCGATGAAGTGGAATAGTACCAGCACGGACACTGGTGAAGTTAATGAAGGAATCCAGGAAGAACACTACAAATTCACTTGAGTGGTTTGGTGTTTAAAAGCAATTTCTTATACGAAACTCCGAGAAATCGCCTTTCGCTATTTTATAGTTTTCTCAACGCTTATTTGTGCGAACAAGGTTTTCTGCTTAGTTGGAAATTAAAAACAAGGCGAGGAATCGTTTGAAAGTAAGTGATGATTTGCATGTAGCTTTGAATAACAATATTAGTCCTAGGTTAGCAGATCTCGTGAAGAAGATGCAAGTCAGAAACACATTATACTATTTCCATTTCTTTATTTTCTCGATGACAGGTCCATGACAGTTCCTGTGAAAACTTGTACGAGCGTCTTTTTTACATTATGTATGTATTATTTTATAAAAATATGACATTTACGCAGGTACAAGGTTATACCTGACTCTAAGAAACTGATAGAGATTGAGCTATCGATAAACATAACACGATTAGATTCGATATTTTTTTACAAAATGTAAGAAACTAAACTGCTTACCTACTGCCGGATACTTTTGTACAAATTTACTAACTAGTAGATATTATATTTCAGTACAAGACGTTACACGTGTTAATTTTTGATTGATAATGCCAACTTCTCTAAAATTTTCGAAGCGTTTGTAAAATAAGTAGGTATAGGTAGGTAGGTACTCGACCATGCAACAAAATAAGTATAATGACAGGTAATCTTTATTTATTTATTTTAATCAAAATCTGACGAATCCTCACTGTCACTCGATGAGCTCTCTCCAACATTTATTATAAGTTCCTGTACATCTACATTATCGAATGCCACATAATTTTTTCCCAATCCGTAGCTATAATGTTCTGGCTTCTTCTCACGATTTTTTCCCAGTTTTCGGCAGTAACATCCGCACATGCATTTTTTAATAAATCTAACATCTTGTTTGCCGTAAAAGGGGAATAGTTATTGTTTCGAGCGGCGTCCTATGATTTGTGCCCATATTATATCTCTATGAAAAGTGTCCTGGCAATGATACAATATTCGATCAATTTACGATATTCGATCGATATCATTACTTATTTGGTCGCAACACTAAAACTATCAAATTAGAACTGTCATCGTGTCATAATAATGTTTATGCAATTTCCTACTGCGTTTTTTAAGCTTCAGATTGATTATCACAGTTTGTTTAAATTATGCCTTTATAGTGGTCCCTGTTAACAGAAAAATATAAAAGTGGTCCCTGACCACGAAAAGGTTGGGAACCCCTGATCTAGTCCAAATGAAGCTAATATAAGCTTGTGGTCTAGATAACTGATAAACATGCTTAATTTTTTCTAAATACCTACATACTTACATATTATAGACAAATTACACCCAGACACAACAAATCAATATGCTCATCACACAAAGAGATTTGTCCAGGTTGGGGATCTAACCCACGACCTCCGAATCCGTAGTCAGGTAGGTACTCTAACCCTGGACCACGAGGTCAATAATTAAGTCGTAAGCTATGGAAGATCACAACATGACTTTGTCGCTTTGGCATCTCTACGGTCCATCGATTCCTGCAACATAGATACTTTATATTAAAAACTCGGTACCCGTTCCCGCTTACTGTGGGAACATTTTCCCGGGATGAAAAGTAGCTGTGTTGCTGTACCAAATTTCAGCCCAAACCGTTCAGCCGTTAGAGCGTGATTGAGTAACAAACATCCACACATCTTCACAAACTTTCACATTTATAATATTAGTAGGATAGGATTTCAAGCCGTTTATAAGAACACTCTTATCTTGACTAAACGATTACCACATTACTGGCTACCGTGAGCAAAGGCCTAATGTCTTCCAAAACACGTAAAAGCTATTATGCCACAAACAGTGACCTATTAACAGATCTTGCACAAAACAAGTCAAGTTGAACTGTGTCATACCAGTCATGGTACTTGACTGGGAAAGCTTTCCTTCCCCTGTGAGGCATCTGTGCTTCAATAAAATGGTATTAAAAGATATACGGACGACAAAGTGATCCTATAAAGGTTCCGTTTTCCTTTTAGGGTGCGGAACCCTAAACAAAATACCATAGCATAGAACTGAACGATTCAAAAGATCGTTTCTCTGTCGAACCATAAAACCCTGGAATGACCTGCCAGCGCACGTGTTTCCCTCCTCTTACAATCCTGGGTTCTTCAAGTGGAGCGTGAAGAGGCACATCATAGGGCCGCCAACTTGAGGACCACTGTCTATAGCTGTTGAGGATATTAGAAGAATAAGAAGTGGTTCTTGAAGATAAGGCTTTATTGCAGCTAGTACATGGTGGTACACTTGTTAACCATATAATTAGTATATAAGTAATGAGGCGCGAGAGACGCGCACCGCGCGGAGCCATGACGATAAAGGTTGTTAACCTGGCGGAATACAAAAGCTTCATCGCTGGTACACCACTGGCGTTAAGTACGGCTTCTTAATTTGCCTGCATAAACAATATGTCAGGTTGTAACACCCGGCGGAATACAGTGGCCTCATAGCGGGGACGCCACAGGCGTTAAGTACGGCTTCTTAATTTGTTTGCATAAACAATAGTCTTATAGACCGGGACAGTGGCCCTTAATCGCTAGATGCCGCTGTGACTTCAGACGGCGGCATCATTTTGGCGAACTAAATATAAAAGAAAAAAGCATAGCATTCCAAGCATGAAATTGTAGAACAACACTTAGTATAATGTCTTACGCTATTCAAGAGAAAATAACCAGGACTGCTTGCAAGAAAAGCATAATGCAACTGAAATAATAACACGGTGTGTAAAGTAAAATGACAAATGTTGACCATTTAAGAGCTTGTACAACAAGGATTCTCTTTGCTTAAGAAATAAGAGGTAAAATAAATTGTAAATTATAAGATACTTGAAGTAAGGTGCTAATTCTGATATCGCGGACATTTAGGCTAGCTTCATCTTTTGCGAACGAAAAATCTCTACTAATACAAATATTTTATCAATGTAACAGTATTTCTGTTACTAAGCTTTTACACCTAAATCACTGAACCGATTCCGATGAGTTTAGTACACTAATCAGGGAACAAGTTTATGTGGGAAATAGGTACGAGAAATCTCACTAGTTATTACTATAATACTCATTAGCTAGTTATCTAAGTATACAACAATGAATATATGAAAAGAAAGAGTTGTATGTTTTTGAAGAAAATTTGCTCAATCGGATGAACGTGGAATTTGAAACATTAATTCAATGAATAAGTCGAATTTCCAATATTGGTTACATCAAAACCTGAATACTGCGGGCCCATATAATAGTTGAGTCAATTACGTGTAGAAGGCTGTCTACTATCAACTCGATGCTGTCACCTTTGTGCAAAATATGTACGGGAAAACTGATTCAATTCTCCCTTGCACTCACTTGTGCCACTCGAAAGTGCCTGCATAAGGTTGAGAGATATTTTCTGACATTGTAACAGAATATGGAAGGTAATTCAAGCTGAGCAGGATAACAAGCCTATAACATTTTTGAAAAGGTGTGATTGCGAACATCACTTAGTCAAAATAGCCTCTTGAGACTTGAACAATCTTTGAGATTTAAAGGGCATGTATTTAAATCGATATCTGTATATTCCCTTTTTCCGAACTAAATATTTCAAAGTTAAACCAAAAATACTGACTTGCACACTAATTATGCACACTAAATAAAGCAAATTCATTACACTGTTTTATGGTATTTGCAGAACTATTTCACTGAACGGAAAACTATTATCAAAATTGTTTATCTAACAATTCCTTAGTTCAACAAAAATATTAAAACTTTTTTAAGGAAAACCATCACCTAATTGACTTTTAGGAACATCATTTATTCTAAATAAAAACCTAATTTCATCAGTCACCTCTACAAAATTAAATTTTATTATAAATAAAAATATAAAAACCTAACCTAACCTAACCTATTCCGTCATACGATTGTAGAATTTAGAGTGCAAGTTAGTATTTTTGATATGCAATTCGTATTTCTGTTTTACGAACCACATTTTTGGTGTAAATTCGATTAAAAAGGTCATCTCGTTCTGAGTAATATTTAAGTTTTTAACTAGAACATGTTTAGTTAAGCAATTGGATTTTTTGCAAAGCATTTAATTTTCTGGTTTGCATTCAGTAAATTTGTGGAGTTACCTAGTGTGCAGAAAAATTAAAAAGATGTGCATTTAAAAATGACTTTTTTTTACGTGGGTAGTCGTGACAGAAACACATTTGTTTATTGCTCACTAGTAAAATTAATTAATAGTTATTTATGATACAAGTGAGGTATGTTGGTTATTACACTCGAGGTGATATTGCACAGCCCGAGCTGAAGGCGAGGGCTGCAAGGAAACCGAGAGTGTAATGACCAAACCTCACGTGTGTCATACGACGTTTTTCAACACACTTACGAGTAAAACAACAAATTTTATAATTATTCATACTCAAATAAACAATGCTCACGCCTCACAGAGCACAGAGTCACAGACGGAAAATTTGTCAAAAAGGCGCGCTCTGCGCTGATTTTTTTTTTTCGCGCGGGATGTTAGCTGTTGGAGCTAAACAGCCAGCGCTAAATGTTCAAAATTATTTTTTTATGTATTTATAAATTAGTTTCACGTTGAATTATTATTTAAAGTAAACAAGTTGTTGAAAATTTATCATATTCAAGGTGGTACACTTCTTATTTTTTACAAAAATTGTGTTATTTTTAGTCATAATGTTGAAATGAAACGTATCAAAGTCAATACTTTTTCCGAGATTTAAAAATAAAACTATAACCCAGTTAAATTAAGAGCAAATAGAATGCATAACTAATATCTTTCAGCGAGGTACAAACTTAATTTGATGGAATATAAAATAAAACACTAGTGCGATAAAGAAAAAAAAGCACAAGTGTTTAATAACATGGTTTATGAGTGTAAAAGCCATGTGATAAAAACCACTTTATGAGCAAGGGTGTTGAAAAATAATAAAATAAACAGTTCAATTTAATATTATTGTTGATGATTATTTAGTAGACAACATCACCTATCAGTGAGAGTGTTATTTCCTCCTGATATTCTGCACAAATCTTGGAAAATATTTTTCGCTAAAATGGACACTGTCCATGACTCAATAACAAGTTTGAGAACCATGTTCCGCGACCAGATGTCCAGTTTTGCAGCAAGGTTGGACAAGAACAACAGCACTTCCCCAGATATAGTCAACTTGGCAGCTGAGTTTGAAGCTTTCAAAATGTTTATTATCACTGCTTTGAATCTCCTACAAAGTCAGGTGGAAACTTTGGTCAAGAAGGTGGATGCTGTAGAAAATCACAGTCGAAGGAAAATGCTCCTCCTGCATGGTGTCAAGGACAATTCCTCAGAAAACACGGAAGAGGTTGTGGTAAGTGTTATAAACAAGCAACTTGGTATAGACACCTTTGTGGCTGCAGATATACAGCGTTGCCATAGGCTAGGCAGACAATCTTCTAAGCCTAGACCAATATTGATCAAGTTTGCAAGGGTTGGCCAGCGCGACAGCATTTGGTTTTCCAAGACAAAGCTCAAGGGCTCGGGTATTACTCTGTCAGAGTTCCTCACTAAGATGAGACACGACGCGTTCATGGCTGCGAGAGAGCGTTTTGGTGTTAACAAGTGCTGGACGAGGGAAGGATCAATCCACATCTTTGGCCCTGATGGAACGCGCCACCGTATCACTTCCTGCCAGGAGTTGGATGACATTAAGATCCTGATCATTGCAGATCAGGGAAAGGCAGCATCTGTCCCACCTAAGCCATCCAGTATTAAGCCCAGACGTGTAGCTGCATCAAAAAAGTAATAACTTTTTAGCACCATATTCAACCTTTCAATGGTATAAAAGAGAGTGAAAATAACAGTACAGTACTTATAGTACTGTACTGTTATTTTCACTCTCTTTTTCACTTCATAACTATTACTTAATTCTACTTATTTTATCACCACCGGCATTACTGCTCGTTCGCTCTAACTTTGCCGTTTGGCTCTGTACTAAAGTCGAATTTTTGATTAGACGAAGTAAATTGACAGCAACTAATGTCACTTCTTCTTGTAGTGTTGCGTATTTTCTATGACGAAGTAACATTAGCTACTGTCAATTTACTTCGTATAATTAACAATTCGGGTATTCGCCTCTACGCCAGCGGCAAAGTTAGAGCGAACGGGTAGTACAAAATATTAAAACCTGTAGAGATTAGAAAGTGCAAGTGTGCAACATTCAATTTCATTTGATAACAAACAAACAACGCGTGCGTGCTGCTGTCAAACTGTCAAGTGTCATCTATGACACGAACGTCAAACCAATGTGACATGTTTTTTTTTTCCTATATTAAATACTATACACTGGCTTTGGTTACTACACCATAATGCCAAATTTGACATGCCTGACGGCTGCGTTTATAGGAAGTGTTGTAGTTTGTTATATTTAGTGTTCATAGCACAGATACTTATGGTTCTATTCTTGGCTTTTCTTTTCTCGCAGTGCGTGTTTTGTCAATGCTTTAAAGTTTGTTGGGCTCACGCTGGAGTAACTATTGAACTTGGTTTTTGGGTTTGATGCAACTGTTTGGGCTGGGATGATATGTTATGTGAGAATTTTTAATTGTTTAAATTTTGTTTTAGTTTACATTTTGTTCATCAAAAAATATCTAGTACCTATTTATATTTCCCAGGCTTAATTTTGTAGTTGCACTCGGTTGGTGGGTGAATAGGAATGTATAGGTACTTCGTAAGTGACTATACTTTTATAAATAATCTAAAATATATTTATTATCATTATATTTATTGTATTGTATTTTATATAAGTAACTATTCTTAAATATATACATTTACCTATGTCATTTTTAGAATGTATAGATGTTGATTCAGACACTTCTATAGAAACAAATAGTGTAAACAATAGCTTTGCAGATTTGCCATCACTGGCAAACCTGCTTCGAAAACAATTTTCTGATGTACCCTTGAACTTTAATGCTGTACACATCAATGCCCAGAGTATTCCCGCCCATTTTCCCGAGATGCTGGCCAATTTTGACTCTGAAAACTTACACGCCATTCTGGTTTCGGAAACATGGATGAAGCCAGGAAAACATTCAACTGTCTCCTATACCCTTCCGGGCTTCAGACTAGTAAGAAATGACCGTGTCCCTGTACCCGATGTTTGTGAGCGTGGTGGCGGTGTTGCTATTTATCTACGCACTGATATTCCATACAAAGTTATTGAGTTATCAGCACAACCACCACCAAGAAACTCGGCTGAGTATATTTTCATGGAAATAGAACTTTGTCATACTAAGGCTCTTTTAGGCGTGTATTACTGTCACTCTTCAAAAATTGACTATTTCTCTTCCTTTGAACGCATTCTTGAAAACCTAGTCCCATCCTTTAAGCACACCATGATCATGGGTGATTTCAATACTTGCCTTGTTAACGATTCCTACTCTCTTCGCCGGTCTGCCTTTCTACGCAATATTTTAGACTCTTGTAACTTGACTATTCTTCCCCTTAATACTACTCATCATTTTCCTGACTGTGCACCTTCCCTTATAGATCTTGTCATTGTTTCATCTTCTGAGCATGTGGCCAAACACGGCCAGTATAATGCTGATATCTTCTCATATCACGATCTCATTTTCCTTTCATACCGACTTCGCCCTCCTAAGGCAAAACGTAGGGTGCTGATGCAGCGGAACTTTAGTGGTATGAACGTTGAACGGCTTTGTGAGGATGCAGGTATTATTGACTGGACACCGCTATATAGCACAGATTCCCTTGATGACAAGGTTTCAATTTTGACTAATAACTTGATCCGACTTTATGACACCCATGCGCCGATCCGCGCTGTCAAGTTGAAACATGCACCATCTCCGTGGCTCACAGCTGAAATTAAGGAACTAATAGCTAAAAAGGGGAGGGCTAAAACTAGATACAAATTCAAACCAAATGACTACAACCGTGAGAAGTATGTGTCTATTCGCAATCACTGTAATAAGGTGTGTAGGAATGCACAACGCCAATATATCCATTCGTCTGTTGATAATGGAGATCCAGCAGAAATCTGGAAATTTCTTAGAACACTTGGAGTCGGTAAAGAAAAACAAGAAGTGAATCCAAAAAATATTGATCTTAATGCGTTAAACAAGCATTTCTCCTCTACTTTTAGTTTTGATGGTTCTACCAAAACTAACACTCTAAATCGACTTTCTCAACTTCCAACCTGAGTATCCACCTTTTGTATTTAGTCAATTCACTGAATGTGGTGTTAAGAAAAGCATAGAGTCTATATCGTCTAAAGCTGTCGGAACTGACTGCATTGGACGAAATATGATTCTTCCTATTCTAGATGTGATACTCCCAATCATCTGTGACGTTTTGAATCACTCTATTACCACTGGTTTATTCCCAACAAAGTGGAAAGAAGCACAGATTATACCCTTACCGAAACAATCCAATCCTTCATCCTTTAGTCATTACCGTCCAATCTCGATCCTACCATTTTTGTCTAAAGTTTTAGAACGTTTAGTCCACAACCAACTTAATTCTTTCCTAGGTAAAAATCTCCTTTTAAACTCCTTCCAATCCGGCTTCCGTCCAGGGCATAGTACCGTGACGGCACTAGTCAATGTTACAGATGACATCAGAATGGGTATGGAGAATGGAAATCTTACACTCTTTACGTTGCTCGACTTTAGTAATGCATTTAATACGGTGGATTTCCATATCCTACTTGGGATACTGCTAGGGTTGCCAACCGTCCCGCTATACGCGGGACGTCCCGTTTCTGAGACCCATAACAAGACGTCCCGCTCACACCCTGAGCGGGACGCGTGATATCCCGCTTTTCTTGGTCAACAAACGTTTACGTTTACAGTATTTCTAGCGATGCATCAAATTACAGAAATGTGAAGTTATTTCCTATATGTAGTTGTTAGATTCTATTGTCCAGAGGAGGGTATTCGCACATGTTTGCTTGATTTCTATGAAGACCCCAATAAGAAAGCGATACTATATGTATATACAATAACAATAAGGCCGTTCATAGGGCTAACGACCTTGACAATACAAAAATACGCGTCCTTCAAGCTAGGAACTGTTGTATTTTAGATCTTATTTTTGCTGCGCAGTATCATACTGCGCTCTATTAACATATCTCCTACAGTGATTGACTGGTTTCATAGTTACCTGTCTGGTCGCCGACAACGTATTTGCATTAATGATGTTGTCTCTTCTTGGTGTGAAGTATCAGTTGGTGTACCGCAGGGTGGCGTTTTATCTCCTCTTCTGTTTACAATATTTATAAATTCAATAACTCGACAATTAACTTCGTCCTACCACCTTTACGCAGATGATTTGCAGATTTACACTCAAGCACCACTCAGTGCTGTGCATGAGGCCATTTCTGTCATAAATAGCGACTTAGAGCGAATTTGTGAATGGAGTATTAACTATGGCCTACAGGTGAATCCGGCTAAAACACAAGTCATTCTTGTGGGTAGTTCCTGGATGACTTCTCGTGTTCAGTGGGCACAGCTTCCACAAGTCATTTTTAACGGGATGCCATTACCTATTAGTGACAGTGTTAAGGATTTGGGTATCTTAATTGACAATAACTTATCCTGGGATCCTCAATTGCGGAATGTCAGTCGTAAACTGTATGCTTCAGCTGGTTCCTTACGAAGACTACGTAACTTTCTTCCAACCACTACAAAGATCTCGCTGGCGCAGTCTCTCTTACTCCCAATTCTGGACTATGCAGATGCCAGCTATCTTGATCTTACAGAGGAGCAATTAAATAAACTTGAGCGCCTTCAAAACTTTTGTATAAGGTTTATTTATGGCTTACGTAAATATGACCATGTCTCGAATTTCCGCAAAGAACTCAAGTGGCTCCCAATTCGCCTTCGTCGGAATACTCATATACTTTCTTTACTTTATAGCATACTTTTTAACCCTCTAGCTCCTTCTTACCTCAAATATCGTTTTGAGTTTCTTAGTGACACGCATTCCAGGTTCCTAAGGTCATCAAAGAACTTGAAGCTACACATACCGGTGCATTCTACAAAATTCTGTAACAAATCCTTCACAGTTCAAGCTGCACGTTTGTGGAATGCACTCCCGGTAACTGTAAGGCGAGCTCAATCCTTAACTTCGTTTAAAACACAGGTAAAAGAATATTATTTATCCATATGAATCTAAGTATCTATGTATGTGTATATGGGAAGGTATTTATATTTATAACTAGCTGATGCCCGCAGCTTCGCCTGCGTGAAATTTTGTTCCTAGACTAAAACATATCTCTGTGGGCACCAAATTTCAGCCAGATCCGTTCAGCCGTTACAGCGTAAAAGAGTAACAAACATCCACACTCCACACTCCACACTCACAAACATTCGCATTTATAATAATACCTAGTTAGATAGATTTCTGATTAACAAATTCATAATGCATAATAACCAAGTAAATTTATTTATCAAATACATTTCTTAATTCAATGGCTATACTACTACTTGACACAACTTCTCTTCTAAGCAATTGCCATCGTAACTTAGTTCCTTCTTCAGATAGTCCTAGCCTACGACGTTTAAACAAACCGAACTACTGTAGGCTTTGTCCTCCTAATACAGATGGTCAAACCAAGACCTGGTAACGTAATAACTACGTAAATTTCATCAGCTGAGCGTTCATATTCATTGTAATGGCTCTTTTCAGTCTTGTCGCATGTAGTCTTCGTAGAGTCTATTCTCGTATTTTTTGTAAAGACTTAATGAGTCTATTTCCTGACAGAATGCAGTCAGCACTATATGTAGAACAAAGTTCATGCCTTCCATGACCAATCTTTGTCGTAAGGATTGAGCGTAGATGGTAACATGCGGTGTTATTTTATTGATCAGTGGATACTACCTGAAGCGTGGTGTTTCATTTTTTCTGGCTAGCCATCTTAGAATTTTCTTCTTCTTTTTACAAATGTATTTTTGTCACACAAAATTTGAATAAATTAGCAATAATACTTCCGTATAGTATATTTGGTTAATATTATACCAAAATAGCGCTTTTTATTTAACTTTATGGCTTTGTAGTAAAATCATACTTTGAAATCTGAAGTTTTACTTCAGATTTCAAAGTATGACATATAACATAAATGACAACGCCATATAACATAAATGACAACGCTTTCACAAATTATGTGTCAAAATAAAAAGTAATTTAAGTATAAAATAAGAGTATTTAAGGAGTATTGATATCAACTACGGAGAAAATCAGCCCCAAAATAATTAACATTGCCTTTTCAGCTCGTTATAGTATAAATTTCAATAAAATACAAAACACGTCTTCCATCAATTATGTTAATAATGCTATATGCCAAATTTTAAGTAGATCGGACCAAGGAATCACGTTGTCCCATACAAACTTTACCCTCCTTTTTTATACCTTTAGAGGTGGAATTTGCAAAAATGTTAAAATTACTTTTTTCAAATTGTAACAAACAACGCTAATGCTTAGTTTCATCATCGCTCCATTAACCGTTTAAGCAATAATTGATAATAACTTTGGGTCTAGGGATCGAACCGCAAAATTAAGTTTGGTTTGAATTCTATATACTTTTCCGGGATAAAAAGTACCCAGTGTTGTGCCCAGGCTATTAAAGAATAATTATACCAAGTTTCATCGTAATCGAACCGGTAGTTTTTGCGTGATGCCTGAACAAACAGACAGACAGACAGACAGACAGACAGACAGACAGACAGACAGACAAAAATTTTTTTAATCACATTTTTGGGTTCGGTGTCGGTCTAGTAACACCCCCTGCTATTTATTTTTTTGATATTTTGAATGTACAGAATTTTCACTTCTACAGATTTATTATAAGTATAGATATAGAAAGTAGGTATATATTGTATATATGTATGATATGTGTATGTAAATGTTTATTTGAGTATATGTGTAGTATATCAGTGAGTATGTATGTCTACATTTTTTTGACAAAGACTTGTCACCATTAAACTTCCCACACTCTAGCTCAATACAGTCCTATCCATCTAAAGGTCGCCTGTAAGAGATTGCTGTTAGCGATAAGGCCGCCCATTGTACATTAGTTGATAAGCAATATCTGTAATTTGTTAATTAATGGTGTACAATAAAGTATTTAGTATTATTATTATTTCCTTTATTAATTACAACACATATTCAATATATTTTTAAATACACTTAAAATATTATAAAAAAAAAATCTATTTAAAAATATATAAAATAGCAGCCCACCGGTATCGGATACAGGGACCAAGATACCGGTGGTTAGGACTCCAGAGACAGAAACCTCCTCACAATACGTGCCGTATCGAGGAGTACTGCTTTCTGCATCTGGCCCTTGACCCAGCTACCTAACGAGAGCCTCTTAAGATGTTGGTCGAGGCTCTTGGCTATAAGTCCGTTCACTGAGACAACTATCGGGACAATGACTGCCGAGTCCACCTCCCACATGTCAACAATCTCGCGTGCTAAGTCCAAATATTTAATTTCTTTATCTTTTTCAGCTTTTACGAGATTGCCATCATGAGGGATTGTGACATCGACAATCATTACCTTGCGCTCAGACCTGTCTATCACCACAATATCAGGTTTGTTAGCAATAACAGTCCTGTCTGTGATGATAGGCCGGTCCCAGTACAATGTGATAGGACCATCTTCAAGAACTGGCTCAGCAACATACTTATAGTACGGAACCTCAGCGTCCACCAGATGGTATTTCAGAGCAAGCTGTTGGTGAATAATCCTGGCTACTTGATTGTGCCTGTGCAAGTACTCGCTGTTAGCAAGACGAGAACAACCGGAAACTATATGTCTGAGGGACTCACCTGGTTGGTGACACGCTCGACAAATGTCGATCGTGCCGTCCCTCATAATATACCTCCGGTAATTGTTCGTCTTGATAACTTCATCTGCAATTGCACAGACAAACCCTTCGGTTTCTCCGAAGAGATCACCGAAACGTAGCCAGGCCACGGAAGCTAAAAAGTTCACATCAGGCCCATGTAAGGCCTGATAGAACCTACCGTGAAGCTCTTTACTCTGCCATACCCTCTGACGGTCACCAAGGCTAAGCACTGTATGCCTGTTACAGTTCTCTTTAGCCAAACCAAGCGGGGTGAGTCCAGCGTCCACTGCAACAACATCACGATGCATATCCACATTCACATCTAGAAAATACTGTCTAAGACTGTACACCTCGCGGTTATGAAGGGTTTTAGCATTTAAAAAGCCTCGTCCTCCACACCTTCGTGGGATGTACAGCCTCATCAGAGATGAACGTGGATGATGCATACGGTATGCCGTTAGCAGTGTTCGTACTCTCCGATCCAAAGCGTCCAATTCGGTTTGAGTCCATTTGAGTATACCAAAGGAGTACATCAGAAGTGGCATGACCCATCCATTATAAGCGCGAACCTTGTTGCCACCTGATAAAAGACTATTTTGTACCTTTTTCAGGCGACCAAAGAAACGCTCTCGTAATGAATGTTTCATGTCAGCTTCATTGATGCACAAAGCCTGCGATATACCCAAGTACTTATAGGTATCAGTTACGAGGAGTGAGGTTAGATGGATGGAATCAGAAAGCTGAATACCATCTGATTCCATTATCTTCCCTCGCTTAATATGCATGACTGCACATTTGTCAACACCAAACTCCATTTTGATAGAATTACTAAAGTTTTCAGTAACCTTTAGTAGATCTATCAACTGTGAGTTTGTTGTAGCAAACAACTTTAAATCATCCATATAAAGTAAGTGAGATATTACCTGACCTCCTCTTCGCAACCTATAACCTAGCCCTGAACTCTCCAGTAAAGTACTTAAAGGGTTCAGTGCTAGACAAAACCAAAGAGGACTCAAACTGTCGCCTTGGAATATTCCCCGCTCGATTTTTATAGGTTCACCACTACCGCACGGCTCTCGATATCCTGGATAGCTAAGAATAGTTCTCCATTGACTCATACATGACTTTAGAAAGGTGCATAGAGTTGTATCTACTTTATACAACTCCAACACCCTCAAGAGCCACGAATGAGGTACGGAATCGAACGCTTTCTTATAATCTATCCAACATACAGAGAGATCTTTACGGTTGCGGCGAACCTGTTGGCTGATGGCCGTATCAATGAGGAGGAGCTCTTTAGTACCTCGAGCGCCAGTTCTACATCCATTTTGGGAGGCACTTATTACCGTATTAAAGCTAATATGCTTGGCAATTTTGTCTCTCAAAATGGATGTGAGAAGTTTATAGACCGATGACAAACAAGTGATCGGCCTATAATTGCTGGGGTTCGAAGTACTTCCTGTCTTATAAAGCAGGTGAGTAACTCCTGTTGTCATAAAAATTGGCAGCGAGCCAGAGTCAATAGCTGCCTGGAACTGAGATGCCAAAAGAGCGTGTGAAGTACGGAACCATTTGATCCAAAAGTTTTGCAGTCCGTCCGGTCCTGGAGCTTTCCAATTTGATAACGAACGAACTGCATTACTCACATCTAAATGATCAATTTTTATAGGTTCCATGTCACCAATGTCTTCACACGCTTTTTCGACATCACACATCCAGTCACCTTCGGTGTGAATTACAGATGCCGACCAGATGCCGCGCCAAAACACGTTTGTTTCGTCAGCATTCGGTAGGCTACCAATACTCACACCTTTATCTGGTCGCTCCCAATTCCTATATACACACCTCTGGTTTCTTTGGAATGAGCAATTAATGTTAAATCGATCCACACGTTTTCTATAACGATGGATACGATGTGCCCATGCATAGATTTTTTGTTTGTAGAAATCAAATTATTATTATTATTATTATTAAAAATATCCCGATTTAAAGTACCTGTTCAAATCAAAATAGAGAGATTTGAGAAATAACACAGTTTTTAAGTAGAACGATAGCGTATCCATTCATTAAAACCTATTTTGGTTAACACAATTTCGTAATAATGCCGTGTAACTAAACAGCCTCTCTTGTCATCTAGTTGAACTTTATGGGGAAACGAATGCTCAAAAAGTCGATGTTTTTACCATAAGTAGTAAGAGACTGATAGCACCACATCACCTAGTTTGAATTTGCAACACCAAGAAGTGAAGGTTTCAAACCAAGGTACACAGTAAAAGGAATAAAAAATATGAATTGTGTTGGACTATAGGTAAGTACGGATAAGTATTAAACAAGTATTTCGCGTATGAGGTAAAAAGAAATACATAATAAATTATTAAAGTTAAAAAAATGAAATGAACAGTAGAATAGGATCCAGCGTTAAACTCCAGTTTTCTTACAATTAGTACTATTGTAGAGAGCAGGTGTTTTTCTCGAAAGAGGTTTAAGGTACGAGTCAGTAGCGGACTATTATATTTCTTAGTTTGAGGGCTAACACTAAAAGACCACTGACCGCAGCTACTGGTGCCCAATCTCAAGCAGCTGTATTTTCCCGAACATTTTATACTAAATTGCTGGAGACATGTAGCCGGTGGCAGCCACTAGCTATTGATTCGCTACTACTGACTACCACCGGTTATACAAGACGCCGTCTGATGTTAACCACGCTAGCAAACAGTACAGTTGTAATTCTCAACCGAACAATTGAATATAAATACAAAAATTTACTGGAAAAGAACTCATTTGTCTCATATTAAGGAACAGCAGATCATGAGACAAAACTTATTCCACCAGTAAATTTCTGCTTACGCTTTCAAGTCGCATGATTGAAAATTACCACCCAACAGCGGCCACCAAACACTAGTCGTTGCCAATGGATACAATATACTTTTCGGTATTGTTTAAAGTAATTTGTAGTTTGATTATACTAAAGTATGAACTTGAATACCAGTTCTCCGTTAGTTGGCCGGTTTATTTTTTAACGTGAGAAAAATCCTACTTAGATGCTATTCCGGATACCTACCGACTACAAACTACATGTTTTCTACTTAATGCCTACGGTTGGGAGCCGCGGGTAAGCCCTCTGAAGGATATCCTCAGGATTCGCAACAGACCTTGGCTACCAAACAAAAGTTTCCCCGCCTACTAAATGAAACGTTTTTAGTCAGCCAGTTACAAGCGTCCATGAGCTTCTTTTTTGACTGTAAGATCTTGAAATATTGTGATTTGTGATTATGTAGCTAGCTTATTCATACTGTATTGAAATTTTTAAACACAATTGTAAGATTGTTTATGAAATAAACTAGCTGATGCCCGCAGCTTCACCCGCGTAAAATTTGTTCCCGTTCCCGCTTCCCGTATTTTATCCCCATTGGGGGTAGAATTTATCAAAATCCTTTCTTAGCGGATGCCTACGTCATAACATTTACCTGCATGCCAAATTTCAGCCCGATCCGTACAGTGGTTTGGGCTGTGCGTTGATAGATCACTATGTCAGTCAGTCAGTCACCTTTGAGTTATATAATTTAGATGCATTGAATTAAATTGAAAACAGTTTATTACACTGAAGGATCCTTCTAGTAAATATCAAAAATCTACCGCTCTGTCGCTAAATATCATTTTCTCAAAATTTCCTCATTTACACTGCTCGCTCGAGTGCATCGCTTGTACCACACAAAGAAACAAGTATGCTCCATTCAAATTATAATATACTAATTAGTAACACTTGTACTATGAAAAGACTGTAAAAACAATAGCATCGCATTTATTAATATTTGTTTGTGCTGTATAAAGAAACTGACTACAAATTACATTAATGATTTTGAAGGCCCTATTACAAAATCATAGACATTTAGCTAGCACCCCTGAATTTGCCCGAGACATACTTGGATTGAACGACAGTTGCATCCTACACTATGCTATTTAAGCCTCTAATCTTCGAAAGGGACTCATACTATCAACTTCATGCTAGGAAATATTCTTCGATTTGACCTGATAAAACTTTATTATTGTAATTTATTAGATACTCTTGCTTTTTTAACGTATCAAAACACGATTAGGAATACTTTGTTTGATAGAAATCGCTCTCGAAAAATGAGAAATATTGCAAAAATCTTAACAAGTAATGTACTTTTTTATCTAAATAAATGAGTTTAATCCTCATAAAAACTTGTCATAAAATAGATATAGGTATTTAGAGCAATATTTTACGGCTAGATTTTTTCTTAAAATCCCTCAGATTTTATAACAGTAATATAATGTACCTATAAGAATTCTAATGAAACCGGCAAAAGCGAACGCTGCAATCCTTCGAAGTGCCTTAGGATTTGTCAAGGTCGAATATTGCAGCCTTAATCACCTGAGGTATCCTGCCGAGCACTTTCCTGGAACACCCGGCCGTATGCAGTTGTAGGTATGGTTGCAGCCAATAGGAGCCCAGCATGGTATCCTTGAAGATCTCCATTAGTAAAATTCTGTTTAATTATCCACCACTTGTACAGTAGTATAACATAATAATCATTTTGTAATCCAAATTAAAATAGTAGTACCCGACTCGCACGCCGAGGTCCTGCGTTCTATTCCCGACTCGGACCAATCACCAGCCAATACAGAGTGTTATACATACAGTCTCTACATTACGAGCGTAGTCCACTACACTACATGTATATGTATTGTGGTATACAAGTTATACAAACTAAGAACACGATCGAGGGTTAACTAACGCCTCGCAGCGGCCACTAATTGTCGCCACCGTTGCAAGATATCTAACATGTACGGATTTGCATATACACCGACTGTAGGGTTTGGTCACCTTAATGTAACTGCACCATAGAGCAACGCGACCAGTAAAAGGGGAGTAAACAAAGCAGGTTAGCTCTATAACATTATCTTTTCGTCATAATATATGTTGCTGTTGCTGGGAAATACGTAAAACCTCAAAAGCTGCCACTATGGAACTGACATAATACAATACACTCATCGTATCACACTCCATCATTTCAGACACACACACATCTTACTCCTTACTAATATTTGTGAGTGTGGATGTGTGGATGTTTGTTACTCTTTCACGCTCTAACGGCTGAACGGATCTGGCTAAAATTTGATACAGGAGTAGATATAGGTCTGTAATAACACATAGGCTGCTTTTTATCCCGGGAATAAGTTCCCACGGGAAGCGGGAAAAGGAACAAAACTTGACGCGGGCAGAGCTGCGGGCGTCAGCAGTATTATATATTTTTTTATGTGTGTGTATAAATCAATCCAAGTTTGTCTCAGGCAAATTCAGGGGTGCCAACTAAATATCTATCATTTTGTAATAGGGCCTTCAAATGAGAATGGACGCCAAAAATTGTACATTCAAGAAAAAAGTTGTCCTTGTCATTTTATAACACCCGATTTTTTTCTATAGTAGATATGGTAGTTTTTAAATAGTTTCAGGTTCACTGTGTTATATTTATTATTATACTAGCTGATGTCCGCAGCTTGGCCCGCGTAAAATTTGTTCCCGTGGGAACTTATTCCCGGGATAAAAAGCCTAAGTGTTTTTCCAGACTATAATGTGTCTCTGTACCAAATTTCAGCCCGATCCGTTCAGCGGTTTGAGCGTGAAAGAGTAACAAACATCCACACTCACAAACATTCGCATTTATAATACACTCGAGAGCAATGAATCCGGGTCACTTAAAGAATCCTAAAAATCTCGGAAACTAAAAATGCTAGGTTAATGCAATAAATTGTATTTAATAGACAATGTAATACTCCTTAAATGAAGGTATTAAAACTTCTTAGTTATTGTAAAGTTATATCATAAAAAAATCAAATTTGAAAAAGGGCCACTTTCGAAGATGGAACTACGAAATTACAGCATTTGGTGTTGCTTTTGTTTGTAATCTGTCATTTATGTGGGTACATAAACCATGTTGATAGTGCTCTATATTCATTAATCAAGCTGAAATTATGTCGCTTACGCCTGAAGAATGCACCAGAATACTTACAATGCTGGAAACCGGCCGGAGTCAGCGCGATACAGCCAGGACTGTCGGTGTGTCGCTGTCAACAGTACAAAGAGTTCTCCGACGTTACGAAGAAACTGGTTCTAACCTACGCAGACCAGGAACGGGCAGAACCAGGTGTACCACAGCACGAGAAGACCGATACTTGGTGAACACCATGCTTCGAAATCGCTTTCTCACAGGAACTGAACTCACCAATCAGTTTCGACGCCTCGGAGGAAGTAACCCAAGTGCATGGACAGTAAGACGTCGGCTTGCTGAATCTAACTTAAAACCCCTTAGACCTGCAAACGGCCCTAAACTGGAGCGTGGGCATCGTATTTCGAGACTAAGGTATGCCCAGAGCCACGTAAATTGGAGTATTGAAGATTGGTCAAAAGTTATGTTCTCCGACGAATCAAAATTTATGCTCTTCAAGCACGATGGAAGACACAGAGTGTATCGAAGACCAGGGGAAAGATTCAAGCAAGCATGCATCGAAGAAAAAGTAGCCTACGGTGGTGGGTCTGTACTTGTGTGGGCCGGAATTTCTTCTGAAAGTCGCACAGAGCTGGTGATCATAGAAAACGGCTCTTTAACTAGCGTAAGATATGTGGAAGAAATCCTCAATGATCACGTTGGTCCATTTATGGTCAATTTAGGTGAGGATGCTATATTTATGCATGACAATGCCCGACCTCATACAGGTAGGATTGTGAATGACTACCTTCAAGAGATGAACATTACTCGTATGGAGTGGCCAGCGCGCAGCCCGGATATCAACCCGATCGAGCATGCTTGGGACGAGCTAGGCAGATGCGTAAAACAACGAAACCCTCCCCCAATCACGCTTCGTGAGCTCAAAATTGCTCTCACAGAGGAATGGGAGAATATTCCCCAAAATCGTATAAGGAACTTGGTGTACAGCATGCCAAACCGCGTAAACGCAGTAATGGAAGCACGAGGAGGCAATACGAAGTATTAAAATTCAAGAAAATCGTAATAAAGTTCAAAAATTTCATGTTTCCTATTTTTGTTTTAAGGAGAGATCGGCAGTTTTTTCTTTATGTAATTTTGTGTTAATAAAATGTATGGTGACTCATATTTTTTTTACTTTCATTTAAGGAGTATTACATTGTCTATTAAATACAATTTATTGCATTAACCTATCATTTTTAGGTTTCCGAGATTTTTAACATTCTTTAAGTGACCCGGATTCATTGCTCTCGAGTGTATTAGTAAGATTAAATAGTTTAAATTAATTTATAAGTGTATTCCTTTGAGTACGCTTTGCCTCAGCGACTCAGACTCAGTATGGCGCGTCCGCTCCGATAAGCCATAGATCGTGTTGCTCTATGTCTGCTCCGCTATTTAAAGCATAAATAATGAACCTTGAATGAAATATTTTTTTATGCAAATATGTTTTTAGTTTCTAGGCCTTTACTTATTTAGTAAAAGACGCCAGTGGCTGTATCCGTCAGAAAGTTGTTTATATTTTTGTATTTAGCTCGCTAAAATTACGACGTCAATGGAAAGCTATGGCAACAGTAGCTATATAACAAGATCAGAGAACCGAAAAAAACAACATTCCCGATATGCATAGTGATGGCATTTTAGTGTTCATTTTTAGGGTACCCAAAGGGTAAAAACGGGACCCTGATCATGAGCCTTCGCTGTCCTTCTGTCTGTCTGTCCACGAGGCTGTATCTCAAGAACCGAGATAGCTAGAGAACTAAATATTTTACAGAAAATGTATTTCTGTTGCCGCTATGACAACAAATACTAAATTCAGAAAAAAGGGGCGATTAATGGGGTTTTTTTTAACGTGAGGGAAAATCCTCATGGATGTTATGCCGGACTCCAACCGACTAAAAAACCTCACGTAACGCCCAACAGCCTATGGTTAGGAGCCCCGGGTACGCCCTCGGAAGGATGTCCCAAGACTCCCAACAGACCCACGGCCGCCACTGCGGCCTCGCCCAGGAGGTGGTTCGTCGGTGGTGGACTGTCGGTGTGTCGCTGTCAACAGTACAAAGAGTTCTCCGACGTTACGAAGAAACTGGTTCTAACCTACGCAGACCAGGAACGGGCAGAACCAGGTGTACCACAGCACGAGAAGACCGATACTTGGTGAACACCATGCTTCGAAATCGCTTTCTCACAGGAACTGAACTCACCAATCAGTTTCGACGCCTCGGAGGAAGTAACCCAAGTGCATGGACAGTAAGACGTCGGCTTGCTGAATCTAACTTAAAACCCCTTAGACCTGCAAACGGCCCTAAACTGGAGCGTGGGCATCGTATTTCGAGACTAAGGTATGCCCAGAGCCACGTAAATTGGAGTATTGAAGATTGGTCAAAAGTTATGTTCTCCGACGAATCAAAATTTATGCTCTTCAAGCACGATGGAAGACACAGAGTGTATCGAAGACCAGGGGAAAGATTCAAGCAAGCATGCATCGAAGAAAAAGTAGCCTACGGTGGTGGGTCTGTACTTGTGTGGGCCGGAATTTCTTCTGAAAGTCGCACAGAGCTGGTGATCATAGAAAACGGCTCTTTAACTAGCGTAAGATATGTGGAAGAAATCCTCAATGATCACGTTGGTCCATTTATGGTCAATTTAGGTGAGGATGCTATATTTATGCATGACAATGCCCGACCTCATACAGGTAGGATTGTGAATGACTACCTTCAAGAGATGAACATTACTCGTATGGAGTGGCCAGCGCGCAGCCCGGATATCAACCCGATCGAGCATGCTTGGGACGAGCTAGGCAGATGCGTAAAACAACGAAACCCTCCCCCAATCACGCTTCGTGAGCTCAAAATTGCTCTCACAGAGGAATGGGAGAATATTCCCCAAAATCGTATAAGGAACTTGGTGTACAGCATGCCAAACCGCGTAAACGCAGTAATGGAAGCACGAGGAGGCAATACGAAGTATTAAAATTCAAGAAAATCGTAATAAAGTTCAAAAATTTCATGTTTCCTATTTTTGTTTTAAGGAGAGATCGGCAGTTTTTTCTTTATGTAATTTTGTGTTAATAAAATGTATGGTGACTCATATTTTTTTTACTTTCATTTAAGGAGTATTACATTGTCTATTAAATACAATTTATTGCATTAACCTATCATTTTTAGGTTTCCGAGATTTTTAACATTCTTTAAGTGACCCGGATTCATTGCTCTCGAGTGTATTAGTAAGATTAAATAGTTTAAATTAATTTATAAGTGTATTCCTTTGAGTACGCTTTGCCTCAGCGACTCAGACTCAGTATGGCGCGTCCGCTCCGATAAGCCATAGATCGTGTTGCTCTATGTCTGCTCCGCTATTTAAAGCATAAATAATGAACCTTGAATGAAATATTTTTTTATGCAAATATGTTTTTAGTTTCTAGGCCTTTACTTATTTAGTAAAAGACGCCAGTGGCTGTATCCGTCAGAAAGTTGTTTATATTTTTGTATTTAGCTCGCTAAAATTACGACGTCAATGGAAAGCTATGGCAACAGTAGCTATATAACAAGATCAGAGAACCGAAAAAAACAACATTCCCGATATGCATAGTGATGGCATTTTAGTGTTCATTTTTAGGGTACCCAAAGGGTAAAAACGGGACCCTGATCATGAGCCTTCGCTGTCCTTCTGTCTGTCTGTCCACGAGGCTGTATCTCAAGAACCGAGATAGCTAGAGAACTAAATATTTTACAGAAAATGTATTTCTGTTGCCGCTATGACAACAAATACTAAATTCAGAAAAAAGGGGCGATTAATGGGGTTTTTTTTAACGTGAGGGAAAATCCTCATGGATGTTATGCCGGACTCCAACCGACTAAAAAACCTCACGTAACGCCCAACAGCCTATGGTTAGGAGCCCCGGGTACGCCCTCGGAAGGATGTCCCAAGACTCCCAACAGACCCACGGCCGCCACTGCGGCCTCGCCCAGGAGGTGGTTCGGGTGCTATCCCGCGTCTTTGGGGGGTTTCGGGTGTGATCCCGCTTCTAAGGGGGGGCGCGCGTGAGTTCCTCACGTCACGCTGCCGTCATGGGCCTGCTTCTGTAAGGACAGTGAGCCGCTCTTTCACCGTCCTCAGGCCATGGAGGCCAATAGTCCTCGGCGAAGACACGTCGACGGCGCCCAGGACGCCGGCTGCGCAACTTGGGTGGGAGAGTTCTCTCCCGTTCCCGGCCCGCCGCCTTCTTCACAAGCATGACCTGCTCGCATAAAGAGGCGGCGCAGTCCCACTTGCTCCCGCTGGAGAGCATGACTCGCACCATGGTCTCGAGCGAGAGAGAGTCCACGTCCAGACCCACCAATTAAGGGGGGCTTGATTTTTGCCGATTTTTAACCGACTTCGAAAAAAGGAGGAGGTTCTCAATTCGTCTGTATGTATTTTTTTTTATTGTATGTTAAGCGATATTTCCGTCAATTATAGACGGATTTCAAAATTTATTTTTTTGTTGAATAGGGTTTCTTTCCGAGGTGGTCCCATTTTCACTAGGTCAGGATCTGATGATGGGATCCAGGAGAAAACGAGGGCAACCACCGGAAATAGTAGGGACAACTAGTTCGCTTGTTAACTTTTTAATTAAGTGCTTTAATGTTCTACATTTAAATGAACGTCTGGAGTCGATCTGATGATAGAGTCGAAAGACAGTCGAGGGCATTCCTTAACAATTTACAGCAGTTACTTTGTGTTTGGGCTTGATTGATTTGTATTGTTGTTACGAGAGTCTGACTCGCACTTGGCGCAATTTGTAAAAGCCATTCAAACAACTTACGATGATCAAATCAACAAATGTCCTACCTGCCTGCAAAGACTTCTATATAAAGAGGTAGACATGCCCTACGCACCAATTTTTGAAGCGTATAAACTGAGCTAGTTAGCGCGGTTGCGCCCAGTTCGCATGTCACTGTCGTATCTCCCACGATTTAACAACAAAATTGTATTTTTAACGTGGAAAAGTACATAATTATCGTCATAAAAGTGCTTAAGACTTGGTAGTTTACGAAGGAGCACAAATTTATTTGGTAATTACGCACAATTTATGCGTAATTAATTATTTTTCATCAATTTTATGATTATTCTTAATCGTATTAACCCACCAAATTGTACAGGCCTAACTAATCTGACGACCCCAATGCTTTTGTTGTACTTCGTTTTTTGACAGCATAATACTTGCTGAATATGCCAAGCAAGCGTCAAAGCACGGGGATTCCCCGAATAGTTATAGTTCTACGCAAGTACGGTTTGCAACAAAATTTAATTTATGTTTTACTTTTTGGGTAGGTACTTACAACGATTGTGATCAAATCAGTCATTTAATGCCATCTTATGTACCTACTAAGATTTTGTAAAAATTACACTACAAAATGCAGTTACCTTTCACAGGTTATTTTAAGATTATTAGGTATATTAACTTTTTATGAGATTATTACATCATTCATTGACGAATATTATTAAATTTTTTTTGTTTCCATTAGCTTTCCTCAAGATCAACTACGTCAGCAAAAATGGGATGAATTTGTCAGACTGGAGCGGTCGGAAAGCGATTGGATACCAAACACCTATTCCAGAATATGCTATACAGGGTGTCCTACGGCTATGTCACATTGAGGGAAAGTAACTTAAATATTGTAGATGGAACATTTTACTGAAAGAAAACATTATTTTAATTTAAAAAACAATTTAAACTGCATTCATAGATTTTTAAATACTTACATGGTTGAGCCGGGAATCGAACCCGCTACACAAGAAAAAATAATCACCCGTAGGTTTAACAAATCGATCGAAAGGCTTCATCATAAGGATTTTTTTTGCTAAGTAACATAGTGTCAAAAATAAAAGGAAGACCATGAATTTAAACATTTGATGTGAAATTTTGTTCAGAAAAATGAAAAGCTGGCATCGCCGGTGTTCTCAATAAAGACTTTCATCCCTGGATCGGGACAAATACGATGGCCGCCGAGATCCACAGATCTAATAATGTTAGATTTTTTATGGGGTTATGACATAATTTTTTTTTATACCAATAAGGTGGCAGACAAGCATACGGTCCACCAGAAGGACCGGTGGTCACCGCAGCCTATATTAAATGTAGTTTACAAGAAATGAAAATGTCCACGAGTTACGAACAGAACTTGGACATATTATTATAAATATCCACCACAGCAAGATCAAAAGATTGACAAGGAGTAAAATAATCAAAAGTGTGTGACTTTATATTCAACAGTATGGGACTTTTGTTTTAAAAATGCTAAAATTCATGGTCTTCCTTTTATTTCTGACACTATGTTAGTTAGCAAAAAATAATCCTTATGATGAAGCCTTTCGATTGGTATGATATAGCTACGGAGTAATTATTTTTTCTCGTGTAGCGGATTCGATTCCCGGCTCAACCATGTTATTATTTAACAATCTATGAATGCAGTTTAAGTTATTTTTTAAATTAAAATAATGTCTTCTTTCCTTAAAATGTTCCATCTACAATATTTAAGGTACTTTCCCTCCATGTGGCATTGCCGTGGGACATCCTATATAAAAATAGTAATAATTGCATTGATTTTTAAATAAACTAGGATTTGTCATTAATTTATTCCTGAATAATATAATAAGTTCTGTTGTTCATATGACTAGTGAGAGCCGCCTTGAAAGTGGTTATAGAATACTACACACATTTAGTGTACATTTCTTTTCATTAGTTCCAGTCTTATTTGTGGCAGGCAGAGCCTCTCTTCCTTGTGGCCTTAATTAAATTTAATTATATGAAGATGACTGATTACTTATTAAATTGGGATTTTATTTAGCATAAACGATGTTCCTAAAAGTAAATTAGGCGATGGTTTTCCTTAAAAACGTATAGATATTATGTTTGTTGAACTATGGAATTGTTAGACAAACTATTTAGAAAATAGTTATTCGTTCAGTATAATAGTTCTTCAAACACCATTAAACAGTACATTTAATTTGATTTATTTGGTGTACATAATTAGTGTTCAAGTCAGTATTTTTAGTTTGACTTTGAAATATTTTGTTCGGAAAAGGGGAATGTTCAGATATCGATTAAAATACATGCCTTAATTAAATAGGTATGTATATAATCAGTTTTTTAAGTTTATATTTAAATATGAACATCATTGGTAAATTTTGCATTTTATACCTTTATACCTACTTAACATTTTTCTGCAGTCAGTACGTGTGATACAGCATCGTAAAACTTCGAGGGTATTCGGTGGTACTCGGCTTGTAATTGGAGTCCATACGCCTTCTCTTTTACTCTTGTTCTATTTGTATATTGCTATTGCAGTTACAATTACGTAAATATAGTTTATGATTGAGTGTAGTTTTAGCAATGTGTGTGTATGAGGATTGCTTATATGCTATCGTTTCTTATAGTAGAGCGTATCTACCTCATTTTATATAGAAATCTTTGCCTGCCTGAAGTTTGCCTCCATAATTAATAATAACATGGAGGTATAACGCCCAATCAAAATAGAACACCTTGAATAATTAATCATAACACGCCCATAAGCGTAGTTACTAATTATGCGAGGATGTACAACTGATGCAAATTAATATCGATAGTAGATTAGTGTTGTACTTGTAACTAGTGATGGGTAAATCGATCCCTTGAGGGAAACGCAAACTATTATGGATAAGCTTAACAGTAAAATTGTTAAAACTTTTAGATTTTACCTACCTTGCGAGACTAAAAGCTTTCGGGACTTTACAATCTATTATTTTTTTTAGATTGTAAACTAACGAAAAGAAGATTTTTTTTCACACAATATCTAATCCCAAAGTAAGCTAGGAATAACCTGGTATCACACCACGGATATTAAAACTTATATTCTTTTAAATTACATACTTATCATACATAGAAACACCCAGACTTTCGAGACAACATTTATGGATCACACAATTTTTTATCTCGAACGGATCATGAGGTCGTGGTAGTCGCAAATTTCGACCTCTGGACCAACGAGGCAGTCATTATACTTATTTAAAAAATACCAATAACTGTAATAAGGCATTAGGTGCTCAGCTGCCGCTGCCGCAGCCTGCTTGCTTCGCTCGTTCGCCTTCGAGACTACATTAAACAATATCTCGACAGTTTACAATCTCGTTAGCTAGATTACAATCTAACGGTTTACCTATAAAATTATCTGTGACATCTAAATTAATATTATAAAAAGGAAAGATTTGATTTTTGTTTGTTTGTATGCACTGAAAAGGCTTCGAAACACTGAAGCGACTTGAAAACTTCTCTCACTGTTGGGAAGTTATGTATACTACCCCAGTTGACATAGGTTATTTTTTTCCCGTATTCCCACGGGAACTACGCGGATGAGACATAAGCTTGTATTTATAATTGTGGCTAGATCGCAATACAAATTCAGAAATTACCCAAAATATGTATTAATTATAACGAATACAGCTTATTTTCTTCGAGCGCTCTCCATCAGAAGCTCAATGTTAGGTAGGGTAATATTAAAAGCCATTCCTGTTGTGTATCGTTGTGCCCATCGGAAGCATTTCATTAACGCTATAAGTTATTTGACAACTTAAGGGGAGAGAATGGCTATTTCCGTTAAGTACGAGGGGTGCAAAATGGCCGCCCTAAGTAACCACTTTGTTTCTTTTATAAATATATAAACATAGAAAGGCGTCAAGTTTTACATTTTGCGAATAAGTCAATTTTTTTTTGACGTGACAACGTCTTATAATTCGATGGAGCCGGCTGCACGCACGATAAAACATGACGTATGCGGCGTTACCTCGCTTTGAGGCGTTTCATTTAAGACTGAGTTATCACGTTCAACTATCGTCAGTAAATCGACTTTACAGACAACCGATTTTGTTTAACGTGAGGGAAAATCGTTTGTGGATTTCCCTCACGTTAAAAAAAATCGGACTCCTACCGACTAAAAAACCTCACGTAACGCCCAACAGCCTACGGTTAGGAGCCCCGGGTAAGCCCTCTGAAGGATATCCCAGGAGAGAAGGATTTCCCAGGATTTGCGAATATTATTAATTTCTTACTTCTAATTAGTCATTTTCTCATTGTCATCATCATCCAATCTCTAACCCTAGTCGCTTGTAGTCAGGGATCTGCTTTTCCAATCTTCTCCATCAGCTTCGAACGTTCTTCGGCATCCCTTGTAGGTTCGATCTTTGGATGGGTGACCACCACGTGATCACTTTGTGACATTTATTTGCGAGCGTTTCCGTTCTTCGGTAAAGCGCCTACCAAAGCATTGTCAGTTAAGATGACAGTCTTTAAGAAAAGCTTATTAATACTGTTGATTGATGGCACTTGGTGGAATCTGCTGCACATATTGAATAACGGCACTTGTACTGTTCCATACATTTATTTATTTTTCACCTGACCGGTTTCGCCTTTCAGCATTTTCAAAGGCTAATGAACATTATATAATGACTACTACATCACTTAATTACTCGAAAACAATAAATTAATCCTATCCTACTAATATTATAAATCTGCCGTGGTATAACTAAAACGCCGTTATGTAACATTTTGACGATTTTTACTTTTAGATGCTATCTTAGTCAGAAAAAAAATCTCTAACGATCTGTATTTACAGAATTTTCCTAACTAGAATAGTTACTGAAATAATAAGCGTAAGAAAGCCGTTACATGATTTTATTTTGCTTGTGTATTATTCAAAAATGCCGTAAAGTGACTTTGTTAAACTATATAGCCGCTAAAGTTCAATAAAATAAAATTTCAACAAAAAAGAACTTGAGATTGTTTCGCTAGATTACGATTAACGGATTTTAATTCACTTTAATGTGATAAAAGTACTTTTACTGCCTTATAGTTACTAATTTTTTTGAATAGAAATTTAAGCTATATTAAGCTATAATGCCGTTAATTGATAAAGTTAGACATAAATGTATTTAACGGCTTTATAGTTTAACTTCATTGTAAAAATATTTCGACTTATTCATCGTTATGCGCCAGTTAGCGGTGTTTCACATATTGAATAAAATCAAAGTGGTAACAACAGTGAGACTATATTGCCGTTATCCGAAATTAATGCGCTAAAAGGCCGCTATATGATCTCGCAGGGGATGATGATCGGGGCGGTCAGGGATGATCCTTTGAGTTATTGAAGTGCCGCACCATACGTTTGTGGGACGAGGTCGCGCTGTAGTTCGCGGGGCTCTCGCCAATTTTGTAATTATGGCGAATCGTTAGTTTAAGTAAGTTTTTTATTGTTTTAGTTTACCGTGTTTTATGTTATTTAAAAAAACATTTATTATTTCGCGTGAAGTCCCGAATTCTATAAGTAAGTATTACCGTATTTTATGTATGAAAATTTATAGTTATATTCATACGAGTTAATTTATATAGCACTACAGGGCAGCTATTTTCTTGTTACAGAACCCAAAGATCCAAAAATCATTTACAAATGGCTATAAACCCAGATATGGAGCCTGGAACCAACAAAATCTTGGAGACACCAATAAAATTGTAATCAACTGTTAAAACTCTTTTAATAATATATACACTAGACTTGACTAGACCTTACTCAATGACCAACAGCGTCTTTGAGACATTTTGTGAAACTCAAACTATGAACAACAACTTATAACATTTAAGTGTAGCTATAAATCATTTTATGCGTGTGTGCAATGGGCCCCACTAACGCGCCACTATAACAAGGACATTCTGGATATCGACCAGGTCGAGACCAGGGCGGCTCTCGGGCTACTAAAGAACAAAAAGTCCCCTAGGAAGGACTGAACTCCTAAAAGCAGAGGGGACGCTAGTCCTCAAAGAGCTAGCGATTCTCATTCTGTTCTCTAACAGGGACAAACACCTAAAGCATGGAGCGGGAGTGCCGTGGCTGTTTTTCAAGAAAGGTGGTAAGACCATAATGAAGAACTACAGACCCATCTCACTCCTGAGCCATGTTTACAAGTTGTTCTCAAGAGTAGTCACAAAAATCAGCCACTGTGTATGGCTTTTGTGAATTACTAGAAGGCCTTCGACTCTGTCGAAACCTGGTAAGTCATGAACTCTCTGCAGCGATGTCGTGTCGACTGGCGATATATCGAGGTGTTGAAATGTTTATACAACACCGCTATCATGTATCACACACAAGCTCCAGTTGCTTTAGTGGTACATTTAGGCTAAGTTATTGTTTGTTTGTGATCTAATAAATAAATAAAATAAATAATGACTATCCAGCTGGAAAACTATAAAACCAACTTCATTTAACTGCGTAGATGTGCAAGACAAGGCGATGTCATGAATGAATGATGATGGCCTAAGCTCTTCACCAATGCGCTTGAGGACATATTCAAGACGCTGCTGGATTGGGAAGCGTTGGGTGTGAACATCAACGGTGTGCGCATCTCGCACCTTCAGTTTGCCGACGACATCGTCATAGTAGCGGAGACGGTGGAACAGTTAGGCGGAATGCTGCACAGCCTAAATGTAGCGTCTCGACGTATTGGTCTTGACGTCTTGGTGTGAACTTGGATAAAACCAAGGTCATGATCAACGAAAACGTCACACCGGGACCAATCCACGTCGAAGGATCGAAGCTGAAGGTTGTCCAGGAGTGTCTTGGCAAATCTTGGGCCGGTTATTACCCTTGAAAAAAGAACCTGGACAAGGAAATCGCTAGAAGGATCCGGCTGGGCTGGGCACCGTTCAGTAAACTGCGTCGAGTTTTCAATTCGCCTGTACGCAGTGCCAGAAGACGAAAGTCTGCAACCAGTGCGACTTACCCGTTATGACTTACGGTGCCGAGTCGTGGACACTTACGGTGGGGTTGACCCACACCTTTAGGGTCGCGCAGCGAGCTATGGAACGGGCTATGCTAGGAGTGTCTTTGCGGGATAAACTTCGGAATGAGGTTATCCGGCAAAAACTAAAGTGGTCGACATAGCTCGCAGAATAAGCACTTTAAAGTGGCAGTGGGCCGGCCACATCAGCAGAACAACCGACGCACAATGATCAATTATTGACTTTTAGCTGGACGAAATTCATTATTCTTAAAATGAAGGTAGTTCGAATAAATAGTCGCTACGTGCTTACGAGTATTGTGTACACTTCGTGCTACAATTTTTTTTTAATATGTTTGTTTGTGTCATAAGATATTAATGCTCAAAGATATCGACTCCGCAAATTGCATTGATCTGGTAAAGTTAGTTTTATTTTGTAGTGTAAGTTGTTTACTGTGGCATGGAAAAAAAATGGTGCATATTCTTAAAGGTTTTTATGATTTATTTTAAGTGTTAGTTTATGCTTCTTAGTTCTTATTGTTCAGAAAAAAAAAATTCAGATAGAAAATGTTACCCTATTTGTTGGGCTTCTGAGAAACATATCTTTAAAGAAACATAAAGAAACATTAAATATTTAAGTTATTTAGGAGTATTAAGCCCTCAGCTGTTATATTCAATGAGACTTTTTTGCTCATTTTTGCACTTCTTGAACAAAGTTTATGATTTTTTAGGTAACGGTACTACAATAAAAAATCAAAATTTGTTCAATGTGCTTAAGCAACATCCTCCAATGAAACCTACGGCGAAGCAATCAAAAGACATGCTACTTAGCTGCGTATTAGATACCATTGGGGTGCCAAATTTGGACGTTGCAGAGAGAAACAATTCGCGTAATACCACTCATAGCTTTTGTACTTCAGCCGCTAGAAATTGGATAGCAACTAGCCGGGACGTCACTAAGTTTGAGAAAAAGTACCAGAATTGGCTTAATAAATGTAGTATTATCTCCGGTACACAAACAAGTGAACCTTCTACATCATAGAATACGGGTAAAGGGAGGCCAAAACAGGTCTTTTCGAATGTTTGTGATAGAACAAAGCGACGAAGGTTAAATGATCCTATGCCACCCACAGTTCATAAGATTTTGCTCCATGGCAAGGATATCATTGATCATTTTTTATTGCCTATCGGCCAACTAGGTGCAGATGCAGAGGAATGTCGACATAAAGAGGTAAAATATTATAGGGAACATAATACCAGAAAAATATCCCGAAAAGCAACAAAATGAAGACTTCTTCAAAATTTTACTAATTTTAAAATTTTACTACTATATCGGATCTCCAAATGTCGAGTCTTCACTCAGTAACGTTCAGAAAAAAAGGTGCTCTTTCCTGCGATGCTATAGCGTTACCAGTCGAACCTTGTATAGTTGACGAAGAAAATCAAGAATGAATATGTCTGTTTTTTTATTAAATAATTTACTTTGTGTTTTAAAATACATAATAATGCATGATAAATAACAAATTCAGTCTAATAAATTAATTTTACATTGAAAATATTACATTTTTGGTTTTCAATATTTTCGTACACCTAAAAGTTGAAAATTGATCACTGTGCGACGGCCGTTGGAGCAAGCAAGTTCTGGAGTGGAGACCATGACTTGGCAAACGTAGCTTAGGACGCCTACACGCCAGATGGACCGACGATCTGAAACAGGTCGCAGGCTGGGACTGGTTGCAAAAGACGCAGAACCGTGTGTTGTGGCCTTAATTGGAAGAGGAGTGAACTGCCATAGACTGATTAATAAATAATTTAAAACAGGCTTTATCAACAGCATGTATTCAACCCTAGTTCGACTTTACAGCTGTATGAATCAATTACTCCTGCGGATGAAAATTTGATATGTGACGAATTAATGCCGCCAAGAACTCCATGCAGTTATAAGGTTTCCAATACAGAATTCGCATCATTTTTTTTTTACATGATTGATATCCATGATTATGATAATTTTCATAAGTTTTAGACATACTTTTACATTAGACTGGTGTTATTTTATTAAAGATTTATAAATAAAATATTAAATAAATATTCACGGACATATAATGTAAATTACTAACATTTGAATGCTAGTTTTAAGTAAAAATTATAATTACACTCATTTTTATACCACTATGTGCTAATTTTAAAAGTGTAGAAGACTGACTTTGGTCAATAAAACAACGATTTTATAAAAAATAAAATGATTAATTTTTATTCTTAACTACGTTTTCATAAACTTGCTCGCTTATCATCTCGGCATTGTGCCGCTATAGCGCCGTTAAGATTTAAGGTTCTTAACTTAACTGCGTTTAAGTTTAACAATGCTTCAAATTTCTTAACAATATGCCTAGGATAATATACTTAAAAGCGGTAAAACGACATTAGCTGCATTTAAGTCTAACATATAGCAAGTTCAGAGCTATTATTATTTAGCTAAAACGACTCTATGTATTGTAACGGCGCTTTAGTTAATTATTATTGTAGTTTTTTGAAGAATATTATTGGACATTGTTATTTCTTGTTAGTTTTACACTAAAATGCCGCTACGCTATGCATAGCGGCGTTTTAGCTTATACCCTCTAAACTCTTTTTATTACAAATTTTAAGTTAAAACGCATAATACGTTTTTTATATAAAAATATATTCGCAGTACTAAAATTCATAAACGGCATTTAAAAGTACTCCAATTTACCTATTTTTTGATATTTTTAATTCTAAGTTATGAGTTGTCATTAATGAGTTACATCAATTTAAAGTTTTTCTCACGTTTTTTGCGCTTATTTCAAGAAGTGGTTTCGGTAGATAACGGCATTCTAGTTATACCACGGCAGAAATGTGAAAGTTTGTGAAGATATTTGGATGTTTAGATGTTTGGATGTTTGTTACTCAAGCACGCTCTATCGGCTGAACGGATTGGGCTAAAATTTAGTACTGAGATATCTTATAGTCTGGAATAACACATAGGCACTTTTCATCCCGGGAATATGTTCCCACGGGAAGCGGGAACGGGTACCGAATGTCACGCGGGCGAAGCCGCGAGCATCATCTAGTAATATATAAATTACCACTACATCATTGTACTAACGTATACTCTTTTAAGAAAAGCCTTATTTATGGCTTGAAAAATTTTAACAGTGTGTAGTCACAACTGCGCCTGAGTCATCAGCGCGTGTGTAGTGCCTGGAGTGCCTAAACGCATGCAGTTACAAACGTCCATAGGCTGCGGTAACCAACCATCAGATGGCCCGTCTACCACCTTAGTAGTTTGAATAAAAAGAAAAAAAAAATAGCTGTCGTATTTTTATTTATCGAAACTTAAAGGCGTTGTAGAATACTTATTTACATACCCTATTTCAGAGGGCTCACAATAATTACGAGCAAAGCAACATGGCCCCTCAAACTTTTGGAGTTATAATCGTTAATTAAAACCCCCCTCTCGGAATCCCTCGTGAAATATTGTTATAAATCCCCCTTGACATAGAAATAATGTGATCACATTCAAATTAGTGTTACATTTTGAAAAATAAACAACTTTTTAAGGGTGGGATGAATGAGGAACGTGAGGATATAAATTGTGTTGACAAATAAATTGCCTAAAAACCTTGAGATTCAAAGGAATTCAAATTTCAAAAACTTTCACTTACTGTAAACCATTTTACTGTTGATTTCTTTTTATCAAAATGAATTTCATTTACGCTCAAAATCTAGATGAAAATGCTTTTTACGGAGTGACTGAAAACCTTTAGAAAATATTTTTGCTGAAGATTCATTTTTGTGTTGAAAATAAAAAATGAGCGTTTTATATCTAAAAATAAACTATAATAGGTAAAAATATGAAGGCAGTTCTTATGCATACAATTTCATTCTTTTTAATAACTTGGCTTAACGACTGTCATATTTATGTTAGTTAATACTATAACACTATAACGTATATACGTACTAGCTGATGCCCGCAGCATCGCCCGCGTAAAATTTGTTCCCGTTCCTGCTTCCCGTGGGAACTTATTCTCGGGATAGAAACTAGCCTATGTGTTATTCCAGACTTAAATGTATCTCTGTACCAAATTTCAGCCAGATCCGTTCAGCCGTTATAGCGTGAATGAGTAACAAACATCCACACTCACAAACTAGTAAGACGTATAATAGCTCACAGCAATATTAATCTATATCTATATCTATATCTATATATATAAAAAAAATTTTTCAATAAAAAATACAACCGACTTCCAAGAAATCCTGAAAAATAAAATTTACTAAGCACAAAGTAATATGTAGTTGATTTATCTGATTTTTTATTCAACATCAAATTGAAGTCGGGCGCCAAGTAAATTCATAGGTTTAGGGAGGTATTATTCATGGCACCAACTTCAATATTATATTGAATAAAATCTGATAAATCAACTACATATTACTTTGTGCTAAGTAAATTTTATTTTTCAGGATTTCTTGGAAGTCGGTTGTATTTTTTATTGAAAAATTTTTTTTCATTATTTTAAGTGACGGGTGAACCGCAAAATATATCTATCTAGGTGAAAGTTCTCATCAATACAAATTAATCAAACCCCAACACAAGGTAGCTGCTGTAAATCGTTAAGGAATTCCCTCGAATCTCTTTTGGTTCCATCATCAGATCGACTCCAGACCTTTATTAATGGGAGTAAATTAAAGCACTGAATTCAAAAGTTAACAAACGCACTAGTTGTGCCTATAATTTTCGGTGGTTGCCCTCGATTTCTCCAGGATCCCATAATCAGATCCTAACCTGGTTATAATGGGACCACCTCAGAAGTAAACCCTGTTCAACAAAAAAAATTGAAATCCGTCTATAATTGACGGTGAACGTACATAAAACATTGAGACCTTTCTTTTTTTTTTGAAGTTGGATCTATCAATCTAGGTGTAAAGTTCTTATCAATACAAATCAATCAAGCCCAAACACAAGATAACTGCTGTAAATTGTTTAGGAATGCCCTCGACTGACTTTCGACTCTATCATCAGATCGACGCCATACCTTCATTAAAGTGTAGAACATTAAAGCACTTAATTAAAAAGTTAACAAGCACACTAGTAGTCCCTACAATTTTCGGTGGTTGCCCTCGTTTTCTCCTAGATCCCTTCATCAGATCCTGACTTGGTGAAAATGGGACCACCTCAGAAGTAACCACTATTCAACAAAAAAATAAATTTTGAAATCCGTCTATAATTGACGGAATTATCGCTTGACATACATAAAAAAAAATACATACAGACGAATTGAGAACCTCCTCCTTTTTTTGAAGTCGGTTAAAAATCAATGCCACTTTTCGTTGTAATTTTATAACTCGAGATCGGGCTCACCCATCCAAACCAAATGTTTAGGCTTTGTTCGGACTATTTAGTAGATGGTTTATGTGAAGTTTGCACAAAATCGGTCGAGCGGTTCTTGATTTATCACGCAAACGAAGTTGCGCGGGTCAGCTAGTCTATATATATATATAAAAATATATAAAAATATATATATATATATATATATATATATATAAAAATCAATGCCACTTTTCGTTGTAATTTTATAACTCGAGATCGGGCTCACCCATCCAAACCAAATGTTTAGGCTTTGTTCGGACTATTTAGTAGATGGTTTATGTGAAGTTTGCACAAAATCGGTCGAGCGGTTCTTGATTTATCACGCAAACGAAGTTGCGCGGGTCAGCTAGTCTATATATATAAAAATCAATGCCACTTTTCGTTGTAATTTTATAACTCAAGAACGGGTTCAGCTATCCAAACCAAATCTTTAGGCTTTGTTCGGACTATTTAGTAGATGGTTTATGGGAAGTTAGCACAAAATCGGTCTAGCGGTTCTTCATTTATCACGCAAACAGACTTGCGCGGGTCAGCTAGTATAATATACAATCATATCTATTACCATGTAGTTAGTTAACATGATTACAGACTAAATCATCCACAATAATTAGAATTCTACAATACCTAGTTACCTAACGTTATCAGATGAAGTGTTGATTAATTTTGCATACTGATGTATTATACTGCAAATTACTAGAAATTAATATGGTACGGAGAAGCTAATTACTTAAGAAATGCCTAATGAATTTAGACATTCCATTACATACTTTGATCTAATCTATACTAATATCATAAAGAGGAAAGATTTGTTTTTTTGTTTTCTTGTTTGTTTGTTTGTTTGTAACGAATAGGCTCCGGAACTACTGGACCGATTTGAAAAATTCTTTCACTGTTGGGAAGCTACACTCTTTGCGGTGAAGATATATTTTACTCCCGTATTCCCACGGGAACGGGAACTACGCGGGTGAAACCACGTGACGTCCGCTAGTATTATATATTACTCAGCCTGATGTTTCACGGATAAAGACTTCAGACAACATATTGATCGTAGAAGTCGTTATATCGTAAAATCATAACATTAGTCCTTCCCAGGGCCTCGAACTACTTCTCTACCAAATTTTATCTCAATCGCTCCAGCCGTTTAGGCGGAAAAGCGTAACAGACAGACAGACAGAGTTCCTTTCGCATTTATAATATTAGTAGGGAGTAGGGAAGAAGGGATGTCATTATGACAATTAAAATACGTGGGATTAGATACAACATACAACCGATTATACATACATACATATAGTCACGCCTTTATCCCCGAAGGGGTAGGCAGAGGTATATTATATGCCCACAGTTCACCTTTTTAGAATTTGTCCCACGTAAAAGGTGGTGAGCAGTATCGCCGTGTTGAGATGGACAGGCGCAGGTTATGACTGCCGCCTAAAAAGGCCTTCAATTTGGCTTAATGACTGTCATTTTACTAGCCATCGGGACCAACGGTTTAACGTTCGTACGTAAAATGTAAGTTTTAGTTTGGAAAACTTTATTTTGAATACTTCAATTTTCCCACAAGCAGAACCGCGGTAATCCTCTAGCTCAATAATAAGTTAAACACACATTCGTACGTACTGTTTTCTTACTATTATCTCGAAGGTACAATAGGCCGGTAAGCCTCGAAAATTGAATGTCAACATCACATACTAATGGTATTGTCCTGACAGACTGATCAATACTGATGAGACTTGCTATCGAAAATAGCTGTTCAAGTAACAATTGAATGAACCAATTTCGAACTTATTAGGAGAAATAAATGTAATATGAAAAACAAAATCGATCTCGAACAAGTCTCGAACCAGCGTTATTAGGAGTGGACCTCATAGCAGTGGAAAAGAATCCATCATAGTTTGTAAATTAGAGTGGAATAAAACAACAAAGCCGTGAGATCGTTCTCACAGGACTGCGCCTCTCTAACACGTTTATTGTGAAAGTTCAATCCGATTACCGTTGTCATTTTTGTTTTATTTCAAACTTTGAACAGATATATATATATATGTATAGATATAGATATGTAATAATTATTTTTCTCTGTATTTTTTAACAATAAATATATTAAACATACTTACATATTACATCATGGGCAGATGTCAGTTGCACTATTGACGTCATAGCCCATAACTGCCTCAGTTCACTGAATTATTTCTAGACCATGAATAGCTTAAATTGAATGCCTAATAGAGTATTATTAAAATAATCTAGTATTAATACAAAACAGGTTGAATACAAAGCGACGGCTCAAGGCTACAAGTTCATTACACAAAAGTAGGTGCGGTGACTCCGCTCACAGAGAGAAAAAAGACTGGTGTACAATAGGTTCAGTTTTTGTATAATATACTAGCGAACGTCACGCGGTGTCACCCGCGTAGTTCCCGTTCCCGTGGGGATACGGGAATAAAATATAGCCAATGTTCAACGCAAAGAGTGTAGCTTCACGACAGTGAAAGAATTTTTCAAATCGGTCCAGTAGTTCCGGAGCCTATTCGTTACAAACACACAAACAAACAAACAAACAAACAAACAAACAAAAAAAACAAATCTTTCCTCTTTATAATATTAGTATAGATTAGCGGACGTCACGCGGTTTCAGCCGCGTAGTTTCCGTTCCCGTGGGAATATGGGAATAAAATATAGCCTATGTTCACCGGGAAGAGTGTAAGTTCCCAACAGTGAAATAATTTTTCAATTCGGTCCAGTTGTTTCGAAGCCTATTCGATGCAAACAAACAAACAATCAAATCTTTCCTCTTTATAATATTAGTATAGACTAGTTTTCAGCCGTGAATTTGTTCGGTTAATAAATTGTAGAAATTTTGAATTTTTTTTTATACCACTGGAGTGGCAGACAAGCATAGGGCAGCGCGATTGTGGCGCCTCTGGTGTTGCAAACGTCCATAGGCTGCGGTGACGACCCTGTAAATACCTTCTAAGTCCCCTTAAAAAAATAGATCTCCACTTTAACTATTAATACTTTCAAGCTGAGACTGCGGAGGTACTTGATCGAAGCTCGGCGTGAATTCGGTCTTATAAATATAAATATGTCGTTTATTTGAATCTTTGTGAGATTCAAATAGACGACATTTAAAACGAGTTGGGAGTGATGGGACACGGATATGCGCCAGTGCGCGCTGATGGAAGCAAGCACACACCAGTGGTGTGTGCGTGTTTTTATCTGTGAGCCGAGCTTGTGCTTGAGTTGCTTGACTGCAGGAAGGTTATGGATGATCTAAAAATCTATATTATTCTTATACCTATATGTTCGATGTGATTATTTTATAAATTCTTTTTATTATTCTTTTAATAATCTAATTATTTACTGGCTTGTGTCTGCATGATGACACTGTGTTGTTATGCAGACATAAGTCATGGGTACTGTATGGGGCATACTTGTGATGTGCATACGTTAAATAATGTTAAATTATCAAAAACATGTTGAAAAAATGTTTTTTGTAGCTTGCCTACTTGATGTGTGTGTTACACCTTGATCAATTTGTTTGCACGAATATTAAGTGTGGGTTCAGTCACCGTGATCGGCGATAGCGATTGTTAGGGCAGTCGCGAGCGTCGTCGCAGACACCGAGAGCGCGAGGTCTCGCTGCCCCCGTCGCGTCGTCGTCGTAGAATGGAATGCTGATGGGACTATCAGTATCATAACGTATTTTTTCTTTCTTAATTCTACTGATTTTATCATGTTTTTTAATGTTGTTTTAAATTTTTGTTATTATTATTATTTTTCATGCCTTGATAATGTTCGTTTACTATTTTTTTTTTTGTTTCTTTTGTGCCTACTTACTGGACGGCTAGATACCGATTGGCTTCCGTGGCGCGTTAGGGGTCTGGTTGAAAACCAGCGCTAGGCACCAGTCTAGCACACGCTGAACCAGGCCCCATTCAGCACGCTTGAGGGATTGCATGGAAAATCACAATATTGTTATTTTTTATTATTATATATTTGTTATGTATCTCGAAGGCTACTGAGTAAAAAATATTTTCTTTCTTTCTTTCTTTCACTTAGTCTCTAGGCGAAATAACATAATAATTTCTAGCTTATGATAGGTCTCCTATTAATATTCGTACATTTTTTATTACATCCATACGAAAACCATTTTCTATTATGTGGGTCGTAGTAGTAGTAGTATAAAAATTCATTCAGCAGTTTCTGCATTTAGGATGGGTCATACACAAATTCTTAGTTTATATTATCACTAGCTGTTCCCCGCGGCTTCGACCGCGTAGAATTCGTTATCTCGTAAGAGTCGTTATATCGTAAAATCATAACACTCCCTTTGCGCAGTCGGTTCAAAAGTAGCCTATGTCCTTCCCAGGGCCTCGAACTATCCCGATACGAAATTTTATCTCAATCGCTCCAGCCGTTTAGGCGTGAAAGCGTAACAGACAGACAGTAGGGATATTATTAGGGATTAACCTTAACAATTTTTTTTCGATATCCTTTGTAGAACATAGAGCTAGTATATTCTCTTCTCATAAAGATATAAACATATTCACTTTTTGTTATTTTATTGTATGTACATAATCTTTAATCAATCAAATCTGTCAACTGTTCGCATGCAACGAAATTATAGTTTTTAACCGACTTCAAAAAAAGGAGGAGGTTCTCAATTCGTCTGTATGTATTTTTTTTTATGTATGTCAAGCGATATTTCCGTCAATTATAGACGGATTTCAAAATTTCTTTTTTTGTTGAATAGGGTTTACTTCCGAGGTGGTCCCATTTTCACCAAGTCAGGATGTGATGATGGGATCCAGGAGAAAACGAGGGCAACCACCGAAAATTGTAGGGACAACTAGTGCGCTTGTTAACTTTTTAATTAAGTGCTTTAATGTTCTACATTTTAATGAAGGTCTGGAGTCGATCTGATGATAGAGTCGAAAGACAGTCGAGGGCATTCCTTAACAATTTACAGCAGTTACCTTGTGTTTGGGCTTGATTGATTTGTATTGATGAGAACTTTACACTTAGATTGATAGATCCGACTTTAAAAAAAAAGGAAGTTCTCAATGTTTTATGTATGTTCACCGATATTTCGTCAATTATAGACGAATTTCAAATCTGCTTTTTGTTGGATAGAGATCACTGCTGAGGTGGTCCCAATTTCACCAAGTCAAAATCTGATGATGGGATTCAGGAGAAATCGAGGGCAACCACCGAAAATTGTAGGGACAACTAGTGCGTTTGTTAACTTTTTAATTCAGTGCTTAAAGGTACTACAATTTAATGAATGTCTGGAGTCAATCTGATGATGGAACCGAAAGACAGTCGAGGGAATTCCTTAACGATTTAAAGCAGCTACCTTGTGTTTGGGCTTGATTGATTTGTATTGATGAGAACTTTCACCTAGATAGATATTTTTCGATTCACCCGTCACTTAAAATGATAAAAAAAAAATTTTTCAATAAAAAATAAAACCGACTTCAAGCAAATCCTGAAAAATAAAATTTACTTAGCACAAAGTAATATGTTTTTTGATTTATCATATTTAATTCAATATAATATTGAAGTTGGTGCCATCAATATAATACCTACATAAAACTATGGGTTTACTTGGCGCCGACTTCAATATGATATTGAATAAAATCTGATAAATCAAAATACATATTACTTTGTGCTAAGTAAATTTTATTTTTCAGGATTTGCTTGAAGTCGGTTTTATTTTTTATTGAAAAATTTTTTTTGTAGCCATTTTTTTTTTCTTAAATGACATAATAACATTCGAAATGAGGTCTAATTTTATTTATGCTATGATAATGGCGACAACTGGCAGCATTGGTGAAATCTAGTACGTTCTTGTAGTAAGATGTCTACCACAAATTTGATTCCCATATATAGCACTTGGGAGTATTTTGGAAATTCACCAATATGGGCCATGTACCCCATATGTCACATCTATACAATATTATAAAGTGGAACGAGCTGATTGCTTGTTTGTCCGTTTCATTCTCCAAAACTACTGGACGGATTTTAAAAGTGTTTATACTGTTGGAAAGGTACACTATTCCCGGTGAACTAGGCTATATTTTATCTCTGTATTCCCACGGGAACGGGAACTACGCTGGTGAAAGTGCGTGACGTCTGCTAGTATGGGATATGAAAAGAAATGGTGGTGTCTTGGTAATAGAACGTATTTGATTACCTGCAGTAGCAAGTACTGCTGATTGGAAAAAGAGTCAAAACAAAATTATATTATTGATACTCTTGATTGAAGGCACTTGATGGAACTTGCTACACATATTGAAAACTTCACTTGTACTGTTCCACAATATTTATTATTATAATACCAAAAATTATATTGTCTGAGTTTTTTTCAATTCAATTCTCAATGCTTTATTGCGTTCCACAATGTTGACAACTTAGGTGGTAGGTACAAATTATTAGATCATCGTGGACCCTGTGGGGCACAGCAAAATAAATATGAAAGAGAGGCAGAGTGTGCACTTTTTTTTCCTCTTAAACTCGAACTTGCAAAGGTACTTTTCTCTCTTAGGTCTAAGGTGATTCCTACACGAAATTTAAGGAGGATTTTTTTTGTCTAAATAATACTTTCCTTTTTTTTTGTTTTTAAATCCAATTTATAAATTGTGTATTGTGTATTCACTAAAGGTCAAGGTTAGGTAATGTCATGAATCCTTATTAAGTATATTAAATGTTTTTAAATACATACTTTTTGTTGTTTGTTGTTAATTTCACTAAACGTTACATGCATCTCATTAGATATGAATATTATTATATTGTTCTTATGTCAGTAAATACTATGTGTCGCATTCATTTCTTTCAATGTTGATTTATACCAATTTGCTAAATAATATCTAGACTATCTTAATTTAATATTGTATACAAGTCACTAAAAATTATGTCCGTGTCATTAAATATCTTGTTTGTGTCATTAATTATTATATCTATGTCATTAAATTGAATTACTTTACATTTTTGTGTCATTAACTATTTATTTTCATTGAATATTTTACTAAGCCATGTCAAGATTTATCGTTAAAATATTCATTTATGTTATAATAGCATTTTTGTGTCAGGAATTGTTTTAATTTATTGACAAATGTATAGTATATTGGTTCATTTTTCACTTCTACAGGGAGTTTGTTAAAAATCTTTATAGACATCACATATGTGCTTGTTGAGTGGATTTCTAATTTAGAGGCTGGTAAATTCAATCTATCCTTATGGCGCAGTAAATACTTTTGTTGCTTGTGTTTTCGCTTTTTATAGAATTTTGGGTTTCTATGTACGAATTTGCATATTTCCAAAATGTAAATACAGGGCAGTGGTAAGATTTTGTACTCTTGGAAATGCTTGTTTTTGACCTATAGACCTTTAACTATTGGGCTAGAATTGTCAAAAAGATTTTATTTAATAAATAAGTATCAGCGTCTTTCTCTTGAAAGTTTTTAACGATGCAAACTGCGTATTGTAATACAAATGATAATAAAGAGTATAATTAAGACACACTAAGAATAATTTTCAACATAATATTATACCAAAAGAACACTTTTAAGAACACTCCATAAAACTTGGTATAACTTAATAAGAAAATTTCCTTTACTTACCCGATCTGGCACACTTGAATGTCTCATTAAAGTTGCCCGGGAAATTATCCCGGAGCCCTTAATCCTCAGACCTCATTAAAAATTTTGTCGGACCTCGTAGGATTTTCTGCCAATGTTCTTACCTGAAAAGAGCAAAATTCTTATTATTCTATTGCGGAAAATGAATGACATACAGTATTCATGGGTCAGACTGAAACTGGGTCAAAGTTGTTTCTCGTACGTGTTTAGAAGTAACTTATACTGGACCAGTGGTTCTTAAAGTTGTAGCGGGCTGACACATCTAACAAAATTTTTCAATTTTATGGTCAGGTGGATTTATCTATACTAATATTATAAAGAGGTAAAGTTTGTGTGTTTGTATATTTGTTAAATTGTAAGGGGTAATCTCGGGATCTACAGAACCGATTTTAAAAATTCTTTCACCAAAAGAAAGCTACGTTATTGTGGAGTGTCATAGGCTATATAGCATCACGCTACAACGAATAGGAGTGGAGCAATAATAGTAAATGTTTCAAAAACGGGGTAAAAGTTATTCCTTTTGAGAGCTTCGTTGCGTGTGCTGCGTGACTAATATTATTTAACCGACTTCAAACAAGGAGGAGGTTACTCAATTCAACCGTTTTTTATTTTTTTTATATGTTTGTTCGCCCAGAACTCCGTTGTTTATGGACCGATTTGAAATTTTTTTTTTCGTTCGAAAATAAATACTCCCAAGGTGGTCCCATTTTAAGGAAGCCAGGATCTGATTATGGCATCCTGGAGAAATCAAAGGGAACTTTTAAAAATTGTAGGGGCATCTAGGGCGTTTGTAATTTTTTTTTATTAAGGGCTTTAAAGTAGTACAACTTAATGAAGGTCTGGAGTCGATCTGATGATGGAGACGAAAGACAGTAGAGAGAATTCCCTAACGATATACAGCAGTTACTTTGTGTTTGGGTTTGATTAATTTGTACTGTAGAGAACTTTACACCTAGATAGATAATTTGCAGTACACACGACACTAAAAATAGTGAAAAAAAAATTTTAACGAAAAAGAAACCGACTTCAAACAAAACTAAAAACTGAAAAATAAAATTTACTTAGCACCAAGGTAAGTATATTCTGATTTATCAGATATCATCTATACTAATATTGTAAAGAGGTAAAGTTTGTGTTTGTATATTTGTTAAGTTGTAAGGGGTAATCTCGGGATCTACTGAACCGATTTTAAAAATTCTTTCACCAATAGAAAGCTACGTTATTGTGGAGTGGCTATATAGCATCACGCTACAACGAATAGGAGCGAAGCAGTAATAGTAAATGTTTCAAAAACGTTTGAAAAGTTATTCCTTTTGAGAGCTTCGTTGCGTGTGCTGCGTAAATATTTATAGTTATGTAAAAATTATGTACCTACTACAAAATTGTTTCTCTTAAAAAGTTCTAAAAAAAATTGCGCAATTTTTTAGAACTTTAGATAGACACATGTCTTCACATGTCACATGTGTTTCGGTTGGTGCACAATAACCATTTTAATGGCAATCATTTTTTTTCTACAATAATGCCACGGGATACTTCTTTCATAAACGAAATTGTTCTTAAAAATAATGCGACAGGAATACACGCGACGACGAACCTTTCTCTCTCTCTCTCTCTCTCTCTCACGTTGTATTGAATATTAACGACGAGACACTACGGGACTAAACACAACGTGACGGGAGTAAATGCGACGGGAACAGATAATTCTCTCTCTTATGTGGCGCAAACGAAATTGCGCGGGTCAGCTAGTAGTAAAGATTTCTTAATGGCGACTCGTGGAATTACGTAAAGCTGTCTTATCTAAATTATAAAGAGGACAGACAACTCAAAAATAACTGATAAGTAGGTACTATTTAAAAAAAATAAAAACACTAGCTACACTATCGCTGACTAATATCCTACTAATATTATAAATGTGAAAGTTTGTAAAGATGTTTGTATGTTTGTTACTCTATCACTCTCTAATGGCTGTGTGGATCTGGCTGAAATTTGGTACAGGTATAGATTATAGTCTGGAATAACACATAGGCTTTTTATCCCGGGAAAATGTTCCCACGGGAAGCGGGAACGGGAACCAAATTTTACGCGGGCGAAGCCGCGCGCTTCAGCTAGTAAGCTATATTTTATCTCTGTATTCGAATGGAAATTACGCGGTTGAAACGCGACATTCCCTAGTTTGTTTTAATTCGAGTAAAAATATGTTTGATTATTAACTCGGTTGGGGTCCTTTCGGCCCACTGGATATTTGCTCATAGTTTGAGAAATTCTGTACTGGATTGTATAAAATGCACCACACACAAACTCTATTACTACGTCTAAATCGTATTGTAGCTCATGGCGGGAAAGAGTGGACGGCCGGTTACCGTCTATTTACTTTGACGGTATTATGCGGAGGAGGAATATGGAATTAGTAGTTTGTTTGTACAAAATGTACTTTAAAGTAATTCCTAAATATGAATAAACACTACTGCATAGATTTTAGTTTAATTTTCGAATATTATTGCATGAAACTACACAAAGCAATAGGTCTCCTAAAGCATGATTACCAATAAATTTGCCGTGAGGTGACGACAGACGGACAGCGAAGTCTTAGTACGGAACTCAAAAAAGCCCCACATACATAAAATAACAACCTTTCCACCTTGACCATTCATCTAGACCAGTGATGGGCAAAGTACGGCCCGCGGGCCAACTCCGGCCCGCGAAAGCTAAATGTGCTTTCGCGGCCCGCCAACGGTCCTTGAAAAAGGGCCTATCTGTTATTTCGGGCTATAATACATTTCTATAGGTACCAAATTTCAGCCAGATCCGTTCAGCCGTTATGAAAGAGATACATCCTCACATCAATATTAGAAATAAGTAAGAATAAGTTTCAAGCACAAAATGCATGTTTCCTATAAATCTGGCCCTCCTCTGAAATTTCTTAATATTTCCGGCCCACCATTCAGAAAGTTTGCCCACCACTGATCTAGACCTTGATAATGCCGTGAGGTGAAACCGGTCAGGTTTATAATAATAAATATTGTGTAACAGTACAAGTGTCGTTTTTAATAATGTGCCGCAAGTTCTACGAAGTGCCATCAATAAACAGTATAAATAATCTAAAAACCTTTCTCAATTACCTATCTAATTTTTCTCAGCCATCAAATTAATAAGCGTATTATGTACATTATGACCTTCAACTACGGAGTCTCGCCTCATTTCAGCATCCGACACCCCCATGGGAAGATGGATCTTATCCTGCGTAATATTTATCGCCGGAATACTGAGATAGTCGCATAAATTCATATTATGCTTATGTAGAAGATTGTATGTATTATGCATGTGGTGTTAAATATGACGGGATGTACGTCATGTGTTTGTGGAGCAGTTTGGTATTGCAAAATCATACGTAGATAGGCCTTGCTCACTGGTTAGGCAGAGGTATTAAGCGAGCACATTTTACTACCTAATCTATACTAATATTATAAAGAAGTAAAGTTCGTGAGTTTGTTAAATTGTAAGGGGTAATCTCGGGATCTACTGAACCGATTTTAAAAATTCTTTCACTAATAGAAAGCTACGTTATTGTGGAGTGTCATAGGCTATATAGCATCACGCTACAACGAAAAGGAGTGGAGCAGTAATAGTAAATGTTTCAAAAACGGGGGAAAAGTTATTCCAACGAATAGGAGTGGAGCAGTAATAGTAAATGTTTCAAAAACGGGGGAAAAGTTATTCCTTTTGAGACCTTCGTTGCGTGTGCTGCGTAAATATTTATAGTTATGTAAAAAATATGTACTAAGTACAAAAATGTTTCTCTCAAAAACAATCTAAAAAAATTGCGCGATAGCATGTGTCTATCTTTGGGTATGTGCACAATAACCATTTTAATGGCAATCAATTTTTTCTACAATAATGACACGGGATACCTCTTTCATAAACGAAATGGTTCTTAAAAATAATGCGACGGGAATACACGCGACGAGAAATATTTCTCCCTCTCTCTCTCTCTCTCTCTCTCTCTATCACACGTAGTAGGTATTGAATATTAACGACGAGACGCTACGGGAGTAAACGCAACGCGACGGAAGTAAATGCGACGGGAACAGGTAAAACTCTCTCTTATGTGGCGCAAACGAAGTTGCGCGGGTCAGCTAGTTATTATATAAACTAGCTCTTGCCCGCGACTTCGTATATATGATAAAATGCCAATTTCATTGCTCTCTGCTTAGCCCCTAGGATATGCAGCGTGATAATATATAGCCTATTTGAAGACCCACTTACAAATAGATATACCTCTGGTGCAAAATTTGAATCAAATCTATTGAGTACTTTTCGAGATCCTTCGGACACAGCAAAGCAAACAGACAAACAGACAAAATTTTTTCTAACTATATTTTCGGCTTCGGTATCTTAAGTTGCACACCCAGCGAGTATTTTTGTTTATATTTCCAATGTACAGTTTTGACTTTTCTATCATTTTATTATATGTATAGATTTTGTTTTCCATGTGAGATGGTGAGCCTCTTAGAGTATAAATTAGTTTCTAAAATATATACTCTAAGCCACTCTAAGGTGAGCCTATACCTAGGTTTAATGAACTTTATTTCTCATAAGAACAATAGTTCGCTTAAAATGAGAATTAACAATTTGGTTTCCAAATAGATATACCTCTGGTTAGTTATGAAGCTTACTTAGTTAATACCTACTTATTATTGTAGAATTACTTAAACATAATTTCCTCGAAAGCAGCTTAGTCTAGTTCGATCAAGAGATATTATACGTACGACGTACGATCAACATACCGATGTTTTAAGTTTGTTTTCAAAGATACTCATTACCTTTATAAGCTACTAGCGGACGTCACGCGGTTTCACCCGCTTAGTTCCCGTTCCCGTGGGAATACGGGAATAAAATATAGCCTATGTTCACCGCGAAGAGTGTACCTGTCCAACAGTGAAAGAATTTTTCAAATTGGTCCAGTAGTTCCGGAGCCTATTCGTTACAAACAAACAAATCTTTCCTCTTTATAATATTAATATAGATTTGTCTCCCATATTAGATGGTGAACCTATATATTATGTATAAGGTGAAAATTATTTGCTGTATGGGAGCCCCATTTTATTTCTGTTTTTAGTATTTGTTGTTATAGCGGCAACAGAAAAACATAATAGATATATGTAAAAAAAATTTTCAATAAAAAATAAAACCGACTTCCAACAAATCCTGAAAAATAAAATTTACTTAGCACAAAGTAATATGTATTTTGATTTATCTGGTTTTATTCAATATCATATTGAAGTCGGCGCCAAGTAAACCCATAGGTTTATGTAGGTATTATTCATGGCACCAACTTCAATACTATATTGAATAAAATCTGATAAATCAAAATACATTTTACTTTGTGCTAAGTAAATTTTATTTTTCAGGATTTGTTGGAAGTCGGTTTTATTTTTTATTGAAAATTTTTTTTTCATTATTTTAAGTGACGGGTGAACCGAAAAATATATCTATCTAGGTAAAAGTTTTCATCAATACAAATCAATCAAGCCCAAACACAAGGTAGCTGCTGTAAATCGTTAAGGATTTCCTTCGACTGTCTTTCGGTTCCATAATCAGATCGACTCCAGATATTCATTAAATTGTAGTACATTAAAGCACTGAATTAAAAAGTTACCAAATGCACTGGTTGTCCCTACAATTTTCGTTGGTTGCCCTCGATTTCTCCTGGATCCCATCATCAGATCCTGATCTGATTAAAATAGGACCACCTCAGAAGTAAACGCTATTCAAGAAAGAAAACAATTTAAATCCGTTTATAATTGACGGAAATATCGGTGAACATACATAAAACATTGAGAACTTCCTTTTTTTTTGAAGGCGGATCTATCAATCTAGGTGCAAAGTTCTCATCAATACAAATCAATCAAGCCCAAACACAAGGTAACTGCTGTAAATTGTTAAGGAATGCCCTCGACTGTCTTTCGACTCTATCATCAGGTCGACTCCAGACATTCATTAAAGTGTAGAACATTAAAGCACTTAATTAAAAAGTTACCAAATGCACTGGTTGTCCCTACAATTTTCGTTGGTTGCCCTCGATTTCTCCTGGATCCCATCATCAGATCCTGATCTGATTAAAATAGGACCACCTCAGAAGTAAACGCTATTCAAGAAAGAAAACAATTTAAATCCGTTTATAATTGACGGAAATATCGGTGAACATACATAAAACATTGAGAACTTCCTTTTTTTTTGAAGGCGGATCTATCAATCTAGGTGCAAAGTTCTCATCAATACAAATCAATCAAGCCCAAACACAAGGTAACTGCTGTAAATTGTTAAGGAATGCCCTCGACTGTCTTTCGACTCTATCATCAGGTCGACTCCAGACATTCATTAAAGTGTAGAACATTAAAGCACTTAATTAAAAAGTTAACAAGTGCACTAGTTGTCCCTACCATTTTCGGTGGTTGCCCTCGTTTTCTCCTGGATCCCATCATCAGATCCTGACCTGGTGAAAATGGGACCACCTCAGAAGTAAACCCTATTCAACAAAAAAATAAATTTTGAAATCCGTCTATAATTGACGGAATTATCGCTTGACATACATAAAAAAAAATACATACAGACGAATTGAGAACCTCCTCCTTTTTTTGAAGTCGGTTAAAAATTTCATGAAAACGGTTCATGAGATTCAACTTGGTGACAACAGACGGACAGCAGAGTCATTAATGACGATCGGGTGTTTAACCTTTAGATATGGAACCCTAAAAACTAAATATTCTTCTAAATACCTCAGCATATAATTCCACTATTCAATACCACAGACTCTTGGATTTCGCTATTAGTAATTTAAAGACCAAACTAAAAGTTTCAACAATTCCCAAGAGAAAACCTTAATCCGAGCTAACTTTTAGCTCATTAGCTAATTAGAAACTCTTCGAATGGGCGCTATAATTTACACAAACGATTCTGTGAGGCACTCCAAGGACTGCATTGGAGATGGATTTATAAGGCGGCTAATTGAATAAATGATGTGAAGGCTCCGCCGCCTGGCCCAATTTGTACAGTGGTATTTTTTTACGTGAGGGAAAATCCTGCATGGATACTATACCGACTAAAAAACCTCACGCATCCTGCCTATGGTTGGCAGCCCCGAGTAAGCCCTCGGAAGGATACCTCAGGACTTCCATTCCCTACAATTGACCACTTTGTGAGATTTTCATTATAGAGCGTTACCGTGCTTCGATAGGCACGTTAAGCCATGGTCCCGGTTGAAAACCCGGCTTGAAATATTCAAGAGCAGGTAATCACAACCGACTACTTTCTATTTCCATCCTACTTCCTGCTATCCTACTAATATAAAAAATGTGAAAGTTTGTGAAGAAGTTTGGATGTTTGTTACTCAATCACGCTCTAACAGCAGAACAAATTGAGCTGAAATTTGGTACTGAGATAGCTTATAGTCTAGAATAACACATAGGCTACCGGGTACCGAATTTGACGCGGGCGAAGCCGCGAGCTTCATCTAGTACGGTAAATAGTTCATCACATATTACGTGGGACTACATGCAATTAGTCAGTACTAGCTGATGCGCGCGGCTTCTCCCGTGTGAAATTTGGTTCCCGTTCCCGCTTCCCGTGGGAACATTTTCCCGGGATAATAGTAGCCATGTGTTATTCCAGACTATACTCTATCCCTGTGCCAAATTTCAGCCAGATCCATTCAGCCGTTAGAGCGTGATTGAGTAACAAACATCCAAACATCTTTCACAAACTTTCACATTTATAATATTAATAGTAGGACGACCATTGTATAGGTAATATGCCTTGGCTAACATTTCGATTTTTCGTGTTTCAAATAGGATACCACTGTTTTAACAATGAAGGCACAAATGTTGCCCTCAACATCGGAATCTTGACATAGTGCATTTTCGTGAAATTCCTTACTCTATTTAGCATATTGTTATAAAATATTCATATTATATCTTATTAGTAAAATGAACTAATCACAATCTTCAAAAAGTCTGAAAATAAAATGAGGCAATTCTATTTTATCGTTCCAACTTTCCAAAATTATGAGTCTTAATAGCTTTAACGACTTTCCTGTCTCTTCAGAGACTAACAAAACGTCAAACGATTATAAAAGTGAAACGACAAACGTTAAATTTAATATGCACGAACAGGGAAAAATATTAACGTTAATTTAACGAAGTCACAAAGTGGGACTACCGTCATCTGTATTGGGATAAAAGTGTGTGTTTTCATGTAGAGTTCTTGTTTGTGTGTATTTAAGAAGTTATTATATCTTTTAAACTATTCTAGAAATATTAAAAAATAACAAAACGTACCTATAAGGTCGGTTGAGAGTAGTGTCGGTGGTCCAGTGGATGTCAGAAGAATTAGGTTCGAGTCGTGCTCGGAACCGATATTTTTTTTCCACTTTTTTGTATTTTAAAACAGTTAAGACGATTAGTCAAATTATAAAGTACGATACGGTCAGCATACAACAGTACAATGCACTGATGCATTTAAGTCCCACGGAGATCCTAGTCTCATCTGATAAAGGTCGACCAGGCTTCTAGCAGAATGGCGAAGAGAAAGAACACTCGGGGTTAAACCCTGTACCAATCCCAGATGGACTGGTACAGGGTTTAACCCAGCGTGGTTAGGCCCATCACTCTCCAAAAATGATAGGACGAGGTCTATTTCCCTTCGTGAATTCCGATGGGTTACTGTAATTGATATATTAATCCAACAATAGGTACATCGAATATGCACTTACACAGATTACATGACATCCCATCTTCAATGTCTGTAAAAGAAAACTTTAAATCTATACCATCAAGAATATTCAAATATTCTACCAAACATGATAAAACACGTGTAAGAAATGTGAAACAAAACAACAGTGACGCTATTTTCTACAAACTTTCTTTGAACGAACATTCTACAAAACTAAATCATTCCAATTCCAAAGACGGCGCACTATTAATTAAACTCCCCTAAACACCTATAAATATAAGCTTTTTAATTTAATTAACTTATTCTTCGGCCACGATTTACTTCGGCACCCGTCGTCGTTCGTCATTCGGCACGCTAATGCCGCTAAAAGCCCGTAGATCACGCGAGATGGCGCTGAAGTCAAAACACACAAATCATGTTTAGTCGGGTCACGACCAGCGACGAGAACGGACGTTATTTATGTACTGTTCTTAAATGTTGATTGACACGCAAGCTTTCAAGTGAATTTTGGTAAGTTTGAAATATTGGCACGTAAACTTCAGTAGTTTAGATAAAAGCAAAAATGCTGATAGCCAGCTCAAATATTAAGCTATTTCTTTTGATTGGTGGAATGGGCATACGAAAGTACTACTACCTAGAATTTCTAGGACGTTCAAGTATGAGAAGAAAGATCGTTGGACCGAATTCTGAAGATGCTTTCAAAATAATATAAGTATAAGAAACAGCGGAACAGATTAAATCACTCGCTGGTGAAGCTAGCACATCATGCCTTATCCCTATTTTAGTACATAGTAGGCATCTACCCAAAAAATTAAAATAAGCCTATATATTTTCGTCAATTGAATAGAAAGATCTACACATTTTATTATATTCAGCTACATATAAGGTATTATATTCGAAAGTTCAGAAGATAGACAGGTAATATACTTGTAAAATCGATCCAGTCGATGAAAAGTTTTAAGGGTAATATAAAAAGTGGAAGTAAGCGGGACAAATTCATACCGATCTGTTATCGTAGAGAACTTGGCCTATAAATGGCGCCGACGAGTCATTACATGATGTTTTGAGTGTGGCTACGAAACAGGCGATTTTATATTAACATTTATAGAAGAGCACAGTAAGAAAAAGCGGAGGCATAGTGTACGCCCACACTTTTTAAACGACTTCAAAAAAGGAGAAGGTAATTCGACCATATATATTTTGTACATAGTTTTTGTCCCACGTAAGAGGTGGTGAGCCTATTGCCGTGTTGAAATGCACAGGTTGTAACGACCGAATTTTCAAGCCGCCAATAAGGTTTTCAAGTTGAATTAACAACTGTCGTGTTAACCAACGGCCTAACCTTGCCTTCCGAGCACGGAATCGTTCGCAAATGAAATGTCCAAAGTGGTTACCAATTCAAGGACCAGCCATAGCGGATTTTGCTTCCTTCAGGGATCTGAAGATATCTTTGTGGCGAAGTCGGTAGTGATACTGCCTGCCGCGCTGGAGGTCCTGGGTACGATTCCCGGGTCGGTCCAAATATTTGTGTGATCCACAAATGTTTGTTTCAGAGTTTGGGTGTTTTCTATGTTTAATATATATGTATTTAGAAATATTTAAGTATGTATATCAGTCGATGCGACGAGGCGAGATGATGTTGTGTGTGAATGTCCACAAATATTTATTAATTTATTTTTATATCTCGAACTATGTTATTCTTTTAGTCTGAGATGTATATACGCTTATTTTGTTGCTCCACTCATTGATCATGTCAACTTCGGCGCCTCGCGCTCAGGATATTTTATGACAAATGTATTTCGTCTCAAAATCTCGTATAAGTGACCTTACTTTTCGAACTTTTAACTATGCATTAGTAGTTATAGACGATTGAGGGAGTTTTGAGAATGGCAAGATAGAATTTTTGAAATGCTGAATTTGCAAGATTAAGGGTAAGTTTAGAAACGAAGACTGCAAAATCATGATCTAAAACCAACGTTACTCATAATGAACTAAGCTAATCACGAAATATCACTCTTAAAGACAAGATAGAATTAACACGAAAATAACAGTAATGTAAAAAGTTTTTCTAACAAAAAATAACAGGATTCGTTGTTCAGCAAAACCCTCACCGTTGTAGAAATGTTTTAATGTACTCTTTACAACATTAAACACCGAAAAATGTGACGGAGTCTCACTGTAAGCGTGTTACGTGCTACTGAACACACTATTTTGTATTAAATAAGAGAGCATTTCATTAGCGCTCTTAGCGATTTTTGGTTGGGATAAATCGTACCGTATGAGTAAGCGTCATAAATACATGATATTAGCTCTCCCTCGGAGCTGCATGATGAAAAAATGAATTGACAATTCGAGTCATCGATATCCTGTTTTCACGTCTATCGGCCATGAATACCATAGAATCTTGTAAAAGCGATCTTGTTTCATAAAATTGCGAGAAATCAGGCGATATACAATTTTTTTTAAATATTAATCTCGCTAAATCGACGCCGCCAGTCTGATGGAAAGCCGTGGCGCGTGAGGGTTTTGCTGAACAACGAATCCTGTTATTACTAGTGTTTTCCTAAGTACAGCCACAACCACAACACACGGTCTATGCCTAGGCCTGAGACCTATGTTCAGCAGTGGACTGCCAAAGGCTGATTTGATTAATTGACTAGTGTAATTTTCAATGGAGCTTTTTTGTTGCGCTTCCACACCTAAGTAACTAAACTTACTTATAAATTTATAATATACCGATTATAATGTTACTTAACCATACGTCTATTGTCAAATAAAATTCGGAACACGGTCTAAAATAGAAATATGTCGGTTCACATTCAGCGCGTTAATAGTGAAGCTTAAAAGCTTTCATATTTGACAAGCCCCAAAATGGACGTGTGAATGTTTTCATTGTTTGTCAACCACTAGGTCCATTTACGGTAGTGCTTATTTATCAATGCATATTACACAACTATTCATACAAAAATAACTTGCAAGTTATTGTGAATGCATCACTGTTTAAAACTACTAATGAAAAAAGCAAGTATTTGGTATGTTCGAGGACATGGGTACAGAAACTTATTTTATAACCGTATGGAAATTCCGTTGGATTTCACACCCTGTCAAAAATTTTGACGAGATGGATTCGTCGGATTTTACCAATATTACCACACGGCGCTCCTCTATCCTTTATTACAGGCTATGGATGGGACAGGACACACCCTTAGAGAAGGGCGTAGTTACCTCGCTTAAAGACCGTCACCTTAAAGCAGAGATAACGTCACGAAGATCATGTCATACCGATTGACGCATGGTACGTTTAGTTGAGTGTAAACAAAATTTATAGTTTTGCTACATTAGATGTCAGCGACGATAGCTTAATAGTGGCCAGCGTCACATATTATATGTTTTTAACTAGTTCGATGCTAGTCCAGATCAACTTGAATTAACTTCTAACACATGTAATTGCAATAATGTGCAATTACTTGTGTTATAGTATCCGCAATACGAACTGGCACGTTGGGCCATAAATCATCGGATTCGTGCTACTCTTTCGCACCTACACAGTCTTATGGAGTGGGAGTCGCACCCATAGTGCTATGCAGGTAATCTTTTACGTATTCCATAACAGTATCGACAAAAGTAATGAAATGAAAAATTTAAATATGATTTATTTATTTTTATATCAGCATTGATTTATAAGACAAATGTATTAAATTAAATAAATATTTTAAAATAAGTAGGTTGAGTAGGTGAATTACTAACTAAAAAAAATTCAAATTGACTTTTCTATTGCTAAAATTTAGCTAATTATTTAAGAAAATCTTATTTGCTATTAATATCATATTTTCAACTAAAAGCAAATAACCCACTTAATATCAGATTACGACATATCGACAAATTCTTAAATATTTTATCGACATGGTTCAACCCAAAGTGCCAGTTCGTATTGCGGATACTATAGGAGTAAAAGTATTCTTTTTCATACCTATTTTAATTATTATACCTTCATAACGCTTATAAAGTCTAATGCTCTCAGAACAAGTAATTTAATAAATCGCCACCCGCTCACAATAGGACCACAAGTTTCAACTTATTATGAAACAATGCCCACCCCAGTACTCATTAATGAAAAGGCCCTCCGAGAAATGTAATATTTTATTTGGTTACTCCACGCTGGCTACGAATTCAATGATCCATAAACTTTTATGAAGTATCTATTCAGCAAAAGAATGTCAAAATTTTCTTTCGATGTGTTTACAAATGTCTTTTTATTGCAAGCTTTTATTGAATTTGAAATGTTTGTATACCTATTTACATAGAATTATAACGCAGTTCACTAAATGGTCTAAAGAACTCGAATTATAGTTTTTGACCCTTTGGCTACGGAACTCTAAAAGTATATTGATATATGCCTAATAGTAAAAACTTAAACTGTTTATTAGAGATGCGCCGAATGTGAGTTGAACCGAATTCGAACATTCGGTCGAATATTCGGTATAAAATGTACCGAACCGAATATTCGGCCGAACTATTCGGTTCAAATTAACGCGGTAAACAGCTTAGTACAGGTCAGTCGACGAGGCTGGCGACATTCTTTGAGCGCTAGGCGCGTAGCCCTTACCCACAGGTTGTCGATTCTCAATCGAACGACTTACAACCGTAAAGAAAGTTTACAGTCGAAATGTCTTTTGTCTCACCTTTTGTAACAAATAGTTCACCAGTAAACCTCCGTCTATGCAGAGAATCGCCTTTCTGTTCCTATTATACAGAGTGGTAATTAAAGACCGTGGTTGGAGGAATAGTGCCCTTAATATACATGATGGCAAACTTTGCAGAAAGGAAACATTCCTTTATTTTCAAAAGTAAGTAAAACGGCATTTAAATATTTAAAAATAATCAATTGCTTGAGCTGGGAATCGAACAGACGAGATGAGAAAAAAAATTCTGTATTGTATGATACTAGATAAAAGAGAATAGTGGTTCGCTTAGGTCTACAGATCCTTCAAGCTGTAAAAAATCGAACTTTTTCTTGTGAATAAGAAAGTAGAGGATCATTAATAATCCTCATAGCACACGCCTATATACCGAGTCGAACAGGCAAAGCTTGGTATTCAGGAGCACCGGCTCAATAATGACAACAGCACTCCTTGTGTGACCACACGCGTCGGTAGAGTCATTTGAGAGGGATGGTGAGCTGAACGGACATCAATGAAGAGCTCAAAAATAAAAAATTGGATTTGAGATGAGTGAGGTGAATGTAAATGTGGAATGGAAAATGAGCAGTTAATTTTCACAGAGAGTTAGTTCGGTTGGTATAGTTTTGCACTGGTTTTGAGCGGTCGTCTTTTGTATCGTATTAGTGATAATGGGCATGGCGTGTGACACGAAATCAAGTGAAGAAAAAGTATGTAGGTACTTGCATACAGTATCTTAAAAGGAACAGACAAAAACGGACTCCGTAATGACTTGGACCATTATCTAGTACTGAGCCAGCTCATTACAAAAAAATCTGCCACTCAGTCCTTTCATCTTGTATTGGTGGAAAAAACAAGTATTTTGCGAGTTTATTGCGAGATAAACTTATTCAAAAATGGGTTTGGTCTGCTTGCAGCGAAAACCAGGCATTGTTTAGGAAAATAACGATGAACACTCCGAGATTTTTGGATGCCAAATTAGTCTTATCACCCAAATCTTACTGTGAGTCACCAGAGATCTCTGTATCGTGACGTTAATTATGGTAAATTCCCTAACTATTGAATAATTATTAATTTTGTTAATAATAATATCAACATTCGGTAATTATTCGGCAAATAAACCGAATATTCGGCCGAATACGAACATTCCAAAACTTGCTGAATGTACCGAATTCGAATATTCGGCCGAACATTCGGCGCATCTCTACTGTTTATTATACTGGTTAGTAAGTCGTTTTACACTTAAGTAATTTAGCATTTTTCACATATTAATAAAATATATAAACCATTCTGCCTACCCCGCAAAGAGTATAGCATATAGATAAATAGAGTTAAATGTTAAGTTAAATGTTAAATTAAATGTTGTATACAAACAATTTTATTTTTTTCCCATTTATAGGGTAAATTTTATTTCCTAGCAACATTTTCTGTAAGCTTGTGTGAGTGTCAACGAGTATAAAGACGAGTAGTTTACACCTACATTAATATTGGTTCGGCTTCGCGGGCGCGTACGTATCACTGAGCGACTCTCAGTCTTTGTGTAATAAGTCTATGCCTATTTATGTAAAGTCTTGAAGCTGAATTTGAAGGAATAATTGAATGAGCAGTTTATAATACTAGCTATTTTTGTATGTTTGTTAAGAATAAACTCAAAACTGTGCCGATTTCAAAAAATCTATCTCCATTGGAAAGCTACATTTACCCTGAGTAACATAGGCTAAATTTTATTCCCGTATTCCCACGGGAACGGAAGCTATGCGAAAGAAACCGCGTGACTTCCGCCAGTGTTTTATAAACTTGCTATTTGATAATGCCTTTACAATTATTGAATTGTCTATCAAAGCTAAAAGATAATAATTATATCCAATAACTACTAGCAGACGTCACGCGGTTTCACCCGCGTAGTTCCCGTTCCCGTGGGAATTCGGGAATAAAATATAGCCTATGTTCACCGCAAAGAGTCTAGTTTCCCAACGGTGAAGGAATTTTTCAAATCAGTCCAGTAGTTCCGGAGCCTATTCGTTACAAAAAAACAAACAAACAAACAAACAAAAAAAAAACAAATCATATTAGTATAGATAAACTTAAGAACGGATTTGTATAAAACCAAAATTCAACCACTTTGTTGAAATAAAGCCATAATTAGTTGTAGCTTCGGTGTAACTTCCGACACGATTTATATTCATTAAACCAAATATTAGAGAAACGTTTGTACATTAATCTTAGCAAAATGGCGATGATTTACCGTCAGTTGAATAACTCTCAGATCGCTAGATTATTTGTTACTTTTTAGGGTTCCGTACCCTAAGGGTAAAACCAGGACCCTATTCATTAGACTGCGCTGTCCGTCTGTCTGTCTGTCCGTCATAAAGCTGTATCTGAGAAACATGATATGAAATACAAAACCATAATATACCAAAAACAGAAAAAAGAGGGATGAAAGGGGCCGCCTATACAACAAAGGCGATTTCTTGCCGTTTTTAGGGTTTCGTAGCCAAATGGCAAAAACGGAACCCTTATAGATTCGTCATGTCTGTCTGTCTGCCTGTCCGTCCGTGTGTCACAGTCATTTTTCTCCGAAACTATAAGGCCTATGCCATTGAAACTTAGTAACTAGATGTATTCTGTGAACCGCATTAAGATTCTTATATAAAACTAGAAAAAAAGTAGTAAATTTTGGGGGTCCCCATACTCAGAACCAAAACTCAAATTTTTTTTTTTCATCAAACCCATACGTGTGGGATATCTATAGATAGGTCTTAAAAAATGCTATTGAGGTTCATAACATAATTTTTTTCTTAAATGAATAGTCTGCGCAAGAGACACTTCCAAAGTGGAAAAATGTGTGTCCCCCCCCCTCTAACTTCTAAACTAAGAGAAATATAAATCTAAAAAAATTATATGATGTACATTGCCATAAAAACTACCAACGAAAATTGGTTTGAACGAGATAGAGCTGATAGTTTTTTTTAATACGTCATAAACCGCAATTTTCTGTTAGAACAATCACTACCACTGCGAACGTGTTAAAACATCAATCGAAGTTACAACGAACTATAAGAACTTTTATATTATGTTACTTGCTACTTCGAAACCCTTCCGTGCGCAAGTCCCACTCGCACTTGGTCGGTTTTATATTGTCGAATGATGTTTTCAAATATGAGATACTTGTAGGGAGTGGAGCTACTAATAATTTTCGTCAGCAATTTCTCCCAAAAATGTTTTTGTAGTAATAATTATTTAATTTTTTATTTCTAAACGCATACACTAGCTGCTCCCCTCGGCTTCGACCGCGCAGTTGTCGGTTAGCAGGTCAAATCATAACCCTCCTTTTGCGCAGTCGTTTAAAAAGTAGCCTATGTCCTTCCAAGGGCCTCGAACTATCCCTATACCAAATTTCATCTCAATCGCTCCAGCCGTTTAGGCGTTAAAGCGTAACAGACTGACAGACAGAGTTACTTTCGCATTTCCTTTTCTCTGCAGCTGACTGTAATACTGTATTTCAAAAAAAGCGGTCTTTAAATACATTCATAATATCTGGACACCATAGACGCAATGGTGCGTAACTGACCATTAAAAATGAAGATTTAAATCGAGGTCCTTAATGACCATTGTTTAATGATGCGTCAGTATGCCGTGGTGCCGCGCAGCTGGCTTCAGGGTTTGGTATCAAGTAAATACTAATATTATAAGGAGGAAAGATTTGATTGTTTGTTTGTTTGCATCGAATAGGCTCCGAAACTACGGAACCAATTTTAAAAATTCTTTCACTATTCGAAAGCTACATTAACCCCGGGTGACGTAGGCTATATCTTATTCCCGTTTTCCCACGGGAAATGGAGCTATTTGGGTGAAACCGCGTGACGCCCGCTAGTAGTGCTTAAAAACATTATTTTCCGCAGTCATCTATCAGCAATTCAGCAATCTATTCTAATAAGCATCCTTCTTCGCAGTCGGATAAAAACTGTAGTAGATGATTCTCCACAAATAATATGGCTGATTGAATTGTCATAATTTATTATTTGTTTGTCAGTTTGACTTTAATTTCCCAAGGACGCAAAAATCATGTACCTATAGAGAGGCGCTCCTCTCTATAAAATAGATTGCAGAGGGGCTTATGGCGAGACTTGTGTCTGTAGTATGTGACGCTGTTGCATTAAACTACGTCACTAGGTCACGAGGATCATCTTCATCACCGTCAATCGGATTGAATTTTCACTTTCACAATAAACGTTTTAGAGAGGAACATACGTTTTCTATAAATTTTCAACGGTTTGAATAACATTTTTAAAGGTTTCTACGTGACTGATAGTAGAAAATCTGATAAAAAAAAAATATACGGTTATCAATACAAAAAAAAAATCGAGTAAAATACCTACTTTTTATGTATTAGACCCACTATCAAGAGTTTAAAAAAAGACTTCACAAGGTTTATCTAAAAAATAATCGAATCACTCTTAGAGGGCTCCAATAGTCATGAAAAATAACGCAAGATGCTGATTTGATAAATATCTCATTTATCAAAATAAATTAAGGGGCGGTTAACCCGCACAAGTAGGCATTTGGCGCTCCCCTCGCCCCGGGCGCAAGACACACCGCGCGCCGGCAGCGGCAGTCAACTCTCATGCCACAGTATACAGTATAGTAGAAAGAAACAGCATGCTAACTTTGTTTGACGTAGTAAATGCATCTAACTTTATTAAGTGTAGTGATTTATTAGTTTCGTAAATAAAAATAAATGAGTTAATCGTAAATAAATTATGTATATTATACTATTATTTTTAAGCTAAAGAGTTTGTTTGTTTGTTTAGTTGTTCTAACTCTAGAGTCTAAGAGACTGCTAGTTGAATTTCAAGAGTTTCTTAACAGAATGTCCATTTTTGAAAAATACCAAAATATATAACATCACGCTAAGGCGAATAAGAGCTTAGCAGCAACGAAACATTTTTCGACAACTAGGATATTTCATTTCATTTGAGAGTTTCCGTTGCGTACGTTTGCTACAGTTGCGTAAAAAATGTAAATTACATAATAGCTGGTCATAAAAATTTCTAAAGTTTTCTAAAGTTGGTATGCTAAGTATGAATCACGGGATCATTGTGCAATCCAAAATGGCCGCCGCGGTGTAATCACAAAATTTCATGATGGGTGTCGTTTAAAGGGATTTTTGGTATGCTGAGTACGAATCACGTACTAATTTTGCAATCCAATATGGACGCCGCGCCGTAATCACAAAATGTCATGATGGGTATCGTTTAAGAGGTTTCTTGGTATGCTGAGTACGAATCACGTGATAATTTTGCAATCCAAAATGGCGGCCGCGGTGTAATCACAAAAATTCATGATGGGTATCGTTTAAAGGGTTTTTTGGTATGCTGAGTACGAATTACGTACTAATTTTGCAATCCAATAAGGCCACCGCGCCGTAATCACAAAATTTCATGATGGGTATCGTTTAAGGGGTTTCTTGGTATGCTGAGTACGAATCACGTGATAATTTTGCAATCCAAAATGGCGGCCGCGGTGTAATCACAAAAATTCATGATGGTTATCGTTTAAGGGGTTTTTTGGTATGCTGAGGACAGTCAGTATGTGTACATGTTAATATATTTTATGCTTTATTGTTTCAATTGCTATATATCGTCTTAGTTCTGTTTATTTGTTTGTAATTATGTTTTTGGAGTTGTCTTTTAGTTTTTTTTGTTTCAATTATATTGTGTGTATTTGGATGTAATTTGGTTGATTGGGTTAAATCAGGTTAAACAGTTAGAAATTAGCATTGTTTATTGTAATTTAGGTTTGTTTGTAAATATGTGTGGTTACTTTTGATCTATTTATTTTACTTCTGTGTTGTTTAATAGTCTAAGTTCTGTGCACATGTGCGTGACGTGACATCGCAGGGGCCATCAGAATATCAGCGCTCCGCATCTTATGTCATTGGCAGGGGATGCGCAGCATTTATGCTGAGATGGCGACCCTATTTAAGATGCGCACACATTGCTAATTATTATTTTTATTGTCTTATGTTTAATAGTGCTTGTTCTGTCAATGATTTATTATGTAGTGTGCGTGTCGTAAATAAATGTATTTTCTTTCTTTCTTTTCTTTCAAATCACATGATAATTTTGCAGTCCAAAATGGCCACCGCGCCGTAATCACATAATTTCGTAATGAATGTCGTTTAATGGGTTTTTTCGAATGCTGAGTACGAATAACATGATCATTTTGGAATTCAATTTGGCCGCCTAAGCTATTTAGGCCCACTTGCGCGGAGAGTCGAGTTAAATATATAAATATAGAGTTAGTAAGCTCTGAGTTAAATAAATAACTTCTTAACTCTGACCACGTCTTGCACAGTTGCAAATTGGCACGCGGTTAACTAACTCACAGTAAACCGAACAAGTTTTTTTAGTCTGTGTCGTTCCATGCAATCCAACCACACACAAATGTTAGAACGAAGAATGGAACATGTGTCTCTATCTCTTTTACACTACAGTCTGCTACGTATGATTTACGATACTACCATACTTACGATACTACCATTTACGATACCAATCATAAAATTTTGTGATTACGGCGCGGCGGGCATATTGGATTGCAAAATTATCACGTGATTCGTACTTTGCATACCAAAAAACCCCTTAAACGATACCCATACAGTCTGCTACGTATGATTTACGATACTACCATACTTACGATACTACCATTTACGATACCAATCATAAAATTTTGTGATTACGGCGCGGCGGGCATATTGGATTGCAAAATTATCACGTGATTCGTACTCTGCATACCAAAAAACCCCTTAAACGATACCCATCATGAAACTTTGTGATTATGGCACGCCGGCCATATTGGATTGCAAAATTATCACGTGATTCGTACTCAGCATACCAAAAAACCCCTTAAACGATACCCATCATGAAATTTTATGATTACGGCGCGGCGGCCATCTTGTATTGCAAAATTAGTATGCGATTCGTACTCAGCATACCAAAAAACCCCTTAAACGATACCCATCATGAAATTTTGTGATTACGGCGCGGCGGCTATATTCGATTGCAAAATTATCACGTGATTCGTACTCAGCATACCAAAAAACCCCTTAAACGATACCCATCATGAAATTTTGTGATTACGGCGCGGCGGCCATATTGGATTGCAAAATTATCACGTACATCGTACTCAGCATACCAAAAAACCCCTTAAACGATACCCATCATGAAATTTTGTGATTACGGCGCGGCGGCCATATTGGATTGCAAAATTATCACGTACTTCGTACTCAGCATACCAAAAAACCCCTTAAACGATACCCATCATGAAATTTTGTGATTACGGCGCGGCGGCCATCTTGTATTGCAAAATTAGTACGCGATTCGTATTCAGCATACCAAAAAACCCCTTAAACGATACCCATCATGAAATTTTGTGATTACGGCGCGGCGGCTATATTCGATTGCAAAATTATCACGTGATTCGTACTCAGCATACCAAAACACCCCTTAAACGATACCCATCATGAAATTTTGTGATTACGGCGCGGCGGCCATATTGGATTGCAAAATTATCACGTACTTCGTACTCAGCATACCAAAAAACCCCTTAAGCGATACCCATCATGAAATTTTGTGATAACGGCGTGGCCGCCATGTTGGATTGCGAAATTATCATGTAATTCGTAGACATTTTAATGCATTAGGTAGCTAGTTACCATGTCGTGAAAACACTTAAAAAGTAAAAGATCACCACATTTTTATCATGAGTCGCGTATGTATTTGTAACGGTTAATCTAATTACATTTGGCCCATTACTGATATTTTTATACTGTGGCGCGATTTCAACGTAATTTGGCATAATAATTACGAAATAGTTGCGAAAAAAACTGCATTCTTGCACGCTGAAATGTATTATCTGCTATCTTCTTTCAACCATTTGACGTCAGGAAGGCGCTTAAAGAAATTATACATATTAAACCAAAAATAAAACTATTGAACAACAAAGGCAATTCCACTTTTAGCAATTTAAAACAACACGGGTCACAATTGTCACGAGATGGCTTAACCCGTTACCGCTGGAGGGTAGATTGGTAGATTAAAACATTTGGCTCAGTTACTGGGCTCGTTCCATATACTGTTATGAATATTACTATGAAGTTTCTTTGCCAAAATGATGTCACAAGTTAATAATGCAGTCATCAAAGTTGAAAGCTTTTAGGTACCTCATAGGTTTAGCAGTAAGTAAGTTAAAGGGGTGGCTTAAACTCTTTTTTACGTATGGATTCCATGCTGGACTCCTACCGTCTAAAACCACACGGTGCCCAACAAGGACGTTCTAGGATTCCAGGCAGATTGGTTGCCACCGCAGTTTTACATGCAGATTCGGGTTGGCTTAGTTTGTTTGTTTGCATCGACTAGGCTCCGAAACTGCTGAACTGATTTGAAAAATTCTTTCACTATTGGGAAGTTACGCTATCCGCAAGTGACATAGGCTTTATTTGATTCCCATGGGAACTACGCGGGTGAAACCCCGCGGCATCCGCAAGGGTCTAAATAACTATTTTAAATCTTTTCCTAAGCTCTAACTTTTTACAAAATGCGTGTCTTTTAAACATCTTGTCGATATTTTAAGCGTCAGATCTGTTTTACCATCTAAATATACATTTAGACTAGAAAATCCATTTACTATGAAACGTGACTGTGGACTGACAGAAAATACTTGTGAAGCATTCGAGGAATTCGGGATATATGGACGGAGTTTCTGTGATTCGTTTTGTATAATGATACCTACACTCTAATGTTTGGGTATCAGTTATAGGAATGAACTACAGTTTGTTCATGATATGTTATTTTCGGAGAAATGTTGGTAATTCTATTCCAGTTGAAATACATCAGTCGAATAGAATCAGTTCAACACCAACATTTTTAAAAAGAACATGAACATTAGCACAGAATAAAATAATAAACGTACAGATGACTTTTTTACGTGTGGAAAGCTTCATGGCTGCTAAGCCAGCCGGTCTCTTAAGGAAAACTACACGTGCCTTACCGCCGTCTACGGGCGGAAGCCCCGGGAAGTCCCATGGAAGGATGTACAAGTTACCTTGTACCCGTGGTCACCGCTACCTATGGACGTTTGCATCACCGGAGGCGCTACACTCGCGCTGCCGACCCTGTAAAAACCTTCTAATAACAGCCCCCAGCTATTGAAGATCCCCATACTGTAGGCGTTTGGGAAATTCGAGGCAGGAAGGTCATTCCACAACGTAAGCGTGCGCGTTACCTAGTCAACAATGAATAACTCCTGGATGCAACCAAATATTTAAGTTCACTTCAATGTCTAGAACCGTTTATTAATTGCTAATCTCTGAAACCTTGAACCCTTTTTTGGTTTCAAAGGTCAGCAATAGCAATTTATCGTCCTATCGTTCGGTGAGCAGGCAAAGGATCCAGTTATAGAATACATTTGTAACAAAGATAGAATAGAACTTTGGATACTTTCTATCCCAGGAGCAAGGTTTCTTGGGAAATGTATACGAGAACACCTCGCCACTAGAGCAAAGCCGCGGGCAATATCTAGTCAAATAATAAATCTAAATGCATTACCACGAAAACAAATTGTATCTTCCGGGCTTGTCGCTAAGCTTTTGCAAAAATTTGTACAGAAATTTCCTCAATTATTAAAAAGAAAAACTTGTTTTATTTCGGAGACTGACATCTAAAAGTTTCACGCGTTTTAACAAGAAAGATACCATCGGAGGAATATAAATGTAGGTACTGTAATATTACGCGAACAACTCGAAACGGCCGTGCTGTAATCGATTATTAAAAGCTGCCGTCATCGACTTTATCGATACGATTCGCCGCGGGCCGCGAACACTTTACACTTGTGGCCAAAATATTGTAGTTATTTATAATTATAATAAAAGCTTAATCATGGAAATGTTCACTAAAGATGTTAGTAAGCAAGTTTCATTTGTCTGTTTTTCTCTTAAAATGCAACACAAAATTATTTTTCAAACAAGGTTTCCTCAAAATAAAATCAAAATATAATTTGATTAAATACCAAATTTTTCGACGTTAACTGTTTGGTGTTGATTTAAAATTTCGAACCAAAAAAAAACTTCCGGCAGCTGAAAAGAAAGCACCAACACATCCGCTACAAACACTGAAGAGACTGTTTCCTTTTAGAAGGCGGCAACATGAGAAAAATACTTCCAGCCAATCAGTAAGCAGTTAGTCACTAAACGACTGCACTTCCATTATTGAACGCGCATTCACACCTTTATGGTAATTTGATTGGGCGTTTGATGTAGGTGGTGATAAATGTAATAAGTTTAAATTGAATTATTTTTACAGATTTCTTGTGGGCGTAACGTGCTTTTACATTTAATTGGTTAAATACGAATGACAAATGTATTCAATAAAAATTCTATGATATGTAATTTAGTAGGAAAGCGAGGTATTTAATTTTATTGTATAGTAAGTGGCCGACGTTTTGGTGATCGTGTAAGGTCATTAATTTAATTGGGCTATAAAGTGTATTGGATTCTAATAGAGCAGAATGTAAAGTAGGTAACTTTAAAGGTTTTCTAAAGAAATATATGGCTCGATGTCAAAAGCTATTTAGAAAACACAGGAAAACAATGTACCACAGCATAAACGACGTTATATTTTATTTAGTTACATTTACACATTTAGATACCAATTTAAGTTTTTGTGTTCAAACTATTAAAAAAAAACGATAAAAATTCTGATTCAGATTTAATTAAAAGGCAATTTAAATAATAACATGAAATAAGACTATAACATTCGAAAAACTTTGTAACGTTTTATTGGTAGGTTTGTAAAATTTTATAAATTCCATATTATCATTCGATTTACCTTTAATCTTTATTTATTCTAGATCGTTATTTAAAACCGAAACTGCAAAAATGATGGCCGTTTCTGAGGGTCTCTCCACAATAAAGAATGCCATGAGCCATGAGCGTATTTAAATGTAAAGCAAATGTAATAAACTTTACCATATTCACGAATTCAATACAGCAATCATTTCTCTGATAACAATCATATGCTAATAAAAGAAACTGTCAATCGTTCATCTGTTTCTTATCGCACGATCAAGAATCGGCAATAAAAAAATACCTCAAATATTTTTTGATAGGGGGCAAATGCGATTGCATCAACGCGATAACAGTACAACGAAGGGTGAAGTGGGCAAGGGAAATATCTCATTAATAGAAATAAGTTGAAATAACACAATATCAGTATGTGGGGATCAGAAACAAGATATGTTCCGGATAAGGGCATCGAAACAGCGTAACACCCCATCTTATAGTTAGTAAGTAAATTTCACCCCTCGTGGCAAAATTAATGATTGTTATTTTTGGGAAATTGAAACCCAGCAGTTGCTGGATTTCAATTTCGGGGGTAGTAGCAGTGCCTGCAGGTAGATGGGTCTATGAATAAATAATATATACATCAACATAGAATACATAAGATGAGTAAGTAAATTAGGAACACTCTGCGACTTGAGAGTGCACCCGTAAATCTATATATATAAAAATCAATGCCACTTTTCGTTGTAATTTTATAACTCAAGAACGAGTGGACCGATTTCCCTAATTCTTTTTTTTTGTGTTAGTTATAGCCCGGGCAAGGTTCGTATCCAAAATAATTCAGAAAAAAATAAAAAAAATATATATCGGGTCAGCTTGATGTGGCGGAACAAAAATCGGCAGGTCAGCTAGTATTAGATATAAAAGAATCGCATATTGCAGAAAAGGCATGAGTCCAAATTTCTCATAAACTTAACTTTGTTTATCGAAGGTAAATCGAGCGTTTTGTACAAAAACGATATTAGTCCGTGCAATATCGAGTATTCTAAGAGAGCACAAAGTTTGCAGTTTGCATTTAAAACGGTTTCCAGAAAAAAAATTACTCTTTTTTACTCATTTCCCAAAACTAATTAAAATGTGACTAAGACCCTTTCTACAATATATGATTCTAATAACTAATAGAGTTCAGGCGATACATTCCTCTTCCTCCCCTTTTTTAACCGACTTCCAAAAAAGGAGGAGGTTCTCAATTCGTCTGTATTTTTTTTATTTATATACATAATTCTAATAAACATTTCAAGACATTTTTTACAAGACTTTCGAACTCAAATTAAGCTTTCGCCATTTCATCAAAACTAAGCACTATGAAATATGTGAGCACTTAAGAGCTCTGTTAATTTTTTTATAATAATAACTATAACACTTAGTACGTAATTTTTCATCACCGTCAAAGGGTAAAACATCACAACCCTAAAATATTTTTTTACACTAGAATTATTTTCTCAGCTCAGCTTATTACTGCTCATATTAATTCCAGAGATAAAGATCTCCACAGTGATATAACAAATAACAATTATTTAATTTAGTAAGGCGTTAATATAATTTGTAGATACTATCTATAGTTATTAGTATAATTAAAATAGACTATGTAATAAGGGTGTTTTAATGAAAATTTGTTTCACTTCTGGGGTTGTAATGCTTTGTCATGGAGGCGAGGTTTAATGATATTATTAGATGAAGTGATAGTCCCTGAATAATAATTTTTCATTGTAACCATTACTGTGTAAATCAATTCAGCTATCACGATCTATCACTTTTTAAAGGCCTCTTTCAATTTAATTTTGCAAGGGAAGCACACATTTTGGTTTCCGTTTTTAGTATTTGTTGTTAGGCTGAGGGCACATTGGAGACACGACTGTCTTAAGACAGACTATTTCTTTACGAGATCAATAGAGAGGCGCACACTTCGAACAAAACGTCTCTTAGACAAAGCTGTCTTTACCCACAAGGCGACAAGTCTGACTAATGTTTGTCGACTTCCCTTTTATATGCATGCGGGCGCGCACATCAAAGACGAAACTGTCTAGCGGCGGGCCCCCCTCTCCTATAGACTTGCGCAAAACAGTACCCGATGATGTCCTGACATATAGCATAGCTTTCCGAACCGTGCCATATGGCATTCGAACAGTACCCGGACCAGTACCCGATCTTTCGTACAAGTTTCCGAACGGCTGAACGGATCTGGCTGAAATTTGGCACAGGGATACATTATAGTCTGAATAACACATAGGCTACTTTTTATCCCGGGAATAAGTTCCCACGGGAAGCGGAATTTTACGCGGGCGAAGCTGCGGGCATCAGCTAGTACAATATATGTATATATATTGCAATTAATTCAGGTATGGTAGAGATATTGCAATTAATTCAGGTATCGTGACAAGACTATGCACCGACTTCTCAAAGATCAGAAAATCTGTAAAAGTATTTTTTAGCTTTATGTCGTTTTTTTTAGTAAGTAAGTTTTACTTACCGCAAAGTCACTGCTAGTCGCTCAGGAGCAGGTATAGCTTTGCGGAAATTTGTGTCTTGATGAGTTATATAAGGCTCCATTAATTTCAGCAAATTATCAAAAGTTGTCACGTTCATTCGGAAATACTTTAAAAAGTTTGTAGGGTGATCCCTTAATTTACTATACAGAATATAAAATTTTCCTTTTATCAGTCTTTCACTATATATGGGATGCACCCAATATTTACGTCTGCGTCGTCGTTTTGCAAGTGCACGTGCAACTAGAGTGCTTAATACAACAATATCTTGGAAGTCCATTTTGATTCTGAACAAGTATTGACCAATAGACGCGGCGCGGACGGTGTTCGTGTGATGCGTATCGTATCGGAGACAAAACAGTTTTGTCTAAGGTGTTCGACGTGTCGTAGACAGAACAGTTTCGTTTTAATTTTAAAACAGTCTTGTCTATGTGAGGCAAGTCTGTCTTAAAACTGTCGTGACTATAATCTGCGCTCAGCCTTACAGGTAGCGGCAACATGCCTACTAATATTATAAATGCGAAAGTAACTCTGTCTGTCTGTCTGTCTGTTACGCTTTTACGCCTAAACGGCTGGAGCGATTGAGATGAAATTTGGTATAGGGATAGTTCGAGGCCCTGGGAAGGATATAGGCTACTTTTTAACCGACTGCTTATGATTTTACAATATAACGACTCTTACGCGGCAACGACTTCAACGCAGTCGAAGCCGCGGGGAACAGCTAGTAAATACATAATCTGTGAAAATTTCAACACTCTAGATATCACGGTTTCTGAGATACATCCTGGAGGCAGAATTCTGGAACATCCTTTCGAAGGCTTACTCGGGGCTCCAGATCACAGACAGTAGTAGAGCACGTGTGGTTATAGTCCGACAGAGCATCCATGAGGGATTACCACACGTAAAAAAAGCCTAAAGACAGACGGAACCCAACCGTGGAATATATCTCAGATGCCATTTCCTCATGTACCCAAAAAACGGGCGCCCAAAGAGGGACGCATATAAGCCCCTTTGTTCTGGAATATCCTTCCGAGGGCTTACCCGGGGCTCCTAACCGTAGGCTGTTGGGCAGGATATGTGAGGTTTCTAGTAGGTAGGAGTCCGGCATAGCATCCATGAGGATTTTTCCTCACGTTAAAAAAAAACCTCTTTTAAAATGGACTATCTCAATTAAAAATGATATTATTATATTTGAATAGTTCACGCAAACAATAAAACTACTAACTAGCAACATTTAAAGGTTTACAAACTCTTGGGAACATTTGTTGGAGAATACAATGGGGCGCATTCAGTGTTCAACTTCAATTTCTATCTACATTTCAAGATAATTACAGAATTCAAAACACATTTGCGTATGTAAATAATTACATTTAAATTCTAGATTATGTTGTTAACGCAATTTCAATGTAAACGTTTGATGGTAAATATTGCTAGAGGCATAGTTACGCTTCGTAACGCACGGTCTGAGGACGGTGAGAGGGCCGCTCACCGTCCTTACAGAAGCAGGCCCATGACGGCAGCGTGACGTGAGCAACTCACGTACGCCCCCCCCCCCCCCACTTAGAAGCGGAATCACACCCGTAACCCCCCAAAGACCCGGGATAGCACCCGAACCACCCCCTGGGCGAGGCCGCGGTAGCGGCCCTAGGTCTGTTGGGAGTCCTGGGATATACTTACCCGGGGCTCACAACCATAGGCTGTTGGGCGTTACGTGAGGTTTTTTAGTCGGTAGGAGTCCGGCATAACATCCATGAGGATTTTCCCTCACGTAAAAAAAAAGGTATAAAAAAAATCAAACAAACGCAAGTTGTCGATAAAATTGCTTCTTTACCTACTCATCATGAACATATTTTTTTTTAAATTATTTACTAGGTGTTATGGAGGCTTAAAAATTTCACAGTAGGTCGTCACAACCTGCGTCTGGAACAGAGCCAAAAACACGTGCTGCCGTGTTTTTGGCTCTGTTGTTGAAAACGTCCGAAGATTAAGTACGGTAACTACTTCTCATGAGATGGGCTGTGAGTCTGTATACCACCTTAGTAGTGTAAAATACTTTATAATTTTGCCACACAGTGTACTATGTCAAGTGATATACTCATTCTTAAAATTACTCTCTGAAACACATTAAACTCATTAATTCTCGACAAATACTTAACAATTCAAACATCGCGTCAGAAATGTCACAATTTAAGGCAAAATTACTCTCCATGGAATTATTTAATCGTATTATAAAGCCGTTCACACACGAATCGTGAGCTTATACCCATAGAGCAACGCGACCAGTACAAGGGGAGTAGACGCATTTTTGCTCTATACATACCCATCAGTATGTCACATAGAGCAACGCGACCAGTACAAGGGGAGTAGACGCATTTTTGCTCTATACATACCCATCAGTATGTCACATAGAGCAACGCGACCAGTACAAGGGGAGTAGACGCATTTTTACGCTATCCATACCCATCAGTTTGTCACATAGAGCAACGCGACCAGTACAAGGGAAGTAGACGCATTTTTGCTCTATACATACCCATTATTATGTCACATAAAGCAACGCGACCGGTACAAGGGGAGTAGACGCATTTTTGCTCTATACATACCCATCAGTATGTCACATAGAGCAACGCGACCAGTACAAGGGGAGTAGACATACCATGATTGCTCTACACATATCTGTCTGTCTTAAGTTGCGGGGGGAACTCGCGTTCATACATAAACACCACTTCAAAAGCAAATGGCTGCCCCTATGAAAATTACTCAAAACAATTCGCTCATAATACCTGACACACACATAATACATTTCTTATAAATGTGTGTGAACAAGCGTAATCCTATAGGGGTACGCTTTGACAGATCGTGTTGCTCTATGCCTATATCACGTGTTTTAATCAGTTGAGAGGCTCTAATTATATTGGTAACATAAATCAATCCACGAAAGTGTGTCGACGGTTTCGACGCTAATTGGCCTACAGAGATCCAGGTTTTGATTTGGAGTTCGTTTTTACATCAATTGAGAACGATAAAGGGTGTACTTTTAGCCCCTCTCTATAAAATAGACTGCAGAGGGGCTTATGGTGAGACTTGTGTCTGTAGTCTGTGACTCTGTATTAAATTACGTCACTAGGTCACGTGGATCATCTGTTCAAAGATTGAAATAAAACAAAAATGACAACGTCAATCGGATTGAACTTTCACTTTCACAATAAACGTTAGAGGGGCAGTCTGGTGGGAACGATCTCACGGCTTCTTGTTTATGATGTTATGGAGAAAATTTGTAGCAAAGTATATATTTGTAAATTATGTTTTATTGGTTTTGGCTCAGAACGAAAAAATTAGTGTCCGACCGAAACTGGTTTTCCAGCCGAAACCGAAACCGAAACCGAACTTTCGGCCCAGGGTCAGTTTCGGCCGAAACCGAAACCGAAACTCACGTGTCCATATTGAAAAAAAAAAAAAACCAGCCAAGTGCGAGTCGGTTCCCGCACAGAGAGTTCCGTTACAAAAATTACGTTTGTTGTGTGGATTTGTTTTCTGATTTTAGTAGGTATTTTTTGTTATAGCGGCAACAGCACAGGGTGAGGTGGTTGGTGGTGGCAGTGTCTCTTGAAATCTCCAACGCTTTTAACACCTTGCCCTGGAGCTGCGTTTGGGAGGCGCTTATTTACCACGGAACGGAATGCCTCAATACCTCCTTCAAATTGTCGGGACCTATCTTTCCGAGAGGGCCATAACTTACTCGAGCTGGCTAGGGCAGGGTCGGCGAGATGTGTCATTCGGTGTTCCACGGGGATCGGTCTTGGGACCGCTTTTGTGGAACATCGGTTACGATTGGGTGCTGCATGGTCCGTTGCTCAGAGGTGTCGGCGTAACGTGTTACGACTACACCCTAATTACAGCGCGAGGAGCAACGCACCGAGACGCAGCCCTAAAGGCCACCTGCGGGATCCAGCTTACATATAGGGGGCGTCAGCATCGGCATCGAGCTCTCGATGACGTATCTGGGGCTCGTACTCGATTCGATAGCCGGTGTAACTTCGGATACCACTTCCGAAGTTTGGTCCCAAAACTGAGGGAGGGGGCATCAGCCTGGACCCTTGAAGCGAGGGCCCTTGCGTTATTGTTTAAATGGCGTAAGGAGGCGCTGGAGCGAGGCCATTGGCCTCTTCCTGTGAACAGGTCATGCTCGTGAAAGAGACGGCGGGGAGGAAGCGGGAGAGTTGTACACTCTGCGGCGGCGCGCCCTATACTATCAGCCTCCATGACGGGGGGCCTGAGGACGGCTGCTCACCGTTCTTTCAGAAGCAGGTCCTAGACGATAGCGTGAAGTGAGAGATTCATGCACGCCTCCCTCAAGTAGCGGGATAACAACTGAACAACCCCCCAAAGACGCGGCCGCAGTATGCATCGTTCCGAGGGCGATGACAAACTAGTATGACCACGAGGAAACGGCCGCATACTCGGGGCTACCAACGCGTGGTTTTTAGTCGGTAGGACTCCGGCATAGCATCCCTGTAGGATTTTCCTCACGTTCAAAAAAATAGCGGCAACAGAAATTCATCATCAGTGAAAATTTTAGGCCTCTATCTAGCGCGGTTCCAGCGATACAACCTAGTGACTAATAGACAGTCGTTAATAGGGTCCCACTTTAACCCCTCCGTGTGAGAGTCCGACTCGCACTTGGCCTGTTATTTTTTCAATAGCTGCAGCAAGTTCCACCAAGTGTCTTCAATCGACGGTATAAATTTTCGCAAGGGTTTATTTTAGAAATAACTTCACCTAAAGATGAGTTTCTTTTTTTTACGTGTAGAATTACACATAGATGCTATTGCGAACTCCTACCGACTAAAACCACACGGTGCCATGCTACTAGCTCTTGGCCGGTTTTGGTTACATTCTAGAAGTGTATAACTCAAACCGGACAAGAGTGGGAGTAGGGTTCCGTACAAGAAAAGGGGCAAGAAAGTCACTTGTGTTGTATGGGAGGCCCCCTTTAATATTATTATTTTGCCTATTTTAATTATTTGTTGCTATAGTGGCAACAGAAATGTAATCTGTAAAAAAATTAACTGTCTAACTATCAAGGTGGATAAGTTACAGCCTGCTGACAGACAGACAGACGACTAACACAGTCAACGGTACCGACAACAAAGGGGTAGGGTTATGTAATGTCGTAGATCTTTAGGATTCAGTAACTAAAAGTAAAAACAAGACCCTAAAAAGGAGTTCTAAGACATAACACAGGGGTAACTGTCTAATACTTCTCAATGATGTAAATGCTTGTGGTTTAAATAAAGTTGTATTATTATAACTATTGATTGGAAGTCCTTTGTAAATACACTCGAGAGCAATGAATCCGGGTCTCATAAAGAATCTTAAAAATCTCGGAAACTAAAAATGCTAGGTTAATGCAATAAATTGTATTTAATAGACAATGTAATACTCCTTAAATGAAGGTATTAAAACTTCTTAGTTATTGTAAAGTTATATCATAAAAAAATCAAATTTGAAAAAGGGCCACTTTCGAAGATGGAACTACGAAATTACAGCATTTGGTGTTGCTTTTGTTTGTAATCTGTCATTTATGTGGGTACATAAACCATGTTGATAGTGCTCTATATTCATTAATCAAGCTGAAATTATGTCGCTTACGCCTGAAGAATGCACCAGAATACTTACAATGCTGGAAACCGGCCGGAGTCAGCGCGATACAGCCAGTACTGTCGGTGCGTCGCTGTCAACAGTACAAAGAGTTCTCCGACGTTACGAAGAAACTGGTTCTAACCTACGCAGACCAGGAACGGGCAGAACCAGGTGTACCACAGCACGAGAAGACCGATACTTGGTGAACACCATGCTTCGAAATCGCTTTCTCACAGGAACTGAACTCACCAATCAGTTTCGACGCCTCGGAGGAAGTAACCCAAGTGCATGGACAGTAAGACGTCGGCTTGCTGAATCTAACTTAAAACCCCTTAGACCTGCAAACGGCCCTAAACTGGAGCGTGGGCATCGTATTTCGAGACTAAGGTATGCCCAGAGCCACGTAAATTGGAGTATTGAAGATTGGTCAAAAGTTATGTTCTCCGACGAATCAAAATTTATGCTCTACAAGCACGATGGAAGACACAGAGTGTATCGAAGACCAGGGGAAAGATTCAAGCAAGCATGCATCGAAGAAAAAGTAGCCTACGGTGGTGGGTCTGTACTTGTGTGGGCCGGAATTTCTTCTGAAAGTCGCACAGAGCTGGTGATCATAGAAAACGGCTCTTTAACTAGCGTAAGATATGTGGAAGAAATCCTCAATGATCACGTTGGTCCATTTATGGTCAATTTAGGTGAGGATGCTATATTTATGCATGACAATGCCCGACCTCATACAGGTAGGATTGTGAATGACTACCTTCAAGAGATGAACATTACTCGTATGGAGTGGCCAGCGCGCAGCTCGGATATCAACCCGATCGAGCATGCTTGGGACGAGCTAGGCAGATGCGTAAAACAACGAAACCCTCCCCCAATCACGCTTCGTGAGCTCAAAATTGCTCTCACAGAGGAATGGGAGAATATTCCCCAAAATCGTATAAGGAACTTGGTGTACAGCATGCCAAACCGCGTAAACGCAGTAATGGAAGCACGAGGAGGCAATACGAAGTATTAAAATTCAAGAAAATCGTTATAAAGTTCAAAAATTTCATGTTTCCTATTTTTGTTTTAAGGAGAGATCGGCAGTTTTTTCTTTATGTAATTTTGTGTTAATAAAATGTATGGTGACTCATATTTTTTTTACTTTCATTTAAGGAGTATTACATTGTCTATTAAATACAATTTATTGCATTAACCTATCATTTTTAGTTTCCGAGATTTTTAACATTCTTTAAGTGACCCGGATTCATTGCTCTCGAGTGTATTTACATCTTCGGTTAGTAATAATATATTAACTGATGGGCTGACCCCAACCACGTCACAAGCAGAGCAAGGGACTCAAAATTCATGAACACGTGAGTTTCGGCCCGGCCGAAAGTTTCGGCCCGGCCGAAAGTTTCGGCCCGGCCGAAAGTTTCGGCCCATTTTGGCCGAAACCGAAACTGCGGCCGAAACTCGATTTTTTGGCCGAAACTGGCCGAAACCGAAACCGAAACCGAAACTTCGGTCGGTCACTAGAAAAAATATAATTGAGTGCGTATTTTGAAGGACTATCGATTATATGAAACCAAGTATACCTGGTGGAATGTGGGCGTATATTGTGCCTTTGTCAACCCTTTCGAAGATTAAAGTAGTATTAAGTTAAGCTCGTATGAACATTTTAAAGTACTAGATCTAAGATGAAAATTGTATTTTACCTGTATCGAGATAAATAATATAAAATTTTCAGGATGGATAAATCCCGTAGCCTGGGGTTATCCTAGTGAGGGTGCACCAGGAACTCCCCCTGATGGTAGAGCACCATTTAGTTATAGTCGGCAGGAGTCATAGCAGCCACGAGGATTTCCACACGTAAAGTACGATTATTAATCTCAGTCAGTAAAATGACAAGTGCAAGTGTCACTCATACTGAATTTAGTACTGAATTTTCATTCAAGAAATGTCATTTTACTGACTGAAATTAATAAGTAATGTAATAGTCGAAATAGAGGGAACAAATTAATAATATAAGTGTAAAGTAACCGTGGGGCACCTAGATAGACAAGGGTAGGTACAACCCCATGACGGCAGCGTGACGGGAGGGAGTCACGCACGCCCCCCCTTAGAAGCGGGATCACACCCGAAACCCCCCAAAGACGCGGCTGCGATGGCGGCCGTGGGTCTGTTGGGAGTCCTGGGACATCCTCCCGAGGGCTTACTCGGTGCTCCCAACCATAGGCTGTTGGGCGTTACGTGAGGTTTTTTAGTCGGTAGGAGTCCGGCATAGCATCCATGAGGATTTTCCCCAATGGGGTAGGTACAAAAATTAACCGTGGAACACCTGGTGGAACACCGTGACGAGAGTTAATCGTGGACTCCTTCGACCCGGGGTCAGAAAAGACAAAATCGCATGCACTGATCATAATACCTTCGCACAGTTCTTTACATACTTTGATGATTTAGGTGTATGCTATAGGTAGGTAACTAGGTACTTATAAGTTCTTAAGATTTAACTCGACTTGTCTAAAATACTGGAAAAACTTAGGTATCATGGGAGAGATGACATCAATCATATCTGAGAACTTCCTTACAATTAAAATCTTATTTTTCGGATCCCGACCCCATTGGCGTCTTTTAAAAGCGAATTACTTCGGGACAAACCCCTCATTTCGTATGCATCACAACGTTAGGCGTTCAGGATTCGCGAAAAATTTTGGGTTCAGTAAGAACAAACCCGTTTAAGCAGTTCAAAAGAGTAAGTATATGTTTAATAATCTGACTAATACTATAAATGCTGTTGGGAGTCCTGGGACATCCTTCCGAGGCCTTACCCGGGGCACAGTATATATATATGTTGTTTAACCAGTATTGTAGCTCCCTACAAACGGACGAAGCGCAAGCTATACCTACGATTTTCGTTTTCGGCAGGCCTTTCAGCACGCAAGCAGCGTCCGCAGTCGCGATTGTGCCGAGTAGACGAATGGACGGTGTGTCGCTTTTTTAAATAGTAACCGCGCGTGTTTTATTTACTAAAAATATTTAATATGACAACTAGAGTCTATTGTGCTTGTTTTGGTTGCATGAATTCGTCAATAACGCACCTAGAGATAACGTTTTTTAGATTACCTGGAAACTCCGAAAGGTAAGACTATAAATTGATTTTACTTAAGTACTAATTGGTACTATACTACTAGTTGACTAAAGTTAAACAAAGTGATTGACACGAGTGAACTAGGTAGTTACATGAAGTAGGTATGTTTGTGTTTAAAACTAGACTTGTGCTTGCTCAGTCAGTGAACGGTGCGATTCAATATAGTACAATATCCAAAAAAAAAACTACTTCAGAACTCTAGTACGTGTAGGTAGTACATTTAGTTCCGTTGTCAGTTCGTAATTATTTAATTGAGAGTAATGATTAAGGTATGTTTCAAGAGTATTCATTTCTTTGTGGATGACCGATGTTACAGTACACTTAGCACCGTATGACTTTGATTGACAGCATTTTTGTTACCTTTGATTTTTATTACACGCATAGAGACAAATATGAACTTCCAAAATTTAACACATCTTGACAATGTACGAATAGTACTAGTGTACTTGAGACTGACAATTTTTTTTTTCGATGTGAGGAAAAATCGATCCTCCCTTCATTCCCAGTAGTTCCGCGGCAGTAGTTCCGCGACGGAACTAGTGAGACTTTTTGTCCCAATAGTTCCGTGGCGGAACTAGTGAGACTTTTTTTTCCCAGTAGTTCCGCACCACGGAACTACTGGGACATTTTTATTCTCAGTAGTTCCGTGGCGGAACTAGTGAGAATTTTCTATTCTCAGTAGTTCCGTAGCGGAACTACTGAGACTTTTCCATTCCCAATAGTTCCGTAGCGGAACTACTGAGACTTTTCCATTCCCAATAGTTCCGTAGCAGAACTAGTGAGACTATTTTATTCCCAGTAGTAAAAAAACAAAGATCGAAGATCGGTAAAACAAATGAAGATCAACGAAACAACTGAAGATCGATCAAACAAATGAAGATCAACAAAACAAAGGACTATAAGCAAGTTGATAAGGTCAAAAATTACTTGCAGCCATATTTTGTAATCTAGATGAGATTAACATTCAAAAAAATAGGTGCAAGCTATTCTCGACCTTAATGACACTTCTCTAAAAATGTGCTTTTAGGCGTTTATGAACATCACTGATCACGAATATGTAAAAAATAAATAAATATTATGCATGTTCATAAGGTCGAGAATTGCTTGCACCTATTTTTTTGAATAGGTATTGCATCTAGATTACCAAAAATAGGTCCAAGCAAATTTCGACCTTATGAGCATGCATAATATCAATTATTTTTTTATATATTCGTGATCAGCGATGTTTATAATCGCCTAAAAGCACATTTTTAGATAAGTGTCATTAAGGTCGAGAATTGCTCGCACCTATTTTTTGAATGTTAATCGCATTTAGTTTACAAAATATGGCTGCAAGTAATTTTTGACCTTATCAACTTGCTTATAGTTCTTTGTTTTGCTGATCTGCATATGTTTTTTCGATCTTCATTTGTTTATTCAACCGTCATTTATTTTGCCGATCTTCATTTGCTAGCCGATTTTCACCGATGTTCTTTGTTTCATTGATCTTCATTTGTTTCGTCGATCTTCATTTGTTTTACCGATCTTCATTTGTTTTGTTAATTTTCATTTTTTAGATCGATCTTCATTTGTTTTACCGATTTTCATTTTTTTTGTCGATCTTCATTTGTATTCTTTTTAATTGTATTAGTTAATAGCCGTAAGACACCGTAGGGAACTAATGGGAATATAAATATTCGTGTGTAAGTGATGCTTTCTCCCGCGGGACTACTGGGACTTGATTTATTAGTTTTTAATTTATGTTTTGTTCCGCGGAACTACTGGGACTTAATTTATTAGTTTTTATTTTATGCTTTGTTCCGCGGAACTATTGGGAATGAAATTATTAGTATTTCATTTATACTTTGTTCCGCGGAACTAATGGGAACAGAATTATTGATGCTTTGTTCCGCGGAACAACTGGGAAAAAAAGTCTCACTAGTTCCGCCACGGAACTACTTCAACGGAACAACTGGGAATAATCGAAATCCTCGTAGGATGCTATGCCGGACTCTTGACTTACGGACTGAATTTCGACAGTACAATACTTCGACATGTAGCGAACTTCGAAAACGCATAGATTACTTCGACAGACATTTGTTAGACAACACACACCTTCGAATTACCACTACTTCGACAGACGATTATTCGACAGACAATACTTAGACAAGACACATCTTCGAATGACCACTACTTCGACAGATTTTTTTTAACATTCTCTCAAAATAATAATGCTCTGAAATGTAATAAGCCCCACCTAATTAAATACGAGTATGTACCTAATCAATGATTGTACTACCCGTTCGCTCTAACTTTGCCGCTGGCGTAGAGGCGTATACCCGATTTTTTAATTAGACCGTCGGTAAAACTAGAATTCCGTGATTCTATCACTGACGAAACATGTGATGAGCCGATTATTATTGTCTACGCCGCTTACTCGTTTTCAAATTTCTATACCCGCCTCACTCAATCGTTAGTAGATAACGGGCGCTGCGCCGCCACGCCGCCGCCCCGCGCCGCCAGCCGTTGCGGGGATATTATATTGTAGAAGTCGACTTGTCTATGACTAGTTTTCCAATATAAAAAGGCGTGCAATGTAATGAACGCCCCTTTTTTCGACGGTCGACCGCTGCAGAGTAAAGAACTATACACCTTGGTGATCAGTGTGATCCATGTGATATCAGTGTCGTCGTGATTGTAAGAATGTTCTAAGTTATTTACTGATTAGCTACTTGTGTAATGATTACGTTCAGGGTGTAGTAAATTTGTTAAATAAAGTGATAGAAATCTGCTTTGTTGGTCTCCGTGTATATTTTTTTATTAACATTCCTGGTGATTACTAACATCAGAAGTGTGATTCTTACCTTATCGCCAACTGACCGAGTCGAACCAGAGGTATCATGAATCATAAGAAACGTAATCATTACAAAGTACCCTCTTTTAGTGAGTTGTGTATGTTTTACGCAATTTGAGTGTGTTTTCTCGTGTAATTATGCCTAAAACGCATAATTCATGCCGTAAATTGCATACCTAGTGGATTGCACTGACACCATCGTGAGTGCCACGTGTCGTGTAATCGGTCACGAAGGGTATTACGGGAATACCGTTCATCTTAGAAACCGCCATCGCGGTTTTGGATCCGATCTCGTTCGTTGTTACACGCACGATATTGTTCCAAGTGAGATGTTTCAACAACTTGCCATAAAGGAAGCGAATTAGTACCGAAAGTGGCAAGCCCGTGAACTTTTCAAACGTCCAGAAACTGTCCTCTGTCACTCTCCTATACAGTAACTGCGATAATCCTACTGGCCGCCCGATCCGGGAGTTCTAAGTCAACGCGAGGGGCGTTGTTGAGCCCCAAAAGCGCTAGTCTGCGCGATGCGCGTTGGTGAGCGCTGCACGCGCTACTCTACACGACGCGCTGCACGCTGGTCTGCGCGACGCGCTTTGATATGCGCTACACGCGCTAGTCTGCGCGATGCGCGTTGGTGTGCGCTGCACGCGCTAGTCTACACGACGCGCTGCACGCTGGTTTGCGCGACGCGCATTGATATGCGCTGCACGCGCTAGTCTACGCGATGCGCGTTGGTGTGCGCTGCACGCGCTAGTCTACACGACGCGCTGCACGCTGGTTTGCGCGACGCGCATTGATATGCGCTGCACGCGCTAGTCTACGCGATGCGCGTTGGTGTGCGCTGCACGCGCTAGTCTACACGACGCGCTGCACGCTGGTTTGCGCGACGCGCATTGATATGCGCTGCACGCGCTAGTCTACGCGATGCGCGTTGGTGTGCGCTGCACGCGCTAGTCTACACGACGCGCTGCACGCTGGTTTGCGCGACGCGCATTGATATGCGCTGCACGCGCTAGTCTACGCGATGCGCGTTGGTGTGCGCTGCACGCGCTAGTCTACGCGATGCTCACGAATGCGTGCTACACGCGCGTGCCCTCAGTCGCGGTCAGGTATTGCCAAGCTTACGAAAGGTAAAGGTCTTATTATTTCCACCTATTCCCTTAAAACTCTTACAGATCCGACAAGTTCTAGATCTTGTAGGATATTTTCGTAGGCATATCCAGAACCGTGCTACAAGGATTGACTGAAAAGTTTATTTGGAGTTCACATCAATAACCAATTAGACAAGGCTTGATACGATGTCTGACGAGAGTGAGCTGTGAACCCAGAATCAGTGCCTCCCACGGAGGTTCACACGGACGCAAGTTAGTTACGCAGGTTAGTAGTAGTATTGACCTATGCTGATGATGGGAAGCGTGTGGTAGCATACTCCATTCGGTAAAGTAGTCTTTAGCTGTCGTAAAGGCTTCATAACACTTTTGCTACAACTTTGTTAAGTTACCCTCAACATTTTTGTTATTACTTTATTAGGCTACTCTCAAATTAACAAAACAAAAAAATAGTCTGCTCCTTTTTTCTGAGAGGCGCCCAATGGTCGATCCGAACACAGGATTCCGCTTTCCAGCAAAGAAAGGGAGTTCTACTGCCACATGCTGATTATCTCAATCCAAATTTCATAGGTCAGGTCAGTATAATATCAAGGCCCCTTGACTGGACACAAAAAGAATAGACTGCAGAAGAGGGCATGGTTTTGTCGCGTGAAGTAGTGTACCAAAACGAGTTTTTCGATCAACTTGCGTTAATGTGTTTTACTTAGAACAGAGCGAGCTATACTTAGGTGTCTCTGAGATATAACATCCGAAACGATTTTATCTATTAGCGAACCAGAGTGGTCAACATAGCTCGCAGAGTAAGTGCATCATAGTGGCCATGGGCTGGCCATATCTGTAGTAGAACCAACAACCTGGACAAGGCCGTAGGAAAGGATGCGAAAGGCGTAGAACCCTGTAAATTGGGAGAGGGCTACATACAGCAGTGGACTGCTGTAGGCTGATTTGATTGATGATTGATTGAGAAGTCGTAAACTTGTGCTGCTTGATTTTTTTTTTACGAACATAAAACCCTGTTTCCAGTAATACCTATACTTGGATGCATTGGATCCCCAACCGGAACCCGATGGTTATAATTTTGTGCCGTAGCAAGTTGATGCCTAAACAACATAAATTTGTTTTTTTTTTATTCTAGACAGGATGTAGCCGAACGGTTTGGGACAATGACAAATGTAGTGTTCCTTTTCTGTACAGCAACGCTGATTTTACTGTCAAAGGTTTGAGTCTGCTGGTTGTGTGAAATCCGTGAAAGAAATGGGGCCAGAGACTTATGTACTAAGTTACACCAAAGATGCACCACGCAAACAGACAGGTCCACTTACACTCGAACTATACTCAACATGATCTGAATCGAGGTCAATTAATTAACCCCCGACGAAAACGCGTGTTGTTGTGGGTGTAACCTGTGTGTTTGTCTGTGGCATCAGCTGCCTAACGGATGGGCCAATTTGGATGCGGTTTGTTTTTATTTTAGAGCTGAGGTGATTAATGTGTTTCTTAGCTATACATTTTGAACATCATCACTTCCTAGGTAATGAAGGGATTTCTCCTAAGCTTCGCAGGACTGATCAATCTGAAATTAGGCGTATTGTTGCTTTAATGGTATTTCAGCGACATGGAAGCGTGGAACTTACTGCTGTAATGGGTAGTCTGCTGTAATGGGTAGTCTGCGGGATGCCCGAATCCTCGGAGGGATGCAGCATTTGCACCATGAGGGGCTCATTACATCGGTCTTAGTATCTAGGTATTGCTGATGAACACTTTAAATATTTGTGTTTAAGTATTTTTTACAGCTGACCTTAACGTTATTAAACGGAGCACGTCTCATTTTTCCCCTGGGTCTCATAAAGAGAAACTAAACTACCGAAAGTTGAAGAAGCAAGTGAGGTGTGTATGGACCGTGCCGTGTGGCGCTCGGTTCTTTCTGCCTACCCCGCAAGGGATTTGGCGTGAAGATAGTTAGTTAGTTAAACTACCGTCCCAGTGATTTGGTCGCTAGCCTGAGATGTGCCATTGGGAGGTTTGCAACTAAGCTGTAAAACAAAAAGGTGCAGAAGTCCCCACGGCCGGGTTACTGAAGAGTAACTAGGTTCACCTCGTGTGTTTAAATGTTAACAATTTTGTGTTTTCACAGGTTCAATGTAAAAATGCAAGTTGGACCTTGGTATGGTATTATGGAGATCCATACGTAGTCATGTGAGCGCTGCCGAGCGGATGACACGATTGAACCTGGCTGCGAGCGGCCCAGTTTATGGTGGTATGGCAGGACGAATGGTGGCCTGATACCTGCACTGCATTCTTCGAGTGGCGAGTTGACGGTAATATTGACAACATTTACTATGACAGGTTCTTGTATGGGTAACCACCACGTGACCCGTTTCCGTGCTTTGGAAGGCACATTAAGCCGTTGGTCCCGGTTGCCAGTAAAATGGCAGTCATTAAGCAAAGTCGAAGGCTTTTATGGGCGGCTTAAAATTTTTCAACAGTGGGCAGTCACAACCTGCGCCTGTCCATATCAGCACGGCAATACGACTCAGCACAGCACCTATACGTGGTACAACATCTAAAGGTGAAATGTGGGCATATATAATGTGCCTACCCCTTAGTTAGAGGATAAAAGACGTGACCATATGTATGTATGAGTTCTCGGTGCTGACTTAAGTGGCGTGTGCCTGACGGGTGCGTGTCATCTGAACGCAGCCAGAGTGTTGGTAAAGGAACAGACTGCGGGATGTTCCATGCTGACATGCTGGGTGCCAGTGTTCTGTATGGGTACAACTTTTGTACACATATGGCTAATAGCTTTATGTATAGGTGTTAGTTTTGTATAGGACGGACTGCGGGACGTTCATATTGGCAGACTGCGGGATGCCAATTCCATGTAGAGGACGGACCGCGGGACGTTCCTTTCGGCAAATAGACTGCGGGATATTTGCCCTACGTGGTAGTGTAAAGATGAATGTTGGTGTACAGGACGGACTGCGGGACGTTCCTATTGGTATGCCTGTGGGATGCCAATCCCCATGTAGAGGACGGACTGCGGGACGTTCCTTTTTAGGCAAACAGACTGTGGGATGTTTGCCCTACAATGAATTGGTAGAGTGAGGATGAATGTTAAATACTTGAATCCAAGTGTGAATGAATCATAAACCTCGTATGAATCAGAAATCCTCATATAGTTTGACTTATTTAATGCGCGAACGTAATCAAATTAAATGAATGTGGTGACGCGTGATAAGCTGTGTGCTATTTATCTTAGCTAATGTATTTTGGACTGTACGTTAGAAGACCTTGAAAGGTTGATGGATACAACAATTAGGTCTTTCTGAGTTACATTGGCACATAGTAATGTCATGTTATTTCTAATTGATTTTAGAAGCCGCCTCGATGGAAGCATCGCAGGCTCGCAGCCCATGCCGATGAGCGTGTTTCAAATCCTGAAGCTAGTCCATCTGAACCGATGACTGTTGAGGTTCAGACATCTTATATGCAGTCGAGGACGACGCATGGTCAGGAGAGGCCGTGTAGAAGACGACTTGTCTATGACTAGTTTTCCAATATAAAAAGGCGTGCAATGTAATGAACGCCCCTTTTTTCGACGGTCGACCGCTGCAGAGTAAAGAACTATACACCTTGGTGATCAGTGTGATCCATGTGATATCAGTGTCGTCGTGATTGTAAGAATGTTCTAAGTTATTTACTGATTAGCTACTTGTGTAATGATTACGTTCAGGGTGTAGTAAATTTGTTAAATAAAGTGATAGAAATCTGCTTTGTTGGTCTCCGTGTATATTTTTTTATTAACATTCCTGGTGATTACTAACAATATTATTACTCACAAAGTATTTTTTTGTTTAAATAAATAAGGTACATATTTACTCGAAATGAAAGCTGGTTGTCAGTAAAACGACAATCCTTAATACAAATTGAAGGCCTTGTGGGCGGATTGAAATAATTCAACTGCATTAGGCTCACTATCTATTACGCGTACGTAAAACTATAAGGTAAAATGTGGGCGTATACTATGCCTCTGCCTACACCTTCAGGGATAAAGACGTGACTAAATGAATGTATGTATGTACATATTTACAATCGCAATACTAAATAGAAAGTCAAAGTAGGCACATATTATTAAAATGGTGTAGGTGGGCAGCCCATCGCATGCTTACGTACCGCGCGGCTGTAGGCATTTATTTCTAAAATCCGGCTGAGTCAAACTACAGTATACAGTGCCCGGGGCTCGCAACCATAGGCTGTTGGGCGTTACGTGAGGTTTTTTAGTCGGTAGGAGTCCGGCATAACATTCATTCTAGATTTTCCCTCACGTTAAAAAAAATACTATTAATAGTATTTATAGTGGACGTTGGTTAATTTTTCACGCTATAAAGGCTGAACGGACCTGGCTGAATTTTAGAACAGGATAGATTTAGAACACATACTCGTAGACCTACTTTTTATTCCTGAAACAATTTCCAGTGAGATTCCAAAAAACGGAACAGATTAAACATTAACCCTCATATTCATAATCGTTTATTAAACCTATTTTAGTTAAAACACACTTTAAGTCTATTGCTGTCTCTAACCAATGACAGAGTATGGTTAGAGACAGCAATAGACTTAAAATGTTTTAACTAAAATAGGTTTAATAAACGATTATGAATATGGGGGTAAAAATATACCTAATAACTTCTTACTTGTCTCTCTATCAAATTCGAAGCATGCTAGATTACACATAACAAGTACCAATAAAATTTCAATTAAATTATGATGGACAATAACAACGAACAGTCGTCTTAATTGTGGAAGTGATAAATAATGATTGATTCATTAAAACTGAGTTCATTAATTTATGACTATAACAACCTCCCTAATTATACAGATGACCTTTATTATTAGTACAATTTTTGGTTCAGGGAGCTTTTAGAAGATCTATTTCTAACAATAGAGTTACTATTCATATTTGAGAAAGCTTAAGATTCTAAAATATATAAATAGTAAAAATAGATACGTACTTATTATTGTTTTAATTTCAATTACAAAATAGTATCTGGTACATATCTAAAGCTATGGATAGCATTTTATGACAATTGATTATGATTTTAAAGCGAAAGTGTTTGTGAACAGTTTTTGCATTGTTAGATAATTACTATATCATAAATTCACGAATAAATAAATAAACTAGTTTATTATTTTTATTTAAATGTGCAAAACCTAACCTGCTACATCCTCTCTCAAACCACACAACGTGAAGTCATTATAAATCGAGAATCTACGGAACCTTCGAATAAACGCCGAGTTTGATTTTTTCATCGAAGTCGAGGTAAACCCTCCATCGCGGCGTGTAGGGTGACAACTTTAATTTAAACTTCCTGGGTCGAATAGGCCGGCGGTTGACTTCGAACGATTATAACTTTGAAGTGTTATTTTTAATGAGTTTTTGGATTTTCATATTACTAATGCATTGAAAGTGCTAAGTTATATAATTTGGTGCCTTGATATTTTCAGTAAACAAAAGTAATTTTCATTTGTAAGTGGGCCATTTGAACGAAATGATGGAATATTTTTTATTTTACAAGATTAGAAATATAAATAGCTGTTGGTATTACTGAGTTGCGAGAATTGCTATTTTAATATGCCTTGGACTGCATATAACTGAGGCGTTGGACATTCTAGTATTTATTATATGACTGTCAACATTTTACAGTGCCAACTCATATTATTTTGTTCAAAAATTATATACCCTAGGGAGTTGCTAGAGGTGATGTATGTTACACATCCACACTCACCTAGAAGTAACGCTCATAATTATACGGGAGAAAATTTAAAATTAAAAAGTATAGAATACACGAGCACTTATACACGAGCATTAACTATTATTGGGTGATGATAAATCTTTACTTTACATATTAAAATAATACCATTTATACTGAAATTCTTAAGTATTTTGTATCGCATTGTAGAGTATTCTGGTAAGTATTGTGTGTTGATTAACTTAATTTTGTATTGTATACCAAAAATTTGTATAAGTGCTGAGCAATTGATAGATTTAATACGTACCTAATTATGGGAGACAGTTTTATTATATGTTTTAAATTATCACTGTTAACACTTAATAAATAGTGAACATTCTTGGCCGGCCAGATGGCTTAACCGTGTCATAATTTTTTGGCTATAGTTTGTAATACGCGTACATAAGGTTTATTTTAGAATGGCAAATATAATTCATATCTATTAATAAACGCGTGTTAGGGTCAAAAGTAGCATGGATTTAGAAGTGATAGGGTTAATGAACAAAAAATGTATAATATACGAGGGATGATATTATTAAGCACATAACAGATGTATTAATTCAGCTATGGCATCTGTCATATTTGAAACCAAAAAAGGCGGTGATATTTTTACTGATTAGAATTTTATAAACTCTTATCGTGTTGTTCCGATTCTGGCGTACAAGTGCGCGCACTCATCGAACTTTTTGTATAAGCGATAATCGAACCTACATCCCGGATTTAATTTTTGACCGACTTTTTGAAGAATTTTATATATCTTTGTTGCATTAACTAATTTCTATTTTTCACGTTCGATACCCATTTTCAATAGGACTGCGCAACCTATTGTTTCAATCATACTGTTGTTATTGGAAATATTAGATCACTTACAGATTGATGGCAGAATAGAAGAGGAAATCGCCTAGACTTCCATAGTGTAGGGAAGCCAAACAAAAATCTCCTCCAATAATTATATACCCAGTAGCTGCCTCTAATTCCAATTAAAAGGTATTTTAAATGAACTACGTGCATTATATTAGTATTCTTATTTATTAGAATTGGGTATAGATAGGTATTAGGTATATCGTGCAAGTTATGTTGTGTGGTTCTAGTATAATGTAAGTGCGCCATCAAATATTTAATCTGCTCTAATCTAATCTTCTCTTCTAATCTTCTTTCCATACTTACCTTGTCTAGACGAAGCCATTTAAAATTCTTTTTATCAACCCTAATATAAAACTTCATTACAATTACATTTAACTTGGATTTCAAACATATCTTAGTACTTACATATAAAAGTTTGCAAAATTACCTACTTTTTCAAATAACAAAGTAAGTGCTAAGAATTCGCCCCAAAAATTTTGAAACACGCACGACAGATGTGATAAAAATGTGTTAATACTCAGTTTAATATAAGTTTGAAACCTCTAAGCCAGCAAATGACAGTTTGATTGAATTCCGAGGATGTAGCAGGTTTTGAAAAACTGGGTCACAACTGTAGTTAAAAAGTACTTAGAAGTCTATATCAATAGTATAAAAATGATGGAAACATGAAAATTTTAACCTATTTAGTATATAAATTAATATTTATTTAGTCCTAGATGATGAAATCCAGTACCCGTTCCCGCTTCCCGTGGGAACAATTTACCGGGATGAAAAGTAGCCTATGTGTTATTCCAGACTGTAAGCTATCTCTGTGCTAAATTCAGCCCAATCCGTTCTGCCGTTAGAGCGTGATTGAGTAACAAACATCTAATCATTCAAACATCTTCACAAACTTTCACATTTATAATATTGGTAGGATAAGTAGGATATTAAGTAGGATTAAAAAGCATATTATTTATTTTAAAAAAAATCGGTTAGGAACAACCAATAAGTCTAACTACTATAGAATATCAACGTAGAAGACACTTAGATTTATAGTACTTAGCCACTAATAGAGTAAATTTTATTCAAGAACCAATCAGAGTAAATATTACTTTACCCGCCTTCTTCACAAAAACAGTCAGAAAATTGGTGCTTCCTAAACTGCAACGCAATTTTGTGTACAAGAGTGATCGATAGACCGACAACTGTGGTAAATTATTGTTCTCAGGTGGCGATTCCTTAAAGAGCCTTAATTGTGTGACGTTAGCAATCTGTCATTTAGCTAAGCAATTAAGTTTAATAAGTGTCCTCCAAACATAAGTTACCGTAATTCTATTCTGGCACTTCGCTGAGTAAAATTGTGCAGAGATAAATAACAAGAATTAAAGGAACAATGATTGGACTTAGTCGACTTTGAACGTTACAACTAAATGGATTTTTATTATAATAAACTAGCCGATGCGCGCGGCTTCACCCGCGTGAAATCCGGTTCCCGTTCCCGCGGGAACATTTTCCCGGAATAAAAAGTAGTCCATGTGTTATTTCAGACTATACTCTATCTCTGTACTAAATTTCAGCCAGATCCATTCAGCCGTTAGAGCGTGATTGAGTAACAAACATCCAAACATCTAAATATCCAAACATCTTCACAAACTTTCACATTTATAATATTAGTAAGAAGTAAGATTCGAATGAAAGTTGTACTAACGCTAAATATATGTTCGTTTCGAAGGACGCTTTTATGTAGAAATGTCTCACAAAATATTGTTATTTAGCTATGTGCAATAAGAAAAAGAATCATACCTTAAAACAGTTTTCGATACACTTATAATCGTTCAAGACTCAACTACTCCAAATGTACTCACTCGAAACAAATAACTTTGCCACTAAAATTCACTTCAGCGCATTTGATCTATTTATTCAGGTTTCCACCCCGATAGATACCGGTACATTGATGAACCGTAACTACGTTAGGGTTGCCAAAGACTCGGTAAATGTGTTATCATTACACTAATAGTCGGTCGAGGATAGAGCTCTATGAAAATAGCTGGTCAGTTGACTTTGGAAGTTTAGAATTCATACAAAGACACTTTCATTATTTTTAATAACAAGCTGATACCCGCTGCTTCGCTCGCGTAAAATTTTGATCCCGTTCTCGATTCTCATGGGAACTTATTCCCAGGATAAAAAGTAGTCTCTGCATTATTCCAGACTATATCCCTGTACCAAATTTCAGCCACATCCGTTCAGCCCGTGTGTGAAAGAGTAACTAACATCTACATTCACAAGCTTTCCCATTTATAATATTAGTAAGACAAAATGACACCCTAGATTTGCATATCAAGGCAATCCATTCATTCCTTACAACATCCAAAATGAACAAGAGAACAAACTATTTAATTAACAAAATAAGCTCGTAAATTTTTACGTAGTAGTCGTAGACTACTACGACTACATGCAAAAATTAAACTTACTATCAAAAACCACTAAGTCACACTCAAGAAAAATGTATCATTAACATAAATGCAGACTATGACTATGTACAGGTTATTCGTTAATACTTATTTGATGGTATTTCGAAACTAGTAAGAGCTTGAGAGTGATTGGCTACCGTTGTCGCTGTAATATCTATTTGATTTTGAATAGAGTTTAAGTGAACGTCACCGCAAAGGCTTACCTCGTGACTGATAACTGTAGGCGAAATTGAATTTATAGCTAGTGACTGATCTATCTCTGCCTTAGTATTGTGACATCATTTCTGAACAAAACATGCTAAGTGCAAAAAGATTTCTCGCTACATTGAAGGGTTAAAAGAGTAGAGGTTGAAGGTTTTAATGTAAGACGTAAAATAAGGGTTAAAGTTTTTTGACAAATCATATTCCATGATTTGAAATAAAAATCTATTCTAATTGATAAAAACATTATTATTAACAATATTAATTATCTCATCTACTATATCTATAAAGAGAAAACATTTGATTGTAGTTTGCATTGAATAGGCACCGATTTGAACCATTCTTTCACTTTTGGGAAGCTACAATATTCCCTGGTGACATAGGCTATATTTTATTCCCGTATTCCCATGTGAATGGTAACTACGCGGGTGAAACCGCGTGACGTCAGCTAACAGCAAATACTTATAAGCATATATAGAGCACACAGATAAACCTTATTTTTTTCACATTCACAAAAAACCGAGAAAAGCAACGTTTTGTTACAATTTTTACAAACGTTTGTCTACCCACATATCGTTAGATCTCGACACCGGCGCAAACCTAAAACGTCCCCTATCTACAATCACCTGAACCACCAACGCTCTTTGAATTAGAATTAGACTTGACAGTTTCAAAATATCAGATCTTACATCGTGGTAAGCGTAAGAAAATACAAGGTATTTTGTAGGTAAAGCCTCTGTAACGCATTTTGAAATGGAAGCTTTTTGTGATGCTTATCGGTGTCACTTGGGTTTTATTTTTATTTTTAGCAAGTAAAGATGACGTCATCGTCAAACTATGCTAAGTGCAACGCTGAAACATTTTTGAGATTGATATTTTGATGGTCTTCAAGACTTCAATGGCAAATACCTACTACTTCTCTTGAAGGCGGAGTTTGGTCTTGGCGACCAGTGAGTTCTGAAATATAAAAGCATTCGCTTCTTACTACCAGCACTTAGCGGCCAGCGTTCACCATGTTCGCCGTTGGTGGAAATGGATGGCTGCTGCGGCCATGGTCGACAGCCAGCAGCATTCGCCAAAGTCTGCCGAGAGCCCTGGGACATCCTTCCGAGAGCTTACCCGGGACTCCCGGCCGTAGACAGTTGTAGGGCATCGTGTGGTTTTGGTCGGTACGAGTCCGGCATAGCATCCATGTAGGATTTCCACACGTAAAAATGGTCGACAGTGCGAATTGTCCCTACTATACAGGGTGAAAATCCGAAACTATAAGGAATAGGCTACGGTTACCAACCTTCCGGTGGGCCGTAAGCTTGTCTGCCACCTAAGTAGTATAAAAAAAAAAAAAAAAAAAAAGAATAGCGAAAAATGCTCAAAGGAGTCACGAGCCCGATTTTGATGAAACTTAAAACCTCATCATTAGATTTTATAAAACCAATAAAGCTAGCTGGAAATCGAACCCATTGATTATGAAAAAAAAAACACACCCTATATTATTACACCATACGATAGTGTTGTTAGTGATCTTATTCTGGGAAGTAATGATATACGGCTTTAAGGAAAGTTTTGAATTTTAATAGAATTCATATTTCATGTACCTAAATTTTGCATCATAGTTTATTTCTATCTATCTGGAGTCTAGAGGCGTGTGCTTCCATGGAACTTTGATGTAGTCTGCCGTACGTCTTCGACATTCAGGCACAAACAATTTCATCATACAAAAGTGAGGAACATAGTTATAATCTGAAGTAATGCTCGTAAAAAAACAAATGTATTTATTTAACGTTTCATGTTATTAAGATTATATTTCTTTTATATAACCACACAGTATTGTCATTTTACTTATGAAACAAATAAAATAAACCAACCAACCAAACCACCCATGATTTAGTCCACGTTCAACCCCCAAAGTTTCAACCCCCGTCCGTGTTCGACCCCTAAACAAACGCTAAACACCGTAAAATTTTTACAGTCCCACCATTCTCAGTTCTACAGAAGATGCTATCTTCATGTGTTGTTTCCTTGCCAACAATCGGAGTCCCTACTAATACTGTTAACATAAGAAAGCTTGTTTGTTTATAAGTCAGTATAGTATACGCATTGTACACATTGACCAAAATCTGTCAGTGCAATGTAATCCTTTTTTACGTGTGGAAATCCTACATGGATGCTATGCCGGACACCTACCGACTAAAACCACTGATGCCCTACAACTGTCTACGGCCGGGAGTCCCGGGTTAGCCCTCGGAAGGATGTCCCAGGGCTGCAATGTAGCCCTATCGAGATTTTAGAGGCACTAGTCGGTCTGCAAGAGGTGTGTACCTGCTGATTACCGCACGAGTTCATGAGGAAACCCCTTATGAAACCGTCTGGCCAGCGTGATATAGAAAGACCAATCACCCTCCCAAAATGAATTTTGGAAGAGACCAACATCCAGCTGTGGACTGTGACAGGCTGACATGCGCTTTTTTGCACTCTGAAATTACGTTCTATTTTTTTTGTTTCTTTTTTATGTGAGCGCTAATCCTTCATGGACGCTATGCCGGACTTCTACCGACTAAAAAACCTCACGTAACGCCCAGCAGCCTACAGTTGAGAGCCCCGGGTAAGCCCTTGGAAGGATGTCCCAAGACTCAAGACACGCTTATCGTCTAACCAAATGTTATTTTCACGGTTGGGGTCACGAGTGTTCCTTAATTATTTAATACTCGTAAAAAGCGTGAAAGTTTCTCAAACTGTTTGAATGTTTGTTGCTCAATCAGGCTCTAAGCCGAGAAGAAATTTGGTATAAAGTTGACACCATGGGCCCTAGATTAACAAACTTCACAACGCTAGCCGAGCTGTGGGCATCTGATAGTCTTACTAAAATTATAAATGTGAAAGTTTGTAAGATGGACGTTTGTTATTTCATCACGCATTAACGGCTGAACGGTTTTGGCTGAAAATAGGTACAGGGGACTTTTTATCCCCAGATTTCGATCAATACTTGAGCAGGAACAGAATAATCCTACCAAGCAAAAGCGAGGGCACCAACTGTAAAAGAAATAAAGAAAGATATGACTGTTTGTTTGCATTGAATAGGCTTCGAAACTACTGAACCAATTTGAAAAATTCTTTTACATTCGGTAAGCTACACTATCCCAGAATGTCATTGGCTTATTTTATTCCCACGGAAACGGGAACTACACAAGTGAATCCGTGTGAAGTCCGCTAGTGCCTACTAATCGCTACAAATATTATAATTGCGAAAGTAACTCTGTCTGTCAGTTACGCTTTCACGCCTAAACCGCTGAAGCGATTTAGATGGAATTTCGTATAGAGATAGTTTGAGTCCCTGGGCAAAAGAGGGTAATGATTTTACGAGATAACGACTTCTACGTGAACGCAGCCGCGGGAACAGCTAGTAGGAGATAAATCAACGATTTTACGAAACAAATCACGTTCATAGACATTCTTATGGGGGTCTATTTTACCAGTTCTGTTTAGATACATGGAAGTGCAATTGAGCTCCTCAGTGTTTGCCTTATATACAGTCCGAGGGACGTTGTTCCGTCAGTCCCATTTTTCCTCTATAAACATTGACCGGTCTGTGTTTTGGTTTGGTTCAAGTGATGAGCGACTTCGAACCATTATAACTTGATCTCTTTGGGGCTGAAAAAGCATTTGTAACGTCGGACTTTGTGTTGAATTACATAAATAGAACAAGTTGGAACATATACCTATTCGTAGCAAAATTTTAACTACAAAGCTGAAAAGCTACAGCTAGACTTTGGTGTTTTTTACAAGTAGAGTTTTAACAGGGTAATTTCGCAAGTGTAGTCTCATAATGTCGACAACGTCCATAGCTACATACACAAAATAGTCTATAATGAGGTGCAAACAAATAAGATAATGTTCATGGTTAAATTCTATCATTTTAAAATATCCCCCTGTAAAAAAAAAAATAACTTTTTTTTGGTTTGTGTATTATGTATGTCATTCGAATAAGTCAGTCATAACCACTTCATTATACCTTTAACCAAAAGAAAAATAATATACTTACCTAAAATACATATATTAATAGAATATCCAGTCGAACGAAAGTACCATACCTCCTGAACCATCGATAAATAAGTATTTCACTTGGAGCGGCCTTAACTTCCGTTTTAGCAGTAAGAGGGGGTGGTAGAGTGTAAAAAACAACGGCTACCCCCAGCGGCAAGGGGAATACAAATCGAAGTATCGGATTCTCTTTTTTTTCCCTATTTTTTTACCATAAAATCCTTGGGACGTAAGGTGGAACTGTATTGAATAAAGAATATCATTTATTTTTATGTTATTTTTATGAAACACACCCTATTATAATGTTTTGTCGAGATATTATTCGACACAGTTGGAGTCTTTTCATATTAATATTGTTTTTTTGGACATTTTTACACAGGGGCGCCTAGGTAATATTAGCTTGTGCTATGATAATGGAGAAATATTATAGCATTTGCTTTAATGAAACACCATTATGGAGAAAGGACAAAATAGAATTGGAATTACAAAATAACAAATTTAGTCAGTTACTTTTAAGTGTTTATATTTCCATAACGCCCTTGAATTAACAACTAGGTGACCCACGCAACTTCGGTTGCGTCACGTATGAAAGAGATAGGAAGAGGGAACGTGTTTCCCGTCGTGTGTAATCCAGTCGCTATTTTTTTATTATTTTACAAAAAAATATTGCCATTGAAAAGGTTAGGTGTACATTTATTGTGAGCGAACTTTATAAGAGCTCGCTAGAAGCTCACGCAACGGAACCTCCCAAAAAGCATACATTTTACCCGTTTTAAAAACAATTTTCATTGCTGTTATTCGTCGCAGCGTGATGTATTTTATAACCTTCCTCAATAAATAGACTTTCGAACTGCAAAAGAATTTTTGAAATCCAACCAGTACCCCAAAACCCTTCAGTTTCGTAATATTAGTATGAATTTCTAGAAAACATTCTTGAATATATCTTTGAGAATATTCGTATCAAAGATATTTCTAACCCGGCAACTTTCATCACATTCTTCAATATAAGCCTCTTTAATCTTCACAGATAAAAGAGGCTTATATTTGTATGTACTCGAAGTCGTTCTAAAGAATCATCCGAGTAGTTTCGCCTTTTATGGTAGACTAGCGATGATGCGCGCGGCTTCGCCCGCGTGAAATTTGGTTCCCGTTACCACTTCCCGTGGGAACAATTTCCCGGGATAAAAAGTAGCCTATGTGTTATTCCGGACTACACTCTATCCCTGCAACAAATTTCAGCCAGATCCATTCAGCCGTTAGAGCGTGATTGAGTAACAAACATCCAAACATCTAAACATCCAAACATCTTCACAAACTTTCTCATTTATAATATTAGTAGGAAGTAGGATTGTATTAACTATACAGGTATATTCATGGATATTCGATGACAAATAGGAACATAGAGTCACGCTTTTATCTTCGAAGGGGTAGGCAGAGGCATATTATACGCCTAAATTTACATAAAAATTTGTTTTATTTGTTCCCACGAAATAGATGGTGATCTTATTGTCGTGTTGAAGGACAGGTGCAGATTGTGCTTTTTTTGTGCAAATTTTCGAACCACCCACATGGCCTTCGACTTATCCTCAAAACTGCCATATTACTGGCAACCGGGATCAGCAGATTTCGAAGCTCGACGTTTCTAAATGACAATATACATCATCAAGCGGTCGCTCATCTCATACGTGAGATACTGAACGCAGTTCCACTCGCGACAGACAGGGAGTTCATCCTCACACTCTACGTCCGGAGCGTTCCAGCACGGTTAGATCCCATAGGTGTTTTCTTCCGCGCATGCTTAGGTTGTGGAATGATCTCCCAGCCTCGGTTTTCCCAAACGCCTACAGTATGGGGTTCTTCAAAAGGGGTCTTTGAAGGTTTTTACAGTGTCGGCAGCGCGAGAGTAGCGCCTCTGGTGTTGCAAACGTTCATAGGCTGCGGTGGCTCACCGGTCTTTCTGATGGGCCGTATGCTTGTTTTCCACCTTAGTGGTATAAAAAAAAAGTTATTTCTGACAGAACACTGGGATAGAGGAGCCACGAGATCTATAGATAGGATTTCATTCGTATACATCCGATTGGGAAACTGGATTCTGAAGAACTCTTTGTTGTCAACTCCTATACTGACTGTACATAATATTCGAGCCTGAAGGATACCGTTTCCCTCCCTCCTTGGTTAAACAGATTCTACAGAGAGATTCTAGGACCCAGGTCCATCTTTCTATCCATCCTTTTCCACTATCACTTTCAAATACCCGTCAAGAACATTACCCGAACATTCACGAATTTATCCGAACTCACACGATCTAGAGATGAATGCGCCGCTGTGTCATCACGAGAACTTGCTGTCTGTTTATTTACAAGACACGAGAAGCAAAATGGATTTAGAATTGTAGACGGTGCTCCTTAGTTTATTCCTACTAGTACCTACGCATACATCCTTACTTAATGTTATAAATGTGAAATTGAGTTAGAACACAAAAATATATTTTGTGGACATTCACACACAACATCGTCTAGCCCAAATTAAGCTAATAAAGCTTGTTCGCTATGGAATCTAGACGACGGATTTACATAGGTACTTATATATTTCTATATACATACATAATATACATAGAAAACACCCAAACTACGAAACAAACATTTTGTGGATCACACAAATATTTGGACCGACCCAGGAATCAAACCCAAGACCTCCAGCGCCGCAGGCGGTATCAGAACCGACTACGCCAAAGAAGCAGTTAAAAAATTCAATACAATCCCGGGTTCTTCAAGCGGAGCGTGAAGAGACACATCATGGGGCTGCTAACTTGAGGACGACGTCACAGTCAGAAGTCGTACAGACTATGAGAGTGGCTTCCAATTGCTAGATACGCCATTGATTTCCATCAGACTGGATGGCGTCGTCATTTTGGCGAGCTTAAAAAAAACTTAGGATGTGGGTACTAATGTCTATTCTACAGAAAATTCGCTAACTACATACATATTTACATGCGAATTTTGTTTCGAAAATTCGCGCTTACCACTAGTTTATTTCAGTGTTCTTACGATTACGACTGCTTCCAACACCTCAACATTGAAGCCCAGGAATCAATTTAATTGACATCTACAAAAAGCTGTAATTTCGGTTACTTACATTTTCAGTATTCTTGGACATGACTGCCGTCTGAGTTCCCAAAGGTTTACAGGCGATAACACCACATTTGTGCGCTAGTCAGCAGATGAGATTGTCTTAGGCCTTTGGTAACTCCGTGATCCATTACACCTCCCTATACACTTCACTATAATAATAGTACTATTCACTTATACTTAAAGCTAAGGTGAAAGCCTACCCACATAATTGTAAGCAAATTATAATACTGCTATACTGTATCAATGATATATTTGCTTGATGGGTAGGTACTTGGAAGTATTGATTGTGACGTATGTATTGATGATATGAGTAGATAACTAGTTTAGAAGGAAAACAAAATAGTCATTGCGACTTAGATACTGTAAATTGAAATTTTTGTATAGGTAAAATTGTTTGAGTGATGAGTAATGATTGCTTGGACAAACCTGTAATCGTTGACAACTCTCACAGCTCGCCTCTGCACCGAGTCAAATGGGCGAAGCTGATATTCAGGTGCCCCCGCCCAGAGGTGACAGCAGTACTCCATGTGTGGCCGCACTTGCGACCTATAGAGAAGCAGTGTTTGCGCCGCAGTAAAGTACCGCCGCGCCCTGTTGAGCACACCGAGCTTCTTGGACGCCAGCCTGGCCTTGTCCTCCAAATGACTGCGGAACTGAACGTCACTGGAGATGTCAACACACATTGATTTACGAGAGCAACGATATTAAACTGAAGACTTTTTAGATAAGTTTTCGGATAATCTCACGTACGGTCTTGTAACACAATAAAGTCAATTTATTTTGAACCCACTTTCGGTTCGGTCGCACCTAATCTCGGATTATAAGTGGTCTTTGTTTGACGTGATCACATGTGTTTGGTATACGTTATTCTTGTGTTGGATTTGTGACTTTATATTAAGACCAGTGGACGTCACGCGGTTTCACCCGCGTAGCTCCTGATCCCGTGGGAATATTGGAATAAAATAGCCTTTGTTACCGGTAGATAGTGTAGCTTCCTAACAGCAAAACATTTTTGTAGGTTTAGTAGTTTCGGAGCTATTCGATACAAACAATCAATCAAAAAAAAAATGTATAATATGTATGTATTAAAAAGTATTTAAGTATTAATATCCGTGGTCTGATACCCATAACACAAGCAGGTTATTCATAATCATAATCATTTATTCCATGCGAAACACAGGTATAAATGATTATGATTATTATTCCTAGCTTACTTTGGGATCAGATAGCGTTGTGTGAAATGTCCGTGAATATTATTATACTTATAATACTAGCGGACGTCGCGCGGTTTCACCCGCGTAGTTCCCGTTCCCGTGGGAATACGGGAATAAAATATAGCCTATGTTACCCGCAAAGAGTTTAGCTTTCCAACAGTGAAAGAATTTTTCAAATCGGTCCAGTAGTTCCGGAGCCTATTCGTTACAAACAAACAAACAAACAAAAAAACAAATCTTTCCTCTTTATAATATTAGTATAGATTTATAATCAAATCTTTCCTCTTTATAATATTAGTATAGATAAGAATTAAAATGAATGTAAGTACAACTTTCAGTTTAATTTTAATCATTGCGATTGCTTTTTCAGACCTATGGACGCTTGCTAGATCTGCAAAATAGTTTTAAAGAAATCCATAAAGTGTGTTTTTAAACTATGTAAAAAAACTTTCCAAACGCTGAATGTGAAGAACATAGAAATCCAATTATCTTTGCTAAGATATGTACCATGTCTAGCAGTTTATTCGATAAAAAGCAACTTGGTCTGAAAGTCGCGACGCAACGGCAATAGGCGATTTAGGTTCAGTTGAACGGTGAACCTAACAATACCTTAATTTACTATTAGTCCAGTGAGTGGTAAATGGTATTATACACACACATTAGAGTTTCGTTGAATATTATGGTAGTAGGTATCATCCGAAAATTTTTATCCGCAGTAAATTTTTGGGAGGTTCCGTTGCGTGCGCTGCGTCTGTCCTCTAAGATACATGCTAAATGGCTAGTTTGGAGGACAGAGTTGTCATTTATTTGTACTCCTTGCTTAGCGTAAGATATTTTGTGTAATAGTGTGCTCATTTTTGGATTAAATGAGATTTATTATTATTATTTGTTAAGAGTAGGATGCAATACTGGGTACAAAGTGGAACGTACTCCCCAGCTAGTGCAACACTCGTGTTCTCAATGACACGATTGTTTTGCTCTTAGCCCCACAACGTTATTTACGTAAACATACGTGTAAAATTTCGTACCACGGAAAGTGTTTACAGTGTCACGATTTTTTATGCACTAACCAAGCACTGTAAAGATAATGGAACCACTGGAACCACATCAGCAAAGGATATTATTGTTCTTTGTTTATTGTAGATCGTAAGAAACGCGTCACTCAAATCAGCCTATGGCAGTCCACTGGCTGGACGTAGGCCTCTTCCAAATTACGTCACAATACATGGTTTTGCGCTTTTCGCATCCAGAAAGCGTAGTTCTTACTTATAATTGAAAAGGTAAAAAAGAATCTCTCTACGGTATCTACATAAGGGCGCCCAGAAATAATGCATTATGAGCGCCATGCTATTAGTTTGTTGTTAGCACCGACTAGTGGGTACGTAGTCGGTGGTTGTCAGTAAGAGTCCGACCAACCCACACCGTCCGTCAACAGTTTATTTTAAGATTAATTTCAAAATAAAAATTCAATTCAATTCTGACGAATTGTCTTACAGTCATGAGACGACTGGCCTTACAGATGCCAATAATGCTTGGCTAATGGCTTGTCCGGGACAAAATTTACCCACCCATCCAAATTTACAACGGAGCTGGGACGACGCTAAATCTAAATTAACCTTTGACTCCTTGCTAAATGCTAGCTTAGGCCCGGATCGGGCCAGATTATTAGCGCTCAGTAGAAAGGAATCCGGTGATTGGTTGAAAGCTTTCCCTACAGCCAACACCGGAACTTTTTTGGAACCGGACCTCCTAAGAATTTCAGTTGGTTTGAGACTTGGCGTCACGCTTTGCGCTCCACATCGATGCCCCTGCGGTTTTAACGTTGACACTTTGGGGCATCATGGTCTTTCATGTTTAAAGAGCGCAGGCCGCTTCTCACGCCACGCTGCGCTGAACGACATCATCCGCCGTGCTCTTGCCACCGCCAATGTGCCTGCGCTCTTAGAGCCAAACGGCGTTTTCAGGGACGATGGCAAGAGACCGGATGGTATAACTTTGATACCGTGGGAGATGGGTCGGGTCCTGGTGTGGGATGCAACTTGTGTTGACACTCTAGCCCCGTCCCATCTTCCTAAAACAAAATTAAAAGCCAGTGCAGCAGCGGAAGCGGCTGAAAATATTAAAATTAATAAATATAAGGGTCTCGACTCATCGTATCGTTTTTGTCCAGTCGGTGTCGAGACCCTAGGTCCATGGGGTCCCAATGCGCAAATTTTTTTTAAGAATTTGAAAAAGCGCCTTGTGGAGTCAACTGGTGACCCAAGGGCTGGCAGTTTTCTCGCTCAACGAATAGGTATTGCTATTCAAAGGGGGAATGCTGCTAGTCTTTTGGGCACAATGCCACGGGGGCCTTATATAGGTTTAGTTTAGATAGTAATAATGTAAATATAGATATGTAATAATTATGTTTCTCTGTAATTTTTAACAATAAATGTTTTTAAATAAAAATTAATATAGGAAATACCTATAATAATAATATGTAAATACTGAGCGCTACAATTTAGCACTAACGTTTGTGGTGATTTGAGCATGTGTGTGTACATTCAATGTAGCTGGAAACCATGATTGGTGTCTGTACCTACACACAAATAAACATTAGCTAGCACCTTGTAGCACGCTGCGTGCTGATGCTACTATATTAATCGTACTAGCTGTTGCCCGCGACTTCGTACGCGTGGAAATTGTTACAATTTCACTTTGATTGCTCTCTGCTTAGCCCCTAGGATATGTAGCGTGATATTATATAGCCTATTTTAAGACCCTATCCGTAGGAAATATTTGTGCAAAATTTGAATCAAATCTATTGAGTACTTTTCGAGATCCTTCCGGACAAAGCAAAGCAAACAGACAAACAGACAAAAAAAATTCTAACTATATTTTCGGCTTCGGTATCTTATGTTGAACACCCAGCGAGTATTTTTTTTTAATATTTCCTATGTACAGTTTTGACTTTTCTATCATTTTATTATATGTATAGAATAGATGGTATATAATATACCGCAATATTTAGACGATGGTTGGTACTATTGTTATATGACGTGCTAGCTCTCTGCTCTAGTCAGAGTTTACTATGTTATGTTATTGGCAACCTAGACTGACAGCTTAACGGACTTTGAAAAGCACGGAACTGCTCATAAATGGTAATTCCAAAACCGGCCAGGTGCGAGTCGGAGTCTCGTGCACAGGGCTCCGCACCAGAAACGGCAAATACGCGCGTTTTACGGGAGCCCCCTTTAATATTATTATGTGTCAGATTATAGTATTTGTTGCCATAGCGACAATAGAAATACATACTCAGTATCCCCCGTTCCCAACCGACCACCTGAGTTATCCACCTGGTTGGTCAGTTAGGAATAAAAGTTCCTAACCACCCACCTTGTGCACCTGGTTGGTCAGTTAAAATTTGCTCTCTAGCTATCACTGTTCCTGAGATAAATTCTCGTGACGGACAGAGTACGGCGAAGTCTCATGAATAGGATCCCAATGTCAACCTTTGGGTACGGGACCCTAAAAACGATCACACACATATGAAACTGAATGAACGCAGTAACGGGTTACTTACAGAATACTAAGCCCGCAGGCGTTTACCTGTTAACTTAAAAAAAAAGTCGTGTATATCATACAGTACAACAAATTAAATACATTAATTAATATACAAAATGTTCCATTCACACATTATATTAGTACAAAGCACTTTAGTGTTAAACTCCAACAAAACTTTAACCCTCGAAAGTTCACAACTATACCACAGCGACCAAAGTCCGTGGTCCACTCAACAGGTCCAACGGACCGATTGGGTCAATTCTGTTAATACCATTTGTGCCGATTGTACCCCGCAAACCAATAAAGTAACCTCTTGACCACTACCACGCCTATGCTATTGAGAAAAGGGTGTTATTTTGGTGCAAGGCATAAGCGATAGCGTTTTTCTTTTGTTTTCAATCGAGATGCTTTGAAATGCAGCTTTATACCAACCCTATACCAACCCGTTTTGCCAGTGCTGCGTGGTAAATAATCAAATTGAGAAATGTCTTTTCGCGTTTTTCACTTTAATGCACTTCTGAGGCTAACACAGACAGGTAGATTATTAACTATCGGTTCTAATAAGTTTTGCGTGCAACGAGATAAAGCTGTAATGGGAACATTTGGAATTCTAAAACAGAAAAAGGGGCGATAAAGGGGGGCTCCCACACAAAAAACGAGATTTTTTAAAATGTTTTTAGGTACGCAACCCTACGTTTGCGAGTCGGATTCGTCTAGGCCTCTATTGAACCATCTTTAAATATTTTTTTGATGAAGACATTTTTTATTTGATCGTCTTAGACACCCATCGTTATGTTCACAATCTTCAAAATAATCACTAAGTTAACCTCTTCAATAGTTTGTAACTTACATTCACATGAGTATAAGCAAAAACTTTTTTCATAACCGGAGAACCCTCGAGGCAATCAATGCGCGGTCGAAAAAGATTTGTCGTAAGACCCTTATTAACTTTATGTCTCCCTTTAGCACTCATAACCCTAACCTTAAAATGTATGTTTTCAGAAAAAAGTTACAATAATACAAGTACCTTTCTATTATAAAACCGTCGCTAAGGATAACGGCATCGATTTCTGCGAAGTTTTAGTCCGTTTTTTGTATAGAATTTCTTCGATCAATACCTGAAAATAAAATAAAATAGGTTAAAACCAATTTAAAGTAAATAAAACGATTATGCGTACTTCAATAATATTGAAATGCAGATATTACGTGTAAACACATTCAATGGTTGCCTGGCAGAGATCACAAATTGTGATAAGTCGCAATTTGTACAACATTGTAATTTTAGTTTTGTGTTAATTTCACTGTCTACTATTGTATTATGCTGTGCAATAATCTTTCTCTCTAAATAATATCTTATTGAAGTAATGAATATTTGTTGATATGTCACTAAATAAAGGCGAATGGCATTGGATGCATAAAATATCTGAACTGGTCTTCTGACAATCAGTGCTGTCAATACTGGCCGTGAGACAGTAATGAGCTGACAGGAGACCATATTCTGCACTTAGACGGCAGTCAGTCTGGAATGAACTGATGAACGTCTACAAGTCTACAGGAATCTTGTTAGTTCTGTCATTATTTTTATTATACGATAATGGATGGATGCCTCTTATAACAGAATAGAAAATCTTGTTTGTTTAGATGACATAAAATTTATAGAGGCGATTTTTTTACAATTCCTAGCACAAACATTGCTATGCCTGAAAGAAGACGCCAATTTTGTCATCATCAAAATTAAATATTTTTTTAGAGCAAATTTTCACAAGCACATCATTTAATGGTCCTCCTTTTACACTCAATCCATTCATTCTTAGTTAAGTACTTAATCACAACAATTAACTAAAATGGCTTACACGTACGATGTTTCACACTTTAATTAGGGGATCAACCTAAGTGTAATAATTTATGTTAAATTATAAAACCAGTATAAATGAGTTCACAACTCATTAATAACCACTTTTATGGAGCCACTAAACATTTATTGTACGAAAGGTCTATAATTACACAGGTCTGCAATGGTTTTCCTCTTTGAAATCTGAGTAACATTTTCTATAGTTTCTGATGTGCTGATTACGAGAAAAATAATAAAAAAAATCCTACACGTCAGGATTTTTTGATATTGAATATTTAAGATTTTGCTTCATAATGTCTGAGCGCCTACCTTTTGAAATTTATAAAACGTCATTAAATTACTTAATTTTATTTTTATTGCATTTAATTAGTGTAAGGGGACATAGAAATTCATGCAAATCAGTAATTTGGTAATTACTACATAAAAAGTATAAGTAATTCGCCTTAACCATGTTAAAATCGGGTAATTTTGACTTAATTTTGTAATAAAATCAAAAAAATTACCTAGTAGTAATATTAGATACATATTTTTGTAAATATTATCAGAAAAGGGTGTAATAAAGATAAACCAAAGGGTATTTGTATAAGTACCCACACTGATTTAGAAAATTAACAGTTGTATCTTGAAACATGAACTTTAAAATGTCATTGCGAACTTGTTTAAATTCTACGAATTGTTTTTGTAATATCTCCCGGAATTTTATGGTGATAAAACAATGAAACAGCATTACAGAGTTAGTGAAAAATATTTACAAAAGTTATTTTGGACACGAATTAAGTAACCAAGACAAAACTTCGACACCTCATAAACTTTGTTCGACTTGTTTATTACAATTTCGCAAGTATTTAAAAGGCCAGAAAAATAGCTTCAAAATCGTTACACCTATGCTATGAAGAGAGGCTAAAGACCACGATAAAGATGGCTACTTTTGTTGTTGTGACATAACTAGATACAATTCTAAAATAAAAGGGACATAAACAAGCACTAAACTTCATTTCCTAAATTCGCACATTGATTACTTCCCAGAAAATATAGGAGCCGTTAGCAAAGAACAAGGCGAAAGATTTTAGCAAGATTTGAAAGAGCTTGAAGTCTGAAATCGTGGAAGATGGAATACTAGCATGATGGCGGACTATTGTTGTTTATTGAAGCGCGACGATCCAAACCGGAAATTTAAGCGAAAATCGCACAACCGAAGGTTCCAGGAAAAAAGAACTAGGTTCCACAAATAAAATTTACGTGTAATTTAGACTAGTAACAAGTTATTATTATATTTTAGTCGTTTTATAAGTTAAAGGTTATGTACTTTTTTAAATATATATTTTTTTTGAGAAAACGTGGGTCTTTTTTTCTATTTTCTATCGGTGCCTTTTTCGAAAAATCTGGAGGTGATGGAGAAAATCTAAGTACATATTCGTAATCAGCGCACCAAAATACCCTAGGATCAGCTATCAAATTCCAGAGAGGAAGTTATGACCCTCATTTTGCAGGCCTGTGTTATAGATTCCGTGATACAGAAATGAAACTGGGCGAATAAAAACCGCATAAACTAAACAAAAAAAAATTAATAACAAAAACACAATTTAAAGAAACTAATTTGTAGAAATCTAATCAAAACCGGCATTACGGCACGCCTTCTAACGGCAAAGGGAGAGCATCGCTTGTGGAGAACAATTCATGAGAGATGGCGGCATGAATTAGTCATAATAAAAAATAAACCAAACAACAAAACTATATTATTATCTTACCCATTAATTTATGTAAACCTTGGTTTCAACTTTTCTTCATTCTATTGTAAGTACTTACATTACATGAGTAACTATGGTCATACTACCAATAACGATGTAAGAATACATAGGCATACCCACTGATTAATTAATTACAATTTAAACTTTATTTACATTTTTTTTTTGTTTAACGTGAGGTAAAATCCTCATAGGATGTTATGCCGGACTCTTACCGACTAAAAAACCTCACGCCACGCCTAACAGCCTATGGTTGAGAGCCCCGGGTAAGCCCTCAGGAAGGATGTCCCGTGACTCCCAACAGACCTACGGCCGCCGATGCGGCCTCGCCCAGGGGGTGGTTCGGGTGCAATCCCGCGTCTATGGGGGGTTTCGGGTGTGACCCCGCTTCTAAGGGGGGGGCGTGCGTGAGTTGCTCACGTCACGCTGCCGTCATGGGCCTGCTTCTGTAAGGACGGTGAGCGGCCCTCTCACCGTCCTCAGACCCCCGGTCATGGAGGCCGATAGTCCTCGGCGAAGACACGTCGGCGGCGCCCAGGCCGCCGACTGCGGAACTCGGGAGGGAGAGTTCTCTCCCGCACCCGGCCCGCCGCCTCCTTCGCGAGCATGACCTGCTCGCAGAAAGAGGCGGCGCAGTCCCACTTACTCCCGCTGGAGAGCATGGCTCGCACCATGGCCTCGAGCGAGAGAGTGTCCACGCCCAGACCCACTACGAGGACCTGGCGCTGTTGTGCCCACGCCGTGCACTCCACCAGCGTGTGGAGCGCCGTGTCGTCGCTACGGTCCTCGCAGTGCTGACACTCGGCAAACTTAATACATTTTTCAGAACAACTATTAAACATGTCAATCAAATCAGCATATAGCAGTCTAATGCTAGACATATACCTCTCCCAAATAATTAAACATGTAGGTATTTTTAATCACAGTCTTCTGCATATTTGATTTTTAGGTGCAAAGAATTAAAAAAAACATGTTTGCAGTAAAAAAATCCTTTGTGAAATACATTTATAAGTATACTAGCGGCCCGCTCCGGCTTCGCACGGGTATACAGTATTTCTACACTATTTAATGGATCTTATTATACATATAAACCTTCCTCTTGAATCACTCTATCTATTAAAAAAAACCGCATCAAAATCCGTTGCGTAGTTTTAAAGATTTAAGCATACAAAGGGACATAGGGACAGAAAAAGCGACTTTGTTTTATACTATGTAATGATAGCACCTTGTAACTTGTACCACGCACAATTCACTGTACCATAAAATATGAACGAAAACCTCAACCCCGTGGCAATTACAAGCAAGACATGTGAACTCATTATAAATAGATTAAGGTGCCGTCGCTTATTAAAAAAGATTATATTGTCAGATAATAAGTCCTCAGCCAACAGATAAACAATACGCACATAAGTTAGCAAGTTATTAAGAGGCCGTATGACGATAAATTGACTATTATCTTGATTTAACTGCCTCGGCGGCGCAATTGGTGGTACACCACTGGCGCGCTGAGATCCTGGGTTCAATTCCCGGGCCGAACCAAATATTTTTATTGTGTTCCACAAATGTTTGTTTCCGAGTTTGGGTGTTTTTATGTACATATAATATGTATTTAGAAATATTATCAGTTATCTAGATCCCCTAGCACAAGCACGTATTGGCTAGACGATGTTATGTGAGAATGTTCCATAATATTTTTACTTTAGAATAGAATAGAATAGAAATATTCTTCATTGTACACCAAAAAAAAAAAAAATTACATAGTTAAGGAATACAAGGTCTTGTAATGTACAATGGGCGGCCTTATCGCTAAGTGCGATTTCTACCAGGCAACCTTTATTTATCTAAATCAACTTTATTTATTTATCTAAATCTGACAACTCGTGAGGCCTAACAAATTAACGTTGTATTATAACACAAGCAACTTTCAGTTCATGAACTTCTTTCTTTCAGTTTGAAACAAAAAACACTGATGAAATTTTCAAGTACTTTTTTGTTGAAAAGAACTCGATTTCGAGAAATTTAAAGTTGGATCTAAAATTTTTACAGTTGGTTTTATGATATTTTTAATTTTTATGAATGACAAAAGTAAAATTTTCATTTACTCCAGCCTTTTTTTTGCCTAATGATTATAGTTCTTTAATTAATTTAATTTAAAACGTACGAACACTTAAGTGTAGTACATATAAGTGGTATCTTCTTTTAACCGATTGGAGTCAGGTGCTCTCTTAAGGTGTGTAATGAAATTTCGTATCGAAACGCCTACTTTCTTAACATAGAGATTAGTAATTAAGATGTAGAGTTTAGTTTCCGTTTGGTGCTAGAATTATAACTATCTTTGAAGGGACTAAATTTCTGAATGTGCGTATTTTGAACTGATAATATTAATCGTGTTCAGTCTACTTGAGTTTAAATAGTTTCTCTCTTTGACCATCTAAAGAATGCGTCTTAAGTATGGTTTTATTTCTTTAATTGCATAAAGGTTTTTACAGGGTCGACAGCGCGAGTGTAGCGCCTCTGGTGTTGCAAACGTCCATAGGCAGCGGTGGCCACCGGTACATCTGGTGAGCCGTATGCCACCTTGGTAGTATATAAAAAAAAGATGTTGTGAAGATAAAAGCTGTTATAGAGAACTAGCGGACATCACATTCACCCGCGAATATCCCGTTCCCATGGGAATTCGTGATTAAACTATTGCCTATGTTACCCGGGTATAATGTACCTTCCCAACAGTGAAAGAATTTGTCAAATCGGTTCAGTAGTTTTGAGCCCATTTCATGCAAACAAACTATCATTTTTTTTTCTCTTTAAAATATTAGTATAGAATAAATAGTCGAAGACTTTCACTGCAGCGATCGTTAACAGATTTGGCTATTAGCTTATTGTGGAAGTCCAGGAGAGTTCAAAACTATTCCGCGTCTTTAGAGGGTTGGTTTGGGTCTTGGGTGTTATCCAGCTTCTTGAGCTGAGCCGTAGAACTCAATCAATGTGTGGAGCGCTCTGTCCTCGCTGCGTTCTTCGGTGATGGCACTCGGCCGTGGTCTCCTGGTGTATTCGCCACAGATACTTCCCGAAGCACCCGTGCTCGGCAATTTTCTGTGGCAACCGGTAGGAGAGATTGCCGTGGCTCCTCTCCAGCCTCGGTTGGGTCTATGATAAAATAAAAACTAATAACAACGTGTTTGTCGTGTTTTTTTTTTGAAATAAAGCTTCATCATCTAATCCTTTAAGATTCTGTTCAGCGAATTGTGCAGCTTTAATTGAAAACCATTGTTCTATTGAATCTAATCACTTCATACTATCATCAAAAAGTTAATCGAATATAATTTTTTCATGACTAATCATCATCATTCATATGAAGAATAAACAAAAAAGCCCTAGATTGCTTCCGTCTTAGAATATTTGTACAAACAAAAACATTTTTCAAAGAAATAGCCAAGTGCGGGTCGGACCCTCGCACAGAGGGTTCCATACCAAAAACAGCAAAAAATGTCAAAACGTTTTTTGTATGCGAGCCCCCTTAATACTTTCTTTTTTTATGATTTTAGTATTTGTTATAGCGGCAACAGAAATAGAATAGAATAAACTGTATTGCACACCAAAACAAAAACATACAGAAGAGGGAGACATTACAATTTTATAAATGTACAGAGGGCGGCCTTATCGCTAAAAAGCAATCTCTTACAGGCAACCTTTGAAATACATAATCTGTTAAAATTTTTGTTCTCTAGTTATCACGTTTCCTGAGATACAGCTTCGTGACGAAGCACAGACGAACGGCGAAGTCTCATGAATACTATCCCGTTTTTATCATTTGGTTACGGAACCCTAAAAACTACCAGCTCCCGAACTAATGGTATCATCAGGTATTAAATTAGTTTCGGAGTTGAGTACGGTGTTATTAACGTCATGCTCGAGATTCGAATACATTATAAATGGACGGTTCATATGTTACGGGATCAAGCTTTTTTTTATTATTTGCTGACATTTCACCTATTAATAAAGAGCTTACAAAATATAACAGGTTCTTTATATCTGTAACTAAATTAGGCTATCGTTTTATTTTTCTCTCTATTTTCTTACTCATTGTAGGTACCTACCAAATTACTTTGTTGTTTCCTACTTTTTTCTTTATCACTAGCTTTTACTTCCTTGTACTTCTTTGAACCATTGTTCAGTTGTAGCGAGTCTTCGTGAAAAGTAGAACTCGATCAGACGGGACGTGAACTTACTGGGTTACCATCCTAAAAGTACTTTTATGTAATATAGATTAGAAATGATTGATGTTAGAAATTACGTCTCTCCATCATAGTAGTGCAATGATGAACAAAGTTAAAGTACTTAGATCTTAGATATATTGCACTCCCGCAACGCCTCAAGTCCTAGCTGAGCTCCATGCTCCATACACTCGTATGTGTAGAAGGGTTCACCGTAAGTATTGGATGGAGCTAAGCATTTACTTTCGATTCTCATAACCTCCATTTCTTAGTGGATACATTATACGGGTAGGTAGACTGAAATATATAAGTATCTAGGTGTATTAATTTCGGCTGGGCGTTGAGCTGCAACCCAATCATTTCATCAATACAGATAAACTAAATGTTATTTAAAAAGAAAAACCAATTCATTTATCTTAATGTCCTTCAGATAACGTCAACAGTGCGCTTATTAAACTTGTTTTTATCAGATCTCACATAACACTCATTCACTCTCAAACATGCAAATAACTGGCTCATTATGCATAACGTGGTCCAAACGTAGTTATGCATTTTTCACGGTAGTTGTCATGAGGAATGAGTAATTTGTACACAAGCGAGTTATTATTCCGACACCTTGGCGAGTTTTCCCACAATTTACTCCTTATTTGTATAAGCAATCTATTAAGCAACTATAGCTCTTAAGTCGAGGCAGTAAAGTAGATTTTAGATGGGCAATAAAAGATGGGATGGCAAAAACATTGATTGCACTCATGAATGACACTGATGGATATGCTTAGTTCAACGAATTTTGGGGTTCTGTGAATAGAACATTAGGAGGGTCATCAGATTTTGACAGGTAGGTACATTTGAATTGACAACCGTATATTCGAATCTAGGGTCCGATGGTCCGAACAATAATCGTCTCGTTTTGATCCTGTAGCACAAATCCTAGGACATCCTTCCAAGGACTTACCCGGGGCTACCGGCCGTAGGGACTTCAGAGACTTAGCAGTAGGCAGCCCCTACCACTGTGTGGCTTTAGCCGGTAATAGTCAGGCATTCACGAGGTATTTTTACAGGTAAAAAAAGTACTGTGGCACAAACTTATGGGACATTAAAATAGAACTATTATGAACTACCGTGATTTAATATTGTTATGACCTACCCTGCGGCTTCGTAGCAACTAACTTCCAAACCAGTTTAAGTTTGAAGTTTTCAGCGGTTGACCAGTACGGTGAAAATAAGTCAGTAGAGCTTTTTCTATAACAATATTCACATTATTCACGGCTCAAATTAAAAATGTTTGTGAGTCTGAATGTTTGTGACTCGATCACGCTACGTATTTCGGAGTTCGACGTATATCACGGCCGAAGTCGAGAGGCACAGATTATACAAGAATATTTTGTAGTATGAGAACAAAATACTTGTAGTATCGAACGCGATAGTTTAAAAGTTAGTACTTCCCTTCTGATTCAGACGCTTCAATAAAGAAAATCGAACTAAGTTTAGCATATCTCGTTGACAATTTCCTATACAATGATACAAGGAAAGTCTTTGTTTATCTCAAATATCTAAAACTACTCGCTTCCTTGTCTAGATATAGAGTGAATTGAAACAAGACAAGTACCACACAAGTGCTTCGTCAAAGGGTCCTTTCACACAGAACGACTCGGAGAGGGCGAGCCAGGGCGAGCAGAGAATTAAAAAAGAATTTTGAATCATTATAAAGTTTATCCTATCCTACTTCCTACTAATATTATAAATGTGAAAGTTTGTGAAGATGTTTGGATGTTTGTTACTCAATCACGCTCTAACGACTGAATGGATCTAGCTGAAATTTGGTACAGGGATAGAGTATAGTCCGGAATAACACATAGGCTACTTTTTATCCCGGGAAAATGTTCCCACGGGAAGCGGGATAGGGACCAAATTTCACGCGGGCGAAGCCGCGCGCATCAGCTAGTCTATACAGGATGTTGATCTGCTGTATATATAATGAGAACGCTTGCGAGCAAACCTAAGGCCCACTTGCGCGGAGAGTCGGGTTAAATATATAAAAGTAGAGTTAGTAAGCTCTGAGTTAAATAAATAACTTCCTAACTCTGACCACGTCTTGCACAGTTGTAAAATGGCACGAGGTTAACTAACTCACAGTAAACTGAACCAATTTATTTTGTCTGTGTCGCTCTATGCAACCCAACCACATACAAATGTTAGAACGAAGAATGGAACATGTGTCTCTATCTCTTTTACACTACAGTCGCTACGTATGACTTGTCTCAAGAAAATGAACGTATTATGTCATTCACGTGCCTTTAAATTTTGTAGCATTGTTATGTCATTGTTTGACAGTCAGTGACACTTTCTGATTGTGTTTATTTGCAAATTTAGAATTTTTCGCTGCTTTAACTGAAATCTTTTATATAATATAAAAATGGAAAAGAGGCCACGTCTTCGTGCCCCTAATTTCACATCTAGTGACAATATGTTGCTGTGTGATATAGTGGTGAAATATAAAAATATTATCGAAAATAAGAAGACTGATGGAGCAAACCTCCAACAAAAACAAGTTGCTTGGAAAGAAGTTACTGCAGAATACAATGCAACAACTTCTGGCTGCCATCGCACAGTCGACAGCCTGCAATATAACTATAAAAATTTGAAGAAGAAACTGAAGAAATCGGAATCAGACAAGAAAATGAACATTCCAGGTATTTTCACTTGATATTTTGTAACAAATAAATGTACAAACAATAGAACTGTTTACTATTCACTTTCTATATAATTATCTATTCATTCGATTATAAAATTCATTTAAAAATTTGCATATTAGCATTGTTTTTTATTTTTTCAGTTGAAACTTTGGTTAATAATTTAGAGCAATATGGGACTTCATCAGAAGGATGGGCCCAAGTTGCAGCCAAAACGGGTGTACCAGAGGCAGTGTGTCAGGAAACAGTACACAAACTAATAAAGGAAGCAGATGCCAAAGAAAAAAATTACAAAAGAAATATCATGGGTACAGGTTGGTACTTGTGTTCTAGCTTTACTAGCTTTTACCTAATATATGTATTAGAATAGGTACTTAAGATTATTGCATATGTAGTATTGAAAGACCACTGGCACTGTTTACAGGCACATATTTGTTTAATAGTTCAAATGTGTCGCCTATATTTATTTACTATACCTAAGTGTAAAGTAGGTATTCGATCTTATAACAACTGCGAGATCATAGTGTATGCATATTTGTCTTTATTTATTTAGCCTTGTAATCATTAATTAAATCAATACTAATATTTTTTTTTCTAGGTGGTGGACCACCTCCTAGTGATGTTCCTGATCCAGTACTGGAAAAGGTGAAGATTTTGGCTGGGCCTGTGATTGATGGTATGTATACTGTCTACGATGGAGATCATGATATTATGGTATCACAAAACAAGACACCACTAGAAGATGATGTTTTGGAAATAGGTAAATATAACAACTAACCATCATACTGCATGGACTGAATGGATGTGCCTACATGACCTATAACTTGTTTATTTTCAGAACCAGTAATCAAATCACCTGACACTATTAAAATGGAAATGTCAACCCCGAACTCAGGATATTTTACTAATGATAGAGGGAACCTTAAAAAAAGGCCACATCATTTATTGACACGTGAGTAGTTATAATTGTGCTCATCACACAAAGATTTATTTTTGTGAGTTGAACCCAGAACAATTCTCCCATTATAATATAATATCTGTTTCATTATCATTCCAGGGAAAAGAAAAGTTGAAGACACATCAAGACAAAGTGTGTCAGACAATTTTAAAAAATTAGCAGATGCAAAACTCAAACTTGTCGAAATGCAAGCAGAATTAATAAAGATTCAACTTGAGGATGCTAAGGAAAACCTAGAACAAAACCGTAAGCTACGAGAAATTGAAATGGAGGAAGCAATGAGTAAACAGAAACATAATCAATTGTTAAGAAATTTAGAATTAGAGAGATTTAAATAAAACTAATTATTAATTATGTTGGTTTATTAATTGTCCAAAATGATTCTCAATCAATACTTGACGGGCATGGTATCCTGCTGTATTCATAGTCGACCTATTATTTGCTGGAGGCTCATGTCCGCCTACATTATCCAAAATTGGTGGATATTCAGCATCTTCAACTGGGTCATCATCATTATGAAAACGTGCAATATTGTGTAGAACACATGTTGCAATTATTATACCTGGAATTCTTTTTAAATTAACTTGAATCCCTCTGGTTAGAATGGGAAATCTTCTCTTCCAAATACCAAAGGTTCGCTCAATGGTATTCCTTGTTCTTATTTGTGATTCATTGTACAGAGATTCCATAGTAGAGTTTACATGGGCCAGCGGTGTCATCATAAATGGAGTTTGTGCATATCCACTATCGCCAAGTAAACAATAGTTTCCATAAGTGCCTTGCAAAAAATGTCTGCGCTGATTGCTGTTATCCCAAATGTGTGAGTCGTGGGCTGATCCATGCCAACGTGCAACGACATCGTTGAATGTCAAACCAGCAGAACAGATTGCCTGGGTATTAATTGAAAAATATCCTTTTCTGTTCCTGAAGATTTCAGCACTTTCTCCTCCTAAAATGGTAAAAAATGAAATTAGTGAATCTGAGATTGATCTCTTATAACAGAGGCAGTAGAACTGAGATGGTATTTTATATCATTATAAAATACCTGATGAGTATCAATAGGCAGGCCAGATGAACTGACTACTTTATAATACACTAGTGGTCGCTACGCGGTTTCACCCGCGTTGTTCCCGTTCCCGTGGTAATACGGGAATACAATATACTCTATGTTCACCGGGAAGAGTGAAGCTTCCCAATATTTAAGGATTTTTCAAATAGGTCTAGTAGTTTTGGAGCCTATTCGATACAAACAAACAAACAATCATACATTCCTTTTTAAAATATTAGTAAAGATAACATACCTGGAGATTTCATACGGATATGAGTGCAGTCAATAGTTCCTATGACTCTTGGAAAAGAAGATATTTCATAAAAAGCGGTTGCAGCTTGTCTTTGTTCTTCTGCAGTTACAGGCATGTATATGAACTCTTTATATAACCGGGCAATCGCATCAGTCACTCTGTGAATAATCCGACATGCTGTAGATTCATGCACTCCAATGAAATCACCACAGGTCACCAACTGACTTCCAGTAGCATAATACCTAAGTGCACACAACAATTGGTTCATGGGTGACAAGGCCTCCCTGAAAAAAGAGAAGTAAAGATCTGGTTTATTTGCATGTAAATATGTATTTATACAGTTCATAATATAGTATAGATATTACATTATTTTAACTTACTTGGTATTGCACGAGTGTTGTAATTTGTGCTCAATTTTGTTCAGCAAAAAAAGTACACTGTCTTTTTGAAGACGAAATCTTCTGTGAAAATCTTTGTCCCTATACGTATTAAAATAATCTGATCGCTCTGCGACTCGTCTATCATAGAAGTTCGAATTAATGTATTCAACAATCTCTTCATCATCATCAGAGTATGTCAAATCGCTATTCATTACAAACAAAAGATATTAATAATTTTGCCACTACACAACACTTTTACATCACACAGCGCGGTGCATCAAGAAGATCGAGAAACATAAGTTGGCAAACATGCTTTTTTTTTTTTATTAACGAGAGACAATCCTTCTTCAGACTATAAAACCTCACGTAATGCCCAACAGCCTACGGTCGGGAGTCCCGGGTAAGCCCTCGGAAGGATGTCCCAGGTAAAATGGTAACTGGTAGCCGTAGGTCTGTTGCCGGTGTCGGCAACAGACCCACGGCTACCACTGCGAGCTTGCCTGGGGGTGGGGGGATGGGGGGGGGGTTCGGGGGCCACCAGCTTGTGGAGCGCTGTTTGACAAACATCCTTGATACATTTGACAGTACCTAGCTAACTCAGAGTTAGGCGATTTAACTCACCGATATCGGCGAGTTAAAAATTTAAAAGTTTGACTCTGAGTTAGCCCTTAACTCTTGTTGATGCAAGACAAATTATTGATTTAACTCGAGTTAGCAGTTAACTCTGAGTTAAAAACGTTAACTCTGATCTGTGCAAGTGGCCCTAAGGCGCTTAGTGTGAAATAATAAGAAGCGCCGACTGGCCCTGATGACTTATAGATCCCCGTCTAATCTGAAGATCGCTTGACGGTAACGTCAAGTGTGCGCGGTAAACGATCAATGAATTGATTTTTTAATCACGTGAGACTTGTCTATTGATTTCATCATCTTTAGAGATCTTTTTCTTTTTGACCCTCGTGCAGCCGAATGGCTCTTTTTGCATGCTATCGCGTGGTCAGTTCTACGCATAGGTACTTATAATTCACGCCGCGCCGGCCTTCGTGAAAAATGAACATAATATAGCGCATGCCCCGGCCGATGATCTCCGAGCCGGTCAGTGTGAACGGACCTTAAAGCTTTGAGGAAGTCATGTCTAACGTGTTTACAAGAATGATGTCTGTTACGACCCATCCCCTAAACTACTTTAACATATCGACGCCCACAGGATGCGAGAGGGTGGGCGGTGTTGCTACACAGTCATGAATATAAAGGAAATGATCTTGATTATTATTTTATAGCCGACAATTAATTTAAACTTATGTATTATTAATTAATTGAATAATACTAATACGGAACCGTGAGACCACTGTATACATATTTAGATTTTAAATTTATTAGATTTTAGTACGGTGACTAAAGACTATGGTTACCATGATATTTATAAAATTGCTAGGATAAAATGTTAGTCGTAACTTTCAGATTTAGGTATATACTTATTTTCTTTTGTAACAAATTATTTACTGGATGTTGCGGTAATGAATCACACGCTACGAAAATAGCCTCAGGCTATTATCGGTTCATGACTCGCTTTTAGTTACTTGACTAAAGCTACTTATAGCAGTCAATTGTCGATTTAAAAACTGTAAGTAACTAAATTCGTATTTGTATAATTTACCTATCTCAAATCTGACTTTTACTACTGGAACCTGAGACCGGTTCACAATGGGTCAACATTTCAACCATTAATAGTTAAACTCGTTTTGTAATAAAGTTTTTTCGTTGCTACTGCTATTTTCTTACTATTTTCCCACTGCGTTTTATGAAACACGTTATCAGCGTTATACAAAATAGTAGTCACTATAATACTTATTTGATAAAATGATACCATTAGTGGATTGGTAGTTTTCATTATACTCAACCTGACAAATTGATACACAAATATAACACTTTTCCAAATAAAAAGTGCACCGATTTCACGAACCATTAACCAATTAGGAATTAATTACATTTCCCCTCCCAAGTAAAAAAGTCTTAAATACAATTTTGTGAATCAGTATCATGCATCTGTTCATCTCTTTGGGGATAAAGGAGTCTTATGTATATAATAATATCTATGTAAGTTATAAGTTGTAGTATTACTGATGTCACAAAATATTGTCACCCTACAGCAATGACTAATGACAGTAACGACTTATGAGTGCATTAGATTATTATTTAGTTATTTTTAGTCCTAATTGTTATTGATGAGAAGTGTTATTATTTTTTTGCGGGCATAAGAATGATATATAATTATATTATTTAATCATGAAAGTAAGATAGGCATGAGAGGACGGATAGTATTGAAAAAGAGGTCGTCTGTGAGGTATTACTACTAATATTTGCAGACACTAAAGTCAAAGACAACGAATCTCTCTCTCTCTTTCTCTTATGAGACACAAACAAAGTTGAGGGCGTCAGCAAGTATGGGGTCGTCCATTAATCGCGTGAGGTTTTTTTTGGGCATTTTTTGGACCCCCCCCCCCTAGGTGATATTTGGTGAGGTTTCAGACTACCCCTCCCCCCCTGGGCCGAATCACGTGTATTTTTAGTAACTACAAAGATTATTTTTTAAATTTTATAGTAGTCCCTATTGTATAATCTATCCATATTTCTATACGAATACTAGCTGATCCGCGCAACTTCATCTGCGTCACATAATAGAGAGAGAGATTTGGTATTAATGTTTTAATATATTTCCCGTCGTGTTGGTATATAATTTTCATTATTTTGGAACTAATTAGGAAGATGTCAGTTTGTCAAGCTTAAAATCTTACGTAGCAGCGAAGTTATGGACAAAAGTAGAATAATCACAGGGTGGGTAGCGCGAGAGTGGCGCCTCTGGTGTTGCAAACATTCATAAACTTGCGGTGACTACCAGCCCTTCTGGAGGGCCGTATGCTTGTCTGCCACCTTAGTAGTATTAAAAAAAATCAAGGTTGAATTTCCATGCGATCATTATGCTTTTGGTCAAGACTATCTATATCCACGTGGACAAAGCTGTGGTTTTTTTTTTTGGTTGCAGGGGGAATGCGGTTGGGCTCCGTCATCCCAGCTGCGGGGGCAGCCGAGACGGTGTGTGGGGCTCCTGGTCCCGGAAAGGGACCGCCCTATCCACTAACCCCGCGGTGTTCCTCCTCATCCTAAAGTCAGGCCGAAGGATATCCAAAGATTAAAGAGAAAAAGATTATCCACTCTCTTTGGGGGAGCAAGATGGGTGGTTCCTCCGGAGCTGTCTGAGGAGCTGACAAAAACTCAAGCCCGCATCGCACCGCTCTCGAGCGCCTCTCTGGAAGCAGAGAGGGTAGAGAGCGGTCGAGCGGGTGGGCGCTGATGGCATCTCCGGAACACGGAGAGGGGTCTTAATGATCGTCGGGGGATTGGGTCCCATGACCTTGCCCACAAGTGGGACAGAGTTGCGTGCTAGTCTAGTATATATAACTTTTAATAAGGCTATAGAGAGTCGAAAATCTGTACATCGAATATATTTGATAATCCTTTTCCAAGATTTTTTTGCTGGATATTCTATGTAACTTCCATTACGTCCGATACTGAAGCTAAAATTGTTTATTTTTTTGTATGTCTTTCTGTATTACGCCAAAACTATAGTACCATTATAATAATACTTACATAATTTGAGATTATTATTGATCGGATTGATGTCGATATTCTGCGCGGTTCCTTTGGGAGACACAATGAAAGACAAAATGATTTTTGTGTTGTATGATCAACGATTCCGATTTCAATTAATTTCTGATGTAAGAAAGGAATTAAGTGCTTTATAAATATTAAATACAAGTTTTAATACTATAGGTTTTGTTGTTCAGAAATTAGAGAGATCGCAAATTCAGGGTTGTAAAGTTGTTGTTTAAAATAAATACACGTGGTATCTCGCTACACCCCCCCATCCCCCTGGTGATGTTTCGTGATTTTTGTCAGACCCCCTCCCCCCCCTTTTGAGCCTCACGTGATTAATGGACGGCCCCTATTGTAGTTTTGTTCCTTATCCTTTTTTCGCGATCGTAGTTAAAGTCTGCCGGGAAACCTGGGACACCCTTCCGAGAGCTTACCCGGGACTCCCGTCCGAAGACAATAGATCGTGTGGTTTTAGTAGATAAAGCGTAATTATAATACAATATAATATAAATAATTTAGTAGATAATTCATGTACGATTTGCACTAGTAAAAATAAAATCGTGCGTAGCTTACCACTTCGTTCACCGAACGCGCATCACTACAAGAGATTACGGAGCAGCGCTCGTGTCTTCGTCAAAGACTATCGGCCTCCATGACCGGGGGCCTGAGGACGGTGAGTGGGCTGCACACCGTCTTTACAGAAGCAGAAGCCATGACAGCAGCATGACGGGCGGGATTCACGCACGCCCCCCCCCCCCCCCCCCACCTAAGAAGCGGGATGACACCCGAAAATCTTTCGGCGAGAATGCGATGGTAGCCAAAGTCTGTTGGGAGGCCTGGGACATACTTCCGAGGGCATAACCAGGGGCTCCCAACCGTAGGCTGTTGGGCGTTACGTGAGCTTATTTAGTCGGTCGGAGTTCGGCATAGCATCCATGAAGGAATTTTCCCTCACGTTGAAAAAAACAGAGATTCGAATTTTGAAGACTGGTAGTCTGCAAAATGTCTTCCAAAATTTACAGAACTATATATTTCAGACTTACGTTTCTAGCCAAAAAGGTTTATTTTGAATTCCTGCCTTTATTTTGAATTCCCAATAAAAAAACAGCATCATCTGGTAGCTTACCAAGTTGTGTGTGACATTTACGAGAGCAACATTACAGCCCCAATGCGGCCATAAACAGTGCGCCGTTCGAAAATGCGGTGGCGGGAAAGCGTAAAATAAGTTGATAAAATCTTTAACACTCGTAACTAAAGGTTTTACATGAAATATAATCTGGTTTATTGTGAACTAGAAAACGTATACGGGTCCACACGTTTGGTTGTAGTATTTACTTAGGTACTTGTTTCCTAATCCTAATGGGAAAAAAATTTGTAGTGACATAAAAGTAACACTAAAAATATGTGATAAAAAGTCAAACAGACACATATCTATTTGCAAATCTAAGTCCCAGTCCATTCTTTTTTTTGTTTCAGATTGTTTAAGAATTGCTTTGAGCTCTGAAAGCATTGGGATCCTTGGCGTTGACATTTTCAGAGAGGTTCAATTCCGGAGTCATTTGGAGGACAAGGCTAAGCTGGCGTCCAAGAAGCTCGGTGTGCTCAGCAGAGCGCGGCGGTACTTTACTGTGGCGCAAACACTGCTTCTGTATAAGTCGCAAGTGCGGCCACACATGGAGTACTGCTGTCACCTCTGGGCGGGGGCACCTGAATATCAGCTTCATCCATTTGACTCGGTGCAAAGGCGAGCCGTGAGAGTTGTCAACGATCCTATGCCTACAGGTGATGTGGAACCTCTTCGCGACAGGAGAGACTTTGCCTCCGTATGCGTGTTCTACCGCCTGTATAATGGTATTTGATCTGCGGAATTGTTTGATAAGATGCCCACGGCTACGTTCTATCATTGCACCGCTCGCCACAGACAGGGAATCCATCCTCAAACTCTACGTCCGGAGCGTTCGAGCACGGTTAGATCCGATAGGGGCTTTCTTCCGCGCACGCTTAGGTTGTGGAACGATCTCCCTGCCTCGGTTTTCCCAAACGCCTGCAGTATGGGGTTCTTCAAAAGGGGTCTTAGAAGGTTTTTACAGGGTCGGCAGCGCGAGGGTGGTGCCTCTGGTTTTGCAAACGTTCATAGGCTGCGGTGACCACCGGTCCTTCTGGTGGGCCGTATGCTTGTCTGCCACATTAGTGGTATAAAAAAAAGCCAACCGCCAACATCAACATAAAAATGTTGGAGTTTTATCACTCATCTTCCTAGTATGTCTATAGTTCTGAAGTCTGCTGGATGCAGACTTTGGCGGATTCCGTACAGACTTTGGCTACCACTGCGGCCTCATCTAGGGAGTTCGGGTACTTTCCTGCGTCTTTGGGAGTTGTCCAGGTGTTAACCGGCATCTTGAGGCATGTGGCGTCCGATGTCGACACCCTGAGACCTGAACTCTCTTAATATGTATAGATGTTCTGACCTCACCAAAGATATAAAGTTAAAATATTTGAGCCAAACACTTATCGCAGTTTTCCCATTACACGCCCTATAAAATTGTCATTTCAACAATTTTACGATGCAGTTTATGCGATTTTATAGATATGTTTACTCGCTTATTGGAAACTAAAAAAATTGTCTAAGCTGCATTGCATTTACGATGCTCGTATATAAACTTGAAATAGGCAATTCCATGTGATACGAGCTTAATTTTAGATAGTAAGATTTCAGTTCGTATAATTTTAGTGGCATATTTGGAATAAAAATCGATTGTATCGGACCTAAAACTAAACATAGATAAACTCGAATAAATTGTAAATATAAAATGGCTCCTGTGATGTTATCGAGTAATTCAGAACTTCAGCTTCTTATATGTCATATTATTAAGTAATATGTAATTGAGTTTGGACTATGAAGATATAATTTATAGGCAATTATTTTACAAACAATTGGATCAAACTGTTAATCCTACCCAGAACCTACTAACGTCTCCGGACCCCCAAAGGTTCGGATCTTCCTCGCTGTGCATCCTGGGCAACGGAGTAGCGACCGCTCCACTTATTCTGTGGAGGCGATGTGCTACTCATTCCGGTCAAGGTGGGAGCAGTCAAACTGTGGGTGGCTATGGTTTGCAGCTCTGCCAGCTGTAGTTAGCGACTTGGCCAGCAGCTAACGATGCTGGACCGCCGTCGGCTTGATTACTGGCGCAGGTGATTATTTTTTTTGGTCCCAGAGGCCAGTCTTGCAATCACCGCAACTTATACCGCAGAAAATCGATAACCTTTCTTTAATGAGGAATTAAGATGTTCCACGTCCAAAAATACAATGTCTGCGGTCTGAATATGGGGTAAGGGTTGATCGATTCTTTTATCCAGTTGTTTAGACCACAAACCCGACCCTAGCTGACCAACATTTGTACATAATGATTTACGTTAATTAATATTTCTAAAGACGAATAGCGTGTGTTTGAGGCATCGGACAGCAATCTAGAGGGTTGTGGATTCAGACCCTGGGTGAAATAGAACGTAAAATTAATCTTCCAAGATGCTTTCTCAAATTGGACTGGACATGGACCTAGGGTCTCGACACCGACTGGACAAAAACGATACGATGAGTCGAGACCCTTATATTAATTAATTTTAATATTTTCAGCCGCTTCCGCTGCTGCGCTGGATTTTCGTCTTGATTTAAGAAGATGGGACGGAGCCAAAGTGTCAACAGAAGTTGCATCCCAGACTAGCACCCGACCCGTCTCCCACGATATTAAAGATTAATTGACTAGTTTAATTTGTTTTCTTTTCTTTCAGTACTTTTTGGTCGTAGAGTGTGGAAATGGAAAACGGACCCCGATCTGTAAGGCCAGAGCTTTCTAGCAACCAAGAATTCTCTCACGTGGAATTCACAAACATGTAGAAATGTAGAACCACCTACTGTTCTACAACATTTACCTTTAAATTAAACCTGACCAGTTTTGCCTCACGGTATTTTCAAAAGATACCTGCCAGCAGTAGATGAAGTCATCTTAAATACCTTTGGAATACCGGTCAGTTTCACAAAACAAATATTGTGTAAAACAGTTTCAAGTAACTTAATTCGATAGGTGTTTTTCTAACGTGAGGAAAATTCTACATGGATGCTATGCCGGACTCTTACCAACTAAAAACCATACGTTTCCTACCTTCATTTCTTTTGCTGATCTTCATTTATTGGCCGATCTTCATTTGTTTTGTCGATTTTCATTTGGTTTGCTGATCTTCATTTGTTTTGTCGATCTTCATTTGTTTTGTCGCTCTTCATTTTTTTTGTCGATCTTCATTTGTTTTGTCGATCTTTATTTGTTTTGCTGATCTTCATTTGTTTTGCCATATAGACATGTGTGGGTATATTGATAAAGTAGACATTATAGACATTATTTATTTTTCATTCCTTCTATTCGAAAAGAATCACTTTGCACCACGATAACGGGGCGCAAAATAGCTCTTTTCTGTTAAGAGCTTTTTAGCGGGCGGCAAAGGATTTGAATTTGGAACTTGAAAATTTCATAGAAATCGCACGCAAACTGTATGAATTACTGGCTGGTAAGTGTCGGCTGCACAGCGCGGTGTCCTAAGCTAACTAAAAAAAATAATGAGCGCCATTTATCTGTTCGTTGTTCTTGTAATCAGTAAACGTATTTTATTGTATTCTACAAATATAAAGTACTACAGTTATGAAAGTAACAATCCATGAACTCCTTGAACAATAACTATAGAAGGTAACTACGTCGTACAAAACTTATATTTTCTCATAGAAAGGGAATGAAAAGTAGAGTATATTACTCGAGGGCAAATTATTTTTCCCTCGGGCGGTGTACTTTGAATCCCTCACTGCGCTCAGGATTCTACGTTAGAATCCCTCGCTATGCTCGGGATTCTATTCTAGAATCCTTCGCTTCGCTCGTGATTCAAAGTAGCGCCCTCGCCGTAAAAATACTATTTTGCCCCCTTGTTATACAATCTACTATTATAGTCACAGGTGGGTGGTTAGGAACTTTTATTCCTAACTGACCAACCAGGTGCACAAGGTGGGTGGTTAGGAACTTTTATTCCTATCTGACCAACCAGGTGGATAACTCAGGTGGTCGGTTGGGAACGGGGGGGTTGGGAGCCCCGGGTAAGCCCTCGGAAGGATGACCCCAGGATTGTATTCAATAGGTGTACCAAGTTTCATCAAATGCCATGAATTTTTAAAACAACCTCACTCTGGTAGATATCAGTCCTGGGGTATCCTTTCGAGGGATAACCCGGGCTGCCAACCGAAGGCTGTTAGGCAGGATTCATGAGGTTTTTTAGTCGGTAGAAGTCCGTCATAGTAACCATGAAGGATTTTCCCTCACGATAAAAAAATCCTTGCTCTAATATGTAACAAGAAATCTGTCCTTTCGATTGCTGCAAACCTGTACTAACATAAAAACTATTCGTCCGAGTTTCACTGCAAATCTATTGAACCATTTCTATTTGTAAAACTTTCTTTGAATGCTAAAAAGGTTGACCTGCATACATTACTTGCTTGAAGATCCCTTTCAAGTTTCAAAACGAGTTAGTATGGATACACGTACAGATTACTGCAGAGTGGATTGCAAGTGTATGAAGCTATCAAAAGATCCAAAGAAAATAACAGAATAGAATAGAATAGAATAGAAGAAACTTTATTGTACACCAATATTAAAATTTCTTATACAGATATATCTGTATAAGAAATTTATCCTATATCTTATTGACTTGAGACGTTTAGTAGACTTTGTATGTTTTATTTGACACCAATGACTACCCCTATTACCACGTGATTCTTGACGGTATTTTTCCATCCAAAGGTTGCCTGTAAAAGATTGCTTTTTAGCGATAAAGCCGCCCTCTGTACTTAAGCCTAAGCCTCTGTACTTGTATGAAATGTAATATATTACATTTCATACAAGTACAGAGGCTTTATCGCTAAAAAGCAAAAAATTGTGTAAAAGATTGCTTTTTAGCGATAAAGCCGCCCTCTGTACTTGTATGAAATGTAATATATTACATTTCATACAAGTACAGAGGCTTTATCGCTAAAAAGCAATATTTTACAGGCAACCTTTGGATGGAAAAATACCGTCAAGAATCACGTGGTAAAAGGGGTAGTCATTGGTGTCAAATAAAACATACTAAGTCTACTAAACGTCTCAAGTCAATAAGATATAGGTAGGTACCTACATAGGAATAACATGTGGGATATCGTGAATGTTGCCATATAAAACTATCCCTACTTCCCTACTAATATTATAAATGCGAGGGTAACTGTCCACTTTCACGCCTAAACGGCTGGAGCGATTGAGATGAAATAGGCTACTTTTTGATCAACTGCGCAAAAGGAGGGTTATGATTTTACGCGATAACGACTTCTACGCGGTCGAAGCCGTGGGGAACATCTAGTTTACCATAATTTCGTCGGTTATTCAGCAGGCTAGGACCTTGAAGACCTCGTTAGTCTTCCTTATACCTTAGAAGACGAAGAATCCTTCGATCAAGTAAGGTGGCCATACAGCGGTAAGTCATTTAAACGATCCAAACGATAGAAATCCTCAGAATTTTACTCCATAGATTGTAAAACATTGTAGCACGCGTTTAAATTTCTGTTTTTAGAACACAGGAGGAATAGCTTTACACATGATGTAAGACTATATTCTATTAAGTAAATAATGACTACAAAGTTTAATTATCAGTTACTTAGTGCTGGTAAGATACTACACTAGCATTTAACATTATACAGGACGATTTAATAGATAGCCAGTGCTCCAACGGAGATAAGCCTTTACGCCGACGCGACGGCTCGAGGGAGTCTCGCAATTTAGTCGAAAGGTACGATAAATAAATACCTACACCTGTGGTACACTATTATTTAGGCTTGCAGTAACTTTCATAAAGCAAACCTTATCTATCTAGTGATTCCATGGTACAATACATTGTAACGAAAATCGTGGTGTTCGAAAATGGTATTTTCTTTTTTGTTTTTACTGCAAAGTGATCATTCTATGGGCTTTTAAATAAATAAATATTTGTGGACAATCACACACAACATCATTTAGACAACTGATAGACATACTTACATATTTCTAAATAGGTACATACATATAATACATAGAAAACACCCAAACTCCGAAACAAACATTTGACGATCACACAAATATTTGGACCGACCCAGGAATCGAACCCAGGACCTCCAGCGCCGCAGGCGGTTTCACTACCGACTACGCCACAGATGCAGTCAAAAACACTAGAGGTGATTCTCTCGCACTGACGTCAAAATCAAAGAAAAATATTATAAAGACCTTTGAAGGTTATGTCAAGATCAAATCCATCTAAACCACCACAATATACGTGGTGTTCCATAACATCACCTCGCGCTGGGGAAGGCAATACTTATATTGAATCTTGATTAGGCTCAGGATGTGTGAAAATCACTTTTGAAAGCTATGCCAGACTCTTACCTACCAAAACCACACGTGTCCTACCAATGCCTAATCAGGAGCCCCGGGTAAGCCCTCTCACTGTTACACATAAGATCCTTACCTTACTTGTGGTTTCCTGGGAAAACTGTGGTTCACTCTTTTTCTAGGATTGTTGAACGATAGTATCATTTCCCATCTTTCCAACTTATCTACGGAAGGCCATGCAGGTTGACTGTTCCAAAATTGTCAGACTAATTTCGTATCTAACGGAAAACCTTTTCTAAAGCTATCTACTCCCATCGTAACTTAATGTTTCGTTAGTAATTAATATTACAATAGTCTCATTTTCAAGTGCTTAAAATAATCTTTAATCAAACACAAACTTTAAAGCAATACAAATCTCTATAAAAAGTTCCTTCAAAGCCTCAATTTTCAACAAAAGCAGAGGAAATTACATAATTATTATGCCTATCTGTGGCATGCATCTGAGCGCTTTGTTAAGCCCGTCCGACCGTGATGTACATACCGTGGGTATATTATTTAGTTTGAATGTACAACTGTTTAATGATTGCTGGTCCATAAAGTCAAGTTCAAGTAGTTTGAAGGTCATTGTAACGGTACAATAACCGCTATTTTCTTGTTCAAAGATATTACAATAAAATATATGTTCATGATACGCGTGTCAGATGTCTGAGATCATTTAAAAACAGAATTTGTGTAGTGTTGATGTAATTGCATTTCACAATGTTTCGGTCGAATCTTTCAACTTTTGCTTGAGAAGACCAACAAAAGCAGTTGGGAGTTCTGGGACATCCTTCCGAGGGCTTTCCCGGGGCTCCTAACCACAGGCTGTTGGGCGTGACGTGAGGTTTTTTAGTCGGTAGGAGTCCGGCATAACATCCATGAGGATTTTCCCTCACGTTAAACAAAAAAAAAGACCAAAAGCAGATATGAACATCTTGCTTCGTAGCCGACCCGATCCGGAAAGCGAAGAACATGGTTACTCTTACCGATTAAAATCACACGTTGGTTTACTGCTGCCCATGACATGGACAGGAGACCCGAGTAAGCCCTCGGAAGTATGTCCCAGAATTTGAATGTCTGTTACTTAAACAATTGTGTTAAGCTATTTGTAATAGGTGAATCGTTGGGAGTCCTGGGGTATTCTTCCGAGGGCTTACCCGGAGCTCCCAACCGTAGGCTGTAGGTAGGATACCTATGGTTTTTAGTCGGTAGGAGTCCGGCATATCATCTATGTACGATTTTCCTCACGTTAAAAATACAGATAGGTATTTGTAATGAGAGTCTTTTTTGTCTAATATTAAAATTTGCTGTGTCACATCGCCGACAAAGCCGCCATACAGAAGCTAGTCCATACAAAATAGAAAGTACTGAAATGACTTATGGGAAAATACTTTAATTAGTACCTAGTCTTAAGTGCGACAATTGCAGTCTTAATTGAAGTACAAGTTGTTTAGCAGCTGGGCTAATCATTAACTGTGGCAATGACTATAGTACTCGTAGCTGAAGAAGTACATTCTGACAGATGTATGTATGTATGTGTAAAAAATTCCTAAATGTGCATGTGTCAAAATTTTATTTTTAATCTACGACTACGAGTGCTATAAAACTGGTCAGTGCGATTTGTATTCGCGCACGGCGGGTTCCATACCAAAATAAACCGGCCAAGTGCGAGTTGGACTCGTCCATGAAGGGTTTCGTAGCAGCAAGTAACATAATATAAAAGTCAGGGGCGTAGGAGCCATAGAAGCCGATTCCCGCTGGCTTCCCCTTCAGAACTGACAGCAAGGTGAAGTTACATCATTACTAAATCTCGGTCAGTAGATAAGATGATAAAATTTTCTTCTCAACGAAAAACCCCTGCTGCAAAATACATAGCAATGTGCAATATTGTGCATCGCTCAGTTCAGTCAAAGTTCAGTGAACTCCAAAAACACGATCATGGAATATGAGAAATAAGCCGGATTGCTGAATATTTGCGTCCCTTTCGTTAATAATACGCAAATGTCGGTTTCTCTCTCTACGTTCCGAGTGTTTCGAAAGATTATACTTGCGAATCTCCATCGTTCGGCCAGCGATCGGGCCTCGTTCTAAATCCACTCGGAAATAGCTTAATACGAGACGGAGAAAAATCGTCAATAATAAAGTAAAGTCAATAAACGTACTAAAATTTACTGTTGACGAAATAAAATCACTCATAGAGTCTAATTATATGTATTTTCATACAACGTAATTATATAATGATATTTACGACGCAATCATTTGGAATTTTCAATAACTAAATAAAATTAATGAATTAAGTACGCTCGTCGAACATTCTTTATGCACACTAGCGCCGCTTTCGAATATTTTGAACTTTTATTTACTACTTTATATTTTCTCTAAACAATGCAGCAGTCCACTCCCAGAATTATTGAATAATTAGTTTGTTGGTCGTTTTTTTGCTGTTTATTGGTTAATTATAATTAGTTAGTGATAAATAGCATGGTGTATTGGTGAGTGGAATAGTGCGTGCAGTACTGTATAAGTATATAAGCTGTAAATAGATAAGTAATTACGTATAGTTTACATTTTGCTTTGTTTTAATACCTACTAAGAATCTAGGTTGTTCGTATGCGTAATGGCGACGTTAATACATATAGATTGTTGTTTAATAGATTTTTTGTTATCTGACGAAACATCTTTTACTAAATTAAGTTTTGAGAATAAAAAATATGTAATTCAATTGTGACTATAGATTATAAAAGAAAAGACTGCTCCTATAAACATTTTCATAGTTCGTTTTATGATAAATATACTTGGATGACAGGTTCTTGTAAACTCAATAAACTTTACTGTTTCCAATGTTAATTATTTTCCGATTCTAGTAGCGTTTGGAGTCGTACAGGGTTTACGGACATCAATAATATAGGAAATTCGACGAAAAAACTTGTTCTGACTGAAAAACACATTCGTAGTTGTTTAAGCTTTCATGACTTGGCAATAGCAGAATTGAGACATTTTTGAATAATAATTTTGAAGTACACAATAGGAAGGTTGATCGCAATTAAGATGTTTCATAGATACTGTAGTTTTGTTAGGTAAACAGGAATTAGCGTTCCGCGGCCACGATGAGAGCTCCGGGTCGAATAACCGCGGTAATTATATTGAAATATTGCAATATTTAAGTGCGTATGATGCTGTATTGGAGTCACATATGGAACAATGTTCTTCAATGCATAACCCCGTGTTTTCTGGACATCTACATGTACCTAGGTAAGATTTTTTTTACTAGCTTCCGGTTCAGGTATACCCGAAGGGGTAGGCAGAGGCATATTATATGCCCAAATTTCACCTTTTTATAATATGTCCCACGTAATACGTTGTGAGCCGTATTGCCGTGTTTAAATGGACAGGCGCAGGTTGTGATGCCTGCTGTTGAAATAAAGCCTTCAACTTGGTTTAACGACTGCCATTTTACTGGCAACCGGGACCAACGGCTTAACGTGCCTTCCATAGCACGGAAACGCTCAAATAAATGTCACAAAGTGATCACATGGATGGTCACCCATCCATGGACCGGCCATAGTGAAAGTTGCTTACTGCAGTGATCGTTTACAGAACACTGAGTCCGCGGGGCCACGAGCGCTACTAGCTTCCCTTTTGAAAATAACCAGCCCTCGCCACTGATAAAAGTCCTTATAGTTCGTTGTAACTTTGATGGATGTTTTAACACGATCGCAGTGGTAGTGATTTTTTCTAACCGAAAATTGCGGTTTATGACGTATTAAAAAAAACTACCAGCTCTATCTCGTTCAAACCAATTTTCGTTGGTAGTTTTTATGGCAATGTACATCATATATTCTTTTTAGATTTATCATTCTCTTAGTTTAGAAGTTAGAGGGGGGGGGACACACATTTTTCCACTTTGGAAGTGTCTCTTGCGCAAACTATTCACATTAGAAAAAAATGATGTTAGAAACCTCAATAACATTTTTGAAGACCTATCTATAGATATGCCACACGTATGGGTTTGATGAGAAAAAAAAATTTAAGATTCAGTTCTTAGTATGGGGACCCCCAAAATTTACTGCTTTTTTTCTAGTTTTATATAAGAATCTTATTGCGGTTCACAGAATACATCTAGTTACTAAGTTTCAATAGCATAGGCCTTATAGTTTCGGAGAAAAGTGGCTGTGACACACGGACGGACAGACAGACAGACAGACATGACGAATCTATAAGGGTTCCGTTTTTGCCATTTGGCTACGAAACCCTAAAAACGGCAAAAAAATTACGTTTAATGTGTGAAACCCTTTGACTATTAGGTGAAATCGCCCTCATCGGACAAACAGACAAAAATTGTAAAAACCATTGTTTTGGGTTCTTTTGCGTCCATAGAGCCCCCTATAAACTTTTTCTTATATATCTTCAATGTACAGACAGCGACCTGTTACAATTTTATTATATACTAGCTGACCCGCGCAACTTGGTTTGCGCCACATAAGAGAGAGTATTACCTGTTCCCGTCGCATTTACTCCCGTCGCGCTGCGTTTACTCCCGTAGCGTCTCGTCACGCACATGCTATCGCGCACTTTTTAGAACTTTTTTAAGAGAAATAATTTTGTATTACATATTTTTTACATAACTATAAATATTTACGCAGCACACGCAACGAAGCTCTCAAAAGTAATAACTTTTCCCCCGTTTTTGAAACATTTACTATTACTGCTCCGCTCCTATTCGTTAAAGCGTGATGCTATGTAACCTATGACACTCCACAATAACGTAGCTTTCTATTGGTGAAAGAATTTTTAAAATCGGTTCAGTAGATCCCGAGATTACCCCTTACAATTTAACAAACACACAAACTTTACTTCTTTATAATATTAGTATAGATTGACTGATTGATGATATTGATTATAGCGGCAACAGAAATATGTGAAAATTTCAGCTCTCTAACTATCACGAATCACGAAACTTGAGATACAGTCTGATGACAGAAAGACGGACATCGAAGTCTAAATATAGGCCCCGTTTAAACCTTGTGGGTACGGAACCCTAGAAACGGAAGTACCTACCATCTTATACAAACAGCTTGAGGCTAATAAATCAAGTCTCGAGAATGTTTTCGTAACGAAATGAGGTGACGATTGCTATCGCAGTTTATTAGAAACTGTCAATTCAAGTGTCAGTCAGTTTGTGCTGTTGAAACTCTTAGCCGAATCACAAAGGTCAAGAAAAATAATTGAATTCAATTGCCAATCTGCATGTTTTTTATTCCGTGGTTTGTTATTTTAGTCAGTACTTTTGGGCATGGGGAACTATAAAAGTACGGACATAACAACTACAAAATCAGTCGAAACGTTAATCATTACCATAATTCATAATTAATTTCGTGCTTGCTTCACGTCGAGGTCCCGTCCGGACTACTTTGAGCCAATGCATTTTCGGCCTGATCTCCCTAGAATTGTAAGTAAGTAAGTAAGTAAAACTTTATTGTACACCAATAAAAAATTAACAATGAAAAAGAAATAACATAAAAAGAATGTACAAATGGCGGCCTTATCGCTCAAAGCAATTTCTTTCAGGCAACCTTTGAATGGAAAAATAATATTGGTGAGTAATGGGTAGTTATTGGTTTAAAAATTTAAGAAAAATAAAGACAGAAAACTATAAAAAGAGAGTTGTTGTATGTTTGTAACCTTCAATGTGAAAGACTAGTTTCCTTTTCACAATCCTTACAACAGATACAAATCCTTCAGCTTCAGGAAAAAAAGCGCTCGAGGAATAACCAGAAAACAGTTGACAGGGACACATTACATACCTACCAATACCACACTCCTAATACTTTGCTACTTGGTACATAAAGTACACTATACTAATATTATAAAGAGGAAAGATTTGATTGTTTGTTTGCATCGAATAGGCTTCGAAACTACTGAACCGATTTAAAAAAATATTTTACTGTTGGGAAGGTACTCTATCCCCAGTGAAAATAGGCTATATTTTATTCCCGTATTCCCACGGGAACAGGAGCTACGCGGGTGAAACCGCGTGACGTCCGCTAGTAGTACATAAAGTACCTACATACCCGAACGAAAAGCAATGATCACAGAGCTGAATCATTGAGATGAATGCGAAACATACCAAATAAAAACACCTCTGATAATTTCTTATGGCCATACCTATCCTGGAATAAAAAAAAGTCTCAATTCAATATTAATCAGTACAAAAAGCTTGACGATGGCTACCCTTGGCACGCGCACGCGATCGCGCGTGACTGCTCCCGGGCACGTCACACGCCACGCGCAATGGCAGGTAAGAGATTTGTCATTGTGCATAAGGTCTGAAAGTGGATGTCAGCGGATAGTGGAGCGACGGCGATTGCGGCAAGAGCGCGGCCCACGAGTACAAGACAGTAAGGCAATAGGCCACTGAACAAACGCACCGCGCGCGATTTATCTGGTAACGACCTGTTTTCAACACAGCCCTCGTTCTCAAAATGGCCCGTTCTCGAAACAGCCCGTTCTCAAGAAAAAAAATGAAGAGCGGCAAAACAAATGAAGATCGGCAAAACAAACGAAGATTGAAAACACAAATGAAGATGATTTGTTTTTACATCTTCATTTGTTTCACCGATCTTTATTTGTTTTGTCGATCTACATTTGTTTTGTCGGTCTACATTTGTTTTGTCGATCTTCATTTTTCAAACACCATGATTTTAGGTCGTTTTGATAATGGGGCTTTCCTATGTGCGAGCGTAGGGCTGCCGCCCTCTCTTGTATCGCCGGAATCGCAGTCGCCCCGCTACCCGCTGACAACCAGTTTGAGGCCTAAACGACACACTGATCGCTTAATTAGGAGGCTTTTTATGTTACTAAAGGGGTGGTTAGGTTTAATTTATGATGGTTAAACGCGTGTATGCGAATAATTTCTTTTTTATTACTGGAGGTGTTAACGCTACCATGAACGCAAAAATTGTTGAAACAAAGTTGCTGTGTTCACACATATATTGAAAACTACTGTCATTTGTGTGTCAATAACGCATTTGATGTTCCCTAGAAAATGCAGCTATGAATTTAACCAAAAATACAGAGTATTTCCAAGAACTAGAACAGGCAGGAAAAGCCAATAAACTCAATAATTCGAATCATAAACCAATAAGCTTCGTAGTTTACCGAATAGGATCCGATTTACCATTTCACACACCGAACTCCAAACAGCCAAAATATTAACCGACTAATTTACGAACACAACGTTCGTATTTCGAATTTCAACTGAATAATTCGATGATCCATATAATGACGTAACACTTAGCGTATGTAAAATATGGACATGCCCGTGTTCCGCATACTAAATGGTGAAAATTAATTCACTTCGGGAGTGAATCGTGAAATTAGCCGAGAGGAGCCGCCGGAACCGGAAACACGTACACAAAGTGAAAATGAAAATATGCTATATTTACAGTAATGGCGCCGGTGAATTTAAATTGTGTTTTCCGTCCAGGAGGCGTAAAGCTCACATAAATACTACTTGAGAGAAAATATTTTACTGATGTGGTTTGGAAAATGTATTTTAGGCGATGACCTAAGAGTGGTCAGCCTGTGGAGATACGATAAGTACGTCATGCTCTTCTAAGCTCGAAAAGGACTCTCATATTTAGTGTTATTTACGCTTTGTTGGGCACTAGCATAATACCTACGAGAAAAAATTTCTTCTTAAGATTTTCCAAACAAGAATAGACGCCCAAGAAATCTAACTGACACTTTTCTGCAACATTTCATTCAACAGAAACATTTACAAAAAAGCTTATGTAGTTTCTTCATCACCTCGGATCTAACTAAACTTAAACACAACCTTACCTGTCTATAGCTACTCTTAGACTAACCAATTTACAACGAATATCGTTATCGAAGAATTGACAGTAATATTGATATCATTATTACCACTGACTGCAAAATTTGCATTTGCAAACATCCATACAAACAATGTCAGACGGTTTACACAACATCTTGACCTCAAACCCAAATCCAATGCACCACAGCTAACTAAATCACACGAGCGATGTTCCAGTAAGCCCTTCAGAAGTGTGGACATGACTAGTTCACATAATTGGAGTACGACGTAGTCACTTATGCTGTGACAAGTTGACAGTACGTGCTTAGCTTGCTGCCTCTACAATTTGCCTAGTTTGCTTAAGGAAATTTGAAGGCTGTTTCGGTTTTATAAGAAAAGAACACTCCAGTTGGCTTAAAGTTAGTTTCTATTGTAGAAAAGAAGAAAGAGCTGTTTAAATTAAAAGACAACAAAAAGTAAAATTACGTATACTTAATGGAAAAGATACCCCAAATTAACGATTTTGTCGACTTGATTGCGGACAGAAGTATGGACATGGCGAAACTGAAACTTGTTTACTACGGAACTTTTTAATCTTTTACTTCTCGAAATTTCAATAATTAGGCAGTGTATTTTTTTAAATTCATTGCAAGATCTTGACAAAACTAAAGCACGACATAAATATTTGTCAACAAAAATGTCCCTTAGTCCCAACACTCCGTTACAAAAACCTCTAAATCCAATATATTTATTTATACAACACACGCACAACAAAAACAAGCAGAAAATTGGCCTCCATCTAAATCCAGTAAACACTCGAAAATGTAACTCAAACATTGTTACCAGCATGTTGATCTTTTAAGCTTGTTTGAACGCACACTTTGGGACTTAGACAGTCAAATTATGTATTCCATTGGTGATCAAGTTGATATCGCGAAATAAAAGTTTCATTGAAAACTTTACTGTAACGCTAATCTTGAGGGAAAATGAGAGGTGCGTCTGCTTTTTTTTGATATGTAAATTAAATGGCAGAAAAAACTTAGGGCAGTTATTTTATTAGTCTATAGACAAAGTTCATAGACTGATAACTTCATATGTTGATTCTAAACTTAAGGTCCCAGATTGTAAGTACTTATATTATATACTTTCCACTTATTTAATCTAGTTTGGGCAGTATGAACAAATATTTTTACTGCCATCCAATAATAATAATGCATGAGTACCTATGTGTATACATAGCCCTATCATCCAAATGTTAGGCCCTTCGTACACAAGACTACGCAAATCTTCGATACTAATGTTGTCAACTTATGTCGCGAATATTTGGTAGCGCACGAACCGTACACACGAGATATCTCAAGACGCGATTTGGTCTATTCTGCCACTGTAGACATAGCGACAACACGTCTCAGACTAATTTAATTTAAGAAATGTCTGACATAAGTGACGATGAAACTAGGATTTTGGCTTACTATCTTTACCGAAAGCGAAGAAATCGTCGTAATAGGAAATACTGGGTTCATCCATATACAGAAAAAAATGTAAAGTGTAGACTGTTTGTAGCTGCAAAAGAATTACAACAAACAGATACTAAATTCAAATTGAATATTCAACAATTGCTTTGCCATCTTGGAAATCGCAGCGACGTTAGTAGCGACGATGTCGACCGGCAGGTAGCGCGCGACTGGCGTCGGCGACGAATGAACAAAATGTCGGCGACGCATGTCTGTGTACGAACCTCTTTGAATTTGTATTGCGGTAGTCGCTTAGAGACCAAACTCTATGGGTATCGAAGATTTGCGTAGCCTAGTGTACAAAGGGCCTTACTCTTGGTTGTATATGTGATAAACTGGTTGCATCTGAAATTCGAACCCAGAACCTCGGCCGGCACGGCTCACTCGCACATGCACTTACTACTGCGTCACAGAGACAGTGACAAAAAACAAATATCACACGATAGAAAAAAATACCTTTTTAGTAGAGATGCGCCGAATGTTCGGCCGAATATTCGAATTCGGTACATTCGGCAAGTTTTGAATAGTTCGTATTCGGCCGAATATTCGGTTTATTTGCCGAATAATTACCGAATATTAATATTATTATTAACAAAATTAATAATTATTGAATCAGTAGGGGTTTTCCCATAATTAACCTCATGGTACAGGGATATCTGGTTTTGCACATAAAAGTAACGTATTCGATGATAAGGCCAATCTGGCATCTAATAAGTTTGGAGTGCTCAACATTGCTTCCCTAAAAATTGCCTGGTTTTCACCGCGAGCAGAGCTGAACCATTATTTAATTCGTTTAACTCGCAATAAACTCGCGAAGTAAATACTTGTTTTCCCACCAATAAAATAAATGGTCGAGATGAAAGGACTGAGTGACAGAAATTGTTGTAATAAGCTAGCTCAGTTCTAGATAGTGGTCCGAGTCATTACGAAGTCCATTTTTATCTATTCTTCTTTAAGATACAATATGCAAGTTGGTATTTTTCTTCACGCTACAAAACACGTGTTCACGCAATACCTACGCTACAAAACAGTCCAAAACTCGCAAGTAAACTAACTCTCTGTGAAAATGAACTGCTCATTTTCCATTTCACATTTTATATTCACCTCACTCATCTCAATCCTAATTTTTATTTTTTAATTCTTCGTTGGTGGAAAACAAATCTCATTTCAATAAAAATGAGCCCATTCAGTTCACAATCTCCCGCTAATTACTCTATCAGCGCGTGCGGCCACACATGGAGTGATGTTGTCATTTTGAGCTGGTGCTCCTGAATACCAGCTTTGCCCGTTCGACTCGGTATAGAGGCGTGCCATGAGGATTATTAACGATAATCTACTTAGGGGCCTTCGCGACAACTTCGATTTTTTATAGCTTGCAGGTTCTGTAAACCTAAGCGAACCACTATATAATAGCAACAGAGTGGGGATTCCCTGCATAGAGGGAGATTTACTGGTGAAATATTTGTGATTAAAGGTGAGACAAAAGACATTTCGAGTGTAAACTTTTTTGACGCTTGCATGCCGTTCGATTGAGAATCGGCACCTTGGGGCTGAGGGCTGCGCAGTAAGAATTTCGCCAAACACGCCAGCCTCGTGGATTGACCGGTACTAACCTGTTTGTCGCGTTAATTTGAACCGAATAGTTCGGCCGAATATTCGGTTCGGTACATTTCATACCGAATATTCGGCCGAATGTTCGAATTCGGTCCAACCCACATTCGGCGCATCTCTACTTTTTAGGGTTCCGTAGCCAAATGGCAAAAACGGAACCCTTATAGATTCGTCATGTCTGTCTGTCCGTCCGTGTGTCACAGTCACTTTTCTCCGAAACTATAAGAGCTATTCTGTTGAAACTTGGTAAGTAGTTATACCGGGATTACAATCTTGTTGCAGGATTGCATTCCCTAGTCACGCCTATATCTTCGAAGCCGAAGAGGTAGTCAGAGACGTACTATACGCCTGATTCTGTGAACCGCATCAAGATTTTTATCTAAATCTAGAAAAAAAAGCAGTTAATTTTGGGGGTCCCCATAATCAGAACTGAAATTAAAAAAAAAAAAATTATAAAACCCATGCGGGTGCGGTATCTATAGATAGATATTGAAAACGACACTTGCACTATTCCACAATATTTATACATTCCACAATATTATAGTATCGTTTTCATTATGTGCAGCAAGTTCCACCAAGTGCCATCAATCAACAGTATAAAGAATCTATAGATAGGTCTTCATTAATGCTATTGAGGTTCCTGACATCATTTTTTTCTAAAGTAAATAGTTTACGCAAGAGACACTTCCAAAGTGGAAAAATGTGTGTCCCCCTTCTAACTTCTAAACTAAGAGAATGATAAATCTAAAAAATATATTGATGTAGGTACATTGCCATGAAATCTACCAACGAAAATTGGTTTGAACGACATGGAGTTGGTAGTTTTTTTTTAATACGTCATAAACCGCAATTTTTAGCCTAGAAAAATCACTACCACTGCGAACGTGCTAAACCATCAATCAAAGTTACAACGAACTACAAGAACTTTTATATTATGTTACTTGCTGCTACGGAAACCTTCATGGGCGAGACCAACTCGCACTTGGCCGGTTTTTTTGTAGGTATTATTCTATCGAGAGCAAAGAGCTGCTACATAATTTTCATAGGACGCAATTTCAGGTATGTACTTCTGCATTCAATATTTAAATGGTAAAAAGAGATTTCACATTCAAAATCTTTTGATTTATTGACTAAAACACATGGTCCTACCCTGAATTGTAAATCAGCCTTGGTGACAAAGCACCCTTCCTTTCTAAATAAAATAATTATTAAACTGACTTTGGTTCGCGACTTTGCTTTCGTGAAATAACTACCTACCTTTTTTACATGTGGAAATCCTTTCATGGATGCTATGCCGGACTCACCACTCGATGCCCGACCATTTTCTACGGCCGGGAGTCCCGGGTAAGACCTCGGAAGGATGTCCCAGGGCGAAAATAAGTACCTACCACAAAGAGTCTGTTCTCTGTGGTGCTCTGTTACAACACAAATGTAGCAAAATCAAGACTCTCCAGTCCCAGGTTCGATTCCCGGGTGGAGTCAAATATTTGTTAGATTCGTTAATAAGCATTCATTTCAAAGTTTACGTGTTTTTTTTTGTTGTCTAGATCCCATAGAACAAGCTTATTAGCTTAATTTGAGCTAGACGTTTTGTAAAAAAATATTTAAATGTAGTTTATTTTATTTATATTATGGCTTAATATCGCGCAGGCGGGACGTCTTTTTGGCTTGGTAAATATTTTGACGAGTACTTACTTTGTGATAGTCCCCAGAAGGGCTTATAACTGTGATAAAATGCCACAAAGAATACTAGACATGCAGCTTACACCAAATAAACCTTTTCAACTTCCATTTCATCTGAAAATGCTCCGTTTCGCCTCCACAAAACGTATATTTCGTGATTATGCAAAACAGTCTTAATTGCATTAAAAGACGCCGGGGCCGTTAACCGCACAAAATGTGTTTGACGTATAATTAAATAATTTTATTGCTCTACAATTCAATTATTTTACGGCGCACGACACGTTATAAATTCTGTTACGTTCGAGCATCACGCGATTTGCTCCAGTACAGTCAAATTGATTCGTTTAGGAATGGTTTATGGAGGTTGGAATTTGGGGCGATGTATCACGTATTACAGAGAGTAATGTTCTTTTAACAAATGGTAGCAACATGAAGTGAGAGGGCACGAAAAAAGATCGTTTCTCTGTCGAACTATAAAAACCTGGAACGACCTGCTCGCACGTGCTTCCCTCATCTTGCAATCCCGCGTTCTTCAAGCGGAGCGTGAAGAGGCACATCACCACCGCCAACTTGAGGACCACTATCAGAAGTCTTACGGACTGTGAGAGTGGCCCCCAATCGCTTGATGCGCTGGCTGGCGACGTCAATTTGGCGAGCTTAATTAAAAAAAACAAAAACAATTCAGATTGTGACGTATTTGGTAACAGCTATGTGTATGTGTGATGCATTATTGCAGTAAGGCTGGTCATAGACAAGTTACTCGCCGTCCTTACAGAAGGATGCCCAAGATGGCGGCGTGACGTGAGAGTTCCAAGCACCTCTCAGGTCCTAAGAAGCGGGACAACACACGAACCCCCAAAAAAACACGGGTTAACCCGTGAAACCCTAGGCGAGGCTGTGATGGTAGTCAAAATCTGCCAGAGATTCTGGGATATCCTCCAGGAGGCAACACGCGGTGTCCCGCGCTGAACAGAAACGGCAGAAGCATATTATACGCCCACATTTCTCCTGGGGTATCCTTCCGAGGGCTTACCCGGGGCTCGCACTCCCAACCGTAGGCGGTTAGGTGGGATGCGTGTGATTTTTAGTCGGTAGGAGTCGGGCATAGAATCCAAGTAGGATTTTCCTCACGTTAAAAAAAACGCACACAGTTCATCAATAGTTTTTGTCTCACGTTATAGGTGGTGAGTCCACTGCCGTGCTGAAATGAACAGCTGCAGGCTGTGTCTGTGCTGTCGAATTTTTTGCCCATAAGGCCTCCAATTTGGCTTGATGACTGCCATGTTACTGACAACCGGGAACAACGGCTTAGTGTCTTCCTAAGCACGAAAATCACTCAGTCGCTAAGTAGTCAGCACTTAGACCATATATCACGGGACTAGCCTTTTGTGAACCACCGCACACAAAAATATTCTGCTAGTCATAGCGGGTAAAGGGGGAAACACAAACACAATAAAATTTCATTATATATATTAAAAATGTATTAATCGACGAACGCGTAATGGCTGTTGTGTGTTAATTTTTATTGTACAGTCAACTACAATGAAATGTACCTTAGTTTAATCATATAAAATGATGTACTGATGTGCAGTGCTTTTTATAAAGCATCCTGTGGTTAGATAGTCTAAGAGTTAGCAGGATCAACACCTGCTGGGGATACGAGAACTTTGCGCCTATAATGAAAAAGTATGCAAAGTTCATCAGAAATATAATTTCAGTATCAAAAACACAAAACAACTCAAAACACTCTGTTTGAATGGTAGAGAATGCCTAAGGCATTAAGTTTGTGAATGTTCTGTTTATATGCATAAACTTTAAATAAATAAATGAAATAAAAACACATAACTCAAATTAATTATGTTTTCACTCTTCAGTACAAAGTAAAATTATGGTAGGTATAAACCAAATTTTGCCTGCTAACAAGCTAACTAACAAGCCCCTAGGCACAGAGAATTCCAGCCTTTTTACAAAGATACATTGTCTGTTTTGGTAATAACCACACTCCCTAGGGAGTAAAAAGCTGCTAGTTTCTTTGTAGCAACAGTTAATGAGCGCAAACAGTTAATACAGACGTGGTATGAATAAGTTTCAGTTCAAATCCCGGGGCGTGTACTACTTTGTTTTTGAACTGAAAAGAGTACCTAATCCGATTGGTTTGAACTGGTAATATGTATATATTATGTACATTTACACTTCGTATCTCTTATCAAAATAGTAGTAACACTATTAACAAAATTACCAGCGGCTCCTTGCCTATCAATGCCTAGAGAGTCCCTTGTAACTAGAAACTAGTGTCCGACCGAAACTGGTTTTCCGGCCGAAACCGAAACCGAAACCGAACTTTCGGCCCCAGGGTCAGTTTCGGCCGAAACCGAAACCGAACCTGGAGCTGCGTTTGGGAGGCGCTTATTTACCACGGAATGCCTCCATACCTCCGTCGAATTGTCGGGGCCTATCTTTCCGAGAGGGCCATAACTTACCCGAACTGGCTAGGGCTGGGTCCGCGAGTAGTGTCGTTTGGTGTTCCATAGGGATCGGTCTTAGGACCGCTTCTGTGGAACATCGGTTACGATTGGGTGCTGCGTGGTCCGTTGCTCAGAGGTGTCGTCGTAACGTGTTAAGTGCGTTACGTGTTACGACGACACCCTCATTACAGCGCGAGAAGCAACGCATCGAGATGCAGCCCTGAGGCCACTTGCGGGATTTAGCTTAGGGGTCGTCCATTAATCACGTGAGGCTCGAAACGGGGGGGAGGGGTCTGTCAAAAATCACGAAACATCACCAGGGGGGGTGGGGGGTGTAGTGAGATATCACGTGTATTTATTTCAAACAACAACTTTACAACCCTGAATTTGAGATCACTGTAATTTCTGAACAACAAAACCTACAATATTTAAACTTGTATGCAATAATTCATAAAGCACTTAATTCCTTTCTTCCATCAGAAATTAATTGAAATCTGAATACCTATGCGTTGATCATTTCGTTCAAATCATTTTGTTTTTCATGGTGTTTCCCAAAGGAACCGCGCAGAATATCGGCATCAATCCGATCAATAATAATCTCAAATTATGTCAGTATTTAAAATGGTACTATCCATAGTTTTGGCGTGATACCGAAAGACGTAAAAAACAAACTATTTTGGCTTCAGTATCGGATGTACCTAATGGAAGTTACATAGATAGAATGTCTAATAAAAAAAAATCTTTGAAAATAATTACCAAATATATTCGACGTACAGATTTTCGACTCTTTATAGCTTTATTATAAGTTATATATATTAGACTAGCAGATGCACGCAGCTATGACCCCGTCCACCGATGATCATTTGAGGGTAGGCTCCTCTCCTTGTTCCGAATATGCCGTCAGAGCCCACCTGATCACAGCTCTCTACCCTCTCTGCTTCCAGAGAAGCGCTCGAGAGCGGGCGAGAACCCCGAAAGTGTTAGGAGCCCCCGGTCGGGCCGGGCCGACGTGAATAATCTTTGGATGTCGATGCCGGCTGTAGGATGAGGAGGGACACCGCGAGGTTTAGTGGGTAGGCCGGTGCCTTTTCGGGACCTTGAGCCCTACACATCGTCCCGGCTGCCCCTGCAGCTAGGTTGATGGTGCCAAACCGCATTCCCCCCGTAACAAAAAAAAACGCAGCTCAGTCCACGTGGATATCGATAGTCGTGACCAAGCATAATGATCGCATGGAAATTCAACCTTGATTATTGTACTTTTGTTCAAATTTTTTCTTCTATTTAGCCATCTGCGATCAAACCAACGTAAGATTTTAAGCTTGACAAACTAACACCTTCCTTATTAGCCCCAAAATAATGAATATTATTAGAAACACGACGGTAGTAAATGCAACGGGAAATATATTAAATTAAAATATTAATGCCAATATCTGTCTCTATTATGTGACGCAAACGAAGTTGCGTGGATTAGCTAGTATTCGTATAGAAGTATGGATAGATTATAACAATAGAGACTTCTATGTATAAAATTTTAAAAAAAATTGTAGTAACTAAAAATACACGTGATTCGGCCCAGGGGGGGGAGGGGTAATCTGAAACCTCACCAAATATCACCAAGGGGGAGGGGGGGTCCAAAAAATGCCCAAAAAAACCTCACGCGATTAATGGACGACCCCTTACATATAGGAAGCGTCAGCATCGGCATCGAGCTCTCGATGACGTATCTGGGGCTCGTACTCGATAGCCGGTGGAACTTCGAATACTACTTGCGAAGTTTGGTCCCATAGCTGAGGGAGGGGACATCAGCCGCACTCTCGCGGTTGTTGCCCAATATCAGGAGACCCAACGCTCCCTGCAGGAGACTGTACTTTGGGATCGTGCGGACCATGTCTCAATAGGGGGCCCCCGTATGGATGGAGATCCTGATGGCCAGCAATGCGGCTAGATTGCTTAGCCCGCAGAAGGCGACGGCTGTCAGAGTGATAAGGAGATACCGCACGATCTCAGTCGAGGCGGCATGTCTTCTAGCCTGGACCCCTCTTTGGGACCTGGAAGCAAGGGCTCTTGCATCATTGTTTAAAATGGCGCAAGGAGCGCTGGAACGGGGCCATAGGCCTCTTCCTGTGAGCAGGTCATGCTCGTAAAAGAGACGGCGGGGAGGAAGCGGGAGAACTCTGTCACCCGAGTTCCAGTCTGCGGCGGTGTGGCGCCCCATACTATCAGCCTCCATGACCGGGGGCCTGAGGGCGGTGACGGAGCTGCTTACCGTCTTTACAGAAGCAGGCCTTAGTTAGACGATAGCATGACGTGAGAGATTCATCCACGCCCCGCTCAAGAAACGGAATAACAACTGAACAACCCCCCAAAGACGCGGCCGCAGTAAGCATCATTCCGAGGGCATACTCGGGGCTCCCAACCGTAGGCTGTTAGGTAGGATACGCGTGGATTTTAGTCGGTAGGACTACTGTACAGTGAAAATTTTAGGCCTATATCTGGCACGGTTCCAGCGATACAACCTCGTGACTAATAGACAGACGAACGGCTAGACCTCATGTCTTGTTAATAAGCTTTAACCCCTCCGTGTGTGAGTTAGTCTCGCACTTGGACGGTTATTTTTTCAAGAGGTGCAGCAAATTCCACCAAGTCCCATCAATCAGCGGTATCAATCAACGGTATAAATCATCTCAAGTGTTCATTTTAGAAATATCTCCACCTAAAGATGAGGTTCTTTCTTTTACGTGTGGAATAACTCATAGATGCTATTGCAAACTCCTACCGACTAAAACCACATGGTGCCCTGCTACCAGCTCTTGGTTTTGGTTACATTCTAAAAGTATATAACTAAAACTGGACAACAGTGACATAGTGACTAGCGCGCGTAGGGTTCCGTACAAGAAAATCAGCAAAAAGTCACGTATGTTGTTTTGTTTGGGATGCCCTCTTAATATTATTAATTTGTCTATTTTTATTATTTATAGCTATAGCGGCAACAGAAATACATCATCTGTAAAAAATTTTAACTGTCTAACTATCGCGGTGCATGAGTCTGCTGACAGACAGACAGACGACCAACGAAGTCAACGGAACCGACAATAAAGGGGTAGGGTTTTGTAATGTCCTAGATCACCTTTTTAAGATTCCGTAAAAATTGTATTATTATAACATTTATAACTATTGATTGGAAGTCCTTTGTAAACCTGTAAAGCTTCGGTTAGTATCATATTAACTGGTTGGGCTGACCCTAACCACGTCACAAGCAGAGCTAGGCACTCAAAATTCATGAACACGTGACTTTCGGCCCGGCCGAAAGTTTCGGCCCATTTTGGCCGAAACCGAAACTGCGGCCGAAACTCGATTTTTTGGCCGAAACTCGATTTTTTGGCCGAAACTGGCCGAAACCGAAACTTCGGTCGGTCACTACTAGAAACCTTAAATTTGTATGGCAATATATTTCAAAATTCCACCCCCAAGCGCGTAAAATGGTGTTAGTTATAATATTAACAAAATTACCTGGTGAACTGAGTCACTCACCTATCAATGCCCTGCGAGTCCCTTTGAACTAGAATTTTATTTTTTACTTTTGCAGTCATAAGAGTGTTCGAAATTCAACCCCTAAGCGCGTAAAATAGACGTAAGTTTATCATCCCGAAGTAGGTACATATGTCATGGGCGTAGCCGGGGTCTACAGCTAGTCTATACTAATATAATAAAGAGGAACGATTTGATTGTTTGTTCGTTTGCATCGAATAGGCTCCGGAACTACTGGACCAATTTGAAAAATTCTTTCAATGTTGGGAAGCTACACTCCTTGCGGTGAACATAGGCTATATCTTATTCCCGTATTAATAAACAAGATAAGACCGCATGCCGAGTACATAAAACAGGTCCATGTTACATATGATTATGCAAATTATGAATATTAGTCGCCACGGGATAAAAGGACATTAATTCTGGAGTGCTTTTCAAACGACATGTGGGTCAGGTTAGATTAACATAATGGCTTCGTGGGAGCAACTTCGGCAAAATCACATTTCTACGATGTTGGCTGGAAGATGGGTTCGTAATTTTATGAACATGCTGTTAATATATTTTGTTTTAGGTATTTAATGAGAGAGAGAGAGAGATTAGATATATTTCTTCTAAATTCAGAATCTAATTTAGAAGAAATTTACAGGGCCGCCAACTTGAGGACCACTGTCAGGAGTGGCCCCCAATCGCTAGATGCGCCACAGTTTTCCATCAGGCTGGTGGCGACGTCCATTTGGCGAGCCAAAAATAAAAAAAAAAAAGAAGAAATATGGTGTGTGACGAGTTCAAGGTGGTGGTTACAGCTTGAACTCATCACTGCTACTTGTTAGCACCAAAGTTTGCTAGGAATAAAAAACATCAAAAAACGTCAACTGAGGGTCTGGCAGAGGTAGGGTAGCCCCGGGTCACTGCTTTCTCGCAGCCTCCAACTGTCTTATTCTTATACCCAAATCAAAAAAACCAGGAGTTATAGTCAAGCTCAAGTTTTGATCATGACAACAACTCCATTACTTATCATGTGATACCAAAATAACTGACGATCCATCCCGATATTCCTTCTATATCAGAGGCCCAAATCTTATATTTCAATATGGTTTCAAAATCGTAGCTCTATATAAAGCTAAATGGCTGTTTATGTTGATTCTGTCCTGACACGAGACTGAGATAGACAGACTTGGGTCCCAGAGAAATGTAGAGGTAAAAGTAGTATGTTTAACCAAAATTTCTGATACTCAAACAATTTTGTAAACAATGCTTGCGAGATGTTGATTTCGTCAGGATCTTCAGTGAAATAGGTGATGGTGGGCGCAATATATTCATGTGATAACCAAATGCATGTTCTATATGTAGGCAATATTATCTACGTCGGCATATTGTTGTAGCTAAAGGTGTTAGAATATTACGATAATGCCTCTTCCACACATTGGCTTGTAAGGTTTTAATATTTGTTAGAAACAAAACAATTTCCGAATATTATAACGTTTTTAAGCTCACACTAGCAATTTTTCTACTACTAGTATACTCGTGACCATGAATTCTGAAGTACAGTCGAAACTTCGAGAGGAGAGCCAAGTTCAAAAATGTTTAAATATCCGCGATTATATCCGAACACCCTTATGAATTATACCTTGGGCGGTTATAAACTTATAATCGGTTATGGAGAAGTAAAAACTATAACGGTTGCAATTGTAAGACCTGCTTACTTACCGACGCAACCGGAACGTTCAAATTAGAATACGTAACTTCTGAAATTAGTGCCATCAATCAAATAAACTTATCAACTTTAAAAAGATTAATGTTATTCGATTAATAACATTAAATCTTTCATTTCAGCTTTAAATTTCAATCGCATCAATTAACTTGACCTTGAAGCTAAGTACTACGACGGTACGGTAGTTGATTGGCTACCAGGGACTTGGGACTTTATTGGTTGTATTTGGTTTATATTATTTACGTTTTACGGCGTTGCCCAGAGCTGCTTTAGTATTACCTACCTCCAAACCCCTTGCAGAGGGGTCTTACTCAAGTTTCGATATAATAATTACCAGTGCCAAATAAACCTATTTAAAAACAAAGTTTTCAATAAATTTACAATTCAAGTTATTTATTTCAACTATAATGAAAACTAGTGTGTAGAGCAGGCAATACAAGCTCAAGGTGGACGGTTATGCATTGCATTGAGGTACGAAGACAGTAGCAGTGTATCTGACAGCTTTGAACACAGCCAGCCCACATGCGGGGCCTTGTTCACTTTAGTGGTTTACGATGGAAAATTTGCAAACCAAAACGGAGCAATAAATTGTTTAAAGATATAAAATACTTGGGAAATTTGTGTAGTAAGTATTCTAGGTGTGTTTCGTGTGAAATAGTTAAAGCGACGACATTTAAATCTAAGAATTATAGGTACTGGTTTAAAGGCTTTACATTTAAAAAAAATAAAAAATATCCCGGCCAAGTGCGATTAGGATTAGCGAACGAAGCACCTTACCAAAAATAGCTGATAAAAATAGCGTTTGTGGTACATATGGGTAACTATTATATTTTAAGTATCTGTATTTAGTATTGATTGATGTAGCGGCTAAAATCATTTGCTCGCCTTCTAGACGTAAGGAATTTTCTCCCTAGGCATCCTGAATGAGTTTCTGAAAATCGTTTACGTTCCCGCTCACGCCATGAATTAGGTAATCACAGTTCTTACAGCGTAAAAAAAGTACAGAGAATATCCTTTTCTTCTTGGTTGGCACTTGAGTTACCTTTGATAATGTTTTTAATGGCGATCCCGGTCAAGTGTAGTGAAAATAAAAATAAAAATTGTGGAACATGTACAAGTACCTAACTGATATTTCAATGTACATATTACAGAAAATTCTAACAATTATCAACTTCAACAAAAAATGGACGAATAAAACGTAACTAAATACATGACAGAGTCCTCTCTCTGCCTCTATGGTGGTCTAGGGAGCGAAAGTATACAGTTAAAATAGTTTTATTTTTTTATCTCCTAACTAAACGTTGCGCCGAGGAAGTGGTTACTTTTTATAGTTTTTTATTGAGTTGTAAACTAAGTTGCTGTCTATAAAACAGTAGACTTTGTAGTTTTCGTGTTCGTTTAAACCAATTGCCAATCGTTCTAATTTGATAAAATATTAACGTACAATGTAGATTTTATGTTACAAAATTCTGTAACTATGTACATTTTGCCCGGGGTTAGTATTGTGTTGGACATGAAATATATTGTTATCGTTTTTGTAGGCAAATCACTGGCAAATAGAAGTTAGTACATACAGAATTAAAACTATTCTGAATATCTAAAATTCAGGGTAGATATTGAAAAATTACGCTTGTACTGTTCCACAATATTTGTTAATGACACCTGAACGGTTTCGCCTTACGGCATTCTCAAAGGCTTAGATGATTATAATATTATACTGTGTCGAAATCACTGAAACAATTACATTCTTAGATTACCAGATATCGAACTAACTCAGACAATAACATTTGTGTATACATATATCATGGACTAGCGGACGTCACTCGGTTTCACCCGCGTAGTTCCCGTTCCCGTGGAAATACGGGAATAAAATATAGCCTATGTTCACTGCAAAGAGTGTAGCTTCCCAACAGTGAAAGAATTTTTCAAATCGGTTTAATAGTTCCGGAGCCTATTCGTTACAAACAAACAAACAAAAAAACAAATCTTTCCTCTTTATAATATTATTATTGATGTGATCACGCCTGTTTCCCAACGGGGTAGGCAGAGACTATGGCTTTCCACTTGCTACGATCCTGGCAAACAACTTTCGCTTCTTCAACTTTCATAAGTGTCTTCATACATGCTCTTCGGTTAAGGGTACTCTTGACCTGGCCTTTTCTCAGAAGATTGTCGATTTTATCGACTTGAGTATGCCGAGGTCGACCCCTACCAGTTTGCCCATTCACTCTCGCCTCATAAATCTGTTTCGTCAGCCTATTTCGATCCATTCTTTCCACATGTCCAAACCATCTGAGCATCCCTTTCTCTATCTTAGTCACTACATCTTCTGTCATGCCGCAATGTTCCCTTATCACACTATTATTTACTTTATCCATCAATGTCACTCCAGCTATACTTCGCAAACTTCTCATTTCCACTGCATTAATTTTACTTTCATGCTTCTCCTGCCACACCCAACTTTCACTACCATGCATAAGTGTAGGGACAAGCACTCCTCTATGTACAGCCATCCTTGCCTTTTTAGACACGTTCTGACTGTTCATAAAGGTGTGAATGGCTCCATTCACTTGATTTCCTACCAAAACTCTTCTTTCAATATCATTGTCACACTTTCCATCTCTTGCAAATTTTGAACCCAAATAAACAAACTCTTTCACCTGTTCCACGCTCTTTCCTTCGATCAATATCGAGCAATCAGTCATACATTTCTCTCTTTCAAAAACCATTACTTTTGTCTTGCTTACATTAACATTCATTCCTCTACTTTTAAGCGCATCGTTCATTACATTAACCATCAACTGCAACTCCTCCGCCGATGATGCCAGTATTACCTGATCATCAGCATAAAGGAGGCGTTTGACGGTTAGCTCATTCATTTTTAGTCCATACGCACACTCTTGTAGATCTTTCAAACAACTGTCTATGTAAAGGTTGAACAGCCATGGTGACGCTACACAGCCTTGTCTCACACCTTTTTCGATGGGAAAAAAGTCTGTGCAAGCTCCATTGATCCTGACACAAGCACTGGAGCCCTCATATAGAGATTTCAATGCTCGTATCAAGTTGCTGTTCACTCCATACATGAACAGTGTTGACCACAGTTCATTCCTCACCACTCTGTCATAGGCCTTTTCTAAGTCCACGAAGATGCAATAGACTTTTTGGCGTTTTGCCAAAAACTTTTCAGCTAGGCATCTTAGTGAAAAGACCTGATCCGTGCATCCCCTTCCTTTCATAAATCCTGCTTGTACATCCCACAGTTTTCCTTTAGTTTCATTCATCACTCTTTTAATCAAAACTTTCGCATACAATTTGCCTACGACACTGAGCAAGCTTAGGCCGCGGTAGTTTTTGCACTCTTGCTGTGACCCTTTACCTTTGTACAGCGGCACTATGACCGATTTGCACCATTCTTCTGGTACTCTGCCATTTCGCCAGCAAAGATTGAAAAGGCGGTACAGCGGGCAAGCTACCACGCCACGACCCGCTTTAAGCATCTCGACAGAAATTCTATCAATCCCAGCAGCCTTTCCTAATTTCATACTATTCAACGCTTCCACAATTTCTTCCATACTTAAGTGGCTTTGATTATCAAGTTCATTCATTTCCGAGACATGAGTCTCCCTTTGCATATCCTCTTTTTCAAATAAACTTTCAAAATATTCCTTCCACCTTTTTAACACACATTCCTCTCCTATCACAAAACTGCCATCATGATTAGTATAGATATAGATAAAATATCAGGGTAGGTATCAGGGTAGATATCATGGACACCTAACAGGTGAAGATATAGGTCTCCATCAGGTTCAGTTGGCCGATATAGTTTTGACTTGTAAAAACAAAATATCTTTTCGTCTAAGAAGGGAGGAACTTTTCAATTCCAATTTGAACTGCACGATTTTTTTTATACACAACTAGCTGATGCCCGCAGCTTCGCCCGCGATGGCGCTGTATGTGAAATTTTGCTGAATTTTCTTTGCTATAAACCTCACGGAGCCCGAGACCTTTCCAACGAATGCAAAACCGTGAAAATCGGTTCGTGCGTTCTAAAGTTATAGCGTCAGGAAGGAAAACCCGACTTATTTTTATATAGTAGATGTCATCTAACCCAAATTAGACTAAGTTATAATTAGCTGTAAAATAATTAAATTTGCTGAATTTGGGCGTATCACGACTACCTATATGGACAAATGATAAACACACCTTTAACTTACATAAATATTTATACTTACAAAACTTTCAAACTGCAAAACAAACATTTGCGAAGAACAAAAATATTTCTTCCAGGACTCGAATCCACAACCAAATACCTCAAGAACGACAGTCGCATACCGCTGCATTACCGATTCCAAGAAATTCAGTTTAAAAGGTTTTCTCAATCGTTAATATATAATTCAGACCACACACCCACACCGAAAAATAGGGACGAAAAGTAAAACATTTTAAATGCAAATATAATACCAAATTTACGTTACACTTAGAGGAAAGTTCATAAGTCAAAACAAAAAATAACTTTCCAACAAGATTTCACAAAATTCGTAGCCAAATGGCAAAAACGGAACCCTTATAGATTCGTAATGTCTGTCTGTCCGACTGTCTGTCCGTCCGTGTGTCACAGCCACTTTTCTCCGAAACTATAAGGCCTATGCTATTGAAACTTGGTAACTAGATGTATTCTGTAAACCGCATTAAGATTCTTATACAAAACTAGAAAAAAAGCAGTAAATTTTGGGGGTCCCCATACTCAGAACTGAAACTCAAAATTTTTTTTTTTCATCAAATCCATACGTGTGGTGTATCTATAGACAGGTCTTCAAAAATGCTATTGAGGTTCCTAAAATATTTTTTTTCTACAGTGAAAAGTTTGCGCAAGAGACACTTCCAAAGTGGAAAAATGTGTCCCCCCCCCCCTCTAACTTCTAAACTAAGAGAATGATAAATCTAAAAAAAATGTATGATGTACATTGCCATATAAACTACCAACGAAAATTGTTTTGAACGAGATAGAGCTGGTAGTATTTTTTTAATACGTCATAAACCGCAATTTTCGGTTCGAAAAATCACTACCTACCACTGCGAACGTGTTAACATCAATCCAAGTTACAACGAACTTTAAGAACTTTTATATTATGTTAATTGCTACTACGAAACCCTTCATGGGCGAGTCCAACTCGCACTTGGCCGGTTTATTTAAAGTGTTTTTTGTAGTTACCAAGGGAATTGCACGGGATCGGGGATAGTGATACAGAGAAAAATGTCTTTTAGTAAAATGTAGTAATTTGAACTGATCAGGGTTTAGAGGGTTCATGGGGTTAAGTTAATGTGGTAGGGTCTTAGATTATTGGCTTAGATTGTGGAATGGGTTTCCTGTCTGGATATTCCGGAACGTTTACAGTGTAGGGTTTATCAAAAGGGGTCTTCGAAAGTTTTTGTAGGGTCAGCAAGAATGTAGCATCTTCGGTGTGGCAAATGTCCCTAACCTTTTCGAAACTATAAAGTGAAATACAACGCCGCAGTTTTAAAATCTTTTATTTTTCCACGTCTCTTTCTTTTACAATAGGTACCTACCGTAGACAGAGAATACTATTATCAGTCTATAGATATCGATATTATACTTCAAACTACCCTCAATATTAATCAAAATGTAGCTGAAACTATTATAAAATATTCATATCGCCGCTCTTTGACATGCAAATTTCTTCAGACATTAATAATACTCCATACCATATCATATTCCTGCGGAATTGTTGTTTTTCTGTGGGAAAATACACGTGTTGGGAAAGCCATATTCCTGGATGCATTTTTAAGCAAGTAATGAATACGTTATTGTGTAATTACAGGGCTTTAGGGATTAATCAGAGGGTGTTTCAGCTTGGTATATGTTTTAAGCTGAGAAGGTCTTACGTAGATATTCATGATTTATTTAAAGGTAATTTCTTGGAGGGAGTACTGATTCATAGCTATACCTAATATTAGTGATACCGAGAGAGCTTAAACAGATGTTGATTTTATCTTAGCAAAGAATGTTTCGAAGAAGGAAATGATTTAACGTTGTGTGTTGTGAGGAACTAGTGGCAAATTATTGAAGGCCGGGTTTAGGATTCTATACATTGGACAGTTTACAGACATCGGACGTCATGCGGTTTCACCCGCGTAGCTCCCGTTCCCGGAGTAATATGGGAATAAAATATAGCCTATGTTACTCGTGAATGTAGCTTTCCAATGTTTTAATTCGACCAAAACCGGTCAAGTGCGAGTCGGTTCCGCGCACGGAGAGTTCTGTACAAAAAAAAACGATTGTTGTATGAAAGCCCTCCTTTCTTTTCCGATATTTACTAATATCTTACTTACTAGTAAATATTTTTTATTATAGCGGCACAGACGAAGTCGGAGGGCATTTCTAATAGTAAAATAATCAAATTATCATACAGTGAGCTGATCATTGTGAAATTACAGAATAAGCACTGAAATGGACAAAATTCTATTCGAGAATTATTTGCCTAATCAATTTCACAGACAAACAAATCTGGAGTTCCAGTTTCATGCAATATCAATAACACAGAACAATTTGAAATTCCAATTTCATACAAAACAAAGTAGGTAGTACGAAACCTAATTCATAGGTATTTTGCACAATACCCGAAATTGAAAGCTCTTTCGTAAATTGTTTTCGTGTAGAATGATCGATGTAATAGTTTAAGCACCCCATAAAGGCATCTTTACACGCCCTGGGGAGCGCGTTAAGCCCAGTTCTGCTTGTTATACAAGTACTTACATTGTTTTAGCCCAGTTTTAGATCGTCTCTTTATCTTGACCGTAAGTTCAACAAATGTCTTTTTTACTAGTGATGTTTTGAAAGAGTTTAAGAATTATAGATAAAATGCACTCAGACGTAGAAGAAATCAATGTGCACATCATATGAAGAGATTTTTCTTTATGGGAATCGAACTCACGACCTTCGAATCCGTAGTGAGGTACCTAATCCCTAGACTAGAAGGTCAGTCATTGCTTACGTACGATGCTTTACTTGTACAATATAAGAAACCGAAAACTCTTTCGTAAATTGTTTTCGCGTACAATGATCGATGTAATAGTTTAAGCACCCCATAAAGGCATCTTTACACTTAATATTTTTAATACAAGTATTCACACTGTTTTAGCACAGTTTTAGGTCGTAAGTCTCTTAATCTTGACCGCATGTTAAACACGTTTTTTTTACTGTCGGTATTTTGCAAGATTATGAATTTTATATTATTACGTATGGGAATGCTGGGACACCTTTCCGAGGTCTTACGAAACTTCCGACGGTAGGCAGTGGTATGCAACATATGGTTTAGATCGGTAAAAGACTTTTTCCACACTAAATAAAAAAGTGGAATATAATTACTAAGTGGAAAAACGGAACACACAGTAAATTTGTTCCATCCACTTATTAATATCTACCACGGAAATTCTGTACCGAAGCTTAGTGGCCAGAGGTCTGTGTTATTTCAGGCGTTATTTGCTCAATATCACAAAGGCGGGACACTTTTGGACGCTACATTACCGACAAAAATTTCTACAGATATGTAGGAGTCAAAATTTCATTAGAGAAGCCGATGGTAAAAGCATTGCATACAAGGTGTATTAGTCTATTGAAGAGCAGCAGCTATGGACTTTGAAATATTTTGAATAAAATATTAGTCTGTAGAACCTAATGTTGTCTTTTTTTATATTTAGCTCGCCAAATTGACCATCGCCACCAGCCTGATGGAAAGCCGTGGCGCATCTGGCGATTGGGGGCCACTTCTGGCAGTGGTCCTCAAGTTGACGGCCTTGTGATGTGTGTGCCTCTTCACGCTCCACTTGAAGAACTCGGGATTGTAAGATGAGGGAAACACGTGTGCGGGCAGGTCGTTCAAAGTTTTTATAGTTCGACAGAGGAACGATCTTTTGAAACGCTCTGTTCCGGCGAAGATTCTCTCCACTGTGTATGAGTGGCATCTCTGCCCGGCACGCGTCGTTCGGGATCGGAAAGAAGATATTGATTCATTCAATTGCTCGCTAAAATATATATGTCAATTAATGTTAATTGCGTCGTTAGAGTAGTTTAATAACAATAATGTATTGTACTAAAATTAAAGTTTACTAAATAATCTAAATATATCTAATAAATTTCAAATAACCAAACTGTTTTCGAGGTACACCTGTTTGAACACTTGGACAGCGCTTCTTGTGGCGTATCAATGATAAATGAATTATGACAATAATCGAAGCTCTTGATCGTGAATTTTTATGATGTTGATAATAATAGTAAATAATAACACGATAAAAACGCTGCGTGTTTTTTCCTTTGTCATTTTAACATACGCTTAGGTAATCTACTTTATTCCAATATTACTAAATAGATTCAGCGATAACCAATATACTCCAAGCCACTTATCTAAATGGCGGCCCACTCCACGGACAAATCGTAAGTACCCACTATCACCATCAGTACTAATAGAAACAAAACTTTATAAGCACAGATAACCAAAACCATATCACGAAATTCGAAAACAAATGTTTATGTGACAGGAAAGTGCTTGACATTCTTGACAGTTGTCAAACAAGTTTGCCAACAAATCTATTAGACGATTTCGGGCCACGAGACCAGCGACTACTAAGATTAACTGGCGATAACGTCGCAGGAATACATTAATATTCAATTAAATGTTGTTCACTAAAACAATTAAAGAGATAACGATACTCAGGAACATTATTGATAGATATCGTGATAATATATATTTATGATATAGCTGAACCATAGTTATATGTTATACTGAGGCCAAGATTCGATCATTTCTCAAAGAAGAGTAATTATGGATGATAGTGGTAGATAACGTCGAGTTAACCTAAAATCACGCAGCTTTTAGAGAATCTGTAAGATATAAAACGCAAGGTGTATCATAAAACTTATGAATGAGATGAAACGCGGTAAAATGCGATAGTAGAAATAAAAACTACCTATAACACTTTAAGATATTTTTTAAGTGATAAAGAATACTTTCTCCCGAGTAGGAATACTAGAATAATATGCTCTTCAATCTTCTACTCTGAAAATACTTGCTAAATGAAAATAATAAACATTCTTCTACTTGCAAATGGTCTCTTAATGAACCCTAGAACATTTTGCATACTAAGTTATCAGATGCTAGTCGTCTTGGCACAAATTTGCAGCAACAGCGATACCATTGTAATTTTCAATAACACTTCATAACAATAAAATTAGAAATGAGAGGCTGTTCAGGAAAATTGCGGTTTACGACGTATTAAAAAAAACTACCAGCTCTATCTCGTTCAAACTAATTTTGGTTGGTAGTTTTTATGGCAATGTACATCATATATTCTTTTTAGATTTATCATTCTCTTAGTTTAGAAGTTAGAGGGGGGGGTGACACACATTTTTCAACTTTGGTAGTGTCTCTTGCGCAAACTATTCACCTTAGAGAAAAATGATGTTAGAAACCTCAATAGCATTTTTGAAGACCTATCTATAGATTCCCCACACGTATGGGTTTGATGAAAAAAAAAATTTTGAGTTTCAGTTCTGAGTATGGGGACCCCCAAAATTTACTGCTTTTTTTCTAGTTTTGTATAAGAATCTTAATACGGTTCACAGAATACATCTAGTTACCAAGTTTCAATAGCATAGGTCTTATAGTTTTGGAGAAAAGTGGCTGTGACACACGGACGGACAGACAGACGGACAGACAGACAGACATGACGAATCTATAAGGGTTCCGTTTTTGCCATTTGGCTACGAAACCCTAAAAAGGTTTCGACATTCTGTAAAAAATAATAATTTTATTTTGCGTATTTTCGAGACAATGGGCAGATATATTCAACCCTGATTACCTAGATGTGTGGGCAGAAACGTATATAAAAGAACCAATAGTGTAAGTGGCTTTATAAGTCTGGGAGATCATAGGGTAGTAGCTGCCTTGAGACCTGGGGTTATCTTCCGACTTACCCAGGCCTCTTGGCCTTAGACAGATGAGAAGGCACCATTTGGTTTTAGTCGGTAGATGTACGTCATGGCACTCGTGAGGATTTCTCCAGGAAAAAAAAAAGAAAGTGTAGCAATAAAGCGAAAAAAGGTCAAATACCAATCTCTCATAGTCAATAGAAGCGAACTTTGAGAAATAGCCTATGAGGCAACAGAACGTTTCATAGAAACTGACTGCCTCTGTGGCGCAGTCGGTAGTGACACCGCCTGCGGCGCTGGAGGTCGTGGGTTCGATTCCCGCCGGAGACAAATATTTGTGTGACCCATAAATGTTTGTCTCAAGAGTCTGGGTGTTTCTATGTATAATATGTATGTATTTAAAAGTATATAAGTATTAATATCCGTGGTCTGATACCCATAACACAAGCAGGTTATTCCTAGCTTACTTTGGGATCAGATAGCGTTGTGTGAGATGTCCGTGAATATTTATTATTTATTTATTTATTATAGAAACTGGTAAAACAGCCAAAAGGCTACATTTGCAGCGAATCGCTCACCAAGAACGTTCTAATCTAAGGTCTGATGGAAAAAGAAACGCGCACACCAGCCAGCAGAGTCGGTCTCTGAGGTTACACAGCAATTTTGTGTTACTGCTGCTAAAATATAAAGAGCTATTGTATCTTACTTTGAGTTTTAAAAACCAGTTTACTGTCGTGTAGGTTCGAGCATTTTAACTAACTCTTTGGATTTTGGTATTTCAAACTGATCAGTGTCGAAGATAACTTGCTCAAATTAATATGCGAGTCTACTATTGACTTTTCTTTGTTACTTCTTCATATATTTTGCTTGTCACTCGCTGTTTTCAAGGCCCAATCGTAATCCTTAATTATTTACTTGCTATTTCATGAATAATTTCAGTGTCTGTTTACCTGTAAAGAAGAAACGAAATATTAGTTACAGAATTGGAGTCTTATATTTCTATAGAACTAAAATATTTTAAGCTATGTTTTCAGCGCTTTTCAGCGCCATCTAATTTAAATTAGCCTTTTGTTACGGAATTTAAACTATGAATAGATTTCGAAATACATAAAATTTTATTCATAGAAAAGATCCAAACTTCTAATAATATTACTACCAAACTCAACAAAATATAATTAGCTCTATGATGGATTATATGGCTATGAACAGGGTTATAAAATGTTTTATCAGGCTATTCTCAACTGCCTACTTTAATTGGTCATAATTTGCGACGGTAATTAAAATGACAGAGATAAAATCGGCCGTAGAAAAATAATGTTAATAATATCGATATCATTTCTTTACGTAGATATTTGTGAGGAAAAGCTTTTTTATCTTTACCGTGATCATGGTGCTTGTAGCGGCGCCGAAATATCGGAAACTCTCAAATACATGGTAAATATTCCACTAACTTTAATACTAAATATTTTTTTATTCTTCTAGTGTCGAAAAGTCTATTGACCATGATAATTTTTGATCTGATGGGCAGTATTATGCTCCGTTGACTACTCAATTCATTACACAAAACTACGAATGACCTTAGGAATGGTTGCCTGAATAAGATTGGTTTTAGCATTGTGTAGTGTGCAATACAATTTATCTCTTCTACTCAACTATACTATTACTATACTATACTATCTTCACGCCAAATCCCTTGCGGGGTAGTCAGAAAGAACCGAGCGCCACACGGCACGGTCCATACACACCTCACTTGCTTCTTCAACTTTCATTTTTCTTTTCATGCATGCACTTCGGTTCCTTCGGCTCTTGACACCCCCTTCAACTAACACACGATTAATTTGGTCGTGTCTCAACTATCAACTATCTTAACTAGGGTTAATATTATGTACACACACCACACATATGTAAATTACTATTCCGGCACGACATGGCCAGATGGCCATATTTCGCATAAGAATACCACCTTCCAAAAAAGAAAACACAAACCAATATAGAGATCCTTTACTTACATGATTTAACGTATGAACATTAAACAGGACTATTAACACAACAAAGTCCTATTCATACAATAAATAAATGGTTTAAAAAACCCTAGAAAAATACGCTTTTATAATGCACGAAAAAACCAAAAATAAATTATGAATCGTTCAAGTTGCCTCTATTTCGGGGTTGAAGTGTAAACTATGTGCTCTTAGTTATAATATTTGATTGCAAAAGCGCGGGGCGCTGAAACAGGAAAGACTTTCCTGGCGGAAGCTGCATGATGTCTTGTCAGATTAAAGATAAGGTCACATTTATAAAAGCGTGTTTTTCTCGTGTTTTTAAACTATTAATTTACACTATCACGCTTTTATAGATCTATTGTGACTTTTAATATTGTTAATATCATTTTAAATTTCGGAAATGTATTAACGATGATAGGCTTTAATTGAAATGCATAACATACTTACTTGAAAAGTAAAGTAGTTAATCACGCCTACGCATTGTCAACACCCACTTTTGCCCGTTTTTCGTGACGCCCGCGTAATAGGAGCAAACCTATTGCCGTTACGGATCATTATTAGATAATTCATAGGTAGGTCCTTAAAGTTTCGGCATTCCGAGATATTTAGTACAATATGTAGTAATCATGTAATAAGAATACAAACGCAGATATCCCCAAGCGGGTTATCAAAGGTAGCCAAAGATATCTCGATCTCGAACAAGAACTCTAAATTTTGCCACTGTTAACGTATTCCCCTCATGAATCTACTTAATTGCCTGAAAGAAGAGGCGTTCTCTTTGGCAGCATAAACGTTATGCTCTTGTGCGACCTCATGCAGCTTTCGCCAGGATTTTTATTATATAAGGATTAGTATTAATAAGGATTTGCTTACAAAAAAGTTATTCTTGTTCTAGCGCCCCACGCTTTTACAATCAAATATTATAACTAAAAGCACATAGTTTACACTTCAACCCCGAAATAGAGGCAACTTGAACGATTCATAATTTATTTTTGGTTTTTTCGTGCATTATAAAAGCGTATTTTTCTAGGGTTTTTTAAACCATTTATTTATTTTATACTTTTTAGTCAAAACATTAATACCTTTACTAACTGTTCCCTGCGGCTTCATCCGCGTAGAAGTCGTTATCGCATAAAATCATTACCCTCCTTTTGCGCAGTCAGTTAAAAAGTAGCCTATGTCCTTCCCTTAAACTCAAACTATCTTTATAACAAATTTCATCAAAATCGTTTCAGTGGTTTAGGCGTGTAAACGTAACAGACAGACAGACAGAGTTACTTTCGCATTTATAATATTAGTAGGGATTTCTGTTTTACGTGGTGTTTTGTCTGAGTTCGACTAATGTGAAAATATTTTATTATTACTCTAATACATATACATTTTATGCAGGTACCTATGTCAATATTTACACTCAATATTAACTTCAATATATAACAGGTTTGTCCTATCCTATTAAACCCTAATCGTGCTCAAAGTTCATTACAAGACTTTTCTAACACATCCAAACACAGCTATGATACGATGTTCAATCATGAAGTTACAGATTATATCTTACGACTCCATCATCAGATCAGTTTGACAGCACCATATTATTGTATTGTTATCAGAACTACAAACATCTGCCATTTTTCATGACGCTACGATCCTTGGAAGATGGTTAAATTAGTTACCTGAGATTCCATTGCAAAGTTTTACAAGTCAATCAAAAAAAGGTTTGTTATAACCTTGAAACCTAAGCCTAGTCAAAGTTTATTACAAGACTTTTCTGACAAATCCAAAAACAGATATAATACGATATTCCATCATGAAGTTTCAGTGCATATCTTCTGGCTCCATCATCAGATCTGTTCGATATTACTATATTATCGTACTAGCTGACCCGCGCAACTTCGTTTGCGTTACATTAGAGTAAGAAAAAGAGAGGTATTGTATTAATATTTCGAGTATTATAATGTTCCCATCGTATTTATTTCCCGTCGCACTTACTCCCTTCGCGTCGCTTATATTCATTAGAGCTGACCCGCACAACTTCGTTGCGTCACATGAGAGTGAGAAGGAGGGGTATTAATATGTAAAGCGAAATAATGCTTCCCGTGGCATTTATTTCCGCCCATCCGTGTTTTGGTATGGAACTCATCGTGTGCGAATCCGCGTTTTTATCGTTCAGTTGACTGGCTACCAGTGCAGACCACGTTTACTCCCGTCGCAGTCGTGTCGCTCATACTTTAAAACTTAATAAGAGGGTTATTGTAAGTGAACCTAAAAGATAGGCATAGGTATTATGCAGTTGAGTACTTTTTCTATAACTTTTTAAGAGGAACAATTTTGTAATACACATTTTTAATGTAACTTAAACCATTTACACAGCGTACGCAATGGAAGTTCTCAAAAGAAAGAAATTTTCCTCGTTCTCAAAACATTATTCATGGCTGCTCCGCTCCTATTCATCTTCGCGTGATGTTATAATGTCATTTGCCATCCTCAATCAATGTAATATTAAACAGTAAAATATTTTTTGAAATGCAACCAGTAGTTTCTGAGATCCTAGCACAAACAAACTATTCAGTTTTATGATATTGTGAGCGAACCTTAAGAGATAGACAAATTAGGTTATTGTGAGCGAACCTTAAAAGATAGCCATATGCTGTCGCGGACTTTTTTTTAGAACTTTTTTAGAGAAACAATTTTGTAGTACACAATTTTTACGTAACTTTAACCATTTACGCAGCGTACGCCTCGGAAGCTCTCAGACGTTAAAAAATATTCCCCGTTTTCAAAACATTCTTGATTGCTGCTCCACTCCTATTTGTCATAGCGTGATGTTATATAGCCTATAGCCATCCTCGATAAATGGTCTATCAAACTGTAAAATATTTTTTGAAATTCAACCAGTAGTTCCTGAGATCCTAGCGTTCAAACAAACAAACTCTTCAGCTTTATAATATTAGTATGGATTGTCATCAGAACTACATACATCTGCCAACTTTCATGACGCTACGATCCTTGGAAGCTGGTTAAATTAGCTACCTTAGATTCCACTTGTTCCATCGAAGTTTCAGTGCCTATCTTTCGACTCCACCATCATATCAGTTTGACAGTACCATATTATTGTATTGTCATCAGAACTACATACAGCTGCCAAATTTAATGAGCCTACGATCCTTGAAAGCTGGTTAAATTTGCTACCTTAGATTCCACTGGTTTTCAGTGCCTATCTTCCGACTCCACCATCATATCAGTTTGACAGTACCATATTATTGTATTGTCATCAGAATTATATACAGCTGCCAATTTTCATGACGCTACAATCCATGGAAGCTAGTTAAATTAGCTACCTTAGATTCCACTGGTTTTCAGTGCCTATCTTCCGACTGCACCATCATATCAGTTTGACAATAACATATTATTGTATTGTCATCAGAACTACATACATCTGCCAATTTTCATGACGCTACGATCCTTGGAAGATGGTTAAATTAGTTTTCTTAGATTTTACATTGTTAGTTACATACACGACGACCTAATAAAAGCGTGTTAAAAAAGGATATATATTTCTCAAGTACCTACGTAAATAATAGATAACATGTCGGTAAAGATAAAAATACCACACCACACATTCAAAAAGTCAATAAAAACCTATGACTAAGTATGACTAAGAAACAGAGGTAATTTAAACTCTTTGTTGTAGCGTCGTGTCTATATTAATAGACAAATATTGTGACCAGTGTTCGATTTTTCCCTAATTTAGAGGTAATTTGGCGATGGTACCATGGGGGCTACCAAGATTATCAAGGCCTAAGTCAGTCTGCGTTGCAAGTGGTGTACGTGCTCAGCTGACTATCGGACGAGGCGATGCCGAAGACGAAAACTCGAATAAAAACCCCGTATTTTCCCTGATTAAGTTGTAACTTGGAGAGGGTGAGATGGGGCTTTACCAAGACTTTCGGGGATTACGCCATAAATTCACTTGCAAGTGGACGACTAACGAACAACGCCATGGCGAAGAGAGGAAAGATGAATAAAAAAAACCCGTATCAATTCTTCTGGCCTCTGGCCTACGTCCTTTAGTGGACCTACGATAGGCTCATTTGATTGAGGGTTAAGTTGTGTACTTCCCCAATAAATTCTTATTTATAGATGGACTGTGTGTACTAAATAATGTAGCCTATCAAATTAGTAATTAAAGAAGAGAGCACAGAGTGCAAAAAGTTCTTGATACTTTAAATAATAATAACTTCTCTGAATAAGACTCTCTCGCGAAGTCATTTCCATCTAAATATCAGGAATCTGCGAAAGAGGGATGAGATAACCCAGTGCTGGTTGTTAAAAATAAGATTGCCGTAGTAAAATATCCACATATTGACGAATAGTGAATAGCGTACAGACAACAAAGGGTAGTTAAGCGTAACTACCCGGCAAAAATTTCAATACCTACTCATTAATTATTCTGCAAGCGTCTTTAAAAGCAATTTATCTGACGTATACGGCCTGATACCTGTTCTACCTGGGTATTCTTAAAAACCTATTGTATTAATATTTAATAGGGTTAAAGGAATTTGTAATATCGAACAAATAGAAGACAGTGAATGACGCACTAGTGATGAATTCGAGTCATCCATCCAAGGTACTCTATATTCTCATAATCGAATGCTTAATAATGCACCAAGTTTATAAGGAAAGATAAAAGGTTCATCGATGGAGAATATTGTTCAAGCGGTTTTTTTTATTGGCTACACTTATAAGTATTTTCCAAGGTACCTTCCACAGAAGTAAGGCATGAATTGTTACTTGTGTCTGATCTTGAGATCCACTGCCAATAGCACAGCCTTTTGGCTGTAATAGTGTTTTAAGCTCAACGAGTACCTAATCCCACTTTGGACATCGCCAAGACTGTTATTGATCAGACGGGGGCATGTTTTTACGAGGTTAAGTAAAGGGAATTATCAATATTTTTAGTAGTGATAATAATAAAACATGCATACAAACAAAACAAAATCCTCCAAATCCCCTTGTCGGATAAAATTCCGTAAACACGATGTAAAACCAAGAAAATAAACCTCTTACAAAAGCTCACAACTCGTCTCCACCAAAACATGTTTAAGCTCACATCATACCGCACAAAAAATGTCAAACCCGGACAAAACATTCCCACAAATAAACATTTAGCTGTCAAGGGATACAGTTATATGTTATATTTAGAAGCTTAGGGGCGTCCAAAGTAGATATTTTAATGGACCAAGACTATTATTCAACGATGCAAGACGAATGCGTCAAACGGTGGACTAAAAAACCAAGAACACACTTGTATTATAGAGATCAAGTTCTTGTCTTAGCAGACTGAAAATGAAGTTAATGGTTCGTGTAATGAACTGTCCGGGTTACTAAATTTCCTTCTTTTATCTCTGTCTATTGTACTTTAAACGGGTTTCTGAGTGAATTCATATTTAATTTCGCAGCATTTTTAACTGGTAAAGTGTCTCGTATTGTACTCGTGAAACTAAAGAGACTCGATTTTCATTTTGTGCTAAAAAAAGTACATAAAATTTGTCTTTAAAGAAATTAAGTTGGTGTTCTTTTGGATATTACGAAAAAGAGGCACAAATACCGGGGAAGAGAACGAGCTAATTGTTCATACAAACGATGTGACAGCCGGAAAAAAATGTAAGGAAATACTCAACGAAATGGCGGAAGCTTTAGAAATGCTTTTACGAGTATCGTTTTATATTTTATCATTATTATGGCTTTAGTCGAAATGTAATGTATCTTACTCGGTTTTGGTTTGACGAAGTTATTGTTACGTTTTTATATTGTTCTTTTGAACGGTTTCTTTTTAAATGCTTAAGATTTGTCTTAAATAATTCAGAATTTCTCAGTTAGTATTCGAAATGATCGTGGCGAGAGGCGTAAGGATAAGTTTACTTAAAGAATTATAAAAAAAATCATGGTTTATACCTGCAGGATACATAATAGCAAGGCTGCGCTAAAAAAGTAGAACCAAAATACCTCAACAGATAAGAACTGCTAGAAACAAACCTCCTTGCTCGCTATTCAGGCCAGAAACCCCTCGTTTCAGAGGCAAACTCCAGCAATTGAGCTAACTAGGTCGCACTTTACTTATCTCTTGAGAATACTATAGTTCTTGTCTTAACATGCACTGCTACATTTAATTTCCATGCGAAAGCACTTCCATACGAATTCAGCAGCTGCAGTATTTCATAAAAGCAAAATAAATTGCATCATTCCAAACTGTATTCGGATACATTACAAAGCTCAAAGTAACCAAACGATCCCGATAAAGCGAGGGGTTGAAATCATCAATCACATTCGGAAATAGGTCGAACTAGTGTAGAGAGTTCTTTAAAATGTACTCTTCAACAAAATGCGGTTCGTTAGAAACTCTACCGTGAATTTTCGTCGATTGAAACTACACCTTAGTTTTAGAACAGTAAGTTCCAATTTCATTGAACACCTGTTGACGTCAGACTTACGGTATCTACTGGCCTATGACCCGAGATAGCAGAGGTATAGATTAGGCAACTACTCAGAACGGCACTCAGTACATCCGATGGCTTAGATAAAGGGCTTCGTGTTCTAATAAGTCTAATAACTTCATGGATACTATCGGCATTTCAGTCTTAATCTGTTATTAAAGTAGGTACATAGACTTGAGCTGCTCAAGCTACGTAGACACGCGACAAAAAAAACTCATTGAAAACCCTTTAAAATATGCATAAAGTAAATAATGGCTACCGACTGCAAGCGTAAGGTTTTTAATATTGCAGACAATGTTGACATGTTTTTTATAGCCACGAATAAAGCACAATTTATCGCCATAACACCTAAATAGATAATTTACGGCCTGAATGACAGAAAGGGTTCGGTATAGATTTAACAAACAAATTTTTATCCGATGCTTACATAAATGGCTCGTGGGTATATAAGAATAGAGTTGCAAATTGCATTTTTCATTTGATACGTGTACTTCACGCGTGTAAAATGTAATAAGCAACATAAATCTAGGAAGGTGAAACTTGAGAAATGATGAGCAGGAATTGGTGCCTAAAGAGTAAGGCAGTAGAGATTGTTTTTGAATGTAATATAATTTGTACGCAATTTCTCGCCATATTATGTATAGAAACGACCCCTGCACAGTAGCAAGGGATTGTGAGTTAGCAAATAACATGTTGTAGCCCCATTGCATACAATATTTATTGCAGCGAACACAGGGAGATTATGAACATTTTAGATGTTTCAATGGAGAATTCGTATTGATAAATTATGCAGTATTTACAATCTCAAACTTTGAAAAGTTTTAATATATTCGGCAAGATTTGCTAACAAGGCATGAGTAATTAAGTAAGTTAGCGAAAACATCATGAATAATACTTAATTAAAGTTAGGAAAGTTGTTCACATAACGAAGTTAATTCTTCAATTTTGTGTCGAGATTAGACAAATTGGAAATGTTATTTTTCAGCGTAATTTGTTTTAATGACACGTTGACATCCTTATTATGGAGCTGTCAGAAGTAATAAGAACTTTGCTTGACTTTTTTTAGGTATTTAAATGGTAATTTTTGTATTCTGATGTTCTCATTTGTTAGCAAAGAGATTTCTTGGGATTCTCTGGAGGTATTACCATCCACGAATATGCACCGTAGTCTTGTTTATCTCTCCATTTATATCTTTAGTAAAGGAACCCTAAAAAAAATTCTTAAGAAAATAAACTAGAAAGTTCTATCGAGAAAACACTACGAGCATTTCTTTGAAAAAATTTCTTTGGGAATCATATTTAGGTACTTTAAGAACATGATATTCAATAATACGAAAGATATGAGGCGTTATCGTAAACGTTTTTGAACATATCGCCGTATAAAGTTTCAAATCGATTACCATAATAATAAGCATATTGACAATGCTTTAACCTGAGTCAGATTATGTGCATATAGATATTAACCCTGATATAAAAGTTTATGTAGCTTTCTTGGGAAATTATTTTTGTTGAGTGACGGGATATTTGTATTACGCTATTTTACTGGTACGTTGTTAGTATTTATCTATACATAACAATAAAATGATATCTAGAAAAGTCAAACCTGTACATTGGAAATATTAAAAAAAAATACTCGCTGGGTGTTCAACATAAGATACCGAAGCCGAAAATATAGTTAGAAATTTTTTTGTCTGTTTGCTTTGCTTTGTCCGGAAGGATCTCGAAAAGTACACAACAGATTTGATTCAAATTTTGCACAAATATTACCTAGGGGAAGGGTCTTAAAATAGGCTATATATTATCACGCTACATATCCTAGGGGCTAAGCAGAGAGCAATCAAATTGGCATTATAACATAATTTGCACGCGTACGAAGTCGCGGGCAACAGCTAGTACTATTTATTTTAGAGAGGATGAGGTGAAATGTGGATAACGTAGTTACCAGGAGTATTTAGGTCTGGGTGGTTTCTCTAGGAGTTCTAAAGTAAGGACGTTCAGCGGACCCACTTGGAATACTCCGGTCTCCCGAAATATGTAGCCTATATTTCAGGAGGTCACAGCATTCTAAGTGAGCCGTAAATGCTGGTCCGTTCAACGGACATGATTTAGGAGCCCTGAAGGAATCCGACCTGGGTTCTCCCGGTACCCCGGACTTAGAACACTTGGGCAGAAAGAAGTCTGATTGTCTATCTCGCCAACAGCTACTGGAGATATGAAGTTCACGAGGATTGCTTGTTAAGAAAAGTACTTATAAGCTCCTGAAATTCGAATGAAATCGCACCCGCCCGAATTACGAGTTACGAGAATACTCATGGATACTATGCCGGATGCTAAAACTATACGGTGCCCTACCGCCTATGGCCGGGAATCCAGGATACTGAAGCCCTTGCAAGGCCATCGGCATCGTAATAGTTTACAGTTGAACACTGATCTATCGGGGCTATAGGAACAATTTAATTCCTCAATTCGAATAAAATTGCAACAAGCTGGTTTACATTTTTTTAAAGTTCTTTCTCCAGAACTTAAGGTTTACTTTACAAATAATATCTACATCCATAGCTTTGCTTAATTTCTTTTCGCACAAAATTCTCGGTCATATCTTGCCGAAGTTAAGTCGGCCGCAAGAATAATTTCCAGTTGTTCAGATCAGACGATCAAACTGTCCGGTCACGATTCACCCCTATATTGGATTTTCATGATGCGGACACTTTCCGACAAACGTTACATCATAATGTCCTACGCTATTTGCCTTTTAATTTTTTTCTAAACATTGTTGTATTAATAACTAGGGATGAAATGGTAGACTGATGTCTGATCCTTTTTTGGAGTATAGGAACTATACCTATCAATATCATATTGACATTTTATATAGGTAAGTAGGTACTTATTCTTTTATTAATTTTGTATGTGTATTAGGTAATTTAGTTCAAACCTATTCCTTTATTTACACACTTTGAAAGTTATTTTTCCTTCTTCTTGTTCTCCTTTCGCCGGTCTGCTGGTAGATATCTATTATATAAAAATAAGTCGGGTTTTCCTTCCTGACGCTATAACTTTAGAACGCACGAACCGATTTTCACGGTTTTGCATTCGTTGGACAGGTCTCGAGCTCCGTGAGGTTTATAGCAAAGAAAATTCAGCAAAATTTCACACACAGCGCCATCGCGGGCGAAGCTGCGGGCATCAGCTAGTTTCTTATAGAAATAAGCAGTACCATTGTACCTATATCTCTGTATATTGTTTTTGTTATGTTTCTTGTGTGTACATAAATAAATAAATAAAAAAACTATTATTTAATCTGTGGTAATAGGTTCTCAGCAACATTATAAAAGTCAAATTCAAATCATCATCATCACCGATTGCATCAGGTGGGCACTTATGTGTATATTGTTTTTGTTATGTTTCTTGTGTGTACATAAATAAATAAATAAAAAACTATTATTTAATCTGTGGTAATAGGTTCTCAGCAACATTATAAAAGTCAAATTCAAATCATCATCATCACAGATTGCATCAGGTGGGCACATAAGCTTATCTGCTTCCTTACCGAGTGGTATTATACATAAAAAAAAATAAACGAGCGGCCAAGTGTAAGTCGGACTCGCGCACAGAGGGTTTCGTACCGAAAAACACAAAAACAATCACCCTTTACCCCTCCTTTTTTCGATTTAAGTATTTGTTGGTATAGCGACGACAACAGAATTACATCATCTGTGAAAATTTCAGCTCTCTAGCTATCACGGTTCCTGAGATACAGCCTCGTGACGAACAAACAGACAGACGGACAGCGAAGTCTCATGAATAGGGTCCCGTTTTTACCCTTTGTGAATACTGGTCGGAAAATGGCATGAAGCTATTAACACTCCTGCATTTTTGCCATTGACGAATATTTAGCAATTTACACCCACTTCCTAAGTGGCTGAGAACTTTCCTCAGACATTTCCCAACAATAATATACTTTACCCTAAGGATCCCTCAAGTTATAGTCAAGAGTTATAGTGGCCGACCAATTAGTGCGGACATACCTACGCACAAAACAAAATAGCATTCCGCAGAAATGCAACAATCTAACGAAGTTTTTTGACGCTGGCAAATAAACGTGGTCTTATTATTATAATAAATAATATAAATATTAAATATGAAACCCGTTGTGTAGCTAATTTCGAATCGGCTCTAGAACATCTGGCCCGCTTTTAATGAAACTTTGCGCGTGTCCGAGTATATCCGTCTAGGGATTTTAAGTACAGTAGGAGCAGGTGGGGGCCGTTGTTGATATAGAGAAATACTTTGTGTGGATGTCTGCATGTTTGTTACCCTTTCACGCTCAAACGGTTGAACGGATCTGTATTAATTTGGTAACGGGATAGATTATAGTCTCGAATAACACATAAGACTTTTTATTACGAGAATAGGTTCCCATTGGGTGGGCAGCGTGAATGGGCGGGCGTCTGCCGTCTAGTATGAAATACCTAGTACTAAAATCAGTCAACACACTGGCGCTGGCGCCACATCGCATATCAAACATTTTACGACTGAAGAAATAGTCATCATCTATACTTATAATAAATCTGTAGAAGTGAAAATTCTGTACATTCAAAATATCAAAAAAATAAATAGCAGGGGGTGTTACTAGATCGACACCGAACCCAAAAATGTGATTAAAAAAATTTTTGTCTGTCTGTCTGTCTGTCTGTCTGTCTGTCTGTCTGTCTGTCTGTTTGTTCAGGCATCACGCAAAAACTACCGGTTCGATTACGATGAAACTTGGTATAATTATTCTTTAATAGCCTGGGCACAACACTGGGTACTTTTTATCCCGGAAAAGTATATAGAATTCAAACCAAACTTAATTTTGCGGTTCGATCCCTAGACCCAAAGTTATTATCAATTATTGCTTAAACGGTTAATGGAGCGATGATGAAACTAAGCATTAGCGTTGTTTGTTACAATTTGAAAAAAGTAATTTTAACATTTTTGCAAATTCCACCTCTAAAGGTATAAAAAAGGAGGGTAAAGTTTGTATGGGACAACGTGATTCCTTGGTCCGATCTACTTAAAATTTGGCATATAGCATTATTAACATAATTGATGGAAGACGTGTTTCGTATTTTATTGAAATTTATACTATAACGAGCTGAAAAGGCAATGTTAATTATTTTGGGGCTGATTTTCTCCGTAGTTGATATCAATACTCCTTAAATACTCTTATTTTATACTTAAATTACTTTTTATTTTGACACATAATTTGTGAAAGCGTTGTCATTTATGTTATATGGTTTTACTTCAGATTTCAAAGTATGATTTTACTACAAAGCCATAAAGTTAAATAAAAAGCGCTATTTTGGTATAATATTAACCAAATATACTATACGGAAGTATTATTGCTAATTTATTCAAATTTTGTGTGACAAAAATACATTTGTAAAAAGAAGAAGAAAATTCTAAGATGGCTAGCCAGAAAAAATGAAACACCACGCTTCAGGTAGTATCCACTGATCAATAAAATAACACCGCATGTTACCATCTACGCTCAATCCTTACGACAAAGATTGGTCATGGAAGGCATGAACTTTGTTCTACATATAGTGCTGACTGCATTCTGTCAGGAAATAGACTCATTAAGTCTTTACAAAAAATACGAGAATAGACTCTACGAAGACTACATGCGACAAGACTGAAAAGAGCCATTACAATGAATTTGAACGCTCAGCTGATGAAATTTACGTAGTTATTACGTTACCAGGTCTTGGTTTGACCATCTGTATTAGGAGGACAAAGCCTACAGTAGTTCGGTTTGTTTAAACGTCGTAGGCTAGGACTATCTGAAGAAGGAGCTAAGTTACGATGGCAATTGCTTAGAAGAGAAGTTGTGTCAAGTAGTAGTATAGCCATTGAATTAAGAAATGTATTTGATAAATAAATTTACTTGGTTATTATGCATTATGAATTTGTTAATCAGAAATCTATCTAACTAGGTATTATTATAAATGCGAATGTTTGTGAGTGTGGAGTGTGGAGTGTGGAGTGTGGATGTTTGTTACTCTTTTACGCTGTAACGGCTGAACGGATCTGGCTGAAATTTGGTGCCCACAGAGATATGTTTTAGTCTAGGAACAAAATTTCACGCAGGCGAAGCTGCGGGCATCAGCTAGTTCAGAATAAATTCACAAATTCAATGAAGCTCATTCACTACACGCAGCAATAAACAGCTCCTTAGTAACTGCAAACAAAACTCTTGGTTTACAAAATCAGTGTCCACACAAACACCAGTAAGAGCATAAAGAGTAGGTCTAATGACACAGTCGTCGCTGCAAACTACAGTACTAAAGCTGGGTCTACACTGGACGAGCGATTTGCCGGAGTCGTATAACAAAATGTCGTGTCGGTCGCTGTATCCAAGTACAGTACAGTTTTCACAGACTGTACTGAGAATGTAATTATAACAATGGGAGGATAAACTTCTGGATACATCAACTTATAATAAAAATAAATTATAAATAAAATATTTTTGGGATATTCTTACACAAGGTGAACTAGCGTAAAGAGTAGATCTGTCACTCAGTCGTTGCTGCAAGCAAACTACAGTACTAAAGCTGGAGCGATATGCCAGTCGTATAATAAAATGACAAAGGCTGCCACCGAGTAATAAACTTCTAGAGACATGGTTAAAAAATCCACATGTGGGATGGAGCTTGGATTAAGCTATTAGTATAAGTTTAATTTTTTTTCCAGGTGGCATGTTAAAGACAAGATTAAGTAATTAAATTTGGGCGCGATGGCGTTGTACAAAAATGTGCCTCAATACTTATTTAAATAATCTAGTAGATCTGGTATCGTTCTGTCATTGGCTAAAGGTAAAATATATGACGTGTCTTTCTCGCAATGTCGTATAAGGAAGAACGGTTGCGCAGCAGAAAAGGTAAGTACAGTTTACAGTGCAGATGCTTTTAGGGGTCGTCCATTAATCACGTAAGGCTCGAAAGGGGGGGAGGGGGTCTGACAAAAATCACGAAACATCACCAGGGGGGTGGGGGGTGTAGTGAGATATCACGTGTATTTATTTCCAACAGCAACTTTACAACCCTGAATTTGAGATCTCTGTAATTTCTGAACAACAAAACCTACAATATTAAAACTTGTATGGAATAATTCATAAAGCACTTAATTCCTTTCTTACATCAGAAATTAATTGAAATCGGAATACCTATGCGTTGATCATACAACACAAAAATAATTTTGTTTTTATCGTGTCTCCCAAAGGAACCGCGCAGAATATCGGCATTAATCCGATCAATAATAATCTCAAACTATGTCAGTATTATTTAAAATATTATTTAATCCATAGTTTTGGCGTGATACAGAAAGACATACAAAAAAGAACTATTTTAGCTTCAGTATCGTATGTAATGGAAGTTACATAGATAGAATGTCTAGTAAAAAAAATATCTTGGTAAATAATTATCAAATATATTTGACGTACAGATTTTAAACTCTCTATAGCTTTATTATAAGTTATATATAATATATTAGACTAGCCGATGCACGCAGCTATGACCCCGCCCACCGATGATCATTTTGGGGAAGGCCCTTCTCCTTGTTTCGGAGATGCCTTCATAGCCCACTCGCTCACCGCTCTCTACCCTCTCTGCTTCCAGAGAAGCGCTCGAGAGCGGTGCAATGCGGGCGAGAACCCCGAAGTGTTGGGGGCCCCCGGCCGGGCTGGGCCGACGTGAATAATCTTTGGATATCAATGCCGGCTGTAGGATGAGGAGGAACACCGCGGGGTTGCTAGGATGATGGTGCCAAACCGCGTTCCCCCCGTAACAAAAAAAAATGCAGCTCAGTCAACGTGGATATCGATAGTCGTGACCAAAAGCATAATGATCGCATGGAATTTCAACCTTGATTATTGTACTTTTGCTCATAACTTCGCTTCTATTTAGCCAACTGCGATCAAACCAACGTAAGATTTTAAGCTTCACAAAGTGACACCTTCTTTATTAGCTCCAAAATAATGAATATTATATAGAAACACGACGGGAGTAAATGCAACGGGTAATATATTAAAATATTAATACGCTATCCGTCTTTATTATGTGACGCAAACGAAGTTGCGCGGATTAGCTATAAAGGATAGATAATTTCAATAGAGACTTCTATGTACAATTTTTTTTAAAAAACTATGTAGGTAGTTACTAAAAATACACGTGATTCGGCCCAGGGGGGGAGGGGTAATCTGAAACCTCACCAAATATCACCAGGGGGGAGGGGGGGTCCAAAAAATGCCCAAAAAAACCTCACGCGATTAATGGACGGCCCCTTAGGCGATAGACTGCGAAGCTGCGACGCACAAATAGACCGCTTGGTGTGCATTGGCCAAGGCAGATTATTGGCAGACTGTGGTCACGGATAGTCCGTCGTCTGGGCCGCACAGAAACGACATTTTATTTATTCTCGATGTCGTCGGTGCCGTATAAAATATCAGTGTGGTCCTAGCCTAAACGGTCGAGAAGCAAATGTTGAACCAACGCGCAAACGCGGCCTCAATGCAGTGCACGTCTTACTTGACACTGCTTTATTTAAACTTGGTGCTTAAATAGCTGAAGCTACTTCGTAAGTGCAAATAACTTGATATGTGTGGCCGCTCGCTGACTTTTTGAATAGTTTATGTTTCATATTAATTTCATATTGACGATAATTCATAGCTTTTCTGTACAAAAATTGAACAGTCTTAGATCCTTACATTTATATCAACCCACCTAGCTAAACTAAATAGCTGATATAGTAATGGGTTCACATTCGCAGTGAAATCACCGGAAATCGAAGTTTGGACGCCAGATCGCAAGCACCGTCACCCTAACCACTAGGCAACCGCAGCTTTAATGCATAAGTAATAGGTTGCAGCATTATATGTGAGGACATAAGGCTGCTACGCATCTATACTGATATTATAAAGAGGAAAAAATTTATTGTTTGTTTGTATGCATTATTTCTTGACCACTGCCTACGATTGGGAGCCCCGGGTGAACCCTCGGAAAGGTGTTCGAAAATTGTTTGTAGAAGATAAGTTAAGATAAGATAATGTTTTATTCAAAGATAAATACAACTTACGCTAATACAGTAAATGAACATCATTAATTGCTAATTGCTACTTACAATTATTGTATGTAGGTATGCATTGAATAGTCTCCGAAACTACTGAACCGATTTTAAAAATTCTTTTACTGTTGAGAAGCTACACTTTCACCGGGATACATAGGCTGTGTTTTATTCCCGTATTCCCGGGGGAACGGGAACTAAGCGGGTGCAACCACGTGACATCGGCTAGTGTAGGTATTAGTGAATTATATTTGACTTTCCTTTTTCGGTAAGTATATTATCTTTACGGTTATTCCAATACGATCGGTCATCGGATAACGTGAAATTAGTTTTGGGAGAACAACCTTCAAGTGATTTAAGGATAAAAGTCAGTATATTTCGGGTCAAAGGATAATATTATGGGATATTATTGTAATCCACTAGTGGATATAATATTAATCTATACATAAAAGTACCGAGAGACTCATTCACTAATCAACGCTCAGACGAAACCCCTAATACTTGTAATATTAGCTAATAACGTTGCCTATGTTACATATATGATGCTGTAATTTCAAGTAATAGCACTGCATACAGCCCACCAGATGTACCGGTGGTCACCGCGGCCTATGGACGTTTGAAACACCAGAGGCGCCACACTCGCGCTGCCGACCCTGTAAAAAACCTTCTTAGACCACTTTTGAAGAACCCGATTTTCGTAGGCGTTTGGGAGAATCGAGGCAGGGAGACTTAGCCGGGTATTGAATTTAAAAGTTACCTTTTAACTCCCCGGTAATTCCATGAGACCATGGTCAGGAGTTTAATGTCACCCTGGATGGTGCAATGCACTCATAATACATCAGGTCTAAATATGGCTATTTTTTATTCAAAACACTATGTCGAAAGTTTAAATACGCTCATTATTAGTGATCCACCCACAAGACCACCCAAAAATATCTCGAGGAATTCGGTATTCCTCATAGCATGCCCACAACAAAACTACAACAAAAACCGGCCCGCTATTACTTTGAGAAATCGACAAAATGGCCGTTCACAACCTTTACTTCCTCAAAAACAAAAACGATTTCACGCAGAATATTTCAAAGTTGAAGGGACAAAAGTGCGATACGCATTTGCATAACCAAAGTCCCTTAGCTAACCAAACATGGCAACACCGTTGTCGATTTATGGGAAATATTGAACACAATGTAAACATATTCAAATATGTACCACTCAAAGTGGGTAAACAAGGAACGCAAATATAATACAAAAGAATATCAGGCCTATCAAGGACTTGTCGGGAGAAAACGTTAATGCTTTTAAAATATTATTTCTTGTTTTATTTGTGAAATAAGGACGCAATCAAGTGGGTAATAAAGCCCTGAATGATGGGAATAAAATGCTTATCTTCGGCATTATTGTCGCTTTACCTTTTTGTAGAACTGGCGGTGTTATGGGCGAATAAAAAGTTGTTATATATTTTAATAGAAAATATTTTAAGGGAGTTTGTTTTTATATTTTTATAAATATCGTATCAGAATTGACGTTTTGAACAATTCAGAAGAAGAATCATGGTAACCAAGTGATCCTACCTAACTTACCTAGCACGATAGTCCCTACCAATGTATTACTAGGGTATTAGGTACGCTAGAGACTCTAGCGCATACTCTAGCCTAGAGTTCACTGTTGGGAGTCCTGGGACATCCTTCCGAGGGCTTACCCGGGACTTTCAACCATAGGCTGTTGGGCGTAACGTGAGGTTTTTTAGTCGGTAGGAGTCCGGCATAGCATCTATGATGGATTTTCCCACACGTTAAAAAAAAGAAAAAAACCTAGAGTTCACCTAGCATACCTACTGTAGTGAATAGATTAAATACACAGCTAGATAGTTTCGGGATGTCTGCACCATGACCACTTAGGTTTTTTTTATACCACTAAGGTGGCAGACAAGCATACGGCCACCAGAAGGACCGGCGGTCACCGCAGCCTATGTACGTTTGCAACACCAAAAGCGCCACACTCGCGCTGCCGACCCTGTAAAAACCTTTTAAGACCCTTTTTGAAGAACCCCATACTGTAGGCGTTTGGAAAAACCGAGGCAGGGAGATCATTCCAAAAAATAAGCGTGCGCGGAAGAAACCCCCTATCGGTAGCAGACGGACAGTATGAAGATGGGTTGTCCAGGATGCAGAGTGATAACTCACTGCCAATCACACAGTCACAGTACACAACTGATCAAAGTTGGCTAAAGGTGTCTTGGCCATGGTGAGGTGTTGGAAGGGTAATGAGTCAAGTTGGAATGGTGGAAAACCGATCATAAATCATGTAGGTATTTTCTATCATTAAAAAGTTCAAGTAGGAATAAAAATTTAGTTACCTGTACCTACCAGAGAGATTCTGATTCTACTATGCCTGTACAAAGCCGTATGATCAGTGACGTACAATAAGGTCAATCGCCCGCCTAAAGAGATTGAAAGAGGCCTACTGTGAAAAGAAAAAAAAGTCATCCAAAATTAATTTTCAAATCATAGGTAATTGGTTTTACTTTCCTTTGAAAAAATACCTAAATTTTGTATTAATTAAATTTCTAGGAGTCATTCAAACAAAATATGAAAGGCAGCACAAGGTCGTTAATTAACAAACAATACACGAAAGTGACACAAAAAGTTGGCATATCTATACATATAATAAAATGATAGAAAAGTCAAAACTGTACATTGGAAATATTTAAAAAAAAATACTCGCTGGGTGTTCAACATAAGATACCGAAGCCGAAAATATAGTTAGAATTTTTTTTGTCTGTTTGTCGGTTTGTCTGTTTGTCTGTTTGTCTGTTTGCTTTGCTTTGTCTGGAAGGATCTCGAAAAGTACTGAATGGATTTGGTTCAAATTATGTACAAATATTAGCTAGGGGTAGGGTCTTAAAATAGGCTATATATTATCACGCTATATATCCTAGGGGCTAAGCAGAGAGCAATCAAATTGGCATTATAACATAATTTGCACGCGTACGAAGTCGCGGGCAACAGCTAGTTATTCAATAAAATGGAAAAAATTAATATTCCATACTTGCCCGTTGACTATTTTTACAGAACAAAGACAATTGTCACGGTGCAGTTTTGCATAAAATTAACCAATCAATGGACGCATGCATGCATGCTGAATTATTATGAAATGGACGTGGAATACTGATGGAAATGGGACACTACACTGTACGAATGGACTCTACGTTAATTTACTGGTCTGGTAGCTGGCTTTCAGAAAAACAATGACGTCAAAGTTGTAACTCGACTGTCATAATGAAATATTTTAATAACGGCCTAAGAAGCACAAGAAAATACCGGTAAAGTGCGAGTCAGACTTGCGCACGGAGGGTTTCGTACCAAAAAAACATTACAATTATTGTATGGGAGCACCCTTAATTATTTTTCTGTTTTTAGTAAGTAGGTTGTTGTTATAGCAGCAATATAAATAGGTACATCAAAAAAAGAAAAAAAATCTTATTAGTTTTTGTTGCATTTTTATGTAGGTACCTATATCCTATGTACATGTGTCTTTTTTGTACGAATAAATAAATAAATAATCATCTGTGAGATAGAGCCTGGAGACAGACACACCTGCACCAGCACAGGAGAGTCTAGTTTTTATTACTTTGAGTACGGTGGGGTACCCTAAAAAGGTGCCAGGACAAACATAGGCGGTTCATAACATCAAATCAAACCAGACGAGCTGGTACAGAGTTTTCCTTTCCTTCGCCATGATATTGTTCAGATAACAAATCAGAACTCATTGTTACAGCACAATCTCTTAGAATCTAAGAGATTGTGTTGCCTGGCAACGTTTAGTGCCAGTGCCCAAAACATCTAAGACTTAGATGTTTTGGGCACTGGCACTAAATGTTGCCAGGCACCACTGTCAAGTAAAGAAGTTATTTCAGCAGATGACAGATGTCAACATTTACAAGCTGTCGTAGCTAACATCGGTCTTCCAGTTAATGCAAAACCACTTTAGTTGGACGACATAACAGAGCCTTCGCCCGAAACAATATTATCACTATGTAGTGCTGAGGCTGAAGCCGCACTTCCGGTTACAGCGGCGGTTTCTAGCCTCAATATGTCAAACCATTGACTTGATTTCATTGGTTTTGACAGTTTGAAGTTAGAATTTGACATTTTGAGGTTAGAAACCGCCGCGGAAAATCGCAAATGCGGCCTCAGCCTAAGCCTCATATTATAACGTAGTGATTAGGTAGGTACCTATATTGTCTACTAGCGGACGTCACGCGATTTCACCCGCGTAGTTCCCGTTCCCGTGGGAATACGGGAATAAAATATAGCCTATGTTCAGCGCAAAGAGTGTAGCTTTCCAACAGTGAAAGAATTTTTCAAATCGGTCGAGTAGTTCCGGAGCCTATTCGTTACAAACAAACAAACAAACAAAAAAAAAAACAAATCTTTCCTCTTTATAATATTAGTATAGATGGGCGAGGACTATAGAAAGCTAGATCAGTTTTAGTCACTTACAAACTTCCAAACATTACTCAGACTTTAAAAACAAAATATCTGGTAGCAAATCATTCGTATTTTTGCCTGTTGCCTGTATTCTTTTTATAAATAAACAAATTCGACAGGGGCCGCGCAACTAATCGTGATTAAGTGCCAATTAACGGATTACTTATTTAACATCAAAGAATGTGTCTTAGCCGCATGGAGGGTTTTCACACGCAAATGCAAATGTACTAAGATTTCTTTGTTAGTTTTAAGCCATACAGTGACGCCTTGAAAGGGTAAACAGAGGCATACTAGTATATGCTCACATTTTTCAAAAAGTTTACAAAAAGTAAATTTCATTACAAGGGCTACTAACAAGGCCTGAGGACGGTGAGAGGGCTGCTGAGGGATTTTCGCACGCCCCCCCTTAGAAGCGGGATCACACCCGAAACCCCCTAAGACGCGGGATAGTACCCGAACCGCCTCCTGGGCGAGGCCGCAGACCTACGGCCACCAGTAGGTCTGTTGGGAGTCCTGGCACATCCTACCGAGGGCTTACCCGGGGCTGCCAACCATAGGCTGTTGGGCGTTACGTGAGGTTTCTTAGTCGGTAGGAGTAGGGCATAGCATCCATGATGGATTTTCCCTCACGTTAAAAAGAGCGCTACTAACAATATAATTATTTTCTGGATAAGAAAGCCTGGAAACGAGTGGTCTCTGCCGGATTTTCAGTTGTAAAATATACCTACATCGTTTTTAGATTCTATGTCACTGTATTAGAGTACTAAAATATAAGCAATGTCAACTTGACGTTATACAAGTGCCTAATGTTTAAGTTTATGTGAAATAAATATATTTTTGTTTGTTTAAACGACAATACCAACTCGCCCCAGGTATCCGTCTCCACATGAATGTACTTACGAAATGTCAACTTTTGTAAATTAGGTATAGGTACATTATATACCTAGGTAGTTTGGACAGTAATGAAATGAACAGAATTGAACAGTTTAAATAAACATGGAGCTTAAATTAAATATTGGCTCGATAATGAGTACACTTCAAACGAGCCTTTTAAAGCAAACATAATCCAATTAAGCGTAAATTTTGTATTATTCACTAATTGGCCACCGTTTCCATATAACATTTTTCTTTCATCTTCATTGAGGTTTTGTCTGACGTTTTGACCTATGTCATTTTTGAGTCCTGGGACATCCTTCCGAGGGCTTACCTGGGGCTCACAACCATAGGCTGTTGGGCGTTACGTGAGGTTTTTTAGTCGAGAGGAGTCCGGCATAACGTGAGGATTTTCCCTCACGTAAAAAAAAAAAGAAAAAAAGCCATTTTTGACAATTATTATTATTAATGGCTCCGATTGAAGTGGCCGTGGGCTGGACACAGTTCTGGAGCGGATACCACGACTTGGTACACGTGGAATAGGACGACGCGATTATATAAATAAGATAATTACTGTGAGGATGAACTCCCCGTCTGTATTGATTGATTTGATTGATTAAGTCAAGCAGAGTAGCTTACACCTGATAACCTGTTTATAGCAGATGGAAAAAAATAAGGGTTTCTACCTACTTCCAATATACTAGGTACCAGGGTATGAGATGAATTCGGGGGCCCGGGGTAAGCCAGCATGCCGCGTTGCCTACAGCGCGAGCGCGGGTCTAAGGTTCCCCGGACCCCCGAAATCATTTCATAGTTATACAGTAGGTATAATATTAAAACTATATTGAAAAGGCCTATTGGGCTAGATAAATAATCATAAGTAGCTACCTATTTCAAAAACTTGAGTAGATTGCCTTTGCCCACAGCAGAGATGTGTGTAAAAAAAATAATATACCTACTTATTTAGGTTGATACAAATAAAGTCAAGGAAATGCTTAGATGTGACGTGTATCATATCTAAAAACTTGTAACAGCGTAGAGAGAAAAGAGAAGAAAGTACAAAATGGAGCAAAAGATAAGGCTGCGGATGTAGAATTTACTTGTAACGTCTCTGAAAACCAGCGCTGGCTGCATGATTTACATGCAACCAGCATCATGCTGAGAGGCGACCATTATTCCACAGAGTGTGTGGCAAAATACGAAGTGCTCGTGGCCCCGCGGACTCAGTGTTCTGTAAACGATCACTGTACTAAGCAACTTTCACTATGGACAGATTGGACAGTCCTTGGATGGGTGACCATTCATGTGACCACTTTGTGACATTTATTTGAGCGTTTCCGTGCTTCGAAAGACACGTTGAGCCGTTGGTCTCGGTTGCCAGTAAAATGGCAGACGGTAACCAAGTTGAAGACCTTTTTAGGCGTCTTGAAAAAATTTAACAGCAGGCAGTAACATCCTGCGCCTGTCCATCTACGGCAATACGACTCACCACCTATTACGTGGGACAAATTCTAAAAAGGTGAAATGTGGGCATATAATATGCCTCTGCCTATCCCTTCGGGGATGAAGGCGTGACCATATGTATGTACGTATGTATATAGATAGTTATAATGTAAATAGATATGCAGTAATTTTATGAATGGTTCATTATAATAAAAAAAAATTAAAGCTCTGATAGTTCGTGAAAAGAGGTGGAGGTATGGTCTTTAACTAGGCTTAGGCTTAACACCTATCATGTTATTGGCAAAGGCTTAACGTGCCTTCCTAAACACGGAAAGCTCCCACTGCTCACCCATCTCAGTATCAGCCATACCGTAAGATGCTTAATGCAGTGATCGTCTGCAGAACTAACTATCTTAATTAACATTTTATTGCTAGTAAACTTGAAATCGCTAGGTACTTGATAACTTAAACACCTTTTTGTCTTTAAAGACCAAAGGTTTCTTTTCGTAAGTGCAAAGAACAGGCTAGCAAGAAGACCGCAGTTTAAACTTACGGCAAAGTTGTTATTCGTAGTCCATGTTGCGGTAAACTTTGCCGTTAAGAAACTTTGCCTCGCGGCTTTCCGTTCATTATCTTGAGTTTTAAGAGAAAATAAGTGAAACTGAAGATCATTGTGATAGTTGCTTCAATTTTTTTTAAAAACTCGAGTCTGCTTATGGTGTCTCTACCCGGGAAGGTTATAACGTATCCGTCCCACAGGAACTTATTCCCGGGATAAAAAGTAATCCTTCCTATTTATCTCTGTCCCGAATATCATCATAATCGGTTTAGTATTTCAGGTGTAAAAGCGTAACAGACAGAAAGAGTTACTTTCGCGTTTTATAATTTTCCGAACCGATTATTTGTAAGGATATTAGAGGTACTTTTTCCTACAACAACTTTACTGCTTGCTATCATTTTTACATCTATACTAATATTATAAAGAGGAAAGATGATTGTTTGTTTGTTTGCATCGAATAGGCTCCGAAACTACTGAACCGATTTGAAAAATTCTTTAACTGTTGGGAAGCTAAACTATCCCCCGTGGACATAGGCTATATTTTATTCCCGTATTCCCACGGTAACTCGAGCTACACGGGTGAAAACGCGTGACGTCTGCTAGTTATTATTTTACATAGTCCCCGTCAGCTTTCACATTCATAACATTGAAGTTTGGCATGAGGAGAGACGTCTCCGTTGGTACTGTCACGTTTTGTGTCGACCCTCCAGCCAATATGATTTAAATGTTAGCCAATGCGGCATATGGATCGTAAGAAAATAGGTGGAACCAAAAAGTCGGTTCTTGGCTTTGTAAAAAAATTAGTTGCTTGTCAATACTATCTTAATCGTAAATAGGAACGCGACACCCTGGCTTCGAAAGGGCTTCGAAAGCCTAATATACCTATGTGAATAACGCTCAGGTTATAATTAATCATATAGTTATTTGTTCATAAAAGTCACGAAAATGACATTGCTATTATTTGTTAAATATTGAGCACAACAAAATGTTTGCATGTTGACAACAATGTCAAATTAAGAGTAATTGTTAACATTGATGAAATTAGTGTTGCAAAATGTAGTAGTATAATAAAATAATGTCGTTGTCATAACATTGTTATTCGTTATGATAAAACATGGGTATATGTGCACGCAAAAGTAAATAAAATCTGTACATATAGTAAAAAAAATGTGTTATCTACTGTAGGTAGACAAGGTTGCTATTACCTTTTTTGAAAGAAAATCCCCACAGACTTTATTGGAAATGCTTACGATAACTAATAGAAGCAAGTAAAACCACTCCGTGTCTCTTTACATTTTTACATTAATGTTGTGAGTGACCCCCCCCCCCCCCCACCCCCCTCCAAGTAGCGGGATAACACCCTAACCATACCCCGCAGACGCGGGATAGCACCCGAACCTCTTAGGTGAGGCTGAGGTTGTCGCCAAAATCTGCCGGGGACCCTGGGACATCCATCCGAGGGCTTGCCCGGGACTCCCGGCCGTTGACAATGGTCGGGCATCGTGTGGTTTAAGTCGCTAGGAGTACGGCATAGCATCCACGTAGGATTTCCACAGGTAAAAAAAAAGTTATGAGTCCTTATAGAGACAAGAGATAGGTCGTAACTGTTGGTTGCCCTGAACGAAGCGAATAAGAAAAAGGCTATTATTAAACTTTAATCCTCTTGCCAAAACAAAAGTCGTAGTGCCTCTTTTTTATTTTTTTTAACGTCAGGGAAAATCCTTCATGGACTCCTACCGACTAAAAAACCTCACGTAACGACCAACGACTTCGGTTGAGAGCCCCGGTTAAGCTCTCGGAAGGATGTCCCAGGACAATGTCGTAGTGCCTAATTTTAACAACTTCACTGTCCAATGAGTCACATATGACACATGGCGAACTTTTGGAATAACTTCATAAGTCACAGGTGATTCAAATTGATTCAAATTTAGATACAAATTCGGGATACATTTTTATTATGAGCGTGATAGAGAAGCAATCAAAATTTCATTAACGTGTCGCAAAAACCCTGAACTTTAAGAAAATAAAATAAATTTTCGCAAAAGTTTGTACAAATCCTGGAGATAACATGAAAACATGAAAAGAAAACATGATGGGCATGGGGTATGTGTATATTTTATTGTATGGGGACAGTTAAGTTGTAAATTTGTCACAAACACATTATTGTAGGTATATTTTTCTGGATAACAAGTGTGATCAGCTTTTACCCAACTGACCCTAGGAGGGTATCAACGGATCATAGATGTGCTATGATAGTCTATTTAACAAGTACCTACCGTTAGCCCCTTTTCACACGTACCGGTTGCCGGGTAGCCGGTGCCGGGTACCCGGCGGCCGAAGTGTATGGCCATGTACTATAGCTTTCACACATACCGGCGTGATTTGCCCGGCAATGCCATACACTCGCCGCCGGGTACCCGGCACCGGCTACCCGGCAACAGGTACGTGTGAAAAGGGGCTTACACTACAAAAGAAACTGAGTAACCCGGCTAGGAACTCCGCTATGATCTTCGGGGTTCAAGTCTACCCTTCTTGAAGGTTGGAGTTACTTTATTACACATGTTGGGAGGGTCTAACGACATTTGCTTTAATCAATGCCAAAAAAAGAAACCTTATACAAAAGAATAAACACAAAATATACAACTTCACTTCTTTGAAAAATGGTCTACATTTCCTTTCGAAAACAAGTTGAAAAATTGCTAGATAAGTGAGCTCAGTGTAAAATTACTCGACTATCTATTGAATGAAGTTTCATTGCAATAATGATAGGTTGCATTGCACATGCTATTATTCCGTAACAAAAAAGTAGGGGGCTTCGCAGGTTAAAAAAAGATATGACAGAGTAATATCTGTGGTTAATACAATTAGGTAACTACTGCTCGTTCGCTCTAACTTTGCCGCTCGGCTCCATACTAAAGTCGATTTTTTTATTAGACGAAGTAAATAGACAGCAACTAATATCACTTCTTCATACAATGTTGCGTATTTTCTATGACGAAGTGACATTAGCTACTGTCAATTTACTTCGTCTAATTAACAATTCGGGTATACGCCTCTACGCCAGCGGCAAAGTTAGAGCGAACGGGTAGTACATGGTATTTTTTAACGTGTGGTGATCTGCAAGGATGTCCTTTGGACTCCAACTGATAAAGGGGTGAACCATTGGTAAAAATACTTCCTCATAGATCAACCAATTAAACCATGGGTAACTTTACTTCCTCGAAGTACAACCGTGTGAAAATCCTCATGGATGCTATGCCGGACAACCTTCTAATGACTAAAACCTCACGGTGCTATCTGCCTACAGATACTGTGCCTACGGCCAGGAAACCCAGGTCATCATATCATAGTCATCAGCATAATAACTAGAAAATGTAGTTGCATCCCACTTTGATTGGCAATAAAGATCGCTGTGATCGTGCCATGTTTCCGAGATAAACAGACAGACGGATAGACAACAACGGGATATTATATAGGGTCGCTTTTTGAAGTAAATCTTCTTTAGGCGCGAGTAGGGAGTAAGGTCCTTCGTACACAAGGCTACGCAAATCTTCGATACTAATGTTGTCAACTTATGTCGCGAATATTGCGTAGCGCACGAACCGTACACACGAAATATCTCAAGACGCGATTTTGTCTATTCTGCCACTGCACGGTGGTCCAGGCGCCGAACAAGCGCGGTCATAAATACCTTGCTTTATTAAATTTGGTAAATGGGATTTTTTCTGAGGGTAAATAATAAAATGAATTCTTCATGAATGTACATTAGTGCTTTATTTACATAATTTAATACATAATATACAGTAAACTGTACAATATGTACTGTTTAACAAAAACAATTAATTCACAATATTTGAGATTTATTCTCCCTCGTTCGTAAATATATCTGAATATGATATTAACGCCGTTCTTGAAGGGGTTATCGTTAAATATAATATTCTTTTTTTATATAAAAAGACAGTGAAACTAAAACTACAATTTATTTACAAACGTCATCATAACCACAACTAACGCTGAGAGATTATACCACGGATATTCTTGAATTAAAATTCGAGCGGTTTCCAAGGAATCTTCATTAAATTTATTCGAATTTATATTCAGTGTTGCTAGTATTGATTAGTGAATTCACAGCAGAGTCATCGACTGTGATAATTTTGCCAAACTTCTACGTTTCGAGCGCTTAGACAAATTTCAAAAATATTTCCTGGAATGTCCGCGTTCGGAAGATGGCCCGAGCTGGTTCGCGTTTTTTTGAATGCACTCCTCATAACCCCTTACTCATTTGAAATATTCATTTTCATTTAACCAATCTGAGTAATTTTGCCAAAATGTTGATTTACTTCTAGAGACAACTTTCCAAAATCTATCAAGACTTAATTATAAATTGAGTATTTTACTATCTAAGTTCCTAATTTCTACATTTTTGGCCTCTTCCAGTAAAGCTACAATAGTTACCAACACGTGTTGATGTTTTTGAGGAATAGTTCTAGCCATGGCAGACCAAATCTCAAAAAAATGCATCCTTGAGAAATAACATTTAATCAAAGTTCCTGAAAAAAAAACATTAATAATTAACATGTGTTTCGTAGACAAGCCTACGCAGTCGTAGAGCCTATATAGCAACTAAAGATGCAAAAGGGCGCAGCAAAACCTTTTATATTTTCAAAATAGACAGTTTGATCTTTAATATAAGATATGTGAGAGTATTCGATTATGGTTGAAATTTTTTGTAGGGCGTGAAGTAAACTATAACATACACATTTGGTAGAAATACTGTGTGGCGTAGCACGTAAAAATACGCCATAATAAGTAAAGCAAAACTTAAAAATATAGCTAATTAGTAATAACATATCTTGATCTTAGAAATCCATTTCAAAAACCCCCCTCAAAAATAATGCAGTTCTCAAAATTCAGTCACACATACAGCAGTGCTAATGAGTTACTGATAAGGCGAGCGCAACGTAATGGTGCGTTCACTTTAGAGAGGTCGAGAAATAAGTGATAATTAGGTAGAATGGGTGACATATTTATATTTTAGGGTAGCTTGTCTATCGGTAAAACATTATACATAATTAAATTGGAGTAATTAATGATGAAATTTTAGCATTTATGACCTATTGGCGGAACCACCGTGCACTGTAGACATAGCGACAACACGTCTCAGACTACTTTAATTTACGAAACGTCTGACACAAGTGACGATTTCTTCGCTTTCGGTAAAGATAGTAAGCCAAAATCATAAAATTTTATTCCTTTAACTTCTTTATGTTTAAATATTTCTAATATAGCTTTATGTGGAATTCCATTTGAGATTTTGGCTTACTATCTTAACAGAAAGCGAAGAAATCGTCGTAATAGGAAATACTGGGTTCATCCACATATAGAAAAAATGTAAAGTGTAGACTGTTTGTAGCTGCAAAAGAATTACAACAAACAGATACTAAATTCAAATTGAATATTCAACAATTGCTCTGTCATCTTGAAAATCGCAGCGACATTAGTAGCAACGATCTCGAACGGCAGGTAGCGCGCGACTGGCGTCGGCGACGAATGATCAAAATGTCGGCGACGCATGTCTGTGTACGAACCTCTTTGAATTTGTATTGCGGTAGTCGCTTAGAGACCAAAATCGTTGGGTATCGAAGATTTACGTAGCCTAGTGTACGAAGGGCCTAACTCAGATTTTTTCTGACGGAAGTAACGCTTACTATTTGAATTTTGAATAGCGGAAACTACGTTCCGCTATTCAAAATTCGAATGAATGATATTAATAACATTTGATGCCGTCAATGGCAAAGAGGTTTTTTTTTTAACGTGAGGGAAAATCCTCAAAGGATGCTATGCCGGACTCTTACCGACTAAAAAACCTCACGTAACGTTCAACAGCCTGTGGTTGGGAGCCCCGGGTAAGCCCTCGGAAGGATTTCCCGGGACTCCCAACAGACCTACGGCCGCTACTGCGGCCTCGCCCAGGGGGTGTTTCGGGTGCTATCCCGCGTCTTTGGGGGTTTCGGGTGTGATCCCGCTTCTAAGGGGGGGCGTGCGTGGGTTGCTCACGTCACGCTGCCGCTGCCGTCATGATGGCAAAGAGGTTTTACTTCAATCGCGCGTAATAGTTACTCGCACACACTTTATTTTTCACCCACTGCTTCGTAATTATGGTAGGTACCTACCTATAAAAACTTGTACTGCCATCTCATTGAATACTGATAAACTGCTTACCACAAAACTGACTTAATCTATTAATTAGTTCATCAGTTTTCTATTGTTATTTTCTAAAGCGGAAAGATTTTGATAGTTTGTTTGTAAGCGATTAACTCTGGAAGTACCTACTCAACAGATTTTTGAAATTATTTCACCATCAGAAAGGCAATTTTTTGCGAAGTTATCGTCATGTTTATTGATTTTTATTGCTCCCCGCACATACCTAACAAGAACGCCGTGAGATCGTTCTCTACCAGACTGCCCCTCTCTAACACGTTTATTGTGAAAGTTCAATCCGATTGACGTTGTCATTTTTGTTTTATATCAAACTTTAAACAGATGATCCACGTGACCTAGTGACGTACCTAGTTTAATGCGACATAGTCACAGCTACAGACAAAGTCTAGCCACAAGCCCCCCTCTGCACTCTATTTTATAGAGAGGGGCTAAAATGTAAAAAGAACTTATAGATAACTAGAGGACGTCACGCGGTTTCACCCGCGTAGTTCCCGTTCCCGTGGGAATACTGGAATAAATTATAGCCTATGTTCATCGCAAAGAGTGCAGCTTTCCAACAGAGAAAGAATTTTTCAAATCGGTCCAGTAGTTCCGGAGCCTATTCGTTACAAACAACCAAACAAACAAACAACCAAACAAACAAACAACCAAACAAACAAACAAACAAACAAACAAAAAAAAAAAATCTTTCCTCTTTATAATATTAGTATAGAATAGAGTATAGACAACAGATAATAGGTAGGTATAGGTATCTATCTACCTTATGATTTACGTTAGGTACATACTAACTGCTAATACAGGGTTTAATGGATGTTACTGGGTTCGTAGCATATCACAGACAAAGTCGTAAGGCTAAGTTAGTAATAATAATACGAGTAATACATAATGTACCTAACTTAAGTCATAAGTCACTAATATATTTAGAGAACTTAAGAGCGCAAACATCTGATAACGAAAACCTGTCCAATACCTATCATTATTATTTATTCTGTGCTTACCTTACTATATCTAGAAGATGGGTCAGTGTAATATAACAAAGAAGGCACTCAAATACCATAGCAAGCAGTAGGTACATATTTTAAATAGATGTTAGGTAACCTACCAAACCCGTGGAGGCTTTACAAGTGGTCATCTCGTGCCTCAGTTCAATGACCACAAAAAAAGAAAAAAGTAATGTGAACGCGATGAAGGTTGAGAAGTAGGTATGTAAACTATAAATACTGAAGCTATTTACATAAACAGTTTATTTATAATGATACGTACTTGTTTAAACTACATAATATTATCCAACTTTTAGTTCTATGAATTTAATTATAAGGCCTAAAGGTGTTTCAAGAAGTTATTGCAGTCGTAACACAATATTGAACTGATTTCATAATAGAAATTATGATAGTAAAGTATTTTATTATATATATTTTGAAGATAATTCTTTAGAAAAGAAAACAAAGATAATTCTTTCTTTGGAAATGAAAATACTCAGTAATTTTTAACGAAAGTTTACAAGTAATGAACATGCGCGGTAGCACTTTGCGATGTAAACAAACTAAAGTTTTCAAAAGTTATAGAAAGTAAATAAAACTAACCTTGGGGGTTAGATGCGATTGCACCTCGTCCCAACTCCAATAATAAATACACAATCCACTTGGATTCACAACATTCCTAAAAACAGAGCTTTAAAACTAGTTACTTCACTCGCACTTCTTAAACCTCACTTTTTGACAGAAATTTATATGGAAATGCCGGAAAACCACATATGCTTACACTTTAACAGTTAACTAAATAACTTTTTTATCCATTTTACGGTCTATATTGAAGATTTACAGCGTAAAAACTTAAAAAATGTTATAAAGATTCAGAGCAACACTCGGCACGCGACGGCCATCTTCCGCCAACGCAAAGTTTGAGGTTATTTTCACTAGAGGGCGCTATTGAATGTTAAATTTTTCTTTGATGTGATAATGATAACATAGAAAATAAAACCACAATCTTAAAATTTACTACTAAAGCACAGTTAAATAAATGGAAACAATACTTCATATTTATTTCAAAACAGATTTAACGGCAACTATTTCTATTTTTTACTGTCACCAACTCTATTACATAGGGCAACATTATAGAATTCTTGCCGTACTCGTGAATCATTAGATTTTGGTAGTATTCTCATGACATCTACGAAGTACGAAGAAGAGCCAAGTAATAAAATAACAAAATAGTTGAAGGAACTCCATATATATTTTTGTATCATTAATGAATCATATTGTTTTTATTAGTAAGTAGCAAAGTCAGTAAAGTTAACTGTACTTAGGAAATGTCTTCATAATCAGGCTGTAGCAGTTCATTGCTTGACGTAGGCATCCTAATTTAGCTTCCTTCCCTGCAATAAATAAAATTGTTGTTAATACTAATCGGGTATTCTCAAATCATTAATATATTTTAGGAAAACCACTGCAAGGTATTAGAAATTACTATGTATTTCACTAACCATGGAACTGGAGAGGCTCCAGTTCCATGACTTTTGACTTTTGGATGAAAAGGAGAAGTTCTTATAATAAAATTGTAAATAATATAAGTTGGCTCAATGCACACCTTCGCCCTTGTAAACTTCTGTTTTTGTTCTTGCATCCGATAGGTATACGTATAGGTATGCAAGGCATGGTTCCAGGCATAAAAAGTACCTTATCTGTTATTTCAGATTATATAATATAGGTAACCTACATTTACCAAACAGCTCACAAACATATTGACAACTATACCTAAAATTATTAGAATTAAGTAGATAAGCTATAATAAAACTAAAAGCATCAGGGAACCAAAATACAGCACGTTTCTCAACATATCTACTATTATTACTGTTTGAAAAATTACAATGATAATTTATTGTTCCCTTTCGACGTGGAAGATACATTTGAACAAGCACAGCACTTCCGTAAATGATTTTAGTTGCATGGAATTGGTAGTAAGTGTAATTCTATGATGGTGACATTATTCTACCAAACTCAGACTGACAGTGACACTTTTAACAATGACAGTGACACAGCACAACACACTTGACACTGTCAAACTGAGTGAATGTGTAATTGTAAACAAAAACAAATAATTATGTAATAATTTTTCTTTAATGTTCGTGTTTACTAATAATGTCTGTTGAATATAATGATGCACTAAAAGAATTATACAAATTTTCTAAAGAGAGTTCTTCAACTGCATGCGAATGCTGTCAATGAAATTGTGCTCTCCGATTCTGGCGGTGCTACTTGCCCGGCATTGCACTGGTAATTGAATATTTGGTTCTTGTGATTTACCAACCAACAATTAACAAAAAATAGAACAACAAATTATCTGGAGGAAACTGTAAATATAGAACATAGTATTTTTTTTTAACCCCTGACGAAAAACTAGGTTTGTTATCAAGTTTGACCTGTGTATTTGTGTGTAGTATGTGTGTGTCATGTCATGTGTTATGAATGTTATGAATAATAGATTATGATTATGTGAGTGAATGAGCTCAAGTACTGGGCTAGCCTACAAAAGTCATTCAGGAACTAGGTTTGTCAAATTTGACCTGTGAATTTGTGTGTAGTATGTGTGAGTCATGTCATGTGTTATGAATAATAGATTATGATTATGTGAGTGAATGAGCTCAAGTACTGGGCTAGCCTACCAAAGTCATTCAGGACCAACCAAATCTCACGTTTATGAAATCAATCTGCCAACTGAATGACACATTTTGTTTGCCCTGGTACCATTAAGGTACTGTGGCAATCATTACCATTAGATTCGCCCAGCTGACATTTGGTACCGTGGGATTGGGTACCAAATTTCAGGCATATTCCCGGGATTAAAAGTAGTAGTATCTCTGTACCAAATTTCAACCTGATTCGTCCAGCTGTTAGAGCGTGATTGAGTAACAAACATCCAAACATCTTCACAAACCTTCACAAACCTTCACAATTTTAGCAGGATTAGTGGGATTGTTCCATATTTTTTGTTCTTCTACGCACACTCGCAGACAGGTCAGTATCGAAAACTACTATGAAAATCTTTGACCTTGTAGAGACCTTATTCTTAGCATTCCATGGATTCCATGTGCGGGTGCCGGGTCCATAGCGTGGCACAGGGAGGAACACCCCGACAGCGTCTGGGACTTGCAACCCATTTGAGTACGTTTAGGGTGGCCACCTTACAATGCGCATAAACAATCACTTTCCACCGTCAGCAATGTTCTCTCCCCTGCCCAACCAGATTTGGTAAGATCCTATCAATGCCGCTTTGGATATTCGTTTTAGTAAAGAGCTTAATAAAGCTCTTCTCTTGAATAGTGGTGTTAATGTGTGCGTAGACTCAGAGAATCAGTATGAAGGTTTCCATCTGTACTATGTAATTTGTCTCTCCCATCCCTCATAACGTTTTGGCGGAAGACATGTACAGTAACTTGTTACCGGTGTACTTTAACTCTAAATTTTGTTAATTTTCATGTAACTTCTTCGTGAACGGTTGCGCTGTGGCCGCTGTGGGTGCTCCATCGCCAGCGCAGCGGAGAAGCAGAGCGCGGGTCGACAGCGGCTTGCGCGAGCACTGGTGTGAAAACTAACAGCGTGCGGCACGGGCGGCGCGGTCACTAGCAGATTATGTTGTGCCGGAGCTACGGGAGGCGTATCCTCATCGAGCTGCTGGGTAGTTATGAAGATCGACGTGCTACGAGGATGGACCTTGCAAATTACAGGTCACGTAGTCCTTTTCTTTTTCCATTAAGTAGGTCGTTGAGATGACGAAGGGGTTAGACCTTCATGTGAGTAGATTCTTTAAAGACTTACCTGACAAATGATGATGAAGGAGTAAGACCTTCACGTGAGTGAGTGAGTGTAGTATGCGAATTACTCTGGCCGCGCGCAGATTCATGCTAGCCATGGGTCTTTATAGTGACCTACGTCGTCAAGCCGTAAGGAAAAGCCTACAGCATAGGGTTCTTTGAAAGGGGTCTTTGAAGGTTTTTTACAGGGTCGGCAGCACGGGAGTGGTGGCGCCTCTGGTGTTGCAAGCGTTCATATGCTACGGTGACCACCAGTCCTTGTCTGCCGCCTTAGTGGTATAAAAAAAAAAGTGCCGAAGGTAGGCATTTTCTGGTTCAATTCATACTATTATCTGAAGTAGGTACAGGATGGAAGTCCCACTACCTGGCCGGATGGAGGCTTTAGGTTGAGTTAAGAGTATTGCATACTGAACTCGCCGATTTCGATTTAATTGAGTACCTATTGTGATCAGCAATACTCAAGAGATCAAAATAATCAAGAGTAAAAAAAAAAATAGCAGAAACACAGCAATAGGCTCACCACCTATTGCGTGGGACATAAAACCATAAGGTGAAATGTGGGCGTATACTGTGCCTCTGCCTATGGGAGCGTGACTATGTGTATGTGTTTGTATGTATGTATTGTGATCAGATTTAATAAGCGTTGCGAACTGTTTAGAATAATATAATGCAGACTTAATATGTCGAGTTTATTTAGCTGATGCCCGACTCTTCGGTCAGGAAGGTCGAGCAAAAGATTCTGTACTTTGGATAAACTGTTGTTTCAGATGCTGTAAATGTTTGCGATGCTTCACACGAGGACGTGTGAGTCGTCGTGATGGCCGTGTCGCAGAACTAACATCACAGCTGGAGGTGCACTGCTGACGTCATGATGATGGGCCACGTCTTTGTTGGTCAGACTGGTTGGAGAGGCCGCGTAAGCCTAGACCACGTCTGGTTGGACTGGTTGAAAAGGTTACGTGCGCCTGGGCCACGTCTGTGTTGGTTGGACGGGTTGAAGGGGCCACGTACGCTTGAAATGTGTACGTGCGCCCGGGCCACGTCTGTGTTGGTCGAACTGGTTGAAGGGGCCACGTACGCTTGAAATGTGTACGTGCGCCCGGGCCACGTCTGTGTTGGTCGGACTGGTTGAAGGGGCCGCGTACGCTTGAAATGTGTACGTGCGCCCGGGCCACGTCTGTGTTGGTCGGACTGGTTGAAGGGGCCGCGTACGCTTGAAATGTGTACGTGCGCCCGGGCCACGTCTGTGTTGGTCGGACTGGTTGAAGGGGCCACGTACGCTTGAAATGTGTACGTGCGCCCGGGCCACGTCTGTGTTGGTCGGACTGGTTGAAGGGGCCACGTACGCTTGAAATGTGTACGTGCGCCCGGGCCACGTCTGTGTTGGTCGGACTGGTTGAAGGGGCCACGTACGCTTGAAATGTGTACGTGCGCCCGGGCCACGTCTGTGTTGGTCGGACTGGTTGAAGGGGCCGCGTACGCTTGAAATGTGTACGTGCGCCCGGGCCACGTCTGTGTTGGTCGGACTGGTTGAAGGGGCCGCGTACGCTTGAAATGTGTACGTGCGCCCGGGCCACGTCTGTGTTGGTCGGACTGGTTGAAGGGGCCACGTACGCTTGAAATGTGTACGTGCGCCCGGGCCAAGTCTGTGTTGGTCGGACTGGTTGAAGGAGCCGCGTACGCTTGAAATGTGTACGTGCGCCCGGGCCACGTCTGTGTTGGTCGGACTGGTTGAAGGGGCCGCGTACGCTTGAAATGTGTACGTGCGCCCGGGCCACGTCTGTGTTGGTCGGACTGGTTGAAGGGGCCGCGTACGCTTGTAACGTGTACATGCGCCCGAGCCACGTCTATGTTGGTAGTGCTGGTTGAAGAGGCTGCGTATACCCAGGCCACGTCTACTTAGACTGGTTAAAAGAGGTACGTACGCCTGGGCCACGTCTTTGTTGAAGGTTGGATTGGTTGGGAAGGCCTCGTATGCCTGAGCCATGTCTGTGTGTTGCGCTAGCTAGTTTAAGAGGCCTCGGATGCCTCAACCCGTTTCAAGTACTATTTGGTTTAAAGGGCTTAGTACGCCCGGCTTATTGGGAAAGGAAGTTAAGTTCACAATTTCTGTCAGGAATGGACGAGCGATCATTAACGCATTCTTAAATTTCTACAGGTGTTTCGCCCGAGGACGTGCGATAGTCAGGGTTGGCCGTGACGGCACACTTCAAATGTGATCCTAATGACAAGTGACATTGACAGGTGACATAACACCGAGCGCTGGAGGGGCGGCCACGCACGACATATCAGGACGTCGTCAGTCGAGTCTCGGTCATTATTGGTGCAACGATCGACCGGTGCGCACGCGCCCACGTGCTCTGGTGGAATGTTATAACAGTGTAGATTTAGTTAGTCCTAGGAGGTTCTTTGTGTTTAGTGTTAGTTATACGATTATACGATTGACTAAATGAGTGTTAACTAAACCACGCATTATTTCTTTATACCACGATTCCTGGTTTCCTCGCCGAACTACCTACCAAGTGATGGTTACATCGGAATGTAGCAACGTGCCACCTGACACCACTCAATCCTACATATAAATGAAAGTTTGTCATGATATTTGTTATTTAAGAGTGCACTCACTAAAGCTATTGATGTACCCTAAATAAACCCTGTTAGCTGTCTGTTTTCCCAATATCTAACACCCCAGGTGGACCTAGTCTGCACAGTGATTTCCTGGAAGATTCATAAATAGGGCTTTTTAAGACTTAAATTTTTTTAAGACTTATCGAGAATTATCATACCTACTTCACAATTCAGATCAAATGGGTGGTTGTGCATAATAACAAAAATGTTAAGAATGATCTGAACGAGGTAAAGTATAAATATATAAATAAAATAAATGAAGACATGAGTGGATGAAGGAGATATAATAAAATTTGTAAAATTTGAGAACATGGGTTTCAAATTTCGTTACTTGTGATTGAAATAAATCGCTTTTCGTTGTATTTATCTACAAAGTTTTTCACCTAAAATATAGTGAATAAACACGTCTACTAATATGGAGTGGAAAATTTTTAAAAAAGTGTAAGGATTTGTATTTATTAAAAAAAAACCGTACATTGTAGCATTTATTTTTTGTGTAGCAATCTGGTACTCGGGCTTGACAATGTGTAAAGCCGCTCTTAATCAATTCATCGCTGGTTTTTTTATCTGTGGTTTTCCTTTGACACAAGTGACAAGTTTTGTCTGTGGCAACCAATGATTTGCATTAAGGAGAAACAGGTTTTATTAAAGATTGCGAGAATATTCCAGGAGTAAGATATATGAGCTGCTTTGAGGTAGTCGGTTCCTTTTTTGGCTTGGTGAGCTGTGCCTCGAAAAGGTTTTCGCACAAGCTCTGGCATTAGTGCCTCACCGTTTGGTAGAAGTTATAACGGAGTATTTGCTGCATTTTACCCAGAAAACTGGTGAGTCACTTCTTCTTTTGCAAACCATCTCAGTCTTCGTCTGTCACGTGGTCAGTGACTTATTTGGTTGTCTGTTTCGTGACAGGGTCGCTTATTAGGGGCTGGAGGCTGCCTCTGTATGGTGGGAGAAGCCACACCCCAATCTTACGTGGACTGCGTGAGCAGGGTGCATTTGTAAGAAGCTCGCCGTCTACACCCGGCATTTACAACAAACGGAGTTGCTCTCACCCACAACGAAGGCCAGTACTTATCAGCTACTTGTACGTGTAGTCTAGCCACCTAAGTCACCACTCACGTTGATTTGGTTTAGTGATGTACAATTAGTACGTAACCCGTAATTCTTCTTATGTATGTCTGTGCTTTCTGTATCTATGTAATCTCATTGTCTCTGTAGTGTACTGTGTTATATAAATATATGTGTGTACACCCTACCTGGCTGTTTTCGTCAGAGCCCTGGCCTACCCTTGCACGCACACTGGAATCTCTGTAGTAAGGCGCCCTGGGAAAGAGTTCTCTGCATAGCTACCTCGCGCTAGTTGGTGAGTAACACTGATCATCACTGTGTTATAAATTGGCTCCCAACGTAGTGGCAAATCTCTGTGTCTACTCTGCGGTAGCCTCAGTCTAGTGTGTGTGCATAGGTGGTTACCTCTGGCGAAACCATCCTGGTGTCCCGTCCGAGACGCTCCAGGACGTTAATTGGTGGTGCTAGCAGCTAAGCACAGAACTATCTCTTCGTCTTCTTTCAGCTACCTACACCTTTGGCTGGAAGGGACACTAAATTCTAAATTCTGAAATTTAAAATTAGCTGTGATTTTGGAAAGACTTTTTGATTTTATTTGGCATACCCACTTCTTTTTCTTATTGTGTTTTTTCTTTTATGTGTTTCTTTTTTTCTTTTTTTATGGTGCACACATATATTTATTATATTATTAGTGTAGATTAATATATAATATATATTATTCTATAGCTTCACCTTGTAAGGTAAACTTAGTGAATCTCTCTGTGTTAACTTAGTGAATTTCACTCTGTAATTATAAACTTTGTTGAAGGTGTGTAGATACCTTGAAAGGACATCATTCATTTTGGACCAAAAACCGAAAGTGCCGGCCAGAAAAAGAAAATGTGATATTCGCATAGAACACACAATTTCTAGCAAAAAATACTACTACATTAACCCTGTGCGTGCTATGGTTTCTTTGTTACATGCTTTTAAAATTCGTGAAAAATGTTATTTCGAAGGTGTCATTCTAATTGATATGAGCAGTTGAATAGTGATTTATTTTATTAATTATGTCTTTTAGCACACATATAAGCACACATACATATAATTATACCTGTTTCTCCGAAGGGTGAGGCAGAGGCATATTTTATGCCCAATTTTGATTTCCTACATAAAGAAGCATGTAAAACTTTCGCCGAGGACTATCGGCCTCCATGACCAGGGGTCTGAGGACGGTGAGAGGGCCGCTCACCGTCCTTACAGAAGCAGGCCCATGACGGCAGCGTGACGTGAGCAACTCACGCACGCCCCCCCCCCTTAGAAGCGGGGTCACACCCGAAACCCCCCATAGACGCGGGATTGCACCCGAACCACCCCCTGGGCGAGGCCGCAGTGGCGGCCGTAGGTCTGTTGGGAGTCACGGGACATCCTTCCTGAGGGCTTACCCGGGGCTCTCAACCATAGGCTGTTGGGCGTAACGTGAGGTTTTTTAGTCGGTAAGAGTCCGGCATAGCATCCTACGAGGATTTTCCCTCACGTTAAAAAAAAAAGCATGTAAAACTTTATTTTACATGCTTCTTTATGTAGGAAATCAAAAGAGTATTTTATTTCGACAGAGTCAAAGGCCTTCTCGTAGTCCGCAAAAGTCATACACAGCGGCTGATTGTACTCGTTTGTTTTCTGTACAATCTGCCGTACAGTATGGATGTGGTCCACGGTTCTGAAGCCTTTTCGAAATCCGGCTTGCTCCTTTGGCTGAAACTCGTCGAGCCTTCCGGCGAGGCGGTTTGTGACTACTCTCGAGAACAACTTGTAAACATGGCTCAGAAGTAAGATGGGTCTGTAATTCCTCAGCAAGGTCTTATCACCTTTCTTGAAGAACAGAGCCACCGCACTCCCGCATCACGCTCCGCCTTCAGTAGTTTAGTTGTAATTCCGTCCTCCCCAGGGGACTTGTTGTTTTTAAGTTGCCCGAAAGCCGCCCTTACCTCGCCCTGATCGATGTCCGGAATGTCCTCGCTATAGTGGCGCGATATATTCGGTGGTCACAATCTACTGATTCCTACTCTACTGGGTCCTACTCGTCGGCCTTTTTGTCCGTGATGCATAAAGGTCTCTGTAAAAGCTCTTTATTTTCTCGAGAATCTCGAACCTTGAGGTAACAGTACTGCCATCCGCTGTCTTCGGTTTCATCAGACGGGCTCTCCCAAGCTGTTGGGCAAATACTTTGGTACCCCTGTTCTGCTCGATCGCTGCCTCGACGATGCTGGTGTTATAGCGTCTAAGGTCGCGTCGTATCAGCTTTCGGATTCTGAGATTTAAATCCCGCTGGCCTGACGAAGACGAGTGCGTAGATGGCGTTTCCCGTCTTATTCTCATAAGTTCGAGAGTCCGGGCGAGGGCTTAGAGCACCTGTTATTGCTTTTTCCGGACAAAAACCTTCGGGACACTTGCTGTAACGTCCTGACCATATAGTCGGCCTTATCGTGAATATTGCCAGTGGTTTCCTGCAGATCAAAACGATTTTGAAGTTCTAACTGGAACCTCTCAGCCCCTGAGGCTAACTGGAGCGCGGTAGGTCGGAGAGTAGGCTTCATCATACGGGCCCTTTCAGCTCGGAAGTCCAAATTCAGAGATGCTCGTACAAGTCTGTGATCACCACCGGTATTAAACCTGTTAACCACAGAGACATCTCTAAATATAGACTTCCTGTCCGTCATGATGAAGTCTATCTCGTTCCTTGTGACCTTGTCGGGGCATCGCTAAGTCCATTTTCTGTGGGACTTCTTCTTAAAGAAAGAGTTCATCAAGAAGAGCCCCTGGGACTCAAGAAAACTGACAAGCATATGGCCCCGGTCACTTCTGCGCCCTACACCAAAGGGGCCGATCTTCGTTTCGCCGCGTTCTTGTACTCCCACTTTGGCATTGTAGTCCCCCATCACAACGCTGTAGTGAGTCTTGGCAGTACCATGTAGTGCTTTTGCTATGTCCTCGTACACGGTCTCAACTGTCTCGACAGTGCTTTTCGAGGTCGGAGCGTACACTTGTATCACCTTCAGTGTGTACCTGTTGGTGAGTCTCAGTATTGAGTACGCTACCCGAGGCGAAACACTGCTGATCTCCACAAAGCTGCTAACGAGGTCCTTTTTCACCATAAAGCCAATCCCGCCCTCGGAAGAATGTCTTCCGTCACCTTCCCGAAAGTAAAACAGGTCGCCTGATGCAAGGGTTAGCGTGTCCTTTTCTTCGGACCTCGCACAATACTGGATGTGCCAGATAGTACGACTTAGTTCTACATCGAGTTCGGTGAGCCGCTCGTCCAGGCGCAGAGTAGTTCCATTAAACGTAGCCAGGGTCAGTTTTGTATGGCAGCCTCCCGTAACCCGGAGATTCTTAGCACCCCTCCCGCCGTCACTCCGACCGCTGCCGTGATCGGGAACAGTGGGAGTGCCGTGAACTGGGGGCTGTTGTTTTGTTGTGTGTATCATAGGAGGATATTTGGCCTTACTGTATCACGCTGGCCAGACGGGGTTACAGGGTTTAGTTTCGAATTTTCCTTTTCTGTGCGCCATGACCGCGTCCGTTTATCAGCAGGTGCACCACTCGCAGGTGAGGCTGGCTTGGACCCCGGGGTTGGTGGTAGGGCCCCATCGCACCCATCGGGCGTCGGGAGGTGGCGGGGTGATTTGCCAGGTACCTGTCGCTTGAGCCTGGGGGACTGCGCGCGCGGCACCTTTGTCTAAGTTTTTTGAAACAAGTTTGGACTTGTTGTGAATCGTTAGGTACGTTTTGTTTGTGCGTAGATACGTAGTTAATTAGTAAAATGATAATTCTTTCTTATTACAATAGAATAACGTAAAAACAAATCACAATTCAAGTGATAAAATGTATCAAAATACATCATCAAAATAACATTTTTCTCGTATTTTAAAAGCATGTAACTACAAAACCATAGCACGCACAGGGTTAATGTAGTAGTATTTTTTGCTAGAAATTGTGTGTTCTATTCGAATATTACATTTTTTTCTTCTGGCCGGCACTTTCAAAATTGGCCCAAAAATGTATGAAACGTGAATGATCTCCTTTAATTATTAACCTGAACTGTGTTATCAGAAAATTTAGAAACTTTTCTCTCTTAGTATACCCTTAATCTTTGTTAAATTCTAAAAGTCAATTTGAAACATAATTACCTAACTTAGTACACTTTGTTGTAACTCAATTCACATTTTTACTTTGTAATTGATCCCTATCTGTGCCATTTTATCTTTATAATTGTTGTAAGTAAATTTTACATAATGGCACAGATGAAAAAATATGTTAATTATTTAAGAAAGGATGAACTTGCTAACGAGCTGTCCCACATGGGAATTTCAGTGGAACCGGATGCGACGGTGACTGGTCTTCGTAGTGAGCTAAGAGCGGCACACCGACTTGTCCGTCGGGGAAGCATCAAAGCGAATGCCCCCGTACCCGCTGATGCATCGGCTGAGCTCTCGACCTGCCTTCCGAAGGTCTCCGAGTTGGAGGAGGCTCTTCAGTCAGGTGAGTTTTTGGCCAATAATAATTCTCGCGTAAGAATAATGGTCAGGGCAAACTATCTGCTAACTAGGTTGGCGCGTTGTGGTTTGGATTGCCCTGACCTGGTGGAAATTCGTGGTAGGCTAGTGAAGATCATTGCTAGGGCTGAACCCGGTAGTAATTCTGAATCCGAGGGTTCGGATGATGATGGTGATGATCCTTCGTGTCGTGACCAGGTGGAATATACTTCACCAGTAGTGAGAGAGGACCGCTCGGTGCGAGCTAGTTCAAGTAGGAATAGTTCTACATGTAACATAGTGTATAAAGAACGTCCCCTTAACTTATGTTCATTTAATCTAAAATATGATGGTTCTACTTGTGTACGTGTGTTTTTAGAGAGATTAGAGGAACTTAGATGTGCTCGGGAGGTTACTAAGCCTAGACTCCTTATGGCTTTCTCCGACCTGTTGGATGGACCGGCTTTGTCTTGGTTCCGTACAAACAAAGCTAACTTCATCTCATATGAGGATCTTATTAGTGAGCTTAGAGATACCTTCGATATTCCTGATTATGATTACCGCCTCAGGAACGAGATAAGACAGCGTACACAAGCCCGCTCTGAGTCCTTGGTTAATTATATATGTACAATGCAAGCCATGTTCTCAAGGTTGTCATGTAAGATGCCCAGTGAAGAGCAGTTGGACATTCTCATGCACAATATTCGACCTGATTACATGAAAGAACTGGCCTTGCATGAAGTTAACTCTATTGATGATTTGAGACGTTTGGGTAAGCGCTTGGAGCTTGCGCGTACTAGGGCGGACGCTTTCCGTGAGCCTGCTCTTGACAAGTTTGAGATTTCGTCGGACTTACACCAGCATAAGAACAAAGGTGTACAGAAGCCCACCAAGCAGGAGTCTGCAGTGGAGACGCCGACTACCTCCCACGAACGCAAATGCTTTCGTTGTGGCGGGGGCGGTCACTCTGCATACAGCTGCACACAGTCAAGGGAGCTGGTGTGTTTCTGGTGTGGTCTCAAAGGAGTCAAGACCCCAGACTGCTCACAATGTGCTGGCAAGCCAAAAAACGCGTAGGCCAGGGCCTTGTTAGGAACTCTATGCACTACTCTGTGTCTGAGTCTATTTCTGATAAGGTCCTGTTTCCTAAACGGGATAGTGACATTAGACCGTATCTAGTTGTTAAGGTTTTAAATTTAAATGTCTTAGGCCTTCTAGATTCCGGTGCCTCCTGCTCTATACTAGGTAAGGGAGCGCACCGCATCTTCTTGGAACTGGGTTTTGATCTTGTGAGTATCAATCCTACTTTTCGTATTACAACTGCAGACAGCACTCACTTGCAATGTCTGGGTTGTATCTCTTTGCCAATTGAGTACAATTCGGTTATCCGAGTTGTCAAGTTCTATGTTGTCCCAGGAATAACCACCTCCATGATATCTGGTGTGGATTTCTGGCAACAATTTAAGATAAGTGATAAATTAATTTTACAAAATATTAGCCTTGATAGTTTTAGTGATAATAATCCTATAGAGTCTGTGTCCCTTAACGGTGGCCTCGAGGATTACGACAACCTGACAACTAAACAAAGGTGTGTAATCAACGAGGTCATTGAAAAATTCGACTCATTGAACACTGATAAGGTGGGTTTAGGTCGGACCTCACTTGTGCACCATGTCATTGACACTCGATCAAGCAGCGTTATTATCCGCTCTCTCCCCTTAAACAGAAGGCCCTGGAAGCCGAGCTGGACCGAATGCTGGAGATGGGAGTAGTGTCCCCGTCTCAGTCCGCCTGGAACTCTCCAGTGGTCATGGTGGAGAAGGCGAACGGCGACCTCAGATTGTGCTTGGACTCTCGCAAGCTGAACTCTGTGTCAAAGAGTGACGCCTACCCCTTACCCTATATCAATCAAATCTTGGACCATCTTAAAAATGCTAAGTATTTAACCTCTGTAGATCTGAGTGCGGCCTACTGGCAGATTCCATTCGACTCACTCCAGTCTGCTGAGAAGACTGCTTTTACGGTTCCCCGGAGTAGTATATTATTGGGCATTCTACTCCACCTTAAGTTCCATCAGCTCTCTCCGTTCGCTTCTGTCACTCTCAGTGGAGTAGAATAACCCAATAATATTTTTGTCGTCGAAATCAGTAGTATGCATTTGCGCTTCCACACTAATAGCACAGTCGTCAGATATAGACTTAGGCATTCCATCCATCTTGTCGCTCTGCGACACGCCTCGCTCCAGATGAGACAGAATTTACCATTTATAACCTACGACGTTTTCTGTAGCCAGTTTGGCTCGACTACTTGTAGTTATAAATATTTATGTTATAAATTCATCTTTTCACTACGAATCCATCAGTATTGCATAGCAAACATGAAATTCGTTAAACAAGCACAATCGTTGCAAGTCAATCCAATCAGCGACGATTTAACAAAAAACAAGTTACGTCATGGAGAATTATTACCGAACACTGTACGTTGCATCATTTGCGGACCATCAAATTGTGGAAAAACTAACTTATTGATTGGTCTTCTATTGCACGAAAATGGATTGACATTTCAGAATGTTTATGTGTATTCTAAAACTCTACATCAAGCGAAGTACATCTTTTTAGAAATATTTTACGAAGGGTACCTGGTATCACTCTCCAGAAATACCAAGCAAATGATGACGTTTTGAAGATTTCAGATGCAAAACCTAATTCTGTGATTATTTTTGACGATGTAGCATGTGAAAATCAAAGTAATATGCGTGATTATTTTGCCATGGGAAGACATAAATTGATTGACTGTTTTTATTTAAATCAAACTTATACCAAAATACCTAAACAACTTGTTAGAGATAATGCTAACTTAATTGTGCTTTTTAAGCAGGATGAAGTTAATTTGAAACATATTTACGAAGAACATGTTAACACCGATATGACATGGATGAAATTTCGAGAAATGTGTTCCCTAATATGGAAAGAGCCTTTTGATTATGTGGTAATTAATAAAGATTGTTCAAAAAACAATGGTTGCTATAGAAAAACGTTTGATACTTTTGTATTATTAGATGAAATTTGAATATTTAAGTAGACTGCAGTCACTTTATTGTTATTCTTTAATTGGTTCTTATTCGATTACCACATATTTTACATAATGGATAAATCATTGAAAAAACAAATTGTTGATGCAACACAAGCTGTCAAGAAAAAAATACGTAAAATGAAGGATTTTGAAGATAGTAATAGGTATGCTGTTAATGCAGTTTTTAAGCCTGTTACAGAATCACTCAATTTAATAACCAACACTAATAACCACTTAGCTCCAACAAAAAAGGAGGAAAAAGTAGAACCCCAAGAACCACAAGACCAAGATATGAAAGAAACAGATGATATCAGTATTGCTAGTAACGAATCGGAACCCTCATCAGACTCTTCATTTCAGTCATTAGTCGGTACTAATCCAGATGCATCATCTTGGTCGTTATCTTCACAAGTACTATCAGATGTTCCATTTGGTATAAGAAATGAACGTGGAAAGCTAACGTTGGGTTCCTCTAACATAACTATTGGGGATAAAGTTATTACTGTAGCCGGACACAAATACGAAAGTACACCTGGGTTGCGAGAGTTACTGTTAAAAAAGGACATTGATCTGAGCTTGGTTAATGACTATGACAAGCAAAATTATAAGGCCATGTTACTTGTAACGAATGCACATCGTCGTGATTTCGATTCAAAAAAACCAATTAAAAGTAATAAAGGACAAAAATATTTGCAAGTTATTAAACCACTTTTCGATCAAGAAAGTAGAAGTCCAAGTTGTAGACAAAAAGTAGGAAAAGGATTACCTTTAACAAAAATGTGGAAAAAAAACACAGATTTTGTATATTGGGATGATCCCAATGAATTGGTTGATAGATTAAAGTTATTAATTGCTTCTCGAGATGCTGGTAACACAGGACTAGACAATGAAATAATATCTATTATTGAAGAACTACGTGAAAGCAAAATTATTAAATAAATAAATCTACTAATATTGTATGTGTGTCATTTTACTATATACCGTTCAACATAATACACCTTTAATATGAATGTAGACAAATTTGGACATTATATTCATAAGTGAATGCGTATATCGGAAATACTTGATTTTAATGATAACGCATTAATAAAATCTGATTATGGAGATTATGACTTGAAGACATCGAGGCTAAAAGGTGTCAAACCTCCTCAATACGCAGATGATGCAGTAAATAAAGCATATGTAGATGAATTGAAAGGTGTACTAATCAATGACTTACGAAAATTGCAAAGTTCTATTCCAAATAGTGTTCAAAACCACATAGAGAAAGCTTTAAAAACAATAATGTCTGAGATAGACACTCATTTGGAAAGCAAATTTTACACAAGAAAAGCAGTTGATAAACTAGTTCAAGACGCAATTCAATCTATATTAAAAGATCGAAAAACATAGACCTTAAAGTTTGTTAAAATGACAAAACAACAAGTCGTCAATGAAATACATAAAGCAGCACGAAAAAATTTTCTTCGACGCTCTGTAATTTTAAAAGGTATTGATGATTTGTGGCAAGCAGATTTAGCTGATATGCAAAACCTAAAAACCTTTAATAAAGGATATAACTATATTTTAATAGTTATTGACTGCTTCTCAAAGTACGTTTGGGTGGAACCATTAAAAACTAAATCCAAACATGAGGTCTCTCTTGCATTTGAAAAATTACTTTCTACTAATCACAGGATACCAACTCATCTGCAAACTGATATGGGTACCGAGTTCTATAATTCTACATTTCAAAAGCTTTTACAGAACTATAATATTAATCACTACTCTACATTTTCAACCAAAAAGGCTTCAATTGTAGAACGAGTTATTAAAACTATTAAAAATAAATTGTACAAATACTTTAGCTTGAACGGACACTATAAGTGGATAGATGGTGGCTTGAACGGTATTGTGAAGACATATAACAACTCAAAACATCGTACTATTAAATTTGCACCTGTTAATGTCAATAAGTTTAATGAAACGGACATTAAAAATAATATTACGAATTCCATGGTAAAAGGTAGCCCAAAAATGTCGTTCAAAGTTTATAATTGGTGACAAAGTTCGAATTAGTAAGTACAAACATATATTTGAGAAAGGATACACTCCTAACTGGTCAACCGAATTATTTACTATAAAAAAGATAAATAACACTGAACCAATAACATATCGCATCGAAGATAATCAAAAACAAGTCATATTAGGAACTTTTTACGAACAAGAGCTTCAAAAGTCGTCCTGTCCTGGTGTCTATTTAATAGAAAAGGTATTAAAAAAGAAAGGAAACAAACTGTTTGTAAAATGGTTGGGTTTAAATAACGAAGAGAACAGTTGGATTGATAAGACTGCAATAGTGGAATAAGTTAAATATATAAGTGATATGTAATTTTAAAGTATATTCATTATTCTTTGGATAATGCAAGGTGGTGGACTAATAAACAATATCATTAATCATTTACCGTTCGAACTACACATACCTGGATATAACTATTGTGGACCAGGAACAAAGCTTTCGAAACGATTACTACGTGGTGATAAAGGTGTAAATAAGTTAGACGAAGCTTGTATGCATCACGATATCGCATACGCAAACTACACAGACTTGCCTAACCGTCAAAAAGCCGACTTACGTCTTATAGATATGGCTAAACAAAGACTTAAAGCAAAAGATGCTCGAACAGGGGAAAAGATTAGTTCGTGGATAGTAAACAAAGTTATGAAAGCTAAATTGAAGTCTGGTGCTGGTGTTAAGACCTTTAATAACTTTGTTAGAAAAATAAAAAGAAAAATCAAGAAACTCTCACCTAAAGATAATAAGTCATTAATAAATGTAGCTTATATGGCTGCCAGAAAATTAGTTCCATGCATTCCAAAAGTTCGAGTACCTCGAATGATACCTATACCAAAAACTGGAGGCATTCTACCTTTAATCCCAATTTTTGCTGGTTTATCTGCTTTAGGAGCATTAGCTGGTGGTGCAGCTGGTATTGCAAAAACTGTGAATGACTATAAACATGGTCAGAAAAAATTACAAGAAACTGAACGTCATAATAAAACTATGGAGGCTATAGCAATAGGTAAAGGTCTATACATTAAACCGCATAAGCAAGGTCAGGGATTGTTTATAAATCCATCAAAAAACTAATTGATCAGCTACCTAATCGTGCTTTAACTAATATCGATATTCAGAAGTATGGCCATTGTATTCCACATTTTCGAGGAGTTTATATGAAGGATCAGTTACCAAAAACACCTAAACGAATTGAATGTGCTATAGTTAACCTAGATAATTCGAGAAATGATGGAACGCATTGGGTAGCTTATGTTAAAATAAACAATTATTGTGAATATTTTGATAGCTATGGTGATTTAAAACCGCCAAGAGAATTAATGTTATATTTTAAGAACTGTGATGTTCATTATAACTATGATAGATATCAACAATTTAACACAATAGTTTGTGGACATATGTGTTTAAGTTATTTGCAAACTTTTTGGATTAAATACTATAAATCTTTATTATAATTATAATACTTTAAATAAAAATACTATAAATCTTATATCACTCTTTCATTTCCATCATTTGCAAGATGTCACTCACCTTATCGATAACTGGAAACTCATCGGTATTATCTACCTATTATTCAGACACGTTGCCATTAGCTGAGGAGTATGAATGTGCATTATTACATTTCTCTACATATAATTCTATTCCAAATTTTGATAATACAAACAATAAATTATACTATGGTTCTAAAAATGTTATTGAGATACCTGAAGGAACTTATGAATTACAAGATATTAGTGACTATTTAAAAACTGAGATAAAAGATGCATCCATAAAACTCCAATGTAATAACAACACCTTAAAAACGATGTTATTTTGTACATCAAGTATAGATTTTACTAAAGAAGATACATTTGGAAGTTTATTGGGATTTAAAAAGCAGATCTTAGAGGCAAATAAATATCATGTATCAGAGTTTCCAGTTAACATTTTGCCTACGACTGTCATAAGGATTGAATGTGACATAGTTAGCGGTTCCTATATAAACGGTCAATCCAGTCACATCTTACACGAATTTGCACTTAATGTTCCACCTGGATACAGGATTATAGAAATTCCGAAAAACGCAATCTACTTTCCGTTAAATCAAACCAATATAAGCTGCATACAGATAAGGCTGTTAGATATAAATAATAACTTAATAAATTTGCGAGGTGAAGAAGTGCAGTTGTATCTACATATCAGAAGAAAACAATGATAGATTATAATAAATATGTGGTTCGTCCAACTAAAACTAACAGTCCTACTAAAACTATCAAACCCAAAAGAGCTCGCTCCAAAAAGGTCATAAAATTGAATAATAATAATAAAACATTTCTTAAAGCGATCGGTTTATTAAAATGAATATACTAGATGTTTTATCCGCTCCTGCATACAACAACTCTGTGGAAGGAATTGAATTTCACTCTTACAAGCCTTACGTAACAAGTTTCAATAGAAGCGATGAAATCAGGATACCTATTAATCAACAAGACTTGTATATATTACCCTCAGCAAGCACTTTGTTTTTGGAAGGAACTGTTGTTGTAAACAAGGGTGGAAATTCGAAAGAGAGAGTCAGTAGCGTTCATTTCACAAACAATAGTTTACTTTACTTGTTTCAAGATATAAGGTATGAGATAAATGGAGTGGAAATAGATAAAATAAAAAACGCTGGTATAACTACCACAATGAAATCATTAATATCAATGAACGAAAACGAGGCTAAAGTATCTAATGCTTGGGGTTGGAATATCGATGGCATAAATAGTACAAATGGGGGTAGCTTTTCTGCTTCTATACCCCTCTGTAACATTCTTGGTTTTGCAGAAGATTTCAAGAAAGTAGTGATAAACAGCAAACATGAATTAATATTGTTGAGAAGTAATACTAATCTGAACGCCTTAAAACTTAACGAAGGTGAAACGGTAGAAGATATTATTATAAATAAAATAATATGGCGCGTACCACATGTCAAAGTATCCGATAGAGAAAAAATAAATATGTTAAAACTGTTAGAAAAAGATCGACCACTCCAGATGATATTCAGAAATTGGGATTTATATGAATATCCGGCTCTACCAAAAACTACTAAACATACTTGGTCCATAAAAACATCATCGCAAATAGAGAAACCAAGATTTGTTATTATTGGTCTGCAAACAAATAGAAAAAATAATTCAAAATTGGATATGTCTCGGTTTGATCACTGTGACGTTCGTGATGTAAGAGTATACCTAAATTCAACCTACTTCCCTTATGAAAATTTAAATTCAAGTTTCTCAAATAGCAGAATTGCTTTAATATATGAACAATACACCAGATTCCAACACTCTTATTACGGAGGTCGTCGCGGTGAACCGTTATTAAGTGAGAAACAATTTAAAAATATTGCTCCGTTATTTGTCGTAGATTGTTCTAGACAACCAGAAAATCTTAAGTCAGGTCCTGTTGTCGATGTTAGAGTAGAAATTGAAAGTGATATTGATATACCAGATCAAACTTCAGCATATTGTCTTATTTTGAACGACTGTATAATCGAGTATAAACCGTTAAGTAGCACCGTGAGAAAGATATCATGAACAAAAATACTATGATAGTAGATGTTCAAGGTTTTAAAGATCTTTATAATAACTTTATAGTCAAGGAATTAGCTATAGCTACTTTGGAACATACTCATATATTCTTAATAAAACCTCCTTATCCGTTCTCCTCGCTGACTGATGAAGAAAAAAGACGTACTAGATGGATTGAAAGGAATAGAGGTTACTGCTGGAGCGAAGGATATATAGACTACAGAGAATTTTCTAGAATAATCAAACCCTATTTGAAGGAAAAAAAGGTTCTTGTTAAAGGTAGTGAGAAAATAAAGTGGGTTCAAGAGCTATGTGGTCATAATAATGTTTCTGACATATGTGAAAATAAAAGTGTTCCTAATTTAAAGACTCTTAGTGATCTTTACTGTAAAGATCTATTTTTGTATAACTGTTTTGCTCATAAGAACTATTGTGCTTTAAGGAATGTATTGTGTATTAAGCAATGGTGTTTAAAAAATAACTTTTGTATTTTATAATTTGAATAAACTTAATAAATGTTTTACTAATATACTGTTGTTTTTCATACTATTTCCTACCCAAGGTTTCTCGAACTCTACCCCACATCGTGCCCAATAATATACTTATTCGTCGTCATCGTTCCCAATATTATACCATTTATTAAATGTCTAATATAATTTACATTGATCTTAAACCTTTTTGATGTTGGTTTGAAAAAACTGAGATGATTTAAGTATCAGCTAGACTATGTAACTTTAACGTTTGAATGATTTAAATAGCACTCTTCTTATTATGAATTCATTAATATGATTCAAACAATGCGACGCCTGGATGATTTTAAATAGCTGACTTCATAATGAAGTACCTTGATGACAGGTATTTCGAATGGTAGGTATATGTAATATAGTTTAATATAGTATTGGTAAATCGTATATTGAAAAATATATTATTTCATAAAAAAAAGAAGGTACGAAAAAAAATATCCAAAAAGAGAAAAATAAACACAATTGGAATCGAACCATGGTCGTCTGATTTCGAGTCCGCCTGATATTTAACCAAGCTATTTGTACGCTTGTCGATTATGCTGAAATTTACTTACGTATTGTAATGTAAAAAGTAATTTGCAGACATCAATAACACGTCGTATTATATTACAAATACTTATACCATGATAAAAATATACTTACGTCTCAATCCAAGATATTAGCTATCTACATACATAGACTCACGCCTCTTTTCTAGTAAGGGTAGACAGAGGCATATCATAATCAATTTATTTTATTTTGATATAAAAACATTATGATAAGAATATCTGTTATATAATGTACTAGACGATTTCCCTCGGTTTTCGCACCCGTAGGAATACGGGAATAAAATATAGCCTATGTCATTCAGGGACAGTGTAGCATTCCAACTGTGAAAGAATTTTTGAAATCGATGCAGTAGTTTTGGAGCATATTAGAGACAAAACAAACAATCAAACCTTTCCTCTTTATAATATTAAGATAACCTACGCTATTCGAAGCATTGCGCGCTTAGGAATGATGTACAAAAAACTATTTAGAAACATTACATTGGGTAATGTGTAGGCAAAAATTTATTTTATTAATACATAAGTATTAATAAAATAAATTTTTCATGTAAATCATGTTTTTATTTTCAGTCAATTACCTACTTTAACATCTTAATAAATCTAATTTAAAATATCAACAAACACTTTTTATGTACCTACTAAAAATCACAATCAACTAAAGTTTTTGATATTTTCTTAACTAAGGCCTCAGTATCGTCCATAACACTGTCGACACAATCCTTAACAATATATTGTGCGTTCAACAAAATGTTCTCACTTTCACTATAACTTGCTTGTGAATTGTTATTACTTAAATCAATTACTGAAATTTTTATTAATTTAATTCCTCTTCTTGGTGATTCGCTGATAACAAAAGATTTCTTAACGTTACATTTTTTTATAGTTTCTCTGCAACGTTTCTTGTATTTCTTTTCTTTTGCCAATGGCCTCACTTCTGGTTCCTTAGATAGATCGGTAGGCCTGTTTTCAATCAGCTCATAGAAATCTCTGGGGGTCCAAGGGTCTTGAGCATATTGGCTTAGGATAATCTCTGAATCCGTTATCTATAACAAATAAAAACATACATAAGAATTATTTTTGTTTTAGAATATTTATATTAAATATATATAACCTATCATAATATATTAACTTCTTCAATTCGTATATGTAACAGGTACATAAATCAGTAATAGAGCGATATAAATTAATTAAATTACTTACCGATGACATGACTGTAGTTTATTTAGACGTCTTACTGTGACTAATAAATCGAAATTCTAATTAATTAGCAAAGCAACATATAAATCAGGTCACTGTCCTTTCAATATATATTGGAAGGGGCAATGATGTGATACGCATACGTATATGATCATGTTTCAACATGAAATTTAGACAAGTTTGCAAAATAAAATACATTATCTATAATAATTAATCAACAAAGGGTTGGAACTGATTCAAATCCTAGATTACGTTTAACAATCTATGTAGAAAGGAGTTAGAGACTTGAGTTAGGTATGTATACACATATACGTATGGTATGGTATGGTGCACATATCCATAAATGTCCACATTTTACCTTATGAAAATTTGTTTCACTTACTGTAGGTGAGTATATTGCTATGTATTAATGGTTAGGGCAGGTTGTGACTGTTTTGCTGTTAACAATACTATATTACATACATATATATATATTAAGTCGTGTGGTTCCTGGTGACACAGAATAGACCCACCCCTCTCTTCCTAGTGGGGGTCGTAGAAAACGACTAAGGGATAGATAGAAGCGTTCGTGGCCCCGCAACGCAGCGGATAGCCACAACCTGCGCCTGTTCATTTAAACACGGCAATACCGCCGTAAGGTGAAATTTGAGCATAATAGATATGCCTATGTCCATACCTTGAGGGATAAAGGCGTGACTATATGTATGTATGTATGAAAAGGTTCATATTATTAGTAAAATGTATGTTCTGAGTTATTGATCTAAGTTCTTTAGTGCGGAAGTTGTCTTTTAATAAAACAAAACTGAAACTTATCAAATTTTATTTATAAAAATATAATTATTTGTATGTGCATATTTACAATTATACAATCTTATATTATTCTTAATACAATCTCATTATATTACTTAGTTAGGTAGATAGAATATTCTTTATTGTACACCACATTGGATTACAAAGACAGATACCTACTTAATTATAAAACATATGAAGGTTGATACAATCGACGGTCACTTTCAGACACTTAACTACATACTTTATCTACATATTACTGTGTTACTAACAATCATCTTATTTACCTAAGTACATTCTAATTATAACAAGACAATTAGGTTCATCAATTTAAATAAATAAATATAAATATTGTGGGACACTTTCACACAACGTCACCTAGTCCAAAGTAAGCTACTATAAGCTTGTGTTATGGGATCTAGACAACTGATAAACATACTTAAATATTTCTAAATACATACATATTATACATAGAAAACATCCGAACTCCGAAACAATCATTTGTGGATCACACAAATATTGGGATTCGAACCGGAGACCACTGCGCCACCGAGGCAAATTTAAATTAACCTTTGAAAATTGAAGAATGTCCCCATGCCCAGGTTGCAACATTGCAATTTGATATGATACGTTTATCGTCATTGCTTGATAATGCTACTTTGTTTACGCTTTGAGTAAATATTTCATGTTTAATAGATTTGAATAGAATATTTTTCCTATGAATTACCTGATTCTTAAATAACACATTCTGATAATCATCTATCGTTAAATCACGCACCACCGAATGTTTAATTCCTTTTGCTTTTTTAATTACATTATTCGCTGTTTTTAATGAATATAATTTTGACCTCAATCCAACAAATTCAGTAATAAGTTTACCACCCATCTCATCTTTCATCAATCCTGGTACTTTTTTGTTACTTTGAGATATCATAAATTCATTTTGCGTGCTATAGTTACTAGTAAGGTCAGGTCGGGTAAGAGGGACACCGGGGGAAGAGGGGCTAAGGTCCATAACTAGTAAACCGAAGGGTTTATGACTATGAACTTTCCGTCGATAAAATAGTTTAGGCGAAATAGTTTGAATGGTTTTCAATAGATGTCGCTACGTAACTCAGAAGCCACTAAAAATGAAGACACGTTTGACAGTTGTGAATTCGACTAGCACAAAGTTAGCGCGTTTTTTTGGGAACCGATAGTTTGGTGAAAAAAGAGTGCTGGAAATATTTTAAATTTAATGATACATGGAGAAAACTGTAAGTATTCCTTTTATTAATCATTTTAGTTTAAAAACAACTAATAATATGAGTTTATTTCTCTTGAAAATCCTAACCTCCAAAAATAATAGCTGGGGTAAGAGGCTCACTACTCACGGTGAAAGAGGAACATATGTTTCTCTTCCCCCATGTCAGGGGTAACAGACATTTTGAGTAATTTATAAATATAGGTAGATAAAATGAAAAGAATTGACTGACTGTTCTGTTCTGTACTGATCGTGATAACTGCGTGATATTTACAACTACCCTACTACTAGTTATTACTATATTACTACTATATTACCGTCAAGTGATACTAGCGCGTGTCTGTCACGTGTTAACATTGTGACGTTGCGAGGCACAAATGCACCTCCTGGGGTCTTAGAGGACTAGAAATTTCCCGCGACTTCGTACGCGTGTAAGTTAACTTTCCCGTAAATTGTCGTTTTATCGTATAATTTATAGCCAGGGATAATGCAGCATTCTGTGTTAAAGATTTTTTTAAATCGGTCTTGTAGGTTTTGAGTTAAATATAATAAACAATTAAAAAATAAAATCTTTTCTTTTTATTTTATTAGTTTTGATAAATAAAGTTTCATGCGTTTTGTATACGTCCCTTTCTTTTTAATTGTAAAATTTTGTTACATTATAGCACTTCTGACTGTTACAGGTATGATATGACATAATATGAAAAAACATGCCGCGAAAATATATAAGAAAATCTGATAGAAGCAGATATGATAGTGATAAATTAAGTGAGGCTGTCAATGCAGTAATAAATGGTTATTTTTAAAGTTATTTTTAAAGGTTTACTAACTAGGGGAAACAAGTTAGGGAGAGACTGTTTATTATTACTGTTTGTATGATTAAATAAATATAGAAATATAACTGGTCGACTTCTTTTTAGTTTGCCACCCCTGATCGAACATGTATGTCCCTCTTACCCCGAATTGATTTATTATCGTTTTTCATTCCAAATGCTACCTTATTTCATGGATAGTAAGATCTAATATTGACCGAAGCAGTTCTACCTACAAATTTACGAACATTTAGCAACGAATATTTTAATTCAAACTCCAATCCTAAGAAATACAATGACTGTCCCTCTTACCCCATGTGAGGGGGAAGAGGAACGTTTACTCAATCTTGACATTTACGTCAATATCGTCGTAAGAACTGATAATAGCATAATGACATTTAGCCCACGGGAAGCTAATACATAAAGGCAAGTTTTGTGTGTTTCAAAGATCCTAAAAGACTTAAGCTGTTCTTCCTAGCAGTCAAAATTTTTTACTGAAAATAAAGTATGTTCCTCTTACCCCACCTGACCTTATCAAAATACTGTAAAAAGTTATATTTTAAATCACTATAGAAGTCATCGGTGTAGATTAAATAAACAAAAGAATCTGTATCGGTATAGCATAGTTGTATTCTGTTACCATAAAAAGGCTTAACTATATTATAATGAAAATGATACATATGTGCTTTAGATAGCTCTAAAACTGAAAAACCTATATATATTGGTTTATCTAAAACTAAACGATCAGGCTTCATTTGAATTGCCACTAAGTTTTCCGATAAAACTGATGCACTATGAAAATAAGGATTGCTTATAAGTTTCTCAGCGCAGAAAGATTTTTTGGTAATATTGTTAGATGAACTCCAAGAGTTAACTAAATGAACTGTCACCCTCTTTTCAGTGTTTTCTAATGTTTTTCCAAAAACGCTATTGTTTAATAACTTGAAGAAATCCTGTTCAAATACAGTTATTGCCTTTTGTCGTAGTTGTGTATTTAATTCTATATATTCTTTCAAATATGCACTTTGGCGAAACGTAATGACTCTATGTATTTTACGTAAAATTAACCCATGTTCAAGGCATTTCTTTAGATGAACATAATGAATCACATAATTATACTTATTGTAAAGATTTGAAATAAGTTTTTCCGTTTTTCCGCCGGGCGGTATGCATTTTTCAGCACAAAAAGGTAAGTCGTTATGTAAAATATGCAAGGAATCAGGATATAAAAGATCGACTTCTAGTATAAATCCCCATTCTGCATTGTCTCGGATATTTTCTATGTATAACTGATTTATTTCATGCTGATTTAAAAATCGAAAATCTGAATGCGGTAAGTATTGACACATGCTATATCCGTACAGATTGTTACAGTCTAAATAAGTTATAAAACATTGTGGTTTTGCTGCATCATACGAAGGCATATATTTATTATTAGCTTTAGCATAACGATAGGAACACATACATAAACCTCCTCTAATACCGCTTTGAATCAATCGCAAGATAGATAAGTCTGATATGAGTTCTAATCTAACGCCTGTTTTCAAAAGCATTGCGTCAAATGATAAACTAGGTGCAGTAATGTAAAACGCAGGATCGAGTTTATAATGTAACTTACAAGTTTTTCGAAAATTTTGAAATATGTCGGTAAGTAAAAGTACGTCTGTCTTTAAATATAAGTCTGTATATTCACCCATTGTCTTTATATTAAATTTATACCATACTAATTTAGCATGGTCATAGTCCTCCTGTGATATATGTTCATTGCATAAAGAATTGAAAAACAAATGTTTTGCTGGTAATGTTTTTTCTTCATAACATTTCCAACTACTCATGTAATCGTAGGGATAAATACCTTTTCGTGTAAGTAATAGAAACTGGTCATTATTAGGATAATGTTTGCGCAAATTAATAAAATCATCTATTTGCATAGTTTTTGAGAGTTTGTCTAAACTAGTACCTAAGAAATGAAACGAATCTAAAAATCTAATCTGTACATAATCATTCGAGTTGATAGGTATAAATTTTGAAAACGAAATGTATTTTTCTTTCGTTTTAGGTATGATATTTAACCTGCCAGGCGTTTCTCCTAATTTTTTAATAAATAGATGACAGTCGTATCCTGACAAATTATGAAAAAAAATGGGTATAAACATAGGTATCTTATATTGTAAATTACAATGACGATGCGCAGCGCCCCGATATCGTCCAGTTATATGACAATGATCTCTGACTTTATTATTCCATAACAGATTTTCACATATATGACATTTCCAAGCATTTTTATAATCCCTATCATCTTTCTCAGTGAATATCATAGATACATTTTGAATCAATATATAGTAAATTCTCTTGATATCTTCAGTAAGAAAATCTACAAATTTAGAAATACAATCAATTCCACGATACGTTTTGAATTCATTAAAATTATTACTGCATGATGAAACAATATTATACGCAAAGGCCGAAGGAATGTGACGTTGTAAGCGTAACGTATTTGTGGTATCAGATTCATGGTTGCAAATAGGTTCGAGTAATGTTTCAAAATCAGCATAGATAGTGAATGGAACATTTTGTTTTCTATCATAGTTTTTAAATTGTAAAAATGAGCCTTTTTCAGGCAAAACAGTAACAACTCCTCCACATAAATGGTTATCAAATTCGTTTTCACTAGGAAAAAACACTAAACAAGTTTGACAAAAATATAGCTTACCGTGATGCTTAGTTATTTGACTTCTAACGAGCCGTGGTAAATCTTTGATAAGGCAATAATGAGACGACTCACTAGTTTCTAAAAATAATAAGTGTATTATTTTAGATTTTCGATTGATTTTATTAGGTCTATACAAAGGACCTGTTATAGTCTTACTACCTCTTAAACCATAAATGAAAATGTTAAAAGAAGGATTGTTTTTTTCAAAAATATTTATGTCTGAAAAATTCATTGGGAATGAAATATCATTTACGTTCAAGACATCACGAAAATGAGGATATGACGTTACTCTCTCAGGATGTCGATTGGTTGGGTATAAAGCAGCAACTATACACCATAAAAAACAATATCTATCATCATTTTGAATATTCAAACATGCTCTTTTACTTTTTATACATTTTGGTAAATCTATAAATTTAGATCCACTAAGAGGTTGATACTTGTTAATATTAATTTCTAAATGTGAATTGTTGAAAAACGTCCATCCACTATCTCTCTCTTGAAACTCCTCAATTTTTTTTAATAATATTGACATAACTTTCTCATATGTGGACTTAAAATCGTAATTTAAATGAATGGTAAAGTTTTTTGTTGCAAAAGATTTTAACTCTTGTAGATCATTTTTTAACATTAAAAAAAAAGCGAAATACTCAAAATTAACTTTAACAGAATAATGTTTTTGAAGTGAGCTATCTATTAAAGATTTAACTTGATCAAAAATATTTTTTAAGAAACACTCTGGGTAAATATTTACTTCAGTTTTAGATATAGTAATACGATAACTTACAATACGTCCTTTGAAACAGGAATGTATTATTTGGACGTTATCGTTGATAGGTACAGTAATATTATTTTTATGCTTATTAGTTCGCAAATGACTACTCCAACAACGAAAACTGATGTTACAACCCGAACAGAAAGGCATTTTAAAATTATATAAAAATTAGTTACCTGTTATATACCTACTTAAGTTAGATTTACTTAAGTAATTTACAATTTTTAATATTATCTATTGCAGATGGACTTTTTTCTTCTATTAACAGTCAACGCCTTGCAAAGCGATGGTATTCTGGAATTGAAAACACAAATTTATTAATACATATGAAATTTAATAAACTTTCAATTCTTTAGTCATGGATAATATATTTAAACAGCAGATATAGATAATCTAGTCACAAAATTTAAATTTTATACCTCCTTAACGATAGAATAGAGCTCAAACCATAGGTACATAAAATATTATTTATTTAAAAATAAAATATTTTAATTGGATATTTGATAAAAATAATGAACACTATACATACATATCTTCACACCAAAATCTCTTGAGGATAGGCAAAGGCACATATCTAACATGCTTACGCCAGAGTATTATTTTTCGTTCCACGTAATAGGTAGCGAGCTTATTGTCGCTGATAGGACACATATTTTTGCTAGAAAACTATCATGATAATAATTAGGTACAAACCTTATAGGAAAAATAATTTCGTCTCTCTGGATGCATCCACTTTAGAGTAAATTTTCGTTCATTACTAATATAATCTTTACGTCTTGAATAAAATATTTTGCTTGAAACCAACACCTCTACTGATCCGCAATTAGTTTAAGCACTTAATCGTCTGAAATTAAAATAATAGCACAATATTACTGAAATATAGTTATAATTACTAAAAAATAAATATCCTCTCTAAATAAAATAATATTTAAACGTTACAATTACCTTATAATGGTCTTCTGGTAGCACTTTAGCAAATTGTTATTAAATAATTTGTATTAAAAAAGATTAAAACTTTTACAAATTAAAAACACTTTTTACTGCATTATTGTCGCAATCGAAATGTAATGCGAAACAAAAGTATAATGTTATTCAATCAATACATCCGGTAGTAGTTTACCTAATATTTTTTTTTTGCAAGATTGTAGTTTCAAATAGGGTTAGCAGACTAGCAGTAAATCGTAAATTACATTAGTATAGTAATTTGCAATACAGTACATGGTGAAAATTTTATAAGAACCCATATACCAAAGTAATTAGTATAATTAGTAACTAATCTAGTAGCATGAAATACAAAAACAAGAATTATAAAGTTGTTTACGTTAAAAAGAATTACTTAGGTACTCACAGATTGCTCTTTTAATTCGTATTATTCGTAATTATCATACTTATAGATAATTAGATCCTATTAATACTAAAGATAAATTATCTTTATTGAGATATTTTTATTTATAATATACCTATCATAAATATTGTACTGTTTGAAATTTGTATTGTTGACAACCTTAATCGCTGTTTAGAATTTCAACATTAACAAACAAAACAAAAGTATCATATTCTCAGTACTATTTTCTAAATATTGCACAATCAATTAAAATGTAAAACATCATTATTATATAGCAGCTAATTTGACTATGGATGTCACTTCCACAAATTTAGGTTCTGTAAAAATTACATCATTACTTCTTTATTGTTGTGGTAATGTAAAGCTGGAATTTAAACATTATAAACAATGCTATAAAATTTTATATTAACAAAGATTTATTTATTATTAAGTAATTTTTAGAAAGACTATGTTAAGTAAGTTTTTATAAACAAACCAGTGAGGACATAAAACCCTATATATCTCCATAGATTGTGATCGATTATTAAAATGTAGCAATCAAAATATGAACAGTTAGCAGAATCCATATGAAAACCGAGGCCAGATACTAGTATAATTGTACTCGTATACCTGGTAAGTGTGACAACCCTAAATAATTGCAATTTGCTGCCTTGACTATTTATTAAATATCTTAGTTGATAATTTTTAGCAGTTATAATACATCCAAGGTAAAATGTTTGATTGTTTGTTATTTGTTAATGAATTACAAAATTTTTAATTAGACAAGCTATCAGCCTTGTTTTAGCTTATAATCTCATAATTTTCAAAAGACTTCCATTACAATTCGAGTTGTCTCTTGTGTAATTACTAGCGACGGTCTAAGGTTAATTCCATCCGGCTAGATACATTAGAACTCATCTCAGCTACGGTACAAGGGTTTTGGTAGAAACCTGGTCGGTCTGGGAAAACTCAGTCAGACGACATAGACAGTAAACAGTATCTATCCTTCTTCAATAACCCTCCACAGCAGAACTAAAAATGTAAGTGTTTAAATATTATTTATCTAACATACATACATACATACATATACTCACGCCTCCATCCCCGAAGGGGTAGGCAGAGGCCTATACCGGTTCACATTTCACCGTGTACAATTCGGTCCCACGTAACAGGTGGTGAGCAGATTGCCGTGTTGAAATGTACTGCCGCCATCAGAGCCTCGTCCGTTGTTCAGCAGGTGCACGAGCTTGCACGTGAGGTTGACTTGGGCCCGGAGGTGTTGGCAGGGCCCCACTACACCCCTAACATATAACATCTTTTTTAATGTTTAACAGGTTTATTGACATATTATTTATTTTTTTACAGGTCAGACTCCGAGTGCGAACAATACAATAATTCTACGAAATGCAATCAAGTCATACCTAAAAGCAAGACTAAAGGTTCTAGAGTGAAAAAGTCTCTTGCTAATATAAGGTAATTATTTGAACAAAATCTATATACTTAGTACTTAAATTTTCAGAAATCCATAGGTGCTACCAGTTCAACAGTTTATTTTATATATATGTATTTGTTTTTTGTTTCAGAAAACCTGTAAAAACAAGTGATGTGTTTAACATTAGTCGTGGCGCAAGTGAATACAGACAGTCTTCCTCACCCGTGCTATCATCATATTTCGTAAATAGAGTGGCTAATGGTAACGAACGTCGAGATCTCAACACCACGGGCGACTACTTTGTGGATGTCAAGGTGTATAAAACAAGTGATGTTCATCAAGCAGATCCACTAACGCTCTGGAAAAAAGCGTTGATTCGAATAAAATTCCAGACCAACGAAGACACTCCTGAGTGGCGTAAGCTTCAAGCGTTCGTGCAATCTGTTGACGCATTATGTGACGAACAACCTAGGTTTATCTCAAACGAATAACGATGAGTTTTTGTACTTGTAATAATTAATATTGTATAGTAATTATTAATTAATAAATAAAATCTCATTCTACTTTTGGGGTGTGTTTCTTTTGTTGTTCAACAATTTACGCACCCTGTCTCTTGGTTGTACGTAGTTGCTAATGCGATGAAGCACTAAACGCACATGTCTATGTCGACTGTGCTATAAGTGTGGAAGCGCAAATGCATACTACATACATTGTCTCTTGGTTGTACGTAGTTGCTAATGCGATGAAGCACTAAACGCACATGTCTATGTCGACGACTGCATAAATACGCACATGTCTATGTCGAACAACTGTGCTATAAGTGTGGAAGCGCAAATGCATACTGCATACATCCGTCTCTTAGCCTCTTGGTTGTACGTAGTTGCTAATGCAATGAAGCACTAAACGCACATGTCTATGTCGACTTTGCTATAAGTGTGGAAGCGCCAATGCATACTACATACATTGTCTCTTGGTTGTACGTAGTTGCTAATGCGATGAAGCACTAAACGCACATGTCTATGTCGACGACTGCATAAATACGCACATGTCTATGTCGAACAACTGTGCTATAAGTGTGGAAGCGCAAATGCATACTGCATACATCCGTCTCTTAGCCTCTTGGTTGTACGTAGTTGCTAATGCGATGAAGCACTAAACGCACATGTCTATGTCGACTGTGCTATAAGTGTGGAAGCGCCAATGCATACTACATACATTGTCTCTTGGTTGTACGTAGTTGCTAATGCGATGAAGCACTAAACGCACATGTCTATGTCGACGACTGCATAAATACGCACATGTCTATGTCGAACAACTGTGCTATAAGTGTGGAAGCGCAAATGCATACTGCATACATCCGTCTCTTAGCCTCTTGGTTGTACGTAGTTGCTAATGCGATGAAGCACTAAACGCACATGTCTATGTCGACTGTGCTATAAGTGTGGAAGCGCCAATGCATACTACATACATTGTCTCTTGGTTGTACGTAGTTGCTAATGCGATGAAGCACTAAACGCATATGTCTATGTCGACGACTGCATAAATACGCACATGTCTATGTCGAACAACTGTGCTATAAGTGTGGAAGCGCAAATGCATACTGCATACATCCGTCTCTTAGCCTCTTGGTTGTACGTAGTTGCTAATGCGATGAAGCACTAAACGCACATGTCTATGTCGACTGTGCTATAAGTGTGGAAGCGCAAATGCATACTACATACATTGTCTCTTGGTTGTACGTAGTTGCTAATGCGATGAAGCACTAAACGCACATGTCTATGTCGACGACTGCATAAATACGCACATGTCTATGTCGAACAACTGTGCTATAAGTGTGGAAGCGCAAATGCATACTGCATACATCCGTCTCTTAGCCTCTTGGTTGTACGTAGTTGCTAATGCGATGAAGCACTAAACGCACATGTCTATGTCGACTGTGCTATAAGTGTGGAAGCGCAAATGCATACTACATACATTGTCTCTTGGTTGTACGTAGTTGCTAATGCGATGAAGCACTAAACGCACATGTCTATGTCGACGACTGCATAAATACGCACATGTCTATGTCGAACAACTGTGCTATAAGTGTGGAAGCGCAAATGCATACTGCATACATCCGTCTCTTAGCCTCTTGGTTGTAAGTAGTTGCTAATGCGATGAAGCACTAAACGCACATGTCTATGTCGACTGTGCTATAAGTGTGGAAGCGCAAATGCATACTACATACATTGTCTCTTGGTTGTACTTAGTTGCTAATGCGATGAAGCACTAAACGCACATGTCTATGTCGACGACTGCATAAATACGCACATGTCTATGTCGAACAACTGTGCTATAAGTGTGGAAGCGCAAATGCATACTGCATACATCCGTCTCTTAGCCTCTTGGTTGTACGTAGTTGCTAATGCGATGAAGCACTAAACGCACATGTCTATGTAGACTGTGCTATAAGTGTGGGAGCGCAAATGCATACTACATACATTGTCTCTTGGTTGTACGTAGTTGCTAATGCGATGAAGCACTAAACGCACATGTCTATGTCGACGACTGCATAAAACCGCAATGTCTATGTCTGACGACTGTGTTTTAAGTGTGGAAGTGCAAATGCACACTGCTGATTTGGATGGCAAAAATATTATTGGGTATTCTACTCCACTGAGAGTGACAGAAGCGAACGAAGAGAGCTGATGGAACTTAAGGTGGAGTAGAATGCCCAATAATATACTACTCCCCGGAGAGGATTGTTCCACTACAACTCCATGTGCTTCGGTCTTGTCGGGGCCAGTGCCACGATGCAACGCCTCATGGACCGTCTGTTTGGTCCCGAGTTCGACAACAAGGTATTTGCGTTTCAGGATGACATAGTCTGTGTGTCCAGCACCTTTGAGGAGCATGTAGAGCTCTTACATAGAGTCTATCAGCAACTCAAGGATGCTGGCCTAACAATTAACATGAAAAAATCCCACTTTTGTCGGAGTGAACTCAAATACCTGGGGTATTATGTGGACAAACATGGCCTACGGACAGACCCGGGTAAAGTTGAGGTTATCCTCAACTATCCCACCCCTTCTAACCCTAAGGAGGTTAAGAGATTTCTGGGAATGGCCGGCTGGTATGGTCGCTTTGTTAACAACTTCTCTAGGATTAGTAAACCTCTGTGCAAACTGACTTCTACGAACCTTAAGTTCGAATGGACCCCTGAGGCTGAACAGTCCTTTAACCTGCTAAAGTCAGCCTTGGTTTCTGCCCCTATATTAAAAATGCCTAACTTTGAGATGCCCTTCCGCATTCTTAGTGACGCGTCAGCTTACTCAGTTGCTGCTGTGCTGACACAAACTCACGATGGTGTTGAGCACCCTATCGCCTACTGTAGCCGTTCTCTCAACAAGAACGAGGTGAACTACAGCACAACTGAGCGAGAACTTTTGGCCGTGATTTTCGCCTTGGAACAATTTCGTCAGTACGTCGAAGGCCAAAAGTGTACGGTCGTCACGGATCATTCATCCCTTCTGTGGTTCCATAAACTGAAAAATCCCACGGGTCGTCTAGCACGTTGGAGCATGAGGCTCAGTCAATTCGATTTTGACATAGAGCATCGAAAAGGTAAAGACCACGTTGTACCTGATGCTCTGTCTCGTATCAAAATTGATTCCCTCGATGCAGTACCCACTAAAGACCCGTGGTATGACCACACCATGAATAGTGTTCGGAAGAACCCTAGGAAGTCACCAAATTATGACATTCGTGACAACCTTTTATATGGGTTAACTAAAAATAAATATTCTTTGACTTCAGACTTTGACTGGAAGCTGGTGGTACCTCAGGGGGATCGCTTGCCCCTGCTCTCTAAGTACCACGATGACACACTTAGTGCCCATGGTGGCGTTTGGAAGACGCATAAAAGGTTAGCCCTGAATTATTACTGGCCCAAAATGTACGAGGACGTCAAAGAATATGTTGGGAATTGCGAAACATGCAAGCAGTACAAACCCGTAAATACGTCTCGTCCCGGCCTAATGGGTAGCCCTAAGCGGGTTTCGAAGCCATTCGAAGCTATCTCTGTCGATCTGCTTGGTCCCTTTCCCACTTCGAGCAATAGAAACGTACACCTGATCGTGGTCTCCGACTACTTTAGCAAATATGTCATGTTGTGCCCTGTTCGGGTTGCCACAGGCGCTGTAGTCGCGAGGTTCATAGAGAAGAGTGTGTTTCTCGTGCACGGAGTCTGCAAGACTATTTACATGGATAATGGCCCTCAGTTTGTGAGTAGGCCATTTAAAGATATGTTAGCTAAATACAATGTACCTAATATATATATTATAACCCTAGGTATCATGCCCAAACTAATCAGGCGGAACGAGCTATTCGTAATGTTGTTCAAGCGATCTCATGCTATGTGAAGTCACAACACAAGTCATGGGATACGTTCTTGGTTGAGATACAGTGCGCTTTAAACACTGCAGTTAACGAAGCAACTCGTTTCACCCCTTACTTCTTGGTACATGGCAGGGAGTTTATTGGAGATGGAGTGCTGTACAGGCAGACAGATATGGCGTGCCACCCTGCTTCAGTCTCTGTAGACGATCCATCAGCCTTCGGTGTCAAGCTGAGAGAAATACAACGCATATACGACCAGGAGGCCTACTCTCTTTCTACGAAAACGAAACTTCGTTAACGAACGAAAACAAAACGAAGTTTCGTGGCTGATCCTATTCTATATCAATTGCGGATCGGAGCACGAACTTCGGATGCATAGACACATTTCGTGAACGACAATGATAGGGAGGTCATTTGCTGATGTCTTATTCCGGTAATTACGGTTTTCACTTATATTAAAATTTAAAAACAAGTAAGTTTTAATAAAATGTTTTACATGTAACAAGTGGTTTATAATACATTTCTTGTAAAATGTATGCAGATAATAAGAATAAAAAGGAATTATATATGTAATTGTATATTTCCAACCATTTTGATATAGACAACTAGAGATGCAAATGTCATAACCTTACGTTAAAAAATGTTTCTGACATTTGTTTCATGTCAACAATAATGTAATGAAAATCATCCTTTTAATATTATTATTATTTGAAATCTATATCTAAAACATATTATATCGTTTATAATCTACATATAAACATGAAAACCTTTGTAAGTAAACAATTCATATTACAGATTTATTCTATTGAATATCACACACACGTGAGGTATTAAGTATGTCTTGTTCTGTAACTTATTTTTAATGTGAATTTATTTTATTTTGCAGCTTCTGTACCAAATGCCCCTAGGCGGAGGGGACAATCTTCTGGCTCTGATGTAAGACGGAAATTGTTAGAGCTAGGGGAGGTGTGGGAGAGAATGACACACTCTGAAATAGCGATCTCGCAGGGATCATGAATATACTGATGCAGATTCAAGCTGCTCTGTTGGAACTGATTCAAGTTATTAGAGACAAATAGGATATGAGATACTATATAATAGGAAAGAATGAAGGACAAATAGTATATAGATTGTATCAGTTAATAAAAGTTGGGCAAGACAATTGTTTTCGTTTATTTTACCTAAATAAACATAAATATTATTTTCAGTATGAACTAGAACAAAAGAAAAAGCCCGGTAGCGGTAGAAAATAAAAAAAACTAAGTAGGTGTCAGGGTCTCGGCTCGTCTTACAGTTTTCTTCCAGTTGGTTTCGAGACCGCGTTGCACCCCATGGACCTACGGTGCATGGGGTCCAACGCGCATACTTTTTGTTTGAGTCGACTGGTGACCCAAGGGCTAGCAGTTATTTCTCCCAACGAATAGGCATCGCTATTCAAAGGGGAATGCTCCCAGTCTTTTGGGTCCAATGCCACGGGGGCCATTTTTTAACGTGAGATAAAATCCCCATGGATGCTATGCCGGACTTCTACCAACAAAAAAACTACACGTATCCTGCCTAACAGCCTACGGTTGGAAACTCTGGGTAAGCACTCGAAAGGATACCCCAGGACTCCCAACAGGCCTACGGCTACCACGGACGGTGGGCAGCCCCCCACCATCCTCAGGCCCTCAGTCTTTTTTTTTTACCTGCGTGAGGGAAAATCCTCATGGATGTTATGCCGGACTCCGACTAATAAACCTCACGTAACGCCCAACAGCCTGTGGTTGGGAGCCCCGGGTAAGCCCTCGGAAGGATGTCCGAGGACAGGCCCCCAGTCATTAGGCGAAGACACGTCGGCGGCGCTCCCGCCATCGACTGCGGAACTTGGGTGGGAGGGTGCTCTCCCGTAGCTAACTATTTCTTAGCTTAACTCCTCAAACAGTCGCCGACTGAGCCTATAGTTTGCAATTAACTCTACTTCGGTAATAATCACATAATTGACTTAATTTGGCAGACTAAGACGATTTTTTCTACGCTCTAATCGTTCTTTACGTAGAGCAGACTTAATGAGTAACATTCTAGACATTTTATTAAAGATTCTTACAAAATATACAAGGAAACGAAAATCAAACGGCAACACTTTTGGTTTCGTCAAAATTAGGTTAATATTCCGAACAATTATCTGTCAAAGTTGAATTTTCGTTCGTACGATTAGTGAATTAGAGTAGGTTTAACGTCAAACAACTTCGTTTCGTCCGCAAATTGCGGAACGTATGGAACCTTATTAGGTTTTATACGAAACTTCGGCCCGAACTTCGTTGTTCGTTGAAACAGAATAGGCCTTCAGGTGAGGAAACATTTGAATGTTGCCCACCAGCGTAATGAAAAGTATTACAACCTCAGAAAAAGGCATGTAGAGCTGAAAGTGGGACAGATAGTTTACAAACGCACGTTCTACCTGTCAAACAAGGCCAAGAACTTCACTTCTAAGCTAGCCCCTAAGTTCCTTAAATGTGTGGTGACTGCTAAACGATCCCCTTTAGTATATAGGCTGTCAGATCTAGACGGTAGGGATCTTGGGGAGTACCATATCAAGGACATCCTGAAGTATCAGGAGGAGCCGTCTCCAATACCCAACGTCTCCAATACCTAACGTAACTACATAGCACTGTTTCTCTAGTTTATTAAACCAGTGCTATGTGATCATTATGTAAGACTATTTTAATCTTTTGTTTGTATTTCTATGTGTGTACGTGACTTCAAATTGTCACGTTGTAGTTTCTTCTATGCACCGCACCGAGCGTTTTTCTCTCATTCGCTCCTCAGTACTCTACAATATCCTGAGAGCTTGTTAGGGTATCAGCAGCGAGTAAAGGGAGCATTCGTTTTCTATGAAGGGCATTAGACTCTAGTTACTTAGCCTGTCCGGTACATGAGTCAGTGTCTAGTTAGGTGTTTATGAGGATCTTTCTTTGTTATTGTAATGGTAGCAGTCAGCTTGGGGTTGAAGTACCTAGCTGGTTGTCTTTGTTTATTAGTCAGTACTTTTCTGTTTTCTTTATTGTGTATTTCCAGCGTGTCATACCCGCAGGAAATACTATTAAGGGGGGGGGGGGTGGTTGTGTGTAGCAATCTGGTACTCGGGCTTGACAATGTGTAAAGCCGCCCTTAATCAATTCATCGCTGGTTTTTTTATCTGTGGTTTTCCTTTGACACAAGTGACAAGTTTTGTCTGTGGCAACCGATGATTTGCATTAAGGAGAAACAGGTTTTATTAAAGATTGCGAGAATATTCCAGGAGTAAGATATATGAGCTGCTTTGAGGTAGTCGGTTCCTTTTTTGGCTTGGTGAGCTGTGCCTCGAAAAGGTTTTCGCACAAGCTCGGGCATTAGTGCCTCACCGTTTGGTAGAAGTTATAACGGAGTATTTGCTGCATTTTACCCAGAAAACTGGTGAGTCACTTCTTCTTTTGCAAACCATCTCAGTCTTCGTCTGTCACGTGGTCAGTGACTTATTTGGTTGTCTGTTTCGTGACAGGGTCGCTTATTAGGGGCTGGAGGCTGCCTCTGTATGGTGGGAGAAGCCACACCCCAATCTTACGTGGACTGCGTGAGCAGGGTGCATTTGTAAGAAGCTCGCCGTCTACACCCGGCATTTACAACAAACGGAGTTGCTCTCACCCACAACGAAGGCCAGTACTTATCAGCTACTTGTACGTGTAGTCTAGCCGCCTAAGTCACCACTCACGTTGATTTGGTTTAGTGATGTACAATTAGTACGTAACCCGTAATTCTTCTTATGTATGTCTGTGCTTTCTGTATCTATGTAATCTCATTGTCTCTGTAGTGTACTGTGTTATATAAATATATGTGTGTACACCCTACTTGGCTGTTTTCGTCAGAGCCCTGGCCTACCCTTGCACGCACACTGGAATCTCTGTAGTAAGGCGCCCTGGGAAAGAGTTCTCTGCATAGCTACCTCGCGCTAGTTGGTGAGTAACACTGATCATCACTGTGTTATAACATAACCCCTTCATTCATCTCTTAAAATAGAAGTTGCATACGAAAATAAAAGATGAATGGGTCAACTACATAATCAATTCTTAATCTTACCCTAAAATAGTTTCATAATAATACCGATATTCCGGTTTAACAAATTTTAACTGTTCTTTAATATTAGCTTTCTTTTTTTCTGAAATTGTACCATATTTTTCTTGAACCCGTTCCACTACAAAGTCTTCTACTTGTCCTCTTTTTTAAATATATCTACTTTTCTAAACGGCGCCATCTCATGATAACTTTATTTCTATAAAAATGCACCGAATTCCTCTACCCTTATCCATTTAATACCATCCCTGAAATTTACCTTCTGCTTATTTTGCTCATTTGAACGTTGTGTAGGTACACCGGTTTCGCGCGGCTGATGCCCAACATCAGCGGACCCATCAACGCTCCCTACAGGAGACTGTACCTGTGGAGCGTGCGAAGCTTGACCCTATACGGGGCCCCCATATGGACGGAGACCCTGACGGCCAGCAATGTGGCAAGATTGCTGAGCCCGCAGAGAGCGATGGCCGTCAGGGTGATAAGAGGATACCGCAAGATCACCGGTGAGGCGGCATGTCTCCAAGCCACAACATCAGCTGACCCATCAACGCTCCCTACAGGAGACTGCACCTGGGGAGCGTGCGAAGCATGACCCTAAACGGGGCCCCCATATGGACGGAGACCCTGACGGCCAGCAATGTGGCAAGATTGCTGAGCCCGCAGAGAGCGATGGCCGTCAGGGTGATAGGAGGATACCGCAAGATCACCGGTGAGGCGGCATGTCTCCAAGCCACAACATCAGATCCATCAACGCTCCCTACAGGAGACTGTACCTGGGGAGCGTGCGAAGCATGACCCTATACGGGGCCCCCATATGGACGGAGACCCTGACGGCCAGCAATGTGGCAAGATTGCTGAGCCCGTAGAGAGCGATGGCCGTCAGGGTGATAAGAGGATACCGCAAGATCACCGGTGCGACGGTATGTCTCCAAGCCATAACCCCTCCATGGGACCTGGAAGCGAGAGCCCTTGCGTCACTGTTCAGATGGCGCAAGGAGGTGCTGGAGCGGGGCTAAAAGCCTGCGTCTCAAGAAATCGAGGCCCCATTGGTTCCTAATCCACCAGGAAACCGTGGAGACATGGAAGGTGCGACTTAAGCAACCAAAGGGGGGATTCGCCACAATCGCGGCCGTACGACCGGTCATGGACGAGTGGCTGGAGAGGAGACACGGTGCTCTCTCCTACCGGTTGTCACAGATACTTACCGGGCACGGTAGCTTCGGTAGGTATCTGTGGCGAAGACACCGGGAAACCACGGCTGAATTTCAGCACTGTGAGGACCGCAGCGATGACACAGCGCTCCACACGCTAGTGGAGTGCACGGCGTGGGCGCAACAGCGCCAGGGTCTGGTAGTGGGTCTGGACGTGGACACTCTCTCGCTTGAGATCATGGTGCGAGCCCTGATCTCCAGCGGGAGTAAGTGGGACTGTGCCGCCTCTTTCTGCGAGCAGGTCATGCTCGTGAAGGAGGCGGCGGGCGGGTGCGGGAGAGAGCTCTCCCACCCGAGTTCCGCAGTCGGCGGCCTGGGCGCCGCCGACGTGTCTTCGCGGAGGACTATCGGCCTCCATGACTGGGGGTCTGAGGGCGATGAGAGGGTCGCTCATCGTCCTTACAGAAGCAGGCCCAAGACGGCAGCGTGACGTGAGGAACTCACGCATGCCCCCCCTTAGAAGCGGGATCACACCCGAAACCCCCCAAGACGCGGGATAGCAACCCCCTGGGCGAGGTCGCAGTGGTGGCCGTGGGTCTGTTGGGAGTCCTGGGACATCCTTCCGAGGGCTTACCCGGGGTTCACAACCATAGGCTGTTGGGCGTTACGTGAGGTCTTTTACTCGGTAGGAGTCCGGCATAACATCCATGAGGATTTTCCCTCACGTAAAGAAAAAAAAAATACTCGTGACATGCGTCCGTGGCCCGTGTTTTAGCGCAATTAAACATGACATGAAATGAAAGAAAAAGACAAATATACACGAGGCGAAATTTAAGAAAGTGTCTCTTTCTTAAATTTCGCCTCGTGTATATTTGCCTCGTGTATAGTAGATCACATAGCTCCTACATTCAAATTACACGGCACTGCAGCGACATTAAACACGACGCAAAATGGTAGAAAGGGGCAAGTGCATCACATAACACCTTCATCCACCATAACGCGAAGCGCCCGCGCTTTTGCTGGCACTTGGCTCATTCATCCACGCACGAAAGTCATTTAAATTTAAAATGTTTAGATTAAAAATATGTTAAGTCCCATCAGACCTCCGTCACTCGCTCAAAATCGCGCGCTATGTACCTACCGCTCGGCATCTCCCTGGGGATACAACTGGCAGAGGGCTGCCGGACGCCCGTCTGAGCGCTCGCATCGCACCGCACCGCACGTTTCCCGCGTGTACGTTACCCCAGCAAAAAAGTAGCTCCTAGACTGATTTGAGTGGAACCTATATTTAGAGCGTATTATGCCATATACGCACATGCGCCGAAAAAAAAATTTGTGCGTATTGACGTTGTGGAAAAAAAAGGAAAAAACGATTTCTGCTGGAGTAACGCCGTTCCAGCAGGAAAATTCTAAACGAATAATCTTAGAGAGAAATATTTTGCATGCACCGAGGGCTCATACTTTTACAAATATGTGCCCTTAAAATAAAATTTGTGCGTCTTAAGGTTTTCGTTATATTGAGTTTTTTGCTGGGGTAACGTTTTGTGAAATGCTGTATCTCGGAAACCACTACATGTGCGCCTCTAGAATAAACTTACACGAGTAGCTCTTAATTTGTGCGAATTTGTGTCATAATCAGATTCAGGAAAATGTGTATAGTTTTCAAGTAATCACGCTTTGTTGAAAATCTGAAAAAAAAAGTTGCACCACCTAAACGAGAACACCTACGAACTCGCTAAAAACTGTATTCGATCCTGCTTGACACTTACAGTGATCGTAAAAAGTTTCATAAGTACACATGCATGCGTTAACGAATAATATTACTAAAACTCAAAAAAAACGGCGTCAGAACTTTGACATCAAAATACAAAGACTGGCTCAACGCAAGATAAGGGAGTATAAATAAAAATTTTGTGCGTATAATTAAATAATATATGGTGAAAATTCAGCGTAAAATATTTCGTATTTAAGAAGAAATAAACAAAAAACAAAACATACTAACAACGGATGGTTATCCGACTAAATTCGAATGACTACAAAAAAGCGACTGTTTAATACATATCGATGACCTTCTTAATTTTACTCTCGAACAATTTGAAACGTATTGTGTCTGAGTACAGTGAAGTAGAAAAGTACTATTAAATTAAATAAACTTGCTCTTGGATTATATTCTTACCAGCGGTTTCCGCGAAATTGCACATGATTAAGTACATCCATATTATATTTGCATTAAAATTAGTTTATACTACCTACTACTTATAAAAGAGTAGGTAGAAAAAAGCAAAAACGTGACATACTTGTGTCACAGACACAGTTTTTTTTAAATATTCACGGACATTTTACACAACGCTATCTGATCCTAAAGTAATAGGAATAACCTGCTTGTGTTATGGGTATCAGACCACGGATATTAATACTTAATTATAATTATACTTTTAAATACATACATATTATATACATAGAAACACCCAGACTCTTGAGACAAACATTTATGGGCCACACAAATATTTGTCTCCGATGGGAATTGAACCCACGACCTCCAGCGCCGCAGGCGATATTACTACCGACTGCGGCACAGAGGCAGACACTAAATAACAGTAAGTTAATAAATAAAAAGGTTATTAACACTAGGTTCGATACTATCAATATATCATATTCATATTCATCATTATAAAAAAAGTCAAAAGAACAGCTCGTGGCAGGCGGAGGTAATAAAACATGCAAAAGAAAAAGCGCACATCATGCTCTCTGTCACACTTGCACTGTTTATGGATGACGTCACACATACACAGAGATGCGCGTTGTATGTGTAGATGCGTTTATCGATAACAACAGTGGGCCTAAAAAGGCCACATTGTACGTTTCTTTTATGGATCTTATAGTGTTTCTCTTCACTAAATTGTCATTCACTAAATTGTCTTGAAGAATCTCATAATGAATCTCATTGTAAATCATCTGAATTGACAGTTTTGTATGGAAATTCGTAAAATGGCCACATCCATGAATAATTATTTATTAATAATGTGAAATTCTATGTTCAAATTGGTGAATTATTAGATTGGTAAGGGGGGGACTAAGATTTCACGTTTAAATTTAGCATTTTTATCGTCATTAGTGTGTTTTTAAGTTCTTTTGGACAAAATTGCAGACTTGGAACTCTATAGAAACTTTTTAAAGCGTACACGTCCAGATAAACTCGTATTTTCATTAATAACCTTTATAATTTTGATTGTTGGCACTTGATGGAACTTGTTATACATTATGAAAACTCACTCACTTGTACTATTCTACAACTTTTATTATAATTTTAATAATACCTAACCGGTTTCGCTATTATAGCATTCTCAAAGGTCCTTTGAGACCTTTGAGCATGCTATAATAGCGAAACCGGTTAGGTATTATTAAAATTATGATAAAAGTTGTGAAATCAAAAGGCTAAGGTGACATTAGGTATATAATTATATACCTAAACCTAATAAATACTCTAAGATACTTATAATGTCTCCTTAGCCTTTTAACATGATATAGTGGTCATCAAGTTATAACAACCTTACCTTTGAGAATGCTGAAAGGCGAAACCAGTCAGTTGTAAAGTAAATAAATGTTGTAGAACAGTATGAGTGGTGTTATTCAATATGAGCAGCAGGTTCCACCAAGTGTTATCAATCAACAGTATAAATAACCTTTTTGGGCTACCTACGTGTCACAATGTTTCGGGGAGTGCCACGGGTCCTTCTAAGTTCACATGGCATCCGCAGTGGTAGCTTATGGGATGTGCTATGGGTCCGGAATGCATTAATTGTTGGATTTATAAGCCCCTTTTGGGCTAGCAAAGAAGACCTACATATCGAGACAGAGATATCTTATTTGCCATTATTCCGGATTGACCAATCCTAAGGGAGCCACAAATCTTTCTCCAATATTTACATGGCACCCACAATGGTACCTCATGGGGTTGTCATGCCAAACTGTCCAACCCAAACTCACCTGTCAACTAGTACATCTGCTAATCTGCTGTCATTCCTGTAGACCTGAGGCTTCGATGTGAAAGGATTTTTTAGATACATTGACGGTAAAGATGAAATTAGAGATATAAAAATGATATAGAAACTTTGTACACTTAAGTATTGCTTAATTTATTTATTCATTCATAATAACAGTGTTCTAGCCATGGTAAACATATATAGGTTAGGTACCGTTTTGAGAGCTGTGCTTGGTGTAAATGTACCTAAAGTCAACAGAACCTTTACCCTTCTTCTGTCGCAGTCGGGTAAAATAGCCCTGTAGATAGATTTAATTACCAAATTGTGATTTTCTGTGATTATGCGACTCCGCTATTTGTATTTTAAACCTGAAATGAAAACCTGATCTGTGATTTAAATTAATAAGGACTACACATGGTACATATTTATGTCATTTTAATTTTAGATGCCAATATTGATGGGAATTATGTATAGAACCTGCCAGCGAGAGGTGGTTGACGATTTAACAAGTAAATTATAATGAAACAAAAACTCAACTGCGGGGGTAATTTTTTAACATTATGTATCTTAATGCAGTAGGTACCTATCTCAATTGAGACGAATCTAACGACACCTCGATTATTAAAATCCGTCAAGCCATGTAAGCTGTAGAAAACGCCAACCATATGTACACACACTCGACAAAGATTACCCTACTTCTGGCGCAGTCAGGTAAAATTACCCTGTAGATAGATTTAATACCAAACTGTGATTTTCTGTGATTATGCGACTTCGCTATTTGTAAATTCATACTTAAATGAAAACCTGATCTGTGATTTAAATTAATAAGGACTACACATAGTATATAAATAATATAATTTTATTTTTGTTTTGATATTTATAGGTAGGAAATTTGATCTGTGATTTGATGCAATAATTAGTTTAAGAGTCAATAATAAAAAAATAGTTACATATCAACAAGGTCTATCATTTGATATGGTCATAATTAAACTCTAAAATTAGGTTACAAACTTTTGAACGCGACTGTTCGGTCAACACTTTAGGTATAATCCGTTCAGTTAAGAAGGTCATCGATATGTATTAAACAGTCGCTTTTTTGTAGTCATTCGAATTTAGTCGGATAACCATCCGTTGTTAGTATGTTTTGTTTTTTGTTTATTTCTTCTTAAATACGAAATATTTTACGCTGAATTTTCACCATATATTATTTAATTATACGCACAAAATTTTTATTTATACTCCCTTATCTTGCGTTGAGCCAGTCTTTGTATTTTGATGTCAAAGTTTTGATGCCGTTTTTTTGAGTTTTAGTAATATTATTCGTTAACGCATGCATGTGCACTTATGAAACTTTTTACGATCACTGTAAGTGTCGAGCAGGATCGAATACAGTTTTTAGCGAGTTCGTAGGTGTTCTCGTTTAGGTGGTGCAACTTTTTTTCAGATTTTCAACAAAGCGTGATTACTTGAAAACTATACACATTTTCCTGAATCTGATTATGACACAAATTCGCACAAATTAAGAGCTACTCGTGTAAGTTTATTCTAGAGGCGCACATGTAGTGGTTTCCGAGATACAGTATTTCACAAAACGTTACCCCAGCAAAAAACTCAATATAACGAAAACCTTAAGACGCACAAATTTTATTTTAAGGGCACATATTTGTAAAAGTATGAGCCCTCGGTGCATGCAAAATATTTCTCTCTAAGATTATTCGTTTAGAATTTTCCTGCTGGAACGGCGCACTGTGAACCAGAATCCCAATCTAGCTGGACAAAAAGGGTCGTCTCATTTCTATCATTCTTCTAATAAAAACAGTAGGTTATAAACCAGAGGCAACGATTCAGCCATTTTTTTTATCAAGTACCCTCTGCTAATTTAATAATTTCAAATCATCTCCGTTCAAACAGGTTATTTTTACGATGAAATTATTCACTTTCTTGCGTGTAATGAGTCAGGTCTCGAGGTAAATACTAGAGATGATTGTGATAACTTTTATTATGCATCGAGAAGTAGAAGGTATGTTTTACATAATTGACAATAAATTTATTCTGAATACCTATTAATTAATTACTATTCATGTCAAATAAAATAAAAATTGTTAATTTTATACGTTTTTCCGCATTTCATAGACCAGAAACTACTTGCCCCCTCATAACCCCGGGCTAATTTTTATATATGAAAGAGCCACATATCTTTACTTTCAAAAATAGTAATTTATAAACGCCTCACGACAGCACAACTTTGATTTTATTGCAGAAAAGGAAGTGAAGATATCGCGAAGGAAGTTTTTCTACCAGTTGTTAAACTACCCAAAAGACACTAAACGTTCAGGTCTATGCGATAATATAATGAGGTTTAATTTAGTAAATATAACGGAGTATAATCTGTGCGAAATATTTTTAAAAAATAGCCGACTTTGTACGAACTTAGAAAAAAATGGGTTCTGTGTGGAAATCTCGAAAAGGTTTTGAAACAAAGTCGATTGGTGTTCATTGGCTTTGATACACTTGGCCTTAGACTCCAGAAATCAACAATTAGCTAAACTAATAGCTTTTGAACTCCACCGGGTTCCTGAAAAAAACGAAACATGACTTTTCTAAGATTTTTACTTTTCTAACGAAATCCAATAACATCTTTTCTTATTGGATTTCGTTAGAAAAGTAAAAAGCCTGGACTGTTTAGCAAATGTAAGTTTGCCCAGTTGTGATGACTCCAAATCATATGACGCTTACTGGGAGGGGAGGCGCCATACTGAGAGTTTTCCTTCTATCAAATCGGACTCTTAAAAGTGTACGCTTATACACACACGCTATATAAATGTGTATGTCTGAAGTTATGAGTATATGTTTTAATTTTTTGTGTAAGTTCCATAGTGACAGTCGATTGCTTTTGTAGTGGTGTATATATGAATTTGATTTCCCCCTACAAAATGTGACAGACAGATATGTATGGGGTTAACATGCTATGGCTACTCCCCTTGTACCTACTAGTCGCATTGCTCTGTGCTCCGAATAAGTGTTGGAAAAAAATGTAAGCCAATATACCTAAGTAAAGTGGTTTCATTATATTAATATTGCTATCGATTTATTTAATTTCCTTTATTTAGAAATAAGCATCCTAGCATAAATTTATTATATTTACACAAAACTACTGCCAAGACTAATCTAAAGCGGTGAAAATCGATCTATATTACAAGGAAACCACAATTAAACTTATCTAAATCATCCAGTTTTACTTGACCTTCATACACATACGAAATATTTAATAACGGGCGTCAGCTCCAGTTGTATTTTTTTTTAAATATAATTATATGGCTTTTGTTATTTTTAAAATCGTAATATACCACATTCTGTGGATATACAGCGGTTGGAACGTAACACAACTCTTAAATAATATTGTCCAGCTAGATTGGGATTCTGGTTCACTGTGCGGCGTTACTCCAGCAGAAATCGTTTTTTCCTTTTTTTTTCCACAACGTCAATACGCACAAATTTTTTTTTCGGCGCACATATATGGCATAATACGCTCTAAATATAGGTTCCACTCAAATCAGTTTAGGAGCTACTTTTTTGCTGGGGTAACGTACACGTTTCCCGCGCTTACGCTTCGAAATACCGAAACCACGTAAATATTGTGCAGTGGATGGGTGTAATAGTACAAAAACAAATGAAAATTTGTCGTTTTTTAAATTGCCGAGAGACGAAGAAAGCTGAGTAATATTTTAAATCTTATCAATTTGAATGTTTTTACCATTTTATTTGTTTGAACATAAGTAGGTAGGTGATAAGTATGTAAATCGTAAATTAAGGAGTTATTTGAGTCAGGTATTATAAAATTGTTGTATTTTATAGGCAATTCAATGTTTTATAGAATTTGTAGGTAAATAGGTTTTATAGGTAGTCGAAGCGCTCGTGACCCCGCCCACCTAGCCGGTACTTACGCTAAAGGTAATATCAGTTTTTAGATTTCTTTTATATTTTAGTTATGGGTAGGCATAAGATAAACAATATAAATATATAGGTATACCTACCTACTGTGATTCATAATTTATTTTTGGTTTTTACGTGCATTTATAAAAGCGTGTTTTTCTAGGGTTTTTTTAAACCATTCATTTTTTTTTTCCTTACATTCCATTACATTGTTAGTTACATACACGTCAACCTACTAAAAGCTTATTAAAACATGGTTGATTCGTAACATTTGTTTTATTACAACAATCATTATAGGTTCAACCCTAGCGCATTCTTACGATGACGTCACTCGCACAGCGGGCAACACAGTCTCGACGCTATGAGCGCGTGTTTAAGGTACAATTCTTCTCGTTCTGAGCAGCAGGTATTATTATTAAAATTTTGTAGGCTAATATAGCGTAGGTATTGTCGCTTTTGTATGGGAGTGATGTATCTGTTACGTAGTAACTATTTAGTAATCTGTGGTGCCCATATCACTTTCATTCAGTGCGATTATTATTTTATATTGGTACATAGCCCCTTCATGAATTATTTATTCTAAAACTAAGCCCAATTCTCTTCACTTTAAGGTTTAATATAGTTTATTAGCATCATTCAATGTAAAAAAATATTTTTCAAAAAATGTTACATAACCCCTTCATTCACTCACGTCTTCAAATATTGTTGGACATTCTTACAAAACATCATCTAGCCCAAACTATGCTATAAATTTGTGCTATGGGATCTAGACGACTGATAGACATACTTATAAATTTCTAAATACATACATATTATACATAGAAAACACCCAAACTCCGAAAGAAACATTTGTGGATCACACAAATATATTTGGACCGACCCGGGAATCGAACCCAGGACCTCAAGCTTGGCAAGCGGTTACACTACCGACTACGCCACCGAGGCAGTCAAAAGTCAGTATGGATGGAGCCAAGAGTACATTCTTATAGGTCATATATATTTATTTCAGCATTATTTGACCTCTGCATTCCACATTCCGCTGCCTCCTCCACCTCCTTAATGCCTGCCATGGAGCCTTACCCGCTATGCAGTGACCTCATGCTTACATTGAATTATACCACTCACTTACCTTGAAACTGAAAATCTCTTGGGGTGCATTGAATAGAAACCGTTTCTTTTAGAAATTATGTCGATACTTTCACTTTACCATACAGCCACAAACCTTCAATACGGCTTCACATTTTTAGGGTTTCGTAGCCAAATGGCAAAAACGGAACCCTTATAGATTCGTCATGTCTGTCTGTCTGTCTGTCTGTCTGTCTGTCCGTCCGTGTGTCACAGCCACTTTTCTCCGAAACTATAAGGCCTATGCTATTGAAACTTGGTAACTAGATGTATTCTGTGAACCGCATTAAGATTCTTATATAAAACTAGAAAAAAAGCAGTAAATTTTGGGGGTCCCCATACTCAGAACTGAATCTCAAAATTTTTTTTTTCATCAAATCCATACGTGTGGGGTATCTATAGACAGGTCTTCAATAATGCTATTGAGGTTCCTGAAATCATTTTTTTCTACAGTGAATAGTTGGCGCAAGAGACACTTCCAAAGCGGAAAAATGTGTGTGTCCCCCCCCTCTAACTTCTATACTAAGAGAATGATAAATCTAAAAAGAAGATATGATGTACATTGCCATATAAACTACCAACGAAAATTGGTTTGAACGAGATAGAGCTGGTTGTTTTTTTTTAATACGTCATAAACCGCAATTTTCGGTTAGAAAAATCACTACCACTGCGAACGTGTTAAAACATTAATCCAAGTTACAACCTAACTATAAGAACTTTTATATTATGTTACTTGCTGCTACGAAACCCTTCATGGGCGAGTCCAACTCGCACTTGGCCGGTTTATTTTGCATGGAAATGTGATGTCTGGGAGTTCCAATATAGGTCTCACTCTGGTTACATTACTGCCTATGATGATTTTAGAGATCCGTCCCTACTAATATTATAATTGCGAAAGTAACTCTGTCTGTCTGTCTGTCTGTTACGCTTACACGCCTAAACCGCTGAAGCGATTTCGATGAAATTTCGTATATATTATATCGTATTATAGTGTGAGTCCCTGGAAGACATAGGCTTTTTTTAACCGAATACGCAAAAAGAGGGTAATGATTTTACGCGACTTCTACGTGGAAAAAGTCGCGGGAAAAATTATTGGTACCTACATACTAGCTAATTAACGCTTATAGTGACTTTAAATGGGTTGTTAGCAAAATATTTGCCAAACATTTTAGGTACCCCTAGGCACCCCTCTGGGAGCTATGTGACAAAATATCATTTTTCTCATTTTCTTTAAGAAAATATGTCTAGTTCGTTTTTTACAGTTATAATTGTTGATAAACTACATTTTAGCTTAGTACTGACCTACCCACATCAAAAATAATATGACTAGCATACGGGACGGGAACTGGTGGTACTATTTGCATTGTAGGTATTCATTGACGTGTCGCAAGTGCCTATGTTTATGGATTATGCGAAATAAATGTTTTTTGAGTTTGAGTTTGAGTTTGGATCGGGAGTTTTTGAGAGATACTTGTAAGCAGGCGATTATAAGTTTATCCTACTTTTTTAGCAACATTTATGTATTGTATAGTGATTTACCATTAAGATTTGAAGGAAATAATGTATTAATAAAAAAAAACAATAACGGTTCATATAAAACATATATCATAGTTATAAAAATACAAAAACGTACTTATAAAATAAAAAGTGGTAAAATAATGGCTTAAAATAAATAAAAATATGGAACCGAAACGATTCAATTAACATGTATGTACATTAAATAATCAAACAAAATTAGAATTACATAAACTTTAAAAAAATAGTAGCTTAAAATAAACAAAAATATATAACACAGACAATTAATGATTCGGAGGAATTCTACGACGCATGTATGTAATTTATGCATGTATGTATTATACTGGGTGTAACAAAATTACCTCTCCAAATTTCATGAGATGACTTGGCATCGGAAATCAAATACAAATATTTAATAAAAAAGGGGGGTTAATTTTTTAATTTTTTTGTCGCACGTTAAGAATTCGTTTTTCACCGCGGCAATTCGAGGTAACATGGTCGCCGTGGCAAAACAAACACGGAGCACCCGTCTGGCTGTCGTTGTCGCTTTCTACTGCCGCTCAGTAGCGATAGAAAGGGTGAAAATGAAAATTAATAGGACCTTTAAAACGGATTTACGGTTAAAGTATTCATGTGATTTTTTTTTCTTCATTTTTGTAATGTTTCTTGACTGATGCCACGTCACGTGACGAAATTTGGAGAGGTAATTTTGTTACACCCAATATAACGGGTGTTTTTTATAGAGGTATAGAACTTTAAGTTGGCAAAACTTTTTTAACTGGCTGTAATTTTGTCAGCTGTAAAGTGATTTATGTTAGGCTTGGTTTGGCATTTCAACATGAATAGACTGACGCCTGAACAACGCTTCCAAATTGTGCAAATTTATTTTGAAAATCATGGTTCTGTCCGAAATACGTATCGCGATTTTCATAAGCGAATTTTGTTTAGCGGTGAAGCTCGCTTTTGGTTGAATGGATATGTCAATAAACAAAATTGCCGTATTTGGGATGATGACAATACTCAAGTGTATGTAGCGACACGGTTACATCCAGAAAAACTGACTGTGTGGTGTGCTTTATGGGCTGGTGGAATAATTGGTCAGTACTTCTTTAAAAACGATGCTGACCAGAACGTTATAATCAATGGTGACCGCTATAGAAAGATGATCATTGACTTTTTCGTTCATCAATTGGACAACCATGACGTGCAGGAGTAGTGGTTTCAACAAGACGGCGCAACCTGTCACACAGCTCGTGCCACAATTGATTTATTGAAGGAAACGTTTGGTTACCGCATAGTGTCACGTTTTGGACCCGTGGATTGGCCTACAGGATCGTGCGATTTAACGCCACTTGACTATTTTCTGTGGGGATATGTGAAGTCTCTAGTTAATGCCGATAAGCCCGAAACGATTGACCACTTGGAGGACAACATTAGGCGCGTTATTGCCGATATACGGCTACAAATGTGGGAAAAAGTCATCGAAAATTGGACCTCTAGATTAGACTACGTCCGAGTTAGCCGTGGCGGTGATATGCCAGATATCATATTAAAATCATAATGCCAGAAGATTGTCTTTCGAATAAAGTCATTTCATATCAATAAAAACTATCACCTTTGTTTTATTCCATTTCAAAGTTCTATACCTCTAAAAAAAACACCCTTTATTATGATTGGTCTTTTTTTGCTTTTATTTTTAATTTATGGTAAGATAGGTTCAATTTTTATTTATGATTGTACATTATTGTAAGTATTTTTTGCCAAGCCATTAAAGTTCTATTAAATTAAAACTATGTACATTAAATGATTAAACATAACTTGAAATATGTAGACAAAAAACAACATTATCCGAAGCTTCCGTTTCTGAATCTTCTTCTGCTTGCGCAGAGACTAACAATTCTACAGTATCTATAAATTCAATTTCAGAAACTTCTAGAATTAGTAGATTTAAAGTTTCATTAAACAATGCCTTCTTTTGCTTTTTATATATCCGTGGCCGTGTTTGTGCTAAAATTGGGTTGGATGAAATCAGCAAATTATTTAGAACATCTTCATTGCAAGCAATGCTATTTATTTTACGTGAATGGTGTTCTCTGTATTTTCTGAAATCCTTATTACTTGACTCATATAACTCTTCCGAAAGAATTCCTATCGGAACTATAGATAAATGTTGAATAATTTACGGCCCGTGAACTAATAACTTATGAATACTTGATGGCATGTAATGTAGTACCAGGGTGGCAGAGCTTTACATAGAATTGTACCCTTGGTACTTCATGCTACAAGTATTCATCAGTTATTTTATTAGTTAGACTTCTAGAAGTTTCTGAAATTGAATACATAGATACTGATGAATAATTAGGCTCTGCACAAGCAGAAGAAGATTCAGAAACGGAAGCTTCTGATTATGATTTTTTTAGTCTACCTTTTTCTAATTTTGTTTGATTATTTAATGTACATACATGTTAATTGAATCGTTTCTGTTCCAGATGTTTATTTATTTTAAGCTAATATTTTACCACTTTTTATTTTATAAGTAAGTTTTTGTATTTTTATGACTATGATATATGTTTTATATAACGTGTTATTTTTTTATTTGATTAATACATTATTTTCTTCAAATCATAATGAAAAATCACTATACACTACATAAATGTTGCTAAAAACGTAGGATAACCTTATAGTCGCCTGCTGAAGTATATCTTAAAAACTCCCGATCCCGTATGCTAGTCATATTATATTTGATGTGGGTAGGACAGTACTAAGCTAAAATGTAGTTTATCAATAATTACAACTGTAAAAAACGAACTAGACATATTTTCTTAAAGAAAATGAGAAAAATGATATTTTGTCATATAGCTCCCAGAGGGGTGCCTAGGGGTACCTAAAATGTTTGGCAGAAATTTTGCTAACAACCCATTAAAAGTCACTATAAGCGTTAAAATCAGAAAACACGAGAAAATCGCATGCTATCCCTTTTTTAATGTGCTTTTCCATACATTGAAATCAGTTTTTGTCGAATATTTTTTAAAATTGAAGTCTAATCAAAATTGTGTAGTAGGTATTATTTTCGACTACAATTATTAAGATAAACACATTGGCATCATTAGTTTTTTTTAAATCGGGAAAAAATGTTTCAAGATTCCTATGTCCGCCGATTTGTATGAATCGATCCACTGTGCGCCGGTTCTTTTCAAAACACGGCAATAGGCTCACCGTCTATTTCGTGGGCTTCGGCCTACCCCTTCGGGGTTAAAGGCGTGACTATAATATGTATTGAATAGGCTCTGGCTCCGAAACAAATGAACTGCCTTTAAAAATCTTTCACAGTTTCAAACAGTGGCAGAATTTTTCAAATGGAATTTTTAAAATGAGTAAGTTGCCGGCCTCAAATTCATGCGAGAAAGACAGCTGCAGATCAGACTGAATAACGAAAATAAATAAAAAGTCAAAATTCCAGTTTCCGCCTAACCTGGCATCTGTTTTTTTAATGTGTGGAAATCCTACATGGATGCTATGTCGGACTCCTACCGACTAAAACCACGCAATGCCTTAAAACAGTCTATGGCCGTGAGTCCCGGGTAAGCTCAGGGTTCCCATTCCACTTTGGCTACCACCGCGGCCTCGCCTAGATGGTTCGGGTACCCGCTACTTGGGGAAAGGGGGGGGGGGGGGGTTGTTGGATGCAATCCCACTACTATGAGGGGTGAAGAGACGTGCCACCGTCGTGGCCTGCTTCTGTAAGAACGACGAGCAGCCGACTCGCCGTTCTCAGGCCCTGGAGGCCGGAAGTTCTGGGCGTGAAGCACCGGCGATGACCCTGTCGCCGATTGCGGAACTCGGTATCTATTTTCTCCTTCAATCTATTCAAGTATTTCGCATATTATCGTAATTAATTCAAATGTAACATGAGAGACAGAGACCAAGCATTGTATCGCTGCCTACCTTACCGCAGTTATTGAGGCAAAGGTATGAAATTAACCACTATGTACCCAAAATAATTATTTGTTAACTCAACAAACTTCTAAAAGCAATATCTGAAGTTACGGCTCACTAGTATTGCAATTGGAAAATAACATTAAAACTAAAATTGACTTTGAAACCAGTTCAGAAGTGTTAAACCCTTGGGAATATCCTGTTATTGGACAAGCCAACTAATATTGTACCGAAACATTGTTGTGCCTCTCACAACTTTAAAGGTTGTGAGAAATGAATTTTATTGCGCTCTACCCGATGCAGAGACGTGCTATCCGCTTTATAGATAATCCAGAGGTAACAGCAAGCCTTGAGTCGCTGAGAAGCGTAGATCCTTTTTCTTACATGAGGTATATATATCCTGCATGGATCATATGTCGAACTCCTAACGACTAAAAAACCTCACGTATCCTGCCTAACAGCCTACGGTTGGGAGCCTCGGGTAAACTCCCAACAGAGAAGCTTAGATCCTGAACTATATTGTATCGATTCTACTCCGGTAAGTGTACTGAATAGCTCTTCACTAATTTTAAGCTCTCTTTTTCGATCCCGAGCAACACGTACCGTGTAGAGGTTCTGATCTCGTAAAGTGGAAAGAATCTCTCTTTCTTATTGTTTTTCTGTCAAACATGATGATTGGAACGTTCTACCAGCACAAGTGTTTCCCTACGCTTATAACACCGGGTTCTTCAAGCGGAGCGTGAAAAGGCACATCATAGGGCCGGCGACTTGAGAACCACTGTCAATATCTTGTGAACTGAGATGGTGACCCTTGTCTCTGCATTTCGTCATGGATTTCCGGGCAGCGGCGGCTGCGCGATTTACGCGAGCTGAATATAAAAAATTGCAAATCCTCTAGCTAAGTCTCTAGCAGATAATCAGACGGACGGACATGGCAAAACTGTAAGGCTTTGTTGACCGCTAAAAAGTCTGTAGGTACTGGATACAAATAGGAATAACGATTGGTGCCTCTACGCCCGTCTGGCAATTAGTCGTCGATTATCGCCTATTTGCATGGAACGTTTTGATAGCAAAGCGCAACGCAAACTTCCCACAAAATCGACCAGTCTCTCGAGTATGGAATGAAAGTATAAAATTAATACAGAGCCACATGTTTTTCAAAAGAGTAATATTTCGCCTACGTCATTTTGACCAACAAAGTGTATTATGGAGATTATCTCAAATGAACCGAATAGCATATCCTTAATGATCAAACTTTATTGCTAAAACATTTCCAGCAACTCCTAATGGCCTGAACTGAAACGCCCAAGTTGTTGGAAGTAGTATTTTTCTTAGCCAATTCTTATCCAAGACACTTTGTTAAAGACTTGCTTGTCATCGCTCATCGCTCTGGATAATTTATTAATGATTTCAAAATTATAAGTAGATACAAATAATTCCGCCTATTATTTTAACTTTTTCTATTTTCATTGTACTTACTAGCCCGCGTTAGGATATGGTGCAAAGAGAAATTTAGCAGCACTAATCCTTTCCCTAGTCTCATCTATATTATTACTAATATTCATCAAAATTGGTGGCCTCCCGCGCCGCATCGAGCGCCTAGGGTTCCTACTCTACCACCAGCCTGCGTCGCGGTACATTACTTTTTAAGATGAATTAAGATATTCACATTTGCATCACGCCTTTCTAGAAGTGGTAGGTAGAGGCATAGATACAATACGCCCACATTTAACCATGAGAATTTGTGATACCTACCTAATAGCCGGTGAGCCTATTGCTATGTTGAAATTGACAGGCGCAGACTGTAAATTCATTTTCACAAAGTTGTGAGGACGTATTAGTATGCCTATGCTATGTTTTACGTATCTATTATGTTTTTTACGTTTCCATGTCTGTAATAGAGTTGGGGAGGGAGCGGGAGAAAATGGACACCCCAACACCCCCTAGGTGAGGCCGAAGTGGTAGCCATCTGTAGGTTTACCCGGGGCTCCCAACTGTAGGCCTTAAAGTAGGATAAGTGAGGTTTTTAGTCGGTAGAGTCGGCATAGCATCCTTGTAGGATTTTCCTCACGTTAAAAAAAGGCAAGTATTATTAGGTAGTAGGTACGTAGCTTTTCATTAATCTGTATTTTTGTGTCCAACAGCCGTAACATTATGTAAACGACTTTCCTTTTAACATTTTGATTGATATTTTCAGCATAAAATCTTTATTATTTATCACAGTTTAGGTAGGTACTTTTTCCTTTAATTTTGCGCTTGGCATGCTGATGTGATGAATTTTTCGGAAGGGTCGGAGGTTAAAATAAGAGATTATTTTCAGGGCAGCCATTAGGTGACTCGGCTATAATTTTTGTTTCGCGCTTTTTTTCAAGAATAATTAAATATGTTATTTAGCTGGTAGATCAACATTATTATTGAAGTACTTAAGTTACCAACTTACAACTAAAAATATGGCAACTACTGAGGTTGTGGTTAATTTGAATGTTGTCATGAAATTACATTGTCGATTTCTTCTTGCAATTTAAATGATCATTGCACTGTATATCATCCACAGATCCTTTCAGATTAACGCCATGCCATGTGACAAGTTTGAATTATCAGAGACTAGATGATGTTCGCGAAATTCGGTACCAGTTTCCGCTTTCCGTGGGAACATTTTCCCGGGATAAAAAGTAGCCTATGTGTTATTCCAAACTATAAGCTATCTCTGTACCAAATTTCAGCTCAATCCGTTCAGCCATTAAAACATGATTGAGTAACAAACATTCAAACATCCAAACATCTAAACATCTAAAATCCAAACATCTTCACAAACTTTCACATTTATAATATTAGTAGGAAGTAGGATTAGTAGGATAACGCCAATTTGCCTCTTTCTCTTGAATGGGTAAATTTGAAATCATCCAATGTTGCCGACTATGAGTTTTAAAGTGACATTGGTTTTGTTCAAATGTCATATTCAAACGTGCATCTTATCATTAGATAGATCTTACAGAATCAGAGGAGTAATGTATGCGGGACGTAGGCAAGTACCTACCCAGGGAAAAGAATCTAAGATGCTCTCCGAACCTAAGATCCAATGCAACTTATCTCATACATACTCTCTATATATGGTATATTATCATTAACCATCCTCAATAAATTGACTATTAAAGTGTAAAATTATTTTTGAAATGCATTCAGTAGTTTCTGAGATCCTAGCACTCTTCAGTTTCTGATCTTTGGTAGCAAACGTAAAAAAAGTCCAATACCCATAGCAAGCAACGCATTTATACAACACATCAAATATTGACTCTCGTATCATTTACAAACAAAAAACATTGTTATTAAATCATTTTGGACGTAACAGGAAATTACATTTCCCTGCACAAACAGTTTGCTTTGTGATGAGGTTCGGGAATCTCGTATGGTTGATAGAAACAGACATATTTTGTTTATTGATAACCTTGATTAAAAAGTATTTTATTTTTCAACATACATAGGTACCCTTTCATATTCCTTTGGGATTAAAGGCGTGACCATAACACGCCTTTAACCCCAAAGGAGTAGGCAGAAGCTTACTGCAATGATCGTTTACATAACACTGACTGAAAATTGCTTACTGCAGTGATAGTTTACAGAACACTGAGTCCACGGGGCCACGAGCACTTCATTCATCTTTTTCAAATACCTAGTGTTTTTTTCTATTAACATTTTTTAGATATTTCCCATCATTCATAACAGGTATTTGATAATATTTTCATTTATAATACTTATTATAGTCACGTCTTTATCCCCGAAAGGAACGGTAGAGGCGTGCTATGCTTATTCGCTATACTCCAACATTTCTCCATTAGCATTTTTTTTCTCACGCAACAGACATTTGCTATGCGAAAAAGGAAAGGCGCACGTTGCTACTGCCCGCTGTTGAAATTTCAAGCCACCTCTGAGACTTTAGGCTTAACGTGCCTTCTGAAGCTCGTAAATAGAAATATCACAAAGTGGTAACACATCTGAGGAACGGCCATAACGAAATTATTTAACACAGTGATTGTTTACAGAATACTTAGTTAGCGAGCCTCATAGTGAGTGGAACCATGCATACGAGTACTACCTGTTCGCTCTAAGTTTGCCAGTCGCCTCCCATACTACGCCTCTACACCAGCCTCACGCTATCGGCAAACTTAGAGCGAAAGAACAGTTGATGGGAACAGTTTACGAAAGTCAGGTGTAAAGCATATAATCTTATAAGTCACAGAACTAATGGGAAAAAAAATACCAGTAGTTCTGCCAACAGAACAGGTGGAAGTAGGCGCGAACGTGGAATAGCTTTGAAATTGTTTTGTAAATCAATAGCGCACCACAGTGCCTTTAAAATTCCATTTATAACCAAATTAGTCTGAACCTGACAACTAGACAATCTGACGTAACGTATTTATCAAACCGTGAAAGTTTATAACACGTCTAATTGAAATGCGGCAGGCGTTCAGCGAATCTGAATTTTTTACCAACTCATTCACCCTTTGGCGGAGTATTTTAAAATACATTTATATTTAGTCCTAAAACTTTTCCGACGACCGTTTTTTTGGGTTTCGTCTGACGGTATTTTTACTTTCACGTTTTTTGGGAACGTGTCCCGAATTGAGAGGATGACTATTTCGGACATACCTACTTACCAACTAAATTTTCATTTCATTTCAGTGAATTTATTTCTGGGTGTTAAATGTTAATCCTTCATGAAATGACAGTATCTGTGAATTCTGATGCATATTCAAGTAGATTGTCAACACTGGTAATACAACTGATTTTTTTCTGGAAAATCCTACATGGATGCTATCGACTAAACCTACACGTATCCTACCTAACAGCCTACGGTTGGGAGCCCCGGGTAAGCCCTCGGAAGGATACCCCAGGAATCGTTTCCACAATAGTATTTTTTTAAGACCTTTGTAACTCATGGTTGCACACTTGGCTGTTGATTGATAGTAGGTCGTAATTGACTTAACATCATGCCATCCTTTTAGCATTGTTCACCATTGAATGTTGCTGTGACATCTTTGTCAGGCGCTAGTAAAACAACGTATAATTAGTAAACCAATAGAAACTATGAATCGACTACTCTTGTATAAATACTCTTTTCAGGACATCTCCCTAATTTAATAAGTAGCTTTTTATAGGTGTGCAAACTTACATAGGACCTAACAGGGAAATATGTAAGTATGAAAAAAAAACTCACAATGTTACGTTACAACTCATAATGACATAATGACATAACCTAAATATTACTTTTAGTCCCTCTCTATAAAATAGATTTCAGAGGGGCTTATGGCGAGACTTTGTCTGTAGTCTGTGACTCTGTTGCATTATATTACGTCACTAGGTCACGTGGATCATCTGTTCAAAGTTTGAAATAAAACAAAAATGACAACGTCAATCGGAGTGAACTTTTACTTTCACAGAGGGGCAGTTGCGTGAGACCAGGGTGAGACTGTCTCACGGCTTCTTGTTAATATGTGTGGACCGCATTAACACTTCAAATCCACACTGAGTCTTTGGCGGAAAACAGTATCACCATAGGAGAAAAAAAAACAGTGATAATACAACAAGAATGATCGATATTTCGATCAACCATATTTTTGTGTATGTTTTCCTTAAGCGCACACTCTCACTTGCACAACAGTAGCGAGTTTGTCGAGGCAACCGGCTTGACTTTACTTTAGTAAACATTGTCAATGCAGTGTGACTTTTGGATTACAGTGGACGTACGTAATATACACAACCATGTTTAATTCTAATATCTCATTTGGAACATGTACATTGTATCCACTACATTCTATTATATACGTCAAAGTTGTCATCACTGTGTTATCCGTCATAACAGGCATCGTTGGTGTTACATCATGGACTTTCATCAACAATTTCAGGTGCATCAAAAATTACGTGATTTTAAGTATCATTTTCAATAACGCAATGAACACTTTGATGAGTTGTATCGAATGGGATTGTTTCGTTCGAATGAATTTCAATTTTAACGAACTGGTATTTGTGGTTATATTATTGTTATGGCGTTACTTTTTTATTACATTGAACTACTGGTTATTAGTGATGTGCTATGTGCTTTATAATGATTTAGTTAAAGTATATAACGACCTCAACTCAAAACAGTATTTCAAGGTTAATATGTTCGCGTGGGGACTACCCTTGGTATTTTTTACATTAAGTACTATTATTTCACCACTATCTATGCAATATTCTTCTAGGTATTATTTTCCAACTGAATTAATAAGCCAGTATCTACCAATTGTTTTGAACTTTGTTTTGTACTTGCGAAAATTGTACGATTTGTTTAAGGCAAAGAATTTGAAAAGGTCAAAATTACTATCTTTTATACTTATAACAGTAATATTTGTTTTTAGTGAAATATTTATGTTAATAATTCTTTCTTTGCCTCTTTGGGAAATTGAAAACGTTAATTCCTGGTTATTGATCACAATTGTAATCTTAATACAATTTAGTCCAATTGTTTACTTTTTAAATGTGAACCAGAATATATCAGTTTGGGATGAATATTATAAAGGAGGTTCGTATAATAAGTCTGATCTCAGGAAGTTGGATTGCGAGAATCTAAGCTAGCTTACTTTTAAATACAAAATTTTTAAAAAGTCTAAATCAAATGTTATTTTATTTTATGATGCCTACGATTAACACACAGAACCAGTATTTCTGATTTGATACAAAAACTGTTTTAGAAACTTTCTTTCTTCGTTTTATGGTAGATTAAAATTCTATACCCAAATGCGGTCATTCACCCTATAATAATAAATTATTTCAAGCATCATTAGAAACCTATCAGCTACCTAAGTATAACCTTTTAACGACTAATGTTTGTCACTAATAAAATTCTAATTACCGTTCAATATCCAGTGTTAATGGTTTAAAATTGAGCCGTATACGACGTTTGAACATTTCCGAGTCCATAAAAGTAACAAATAAATAGACTATTGTCTCATACATAACCAAGAAATACCTACCTCTAGGTTATAGCTGTCATCATTACTCCGTCAGTAAAATATTGTAGAATAAATTTTATACAGCATCATACAGCCCCTCGTGACCCCGCGGACTCAGTGTTCTGTAAACGATCACTGTAGTAAGCAACAATAGATGGGCGACCACCTCATCCTCTTTGTGACATTCATTTGCGAGCGTTTCTGTGCTTCAGAAGGCAAGTTAAGCTGTTGGTCCCGGTTGCTAGTAAAATGGCAGTCGTTAAGCCAAGTAAATAGCGTGATAAGGGAAAAATGTGGTATAACAGAAGATGTAGTGACTAAGATCGAAAAAGGGATGCTTAGATGGTTTGGACACGTGGAAAGAATGGATGAGAATAGACTGACAAAGCAGATTTATGAGGCGAGAATGAATGGACAAACTGGTAGGGGTCGACCTCGGCGTACGCATGCCAATCAAATCAGAGACCTTCTGGAAAAACGCAAGGTCAAGAGTACCCTTAACCGGCGAGCGTGTATGAAGACAGTTATGAAAGTAGAAGAAGCGAAAGTTGTATGTCAGGATCGTAGCAAGTGGAAAGCAATAGTCTCTGCTTACCCCGATGGGAGACTAGCGTGATTATATGTATGTATGTATGTATGTTAAGCCAAGTTGAAGGCCTTTATGGGCGGCTTGAAAAATTTCAACAGCGGGTTGTCACAACCTGCGCCTGACCATATCAGCACGGCAATACAAAAAAAATGGTATAATTGGGGTATAATTTACGAATTCGGATGAGTTAACCACTAACCCAGCGGGGTGTTTCGCCTCGTCCCTAGTCCCTACAGAATAACCGAATAGACTAGATCCCGACAACCCGGCTAGGGGGCTGTCCTGGAATGAGGAACATCACCTTGGTGGCGGAGCTACAGGGGCTGCCTTCCAGCAAGTACACCCGGATGGATAAACTGGTCCTAGAAGAAAACTTGTACATAACACTGTACCTAAGTACACATACATAAAGTGGGTATTTCCGTTGCCATTTGTCACGTCAACTCTTAATATAATTACCTTTAATTTAGGTATAGAGCTCAAGCTGATGCCCGCAGCTTCGCCCGCGTAAAATTTGTTCACGTTCCCGCTTACCGTGGGAACTTATTCCCAGGATAAAAAGCCTATGTGTTATTCCAGACTATAATGTATCCCTGTAATTTCAGCCAGATCCGTTCAGTGGTTCGAGCGTTAAAGAGTAACAAACATCCACACTCACAAACTTTCGCATTTATAATATTAGTAAGATTAGTAAGATTCATTTATATTCATTAAGCCAATACAAATACGTTTAATAACATGTGTTTAAGTAATAATATCATTGGTTATAAACTTTAATGTTTACTCAATATCTAAGTAATGCGTACTTTTGGTTGAAGGTAAATTCAAATGATATTATTTCAGGTGTAACTATACCTAAGGTCACGATTTGTTTTTAGGGTTCCGTACCCGAAGAATAAAAACAGAACCCTAATACTGAGACTTCGCTGTCCTTCTGTGTGTCTGCTGTCATGAACTCATGAGGCTGTATCTCAGGACCCGTGATAGCCAAAGAGCTGACATTTTTACAGATGATGTACTTCTGTTACCGCTATAACAGCAAATAATATCATAAAAAATCCAAATCAAGGGGGTTCCCATTCATCATACAACAAACATGACGTTTTTGCTAATTTTTGGTACGGAACGCACCAATTGGCAGATATTTTGCTGGAAATTTAAAGCGATCAAGTCCTATTTGCACAGTTTTCTGTACGTGTAGAAATCCTTATCGGATGACATGCCGGGCTCCTCTTTCTCTTAAAAAGAGAAAGAGAATGTAGAGAAAGAGTAAATGGAGAAATTTAGGGAAGGCTTATGCCGCAGAGGTAACTTCTGCATAAAGTTTTCTTTATTTTCAAAAAAATATCTTTTGTATTATGAATATGTGTGTAGTAGGTAGTATAAGCCCCGCACGTTGATATTGCGCTTGGCGGCCATCTTGGTGACCACTTGGTGACGTATGTCCGCCGAGCAGTCAGTACTAAAAAAAATACCGTACGCAGCTTCGCGAGGCCAGCGCGCGCTCGCGCTACGTCACGATGACGTCACTTAGCTGTCATTATGACAAGGTTCCAGCGCAATACCAACTTGCGGGGCTTATAATAAAGATTTCTTTATTTTTTCGGTTAGTTAGACTGTCTACGGCCGGTAGTCCCGGGTACTTAAGCCATCGGAAGTATTTCCCAGGGTCTTGCTTGCACAGTGGTCTGAAAACATTACTTCCTAAGGTGGAGATAGCGGATGTTTTCGTTCTTCGTAAGTCCCAATCTAACAGTAACATAGGTAGTTGTTAAGCTGCCATACCATGCTTTCCGGAAGACGAGGCAGACTCAAAAAGACGTAGCTTGACGTGGTAGAGGAAATCTTGTCGGCTGTTGGCCTCACTATATTATGTAAATGTATACAGTGCAATATGGGAGATGACCTTACTAAATTGTTAGAACATGCTGCCTACTACGACTACTAAGACTAAGGCTAGATGGCGCTTATCTCGACATAGTCAAGATAACTGTTCAATATTGTAATTTAAATGATAACTATGTGTTTTGTGTTATATCGACACCTAGAATTATTAATTGGAATTGTAAATAACTGCTATGTTTTGCTTAATATTGTGTAATTAAATGGTATTGTCTATTTAGCAGCTTCTGGGGGAGAAGGTATAAATGGCGCGTGAGATTATAGTGAGGTCTCTTTGTGACTGATTGCTTAGCTAGGGGGTAACTCTGCCCAAATAAATGCAGATGTAAAAGTTGTAGCAGTGTTTTATTTTATTTCTGAAGTGTATCTATTTAATAAAATAGAAGGGTATTTTTTGTGGAAATCCGGCATGGATGCTATTAGATTCTTACCGACTAAAGTCACATAATGCTCTACCACTAAAGTAGGTAGTGCTTTGGATGCAACTGGGGTTAGCGCTGTAATGATAATGACAAAGAATCTCTTCTCTTCTCTCCTATTATAAAATTGTAAAAATAGCTGATTCAAGATAAATTTGAAAAAATAACTGTAGGTAATCGACTAATTTAGGGCTTCTGAGTTGAAATCTATAATTTGTTTTCGTCGTGTCTGTTTGTTTGTTTATTTGTTCGGGGTTGGAGCAAAATTCAGTAGCTTGATCATAATAGTACTATTACGATTGTGTACTGTATTTTTTCAACTTAAAAATCACTGTATTGGCCATCAAAATCGGTTCAGCGGAAATGATAATACAGTTTGACCTATGTAAAGTTTAATAACAGCTCTATGCATTGGACAGGACAGGTCAAAGTCGATTGGTTATTAGGCGAATGAAGTCGCGGGCAAAAGCTAGTATATCATATATTAGGTGCAGATACGAATGTATGTTCAACCCAGTTCAACCAAGGAGTTTTATAACAGCAGATGCAATCACTACCAATCCGATATGGTTCCGGTAAGTTATGAGTTTCGATTAGATATTGAAGAGGCTACAATTGGATTGGGTTTTACGACTGTTAATCTATTATTCGGTTTTCTAACCTGTGGAAATCTGTATGAATGTCATGCCGGGCTCGTACTGACTAAACCAAAAATAATATAATAATATTACATACTAGCTTTTGCCCGCGACTTCGTTCGCGAGGTGATTTTATCTATTAACCAATCGACTTTGACCTGTCAATGCATGAGCTAGGACTTGAGGACCACTGTCAGAAGTCGTACGGACTGTAAGAGTGGCCCAAAACCGCTAGATCCGTCATTGCTCTCGATCAGGTTGGCAATGTCAATATTGCGAGCTTATTATTAAAAAAAAGTAATTAAGGGGCACGAATTAGAGGTGTGAAGTGCAACAAGTGGTGTTACAGCAAAGAAAATCTCTTCCTTTCTTTCTTACATTTTGGTCGTTTTGCCTTTTTTTTTATGGGAAAATCCTCAGAGGATGTTATGCCGGACTCTTACCGACTAAAAAACCTCACGTAACGCCTAGGGAATGCAAATCTCGCGAGATTCGGCTCGAGCGAGATCTCGCGAGATTACAGATAACAATAGCGCGAGATCTTTTTTGGCATTTTTGTGTGTTTATTCTTTGAAATAATCACAATATTTGAATAAAATTACGAAAAAAATAATGAGAATTGTAGGTACTTCTTGTGAAATAAACATTTAAGTAACTATTTATAAAAAAAGTTATATATACCATATATTTTATACTTACATTATTTGAGGCACCTACATAGTTTTTTAAAATAAACTTGAAACATCAAATATGTGAGCGATATACTAGAAGTTTAGAGACTTATTAACAAACATGCTAAGTATAATATTAATTTACAAAAGAATATCCTTTACAATACTGTTTTCATTATTTTGTTTTCTCTGTTTACTGTAATTTGTGTGTACATAAACTAATAAATAAATAAATAATAAATAATGTCTAAACATTATAAATTATTATGAATTATTTAAAAGTAGGTACCTCCTCACAAAACACAATGAGCTTAGAGTAGAATCTGTTAAACGCGCCACTGAAAAGGCGCTTTCCGATTCAATTCTAGTGGGAACCATCGATCGAAGGCAGTCATCACTTCTTTTTACAGGCTGAAATGCCTTGTCTAAGTTTACTAAAACCTCATTTTATTCCGCACTCAAAGAGTAGTCCGGATCTGCTTCCAGGCCCAAGTCGATAAAAGCTTTCCTGACACACATCTTGACTCTATTATATAGTCAAGAGTAGAAATCATGTCTTCTAGGCTCGGCCAACGGGTTTTACTTTATATCTTTATACATAAGTTAGAACTTTATATCTTTCCAAATTCTTGTTTCATGTAATTTGCAGAGTATCCGTTTTACTAGGTGATCTTTTAAAGTGTCATCAATTTCCTGTCTTTCTCAATAATGCCCACATGTTCTGCATATAGCAGTTCGCGTTCACGCGCAATTATTTTTATGTTTGAGTGCAATCTCGTTAACCTCGCGAGATCTCGCCTATTTTTCGGCCGAGATCAATCTCGTAAAAAAAGGTCGAGATTTCGCGATTTCGAGATCTCGCGAGATCGAGATTGCATTCCCTAAACGCCTAACAGCCTGTGGTTGGGAGTCCCGGGTAAGCCCTCGGAAGGATGACTTAGAGCGTGTCTTAAATTAATGCATAGCATAAAATACTGGGACATCCTTCCGAGCACTTACCTTGGGCTTCTGGCTGTAGGCACTGTGTGGGTTTAGTCCGTAAAGAGGCATAGCATCCATGAGTGAGGGACTTCCACACGTTAAAATGATAGCACAAGTGTGATATTGCTATGATATTTTGGTTAGGTAGGTACTTAGGTATGTACCTAATTAGTATTACTATGTATTTCATAAACCTATCAGAATTATTTCTTCAGGTCTTATTTTTTCATGTTTGTGTCAAATAAGGCAATTAATAGGACTAACGACTTTGACCACACAATACACGCGTCCTTCAAGCTAGGAAATGTACTTAGTAAAAATCATTTGCAAGTCTTTTTCGTCATTTTTTAAAACAAGCCCCTTAACTTAACGAAGGGTACCCTAGATTCGTATACGCACACGTTAAATCGAAATAAATATCAAAATGCTCATTGACGCAAATCAAAAACAGAAAACAGATATTTCGGGTAAGTCTATGTCCACATTCATTTCGCTCGTATTTTTTGGAGATTTCTATACAATATGTGATGTATCCACTATAAACTGCGATACAAATAAATGTGATAGAATAAAAATGAAGATTAAATAGGTGAAGAAGATATTTCGCGAAATTTTTCCTCTTGTCAGTTCTCATACAAGTTTGTTCTACTTGTCCGACGCGACGTACGCACAGCGGGATTTCCGAGGCAACCGGTTTGTTTTCACAGTCAGACACACACATTTAGTACTGTCAGATATTTGGATTAAAGTGGACGTGCGCTAAAAATGACCATGCTGTATAGACCTGTGAACGAAACTTTGTGTACAATTTTCCCATTACATCCGGTAACATGCCTGAGAATTGTTACCATCGTGTGTTCTATATCAACCGTTATCCTTGGTATAGCATCGTGGATGATCAAAAACAAGTTCAAGTGCTTCAAAAACTACGTACTTTTGTGTTTAATTGTCACCAACGCTATTCACATAGTGATTGGGAGTATCCAATGGGAATGTGTCCTCGAAAACACACTCTACAGCCCGATGTCCATTATTGTGTTTATAATTATGCGTTACTTCTCCAATATTACCATAGCCTGCTGGTTTATTGTGTTGTGTTACCTGTTCTATACAGATTTACTCAATGTTTCTAATTGTAACATCACAAAACGGTATCTCAAGGCCAATCTGTTCGGTTGGGGCCTACCTTTTTTGTTTTTTATCTTTAGTAATAATGTTTTAAATCAAGTTTTTCCGTTGCTTATTAACTTCATAATCTACTTGAAATCTGTATTTACTTTATTTAAGATAAATGATTTAAAAAGGTCTTATTTAGTATCAGTGCTATTAATATCATTATTGTTTGTTTTAAGTGAGATATATTTGTTAACAATAGCATTTGTGCCAGTCAGGGATCCTGATCAACCGAATTCTTATGTTATAATGTTAATCGTGTTCTTACAACAGTTTGTTCCAATTGTCTGCTTCTTAGATAGTTTTCAAAATGTATCGAAGAGGAAAGACGACCGCAAAGAAGAGTTTACCAACAAAAGTGATATTGGAACTATAGCGTGAAAGAATCATTAAATAACTTAAGGGCCACGTCCGTAAAATGCACAAAAAGACATTTAGGATTTTGGAAATAATCAAGAACTATAGCACCGTGTGCTATTTAGAAAATAATAATTTACTTGCGAATAAACCTCTGAAAACCATCGAAATTTACCTTGCTTGGTCGATTTGATTAGACCTGCTATTTCGATGATCCCTACTTCCTTTAATAATATTATAAATGCGAAAGTAACTCTCTCTGTCTGTCTGTTAGCTTTCACGCCTAAACGGCTGGAGCTATTGTAATGAAATTTGGTATAGGGATAGTTCGAGCCTTTTTAACCGAACGCTTAAAAGGAGGGTTATGATTTCACGCGATAACAACTTCTATGCGGTCGAAGCCGCGGGGAACAGCAATTTCTTTAATAATTTTGAGAGGTGTTTTTTCTAATTATTTTGTCAAAAGCACACGGCGTAGTGTAGTCTCATCTATTAAGAATTTAAGGTTAAATTTTAGTGTCATTTAATGACGTGAGTTCTTGATCTCCAAAATCCTAAGTGCATTTTTAACGGACGGGCCCCTTAATAGGTATATCGATTGTCAAGTACCTATTAATAATTATGATTTATTCTTATGTGAGTCATTTTGTTGTCTAAATGAGCCTTGTGAAAGACTGATAGTTTTATTCATTATAATCAAATAATGTTCTGATAACGTCATAAGTATATTGACCTGAGTTTCTTTTCATAAAATCGCCCTATAGCACTGCTGTTAAGACCAAGATTCTATCTATTTTATGACCAGTTTTATATCATTTATTTGGAGAAACAAGTTGGTTAAATGTTAAGATTTTTGCAAATTTTCTGGTTTTTAAAGAATGATTTTGATCGAATGAAGTTTTCTTAATCGTGTTTTGAAGCGTAAAAAAGCAAGAGTAACTATTAAAATTAAATTAAAATAATACATATTTATCAGATCAAAATATCAAATCAATGAATATTTTTTTCTTGTATAAAGTTCAGGGTCGGTTTCCAATAAGTATTTATGTTAATTACACACATACATACAAATAGTCACGCCTTTATCTCCGAAGGGGTAGGCAGTCTAGGCAGAGGCATAGCATACGCTCACATTTCACCTTATAGGTTTATGTCCCACGTAATAGGTGGGGATCCTATTGCCGTGTTGAAATGGACAGGCGCAGGTCGCCGCGACCCGCAGTTGAAATTTTTGCAAGCCGCCCATAAGGCCTTCAACTTGGCTTAACAATTCTCATTTTACTGACAACCGGGTTTCATTTCGAGTTTTCGTTCTCTACGCAATGGATCCTTTTGCGAAAGTGTTCCCCTGGTCGCCTCTTACGACACCTTCGGGGTGTATTTGGGTGAAGACATTTTGTACTCTTACCCGTCGCAACACCGGACCCCTTCGCCCCGTGCGGCGACGGGGATTTAAGTTAATTATAGATACACTTTTAATTTAAGCTCCCGTTTCGTTATGTAATTGCATAAACAATGTCTACGTAAATACCTATTGAATGTCACCGTAAATTGTAAAATCCCTTTACACTGTAAACTGTCGAGATAATGTAAGCCTAGGTCTGCCTAGGTTAGCTTGGAACAGTCTAAGCTTGGAACGCGCGAAGGCTTCAGGTGCCTTATTATTATTGTTTTTATTAAAAATAATCCGATAGATTGTAAGATCGTGACAGTTTACAATATCGCAAAAGTAGATTATATTCTAAGGATTTTTCAAATTTTACATTGTAGGTATACCTGTATAAAACAGGCTATAAGTAATGCTATGTACAGTCAATTACAATAAAAAGTACTAGTTTAATCTTACAAAACGATGTATCCCTGCGAGTGCCTTATTGAACCAACCAAAGATTGTGACAAACATGGTAGGTATCCACCGAACTTGACAGTAACATGTACCTATTGAATACTATGCATGCTATTTATTTCTTGTTGTCAGTAGTTGACTGAGAAAGTCAACTTTAAAATAAAAAATAAATGTATTGGGATACATAATTAGTGCTCTATACACTCATACATGTTACTGTCAAGTTCGGTGAATACCATCTTTAGTTAGGATACATTATTGTGTAAGATTAAACTAGTACATTTCATTGTAGTTGACTGTACGTATACCTAGTATATTCGATTTAAATACACTGGATCACCAACCAATTTTGATTTTCTTGAGTGTTGAAATTACACTTTTTGGCAGCATAACGGTCGTCTTTTCTTTTATCAACTAAAAGTTTCAATTTTCCATTCACAGCTTCAATGACAGGCAGACCGACAACAAAGAGATCCTATAAAGGTTCCGATTTTCTTTTCGAGGTCCGGATCCCCAAAAATTGTAAAATTTAAGGTTTTTTTTTTTTTTTGTTTAACGTGAGGGAAAATCCTCATAGGATGTTATGCCGGACTCTTACCGACTAAAAAACCTCACGCCACGCCTAACAGCCTATGGTTGAGAGCCCCGGGTAAGCCCTCAGGAAGGATGTCCCGTGAGACAGTAAAATTTAAGGTATGTTTTAAAAGTTATTTTTTTTTAAATTTTATCCTTAATCGCTTACGTATTAAGGTGATTACGTCAAAAGCTCTGGTAATGTGGTATTACCTACCCAACCGGTATTCTTTTAATATTGAAAACAGCCCAGTTAGTAACCTTTAGTATAGTTAGAATTTTACAATACTGCTCGTTCGCTCTAACATTGCCGCTCGGCTCCATACTAAAGTCGAATTTTTAATTAGACGAAGTAAATTGACAGCAACTAATGTCATTTCTTCATACAATGTTGCGTATTTTCTACGACGAAGTGACATTAGCTACTGCCAATTTACTTCGTCTAATTAACAATTCGGGTATAAGCCTCTACGCCAGCGGCAAACACACTTCGTCATAGAAAATACGCAACATTGTATGAAGAAGTGACATTAGTTGCTGTCAATTCACTTCGTCTAATTAAAAATTCGACTTTAGTATGTAGCCGAGCGGCAAAGTTAGAGCGAACGAGCAGTACTGTGCACGTTCCTGGCAACCATGCGAAGAGGAGAGGTGAACTTAGCGTCGGAGTGTAGTGGTTTTCCCTTTGAAACTTCTGCTTACATTAACATTTTGATATCGGTGTTGTCAATAATTACAATAATCATTAGTGTTATATCATGGCAGTCATCAGTAAATTCAGATTATTCAAAAATTATATATTACTGAATATCATTTTCAAAAACTTATTGGAAGCAACTTCGATAAAGTAGCAGGCAATATATTATATTGGGTGTAACAAAATTACCTATCCAAATTTCGTCACGTGACGTGGCATCAGTCAAGAAACATTACAAAAATGAAGAAAAAAAATCAAATGAACACTTTAACCATAAAGCCGTTTTAAAGGTCCTATTTTATCCTATTTTCACCCTTTCTATCGCTACTGAGCGGCAGTAGAAAGCGAAAACGACAGCCAGACGGGTGCTCTGTGTTTGTTTTGCCACGGCGACCATGTTACCTCGAATTGCCGCGATAAAAAATGAATTCTTAATGTGCGACAAAAAAAATTTTGAAAAATGAAAAAAATTACCCCCCTTTTTTATTAAATATTTGTATTTAATTTCCGATGCCAAGTCATCTCATGAAATTTGGAAAGGTAATTTTGTTACACCCAGTATAATGTCTTTAATACATTGAACTACTGGTTATTTGCGCTCTGTTTCGTGTTTTCTACAGATTTAGTTAAAGTGTACAAGAGTCATATTGAAAAACGGTACCACAAGGTTCTTCCTTTCCTATTTGTAATGCTAACTAATTTTTCCCGCCAAAGGCGCACAGTGGTCTGAAAATAGAGCTCCCCTTTCGTAGAAAGTCAATGTGGGATATTCATAAAACTAAAATATGGAACGTGTCAGGTATACATTCCTTTAATGCATATTGTAGTATGAATGATTTTAGTTACTCCGCGCCTGAGAAAAAAAATATTTAGTTTTTTTTTGTATGGGAGAAATTACATAAAGTACATTTTCTTGCGACTGAATGAAACTGAAAGGCTGGTACTCATACGAGCTATTGCCGCTCTTAAGGCGATTACTTTGACACACCACTCATGTACCATTAGGTGCCGCTTCACACGTAGGATTTTTTTGAAATTTCGAATTTTCGGTATTGATTTTTTTAAGTATGTAACGCATTTAAATTAATTTGCTCCGACCCTTAATGAAGGTAGTTTTACATAAATAGAATATTTGGCATGAATTTCTGTCAGTAACGTTTAGCACTTGCGCGCCTACACTTTAATTTTTCTGTTCTTTCCAATTTTCTATTGCGATGGAAGGTTTTGGTACCAATCTTGATATTTTCATGTTTGTGGCCAACAACACGTCTTTCTCGTATCCCAATGTGTTGTTTGAAGTGTTTGTAAATAGTGTTGATTTGTCAGAAAATGAAAAGAGAGACTTGAAACAATTCTGCCATACTTATGTGTGTGCATTGAAAAGGAAATGGATCTCATGTAATCGCACGCGACATACTTTCATTAAAAAGTACGAAGCATGGCTCCAAGAAGATATCAAATGGCCTGAAGTCATCAAGAAAAAAATGACTTCCTCAGTAACGATAGATCAGGCAACACGTTCCAGTTCCGAATTTCCCGTAAACGAAGGTGTATCAACATTCGCACAACAGCATACTTGTAGTGTTGGAACCTCAACATCTCTTGGAAACCAAATGAAAAAATGAAATGCAAAATCTTTATTCATATAGGTCACAATGTAACGCTTATGAACGTCCAAATGATTGCTTCTACATTTACTACCAGATTCGCAAAGCAATAGGTAGAACTGGAGAAAAAGAACCTGGCAATAAAACTCCGGCCACTCTTTTAACATCCAGTAGGTAACAAATCATTCAACAACTACAGAGGTGTAGTTGTTGAATGATTTGTGTGATGAGTTTTGTACACGCGAGTTTTCATTAAGCAATATCCTTTTTTAAACAAAGTTTGTCTACGTAGGTACATTTTTTTGTGTGTTGACTTGGAGCGCCTTAAAGCCACGCATTTTTATCATCTATATAGTCTGAAATTGTATAATAACTATGCCTTGCTACATAATTTGGCTTTAATGGTAGCTTTGAATTTGTTTATTGACAATAATCTAGTTTCTTTGGGAAGATTATTATAAAACTTTATACATTGTCCGACAAAAGAACTGCTTATACTGAGTAGACGAGTAGCATGTAAATTAATTATTTTTATCTTTATGCCTGGTATTTACATATCACATTTTTTTTTGAAATTTGTCCTTATTTTCTCTTCTTATACCTAGCTGGTATATTGCTCTTCTGTAATATAAATATGTTATTGATGTCTACGAATAAAGCTTTTATTTATTTTATTTATTTATTTATTTATGTCCGCTGAATCTACCCAGAGAAGAATTCCGTATGACATAACACTATGGAAATAACTGAAATAGACTATTCTAGCCATTTCAACATCAGTGAGCCGTCTAATTGTTTTAACTGCATATGCAGCAGAACTTAATTTACCTGACAATTTTTCTATATGCGGGCCCCAGTGCAACTTCGAGTCAATTGTAATGCCTAAAAATACTGTAGTCTCCACAGAGTCCAGCCCGGATCCATTCAGTTGTACATTGGTCGCCACCTGTCTCACATTAGGTGTCGAAAACTTTATTACTTGAGTTTTTTAATCATTTAAAAGAAGGTTATTAACGCTAAACCAATAAACAACTTTTGAGAGTGCACTGTTAACATCGTCATAATCCATTAACTGTCTATTAATTTTAAATGACAGTAAGTATCATCCGCGAACAGAACAATCTCATGTTCATCCCTAACATAATAAGGTAAGTCATTTATGTATATTAAAAAGACCAAGGATTGAACCCTGTGGGACACTCATTACAACTGGGGTCTCTGGAGATCTTATACCGTAAAGAAAGCAGCTTTGGGAGTTAAGCCCGTTACAGAAGATAGGGAGAGTAGAAGAGCTTTAAATTATCCAACGGAAAGTCTTGCTTATGCAACTGGCTTGAAGGCACAAAATAAAGATGTAGCAGACATAATAAAATCAGTCACAGAGAATCCCGAAGAGACTACAGAGATAAAAGATATACTGAAAACTAAGAAAAATGTGCCCGTATATTCTGCTGATAAAGCTTTAGGTATTTTGACTTCGTTGAAGCTGTCGCAGCAATGCGACAGCTTCAACGAAGTCAAAAGTCAGTTGCATATGCAAGACTTTCCGTTAGATGATTTTAAAGCTCTTCTACTCTCCTTCTCTTTTGTAACGGGCTTAGCTCCGAAAACTGCTTTCTTTGGTTTCCAAGAGATGTTAAGGTTCCAACACTACAAGTATGTGGTTGTGCGGATGTTGATACACCTTCGTTTACGGGAAATTCGGAACTGGAACATGGTGACTGATCTATCGTTACTGAGGAAGTCATCTTTTTCTTGATGACTTCAGGCCATTTGATGTCTTCCTGGAGCCATTTTCGTATTTTTTAATGTAAGTATGTCGCGTGCGATTACATGAGATCCATTTCCTTTTCAATGCACACTCATAAGTTTGGCAGAATTGTTTCAAGTCTCTCTTTTCATTTTCTGACAAATCAACACTATTCACAAACACTTTAACCAACACATTGGGATACGAGAAAGACGTGTTGTTGGCCACAAACATGAAAATATCAAGATTGGTACCAAAACCTTCCATCGCAATAGACAATTGGAAAGAACAGAAAAATTAAAGTGTACGCGCACAAGTGCTAAACGTTACTGGCAGAAATTCATGCCAAACATTCTATTTATGTAAAACTACCTTCATTAAGGGTCGGAGCAAATTAATTTAAATGCGTTACATACTTAAAAAAATCAATACCGAAAATTCTAAATTTCAAAAAAATCCTACGTGTGAAGCGGCACCTAAAGGTACATGAGTGGTATGTCAAAGTAATCGCCTTAAGAGCGGCAATAGCTCGTATGAGTACCAGCCTTTCAGTTTCATTCAGTCGCAAGAAAATGTACTTTATGTAATTTCTCCCATACAAAAAAAAACAAAATATTTTTTTCTCAGGCGCGGAGTAACTAAAATCATTCATACTACAATATGCATTAAAGGAATGTATACCTGACACGTTCCATTTTTTAGTTTTATGAATATCCCACATTGACTTTTTACGAAAGAGGAGCTCGATTTTCAAACCACTGTGAGGCGTGGGCACGGCTGGGACAATACGCGCCGGCGTGAAACGCCACCGAGCGGGATGGAGCGGATAACATCAAAACGCCTAGCAAAAATGTATGCGCAAGAAAACTTTTATTATTTTGAAAATTCGCAAAATAGTATTGCTAAACTATTCTGGTTCTTACCAATCAACATCTCGTAGTTATGGTAAAAAATATTTCGGAAATATTAAATATAAAATTGCGCAAATTGGAAAAAATCACATTGGAGCAAAATTTGCTCCATGGCCTTGACCTTGAGGTACCGTTTTTCAATATGACTGTCAATCAAGGCAAACTTATTTGCATGGGTTCTTCCTTTCCTATTTGTAATGCTAACTAATTTTGTTCTATATTTTATTATTGTGGAAAACTTTTTTCTATTTAGGGTTGTAATAGAAATTACATAGGTGTATATTTTTACCATTGGTTATGAACTCCATCTTATCAATCAATACATATAATAAAATCGTAACAGGTCGCTGTCTGTACATGGAAGATAAATAAGAAAAAATATTATAGGGGGGCTTTATGAACGCAATAGAACCCAAAACAATGATTTTTAGAATTTTTGTCTGTTTGTCTGTATGTCTGTATATCTGTTTGTCTGTACGGTTGTGCACGCTAATCTCAGCAACCGCTCAACCGATTGCAATGCGGTTTTTTTTATTGTGTTGAGGTTTGCTCCAGTTAACATTTAGCGTTTGTTTTATGTAAATCGGTTTAGAAATAAAAGAGTTATAACACTTTTAAGAATTAGATATTTTGAAAATTTTAATTGTAGGTATATTTAATTTTCTTTGAATGTGAGTGAACCTAAACTGGCGTGTTGGCTTAATCATAAAAGAGCTTAATGATTAAGCAAACAGGGCAGTTTCAGACGCTGCTTGATGACTCTGATGAAGAAATACCTTTCCTTTCATACACCTTATGTGACGTAAACGAAGTTGCGGGCTCAGCTAGTACATAATAATTACGTACAATTTGTTAAAGATGAATTCTAACGTTAGTAATATGGGTGTGCTACTAAAAGATCTAAGTTGCGTTCTTTGTCATTATACAATTATACTTTGCTTCGTCTTCGAGATTAGAATACTTGTAGTAGCACGTACCGTGTGGCCATTCATACACTATAGTTGAGATATGTAAAAAAATAAACAAATATTTTAATATTAAGCCAAAAAATAGAAAGATATTCATGTACAGCGATCCATTCATGTACAGCGATCCCACTATGGCAACACTGTGCGCGCCATTTTCATTCGCGTTCTAGTGTTCGGCCGTTCAAGTTCAACACCTCACTTTACACATTGAGTTATAATTAATTAAAATGTACTAATAATAACTCGATAACTTTCATAGTGTTATACTATTATAAAATACCTAAACGTGAGCAGTCATTGTGATGATTACACATTTAGGAAGTTACAAATGGACGAGGTCAAAAAAGGTCATCGTGTTCGTCTAAAAAACGGTTACGATACACCGTTGTCGATACAAAAAGGTACTTAATTCAGCATTTTAGTTATTAAATATGATTTAACTGGTAATACTTCATGTTTAGATAAACATTATGTTGAGTGCACTTCTATTGAGAGTGCTACCTTCATTATTTAACAAAATACATGAGGATAGTTTAGTGGGACTATCGCCTTGTATTGTTTTATTATTTCTACCTATTAAAATCAGTGCTGAGTTCATCTATTAAGGATGCTTACCTCACTGTAATCACGGTAATATAATTATATTACCATACTATAATTGAATGAGTACAGGTTTTTAGGCCTGTTGCCTACAATTCAATAATTATATGACCTAATTTATTTTTAGGTATATCTTTAAATTAACATTATGTTGAGTGCACTTCCATTGAGAGTGCTACCTTCATTATTTAACAAAATACATGAGGATAGTTTAGTGGGACTATCGCCTTGTATTGTTTTATTATTTCTACCTATAAAAATCAGTGCTGAGTTCATCTATTAAAGATGCTTACCTTACTGTAATCACGGTAATAATATTACCATACTAATAATTGAATGAGTACAGGTTTTTAGGCCTGTTACCTACAATTCAATAATTATATGACCAACATTTTTTTTTTGGTATCTACCTACATTTTTTTTCCTCTGTCTACTTTAGACAATCAAATGGAGGAGTCTCGATGTTAGTGGAGTTAGATCCATATAACTTAGAACTCGACCCAGATCTGCCCTCGACTTCGGAAGCGTGTTCCGTTACTTTAGACGCCAATATAATCATATCTGGCTGTCCGATGGGAGCACGTTGTAACTTCTTGACTGGGGCAGTCCAGAGGTTACAATGTGCCTAAAGGGTTCTTAACCTCTCTAGGTTGGGAACGACCTTTTAGACAAATATTTCGTACCCGAAAACTTATTGACGCCTCTAGACTTTTGTGCGAGGAGTCCAAGGTCTCGCCGAAATTTTGTGACATCTACATTTAAATAAGAGCCCCGCGCCATCGCCACCGCCACCAGCCCCACAGGCTACGAGATATCGTCCGCCACTGACGCCGGCGCGGGCGCTCGCCAGGGCAGCCGCAGCGTTTGCGCGCGCGTACCCAGACCCGGCGATAGATGAGGTACGCTATTGAGACCGACTGACCGACACAGGTTAGCTTTGTTTCATGATAGGCGTTTAATTTATTACCAACGATAATCTAATATTATGGTGGGTTACAGAATACCTTTTCATTCCACTCCAAAACTGGTTTTTATCCTCCAAAATCTATTTCTTAGATGAATTCAATGACATGCAAACTGTTATTGATGAATTATTGGAATCGGGTGCAATCACTGAATGTACTCCAAGCGATGAGCAATACATCTCAAGTATTTTGTTAGTTCCAAAGCCAAACGGAAAAATCGCATTACATTTTAAAATGGAGGATAATTAATATCGAGGTTGATTTTTGTGACAATTATGTTAAAATCTTTGGGTCTTCTTATAAACCAAAGATAATATACTTAATAGTATTACATACAGTATTACATACATGCCTATCTGTGTGATACAGATAGGCAACTCTTTTACCTCACTGGCCCGCCAGTAACGACACAGCTGTCGTTACTGGCGGGCCAGTGACGACAGCTGTGTCGTTACAGCTGTCATTATAGTTGGCGGGTGTCATGAGGGATCATTTGCTTAGCCTTATTGGTCACACACATAGATTTAGAACATTCTAAATCTGTGGTCACACACAATTCAAGCTCTGTAAGAACATAGCGTATTTTTAGTGCAGGCGACAGAATTGAAAACTAATCATTTGTATGGAGTTTCCGCCGTGTGTTAAAAACTATAACAAAGTTTTTAAAATTAAAATGATACTCAATTCGTCGATTCCCTCGCCTAGCTGGTCTACTCGCCTCATCCGGCCTCTCCATCCAGTATGGTTGGCTATATACTAGGTAAGAACATTGAACGATTACGACTGTTATATGTCTATACCCGAGTCTCTTAATGTCTATTTAAAGTGGTGGCAGACCCAAGTTAGTTTCGTTAATCCAATAAGAGGCGATAACTATTGTGTGGATTTTTTTTTGATACCAGCAAAACAGGGGGGGGGGGGGGGGGCAGTATGTGGTAAGGATAGAGCTAACGGAAAATGGCACAACTGTCATTTTGTATATAAACAAAATAGGTGACGTAAGTTTCCCAAATTTTAACGGATATTACGAGTACAAGGAGTGTTTGGAAATGGTGTGAAGACAGGAACATAATTAATTAAGTAATATTATGTTTTCGCATCATAATATTAGCCATAGAGTTATATAGTCTAGTCTTGTCTTATCTATATCGATGATATTAGCTCCCAAGATAACGAAGTTGCAGATGTGGAATCGCGACGATCACACCTGGATATCGAATGGGAGCTAACTGACCATGCCTTCAGCTAAATTGTTGAACACTTTGAAAAACCGGATATTGACTTGTTTCCTACAAGATTAAATAAAAAATGGGATAAATATGTCTCTTGGCATCGAGATCCCGGTGCTATAGCCATCAATTCGTTCACTTTAAACTAGACCAAATTATTTTTTAATGCATTCCCACCAATATCGGTTATTTTAAAAATGCTTTGAATAATCATATTAGAAAATGCTGAAGGCATAGTGGTTGTTCCTCAATGGCCTACCCGTAGCCATGGTTTCCCATCTTAAAAAGCTTATGTAGTGATATGATAATACTCTTATTATTGATACTGTTGATTGATGGCACTTGATGGAACTTGCTACACATAATGAAAAACTTCACTTGTAATATGCGTTCGAAGTGTAATTATGATCTAAATAAGTAAATAGCCTTTGAGAATGCCGAAAGGCGAAACCGGTTAGGTATTACAATAATAAATGTTGTGGAACAGTAAAAGTGAAGTTTATCAATACTCTTATTATTTGTACCTAACAAACAACTTCAACACAAAGTCACCTTGATAGCCGCTAAATTATCCGCACGGCACTTTCACGGAGGAGCATCCCAACAAGTGACTTAGATTTTATGTGTACCCTCTCGGATAAGTCAGTCAAGCAGTATGGTGTTGCATTTAAAAAATTTAAAATTACCTACTTAATAATATTGCACCATATGAAGCGTCAATTACCCAAGTGATTTCTTTTTTGACTGATTGTTATCAGGGTGGTACTCAATAATATAATAATAATAATATATAACTTTATTTTCTCTCAAAAAGGTACAAGCTTTAACATACAAGTTTGTTATTATACTAGGTATACCTTAGCGAGAGCTGGAGTCTGTACTAGGTTCAAGACCTGTGTTACAGATCTCCAGGCCCCCAATATTTTTATACTTATTTATTGTGCTTCATTTTACATAGTAAGTAATTTTTGTACCTATTAATTTAATCGAGTACACTTTAATTATGCCTTTGTATTAATAGTAATATCACAGATAGGTACATACTTTACATAATAATTATAATTCTTACATAGAAATATTACTACCGAATAAAATTAAATTAAAATAAAATTATGTGGTGTAGGTAAGTTGAATGGCGTTGTAATGTATAGGCGGGTCTGTGTGCGTATGTGCTGCGTGTTGTATGGTGCAAGTTGAAATTATGCTAATATTTGTAAACTATGCTCGATCTCATCATAGCTTAGTTCCAGTAGCCAGTCTGTGATGGTCATTTTGCATTTTTGAGTTGTCATTGGATATATGTATATTGTTTTGTTTATTTTATTATACAAAAAGCTACTAAGAAAGTGAAAACTCCGTTGCGCAAAGCTGGTATTGACTAGTCTAGGCGGAAGTATGGCGTGTTTGCGTCTGACTGTATTACAATATACCTAGTACGTTAAACACATACCTACCTATAGGTCTGCACTTTCGCTAATTGGTACTGACGATAGCGATAGGGTAACTAGATTATTCAAGGGTCCCTATAGGCTACGCATTCGACCGGCCCGTCCATGCATTAGTTTTGAAGATGTGATCTACCACCGATTACGATAAAGTGAGCGCATGCACTCACTTGGTCGTAATCGGTGTTATTGTTCCGAAAGTGAAACACGTGTCAAAATAAGACATTTTACGCAAGATGCCTTCCTGTGCTTTCCCGAAGTGTAAAAACACTACCCTAAATTTGAAAAGGAGCTCTCCATTATCTTCGTGTGTGAACTAGTCTCACTTTTTGAGTTCGTAATGTATGACGTGGACCCGTCTATACTATTGCTTGGTCGAACGTATTCCAAAATACAATATAGGTAACTTGGAATACAGCGACTGTTTTAAATTTTTTGGACCTACCCACATCATGAAATCACTTTGGATAAATTATATACAAAAGTTGTGACTGCACACAGAGTGCAATCTTTAAGCAAAAACCAAGGGCAAATTATTAAAGTATGTCCGGATGATTGTATTAATATTAAGATACCTGACTTTATTAAGACCTCACGAGCTCACTCAAAGCAACCCACATTCGTTTTACCGTTTTTTAAAGGAAGATCCCAAATATGCCCAGTAAATGCATTGCTAGATTATAAAAGTTAAACAGATTCTATAAGAAATTCTGATCAACTTCCCATCGGTTATCAAAATTTCATATAGGTAAACCAGTTTGCTCCCAGCCTATCAGTCGCTGGATAGAATATAAGTATATTGCGTCAAAGTGGTATTGTAACAAACATTTTTCTACTCATTCAATCAGGCATGCTTCTACATCCATTGCGCATAAAAATGCTGTGAGTCTAGATCTTATACGTAAAACCGCTGGATGGTCAGATTCATCCAGTGTGTTTGCCAGATTATATAAAAGATCTAGGTATTATTATCGAGAAAAGTAACAATTTTGCAATGTCAATATTAAATTCAAATGATTGAATAATAATGATTTGAGAAAAAATCATTAAACGTCATTGTTGTTTATCTATTTGTGCTATGTTCTATAATCAAATCAATATAAAGTTATATTTCTTTATTGTTGGTAAATAATAAATCAAGAATAACTTATATACCTTTCCTTATTAATTTATAAATTATTTCATTATACAATTTATTACAATTATTTAATACAAATGTAATAATATGATTGTAATAATTATTATGAATTTGAAAATTATTTTTTATTTAGAAATTTACTCCCAACTCTAAAGATCTACAAGTATTCTAATCTCGAAGACGAAGCAAAGTATAATTAATGATTAAACGAACTTACCTTAAGTGATGTTCTATCATAATTATACGAAGGCTTCGTCTGAAGAGATTAGCTCCCCCCCTACCCAAACCCAAGAGAAATTTGCTAAACAAAAAATAGTAAAATACTTACTCTGAACTAAATGAAAATGGCGCGCACAGTGTTGCCATAGTGGGATCGCTGTACATGAATGGATCGCTGTACATGAATATCTTTCTATTTTTTGGCTTAATATTAAAATATTTGTTTATTTTTTTACATATCTCAACTATAGTGTATGAATGGCCACACGGTACGTGCTACTACAAGTATTCTAATCTCTTCAGACGAAGCCTTCGTATAATTATGATAGAACATCACTTAAGGTAAGTTCGTTTAATCATTAATTATATGTTAGTAAAACTTCTAGTGTCAATTTTGGAAGTGTATACAAGTATATAGGTACTCCGTTACATAAAATATTTGCACCTTTAGAAGAATTTAGTACAATTATTTACTTTGTAAGTGTGCACCAGAATGTAACTGTGTGGAAAGATTTCTATAAAAGACAGGTTTGCCGTCGGCGAGTCAGTTACCTTTGTCTAATTTCAATTAACCTGCAAACTAAACATCTTTGTTCTGTATATTTGCATTGTGAAGTCTTTTAGTCAACTCGTGTTTTTTTTTATTTTTTAAATCTATTATCTATACTATCTATACTAATATTATAAAGAGGAAAGATTTGTTTATTGTTTTTTTGATTGTTTGTTTGTAACGAATAGGCTCCGGAACTACTGGACCGATTTGAAAAATTCTTTCACTGTTGGAAAGCTACACTCTTTGCGCTAGAAATAAAAATAACCTTGCTGTTTTTCATAGCAGATTGCACAAAACCAGCAATTCTTTCATGGGTAACTGTATACGCTTTTACAACAGGCTTCCAGACGAAATTAAAAGTATGTCCCTTAATAAGTTTAAAAGATCTGTTAAAAGTAAATTGAACTGCAGGGGCTACTATACAATCAATTATTATTTGTTGGATAAGGAAGCCTGGAAATGACCTGCTCTGCTGGATTCTCAAAAAAATTGTTAAAATGCCTAGTTTTAAGATTCTTTAAAATTGTAAATAGAGCAAAAAAAGAACAACCCGCTGAGTTTCTTGCCAGTTCTTCTCAGGTGGGTCGCGTTGTGAACTGGTGGTAGAGTTTTTGTTTTGTATTCTGGACGTTTTGCAAGCGCATCTGTATAATGCCTATGTGAAATAAATATATTTTTGATTTTGATTTTTGATTGCGGCGAACATAGGCTATATTTTATTCCCGTATTCCCACGGGAACGGGAACTACGCGGGTGAAACCGCGTGACGTCCGCTAGTTATACATATTATAAAGCTGTTCTTGTGTTGCATGCCTCAGTAGGTGGAAAATGGATTGAACATTGTTATCGTTTACATCTTAGATGTAATAGTTTAATTTGTACCTGTTCGGCAAAAAATAAATGAATTGATTGTAAAAGAGTTTGTTTGATTGTTCGAACGAGATCCTAGATCTCAGGAACTACTGTTGGATTTCAAAATTTCTTTTACAGTTTGAGAATCTATTTATTGAGGAAGTTTATAGGTTATATAACGACACGACACTCCACGACGTATAGGAGCGGAGCAGAGATGAAAAAGGTTTCGTTAAATTTATTCCTTTAGAGAGTTGAGATTGTGTGCGCTGCGTAAACGGTTCAAATTTCCTACATCTTACTACTTAATATCATAAAGGCAAAAGTTTGTGAGTGTGGATGTTTGTTACTCTTTCACGCTCGAACGGCTGAACGGATCTAGCTCAAACTTGGAACAGGGATAGATTATGGTCTGGAATAACACATAGGTCAATATTTATCCCGGGAATAAGTTCCCACGGAAAGCGCGAACGGTAACAAATTAAACGCGGGCGAAGCTGCTAGTATCTATATATCTTTTTAAGGGTTCACTACCTTCTATTTATACTCTAAGGTCACTCACAATAATTTTTATTTATGGAAATCAAATCTGTTCTAAAATAATGCAATATTAGCGATGGAATTACACGCGACGGGATATAGGTATGATCTCTTGTTCAGTTACTTTTTAACCGTCGCGTAATTGAAGGAGAGTCAATTGCCATGTTAAAATAAACAGGCGCGCTTTTCAAACCACCGTGCCCTTAAGACCTTCAACCTGCCTTTACGACTGATGTTACTGAAAACCGGAACCAACAGCAATGAAATCCCCCAACCCATCCAAGGACCAGCGAGTAAGAGGGGCTTTTTTTTTTTAAGGTGAGGGACTAAACCTCACGTAACGCCAAACAGCCTATGGTTGGGAGCCCCGGGCAAGCCCTTGGAAGGATGTCCCAGGAGTCCGGGGGGCTACGAACGTGATAGATATTCTTATGATAAGGTACCTATGTTACTTGGTTGACCGTTCTGGTTCACGACTTACCTACAGCTTGGTTTAAAGAAGAAAACAAAAAAATAAGTGCTGTACTTTCCATGATTGTGGCAACACGTTAAAAAGAACTATATTATAGTGTACTTTTGGCAGCATTTTGATAATGAAGTCAACATGCAAAATAGTTCCGTTTTAAGATGTTTTTGCCAAGCTGTCTCAGACCAGCACGGTCAACCAAGTAACTTGTCTTATTATTAAGCATATCTATCTAGCACTTCAACGGTTGCCTGACGAAGCACCCTTTCATCGACATAGTACAACAACGCACATACCGACATACCTACCTAATACCAAACTTCCTTACTCCCTTGTCACCGGTAGTCTATCACAACGTGCGCCTATCGGCTTTAAAACGGCAATAGGCGCTGTGATAAAAACAACTCTGGTGAAATGTAGGCGTAGTAGGTATGTATAAAAAAAATAAAAATAAATAATTTTAATAGTTAAAAAATCTAAAAAACACGCTTGTTTTTTTATAGTTTATCTTGGATGTCCGCCATGCTGGATTAAGTCACGTGACAATTTTTTTCGTATTCCTGACAGCAAACCCTTTCATTTGATTCCCATATCATGGAGGTGCATTTCAAATAGCTTGTCCGCCGTCTTGGCCTTCCGCCATATTGGATTTAAGCCACGTGACTATTTTTTTCGTATTCCTGACTGCAAACCCTCTCATTTGATACCCATATCATGGGGGTGGATTTCAAACAGCCTGTCCGTCATTTTGGGGAGGCCGCCATATTGGATTTCTAATGACGTTTTTTAGCTAGTCATGTATTGTCATCAGAGCTCAGAGCGTGTGCAAAATTTTAGCCTGATCGAAGGACGGGAAGTGGGTCAAATTAACATTCCAAGATTTTCTTACATACATAGTTACAAGTGAAGCTAATATAATTTTAATAGTTTAAAAAACTAAAAAACATGCTTGTTTTTTTATAGTTTATCTTGGATGTCCGCCATGTTGGATTTAAGTCACGTGACTAGTTTTTTCGTATTCCTGACAGCAAACCCTTTCATTTGATACCGCTATCATGGATGTGCATTTCAAATAGCCTGTCCGCCATCTTGGACGTCCGCCATATTGAATTTAAGTCACGTGACTATTTTTTTCGTATTCCTGACAGCAAACTCTTTCATTCGATACCCATATCATGGGGGTGGATTTCAAACAGCCAGTCCGCCATTTTGGGGAGGCCGCCATATTGGATTTGTAATGACGTTTTTTAGCTAGTCATGTATTGTCATCAGAACTCAGAGCGTGTGCAAAATTTCAGCCTGATCGAAGGACGGGAAGTGGGTCAAATTAACATTCCAAGATTTTCTTACATACATAGTTACAAGTGAAGCTAATAAAAGCGTGTTAAAAAGCGTGTTAAAAAAAATGTGTGCGTGTACTAGTGTACACACGTAAGAAGTGAAACTTCTTCATAACCTTATTTTTCAAGCCCAAAAGCCCAAAAGCCCAAAAGTCCAAAAGTCCAAAAGTCCAAAAGTCCAAAAGTCCAAAAGTCCAAAAGTCCAAAAGCCCAAAAACCCAAAAGCTGAAAAGCCGAAAAGCCCAAGAGCCCAAAAGCCGAAAAGCCGAAAAGCCGAAAAGCCCGAAAGCCGAAAAGCCCAAAAGCCGAAAAGCCGAAAAGCCCAAAAGCCGAAAAGCCGAAAAGCCCTAAAGCCCAAAAGCCCAAAAGTCCAAAAGCCCAAAGTCCCAAAGTACAAAAGTCCAAAAATCTACAAACGACATGCTATCCCTGGATAAAGTACTCTTAATTCGAATCCACCGTGGTGGGGACGAAAACAAAGATGGCGCGTAACGAAAAAACGTGACGTGACGTGACGCTAAATTTTTTCCAACGCCGATAAAGAAGTTTCACTTCAAAAACGTTTTAATGTGTGGAAAATTCGTCATGGATGCTATGCGGGACTCTTACAGACTAAAAACCATACGTTCCCTACTACTGCCTACGGTTGGAAGCCACAGGTAAGCCCTTGGAAGGATGTCCCCAGGAATTGTATAGTAGATACTGTGAGAGTGATTTATTAAACACTCCTTCTCTTGGGAATACGGGAAAAAATCGGTTGTCTGTAAAGTCAGTTTACTGACGATAGTTGAACGTGACAGCTCAGCCTTAAATGGAACGCCTCAGAGCGAGGTAACGCTGCATACTACCCGTTCGCGCTAAGTTTGCCGCTGGCGTACAGGATGGTGTAGAGGCGTAGTATCGGGGGCGACCGGCAAACTTAGAGCAAACGGGCAATACGTCATGGTTTTTTGTGCGTGCAGCCGGCTCCATCTATATATATATAACTCAAAGGTGACTGACTGACTGACATAGTGATTGGGCTGAAATTTGGCATGAAGGTAGATGTTATGATGTAGGCATCCGCTAAGAAAGGATTTTGATAAATTCTACCCCCAAGGGGATAAAATACGGGAAGCGGAAACGGGAACAAATTTTACGCGGGCGAAGCTGCGGTCTAGTCGAATTATAAGACGTTGTCACGTCAAAAAAATGTAAATGTAAATTAGTGTCCGACCGAAACTGGTTTTCCAGCCGAAACCGAAACCGAAACCGAATTTCGGCCCCAGAGTCAGTTTCGGCCGAAACCGAAACCGAAACTCACGTGTTCATATTGAAAAAAAATAAAAGAACCAGCCAAGTGCGAGTCGGATTCCCGCAAAAAGGTCCCGTTACAAAAATTGGGCACAAAAATTACGTTGGTTGTGTGGATTCCTTTTTCTGATTTTAGTGGGTATTTTTTGTTATAGCGGCAACAGAACAGGGTGAGGTGGTGGTGGCAGTGTCCCTTGACATCGCCAACGCTTTTAATACCTTGCCCTGGAGCTGCGTTTGGGAAGCGCTTATTGACCATGGAATGCCTTCATACCTACGTCGAATTGTCGGGGCCTATCTTTCCGAGATGCCCATAAGTTACCCGAGCTGGCATGGGTTGGGACGGCGAGATGTGTCGTTCGGTGTTCCATATGGATCGGTCTTAGTACCGCTTCTGTGGAACATCGGTTACGATTGGGTGCTGTGTTGTCCGTTGCTCAGAGGTGTCGGCTTAACGTGTTACGAGCGTAACGTGTTACGACGACACCCTCATTACAGCGCGAGGAGCAACGCACCGAGACGCAGCCCTAAAGGCCACCTGCGGGATCCAGCTTCCATATAGGGGGCGTCAGCATCGGCATCGAGCTCTCGATGACGTATCTGGGGCTCGTACTCGATAGCCGGTGGAACTTCGGATACCACTTCCGAAGTTTGGTCCCAAAGCTGAGGAATCAGCCGCACTCTCGCGGTTGTTGCCCAATATCAGGAGACCCAACGTTCCCTGCAGGAAACTGTACCTTAGGATCGTGCGGAGCATGGCCCTATACGGGGCTCCCGTATGAGCGGAGATCCTGATGGCTAGCAATGTGGCTAGATTGCTTAGCCTGCAGAAGGCGACGGCTGTCAGGGTGATAATGAGATACCGCACGATCTCAGTTGAGGCGGCATGTCTTCTAGCCGGGACCCCTTATAAGACCTGGAAGCGAGGGCCCTTGCGTCATTGTTTAAATGGCTCAAGGAGGCGCTGAAGCTGGACCATAGGCCTCTTCCTGTGAGCAGGTCATACTCGTGATTCCCCCTGGGACATCCTTCCGAGGGCTTACCCGGGACTCCCGGCCGTAGACAGTTGTAGGGCATCGTGTGGTTTTAGTCGGTAGGAGTCCGGCATAGCATCCATGTAGGATTTCCACACGTAAAAAAACAAAGGTCATACTCGTGAAAGAGTAAAAGCTCGCTCGGTAAAAATTCCGGCCTTCATGACCGGGGGCCTGAGGACGGTGACGGGGCTGCTCACCGTCCTTACAGAAGCAGGCCTTAAACGATAGCGTGATGTGAGAGATTCATGCATGCCCGCCTCATCATCATGGATTTTAGTCGGTAGGACAACTGTACAGTGAAAATTTTAGGCCTTTATCTGGCACGGTTCCAGCGATACAACCTCGTGACTAATAGACAGACGTACGGCTAGGCCTCATGTCTCGTTAATAGGATCCCGCTTTAAGTCCTCCTTGCGAGAGTTTAACTCGCAGTTGCAGCAAGTTCCACCAAGTGCTATTAATCACCGGTATAAAACTTCTTAGTGTTCATTTTAGAAATATCTCCACCCAAAGATTAGTTTCTTTCTTTTACGTGTGGAATTACTCACAGATGCTATTGCGAACTCCTACCGACTAAAACCACACGGTGCCCTGCTACTAGCTTTTGGCTAGTTTTGGTTACATTCTAGTAGTATATAACTAAAACTGGACAAGAGTGAGCCGGACTAGCGCACGTAGGGTTTCGTACAAGAAAAGTGGCAAAAATTCATGCATGCCCTTTGATATTACTAATTTGTCTATTTTTATTATTGGTTGTTATAGCGGTAACAGAAATAAATCTGTAAAATTTTTAACAGCCTAACTATCACGGTGCATGAGTTACAGCCTGCTGACAGACAGACAGACGACCATCGAAGTCAACGGAACCGACAACAAAGGGGTAGAGGGTTATGCAATGTCCTTGATCACCTTTTTAGGATTCCGTAAAAATTGTATTATTATAACTATTGATCGGAAGTCCTTTGTAAATCTTCGGATAGTAATATATTAACTGGTTGAACTGACTCCTACCATGTCACAAGCAGAGCCAGGCGCTCAAAATTCATAAACACGTGAGTTTCGGCCCGGCCGAAAGTTTCGGCCCATTTTGACCGAAACCGAAACTGCGGCCGAAACTCGATTTTTGGCCGAAACTGGCCGAAACCGAAACCGAAACCGAAACTTCGGTCGGTCACTACTTATAATATTAATTTTATTTGGGCTAGATGACGCTTCGACGATTCAAAAACATTTTATTAATATTTTTTGGTAAATTAAAAAATAAGTAAAGTATAATAATGTTCACAGACACGTACGCACACGTTATTAAACAAACACAAATCAAATTAAGCTATTTATTTGTGGTAGGTACATAGGTTTGTTACAGGGGTCTAAATTGTCTCAGCCTTAGACTCTAAGGTACGCTATGAGTGATATGACTTAACACTTCAAGTGCTGTAGAAATCATAGTCTACAATCAATATCAATCAATACATATAATAAAATCGTAACAGGTCGCTGTCTGTACATGGAAGTATAAGAAAAAATATTATAGGGGGCTTTATGAACACAATGGAACCCAAAACAATGATTTTTAGAATTTTTGTCGGTTTCTCGGTTTGTCTGTATGTCTGTATATTTGTACATTTGTGCATGCTAATCTCAGTAACCGCTTACCCGATTGCAATGCGGTTTATTGCTATGCGGTTTTATTGTGTTGAGGTTTGCTTCACTTAACATTTAGCGTTTATTTCATGTCAATCGGCTTATAAATAAAAAAGTTATAACACTTTTAAGAATCAGATATTTTGAAAATTGTATTGTAGGGGTTTCTTTGAATGTGAGGGTAAATCTAAACTTGTCCAATTGTTTTAAAATAGACTTAATCTTTAAGCTCTTTTATGATTAAGCAAACAGGGCAGTTTCACACGCTGCTTGATGAGTCTGATGAAGAAATACCTCTCCTTTCATACACTAGTGTAGTCAATAATATACTTACTAATAATAAATACGCCCGACGTGGAGTGAATTATTTTACAATTGACTTAATTTTTTATGCTAAAGTAAACACTGCAGTTTCGAATCTCTCATGAATTCACTGATGAATAACTACACTTTCCTATCTCTCTCTCTCTCTCTCTCTCTCTCTCTCTCTCTCTCTCTCTCTTTTAAGTGGTGTAAACCTAAACGAAAAACAGTTGTTTTGTATTCAAAATTCTTTCCCTTGCTTTAAAGTCTATTTTGTCCGATTCATACTGTAAAAGCCATGGAACTCTCAAAGCTATAAGAAAGCCCGCCTGATCAACAACAGTTGGTAATAGACAGTCTGTCGTACCCTTAGAGTATAAATTAGAAGGCACGTACCTATGTCATAGAAGAGATGGCAGTAAGCCGCCTGCTGTCTTATCGTAACTGCAAACCACTGCGATAGATAGATTTAAAAACTAAAATCAACTATGCAGGTATTTGGTTATATTTTAGTCCTGTAAAATATTTATATATAAAACTATTACATTATCTTGGCTATAACGTAATATAGCAAAGCTGTGGAATGCCTTAGGTGGTGTGCGGGATGTCGAAACGGAATTTATGTACATACAATTAAAGATTTGCAAATACATACCTGAATGCCGCAAACATAGCTTTCCTATATTTGCGGTTCAGAATAGAATTGCTGCGTGATTTTTCTTCGTACAGTATAGAATCCTTTCAAAACCATCAGTTTGAAGAGCACCAATATGGCTTGGCAGAATTGCTATTGGCTTTTAATTTCAGTATGACCTTGATTAATTTTTTCAATGTACATAAAGTCAAACTCTTCATACCTATGTAGAGCCACAGATTACTAAATCTATACTTATAATAAAACTGTAGAGGGTCGGGAGTCTGTACATGGAAGATATTTTGAAAATTTTAAGTGTAGGGCGTTCTCTAATCGATACTGAAGCCGAAAATGTAATTTAAAATTTTCATGTCTGTCTGTCTGTCTGTCTGTCTGTCTGTCTGTATCCCGACTAAGTATCACGCCGAAACTACTGAACCGATTTGAATGATACTTTGTACGATGTAAGCTTTTAGTCCGAGGAAGGTTCTTAGATACTTTTGATCCCGATATTTTGCGCGGTTCCTTCAGGAGAGGGGATGAAAGGCAAAATAGGTTTTTAGCTATAATATAATTTCTCACTGCATGGTTCGATTTCAAATATTTGTTTGGTGTCTGAAAGGGAGTACTTTAAGCATTATTCCATACAATTTTCAATATTGAGGGTTATATAGTTGAGAAATTAGGGGCATCTCAACTTTCGGTAAATCTAGAATTCAACGTTTCTTTTGAAAGTGAGTCTAAACGGGCGTGTTGGTTTAATCATAAAAGAGCTTAATGATTAAGGCTATCTATACTTATAATAAAACTGTAGAGGGTCGGGAGTCTGTACATGGAAGATATTTTGAAAATTTTAAGTGTAGGGCGTTCTCTAATCGATACTGAAGCCGAAAATGTAATTTAAAATTTTCATGTCTGTCTGTCTGTCTGTCTGTCTGTATCCCGACTAAGTATCACGCCGAAACTACTGAACCGATTTGAATGATACTTTGTACGATGTAAGCTTATAGTCCGAGGAAGGTTCTTAGATACTTTTGATCCCGATATTTTGCGCGGTTCCTTCAGGAGAGGGGATGAAAGGCAAAATAGGTTTTTAGCTATAATATAATTTCTCACTGCATGGTTCGATTTCAAATATTTGTTTGGTGTCTGAAAGGGAGTACTTTAAGCATTATTCCATACAATTTTCAATATTGAGGGTTACATAGTTGAGAAATTAGGGGCATCTCAACTTTCGGTAAATCTAGAATTCAACGTTTCTTTTGAAAGTGAGTCTAAACGGGCGTGTTGGCTTAATCATAAAAGAGCTTAATTCAGGAGAGGGGATGAAAGGCAAAATAGGTTTTTAGCTATAATTTCTCACTGCATGGTTCGATTTCAAATATTTGTTTGGTGTCTGAAAGGGAGTACTTTAAGCATTATTCCATACAATTTTCAATATTGAGGGTTATATAGTTGAGAAATTAGGGGCATCTCAACTTTCGGTAAATCTAGAATTCAACGTTTCTTTTGAAAGTGAGTCTAAACGGGCGTGTTGGCTTAATCATAAAAGAGCTTAATGATTAAGGCTATCTATCTATCTATACTTATAATAAAACTGTAGAGGGTCGGGAGTCTGTACATGGAAGATATTTTGAAAATTTTAAGTGTAGGGCGTTCTCTAATCGATACTGAAGCCGAAAATGTAATTTAAAATTTTCATGTCTGTCTGTCTGTCTGTCTGTCTGTCTGTATCCCGACTAAGTATCACGCCGAAACTACTGAACCGATTTGAATGATACTTTGTACGATGTAAGCTTTTAGTCCGAGGAAGGTTCTTAGATACTTTTGATCCCGATATTTTGCGCGGTTCCTTCAGGAGAGGGGATGAAAGGCAAAATAGGTTTTTAGCTATAATATAATTTCTCACTGCATGGTTCGATTTCAAATATTTGTTTGGTGTCTGAAAGGGAGTACTTTAAGCATTATTCCATACAATTTTCAATATTGAGGGTTATATAGTTGAGAAATTAGGGGCATCTCAACTTTCGGTAAATCTAGAATTCAACGTTTCTTTTGAAAGTGAGTCTAAACGGGCGTGTTGGCTTAATCATAAAAGAGCTTAATGATTAAGGCTATTGTAAAATAATTCAGTCCGCGCCGAAGGCGTGGACTGAATTGTTTTAGAATCGACTTAATCTTTAAGCTCTTTTATGATTAAGCAAACAGGGCCGTTTCACACGCTGCTTGATGAGTCTCATTAAGAAGTACCCCTCCATTCGTACACCTTATGTGACGTAAACGAAGTTGCGTGGGTCAGCTAGTAGTTACTACGTGTAGAGCTTGGATGAAAAGTACAATGCATCGTTTTATGTCTGTATCGCCCCTCAAATGAAAATTCGACTTGAAATTTAAATAACTATTTATTGAAAACACATTGTAACAAAGCTTAAACGGAATATAAACTCTAATTTAATCGCATTTTGCTCAAGCCTGGCATATGACACTTAGCATTTGAAGACAGATAAGAAAACTTTAGAACCTTCTTAAGTTTTCTATTACTTGAATCAAGAAGATATAAATGTCTTAATCATTTTCATTCAGGCCCATTCCAAGTCTTTCATAGAATTATAAGATCTTCTGAAGTATTTTATCCATACTGTCAAGTTATATTTCACCACAAAGAAGTAGATATTAGGACACCAATCTTGTATACGAGCGAGTATCGTAAGGAACCATGCAACTGTATTTGAGCCTCTCAAAAGCTGTAGTAAAGGAATAGTCAATATAAAAGTGCCACTTAGACAAAATATAATCGTAACTACTAACAAAGAACGACATTTTGAACCACCGTATAACTCAAATTCCTCATTGGAAGGCTTTACAAACAAAGTGTACACAATAATTAAATATATGATGAAGTTTATCAATAATGGTAGATACATATAAGTAAATTGTACTCCAAAAGCAAACTCGGCGAGAGAAATTTTTAAATTAAAGGTATTTAAAAGCATAACTACAATGTTGAACGTAAGTAACAACATAGGCAGACCCCATGCAAACATGTTCGCCTTGAAATACCGTTTCGTAATGTGACTATTATAAACTTTCACAAGATCTGAATAAAACACATAGCACAGCACTAGTAACCAGTAGTTCAATGTTGATTTGAAGTATAAAAACGCATAACAGTAAATTGTGACCACTGTTTCTGCATACATTTCACCCACAGCTTCGATAATGCCTTGCATATTTCCTTCCAGTCTTAGGATAGCATTAATCGTATTGTTAAAGATGATAATCAAAAGTATATAGTTCTTGAACCATCTGAATTTTCTTATGACGATCCATGATGTTATTCCAATGAATAGAGTAAATACAGAGAACACGATGTAGATAAGATCAACGGACTTCGAGAATATTATTGGTAGATATATATCACATACTGTCATATATCTTACTTCTACTGTGTTATTATACATGATACTGGGTTAACAGCAAGAAGTAGAATCTGTGAGTAAACTCACAGCCACACTTTTTAAACACTGAATAAACACTGCATTCCATAGGGCAGCTATAAATGTTTAGAATTAAAGACTTTTAATTACTAATTCACAGTTTTCCTCATTTATATCGAAACAAACGATCGTTTATTTGTATATTCGCACATATATTGCAAGATCCTCAGGTTGAAACTTTCAAGTCAATTCTAAATTCACATGAGACCAGTTTTTGAAAATGGCACGTCTGCTTCTATCCGCGATTTCCTTTGCACTCATGTTAATGAACAACAAGCCGGGTACTAAAACGAGTTCTGTTTATGTTGTTATTTGTGAGGAAATTCCTTTATCGTAATGAGTAACCAACCTGGGAAAACCCTGCGCTGCGCTATGTTAATAACCACAGCAGGTCTAAACCTGTTGTGGTTATTAACATAGATGAATAAAAACTTGTAGCTTGTAACTAAACCTAGTAGGTACCTCATTAAAAATGAAAAACCCCAAATAAAAGGCTTGATTGTAATGATATGTTATTTTATTATAGTATTATTTCAATAGTAAATTTATGACTGCCTCAATTGCACAGTGGTAGGATATGCGACCGTAGTTTTGGATTCGAGTCCCAATCGGAACAAAAAATTGTGTGATCTGCAAATTTGTCTCGGAGATTCGACGTTTTCTATGTTGAACTAGTAATTTTGAATCGCCTCGGAATCTGTTTCTATGAAAAATAATTAATTTTTCGTGATTTTCTGTAGTTTATTTACTTATTCTGTTATTTTCTGTGGAGAAATATTCAACAAAATCAATATTCGTGAAAAGCTTAATCCAATCTCTCCTAAGAATAAAAAATGCTCGCGCTTCATCCGCTTGGTATTCGGTTCCCGTTCCCGCTTCCCATGGGAACAGATTCCTGGAATAAATAATTGTGTAGCCTAGATCCAGACTAATAGATAAATACATCTATCCCTGTACCAAATTTCATCAAAATCAGTGATTAAGTAACATACCTACTCTCACATTTATAATATTAGTAGGATAGTGGAATGTGGAAAAAGCTATATGAAATTTCATATTATTATCTTTTCGCCCTACATTTCGGACAAAATATGTTTAGATTCATATCGGGAACTTATTCCAGAATTGCAATAAATCATTTAGTTTGTAACCCAGATTTAAATGGTGATCATTTCGAAATTTAACACATATTGATTTGTGTTTGGTAACTCCTCCAATAAAAAAAAATCAATGAAAAAATAATAAAAGTATTAAGCATTAATATAATATTACCAAACTTGACAAGTGTTACTAGTTGAGAATAAGTTACATTCGCATCGCCTCATCACACTGTTACTCATTGAGAATGGTTTTCTCAACCAGTTTTAGTACTTAAGTACTAAGACTGGTTGAACCAATAGTACCAGTCTTAGTACTTAAGTACTATGACTGGTACTATTGGCACCTATTGGTGAGACTCAGTTCAGTGAGACTCCTTCATTATAAAGAACGTCACAGCTAGCCAAAAAGTTTGGCAAAAATACTCTTGATAATACCAGTTTAAATGCGCTACTTTATACATAATACTATTACTATATTAAAGTTCGTGGGCCTGGGTTGTGCATTCAATAGCCACATTTAATAACAATAATAGTAATATTTCATTGTCCTCATTTTAACGATGGTCCTAAGATGCTTCCTTGCTTCATGCTGTTCCTGATGCCGCGCCATATTAATGGACAGGTAAATATTTTTTTTATTTTATTAAACAATGTTGCTAGTTGTAAGTAACATAATAAAACTGACACATATTTCCTCATATATCTTACCAAAATAATTAAACTTTTTATGTAAAATTTGATGACCCACTTTTTCAAAACCTCCAGTCATGTCACTGTAGAATGCCTAAACTAGTACTATCATAGAATATACTTAGTAGTCCATTACATATTACTTCTAAAGGATTATCAAGGTAAATAGTTAGTCCCAAGAAACAATAACGAGTAATAAAGGTATTATAATACTTGTGTACGTCATATTCGTTATTTATATTGCGCATGTGTACGTTATTAAAGTCAACTATTGCTTGTAGTACAGTGACATTGTATGTTTTGCGGTTTTACGTGTCTAATATCTACTATCTATACTAATATTATAAAGCTGAAGAGTTTGTTTGTTTGTTTGTTTGTTTGTTTGTTTGTATGGTTGAACGCTAGGATCTCAGGAACTACTGGTTGGATTTCAAAAATTCTTTCACAGTTTAATAGTTCATTTATTAAGGATGGCTATAGGCTATATAGCATCACGCTAAGACGAATAGGGGCAAAGCAGCAATCAATAATGTTTCGAAAACGGGGAATATTTTTTACCGCCTGAGAGCTTCCGAGGCGTACGCTGCGTAAATGGTTAAAGATACGTAAAAATTGTGTATTACAATTTTGTTTCTCTTAAAAAGTTCTAAAAAAAAGTCCGCGGCAGCATATGTCTATCTCTTAAGGTTCGCTCACAATAACCTTATTTGTCTGTTTCTTAAGGTTCGCTTACAATATTATAAAACTGAAGAGTTTGTTTGTCCTAGGATCTCAGAAACTACTGGTTGCATTTCGAAAATTATTTTACAGTTTAATAGTACATTTATTGAGGATGGCTAATAGCGATATAAAATCACGCTAATGCGAATAGGAGCGGAGCAGCCATAAATAATGTTTCGAGAACGGGGAAAATTTATTTCTTTTGAGAGCTTCCACTGCGTACGATGCGTAAATGGTTAAAGTTACGTGAAAATTTTGTATTACAAAAATGTTCCCCTTTAAAAGTTACAAAAAAATGTCGTCAACAGCATATGCCTATCTTTTAAGGTTCACTTACAATAACCCCACAGAGCATCGCGCGCCTCTACAGAGGGAGGGGCCAAAGCTTTCAAACCCCCTCTGGCAATAATGTGACACATAATGTGACATATCGACGACAAAAAGTGCCCAGTTCCATACAAACTGAAGGAAGATTTCCCCCCGCCACCCGCAAAATATGACAGAAAATTTTGTATCGAGCAATCGTTCTATGCCGTCTCCCCTCAGACAGTTCGCGTTGCTCTATGCAATAACCCCTTTTAATAAGTTTTGAAGTATGAGCGACGCGACGGGAGTAGGTAAACATTGTCTGCAGTGGTAGCCAATCAACTGAACGATAAAAACCGGCCAAGTGCGAGTCGGACACACATGAGTTCCGTACCAAAAAAGGACGGGTGGAAGTAAATGCAACGGGAAACATTATATCACTTTACATATTTATACCACACCTCTCTCTTTCTCGCTCATGTGACGCAAACGAAGTTGTGCGGGTCAGCTCTCATGTATTTAAGCGACGCGACGGGACTAGGCGCGACGAGAGTAAATGCGACGGGAAACATTATATTACTCAAAATATTAATACCTCTCTTTTTCTAACTCTCATGTGCCGCTAACGAAGTTGCGCGGGTCAGCTAGTAGAATTAATATTGAGGAAAACCTTTGAATAATACAGTGAGTCAATTTTCGCAGCGCCATCTAGACTAGATTAAGCTAATTGGTTTCGCTAGTAGAACTGACGATCGATGAGGCTGAAAGTTTCTCGAGGAATCCCGGTCCACTGCACAAGCTTTTAATATTAATTTAATTTGGGCTAGATGACGTTTCGATGATCTAAAACAATTTTATTAGTTAAATTTCCTTTTTTCTTTGTAAATTATAAAGTATAATTATATTATGTTCACACACACGTAACACTTACTGGATATTAAACAAACACGAATCAAAACAAGCAATTTATTTGTGGTAGCATAGGTTTGTTACAGGGGTCTAAATTGCCTCAGCCTTAGACTCTAAGGTACGCTATGAGTGCTATGACTTAACACTTCAAGTGCTGTATAAATCATAGTCTACAATCAATAATATAATAATAATAAATACGCCCGAAAAGGAGCTTGTGCGATACTGTCTCCACACAGTATCGCACAAGCTCCTTTGAGCCTGATGAATAGCTCACTTTCTTATCTCTCTTAAGTGGTGAGACGAAGTTGCATTAAGAGGAAAGATTTAAAAATTATAAGCTTGTGCAGTGGACCGGGATTCCTTGAGAAACTTTCAGCCTTATTAATCGTCAGTTCCACTAGTGATACAAATTAGCTTTGTTTTTTTGGTTTTACGTGAGGGAAAATCCTCATGGATGTTATGCCGGACTCCTACCGACTAAAAAGCCTCATGTGTCCTCCTAATAGCCTTCGGTTGGGAGCCCTGGGTAAGCCCTTTACAAGGATACCCTAGCTAGGACATACAAATCAGCTTAATCTTGTCTAGATGGCGTTGTGCGAAAATTGGCCGACGCGACGTATGTATTCAAAGTTTTTCCTCAATATTTATTCTATGTGGTAGATATTAGACACGTAATAAGTAACCACAAAACATACAATGTCACTGTAACACCTGATGTGGTGGTTATTGTTTAATATGAAGCAATAGTTGTCTTTAATAAGGTACACATGGTCATAAATAACGTATATGACGTACACAAGTGTTATAATACCTTTATTACTCGTTATTGTTTCTTGCGACTAACTATTTACCTTGATAATCCTATCATATAGTATAGAAGTATATGTAACGACGTCAGTTATTATGCTACTTACAGCTAACAACTTTGTTTATTAGGAGAGAAAAAAAAATACTTGTCAATTAGTGCGGGGCGCGGCGTCAAAAATGAAGAACATGTGAGAATGACAATGGTTTCCTGAAGGTGCTAGTTAACAGAATGGATAGTCCTATACAACGACACTGGGCGTCTCTACATGTCAGAACTGTTTGGGGAGCTGGATGGGATTGATTTAAAACAGTGTGTGTACATAATATGTAGTTTAATTTTATTTTATCTTGTAAACATATATAATATGGGTTAGTTATGCCTGAAATAAATTTATTATTATTATTATGTCTCTCTAGTAGTAGTAGTTTATTTAAATCTATTTTCGGATAGGCAAAGGCAATTCGAGCCATACAGTCTAGTCTTATATTTATTATATCTTCATTTTGTGTTAATCAGTCCTCGTGCTCTAAGGCCAGTCAAAGTCAAGTACAGTCCTAAGTCAAAGTCAGTCTTCTCTAGTAAAGCGGTGGGACTTTATTAGAAGTGTCTCTGGAGTTTGTCGAGAAATGGAAGGGTCACGTTTCACTGCGTTTTATCACTTTCCAACACTTGTGCACGTTGTCGAACTTTTATGCTTAAAAATCCACCACTTTCTACTCATAAAACACTCGAAATACACTAACTTTGGAAAATTTTACCACGGAGTAGTCCGCTTGTCTCCAATTTCGCGCGCAAAACTCTATTATGTGTCTCTTTAACTCGGGTATCTTCTTTTTTTTTCTTACGAAGACACCCGGACTTTTGGTAGGCTTACACGGGGACACAGGTCCAACATGCAGAAGCAATTTGAGACTTTTAATCTAATAGGAAATAGGACCCCCACTGCAAACAATGCACATCCGCCGTATGTAGAAGAACGGTATTGGACCATCTGCAATGGGAGCTAACTATTGTAAAATAGGTATGCTAACTACGTAATGGCTATTGTGATGGGTGTTAAATGGTCTGGTTAGCTTAGACTATGGATGAATACGGCGTCTGCCATTTCAATATCGGTTTTATTATTTAAATACTGGCAGATGGTGACTCGCCAACTCACTAGGTGGGTCCCCTATACAATCGCCAAAGGCATTAAGCCTGAAAGGCGACAGAGGGCAACACCGACGTGAGCGGCTAGGCGTGTGGAGCGGTGCGGCGACGGTTTCGCCATCACGAATCAGACCCGGAGCGGGTTTCCTAGTAGTTATGCCCTTGAAAATGACATTTCCACCCCCGACCATATAGCTCTGGCTTTCCTCCCTCTGACCGGCCAATTAAGGCAAGCCAGAGATGAGATTTGCTGCACTTCCAGGGTTACCGAGTAGCGGCATGTGGTCTCCTGTTAGGCCAATAAATGCTAACTAGTCAAAAAGCGCAAGAAAACTCTGAGGAATCGGGACCGATATGTAGCCACGCACATTCAGCTCGCCACAAGCTGCTATACAAATACAAATGCTCTTTATTTTCTCTCTCACACAGCAATAATTACAAAGTGCAGCATAATGTAGGTAACACTTTACTAGATTTCATTCTGCGTGAGAGACTGATATCTGTAGTAGGTAACGAAAACCTGTGTGACAGATTACCAGCCTCTCCTTGGCGTTGATTTTGTGTGCGTGAATGTGTGTGTGTGTGTGTGTGTGTGTGTGTGTGTGTGTGTGTGTGTGTGTGTGTGAGTTCGTGTGTGCGCACCGTCTACGAGGGAATATGTAGCAAGTTTTCAGTTTCCTCATAGCTGAATGACTTGAGCCAGCGGGTAACCACTGTTTTGCACCTATACTTTGTTAACTGGTAAATATTGCTAATGTTATTTTTAAACTATCGCGGTTTTCTACACTCATACTTATAGAATTCAGTCTAGGAATGCAGTCCAACCGCGACCACGGGCGCTGCAACGTACTCGAAACGTCGGTGTGAAAATGTAAGTAAATGTGTTTCGCGTGAAGTCCCGAATTCTATAAGTATGAGTGGTAAATATTGCGTTTCTCATTTATAAATAAACTCCCAAAAAACCAAAGAATCTGCGAGAAAATGCTGTCGTCCACCTATTTTCAACTTGACAAACCTTGTGTTTCCTTCTTTTCTGCAAAACAATGTTGGAGGGGCTGTCGGGAGCAGCGAGTGCTGCCTTAGAATAATATTTCCTATGAACAGTTGGCGCACCGTTAAGACATCCGAGACCTGATAGAGATCCCTAGTAGGATACAGAAAAGGCAGGAAGAAGCTTACCTTGAGAACAGCCCTTTGAGCTCATTCCACCTTTAATAAACTGCTCTTGCACGCACCTCCCCATGCCGAAATGCAATATGATAAGATGGGTTGGCATAGAGACATGTAAACCATTTTGATGACTCTTCTGTTGGCGCAATGTCTGAGGTTTTTAAATATGCAAATGAGTTTGCGACTTCTGGACGAAAGTGCTTCTAAGTGGTAATTGAAGCTCAGAGTACTGTCCATCACAACACCCAGATATTTTATATGAGTGGTTCTCTCCAACAGAGTACAATCACAAGACTGGCAAGATAAACAAGAATGGGCTGTGATATTGAAGTCATCAAGGATCTCTTCCGGTATGCTCTTTAGAGCGAACGGTATAAATTTAGTTTTATCCACATTAAGTGTAAGTCCATTATTCCTAAGCCACGTAGATACCGTGTCAAAACCCACCTGTGCGGAAGCATAAGCAGCGTCCCACGTGTCCCCATCAAAAACTAACGCTGTGTCATCAGCGAAAGTCACAATTTTGGCGTTTGCGAGCTATGCGGATGTGTGCTTTTCTATAACCTTGTGAGACATTTTTTGTTCATCTCAAAAAGTGGATGATTCAAAAAACAAATCTACTATGCCCTCATAGGGTTGCGTTATTCCCACAGATATCAGAAAAGATTCCCATTAAAGGATAACGACTGTCCACGAGGGGATTATCATTATATTATTATTATTAAAAATAGCATGTAGCAAGGAAGCGCCTTGGGACCATCGTTTAAGAATAGAATTTGCTAAAATGTATAATTATTATATGGTTATGAGTTTAATATCCCAATTTTTTCTCAACGAGGAACACTGTGATTCGAGGCGAATGTTTATTCTCAACTAGTAACACTTGTCAAGTAAGATAATATTGAAGTATCATTAATTATTTATAGGTATTTATAGGTATTACCTACCTACCTACCTCGTACTACTAATTTATGATTTATTCATATTTTTTTGGAGGAATTTCCAAATACATTCAATATGTCTAAAATTCCGAAATGATTTCACAATTTTAATCTGGATGTAATCTGAGCTGGGTAACATACTAAATGATTTATTAGGTATGCTTACATATAGCAACCTCAAAATCAGATTCTTATGCAAACGAATGCAATTCTAGAATAAGTTGCTGTTAGAAGTGTTACATAATATTTTGTTTTTTTTTGACCCGAGATGTAAGCAGATATAATTGTACAATGATGTAGGTCTGTCAGTGGGTCTGTGTAGTGGAAAAGATAGGTAAGTACCTAATATGAAGTTTCGTATAGCTTTTTTGCTTAAGGTTGGCCCACATTCTAATATCCTACTATAATATATTATATTATATGCGAATTTGAAGCGCTCGTGGCCCCGCGGACTCAGTGTTCTGTAAACGATCACTGCAGTAATTAACTTTCACTATGGCCGGTCCATGGATGGGTTTCCGTGCTTCGGAAGGCACGTTAAGCCGTTGGTCCCGGTTGGTCTTTTTAGCTTGAATTTCAACAGTGGGCAGTCACAACATGCGCCTGTCCATCTGAAAACGGAAATACGGCTCACCGCCTATTATGTGGGACATATTACAAAAAAAAACAGTTGAAATGTGGGCATTTGATATGCCTCTGCCTACCCCTTAGGAGATAAAGGCGTGCCCATATGTATATATTTGTATGCGCGCACGCAATTTATGATCTGGCATTATTAAGGGACAAATCATTGGTCCATTTGAGTTGCCAGAAATATTAAATGCGGAGATGTATTTGCATTTTTTAGTAAATACTTTACCTGGATTACTTTTAGGAGATAAAAACGAGGTATGGCTACATAATGGTGGGTATCCAGCTGTTTGTGTAAGGGGAAACTTAAATAATACGTATCCAGATAGATGGATACGGCGATTGAGTCCAATTTTATGGCCGCCAGTCCTTAACCCCTTGGACTTTTTTTACTGGGGCTGTATTAAAGAAAAAGTGGACAGTGAAGCAATAAGTTCTGTGGAAGAATTGCGTGCGCGCATTCAAGTAGCAGCAAGAGAAATTGAAGAAGCCGGTTATGCGCACCGGACTTAAATATCTTTTATTAGCCGATGTAGAGCATGGACCTATTGCTGCCGGCGGGCGGAGGACACTTCGAGCATTAACTTTAAGTTATAAAACATTTTCTTACTAAAAGCAACTTGGTTTTCTTCTAAATATCCTTATTAGTTGCCCGATAGTGTTTGTGTAAAGTATCTTGGTAGAATAAAACCATTATGACGAAGTTTTATAACCGTCTAATAACCTTTACTTGAGAAATTAAAATTCTGACTTTTATATTTGATCTCGCTCCTGTAACTTAGTATTGCTTGTAAAGTACACATTATTTTACCTTTTTAGAATTAACACATACTAGACAATTTATTAAGATCATGGGCAGCTATAGCGCCATACTTTTTTTTTCACAGTAAGTGATCGAAATGTGACAATGAGAAAAAATAAATTTAAAAAAACTTAAAATATCGATTTAGAACATGTTCAACCTTGAGAACATCTAAAATTGTACTAAAATTAAATAATACACGTTATGAGGAGTGTAATACTAAAAAAATAAGACAGGAATATCTAAATTTGATGAAATGGCCACGGAATTAATAATAAAATCGGGGAAATTAATGAAAAAGTACGAAAGTCTACGCCATTTTTGAATGGTTGACAACCCTGGTAATAAGACTCGATTTACAATACATAAACATACATACAGACACGATATACTTTATCTTATATTTAGAGACATATACATACTAAGAAGAAAACACGAAGTAGGTACTAGTCAGAAATAGACAAAAAGTGATTCATTAGCCTAGTCTTGAAAGATACTAGTGATTGTGCTCGCCTTATAGATACTGGCAAAGCATTCCACAGGCGAATCGCTTGTACAGTGAAGGATTTGTCCACGAAATTTGTTGAGTGCTGTGGCATCCAAAGAGTCAAATATTCTGATGACCTTAAAAATCTCGACTGTTTGTCATGAAGTAACGTGAAACGTTCTTTGAGATATCGGGGAGTACAAGGATTGAACAGTATATTGTATAGTAAAGCTAATATGTGAGTATTCCGTCGAAAGCGAATTGGGAGCCACTTGAGCTTTTTTCTAAATTCAGATACGTGGTCATATTTGCGTAGTCCAAATATTAATCTAATACAAACATTTTGAAGGCGCTCAAGCCTGTTAAATTGCTCCTCTGTGAGATCAAGATAGCTGACATCTGCATACTCATACTTATAGAACTCGGGACTTCACGCGAATGATATCTGCATAATCAAGGATTGGGAACAACAGAGAGTGGGCAAGCGCAATTTTAGTGGCTGTGGGGAGAAAACTACGTAATCTACGTAGTGATCCTGCAGATGCAAACAGTTTGCGCCCGACCTCCTGCAGCTGATGATCCCAGGACGACGTGCTATCGATATGCACTCCCAAGTTTTTGACCACATCACTTATACCGATAGGAGTACCATTAGAAATAACTTGTGGCAAAATTGTATAGATAGTCGATACGTGACGTTATCCAAGAACTCCCGACTATAATGACCTGGGTCTTTGAGGGATTAACTTGAAGCCCATGGTTAATGCTCCATTCACATATGCGATCCAAATACGTGTCCATTGCAGCAATTGCTTCGTGCAACTGGTTTAACGGCGCCTGTGTGTACATATATTTGTAAGTCATCTGCATAAAGGTGGTAGGATGAAGTTAATTTTTTGAGAAATTGAATTTATAAATATAGCAAAGAGTAAAGGAGACAGAACGCCGCCCTGTGGAACACCGGCTGTTATATTAGTCCAAGAAGAAAGAGAATTGGACTAACATTACAGCCGGTTATAAATATGAACGCTTGTGAAGATGTTTGTTCCTTAATCACTGATTTTGCTGGTATACAGGATAGATGTAAATAATGTTAGTCGAGATGCAACTATAATAAATAAATAAATAAATAAATAAGCCTTTATTGCTGTTAAATTTAAACTTAAACTATTTGACAAAAGTAAAAAAAATATAGAGATAAACTATACTAATTTAAATTAAAACATATTCTTGGCGTTTCACTCATCTCCTCTCCTAACACCTTATCTTTCGACAAAGGCCTCCTCTAAAGATTTCCACTTCGTTCTGTCCTTTGCTGTACGTATCCATTCGGGACCAGCTATTTTCTTTAAATCGTCCTCCCATCGTGTTACCTGTCGGCCTCTACTTCTTTTGGTTGTTCTAGCTAGGGTACCTTATTCTGGTCCACTTCTCTTTTTTCTCCCTCAACAAATAACCCATCCAGCGCCATTTCAATGTTTTCCTTACCAACTGAACTTAGTTTTTCCTTTTATCCTTTTAAGTTGGATTTTATCCCTTCTCCTTACGCCCAATACGCTTCTTTCTATTCCGTTCTGACATATGTTCAATTTATTTTGTCGTTGTTCGGTCAAGGCCCATGTTTGGCATCCATACGTTAGACATGGCAGTATGCAGGTAATTAAAACTTTACGCTTCTCCGACATAGGCATTTCTTTGTTTTTCATTATTTCACTCAACGACCAGAATCTCTTCCAAGTATTTGCTATTCTTCTTTCAATTTCTTTCTGCATGTTCTCTGTTGGTGATACTAATTGTCCTAAATAGATATATTCACTTACATATTCTAATTTTTGGCTATTAATTTTTCTATTTGTAAAGAATTGCTCATCAGGTTTGTCTTTGCTGCATTCATTGTGAGACCTGCATTTGCACTTTCATCTGATAGTTGCCTTAGCATTTTTTATAAGATCTTCGGACATTCGGAGAAAAGTATCAGATCATCGGCGAATCTCAAGTGACTTAATTTGTTCCCGTTCACGTTAAGTACTATATTATCCCAACACAGTCTCCTAAAAATCGTCTCCAACTCCGCTGAGTATATACTTTGTCTAGATAGGATCACCTTGACGGACGCCTCTTTCAATTGCGAAATCATAACCTGCCTTTTCCAGTTTGATTTGGGCTGTACTTCTTTCATAGATGATTTGAAGTAGATGTATATACTTTTTATGGTCTACTTGCTGCTCTAATGATTCCCATATAGTTATGTATAGTGATGTTCTAAAGAGTCAATCGCCTTGTTGAAGTCTACGAAGCTATGTAGTATATTTTGTTGTACTCATTGTATTTCTGAAGTATCTGTCGAAGAACGTGTATTTGGTCAATGGTTGAGAAGTTGCTTCTAAATCCTGCTTGCTCCTTCGGTTGGTTTTCATCAAGTATGTTCGTTAGTCTAAGGAGTAGTATTTTGGAAAAGATCTTATATTGTTCGACATTAAACTTATGGGTCTGTAATTGTTGATGTCTCCTTTGTTTCCTTTTTTGTGTAACAAAACTATCATTGATTTCGTCCAATCTTCTGGGATAATTTCTGTTTTTATTATTTCGTTAACCAAATTAGTTAATCCAGGAACAATTGCTGTCATGTATGTTTTGAGAAGGTCATTAGTGATTTGGTCGGGGCCAGGTGTATTTCTACCTTCTACGTAGTAATAGCTCTTTCTGTTTCTGCATTTAGGATAGGTGGTATAGAGTCCATATCTTGTACGTCTTTAATCATCACACCAAGATTATCCCAATTGTTAACATATCCGATTTCTTCGTAATACATTTACCTTGTTTATCTCTCATATTTGGCATCCAATTCCTCTTCGACTCCAATTCTTTAAACTATTTCTTTACTCTAGCCGTTTTCATAATATGATGTTGCAAAGTGTTGAATCTATTTTTCTTGTTGTCTTTTCTGATGTTTTTGTTGATATTTTTACTTATTTCTGCAATTTCTTTACGTGTATCTTTGCTTTTCACACCTTGTAGGAGCAACTTCCTTGCCTTAAGTAATTGGATTGTGTCAAAGGGCAATGGTTGTTTTAATATTTCTATGCACTTTTCGGTCTTCGGTTTTCAGTGTATTAACAAAATAGCAGTATGCTTCCTGAATGGTTTTGCCGTATGCCTTTTCTTCTTTTCTCTGTAAAATTGAGAGATGCAACTATAGACTCCTTTTAATCTGAGAATCTGTTCCCGTGGAAAACAGGAAAAAACAGAAAACTACGCGGGTGAAGCCGCGAATATTATTATTTTACTATTAGATAATAATAATAAATGGATGGTTCCAATCATATGATTTGTTTCCGTGCGGTATCGCACGGAAACAAACTGCGACCAAAACGATGTCATCGTAATTTACGCAAGAGCTGAAATGCGGGTCTCAGTAAGTGAACCCTAATTTGGGGGTGGTAATTGTCTTGTTTGTACTACTAATAACAAAAGGTTGGCTATTGTCTCCGTCTACCGATCACACTGCTACAACTCGCTAGACAGCTTAAATCGCATTTATGGCAATCTCTCCGCATGGCAAAATATTGTCATGATTGGAGATTTAAACATCGATATAAGGCAGAATACCAACGACGAACGTAAATTCGACTACTTAACACAAAACATATCCCATGGTCTTCTCCCAACTCACTCCTTTTCTACTCGAGATGATAGATGAAATGCAACCGAAAATATTGTACTGAAAATTACATATACACGCTATCAAAACTTCTGCAACTCGCTATTTCGTAAATTAAAAACTGCCTATGAAAAATGTGAACTTGAGAAAGCGAAAAATAACCCAAAAGCTCTCTGGAAAACAACTAAAGATATTACACAAACTAATCCGCCTAAAGTCTAGTGCTTTTGAACTTTTGAATATTTGAGGCAACCCTAGAGCATCCATCAATGAAGTGTGCTATAATCTGAGCAATGTGGGTAAAGATCTGGCCAACAACATATTTTCACATTTTCACATCACGTCAAGTAACGTCATCACGTCAAGTTTGATGAGGTACTTACTAGGTTTAGCTACAAGTTTTGATTCATCTATGTTAATAACCACAACAGGTCTAAGCGCAGGGTTTTCCCTGGTTGGTTACTCATTACGATAAAGGAATTTCCTCACAAATAACAACATAAGCAGAACTCGTTTTAGTGCCCGGTTTGTTATTCATTAACATGAGTGCAAACGAAATCGCGGATAGAAGCAGACGTGCCATTTCAAAAACTGGTCTCATGTGAATTTAGAATTGACTTGAAAGTTTCAACCTGAGGATCTTGCAACATATGTGCGAATATACGAATAAACGATCGTTTGTTTCGATATAAATGAGGAAAACTGTGAATTAGTAATCAAAAGTCTTTAATTCTAAACATTTATAGCTGCCCTATGGACTGCAGTGTTTATACAGTGTTAAAAAGTGTGGCTGTGAGTTTACTCACAGATTCTACTTGTTGCTGTTAACCCAGAACCATGTCTAATAACACAGTAGAAATAAGGTACATGACAGTATGTGATATATATCTACCAATATTGTTCTCGACGCCCGTTGACCTTATCTACACCGTGTTCTCCGCATTTACTCTATTCATCGGTATAACATCATGGATCGTCATAAGAAAATTCAGATGGTTCAAGAACTACATACTTTTGAATATTATCTTCAACAATACGATTAATGCTATCCTAAGACATGGAGATATGCCAGGCATTATCGAAGCTGTGGGTGAAATGTATGCAGAAACAGTGGTCACAATTTACTGTTATACGTTTTTATATTTCAAATCAACTTTGAACTACTGGTTACTAGTGCTGTGCTATGTGTTTTATTCGGATCTTGTGAAAGTTTATAATAGTCACATTACGAAACGGTATTTCAAAGCTAACATGTTTGCATGGGGTCTGCCTATGTTGTTACTTACGTTCAACATTGTAGTTATGCTTTTAAATACCTTTAATTTAAAAATTTCTCTCGTCGAGTTTGCCTTTGGAGTACAATTTACATACATGTATCTACCATTATTGATAAACTTCATCATATATTTAATAATTGTGTACACTTTGTTTGTAAAGCCTTCCAATGAGGATATTGATTTATACGATGGTTCAAAATGTCGTTCTTTGTTAGTAGTAACGATTATATTTTGTTTAAGTGGCACTTTTATATTGACTATTCCTTTACTACAGCTTTTGAGAGACTCAAATACAGTTGCATGGTTCCTTACGATACTCGCTCGTATACAAGATTGGTGTCCTAATATCTACTTCTTTGTGGTAAAATATAACTTGACAGTATGGATAAAATACTTCAGAAGATCTTATAATTCTATGAAAGACTTGGAATGGACCTGAATGAAAATGATTAAGACATGTATATCTTCTTGATTCAAGTAATAGATAACTTAAGAAGGTTCTAAAGCTTTCTTATTTGTTTTCAAATTCCAATTGTCATAGGCCATACCTCAGCAAAATACGATTAAATTAGAGTTTATATTCCGTTTAAGCTTTGTTACAATGTGTTTTCAATAAATTATTATTTAAATTTCAAGTGTTATTTTGATTTGAAGGGCGATACACACATAAAACGATGCATAGTACTTTTCATTCAAGCTCTACATAGGTATGAAGAGTTTGAATGGTTTGAATATTATACACTGAAAAAAAAATAATCAAGGTCATTACTTAAATTAAAAGCCAATAGTAATTCTGCCAAGCCATAGTGGTGTTTTACAACTTGATGGTTTTGAAAAGATTCTATATTGTACGAAGAAAAATCACGCAACAATGCTATTCTGAACCGCAAATATTGGAATTTGGAAAGCTATGTTTGCGGCATTCAGGTATGGTATTTGCAAATCTTTAATTGTATGCACATAAATTCCGTTTCGACATCCCACACCACCACAACAGATATTTGCACAACAGATATAATATTAAGGCAGAAAGGATACTTTGCACAGCTTTACTATATTACTGCTCGTTCGCTCTAACTTTGCCGCTCGGCTCCATACTATAGTCGATTTTTTAATTAGACGAAGTAAATTGACAGCTACTAATGTCACTTCTTCATACAATATTGCTTATTTTCTATGTCGAAGTGACATTAGCTACTGTCAATTTACTTCGTCTAATTGACAATTCGGGTATATGCCTCTACGCCAGCGGCAAAGTTAGAGCGAACGGGTAGTACGTTATAGCCAAGATAATGTAATAGTTCTATAGGTTTAGATCTTTTACAGGACTAAAATATATATTTTGGGTGTAAGGGGCCCCACCACCACCTAATTTTGGGGGCCCAAGCGACCTCACCTGCACGTGGTGCACCTGCCGAAAAACTAACGAGGCTCCGCGATTTTCAGGTACCCCCATGGTGGCCTAGGCTCCCATGTGGGTGCCAGGTGGTACAAAGTGTTGGTCCGAGGGGTTACCACCGTGCAGCTGTGAAAAGCCCCCCAAGTAACCCAGCCTCGGTTGGGTTGCGTTCGGGGTTCAGCAGCTGCACAGCCGGGCCCGGGGCGATGTTTGATGCAGCAGGGGGGGACCAGTAGGCGCTAAGCGAATTCTAGTGTGGCTGACTGGGGTCGACCCGCCGGCCAGGGAGACCCGTAGAAACGGTTTTACCGCTGGCCGCCCGCGGCATAGTACAGGGGCCCAACTGGGACTAACCACCCTGGGAGGCTGCCCCACCAGGCCGCGCATAATCCCAATGTGGTTCGTCGTGCCGGATGGTGACCGGACCGGGTCCCGGCGACCACACTCGGGGGGGTACGGGGGCCCTTCCGTCCGGCGGGTCGGCCTCAGTCTCACCACACGGTCATAGATGAAGCTAGCCCCTACGCCTTGTCACTCACTGCTGTAGCAAATGTCGCTCCGTCTTCACGTCTTCCCTCCAATTCCCAAATATGGCAGCGCACAAAAGAGAAAGAAGTGTCACAGCGGCCGCTGCAACCAATCCCGGAAACGTTCCGTTTGAGGTGGAGTTCGCTAACATCCGCGGACTCCATGCCAACCTCAACGTCGTCCATCACCATCTGGAGACGGCACGGCCAGCTGTGATGTTCCTAACGGAGACGCAAATACTCCGCCCTGCCGATCAGTCGTACCTTAGTTACCCCGGCTACATCATCGAGGAACTATTTCGAGAAAAAGCTGGGGTGTGCGCGTTTGTTAGGGCGGATGTTTGCTGTCTCCGGCTGCGCTGCCTTGAGGACCCTTCCCTCACCGTCCTTTGGCTGCACGTAGATCACGGCTCCATGAGTCAGATCTACGTGTGTGTCTATCGATCCCACTCAGGGACAGCTGGGATAACAAGGCTGTATCAGCACCTCAGCGAGGGGGCTGACGACGCGCAGGTGCGGTTCCCGAACGCTGAATTAGTTTTTCTGGGGGACTTCAACGGTCACCACACTGAGTGGCTGGGGTCCCGCGTGACCGACCCAGCGGGACGGGCCGCCCACGCGTTTGCTCTCTCACATGGTCTGACCCAAGTGGTGCGCGGGATTACGCGCATACCGGACAGGTCAGACCATGAACCCTCCCTGCTGGACTTACTGCTGACGAGTTACCCAGCACAGTACAGTGTGTCGGTTAGCGCCCCACTGGGTACATCCGACCACTGTGTTGTGCGTGCCAGCCTGCAGGTGTCATCTCCTGCAAGGGCAGTAGAGGTGACGCGGCGACTGTGGCACTACTCGTCAGCAGACTGGGACGGACTGCGAGAATACTTTGCAGCCGTCCCGTGGAGTCAGCGCTGCTTTGCAGGGAGGGCTTCATCGGAAAGCGCCTCTGCGGTTGCTGGTGAGATAGCTTTAGGTATGGAATACTATATTCCATACACTGATGTTGCCAGCATCCGCAAAGCCCGCCCCTGGTTCGGGCGTGAGTGCGCCGTAGCTGTTCAACAAAAACAGACAGCTTACCGCGCCTGGATCAGGGCTCGGGCTGTGCGCGACCCGAATGTGGCCCAACTCAAAGCAGCGTACAACAGAGCCACTAGGTCCAGTAAGAGGGCCTTGAAGAGAGCGGACGCCCAGCGCGTCACGCGGCTTGGTCAGGAGCTCACGTCTCATCCGACGGGCAGCCGTGGATACTGGCAACTGGCCAAAGCCGTGCAGGCCAACTTTTGCAAGCCCTCGCTGCCGCCGCTACGCTATCCTGACGGATCACTGGCTCACAAGGCCCAAGAGAAAGCGGAAATGCTGGCCAATCTCTTTGCGGCTAATTCCCGGGTTGATGACTATGGCAAGCAACCTCCCACTATCGCCAACTGTGGAACCACGATGACGGATATTAAAATCCGGCAGTGCGATGTGCGATTGGTGCTACAGTCACTCGACACGCGGAAAGCCAGTGGTCCTGATGGCATTCCGGCAGTGGTGCTGAAGAATTGTGCAGCTGAATTTTCTCCAACGCTAACACGCCTGTATCGCCTTTCCTATTCCTCGGGAGAAGTGCCGGAGGCTTGGAAGGAGGCGAACGTCCAGCCGATCCCCAAGAAAGGGGACCGGTCGGATCCGGCCAACTATCGACCCATAGCCGTAACCACCGTCATCTGCAAGGTGTTCGAGCTAATCATCAACAAACAGCTCATGCGCTATCTGGAGGATCACTCGTTAATTAACGATCGCCAATATGGCTTTAGGCCGAAACGATCAACGGGTGACCTCCTAGCGTAAGTAACGCACACCTGGGGCGAGGCTATGGAGAGGCACGGCGAATCTCTGGCTATTGGCCTAGACCAGGGGTCGGCAACCTTTTGAGTCGGAAGAGCCAAAAATGACGGTTTTAAATTACAAAATTTTTAAAGAGCCACAACATCTTTCTTGATCCCACGATCCCCCCCCCCCCCACCCCGTAAGAAGTGGGATAGACTAGACTGCGGGGAAAGTCTGCTATAGAGACAAACCAAGTCTGTCGGAAGCTCTGAGAACATTCTTCGAAGGGCGTCTCCAGGACTTACGGCCATAGGCAGATGGTAAGTCACAGGGTGGTTTTGGAGAATTTCCACAATTAAAAAGATATGAGTGATTATGTGGGATTCTCCCACTAAAACCCTGGGATGTTCCTTCTTGTCACTATTGTTGGCTCCCAGAGAAGGCAAGCGTACAACAGCTACCTGCAGCAGTCTCGACTCTGGGGGTCTAAATATTACCCACCGAAACATCACTGCCGCGACGTCTGAACACGAAGGGTGCGTCTTAGTCAGTCTCACGGCTGTCATAAAGCTTCCATCGTCGGCGACGCGTGCGAGGTTGGCATACTGGAAGTGTTAGGCCACCCCGCTCTGGCACCCGCAGCGCTTTTCTCATTGCCGTTGACGTCAAAACAACAGCCGAACCAATTTTTTTCGCTGTCTAACATAGCGTAAACTATAATAGACAGCGATGCGACCGGTACAATTTAGGACTCTTAGAGCGGTACGCTCGCCACTCAACTCTGTACAAAAAGCGAGCGTCTGCACACCCTCGCTTTATCCACGGCGCCGTCCTCGCATTGGGTACGTTGCCTTAGGGTCAATGCCTACCACATCATGCAGGTATTTACTAAAATATCCGTGCCCCGTGAGGAGCTGTGTGAGGTGGTAGGTATGTCAGTGCCGCTTTTCTATCCAGGACCTCAGAATAAATAAGATGGCAGAGACGAGCTCAATGCTTACCGCCGAGCTCTAGCCTGGTGCGCCATTTATGAATGAGATCATTGCGCGCTCTAACACGCCAGCTTTCAATCTCTTCCGAAGATGGTTGTTTGCCATTTTGACGCACCAAAGCATTGGGCCGGTAAATTTCTGCCAGAACTGCGGCCACTAGGTTCCGCGACGGACTGTCAGAATTAGACATGCCGTCTCCATTTTGAAAATGAAAGGGTGATAATGTTCTTGAAAATGAATAATATTATGATAATTATGTATGCAACTAAAGAGCCGCATGCGGCTCGCGAGCCGCGCCTTGCCGACCCCTGGCCTAGACATCGCTAAAGCCTTTGATAGGGTATGGCATGCGTCGCTTCTTTCCAAGCTGCCGGCATATGGTTTATCGCCTCAGTTATGCCGCTGGTTGGCCAGCTTCCTGCACGGGCGACGTATACGGGTCCTCTGTGATGGTCAGGCTTCCTGCTTTTTGCAGGTAAATGCCGGGGTACCACAGGGATCGGTATTGTCCCCAACTCTCTTTCTTCTGCATATCAATGACATGCTGTCCCTTGGGTGCATTCATTGTTATGCGGATGACAGTACTCTGCATGGGAGCTATTCTGGCCGCCCAGCGGAGGGGCGTTGTGACGTGGACGAAAAGAGACGGCAACTCGTGGCAATGGGACCTGGGTCGCATTGCCCAATGGGGTTCAGACAACCTGGTCGAGTTCAATGCCAGAAAAACGCAGGCGTGTGCGTTTACAGCTAAGAAGTCCCCATTCCTACCCCTACCCTCTCTTCAGAACATTACGGTTCCACTAAAGGACAACCTGGAGATTCTCGGTATAGACGTCCGGCGTGAGCTCAATCACAAAAACTACATAGAGAGTTGTATTGGGCTGGCCTCGCGGAAACTCGGAGTCCTAAATAAGGTGAGACGGTACTTCACGCCACATCAGAGATGTTTGCTGTACAAGACGCAGATTCGTCCCAGCGTCGAGTACTGTTCTCACCTCTGCACGGTGGTCCCACGCTCTAAGAACGGCGGTCGTAGGGGTTGCGTGCAACGAATAATTACTGAATTTCATAATAATGCATTTGATAATAGTATTATGTGATTAATTAAGATAAATATTAATAAAAATACAATTTATTGCATTGAAATAATAATCTAATCTCTATAAATAATGATTTTACTGAATACTTATTTATTCTATAAAATCAGTTATTTCCTGTAATATTTTATTTGTAAGAACAATGCATTACAGCTTCTCCCTAGCTTAAATAAATGTTACTATAATGCCTTTGAACTAATCTTTTACTCACAACATACACAAATATAAATCAAATAAAATTACATTTAATTAGTTTTATATTTTTAAAAGTTAATAGTTAGAGACATTTAAAAACATCTATGCATATAGAAGAATTTTATTGTAAACTAAACTCTTTTTCGTAATCGAACACAAAATCTAATACATTTTTAAAGGGACAATACATTTTATACATAAGCTAAAAGAACATACTTCTTCTTCTTTCTTAGTAATTGTCCTAACTAGAAATATATGGAAGCTTATGCTGTCCTTTATTTGAATTACCGGTCTTATTACCGGTGTTTGTGACTACACGATATGACTCCATGATACCTTCGCCTGATGGATAATACCGCTTCTTCTCTTCCAAGGTTAATAAGATGGCAATGCAGTCTTCAGGGACTTTGAATTTATAAATTCCTTTAGCAATACATAAGTGATAAAAGATAACACTTATTCAGGGTTAATTTTAAAAAAGTGGTATTAGTTCGGCTGGACGAGTCTTTACTAGCCGAGGTTAGTAAAGACTTTTTCGCTGAATTATCCTAACTCACTCAACCAACATTATAGTGATCTCTTGCTGCACTCTGCATCCAGTCTCCTCTTATAGATAGAAGATCACACTGCTTAATGTTACGACAGTCAGCAGCAGGCGCAGCTGACTGATCGCAATCTTGTGTCTATCAGTCACTGTATTTATTGATTACTAGCTGACCCTCGCAACTTCGTTTACGTCACATAAGGTGTACGAATGGAGGGGTACTTCTTAATGAGACTCATCAAGCAGCGTGTGAAACGGCCCTGTTGGCTTAATCATAAAAGAGCTTAATGATTAAGGCTATTGTAAAATAATTCAGTCCGCGCCGAAGGCGTGGACTGAATTGTTTTAGAATCGACTGTTTTAGAATCGACGACGCCCGTTTAGACTCACTTTCAAAAGAAACGTCGAATTCTAGATTTACCGAAAGTTGAGATGCCCCTAATTTCTGAACTATATAACCCTCAATATTGAAAATTGTATGGGATAATGCTTAAAGTACTCCCTTTCAGACACCAAACAAATATTTGAAATCGAACCATGCAGTGAGAAATTATAGCTAAAAACCTATTTTGCCTTTCATCCCCTCTCCTGAAGGAACCGCGCAAAATATCGGGATCAAAAGTATCTAAGAACCTTCCTCGGACTATAAGCTTACATCGTACAAAGTATCATTCAAATCGGTTCAGTAGTTTCGGCGTGATACTTAGTCGGGATACAGACAGACAGACAGACAGACAGACAGACAGACATGAAAATTTTAAATTACATTTTCGGCTTCAGTATCGATTAGAGAACGCCCTACACTTAAAATTTTCAAAATATCTTCCATGTACAGACTCCCGACCCTCTACAGTTTTATTATAAGTATAGATTCAAGATGCAGCCTATTTAACTGATTGCCAATTGTTTGCCAACCCGTTTTAGAGATTGGAAATACAATTTTCCAATTTCTCAGTGTTAACATCTTCTATATCTGGGATCAATAGCCTCAGGCTTCGAAGAACTTGACGACATCTGTAGCTTTGAAAGTATCATTCTATATAGACAGCCAAGTATACCTACAATACAAGCAACCTTTTGAAAGAACTTAAATGTTGTACCTGTAACAAAAATCAAATAGTTTAGTGGTAAACAATAAATAATGATATCTCGTAGACATCTGCTACGACTTAAAGTCTGACGTAGAGCCTCGACTATACTTACAAAAGCAGCTAGAAGTACCCAAATTTTAAAAATAAATAAATAAGAGACATGTACACACATTTCTATATAAACCTCATACAGAAGTAAAAAGTAGTTAAAACCTCCGAAGTAGTGAAAATAACAAAAAATCAAGAATTTCCTAATATCATTGACGTAGCACCGGTTTTAAAAAAAAACTATACTTTCAATATGTGCAATAATGCTTAATACATACCTAATTTTAAATATCCATTGCAAAAAACCCCGTTCTTTAGCAAGTAATTCTTGGAAAAAGAAGCGTCACTGATAATGGTAAATAATACTCGCTAGTTACGTAAATGAGCAGATTAATAATGAGTTCACTTTCGATGCACAAAACTATACGCAAATAATAACTTAAAGAAATTTTGTTAATATCCTCACAAAGTGTGACAAATAGTGAGTGCTTTAAATAAAGTATTGTGTTGTAATTCAAATGTCGTGGTTGACGCCCTATGACCTACTACGGAACCACTGTGCTCTGGGATGATTCCGCGAGGTACTTGTTGGACGCACTTGACGCTATGCAGAGACGTGCTGTCCGAATAATTGGTTGTCCTGAGGTGACGGGAGGCCTCGAACCGTTGGCGCATCGAAGAACCGTAGCGTCCTTGGCTGCCTTCTACCGAATGTATCACGGCGAATGTTCTGAAGAGCTCTTCAATCTGATCCCACCATCACCTTTCCGATCCCGAACAACGCGTGCCGGGCAGAGATGCCACTCATACACAGTGGAGAGAATCTTCGCCAGAACCGAGCGTTTCAAAAGATCGTTCCTCTGTCGAACTATAATAACTTGGAACGACCTGCCCGCACACGTGTTTCCCTCATCTTACAACCCCGGGTTCTTTAAGAGGAGCGTGAAGAGGCACATCACAGGGCCGCCAACTTGAGGACCGCTGTAAGAAGTGCCCCCCAATCGCAAGATGCGCCACGGCTATCCATCGTGGCGACGTCAATTTGGCGAGCTGAATATAAAAAAAAAAAAAAAAATACCTGCATGGTTGATTTCAGTTTTTAGATTTATCTATCGCAGTGGTTTTCAGTTACGATAAGACAACAGGCGGCTTACTGCAATCTCTTCTATGACATAGGTACGACAGACTGTCTATTACCAACTGTTGTTGATTAGGCGGGCTATTCTTAGCTTTGAGAGTTCCAATTCTATGGCTTTTACAGTATGAATGTGACAAAATAACACAAGAATCACTTTAAAGCAAGTGAAAGAATTTTGAATACAAAACAACTGTTCTAGACCGGACGACATGCTGTTTCAGTTTGTTATACATAGGCAGTCTGTTTATTGTAAACTAGCGGACGTCACGCGGTTTCACCCTCGTACTTCCCGTTTTCCTGGGAATACGGGAATAAAACACAGCCTATGTTCTCCGCGAAGAGTGTAACTTCCCAACAGTGATAGAATTTTTCAAATTGGTCCAGCAGTTTCGGAGCCTATTCGATGCAAACAAACAATCAAATCTTTCCTTTTTATAATATTAGTATAAATGTCTAGCCAAAGTTCTTGACCCCTCTCGACATAGTAGAATCAGCTCTCAAGCTCGGAATCTGCATTGTATCTGACTCCAGCAATTTGACGTTTTTATATGAAATTAATGACGATTTCAACGAGCGTCGAATTATTGAATGATTTTTTTTGACAAGTTAGTATGATTTTTTTCTAATGTCATGATGTGTTACAATAATAGCATATCATATAAATTACAATCTAGCCATAAGACTACTAAGTAATTAACCTTTAACCTAAACTGCTACTATAGAGTAAATTGTAAGAATGTGTCCATTAACACTTTTCTTAATGTCTCTATTAAGGGGAAGTCACTTAGTTCATATTGTGTTCTCTATGACAAGTTGCACTTATTACACTATGTCACACTGACATTTCACTAAACTAATTCAAAGGGTTTTGTCCTTTTTAGTCTTCTCACTAAATCTGTGTGGTCAAGGAGTTGGATAGCCTCGACATTCACATGATGATGAAGTCTTTTTTGATGAGCTTCGGCATACTTTTGCACTCAATAGCTACGAGGTCCACTTTAAGGTCCCTATGGAGGTCGTCATTTCTAATGTACCAAGGCGCATTTACGATACCCCTTAGTACTTTATTTTGAAATTTTTGTATAATCTGGATGTTGCTTGATTTGGTACAGCCCCATAGCTGTATTCCATAAGTCCACACTGGCATAAGGACTTGTTTATACAATAGTAATTTGTTTTGCACTGACAGAGAAGAATGTTTGCCTAGAAGCCAGTACATATTTAAGTAGCGAAGCTTTTTAACGTAAGTCTTCCAAAGGAGCTTAGCATCTAGTGTCATGCCTAGATACTTAGCTGTATTCTCGTAGGGAATAATCGTTTTATTTAAATATACTGCATGATAGTTGGATCTTTTATTTGTGAAGTCTATGTGAACTGATTTAGCTTCATTCAATTTTATTTTGCACTTTTTCGTCCAGTCGTATACGATGTTGACTGCATTTTGAACCTTTTCCACGGCATCTGCATGAGTAACATCTGTGGCCATAATGGCTGTGTCATCTGCAAATGTTGCAATGGTATGGTTTTCTAATACCGGGATATCGCAGGTGTATAACAGGTACAGGACCGGACCTAATACACTTCCCTGGGGTACTCCGCCTTTTATTTCCGTTAAGTCTGAGTATGCATCATCTTGTCGAATTCTGAACAGTCTTTGAGTCAAGTAAGACTTTAAGATGGCAGTGAACTGTTTTGGGAGCATATGTTCGAGTTTTTGCGACCTTCATGCCAAACTTTATCGAAAGCTCGAGCTACGTCTAGGAAGACTGTTGAACACACTTTCTTGTCTTCTAATGCTTTCTCAATGATATTAGTGATAGGGTGTACTTGATCGATTGTAGAATGATTTTGGCTAAATCCTCCTCTCTCGAATCAAATTTCTAACTCATCGCTTGATGCCTTTGACTGCCTCTGTGGCGCAGTCGGTAGTGATACCGCCTGCGGCGCTGGAGGTCGTGGGTTCGATTCCCACCGGAGACAAATATTTGTGTGACCCATAAATTTTTGTCTCAAGAGTCTGGGTGTTTCTATGTATAATATGTATGTATTTAAAAAGTATATAAGTATTAATATCCGTGGTCTGATACCCATAATACAAGCAGGTTTTTCCTAGCTTACTTTGGGATCAGATAGCGTTGTGTGAGATGTCCGTGAATATTTATTTATTTATTATTTATTATGCCGCGTCCAAAGGTATGTTTTCGGAGGTTTCATCGTTTGGTCGGAAAATTTGCTCTAAGTGTTGTGCAAATCTGCCTGCTTTCTGTTCATTATTTATAGCCCAACCGCCATTGGTATCTTTAATGGAGGGGATCTGTATAGTTGGCTTTTTGGAATGTTTTGTACATTTTCATAGGGAGTAATTTGTCGTGCGATCACTTGTTAATTGACTTAGGTAACTATTCACCGTTTTATTGTGAAAATTTTGAATTTCTCTTCTGAGTCTTTTAGTAATGTTGTTTAAGTTAAGTTAGTATGATATGAGTCAATAATATTGATCACAATGGCACAGTATGCATATAAATTATTGTTACGTGTGTATTTCCTCATGGATGCTATAGCGATTAAAACCACAGTTCACAAATAAAATAAAATAATAGTGGGTGCCCTACCACCACAGCTGGTAGGCCCGGGCAGTTCTATTAGTTATTCTGTGGCCTGGGTAAGCCCTCGGAGCATGTCCCAGGTTTCCAATACCATTCCATAACCTAAACCAACCTATTCCTATTGTAGATAGGTAGTTACTTAGTGCGAAGGTAAATATTATATAGAAAAACGTCACATAGCAGGGTTTTTACCATTTAGAAGCATCATTTACAATGTAGGTACTTGGCACAATTGAATGGTACGTATTTCATTGTACGACCGTGTTGTCGAACCATTTTTGACTTCTAGGATATCAAATCTATGAATGCTAATATACCTACTTTAGATCGTTTTCATTACGAATTGGAAAATATCCCACAATAGGAACGGCTTCAGTTAATTCATTTGGCTCATAATGCAGTGAACGCAGTCTACACACCAAACGCACCGACCCACTGACTGAACGAGTTGTCGACTTTTTTGTCGGCGACTTTACATTTCGTTCATGTAGAAAAAAGCACTACTTTGTCAACTACACGAAATCAGCAACTTTTGAGGTAAGTAGTTAGTGACTGTGTAGTAGCAAAATGTCGAAATAATTCTCCTGTAACGCCCAACAGCCTGTGAGCCCTGGGTAAGCCCTCGGAAGGATGTCCCAGGACTCCCAAACGATTCTTGACGGTTTTATTTAGGACCAGTGTTACGGCACCTCTCGAAAGTATGTAAAATCTTATTAAGGTGCTCCCTCACCGGGAGCATACGCGCGTAATGTAACGTTACGAGTCGAGCATTAGGTTTAGTATAATCATGTACCTACCTATTTGTATAATTACTCTCAATCACATCATGATGTGATTGAGAGTCAGGTCATTCACTTAGCCGGTAACTGATGAGGAAGAGTCATGACTCTTCCTCATCAGTTACCGGCCAAGTGAATTCCATTAGAGACTATAATCGATAGCAAAGTGACTGCTGTAATGTAGTGCACCTACTTTCAAAGTGGTCACCCATCCAATAGCTAACTTCACCTAGATGGCTTAACGTCACTGATCATTATCCATTAGTGAATTATGTTACTCGTTTATGTGCACGGCTGCAACAAGAACGTGGAAAAGTGGTGTCACAAGTCACAATGTATGGGTAACGAAACCAAACGACTTTGACCTGTCCAACGCATAGGGCGTCTAGTAAAACATAGTTCAAGATGCACTATCACTTCCGCTGGTCAGATTTTGATGAAACCAAAACCGTTATCTAAGTTGAATAAATACCCACAAAATCCTAATAGTAAAATTTTGATCAGACCACTGGATTTTGCTCCAACCCCGAACAAATCAACAACAGACAAACAGACACGAAGAAAAAAATTCATAGATTTGAACTCAGAAGCCCTAGATTTGTCGATTACAGTTTTTTTTTATTATTTATCTTCAATGTACCGTCACAGCTAATTTTATAATATTTGTAAAGAAGAAGAGATAACTGGCATTCAATTACTGCAACCACTCCAATTTTTAGGGTTTCGTAGCCAAATGGCAAAAACGGAACCCTTATAGATTCGTCATGTCTGTCTGTCTGTCTGTCTGTCTGTCTGTCTGTCCGTCCGTGTGTCACAGCCATTTTTCTCCGAAACTATAAGACCTATGCTATTGAAACTTGGTAACAAGATGTATTCTGTGAACCGCATTAAGATTCTTATATAAAACTAGAAAAAAAGTAGTAAATTTTGGGGGTCCTCATACTCAAAACTGAAACTCTACTCTCCTCTGTATAGATAGGTCTTCAAAAATGCTATTGAGGTTCCTAACATAATTTTTTTCTAAAATGAATAGTCTGCCCAGGGGACTGTTCCAAAGTGGAAAAATGTGTGTCCCCCCCCCCTCTAACTCCTAAACTAAGAGGATTATAAATCTAAAAAAAATATATGATATACATTGCCATATAAACTACCAACGAAAATTAGTTTGAACGAGATAGAGCTGGTAGTTTTTTTTTAATACGTCATAAACCGCAATTTTCAGTTAGAAAAATCACTACCCCTGCGAACGTATTAAACATCAATGAAAGTTAAAACGAACTATAAGAACTATTATATTATGTTACTTGCTGCTACGAAACCCTTCATGGGCGAGTCCAACTCGCACTTGGCCGGTTTTTTGTTTCTTTAGGTATAGTTAACACACATGTTATTTTCATCCTCATAGTTAACCGCATTGACGAGCGAGGATTTTTCCTATAACTTTACAAAATATAATGGAATTCACTAATTATATTAACGAGTATCGAGAGGGTCGTCGTTTGCAGTGGACGGATATTTATCAACCATGTTTAACATTACCACAACAACAACTATATCTAATAATACTGAAGAAGTTGAACATAGTAAAGTGTGCAAAGTGTTTCATCCATCAGTACCTCATACATACATAGACATGGTTTACATCATATTCTCCGTACTTACTATAGTCTTCGGTTTAACATCATGGATTATCATCAGAAAATTCAGGTGGTTCAAGAACTACATACTTATGTGTCTTATCTTCACCAATACAATGAACGCTGTGATCAGAAATATTAATTGGTTGTGCATTATCAAGACGGTCAGTGAACCGTATTCCACAGCAATCAGTGTTTTTAAAATCTTTATTTATATATTCTTTAGACTTTGTTTAAACTACTGGTTACTTGTACAGTTTTATGTGTTTTATTTAGATATAGTTAAAATTTTCAACAGTCATATTCCGAAACGGTATCTGAAAGCGAATTTGTTCGCGTGGGGTATCCCATTTCTCGTAACCTTCTTTTTTGGTATTGTTATGTCTAGTTTAGTCGAAAATGCCCATAATTATGCTACGCCAATTATATTATAGTATCCGCAATACGAACTGGCACTTGGGGCCATAAATGTCACTTTCTGTAGGGGTTGAACCATGTCGATAAAATATTTAAGAATTTGTCGATATGTCGTAATCTGATATTAAGTGGGTAATTTGCTTTTAGTTATAAATATGAAATTAATAGCAAATAAGATTTTACATAAACTGATAGCGGGAAATTAATTAAATTCCTCGTAAGTGCAGTCAAGTAAAATAATTGCAGCTGTGGTCATTCCTGTAGTGGCCAGATTAAGCGGACATATTATTATGTAATAATAATAATGACGACTGGTAGCTTGGTCCCTGTACCCGATGCCGGTGGGATACTATATCTTATATTTTTAAATGCACTTGTTTGTTATATCTATATTTAAAAATGTAATTTGTAAGTTAATTAATTAAATAAAGAGAATAATAATACTTATATTTTTTTAAATACATACATATTATACTTAGAAAACACCCAAACTCCGAAACAAACATTTGTGGATCACACAAATATTTGGACCGACCCAGGAGTCGAACCCAGGACCAAGGATTAAGTAACCCAAAAAAAATATACGCAGTCGATCAACTGGCAAATGAACACGGTCATGAAGTGATTCGACTTCCCCCCTACCACTGCCAGTATAACCCTATAGAGTTAATATGGGCTCAAATCAAAGGAGAAGTTTCTACAAAAAATTCCACCTTTAAAATGGCAGATGTTGAGAAGTTGCTGCATGAAGCTATCGACCACGTGACAACAGAAGACTGGGTTAAATGTGTTCGCCACGCTGAAAATCTCCAGAATGAAGACCTAGCTAAAGCTCACTTCATTGACACCCACCGTCTTGTTATAAATCTACAAGACGACAGTGATAGTGAAGACGAGTATTAATGGCGTTCCCAATAATTTATTGATTTTTTTGTTAAGTTTTAATATTATTTTGATGAAAGTCCTGTAAATTTGAAATTTATTTTAGTTAGTAATTCACCTACTCAACCTATTTATTTTAATATATTTATTTCTTTATTTATTTTTTTTTTATTTAATTTAATACATTTGTCTTAATAAATCAATGCTGATATAAAAATAAATAAATCATATACAAAAAACATTCATTACATTACTTTTGTCGATACTATTACGGAATACGATAGATTACCTGCACAGCACTATGCGTGTTAGTTCCGGTCCATAAGACTGTGTAGGTGCGAAAGAGATAGCACGAATCCGATGATTTATGGCCCAACGTGCCAGTTCGTATTGCGGATACTATAGCTTTCATGTTTTTGCCATTAGTACTCAATTTTGTCTTTTATATTTTATTTTTGTACAGTTTATTTGTGACGAATTATAATAACAATGTATATGGCAGGAATGTGTTTCAGTATAAAACTTTTCTGCTACTTTCGTTCATGTTCTTTTTAAGTGGGATTTCTATGATGGGAACGCCTTTGCTTATGATACTGCCTGGCAGTACATTACTATTTTGGTTATTGTCAACTCTTTATTGGATTCAAGACTTTTCTGCTAATATATACTTTTTCATTTTAAATAAAAATGTCTCGATATGGAAAGATTATTATAGAAAACATTTTAAGTAAGAGTAAGAAAGATATTCACAGTTTATTTAGTTATATTATCGGTACTTCATTTACAAAGTAGAACAAAGAAAGCAAGAAATAAATAAATTGAGAGATATAACTGGTTAAAATACATTGTTACCGTGGCGAACGAAAAGTCAATTGAGACTGCGATGAAAAAAAGAAGAATGCGTCTCTCTTCTGGCAATACTAATATATGTCAATCGTTTTGCTTAAGAGCCTACCAGACGCCAAATTGTTAAAAGAAGATAGACGATATATATTTTAGCGTGCAAGAAAGAGAGAGATGCGATCGGTTTTTTGTGCGATTTACGAAATAAATTAATTACAAAGCGCACATTTACAAAGCGTTTAACAAAGAACCCAATCACAACAGGAATCAAAACAACCATAGCGAGTGAAGCGCCGCTGGTGTAGGCCACGGTGAACACCACTCCGCTTGGTGGACCGTACCTACGCTTGTCTGCCACCTTAGTGTTATAAAACAAAACAAGACAATGTATGTGTTGGAATGATATCATTATCGAAGAAGAAGGAAAAATTGACAGTAATATTGATTTCATTACTATCCAGACATTAGCTGATTAAGTAGTACCTACATCTCCATATAATAAGTAGTACATCGCCTCTATTCTACATCTCCTCTATTATCATAAGTATGTATGTATAATAATTATTTTGGTATTGATTATGTACTTATTTGTATTCTTATAATTAAATATACCTAATAGTTAACATACGTATCTGTTTATTTATAAGTCCGTGTAAGTATGTATGTACGTATGTACATGTGTATGTATGTATTGTATGTACACAATTATTATAATTTAGGTATAATTTGTTTATACTGCACCCCAAACTGCCCTTCCCGTCTACTATTGACGTATCACAAGGTGATACCTATGTCTCACATCTGTGTGAGTATCGCCTAGTGATACTTTTGCCTTCAGACAGTTTGCGCTCTTCCCACCCTCCTGTTTCCATCCAAAGGTTGCCTCAAAAAGATTGCCTTGTGCGATAAGGCCGCCAATTGTTATACCAACAAGTTTATCATTAATCTGTTTGATGTTTATGTCCTGGTGTTTAATAAAGACTTTTGTATTGTATTCTATTGTAAGTAGATCAATTTAAGTTCGACTTTTTATTAGATGCAGTAAAATGACGTTTCAAAATGTCATTACGTAACGAAAATGGTTGAGTTTCGTTACGGAATGACATTTTGAAAAGTCATTTCACTATCTAAGGTTATTTAGTATTTTAATTTATTAAGTTGCTAATGATATTTCAAATATACCTATTTACCTTAAATATATTATTATGTTTTAATTATCGCCTGTAGTTAGTCGTTATAATTAGTATTTCTAGTTAAATGTTTACACATACAATAATTTTATTATCAAGCTTCCTTCACGTAAATTACTTTAGGTATCACAGGGTAAACTCTGTGCAGTAGTTTACTCTATGATACCTAATAGTGAATAATTGCGGCGCGAACGAACGAACTTCATAGACGCAAAGTAAAGGTCAAAGCCCACTTACACGACTCTGCTACCAACCGGCAAAAAGAATATATTTCAAATATAGACTTTAAATATTGCTCTTTAGATATATTTAACATTGCCATCATCAATTAGCAAACAGATCGGGAGTTGACGCCTCGCCGGGCGTGCGTTGTAGACGAGCGGTCGGCGCTGTGCCCGCGCGCTTACTGCTAGCAGTCGCCGCACCGGCTCCGATCGCGAACTGTGTCTGTTGCGAAAGGCGAGAGCGGTCGGCGGCGGGTGGACAGCTGGCCGTCTGCTAGCTGTCGCCGTGTGGACTGCTGGGTGCGTGCTAGCTGTCGCCGCGTAGACTGCGAGCAGTAGTCTTAGTGATGGGACGGGTCACAGATTTTTCAACTCGGGCAACTCGAATTGATATATTACGTAACCCGGGCTCTAACTCGGGTTAACCCGGGTTGAGTCTGGACGGCCACCCCGCCGCCCGCGCCGTCGCACTGCAGTGTGTCGAGTAACTCCACGTTTTTAACCCGACCCGCCCATCGTATAATAACTGTCTAGTAATTAAATTAATATTATTTTGCATAATTTCATGTACTTACTAGGTAACTTGTGCAAACAACGGGCGAGTTTGGATGTGTAGTCGTAATTTTTTGTATAAAACTCCCACACTACACTCTTTTTATTTCGATTCATGTTATTAAATTATGTATACTTATCAATTTACTTTTATTTTTACAGTTAAGTGAAATAGCGTCATCAATCAAATGAATGTTGCACCGTTGGCCTATAACCTCTAATTAAGATATAACAAAATAAATTTAAAAAACAGCCCGGGTTCCCTAACGACTCGACCAGTTTTCTATTCATCGAACGTAGAATAGCTTTTATTACTTCAATCTTAGTTCGATATTCCTTAATGCTGCGTGTGGTGTGAATGTGTGCGAGGCCAGCGCATGCTTAGTTAGCGAGCGAGGCCGACCCAAACCGAAACAAGCCGAGTCAACGAGAAGGGCTGAGCGAGTTGAACAGCGTGGCGGGTGGCGAGCGTGCCGAGTGTAGTGGTCAACCGAGTCAGCCCGAATCAACCAAAAATTAACCCGAGTCGACGGGTTGGAAGCTGAGCCCGGGTAACTCGAGTTTTTTAGCCCGACCCGCCCATCGCTAATAGTCTTCTTTTAGGGCAGTGTTGGGTGGGAGCGGTGTTGGAGCCGAGTCGTTTAAGTGGGCTATGTCCTTTATGTGGCGCGAGCTGTACAGTGTTGCAGCGGTGCATTCCCATTATCGAAAGATGAAGTGTCTGTGTGACGTGGAGGTGGAGAGTATATCCCAAATTTGTGATTCATTTCGCCGAAGCACCTCAGCTGAGTGATAAGTATTGCACAAATACCTAGGTATAATCATTTCATTTCCCAGATACAGATAACTTATGACAACTAAATCATTATCACAAATCGAATGATTATAGTTAAGGATATATAGGTACCTACTCGCCAGATGGACCGACGACCTGGTAAAGGTCGCAGGCTGGGACTGGATGCGAAAGGCACAGGATCGCGTACTGTGGCGTGAACTGCGAGAGGCCTACGTTCAGCAGTGGACTGCTATAGGCTGAGTAGATTAATATATAGGTTAAAATTAAAAATTACATCAAAATTTCTACGACACCGTCTCAGAATCACATGATGAATGATTAAATCTAGGTATTCGTAAGGCATCCTCTTATCGTAGTATAGTATCTATAATATAATAAATAATAGTAAAGCGTCACCTCTTATCATACCCATAGCCGCCCAGCCATAATATATCATGCTGAAAACAATTATTTACTTAAAATCATCTCCTTTTACGCAAGGCACTATATCAAGTTTGGAAGGGCCTGTATAAAACTATTGAATTGAATAGTAGAAATGATCCTGACTGTTATTAAATAACAGAAGACATGTGATTCATCATTTAGATGAGGTCGAATCAGCCCAACGATAACTATTATCGTAGTTATCACCAGAATGTTTGCGACTCGAAACATATCCACGTCTGCCATTTTGATCAGACTGATCGTAAAAGAGTAACACGATTCGTAAATTCACGATTTTTTTAAACGTAAGGAAATCCTACATGGATGCTATGCCGGCTTCTTTTTTTTTACGTGAGGTAAAATCTTCATTGATGCTTTGCCGGACTCCTACCAGTCTACTTGAGTCTACCTACACACTACAGGTTGGGAGCCCCGGGTAAGGCCTCGGAAGGATACGAACAGGACGTTCGAAAATTCTCTTATTCAAAAACAGATGCACTATGTATTTCAAAAAGATAAGAAAGGAGGGGCGGGAGAAAACCTTACCGTACACCCTCGACTCTTCAATCCTAACGTACGACAGTCAAGGAAAACCACAACTAATTGTAACGTTATTCTGTACAGATTCGACGGTCTTTTTGTTAAGCGTGTGGAAATCCTCATGGATGCCATGCTGGACTTCTACCGACTAAAAGGTATTTGAATAGAAGCCGCGTATCGTAAAGTAAACACAGAGTGGGCAGGCCCCCCCACAAGTCGAGGAAGTCTGCTTGATGCTGGTAGCACAAGACCATTGCCAGAGATCTTTGGGAGAGGCAGAGGAGCAAGATTATTTATGATGATGAGGTATTTGTCATCGATTAGTGCAAAACAAAATTTAAGTAAAGTAAAATTTTTAATAGATTTCATTACTTTACTAAAGAACCCAACTACAAAAAACTTTATCTAATTGACTAAACATAGTAAGAAGTAAGTAAGATAGTGTCACAGAAACACGGCTTTCGCTAATTTTAAATTTTTTTTTGAAAATTCGCAAATAACATTATTGGAACGGTTTTCACAAATGATAAGAATATGGGCGATATATATTTTTGGAGACAGGTATGTTTGCTTCGATTTTAGTAATTAGTTCGCCCCGCTATATTGTGAAAGTTGTTAGCTATTTATTACTTCTTCTTTCTTTTTAAAAACATAATTAGAAAATGCGTTCCTGTGGTAAATACTGTAGTGTTTTCGACACATCATGAAACATGACGTCTGCATTATAGATTGTCTTGGGCTCACTGAACCCACTAAAACATTCATTTGTGTGGGTATTTCATGCCTGTTAAAAAGAAAAAAATATATTTTATTATAGTTGAGCCCGATATGGAAAAAACTGGGGTTCTGGATTACGGGGTTGATAAGTTAGCAACACATAGAAAGATAGTCGTTTTCAGTCCTATCAATTTCGCACTTTTAAGGTATCTATACCTATATGAATAAAAAAAGGCAACTGAACTAAACAAAGACGTAACATCATATTCTAATGGCAGGGCGATTCATGTGCATCTGGATTGAGGGCCCAAAAATTAAATCTTGGCATAACAAAATAAGATTTACAGGGACTTTAGTTATAATTTTGTTAAACTTAGGGCACTATGCCACAAATTTTTTAAACGCGAAATAAAGCTGTTATAATAATGAAATAACTTGGGATCTCAATCCAGATGCCAGCAAAAAGAGGCATGGCCTGAATCTCGGAAAGTACTTCGTCTGGGCTGATAATTTTTATTTAAGCATTTAGTTAAGAATTTCTTAAAACTATTAAGAAATTCCCAAATATGTAGAATACGACATTACAGAGTTATTGCGGTATATCTAGGGCCCTCAGTTCATTAATGTTTGTACTGAGGAATCATCTAAAGAGATACTTAAATACGACTATAATATATTGTACCCAAAAAAAAGAAATATGTAATGACAAAATAGTTAATGGTTAAAATGTAAATGGAAATTGAATTTTCCTAAAACGTCTGAACTGAGAGCCCAATATTTTCTGCAGTTTGCAGCCTTCTACACTATCGCACATAACGGAAAGTATTTTGAGGAATTTTTAACTAAAATCTGACAAAGCGTTTATTCTTCTAAATGTCATACTTTAAGAGAAAATAGATTTTAAATTTTTTGTAGGAGAAAATACTGTAGTTCCAACATTCCATAAGTTCTTATGGGATGTTGGAACGAAACAGAATTCCACGCAAACGAAGCCACGGACTCTATAAAAGATATGTATTTAGGGTTCTGTAATATGACTTTGACTGCCTCTATGGCGTAGTCGGTAGTGATACCGCCTGTGGAGCTGGAGGTCCTGGGTTCGATTCCCGGGTCGGTCCAAATATTTGTGTAAACCACAAATGTTTGTTTCGGAGTTTGGGTGTTTTCTATGTATAATATGTTTGTATTTAAAAATATATAAGTATGTATATCAGTCGTCTAGATCTCTTAACACAAGCTTATATTAGCTAAATTTGGGCTTGATGATGTTGTGTGTGTATATCCTTAGATATTATTATTATTATCATTTAACACATATTTAATTTTTTTTTAATACTAATAATAATCATCAACGTAAACTCAATTGTGAACTCTTGCAGGTCTTTGTTCAAACAGCAATACTGCTATGTGCTCTAAGTATTGGACAAATGGTCGCATTTCCCTCCATATTATATCCGGCTCTATTGTCAAGAAATGGAACCGATATTGAAGCAACAGAACGTCAGGTTTCTTACATAAGTGAGTATTTAAATTTCATCGCTATGAGTTAAATTATAAGGTTTATCATTAATCGTACCATGTTATCTGTTAAAAGGTAGCTAAGCTAATTATGACAAAGCAGTAAAGATAGGAGTAGAATTTTGTAAAATATTTTTGGTTTTTAAAATATCAAATAGATAGAGTAATCATATCTACACGGCAATACGGCTCACCACCTATTACGTGGGACAAAATCTAAAAAGGTGAAATGTGGGCGTATTGTAGGTATGTCTCTGCCTGAAAGGCGTGATCATATATGTAGGTATGTATGTATTTATGTAAATGGAGTATTCATCAAAGTACAGATATATAATTTTAAGTAATGTCAGCACTATAATATGTGTTTCCAGTGGCCGTTAATTCACACAATTAAAATATTTTACCCTTTCAACCCGCGCGCCTACCATCATCTATCTATTATGCCACATCACATCTATAACATTGAGGCTCTTTCTGCCATTAAATCCTGTACAAAAAGTGCTTTAAGAGTCCGTCTGTCGCCAAATAGACTATTACTTTGGTCTGGATCTCAGGACTCGTGAGGTCTAATGAATTAAAATTTGAAGACAGACAACTTCAGTTCATGAACTAAAAATGCTCTAAGCTAGAAACACGATTACTGATAAAATCCTCGATAGATTTTTGTGTTGAAAATACTTCGATTTCGTTCTCTTATCTCTCTCTCTTTAGTCTCTAGTTCTCTAACAATTAATTTATTTCGTTAAAAACGCACAAAATCCGCGCGCATCATTCTTGCGCGCTGAAATGTATATCTGTTGGAGCTGGGTAGGCCCTTATGAAACTGTATCAGACCATCTTTAGTAAATGCAATCACTAAAATTGGTTGTTTGGAGCAAGGCATTTTCTAAAGTAAACGTATTTTATTTCGATTCGTTATTTAAATAAGTATTAGTATTAAGTACTATTATTATCTTTAAAATTAGTCTTAATCAAAATCTTTCTTTTTCAGCAACAAGCAACGGCATCGCTGGTTTTGCTGGATTTTTTATACTGTCACCCATTCTTCAAGCATTTGGTCGAAAAGTTGTTTTTATCATTCTGTGTTTATCTCTTTTCATCGGCTGGATTATAATTGCACTAGCTCACAGTATAACAGCAGTTTTTATCGCAAGATTCATTCAAGGACAAGCCATGGGTGGTGTATTTATATTGGTTATCATTATAAGTGAATACTCTGCTCCCAAAAGAAGAGGCTACTTTGCCAGTTTCAAGAATGTTGCGCCAGCTGTAGGAGCACTTATGTGTCACTCTTTAGCCCTCATTTGGAACTGGCGTCAAATAGCCATACTTTCCATTATCATTCCAGCAGTAGCAATTGTCTTTACGCTATTCTGGCCAGAAAGTCCCTCATACTTAGCTATGAAGGGTCGCTTCACAGAAAGCAAAAACTCATTTATTTGGCTCCATGGTAAGTTAAAAATGCAAGAGTTGCATCTTTTGCATTCATCTCAAGCACAGACGCCAACTAATCTGAAATCAGAAAAATTTTACAGGCTTATACTCAGAAAAGACTTCACTAAACCATTTTTGATAGTATGTCTACTTACATTGGTTCTAGAATTGTGTGGTAAACATTTCTTTTGGGTCTTTGTTATACAAATAATGAATGACTTGGTGAGTAATAAGTCAATAGCAATATATATCTCAATAGGGACGGATTTATTTATTATTATTGCGTTAATGTCCTCCTCTATTATTGTTCGATACTTCAGTAGACGCAGAATTCTATTTTCGTTTGGTATATTAACCATTATGCTTACGATCTGTATTGTAATAGTTTCCATGTTGTCTAATATGAAATGGCTGGCACCAGCCTTAATTGTTTTACACACTTTTATAGTGAATATTAGTATGATACCTTTAAGCTTTGCATTAATTGGTGAAATGCTTCCTCTGGAACACAAAGGCTACGGATCATGTTTAGCTGGAGTTGTATTCACATCTATATACACTGTACTTTTAACACTAACTCCTGTTTTATTGGACAAAACTGGTGTAGGTGGTGTTTATGGAACATATGGTATAAATATAGCTATATGTTTATTTGTACTGTATTTTATCATGCCTGAGACTAAGGACAGGACTTTGACAGAAATCGAAAATGAATTTAAAGGTGTTAAAATATTAACGAGTGATGAAAACATAGTATTGCATGGTCAGCCTGTAAGTAATTAACTATTTTTAGTTCATCAATCTTCATGATGTCTGGTATCTGATGCTGATGGCATTTAAGGTAAGTGTATTTGTAATGATTGCGTCAATCATATATACAAAGGCAATAAAATATTAGTTAAAACACCGGTGCTTGTTTTGGCTGATACAGATGTCAAGGTATCAGCAAAAACAATTAGAAAATGATGAAAAATGTTTAAGATTGTACGCGACAAATAACCCATGATATCAAGAAGTGTTTGCTTAGCTCTGAACCTTCTGATAGGACGATAGGTACGTTATTATGTTATTTTTACAGTCAGTAGACTGTGTATTTCTTAGATTTCCGTTAATAATGTTAATCAACTGAATGTCATTTTCAATATTTCACACTTTTATTATTCTCATTCTTTTACTATCTACTACCCGTTCGCTCTAACTTTGCCGTTGGCGTAGAGGCGTATACCCGAATTGTTAATTAGACGAAGTAAATTGACAGTAGCTAATGTCACTTTGTCATAGAAAATACGCAACATTGTATGAAGAAGTGACATTAGTTGCTGTCATTTTACTTCGTCTAATTAAAAATTCGACTTTAGTATGGAGCCGAGCGGCAAAGTTAGAGCGAACGAGCAGTACGTGGACGGACTGTGGAACTCACTTCCTGCTGATGTTTACAAGTGTCAATTTTTTTTTAGCTTTAAGAATATGCGAGAACACTTAGATCTACCTATATCTGTTTTTTTTCTCTCGTTCTACAGAATGTAGTAATTATACCCCCTGATTTGTCGATTGCGCAATGTATTCCATGTATGTGTCTGTCAAGTGGTCCCGGGCGACCTGGATCCAGGGGATACATAACTTTTGTATCAATCAAATAGCCTATAGAATTCCACTGCTGGACGTAGTCATCTCCCAGTTCACGTCACAACACAGTCCTTGGTCCTGCGCCTTCCGCATCCAGTCCCTGCTTGCGACCTTTTTTAGGTCGTCGGCCCGTCTGGCGGGATTACTAATATTTATTAATGACTCTGATGCTCGTAGCTTCGCCCGCGCGAAATTCGGTACCGTTCCCGCTTCCCGTGGGAACATATTCCTGGAATGAAAAGTAGCGTATGTGTTATTCTAGACTATTAGCTATCTCTGTTTAAAATTTCAGCCCAATCCGTTCAGCGATTAGAGCGTGATTGAGGAACAAACATCAAAACATCTTAGTAGTAGGATATTAAGTTTGTGTACATAGTTGCAGATTCAACGATGATTGCAAATTTTTGGAACATTTACCTATGTTCGAAAGCTAAGTATAATTTTCTCTTATATTGGTTTCTTTACAAGTGTTATGTCTCAACTAATTTCTATTAGTTAATCTAATATCTATTCATTCGACCTAGTAACTAATAACGTACGAGACGTTGTCAATAATAATTATAGTAGGTACATGCATTACCATGTTACTACGAATAGCTAATTACGTGGCTTTATGTGTTTGGCGTTTTTCTTGTCATTCTTGTTCCTCGATAGTACTCACTGTTTTTTAGGGTTCCGTACTCAAAGGGAAGGAACGGGACCCTATTCATGAGACTTCGCCGTCCGTCTGTCTGTCCGTCACGAGGTTGTATCTCAGGAACCGAGATAGCTAGAGAGCTTAAATTTTCAAGATTGATGTAGGCGAGAGTGCAACACCGCTGTTGTTGTCAAATCAAATGACTATTTTATTATTATTATAATTGTTTAGTACTGATAGCGTCTACACGTAACAACTTTCTACGTGTATTTAGGTGTTGCATCTATTTACCTACTTTTATTATGTTCGGTAAACGGTGATCTTATCACTTGTATATTTTACAACATTTTGTAAAAAACATTGTTACTTTAGTATCGTAATGTATGTTTAATTTACCTTATCAATGTCGTATTCATTAAAGTCAATAATAATATGTTCAGCTATGATGTTTGATTATTTATGAAGACTAGCTACTGCTAGTGGCTCCATACTAGGGATTGCAATCCGGTGTCATTTTGGATCCGGCCGGATCCGTACCGGATTTCGCAAATCCGGCTGGGTCCGACCGGATCCGACCGGATTGAGTAAACCAAATTGCTTTCTTTTTTTATTTCAACATGAACTATTAATGAAGTGTAAGATTTAAGATTCATTTTAATTCATTTGTACACGCGTTCTTGTGGAATGCAACCTAGGCTCTAACCTACTGCTTTGTATTATTATATTTTTTATTGGTTGTAATCTGTTACGTGTGATAAATAAATAAAATAAAATAAATAAAATAAAAAACGATACCGCTTATACGGGCAACTATATAGAAAAGTAAAGTTTTAAAAAAACCAGTAAAGTTTCGAGACTAAAACTAAATTCTTAAAGTTATGGTAATAGTCCACCCTGAGACATCCTTCCTAGGGTTTACCCAGGACTCCCGGTATTAGACAGTTGTAAGAAATCGTGTGGTTTAAGTCGGTAGGAGTCCGGCATAGCATCTATGTAGGATTCCCACACGTAAAGAAAATGATGTGTAGTGTCCGCTATTCAAAATTACTTACTTCCGTCAGAAAAAAAATCTGAGTTACTCTCTAGTCGCGCCTAAAGAAGGCTTATTTCAAAAATCATGTTTTATGAACGGAATGGGAGCCCCCTAGTCCAGTCAAGAAAGCAGTTGTAGAGTACGTGGACCTAAGCTGTTTCTTAAGAATACAAACTAATAGTCCCATCATCTCTAAGGCGTACCAGAAAAAACTCTCCGGTTATTACCGGAGAGTTTTTTCTGGTACGCCGGTCTGGTAAACGGTTGGGAATATGGAAAAATATATGTAATCAAAGTTATGAGAATTTAGAAAAGGGGACGGCACGGTTGTTTGCCAAAATATGCAAACACCGGATCCGGGAGCTGGATCCGGTGGACGTAAAATGATACCGGATCCGGTTTTCCGGGTTGCAATCCCTACTCCATACACGTGCAGTGAAATTCCGTTTTCGTTTCCCACAGGAAAGAATTCCCGTGATAAAAGGGAACAAGTTCGTATTGAGAAAACTGTTTTTTTTTCGAGATAAAAAGAAGAGCTTGCAGTCCCTTTTTTTCTTAACGTGAGGGAAATCCATCATGGATGCTATGCCGGACTCCTACCGACTAAAAAACCTCACGTAACGCCCAACAGCCTATGGTCGGGCGCCCCGGGTAAGCCCTCGGAAGGATGTCCCAGGAAGAGCTTGTAGCGCCTATGACTCAGTATTCTACAATATGTGGCATTTCAAATGGTAGTCACAACCTGCACCGATCCATTTCAACACGGCAATAGGTTCAAATCCTATAACGTGGGACATAAACAAATCATGGTATGCATAGGTATTTCTGAAGTGGAGTATTTCTTAGTTTGAGTTCTGGAGTGGAAACCGCGAATTGGCAAACGTAGGGTAGGACGTCCACCTGCCAGATAGACCGACGATCTGGAAAGGGTCGCAGGCTGGGACTGAATTCGGAATGCACAAGACCGTGTGTTGTGACGTAAATTGGGTGAGGCCTACGTCCAGGAGTGGACTGCCATAGGCTGATTTGGCAGGTATTTCCAAATCCAAACCGTCGTTAAGAAGAGGATACGGCATCTTGTGGCTGATCTCAACACGGACCTGGATCGCATTTCCCAATGGGGATCCGTAAAACATAGGCGTGCGTTTACAGCTAATTAAATCCATTTCCTACCCCTACCCTCTCTTTAGAATACGACAATTGCAATTAAGGATAATCTGGACATCCTTTGCATAGACGTCTGGCGTCAGCTCAATAACTAAAATTATATTGAGAGACTAACTGATGCTTGCAGCTTCGCCCGCGTAAAATTTGGGTTCCGTTCCCGCTTCCCATGGGAACATATTCCCGGAATGAAAAGTAGCCTATGTGTTATTCCAGACTATAATCTATCCCGGTACCAAATTTCAGCCCGATCTGTTAAGCCGTTAGAGCGTGATTGAGTAACAAACATCCAAGTAGCTTCACAAACTTTCACATTTATAATATTAGTAGGATTAAGTAGGATGAATTGGATTCGACTCGAGGAAACTGAGAGTCCTAAATAAGGTGAAGAGGGCCTGATTTACCCATAAGCTAACTAGGCTGAAGCTTAGGGCGCCAGGACCGAGGGGGCGCCTGGCGTCTGGTTAGGCGCTGGGCTGGGCTGTGAGTTACGGTACTCCCACAATTTTTTTACAGAATCTTAAATGACATTACCTGGTGAAAATTTGATCACCAGTGTTAACTAACATTAGCGTACATTAATTTTGATCGCAACGTTATAATATAATCAATGTTAGGAGCACACTAAACATCTGTCAATTCTAAACAGATTGTAACAACTCGTAACAACATGTGTAACATTTTGTAACAGCCAGTTTGGGAACACCATTATACTAAAGTACATAATAATTTTTGGTTATTTAGTGAAAATAAAAAAAACGTACTTTAAAATTAAGTCCCTGCGCCCCGGAACTAAAGTGTGAGACTGCACTGTTGAGGCTGTGAAAACGCGCATGGGGGAGGAGTGGCTGGAAAATACTGGAAATACACCATGGCAGCCTCACCTACCGAAGTCACAGATACTTACCGGCTTACTAAGTACCTTGTTTTATTTTAAACACGAGTGCATCAGTCAGTATCTGCAACGTACACAGCATATGTTAACACCCGAGTACTAGCACTGCGGTGACTGCAGCGATAATACGGCGCTTCATGCACAGGCGGAGTGCTCAGCATTTGAACTGCAACATCGTTGCGGGCCTGGGCGTAGATGTTCTCACGCTGGAGACTATTGTCTTCAATGGGAGAAAATATGAAGCCGCTGAGTCTTTTGTGAGCAAGTTGTGTTTGCGAAAGAAGCAGCGGGAGAGGAAACTCGACGTCAGAGTCGTCGCACACTGCAATACGCTCAGAACTACCCGCCTCCATGACGACGAGTTGTCATCATGCCGGTCTTACAGAAGCAGATCAGGGCGATGGCGTGTCTCATCACCCATCAAAGAAATAGAATACTACCCTATTCCCATCCCGATACACCCGAATCCCCCCAAGAAATGAGATAAAACCCAAACCCACGGGAGGAATTGCGATGGCGGACAAAGTCTGTTTCGTAGCCCTTTAAACCTGCCGGCATTTTCGATCAGTTTAGTGCAAACTGCCGGAAGTGATCAGTAATGTCACATCGCGGACACCGCAAGTTTATAAATATTTATTTTACGACTGTTTCTTACTTTTCTTTCATATCGTGACAGTCAAGAAAGTTTTTTCGAAAAAGAAATAGACGTCATTATCTACTAGAAAAACAACAACAGATCTCTTGTTTTACGTCGAAATGTCCGGATGGTTCGTGCTTAACTATCGAGATCGAGCCGTTCCATTCAGCTTACACTAAGGTTTTAGCTTAGCTCTACCACCTTATTTGGTACCTTTCGTATTTCGTCTACCTAATTACTGGCAGTTTAATTAACCCCGCCGAAAAACGAGAAGTGTTATAAGTTTGACCTATGGCATTGTAGGCTAGCAGCTCAACAGATAGGCCAATTTGTCGGTTGTCTATGATCGAAAGCCGAAGTGTCGGGGATGGTTCACAGCTATGAATTTTGCAGATCATCAGCTCACTTCCTGAGTGATGAAGGGATTTCACTAAAATTCGGTGGTCCGATTTATCGGAAACTGGATGTACCTAGGTACAGTTAGGTGATTTGATGTTATTTTCACTACATGGTGATCTGTTACTGGCTAATGCATCAAATAGTCTGCGTGATACCCAACTCCTCAGTAAATTACAGGTTAGTTGCACCTGGGGGCGCTTATTCATAGCTAGCCTAGGGCGCGCGGAACCCTGAATCATGCCCTGGGTGAAGCAGTTCTTGACGCAACGCCAGCAGTGTCTGCTGTACAAGATGCAGATCCGTCCCTGCGTAGAATACTGCTCTCACCTTGAGAGACTACTCCGCGAGATACTTACTTACTGTACGTGTAGGACATTATGCAGCTATGAGCTATTCGTATCATCGAATTCCGAATACCGAGGACCGAAAATCACGCATCGAGAATCGAATATCGAATATTGAAAATCAAATATCGAACATTAAAAACCGAAAATGGCAAACCTACAATAAACGAAAATCGAGAATCGAGAGTTGAGAGTCTCGATTTCCACAAATCAATACATATAATAAAATCGTAACAGGTCGCTGTCTGTACATGGAAGATAAATAAGAAAAAATATTATAGGGGGGCTTTATGAACGCAATAGAACCCAAAACAATGATTTTTAGAATTTTTGTCTGTTTGTCTGTATGTCTGTATGTCTGTATGTCTGTATATCTGTTTGTCTGTACGGTTGTGCACGCTAATCTCAGTAACCGCACAACCAATTGCAATGCGGTTTTTTTTATTGTGTTGAGGTTTGCTCCAGTTAACATTTAGCGTTTGTTTTATGTAAATCGGTTTAGAAATAAAAGAGTTATAACACTTTTAAGAATCAGATATTTTGAAAATTTTAATTGTAGGGGTTTCTTTGAATGTGAGTGAACCTAAACTGGCGTGTTGGCTTAATCATAAAAGAGCTTAATGATTAGGACTATTTTTAAACAATTCAGTCCGCGCCGAAGGCGTGGACTGAATTGTTTTAAAATAGACTTAATCATTAAGCTCTTTTATGATTAAGCAAACAGGGCAGTTTCAGACGCTGCTTGATGACTCTGATGAAAAAATACCATTCCTTTCATACACCTTATGTGACGTAAACGAAGTTGCGGGCTCAGCTAGTAAAGAATATAATGATCTGTGAAAGATTCCTGCAACTCCTTAGACCTACGAAAATAAGCGTGGCTTGGCTTGAAAGCAGTGATCCACAATTTCCTTAGCAACATGAAGGCTGATTAGTTAAAACAGTAATTTTAGGTAATAAGTGACTCGCGTTTATGGAATAATTCAGCCTACACTTACTTAAACACGGAAATAAATAATAAATATTGCATAACACAGGTACTTAAATAAATAAATAAATAAATGCTTTATTCGGCACGCACGATATGTAAAACAACAAACAACATAAAGGAAAACAAAAATAGTATATATACTTCTTATCCTTATAGTTTTAACATGCATGATTTTCCTCTAACTTCGCGTAACTATAACTTTACTAGTATCAAAACAAGAGTGTCGTCGATTGCAGTGGACGTGTCTTTAACTATCATGTCCAAGGATACGGTAGCTGTATCAACCCTATCAACCACGTTTAGTTATACTCCATCAACAACTTTGTATAAGATTACAGAAAAAGGTGAAAATAATACAGTGTGTGAAGTGTTTTATCTATTAGTACCATATACGAACATAGACATAAATTATATCATATACTCTGCACTTACTATATTCATCGGTTTAACATCATGGATCCTCATAAGAAAATTCAGGTGGTTCAAGAACTACATACTCATGTGTCTCCTCTTCACCAATACAATGAACGCTGTGATCAAAACTATTAATTTGTTTTGCAGCACAGCGATCATCAGTGAGCATTATATCACAGCAATCAGTATCACTTCTAGTTTTATGTATTTATTCTTTCGAGTTTGTTTTAACTTCTGGTTACTTCTACTGTTTTATATCTTGTATTTAGATAAGGTAAAAATTTACAACCGTCATATTTCTAAAGCGAATTTGTTAGTGTGGAGTATCCCATTTCTCGCCGCCTTCTTTCATAGCATTGTTTTGTCTAGTTTCGTTAAAAATGCTGTTCTTTATACTACACCAATTCTATTCTTTTTCATGTCTATAGCATTGGTAATCAATTATGTCCTTTATAATATAATTTCGATTATTTTATTTACTATGTATTTTAATAGCAATGTATACGAATACGACACGAATGGGTTACCGTTTAACACTTTTCTACTACTGTCGTTCATGTTCTATGATTAAGTTGGTGCCTGGTAGTTAATACTACTTTTGTACTTAAACTGGTAGTTAATATTACTTTAAAATTGTTTATTATAGTTGCGAAAACTAACAATACTAACATAGTTACTTAAGCACTATTGTTACTAACACCCAAATACTAACAATAATACCTATGGACAATTGTAATCTGAAAATAAATTGATATTTAATTTAATTTAATTTAATTTAATTTAATTTAATTTAATTCAATTCAATTCAATTCAATTCAATTCAATTCAATTCAATTCCATTCAATTCAATTCAATTCAATTCAATTTAATTTAATTTAATTTAATTTAATTTAATTTAATTTAATACCTACTTACTTGCTTGGATTCAAGAGATCACTGCGAATGTATACTTTCTCATTGTCAGTGATAACGTGTCGGCATGTAAGGATTATTATAAAAGACATTTTATTTAAGTAAGAATAAGAAAGATATTGAAAGTGAATAAAATTATAATATCATAACATTGTTTATAAAGTAGGAGAAAGAAATGCCAGAAAACAAATTAAATGCTTGGAATAATTTATTAAATTGAGGTACTCGCTATATCTAGACGTTTTACTCCTGACGACCTACTCAAGTAAATAGTTTAGAAATTTACACCCCCTTCTGGCTCACCTAGGTTAACCAGAAGTGGCAAATAACCTTCCTCAGACATGTCCCAACAATACTTTATCTTCATCAGATGGATCCTTCATGCTGTTTGGGAGTGATAGTGGCAAAACCAAATAGTGCACGTGTTATCTTATACGCACCATACCTTAAGCATTCCACAGAAATGCAACACGAAAATCAAAACAACGCAGTTTATTGGTTTGAATAATGTCATTACTGAAGAAAAAAAATGACAGTAGGTGATATTAATTTACTACGTTAGTGTCCAAATATTATCTGATCTATCAATAGATCAATAACCGTTTTCCTTCAAAGCAAAATATAAGAACAAGGTCACATTATATTCCTAATTGGGTTACATATTATTCAAAATTAAGTTCTCTGGTTTATATACTATTAATTAAGTTTTGTATTATTTAGGCCTGCGTCCAGCAGGAAACCGCCATAGGCATATTTGATTGTGTGATTCTATAATTTATTAATTATTACATTATTCGTTTATTACTGTAATTTGTCATTACAATTAGTAATTCTAATTAAATGTTTAAATACATTAATTTAAGCTTCCTGTTTGATGCCTATCCAGTACAATGCAAAATGATTAAACAATTTAGAGGCACTTGTTTTATAATATTAATGTCCTTTGTGTGTTGTACAATAAATAAAAATTACTAAACATAAAATATAATATCTATGGTGATAGATATTGGGATAATTTTTTCCACGTTTCCATAGGAAAGTGTTATCTCGTATGTTATTAATAGGATCGACAACAGTGTCCGACAATTCAAGTGGGCGTAGTCTACTCAAGTTACCAACAACTCTAATAAATATCAATCAGTTCAGTATATTGCAGATCATGGCTCTGTTAACTTACATTATATTACTTGTGATGATTCACAATGTTGTATTGGACTGTGTAATAAATACGCCACAAGAGTCTGCCGAAAAAAAGCTAAGAGAAGATCTGTTTAGTTGCTATTATCGTATAGATGATCCACCACAAACTAAAAACGCTAAACCCACAGAAGTAAATATTTGGCTTAAACTGAAATACTTTAGCCTAAATACCGATAAAAGTGAATTAAACCTGCAATCATGGATGTTCGTGTCATGGAACGATCCTCGTCTAAAATGGATTCCATCTAAATACGGTGAACTGGAAGAGATTGATATGAGAAGTGCAGATATATGGACACCAAAGTTCAAAATATATAATAGTGCTGATTCTGACGACATCGATACATATAGTTTTATTTTGTGCACTTTAAAATATACAGGCGATGTGTTATGTGTACCTAGAGTCAACCACTTCTTATTTTGCAACTTCAAGTTTTCTGATTTTCCGTATGATGCCCAACAATGTAGTTACGTATTCGGCCCGGTGGATTTTACCGACAGACTGAACGTCACATTTAGTTCTCGATCTAGAACCATGTCAATGCTGGGAGCAGATTACGGATCTACCTGGTTCATATCAGATTATGAAGAACAGTTACTAGAAGGTACTGATACAGTATTAAATATAACTTTAGTATTTGAACGTGAAGCGCTCAGTATTGCTTCTGTTATTATTTACCCAGCTCTCATTATATCTAGCCTTTGTATAGCTTGTTTATTCTTGGATGTAAGACAAAATGAGCGTTTGATGTTCACGTGCTTCAATATCTTGTGTCACTCCTTTTGGTTCTTTGAGCTCTGTACATATTCATTGAGTATAAGTTCAGATCCACCAAGACTTTTAACGTATTACCGTGGATCTTTTATTATAACTGTTTTCACTTTCTCAGTTACATTTATTTTCATTGTGATGTGTAAACAAGTGAGTTCTCCTCATAACATTGTTACATTTATCAATAAGCTTGTATACGGCAGTTATTTAAGATTTTTAGTGTTCCCTAAATGGGTGATATATGATGACAGCAAATTCAATGAGGATTGGACAAAATTTGCGAATGTTTTGAACAGTTTATGTTTGAAAGCTATAATTTTCTCTTATATTGGTTTGTATATTAGATTTATACCTCAACCAATACCTTTCAGTTAATATTATCTAGCTAGTAGCTAAAATGAGCGTACTAGATGTTGTCTTCTCGTTAATACATGCTTTACCATGTTACTACGAACAGCTAATTTCGTCGCTAACGACGAAATTAGCGCTTTTGCCATATTCTTGTTCCTCAATGGCACTAACTTTAGTGTTTTATATACGATCACTCCATACCACTCAAAACGTTGAAACGCTTTGGGTTGTGTGGAGGCTCATTAAGTCAAGTGGTGGCTTGAAAATTTTCAACGCTAAGTAGTTAGCCACACCCTGTGTCTCTCCGTTTCAACATGGCAATAGGGTAGGCAGCGTGAATATAACACCTTTATTCGTTACCAATGGCCATAATCAATTTTATTTCTGAGGTACGCTTCTTTCCTACTACAAATTAAATAATTGTCTGTATTATCATTAATTCTCGTAGCTTCGAAACTAAAAACCCACTATGCTATCATGACTCATAGTATTTATGGCAGTTTGCATCTATTTACCTACGTAAATTAGGTGTTATTTTGGTACATGTTTGGTAATCGGTAATGTTGTCACTAAGTATATTAAGTTTTTGTGAAAAACACTGTTACTTTTACTTTAGTATTTGTAAGTACCTATGTTTTATTTTGTGAGAAACATTGTAACTTTAGTATCGTTTAAGTTTTATTTTCCCTAAAGAGATTCTCTTCATTAAAGTCAAATTAATCAAATCATGACAATTGATTATTTACGGTAAACTAGCTAATGCCCGCGACAACACCGACGCAGTACACACATACATACATAAAGTCACGCCTTTATCCCCGAAGGGTTAGACAGAGGCATAGTATACGCCCACATTTCACCACAGGACATTGCGAGTGTGTTAGATTCGTCTCGTAGAGGGTAGGTATATCAATACATACGGTCACGCCTTTTATCCCCGAAGGGATAGCCAGAGGCCTATTCTGTAAGGAGGGTATTAGCTAACAAGTTATGAAATGAAAAGAAATGAATATGAGATAAAAATATCTTTATTCTCGTCAAGATTTCCAATTCTACATTTACCGCCAGATTCGCAATAGGTAGAGCCTATGAGAAAGAACCTGGCAATAAAACTCACGGCCACTCTTTTCAAAGTCACATTAATTGCTATACATCTATTTCTACTATAATCTAATTCCATCAATAGTTGGTACACGTCATTCATTACAATTAATAGCAACACGGGTCATATCTTTACAAATAGTTCAGCAGGATAGTACCTATATACATTATCTTTTAAACCAAGCCATGGGCAGTATAAAATAACTTTGAATACAATCAATCAAATCGGTCTATGGCAGTCCAGCACTGCTGGACGTAGACCTCTGCTAATTTCAACACATATATTACACATCACATCAGATCAGATAAATTACATAAGTTATTAATGAGGAACGTACCCTTAAGACGGCTGCTCAGCGACTGACTGGCCCAACAATATAAATTCCAAGTAATATGTATCATAACGTATTGCTACTATACAGAAAGATATTTACTAATTCTATTAATTTTAATTAACTACTGAACCATATCTGTACCTACTTCAAAAGACAACTTGACGAACAATAATGGCCGTTGCTCTGTAAGTGCAGACACTTTTATATCTTCGCAATTGGTGGGGTAGGATATTACGTAATATTGTAGAAGTGGTCGAAACCTATCTTTTCGATACCTACTTAAATACTTTACACTAAATTTATAAATAAATATTAAATTAAAATACTATTAAAATAAAAGTATAACAAATAAAATATCAATCTAGTGGTTCACCACGTGTTAAATGAAAATTATAGTAGGTAACTTACTTATTTATAAGCATATCTTACAAGTGCGACGCTTTGATAAATGACCAATACAGGGAAAAATCCACATCAAATCTTATGTCTCAGCATTTGACCTTGAAATTGTATTTTTCTAACCGTTCTGTTGCAATCGTGATCATTAAATCCATTACCCAGTTGTAAATGTACTTACGAATTAGCAATTTCGAAAAGGACACATCTCGTAGATACATATGTGATCTCAAACAACATGTGACCTTTTCAAAAATGCAAACTTATTTTAAAAAAAAATATTTTAGAACTGTCCACATTCTGGGAACTACAAGATACAAACAGACATAAAAGCACATATCTTACGTAGTATTGTATTCTCTTTGAGAACATACATACACGTTAAACAAATGGCCTTATGTCACAACACTAACCTGATATTCATCGACGTAAATGGTTCTCAATATACCTGGAATTACAGAATCACTGATATTTTTCATTATCGTAAATACAGGACATTGAGGCTTGTTAGTGTCATGAAATTTTGACCTGCACTTAATGGTAGAATGGCGAAGAGCCTAGGCACAAACTTGCGACATAATATTCATTTATTGTACACCACATGTCAATTTAAGATGTCACTAGGTTCAAGTACATTATGGACCCTACTGGGCTCCGCAACATAGAAAAAAGGAAACAATTGTCATTTATTTTTAATACATGCAGTAAGGCGTATGTACATAAATTTGTATCGTACCATTTTGGGGCATCATTGGTTTGGATGTTACGATCTACCGACGTTTTATGCGACGCTGTAATCGGCTATATATTCATGTCCTTGTGTGTAGCACATAAAAAAAAATTACTCACTATAGATATATTTAAATAAATGAAGAATGTTCCCCACGTCTTCCTAGGAACGTGCTATCTCGTATGTTATTAATAGAATCGACACCAGTGTCCGAAAATTCAATAAAAATATAGTATGTTGGTGGGCGTAGTCTACTAAAGTTACCAGCAACTCTAATTAATATTAACACAGCCTACAGATCATACTTTACATTGTGATATTGATCAGTTTAGTATATTGCAGATCATGGCTCTGTTAACTTACATTTTATTTCTTGTGATGATTTACAATGTTGTATTGGACTGTGTAATAAATACGCCACAAGAGTCTGCCGAAAAAAAGCTAAGAGAGGACCTTTTCAGTTGTGCATATTAGTTATAATGTACTTGAACCAGTTGAACCACCACAAAATCAAAACGCCACACCTACAGAAGTAAATGTTTTTTTTAATTTGAAATACTGCAGCTTAAATACCGATGAAAGCACGTTAAACCTGCAATCATTGATGTTTGTGTCATGGAACGATCCTCGTCTAAAATGGATTCCATCTAAATATGGTGAACTGGAAGAGATTGAAATGAGAAGTGCAGATATATGGACACCGAAGTTCAAAATATATAATAGTGCTAATTCTGACGATATCGATAAATATAGTTCTATTTTTTGCACTTTAGATTATACAGGCGATGTGTTATGTGCACCTAGAGTCAATCACTTCTTATTTTGCAACTTTAAGTTTTCTGATTTTCCGTATGATGCCCAACAATGTAGTTATGTATTAGGCCCGGTGGATTTAACCAACAGACTGAACGTCACATTTAGTTCTCCATTAGGAATCATGTCCTTGTTGGGAGCACGCTACGGATCTACCTGGTTCATATCAGATTATAAAGAACAGATCCTCAAAAATACTGCTACAGTATTGAACATAACTTTAGTGTTCCAACGCGAAGCGCTCAGTGTGGCTTCTGTTATTATATACCCAGCTCTAATTATATCTAGCCTTTGTATAGCTTGCTTATTGTTGGATGTAAGACAAAATGAGCGTTTGATGTTCACGTGCTTCAATATCTTGTGTCACTCCTTTTGGTTCTTTGAGCTCTGTACATATTCAGTAAGCATAAGTTCAGATCCACCAAGACTTTTAACGTACTACCGTGGATCTTTCATTATAACTGTTTTCACTTTCTCAGTTACATTTATTTTCATTGTGATGTGTAAACAAGTGAGTTCTCCTCATAACATTATTACATTTATCAATAAGCTTGTATACGGCAGTTATTTAAGATTTTTAGTGTTTCCTAAATGGGTGATATATTATGATGACAGCAAATTCAATGAGGATTGGACGAAATTCGCAAATGTTTTAAACAGTTTATGTTTAAAAGCTATAATTTTTTCTTATATTGGTTTGTATATTAGTTTCATGCCTCAACCAATTCCTGTCAAGTAATGTTCTCTTACTTACCTACTAGTAATTATAATGAGCGTTCAGCGTACCAGATGTTATCTATACATATAATAAAATGATAGAAAAGCCAAAACTGTACATTGTAAATATTAACAAAAAAATACTCGCTGGGTGTTCTACATAAGATACCGAAGCTGAAAATATAGTTAGAATTTTTTTTGTCTGTTTGTCTGTTTGTCTGTTTGCTTTGCTTTGTCCGGAAGGATCTCGAAAAGTACTGAACAGATTTGGTTCAAATTTTGCACAAATATTACTTAGGGGTGTGGTCTTAAAATAGGCTATATATTATCACGCCACATGTCCTAGGGGCTAAGCAGAGAGCAATGAAATGATTAAACCGTTGGATTGATTTAACTAAAACGTAGCAGGAATATTAGTAGGAGATAGGTTTTACACTCAGACAACATATTATTACGCTAAATTTTTTAGGAGCTCGGCAGAGAACAATGAAAATCTGTTTGTATATTTTTGCAAAACACAGAAATTACTGAATAATTTTAATTAATCTTTTATTTGAATAGCAATCTAGGGGTAGGATCTTTAAATAGGCTATATATTATCACGCTACATATCCTAGGGACTAGGCAGAGGGCAAAGAAATATGTAAGTATGTGGATTGATTAAACTAAAACGTTGCAGGAATATTAGTAAGAGATCGGTTTTACACACCGGTTACATATTATCACGCTAAATATCTTGGAGGCCCGATAGAGAAAAATTAAATTCTGTGTTTGCTACGATATCTAGACGACTGATATACATACTTATATATTTCTAAATCTATACATTTAATAAAATGATAGAAAAGCCAAAACTGTACATCTTCTATACATTTTTTTTTTTTTTTTTTTTAACGTGAGGGAAAATCCTCGTAGGATGCTATGCCGGACTCTTACCGACTAAAAAACCTCACGTAACGCCCAACAGCCTATGGTTGAGAGCCCCGGGTAAGCCCTCAGGAAGGATGTCCCGTGACTCCCAACAGACCTACGGCCGCCACTGCGGCCTCGCCCAGGGGGTGGTTCGGGTGCAATCCCGCGTCTATGGGGATCTTCTATACATATAATAAAATGATAGAAAAGCCAAAACTGTACATTGGAAATATTAACAAAAAAATACTCGCTGGGTGTTCTACATAAGATACCGAAGCTGAAAATAGGTATAGTTAGATTTTTTTTTTTTTTTTTTTTTTTTTTTTTGTCTGTTTGTCTGTTTTGTCTGTTAGGTTTTACACTCAGACAACATATTATTACGCTAAATTTTTTAGGAGCTTGGCAGAGAACAATGAAAATCTGTTTGTATATTTTTGCAAAATACAGAAATTACTGAATAATTTTAATTAATCTTTTATTTGAATAGCAATCTAGAGGTAGGATCTTTACAATTTACAATAGCCTTAATCATTAAGCTATTTTATCACTAAGCCAACACGCCAGTTTAGATTTACCCTCACATTCAAAGGGATCCTTGAATTCTAGGTTTTGCGAAAGTTGGGATGTCTCTAATTCCTGAACTAGAAAACCTTTAACATGGAAACTTGTGTGAAACATTCCTTACAGTATTCCCTTTATAACACTAGAAAAAAATTGTGGAATCCGAAAACGCATTGAGAAGTAACAACTAAAAAACCGTTTTGTCTTTCATCCCTTCTCCCAAAGGAACCGCGCAAAATATCGAGATCAAAAGTATCCTAGAACCTTCCTCGGATTATAAGCTCTGATTGTACTAAGTTTCATTTAAATCCATTCAGTAAGTTCGGCGTGATACTTATTCGGAATACAGACAGACAGACACACATGAAAAATGTAATTTCATTTTCGGCTTCAGTAGACTCTCGACCCTCCACAGTTTTACTATATGTATAGACTAGCTAACCCTCGCAACTTCGTTTACGTCACATAAGATCTATGAAAGGAGAGGTATTTCTTCATCAGACTCATCAAGCAGCGTGTGAAACTGCCCTGTTTGCTTAATCAAAAAAGAGTTTAAAGATTCACCTCTTTTATGATTAAGCCAACACGCCACACAAACGTTGTTTATAATGAACATTCTTAAAACAACTTTACTGAAAAATGTTTAGCTTTGGCTACAGTGACATGGGTACATAATTTAAATCACCTTAAACATAATAAGTACATGCATACGGTCACGCGTTTATCCCCAAAGGGGTATCGAGGCATATTATATGTTTACCTTTTTTTAATTTGTCCCACGTAACGTAATAGGTGGTGAGCCGCATTGCCGTGTTGAAATGGACAGGCGTTAGTACTGCCTACTTTTGAAAATTATTAAATCTTTAAGGTCTTCAACTTGGTTTAACGACTGCCATTTATTGGCTACCGTTAGCGTTAGTGTTATCGTCTCAACTCTTCCGATTATGCGTAAAGTTTTCAGTCTGTGGCCCTAATCTAACAAACGTTTCGTATTCGCGCTTCACATTAATTAGCCCCTTTAATAATTATAAGAGTAAGTAGTATGTACTTACTCTTATAATTATTAAAGGGGCTAATTAATAAACACGTACGTCATACCGGCCTTGGACCCACTAAAACCATGAGGTCTCTTCCTATCCATCTAGCGCAGTCCTAGGGTATCCTTTAGAGGGCTTACCCGGGGCTCCCAATCGTAGGCTGTTAGGTAGGATACGTGTGGTTTTTAGTCAGTGGGAGTTATAGTACATTCATGTGGGATTTTCCTCACGTTAAAAAATCCATCTAGCGCATAACTCCCCGGGGAAGTTGGAGGATGTCCTAAATTTGTTCACACATTTTGGTTACGAACTTACGACTTATCCTAGAGGCTCAAATAGAATACAGTTCAAACTTTGCTTATAACATAATTTCCACGCGGACGAAGTCGCGGGTAACAGCTAGTATTTTATAATTACGTGTCCACGACTTTTCTTGGTTTTTTTATTATTATTATAATGCCTATTGATTGCAGTATTATGGACAAAATAATCTCCTTCCTAACTTTGATACAAGATGTAAAAAATTTAATCGATAATAAAAAAATAGGGAATTATGCAGAACATTGTATCTCGAAAACTACAAAAAATCGTAGAACATCGATAGGTATGGAACCCTGCTACCAGCTAGTGGCGGCTTGTATACCTACCAAAGTTCAGCCAAATTGATTTAGATGTTAAAGTAGGTGTGTGTAAATAAACATCTTGCGAACTTTCAGAGTTACAATGTTAAATAGCAAAAACATTTTTAATAGGTACCTAAGTAGATAGTATTATAGTGGAATCCTAAAGTCCCAACAACTGCATACAGGATTCAGTTTTTAATAAAACCATTCTGAAACATAAAAAAACAAAAAAAAAAACGTAGCTTTCAATCTGCACCGCAGTTTTACTCCGAGAGAATTTCTATACCAATCCGCTTTTAAAATCGAAGTGACAACGCTTTTGTGGAGCTTTGTATGACATTTAGACCGCTCCATACCTACCTACGTTGTTATACAATTACAAATTTTGATATTCCGTTTAGTGCAATGTGGAATGAGATTTTGAACTTTTATTCCTTCACGTTTAAAGTTTTGTTGAACACTAAAAACAAGAAGCCGCGAGACGGTCTCACCCAACTGCCCCTCAGTGAAAGTGAAAGTTCACTTCGATTGACGTTGTCAGTTTTGTTTTATTTCAAACTTTGAACAGATGATCCACGTGACGTGTTTAATGCAACAGAGTCACAGACTACAGACACAAGTCTCGCCATAAGCCCCTCTGCAAACTATTTTATAGAGAGGGGCTAAAACATGACAGGTCCGAGTCAAACTCGCGCACAGTAGTTTCCATGCCAAAAAACGGTAATAAATGACATTGTTGTATGGGAGCCTCGAGCCCTTTGCACCCATTTCATATGTTCGGGCCAGACTAAGGGGAAATGCCATTAATAATGGCGTTGATGAACGTTAAACGTTAGTGTAGCCACCGAATTGTCGCGATAATGAGGAATGTTCATAAGTATGTAAAATTACTTGAAACTTCGTTTCAGTAAAGCTTTTATATATACAAATACACTAGTTTTTGTTTTATTCAAAAATACCCAGTCGTTTTGATTTTACAATCATTCAAAGTTCGCGAAAATTTGTTGCCCCGCTAACAGTCACTGAACCGCGGATGACGTCACGTTATAGCGCGGCTCCGTGCGGTCCGCTCCGCGCCCAGCTGTAGCAGTGAAAAAGTCCCGCGCACGCAGTGTTACCTATTATTCTCTTCGCTTTTAGCTGAGTGAATTGTTAAAAAAATAACGAAGGCTTCGATAGGACAATCAGATAACTTACCTAAAATAGATGGGCTTGTGGTTGCTCATTTTATAGCTATAAATAATGATTTTATTTGGTCGAAATGCGAAGCGTCTTTCATTATAACTCTTATGAAAATTTGTTAAAACTGTTCTATATTGTGTTATTTATCCAAAAAGTTACTATTTTAGATAAGTCGTAGCTTATTTTTATCGTGATGCTAGCTAGGTAGAAGTATGTATGAGAAGCCAAGGGTGTAATATCCTAAAACTCTAAAACTAGGATGAACTGAGAGGACTAGGGATATAGGAGACTAAGGTTAAAGACTTAGCTAGAGATAATATGCGTCTACTTATTCCTAATCGGGAACAGATGTACTAAAGCTTTTTTAGGGTTCCGTAGCCAAATGTAAAAAATGGAACCCTTATAGATTCGTCATAACTGTCTGTCTGTCTGTCCGTTCATTATGTCACAGCCATTTTTCTCCGAAACTATAAGGCATGCTGTTGAAACTTGGTGATGTATTCTGTGAACCGCATTAAAAATTCTACAAAAAAAAATTGAAAAAATATCTATAAATTTTGGGGGTCTCCATACTTAGAACTGAAACTTCAAATTTATTATTTCATAAAAGCCATACGTGTTGGGTATCTATAGATAGGTCTTTAAAAATGCTATTGAGGTTTTTAATATTTTTTTTTCTTAACTGAATAGTTTGCGCGAGAGACACTTCCAAAGTGAAAAATGTGTGTCCTCCCCCCCCCCCCCCCCTCTAACTTCTCAAATTAGAGAATGGTAATAAAAACAAATTATGTACATTGCCATGCAAACTCCCACCGAAAATTGGTTTGAACGAGATCTAGTAAGTATTTTTTTTAATACGACATAAATCGCAATATTCGGCTAGAAAAATCACTGCAACAGCGAACGTGTTAAAACATCAATCAAAGTTACAACGAACTAGGTACAAGAACTTTCATAGGTAATTATTATGTTACTTGTTGCTACGGAATCCTTCATGGGTCCGACTCGCACTTGGCCGGTTTTTTATTCAATGACGAAGAGTTTGGTTGGTTGGTAGTGCACGCTGCTTAGGAATTAAAGGGGTCCCGAGTCCCGACACGATCAATTAGCAATTGTCAAGCACGTTAAATATAATGTGTACATATACGTCGATGCACACACACATGCAAAGAAATCACGCACACTGAAGCAACTTCCATTCATATTTAACGTGATTGACAATTGCAAGGCATGATCATGTCGGGAGCCCATAAGGGTCGCGGGTACAAACATTTACGTGCATGAACATGAATATTTGTATCGGTCTGGGTGTTTTTAATATTAAGTACTTACCTATCTATTTACAATAAATATAAATAAGTAAGTACCTACATAAGGTGTAAACATTTTCTGTTTATGTATAACTTTTTCAGATCACCAAGAGAAAGCTATGGTGAGATGCTATAGGCTATATCCAAGTTAAAAGAGATGCTCTTCATTGCATTTATCCACTTTTTCTGCAGTTTTAAGTCCTTTGGAACTAGGAAAAACAACTTTTTTGGCGTCTTGATAGTAGTACTTGTACATTTTGGTACAACACAGGATTTCCGAGCACTAGGATTAGGCATATCAATGAATCTTTAGGGAAACGTAAGTACCGCAGGGTACTGAATAGCGCGAACGGACTGAGCGACTGCTATAACGTGACGTCATACAGTGCGAGCGCGGGATAGCGGTCGCGGACTCACTTTAAATTCTATAACTTGGGAAGTAATTGACGTATCAAAATAATTCTTTCACAGGTATTTTTTATTTTTGACGGAGAATACAATAAGCTAAAATTCAAAATTAGTGAACATTCTTCATTCGACAACGGCATTCACATTGCCGTTTGACGTTAGGCGATAGCTCAAGTGGCGGCACATCAAAGAGAATTATTACGTTGAAGCGGCCACACTACGCGTGTCAGTGCGCACCGTGAGAGTGTGACCGTTTTCAGTATTTTAATACCTTTTCGGTATATTTTATTGACTTTTTTCGATATCAGTATTTTAATGGGTATATTGGTAAAAGTCAGTATTTTTGGGTATATTTTGAATAAAAGGTTAGGGTAAAGGTGCTCCCTCACCGGGAGCATTCGCCTGTAATGTAACAAATTAGATTCGACTTTGAGCATTACGTTACGGCCTGCCTCCCTGACCGACGAGCGTTCGCGTGTAATGTAACATTTATAGATTCGACTCGAGCATTACGTTACGATGCTACCTCCCTGACCGACACGAGCATTCGCGTGTAATGTAACATTTATTATAGACTAGCTGATGCCCGCAGCTTCGCCTGCGTGAAATTTTGTTCTCTTCTCCGCGTCTCATGGGAACTTATTCCCGGGATAAAACTTGTATCATTTCAGACTATAATCTATCTCTGTGTGACTACATGATAATTTTGCAATCCAATATGGCCGCCGCGCCGAAATCACAAAATTTCATGATGGGTATCGTTTAAGGGGGTTTTTGGTATGCTGAGTACGAATTTCGGGTTAATTTAGAGATCCAATATGGCCGCCGCGCCGAAATCACAAAATTTCATGATGGGTATCGTTTAAGGGGTTTTTTAGTATGCTGAATACGAATTTCGGGTTAATTAAGGGATCCAATATGGCCGCCGCGCCGTTATCACAAAATTTCATGATGGGTATCGTTTAAGGGGTTTTTTGATATGCTGAGTACGAATTTCGGGTCAATTTAGAGATCCAATATGGCCGCCGCGCCATTATAACAAAATTTCATGATGGGTATCGTTTAAGGGTTTCTTCGGTATGCTGAGTACGAATTTTATGATAATTTTTGCAATCAATATGGCCGCCGAGCCGAAATCACAAAATTTCATGATGGGTATCGTTCAAGGGGTTTTTTGATATGCTGAGTACGAATTTCGGGTCAATTTAGAGATCCAATATGGCCGCCGCGCCATTATAACAAAATTTCATGATGGGTATCGTTTAAGGGGTTCTTCGGTATGCTGAGTACGAATTTTATGATAATTTTTGCAATCAATATGGCCGCCGAGCCGAAATCACAAAATTTCATGATGGGTATCGTTCAAGGGGTTTTTTGATATGCTGAGTACGAATTTCGGGTCAATTTAGAGATCCAATATGGCCGCCGCGCCATTATAACAAAATTTCATGATGGGTATCGTTTAAGGGGTTCTTCGGTATGCTGAGTACGAATTTTATGATAATTTTTGCAATCCAATATGGCCGCCGAGCCGAAATCACAAAATTTCATGATGGGTATCGTTTAAGGGGTTTTTTGGTATGCTGAGTACGAATTTCAAGATAATTTTGCAAAATTAACCCTAAATTCGTACTCAGCATATCAAAATTCCATTTATACGATATGCTACATGAAATTTTACAACGGTGGCGAGGCAGCCATATTGGATAGCAAAATTTACCTAAAATTCGTATTTGGCATACCAAAAAACCCCATAAACTATATACAACATGAAATTTCACAACAGTGGCACGGCGGCCATTTTGGATGGCAAACGTTAACCTGAAATTCGTACTCAGCATACCAAAAAACCCCTCATACGATATACAGCATGAAATTTTACAAAGGTGTAAGGCGGCCATCTTGGATTGCAAAATTGACCTTAAATTCGTACTCAGCCTACCAAAAAACCCCTTAAACGATACCAGTAGAGTAATATTGAGAGTTCTAACTCACTCCGCTCGTTAAAACTCTCAATATTACTGATCTATAACTCAATCAATATTACAGGTGGTGGTGCAATATAGTAAATATTACATAACCTAAGTATAGCAACCTACATAGCTCGTATGAAACGATCGTCGTGTCGCTAAGCCTTTGTCGGCACATCACTCCCAGCGAGGTCTCGTTACGCGCGTCGCGCGCGGCTGTCGAGCTTCGCCGAATGCAATATGATAATGATGCAGGTGCATATTTAGGTATGAGAAATGTTATTGTATACAATTCTCATACATAAATGCACCTGCTACTGATCGCTAATAATATTCCATGAATGAAATTACTTGACTAGTTTTACCTACGACTTCACTATTTAATATTTTATCGACGATCAATTTTACATAAAAACATATTTTTATAATAGATATCTACTTATCACTCCGCTCGTTGAACTCTCAATATTACTGATCTATAACTCTCAATCGCACATGCACGATTGAGAGTTCTAACTCACTTCGTTATTACAGGTGGTGGTGCAATATAATAACTCTTTGTAAAATCATTTACCTAAGCCAACGTTCGACATTTTAATGCTGTTATTGAACAGCATTAAAATGTCGCAGAGAGCCGATTGAACGGTAGTGTATTGACACTACCGTTCAATCGGCTCTCTGCGATCCCCTGCGTCGTAATTGTGAAGAAAGATGCTCTGTTAGTTAGCGATAGAGTTATTTCATAAACAGTACAATCTTACGTTTACCTATTGTGTTGTCTGTAAGCAGTTTTGGTATACCTATTTACGGTTATAAATACATAATGTCATAATTACATCTGTTCATAACCAGCCCGTCAGCATTGCATCAAACATGAAATTCATTAAACAAGCACAATCGTTACAGATTAGTATAATCTGTAATGATTTACCAAAAATCGAGTTACGCCATGGAGAATTATTGCCGAATACAGTACGTTGCATCATTTGCGGACCATCAAATTGTGGAAAAACCAATTTGTTAATTGGTCTCCTTTTGCACGAAAATGGATTGACATTTCATAATGTTTATGTATATTCTAAAACTCTATATCAACCAAAGTACATTTTTTTAGAAAAGGTTTTACGAGGAGTACCAGGAGTCAGTTTTCAGAAATATCAGGCAAATGATGACGTTATGAAAGTTTCAGATGCAAAACCTAATTCAGTGATTATTTTTGACGATGTAGCATGTGAAAATCAAAGTAATATGCGTGATTATTTTGCCATGGGAAGACATAAATTGATTGACAGTTTTTATTTAAATCAAACTTATAGCAAAATACCTAAACAACTAATAAGAGATAACGCTAACTTAATTGTGCTTTTTAAGCAAGATGAAATTAATTTGAAACATGTTTATGAAGAACATGTTAACACTGACATGACGTGGTTGGAATTTCGTAACATGTGTTCTCAAATATGGAAAGAGCCTTATGACTATGTTGTGATTAATAAAGACTGTCCTAAAAACAACGGGTGCTATAGAAAAAAGTTTGACACTTTTGTAGAATTAGATAAAATTTGAATATTTAAATAGACAGCTTTCAGTTTCTTGTTATTCTTTAATCGGCTCTTATTGGATTACCATCTATTTCACATAATGGAAAAATCATTGAAAAAACAAATTGTAGATGCAACACAAGCTGTAAGGAAAAAAATACGTACCATGAAGGATTTTGAAGAAAATAACAGACAAGTGCTTGATACAGTTTTTAAGCCTGTTACAGAATCTCTCAATTTAATAGCCAACACTAATAACCACTTAGCTCTAACAAAAAAGGAGGAAAAAATAGAACCCCAAGAACCACAAGACCAAGATATGAAAGAAACAGATGATAGCAGTATTGCTAGTAACGAATCGGAACCCTCATCGGACTCTTCATTTCAGTCATTAGTCGGTACTAATCCAGATGCATCATCTTGGTCGTTATCTTCACAAGTACTATTAGATGTACCATTTGGTATAAGAAAAGAACGTGGAAAGTTAATGTTAGGTTCTGCTAACATAACAATTGGGGATAAAGTTATTACTGTAGCCGGACACAAGTACGAAAGTACACCTGGGTTGCGAGAGTTACTGTTAAAAAAAGACATTGATCTGAGCTTGGTTAATGACCATGACAAACAAAATTATAAGGCAATGTTACTTGTAACGAATGCACATCGTCGTGATTTCGATTCAAAAAAACCAATTAAAAGTAATAAAGGACAAAAATATTTGCAAGTTATTAAACCACTTTTCGATCAAGAAAGTAGAAGTCCCAGCTGTAGACAGAAAGTAGGAAAAGGATTACCCTTAACAAAAATGTGGAAAAAAAATACCGATTTTGTATATTGGGATGATCCCAATGAATTGGTTGATAGATTAAAGTTATTAATTGCTTCTCGAGATGCTGGTAACACAGGACTAGACAATGAAATAATATCTATCATTGAAGAACTGCGTGAAAGCAAAATCATTAAATAAATAAATCTACTAATATTATATGTGTGTCATTTTACTATATACCGTTCAACATAATACACCTATAATATGAATGTAGACAAATTTGGTCATTATATTCATAAGCGAATGCGTATATCGGAAATACTTGATTTTAATGATAACGCATTAATAAAATCTGATAATGGAGATTATGACTTGAAGACATCAAGGTTAAAAGGCGTCAAACCTCCTCAAGACGCAGATGATGCAGTAAATAAAGCTTATGTAGATGAATTGAAAGGTGTACTAATGAATGACTTACAAAAATTACAAAGTTCTATTCCAAATAGTGTTCAAAACCACATTGAGAAAGCTTTAAAAACAATAATGTCTGAGATAATGACTCATTTGGAAAATACATTTTATACAAGAAAAGCAGTTGATAGACTAATTCAAGACGCAATTCAATCTATATTAAAAGATCGAAAAATATAGGCCTTAAAGTTTGTTAAAATGACGAAACAACAAATCGTTAATGAAATACATAAAGCAGCACGAAAAAATTTTCCTCGAAGATCTGTAATTTTAAAAGGTGTTGATGATTTGTGGCAAGCAGATTTAGTTGATATGCAAAATCTAAAAACCTTTAATAAAGGATATAATTATATTTTAATTGTTATTGACTGCTTCTCAAAGTACGTTTGGGTGGAACCGTTAAAAACTAAATCCAAACATGATGTCTCTCATGCATTTGAAAAATTACTTTTTACTAATCACAGGAAACCAACTCATCTGCAAACTGATATGGGTACTGAGTTCTATAATTCTACATTTCAAAAGCTTTTACAGAACTATAATATTAATCACTATTCTACATTTTCAACCAAAAAGGCTTCAATTGTAGAACGAGTTATTAAAACAATTAAAAATAAATTGTACAAATACTTTAGCTTGAACGGTCACTATAAGTGGATAGATGGTGGCTTGAACGGTGTTGTGAAGACATATAACAACACAAAACATCGTACTATTAAATTGGCACCTATTAATGTCAATAAGTTTAATGAAACGGACATTAAAAATAATATTATGAACTCCGTGATAAAGGTAACCCGAAAATGTCGTCCAAAGTTTATAATTGGTGATAAAGTTCGAATTAGTAAGTACAAACATATATTTGAGAAAGGATACACTCCTAACTGGTCAACAGAATTATTTTCTATAAAAAAGATAAATAACACTGTACCAATAACATATCACATTGAAGATAATCAAAAACAACTCATATTGGGAACTTTTTACGAACAAGAGCTTCAAAAGTCGTCCTGCCCTGGTGTCTATTTGATAGAAAAGGTATTAAAAAAGAAAGGAAACAAACTGTTTGTAAAATGGTTGGGTTTAAATAACAAAGAGAACAGTTGGATTGATAAGACTGCAATAGTGGAATAAGTTAATTATATAAGTGATACATAATTTTAAAGTATATTCATTAGTCTTTGGACGATGCAAGGTGGTGGACTAATAAACAGTATCATTAATCATTTACCATTCGAACTACACATACCCGGTTATAACTATTGTGGACCAGGAACAAAGCTTTCAAAACGATTACTACGTGGTGATAAAGGTGTAAACAAGTTAGACGAAGCTTGTATGCATCACGATATCGCATACGCAAACTACACGGACCTACCTAACCGTCAAAAAGCTGACTTACGTCTTATAGATATGGCTAAACAAAGACTTAAAGCAAAAGATGCTCGAACAGGGGAAAAGATTAGTTCGTGGATAGTAAAAAAAGTTATGAAAGCTAAATTGAAGTCTGGTGCTGGTGTTAAGACCTTTAATAACTTTGTTAAAAAAATAAAAAGAAAAATCAAAAAACTCTCACCTAAAGATGATAAGTCATTAATAAATATGGCTTATATGGTTGCTCGAAAATTAGTTCCATGCCTTCCAAAAGTTCGAGTACCTCGAATGATACCTATACCAAAAACTGGAGGCATTCTACCTTTAATCCCAATTTTTGCTGGTTTGTCTGCTTTAGGAGCATTAGCCGGTGGTGCAGCTGGTATTGCAAAAACAGTGAATGATTATAAACACGGTCAGAAAAAATTGCAAGAAACTGAACGTCATAATAAAACTATGGAGGCTATAGCAATAGGCAAAGGTTTATACATTAAACCACATAAGCAAGGTCAGGGATTGTTTATAAATCCTTCAAAAAACTAATTGATCAGCTACCTAATCGCGCTTTAACTAATATCGATATTCAGAAGTTTGACTATTGTATTCCCCACTTTCGAGGAGTTTATATGAGGGATCAGTTACCAAAAACCCCAAAACGAATTGAATGTGCTATAGTTAACCTAGATAATTCGAGAAATGATGGAACGCATTGGGTAGCTTATGTTAAAATAAACAATTATTGTGAATATTTTGATAGCTATGGTGATTTAAAACCGCCAAGAGAATTAATGCTATATTTTAAGAACTGTGATGTTCATTATAACTATGATAGATATCAACAATTTAACACAATAGTTTGTGGACATATGTGTTTAAGTTATTTGCAAACTTTTTGGATTAAATACTATAAATCTTTATTATAATTATAATACTTTAAATAAAAATACTATAAATCTTATATCACTCTTTCATTTCCATCATTTGCAAGATGTCACTCACCTTATCGATAACTGGAAACTCATCGGTATTATCTACCTATTATCCAAACACGTTGCCATTAGTTGGGGAGTATGAATGTGCATTATTACATTTCTCTACGTATAATTCTATTCCAAATTTTGATAATACAAACAATAAATTATACTATGGTTCTAAAAATGTTATTGAGATACCTGAAGGAACTTATGAATTACAAGATATTGGTGACTATTTAAAAACTGAGATAAAAGATGCATCCATAAAACTCCATTGTAATAACAACACCTTAAAAACTATTTTATTTTGTACATCAACTATAGATTTTACTAAAGAAGGTACATTTGGAAGTTTATTGGGATTTAAAAAACAGATCTTAGAAGCAAATAAATATCATGTATCAGAGTTTCCAGTTAACATTTTACCTACGACTGTCATAAGGATTGAATGTGACATAGTTAGCGGTTCTTATATAAACGGTCAATCCAGTCACATCTTGCACGAATTTGCACTTAATGTTCCACCTGGATACAGGATTATAGAAATTCCGAAAAACGCAATCTACTTTCCAATAAACCAAACCAATATAAGCTGCATACAGATAAGGCTGTTAGATATAAATAATAACTTAATAAATTTGCGAGGTGAAGAAGTGCAGTTGTATCTACATATCAGAAGAAAACAATGATAGATTATAATAAATATGTGGTTCGTCCAACTAAAAATAACAGTCCTACTAAAACTATCAAACCAATAAGAGCTCGCTCCAAAAAGGTCATAAAATTGAATAACAATAATAAAGCATTTCTTAAAGCGATTGGTTTGTTAAAATGAATATACTAGATGTTTTATCCGCTCCTGTATACAACAACTCTGTGGAAGGAATTGAATTTCACTCTTACAAGCCTTACGTAACAAGTTTCAATAGAAGCGATGAAATCAGGATACCTATTAATCAACAAGACTTGTATATATTACCATCTGCAAGCACTTTGTTTTTGGAAGGAACTGTTGTTGTAAACAAGGGTGGAAATTCGAAAGAGAGAGTCAGTAGCGTTCATTTCACAAACAATAGTTTACTTTACTTGTTTCAAGATATAAGGTATGAGATAAATGGAGTGGAAATAGATAAAATAAAAAACGCTGGTATAACTACCACAATGAAATCATTAATATCAATGAACGAAAATGAGGCTAAAGTATCTAATGCTTGGGGTTGGAATATCGATGGCATAAATAGCACAAATGGGGGTAGCTTTTCTGCTTCTATACCCCTCTGTAACATTCTTGGTTTTGCAGAAGATTTCAAGAAAGTAGTGATAAACAGCAAACATGAATTAATATTGTTGCGAAGTAATACTAATCTGAACGCCCTAAAACTTAACGATGGTGAAACGGTAGAAGATATTATTATAAATAAAATAATATGGCGCGTACCACATGTCAAAGTATCCGATAGAGAAAAAATAAACATGTTAAAACTGCTAGAAAAAGATCGACCACTCCAGATGATATTCAGGAATTGGGATTTATATGAATATCCGGCTCTACCAAAAACTACTAAACATACTTGGTCCATAAAAACATCATCGCAAATAGAGAAACCAAGATTTCTTATTATTGGTCTGCAAACAAATAGAAAAAATAATTCAAAATTGGATATGTCTCGGTTTGATCACTGTGACGTTCGTGATGTTAGAGTATACCTAAATTCAACCTACTTCCCTTACGAAAATTTAAATTCAAGTTTCTCGAATAGCAGAATTGCTTTAATATATGAACAATACACCAGATTCCAACACTCATATTACGGAGGTCTTCGCGGTGAACCGTTATTAAGTGAGAAACAATTTAAAAATATTGCTCCGTTATTTGTCGTAGATTGTTCTAGACAACCAGATAATCTTAAATCAGGTCCTGTTGTGGATGTTAGAGTGGAAATTGAAAGTGATATTGATATACCAGATCAAACTTCCGCATATTGTCTTATATTGAACGATTGTATAATCGAGTATAAGCCGTTAAGTAGCACCGTGAGAAAGATATCATGAACAAAAATACTATTATAGTAGATGTTCAGGGTTTTAAAGACACTTGTAATAACTTTATAGTCAAAGAATTAGCTCTGGCCACCTGTGTTTATACCCAAACATTCTTAATAAAGCCCCCATACTTATTTAAATACTTAACTACGAATGAAAAAAAACAAGTTACGTGGTTGGAGAGAAACAGAGGGATTTACTGGAATGAAGGTTATATCGACTATAGAGAATTTCGACGCATAATTGTTCCTTATCTAGAAAATAAAGAAATTTTTGTAAAGGGCTTAGAAAAAGTTAAGTGGATTCAAGATCTTTGTATGAATTGTATTTGTATAGATCTTGGTGAAGACAAGTGCCCAAATTTATCACTGTTGCATAACAAATATTCAAATAATGAGACAAGTTTTAATTGTATTAATCATACTAAACAATGTGCACTTAAAAATGTTTTATGTATAAAGAACTATTTAATAGAGCAAGAAAGGTAATTTGTCTTCCTATACACAGTTTTAATAAATAAAACAATTTTTAAAAGTAAATGGTTTTTATTTTTAACCCACATTTTAAATACCTATCTATAATTATTTAACACATTATTTTCACAGTACACACAATAAAATTTTAATAAAATATAAATATGACATCAGCAATTGAATACATATACATATATACATATACTCACGCCTTTATCCCCGAAGGGGTAGGCAGAGGCCTATACCGGCCCACATTTCACCGTGTACAATTCGGTCCCACGTAACAGGTGGTGAGCCCATCGCCGTGTTGAAATGGACCGCCGCCGTCAGAGCCTCGTCCGTTGTTCAGCAGGTGCACGAGCTTGCACGTGAGGTTGACTTGGGCCCGAAGGTGTTGGTAGGGCCCCACTACACCAGCAATTGAAATTTGTTTAAAAAATGGTATAATGATAATCATCAAGCTGTATACAGCCTAGACTCAACCATTTTTGTGTGGCTCGAGTCTAAAAGACAGCCCGAAATGCGGCAATGGGCTCACCATCTATTACGTAGGGCTCAAATATTCGGTGAAACGTGGGTGTTTACTCATCTCTGCCTAACCCTCCGGGGATAAAGGCGTGATTATATGTATGTATGTACATTTTACTGATAAATATTTCAATAAAACAAACTTTAAATCTTCATTAATTTTTATTTCTTAATATAACTTTTAATGCATATTATCATTTTTACACTAAATAATAATAAAACATAAATTATTTATGAAATATTAATTTCAATACAAATGACGAACACATTTATTTACAAACTTACACAAAATTAATCTAGTAAGGAATATTTTAAAACAAGAACTATTATTAATAAATGTTAGGGAAAGAATAGCCGCATATTTTTTTTGATATATTATGTATTAAATTTTCGGCTTGATCAGAAATTTCATCAACTGGATCTTTGACAATATATTGTGCCTTTATTATCTCCTCTTCACTCTCACTTGATCCGCCCAGGTCCGTAATCTCAATTTTGATCAAACGCCGTCCTTTTGTTGATTCACAGTTTATGATGTATGAAGGTTGTCTATGTTTCTTTAATATTTTACTCACTATTTTTGATTCTGACTTGCGCGTGGATTTCTTTCTCTCGGTGTTTTTTTTAGGCGTTTCACGGTGTGTACTTTGAGCTGCGATCCATAATCGTTCAGTTTCTTCGTCAAATGCATATGGATCTTGCGCATTTGGAAGCGATTCTGGTGAATACAATCCATTTGGCAAACCGTTTCTTTCTTCAGTGTCTTCTGTGGTTTCTATCGTGAATATATTCTTATTTGTGTTCTGAAAATAAAAAAAACGTTAGTATGTTATCTACGTTACGTGACGTGTTACCTTTTCTATAAACACAATATTATATAAGTTTATCAAATAAAATATCTTACCATGTTGTATGTCGATTTGTAAACTAATATATAAATTTAAAGTTGCTCGTATAATGTATGTCCTCGTCGTTAGTGATAAATTCAGAATGAAACAATGAACTTATAAAATTAACAACGGGATTATATACCCACAGTTTCTGAAATATGATACTATTTCTAATACATATTTCTTTAAACAACAAAATACTTACGACGTACAAGTTGAAACATGAAAGTCCTATCATGTAAAAACACGTATTGTGCATAGCAAAGCAAAAGAAATAATTCTATGACGTGTTACCTCACTACTGCAATAATTATTATATAGATGGTTGTGCGGATGTTGATGCCCCTTCGTTTCAAGAACAGGTTAAGACATGAAAATTTTAACAAGCCTGATTCGGGTACAGTTTACCCTTTACTTATGTGTGTCGCAAAAGTATTCTATAATGTATGTCACTAGTTGAGAATGAAGTAAAATAAAACGAAAATATGATTACAACATTATGTAGGCATTTATTTATAAATAAGAGTAAAAGACATAGGTAGGTAGGTACATTCTTATGAGATAAAAACTTAAAGTACTTAAATACATTTTTAAACATCACAATGTCATACTTATGAAAAACTAAAACCCATCATAAATTTCAATTAAACGTCCTAAAATTCAACCTAAAATTGAGCAATTACCCCAGGAAACAGTGTGAATGTTGTCCTTTAATATATACCGCTTATCATCATTGGATGATAATACAACTTTGTTGACACTACGGGTTACTAACTCGTGTTTCAAGGATTTAAATAATAAATTTTGTTTACGAGTTATTTCATTATTGGTTAACGTTTTTTTGTAATCTGCTTTTACTAAGTCTCTCACTACGCATTTCTTAACACCTTTAGCTTTTTTTAAAGTACATTGCTCAGATTGAATACAAAATAATTTGGGACGTAGACCAATGAATTCCCTGATTATTTTACCTCCCATTTCGTCTTTAAATAGACCTGGCACCTTTTTATTCAAAACCGGTAAACTAAACGGATTACTTTTACTATAATTACTAGTATCAAAATAACTAATAAAGTAGTTTTTCATATCATTGTAAAAGTCGTTAGTTTCAATTTTATAAATAAAACTGTCTGTATCCGTATAGCATAACTTGATAAGTTCTCTATAATGTGGGCGCATAATAGAATAGTGAAAATCGTACATATGTTTTTTTGATAGTTCTAATACAGAGAAACCTATATATAGGGGTTTATCCATAACAATTTTTTCGGGTTTCATTTGAATCGCAACCAAATTCTCAGAAAATATAGAAGCACTATGGAAGTTAGGTCTGGCAACCAAGGTATCTGCACTTAATCTCTTTTTTGTTTTATTATCGCTATCACTCCACTGATTTACTAAATGAACTTTTACACGATTTTCATTATTTTCTAGCGTTTTACCGAATATACTGTTATTAAGCAATTTAAAAAAGTCTTGTTCAAATTCGGTCACTGCTTTTTGTCTAAGCTTGGTATTGAGGTCTATATATTGTTTTAAAAAAGCTTTCTGCCTAAAAGTTATAACGCGATGCACTTTGTTTAATATTAATCCATGCTTAATACAATTTTTCAAATGTACGTAATGTATTACGTATTTATATTTATCATATAAAGTTGTGACAAGTTTAGAAATTTTACCTCCAGGAGGCACACATTTCTCAGGACAAAATGGCAAGTCATTATGCAAACGGTGTAAATATTTAGGATAAAGTAAATCTACCTCTAATATGAACCCATAATCTGCATCATCTTTTATATTCTCGATGTTTAGATTTTCTATCTCATTTTTATCAAGAAACCTGAAGTTTGATAAAGGTAAAGGTTGGCACATAGCATACCCATATAAATTATTGCAATCTAAGTATACAATAAATATATCATCTTGTTGAGGGTCATAATCTTCCATATATTTATTATTACTTTTTACATAACGATGGGAACTCATACAAAGACCTCCTCTTATACCCTCTTGTATTAACTTTATTATTGCTAAATCATCAATAAGTTCTAACTTAATTCCCGTTTTGAGAAGCATCGCGTCCCATGATAAGCTAGGAGCTGTTACATAAAAAGCTGGATCTAATTGGTAAAATCGCTTAGAAGTATTTCTAAAGTTTTCAAAAACGTCAGTCAACAAAAGTACGTCAGTTTTGAGGTAAAGATCAGTATAATCACCTAGATTTTTTATTTTAAATTCAGACCATACCAATTTAGCATGCTGGTAATCTGCTAATGAAATATGTTGATTATTTAGGGAATTATAAAAATAACATTTTTCAGGCAGAACTGTCTCCTTATAACGATTTATGTTGATCATATAATCATACGGATATACACCTTTTCGCGTAAGTAATTTAAATTGTTTTGGACAAGAGAAATTGTTTTTTAAGTGTATAAACTGTTCTGGTTTCAAACTTTTTACTAATTTGTCTAAACTAGTAGATAAAAATTTAAAGGAGTCCACAAACCGAAGTTGTACATATTCATCTCTAGAAACTTGTATAAATTTTGTAAAAGAAATATATGACTCTTTATTTTTAGCTATGATTTTAAGTGAACCGCGAGCTTCTCCTAATTTTTTAATAAAAAAATGGCAATCGTAACCTGAAAGATTATGAAAGAAAATTGGTATAAATTTTGGAAGTTTATACATCAAATTACAGTAGTTATGTGCGGCTCCTCGATATTGACCTGTCATATGACAGTGATCTCTTACTCGGTCTGTGATTAGTAAGTTTTGACAAATATGACAACGAGTGCTTTCATTGAATTTAACAGAATCTTCGTTGTTAAATATAATTGGTACACTATTCGACAGATTGTTGTTAATCAATTGAACATCCCTGTAAATATTCTCAACAAATTTATCTACACAATCTTCCCCACGATAAGATACAAAACGATTTCTACTTTCATCAAACGAACAAACTATATAATAAGCGAATGCTATAGGTATATGTACCTGACATACTGAGGTACTCGCAACAGAGGGATCCTGGTTGCACCCTTGCACTGGAACCAACATGGCTTCAAAATCTGCGTAAATTACATATGGCACATTTTGTTTCCTTTCGTAGTTTTTAAACTCAATCACTGAACCTTTTTGCGGTAGCTGAGTCATTACACCGGCACATACATGAGAATCAATTTCCATACTTGATCTAAAAAATAGCAAACACTCATCACAAAAAAATAATTTCCCGTTATGGTTAGTTATTTGTTTTCTCACCAAACGCGATAAATCTTTGATCAGACAGTAATGTGAATATCTGCTCTTTTCTAATAATAGTAAATTAACCGTTTTTTTGTTATCGTTATTAAACCCAGATTTGTATAAAGGTCCTATGATCTGTCTATTATTTTCTAAGCCATATACATTTATTCGTAATCTTGGATTATTTTTTTCAAACATTTGTATATCGGTAAAAGTTACTGGAAATGACATTCCTTCTATGTTAAACAGATTGAAAAAATTTGGATATGAAGAAACTCTCTGAATGTTCCTATTTGCTGGGTAAAGAGCTGCCGTGACCGACCACAGGAAACAATATACATCATTGTTACGAATATTTACACATGCCTTTTTATTTTTAATGATCGGAGGTAAATCAATAAATCTTGAACCACGGAGCGGTTGATACCTATTTATATTTACCTCCATGTAACAGTTATTAAGGAAAGTCCAACCAGAATCCCGCTCTTCAAATTCGTCTATCTTTTTCAGTAATTGATTAGCAACATCTGTAAAGAGCTTTGTAAAATCATAGTTCATACATATAATAATATTTTTGGTTTCAAATGATTTAACTTCTGGTATGTCATGTTTAAGTAGTACAAACTTTGAGTATATATGAAAGTTAACCTTAAGGGAAGTGTGAGCTGCAAGAGATTGATCAATTAAAGATTTGACCCTACTGTGAAGGTGTCTGAAGAAAACAGGTAAAGATGTCTGTTCGTTCGTGTCAAGAGTATGTAATCTATATGTTGCTAATCGATTTTTAAAAGCAGAGTTCACTTTCTCCACGCCATGATCTAAAGTAATTACGTTATCTGACTTTCGGTGTATTTTACTCCTTAAATGTCCTATCCATTTCTTACCATTTACCTCAACACCACAGCTATCACAGAAGGGCATATTAATTGGTGAAACACACAGACAGATTAGGATGGAATTTTTAATTGAAATTTATGATGGTCAATGAATTAATCAAATTTATTTAATATTTTTATGTATTACATACAAATAGACAATTATATTAAGTTTAGTAGGTACGGACTTATTTAAAATTAATTTTATTAGAAAAGAAAGTGGCTTCAGAATCTGCGAACAACTCGCTGGCTTGCCTAACAAATTTTTGTAGATGAGCCCAGTGAGGAGATTCCTCGTCAGTCCGAAGCTTCAACCACAGCAGATATTTTTTCCAAAGGTCGTCGCCACCTTCTTGGATGTCAACCGCGTTGTACACCTTCAACTCAATGTGGAAGGGACCCTCGGTAGACACCGTACGCCTCGTTTGACCGTTAGCCACCCGATTGTAAAGCACCGATGTGGATGGAGCTCTGCCGGTGTTGACGGTGGGAGTTTTACTGTCAAGGTGGAAGATGTCGTATCCCTTTTGCGCAGCCTTTTTCTTTGAAGCTCTGAAACAGGGAAATTTTCTATATTATAATATTGTACCTTAATATAATGTTCATTACATAAATAATAAATGATCATTATGAATTGGATGTTATGAATCGTTATGTTATGATAAGATTGTTATGAACTGGACAACATCAGTTTTGCTTCAGTTAGGAATATTACGTGAACAGATTAATAGATGATTGTCATGAACGACACACAAAGTTTGATACTAATAGAACTCGAACCCTAGACTTCTGGATTTGCAACTACGGTCACTCATTACTACTTAGCCAGAAAAATAAATAAATCGCTCATAATAATATTATATTAATAAAAATTACAAAACTACCATTATTTAGCACGTAACCTCGCTCACTCATATATTGCGTAATGTAATTGATTATACGTATTTTAATTGGTAGTAATTGGTATGTTATCATCACTTTACATCAGCTGGGTATAAGAGTACTAATGAGTAATAATTACCTTGAATATTCGCTTGAGGTACTTCTAGCAGATGACTTGCGTTTGACGGGAGCCTTTTTCAACGTCCCAGCCTCGCTCCTTACCACTTTGTCACAATCGAACTCTTGGTCCGCTCTGAAAACATAATACCTATTATAAGTTACAAATAGTAAATAAATACACAGAAACCTACTCAGAAAACTATCACATTATCTCCACAAAAACTTCCTCATCGTAAAAAACTATTTTTAACAGCACTAGATTTTTTACTCGTAAATTATAATATAACCAGCTTTTGCCCGCGTCTTCGCCCGTGAGGATGTCGACATAGCTTTAGTCTTTTCTCATGGTCTGATCTACCCCACATCTAATTTCATCAATAGGTAAAGCGGTTTAGGAGGCGTAAAAGCGTTGTTACGCTTTACCTTGTTACAGACAGACAGAAAGTGTTACTTTCACATATTTTATGATATTAGTATAGATAAGTAATGAACATGTACGTACTGGTACATACGGACGTACCTTATATGATCGCTTGCAACGCTTTTGACAGCTGGTGACGATTTGCGCTTTCCACCCCCCTTAGCTGCCTTCGAATTTGACTTGGCGGCTTCGATCGACGTCGCACTGTTGCCACTATCGTACTCTGAATCCGACCTGTAAATATTATGAACAGAATAGTTATTAATTGCGACTAGTAACTCAGAAAACGAAGTGTTTAGTCTGTCAGTTGCAACAATTCGGTAGTCACTCGAAACTAATAAAATTTGACAAGACTAATACGCTATCACTTGTTAGTATCACTCATCGTCACCGTGCACAAAATAACGATAGGTTTAGTTCTGGCAAATTTGTTTAAAGGTTAAAAAGATTTCTCACTTAAAAACAATAGAACATGGGATAGAATATTTTATAACTTAGGAACTCACATTTTTAGGTAGGTACAATGACGATTAAACTCACAAAAATCTGGAGCCAGGTGTTTAGTCTTCAAGGTGAAAGGTCTTGGTCTTCAAGTGGAAGGTCTTCAAGATGGTGGTTGCTCCAATGGATTCGTTCAACGGTATAACGAAGTCAGAATGAAGCACTGACTGAATGATTCCGGATTTTATAAGAAAATTAATGATAATTTAGCAAAATACGTTAGGGTTGTCACTACGCTTAGGAAAAAATATCTCGTCACGTTACGTAATGGAAATAATCAAATTAAGATAAAAGTAATGTAAATTCTTCATGAAAGTATTAATAAGTTATACATATCTAATAATAATGTAAATATTTATGAAAATATTTTGTATGACGTAAAGTTTACTTAATATTTACATTTCCCTATTATGTTTGTATACAGTAAATACAGGAAATGGAAATAAAAATTAAACTTAACATTATACATATAAAAAATTGTCTTTCTTATAATTTCATTATTTAATAATAACTCAAATTGTAATCGCTCCATAGCTCAGTTGGCTGAGCATTCCCTGTAAGGGAAAGGTCATGGTTTCGAGTCCTACTTGAGCATTTCATTTTTCCCGATGTATTTGAAATAAAAAATTGCATTAATAAATGCTGTCAGTATTAATAAAAAATATAAACATTTAATTTATTTTATTTTTAGATATAAAATGTGATCAGAAATGAGGTAAGTATTTGATTAAAAAAACTAAATTATCTGGATTATAATATTCAAATATTCATTATGTTCAAAGAGTAGGTAATCTCGATTAATTATTTGACACCAGTGTAAATACCTATTAAATCCTTCATACAATATTTTATTGTATCGAAAAATAAAATGTATTAATTTTAATTTATTGATTATTAACTAATAGTGGCAGCCCTAATGTAATTCGTGTAAGCATTTTCGACCCACATAACTTCAAAGAATCACATTGAGTAAATTTACATACTCCACGTGTAAAAATCCTACAACTTGTACAATCCTGTCATTATCATCCGAGCCAATTCCCAACATTTTTTTTAGTTGGGGTCGGCTTTCTAGTCGTAACTATGATGCGGCTGAAATTCGGTATTTTTCCGTGGAGCGACTACCATCTGACCTCCACAACCAAATTGACGATATCGAAGTTCTATAGTTAGACTAGTTGGACTTTTGAGGGCTCCAACTAACCGTAACGACTGCCATAGATGTTAGTATGGCAACCGGGACCGACGGCTTAACGTGCTCTCCGAGGCACCCAGACTCCGAAACAAACATTTGTGATTGATCACACAAAGTATTTGGTCCGACCCGGGATTCGAACCCGAGACCATCTGCGCGTCAGTCGGTTACACTTCCGACCGCGCCACAGAGGCAGTCGCAAACTTGTACAATCCTGTATTAATATAAATTTGTATTATTATTATTATTATTATAATTTTAACGAATAACTTAATTTTTGATCCCACTAATTATTATATTTAAACATAAAAGTTTTTTAAAGATATTCTTCTTAATATGTAGGTGTATCAATTTGTAATGCATTTGCTGTGGATAAGCCTATAAACAAAATAAAAATATAAATTGTTATATTCAATCACACTATAACGGCTAAACGGATCTGGCTAAAATTTGTTCAGGGAAAATGTCAGCCTCCATGGCGTGATGGATTCGATTCCCGCACGGTACAATAATTTGTTTGCATGAATATGACTATTTGCATTGGTCTGGGTGTTTATATGTATAATAATTATACATACATACATACATATGGTCACGCCTTTATCCCCGAAGGGGTAGGCAGAGGCATAATATGCCCACATTTCACCTTTTTTGTATAATTTGTCCCACGTAATAGGTGGTGAGCCGTATTGCCGTGTTTAAATGGACAGGCGCAGGTTGTGACTGCCTGCTGTTGAAATAAAGCCTTCAACTTTGCTTAACGACTGCCATTTTACTGGCAACCGGGACCAACGGCTTATCGTGCCTTCCGAAGCACGGAAACGCTCAAATAAATGTCACAAAGTGATCACATGAATGGTCACCCATCCATGGACCAGCCATAGTGAAAGTTGCTTACTGCAGTGATCGTTTACAGAACACTGAGTCCGCGGGGCCACGAGCGCTTCACGATCGTTCAATATCTTACACGCGACCTACATCAACACCTTTGGACCTCAAGCCATCCGATCCTGCTAGGCAGTGCATCCGCTAAATAACAAGCTAGGGTTTAGTACAGGTTTTCGTTTCAAGGTAGAAAGTTGGGCAACAGTCGATCTCGATAAAGTCAAAGTGCTAATATATAATACGAATATAATACGGTCTTACAATATAGTTTTTATCTAACTACTAGCTGTTGCCCGCGACTTCGTACGCGTGAAAATTGTTACAATGAAAATTTGATTGCTCTCTGCTTAGCCCCTAGGATATGAAGCGTGATAATATGCAACCCATTTTAACACCCTACCCCTAGGTAATATTTGTGCAAAATTTGAATCAAATCTATTGAGTACTTTTCGAGATCCTTCCGGACAAAGCAAAGCAAACAGACAAACAGACAAACAGACAGACAAAAATTTTTCTAACTATATTTTCGGCTTCGGTATCTTATGTTGAACACCCAGCAAGTATTTTTTTTTTTTAATTTTTCCAATGTACAGTTTTGACTTTTCTATCATTTTATTATATGTATAGATTTACTTAAAATAAGTAGATATCTATTATAAAAATATGTTTTTATGTAAAATTGATCGTCGATAAAATATTAAATAGTGAAGTCGTAGGTAAAACTAGTCAAGTAATTTCATTCATGGAATATTATTAGCGATCAGTAGCAGGTGCATTTATGTATGAGAATTGTATACAATAACATTTCTCATACCTAAATATGCACCTGCATCATTATCATATTGCATTCGGCGAAGCTCGACAGCCGCGCGCGACGCGCGTAACGAGACCTCGCTGGGAGTGATGTGCCGACAAAGGCTTAGCGACACGACGATCGTTTCATACGAGCTATGTAGGTTGCTATACTTAGGTTATGTAATATTTACTATATTGCACCACCACCTGTAATATTGATTGAGTTATAGATCAGTAATATTGAGAGTTTTAACGAGCGGAGTGAGTTAGAACTCTCAATATTACTCTACTGATACCCATCATGAAATTTTGTGATAACGGCGTGGCGGCCATATTGGATCTCTAAATTGACCCGAAATTCGTACTCAGCATATCAAAAAACCCCTTAAACGGTATCCAACATGAAATTTTACAACGGTGGCGCGGCGGCCATCTTGGATTGCAAAATTGACCTTAAATTCGTACTCAGCCTACCAAAAAACCCCTTAAACGATACCCATCGTGAAATTTTGTGATAACGGCGCGGTGGCCATATTGGATCTCTAAATTGACCCGAAATTCGTATTCAGCATACCAAAAAACCCCTTAAACGATACCCATCATGAAATTTTGTGATTTCGGCGCGGCGGTTATATTGGATCTCTAAATTAACCCGAAATTCGTACTCAGCATACCAAAAACCCTCTTAAACGATACCCATCATGAAATTTTGTGATTTCGGCGCGGCGGCCATATTGGATTGCAAAATTATCATGTAAAACAGCTGGGTGTGGGGCTCCCGGTTCCGGAACGGGGCCGTCCTACCCATTAAACCTGGTGGTATTCCTCCTCCCTATAGCCGGGAATCCGGAAAGCCGGGAAAATCTTTGGAAATTCTTTTATTCCCGTCGAGAACCGTTCGGCGTCTCTCCTCGGGGGAGCAAGATGGGAGGTTCCCCCGGAGCTCGCTAAGGACCTGAAAAAATAAAAACCCAATTCCTCATCGCAATGATTTTTTTCTTTGTAGGGTTTGTTGCAATAACATTCGGTAATTTTTTTTACGAAGCGTGTTGCAGGTGAAGGACGTTGAATTCAATCCTTCAAATAAAATGTTAAATGTAAATTCTAGGTTCTTCTTTTATAAAAATAAGGTAGTAATTAAAGAATAAACACGTTTTGATAATCGGTATTTTTATCGGTATATTTTCTCTGTACCAGTATTATATATAGATACATTCAGTATATTTTTAAGGAGCTAAGGTATTTTTGTAAAATTTAATTCGGTCACACTTAACGTCAATTTTAACGCCAAGAATGGGCATTCACGCGAGAATTATTACGTTGAAGCGGCCACACTACTCAAATGGTGACGTTAAGAATTAACGCCATAATTAGCGCAATATTTATCGCGATGATGGGCATTGACGTTTTCTTTAATGTGGCCCCGGCTATAGAGTTTATTCACAACAAATGGAGGTGACTTGACGTTCGGGAAAAACGCGGCAAAAATATAATATCATTCGATAGGTCCTGCAAGGAGTTCGGCATTCTTATCGGTAGGTACATACATATAATGCGGTCACGCCTTTATCCTCAAAGGCGTAGGTAGAGGCATATTATATCTATATGCCCACATCACCTTCCTTTTTAGAATTAATCCTACTTATCACCACGTACAAATGTGGTGAGACGAATTTCTGTGTTGAAATGGACAGGCGCAGCTTGTGACTGCCTGCTGTTGAAATTCAAGCGCATAAGGCGTTCAACTTGGCCTAACGACTGTGATTTTACTGGAAACCGGTACTAATGGCTTAATATGCCTTCCGAAACACGGAAAGGCTCGCAAATAAATATCACATACACCCACCCTTCCAAGGACCGGCCATACTGAAAATTGCTTTCTGCAGCGTTTGTTTACAGAACACTGAGTCTACGGGGGTCACGAGCGCTTCTTGCAGAACAGTAGGTAAGAATACCTATATTATTATGATTAATTAGGATGTCAGACATAATCCATCGTCGGTGATCATCGGTCGTTAAGATGACAAATAACGCTGTCACAGGGGATCCGTAGATTTATTGCCTACAATTTGACAATAAGTTCAATTCTCAATTTTCATATTGATGAGTGTCTTAGTATTAATCTTAAAATCTAATATTCAACACTTTAGACTGAAATTGCGTAGAAATAAGATATAACTGGTTTACTAATGTTTGCCATAATTTAAAATGCCATAATTTCATATGCCATACTGGTATTTGCCATAATTTCATTAGATATAACGCTTCAGTTGCCATAATCGTGAAATGACATAAAATGACTTTCAATAATTCCATTGGTCATAATCGATCAAGTGTCATAATAATTTAAATCCATAAATGTATTTGCCATAATTTTCGTTTTCAATAATGCCATTTCCATAACTTTTATTCACCATAATATAAATAAAGATAATTTATACGACACAGAATTTTTATTAACAACTAGCTGACCCGCGCAACTTCGTTTCCGTGATAAATAAAGAACCGCTCGACCGATTTTGTGCAAACTTCACGTAAACCATCTACTAAATAGTCCGAACAAAGCCTAAACATTTCGTTTGGATAAGTGAACCCGTTCTTGAGTTATAAAATTACAACGAAAAGTGGCATTGATTTTTATATTTATTAACAATTAAACCTAAAACTAAACATCATATGGCGTCTCTAGCTAACTAAGCTCGACGGAGCCCCGCTGTGCGGGGCTGCTACTTCTGGGTGGTTTAAAAAAAAAAGTTAAAAGCTTTAAAATTAATTTTGCCTTAAGATTTTAACAGCAGGCTATATCTGGATTTGATGATGGATAAAGAAAGAAATTGTGTGAAAAGGGAGCATTGCGGCTTGACAGAAGATGTAGTGACTAAGATAGATGAAACGATGCCCAGATGGTTTGAACATGTGGAGAGAATGGATGAAAACAGACTGACAAAAGAGATTTATAAGGCGAGAGTGAATGGGCAATCTGGTAGGGGTCGACTGCGTCGCACATATGTTGACCAAATTCAAAATCTTTTGAAAAAAGGCCAGGCCAAGAGTGCCTTTAATCGGAGAGCATGTATGAAAACACTTATAAAAGTAGAAGAAGCGAAAGTGATATGTCAGGATCGTAGGAAGTGGAAAGTCATAGTCTCTGCCTATCCCGTTGGGAAACAGGCGTGTGTAATATATGTATGTATGTATATATCCAAAGCTGCAAGCTGCAAACTACATCTTTTGTAGAAAGCCTATAAACACTTTTGTAAGAAAAAAATTGTAACCTCCTCCGGCAGTCCTACGCAATAATTTTGTGTCATACAAGCATTTTGTAACCTGAAACAGAAACCACACTTCAGGTATTAAATAGCCGAGTACAGTAGTTGCAGGTTTAGCCTGAAGAATCTCCTAAATGTGGTGCTAGTGGCCCCGCGGACTCAGTGTTCTGTAAAGTAAACGATCACCGCAGTAGGCAACATTTACTATGGTCGGTTATGGATGGGTGACCACCACGTGACAACTTTGTGACATTTATTTACGAGCGTTTCTGTGCTTCTGAAGGCACGATAAGGAGTTGGTCCCGGTTGTCAGTAAAATTACAGTCGTTATCGTTAAGTCAAGTTGAACTTTGAAGGCCTTTTGGGCGACTTGAAAAATTTCATAATATTTAATATAAAGTGAAAAAAAATTCAATTGTGGGTCGTCACAACCTGCGCCCGGCAGCGCGTGTGTAGCGCCTCTGGTATTGCCAACTTCCATAGGCTACGGGAACCAACCTTTTCCGGTGGGTCGTAAGGTTGTTTGCCACCTAAGTAGTATAAAAAAGATCGTCGTTTAGAACGCCCAATCCAAAGACGTCCCAAAGTGCCACGATACGAATTCATGTACGCCTTACATAGTTACTACCCGTTCGCTCTAACTTTGCCGTTGGCGTAGAGGCGTATACCCGAATTGTTAATTAGACGAAGTAAATTGACAGTAGCTAATGTCACTTCGTCATAGAAAATACGCAACATTGTATGAAGAAGTGACATTCGTTGCTGTTAATTTACTTCGTCTAATTAAAAATTCGACTTTAGTATGGAGCCGAGCGGCAAAGTTAGAGTGAACGAGCAGTACCTACATGCTTAAAAAATGTACTACCCGTTTGCCCTAAGTTTGTCGGTCGCCTTCCCAACGCCTATACACCAACCTCACCAACGACAAACGTAGAGTGAACAGGCTATAATGATTATACCTTCCTCCTCTCTTCTTAGTTGGCGTGCTCTGTCGGTCCTCCTTGTGCCTAATTTAAAAAAAATTGCTTCGACTTGTGGTCTGCAATCTCAACTAATGTTATAAATGCGAAAGTAACTCTGCCTGTCTATCTGTCTGTTATGTTTTCACGCCTAAACCGCTGAACCCATTTTGATGAAATTTGGTATAGAGATAGTTTGAGTCCAAGGGACATAGGGTACTTTTTAATTGACTGCGCAACGACGGACGAAGCAGCGGGGAACAGCTAGTAAATGAATATGTCGCACCATTGTACTTAGGCTTTTAGCCATGCTACCATTGAGTGCAGGTCAATATTTTATGACAGGAACAAGCCTCTATTTCCTGCACATTTCCGGTGGCGGAAAATTTCAGTGATTCTGTTGTTCCAGCTTCGGATTTCAAGCTCCTATATTGAGTACGTACCTTTCTGCTATTCAAACGGGGAATGCTGCTAGTCTTTTGGGCACAATGCCACGGGGGCCTAATTTAGGTTTTGTTTAGATAGTAATAATGTAAAAAGGTATTATAAAGTAATAATTACGTTTCACTGCAATTTTTAACAATAAATGTAATATAATGGGTTAGATTCGGAAGGACTAGATTGTAAAACATCTGTGTTAAAATCTAATCCTGATCCGATCCTCAATTTGTACCTGTTATATCGATGCATATCAGGTATATGATGTGACATTAGACTGAAACGTGGGATTTTATGTCTGTTTGTATACATAGCTCGTAGCTCCCAGAATGTGGACAAGTTCTAAAATATTGGTAGGAAATAAAAAAATCTGTCTAAGTGCGACTTGGACTCGCTAACGGAGGGTTCCTTACCAAAAAACAATAAAAAAAAAAGACGTGTGGCACTCGGGGACTGCCGCGGTAAAGCTATTACATAGCATTTTTTATCAACTATGCTAGTATAATTATTTCTATATAAGAATACTAGCTGATGCCCGCAGCATCGCCCGCGTAAAATTTGTTCCCGCGGGAAGTTATTCCCGGGATAAAAGGTAGCCTATGTGTTATTCCAGACTATAATGTATCTCTGTACCAAATTTCAGCCGGATCCGTTCAGCGGTTTGAGCGTGAAAGAGTAACAAACATCCACACTCACAAACTTTCGCATTTATAATATTACTAGCGACCCGCCCCGGCTTCGCACGGGTGCAATGCTGATACTAAATACACTAAGTACCGAAAAACTGTGAACTTTAAAGCATTGTGGATCCCAAACCCGCAGGGATACGCTAAAAAATTTTATGTTGTCGTATTAAAGACCATAGTTGCTTATCAAAATATAAGGTGAGACCTTTATACTTTGATACTGAACTGAGAAATTGAACCTAATAATTTTTCCTTTTTTATAGGCATGAATGAGTCATTTTATGGAAAAGTTGTAGTACTAAATGTTAATTAGCACTATATTTCCTATCCAAAACAAATTCGACATCTTAGATCGTAAGTCCACCTATAAGTACAAAAGTCCAAAGTACAAAAGTCCGAAAGTCCAAAAGTCCAAAAGTCCAAAAGTTCAAAAGTCCAAAAGTACAAAAGTACAAAAGTACAAAAGTCCAAAGTCCAATAGTCCAAAAGTCCAAAAGTCCAACAGTCCAACATTCCAAAAGTCCAAAAGTCCAACAGTCCAACAGTCCAACAGTCCAAAAGTCCAAAAGTCCCAAAAGTCCCAAAAGACCCAAAAGTCCCAAAAGACCCAAAACTCCCAAAAGTCCCAAAATCTCCCAAAAGTCCCAAAAGACCCAAAAGTCGTTGCTTAAATTCTGCAACACTTCAGTACTGCGCCATCGAGACGTATCGCAGGTACACGGCAAGGCTTGTTTTTTTTGTTGAATATACCTAAAAACTTTAAAATAATTATAAAATATCCTGGTGTTATTGGCTTTCTTCAGGGGTACCCATCCTCGATTCTTCAATCCTAACGTACAACAGTTACGGATAACCAGGATAGGATTGACGAATCGAACTCCTCATCGGAGGAAATTTGGATGTAGGAGAAGAACAATATCTGTACCCTCCAGATTCTTATTGGCCTGCCTCGGTGGCATTCGGTAATATAACTGACTGTCGCGCTGGGGTCCTGGGTTCGATTCCCGGGCAGGCCAAAAAATCGTGGGATCTACCAATGTTTGTTTCGAAGATTTGATGTTTTCTAAGTATAATATGTATAAATAAATAGATAAATTCTTTATTGCCATTAATTGTGTACATACATGAAATTGGAATTCCCTGATACCTGCGCTAGTACAAACTGTGTTGCAGATATCAGTGTTCTCCCCAAAATATTGACACTTGACAATATGTTTGCACAGAACTATTAAAATATTAAAATAGTTTCCTTCTAACTTATAAACTTATAATAATTTTACATAGAGAAAACGATAAAATATGAAACAAAACAAATACAAAATTTTATAGCATGCTTAGGCTTCGTTTGTGTGTGTGTGTCTGTGTGTGTGTCTCTGTGTGTGTGTGTCTGTGTGTGTGTGTGTGTGTGTCTGTGTGTGTGTCTATGTGTGTGCGTGTGTGTGTGAGTGTGTGTGTGTCAGTGTGTGTGTGTCAGTGTGTGTGTGTGAGTGTGTGTGTGTGTGTGTGTGTGTGTGTGTGTGTGTGTGTGTGTGAGTGTGTGTGGGTGTGTGTGTGGGTGTGTGTGTGTGTGTGTGTGTGTTGCATGTATGTTTATGTGAGTTGATTTTAAAGAACTTGTAGAAGGTCTTCCACAGATTCATTTTCCATTGGTTTTAATCACTCAGTTACTGCCGTTTTAAATTCTCCGTATGTATGCATACTAAGAAATTATATGAGTATGTATAAAAAAGAGTTAATTAGATCGCAAAGAAAATGTCCAAAGCCAAAGTACTTGAAGCAAAATCGTTGATATACCTAATTAGAGATAATAGAAAAACCTCGCAGAACTTCAGAACAATACACACTCACAAAGTACTGTTTTACGATTACCGATTATAATTATTTAAAGTTAAAGTTCATTTTTAAATAATTTATTTATTTAAAAAAATAATTAAGTATAGGGGTCTCGGCTCGTCGTACAATTTTATTCCAGTCGGTGTCGAGACCCTAGATCCATGGGGTCCCAACGCACATAATTTTTTTAAAATTTTGAAGAAGCGTCTTGTAGAGTCAACCGGTGACTTAAGGGCTGGCAGTTATTTCTCCCAACGAATAGGCATCGCCGTTCAAAGGGGGAATGCTGCCAGTCTTTTGGGCACAATGCCACGGGGGCCCTATTTAGATTTAGTTTAGTTTTATTTATTCATATTGTAAATAGTTATTAATTAATTTTAAAATTTGTCTAATATTTAATTGAATAAATTTAATATATTTATTATACTATTAAACTAATTGTTGTCAAACTGATTATGATTAAACCTCTTTTCATAATCAATAAGCGAGTACAACCGTTAAACAACACTATGCCAAAGACAAACAAGACTGAGAAAAAATAATTTAATGACAAGCAAGAATGACAGGTTTAAATTTTTATCATCGAAGTATTTTTCATGAAATTATTCTATATTCTAAAGGTAAATTAGTGTCGAAATGGCCGCATAAATCTAACTATGGTTCCTTAAAACGAATATGATCAGGATTGATATTTAAATGTAAGTAATTATGGAGAGTCGAGATCCAATCTGTTTGTTTACTACATTGTTTGAAAGATACACGAACGTGGCCGAAGGTAGCCGAGAGTGTGATTCGTTTTCGTGACAGAATTTCTAGATTCGGTCTCCACGCAAGGCCCGCGATAGAAGCTATGCAATAGCTTAAAAACACGTTTTAAAGTATATGGAAGCCACCCTTAAATATTATAATTTTTCTGATTTTATTGTAATACTTAACGGGAGCAGAAATACATACTCTGTGAAAATATCAGCTCTCTAGCTATCACCGTTCCTCATACAGCCTCATGACGGACAAACAGACAGACGGACAGCGAAGTCTCATGCATAGGGTCTCGTTTTATACCCTTTGGGTACAGATCCCTAATTAAAAATTTCGAAAAGCACACCTCGTATGAAATCTCAAACGAGTTGTGCCGTTTTCGAATTTGAACATTTACAACGGAACCAACATAATTATCAAAGATCAAGATTGCAACAGAACGGTAAGAAAAATACAATTCCAAGACAAACCACAAACAAACAAAATTATTTTATATTTTATTAAAAAAATAGTTCACACAGACATTCAAGCCGCCTAAACAGGCCTTCAACTTGGCTTAACGATTGCCATTTTACTGTCAACCAGGACCAACGGCTTAACGTGCCTTCCGAAGCACGAAAACGCTCAAATAAATGTCATGGTTTGATCTGACTTTAATGAAGAGAATCTTGTTAGGGAAAACGAAACATCCTTTTACTCGAAGAATGTAACAACAGTGTTTTTCACAAACACTTAAAATATACTTAACGGTAACATTACCGTTTTACAAACATGTCCCTACGTGGTCCTCAAGTTGGCGGCCCTGTGATGTGCCTCTTCACGCTCCTCTTGAAGAACCCAGGATTGTAAGATGAAACAAACACGTGTGCTGGCAGGTCGTTCCATGTTTTTATAGTTCGACAGACAGTTCTTCGAAACGACCAGAATAGCTCCCATGCAGAGTACCTACTATCATCTTCATAACAATGAATGCACCCAAGGGACAGCATGTCATTGATATACAGAAGAAAGAGAGTTGGGAACAATACCGATCCCTGTGGTACTCCGGCATTTACCTGCAAAAAGCAGGAACCCGTATACGTCGCCCGTGCAGGAAGCTGGCCAACCAGCGGCACAACTGAGGCGATAGACCATATGCCGGCAGCTTGGAAAGAAGCGACGCATGCCATACCCTATCAAAGACTTTAGCGATGTCTAGGCCAATAGCCAGAGATTCGCCGTGCCTCTCCATAGCCTCACCCCAGGTGTGTGCTATGTACGCTAGGAGGTCGCCCGTTGATCGTTTCAGCCTAAAGCCATATTGACGATCGCTAATTAACGATCAATTATACGACAATACATACATTAATTTAATTTATTTAGTGTGAGAGAAGCGAACCTCAGGAGTAGAATTAGTTATGGCCATTGGTAGCGACAAAAGTGTTAGACTCGCTGTGCCTACCCTACTACCGTGTTGAAATGGAGAGACACAATGTGTGGCTTATTGTTTAAAATTTTCAAGCTACCACTTGACTTAACGACAGCCTCCATACCATAATGGTATTTTGTGGACATTCTTACACAACATCATCTAGCCCAAATTAATCTAAAAAAAGCTTGTGCTATAGGATCTAGACGACTGATAGACATACTCATATATTTCTAAATACATTCGTATTATACATAGCAACATTTGTGAATCACAGAAATCTTTGGACCGACCTGGGACCCCGGCGCGACATGCGGTTACACTACCGAATTCGCCACCGAGGCAGGTGTAGAGTGATCATTAAAACACTGAAGTAAGTGCCATTCAACAACAAGAATATGGGCAAATAGAGCTTGTTTATGAAATTCGCTGTTCGCCTGTATTATCGACTAGCTGTTACCCGCGACTTCGTCCGCGTGGAAATTATGTTATAAGCAAAGTTTGAACTGTATTCTATTTGAGCCTCTAGGATAAGTCGTAAGTTCGTAACCAAAATGTGTGAACAAATTTAGGACATCCTCCAACTTCCCCGGGGAGTTATGCGCTAGATGGATTTTTTAACGTGAGGAAAATCCCACATGAATGTACTATAACTCCCACTGACTAAAAACCACACGTATCCTACCTAACAGCCTACGATTGGGAGCCCCGGGTAAGCCCTCTAAAGGATACCCTAGGACTGCGCTAGATGGATAGGAAGAGACCTCATGGTTTTAGTGGGTCCAAGGCCGGTATGACGTACGTGTTTATTAATTAGCCCCTTTAATAATTATAAGAGTAAGTACATACTACTTACTCTTATAATTATTAAAGGGGCTAATTAATGTGAAGCGCGAATACGAAACGTTTGTTAGATTAGGGCCACAGACTGAAAACTTTACGCATAATCGGAAGAGTTGAGACGATAACACTAACGCTAACGGTAGCCAATAAATGGCAGTCGTTAAACCAAGTTGAAGACCTTAAAGATTTAATAATTTTCAAAAGTAGGCAGTACTAACGCCTGTCCATTTCAACACGGCAATGCGGCTCACCACCTATTACGTTACGTGGGACAAATTAAAAAAAGGTAAACATATAATATGCCTCGATACCCCTTTGGGGATAAACGCGTGACCGTATGCATGTACTTATTATGTTTAAGGTGATTTAAATTATGTACCCATGTCACTGTAGCCAAAGCTAAACATTTTTCAGTAAAGTTGTTTTAAGAATGTTCATTATAAACAACGTTTGTGTGGCGTGTTGGCTTAATCATAAAAGAGGTGAATCTTTAAACTCTTTTTTGATTAAGCAAACAGGGCAGTTTCACACGCTGCTTGATGAGTCTGATGAAGAAATACCTCTCCTTTCATAGATCTTATGTGACGTAAACGAAGTTGCGAGGGTTAGCTAGTCTATACATATAGTAAAACTGTGGAGGGTCGAGAGTCTACTGAAGCCGAAAATGAAATTACATTTTTCATGTGTGTCTGTCTGTCTGTATTCCGAATAAGTATCACGCCGAACTTACTGAATGGATTTAAATGAAACTTAGTACAATCAGAGCTTATAATCCGAGGAAGGTTCTAGGATACTTTTGATCTCGATATTTTGCGCGGTTCCTTTGGGAGAAGGGATGAAAGACAAAACGGTTTTTTAGTTGTTACTTCTCAATGCGTTTTCGGATTCCACAATTTTTTTCTAGTGTTATAAAGGGAATACTGTAAGGAATGTTTCACACAAGTTTCCATGTTAAAGGTTTTCTAGTTCAGGAATTAGAGACATCCCAACTTTCGCAAAACCTAGAATTCAAGGATCCCTTTGAATGTGAGGGTAAATCTAAACTGGCGTGTTGGCTTAGTGATAAAATAGCTTAATGATTAAGGCTATTGTAAATTGTAAAGATCCTACCTCTAGATTGCTATTCAAATAAAAGATTAATTAAAATTATTCAGTAATTTCTGTATTTTGCAAAAATATACAAACAGATTTTCATTGTTCTCTGCCAAGCTCCTAAAAAATTTAGCGTAATAATATGTTGTCTGAGTGTAAAACCTAACACAAAACAGACAAACAGACAAAAAAAAATCTAACTATACCTATTTTCAGCTTCGGTATCTTATGTAGAACACCCAGCGAGTATTTTTTTGTTAATATTTCCAATGTACAGTTTTGGCTTTTCTATCATTTTATTAAATGTATAGATTTAGAAATATATAAGTATGTATATCAGTCGTCTAGATATCGTAGCAAACACAGAATTTAATTTTTCTCTATCGGGCCTCCAAGATATTTAGCGTGATAATATGTAACCGGTGTGTAAAACCGATCTCTTACTAATATTCCTGCAACGTTTTAGTTTAATCAATCCACATACTTACATATTTCTTTGCCCTCTGCCTAGTCCCTAGGATATGTAGCGTGATAATATATAGCCTATTTAAAGATCCTACCCCTAGATTGCTATTCAAATAAAAGATTAATTAAAATTATTCAGTAATTTCTGTATTTTGCAAAAATATACAAACAAATTTTCATTGTTCTCTGCCGAGCTCCTAAAAAATTTAGCGTAATAATATGTTGTCTGAGTGTAAAACCTATCTCCTACTAATATTCCTGCTACGTTTTAGTTAAATCAATCCAACGGTTTAATCATTTCATTGCTCTCTGCTTAGCCCCTAGGACATGTGGCGTGATAATATATAGCCTATTTTAAGACCACACCCCTAAGTAATATTTGTGCAAAATTTGAACCAAATCTGTTCAGTACTTTTCGAGATCCTTCCGGACAAAGCAAAGCAAACAGACAAACAGACAAACAGACAAAAAAAATTCTAACTATATTTTCAGCTTCGGTATCTTATGTAGAACACCCAGCGAGTATTTTTTTGTTAATATTTACAATGTACAGTTTTGGCTTTTCTATCATTTTATTATATGTACTAGCTGTTACCCGCGACTTCGTCCGCGTGGAAATTATGTTATAAGCAAAGTTTGAACTGTATTCTATTTGAGCCTCTAGGATAAGTCGTAAGTTCGTAACCAAAATGTGTGAACAAATTTAGGACATCCTCCAACTTCCCCGGGGAGTTATGCGCTAGATGGATTTTTTAACGTGAGGAAAATCCCACATGAATGTACTATAACTCCCACTGACTAAAAACCACACGTATCCTACCTAACAGCCTACGATTGGGAGCCCCGGGTAAGCCCTCTAAAGGATACCCTAGGACTGCGCTAGATGGATAGGAAGAGACCTCATGGTTTTAGTGGGTCCAAGGCCGGTATGACGTACGTGTTTATTAATTAGCCCCTTTAATAATTATAAGAGTAAGTACATACTACTTACTCTTATAATTATTAAAGGGGCTAATTAATGTGAAGCGCGAATACGAAACGTTTGTTAGGTTAGGGCCACAGACTGAAAACTTTACGCATAATCGGAAGAGTTGAGACGATAACACTAACGCTAACGGTAGCCAATAAATGGCAGTCGTTAAACCAAGTTGAAGACCTTAAAGATTTAATAATTTTCAAAAGTAGGCAGTACTAACGCCTGTCCATTTCAACACGGCAATGCGGCTCACCACCTATTACGTTACGTGGGACAAATTAAAAAAAGGTAAACATATAATATGCCTCGATACCCCTTTGGGGATAAACGCGTGACCGTATGCATGTACTTATTATGTTTAAGGTGATTTAAATTATGTACCCATGTCACTGTAGCCAAAGCTAAACATTTTTCAGTAAAGTTGTTTTAAGAATGTTCATTATAAACAACGTTTGTGTGGCGTGTTGGCTTAATCATAAAAGAGGTGAATCTTTAAACTCTTTTTTGATTAAGCAAACAGGGCAGTTTCACACGCTGCTTGATGAGTCTGATGAAGAAATACCTCTCCTTTCATAGATCTTATGTGACGTAAACGAAGTTGCGAGGGTTAGCTAGTCTATACATATAGTAAAACTGTGGAGGGTCGAGAGTCTACTGAAGCCGAAAATGAAATTACATTTTTCATGTGTGTCTGTCTGTCTGTATTCCGAATAAGTATCACGCCGAACTTACTGAATGGATTTAAATGAAACTTAGTACAATCAGAGCTTATAATCCGAGGAAGGTTCTAGGATACTTTTGATCTCGATATTTTGCGCGGTTCCTTTGGGAGAAGGGATGAAAGACAAAACGGTTTTTTAGTTGTTACTTCTCAATGCGTTTTCGGATTCCACAATTTTTTTCTAGTGTTATAAAGGGAATACTGTAAGGAATGTTTCACACAAGTTTCCATGTTAAAGGTTTTCTAGTTCAGGAATTAGAGACATCCCAACTTTCGCAAAACCTAGAATTCAAGGATCCCTTTGAATGTGAGGGTAAATCTAAACTGGCGTGTTGGCTTAGTGATAAAATAGCTTAATGATTAAGGCTATTGTAAATTGTAAAGATCCTACCTCTAGATTGCTATTCAAATAAAAGATTAATTAAAATTATTCAGTAATTTCTGTATTTTGCAAAAATATACAAACAGATTTTCATTGTTCTCTGCCAAGCTCCTAAAAAATTTAGCGTAATAATATGTTGTCTGAGTGTAAAACCTAACAGACAAAACAGACAAACAGACAAAAAAAAAAAAAAAAAAAAAAAAAAAAATCTAACTATACCTATTTTCAGCTTCGGTATCTTATGTAGAACACCCAGCGAGTATTTTTTTGTTAATATTTCCAATGTACAGTTTTGGCTTTTCTATCATTTTATTATATGTATAGAAGATCCCCATAGACGCGGGATTGCACCCGAACCACCCCCTGGGCGAGGCCGCAGTGGCGGCCGTAGGTCTGTTGGGAGTCACGGGACATCCTTCCTGAGGGCTTACCCGGGGCTCTCAACCATAGGCTGTTGGGCGTTACGTGAGGTTTTTTAGTCGGTAAGAGTCCGGCATAGCATCCTACGAGGATTTTCCCTCACGTTAAAAAAAAAAAAAAAAAAAAATGTATAGAAGATGTACAGTTTTGGCTTTTCTATCATTTTATTAAATGTATAGATTTAGAAATATATAAGTATGTATATCAGTCGTCTAGATATCGTAGCAAACACAGAATTTAATTTTTCTCTATCGGGCCTCCAAGATATTTAGCGTGATAATATGTAACCGGTGTGTAAAACCGATCTCTTACTAATATTCCTGCAACGTTTTAGTTTAATCAATCCACATACTTACATATTTCTTTGCCCTCTGCCTAGTCCCTAGGATATGTAGCGTGATAATATATAGCCTATTTAAAGATCCTACCCCTAGATTGCTATTCAAATAAAAGATTAATTAAAATTATTCAGTAATTTCTGTGTTTTGCAAAAATATACAAACAGATTTTCATTGTTCTCTGCCGAGCTCCTAAAAAATTTAGCGTAATAATATGTTGTCTGAGTGTAAAACCTATCTCCTACTAATATTCCTGCTACGTTTTAGTTAAATCAATCCAACGGTTTAATCATTTCATTGCTCTCTGCTTAGCCCCTAGGACATGTGGCGTGATAATATATAGCCTATTTTAAGACCACACCCCTAAGTAATATTTGTGCAAAATTTGAACCAAATCTGTTCAGTACTTTTCGAGATCCTTCCGGACAAAGCAAAGCAAACAGACAAACAGACAAACAGACAAAAAAAATTCTAACTATATTTTCAGCTTCGGTATCTTATGTAGAACACCCAGCGAGTATTTTTTTGTTAATATTTACAATGTACAGTTTTGGCTTTTCTATCATTTTATTATATGTATAGATAGATAACGAAAAAAAAGTATATATCTCGAAAACTACAAAAAATCGTAGAACATACATGGGGGTTAAATCGATAGGTATGGAACCCTGCTACCAGCTAGTGGCGGCTTGACACCCTAAAAGAAACAACCAGTATAGATAGCTGAAACCCTGTGGGTACCTACGAGAAAACTTCAGCACGCGGATGGTGCCGGCCGCGGCCGTTGGCTCTGAAACATACTTCCGACAGACGTTTCTCTGCCGGATGAGCCGCCGACAGAACGTTTCGATTATGATGATGATTTAGATTTAGATGAAGAGGTCAGGTTAGAAGGCTAAGGGCAAAGCGGAACGGAAAATAAAGAATAAGACGTCTTACGGGGCGAGAAGTCCCCCAAATGAACATACACAAACCCCATCCCAACGTATGACACCCCACATCCCCAGAATGAAAGGCCATCGTGAAAGTGCGAGAGGCATAAAAGCGTGACGAGTATGGTACTAGAGGAATAAGAATGAAAGACGATAGTTTTTAAGGATTAGCTAGTTTAGATTAAAGAATGAAAGGTCGGGAAAGCGTGAAAGTGCGAGAGGCATAAAAGCGAGAACTGGAATGATAAAGAGAATATGGGTGAAAGAGGATTAGTTTAGATAGGTTCGAGATGCCGGGGGCCTCGGGGCGCTACCCATGATGGAGGTAAAAGGCCGGAAACGCAGCGGCCCGGTGCGGATGGGCTCACGAAAGTGCGCCCAAATGAACCGGCACTGCAGCTTGCCGAGGCTTAAGCTAGCACTTAAGACACGGGCTAATATGTGTCCCCGCCCCCCGACATCTCTTGAAGTAGGTCAAAAAGCCCCGCGGGGCTAGAATCTACGATTATTTAGCTAGACAGAAATTGTACAGATAGGCTTTGCCCATGGCAGAGGTGCGGAAAAAAAAAAAAAAAAAAAAAAAAGCGGAACGGAGCTCCCGTCTTAGCCTTCGTGGTTATTTTTTTTTGTTTTGTCGACGAACTCTTATTTGGTGAACGATTCTGTCGTCGATTTACTCATGAATTAATCGTTCTATCGGCGAAACGTTCGTAGTTGAAAGGTTCTGTCGGTGAACAACTCAATCGCGGCCGTCAGGTGCTAAGAAATAATTTGAGAGGAAAGTACAATATTTCAAGGTAATTAGGGAAAGCAGTAAGGTAATGTAAGAAAGGTTTAAGTTAGGTACTTTTTTATTATTATTAAATAGATATGTGGTTCAAAGTTACCGTAGGATCTCTGAACTTAGCTATAGTATACCTATAATAATGTTTAAATGAGTTGTTGAAAGTTCATTACAAAGTTCCCATGGCCAATTATTTATGTAGGACCTGCCCGTGCACGTGTCTATCTCCTACAACCCTGGGTTCTTCAAGCGGAGCGTGTTAATATCATGGGGCCAACCTTAAGAGTCCAAATGACGCCAAATAGACTATTACTTTGATCTAGAGATCTCAGGACTCGTGAGGTCTGATGAATTAAAATTTTAACACAGACAACAGTCAGTTCATGAACTAAAAACGCTCTAGGCTCAAAACACGATTACTGATAAAATCCTCGATAGATTTTTGTGTTGAAAAAACCTCGATTTCGTGAAATTTTAAGCTAGATCTCGTATGTTATACGTTGTTTTTATAATATAAAATATTTATAAGAAAAACAATTGTAAAATCTTCATTTGCACTAGAGCATTTTTTTTCATATTGGTTATAGTTTTTTTATAATTAATTTATTTCGTTAAAAGCGCACAAAAACCGATCGCATCTCTCTCTTTCTTGCACGCTAAAATGTATTTATCTTTTATCTTCTTTTAATAATTTGGCGTCTGGTAGGCTCTTAAGGGCCACTGTCAGAAGATTTATAAACTGTAAGATTGGCTTCCAATCGTTAGATGTCTCTACTACTCATCAATTTGGCGAGCATAATATAAACAAGAAAGTCATGAGATCGTTCTCACCAGACTGCCCCTCTCTAACACGTTTATTGTGAAAGTGAAAGTTCAATCCGATTGACGTTATCATTTTTGTTTTATTTCAAACTTGGAACAAATGATCCACGTGACCTAGGGACGTAGTTTAATGCGACAGAGTCACAGCTACAGACAATGTCTAGCCTAAACCCCTCGCGTCGCAAGACACGTTCTTCGCCCAGGACTATCGGCCTCCATGACCTGGGGTCTGAGGACGGTGAGAGGGTCGCTCACCGTCCTTACAGAAGCAGGCCCATGACGGCAGCGTGACGTGAGCAACTCACGCACGCCCCCCCTTAGAAGCGGGATCACACCCGAAACCCCCCAAAGACGCGGGATAGCTCCTGAACCGCCCGCCGTTGGGAGTCCTGGGACATCCTTCCGAGGGCTTGCCTGGGGCTCTCAACCATAGGCTGTTGGGCGTTACGTGAGGTTTTTTAGTCGATAAGAGTTCAGCATAGCATCCATGATGAATTTTCCTCACGTTAAAAAAAGGCCACTGTCAGAAGATTTATAGACTGTGAGAGTAGCTCTCAATCGCTAGTTGTCTCTACTACTCATCAATTTGGCGATCATAATATAAAAACAACCTTTCTACTTCAAGAATAGATAGTATTGCAGCACATAAAATCAAACGTCAACGTAAATTAGTAGCACAACAAGTCTTAAACGGGAGGTACAGCAGAATGCCACACGTACTGGAACAGATAAATCGCATTTCTGCCTCCGACCACTTCGTCCGCTCCGCCCAATTAGGTTAGCAGCTTGCGAAAGAGGAGGCTAGAATTTTGTGCTGCAAGTGACAGGTGATAGTGGAATCTATAGGTACTAATATTATAAATAAGTAAAGTTTGTGTGTTTGTTAAATTGTAAGGGGTAATCTCGAGATCTACTGAACCGATTTTAAAAATTCTTTCACCAGTAGAAAGCTACGTTATTGTGGAGTGTCATACTATAGGCTATATAGCATCACGCTACAACGAATATGAACGGAGCAGTAATAGTAAATATTCCTTTTGAGAGCTTCGTTGCGTGTGCTGCGTAAATATTTATAGTTATTTAAAAAAATATGTATCTACTACAAAATTGTTTCTTTTACAAAAGTTATAAAAAAATTGCGCGATAGCATGTGCCTATCTTAGGGTTGGTGCACAATAACCATTTTAATGGCACTCAATTTTTTTCTACAATAATGCCACGGGATACCTCTTTCATAAACGAAATTGTTCTTAAGGGGCGGTTAACCCGCACAAGTAGGCATTTGGCGCTCCCCTCGCCCCGGGCGCAAGACACACCGCGCGCCGGCAGCGGCAGTCAACTTTCATGCCACAGTATACAGTAGAGTAGAAAGAAACAGCATGCTAACTTTGTTTGACGTAGTAAATGCATCTAACTTTATTAAGTGTAGTGATTTATTAGTTTCGTAAATAAAAATAAATGAGTTAATCGTAAATAAATTATGTATATTATACTATTATTTTTAAGCTAAAGAGTTTGTTTGTTTGTTTAGTTGTTCTAACTCTAGAGTCTAAGAGACTGCTAGTTGAATTTCAAGAGTTTCTTAACAGAATGTCCATTTTTGAAAAATACCAAAATATATAACATCACACTAAGGCGAATAAGAGCTTAGCAGCAACGAAACATTTTTCGACAACTAGGATATTTCATTTCTTTTGAGAGTTTCCGTTGCGTACGTTTGCTACAGTTGCGTAAAAAATGTAAATTACATAATAGCTGGTCATAAAAATTTCTAAAGTTTTCTAAAGTTGGTATGCTAAGTATGAATCACGGGATCATTGTGCAATCCAAAATGGCCGCCGCGGTGTAATCACAAAATTTCATGATGAGTGTCGTTTAAAGGGTTTTTTGGTATGCTGAGTACGAATCACGTACTAATTTTGAAATCCAATATGGACGCTGCGCCGTAATCACAAAATGTCATGATGGGTATCGTTTATGGGGTTTCTTGGTATGCTGAGTACGAATCACGTGATAATTTTGCAATCCAATATGGGCGCCGCGCCGTAATCACAAAATTTCATAATGGGTATCGTTTAAGGGGTTTCTTGGTATGCTGAGTACGAATCACGTGATAATTTTGCAATCCAAAATGGCGGCCGCGGTGTAATCACAAAAATTCATGATGGGTATCGTTTAAAGGGTTTTTTGGTATGCTGAGTACGAATTACGTACTAATTTTGCAATCCAATATGGCCACCGCGCCGTAATCACACAATTTCATGATGGGTAGAGTTTAAGGGAATTCGTGGTATGCTAAGTATGAATCACATGATAATTTTGCAATCCAATATGGCCACCGCGGTGTGATCACAAAATTTCATGATGGGTATCGTTTAAGGGGTTTTTTGGTATGCTGAGTACGAATCACATGATAATTTTGCAATCCAATATGGCCACCGCGGTGTGATCACAAAATTTCATGATGGGTATCGTTTAAGGGGTTTTTTGGTATGCTGAGTACGAATCACACGATAATTTTGCAATTCAATATGGGCGCCGCGCCGTAATCACAAAATTTCATGATGGGTATCGTTTAAGGGGTTTCTTGGTATGCTGAGTACGAATCACGTGATAATTTTGCAATCCAATATGGGCGCCGCGCCGTAATCACAAAATTTCATGATGGGTATCGTTTAAGGGGTTTCTTGGTATGCTGAGTACGAATCACGTGATAATTTTGCAATCCAAAAAGGCGGCCGCGGTGTAATCACAAAAATTCATGATGGGTATCGTTTAAAGGGTTTTTTGGTATGCTGAGTACGAATTAGGTACTAATTTTGCAATCCAATATGGTCACCGCGCCGTAATCACACAATTTCATGATGGGTATAGTTTAAGGGAATTCTTGGTATGCTAAGTATGAATCACATGATAATTTTGCAATCCAATATGGCCACCGCGGTGTGATCACAAAATTTCATGATGGGTATTACTTTAAGGGGTTTTTTGGTATGCTGAGTACGAATCACATGATAATTTTGCAATCCAATATGGGCGCCGCGCCGTAATCACAAAATTTCATGATGGGTATCGTTTAAGGGGTTTCTTGGTATGCTGAGTACGAATCACGTGATAATTTTGCAATCCAAAATGGCGGCCGCAGTGCACAAAAATTCATGATGGGTATCGTTTAAAGGGTTTTTTGGTATGCTGAGTACGAATTACGTACTAATTTTGCAATCCAATATGGCCACCGCGGTGTGATCACAAAATTTCATGATGGGTATAGTTTAAGGGAATTCTTGGTATGCTAAGTATGAATCACATGATAATTTTGCAATCCAATATGGCCACCGCGGTGTGATCACAAAATTTCATAATGGGTATCGTTTAAGGGGTTTTTGGTATGCTGAGTACGAATCACATGATAATTTTGCAATCCAATATGGGCGCCGCGCCGTAATCACAAAATTTCATGATGGGTATAGTTTAAGGGGTTTTTTGGTATGCTGAGTACGAATCACGTGATAATTTTGCAATCCAATATGGGCGCCGCGCCGTAATCACAAAATTTCATGATGGGTATCGTTTAAGGGGTTTCTTGGTATGCTGAGTACGAATCACGTGATAATTTTGCAATCCAAAATGGCGGCCGCGGTGTAATCACAAAAATTCATGATGGGTATCGTTTAAAGGGTTTTTTGGTATGCTGAGTACGAATTAGATACTAATTTTGCAATCCAATATGGTCACCGCGCCGTAATCACACAATTTCATGATGGGTATAGTTTAAGGGAATTCTTGGTATGCTAAGTATGAATCACATGATAATTTTGCAATCCAATATGGCCACCGCGGTGTGATCACAAAATTTCATGATGGGTATTACTTTAAGGGGTTTTTTGGTATGCTGAGTACGAATCACATGATAATTTTGCAATCCAATATGGGCGCCGCGCCGTAATCACAAAATTTCATGATGGGTATCGTTTAAGGGGTTTCTTGGTATGCTGAGTACGAATCACGTGATAATTTTGCAATCCAAAATGGCGGCCGCAGTGCACAAAAATTCATGATGGGTATCGTTTAAAGGGTTTTTTGGTATGCTGAGTACGAATTACGTACTAATTTTGCAATCCAATATGGCCACCGCGGTGTGATCACAAAATTTCATGATGGGTATAGTTTAAGGGAATTCTTGGTATGCTAAGTATGAATCACATGATAATTTTGCAATCCAATATGGCCACCGCGGTGTGATCACAAAATTTCATAATGGGTATCGTTTAAGGGGTTTTTGGTATGCTGAGTACGAATCACATGATAATTTTGCAATCCAATATGGGCGCCGCGCCGTAATCACAAAATTTCATGATGGGTATAGTTTAAGGGGTTTTTTGGTATGCTGAGTACGAATCACGTGATAATTTTGCAATCCAATATGGGCGCCGCGCCGTAATCACAAAATTTCATGATGGGTATCGTTTAAGGGGTTTCTTGGTATGCTGAGTACGAATCACGTGATAATTTTGCAATCCAAAATGGCGGCCGCGGTGTAATCACAAAAATTCATGATGGGTATCGTTTAAAGGGTTTTTTGGTATGCTGAGTACGAATTAGATACTAATTTTGCAATCCAATATGGTCACCGCGCCGTAATCACACAATTTCATGATGGGTATAGTTTAAGGGAATTCTTGGTATGCTAAGTATGAATCACATGATAATTTTGCAATCCAATATGGCCACCGCGGTGTGATCACAAAATTTCATGATGGGTATTACTTTAAGGGGTTTTTTGGTATGCTGAGTACGAATCACATGATAATTTTGCAATCCAATATGGGCGCCGCGCCGTAATCACAAAATTTCATGATGGGTATCGTTTAAGGGGTTTCTTGGTATGCTGAGTACGAATCACGTGATAATTTTGCAATCCAAAATGGCGGCCGCAGTGCACAAAAATTCATGATGGGTATCGTTTAAAGGGTTTTTTGGTATGCTGAGTACGAATTACGTACTAATTTTGCAATCCAATATGGCCACCGCGGTGTGATCACAAAATTTCATGATGGGTATAGTTTAAGGGAATTCTTGGTATGCTAAGTATGAATCACATGATAATTTTGCAATCCAATATGGCCACCGCGGTGTGATCACAAAATTTCATAATGGGTATCGTTTAAGGGGTTTTTGGTATGCTGAGTACGAATCACATGATAATTTTGCAATCCAATATGGGCGCCGCGCCGTAATCACAAAATTTCATGATGGGTATCGTTTAAAGGGTTTTTGGTATGCTGAGTACGAATTACGTGATAATTTTGCAATACAATATGGCCGCCGCGCCGTAATTACAAAATATCATGATGGGTATCGTTTAAGGGGTGTATTGGTATGCTGAGTACGAATCCTGTGATAATTTTGAAATGCAATATGGCCGCAGCGCCGTAATTGCAAAAATCCATGATGGTTATCGTTTAAGGGGTTTTTTGGTATGCTGAGGACGAATCACATGATAATTTTGCAATCCAAAATGGCCACCGCGCCGTAATCACATAATTTCGTAATGAATATCGTTTAATGGGTTTTTTCGAATGCTGAGTACGAATAACATGATCATTTTGGAATTCAATTTGGCCGCCTAAGCTATTTAGGCCCACTTGCGCGGAGAGTCGAGTTAAATATATAAATATAGAGTTAGTAAGCTCTGAGTTAAATAAATAACTTCTTAACTCTGACCACGTCTTGCACAGTTGCAAATTGGCACGCGGTTAACTAACTCACAGTAAACCGAACAAGTTTTTTTAGTCTGTGTCGTTCCATGCAATCCAACCACACACAAATGTTAGAACGAAGAATGGAACATGTGTCTCTATCTCTTTTTAACCGACTTCAAAAAAAGGAGGAGGTTCTCAATTCGTACGCTATGTTTTTTTTTTTTTTTTTTTTTTTGTATGTATGTTACGCGATAGCGGCGCCAATTATGGATGGATTTTGAAAATTCTTTTTTTGTTTGAAAGAGGCTACTTCTGAGGTGGTCCCATATCCAGGGTATCAGGATCTGATGCTGGGATCCAGGAGAAATCGAGGGCAACCACCGAAAATTGTAGGGACAACTAGTGCGTTTGTTAACTTTTTGATTAAGTGCTTTAATGTACTAAAATTTAATGAAGGTCTGGAGTCGATCTGATGATGGAACCGAAAGACAGTCGAGGGAATTCCTTAACGATTTACAGCAGTTACCTTGTGTTTCGGCTTGATTGATTTGTGTTGATGAGAACTTTACACCTAGATAGAAATACTTTTCGGTCCACCCGTCACTTAAAATAAAAAAATAAAGATTTTATTCAACATCATATTGAAGTCGGTGCCAAGTAAACTCATAGGTTTAGGTAGGTATTATTAATGGCACCAACTTCAATATTATATTGAATAAAATCGGATAAATCAAAATACAAATTACAATGTGCTAGGTAAATTTTATTTTTAAGGATTTGTATGAAGTCGGTTCTATTTTTTATTTAAAATTTTTTACACTACAGTCTGCTACGTATGATTTACGATACTACCATTTACGATACCAATCATAAAATTTTGTGATTACGGCGCGGCGGGCATATTGGATTGCAAAATTATCACGTGATTCGTACTCAGCATACCAAAAAACCCCTTAAACGATACCCATCATGAAATTTTGTGATTACGGCGCGGCTGCCATCTTGTATTGCAAAATTAGTACGCGATTCGTACTCAGCATACCAAAAAACCCCTTAAACGATACCCATCATGAAATTTTGTGATTACGGCGCGGCGGCTTTATTCGATTGCAAAATTATCACGTGATTCGTACTCAGCATACCAAGAAACCCCTTAAACGATACCCATCATGAAATTTTGTGATTACGGCGTGGCGGCCATTTTGGATTGCAAAATTATGACGTACTTCGTACTCAGCATACCAAAAAACCCCTTAAACGATACCCATCATGAAATTTTGTGATTACGGCGTGGCCGCCATGTTGGATTGCGAAATTATCATGTAATTCGTAGACATTTTAATGCATTAGGTAGCTGGTTACCATGTCGTGAAAACACTTAAAAAGTAAAAGATCACCACATTTTTACCATAAGTCGCGTATGTATTTGTAACGGTTAATCTAATTATATTTTGCCCATTACTGATATTTTTATACTGTGGCGCGATTTCAACGTAATTTGGCATAATAATTACGAAATAGTTGCGAAAAAAACTGACACAGGTCCTGCCTCCACAAGCGCCAGGGCGAGACTGATCGGCCGTCAGCAGCGCAATTCTGTTGCGTTTGGTAGATATTCGTACATGATAACTATGTAAATATGTAGTTGTTTATAGAAAAACGCTTGGAAAATGTGTATAAAAACTTAATATCTTTAATTGAGTGTAAAAAAAATATATAAAATGTTAATAGTTTAGCCACAGTATTGAAAAAACTTTTCTGAGAGAGTCAACTTTGGGATTTTTTTCTATCTAGTGAAATTTATTGGATCGTGTAACGGGCTCGGAATATGTTTAGCTTATATCCTTAACTATTATATATATATTTTTCAGATTTAAAAACCCTTTACTTTTTGACTAGGATTGTTTCAAAAAACTCAAAATCTGACCCACGCGGCCTTAAAAATAATGCGACGGGAATACACGCGACGAGAAACCTTTCTCTCTCTCTCTCTCTCTCTCTCTCACGTAGTATTGAATATTAACGACGAGACGCTACGGGAGTAAACGCAACGGGACGGGAGTAAATGCGACGGGAACAGGTAATACTCTCTCTTATGTGGCGCAAACGAAGTTGCGCGGGTCAGCTAGTAGGTATGAAATAAAACACTTCGCAACGGAAAATAATCTAGGTAAGTAGATATTTCAGTATTGCAGTAGTAGCGATAGGACTTTACTAAAAATGGGGTATAGATATGGAATTTTAAAAAAAACTGTCACTTCGTGTATGCTGACACATGTAGAAAACTCGAACATGTTTTTTTCGTCAACTACTTATCTATTTTTTTCATCAAATCCACCTTAGTGAAATTTTAAAAAGTTATTGGATAAATAATAATATGATAATATTATTATTATCTATCACTTCCCTGCCTCATGATTTATTAGAATCCTGGAAAGTCTGAAACTAAAATTAAACTTTTCAAGGTTGACAGCCCGTATACAATATAGAATAACCCTTCGTTTGCCGAGTCACGGTCTAGCTTTACCAATTTTCTTTCAGTTCAAGTACATAAGTTTGCACCACACTCCAAGCTCAAACGAGCGCGGGAAAACAGTTCACATTGGCTGCGGATGAATACAGAAAAGTGGAATAAATGAATTAAGATTTTAACTGCCCGAACGACCCAGTTTAATTAGTTTTGCTAAAATGCATCACGGTATACATGTAATAAATAAATATACCTAGGTATTAGGTATCTTTTAACAGTGGCATTCAGCACAAATTAAGCTAATAAGTATGTGTTACGTAATTTGGACTGTACTAATATCTTCTTACTAATATTGTAAATTTGAAAGTTTGCACTTAGGATTATGGAAATATTCAAGAACTCACTTATCTAATAGATGAGACTACATTAACACCGAGGGCTATTTACAAAATAATTGCTTATAAAAGAAAATCGAATATAGCAGGAATAATCAAATTGACAAAGGTAAATTTCGACGATTTTCAGAGGTTTTTTCGCAAGTAGGTAAATAATCCTCGGCCCAGCGGTCCCTGCTCCACCAGGAAGCCGTGGAGACATGGAAGATGCAACTTCAGCAACCAAAGGGGGGATTCCCCACAATCGCGGCCGTCAGACCGGTCATGGACGAGTGGCTCATCATCGGTGTACTGACATTTGAGAAAATAAAAAAACATTTTCTTTCTTTTCTTTCTGGCTGAGGAGGAGACACGGTGCTCTCTCCTACCGGTTGTCACAGATACTTACCGGGCACGGTAGCTTCGGTAGGTATCTGTGGCGAAGACACCGGGAAACCACGGCCGAGTGTCAGCACTGCGAGGACCGCAGCGATGACACAGCGCTCCACACTCTGGTGGAGTGCACGGCGTGGGCGCAATAGCGCCAGGTCCTCGTAGTGGGTCTGGACGTGGACACTCTCTCGCTCGAGACCATGGTGCGAGCCATAATCTCCAGCGGGAGTAAGTGGGACTGCGCCGCCTCTTCCTGCGAGCAGGTCATGCTCGTGAAAGAGACGGCGGGGCGTGAACGGGCGAGAACTCTTCAACCCGAGTTCCGCAGTCGGCGGCTTAGGCGCCGCCGACGAGTCTTCGCCGAAGACTATCGGCCTCCATGACCGGGGGCCTGAGGACGGTGAGAGGGTTGCTCACCGTCCTTACAGAAGCAGGCCCATGACGGCAGCGTGACTCACCTCATAAATCTGTTTTCTCAGTCTTATCTCTATTCTCGTTCATTCTTTCGACGTGTCCAAATCATCATAAGTAATTATCGTCTCAAATCTTCAGGTTATAACCTGAAGATTTTAGGATCCCTTTTTGTATCTTATGTCACTACATCTTCTGTTATACTACACTGTTCACATATCACGCTATTCCATTCTTGTTTGGGATAGATGGCGTAAAAATAAAAGTACCCACAATATTTACGTAAACTCAATTTTATTTATTATTTACAATTTTTTATTTATACTTCTACATAAGTAGCCATATTTGAAATGCCGCATCGATTAAAACCTCTGCGTATCCTGAAATATAAAAAAAAACTTAGGCTATAATGGGCGCTCCACATTCTCGCGAGAACTCGACAAAAGCACGAGAATTTTTCAAATTCACTTTTCTCGCATTGAAAACTGTGGAGGACGTCTACGAATCTAAGACTCATTCGTTGGCGGGCACAGTAGTGTGGTAAGTGTATGCGCTGTTGATCTAGGATGCGCCTGTTGTTCTGAGATCTAGGATTCGGATCCCGGGGTGAAAGAAATAGTTAGTATCTAATAGTAAATGTAGCCTATGTTCACCGCAAAGAGTGTAGCTTCCCAACAGTGAAAGAATTTTTCAAATCGGTCCCAGTAGTTCCGGAGCCTATTCGATGCAAACAAACAAACCATCAAATCTTTCCTCTTTATAATATTAGTAAAGGTATAGATAAAATGTCACTCGGTTGTCTACATCACACTGCACTGGACATAGCATGGCACAGAAGTTTATCTAGATAGCATTGTATGAGAACGTTCTAAAAATATTTGATTAAGTAGGTACTTGATTATGTTTTTATTTTTGCGAAGCGCGAAGGCCCCGCGGACTCAGTGTTCTGTAATCGATCACTGCAGTAAGCAACTTTCACTGTGGCCAGTCCTTGGATGAGTGACCATCCATGTGGCCACTTTGTGATATTTATTTGAGCGTTTCCGTGCTTCAGAAGGCACGTTAAGCCGTTGGTCCCGGTTGCCAGTAAAATGGCAGTCGTTAAGCCAAGTTGAAGGCCTTTTTAGGCGGCTTGAAAATTTACAACAGCAGGCAGTCACAACCTGCGCCTGTCCAGCTCAATGCGGCTCACCACGTATTACGTGGGACAAATTCTAAAAAGGTGAAATGTGGGCATATAATAATATGCCTCTGTCTACCCCTTCGGGAATAAAGGCGTGACCAGTATGTATGTTAATTATGTACCTGATGTATCCATCTTCGCCCCAATTCTTGCCCCACCAGTTGAGGAGTATCCAGTACTCCGGCGTGTACCCCACCAGTAACATCGCGTGGTTCATCTCCCAGGGCGTGCAGAAAAGATCATCATAGATGCCACTCCTAAAAGCAGAGTTACATTGTTCTTCTTAAGGGGCTAGTCCGCAAAAAATACACTTACGATTATGGAAATATTCAAGAACTCACTTCATCAAATGACACTAAAATGGAACCTTAAATTCTTAATAGATGAAACTACAATAACACCGTGCGCTTTTTACAAAATAATTATTTACATTGGAAAAAACACCTCTCAAAGTTATTAAAAATAAACGGCCAAGTGCGAGTTGAACTCGCCCATGAAGGGTTCCGTAGCAGCAAGTAACATAATATAAAAGTTTTTGTAGTTCGTTGTAACTTTCATTGATGATTTAACACGTTCGCAGTGGTAGTGATTTTTCTCGGCGAAAATTGCGGTTTATGACGAATAAAAAAAAACTACCAACTCGATTTCGTTCAAACCAATTTTCGTTGGTAGATTTTGTGGCAATGTACATTATTTTATTTAGATTTATCGATCTCTTAGTTTAGAAGTTTTTCCACTTTGGAAGTATCTCTTGCGCAAACTATTCACTTTAGAAAAAAATGATGTTAGAAACCTCGATAGCATTTTTAAAGACCTATCTATAGATGTATGGGTACACGTATGGGTTTCATGAAAAAAAATTTTTGAGTTTCAGTTCTGAGTATGGGGACCCCAGAAATTAACTGCTTTTTTTCTAGTTTTATATAAAAATCTTGATGCGGTTCACAGAATACATCTACTTACCAAGTTTCAACAGCATAGGCCTTATAGTTTCGGAGAAAAATGGCTGTGACACACGGACGGACAGACAGACATGACGAATCTATAAGGGTTCCGATTTTGCCATTTGGCTACGGAACCCTAATCATCGAAATAGCAGAAATAATCAAATCGACAAAGGTAAATTTCGAAGATTTTCAGAGGTTTTTTCGGAAGTAAGTAACTAATTATTTTGTAAAAAGCGAACGGGGTTAATGTAGTCACATCTATTAAGAATTTTAGGTTCCATTTTAGTGTCATTTAATGAAGTAAGTTCTTGAATATTTCCAAAATCCTAAATGTCTTTTTGTGCATTTTGCGGACGCGCCCCTTAAAGAATTTGAGGTTTTCGGTAAGTACTGCATGTGAACATTATTTGTACCGACGGACGTTTTCGAATGTATGAGCCTATCTCAGCCCACTCCTGGACGTAGGCCTCTACCAATTCACGCCACAACACACGGTCCTGCGCCTTCCGCTTCCAGTCCTAGCCTGCGACCTTTACCAGGTAGTCGGTCCATCTAGCGGGTGGACGTCCTACCCCACGTTTGCCGAGACGCGGTCTCCAATCTAGAACTCGTTTGCTCCATCGGCCGTCGGTTCTTCTGCAGATGCTGCACTTCAATGTACTTATTCTGCGAGCTATGTCGACCACTTTAGTTCTCTGCCGGATAGTCTCATTTCGGAGTCTATCCCTCAGAGACACCCCAAGCATAGCCCTTTCCATAGCCCGCTGCGCAACCTTTAGAGCATTAACCAACCTCACTGTAAGTACCTAAGTGTCCACGTCTCGGCACCGTATGTCACGAGTAGACATACTGGTTGGAACGACTTTGGTTTTCTGGCATCAAATTTATTATTTCTCTTATTGCCTGTGGTCTTAGTCAAGTTTATTTTTATCCACGATTATGAAATATTGTATCTCACTCGATGAGGGCACTACTCATTAAGTATGCAATGAAATATGCGGGCGGCCCGATAGTCTTGTTGTTCAGTTGTCAGACTTATGTTTTCGAGTTTAATTACGCCATGACGCCATTACCAAAGTAAACTTCTGATACAAGCGATTTTACTTAACTTCGCTGTCAATCATATTGAGCAGGGAAACTTGTGATTTTTTACGACTCATATCTACCTAAAGAAAGTTTGAAGTCTTTATAATACAGAAAAAACAGAGAATCGTTCGCTTTGGGTACAATTCCATACAAAGCACCTACCTTTTTTTTCTCGTGTGGAAATCCTCATGGATCTTATGTGCGTACTTCTATCTGCTAAAACCATACGGTGGCCTATCATCTGCCTATTTATGACCGGGAGTCCCGTGTATGCCCTGGGAAGAATAACTCCAGGAATACACAGTACCTCCTATTTTTTTTTAATGTGTGGAAATCCTACATGGATGCTATGCCGGACTCCTACCGACCAAAACCACACAATGCCTTACAATAGTCTATGGCCGAAAGTCCCGGGTAAGCTCTCCCAAGGATGTCCCAGGGCTCCCGGCAGACTTTGGCTACCACCGCGGCCTCGCCTAAATGGTTCGGGTACTATCCCGCGTCTGGGGTGTTTGTTCGGGTGTTACCCCGCTACTTGGGGAAGGGGGATAGTTGGGTGCTATCCCACTACTATGAGGGGCGAAGAGACATGCCACTGTCTCGGATACACAGTACCATTAGAGGTGAGGCGTCACCTCTGAATATATAGGGTGTAACAAAAATTACCTCTCCAAATTTCATGAGATGACTTGGCATCGGAAATCAAATACAAATATTTAATAAAAAAGGGGGGTAATTTTTTTCATTTTTTAAATTTTTTTTTTGTCGCACATTAAGAATTCATTTTTTACCGCGGCAATTCGAGGTAACATGGTCGCCGTGGCAAAACAAACACAGAGCACCCGTCTGGCTGTCGTTGTCGCTTTCTACTGCCGCTCAGTAGCGATAGAAACGGTTAAAAAGGGAATTTATAGGACCTTTAAAACGGCTTTACGGTTAAAGTATTCATGTGATTTTTTTTATTCATTTTTGTAATGTTTCTTGACTGATGCCACGTCACGTGACGAAATTTGGAGAGGTAATTTTGTTACACCCAGTAGGTATTTACCTGTAAAGTTGAAATGTAAAAGGCGCTGCATTAAGCGCTACCGCTAAAGGTCCGATGGTAGCCAGCGCTTTCTCGATAGCCGCTTCATCGTGAGTCGGTAATGTAGCCCATCTTCTAGCTCTTACTCTCACATGGTGTTTGTTGTATTTGCAGCGCCCTCTCTGGGAGACAAAGCATGGAAAGGATTAGGTAGAACCGGTTGCCACTCGGTCAGTTTTTTTTATATTCAGCTCGCCAAATTGACGTCGCCACCAGCCTGATGGAAAGCCGTGGCGCATCTAGCGATTGGCGGCCACTTCTGACAGTGGTCCTCAAGGTCCTTATGATGTTCCTCTTCACGCTCCTTTTAAAGAACCCGGGATTGTAAGATGAGGGAAACACGTGTGCGGGCAGGTCGTTCCATGTTTTTATAGTTCGACAGAGGAATGATCTTTTGAAACACTCCGTTCTGGCGAAAATTCTTTCCACTGTGTATGAGTGGCACCTCTGCCCGGCACGCGTTGTTCGGGATCGGAAAGGAGAGGGTAAAAAGAGTTTTTGGTTAAATTGATATGTAATGTACTATGCTTACGTTAGCAACAAAACTTGGATGATCCCAAAAGAACATTTGACTTGGATTCAAGCGCACTTACTATATTGTATTATTAGCTGTCCCCGCGGCTTCGTCCGCGTAGAAGTCGTTATCGCGTAAAATCATTACCCTCCTTTTGCACAGTCAGTGAAAAAGTAGTAAACTATCTCTATTCTATACTATACCAAATTTTATCAAAATCGGTTCAGTGGTTTAGGCGTGAAAACGTAACAGACAGACTGATAGACAAACAAAGCTACTTTAGCATTTATAATAGGTATAGTAGGGAAGTAGGGATTCAGTGACTTCAGGCTAAGATGGGGTCCTACCTACCAAGATTTTCAAAATCCAAGAAAAGGAAAATTAGAAAAATAACAGCCCTCGGGATGTATTGGGGTGGCGACATTTGTACTCTTACTCTTACTCGTCGCAACACGGGAACCCGTCGCCACAGGGGCATTTATGCACATGTATAATAATAATTGTATGAAGCATATCATGGCTCTAACAAAAACTATTTTTGCGTAATAAACTTAAAATAGTCGTTAAGTTACCCTGCCGATGTATGGATACTGCGATTCCTTGATCAGTCCCTCCCTGGCTGCGTATCGCAAGGCGCCTCTGAGGGATCCACCATTACAACCCAAGTTACCGTCTTTCAAGCTGCAGTCCACTATCTGCTGAGGGCTGAAATATGATTGATATGAAAAAAAGTGTTGCTGCAAGCAAAGATAATAATATAAAGGTATTTACATGCTGCAAGTAAACACTGGGATCCAGCTTAGATACTGATTACGTACCGAATATAAAATACTAGCTGTTCCCCGCGTAGAAGTCGTTATCGCCTAATAACATAACCCTCCTTTTGCGCAGTCGGTTAAAAAGTAGCCTATGTCCTTCCCAGGGCCTCGAACTATCTCTACGCCAAACATCTCAATCGCTTAAGCCGTTTAGGCGTGAAAGCGCAACGGACAGACAGACAGGTCGCATGAACTTCGCGTTTTAGGTACCTGGTTATGCAGCGGTGGCATCGTGCAATTTAGAAACTTCGCTAAAAAAGGGTTTAAATTATTAGTAGGGAGAGGGAATATGGATTATCTTATGTACATACATATAGTCACGCCTTTATCCCCGAACGGGTAGGCAGAGGCATTTCACCTTATAGTTTTATGTCCCACGTAATAGGTGGTTAGCCTATTGCCCTGTTAAAATGGAGAGGCGCAGGTAGTGACCCGACCAAATATTATCTTATCTATAAAAAAACATGCATGAGGAGATCCAAGCGTAAAAACAATTCATAAAAATCTATTTGAAAATAGACAGCGCGAGTGTGGCACCCCCGCCCCGCGTTGCAGATGTCTAAAGACTACGGTGATTATACCTACTTTCCATCAAGTGTCCCGTATGCTTGTCTGCCACATTAGTGGTATAAAAAAATATACAATTGAAGAGTTTCTTTGTTAGAACGCGATGATCTCGGGAATTACGGATTGGAATAATAAAAACACTATTGTCGATCCTGCAGAAAGTCTGAGCCTAGCATCCTAAAGAGATAATTATGTAGGGATGTATGTTACCTCAATTCTCCCCAAAAGCCGTGTTTCCTATAAAGCTGAGCTTGCAGCGCATGAGCTACTGTGAAGGCGTAGCAGGCTCCACACTGGTGTTGTTCCTCGTGGCGGGGACGAAAACCTTTGGCACGCCAATCGTACTGTTTAAGTATAAAAATATGCAGCTGACTTGAAACTTGCATGAAAAATTTGTTTGCTTTTATGGAATACTAGCGGACGTCCCGCGGTTTCACCCGCGTAATTCCCGTTCCCGTGGTAATACGGGAATAAAATATAGCATATGTTCAGCGCAAAGAGTGTAGCTTCCCAACAGTAAAAGAATTTTTCAAATCGGTGGTCCAGTAGTTTCGGAGCCGATTCGATGCAAACACACAAACTAATCTTCTAACTAAATATATATATCTATCTATCTATCTTCTAAATATATATAACTCAAAGGTGACTGACTGACTGACATAGTGATCTATCAACGCACAGCCCAAACCACTGGACGGATCGGGCTGAAATTTGGCATGCAGGTAAATGTTATGACGTAGGTATCCGCTGAGAAAGGATTTTGATAAATTCTACCCCCAAGGGAATAAAATACGGGAAGCGGGAACGGGAACAAATTTTACGCGGGCGAAGCTGCAGGCATCAGCTAGTTTATAATATTAGTATAGATCAACCAAATCAGCTCTTTTTGAAGTAAGAACACAACAGATAGCAGTGAACGTAAGCACTGATTTATTGTAAGGAGTAGGTAGTAGCAGGCTTGGATTCAAGACCTATCAAATTTCTCGGTAATCCTATACCTACCTACTATTTTCCTTTAATGTCTGTCGGCCTTTAATGGTTCTTCTAGAGATGTGGGCCAGTCCACTGCCACTTCAAAACTCAAACTCGGAAGTTATGACAACCACTATGACTTTCTGACGGATAACATCCTTCGGGATTTGATCCCCTCATGGCTCATTCCATTGCTCGCTGTGCAAATTTTAAGGGCCTGGACTAGCTTCACTGTAAGTGTCTACGTCACTTACAACACCGTCGCCGTCGGTCAAAAATAATTGATAGAACGCACTGGTTGTATTAGACTTGCGGAATAGGCGACAAGAAAACTCGACGCAATTTGTTGAATGCTACCCAGCACTAGCAGGTCTTTCTCGATACCCATTTTGCATCCAGGTTAATTTTCACGTGTGATTACCTGCCACATAGACATGTGAGTTTAGTGCTTCATTGCATTAGCAACTACGTACAACCACGATGTATGCAGTATGCATTTGCGCTTTCACACTTATAGCACAGTCGTCCGACATCGACATTTGCGTTTAATGCAGCGTCGTCATAAACTTGAGCGTTTAGTGCTTCATCGCATTAGCAACTACGTACAACCATGATGTATGCAGTATGTATTTGCGCTTCCTCACTTATAGCACAGTCGTCAGACATCGACATTTGCGTTTAATGCAGTCGTCGTCATAGACATGTGCGTTTAGTGCTTCATCTTATTAGCAACTACGTACAACCACGATGTATGCAGTATGCATTTGCGCTTCCACACTTCTAGCACAGTCGTCAGACATCGACATTTGTGTTTAATGCAGTCGTCGTCATAGACATGTGCGTTTAGTGCTTCATCGCATTAGCAACTACGTACAACGAAGAGGCTAAGAGACGATTTTTCAATTCAACTATAACTCTATGATGTTTGGCATGGTAAATATCCCAGTGAATTTCTAAAAGCGCATGTAATGGAAGATGGAACAGTATCTAATAAATATAATACTTGTAAAAAAATCTCACCTGTTTAGGCACATTTTGATGAGCTTTTCTTCGATAAGTCGTCTTTCTATGATCTTCTGCCGGATCGAACAGTGGAAATGGATTCAGTAGTTTCAGGAACTTATTGAAATATTCTTTTATATCCTAAAATAAACATAATTTTAATATAGGTACTCTGATTTTAAGCTGCGACCAGGAAGCGCTCGTGGCTCCGCGGCCTGTCTTCTGTAATCGATCACTGCAGTGAGCAACTTTCACTATGGCCAATCCTTGGATGGGTGACCACTTTGTGACATTTATTTGAGTGTTTCCGTGCTTCGGAAGGCACGTTAAGCCGTTGGTGCCGGTTGCCAGTAAAATGGCAGTCGTTAAGCCAAGTTGAAGGCCTCTTTAGGCGGCTTGAAAAACTTCAACAGCCGGCAGTCACAACCTGCGCCTGTCCATCTCAACACGGCAACACGGCTCACCACCACCACAATTAGGTATGTGGGACAGATTCTATAAAATAGGTGAAATGTGAGCATCTTATATGCCTGTCCACATGCATTTGTATGTAACTACCCTCAATAGTTTGACACAAAGCACCAAGGGAACTTAGCGAGCTACTTGCAGTGCATCTTATTGATTCAAAGGCTTCCATGAGATTATCACCATTCACTCTTAAGCGCTCAGGCGCCGCGGACTTGGTGTTTGTACTGCAGTAAGCAACTTTCGCTTTAACCGATCCTTGGCTGGGACACCATCACGTGACATTAGTTTGCGAGCGTTTTTGTGCTTTCGAAAGTTGAAGGCCTTTTGACGGCTTGAAAATTTTCTAATGTCACAACCTGCGTCAAGGTCGGCTACGGTAACCAACCACATCAGATGGGCTACAACTATGTCTGCCTATCTTGTACCTACTAAATTAAATACCTACTTGCGATTTATACAAACCAGATCACCGAATCGATTCAAATGTAGCGAGTAAGATTGCTTTCCGATTAAAAACATGCGGTTGTGCTGGGCCACTCGTTCCAAGTTGTTGCGCCATTTCGACATCGCTGTCAACTCCTCTTGTGGGGTCTTGTATACCTTTTTGTGTACCGACTGAAATCATAGCAAGAACTCACTCTAGTATACCGTATGAACCATAGATTTAGAATGTTTCTCATTTTTTGAATTCCGTGTCCAAAAGATAAAAGCCCTATTACTGCGTAGGGGAAACTGTTTCACCATTCGTACGCGGGGCACATTCATACATTGAGTTTAACAAAAATACTAACCGACACACAAACACGCCTTTGCCTGTGTAGATAGACATACCGACTGCCATACTGCTAGCGAAGTATCGTGTCAATCGCGCCACTCTGTGTGAGGTAATAAGACGTAACGTGTTTTCGCAATAGGTAAGCTAAATTTTTTACTGAAGTTTAAATCGTACTGACAAGTAAATTTATTATGTTTTTATAAAAATAGTCAGGATTCATTAATGTTCACATTATTTAATTTTGAGTTTTCATCGTTATATTTCTTTTACTAACGTTGATTTTGTATACAACTGTAATTTAAATTTGGTCAAGGCCTGGGGCACATTCGGACATTTCTACAGGTGAGCATTCGTACGCGTTCGAATGCTCCCCTTTAGATCATAATTACCACAAATACCCACATATTTTTTATTTTTCAATAAATTTAATAGGTACCTTCTGTATTTTTTTCAATAATGATACTGTACAATAATTCAGCATTTTTATGTATAACGATCGGCAATATAGGTTTTATTAAGTAAATGTTATAATTGATGTCAAATCGCAGGTTCATGGTACAGATAAAAAGAAAAGATTAGGCACGCCTAAGCTTTTATTCGTTCGTAACATTTATTTGTTCTTGATCCATTTTTAGCTACGGCTAAAATAAGGATGAAGAACGAATAAATGATTTAAATTCATGAAACTATATGAATTTAAATCATTTATTCATATACACATATACCTTGAAAACAGAAAAACTCAGCACTGAAGGAAAATCAAATGAATTACGTATATGCAGAGAGCCAGCAGAAAAATGAATTATGAAACAAAAACCAAATCTGCTAATTGATAAAATATATAAAAAATATGAATAGTAGGTATAGTAAAGAAAGAAGAAGTAATGAAGTAGCTTGCAGGAACTTAATTACTAACCAATAATAAAAGAAAATAAAAATTAAAATACTGGTCAATGCACAACTAATTTAAATGTGATATCAGGAAATTAAAGATAATAGTCATGTTTTAATAAAATTCTAAACAGGGCGCTGTTATTTTATTGTCGAAAAAGTATACTCAGTTACGAAATTTGCGAACAGGACCGAAAATGTTTTTATAATTTCGGAAGAAACCGGGATCATCATGATAATTCCTTTTTCATGATATAGAAAGCGTACACCCTTTGTTTAATAGACAATGTTCCCCAGATCTTCTCTAACCGCTCGGCACATTTAGAAGAAGTAGAATTTATAATCTTTTCAAATAATTGAAATAATTTAATTAGCATTATGGTCGAAAGTGACAACCAAAGTGTCTAATTACAAACTTACAGTTTAAACCGATTATTTTTGTTATTTTTCCCAAGAACAAATATTGATTACGAGTAAAGTTAAATATGAATAAGATAGGTCTGTGATAAACAAATTTTCTTATCAATTTAATACATTTTTGGGAGATTAATAGGCTTTTTAATTACCATGTATGAATCTACCCCACGCGTATGAAAGTACCCCACCTACTGTACGGAAGTAGGTACCCCACCCATGGGGCGCGTTCGTACAAATATCTTATCGTCGAAAAATTGCTATAGTCCTTTAACCGTTTGACATAATAGTTTTAGAAAATTTTGTCGCTAACTACAATATATTTTCTATGTTTAGGGATATAAACGAGGTAATTTTGACTAATAGTCGTGGAGAAAAAAAATAAAAACTAAAAATTGTACGAATGGGGAACAGCTTCCCCTATGGGATGATGTAAACGCTCAGCGATAGTCCTTTTTCAATAAATTAAAAAAAAACTGCGTCTGTTTCGAGGCTGTTTTAGCCTGTATCTCAGAAACCGTGATAGCTAGAGAGCTGAATTTTCGCAGATGATGTATTTCTGTTGCCGCTTTAACAAGCAAAATGATCAAAGGCCCATACAACAAACGATTTGGCCGATTATTTTTAAATTAAAAATTGGGGGACGACGTAGACCGCATTGGGTTACCCATGCTTAACATGGGAATGAGTGTGACATGTTTCTGGGGATGGGCACTGGATGACTTTTTTTTTACGTGAGAGAAAATCTTACATGGACGCTATACAGGACTCCTACAGACTAAAAATCTCACATATCCCGCCCAGCCTTTATTTCCCGTGGTCCACCTCGTAGTTCACCCAGGTGAACCACGGGAATTTTTTTTTACCCGTAGTCCACCTGGTGTACCTCGGGAAATATGGATCTTTTAGGACATGTGAGTGGAAAAAGATCCATTATAGGTTGTGGTATACGAAGAACATCTAAAAGGTGAAATGTATAAAGTAGTGAAATAATTTTCAAAACAAATGAAGATCAACGAAACAAATGAAGATTGGTAAAACAAATGAAGATCGATCAAATAAATGAAGATCAACAAAACAAATGAAGATCGACAAAACAAATGAATTTCAATGAAACAAATGAAGATCAACGAAACAAATGAAGATTGGTAAAACAAATGAAATTTGGCGAAACAAATGAAGATCGGCGAAACCAATTATGATCGACAAACAAATGAAGATCGGCAAAACAAATGAAGATCGAAAAAACAAATGAAGACCGATAAAACATATGCAGACCAATAAAACAAAAGACTATAAGCAAGTTTATAAGGTCTAAAACTACTCGCAGCCATATTTTGTAATCTAGATGCGATTGCCATTCAAAAACATAGGTGCAAGCAACTCTCGACCTTAATGACACATCTCAAAAAATGTGCTCTGTGGCGTTTATTAGACATGAATGATCAAGAACATGTAAAAAATCAATAAATATTATGCATGTTTATAAGGTCGAGAATTGCTTGCACCTATTTTTTTGAATGTTTATCGCATCTAGATTACAAAAAATGGGTCCAAGCGAATTTCGACCTTAGGAGCATGCATAATATTTAGGTATTTATTTTTTATATATTCGTGATCAGTGATGTCTATAAACGCCTAAAAGCACATTTTTAAATAAGTGTCGTTAAGGTCGTGAATTACTTGCACCTATTTTTTTGAATGGCAATTGCATCTAGATTACAAAATATAGCTGCGAATAGTTTTTGACCTTATGAACTTACTTATAGACGTTTGTTTTATTGATCTGCATGTTTTGCCGATCTTCATTTGTTTCGCCGATCTTCATTTGTTTTTGTTGATCTTCATTTGTTTTTTCAAACTTCATTTGTTTTTCCGATCTTCATTTGTTTTTTCGATCTTCATTTGTTTTTACCGATCTTCAGTTATTTTTGATCCAGTAGTACCATGGGTAAAATTTAAGTACCAGTGGTACTACTGGGACCACTTAGTAGTACTACTGGTAATTTTTTACTTTTTTGATCATAAGTATATCCATAATCTATTATATAAAAATAAGTCGGGTTTTCCTTCCTGACGCTATAACTCCAGAACGCACGAACCGATTTCCACTGTTTTGCATTAGTTGGAAAGGTCTTGGACTCCGTGAGGTTTATAGCAAAGAAAATTTAGCAAAATTTCACATACAGCGCCATCGCGGGCGAAGCTGCGGGCATCAGCTAGTTTTATTATATAATTTACTGTTACAAACATGGCTATGCAGGTGGACCACGGGTAAAAATAAAATCCCGTGGTTCACCTGGGTGGACTAGGAGGTGGACCACGGGAAATAAAGGACAGCCCCTACGGTTGGGAGCCCCGGGTAATCCCTCGGAAGGATACTCCAGATTCTAGACGTATGCCTACAAGGAATGCGAATAACAACCTACACGATGGCATAATCTATAGTCTAATATGATACGGACTGAATAAAAAAACCGGCCAAGTACGAGTCGGACTCGCCCATGAAGGGTTCCGTAGCAGCAAGTACCATAGCATAAAGGTTCTGGCAGTTCGTTGTAACTTTGATTGATGTTTTAACCCCTTCGCTGCAGTAGTGATTTTTGTACGCGATAATTGCGGTTTATGACGTTTTAAAAAAAACTTCTTTTTAGGTCTCGTTCAAACCAATTTTCGTTGGTAGTTTTTATAGCAATGTACATTTTTTTTTTTTTTTGATTTATTATCCTCTTCGTTTAGAAGTTAGAGGGAGGGGGGGGGCACACATTTTTCCACTTTGGAAGTGTCGCTTACGCAAACTATTCAGTTTAGAAAAAAATGATGTTAGAAACCTCAATCCAAGTTTCAATGGCATAGGTCTTATAGTTTCGGAGAAAAATGGCTGTGACATACGGACGGACAGACAGACAGACATGACGAATCTATAAGGGTTCCGTTTTTGCCATTTGGTTACGAAACCCTAAAAAGGCGTCAGTAGAGAAGGCGTGGACTGTAGTCGATTAGGGATTCTTTTAGCCAACTGTGTGACGATCCAGATTGAGAAGAAAAACTGAAATCTACCTACTCCTGAAAATTAAGTCTTACCTTATACTCATGCCAGTGTGTTACCGGAAGGTCCTCATGAACTATCAATCCATTTTCTATATGGTACTTGGTATATGCACTTGAGCTATTCACTACACACCGACTTATATCCAAAGAATCACCAAAATTCATACTTTTTGGGGTAAAATCAAAAGCTTTACTTAGAAAATTGTTCACTTTCTTATTTTCTGCGCATCTTGGTAATCTGTTATTTTTGCACGAGTTTAGAATAGACGAAATTTCGTACGCAGCTTTGCTGATATTAAAACGAGAGTTGATTACAGTGATGTTTATAACTATTATTATAATTTGTATTTTCATGTTTAAATGCATGCATTTCAATAACTTTGTGCAGTGCAAATGCGTCAGCTCGAATATTTCGCAGACTGTGCATTTATAATTATGAAAAAACTTACGTATTCATCGTTATTGAATATCAACAGTAAATTTTATGATGCAAGTGTCAAATTAATTTTGTTCAGCAAAAAAAATATTCACTAGGTACTTGTTAAGGACAAAATTGCTAAGGCTTGAGGACCTTATCCATACCAATACTATAAAGAGGGAAGATTTGATTGTTTGTTCGTTTGCACTCCGCAGGCTCCGAAACTACTGCACCGATTCGAAAAATTCTTATACTGACATTGCGCTCTCAACGTTTTGAAACCCAAAGGGGATTTTACCTAATTCCCACCAGTGAAAATTGGGAATGTCTATCATTTCAACTGTAGTACTGGCAAAAAAAAGTACCAAGAAAAGAAAATTGACAGGGGTCTTGCTTTTCTTCAAAATAAACAATTACGTACGAGGTCTTTAATGGGTTACAAATAATACGACTAAATAAATGTTTTAAATCTAGAGAATCTTTTTTCTCTGTCACAACAATATACATTCACAGATATCCATAATGTACAATATATCTTTTATACTATATGTATATAACGGTCATTCGTAGGGCTCACTGATTTTCTAAAACATTTTGTGATGAAAAAATAAACTGGACCTATGCTTGCAGAACATACTTGTATAACTAGCAATTATGATTGTGTATAAAGGGCAATTTTATATCTTACGTTAATATAAGATTATATGAATAATTCATATAAATGATAACCCTTTAATATCTAATGTTGAACAAAAGTCTATGCTAAGCTGCATCATTCACTCAGTATAAATATAAACAAAATAACACACATATAACCATTCTTTACAGCTAATAATTTTGACAAGTTATAGAAAAACAATGGCCCAAATTATAAACTTAAATAGGCATGGAGGCGTTTTAGTTAAAACTAAGGTTTTACTACTGATTTCTTTCTTAAATAAGTTAATAAAAACAAATTAAATATACTTTATCTCGTCCACTATTCAACAAAATTTTACTGTGTATCGGGCCCCGGAGATGATCAATGAGACTGGACAAGACCCACATGTACGCACACGTCAATGCACACAAACACACACGTGCAAACAAAGCACGCACACTTGGAGCACCTTTCATTCGTAGTTCAACAGATTTGTCAAGTCGCATTGATCACCTCCCATCAATAGTTGCTGTTTGCGTAAGGTCGCTGATAGAATGTTCAATCTTGACAAAACGCCCTTCTTTTAGAACGGTTCGACTAACAACACACTTTAACGTATAGCGCTTCAAGTACAGTGGGCTATAGCGATTGTCTAATCAACCCTGATCATGAGCAAATTTGAACCTTGAAGTTACAATTAATATTCTTTATGTATGAGTTTATAAGACTAGTATTGTCCGCAGTGAATACGATACTTACGCGAATTTTTGGGGGAACGAATATCACTACGTATGTAAATATATGCGTTAAAAACTCAGTAATTCAATTCAAGTTTAATAACGTAAAGCGGTTCAAGAGAAATATAGAATACAAATTTATTTGCAGTATATTACAATTTTTAGTTGAGAGGTTTCATTATCTATAATTTGGTTTCAAAAAACTGAAGGTAAACAGTTTATTGAAAGTCAATATTTTTTAAAGATTCTTGCAACTATATTATTTTAGTTATTTTATAAGCTTTTTTTATTATTTTAATGTATTAGTGGACGAGATATCAGATGTTAAATTATACTTGAACCCTTTAAATACTGTTGATGATATGGATTACGACTTACACTGATATACTCGAATCACCGGCAAAAAGAAAACATCCGAAGTCTCTGTCGCTCTTTCGAAAAAAATATTTGGCATTTCATTCGCAAAAGTGGAGTCTAAAATACTGTGCGAGTGAAATAGCAACAAAATTACATGGGAGTGACAGAGACAGGTAGTATCGTCATTGATTCGAGTATATCTCTTATGACCTTTATTGAAAAGGTTTTATTAATAAAATGCCCATATTTTCTTTTTTTATAAATTGACTGGGTAAAATGTTTTTTTATTATTATTTCATAGCCTGATAAGTCCCAGTCAATGATTATATTATATACCTACTATTGGTTATATAAAATGAGTTGTAATATGAATTTTACTTTTTTGGGTCATTCTGGAAAAAAAATATTAATTCAGGTACAATGTTAGCGAAAATATGGACGTTTTAAATAAGTAAACAAGTTAATGAATAATTATTAGAAAACATTAAAAATATTTTATGAAAAATCACACCCTGTTTTTTTGCAAATGAGGATTAAGCTGTACGTAGAACAGATGCAAAAATATTACGGTGCAATAAATTCATATCAAAATTGATGTTTAATAATGAATTTGGTGACAGTGTTGCGAGAAAAAAATGATTTATTTTTATTATTATTCTTATTATATTATTATTATATTCCTAGAATTGATAGACAGGACGTGTATTTAATACACCGCTGTTATTACACATTTTCTATTCGAAATATTTTAGTATGTTTTTTTTTTAAATTTCATTTTCATATAAGTCTATTGCACTTTTTATTAGTAAAAATATAAATATACCTTGCATCCATATTTGAGTGGCGTTAAATATAACATAGAAAACATGTTCTTACCTCTATAATCACTAAAAAATAACAAAAAAATTCGTAAGTAGCTAAAGCGAAATTTTTTTTTCTTATTTTTTTAAATTTTATTTACATATTATTCGGTGGTTGGTTTTACAATTTATGTATTCACGAAAAATTATGTCTTTTTTATATTTTTTTAATACTTTTAACATTGTACGTCAATTTTAACAAAAAATTTCGAGTATATTAACAAATTAACTAGATAATTCAAAATAAAGCAGAGTTTTGATAAAAAATACTTAACGAAAATCATAGCAAAAACGTCAAGAAGTGTATATTTTAAATAGTAATCGACATTAAAAAGAAAAACATATCAGATCTTCGTACTTATAGCAAATTGAAAGCAATCTAAGAAAAAAATCACTGTTAGTACTGATTTCTCCCGAGACTAATATTTGGTTATTAATAGGTACCAAAATCTTATTGAGAAAATATATTCTATTTTTATTACATATAAATCACATTTAACCAGTGTGCACGTTCAAAATGGGTAGTTTGATAAAAATCTACTCATATCACGCCTTTATCCACGAAGGCGTGGGCAGGGGCATATAGTATATGCCCACATTTCCCCTTACAGCTTTTTGTCCTGTCGTGGTGATCCTATTGCCGTGTTGATATGGGCAGGCGGAAATTGTCAGCCTTAAAGTAATTTCTGACGCATTTTAGTCCTTTCTCTTTCTGTCTTGATAATAACGAGAGGAGCGGCAGATAGGGATAGGAAATGTGTCAGAATAACCTTTTTAAAGGCCGACTGCTATTGAAATTGTATGAGGCTATGAGTTTTTTATTGCCAGGTTCGTTTCTTATGGGCTCTACCTATTGATTTGCGAACCTACTTTGTGATCTACAATCTACATTAAGTAAAGATATTTTCACTTCATTGAATTTCAAAGCAATCTCAAAATGTGGAGCCGGCAAAGGAGTTACGTATACCAAGCCGCCCGCTAAAGTATTTTATTTTTTCGGAAAATCTTTTTTTTTAAATGAATGTTGTTACGGTTATAAGTGCAATTGTGTAACCATAACCATAAATCACTCATAAAAATATTTAAAAGATTATGTGAAACAAAAAAAAATTAAAGGGAGTCCTGTATACTTAAATCTTTTGCCGACTGCACAACATGTGGTGCACGCAATTTTAACGTATCAATATGAATAGATTATTATCAAACAACATTTACATAATATATTCAAATGTATCACTGGGTGGACAAATATTACACATTATTTAATGCCTTAGGTGGAATAACAAATAAAAAAAAAGTTTGAAGCGTTTATATAATATTATAATGTAAAAACATTGCACATTTAGTATACAACATCGAAAAGTGTACTACACCTGCATAGCAGGCATCTACGTATGCGACAATTTCCACCTAACACATTACTGTTTAAACACATAACCCTCCTTTACTTACAGTAGGGTGAGAAGATAAAGTTGTATCGGATGTTATACTATCGGTTTTTATATTGAAGGTGAAACATGATATAATTTAGGAGACCCTTTGGCCGTCAAAATTCATAAAAAATGATTTTTGCAATTATTTTCCATATAATTTTAAAAGAAACACATGTAGTCCATTGAAATGTTACAATTTAAGGACCGAATATTGCATTTCTTAGAGGACGCAATTTCATTTTTGGGACATGACCCCCCAGTCAATAGAAGCTTAACCTCAAGTTTGTGGGGTAGCAATACCCTTGTCCCCCGGCCGCAATCTTAAAAAGACATAGGCAAAACAATATGCTACAATTTATGGCTCTACAATTTTTTGTAAGACTCATAGTTTCCGTGATATTGCGAAAAAAGTGTTTTTTACCCGCTCTTTTCAAGATGGCGGCCGGGGGACAAAGGTGGCGACCCCACAAACTTGAGGTTAAGCTTCTATTGACCCCCCACACATGTCCCAAAAATAAAATTGCGTCCTCTAAGAAATGCAAAGCTCTTGTAACATTTCAATGGACTAATGATACTCAACCGTACGCGTATCTTTTTTTAAAAATGGGTTTTAGTTTTAGCTTAACATATTTCAAAAAATTAATCCATAATCTATAATATTATTATAGATTATGGATTACTTTTTTGGATTTCCGAATAATTGGGTTACTGTAATATTCTTGCTAATCAGTTTGTTAAATGGCTCTGAAGTTACCTTTTAAATGGTTGCTTACGTAGCTCAATTGATTTTGAATTTGTTATGTATAATTACAAACGTGACGAGTTTCAGTCCAGTATTCTGTTTATAAAACAAAAAATAAAAGTAAATATTTTGATTTTTAAAATAATTCATCAGAAAAATAAAATGTGTTCAGGATAAAAAGAAAATTTGAACATCTTAAAATGTATTTACTATGTTTCACCAAGAGTTGCCCCATTCCACCTAAATGCATAGTATATCTGCTTATTTCGCTAGGGAAATAAGTATGACATAATAATATGTTGTTACCTTCAATATAAAAAATCTTAAGATAGTTTAAAAACATCTAACACACACACATTTACTACAAAATCACATAGAAAAAACTCGTTCAAACGACAACACCCATTGGTCCTTGCTCATATACAATACATATATAAAATATACATCTACACGTACGTACGTCTGTCACGCGTCACCTACTAAACTAACGTTTCGATTTTAGTAAATCATTTTGTGTATCTTTAGAATTTTACCGAGACGTTGTTTCGCCGTCTTCATACCTTTCTTCAGTCTTGCATCTGAAAAGTAAAAAAATATTTTTGACGAATTCGATATCAGCAAGCTGGCCAAGTGAAGTCGTATTCGCGAACGTAGGAATTCAAATTTAAACAAAAATGCAACGAAAATCATTAGATTATGGATACTGTTGATTGATGGCACTTGGTGGAACATGTTGCACATATTGAAAACGACACGATTTTCAAAGGTCTCTAGATGGAAGGACATGATCTAGATGTCCTTCCATGTAGACCTTTGACAATGCTGTGAAGCGAAATCGGTTAGGTATATAATAATCAATATTGTGGAACAGTACAAGTGTCGTTTTCAATATGTGCAACGAAAATCACAATTGCTGCCTCTCCTTAGCTGGTTTTTCTATTATTTGTTGTTATAGCAGTAACAGAAATATAATATATTCTGTGAAATTTTCAGCTCTCTAGCTATCACGGTTCCTGAGATACAGCCTTGTGATGGACAGACACAGAGACAAACAGACAGATGGACGTCCCGTTTGGTACGGAACCCTAAAAAGACCGTAGGTGGAGTGAGAAAGACGATTAATTTCTATACTTACTCTTATTATTTGGCGTAGTCTGTACGGGAGGCGGGGGCCGTCTGCTTTTTGTTGCCAGTACAGCGCGTTTCGCGTTTTGCTGCAAATTGAAAACAATATTAATATTATTTCTAATGTGTGGATTGTCTTGCTACGCTGTCACTTTTCATGATATCTCATATTTATTTCGAAGTAGATAATCGTATTGCGATCACAAGAAACAGTTCTCCTTTGTGGTACCCTTAGAGTATAAATAAGAATATACAGAGTGAATTTTTGAAAAGGGCTTGGATGGCCAAATCCGAAACTATAAGGAATAGCGAAAAATGCTCAAAGGAGTCACGACTCGTGACTCCTTTGAGCATTTCAGTTCAAGCATCAAAACCGATTTTGATGAAACTTAAAACCTCATCATTAGATTTTTGAAAAACCGATAATCCTAGCTGGGAATCGAACCCATTGATTCTGAAAAAAAAAATATGTTTCCGCCACGGAACTACTTCAACGGAACAACTGGGAATAATCGATTATTACACCATACGATAGTGTCGCTGATAAGGATCAAATTCTGCGAAGTAATGATATATCATTACTTAAATTTGCCGTATACGGCAAATTTAAGGAAAGTTAGGAATTGTAATAGAATTTATACTACTTGAACCTGAATTTTGTATCATAATTTATTTCCTTCGAAATCCCAGAATAGATCGTAACTATTCTGTATTTTAAATCATGCTCAGAATGATTCTTTGGAGAATATTCTGGACGGAATCAATCATATTGAATGCAGTACATCCTTGAGGTCTCGAATCCAGCTATGTATTGAAAACAAAGGTCTACATTTTGAACAATTAATCAGTTGACGTAAGAAAAATAAGAAAGATGAGCACTTTCCTTTAGTTTGCCGTATGTCATTACTTCTCAGAATAAGATCCTTAATAGCAACACTATCGTATGGTGTAATAATATAGGCTGTGTTTTTTTTTTCAGAATCAATGGGTTCGATTCCCAGTTAGGGTTACTGGTTTTTCAAAAATCTAATGATGAGGTTTTAAGTTTCATCAAAATCGGGCTCGTGACTCCTTTGAGCATTTTTCGCTATTCCTTATAGTTTCGGATTTGGCCATCCAATCCCTTTTGAAAAATTCACCCTGTATAGAGAGCGCGTATAGCAACGGTATCCTTTTGCACAACGTAGGCAGGTGAGCTATAGCTAGCTATATATGTGAATGTGAATAGTACTGCCGTTGGCGTACCCCAGGGTGGCGTTCTCTCTCCTTTGCTTTTCTCAATTTTTATAAATTCCATCACAACTCATATTTCTTCTTCTTGCCACCTTTATGCAGATGATTTACAAATATACTGTCAAGCACCACTTCAACAATTAAAGGAAGCTGTTGTAATCATAAATAGAGATTTAAGGCACATAAGCGACTGGAGTAGTTCTTATGGCCTCAAGGTGAATCCCGTGAAAACTCAAGTTGCTATCTTGGGCAGCTCCAGAACTCGTTCAAAAATTGTGTGGTCAGATATCCCCCCGGTAATTTTTGATAGCACAACTATTCCCATTAGTGATAAGGTGAAGAATTTGGGGATATATCTGGACTCAACACTATCATGGGAGCCACAGATACAAGAAGTGGGTCGTAAGATGTTTGCGTCGGTGGGCTCACTACGTAGACTACAATGCCTCCTACCCATGACCACCAAAATTGCACTTGCCAGCTCGTTACTGTTACCTATATTAGATTACTAGCTGACCCATGCAACTTCATTTGCGTGATAAATGAAGAACTGCTCGACCGATTTTGTGCAAACTTCACCTAAACCATCTATTAAATAGTCCAAACAAAACCTAAACATTTGGTTTGGATAGATGAGCCCGTTCTTGAGTTATAAAATTACAACGAAAAGTGGCATTGATTTTTATATATATAGATGCAGACGTCAGCTATCCTGATCTTGCCGAAAACCAGCTAGACCAACTTGAGCGTTATCAGAATCTCTGCATCAGGTTTATTTTTGGCTTACGCAAGTTTGACCACGTTTCTCATTTCAGAACGCAGCTTGGATGGTTACCCATACGACGTCGCCGGGATGCTCATATTCTTTCACAGCTGTTTAACATATTATTTAACCCTTCAACTCCTTCGTATCATAAGGAACGATTCAAGTTCCTTTGCGATACGCATGTGAAATGTCTGAGGTCGTCAAAAAACTTAAGATTGAAGATGCCGTCTCACTCGTCAACTTTTTATGACAAATCTTTTACAGTCACTGCGATCCGACTATGGAATCGACTACCCGTAAAAATAAGGCGAGCGCAGACAATTACGAAATTTAAAGATATGGTTAAGGAACACTATCTATCAAAGTAGATTAGCTATATGTATGTGTGTATATAAATTTATTTATGGATATGTGTTTGTTTATAGATATATATATATTTATTTATAGATATATATATTTGTTTATAAATATATATTTGTATAGAGTATGTATGTGTAAATAATACATAGATATATAATATGTATATATTATGTCGTATTTATATGTTAAGTATAGCAAGGAAATGACAATTTGATGTACGAAACTCAATTAAAAAAAGTGTGGGTAGTTGCAACATAAACACGCAAATTTTTAGGCTCTTGTATTTTTATTTAAATTAATTATATATATCAGTATTTACTATATTTATGCAAAGTAATTGTGCTTAAAACTCACCTGTGCTCGCTATTCAGTGAAATTTGCTCTATTTAATTTAACCCGTTCGTGGAATTCACACATCTAAAATGGACCTAAAGCTTGCCAATGGTTTGGAGGAACTAGAGAAGTTTTTTGCTGCAAGGATGGTGGATTACGATGAGAAGCTCACAAAGGTCTCATCTGGAGTTGCTGCAACATCACCTGACATTGTGAGTTTGACTGCAGATTTTGGTAATTTCAAGAAATTTGTATGGCAAGCATTATCCTCCTTCAAATCGCAAATTGAGCTTCTCACCCAGGGGTTGGACCGGCATGAAACAGCGATGAGACGGAAGGTCCTGTTGTTCCATGGCATCCCAGAGAGTCCTAATGAGAATCTACATGAAACCATACACCAGATTATTGCAACCGATATGAAGATACCCGAAGTTGGTCTTGAGCACCTCAACATATGCCATAGACTGGGTGGTGCACGAGGGAAGACTCGTCCAGTTCTTGTCAGGTTTCATGGTGTGCAACAACGTCACTTGGTCTGGGACAGCAAAGTGGTTCTCAAGGGTACACCAACAACTGTTTCGGAGTTCCTGACTAAGGCGCGACATCGTGTTTTCACAACTGCTAGACAGCATTTTGGCGTGAGGAGTTGCTGGTCTTCAGAGGGCAGGATAATCGTTCTGACTCCAGAAAAAAATCGTAGAAAGATTGAAACTAAGGCTGAGCTCGACACACTGATACGCCAGTATCCTAGCCCTGTTGCCGTGGCTGACAATTTGGCGCAGCCTGCTGTTGTGGCATCTTCGGGGACCGCCGGGGTGCCGAGGCCTGTGAGAGCAGGCAAGTCTAGTCGTCGACGAATTTAATCACGTTCCGGTTCTTTTAATATTATTCGTCACCTAATAAATAGCTCCACGCATCCGGAAAGTTTTCGTAACTTGTATGTACTGGTTGTCATGTGTTATTTACGCATAAACAAATGGAAAATAAGCTAAATAGCTTTCGATAAGCGCGAGATTCTTCCTTCGCAATTGAATGTTTGTTTACTTTCATTTTTAATTTCACTTTCACGGTTTCACCATTGTAATCACAGACACAGAGTATGTACATTTGTATTTGTAATAGTTTGACGTATCAGTATCACCATGTGACATTGACATTGTGACATTTCCGTTAATGCCGGTCACACACATCCGTCCGAATTGTTAAATTGCATCATGGCGAATAAGTCTAGAAACGGGAATATTATTATTTTCTATTTTGTATGCCGGTTACACTATGTCAGCGTGCCATATCACTATACCACTTCGGTGCGTCACTATTTTCTACTCTTTTTGCCAAGATGTATGAATGGTTATTTTATTTTTATTTTTTGGTTGTTGGTGTATGTACTGCGCAAAATTTTTAGCCTATGGTGGACATACGGTTTTATTTTATTATTTTGTGGCCGGATTGCGCGTGAGTTTAGTGTTGTATCTTAAGTTTTTTTTTTTTTTTTCTTTTCTGCTTTTTCTTGAAAGTCTACTTTGTCGAATCCTGTTTTTTTTTTTTTTTGTGCATTCACTTTCACAGGTGACGTTTGTTTTGTCTAAATTTCTGCCACTATACTAGCGAGGTGGTGGGATATAAGACATTTTGTTACCCTCTTAAAACAATTTTAATTATTGTTATTATTATATATATTTATTAATACCTATATTTATTCATTTATTTTCTGGACAATGCAGAATACGGATGACCTCTGTGACTTAAATTGCAGTTTTTTCTCTTGTTCTTCTGTCTCTGATAGTTCCCGTGGTGCGGTTCATGATTGTCCTGCTTCTCTTACCCTGCACGATCATCTCTCCTCTTTCACTGCTAATTATCCTAAAAATCTCAACCTAGTGCATATTAATGCTCAGAGTGTTAACGGCCATTACTCCGACCTTCTGGCGTCCTTTAGCAACTCCTCTCTTGATGCTATCCTGATTTCTGAAACTTTTTTAAAGCCATCTATACTGTCAACTCAATGCTCACTCCCAGGATACGTCTTAATACGTAACGATAGGACAGGAATACGCTGTGGCGGTGTAGGAATCTACCTGCGTGCTAACATCCCCTATAAGGTTGTTAGTGAATCTCCTTCTGCTTACACCGAATCAGCTGAACACCTTTTTCTAGAAATTTCTCTACTTCATAGAAAACTTTTGCTTGGTGTTTTCTACAGCCCTAACTTACATATCGATTACTTCAACTCCTTTGATAACCTTCTACATACTTTCACCCCATCCTATAGTCACGTAGTCATAATGGGTGACTTCAACACCTGCCTGTTAAAAGATGATTCCCGCTCTCGCAAATTGCTATCTCTGTTGTCGGCCTATAATCTACATGCCTTGCCTCTTTCTTCAACCCACCATGCCCCTGATTGCAATCCTTCATTACTTGATCTAATTATAGTTTCCTCTCTTAACGATGTCTGCACACATGGCCAATTAAACGCTTGTTTCTCCTATCATGATTTACTTTATCTTTCTTATCGCGTTCGCCCTCCTAAGCGTAAGCCGCAAGTCTGTTTCCTTCGCAATTTCAGGGGTATGAACCTGGAGGCATTACAAAGGGATGCTGACTCTGTCGACTGGTCGTGGGTGTTCGACTCTACTAATATTAACGACATGGTTAAGATTTTCAACTCTAGGGTTACTGAGTTGTTCGACCGGCATGCCCCCGTCAAACGTGTCCACATTAAACACTATCCGGCTCCTTGGCTGAATTCAACTATAAAAACCCTTATGGCGCGTAGAGATAAAGCCAAAAGGCGATACAGGAACTGCCCTTCGGAGCAAAATCTGGTCACATTTAAGTCGCTACGGAATCGCTGCAGTCGAATGTGTAGAGATGCGAGGAGACGCCACTTCTTTGATTCTCTTAGCGGTCGGAGTTCTGCAGATGCCTGGAGATTTCTAAGGTCTGTTGGCATAGGCAAATCTCCAGTTTCAAACTCCAAGGATGTCGACGTCAACGCACTCAACAAACACTTTTCACGGTCACCTATCTCCTTGGATGCTAATGTGAAACATGACACCTTACAAAGATTTTTAGGGGAGCCTGTGCCACAGACTTCTCCCTTTCAGTTTAGTACGGTGTCCAAAACCGACGTTAAGAGATCTCTTATGTCTATTTCTTCATCAGCTTCTGGCAATGACGGAATTTGCTCAAGGATGATCCTACCTATTCTCCCTATCATACTTCCTGTCATCACTCATATTTTCAATTTTTCACTATCCTCTGGCTCCTTTCCTGACGCCTGGAAGTCAGCTTACGTTGTACCTTTGCCTAAAATATCTAGTCCGTGCTCTTTGTCTGATTACCGACCAATTTCAATTCTCCCATTCCTCTCCAAAGTTCTTGAGCATATTGTCCATCGTCAGCTTTCTATTTTCTTAACATCTTCAAACTTCCTGAGTCCCTACCAATCGGGATTTCGAACTGGGCATAGCACTGTTACTGCTCTTGTTAAAGTAACAGATGACATCCGCTGGGCGATGGAGCGGAAAGAATTAACCCTCTTAGTTTTACTCGACTTCAGTAGTGCTTTCAACTCTGTTGACTTTGATATACTACTTGGTACACTGAGGTCTAAAAATTTCTCCTCTTCTACTATAACCTGGTTTGACTCTTACCTTCGGGGCCGCTCGCAGAGTGTTCGTATTGGTCAGACATCCTCGGATTGGTGCGGGCTTTCTGCGGGCGTACCTCAGGGTGGCGTTCTGTCTCCTCTTTTATTTTCTGTCTTTATCAACTCTGCTACGAGTCTTATTTCCAATAACTTCCATCTCTATGCTGACGACCTGCAGTTGTATCGTCATTTTGCGGCCAATGATGCTCTTCTTGGGGTATCATCAATAAACGGAGACTTGGACAGACTAAGCGAATGGGCCAATTCGGTGGGACTGCTCATTAACCCTAGGAAGTCACAAGCTATCATTATTGGCAGCAGATATCAACGTAGCATTCTCCCCGCGTCTGGGCTGAGTCCTGTGCTATTGGCTGGTAGTCAGATACCTTACACGGACTCAGTTAGAAATCTGGGGGTTATTATGGATACCACTCTATCCTGGGGTACCCACATTAATGATGTCAGCAAGAAGGTACATTTTTCCTTCCATTCTTTGAAATGCCTCCAGAGCTTCTTACCATTGGGAACAAAAATCAATCTTGCTCAAACTCTGATTCAGCCCATTATTGACTACGCCGACGCTTGCTATTTGGACGCCACAGAGGAGCTCCTAGATAAACTTGAGCGGTTGCAAAATTTATGTATTCGCTTTATATTCAATCTTAGAAAGTATGATCATGTTTCTCATTTTCGCAAAGAACTCAAGTGGCTCCCAATTCGCCTTCGCCGAAACACTCGAATCCTCTGCCTCCTTTATAACATTCTTTACAACCCATCTTCTCCTTCCTATCTGAGGGAGCGGTTTTCTTTCGTTCGCTCTCCTGGTGCTCTTTGTCGGTCTCACTTACGTTCGAATCTCAATCTTCCTAGGCACAAAAGCGACTTCTATACTTATTCCTTCACAGTGCATGCGGTTAGATTGTGGAACGCGCTTCCGCCTGATGTCAGAGACAGTAAAACTGTTGTAACTTTCAAAAGAAAAGTCCGTAAACACTATCTCTCTAGTCTTTAAACCTAGTCATTTATATGTGTTATTTACCTGTATGTGCATTTTGTTAAAGTAAAATCTATACGTAGTATGTATGTATGTATGTAAGGAGTATATATGTATAATATATATATATCTATTTATATATTAATATGTATATTTATCATAAGTATTAAATATCTTAGTTAGTAATAGTATTTACTTATTTGCTGTTGTATCATGTGTGTTAATATAATTCTATCCCTCTCTTTTATTTACACACTTCTTTTCTTTGTTTCCTTATATTTTCATGTTTTCCTCTCGCCGGTCTGCTGGCAGATATTTCTTCTAGTAATAAGCAGTACCATTGTACCAAAGTTTCTTTTACTGTGTTTTTTTTTACATTTATTGTGTGTGCATAAACGAATAAATAAAATAAATAAATAAATAAACACTGTAATTAGAAGTACGCCAAACAACAACCACTCATTACCTGCAACCAACTTTTTCCATCCAAAGGTTGCCTGGTAGAGATCGCTTTTAGCGATAAGGCCGCCCATTGTACTGCTTTTTAACAAATGTTCCTATTTTAAGTTTTTTTATCTGGCGTGCAATAAAGTGTAAATAGATAAAATAAATAAATAGTGACGCTAATATTTGTTTTAACGTAAAAGTAAAAATAATATGTCTGGCCTGTGAGATGTAATTATTGATTTCTTTTTAGTCTGTTACAGGGTATAGTTTTTTCACGATTTTGCACCGCATTTAACCATTAATATACTAAAAAGATTTATTTAAAAGCTGAACTGATGCACGCTGCTTCGTACCGCTACCATTCGTATACGACTGCAAACGCTCGGCGGGAACGTCGTCATGGTTTCACTCGTGCATACTGGTACATCTTGGATACGCGCGCTCTATACTTTATTTATACTCTAATAAGGTGGTCTCTATAAGGTGGTACCACTAATGGGAAAAATAGTAGAACCACGAGTAAACTATGTAGGTAATAGTTTCGATTTATAAAATGTTTTAGATCTTTTCCCCACAATCGCAAATTCTCGGACCCGGAGCTCGAAGATTAAAAGGCACAGCAGTCGCATACACACACATGAATGGGGAAGCTTGCTCAGTGGGGAGCAGGGAGTTGCCAATCTGTATGTAATACTATTATATTAGGTGCTTACACATCAAATTGGCGTTTTTCGTACTGGCCACTTTAATTACGATTTTCTCCTCTTTGGTAAGGAATTCCAAATTCAAATTTTCCCAGCTCACGTATTTATCCTTCGATGACCGTCATTCATTTGTTTTTTTCTTCTGTTTTTTTCTGTTTGTGTCACTCATTTTACAAAATGGAAAACTTAAAATATCGCATTATTTACGAGTACGAGTTCCGCCGTGGCACTAGTGCTGCGGAAACGATTAGAAGGGTGAATGATGTGTATGGCGGTCATGTTGCAAAAGAAAACACAGTTCGTTTTTGGTTCCAACGTTTTCGTTCAGGAAATGTCGACCTGCAGAACAAGCCCCGTGGACGGCCTGAGACTCAAGTTGATAATGAAGTATTGAAGGCTATTGTGGAAGCGGATCCATCGCAAACCACGTCCGAGTTAGCTGCAGGCTGCGGTGTTAGTGATAAAACTGTTTTAATTCACTTGAAGCAAATTGGGAAGATTAAAAAGCTTGAAAGGTGGGTACCTCACGAATTGACTGAAGCAAACCGGCAAAAGCGCGTCGACTGCTGCGTTACATTACTGAACCGGCACAATAATGAAGGTATTTTAAACCGAATCATTACCTGTGACGAAAAATGGATTCTTTACGATAATCGAAAGCGCTCAGCGCAATGGTTGGATCCTGGCCAGCCAGCCAAATCCTGCCCCAAGCGAAAATTAACCCCAAAAAAGTTACTTGTAAGCGTTTGGTGGACTAGTGCCGGTATTGTTCATTACAGTTTTCTCAAATCTGGCCAGACTATTACGGCTGATGTCTATTGTCAGCAATTGCAAACCATGATGGAAAAGCTAGCGGCTAAACAACCTAGGCTGGTCAATCGCTCCACGCCACTGCTGCTTCACGACAACGCTAGACCACACACTGCACAACAGACGGCTACCAAATTAGAAGAGCTTCAATTGGAATGTCTAAAACATCCTCCGTACTCCCCGGATCTTGCTCCAACAGATTACCATTTCTTTCGAAATTTGGACAACTTCTTGCAAGGGAAAAAATTCAACTCTGATGGGGCAGTCCAAATCGCCTTCACAGATTTTATTGATTCCCGTCCGACTGGTTTTTTTAGTAAAGGGATCAATGAACTACCTATGAGATGGCAAAAATGCATAGAAAACAATGGTTCATACTTTGATTAATTAAATATATTATATTTAAAAATATTCGACTTTTTGTTCCTCCTATACAAAACGCCAATTTCATATGTAAGCACCTAATATTATCTTTGGTATTCTAGTTACAAGTACTATAACAACACGGTACCTGCACATGCGCCACTTCCCGCTCCTTCTCCTTATCCCTATCCCGGTGTGGGTGTGAGTGTGGGTGTGTGTGAGTGTGCGCGGGTCTCGCCGCCGCCGCGTGTAAGGCCGCCCGCACACACTCGCGGCGGACGCCCGAACGCGCGGTTCGTAGGCGGGGTACTAGCCGGCCTAAGCGGGCTCGGGGTGACCAGGATTCGTCTCTGGAAAACAAATATTACTTGTTACTAAAACCAACAGTGACGTAAGGTCTGCTGAAACACCGCCCCGTTGCCTCGTGTGGCGACGGGGTCCCCTGTTGCGACGGGTAAGAGTACAAAATGTCGCCACCCCAATACATTCCGAGCGAACACTTTCGTAAGAAGCGACGAAGGGAACACTTTCGCAAAAAGATCCATTGCGGAGAGATGGAAAACTCGAAATGAAACCCGGTTGTAAGTAAAATGACAATTGTTAAGCCAAGTTGAAGGCCTTATGGGCGGCTTGAAAAATTTCAACCGTGGGTTGCTACGACGCGCCCCTTAATAAATATGAAAAAGAACTTACTTCTCCCCTTTTGATTTGGAGTCTACCCTGTTCCGCGAGTTTCTCCGCCGTTTGGACGCCGTCCACTCCTCGTCTTCGTCAGAACTCATTTCTAGCGACGGATACACTGTAACATACAGACATAACCACAATACAGCTAAATAATGAACCAGGTTCTTTGATATTACTTAGGTAAATAAAAGAAAGTAAATGATTAATTCGGTAACATAATGGGGCACACAAAACAATATAAGTTACTTATGGTTTATTTACGTCTTGTATGAAACTATACTTACACTAATATTATAAAGAGGATTTTTTTTTATTTATTTTAACTTAATACACTTGCACTTAAAACTAATACAAACAAATCGCCAAACTGTCGAGCAGTTTGTTGGCGATTTTGTGCGTATGTTTGTAATAAATGAACACTAAATTGTGTCGATTCAAAAATTCTTTTACAATTGGAAAGCTACATTGGCCCTAAGTAACATAGGCTATATTTTATTCCCGAATTCTTACGGGAACGGGAACTACGCGGGTGAAACTGCGGGACCGGCGTGACGTCACGTCAGCTAATAAACTGATTACTAATTAAATTATCGAAAATTTCAAGTCAATAATTTGACAATCAGGATTTTATGATACCTACCATGTCTTATTAGAAAAGTCTCACCGTCCGATTCTTTTTTAATTTTCAAAATATCACTGATCTTATCGGTCATTAACAAAAGGCCAACTCCTTACCATACTCCTCATCCCGATGCACCTCCTTAATAACATCCTCTTCATCCGCCATATCCTCATCAGGGGGCGGTGGTTTTCTCGGCCGTTTGGCATCTTTCGAAGTACTAGCTGAGCGACCGGGACTGGGCGAGTTAGATGAGGCGGCCACTCCGAAGGTACGGGGTTGTGGCGCGGCGAAACGCTCGCTTATACTGAGCATGCCGGCTACTGCTGCGTCTTCACTATAGGATAGAAATAATTTTTAGAAGTATTGGTGAACATGGAACAGAGATGTTTCTTAAAGTTCCCTCATAAATGTGCTATGAATACGTTTGAAATTCACATTCGTCGGTCGTACAATTTGACAATATTAACGGTCAAAGTTACTTGTGGACTGACGAATTGGTGGTGTTCAAACGCATTTATAGCAAAATAGCATAGTGGAAAAGCACCATTAGCAATTCATGGATTCTACAAGCGGGTACAAGGAGTCGCTGATGCGGTCACATTCATGGCTATCTCAATGAAACAGGTCAATAGTACGTGACACTGGCTTTAAAATACAGCAGAATTATGCAGCAGTCGTATTATGCGATGGAGTCGACTAAAATACGCCTGTGTTCCGCGATCTATACATAGCCTCGTAGCAGGAGGTAGCGTCGAACGTTTAGAAGCGAGTAACTCAACAAGAGATGTAATTTGAACAAAAATAAGAATATACAGCGCTCGTATATGCACTTAGTAGGTTTTGTACTGTCGCAGCGAGACGAAACCTCCATTGCACTTCTCTTGTTTTTTTTATTCAATTTCTATGTTGTGGGTAGTTGGATAAAACCGATAGTATACATACACAAATTAGAGATAGTACAGATGAAAAACTCATGTATGTACTTTTTTTCACACCTACCCTCTGCTACACACACTCGTGCACATATCAGTATCGAAAATTCAGTTGACCTACCTCGTATCTGTGAATGAGTTGTCTATGTGTGCCTCGTGTCTGTGAATGAGTTGTCTATGTGTGCCTCGTATCTGTGAATGAGTTGTCTATGTGTGCCTCGTGTCTGTGAATGAGTTGACTATGTGTGCCTCGTGTCTGTGAATGAGTTGTCTATGTGTGCCTCGTGTCTGTGAATGAGTTGTCTATGTGTGCCTCGTGTCTGTGAATGAGTTGTCTATGTGTGCCTCCTGTCTGTGAATGAGTTGTCTATGTGTGCCTCGTGTCTGTGAATGAGTTGTCTATGTGTGCCTCGTGTCTGTGAATGAGTTGTCTATGTGTGCCTCGTGTCTGTGAATGAGTTGTCTATGTGTGCCTCGTGTCTGTGAATGAGTTGACTATGTGTGCCTCGTGTCTGTGAATGAATTGTCTATGTGTGCCTCGTGTCTGTGAATGAGTTGTCTATGTGTGCCTCGTGTCTGTGAATGAGTTGTCTATGTGTGCCTCGTGTCTGTGAATGAGTTGTCTATGTGTGCCTCGTGTCTGTGAATGAGTTGACTATGTGTGCCTCGTGTCTGTGAATGAATTGTCTATGTGTGCCTCGTGTCTGTGAATGAGTTTTCTATGTGTACTTCGTGTCTGTGAATGAGTTGTCTATGTGTACGTAGCCTCAGCGAATTTAGTAGGTAGGTTTCTATCTGTACTATCTCTAATTTGTGGTACATACGTGTCATTGTTAGGTTCTTCTTCCTCCTCGGCGAGCACAGACGCCTGTATGAGCGACTCGATGCCGTTGGCCGGCGCGGGACGATTGGCCGCACTCGCTCGGTATGTGTTTGCGTTTGATGATGCTGCACAAAACATATAACTCCGGTCAAAACATCGTCAGCAATGATTTAGTTCAGTGAATACGACTGTGGTAACTGTGTCAACCGTGATTCAAGGAATGATGGAGTTGACCATCGTAATGGAGCAAAACCGAAGTGGTCACCACTGGTCTATCGATGTTAGGTTACCCTTCTAACCTATATCTATCCGTGTCGGGGCGAACTGGACCAATTGCGAATTGGACATTGTGAGACTTGGACGTTTTGAGAATTGGACGTTGTGTAAATTGGACGTTGTGAGAATTGGACAACCTGAGCCCGCTGGACATTTTGAGAATTGGACATAATGCGACTAAAGCATTTGCAACACTAGAAGTGTGATAAATTTATACTTTATCATACTTCTAGTTCTGCATATATCCTGTACGTTCACATAACACAGCGGTCATTATTGTGACTTGGACATAATGCAACTAAATCGTTTGCAACACTAGAAGTGTGATAAATTTATACTTTATCACACTTCTAGGTCTGCATATATCCTGTACGTTCACATTATACAGTGATCATTAATTCTTTAAATCTTAATCGATGATTCACAAAGGACAAAATCTCTATCGAAACTCTGCAATTGTACGTTTTTGAGAATTTTTCTCATGCTAAACTAATGCCTAATCCCTACTAATATTATAAATGCGAAAGTAACTCTCGTCTGTCTGTAACGCTTTCACGCCTTAACGGCTGGAGCGATTGAGATGACATTTGGTATAGGGATAGTTCGAGGCCTTGAGAAGGACATAGGCTACTTTTTAACCGACTGCGCAAAGAAAGGGCTACGATTTTACGCGATAACGACTTTTACGCGATAACGACTTTTAAGCGATAACGACTTCTACACGGTCGAAGCCGCGAGGAACAGCTAGTATGACATAATTTGGGTAGGAGTCGTCGCACAGGACGTTTCAAACGACGGAGTAGCGTCTTCGGCTGTGGTTGGGACGTTTATTCTATAATCTGATGGAATGCCACTGTAAAAACTACACTTACAATTATTACCCTGTCTATACGAGGAATGTTTGTGTTTCGTCTTCCGAGGCCTAGGCGCGGGCGTTTCGTCGATATAAAGGTCTGAATCTTCATAATCATACGTATTGGAGACGCGTCTTCGGACGGGACGTTCTGAACGACGGACCGGCGTCGTTGGTTGTGGTTGGGACGCGCCGGGTTTGGTTTCTTCTACGATCTGGTATGGAAAATTTAATGATTGATTTATTTGAACATAATGAAGATTATTTGAATGTGACGCTCAGCAAATGTGAAAAATCGAAATAATTTTGTAAAAATCCAAAATTCTTAATCAAAATAAAATTTAAAATCCAATGTCAAAATCCCAAGTTCCGAGTTAAAAGTTCAAAAATTCAGTTTACCCCTCGGCTATACATATATGTGACACATCAAAAACTTGGCCGAATGAAAAATTTCAAATTATTGTATTGCACACAACACAAAGATTGAGGACAAGCACAACGAGAAAATCTATTCACAATAGCCATGAAGATACTGAAACGAAAAAATAATTATATTATTCACACCCCCAAAAAGACCTGTGTAGTTTCATCCCCACTTGATATACTCACATAGTTGGTAGTGGCGGAATATTGATGCGCGATGGCCGCGTCATACGACGGTAGATTATGGTAGCTGTTGCCGTTGACGGTATCCTGTACCGGCACGTTACTGTAGCTTGCGGTTTGCTGGAAATGAATTTAAGATGATATAGAATATTAGCTATACCCCACGATTTCACCAGTGATACATTTTTCTTTGGAATTCCCGTAGCACCCTCCTATATATCAATTAATCAAATAAAATATTATAAAGGCGAAAGTGTTTTTTTTAATAAAAAATATTTACCTACTGACATTTTACACAACACTATCTGATCCCAAAGTAAGCAAGGAATAACCTGCTTGTGTTATGGGTATCAGACCACGGATATTAATACTTATATACTTTTTAAATACATACATATTATAATTATACATAGAAACATCCAGACTCTTGAAACAAACATTTGAGGGTCACACAAATATATGACTCCGGTGGGAATCGAACCCACGACCTCCAGCACCGCAGGCGGTATCACTACCGACTGCGCCACAGAGGCAGTCAAAGTGTGGATGTTTATTACTCTTTCACGCTCTAGCGGCTGAACGAATCTGGCTGAAACTTGGTACAGGAATAGAGTATGGTCAGGAATAACACATAGGCTACTTTTTATCCCGGGAATAAGTTCCCACGGGAAGCGGTAACGGGAAAAAAATTACGCGGGCGAAGCTGCGGGCATCAGCTAGTATCAAATAATTTAAGTCCATTTTCGTCAATATGGCAATAGAATCAATGTGACAAAATACAAGGTGAAATGTGCGTTTATAGTGTGCCTCTGCGTACCAATTATATGAATGAGTATTAATAACAATAAATGAAAATGTTACATCCTCCATATCCCCAAGCGGTGCAATTGCACCGCGCATTTTTTCGCGGCCATTCCGTCAACACCCAAGCGGTGCAATTGCACCGCACCTCCCCAGGCAAATTTAAACTTAAATTTAGCGTACTTACGGTCTACTTTTCTATGAACAAGTTTGATTGTATGTGTTCTATGGAACATTTCCTTGTCATTTGAATCTTATAAAACAACATCTATGGTCCGATATTTTTTACAAAAATCGATCAGTTGAAGTTGAGAGTGGAGTGTGTATGGACGGAGTGTGTTTGTGTAGTGCGTGTGTGTTTCGTGTTTTTATAATAAATAATGTGTTTGCATTATTATTTATTATTATTATTATACACAGTGAAATAAACAATATGTCAATAATCCTGTTGCCGTTTACAGAATCGTAAAATATGGTGTGGTGGTAGAGTAATATTTTTTTATTTTGTGGAGTGCGTGTGTACCAAGTGTGTGTGTGCGTGAGTGTTTTGTGCTTTTGTAATAAATAATGTGTTTGCATTATTATTTATTATTATACACAAGAAAATAAACAATAAATCAATAAACCTGTTGCTGTTTGCAGAATCGTAACATATGGTCTGGTAAGTAAGAAATATTTTTTTTTGTAGAAGTTTGTAACCCTTCTTTAATTTTTAGTGTAGTAGAAGATATTGACCCTGCTGTCATTTTTTGACAAATTTTTGCGTGGATAAAAGGGTGCGAAAGATTGTGAGAGAGGATGTGTAGATGTTTGTTAGCCTGTCATGCTCTAGCGGCTGAAACAGTCTGGCTGAAATTCGGTACAGGGACAGATTATATTATTATAATTTGGAATTACACATACATACATAACATCACGCCTGTCTCCCAACGGGGTAGGCAGAGACTATGACTTTCCACTTGCTACGATTCTGGCAAACAACTTTCGCTTCTTCAACTTTCATAAGTGTCTTCATACATGCTCTTCGGTTAAGGGTACTCTTGACCTGGCCTTTTCTCAGAAGATTATCGATTTGATCGACACAAAGGCAAATTTTTTGACCCAGGAATAAATTCCCATGGGAAGCGGGAACGGAAAAATTGCCACGAGAGCGGAGTCGAGACGCCATCTAGTCTGCCATATTTGTTATAACTGCTCCCTTAGGCAGTAACATGATGATAATTACGCAAAGTTAATTGAATTTCTATTGGTGAAGGTATTTTTATAATAGGTACAGTAACGTTTCATACTCTATCGATTACAAACAAACAAATATTTCTTTATAATATTAGCATATTCTTATAAGTTACCTGATGTACATTGGCAGGTATAACCTCTTCATATCTCTGATAGTTGTCGGCTACACTGTAAGCGATGTCTTGAGGCTGCTGGTAGCCATACACAGTCGGTTGGTATGAGCCCGGCTTGGCTGATTCTGAGTATTGATAGTCTTGCTGTATATCCTCGGCTGAATACATTCCTGTGGAGTAGGTAATAGATATAATTGTTTTGGAAATAACTCTCGTGGCTAAATCGACGTAGAGTTATTTAATAAAAACCTTAAACTGGCACAGAAAGTAGCATGTATTAATCTAGACCTAAAAGTATCCCTATGCGGCGAATCTTAGCCATACGATAGAAGAAAACTCAAATATACTCTGTAAAATATAGCTTGATCTCTGTGACAGTTCTACAAAAGTAAACAAGAATAGACTTTATGGCAACGGCATAAAGCTTTTGTGGTTGAAATGCAGAGAGTGAGAACACAGAAGTGTAAACTAAAAATAACAACTTTATGACTGAAATAAAAGTCAATTTTGTTTACGTTTGTAGAACTGTCACAGCGATCAAGCTATATTTTACAGAGTATAGGTAGGCAGCCCAGTTGCTTTCAATTGACTGTACCGCGCCGTACTTTCTTATACTTATTTTCTGTTAATTAGGACCGTTATTTACTAGAATGAGAACGAGAGTGCTGAAACTGACAAACAAAAACATAATATTTCACAAGGACATGTCGCCTGGCTCTTTAATGCCGAAATTCTGTTAGAAATCTTCACAAAGATTTCTAACAGAATTTCGGCACGATTAGCCGTGAATAAAGTGTATTTGGCGTTGATGCTTTTCACCTCGCGAAAAACTTTGACTATTTTATTTCACTTCAAACAAATCCTAAAAATTAAATAAACTTAGCACAAAGTAAAACTAAGTAAAAAAGTTAACAAACGCACTAGTTGTCCCTACAATTTTCGGTGGTTGCCCTCGATTTCTCCAGGATCCCATCATCAGATACTGACCTTTTGAAAATGGGACCACCTGAGAAGTAAACCCTATTGAACAACAGAAAAAAAAATTGAAATCCGTCTATAATTGACGGAAATATCGGTGAACATATTATATAAAATAATAAACCGGCCAAGTGCGAGTTGGACTCGCCCATGAAGGTTCATACATGTAGCAGTAAGTAACATTATATAAAAGTTCTTGTAGTTCGTTGTAACTTTCATTTATGTTTTAACACGTTCGCAGTGGTAGTGATTTTTCTAGGCAAAAATCTCGGTTTATGACGTATTAAAAAAAAACTACCAACTCGATCTCGTTCGAACCCATTTTCGTTGGTAGATTTTATAGCAATGTACATCTTATATTTTTTTTAGATTTATCATTCTCTTAGTTTAGAAGTTAGAGGGGGGGGGGGGGGGGGGGCACACAATTTTCCACTTTGGAAGTGTCTCTTGCGCAAACTATTCACTTTAGAAAAAAATGATGTTAGGAACCTCAATAGCATTTTGGAAGACCTATCTATAGATAACCCACACATATGGGTTCGGTGAAAAAACAAATGTTGAGTTTCAGTTCTGAGTATGGGAACCCCCAAAGTTAACTGCTTTTTTTCTAATTTATATATAAAAATCTTGATGCGGTTCACAGAATACATCTACTTACCAAGTTTCAATAGCATAAGCCTTATAGTTTCGGAGAAAAGTGGCTGTGACACACGGACGGACAGACAGACAGACATGACGAATCTATAAGGGTTCCGTTTTTGCCATTTGGCTAAGAAACCCTAAAAACATACAGACGAATTGAGAAGCTCCTCCTTTTTTGAAGTTGGTTAAAAATATCATCAAAATCACTCACCTGGTCCATAATTAATCTCCTGCGCATCCATCCTCAAACTGCCCTGAACATTTTCATTAGTAAACAATATTTGTTCTTCATGATAATCCCCTATATCCTTCTTAGATATCGTCCATTGATGTATTGGTTTTAATGTGGGACGCTGTTCTGATCGTATTAAGTGTGATTTGAGAATAGAATGTTCTGGTAAAGCGTACGGTGGGGGTGCGTCGTCTCGTGATGATGATGGGGAGTTACTGGAATAGATTATACAAGTTTTTTTTTTTTTTTATACTACTTAGGTGGCAGACAAGCTAACGGCCCACCGGAAGGTTGGTAACCGTAGCCTATAGACGTTTGCAACACCAGAGGCGCTACACACGCGCTGCCGACCCGGGCGCAGGTTGTGACGACCCACAGTTGAAATTTTTCAAGCCGCCCGTAAGGCCTTCAACTTGGCTTAACGACTGTCATTTTACTGACAACCGGGACCAACGGCTTATCGTGCCTTCCGAAGCACGGAAACGCTCGTAAATAAATGTCACAAAGTGGTCCACGTGGTGGTCACCCATCCATATCCGGCCATAGTAAATGTTGCTTACTGCAGTGATCGTTTACAGAACACTGAGTCCGCGGGGCCACGAGCGCTTCAAAAAGTTTATTAGATTATTAGATAGAATTTAGAAATATTTGGAGACTATTGCAATAGACAGGCTCCTGAAGATCTGGGTGGCACAAACGTAGCACTCTTGCAAGGGTTGCCTTGCAAGGGTGCTAGGATTGTGCCGCAGTCATACTATTATAGTCATCAAATCATTAGGTGGTTATTGGTATACCATATTCACATTCATTTATCAATTTACTAGCTGTTCCCCGCGGTTTCGACCGCGTAGAAGTCGTTATCGCGTAAAATCATAACGCTCTTTTTGCGCAATCGGTTAAAAAGTAGTCTATGTCCTTCCCAGGGCCTCGAACTATCCCTATACCAAATTTCATCTCAATCGCTCCTGCCGTTTAGGCGTGAAAGCGTAACAGACAGACAGACAGAGTTACTTTCGCATTTATAATATCAGTAGGGATAGTCTATCCCTACTTATATTACAAGGAGGAAAGAATTGATTGTTTGTATGCATTGAATGGGCTCTGAACCAACTACCTAAACGATTTTTAAAATTCTTTCACTAAAATAAAGCTACATTATTAGAGAACATAGGCTACATTTTATCTCCAAATTCCCACGGGAACATGAAGTATAAGGGTGAAACCAGGTGACGTCTGCTCGAAGCATATAAAAATAGCATCCAGCGCATTCTATCAGATCAAATACAATGTTAGCAGTCATAAAATTGGTCATACCATTTGGTCCATCTAATTAGAAGACAGACAAGCCATTCTCTAGACGTGCCGTGGATTGTCTTCACTTAAAACTGTATAAATCTAAATTTGAGATGGAGGAATCAGACACTATTCTAATAAAACTAGCTTTTACTGCCTACTGTGCTCAAATTCATAGATTTATTCCTTATTATTTCTCATAAACATAGTCCATCTACCTTATTTTAATAAAAACAAAATCGGCCCAACGATTGAAGCATAAAACCGTACCAAACAAATAACTCACCTCATTTTAACTTTCAGCGCATTCTTCTTATCAACCCGTTCCACATACCCGTTCCCATCTTGGTACGTGACCTCTTCATACGTTTGGTATGGGTATTTGTCTTGTAATAACTCTTTGCTATCCACTACGTACTTGGTTTCCGGCAGTCCGTTTGTACGCATTACGTCTGGTGATACGTATCTTTCGTAGAATACTTCCTGAAATGGAAGATTATTGTATTAGCCTTTTAATACAATAATCTTTGGGTAATTACAAGTTGGGAAATTACAACTGAAAAATAATTTCTCTTTCATCTCAAGGGAACAGGGCAGAATATCGGGATCAAAAGTCTCCTAAAGCCTCAGATTATAAGCTTTGATAGTGCCAAGTGCCATTTAAATTGATTCAGTACATTTGGCGTGATGGTTGTATGGGATACAGCATTATAAAAGTATCTTCCATGTACAGATTCTTGACCCTTTACAGTTTTAATATATGTATAGGTAGATAGTTTTTATATACCAATATGGTGGCAGACAAGCATACGGCGAACCAAATGTACTGGTGGTCACTATGGACAGTTGCAACAACGGAGGTGCTACACTCGCTCTTCCGACCCTGTAAAAACCTACAAAGACTCCTTTTGAAAGTACCCCATACTGATATCAAATTATTGACTCACCTTATTCTCAATAAAGAATTTATCCGCATACACTTTCTCCTCAACAAACTCTCCGTTATGCGCCATGTGCATTATAGGCTTAGGTAACGTTAACTTCAAGGATTTTTTAGAACTACTTGATTGCTTCTTGGAGTGGGATTTGTTTGGTGACGTGTTCTTGATTTTGAAATCCTGAAAATGGTAATTTATAATCATGGTTAATATTCAAACTTGTAATATAACGGGGCTGTCGATTTGAGGACCACTGTCAGAAGTCATACGGACTGTGAGAGTGGCCCCCTATAGCTATATATGACGCCATGGTTTTCCATCAGACTGGCGATGTCAATTTGGCGAGCTTAATATAAATAAAAAAACCCCTATTGCTTTGAATTTAAGGTTTCAAATGTTCCATATTGTATTAACAATCTTTTCTGAGAGCTAGTCAAGGAATAAGACTTAGACGTTACTCCTCGATAGTCAGAATGACCCCTTTTCACGATCCCCAAACCAAACTTAAAACACATCAAATCAATTGCCTCTGTGGCGCAGTAGTAGTGTAACAGCCTGCTGCGGTGGGGAGGCACCGGGTTCCAATACGTTTTCAAGTACATCCTGGGTCGGTGTAAATGTTTGTGTGATTCACAAAGGTTTGTTTCGGAGTATGGGTGTTTTCTATGTATAACAGTCGTCTAGATTCCATAGCACAAGCTCATATTAGCTTAATTTGGGCTAGATGATGTTGTGTGTGAATGTTCACAAATATTTATTTATTTTTAATGTGTACTATGGCTGCCCCAAAAAAAGTGTGTATCGTAAGAATCAAATACATTCTTACCTTATCTTTGCTACCGGTGCTGGTAGACCGTTTCTCTAACGTTCTAAGTTCCTTACACAATTCCCGCACCAGTTGACCAGAGTTCAGACATTTTGGTACGTTGTCGCGTTTCGATGTGTCTGTCTGTGAAATATAATATTATTTTGAATATTAGCTACTTTTCTAAGTTAAGATCAGTTTCTAAAAAAAGAAATGACGGAATTACAATATTTTTGTAAAATATCCATATTAATACAACAAAAAAGTAAAAGACTTTTTGCAAAAGGCTATTTACATTTCTTTAGTGGATAATAATCACTAATAGTCCATTGAAATGTTACAATTTAAGGACCGAATATTGCATTTCTTAGAGGACGCAATTTTATTTTTGGGACATGGGGGGTCAATAGAAGCTTAACCTCAAGTTTGTGGGGTCGCCACCCTTTTCACCCCTTTTTAAGATTGCGGCCGGGGGCCGCAATCTTAAAAAGGGGTGAAAACACTTTTTTCCCAATATCTCGGAAACTATGAGTCTTACTGAAAATAAAATTGCGTCCTCTAATAAATGCAAAGCTCATGTAACATTTCAATGGACTATAAGGTCCTGCTCAAACTTATTCGGCTACATTCCTCTTATTAATAATGTTTCAAAGCGTAAGAAAAAGATAAAAATACGGCAAAAGTAAAATGGAGTTGAATAAGTGTAAATAGTCCATTATGCGTCATACTTAGTGTATAACGAAAAATTTGAAAAATGAAGGGCTTATACTTACAGCTTTCAAAGCGTGCCACTCTTTGAGCGCGTTAGCCAGTATCTTGATACCACGTAACAATAACGGCGGTAACGCGGGCAATGCCGATACGCTCTCACTTAGTGTGAACTCTTCATCCTGAAAAAGGACATATTATTAGGTATTTATTACTTGACACTTTCATAAAACGATCCATAGCGTAGAGACGGAAAATTTGAAATGAAACCTGTTTGTCAGTAAAATGACAATAGTTATGCCAAGTTGAAGGCCTTATGGGCGGCTTGAAAAGTTTCAACTGCGGCCACTGCGGGTCGCCACAATAGGATCACCACTCATTACGTGGGACATAAAACTATAACGCCCTAAGCACACCTCCGCCGCGAAACCATGATAGCGGAACCGCAATAATTCCTCCAAGTTCTGTCACATGTAGGAGGAGCGGAACACTAGCGAAACCGCCTGTTCTAATGCATAGATTTAACTATCTTCTATCTCTTTCCCCGCACGGTTTCGCCAATCTGCTCCTACGCCAGTCAAACCTCCGCGCTTCGGCCGCCTTGTTATTGCGGTGCCGCGTTGTCTACGCGCCGGTTTGTCAAAATTGACAGAAATACAGAGCGAAACGGCGAAACTAATATTTTTTCAGTAAATGGACGTGAAGTTCACAGAAAAACTACTTCAAGCCATCGGGAATAGACCCTTTATGTATTTATTAAGTCATTCAGATAATAAAAATAATATGATAAAATTGCGATAGCGTCACATCGACTAACTCGTGTCAGGTTCCGTAGCCCAGTGAAATCCACACTTGAACACAGCGGAATTCATTTAGCGGTTCCGCTGTTCTGGTTTCGCGGCGGAGGTCTGCTAAGGGCGTAAGGTGAAATGTGGGCGTATAATACTATGCCTCTGCCTACCCTTTCAGGGATAAAGGCGTGACTATAAGTATGTATTTATTACTTGCGCACACGAACGTCTCCTGTAGGCCGACTTTTACTACGATTTGAATATGACCGTTCACAGTTTATTTCTTAGATCATCTAACCACAGGATGCGCCTTACTTAAGCATTGTTTTCTGCCATTGCACATGACCATTTGGTCTTTTGGCTTTATGAAAAGCCTGTACATCAGTACATCATTTTATATGATTAAACTAGTACATTACATTGTAGTTGACTGTACAATAACAATTAACACACAACAGCCATTACGCGTTTGTCGATAAATACATTTTTAAATGCAATGAAATTTTATATGTCTTTGTGTTTCCCCCTTCATTTGTATGAAAACTGGCAGAATATTTTTGTATGCGGTGGTTCGCAAAGGCTAGTCCCGTGTTATATGGTCTAAGGTTTATTTACCTCTGACAGATAGTTTTCTGTATGTTGGTATTGCAGTAAAGTCCCCCTATGAGTGCCAGCTTAAGACATTTTGCCGCGTAATAGGCGAGATTATATGATGTAAACGTTAGCACTAACAAATATTTTTTTATGTAAATGTCTAATTGTCAATATACATAACTTTACTAATCATGTGATTCTGATATTATAAGATTTTTTATTTTTATTGATATGGATATTTAAAAAAGACACTCATTACCATCACCAAGGAGAGCGAAGTTACTCCTTCCACATCTAAAATAATTTCTGCGCCCGAAAAACGGCAACAAAAAAGAAAATAAGTTTCGACTTTGAGGTTAGAGTACATGGGATAAACGAAATATTAGTAGGGTAACACGAAAATCAAGCAAGCCAACATCAGCGCTAGAGGTAAATTAACTATGAACGGACTATAGCTACAATCAGTACGTTCTGTAAAAAAAAAACCGACCAAGCGAGTCGGGTCTCGAACTTGGGCGGTTTTTTTGGCGCAAAATATTACGTTTGTTGTATGGAAACCCCATTCAAATTATTTTTCTGATTTCAGTATTTGTCGTCATAACAGAAATACATTATCTGTGAAAGTTTCAGCTCTCTAGTTATGACGGTTCGGGAAATAAAGCCCGGCAACGTAAAGTCGGTCTATAAAAGTCTGTCGCGTAAGCGCACCGCAGTCGTCCCTAAAGTCATTAACCCACATACCTGCGTCTCCTCATTATGTCTCCTCAGCATGGTGAGCAGGTGAGCCCCTGCGTACCAATGCATAGCCTCGAACAGTGGGTAGCGGAACATTGTGGGAGTTTCTACGCGACGTTCTATCTCATATATTCTGAAATTTTAAAATATATTGTAAGAGCTATGTAACAGGAATTGGATGAGATGATGATGATTATCTACAACATTCAAAACTTTATTAACAAAATTTACAACAAGGCATATAGGCCATATAGTATGCCTCTGCCTACACCTTGGGAAATGCATGATATGTTAGTTGTAGTATTAAAACATAGACTAACATTTCTGTAGAGATCCTTATTGTAATGATGCAACTTAATGTAGACATGAAAGATGTAGATGAATATATTTCGAGAGAGCTTATGAAAATAGAATAAGCAAAAGTTTGTTTGCCAGGATCGTAGTAAGTGGGAAGTCATAGTCTCTACCTACCCCGTTGGGAGACAGGCGTGATGTTATGTATTTATGTTTATCTCTAGATAAAAAAGCTCAGAAACTATTTAATTATGTAATTATTTCCACTCACTGTAACTGCATTTCAATCGCATAAGAGTGCAGAAAGTTCCCTCCGAACACCAAAGAATCACAAGGTGTCAACACCGCATGAATCCAGCCACTCGGTATGAACAAAGTCTGCCCGGCAGAAACCTCTGCCGTACCGTACCACTCCACTACGTCACCGAAGAAACGTTCGCTTTGATTATTGGCTGCACACCACTGCTGGTATAGGGCTAGATTCGTTGATGTAGGTGGTATGAGGTAGAATATCTAAAAAGAATTTAAGAAAGGAACACTGCATGAATCCTGCCACTAGGTATGAACAAAGTCTGCCCGGCAGAAACTTCTGCCGTTTTGTACCACTCCACTACATCACCAAAGAATCATTAGATTTGTTTAATGGCTGCAACTACTTAGTAAAAAAAACCACCAACACGAATTCTGCCACTCTGTAGGAATAGATTCTGCCTGGCAGAAATTTCAGATGTGGTATATCACTCTAATCTAATCAGGCTGATTTTGATTTTGTGTGCTGCTTGGTTTTGCAATTGCTGAACACAAGCTTCTCCCAATAATCTTTGAAGAGTGGTTAGCCTTACAGTCAGTATGTCATTGGCCAGATGGTCTATGTGTTACTCCAGACTATAATCCATCCCTGTACTAAATTTCAGCTAGATCTGTTCAGCCATCCAGACATCCACACTCACAAAATATCGCATTTATAAAACTAGTAAGTTTCAACGTGATCTTAAATCAAAATAACAACAAAACAATACCAACCTTTCGTCCATGCAACACATGGTACCACACAGTAGTCCCACCAAAGTCCACGTGAAAGTCCGTATAAGCCCCACCTGGCGACATCAGGCAGTATTTACGGACGTGGGGCGCCGGGGGTTGTTCCCTGGGGCCGCCCCATACCACTCCAGACCAGTCTAGGGTCCGGGCTACTAGTGGGGGTTCTACACAACGGGACATGCTGAAGAGAAAATAAAATGAATTAGACTTATAGTGTCTATACTCTGTAAAAATTTGAAATAAGAGTCAATTTTGTTTACGTTAATATAACTGTCACAGAGATCACGCTATATGTTACAGAGTAGAGAGGTTTACTGACTACGAAACCTTGCACGCGGGTTTAGTCACAGTCAAGATGCAGGTTCGATTCCAGTTCAAGACCGATAATTGTCACATTTAATTTGTGATTTATTTGGTATACTAATTGCGTTTCAAACTATATCAACCCCATTGTATTGCTGTGGTTATGATGTATTAGCAATTAGACAGTAAAATACTTTCTTGCAAACCCTGTAGAATTGCAAGAAAGAAATTAGATATTCAAAATCATCAGAATTATTTCTCAGTACCAAAATATACTTACTTAGTGTCACTAAACTCTAAACTGAGTACATTAAGCACCTTCTCATCACGATGCTCCGGAGGCGTTTCAAAGTAATCCACGAAATCGCCCAGTGGCATACGTAGTGTAGACTGTCTTCGTACATCTATCACTTCAACCTACAAAGTAAATGCTTTATATTAGAATCAATCAATTAGAATCATCAAAAATTTACAAAAATACATTATTTGTGAAAATTTCAGCTCTCTAGCTATCACAGTTCCTGAGATGCAGCCTCGTGAAGTCGTGACAGATGGACAACGAAGTTTCAGAAATAGAGTACCGTTTTTATCCTTTGGGTGCAGAACCCTAAAAAGGAGATGGAAAAAGGATAGTAATCGAATAGTACATTGAATATATTACTAACCTCAAGTTGTGCACCACAAAATCGCAGAACCGATCTTACTGTGAATGTAGCTGGGTTCGGTATCTTCATATCAAGGCCATCTGTGATGACAAATGTTACTGGTTTTGTGAACCCTGAAAAAAATATGTTTATTTATTTACCATCATAATAATGTCTTACAGGCTCCTGCTATTTCATTTTAAGAGATACGCTTGTGCGAAACAACATATTCAATGAATCTCATGACATAATCAAAATCTGTGGTATTTTCCAAGAGCTGGAGCATAACAAAATGCTTGTGACCTTGAGTGGTACAAATATATGTCTCATCTGAATTCAATTTCTGCTGCTTTACTTACAGTAGGCGCACACTGGGCGGCTCTCCTTTCTGTCGCCCAGTGTGCGCCTACTGAGTTATAGTCTATCTAGGAATTTGGTTCCAGAAAGCACCAAATTTCATCAGATTCAGTTTAGTGGCACAGGCATAAAAGCCTAACAGATAAACAATGTCACTTTTGCATTTATATAATTAGTAGGAATGAATACACATACCATTATCTCTAATAAACTCCTCAGTGAACTGGTGGGGGCTGAGACGCTGTAGAGCAGCTGAGGCCGGGCGAAGTGGACGAGCGGCCAGCGCTCTGACCCAAGCCGGGGTACCCACTTGTGAAGGCCGTGCCTCTGCACCCAGCTCGTAGCGATCTGCCCGATGGTTGTTTGTAGGGATTTTTACTGAAATAGTAACAAATTTAATGATGAAAATATAGTTGAGAACTCATTATTCACTTAAGAGGCTGTTGGTTTTGAGAAAGAAGATTGAATATCTACTATGGAGATGTATCAAACATCCAGCCCATCATGATAGCAACTTAGGGTAGATAATTAAAGGCTGATTTTAAAATTTAAGGAACAGTGTGCCTATTTATTTGCCTAGGGCTTACTGTCAGTAAAATGGAGGTATAATTAAGTATTGAAAATACACCTGCTTAAAGTGCTTCTGTGCTCTGATTGATTGAAGAACCATATAGGAAAGAAGGCTGTTGATAAGTATAATGTAAATAATGTTTTTTATACATACATACTGAAGCCCCATACGTCTGCGCACATTTTGGACAGTGATATTTATCTATGTCATCTGAATGATATATTTTAACATCAACACAGCTGAAACAAAGTAATTCTTTATTAATTTACTTATTTATTTTGATTATATTTATCATTGTGTGTAATATTGACGTGAAATAAGAGCAACATAAAATAATCTAGTTGTAACATATTAGCCAAGAAAGGTTTTGCTGTACTGACACCAAAAATTATGTTGAAAATCCACAAGACATTTATTGGATAAAGCCTATAGACTGTTTTTGAAGTATTCTCGCCAAGGTCTGGCTTACCCACACTTCGAAATAGAAATTGAACGCCTTTACAAACAGCATTGCTTTCTCAAGCCTTCATGTCTATTGGAAGTTTTAAAGCTCACTATATTATAAGACCACAGTAGTGCCCAGCTGCTCTTCTATCTGGCGCCTGCTACATGAATTCATGGAATGCTAAGAATAAGGTCACGCCTCCAATGGATTTCCTAGAATTCCCGGCAGAAGCTTGATAGCATCTTCATGTGCGCATTGACAATGTTCATCTCAAAATAAAATAAAATTTATTCCCTTTGAAATTTTTAAAAAAATTATTTAGGTTTGTCAAATTTTTGTGACTCTATCGGGGGTTCGGAAATGCTACAGACTGAGAAGAACACCCCAAGAAACTCAGTCCGGTCCCTCTTATTCATCTTAGTATCTTATACAGTTTTTTTAAATGCTGTATCATGCTGCTCAAAGGTCAGGTTCGTCAACAAACAACTCTCATAATAATTTCTTGAGCACCCATGATATCAAATGATGTCATCTTACACCAAATTGTGAAACGGTTTAAGAATTAACTTAAATAAGGTTGTTATAACTACAAAACATTACTGAGCATTAGCAGGATACAGACATTATCATAATTTTCAGCTGCCGGCTTGATAATGATTAACAATAATAATAAATGTACAAACTGTATGTTGAATCAATATGTCCTCATGAAATACTTTTAAAAAAATGAAAAAAAATCGAGATAAAGAGAAATATAACGCGCCAATTATATGACTAATCTATCAGGTTTGAAAAAAAAGCCCCGTAACCCGCATTTTAGAATCAAAGTGTACAATTCACCTGACTGATTATAATAACATCCTATTATTGCATGCATTTTGGATGTTTAATGTTAACAAGTGCTACATTAGAATTCAAATCATGTTGTTGTTGATATCAAAAAATGTGTCAAAACAAGCTTAATCTCTCTCAGACCATAATATTTACTTTCATTAATTTCACATAATATAAACCTTATCAAAAGTTAAGTAGTTTTTTCTTTTATTTATATCAACTGATATCGTTGTTTAGGAAGTCAAAATAGTGTAGGAAATATGCATAATTTCATTACTAAAATGTGTAGCCTAGATATTATTTGCAATGATTTAAAACAGAACTTTGACCTAATAAGAATGATGTGTGTGGATCAAAATGTTTCAATGAATGATGACAAAAATTATTTAACTGACTAAGTTGGATATATTTATCTTCTAGAAATCTAGAGACTGTCTGCCAAGTGCATAAATACTACAATAATGTAAAAACTAAAAAAAAATGCAGTTGAGTCTTGGGTGATGAAGTCATGATAATCTTGGTAGGTCCACATCCCCAGTATACCAGAATGCAGATGGTTTTCCTTCATTCCCAGTAGTTCCGCGGCAGTTGTTCCGCGACGGAACTAGTGAGACTTTTTGTCCCAATAGTTCCGTGGCGGAACTAGTGAGACTTTTTTTTCCCAGTAGTTCCGCACCACGGAACTACTGAGACATTTTTATTCTCAGTAGTTCCGTGGCGGAACTAGTGAGACTTTTCTATTCCCAGTAGTTCCGTAGCGGAACTAGTGAGACTTTTCTATTCCCAATAGTTCCGTAGCGGAACTATCATGGATCTTTATGGACATTATATTATGTCCACTTTAATATCTTAAAGCCTTAAAGTATTTTATTTTTTATGAATATGGATCTTTTAGGACATGCGAGTGGAAAAAGATCCATTATACGAAGAACATCTAGTTTAAAAGTATAAAGTAGTTAAGTAATTTTCAAAACAAATAAAGATCTACAAAAGCAAATGAAGATCGCCGAAACAAATGAAGATCAGCAAAACAAATGACAGTTGGAAAAACAAATAACGATTCAAAAAACATTATGCAGATCAATAAAACAAAAGACTATAAGCAAATTGATAAGGTCAAAACTTACTTGCAGCCATGTTTTGTAATCAAAATGCGATTAGCATTAAAAAAAATAGGTGCAAGCAATTCTCGACCTTAATGGCACTTATTTTAAAATGTGCTTTTAGGCGTTTATAGACATCACAGATCACGATTATATAAAAAATAAATAAATATTATGCATGCTCATAAGGTCGAAATTGGCATGGACCTTTTTTGTAATCTAGATGCAATAACCATTCAAAAAAATAGCTGCAAGCAATTCTCGACCTTAATGACACTTCCCTAAAAATGTGCTTTTAGGCGTTTATAGACATCACAGATCACGAATATATAAAAAATAAATAGATATTATGCATATTCTTAAGGTCGAGAATTGCTTGCACCTGTTTTTTGAATGGTAATCGCATTTAGCTTACAAAATATGGCTGCAAGAAACTTTCGACCTTATCAACTTGCTTATAGTCTTTTGTTTTATTGATCTGCATAATTTTGTTTTCGATCGTCATTTGTTTTTCCAACCGTGATTTGTTTTTCCAACCGTCAATTGTTTTGTTGATCTTCATATTTTGTTTCATTGATCTTCATTTGTTTCATCGATCTTCGTTTGTGTCGTCAATCTTCATTTGTTTTGTCGATCTTCATTTGTTTTGTCAGTCTTCATTTGTTGTACCGATCTTCATTTGTTTTGTCGATCTTCATTTTTTTTTAATTGTATGAGAAAATAGCCGTAAGACACCGTAGGGAACTAATGGGAACATAAAATATTTGTATGTAAACGATGCTTTCTCCCGCGGGACTACTGGGACTTGATTTATTAGTTTTTAATTTATGCTTTGTTCCGCGGAACTACTGGGAATGAATTTATTATTATTTCATTTCTACTTTGTTCCGCGGAACTAATGGGAACTGAATTATTGATGCTTTGTTCCGCGGGACAACTGGGAAAAAAAGTCTCACTAGTTCCGCCACGGAACTACTTCAACGGAACAACTGGGAATAATCGATGGTTTTTGACTTTAAGAACGGATAGGTGGGTTAAGACATGAGGATTGAAATTCTAATAGGAATTTTACAAATGTATTGGTCTCAGGAAACTGAAACCTACTGTTAAATTGTAATAAATAGATACAAGAAAAGCAACGGAACTGGATTATATTACAATTATTGTGCTGAATTTACTCAATTATGCACGATAAACACAAAGAACATACCACAGCGCCTCGCAAACCCATGGATACCGCAGATGTAAACAAACAAATACTCCGGTATATTACCAAAAAAGGGCGCAATATGAAAGATTTTAACATTTTATGGTAAACGATGTGCAGAACTGTAGCTTTAATCAGTGGGAATAATCAAATAACAAATAAAACAATCGCACACACTAGTGATGGCCGAAGGGGCCTACACTGTCAAACTTCACGTATTTTTTTCTAACACACAACGACATTTTCTCACTGAAATTTATATATTTTTCACATTACCTGCCATGAAACCATTCACGACAGCAGTCACATTCTATCATAAATTGACCAATATTATATGGTTGACCACACAAACAATAGGTTTCCTTCGATGACGCCATTTTGATGGCGAATATTCTTTTTTTTTCTCTCCACGTCGCTTTTGGGTAGCCATAGTAAAAATAGATAATATGACTGACCTCTTTCGGTTTCTGAAAGCATTTTTAGGTATGCTAGTAGGATAGTAGGATCACACAATAATGTGTGGATTCTTATGTGACCTGTTGTGTTGTTATTAAATATGTTGCATATGTGGTATAGTAGCTGTACGCCACAATATACCTTAACTAAAAATGTTTTCTACATCCATCCAGGCACAGGTGGGCGTACCTTTAACATTGTTGTAACAGGTTGTGGCGTAAATACGTCCGGGTAGTAGGCTGCCATAGGCTGATTTGATTTGAAGTAAAGAAAAGAAGTTTCCCTGACACGACACAAGTCTAATTTCCTTGCAATGGAAATATAATTTCCCGCTAATAAATCTTTTAGGTATTCGGAACGACCCCTTTAGCATAAAAAAATATTTCTTTCTGGGGATGATCGATCCCCGTCAGGAACGAAATTCTTTAGGATTTCAATTTGGTCCCAAATATCAATAAAAAAACCGGCCAAGTGAGAGTCGGACTCGTCCATGAAGGGTTCCGTAGCAGCAAGTAATAAAATTTAATAGTTCTTGTAGTTCCTTAGGCACCTATTACGTTCACGGTTTATGCATACCTAAGGTTTATGAAATTAAATGCTTTTTTGAGTTAATTGAATGAACGGAGAAAATTTGAACGTTTTAAAAAAACAACTTCGATACTAGTAATAATAATCTATATAATACTTTATTTATAGTAGGTATATTAGATCTCGTTCAAAAAGAAGCGCTCGTGGTTCTGGTGGTGTTCTGTAAACGATCACTTCAGTAAGCAACATTTACTGTGGCCGGTCCTTGGATGGGTGACCATCCTAGAGTAAACATTCTACTTGTTGTATACTCTAAGGTGACCATCCATGTGACCACTTTGTGACATTTATTTGAGCGTTTTCGTGCTTCGGAACGTGCACGTTAAGCCGTTGGTCCAGGTTGCCAGTAAAATGGCAGTCGTTAAGCAAGTGTGGCGGCTTGAAGAATTTCAACAGCACGCAGTCACGACCTGCTTCTGTCCATTTCAACACGGCAATAGGCTCACCACCTTTTACGTGGGACATATAACTATTAGTTGAAATGAGGGCGTATACTATGCCTCTGCCTACCCCTTCGGGTATAAAGGCGTGACTATATGCATGTATCTCGTTCAAACTCATTTTCAGTGGAAGTTTGCATGGCAATGCGTACATCATAATTTCTTTTTAGATTTATCATTTTCTTATTTTACAAGTTAGAGGCGGGGGGGGGGGGGGGCACAATTTTCCACTTTGGAAGTGTCTCTCGCGCAATTTTTCAGTTTAGAAAAAAAAAATGTTAAAAACCTGAATAGCATTTTTGAAGTCATAGGTATCTATAGATAACACATACGTATGGGATTGATGACAAAAAAATTGAGTTTCAGTTCTAAACTATGGGAACCCCCTAAATTTATTGTTTTTTTCTTCTAGTTTTGTGTGAAATTCTTAATGCAGTTCATAGAATACATCTAGGTACCTACTTACCAAGTTTCAACGTTTATACGGACGGACAGACATGACGAATCTATAAGGGTTCGGTATTTTGCCTTTTGGCTACGAAACCCTAAAAAAAACAGTCAAGCGGGAGTCGGACTCGCACACGTAGGGTTCCGTTCCAAAAAAACGGCAAAAAAAATCACGTTTCTTATATAGGGGCTCCCCATAATCCTCCCTTTTTTTATTATAGTATGTTGTTTTAGCGGCAACAGAAATACATCATCTGTGAAAATTTCAGCTCTCTAGTTATCACGGTTCCTGAGATAAAGACTCGTGAGTTCGTGACAGACAGACAGGCTGCCGGCCAGCGTAGTCTCATGAATAGGGTCCTGTTTTTCACCCTATGGGTAAATAGTACCACCGGTAATCAAATTACCCGTGGTACTACTAAGTGGTCCCAGTAGTACCACTGGTAATTCAATTTTACCCGTGGTACTACTGGATCAAATATAAATGAAGATCGGTAAATACAAATGAAGATCGGTAAAACAAATGAAGATCGGTAAAAACAAATACCACGGGTAAAATTGAATTACCAGTGGTACTACTGGGACCACTTAGTAGTACCACGGGTAATTTGTTACCAATTAGAAGTACCACTGGTAGTATCACGGGCAGGAAAGGATGTAAACAGCGACACCTGCCTTTAAAGTGGTCCATAGACAATCATGTTGCATGATCATGCGGCATGACATTCACTTCATGCCGCATGATCACGTAGTTTGTTTGCATTTCAATCAATTCAATTAACACCACTCACAACTATACGAACATGCATGAATGTCATGCCGCAGTTTAGGGACGACTGTTGTAGCAAACATGCAAGCTGATCCAAGCTCAAAGATAGAGGCGAAACCTTTGCTCCAAGCTAAGAGAAGGAATAGGTATAGTACCTAATATTTATTTCATTTCATTACATTTATACAAAAGGCAGATTCTGAAAATATCTGAGTAGGTAACAATACGGTCAAATAATACAACCATGTAAATAACGACATAAAACACATTTATTATAATATAATATATAGTTACAGATCACAAAAATGCATCTTCAAACTATGGCCCTCGAGGGACGGGCAGTGCCTACATTTTCACTTATATTAAATGTGAGTGATCAATTCACATTGTAAAATACCTTTTTATTCTTATAAGAATCTCTATATAAAAATACTTCACGAAAATAACGTTAAATAAATGTAAATAAATAAGATGGTGACCAGAAAACACTCTGGGAAATATTTTGTTAGAAAATCACAGAAACTTATGCGCTTGTTGGAAAAGTAAAGGAGTACGCGACCACGTTAACGACCACTTTATTTTATTTTCGAACTTAAATAAAGAAGGTAAGTTATTCAAAAGGATAGTTTCTATACAGGGGATTTTTTATAGAACTTGCGTTTTTAAATGTAGTGACAACATTGCCCATTTACGTGAAGTCGAAATGTCTTGATAATTCTAACTCTATATTGGAAACTTCAACGGAAAACAGACGCACAATGTTCTATTAATGAGATCTAAATGCTGGGTACCTAGATATATAGCATAAGGAAGAGATGCTCAGAAAGTGACAACTTTGCCCGGTCTTGAACCGGTCAATATATTTTTGACTGCCTCGGTTGCGCATTCGATAGTGTAACCGACTGCAGCGCTGAGGTCCTGGGCGAAGCGTTTTTAATCTTAGACGAGGAAAAAAGTTCGTTTCGTTTTCTTTTATAGGGTTTTATCGGCCCTTGTATGAATTTTCTACAGTGGTTTAATAAGTTGGACGCATTACTGCCTTCTTATTTCTTATAAATGCCGATCAAAGATACACCTATTAAGCATGAAAATAGCAATTATAATTTCTGCTCGGACGGATATAATGTCTTTATAATAGAATAATTTTAATTTTAACAAAGAACAGAATATTCTAAAATTTTAACAAATCGATGTTTAGGCCAAATAAATCTATATGGCACAAACATACTAAAAAAATGGCACAACCACACTGGGCTTTTACTCAATTATGTTTTCCAGACACTGTAAGAATGTTTTGAATTATCTTAATAAATGCAGACTGTAGTGTACTTACATTAATTTAACCATTTATTGACAAGTACACTTAAGCTAGAGGAATTTATTTAGAACAATTTTTCGTGGTTGCAAATGTACTTACAACTACATAAATCTAAGCACGGATCACAATTAAATCATTCAACTTGTCTAAAATGATCAGTGCTGTGTCAGTTATATGTGTGAACTTTTGGGAGACATTACTCTAAAATTAATTTAGTCTATTTACTTCAACGAGTCCTCACAATAAAAACCTTCATGATCATCTTAAGCAATTGATGTCAATTGGGTTGACGAAATTCAGAAGTCGATCGTTAAGAAAAAATCTAGAAGTTTGACACAATAATTAAATACCAGCCCAGATGTACCGGTGTTGCTGAAAATATTGAACTCTGTATCGTAACTAAACTTAACAACTAAGACAACACTTTTGGAAGCAATTGAAGAATCACAAGCCCTCGGATAATTTGAGTAAGGTATTATAAACCCTTAAACTTTAATAAACATTACGAGGGAGTCTTACAGTACCTAACCTCTGGAATTTTACATTCTTATCGCGACAAAAGTAAAACAAAAAGGTGATAAAGTTTGGCGCACTATATAACAGGATATACAGATTTTAAATAATGACAAGCTAATCACAAAAATGCTAGCATGGAGACAGTATGTGCTGACCTTCAAAATATTCGTAATATTACTCATTTCGAACAACATCTCAAAATCATATGATTTTGAGTCAAAAGTAATTCATGCGGCGGCTTTCAGTACATGGAGAATTGAATACTGGCGATCTGCACAAACATAAGTAACAATAAAATATAAATAAATAGCTTATCAGGCAATGTACTTGTAGTATTATTGCTCGTATTTAATCGTTTCGCATCGGCGTAGTACGCAGCCATAGGAATACAGACCCACTAACAAAATTACATAATGACCTAGCGCAGCGTAACGATTAGAAGAATAGAATAAACTTTATTGCTCACTAATGCAAAACATTCAAGAAGACTGATATTATGTTAAGAAACAATTTCGTATAATATTATATGTTATGCAAAAAAATATTAATTTTACTCTTGTACCGGTATAGACCTGCAACTTTGCTCAAAAATTTATTGATTTTCCCCTTGTACAATGAAAAAGAGTCGGCAACCTGAGAGTTATTATCTGATTAAACATTATTTGGGTGATTTTGTATAATGGGTCTCTAGTCTAATCTAGTTTAACCGTTGCGCAAGTAAATAGCATTTTTTTGCGCAAAGGATAGAGCCAAAACTTCTTAGAGATATTAAAGTTCGAAGAGGTTCATATAAATATCGTAGAGATCGATTTTTTGTATGGCTTACAACTAAAGCCACCAAAAAGCATAAATACATATCGTTTATAACATCGTTACAGCCATTTATAACACGTTGATTCAATACATTTTTCATATAATACAATTTTTAAAGCATAATTAGGAAGTTACACATTCAATCACGCTAGGTGCCAGCTTAAAATCTGACATAATAAATAGAATTAATACTGTTTAAATACAAGATACTTTGCTTAAATTATACACATTAGTGACAAAAGCAAAATTATCAAATAGTTTCGAACAATACTAACGAATCTCTTGTTGGAAGCACCTTTGATCAATAATATCTATCAAAACACAACTGCTTTCTTAAAATTAACAAAAATTACGTAATTGTGACGATTTTTAAAATACGAAAATCGTTTTTATGTCTTTGTACGACAAGTCTTAAATTTTGCAATAGTACGTTTTTATATCAATATTGGAAAAATCGGTCCTAAATTATGGGAAGCAGTTAATTGGGAAACTCCCCAACATAATTTTCTAATCTTTGGACTGGCGAATTTCATTAAATTAATCATGACTTTTAGTCCATCACAGATACAACTAAACTACATAACACAGGGGACTTAAGAATCTCAAGGAACTTATTATAATCATTTATATCTCAATTCAAATCTGTTCAACCTTTGAATTGAATATTTTGATAAATTCTTTTCAATGTTTCTACTTTTAAAGTAGTTGAACTTTTAGCACGCATTTACCAAAATACTAAACGTCGAAAATCGTTGAACGTAAGTATAGAGATTATTTATACATTGTTAAAACTTTCCTTTGTAACGATTCGAACTCCTACAGTAGACATAGCCTGACCACAGGATTGAATCATACTGACTAACCGAACAGAAAGTTTTACTAAAAATCTTCACATTAACATGATCATTTAAAATTTGTTTCTCAATCGTAGAATTCAAATTGATTTCTAATGTCAAACTAATAAAAGTCTTAAAATAATCAATATTAGTCTAACTACGTGAACAAACATTATGTATTGGTTCAAGTTTCCTACAAAGCTGTATACACAACTATTCTAAAAATAGTAATTGAATCGTAAACCATGTAATTCGGGGCAAAAATTCACAAAAAATCCCCGTTACCATCCTATACTTTTAAAAATACAAAGAGACTAATAGTCAAAGTTTAAAAATTTAGATGGAACCGAAACTGAGAAGTTTCACAAAAATTAACTAAGTTCATATTTTATTACAGTTCACATTTTTCCTATAGTTAATAATATTGAATCTTTTGTTAGGTGTAACAATATATTTAGTCATCCAAATACTATAAGAAAATATTAGTTCAACTTTAAAATTCAGATGAAATCAGTTGTACTTAATAATGTGGGCAAAGTTGTACAAAAATAACTTTGCTCACAAACGTTTTTTTTTCTCAAAATATACTACGTTTTTGTCTCAATATCACGTTTCTCTTTCGTTCATTTTTCTTTTTCGTTGCTAGTTGTAGTAAGTTTGGCGGTTTCGCTGTCAGAAGGTGGCGCAGGTTCAGTGGTTATAATCTTGATGGTGGTCGGTGATGGCATGGTCGGGGGATCAGGTCTGGTAGCCAGAGTGAGGGCACCTGAGTTTACGTCTTCAATTGCCTTGCGGAGCTAAGTTTATGAAAAGAAAACATATTATTATTTTTACTTAAATTTATTTTTTGCTTTTATAGTCTAATCGTGATAGGATATAGATTTCGTACAGTATTACCATTAAGTATTTTATGCTACTTGGCTCGCTCTCAAGTTTGTGTGAGTTAAATATCTATAATAGGTATTTACTATCCGTAGGTATTTACTATCCGTAGGTATTTCACTCGCACAAATTCGGTGGCTATTGTCGTGTAAGTGATATAAGAATAATAAATTCTCGGTGAACCGTAATTTTATTTTACTTCAGAATGGAAAAATGTCTTAGCAAAATCTAATGACTGTGCTGCTATAAAACATAAAAAAGACTTACCTCTTTGAGCGAGACTACACCAATAAGCCTACCGATGGCGGTGACATATGCTCTGCTTACCCCCAAAGTCGAAAACAGCGAGTGGACCTGAAAAATACAGTAACATGTTTCTCCATATTCAAAATTAATTTTCAGAGCAAGGGACAAGTCTTGGTAGTGAGCCTATAAATCGCTAAGACCTCTCTATGTAATAGTTTCATAAAGCATTAAAGACGTCGTCAATGACCACTACTCACTGGGGTTTCTTAAAATAACTCTTTAATAGTTATTTTGAGAAACCCCTCACTTGGAGGAAAACATACGTACCTTGAGCAAAGAAGTTCTCTCAACCAACTGGAATGGTGCAGGGTCGATGTGGCAGAGGTACAGGCTTTCATCCTCATACTCCGGATCGTCTGGATGCTGTGAGAAAAAGTCAATGTAATAAAACGAATAAATTTTACACTAGTCGCATATTATAATATGTGTGATAAATTACTAGGTGATTTTTTTATCAGACAGTGGGACTTTGACCCGCAGTATTGTCCTTTTTGACCTATCGAGGGCGACGCGCTAACCACTGAGCTATTTCTACAGCTCAGTGGTTAGAGCGTCACCATCGATAGGTAATTCTTCACACTGACAAAATGTTGAAATTCTGCATAATATTGTAATCGACTTTTACCAGAGAGGCCAAATACTTAACTATCGCTTTGGTATCGATATAACAAATAAGTAATAGAATAATCTCAAAGTTTTAAAAAGCTAAATACTAAAATATTTCTTTAAAATGAAAAAGTAAACTAATCCTGATTTATAACATGTTCTTGTAATAAGAAAGCTTGTTTTCATATAATAGTTTAATCCTAAAACTCGACTGATAGCCCGTCAATGAAACAGTGGCGAAACCATTATGTACTAGTTTCCAATATTTGAGCTAAAAGAACGATCCCACAATGCTATTATGTAAGGCTTCGTTCGTTGAACAGCTGAACCTTATTTGCAGGCAAAGTTGTACAAGAATGGACAACTTTGCACACCAATTCAAGTAGTAAAGATAAAACGCGACAGACCATGTCCCTTTTCCTGGCGATGTGCAGCATCCTGTCGAAGTCGATCTCTTTGGCCATCTCGAGTTGCTCCCAAGCTTTCTGGTCTTCGGGAGACATGTCGCAGACGCGTTCACGGGGCTATAAGAATAATAGAACAAAGTAAACAAAATATTATCTGACTAATATTATAAATTCGAAAGTTTATGGGGATGTTTGTTACGCTTTCACGCTGACCGGCTGAACGGATGTGGCTGAAATTTGGTACAGGGATAGATTATAGCCTGGAATAACTACGTTTTATCGCGGGAGTAAGTTCCCATGGGCAGCGGTAACAGGAACAAAATCCTGCATCATATAGTAATTAAAATGTTATAGCAAACTAAATGAAAAGAGCAAAAAAAAAAATCAATGAATTACTGTTGAATTTCGTCGTGCAAATGGTCTCTTCTATACTAATATTATAAAGAGGAAAGATTTGTTTATCATATTGAAAAATTTCACTTGTAGGTACTGTTCCACAACATTTATTATTGTAATATATTGAAAACGACACTTGTACTATTCCACAATAATTATTATTATAAACCTGACCGGTTTCGCTTTACAGCATCTTCAAAGGTCTAGATGGGAGGACAAGGTCGTACAAGTGTCGTTTTCAATATGTGCAGCAAGTTCCACCAAGTGCCGTCAATCAACAGTATAAATAATATTATTGTAATACCTAACCGGTTTCGCCTTTCGGCATTCTCAAAGGCTATTTACTTATTTAGATCATAATTACATACTAAATAACATATAACAATACTGACATAATATCATATACAGGATGAATTTTTCAAAAGGGATTGGATGGCCAAATCCGAAACTATAAGGAATAGCGAAAAATGCTCAAAGGAGTCACGAGCCCGATTTTGATGAAACTTAAAACCTCATCATTAGATATTTTAAAAATCAATTATCCTAGCTAGGAATCGATCCCATTGATTTGGAAAAAAAATACACACCCTATATTATTACACCATACGATAGTGTTGCTATTAAGGATATTATTCTGGGAAGTAATGACATACGGCAAACTAAAGGAAAGAACTCATCATTAACAAAATACATTTTTTTTTCTTATGTTAACTGATTAATTGTTCAAAACGTAGATCATTGTTTTCAATACATAGCTGGATTCGAGATTTCAAGGATCGTACTGCATTCAATATTACACTGTTATTAATTCCGTTTAGAATAAGAATCATTCTCAGCGTAATTTAAAACTCGGAATACTTACGATCTTTTCTGGAATTTCGAACGAAACAAATTATGATACAAAATTTAGGTACATGAAATATGAATTCTATTAAAATTCCAATAGTTCCTAAAATTTGCCGTTTATCATTACTTCACAGAATTTGATCCTTAACAGCGACCCTATCGTATGGTGTAATAATAAAGGGTGTGTTTTTTTTTTCAAAATCAATGGGTTCGATTCCCAGCTAGGATTATGAGTTTTTCAAAAATCTAATGATGAGGTTTTAAGTTTCATCAAAATCGGGCTCGTGACTCCTTTGAGCATTTTTCGCTATTCCTTATAGTTGCGGATTTGGCCATCCAAGCCCTTTTCAAAAATTCACCCTGTATAATATTCATAACATATATAATATTCATACATACCAGTTGAACTTTTTTGTTGATCGATGGGCTTCTAGGCAAAGATGAGGGGCTGAGCTGATCTGGCAAACCACCTTCCACGTCTTGCAGTAGCGTGGACCGCTTGAATATTGCTTCGAACGCTGCACGTATCCTTTGAATTGGAAAAAAATAAATAAATAAATATTAATCTCACAAAACATCTAGTCCAAATTAAGCTAATATAACGTTGTGCTATGGGATCAATTATAGACATACTTATATATTTCTAAATACTTATAAACTTTAGGTAGAAAACACCCAAATTCCAAAACAAACATTTGTAGATCACACAAATATGTGGCCCGACCCAGGAATCGAACCCAGGACCTCCAGCGCGGCAAGCGGTTACACTACGACTGCCTCTGAATAATAGATAAGACTTTGGTCAGATAGAATTTTTGCTCAGCTTCACGCACGGGAATAATAGGCCACACACGTTTCTTGGAGACCTTAGCCAATTTTATCATGAAAAGTACAACACCTTAAGGATGGCTTCGAAAGGCACGTTAAGCTGTTGCTCAAAATACAAAAACAAAATATATTTTTTAATACAGTTGCTCAAAAAGTGGCGTATTACAGGGACGTTTAGCGTTCGGGATGTGGGCTATTTCGTTCGATCGTGCTTTTTCTTTACCTTTCCCGCACTAGTGCGCGTTTCCTTTCCCAACTGTCAAAATAATGTCTGTGATTCATGCAAATATTTCAAAAAAAGATACTTACTTGTTTCAATATCAGATTAAAAGTAATTTTAATTAAAATTTAAACATAAATTAATATAAGTATCGGCCAAATTAAATTTATAAATATAAAAAAAGTTGGCTGTATGAAGTGCACTGCCATAGTCTCTGCTTAGGAAGGTATATATTCTTTTACGGTTGCCGCCATTTTGGACAATTCAGGTTTATTGTGTTTTTATTATTTTATTAAATTGCTTAATTTTTTCGCAACTGTATTAAAAATAGTTGTTCAATACAACGTGTGGGATTGTTATTTCAACTCGTTCCGACTGTCCACCCTCGCCTTCGGCTCGGGTCAACATCTGTCGAAACTCGTCGTAATAACAGAAATCCCTCACTTGTATCGAAAACTACTATTTTAATACAGTTGCTCAAAAAGTGGCGTATTACAGGGACGTTTAGCGTTCGGGATGTGGGCTATTACACACTCGTGCTTTTTATTAATTTGACTGTACCGTTATTCGAAGCTTATTTAATTGAGATAGGCACTTCCGTTTCCGCCTAACTATACCTTTCCTTTTCCAATGTTCCTGTCTCTTTCTGACACGTCACTTCCGCCTGGCAGTGGTGGGGTAAGTACCCGATCGCCATTTTAACTTCATTGGCGTCTTGTTTCCCGCCGTGAACGGTCGTGTGACTCTTGGCCACAAGACCATACCTATACCTTAATTTATTAACTATATCATTTTATTCATTTTTTTTTTATTTTTTACAAGTACCTACACTAAAGAAACGGTTTTTCTGTGTGTTAACAAAGTTTAATAACTTTCGAAATTTAATATGTAAGAATCGTGAAATAATGCCTATAGGGTTGTTAGAAATGTGCTCCCGGATCCTCCAGCGCCGCGTATGCAGCGAGCTCGGTCGAGCAGCTCTAGTTCTTTTAGTTCTAGTAGCCCAAGCTCTAAAACTAGCTCCTCGTCTAGCGGAGGTAACTCGTATAGGAGTCATCGCAAGAAGGAAAATAGTGACAATCGTAAGCTTGTTTCTAATCGTAAGGTACGTATTTACGTATTTCTTTCGTTTATTTCAAATACGTGACTTTCGCTTGCAAATAAATAATAAGGAATAAGATCATCATGTGAGTACAAATTTTGATTACGATTCTATTTCGTTATTGCCGGGTCGGGTATTGGTGAAAATAACTACGATATTCTGAACGTTAAAAATATAATACTTAGTTGTTCTCATATCGATCAAGGATTGGGCTCAACATTAGAAACTAAACTAAAGGAGCCCTCAATGCCTAAAACTTCCGAAAAATATTTGGAGGTTGTGTAATGTGCAATAATTAAATAAGAGTGACTGGGATCAGGTTAGGTATTCCGATACTTAAAAAATGTTTAACCTTTCACCGGGTTATACATTTTATACATAAGGTTTACATATCAAAACAGATGGAGAAGTTAAGACATACAATCCTCCTTGTTTATGCTGATAAAGCGTTTGCAGCCCTGACCATGTGTGTACTCAAACAACGGTATGGGTTACAAGGGTTATAAGAAACTCTTGCGGACCTATTTCTGTGGGCAACGCATTTTGAGCCGCTTGATTCTAATGCCCTGCAGCAAATAGTTGATATTTTTTCCACAGGAGATTTACAACAATTATTCCTCAGATTTAATACAGATGGTTTGTAGACATCGTGCTGAAATTATACAGACACGTAAAGACTGCGTCACCAAATAGGCAAAGGACCCTATGTTAAAGGCCAGCTTAAAGAGAATTTCACCAACTTGTACCAACTTCTTTAGTGCGGAGAAATTTACTGCTACAGTTGAGAAAGCTGGTGGAATTAGGAAATGTTTTGGCTAAAGGCTGACACGTCTTCTGCCTCGCAGGCTGAAGCGAAAGAGTCTCGTGGTCCCTCGCAGGGATCCAGGTTTCCTCACAAGCCCTCACAGGGTTATTCTCATCTAGTTTCGGCTTGTCGACACAGTAGCGCACAGGTGCATTGTGTTGGAAAAATTCCGCCTTCGCAAAGTGGACACAACTGCTGTAAACCACCCTCGCAGGGTGTTCATGATATTCATACACTATCAGTTCAGTACAGTTCAGTCGCACCGAAAAGTCGCAATTTTCGAGGCTGTTCAGGTGGAAAACAAAATAATCAGCAAAAGTACGGGCAAAAGTGTGCATCTTCACCTACCCATAGGAATGACGGAAAACGACGTAGGTATTGTCCCGTTTAGAGCAGGTCGTCTCCTTCAGTTTCACAACCCATGGGAACAAATGAATGCACCAGATTATATCTTAAACATTATAACCGGGTATCGCATGCCCTGTTTGTCGGTACCCACTACTTGGTCACCCAGGTGTTATGAGCTCAAATCTAAATATCCCAGTATCTGTTGCAATGACGTCTATCATAGATATCATGAGGGAGTTCTAGAACGAGCTGTGGCCTCGCCAAGCTTCCTCTCATCGATGTTTCTTGTCCTGAAAGGCAACGGTTCGGCCCGTTCGATATTATACTGGAAACGATTAAACCAGTAAAAATCAAAACAGATCGATTCAAACTAATAAATTCACATCGAATACCAGATTTTGTGCAACCTCAGGATTGGCTATGCAATGCATGCTACGCCTCGTCTATAGAAACCAATTGCTCGAAATGGCTTGTTTACCTTTTGGTCTAAGCACAGCCTAGACCTTCGCTACGGTAACAAATTGGATAGCTCAGACTCGGGCAACGAGGCATCTGAATAATAGTCTATCTCGGCGATTTTTTGATAGAAATCAGAACCTGTCAGTGTTTCTAGGAATTTATTGGGATCCATGGTTGAACCGTAAGCGTCTTCTCGACGAAAAAATACCAGGCCTGTTGGACATAATAAGTCACAGGCTGCGGAGGCAACGAACAACTCTCAAAGAACTTCAAAGCCTCGCAGGCTTTCTCAATTTTGCGAGCCATGTAGTTCCCAAAGGGAGGCTCAAGTTTCGAGCGCTTTTTAGCTTCGTAAACCAAGGGTTGAGGTCAGACTTCAGGATCATGCACACTCTGCCCCTCGTAGCTCTAGACGACTGGGTGTGGTGGCATCAGAATTGCCAGAACCCGTCGGCTATACATAATATGCCACCTCCTTCGCACAACCTGTCTCTCTCGGGTCTGTGGTCAGAGGGGAGAAAAACCTCCAGGGCAACTAAAAGGAGATGTTGGCAATACTAAAAGTGTTCCAAAATTATTACGGTATTAATTCAATGCAACAGCAAGTCTGTAGTCGCATACCTTCGTTACGGAGGAGGTACCAAGTCAGTACCTCTCCTAGAACTGACCAATAAACTGTTTGAATAGCAGAGAGTTGTCACATATGAATGCCTTCTATATATCCGGCATGTACAACAGCCACTCGGATCATCTGTCCAGGTTTCGTTTCAAATTCAAATGACTTTATTGTGGAATCATAGGTATACAAGATCTTGTTCGTAGAAGATACAATAATGTGTCCAACTATGTCCAGCCGCAGAGGCGTGTGGCGCCGGAGTGGCATCTGACTCCAGAGTGTACAAATAAAGTTTTTTCCAGATGGGGAGTTCCACTAGTTAAGTGATTCTGGATCAGCTCGACGACAAAGCCCAGTTTCACGATGCTTTCTCCCAGAGGTGGGTACTATACTACAACCTAGCGTGGGTGTTTCCTCCACCATACCTAATTCCCAAAGTGTTGAGTTATCTCAATTAAGCTCAGGGAACGTACCTTCTTGTAGGTCCACGATGGGAACGTGTTTTCTGGAGTCCCGATATCAAATCGAGTACTCTAGCAGCTCCATTCACACTTACCTTTACCATCTAGAAAAAGTCCTGATCGACATAATGACAGGACTACTACCACCGAATGTTCTAGACATGACTCTTAGAGGCATGGAAATATAGGTGCGGACTGGGTCTCTAACAGACTGAAATGATAGCCAACTCCAACTTCTGGAGAAGTCATGGCGTCCATCGACTCATAAACTGTATAGTGCAGCGTGGACATGATGGGTTTTTTGGTCTCAAACTGTCTCAAAGTCACCAAGTTATCCCTTCAACTCCAACAGATAGTAATTTGGCAAGTTTTTTGACAGATTTACATTTAATTCACAAATTTATCATTTAATACTATCTTGTTACACAAGTCGGTAGTATCAACCGTTTGCAATCCCGAATTATCCGGTCAGTTAAGTAATAATGTGCTGGTAAAACACGTTCTAAAATCTATAGCGTTACAGAAGCCGGTATCTCGTGCAAAGCCCCCCATTTAGAACATTAACGATTTGGCTAGTTACTTATAAAACAATCGTATTGATGAAGCTAAATTTCAAGTTTTTTTTTTCAAGTGCAGAGGCATACTGCCACTCTACTTCTCCTATGCCTTAGGAGAAGGATACATGATTCTACTTTGCTAAGTATTAGTTCAACAAACTACTTGATTCAAAATAATGCGCTAGTTTTTGGCCAATTTGCGTTTCTAAAACCGATTCTGTGGATTATATGCAATCTGGCTGAAGGTAATTTAATAATCTAGAAAATAAAAACTTGAACCTAGTTTATTGGGTTAATCAAATGATCTCCCTTTTAGAGAATCGTTGTATTTCAGCAAAATCCAGTAATTTGTTCATAAATATTGGAGGTGAACCAAGACCTGCCTCAAAAACCCTAGTGGCAGGCTGGATCAAATCTTTATTCGTGGAAGCTGGTATAAAGGTCTCCCCTGGGAGTTGTAGATCAGCTGTTGCCTTAAAAAATTGGGTTGATTAATAATTATCCTATTGAAGATATAATAGGTACTAGCAAGAGGAAATTGGAGATCGCAAAATACTTTTTTGCAAATTCCATAGACGTGAAGTTATGCCCAGCATTAATCAATCTTCGGTAACCATATTATTTAATACAGTTGATTAGATGTTTATATGATTTATTGATTCTTATTATTCATATGATCTATTGATCACTCAGTCTCACTCGTCCTGGGACATATGTACGTATGGAATGGTTTACTTTAATTAATAAGTATCTGATTATTTTCTGCGCAGCATCAGATCGTATTTTTTCTAAGCCTATTAGCTTACCTTATTACCTATCTTACATAGGTAATTTCTCTTTTGTATTACTAATATTACTTTACAGCAAATATATTCTATTATATTATTAAGTCACATTGGCGTCCTCCGTCACTTCCACCAGGCGATAACAAACACGTCTCAATTAAATAAGCTTCGAATAACGGTACAGTCAAATTAATAGCAGCATTTTACCTGAAAATAAAACGCATATTAATTTACTTACCTTATTCGAAGCTTATAAATCATTTCTGCCTGGTGAACAAGACTTAATGAAGTTAAAATGGCGATCGGGTACTTACCCCACCACTGCCAGGCGGAAGTGACGTGTCAGAAAGAGACAGGAACATTGGAAAAGGAAAGGTATAGTTAGACGGAAACGGAAGTGCCTATCTCAATTAAATAAGCTTCGAATAAGGTAAGTAAATTAATATGCGTTTTATTTTCAGGTAAAACGCTGCTATTTACTATTCCCACACTCGTGCGTTTTCTTTCCCAATTGTCAAAATAATGTCTGTGATTCATGCAAATATTTCTAAAAAAAGATACTAACTTGTTTCAATATCAGATTAAAAGTAATTTTAATTAAAATTTAAGCATAAATTAATATAAGTATCGGCCAAATTAAATTTATAAATATAAAAAAAGTTGACTGTATGAAGTGCACTGCCATAGTCTCTGCTTAGGAAGGTATATATTCTTTTACGGTTGGCGCCATTTTGGATATTCAGGTTTATTGTGTTTTTATTATTTTATTAAATTGCTTAATTTTTTCGCAACTTTATTAAAAATAGTTGTTCAATACAACGTGTGGGACTGTTATTTAAACTCGTTCCGACTGTCTACCCTCGCCTTCGGCTCGGGTCAACACCTGTCGTAACTCGTTGTAATAACATAAATCCCACACTTGTATCGAAAACTACTATATTTCACTTAGGCATTATACAGATGCGCTTGTAAAACGTCCAGAATATAAAAAAAAAGCTCTACCACCAGTTCACAACGCGACCCACCTGAGAAGAACTGGCAAGAAACTCAATGTCTAGTCAAGCAAGCTCCCGGTTACTAGTCACATGATCAGTGGCTAAACCAAATTATGTGCCCTATGGATGGCTCGAAAAACTTTAACTGTGGTTCGTCACAACCTGCGCCAGGGTCGGCAGCGCGTGTGTAGCGCCCCTGGTGTGGCAAACGTCCATAGGCTACGGTAACCAAACATCAGATGGGCCGTCAGCTTATCTGCCATATTAGTAGTATAAAAACTTGAGAGGTGTCAAGAGACACCCGGATGGAACGAAGTTCCTTTCGATTAATTAGTGAAGGAATTGTAATAAAATTTTATTTTTTTAATAAGACAATGACCTGTTGTTCTCAATTTCATACGTAAACCGTGTTTTCACATGTAATGAGTTGAGATACTCGGTAAAACAGATCACCTGCAGAATATTATCATCTACATACCTTTTCCACAACCTGATCTGACCTTGGACATCCTGGCATAAAATGTCTTCTAAGTTCTCCGAGATGTGGAATTCAGTGATTAATAAACTTGAACGTAAAACTGTGCCAATTAAAATTGACGTAGTGAGTGTAGTGTGTCGCCGGCCTTATCCTTCGTTGTAATAACAACGGAGGGCAGTTCGACAAGAAATAACTTCGTGGTTTATGTCGATCCTCGCCTCAGTCAAACCGCGACCACGGGCGCTGCAACGTGCTCGAAACGTCGGGGAATGTAAGTAAATAGTATTTCGCGTGAAGTCCCGAATTCTATAAGTATGAATACTTATATACTTTTAAATACATACATATTATACATAGAAACACCCAGACTCTTGAGACAAACATTTATGGGTCCTCCAGACCGACAGAAACCCACGACCTCCAGCGTCGCAGGCGGTATCATTACCGACTGCGCCACAGAGGCAGTCAAAATAAAAAAGCAACTAGTAGAGCTTACCTCGTCTCTGCTCCAGTGACAGTAGTATACACAGTAGGTTGCGGCGTGATCGGCGTTTGAGGAGAGGACCCTGACCCCAGTCCTCGGGTCAATGTGAATGAGTTCGTTTTCTTCAAGATGGATTTTGGACGGAATAGCTGGCCTGGCGCTGTAAGGAATGAATAAATAAGTAAATAAATATTCACGGACATTTCACACAACGCTATCTGATCTAAAAGTAAGCTAGGAATAACCTGCTTGTGTTATGGATATCAGACTACGGATATTAATACTTATATACTTTTAAATACATACATATTATACATAGAAACACCCAGACTCTTGAGACAAACATTTATGGGTCACACAAATATTTGTCTCCGCTGGGAATCGAACCCACGACCTCCAGCGCCGCAAGCGGTATCACTACCGACTGCGCCACAAAGGCAGTCAATGAATGAATGTTTATTGAAAATATTGCGATGCTTTGGGTGATATAACAGCTATCATAAGTTACTGAAAAACAGGTTACCGATTGCAAAATGAATACCTATGTAATTTTAAGGACTTTTTTAAGAACGCCATCTAACTAGAGCTAACTACGCTAATAGATGCTTGTGCTATAGGATCTACACAACTGACAAACTTACTTATTATATTCTATATCATAATTAACACGTTCCGGGACACTCGACTTTTTGCAAAGTTTTGAATATGACACCACAAATTCCCATACATTTTATCATACCGTCTATAAACGTACTACCGTATTATGTATACTTGTAATTTTTTGAAACGACAACACCGGCCACAGACGTCAGCGCCGCGTTGTAACTTGTACGGTAGTCTACGGCTGACGGCGGTGTGTACTTAATGTTTGGTACATGAGCCCTATGTACAGACGAATTGGAGAATGCATGGTCAATCCGAAACGAAATTGCTTTGCACTGAGAATTGACGCCATCTCTCGGATAACATTGGAAGTCAAGTATCTAGCGTTGCCGATTTTTTTAATACCTCACACAGGAACGCGATTATTGTCGAAATAGCAACTCATTAATCTTTTGAGTAATGTAAATATGCCATCTAGTACATTTTTTGTGATTCTAAGGTGTCTATGCAATATTATATTCGAGTAAAGTTGCGCCATCTAGTGGAGTTTTTGTGAATTTAGACTGAAATGTGCATGGGATTATAGATCTTAAGGGGCCCATGCAATATTGGAGGTGACTGTACCTATGTGTGTGTTGAAAAATAACTCGACAAGAGTTTACTGTGACACATACGAACGATCGAAGTCGCGTGTTGTGACACTAAATCACGTGCTTCCTAGATATATTATGGGAAGCTACGACTATCGACGGTTTGCCAGATGTAATGAAATGAACTTCACCGCCCTTAGCCGTACTGTCACGTAGCGAGATACCGAGGTACCGTGTCGACAAGCAGTCTGTCCCGGAATGTGTTAAACATAATATTTATTTAAATTCCATAACACTCTTTCGACTTTTAAAAGTACTGTGAATAATAATTCACAGTAGGTACTTTTAAAAGTCTGTTTTAGAATTCTGTCTGTATCAATATATACAGATACGTTACAGTACACCAACTATACTTTTATATTAATGAAATTATCTTTTTTCAACTAGATTATAAAGTAACATTTATTAACGTCAAGGTTGTTCCTGCTATATTTACATTAACTGCCATATTCGCAAGGCAATAAGATGAGCCTGTGAGGAAGAACAGGCAATAAAACTCAGTGCCACTCTTTTCAAATAGTCTGCAATTTCATTACAAGAAATAATAAACTACAGTAGTTTTCTAATTAAAGAAATACTTTGCACAAGCGACGTTTAACGGGTGCGTCCGTAAAATGTACAAAAAGACATTTAGGATTTTGGAAATATTCAAGAACTCACTTTATTAAATGACGCTGAAATGGAACCTTAAATTCTTAAAAGATGGGACTACATTAACACCGAAAAAACCTCTGAAAATCATCGAAATTTACCTTTGTCAATTTGATTATTCCTGTAATTTCGATGATTTTTAATAATTTTGAGAGGTGCTTTTTCTAATGTAAATAATTATTTTGTAACAATCACACGGTGTTAATGTACTTTCATCCATTAAGAATTTAATTTAATGTTCCATTTTAGTGTCATTTAATGAAGTGAGTTCTAGAATATTTCCAAAATCCTAAGTGCATTTTTTGCGGACGCGCCCCTTAAAACAATTACTAAATACACTACTGTAACGTAGATATTACAAACTTAAACAAGCAATAAGACGTACGATACACGTAGTCAAACCAGGGTAATTTCAATAGAATTTTCTGAAAGTGCCACGCCACTGTCAATGTACCGCCTCGCGTACCTATGGGATACACCGAACATTGAAGATATTGTGTAAGTATGGACGAATGTCACGAATGCATATCAGCAGTTTCGTATGTGAGTGCGATGTATACCACAATATAATAAAGTACAGAAAGCAATCTTGTGTATCTACTTTACGTTCGGCTACGCACACTCTCGCTCAAACAAGTATCACAAATTACTATCACAATCCTCCGACCTTATGTTCGTGAGCGGTGTCTATGTGTGAGTAACCCGAGCGCACTTTGTATGTGCCCGCCCCTAAACTCGAAAGGTATAGTTTAGGTAACATTCTAAATACCCTGATTTATAACCTTGAGCGCACTTCTATCATACACGCCAGTGACTCTAGATACATCTGGACATATTTCTTGTCAGCTACGGTAACCACTTTCGATGGAGGGCTTGAGTATTGGTAAAAAAAATCTTTGCAAAACATACGAAATTACTTCTGCATTTCATTACGTCAAACATGACTTATCATACTTTCATATGTTAGAGTGTATTACTAGTTATATTATACGTACCGGGTATTAATCCCCCTTGGTCCTTGGTGGTAAGCGATGACCCTCTAGTCATGCCAGTGCCGGGGACTTGCAGCATATCTGGGGCAGGTGTCACCTAAAATATAAACAGTAAGTATTGTATTTATGCGGAATGCTAAATTTATACATGCTAATTTATACGTAGCGTGCGTTCGCAATATTTGGTCGTGCCACTGTAACTCCCAAACGAATTGATGGATCCCTGCGATGCGAAAATATAATTAGTTGGAACATGTCTAAGGAAACCTAAACGCGGACGAGATGCGCGCGCTACGCAAAATCTGCGGAGTAACGCTCGCTCGCTCGGAATGAAGATGTAAGAAAGAGAGTTGGTCTGGAAGAGAGTGTCGGTGTTGAAGTAAGAAAGGGCATGCTACGATGGTTCGGGCATGTGGAACGAATGGGACATGAAAGAATGACAAAACAGATATACAACGCGAAAGTGGATGGACGTAGGAGTCGGGGAAGGCCACGACACACCTACTACGACCAAATTAATCGTGTGTTAGTTGAAGGTGATGTCAAGAGCCGAAGGAACCGACGTGCATGCATGAAAAGAAAAATGAAAGTTGAAGAAGCAAGTGAGGTGTGTATGGACCGTGCCGTGTGGCGCTCGGTTCTTTCTGCCTACCCCGCAAGGGCTTTGGCGTGACGGTAGATAGATAGATAGATGTCTAAGGAAGGTTCTATGCCGAACGGTGTAAATTGCTAAACATCCGCTAATGGGAGAAATGCATGGAAAAGAACAGCTTTTAAGATATACGGTCTGAAAAGCAATCGTAGTCCCGCTTGCTCAGTATTCTATAACGGTCACTGCATTATAATGTCGGCCCTGAAATAGGTGAGCAAATTTTTCTAAAGTAACATAGGTCTCTCTTGCCTGATCTCCACCTTTTTGTGCCATAGCGCTGCGACTTGACCAGCTCCTATCGATGTATGGACCCTGGGAGTACCATAAACGATCTATTCAATAGAGGAAAGCCTTTTATATATCTCACCTCAAATTTAGAAGGTCTTCTCACTCTCTTCTTAGCTTCTTCATCTCTCCTCAACTCTGGCTCTTTATGCCAATCACCTTGGTCCATTGCCAGCGATGTATGGACCCTAAGAGAGCCATAGAACGACCTATTCACTAGAGGAAAGCCTTTTATATATCTCACCTCAAACCTAGAAGGTCTCCTCAATCTCTTCTTAGCTTCCTCATCTCTGCCTCTTTATGCCAATCACCTTGAACAGTTTCCATCTATGTATGGATCCTAGGAGTACCATGGATGATCTATTCACTAGAGGAAAGCCATTTATATATCTCACCTCAAACCTAGAAGGTCTCCTCAATCTCTTCTTAGCTTCCTCATCTCTGCCTCTTTATGCCAATCACCTTGACCAGTTTCCATATATGTATGTATGGATCCTAGGAGTACCATGGATGACCTATTTACTAGAGGAAAGCCTTTTATATATCTCACCTCAAACCTAGAAGGTCTCCTCACTCTCTTCTTAGCTTCCTCATCTCTCCTCCTCATCTCAGCTTCTTTATGCCACAGTGCTGCCACCTGTAGTCTCCTATCTCTACCGACTTGCTTCTCAATAACCTTGACGAGTTCCCATCGATGTATAGACCCTAGGAGTACCATGGATGTAGGGCTGTCAACTAGTGGGAAGCTTTTGATTTCCTGTTGAAATTTTGGTGGGTGTTAGTTGGGTTTTAAGAAAAAAGAGTTATCAATTCTACTTTATGAAAACAGGGGGTAGGCAGAGGCAAATAATATGCCCACATTTCACACTCTGATTTTTAGAATGTGGCCCACGTAATAGGTGGTGAACAGTATTGCCATGTTGAGATGGACAGGCGCAGGTTGTGACTACCTGCTGTTGAAATTTTCAAGCCGCCTTAAAAAGCCTTCAACTTTGCTTAACGACTGCCATTTTACTGGCACCCGGGATCAACGGCTTAACGTGCCTTCCGAAGCACGGAAACGCTCAAATAAATGTCACAAAGTGGTCACATGGGTGTCATTCATCCAAGAACTGGCCATAGTAAAAGTTGCTTACTGCAGTGATCGTTTACGAACACTGATACTGGGCCACGAGCGCTTCACCTTAACACTAATACTCAAACAATCTTATGACTATATCTATTTATATGAACGGTATGAGTAAAGTATAATACCTTATTTCCTTTGAGCAGTTCCTTAAGATGTTGGAAGGTCATTCGGTTCCAGATGTATTTGACGTCACGAACCATGAAGTCTTCGACGCAGATATCATACATACCTGAAATGGAGACCAATATATCTCATCAATCACTCTGAAACTAATGAATTCATTTTAAAAACGTATGAAGCAGAGGGTTCCGTTGAAACAAGAAAGCAGTGAGGTCGTTCTCACCTGACTGCCCTTCTCTAACACTTTTATTGTGAAAGTGAAAGTTCAATCCGATTGACGTTGTCATTTTTGTTTTATTTCAAACTTTGAACAGATGATCCACGTGACCTAGTGTCGTACCTAGTCGACAGAGTCACAGCTACAGACAAAGTCTCGCCATAAGCCCCTCTGCACTCTATTTTATAGAGAGGGGCTAAAATCAAAGAAATTAAAGACCGTCATTGGAGGAAAAGTATTTAATCTTAATATTGGTGATAGCAAAATTTGCTGAAAGGAAACATTCCTTTATTTTCAAAAGTAAGTAAAACTGCATTTAAAGTTTTTCAAAAATCACCTGCTTGAGCCGGGAATCGAACCGATGAGATGTGAAAAAAAAACAGCCTGTATTTTATGATACCACCCGAAACGTCTTTTATAGGGAACAATTTCTTTTAAACAACATAGTATCTTAAACTATCTGGTAACGCGGTTTTCGAGATATAGCCTCGTGTGTGACAGACATACGGGCAGAGAAGTCTCAATAACAGGGTCCAGTTTTTACCCTTTGGGTACGGAACCCTAGATATGTCAAAAATATGCCATATTTTTATCAGCATCATTCGTATCATTACTTAAACAGTCCGAAATTTCGTATAAATTGTGTGTACCTAATCCACATCCATATCATACAAAATGTCTTTTCGATAAGTTTAAAAAACCGGTCAAGTGCGAGTCAGACCCCTGCACGGTCTGCCAAAGACTCGCTTCTGTTGAGTTGAGCCCCCCCCCCCCCCCCCTAAATTTTTATTTGTATTCTGTTTTTTTTTCTCTGTATCAGAAATACAGCATCTGTTATTCAAATACAACACTATCTTTTTTTTTTTTTTTTTTTTATATTCAGCTCGCCAAATTGACGTCGCCACGATGGATAGCCGTGGCGCATCTTGCGATTGGGGGCCACTTCTTACAGTGGTCCTCAAGTTGGCGGCCCTGTGATGTGCCTCTTCACGCTCCTCTTAAAGAACCCGGGGTTGTAAGATGAGGGAAACACGTGTGCGGGCAGGTCGTTCCAAGTTTTTATAGTTCGACAGAGGAACGATCTTTTGAAACGCTCGGTTCTGGCGAAGATTCTCTCCACTGTGTATGAGTGGCATCTCTGCCCGGCACGCGTTGTTCGGGATCGGAAAGGTGATGGTGGAATCAGATTGAAGAGCTCTTCAGAACATTCGCCGTGATACATTCGGTAGAAGGCAGCCAAGGACGCTACGGTTCTTCGCTGCGCCAACGGTTCGAGGCCTCCCGTCACCTCAGGACAACCAATTATTCGGACAGCACGTCTCTGTATAGCGTCAAGTGCGTCCAACAAGTACCTCGCGGAGTCATCCCAGAGGTGAGAACAGTACTCGACGCAGGGACGAATCTGCGTCTTGTACAGCAAACATCTCTGATGTGGCGTGAAGTACCGTCTCACCTTATTTAGGACTCCGAGTTTCCGCGAGGCCAGCCCAATACAACTCTCTATGTAGTTTTTGTGATTGAGCTCACGCCGGACGTCTATACCGAGAATCTCCAGGTTGTCCTTTAGTGGAACCGTAATGTTCTGAAGAGAGGGTAGGGGTAGGAATGGGGACTTCTTAGCTGTAAACGCACACGCCTGCGTTTTTCTGGCATTGAACTCGACCAGGTTGTCTGAACCCCATTGGGCAATGCGACCCAGGTCCCGGTCGAGATCCGCCACGAGTTGCCGTCTCTTTTCGTCCACGTCACAACGCCCATCCGCTGGGCGGCCAGAATAGCTCCCATGCAGAGTACTGTCATCTGCATAACAATGAATGCACCCAAGGGACAGCATGTCATTGATATGCAGAAGAAAGAGAGTTGGGGACAATACCGATCCCTGTGGTACCCCGGCATTTACCTGCAAAAAGCAGGAAGCCTGACCATCACAGAGGACCCGCATACGTCGCCCGTGCAGGAAGCTGGCCAACCAGCGGCATAACTGAGGCGATAAACCATATGCCGGCAGCTTGGAAAGAAGCGACGCATGCCATACCCTATCAAAGGCTTTAGCAATGTCTAGGCCAATAGCCAGAGATTCGCCGTGCCTCTCCATAGCCTCACCCCAGGCGTGCGTTACGTACGCTAGGAGGTCACCCGTTGATCGTTTCGGCCTGAAGCCATATTGGCGATCGTTAATTAACGAGTGATCCTCCAGATAGCGCATGAGCTGTTTGTTGATGATTAGCTCGAACACCTTGCAGATGACGGTGGTTACGGCTATGGGTCGATAGTTGGCCGGATCCGACCGATCCCCTTTCTTGGGGATCGGCTGGACGTTCGCCTCCTTCCAAGCCTCCGGCACTTCTCCCGAGGAATAGGAAAGGCGATACAGGCGTGTTAGCGTTGGAGATAATTCAGCTGCACAATTCTTCAGCACCACTGCCGGAATGCCATCAGGACCACTGGCTTTCCGCGTGTCGAGTGACTGTAGCACCGCTCGCACATCGCACTGCCGGATTTTAATATCCGGCATCGTGGCTCCACAGTTGGCGATAGTGGGAGGTTGCTTGCCACAGTCATCAACCCGGGAATTAGCCGCAAAGAGATTGGCCAGCATTTCCGCTTTCTCTTGGGCCTTGTGAGCCAGTGATCCGTCAGGATAGCGTAGCGGCGGCAGCGAAGGCTTACAAAAGTTGGCCTGCACGGCTTTGGCCAGTTGCCAGTATCCACGGCTGCCCGTCGGATGAGACGTGAGCTCCTGGCCAAGCCGCGTGACGCGCTGGGCGTCCGCTCTCTTGAAGGCCCTCTTACTGGACCTAGTGGCTCTGTTGTACGCTGCCTTGAGTTGGGCCACATTCGGGTCGCGCACAGCCCGAGCCCTGATCCAGGCGCGGTAAGCCGTCTGTTTTTGTTGAACAGCTACGGCGCACTCACGCCCGAACCAGGGGCGGGCTTTGCGGATGCTGGCAACATCAGTGTATGGAATATAGTATTCCATACCTAAAGCTATCTCACCAGCAACCGCAGAGGCGCTTTCCGATGAAGCCCTCCCTGCAAAGCAGCGCTGACTCCACGGGACGGCTGCAAAGTATTCTCGTAGTCCGTCCCAGTAACGCGTCTAGCCCAAATATATGTCCTTCCGAGGGCTTACTCGGGACTCCCGGCAGTAGAAAGTTGTAAGGCATCGTGTGGTTTTAGTCGGTAGGAGACCGGTAAAGCATCCTATTAGGATTTCCACACGTAAAAGAAGCACAAAAATTTGTCAAGTAATTGGACCCTCTATTGGACTGGGCCAGGACTCAGATTCAGGACCACAGCGCGCCAGTCGATCACACTACAAACTACGCCACCAAGGCAGTCATAAAATTAATTGACATGAATTATCTTTTAAAAACCCCAACTGTGTACTTACGAACAGTAAGTACTTAAATAGATAAAGAGCAATACGATAATTAGCAATCAGCGTTATGTGACGAGGTGGCCGAGTGGTTAAGGCGTTGGACTGCTAATCCAATGTGCTCTGCACGCGTGGGTTCGAATCCCATCCTCGTCGACGCTTTTTGGACACTTGCTGTGTATTTGTAGGTTGTTTTTGTTTGTATAGTGGAATTCAACAGATGTAAATAATATAGTAAACAAAGCAATTGGATCTTGACTGCTCCATAATTACTTACGTTTAATTATCAATCCTGATCATAGTCGTTTCAAGGAACTCTAGTTAGATTTATGCGGACATTTCGACACTAATAAACCTTTAGATTATAGAATAATTTCATGAAAAATACTCGGATGGTAAAAATTTAAGACTGTCATTTTTGCTTGTCATTAAATTATTTTTTCTCAGACTTGTTTGTCTTTGCCATAGTGTTGTAAAACTGTTGTACTGGCCAATTGATTTTAAAAGGAGGTCATTGTTTTATCAATCTGTCAGTTCGAAAAAATGTACTTACTTTCATAATATAACTTATTGACCCAGAGAGCGACGAGTGCGAGTCTTTGCCCCTTTCACACGTACCGGTTGCCGGGTGCCGGGTACCCGGGTGTATGGCCGTGTACTATAGCTTTCACACGTAATGGCGTAATTTGCCCGTCAACCGCTTGCATTCGCCGCCGGTTGCCCGGCACCGGCTACCCGGCAACCGGTACGTGTGAAAAGGCACTTTGAGTTTGGGTCTTCGATTCTACAGTATAGACGATTTTGCTTTCGTCCGTATGTGTGTGTGCATGTCAGTTTCGGTCTAGAAGACGCATTTGTTAACCAATTTTCTCCAAACTTGGCACACATGTTCTTTGATTTAAAATCATTGATCTACGAAAAGATAAAAATACAACTTTTGTCGAAAGTTTTTTTAATAGGGCGGAAAATAAGGGAGAAAAAGGGCCCCGTTATATATGATGGGATTATAAGGGATATAATTCCTCACAGGTTTTTTTTTCCTGGGCGCTCGCGAGGTCTACTCTTCGCAGAAGTACTTGTATTCAATTGGGACTAACTAAGTATTTGTGCGACCCAGAAATCGTCAGAAGGATTGTTTGGTTATTAGAAATCTCTCAAAATGTCTTAGTCTGCTTCTGTAAGAACGGCGAGCAGCCAACGAGGCGTCTACACATTTTATCATCCCTAAACTAATATATTATTGTAAATAAATGATTATACTATTAAATTTTCTAAAAGTTTCTTTTTTTTTAAAGATCCTTTAATTAAATTAATATAAAAAGTTATTGCACATAATAATATAGATATACCGAATTACATGATTTGATGAATTTGGCGATTGATATACCGAAGTAAATGAATGTACGGTGAACTAGATATAACTCAATGATTACTTACATAATTAGAATCAGTTTAGTTACAACACTATGATCATAGACAACTTCTGTCAAAACATGACATGTTTACATGATTGCTGAGCTGTCCAGAAAAAGACTATAACTTGGTAAGATAAAAAACCGGCCCAAGTGCGAATCGGACTCGCGCACGAAGGGTTCCGTACCAAAAAAAAGGGGGTCTCATACTTGTTGTATGGGACCCCCTTTTTTTTGTGATACAACCTCATGACAAACAGACGGACAGACGGACTTCGGGCGGGTGGCGGAGTCTCAATTATAGGGTCTATCCTTTGGGTACCTCTTAAAAAGAATTGAAAAATGTTTTGAAAAAGTGTCACTTTCTCAAAATATGCGTATTGTTTTTACTTACGACTGGCAGATGAGAGTAGATCCGGCAAATAAGGCAGCTTCTTAATAAGGATAATGCTGTCGAAACAAGACGGCTGTAGTAGCGAGGCCGTCGCGTTGGCGGCAAGTACCGACGCCATTATAGGCAGGAGATGGGTTACCTGATAAGAGATATTAAAAATTATGTATTTTTCTATATTCAGCTAGCCAAAATAAGCTGTTCCACCTATCACACCCGGCTATCCCATCAGAGAGGGAAAAATGGAATATTTTTTCCACTCTCCCCCCCTGGGTGAGGATGATCATTGCATTAATTTTGCTAGCGGTTTGGCCCTGTGGTGTGAAGAAAGGAATTGAAATGTTGCTCTTATCCTTAGACCATATATCACGGGACTAGCCTTTGCGAACCACCGCATACAAAAATATTCTGCCAGTTTTCATACAAGTGAAGGGGGAAACACAAAGACATATAAAATTTCATTGCATTTAAAAATGTATTAATCGACAAACGCGTAATGGCTGTTGTGTGTTAATTTTTATTGTACAGTCAACTACAATGAAATGTACTAGTTTAATCATATAAAATGATGTACTGATGTACAGTGCTTTTTATAAAGCCAAAAGACCAAATGGTCATGTGCAATGGCAGAAAACAATGCTTAAGTAAGGCGCATCCTGTGGTTAGATGATCTAAGCTCTAATCCTACCCAGGTGAGATGGATGAGCGGCGAAAGTAATCTGCCAGGTGGGATAGGTGCACAAATTCGGAATGTAATATTCCAATTTTCCCTCCCAGGTGGGATGGCCGGGTGGCATAAGTGGAACAGCCGGCAAAATGACCCCGCCCGCCTGATGGATAACCATGGCGACATCTAGCGAATTGAGGGTCGTTTCGCACAATCCTTAAGAGCAGCAGGCAGTGGGCCTCAAGTTTTTGTGGTGTGGCCAACTTCCATATCCATAGGCTACGATAACCACTTTCAATCAGGTAAGCCGTAAGCTTGTCTGCCACCTTTTTTTTTATTTAACAGAACTACAACTACAGACTCTTGATCCGTACCATTGTGGCATAACAAAATATGGATATATGGGTATATAGGGTCGTGGGGTATCCTTCCGAGGGCTTACCCGGGGCTCCCAACCGTAGGCTGTTAGGTAGGATATGTGTGGTTTTTAAGCGGTATATGAGTCTGGCATAACATCCACAAAATTTACCCTCGCGTAAATAAAAAAAAATGGGTATGTAGAACTGTAGAGATTGTATTTGTTGATTTAAATAAATAAATATTGTTGGAAATTCTCACACAACATCATCTAGCCCAAACTAAGCTATAACCTTGTGCTATGGGATCTAGACAACTGATAGACATACTTATATATTTCGAAATACATACATATTATACATAGAAAACACCCAAACTCCGAAACAAACATTTGTGGTTCACACAAATATTTGGACCGACCTGAGAATCGAACCCAGGACCTCCAGCGCCGCAGGCGGTATCACTACCGACTACGCCACAGAGGCGGCAGTCATTTAGTAAGGAAGCATAATATTTATACAACTACTATCAGGGTCAAATGTTTGACTAACCATCATTAGAGTGATATATATTCAAAACTAGACCAACGCACCTGTCCTGTCATCTCGCTAACGATAACGATAGTAGACACAGTGTGTGTGACAGCGCCTGTGAATGCCGCTGCTCCCACTACCGCGTAACCACCTATGAAGTACAAAATACACATGTTATATTTATCATCTTAGCTACTGCATTGATATGCAAAGTCCAAAGATCCGATTCGAAAAAAATACCAACTCGTGTAATTAAATAGTTATGTAATAGTATAAGGTGAAATGTGGGCGTATTTATGCCTATGCCTCTGCCTACACCTTCGGGGATAAAGGCGTGATTATATGTATGTATATAATAGTTATTTATTAGTGTCATAAAGTATGTTTTTCTTCTATTAATGAGAAAAAAACACTTTTCGACACTGGAGGGCAACTACCTTAAATCCTTTAGTTAGCTCATATTACTTAAAACAAAAATTCCTTTATTTTTAAAACGAAACAAAACTACATTCAAGAATTTTCTAAAATTTGCTTGTCTCACCCGGGAATCGAACCAAATACAAATTTAAAAACAGATACCCTAGACATTGTATTACAGTTACACGAATCGGTCGAGTATGTAATTATAAAATTAACCAATAAACCATTAAGAATATTGGAAAGTCGGTCACCTGCCAACAATAACAGAATTCTAAGGGCTTCCCTTATTGAAAATTTCTACGTCTGGTCCAAACAAGAAGATTATTATTATTTAATGCGCGTAGTCCAGACCTAACGCTTGTCGTACTTGTTTTTATGAGGTTATGCATAAAATGAAATGTATAAAACTTATTATCATAACCAAAACAAACGCCTTTACCAAAACTAAAAGTTGCAGCAGAACATGGTAGTAGTAAAACCATAGATTTAGAATGTACAATTTTATGTTGAGAGTAGCGAAAAATTCTAAATCTATGAGTAAAACAGTCCTACTACAAAAATGCCTAACACATTTTCGCTTAAAAATCGCCTGCGCACGAGTCTCTTTCTTTAGAAAGCAGTTTAAATGGCACCACATAAAATAAACATACCCGGCAAAATCTTCTGTATATGACCACCATAAGCGACTCCCAGCGGACAAAAGTAGTGCATCAGTTCCCCAGTAAGTCTGCCCAGTGAGGCTCCCATCTTGAATGCCGGGACGAAGATACCCGCCGGCACTGGCAGAGTGCATGACACCATGCTTAGGAAATACTGGAAAGATAAATATTTTGATGCTTAGATTCCTATCAAACTGGGAGGGTTTTCTGGTGGGGTAGAACGACCCCCCGCCAGATGGACTGACGACCTGAAGAAGGTCGCAGGTAGTGACTGGATGCGAAAGGCGCAGGAACGTGTATTGTGGCGTCATTTGGGAGAGACCTACGTCCAGTAATGGACTACTATCATAGTAAGATAACGGCGAAAAGAATTAATACAAAGTACTTAACACTATTATATTATCTTTGTTAATACTAATTATTCTTAATAGAAAACAATTATTATTGTTGCTTGTAATCGGTAAAGTGTCAAACTACTAACCCGATTGTAAGAAATATATTACTAACCATTAGAAAGTCGAGACAGCGGTGCAGTAATAATAAATGTCAACAAATCTGGCATTATTGTAAAATTAATGACAATGACCTATGGACAGACAAAAGTTGTGGAGTCATCAGAAACTGCGGGGCTCAGCTAGTCATTGTTTATAAACTGATATTATAAACTTCCGAGATACACAGGGTTTTACCATGTTAAAATGATCTTTCCATTTCGGAACAGCCCTTCTTAAGAATAGCGCGTTCTAAACGAACAAACAAACATAAGAACCGGAATAAATAACATCAATTCTATTGTATTTATACAAGTGGGGTCAAACAGGTCTATAGGTAGCTATAGGAATGCTTTGTGGACTGTAAATTAGCCCAACTTGACATATGACGAGGTGGCCGAGTGGTTAAGGCGTTGGACTGCTAATCCAATGTGCTCTGCACGCGTGGGTTCGAATCCCATCCTCGTCGACTCTTTTTGAAGTTTTTTTTTATATTGGTAGCAATCAATTTTTTTTGTATACGTTTTACATTTATTACTATTTTAACGCTTTTTTATATTGTATTTTTTTTATCGTTTTTTTTACTGATTTTATGTTATGCGGTTGGCACTAGATAAATATCGACAAAATAGGTAAGATTTTTTTTATCAATCCAATACGTGTTCACACAGTGCACCATAAACAAATACGAAAATCTATACTGAAAGAAATATTCATAGGGAGGGAGAGACCCTAGGTGAGGCTGCAGTGGTAACCAAGGTCTGGGGGTATCCTTCCAAGGGCTTACCCGGGGCTCCCAACCGTAGGCATCCTTTCGCCGGGACATCCTTCCTGAGGGCTTACCCGGGGCTCTCAACCATAGGTTGCTGGGCGTTACGTGAGGTTTTTTAGTCGGTAAGAGTCATAGCATACTACGAGGATTTTCCCTCATGTTAAAAAAAAGAAAAAAAGGCATCCTTTCGGACTGTTGGTAACACCGTTAAGTTCCACTAAGGGGTCCAACAGGATTTTCAAATACTCATTGACCCACTACATAATAATGGTGGGGCTATAAGGACTTTTAAATACTTATGCACCCCCTTGTCTGTTAAAGATACTGGACATAAAATACACTTCAAATTGAAAATATTTATGATAGCTGTCAATACTTGTAATGTACAATCAACAATATCATACTTATATCATATACAAGATCGACAAAATTTAGGTAGGGAACAGTGGTTTTTAGTCGGCAAGAGTCCGGCTTAGCATCCATGACGGATTTTCCTCACGTAAAAAAAAAAGAGAGGGGAGGCTTGGAAAGGCAGTGTTATGACGGTAAGTTAGCAGAAGGCCACTGCTGGCCTTTACCAACTTACCGTCATAGGTTGATAGATTGATACTTACAATAGAAAAGAAGAATATGATGAGGCATCCAAAATGGTCAACTTCAGGCGTCTGCCAGTGAGACACTATGGAGGCTTGTTCGGCTGTCAACTCGTCGGTCCACGTGAAGTTCGAGAATAGGGATAGTACCTGAGAAGTATTGAGTGTACATTTTACTAAGAGATATTCCAAAAAATTCTATAGAAAATGGGGTGTTAGAAAAATTGAATAGGTTCAATAAAGTAAGAATTCATTTAAAGAACATTAAAAATATGACACCGTGACATCCTGCTGTAGTATATAGTGTATAGAACTTCCATAATAGCTGTACATTCTTCTTTCTTTCAAAATTATATATATAAGTATATTTTTGAATACTTGGCATATCTCGTGACCATGTGCCAAGTATTCAAAAATATACTTTTAGTAAAAACATGCCAATTCACATGCAAGTTACAGTAATCTACAAGGGTGTGATACATTAATATATTATACATACAAACAAATCACGGGTTTTCCTCAAATGGATAGACAGAGGCATAATATGCGACAGTTTTCATCAATATACGTGAAAAGCCTATTATCGTGTTGAAAACACCTACATAGACAGGTATGTTAACCGATTTATATAGGTATGTCTTTACCCTACTACCAGTAGGAAATATGTATAGGCATATAGACAACCTGCTATTGAAATCTTTAACCAGCTCGTAAGCATTCCGAAGCACAGAAAAACAAATAAAATGTCACAGACGGTCACCCGTCTCAGGACTGACCGCAGCTTATGATGCTTAACGTAGTGATCATTTATAGACCACTGAAATAGCGAAGCTACAAGCGCTCCAAAGATTCGTAGCAAACATGGGATCTGAAGGAGACACTCAAAACAGATAGGCCATTCAATTCAAGATGAGACCACACGTAACTACATATATTCATTTATACAGGCATAAAAAAAAACCAGTCTTTCTTTAACTAAGTACTATGAAGTGCAGTCAGTTTATCGTTCCATATACTTCAACATCTAAATACTGTTAATTCACACATAAATAACACCAGAAAATTAATAAGAAAGAAAAAACAGTCTGTGTATTACAGCAAAATAGTACAAAATTAGAAATACAAAACCGGACTTTAATTGAAAAAATTAAACTGATGCAGTAAAGTAAAGTTTCTATCAAAATCTATAAAAAAAAGTAAAGTATGGATCAAAACTATAAAAAGAAAGTAAAGTTTCGATCAAAAACTATAAAAAAACGGATGCATTCATTCAATCACTTACCGTCGCACTTTGCTGCAAAATTAAAAGCAAAGTAAATATCAATTTGGTATATTCGCAACACATTAATAAACTTTCATAACTTTTTTACTTAAACGCTTTTATTAGATTAACTTACAGTTTGTCTATAAAGTCGTGAAATTAAATGAGGGCGCTGCTGAATGCATGTATGCAACCCTATATAACGGGTGTTTTTTTTAGAGGTATAGAACTTTAAGTTGGCCTAGCTGTTTTAACCGGCGGTATTTTTGTCAGCTGTAAAGTGATTTATGTTTAGTATGGTTTGGCATTTTAACATAAATAGACTGAAGCCTGAACAATGCTTCCAAATTGTGCAAATTTATTTTGAAAATCATGGTTCTTTCCGAAATGCGTATCGTGATTTTCATAAGCGAATTTTCTTTAGCGGTGCAGCTCACTTTTGGTTGAATGGATACATCAATAAACAAAACTGCCATATTTGGGGTGATGATGATCCTCAAGTGTATGTTGAGACACCGTTACATCCAGTAAAACTGACTGTGTGGTGTGCTTTATAGGCTGGTGGAATAATTGGTCCGTACTTCTTTAGAAACGATGCTGACCAGAATGTTACAGTCAATCGTGACTGCTATAGAGCGAAGATTACTGACTTTTTCGTTCATCAATTGAACAACCATGTTGTGCAGGAGTAGTGGTTTCAACAAGACGGCGCAACATGTCACATTGCTCGTGCCACAATTGATTTATTGAAGGAAACGTTTGGTAACCGCATAGTTTCACGTTTTGGACACGTGGATTGGCCTCCAGAGTCGTGCGATTTTACGCCACTTGACTATTTTCTGTGGAGATATGTGAAGTCGCTCGTCTACGCCGATAAGCCCGAAACGATTGACCACTTGGAGGATAACATTCGGAGCGATATTGTCGCTATACGGCCACAAATGTTGGGAAAGTCATCGAAAATTGGACCTCTAGATTAGACTACGTCCGAGCCAGCCCTGGCGGTTATATGCCAGAAATCATATTTAAATTATAATGCCAGAAGATTTCCTTTCGAATAAAGTCATTTCCATATCAATAAAAACAATCACCTTTGTTTTATTCCATTTCAAAGTTCTATACCTCGAAAAAAAACACCCTTTAGTACGACCAAAATGATTTTGATACGAGGAGTTCGTTCCGAGTAAAATCTTACTAATATTATAAATGCGACAGTTTGTGAGTGTGGATGTTTATTACTCTTACACGCTCGAACGGTTAAAGGGATCTGGCTGAAATTTGGTACAGGGATACATTATAATCTGGAATAACCATGGCTACTTTTTATTCCGGGAATAAGTTCTTACTGGAAGCGGGAACGGGAACAATACAAATATTGTAAATGCGAAAGCTTATGAGTGTGGATGTGAGACTCTTTCCCGCTCGAACAGTTGAACTGATCTGGCTGAAATTTGGTACAGGGATACATTATAGTCTGGAATAACACATAGGCTACTTTTCATCCCGGGAATAAGTTCCTACGGGAAGCGGGAACGAGAAAAAATTCGACACAGGCGAAGCTGCGGGCATCAGCTAGTGAGTTAATAAATAAAACACATTATACATGTTTAATTTTGTTTCTGTTTTATTGAATCAGATCCAGAATAAAGTTATTGAACCAGATCCAGAAGCCCCGGTCTAATAGCGTCTTACAACCCACCAGCAGGTGCCTAGCAGTCCCAATTGCTTCGCCACAATCATGTAATTACATATTTTATCTGTAACTTTCCCCCATCTGACAAGGATTTTTTTGGCGCAGTGCACAAATATTAAAATCGTCTATTTCTTTCTTTGCCAACATTTCTGTGTTTCCCAGGAGTTTCAAACTTTCCTTCATTATTAAAACCTTCGTTAAATATTCGCCTAACTGTACTCTCTGATTTTCCTGAAAAGAGTAAAAAAAGAAAATTAATTACCTAATGGAAACAAACTATTGACATGAAGCAATTAATTCAAAATAAAAAAATGGTAGAAAACCAGATTGAACTGAGTATCAAAAATGTAGGTCGTACTACAAAATTACCTACTAACAATGTTATTCTAACCACTGACTTACTTATAGATTGTTAGGTTGTGATTCTAACCAAAAAATATGCTAATGCCTTTTTTTGTCTCCAAATCGTAAATTCAGTAAATTTGTAACTTCAGACAGATTCAAAACAAACAATAACACGATTACATACCCACCAAAGATGCTGTTCGCTCATAAACATCCTCAAAATCCCACAACAATTGTCCAGCTTAGTACTCCGCGAAACATCACTGGAAAACTTTAAAAATCACTTCCTGGGCACCACTCCGATTTTCTTTACTCATTTCTCAAACCTATATGCGTAGTTTGGTCTCAATTTGTTGCAGTTTAATCCAAACATTAAAGTTACGTGAGAGAGTAAACGAAATTCGACGATAGCATTGACAACTGACGTACTTATGTTTTTTTTTTAATGGTTTTGGCTTGGTTACAAGACCTTTAAGCCATGTCTTTGTTTTTTAAAAGCGTTCACTTTACTTTTCACTTTGTTCACTGCACTATATTATATACACGGTGGATAATTAAATTCTTCCGATAGTATTTTTAATAAAATCAAATAAGTGTTTGTAGCACTTTACATTTCTTAATAAATCATGCAAGCGGCGGGAGGAATCATTCAATAAAACTTCACTACTTTCACTAGCGAGTATCAGTCTTTGCAGATTGTATGTTTGGCAGGAGAAAAATAAATGTTCAATATCCGCTTGTGGAGTATTGCAGTCTTTGCATCTGACACAATTCCCAACCTAGCCAGGTGGGAGGGAGTGGTGGTATGTCCAAATCGAAGTCTGTTTATGGTCGTTATGAAGTCGCGACTTGCTGACTCCAATTTCCAGTACCATGGGTGTGCTGGTATATCTTCTTGCAGAGAACCATACCATTTTCCTTTTTCCTCTTGGTCTTTCTTCCACATGCTTTTCCACTCATCTAATATTTTTATATTTATAGAGCTGTAGTAATCTGTCAGCGGGACACTAACCACTAGCTTAACATCTAATGAATTAATCCCTTCATATGCAGTTTTATCGGCTATCTCATTGCCAGTTATACCTCTATGAGAGGGTATCCACATAAAAGCAACATCGATTTTTGTCATGTGTAATTTATATATACATTCTTTAATTAGGTATAGAATGTAATTCGTTTTATAGTTAATCTTTAGGTTTTTCAAACCTTCTATTAGACTTAAGGAATCAGTTAAAATTAACAAGTGTTTGCTGGTATTTAGATGGTAGATTAATTTGAGTGCTTCTAAAACTGCATATGCCTCTGCGGTAAATATGGAACAATTATTATCCAAAACATAGCTTTGAGAGAAATTCGTCTGTGGATCAAATACTGCAGATCTTACATGATCTTTAGACTTACTTCCGTCAGTATACAATGTATAATAATGAGGATTGTCGTCTAGGAATTGTAAAATATCGTGGTTGCATGAAACTTCATGAGTGACAGTCGTCATGGGAAAAATAATGCTATTGATTGAGTGAGAGTAACATGGCCATTGGGATTGTCGTCTAATTTGAGTGCACTGTTTTTGAATGTGTAAAAATACTCTACTTAGTTGAGGGGAGATGCCTCTCAACAGTTCATCGGCAGAAGTTAGCGGTTCTGTTATGGTAATAGATTGGGGAATAATTTTCCGTGTAACTTCACTATTCTCTAATGCTAGTAATTTCAAGCAATATCGTTCAACTAACATTATCCGTCTCATAATGAGAGGCATTATTTTAGTTTCGATTTCCATTGCTCTAATTGGAGTTGAGCACATGCTCCAGAAATAATTCTTAGGGCCTTGTTTTGAATAACATCTAATCTATGTACATAAGAACTATTTACATATGCTAAAGTGCTGTAGTCGAAATGACTTCTTACAATTGCCTTGTACAATATAGACAGAGTTTTTGGGTCTGCACCCCATGAGACGCCAGCTAAGCATCGAAGGATATTAACGGCTCTTAAGGCGTTTTTGGATATGTATTTAATATGCTCCTCGAAGTTTAATTTCTGATCTAAGACGACGCCCAAAAATTTGTGTTGAGTAACCTTATCTATAGTGTCACCATTGTAAGTAACATTTGTACAAGAGATGTCATCACTGAAAATCATCATACTGCTTTTGGCAGCATTTATTTTTAAATGCAGCTTATCATGGTAGTAGACTTTCAGTTGTTCCAATGCTACATTTATATTGTTTATTGTTTTAGTTAGCTGACTATCAGAACTATATATAACTAAATCATCAGCAAACTGAAGAATCTGTACATTCTCTACACTTATATATTTACATATTTCACAAGTATACAAATTGTAGAACAGGGGTGAAAGGGTAGCACCTTGCATCGTCCCTTTACAAGCTATTTCCGGGCCGTACAGAATATTGTTGTGTTTCACATACAATATTCTACTGTTAAAAAACTCGTGTATCCACTTTGAAACTTGACCAGGAATACCTAGATTGTCAGTCAGAACCTCAACCAAAATTCCAGGGTCCACACTGTCAAAAGCACCTTGGACATCTAAAAATACACATACAGTATTTAACCGCATATTTCTGGCTCTTTTCAAATCCGCGACAAGAGAAGTGAAGCTGTCTACGCAGCTGCGACCTCTACGAAATCCATACTGAATTTGAGGAATAATGTTATTAGCTTCAACATACCAATCTATACGAGTTTTAAGCATATTTTCGAATATTTTCCCAAGACAAGACGACAATGAGATGGGTCGATAGGAATTTGAAAGTTCAGGTGGCTTATCTACTTTGAGAATTGGAATGACACACTGAGTTTTCCAGTGTTCAGGAACAAGTTTTTGAGACCATAGCATATTAATAATTTTGAGGAATAGATTTTGTACAGATTTATGAAGATTTTTGATTAAAATGTATGGGAAATCGTCAAGACCTGGAGTTGTGTTTTTCCTAGATTGCAAACTCATTGTTAGTTCATTCCATGTAAAGTCATTCAATAGGTCCACTGAGTCGGGATTATTATTATTTACAGTAAAGTATTTAGAAAATGAATTGAACTCTATCAAATTACCGGATTCTGTCAATTTTGATAAAAATGGCTGTGCGAATTCATCCTTATAAGATCTATTTCCAGCCTTCAAACCCCTAAACCGTTTAATTAAATTCCAAATAGTGCTTAACGGAGTGTTCCTGTTAAATTTATTACAAAAATCATTCCAACCACTTCTTTTTTGTTCAGAAATAGTTCGCTTTTTTAATGCATCTAGTTTTTTATATTCAATGTAGTTAGCCATAGACGGATCACTTCTATATTTTTTAAAGCATTGTAGGATGCCTTAACGCTTTTTTCACATGTTTCATTCCACCAGGGTGCTGGTGGCCTACTTTTAAAGTTACTCGTTTTAACAAACTTTGGGATAAGTAATTCTTTAAGCTTATTCAGACATGTGCAAAAAGCCAGATATGCAGACATTGGATCAAGTTGAAATTCTGGACTGTCAATGGTCAATGACAGGTCTTCAAAAATAGATTCCGATACATCACGAAATTTATGCCAATCCGTTTCACTCATTTTGTTATAAAGAAACTTTGCGACAGGAGGATTAACTTGGTACTTGTCGACACATATTGCGATATTAGTGATTGTTGGGTAGTGGTAGCTGCCCATGGCATCGTCATGTATGGACCACTCACAAATTGGTGCCAGGTTAGCACTGACAAAAGTAACATCAATTGCTGATTGATTGCATGAAGGTCTACCGACTGTAGTGAACCTACCATCATTTAAAATGCATAAATCACTATCGTCTATTATATTATACAAATCTCGGCCGCGGCCTCTTGTACACAAACACCCAAAGGCAATGTGATGAGCGTTGAAGTCTCCACTAACAAATATGGGCTTTGGAAGATTGGATATGATATTCTGCAGTCTGTTCAATCGAATGTGTTTACTTTTAGGAGGACAGTATACATTTAAAATAGTAATGTTTCCTAATTTCGTTGATAACGTGATAGCAATAGTTTGTATTTCCTCATAAAAAGTTGTATCCAAAACATTGTATTGTAAATAAGGTCTTATTAAAATTGCTACGCCGTTATGTTTATTACTTGAGTTTTTAAAGTGTATATTGTAACCAGGTATGCTAAAATTGAACCGTTGATTATCTTTGAACCATGTTTCATTCAGTAAACAAATATCAATAGTTTTGTTATGTAAAAAAATTATCAAAAGTTGTTTTTTGCTATTGGCACTTTGTATATTGTACTGTGCAATCCGTAATTGAGAAATAATATTGGAAGAACTTAAATCCATAGGTTAAAATGATAATTTTTTTAATAACATCTCCTTAATAGATCTTGTGGTGATAGGTACATCATCTGTTTTATTTCCTAATTGTACTAGGGTATTGACAAGAGCCATTAATATATCTTTATTACCTAAAATTTGTTTAATTACATCAGATGAACTACTCTGTTTCGCAGACAGAGTTCTATCAGTCTTAGTTTCAATTAACTTATTTACAGGCTTATTTACAGGCTTATTTATCCAGGACTTATCTGGCAAAGAAGGAAAATCTTTGTCATCATTAGTTTTTGCTACAGTAGAATAGCTAATTTTTTCTTTTTTTTTTAATTATTTTCCTCATTTTGACTGGACATGTCCTAGATACTGCCAAGTGAGCGCCACCGCAGTTAACACAGCAAAGCTCGCTGGGCTTGTCACACTCTTTATAGCTGTGGTCACCTGCACAACAGCTACAGCGCTGTTTGCCGTTACATACCTTGGCTGAGTGGTGAAATTTGAAGCAGCGATAGCACTGCTGAAGAGGTGGGATGTATTCGTACACTTTATATGAGAACAAATCATACTGAACATTAGATGGTAGTGTATTTGACAGAAATGTAATACTGACAGTTTGAAGTGGGGTCCAATTTGATCCCACTTTCTTAGTGAATCTCCGTACTGCTACTATTTCATATATTGATGATAATTTTCTGTATAACTCTTTATTTGAGATGTTTGATGGGACATGTCTAATAATACCGATTCGCTCAATTTGAGCGGCTGGTATGTAGGCTTTCAGTTTGTATTTGTCTAGGAAATGTTCATTGGTAAGTAAATTATTTGCTGTGTTGCACTGCTTAAATACTACCACTATTTTGTTGGCATTTATGCGACGAATCGCCACCACTCCCTTTACTTCCGAGGCAAAGATGTGGTTGAGGTAAATGGGACTTTTATTCCCAAGGCGCTCTTTTTCCCTGCTTTCTACAAAGACGTTAAATTCAATATTTGTTGAATGTTCTGAGTAGAGTCTACGATATAACGGTTTAAAAAATGGTAAATAAAGTGGTTCACTTTCATCACCGCCGTCAGTCCTTGATGAATCCTCCTTTCTCTTCCTTACTTTAGGGTTTGGGGGAACAGCACCCCCTCCCTCGTCCTCCTCCATTATCAAAAAAGAATTATCAATACAAAATGGATATTAAATACACCGACTTTAACTATTTACAACTTAAAATTAATTATTTATAGAGATTTGAAAAAATTCGCGCGCGCTCTTTTCAAATTCCCGCCAAAGAATCACGTACTTATGTTTCTTGTTGCCAGTGTTGCCACACACATAACTATTTTTAGTTCCTCAAACATTCATTTCACGACTTTATAGACAAACTGTATCTATAACTGAAAAATACTTTCTGTACCTGAATTTAGATATCTAGCTTCAAGTAAGGTAAGCAAACTTAAAGTAACAGAAAATTTCTCCCCAAACCTCCATACAAGTCACTTACCTCATACTAGGGAGGGATGTTCAGTTATAATTTCTTTAGTAGTGGTTTCGCCGAATTTAGTGTCGGCCAATTCTATCGCTTATCGCTTATTTTACTATGCCAGGTGGAGACAAATTCAAAAACTCAAATATCACAAAAATCGGTCCTCCCGTTCTTTAACGGTGTAAGACCAAACTAGACTTTTTTTTGCATATATTAGATTTATAACTGACCATTCTTCCATCTACTTGAATTCTTGTAATTTGCCTCACTCAGGATAACTAAATATCCTCTCAACCCACATTCCAGGAGCTTTCCTCATACTCAGAACTACTGAAAACTCAAGTATAGGTACTATTACGTAAAATAGCAGTAAAACCATACCTGTTCCTGATTGCCAAGGTCTGCCGCCATGTACTTCCCGATGCCAGGAGGGAAAAGTATTGACATCACTGCTAATGTCATGAAGCCTGGGTATATGAAGCGACTGAAATATAAAACGTTATAAGGGGTTAACAAAGGAGTGTGGTCCGTGTGGCGACAAACCGCGTGTGGCGACGATAAAGCGTACAAAATGTCGCCACCCTAATTCATCCCGAGGGCGTCGTAAGAGGCGACTAAGGGAACACTCGCAAAACGATCCATTGCGTAAAGAAGATAATCTCAAATTGAAAAAAGAAATACCTATAAATAAATAAATAAATATTCACGGACATTTCACACAACGCTATCTGATCCCAAAGTAAGCTAGGAATAACCTGCTTGTGTTATGGGTATCAGACCGCGGATATTAATACTTATATACTTTTAAATACATACATATTATACATAGAAACACCCAGTCTCTTGAGACAAACATTTATGGGTCACACAAATATTTGTCTCCGGTGGGAATCGAACCCACGACCTCCAGCACCGCAGGCGGTATCACTACCGACTGCGCCACAGAGGCAGACAGGCCTATGATAGAAGAATTTAAAAAAAGATTGAATATGGAATAATTGAGATTACTTTCGTACGAGTACAGTACCCGTTAAACAATGAGCATCGCGTGAGGTGGTGGGAGAAAGTTTGCGCATGTACACTTACGTGCAATAGTAGATTGTTAACCAAGGGTGGAAAGAATCAATTCCCGAGGTATTTAGACGCCCGAGCGCAGCGAGGGCGGCTATAGTCCGAGCCGGAATTGATTCTTATACCCGAGTTAAACACTCTACTTTTCATTTCAAATACGAGGAAAATAAAACTAATAATAAGATTCAAACCTTACCATAAAACATTATTACCAATTGTTTTGAATTCTGTTACAGATAAATAACAACTACATTATGTCGACTTTTTAAATTTTAAATATGGAACTCACCGCGTAATTGTTGCAGCGATTACCGGCCCCATACACGTACAATATTATTGACTCAATAATATTGACACAATATTTACTTCCATCCGAATATAGTCTGTTCAAACCTCAATATTACCCATTCACGGTCAATTTATTGCTATATTGATCAATATTATTGTACGTGTATGGGGCCGGAAGAAATTTTCGCTAAGTTCACACTGGCTGTCTGGAAAGTCGCATGGCCGCAGCATTTTTTTTAATTTTTTTTTTACACAAATCTCTTTACTATCACAGCTGACCTGTCAGCAGTTCTATTTTTAAAGTTCATTCCGGCCCTTGGGTGGGAAGTAATTTGTATGAGTTTTTCCCTCCCTAGGGAGGGAAACAGCATTTTCCACCCAATAGTCAGATCAAGAAAACACAATTTTCCGAGTATGAGAAATGAAAAATTATTTTTTCATTTCTCATACTCGGAAAATTGTGTTTAAATAAATTTAAATAAATGAAAAATATTTTTCATTTCTCATACTCGGAAAATAGTGTTTTCTTGATCTGACTATTGGGTGGAAAATGCTGTTTCCCTCCCTAGGGAGGGAAAAACTCATACAAATTACTTCCCACCCAAGGGCCGGAATGAACTTTAAAAATAGAACTGCTGACAGGTCAGCTGTGACAGTAAAGAGATTTGTGTAAAAAAAAAAAAATGCTGCGGCCATGCGACTTTCCAAACAGCCAGTGTGAACTTAGCGAAAATTTCTTCCGGCCCCATACACGTACAATAATATTGATCAATGTAGCAATAAATTGAACATATTATTGAGGTTTGAACAGACTGTATTCGGATGGAAATAAATATTAAATCAATATTGTACGTGTATGGGGCCGGCCGGAGTTCCATATTTAAAATTTAAAATGTCGACATAATGTAGTTGTTATTATTTTATCTGTAACAGAATTCAAAACAATTGGTAATAATGTTTTATGGTAAGGTTTGAATCTTATTATTAGTTTTATTTTCCTCGTATTTGAAATGAAAAGTAGAGTGTTTAACTCGGGTAAAAGAATCAATTCCGACTCGGACTATAGCCGCCCTCGCTGCGCTCGGGCGTCTAAATACCTCGGGAATTGATTCTTTCCACCCTCGGTTAACAATCTACTATTGTCATTGAATAACGCAATTTTTTATTATTGGCATTTTATTGTGTTAGCTAATAACTTATTAGTTGGTGGTATAGAGAGAAATGAGATCAAGAAATTAAAGGTCGTTGCTCAAGAAAAAAATAATAAATAAATATTCACGGACATTTCACACAACGTTGTCTGATCCTAAAGTAAGCTAGGAATAACCTGCTTGCGTTATGGGTATCAGACTACGGATATTAATACTTACTTATATACTTTTTAAATACATACATATACATAGAAACACCCAGACTCTTGTTGAGACAAACATTTATGGGTCACACAAATATTTGTCTCCGCTGGGAATCGAACCCACGACCTCCAGCGCCGCAGGCGGTGTCACTACCGACTGCGCCACAGAGGCAGTCTGAAGAAGTTTGCCGGTTACTGTACAATCTGTACATACAGTGTTCTGATTGTTAAACAGACAGGTACTTACTTTTTCTGAAGGAAGTTACTCAAAGTTTTGGTGTTTCTCATGAAGAGTACGTACTGTCGGTGCAACCATACCCATAATGCTGCTAACAGGCCGCATATTATACTGGAAATACAATCATCATTAACAGAAACTAAAATTTTTCGAAAATTGATCGAATGTCTGGAGTTTTGGCGTGTTCTATGAATAATATTTATGTATGTATGTATTTACATACATACATATGGTCACGCCTTTATCCCCGAAGGGGTAGGCAGAGGCATATTATATGCCCACATTTCACCTTTTTTATAATTTGTCCCACGTAATAGGTGGTGAGCCGTATTGCCGTGTTTAAATGGACAGGCGTAGGTTGTGACTGCCTGCTGTTGAAATAAAGTCTTTAACTTGACTTAACGACTGCCATTTTACTGGCAACCGGGACCAACGGCTTAACGTGCCTTCCGAAGCACGGAAACGCTCAAATAAATGTCACAAAGTGATCACATGGATGGTCACCCATCCATGGACCGGCCATAGTGAATGTTGCTTACTGCAGTGATCGTTTACAGAACACTAAGTCCGTGGGGCCACGAGCGCTTCCTGCGTATGTATTTAGAACTATATAAGTTCATACTTATGCTTATTAGTGGTCTAGATCCCATACTTTTATTTACTCCGAGGGTGCCGTGCATTTATCGGACAATGTATAGAACCTGCTTTCATAATATTATTGTACTTCTTGCTCCGTTTAATATTAATGTTTGTTAATAATAATGAGTAATTAATATGCCAATTTTCAACGGAAAATTTCAACAGCGGGCAGTCACAACCTGCGCCCATATCATATCCATGTCCATATCAACAGGGCAATACGGCTCACCACCTATTACGTGGGACAAAAATCTTGCTGATAATGATTGATTGATAAATATAACTTACCCAAGCAACACGAAAACAGCAAACTCCTGAGGGTCGAAGGGGAAATCCTGCGGCAAATTGGTGGGGAAGAGAGGCTTCACTGTGGGCATAGCACCCGACCATACTGACAGCAATCGGAACATCTGAAACGATACATAGTCATGTTCAATGTAGTTTTAAACCTCGATGAAAATTGAGGGTAATATAAGTATGACCTGTGTAATATGTATGTGTCTGTCTGGGGCATATCGACCCAATGGATGGGACCAATTTTGATACGGTTTATTTTGTTCGAAAGCGGATGTGACAGGGATGACTTTATCTTCAGTGTGTTAGAGTGACACCTCTGCCTGGCACGCATTGTCCGAGTTCGAAAAGGTGGGAGGGGGGTTAGGATGTTTCAAGGATTCCATGATTGATGACGGGCTTAGCTCATCTAACCACAGGATGCGCCTTACTTAAGCATTGTTTTCTGCCAAGCCAATAGACCACTTGGTCTATTGGCTTTATAAAAAGCACTGTACATCAGTACATCATTTTATATGATTAAACTAGTACATTTCATTGTAGTTGACTGCACAATAAAAATAAACACACAACAGCCATTACGCGTTTGTCGATTAATACATTTTTAAATATAATGAAATTTTATATGTGTTTGTGTTTCCCCCTTCACCCGCTATGACTAGCAGAATATTTTTGTATGCGGTGGTTCGCAAAGGCTAGTCCCGTGATATATGGTCTAAGATGATGGGTGATGTCATCATCTTCAGGTTGTCAGTCAATGCAATTTTTTTGCTCTAAAGATAACGATGCAACTGAGACTATACGATAATCTGAGAGAGTATACACTTACAATAGCACTGCAGCAAGCCGCAAAGAAGCCTCGCCAGTAGTTACGTACAGCGAAGTACGTTGAAGTTACTTCGATTGAGAACAGCACACCTGAAATGTTTAAAGTCTGCGATAATTACAACTAGTTTGTCAAGCGATTTTGAACATTATGTAGGTCATTTGACCTACTTGAGGTCGAATATTGTATAGCAAACTGAAGACGTTTAGAGCCAACATTGCTTATGACATGTCTTATGGCAACCGCTTATTGGTGTAGATTTCGACCTTATTGCATTTTAAGTGAATGTTCTAACAACATTTCTAGAGGGAATGGGTTGCTACTTTTAGTATTTTAGTCCCTAAGCACCCTCATTAAGTTTCAGGAGAAATTGCTTCGGATCACGCACTCTTCAACTCTTTATGGTCTATTGTGAAAAGGAAGTAACGCAAAAAACCATACGAGTGTAGCAATACCTTTGAAATTACCCCCCCTGCAATAGCCCGTAGCCGTAGGTCTGTTGGGAGTCCTGGGGTATCCTTCCGAGGGAGTAAGCCCTAACGAAGGCTGTTAGGTAGGATACGTGTGGTTTTTATTCGGTAGGAGTCTTGCATAGCATCCATGTAGGATTTTCCTAACGATAAAAAAATAGCCACTTGCAACTTAGCTATAAATTCACTACAAACTCTAAATAACCAACCTCCAACAGGAGCAGCGAAGCAGGAAGCAACACCGACTGCACAAGCCGCAGCTAACATCTCTGTGGTACGGGATTCATTCTCGTATATACCTTGGAAGGTCGTCACTAGTTTGGACAGGAGGGCCGCTACCATTGAGGCTATGTGGACTGATGGGCCCTGTGGAATACAATCATATATCATGCCTTAATTATCAACGACGTAGGCTACGTTCACACGGCGCACGATTTTCCCGTGCACGATGCAATCGTTCACACGGTGACCATTCAACGCGTTTTCAACGTTACGATAAAATCGCATGAATGGGTTAGTCGTGTGAACGATCAATGTGTACATAAGCGCCACTACGATGCGTATTCGAGAAAATCGTGCCGACACGCACGGCGATCCTAGTGGCAACTCCGCACGGTATACGGGAAAAACGTGTCTCGTACACACGATTTTCCCGTATGGGCTCCATGTGAACAGGTTCATATATTGTCTACTGCCACTACGATTTCATCGTGCACGAGAAAATCGTGTACGAGAAAAACGTTCGCTGTGTGAACGCAGCCGTAGGCTGAGGCCTGTGACATAATATAGAAAAAAATAAATCACCATTCTGAGTGTCGGCATTGAAATCTTTAGTTTCATCTATATATATATTAAAAATCAATGCCACTTTTCGTTGTAATTTTATAACTCGAGATCGGGCTCACCTATCCAAACCAAATGTTTACGCTTTATTCGGACTATTTAGAAGATGGTTTATGTGAAGTTTGCACAAAATCGGTCGAGCGGTTCTTGATTTATCACACAAACGAAGTTGTGCGGGTCAGCTAGTAGTAGTATAGTTTTGACTGCCTCGGTGGTATAGAGATAAATTGTATATATGTATATGCTACAGCAGTGCTAAGATCCTGGGTTCGAATTTCGGGTTGAATAAAATATTTGTGTGATACCGAAGAATTTTCATTCATTTCTTTACTACTCGTGCATAACCATCTACAGTGGCCAGGTTCAAAAAAAGTCGTACCAAATACCAAGAAGGCACCAATTTTCAGAACACAATGGATATGACCGAGACTTCACGCTACAATTAAGAAAGTAGCACTTACTTCTTTACCCAGCGGCAAGCCCGATCCTAGCGTGGCTGTTAAGCCTATCAGTTTCGATATCAAAGCTCTCAACGTTAAATACTCTTTAAGATGTACACCGCGCAGTATCGTTTTCATTTCGGGAATACCGGAACCTGAAAGGAATAGAAAAAAAGTTGTTATTAAAGAGGCGGTAGTCTAATGAATGAATACCAATCACTATAGCAAAGTCCTTGCTTCTTGCCCCTATTTGCCCGCAAAAATGAGACACACACACACACACAGAAACCCACACCCACACACACACACACACACACACACTCCCGCACCCACACACACACACACACACACACACACACACACACGCACGCACGCACGCACGCACGCACACACGACGCACGCACGAACGCCCGTAGCACGCACCCACGCACGCACGAACGCCCGTAGCACGCACCCACGCACGCACGAACGCCCGTAGCACGCACGCACAGACACACACTGACACACACACAGAGGCACACACACACACACATACACACACACACACACAGAGTGAGAGAGAGACACACACACACACACAGACACAGACACACACACACACACACGCAAACTCAAAATTTTATTTGGTAGTAGTACTGAAATGAACTCTCGTTTTCTTCACTCTCGGTTAAAAATAGTAGATTGTATAACAAGGGGGCAAAATAGTATTTTTACGGCGAGGGCGCTACTTTGAATCACGAGCGAAGCGAAGGATTCTAGAATAGAATCCCGAGCTTAGCGAGGGATTCTAACGTAGAATCCTGAGCGCAGTGAGGGATTCAAAGTACACCGCCCGAGGGAAAAACAATTTGCCCTCGAGTAATATACTCTACTTTTCATTCCCTTTCTATGAGAAAAAATAAGTTTTGTACGACGTAGTTACCTTCTATAGTTATTGTTCCAGGAGTTCATGGATTGTCACTTTCATAACTTGACGTAGAACTTATTATATTTGCAGAATACAATAAAATATGTTTACTAATTACAAGAACATTATAATGACGAACATGAACAGATAAATGGCGCTCTTTAGTTTTTTTTAGTTAGCTCAGGACACCGCGCTTGCAACCAACACTTACCAGCCAGTATTTCATACAATTTGCGTTCGATTTCTATGAAATTTTCAAGTTCCAAATTCAAATCCTTTGCCGCCCGCTAAAAAGCTCTTAACAGAAAAGAGCTATTTTGCGCCCCGTTATCGTGGTGCAAAGTGATTCTTTTCGAATAGAAGGAATGAAAATTAAATTTTACTTTCGGTACATTCATATCTACCTAGGTACTTGTTTTTTTCTTGTTCGGTGCATGTAGAGGACAACTGCAGAACCCCTTTTTTGCAATCACTTAAAAGTTCATTCTCATCGCTGACTTGACGTCAGTGAATTCGTTAATTAAATAAAGGCATTGACGTCAATCACTCAAATTAGTGATCGAGTGATTAGAGAAATTACGATCAACTAATTCGACGATTCATTTACTTAAGAAAACGGTTAGCTGTAACGACTGTTTCTACAATATTTGAATAAGCTCATGTATTTTCATTTCGACATTCTTAATTCGGGCGCACCCGGGACACCCATGACTGCCTATGGCAGATGGAAGGGCACCAATATGACTTTGGCCGGTAGGAGTCCGACAAGACTTCCATGAAGATTTTCACGCTTTACTCACAATTTATGATACATTAGCAAAAGCACTTTAAAATGATTGAAAAAGTAGCTGATTCCCGCAGCTACACCCGCGTAAAATTTGTTCCCGTTCCCGCTTCCCGTGGGAACTTATTGCCGGGATAAAAAGTAGCCGATGTGTTATTCCAGACTATAATGTATCCTTGTACAAAATTTCAGCCAAATTCGTTCAGCCGTTCGAGCGTGAAAGAGTAACAAACATCCACACTCACAAACTTTCACATTTATAATATTAGTAAGAAGTAAGAAGTAAGATAGTAAGATGTTAGTAAGGTAAAGCTACTTATAGAAATCTTTTTTGACTTACCTATACTTTGAGCTGCGACTATATGTACGAAACCAGCTGCGAAGAGTATGAGGCATATCGGCAGAGACACCCACGCGACATATTGACTGAACGTAGACGTCGCCAGATCGTTGTACATCCACATGCGTGCTGGAATATAAGGAGTTAAGTACAGTAATGACATGACAAATGATAAAATGAGAACTAAAAAGAATAACAGGTATATTTTTACAAACATATGATATTATTTTTAACACACATTTAGTAAAAAATTTTTTTACTAAATTTAAAGGGTCAGTTTATGGTAGTGATTGATATTCTGGGTCGTTAATTGTTGTGTGCTTGGTCGAGAAAGGAAAATAAGACCGTACAGAACTATAGAGCTTGAGTACCTATTTGACAGCTGTTCCACCGGAAACTTGACATTGGCGGACTTGTGGGAACCCCTCCACAAATGCCAGAAACCAAAAGTTGAAGTTGAATAATAACAGGTGCTCATCGGAAAGGCGAAGTAGGTATGGTGGAGGTATTTGTGTAAGGGGTGACACGTTCTGCTATATTTTCAAATACTTACACTTTTCCAACTTTTCAGGATAGCATGAAAATTGTAAAGACAGTTTAGTACCTCAACAATTAAACCGCTAGCATAATAAATTCTACTGCAATCATGCACCTTTTATTTTTGTCACTATGTTGCTAGCAACTATACCCATTGACTAATAAGTGAGTCTGCCTATCATCAGAGTGTTCTATTACAACCTTAGTTAGATACAAATAATTTGATACTACAGTCAGATTCTCTACAATCCATACAGTCAAATAATGCACGAAGAAACTTACCATTTTGACAAACAGCGATGCCTCTGTCCATCGCGAAGTTCAGTATAGCCATGATGATACCCAGCAGCGCCAGGAACACCCAGTCCTCCCCTAACCGTGCGAATGTGTGCCTCCATAGATATCCTGGTAGAAAACTTTTAATATATTATTTTTATATAGTTCACTGAAGCGGTAATAAAAAAGACCTGAGGCTGCTATTTCAATTATGGCAACACAGATACGTAATCGGAGCTTAGTATAAACATGACTCGTCGGCTAAAAGCTTTGTAGCTAAGATTACGATTCTGTCCTGACTCAATTGAAATGGCCAACTCGGGCGCCAGTTTACTGCATGGTTCAGAACGTTGGGCAGTTATGAAGACAGTCGAACAAAGAGTGCATGTAGCATGTGTGGTGTGACTTGGATGGACAAAATACGAAATATGTACATCAGAGGGAGTTTGAAAGTGGTACCAATGACTAAAAAAATAAGAGGAAACCTTGATATGGGCACGTGAAAAAAGGGACGAAAGTCATGTAACCAAAACGAAGATGAATTTGGATGAAGAGCCAGAGTAAGAGCAAAGAAAAGATGGATGGATTGTGTTAATTAAGAAAGAATGATATGGATGTGAAAGAACTGAATGATGAGACAACGACGGATAAGAAGGACTGGAAGAAGAAGACACATTGCACCGAACCCAAATAAATTGGGAAAAGGGCAAGAGATTAATGATGGTTCACTGAAGCGGTACCAAGAATAGTATTTCGTGGTGTGTATATTGATATGATTCCAGTCGATGGCTCTTATTACTTGCCATAGCCATTTCCAAAATTTTTTTTTTTCGGTTTTGCACTACCTGATAGTTTGGGCACCGTGGAACATGGGAAACAAACGAGTTGCCCTCGTAATTTCAACTTTATGTCAATTGTCATTTGTAAGAACAGTAACAAAACATCGGAAATAGTATTGTGTGTTAACTAATAACGTTATAGGATAGTAGAGGAAGGAATGCTCCGCCAGATCCCGGCTATGTCGACCCCAGCGACTTTTACGACTCTTCCAGAATGATAATATTGATGTCTTCTAGGTTTAAACTATCCCGCAGTAGTAGTATACTCACTATGACACTGTACCATTATCACCAAGACAACTATTACTTAGGGTAAATTCTGTCGGGTGTTCCACCCGCTGCTGGCGGAATGCTTAGTGCGGATGGACCACGAGACCTGGCTTCAGGCGTAGGAGCTAGTAACAGGAAATGTCACGTAGCAGACCATAGCGGTGTCCACAGTCATAGTAGTAGCAAGTGCTTGTACTACACTAGACAATACTATAATTATGTAAGGCGTTAAGTGTACTTACCTATTACTTTAAAGAACTTTCCCCTAGGTCGATGTTTACCGCTGGCTTCTAGCTCCTTCTGTCGAAGTTTGTCGTCTTTTCTCCTCTTTTTGCGTAGCCTTCTGAGTCGTCTCGCTTCTTCTCTGGCTGCTTCGCTTAGGTCGCGTTGATAGCGACCATACATCTGGAAAGAGAGGAGAACATTGTTTAGAACTTTCATGATGTGTGCCGTGAGTTTAGGAAGAGAGAGAAAAACGCAAGTAAAATAGAAAATGGAAATCAGGCTCCGTAATAAAAGATTTCGAAGCTTTATAGGTTACAGTTTATCCTCGACCGATGGTAATGGTGTTTAGGACTCCAGGGCCAGGGGCTTCTCTGCAACAAGATCAAGTTTCGACTTCTTACTTCGTGAGCCTTTTTTTAAGTTGGCGAAGAATCTTGCCTTGACTCAACGTTTCAGAGGAACCATTTTTTATAAATTTACTAGATGATGCTTGCGGCTTCGCCCGCGTGATATTCGGCTTACCCGTTCCCGCTTCCCGTGGGACGATATTCCCGAAATAGTCTATATGTTATTCCAGACTATATGCTTTCCCTGTAACAAATTTCAGCTCAATCTTTTTAAAGCGAAACTTTTATCTTACTAATATTATAAATTATGAATTATTATGAATTTGTGAGTGTGAATGTGTGGATGTTTGTAACTCTTTCACGCACAAACGGCTGAACGGATCTGGCTGAAATTTGGTACAGGGATACATTATTATAGTCTAGAATAACACATAGGCTACTTACTAGGCTTTTTATGCCGTGAATACGTTCCTACGGACAGCGGGAACGGGAACAAATTTTACGCGGGCGAAGCTGCGGGCATCAGCTAGTTATTTTATAAAGAAAACGCATTTTAACATCTGATTCAAAAGTAGTAGTAAGAAAGGTTCATAAATACTTGTTTGGTATTGCTACACCAGATACCTAAGTCATCAAAGCTCTGTAAATCTATCGATGGTTCATCTCCACTTACCACAACCCGTTGTCCCTTTTCAACGATATTATCATCACTGCACATGATTTTAAAGCAAAAATTAAAAAAGAAAATTCCAACATTAAAGCACTATCTATACTATACTATCTTCACACCAAATCCCTTGCGGGGTAGGCAGAAAGAACCGAGCGCCACATGGCACGGCCCACACACACCTCACTTGCTTCTTCAACTTTCATTTTTCTATTCATGCAAGCACGTCGGTTCCTTCGGCTCTTGACACAGCCTTCTGCTAACACACGATTAATTTGGTATCAAAGCACTAACTATCTTAAACCATGGAAGCGATGGAACTAAATCGAAAATAGTCTCAATACAGCCTTGAATCCAGGTTTTGTTTGTATTTATTATCAGAATCAGATTATCAGCGTTTGAGATAATAAATTTTAAAAATGGCAGCTAAACGACCTTCTCTGGCGTCCATTTAACTGTGTTTGTTCTTATACCCACTAATTAATTTACCTAATTAAGCAGTTTACACTTTAATATAATCGTCACTAAGGGCCGTATTATACGATTCTCAAAATTCAAGATAATGCTTGAGAATTGTTTTACAAGACACTAGCCGATGTCACGCGGTTTTGGCCGCATAGTTCCCGTTCCCGTGGAAATATGGGAATAAAATATAGTCTATGTCATCCGGGGGGGTAGTTCCCCAACGTTGAAAGAATTTTTCAAATCGGTTTAGTAGTTTCGGAGCCTATTTTATGTAAATAAACAATCATACATACAAACGGTCAAATCTTTCCTCTTTATATGTACCTAGCTGTTCCCTGCGGCTTCGACGGGTAGAAGTCGTTATCGCGTAAAATCATAACCCTCCTTTTAAGCAGTTAGTTAAAAATGTCCTTCCCAGGGCCTCGAACTATCCCAATACCAAATTTCGTCTCAATCGCTCCAGCCGATAAGGCGTGAAAGCGTAACAGACAGAGAGACAGCTACTTTCGCATTTATAATATTAGTATGGATAATAATTATTAGGTACGAGTAGTACGAGTATACATAGAAAATATGTATCTATTTAGAAATATAAAAGTATGTACTGCTCGTTCGCTCTAACTTTGCCGCTCGGCTCCATACTAAAGTCGAATTTTTAATTAGACGAAGTAAATTGACAGCAACTAATGTCACTTCTTCATACAATGTTGCTTATTTTCTATGACGAAGTGGCATTAGCTATTGTCAATTTACTTCGTCTAATTAACAATTCGGGTATACGCCTCTACGCCAGCGGCAAAGTTAGAGCGAACGGGTAGTATATCAGTCGTCTAGATCCCATAGCACAAGCTTATATTAGCTTAATTCGGGCTAGATGATGTTGTGTATGAATGTCCAACAACAAAAACAACAATTTGTCTTAAGGTGCTCCCTGACCGGGAGCATTCGCCTGTAATGTAACAAATTAGATTCGACTCGAGCATTGCGTTACGATGCTACCTCCCTGACCGACGAGCGTTCGCGTGTAATGTAACATTTATAGATTCGACTCGAGCATTACGTTACGATGCTACCTCCCTGACTGACTCGAGCATTCGCGTGTAATGTAACATTTATAGATTCGACTCGAGCATTACGTTATGATGCTACCTCCCTGACCGACACGAGCATTCGCGTGTAATGTAACATTTATTATAGACTAGCTGATGCCCGCAGCTTCGCCCGCGAGAAATTTTGTTCTCTTTTCCGCGTCTCATGGGAACTTATTCCCGGGATAAAAAAATTTCATGATGGGTATCGTTTAAGGGGTTTTTTGGTATGCTGAGTACGAATTTCGGGTTAATTTAGAGATCCAATATGGCCGCCGCGCCGAAATCACAAAATTTCATGATGGGTATCGTTTAATGGGTTTTTTGGTATGCTGAGTACGAATTTCGGGTTAATTTAGAGATCCAATATGGCCGCCGCGCCGAAATCACAAAATTTCATGATGGGTATGGTTTAAGGGGTTTTTTGGTATGCTGAGTACGAATTTCGGGTTAATTTAGAGATCCAATATGGCCGCCGCGCCGAAATCACAAAATTTCATGATGGGTATCGTTTAAGGGGTTTTTTGGTATGCTGAGTACGAATTTCGGGTTAATTTAGAGATCCAATATGGCCGCCGCGCCGAAATCACAAAATTTCATGATGGGTATGGTTTAAGGGGTTTTTTTGGTATGCTGAGTACGAATTTCGGGTTAATTTAGAAATCCAATATGGCCGCCGCGCCGAAATCACAAAATTTCATGATGGGTATTGTTTAAGGGGTTTTTTTGGTATGCTGAGTACGAATTTTGGGTTAATTTAGAGATCCAATATGGCCGCCGCGCCGAAATCACAAAATTTCGTGATGGGTATAGTTTAAGGGGTTTTTTGGTATGCTGAGTACGAATTTCAGGTTAATTTAGAGATCCAATATGGCCGCCACCCCAAAATCTCAAAATTTCATGATGGGTATCGTTAAAGGGGTTTTTTGGTATGCTGAGTACGAAATATATGATAATTTTGCAATCCGAAATGGCCGCCGCGCCATTATCACAAAATTTCATGATGGATATCGTTTAAGGGGTTTTTGGTATGCCTAAGTACGAATTTCATGATTATTTTGCAATCCAAAATGGCCGCCGCGCCATTATCACAAAATTTCATGATGGGTATCGTATAAGGGGTTTTTTTGGTATGCTGAGTACGAATTTCGAGTTAATTTTGCAACTAAAAATGGCCGCCGCACCACCGTTGTAAAATTTCATGTTGGATACCGTATAAGGGGTTTTTTTTCGTACTCAGATGACCAAAAATCCCCTTAAACGATATGCATCATAAAATTTTGTGATAGTGGCGCGGCGGCCATTTTGGATTGCAAAATTATCATAAAATTCGTACTCAGCATTCCAAAAAACCCCTTAAACGATACCCATCATGAAACTTTGTGATAATGGCGCGGTGGCTATTTTGGATTGCAAAATTATCTTAAAATTCGTACTCAGCATACCAAAAAACCCCTTAAACGATACCCATCATGAAATTTTGTAATAGTGGCGCGGCGGCCATTTTGGATTGCAATAAATTTCGTAATCAGCATATCAAAAAACCCCTTAAACGATACCCATCATGAAATTTTGTGATAACGGCGCGGCGGCCATATTGGTTCGCTAAATTAACCCGAAATTCGTATTCAGCATACTAAAAAACCCCTTAAACGATACCCATCATGAAATTTTGTGATTTCGGCGCGGCGGCCATATTGGATCTCTTAATTAACCCAAAATTCGTACTCAGCCTACCAAAAAACCCCTTAAACGATACCCATCATGAAATTTTGTGATAACGGCGCGGCGGCCATATTGGATTTCTAAATTAACCCGAAATTCGTATTCAGCATACTAAAAAACCCCTTAAACGATACCCCTCATAAAATTTTGTGATAACGGCGCGGCGGCCATATTGGATTTCTAAATTAACCCGAAATTCGTACTCAGCATACCAAAAAACCCCTTAAACGATACCTATCATGAAATTTTGTGATTTCGGCGCGGCGGCCATATTGGATTGCAAAATTGACCTTAAATTCGTACTCAGCCTACCAAAAAACCCCTTAAACGATACCCATCATGAAATTTTGTGATAACGGCGCGGCGGCCATATTGGATCTCTAAATTAACCCGAAATTCGTATTCAGCATACTAAAAAACCCCTTAAACGATACCCCTCATAAAATTTTGTGATAACGGCGCGGCGGCCATATTGGATTTCTAAATTAACCCGAAATTCGTACTCAGCATACCAAAAAACCCCTTAAACGATACCTATCATGAAATTTTGTGATTTCGGCGCGGCGGCCATATTGGATCTCTAAATTAACCCGAAATTCGTACTCAGCATACCAAAAACCCCCTTAAACGATACCCATCATGAAATTTTGTGATTTCGGCGCGGCGGCCATATTGGATTGCAAAATTATCATGTAATCACCTACAGAGATAGATTATAGTCTGAAATGATACAAGTTTTATCCCGGGAATAAGTTCCCATGAGACACGGAAATGAGAACAAAATTTGACGCAGGCGAAGCTGCGGGCATCAGCTAGTCTATAATAAATGTTACATTACACGCGAATGCTCGTGTCGGTCAGGGAGGTAGCATCGTAACGTAATGCTCGAGTCGAATCTATAAATGTTACGAGTTGTATCAAAACGATACACGTTGTATCATTACAAGGCGCGCATTGTAATGCTCGATTCTCCTCCCTCACTGGTGTAACCTCGTCTTGTATCAAGATATTGATACAAGGCGCGCATTGCAATGCTCGGTTCACCTCCCTCACCGGCTGTAATTCTCGACTCGTAACGTTACATTACGCGCGAATGCTCCCGGTGAGGGAGCACCTTTAGTTAACTTTCTTTAACGTTGTGTACTTACTTAGCTTTGTTTAATTTATAAGATCTTAATTACTATTCATTATGGCATCTTTTTAATTTAAAGCGAAAACAACCATCTTGGTTCTGGAGGGATCTTTTTTTTACGTGAGGGAAAATCCTCATGGATGCTAGCCGGACTTCTACCAACTAAAAACCCTCACGTATCCTGCCCAGTCTACGCTTGGAAGTCCCGGGTAAACTCTCGAAAGGATACCCCAGGACGAAATTCTGGAGGGACCTAAAGCCGTGGCTTTTGGTTATCAAAGGCAACGTTCTGACCACAAAGGTACAGAGGTAGTTAAAATTGTGTACCTTGTATTAAATAAATAAATAAATATATATTCACGGACATTTCACACAACGCTATCTGATCCCAAAGTAAGCTAGGAATAACCTGCTTGTGTTATGGGTATCAGACCACGGATATTAATACTTATAAACTTTTTAAAAACATACATATTATACTGCTCGTTCGCTCTAACTTTGCCGCTCGGCTCCATACTAAAGTCGAATTTTTAATTAGACGAAGTAAATTGACAGCAACTAATGTCACTTCTTCATACAATGTTGCGTATTTTCTATGACGAAGTGACATTAGCTACTGTCAATTTACTTCGTCTAATTAACAATTCGGGTATACGCCTCTATGCCAGCGGCAAAGTTAGAGCGAACGGGTAGTACATAGAAACACTCAGACTCTTGAAACAAATATTTATAGGTCACACAAATATTTGTCTCCGATGGGAATCGAACCCACGACCTCCAGCGCCGCAGGCGGTATCACTACCGACTACTGCGCCACAGAGGCAGTCCTACGTATTGTAACTTGTAACTACGGATTTATAGAACTAAAGTTACAAGCAGATGATTCGATCATGCTTAGTGCTTAACGGACAAGAAAGCAATTATTAATTACTAGCTGTTCCCCGCGGCTTCGACCGCGTAGAAGTCGTTATCGCGTAAGAGTTGTTATATCGTAAAATCACAATCATCCTTTTGCGCAGTCGGTTAAAAAGTAGCCTATGTCCTTTCCAGGGCCTCGAACTATCCCCTATAGCAAATTTCATCTCAATCGCTGAAGCCGCTTAGGCGTGAAAGCGTAACAGACAGACAGACAGAGTTACTTTCGCATCTATAATATTATAGTAGGGAAGTAGGAATTATTCATTTTTGCGATGACTCTACTTAAGCTATGGTTGTTTTTTCAGTACCTAATTAGTTTGATAACTTTTTTATTAAAATGAGTTGTATTTTTTACAACAGATAAAAAAATTCACAAAAAAAAAAAGAAGTTAGCATCCTAATTGACCAAAAAAATTCATTGATGATTTTAATTTGTTTGTTTGTAAGTACATTTTTTGCCTACATAAAAAAGCATTAGGTCATTGCTCTGTACAATGTGTCCAGACCTGATACAGAAAAAATGAAGGTGGTTTGAGGTCAAGGCAAACAACAGCTTTTATTTGAGGGTCAAATAACAATTTTATGGTTTTCCGGTCAATATGAATTTATATCACTAGTTTACGAGCCTACTACTCTATAATATACGGATTTTATAATTTTGATGACCTTTTCGACGACGACTGGTTTAATTAAAAAAAGTTTCATATTCTGGGAAAAGATATAAGGAAATTTTTGGGTGACACATAAAAAACATGTATTGACTGCCTCGTTGGTCTAGAGGTCGAAATATGCGATTGCGGATCACGAGGTCGTAGGTTCGATTCCCACCGGAGACAAAAATTTGTGTGATCCATACCTAAATGTTTGGGGTAAACTTCCGAAAAGCGCATACCGCCGATCAATCTGAAATTTTGTGTACCTAATGACGTATTTTGACCTACTTATCACGAATATCATAACGAAAATTGGCGCAAACGCTATTTTGAATAAGAAAAACGGAGAAGAACATCTTTTCGTTCGGTGTGCATGATCGCGCATTCCTAACCGATTTAGACTATTTTTTTAGCTTTCCCCACAAAGTGTGTGTGTGTGTGTGTGTGTGTGTGTGTGTGTGTGTGTGTGTGTGTGTGTGTGTGTGTGTGTGCTTTTCGAAAGTTATTCCCCTATAACACAAGCAGGTTATTCCTAGCTTACTTTGGGAACAGATTGCGTTGTGTGAAAATGTCCGTTAATGTTTATTCTTCTTCTTCCGCACTTTGCCTGAAATAAAATAATGACTACAACTAAAGTTGTGGGACATCCTTTCGAGTAGATACCTAACCGGACACCCTCCGTAGGCAGTTGCCGGGCACCATGTGGCCTTAGTCGGTAGGAGTCCAGCATTCATGAGAATATCCACAGTCGCGCTTATAACTGGAAAAGCTCTTGCCATTGGCCTCTAAGTAGACGATTTTTGTTTCAAGAACTCGCATTTGGAAGAGGTTTGAGACACGATTGCTGGGCCTCAATTCAAGGCTATTTTCAAAAGTAGCTTCCTTCCCTCATTACCTAATAGACTGTGAGAGTAATCCTCAATTCAGTTGTCATGGGGTTTGGATTCCCATTACGACATAGTTATGATGGTGTTTTTGGCGAACAAAATAAACACAACAAGGCTAATTACTATGTAATCGCCGACGTGTCTTGGCCGAAGACTAGGTTCTAAGTTTAAACGGGCTGGTTTACGCAACTCGACATCTTTAATTGCGCCTATTTTGCGTGAGAGGCTATTGCCATCCCAGTTCCTCCAGGAAGTCTAGCAGACTCTTCACATTGCCGACGACTTCCCGACTCCTCCCTCGGTGTCCTGAGGTGTTTAGCCCTGTATCTTGCCAGTTCTGAGCATTCCATAAGGATGTGACTGGGTGTTTCGTCCGTCTCCATGCAGGCTCTGCAAATGGGGCTGTCTGTGACACCTAAATTAAAAAGAGGTTTGTTGAGTGGACTGTGACCTGTAACTAGACTATCGGCCTCCATGACCGGGGGCCTGAGGACGGTGAGTGGGCTGCTCACAGTCCTTATAGAACCAGGCCCATGACGGCAGCAGTGGTAGCCGTGGGTTTGTTGAGAGTCCTGGGACATCCTTCCGAGAGCTTTCCCGGGGCTCCCAACCGTAGGCTGTTGGGCGTTACGTGAGGTTTTTTAGTTGGTAGGAGTCCGGCATAGGATCCATGAAGGATTTTCCCTCACGTTAAAAAGAAAATAAAGGCTAATTACTATGAAAATAGGAAGAAACCTTCTATAATATAGGTTCCTTTGATTAAATCACGGTCTGCAACGCAGAACAGATCCATTCAGTCTAGAGTGGAACCTAGTACGAAGAGGTTATCAGCAAACAGATCTGAACATTGTACTACGTAATGTTACCATCAATTAATACTACAATTAGACGGTCAATATGCGTAGGTAGGGCTATTTTTAGACGTCTTATTTGATTGACATTATGTTATAGAGATAGACCGTATGGGGTTTGCAAACGTCCTTAGGCTACAGTGGTCACTTTTGCTCAGAAAGGTAGGTATACTTACTCTGACTTTAGTAACTCATTATCTGACTTTAGTAATTAAGTATGACATTCCATCACATAATAACTTCTCTATATTATTATATAATATATCTAATATATAATATAATCTATGCTAATATTATAACGAGGAAAAATTTGTTTTTTTGTTTGTTTGTAACGAATAGGCTCCGGAACTACTGGACCGATTTGAAAAATTCTTTCACTGTTGGAAAGCTACACTCTTTGCGGTGAACATAGGCTATATTTTATTCCCGTATTTCTACGGGAACGGGAACTTAGCGGGTGAAACCGCGTGACGTCCGCTAGTATTATTATAAAATTAGGAGGTATTACAGACACATTTTCGCTCGCATCTTTAGGTACTTGTATTTGCTGAAAACACGGCTTTAAATAATAAAAGAATTTTCAAAATGAATGTGTAATTCAGAGATTACCCATTACAAACAAAGTAATCTATCTCCTTTATACCACTTATCGTACCTGTTTCACAAATATTAACCCAAGGACTGTACCTTCTTGGCAAATACGCACAACCCAAAAAAGAAAAATATCCAGAGAATTATGTTTGGCCAATATTTGATCAAACATACGCAAATGAGTTCGAAAGATAATCCTAATCTTAGCAAACGCTGCCTTGTACCAGTTCACGTGATTATGTACTTAGATGATGTTATCTTAATCTATGAGAGCTTAAGCATACAGATAGTTTGTAGAACAATATTTTACAGGTACCTATAACAGATTATCTACTGGTAATTTTCTATGTGTACCTACAACTGTATGAGTACAGACCAGTATGGTTTTACAGTTCACAATTTATCTTCTAGCGAAAAGTTAATCTATTATATAAAAATAAGTCGGGTTTTCCTTCCTGACGCTATAACTTTAGAACGCACGAACCGATTTCCACGGTCTTGCATTCGTTGGAAAGGTCTCGGGCTCCGTGAGGTTTATAGCAAAGAAAATTCAGCAAAATTTCACATACAGCGCCATCGCGGGCGAAGCTGCGGGCATCAGCTAGTTTAATTTAAAATCTCGATAGGTGAATTTCAGGTGAGATTGTTTCAGAATTTGACCGTCAAATGCGGCTGTCAAGAATTTAAAAAAAACCTAGACGCAGGATAGCCCATGTATTCTGCTTGGGACATCCTTCAGAGAACTAACCCTGGGCTCCCGACCGTAGGCAGTGGCAGGGCATGGTGTGGTTTTAATAAATAAGAGTCCGGCTTAGCATTGATTAGAGATGTCCACACGTAGGTGGCTCTAGTGTAATATTAAATCAATTTTAAATAATAAACTAATAAACAACAAGTCCCCTGGGGAGGACGAAATTACAACTGAACTACTGAAGGCGGGGGGGCTCCGGTCCTCATCGAGCTGACGAGTTTGTTTAATTCCGTCCTCCAACAGGGACAAACACCTGAAGCGTGGAGCGGGAGTGCGGTGGCTCTGTTCTTCAATTCAATTTGATCAACATAAGTTAGACGCGGTCGACCCCTACCAGATTGCCCATTCACTCTCGCCTTATAAATCTTTTTTGTCAGTCTGTTTTCATCCATTCTCTCCACATGTCCGAACCATCTGAGCATCCCTTTCTCTATATTAGTCACTGCATCTTCTTCTTATTTAAGGTAGGTAGGGGACACCGGGGCAAGACGAAGCTCGGGGCAGGACGGGAAGTATGCTTGTGTGCGTGAATGGTGAACATAATAGATCCTAACTCAACGCCATTAGCTCGATGTTCAATCGCGTCACACGTGTCCGAACGGCGCGCGCGTCTTACTTCGTGTTTTGGCTTCACAGCGAATAAAAACTGTTTATATGGGGATTTTTACGAAGTTTTCTGTTCTGGATCGATGTGCACAAGGGTAAGTGTCAATGCTATTGTAACATTATGCCACACACGTATTGTAGTAGTCTAAAACTAACAAATTTATATTACTTTTTCTCAGAATTATTTTGTAGATTAAAAATTGTTGTTATATTTGCAAAATATGTCTGTTGGGGCAAAAAGGTCGGGGCATAAAGGGATACTATCCCATTTTGCCCCATATGTGTTGGTAGAAGGTTTTGTATTATGACCTTTTAATTTTTTTTTGGTTTTCAGTTAAAATGGTGCGAAATTATAAACGAAAAAACAGATCGTGGAAAATGGGAAGAAAAGGATATGAGGAGAGCGGTTAGCTAGTAGAGCTGTGCTTTTTGATTCAATCCGCCAAATATTATAACGTGCCTAAATCGACCTTGGAACGTCGTGTGAGAAAGGCTTGACGTAATGAAGATATATGGCCACTTAACAGAAATCTATTCACAGATGCAGACTTCATAGCTGGTAAAACAACAGACACCGAGACAATTATCTTCTTAACATTAAAATCTAGCATCTACATCTCAGGTCACAATAACTTCGACCTCAACTTCTTCAGAGGCAACCCAGGAAACATCGACCACTGTTATAGCTCACAATGATATTGTTCGGGAGCCTACACCCCCTGGATCAACAACGATCGATTTTCTACCATCTGAAAATCAAAATATAGCCCACGCTGTCAACGTCAGCAATGTCAGAAGTGATCCAAGATGATGAGGGATGGGTCATTTGTAGCATGGCATGCAAGGCCTGGGCTCATAATTCTTGCGCAGGTGTAGACGAGGATGATGAAGTTGCGCACATATATGTGAACGCTGCCAACCAGATTGACATAATACTCATTATGCCCCATATTCTTTCCCATTTTGCCCCGATCATGGGGCAAGACGGAATTTTTGACATGCGCCATTTAGTTACTATTTGCCATAAAAATATATGATTTAGCTCCTCAAAATATTGTACTTATGTTAATTAAAACTATAAGCATTGTGTTTGTTGTAAGCGAAGTTTAATAAACAGTTTAATTGTTATATGTCATTTAATGTCGCTTTTTCTCTTAAGTATCTCATCTTGCCCCGGTCTCCCCTACTTATTTTAGAAAAAGGCTTTATTTAACGTAACATGTCAAGGTATAAAAAAGAAAAAACAAAGCTAACATCTGACAACCGAGGTTACGAGACCCAAAACACAAAGATCAACGAACCTGTATAAAAATCTGTCTGAATAGCACCAACGACCATGACCAAAATTCACCGGTTCCGTGTTTTATAAAACAAGTTTTGGGTAAATCATTTTTTTTTATTTAAATTTCCATGTTTTCGATTTATTCATATTTATGTTTAAAACGTCGGTCAGCGACTGACTGCAGTGACTGCACATGTCAGTTACCCCATCACAGTTTACTAAAGAGTTCATACTACATATCAAACCTCTTTTTTTGGCTGCTTTTCTTCAAGCAGCTAAAAAAAGACCTAGCGTTGTAAGAGAAGGGAACCACGTGTTTATAGCTCAAATTTAAGTTAATGTAAGCTTGAGCTTTTTGACCTACATAACTGATAAACATATATTATCTAGGTAATTATATTTTTTAACCGACTTCAAAAAAAGGAGGAGGTTCTCAATTCGTCTGTATGTATTTTTTTTTATGTATGTCAAGCGATAATTCCGTCAATTATAGACGGATTTCAAAAATTTTTTTTTTGTTGAATAGGGGTTACTTCTGAGTTGGTCCCATTTTCACCAGGTCAGGATCTGATGAAGGGATCTAGGAGAAAACGAGGGCAACCACCAAAAATTGTAGGAACAACTAGTGTGCTTGTTAACTTTTTAATTAAGTGCTTTAATGTTCTACACTTTAATGAAGGTATGGCGTCGATCTGATGATAGAGTCGAAAGACAGTCGAGGGCATTCCTAAACAATTTACAGCAGTTATCTTGTGTTTGGGCTTGATTGATTTGTATTGATGAGAACTTTACACCTAGATTGATGGATCCAACTTCAAAAAAAAAAGAAAGGTCTCAATGTTTTATGTATGTTCACCGTCAATTATAGACGGCTTTCATTTTTTTTTGTTGAATAGGATATTACTTTTGAGGTGGTCCCATTATAACCAGGTTAGGATCTGATGATGGGATCCTGGAGAAATCGAGGGCAACCACCGAAAATTATAGGCACAACTAGTGCGTTTGTTAACTTTCTAATTCAGTGCTTTAATGTACTACCATTAATAAAGGTCTGGAGTCGATCTGATGATGGAACCAAAAGAGATTCGAGGGAATTCCTTAACGATTTACAGCAGCTACCTTGTGTTGGGGCTTGATTAATTTGTATTGATGAGAACTTTCACCTAGATACATTTATTTTTCGGTTCATCCGTCACTTAAAATAACGAAAAAAAATTTTCAACAAAAAATACAACCGACTTCCAAGAAATCCTGAAAAATAAAATTTACTTAGCACAAATTAATATGTAGTTGATTTATCAGATTTTATTCAATACTAGCTGATGCCCGCAGCTTCGCCTGCGTGAAATTTTGTTCCTAGATTATAACATCTCTGTAGGCACCAAATTTCAGCTAGATCAGTGCAGCCTTTACAGCGTGAAAGAGTAACAAACATACACACTCACAAACATTCGCATTTATAATAATACCTAGTTAGATAGATTTCTGATTAACAAATTCATAACGCAAAATAATATGAGCTAAGTAAATTTATTTATTAAATACATTTCTTAATTCAATGGCTAAACTACTACTTGACACAACTTCTCTTCTAAGCCATTGACATCGTTACTTAGTTCCTTCTTCAGGTAGTCCCAGCCTACGACGTTTGGACAAACCGAACTACTGTACATAGGCTTTGTCCTCCTAATACAGATGGTCCAACCAAGACCTGGTAACGTAATAACAATGTAAATTTTATCAGCTGAGCGTTCATGTTCATTGTAATGGCTCTTTTCAGTCCTGTCGAATGTAGTCTACGTAGAGGCCATTCCCGTATTTTACAAAGACTGAGTCTGTTTCCTGACAGAATGCAGTCGGCGCTATATGTAGAATAAAGTTCATGCCTTCCATGACCAGTCGCTTAGGGCTGCTGACAATTTTGTGGGCTGCTTTATCGTAAGGATTGAGCGTAGATGGTAACATGCAGTGGATACTACCTGAAGCGTGGTCTTTCATTTTTCTGGCTAGCCATCTTAGAATTTTCTTCTTCTTTTCACAAATGTATTTTTGTCACACAAAAATTTAATAAATTAGCAATAATACTTCCATAAAGCATATTTGGTTAATATTATACCAATAAAGCGCTTTTTATTTAACTTTATGGCTTTGTAGTAAAATCATTTGTTTGAAGTTTGAAGTAAAACATAAATAAAAACGTCAATAGTATTGAACTTTCACAAATTATGTGTCAAAATAAAAAGTAATTTAAGTATAAAATAAGAGTATTTAAGGAGTATTGATATCAACTCCGGAGAAAATCAGTCCCAAAATAATTTACATTCCCCTTTTAGCTCGTTATAGTGTAAATTTCAATAAAATACGAAACACGTCTTCCATCAATTATGTTGGTAATGCTATATGCCAAATTTTAAGTAGATCGGACCAAGGAATCACGTTGTCCCATACAAACTTTACCCTTCTTTTTTATACCTTTGGAGATGGAATTTGCAAAAATGTTAAAATTACTTTTTTCAAATTGTAACAAACAACGCTTATGCTTAGTTTCATCATCGTACCATTAACTGTTTAAGCAATAATTGATAATAACTTTGGGTAAGTTTGGTTTGAATTCTATATACTTTTCCGGGATAAAAAGTACCCAGTGTTGTGCCCAGGCTATTAAAGAATAATTATACCAAGTTTCATCGTAATCGAACCGGTAGTTTTTGCGTGATGCCTGAACAAACAGACAGACAGACAGACAGACAGACAGACAGACAGACAGACAGACAGACAAAAATTTTTTTAATCACATTTTTGGGTTCGGTGTCGGTCTAGTAACACCCCCTGCTATTTATTTTTTTGATATTTTGAATGTACAGAATTTTCACTTCTACAGATTTATTATAAGTATAGATAATATTGAAGTTGGTGCCATGAATAATAGGTACCTCCCGAAACCTATGAATTTACTTGGCGCCGACTTCAATATGATATTGAATAAAAAATCTGATAAATCAAAATAAATATTACTTTGTGTTAAGTAAATTTTATTTTTCAGGATTTCTTGGAAGTCGGTTGTATTTTTTATTGAAAATTTTTTTTAATATGTACATCCATATCTTAACACTTATCTATACTTATTTTCACCCCTCGGGGTTTAGGGGATACGCGTTACTTCTCATGAAGCTAACGTAATACCCTGAGGGCACAGTGTTTGGCTTCTTCAATTCGGTCTCTAAGATCTAATATCCTAGGGATTAACACGAAGGAGCCTACATTAGGAGGAAGGGCATAACGGAATTCCGTTCGGTGAGCAGCCCGCCTGGGGCAGTACCTCCACCCTGCAGAAGACCGCGGTAATAGTAACCTGGCTTCGTGCTGGGTTATGTTCTCCGTCGGTTAGCAGGGTTCCAGTGCTCATTGGGGTGACTTTGTGCCGGTGGCGGTGAGACCAGAGGCTCACCTGTCTCCATTGGCTAGCATAGGCGCGGAATATTGGTACGGCGGTCAGAGAGACCCGATGAAACGGTTGACCGCTGACCGCCCGCAGGCTGTACGGGACCCGAACCTGGGGATTACGTAATCTCCGCCCCAGGAGGCTGAACCAGCAGCCTGTGTAAAGTCCCTGGTGCCGTGGTCGTGCCGGAGGAGGATACCGGAGTGGACGTGGCTACTGCATTGGGGGGGGACCGGGGGCCCTTCCGTACGCCGTGCCAATCTACTGCACTACCTGTGCCTGCCTTTGGGGAATTGGAGCCTCGCTTAGTCTCTTGCGTCACCGACACACAGGCACCCCCTACCTTCTTTTTATCCCCTTTCAACAACAATAATGGCAAAAGGTCACATAAGGAAAAAGTTTTCCACAGCGGCTTCGTCGTCGTCCACACTAAATGTGGACTTCTGCAACATCAGAGGAATGCACTCAAACATCAAAGAGATCCACCGCCACCTGGAATCTGCGAGGCCGAACTTATTTTTCCTGACGGAGACTAAGATATCTTGCCCGAAGGATACATGTTACTTGATGTACCTTGGCTATAAGCTTGAGGCTAATTTCAGGCGTCAAGCTGGGGTATGCATGTTCGTACGGGAGGATATCTGCTGTCGCCGTCTCAGTGACCTGGAAGACAGGGACCTGTCTACATTATGGGCGCGCGTAAATCATGGGGGCCACACTCGGATCTACGCGTGCATTTACAGGTCCCATAGCGGTGATACGGAGACAGTTCGCCTTTTTGACCACCTGCAACAATCGACCGACAAGGCTATTGAGCGGTATCCCTCCGCGGAGATAGTGATTTTGGGGGACTTCAATGGTCACCATATTGACTGGTTGGGTTCCGTGCACACTAACTTTGCGGGGAAAGCTGCTCACGACTTTGCCCTGACCTACGGTTTCTCCCAACTGGTAAAATCTCATACGAGAATACCAGATAGGGAGAACGAGCAGAGTGCATTGCTGGACCTTCTGCTGACTACGCGGCCTGACGGATACACCACATCAGTGGATGCACCACTTGGTTCATCGGACCACTGCCTCGTTCGGTCGCGAGTGCCTCTCGCAAGGCCTGAACCACCTCGGCCCAAGGAGTGGCGACATGTGTGGCACTACAAGTCAGCAGACTGGGATGGACTTCGAGAGTTCTTTGCGTCGTACCCGTGGAGGCGGCTTTGCTTCACTTCAGATGATTTGAACTCCTGCGCTGCAGCAGTAGCTGAGGGGATCTTGGCGGGCATGGAATGTTATATTCCTAACCGCTGGATCCCGGCAGGAGCTAGGAAACGACCGTGGTTTAATCGGCTTTGTAGAGAAACTAGGATGTTGAAAGAAACTGCCTACAGAGCTTGGACCACGGCTCGCGCTAACTCAGATCCTAGCATCTCTGAAGTGAAACGCAAACTGAATGCCGCTTCGAGGGCCAGTAAAAGAGCGGTTGCCAGGGCTAAATTCGATTTCGTCGGCAGAATTGGTCAGCGACTAGCCGGCTACCCTTCTGGAAGTCGTGAATTCTGGTCGCTCGCCAAAGCTGCAGAGGGAAACTTTTGTCGGTCGGGATTACCACCTCTACATAGACTGGATGGTAGTCTGGCCCCGAGTGCCAAGGAGAAGGCCGACCTTTTGGGTTCTCTCTTTGCCTCCAACTCGACCATGAACGATGGAGGTGTGCTTCCGCCTGGTATCCCTCGGTGTGGCACTTCCATGCCAGAAATTAAGTTCAAGCAACGGGACGTCAGGCGGGAGCTTCAATCCCTAGATATTCATAAGTCGAGTGGGCCGGACGGCATTCCAGCGATGGTACTTAAGCGGTGTGGTCCGGAGTTGTGTCCGGTACTTACACGTCTTTTCACGCTTTCATACTCCATGAAGCAAGTCCCGGCGTCATGGAAGATCGCGCACGTGCATCCTGTGCCCAAGAAGGGTGACAGGACCGACCCGGCCAATTATAGGCCTATAGCCGTCACCTCCCTTTTATCTAAGGTGATGGAGCGTGTAATTAATACACAGCTCCTGAGGTACCTTGAGGAACATGACCTGCTCAGTGACCGACAGTACGGTTTCCGTCACGGTCGCTCGACGGGCGATCTTCTTGTGTACCTCACACACCGCTGGGCGGCGGCTATCGAGAGTAAGGGTGAGGCTCTAGCAGTGAGCCTCGACATCTCGAAAGCCTTTGACCGGGTCTGGCACCGTGGTCTTCTTACGAAATTGCCCTCCTATGGACTGCCCGAGAGTTTATGCGGATGGGTGTCCAGCTTTTTGGCCGGTAGAAGCATCAGGGCCGTCGTTGACGGCAGCTGTTCTGACTGTATGGCCATAAACGCTGGAGTACCACAAGGCTCAGTGTTGTCCTCTACTTTGTTTCTGCTGCATATCAATGACATGTTGTCTATAGACGGCATTCATTGTTATGCGGACGACAGTACGGGCGACACTTATTACACGGGCTGCCCCGGTATCTCTCGGGTTGCAATGGAAGAAAGTCGTGAACAACTTGTGTCTGAAGTCGAGGCTACTCTCAATAGAGTGTCCGATTGGGGTCGACAAAATCTTGTCCAATTCAACCCTACCAAGACACAAGTTTGTGTTTTCACCACAAAAAAGACCCCATTCACTGTGGCGCCACAATTTCAGGGCACATCTCTCACCATCTCTGAAAGTATAGGGATCCTTGGTGTTGACATCTCCAGTGATGTGCAGTTCCGCAGTCACTTGGAGGGCAAGGCCAAGCTGGCGTCCAGGAAGCTCGGAGTGCTCAGAAGGGCGCGGCGATACTTTACTGCGGCGCAAGCACTGCTTCTCTACAAGTCGCAAGTGCGTCCGCATATGGAGTACTGCTGTCACCTCTGGGCTGGGGCACCCGAATACCAGCTTCGTCCATTTGACTCGGTGCAAAGGCGAGCTATGAGAGTTGTCAGCGATCCCATACTTGCAGGTGGTGTGGAACCTCTTAGTGACAGGAGAGACTTTGCTTCTCTGTGTGTGTTCTACCGCCTGTACAACGGTTTGTGCTCTGAAGAATTGTTTGATATGATGCCTACGGCTACATTCTATCATCGCACCGCTCGCCATAGACAGGGTGTTCATCCTCACACGTTGCGTCCTGAGCGCTCGAGCACGGTGAGATCTAATAGAGGCTTTCTTCCGCGTACGCTTAGGTTGTGGAATGACCTCCCTGCTTCGGTTTTCCCAAACGCCTACAGTATGGGGTTCTTCAAAAGGGGACTTAGAAGGTTTTTAAAGAGTCGGCAGCGCGATTGTGGCGCCTCTGGTGTTGCAAACGTCCATAGGCTGCGGTGACCACCGGTACATCTGGTGGGGCCGTATGCTTGTCTGCCACTCTAGTGGTATAAAAAAAAATACTAATATTATAAAGAGGAAAGATTTGTTTTTTGTTTGTTTGTTTGTAACGAATAGGCTCCGGAACTACTGGACCGATTTGAAAAATTCTTTCACTGTTGGGTAGCTACACTCTTTGCGGTAGAACATAGGCTATATTTTATTCCCGTATTCCCACGGGAACGGGAACTACGCGGGTGAAACCGCGTGACGTCCGCTAGTATTGTATAAAACCGAAAGTTTGTGAGTATGAATGTGCAGGTGTTTCTTACTCAACTCTAACGGCTGAAACCAGATTGACTGAATTTGGTATAGGGATAGATTATAGTCTGGAATAACACATAGGCTACTTTAATTTCCAGATAAGTTAAGTTAATTCAACGTATTCAATTTATTTTATTACTGAGTCATTCGTTGCATGTTACAATTAAAATAATTGTCCATTTAAATATATTTAATCCCCATTCTCATGATGGATTAGCGGAAATGTGATAGGAATCTATGAGATAAATGATAATTCTATTTCAGTGATTAGTCGGTTTTAAGTTCGGTCAGTTCTAGTGGAAGTTTAAAGAAGTCGCGGGACTTCTAAGAATGAAGATGAATCGATGAAATGGAAAAGTTTGTAGGGAGGCTGCAGTGGCCTGGGCGAGGCTGCAGTGGTAGCCGTAGGTCTGTTGGGAGTCCTGGGACATCCTTCCGAGGGCTTACCCGGGGCTCCCCACCATAGGCTGTTGGGCGTTACGTGAGGTTTTTTAGTCGGTAGGACTCTAGCACAGCATACATGATGGATTTTTCCTCACGTTAAAAAAAAAGGCAGGGTTTGGTTGCAAAATGTGCAGGACCGTTTGTTATGTATGGCGAAACTTGCGACTAGCCTACCTGCTACGATAACTACGTAGGAGGTACTAGCTACGTACTTACCAATGATGCCATAGCTAGGAAGTACAGATCTTATGGGAAAAGAGCCTTATTTGTGTGACAAAGCCAATCAAGAGTTGTTATTTCATAACCCCCTATAACTATACAATACATACAATGACAATCCTTCCTATATTACACTACGAAAATTTGCAATAAAATAACTGTAGTCTTTTGTTCCGACAGTATTATACCTAGTAGATATAGAATTTTGCTGTTTCACAACGGATTTGTAACATTCATTGTTAGTTTATTGATAGAAAATTGCAATAGATTCTAGATCTTTGATGTTCTTTGTTTAGACGGAAATAAGTCATGGTTTATAATGCGGTTACACAAAGATCTCCTCTGAAGGCTCTAACGAAGGTACCTACTCCTTCAGGTACTTATTGAAAATCTTCAACAATATTTATTATCGTAATACCTGACCGGTTTTGCCTCACAGCATTTTCAAAGGCTATGTAGATGACTATACAGAAAGCCTTTGAAAATGCCGGGAGACAAAACCGGTGAAGAATTACAATATTGAATATTGTGGAATAGTACAAGTCAAGTTTTACAATATGTGCAGCAAGTTCCATCAATCAGCAGTATAAATAAACTTAATTACCTATTTAGAATACAAAAAACCCGACTGCCAAGTAAACATACAACTGAAAAGCAAAAAACAAGCTCTACATTTCTTTTGTGATTTTCTTTAGCTACTTACTGTTTTACTTTGTCGGCAACATTTGCAGGCAGGAAGAAGATAATGTCAAGCGAGTGGTGGTTTACAAAATAGCTACATTTTCTCATAGCTTTTTCCCGCCTGCAAATGTTGCCGACAAAGTAAAACAGTAAGTAGCTAAAGAAAATCACAAAAGAAATGTAGAGCTTGTTTTTTGCTTTTCAGTTGTATGTTTACTTGGCAGTCGGGTTTTTTGTATTCTAAATAGGTAATTAAGTTTATTTAAAACGTTTTAGTTATTGTAGTAGTGGAGTTATTAATTTTCGTGTAGTGAAGGGACATCACCAAAATTCAACCTTAATAATTATATTTTTGGTCATATTTCTGGTGCTACTAAACCGATTGTAATCAAACAAATGTTAGAATTTAAGTCTGACCAAGGCCTTATAAACACATAATACCGCATCGAAATCGGTTCAGTAGTTTTGCGTTTATCGCAGTTAAATAACTATAACGCCAAAAGTCCGCCATTTTGATTTTTCATGAATTTTATCATACCTGGTGTCACGCACACAATCACGATGAATCAAATGACACCTTGTATTTAAAAATCCATCAAGCCGTTCAGGCTGTAGAGCGTCCAAGAAAAAATATCAAACTTTACATTTTAGCGCCAAAAGTCTGCCATTTTCATTTGAATTTATCCCAGAATGTGACCTGGTGTCACTCACACAATCACGACGAATCAAATGACACCTCGTATGTTAAAATCCGTCAAGCCGTTAAGTCTGTAGAGCGTGCAAGAAAAAAAATCAACGTTTTCATTTTAGCGCCAAAAGTCAGCCATTTTGATTTTTTTGAAATTATAATGTACAGTAGCGTTCATAAGTCCGATAGCAATTTGACGAAAGTATAGCGCGTCAACACTAGTCGTACTTATGACCTTATTCTTCGAAGACAATTCACACTTACTCTCACACACACACGTCAGCACTATTAAGACTTTATTCTTTGTCAACAATTCACACACATTAACTGTGGCGGCCAATCAGATCACGGTATGAGATATGCGAGAATGAGTACAGCGCCATCTAGATATTAGTTTTGAATTATGATAAACTACATTTACTCTTATAGCCGCTAGATGTCTTATCTCGATCAACGTATGACATTCGAAAATCGATCTAGCTGTTGTTAACTTGAGTTAACACATTGTTCACTCGTTGATAGATATTGTTAATTTCACTTTTATACGTAAGCGGCTCTGTGGCTTAGTGGTTTAAGGTGCGGGCTGACGAATGATAATGGTCGGGTGGATGGTTCAGAACCTGATATTTGAACTATTAACTTTTTGTGTTTTTATATTTAACAGTTATGATTTAAATGTTGACACGAATATAAAAATGTTTCTTAAGTAGCATTATAAACTTAACGAAAAATTTTAGAGGGTGGATTTGAAATGAAATGGATTTATTTGCAGTGAGTGAAGTTGTTGGTTGGTGAAATCAGTTACGACTGTTCGTGTTTATTACTACTATTGCGATTAGATTTCTTCTATAATAAATCAATATGTCGAATATAAGTATTGAAGCAAAAGCTAATATTGTGGCCCTATATTCGAATGGTTTGAATATATCTCAAATTTCTAACGAGACGGGCTTATCTGTAAGTTAATTAATTAATTAATATTGTTGTAATGCAATTTTGTTCATTGGTTGCAATTGTGTAATATAGTTGTTGTTTTTTAGAGGAATACCGTGAGTCGTTGGGTGAAACGATTTCGAGAAGAGGGCAACTTGCAGAGCCGGAGGAGAAGTGGAAGACCTGCTATTATTAACAGGGCTCAGCGACGTTATATGGTAGCGGAATATGAAACAAATGGTTTTATACCAACCAAACGTTTTGCCGATGAGTTTCATACGTCATTACTCACCGTTCGCCGTGCACTTCATGCTGAAGGTTTACATCACCGAAAGCCAGCGATAAAACCTTTTTTGACTCAAAGGCATAAACAGGAGCGGTTACGTTTTGCACGAGAGTATTTAGACTTTAACTGGGAAACAACAATATTTTGTGATGAAAAAACGTTTAAATCATCTCAAAAAGGAAGATTACATTTGTGGCGTAAGGACAACACTCGTTGGTGTGAAAACAATATAGTACCGAACACTGAATCTGGTAGAATAAGTGTAAATATGTGGGGGTGGATTAGTGCGCAAGGGCCGGGTGAATTAGAATTTATATCTACGCGTGCAAATAGTGCAAATTATGTGGACGTGCTAGAAGATATAATGTTACCCACAGTGCGAAATGTCTATCCAGGTGTTAATGATATAGGTTTTGTGCACGATAATTGTCCTATACATCGAGCTACCATAGTTCGTGAATGGTTTAGTCAACATCCGGACATTAAAGTTATTCCTTGGCCAGCACGATCCCCTGATTTAAACCCGATTGAAAATATATGGGGTTTGATGGTGCAAAGATGGGTAGCACAGGATGAAAGATGTCCCGAGCGGCTCAAGACCCACTGCATGCAGTTGTGGGACAGTTTACGTGGCACAGATATCTGTGCAAATATTGTGGCCTCCATGCGTAGACGTCTTCTGAGTTGTATTGAGAATAACGGAGGTCACACAAAATATTAATAATATAAAATTTAGGCTTTTATTTATATAAAAGTTATTTCTACTTAGTCCGCGCTAAGCTATTCTGTTTAAATATTTTTATTAATTAATTTCAGTTGAGCCTATTGAGACTACTGAGCCTATCAAGGGACGTGCTGGCCTGTAATTAGTATAGACTGTATGGTTGAGGTTAAGTTTCAATCCTCTTTTCCACGAGAAAATGAATAATTAAGCTATAACCTCAATAAGCAATATTAATTATAAAAAAGTATATTTATGGATAAAAATATTATAGCCACAAATTAACATTGGATGATTATTTTAATTTCAAAATTGAAATAAACATTTTCTGAAAGCTTTTGTTTTATTTATGATCTATTGTTAATTACCTAAGTATAGCACTTTTCTATTTGTAAATAATTATTTCTAATTCCGTTAACTTGTTCCTAAAAGTTAATGAAAACAAAACAAAAAGAGGTTAAAATAAGATCCGAACCCAGAACATCCAATTTCAATACTATCCGTAGTAGCCCCGTTACCGACTTAGCTACGCGCTGCCTTACGTAGAATCACAAATTTTGGCATCAACTTATATAGCTTCAGTGCAGTGCATACTTCGAACATAATAGTATGAAAAGGCAAGCATAATGTTGTCTTTGTTTCGCATCACACACATTCATGTTTTCGCGTATTGATACTGTATGACATACAAAAGTATGAGTTGAAACATGACACACATAGATAGGTACGCGTTTTACCGGACAAGCCATTATAATCCTTAAGGTGCTAACACACTCATGAACGTTGACTGTACCTCGTGTCACCTACACAATCACGACGAATCAAATGACACCTCGCATGTCAAAATCCGTCAAGCCGTTCAGGCTGTAGGACATCTTGACAAAGAATTATACATACATACATACATACATACATACAAACATACATACATACATACATTATCTCGAAAAATATTACCCTCCTGTCTTCGGCAGTTCGGGTAAAAATACTCCTTCAGGGTTTTGGAGGCAGCTTCAAACACTTTGACAAAAGTCGAAATAAATCTGTGCCTCTTTGAATCTGCTTGATGAGTGAGGCAGTCAAAGTAACTCTACAGTAGATAAATTTACATTTACTGTCAGTTTCGTTCTCAAGACAATAAGTGCAGGCTGTAAGTAAGAAAATACAGCAGTGGGTCGTCACACCCTGAGCCTGAGTCGACCGCTCGTGTGTAGCCCCTTTGGTGTTACAATCATCCATAGGTTACGGTGATCCCAATCCCTAAGGTGGGCCGTAAACTTGTCTGCCATCTTAGTAGTATGAAAAAGGAAAAATAAAGAACCTGGCAATAAATGCTCATGGCCACTCTTTCCAAATCGCTTATTGCTATTGTTTACTTTCAAGTAAGATGCAGCAACAATTTTAGAAGATTTAGAGGCAATTAAACATTTACCAATACAATCAAGGAATCATACTTCTCCTGTCTAAGCTCTGACAAGACTCTTAAAGCCAGTTCGTATTAAAAAAAAACTCTTCGTTTTACAAATGTAGGATCCACTTTAACCAATCTGTTCACACGGTCAATTCATTTTTAAGCAGTTAACCCTTGATAACCATGCGGTTCATTTTACCGGACGCAGCCATCCCACCGGTGATTCCTTAGACATGCAAGTGTTACCCTACACCTGACCAGACCTATTACACAATAAAATTGCCCCGTGGGAGGAGAGGAAATACCGTCTGATGAGGTAAAATTTACAATTACGCTGCCCCACAATGGGCTCGTAAATTGCCATGCAGGTCTGGATAGGAGTAATTTGTTAGCGTAAGGTTTCATTCAACACGGTAATAAGCTCATCACCTTATTACGTGACTATATACGTCTGGTGAAATTTCGGTGTATAGTCTATGCCTAACCTGTCATCGAAGATCTTTTTTTAACGCGAGGAAAATTCTGCATGAATGCTATGCCGGACTCCTAACCCCACGTTTCCTACATACTGCCTACGGTTGGGAGCCCCGGGTAAGCCCTCGGAAGCATGACTCTAGGATTCCCAACAGACCTTGGCTACTACTGCGGCCTCACCTACTGTCATCGAAGATGTATGATAAAGTGGAAAAATCTTTGCGGTTGAGATGCTGTACGCAGAAACTTTAAAAAATGTTCTGTAGATGGAACTGTTATCCACGTTGTTTGAGTATCCTAGCACCCTCATTATCACTGGCTTATGGACGCCTGTCAATAGAAGAGATCTGACTACTATTTTACCCTATGTAAATTCTTTTAGTATTTAAACACCTTTAATGAATAACTCGATATGACATCCCCATAGGATGCTTACTGTCGGAAAAACTTAGGGACGAATAATAAAATCGTATTCAATCCCCAAAACACGCTTATGGTTAGTTTCGGTGCTATAAGACGCTAAAGTGATGTTTTTAAATTTTAGAAACGTTCATTATCAAGGCCTTTAGTAGACCAAGAGGAGCCTGTCAAAATTCTGGCTCTTTGAAGTCTGACGACAAATGTATTTGTATAACGCAAGTACCTGTAAGCCAGCAGCTAGACGTTTAAAAGGGCTGGGGCTCACAACTATCAGGTAGTGTTGATTAAAATGCCCGGTGGGCCGTAAGCTTGTCTGCCACCTAAGTAGTATAAAAAAAAAGACTATCCTCAAAATGCTTAAACTCAGTATGGGGTTCTTCAAAAGGGGTCTTAGAAGGTTTTTACAGGGTCCGCAGGACGAGTATATTACCTCCGGTGTTGCATACGTCCATAGGCTGCGTACATCTGGATCTGGTGGGCCGTATGCTTGTCTGCCACCTTAGTGGTATAAAAAAACCAAAACAATGAAAAAATCTATATACCGTCCTCACGCAGCCTGGTAAAAGATCAAATAGGTCAAGGTAATAGGTATACCAACCATACCTGCAGTTGCATTGACATTAACCTTAAGCATCGCGTGTAAAACTGCAATTCTCGTATGATGCACACCATCCTGTCTTATTTAGAGACATCAGTCAAAGTTCCGTGTTGAGGCTAATATCTTTATCTAAGGACAAGGTCTAGTTTCTCCTACTAGATATTCTTACTCCATTCGAGCGGTCTTCAGATTTCTAGCAGTGAGATGTAAAAGATACATTACAAATCATCCAGCATCAAGACATGTCTTTCTGATACCGAACAACGCGTGCCGGGCAGAGGTCGACGGTTAAAAGGCGAATTGATTCAAGCGCCACTCTGGGCGATATTGAGTTATATACATCATTGGAATCGTGGAATTTTTCCGCGTCGTTTGAGCCGGGTTTGAGGCTAATCTGAGCACTTTTTTGGCGCTTGACTCCATGACGAATTTGGCTATCTTTTCAACTTATTAGGTATCAAGTGTAGTAGTTTTGGTTCTTTTTTTCAAAGCATGTATATAAACACATTTAAAACAAACTATTTTTTTTACTATCTGTAGTTTAAACCATTAATCCATGGATATATTAAAATGGTTTTGATGTTTGAATTGTTTTTATTCGAACTTAAATAATTTAACTTGGATGTTAATTCATTTTGCTTCAACCAGATTTATTAATGTATGCAACTTAAATCATTTTGCCTTGAACATGTGAATATTATCTCTGTCGCTTGAATTAATCTTACCTGAATAAGTATAATGGAAATATATGACTTGTGCTGATTATCCTTGACCAGTTTTTAGTATTTATGCCATTTAGAACAATTTTCTCTATGCATAAAATAAATATGTGCACGTTAGATTCCTCTATATTAGTTTAATAATTAAACTTATGTCATACTTAAATTAGTTTACTTCTTTCACCTCGCATTAAAAATGGCATTTATATTTCAAGTAACAGAAAACAAACCAACGCGGGTAGGTACTTGGACCCACAACACACGTGTCGCGCGTGGTTTCGAGGTCGGTGTAATTTGAGTTATTCCTCCTCGAACATTTACAACTAGGTGAACGGTTTAACTCATTTATCCATGAACAATTGAGAAATAGGTAAGTGATTTCAATCATTTATTCATGAACAGTTGACTTATAGGTAAGTGATTTAAATCATGTATCCATGAACAGTGGACAAATGGGTAACTGATTTAAATCATTTATCCTTGATCTGTTAAAGAAACAAGGAACACATAAACTATTTTGTTTTGAATACATAAATCGTCATTGTGTACATAACCCTTTCTGTCCTGATCAAAAAATTATGCAAAATGGCTCAAGTTACAATTTACTTGCTTTAGAAACACCTTTTATCTGTTATAATATTATCATAAATTAGCAAAAAATATACCGCTTTTTAGTTGGGGAGATTTGTACATTTTTATTATATACTTTAGGAACAGTGATTTTTTTTCTTAAAAAATAAACTTTAAAATGCTCTCCTGTAAAGTTCTCAAAATGGCGCTTGAATCAAGTCGCCTTTTAACCGTCGAGGTGTCACTCATGCACAGTGGAGAGAATCTTCGCCAGAACTGAGCGTTTCAAAAGATCGTTCCTCTGTTGTACTATAAAAATCTGGAACAACCTGCTCGCACACGTGTTTCCCTCATCTTACAATCCCGTGTTCTTCAAGCGGAGCGTGAAGGGGCACATCAAGAAGGCCGCCAACTTGAGGACCACTGTCAGAAGTTCTACGGACTGTGAGAGTGGCCCCCAATCGCTAGATGCGCCACGGCTTTCCATCAGGCTCACCTAAATGACGACGCCTGCCTCATGGAAAGGCATGGTGACATCCAGTGAACATAGGGTCAGTCTCACACTTCGCAAGATTATTGACAGTGACCCTCCTCAAGTTGGCGACCCAATGATGTACCTTATCAGGTTCTGCTTGAAGAACCCGGGATTATCAGAGAAGCCTGGTCGTTGTGTATCATATCAACCTACCTAATAATAATGGTCAACCCTGAGCATGGCCCATAAAGTACCGTATACAATTGAAATGTACGATCACTGATCAGATAACTATTACAAATACACAGTACTTATCTAGAACAAATGTATGTAAATAGATACATAATATAATATGTAATACAACGGTTCTCACGACTTTACATACGGACTATAATTGACGCATCGGACAGTCACTTTGTACGGTAATTAGATCAAGTTCATGCCAATGCATTTTATGACACCTATACAAATGCTGTAACGAAGAAGAAAGATGGCTGGAATGCGTAAAGATTAACATGAATGTGAAAGGAATAAATAAATATTTGTGGATATTCTGTCACAACATCATCTACGAGTAGCCGAAATTAAGCGAGAGATTCTAAATAGGTACATACATTATTATACATAGAAAACATCCAAACTCGGAAACAAACATTTTGTGGATCACACAAATATTTGGACCGACCCGGGAATCGAACCCAGGACCTCAAGTGCGGCAGGCGGTTCGGTTACACTAGAAGAAAAAAACCGGCCAAGTGCGAGTTGGACTCGCCCATGAAGGGTTTCGTAGCAGCAAGTAACATAATATAAAAGTTCTTATAGTTCGTTGTAACTTTCATTGATGTTTTAACACGTTCGCAGTGGTAGTGATTTTTCTAACCGAAAATTGCGATTTATGACGTATTATAAAAAAACTACCAGCTCTATCTCGTTCAAACTCATATATTTTTTTTAGATATATCATTCTCTTAGTTTAGAAGTTAGAGGGGGGGGGGGGGGGGACACTCATTTTTCCACTTTGGAAGTGTCCCTTGCGCAAACTATTCACTTTAGAAAGATGGCTGGAATGCGTAAAGATTAACATGAATGTGAAAGGAATAAATAAATATTTGTGGATATTCTGTCACAACATCATCTACGAGTAGCCGAAATTAAGCGAGAGATTCTAAATAGGTACATACATTATTATACATAGAAAACATCCAAACTCGGAAACAAACATTTTGTGGATCACACAAATATTTGGACCGACCCGGGAATCGAACCCAGGACCTCAAGTGCGGCAGGCGGTTCGGTTACACTAGAAGAAAAAAACCGGCCAAGTGCGAGTTGGACTCGCCCATGAAGGGTTTCGTAGCAGCAAGTAACATAATATAAAAGTTCTTATAGTTCGTTGTAACTTTCATTGATGTTTTAACACGTTCGCAGTGGTAGTGATTTTTCTAACCGAAAATTGCGATTTATGACGTATTATAAAAAAACTACCAGCTCTATCTCGTTCAAACTCATATAATTTTTTTAGATATATCATTCTCTTAGTTTAGAAGTTAGAGGGGGGGGGGGGGGGACACTCATTTTTCCACTTTGGAAGTGTCCCTTGCGCAAACTATTCACTTTAGAAAAAAATGATGTTAGAAACCTCAATAGCATTTTTGAAGACCTATTTATAGATACCCCACACGTATGGGTTTGATGAAAAAAACAATTTTGAGTTTCAGTTCTGAGTATGGGGACCCCCAAAATTTACTACTTTTTTCCCTTTATTTCCCGTGGTCCACCTCGTAGTCCACCCAGGTGAACCACGGGAATTTTTTTTTACCCGTAGTCCACCTGGTGTACCACGGGAATTTTTTTATTACCCGTAGTTCACCTAGGTGTACCACGGGAAATAATTTTTACCCGTGGTCCACCTGACACTTAGCGCTCTTCTATCAACACTTACAGCTATGGTAACCTTTTTATGCAAGTGCCCTTTATCCACTAAAATCCATTAAAAAGATTCATCATGGATCTTTGTGGACATGTCAGTGGAAAGAGATCCATTATAGGATGTGGTATACGAAGAACATCTAAAAGGTAAAATGTATAAAGTAATGAAATAATTTTCAAAACAAATGAAGATCAACAAAAAAAAAGATCGACGAAACAAATGAAGTCAATGAAACAAATGAAGATCAACGAAACAAATGAAGATCGGAAAAACAAAAGAAGTTTGAAAAAACAAATGAAGATCGACAAAAACAAATGAAGATCGGCGAAACAAATGAAAATCGGCGAAACAAATGAAGATCAGCGAAACCAATTATGATCGACAAACAAACGAAGATCGGCAAAACAAATGAAGATCGAAAAAACAAATGAAGACCGATAAAACATATGCAGATCAATAAAACAAAAGACTATAAGCAAGTTTATAAGGTCAAAAACTACTCGCAGCCATATTTTGTAATCTAGATGCGATTGCCATTCAAAAACATAGGTGCAAGCAACTCTCGATCTTAATGACACATCTCAAAAATGTGCTCTGTGGCGTTTATAGACATCACTGATCAAGAACATGTAAAACTATAAACGCCTAAAAGCACATTTTTAAATAAGTGTCGTTAAGGTCGAGAATTATTAGCCCCTATTTTTAGGGTTTCGTAGCCAAATGGCAAAAACGGAACCCTTATAGATTCGTCATGTCTGTCTGTCTGTCTGTCTGTCTGTCTGTCTGTCTGTCTGTCTGTCCGTCCGTGTGTCACAGCCATTTTTCTCCGAAACTATAAGGCCTATGCCTTTGAAACTTGGTAACTAGATGTATTCTGTGAACCGCATTAAGATTCTAATATAAAACTAGAAAAAAAGTAGTAAATTTCGGGGGTCCCTATACTCAGAACTGAAACTCAAAATTTTTATTTTCATCAAACCCAAACGTGTGGGGTATCTATAGATAGGTCTTCAAAAATGCTATTGAGGTTCCTAACATCATTTTTATCTAAAAAGAATAGTTTGCGCAAGAGACACTTCCAAAGTGGAAAAATGTGTGTCCCCCCCCCTCTAACTTCTAAACTAAGAGAATGATAAATCTAAAAAAATTATATGATGTACATTGCCGTAAAAACTACCAACGAAAATTAGTTCGAACGAGATAGAGCTGGTAGTTTTTTTTTAATACGTCATAAACCGCAATTTTCGGTTAGAAAAATCACTACCACTGCGAACGTGTTAAAAAATCAATCAATGTTACAACGAACTATAAGAACTTTTATATTATGTTACTTGCTGCTACGAAACCCTTCATGGGCGAGTCCAACTCGCACTTGGCCGGTTTATTTTGAATAACAATCGCATCTAGATTACAAAATATAGCTGCGAATAGTTTTTGACCTTATGAACTTGCTTATGACGTTTGTTTTATTGATCTGCATGTTGTGTCGATCTTCATTTGTTTTTGGTGATCTTCATTTGTTTTTTCAAACTTCATTTGTTTTTCCGATCTTCATTTGTTTTTTCGATCGTCATTTGTTTTGTCGATCTTCATTTGTTTCGCCGATCTTCATTTGTTTTTGTTGATCTTCATTTGTTTTTTCAAACTTCATTTGTTTTTCCGATCTTCATTTGTCTTTTCGATCGTCATTTGTTTTGTCGATCTTCATTTGTTTCGCCGATCTTCATTTGTTTTTGTTGATCTTCATTTGTTTTTTCAAACCTCATTTGTTTTTCCGATCTTCATTTGTTTTTTCGATCGTCATTTGTTTTGTCGATCTTCATTTGTTTCGCCGATCTTCATTTATTTTTGATCCAGTAGTATACCATGGGTAAAATTTAAGTACCAGTGGTACTACTGGGACCACTTAGTAGTACTACTGGTAATTTTTTACTTTTTTGATCATAAGTATATCCATAATTTTATTATATAATTTACTGTTAAAAACATATGGCTATGCAGGTGGACCACGGGTAAAAAAAAATTCCCGTGGTTCACCTGGGTGGACTACGAGGTGGACCACGGGAAATAAAGGCTTTATTCTAGTTTTATATAAGAATCTTAATGCGGTTCACAGAATACATCTAGTTACCAAGTTTCAATAGCATAGGCCTTATTGTTTTGGAGAAAAATGGCTGTGACACACGGACGGACAGACAGACAGACAGACATGACGAATCTATAAGGGTTCCGTTTTTGCCATTTGGCTACGAAACCCTAAAAAGGAGTAACAGGAGGAATAACGTGACGACAAGTAATAGAGGAATGGAAGAAAAAGACATTGCGACGACCACCAATAAATTGGGACAAACGGCAAGAGAATGATGATGATAAATATTATAACGTAATTATGTTTGATTGTATACCAAACTTCAATCTAAAAAACACACGAGTACTTTTAGTAACACTATTCGACAAAAAAAAGCGGAAATCGTGGGAGAAAAGTAAAAAAAGGAACGGGGAAATATTCTTGAAAACTCCCGCTTCAAAAAGGTTTTGTATAAAATAATAGATTTGAAGATTATCGCGTGCAAAACCGCTCTGATTATACCCACAAGGTAGTAACTAAAAGACCTTATTCTTAGTATTCCATGGATACGCCGTGATGGCGCTGATGTTCATAGCGTGGCACAAGTGGGAACCCCCCGAACGAGTCTAAGACATGCAACCCAATTTGTAGGTTTAGGTTGGCCACCTTCCTTACTATGCATCAACGCTCACCTTCCACAGTTCTTCTTCTTTGTCCTCGTTCCATCCCGTTACACGGGTTCGGCTTATGCGGCGAGCGAGACTGAGGGCTCGTCTAAGGAGAGACGGGGCGTTGAGCTTCACGTGCGGCGTGGCTTACCGCGGCACGTCGAGCGATTTCACCATTTATAGTGAGGCGGCGCGTAAAGCGGGTCGCGTCGTGTCACGCGCAAACTCATACATATAGAAATGCATTTACCCCGCACCTCTTCCACCCCTCTTCCTTGCCGCGTCCTTTGCGGCGTCACCCGCCGCTTCATCCGCCGCGTTCCCTCATTGCGAAACTGGCTGGTTTACCCGGCGCATCCTTCACGGCGTCGCCTGTCGCTTCATTTGCCGCGTCCGACGTGGCGCCACACGTCGCTTGGGTAGCTACAACTCAAACAAACGCTTGCAAAAACGCTTCTCCTTGAACGCTCTGAACATTTCCATATGTTAGTGTTTCTGGCGGCCCGCTTCGCGGACCGCACCGCTCGAAGCGCCGCGTCTCCTTAAACGAGCCCTTATTCTGCTGGTATGGGTCGGTGAGGCCCAACCTCTACATGTCTATCATGACACTTCTCATCCAAGAAGTTTGAGGCCTCCCTCTTCTTCTTTTCCGTGTAACAATGGAAGTGCACTGTCTCACGACATGATCGTCAGGGCGTCTCTTAATATGTCCATACCATCTCAGTCTCATCTGTCATGAATCGGCGTTACTTTAAAACTATTCCTTATGTATTCGTTTTTAAACCTTCCACAGATAACAATGTAGAACCAGATTTGGCAGGTTTAGGAAACTATAGGTAGGTAGTAATTAATAAAGCATTTACTCTTTTACCACGTAAAAACTTCAACATGTGAATAGGTCATTGACTGGTATGAATTTGAACTTGTAATTAAAATATTCAATCCCCGTCATCATAATGATTTATGTGATGTGTTTTGTTGTAACTTTATTTTTTACCCACCATCAAAAGGTCTTTAGAAGGTGGTTAATGATTACCAGCTTCGGTTAAGGGGAAACACCTATTAAGCTGAGAAAACTCGATAAATGAATACTACCAGTTGTAAATCTTAGATGTACTGGCAAAGATAACTTTAAGGATGTTGGGTATTCATCATTTCAGGAATTCAGTATTTATAGAATACATGAATTTTAAGTGCCTGACTCTGCTTGTGACGTGGTTGGGGTCAGCCCAACCAGTTTATATGTTACTAACCGAAGATTTAAAAGAATTTAATTAGCTGGTGGCGATGTCAATTTGGCGAGCTGAATATAAAAAAATCAACTTGATAGTAATAAAGGTATAAGATTACGTTTAGGACTACACATCACTACTGAAACGAGGGGTTAAACCATAGAGTTTATCCATAGCAAAAAGTTCCTTTTGTAAAACATTAATATTCTCATAACTAGGTACTTGTTTTTTACTTTCGTGGCGATCTGAAGGACAAGACCAACTAAACTAATACAGTATTGGTAAAGTATAAGTAAATGGTATCTGTGCGTCTTAGGTCTTAGCAAGAAATAGTATAGGCCTACCCTACGTCCAGTTATCGAGTACAAAACTATGATCATAGGTTGATTTTCTTAAAGAATTTTTGGAACCTCCCAGAACAGGTGGGAGTAGACGCCTTCAACGGGGGTTGAAGCACAGATTAAATAATAGTTATTACGTAGTTGAAGTAACAAACTCACAGGAGTAAGCAAGATAATAATAAGAATGTCATTAGTTTAATAAATATTTGGTAGAGATAATAAATGCACTAGAATTTCGCCTCAGTACTACAGACATCATAAAGCAACACAATCTATGACTTTTAGGGAGGGGAGGCGCCATACTGTCACTTTCCCCTGTGTCACAGCAGTCAAAGCGTACTCCAAATGGGATAAGAAATTTAAGTGTGTCTGAAATTGTGAGTGTTTTGTTTTAATTTTTTGTATAAGTATGTAATTCTATAGTGACAGGCGATGGCTTCTGAAGTGGTGTTTAAGAATGAAGACGATTTGCCCTTTCAACATATGATAGACAGATTAGAGCAAATATGCTATGACTACTCCCCTTGTACTGGTTGCGTTGCTCTATCTATGACATGCATGCATGTTGCGGAGTTTTCAGAAACACATTATGAAAACTGATTAAAAAATTTAAACCCAGCAGCCTTCTCTTTAAGATAACGGTCATATGACATTACAATACTGCAATACTGTGATGAGTAACAGTAATTACTGCTAATAATGTCCGCATCTTGTTATCTCTTTAAGCTTACTGCGAATGAACTTATTATTTACTTGGAATATCGTTATTTGACTTACACTCTACAAGAGGGATTTAAATTATTTGAACATAAAAGTGTTCTTGTGTGTTTTTAAATGCACTGCATTTTATTCAGCGGTTTTGCAAGCGGTTATTTTTCGAACTCCCTTATTAGGTGCTACTGATGACAGAGGTTAACAAAATCCTCATTTTGTTTACGTTGATAACTGTGTGAGCTGATTTGGGTAAGCTTTAGATGAAAGAAAACTTTTAACAGATAAGGTAGAAAGTTAAAAAGGCGCCCCTCCGGCCAACAAAAAACTCTGATACATTTGATGACCACAAAAACAAATGGTCCGATTAAGGATTCAAACCCCGAAACCTTGACTACGGGGTAGTCGCATACACTACACTGACGCGGTCAATGTCTTTTAAACACCTATGTATGACTGCGTTTGAGGAATTGTTGTCAAAAATGTTCTCTCTGCTCAATGTTCTGAAAATTATCAATGCAGTTAGCAACTTTAGCTGTGGCTAATCGTCGGATGGGAGCGTTTCCGTGCTTCAAAAGACACGTTAAGCCGTTGATAAAATTGTTACTCCAAGTTGAAGGCATAATACGGACGGAATAAAAAAAAAATAACAGTGGGCTGTCACAACCTGCGCATGTTCACATCAACATGGAAATCGGCTCACCAACGATTATATGAGACAAAAAAGGTGTAAGTAATGTTTCTACCCCTTCAGAGATAAAGGCGTGAGTCTATTATTTTATTTATTTATTTATTATACACTTTATTGTACGCCGGATACATAGTTGCAGATGACATATATTATATTCGGGTAGCAATACAATGGGCGGCCTTATCACTAAAAGCGATCTCTACCAGGCAACCTTTAATATGTAAGTATCTATGTATGTAAAAATGAGTAAAACCGCTAACGTCATAAATTACTCACAAAATCACATGAGCGTTAGCTGATTACCGCCAAATAAATTACGCCGCTAATGAAATCGGTCTTGTACAGTCTAATTATGATTAGTGTTCAATAAAAGGGTACATTAGCGCCGCTGAATGATGTTCTATCACGTGCAGAAGCAGACACACCCTTGATGCTGTCATAGATCTATGACTGCCTCTGTGGCGCAGTCGGTAGTGATACCGCCTGCGGCGCTAGAGGTCGTGGGTTCGATTCCTACCGGAGAAAAATATTTGTGTGACCCATAAATGTTTGTCTCAAGAGTCTGGGTGTTTCTATGTATAATATGTATGTATTTAAAAGTATATAAGTAATAATATAATATCCGTGGTCTGATACCTACCCATAACACAAGCAGGTTATTCTTAGCTTACTTTGGGATCAGATAGCGTTGTGTGAAATGTCCGTGAATATTTATTTATTTATTTATAGATGAAATTAAGTTTGGGAAGAAGTAGATCTGCTCATTTTAGTCATTTTTGTATCTATAAGGTGGCAGACGAGCATATGGCCCACCAGAAGGACTGGTGGTCACCGTAGCCTTTGGACGTTTACAACACCGGAGAAGCCACACTCGTGCTGCCAAGTCTGCCAACCCTGTAAAAACCTTCTAAGTCCCCATTTGAAGTATTTTCATAAAACTTAGGTGAAGGGAAATCAAACCAAGCAACGGACCACCAGGCGCCGAAGCCAACTATTTCAATTTTGTAAGAACAGCAGCATAATCGTAAGATATTTGGATGCGGATAGCGCAGGACTGTGTGTTCTGGCGTAAATTAGGAGAGGTCTACGTCCAGCAGTTGTTTGCTACAGGTTGATTTGATGGATCGATTGGAATTGTAATCATAGCTCAATTTAAAGACGACGCTTCGCCTACGGTACAGTTTTATACTTCTCGTAGCTCCAATAGCTACGATTATATTCTGACACAAAGGAAATAGTAGACTTGCACCGCTGATCGAAGGTCGGAAACGAAAAAAGTCAAGTTGTGGCTATGTTGTTGAATATTTTCATGCCGTTTACAAGGCTTTCAACTTGGCTTCACCACTGCCATGTTGTGGGCAACCGAGACAGGCTTGTGGATATGGAGGCGACTCTCCTAGTCGCCTCTATATCCTCAGTTATAGACGTTGGCGCCTTCTAATGCCAAGAACAACAAGTGTCTGGCCTATCCTCTTTTGATTGACCATCCATTGCTTGAAGTGTCACAATCGAGAAGTTATACTAAAGATAGTCAGAAATGGGAACGTAACAGCTGGAAAATCGCCAGAAATGGTAACGCAATAACTGAAAAAAGCAGACTGCGGTTGTCGATTACGATAGGTACTATTGTTCATTGTGATTACAGTATGATCACATGGGTATACCGTCACAATACCAGAAATTATAATGCCTGAACTCAAAATATCGTAGCCCAAAATACCCGAAATCGAAATATCAATATTCAAAAGGCAAATATTTATAATATAAATAATTTAAAATTCCTTACGGTCGAATAACCGAAACCCAAAAAATAAATTTATCAAATACCTTATCCTAAAATGTTCAAACACAAAATACCTTTTTTTTAACATGATTTAAATCCTACATGGATGCTATATATCTGTGAATGGTTAACACCCCGACTCAGAGTATCCCGACTCGGATAGGTTAGGTTAGAAGACTAAGGCGGGAGCGAAGCGAAGCGGAGCTCCCGCCTTAGCGTTCGTGGTTATTTTTTTATTATTTTTCGTTAGCCCACTGTTACTTTTGTAACTCTAAATCAAAGTGTTTTAACATGAGGTAAATCCTACATGGATACTATGCCTGACTCCTACCGACTAAAAACCACACGTGTCCTACATAACAGCCTACAGTTGGGAGCCCCGGGTAAATATTTGAAAATTTGTATTTTGAATTCTGATATAATAATTATTTGTATTTTAAATTTAGACATTTTACGGTAAGGTGTACTGAAATAAGGTATTTTGAATGTTAAGGTATTTCGAATTCGGGTATTTTGGTCTAATGCATTTTAAGTAAAGGCATTTTGATTTCTGGTATTTTAATATAAATATAACCGATCACATGACATACCTACACCAAGCTTGCAGTAGCTTGTACACTTTTTTTCATCTGCAGGATTGGAAACACAAAAGGGGGAGCTCAGCTGATCTCTGACAGGTATTGGTCAAAGTTTGAGATCTATGCTAAATGCGAAATGACGCAACGAAATCCAGTGAATTGAATATAATAAGTACACAAAGAATTACGATACGATTATAATGTAATATTGTAAAGTACCTCATCACGGTTTTGGATATCTTACATGTATGTTAGATTATCATAATTAAGGTTTTCTAAAGAGTTTTTTATAGCTAAAATGGTGGGTTTTCTTAATATATTTTATTACCTACGTAAAGTTTACTCACTGCCATCTTAAGTTTTGATTTATGAGTATGACCTAACCACAAACCTCTCTGAACATTCCTTTTAAATTCTTAATTGGAATCATTCTGTTAAAGATGGTCGAAAATGAATCTTAATTATAGTAGTGGTATTTTTAAGGGTTTTCATACGATTAACATTTAACCTGATACTTAAAAATACATGTTTTGATTCAAAACACAACCGTAATACCTTTTGTACCCACTTTTGTTTAACTTGAGCTTTTTTATTTGTTAATCAAGGTGGTCTTAAGAGTCCGTAGGTCATACATGTTTCTTACAAGGCTCAAGAAAAAGCATAATCATGGCACACACATAGAGACGATTTAAGAAAAGCCCCAAAATACATTATTAAGTTAAAACTGAAATAGGACAGACGGACAGGAGTTACAGTATTGGGATAGACAGTCCTAATACAAAGATATGAGTAGCTTTGGTTACCGAATAGGACTTCAAAGTCAAAAAGAATCGCCGTTACCCCAGGTGAGGTGAAGCTCGTGGGAGAGGGAGATTGCACACGCATTCCAAATTTCATAGCCAGAGTGGCCGTGAGTTTTATTGCCCGGTTCTTTTCTCTCCGGCTCTCAACTATTGCGTTGTGAATCTGGCAGTAAATGTAGAAGCAATCCCTTTGACGTTCATAAGTGTTACTTTGTGACCAACATAATTAAAGATGTTTCATTTTCACTGTGTTCTGTTAGCCTAGGTAATCACTGTGGTTGAATGACATAAGGTGTGGATTATAAACTACCTTCTGGAGAGAGTTGACTTGAGTTCGATATTGGGTCTAGATCTTGTTTTTACTCGCTAGGCGAGGCCGCAGTGGCAGCCGTGGGTCTCCTGAGAAATACTTCCGAGGGCTTACCCGGGGCTGCCAACCATAGGCTGTTGGGCGTAACGTGAGGTTTTTTAGTCGGTAGGAGTCAGCATAGCATCATAAGAATATTCTCTCACGTTAAAAAAAAAGCCTAGGTAATCTAACAGATCGGATTTTGTATGGATTGTTCTACCGATCGAACTAATACTATAAAAGAACGGATAGTAGGAAATAAAAAGGTAGAAATATACGATGATGTTGACATAAAATTAACGTGACCTGTTGCTTTTATATTTAGTACAGAAGTGGTGAAACGGTTTAATGGTGGGCCTCACGTGTTGTACAGGAAATGCTTAAAAGGAATTATTAGTACGCTTCTAATAAGAAAAATTAACTTGGCAAAAATTTGCTTTATGTTTTTATTACTGAGATGGTAGATAAGCGTAGGTACATCCCAGCTAATCAAATGAAAGCAATAAAAGTGCATAGTTTGAAAGATAAATTTATTTATTTAACCGACTTCCAAAAAAGGAGGAGGTTCTCAATTCGTCTGTTTTTTTTTTTTTTTTTTTTTTTTTTTATGTTTGTTACCGGCAAATCGCTAGAAGGAGTTAACCGATTTTGAAAATTCTTTTTTTGTTTGAAAGCTGGTGCTTCCCATGTGGTCCCATATACAGGAAGTCAGAATCGGATGCTGGGATCCTGGAGAAATCGAAGAAATCCCTCGAATCGGGAATTCTTTAACGATTTACAGCAGTTATCTTGTGTTTGGGCTTGATTAATTTGTATTGGGGAGAACATTACCCCTAGACAGATATAATTTCAGTCTACCCGTCACTGAAAATCATGAAAAAAAAAATTTTTAAGAAAAAAAAATCCGACTTCAAACAAAAACTGAAAATTGAAAAATAAAATTAACTTAGCACAAAGTAATAGGTAGTATATTTAGTTTTGTATCAGATATTATTGACTGTAATACTGAAGTCGGTGCCAATATTTCTATGAGAGATTAATAATATCTACCTACACCTATAATTTTACTTGGCGCCGATTTCAGTATTACATTCAATAAAATCTGATATAAAACTAAATATACTACCTATTACTTTGTGCTAAGTTAATTTTATTTTTCAATTTTCAGTTTTTTATAAGTAGGTACCTACTAAGAACATTTTTACTTTTCTTTCAGAAGAGTTTGCACCCATTACTGAAATCTATTTCTGTTGGGAGTTCTGGGACAGCCTTCCGAGGGCTTACCCGGGACTTCCAACCATAGGCTGTGGTGCGTTACGTGAGGTTTTTTAGTCGGTAGGAGTCCGGCATAGCATCCATGATAGATTTTCCCTCACGTTAAAAATAAAAACTGAAATCTATTTAGTTACTGCATCTTTCTGTTACGATAAAATATTCAGATGTAATATGCACCAGATATCTTTATAGGAAGGCTCAAAGAGGAGGTGGAAATACGGTCGAGTCCGTACGGAATTGTTTCTCCAGAATTCGTATGTAGAGTTTTCGCTCTCTCCAGGAAAATATTGGCTCATGTCATTTTCTAGTTAGTTTCCAGAGCGGCATGTATTGGGAGCAGGATTTATGATGGGACGACAACTTCCACGGAAATGTTTTACAAACACTATATCAGAGAGTAGATTTTATGTTATGTCCATGTGCCAAACTGCCATACGGCAAGGGCCGCGGTTCCGATGTTTTTATCAATGTACATATCTATAAAATAACACTAGGATTTTTTAAATGTTTGATTATTTGTATATCTTTGGTGTGTTTGTGCGTGTGCTGCACAGCTCAAAACAACTTCTTTCCTCTTTGCTGTAGGATTTTCTTCAAAAGGTTCATCACAAAATAGTAATACTCACCAAAGTGCTCAAGTAGTTATGCCCTATCTCCTCTTCAGAAGTGTCTCCAGACACCAAGCTCTGTTGTTTTCGCCACTTCATTGTCACTTTTTATCACTCATCGAAAAATAATACAGCAGTTTTGAAGCTGTGCGCGGATGGATAGGCTATCGTAGAAATTATAGTTAAAAATGACTTTGTAGATCATAATGAATGAAATATGATGTCGTTGTTTAAAATAAATGATTTATTTTTGTTATTTATGATGATTTTTAAAGGAATAAGATTGAAAATGATTGTCAGATGATACCCAAGACAATATCTAGACCAAGCAGGCTAATGACTATCATTTGTGTAATTTTTAATTTTGCAAAAAAAGCTAAACGGACTTTGATAAAAAGCTAACTAGAGACATCTAAACCAAAATTATCTTAATAAGATGAATGATACATAATGATAATGATAATGATGATATATAATGACTGTTGTTTATTATAATCAGTCATAAGACCAATTATTGTCACTTAAAAATAATTTCCACTCCGCCCAAAAAAATCACCACACTTTTTTTTATTGCATCTTTTTTGACGTTGGATGCAAAAGGTTTATTTTTTTGAGAATATTATTTTGAAAAAGTCCTTTTTACCGGTTGCGACCGTTCGCTGCGTCCAGGTGAACTGAACTACATAATGAGATGACACTCTCGCGCACGTCTGAAGCTGAAAATAAGGTAGCGTGCTGAGATGAGATGAGCGGTTGTTAGAATTAATTCGTTCACACAACTTTGCACGTCATACTTACAAGGAATATGCGCAATATACCAGAGGATTTTCTTTCACAAAATATAAGTAGGTAATGTGAAAAGTTTTTGGTAAAGAGTGTGCAAACTACTTTTTTAAACGAGGAAAAGTGAAGAGGAAGAGTGAGGAAAGTCCTAATATTCTATGCCGGACTCACACCGACTAAAAACCACACGTATCCTACCTAACAGCCTTCGTTTGGGGGCCTCCCAAATAAAGGCTGTTAGGTAGGACAAGCCCTCGGAAGGGTACCCTAGGATTCCCAACGTAATGCCGCTTCTTGGGCGGGCGTGCGTGAATCCCTCACGCCACGCTGTCGTCTAGGACCTGCTTCTGTAAGGACGGTGAGCGAGTTTTTTTTAATACTACAAAGGTGGCAGACAAGCTTACAGCACATTATTGATGGTATTAGATTTCTAGACGTTAAAAAAATTCATTTTGTAAATCTACTCAGTTAGCTAATTTTTGCTGATTAATGCTGACTAGCAAAAATAGAACTGAAGGGAATGCAGATACTGTAAATAAAATTCTACTGAGTGAGAAGCGGCCCAGTCTACCTTACTGCCTTACAAATAAAAGGGTTAGTAGAACAAGATCATACCTATTTGATTATGGCTTTCTTATTAATCGTGTTTAATTTGTAGAGATCATCCTTCCTTTGAAGTGGCTTGGACATTATTTTTTGTCTTAGGTAGTTCTTAATCTATGTGCCTACAAGATAATCTCATTTCTTATTGTTAGCTTTTCTTTTGAGAGCGAGGCCAGCGACTGAATTAGGTACCCATATAAGGCTATGTCTATTTATTTGACTTTTCGAAAAGTTTTGAACTAATGGATTTGACTGCCTCTGTGGCGCGGTCGGTAGTGATACCGCCTGCGGCGCTGGAGGTCCTGGGTTCGATTCCTGTGTCGGTCAAAAATATTTGTGTGATCCACAAATGTTTGTTTCGGAGTTTGGGTATTTCGATGTAAAATATGTACCTATGTATTTACAAATATATATGTATGGCTATCAGTCAGTCAGATCCCATAGCACAAGCTCATATTAGCCGAATTTGGACTAGATTATGTTGTGTGAGATTGTCCACAAATATTTATAAATTTATTACTAGCTGTTGCCTGCGACTTCGTACGCTGCATTTTATATGTGATTCTTATGATTGATGATATAACTTTTTTATTTATGAACCGATTGACATAAAACAAGTTGAACAAACCGCAACGCAATAAAGAAAACTGCATTGCAATCGGTTGAGCGGTTGCTGGGATTAGCGTGCACAAACGTACAGACAAACAGACAGTTACACTTTTATTATATGTATTGATTGATTGATATTGATTATTTATTTACAGTCAAATTATTGAAATACATAGTTTTTATCGTGTGGAAATCCTTCATGGATGTTATGCCGGACTCTTACCGACTGAAACCACACGGTACCTCCCACTGCCTACGGTCGGACTCGGGAGCCCCGGGTTACACATAAATCACAAAATAAGATTCGAACGCAGACTCTACAAAGATGATTGACTGCTTCGGTAGCTCAGTGGTGATGGTATGGCGACTGGCATGTTGATAGGTCTAGGGTTCGAACAAATAATGACTCGCATAATTAATTTTGTTTCCAAGTTCGGGTGTTTTCTATGTATAATATGAAAGTGTTTAAAAACATATCTATACTAATGTTATAAAGAGGAAAGATTTGTTTTTTTGTTTGTTTGTTTGTACGAATAGGCTCCGGAACTACTGGACCGATTTGAAAAATTCTTTCACTGTTGGAAAGCTACACTCTTTGCGGTGAACATAGGCTATATTTTATTCCCGTATTCCCACGGGAACGGCAACTACGCGGGTGAAACCGCGTGACGTCCGCTAGTAGGTAATAAAGTAGGTTTTTTACTTTTATAGATTATATTAGGTTTAGATGGCATTGTGAAGAATCTCCCTTCAAAAATTGTCGTTAAGTCCACTACCGGACGTAGGCCGCTCCCAATTTACCTACGCTTTTTTTTTAACGTGAGGGAAAATCCTCATGGATGCTATGCCGGACTCCTACCGACTAAAAAAACCTAAGTCCCAGGACCCCCAACAGACCCACGGCCGCCATTGCGGCGTCGCCTAGCCTAGGGGGTGGTTCGGGTGCTATCCCGCGTCTTTGGGGGGTTTCGGGTGTGATCCCGCTTTTAAGGGGGGCGCTCGTGAATTCCTCACGTCACGCAGCCGTCATGGGAATTTACCTACGCTACAATACACGGTCCTGCGCCTTCCGCATCCAGGTCATGCCTGCGACCTTTTCTAGGTTGGTGATACTTAATAGAATATTAACTTAAGTTTCCATCAATGCAAAACTGGCAATATTTGGCTCGCCTAAATGACGCCTCCCACGTGATAAGAAAACTGTCGCTATGTCCGGATACCATATTCAGAAAGGTTTCTAACAGTGTCCCTCAAGTGGCCAATACTGGCCAAGAATATAACTACCTCACAGGACCTTACAATGACACGCAAAGAAGATATAACTAGACAACACATCGCATAAATCATTAATTACATACAATTTGTACACAAATCGATGATTGAATTATTTAATCACATACTTATTAATATATCTGTCAACGACCGCTTTAGCAAACCAAACTTTTTAATACGACCTGATACAAGAGTAAAGGTGATTTACTAAATACAAGTGCCCCATGGTTTCGCCTGTGACATTGAAACGTCATTCTCCACAATGTAGAACCAATGCAAGAACGCGCTTCTTGATGACTCATGATTGATTCTTACTTACCCTGGTGGTTTTTGTGATTCGAAGCGACTACTGTGCATGCTATCAAATCAGTTTAATCGCAGTATAACGTAGGTACGTTTCTTAGGCTGGATTCGACCAAAATCGGAGTAAGACTATACTAGAGAATAAATAGTATTTATATTAAAAGTAAAGTGAAAGTGAAACTACCACCAACAACTAACAAGCAAAACGTAACTATTGTAACCATACTGAAGGAGTCTATGGTATGGTTACCATAGTTACGTTGCGCTTGTTAGTTGTTAGTAAATGGAAAATTACTTTACTTTTAGTATTAGCATACTTACAAGTCATTCTCTAGTATAGTCTTACTCCGATTTTAGTCGAATCCGGCCTTAAAATGATTTGATTAGCACTCGGTTTTGCCACTGACGCTTTCCACAAACAGTTCCTTTTCCAGAACTTCTCTAGGTCTTTGGTCCATCTGGGTGGGTGGCGTTCTAACTTATGCTTAGTAGTAGTAGGTAATCGATTTATACCTTATCTACTATATAAAAATAAGTCAGGTTTTCCTTCCTGACGCTATAACTCCAGAACGCACGAACCGATTTCCACGGTTTTGCATTCGTTGGAAAGGTCTCGGGCTCCGTGAGGTTTATAGCAAAGAAAATTAACGTGGTGGCGAAACGGAGTTCGCTGGGTTAGCTAGTTAAGTATAAAAGCCCACCTTGCAATTTTTATATCATCATGTCAGAAACAGACAAATTTGAAAAGCTTAAAAAATGTAGTAGTACCTCAATGATTATATTCTGCCGACGCGTCTAGTGCGTAGTACATAAAGATCGATGAGTAACCTGGATACTCTTGGTCCTTGACATAAATAAATAATCTTACTAATATGCGAAAGCATGTGAGTGTGGATGTTTGTTACTCTTTCACGCTCGAACGGCTGAACGGATCTGGCTGAAATTTGGTATAGGGATACATTATAGTCTGGAGTATAGCATAGGTTACTTTTTATCCCGGGAATAAATTCCCACGGTAAGCGGAATTTTTGCGGGCGAAGCTGCGGGCATCAGCTAGTACATAAATTTGTGGACAATCTCAAACAACACTAAAATTATTTAAAATGGTTTAAAAACTATTTAAATTGCTTCAATTTCTAGGGAAAATGCAGGGGAATAGTAATCATCAATTTTGTCCAAATAAAATTGGTCTGAACTACAGCTTCCATCACATCACATCCTTCTCGCACTGTGCAGCCTACCTACAACCTACATTCAAATACCTATTTCACAACTTCCTCGCAGTCCTTGTTTCCTCTTGACTGAACCGTCCACTCGGCTAATGGCACGCGCCAAATAACTTTGCGTCTAGAAGTTCGTTCGTTCGCGCCGCAATTATGTTATAATAGGTTTCACTGGAGAAACTACTGCGCAGCTGAGGCAGGAGGGGTGCCTCTCCCGCCTCAGCAGAAATTCTCGCTCTGAAACCTATTATTGCAAAATTGCGGCACAAACGAACGAATATCAGAGACGCAAAGATATTTAGCGCGAGCTAGTAATAATCCGGTCGGGAAAGTACAAGGCAGAGACCTACTTAAGAATCGCGAATAAGATCCGAATCATGTTTGTATCTACAAAAACTTAAAATTTAATTTTATGAATATGAAATAGCTGTCAATGACCGAACATAAACAATAACATGTCCTACCCACGTTTTTATTGCTCATCAAGGCCAGTCATTAAAATCTTTAATCTTTCTCAAAAAATCTTTTGCCATCTTCTCTAGCTTAGTAAACAGATTTAGTATCAACTTTCAAAAAATCGACGTTCTAAAAAGAACTGAGGGTTTTTGGTGATTGTTACGTAACTTTTGTTATTTTGTCCCAAATTTCGAGATTTTTCCGCTATTAAGTTTTACACTACTAGCAAGGCAGCAAATTTAGATGACGCACTCGATGAATTATTTAGGCAACGGTTAAGTTTCTCTATGTGTCATCTTGACGTCAAATATCAGAATAATTTATAATTTTTTACACTTTTGAGTCAGGAATCCTCTTAAATTGGGTACAAGTAGGTAACCTCCGTAGTAAACACATCACCTACTTATTACGTGGGACAAAAACTAAAACAAAAATAGTAAAATTTGAGCGCGTGGCAAGTATTATGCCTCTCTATACCTTCGGGGATAAACTCAAGCGTATATCAATAAATAAATAAATAAATAAATATTCACGGACATTTCACACAACGCTATCTGATCCCAAAGTAAGCTAGAAATAACCTGCTTGTGTTATGGGTATCAGACCACGGATATTATTACTTATATACTTTTTAAATACATACATATCATACATAGAAACACCCAGACTCTTGAGACAAACATTTATGGGTCACACAAATATTTGTCTCCGGTGGAAATCGAACCCACGACCTATGGCGCCGCAGGCGGTATTACTACCGACTGCGCCACAGAGGCAGTCTGTAGTACGTAGTAGTCCCGGAGAATACCATAACTAATTAAATCCATCTTCCACAAGACTTCCACAGAACCAGTTCATAAATTCAAAATAATATCTATTTTATCTAAGCACATAGCCTTAGAATGATCATCATTACCTCATATTATGATTAGCACCATTTTTTACACTAAGTGCGACCTCCATCAAACAAATATCGATGTACTAATGACTCGATAAACGATCTGAACGAACCTGTAATATTCGAAAATTTCACGTGATTCCCACAGATTATAGAATTAAAAGCAGATGCCGCTTACCGAACAAGAAGGTAAGGCCAAGAGAGTAAATACTTTATCCAAAACTAGTGGACGTCACGCGCTTTCACCCGCGTAGTTCCCGTTCCCGTGGGAATACGGGAATAAAATATAGCCTATGTTCACCGCAAAGATTGTAGCTTCCCAACAGTGAAAGATTTTTCAAATCGGTCCAGCAGTTCCGGAGCCTATTCGTTACAAACAAACAAACAAAAATACAAATCTTTCCTCTTTATAATATTAGTACAGATAGAGTACTGGTCTGTAACGCAGCAGTGCTTTATTACGTGAGGGAAAATCCTACATCGATGCTATACCGACTAAAAACCTCATGTAACCTGCCCAACAGCCTACGGTTGGGAGCCCCGGGTAATCCCTCGGAAGGATACCACAGGACTCCCAACACGCGGCAGTGTTAAAGACTGTTCACACGTAACGAGAGATTTCTTATTAATCAATGTTAGAGAGTCGGGAATCCTGGCACATCCTTCGAAGGCTTACCAGGGTTTCCGACCGTAGACTGTGGTAGGGCACGTGTGGTTTTAGTCGGTAAGAGTCCATGAGGGAATTTCACACGAAAAAGAAAACATTCCTAGAGACTCTACAGTTCTACACAGTAAGTACTCACTGTTGGATTTAGTACTTATTTGCTTTTCTGGTCTCACTTTCTTGTTCGGCGAACATCATCTGTCTTTAATTTTTAATCTTTGGTGATTTCATGCTTCTTCTAGACGTTGTTGATTCAAAATCTTTCAGGCTTTGTCGCTATGTTCAGGGAGAGACTTTTAAAAGAGGCTCGCAAGTCTCGAACCCCAAGTCTAGTTCTCTTACAAGCAAGGTTTGTGTTGTTGTAGTAGTTCTGCTTGTCTGAAGGTTGTCGTAGTAGTACATCTTGTCTGCCATCTTAGTAGTGAACTAACCTTGTCTGCCACTTTATGAAAAACTAATCGAAAAAAAAACTGAATAGTGTACCTACCAATTCTCTGCACCTTGTCTTTGTCTACAAAAGATGATAAATCTATATTTTCCTTGGCCTTGCCGTAACTTGAGAACGGCTGGCCCAAATAGCAGTAATTTTATTTTGTGATCGTTCGAAAAAGATATTTAATGGAAATCTAAAGGGATTCCGGAATTTTGGAGGCACCTGAAATTTGACGTCAAGATGGCACACACTGTGAGAAACTAAACCATTGTTTAAAATTATTCGTCAAAATGCGTCATCAGAAAAAATCTCTGCGTACAGCTTGAGTAATCCGCTGTTGCGGAAAAATCTACAATTAACGAGTTGAGAAAACCTACAGAATATATGCAAGAGGAAAATCGCTGCATGGAGGCAGATAATAATCTCATGTACCTAGAGCATAAACGCAACGCCAGTTTGTAGAGAATAAGTCATTACTTTTTTTTAATGTGAGGGAAAATCCTTCATGGATGCTATACCAACTAAAAAAACTCACGTAACGCCCAACAGCCTACGGTTGGGAGGTCTACGGTTGAGTAAGCCCTCGGAAGGATGTCCCAGAACAAGAAAATAAGTCTTACATAGGAATTACATTCATGCTGAGGTCTCCGTGATTGGAGGTCAGGATTTTCTTTGTGTCCACGCATCAGGCAGCTGCTATATTTCCCTTAGTATTATAAATGTGAAAGTTTGTGAAGATGTTTGGATGTTTGCTACTCAATCACGCTCTAACGGCTGAATGGAGCGAGCTGAAATTTGGTACAAGGATAGATCATAGTCTGGAATAACATATTATAGGCTACTTTTCATCCCGGGCATTGTTCCCACGGGAAGCGGGAACGGGTATCGAATTTCACGCAGCCAGGCGAAGCCGCGCGTATCAGCTACTTCAGTTAGTGCGATTAAAGGACCACGGGCGCAGATTAAAATAATAATATTTACACGCCCAGAGGCGTTGTACGCTGCAATGAACGGTACAACGCTTGGCAGCAAGTAAAAAATGATGTTAGAAACCTCAATAGCATTTTTGAAGACCTATCTATAGATCCACACGTATGGGTTTGATGAATAAAAAAATGTTGAGTTTCAGTTCTGAGTATGGGGACCCCCAAAATTTACTGCTTATTTTTTAGTTTTATATAAGAATCTTAATGCGGTTCACAGAATACATCTAGTTACCAAGTTTCAATAGCATAGGCCATATAGTTTCGGAGAAAAGTGGCTGTGACACACGGACGGACAGACAGACAGACATGACGAATCTATAAGGGTTCCGTTTTTGCCATTTGGCTACGAAACCCTAAAAACACTACGATGAAGAAGAATATAAGTGAACAGGGTTTTGATTTTACTGGCAAGGCCAGAGATAGATGGTTAGGGTTTCGTACCTAAAGGGTAAAAACGAGACTATTACTGAGACTCTACTGTCCGTCTGTCCCTAGGCTGTATCTCAAGAACCGTGATAGCTACACAGCTGAAATTTTGTTGATGGAGTATTTCTGTTGCGGCTTTTTTTATTAACGTGAGAAAAATACTATGGATGCTATGCCGGACTCCTACCGACTAAAAACCACACGTAGCCTACCCGCTGCCTACAGTTGGAAGCCCCTGGTAAGCCTTCGGAAGGATGACCCCAGGATTCCCAACAGACCTTGGCTACCACTGCGGCCTCACCTAGGGGGGGTTCGGGTGCTATCCCGCGCCTTTGGGTGGTTGTTCGGGTGTCATCCCGCTTCTTGGGGCGTGTGGCGTGCGTGAATCTTACGCGTCACGCTGTCGTCTTAGGCCTGTTTCTGTAAGGACGGTGACATGAGACCCTCACCGTGCTCAGGCCCCGGTCATGGAGGCTGATAATCTTTGGCTAACACACGTCTGCGACGCCCCCGCCGCCGACTGCAGAACTCCGGTGGGAGAGTTCTCTCCCGCTCCCTCCCCGCCGCCTCTTTCTAAAGCATAACCTGCTCGCATTTCTGTTGCGGCTATAATAACAAATACCTACTAAAATCGGGAAAAAAGGGACTGCTTGCTATACAATACAACTAATGTGATTTATTGCCGTTTTTTTTGTACAGAACCCTCTTTTTTTTAAAGAGCGATTTATAGATAAGCGAAAACAAAACGCACGTGCATTCAAGAACAACGGCTAATAACGCATAAACGGAGACGACATGGGGTTTCACATCTTTTAAGTAAAACCGCAAATTGCAGCACAGATAAAGGTAAATTACACAGGAGATTAGACTGTTGCCAGTACTATTAATATTCTGTGGTGTTTGTTTGTTACCTACACGTGTTGATGGTATGTGCATTTTTATCGATATCCTTCAATTGAAACAGGTTATTTTGTATTATTGAAGCGCTCGTGGCCCGCGGACTTGGTGTTCTATAAACGATCAACTTTCATTATGGCCGGTCCTTGGATGGGTGACCACCACGTGAGCACTATGTGACATTTATTTGCGAGCGTTTCCGTGCATCGTAAGCCACGTAAAGCTGTTGGGCACGGTTGTCAGTGGCATGACATTCGTTAAGTCAAGTTGAAAGTCAAAAACAACAAAATTTCAACAGTGGGTAGTCCCAGCCTGTGTTGGGTAGACAGCGCGTGTGTAGCGCCTCTGGTGGCAAACGTCCATAGCCTACGGTAACCAATCATTAGGTGGGCGTCTGTCAGCAGTATAAAAAAAAACCCCACCGAACATCAGAATCAGAGTATTTATTCCCTCCTTTTTAAGCTCTCACAGACATTTCTACGTAGTCATCCTACGTAGTCAGAGTACTAAGGGGTGGGTTGCATAATACGGAGATACTAGCGCAGGTAAGTATGTGTGTCCCGGATAGGTACGTGTGGCGACGCCGACGGCCACCGCTGCTGGCGGTGCCGAGCGCGCGCACCTCCCTGCTGGCGGAGGCGCCTCTGTCGCGGGCACTGCGCACTCTCAACCTTATAGCGGATCAGGTAGACCTATTTGCTTGCACATGGAGTGAATTCACAGTAATAGCTTTAGGAACAATTAGCTATAGACAACCTTAGGATACTGTTTTGTTTTACATTTGTTGTTTTATAGGTACATATTTAATAATGAGGTGATCGGGTTATTCTATCGAATTAGGTTAAGAACCTGTAAAGATAGGATGTATGTAGATAAATAAATAAAATTTTAGAGCCAAAAAAACCCAAATTCGCACAGCAAATTTTTAATTTTTATACGCAAGAAGATTTAGCCTGTTAATACGAGCAGGTATGACGCCAGTGATTTCTGGAATACGAAAGTCCCACCCTTGCAATGCAACATCATTGGTGGAACTGTAAATGGAGTGTCGTCGTGGCCCTGGTAACCAATGCGTTGCAGCACTTAGGTAAGTAGGTACGTACGAGAGATAAAAACAAATGGTGAAATGTGGCAGTTTAACATGCCTCTGCCTACCCCTTCGGGAGTAATGGCGTGATACATGTGTGTTTGCACTTAAGTACATGGGACAAAACAAATGGTGAAATGTGGCATTTTAACAATCCTCAGTCAACCCCTACGGGTATTAAGGCGTGATATTCTGTGTGTATACGGTTGAGGAGTGTTCCCTTAACACGCAGTATCCGCCACTTTGCCATGAATCATTGTGATAGTATTCGTCAATCTTACCCACGCACCTCAAAACTCCTTACCCATTACAAAAATTATACAAGTAAGAGAGAATCTTCGCCACAACCGAACACCGTTTCACTGTCGAACAATAGAAACTGGGAAAGTTCAGCCAGCGCACGTTTTTCTCTCCTCCTCTTACAGTCCCGGGTTCTTCAAACGGAGTGTGAAGAGGCACATCATTGGGCACAACTTGAGGTTTACTGTCTTTAGGGTGCCTTTCCACCGGAGATGTGCTAGTACGTTCCTATGGATGTGCTGATATTCAAAAGTCACATTCGTCGGTCCATATGTAACGTTAACTGTTTTCCATATTTTGCGCCTGACGAATATGATTGATGAATTTCCAACGCGTCTATAGCAAAGTAGCATAGCACATCTCTGGTGGAAAGGCATTCAGTCTTGCCGCCTGTGGGAGAGGCTCCCTAATTCGCTAGAAGTCGCCATGGCTCTTCATCAGGCGGGCGCAGCGGTTAAATAAATAAAAAGAAATCTAAAGGATCCAATCCTAATAAGGCCATACCCAGGGCTAACGACCTTGAGCATATGGGCGATATGACTCGCCAACATAGTGTAGCGCAACTACAGAGACATCAGAGTAAAAGAACCACGGAAGAAGAAGAAAATAGTAGCGGAAATGCGTTCCTCGCTTCACCAAATAAACAAGAAGCCGTGAGACGGTCTCACCCGACGCCCCTCTCTAAAACGTTTATTGTGAAAGTTCAATCCGATTGCCGTTGTCATTTTTGTTTAATTTCAAACTTTGAACAGATGATCCACGTAACCTAACCTAGTGACGTAGTTTAATGCAACAGAGTCACAGACAAAGTCTCGTCACGAATTCACAAAGACGAATGTTCATTATATTCTTTGTTTTGTATTTAAATTATTACTAATCCAGACAAGAGGGGTCTTCCACTCGCTTGAAATTTGATTAAAACAAACAAACAAAAATATGTACGTACCTACGTAAGCGTCGTAAACGCAGTTGCGAGGGTTAGCTAGTTATGTATAAATAAGAAGCGCTCGTGGCACTGCAACAGACTCATTGTTCTGTAAACGGTCACTGTTGTCAGCAACTTTCACTATGGCCAGTCCTTGGATGGGTGACCATCCATGTGACCACTTAGTGACAGTTATTTGAGCGTTACCGTGCTTCAAAAGGACGTTTAATTATAAGTCGTTGGTCCCGGTAGCCAGTAAAATGACGACCTGCGCCTGTCCAACACGGCAATACGACTCACCACCTATTACGTAGGACAAATTCTAAAAAGGTGAAATGTAGGAGCATAATAATATGCCTTTGCCTACCCCTTCGGGGATAAAGGCGTGACCATAATCCATACTAATATTATAAAGCTGAAGAGTTTGTTTGTTTGGTTGAACGCTAGGATCTAAGGAACTACCGGTTCGATTTCAAAAATAATTTCAGAGTTTTAAAGTACATTTATTGAGGATGGCTAATGGCTAATTAGGTACATTACGTTAAGACAAATAAATAATAACTGTAATATAAGTAAGTATTTTCATCAGTTGTCTATATCCCTTAACACAAGGTTATAATAGCTTAAGTTGTGTGAGAATGTCCACAAATATTTCGTCATTTATTTATTTTGAAATGATTAAGTTCCGCTTACAATATTAGCATGACTACCTTTCGAAGTAATTTAATAAAACAATACATAAAATAAGTTGACATGCATTATATTTTCATGCAATGCAGTATGCATTGTGTAACTCGGGCTCTGTTACACGCTTTACTCTGTAAATGAATGAAAATATAACATTTTACGAGAATATTTTGCAGACCGCAGAGCGACACACGTCCGTCTAGCAACACGACTCCCCCCGCACTAGATTTTCAGGCGAGCGCGGGGATGCAAGCAACTTGAAGTATTCGTTGAATGCATTATTAGTCATAATTAGTTTAAATTTACACTTATTCCAAATTGAAGAAAACCATTTTAGAGGTCTATGTTTTCTTTAGTCTTTGATATAAATTTTATTATCATTCATTAATAACTAGACGTCATAAAACGTCTTTATCTAAAAAATTCTAGGCGATTTCAATGATGTTTTACTATTTATTTATAATAAATACACAATTTCTGACAAAACCATCTTTTGACACACATCTTGTAGATTTTAAATCTACTTTTGGCTATCATTTTTCGTTTACTAATACCGACAACAATGTCTTCATTTGCACCTCTTTTTCGCAAACTTTGTCGACTAGTCCCCTTAAATACAGCCACCGCAAGACATATCACACTCGGTATTGCGATTGTTTCTACAATCATCTGAGAAATTAGTAACAATGAGTCGCGCGGAAACACGCTCGGTTATAAATCTTGTAAGTGAGTACGCTGGGTGCGTGTTCATTGACGCACGGCACGAGAATAGACAAGTGCCTGTAAACTTAAAGGTAACGTCATTTTAGATATTTCTTTTTATATTAAGCCAAATTGACGTCACCAGCCTGATCGAAAGCCATGGCGACATCTAGCGATTGGGCGCCATTCTCACAGTCCGTAATTTCAATAACTAAAGGATCATCTTAGATAATTAGAGCTTTTAAGTCTCTCGTCAAAGTTATAATAAACTAGCTGACCCGTGCAACTTCGTTTGCACGATAAATGAAGAACCGCTCGACCGATTTTGTGCAAACTTCACATAAACCATCTACTAAATAGTCCAAACAAAGCCTAAACATTTGGTTTGGATAGGTGAGCCCATTCTTGAGTTATAAAATTACAACGAAAAGTGGCATTGATTTTTATATATATAGATAGATAAAGATAGCTTTTCCAGTCCTTCATCAACCTATGACAGTCCACTGCGGGAGGCAGGCATCTCACAATGTATGCCACGTCACACAGTCCTGCGCTTATCCAGTCACTGTCTGCGACGTGTAAACGTGGGGTAGGTCCGGTTGGGCGTACCAAGTCGCGGTTCTACCATTGCTTCACCGGTTCGTCGACAGACATGGCTAGCACATTGCCACTTGAAAGTGCTTACTCTGCAAGCGATGTCGTTCACCCTCGTTCTCTATGGATAACATCATTTCGGATTTATTCTAGTTATTACTTTCAATTAATATGGCAAGTACGTAGAGATTAACTCGAAAGGAAATTAATGTAACACACTTGATTTATAAAATAAAATAGTTAATGCTCGCGTCTCTAACCTCGGTGAGGTTTTACCGTAACGTTCCTGTGTACCACAGGAACTTGTACCCGTTAGTTAACCATTTAATTCTTTTATTTAGTTTTTAATGTTAAGGCTATGTACATAAATATTATTTTATCTTTCTTTCTTTGATAAAAAGTAGAGATGCGCCAAATGACCCTTTTGCCGAGTAACGAGAACCGAGTCAAACTTGGTTCAATTTTTTTCCAACCGAGTACTCGGCCGAGAAACTCGGTTCAATCAAATTCCTGTTTCGGACCTGGAAACAAGTACAAACAGGTTCACGCGGCACGAGCGGCTAACTCGGGTTGATACGCCCCTCACCCCGCCTGCGCCTTTCATCTATCAGTCGCTTGCTAGTTTACAAACAAATATGTAATTAGTAATAAATACTTTTTGATTAACCCTGTTTGTTGTGTGTTTTTCAGCCAACATTTCAGTTGTAAAAGGATTAGGCATTTAGGCCCAATCCATCACGAAAGAGTGGCCTATCTAAATTTTTAATACACGATATCTCGTAACGTATTGTACGATATAATGGAAACATACAAAGTCTTCCCCTTACGAGCCCACAATTATCTATTATGCTTGATCCTTCGTGCGCGAGACTCAAACCATATGAGCGTATGCGCAAATCGACGTCTGCGTCGGCTTAGCAAGATGGTTATTAGTTATTGTAGCAAAAACGTGTATGTATGGTACCTAATTTATATAATTACTAGCTGATGCCCGCAGCTTCGCCCGCGTAAAATTTGTTCCCGCGGGAAGTTATTTCCGGGATAAAAGGTAGCCTATGTGTTATTCCAGACTATAATGTATCTCTGTACCAAATTTCAACCCGATCCGTTCAGCGGTTTGAGCGTGAAAGAGTAACAAACATCCACACTCACAAACTTTCGCATTTATAATATACTAGCTGATGCGCGCGGCTTCGCCCGCGTGAAATTTGGTTCCCGTTCCCGCTTCCCGTGGGAACATTTTCCCGGGATAAAAAGTAGCCTATGTGTTATTCCAGACTATACTCTATCCCTGTACCAAATTTCAGCTAGATCCATTCAGCTGTTAGAGCGTGATTGAGTAACAAACATCCAAACATCCAAACATCCAAACATCTTCACAAACTTTCACATTTATAATATTAGTAGGATAGTAGGACTAGCTGATACCCGCAGCTTCGCCCGCGAACCCGTTCCCGCTTCCCGTGGGAACTTATTCCCGGGCTAAAAAATAGCCTATGTGTTATTCCAGTATACAATCTATCTGTGTACCAAATTTCAGCCCGATCCGTTGATGCGTTCGAGCGTGAAAGAGTAACAAACATCCACACTCACAAACTTTCACATTTATAATATTACTAGCTGATACGCGCGGCTTCGCCCGCGTGAAATTTGTTTCCCGTTCCCGCTTCCCGTGGGAACATTTTCCCGGGATAAAGAGTAGCCTATGTGTTATTCGGGACTAAAATCTATCCCTGTACCAAATTTCAGCCCAATCCGTTCAGCCGTTAGAGCGTGATTGAGTAACAAACATCCAAACATCCAAACATCCAAACATCTTCACAAACTTTCACATTTATAATATTAGTAGGATTAAGATTAAGAAGTAAGAAGTAAGATATTACACCTGAGTAAGGATAGTAAACTAGCTAACACCCGCAACTTTACCGTGGCTTAGGGCGCGTGGTGAAATTTTCCAGTATCCACTTTACACAGGAAATTCTTCCTGATCAATCCTAGGGTAAGAATTAGCCTCTGTGTTAATTCAGTATGTAATGTGTGTATTTCGTATGGCTTTTCATTTAATTGTTTTTTATTCATATGAAACTTCTCTTAACAGTAAAAAATACAACAAAAAAAGAATTAGCTAAATTGGTTCAGCCGTTCACGCGCGATGAGCAATGGAAATGAGAATTCATTTTATATTTATATATTTAATCTTGTTATGTAATAAACAAATACATATAAGGAAACATATCAGATTAACGCACATATTGATAACGCTTCAGGTTATCAAACCCTACTTGTCTATCAAAGAGTATCATTGCTTGATACTATTTGATCTGAAATATACATGTAGATAATGTTTCTTTGTCCGTAAGTTCAGTATCAAAATTATCTACGAAACCATTACTCTGATTGCATGATACCATTATGTGTAGAGATTTATTTGAATCAGGACGAAATTATATGTATTACAGCCTCGATGGATCTTGATTCCAGGTCGAATTCAAAATGATGAATTCAAATTTGAACGATCTGCAGGCGCACGTCAGCCCCTTCTCTTACAACCTTGAGGTCTTCAACCGGAGTGTGAAAAGGCACATCATAGGGCAGCCAATTTAGACAACTGTAACCCCCGTGCGTAGGCAGGTGGAAGAGCACCATGAGCCATACATGAGGATTTCCACACATAAAAAAAGGTGTCAACTACACTAAAGAATAAATTATTTAGTCTTAATAGGAGGTGATTAAATCACTTCAAGTCTAACACAGGTTAAAAGAAGGTTGGCTATTGAATACAGATCTGAATGCAGGACCCGTTACATCCTCAATACTTTAAGGATACATTCATACAGACAGACAGAGGCCACATAAGTCATACATACTAATCTAAATATATATAACTCAAAGGTGACTGACTGACTGACATAGTGATCTATCAACGCACAGCCCAAACCCCTGGACGGATCGGGCTGAAATTTGGCATGCAGGTAGATGTTATGACGTAGGCATCCGCTAAGAAAGGATTTTGATAAATTCTACCCCCAAGGGGAGAAAATACGGGAAGCGGGCACGGGAACAAATTTTACGTGGGCAAAGCTGCGAGCATCAGCTAGTATTATAATAAAAACGAAAGTATGACTGTCTGTCATCTCGGTTACACAATAAAGGTTGAATATGGGTTTTAATAAATTTGGCGCTCAGATAGCTCACGTATTACGTGCCAATTTACAAAGATTTGGTATAAATAATCTCAACAAAACGATTATCCAAAGCGGCATTGATAGAATCTCACCAAATCTAAAAAGGTGAGCGGTCCAAGACCTCCGTTCGGGGCCTAAAGTCCCAGACACCGACACAGCGTTGCCTTCTGTACGACGCTAAAGAGCCGGCCCCCGCACTGTGACTTCATGGACCACATTGGATACCTAGTTATTCCGGTAAAAGGTTCCTGTTCTCGATCCCTTGACCCTCAGGAATCCTTAGGGTCAAGGGATAGAGATCAGTATTCCATGCGTACAGAGCTGCGATCATCCGGTTGTATTGTATTGTATTGAATACTCATCAATGTCAATACGATCGCATAAATCAATGAAGTGTCAACAGGAATTTTAATATTGGTTTAATGCATGGGTTCCGAACCTAGGGGTAATTACCCCCGCGGGGGTAAAACAGTAATTCTATGGGGGTAACAGTGGTGATGCCTAAAAAGATAATTACACAATAAAAATAATGATTTTATGTATTAAATAAAATATCAATGTAAATACCTAGGTAGGTACGCGGCATCGCGATCTCTCCTGTCGTAAAATCTCAGTGAAGCATGGAGCTTGAAGGTGTTCCCTCAACTCCGAGCACTAGGAACACTTTGGCGAAAAACAGCTTTAGAATACACAATCATTGCTAACAGAGCTCTGAGCATGTTGGTACCGTTTGCTACCATTTGTAGTTACGAGAGCGGATTTCTCAACTCTGGTAACATTGAAAACAAATCCAGAAACTGTATGAACATGGAGCGTGGTGTCAGATGCGCATTGAGCGTTCATCGGTTTTCGCACATAGAAAACCGCGTAAAAAATTGGTCCGTCCGAAATATCCGTCATGGATGCCATGCCGGACTCTTACCGAATAACAACCACCGCTCCTTATTTACTGCCCATGGTTGGGAGCCCCGGGTAAGCCCTCGGAAGGATGACCCCAGGATTCCCAACAGACCTTGGCTACCACTGCTGCCTCGCCTAGGGGGTTCGGGTGCTATCCCACGTTTTTGGGAGGTTGTAAAACTATCACGTTACGCTGTAGTTTTGGGCCTTCTTCTGAAAGGACGGTGATCAGACCCCTACCATCCTCAGTTCCATGGAGATGGAGGCCGATAGTCCTGGGCGAAGACACATCTGCAGCGCCCCCGCCGCAGACTGCGGAACTCGGGTGGGAGAGTTCTCTCCCGCTCCCTCCCCACAGTCTCTTTCAGGAGCATGACTTGCTTACTGAAAGAGGCAGCGGAGTCCCACTTACTCCCGCTGGAGATCATGGCTCACACCATGGTCTCTAGCGAGAAAATGTCAACCTCCAGACTTGAGTTCCTCACCACTGAATTTCAGTCTGCGGCAAGGGCACCGCAGACTGCGGAATTCGGGTGGTAGAGTTCTCTTCTGCTCCCTCCCCACCGCCTTTTTCAAGATCATGACCTGCTCGCAGAAAGACGCAGCGGTGTCCCACTTGCTCCCACTGGAGATTGTCTCCAGCGAAAATTTGTTCACGTCCAGTCCTGCCACGAGGACCTGGCGCTATTGTTTCCACTCTGTGTCGTCCGTGCGTTCACTCGCAGTGCTGACACTCAGCCGTGGTTTTCATGTGTCCCCATGAGATCGTGCGGTAGGTAACCTTATCACCCTGACGTCTATTACCTTCTGGGCTTCTGCAGTCTAAGTAGTCTAGCTGCATTGCGGGCCGTCAAAGTTTCTGCTCAAACGGGGGCCCCGTATAGGGATAAAAGTAAAGTACTCAGCACGAGGTACTGCAGGGAGCGTTGGGTCCTCTTATATTGGGCAACAACCGTGAAAATGCGGCTGTTGCCCTCTCAGTTTTAGGACAATACTTCAGAAGTGGTGTCTGAAGTTCCATCGGCCATCGAGTACGAGCCCCAGATACTTCATCGAGGGCTCGTTGAAGATGCTGACGCTCCCTACCAGTATGCTGGATCCCGCAGGTGGCCCTTTCCAAGGTCCGTGAAAGCACAGAACCTTGGATTTGTGAAGGGCGACCTCAAAAACCAGCCACCGTATTCGACCTACAACTTGAGCAACACCTGCCGTGGACTTTAGGGCTGCGTCTCGGTGCGTTGCTCCTCGCGCGTCACTAGCAACGGGCCGCGCAGCATCCAATCATATCTGATGTTCCACAGAAGCAGTCCTAGGACCGATCCCTGCGGAACACTGCCAAACGGGCCTTAGCCAAGTCAGGAAATCTATGGCCTTCTGGAAAAGATAAGCCCCGACAATTCAACGGAGGTAACGAGGCACTCCGTGATAAATAAGTTTTGTGATGCCAAGAGACACCGCCATCCCCACGTCGTCCTGTGATATTACTTCCTCCGTCAGGTCTCAAATACGCATGTTCGCGTCCACGTTGAAGCGCCCCTGACGGAAACCAAACTGGTTATTCCGCCAGATTTGACCCCACGCGTGTAAAATGCCCGACGAGGCGCTTTGCAATAATACGCTCAAAGAGCTTTCACACCTTATTGAGCAACACCATCGGCCGGTACCGCGTCTGCCGGCCGCCCCGCCTTTCGGATCAGAACCAGTTCGCTTTCCAGACCTAGAAAAACAGACCTGGTGAAGAGGTTCATCCGCTGAGTTGCTAGGGTACCACAGGCAGACACACTTATAACACCCCTCGTTTTTCGTCGGGGGTCAACTAACTTAATGATTAGCATTTTTTTAGAATAAAGACATTTTTTCTTGCCTGTATTGCTTTCTTAATTTTTTTTTAAATTTGGGGGTAAAATCTGTTTCACTAACATGTGATAGGGGTAACAGCTCTGAAAAGGTTAGGAACCAATGGTTTAATGTATGCGAATATACAGTAGATAGCTATTGCTTCCTTCCGTTCCTTCCCATTCAATACCCTTTCTTTACTTGATGTCTTGACTAAATATTTGGAACCTGTTCTGAAAACGACCATTGATTAGAGATTATGATTATTAAGAAAAAAAAAATGATTAAACCACAAACTCCACGTTTTTAGGGTTCCGTACCCAAAGGGTAAGAACGGGACCCTATTCATGAGACTTCGATGTCCGTCTGTCTGTCTGTATGTCTGTCCGTCACGTCACGAGGCTGTAATTTTCACAGATTTTGTGTTTCTGTTGCCGCTATAACAACAAATACTAAAAACAAATAATAATAATATTTTTTATACAACAAACGTGATTTTTTGTCGTTTTTTGCGTCTACTCCCACCTGTTCTGTTGAGTAGTTCTGCTAACAGAACTACTGGTATTTTTTTTCCCATTACCTAGTTCTGTCCACAGAACAAATGGTAATGCAATTCCCACCTGTTCTGTTCGCAGAACTAGGTACGGACAGACGGAACCCTCCATGCGCGAGTCGGACACGCACTTATTTCATCTAAGCTAAATATAATCAAAGGCTGAACTGCCAAAAATTGCTGAGTGTGTCACTTACAAAAAGTAAATGTCCAGTGTGAGCGGCCGAAATTCCTAATATAAAAGCGCTTTTCCCCCTTGGCGCTAAATCTGAAAAATGTTAAGGGCTAGAAATTGTTTCTGATGGAAAGACTGTGGAATGACTAAAACAACAGTAGGTGGGCGTCTATTGACTGAGGTGATGATGAGGATAACAACCAATCATGGATGCTATGCCGGACTCCAAAAAACGTCACGTAACGCCCAACAGCCTATTGGTAGTGGCTGGGAGCCCCGGGTAAGCCCTCGGAAGGATGTCCCGGGACTCCCAACAGACCCACGGCCGCCACTGCGGCCTCGCCTAGGGGGTGTTTCGGGTCTTTGGGGGGTTTTGGGTGTGATCCCGCTTCTAAGGGGGGGCGTGCGATCATGTCACGCTGCCGTCATGGTTGGCCGATAGCTTGTCTAGAACAAGTAGTACTATTATATCCCCTTTTGCCTCGCAATCAAAAATCGACGAGGACCAAAAAGTCTGTAGAGGCAGCGCACATTTGTGCCAAGTTTCATAAAAATCGGTCCGAAATACACAGCACACACTAGGGAATGCATTCCCGCAACAAGATTGTAATCCCGGTATTTGCGGGACTGAGCAATCTCAGTCCCGCGGGATCCCGGTATTTGCGGGATCCCGCATATTTCTGAAAGTCATTGAGAAAAGAATAGAATTCTGTATCATACATCCATCTAGAACTGAAAAATAGTCACCCCCTTAATCCCCGAAGGGGCAGGCAGGACGAGGCATATGGTCTCATCTCATACCCAATGTCTTTTTCTCAAAATTTCCTATTCTCAAAATATGTGCACTACAGGATTAACCCCGCTCAATCCGACTTAGGTTAGGTTAGAAGGCTAAGGCCGGAGCGGAGCGCAGCGAAGTTTCCGCATTAGCCTTCGTGGTTATTTTTTTTATAACCTAACCTAACCTATCAAATCGGATTGAGCGGGGCTAATCCTGTAGTGCACATATTTTGAGAAAAAGACATTTCGAGAAAAGGACATAATGAGAAAGGACATTTCGAGAAAAGGACATTATGAGATGAGACGAGCCGGGCCTTCAATTTGACTTAGCTGCCATTTTACCGGCAAACGGGACCAACGGCGGACATTTATTTGCACGTGCCATCCGACGCACGGCAACGCTCAAATGGTTATATATTAAAATACCAGAAATCAAAATGCCTTTACTTAAAATGCCTTAGACCAAAATACCCGAATTCAAAATACCTTAACATTCAAAATACCTTATTTCAGTTCACCTTACCTTAAAATGTCTAAACTTAAAATACAAATAATTATTACATCAGAATTCAAAATACAAATTTTCAAATATCCTTAATTTAAAATACCGAAAATAGAATACAATGTGAATATAAAAAAAACCATAACCTACCCAGTTTATCGCTATAACGTACTGGGTATTATATGATGCTATACCAGTTCATTATATAGCGCATAGTTAATAAATGAATGATTTAAGAAATAAAGATTTATTGTCACTCACACGTTTTGTTATTTGACTTTAACTTATTTACCCCCCCCCCCCCCCCACCTAAGTGAAGCCGCAGTTGTAGCCGTAGGTCTGTTGGTCCTTGGGTATCCTTCTGAGGGCTTACCCGGGGCTCCCAACTGTAGGCTGCTATGTAGGATACGTGTGGTTTTTAGTCGGTAGGAGTCCGGCATAGTATCCATGTAGGATTTACCTCATGTTAAAACACTTTGATTCAGAGTTACAAAAGTACTACAGTGGGCTAACGAAAAATAAAAAAAAATAACCACGAAGGCTAAGGCGGGAGCTCCGCTTCGCTTCGCTCCCGCCTTAGTCTTCTAACCTAACCTATCCGAGTCGGGATACTCTGAGTCGGGGTATTAACCATTCACATATCATCCATAGCATCCATGTAGGATTTAAATCATGTTAAAAAAAAGGTATTTTGTGTTTGAACATTTTAGGATAAGGTATTTGATAAATTTATTTTTTGGGTTTCGGTTATTCGACCGTAAGGCATTTTAAATTATTAATATTATAAATATTTGCCTTTTGAATATTGATATTTCGATTTCGGGTATTTTGGGCTCAGGCATTTTAAGTAAAGGCATTATGATTTCTGGTATTATGACGGTATACCGCTCAAATAAATGTCACAATGTGGTCACCCATCTAAGGACCGGCCATAGTAAATGTAACTTACTGCAGTGATCTTTTACAGAACACTGAGTCCGCGGGGCACAAGGAAAAATAAATTATTTAATATTACTTTTGTATTGAGATTATTAAACCGATATACATATAAGTAATAAAATAGCTACTGCAAAATATTAGAAGCGCAGAAAACACAGCATGTCAATTTTTTTGTCGGCCAAACGACTCCTAACTTTACATGTCAGATAGCCAGCAAGCAATGTACGAGATAATTGAATACTTTTATAGTACAAGAAAAGTCAAATCTCCCTGATTAAATCACTAAAATCAAATAAGTACGTTATTAGGTTATAATAATTATTACTTCACAATTACAAAAAACTTTCTCAAACCGAATCAGTTTGTGCGCTTCCGCTTACGGAATAACACATGGCGTTTACCTTTGCACAATCCCGCTTATCCCGCTGGATCCCGCACGATTTCCGTGCGGGACTGGTCCCGCAAAAATACTGCGGGATCCCGGTATACCGGTATTGCATTCCCTAGCACACACTAAAGAAAATTTTTGTCAACTGGAAAAGGACACTTACGACATCACTCGGTGAAAAAGAGCAAACTTCCAATTATAATACGATCGTATAGTTATGGTCCATAAGTTAGTTAGGACAAATAAATAAACCTACCTCATTATCACCAACTCGTCCATTATTAAAATTAACATAACAATATCATTGTCCAATAATAATTATTATTAGGTACTAGCACTAAAACCCTGAGTAATTGCTGGTACTTATAGTTTTTACACAAAGGAAAGAGCGCGCTCAGTCACGACTATTCTATTGGACTAGCTTACCCGCGCAACTTCGTTTATGTTACAGATCGGAGTTTCTGTACTATAATTTTGTATTATACAAAAACTTTCGCTTGAATCACTCTATCCTTTTTTTTTACCACAGCCGACCGATTATATTTTTCTATTTATACTGTGCTATTACTGAAAACAGCAATATTCGTCGAGCGATTTAAAAGATCTGGTTATCCTACGTAAGGCGTACCCGGGACTGATTCTGTAACATACCTCTGACAGACGTTTCTCTGCCGGATGAGTCGCCGACAGAACATTTCGATTATGAGTTGTTCACCGACAGAACCTTTCAACTACGAACGTTTCGCCCACAGAACGATTAATTCGACGACAGAATCGTTCACGAAATAAGAACTCGTCGATAAAACAAAAACAAAAACCACGGAGGCTAAGGCGGGAGCTCCGCTCCGCTTCGCTCCCGCCTTAGCCTATGTGGTTTATTTTTTTTTCTTCTAACCTAAACTATCCGAGTCGGGGTGTTTACCATTCACTTAGTATGGTTGAATTAATCGTTCTGTCGGCGAACGTTCGTAGTTGAAAGGTTCTGTCGGTGAACAACTCATAATCGAAACGTTCTGTCAGCGGCTCATCCGGCAGAGAAACGTCTGTCGGAGGTATGTTTCAGAGCCCCCGGGACTCCCGGCCGATGGGAATGCACCGTGTGGTTTTAGTCGGTAGGAGTCCGGCATGGCATCCTGAAGGATTTCCACACGAAAAAAAAGAGCGAAGACAGAAAAAGCGTTTTCTTTTTCTACCATGTAAAGATTACCATGACTATATTAAGACAGTATCATTATGGAATTAATTTACATACATAGTACAACAACGTTACATTATCGATATCAGTAGCAACAATTCCCTGGAGAAAGGTTTATTTACAAACAAACATACTTTAATCACGCGTTCGATTATGTGTATGAGATAATAGGGACACACGCACGAATAGGGTTGTAATTAGATAAATTGTAATATGAAAATTGAAAGATGTTTAAATACAATTTTAGCCCGTCTCTATAAAATAGATTGCAGAGGGGCTTATGGCGAGACTGACTCTGTTGCATTAAATTACGTCACTAGGTTACGTGGCTCATCCGTTCAAAGTTTGAAATAAAACAAAAATGACAACGTCAATCGGATTGAACTTTCACTTTCACAATAAACGTTAGAGGGGCAGTCGGGTGAGACCGTCTCACGGCTTCTTGTAATCTGGTCAAAGCAGAAGGGATAGGATCCCTATTTTGCCCCCATTTGGGTACAATCTCTAAAATGTCCATTGTACTATCATTTTTAGTTTGTATGTCTCTTCTAAAAATACTGTATGTAATGGTGTACAATAAAGAGTTATCTATCTATCTATGTTACCAATAAAAACAAGTTACCTAGGGATCTCGGTCTCTTGAATATTTTTAATGTTAGGTTAGGGTGTAGTGGGGCCCTACCAACACCTCCGGGCCCAAGTCAACCTCACGTGCAAGCTCGTGCACCTGCTGAACAACGGACGAGGCTCTGACGTCGGCGGTCCATTTCAACACGGCGATGGGCTCACCACCTGTTACGTGGGACCGAATTGTACACGGTGAAATGTGGGCCGGTATAGGCCTCTGCCTACCCCTTCGGGGATAAAGGCGTGAGTATATGTATGTATGTATGTAACGTTAGAGGGGCAGTCGGGTGAGACCGTCTCACGGCTTCTTGTAATCTGGTCAAAGCAGAAGGGATAGGATCCCTATTTTGCCCCCATTTGGGTACAATCTCTAAAATGTCCATTGTACTATCATTTTTAGTTTGTATGTCTCTTCTAAAAATACTGTATGTAATGGTGTACAATAAAGAGTTATCTATCTATCTATGTTACCAATAAAAACAAGTTACCTAGGGATCTCGGTCTCTTGAATATTTTTAATGTTAGGTTAGGGTGTAGTGGGGCCCTACCAACACCTCCGGGCCCAAGTCAACCTCACGTGCAAGCTCGTGCACCTGCTGAACAACGGACGAGGCTCTGACGTCGGCGGTCCATTTCAACACGGCGATGGGCTCACCACCTGTTACGTGGGACCGAATTGTACACGGTGAAATGTGGGCCGGTATAGGCCTCTGCCTACCCCTTCGGGGATAAAGGCGTGAGTATATGTATGTATGTATGTAGGTTTTGGAAAACAAAGGTTGAGCTTCCCTGAATACAGACCGTATAAAAACAATTAGAAAGACGTATTTAAAACGGAATAGCGCTTAAGCGTCTTGCACGGTATCCAAGAAGACGCAGGTTCTAATCCTGCTTGAAACTGACTTTATTGTTCGTTATTTAAATTTACTTACGTACTTATACTCGAGTTTTTCGGTCACATTGCCAGGAAAGATAATCGTAACCTGGACCAGCTAATGCTTACTGGAAAGCCTGACGGTAGGCTTCCCAGGAAGTCGTTGTCCAACTAGATGGTCAGTCCAGATACGCACTGCGTTGGACACTGGACTATATGATGCTCTCCACATTGCCTAAGATCGCAAGAGTTGGCGCAATATCGTCAGAGAGAGAGTGATTCAGACGGGGAATCACGACCCTCAGTAATGACACTGTATACTGTAGTTTGACTCGGCCGGATTTTAGAAATAAATGCCTACAGCCGCGCGGTACGTAAGCATGCGATAGGGCTGCCCACCTACAGCATTTTAATAATATGTGCCTACTTTGACTTTCTATTTAGTATTGCGATTGTAAATATGTACATACATACATTCATATAGTCACGCCTTTATCCCTGAAGGTGTAGGCAGAGGCATAGTATACGCCCACATTTTACCTTATAGTTTTACGTACGCGTAATAGATAGTGAGCCTAATGCAGTTGATTTTTTCAATCCGCCCACAAGGCCTTCAATTTGTATTAAGGACTAGCTGACCCTCGCAACTTCGTTTACGTCACATAAGGTGTACGAATGGAGGGGTACTTCTTAATGAGACTCATCAAGCAGCGTGTGAAACGGCCCTGTTTGCTTAATCATAAAAGAGCTTAAAGATTAAGTCGATTCTAAAACAATTCAGTCCACGCCTTCGGCGCGGACTGAATTATTTTAAAATAGCCTTAATCATTAAGCTCTTTTATGATTAAGCCAACACGCCCGTTTAGACTCACTTTCAAAAGAAACGTTGAATTCTAGATTTACCGAAAGTTGAGATGCCCCTAATTTCTCAACTATATAACCCTCAATATTGAAAATTGTATGGAATAATGCTTAAAGTACTCCCTTTCAGACACCAAACAAATATTTGAAATCGAACCATGCAGTGAGAAATTATAGCTAAAAACCTATTTTGCCTTTCATCCCCTCTCCTGAAGGAACCGCGCAAAATATCGGGATCAAAAGTATCTAAGAACCTTCCTCGGACTACAAGCTTACATCGTACAAAGTGTCATTCAAATCGGTTCAGTAGTTTCGGCGTGATACTTAGTCGGGATACAGACAGACAGACAGACAGACAGACATGAAAATTTTCAATTACATTTTCGGCTTCAGCATCGATTAGATAACGCCCTCCAATTAAAATTTTCAAAATATCTTCCATGTACAGACTCTCGACCCTCAACAGTTTTATTATAAGTATAGATATAGATATAGATTGTTGTTTTATTGACAACCGGCTTTCATTTCGAGTAAATATGTACCTTTTTTATTTGAACAACAAAAAATACTTTGTGAGTAATAATATAATACCCCGCAACGGCTGGCGGCGCGGGGTGGCGGCGTGGCGGCGCAGCGCCTGTTATCTACTAACGATTGAGTGAGACGGGTGTAGAAATTTGAAAACGGCGTAGACAATAATAATCGGCTCATCACATGTTTCGTCAGTGATAGAGTCACGGAATTCTAGTCTTTATAATCATTGCGTTAAATTTTTGATTTACAAAATTAAAACTATTTTTCGATTTGAAAGTACTAGTCAGTCTCTAGTACACTAGTACTTTTCGTACATTGTCAAGTTGTGTTAAACTTTGGAAGCGTGTAATAAAAATCAAAGGTAACAAAAATGCTGTAATTTTTTTTTTATAAATAAATAAATAATCACGGGTATTTTCACACAACGCTATCTGATCCCAAAGTAAGCTAGGAATAACCTGCTTGTGTTATGGGTATATACTTTTTAAATACATACATATTATACATAGAAACAACCAGACTCTTGAGACAAACATTTATGGGTCACACAAATATTTGTCTCGGGTGGGAATCGAACCCACGACCTCCAGCGCCGCAGGCGGTATCAATACCGACCGCGCCACAGAGGCAGTCATACGGTGCTAAGTGTACTGTAACATCGGTCATCCACAAAGAAATGAATACTCTTGAAACCATAGATTTAGAATGTACAAGATAAACAGTGTCAGATAGAAAACGAAACCAAAAAAGAAATATCTATGTGTGAAAATGAATATATGAATATCTATATATGTTATTTAATATCAAATTCACACACTGAACTCGACACCATCGTAGAAAATATTAAATCTTCCATTTTATTCGTAAGATCACTACAGAATATTGTAAAATATGAATGACATATTATCCCTCGGGTGCTAGGGTGATAAATTAAGATTACACAAGTTGCTATCTCTTTTACTCTCGAGCTATGTGTACTGGTAAATGAGGTCTCGCTCGCACGCTATGTGTATCTATTGAGAGTAGCGAAAAATTCTAAATCTATGCTTGAAACATACCTAAATCATTGCTCTCAATTAAATAACTACGAACTGACAACGGAACTAAATGTACTACCTACACGTACTAGAGTTCTGAACTAGTTTTTTTTTGGATATTGTACTATATTGGATCGCACCGTTCACTGACTGAGCAAGCACAAGTCTAGTTTTAAACACAAACATACCTACTTCATGTAACAACCTAGTTCACTCGTGTCAATCACTTTGTTTAACTTTAGTCAACTAGTGGTATAGTACCAATTAGTACTTAAGTAAAATCAATTTATAGTCTTACCTTTCGGAGTTTCCAGGTAATCTAAAAAACGTTATCTCTGGGTGCGTTATTGTCGAATTCATGCAACCAAAACATGCACAATAGACACTAGTTGTCATATTAAATATTTTTAGTAAATAAAACACGCGCGGTTACTATTTAAAAAACGACACACCGTCCATTCGTCTACTCGGCACAATCGCGACTGCGGACGCTGCTTGCTTGCTGAAAGGCATGCCGAAAACGAGAATCGTAGGTATAGCTTGCGCTTCGTCCGTTTGTAGGGAGCTACAATACTGGTTAAACATATATTTATACTGTGGTAATGAGGAGCACGACGTGAGAAGGAGGACGTACTTATAAGCTAACTTGATAAACGCTAGGATGAAGCGATAATCAAAGCTCCATTAAGCTAGCAACTAATCCATTGTTTCACAATAAACGCACTAAACACATTGACATAATTAAGACATCATTTTGTTAGGGAATGTATTTCTGAAGGGAAAGTTGAAATTAAGTATGTATCAACCTCAGAAATGCCCGCTGATATATTTACCAAAAACCTTAAATTCAAGTAAGCATTAAAAATTTTAAAAATTGCTGGGCAAGTCTTAAGTAACATATGTAATGTATTCTTGTCAGTATAATATTGTACTTAGTAGTAGTTTTGCTAGGTAGACGTAGACGTGAGGAAGAGGACGTACTTTTAAGCCAACTTGATTAACGCTAGGATGAAGTCCATTGTTACTATTAAACGGTGATAACAGTTTACGGCAATGTGTTAAGGTCAACACTAACGCTGGTGTTTGCTTAACCGACTTCAGGCGACCTTAGTCATATCACAATATTATACGACCTTATTTTTATATTGTAAGCGAATTTTGAAAACAAGGTATCGTAAATTCGTTATTTTATTACATAAATAGTGGACGTCACGCGGTTACACCCGTGAAGCTTCCGTTCCCGTGGGAATACTGGAATAAAATATAGTCTATGTCATCCGGGGGTATTGTGATTTACCAAGAGTGAAAGAATTTTTCAAATCGGATCAGTAGTTTCGAAGCTTATTCGATACAAATTAAAAACAAACAATCAAATCTTTCTTCTTTATAATATTGGTATTCCACTATTTGTAAGCCCTTATTAGTATACACATAGCACTATTCGTAAGTCCTAAAAACCCTTTTTAGTCACTTGCTGAGGGAGTAATCGATCGTTGTCCAGTCATAGGGAGCGCACGCAGAAAAGGATCTTCTAATAGTTAAGGCCACTGATAGTGCTAACGACCTTGGCCATACAAAACACGCGTCCTTTAAGCTAGGAAAAAGTATTTTATAGCTTATTTTAGTTGTAATAAGTTAATATTCATACTTACGCAAAATCTAGAAAAATAAAACCAAATTCAAGGCGAATGTTTCTTCATTGGCGTTAAGTACTTTTCTTTCGCATTTCGCAGCAAAACGCATTCATCTAAAAAATTAGGGCTGATGCTATGATCATTTACACATTATGTATAATTAAATATACAATTTAAAATAAAGCTTTTGGCTACCATTTTTCGTAACATAAGCTGACAAAAAAATAATTCATTTGCACCTCTTTGTCATCATTTTATTAGAACATTCTCCTTAGAGGCAATGTCTTGAAAACTTAAAAAGTTTATCCCTTTCCTGAGGACGATTCTGTAACATACCTTCGAACGACGTTTCTCTGCCGGATGAGCCGCCGACAGAACGTTTTGATTATAAGTTGTTCACCGACAGAATCTTTCAACCACGAACGTTTCGCCGACAGAATAGGCTCACCATATTATTTAGGTATATCATGGAACAAAATGTGGGCATATAATACGCCTCTACCTACCCCTTTTCGGCGATCAAGGCGTGACTAACGGATTAAGTACCTCTGTATTTAAATATACTATTTTAAAACACTATACATATTTTAAATAATGCACCAGCAAGTATCATTATTAACAAAAATTATTCAAACAGCAAAATTAAATTAAAAATGAACACGAATAACACACAGCTAATGCATTTTTAAAGAGTAAAGAACTGTCAGCACTTAACCTTAATTGATTGCTTATTAAAAGAGTAGCGTAAATAAAGTTATGACGTATTTTAGAGTGAAGTGGTCAACATATGTAACTTTTTTTAAGTTTAATAGTTGTCAAAAAAGAGCAACGAATTCGATACAAACAGTTTTGCCACAAACTATGGTACAGAATGTTAGCTTATGATTATTATAAAAAAAAATGTTTTTTTATATTATTGATACAAACAGGTAACTAATTTATAGTTGAGACAATTGTCTGTTTATTTGCCACAACTTCCGCAATAATTCACAGAAACAATTCAAATCATTATTTTCAATTTTATCATTACCAGTACAATAACGATTAAATTATGGTCAATTTGTTAGACAATGTGTCAATTATCTCGTTAAAGTCGAACTATTTGACATTCTATTTTCAAAATCTCAAGCTTAATACTTAGGGTTCGTCCGCACAGCGTTTATTTTAAGTACAAATTTTAGTTTACTGAATTATTTTCCGCGATCTAATATGATTTTCGCGCCGAATTTTATAACAATAACATATATAATCCTTTACAATACCATTTGTCACAGAAATATGCGTTGCATTTCTTATAACAATTTTTCAAAACTAGTGTATTTATGAGTGTTTATGTGTAATTTATGGCCGAATATTAAACATAAACCTTCGACAACGTGCAAAAGTGTTGGAAAGTGATAAAGCGCAGTGAAACGCGAGTTTTTAGGTTTGTCGACGAATTCCACAGCAAGCCCTAGTAAGGTACCACCGCCTTACTAGAGTAGAAATTAGTCCGAACTTGGACATACATAAATTCATGTATACGCTGCTGTTAAGAAGAATCTTAATATGAAAATGATTTATATTTTTACAATGAAATTTACTCGACTTTGGCACACTCTCAAGCAGAGAAAGTCCAAGAACAAGAAAAAGAAGTTGGAACCATTCTGAAAATCATGTTGAGTTCGATAGTCCATTTAAGGCAATTTAAAATCTTTAAGGTGAATGTGGGCACACTTGCATCTGCAAATCTATTTGGGGAAAAGTTCTAAACCTATTTTCTATTATTGTAAACGTGAATCCTTAGCAAATAAAAACATCTCTCTCTCTCTCTTTGCCGTTTTTTCTCTATTTCTCTTATATGACTTAAACAAAATTGCGCAGGTCCGCATATCAAGAAAAATAATTCGCAAAATGAAATACAGACTGTCATAAGAAACGCTTATCTAGGAACGCACAACTAAAAAGTTGATATCATAAAAGTATAATGGTAAGTACCTACCTGATAATCTCAAGCATATCAATATCAATATCAGGCCAAGAGATTTCCTCATATTTTCGTATATTACGCATTTTATTATAAAACTAGCTGTAGCCCGCGAGTGGCATAGCATCCTACGAAGATTTTCCCTCACGTAAAAAAAAAGCCCGCGGCTTCGTACGCTGCATTTTCTTTAGATTGACATAACTTTTTTATTTATGAACCGATCGACATGAAAAAAACACTAAATGTTAAGTGAAGCAAGCCGCAACCCAATAAAGAAAACTGCATCGCAATCGGTTGAGCGGTTGCTGAGATTAGCGTGCACAAACGTAAAGACAAACAAACAAAAAATCTAAAAATCATTGTTTTGGGTTCTCTTGCGTTCATAAAGCCCCCCTGTAATCTTTTTTTCTTATTTATCTCCCATGTACAGACAGCGACCTGTTACGATTTTATTATATGTATTGATATTCCTTCAGAATTTATCAGGTGGGACAAAAAGCTACAATTTCACGTAAGCAACACATAAATGCAAGATAGGAAGCGACAGATCTTGATCGACATCTTGACTAGACCTGCGAATCTGTGGGATTTCCATTAATGTATGTACTCAGATTAAAGTGTATGTATGGAAAATCGGCGTGATGGTATGTAAAGTACAATGGTAGCTTTCTACCTTTTTCTCGGACAAAAGAGGTATTAATTTTTTAAACCACTAAGGTGGCAGACCAGCATACGGCCCAACAGAAGGACCCGGTGGTCACCGCAGCCTATGAACGTTTGCAACACTATAGGCGCCACACTCGCGCTGCCGACCCCGTAAAAACATTTTAAGACCCCTTTCGGAGAACCCCGTACTGTAGGCGTTTGGGAAAACCGAGGCAGGGAGATCATTCCACAACCTAAGCGTGCGCGGAAGACAACCCCTAACGGATCTAACCGTGCTGGAACGCTTCGGATGTAGAGTGTGAGGATGAACTCCCTGTCTGTATGCCAAACAAAATAAAGTACATATAGTAATTCTACATCTACCGAGTGATATTAGAGCCTGTTTGGTGCGATTAAACCGATCGGCTGTTTTTTTAATTATTCAATTCTCTGCGATGCGTGACCACGGGGCTGGTCTCCATTTAGCACAACTACGCAACAAAAACAAGTTAGTTTTTTTTTATTTTAAGGTTGTAAATAATAACTAAGTCGTAAATTTAATGTACCTACATAGTTATTAAAAATTAAACCTTAATCTACGTAGAATACATTATAATCTAAGGCACTTAAGACACGGTTTTGTGTATATAATGTAAAGATGTATCGAAAACCGATATTAGTAATGCAAGATACATTCTTATTAAATCTTTCCATCGCATTCGTTTCATAGTCATACCAATATTTCGTTCTGGGTGTAAAATATAAGTAGGTACATTAAGCTTATTAATACTACCGTCGTTAGAGAAAAGGCCATAAGTATCATAACGTTGATTCCGAGATAATTGCAGTTTTCGTAAATGATTCTTATTGTATTGGACGTAAAAAATAAAGGCTTCATTTTGAATAAAGAAATAAATTATAATATTTTATTTTCAACATTTTCCCTTTTATCTTAGCAAAATATACTAAAAAAATGTGAATACTAATCTTAAAGTGCTTAACTCATGGATATGGGGTACGGTAAGACGACTTTTAAGTGGTAGGTACGTCCTAGTCACAAGAAAGAAGCACTATGCAAGTTAACACCAGGCCGACAGATACTGCTAACAACTAAGCGTCCCCGATTCAAATTCTACACCTCCGGCCCCCTCTCTTATACTTCAAAATACTTAAATGAAAAGCCCTTATTGCGAAGTTCAGGTTTTTTATAGTAGAAAATTTAAAATATTTGATTATTCCAAAGCCCTAACTGCTAATTTGGGTGTGCGTTCGCGCAGCGGAATGTTGTTGAATTTAAAGATTTTAATTATGCAGATATTTAGTGTATGACGTCGTGTAATTGTGTATGGTAAAAGAAAATTTGTGTATGCAGCCATTGTGGAGAAATTCGCTAAAAACTGATTCCGCTGGGCGAACGTTGACCTGGCGGCACTTTTTTTAAATCCATGCACTTAGAAGGAAAAAAATGGGTGCAACAATTAGTGTGTATTTGTGTGTAATTGTGTATGTATAAATAAAATTAGTGTATGCATTGACTTCGGAGAAATTCAAGTTTCCGCTACGCGAACGTTTGGCCATTAGCTAGTTTTCATATAAAGCGCTTATATAGAGAGCTGTAGATTTTTACATACGTTGTTTTGAATTTGTTTATATTTGTTTAAAAAACCGATTTAGAAAAAAACGTAGGGTTTAAAAGATAAAAATATAAACGTAAAATACGCTTATTAGATCGTAGTTCGTAAAGTATGCACTTTGGGGTCTAGATTTTCACGTTTATACAAACCTTGTAAGTGCCTGCAACACGTTGTCAAGTATCAATTAAGTTCCGTAAGTAATTAAAGGGTTATAGGACAATTTACCTTGAATATATCACTGTTTACAAAGCAGTCAAATATCACGACGTCCTAAGTGAATTGCATAGTAAAATTTATTTCAATAGTTAGTTTATTAATTCAACTACTCATATGCAAAATTTCATCTCATTAAATTCAGTAATTAAAGAGAAACAATTAAAATACTGACAAAGCATCGAAAGCCTACATAACCCGACCAAGTTCGAATAGCCACAAAAAAGCGGCCGCGCAATATATTTAGGTAACATTCTAAAATTGACAGTCTAATACCGGTTTTGAATTGGTACAGGTGATAACACAATTGTTGTTTCGATATAATTTATAGGCTGCTAATTAAAGAATATATAATATTTTCTTGAAAATACCTTTTTTATACCAATGTTTTAGTTTATAAGCACATTATAAATGGTGATTTTTAGGTATATTAGGCAGACTCTCAAATCTGAACATCTGAATAGTCTAGTTATTTGATCAGTGATTTAAATTTTTATTGAAGCTCAAAATACTTAATATCCTTACCCTCATATTCATCATCGTTTATTAAACCTATTTTAGTTAAAACACATTTTAAGTCTATTGCTGTCTCTAACCAATGACAGTATGTTTAGCAAGCGTTTGTTAACGTTAAGTTTTTATGAACAAGGGACTAGTCATGACAAGCACCTCAGCTGCGCTCCTGATACGCTCGAAATACACGCGCCTGTGCGCGCACATGAGTTGTATGCCAAGTTCTGCCGTTACTGGGGCGCGCGCCCAAGGATTGTCATGTTAGTCGCTTAGAGCTGTATTTTCATTCATTCATTCATATGCTCACGGCTGTTGGCCTAGAAAGGGTAGGCAGAGGTGTGACATTTCTGTGTCACCCACATTTTGCCATTTTTGGGTTTCTACGTTACAGGTGGCGAGAAATAAATAATAAATACATAATTATTATATTTAATTATAAATATTTTTGTTATTATATGTAATTATAAATATTTTTGTACACAGATGTTTAATTAGAGAAATACTTGTTAACAGAAGATTTATTTTTATCGTAGATAGTGGCGTTATTATTAAAAAAAAATTTTTCGTTCAAGAAATGCAATTGTTTTATTTTTTCCTAACGCTTGTGTACGCAACTGTACCATATTAATAAATACTATACTGGAAGGTTAAGAACGTTACTAAGATATATGGCACGGCCGCTTTTTTGTAGCCATTCAAACTTGGTCGGGTTATGTAGGCTTTCGATGCTTAGTCAGTATTTTAATTGTTTCTCTTTAATTACTGAATTTAATGAGATGAAATTTTGCATGTGAGTAGTTGAATTAATAAACTAATTATTGGAATACATTTTACTATGCAATTCCTTTAGAACGTCGTGATATTTGACTGCTTTGTAAACAGTGATCTATTCAAGGTAAATTGTCCTATAACCCTTTAATTACTAACGGAACTTCATTGATACTTGGCAACATGTTGCAGGCACTTACAAGGTTTGTATAAACGTGAAAATCTAGACCCCAAAGTGCATACTTTACGAACTACGATCTAATTAGCGTATTTTACGTTTATATTTTTATCTTTTAAGCCCTAGATTTTTTTCTAAATCGGTTTTTCAAACAAATATAAACAAATTCAAAACAACGTATGTAAAAATCTACAGCTCTCTATATAAGCGCTTTATATGAAAACTAGCTAATGGCCAAACGTTCGCGTAGCGGAAACTTGAATTTCTCCGAAGTCAATGCATACACTAATTTTATTCATACATACACAATTACACACAAATACACACTAATTGTTGGACTCATTTTTTTTCTTCTAAGTGCATGGATTTAAAAAAAGTGCCGCCAGGACAACGTTCGCCCAGCGGAATCAGTTTTTAGCGAATTTCTCCACAATGGCTGCACACACAAATTTTCTTTTACCATACACAATTACACGACGTCATACACTAAATATCTGCATAATTAAAATCTTTAAATTCAACAACATTCCGCTGCGCGAACGCACACTAATTTGGGGCCTTCTAGACTAGCACTGCGAAAATACGAGAAATTTACTGTGTAATTAAGGCTTTTTATTTTTATATTCACAAATTTTCAATTTTTGTTGTAGTTAATGCTTAAATCCTTATGGTACCTCTCATCTCGTAAGAGATACAGCTTCGTGAGTAAGACCATAAGGTGGCATTTTATTTTGTTGATTCTGAATATGTTTATCCTGAATATGAATATGGGTGTAGTGGGGCCCTACCAACACCTCCGGGCCCAAGTCAACCTCACGTGCAAGCTCGTGCACCTGCTGAACAACGGACGAGGCTCTGACGTCGGCGGTCCATTTCAACACGGCGATGGGCTCACCACCTGTTACGTGGGACCGAATTGTACACAGTGAAATGTGGGCCGGTATAGGCCTCTGCCTACTCCTTCGGGGATAAAGGCGTGAGTATATGTATGTATGTATGTATGTATGAATATGTTTATAACTCATTTTGGACAATATCGTTACTTAGGGCCTTATTTCTCATGACGGCAGAATAGGTGTCGGGTGTTGTCTGACTTTTTCTATGATAAGATGTGTCGTGCTAAAATATACATCTTTACATTTCATAGCTGCCGTGTGTAAACTCCTTAAGAAGCGTGACGCATACTGAACTCACTGATAGGTGATAACTTACAACATAATTTATTGCTCTGAACAGATTTCGATGTTGACAATCTTATGCCCTCTGGGCTAAAAAACGTCAAAGTTAATCTTCTACTCGACAATGAAATATTGGGGATAAAAAGTTGCCTACGAGTCGCTATGTCCGTAAATGGAAAATTTGTCATTTCGAGCTTTATGTTGCCGTTGGTCCTGACTGCCAGTATGTTACTGGTAGTCATGACCAAAGGTCTTAACAATAATCTTTAATCCAAGTATAAACTCTTACGGGTGGCTTGTAAAATAGCAGTAAATGTACGGCTTGCTTGAAAATAGATACTGAAGTCTATTGATGTATCTAAAGCGTGATAGAACAGCTGACATAAATATTGATCATCTCGACTCATCTGTCAATGTCTTTATGTCAGAAATTTGACAGGCCGATTCGTAAGCGTGAATGTTGGAAATCGCGACCAAAAGAATAACGATCGAACTGAATTTCATCCCTGATTATTCAAATTTTATTCATAACTCCGGTTTTTATTAACCAATTGCGATGAAACAGCCGTATATTTTAAGTCCGACTAATATCTTTCTAATAATGAAACTCGGTAAGTAGTTTTTGCGTTCATCTCGAACAAACAGACCATAAATCTAATTAAAAAAAATTTTTGTGTTTTGTTAATATCATATAACCAAATTACTTATTACCAATATCTTAGCTACACAGACACAACCACTTTACATTTTATAACAATGTTTGAAAAAAATAGAAATTAACAAAAGTCCCTCAATTATGGCTTTTGTTAATTTTACGTTATTAAATATTATAATTGGCGTTACGCGACTGATGATGAGCGGCGTATTTTGAGTTTAGTGTGCTGCCAACGTAATGGTTAAATCAACAAAAATGACGTAAGGACATTTTTGTCATTACTATTTACTTTGACTTGATAATGATTGCTGAAAATCACAAAACGCATTAAAGTCAAAAATTTAAGTTTTGTTTGAATTGTGTAATTTCCTGATAACCGTTAAATTGTTTATTTTGATATTAAAGACATTGATCTATATGTACTACGTACTAGATGCGGCGATCAGAACAAGCGTCGTGTACAACTCAACCGCGGTACATGCATCAGCAATAAATTTAAAAAACTAGTAAAACTTAAATTGTGCCAGAAAGCTTATTATAGCATTAAAGACTTTCTAGAAGACAAGACTGCCTGGCAGTGACACGAATTGCTCCTTTCTACATTTAAAAAAAAAACTGTATTAGATACTAAGATGAATAAGAGGGACCGGACTGAGTTTCTTGGGGTGTTCTTCTCAGTCTGTAGCATTTCCGAACCCCCGGTAGAGTCACAAAAATTTTGACAAACCTAAATATTTTTTTAAAAATTTCAAAGGGAATAAATTTTATTTTATTTTTATTTTATTTTTTTATTTCATCGCTTGGTATCCGAACCCCCGGTAGAGTCACAAAAATTTTGACAAACCTAAATAATTTTTTAAAAATTTCAAAGGGAATAAATTTTATTTTATTTTTATTTTATTTTTTTATTTCATCGCTTGTTAGTTCGGTTTGTGCCACAATACGAATGACACGCACGTCTCGGAGATATTTTAATTTATTGTGGTAGAATTATCAAACAAAGTGTTGTAAACGCAATGTACAGAGGTAAACACATTGAAGTTAATGCTAAGTAATATAATTATACAACATTTAGACCGTAATATTCATACCAAAATATGTGATGGTATACCGTCACAATACCAGAAATTATAATGCCTTAACTCAAAATATCGTAGCCCAAAATACCCGAAATCGAAATATCAATATTCAAAAGGCAAATATTTATAATACAAATAATTTAAAATGCCTTACGGTCGAATAACCGAAACCCAAAAAATAAATTTATCAAATACCTTATCCTAAAATGTTCAAACACAAAATACCTTTTGTAACATGATTTAAATTCTACATGGATGCTATATCTATATCTGTGAATGGTTAACACCCCGACTCAGAGTATCCCGACTCGGATAGGTTAGGTTAGAAGACTAAGGCGGGAGCGAAGCGAAGCGGAGCTCCCGCCTTAGCCTTCGTTGTATTTTGTTCGTAGCCTTCGTTGTACGTTGTATTTTGAATTCTGATATAATAATTATTTGTATTTTAAATTTAGACATTTTACGGTAAGGTGTACTGAAATAAGGTATTTTGAATGTTAAGGTATTTTGAATTCGGGTATTTTGGTCTAATGAATTTTAAGTAAAGGCATTTTGATTTCTGGTATTTTAATATATAACCTATGTGATTTATAGCACCCGTCAATTTGGACGATACCATATTTGAGCGAGTCCATTAGTATCGTATTCGGAGATATTTTCATTTATTGTGGTATAGTGTTGTAAACTCAATATACAGAGGTAAACACATTAAAGTTAATGCTAAATAATATAATTATATAACGTTTAGACCGTATAATTCACACCAAAATATGCGGTTTATAGCACCCGTTGGGCGAGTCCATTCTCGCTCATGCGCGTACATATTGAATGTACGGACGTTCCTGTCTATCGGTAGAATATATGTCAATGATTAAAGACAAATAAAACGGTACTTTAACGAGATCGTCTGAATATTGTGCACATAAATGCATGCTTATGTTAAGCAAATAATAAACCGGCCAAGTGCGAGTTGGACTCGCGCACAGAGGGTTCCGTACCAAAAAAACAACAAAAAATGACGTTTGTTGTATGGGAGCCCCCTTAATCAATCATCCACCTTTTTCTGATTTTAGTATTTTTGTCTTAGCGGCAACAAAAATACCATCATCTGAATTTTCAGTTCTCTAGCTATCACGGTTCCTGAGATACAGCCTGACAGATGAACAGCGAAGTATCATGAATAGGGTCCCGTTTTTATCATTTGGTACGGAATCCTAAAATATTATGTCTTTAAAAAATACTGCAAAATTTATTTGGACTGAGCAAAAAGAACCTTTTTAAATGGTTACCAGCCCACTGATGGTAACCATTTAGTAAGGTTCTTGAGAAATGTGGGAGAAGTTCACCCCCTCACGGGTGTCTATCGAAAATTTTCTTTAATACTAGCGAACGTGGGCATACGGGACTATTATGTTACCCGGGGATAGTCCCTCTCAACAGTGAAAGAATTATTCAAATCGGTCCAATAGTTTCGGAGCCTCTTCGATGCAAACAAACAATCAAATTTTTCCTCTTATTTGATTAAATCTCTCTCATCAGTCTTATTACATGCATAAGTACATACATATAGTCACGTCTTTATCCCCGAAGGGGTAGGCAGAGGCATAGTATACTCCCACATATCACCTTATAGTTTTATGTCCCACGCAATAGGACGGTGGTGAAGCCCATTGTCGTGTTGAAATGGACTGGAATTTCTGGACTGGAAAACTGGAATTTCAAATGCAGGTCGCCGCGACCCGCAGTTGAAATTTCGCAAGCCTTCAACTTGCTGGCAATCGCGTTTCATTTTGAGTTTTCCTTCACTACACAATGGATCTTTTTTCGAAGGTTTTCCCTAAGTCGCCTCTTACGACACCCTCAGGATGTGTTGGGGTGGCGACAGTTTGTACTCTTACCCGTCAATCAATTCTGCAGAGCACGAACCATTGTATTTAAAAGCTGCTATTTATGCTCTTACATCACCACGACGAAGTGTACCTGGTAGTAATTAAAAAAGCAAAGAAACCACAATATCTAAATACAATAAATATTTAGTGCTGACTTTATACTTTACAAGTAACACGCTAACAACTTGACAAGACCACTTATTAGATAATAAAAATTAATTGTAACAAGGTGGTTAAAGTATTAACTTCTGTTTTTCCTTGTCTATTTTTCTATATCTGCAATTGACTGCAATTTCCTACTTCTACGTACCAAACAACACAGACAGGCTCTCAGACTTCAGTATTACAGTCAATAATATCTGATATAAAACTAAATATACTACATATTACTTTATGCTAAGTTAATTTTATTTTTCAATTTTCAGTTTTTGTTTGAAGTCGGTTTTTTTTTGTTAAAATTTTTTTTTTCATGATTTTCAGTGACGGGTACACTGAAATTATATCTGTCAAGGGGTAATGTTCTCCCCAATACAAATTAATCAAGCCCAAACACAAGATAACTGCTGTAAATCGTTAAGGAATTCCCTCGATTCGAGGGATTTCTTCGATTTCTCCAGGATCCCAGCATCCGATTCTGACTTCCTGTATGTGAGACCACATGGGAAGCACCAGCTTTCAAACAAAAAAAGAATTTTCAAAATCGGTTAACTCCTTCTAGCGATTTGCCGGTAACAAACATAAAAAAAAAATACAGACGAATTGAGAACCTCCTCCTTTTTTGGAAGTCGGTTAAAAACAAGCACTTTACCTACGCTTCCGCCTTTTCAGGTGGAGACGAAATGGCCATTACAATATCCAATAAAAATCTGTGTTCCAATTTAAAACATTGACAAAAAAATTGGGCACGTTATGCACAATATTGGTTATTTTTAAAACAAAGACAGATTGGTTTTAGTTGAAAATTTGCACACTATATCATGGTAATTATAAATAAGAACTGAACCAATCTACGAGTCCGGAATAGTGAGCGAGAAATAAAAAATGATTAGTCCATCTAATCATTTTTCAGTAATTAACAACTAGCGTGTTTTGTATGTGCCTATACGTAAGGAAGGGGTACATCGCATTTAATTTCTTTTCCTCATCATTTCCGCCACCCATTTGGCTTGAGTCTCCTTCATGATCAATGCACTTGTTGCGAATCATTAGAATCTAGAATGTATTGTTATGAGGCTCGTGTTGGCAAATTGATATTCCTCAGTGGTTAGAACCAGTTATGACGAGAGACAAGCAATGTTACACCTGCTTCTCTTGTGAAAAGCAAACTGCTTTAACTTATAGTCAGTAATTTGAAAAAACGCCTTGTAGAGTCGAATGGTGACCCAATAGCTGGCAGTTTTCTCGCTCAGCGAATAGATATTGCTATTCAAATGGGGAATGCTTAGTCTTTTGGGCATAACACCACGGGGGCCTTATTTAGGTTTAGTTTAGGTAGTAATTTATGTAGGTAAATTTTAAGATTATGTAATAATTATGTTTCAGTGTGAGCAGGTACACAGTTTTTGTACTATTCATTATATAGATTTTGCGTCTTTTCGCGTTAGTCGTTACATATTAAACTTTGCTCAGCTCTTGACATTCCGACTATATTTCAATCTATGTAATAACTAATAAAAAGGTAGGTAATTCTTTTAGCTAACTAACCAAGAGGTCAGTAAATAGACCAGTTAATCGAGATATTTACCTTTCAGCATAATGTTCTTTCTAATCAGATATATTTTGATAAAGATTTGGTATTATCTTTTCCAATACAAACAAAAGTTACCTAACTGATAACCATTTCTTATTATACCATTTTGATAAGTGATATCAGAAAATGACACTCACATGTTTCGAATATGAATATTGTATTATTAGGAAATGCTAATAAATCCTTGAAAGATATTTTAGGAAGGGAAAGCCCCGGCAGTGACGAGCGATTGTTTCACCCTGATCTATGGATGTGAATATAATTTTTAATAATTATACCAATTATAACATTCATAGAACACACACACACACCCACACACACGTCAAACTTATAACACCCCGTCCGGGTTTCCGTCGGGGGTTAAAAAAACGTCTGGCGGGTCAGCTAGTCTTCATAAAATAGTGTGTTAGACTACGCTAATTCGATTTAATTTCAATTTCATATGAATACTGAACTTCAAAAGGGGCCTTAGAAGGTTTTTACAGGGTCGGCAGCGCCTCTGGTGTTGCAAAAGTTCATAGGCTGTGGTGACCACAAGTCCTTCTGGTGGGCCGTATGCTTGTCTGCCACCTTAGTGGTTTAAAAAAAACCTATCTACTGCTGCTTCCATTAGGTATCACTACGCTTATTTAGAGCATATCAATCTGCCTAAAATAAGACCATGGTCACAGATTAAAAAATAGTTACTACGTAACAGATACATCACTCCCATGCTTAACCTCAAAAATATTAGCTAAAACATATCGCTACAGTGGAAAACATTCTCTACGACGTATTCCGAGAGTCGAGTTTCGTGCGCATACCGTATGATTGTGTCATCGAGTGACAACTATTGTCAACATTAGGGTTGTAAGCACGGAACAAAAATACTAGAGATGCGCCGAATGTTCGGCCGAATATTCGAATTCGGTACATTCGGCAAGTTTTGAAAAGTTCGTATTCGGCCGAATATTCGGTTTATTTGCCGAATAATTAATGAATGATGCAATTATTATTAACAAATTAATAATTATTGAATAGGTAGAGGTTTTCCCATAACTAACGTCATGATACAGAGATGTTTGATGACGGACAGTAATGTAGCCATTTAGGCGACTAAAGCCAATCTAGCGTCCAAAAAGCTCGAAGTTGCTTCCCAAAATAATTGCCAGGTTTTCACCGCAGAGCTGACCCACTATTGAATCTGTTTAACTCGCAGTCGCAGTAAACTCACAAAGTCCTTCATACTTATAGATCTCGGGACTTCACGCGAAACAAGTTTACTTACATAAATACACCTACCGACCGAAAAAAAGTGCAAAGTTCCTGTTTTCCCAACAATAAATGGTCGAGATGAAATTATAAATTTTTATTTTTTTTATGTAAATAATGACCTGAGTGGAAAAAAAATGTTGGAGTGATCTGGCTTAGTTCTAGATAGTGGTCCGGGTCTTTACGCAGTCAGTTCTTTACTGATCTTTAAGATACAATATGCACTTCACTTGATTTCGTGTCACGCGACAATATCACTAATACGCTACAAAACACGACCGCACTCAACCAGTCCAAAACTCTGAACTAATCTAACTCTGTGAAAATTAGCTGATCTTTTTACATTTCACAAATAACATTTACTCACTTCACTCATCTCAATCCTAATTTTTATTTTTAAACTCTTCGTTGGTGGGAAATAAAACTCATTTCATCAAAATGAGCCCGTTCAGCTCACCATCTCCCGCTGATTATTCTATCGGCGCTAGTCGCCACACATAGAGTGCTGTTGTCATTTTTGAGCTGGTGCTCCTGAGTACCAGCTTTGCCCGTTCGACTCGGTATAGAGAGAGGATTATTAACGATTCTCTACTTAGGGGCCTTCGCGGCAACTTTGATTTTTTACAGCTTGAAGATACTCTAGAACTACGCGAACCACTAATATAATAGCAACAGAGAGGCGATTCTCTGCTTAAATATTTACTGGTTAAATATTTGTGATTAAATGTAAGACAACCGACTTCGACTTCGACTGTAAACTTTCTTCACGCTTGCAATTCGTTCGATTGAAAATCGGCAGCCTGGGGTTGAAGGCTGCACGCCTAGCGCTGAAAGAATGTCGCCAGCCTCGTCAACTGACCTGTACTAGCATGTTTACCGCTTTAATTTGAACCGAATAGTTCGGCCGAACATTCGGTTCGGTACATTTTATACCGAATATTCGGCCGAATGTTCGAATTCGGTTCAACCCACATTCGGCGCATCTCTAAAAAATACATTTAACTACAAAAAACAATAAACACAGTGTCTGAAAAAGAAACTTTATTATATTTTATAAGTTCTTCTTCTTTACATAAGAATTATATTATAACTAGCTGATGCTCGCAGCTTAGCCCGCGTAAAAGTTTGTTCCTTTTCCCACTTCCAATGGGAACTTATTCCCGGGATAGAAATTAACCTATGTGTTATTCCAAACTACAATCTATCCCTGTATCAAATTTCAGCTAAATCCGTTGAGCCGATAGAGCGTGAAAGAGTAACAAACATCAACACATCTACACATCCGCACTCCAACACTTTCGCATTTAATTTAAGAATATTAGTAAGAAGTAACATGAAAAAAAAGGCAACACTTAATAAAGCGAAATATTATTTTACGCGGGTAATGTACATTGGCTGTGCGCACTTCGCTCGGTCTGGCGTGTGGCAGCCCTCTGCCGGTCGGCCACGTTAGTTCGGCTACGTTATACTTAGAAGTAGGTGCTTATAACACGACTTGTAGCGAGTGACGGAGGCCTGCCATGGTATTCTAGACCCATTAAGGTAATACATTTCTATTTGCCAAAGCAGGTTCAGAGGTTGGGAGTCCTGGTACATCCTTCCGAGGGCTTACCCGGGGCTCCCAACCATAGGCTGTTGGGCGCTACGTGAGGATTTTAGTCGGTGGGAGTCCGGCATAGCATTCATAATGGATTTTCCCTCACTTTAAAAAAAAGCAGGTTAAGAACCATTTTCAGATAGTGATATACAAGGTTGGACTGTTTTACAATTCTAACTATTCTAAGACAATTCACAACAAAGCGATAACGATTGAGCACATTGGCACCAAAACAATTTAAGTAGATGAACGTAATTTATAGTTACAATGCATTTACAATGTAAACTGATAAGTATTTTACTTGTGTGGCGACCGTGTCCCGTGTAGCAACGGGTAAGAGTACAAAATGTCGCCACCAAAGTCAAAGTCAAAAAACATTTATTTCGCATAATCCTAATAGTTACCAGGCACTTGCGACCCCAATTCATCCTGAGGGTGTCGTAAGAGGCGACTTAGGGAACACTTTCGCAATCCGATCCATTGCGTACAGAAAGGAAGTCAAGTTGGCCAACTGGAACCAGGCCCAAGATAAAGTTTTACGCACCCGTCACGCCCTAAGAAGCTGGATAACACCCGAACCAACCCTCAAAGACGCTGGATAGTACCAGAACCCCTAGATGAAGCCGCGGTGGTAGCTAAAGTCTATCTAGAATCCTGGGACATCCTTCCTACCAATTTCAAGTGATTCAAAAGATTTTTGCTTCATCGAACCATAGAAACGTTTCTACCAGTCCACGTGTTACCGTCCTTTTACAACCCAGGGTTCTTCAAACAGAGTGAAATGGCACATCATTTCATAAGGGTTTCTGTCCATAATATTGTGGATCTGGCATCATTTCGACATCTTGGTCATAATTCCCTTTCCTTCACATCCTTCCGAGGGCTTACCCGGGGCTCCCAACCATAGGATGTTGGGCGTTACGTGGGGTTTTTTAGTCGGTAGGAGCCATCATAGCATTCATGATGGATTTTCCCTAACGTTAAAATAAAGGTCATAACTTCCTAAAGATTTTTTGCAAGCGAAATGTAGGTATAAAACGTAGGTGCGAAATCACTGTACTGACAGCACAGAACAATACAGAGATCAGGAAGAAGACGCTAAATGTCAGTAGTTGGCAACTATTAGTGATAATGACACACAACACACAACAATCGGTTATAATCACACAATAGATAAGGTTATCAGTTTATCAAACCGCTGACGGATGTCGCAGCGACGGCGTAACGTCTCAAGTATCAAGGTATATTTTCTTTTCAAGTTCAAATAAATAATCTTCAGCGCTCTTTTTTTTCTTAGGAGAAAATTAATTATACAGCGCAATGATGTTTAATTGTAATGGCAAAATTTTGCATAAACTTATTGACTAATTTCATTAACTTGTGGCCCCGCGGAGTCAGTGTTCTGTAAACGACAACTGCAGTAAGCAACTTTCACTATGGCCAGTACTTGTATGGGTGACCATTCATGTGACCACTTTGTAACATTTATTTGAGCGTTTCCGTGCTTCGGAAGGCACGTTAAACCGTTGGTCCCGGTTGCCAGGAAACTGGCTAAGTTGAAGGCCTTTTTAAAAATTTCAACAACAATCAGTCCTCACAATCTGCGCCGGTCCATCTCAACACGGCTCTACGGCTCACCACCTAATACGTGGAACAAATTCTAAAATAGTCTGGTATTACAAGCAGGCTTCTTTGCATCCCGGGAATAAGTTCTCATGGTATGCGGGAGCGGAAAAAAAATTCTGAGGGCGAAGCACTGCGGGCTACAGCTAGTTATAAATAATGTAACTTATAAGCACATGGTCTTCGCAATGTGTTAAATAAACTTAAGTAACACTAGAGTGATAATTTTTAGACGTCAGGGCAGTATCCAGTACTACTACATAGAGAGGATCATCAGCGTAATCCTTCAAAAACTCGGAGTCCTGAACAATATTAGATGGTAACTCATCCCATCACTCTATACTTACGACGGTGGCCACTTGACCAGGCCTGAATGAACTGTACTAATAAACAAAATTTATAGTGACCGTCGCCTTGAGTGGTCAGGTGACCAGCTTGCCGTTCGCCTAAATGACTTCCTGCATTTAACTGATAAAATTCGCGAGAAGATAAACACCTGCGTTGTGTAGTTTTGATCCTGTACCTCATTTGACTTTAGCGTTAGTTTATACAAGAGGGAGCAAGAAGGGAGAATTTCAACTGAACCATCGATCACTGCCGGTAAAGATTACCCCAACGATTTAACAGAATAAATCGATCTATGTAGTCCTCAGCATTTAAAGTCTTATGCCATCAGGTTTCTTGGCAATAGGTCCTTGAGAGCGCGCCCAATCTAGGGGTTTTCTGAAATGAACCTGATGTATAGAACCCTGCGCCTTTGGGTAGGCGAGGTTTCTAAGCCGCCAAAGAATCTATGGTGAATGATAGTACAGCGAACAGAAGGAAAACTCGAAATAAAACACAATACAATCCCCATCCGTTTATAGCCCAGGGAAAACCTTGTCCTTTAGTTAGCAGGTGCACAACTTGTAGTTGAGGTTGGCATGGGCCCTCGGCCTCAAAGATCCCTACTAGGACCTCATCACACCCTCTCGGTATGGCCTCTTCGCACATAGACGGCAGTCGTTCCATGTTCATCTTTCTATGACGCTTTTTAGGGTTTCGTAGCCAAATGGCAAAAACGGAACCCTTATAGATTCGTCATGTCTGTCTGTCTGTCTGTCTGTCTGTCTGTCTGTCTGTCTGTCCGTCCGTGTGTCACAGTCATTTTTCTCCGAAACTATAAGACCTATGCCATTGAAACTTGGTAACTAGATGTATTCTGTGAACCGCATTAAGATTCTTATATAAAACTAGAAAAAAAGTAGTAAATTTTGGGGGTCCCCATACTCAGAACTGAAACTCAAAATTTTTTTTTCATCAAACCCATACGTGTGGGGTATCTATAGATAGGTCTTCAAAAATGCTGTTGAGGTTCCTAATATCATTTTTTTCTAAAATGAATAGTCTGCGCTAGGGACACTTCCAAAGTGGAAAAATGTGTGTCCCCCCCCCTCTAACTTCTAAACTAAGAGAATTATAAATCTAAAAAAAATATATGATGTACATTGCCATAAAAACTACCAACGAAAATTGGTTTGAATGAGATAGAGCTGGCAGTTTTATTTTAATACGTCATAAACCACAATTTTCGGTTAGAAAAATCACTACCACTGCGAACGTGTTAAAACATCAATCAAAGTTACAACGAACTATAAGAACTATTATATTATGTTACTTGCTGCTACGAAACCCTTCATGGGCGAGTCCAACTCGCACTTGGCCGGTTTTTTCCAACAAGGGCGAAAACGAAAACCCAAATCATAGTTGCCTTTAACAGCCTTTAAAATCAAAGAAGAACGGCTATTTCAGTGGTGCAGGACGCCGCTGTCTGATCTCTGAATCCATGTTCTCCTCACATTCTTAGGAGCACAAGTACCTATGAGGTAACTCATTCATAACCAGTTCACGCAAGAGTGAGCTGGTAATCAATGAGTAATGTGTCGTCGACGTGTTGATATTATACATCGGTATTGTTTTCACACAGTTTACAGTTCACACTCCCACGATAATGTAACGCAAGAGAAACTACAATAACTTCATATAATGATTCATATCTTTTAATTCTTTTTTTATGTAGTCGGTATAGCTATCCCCATAAATGTCATGCTAGCCTTAAACAATGACAGTCGTTAAGGACTATTTTTGAAGGCTTGAAAATGTTCACTGTCACAATCTGCGCCTGGTTCAGCAGCGCGTGTGTAGCGCCTCGGGTATTGTAAACGTCCATAAGCTACGGTAACCAACCATCAGGTGGGCCGTAAGCTTGTCTGCCATTTTAGTATCTGGGCAGGTACTATTAAAAAATGAACTAGAACCAACACGGTGCCTACCTATTTGGCTTTCGCCGGGCGCCCATCGATAGGAACAGGATACCGTAGGGCAGTTGACAGGGCTAAAAATCCTACACGTAAATTTTAATAAGTCGGAAGTTTTTTTTATTGGGGTACAAGCAAGGTAAAATCTCAGGGGATATAGATAGAAGTCCTCTACGCCTTTGTCAAAAGTCAACCCGAAAAATTCTAAATCTATGAGTGAACCGCTGAAACGCTATCATAGTTGTACATCAATAATCGCAGCATGAAGCTCAAGGTATGATAAATCGTCTGCGATAGATTTTTCAATAGTATAACAACTCAGAACATAGCGCTAGGTGTTCACGCAAACTTTGCATGATATAAGAAAAGAATCAGACAAGAAAAACATGATAGAATGCAATGATAAAGGTGAGAGATGCCATTTGCAGCTGTTTAAGGCATAAATTATAGAGAGACTGTTTGGAACAGACGCAGCGCAGACATAATGCCATGCGAAATGTAGGTACTTTACGTGAGCTAAATCCTACAGAGATGCTATCCCGGACTCCTACCGACTAAAAACCACACGTTTCCTACCTAATCCTACGGTTGGGAGCCCCGGGTAGGCTCTCGAAAGGATGACCCGAGGATACCCAACAGACCTTGGCTGCCACTGCGGCGTCACCTAGGAGGGTTCGGGTGCTGTCCCGCGTCTTTGGGGGGTTAAACCGCTTCTTGGGGGATGCAAAATGTACTGAAGCTATAATTTATAACACGTCATCTCCGTACATTTTGTCTGATCATCTCCGTACATTTTGTCAAGGTTAGAAGGGGCATCGTGCATGCGCTGCGCCCCGGTTCCAATCCGTCACCGTATGTCGCTTCTGTATAATTCAGGTCTTATATATAGTACAGATTGACAGTGCTGGGAATTGTATGCATATATGTATTATGTTAGACGCTCTTTAACTTATCAAAAGAATAAATACTGATAACGTAAAGACTAGTTGATGCGTCAGTCCGGTAGTGTTTGTTTTAATGTCTTTCTTAGTATAAAGTTTGTGAGTGTGAATAGCTGGATGTCGAGATGTCTTTATTACTCTTTTACGCTCTAACGGCTGAACTGTTCTGGCTGAAATTTAGTACACGATTAGATTGTAGTCAGGAATAACATAAGCTACTTTAATCCCGGGAATAAGATCCCATGGGAAGCAGAAAAGGGAACAACATTCTGCAAGGCCTAAATGTGTCACAATTTTTTTACTGATAATGCGTTGCAAGATGGCATCTTACAGGTGCCCAAGGTTATTAAGCAGATGAAACTTGGTCATATTTGGGGACCAGGAGATCATTGCAAACAGGAGGAAAATATTGTAATAATCACAGGCAAAAAAAAATGGATGAACAACTAAAAGTGTTTTTCCATTGTCTCGCTGCCGAAAACAATTTTAGAATTTCAAATGACATAAGATTAATACACTATTTTCAGGAGTAGTCTAACAATGCGTTTTTAAAGCGAAATGTTCACATTAGAATTTCAATGAACCTTTAGAATTAACAGATATTATTTTGTGAGGAGTTTTAACAAAATTAGCTGTACTACCCGTTCGCTCTAACTTTGCCGCTGGCGTAGAGGCGTTTACCCGAATTGTTAATTATACGAAGTAAATTAACAGTAGCTAATGTCACTTCGTCATAGAAAATACGCAACATTGTATGATGAAGTGACATTAGTTGCTGTCAATTTACTTAGTCTAATTAAAAATTTGACTTTAGTATGGAGCCGAGCGGCAAAGTTAGAGCGAACGAGCAGTAAGGTATTTTAACATGAACCATTTTTGTTTTGACGTGAGGAAAATACTACATTGATGCTTTACCGGACTCCTTCCGCCTAAAAGCTGCACGTATTGTTCCTAACAGCCTACGGTTGGGAGTCCCGGTTAAGCCCTCAGAAGGATACCCAAAACATGAACCATTAAGAGGAAGTTTTGCGAAGAATTAGCGAATACATGTATTATAATTTAGATATTGCTATCGCACTGCACCTGTTCAACTCCGTACAGCAGTGCGATATGAGATGAGTGGCTTTAAATCAGCCCGTTTTATTTAGAAAAAATCGATGATTCGTATCAGCTGTTTTCTCTATGAAAAGTGAACCAATTTCAATATTTTTCACTCCATTTTTTAGAGAAAGAGTATGTTCATGTTTCTATGACATCTCATTCTATGAAAGTTAATTATATTACTTGATTTTTTTTTAATTGCCGACTAAAAAGTTGGCAGGAGTCCATCCATGATGAATTTTCCTTACGTAAAAAAAGGTGTGAATCTCCTAATGCATTGTTAATATTATAATGAGTGTACATAAATTGTTAAATAAACAAAATAAATAACCTTTATTGTCGGTACCTAAAGTAGTTGACCATTTAATTTTCCTACTGTAAACAAGCGTGATATAGCCAAAGGCACGTTTTTAATCGGCTGCCAATAGACGTGACCGCGAACGACGGATCTTTACTTATGCGTGTATATCTATTTATGTAAACTAATATTTTACAGAGGAAAGATTTGTTTTTAAGCTATTGCATAGCTTCTATCGCGGGCCTTGCGTGGAGACCGAATCCAGAAATTGTGTCACGAAAACGAGTCACACTCTCGGCTACCTTCGGCCACGTTCGTGTATCTAGTCTAGCAATTCATATTTTTTTTGTTTACGTCAATTATGAACTCTGCAGTCGTTATATATTATTAATTATTATGTCAAATAATCCAAAAATTGATGCTAGTACCCAGAATCGATCTTGCGCCTTCTGCGTACCGATCCGCGTCTTAACCACTCGACCAAAGTTTAATTAATAGTGTTGGTCGAATTTAGAGTTCTTAATGTGAAATGACAATTTCGATGCTGTCAATTACATTAGTTGCTGTCAATTTACTTCGTCTAAATAAAAATTCGACTATAGGTGTATAGGTATTCATCATCTATGTACAACAGTGAACTGTACTCGTATAATTTGTGTAAAAAGTGTTTTAAATATAAATAAACAAAGTGCATTTATTAATGTAGAAAGTCACGAAAAATAGTGAAAGAAAATGAGTGAGTACTCTATATACATACATTCTATTATTATTATCACCAATGCAGTATCATTTTTTGTTTTGTTAATTTATATATAATACTGCTATAAAGATAACCAAACCCGGGAGTACGTTCCCATGGGAAGCGGGAAGAAAATTTCACGCTGACGTAGCCGCGAGCGCCATCTATCCCATACCTATGTACTTTAAACGTGTCATAAAAGTCACAACAATACCATACATGCATATTTCAAAGAATGTCTATTATTACCATAAAATTTGTAAAAATAGTTTTTAAGTAGAAAGAAGAAACCTATTGTTTTATCTTTTAACTAGCTGACCCTCGCAACTTTGTTTGCGTCACACAAGGTCTATGAAATTAGAGGTATTTATTAATCATACTCATCAAGTAGCGTGTAAATCTGCCCTGTATGCTATATCAAAATAGAGCTTAATGGTTAAAACTATTCCTCAGTATAGAATTTTCCTCAGTATAAACAATTTACATACAAACACCGGCGTGTTAGAATTTTATTACATGTATCAATGTAGTAGACGTAACGTGTATAAAATGACATCAATCAAATGTCATCAATATTCTGAAAAAGAAATTAAAAATAGAGTTCACAAACTCTTTTGAAAATACATACTGTACCTACCTTAGAGGATCGTTATGAAGATAACAGGATAGTTAACAACCATCCATAGAAAATAGATGGTATAATGCTGAATACCGCAAAGAACAATCGGCGCGGCATAGAATGGGGCCTATACTGATATCCTGGAGGATATTAATGATGCCGATGTCCTGTGCCTGCTGAGGCACACACACGCCGTCATGCATGTCTGCAGGACAACGTGCAGGACAACGAGCAGGATGAGGCAGCGAATGGCTGGACTGAAATTAAAATCGACAGACGCAAGAGATGTGGTGGAGGCACTAATTCACGTACCTCGGGAGTGTCGTGTCAGAAACTGATGGAATAGAAGAGTACCCTACATCATTTCGAGTCTCGCCAAGGCCAGAATAACCTTTACACAGCTGCGCCCCGTAGGCAGTTGCGAAAATAGACACGAAGAGTGAAACTCAAAACAAAGTAAACGTTAAAACTGTACTGCTAACTGCTATACGGATGCGAGACATGGAAGGTCACTAAAGTAAAGACATTTCGCACCAGCTACCAGCTATAAGTCTTCGTCAAACGCTGCCTCCAATGGATCCTCGGTACATATGGGCCCGAGAACATCACGAACGTAAGACTATTGCAACGCTGCAGTGAGACCCCAACAGATCAAACGTCGGAAGTGTAGCTGCTGCGCTGGATTGGACACACGCTGCAAAGGGACCATGAATCACATCATACCAAGGCAAGCCTTACTGAAACTACTGGTAGGCTTTCAAAAACTGTTCGATAGTAAGTAGGTACATTTATTGATAGTGGCTATAGGCTACATAACATAATGCGAAGATTAATAGGAGTGGTGCAGCAATGAGGAATGTTTCGAAAACGGAAAACATTTAATCGTTATAAGAGTATCCGTTGCGCCTCTGCGTAAATGGTTGAAGTTACATAAAAATAATTTATTACAAAATAATTGTTCTTCTTAAAAAGTTCTAAAACAAAATTCCAAAAGCCCAAATGTCCACAGTCAAGTAGGCACTTGGTACTTTACTTTATTGAACATAGGCCTTAAAATCTTACTTCTTACTAATATTATAAATGCGAAAGTTTGTGAGTGTGGATGTTTGTTACTCTTTCACGCTCAAACCGCTGAACGGATCGGGCTGAAATTTGGTACGGAGATACATTATAGTCTGGAATAACACATAGGCTACCTTTTATCCCGGGAATAACTTCCCGCGGTAACAAATTTTACGCAGGCGAAGCTGCGGGCATCAGCTAGTATTCTTATATAGAAATAATTATACTAGCATAGTTGGTAAAAAATGCTATGTAATAGCTTTACCGCGGCAGTCCCCGAGTGCCACACGTCTTTTTTTTTATTATACTACTAAGGTGGCAGGTGGCAGACAAGCTTACGGCCCCACCTGAAGGACTGTGTTCACCGTAGCCTATGAACGTTTGCAACACCAGAGGCGCTACGCTCGCGATGCCGTCCCTGCAAAAACCTTATAAGACTCGTTTTGAAGAATTTCCTATTGTAGGCGCTTCGGAAAACCGAGATTGTTTGTTTGTTTATTTGCATTCAATAAGCTCCGAAACTACAGAACCGATTTGAAAAATTCTTTTATTGTTGAGAAGCTACACTGTCCCCAGGTGACATCCCTACTAATATTATAAATGTGAAAGTAACTCTGTCTGTCTGTCTGTTACGCTTTCACGTCAAAACGGCTAGAGCGATTGAGATGAAATTTGGTACAGGGCTACTTTTTAACCGACTGTGCAAAAGGAGGGTTATGGTTTTACGATATAACGACTCTTACGCGATAACGACTTTTACGGGGTCGAACACGGTCGGATCGGAAGGATGTTCCAGGGTTCCCGGCATAACTTTAACCTGTTCGCGCAATTTTTAAAAGGCAGTGAGTACTAATTTTTTGCTTCTTAAAATAAAATATACCTAGGTCTGACACATTTAGGAGTACGTTTAACAGTATTGTCTGAACGCCAATGCTGTCGCCGTACTCCGTAATATTTATTTTTGAAAAATTCCGGTCAGTAAATAATTGCCTAGAAATGTAAATATCTATATCTACGTACAATGTAGTCAGCAATCTTGTGCACATATTGTGATGAAATAATACAAAATGTAGAACAAAACAATGATTGCGGTATTTGACCTACTTGTACTTATTTATTTAATTACTGCTGGGTACTAGCTGACTCGACAAACATTGCCTTGCCTGAATGTTACCACCTTGCTTCGTGACAGTGATACCACCTTAATCAATCAAGTCATATGGGCGCTCCACATTCACACGACAATCTCGCGAGAACACGAGAAACGCACGAGGAACGTGAATGTGGATATCATTCACAAGTTCTCGCTGTGAGCTCGCCTTGTACTATCTCCCAAGAGACTTCTCAGCGAGATTCTGGTGTGAATGTGGAGGACCTAAGGGACTAGGGCTTGAATATCGGACGTTTTTTCAGTTCCGGAATTGGGTTTCGATATTTAGTATTTGAATTCCGGAATTCCGGAATTCCGGAACTCAATCAAGTTTTGTTTTGTACAAAATAGTGATATGTAAAAAAAGATCCCGTTGGTCCCGGTTGCCAGTAAAATGGCAGTCGTTAAGCTAAGTTGAAGGCTTTATTTCAACAGTAGGCAGTCACAACCTGCGCCTGTCCATTTAAACACGGCAATACGGCTCACCACCTATTACGTGGGACAAATTATACAAAGGTAAAATGTGGGCATATAATATGTCTCTGCCTACCCCTTCGGGGACAAAGGTGTGACCATATGTATGTATGTATGTATGTATGTAAAAAAAGAAACGGGAGCTGACAGTCCTAAGTGATTAGTGATACACTACTTTAATTTCCAGTAAAATTACTTATTTTAACGTAACCAACTAAAAACCACACGTTTCCTAACTATTGCCTACGGTTGGCCCGGGTAAGCCCTCAGAAGAATGACCCCAGGATTCCCAACAGACCTTGACTATCACTGCGACCTCACCTAGGAGGTTCGGGTGCTATCCCGCGTATTTGGGGCTTGTTCAGGTGTTATCCCGCATCTCAGGGCGTTGGCGTGCGTGAAACTTTCACGTCACGTTTTCGTCTTGGGCGTGCTTTTGTTAGGACGGTGATTTGCCCTCCCACCGTCCTCAGGCCCCCGATTATGGAGGCCGATAGTCTTGAGCAAAGACATGCGGAATTCGGGTGGGAGCAAATAAATTAAAAATATAATTAATTTATTTAAACAAGGACTCGAGACATGCCGCCTCTGAGCACCGGACCACGCAGCACCCAATCGTAACCGATGTTCCACAGAAGCGGTCTTAAGACTGATCTCTGCGGAACACCGCACGACGTATCTCGCTGACCCGGCTGGGCCCTAGCCAGCTTGGGTAAGTTATGGGCCTCTCGGAAAGATAGGCCCCGACAATTCGACGGAAGTAGGGAGGGACTCCATGATAAATAAGCGCCTACCTAACGCAGCTCCAGGGCAAGGTGTTGAAGGCGATGCCGGTATTTCTCGACATCGCCATCGCTTTCAACACCACCTCACCCTGCGATGTTACTTCCTCCGTCAGTCTTCTAATCCGCATGATCGAATCCACGGTGGAGCACCCTTGACGGAAACCAAACTGGTTATCCCCCAGATCTGGCCCCCACGCGTGTGAGGTGCCCGACTGTACGCTGTGCAATGATACGCTCAAGGAGCTTGCATACCAAACGAGGTATGCAAGCTCCTTGAGCGTATCATTGTTGGGGATCGACTGATCGGAGATCGGCCGGAGTTGCTCACTGGAGCAACACGATCGGCCGATCCCCGGATGGGTAGACTGCCGATCACCTTGCCTTTCGGATCAGAACCAGTTTCCCTGTCTTCCAGACCTTGGGAACCTGGCCTTTTTCGAGGCATGCACTAAAGAGCCCCATCACTCGAGGTCCGAGATCCTCAAGAGCCAGGACCATCCTCAAGGTCCAGGGACACGGTCCGTGCGGAATCTAAGCCGCAGTACAGTCGCCCCTAACTCACCTTCAGTGACTTCAGGCACGTCGTTCTAGCTGTAATCAGCGTCGGGCGCCTGAGACGGAGCCATGTGCGACGGAATGTGTTCCTCCGCCTTGATGAGAACAGGGAACCCAGGACCCTCCTCACTCTGGGTCAGTGGAGCGCCTTGGGGCAAAGTTTGCCCCTAATAATAAGGTACGGCCCCATGAGTTCCGTCAAGGCTACTAGAACTATGCTGAGCGAGACCTCTGTCAAATTCTTACAGCGTTTCTATCAAAGTTAAATTTAACTCGTAGCATAAGTCAGAGCTAAGTCTAAGTTCGCACTATAAATTGAAGTCTAAATGTAATAAAAATACAAAAACGTCATCCATTATATTATTATTATTTAAAAAATATGTTCTCTATCAAATACCATTAATTTTATGGATTTACATTCTTAGTAGGTTTTAGAAATAGAATAGAATAGATTTATTTGCTCATAAACATGGTCACAAAAGATCTTACATTTTATACTAGTACAGCATGTTTAGCCACAGCACTGCATGCAGCATGCAAATTTTTCATGTAATACAATCCATAAAAATTATAATCAAATAAAATGATTAATACCTAAGTACATAATCGAATTAATTTGTTTATATAGAAATCCTAAATTATCAACATTGTAGTAATTAAAGGTAATTAAATGCATAAGAAGCTTATAATCTACATTTTTGTTTGTAATGAAATAAAAGAAAAAGAGAAAATATATTTTTTTCAATATCGAAATACCGGTATTGATCTCGCCAATTCCGGAATTGAAAACGATATTAGATTTTATCGGAATTCCGGAATTATGTCAATTCCGGAATTCCGGAGTTCAAGCCCTATAAGGGACTCGCGGCTGCCGTCATTGCTTGCCGTGCTGGAGACGCGAAACCACGTGTAAAAAATGAGTTTGTGTGAGTGAGTGCATTGAGTTTGAGAAGGTAACTGTCTAGACTAGAAATTGCCCTTGATGGACACGACCGATGCTTGACCTTCCTAAATGTTTTGTAATATTATAATCTGCGGCAGAGTCGTTGATGCGCCAATTAGTAGGAAAGATTGGATTTCTGTCACTATTTATAAAACCGTAAGTGAACTTCGTCGATTCGATCGAACAGAGTCGAGTCGATCTCTCCTGCACCTGCTGACAGGCAAGGATATGGGGTCGGCGCCCACCGGGGGGGTTCAAGGGTCAGATATAAGTCACGGTAGGCGCTTCCAACAAAGTCCAAAACAATTTCTTAGCCTGATTGCTGCTAGCTGACATTTAAAGCAGACATTGGATTCCAAGTATGAGCTTAACAACATGGATGAAAGGTCCACTAAAGACGAAAAGCGTTAGGGAGGGGAGGGGTCGTGTCGAATCTAATCAGGAGTGGTCTTACTTGGAAGAGAGTTGGGGTTGGCGAATTTCATAAAAATCAGAGATATCGGAAATTAAGTTAAATAAAATAAAATGTTTTATGTTTGTCACTATGATTATACCTACCTATAGTATTACATCAGCAGTCTTAATTAGACAAACAAAAATATTGAGCAAATTTTCAACTAAAAATTCATGTTTTCAAAATTCATGACGTCTCACAAGAGGAGAGAGGAGGGTGGGCTCTAAGAAGAGAGCTAGTGGTCAGTTTTGCAACTTTTACTTAAAGGAGCACTGTTTCATCAAAAGGAAAAAAATACAAAAGAACATTATAATTAAGATTCTAAGTTGAGACAGCTAGACAATAGTATTAATGCTGATGAAAGTGACAGTAGCTATTTATATTTGGAGGTCATTTGTGCAACTGCAGTTGTGATTGAGTATTCCAATCATTTATTTAGCAAGGTTTAGGTACATTGTTGGATGGGGACCCATCAAGACCTTCTTAAATCAAGCCAGACTCACTTGTTGGTTCACGGATGAGCTCAGGGCAAAGATAAGGAAAACTAGAAACTAACCCCTGTATCAACCCTTCAGGCTAGGGCGATCTGCTAGTATTCCTGGAGGAAGTGCCACAGTAGACACCACAACTCCTAAAGTAAAATAGGAATGTAATTGAGGTTGACTTGTGGAAACCAGCCTGTGTAACTGTGTAAAGTGTAAACCTTAGTAAAGTCAATCACCTAATTTGATGACAATTGGAAGTCCACATCCTGCAGTGGACTGTGACAGGCTAATTTGATTGATTGGAGGCATATTTTGGGAAGAAGTTCTCCAATTAGATCCTGAACAACAGATAAGAGAAGGGAAAAGAGAAAGAAAGATAGAATTGTACCTAATCAATTGACCAATTATTTTTTCTGCCATAGTTTAAAACCTGTAAATCTTTACCAGACCATGTTTCCCTCTTGCACCCTAGTATCTTCTAGCAGAGCCTGAAGCGATAGTAATTCCAGGGCATTTGTTAATAGGTTTCCGATTTTTTAACCTCAGGATGTCAGGATGACTTTCTATCTCTTGAGACAAATATTTGTGTAACCCATAAATGTTTGTCTCAAGAGTCTGGATGTTTCTATGTATAATAAGTATTTAAAAGTATATAAGTATTAATATCCGTGGTCTGATACCCATAACACAAGCAGGTAATTCCTAGCTAACTTGGGGATCAGATAGCATTGTGTAAAATGTCCGTGAATATTTATTTATTTATTATTTTATTGGACCAGATGAATTTTATGAAAGTTAGAGCGGGAACCTGGTACAACAAATACGTCCAAGGCCTTGGCAGAATGTCCACCAGGTCTACCAGGGCCACTAGTTACATAGTCTAAGTCAGTCAAGATTTACAGACTTCTGACTTTAAATATCTAGTAATAATTATTATCATTACATTACAATTCAGTGTTCTACTTGGAATGAGTTTAAAAAAACAGTTTTTGATACACTTACATAATATTTAAACAAAAGAAAAAAATATTTAGAAGGTATACCTACTTACCAAATAGGTATGAACATTGTAAATTATTTTGTTTTGATTCTTGTTTATTACACAACAAAATACTGTTGACATAAACATGTGCATTGATTATAAATCTTGAGGTTTAACATCATTGATAACAATAAAACTGTAATGTGCCATGATTAATAATTAATTTATGACTTCAGATTCATAGATACAAGATACCTACTTACCAATTTTTTGATGATATATTCAGTAGATATCAATGTCATTATCAATGACTGATAACAGATGATATTGGATATCACTCACATACCTAACAACAATTCTTACATTTACAAATAGGTAAATATAGGTATTTATCTACAAACTTTTATATTTTGACGAATATAGAAAAACCTCAAACAGGGCACTCCCAAAATCCATATTTCTACAATAATTATTAACCATGAACTAATACCTAATTAAAATTAATATGAAAATAGAATAGTAAATGTTCTCTTTAATCCTTCTTTCACATATTTCATATCATTCTTATTAGAATCATATGTAATTCCTCTTATTCTCCTCTCCTATATCTGCTGTTGGAGATAGTTGAAGACCTGGAGAATAGGTACCTACCTAAACCATAAACTAAAGTTTATCCAGGAAAATCTTCTACTCCCGCGGGAAACACGTTTGTGCGAAAACCGGCTTCTAAACTTGTTGAGCCCCTGACGTCCAATAACAATTCATTGAATAAATCGTGTGTATAATACTTAACAGTTTCCTACTACCGTAAAAGGTACGAATAGTTAATAGTGATAGCATAACACTGTTTCGTTCTATAAATTCGCAAGACACAATTTCTAGAAAAAGAAAGTAGGTATAAAATTTCTTACCAACGTGTTCTGATATCCTAATCCCGACTCCTCATCTGAAGTCTCTTCCCTTCCTGGTGGAACCTTCATATTCACTTTAATGTTATAAACTTTAACACAGAAAATTCAATATCAAAACAATCGCGACTTCTGCAACGTTTTGCAAGTTTTTCTAAATAAAACAATTTCAAAGAATCACAGTAACCAGTGCTATACGGCCATATCTTCACTTGTGATACGACTGTCGTAGGAGTATTATAAAGATTGTTTGTAATTGAATAAACGTAATTTCATGCAAATAGCACTCGTCTCGTTGGCATCGCCTATTACGGAGCGCACGTTCAAACCGAACGTCATCGAGTGGCCGACTGACATAACGAGACGACTGTTGACAAAAAATTGACAAGTGACAGTATACATTCAAAAGACTCAAGTAAAATGAGGTAATGGCCATGAACTTGAACTTCTTAATCGTTATCATTCTATTCGGAAGGTTGTTGAATTTCTACAAACTGACAATAGTTAGCACACAATTAAATAAATTACTGTTCGGAGTTGTGATACAGAAAGACTTGTGCAGCACTAATAGCAATACGATTCGTAAGCAAACATTATTCTGAACGCAACTAATCTCAAATTTATCAATATTTCGTCGTTCCGCATTGTGATTTGATGTTTATTTAGCTTCCCATACATACATGTTCATGATAAATTGGTTTATCAGATTAATTTGTCAGAAACATGTGACTCCAGGAATGTATTGTTATACGCAACATGGGTAGGTAGGTACCTACGGCTACTAGTTATTTAAAGCCTTACATTGCAGAACTTGGTGCTAGCTAGCCATAGGCAGAGTTGTTTGCTAGCTTGCAATGCTACATGTCATTTTCTGAGGACATGTTGTGCACTACTATGTAGCAGAAACGGGACTAACGGTCAAGCACGGGCCCTCCCAGGCCCTCCCCATACATGCAAAGAAATGCTGCATTGAGCGCTAGACAGTTTCCACTTATAGTTACAGGCATACAATTTAAACACATAAATACCTACATCTTTATTGCCGAAAGGAATAGATGGGCCAACTTTCATCTCGCTAGAAGCCATGATCTCCAGCGGGAGTAAGTGGGACTGCACCGCCTCTTTCTGCGAGCAGGTCATGCGCGTGAAAGAGACGGCGGGGCGGGAACGGGATTGAACTCTCCCACCCGAGTTCCGCAGAGAGTTCCTCCATGACCAGGGGCCTGAGGACGGTAAGAGGGTTGCTCACCGTCCTTACAGCAGCAGGCTTATGACGGCAGCGTGACGTGAGGGATTCACGCACGCCCCCCTTCAGAAGCGGGATCACACCCGAAACCCCCAAAAGACGCAGGATAGCACCCGAACCACCCCCTAGGCGAGGCCGCAGTGGCGGCCGTGGGTCTGTTGGGCGTCCTGGGACATCCTTCCGGGGGCTTACCCGGGGCTCCCAACCATAGGGTGTTGGGCGTTACGTGAGGTGTTTTAGTCAGCAGGAGTCCGGCATAGCATCTAAGAGGATTTTCCCTCACGTTAGGGGAAAAAAAAAATAAAAAGGCCAACTTACATGATTTTGTTTATTTTTTCACGTAAAATTCGGTGAGCCGTTTGCCGTGTTTATATTGACAGGCGCAGGTTGTGACTACCAGCTGAAGAAATTTTCGAGCCGCTCATAAGACCTTTAGCTTGTTTTAACGACTGCCATATTATTGACAACCACGACCTACCTACGTGCCTTACAAAGCACGGGAACGCTCGTAAATTGAAATACCACCAAGCAGACACTTATCTGATCGTTTCAGAAGAATACTGAGTTAGCGCTGGGCTTCCTTTACTTAAACGAGTGGAAAAATCAATAGTTCTTCGAAAATGGGCTATAATTGGGTCAGCTCCGCAAAACTTATAGCCCTACACACACACGGAAAAGATTGTTTTTGGTAACAAAACAAATCATACAGTTAGGTAGGTACCTGATACCTTTTGAATTTTCCAAATCCGATTAATAGCCCTAATCCTGAGATTTGTCTATCAGTCGTCTAGATCCCATAGCACAAGCTTATAACTTAGTTTGGGCTAGATGATGTTGTGTGAGAATCATAGCATAGGTACGTAGGTTACCTGATACGTATTGAATTTTCCAAATCCGATTAATAGCCCTAATCCTAAGATTTGTCTATCTCTCGTCCAAATCCCATAGCACTAGCTTAGCTTAGTTTGGGCTACGCTAGACTAAGCGGCTAGATGATGTTGTATGAGAATGTCCAACAATATTTATTTAATTATTAGAGCACGTTCAAACAAACATACTTTGCCTATTTACTGATTCTATTATAATTTACAGTGTGATAAATTCTGAAAAACATTTTACAGGAAGATAGCATGTAAGCACTTATAGAAAGATACATTATCACTATCACAGTACAAATTACCGCATAACCCACATACCTACAAAAGTCACAAGGGAATCTTAACCTAAAAGTGGGATAGATTACTTTCTTCCGGTTCTTAACGTATATGGGGCAGTGGAGAGCTCCTTGTTCACCTAGTAACCTGTTAATGACATTCATATACACCATCTAACCTCGTAAAATGACATTTTGTGGGAAGGGCACAGGACACCTACTTACTTTATAGGATCAAAATTTATTCTTATAATGATTATTGACTGCCTCGGTGACGCATCCGGTAACCGCTTGCCGCGCTGAGGTCCAGAGTTCGATTCCCGGTTCAGTCCAAATATTTGTGTGACCCACAAAATGTTTGTTTCGGAGTTTGAGTGTTTTCTATGTAAAATATGTACCTACTTATGTATTTAGAAATATATAAGTCTATCTATCAGTCGCCTACCCAACAAGCAAAATAGTCTCAGAACACATATGTTATAGGAATAAGACACTTATAAGATTCTTATATTGATTTTGGCGTTCGCAATTACTCTTATATGCGTCTCAGAAAATGCTGCTTTTGATCACGATTATTCTGATAATTAGCCTTTTAAGGGCTTATAATACTGCGTATACAGATCACTATAAGCCGCACCCTCTTGTAAAAGCCTTTAGTAAGAGCAATCAGACTTAAGAATGAAGGTTCTTATAACCAGCACTTGTAAGCGCTTTTAAGATTGCTTATTAGGCTACTATAGACCCGAATCTCCTATTAAAGCTGCCCATAAGTGTAAATACACTTGATTCCATTTACACTTGTTACTTAGTTTTATAAGCGCTAATAAGTACAATATTTGAATCCGTTACAAATAAAGTAGTTTTATAAAACCATTTGTAAGTCGTAATTGACTTTTACTAATAACATACTTGCCACATGCTATTATAAGTGTTATGATTTTATACGAGCTAAGTTCAATACTGTTATTGTCAAAGAAGCACTTGTTGATTCGTTGGTAAAGTCATTATAAGATTATTTACCCTTGCAATAGGTGGTTTGGGACCTTGTGAAGTTCAAGTCACAAAACCTGGCAAGGGTTCCGTATATAGGGGGTGCGTGGCGGGAACCTCCACGTGGTGCACTCTGGAAACGAAAGTGGCAATGCCTCCTCACAGTGCGGGGAGACATTGCCACTTACGGCCAATACCCGGCCGAGGCGGGAGCAAGCTGTTAAATATGGGTTGCTCTTTGCGATGTTTTTCCGCGTGCTCTCTGAATAGCAGAGGGCACAGTGGAGAAACAAAGTGGAGAAGGATTTACCACCTCTGGACTATATAGTCCAATGGGGATAAGTCCGTTCTTGGGCGCGTTGGTTCACTGTTCGCGCAGGGACTAACAGGCATAACTATGTTATGCCACCGCTGGAGAGAGAAGGCTAGCCACCCTCTCGCGTTCCGTAACCAGCAGGTGATCGGCAAAGACCCGACTGATGGCATCAGGAGGGTACGCCGCTCACTTGTTGGCCGGAGGACTTGCCTTGATCAGCCGGCCCACGACAAGGAAAAGTCTTTAACACCCGAGAGAAATGTCGTTAAAACCTATGGATACCTGCCTACCTCCATAGTATATAGGCTTGTTCGGGTGCAGGGGGCACCACCCGGATCGACTTCTTTTCCCCCATACTCGTGGGATAAAATATGAAAAGAAATAAAAATAAAATAAATAAAGAAGGAGAGACGGCGCAACAGTGCAGCGCAACGTCAGAATCTGACGTAGCGTTGAGCAATAGGAGCGGAGCAAGCAGCCCTATCGACTCGGCTGCGGAGAAATTCCAGCAGTTGGGGCAAAAGCGGAAGAGGCGCCCAAAGGGTCAAGCCCAGGTGACGGACACTGCCTCTAGTGAAGATTCGGGCCCGGCGCCCAAAGTAATTTCAGTGCTTGGTCGCCGAGGTAGAGGAAGACCCCAGGGGGCTGGTCGTGCTACTGCTGCTCAGAAGGCGCAGCGGAGCGATGACGAGCGAATCACTGCGGATACGGAGAACGAGCGTCGCCTTGCCGGCCTGTTCGAGAAGATTTCGCGTGATAGGCAAGCGGTGACACCTTCTTCTGTAGATACGCCAGAGGAGACGACCGAGATTAGGATGCGTAAGGCTATGGATGTTATCCATCGCCTAGCAGAAACAACTAAGAAGTCTCTTGCCCCGGAACAGGAGACTATTATGACGGCGGCCGTCACAATAGCTGAGATGGGAAAGATTCTCTTGGACCGACTTGAAAAGCTGGGACAAGAGAACATGCGACTCACAGCGGATAATCATCAAGGCAATAAGGGGGCAACAGTCCCCAGCACTCCGCCAGAAGGGCAATCACACACCATATCACGGAGAGCTCAGCCTGATGTGGATTTAGTTTTGCAAGCAGTCCAGGGGATGGAGGAGCGCCTCGGAAGACGCATCTCCGCCTTGGAAAATGTTACCTTCCGCCCTCCACTGGCGCAGCCGAGATCGACTTACATGGCTACGGCAGCAGCCCGTCCGGCGACAGCTTCAGCTGTGGTGCCCGTGATAGCGCCACAATCTATCCTGAATCAGAAGAAAGGGTCAGCCGCTAGTGCAGCAGCCGGCATTATTCAGCCCTGTAATAGTGAGGTGTGGCAGGTTGCTGGTGACAAAAAGAAAAAGAAGAAGGCTGCTAGGAAAGAGAAAAAGGAAGTAGCCAAGGCTGCTGCAGCGAAGGAGACACAGAGGCTTCGTGCACCTCGCTCTGCGGCTATTGTTATTACTCTGACGACAGAAGCGGCAGTGCGAGGAGTAAATTACTCTGAGGTCTTGAAAAAAGCCAAAGAAAATTTAGACCTCAAGGCTCTTGGCATAGAGGGCGTTCGGTGCAAATCCACTCGGACAGGGGCTCGTCTTCTTGAGATCCCCGGTGTTGCGAGTGGTCCCAAAGCAGATGCACTCGCAGTTAAACTGAGGGAGTCATTAGAGGCAGCTGACGTCCGAGTGTCCAGGCCCACAAAATGTGCTGACATGCGCATTATGGGGTTGGACGATTCCGTCACGACGGAGGAGTTAATCACTGCCGTGGCTGAAGTCGGCAACTGCCCCACCGACCAAATAAAGGCTGGAACGATACGTTTCGGCCTTGGTGGTATGGGAACGGCAATTGTCAGCTGCCCAATAGCTGCGGCTCAGAAGGTTGCCGACGGCCGAGGCCTCTTAGTGGGTGGCTTTTTAAAGGCCCAGGTGAGACTACTGCAACCCCTCCCGACAAGGTGCTTCCGGTGTATGACTGTGGGGCATGTAGGGGTCATGTGCACGGCTGAGGTTACTATAGGAGATCGGTGCTTCCGTTGTGCTCAGTCCGGTCACAAAGCCGCTGGCTGCAGTGCACCACTGCACTGTTTTAAATGTGCAGCAGCTGATAAACCAGCCGGACACCGAGTTGGTACAAAGGCTTGTGACTCTTATTGGTCAAACCCTGAAAGAATGAAACGAGTTGCAGGAACTCAACGGCACGGTTCGCGGCGGGGGACGGAGATGGACACCCAATAATGGATTCACATCTTCGCATCCTGCAAGCGAACATAAACCACTGCGTCACTGCTAAGGACATTCTTCTCCAGAGCATGGCGCAGTGGTCTATTAATATTGCGGCTGTCGCTGAGCCTTACGTCAACGTTCCACCTGGAAATGCCTGGGTGGTGTCACTAGATGGCTTAGCAGCCGTCGTGTGTGGTACTGCCGCTGGCAACTCCCCGCTTACAGTCATTGCAAGGGGACTAGGCTGTGTAGCGGCGGTAACAGAAGGGGTGGCGGTCGTGTCCGTCTATTGTCCTCCGAGTCGAAGTCAGACCGAGTATGATGACTGGCTTGCTCACTTGACTGGGATCGTCGATGCTTGCCGTCCGTACCCTGTGTTGGTGCTCGGGGACTTTAACGCCTGGTCTGTGACCTGGGGTTCACGAGTAACTAATGCAAGGGGCAGGTCGGTAGAGAACTGGGCCGTGACATCTGGCCTAGTTCTATTAAATCGAGGTTCTGTTGACACTTGGGTGCGGTCATGGGGTAGCTCCATCTTAGATCTCTCGTTTGGGAGCCCCGAAATTGCTCTTCGTGTTCAGGACTGGCGTGTCCTGACAGGGTTGGAGGTGATGTCCGACCACAGGTACATTCGGTTCAGGATCTCCCCCTTGATCTCTGCTGCGCCTATTCGAGCGGTCCCACCCGAGCCACGTTGGGCGCTGCAGCATCTGAACCGAGAACTACTGCAGGAAGCCTCCATTGTACAGGCTTGGGTCTCTTGGCCGGAAAGGCCTGTTGACGTGGATGTCGAGGCAGAATGGTTCCGGGAGGCCCTATCGCATGTCTGCGATGCGGCGATGCCTAGGGCTCAAACCGGGTCTGCAAGGCGCCAAGTATGCTGGTGGTCACCGGAGATCGCACGTCTCAGGCAAGCCTGTGTAGTCGCGCGACGCCGGTACTCTAGGTTCCGCAGAAGACGCCGTCGCCCAGATGATGCGACAGCCCGAGAGGCGGAACTTCTCGAAGGATACAGGCTAGCCAGACGTACCCTCCAAGCGGTGATTAAGCAAGCCAAAAAGGACTATCGCCAGGAGCTGCTGGATACTCTCGAGCGGGATCCCTGGGGGCGACCCTACCTTATGGTGAGGGGTAAACTGCGCCCATGGGCGCCTCCTCTTACTCGAAGTCTCCAGCAGGAGCTGCTTGAACGGGTTGTTTGTGCCCTGTTTCCAGAGAGGGTCGAGGAACACACTCCACCATCGATGGCTTCACCTCGCAGACCCAACGTGGAAAGCGAAGATGCACCTGAAGTCTCTCGGCTAGAGCTAGAAGCAGCGGTGCTAAGGTTAAAAGCTAAAAACACCGCTCCGGGGCCAGACGGAATTCCGGGTAGAGCGTGGGTTCTGGCTTTAGAGGCTCTTGGGCCCCGACTGGTAGGGCTCTTTAGCGCATGTCTTGAGCAGGGCCGGTTTCCTAAAATATGGAGGACGGGGAAACTGGTCCTCATCCGAAAAGAGGGGCGCCCGGCGGATTCACCCTCTGCGTATCGGCCGATAGTGCTGCTCGACGAGGTGTGCAAGCTATTTGAGCGAATAATAGCAAACCGCCTTGTCGTGCACCTTACAGAAGTCGGGCCGGATCTAGCGGACAGCCAATTTGGTTTTCGTCGGGGGCGCTCCACTGTGGATGCAATCATGCGCGTGAGAGCTTTGGCGGAGGAAGCAGTATTGCAGGGTGAGGTGGTGCTGGCAGTATCTCTGGATATTGCCAATGCATTTAATACCTTGCCTTGGATCTGTATCAGGGAGGCACTCGTGTACCACGATGTGCCTCTCTACCTCCGCCGTATCATAGGGGCCTACCTTTCAGAGAGAGCCGTCATCTACCCGAGTAGAATGGGGCTCGGTCAGCGACATATGTCGTGCGGTGTTCCACAAGGCTCTGTGTTGGGGCCTCTCTTGTGGAACATCGGCTACGACTGGGTGCTTCGTGGTGCGTTTTTGGAGGGTGTGACGGTGACGTGTTACGCCGATGACACCCTTGTGGTAACACGAGGTCAGACGTACCACGAGGTAACCACGAAGGCCACGGCTGGGGTTGCCCAAGTCGTTCAACGCATCCGACGACTGGGTCTTGAGGTGGCGCTCCACAAGTCTGAGGCTCTGTTTTTCCACGGACCACGTAGACGACCACCTCCGGGAGCCAGTCTTATTGTGGGAGGGGTACGCATCGGCATCGAGCCCTCCATGAGGTACCTCGGACTTATACTCGATAGTCGATGGAACTTTGGAACGCATTTCCAAAGTCTGGCCCCTAAGCTCAAGGGGGTGGCGACGTCACTTGCATGGCTACTACCCAACTTGAGAGGACCTGACACTTCTTGTAGAAGGCTCTATGCCGGGATCGTGCGGTCCATGGCTTTATATGGAGCCCCAGTATGGGCGCAGAATCTGACGGCCAGCAACGTGGCAATACTGCGACGTCCGCTGCGACTGCTGGCTATCAGAATTATTAGAGGATACCGCACGGTTTCCTTTGAAGCAGCGAGTCTTCTAGCTGGCACTCCCCCATGGGACCTGGAGGCAAGAGCTCTTGCAGCACTGTACATGTGGTGCAAAGAAGCGGCGGAGCGGGATCTAAGACCTGCTCTTAGAGAAATCGAGGAACAAAGGTCCCAGCTACGACAGGTGGTCATGGAGGAGTGGAAGGAGCGGCTTGGACAACCAAGTGCTGGGCACGACATAGTCGATGCGGTAAGACCCGTCTTTAAGGAATGGGTTGAGAGGCGTCATGGTTGCCTCTCCTACCGGCTAACGCAGGTGCTCACCGGACACGGTTGTTTCGGCGCGTATCTGCATCGTATACAGCGGGAGCCAACGTCTGAGTGCCATCACTGCTTAGGCTGCTCAGAGGATACGGCGTTCCATACACTGGCATATTGCCCAGAGTGGACGGAGCAACGACGCGGCCTCGTAGTGGCTTTAGAATTGGAAAACCTCACGCTGCAGGCTATGGTTTTGGCCATGGTGAGCAGCGATGCGGCATGGAACTCCGCCACCTCGTTTTGCGAAGTGGTGATAAGCGCAAAAGAAGTGGCGGAGAAGGAACGGGAGAGAAACAGTTCTCTCCCGTGCCGCAGAAGACGCACTGGGCGCCGGAGATCCCAGAACGATCTCCGTCCCCCATAAGCGTGAGCCTGTGGGCGACACTACGAGCTAGTTGTTGCCCCAGCAGAATCAGGCTCAAGGTGGTGGCGCGTGGTGACCTAGCACGCGCCTCTTCGACGAAAAACACGTGGTCTCCACAATAGCAGAGGCCAGAGGCCGCCGATTTCGCCGGGTTCCGTATATAGTCCAATACTATGACTCAAATACAGAAGAAGTAACACCAAACCACTTAGGTGGTGATTATGCTCATGAATAAATAATAATATGACAAACTTGTACTGTTAGTATTAGAGTAAAAGCGCATTAACTCAAAAAAATATTAATTACTTACACAAATCGTCAATAAATACATACCTGCTTATATTCATGAACACAAATACCACCTACAGGTGTTATTTCAATATTAGGATAAAAGAAAAAGCACAAGTACGCTGCGATGGAGCCACATTATTTATTTACACCTATAGCCGTGGAGACTATGGGATGCTGGGGCTCAGAAGCCAAAAATATAATAAATGAGTTGGGACAAAGGATTAAGGAAAAAACGGATGACTCCCGCTCCAAATCGTTCCTGGTCCAAAGGCTGGCCATAGCCATTCAGCGTGGTAATGCCGCTAGCGTTATGGGCACCTTTGCACCGGGAACGGTTAGGGGTGGGTTATTTGACTGATAAGTTATGCTTATTACTGACAATTTAGATTTTATTTGATAGTGGTATTTATTATTGTATATTATTTTGTAATAAATTTGTTAACATATTCTTTGAAAATATTAGGTTGTATATTTAGGGTTTTTCTTATATTAACCACGGATCCCCAAAAGATAAAAACATGGCGAGTGAATGCAGCGACTATGTGTATTATAGAACCGAGTTTGTCTATAGAGGTATAGTAGAACACTTCCAAATGCTAAACTAAAAATGGCTACCGAAAATGACTAATGGGGAACATTTTGTTATTTTAAAATAATGAATACGAATGTATAATTACTTATTTTAAGAGGGGCTTTAAAATTTTCACCAGAAACTTGGTATGTTACACGAGAAATACGAGTTCCCAGTACGTTTTTGATTAACATCATGAAATACGAGGACTCTGAAAAATTATCATATAACTTGCCATATTAATGTCTAAAATATTATTAGTATTTTAATAAAGTTTTTAGTATTATGTACACGGAGTGTGTAAAACTTCCAATATTGATAACTGAATGATTGACTGAACGAAATGAACGAAATGAGAACTTGTAGAACAGTTGTAAAGTGCATAACAATCTAGTTTAGTTTTCTAAGAGACTACTAATAGATTTGGTAGGATTGTATGGTTTTACAAAATGCCGCTACACGGCTGTTACAGTCGTTAGTTGAATTTCATGAGGGTACTATTAGACTGTTAAAAAACTGAATACACTAATAAAGTGGGCCCTTTTCCGGGCTTGTAAGCTTTTTTTTTTTTTTTTTTTATATTCAGCTCGCCAAATTGACGTCGCCACCAGCCTGATGGTAAGAAAGCAGTGGCGCATCTAGTGATTGGGGGCCACTTCTTACAGTGGTCCTCAAGTTGGCGGCCCTGTGATGTGCCTCTTCACGCTCCTCTTGAGAACCCGGGATTGTAAGATGAGGGAAAGACGTGTGCGGGCAGGTCGTTCCATGTTTTTATAGTTCGACAGAGGAACGATCTTTTGAAACGCTCGGTTCTGGCGAAGATTCTCTCCACTGTGTATGAGTGGCATCTCTGCCCGGCACGCGTTGTTCGGGATCGGAAAGGAGATGGTGGGATCAGGTTGAAGAGCTCTTCAGAACATTCGCCGTGATACATTCGATAGAAGGCAGCCAAGGACGCTATGGTTCTTCGCTGCGACAAAGGTTCGAGGCCTCCCGTCACCTCAGGACAACCAATTATTCGGATAGCACGTCTCTGCATAGCGTCAAGCGCGTCTAACAAGTACCTCGCGGAGTCATCCCAAAGGTGAGAACAGTACTCGACGCAGGGACGAATCTGCGTCTTGTACAGTAAACATCTCTGATGTGGCGTGAAATACCGTCTCACCTTATTCAGGATTCAAAAAGCTCTTATGAGTTCGTTATAAGTCTATTGAAAATTGGTCTTAGGATAATTATAAAACCGCTTTTTGCTCGTTGGGTAGATCCCATAGCTATTATAATAGCTTAATTTCGGCTAGATGATAATGTGTGGGAATGTTCTCAAAATTCATTTATTTATTAGGAACCTACTAGCTGTTGCCCGCGACTTCGTACGCGTGAAAATTATGTTATAAACTGCCAATTGGATTGCTCTCTGCTTAGCCCCTAGGATATGTAGCGTGATAATATATAGCCTGTTTGAAGACCCTACCCCTAGATAATATTTGTGCAAAATTTGAATCAAATCTATTGAGAACTTTTCGAGATCCTTCCGGACAAAGCAAAGCAAACACACAAAAATTTTTCTATATTTTCGGCTTCGGTATCATAATTATGTTGAACACCCAGCGAGTATTTTTTTAAAATATATTTCCAATGTACAGTTTTGACTTTTCTATCATTTTATTATATATTTTTTTAATACCACTAAGGTGGCAGACAAGCATACGGCCCACCAGATGGACTGGTGGTCACCGCTGCCTATGGACGCTTGCAACACCGGAGGCGCTGCCGACACTGTAAAACCTTCTAAGACCCCTTTTGAAGAACCCCATACTGTAGGCGTTTGGGAAAACCGAGGCAGGGAGATCATTCCACAATCTATTCTAATATTATGTATAGAATAGATAGATGGTGGCAGATATCTGTGACAATCACACAGACGCACTTGGCCGGTGGAGCAAAGAGTTCTGGAGTGGACATCGCAACTTGTTAAACGTAGTGTAGAACAACCCCCGCCAGATGGACCACCACCTGGGAAAGGTCACAGGCAGGCGCAGGACAGTGTATAGTGGCGTAAAAGAGGCCTATCTACCAGCATTGGACTGCCATGCTGATTTGATTGATAGCACAGACCCACATTTTTACTGTAGACACACAAATTTGATAGTGTCATTCGATTTTGACCTTTTTACTATCAATTAATTCGGGTAAGTTCTGAAGAACATTTTTACTATTTGAGAGAGGACTACCTTCCAACATTGGACTGCCATGCTGATTTGATTAATTGATTGACACAGACCCACATTTTTACTGTAGACACACAAATCTAATGGTGTCATTCGATTTTGACCTTTTTACTATCAATTCGGGTAAGTCCTAAAGAACATTTTTAAGTGAACAGGAAAAAAATTGTAGGTAGGTACTTACTTGATTATTATTTACGTCTTGCTTTACTCAAATCATTATTATCTACGATTATCTACTTATAATAAGTTGTTAAATAGGTACTTCCAAACATAGTTTTTGTGGCATACAAGTAGTTTTTTACTACAATTGTAATTTATTTTACATAATTACTTATTTCAAGCTCAGAGCGCCCAATTTAATCGGTTCCGTCTCCATTATTATAACCCCATTATGTATTAGAGTTTGGACTCTATATGAGCAATTAGATGGCGTCTGCGGCTACAAGCTCCCGTTCCCGTTTCTCATGGGAACTTATTCCCGGGTTAGAAAGTAGTAGCTAATGTGTTACTCCAGACTATAATCTATATCCAAGCATTACATTTCAGCCGGATTCATTCAGGCGTTAGAGCGTGAAATAGTATTTTATACGAATATACCTAGTGGTACCAGTACCAGTTCTAGAAGCATTCAAGATTCAAAATATATCATGCATGCACAGGCACACAAAATATTAGGAAAGCAATTCAACAGAACTCTAAATAGTGCATTTTTCAACCTGCACGGTAAGGCACTGCAAAGCGATGTTTTGCATTTGGGTTCAGGAGCTCGACACCTGTGACGATCTCCTGACCCCAAACAGTCACTTCGAAACATGTAATAAGTATAAGTACCTACTTACTGAAGTAACTAGGTATTGAGAGAAAACTGCCGAAATAAGCCAATGTAAGCATCTCAGATCTATTTTGTGCAGAGGTGTGATATCCCCAATACTCTTCACCAATGCGCTTGAGGACATCTTCAAGACGCTGGACTGGGTAGGGTGGGGCATGAACATCAATGGAGCAAACGGGTTCTAGAGTGGAGACTGCGACTCGGCAAACTTGAGGTAGGACGTCCACCAGCCAGATGGACCGACGACCTGGTAAAGGTAGCAGGCTGGGACTGGATGCGGAAGGTGCAGGACCATATGTTGTGGCAGTGGATTGTCACAGGCTGATTTGATTGATTGATTGAAGCATCTCAGAACAGTAAAGGTTTTATTGGGTAGACGGAAGTCGCTTCCAATCATAAAATTATTTATCTACTCTGATAATATAATACAAAGATTATAAAATTGAAATCAATACTATTATGACAAACATTACGCACAGGCCAAAAAAAAAGGCAGTGGAAGTAGGTATGTACCTACCTAAAATAAATATACTTACTGTATTTAAAAATGTTTAGAAATACACAAATTTATCTAGAAATATATAGGATAGCCTATCACGAATATAATAAATTATGTACAAATGAACTTAGCGATACCAATGTTATCTTGTATTGTATGTGAATAAATAAAATACGATTTGTTTCAATCTGTGAGTTGTCTTTCAATTTCCGGGATATTAGGTCAGTGGTGCAGTGGTAGATGCTACTTACTACCCGAAGTCTGGGTTCGAATCCCTGTTCAAACAAATATCTGGTTGAGTCACAGTTGTTGACTTTAGAGTTACCCTGCTATATGTCAGTTTTGGCTGTTAAAAACAGACATGACATTGTTAATTATAGTAGTTTATGATACTGTTGCATAATAAGGGTTCTTAAAACACGAGTGTGTTTTAAAAAAAATCGAGCCGTAGGCGAGTTTTTTTATAGTATCACACTAGTCTTATAAGACCAAGTTATGTACAGTGTCATACACTACTTTATCTTCTCTCATACTATAATACCTGATTTCGCCGGTAACAGGTTCATGGTCATGTTTGACGCAGCTTCCAGAATGTCTGGTGGTGTACGATTACCACTATCCTCGCTTTCAGACATGTTTTTACACAAAAACTAATTTATTTTTCAAACAAAACCAAACTTTGTTTAATTTAAATGTAAGATCGTCGTTGCGCCTGACAAGTTCCAGATGTGATTTTTACAAGGTTTTGGGAAACTCAAAAAAACATGTTTTTACAAAAAGTGTGTAAGTAATCAAAAATCTGTAAATGCAGTATTATGAACATTCATTTTTTACATATGTAAGATATACATTTGAAATGCAATGTTGCAAATATTTGAAGATATTATTATTTTGTTCTGTAAATCTGTACATACCTGTTTTGGCACTGTGCATGCAAATTATTCATGTGCCATTTTCATGCACATAAGGGACAATGTTAACACTGTTTTCTCAAAAACTAGTCTATTATGTGACATTTCGGTATTAAACATTCAGTGTACTACTTTCATTTTTACAATTATTGGTCGGTCTTTTTATAATGTATTAGTATTGATTAAAACTTCTGTTCCTAATCCTAAAAGTTAAATTAAAAGTATGTTAAAATACCTAAAAGTCACAATATAAACTCCTCTATAAAGTCCTTAATCCATTTACACGAGTCCAATGCAGAGTACAGAACAAAATAGATGGAGCTTAAACTTCTGAATAATTACGTACGATTTTACGCCTGTAGAAACCGTGCTCAGTTTTATGCCTATTCTTACTTATAGGCCTCGCCCAAATTACGCCGGAACATACGGTCCTACGTCTTCCGCATCTAGTAACTCTCTGTGACCTTTTCAGGCGGTCGAGCCTTCAGGAAGGGGATAGTCCTATCCTACTTTCAGCAAGCTCGGTTATCGTTTCTTTTATAGATGTGTACCTACCATCAAAACGCATGCTCTGAGAGCTATGTCGACAACGATGGTATTCTGACGGAGAACAACGTTTCAAATCAGGTTTCAAGGTAAGTAGACTCCTGGGCAACCACAAACCTCAATCTTTCGACTAGGATTAGTCCCTGCTACGGCGTTTCTTCACGGTGAGGCAATTTGTGACACTATTCTCGAGAAAAACTTGTAAACACACAAGCTCGCGCACAAGTGACAAGGGGCAGGTCTTGTCACCTTTTTTTAAAGATCAGAGTCACCACACTCCCTCTCCCTGTGTGTGTGCCTGTTCCAGCCGGAGAATGAAATTTAATACACTTTAAGGACCAGAGTCCCACCAAATTTTAGGGTGTTGTTTATTAATTCCGTCATCTCAAGGGAATTTATTACTTTTGAGTTGCTCATGAGCCGCCCTGACTTTGCTCTGATCAATATCTGGTTCATTGGTGCGTTAATGGAACACTGTGGCCATCATTACTAGGTCACGTAGGCTTTAATCCGTGATAATTATAGGTCTCTGTAAAAGGAGTCCATTTCCTTGAGAATCTTAATGAAATTAACCTTGAGGGTACAATTTTGCTACCTGTGGTGGTTTGCTGCTGTTGAACTGGGTACAGACCTTAGTGCCCCTGTTCTGCTCAATCTTAGCCACGACAACACTGGTGTTATTAAATCTGAGGTCGTGTCTTAGCAGCTTTTGAATTTTGACTTTAAGGTCAAACCGTTCAGACGAATACGCATGCGTAGGTCTCATTTCCCGTCTAATCTTCATAACTTCGAGTCTCGGAGCTTTGAATACCTTTTTTGTTACTGCTGAACAAAATTCTTCGAGCACTTGTTGTCACGTTTTTACCACTGTGTCGGTTTTATCGTTGTCAGTGGTTTCTAGCAAATCGAAACGATTTCGAAGTTTCAATTGAAACCTTTCGGATCCCAATTCTATGTAACGCATAGTAGGTCGAAGAACAGGCTTTATAACGCCATACAAGTCAGTGATCACAACCGGCATTAAACCACCTGATAATCACAAAGTCATTACTTTGGTCAGTTATGATAAATACTTTCTCATTAATTGTGACTTTATCGGGCTTCACCAAATCTAATTTCTGTGGGGCCTCATATTAAAGAAAGAATTCACCAAGAAGTGACCCTGAGATTGGAGGGAAAATCAACAAGTAGGTAACTATGTGCCCCAGTCATTCGCCGTATCACGGTTTTGGGAGCACCTTATACCCTACAGTTTGGCGTTGTATGTGGGGTTTTACAACCCCATTTATAGCAAATAAATCATTATTTATTTATTTGTTTGAAAATCCCCCATTAACATTGAAGTTGGCAGTGCCTTGTAATATCTTCGCTATGTCGTCGTATACAGCCTCGTTTGCCTCTTTCGTGCTTCTCGAGGTAGTGGCAAACACCTGTATCACATTCAGGGAGTTCCTGTCCATGAATTCCAGTATATGATATGCTACCCGAGCCGATACACTGCTGACTTCCACACCACTGCTAATGAGGTAAATTTTAACCATAAAATCGACACCACCGTCGGAGGTCCTTCCATCACTTTGCTAAAAATAGAGCGTTTCATCTGGTGTGGGGGTTAGCGTGTTCTAGTGTTCCTTTATTGAAGAGTGTAAGTGAAGATACCCTTTATTCGGACCTCGCACAAGTCTAGTATATCTTTGCGACTCAGTTCTACCTTGAGTTTGATAAGATGCTCGTTCAGCTATGGAGTGTACCTAAAGTGCGTCGTTATATGGAGCCAGGATCAGTCGTGAATGGTAGCCTGTCTTAGCCCGTAAATTCTTTGCACTTCCCTCCCGCCATTGTTGCGACCGCTACCGCGACCGGAACAGCAGAAGTGTAGGGAACTGGGGGCTGTTTATTTTTATAAGCTTTCATATTGGTAGGGGTTTGGGCCTTTTGTACGACGTTGACCAGACGCCTAAGTAGTGCGTAGTGCTTTATTTTGTTTGTTTTTCTCTTCGTCATGACCCCATCCGTTAATCAGCAGGAGAACTACTCGCAGGTGCGACCCGAAAGTGGTCCCTATATTGTGGCGAGGACTCTATCTATTACAAAACTTATCAAATAAGTAAATAAAATAAATAAATAAATATTCTCGGATATTTCACACAACGCTATCTGATCCCAATGTAAGCTAGGAATAACCTGCTTGTGTTATGGGTATCAGACCACGGATACTAATACTCATATACTTTTTAAATACATACATATTATACATAGAAACACCCAGACTCTTGAGACAAACATTTATGGGTCACACAAATATCTGTCTCCGGTGGGAATCGAACCCACGACCTCCAGCGCCGCAGGCGGTATCACTACCGACTGCGCCACAGAGGCAGTCAATAATGATAATAAATAAATAAAGAGCACATTACTTACGAATTTCGACACACTTTTCTTTTCAATACTAATTAAAATGATGGTTAACGTCACCTTAGACCATGTTTGTCGCCATAATGTTACATATTTATCATGTTTTCCGCGCGATATTGGCAAGATCGCATATTCCATATGTGCGTGTGTGCACATAACGTTTTTTTCCTAAGCTTTAAACACATACGGAATATTGCAAAATTGGTTCTAAGATAAATATTACACAACGGATTTTACTAGCATGTGTAGATTTAGACGGAGATTATAAATATGCAAAAATCGAAAAATCGAAAAAATGCACATATGGAACTTGTCAGGCGCACCTGCGAGTAGTTCTCCTGCTGATTAACGGATGGGGTCATGACGAAGAGAAAACAAACAAAATAAAGCACTACGCACTACTTAGGCGTCTGGTCAACGTCGTACAAAAGGCCCAAACCCCTACCAATATGAAAGCTTATAAAAATAAACAGCCCCCAGTTCCCTACACTTCTGCTGTTCCGGTCGCGGTAGCGGTCGCAACAATGGCGGGAGGGAAGTGCAAAGAATTTACGGGCTAAGACAGGCTACCATTCACGACTGATCCTGGCTCCATATAACGACGCACTTTAGGTACACTCCATAGCTGAACGAGCATCTTATCAAACTCAAGGTAGAACTGAGTCGCAAAGATATACTAGACTTGTGCGAGGTCCGAATAAAGGGTATCTTCACTTACACTCTTCAATAAAGGAACACTAGAACACGCTAACCCCCACACCAGATGAAACGCTCTATTTTTAGCAAAGTGATGGAAGGACCTCCGACGGTGGTGTCGATTTTATGGTTAAAATTTACCTCATTAGCAGTGGTGTGGAAGTCAGCAGTGTATCGGCTCGGGTAGCATATCATATACTGGAATTCATGGACAGGAACTCCCTGAATGTGATACAGGTGTTTGCCACTACCTCGAGAAGCACGAAAGAGGCAAACGAGGCTGTATACGACGACATAGCGAAGATATTACAAGGCACTGCCAACTTCAATGTTAATGGGGGATTTTCAAACAAATAAATAAATAATGATTTATTTGCTATAAATGGGGTTGTAAAACCCCACATACAACGCCAAACTGTAGGGTATAAGGTGCTCCCAAAACCGTGATACGGCGAATGACTGGGGCACATAGTTACCTACTTGTTGATTTTCCCTCCAATCTCAGGGTCACTTCTTGGTGAATTCTTTCTTTAATATGAGGCCCCACAGAAATTAGATTTGGTGAAGCCCGATAAAGTCACAATTAATGAGAAAGTATTTATCATAACTGACCAAAGTAATGACTTTGTGATTATCAGGTGGTTTAATGCCGGTTGTGATCACTGACTTGTATGGCGTTATAAAGCCTGTTCTTCGACCTACTATGCGTTACATAGAATTGGGATCCGAAAGGTTTCAATTGAAACTTCGAAATCGTTTCGATTTGCTAGAAACCACTGACAACGATAAAACCGACACAGTGGTAAAAACGTGACAACAAGTGCTCGAAGAATTTTGTTCAGCAGTAACAAAAAAGGTATTCAAAGCTCCGAGACTCGAAGTTATGAAGATTAGACGGGAAATGAGACCTACGCATGCGTATTCGTCTGAACGGTTTGACCTTAAAGTCAAAATTCAAAAGCTGCTAAGACACGACCTCAGATTTAATAACACCAGTGTTGTCGTGGCTAAGATTGAGCAGAACAGGGGCACTAAGGTCTGTACCCAGTTCAACAGCAGCAAACCACCACAGGTAGCAAAATTGTACCCTCAAGGTTAATTTCATTAAGATTCTCAAGGAAATGGACTCCTTTTACAGAGACCTATAATTATCACGGATTAAAGCCTACGTGACCTAGTAATGATGGCCACAGTGTTCCATTAACGCACCAATGAACCAGATATTGATCAGAGCAAAGTCAGGGCGGCTCATGAGCAACTCAAAAGTAATAAATTCCCTTGAGATGACGGAATTAATAAACAACACCCTAAAATTTGGTGGGACTCTGGTCCTTAAAGTGTATTAAATTTCATTCTCCGGCTGGAACAGGCACACACACAGGGAGAGGGAGTGTGGTGACTCTGATCTTTAAAAAAAGGTGACAAGACCTGCCCCTTGTCACTTGTGCGCGAGCTTGTGTGTTTACAAGTTTTTCTCGAGAATAGTGTCACAAATTGCCTCACCGTGAAGAAACGCCGTAGCAGGGACTAATCCTAGTCGAAAGATTGAGGTTTGTGGTTGCCCAGGAGTCTACTTACCTTGAAACCTGATTTGAAACGTTGTTCTCCGTCAGAATACCATCGTTGTCGACATAGCTCTCAGAGCATGCGTTTTGATGGTAGGTACACATCTATAAAAGAAACGATAACCGAGCTTGCTGAAAGTAGGATAGGACTATCCCCTTCCTGAAGGCTCGACCGCCTGAAAAGGTCACAGAGAGTTACTAGATGCGGAAGACGTAGGACCGTATGTTCCGGCGTAATTTGGGCGAGGCCTATAAGTAAGAATAGGCATAAAACTGAGCACGGTTTCTACAGGCGTAAAATCGTACGTAATTATTCAGAAGTTTAAGCTCCATCTATTTTGTTCTGTACTCTGCATTGGACTCGTGTAAATGGATTAAGGACTTTATAGAGGAGTTTATATTGTGACTTTTAGGTATTTTAACATACTTTTAATTTAACTTTTAGGATTAGGAACAGAAGTTTTAATCAATACTAATACATTATAAAAAGACCGACCAATAATTGTAAAAATGAAAGTAGTACACTGAATGTTTAATACCGAAATGTCACATAATAGACTAGTTTTTGAGAAAACAGTGTTAACATTGTCCCTTATGTGCATGAAAATGGCACATGAATAATTTGCATGCACAGTGCCAAAACAGGTATGTACAGATTTACAGAACAAAATAATAATATCTTCAAATATTTGCAACATTGCATTTCAAATGTATATCTTACATATGTAAAAAATGAATGTTCATAATACTGCATTTACAGATTTTTGATTACTTACACACTTTTTGTAAAAACATGTTTTTTTGAGTTTCCCAAAACCTTGTAAAAATCACATCTGGAACTTGTCAGGCGCAACGACGATCTTACATTTAAATTAAACAAAGTTTGGTTTTGTTTGAAAAATAAATTAGTTTTTGTGTAAAAACATGTCTGAAAGCGAGGATAGTGGTAATCGTACACCACCAGACATTCTGGAAGCTGCGTCAAACATGACCATGAACCTGTTACCGGCGAAATCAGGTATTATAGTATGAGAGAAGATAAAGTAGTGTATGACACTGTACATAACTTGGTCTTATAAGACTAGTGTGATACTATAAAAAAACTCGCCTACGGCTCGATTTTTTTTAAAACACACTCGTGTTTTAAGAACCCTTATTATGCAACAGTATCATAAACTACTATAATTAACAATGTCATGTCTGTTTTTAACAGCCAAAACTGACATATAGCAGGGTAACTCTAAAGTCAACAACTGTGACTCAACCAGATATTTGTTTGAACAGGGATTCGAACCCAGACTTCGGGTAGTAAGTAGCATCTACCACTGCACCACTGACCTAATATCCCGGAAATTGAAAGACAACTCACAGATTGAAACAAATCGTATTTTATTTATTCACATACAATACAAGATAACATTGGTATCGCTAAGTTCATTTGTACATAATTTATTATATTCGTGATAGGCTATCCTATATATTTCTAGATAAATTTGTGTATTTCTAAACATTTTTAAATACAGTAAGTATATTTATTTTAGGTAGGTACATACCTACTTCCACTGCCTAAGGCCAAGACTTCCTAGACATACCCGGGAGTCCTGGCCGAAAGCAGTTGCAGGTCACCGGATTGTTCCAGAGGCAGGTCCAGTAAAAAGGAAAATAGCTAAGTTACCCACGTACATAATTTCAATACCTTAACTTTATAGTAAACTAGCTGTTGCCCGCGACTTCGTACGCGTGAATACAGGTCTTGTATGGACACCTGTATCATAATAAAACTTTTTAATCATTACGATACACCATAAACAATCTCCAGCTGAAAAAGAAGTTTGAACCTCTACTTTAAAAAAAAATTGTGTCTCCAGAGTAGCGAAAAATCCTAAATCTATGGTCTCCGCAGCCTAAAAAAAAAAGAAACACGCATGCGCAATCGATGTTTGCGCCTTGGCGCCAACATTTTACATTTAAATTAAACAAAGTTTGGTTTTGTTTGTAAAATAAATTAGTTTTTGTGTAAAAACATGTCTTAAAGCGAGGATGGTGGTAATTGTACACCACCAGACATTCTGGAAACTGCGTCAAACATGACCATGAACCTGTTACCGGCGAAATCAAGGAACAACTATATATCACAACAAAATGAAATCAGGTATTATAGTATGAGAGTAGATAAAGTAGTGTATGACACTGTACATAACTTGGTCTTATAACACTCGTGTGATACTATAAAAAAACTCGCCTACGGCTCGTTTTTTTAAAACACACTCGTGTTATAAGAACCCTTATTATGCAACAGTGTCATAAACTACTATTATCTACTCTGATGCTATAATACAAAGATTATAAAATTGAAATCAAAACTCTTATGACAAACATTACGCACAGGCAAAAAAAAAGTTTTATTACGATACAGGTCTTGTATGGACACCTATATCATTAAATAACTTTTTAATCATAACGATACACCTATACAACCTTCAGCTAGACTAAGAAGGCTGAACCTCTACTTTAAAAAAAGGTAGTGCCTCGCAATCGATGTTTGATATTTGCGCCTTGGCGCCAACATGTTACATTTAAATTAAACAAAGTTTGGTTTTGTTTGAAAAATAAATTAGTTTTTGTGTAAAAACATGTCTGAAAGCGAGGATAGTGGTAATCGTACACCACCAGACATTCTGGAAGCTGCGTCAAACATGACCATGAACCTGTTACCGGCGAAATCAGGTATTATAGTATGAGAGAAGATAAAGTAGTGTATGACACTGTACATAACTTGGTCTTATAAGACTAGTGTGATACTATAAAAAAACTCGCCTACAGCTCGATTTTTTTTAAAACACACTCGTGTTTTAAGAACCCTTATTATGCAACAGTATCATAAACTACTATAATTAACAATGTCATGGCTGTTTTTAACAGCCAAAACTGACATATAGCAGGGTAACTCTAAAGTCAACAACTGTGACTCAACCAGATATTTGTTTGAACAGGGATTCGAACCCAGACTTCGGGTAGTAAGTAGCATCTACCACTGCACCACTGACCTAATATCCCGGAAATTGAAAGACAACTCACAGATTGAAACAAATCGTATTTTATTTATTCACATACAATACAAGATAACATTGGTATCGCTAAGTTCATTTGTACATAATTTATTATATTCGTGATAGGCTATCCTATATATTTCTAGATAAATTTGTGTATTTCTAAACATTTTTAAATACAGTAAGTATATTTATTTTAGGTAGGTACATACCTACTTCCACTGCCTAAGGCCAAGACTTCCTAGACATACCCGGGAGTCCTGGCCGAAAGCAGTTGCAGGTCACCGGATTGTTCCGAGGCAGGTCCAGTAAAAAGGAAAATAGCTAAGTTACCCACGTACATAATTTCAATACCTTAACTTTATAGTAAACTAGCTGTTGTCCGCGACTTCGTACGCGTGAAAATTATGTTATAATACCAATTTGATTGCTCTCTGCTTAGCCCCTAGGATATGTAACGTGATAATAAATAGCCTATTTGAAGACCCTACCCCTAGTTAATATTTGTGCAAAATTTGAATAAAATCTATTGAGTACTTTTAGAGATCCTTCCAGAGAAAGCAAAGCAAACAGACAAGCAGACAAACCGACAAACAGACAAACAGACAAAAAAAATTCTTACTATATTCTCGGCTTCGGTATCTTATTTTGAACACGTATTTTTTTTTTAATATTTCCAAGACACAGTTTTGACTATTCTATCATTTTATTATATGTATAGATTCAGACACGCCCTGATAAAGTTGGTCGGACGAAACACCGGTAATTCAGCATAGGGATGGGGATATCATTTATATTAGGAAGTCTTCATATCCTCGCTTACTCAGTTCTCTGCATAAAGCAACACGACATGGACGATGTTTGTGACATTTACATGTTCGACATCTTTAATTTTTCTTCAGCAGCCATTAATATCGTAGTCGTTAAGCCAAGGTAAATGCCATAATAGGCGGCTGGAAATTTTCAGCAACTGCCTGCGCCTCTCTATTTCAACACGGCAATAGATTCGACATGACCCAAAACACACAAAATTTGGGAAAAGAGACGTGATTATAATCATGTGATTCATGAAAAGTTGTTACCTTTTACAACCAGATAGCCCACTTTATTTATTTATTTTTATTTATTAAATACTTTATTGTACACCAAGAAAACATACAAACAAAGTGAAAATATGTTACAAGTATAGCAGTACAATTGGCGGCCTTATTGCTTAAAGCAATTTCTGCCAGGCAACCTTTGGATGGAAAACATATATGTTAGTTGATGACTGGTAGTTGTTGGCGTTCAAATTTTTAAAACAAAAAGTAAAATTTGCAATAATGCATAATAAAATCTTAACACAATATAAATACTTATAACTACATACATTAATAATACCCTTACATATCATACATAAATAATACATACCAATACATACATAAATAAAGTAGCAAAGGAATGGTTAAGTTAAAACAATCATGTCAAGTAAAAGTCTCTAACCATAAGTTTAAACTTACGTAAAGTCTCAGCTCGTCTAATTTCCACGGGTAATGTATTCCATAGCCTTATTGCAGTAACAGTAAATGAGCGATCAAAAAAATCTGTAGAATGCTGTGGCATATTTAGTTTTAGGTTTTCCGATGACCTCAAACATCTGTCATGCGAATTATAAAGGAACTCGAAACGTCCTTTTAAATAGGAAGGTGTTGATGGGTTAAATAAAATGTTATACAATAGCGATAATATATGAGTATTCCGGCGTAGTCGTATAGGTAACCACCTGAGCTGAGTACGAAACTGTGAAACATGATACGGCATGTATTTCCATTTCATCGGATGGGCCGTTTAACGTTTGCCATCTTAGTGGTATAAAAATTATCGTTACCAGAGTGCAGTCAACAATTGTTCAAAGACACACTAAGTTATATTTCGTGACTCGTTAGTTATATTAGTTAAATATTTTATACCAATATTATTTCATCTTGAGATTACAAATGCAAACAGTCGTACAATGTTTACGTATACAAGGTCTAGATTTTAAATAATGTCTTGAATCTTTGAGGGTACAATGAGGTACAACGGTCGTACTGACATCAAGCTACACCACTCGTAACTAAGTTGGTGAATCTGACAAGTCATGGCGAAGGGATAGAAAACTCTATCTTACGAACATGAATTTTGTTTGGAGTTTTCTATCCCTTCGCTATGACTTGTCAGATTCACCAACTTAGTTACGAGTGGTGTAGCCAGGACTCCCGGGTATGTCTAGAAAGTCTTGGCCTTAGGCAGTGGAAGTAGGTATGTACCTACCTAAAATAAATATACTTACAGTATTTGAGAATGTTTAGAAATAAGTACACAAATTTATCTAGAAATATATAGGATAGCCTATCACGAATATAAAAATAAAAAATATACATTTATTGTTAAAAATTACAGAGAAACATAATTATTACATATCTATATTTACATTATTACTATCTAAACTAAACCTAAATAAGGCCCCCGTGGCATTGTGCCCAAAAGACTAGCAGCATTCCCCCTTTGAATAGCAATGCCTATTCGTTGAGCGAGAAAACTGCCAGCCCTTGGGTCACCAGTTGACTCCACAAGGCGCTTTTTCAAATATAATAAATTAAGACAAATAAACTTAGCGATACCAATGTTATCTTATATTGTATGTGAATAAATAAAATACGATTTGTTTCAATCTGTGAGTTGTCTTTCAATTTCCGGGATATTAGGTCAGTGGTGCAGTGGTAGATGCTACTGTCGTTACCGAGGTCTGGGTTCGAATCCCTGGTCAAACAAATATCTGGTTGAGTCACAGTTGTTGCCTTTGGAGTTATCCTGCTAATGTGTATGTCAGTTTTGATTGGCTGTTAAGAACAGCCATGACATGGTTAATACCTTTATGATTGAAAGCGACTTCTGTCTACCCATAAAAACCTTTACTGTTCTGTGATGCTTCAATCAATCAATCAAATCAACCTGTGACAGTCCACTACTGGACGTAGGCCTCTCCCAAATTACGCCACAACACACGGTCCTGCGCGTTCCGCATCCAGTCCCAGCCTGCTACCTTTACCAGGTCGTCGGTCCATCTGGCTGGTGGACGTCTCCACTCTAGAACCCGTTTGCTCCATCGGCCGTCGGTTCTTCTGCAGATTTGGCTGGCCCACTTTCCACTTCATTGTGCTTATTCTGCGAGCTATGTCGACCACTTTAGTTCTCTGCCCGATAGTCTCATTTCGGAGTCTATGAGTCTCCCTCAGAGATACTCCAAGCATATCCCTTTCCATAGCCCGCTGCGCAACTTTTAGAGCATTGACTTACCCCACTGTAAGTGTCCACGTCTCGGCACCGTATGTCATTTGCAGATTATGATTGGAAGCGACTTCTGTCTACCCAATTTATCCTTTACTTTTCTGAGAGGCTTCAATCAATCAATCAAATCAGCCTGTGACAGTCCACTACTGAACGTAGGCCTCTCCCAAATTACGCCACAACACATGGTCCTGCGCGTTCCGCATCCAGTCCCAGCCTGCTACCTTTACCAGGTCGTCGGTCCATCTGGCTGGTGGACGTCCTATCCCAGGTTTGCCGAGTCGCGGTCTCCACTCTAGAACCCGTTTGTTCCATCGGTCGTAATTTCTTCTGCAGATTTGGCTGACCCACTTCCACTTCAATGTTCCTATTCTGCGAGCTATGTCGACCACTTTAGTTCTCTGCCCGATAGTCTCATTTCGGAGTCTATGAGACTCCCTTAGAGATACTCCAAGCATATCCCTTTCCATCGCCCGCTGCGCAACTTTTAGAGCATTGACTTACCCCACTGTTAGTGTCCACGTCTTGGCACCGTATGTCATTGGCAGAAGGCGCTGGTTGTAGACTTTTGTCTTCAGGCATTGCGGTATACGCGAATTGCAAATTCGACACAGAATTCCAAAGCCCAGCCTAACCTGATAGACCTGACCTAGACAAATAAATCGCCAGAGAGTCTGGCGATTTATTTGTCTCAAGCCGTGATCCGTCGACGTATATCTAGGTATTGGCCCCGGCGCGGCGTGACGTGGTTAGGGAATGCAATACCGGGATACTGGGATTCCGAAATACCGGGATCCCGCAGTATTTTTGCGGGACCAGTCCCGCACGTAAATCGTGCGGGATCCCGCGGGATTTGCGGGACTGCGCAAAGGTAAACGCCATGTGTTGTTCTGTAAGCGGAAGCGCGCAAATCGAGAAAGATTTTTGTAATTGTGACGTAATTTATATAACCTAATAACATACTTATTTGTTTTAGTGATTTAATCAGGGAGATTTGATTTTTCTTGTAGTATGAACAGTTAGAAAAGTATTCAATTATCTCGTACATTGCTTGCTAGCTATCTGACATGTAAAGTTAGAAGTCGTTTGGAAGACAAGAATTTTGACATGCTATGTTTTAAGAGCACTTTTAAAGTAATGCCAAAACTACCCATTTTATCGGTTTCTAATAATTTTCATTAGGTATTTTATTACTTATATGCATATACTTACTATACTATACTATCTTCACGCCAAATCCCTTGCGGGGTAGGCAGTAAGAACCGAGCGCCACACGGCACGGTCCATACACACCTCACTCGCCTCTTCAACTTTCATTTTTCTTTTCATGCATGCACGTCGGTTCCTACGGCTCTTGACACCACCCTCCACTAACACATGATTAATTTGGTCGTGGTAGGTGTGTCGTGGCCTTCCCCGACTCCTACGTCCATTCACTTTCGCGTTGTATATCTGTTTTGTCATTCTTTCATCTCCCATTCGTTCCACATGCCCGAACCATCGTAGCATGCCCTTCCTTACTTTAACACCGACACTCTCTTTCAGACCAACTCTCTTTCTTACATCTTCATTCCGAACGCGATCTGCGAGCGTTACTCCGCAGATTTTGCGTAGCGCGCGCATCTCGACCGCGTTTATTCTACTTTCATGCGTTTCCTGTCATACCCAACTCTCGCTTCCATACGTTAGCGTAGGTATCAGCACCGCATTGTGTACTGCGAGCTGGGCCTTGGTACCTAAAAGTTTGCCTAACGCTCCATTCACACTATTTCCCGCAGTTACCCTCTTTTCTACATCAGCGGTGTACCGTCCATCCCTGCTAAATGCACATCCAAGATATACAAACTCATCCACCTGTTCCAGCACTACATCATTTACAGTTATCCTGGCATTCGTTCTGTCCTCTTCTCTTTCGAATACCATCACTTTCGTTTTAGTCGCGTTCAAATGTAAGCCTCTCATTAGACAATCATCTTTCATCGTTGTGACTAGTGACTGTAGTTCTGATGGTGATTCGGCTATGAGCACGGCATCATCTGCATACAGCAAACAGTTCACAAGTAAGTCACCCATTCGCAATCCAACATTCATCGATCTTACTCTCTTAAGACAATCGTCCAGGTACAGGACAAACAGCAGAGCCGACAGCACGCAACCCTGTCTGACGCCAATGTTGACGTCAAACCAGGGAGACAGGCTGCCGCCCACCCGCACACATGCCGTACATCCCACATATGTAGACTGCACAGCACGAAGCAGCGCACCATCAATCCCGTATCCTGGCAATATATCCCAGAGATCCTTTCGTACAACTCTGTCAAATGCTTTCTCCATGTCCACAAAACCGCAGAAAACTTTCCGGCCTACAGCCAGCTGCTTCTCTACAATGTTGCGGAGCGAGAAAACTTGGTCCATACATCCCCTTCCATTTCGGAAACCACCCTGCGCCTCCCACAGTAATCCGTCAGATTCCACCCTCTTTCTCCTTTCAATAATTTTGCCATACACTTTAGCTGCTATACTGATCAAACTGATGGCCCTATAGTTGGCGCACTCCATACGTGAGCCCTTGCCTGTATACAAGGGCACGACGATAGCACGCCTCCAGTCCATTGGGACCCTTCCAGTCTTCCAGCATAGATTGCTCAATGACCAGAAGGCGTCCCGGACGCAAGGACCACCTAATTTGATCATTTCAGCAGATATCCTATCAATTCCCGCAGACTTTCCATTTTTCAAGCTTCGTATCGACCATTCAATCTCTTCCAAAGTAATATCTCCGCTTGATGCTTGCACCGCAAGATCAGTTATCGCCTCCCTTGTAGTGCCCGCATCCAGGAGATATTCATACATTTCTCCAAAGTACTCATTCCACCGCTCTAACACCTCTAAGGGGTCCGCAAGAATGTCCCCAGCTTTACTCTTTATCTTATCCATTCTGGAAACTGACGAACAGCTCCGAGACTTCTTGACCTCCCTCCAAAAGAGTTTGGTATTCGTCTCGAAGTTCCTCGTCAGCTTCTCTTCCGCAATCATATTTATCCTTTCACGCTTCTCTTTCACTAAAGCTTTGGCTTCATTCTTGCAGAGGCGGTAAATTTCTTTCTTCGTGTCTTTCATACTGTCATTCAGTTGCAAAGATGAGACATAATCCAACCACGCTTTCTTCTTTCTTGCTACGCAGGATTGAACTTCTGCATCCCACCAGGCATCACCTTTCGAATGTTCATGTCTCTTTGCACTCCCACATGCTTCTTTTGCACTATCCACTATACTTTCTTTCATAATATTCCAGCATTCATCCACATCTAAGTCGGAAAGGCTCGCGTTTGCAAGCCTTTCACTGACTAAGCCAACATACATACTCCTTACGCTTTCATCTTCCAGTTTTTCACTCTTTATCCTTTCATAGACTCCGAAAGAGACACGCACTCGCCAGTGCCTCCACTTCTTGAAAAGACCAACAAACCGGCTTACCACCAGGTAGTGATCAGTTTCAAGAGTGGGGCCTCTGTAGGCTCTTGTATCCTTTATAGCCTGTCGAAGACGATTGTCTATCAAAATCAAATCAATCACACTTTTTTCTTCCTTCCGTCTCCATGTATACGTGTGGATATCTTTGTGACGGAATAAACTGTTCGCCACAAGGAGGTCTCGTTCCAAGCATATGTCTAAGATTGACTTACCAGCATCATTCGATCTCTTATCTCCATACGGACCAAGGACAGCATCGAAGCCATCCCGCTTGGTCCCCACCCATCCATTCAAATCACCACACATGATCAACTTTTCATTCCCGTCAGCCAAATCGAGGACGTCCCTAACAGATTCCCAGAACTCCGCGAGCACTTGGGGATTAGCCGAGCTGACGGGAGCATAGGCTGCGACCAAAAAAACTCTCGTGATTCCCAGTTTTATACGTACCCACAGGAGTCTTGGGCCTACCAATCCATAATCTTTCACTCCAGAGGCCAAACGGGAGGAGAGCAAGACACCCACTCCCTTACTGGCATGATCCTCTTGGTCCACTCCGGACCACAAAGCAATTATTCCGACAGGAAGATCGTCGATGCCGCTCCCCTTCCGCTTAGTCTCTGTGACACACAATAGATCCAGGCATCGCTCTTTCATTACATCCATCAATTCATTCATCCAGTGACCGTGCTGCGAGACGCGAGGCCGGACGCGAGCGCGTTCATTTATAGATAACGATACATTTATTAGACACCGTCTTAATAAAAAAAAGTTCAAATGGGAGCGGATTCTAGTGGAGAAGAGTTAAGTGATTCAGAGCTTTTAGATAAATGTGAACAACAATTAAGTGTAATGGAAGAGGATATAATACGAAGAGAAAAGCGTGAGGAAGCAGAAATACAATTGCGGTCGGCAGGAAAGCGAAAAGAGCGAGAAGATGATCAAATAGAAGATGAATTTATTACTGTGGAAAGAAGGAGACCTAAACGCTTAATAAGAAGTGAATCAACAGAAAAAACAAATGAGAAAAGAAACAATGACTCTTCTGTGACAAATAGTTATGATGTGTGTGTTACGTCGTTGGATATTCTACCTAAACCAATAGCCATGGCCAAAATTCTTCGTAATGAAAACATAAAGGATATTGTCAAAATAAAATATAAAAGCCCTTATAAAGCTTTTATCCAATTTCAAAATAAGGAGGATGCTAAAAGGTTGGTAGACTGTCAAAAGTTCAAAGATATGAAATTACGATGTCAATTATTTCAAGAAATTACGATTTCATATGGTATAGTGAAAGGCATTGACATAGAACTGAGTGAAGACGAACTGATGACAATTCTAAAGTCTGATTGTGAAGTTTTGTCTGTTAGAAGATTAAAACGCTTGCATACCGACGGTAAATGGGTTGATTGCGAGTCAATACGAGTGAGTTTTAATAGCAGTACGTTACCTCAATATATTTATGCCTACGAGTGCAGGTTTACAGTTGATGCCTATATATTTCCGGTTACACAATGTTCAGGATGCTGGCAGTTCGGTCATATAATCAAATATTGCCCAACTAAAAAGATACTGTGCCCAAAGTGTGGAGGAAATCACGAAAATTGTAGCATACAGGAATTTAAGTGCCTCAATTGTCAGGGAAACCATTTTGTTTTGGATAAAAAGTGCCCTGTTTTTCTGAAAGAAAAGGCGATTCGAAATATAATGGGTCAAGATCAGATTACATACCGAAGAGCCCTTCAAATATATATTGAAAAGAGAAATTTAAACAAAAACTCGCTTAGGTCTGGGCAGGAGATATCACAATCTCAACCAATAATTACATGTCATAGTGACAAAGATACATACAGCCGTGCACTAACCAAAGCTATGATACATCAAAAATTACCGTCGAGCTCGGATCAAGAAGAAAATGACATTCCTGATAACACAAAACAAAAGTCTAAAAAGAAGAAAAAGAGGGTAGATCAAAAACAAAATGACAACCTTCATGTAGAACTGTCAACGAATGAAAACAATGATAAACAACAGAAAGAAAGTAGTAAACGTTGCTCACAAGTATTATATTCGTTAGATTGGATGAAGCTATGGATAAAAATTAAAAATATTTTCAAATCTGAGTGTAAAATGGAAGAAAAATTGATATCTTTGGTTAAAATTGTGTGTGAGGAAATCAAAAATTTTTTGATGAATTTTATTTTTGGTGAAGACATTGTGACTTATCTAAATTTGCCTACTAATGGATAATACAACTAAAATAATGAAGATAAATATTTTCCAATGGAATTCACAAAGTCTCCGTCCAAAACTTTTATCTTTTTCCGAGTTGTTGTTAAGAGAAAACATCCATATTGCAATTGTCAGTGAAACTTGGCTTGATTGTGAGGTTAGTATAAATATTAGTAGATTTAATGTGTATAGGAGTGACCGGTACGATGGATATGGTGGTGTAGCCATACTGATACATAGGTCAATTCAATCTCATTTAGTCTCATTCAATACCGGTAACGCAGATATTCAAGTAGTCTGTGTGAGAGTACTAAACTGCAATGATATAGAACATGTTGTATCACTGTACTGTCCCTCTTCCAGTCAAACACGCCCAAGCGATTGGGATAGCCTTTTTTCACACTTTACGAGTAAAACAGTAATTGCTGGTGACTTCAATGGCCACCACCCTAACTGGTCGGTTAAATTAGATACGAGAGGTACACAGATCCTAGACTCGGCACTGGATAATGGCTTTATATCCCTCAATAATGGCATGCCAACGCGGGTAAAATTGGTGAATGGAATCTTGCAGCAGACTTCACCAGACATAACATTTGCCTCATCTGACATTACCATTAAATTTAAATGGCAGACACTTAATGAAAATTTGGGCAGTGATCACCTCATTATTAAAATATCAGCGAATTTATCAACAACCATACATATTATTAAACAGCGAAATTATAAAAATGCTAAATGGAGTGAATATCGTCAAACAATATCTGAAAGATCTGAAAATCTTTTCGAATTTGATGCGGGTTCGGGTGAGGTTCAACAAATGTATGACCATTTTATAAACCTGATCGAGCTTGCGGCGGACAGACATATTCCGTATTATAAATTTAGCTCCAAGCCAGATGAAAAATTTAAGCCCAAAAACTATTGGACCCCCCGACTATCTGAGATAGTAGCACAGAGAAGACTAGCCCTCTCTAATTTTCGTAGAAATCCAACCCCTGATAATTTAACTAAACTACAGTCTAAAACCTTAGAATCTCAAGCTTTAATCAGGCAAGCAAAATATCAAGCCTGGCAAAATTTTTGTGACTCCATCAATGAGAATACCACGGTATCTCAAATGTGGAGACGCATGAGGTGGATGAAAGGTCATGTACAACAGGGCTTGTGTCCACCCCTTGTGAAACAAGTAGATCTGCTTCGTTCGTTAACACCTGACTATGTTCATAATATAATGCCTAGTTTTAGGTCGAGAAATGAGAAGTTAGAAGTCGAATTTACTTGCCAAGAACTTGAAAACTGTCTAAAAAAGAAGGATACGGCCCCAGGACAAGACGGTATATCTTACTCAATGATATATAATTTACCAGACTCAGGTAAGACTATGCTACTTAAAATTTATAACTATATATTTAAATATGGCGTAGTGCCTCATCAATGGAGAAATATTGATATCATCCCCATCCCTAAAATTGCTAATAATAATGTAAATAATGAGATTAAACTAAGGCCAATTTCTTTGATATCATGTATTTGCAAAATATTTCATACTATGATTTGTAAACATGTTGGAATGGTTTACAGAAAAGAATAAAATTCTCTCTATTAAGACAGTGGGATTTAGGAAAACTCAATCTTGTTTGGATTCATTGTCTCTGTTGGTTTCTCACATTCAAATCGGATTTACTAAGAATATACCTACAGTTGCTTGTTTTCTTGACATTCAAAACGCCTATAATAATATTTCTACTGAGTCGGTCACGAACGTATTAGATAGCTTACAGGTTGGATCCAAAATTTGTGCTTACTTGTGGTCATTTATGAATGAAAGGCATCTAAAAATTAAATCCCATAATAGTGAAGGTTTGGAATGTAGGTCGACCAATAGAGGATTGGGACAGGGAGATCCGCTATCCCCTCTGCTCTTTAACTTAGTTACCTACCAATTATGTCATCAAATACGAAACGTTATGATATCTCAGTACGCTGATGACTTTGTCATCTACACAAGTGACAAGCAAATAAAAAACTGTGAAGTAAGTTTACAGGACGCTCTTAACTGTTTCACAGCATTACTAGATGAGATTGGACTGACACTATCACCATCCAAAAGTAATTATTGTACATTCAGTAGGGGTCGAAGGAAAATATTACCTTCTTTGAAAGTGTATAATCAGACACTGAGTAATGTGGACTCTGTGAAATACCTAGGACTATGGCTAGATAGAAATTTGAATTGGCGAAAACACGTGAATGAAATAAGCTACAAGTGTTCAAAATATTTAAATATCTTAAAATCATTAGCTGGTAGCTCATGGGGTATACATACAATACATATGCGTAGGATATATATTTCTCTGTTAAGAAGTCGACTTGATTATGGCTGCTACCTGTATGACTCCAGCGCGAAGTCAAATATATCTAAGCTAGATAAGATACAAAATCAAGCAATGAGAGTAATAGGGGGCTTCATAAGAAGCTCTCCAATACATGTGATGGAATGTGAGTTATATATACCACCATTGATAATAAGACGACAGTATCTAGCATACAAATACATTCTAAAATCTTTATCATGGTCAAATAGCAAATTCTTAGACATAGTTTCTGAATTAGGATCTCTCACACAGAACAGTTATTGGTCAAAGAAAAAGAAACCTTTACTTGCTACAGCTTTTAATGAAATAAATCAAAATGAAATAGTTTCTTCAGATATTCCTAAGATGTTCACGCTGGATGTATGGGTATCAGCCGTACGAACTAAGCATATCATTAACAGTGATCTGGAATGTGTCCAGTACTCAAAAAAGACTTACGATCTTAATGTGTTACTAAATGAAATTTTATTAGAATTAGATTTAAAATACAGGGGTTGGTGTAAAATTTTTACAGACGCTTCAAAAAACATTAATGGTGGTGGTGCTGCTTTTTTTCTTCAAAACACAGATATCAAGTGTAGCTATAAAATTAGTACAAATATATCTATAATGAGCCTGGAACTTTTTGCAATATATCAAGCGGTGCTCTATGCAGTCACTCAAAACTTTAATAGGGTGGCGATATTCACAGATAGCAAGAGTGCTCTTCAACATGTGGCTCGATGCGCCTCTGGTTGCAGAGGTGCATCGATAGCCTACGAAATTCTAAAACTTCTTAACCTCCTTAATAAGAAGGAAACTAGAATTGTGTTGCAATGGGTTCCAGGCCACATAGGCTTACGGGGCAACGAGGAGGCTGATCGCTTGTCGAAACTGGCTGTGGAGACGGGTAGTGAAACTTCGTACTTAGTAGATTATTGGGAATGCTTTACACAGTTTAAAATAGTATGTTATGAGAAATGGAAAAATCACTATAATGAAATATCTAAAGAAAAGGGGATCTGGTATAGGTCTATTCAAAATCAGCCTCCTCGTGGACCCTGGTTTGATGATTATAGGTTAAATAGAAATTATATTAAGTTAGCATTAAGACTTCGTTGCGGACACTATCCATCGGCAAAGTTTGCATTCCTAATGAAAAAGGTTCCATCACCTAATTGTGAGGTATGCAACAAAATTGAGGATGTGCAGCATTTGCTGATGGAGTGTGTCCGGAACGAACCTGAAAGGCAGTTGCTGATTAGAGACTTTAATTTAAACAGATACGACCTTGGCTTGTGTCAAAGTATTTTGGCAAATCCTAAATCTGAGGTCTCTCAACGGCTGTGTGGATTGGTACGCGCGACTAATCAGTAACCACCTTTCATAAATAAGAAATAATTGTGTGAGTATGTATGCGCGTGTGTGTGTGTGTGTGTGTGTGTGTGTGTGTGTGTGTGTGTGTGTGTTAGTTAAAATATTGATTTGTTAGGTATAATGTATAAGGTACAATGGGGTTGACATATCCATATGGACAAAAACCCCTACCATTGTAAATTAAATAGAATAAAAAAAAAAAAAAAAAAAAATTCATTCATCTTACCTTCCATACCACCACGCACATTCCACGTGCCTATCCGGCACTCGGCTCCTCGCATCCCGCCAGAGTTGGCGCTGCGTGAAGGGTGGCGGCCCCCTTCGCCGCGTGCGCATGCAGTCGTACCGACGGGGGCATACCGGTACGCGTCGCCTTGGGGGGACGCCCTAGCCCTGTCGGCACTCATCGGTAGTGTTTTGTTTCGCGTTTTCGCTTTCGCCGCTACTTACGGGGAGGGCCCGAGCACAGGTATCGCTCTTCGTGAAGGCACACTACATCCCCCCCTATATATATGCATATATTTTTAATAATCTCAATGCATAAGTAATATTGAGTAATTTATTTTTCCTTGTGGCCCCGCGGACTCAGTGTTCTGCAAACGATCACTGCAGTAAGTAACATTTACTATGGCCGGTCCTTAGATGGGTGACCACTTGTTGACATTGATTTGAGCGTTGCCGTGCTTCGGAAGGCACGTAACGCCTTTGGTCTCTTTTGGCGGTAAAATGGCAGTCATTAAGCGAAGTTGAAGGCCCGGCTTGAAAATTTTAACAGCATGTAGTCACAACCTGCTCATGTCCATTTCAACACGGCAATACGGCTCACCACCTATTACGAGGGACGAAATCTTAAAATGTGAAATGTGGGCATATAATATGCCTCTGCCCCTTCGGGGATTAAGCCGTGACTATTTTTGAGTTCTAGATGCATGTGTAATACAGAATTCTATTATTTTCTCAAAGACGTTCAGAAATATGCGGGATCCCGCAAATACCGGGATCCCGCGGGACTGAGACCTCTCAGTCCCGCAAATACCGGGATTACAATTATCAATTACACAGGCCAACGAAAAAATATATTGGAAAATCTTTTTAAAAAAAATTGCCTTAATCTTATGTATTTGTGGATGCTGAAAGCGTATTTGGTATTCGTTTTCTTTTATCACCCACAATTCTCACACAATATGACATCCATTGTCATTTCAAAAATGAGGGAAAAATTATATACAAAAATTAAAAATCGGGTTTCTTTTTTTTGCCTTACATTTTTTACTAACAATAATATTGAACTATTATAAGGCGAATATTAAGTACTAATTTTCTTTTGTATTCTCTCTCCCTTTCTCTCTCTTTCTCTGTAAAATTTCATGTATGACTTTTTCTCCGATGTGATGAGTTCCAAATCCTCTACCTGCTTGAAAAAATTAGTAAACTGTTCACCTCTTGTTCTAAAGTGGTAAATGGATGTTCCAGATTCTAATGAATGTTTTTCTTTCAGTCTAGAACTAAGAAATTCCGCTTTTTCAGTGGTCAAGCCCAACTCTCTCACTAAATCATTTAATTCAGCTTGTGTAAACAACTGTGGTTCTAAATTTTCTGGAAAACATAGAAAATCTTCATGACATTATTGATTTTCATTTAATTTGGAGCTGGACTGTAAAACATCATCGTCAGATTCAGGTGGCATAGGGAAAGGAAGTCCCGGTCCATGTCTTATCGGCTGATCATCTGATGGAACATTAGGATAGACAATCACTTTCTTATTTTTCGCGTTATATCCAGAAACATCTATGCTACGAAAATGACAATCGTTTAAATGACCATGCTGCGAATTTGAAAGCTTTCTTCTACTTATTGAACCACTTTCGAAGATCGTCCACACAAACTTAACAAACTTTGTGAGTAACCCATGATTTGTCTTGATTAACAATCTCCACACCAAAATATGTAAAATATACTTTTTTTACAAAATCAGTAATGTTTCTTTGATGTCGTTTAATGACAAAATCACCACATATATAACAAAACACGTTGGGAAAATTTTAACGACCTCCATTAGCCACATAAAGACAATACATTTAAGTTAAACACTACAATGTATGGTTATGTCAACTTATAGAAAAATTGCATTGCAGTTTTTCACAACTACCGACCAAATAACATTTGATTTCATTGCCAGCCTAATAACACTAAAATTATGTTGCCAACATATCTATATATGTAAAAATCAATGCCACTTTTCGTTGTAATTTTATAACTCAAGAACGGGCACACCTATCCAAACCAAATGTTTAGGCTTTGTTCGGACTCTTTAGTAGATGGTTTATGTGAAGTTTGCACAAAATCGGTCGAGCGGTTCTTTATTTATAACGCAAACGAAGTTGCGCGGGTCAGCTAGTTTAATTTAAATTTTTAAAAATAGATTATACAAAATTTTCCATTGTAAAATGAATTGTTGTCTTTTCTTGAAATGTGGAAAATCGGTGGGTGATACAACATTTTTATTATTTTTTTCGGAATCAGTTCATCGAATTATACAAAGTTTAGCTAAATTTATTAAAAAAGTTTTTTCATCGTTGGCCTGTGTTATTAATACGTGGTCATTAGCTGTTCCCGCGTCTCCGCTACTACGACGATGTCATCGGCATACCGAAAGTGCGAGATGCGCACGTCGTTGATGTTCACACCCACCCAACCCTTCCCAATCCAGCATCATGAATATGTCCTCAAGCGCATTGATGAAGAGCTTTGGCGAAATAACATCGCCTTGTCTCACGCCTATACGCAGTTCTATAGAGTAGATTTTATAGTTTTCATTCATAATACAAATCTCCTAATAATATAGGCCATTTCGTTTAAAGTGCGGGCGCCTCAGGCGTCTATGTCAATATAATAAAGAAGAAATATTTGACTGGTTGTTTGTTTGTTTGCATAGAATAGGCTCCGGAACTACTGGACCGATTTAAAAATTCTTTCACTGTTGGGAAGCTACACTCTTTGCTGTGAACATAGGATTTTTTTTTTAAATTTTTTTTGTTTAACGTGATGGAAAATCCTCATGGATGTTATGCCGGACTCCTACCGACTAAAAAACCTCACGTCACGCCCAACAGCCTGTAGTTGGGAGCCCCGGGGAAGCCCTCGGAAGGATGTCCCAGAACTCCCAACAGACCCACGGCCGCCACTGCGGCCTCGCCTAGGGGGTGATTCGGGTGCTATCCCGCGTCTTTGGGGGGTTTCGGGTGTGATCCCGCTTCTAAGGGGGGGCAATATCTATGTTTTGAGCCCCTCTCTATAAAATAGAGTGCAGAGAAACTTACCCATACTCACAGACATGATGACGATCAAACAAGTCGGTATGTAGGTGTTGAAGAGATGGTATCCAAGACGACGCTTCAGCTTGAAGATCGCTTCCAGGCAGGTGAAATTACCTGGAATTTGGATTACGAAGAATTCAGAATATGCGCTGATTATGGGTTTTGCATCATCCATCGCTCTCTTGTAATTTTTCTATTGGCGTGGTTTCTCTAATTGCTGCTTAGAACCATTTGTACAACAGGAGAAATAAAAAGTAAAAGAAATAAGCTATATAATAGTTTAAAAACTAAAAAACATGCTTTTAGCACGCACTAAACATTTCGTATCCCATTCAGCAAACCCTTTCATTTAATACCCATGTCATGGGGGTGCATTTCAATTGGCCAATCCGCCATCTTGGATGTCCGCCATGTTGGATTTAAGTCACGTGACAATTTTTTTCCTATTCCTGACAGCAAACCCTTTTATTTGATACCCATATTATGGAGGTGCATTTCAAATAGCCTGTCCGCCATCTTGGACGTCCGCCATATTGGATTTAAGTCACGTGAATATATTTTCGTATTCCTGACAGCAAACCATTTTATTCGATACCCATATCATGGGGGTGGATTTCAAACAGCCAGTCCGCCATTTTGGGGAGGCCGCCATATTGGATTTGTAATGACGTTTTTTAGCTAGTCACGTATTGTCATCAGAACTCAGAGCGTGTGCAAAATTTCAGTCTGATCAAAGGACGGGAAGTGGGTCAAATTAACATTCCAAGATTTTCTTACATACATACACTCGAGAGCAATGAATCCGGGTCACTTAAAGAATGTTAAAAATCTCGGAAACTAAAAATGATAGGTTAATGCAATAAATTGTATTTAATAGACAATGTAATACTCCTTAAATGAAAGTAAAAAAAATATGAGTCACCATACATTTTATTAACACAAAATTACATAAAGAAAAAACTGCTGATCTCTCCTTAAAACAAAAATAGGAAACATGAAATTTTTGAACTTTATTACGATTTTCTTGAATTTTAATACTTCGTATTGCCTCCTCGTGCTTCCATTACTGCGTTTACGCGGTTTGGCATGCTGTACACCAAGTTCCTTATACGATTTTGGGGAATATTCTCCCATTCCTCTGTGAGTAGGTGAAAATTGGGGTTTCCAGATCACAGAGATCTGGCCACCCCAATTTTCACTATTCATTCATTCATCATTCTAGATTTTATCAAACGTAAACAATCTGTTCGAATGCTTCATACATAAACTACACATTGTCCATTCGACGCGATAGGATATAGATAGCCGAATGATGTGTTACTAATTACGTCATTCGTTAGGTATTAATAATATCATTACCTTTCATCTAACTCATATTGCAAATGATTGACTGATGTATTCAATTGAGTCTTTTATATCAGTTTAATAATTGCAGTTAGCGATATGGCTTTTAAGCTGGGTACTTATTTATTTTACTTTACTTAATAACTGACTGACAGATTTTAAATGCATTTCACACTAAAAACAGGCGCAAACCAACACGAGTTCGTATTTGACCACGATTAATGATAGTAAATGTACCTACCTAATGATAATTCCGCCGCAGTAATAGTACTAGGAAGGTTAGTTATTTTCAGTACATCGGAAATGGTTTTATTATCTAATTACTAAGGTGCACGACATCACTCTGAGCTCGAGACCTGATAGAGTTGATTTGCGTGTATAATAATTTTGATGGTGATTCAGGTGTTCTCCAATAAAAGAGATAAAATGTTTATAAAAATAATTTTATTGTGAAATATTTACAGTATCTGTAACTTTTACAATGACATCCCTAATAGTTCTGTAAATTTCATCCATAAAAATATTTTTCACAACATGTTGCACGCAAATTTCAGCTTCACACTTGCACAGCGAATCCATACTGTTAGCAAAATGGTCTACATCAAACACTTCTATTTTGATTACTTTTCCACCCCGCACTAGTTTCTTCGTGTAAGAGAACACTGGAGGATTTTTTTTCAACTTTTTAGTAGGAGGCTCGAGGTTTAGCCGCTTTTCACTTCGGGTTTCCAGCACAGTATTAGGATTCATTGGAATGAAATTGAATAGTTCGTTCTCGGAGTCCTGCAAGAAAAAAAAAAAATTATACCTTTGTTCACTGATTTAATAAATAGTAAATGTATAGGTACTACGAGGGCGTTATCCCCTTATTTTTACAGAATCTATATTAAATTAATAAAATGAAAATGAGACTTTATAAGTAATAAAAAAATAATACTCACCGACATTTATGATGACTTATTACCGTAGCTGCAAGACGAGAAACTAATATTTATTTCATGAAAGGCCCCTCTTTTATACAGTTTAATATTCATCAATAGAGTTCAAAATTAATGTTAAATTTGGGGGATAACAAGGAGCGCAACAAATAATGATGATGACGCCATGATGTTATTGTCTGCGGTAGGTAGCGCGAGCCACGAGCGAGCGGTGTAATATTTCCTACGAAAGCAATCGGGACGAGCAAATAATAGTACAATGTTACTTCTACGGATTTTCTTGACATACTTAAAATTATATGGATATATTTGTAGGTAAATAATACCAGGTAATTGTTTATGAGTCTATAGATGCAGAAATTGGTAATATAACATTTACCTTCACCTTATATTTTGCGTCTATCACAAGTGGAATGTTATGTATGATAATGCAATAAACGAACAAACATACTTTCCATGAAACTTTTATGTGTTCATTTACACTTGTCTACTAATAACATAATTGATTTGTTGAAGTTAAATTAAACACATTTTAAATTGTTATATGGTAGTGTATGTTCACGGCTTCACCTGTAAAAGTAAGTACTTAATATTCGTTTCCAGTTGGTATTCAAGTTTGTTACATACATACATACATACATATACTCACGCCTGAAGGTGTTGGTAGGGCCCCACTACACCCCACTACAAGTTTGTTGGAGACGCTAATTGTTTGTAAGAAGTGAAGTAACAACGGATGGAGTAATTGCAAACATCGACACGTATGGGGTCGCAAGACTTAACTAGTATCTTAACTAACTAACATATAAAACCATAACGAAATCAAATCTGTACTTACATTGAATTTTTGTATTAAAATTTGCTATAACATTATTTGAAGTCAAAACGAAGTCGCGGGCAACAGCTAGTGCACAGATATCTTGTCATTCTCTCTAGTAATAAAATGTATTCTATGCTTTAATAACAATTATTTAAGGTTGTGCTTGTAGTTTCTGTACAACAACTAAACATTGTTTTATTAAAAAATCCTGACTCAGGCTTTTTGGTCCACGTGCATACACTTATATGGAAAATAGTGACGTAGTTATCCCCTATTTATTCTCCGGGTTGTCAGTGAGAAACATCACTTCAGCCTCTTGAAGCACAGGCTCAGCATCAACAAAAAGTAACTCCAGAGACAAGCAGAAAAAAATGTAAGTAACTAATTTTTATTTCTAATTTCTTTAATTAATCCTCTTGGACAGCAGAGGTTATTAGGTATGTAACGACTGTCCTGGCTGTCGGAATTTTGATTTGAAGTGGTTATTAGTTTTAAATAGTGCCCGGTGATAGCATTAGGCTTGCCCCCTATTACGTGAGTCGGACTAACAAACGAGTGGCAAGATGATTGTGTGTAATGCACCTCTGCCTACTCCCTCGGTGATATAGGTGTGATAGTAATCCAACGACGAATTTATATTCGTTTAGCATTCATACCTACTTATAAAATAAATAATAGTGTATTTGGTTCTATTTAACTGTGTTCTGAATAAGTAATATGGTCCAATTATTTATTAACTTTGGTTTTCTTTATTACAGGTCGCGAGAAAACGCTGAGACCCTTTTTCCATCTGATGAGGAAATTGCACCTCAGAGCATCAAAAAATGCAGAAAAAGGAAGCCATCGCCACGTCCTACGTGTGATAAAATCGCAGCCCCGGTGCCAGAGCCTTCGACATCCATGACACCGTCGTCAGTACCAGCACCGTCGCCGTCGTCGGCTCGAAAGAAGCCATACTTCAAACCGATACCGCCAAAAAGATGCACAGCGTACGACCTCTTTGGGACTGACAGTGAAGACGAGGATAAAGAAGACTCCGTCGTAGCCGGTAAACAACCCATTCCTGTACCGCTAAGCTCTTATATAACGCGGCGCCTTGCAAACGGGCACTCACGTCAGAGCTATGAAAATAAGCCCGGCACACACTATTTAGATCTAAGGATTTATCGGTGTGACGAAATTGAAAGAATTCAGCCAATTAACAGATGGCGTCAAGCCATTGTTACTGTAAAGAATAGAACATTCGACAATACGGATGCCTGGCAGCACCTGGCTAATTTTATTATGGCAACCAGGAAAGAATACGTGAAATGTCCACCGACATTTATTAGTAATTATTATTGAGTATCTCTATACAATATACCTATATATTATATTGGTAGTGATAATAATAATATAATGATTAATTATTACACTTTTATTAGTATAAGTTTTTATGTACTCCAACTTAGTAGATGTGCACCTAAATGTATACTCCTTATAATAATATAATTATAAATCTCTTAATAGAATAATTATTTAGTATATTAAAGGAATGTAATCATATAATGTTCGTTGTTTTTATTACTTACAGTTTCATCGATTCACCCGATTACGTCAGCGAATGGAACAAGCTGCAATGATTCAATTATTTGTGAAAAATGTAATATTGAAATATCTAAAAATGAATACCGATATCATATGAGAACGAATTTGCACAAATCGAATTGCATAATGAAAACTGAATTTCCAAATATTGATATTATTGCTACGGCTTTCAAAAAGAGAATAATCAGTTATAAACTTAATCCATTAATGGAGTACCTCACACCCGAGGAATTCTTAATGGATAATCAGAATCAAGTCATGAATATAATTAATAATAGCCTCATTAAAAATAACTGTGTTAAGTTGAACTTTGAGCTTTTTGCTTACTTTATTTTGCCAAAATCTGGTGAGCAACAACTGAAGTCATTTAACACAAAATATGAAGTTATATACCATAATACAGATATGCATGAATTATATTTGAAAACAATGAACACATTTGACAAAAAACTCTCAGAATTCCAACACGGTGAATCTGGGTGGTCCTATTACTCTATAAGCCATCTTGAAATTAATATAAATAAATATGCTCCTTTGAAAGGTGGATCATACATTGATTTGCCGATTGCTATAAAAAAACGAGAAGCTGTTTAAACATACAGAATAATGATATCTATTGCTTTTTGTGGAGTGTTGTTGCAGCATTATACCCAGCTAAAACTAATGTTTGCAGAACAACTTCATATCCACATTATTCTAAAGTATTAAATATCCATGGTGTATTGTTTCCTCCTACAAATAAGAGTATTAAAACATTTGAATTAAAAAATCCTACTATAAGTATCAACATTTACGGATTAGATGATAAAAGTATTGTCACTGGTCCTTTATATGTCACAAATTTACGAAAACAATATCATGTGAATTTATTATATTTTGAACGAAATGGTAATGGACATTATTGTTTGATCAAAAATTTATTTAGATTAGTCAGACGTCAAATAACAAAACATAAAGGTAAAATGTATCTGTGTGAGACATGCTTACAAGTATTTACGAATGAAACAAAGTATAATGCGCATACAATGTGTCCTAATATACAGACAATATTACCTGAAAGAAATACTATACTCCAGTTTAAAAACTTTGAGAGAAAACAAAAAATTAATTTTGTCATTTATGCGGATTTTGAGAGTCTTTTGCTAAACTGTAACATAATGAAAACTGAAAACACTCGAACATATAAGGTTCATGAACCTTCATGTTTTGGCTACTATATTTGTTGTACACATAATTCAGACCTGAATAAATATGTGACATATAGAGGGCCTGACTGTGTGAAAGTGTTTATAAAATATTTACTAAATGATTTGGATTACATATTCAGTATTTTGTCCCACAAAATGCCAATGGAACCATTAACTATAGACCAAAAAAATGATTACAACAATGCAACTAAATGTCATATTTGTAATAATCTACTTCTGGATGACAAAGTACAGGATCATGATCACGTGACATCACAGTATAGAGGCCCGGCGCACTCTCATTGTAATTTAATGTTTAGAGTGTGTCCATTTGTGCCTGTTATTTTTCACAACTTAGCTGGCTATGACTCCCACCTATTTATTAAAGAATTAGCAAATTATAAAGGAGATTTTAAAATAATACCAAAAACTAAAGAGAAGTATATTTCAATCACAAAAGTGTTCCGAACAAAAGGTGATTCAAAATCTATTCAAGTTAAATTCATAGATTCTTTCCAATTTCTAAATTCCAGTTTAAGTGAATTGGTTAGCAATTTATGTGAAAATGATTTTGTTCATTTGTCGAAAGAATTTCTAAATATAAATTATGAACAACTAAAATTATTAAGACATAAAGGAGTATATCCTTATGATTATATGAATGCATTCTCGAAATATAATGAAACTCAACTTCCACCGAAAGACTGTTTTTATAACAGCTTAAAATGTGAGCACATAACCGATAATGAATATAAAAATGCTAAATCTATTTGGGAAGCATATAATATTAAAACTCTTGGAGAATACACAGATTTATATTTAAAGACTGATGTGCTACTTTTATCAGATGTATTTGAAAAATTTTGACAAACTTGTTTGAATCATTATCAACTTGATCCTGCGTATTACATTACTGCTCCAAGTTTGAGCTGGGATGCGATGTTACTATACACAAATGTTAAACTAGAATTAATTAGTGATGTGGAAATATATGAATTACTAGCTGAGCCCGCAACTTCGTTTACGTCACATAAGGTGTATGAAAGGAAAGGTATTTCTTCATCAGAGTCATCAAGCAGCGTCTGAAACTGCCCTGTTTGCTTAATCATAAAAGAGCTTAATGATTAAGTCTATTTTAAAACAATTCAGTCCACGCCTTCGGCGCGGACTGAATTGTTTAAAAATAGTCTTAATCATTAAGCTCTTTTATGATTAAGCCAACACGCCAGTTTAGGTTCACTCACATTCAAAGAAACCCCTACAATTTAAATTTTCAAAATATCTAATTCTTAAAAGAGTTATAACTCTTTTATTTCTAAACCGATTTACATAAAACAAACGCTAAATGTTAACTGGAGCAAACCTCAACACAATAAAAAAAACCGCATTGCAATCGGTTGAGCGGTTGCTGAGATTAGCGTGCACAACCGTACAGACAAACAGATATACAGACATACAGACATACAGACAAACAGACAAAAATTCTAAAAATCATTGTTTTGGGTTCTATTGCGTTCATAAAGCCCCCCTATAATATTTTTTCTTATTTATCTTCCATGTACAGACAGCGACCTGTTACGATTTTATTATATGTATTGATTGGAAAAAGGAATACGTGGAGGCTTAGCACAGTGTTCTCTTCGACATGCTAAAGCTAATAATAAATATATGCCAAACTATGATCCTACGAAAAAATCAACTTATTTACTTTACCTCGACTGTAATAATTTATATGGTTATGCCATGACTAAGAAAATGCCCATTTCAGAATTTCGCCTTTTGTCGATCGATGAAATTGAAACAATGAATGTGTTATCTGTACCGGATGATTCTGACTATGGATACATTTTAGAAGTAGATTTGTCTTATCCCGAAAACTTACATAACATGCATAGTGACTTACCGTTTGCTCCTGAAAAATTTATACCTCCTGGAGGTAAAGCACCAAAACTAATTGCAAATTTATATGATAAATACAATTATATAATTCACTATGTTCATTTAAAGGAATGCTTATTAAATGGACTTACTTTGAGAAAAATTCACCGTGTTTTATGTTTTAGACAAGAGAATTATTTACAAAAATATATTGACTTGAATACCAGACTACGTCAAACATCAATAAACGCATTTGAAAAAGATTTTTTTAAACTCCTTAATAATGCAATATTTGGAAAAACTATAGAGAATAGACGCAAGCAGGTTAATGTAAAATTAGTGACCATATGGAATGATAATAATAATAAAACTAATAAACGGCTTTGTGCTGAAAAGTTAATCGCGAAACCTAATCTAAAAAGTATTGCAGTTTTTTCTGAAAACTTTGTTGCTTTGCAATTTAATCCTGAAAAAATAATTTTAGACCGACCTATTTATATCGGATTTACAGTTTTAGAATATGCTAAACAACACTTATACAAATTTCACTATAACTGTATCAAAAATAAATATAAAACACGAGCTAGACTGTGCTACACAGATACAGACAGTCTTCTCTATTTCATAAATACTAAAGATATATATGAAGACATCAAAAACGACATCACAAAATTTGACACAAGTAATTTTGAGAGTAACAACTGCTATAATATGCCTAGAGTAAATAATAAAATTCCAGGACTGTTTAAAGATGAACTCGGAGGTATTGTTATAAACGAATTTATTGGGTTGAGAGCGAAACTATATTGTATAAATTGTACAAACACTCAAATTACAAAAGCAAAGGGTATAACAAAAGCTGTAACCGGTCGATTAAAATTATCTCACTATCATAAAGCTTTAAGAAGTAATGAAAGTTTTAAATGTAAAATGAATTTAATTAAATCAAGCAGGCATATACTGTATTCTCAAGAAGTTAATAAAATTATATTTAATAAGAATGATGACAAGAGGCAGATATTTCATAATCAAACTGTAACATTACCATGGGGTCATTGTGAAACTATATTTTAAAGTTTCAATATGGCATAACCATGTGAAAAAGGGAATATAAATGTATTTTATAGAAGTTTATATTATTGTATGTAATTAATAAGATTTATATGTATAATTTTATTGAATTAAATTTAAACTACAGTTTATTAACGTTTCATTCCAGTAACCCCTATAAATACATATGTAACAATGATTTATGTACATAAATCCTCGTATCATATATACACGAGTACAACGATTTGTTGGTGATGAAACAGGCTGTGTTAATAGACATAAAAAGAATAATTAAAAGAAAAATGTTTACATTATAAAATATTGAGCTTTTTTAGATGAGTATTAAATAGAAGTACATAACCTAATAAGATGAAGTTAGTCAAACAGCCCGTAACGTTAAATATTAACAATATTGATATAGAGGATTCGTCTTATCAGATCAGACATAGCGTTTTATTGCCTAATGCAATCCGTTGTATAATATGTGGGCCATCGAATTGTGGGAAAACTAATGTCTTACTCAGTTTATTATTACATGAAAATGGATTAAAATTTCAAAACCTTTATCTTTACTCTAAAACTAATTTTCAACCTAAATATCGTTTCTTACGAGACGTTATAAGAAGAATACCTGAGATTAATTTTTATGAATTCAATGACAATAAAGATGTTATAACACCGAACGAAGCTTTAAGTAACTCTGTATTTATTTTTGATGACGTCGCTTGTGAGAATCAAACTAACATACGAAATTATTTTTCTATGGGTCGTCACAAACAGATTGATTGCTTTTATCTATCTCAAACTTATTCGAAAATACCAAAACATTTGCTACGGGACAATGCCAACTTTATTATAATATTTAAGCAAGATGATGTAAACTTGAAGCATATTTATGAAGAACACGTTAGCTCTGATATGTCATGGAACCAGTTCAAAAACATGTGTAATACAGTTTGGAGTGAGTTGTACAATTTTGTTTGCATTAACAAGGATTCGTCTTTAAACAAAGGCAGGTACAGAAAACAGCTAGATACTTTTTTTCACTTCAGTTAAAACTACATTATAAATGAGCTATGCACATTAATTTCATTTAGTATTGCTGCATGCTTACTGAAACCTACTCTACTCTAAGAAATATTTCATAACATGGAAAAAGATTTCAAAATTGAGTTAATAAAGTCAGTTGAAACAATCAAAAGTAAACTAAAACAAATGAAAGATCAAGAACATGATCTAAATTTGACTCTCAATAAAATGTTTAAACCTGTTTCGGATCCTCTTAACACCCTAGTGAAGCCAAAGAACTATCCAGATAAAATTGAATGTTCGGAAAATGCATTTATTTATTTATTTATTTATTTATGTACTTACACACAAGAAATATAAAAAGTATGACAAAAAGAAAGATAGGTACGTGTTCTTCATGCATCATATATGAATAATGAACCCATTGCATCAGATGAAAATAGTTCTACAAAGTCTGATAATTTCTATGATGTGGATGCAGTTTCTACAGATTCTACCGAACAGGGTTTGAAAGATAATTTAGAAATGTCATTACAAGGTAAAGACGTATATGGCATTTATGATAACATTAATGTGCCCTTCGGAATAAGAACTAATAATAAAACTTTAATGATGGGTGATGCTCAGGTATCATTCACTAAACATGAAAATGATGAAATTTTTGTTAAAATTAAAGACATGTCTTACAATTTAACTCCCGGCTTAAAAGAGCTTTTATTACGCAGGAAACCTGATTTAAAATCTATTACAAATGCAGATAAACTTGTATATAAAGATATATTACATCGAACCAACGCACATAAAAGAGATTTTAGTCCTACAGGTCAATTAAGAGGTGACAAAGGAATTAAATACCGAGAAATAATTAAACCTTTATTTTCTGAAGATACTTTTGGAAAACACAGGACAAAGCTTGGAACTAGCCTACCGAATCTTAAAATATATAACAATAGCACCGACTTGATATATTTGGATGATCCCAATGAACTGGTTGAAAGATTGAAATTGTAACACTAAGATGATCAGTGTTACTCACCAACTAGCGCGAGGTAGCTATGCAGAGAACTCTTTCCCAGGGCGCCTTACTACAGAGATTCCAGTGTGCGTGCAAGGGTAGGCCAGGGCTCTGACGAAAACAGTCAGGTAGGGTGTACACACATATATTTATATAACACAGAGATACACAGAGACACACAGAGAGCTTATTCACTGATAGACACAAATATCACAGGTACACAGAAGTATAGTCAGTGCTTAGGTACTTATGCTACTAAGCTACACATAAGTAGTGGATTTACTGGCCTGCAGAGTGAGCTGAGTGAGAGTGACTGCCTGTTGTTACTGCCAGGTGATGACGGCAGATACCTCTCACATGAGAAGCTCGTGTAGTCCGCACTTCCACGTTGTCGTACCACGTGCAGCCCACTAACTTATAGGTGCGGCACCAAATATCTTATCCGGCAACTAGCCCCGTAGTAAAAAAACCCTGTCATGAAAGAGACGACAAATTAAGATCTTGGCTGCGCGACAGACGACAATCGACCCGCTTTGCAAAAGAAGAAGTGACTCACCAGTTTTCTGGGTAAAATGTAGCAAGATGCAATGCAGCAACCCAATCACAGCCCGTTAGGCCACGCGAGGTAACAAATAATCGCGCTTGAGCGAAAAACTGATTCGCGGCACAGTCTCAGAGCAAAAGCCAAAGGACCTCCAACTACCCCAAAGCAGCTCTCGGTCAAAAGTCCTGTCTTTCACGAAAAATCTTAACAAAGCCCCTTCCTTTAAATGCGAAACGCTTCGTCACCGAACTTATGACATCCTGTCATTCTGACAGCAGAAATGTCACCACTGACAACCGATTAAAAAAAGATAACTCGATAAGGCTGCTTTCACATCCTAAATACTGCATCTATAGAAAATAAATGCTACAACCACCCCCCCTTTAATAGTATTTCCTGCGGATATGATACGCTGGAAATACACAATAAAGAAAACAGAAAAGTACTGACTAATAAACAAAGACAACCAGCTAGGTCCTTCAAACACCAGCTGACTACGACCATTACAATACCAAAGAAAGATCCTCCTATGTACCTAACTAGACACTGACTCGTGTACCGGTTAGGCTAAGTAACTAGAGTCTAATGCCCTTCATAGAAAACGAATGCTCCCTTTACTCACTGCCGATACCCTAACACTACCCAAGCTCTCAGGATAATGTAGAGTACTAAGAAGCGAATGAGAGAAAAACGCTCGGTGCGGTGCATAGAAGAAACTACAACGTGACAATTTAAAGTCACGTACACATATAGAAATACAAACAAAAGATTAAAATAGTCTTACATAATGATCACATAGCACTGGTTTAATAAACTAGAGAAACAGTGCTATGTAGTTACGTTAGGTATTGGAGACTGCTCCTCCTGATACTTCAGGATGTCCTTGATATGGTACTCCCCAAGATCCTTACCGTCCAGATCTGACAGCCTATATACTAAAGGGGATCGTTTAGCAGTCACCACACATTTAAGGAACTTAGGAGCTAGCTTAGCAGTAAAATTCTTGGCCTTGTTGGACAGGTAGAACGTGCGTTTGTAAACTATCTGTCCCACTTTCAGCTCTACATGCCTTTTTCTGAGGTTGTAATACTTTTCATTACGCTGGTGGGCAACGTTCAAATGTTTCCTCACCTGGTCGTAAATGCGTTGTATTTCTCTCAGCTTGACACCGAAGGCTGATGGATCGTCTACAGAGACTGAAGTAGGATGGCACGCGATATCTGTCTGCCTGTACAGCACTCCATCCCCAATAAATTCCCTACCATGTACCAAAAAGTAAGGGGTGAAACGAGTTGCTTCGTTAACTGCAGTGTTTAAAGCACACTGTATCTCAACCAAGAACTGATCCCAAGACTTGTGTTGTGAATTCACATAGCATGAGATCGCTTGAACCACATTGCGAATAGCTCGTTCCGCCTGATTAGTTTGGGCATGATACCTAGGGTTATAATATATATTAGGTACATTGTATTTAGCCAACAGATCCTTAAATGGCTTACTCACAAACTGAGGGCCATTATCCATGTAAATAGTCTTGCAGACTCCGTGCACGAGAAACACACTCTTCTCTATGAACCTCGCGACTACAGCGCCTGTGGCAACCCGAACAGGGCACAACATGACGTATTTGCTAAAGTAGTCGGAGACCACGATCAGGTGTACGTTTCTATTGCTCGAAGTGGGAAAGGGACCAAGCAGATCGACAGAGATAGCTTCGAATGGCTTCGAAACCCGCTTCGGGCTACCCATTAGGCCGGGACGAGACGTATTTACGGGTTTGTACTGCTTGCATGTTTCGCAATTCCCAACATATTCTTTGACGTCCTCGTACATCTTGGGCCAGTAATAATTTAGGGCTAACCTTTTATGCGTCTTCCAAACGCCACCATGGGCACTAAGTGTGTCATCGTGGTACTTAGAGAGCAGGGGCAAGCGATCCTCCTGAGGTACCACCAGCTTCCAGTCAAAGTCTGAAGTCAAAGAATATTTATTTTTAGTTAACCAAGAGAGTCCAAGCACAATCTGAGGTCGCCGTTCGCCTTCTCCACCATGACCACTGGAGAGTTCCAGGCGGACTGAGACGGGGACACTACTCCCATCTCCAGCATTCGGTCCAGCTCGGCTTCCAGGGCCTTCTGCTTAAGGGGAGAGAGCGGATAATAACGCTGCTTGATCGGCTTGCTGTCACCAGTGTCAATGACATGGTGCACAAGTGAGGTCCGACCTAAACCCACCTTATCAGTGTTCAACGAGTCGAACTTTTCAATGACCTCGTTGATTACACACCTTTGTTTAGTTGTCAGGTTGTCGTAATCCTCGAGGCCACCGTTAAGGGACACAGACTCTATAGGATTATTATCACTAAAGCTATCAAGACTAATATTTTGTAAAATTAACTTATCACTTAACTTAAATTGTTGCCAGAAATCCACTCCAAATATCATGGAGGTGGTTATACCTGGGACAACATAGAACTTGACAACTCGGATAACCGAATTGTACTCAATTGGCAAAGAGATACAACCCAGACATTGCAAGTGAGTGCTGTCTGCAGTTGTAATACGAAAAGTAGGATTGATACTCACAAGATCAAAACCCAGTTCCAAGAAGATGCGGTGCGCTCCCTTACCTAGTATAGAGCAGGAGGCACCGGAATCTAGAAGGCCTAAGACATTTAAATTTAAAACCTTAACAACTAGATACGGTCTAATGTCACTATCCCGTTTAGGAAACAGGACCTTATCAGAAATAGACTCAGATACAGAGTGATGCACAGAGTTCCTAATAAGGCCCTGGCCTACGCGTTTTTTGACTTGCTAGTACAGTGTGAGCAGTCTGGGGTCTTGACTCCTTTGAGACCACACCGGAAACACACCAGCTCCCTTGACTGTGTGCAGCTGTATGCAGTGTGACCGCCCCCGCCGCAACGAAAGCATTTGCGATCGTGGGGGGTAACCGGCGTCTCCACTGCAGACACCTGCTTAGCGGGCTTTTGTACACCTTTGTTCTTAAGCTGGTGTAAGTCAGATGTAATCTCAAACTTGTCAAGAGCAGGCTCATGGAAAGCGTCTGCCCTAGTACGCGCAAGCTCCAAGCGCTTACCCAAACGTCTCAAGTCATCTACAGAGTTGACATCATGCAAGGCCAGTTCCTTCATGTAGTCAGGTCTAATGTTGTGCATGAGAATGTCCAGCTGTTCCTCACTGGGCATCTTACATGACAACCTTGAGAACATGGCTTGCATCGTACATATATAGTTAACCAAGGACTCAGAGCGGGCTTGTGTACGCTGTCTTATCTCGTTCCTGAGGCGGTAATCATAATCAGGAATATCGAAGGTATCTCTAAGCTCACTAATAAGATCCTCATATGAGATGAAGTTAGCTTTGTTTGTACGGAACCAAGACAAAGCCGGTCCATCCAACAGGTCGGAGAAAGCCATAAGGAGTCTAGGCTTAGTAACCTCCCGAGCACATCTAAGTTCCTCTAATCTCTCTAAAAACACACGTACACAAGTAGAACCATCATATTTTAAGTTAAATGAACATAAGTTAAGGGGACGTTCTTTATACACTATGTTACATGTAGAACTATTCCTACTTGAACTAGCTCGCACCGAGCGGTCCTCTCTCACTACTGGTGAAGTATATTCCACCTGGTCACGACCCGAAGGATCATCACCATCATCATCCGAACCTTCGGATTCAGAATCACTACTGGGTTCAGCCCTAGCGATGATCTTCACTAGCCTACCACGAATATCCACCAGGTCGGGGCAATCCAGACCACAACGAGCTAACCTACTCAATAAGTAGTTGGCCCTGATAGACACCCTAAGACGAGAATTATTATTGGCCAAAAACTCACCTGACTGAAGAGCCTCCTCCAACTCGGAGACCTTCGGAAGGCAGGTCGAGAGCTCAGCCGATGCATCAGCGGGTACCGGAGCACTCGCTTTGATGCTACCTCGCCGGACGAGTCGGTGTGCCGTTCTTAGCTCACTCCGAAGGCCAGACACTGTCGTTTCCGGTTCCACTGAAATACCCATGTGGGACAGCTCGTTAGCAAGTTCATCCTTTCTTAAATAATTAATATATTTTTTCATCTGTGCCATTATGTAAAAATTTACTTACAACAATTATAAAGATAAAATGGCACAGATAGGGATCAATTACAAAGTAAAAATGTTAATTGAGTTACAACAAAGTGTACTAAGTTAGGTAATTATGTTTCAAATTGACTTTTAGAATTTAACAAAGATTAAGGGTATACTAAGAGAGAAAAGTTTCTAAATTTTCTGATAACACAGTTCAGGTTAATAATTAAAATTACAAGGTATCAACATACCTTCAAAAAAAAATTTATAATTACACAGAGTGAAATTCACTAAGTTAACACAGAGGTGAAGCTATAGAATAATATATGTAATATATTAATCTATGCTAATATAATATTACAATAAATATATGTGTGCACCATAAAAAGGAACATAACAAAGAAAAGAAACACAATAAGAAAAGAAGTGGGTATGCCAAATAAAATCAAAAAGTTTTTCCAAAATCACAGCTATTTTAAATTTTTGAATTTAGAATTTTGTGTCTTTTCCAGCCAAAGATGTAGGAAGCTGGAAGAAGACGAAAGGGAAGGTTTTGTGCTTAGCTGCTAGCACCACCAATTAACGTCCTGGAGCGTCTCGGACGATTCCAGAATGGTTTCGCCAGAGATAACCAACTATGCACACACACCAGACTGAGACTACCGCAGAGTAGACCCAGAGATTTGCCACTACGTTGGGAGCCAATTTGTAACACTAAGATGATCAGTGTTACTCACCAACTAGCGCGAGGTAGCTATGCAGAGAACTCTTTCCCAGGGCGCCTTACTACAGAGATTCCAGTGTGCGTGCAAGGGTAGGCCAGGGCTCTGACGAAAACAGTCAGGTAGGGTGTACACACATATATTTATATAACACAGAGATACACAGAGACACACAGAGAGCTTATTCACTGATAGACACAAATATCACAGGTACACAGAAGTATAGTCAGTGCTTAGGTACTTATGCTACTAAGCTACACATAAGTAGTGGATTTACTGGCCTGCAGAGTGAGCTGAGTGAGAGTGACTGCCTGTTGTTACTGCCAGGTGATGACGGCAGATACCTCTCACATGAGAAGCTCGTGTAGTCCGCACTTCCACGTTGTCGTACCACGTGCAGCCCACTAACTTATAGGTGCGGCACCAAATATCTTATCCGGCAACTAGCCCCGTAGTAAAAAAACCCTGTCATGAAAGAGACGACAAATTAAGATCTTGGCTGCGCGACAGACGACAATCGACCCGCTTTGCAAAAGAAGAAGTGACTCACCAGTTTTCTGGGTAAAATGTAGCAAGATGCAATGCAGCAACCCAATCACAGCCCGTTAGGCCACGCGAGGTAACAAATAATCGCGCTTGAGCGAAAAACTGATTCGCGGCACAGTCTCAGAGCAAAAGAAAAAAACTACCCCAAAGCAGCTCTCGGTCAAAAGTCCTGTCTTTCACGAAAAATCTTAACAAAGCCCCTTCCTTTAAATGCGAAACGCTTCGTCACCGAACTTATGACATCCTGTCATTCTGACAGCAGAAATGTCACCACTGACAACCGATTAAAAAAAGATAACTCGATAAGGCTGCTTTCACATCCTAAATACTGCATCTATAGAAAATAAATGCTACAAAATTATTAGTTGCTTCACGAGATGCTGGTAATAGTAATCATGATAATGAAATATTATCAATTGTTGAAGAATTAAAGGAAGCTAAGATAATAAAAGGATAAATCTACATACACTAAGGATTTAATATCAGTACTTTAGTATCATTCATACAGTATAGAAATAATTTAAATATTTAAACACTGCACGTTATTAAAAATTAAATTAATAAAGCCGTACCAAAATGAGTAAAGCTGATGTAGTAAATGAAATTCATAGACCTGCTAGGGTTAATTTTCCAAGAAGAAATGTTATTATGAAAGATATAGATGATTTATGGCAAGCGGATTTAATTGATATGCAATCAACTTCTAAAGAAAACAAAAATCATAGATTTATTCTTGCAGTTATTGATACATTTTCAAAATTTGCATGGGTTTTACCATTGAAAAGTAAAACCAAAGATATTGTATATGACGCTTTTAAAATATTATTAAGTAAAGGCCGTATCCCGAAAAATCTGCAAACTGATAATGGTACGGAATTTTACAATAATAAGTTCCAAAAACTCATGAAATCTTATAATATTAATCATTACTCAACCTTTTCAACAAAAAAGGCCTCTATAGTTGAACGATTTATAAGAACATTAAAGTCTATGCTGTACAAAGAATTTAGTTTAAACAGCAGTTATAATTGGGTGGATAGCACTCTCAACTCTGTTGTTTATAAATACAATCACTCATACCATCGAACAATTGATGATATACCTGCAAACATTGATAATATTAATAAAAAACGCTTACTGAATAGATTTATAAGTTTGCGTAAAATAAATAATAAAACTAGTAAGTACAAATTAAATGATTACGTGCGTATCAGTAAGCATAAGGGAACATTTGCAAAAGGATATACTCCCAACTGGTCCACAGAAATTTTTAAGATAAGAAAAGTACAAAATACTGTACCTTACACGTACTTACTTGAAGATTCAAGAGGTACCCCTATTTTAGGGGCTTTTTATACACAAGAGCTTCAAAAAACGAAGCATTCCGATGTATATTTGGTGGAAAAAGTTCTTAGAAGAAAAGGAAATAATGTTTTAGTAAAATGGTTAGGAATGCCTTCTGCTGAAAACAGCTGGATTGATAAGTCGAATATATTGTAGAAAAACGTATTTATTAAGCTTTTTATTCAAGATTGATTAGTCTTATAATGTGTATTGGAGAGAGCAGTCTTATAAATTGGCTCATAAATAAATTGCCAGTTGAATTGCACTTACCAGGATACAATTATTGTGGTCCGGGAACAAAGCTAATCAAGAGACTTTCACGAGGAGATAAAGGTGTTAATAAATTAGACGAGTACTGTAAAGAACACGATATTGCATATCACAAGTCATTAAACTTAAAAGATCGTCATAAGGCAGATTTAATTTTGTTAAAAATGGCAACAAAACGTGCTGTTGCACCTGATGCGAGTACTGGAGAAAAATTGGCTGCCCGGCTAGTAAGCAATGTCATGTTAGGAAAAATTAAAACTGGTTCGGGGTTGAGAACACGTAGCAAAATATCTTCTAATAAACCAACATCTGGAAAAGGACTTAGAAATAAATTTACAAATATCATTAATGTGACAAAAAGACGCTTGAAAAATATAAAACCAAAATGCAAAAAAGCAGCGATTGAATTAGCTATGGCTGCAGTCAAAGAGTTAGCTAATAATTCATCTATAAAACTTCCTCGTGTTATTCCCATACCGAAAACTGGTGGCGTATTGCCTTTAATTCCTATTTTTGCGGGGCTATCAGCAGCGGGAGCTTTAGCTGGTGGTGCAGCAGGTATTGCTAAAACCATAAATGAATTTAAAATGGCTAAACAACTATATAATGAATCGAAGAGGCACAATGAAAAAATGGAAGCGCTTTGCATTGGAAAAGGATTACATCTTAAATCTCATAAAAATGGACTTGGAATTTTCGTATCGAAAGAAAAAAACTAATACATCGGCTACCCAACAGAGCATTATCCAACTTCGACATTTTAAAGTACGGAAAGAGTATTCCTTATTTCAGAGGAGTTTTTATGAGAGATGAACTCCCTAAATACCCTTTCAATATAGAATGTGGAGTTATTAATTTAGATAGTTCTCAAAATCCTGGCTCGCATTGGGTAGCCTATGCAAAACACATGGACTATATTGAATACTTTGACAGTTATGGAAATCTTAAACCACCAAAAGAGTTAATAAAATATGCAGGTACGAAAATACGCTATAATTACGATAATATACAACGCGATCACCCATTTAACTGTGGCCACCTTTGTTTAAGATTCTTAAAAAAGTTTTGGCTTAAGCAAGGAATAAAATAAGCATGACCGTACAAAACAGCTCAGTATGTAAGCATGTCTAAAACAGTAACTATCTCAGGAAATAAATCAGAATTAATTTCATATTTTCATCCACCATTATTTTTAACCGATCAATACGAGTGTGGTTTACTATACTTTTCTATATTAGGCTCTCAGATTAATACCAGCAATCTGACTGTTATCAGAATCGAATGTGATTTAGTAAACGGGTCATATTCTAACGGATTACCAAATCATATTATTCATGAATTTTTAGTTCCGTTATCAAACAATACTACACATCATCAGTTCATAGAAATACCACATAACATTATCTATTTTCCAGTAAAAAAAGATATTATTTCATCTATATCTGTTAAAATTCTTGATCAATTTGGGTGTTGCATTAATATAGGACAAGAATATATTGAACTACGACTTCATTTAAGAAAAACACAATGATTTTACATTATAAAACAGCTGCAAATAGTAAGAGACATATTTACTCTAAAACCTCTAAGGTGTGCACACGTAAGAATAAACTGAAGAAATTAACCAAAGAGAATAAAGATTTCCTGAAAGCTTTAGGTTTTAAGCTATGAATATGTTACAAATATCCGAATTGCCACATTTTGATAATTCTATTGAGAGTTATGAAGTCCATTCTTACAACCCCTATAACAACAGTTTTAGAGAAAATGATGAAATTAGAATCCCCATACACCAACAAGATATATACGTGTTACCGTCCGCTAGTTCACTTTACATCGAAGGTCAAGCAACGTTTTATGGAAAAGATGGAAATCCGATAAAGAAACCGATTACATTTACCAATAATCCTGTCATGTTCCTGTTTCATGATATCAGATATGAAATAAATGGTATAGAAATAGACCGAATTAAAAATTCTGGAATAACATCAACAATAAAGTCATATGTTTCAATGAATGATGCTGACAATAAAATTGGAGCCCTATGGGGGTGGCATTTAGGTGGATTTAAAAGTGACGGACATTTCAGTGCTATTTTTCCTCTATCCAAAATTTTAGGGTTTGCCGAGGATTATAATAAAATTATAATGAATTGTAAACATGAACTTATACTGAATAGAAGCAACACTAATCTAAACAGTATTATAGTAACTGATGATGTTACACATTTTAAAATAGATGTACAAAAAGTGCAATGGCGTGTCCCTCATATAAAAGTATCAGATCGTGACCGAGTGATACTTCTTAAGCATTTAGAACGAGATAAACCTGTTCAGATATCATTTAGAAATTGGGATCTATACGAATATCCGTTGCTTCCTAAAACTACAAAGCATTCTTGGTCGATTAAGACGGCATCACAATTAGAAAAACCCCGATATGTAATATTTTGTTTACAAACTAATAGGAGAAATAATAAAAGCAAGGACAGTTCATTGTTTGATCACTGTGACGTTACAAACGTTACATTATTTTTAAATTCTCAGTATTATCCATATGAGCCCCTTGGTTTAAATTTTGCGGAAAATAAATATAGTATATTATACGAAATGTATGTCAGATTTCGTCAGTCGTATTACAACTGTCCTGCAGATCCCTTACTTGATTTTACAAATTTCAAAGAAAAGGCACCTGTATTCATTATTGACTGCTCGAGGCAAAACGATAGTTTGAAGACAGGTCCTGTAGATGTGCGTCTTGAGATTGAATGCTTAACACCAATACCTGATAATACTACAGGATACTGCTTGATTATTAACGACCGTCTGGTGGAATATAAACCTTTGAGTAACATAGTGCGTAGACTATCATGACTATCTTTGTAGATGTTCAAGGTTTTAAAACAGAAGCAAATGAATTTATTGTCAAAGAAATAGCTATATTATGTAATAAGAAAATGAAGGTTGTTGCATTTCTGATTAAAGCACCTTTCCCATTTTATGATTTAACGAAACAAGAAAGACGGCAAGTTTCTTGGATTGAGCGTAATAAAGGAATACACTGGGGTGAAGGATTTATACCATACTCAAATTACCAGCATTTAATTAAAAAAATATTAAAAGATAAACATATCTACACTAAAGGTTTGGAGAAGGTATCATGGTTAACATATATGTTAGAAGACAATAATGTTACTATAAATAATTTAGAAAATGTAGGATGTCCTAGTTTCTTAAGCTTGTATGATGATTATAAAGATGTGTTTAGTTGTATTTATCACAACAGGAGTTGTGCTTTAAAAAATGTATTATGTTTAAGTAAATGGTGTATTGATAATAAACTTTCATTATAAACAGTTTGTGTTTTACTTTTATATGTACAGATTGTGTTGACGAATTAAGATATCTATTTGTAAAAGAAACGAACATATAAAATTATTCTAAAAAACTATCCTAATATTAGGATAGATTGACTGTCTACCGTTAAGCTACTAAAAGCAATAAAGCCAGAGTACCTATAAATTACTGACAGTCATTTTTATGGTATCATTTGATTCCTACAATTGTAGTTAAAATGGCGTTAAATATTGGAGATCGAGTACAGGTTATGATAGTAGAAAAACGATTAAGTGGTCTTCATATAGTAAAGATTTTATACTATGAAAAATATAATGCTATATTAATACCTGACCATAGAAACAAGGGTAGATGTTCTAAAATCCGTTTCAAAGGCCTTATATTATGGGCTCGAATAATTAGAATAGATAATGATCTGGTCGATCTGATTGAAGAAAGTGATTAGGTATTGGTGAGTAATAACTCTAAACAGTCTGAACTACATATGATTATGCGGTACATGATATAATGAATTGAATGAATAGTGAAAATTGGGGTTGCCAGATCTCTGTGATCTGGAAACCCCAATTTTCACCTACTTCTGTGAGAGCAATTTTGAGCTCACGAAGCGTGATTGGGGGAGGGTTTCGTTGTTTTACGCATCTGCCTAGCTCGTCCCAAGCATGCTCGATCGGGTTGATATCCGGGCTGCGCGCTGGCCACTCCATACGAGTAATGTTCATCTCTTGAAGGTAGTCATTCACAATCCTACCTGTATGAGGTCGGGCATTGTCATGCATAAATATAGCATCCTCACCTAAATTGACCATAAATGGACCAACGTGATCATTGAGGATTTCTTCCACATATCTTACGCTAGTTAAAGAGCCGTTTTCTATGATCACCAGCTCTGTGCGACTTTCAGAAGAAATTCCGGCCCACACAAGTACAGACCCACCACCGTAGGCTACTTTTTCTTCGATGCATGCTTGCTTGAATCTTTCCCCTGGTCTTCGATACACTCTGTGTCTTCCATCGTGCTTGTAGAGCATAAATTTTGATTCGTCGGAGAACATAACTTTTGACCAATCTTCAATACTCCAATTTACGTGGCTCTGGGCATACCTTAGTCTCGAAATACGATGCCCACGCTCCAGTTTAGGGCCGTTTGCAGGTCTAAGGGGTTTTAAGTTAGATTCAGCAAGCCGACGTCTTACTGTCCATGCACTTGGGTTACTTCCTCCGAGGCGTCGAAACTGATTGGTGAGTTCAGTTCCTGTGAGAAAGCGATTTCGAAGCATGGTGTTCACCAAGTATCGGTCTTCTCGTGCTGTGGTACACCTGGTTCTGCCCGTTCCTGGTCTGCGTAGGTTAGAACCAGTTTCTTCGTAACGTCGGAGAACTCTTTGTACTGTTGACAGCGACACACCGACAGTCCTGGCTGTATCGCGCTGACTCCGGCCGGTTTCCAGCATTGTAAGTATTCTGGTGCATTCTTCAGGCGTAAGCGACATAATTTCAGCTTGATTAATGAATATAGAGCACTATCAACATGGTTTATGTACCCATATAAATGACAGATTACAAACAAAAGCAACACCAAATGCTGTAATTTCGTAGTTCCATCTTCGAAAGTGGCCCTTTTTCAAATTTGATTTTTTTATGATATAACTTTACAATAACTAAGAAGTTTTAATACCTTCATTTAAGGAGTATTACATTGTCTATTAAATACAATTTATTGCATTAACCTAGCATTTTTAGTTTCCGAGATTTTTAGGATTCTTTAAGTGACCCGGATTCATTGCTCTCGAGTGTAGTTACAAGTGAAGCTAATAAAAGCGTGATAAAAGAAGACAAAATTTTAACAAAACAGCAATTCTATTTTCCCACAACAACTGCTGCTCTAGGGATAGCCGTGCTGGCAGAGACGCCGGGCGGCGTCTGCTAAGTAAGAAAAATGTGTTAAATAATAATAAATGATTTTCTAGGCTTACGTAAGGAATCTATGAACTACTCGTGGAGTCGTAATAGTAATGTCATCATCGAAATTAGGTCCGTGTTTTTAGGTTAACAGTATTTAACCACTTGTGTACCTACTCTAGCTGATAAAATTGATAAGTGATGTTGAATGTGTCGTTGCTATTTACAGATGACCAACTACTACACTACTAACCTACTGAAAATTTTATCACAATGTCTAATTACCATTTTGAAAAGGCTACATTTTCTATTGTGTGCGAGCGTCTGTGTGTATGTCTGTGTCGAGCCTTTTCCCAACCCAGTTGGGATCGGCTTTTCAGTCTAAATTGCGAGGCGGCTGAACTCTAATATTTTCCGTGAAACAACTGCTTCGCGCAAAAGAGAGAGTTGCTGTTGGTTCGGGCGTTTTCCCACTGTTAAGGCCTGAGGCGTGCGTGAAACTCTCACGACTCATGTCACTCCACCGTCGGCGTCGTCTTGGACCTGCTTCTGTAAGTACGACAGCGAGCAGCCCTCTCGTCGTTCTCAGGCACCCGGTCTTCCAGCCTACAGGTAGGGGGCGTCAGCATCGGCATCGAGCCCTCGATGAAGTATCTGGAGCTCGTACTCGATAGCCGGTGGAACTTCGGACATCACTTCCGAAGTTCGGTCCCAAAACTGAGGGGGGCATCAGCCGCAGGGGACCCAACGCTCCCTACAGGAGACTGTACCTGGGGACGTGCGAAGTATGGCCACGTGCAATGTGACTAGATTGCTGAGCCCGCAGAGAGTGATGGCCGTCAGGGTGATAAGAGGATACCGCACGATCTCCGGTGAGGCGGCATGTCTCCTAGCCGGGTCCCCTCCATAGGACCTGGAAGCGAGAGAGCGTCACTATTTAGTGGCCCTAGTTAATCGAGGCCCAGCGGTCCCTGCTCCACCAGGAAACCATGGAGGAGACGCGGTGCTCTCTCCTACCGGTTGTCACAGATACTTACTGGGCTCGGTAGCTTCGGTAAGTATCTGTGGCAAAGACACTGGGAAACCACGGCCGAGTGCCAGCACTACGAGGACCGCAGCGATGACACAGCGCTCCACACACTGGTGGAGTGCACGGCGTGGGCGCAACAGCGCCAGGTCCTCGTGGTGGGTCTGGTCGTGGACACTCTCTCGCTGAAGACCATGGTGCGAGCCATGATCTCCAGCAGGAGTAAGTGTGACTGCGCCGCCTCTTTCTGCGAGTAGGTCATGCTCTTAAAAGAGGCGGCGGGGCGGGAGCGGGAGAGAACTCTCCCATCCAAGCTGAGGGGCTGCTCACCGTCCTAGAAGCAGGCCATAGACGGCAGCGTGACGTGAGGGATTCACGCACGCCCCCCCACATAAGAAGCGGAATGACACCCGAAAACCCCCCAAAGACCCCTAAGCGAGGCCGCAGTGGTAGCCGTAGGTCTGTTGGGAGTCCTGGGATATCCTTCCGAGGGCTTACCCGGGGCTCCCAACCGTAGGCTGTAAGGCATTACGTGAGGGTTTTCAGTCGGTAGGAGTCAGGCATAGCATCTACGATGGGATTTTCCCTCACTTTAAAAAAAAGGTCCCCCGGTCTTGGGCAAAAACATGTCTACGGCACCCTCGCCGCAGATTGCGGAACTTGGGTAGGAGAGTTATCTCCCGTAGAAAGACGCGGCAGGGCGGCGCGGCGTTCCAATTTTTCCCGCTGGAGCTCATGGCTCGCCCCATGGTCTCCAGCGATAGATTCCACATTCAGACTTGACACGAGGACCTGGCGCTGTCGTGCCCACGCTGAGTACTCTACCAGTGTGTGGAGCGCTGTGTCCTCGCTGCGTTCTTCGTAGTGCTGGCACTCTCTTGGTGTATTCGTCACAGATTCTTCAAGAAGCACCCGAACCCATTTATCAATGCGGGTACGAGTAGTCACAGCCTGCGGCTGTCCATTTCAACGCTGCAATAATCTTATTTCAAATCTCATAACCTATTACGTGGTACTAAAATAAATGACTCTGCCTATTCCTTCGGGGTTAACGGTGTGAGTATATAAGTAGGTATGTGGTTTTTTTATAACACTAATGTGGCAGACAAGCTTACGGGAATCGGGATAACATGATGGAAAGTAGTCACCGTAGCACAGACGTTTGCAACACCAGTGGCGCTACCGACCCTGCAATTATACATGTGTGCAGTCAGCTGTGGAGTTCTGAATGAGCTCCAGCTGCGGCAACTCAATGTTCTCATCCACCTCCAAGGGAAGATCGGTGTTCCACTGAAAGATCAGGTCATCTGTCGTATGGGATACTGAAAACGGAAAAATATATTTCACGGCATTTTTATGTTTATTTGGTAACGTGGTACCTATTTATTACCCGACTGCCGAAGAAAGGAGGGTAATGTTTTTCGAGACAATGTATGTATGTATGATGTATGTCCATTTCTGTGTCACGCCCTACAGCCTGACCAGCTTCACGGATTTTGACATGCGAGGTGTCATTTAATTCATAGTGATTGTCTGAGTGACACTAGGTATAAAAAAATACTGAAAAATCAAAATGGCGGATTTTTGGCGACAAAACATTTTACCATTTCAGTTGTATTTTTACTTTGCAGTCGGGTTTTTTGTTTTCTTAATACTTAAATAATTTCTTGTTATATAAAAAATAAGCCAAATGTCTGTATGTTATTTATTACTCCACACTTAGCTTTATTAGCATCTCTATGAATGGGGTTAAAAAATAAAACTACCTTTTCAATAACATCCCCGTAGTAATTACTAGACGTTCTAACATCCCCTTTACCTATAAGTGCCCCACATCATGTTCTCAATATCCCAATATTCAAATACGAAAGCTTTCATTCTAAGAGGGCTTTTGTAGTCAAAGTTTGTCGCTATACAGAAAATTATCGTTTCAAGGACTCGTAAGATGTAGGCCAAGGGCCATTGAGGACCCTTGAGCTTGTGAAGTCAGCTTGTTCTTATCGAATATGTCTGATCAGGAGGGTTATAAATAGGATCGATCGGGAAAATGCTTAAGTATCGATGATATATCCCCCCCGCTCTGCCGCGCAAGCGTAAGGACGTGTTTGTGTGCGCTCTGTGTTTATTAAATTGTTGCATCAAGAAAACCTTAAAAAACCGTGAAAATATTGTGCAAAGTTGAAAATAGGAACAATAAATAAGTGAAATTTCTAAATCGGAGTACAAAGCAACAGCTATAAACTGCAAAATTATTCAGTGAAAATATCAAGAGTGTGTTACGAACTATGCAGTTAAGTTAAATCTACCTTCAATACTACCTTATCGCACTCAGCTGCTTTATACGACAACTGCCACAACAGAAGAACAATTTTCACTGGCTACGTAACTGTTAATGTGGTGCAGTGGTTAAGCCTACAGTGATACACACGAAGTCGACAGTTCAAATCCAGTATATAGCAATTCACTTTTTGTAATTTAATTTGGCAGCTTACTACAAAGAAATGTCAAAGTTGGCTCGTACACCACCAAATCATAACAATCCCTCCCGTTCGGAAATGGACGTATGGCAGCCTCGTGCACAGGAGTTACATATAAAAAATAACAAAACTAAAAGGCCAAAGCGGCGCTGCCCTTCGATGGAGAATGAATCTGCCAATGATGACAATTTAGACGAATTTAAAAGGGAAATTAAAGACATGATCCAAAGTATGATGACGCTACAGAACTCCCGTATGGACAAATTAGAAGCTTACATTTTAGAAATAAAAAATACAAACATTAGCATAGAAAAAACTAATACAGACATTGAAAGATCCATGACATTCTTATCTGAACAATTAACTTCAATGGAATCAAATATTAGCCGATTAGAAAAACAGTGTAACTCAATGCAAGCAGAAATAACGGCACTTGATGAACGTTTACAAATTCTTGATCGTTCAACCGTAAAGACTAGTATCGAACTTCGTAACGTACCAAAAAGGACCGATGAAACGAAAAGTATGCTGTATGACTTATTAATGAAACTATCCAAACACATTGGTACCAATATGCAAGAATCCGATATACGCGACGTCTCGCGAGGTCCATCGAAACGAGAAAACCGACGTTCGGCGTTAATAGTGGAATTTATAACTTGCCTTGCTAAAAGTACATTCCTATCAGCAGTAAGAGAATACAACAAGCGAAATCCTAATAATAAAATAAATTCTTCACATCTGGGTATAGCCGAACCAATTGCACCTGTATACGTTGCTGAGCTACTGACGACAAGCTCCAAACGCCTCTTCTACTTGAGCAGAAACTGGGCGAAAGCGAACAACTACAGTTTCTGCTGGACAAATAATGGCCGAATTATGCTAAAGAAAAGTTCAGACAGTCAGATCATTGTAATCAAAACAGAGTCACAACTAAACGATCTATCCGCACCGACAAACATGTGACTAGTAATAAGGCTGCTCTCTGAAATACGCAAGGAAATTATTCTATATGCATGCTTTTTGTACGTTTTCATTTTTTGTTATTATTATGCCAATAATCAATATTACACACAAACAATACAACACACAATACACGCAAATAAAAACGGTCTAAAAATTAAATACAAGCTAAACACAGGAAACAAATATCAAAATCACATACATCACATGATATCCCTAATCCAGAACCAAACACGCATTTTATATCCGTGTCATCTTTATTTATTTATTTATTTCAATTTTATTTTTGTTAAGAAATATTTTACATACATCGGTAAAAAATGGCGACTGTAAATGAACTTACTGACAATATTGACGAATTTTCGGTCTCGGAAACTCATAATTGCGCTCCGGAACAAACCAAATTATATTTAAAACAACCTAATACTTTTATAAAAATTCTATCACAAAATATTAGATCAATTAACCGCAATCTACTGGAACTTCAAACGTTACTGCACCGTATAAATGTGGATTGTGATGTCTTGGTCTTGACAGAGTGCTGGTTAGCATGCAACAGTAACGCAAACATTCCCATATTGCAAAGCTATAGTTACAATGTACAAAACCTCCAATCATATAAATAAAAATGATGGTGTTGTGGCTTATGTAAGGTCTGGTTTGCGGGCCACATGCGAGGAGCTTGACTTTGGTCAATCAGCATCGGGATTAATTATAAAACAGGATTCCGAGGTGGCGATTCTGTGTGTATACCGGTCACCATCAACCTATAACATTGATCCTTTTTTAGATGCACTTAGTAGTATTTTGCTATCCCTTACTAACTACAAGACTGTTTCTATAACAGGAGATATTAATATTGATATCAGACCAGAGTCTGAGGATGAACGAGCACCATTGTATCTCACTAGTATGGCCTTTCTTGGATTTCTACCAGCACACACTGTGCCGACTCGCCTCAAGACTTGTCTGGATCATATAATGTTACGAACGAAGTCTAATCCGATTACCTTCATATACAACACAGCGATAACAGATCACTGCGCCTGCCTACTTTGTATACCCTCTCGTACTCAAAACAAACACAAACTGCCTACTAAAATTGTCCATAAGGTAGACTATGAGAAACTAGACACATACATGTCAAACGTAGACTTCTCCCCCATCCTCTCTATGTCCAACGCAAATGATGCTACAGACACCTTTTTGAGCATATTGAAGCCTGTGATAGAACAATCCACATTACGAGTGAAAATACCGGCAAATAAAATAACACTTAAACCTTGGATTACCCCAGGACTACTACGCTGTATTCGAAACCGAGACGCTCTACACAAAAAAACCAAACAATCACCGGAAAACTATTCACTGTATGTAACATACAAACGCTACAGGAACTTCTGTACAAAACTTTTGAAGAAGGCTAAAAGACAATTTGATGCTAGTGAGGTTGATAAAGCTTGTCAAAATCCTAAAAAACTCTGAAACACAATAAAAAGTATAACAAACACATCGAAACAAATCAGCACACCAAACCAACTTTTACTGCAGACTACATCACCTACTCAGTCGTGTAATGAGGTGAATCGGTATTTTGTGGGCATTGGAAGGATCTTGGCCGATGGCATTGCGAAGGACTGTACCACCATGTCTGATAAACTTTATGGCACTGGGAAGAACTTAAAATCCTTTGTTCTAGAGCAAACAGATACCCTCGAGGTATTGTCTGCTATAAAATCACTAAGAGCTAATGCCGCTACTGGTTGGGACGGCATCTCTCCAGCTGTTATAAAACGCTACGCATTAGTCCTTGCACCTATTCTAAGCCATATCTTCAACCAGTGCTTTGAAACGGCTACATTTCCTACTTCTTTAAAAAAAGCCATCATCCATCCTATCTTTAAGGGTGGTGATGGTCGATTACCGGGGAACTATCGGCCTATAGCAGTTTTGCCTGGTTTATCGAAGATACTCGAGCGGCTGATCAACAACAGACTCGTGGAATACTTGGAGCGATTCAAACTACTCTCCTCTCAACAGTTTGGTTTCCGCAAAAACAAATCAACAGCTGATGCGGTCAATGACTTGCTGAATTATGTCGTGGAAAATTTAGACGCCAAAAACAAGGTTTTAACGATATTTTTAGACCTTGCAAAGGCTTTTGACACGGTCCCGATTTCTGTGCTACTACCTAAGCTGGAATACCTAGGAGTTAGGGGTCATACACTGGAACTGTTTAGGAATTATCTCACGGGTCGCTCACAGATGGTTGTAGTGGACAATCACTACAGTGACGAATTAGCAATCGAGTACGGTGTCCCACAGGGGAGCATACTGGGACCTACATTGTTTCTTGCCTTTATCGACGACCTCTGCAACCTCACCATTCCAAATGCAAAAATTGTTTCCTTTGCAGATGATACAGCTATTACTTTCTGGGCTGAATCTTGGTCAGACCTGCAGCTTACCGGCCAGAATGGTTTCAATGTGGTACTGCGCTGGCTTTTGTCACACAAACTGACCCTAAATATTAATAAAACAAATTTTATGTGCTACACAATTCAGAAATCTTCCCAACCTAAAATACCACCCCTAACTATAACAGCTCATTTGTGCCCATCTGGCACAGAAACTACTTGTCAATGCCTCAACCTCACTCGGGTAAACCAGTCCAGATACCTCGGCATAGTGTTGGACGAAAATTTAAATTTTGTTAAACATATTATGACACTTACAGGCCGCACACGAAAACTAATATATATATTTAATTCTCTACGATATGTAGCAAACTTTTATATCATTCGAAATGTATATTACGCACTATGCCAGTCAATCATCGCATATTGTATAACCGCATGGGGAGGCGCTGCAAAGACCATCCTGCAACCTCTCGAAATAGCTCACCGAGCGGTACTCAAAGTAGCAACATTTCGACCGAAACTGTTCCCCACAACAGAGTTGTACAAAGCGTGGAATGTTCTAAACGTAAGGCAACTTTATATCTTACATTTGACCATGCGACAGCACCGTAGAACTCCCTTTAAGACAATAACCAAGCGTCGGAAAGATAAAATATGCACACTGCCATCAGCGCGAACTTCATTTTTTCAAGGATTTTCTATTTATCTAGGCCCTTTTATTTATAACAAAATTAATGCTTTAACTCCCGTGTATGGAATGTCTCACTTCCATTGCAAACGGAATGTAACCAAGTTGTTACTTGAGTTTGACCACGCACAAACGGAATCATTTCTAACAAGTATATACAAATGAATGATACGGACACACACACACACACACACACACACACACACACACACACACACACACACACACACACACACACACACATGTACACGCGTGCGAGCACACATACACACGCGTTCTTTTGATATATATATATATATATATACATATATATATATATATATATATATATATATATATATATATATATATATATATATATATATATATATATATATATATATATATATATATATATATATATATGCAAATGCTTGCTAAAGGACAACATTTATAAGTTATTGAATTCCAACCAAAAGATACAAGGGGGGCTAGCACCGTAACTCCTAACCACAGGTTGCTTTGTAGCCTATTTAGGGGGACTGTGTTCATCCCATATGAAATGAAAATTACGAGTATAATGAATTCAGTTTTAATGTAATGAAATTTTGTAAACATTGTAAATTTGTAAGTGAATCTCAATAAAAAAAAAAAAAAATTAAATATGTATTCGGGATTAGAGAATGTTTTTGCACGACAAACATATCTTTGTCTAGTGTAAGTAAGGTAATCCTGCACATTTTGTTAGTGTTCTGTCCCCAAAGGATAAAAAGCTGACACTATTACTGACTCTCTCTTAGTTTTTATACTAATGAATAGTATTAAGTCAGACAAGATTATGTCTTAAAAGTGGTGTCGTATCCTCTGAAAGTTTGCAAACATCAATCAAATCATACTATATGTGTGTGTATATGCCATTCATCTCACTGATCCTATTGTCGTTTTGAAAGGGACAGAAAGAGGCAGACCTACTGTTGAATTGAAACTGGTTTTGAAAGACGACTGAGCTTCGATCGAGCTAACAAAAAAGTTCAATCTTGAGATCCACCTGGTGCCTTAGAGGAAAAACCATCCCGATTTGACGTGTAGGCTGTCGAATCGTCCTTCAGGACACACAATATTTATCTACTTAGTTTGGTAAATGCCGGTGAACGGGATATCTACCATAAATACGCTATGGGCATGGATTCTTACTTCATAAAACTGCACAAATAGGCACTAACTAGGTATATAACTTATCGATATTCTCAGAGCGCCTGTGCGCTCTTCCGAGTTAGCGGTAATTCAATAGAATGCTTTTGTATTAGCACCAGGCGCATATTCATGAATATGAAGTCTACATTTTTACCAGGTCGAAAAAAACTAAACGAAATTTTTTTAAAATTATTGTTAAGTTTCACTTCAAAAGACTTTTCGAAGACACTTTCTCTAACGAGGGGGTTGAAAAAGTGTCTTGGTGCTTTCTGGTGGGGTTTCAAGAGCGGGACGCGTGCAGAAATATGTTCCTTAAAGAGCTTGTGGGCCCATAAGGCGTGCGTCACCTCAAAACGTACCCTTTGGTTTGTTTCGGTAAATTTAACTTTTACCTATCCTACGGTCCAGTTGAGGCGAGCTGGAGCACCGTGGTCATTTAGTCGGTTGCCTGACAGAGTTCAATGAAGAACCTAATAACATTCCACAATGAATTGACAACCAGGAACAAGTCGCAGGAAGGGATTGGATTAGGAGAGCGCTGGACCGTGTATTGTGACATTAAATTGGGACAGGATCAGCAGTAGACTGTCATAGTATGATTTGATTGATGTTTCAATTCATACAATGAAACAATTAATCACAATCAAACAATTAAACACAATTAAACAATATATATTATTATGTATATTAAACAATGATTAATATAGAGACACAAGCAAACGATCATGCTTTTACGAAATCAGGGAAGAAAAATAAAAACGAAATCTTTTCCAAATCCACTATGTCACCAATATGGCTGGCTAAGGGTAGATATTTATTATCCTGTAACTCATAACGATCAGACAAAACAACTCTATCACTGTTATGACGCTATAAAATATCTTCACACTCATAATTTTAGCCGTTGTAATAAAATATGAACTTGTTTACTGTGACACTGCAACAAATATCTGAAAATGCATCTTATGATGGACTTTTATTATTTAAAAAGGTTGTATAGAATAATTTAAATTGTAATACCTGAAATAAACAGCTGCTATTCATAATTTTGTGAAGATTTCTGTCTCGGTTATTTCTGAGAAATATCATCTAGTGTCAGACCCTGGGACATCCTTCCGAGGGCTTACCCGGAACACCCGGCCGTAGACAATGATTCAGGTGTGTGGTTATAGTTCGGTAGGAGTCCGGCATAGCATCCATGTAGGATTTCCACACGTAAAAAAAATCCTAGTGTCAGGCAGATACACGGACAGACAAACGGACAGCAAAGGATTCTCAGTAATGAGATCCCTTTTGTACCCCTAAACATTGAGTATTGTATTTTAAAGTAAATAAAAGGTAGTAAGTACCTTACACGTACCAAAACATCAAAAGAAGAAAATAGTTTTTTCTAGTCCTTCATAAAAATATTATTATTATTCCTCTTTATTACTTTAAACTACTTATAAATTACATTTTTAAATATACATCCATATAAAAAAAGTACATTTAAAAATATAAAAAATAGTACCCCACCGGTATCGGGTACAGGGACCAAGCTACCGGTGGTCAGGACTTCAGAGACAGGAACCTCCTCACAATACGTGCCGTGTTAAGAAGAACCGCCTTCTGCATCAAGCCCTTGACCCAACTGCCCACCGCAAGCCTCTTAAGGTGTTGGTCGAGGCTTTTGGCTATTAGTCCATGCACAGAGATCACTATCGGTACAATAATAGCTGAGTCAACACTCCACATGTCCACGATCTCGTGGGCTAAGTCCAAATACTTGGCTTGTTTGTCTACTTCTGCCTTCACGAGATTGTCGTCATGTGGAATAGTGATATCAATTATTATTGCAAGGCGCTCTAAACGATCTATTATCACTATGTCAGGTCTATTGGCAAGAATAGTCCTGTCAGTGATAATAGGTCGGTCCCAGTACAACGTGATATGGTCACTTTCGAGAACTGGGTCGGGCACATATCTATAATACGGTACCTCTAATTCAACAAGGTTATACTTCAAAGCAAGTTGTTGATGGATAATCCTAGCTACTTGGTTATGTCTATGCAAATACTCACTATTGGCCAGACTAGAACAACCAGAAATAATATGCCTAAGAGATTCTCCGGGACGGTGACACGCCCGACATATGTCAATCGTACCATCCTTTAGGATATATTTTCGGTAATTGTTAGTCATCACAACTTCATCAGTAATTGCAAATACAAAACCTTCGGTTTCCCCAAATAGGTCCCCGAATCGTAGCCAGGATACAGAAGATGAAAAATCTATATCTGACCCATGCAGTGCCCGATAAAAACGTCCATGTAACTCCTTGCTCATCCATGTATCCTTACGATTATTGAGACTCAGTATCATAGGTTTATGCCAATTCTCTTTTGCCAGAGCAAGCGGGGTAAGTCCGTTATCAACTGCAACCACATCACGATGCACATCCGTGCCACCGTGTAGGAAATATTCCCTGAGGTTGCACAACTCACGATTATGAAGGGTCTTGGCATTTAGCAAACCACGACCCCCACATTTCCGCGGTATGTACAACCTCATCACTGATGAACGCGGATGATGCATTCGGTATGTGGTGAGTAACGTACGGACTTTCCTATCCAGGGCTTCAAGTTCCGTCTGAGTCCACCTGAGTATGCCAAAGGAGTACATTAAAACTGGCATGACCCAACCGTTATAGGCGCGCACCTTATTACCGCCTGACAAAAGACTTTTTAGGACTTTTTTCAAGCGGCCAAAGAAGCGCTCCTTCAACGATTGCTTCATGCTAACTTCACAAATGCCTAACGCCTGCGACATACCCAGGTATTTATATGATCCGTTTGCGGAAAGACATCCAAGTTGTATAGAATCTGAAAGTTCAACTCCTTCAGATTCTATTATCCTGCCTCTGTTTACATGCATGACCGCACATTTGTCAACACCAAACTCCATTCTGATAGAATTACTAAAAACTTCTGTTATCTTTAGTAATTCCATCAGTTGCAGCTTGTTGGATGCAAATAGCTTTAAGTCATCCATGTATAGGAGGTGGGATATGACTTGGCCGTCCCTCCGCAACCGATAGCCTAACCCTGAATTCTCTAGTATAGTACTCAGAGGATTCAGTGCTAGGCAAAACCATAAAGGACTGAGACTATCACCCTGGAATATACCCCGCTCAATCCTTATAGGCACACTGTTCCCGCAAACCTGTCGACATCCTGGATAGCACAAGACTGTTTTCCATTGCCCCATACATGTCTGCATGAAGGCACGTAGAGTTGCATCAATTTTATACAACTCTAGTACCCTCAAAAGCCATGTATGCGGCACAGAATCGAAAGCTTTCTTGTAGTCTATCCAACATGTCGCCAGATTCTTGCGGTTACGGCGTGTCTGTTGGCTAATGGCCATATCAATTATAAGGAGCTCTTTAGTGCCACGAGACCCACTTCTGCATCCATTCTGAGAGGTGGACAAGATGGAATTGTCAATCAAGTGTGCCGATATTTTCCCTCTCAGAATAGATGTTAAAAGTTTATAGATGGTAGGGAGACACGTAATGGGTCTATAATTTTTTGGGTCTGTGGCACTACCAGACTTATACAAAAGATGGGTAATGCCAGTAGTGGCGAAATCTGGCAACGATCCTGACTTTAGGCATAATTCGAATTGAGATGCCAAACGTTCATGTGAGCTCTTATACCATTTTATCCAAAAATTGTGCAATCCGTCTGGTCCCGCCGACTTCCAATTTGGCAGCAGACGGACCGCACTGGAGACGTCTTCCGTTAGTATGCTTACTGGCTCCATGGTTTTAATAGGCTCACATAAACGTTCAACATCTCTCATCCAATTACCCTCAGTGTGACCAACGGGCACCGACCAAATGTTGCGCCAGAATGAGGTAGTTACATCATCATCTGGTCGCCGCACGTTGGCCCCAGTAGAGTCAGGACGCTCCCAATTTCTGTATACCCACCTTTCGTCTCTTTGGAAAGTGCGATTTTGAGAATAGCGGTCTACTCTTTTTTTGTATCTACGAACACGATTTGCCCACGCATAAATTTTTTGCTTCAGGTAGTCTATCCGCTCCGTGACTCGTGCTGAAAATTCCCGAGGTCTGATATCAGTCCCCGAGAAAGCCCGAGTCACGAACCGCATCACTCGTGGGCGAGTATTTCCTGACCTGAAGCAAATCAGCTTTCCAATGAGTGCCCTAGTGTCAGAGATACGTCGCTCAATTCTACATTGCCAAGCCGGCACTGTTGGTTTGGGTCGTATAGCAACGTTATCATTATAAAACTTAACATTTGCTATACGACAAGCTGCGACGGCTCCGCAATACAGAATTGAGTGTGTATCACCGAGATCTTCACTATTATCAAAATAATCCGATAATAGCGAATCCAGGGCACACACTAGATCTATATTTTTCTTATGCGTGGGCAAACGTGGTAGACGTGGTCTAATTTGTGACGGCATAGACCGAAATTCTCGAATCGCACACTCCAAAGCACTCCTTAATTGCTCGTTGCAGTGGATACTTACGTTTGTAGCACTGGCATTCATCACATCATCGCTACCGTGATTTAATGGTAAAATTGTAGTTACAGTTTGTGTCTCAGGCAGCGATGATGTTGATGGCTGACCAAGACTGCTACATACGTCCAAGCGTAGCCTCTCAAGTACGGTAGCATCCAACAGATGACAACGTTGTATGGCCCGCACTTGATCCGATAGACGCTGTGCTGACACGTTGACTGATGGTTCAAGTTCCTGAAACAGAGGTAGCATTCTCACACGATACGCAGTGAGGTTAATTCCCCCCTCTGTAGCCATGAAATATGCCCGCATGACGTTCTCATTCAATGAATTCGACCATCGCATGCGGTGCACATCACCACCGGTAGCGGGGGCCCTATTCGAAGCCGGTGGGCGTCGGGGTCCCAAGCATAGCGGTGGCCGGCCTCTCCCCGGCCGACGCACTGGTGTTGGCGACGTCGGCGGAGAGAAATACTCATCACTCGATGTTGAGCTCAACGCCTCTGCTATTGGTGTACATTCACGAAGGAGAGAGGCGGAGCTGAGTGATGAGTCCGGAGGTGTAGACTGTGCTTGCTGTGTCCTGGATCTTGATCTGGTCAACATAATATTCTGCTTTTAATGTGATTTAAATTACACATAAATCTTGTAATGTTTATGAGTCAAATGACATTTGTCAAAGTCTGGAAAAAATAATTCTGTAATGTGATAAAAACAGTTTTCTTCGGAATTTGTACATTTTTGAGTTCTTTGAGTCCAATAATTTTATTTCTGTAATATGTGTTGATAATTTGGTATATTTAGGTGACTTTTTAACAATATAGGAATAAAATTTGTAGAGCAAAAATATTTGACGTGTTGTAGATGCCAGGTTTTTTTTATTATTATTATTATTATTATCTGAAATCAGGCAGCAGTTGAATCAACTGGTAGGGCCTGTATCCTGCTGTTCTCCATTACTTTCTATTTAAGTTCAGATGCTTATCAAGCCTATTCTTAAATTGATTCACATTTTGTGCAGATATTACTTCGTCTGGGAGTTTAATCCACACTCTAACAACTCTGTTGCTCAAAAAGTGTTTATGGGGATTATTATGAGATAAGCTGGTCCGTAACTTTAGGCGGTGACCTCTTAGATGGGTATTGTTGTTTCGCAAGAACAGCTGATCAAATCCCTCTAAATCGTAATGCCCATTTAGGATCTTAAAAGTTTCAATCAGATCTCCACGTTCCCTGCGATTTTTAAGTGTAGTGAGTTTCAGAATGTCCAAGCGCTCCTCATATGAACGTCGTTTCAATATTGGTGGTATTTTAGTGAAACTGCGCTGGACCTTTTCCAGCATATCTATGTCCTTGATAAAGTAGGGGTTCCAGATTTGGAATGCATATTCTAAAATTGGTCTTATGAAAGTTTTGTGAATTTTCAGCATCATATCTGGTGTTATAACCCCAAAAGCCTTCCTGGTTAAGTAAATAAGACTTTTGGCTTTCTTGGTGATAGTTGTAATATGTTCAGCCCATTTGAGATCCTCTGCTATCTTTACACCTAGGTCCATTTGCACTTTTGTTGCTGTCAATTGAGTGTTTCCCAGTGTGTAAGTGTGTCGAGGATTTTTACTTCCCATATGCAACACTGTACACTTTGCACCATTGAGATTAATGAGCCACTGCTTCGACCAGATTGCTATTTTGTTTAGGTCATCCTGTAGTCGGTCATAGTCAATCAGAGGATTAGCGAATATTTTAGTGTCATCTGCAAAGATACTGGCACTGCAATGCAGGCTGTGCGGCAGATCAAATGTGTACATTATATACAGCACCGGACCCAAAACTGACCCCTGTGGCACACCACTCTGTATCTCTCGCTTATCTGATAATGTGTCACCTATTCGAACTTGCAAAGTTCGATGACGCAAAAAGGCTTCAATCCAAGTTAATAATTTCCCTCGAATCCCTATGAACTCCAATTTCAATAAGAGCCTTCCAATTGGTACTTTATCAAACGCTTTTTCGTAGTCCAGATATATTATATCAACTGGTTCCCCTCTATTGAAACTGTCTGTCCAACTCGACAGGGCTGACAACAGGTTCGAGACAGTAGACCGACGAGGACAGAAGCCATGTTGATGGTTTGAGATGATTCTATGGTTAGCGAAAAAGTTCCTGATGTGCTTGACAATAATTTTTTCCATGGCCTTGCATGCCACGCATGTCAAACTTATGGGTCTGTAGTTCTCAGCATGTAACTTATTGCCCTTCTTGAAGATAGGAGTCACTATGGCTGTCTTCCACAAGTCTGGCAGTATACCTGTCTCATATGAGGTCTGCATTATTTTTGATAAATATTCACCAACGTCACAATTTTTGTATATTCTAACCGGTATGTTATCTGGGCCTGGTGAAGAATCCACATTCATCTCCTTTATAGCATGTAGGACTCGATTCGAAGTAAATTCTATTTCCTCAATACTATCTTCAATGTATAATAATGGGTTAAGAGTTGGCAACTGTGTCTGCGGTTCTATCTGAAATACACTTATAAACTGATCTGCAAATATACTCGCTATTTGGCTTGGTTGGGTCACAGTTTGACCTTGTCCGTCCTGCAGGATGGTAGGGATGTCCACTTTAGATGCCACTTGTTGTCTTAGGTATGAGTAGAACTTTTTTGGTCCTGCTTGCAGTAAATTATTTTCATATTCAATACGTGCTGCACGGTTGAGTCTGATCAAATTATTGTTCAATTTCCTATATTCTGTGTAGTGACAGTCCAGCCGAGTTAATGTATATCTATTCCAGAGCTTCTTTTTTTGTTCTATAAGTCTTTCAGTGTCTCTTGATATCCATGGCTTTCTCAATTTAAGACGATTATGTTGTATTTGGGGTACATATAATTTAGTTGCTTCTTCAACTGCATCGTGAAAAATTTCGAATTGACGTTTTGCACAGCTTAGGTCTCTTTCTGAGAGGGTGGATTGTAATCTTTCATTAATTTTTCTATTAATTCTTTCATAGTCTGCTTTGAAGTAGTTTAGTCTAATTTTCGTTTCTTTCTTAGGTTGAGTCATCATTACTTGTATTGTGGCAAGCAGGCAGGTGTGATCACTTTTTCCCAGTGGGGCTTGATGGTCTATGCTGGCTATCAGTGAATCGTCGTTTGTTAGAACTAGGTCCAAGAATGATGGTTAGTTTCCCTTTCTAAAGCGCGTATGTTTATCTACCAATTGCTGCAAGTTGCTCTCATTGTACCACTGAACAAAGTTATTTTCCTTTGGTGTTAGATACTCACAGTCTTTCAGTGGCCACTTGACTCCAGTATAGTTGAAGTCACCCATTATAATTACAGTATTGGACTCGGATACCCAGTTGAATTGGTCAAGTATGTTATTATCTTGGTCTAGCGTTGATTCTTGACCCCTGTAAAGTCCACAAAGAAGGAACCTGGTTTTTCCAATACTAACATCAACCCATAAGCATTCAGAAGCTGCATATTTTCTGTTATATATGTTGTTCACTTTGATTGTGACCATCGCAGATGTTTTTAAAGCATATATGGCGATACCACCACTACGCCTGTCCACCCGATCATCTCTGAATATATTGTAACCTGGCAAATTCACTACTGAGTCTGTTATGTTAGGCTTTAACCAAGTTTCAGCAATTATGATAAGAGTTGGCTTTAAAGAGTTCACCCTGGCGGTCAACAAGTCCAACTTTGGTGGCAATGATTGGATATTAGTGTATAGTATACTAATTGTATTGAGTTTAGATGAGGGTTCATTTGCTGAAGGGTTTAATTTTTGATGAAGTTGGTTATAAGATTGTGAGAATTTTGTGTGTGAGCTGCTACTTGCTATTAGTTTTTTAAAGATGCTGTATTTACAATAGTTGGTTGTCCCCGAACATATTTTATAGTGAGGTTAGTCTCTCCCTCACTAAGCCGTTTCTGCAGCTCTTCTCTCAAATAGGCTAGATATTCTTTTTGAAGAGGTGTTAAATCAGATGCAATAGACTTTGGCTCCCTTAACTTGGATCTGTTACGAAGAATTTCCTTGGCTGCATGTTTATTCTGCAAAATTGCCTTCAGGGGGCGAGGACGAGTGTTGGTGCCAATTTTAGGAGCACCAAGTCGAAGAACCTTAATTCCCTCACAGTTAACGTTGCGACTAGCAGTTTTGAATATAGCCACACATTTCTGCTTATCATGTTCCTTTCTCTCCTCTGGGACATCACTGTTTGACTCGGGTACATCATATATTATTATATTTCTCGATCTAGCATCCCTCTCCCTCATCTCCGAGATGGCGGACTCTGTAGCAAGCACGCTCTGCCGTATACGAAGCTGTTTTACCTCTTCAGTGAGAGTATTCAATGTACTCATTATCATCGGTAGTTGTGACAAAATGGACTTGCAATCAGTACACAGAAAAGTGATAGAACGGGCAACGGTTTTCAACTCAAACACCCTCACTTCAGTTGGCGACAGCCCATGGCAATCGCCACATAAGAGCATCTTGCAGGAATCACAATTCACAGATATTTTTTTCTCATTAGGTACTTTATTACACTTCCCACATTTGTCTTGAGGCATGATGGGTGTTTGGTTAGTTTTTCTGGAGGCCATTTTAATCAAGTTTTTACTATTCTAATATTTTGACACTTTTGATTTTTTTTTTTGTATTTTTTGTGGGTATGTGGAAATTTAAAGTCACTACTTAATGTCAATGGTTCACTTATTTACAAATATTTTCGTATATAATTAGCTATTTGCGTGGAGAAAACACTAACACTGAATCAACAATAACTGAACCACACTTTAATGTTACTTTTTTTTAGAATTTCGCACTTTGAACACAACAAGTGATTAAAATTACGAGCGCGGATCTTTGCGTGACACAGACTTTGACCATTATCATATATATATTACATATTATATATCATATAAAAATCTATAGATCCATAAGCCACCCATAAAAAACAAGTTGGATGGCTCTTCAGTGAGGAGCCAGCTCGTTATGCTTTCATTGTGACTGAAGAGGACTCAGGACGCGCCGACACAGCCTCTTCGCCTTCTAATTATAGTCTATGTTTGACATTTTGTCTTCCGATATTTTCAGAAAATGCGGCCGGAGATATTTTATTTTTTATCACGCCTCGAATTTGTATGATATAATACTTTTGTTTATCTCTGTTTAGAAAAAGAAAAAAAAACCGGCCAAGTGCGAGTCCCTCGCACACGGAGGTACCAAAAAACGCAAAAAAATAACTTAGGTATGTTGTATGGGAGCCCATAGGTAAGTATTTGATGAAATAGCAGCTAGCTAGACAACAGAAATCATCATCAGATGATGTATTTCTGTTGCCAGATTCTGTAAAACTGTCAGCTTTCTGGCTATCACGGTTCCAGAGAGACAGCCTCACAACAGACGTCCAGGGAAGCCTTATATTAGCGTAGCGTTTTTAATCTGTGGGTACGAAATCCTAAAAATTATTTATTGTACAATATCCCCCTGGTGAGTTGTCACCGTAACATCTATCTAAGAACATGTACCAATCATATCCAAACCCATAACTGTAAACTGCATCAAAATCGGACTAGTAGTTTTGGAGAAAAGTGGCAACATTTATATTCACAAATAATATTCGCTGCAGCGCCCCCTGGTTGTTACCGTGACACCTATCTATGAATATGCACCAATTTGCACAAACAAACACACAAACATCCTCACCACCCAAACGCATCTACCGTCTCCGTTCAAAATGAAAATATATTTATTCACTTAGGTCATAAAGTAACACTTATTTATGAACTTCAAGATTTTAGATTACGACCGTCCTATCCGTAGAACAAATTAATAACTGGTTATTCTAATGTTTTTTAAACAAGTGGCTAACTTGTGTAACTTAAACAGTGGAGGTCAACATGTTTTTTTGGATTGTAGTTGTAACATATGCCTATTTATATGCTACATTGAATAAAAATGTCAACTCTCACTCCACAGATTATTTAACTGAAGGCAGATGACGTCTACTAAACAAGAAAGTGAGGGCAAGAAATCATGCAATCGTTATGTGTGAACCACCGTATTTAGCACTGCCGCATTAGCCGATCGTGCTGCTCGACGAGGTGTGTAAGCTCTTTGAGCGTATCATTGCTGAGCGCCTCGTCGGGCATCTCACACGTGTGGGGCCAGATCTGGAGGATAACCAATTCGGTTTCCGTCGGGGGCGCTCCACTGTAGACGCGATCATGCGTGTCAGGAGCCTGGCGGTGGAAGGTACATCGCGGGGCGAGGTGGTGATGGCGGTGTCTCTTGACATTGCCAACGCCTTCAACACCTTGCCCTGGAGCTGCGTTAGGGAGGCGCTCATTTATCACAGAGTGCCTCTCTACCTACGTCGCATTGTCGGGGCTTATTTGTTCGAGAGAGCCATAGCTTACCCAAGTTGGCTAGGGCCGGGGCGGCGAGACGTGTCGTGCGGTGTTCCACAGGGGTCGGTCTTAGGTCCGCTCCTGTGAAACATCGGCTACGATTGGGTACTTCGCGGTTCGTTGCTCAGAGGTGTCGGCGTAACGTGTTACGCCGACGATACCCTAGTTACGGCGCATGGAGCAACCACCGAGAAGCAGCCCTAAAGGCCACGGCAGGGGTTGCTCAAGTCGTGGGGCGAATACGGCGGCTGGGTCTGGAGGTGGCCCTTAACAAATCCGAAGCCCTGTGCTTCCACGGGCCTCGGAAGGGGCCGCCGACAGGATCCAGCATACAAGTAGAGGGCGTTAGCATCGGCATCGAGCCCTCAATGAAGTACCTGGGGCTTGTACTCGATAGCCGATGGAACTTCGGACACCACTTCCGAAGTTTGGTCCCAAAGCTGAGAGGGGCAACAGCTGCACTTTCGCGGTTGTTGCCCAACATAAAGGGACCCAACGCTCCCTGCAGGAGACTATACCTCGGGATCGTGCGGAGTACGGCCCTATACGGGGCGCCTATATGGGCGGAGACCCTGACAGCCCGCAATGTGGCTAGACTACATAGCCCGCTGAAGGCAATGGCCGTCAGGGTGATTAGAGGGTACCGCACGATCTCTGTCGAGGCGGCATGTCTCCTAGCCGGGACTCCTCCATGGGACCTGGAAGCGAGAGCCCTGGCGTCGCTTTATCAGTGGCGCAAGGAGGCGCTGGAGCGGGACCACAGGCCTGAGTCTCGAGAAATCGAGGCCCAGCGATCCCTGCTTCGCCAGGAGCGCATGGAAACATGGAAGGTACGACTTGAGCAACCAAAATGGGGGCTCTCCAGAGGCCATGGTAGCCTCACCTATCGAGTGTCACAGATACTTACCGGACACGGGTGTTTCGGCAAGTATCTGTGGCGCATACATAGGGAGGTAACACCCGAGTATCAGCACTGCGGTGACTGCAGCGAGGACACGGCGCTGCATACTCTGGTGGAGTGCTCAGCATGGGCGCTACAGCGTCAAGATCTCGTTGCAGGCCTGGGCGTTGACGATCTCACACTGGAGACCATGGTGAAAGCTATGGTCTCTAGCGGAAGCAAGTGGGATGCCGCTGCATCTTTTTGCGAGCAAGTTATGCTTCTAAAAGGGTTGGCGGGGAGAGACCGCGAGAGACATCTCCCTCCCGAATTCCGCAGTCGGCGGTGAGGTCGTCGCAGGCTGCTATACGCCCAAGACTACCGACCTCCATGACCGGGGGTCTGAGAACGGTGGGCTGGCTGCTCGCCGTTCTTACAGAAGACGATGGCGAATATCTCTTTGCCCCTCATAGTGGTGATAGTGGTGGGACAGTACCCAAATCCCCCCCCCCCCTTCCCCTAGTAGCGGGTTCACACCCGAACCAACTACCCAGACGCGGGATAGCACCCGAACCCCATAGGCGAGGTTGAAATGTTCGCCAAAGTCTGCCGAGAGCCCTGGGACATCCTTCCGAGGGCTTACCCGGGACTCCTGGCCGTAAACAGTTGCAGGGTATCGTGTGGTTTTAGTCGGTAGGAGTCCGGCATAGCATCCATGTAGGATTTCCACACGTAAAAAAAAAAGCACTGCCGCATTACAGTACTCACTTTTGGATTTAGTATTTGCTTCCTTGGTCTCACTTTTTTTTCGGTAAGTTCGTCATCTGCCTTTAGTTCTATAATCTATGTCTCACTCTTTAAAGCTTCCTCCACACTACTCGCGAAGTTGGACGAATACGATAGTGTAGAGAGACACTTCGATTTACTTCGTCAAAACTTTACCTCGCCTCGGGCGACTTCGCCGAGAAACTTCGTTCAAGTTCAACTTCGCAAGCAGTGTGGAGGAAGCATAAGAGTTACACAAATTAGCAGCATGTCTGAAATTGACTGATAAAACAGATAGGACTTTGTTCTACGGATGGGTTTATAAGATTAATAGGTAAAGGTACTCACAGCTTTCCATCTGCAGCTTACATTCTTGTGTGTCGTGAGGGTATATCAAGAAATTCATGGCACACGACAACTTGAGAGTCAGTTTCACCATGTACAGAATCGCGACAACCACACGTAGCAGTGATTGGGTATGGTCATCGTTTGAAACGTCACTGACCTGGCGTTCTTGAAGAAGGAGTCTGGTCTCCACATGTGTTTGAGCCAGTCGACTTCCAACAGTCTGAAAGTAAGAAGGATCATGAAAGTTGTTGAATACAATTACTTTCTTAAATTTCGTGCATGAATGTTTGTTTATTTTACGCGTGCAAATGGTTTGACCGATTCGGGATATTGTTCAGGTAAATACGGAGATGAGCAATGGCACTTCCGGTTGGCCATTGGTCCGCTAAATGTGGGTCAAATTCTCTACCAAGTGGATAAACAATTTGCGTATTCAAATTACCACATCCACAATACAATGCAGGTCGAACGTTATAGCAAGTACAAAGGATTGGTATTATATAATTTAAGAGGGAACTATAAAGCAGCGCTTTTTCCATTCACACTTCTAGAACAAAATTTTAATCATTTTAAAATAAAGCTTTATAATAAGCGAATATTTCAAAAATATTTAAATTGGCTCTCCCTCCCTCTTTCCCTTCTCGTTCGTCCCCTTGACCTCGTCCCCCTGAGGGGGACGAACGGGAATTCACAAAAATAATATTTAATCAGTTCCCGATCGTCCCCCTCCTAATTCAAGAGGGGACGAATGGGAATATGTTCTTCGATTAAGTGCCATTCGTCCCCCTTTCGTCCCCCTCGACCAAAATCAAATGAAAAAAAAAACAAATGAAGATCTGTAAAACAAATGACGATCGGATAAACAAATGATGATCGAAAAAACAAATGAAGATCTGTAAAACAAATGACGATCGGATAAACAAATGACCATCGAAAAAACAAATGAAGATCTATAAAACAAATGACGATCGGCATAACAAATGACGGTCGAATAAACAAATGACGAAAGCAAGAAAGAAAAAGAAAGAAAGAAATTAAAATTCTCCCGGTATTGTTTCGCTGTATCTGTGACGCGTTAAATATTTATTGATTGGTTTGATTTTTAAATTGTTATTTCTTTTTATTTTGTTCTTAGTTCTATTCTATATTGCGTGTAAAGTTTGTGGAGTGTGTGAAAATAAGCATAAACATTAACTAGGTACTTACACTTACCCATACAAAACTTTTCAAAATAAAGTTGATATAAAATTAACACTTATTAAATTTAAAACAAGAAAGCAAGTAAAGTGCACCACCAGATCGAGGATCCACCAGCCGCCACTGATCTAGATTACAAAATATGACTGCAAGTAGTTTTTGACCTTATCAACTTGTTTAGTCTTTTGTTTTATTGATGAGATTATGTTTTTTCGATCGTCATTTGTTTATCCGACCGTCATTTGTTTTGCCGATCCTCATTTGTTTTGTCGATCTTCATTTGTTTTGTTGATCTTCATTTGTAAATAAAAGAGAATTTCAAATTTGATTTTTTACCAACGCACCTGTCTTATAGTATTTGTTGGGAGCAATAGAACAAAAAAACAATGAAAAAATTATTCCCGTTCGTCCCCCCAAAAAAATTAAGGGGACCATCGGGAAAATAAAATATTAAATTCCCGTTCGTCCCCCTAGGGGGACGAAGTCAAGGGGACGAACGGGAATACTCCATTCAGGATAAAACAGGGAAATACAAAAAATCGATTGAAATTGAAATATTCTTATCGCACTGTACGTAGTTGTCAAGATGCAGTGTAGTGCGATGGCAATACCTCAAAATGATTAAAATTCCCATTGCTGCTGCTGCGCAGCCCATGTTCCCACATAAAGCTAAGTCTTTATATAAGAATGTAGACAAACCTGTATTTTGAAGTCATGTTTTCTGGTAGCCTTAGACGGTGATGCTTCCATGTTTGGGCGAAGAATATATCTGCCGCATATGTCTATAAAAAGGTTTTTTTTTAATAGAAATATCTTTGTCTGACTTAAAATCGTAATTTCGTTTGATCGCAATCGGTTGAAAAAAACCGAAGAAATGAACAAGGTTGGATTTCCGTGAAATCATTATTGTTTTGATCGCAATAAGCAACATCCAAGGGGGCGGAGTCCCTGACATCGGCTAGTTTATAATACTATATATCCGTGGCTGGCGTGAATAAGTTGACAAGTATAAAATGTCAATTTTAGAGGGCGGCCATTTGAAAGTTTGACCGTTTCTGGTAAATCGGTAAATTAGTTAAATTTAAGAGTATGTATTGTTTTCCATATTATTTTAGGCCAATTTTAAAACTATATTAGTAAATGAGACAAAATCCTTACAGTTTTGGCAATATTAGACTTGTCAAGTTGTTCACCGACGAGTTATCAAGTTAATCACCGAATTATCAACTTGTTCTCAGCAACTATAAAAGTGTTTACAGTAGTTATCAACTTGGGCACCATCAAAATAAGTATTGTTTTCTTGGGCAAGCAATGTTTTTTATAACACATGATACCTAACTGACAAAAACAAGGGAGGTAGGTACTTACTATTAAAGGCTTGGGCACACCAAAAGCAGTTGCAGTGCGGTAGCAGTGCGTCTACGTTAGTAAATAATGTGGTTATATGAGGGATGACACACTGAACAAACGCGGGCCTGCTGAACCTACCTGCTGTGCCACTGCGCCGCGCACGCACTGCTCTTTGACAAAACATTTGGACGGGAGCAGCGCAGACGCGGGGCGGTGGCAGCGCGTGCGCGTGGCGGCCGCAGTGAGCACGCGTTGTATTACTACGTCCGCCATTTTGACTAGTCACACCAGAGCAGTTGAGCGGGACAGACGCAGCGCAGGTCGTAAACGGTTGTGATTTTTTACAACTTTATCATGGAACCAAATGAAAAATTGATAGAGTTAGAGCAAACAAATTGCCAGCCGCTCTCTTGAAGAGATGGAAACTCTGTAGTTTGTATCAGTTTTCATAATTTTCAATCTTATCAACTCATGCAATTCTTCAAAAGAACTCTTCGACATCCGAAAATAAGTATAGAACCGATCTTCAAAAGATTCTAATTCCCGACATAGACGATGATACTCCCCATATTCTTCTCTTCTCTTATTTATATCGTGAACACGTATTCTTTTTTTTTTACTTAAAGCTAGAAGCAACAATTGCTCGTCTTCGTCAGAGTCCGAACAATTCAACATCTTGCAGTGTATTGAGTGTGGCGATCGATACGACACACAAAACGCGGTTATAAAGCAGTTACCGCCTTTAAACTGCTTTCTGACTGCTCATGTTTCTGGTGTGACATCAACCGCGGCACAACAGACCTGCCCTGCTATGGAGCTGCGCCTGCCCTGCTTTTGGTGTGCCCAAGCCTTTAAACATCATTATCAAATTTCAATAATGCAAAATAAAATCAAATGCTATGATTCTATTAGTTTCCTATGGTAAAAGGAGTACTCACTGTAGAATAATCAATTGCTTCGTCCAAATCTAGATCAGTGTTAGATGTCAAGGGGTCATTGACTGTTTTAAGTTGCAAATAAAAGTCTTTAAAAGACTCGTCGATTAAATCAAGGACATCCAACAAGTTCTTTTTTTTTTCATTACTTATTGGTAAAGTCAGTTTTCATCGTACTGGAGCCATTGAATTGGTTGCCAGAGATATTTCTCCCCTGAGTCGTCTAGCTTTTTGATTACAAAAGGTCCCTTTTTATTTTCTTACTCCGTCTTGGCTGTATGTTGCCAGGGTACCTGGTGCACCCTCGAAAGGAAATTCCAGGGACCCTGACCAGCCCTGGTCACCATTCACCGGCGATGCCTCCTCGTGGAGAGAGACCACACATTGCCTCTTCTGTCTAATTGAGGTGCGTTCCAGAATACGTCACGCGTCACCACCCTGGGCCTGTCTCTGCCAGGGCGATAGCTAGCCCTGAGTGTCGCCCCCAGGCTCACGCTTATGGGGGACGGAGATCGTTCTGAGATCTCCGATTCCCAGCGCGTCTTCTCCTGCGGCTCGGAAGATTGCTGTTCCTCTCCCGTTCCTTCTCCGCCGACTCTTTTGCAACCATCACCTCCTCACAAAAAAGGCGGCTGAGTTCCATAAACTTTCGCTGCTGACCATAGCCTGAACCATGGCCTGGAGCGTGATATTTATCACTCCTTTGGCCACTGAAAGGCCACATTGTTGATTTGCCACTCTGGGCAATCTGCCAGAGTGTGGAGCACCGTATCCGGTAAGCAGCCAGAACAGTTGTGGCACTTTGGCGTTGGCTCCCGCCTTATCCGATGCAGGTACAAACCGAAGCAACCATGCCCGGTGAGTAGCTGCCTCAGCCGATAGGAGAGGCAGCAATGGCGCCTCTCCAGCCAGTCCTTCATTACAGGCCTTATCGCCTCAACTATATCATGCCCGGCTGTTGGTTGTCCAAGTCGCTCCTTCCACTCCTCTACGACTACCTGGCGGAGCTGAGACCTCTGTCCCTCGATTTCCTGTGAAGCAGGTCTCAGATCTCGCTCCCCTGCCTCTTTGCACCACAGGTATAGTGCTGCAAGGGCCCTCGCTTCCAGGTGGAGGTGTACCGGCTAAAAGAGTTGCCGCTTCAAAAGAGACCGTGCGGTATCCTCTTATAATCCTGACGGCCAGCAGCCACAGTGGACGTCGTAGTATTGCCACGTTAATGGCTGTTAGATTCCCTGCCCATACCGGAGCCCCTCAAAGAGCCATAGATCGCACGAACGCAGCATAGTCTTCTGCAAGAGGTGTCAGGCCCCCTTAAGTTAGGCAGTAGTCGTGATAACGACAACGCCACTCCCTTCAACTTGGGGGCCGCACGATCTCAGGTGAGGCGGAATGTCTCCTAGCCGGGATCTCTCCATGGGACCTGGAAGCGAGAGCCCTTGCGTCACTGTTTAGATGGCGCAAGGAGGCGCTGGGGCGAGGTCAAAGGCCTGCGTCTCGGGAAATCGAGGCCCAGCGGTCCCTGCTCCACCAGGAAACCGTGGAGACATGAAGGTGCGACTTGAGCAACCAAAGGGGGGATTCGCCACATTCGCGGCCATTAGACCGGTCATGGACGAGTGGTTGGAGGGGAGACACGGTGCTCTCTCCTACCGGTTGTAACAGATACTTAGAGGGCACGGTAGCTTCGGTAAGTATTTGTGGCGAAGACACCGGGAAACCACGGCCGAGTGTCAGCACTGCGGAGTGCATGGCGTGGGTGCAACAGCGCCAGGTCCTCGTAGTGGGTCTGGACGTGGACACTTTCTCGCTCGAGACCATGGTGCGAGCCATGATCTCCAGCGGAAGTAAGTGGGACTGCGCCGCCTCTTTCTGCGAGTATGTCATGCTCGTGAAGAAGGTGGCGGAGTGGGTACGGGAGAGAACTCTCCCACCCGAGATCCGCAGTCGGCGGCTTGGGCGCCGCCGACGTGTCTTCGCCGAAGACTATCGGCCTTCATGACCGGGGGCCTGAGGACGGTGAGAGGGCTGCTCACCGTCCTTATAAAAGCAGGCCCATGACGGCAGCGTGACGTGAGGGATGCACGCACGCGCCCCCCCCCTTAGAAGAACACCCTAAAACCCCCCAAAGACGCGGGATAGCGCCCGAACCACGTCCTAGGCGAGGCCGTAGCGGCGGCCGTATATTACGTAATATTTCTTACCAGTCGACTTTCTACAATAATGGCTCTCATAGCTGGGAAATGTGGCCTTTAACAAGCTTTAAATCGTGAATTGATTTTTTATTTTTAGTTTGTTTACCAAATTGCGAGCTAGGAATGTGCGGCCATAACTGGACATCTCGATATGTCACGTATTGAACAGAAATATTCAACCTGTTCATAACTTGACATCATAACTTATCATGACTTAATTTGAGGAAGACGGCTGTCTATAACTTGATATCTCATTATGTCAGAATTCAAACAGAATATTCAGTTCGACATAACTTAATATATCAATTTGTCAATTTTAATGTCTCATTTTTTCAGACAGTCATAAGTGTGTAAGTGGAGATATCCAGAAACCGACATTATCCTGGTAGCTAAGTATATCTTGATATAACCACATATCAATCTTCGTTCACAAAAAATAAATAATCGATAACTAGGCATGTAGATTTATCAAATTAGAGACGATAAAATGAGAGATGTCAACATACTACCAAGCGTGATTACAAAAAAAATTATGTACATATTCAGTTGTATTTTTTTATATATAAATTCATACCGTTAGGATCGTATTAAGCTAATAAAAAGAAAATCATACAAGTCGAGATGTCAAGTTGTTCACGCCAGCCACGGATATATGTATATAATACTAATATGTATATAATACTAGAGGAAAGATATGATTGTCTGTTTGCATCGAATATGCTCCGACACTAAGGAATCGATTTGAAAAATTCTTCCACTGTTGAAAAGCTACACTATCCCCGAGTGACATAGACTTACTTTATTCCCGTATTCCCAAGGTAAAGGTATTATAAAAATAAACTTGAAAGTATCTTACCATAGAAGTTTCATCGATGGAGTCCAGCCCCATAACCGTCACATGGAAATCCACTATGGTGGGCTGGTCATTCACCTTCGGAGGTCTCATCTTGTCATACATGCGGGGGTCCTCAGGCAGCAGGTCTTGAAGAGTCAGGAGTGTTGACCTGAACAGAAGATATTTCTGTCATTCAAATGCTAAAGAAACGACGGCGACGCACAGTGTCAGCTGTAGAACAAGCCAGGTGGACAAAAATATTTTATCACGGTTTTGGATTTATATATATAAATCAATTAATTATGTGGTATTACTAGCTGTTTCCCGCGGCTCCGCCTGCCTATATATCCGTTTTTCCGACAAAACCGCTCTTCCCAAGGGAATACTGTATTCTTTTACCATGAAATGTACCCTATATATTAATCCAGGGTGTCGGTTACCTCAACATCAAATTTGATTTGATTTGAATTGATTTGATCAATCTGTTGAACCGTTTTGCCTTGATTGAGTACCTAACAACTCTCGTATTTATAGAGTTTAATTAAGTAATAATGTTAATAAAAATTACATATTTTAAAGAAAATGCATAGGAATTGTATATAAATATTTTATTTTATGCACATAATTAAAATACAGGAAAGTAAAAAATATCACTTTGTCTTACATATGTATAAACTAGTCTAACTAGCTTGTAGCTCAATTTTGGCTCGAGATCGTGTCACAACAAAATGCTCATCGGAAAGATAACACTTGTTTTTTTTATTTTAGAATGCAATCATATGATGGGAACACGTACTGATGCCTGACTTTCATAGTCCACTCCCTAGTCTGTTTATATGAATGAGTTGTTGATTTTGAATCAATATAATACGCTAAGGCCTCGTCACTACTTAGCGGTCTGCCGCTTTGCACAGCACTTGATTTTTGTAGGCTTGTGGACTCACTTGCAGAAGCTGGATTTTCACCAATGTCCTTTATAACACTAGCAATACTTTAATGTCCACTTGACCGTGCAACTATGCAGCAGTCATTTATTCCCCAACACTTCGCGGTTGAACTAGATCTTAAACTCTACGTTTTTAGTTTTAAAAGAAGAATCTTAAAAGACTTTTTTAGATCTTCAGGGTCGAGGCAGGTCAGCATATGAGGTAGAAGGTGGCGACCGAGACGATCGCACGCAGAATTTTATCTCTTCACCTTCTAGCCACGCTTTATTTTTATTAAGAAAACGTTCTTTTGACTTTCCTGAAGAGAACCATTTTGTAGCAATTTTCCAAGAAATGGCGGCTAATTTCACCTGAATTTCTCTTTCACATTCTTTTGTGATGTCATAGAAATCAAATTTGGATGAATAAAACTCAAAACGATCATTTCTTAATTGTTTTCCATGACGCTTTTCAAACCAATCTATTTTGCCAATAGAATAAAGCTTATCTGCAAAAGAAAGAAAAAAACAATGTTGTACTCGAGTGTGCTACAAATAATATATATCATAATCATCTATAGACATGCAGCTACAACATATCGAAAATTCAGCTTGGATACAAGAGGAAGCATTGATTTCCCAGTCTTGATAAGTTTTAAAAAATAGAAGAAAAAAAAGTTTATTCTGTGTCTTCATTGATAGCCTATTTTAATAAGTATAAAATAATAAACATACCTTCAGATATAAAATCCATCACTAAAACTTTCCTCAAAACAATAAACTGTCACCGTAAGATGTTATTGCAAGTGTCGCGAAAATGCAATGGACGCAATTATTTAAATACATTTACCCTCATTGGCTTACTTTGATAAGCGATGGCGCATCAGAATGGAATGATAGACGTAAACAGTTTTCAGAATCTGGGGTTTAGGGGTGTTGTTTACATGTAGAAATTATCTATTTTCGGAAATTTGAAAATGACTTTTGTCCACCTGGCTTGTTCTACAGCGGACACTGTGCGACGGTCGGAGAACGGCATTCAACCATTCTCACTTCTGTATTTTATTTTATTCGACGGCGGGGTCGGGTCGTCGTATGCCGTATGCCTGGTTTCACTGAGGCGGAGCGAAGAGGAGCTGTGCCGCGATTCACCAATCACGGTGCGGAGTGGAGACGAGATGTGGATTTTAAGCCATGTGATTGGTGAATCGCGGCACAGCTCCTCTCCGCATCTCTCCGCTCCGTCTCAGTGGAACCGCACCTTAAGGGCCTGAAAACGGTGAGCTGGCTGCTCGCAGTTCTTACAGAAGCAGGCCAAGCAATACGATGGCGAATATCTCTTTGCCCCTCACAGTGGTGGGATTATACCCGTGTTTTCCTCCCCCCCACCTGATTTCCCAAGGAGCGGGATAGCACCCGAACTAACTCCCCAAGACGCGGGATAGCAGCCGAGCCCGGAATTATTTTAAAACTCGACTTGATAGTAGGTACTATTATACTATTGTACTCGTTTGCAGTATATTATTAGTAGTTTTACGCAGTGTAGCTTAAAGATTTTTCAGTGAAATTCATAAATTAAATACAATGTTGGGCCAAACTGAATAATGCTCTTTACCTTTCCTGTGATGGTATCTTACTAATATTATAAATGCGAATGTTTGTGAGTGTGGATGTTTGTTACTCTTTCACGCTCAAACCGCTGAACGGATCGGGCTGAAATTAGGTACAGAGATACATTATAGTCTGGAATAACACATAGGCTACTTTTTATCCCGGGAGTACGTTCCCATGGGAAGCGGGAAGTAAAATTTCACTCTGACGTAGCCGCGAGCGCCATCTATCCCATACCTATGTACTTTAAACGTGTCATAAAAGTCACAACAATACCATAAATGCACATTTCAAAGAATGTCTATTACCTATCACCTTAAAATTTGTAAAAATAGTTTTTAAGTAGGTAAGAAGAAACCTATTGTTTTATTTTTTAACTAGCTGACCCTCGCAACTTTGTTTACGTCACATGAGGTCTATGAAATAAGAAGTATTTATTAATCATACTCATCAAGTAGCATGGCAAAGGCCAATCAAAGAATGCAAAAGGCAACGGATGAGGATGTAAAAATGGCAAAGGATGAATATAAAAAGTATAAACGTGTTGCAAAAGAGACGATAATGAGAAAGAAAGAGAATGATAGAGAAAAATTTGATAAAAGGTTATCTGAAGACTTCCAACGGAATATTAAATTTTTTTGGAAGTCCATAAGAACAGTGAGGAGTCAGCAAACAATGTCGCCGCTCAATCACATCAGAAACCAGGATGGAAGTTTTGTAAGAGGAGAAGAATGTGTTCTAAAGAGATGGAAGGAATATTTTGAGAGTTTATTCGAAAAAGAAGATATACAAGGCGATACGCGTGTTTTAGAACTGAATGAATTTGGCGATGAAAGCGAGTTAAGTATGGGAGAAATAGTGGAAGCGTTGAATTGTATGAAAGTAGGAAAGGCTGCTGGAATAGATCGGATTTCTGTCGAAATGCTGAAAGCTGGACGTGGCGTGGTAGCTTGCCAGCTGTACCGCCTTTTTAACTTTTGTTGGCGAAGTGGCAGAGTGCCAGCAGAATGGTGTAAAGCTGTCATTGTGCCGCTTTACAAAGGAAAAGGGTCGCAGCAAGAGTGCAAAAACTACCGCGGCATAAGCTTGCTCAGCATCGTTGGCAAATTGTATGCAAAAATGTTGATAAAAAGAGTGATGAATGAAACTGAAGGAAAAATGTGGGATGTGCAAGCAGGATTTATGAAAGGATGGGGATGTACGGATCAGGTCTTTTCCTTACGATGCGTAGCTGAGAAAGTTTTGGCTAAAAGTCAAAAGGTCTATTGCATATTCGTGGACTTGGAAAAGGCCTATGACAGAGTGGTGAGGAATGAACTGTGGTCAATATTGTCCATGTATGGAGTGAACAGCAACTTGATACGGGCACTGAGGTCTCTCTATGAGGGTTCTAGTGCTTGTGTCAGGATCAACGGGGCCTGCACGGACTTTTTTCACATTGAAAAGGGTGTGAGACAGGGCTGTGTAGCGTCTCCGTGGCTGTTTAATCTATACATGGATAGTTGTCTGAAAGAACTGCAAGAGAGTATGTATGGTTTAAAAATGAATGAACTGACCGTCAAATGCCTCCTATACGCTGATGATCAGGTGATATTAGCATCATCAGCGGAGGAATTGCAGCTGATGGTTAATAGTATGAATGAGGCTCTAAAAAGTAGAGGAATGAAAGTTAATGTAAACAAGACGAAAGTTATGGTTTTTGAAAGAGAAGAAAGTATGACGAATTGCTCAATCTTCATTGAAGGGCAAAGAGTGGAACAGGTGAAAGAATTTGTATACTTGGGTTCCAAATTTGTAAGGGATGGAAAGTGTGACCTGGATATTGAGCGAAGAGTTTTGGCAGGAAATCAAGTGAATGGGGCTATGTACACCTTTATGAGCAGTCAAAATGTGTCTGAGAAGGCCAGGTTGGCTGTACATAGGGGAGTGCTCATCCCTACACTTATGTATGGTAGTGAAAGTTGGGTATGGCAGAAGAAGCATGAAAGCAAAATTAATGCAGTGGAAATGAGAAGTCTGCGAAGTATAGCTGGAGTGACTTTAATGGACAAAAAAAAGAAATAGCGTGATAAGGGAAAAATGTGGTATTACAGAAGATGTAGTGACTAAGATCGAAAAAGGGATGCTTAGATGGTTTGGACACGTGGAAAGAATGGATGAGAATAGACTGACAAAGCAGATTTATGAGGCGAGAATGAATGGGCAAACTGGTAGGGGTAAACCTCGGCGTACGCATGCCGATCAAATCAGAGACGTTCTGGAAAAAGGCAAGGTCAAGAGTACCCTTAACCGGCGAGCGTGTATGAAAACAGTTATGAAAGTACCTTTTTTTTTTTTTTTTTTTTTTTTTTTTTTTTTTTAACGTGAGGGAAAATCCTCGTAGGATGCTATGCCGGACTCTTACCGACTAAAAAACCTCACGTAACGCCCAACAGCCTATGGTTGAGAGCCCCGGGTAAGCCCTCAGGAAGGATGTCCCGTGACTCCCAACAGACCTACGGCCGCCAATGCGGCCTCGCCCAGGGGGTGGTTCGGGTGCAATCCCGCGTCTATGGGGGGTTTCGGGTGTGACCCCGCTTCTAAGGGGGGGCGTGCGTGAGTGCTCACGTCACGCTGCCGTCATGGGCCTGCTTCTGTAAGGACGGTGAGCGGCCCTCTCACCGTCCTCAGACCCCCGGTCATGGAGGCCGATAGTCCTCGGCGAAGACACGTCGGCGGCGCCCAGGCCGCCGACTGCGGAACTCGGGTGGGAGAGTTCTCTCCCGCACCCGGCCCGCCGCCTCCTTCGCGAGCATGACCTGCTCGCAGAAAGAGGCGGCGCAGTCCCACTTACTCCCGCTGGAGAGCATGGCTCGCACCATGGCCTCAAGCGAGAGAGTGTCCACGCCCAGACCCACTACGAGGACCTGTCGCTGTTGTGCCCACGCCGTGCACTCCACCAGCGTGTGGAGCGCCGTGTCATCGCTGCGGTCCTCGCAGTGCTGACATTCGGCCGTGGTTTCCCGGTGTTTTCGCCACAGATACCTACCGAAGCTACCGTGCCCGGCAAGCATCTGTGTCAACCGGTAGGAGAGAGCACCGTGTCTTCTCTCCAGCCACTCGTCCATGACCGGTCTGACGGCCGCGATTGTGGCGAATCCCCCCTTTGGTTGCTCAAGTCGCATCTTCCATGTCTCCAGGGTTTCCTGGTGGAACAGGGTCCGCTGGGCCTCGATTTCTCGAGACGCAGGCCTTTGGCCCCGCTCCAGCGCCTCCTTGCGCCATCTGAACAGTGACGCAAGGGCTCTCGCTTCCAGGTCCCATGGAGGGGTCCCGGCTAGGAGACATGCCGCCTCACCGGAGATCGTGCGGTATCCTCTTATCACCCTGACGGCCATCACTCTCTGCGGGCTCATCAGTCTAGCCTCATTGCTGGCCGTCAGGGTCTCCGCCCATACGGGAGCCCCGTACAGGGCCATGCTTCGCACGATCCCAAGGTACAGCCTCCTGTAGGGAGCGTTGGGTCCCCTGATGTTGGGCATCAGCCGCGCGAGTGCGGCCGATGCTCCCCTCAGTTTTGGGACCAAACTTCGGAAATGATGTCCGAAGTTCCACCGGCCATCGAGTACGAGCCCCAGATACTTCATCGAGGGCTCAATGCCGATGCTGACGCCCCCCACCTGTAGGCTGGATCCCGCAGGTGGCCCCATCCGAGGTCCGTGGAAGCACAGAGCCTCGGATTTGTGAAGGGCGACCTCAAGACCCAGCCGCCGAATCCGACCCACGACCTGAGCAACCCCTGCCGTGGCCTTAAGTGCTGCGGCACGGTGCGTTGCTCCCCGCGCCGTAACGAGGGTGTCGTCGGCGTAACATGTTACGCCGACCCCTCTGAGCAACGGACCACGCAGCACCCAGTCGTAACCGATGTTCCACAGGAGCGGCCCTAAAACCGATCCCTGTGGAACACCGCACGACACATCTCGCCGACCCGGCCCTAGCCAGCTCGGGTAAGTTATGGCTCTCTCGGAGAGATAAGCCCCGACAATTCGACGGAGGTAGGGAGGCACTCCATGATAGAAAAGCGCCTCCCTGACGCAGCTCCAGGGCAAGGTGTTGAATGCGTTGGCGATGTCGAGAGACACCGCCACCACCACCTCACCCTGTGAGACTGCTTCCTCCGTCAGGCCTCTAATGCGCATGATCGCGTCCACGGTGGAGCGTCCCTGACGGAAGCCAAACTGGCTATCCGCCAGATCAGGCCCCACGCGTGTGAGGTGCCCGACGAGGCGTTGTGCAATAATGCGCTCAAAGAGCTTGCACACCTCGTCGAGCAACACGATCGGCCGGTACCCTGATGGGGAATTTGCCGGCCGCCCCGCCTTTCGAATCAAGACCAGTTTCCCTGTCTTCCAGACCTTGGGAAACTGGCCTTTCTCGAGGCATGCGCTAAAGAGCCCAATTAGTCGAGGCCCAAGCTCTTCGAGAGCCAGGACCCACGCTCGGCCTGGAATGCCGTCGGGTCCAGGGGCGGTGTTTCTGCGGGATTTAAGCCGCAGTACAGCCGCCCCTAACTCACCCTCGGTGACTACGGGCACGTCGTTCTCGCTGTCTTCCGCGTTGGGCGCCTGAGACGGAGCCATGCGCGGAGAAATATGTTCCTCCGCTCTCGACGGGAACAAGGAGTCCAGGACCTCCTCCAGCCGCTGCGGCTGGAGACTCTGAGTCAGTGGGGGCGCCTTAGGGCGTAATTTGCCCCTTACCATAAGGTACGGGCGCCCCCACGGGTTCCGCTCCAGAGTCTCCATCAGCTCATCGCGGCCCAACTTTTTGGACCGCTTGATGGCCGTCTGGAGGGTCCTCTTGGCTTCCTTGTACCCATCATAAAGCTCCGTCTCTCGGGCTGCCGCATCGTCTGGGCGGCGACGCCTCCGGCGGAATCTGGTGTACCGGCGACGCGCGGTAACGCAATCCACGCGCAACTGCGCGATTTCCGGCGTCCACCAGTACACCTGCCTCCTCGCCGGTCTGGGCCTAGCCCTGGGCATCGCCGCATCGCAGATGTGCGACATGGCTCTCCCGAACCACTCCACTTCGGCATCAACATCGGCAGGCCCGTCCGCTGTCGGAATCCAGGCCTGCACGATGGCCGCCTCCAGGAGAGCCTCCCGATCCAGGCGATGGAGTGCCCAACGCGGTTTCGGGGGATTCGCGATTGTTGGCGGCAGGTTAGGTGGAGGGGAGACGTCGAACCGAATATATCGGTGATCTGACGACGTCTCCTCCTCCTCCACCACGCGCCATCCCTGGACACGGCGGGCGAGCTCAGGGGTCGCAAACGAAACGTCTATGACCGAGCTGAGCCCCCGCCGCGTCCAGGTTGCGACATTCCCCCGGTTCAGGATGACTAGGCCACGTGTAGTGACCCAGTCCTCCAGTATCCTCCCCCTGCCTCTGGTTTCCCGGGAGCCCCAAGCCTGCGACCAGGCATTGAAGTCTCCCAGGACCAGGACAGGGCGAGGCCGGCATGCAGCGAGAACGACGTCCAGCTCAGGGAGCCATAGCTCAAACTGATGCTGGTCGAGGCTCGGCGAGATGTAAACGGCCACGACAGCCACACCCTCATATTCCGCCGCGACGCAACCCGGGCCCCTAGCAATAAGCGCTAGGCGCGAGTCGTCCGCGCCGGTCCCCCCAAAGATGGTCGCCATGCCGTCCAGATCCACCGGGCTTCCCGGGTGAACCCAGTACGGCTCGGCGACGACAGCAATATTAATGGACCACTGCCTGATGCTCTGGTACAGAAGGTCCTGAGCACCAGTGCAGTGGTTCAGATTCACCTGCAGGATGCGGATATGGGTGTCCATTAATGGACGTCCATATCCGCACCCTGCCGCGAACGTGCATCCACACCCTCACCCCTCCGTGCGGACGGACGGGGCTTCGGCCTTGAGGCAGCGCAGGTCTTACTGCCCGCCCGGTGGTTTGCCTCCTTGCCCTCCGCCACGCATTTAAAACAGCGTGGCGGAGCGTCACAGGCAAGGGCCGTGTGACCGGGCTGACCACAGCGGAAGCACCGATCGCCCACGGTGACTTCCGCCGTACACTGCACTCCTACATGCCCCACGACCAGGCACCTATAGCACCTGTCTTCGCGGGGCTGCAGGAGATGCACCTGCGCCCTCAGGAAGCCTCCAATAAGGAGGCTCCGTCCGTCCGCCACTTTCTGGGCCGCCGCGACGGGACAGCTCACGACCGCCGACCCGTGACCAGTGGGGCCAAAGCGGATTTCGCCTGACCTCACCTGATCACGGGGGCAGCCACTCGCCTCCACGACGGCGGAGATTATCTCCTCCGTCGTGGCCGCATCATCCAGACCTGAAATGCGCATACTCGCGCATTTGTTTGGTCTGGTGACGCGGACGTCGCCCGTGTCCAGCGACTCCCTCAGCTTTGCCGCTAGGGCATCCGCTTTAGGGCCGCTGGTGGCGCCAGAGACCTCGAGGAGGCGTGCTCCGGTGCTCGTCACCTTGCACCGGAGACCTCCCTCAATCTCGAGGGCCTTGAGGTCGACTGAGGCTATCGCCTGCCTCAGGACCTCGGCTTACCCCACGCCCTTCGCTTTGCCCTCTGTCGTCACCGTGATGACGACGGCAGTGGAGCGAGGAGCGCGGAGCCTCTTTGGCGCCTTCGCCGCGGCGGCCTTTGCCGCTTTTGCGGCGGCTTTTGCCGCCTTCCTGGCGGCCTTCGCCGCCTTTCTGGCAGCCTTCGCCGCCTTCTTCTTTGCTCCCGCCACCTCCCAGACCCCCTCTCGCGAGGGAATCTGGGGTGCAGTGGGAGCGATGGCTGTGCTGGGGGAGGTGGGGTTGCCACTCCCCCCCTTTGCCGTCTTCCGGGTAGCGGTCGCGGCGGAGGCCATCTTCTTGGGACCAGATGCACCACTGGGTGCAGCCGTCGTCGCGTATGACGTGACGACGGGTGCCGCCAGCGGCGGGCGGTATGCCCGGTCCTCCAGGACGCCGAGGCGTCTCTCAATGGCCTCCAGCAGCTGGACCATTGTAGGTGTCGCTTTGGGTGGTGCACGGGGAGCGGGGGTTTTCACGCCCCGGGCCTCCCCGGTCCCCTGGACCAGCTGCGTGAGCTTGCCGATCTCCTCCCGCATCAGCTGTTGTTGGTTGCGGGAATCGGCAAGCTCCTTCTCCAGGCTCGCGACCCGAGCCCGGAGCTTATCCTCCTCGCTGGAGACGCTCCTTTCTAGGAGCTCCTCCAGCGCTTTGGCGGCGCCTGAGACCGCGTCCGCCACGAGTCTCTTCTTTCCCGCAATGTTTTTCTGGCCTTTTACAGCGCCAGAGATGCGGGAAAGAGCCGCCAAGATGTTCACCGCCGCCGGCACCTCCGTGACCTTCCCGCTTGGCAGCGGGGGCACAATTGCCGGCGGCTCTGCTGCTGCTCTGCTACCTTTCGCTCTGTAGAGGTCGGCTTTCCGACCTCTACCCGCGGTTGTAGCTGCGACCTTCCTAGGAAGGTCTTCCTCACTCGATGTTGTTTCCTCCTCCTCACCAGGCCGGCGGAACAGGCCTTTGCCTGGTCCGCTCGACCTGGGTCTTTTTCTTGCTACGTCGACATGGTTGCAATCGGCGAGGTTGCCCTCGGTTTCGGTGCCCATGTCGACCGCCGACTCCATCTCCGAGCCAGCACGGGTTGACGCGACCTCCGCGTCACTGGGGGTGGTTTTAAGGCACACCCCTGGGCCTAAACTATGGTGACCCCTCCCATATACCACCAGGGATGAACCCTGGCGGGGGTCGCCATGCCGAGACATGGCAAGCGATTCCCCGGACACTGTCCGGGTGCGCTCCTGGGTAGTTACGACTGTAGTAATTTCCTCCATAGTAAGTTTTGCGGTTTTGCGTCCGCCGACGTAAGGGTGGGAGTGGGGAAGTTGGGAGAGGATGTGAGGATGGGAAGGGTGGGAAGGTGGGAGTGACGCCCTAGGCACTGAGTTCCCCCCAGCGATGCATCAAATTGCCGGGCGTCAGAGCGTGAGATTCGGGTTATTTTTTATAGAGGTTTTCTTCCTCGCAACTCCAAAGAGCCACCGTGCCCGTCTGTTGCCAGACGGGGTTACGGCTCGGCCGAACGATGGTTCCTATGGAACCGTGTACTTCGCCACTGATCACTCAGTGGCGAAGTACTCGTCGCCCTGGGAGTTCTCCACTAAGTACGCTCTGCATAGCAGAGCGCATGCGGAGAACTCCAAACCGGCCATAAAGGCCCCCCCTCCTTGGTGGACTATTGGCCGTGGGCGACGACGTGCGCCTCAGGCGAAGTCCACATCGTCGTCCACGTTACCAGGATGCACCACGTGGAGGTTGTCCTACCCAGCACCCCTTATGAAAGTACCTAGAAGAAGCGAAAGTTGTATGTCAGGATCGTAGCAAGTGGAAAGCCATAGTCTCTGCTTACCCCGATGGGAGACAAGCGTGATTATATGTATGTATGTATGTATGTATCAAGTAGCATGTGAATCTGCCCGGTTTGCTTAATCAAAATAGAGCTTATTGATTAAAGCTATTATTCCTCAGTATAGAATTTTCCTCAGTATAAAAAATTTTCATACAAACACCAGCGTGTTAGAATTTTATTACATGTATTAATGTTAAAATGACATCTATCAAATGTCATCAATATTCTGGGAAAGAAATTAAACATAGAGTTTACAAACTCTTTTGAAAATACATACTGTACCCATCAGAATCGTTATGAAGATAACAGGATAGTTAACAACCATCCATAGAAAATAGATGGTATAATGCTGAATACCGCAAAGAACAAGCGGCGCGGCATAGAATGGGGACCAGTAGCGAAGGCTCCATACAAGCCGATTCCCGCTGGCTTCCCTTTTCAGAACTGACAGCAACGTATATCAATTTTAAATTATACTCCTAAATTAATCTAAAATTTTCAATTTACTTAGATTATAAATGCACTCAAATATACGAAGTTTCATTAAATATACCAAAAACATTGAAAAATATCAAACACCTACTCCAAATTAATCGATATTCGTAAACCACGCCGTTCGATCGAACAAGAGCGCGAAAATAATCCGGCTTACAGACTCATACTACCACAGTACATGGCTCGCGTTGTTCAATAAATTAACGCACCACGCTCTCCTTAGCGAAAAGGGCGGCGCTAAGAGCGTGCGTGAAAGCCGGAACGACATAGCTTATTTCTCTCCGCATGTGCTCTGCAGGAACTGCAACCACAGAGTACATTTGTATACTATGAGATAGAGACATCACTTGACTTATTGACGACATCAGCGGCGCCAAGCAGTTTTTGCCGGAAACTCGCCGGCTGCTTATGTGTTTATTGTATCTAATAAATAATATTTATAATTTTATGAAACTAGAATTAAGAATTATATTTAAGTGCAAGTTACAAGTCATAAATATTGCTAACGGAGTGTAGTGTGGTGATGTGGAAGTAGGAGAGGATAAGTATCTTCTTTTGTTACTTGAAAACATTAGAGACGCCTATTCATTGAATTGATAATGTTGAGGCATTTTAATTAACATAGCTAAATCCAGATGGCGCCAGCCAAAATTATAGAAGTCGGTATTGAGAGTCTCCACAACCTTAAGACTACTCAAGAATTATTTTTAACATAGATTAAGTACAGTTCATTAGAACTGTGTTTTTATAAACCTTTTTTCCTCCCACGATAGATCAGCAGGGAAAATTGCGAGGAAAGGAAATAAGAAAATTTAAAATAAAAAAAAAAATTAAATATTTTTTGACCTTTTTAAGGTTCCATATCCGTCCGTACCCATGGTGGATAAAAAACGGGACTCTATTTTTATTCATAAGACTTAGCTTGACTTAGCCGTCCATCTGTCTGTCTGATCGTCAGTGACTTACAGACCGACGCGACAGACCGTCACGAGGCTGTATCTTATGAAAACGGTGATAGCTAGAGAGCTGAAATTTTCACAGATTTTGTGTTTCTGTTGCCGCTATAACAACAAATACTAAAAACAGAGAAATTATAATATAAGGGGGTCTCTGTTACAACAAACGTAATTTTTAGCCATTTTATTTTTTATATTAATAACGGCAACAAGAAGCCGCTTGAAATGATCACAGAGCATTGAGCTGTATATTTTCATAAAATATAAATGATTTCATTAAAATAAAATTGACATTTTAGGGGTCTCTCTTACAACAAACGTGAGTTTTGTAGTTTTTTGATGCGCGAGTCCGCTTCGCATTTGGTAGATTTTTTATATCTGCTCTTATCATGCACGTAAGACATTGTCGTGTATAAGTGGAGGTGGCAAAGTCGCAACATTGGGGTATGACCTAATGGATCGTTATTACATTACATGACATGTACGTAGAGGCAGGTATATCTAGTATCTACTAATACTAAACTAGGTTTATTTGCTACTAAGTGCAAGACCGATTATTTTTTTTTTGAATTTTCAGCTTCCCTTTTAAAAATATTCAGCCTGCGCCCCTGATGGGGACTATCCTGATATTCTGGAGGATTTAAATGACGGCGATGACCTGTGCCTCAGCAGGCACAGGTCATTGGCGTCATTTAAATCCTCCAGGCCACGCCGTCATGCATGTCTGCAGGACAACGTGCAGGATGAGACAGCGAGTGGCTGGACTGAAAATAAAATCGACAGACGCAGGAGATGTGGTGGAGGCACTAATTCACGTACCTCGGGAGTGTCGTGTCAGAAACTTATGGAATAAAAGAGTACCCTACATCATTTCAAGACTCGCCATGGCTAGAACAACCTTCACACAGCTGCGCCCCGTAGGCAGTCGCGAAAATGGACTCGAAGAGTGAAACTCAAAACAAAGTAAACGTTAAAACTGTACTGCTAACTGCTATACGGATGCGAGACATGGAAGGTCACTAAAGACATTTCGCACCAGCTACCAGGTACAAGTCTTCGTCAACCGCTGCCTCCAACGGATCCTCGATATATACGGGCCCGAGAAAATCACCAACGTAAGCCTATTGGAACGCTGTAGTGAGACCCCTATCCACCAACAGATCAAACGTCGGAAGTGTAGCTGGATTGGACACACGCTGCAAAGGGACCATTATCACATCATACCAGGGCAAGCCTTACTGAAACTACTGGTAGGGTTTTAAAAACTCTTTAACTGTTCGATAGTCAGTAGGTACATTTATTTTATTGACAATGTAACATAATGCTAAGATTAATAGGAGCGGTGCAGCAATGAGAAATGTTTCGAAAACGGAAAACATCAAAGAGGAAATTTGAGGAAATTCCTACATATATGCTATGCCGGACTCGTTAAAGACTAAAAACCACACGTATCCTGCTTAACAGCCTACGGTTGGGAGCCCCGGGTAAGCCCCCGGTAGTCAACCCAGAACTTCCAACAGACCTACGGCTACCACTATGGCCTCACCTAAGTGGGTTTGGGTGCTATCTTGCGTTTTTGGAAGGTTTTCGATCACAGTAACGTTAATTATTTCAAAAATAATGAATAGTAGCGATGCGACGGGAGTAAACGCAACGGGGGTAAATGACGGGAAACATGATATCAAAATAATAGCGCTCTTTCTCTCGGTCTCTCTCTCTCTCTCTCTAATGAGACGCAAACGAAGTTGCGCGGGTCAGCTAGTATGATATATTGTATTATTTGTGGTCTTACCGTAAACTCAATATTTATGTAGGTACCTAACTTATTCTTCTGACAAGTGGGTGCAACAAACCCAAAACAATTCAAGCGTTGCGAAGGAGCTACTTTAGATACTGCATCGAAGCGTATTTTACAAACTCGATTACAAATTTCTATCTACCATGACCATACCATTTTTTCATCGAGTAGGTAGTTTTTCGATTTCGGCCCATTGGACATTGAGACGTAGGTGATTCTTAATGCCACTTTTTGATTTTAAATCTTCAACAACTTTTATGAAAAGAAAAAGAGTTATTTTATTAAACAAACATTTTTTTAGTAGCATAACTATAATGAGTATAATTATCGTGCATTTTTTACCGAAGGGGTATTTTTTTGTCTTTAAGTCTTAGGATCGTTTTTTTAATCTTTAACATCTTTCACATCAAATAAGGTACCAGATGGAAAGCAGCTTTTCAAAACAATAAAAAGCTTTAAAACAATAGCTTTTGGGTCGACTACACAACCCGAGGCCGTCGACCCATTCTTGTTTGATTGACGACGCCTATCAACCATCTGGCTCAATGGAGCCAGATGGTTGACAGGCGTCGTCAATCAAACAAGATCCACTCCACATTCCAAGGGTGTTTATAATGATAAACACCCTTGGAATGTGGAGATAAACACAAAAAGCGGGGTAATTAATAAAACATGCTGCCGTACGAAACATTATAAATGGTATATTACATAATATTATTTTTATAAACCAGGAGAAGCGGGACCGTGCTTTGCCTTATGACAGATCCTACATTGGTGCACATCGGTGACATGGTTCAAGTCCCTTTTCTTATACCCTCTGTGAAATATTTGTCAGACACGTATTGGCAGATGCTACGTTGTGATGATGTACCTATTGTGAGATCGGTAGTAGCCTGAATTTATCACGAATGAAGGTTGTGTTTCAGTTCCAATACCCAAGAATGAGACCATTCATCACGTTAAGCCCGGGCAGCTACCTGCTGGTATCTGGTGTGATGCCTATGCATGAGAAAGGAGTAAATGTTTTTGATTTTACCACTGCCCTGTCCAATGGGGAGTATATGCTGAAAGAATCTGCCTACAGAGTTTGGACCACGGCTCATGCAAATTCAGATCCAAACATCTCTGAGGTGAAACGCAAATTAAATGCCGCCTCGAGGTCCAGTAAAAGAGCAAAATAATTGTCAAGGCTAAGTTCGATTTCGTCGGCAGAATTGGTGAACAGCTAGCAGGCTACCCTTCAGGGAGTCGTGAATTCTGGTCGCTTGCCAAAGCTGCCGAGGGAAACTTTTGTCGGTCAGGTTTACCACCTTTACTTAAACCCGACGGTAGTTTGGCCCAGAGTGCCAAGGAGAAAGTCGACCTTTTGGGTTTTCTCTTTGCCTCTAACTCGACCATGAGCGACGGGGGTGCTTTGCCGCCGGGCATTCCGACTTGTGGCACTTCCATGTCGGAAGTTAAATTTACACAGCGGAATGTCCGACGGGAGCTTCAATCTCTGGACGCTCATAAGTCAAGTGGGCCAGAAGGCATTCCCGCGGTGGTACTTAAGCGGTGTGGTCCAGAGTTGTGTCCGGTACTTACACGTCTTTTCACACTTTCATATTCCATGAAGCAAGTCCCGGCGTCGAGGAAGATCGTGTATGTGCACCCAAGAAGGGTGACAGGACCGACCCGGCCAATTACAGGCCTATAGCCGTCACGTCCCTTTTATCCAAGGTGATGGAGCGTGTAATTAATACACAGCTCCTGGGGTACCTTGAGGAAAACGACCTGCTCAGTGACCGGCAGTACGGTTTCCGTCACGGTCGCTCGACGGGCGATCTTATTGTGTACCTAACACACCGAATGGCGGCGGCTATCGAGAGTAAGGGCGAGGCTCTAGCAGTAAGCCTCGACATCTCTAAAGCCTTTGACTGGGTCTGGCACCGTGGTCTTCTAACAAAATTGCCTTCCTATGGACTGCCCGAGAGGTTGTGCGGATGGGTGTCCTTGTCCAGCTTTCTGGCCGGTAGAAGCATCAGGGTCGTCATCGACGGCAGCTATTCTGACTGCATGGCCATTAACGCTGGAGTACCGCAAGGCTCAGTGTTGTCCCCTACTCTGTTTCTGCTGCATATCAATCATTGTTATGCAGACGACAGTACGGGGGACACTTGTTACACGGGCCGCCCGGTATCTCTCGGGCCGCAGTGGAAGAAAGCCGTGAACAGCTTGTGTCTGTAATCGCGGCTACTCTTACTAGAGTGTCCGATTGGGGTGGATAAAATCTTGTCCAGTTTAACACTTCCAAGACACAAGCGTGTATATTCACTGCTAAGAAAATCCCATTTACTGTAGCGCCACAATTCCAGGGTACATCTCTCACTATCTCTGAAAGCATTGGGATCCTTGGCGTTAACATCTCCAGAGAGGTTCAATTCCGGAGTCACTTGGAGGACAAGGCTAAGCTGAAGAAGTCCAAGAAGCTCGGTGTGCTCAGCAGAGCGTGGCGGTACTTTACTGCGCCGCAAACACTGCTTCTGTATAAGTCGCAAGTGCGGCCGCACATGGAGAACTGCTGTCACCCCTGGGCGTGGGCACCAGAATATCAGCTTCGTCCATTTGACTCGGTGCAAAGGCGAGGCGTGAGAGTTGTCAACGATCCTATGCTTACAGGTGATGTGGAACCTCTTCGCGACAGGAGAGACTTTGCCTCCTTATGCGTGTTCTACCGCCTGTATAATGGTATATGCTCTGAGGAATTGTTTGATATGATGCCCACGGCCACGTTCTATCATCGCACCGCTCGCCACAGACAGGGAATCCATCCTCATAGTCTACGTCCGGAGCGTTCGAGCACGGTTAGATCCGATAGGGGCTTTCTTCCGCGCACGCTTAGGCTGTGAAACGATCTCCCTGCCTCGGTTTTCCCAAACGCCTACAGTATGGGGTTCTTCAAAAGGGGTCTTAGAAGGTTTTTACAGGGTCGGCAGCGCAAGAGTGGCGCCTCTGGTGTTGCAAACGATCATAGGCTGCGGTGACCACCGGTCCTTCTGATGGGCCGTATGCTTGTCTGCCACCTTAGTGGTATAAAAAAAAGTCCCGGCCGTTCTTAGGCATAAAAAAGAAAGGTGAAAGTGATGGCCGGACGTTGGAAAGTATTCTCGATGCGCTTTGGAAAGGAGCTATCTGTAGTATTTTCCAATGAAGAGGTCTAACATTGGTCTAAATACCCTCCATTGGAACTTTCACTATGCGCGAACAATGTCAAAGCACATTGTAAAAACTTCGATGACATGGAACGAGTTACAAGCAGCTCGCGAACTCGCTGGCTTGTAGCTGGTAAATTCGCCCCATCTAGGCTGTCATTGAATCCACGTTTGTGAGTCGGGCCATCAGTGCAATGTTTGCGGAAATACCTAGTCAAAGTCTGTTACATATGTGGAGGAACGGATGAGAGAGATGTTCCTCCAACTTATGGAGGATCCTCCGACCTGACAAGGTGATCGCGCCTGGCAGGCCGAAGCCCAACGGTTGATGTTGGACTATTGTATAATAATTCATCGAAGCGAGAACTTTGATATCGATGCACGATTTATCTATTCTCCGTCGTGAGACGTTTCATATCGCGATGCAGGACTTCTATTCATCTTCGCTATGTGTCGGTCGCCACACATGTTCTGAGAAATATTCTTAATGAGATACCCAGGCTTGGCGCCAGACGGATAGGTAAGAAGCGTGTGACTTTAATAGTCAGTTAAGATCAAAATTGCATACGTGGGGATTTCCGCACGTTAAATAAGAGCGTGTTTAAATCTAATTAAGATAATTTTTAATTAGCAGTATGACTTACAAGGTAATAAACCAAATGCAGGTAAAATTAAAATATAAATTTTAAATTACTCAATTTGTAACATTTATTTTCTATGTGTAGCAAGTCTGGTCTTAGGCTTGTCAATATTATTTGAGCGTGTGAGAGCGCCATGATCGATTCATTGTTTTTTTGCTGTGGCAACAGCTCTCTCAAGGAAACGGACGTTAGTCTATGGGTTTCTTGTAGATTGACGCAGGAATTGCGTAGCAAACGGGTTTTATGAAAGGATTTACGAGAGTATTCGATAGTGAGGATACAAATAGCCCTGCTATGAAGTTCCTAGTCTCTTTTACCATCCTCTAAGCAGCAGTGAATTGTGAAATAACTCTGAGTAGCACACCTCAATTTTTCTTTAGAGGTTATAAGTTGGAACCTGAGGACTTGTTAAGGAGATTAGCCTGGGTTTCACCTATTCTCCTCAGAAAGAATTAAACTCTGTGATAACCTATACCCAGATTCTGGTAAGTTTCAATTAACTATTTGCATAGCGGGTCGATTTTCGTCTGTCGCGCAGTCAGTATCTTAATTTGTCGTTTCTTTCATGACAGGGTTTTTACTACGGGGCTAGAGTGGCTAGTCGTAGATACCAATGCCACATCTACAAGTTCGTGGACGGCACGATGTACGACGACGTTTTATCGCGGACTGCACTAGCTTCTCATTTGAGAGGAACCTGCCGTCATCACCTGGCAGTAACTACGTCCGGAGTCGTTCTCAGCTCGCACTGCAGGCCAGTACCCCGTTATCTTGTCACCTTGCTATGTAACTGCCTAAGTACTTAGTAACAAGTAGCTGTAGACCGCCTCCGTAACACAAGTGCAGTAATTAGTACTACTCCTCTGTGTATCTGTGATATTTATGTCTCTAAGTGAATAACTTCTCTCTATGTCTGTTTTGTATAATGTGTACTGTATACATATATGTGTGTACACCCTACCTGGCTGTTTTCGTGAGAGCCCTAGCCTACCTTTGCACGCACACTGGAATCTCTGAAGAAAGGCGCCCTGGGATAGAGTAATTTTCCAACATAAGCAAGAGCAAGTTGGTGAGTAACACTGAACATCATTGTGTTATAAATTTTAGCTCTGAAATTTATAAATTTGACCTATTATTGTTGAAACCCTGTACCAACCCGTCTGGCCAGCGTGGTACAGTAATGCCCTCCCAAACGAGCTACGCTTGGGGTGTCTCTGAGGCATAAGATCCGAAACGATGTTATCCGTCAGAGAACAAGAGTGGTCGACATAGCTCGCAGAGTATGCGTTTTGAAGTGGCAGTGGGCTGGCCACATTTGTAGAAGAACTGATGGCCGTTAGAGCAAACGAGTTCTGGAGTGGAGACCGCGTCTTGGTAATCGTCGGGTAGTACCCCCTGCCAGATGGAGCGACGACCTAAAGCAGGTTGCAGGGATTGACTGGATGCGCAAAGTTTAGGACCGTGTATTGTGGCGAAATTTTGGAGAGGCCTATGTCCAGCAGTGGACTGCTATAGGCTAGATTCATTGATTGATTGTTTTTTCTAGCCTCACGTTATCCTACAGGTGAGGGGCGTCAGCATCGGCATCGAGCCCTCGATGAAGTATCTGGGGCTCGTACTCGATGGCCGGTGGAACTTCGGACACGACTTCCGAAGTTTGGCCCCAAAACTGAGGGTAGCATCAGCCGCACTCGCGCGGCTGATGCCCAACATCAGGGGACCCAACGCTTCCTACAGGAGACTGTACCTGGGAATCGTGCAAAGCATGGCCCTATACGGGGCTCCCGTATGGGCGGAGACCCTGACGGCCAGCAATGTGGCTAGATTGTTGAGCCCGCAGAGAGTGATGGCCGTCAGGGTGATAAGAGGATACCGCACGATCTCCGGTGAGGCGGCATGTCTCGTAGTCGGGACCCCTCCATGGGACCTGGAAGCGAGAGCCCTTGCGTCACTGTTCAGATGGCGCTGGAGCGGGGCCAAAGGCCTGCGTCTCGAGAAATCGAGGCCCAGCGGTCCCTGCTCCACCAGGAAACCGTGGAGACATGGAAGGTGCGACTTGAGCAACCAAAGGGGGGATTCGCCACAATCGCGGCCGTCAGACTGTTCATGGACGAGTGGCTGGAGAGTAGACACGGTGCTCTCTCCTACCGGTTGACACAGATGCTTGCCGGGCACGGTAGCTTCGGTAGGTATCTGTGGTGAAAACACCAGGAAACCACGGCCGAGTGTCAGAACTGCGAGGACCGCAGCGATGAGACGGCGCTCCACTCGCTGGTGGAGTGCACGGCGTGGGCGCAACAGCGCCAGGTCCTCGTCGTGGGTCTGAACGTGGACACTCTCTCGGTCGAGACCATGGTGCGAGCCATGCTCTCCAACGGGAGTAAGTGGGACTGCGCCGCCTGTTTCTGGGAGCAGGTCATGCTTCGTGAAGGAGGCGGCGGGCCGAGTGCGGGAGAGAGCTCTCCCACCCGAGTTCCGCAGTCGGCGGCCTGGGAGCCGCCAACGTGTCTTCGTCGAGGACCATCGGCCTCCATGACCGGGGGTCTGAGGACGGTGAGAGGGTCGCTCACCGTCCTTACAGAAGCAGGCCCATGACGGCAGCGTGACGTGAGCAACTAACGAACGCCCCCCCTTAGAAGTGGGATCACACCCGAAACACCCCAAAGACGCGGGATACCACCCGAACCAGCCCCTGGGCGAGGCCGCAGTGGCGGCCGTAGGTCTGTTGGGAGTCCCGGGACATCCTTCCGAGGGCTTACAGGGGCTCCAAACCACAGGCTGTTGGGCGTTACGTGAGGTTTTTTAGTCGGTAAGAGTATAAACATCCTTTGAGGATTTACCCTCACGTAAAAAAAAAGCCTCACGTTATTCGATTGACTCTGTTTTCGTCAGATCCTTTTTTAAACTAAAATATAAAGGTCAATGGGCAAATAGTATGGGAGAAAAACCCACGGCGGACAGAAATGAAATTGTGAGGATATATAGATAAATATCTCTAGTTTATCATGGTAAGGGTCGCTTTCTTGTGGGCTGTGGGAATATTGAAAAAAAGAACTTATTTATATTCACATGATTTATTCGGCGTGATCAATATCTACTGTGATTTCATCTAAAAATGCAGCAGGGGCGTCGACTTGTTGTTGATGCCTAGCCCAGGATAAAAAATAAACTATACTAAAAAAAAAGGCGTGTGACACTCGGGGAATGCCGCGGTAAAGCTATTACATAGCATTTTTATCAACTATGCTAGTATAATTATTTCTATATAAGAATATTTTAAGGCCTATGTTCAACAAAGTAAAGTACCTACCAACCTTTTGGACTTTTGTACTTTGGACTTTTGGACTTTTGGACTTTTGGGACCTTTGGGACCTTTGGGACCTTTGGGACTTCGGACTTGGGACTTTTGGACATTTGGACTTTTTGGACCTTTGGGACCTTTGGGACTTGGGACTTTTGTCCAAAAGTCCAAAGTCCAAAGTCCAAAGTCCAAAACTCCAAAAGTAAAAAAGTCCAAAAGTCCAAAAGTCCAAAGTCCAAAGTCCAAAGTCCAAAGTCCAAAGTCCAAAGTCCAAAGTCCAAAGTCCAAAAGTCCAAAACTCCAAAAAACCAAAGTCCAAAAGTCCAAAAGTCCAAAAGCCCAAAAGGCCAAAAGTACAAAAGTCCACTCCACCTAATCTCACCCCACCCTACCTCACATCAATTCACCTCACCACACCCCACTTCACCTCACCCCACCCTACACACTTCAGCCCACCCCACCTCACCCTACTTCACTTCATATACATAGGTACACGTTTTTTTTTTCATTTTTTTTCATGACAGAATTTCTGGATTCGGTCTCCACGCTCAAGGCCCGCGATAGAAGCTATAGCTTAAAAAAAAACTATATAAAAAATTCAAACAAACAGCAAATAATCAGGTCCAGTAAACGAGCTTAGGTAGTCGATAAAAACAAGAGATAACTGGTAAACGCACAGATCACGACGAAAGACAACGAAGGACTGCGATGACACGAACGAAACAATGCGCCAGCGCGAGCGAGACGCGAGCTACTGTGCGAGAGAGAGGAAGCGACCGTATACAAGCCAATTCGATCACGCGGCGGGACGTACATGCACTCGCCAAAACTATTATTTAGTAGATATTTAAAGAACGACGACTTATATTTAATAGTAGTATTCGATTTTTTTAATAAATATATTATTGGTTCTAACTTTGTTCTCCCATGGATTCTAACTAAAATAACCATTTATAATGGTAAGTGAATTTATACTCTTTCATTTTATGTCATTTTCATTTATGTCCGCGACCGGGTCGGATTGCGCCCAATGACCTTTATTATAATAAACTAGCGCCCCGCCCCAGCTTCGCAAAGGTGCAGTCACTGTATAAACAACATATATATACTGTGGTGCAGTGTAGCCCAGTGTCTAGGTAGGTACTCATTACGTTACGCAAATAGTGATTAATGGAGCAATGTTATAATTACTGTTAAATTAATCCTATTCTTGGCAAGAAATATTTTTAAAATACTGAAACCTTGTACAATGCTGTTTTCTTTATTATGTTTTCTCTTTTATTGTAATTTGTGTGTACATAAACTAATAAATAAATAAATAAAATAAATAAAAAGTCAAATACTTATTCAATATTGAAAACGACGCTTGTACTGTTCCACAATATTTATTATTATAAACCTGACCGGTTTCGCTTCACAGCATTTTCAAAGGTCTAGAATAGTCTAGGAGTCTAGAGGGATGGACCAACCAACCAACATTGGTCCATACATCTAGACCTTTGAAAATGCTGTGAAGCGAAACCGGTCAGGTTTATGATTATAAATAGTGTGTAACAGTACAAGTGTCGTTTTCAATATGTGCAGCAAGTTTCACCAGGTGCCATTAATTAACAGTATAAAAATAAACTTATTCAAAACGTTCTTGGGTTAAAAATATACATATACAATGGATTTGTTGAGTGTATCACATTAGATACACTGCCAGTGACTGCCAGTGCCAGCGAGATTAATAAATGATTTTTGAAACATAATATTACAAGAAATAACTAAAAGAACGATTATTAAAACATGGTAATTATATATTATTCAACTTCTACACACATAAAATTAACATTAAAATAACCGGACAAGTGCGACTCGAACTCGCACAGAGGGTTCCACCGACAAAATGATCAGAACGATATTGATATTAATTTATTAAGCAGTAGCTTCAATATCTTTGGTACGATAGCAACAGGGATCCCATTAATAAAACCTTGGTCGCTCTCAATTTTATCGCTAATTTTTAAAAACTCTAACTATGTGAGGCAGGCGCACCATCCTTCAACATACATACATACATAGTCCCACCTTTATCCCCGGAGGTGTAGACAGAGGCATAGTATACGCCCACATAATTTCACCTTATAGTTTTATGTCCTATGTAATGTGTGGTGAGCCTATTGTCGTGTTAAAATATCCATCTTTCAAATATAAAAAATATCAATAGCATAATATTTTTACGGTATGATTATCACTAACGAGGAACCCCAATATAACCTGTATGCTGATAATCTCAGTGTGTTTGATGGATACGAGTTTACTTAGGTATAATTCAAATGTTGCAACGAAACACCGTATTCTTGATAAAATAATAAGCTAGAAATAAAATTGGTGTTAAAAATTACAAGTTAACCGTTTGATAACCATGGGTGATATATATTTTTGGAGACAGGTGTGTATGCTTTTATCTATTTTGTTTTGTATTTCTTCGGACTGAATACCTACCAATTACTTCATACACCACCATAAGTGGGGAGTTGGGGACCTATTGTCGGGTTGAGCCACCTCTTTCAGATCTTAGCGGGTTGAGGGTGACATGACTGTTTATTGTCTTGACCGGACTTGGGGCGCTCCGGGTCACTTCTCGGAAGGATGTCCCAGGATATTCTGATTCAGATGTTATCCTGCTTCTTGGTTGTGAAACTCTACGCCGCCGTCTTGGGCCTGCTTCTAAAATTATGTCGTGTAGTTCTACAGCCGAACTCAGGCACCCGGTCATGGAGGCCGAGGAGTCTTGGGCGAAGGAAACCCTGTGGCACTTTTGCTGCAGAGTGCGGTATTCGAATGGAAGAGTTCTCTACAGCGCTCTCTCAGCCACCTCTTTCGCAATTTCTATTATAGAAACTCGCTAAAATATTCGTGATTATGTGGTTATGCTTCCTTTTTAACTTCTCTTAACCACTGAACTGTACCAAGCGGATCCTTTCACCTTTCTCCGACGTCTTAAGATCACTTTTACCTTTCTATAACATCCACAATTGTAATATTAGTATGAATTGTATGATGTTCTGCATAACACTTGCACCTGCATGTAAATACCAAAGATAGGTACCTAATAGATTAGTGCCTAGTGTACCCTCATACTACATTAGATCATCAATCAATACATATAATAAAATCGTAACAGGTCGCTGTCTGTACATGGAAGATAAATAAGAAAAAATATTATATGGGGGCTTTATGAACGCAATAGAACCCAAAACAATGATTTTTAGAATTTTTGTCTGTTTGTCTGTATGTCTGTATGTCTGTATGTCTGTATATCTGTTTGTCTGTACGGTTGTGCACGCTAATCTCAGTAACCGCTCAACCGATTGCACAGCGGTTTTTTTTATTGTGTTGAGGTTTGCTCCAGTAAACATTTAGCGTTTGTTTTATGTAAATCGGTTTAGAAATAGAAGAGTTATAACACTTTTAAGAATCAGATATTTTGAAAATTTTAATTGTAGGGGTTTCTTTGAATGTGAGTGAACCTAAACTGGCGTGTTGGCTTAATCATAAAAGAGCTTAATGATTAAGACTATTTTCAAAATAGACTTAATCATTAAGCTCTTTTATGATTAAGCAAACAGGGCAGTTTCAGACGCTGCTTGATGACTCTGATGAAGAAATACCTTTCCTTTCATACACCTTATGTGACGTAAACGAAGTTGCGGGCTCAGCTAGTAGTTAATATAGGTAAGTACTAAAAATCTAAAAGTTATGAATAATTCCAAAACATTATTTTTCTCTGTCCCAGTGTGACGTGCCCGTAGCACTTAAATTAAGTTACATTACTCAAAATATTATTATAATTATTATCACTAGGTACCTAACACCCACAGCTACAATTTATGCAGAAACTAAAATAATGAACATCAAACAATTAGATATATATTTATAACACATCTATTCTTGTTAAAAAAATTGCTTAACCAACTCCATACTAACCTACTCTTTTATCGTGTTGCCGAAGACACGCACGAAGTACGGCAAAAAATGTTTACCTACGAAAGTGCACAACTTTTTAACAAATTATTATTTATTTATTTATTATTCACTTTATTGTACACCATGTAAATATAAACAGAGCACATAGATTCCTTACAAGAGAAGGTACAATGGGCGGCCTTATCACTAAAAGCGATTTCTACCAGACATCCTTTGGATGGAGAAAGTTGGTTTAAAGTGATGAGTGGTAGTTGTTCGGTGCACTTATTTCTAAAAATAAACAATTCTATCTACTAATAATCCCTAGTCATAAACCTACAGCATATATAAATAAATAGTTACATATAAGTTATATAATTATTATAAATACATACCCAATACACTTACATACACATTATATACATACATAAACGATACACATCATACAAATATGCATATTCTACATTGATAAATAGTGTTCCTTAACCATTATCTTAAATCTAGATATAGTCTGCGCTCGTCTAATCTCAACAGGAAGTTTATTCCAAAGTCGTATGGCAGTAACCGTGAAAGACTTGTTGTAAAAGGTAGACGAGTGAGATGGCATCTTTAGTCTCAAGTTAAGTGATGACCTTAGACATTTCGCATGCGTGTCGTGTAGGAACTGGAATCGTTCCTTAAGATAGGAAGGGGTAGAGGGGTTAAACAGTATACTGTATAATTGTGAAAGAATTTGAGCATCCCGACGAAGTCGTATTGGTAACCATTCAAGCTGTGTTCTAAACTGTGAAACGTGGTCATATTTGCGTAAGCCAAAAATGAACCTTATGCAGACATTTTGGAGACGTTCAAGCTTGTTTAGCTGGTTTTCGGCGAGATCAGGATAGCTGACATCTGCATAATCTAATATGGATAACAGTAACGCGTTCGCAAGCGCAATTTTGGTAGGCATGGGTAGAAGGTTTTGTAACTTTCTTAACGATCCCACAGATGCGAACATCTTTCGACTCACCTCCTGAATCTGTGTGTCCCATGATAATGAGGAATCCATATATACACCCAGATTCTTAACCTTCTTACAGATGGAAATAATAGCATTTTCAAAAACTACTGGGGGGATACTAGTCCACTCTATTTTGGATGTGGTTCTGGAGCTGCCCACGATTGTCACCTGCGTTTTCGTCAGATTCACCTTAAGACCATAGGCGCGACTCCAGCTACTTATATGACTTAGGTCCCTGTTTAACGTCTGGATTGCTTCCGATATTTGTTGAAGAGGTGCCTGATAGTAAATTTGTAGGTCATCTGCATATAGGTGGTAGGAACAAGAAATTTGATTTGAAATGGAGTTTATGAAAATTGAGAAGAGTAAAGGAGAGAGAACGCCGCCTTGGGGTACACCAGCGATAGTATTACACCAATTCGATATTTTATTTCTATACTATACTCGTTGCTGGCGATCGCATAAGTAACTTTGAAGCCAATCAACCACTGTTGGAGATATGTTAAGAGAGCGCAAAACACCGACCAATACATCAAAATAAACAGTGTTGAACGCATTGCTAAAATCTAGCAATGCAAGTATTGTTAACTTTCCGACCTCCATGCCATATCTGATGTCATCAGTAATATTTATCAGAGCCGTGGCAGTGCTATGGCCAGGACAAAAGCCGGATTGGAAAGGGTTCAGGACATTATTTTGGCGAAGAAATCTACTAAATTGCGTGTGTACGAGACGCTCAAGAATTTTGGATAGGAATGGGAGTATGAATATCGGGCGGTAGTCAGAGAAAGTTATCGGTTTGGGTCTTTTAGGTATAGGAATAATTTGACTACTTTTTCATACACTTGGGAATACACCACTAGTTATAGAGAAATTAAAAATGTAACATAAAATGGGGAGGAGTTCATTAAGGATGGGGAGGATCATATGGCGGCTGACAGAGTCCACACCGGTTGCATTCGACGTGATCGATGTAATGGCCCTCCTAACATCACAAGCAGTGAAGAGATCAAAGAAAAATGGTGGATAGTTGGGTTTTGAATGAGATGAAAGATAATTGATTGTCTGTGCCTTGATCGTCCTATCAAAGTTGGACGAGGATGCGAAATGTTGATTAAGTAAATCAATGTTAAGATCTTGAGGAATTGTAATTTGTCGTTTCCTTCCAACCCCCAATGTATTAAGGAACTTCCATACTTTACCTGGGTTTCATATATTTAAACCAGTTTTTATATCAGAATGTCTTACCCAAAAGACAAACCGACTGTTCTACTTGGCAAGATCTTTTCAAAAGAGTCATGGATATCTGTTTTGTTGGACAGCAAACGGAATCATATATCTCAAAAAGAATACCGAGTCAACACGGATTCGAATATCCTCCGAACAAGACATCGAAAATCTAAGAAAGAGTATGTGACTATTTATTAGTAATTTAATTTTAATTCTTTTACTATTTTTTGTTTATTCTACTGCACGTTTTTGTTCTGTTAAGCATGTTATTCTAGCACTTAAGAATTGGACTCACACTTACAATATTGTACCCAACCAGACTCGCATACCTCAAAGCACCAAGATGGCAAATACTTTATGCATTATCATATTTTGCACACTTCTTTACAGCTCAGGCTTGCTCATGGCCACCCTAATAAGTTTATGGCCGCAACCAACATACACATCACTTTTTATGCTGTATTTATACTTACATCCGAACTGTCAGTGCATTCAGAGACGCTGTATGACAAATACATATATACCAGATGCTACTATTAGTCAAATGATACCGAATAACTCTCACAGTATTGTGGAGTTGCGCTCGGTGTTTGATTCATTGTATGCCTGTGGCAGAGTAGTTGAACATGAAAAGTGCGGCGCGAATTTAATAATATATTCACCCCAGAGACACACACTAGAGATATGTTTAACAATAGTTAAAATACGATCATAACGCTCAAATGCGTATAAGTGATGACCTGGATGACTTGGCTGGGGCCGACTTCGGCACGTGCGCTATTGATAAATGTAGTAATTTGATGTATACTAATAACTCCATAAATATATTGGTTCAAAATATAAGAAGTGCGAACCGAAATATCTCGGCACTAAACACGGCTATAACGAGATCCGGAATAGATTGGGATGTGATCATACTAACCGAATGTTGGCTATTCAACAACCCGACTATACCAACTATGAGCGGTTACCGATCAGTAGGCACACACAATGTTAAAACACAGAACGAGGGTGTCATTGCATATTACAAATCCACACACTCCTATAATGTATATGAACCGCAATTAGTGGGGGGAAATTGTCTGATAGTTGTGATTGATGCCCAAACTGTTCTGCTGGGTATATACCGCCCCCCCGGTGAAACAGATGTGTTCGGGTTTGTAGAGTCACTGAACGCCATTTTGTCAACCCTGTCATCGTACAGGAACGTATTGCTGACTGGTGATATAAATATAGATATATCCAATCCTACTTTTGATACAGACACCGAGCCGTATCTTAATGTCATGGCATCCCATGGCATGCTGCCTGCGTACTATACACCCACCCATGACAAAACTTGTCTTGATCATGTCGTGGTCAAAGCTAACGTGCCTGTTAAATGTCTTATTGCACACACAACCATCACAGACCACTATAGCCTCATTATAAGTGTCGCTGGTATGCCTTCTTCTCGACCAGCAACAAAAACAATTAAAAAAATTAATTATGCCTTACTTGACAAGAGAGTTGATGAACTTGACTTCGACCAAATATATACACTTGAAAGTCCTAACGAAGCAATGACTTACTTTCTGCAAACACTTACCACTACGATAGGCAGCTGCACCAAAAACATAAACGTCCCTAGACGCAAGCGCATAATTAAGCAGTGGATTACGCCTGGCCTATTACGCTGTATGCGAAATCGGGATAGGTTACACCTCAAGTGCAAAAAACATCCTAATGACGATGTTCTTAGGCTAACCTACACCCGATACCGTAACTTTTGCAACGATCTGCTTAAAAAAGTTAAACAAAGTCACGATAGGGCCGAATTTGCTCAATGCAAAGGGAATGCTAGAAAAATGTGGGATAAAATTAAAACTATCACACACACGGGGAAGGATACCAGCCCACCTATAGATTTAATTAATATAAGCAACCCGTTACAGTCTGTAAATGACATAAATCGGTTCTTTGTAAATATGGGTGGGTCCTTGGCTGGGGCAGCTTCAAGGTTAACTAATACAACTGGCATTAACAGTACTTCGCGGGTGTTATCTTGTCCATACTCAAATGAGTATCAGTTGGCAGAAGGAGAAATGTCCTTCTGCCAACTGATATATGTGAACTAAAAACCATAATATCCACACTCAAGACCAATTGTGCAGTAGGTCGTGACAATATTCCCAGTGGCGTGTTAAAGAAGTACGCCAATAAATTAGTGACTCCTATTACATACATATGTAACCTTTGCCTTTCCACAGGTGTCTTTCCCGACGATCTTAAAAAGTCTCTAATTCATCCGATTCACAAGAGTGGTAGCAGAGATTGTGTCAATAACTACCGTCCAATATCTATCCTTCCGTCACTATCTAAAATCTTGGAAAAAGTTATTAACAATCAACTAACCAAATACCTAGAGGAAAAAAACCTATTATCCGAAAACCAATTTGGATTTCGGAAGGGTAGATCCACAGCCGATGCAGTACAACAACTTACAGACACAATAGTGTCTAAGCTTGACAAAAAGAAGAAAGTACTAACAGTGTTTCTTGACTTGGCAAAGGCATTTGACACGGTCTCTGCGCCACTCCTACTGGAGAAGATGGAGAGACTTGGAATCCATGGTGAGCAGCTGACATTGTTTCGTAGTTATTTGAAGAATAGATTTCAGCGCGTCAAAGTGGAAGAATGGCTCAGTGATGACTATGAGGTTCATTCTGGAGTTCCACAAGGAAGTATACTGGGCCCCACCTTGTTTCTAGTATTTATAAATGACCTGTGTAAGCTAAATTTGTCAAATGGGAGGATCGTCACCTTCGCAGACGACACAGCGCTCCTTTTCTACGGGGAAACCTGGGAGGAGGTCTACCTTGCTGCACAAACAGGTTTTGATAAAGTTACCAGTTGGCTAACAGAAAACTCACTCGCACTAAACACAGATAAAACTAAATATATACAATTTTCATTGAGCAACCACCCTTCCACACGCAGTCATTCATTGGACATAACTGCACACACTTGCAACAATTCTTCCCCTACCTGTACATGCCCCAAATTAGAAAGAGTGGATTCTATCAAATACCTTGGTATTATGATTGACAAACATTTGAACTTCCATACTCATATCAACCTTCTGTCTAAGCGAATAAGAAAGCTCATATACGTGTTTAAAAACCTACGTCATGTTGCACATGAGACTGTGCTGAGGACCGTCTATTTTGCGCTATGCCAATCCTTATTGACTTATTGCATCACAACATGGGGAGGTGCCGGAAAAACGTGTATGTTGAAGCTGGAACGAGCGCAAAGAGTGGTCCTTAAGGTTGCATACTCACTGCCGTTCTTTCATCCCACAGCTGAGCTCTATTCGAGGTGCAAAGTCCTCACTGTTCGCCAACTTTTCATTGTGCAGGTTGTCTTGCACAAGCACGCTACGCTGACCTATGATCCATCAAAATTTGCCACTAAACGCATTAAATCCAGGGTGTGCGAAACAAAAGTGTTTAGGAGCAGTCTTTCGCGATGCAGTTACTGTTTTCTGGGTACCTATTTATATAACAAACTAAATGCTATTCTGAATATATATCCGATGACAAAGGCAAAATGCAAAATAACTCTCACCTCATATCTCCTAAATCTGGATTATGACTCCACTGAGGAATTAATGGTTGTACCTGTGTAAGCGAGCATCACATACATTTAAATAATGTAATATAACTTTAAATTTCATTTTCATTTTTATATTTTATATCTCACTGACATTTACCTACTTAACTGATTATGAATATTCTTGTGATCTTAATTTTTACCTTATTTTTAAGTTTCAATTTTGAATTATGAATTTTTAGTTTTTAGTTTTTAATTATTAAAATGTTTGTTTTAGATTTTTTACTTTTAATTTTTAGTTATTGATTATTAATTGTTGATTATTGGTTATTGGTTATTGATTATTAATTTTTAGTTTTTAATACTTAATTTTCGATTTTGAATTTTGAATTTTTGACTTTGAATTTTATATTTTTAATTTTTAATTTTTGATGTTAATTTTAATTTTTACCTTGACCTTATTTTAATTTATGATTTTATTTGTGGTTGCATAATCTGTCTCGATATTATTCTGATTTTACTTTATTCCAACATCATACCATCATTACTATTATGTTCTTATTATGATTTTGTTTTAAGTTGATTGTAAGATTAGTTTCCATCTTAAATTATATTTAGTTTTGATGCCTATGTTTAATTTTAACTTTTGACGCGGATTTTGTTGTACTCTGACAACATTCTCATCATTGTTTTAATTGATATTGTTGAAACATTGTGTAGTTCTGGTTTTAAACTTTAGTCTCGATTTTGATTTTTATATCCATGTATAAATTTGATTTTGTTTGATTTTAATTGTTTAGCTTGGTACTGTTTTATCAATTTAATTTTTAGTTTTATATAGTGTAACTTATTACCATAATAATTTTTAATATACAAGTACACTGTTATGTCTGCGCTATTGTATTTATATATTATACTCATCTGTAGGGGGCCTGGTAATCTGCGTGACAGGATTTTCCTAGTGCAGATACCAGTCTCCCACAAAGGCTTTTAACGAAAAATAGCTATATGTTTTAAATATGATTTCTGTGTACCTTTGTGGAAGAAAATAAATAAATTTTTTTATTATTTTTTATTATTAATTACCCTCATCCATTAAAAATATTACGTCATTTAACACATTTAAGCAGAAGTTAGCACAACACGTCATTGAGACACATTAAGTAAGTACAAAGCGAATGACAATCTTTTATTGGTAGGTACATTGTGTATCAATTATTAGATATTATTGTTTCTCGATTAAGGAAAAAAAGTGACTTATATGTCTTTGGAGAAATAAATTCATTAAACCTATAGTAAAGCATAGCAAACTGATGTCATTAATTTACTTTTCCAGTTTTACATTATGGTGACCTCAAATCTTCTCACGACTAGTGAAGGGCTTATGCTAGCATTTCCTTCGATAATGAGTCCCGAATTACTGTCGAAAAACTCAACAGACATAGAAGTAACCTCAACTCAGATGAATTGGATCGGTAAGTAACAACAAACATAATGAAAATATTATTTTCCCTTGGTAAGATTTACGGAATCCATCCCGATAAGCAGCTTTAGCTAGGGTTCCTCGTGTAACCGGGAATAATGCTCATATGATGATCATATTTTGCGGATTCCTCGCCAACTCGGCCGTGATGACTATGTATGAATAGTGGGTACACAGCATCGACAGTAAATCACAACTCGATACTACACTAGAACATGCTGCTAGGGAGGGCGGGATAGGGGAAATTGAATTGTGAATTACGTACGTGGGGGCTCCCATACAACAATCGTACTTTTTTGCCCTTTCTTGGGTTCGGACCACTCGGTGCGTGAGTCCAGTTCGCACTTGACCGGTTTTACGCTCCGCAACTTCTCCTCCGTAAACGGCAGACTTCAATGTTGGTATACTTATTAAGTGTCGGTCGCTTTGTGTGCAAACACACATACCACATACCGAACGATACGGCTCAGAATTGCCTCATTTGTGTATCTTTGTAGGTAACGACTTAACAAGCTTGTCTGCTGTTTTAAAATTATAATAAAAATTTAACTAACTTTATTTAACAAATATGTATGTGATCCACAAATGTTTGTTTCGGAGTTTGGGTGTTTTCTATGTATAATAATTAGTGGTTCCCTGCCACGCTTCGCTGTGACCCATGTATATGTATCATGTACCTATGAGAAATGAGTAACAAAACAAACCAAAGGACGGTTGGTTACGGTCCAACATTAAACTTTTTTGAAATGTACCCAACATTTCAAAAAAGTTTAATGTTGAACTGTAACCAAAATTATAAACCTTTCAGAAAATCCAATTAGTTAACATCCAAATCAATACAAGCTTTACTTGAAAAAAAAAAAAGATCTGTACTGTGATCAATGTTCAGTCTTTAAAACATCGTGCGCACGCTTCAAAAAAATAAATTCACTCTGATAATATCTCCCTAACCGGCCCCATACACGTACAATAATATTAATCAATATAGCAATAAATTGACCGTGTATGGGTAATATTGAGGTTTGAACAGACTACATTCGGACGGGAATAAATATTGATGCAATATTATTGAATCAATAATATTGTACGTGTATGGGGCCGGTAACGCGCCAAAACTCTAACTTCAAAAATAACCTGCAATACATACCTATCTGACCTCTTTTTTTTATTATTCTGAATGCAAGGAGGCCGCAATCAAACTTCTTTTAAAAAACAGCAATATGGTAGGTACCTTCTAAATAGGTTGTTTATAATATTTTGTTCTGAAACTGGCAGAATATATTTAAAAAAAAACCGACCAGCGCCATCTATTGGTAAAATCACTTTTTAAAGCTTTTTTATTCTTATTGCTGATAAGATAAAAGTGTCTAAAGTAGCCTTAAACCATCTCTGAATCCTATTGTATATCGTGTCCAATTTTGAGCTCAGTCGATTCAGTAAATTTTGAGTTTTTAAAGAGTAGGTACGTAAACGCACACAACATTTTTACATATGTATGTAGACATCGGATTATATGCATTTGCATATTATGCTATTGCATATAATGCTACTTTTATAGCGTTAATGCATTTTTTGCGTTATTTACAATGTGAATATAAAACGTAATTTCTTTGATAAATGCGTTTTGAAAAACCTTCATCAAAAATATCAAAATAATGTAAAAAAACCGTAAATTCTCTTAGTAAATGATTTTTGATAGTGCGTATTTTGTGCATATTTCGCTCTTTTAGTGATTATTTGCATGCATATTTTGGCACTTTGTTATTGCATATATTCCGATGTCTAAATATGTATGTATTTAGAAAATATTTATAAGTATGTCTATCAGTCGTCTAGATCTCATAGCACAAGCTTAATACACTTATTTTGGGCTAGATGGTGTTGTGTGAGATTGTCCGCAAATATTTATTATTATTAAAAAAAACTGCAGTAGCTGGTCCCATTTTTTTGAGCTTGCCAATTCGATTATGTCATACTATCTGCCCACGGATTGACGGCCTGGGGACGCCCTCTGAAGGATAATCCCAGGGCTTCTGACATATCAAGTTCGCTATTGCGGACTCACCCCTTGTGGTCTTAGAATTAATCCACTTCTTTGGGGGTTCGAGTAGACCACCACCAGACGCGTAATTAGGGTTTCTTCGGAGTGACAGCTTATGCTGACACCTGTGAACGACGTACCTTAGTCGATATTCCACAGGAGCGATCCCAGGACCGATCACTGCGGAACACCGCGCGATTTCTCTCGCCCCTGTCCTAGCCAGCTCGGGTTAGATATACCGCGACAATAAGCCTCCACTGCACGTAGACGGATGCGTCCGCGGACTGTGGCAGGTGCGTCCGCAGATGAATTTCCATGAGCTGTCCACACGTCTTTAGATAGATCAATCTATGTTCACCCTGGACAGACGCCACACGCACTCGCACATTAACATTTTTTTTAGATAGCCTAAATGTATCTAGTAGATTATTTTGTCTTTTTTAGATCGTGTAATGGCACACTCATCGTGTCAGCTATATGATTCCATGATTCATAAATCTGAAATGATATTTTTTTTTTAGTTGGTAACGATGATTTTTCTTATATATTTTTTGTACTATATGATAAATACTAGCTGATGCGCGCGGCTTCGCCCGCGTGAAATTTGGTTCCCGTTCCCGCTTCCTGTGGGACCTTTTTCCCGGGATAAAAAGTAGCCTATGTGTTATTCCGGACTATAATCTACCCCGGTTCCAAATTTCAGCCCGATCCGTTCGGCCGTTAGAGCGTGATTGAGTAACAAACATCCAAACATCTAAACATCCAAACATCTTCACAAACTTTCACATTTATAATATTAGTAGGAAGTAGGATAATCATCATCATAATGGATATCTAACCTACCTTCATGACGTAGGTATCCATTAGCCTCAATAGAACAACAACATATTTAGACATTTATGCGATATTTATTTTTAGGATCTGCTGGCGTGTAGAAGACGCTTAATCGAAAGGCCGATGCGATAGCTAGGTTAATTTGCACTTCGTTTATTCTAGGACGTCGCAATATACCAAATCCATTAGCCTCAATAGAACAACAACATATTTATTTATGCGGTATTTATTTTTAGGATCCGCTGACGTGTAGAAGACGCTTAATCGGAAGGTCGATGCGATAACTAGGTTAATTTGCACTTCGTTTATTCTAGGACGTCGCAATATACCGAAATATTATTGATAAATGAAAAACCTAACGAATAGCCGTTTGTCAAACCGATAAATATTAGACTAGATAAAGATAATATTCATCGATGATTATAAAATGTCGAAATATTTTCATATGAATCATTCTTTGATTATATAATCAAAGAAATAATTACTATTCTATTTATCTTTTACAGTCACAAGTAACGGCATCGCTGGTATCTTCGGCTTCTTCATCCTATCGCCTATTATGCAAATATATGGAAGAAAAGTTACCCATGTCGTCGACAGCTTGGCGCTCCTGATAGGCTGGATAATATTTGTTCGAGCTGATAACGTCTGGACCCTTTTAGCAGCAAGAATCTTCCATGGTTTTAATTTTGGTAGTCTTTATATAGATGTTACTATTATTGGCGAATATTCTGACCCGAAAAGAAGAGGTTACTTCATAACATTCCAGAAAGCAACATTAGCTATGGGTATTCTTATGTGTCATACTTTATCTCTGGTATGGAACTGGCGTCAAATAGCAATATTTGCTCTTATTTTGCCAATATTATCAATACTTATGACTTATTTCTGGCCAGAAAGTCCTTATTATTTAGCAATGAAAAGTCGCTTCGAAGAAAGTGAAAAGTCATTCGTCTGGCTTCATGGCAAGTCTAACATGAAAGAGTTCCATTTATTGCAGGCATCTCAAATGCAGATGAAAGAGAAAGTCTCCAATAAAAAGAGTTACAAGTTCTTATTACAAAAAGCGTTTTTAAAGCCATGTGTAATAACATTTCTCTTATCGTCAATTTTAGAGTTCAGTGGCAGATATTATTTTACTGTGTACGCTATACAGCTGATGGTAGAATTAATAGAAGATAAGTCACTTGCATTATATTTGACTGTAGGTTCAGATACATTAACGCTGATATCTTTACTGTTCTCATCGTTCATCATCAGTTACTTTAGAAGACGAACAGTTTTGTTCTCATTTGGTGTCGCAATTACTATCATAATGTTGATAATCTGTTTAGTAATAGTTTTTAAATCATCATCGGTAGTTTGGCTGGCACCAACGTTTATTCTCTTATTAAATGTCATAACGAATTGTGGGATTACACCTGTGTGCTTTACATTCTTTGGTGAAATATTTCCATTGGAATACAAAGGCTGGGGGTCTTGCATAAATGGATTTATATATATGTGTATGTACACACTGTTAATGACGCTTACGCCATTTTTAATAGAAAACACAGGTGTTGGTGGTGTCTTTGGTACATATGGTATAATTGTAGCTTTAAGTTTACTTGTATTGTATTTTATAGTGTCAGAAACTAAAGATAGAACTTTGCAAGAAATAGAAAATGAATTCAAGGGTATTGTACTATTAAACTGTGATGAAATATTGCAGATGAAACAAGACAATGACACATATCCTTCTACAGTCGTTAGATAACTACAGGTTATCGATATAAAATGTTAAAATTATAAGTACTTGATGTGACCTAGCGATGCGCGACGCTGTTAAAAGTAAATAATAATACAATTTTAGTTGGTAATAAATATTTAGAAATCGAAAATCAATTTTTTATTACTACTTTGTTGATTGATGGCACTTTGAAGAAACTTGCTGCACATCTTTCTCTCAAACTCACACTCAAAAAACCATTTATTTTGCAATTTTAATCCTTAACACACAGGCACTTGCGACACGTCAATGAATACAAAGCAAAGTCATTACCACCAGTTGGAACGCGGCCCGCTTGAGAAGAGCTGGCAAGAAATTCGGCGAGCTTTTCTTTTTGTTCTTTATATGCAATAATTTAAACTATAAATCACAAACTGTTGCTCGAGAATGCAGTAGAGCAAGCAGATCATTTCCAGGCTTCCTTGTCAAGCAAACAATCGTCAATTGTATATGTACTGTACTGTACTATAGTAGCCCTTGCAGTACAATTTACTTTTTATACACTTTTTAAACTTATTTAAGGGCATACTTTTTATTTCATTTGGATGCCTGTTGTAAAACTGTAAACAGTTACCCAGGAAAGAATTACTGACTTTTTTCAGTCTACACTGATGAGCTGCAAGGTTATCTTTATGTCTGGTATTTACACTGTGTATATCGCACATACATAAGATTTTCAAAAATATATTGTGATGCTACTGTCAGTATATCTACTTCTTTGAATTTTTCGCGCTAAGAGACCCTTGGACCTAATCTAAATATGGCTCTTATTGCCCGTTTTTGTTTTGGCCGCATTGCCCCACAGTAGAATACCGTAGGACATTACACTATGGAAGCAACTAAAATAAGTTATTCTAGCTGTATCTACATCAGTCAACTGCCTAATCTTTTGTACCGCAAATCCTGCTGAACTTAACCTGCCAGCCAGCTTTTCAATATGTGAACCCCACTGCAATCCAGCATCGGCTCTCGGCCATTAAGTTACATTGGGCAAGGTAAATTTAATACATTTGGTTTTGTTATCGTTCAGGCTAAGATTATTAGTGTTAAACCAATATACTACTTTCAGGATTGCATTGTTGACATCGTTGTAGTTATTTAGTTGTCTTTTAATTTTGAAAATTAAGCAAGTGTCATCTGCAAGCAAAACAATCCCGTTGGTGCCCCCTACGTAATAGGGTAGGTCATTTATATAAATTAAAAATAAAAATGGCACAAGTATCGAACCTTGCGGAACGCCCATGGTAACCACCGATACCTCTTTTAAGAAAAAAATTACAAACCCAGTCGCTACTTCCTGATCCCCTGTGACGTGGCGACCGTTTATCTTTAAATGAAAGCTTCGTTCACTTGTTTTAGATAAGTTCCAGGTAGTTTTAATTACATTTGTCGAAGCTGTAATTTTATTTCTACTAAAATTTAACTTTGCCAAGGAACAGACCTGTCTAAATGTCTTTGAATATTTTTTTAAAACCCTGAAACTCTCTCTGTGTTGAAATTAAATGATTTTTCCGAATAAAGTTAATAAAGTCTCTTACGACTTTTATAAATACCCAGGTGTTGCCCAGTCACTAAAAGCAAAACTGCTTCCGAACGATATTGTTTTTGGTGTAAAGATTTTCCTAAACACAAATCATGGATTAAGTTGAATAAATCAGCGTAAGATTTATCTACAGTAGTGTAATCGGGCAATTCTGTTATCTTATTTACTATATTTTCTCGGAAAATATCTAAGCGTTTTGAGTTGACTGGTACAAAACTGATTACATTTGGGGCAAACCAAGTCGAGCGCGAAGCAAACACTGCCGTACCATCCTTTACTGGAACAATTTCTCCGCATTTTCAGGCCCCTATTTGAGAACCTCTGACTAAGATCAGAACGCAGAAATTTTCGTCATCCAGTAAGCTATAATCACATACTTAAAATCCAAAATTTCAAGTCGTATGTAGGTCATTTATTTCCGAATTTAAGCGAAAGCAAAGTTTTGCATTTATGACACTCATAAACTCAGAAAGCCGAAATTTGGTACAGAGTTAGGGTTTAATGACCACATAAAGGGAAATCTACAAAAAACTAGGATAATCGAAGATCTGGAGTACCTGGTGACCCTGATTAGAAAACACAAGAGCCCAACCAAACTATTAAAGATCAACATACTTACCGTCTTTACAAAAAATATTTAACTTGGTGGGACCTTAGATTTCACACACTTAAAATCGAAAATTTCAAGTCTGTAGGTCATTTATTTCCGAAGTTAAGCGAAAGCAAAGTTTTGCATTTATGACACTCACTCACTTATGATCATCAGAATGGAACCAGTACTTCCCACAAACTCAGAAAGCTGAAATTTGGTACAGAGTTAGTACTCTTTATACTGTGGTTAGGGTTTAATGACCACATTAAGAAAATCTACAAAAAACTAGGATAATCGAAGATCTGGAGTACCTGGTGACCCTGATTAGAAAACACAAGAGCCCAACCAAACTATTAAAGATCAACATACCGTCTTCACAAAAAATATTCAACTTGGTGGGACCTTAGATTTCTGACATCAAATAAACGAGACTTGACTAGTTTTTGACAGAATGTTTTGGTGGGATTCTTATTTCTGGTAATATTTCTAGAGTACAGAGCAGATTGTACTCGATGATCAGATTTTACAGGGTCCACATTACAATTCTTTGACTGCCTCTGTGGCGTAGTCGGTAGTGATACCGCCTGAAGCGCTGGAGGTCCTGGGTTCAATTCCTGGGTCGTCGGTCCATTTATTTCTGTAATGCATAAATGTTTCTTTCTTCGTTCTTTTTTGTTTTTTTGATAGATTCTTTTTTAAACTTTAGTTAGAATAATATTATAATAAACTGGCGACCCGCTCCAGCTTCGCAAGGGTGCGGTATAGCCCAGGATCTACTCATTACGTTACGCAAATAGTGAGTAATCGAGCAATGTTAAAATAACTGTTAAATTAAACCTATTATTGGCTAAAAATGTTTTTGAATAAATGAAAAACAAAAGTTATTCAAAACGTTCTTGGGGAATAAAAAATATACAATGGTAGTCGGTAATTAAGAATTTGTTGAATGTATCACATTAGATACACCGCTAGACATCCAGTGACTTTAATATCTACTTAATGACCCTCATACTTATAGAATTCGGGACTTCACGCGAAATACTTAGTTACTTACATTTACCGACGTTTCGAGCACGTTGCAGCGCCCGTGGTCGCGGTTGGTAAGTAACTAAGTATTTCGCGTGAAGTCCCGAATTTTATAAGTATGAGTGTTAAAAACCGCGATAATATTACAAAAAATAACTAACATAACAATGAATAAAACACAGGTGATTAAGTACTGTTAACTTCTACACACATAAAGTTAACATTAAACAAACCGGGCAAGTGCGAGTCGAACTCACACACAGAGGGTTCCACCATAAATTAGATTGTTTCGCATTAAATCTAATTTAATATAATGAACCTGTTACTTGTGATATATTAAGTGATACCATTATGTTTTCATGCGATGGCCAAGTCAATCTTTTCACTTATTTTAAACATTTTTTTTTAAGCTTTCGACGTTGAATATTTAATTACAAGTAACAATAAAATAAATTAAACAATTTAATTTAAAATATGAAAGATTTTATATATTGAAATTATGGACATTGACTTGGTAGGTATTACATGAATCTCACTACGTTTTACGGTTGAAGAATTGATTTGCGAGACTTGGGTTTTTTACAAGTTTTGTTTTTGATGGGATATCATCATAGAGCAACAAGATCTATGACGTTCACCGGCAGCGCGTTGCTCTGTGGATATAGGGTAAAGGTTGGCTTTATGGTGATAATAAGGAATAAAGTGAAAAATATACACGAAAAGTAAAATTTATTCGAAAATGACTTTGCTTATTACAATAAACAGACTTTTCTCTTCAAAAACTACTAATCACAGCAACAATAAGTTATATATGTTAGGAAAAAAATCTAATTAAAAAAGCCTTCTAAACGTTGACAATATGGAGATACGGGGGCAATATGGTGATATTATATATGGCAATATGGTGATATGAAGCCAATCACTGTCATCAGAGCCCAAAAAGTCACCCCAGTCACAATTGAAGGGTTGAAAGTCTAAACGGTCTATGTGCCAAAAAATCAAAATTCGATATTTTAACTGGAACACAATCTAAGAGCCACGCCTATCAATATTCAAATGGAACTAAGTGCCTATCTTTATTATATTTTCACACACACATAGATAACTAAGACATGCGGTCTAAGTGCCGGTGCACTTGTACTTCAAAACGCCAAATGCGTGTGTGCGTGCGGGGTGCGGGCACTTGTGGCGGTGACTCCTGCGCACCCTTTCATAGACCTAGTTCAGTTGCATTTAATTACACGCTATTAAGATGTATGCTACAACGTCACAGTGCGAAAACATCGGTAGTAAACGTAAGAAGGAAAATAAAAAAATAAATCGGAAGAAATGTCGATTAAGTGCCGAAGAGTACGTAACGTATAAAAATGTCACCATCGCTAGGCAGTTGAGACCATGTACGAGGACATAGCAAAAGCACTACATGGTTCTGCCAAGACTCACTACAACGTTGTGATGGGGGACTTCAATGCCAAAGTGGGAGTACAAGAACGCGGCGAAACGAAAATCGGCCCCTTTGGTGTGGGGCGCAGAAATGACCGGGGGCATCAATTTTCTTGAGTCTTAGGGGCTCTTCTTGATAAACTCTTTTTTTAAGAAGAAGCCCCACAGAAAATGGACTTGGCGAAGCCCCGACAAGGTCACAAGGAATGCGATAGACTTCATCATGACAGACAGGAAGTGTATATTTAGAGATGTCTCTGTCGTTAACAGGTTCAATACCGGTGGTGATCACCGACTTGTACGAGCATCTTTGAATCTGGACTTCCGAGCCGAAAGGGCCCGTATGATGAAGCCCACTCTCCGACCTACCACGCTCCAGTTAGCCTCGGGGGCTGAGAGGTTCCAGTTAGAACTTCAAAATCGTTTCGATCTTATTCGAGATAAAGCCAACAATGTGGTCAGAACGCTTTAGCAAGTGTCCTGAAAGTTTTTGTCCGGAAAAAGCAATAACAGGTGCTCTAAGCTCTCGCTCGAGACTCTCAAACTTATGAAAATAAGCACTCATCTTCCTTAGACCAGCGGGATCTAAATCTGAGAATCCGAAAGCTGATACGACGCGACCTTAGACACTATAACACCAGCATCGTCGAGGCAGCGGTCGAGCAGAACAGGGGTACCAAAGTATTTGCCCAACAGCTTGGAAGACCCCCTCTGACGAAACTGCCTGAAGACAAAAGTCTACAACCAGTGCGTTCTACCGGATATGACATACGGTGCCGAGACGTGGACACTTACAGTGAGGTTGGTCAATGCTCTAAAGGTTGCGCAGCGGGCTATGGAAAGGGCTATGCTTGGGGTGTCTCTGAGGGATAGACTCCGAAATGAGACTATCCGGCAGAGAACTAAAGTGGTCGACATAGCTCGCAGAATGAGCACATTGAAGTGGCAGTGGGCCGGCCATATCTGCCGAAGAACCGACAGCCAATGGAGCAAACGGGTTCTAGAGTGGAGACCGCGTCTCGGCAAACGTGGGGTAGGACGTCCACCCGCTAAATGGACCGACGACCTGGTAAAGGTCGCAAGCTGGGACTGGATGCGAAAGGCGCAGGACCGTGTATTGTGGCGTAAATTGGGAGAGGTCTACGTCCAGTAGTGGACTGCTGTTTTGATTGATTGATGTAGATTTAATGGAATCTCATAATGATTCGATAGCAAGGGATAGTATTAATATCTTTAAAAAAGGTAAATCACCGGACCATTTAAAAGATTATACTCTAACTATTGCTACTTAAGAATAATATATCGAAGGAGAAACTGACTGACTTATAGAATATGTTACCATATTTACCCATTGAAAATAAACCATTCTATGAGGATTTGACTAATCTCACAGAGGCCTAATTGAGACCTTTTTCATAATTCGCTTTAATGGCACTTAGACCCTTTTAGATGTATCTTATTATGGCAGTTACGACATTTCAAGATTGTGAGTCTTTAACCTGTGCTATCTCCGTTGATTATAATGTTAACAGATTATTTACGTTTAATTGAAGTTTTACGGTAATTGTTTTATTGATTGAGCATAAATAAAGAATACTTTTTATCAAAACAGATGTTTTATTCAGTTTTTTCGTTATATCTGCGAATAATAAAATTGGCACTTAGATCCTTTAGACTTTCAACCCTTCAATTATCACACACGAACTGTGGTAATTCCGTGTTGTTTCATTCCTGGTGGTAGCTTTTGCTACAATTCATGCACTCTGCGCCCACAGTTCGGTTTCAAAATGCTACATCTTGGGATTAGTGATCGGCGCAATAGTCACACATGGTACTTGGTTGAAGTTTGGCAATTTTAAATTTATTCCTTAGATCTCTATCTTTGTCGGCCTTCATGCAAGATTCCTTAAAGAGTAATGCGTCATAATTTCTTCTTTTATTGCCCTTCCTTTTGCATTTTTGTTGGCCCGACGACTTGTTTATCTAAGAAAATTCATCAAATTCGTAAGGTCGTTAATTAAAAAAATGAAATTCAAACTGAAATTTAAAAATACAGAAAAGTGCAAAGCTTATCACTTAATCTTTCCTCCAAAATGCACTCAAATAGTGCTAAAAACTAAATAATTATAAAAATATAATATGTCTAGTATTATGGTGATATTTTCCTCCATTTTTTGACCTATTTGTGCGCAAAACCAGCTTTCCAAGTCCAATGGCGACAACAGCTCGCAGCCCAATGAAGGTGCGGGTCTCGTAGCTAAGGTCAGTTCATTAGAAAAGCGCAACAATCGCGCTGGGTAATATTAGCAGAAGTAAAACCAAAATTGTCACCATATTGCTATATATCACCAAATAGCCAACCTTTACCCTAATTAACTACCTAAGCAGCACAAAAATTACTACAAAACAAGAACAAAGTAATTGAAACTATGCACGCACGAATGAAATTTTTATAAAATATTCATCAACATTTTTTTAACCGACTTCAAAAAAGGAGGTTACTCAATTCGACCGTATGTATATATGTTTTTTTTTGTTTTTTTTTATGTTTGTTCGCGCAGAACTCCGTCGTTTATGGACCGATTTGTTTTTTTTTTCGACCGAAAATAGATAGGTACTCCCAAGGTGGTCCCATTTTAAGGACGTCAGGATTTGATGATGGCATCCTGGAGAAATCGAAGGGAACTTTTAAAAATTGTAGGGGCATCTAGGGAATTTGTAAATTCTTTTACTAAGGGCTTTAAAGTAGTACAACTTAATGAAGGTCTGGAGTCGATCTGATGATGGAGACGAAAGACAGTAGAAAGAATTCCCTAACGATATACAGCAGTTACCTTGTGTTTGGGCTTGATTAATTTGTACTGTCGAGAACTTTACACCTAGATAGATAGATAGATTTTCAGTCAACACGTCACTAGAAATGGTGAAAAAAAAAATTTAACAAAAAAGAAACCGACTTCAAACAAAACTAAAAACTGAAAAATAAAATTTACTTAGCACAAAGTTAGTATATTCTGATTTATCAGATATCATTAAATATAATACTGAAATAACGTGAGGAAAATCCTACAGGGAAGCTATACCGGGACTCTTAGCGACTAAATATTACACGTTCCCTACCTAATGCCTACGGTTGCGAGCCACGGGTAAGCCCTCAGAAGGATGACCCCAGGAAGTAATAACAACTGCCTCTGTGGCGTAGTCGGTAGTGACACCGCCTGCGGCGCTGGAGGTCCTAGGTTCGATTCCCGGGTCGGTCCAAATATTTGTGTCATCTACAAATGTTTGCTTCAGAGTTTGCATGTTTTCTATGTATAATAATGTGAAATATATAAGCATGTCTATCAGTCGTCTAGATCCCAAAACACAAGCTTATATAAGCTTACTTTGGGTTAGATGATGTTGTGTAAGATTGTCCACAATTATTATTTTTAATATTATAACTCATTTAAATTAACGCCGCTGGGATTCCATGTGCGTCAGGTGCATTGAATTGGTCGAGTTTTCAAGAGTCAACAACAATGAAAACTAACAAATATATGTTGTCCTTTTCTTGTAAACAGACTGTCCGCTTTATAAGCTATCTCCGACCAGCTTACCTTGCGGAACGTAGACAGAGAAACGGACATTTAAGTAGTACTAGAAAAGAGACACAAAATATTTAGTAATTTCGGCTTATGTGTCATTTCGTGATCGCTCAGTTCGAAGAACTTTAAGATAATTTTAAAAAGCAATTATTATCTATAGTATGCTGACTCAAACAAATATTTTTAAATATGGACAAAAGAATTCGGAAGTGATTGGCACTGATTGGTTTAACACTAATAATCTTAGCCTGAATGATAACAAAACTAAATGTATTAAATTTACCTTGCCCAATGTAACACAGGCAGAAACCAATGTTCAACTTAATGGCCGAGAGTTGGAACTGGTGAAATGTACGGCGTTCCTAGGGTTGACGATCGATGCTGGATCGCAGTGGGGCCCACATATTGAAAAGCAGGTTGACAGATTAAGTTCAGCAGCATTTGCTGTCCAAAAAATTAGGCACTTGACTGATGAAGACACTGCCGCTGAAAAGGGAAGTCATGGAATCGGCTTATATGGAGCTTCGCCACTGCTGAGAAACCCCAATATAACCTGTATGCTGATAATGTAAGTGTGTTTGGTGGATTCGAGTTTACTTATGTATTAGTTAAATGTAGCAACGAAACAACGTAACGTACGTATTTCTATGTATAATATGTATGTATTTAAAAGTATATAAGTATTAATATCCGTGGTCTGATACCCATAACACAAGCAGGTTATTCCTAGCTTACTTTGGGATCAGATAGCGTTGTGTGAGATGTCCGTGAATATTTATATTTATATTTATTTATTTATTGATAAAATAATAAGCTAAAAATAAAATTGGTTAACAAAATTACAAGTGTACCGTTTGATAACCATGGGTGATATATATTTTTGGAGACAGGTATGTGTTTTATTCAATTTTTTTTTGCATTTCTCTGCCGATCTTAAAATACTCTATACCTACCTCTTATTTCATACTCCATCTTAGAGTTATAAGAGGAGACAAATATATAACCAAGTACATGTTAAAAGAATATCAAGTTTCCGTAACTTTCCTGTCATTCTGTAAAAAAAAATGCGAACAAGGTGGCTGAGAGGGAGCAAGAGAGAACTCCACCCCCGATCACCACAATCAGCGTCACAGATTCTCCCAAGACTATCGGTTTCCATGGCCAGGCGTTTGCAGATGGCGGGTGGGCAACTCAGCGCCTTGTCAGGAGCAAGCACACGTGTTTCCCTCATCTTACAATCCCGGGTTCTTCAAGCTAAGCGTGAAGAGGCACATCACAGGGCCGCCAACTTGAGGACTACTGTCAGAAGTCTTAGGACTGTGAGAGTGTCGATGTCAATTTGGCAAGCTTAATATGAAAAAATAGACGGCGGTGGCAGCTTAACATGAGCACGCCCAAGAAGCGGGATTACATCTGAACTAGATATTTTTCACGTACAGCTGGCTGTATTTGTCCAACCCGCTAAGACCTGTAAGAGGTGACTTGACTATACAATAGATTCCCATTTATCCATCTGGTTATTGCTCAATACGATTATTATTATTATTATTATTTATTTGATACACTAGCAGCTCTACGAGCTGATACGTGTATATCACTGCACTTGTGTTCTTAATTATTTAAATGTTTGTCAAGTCTATTTTTGAAACAGTTCACTGTTGGAGCACTTATTACAGTTTCCGGGAGAGAGTTCCACAAGTTCATCACTCGATATGGTAAGAAGTGTTTTCTGGGGTTGCTAGCACACGGAGGTTTGGTTAACTTCAAGGAATGGCCTCTAAGACGTGTGTTCTGGTTCATCATGTACAAATCTTTTATGTTTCTGACGTTGTAGTGATCGCTGAGTATTTTGTACGTTTCTATGAGGTCTCCTCTATTCCGCCTTTGCTCCAGTGTTGTCAAGTTGAGTTCGAGGAGGCGTGCTTCGTAGGACTTCTTTTTAAGGGATGCTACCATTTTTGTTGCTCTTCTTTGGACCTTCTCCAACATTTCGATGTCTTTTTTAAAATAAGGAGACCAAATTTGAAATGCATATTCCAGCAATGGACGAATGTATGTTTTGTACATTTTGATGAATAATTCTTTGGTGATAGTATAGAATGCCTTTCTGATTATGTACAGCATGGAATTTGCCCGTTTCGTAATATTTGTGATGTGTACGTCCCATTTTAAATTTTGTGTTATTGTGACTCCAAGATCTCTTTGTGTATTTTTTTTTTTCACCAGCACCAGATTGCACCAGCATTGTGACAATTCTCTTGTGAGTCACTTCATAAACCATTACAATATTTCGATTTTCACGGAACAAAGCTAAATGTTATTCTGGGCCATCATTGGGACGCTGGACAGTACCCAAACCCCTGGGGAATTTTTATTTGGAATCCTGAAACATCCTGCCGAGGGCTTGCTTACCCGGGACTTCCGACTGTAGGCAGTGTGGTTTAGTTGGTAAAAGACCAGCAGAGCATCCATGATGGATTTCTACACATAAAAGTTAGCATACCTAATAAAGAAAAGCAAACTGATCTTATTTCTACTTCAACTTTGCCAGTTCTACATTATGGTGTCAACTAATCTACTCACGACTAGTACAGGGTTTATGCTTGCATATCCTTCCATATTGGGTCCCGCCTTGCTGTCAAAAAACTCAACTGATATAGAAGTAACGTCAACTGAGATGAATTCGATCGGTAAGTGAAAATGATTCTATTTATTTCTTGGCATCTTTAACGAGGGTTACGAGAGTAACCAGGATTATTGCTCAGATCATACAACGCTATCTAATCCCAAAGTAAGCTAGGAATAACCTGCTTGTGTTATGGGTATCAGACCACGGATATAAATACTTATATACTTTAAATACATACATATTATACACAGAAACACCCAGACTCTTGAGACAAACATTTATGGGTCACACAAATATTTGTCTCCGGTGGGAATCGAACCCACGACCTCCAGCGCCGCAGGCGGTATCACTACCGACTGCGCCACAGAGGCAGTCACGCTGCCGTCATGGGCCTGCTTCTGTAAGGACGGTGAGCGACCCTCTCACCGTCCTCAGACCTCCGGTCATGGAGGCCGATAGTCCTCGGCGAAGACACGTCGGCGGCGCCCAGGCCGCCGACTGCGGAACTCGGGTGGGAGAGTTCTCTCCCGTACCCGCCCCGCCGCCTCCTTCACGAGCATGTGCATGCGCAGTCCCACTTACTCCCGCTGGAGACCATGGCTCGCACCATGGTCTCGAGCGAGAGAGTGTCCACGTCCAGACCCACTATGAGGACCTGGCGCTGTTGCGCCCACGCCGTGCACTCCACTAGCGTATGGAGCGCTGTGTCATCGCTGCGGTCCTCGCAGTGCTGCCATTCAGCCGTGGTTTCCCGGTGTCTTCGCCACAGATGCCTACCGAAGCTACCGTGCCCGGTAAGTATCTGCGACAACCGGTAGGAGAGAGCACCGTGTCTTCTCTCCAGCCACTCGTTCATGACCGGTCTGACGGCCGCATAATAAAGCACGTATAAAACAAAATAGCTGACAATAAGCAACTATGAGGTGGTTATAAAGTAACTCCTTTTAATTAGTGCCCAAATCCACTCTGACAAACGTTTCTACAGCTCTTAGAAGAGTATTATTTTTGGCTATTTTGTTTGTTGGGCAGGGGCTCTCTTACAACGCACATTTTTTGGTTCGAAACCCTCAGTGCGCGAGTCCGGCTTGCAGTTGACCGGTTTACCGCTCCGCAACTCCTCCGAAAACGGCAGACCTAAATGTATATTAAGTGCCCGTAATGAAATTGACGCATTGTGTGTGATGTGTATATACAGTTTCGGTTATCACACGTACCTTAACTATCCTATTCAGAATTGCCTCATTTGTCTATCTTTGTAACGTAATATCAAGTTTGTTTGCTGTAGATAATTGAAGTAATTGAACTAACTTAACAAAAACAGTAGCTGGCCCCAGGCTTTTCAGCTTGCCAATTCGATTTTGCATTCCTATTCCTAGGGCTGGAAGGCCTGGGTACATCCTTAGAAGGATAACCCCAGGACTTCCGACACAGACTTGGTCCACTATTGCGGACTCTCCTCGTGGTCTTGGATTTTATTCCGCTTCTTTGGGGGTTCGAGTATTATCCGTTCTTTGGGGGTACTATTCCACTTCTTTGAAGGGGTAAAGAGACCCGCCACCGTCGTCGTGGCCTGAATCTTTAATGTCGAGCAGCCAACTCTAGGGCATGGAGACCGGTAGTCCTGATTCTCTCCCGCACAGTCTGCTACTCACTATACTCCTCACAATCTTGAGATATAGTCTAACATAAGGATTATAAGTCTAACATATGGATATATATTTTAGGCGACAACCGTAAGAGCACAGCCGTAGTCACCTCAGTTTGAGACCAAACTTCGGTACCTAATGGTGTCCGAAGTCGGCTGTCGAGTACGAGCCCCAGATACTTTGTTGAAGACTCTATGCCGATGCTAATGCGCTCTACTTGTATGCTAGATCTAAATGCAGGCCCCTTCTGAGGTCAATGAAAGCGCAGAGTCTTGGAAAGGCCCACCTCCAGACTCAATCATCGTATTCGACCTACGACTTGAACTACACTGCCGTAGCTTCTAGTGCTGCGTCTTGGTGTGTTGCTCATAGCGCCATTACGTGGGTGTCGTCGGAGTAACTGGTTACGCTGACACCTCTGAACAACGTACTGCGCAGCAGTCAATCGTAGCCAATTTTCCACAAGACCGATCCTAGGAACTATACCTGTGGAAGATACCTATCTCTCGCCGTGCCGAAACCAACTCGGGTTCGTTATGCTGCTACAATATGGTAAAGATAGCCGCGATCGTCTGGGTAATTTGCACTTCGTTAATATTCTGAGATGTCTACCTACGCGTCTGTGCGAAAGAAAAAGAAATATTGGAATAGAATAAAAATAACTATGTTCTTTGATCATAATTAGATAATAATTATGTTAAAATATTTAAAAATTAATAATTACAATTCTATTTATCTTCTACAGTCACAAGTAACGGCATCGGCGGTATCTTCGGCTTCCTCATTTTATCGCCTATTATGCAAATATACGGAAGAAAAGTTACCCATGTCGTCGACGATTTGTTCCTCCTTATAGGCTGGATAATATTTTGTTCTAGCTAATAACGTCACGACCCTTTTGGCGGCAAGAATCATCCAAGGTTTTGATTTTGGTACTGGCGATATTTAAAAAAGGCGATAGAAAAATTATGAGTAATTATAGGCCTATAGCGTTAATACCTATCTTTGCTAAAATATTTGAAAAGGTGATACATAAATGCCTATATAACTTTTTTGAAAAGCAAAACATTTTTACCCCGTGTCAGTATGGTTTCAGAAATTGTAAATCCATTAACGTAGCAGTATACAACTTTCTAAGTAAAGTGATGACTAATTTAGACAAGGGACTACCAGCTGTGGCATTATATATGGATATGTCAAAGGCTTTCGACTGTGTTGATCATAGCATTCTGCTAAATAAAATGTATGCATATGGTGTTAGAGGCAATGTGCACAATCTTTTAAAATCGTACCTTTCTAGTAGAAAACAATTTACTGAAATAAGATGGGTAAACCCAATAACAAAAACTGAAGAAGCTTGCGCCTCTGAAACTGGTACCGCTGAGTTCGGTGTTCCACAGGGAAGTATATTAGGTCCTTTGCTCTTCCTTGTGTACATTAATGACATGCCTACGGCTACACAACATGACATAACATTATTCGCTGACGATAGTACAGTACTATTTACTAATAATGACACATCAAACTTAGAATCAGACATTAACCAATCATTGGTACGAATTATTGACTGGCTTATAACAAATAATTTAAAAATAAACATTGACAAAACTAAAATCATGAATTTTAAAATACGAGTTGATCGCACAGTGCCTTTAAAAATTAGTTACCTAGACAATGTCGTTGAAGAAGTAGAGGTTACTAAATTCCTGGGACTACATATTGACAATAAAATGAAGTGGAAACTGCATGTGGAGTATGTGTGTAAGCAACTAGCCCAGTTTTCATACGCATTGAAAAAATTAAGAAAGGTAACAAATACATCCACCTTAATAACAGCCTACCACGGGTACGTTAGTTCAGCTCTTCGATATGGCGTGATATTCTGGGGCAACAGTACAGACCACGATCGGGCATTCGTTGCTCAAAAACGATGTATCAGGGCTATGTTTAATTTTTATGCACCTGACTCCTGTGAACCATACTTCAGGAGAATGAATTTAATGACATTGCCATGCATATATATACTTGAGGCCGCAGTATTTGTGAAAAACAATTCTGATTTATTTAGTTATCGGACACGTGCACGGCATCAGACCAAATTGCATCTAGTCGCTAGTAAGACACAACTAATGCACGACAGTATCTTCTGCTTAGCCCCGCGGATTTTTAATAATGTTCCGGAGTGTATCAGAACCATTCCAAAGATAACAAAATTTAAAAAGCAACTCCGTGACTTGTTAACCAAAAAATGCTACTACTCCGTAAAAGATTTCTTGTCCGATGAGTCATTACGGCACTATAAAGTGTCGTAGTCGTATGGGGTATGTTGTGTTCAGTAGGTAGTTAGAGTGTAGATCATTGTGACAAGGCAAATTAATTGTATTATTATTGACATCTTCTATTCTATTATTGTATCACTATTCGTTCATTGACTATCTGACATTGTAATTGACTACTTTAATTAAAGATACTATATTATTTATGCATATTGCTACACTCTCATAATGTTAATTCTGTCCTTTAGGAGGTATAATAACAATGACATTTTGACTTATATTCCGGTATTTTTAAAACTATTATTATGATGTATATGTAACCGTTTGATGTGTGTTATGATCATAATTATGTATTGTTATTATTGAGGACGCTGGCATCGCCGGGTGGACGATCCGACCGCCTGTTCTGCCGCCTATTCATTCATTAATTGCATGCCTACTACGGTGAAATATGGTGAAACTATATTTACTTACTACCTGTAACCACTTCTGTACCCATATTTGCAATGATTTAATAAATAAATAAATAAATAAATAAATACTCTCTATATTAATGTTACTATTGTTTGCGAATATTCTGACCCGAAAAGAAGAGGTTACTTCATAACGTTCCAGAAAGTAACAATAGCCACGGGAATTCTTATGTGTCATGCTTTATCTCTGATTTGGGACTGGCGTCAAATAGCAATATTTGCTCTTATCTTACCTATAATATCGATACTTATGACTTATTTCTGGCCAGAAAGCCCATATTACTTAGCAATGAAAAGTCGCTTTGAGGAAAGTGAAAAGTCATTCGTCTGGCTTCATGGCAGGTCTAATATGAAAGAGTTCCATCTATTGCAAGCGTCTCAAATGCAGAAGAAAGAGAAAGTCTCCAGTAAAAAGAGTTACAAGTTCTTATTCAAAAGAGAGTTTTTAAAGCCGTGTATGATAACATTTCTTTTGTCGTCCATTCTAGAGTTCAGTGGCAGATATTATTTTATGGTGTTCGCTATACAACTGATGGTAGAATTAATAGAAGATAAGTCACTTGCATTATATCTGACTGTAGGTTCAGATACATTAACGCTGATATCTTTGCTGTTCTCATCTTTCATCATCACTTACTTTAAAAGACGAACAGTTTTGTTCTCATTTGGTGTCACAATAATTCTTATAATGATGATAATCTGTTTGGTTATAGCTTTTAAAGCATCATCTGTAGTTTGGCTGGCACCAACGTTAATCCTCATATTAAATGTCGTAACGAATTGTGGGATTACACCTGTGTGTTTTACGTTCTTTGGTGAAATATTTCCATTGGAATACAAAGGCTGGGGGTCTTGCATAAATGGATTTATATATATGTGTATGTACACACTTTTATTGAGACTGACGCCATATTTAATAAAGAACACTGGTGTTGGCGGTGTGTTTGGTGTATATGGTATAATTGTAGCTGTAAGTTTGCTTGTATTGTATTTTATAGTCTCAGAAACTAAAGATAGAACTTTGCAAGAAATCGAAAATGAAATTACAGGCATTGTTTTATTAGACAGTGATGAAATGTTGCAAATTAAACAAGATAATGAAACATATGCTGCTACAGTCGTTAAATAACTATAGGTTTGGTTGTTCCGAGTAGGTTTCGGTGGCTAAGTGGTTAAGGCGTCCGCGCGGTATGCGAGCAGACGCAGGTTCGAATCCTGCTCGAAACCAATTCTTTTTTCCATAATTTAAATTTCTGATTGAGTGAATTAGCATGCTAATTGCTTTTCAAAATTATCTTATAGTATATCCATTTTAACATCAAAAGTATTTGATGTGACCTAGCGATATTTTCGACGCGATGCTGTTTACAATGCTTAATATTACAATTTTAGTAGATACTCAATAGTTGTCTTTGTATTCAAAAAGTCGTTTTCTTTGATTCTTGTATTTGGGCCTATTACGACTGATTAGTAAGCTGTGGTGAACATTGTTCGTGGTCAATTTAGTTATACTATTGAATGTAATGATCTGTGTGTAATTAATCACTGTTTGTTTACCCAAATAAATGGAAAAAAAATTGAAAAAGTCAAATATTTTTTTTATTACGACACTGTTTAGCTATTTAAACTTTCAAGGTCACTAACACAGAGTTAACGGGATATTTACCATGTATTACTGAGTTTTTCCGATATTTCGACGCTGTTGCAAGCGCCACGTTTTTTGGATTGACCAATATATATATATTTATAAATGTGGATGTATACTATGCACATTCACATTTCACCTTATAGTTTTATGTCCCACGTAATAGGTGGTGAGCTTAGGAGTATAAATAAGAAGGTAGGTGAGCCTATGGCCGTGTTGAAATGGACAGACGCAGGTTGCCGCGACCCGCAGTTGAAATTTTCAAGCCGCCCACATAGGACCTTCAACTTGGCTTAACGATTGTTATTTTACTGAATACCGGGTTTCATTTCGAATTTTCGTTCTCTACGCAAGGGATCTTTTTGCGAACGATTTCCCTTAGTCGCCTCTTACGATGGAAAGTTGTCACCGCAGCCTATGGACGTTTATAGCAACATAAGCTTATAAGTTAAAGGAAGGCTTTTTATTAGTAAAAGCTTCACTACATAGTATAAAACAAAGTCGCTTTCTCTGTCCCTATATCCCTATTTATGCTTAAATCTTTAAAACTACGCAACGGATTTTGATGCTGTTTTTTTTCAAAAGATAGAGTTTCTTTTTTTATACCACTAGAGTGGCAGACAAGCATACGGCCCCACCAGATGTACCGGTGGTCACCGCAGCCTATGGACGTTTGCAACACCAGAGGCACCACAATCGCGCTGCCGACCCTTTAAAAACCTTCTAAGTCCCCTTTTGAAGAACCCCATACTGTAGGCATTTGGGAAAACCGAAGCAGGGAGATCATTCCACAACCTAAGCGTACGCGGAAGAAAGCCTCTATTAGATCTCACCGTGCTCGAGCGCTCAGGACGCAACGTATGAGGATGAACACCCTGTCTATGGCGAGCGGTGCGATGATAGAATGTAGCCGTAGGCATCATATCAAACAATTCTTCAGAGCACAAACCGTTGTACAGGCGGTAGAACACACACAGAGAAGCAAAGTCTCTCCTGTCACTAAGAGGTTCCACATCACCTGCAAGTATGGGATCGTTGACAACTCTCATAGCTCGCCTTTGCACCGAGTCAAATGGACGAAGCTGGTATTCGGGTGCCCCCGCCCAGAGGTGACAGCAGTACTCCATATGCGGACGCACTTGCGACTTATAGTCTTAGAGTGATTGAAGAGGAAGGTTTATATGTATTAAGTATCAGCATTGCACCCGTGCCAAGCCGGGGCGGGTCGCTAGTACATTTATAAATTGAACTAGCGACCAGCCCCGGCTTCGCACGGGTGCAATGCTGATACTAAATACAAATACTATTTAATGAATGTTATTATACATAAAAACCTTCCTCTTCAATCACTCTCTTAAAAAAAGCCGCATCAAAATCCGTTGCGCAGTTTTAAAGATTTAAGCATACATAGGGACAGAGAAAGCGACTTTGTTTTATACTATGTACTTAGTGATATGTTTCTGAATAACTATTTATTAATGCCTTTCGGCGTCCATGCATGCGTCCAAACCAAACGTAAGGAGTGATGGATATTTACCATTAGGTACTCAGTTCGACGTGCAGGCAACCCTGGGTTATGTTCCCGTCGTCGCACAGTGTTGCGACTCCATACAACGATTTATCATAAATCTAACTGTGGGGAAATCTTACGTTTAATTTAATATAAACAGAAATGTGACCAAAATAAAGAAGATTTACCATAAAAACAACGGTCAAGTGCGAGTCGGACTCGAGCTAGGAGGGCCCCGTACCAAAAAAAAACGGCCCAAATCACATTTATTGTATGATAGCCCCTCTCTTACTATTTTTCTCTGCTTTTAGTATTTATTGTTGTTATGGTATCAACAGAAATACATCATATTATGTATGTATGCAGAAATATATTATGTGTGAATATTTCAACTATCCAGCTGTTACGGTTTATGAGATACAGCCTTGTGACACACGGGCAGTTAAGACTCCCTAATAGGGTTCCGTTTTGACCCTTTGGGTACAGAACCCTACGAAAAGATGTAAAAATTACTTCCATCAGGATCTACATAGTAAGTACTCTACCTTCTTTATGTTTGAAGGTGATCTTAGTTTACTGTAAATAAAACAACGTTTTTTTTTAAAAGAACGAAAATTATGGTCACATTATTAATATTAAGTTTATTGATACTTGTAAAACAATCTCATTTTAGGTTTATCTTGAATTTTGGTGTTATAAAATGCTAGGTACTTAGTACATCAACCTACTTACTATGTTTCCGCTACGATAAATCTAAAGCTCTAAAGCTATGATTATTGAATAAAATAGTGATAATATTGAAAAATTATCTTCATTGATGACTTATGTAAATATCAGTTAGCCGCAAATTCTAATAATTCATTAGTGTCAGGCTTAAACTAAGTCAAAAATTCAACTAATTTCGTAGCTAAAATTAATGACGGCTAACCACTTCTAGCTCCACCGCGCTCGGTGGTAAAGCTACGGATGTTATTCCAAATATTGCATTATCAAATCTGTAGTTTTTTTTACAATTTGTATCCATGGCTATTAAGTTTCAAGACAAATTTTATAATTAGTATTTATTGTTTGCGATATTCTACAACTTGAACATGTACACACAATACATCTTGCACGATGTACTCATTTTCATTAAAAAAAATAATTTTACTTAATAATGTCCTAAAATAATTTTGGAGACTCGTACATGTTTATAATAAGTTAATAATTATAATGTTCATAAATAGCATCGTTTTTATTGTATGAGTAGCTAAACGTTAAAATCCGCAAAATTCACGTTATTTTTTTGACAGATTCGAGAACTGGCAATGAAATAACTCAGTTTGAGCACGTCTGAGCACCCTGAGAGTTTTAGAGTATATTTTTTCTTCCCTCATCTCTCAAAAAATTAAATATGTGATATGAAGTGATTTTTCTAAAAGTCGAATCAAAGTGGGGATCTCTATCTTTAATTTTTGGTGTTAAAAAAAGGATTACTAATTAAAAACTTCACACATATTAAACTTTTAAAATAGCTAATAAGATAAGACTATATAGACTATTTAAGAATATTACGGGTACAGTAAAAAAATAATTTTACGTGTAATTGTAGCAATAAAGTTATTCGTGCGCACGCAGACTAATTCAATACATCAACAACACTAAAGTTCACTGCCCCACTACTATCATAATAGCATATCTAAAAAAATATGACTACCTTCAGGTGATAAAACAGGTATTCTAAAATAGGTTGTAACATTATTGATTGCTGCTCCGCTCCTATTCGTCTTAGCGTGATGTTATATAGCCTATAGCTATTCTCAATAAAGGGACTATCAAACTGTAAAATAATTTTTGAAATCCAACCAGCAGTTACTGAGATCCTAGCGTTCAAACAAACAAACAAACAAATTCTTCATCTTTATAATATTTGTATGGATGAGTCTTCGTGAATGTATAATATTACCTATATTGACACTGCCTGCCACTGAAAAGGAAAGTCATGGAATCGGCTTATACGGAGCCTTCGCCACTGCTGAGGAACCCCAATATAACCTGTATGCTGATAATCTAAGTGTGTTTGGTGGATTCGAGTTTACTTATGTATTAGTTAAATGTATCAACGAAACACCGCATTCTTGATAAAATAATCAGCTAAAAATAAAATTGGTTAACAAAATTACAAGTGAACCGTTTGATAACCATGGGTGATATGTATTTTTGGAGACAGGTGTGTGTTTTGTTCAATTTTTTTTTGCATTTCTCCGCCGATCTTACAATACTCAAGTTGACGACCTACATACCTCTTATTTCATACTCCACCTTAAAGTTATAGGAGGAGACAAACATATAACCAAGTAAATGTAAAAAAAAAATTAAGTTTATGTAAAAAAATGCGAACAAGGTGCCTGAGAGGGAGCAAGAGTGTACTCTCCCCGGATCATCACAATCAGCGTCACAGATTCTCCCAAGACTATCGGTTTCCATGACTAGGTGTCTGAGGATGGCGGGTGGGCAACTCAGCGCCTTGTCAGGAGTAAGCACACGTGTTTCCCTCACCTTACAATACCGGGTTCTTCTAACGGAGCGTGAAGAGGCACATCACAGGGCCGCAAACTTGAGGACAACTGTCAGAAGTCTTAGGACTGTGAGGAGTCCTCGTCATTACATATAAATAATCTAATTATTTCGAAATTATGACATACGCCCGACTGTGAGAGTGGCCCCGAATCGCTAGATGCGCCATTCTTCTTCCGTCAGGCTGGCGATGTCAATTTGGCAAGCTTAATATAAAAATTAGACGGTGGTGGCAGCTTAACATGAGCACGCCCAAGAAGCGGGATTACATCTGAACTGGATATTTTTCACGTACAGCTTCTTGGTCGTCTTGGTCCAACCCGCTAAGACATGTAAGAGGTGACTTGACTATACAATAGATTCCCATTTATCCGTCTGGTTATTGCTCAACACGAATGCACCAGCTTTGTAACAATTCTCTTGTGAGTCACTTCATAAACCATTACAATATTTCGATTCCACGGAACACTGCTAAATGTTATCCTGGACCATCCTTGGGACGCTGGATAGTACCCAGACCCCTGGGGAATGTTTGTTTGGAATCCTGAAACATCCTGCCGAGGGCTTGCTTACCCGGGACTTCCGACTGTAGGCAGTGTGGTTTAGTCGGTAAAAGTCCAGCAAAGCATCCATGATGGATTTCTACACAAAAAAGTTAGAATAATAAAGAAAAGCAAACTGATCTTGTTTTCACTTCAACGTTTCCAGTTCTACATTTTAGTGTCAACTAATCTTCTCAAGACTAGTACAGGGTTCATGCTTGCATATCCTTCCATATTGGGTCCCGCCTTGCTGTCAAAAAACTCAACTGATATAGAAGTTACGTCAACTGAGATGAATTGGAGCGGTAAGTAAAAATAAACAAAATGAAAATGATTCTATTTATTTCTTGGCATCTCAAACTCAAAAAAACATTTATTTCGCATAATCCTAATACATAGGCACTTGCGACACGTCAATGAATACAATGCAAATAGTACCACCGGTTCGGAACGCGGCCCGCTTGAGAAGAACTGGCAAGAAACTCGACGGGCTTTTCTTTTTGTGCTCTATTTACAAAATTTAAACTAAAAATCACAAACTATTGCTTGAGAATGCAGTAGAGCAAGCAGATCATTTCCAGGCTTCCTTGTCAAGCAAATAATCGTCAACTGAATAGTAGCCCCTGCGGTACAATTTACTTTTTATACACTTTTTAAACTTATTTAAGGGCATACTTTTTATTTCATTTGGAAGCCTGTTGTAAAAACGTATACAGTTACCCAGGAAGGAATTACTGACTTTTTTCAGTCTACACTGATGACAAGCAAGGTTATCTTTATGTCGGGTATTTACACTGTGTATATCGCTTAACTTAACGAAACTAGATAGATTCTTTTGCACATACATAAGATTTTCAAAAATATATTGTGATGCTACAGTCAGAATATTTACCTCTTTCAATTTTTTGCGCAGAGAGACCCTTGGACCTAATCTATATGTCGCAGGCATTTTGTATGAATCCGCCGTTTACAAACGGCGTCGTCATTTTACAAACGCTCTCTGTTATGTAATATGCCGAAGGTAAAATGACAACTCGTTAATTAGATAAAATTTCAACGTTGGCTATAGTTTTAGGGTGACCATGAAGAAAACACAGTTTGGACAAATCAGACTTTATTTAAAGCCCTCTATTCCCAGTTATCGCCACTGGCTTTGTCGTGGTGTGGTCGGTGGCAATGTGGTGGTAAAATAATAAAAAAACACTATTTAAATAGTAGTACTAGGACCAAGAAGCGCAGAAAAATGACTTACCACTACATGGTTATAAAAAAAATAACCACGAAGGCTTAATGCGGGAGCTACGCTCCGCTCCGCTCCCGCATTAGCCTTCTAACCTAACCTAACCAAGTCGGATTACGCAGCTATCACAACGAACTATTTGTCGAACCGCTCATTCTTGTGTATGTCCTGCTTGGTAGATGACATTTGAGACTATTTTTCACAACCAGATTCTATGGACACTTTAGCATTTTTTAGATGCCGGATAACCTCAAAAATCTTCTCAGTTGTCCACGGTTTTTTTATTGTTTCTGCTTGACGATCGTAAAGTTTTTTTAATTCACCGTAATAAATGTCCTTAGAGTCACAATTATTTTGTGACAAATCTGTTAAACACTTGGTATTTGCACTTTTTTCAATAACTTTTTGCGTAACAAAATCACTACTGGACGCCATTTTGTTTGTTTTGGCCAACAGCGACACGCGTGGTAAAAAACAGAACTAAATACTTCAATTTGCCGCGGCATTATGTATTCGGCGTTTCAATCGTAAATCAAATGTTTAGGCATAATATATAATGACACGGCATTATACATTTTGCCTTCGGCATATTACATAACAGCGAGCGTTTGTAAAATGACGACGCCGTTTGTAAACGGCGGATTCTTACAAAATGCCTGCGACATATATATGGCTCTTATGGCTCGTTTTTGTAAAACAAAAATTGAATTTATATCTGCGGCATTACCCCACAGTAGAATACCGTAAGACATAACACTGTGGAAGTAACTGAAATAAACTATTCTAGCTGTATCTACATCAGTCAAATGCCTAATCTTTTGTACCACAAATGCTGCTGAACTTAACCTGCCTGCTAGCTTTTCAATATGTGGACCCCACTGCAATCCAGCATCGACCGTCAACCCTAGGAACGCCGTAGATTTCACAAGTTCCAACTCTCGGCCATTAAGTTGAACATTGGTTTCTGCCTGCCTGCAATCTTTAGCGAGGGTTACGAGAGTAACCAGGATTAATGCTCAGATGATGATCATATTAATTGCGGAATAGCAACTCAGCCGTGATGACTAGGTAGAATAGTGCACAGCATCGACAGTAAACCACGAATAGTTTACATAGTGTTTACTAGAGCGTGCTGCTAGGATTGTAAATACGTAATCATGGCCCCGGAACTATAAGACCGATTTGAAAAATTCTTTTACTGTTGGGAAGCTACACTCTCTGCGGTGAACATAGTGGTGACGACGTGCTCTGGGTTCTTGCAGGTGGTGGCAAGAGAAACAGCTGGTTTCTTGGTGAACTTTATAATAACGGTTGATTGTACAAAATCACAGACGTATAGGTAGGTATATATAGGTGCGCGTGTTGAGGTGACGGTGTTTTTTGACGTAGTGACTGACGGCCGCACAGCTGTTGCTCGGTGAGCGGGGCGCGTGGACCCCCCGCGTCTTGGATGCCCCTGCGTCGTCCTGCTGGCGACGATATGTCTCCGACATGCTCCCGGGGTTGAAGACTTGTCTTCAAATTCAGTGTGTGACTGGAAGGAGACAGATAGTATTATAAGCGCGTCGAACGATACCTGTCTTAGTCTTGATATCGGCGACTCTAGCTATTCCGTCTCTCCCGGGTATGAGACGAACAATGCGCCCCATTGGCCACATGAGAGGCGGCGTGTTTGGCTGCTTCAGGACCACCATAGATCCCTCTTCAAGGGTTCCTTCGGAGTGCGCCCACTTGGTCCTCTGTTGGAGGTAAAATATGTATTCGTTAGAAAACCTTTTCCAAAATTGTTGTTTTAGGTGTTCTATGCGCTCGAATCGCTTTAGGTTGGCAATGTTCTGGCTGGTTACTTCTGGATGAGGCAAAGCAGTGAGAGACCTTCCAATTAGGAAATGGGCAGGAGTTAAAGGGTAAAGGTCAGATGGATCTGTGGATAAGGGTGTAAGAGGACGAGAGTTTAATATGGCTTCAACCTGTATCAAACACGTAGCCATCTCTTCGAAGGTAAGATGTGTAAGACCTAGTATACGTCGCAAATGTCCTTTAACGCTACGTACTAAACTTTCCCATATCCCACCGAACATAGGAGAATAACTTGGAATGAAAGAGAAATTAATACCTGACTCTGTCATTTCGGATGAGTAGTCCTGCTTTAAAATGTCAGCCAGCGCGTTACATGTTCCTACGAAATTAGTACCATTGTCAGAGTAGATGGTTTTCGGTTTACCTCGACGAGCAATAAATCTGTTAAGTGCTGCAATAAAAGCTTCCTTGGTAAGATCCGAGACAAGCTCCAAATGAACTGCCCGTGTGGCTAGACAAACGAATACACAGATATAGGATTTAATGAGTCGGCATCCTCTACCTTTACGATCGGCTATCAGAATTGGTCCGGCGTAATCCGTGCCTGTCTCGAGGAAAGGAAACTCTAACTGAACCCGTTCCTTTGGCAGATTACCCATCATAGGTTGAACGGTTTGACCCTTGATACGTTGACATTTGACGCATTTATGTACTGTGGATTTTGCAAGGTTCCTGCCACCCAAAGGCCAGTAGTTATGTCGTAATGACGACAATAATAACTGTGGTCCAGCATGAAATAATCTTAAGTGGTAGGTATTGAATAGCAACTTAGTAATATGATGCTGACTACATATAAGAATCGGATGCTTTACATTGTAATCATAGTATGAGTTGTCCAGTCTTCCTCCTACACGTATGATTCCTGATTTGATGAATGGTGATAAAGAAATAAGACGGTTTTTCTTGGGAAGAGATTTTCCCGATGAGAGCAGATCATACTCCATGGGAAACATTTCCCTCTGACATGTTTGAATAATAAAGTCAGCACTGTATGACAATTCTGAACTTGTTAGAGTTGAGCCTAGACTTAAATTATTATTACGAGCCTTATTTACAAATCTAAATAAATATGCTATAGTACGTTGTAATTTAGTGTAATTAGATGAATTGTTGATTAAATTCAAAATTAATTGATTATATTTGATTTCATTGGACTGAGTAATTGTGTTTGTATGAAATGATGCATTGTATTGTGTGTGTGATCTCAATAGCTCCGGTAGTGGAACATTGCTGTCTGATTTAGGTGTAGACGGCCACTGAGAGGCATCAAGAGACAGATAGGAAGGACCTGACCACCACAAGGAACATTGACCTATGAGGTCAGCGCTAAGACCACGTGAGATCAGATCAGCTGGGTTCTCTTTTGAGGGCACGTAGCGCCATGTGTGATCACCAAAACCTTCCCGGATCTCGGAAACGCGATGCCTGACAAAAGGCTGAAGAGAAGCCGGGGACGATGACAGCCATCCCAGAACTATCATTGAGTCGCACCAAAAGATACAACTATCAGGTTTTATTGTTAGGGATTCCAGAACTTTCGTACATAGTCTTGTACCGAGTAAAGCTCCGCAAAGCTCCAACCTTGGGATAGTAGTAGCCTTAACCGGCGCGATCTTGCTCTTGGAGGTAAGTAGACTTACATGAATGGAGCCATCGCCTGCCACGGCGCGAATGTAAATGCAAGCGCCGTAACACCGTTCGGAAGCGTCGCTAAAAATGTGTAAAGCTATAGATGAAGGATTGTCACATACAACCCACCGTGGGATACTAAGTGTGTTCAGATGAGGCCAAGTTTCAGTAAGCTTTAGCCAAAGCTTTTTAACCTCTGCCGGCACCTCTCCATCCCAAGAACACCCATCAATCCACAGCCTTTGGAGGATTAGCTTGGCCTCCATGATGGTTGGTGAAACTAGTCCTAGGGGATCAAAGATCTGTGCAATTATAGACAGTATGTGACGTTTTGTAATGATAGTGTTTGTGTGTAATGGTGAATTTATTGAAAAAGTGAGTGTGTCTGTGTTACACCGCCAATTGAGACCGAGAGTTTTACTAGGTTCGTCAATGCTTAAACTCACTGTGTTAGAAGAAGTTGTAGTCTGATTTGTCACTGAATTTAGAATTTCGTGGCTATTAGACTGCCACTTCCGTAGAGTCAACTGTGCTGACCCCAAAGTTTTGATGATGTCTCTGCCTAGGGTGATAGTGGAATCGATGGAGTCACTCCCCGACAGGAGATCATCCACGTAGAGATCATGATGAATAGCGCGTTGCGCTTGTGTAGTAGATGCCTGCTTCGCGAGCTCAGTCAGACATCTTGTACTGATGTATGGTGAAGCTGAATTCCCGTAAGTTACTGTGTTCAAAATATACTCTATAAGGGGCAGAGAAGGATCGCATCGCCATAGAATCTGCTGTAGAGGCCGTTGAGATTCCTCAATATTGATTTGTCTGAAAAACTTCTCTATGTCAGCTGATATGACGTATTTATGTTGGCGGAACCGCAATAGAATAGACATCAGATCATCCTGAACTCTAGGGCCTACAGCCTGAATATCGTTGAATGACTTGCCTGATGTTGTAACCGCTGAGGCGTCGAAGACGACTCGCAATTTGGTGCTTGTACTGGACTCTCGAAACACGCCGTGATGTGGAAGAAAATATGAGTATGGTGATGAATCTGAGAGAATAGGAGATTTAGTCATGTGACCTAATGCCTCATACTCGTTCATAAAATCCACATAAAGTTTCTTAAGTTCCGGTTCTCGGTTGAGTCTACGCTCTAATGACAAGAAACGTCGTTTGGCCATGTCATAAGAGTTTCCTAATGCTTTAGGGGATGCTTTCAATGGAATGGACACAATGAAACGGCCGTTGCTGTCTCGTTTTGTTGTGTCTATGAAGTTCTGCTCACATAGGCGTTCTTCGGAAGTGAGATTGTATTTTGGTGAGATTGAATCTAGTTCCCAAAAACGTGTGAGGTCTGTGGTGTGTGTGTGTGTTGTGTGTTTATCATGTGTAAACATGCACAATAATTTGCTATCAATTGACTGTGGTAGTGCGCCTGATATTAGCCAACCGAGCTTTGTTTCGAAAAGCGTTGGCTGTTGTTTACCTAGCTGTATGCGACTATGACCTATCACTGACCAAAAGACTTCTGCTCCCACGAGGATATTAATTTCAGATGGAATGTTGAATGACGGGTCAGCTAGGTGAATGCCTGATGGTACAGGTAAGTTTTGTATGTCAATGTATGAATGCGGTATGAATGGTGTGATTTTCGGCAAGACAAAACAATCAATGTCAGTTGTGTATGAACCGTCACAAGATTCTAAATGCAAGGAGCAAGACTCTGATATGATTGACGTTTGACTGTTTATACCTGCCAGGCTTGAGCTTACATTACGAATAGGTAATTTAAGCTTACCGCAAAGATCCTTGGTAATGAAATTGGCCGTGCTTCCATTGTCTAGTAAGACTCTGGCGCCGTGCGACCTTCCCAAATGATCCGTCACCTTTACCCATGCTGTGGAAAGTAATACATTACATGATGAGGAAATTGGTTTAAATTCGTGATTTGTGCTCGATAATGCTAAGTGTTCACTATGGGTACTAGATTCTTCAGCGTGGGAATGAACGAGAGAATTATGCTTTTGATCGCAATATTTGCAATTTCCCAGTCTACAGGTTTCCTGCAAATGGCCTGGACGTAAGCAGTTCACGCATAGTTTTAAATCTTTGACCTTTCTGATGCGTGCATCAATGGATAATGCCCTAAACTGATCACAGCTAAATAAATTATGTGATTGCTTGCACAATGGACAGGAAAGTGAAAATCTAAGTCCCGGCTTAGCCTTGCTGGAAGCTACTACGAAACTCTTCGGCTTATTGTTAGTTGTGACCCTAGCATGAGACACCCTTGCCTCCTCGAGCGTCTCCAACAGGTTACAGCGGTTTGAAACGAAGGTAGTGAATGTGCTTAAAGAAGGGGGCTCAGTCAGAGAATTCCTATGTTCCTCCCATTCCCTATTAGTAATTGGATCTAGCTTTGACGCCATGATGTGGATAATTAATGAGTCCCAGTGTTCAATAGGTTGACCCAAGGTTGCTAAAGACCTCAGATTTTTTCTTGTTTCATCCACAACCATACGCAGGCTTTTACTACACTCTTTGCTCACCGACTCGATGTTAAACAAAGCTTGTATGTGATTAGTAACTAGTAGCTGTTTGTTGTCGTACCTGTCACATAATAATTTCCACGCTTCCTCATAGTTGCTGCCTGTAAAATCTAAGCTCCTAATTACCAAGGCAGCAGCGCCGTGAAGAGAACTACGTAAATAATGAAATTTGTTGATATCATTGATGCCTTTCTCCTCATGAATCAAGGACACATACATGTCCTTAAACTCCAACCAATTCTGATAACCGCCGCTAAAATGAGGTAAATTAATTTTAGGTAATCTAACATTACCTTGCCTTTGTGTAACCACAGTGAGCTGATCACCAGAACCGACCTCGGACCTCCCAGGCTGCTGACTGCGGTGCGTAGCCACGATTGTGCGAGCAGCTGCTAGCTGCTTGTAGTACTGGGTTTCGAACTGGTCGCGCTCAGAGTATTGCTCGTCTGGTTTAGCCGCCAAGTACTCCAATTCACTCTGAAATCCATCATAAATCGGATATATAGAAACCAATTTATCAACTTTCAACTCTAATTCGGCTAACTGTTCATCGCTAAGCTGTTTGCATGTTTTTATAGGCGTCAAATAGCTAGTAAATTGAGTCAACTGAGATTTTAAAGCAGCACGCCTCTTTACCAGTTCTTTCACCTTTTCATCAGCCATGGTTGCGAGTTAAAAAGAATTGAAGAACGAAAATAAAAGTGAAGGGCCAAGTATGACTAGTAAAAAGAAATGTTACATACGTAACTGGCAAGCGAACAGCTGATTGCAATAGATAGGTAGGTATCAATCTATTGTGGGTTGAATGACCGTTTGAAAACGGAATAAAAAATATAAATTTAAAAGGAGGTACTTTTGGCTGTCGGCAAAAACTTTTAACTACGGTTTAACTCACTATTAATTTGAAAAAGACAATAGTTTTACAATTTGGGAAAAAAAATGTAGGTAGTTAAAAAAATAAATTTGCAAATTACTTGAACTAATTATTATTCTACACTGCACAATAAAATTAACGGAATCACTACTAACTTTCACTGATATTAATAGATCGGTATTCTACTGTTATGTACGGCACAATAATACATAAGTAGGCGTTTTTATAAAATGTTAAAGATGGAATAACTACAAGTAACCACTAGATAGTTTCACAGCACAGAACACTATTGATCTACGCTGATATCTACTGCGCCGAGGTATATAATTATGGTTATGTAGCTAGCACTACGAGATAGACAGCTACGGGACGATACTTTGGTTTGCGATATTAACTACTCGGACTAGGGATATGGTTAGTAATAAGCGACTAATGTTAGTAGGTAATGAAATTGGAATGATCTCACGTATGCTGCACGCTTCGCATCCAATCTGGCTATTCTGATTTCGCCGTAAATAGAATATTCCTTTGATGAAAATGATGTCGCTGGGCTTCACTTGGGCTGCTACTCGGCTGTGACCCGATGAAAATGACCCTTACGACTGATCGATTTTCTGAATTTCTTCTGAATTTTTGTGAAATATTCCGCACCAATCCTATGCCTTTCCGACGATCGTTGACTGGAACTGGGCTCCGAATATGATCGCGATGACCTGCTTGTCCAATTGCGACGATTGAAGGTGTCTGACAATTTTTTTTCCAAAAAACCGTTACTCCACTGTCTGCTGGAATTCTTTTTTCTTTTCTTCTCGAAGGACCATGTGGTGACGACGTGCTCTGGGTTCTTGCAGGTGGTGGCAAGAGAAACAGCTGGTTTCTTGGTGAACTTTATAATAACGGTTGATTGTACAAAATCACAGACGTATAGGTAGGTATATATAGGTGCGCGTGTTGAGGTGACGGTGTTTTTTGACGTAGTGACTGACGGCCGCACAGCTGTTGCTCGGTGAGCGGGGCGCGTGGACCCCCCGCGTCTTGGATGCCCCTGCGTCGTCCTGCTGGCGACGATATGTCTCCGACACATAGGCTACATTTTATTCCCGTATTCCCACGGGAACGGGAACTACGTACGTAGTAGTGAGTGACAGCTAGTATAGTAACTATGTAGTCTAGGGCAGGGGTCGGCAACCTTTTGAGTCGGAAGAGCCAAAAATGACGATTTTAAATTACAACATTTTTAAAGAGCCAGAAAATCTTTCTGGATCCCACGATCCCCCCCCCCCCCGTAAGAAGTGAAATAGACTAGACTGCGGGGAAAGTCTGCTATAGAGACAAACCAAGTCTGTCGGAAGATCTGAGAACATTCTTCGAAGGGCGTCTCCAGGACTTACGGCCATGGTAAGTCACTAGGTGGTTTTGGAGAATTTCCACAATTAAAAAATCTGAGTGATTATATGGGATTCTCCCACTAAAACCCTGGGATGTTCCTTCTTGTCACTATTGTTGGGTCACAGGGAAGGCAAGCGTACAACAGCTACCTGCAACAGTCTCGACTCTGGGGGTCTAAATATTACCCTCCGAAACTTCACTGCCGCGACGCCTGAACACGAGGGGTGCGTCTTAGTCAGTCTCACGGCTGTCATAAAGCTTTCATCGTCATCCACGCGTGCGAGGTTGGAATACTGGAAGTGTTAGGCCACCCCGCTCTGGCACCCGCAGCGCTTTTCTCATTGCCGTTGACGTCAAAACAACCAATTTTCTTCGCTGCCTAACATAGCGTAAACTATAATAGACAGCGACGCGACCGGGCCAATTTAGGACTCTTAGAGCGGTACGCTCGCCACTCCACTCCGTACAAAAAGAGAGGGTGTGCAGCGCTTTCTCCACGGCGCCGTCCTCGCAGTGGGTACGTTGCCTCAGGCTCAATGCCTACCACTTCATGCAGGTATTTACTAAATTATCCGTGAGGAGCAGTGAGGTAGGTATGTCAGTGCCACTTTTCTACCCAGGACCAGAATAAATACGATGGCAGAGACGAGCTCAATGCTTACCGCCGAGCTCTGAATGAGATCATTGCGCGCTCTAACACGCCAGCTTTCAATCTCTTCCGAAGATGGTTGTTTTCCATTTTGACGCACCAAAGCATTGGGCCGGTAGATTTCTGTCAGAACTGCGGCCTCTAGGTTCCGCGACGAACTGTCAGAATTAGACTTGCCGCCTCTTATGATATTATATTCTCTGGGCTATGGCCCGCTGCGGACATCGCAGCAGAATCCTATTAGAAAGAAAATAGTGCTCCATATAATGCTTTCAAGCGCAGCACACCACCATTAGCAGTACAATAATTTAAATAGAAATAAGGAATAACTATGTAATTTGTGTTTAAGGTTAATAAAGATAATATTAGGCGAGTTTGCTTGTTTAACTACTAGTAAGACTTTTGTGGTATTTTTGAAAATGAAAGGGTGATAATGTTCTTGAAAATGAATAATATGACAATTATGTATGCAACTAAAGAGCCGCAGGTCTACAAACAAAGAGCCGCATGCGGCTCGCGAGCCGCGCCTTGCCGACCCCTGGTCTAGGGCCGTCTGGGTTGCCGCCCGTATAGAGACCCCGCATGCATAGGCCTTGCTCCGCGCGACCCGAAGTTTTATAAATTTTACTTTCATTGTTGAGAGAAGTAACAATATTTTTATTTTTATTCATACCGTCCCCATTTTATTAAAATGATTGACGCTTTCTCTATTCTGTCAAAATATCTTTGCGAAAAAGTAAATCAATTATGAAAACACTTATAACTGCGACAAATTCTAAACCTATGCCATGAGACCATGTTGCGAGCCATGATCTCCAGCGGGAGTAAGTGGGACTGCGCCGCCCCTATCTGCGAGCAGGTCATGCATGTGAAAGAGGCGGCGGGTCGGGAACGGGAGACAACTCTCCCACATGAGTTCCGCAGTCGGCGGCCTTGGCGCCGCCGAACGTGTCTTCCGAAACCCCCCAAAACCGTCCGAAGACTATCGGCCTCCATGACCGGGAGCCTGAGGGCGGTGAGAGGGTTGCTTACCGTCCTTACAGAAGCAGGCCTATGACGGCAGCGTGAGGTGAGGGATTCACGCACACCCCTCCTTAGAAGCGGGATCACACCCGAAACCCCCCAAAGACACCGCAGAGAGAGAGAGAGGCCGCAGTGGTGGCCGTAGGTCTGTTGGGAGTCCTGGGACATCCTTCCGAGGGCTTACCCGGGGCTTCAAACCATAAGCTGTTGGGCGTTGCGTGAGGTTTTTTTAGTCGGTAGGAGTCCGGCATAGCATCCGTGATGGATTTTCCCTCACGTTAAAAAAAAGTGTGTTAAACACACGTAAGTTTATAAGTCAAAAAGGGTTATAAGAGCAATTATTGTTTTGCTGTTATGTTTTTAATCATATTAAAACCCATATAAGCAGAATAAGCGGAAACGGAATAAGCGGAATAAGCGGAACCACCATAATAAAGTCTAAACTATGTCATATAGAAGTGCTTTGGCTTTTAACGAGTATTTTTGTTGCTATTATAAGTATCTCTTGTTTTTCACCATAATAAAGCACGTATAAGAAAAAATTGCTGACAATAAGCAACTATGAGGTGGTTATAAAGTAACTCCTTTCAATTTGTGCCCAAATCCACTCTGACAAACGTTTGTACAGCTCTTAGAAGAGTATTATTTTTGGCTTTTAAGCCTATATTTTGTTTGTTGGGCGGGGGCTCTCATACAACGCACATTTTTTGGTTCGAAACCCTCAGTGCGCGAGTCCGGCTTGCAGTTGACCGGTTTACCGCTCCGCAACTCCTCCGACAACAGCAGACCTAAATGTATATTAAGTGCCCATAATGAAATTGACGCGTTGTGTGTGATGTGTATAAATATACAGTTTCGGTTATCACACGTACTTAACTATTCTATTCAGAATTGCCTCATTTGTCTATCTTTGTAACGTATTAACAAGTTTGTTTGCTGTAGATAATTGAAGTAATTGAACTAACTTAACAAAAACAGTAGCTGGCCCCAGGCTTTTCAGCTTGCCAATTCGATTTTGCATTCCTATTCCTAGGGCTGGAAGGCCTGGGTACATCCTCTGAAGGATAACCCCAGGACTTCCGACACAGACTTGGTCCAGTATTGCGGACTCTCCCCGTGGTCTTCATTTTATTCCGCTTCTTTGGGGGTTCGAGTATTATCCGTTCTTTGGGGGTAATATTCCACTTCTGAGGTCAATGAAAGCGCAGAGTCTTTGAAAGGCCCACCTCCAGACTCAATCATCGTATTCGACCTACGACATGAACTACACTGCCGTAGCTTTTAGGACTGCGTCTTGGTGTGTTGCTCATAGCGCCATTACGTGTGTGTCGTCGTAGTAACTGGTTACGCTGACACCTCTGAACAACGTACTGCGCAGCAGTCAATCGTAGCCAATTTTCCACAAGACCGATCCTAGGAACTATACCTGTGGAAGATACCTATCTCTCGCCGTGCCGTAACATACTCGGGTTCATTATGCTGCTACAATAGGGCGAAGATAGCCGCGATCGTTTGGGTAATTTGCACTTCGTTAAAATTCTGAGATGTCTATCTACGCGTCTGTGCGAAAGAAAAAGAAGTATTGGAATATAATAAAAATAACTATGTTCTTTGATCATAATTTGATAATAATTATGTTGAAATATTAAAAAATTAATAATTACAATTCTATTTATCTTCTACAGTCACAAGTAACGGCATCGGCGGTATCCTCGGCTTCCTCATCTTATCGCCTATTATGCAAATATACGGAAGAAAAGTTACCCATGTCGTCGACGGTTTGTTCCTCCTTACAGGCTGGATAATATTTGTTCTAGCTAATAACGTCACGACCCTTTTGGCAGCAAGAATCTTACAAGGTTTTGATTTTGGTACTATCTACACTCGAGAGCAATGAATCCGGGTCACTTAAAGAATCCTAAAAATCTCGGAAACTAAAAATGCTAGGTTAATGCAATAAATTGTATTTAATAGACAATGTAATACTCCTTAAATGAAGGTATTAAAACTTCTTAGTTATTGTAAAGTTATATCATAAAAAAATCAAATTTGAAAAAGGGCCACTTTCGAAGATGGAACTACGAAATATTACAGCATTTGGTGTTGCTTTTGTTTGTAATCTGTCATTTATGTGGGTACATAAACCATGTTGATAGTGCTCTATATTCATTAATCAAGCTGAAATTATGTCGCTTACGCCTGAAGAATGCACCAGAATACTTACAATGCTGGAAACCGGCCGGAGTCAGCGCGATACAGCCAGGACTGTCGGTGTGTCGCTGTCAACAGTACAAAGAGTTCTCCGACGTTACGAAGAAACTGGTTCTAACCTACGCAGACCAGGAACGGGCAGAACCAGGTGTACCACAGCACGAGAAGACCGATACTTGGTGAACACCATGCTTCGAAATCGCTTTCTCACAGGAACTGAACTCACCAATCAGTTTCGACGCCTCGGAGGAAGTAACCCAAGTGCATGGACAGTAAGACGTCGGCTTGCTGAATCTAACTTAAAACCCCTTAGACCTGCAAACGGCCCTAAACTGGAGCGTGGGCATCGTATTTCGAGACTAAGGTATGCCCAGAGCCACGTAAATTGGAGTATTGAAGATTGGTCAAAAGTTATGTTCTCCGACGAATCAAAATTTATGCTCTACAAGCACGATGGAAGACACAGAGTGTATCGAAGACCAGGGGAAAGATTCAAGCAAGCATGCATCGAAGAAAAAGTAGCCTACGGTGGTGGGTCTGTACTTGTGTGGGCCGGAATTTCTTCTGAAAGTCGCACAGAGCTGGTGATCATAGAAAACGGCTCTTTAACTAGCGTAAGATATGTGGAAGAAATCCTCAATGATCACGTTGGTCCATTTATGGTCAATTTAGGTGAGGATGCTATATTTATGCATAACAATGCCCGACCTCATACAGGTAGGATTGTGAATGACTACCTTCAAGAGATGAACATTACTCGTATGGAGTGGCCAGCGCGCAGCCCGGATATCAACCCGATCGAGCATGCTTGGGACGAGCTAGGCAGATGCGTAAAACAACGAAACCCTCCCCCAATCACGCTTCGTGAGCTCAAAATTGCACTCACAGAGGAATGGGAGAATATTCCCCAAAATCGTATAAGGAACTTGGTGTACAGCATGCCAAACCGCGTAAACGCAGTAATGGAAGCACGAGGAGGCAATACGAAGTATTAAAATTCAAGAAAATCGTAATAAAGTTCAAAAATTTCATGTTTCCTATTTTTGTTTTAAGGAGAGATCAGCAGTTTTTTCTTTATGTAATTTTGTGTTAATAAAATGTATGGTGACTCATATTTTTTTTACTTTCATTTAAGGAGTATTACATTGTCTATTAAATACAATTTATTGCATTAACCTATCATTTTTAGTTTCCGAGATTTTTAACATTCTTTAAGTGACCCGGATTCATTGCTCTCGAGTGTATATTAATGTTACTATTGTTTGCGAATATTCTGACCCGAAAAGAAGAGGTTTCTTCATAACGTTCCAGAAAGCAACAATAGCCACGGGAATTCTTATGTGTCATGCTTTATCTCTGATATGGGACTGGCGTCAAATAGCAATATTTGCTCTTATCTTACCTATAATATCGATACTTATGACTTATTTCTGGCCAGAAAGCCCATATTACTTAGCAATGAAAAGTCGCTTTGAGGAAAGTGAAAAGTCATTCGTCTGGCTTCACGGCAGGTCTAATATGAAAGAGTTCCATCTATTGCAAGCGTCTCAAATGCAGAAGAAAGAGAAAGTCTCCAGTAAAAAGAGTTACAAGTTCTTATTCAAAAGAGAGTTTTTAAAGCCGTGTATGATAACATTTCTTTTATCGTCCGTTCTAGAATTCAGTGGCAGATATTATTTTATGGTGTTCGCTATACAACTGATGATAGAATTAATAGAAGATAAGTCACTTGCATTATATCTGACTGTAGGTTCAGATACATTAACGCTGATATCTTTGCTGTTCTCATCTTTCATCATCACTTACTTTAAAAGACGAACAGTTTTGTTCTCATTTGGTGTCACAATAATTCTTATAATGATGATAATCTGTTTGGTTATAGCTTTTAAAGCATCATCTGTAGTTTGGCTGGCACCAACGTTAATCCTCATATTAAATGTCATAACGAATTGTGGGATTACACCTGTGTGTTTTACATTCTTTGGTGAAATATTTCCATTGGAATACAAAGGCTGGGGATCTTGCATAAATGGATTTATATATATGTGTATGTACACACTTTTATTGAGACTGACGCCATATTTAATAAAGAACACTGGTGTTGGCGGTGTGTTTGGTGTATATGGTATAATTGTAGCTGTAAGTTTGCTTGTATTGTATTTTATAGTCTCAGAAACTAAAGATAGAACTTTGCAAGAAATCGAAAATGAAACGACAGGCATTGTTTTATTAGACAGTGATGAAATGTTGCAAATTAAACCAGATAATGAAACATATGCTGCTACAGTCGTTAAATAGCTATAGGTTTGGTTGGTTCCGAGTAGGTTTCGGTGGCCCAGTGGTTAAGGAGTCCGCATGGTATGCGAGAATACGCATGTTCGAATCCTGCTCGAAACCAATTTTTTTTTCTATAATTAAAATTTATGATTGAGTGAATTACCATGCTAATTGCTTTTCAAAATTATCTTATAGATTATATCCATATAAAATTTTAAAATTAAAAGTCTTTGATGTGACCCAGCGATATTTTCGACGCGATGCTGTTTACAATTGCTTAATATTACAATTTTATTAGATTTATAGATATTAATTTTAGTAGATACTTAATAGTTGTCTTTGTATTCAAAAGGTTTTCTTTGTATTCAAAAAGTCGTTTTGTTTGATTCTTGTATTTGGGCCTATTACGACTGATTAGTAAGCTGTGGTGAACGTTGTTCGTGGTAAACTTAGTTATACTATTGGATAAAATCTGTGTGTAATTTATCACTGTTTGTTTACCCAAATAAATGGAAAATAAATTAAAAAGTCAAATATTTTTTTTATTACGACACTGTTTAGGTATTTAAACTTTCATGGTCACTCTAATAATAGTGTGAGAGTTCATGGGATATTTACCATGTAGTATTGAGTTTTTCCGAATTTCGTCGCTGTTGCAAGCGCCGCGTTTTGTGGATGTACCTATCTTATATATATATATATATATATATATATAAAACAAAGACGGGTTTGTTACAACATTTATAACTAAAGAACGGCCTTACCGATTTGGCTGAAAATTGGTAGGGAGGTAGCTTAGAACCAGGAAACAGACATAGGGAAGGTACTTTTTATCCCGTTTGACCTCGCTTTTTTTTTTCGCTTTTTTTGGTCGATTCACTATTCTGCTGGCGACGTACACCGGTAGTCCACGTCCTATGCATGAATATGCGCAATTTCTACAATAATGCGACGGGAAACATCTATCGTTAACGAAATTATTCTGACGGGAGTAAATGCGACGGGAACGGGTGATTTAGTCTCTTATGTGACGCATACGAAGTTGCGCGGGTCAGCTAGTATATATATATAAATGTGGATGTATACTATGCACATCCACATTTCACCTTATAGTTTTATGTCCCACGTAATAGGTGGTGAGCTTAGAGTATAAATAAGAAGGTAGGTGAGCCTATGGCCGTGTTGAAATGGACAGGCACAGGTTGCCGCGACCCGCAGTTGAAATTTTCAAGCCGCCCACATAGGACCTTCAACTTGGCTTAACGATTGTTATTTTACTGAATACCGGGTTTCATTTCGAGATTTCCTTCTCGACGCAATGGATCTTTTTGCGAACGATTTCCCTTAGTCGCCTCTTACGATGGAAAGTTGTCACCGCAGCCTATGGACGTTTATAACAACATAAGCTTATTAGTTAAAGGAAGGCGGTTTATTAGTAAAAGCTTCACTACATAGTATAAAACAAAGTCGCTTTCTCTGTCCCTATATCCCCTATTTATGCTTAAATCTTTAAAAATACGCAACGGATTTTGATGCGATTTTTTTCAATAGATAGAGTGATTGAAGAGGAAGGTTTATATGTATTTAGTATCAGCATTGCACCCGTGCCAAGCCGGGGCGGGTCGCTAGTACATTTATAAATTGAACTAGCGACCAGCCTCGGCTTCGCACGGGTGCAATGCTGATACTAAATACAAATACTATTTAATGGATGTTATTATACATAAAAACCTTCCTCTTCAATCACTCTCTTAAAAAAAGCCGCATCAAAATCCGTTGCGCAGTTTTAAAGATTTAAGCATACATAGGGACAGAGAAAGCGGCTTTGTTTTATACTATGTACTTAGTAATATGTTTCTGAATAACTATTTATTAATGCCTTTCGGCGTCCATGCATGCGTCCAAACCAAACGTAAGGAGTGACGGATATTTACCATTAGGTACTCAGTTCGACGTGCAGGCAACCCTGGGTTATGTTCTCCTCGTCGCACAGTGTTGCGACTCCATACAACGATTTATCATAAATCTAACTTTGGGGAAATCTTACGTTTAATTTAATATATCACGGGACATCCTTCCTGAGGGCTTACCCGGGGCTCTCAACCGTAGGCTGTTGGGCGTTACGTGAGGTTTTTTAGTCGGTAAGAGTCCGGCATAGCATCCTACGAGGATTTTCCCTCACGTTAAAAAAAAAAAAAAAAAAAAAAAAAAAAAAAAATTAATATAAACAGAAATGTGACCAAAATAAAGAAGATTTACGATAAAAAAAACGGTCAAGTGCGAGTCGGACTTGAGCTAGGAGCCCTCCTAGCTCGAGTCCGACTCGCACTTGACCGTTTTTTTTATCGTAAATTTTCTTTATTTTAGTACGTACCGTACCAAAAAAAAACGGCCCAAATCACATTTTTTGTATGATAGCCCCTCTCTTACTATTTTTCTCTGCTTTTAGTATTTATTGTTGTTATAGTATCAACAGAAATACATCATATTATGTATGTATGCAGAAATATATATCATGTGTAAATATTTAAACTGTCCAGCTGTTACCGTTTATGAGATACAGCCTTGTGACACACGGACAGTGAGGACTTCCTAATAGGGTTCCGTTTTGACCCTTTGGGTACAGAACCCTACGAAAAGATGTAAAAATTACTTTTATCAGGATCTACATAGTAGGTACTCTACCTTCTTTATGTTTGAAGGTGGTCTGAGTTTACTGTAAATAAAACAACGTTTTATTTTAAAAAGCACGAAAATTATATTCACATAATTAAAATTAAGTTTATTGATACTTGTAAAACAATCTCATTTTAGGTTTATCTTGAATTTTGGTATTGTAAAATGCTGGGCAGTACATCAACCTACTTACTATATTTCCACTACGATAAATCTAAAGCTCTTAAGCTATGATTATTGAATAAAATAGTGATAATATTAAAAAATTATCTTCATTGATGACTTATGTAAATATCAGTTAGCTGCAAATTCTAATAATTCATTAGTGTCAGGCTTAAACTAATTCAAAAAGTAGCTAAAATTAATGACGGCTAACAACGTCTAGCTCTACCGCGCTCGGTGGTAAAGCTACGGATGTTATTCCAAATATTGCATTATCAAATCTGTAGTTTTTTACAATTTGTATCCGTATTTATTGTTTGCGATATTCTACGACTTGAACATGTACACACAATAATCTTGCACGATGTACTAATTTTCATTAAAAAAAAAAATTATGCTTAATAATGTCCTAAAATAATTTTTGTACATGTTTATAATAAGTTAATAATTATAATGTTCATAAATAGCATAGTTTTTATTGTATGAGTCCCTGAACGTTAAAATCCACAAAATTCACGTTATTTTTTTGACAGATTCAAGAACTGGCAATGAAATAACTCAGTTTGATCACGTCTGAGCATCCTGAGAGTTTTAGAGTATATTATTTACTAATTAATCCCTCATCTCTCAAAAAATTAGAGATGTGATATGATGTGATTTTTTTAAAAGTCGAATCAAAGTGGGGATCTCTATCTTTAATTTTTGGTGTTAAAAAAAGGATTACTACTTACTTAAAAACTTTATACATATTGAACTTTTAAAATAGCTAATAAGATAGGTAATATACTATTTAAGAATATTAAAATAATGCAACATCAGTAAAAAAATAATTTTACGGGTAATTGTAGCAATAAAGTTATTCGTGCGCACGCAGACTAATTCAATACATCAACAACACTAAAGTTTACTGCCCCACTACTATCATAATAGCATATCTAAAAAAATATTACTACCTTCAGGTGATAAAACAGGTATTCTAAAATAGGTTCTCAATTATCACATAAATAAATCACAAAATAAAATGTTGCAAAAATGCATTTATGATAAAGGATCGCAACACTGTGCGTCGGTGAAAAGGGTTCCAGAGCTTTTTGGGTTGACTCTGTACCGGAAGGGAAGATTTTGAGAGTCTATGTATGTACATACACTGTGCTGTGGATAAGGTACCCCGTGTGGCGAAAGGGCCCCGTGTGGCAACGGAAAAGTGTACAAAATGTCGCCACCCGAATTCATTTCGAGGGTGTCGTAAGAGGCGACTAGGGGAACACTTTCGTAAAACGATCCATTGCGTAGAGAAGGCAAACTGGAAATGAAATCCGGTTGTCAGTAAAGTGACAATCGTTTAGCCAAGTTGAAGGCCTTACGGCGGGCGGCTTGACAAATTTCAACTGCGGGTCGTCACGACCTGCGCCTGCTCATTTCAACACGGCAATAGGCTCGCCACCTATTACGTGGGACATATAACTATAAGGAGCAATGAGGGCGTATAATATGCCTCTGCTTACCCCTTCGGGAATAAAGGCGTGACAAAATGTATGTATGTATGTTCTTACGAACCTACGGACATAACCTAATGCAAACTCACTACATATTTTTGTAAACATCTGTGCTAGAAAACTATGGCGAACAATAAATTTGCCACATCAGCTAGGCTGCCATTAAATTTGCATACCAAGACTTCTTAAACTAGGGCGTTTGTCATATCTATGTTAATATGATTTTATTTAATGTTTACATGACTAAGTACTTGAATTATGAGCAAATGGGTGGAATACTCGTCAATTTATTAACCGACTAGCTGACCCGCGCAACTTCGTTTGCGCCACATAAGAGAGAGTATTACCTGTTTCCGTCGCATTTACTCCCGTCGCGTTGCGTTTACTCCCGTAGCGTCTCGTCGTTAATATTCAATAGATACTACGTGAGAAAGAGAGAGAGAGAGAAAGGTTTCTCGTCGCGTGTATTCCCGTCGCATTATTGTTAAGAACAATTTCGTTTATGAAAGAGGTATCCCGTGGCATTATTGTAGAAAAAAATGTATTGCCATTAAAATGGTTATTGTGCACCAACCCAAAGATAGACACATGCCATCGCGCAATTTTTTTAAAACTTTTTTAAGAGAAACAATTTTGTAGTAGGTACATATTTTTTACATATCTACATATAAATATTTACGCAGCACACGCAACGAAGCTCTCAAAAGGAATAACTGATCCCCCGTTTTTGAAAAATTTACTATTACTGCTCCGCTCCTATTCGTCGTACCGTGATGCTATATAGCCTATGACACTCCAAATAACGTAGCTTTCTATTGGTGAAAGAACTATTAAAATTGGTTCAGTAGATCCCGAGATTACCCCTTACAATTTAACAAATATACCAACACACATACTTTACTTCTTTATAATATTAGGTATTATTAGTAATTAGTATTAGTATAGACTACAAAAAACCGGCCAAGTGTGAGTTGGACTCGCCCATGAAGGGTTTCGCAGCAGCGAGTAACACCGAAAATTGCGGTTTATTACGTTTTAAAAAAACTACTAGCTCTATCTTGTTCAAACTAATTTTCGTTGGTAGTTTTTATAGCAATTTACATCATATATTTTTTTTAGGTTTATCATTCTCTTAGTTTAGAAGTTAGAGGGAGGGGACACACATTTTTCCACTTTGGATGTGTCTCTTGCGCAAACTATTCACTTTAGAAAAAAAATGATGTTAGAAACCTCTATAGTATTTTTAAAGACGTATGTATATACCCCACACGTATGGGTATGATGAAAAAAAAAATTGAGTTTCAGTTCTGAGTATGAGGACCCCCAAAATTTACAACTTTTTTTTTAGTTTTATATACGAATCTTAATGCGGTTCACAGAATACATCTAGTTACCAAGTTTCAAAAGCATAGGCCTTATAGTTTCGGAGAAAAGTGGCTGTGACACACGGACGGACAGACAGACAGACAGACAGACATGACGATTCTACAAGGGTTCCGTTTTTGCCATTTGGCTACGAAACCCTAAAAAGGAGGAGGTTACTCAATTCGACCGTATTTACAAAGTAAAATCAGAATTCTAAGGCCCTCATTTTATGGAAAAAAGGATTTGATGAGTGCAGCCCAGAAAAATTTAAGGGATCCTTCGAAAATTGAAGGGGCAATTTATGTGTTAGTTAATGTTTTCATAGATACCTACTTTCTCGATTTAATGATGGAGTCCCACATAACTCTTCAACGATGAACACCAATAACCTTGTGTTTGGACTTTATTAATTTGTGTTGATGACAACTTTGCGCCTAGATAGATTATTAAGGCCGTTGGTAGGGCTAACGACCTTGGCCATACAAAACGCGCGTCTTTCACGCTAGGAAATGTATTATTTTAAGTTTATTTTAGTTGTAATAAGCTAATACGCATACTTATTCAAAATCGAAGAAAACCATTTCATAGGTGTATATTTTCTTAATATTTTGGCATATTTTTTTCTTCGCGTTAATAAAAATTGCAGACATAAAATGTAATCATCTAAAAATTTGGGGCTGACTTTGTGATCGTTTTACACATTATGTATAATTAGTGTACAATTTACAAGAAAACTATTTTTGACACACATCCTGTAGATTAAAAATCTATTTTTTGATATAATTTTCCGTCTATTCATGCAGACAAAAAACGTCATCATTTGCTCCTCAATTTCGTCATTTTTTAAACGAGTCCCCTTAAGTCCTATCACTTTAAACCGGTCGGACTCGCGCACAGAGGGTTCTGTACCGTAAAACGGCAAAAAGTCAGGTTTGTTGTATGTAAGCCCTCCGTAAATAATATTTTTTTCTGTTTTGTGTATTTGTTGTTATTGCGGCAACATAAACATATAATCTGTCAAAATTTCAGCTCTCTAGCTATCACAGTTCTTGATATACAGCCTTGTGACGGACGGACAGACAGACAGACAGACAGACGGATAGCGAAGTTTCATGAGTAGGGTACCGTTTTTTACACTTTGGGTACGGAACCCTTAAAAACCGACTTCAAACACAGAACTAAAGGGGAACGCTTATTCACTGTGACAAGCAACTGACAGCTGTCTCCAGCAACTGACAGATGTTTCTTTTTTTTATTACTCTTATTTATTCATAATTACTTTAGTTTTATTATCTTACAGTGGGCGCACACTAGGCGACAGTCGCGGCGACATGTAGCGGCGACTTGTCGCGCAGTGTGCGCCTGCATCGGGCGACTTGACACCGCGACATATCGCCGCGACTGTCGCTGGCGTCTTCGCAACACGCGATAAGGAACTTCGTTCCAAAAGCTGTCGCTGGGCGACTGTCGCCGTGTCGCCGCGACAATAGCGCGACAGACGCGGCGACTCCCCTTGCTTGTCTCGGAGTCGCGGCGACATGTCGCCTAGTGTGCGGAGCTTAGAACAAAATGTATGTAATTTGGCGCCCACAGCTTGTCGCCGCGACATAATTATCACCGCGACAAGACGCCTAGTGTGCGCCCACTGTTAGTGTTACTGTTAATACCCTGTTAGTGCCTGTAGCTGTGTTATGGTCTTCAGTCATTCGATGTCGCCATAAATTTTCATCAGAACGATAGTGACATTATAAGTAGTCAGGAAAAATGTATTAATTAATTCGCTATTCAATGTAAGCTGGCTGACAAAGAACCCTAAAAAATATTGTGATATGAAATATTCGACACCAACGAGTTTATTATTAATGCGAAGGTGCGTAGGTGCACAAGTATATAAATATTATATTTATTTATTAGTGTAGCAATTTCAAGAACTATGGGAGACCAATATTTTTGGAGACAGGTGAGTCGAGTTTGTGATTTATCTATGATTTTAGGTACATTTCGTTCTAAAAATGTATTCTTATTGTTATCGATTTAATGACGGGAAAACACTGGAATGAGTTGCTGCATGTGTCGATATTTTGGAATTCAAGCAGAAAGCATTCAGAGATTTGAAGGTGGTTGTGTGTAAGTCGTGTGCTTCTAAATCTCATCATCAGCTTTCAAAGCTAAATTATTTAGAATTTGTGTAGGTACCTTGATCTCCATGGTGTTGATCGCAAATTATTTAAAGTAGGTGTAATTCAACAATTTTAATATGATTTACGAATAAGTAAACATTTTGTAGCTATGTTCTAGGTTAGATACATCTATTTTTTTTTATTCCCAGATCTATATCCAGATGACATGCTTTTTGAACTCAGTTAGTGCAGGCATAATGATTGCGTTTCCCTCTCTATTGAGCCCAGCGCTGCTGTCAGCAACATCTGACATAGAAGTAACGCCGACTCAGATGGATTGGATAAGTAAGTACACTAAGTACCTACCTACTTATTAAGCTGAATTGGAGAACGACCTACAGGTGACCTACTTTGCATTGCTTGCCTTTTATGACCCATTTTGTTGTTTTGTGTCTATGTAACTGCCATTTTCATATGCCAGTCGTCCAAATGACAATCGGAAGTGCCATTTTTACATGCTTTTTGACGCAAAACGATATAGATACTAAATCTAAATCTCGTTTCTTCGAGGGGTAGGTATTATCCCACCTATATGAGGGGTGCTCGAAGAGGAGTCTGGAACGTTAATCCGAACCTCAAGAGAAATGTCGCCGACGTAGCCTGATTCTGTAAGAATGGCAAGTAGCCAACCTGCTGTTGTCAGGCTAGGTCATGAAAGCCAATAGACTTGGATAGACATACTCGTAGGTACAATTCCGAAGAATCTCATGATAAAGAAATGATACTCCAATGATGTACATAGCCATTTATTCTTCTGCTCTTCGTATAATAGATACTACTCCTATATTTCCACTTAATGGTTTAATAAAATAAATAACAATCCAATGATTGTAGATTCGTTACATTTTTATTTTCACAATTTATCTAATACTTGCACAACTAACTATTAATTAATACAAATATTCTACTTTAACTAATTAGCACTTTACTGAACTCGATCAGGAAACAGAATGTGTTCTTTTTCCAGAATATTCACTTTTTATCGCCTCTCACCAACTCCCACTTCATACTGAACATTTATGTCAACTCAACTACCCACTATTTTCGAATAATCAATAAATGTTCTATGTACAGGCTAATCATTCTACTATGAGGCGGTGTTGACATCACAAAAATAACTTATTACTAGTTATTACTACCTAAAACTGAATGGTTTTAGCAAAATCACAACATTCGGCCATCAGACAGCGTGCTATCTCCGGAGCACGCAGTAATCACAACATTCGGACCTGTATATTGAACTAATCACATATTTTTATACATAACGTACATAACAAAAATACCTTTATGCGGCTTTTTATAATATGCTAAATCAAAATCTTAAAGTTTAATTAAACCTAAACCTTCTCTATATCTTCTATCTACTCTGTCTATAGTCTATAGGCTTATAATATTAACTCAATCATTATTTAGTTTGTAAAACTATAAGTGAGAACTTGAGTCTGGCGAAACGTCAAGAATACAAAACAAAGGCAACAAGTAACCAGTTCACAGAGCAGACCGCCTGCTGAAACTATTTACAAATGTAAAATCTAAAAAGTGATCTTTTTTTTAAAACCCAGCAGAGTCTGCAGATCACTTCCAGGTTTCCTTTTCCAGCAAAAGAAATCATTACATGTGTCAGCAATTAGTGTAAAATATATTTAATAGTGGAATACAACTAGTAAAAGCGAGTGATTTTTCATAAAAAATTCATTAGGTATCTAATATTACCATCATAATAATATTACTTAAATAATATTTGTAAATTAAATTGTTAATCTCATTTTAAGCGAACTACTGTCCTTATGAGAAATAGAGTTCTTTTAACCTTAATAATCGTCTAGTTTCAGGCAACGTGATGAAGCCACAATATACCTATATACCTTAACCCTAAGGACACATAAATATAGTATTTAAGGCAGCTCTTGTGGCAATCTCGAAGTTACTTTTTTTATATCAACATCTATCCTTACAGGTTTTCCTAATTCGATAATGTTACAATGTGTTTATTATTGACGACAATTTTAATCAATGAATTGTAACTTAGGTCATAAATACATCAATAGATTAAATTCCGATACTGTAAACTAACTTTAATAAATTGTCATGCAAATAATAATGACTTTAGATAATCATTTTAAATATTAATAAAAATCTCAGATGATAATAACAAAAATATTGGTGTCTTATAATGTAATAATAGTTTCATTCGTGTAATAATGTCAATAATTAATAATTTCATATCATACTATAATAAATTGTGTCAAACGTTTGCAAACATAAATCTGAAATAGGTAGGTACGAATTATGTCAAATAATAATAATATAAAATAATCATGGTATGCGCATAAAATGTGTCAATGCAAAATGTATAAGCATTCTTAAGTCAATCACTGAGATACTCTGATTAATCTAACCATACCAATACCTTCAAATTCGGTTGGTAGCCTGTCGCAAGAGCGTATACCTACCACTGTTTAACTGGGTAACTACCCATAAAGTGTCATTGACCTTATGCAGTCTACTATGATAACAAGAAAGACTTTTTTTTATGGTTGATGTTCATGTTATAAATTCGCAAGATTTATTGGGAACTTTTTGGTTAGTAAAACCTTTCTATTTCACAAATACAGGATAAAAACTAGACATATAATTATTAGACTACTACTTACTTAGAAATAGTATGGTATTACTTTAGAAATGGTATTTGAATAAAAGAAACTGCAAGGTACGATACCTATATTTCTTGTGTGGTGCAGCCACAAGATTCTGATGAATTTCTTATTCTTATAATGTTATGTACCTAATTTTTTTGCAGAGAGACTCTTGGACGTAATCTAAATTATTGAATATCGCTTTTATGGATATTTTGTAAGATACAAGATTAGGTACTCCGCAGGAGGATACAGGTTAAATTTGAATACACTGTTAAAGTAACTCAAATTTACAATTCCATCTACATCTGTTAATGCCTCATCTTTTGCACAGCAAAAGCTGGTGAACTTAACCTTTAGCTACTACTAGGAGCGGCTAACCCCACAAGTTCCAACTCTCGACCATTTAGTTAAGCATTGGTTTCTATGTGTTACAATAGTCACGGTAAATTTAAGACTTTAGAAGGTTTTCTTTTTCCATTTTTATCAGAATAAGAATATTAACGATATTTGTTAAAAAATATGAAAAAGAAAACTCCTAGTCGAGTCGACTGGCAGACTGCAGTCATCTATCTAAACCAATGGGTATAACTATTTAAAGGGGAAATGCTGCCAGTCTTTGGGTACAATATCATTATATATAGATGTAGGTTAGTTTAGATAGTTATAATGTAAATAGATAATGTTACATTGGATTATTTAGGTAAATAAATATGTAGCAAGTCTCATTCTGTCAGATGCTACAATACTTTCTAGGCAGCAGACCCACGATCTGATAAAATTCTACAAGGAACTCTGATAACGTAAGCTGTTCAGGGTTCTTTTTTTCATTTTGCGAACCAGTCAACTTTTGTTAGAATATAGGATATACATTTAATTCTAGCCTTTACCTCTAACAAAATGGCCCTAAGTGGTCTAAGTGCATAAATATACTGTTAAAAGGCAGTTTTACCTTCTCTTCAGTCTTAGCGGAATTATAAATATTGCATTAGTAAACCAGTAAGACTGAATCTGTTCTAGCGTAACCATAATAAGCATCAGAATTATACTTAGTTTACTTGGTCCTAAATTATCCCTATAGGGCATTATGTCTTAGTATACTCATTTGACTGGACACTAGTCCATGTTGAAGCGGGCTTAAAAGAAATCAACAACCTGACGCTATTTGTGGTACTAAATCCCTCCTTGTCATAGTGGTACTACAGTATTAGGACTGCTGGTACGAAGTATGTTACAGCCGGTGTACAGCGTAAAATTAAGGCCTAATAGACACCTACGTACCTTTTTTTTTGCTAACAGTTTACAGGGCGTTCTTGTAGTGTAGTTTGTCGACTGAAATACGCAATTAGTATAATCTGATAAACTAAACTAGTCAGAGAATACCACCTAACCCTGGTGAACTGCAACCGTATGCACTTCGGTCAGGCTTCTGAAACTCGCCTACACCTACAGCAATAATTAACGCCCGAACGGAGACTTCTAAACCACGTATGGCGGCACGCAAAATGTTTCTATCTTTACTTAAATTTCTCTGTATATATATATATTTTTGCGATTTGTAGGTGTGTTTAGAAATACCTATAAGATAGCACAAAATAGTTATTACTCTCTAGCACTGGCTTTAATCAAGATCAAGGAAGTAAAACTTGTGTACGTACTACTAAAAGTTATTCCGTGCCTCAGTGTTTCAATCAGGATTATCTATATTAATATTATAAGAAGGAAAGATTCGATTGCCTGTATGGTTGTTTCTTTGCGTTGAATAGTCTCCAAAACCACTGAATCAATTTGAAAAACTCTTCCACTACTGCGAAGGCACACCCTCCCCGAGTAACGTTCCCGTATCTCCACAGGAATGGGACTACGCAGGGAAAACCATGCGGCAACCGCTAGTATTGTCTTCGACCAGTAGAGGTCCGTCAACTAGGTCTTTTTACAAGGATCCAAGTGTAATATTTAGCTTAACTCATACAGTCCACTGCCGTTGTATAGCTCTTTCAATTAAAAAAAAAGGTCTTTATAATAGATATTGCTAGCTGTCTCACAAAGTCTTTTCACAAAACGTCGAAATTAGATAAGAAATCCTAAAATTGTCTACCCATGTGCATTGCACGGTATCTCCCGGGATATTTTGAACACCTGATATGATATGATATGATTTGGTACAATTGGTCAAAAAGGTCACCGTCTATTACAATTAGAAATTATATTATATTCTCCAATAATAGAGTCCATGCCTAAAATGGTCGCCAGGGATTTTTAATGTGCGCGACACACGAAAAACACAACGCGAGTATGTGTAGATAGAATGTACTGCGTATGGTGGCGCATTGGATATTGATAGTGTGACTCTGGTCATAGAAAACAACACAAATTGATTCTACTCAACACGCGTTGCGTCGCGTTTTAACAATGTGTTTCCGCCTCAAACTTCCAACGTGTATTTGACACGGATAACTCTTGAGGAAACCCACACTATAACACATATAGATTGTTATGAAGCTAAAAAGTTCAACTAATCCTCAGCCATATCACATTTTTAAAACGTGATACATTATATCTATATCTATATAATTATAATTCCATAAATAATGCACTATGAGTTCTTATCAATAAGGTACAACTAAAATAAGTTATAAAAGACCACAATTCCTTGTCTGGAGGACTCGTGTCGCGGTTGCTCAAGGTCGTTAGCAATTATCCGAATCAAAGTCTTAATTTCACCTATTGCTCGGCCCGATCCTCACCATTGCCTTCAGTATCGCCCCACTGGTTAGATTCCGCCTTCTGGCGGTCACACCGCGCCGCCGCGCCGCACTGTATTCCGACACGACAGTTCACCTGTCTTTCTGCTTGGGCGTGAATCTTTCACTTCAGTCACCTGGAATTGTCATTTTAAACGCAGTTACTGCTCTTTCAAGCTAACAATTTCCCATCTTTCATCTCATCTAAGGCGTTTATTACGTCCAAGGCGCTTATATCTCGCCTGCTTGGCGTCCCCAAAAAAAATCTCTATGCCTTACTATGCATACGGCTAGTTATGAAAAGGGTACAGTTTGTGCAGTAATCTTTCTTGAGCGATTCCATGATTGGGAAAGCTCACTAAGCCGCTGGTATGGAATCTAAATAACACTATAGGCATAAACAAGACTGGAGGTGTTAAGTAAATTAAAAATATCAATACTGTTTCACATACGCTCCATTTACTATTGGGCAACAAAATTTGTTATGCATTCATGTGTGTGTAATCTAAACGCTCCACACATACCAATCCAAGTAAGCCTAATGTCAGTCTAAATCATTGAAAAAACTTCTATATTGTTATGATCGCCACCATAATAGCAGCACAACAATATGACTGCATAAAGCACAGATGATAATGTGAATCATTCTCCCTATACTCGCCTGGTTGAAATTGACAGCACACCTATTCGGTTGCATACTGGCTGCACACTAACACGGCTGCATGTAGCATCGCTTCATGACTAAACAGATCAATCTCAACATACTTACATGGTTGTGCACTGGCAGTCTACTTACATAGCTTATAGAAATCATTTGCTGCACCTACATGATTGCACTTCAGCAGCACACCTACATGGCTATGAAACTAACTCTCAACCTACCTGCATGGTTGCGCTTTTACAGCTCACCTACATGACTGCAGACAGCACTCCTGCACGGCTATGGAAATAACTCACATCATACCTGCATGGTTGCGCTTCTACAGTGCACCTACATGGCTGTAGACAGCACACCTGCACGGCTATGGAAATAACTCACATCATACCTGCATGGTTGCGCTTCTACAGCACACCTACACGACTGTAAACAGCACACCTGCACCGCTATGGCACTGACTCACATCATACCTGCATGGTTGCGCTTCTACAGCACACCTACATGGCTGTAAACAGCACACCTGCACGGCTATGGAAATAACTCACATCATACCTGCATGGTTGCGCTTCTACAGCACACCTACATGACTGCAGACAGCACACCTGCACGGCTATGGCACTAACTCACATCATACCTGCATGGTTGCGCTTCTACAGCACACCTACATGACTGTAGATAGCACACCTGCACGGCTATGGAAATAACTCACATCATACCTGCATGGTTGCGCTTCTACAGCACACCTACACGACTGTAGACAGCACACCTACACGGCTATGAAAATAACTCACAAAATACCTGCATGGTTGCGCTTCTACAGCACACCTACATGGCTGTAAACAGCACACCTGCTCGGCTATGGAAATAACTCACATCATATCTGCATGGTTGTGCTTCTACAGCGCACCCACATGGCTGCAAACAGCACACCTGCACGGCTAATGGAACTGAGTCTCAACATACCTGCATGGTTTCACCTTACAGCTCACCTGAATGGCTGCAAACAACATACCTGCACGGCTATGGGACTAACACACATAATACCTGCATGGTTGGACAATCACTTGCAACGCTCAGGGTTGCACAGCAGCATTCATACTTAAATTAATAAAATAATGTCTAAATTTGTCATAGTACGTCTCGTTGATTGGAGATCCACGCACTAAATACAGTCTTTGCCTTTGAGAAGTCGTTAAGTATCTTAACCACATACTTTTAAAAATAAATAGCAAAGACTGGAAGTCTAGTCGGTCTTAACACAAAATATTATATTACACATAATTGATCTATGTAACTGCAATAAGAACGGTGCGTACCTATCATATTTGGTCACATTTATTTGTCCTATGTAAAAATAAATTTATTCACCGTACCGGTAGAGGGTATTCACAAAATAAATTAAAATAACTGGTAGGACTTCGGATTACTATCCAACGATTTAAGGGGTGGGAGTGGGGGGGAGGGGGGAGGGGGGGGGGTGGGGAACCCCCCCCCTGACGGAAAAGTTGCGGACGCCCCCCCTTTTTGAGTTATGATTTTTTTAAAATTCTAACCTAACTTTCGCATTTTCTTGTTTTGAAATCGATTTCAAGGTCTAAATTGGAAGATGGAAAATGGAGGGGGAGGGGGGAATCCCCCTGACCCCTCCCCAAAGTTAGGAAATCAATAGTTACCTTGAATTTAGATTTTTATTTTTTGAGGTTATGTTCAATAAAATCGACAACATAAGTAATCGTTCTCCAAATAAGAACTCGTCGACAAGCCAAAAAAAAAATAACCACGAAGGCTAAGGCGGGAGCTCCGCTCCGCTTCGCTCCCGCCTTAGCCTTCTAACCTAACCTATCCGAGTCGGGGTGTTAACCATTAAGTACTAATTATGGTTGAATTAGGGATGCGTAATTCAAATGCCGACCTGGGGTTGAAAAAAAAAACTACGCGTCTCCTATACAAGACACAAATTCACAAATAGGGTGTCATTTGAAAGTGTTGACCTTGACCAACCCATAGAATGCGTACGACGTTTTACGTTTAGTTTCACATATCGGCAACCGTCATTAAATTATTATAATATTTAATAGCGTTCATTTATATAAATATACGTAATATAATAAAATATGCATAAAATTTAACTTAATAACTAAATATAATTATTAATTAAATTTTTAAATGAAGTAAAACATTGTTGTGCGTTAATGTTACGTAAAACAAAACGTATTGGACGAGCCGAATGTCAAAAACATTGGAAGTGTTTGTGTTCTGTGGTGAAAAGTGACAAATTATTGGTGTTTTTTTACGATTTTCATTATTTTTTTTCTCGTTAACCATTAATCTCCGCAAGTTAAAACTTCGCGTGTAGGCTTCTAATAATATTAGCTTTGTGTATAAAAAATATGAACCTCAAACTCGATGGCAACTAATCTAAAGTTAAGCCAAATAACTAACTGTAGTTATGTCCAAAATGTCTAATAGGACGTCTTATTAACTGAGGATCCACGAATTAAAATGAAGTCCTAGCCCTTGAGAAGTGGCTATGTAACTTAAATATGTACCTACTTTTGTTTCAAGGTAACTAATAGGTACATATGGGCATAATAGTGGGTATTACCACAATAAAAATATAGCTCTATGCAACTACAATAAAACGATAAGGACCTTTTTGTCACATTTCTGTGTTCAATCTAAAACAAATGTATTCACTGTTCCGGTAGAGAATATTTCCTAAAACCCTTACCGGTGTTAAAAAAAAAAACTTCGTTAAATGGACACCGCAGTCAATAGAGTTATGTAACCCCAGTTTGCAGCAATTCGTTAAAGTCAAATACCTTCTTGACTACAGTAGAAAATGCTACGAATATAATACACGCTAATAGGAATAATCACGAACCATGATTAGAATTCGAATAAACTTTTACTTACAGTTTTAACTTGTCACGGCTTGGCTCGCAGGTTATCCCACTTCTGAATTGATAAAGAAATGATACTCCAATGATGTACATAGCCATTTATTCTTCTGCTCTTCGTATAATAGATACTACTCCTATATTTCCACTTAATGGTTTAATAAAATAAATAACAATCCAATGATTGTAGATTCGTTACATTTTTATTTTCACAATTTATCTAATACTTGCACAACTAACTATTAATTAATACAAATATTCTACTTTAACTAATTAGCACTTTACTGAACTCGATCAGGAAACAGAATGTGTTCTTTTTCCAGAATATTCACTTTTTATCGCCTCTCACCAACTCCCACTTCATACCGAACATTTATGTCAACTCAACTACCCACTATTTTCGAATAATCAATAAATGTTTTATGTACAGGCTAATCATTCTACTATGAGGCGGTGTTGACATCACAAAAATAACTTATTACTAGTTATTACTACCTAAAACTGAATGGTTTTAGCAAAATCACAACATTCAGCATTGATTTATTATATCAACATTTCGCAGCATCGTCCAATTTTGATAGGACTTCATAAGCCACTGCTGATGGAATAGTTGTAGATAAACAGATAATGGGAAGGAGTTCATTAGGAATGGGAAGGATCATATGACGGCTAATACAGTCTACACCGGTTGCGTTCGATGAGATAGGTGTAATGGCTCTCCTAACTGGTTTTGGTTCTGGTTTTGGAAGGGATGAAAGAGAATCGATTAATCGATTCTATTTCATCTCTTCCAAAACCCAACCACCCGCTATTTGTCTTTGATCTCTTCACTGCTTGTGATGTTAGGAGAGCCATTACACCCTATTTCATCGAACGCAACCGGTGTAGACTGTATTAGCCGTCATATGATCCTTCCCATCCTTAATGAACTCCTTCCCATTATTTGTTATATCTACAACTATTCCATCAGCAGTGGTATCTTTCCTGCCGCATGAAAAGATAGTAAAATAATTCCCATACCAAAAAAACACAAACCGCTGATATTCACTGATTATCGTCCCATATCCTCACTCCCATTCCTTTCCAAAGTTTTTGAGCGTCTTGTACCCACGCTAATCAGTAGATACCTTTGTAAATATAACCTTCTGAATTCCTTTCAATCCGTTTCTGTCCCGGCCATAGTACTACAACAGCATTGGTCAATATTACAGATGACTTTAGATCTGGCATGGAAGATGGAAAGCTAACAATCCTTGCATTACTAGATTTTAGTAATGCTTTTAACACCGTCGATTTTGATGTACTGCTTCATGTCTTGCGCTCTATTAACATATTTCCAACAGTGGTTGATTGGCTTCAAAGTTACTTGCGTGGTTGTCGGCAACTTGTATGTATTGAAAATACTTGATCTGATTGGTGTAATACAGTTGTTGGCTTACTTTCTCAATTTTCATAAATAGATCTCAACTCGTATTACTTCTTTCTGCCACCTTTATGCAGATGATTTGCAAATTTGCCGCCACGCACCACTTGATCAGATATCGAGTGTCATAGCCTCAAAAAACATAGATCTGAACCATATAAGTGACTGGAGTAGGGCCTATGGTCTTAAGGTTAATCATACAAAATCGCTATATCGCTCAGCGAATAGGTATTGCTATGCAAAGGGGGAATGCTGCTAGTCTTTTGGGCACGGGGGCCTTATTTAGGTTTAGTTTAGACAGTAATAATGTAAATATATAGATATGTAATATTTATGTTTCTCTGTAATTTTTAACAATAAATGATTTTCATTCACAATCCTACAAAAAACGCAGATCTTGGGCAGCTCCAGAACCATTTCAAAGATTGTGTGGTCAGATGTACCCCTAGTAATTTTCGAAAACACAATCATACCTTTCTGTGACAAGGTTAAGAACCTGGGAATATTTATAGACTCTATCATGTCATGGGATACACAGACACAAGAAGCGAGTCGTTGGATGTTTACATCAGTGGGCTCATTAAGGAGGCTACAAAACCTGCTTCTTATGAATAACGAAATTCCGCTTGCGAACATGTTATTGTTACCGGTACTAGATTATGCAGATGTCAGCTATCTTGTTCTCGGCGAAAACAAGTTAGACAAACTTGAGCGTCTTCAAAATGTTTAAATATGGTTCTTTTTTGGTTTACGCAAATATGACCACGTTTCACAATTTAGAACGCAGCTTGGATGATTATCAATACGAATTCGCCGGGATGCTCACGTTCCTTCACAATCTACTTTCTACGATAAGTCGGTTACGGTTTCTGCGATTCGACTTTGGAATCGAGTTACGGTCGAGATAAGACGAGCGCAAACCCTAACCAGATTTAAGAAAATGAGAAAGGATCACTATTTATCAGTGTAGAGTAAATCTATTTCGGTATCTACGTATGAACATAGGATAGGTATATGTATGTATGTATATATTGAGCATGTATGTACATATATATTATGTTGTAGATTAGGTAGATATAATATATTATGTATGTTTAAAGTAAAAAAAAAAATTTAGAAGTACGCCTAACAACTACCACTCATTACCTTAAAACAAATTTCTCCATCCAAAGGTTGCCTGGTAAAAATCACTTAGTGATAAGGCCGCCCATTGTATTGCCTCTTTTTTTCAGATTTTATGTACTCTATAGTTATTTATCTGGCGTACAATAAAGAGTAAATTAAATAAATAAATACATTAGGTTATTAAAGTCCACAGACATATTATTATACGTCTATATAATAGTTGCATTTCAATTCTGTTTATCTTTTACAGTCACAAGTAACGGCATTGGCGGTATCTTCGGCTTCTTCATCCTATCGCCTATTATGCAAATATTCGGAAGAAAAGTCACCCATGTCGTCGACAGTTTGTCCCTCCTCATAGGCTGGATAATATTTGTACTAGCTAATAACGTCACGACCCTTTTGGCAGCAAGAATCTGCCATGGTATTAACTTTGGTAGTCTTTATTTAGATGTTACTATTATTAGCGAATATTCAGATTCAAAAAGAAGAGGTTATTTCATAACTTTCCAGAAAGCAGCAGTAGCCATGGGTGTTCTCATGTGTCATGCTTTATCTCTGATATGGAACTGGCCTCAAATAGCAATATTTGCTTTTATTTTGTCATTACTATCAATACTTATGACTTATTTCTGGCCAGAAAGTCCTTATTACTTAGCAATGAAAAGTCACTTTGAGGAAAGTAAAAAGTCATTCGTCTGGCTCCACGGCAGTTCTAATATGAAAGAGTTCAATTTATTGCAAGCGTCTCAAATGCAGATGAAAAACAAAGTCTCCAATAAAAAGAGTTACAATTTCCTATTCAAAAAAGAGTTTTTGAAGCCGTGTTTGATAACATTTCTTTTATCGTCCGTTCTAGAATTCAGTGGCAGATATTATTTTACCGTGTACGCTATACAGTTAATGGTAGAATTAATAGAAGATAAGTCATTTGCATTATATCTGACTGTAGGTTCTGATACATTAACGCTGATATCTTTACTGTTCTCATCTTTCATCATCACTTACTTCAGAAGACGAACAGTTTTGTTCTCATTTGGTGTCACAATAACTGTTATAATGTTGATAATTAGTTTAGTTATAATTTTCAAATCATCATCTGTAGTTTGGCTGGCACCAACGTTAATTCTCTTATTAAATGTCATAACGAATTGTGGGATTACACCTGTGTGTTTTACATTCTTTGGTGAAATATTTCCATTGGAATACAAAGGCTGGGGATCTTGCATAAATGGGTTTATATATATGTGTATGTACACACTGTTAATGATACTCACGCCATTTTTAATAGTGAACGCTGGTGTTGGCGGTGTGTTTGGTATATATGGTATAATTTTAGCTGTATGTTTGCTTGTATTGTATTTTATAGTGTCAGAAACTAAAGATAGAAGTTTGCAAGAAATTGAAAATGAATTCAAAGGTATTGTATTATTAAATTGTGATGAAATATTACACATTAAACAAGACATTGAAAGATATCCTACTGCATTCTTTAAATAACCACATACTATCGATATGAAAATTTTAAATTAAAAGGAAGTGTAATTGTGTGATATATTAATTGATGTGATGATATATAAATTGCATAATATCTCCCCATTTATCATTGAGTTATAATGTACAAATAAAACTTAATACCATTTATTAATTTTATGTTTTGATACCGAGTGCAACTTTTGGATCACATCTTTGTAATAGGTAGGTACTTAGATGATTATAAAGGTAGGTAGTTATTTTAAAGATTTTATGGGTACAACTATGACTTTAAAATCTGATCTTATAACAGTCTTAATGGACTTTGATGAATGTTTTAGATTTTTTTTTTACAAAATGAACGACAGGTTTCTATGCATGCATGTATTTGCATTCCTGAACTTGCACTCGTTCAAAAATAAAGTAATTTTTTGTACGACAGTTACACTATCTGATTAATTCCAAAATATTGTAGGTATTGCTAATGTCCATTTGTTGACTGGGAACAGAAAGGAAATCAGTGTTGGACTTTATCACAATGACCGTGTGGTGTTTTAGTGGGTTTGAGTCCAGCATAACATCCGTAGGAAATAGCAGACGTTGAAGAAGAACTTGGTCAATTTGGTTCTAGGTTTACACGGGCTGGTTTCCGCAACTCGACGTCATTATTGCGTCTATTTTGTATGGGTCGTTGTGGTATGGCTATTGCCATCCCAGTTGCTCCAGGAAGTCTAGCAGACTTTTCGCGTTGTCGATGGCTTCCTGGAACGACTTCGGTGTGCCGAGGTTTATAGCCCCGTATCTCGCCAGTTTCGGCAGGCATTCCATAAGAATGTGACTGGCAGTTTCGTCGGCCTCCATGCAGGCTCTGCAAAGGGAACTGTCTGTAAAACCTTAATTAAAGAGATGTTTGTTATGTGGACTGTGACCTGTAACTATACTTATCTTGGTCCTATTCAGCTACAAAATTTTGCAAGTAAATCTGATGTCGATTGTCGGCAATGCCTCTTTCCCCTGTCTGCAAGTATCGAGGCCGGTCTAGTAGTCCTGGTGTTGGCTCCTTGTATGCTATTTTAACAGGTTATGTACCCATCCAGATGAAAGGGCAGGATAGGTATCTTCTTGCCGCCGCGTCATTCATCATGTAGTTAAACTTTGATAATGCCGTGGTAATGGGGATTAATATTTTTGGATACAGGTGAATCGAGTCACCATTATTATTAAGTACGGAGCTTCAAATAAGCTCGAAGCTCATCCCGCACCGAACCCAAAGTGGCTGCCTACCTTTATCTTCATCGCAAGGATCCTCCAAGCGGTTTGGCAGTTTTAGTGGCGAGATTAATTAGTGCGGGCGCGTATATGCACTACATTTACAAAAAACATACAAATTTATAGCGTTCCACAGAAATGCAACAAACAGACAGAGTGGAGAAGTGAGCAACGTTTCAAAAATATTTATTAGATGCAAAAAGACCCAAAAACTATAATAATTAAAAATATTTTCCTAGTATTTATTTAAATACTAGCTGACACTTGCTTTTTTATTATTTATTATACCACTAAGGTGGCAGTCAAGCATACGGCCCACTAGCTGTACCAGTGGTCACCGCAGCCTATGGACGTTTGCAACACCAAAGGCGCTCCACTAGCGCTGCCGACCCTGTAAAAACCTTCTAAGACCCCTCTTGAAGTACCCCATACTGTAGGCATTTGGGAAAACCGAGGCAGGGAGAGCATTCCACAACCTAAGCGTGCACGGTAGAAAACCCCTATCGGATCTAACCGTGCTAGAGCGCTCCGGATGCAACATGTGAGGATGAACACCCTGTCTGTGGCGAGCGGTGCGATGATAGAATGTAGCCGTAGTGTCAAACAATTCCTCAGGGCACAAATCATTATACAGGCGGTATAATACACACAGAGAAGCAAAGTCTCTCCCGTCACTAAGAGGTTCCACATCACCTGCAAGTATGGGATCGCCGACAACTCTCATAGCTCGCCTTTGCACCAAGTCAAGGACGAGGCTGGTATTCAGGTGCCCCCGCCCAGAGGTGACAGCAGTACTCCATGTGCGGCCGCACTTGCTACTTATACTTATAGAGAAGCAGTGTTTGTTTGTTATGTAAAGAACAAAATTTTACCATCTATATTCAGGGATAAATTATAGCTGAATATAGAGATGGTGAAATTTTGTTTTTATAAAATTCTAAACAAAATAATCAACACGTTTAATGGGTTCGTCTATACTATTACTTGGTCGAAGGTATTGTCTCATATTTATTGCGAAACTTGTTTAGATAAAGAACAAAATTTTACCATCTATATTCAGAATTTGAAATATTCGACACCAAAGAAATAATGTATCATTAAGGCAAAGGTGCGTACGCGCAGCAGTGGCGCAATAGTAATATTTTTATTTATTGGTGGAGCAATTTATACCACTATGGGCGACAAATATTTTTGGAGACAGGTGAGTCGAGTTTGTAATTTAACTAGGTATGATTTTAGATATAATCTATTCTACGAATCTATTTATTGTTTTATCGATGCATTGACGGGAGAAGACCAGAGTGTTGGGGTATTGTTCGAAGCGGTTGAAGCTGAAAGCATTCCGAATTAGAACGTTATTGTGTGTAAGGCATACCATACATACATTATAGTCACGCCTTTATCCCTGAAGGGGTAGGCAGAGGCATAGTAAACGCCCACATTTCACCTTATAGTTTTATGTCCCACATAATAGGTGGTGAGCCTATTGCCGTGTTGAAATGGACAGGCGCAGGTCGCCGCGACACTCAGTTGATTTTTTTCAAGCCGCCTATAAGGCCTTCAACTTGCCTTAACGATTGTTTGTCATTTTACTGACAACCGGGTTTCATTTCGAGTTTTCCTTCTATACGCAATGGATCTTTTTGCGAAAGTATTCCCTTAGTCGCCTCTTACGACACCCTCGGGATGTATTGGGGTGGCGACATTTTGTACTCTTACCCGTCGCAACACGGGTAAGACGTCGTGTCAGAACATCAGCTTTTAAAGCTTAATACCTATTGTATTGAGTGGGTCCGCTGGAACGTTCACAAAGAGCCATCCTTAAGGTTGCCACCTGTCGTTCTTTTCGGTCTCCCACACAGGAGCTATACAGAGCATGTAAGGTACTAACAGTGCGCCAGCTGTTTGTGTTGCACACTATACTTGCTATACTCCTCCAGCACGCAAAGCTACCCATACCAACCAGTCACTACACTGGACAAGAGACGACAAGATTTGGTTTGTTTAAAGTTACAAACTAGGCATGCGTTTGTAAAAAGATTTTATGTATTCTTAGGACTGTATTTATATAACAGAAATAATTGAATTCTAAATATATACCGCTTAAACCACAGAAAATGTAAAATTTTGATATCGGAATATCGGAATACTTAGGAAAACTAATAATAATACGTATTTACTACACATCCATTACTACATATTTTTGTGTCCTACTTGCACCAAATAAACGTTTTTTCTTTATTTCTTTCTTAAAAATAAGTCATAACGATAATAATTCTTTATGTTATTTGACAGACCACGTACTATTATTTTATTACCTAGGTACTAGCTGACCCTCGCAACTTCGTTTACGTCACATAAAGTCTATGAAAGGAGAGGTGTTTCTTCATCAGCCTGATCAAGCAGCGTTTAAAACTGCCCTGTTTGCTTAATCAAAAAAGAGCTTAAAGATTAAGTCTACTCTAAAACAATTCAGTCCACCCCTTCGGCGCGGACTGAATTATCTTACAATAGTCTTATTTATTAAGCTCTTTTATGATGAAGCCAACACGCCAGTTTAGATTTACCCTCACATTCAAAGCAACCCTTGATTTCTAGGTTTTGCGAAAGTTGAGATGTCTCTAATTCCTGAACTACAGAGCCCTCAACATTGCAACTTATGTGAAACAATCTTTAAAGCACTTTCTTTATGACAGTGAAAAAAAATTTGGAATCTAATCACGCAGTGAGAAGCTACAGCTAAAAAGCCATTTTGCCTTTCATCCCCTCTCCCAAAGGAACCGCTCAAAATATCGGGATCAAAAGTATCCTAAAACCGTCCTCAGATCATAAGCTCAGATTGTACGAAGTTTTATTCAAATCCCTTCAGTAGTTTCAGCGTGATACTTATTCGGGATACAGACAGACAGACAGAAAGACAGACAGACAGACAGACAGACATGAAAAGTTTAAATTACATTTTAGGCTTCAGTATCGATTAGAGAATGCCCTACAATTAAAATTTTCAAAATATCTTCCATGTACAGACTCTCGACCCTCTACAGTTTTATTATATGTATAGATAGATAGCTGACCCTCGCAACTTCGTTTACGGCACATAAGCTCTACGAAAGGAGAGATAATACTTCATTAGCACCGTGTGAAACGGCCCTGTTTGCTAAATCATAAAAGAGCTTAAAGATTAAGGCTATTCTAAAACTATTCAGTCCACGCCTTTGGCGACTGAATTATTTTACAACAGCCTTAATAATTAAGCTCTTTTATGATTTAGCAAACACGCCCGTTTAGATTTACACTCTCATTCAAGGAAACCCTTGAATTCTAGGTTTGGTGAAAGTTGAGATGCCTCTAATTTCTGAACCACAAAAGCCTTAACCATGAAACTTGTGTGAAACAATGCTTAAAGTTTTTTCTTTCTGACACTAAAAAAACATTTGCAATCGGACTACGCGTTGAGAAATTACAGCTGAAAAACCATTTCATCTTTCATCCCCTCTCCTGAAGGAACCGCGCTAAATATCGGGATCCAAAGTATCCTAACCTTCCTCGGATCATAAGCTCAGATTGTGCCAAGTATCATTCAAATCCATTCAGTGGTTTCAGCGTGATACTTATTCGGGATACAGACAGACAGACAGACAGACAGACAGACATGAAAATTTTAAATTACATTTTCGGCTTCAGTATCGATTAGGGAATACCTTACCATTAAAATTTTCGAAATATCTTCCATGTACAGACTCTCGACCCTCAACAGTTTTATTATATGTATAGATATTCCATTTATTATTAGAGTAAAGACGTAGCAATAACCTGAAACACAGGTTTTTATTCAAAAACCTAGATCAGGTAAGACGCTACCACTAAGAGCATAGTAGTATAGTATAGTACCAAGTATCATTCAAATTGGTTCAGTAGTTTCGCCGTGATACTTATTCGGGTCTAAATGATTTCGCGCGGCTTCGCCCGCGTGAAACTTGTTACCCGTTCCCGCTTCCCATGGGAACATATTACCAGGATTAAAAGTAGCCTATATGATATTCTATCCATGTACCAAATTTCAGTTTAATCCGTTCAGCCGTTAGAGCGTGATTGAGTAACAAACATCCAAACATCTTCACAAACTTTCACATTAATAATATTAGTAGGATTGAGACAGACAGACATGAAAAATTTGAATTACACTTGGCTTCAGTATCGATTAGAGAACGTCCTAAATAAATTTCAAAATATCTTCCATGTACAGACTCTCGACCCTCTACAGTTTTATTATATGTATAGATAGATATAATATGACCAAGTGAGCGAAGCGAACCACTCACTCGTCTAATTTAGAAGTTTTTAATCAATACATATAATAAAACTGTAGAGGGTCGAGAGTCTGTACAAGGGAGATATTTTGAAAATTTTAATTGGAGGGCATTCTCTAATCGATACTGAAGCTGAAAATGTAATTTAAACTTTTCATGTCTGTCTGTCTGTCTGTCTGTCTGTCTGTCTGTCTGTCTGTCTGTATCCCGAATAAGTATCACGCCAAAACTACTGAACCGATTTGAATGATACTTGGTACATTCCGAGCTTATAGTCCGAAAAATGTTCTAGGATACTTTTGATCCCGAAGTTTTGCGCGGTTCCTGCGGGAGAGGGGATGAAAGATAAAATAGTTTTTCAGTTGTAACTTCTCAACGCGTGATGCAATTTAAAATATTTTTTTAGTTTTGGAAAGGGAGTACTTTAAGGACTTTTCGACCTAAGTTTCAAGATTGAGGGGTTTGTAGTTCAGAAATTAGAGGCATTCTCAACTTTCGCCATACCTAGAATTCAAGAGTTCCTTTGAATGAGAGGGTAAATCTAAACGGGCGTGTTGGCTTAATCATAAAAGAGCTTAATTATTAAGGCTGTTTTAAAATAATTCAGTCCCCGCCGAAGGAGTGGACTGAATTGTTTTAGAATAGCCTTAATCTTTAAGCTCTTTTATGATTAATCAAACAGGGCCGGTTCACACGGTACTGGACGAGTCTGATGAAAAATTACCTCTCCTGTCATGCACATTATGTGACGTAAACGAAGTTGCAAGGGTCAGCTAGTCTATACATATAATGAATCTGTTGAGGGTCGAGAGTCTGTACATGGAATATATTTTTAAAAATTTTAATTGGTGGGCTTTCTCTAATCGATACTGAAGCCATAAAATGTAATTTAATTTTTTCATATCTGTCTGTTTGTCTGTCTGTATCCCGAATAAGTATCACGCCGAAACTACTGAACCGATTTAAATGGAACTTGGTACCTACAATCAGAGCTTATAATCCGAGAAAGGTTCTAGGATAGTTTTGATCCCGATATTTTGCACGGTTCCTTTGCGAGAGGGGATGAAAGACAAACCGGTTTTTTAGTTGTATCTTCTCAATGCGTGGTCCGATTAAAAAAAAATCAGTGTTATAATTGGAGTACTTTAAGGATTATTTCAAACAAGTTTCAATGTTGAGAGTTTTGTAGTTCAGGAATTAGAGACATCTCAACTTTCGCAAAACCTAGCATTCAAGGATTCCTTTGAATGTGAGGGTAAATCTAAACCGGCGTGTTGGCTTTATCACAAAAGAGCTTAATGATTATTACTACAGGATCTGAAAGCAGGCAGACTACTTATATCTGTTCGATTACCACAGCGTCAATAATGAACACTGTTAGGCAGGTCACATGACCTGCCTGATAGTGTATGCCTTTTTTAAGTCCATTGTTAAGTCCTGTACGTACCGGGTCATAAACAGATATGCGGAACATATAATAGGTGCCAAAAAGATTTTTCGATAGCAAAAATAAATTATAATTTGAGTAAACATTATGCAGGTTCAGCTATCATCAAAATATTTCCATTTTCCAGGTCTACATCCTGGTGACGCGCAGTTTACACACGGTTAGCGCGGGCATGATGATTGCATTTCCCTCTGTATTGAGCCCAGCGCTGCTGTCAGACACTTCTGATATAGAAGTAACGCCGACTCAGGTATACTGGATAAGTAAGTACCATAATTGGGGAGTTCAGGTGCCATACCGCGTCTTTGGGGGGTTTTTCGGGTGTTATGCTTTTGGGTAGGAGAGTTTTCTCTCGTTCCCTACCCGCCGCCTCTTTCACGAGCATGACCTGCTAGCAGGAAGACGCAGCGCAGTCACACTTACTCCCGCTGGAGATCATGGCTCGCACTATGGTCTCCAGCAAGAGAGTGTCCACGTCCAGACCTGCCACGAGGACCTGGCGCTGTTGCAGCTACGCCGTGCACTCCACCAATGTGTGGAGCGCTGGCTCCACGCATTGGTGGAGTGCCACGGCCGGCCGGCCATCGCCCTCTGCGGGCTGGGCAATCTAGCCACATTGCTGACCATCAAGGTCTCCGCCAATATGGGGGCCCCCAATAGGGCCATGTTCCGCACGATCTTGAGGTACAATTTCCTGTATGAAACGTTGGGTCCCCTGTTGTTGGGCATCAACGCGAGATTGCGGCTGATGCCCCCCTCTGTTTTGTGACCAAACTTCGGAAGTGGAGTCCGAAGTTCCACCGGCTATCGAGTACGAGCCTCAGGTACTTCATCGAGGACTCGATGCCGATGCTGACGGCCCCTATCTGTACGCTGGATCCCTCAGGTGGCCCCATCCGAGGTCCGTGAAAGCACAGAGTCTCGGATTTGTGACGGGCGACTTCAAGACCCAGCCGCCGCCGTATTTGTCCTTGTGAAAGTTGTGGATAAACCCACAAACACAAGGTTTAAAAAGGAAGTGGGGCAGGGTTAATATACTGGATTGACTGCCTCTGTGGCGCAGTCGGTAGTGATACCGCCTGCGGCGCTGGAGGTCGTGGGTTCGATTCCCACCGGAGACAAATATTTGTGTGACTCATAAATGTTTGTCTCAAGAGTCTGGCTGTTTCTATGTATATTATGTATGTATTAAAAGTATATAAGTATTAATATCCGTGGTCTGATACCCATAACACAAGCAGGTTATTCCTAGCTTACTTTGGGATCAGATAGCGTTGTGTGAGATGTCCGTGAATATTTATTTATTTATTTACTGGGTGTAACAAAATTACCTCTCCAAATTTCATGAGATGACTTGGCATCGGAAATCAAACACAAATAATTATTTAATAAAAAAGGGTTGTTATTTTTTTTATTAAAAAAAAAAAAAATTGTCGCACATTAAGAATCCGTTTTTTACCGCGGCAATTCGAGGTAACATGGTCGCCGTGGCAAAACAAACACGGAGCACCCGTCTGGCTGTCGTTGTCGCTTTTTACTGCCGCTCAGTAGCGATAGAAAGGGTGATAATGAAAATTTATAGGACCTTTAAAACGGATTTACGGTTAAAGTATTCATGTGATTTTTTTTTCTTCATTTTTGTAATGTTTCTTGACTGATGCCACGTAGCGTGACGAAATTTGAACAGGTAGTTTTGTTACACCCAATATGTATTACTAGCTGATGCCCGCAACTTCGCTCGTGTGAGATTTTGTTCCCATTCGTGTTTCCAATTCCGATGGGAACTTATCTTGTGATAAAAATACATATTTTATTCCCGTATTCCCACCGGAACGGGAACTATGCGTGTGAAACCGCGTGGCGTCCGCTAGTGTAGTATAGTCGACTGCCCTGGCGTGGTAGTTAGTGATACCGCTTGTGGCTCTGGAGGTCCTGGGTTCGATTCCTGGGTCGGTCCAAATATTTGAATGATCTACAAATGTTTGTTTCGGAGTTTGGGTGTTTTCTATGTATTATAAGTCTTTGTAAATACACATATATGTATATTTACAAATTTCATCACTTATGGCTGCTTCCTCTAGGTAGAATTCCAATGTTTGTCGTTCTTTAGCAAGCCAAGTTTTATGAAAGCTAATTGAAAAGTTGGTTGGATGAGACATTTATAAGTCTTAAAATCATCAAAGAATCACTAAATAGGATTAGGCGAAGATGGATGGTAACACATACTTACAAATTTTAATTATATTTTAACAATAATACATACATGTTTGACATAAAACTAAAAATGACAACGTCAATCGAAAAGCTTTCACAATTGAGTCAACATTAGGTAAAAGTACCTACTCATTAAACCCAAAAATATTACTACAGAAGTATTGATATCAACATCGAAGCAAATCTCCCTCAGAAATAACATGCTACACAGTTCAGTTTTCAATTATTTACAAAATTACAAAAGGAATTTTAGTAAAATACGACTTGTGTCTTCCATCAATTCTAGAAAAATGCTGTATGCCAAATTTGAAGTAATTCGAACTAAGGAAACTCGTTGTCCTGTACAAACTTTGCCCTCCTTTTTTACCCCCTTAGAGGTGGAATTTCCAAAAATGGTGAAATTCCTTTTTATAAATCGTAACCAAACAATGCTCATGCTGAATTTCATCATCGTAACACTTAAGGGCTCGTTTAAGGAGACGCGGGGCGTCAAGTGTCGCGTACGGCGTGGCTTGCAGCGGCGCTTAAAGCGATTTGACCGTTTATAGTGAGGCGGCGCGTAAAGCGGCCCGCGTTGCGTCACGCGCAAACTCAAACAATTATAGAAATGTATGAGCTCGTTTAAGGAGACGCGGGGCGTCGAGCGACGCGTGCGGCGTGGCTTCCCTCGAGGCTGCATCCGCCGCGTGGTACGCAGCGACACCCGCTGCGTCACCCGATGCGTCACCCGCTGCGACACCCGCTGCGACTCTCGCACCTTATTACTGGCACCGACTAGGGATGTAAACTTTATTTATAAATGATAATGATTATGTATATCGATATTTCAAAAATATCAATATATCTATTATATAAAAATAAGTCGGGTTTTCCTTCCTGACGCTGTAACTCCAGAACGCACGAACCGATTTACACGGTTTTGCATTCGTTGGAAAGGTCTCGGGCTCCGTAAGGTTTATAGCAAAGAAAATTCAGGAAAAATTTCAACAGAAAAGCGGGAAAATCATTTTTCACATACAGCGCCATCGCGGGCGAAGCTGCGGGCATCAGCTAGTCGTTTATAAATATCGATATTTTAGTGTATATTGTAACCCAAAATATCATAAAATCATTAAATAATAAAATCATTGTTTTGGGTTGTAATGCGTTCATATAAAGCCCCCCGTATAATATTTTTTCTTATTTATCTCCCATGTACAGATTGCGACCTGTTACGATTTTATTATATGTATTGATTCGGAGGGTTCTGCTCCGGAGGGATTTATTGTGGTGTAAATTTGGAGAGGCCTACGTCCAGATTTGATTGATTTTGGCTATCTAATTTGAATTACCAAAACTATTAAAATGTAAAATATAAAGTTAACACTTGACTGCCACCGCCACGGTGGCGGAGTGAAAGTGCATGCGACTGCCACACTGAGGTCTTCGGTTTGATTCCTAAGCCTGATCTGGGGTTCAAACCGATCGGCCGATCGAAAAAAAAAATTTTTTTCCAAGTTTGGGTGTTTTCCGTCTACATGTACTAACTCGTATTAAAAAAATGTGAAGTTGTCGTGTCTGTACAACGGAGATATTAAAAGATAATAATTTGATTATAATATTTTAACGATCTGTTATACGGGGTTTAGAAAACGGTTTTTTTAAAAAAAGAACTTTGTAAAACTTTAGGCACTATGACCTTTATTCAGAAAGAATAGAACAGGATTCTTTTGGGATCCTTAGGCAACCGCGCGATTCGGAGGATGAAGACAGACTGGCCTGTGGCTGAGCCACTGGACAGAGCAAGGGGCTGATAATCGGGATTCAGCATAAAAGATGGTAGGACAGCACTAAGGCTAGCATAGCATAGATATAACAGATCGATACAGCACACAACTTTTTTTTATTAATTCTTGTCTGTTTTTCCTTATGCCTGTTTGTTCGCGATGGACGCAAATACTACTGAACGGATGTTGTTTATAAGTTTTTTATATTAAAGAGATCTTGGTAAGGCTTAAATCTGAGCTTTGTTTAATGGCAATCGGTTGAAAAAAAGCGGAGTCATGAACACAAGTTGAATAATCACGGTTGTGTTTCCGTGCGATCTTTATTCTTAAAAAAAAACAACAAGAACAGTCAAAAAAACAGTGATAAATCTATACAGGGTGTCCCACGGCTATGCCACATGGAGGGAAAGTACCTTAAATATTGTAGATGGAACATTTTACTGAAAGAAGACATTATTTTAATTTAAAAAACAACTTAAACTGCATTCATAGATTTTTAAATAATTACATGGTTGAGCCGGGGAATCGAACCCGCTACACGAGAAAAAATAATCACCCCGTAGGTTAATCATACCGATCGAAAGGCTTCATCATAAGGATTATTTTTTGCTAAGTAACATAGTGTCAGAAATAAACGGAAGACCATGAATTTTAACATTTTTAATGCAAATGTCCCATAATGTTGAATACAAAGTCGCACTCTTTTGATTATTTTACTCCTTGTCGATCTTTTGATCTTGCTGTGGTGGATATTTATAATAATACGTCCAAGTTCTGTTTGTAGCTCGTGGACATTTGCATTTCTTGTAAACTACATTTAATATAGGCTGCGGTGACCTTCTGGTGGGTCGTATGCTTGTCTGCCACCTTAGTGGTATAAAAAAAATTACATGTCATAACCCCATAAAAAATCTAACGCTGTTAAATCTGTGGATCTCGGCAGCCATCGTATTTGGCCCGATCCAGGAACGAAAGTCTTCATTGAGATCACCGGCGATGCCAGCTTTTCATTTTTCTGAACAAAATTTCATATCAAATGTTAAAATACATCTTCTTCTTCTTCTTAATACTATGTTACTTAGCAAAAAATAATCCTTATGATGAAGCCTTTCGATCGGTATGATAAACCTACGGAATGATTATTTTTTCTCGTGTAGCGGGTTCGATTCCCGGCTCAACCATGTAAGTATTTAAAAATCTATGAATATAGATTAAGTTGTTTTTTAAATTAAAATAATGTCTTCTTTTAGTAAAATGTTCCATCTACAATATTTAAGGTACTTTTCCTCCATGTGGCATAGCCGTGGGACACCCTGTATATCTTTCATAAATATCGATGTATCTTTTATTTTGCTTTCATGACGTTCTGCTCCAGAGGGTTATAAACATCGATTACATTTTTTTACATAAAATATTAATATTTTATTTTGAAAAATATTTTTATTTTAATATCGATATTTTCTAGGAACTAAATTGCCCGACATTCCTAACGCATACCCCGCACTTCTCTCACCCCTTCCTTGGCGCGGCCTTTGCGGCGTCACCCGCAGCTTCATTCACCGCGTTCCTCCATTGCGAGACTCGCTGGTTTACACCCGCCGCGTCCTCCGCGGCGTCACCTGTCGCTTCATTTGCCGCGTCCGACGCGACGACACTCGCCGCTGGGGCAGCTACAACTCAAACAAACGCCTACAAAAACGCTTCTCCTTGAACGCTCTGAACATTTCCATATGTTTGTGTTTCTGGCGGCCCGCTTGGCGGGCCGCACCGCTCGAAGCGCCGCGTCTCCTTAAACGAGCACTTAGTGTTTAAGCCAGTGGTGGGAAAACTTTTTTAATGGGGGGCCAGAGAAATTAGGATTTGCTAGAGAAGGGCCAAAATTATAGGAAAAATACATTTCGTGCTTAAACTTTTAATCTTATTTCTTTCTAATATTGATGTGTGGGCCCATGTATAGTATGTTACTTTTTCACGCTCTAGCTGACTCCTTCGCCCATGCGTCTATTGTTCTACTAAGTAAAATCTACTTACATAATACTTCTGGACCGTCAAAATATAATTAGCGCGAGCCAAATATACTATTCATGTAGAAGGACCGTCGCGCTCGGCGGGCTGGATTAAATGCTTTCGCGGGCCGGAGTTGGCCCGTTTCGGTTCGGTTTGGGAAGTTTCGGTTTCGGTTTCGGCCAGTTTCGGCCAAAAAATCGAGTTTCAGCCGCAGTTTCGGTTTCGGCCAAAACTTTCGGCTGGGCCGAAACTCACGTGTTCTTGAATTTTGAGTCCCGAGCGAGGCACTTATTTAATTAGCTTGTGACGTGGTTGTGGTCAGCCCAATATGTTACTAACGTAAGATTTTTTATTTATCGCTTGGAGGAGAAACTCTACAATCGGGCACTGGTGCTTCGCTAAATATCTGTGACGATACACCGGGAGACCACAGCTGAGAGCCAGCACGACGAAGAACGCAACTAGGACACAGGGCTGAACTCATTGGTATAGTGCTCAGCGTAGGGGCAGCAGCGCCAGATCCTTGTAGCAAGTCCTGAGGTGGACATTCTCACGCTGAAGACCATAGTCATAGTGCAACCTATAAGCTCCAGCAGGAGTAAATGGGACCCCGCCGCTTGTTTCTACGAGCAGGTCATGCTAGTGAGTGAGCTCACTCGTGCGTGACCATCATGACCTGCCACCTGGCTGGGTCGGAGCGGGAGAGAACTCCCGAGTTCCACAGTATGGGCTGCTGGCGCCGCAGGATTGTCTTCGCTCAAAACAACAGGTCTCCATGAGAGAACGGCGGAAATGCTGCTCGCCGTCCTTACATAAGCAGGGTTAAGACGGAGGCATAACGTAAGACTTTCATGGACGTCTCACGCCCCAATTAGCGGTGTAACATCGGAACCAGCCCTAAAGACGCGGGATAGAACCTCTATGCGAAACGGTAGTGGTAGCAAAGGTCTGTCGGGATGCGATATGGTCACGCTTTTCTCTCCTAAGCGGTAGGCAGAGGCATGTTATATGCTCACATTTCACCTTTTTTTTAGATTTTATCCCACGTTTTAGGTGGTAAGCTGTATTACCGTGTTGAGATAGACAGGCGCAGGTTTCGACTGCCTGCTGTTGAAATTTTTCATGACGCCTATAAAGGCTTTCAACTTGGCCTGCCATTTTGCTGGCAACCGGGACGAACGGGTTTACTTTCCTTCCGAACCACGGAAGCGCTCAAATAAATGTCACAATGTGGTCACATGGATGCTCACTGCATTCATTGCGATTCAAGTGCATCTGTCGGACCTGGGGTCCTGATATATTCTTCCGAGGACTTATCCAGGACACCCTTCGTAGACAGTATAAGGGCACAGAGTGGTTTTAGTCAGTAGGAGTTTACAATAGCAACCATGAGTAATTATTTCACACGTAAAAGAGCGAATCCCATCTTAAGGAGGAGAAAGTTCTAATATAACCACCTGAGAAGACTTACGAGTATATCTACCGTTGATTAATGGCACTTAGTGAAACGTGCTGCACATATTGCAAAATAAGAACCAACCAAGTTCGAGTCGGACTTGCGCACGGAGGGGTAAAAGGTATGAACGAGACATAGGCCTTAGCCATGGTTAAATATTAAAATACCAGAAATCAAAATGCCTTTACTTAAAATGCATTAGACCAAAATACCCGAATTCGAAATACCTTAACATTCAAAATACCTTATTTCAGTACACCTTACCGTAAAATGTCTAAATTTAAAATACAAATAATTATTATATCAGAATTCAAAATACAAATTTTCAAATATCCTTAATTTAAAATACCGAAAATAGAATACAATGTGTCACTGTCACTCACACGTTTTGTTATTTGGCTTTAACTTATTTACACGCAACACGCACATTTTTTTTTGTAACCGACTACGGGATCGCAAATCTGACTCGCACTTGGCCAGCTTTTTTTTCAATTTGAACACGTGAGTTTCGGTTTCGGTTTCGGCCGAAACTGACCCTGGGGCCGAAAGTTCGGTTTCAGCTGAAAAACCAGTTTCGGTCGGACACTAATAAATACACAATAATCATAAATATAAAAAAATAATTTTAATATATCAGTACAGAAAGTGATCAAGAGATGTCGCTTATCGATTTAAATTCGAGCTAGCGTTTGCTTACCTGAAGAATTATATATGAATGTCATCTAGCCTTCACTTTACGGTTTTATTTTCGGTATAGATATAGATAGAAGATAATAACAATATAACTAGGTATTGCATTATTTCTATCCACTGATCTGTAACATTACCACTTTCTATCAAAAGATAAAGTCTGACCTCAGAGGTGTTTATTATAACACATATCTTTATTTTACTATTAGATGCTACATCTTATTCTTTAGATGTATATAGTGACGACTTTACCCCCGTAGGGGTAGGTAGGGGTGTAGTATACGCCCACATTTTACCTTGTAGTTTTATGCGCCACGTAATAGGCGGTGAGCCCATTGTCGCGTTGAAATGGACAGACGAGGTCTTGACGGTCCACAGAACTTTTGTGAGTGTCAGAATGGACGGTCACTACCCATAGATCACATCGAAACAGTTATAGAAAGTTGCTACCTAGTTGCTACCAATCATTAAATAGTTGCTACCTTTGATTTAAACAAAATAAACGAGTTTTTAAGGTGACCGGCCATTCTGACATCAGAATGGCCGGTCACCTATGCAGGGAGAAAAAACTGAGCAAATGAATTGAGTTTTTTTATAAGCAATAGTTGCTACCAGGTTGCTACCTTCATATATGTCGATTTTGACCTTGTAGCATTTAAGGATTCATAGTTATAGTAATTTACTATTTTGATGGCGAAGCACCTGTAGGAAATAAATGAGCAAATAAACAAAATACAATTTTATAAGTTTATAAGCAGGCGTTATCAATTTTTATTTATTTTATGTGTTATAAATATGGAATATAATTATGTAGTTGATATTCCCAAACTTACTTAAAAGTGTATATTGCAATAATAAAACAGAAAGGTATGCTTAAATATTTGCAATTTAATAAAAAAAAACATACATATCGACGGAAAAACACTTTAAGCGACACTCTGGTCGATAATGAGCCATAGACATATTTGGAATCATCCACCGTATCCCAGTAGTTCCATTGCGTAGTCGTCGATTGATCTTGGTTTCATAGCGATCTGACCTCTTTGGTGTCGCTTCAAGTAATGGCACTATTAAGCTTATTTTTTTTAGACGCTAAATGAAGTGACACAAAATTGTAGCGAATTGGGTCAAATTACCGCTTAGAGTATCGACTCTTTATTAAGATTGTTATACGCTATTGTTTAACGCTTATAGCATTATTATTATCGTCTTTTGTAATCAGTTACTTTAGAAGACGAACAATATTGTTGGTGTTTGGTGCTGTAATAATTGTTATGATGTTGATGATCAGTTGCATTGTACTATTTAAGTTATTTTCTGTAGTATGGCTGGCACCAACATTAATTCTTGTATTAAATTTCATAACAAACATTAGTATTACACCTGTTTGTTTTACATTATTTGGGGAACTTTATCCTTTGGAATACAAGGGTTGGGGTTCTTGCTTAAATGGAGTAGGATATATGTCTATGTTCACTTTAGTATTAAGACTGACACCATTTTTAATTGATACTACTGGCATTGGAGGTCTGTATGGTATATATGGAGTAATTATATCTCTGTGTTTGCTTGTGTTGTATTTTATATTACCAGAAACTAAAGACAAAACTTTGCTAGAAATCGAAAATGGATTTAAAGATGTTGTATTATCTGATTGTAATGAATCACTAATGATGAAACATTAGTTTAACCAAATTGTAATTAAATAAAATCGTTCTGCATCACCAAAGACTTTTTTAACATTACAATTTAGTGCTCAGCTTGTAGCCGCGCTGATCTGGTGTTCTGTCAATGATCACTGTGTTCAGCATCTGATGCTATGGCTAGTCCTTATAATCAGAGTTTATATTTCTACTATGATAGAATGGGTGACAACTATGTGACGTGTTCATTAGCGAGCGTTTAGACCAGTGGTGGGCAAACTTTTTTGATAGGGGCCAGAAAACTAAGAAATTTTGAGAGGAGGGCCAGAATTATAGGAAAAAAAACCGGTTAAGTGCGAGTCGGACTCGCGCACAAAGGGTTCCGTTCCGAAAAATTAAAATTACGTTTGTTGTATGGGAGCCCCCTTAACCCCCCTTTTTTTCTGATTTTACAGTCATAGCGGCAACAGAAATGCATCATCTGTGAAAATTTTAGCTCTCTGGCTATCACGGTTCCTGAGATACAGCCTCATGACGGATAGACAGATAGACAGCGAAGTTCCAGGAATAGGGTCACGTTGGGTTTGGAACTCTAACAAGGGGTTATGTGCTGAAACTGGTAATTATATATCAAACTTTACAGTACCTACTTAAGTAGACACTTGCACAAACGTAAAAAAAGAGAATTTAACAAAGTTCCTGTCATGGTAGGCGTGTGGGACGTATGAAATTGCTTTTTATGTGCCATAATATTTCGAATGCAAGTTCGAGTTGTGACGAAGTAACTTTCAGTATCGCGAAAAGGTTTGTGATCAAGTTGTTACGCAATTTCATGGTCGAAAAAATCTGTTCACCTTCCTTAGGCTTCTGTTGCTCTACTAGAATTTACATCATACCTGTACCGTCAAAATATAATAATCGCGGGCCATATACTAAATAGTACCTATTCATGTCGAAGGACCGTCGCGTCGGCGTGCCGGATGAAATGCATTCGCGGGCCGGAGTTAGCCCGCGGGCCGTACTTTGCCCATCACTGGTTTAGACCAACGTAAAATGTTTAAAATTACAGTGAAATATCATTATTACACACATAATATGTACATTCTCTCTAAACTAAACCTAAATAAGGCCCCCGTGGCATTGTGCCCAAAAGACTAGCAGCATTCCCCCTTTAAATAGCAATACCTATTCCCTGGGAGAGAAATCTGCCAGCCCTTGGGTCACCATTATTTCTGTGCTTCGGGAGGCATGTAAAGCCGTTGCAAGATGCACTTGGTGTTTTATGCGATTTGTATATATATTCCATCATGACACATTCATCAGGAAATTGCAGCATTCGTCGATGCGTTCAGAGGAATCTGCAATTACCATAGGCGTCCCGCAGGGTTCAATGCGCGGGAAATTTTAATTTATTATCTACTAGCGACCCGCCCCGACTTCGCACGGGTGCAATGCTGATACTAAATACACTAAGTACAGAAAAACTGTGAACATTAAAGCATTGTGAATCCCAAACCCGCAGGGATACGCGGAAAATTTTTATGTTGTCGTATTAAAGACCATAGTTGCTTATCAAAATATATGGTGAGACCTTTATACTTTGATACTGAACTGAAAAATTGAACCAAATGAATTTTCCCCCATACATTTTTTATTTTCATTTTTTTTAGGCATGAATGTGTCATTTGATGGAAAAGTTGTAGTACAAAATGTTAATTGGCACTATCCGGCCGACCGGCACAGCTGCAAACGCTACGTCCCGCAATTTTATATCTGTAATATCTTAGAAAATATTCATTTAAATCATATGCTGTAAAGGGCCATATAGATCTATCTATACTTCTATACTAATATTATAAAGAGGAAAGATTTGTTATTTTGTTTGTTTGTTTGTTTTTGCAACGAATAGGCTCCGGAACTACTGGACCGATTTGAAAAATTCTTTCACTGTTGGGTGCTACACTTCTTGCGGTGAACATAGGCTATATTTTATTCCCGTATTCCCACGGGAACTACGCGGGTGAAACCGCGTGACGTCCGCTGGTATTAAATAATCAATGTATTTAAGGTATTTAATTGTATAAGGATTAATGCTGTATTGGTTAAAACCGCTTCGAAAATAAGCCATTATTTGTCGTAAAAAGTAAATGACATAAAAATGTTATTGTGGGATATCCATAAGAGATAGAGATATGCCATCGCGGAGTTTTCTGTAGACCTTTACAATGTGTACAATACTTAGTACATTATTTTAATAAATCTCGTAGGATTCAGCCTGCGTTTGCAATGTAAGTGGAAAAAAAAAATTATTTACGACATTACATTAGAAACCTCAAAAATAACAGTATTTTTCCACTATTTAATGGATGTTATTATACATATAAACCTTCCTCTTTAATCAGTCTATCTATTAAAAAAACCACATCAAAATCCGTTGCGTGGTTTTGAAGATTTAAGCGTACAAAGGGACATGGGGACATAGGGACAGAGAAAGCGACTTTGTTTTAAACTATGTAGTGATATTAATGACCTACCTATAACGTGGTGGACAACAACTGGATTTTTTGCTCCCAGATAATATATTTAAATTAAAATAATCAAATGCAACTACATAATTATGACGATGACAACAATGCAATCCTGAAAGAAGTACATTAAATAGGTAGGACTTACTAGGTTTAATACTTAACAATATCGAAGATGTCATTGTGCATTTTGCCGTACATGCGCTGAAGTGGAAACCAGTCAAAATTGGCGATAGGATTTACATAAATGTGTCGCCAAACCAAAGTCTACCTTTCGTACAATGACCCTGTTGTCACCTGCGTGTGGGGCAAGCCGTGACAAACTCACTACACTGACTGCAAAGTTCAGGTATCTTAACAGCAGAAAATGAGTTGTGAAACGGTCTCAACCGCGATATTATGTATTGTAGTCTCTAACGACATTCTTAATGTCTAAAAAAAATAGACCAATGAAGAGGAGTAAAGTTACCTACATAAATTGAAAAGCTGAAAATGCTTTCACTTGTTTAAAACTTGATTAAAAATAATATTCAGAAGTTCCAAATCATTCCGGTAAGTACCTGGAAAAAAAAAATGAGGTCATAGGTCGGAAACCTCTAAAAATATCGGGATTTCGCGATTTTCAGGAAACTTTATCGCAAAATCACACGAGACAAACATTGTAGTTTAAAAAAATCTCTATAAAAATGAATTTGTACTGTATCTATACTTTTTTCACCGTTTCTGAGATATAGCGCGTTAAAAAGTTGTAAGCGTCATGCTCATAATATGCATAAGTAAGCTACGAATACCTACCTATACATCTATGAAGCTGTAATAATTTCGCAATCGGTATATATAAGTATAACCAAAGATACTTATACCCATAGAGTTTATTACTAGCACTGTATATTACTAGAGACCGTATTCTTAGCATTCCATGGATTCTCCGTGCGGGCGCCGGGTCCATAGCGTGGCACAGGGGGAACACCCCGACGGCGTCTGGGACTTGCGACCCATTTGAGTAGGTTTAGGGTGGCCACCTTACTATGCGCATAAACGATCACCTTCCACCGTTAACAATGTTCCGCCCTGCCCAACCAGATTTGGTAAGATCCTATCAATGCCGCTTTGGATACTCGTTTTAGTAAAGAGCTTACTGAAGCTCTTGGCAATCCAAGGTCCTTAAATAAATTATACAGGGATTTAGCTGGAATTTCCCTTGCTCCTACTTCTACGGCATAGAGTTTAACCACATAGCCATTTTTGGTTAACTCATTGGTCAAGTCAAAGTATTTATTTGTCTTCATGGCGTGGTCCTTCGGTATATTGGTCTCCAGCTCTGCGAGCACGGCACGCCTATATATTCTCGAAAACAGGAATATGTCGAGTCTGGATGACGAGGCACATACATCCTCCGGGATTTTGTAGTGTTTTTCATACGTGTCTGAGAGTACAGTCCAATCGGCGGCAGCCATCAAAATTGAGTATGGCTTTTGAGGTACTTTCTTTGAACAGCCTTCCTTTACAAACTCAATGTTATATCTTTTATTTGTGGTTAATCCCTTTTTCGCTCTCGCTATCGCCAAACTGACAGCCTCCCGTATGACTTCCAATACCCTATCGTGTCGGCGTGAGTAATGACCCCGGTCTAATAACGTCCTACAACCTAAAAATTTATATAAAATAAAAAAAAACAATACGCTTGCTGGATATATCTAATATATAAAATTCTCGTGTCACAGTTTTCGTTGCCATACTCCTTCGAAACGGCTTGACCGATTCTCATGAAATTTTGTGAGCATATTGAGTAGGTCTGAGAATCGGCCAACATCTATTTTTCATACCCCTGTGACCGGGAAAAACATTGCACGCGGGCGGGGCCGCGGGCGTCAGCTAGTAGTATTATATATTTGGTATACAATCTTACATAAGTAATAAAATAAAAACCAAATATCATTATGTTCCAATAAATTTTTTGTATACCACAGTGTTTTTAAAATTTGATGACCAAAGTACAAAGAACAGGTCACAGATTAAAGTAAAAACTTTCAATTTTTTTTGTACCATAGAAGTGTTCTAATACACGTTAGAGGGAGATTTCGTTCACTCTTAAACGATTTTTTATCTGTAAGACAAAGTAAGACGTATATTACTCGTTTAAATAAGAACGAAACGAACCTAAGTTACGAGACAAGTGGCGAGTACCATCACAGGACGCGCCACGGACACGCAATTTTCTTTTGTGTCCTTTAATGGGATTCTCAACGGACAAGGGGATAATACCTGGGTATGTCGCAGGCGTTAGGCATCTGTGAAGTTGGTATGAAACAATCGTTGAAGGAGCGCTTCTTTGGCCGCTTGAAAAAAGTACTTAAAAGCCTTTTATCAGGTGGTAACAAGGTGCGCGCCTATAACGATTGGGTCATGCCAGTTTTGATGTACTCCTTTGGCATACTCAGGTGGACTCAGACAGAACTTGAAGCCCTGGATAGGAAAGTCCGTACGTTACTCATCACATACCGAATGCATCATCCGCGTTCATCAGTGATGAGGTTGTATATACCGCGGAAGTGCGGGGGTCGTGGTTTCCTTAATGCTAAGAATACAGTGCTAAGACCCTCCATAACCGTGAGGTGTGCAACCTCTGGGAATATTTTCTTCACGCTGACGCGGATGTGCATAGTTATGTGGTTGTAGTTGACAAAGGACTTACCCCGCTTGCTCTGGCTAAAGAGAATTGGCATAAACCTGTGATACAGAGTCTCAATGATCGTAAGGATATATGGATGAGTAAGGTTGGGTAAGTAGCATGATCGTTTTTATCGGGCCCTATACGGGCCCGATATTTATTTAACATCTTCTGTATCCTGGCTACGATTCGGTGACCTCTTTGGAGAAACTGAAGGTTTTGTTTTTGCAATTACTGATGAAGTGGTGATGACTAATAATTACCGAAAGTATATCCTAAAGGATGGTACGGTTGACATATGTCGGGCATGTCGCCGTCCCGGAGAATCCCTTAGGCATATTATTTCAGGTTGTTCTAGTCTTGCCAATAGTGAGTATTTGCATAGACACAACCAAGTAGCTAGGATTATCCATCAACAGCTTGCTTTGAAGTATAACCTTATCGAATCAGAGGTACCGTATTATAGATTATGTGCCTGACCCAGTTCTCGAAAGTGACTATATCACGTTGTACTGTGACCGATCTATTATCACTGATAGGACTATTATTGCAAATAGACCTGACATATTGATAATAGATCGGCTAGAGCGCCTTGCAATTACTACTATTCCACATGACGACAATCTCGTGAAGGCTGAGATAGATAAACAAGCTAAGTATTTGGACTTAGCCCACGAGATGGTGGCCATGTGGAGTATTGACTCAGCTATTGTTGTACCGATAGTAATCCACCGGTAGCCTGGTCCCTGTACCCGATGCCGGTGGGACACTATTTCTTATATTTTTAAATGTACCTTTTTTATATGTACTTTAAAAATGTAATTTATATGTTTATGTATTTAAATAAAGAGAAATAATAATAAGAATAAACCCCTCGTGGACAGTCGTTATCTTTTCATGGGATTAACGCATCCCTATGAGGGCATAGTAGATTTGCTTTTCGAGTCATCCACTTTTTGAGATCAACAAAAAATATCTCACAAGGTTATAGAAAAGCACACTTCCGCAGGGCAACTTGTGGCGAGCTGAATGTGCGTGGCTACATATCGGTCCCGATTCCTCAGAGTTTTGTTGCGCTCCTCGACCAGTTAGCATTTAATGGGCTAACGGGAGACGGTACTCCCGGGAGTGCACCAATTATCAACTCTGGCTTGCCTTAATTGGCTGGTCAGAGGGAGGAAGCCAGAGCTTTATGCTCGGGGTGGAAGTGTCATTTTCAAGGGCATAACTACGGGGAAACCCGCTCCGGGTCTGACCCGTGATGGCGAAACCGGCGCCGCACCGCTCGACACCCCTAGCCGCTCACACCGGTGTTGCCCTCTGTCGCCTTACAGGCTTAATAAATAATAATAAAATAAAAATTAGTTTATTACCAGATAGAACATACAATAATGTTCGTTAAACTGTGGCCCCACACTAGGCAAGCCTGTCCTGTGGGTGCCAGATACGATTTGAGCTTAGTGATAGTATGCAATAATTACACGGGCGACAACATGCATATTCCAACACACTCACAACAAACGGTCAATATTCTTATACCATTTCTATACTATTTAACTATGCAAGAATATACACACACTCACTGCAAATGAACAAAAATACTTTCGATTTTTTTTTTTATTTTTTTTTTATTTTTATAACGCGCCTAAAGAAGTATAACTTCAATAAATAATAATTATTCACGGACATTTCACACAACGCTATCTGATCCCAAAGTGAGCTAGGAATATAACCTGCTTGTGTTATGGCTATCAGACCACGGATATTATACTTATATACTTTTTTTTTTTTAAATACATACATATTATACATAGAAACACCCAGACTCTTGAGACAAACATTTATGGGTCACACAAATATTTGTCTCCGGTGGGAATCGAACCCACGACCTCCAGCGCCGCAGGCGGTATCACTACCGACCGCGCCACAGAGGCAGTCAGTTTGGTTGTAAGATAGTGACAGGAGCCAAGTTGTGACTCTTAATTTTGCTTCATTCACCGAACTTAGCCTTATATCACAAATATTATTTGTACGATTATAATTAACGCCTTTGGCGTAATGCCTTTGGCGATTGTATAGGGGGCCTATCTAGTGAGTTGGCGAGTCACCGTCTGCCAAAGTTTTAATATAATAATAGGTATATTGAAATGGCAGACGCCGTCTTCATCCATAGCCTAAGTTAACCAGACCATCTAACACCCATCACAATAGCCCATTACGTAGTTAGCATATTTTACAATAGTTAGCTCCCATTGCAGATGGTCCATTACCGTTCTTCTACATAAGGCGGATGTGGATTGTTTGCAGTGGGGGTCCCATTTCCCTTTAGATTAAAAGTCTCAAAGGGCCTCTGCATGTTGGACTTGTGTCCCCATGTAAGCCTACCAAAAGTCCGGGTGTCTTCGTAAGAAAAAAAAAAGAAGATACCCGTGTGAAAGAGAGACATAATAATAATAACAACCAAGTGGCCAGGATTATCCATCAGCAACTTGCGCTAAAATATAAACATGTAGATTCAGAGGTACCATATTACAGGTATGTGCCCAACCCAGTTCTAGAGAGTGATCGTCTCACGTTATACTGGGATCGGTCTATTATCACTGACAGGGCTATTGTAGCCAATAAGCCTGATATAGTGGTAATAGATCGATCAGAGCGCCTCGCAGTAATCGTTGATATTACTGTTCCACATGACGAGAATCTCGTGAAAGCAGAAAAAGATAAACAGTTGAAATATTTGGACTTAGCTCACGAGGTTGTCGAAATGTGGGATGTGGATTCAGCGATTATTGTTCCGATAGTCGTATCAGCACACGGTCTGATCGCAAAGAGCCTCGATCAACACCTTAAAAGGCTCGCGTTAGGCAGTTGGGTCAAGGGATTGATGCAAAAGGCGGTTTTGTTGAGCACGGCACGTATTGTGAGGCGATTCCTGTCTCTGGAGCCCTGACCACCGGTACCTACCTTGGTCCCTGTACCCGATGCCGGTGGGATACTATTTTTTTATATTTTTATATGTATATTTAAAAATGTAAATTTATATGTAAATAATTAAATAAAGAGGAATAATAATAATAATAATTTGCTTTATTGTACTAACAACATAAAATTTACAATAATGCAAAAGTACAGTGATATAGCGTTTTACAGAAGTTAACACAATGGGCGGCCTTATTGCACACAGCAATCTCTGCCAGGCAACCTTTAGATGAACTGGACTACATAGAGAGATACCAGGACACAACGTGTATAGTACAATTGAATTTATACATCTACACAAGTAGATAGATTATACACTAGTGACTTTCTATAGCATAATTACATAAATATACACACTAATGTACACACATATACTATACATAAATATATACATAATAAATATTTATACCTACATAAATACATACACATACACATACATAAACATAATACGCACGCGTACGAATCCGGGAACACCCAAAAATTCCGAAATATGTTTTTCCGAATTTCAATATTCCGATGTTCAAAATTCCGAAGATTATAATTCCTAAGAAACAAAGCTCCGAATATTCAAAAGGACGATATTCATTTATCCGAAAGTCATAAGTACGAATTTTTATTTTTCCTAATTTCATTAGTACGAATAATCAAAAGACCGGACTGTTATTTTCCCGAAAAACATTATTCAGAATTTCAAATATCCGAAAATTCACTGTTTAAGTTTTTTTAATAAAGTACGGTCAAGTCTTACTACCGAAAATATTATTTCCAAGTGAGTGGAAGGCAAACGACAAAACAAAAAAAAAATAACCACGATGGCTAAGGCCGGAGCTCCGCTCCGCTTCGCTTTCGCCTTGGCCTTCTAACCTATCCTATCCGAGTCGAGGTGTTAACCATAATAAGTGAATGGTTAACACCCTGACTCAGAGTACCCCGACTCGGATAGGTTAGGTTAGAAGGCTAAGGCGGGAGCGAAGCGGAGCGGAGCTCCCGCCTTAGCCTTCGTGGTTATTTTTTTTTGTTTTGTCGTTTGCCTTCCACTCACTTGGAAATAATATTTTCGGTAGTTAGACTTGACTATACTTTATTAAAAAAACGGGTGGAATCGGGAACATAAGTAATCGTCTTTAATGATAAGTCTCGGGTCAAAACAGGGTGGAAACGACATTCACCCTTCGTATTTATGATATTTCGGATTTTTGATAATCGGAGTTCGTATTTATAATATGGCGGATTTTTAATGATTCGGAATTCAACGGTTCGGTTTCTTGAAATTCGGCATTCTGACAGTCGGAATTGTAAACATTCGGAATTTTAAAATTATGACTTTTAACAAAAAGGATTTATGAAACATCGGATTTTTGACTTTCGGGATTTCGAATCATTCGGACTTATGAAATTCGGAATTTTGAAATTCGTGATTGTGACTTTCGGAATTAAGTTTTTCGTATTAATGTAGTGTACCCTACGAATCCACCATAGCCATTTCTCATAGGTACAAGAAAAAATTAATTTGATCCTAATGTATTCGCAAATTCGAAAATTGTGAATGCTTAGTTTCTTATTTACTACAATATATCAGTAAACTACCTCTTCGAGGATAAAGGTGTGATTATATGTATGTATGTTTGATTACAATAATTCTAGTGGGTTAAGTCTTGCAGACAAGGAAAGTATTTATATAATACTAGCTGACCCACGCAACTTCGTTTGCGCCACATAAGAGAGAGAATTACCTGTTCCCGTCGCGTTGCGTTTAGTCCCGTAGCGTCTTGTCGTTAATATTCAATACTACGTGAGAGAGAGAGAAAAAGGTTTCTCGTTGCGTGTATTTCCTTCGCATTATTTTTAAAAACAATTTTGTTTATGAAAGAGGTATCCCGTGGCATTATTGTAGAAAAAATTTGATTGCCATTAAAATGGTTATTGTGCACCAACCCAAAGATAGACACATGCTATCGCGCAATTTTTTTAGATTTTTTTTTAAGAGAAACAATTTTGTGGTACATATTTTTTAAATAACTATAAATATTTTCGCAGCACACTCAACGAAGCTCTCAAAAGGAATAAGTTTTCCCCCGTTTTTGAAACATTTACTATTACTGCTTCGCTCCTATTCGTTGTAGCGTGATGCTATATAGCCTATGACACTCCACAATAACGTAGCTTTCTATTGGTGAAAGAATTTTTAAAATTGGTTCAGTTGATCCCGAGATTACCTCTTACAATTTAACAAACACACAAACTTTACTTCTTTATAATATTAGTATAGATAGGTCTAAAAGGTTCACTATTATTTCGCGTTCTCCGCGTCGTTAATTTAACATCCTCCATCGGCTGTGTCGCGAATGCGACTGAGCTGCATTCGGTCGGATGAAACGCTCCAGACGTACTGATTTAGTCGGATGGTTGGCTTGTCGGATGCGTCGGCGATCCAACCGACCGATATTAATAATAATTATGTCGGGCCAACCGCCTTACACACTTTCCGATTTGGTTGGTGTCGGGTGGTTGGATCCAACCAAATCGGAACGTGTAATATACTTTAAGTCGTGATTCACGAAGGTACCGTGCCAAAAGTGTTATAATAATATTGGTGATGGTTTATAAGATACCTACCGTGCTAACTGCCGGCTCCAGATTAGTGCCGTGGATTCACGGCACAAGTCGTACCCTCCACATTCACGGGATCTCTCATTCGTACGTGAAGCCACAGAGTACATTTGTATATTATTAGACGTGAAGCCCGCCGCGAAATGGACGTAGAATGCTGCTGATGCACTAACTTTGTTTGCTGTGGCCACATATCACTATTGAGACGTCCAAAACGAGAAAGTGGATGACTAAAATACATCGTAAGTTCGTAACCAATCAAGATATATTTATTTGTATTGTGAATTTCTGTAAAGACAGTTTCAATCCTTTAAATATCGTCAGTTGAACCAATCGGCAATAGCAGAACACCTCGATTCGGGCATTAATCACTGGGGCGAACTTCACCAACCGAAAGTCCTCTCCACTGATCGCCATTATTATTCACGTATGGTGCGTGAAGCCATTGAAATCAGAAAACACAAAAATTTCAATAGGGATGATGGATATAAGCTCTCCGGGATGTGGAATTCAGTGATTAATAAACTTGAACGTAAAACTGCACCAAATAAAACTGACGTAGTGAGTGTAGTGTGTCGCCGGCCTTATTCTTCGTTGTATTATCAACACGCAACGGAGGGTAGTTCGACAAGAAATAACTTCGTATTTTTTGTCGATCCTCGCCTCAATTCAACTGCGACCACGGGCGCTGCAACGTGCTCGAAACGTCGGTGAATGTAAGTAAATAGTATTTTGCGTGAAGTTCCGAATTCTATAAGTATGAGTGTTAAAATCCGCGATAGTTTAAAAATAACATTTAAATATCAAATTCATTTCAGAGTTTCTATGGAGAAGCCGTGAATGTGGATGTGTACGCGTGAACGTCGCGCGCGAAGGTGGCGCCAACCCTTTGTCGCGGGACAAAATACCGACTCAAATTCGGGGAACAGGCGCGAACGCGCGTGAACCCCGCGAGAATCGTCCACCTTCACGTTCACGCCTGTTTACGGGAATTACGGGGCTTCACGGCACTAGTCTGGAGCCTGCATATAATGTAGACGGTATAGTCCAATCCTACCTACCCGATCTGGCAATAATGTAAACATGGCATGTTTTAACAATCGTTGTCTAAGACAGATGAGTAGAAAAATATAGTATGACAAATCATTGAATTTTTTACTATCCGTAGGTATTTTAAATGAAAATAAACTGTCTTATAGAAGTTATTAGGTGTCGAAATGATTGTCAGAACATTGTATGACTCCTGGATACTAGAATATAATCGGGGTAAATATTCAATTGCACGTAACTATGGATATATAGGATCAAATGTGTTTGTTTACATTTTTGCGCAAAGCTATTGAAATACAGTAGAACAAACTCATGTGTTGTAAACATTATTTTTTACATTTTATGATAACTAATAAGCATATTTTATTACATTAGTAAATAAGTAGCCGTACCCCATGGCTTCGCCTTTGTCGTACTACGAATCTCATAGCATTCACTAAACCCATACATGTCCGTATTTACAAAATGCACGAAAATCTGTCAGATTTGTTAATATTTATTGTTACTGTTCCGCACCCATGCCCCTATACCTAATAATATCTCGATAACTTTGACTTTCCAGAGGAGACAATAAAATTGAAAGTGGTACAGTAATTCCAGAGAGTTGATCTACATTCCTAGGCGCACACTGGGCGACATGTCGCGGCGACAATGTGTCTACACCTAGCGGGAATCCCCTGTCTGGGAGACTTATGAATGATGCAGAGAATTAGTTCTGGATATGTTCTACTGAATTATGCTGAAAACAGAATTTGTTCCGTATAATACACGGAAATATAAACTTTTCTAACCGACCTCCATCCAGCGGGATATTTACCAAAATGAAGTCTGGGGAACTATAAATTGGTATTAACTTTTAGTTCTGTATTTGATCTGTTTAACAAAACAAAAAACATACTTCTAGCGTCCTTACTTCAGCCACAATCAAGCTGAAATGAAATCTCCAGTCAGCGGACTTTTTCTCTCAGGGACATTTTTTGTAATTTTACACTAAATTGATAACATTTAAACTATTTACGACTATAGTTTTACTTAAATTACCTATTCGTACATCTAGTATGAAAATTAAAAGTATAGAATTTGAAAGCTAGTAAGTGGGTAGAATACAAAATAATCTCCCTACATAGGTACAAATTAAAGTTGTTTGGGAGTAGTGTACTTTATTAGCAATACAAATCGGCTGCCCCATATCAAAACCTAGCAAGTGTTCAAAGCAAAATTTTACAGGAGAGCGCTAAAACGTAAATTGGGCTAGCCGTAAAACAATATTAACATAAACCATTTCAAAATGTTTTTATTATTGTAACACTCTGCAATACTCACCAACACATTATCCATACGTTCTAATATAATACTCTCTTTTTGTCTCGTGATAACGAGGATTTCATACATTAAGCACATTAACACAAAGATATTAAACTCGATATCTTTCTGTCGTTTTATTCCGTGTTTACATCCAGTCACAATACTACACATACACATAGGTTAGACGTCGTGAATCTGACATTGTCATTTTGACAGTAGCAATGACTGATCCTTGTCAACGAAATAGTTTAGGAATAAAAAAAGAACATAAAAAAAAAATAGTTTTATTTAGTGTACAATAAATCTAGATTAGAATAAATAATAGGTATATTAAATTAGTAAACAGATTTGGAACTAATGATAATTTATATATAGTTTACGAGCGGATCAATTTCGGAGTGGTCACACCAGAATTCACGTTCCGCGTAACGTAGAACATTATGTCAAATAGTGGATAAAATATTCGCTTAAGAGGATAGGATGGTTAATGTACAGGATAGTTTTAGCTTCAGTTAATGACATGGCGTTAATGCGATAAAGCCCTAATCGTGTATGGCGTATGAGAAGTGGAGGAATAAAAGTCACGAACGGAACGTGAGGGATGAGTGAAATGAAACGGACCGTAGATGTAACTGACCAAGCGGGTTTGGCTTGGTGGGAAGGGGAAGAAACGAAAAGCAAAGATGGAGGCAGTCGGCATTTTTTTCTCTCGAGCGAGAAGACCCGTAGGGTGTCTCTTCAAGAGCAATTCGTACCATCACAGGACCCGCAAAAAGGTATTTATAAGCTAGATAGACCTTGTAATAATCGCGGTCTGTGAAGTGCGTGCTGATTGCTAATGACGCGTAACTTTTGTTGTAGCGGGTCTTTGGAGTACCTACCTATTATTGCTGGGAATACCTGCCCGTCCCTTGGCGGACTCCCAACACGGAGGAATTCTTCTCCGTGGACCCATCAGCGTGGGACGCGTGATCCACAGACGGGACTGCGCGCCGCTGACGAGCCCGGCTTTGTAGCGGTAACCGGTTCTCGCACCGGCATTTTTTATTCTCTTTTTTACGCCACGTGCATTTCTTTTTCACTACTTGGCACCAAGGAGGGCCACCAGGATTCTTCTTATACATCCATACGCGAGGTTGATTACTGCATCTCGTTGGTTAGCGGTGCCTACGCGATAGTCCACCGACAGTTTAACAACGTAGTTCACCTTCAGGAGGCTGCATAACGATCCGAGAATGTAACTAGATTTATTTAGCCTTTAAATCATAGATTATAATAATGTTAACCAGAATGGATCCATCTCTAGGTCGCTAGATTAAAGTATATTTTGTTAGCCACGTCACAAGGTGATGTTTAGTTAATTGTGTCAAATGAAATAATTTCATCGCATCGGCGCAAGAGCCGGCCAGGTCAATAGATTTGATATAAGTTTATAGCAAGTAAGTAAAGTGTGTGTAGATATAAGTATTCTAACTGGAGTAATACTGGTGCTTCCTGCCATATATATAGGCTAAGTAGTGCGTTTGATATACCACAAGGCCTGTGGTTTTTGTATTGTAGACCATTAAACGTGGTGATAATAATATACACTGGTTTTTCTTTCACGAACTCACTGCAACAGGGGTTTACTAGCCAGACAACACGGCCCTTAACCTAAAAGGTCCACTGTATCTCCGGCTGCTGTTATCCAGGTAATCTTCTTTTACAAATCAAACTATTGTAACACGGGACTTGGGAAGTCCACACCGACACCCTTGACGCCCGTTACGTTACATGGCGCCCGAACTTTATTTTATTGTGATTACCTATTAAAGTGCTGCATGTACAGCGCCTGAATTCAATTGAAATTAGTTGGTAACCATTGTTGCAATTGAGCTTCGGGGGGGAATTTCCTTTGTGTTTATCTTTTGAGGGATACAATTTTTATTGTTGTATCTAGGCTTGAAAGCAGTAGCTTTACTTTAAGAAAATTAATAGTTCATACTTCACCGTTCCCTCAGGAATATGTCAAAATTTTAAATATTGACATATTGATGGTTTATAGATATTGAATCTGGTCACTCACCCTATTAAGAATTCATATCCGTGAAGACCAGACCACAAAATGTGTAAATTTTGACTTTTTTATGCAAATTTAAGTTTTTTTTCTTTAACAAAAGTTTCATCCAGAACTAACAACATTTTTTAAATATTGACATCTGGATGGTTTAAGTGTTTAATATAATTGCTTACACTGCTTAGAGTTAATGACAGTAAGAAACCAAACCAAAATATGTGCAAATTTTGTTTTTGTGAACAAATTTGTGTTTTATGAGTTGTCGTTCTCATCCCGGCAAAAATCAACTTTTTAAGTATCAACATATTGGTGATTTTTAAACTTCTATCTGATTCGGTGCACCATTCTGCATTGATAAACACTAGGACCAGATAAAGTCTTGTGTCAATTTTCGATTTTGTGAGCAAATTTGAGTTTTTTTGTCTTATCGTTCTCCCGACAAAAATCAACTTTTTAAATATCAACATATTGGTTGTTTTTATAGTTTTATCTGATCTTGTACACCCTTTAGAGCTTAAATACACAAGGATCAGAACTAAATAGTTGCAGGTTTTGTTTTTATTAACAAAATTGAATTTTTTCATAGTAATTTTTACGAACATAATTTTGAAACATAACTTTGTTGTTATTGTGTCTGTGGCATTGCTACAGTGATTATACCATTACCACTACTACTACTAGAGCATTTTAGGCTAAATACAAACTAGATATTAAGAACTTATTTATAAAAAATGTCAAAAACTCCAGATACTGATGCAAGTGAATTTGCTTCACCGGTGCATAGTCGGAACGTTATGCAGGTAACTTCTAGCCCGTATACACGACCTTTAGAGGTACACATACCTATGGATACCGTAAATACACGTCCCCGAGTCAACGTGAACCGGACTTCATCTTTGGCTCCCGAAACGTTTACGACATCCATAGTCTCTAATACGACCACCCATTATGCTGCCTCTCACAGCAACACACAAGAGACATACGTGGCACAAGAACCGATAGCACACGCACATAAGACATTCCCCATTAAAACTAGCGAAATTTTTGACAACATGAACCAAGGTAATGGTATAACACAAGTAGTTGCACCGCCCCCCAGTGCGCATGTGTACTACAAATCATTGAATTTAGCTTCCCTTAAACTCAAGTATAACGGAGAGTCAGATATTGACGACTTCCTCCTTAGGGTTAATGAAACACGTATCGCACGACAGATTGACGATACAACATTAGTAAGAGGTTTTTCAGAACTGTTATCTGACACCGCACTCAAGTTTCATAGAACAATCCAACATAAAATTAACTCTTGGTTTGATATTTGCGTTGAATTTCGAAAATTCTTTCAATCAAAGGATTACAACTACAACATAGAGAGACAGATTCGTGAAAAAAAGCAGAAGCTAGGTCAGTCTGTATCATTCTTTATTTTAGATATCCAGGATTTAAACAATAGACTAACATATCCTATTACAAGCGACAACCTACTTGAAATTATAAAACACAATTTGCTACCTACATACGCCCAACTATTAGCCATCAATGATATTACTACCTTTGACCAATTGGTCAACGTGTCCAAGAATTATGAGGCTTATTCTGGTGTTTTATGTCAATCTAAACCGGTTGGCAAGCGCGAACTCAATGCAGTCAGCGTCGGCAAATTACCTGACAGGCGCGGCTCACCTATTACTTGCCTTAAATGTAAAAAAGTCGGCCATAGTTATAAGGTGTGTAGGTCAATACCAGGCATAATATGTTTCAAGTGCGGAGCTAAGAGGGTGACGATTAGGAGCTGCACCCAATGTAACACAGGCTTGCGCTCGCAGTCTACTACACAGACACTTAATAAAAAAAACTGATGGGGCCCCCGAGCAAGTCGTTACACACACAAACAGTCTCTTCGCCTGAAATATCGTCATTCGTAGGGGATAATCGGTTGTTTGTTAAATTCACAATAAAGGACCGTAATTTCGAAGCATTGCTCGATCCTGGGGCACATTTATCAGTTTTAGGTGCGAATAAGCATCGATATTTTCAAAGACTTGGATGGACATTACATGCTAGGGATGCTTCAGTCGTGCCAGCAGTATTTTTAGCGGATTTATCACAAATTAAAGTCATTGGCATAATGTCTTTGCCAATAACTTGTAATGGGATAACTGCCCACTTTAATTTTTTAGTTTGCCCTGACATACATCACGAAATCTTGTGCGGTATGGATTTCGCTGATGCATTTGGTCTAGTGGACATTTTTAAGTTTGGAGATGTCGTGAGGAGAGGCAACTCCACAAGTTATAGTGCTTGCAGTGCGTTGTGTGAGGTGAAAGCTTTAATACCCAGAGATGATCTAACATCTCAACAAGCCAAACATCTACAAAAAGTAATGAATGACTTTGAGTCAATTTCATCAGAAAAAAAAGGTTTAGGGAAAACGCATATCGTTACACATAAAATTATTACACAGGGAGAGCCTATTAAACAAAGATATTACCCTTTATCGCCTGCTAAGTTGACAGCATTGAATAGGGAGGTGGACGAGATGTTGAGGCTCGATGTCATCGAACCGTCGAGGTCACCATGGTCCAACCCGGTTGTCATGATCCCAAAGAAAGATGGATCATGGAGATTCTGCCTCGACGCGCGTAAGCTCAATGATGTCACGGTTAAAGACTCGTACCCACTTCCTTATATAAATTCGATTTTGGACAATCTGCGAGGAGCACATTATCTTAGTTCAATTGATTTATCATCGAGTTTTTGGCAGGTCAGTTTGTCAAGTCAGGATGGAATAGACGGCAAAGGTACTTCTTGTGAGAAAACAGCTTTCGTAGTCCCTAATAGAGGTCTTTTTCATTTTAAAAGAATGCCATTCGGATTATCCAATGCGGGAGCTGAAATGCAAAGGCTAGTTGATTCGCTATTTCTGCACAAATTTGACGGAAAAGTTTTTTGTTATCTGGACGATCTTCTGATTGCCACAGAGTCATTTTCTGAACATATGGAGATACTTGCTGCTGTAAAGAAGTCGCTTAGTGACGCTGGTCTCACTATCAACTTAAAAAAGTGCGAATTTTGCAAAGGAGAGCTTAGATACTTGGGATACATCATCAATACACAAGGTTTGCGCACTGACCCAGAGAAGCTGAGCAGCATTCAGAATTTCCCACAGCCTAAAACTGCCAAGCAGCTACGAGGATTTATAGGTCTATGTTCATACTATCGTAGGTTTGTTAAGGATTTTTCCACCATCATAGCACCTATGACAGCGTTGGTAGGTAAGAAGAAAGGCAGTGACGGCATCCAATGGTCCGAAGCAGCTGAGGATTCTTTCAATACCCTTAAAAATGCTTTAATAACAGCTCCAGTTTTGGCGTCGCCAGAATTTTCGAAACCTTTCGTGCTTCATTGCGACGCATCATCCGTAGGCATTGGTAGTGTTTTGACGCAGGACATAGATGGAATCGAGCGTCCTGTGGCTTTCTTTTCACGTTTACTGGCAAAACCTGAGAGAAATTACAGTACAACAGAGCGTGAACTGCTCGCGGTAGTGGATTCCATAAATCATTTTCGTGCTTACATAGAAGGTACTAAGTTCACGGTCATCACTGACCATATGAGTTTAAAGTGGCTTAAGTCTTTAAATAACCCCTCAGGCAGGTTGGCCAGATGGGCAATGCAGATATCCACTTTTAATTTTGACATTTGCCATAAGGCAGGTAAGCTTAATGTCGTACCAGATGCACTATCCCGAATTTCGGTCGATGCTATTACTTTCAATCAAGAACTTTCTTCAACTTCTGATGAGTGGTATAAGAAGATGTATAACGGCTGTAAAACTAAGCCTACTCGTTTCAAAAATTTTCAGATCCTAGGCAACAATTTGTTTAGATTTTGCAAAGGTGGCTCTTGTACTTCAAAAAACAATTGGAGGTTAGTAATTCCTAAAGAGCTGGTCGATGAATGCATCAAGGAAAACCATGACTCCTTCTGTAGTGTACACCCAGGAGTTCAAAAAACGTATTTGAAAATTAGGGAACATTATTATTGGCCAAATATGTTTGAAAATGTTAAGGAATTTGTCACACGGTGTGACAAGTGTAAAGCATATAAACACTCAAATTCACCACCTCACGGACTCATGACAAATCAAAAGGAGGTGGACGTTCCGATGCACACGTTGTCAATAGATATTATAGGCCCATTACCTAAAGCATATTCGGGTCATATATACATTCTGTCAGTTGTAGACGTTTTCTCAAAATTTGTATGGCTTCACCCCCTCCGTACTGCAACCACTCAAACGGTCACTTCATTTTTGGAAAAGGAATTGATCTTGAAATGGGGAACCCCCGCGATTCTTATTTGTGACAACGCTACCATATTTAAAAGCAAATCGTTTAAATCATTTTGCGATGGATATTCTATCCCTCGAATTTTCTATACGGCGCATTACGCACCGCAAGCGAATACAGTCGAACGGTATAACAAAACCGCTGAAGTCTGTTTATCCATACTAGTTGAACAAGATCAACGTAATTGGTCCAAATACCTTCAGCAAATTCAGCTATCACTGAATAGCACGGTGAACCTAGCAACGGGATACACACCGTACTTCTTAGCCACCGGTCGTGAAATAGTCACTGACGGTCAATTCCATTCAATTCTTAGGGATTTACCAACATCAGCTGATGATCTGACCATAGGCGATAGAAGCGCAGCGGCATCATCGTTGTTGGAATTGGGAAAAATTTTTGACAAGGTAGTAGATGCATTAACTCAGGCGTACCAGAAAAATTCACAACATTATAACCTAAGACGACGACACTTCACAGCGAAAATAGGCGATGTGGTCTGGCGAAGGAACTTCGTACAATCTAACGCAGCGAAGTATTTCTCCGCCAAGCTGGCGCCGAAATTTGTGAAGTGCACGGTTGAAAGGAGGTTGTCAGATGTAGTGTATGAGCTACGCGAGTTATCGTCAGGATCTGTTGGTAAATTTCATGTAAAGGACATCTTGCGTGTAGATTAAATTATTTACACACCCTGTCCGATATTGTTGCTTGTCTAGTGGTATTTACTCCGAACCCAAGATTTTTTTTTGATCGTAGGGCTAGGCAAGCATTTATCGAAACTAATGTATGCAATTAATAATTGTTTTGCCGTTTGTGTTTTTACATTGTGTTCTTATTCTTACAGTTAATGTTTATATGATATGATACTTAACAACGCATGAGCAAAAAAGTTGTTTTTCTTGACAGTCAAATGATTGACCGACAGTACGATTGGCCAAAGTATGAAAAACTCTTACAGAATATAAGACTGATGAATGACAGCATGTAAATAATTATGGAATGATAGGAGCAAATAAGAAAGGGAAGGATAAGTGCATGACTGAATGATAGGTGGAAAATAAGCTTTAAATATTATTATATGTATTATTATAATTATTATTAATATGGAAAGGATGACGAATGAATGTACATAGATAAATATGAAATACTGTGTGAGGTATGGAAGAGTGAAGTACGCGTTTTGAAAGGAATACCTATCCAGCTGTGATCATTCTAAAGGGCAGTCAGAAGAATAACTATTGCTAGCAGCGTTCTGAAGTTTTATTCTTTTGTTTCTCGGTATTTTTTTAATCCTTTTTGGAGTCGGTTAAGTAACCACTTTTTCCCGGTTGCCCCGGCTGTTTCTTTCGGTAAACCTGTCGGTTTACCTCTTTTCCCGAGAAAGGGGGTATTGTAACACTCTGCAATACTCACCAACACATTATCCATACGTTCTAATATAATACTCTCTTTTTGTCTCGTGATAACGAGGATTTCATACATTAAGCACATTAACACAAAGATATTAAACTCGATATCTTTCTGTCGTTTTATTCCGTGTTTACATCCAGTCACAATACTACACATACACATAGGTTAGACGTCGTGTATCTGACATTGTCATTTTGACAGTAGCAATGACTGATCCTTGTCAACGAAATAGTTTAGGAATAAAAAAAGAACATAAAAAAAAAATAGTTTTATTTAGTGTACAATAAATCTAGATTAGAATAAATAATAGGTATATTAAATTAGTAAACAGATTTGGAACTAATGATAATTTATATATAGTTTACGAGCGGATCAATTTCGGAGTGGTCACACCAGAATTCACGTTCCGCGTAACGTAGAACATTATGTCAAATAGTGGATAAAATATTCGCTTAAGAGGATAGGATGGTTAATGTACAGGATAGTTTTAGCTTCAGTTAATGACATGGCGTTAATGCGATAAAGCCCTAATCGTGTATGGCGTATGAGAAGTGGAGGAATAAAAGTCACGAACGGAACGTGAGGGATGAGTGAAATGAAACGGACCGTAGATGTAACTGACCAAGCGGGTTTGGCTTGGTGGGAAGGGGAAGAAACGAAAAGCAAAGATGGAGGCAGTCGGCATTTTTTTCTCTCGAGCGAGAAGACCCGTAGGGTGTCTCTTCAAGAGCAATTCGTACCATCACAGGACCCGCAAAAAGGTATTTATAAGCTAGATAGACCTTGTAATAATCGCGGTCTGTGAAGTGCGTGCTGATTGCTAATGACGCGTAACTTTTGTTGTAGCGGGTCTTTGGAGTACCTACCTATTATTGCTGGGAATACCTGCCCGTCCCTTGGCGGACTCCCAACACGGAGGAATTCTTCTCCGTGGACCCATCAGCGTGGGACGCGTGATCCACAGACGGGACTGCGCGCCGCTGACGAGCCCGGCTTTGTAGCGGTAACCGGTTCTCGCACCGGCATTTTTTATTCTCTTTTTTACGCCACGTGCATTTCTTTTTCACTACTTGGCACCAAGGAGGGCCACCAGGATTCTTCTTATACATCCATACGCGAGGTTGATTACTGCATCTCGTTGGTTAGCGGTGCCTACGCGATAGTCCACCGACAGTTTAACAACGTAGTTCACCTTCAGGAGGCTGCATAACGATCCGAGAATGTAACTAGATTTATTTAGCCTTTAAATCATAGATTATAATAATGTTAACCAGAATGGATCCATCTCTAGGTCGCTAGATTAAAGTATATTTTGTTAGCCACGTCACAAGGTGATGTTTAGTTAATTGTGTCAAATGAAATAATTTCATCGCATCGGCGCAAGAGCCGGCCAGGTCAATAGATTTGATATAAGTTTATAGCAAGTAAGTAAAGTGTGTGTAGATATAAGTATTCTAACTGGAGTAATACTGGTGCTTCCTGCCATATATATAGGCTAAGTAGTGCGTTTGATATACCACAAGGCCTGTGGTTTTTGTATTGTAGACCATTAAACGTGGTGATAATAATATACACTGGTTTTTCTTTCACGAACTCACTGCAACAGGGGTTTACTAGCCAGACAACACGGCCCTTAACCTAAAAGGTCCACTGTATCTCCGGCTGCTGTTATCCAGGTAATCTTCTTTTACAAATCAAACTATTGTAACACGGGACTTGGGAAGTCCACACCGACACCCTTGACGCCCGTTACGTTACATTATATAAAATAGACATAGACGATAATTATTATATTAAAATATTATGATATTTGTGTATATTGCATATTTTATACTCCTTACTAACTTTGATAATGACTCGACAATCAGTTCTCCCTTGTAGAAACCAGTATTTAACCTAGTAAGTGCTCTACTTGCTAAGTTTTAATGTGGTTTATTGAATATTGTAGATAATAGATCTTATAAATTAGAATTCTAGTAAGTCGAGAAGGTGTATTAAAAAGCAACTTAGTGAAAATAATTATAAATTTATTTATAAAGGAATTTAGCAGGTATCTAATAATTGTCCGTCACTTGTTAGATCGACAGATAAGCCATTCACTGGTAATTCGTTTCAGAAGGTCTTTCTGGATTCTGGCATGAGATTTACAAGTTTGGCAATATATATTGTTTTTTTTTTAATACGTTTTATACCCCTTGGGATGTCGTTGCTAGCAGGAGGGAGCTTGCAGTTAATTTTTTACATTAGAAAATCTAATTTCACCAGCGACACTCTAGTGAGAGTAGCATCGATTTCAGAAATAGGAAAGTTGTTCAAGACTTTCCTCCACTACAGCCCGAGAGATATACCGGGACAGCCCGTATAACAAGTGTCACCCGTACTGTCGTCTGCATAACAATGAATGCCGTTAATAGACAACATGTCATTGATATGCAGCAGAAACAAATTGGGGGACTACACTGAGCCTTGTGGTACTCCAGCGTTTATGGCCATGCATTCAGAACAGCTGCCGTCAACAAAGGCCCTGATGCTTCTACCGGCCAGAAAGCTGGACACCACGTAAGAAAACCACGGTGCCAGAGCCGGTTAAAAGCTTTAGAGATGTCGAGGCTTACTGCTAGAGCCTCGCCCTTACTCTCGATAGCCGCTGCCTATCGGTGTGTGAGGCACACGAGAAGGTCGCCTGTCGAGCGACCGTGACGGAAACGGTACTGTCGGTCACTGAGCAGGTCATTTTCCTCAAAGTACCTCAGGAGCTGTGCAGTAATTGCACGCTCCATCACCTTTGATAATTGGGAGGTCACGGCTATAGGCCTGTAATTGGCCGGGTCGGTCCTGTAATTCATCGTAAGGTGAAAAGACGTGTAAGTACCGGACACAACTCCGGAATACACTGCTTAAGCACCACCACGGGAATGCCATCCGGCCCACTCGACTTATGAACGTCAAGGGATTGAAGCTCGCACCTGACGGCCCACTGTCTGAATTTAATTTCTAGCATGGAAGTGCCACACCAGGGGACGTCAGGCGGCAGTGCACCTCAATCGTTCATGGTCGAGTTGGAGGCAAAGAGAGAACCCAAAAGGTCAGCTTTCTCCTTGGCACTCTGGGCCAAACTACCATCCAGTTTGGGCGTGTCGTAACTAGCTACCCCCGCCGCACACTATCCCCTCTATTCACTATGTTGGTTGACCATTTCATAAGCCTAGCAAGACGCATCAACCACTTAAAAACCTAGCAAGTCTCAGAGACTTGATAGGTTTGATAATGGTCAGAGCGACATACTAGGTTTGTAAATGGTTACGGGATTATGGATGGTGTACTTACTAGGTTATGAGTATTCCAATCTCTGGTTATTTGTAAGATTTTCACTCTGATATTTTTTTATTTTGTAGGGACTTACTAGTTGATAAAGATTATGTAATAAAAACATTTTCTTAAAAAATGTTCCTTGCTAGGTTTTGATATGGGGCAGCCGAAATGTTGGTTGATATGAATCACAATTGCGTCAAGAATATTTGCATTTCCTATATTGATAAGAATATAGAATTGTACGGTTTTAAATATAGTATAGTGCATTTATTAATAATAATAATAATAACCCCCCCGGGGGATCACCTTGTCGTGGTGGGGGGGCTTACGGGTATTAGGTACTGGACCATAGGTATTAACAACTAACCAATATAATCATCACCTGCCCTTACGGGTATTAGGTACTGGATTCAGGTTTTACCAACTAACCAATATATTTGTCACCTACCCAAACTAACGATCCCAAAACCCTTTAATTGGAGAAAATGGAAAGGAAAATAAAGATATATAATTTACGGCCGCTTCCCGGGGGCCGCCGGGGCGTACCTGGAGCTGACGCTGGGTGCCACAGCATGCGAACCGTTAGCGACGGGGGACTGAATAGGCGGGTTCCCCTCGAAAAGAATGCTACAGCCAAACCATCATTATCACCTTCATCTATTTCATCTCTACAACATTCATTATTCTCTAATGTTCCTTCACCATCATCAAGTCATAGCTTTTCTCTGTCACATAAACCATCATCATCATCATCATCATTATCTTCCTTAGTTACAAGACGTACAACTAGATCGTCAACTATTGTAAAGTTAAAGTCAAACTCAAATTCAGTCACTAGTAGCATACTGCAGGAGGATGTTGCACAGGAAGCGAGCTCTGTCGCTAATCCAGTGCCCACCACCAGCAGTTCAAGTACGCGAATCAAATGGAGTCAAGAAATGAATGAATTCATCCTACGTACTTATTATCAATTAACTTTAATGGAGACCGATATAAAAGGATATCTACCCTTACTGCACACTAAATTTATAGAAAAATTCCCGGATAGGCAACATATAAATAGACAAAGAATAGGAGACCAACGAAGAGCTATCATAAACAAGAAATTATTACCACAAAATGTGATAAATAAAATAGCGTTAGAGGTACAACAGGAAATACATAATCTCTACTCACATGGTACACAGAACTCATCTACACAAAATATAACCCAACAATCAACCTCACACAACAGTAACCCAAATTTGCACGCAAATACACCCATCATACAACCGCAGCAAAGGATATCATGGACTAAGGAACTGAACGAAGGGATTATGAAATCCTATTACCGAGTAACAACACTAGAAACTAACTGTACGGGATATAGACAAGCAATGCACCAAGATTTTATAAAATATTTTCCAGACCTATCACATATAACTGAGCAAAGAGTAGCCGATCAAAGAAGAATCCTTGCTCATAATCAGTACTTTACCGAGGATAGGCTGAAAATATTAAAAGAAGAAGTTGCTAAGGAAGGGTCCACAGATAAAACGCAGAACACTAACACAAACCTAGAACTCGACGCAATCATAGACACGTTTGACACACATGCTTTATCACATACATATCACTGCGATACTGAACAGGGTTCAGTTCACTCACCAATAGCAGAACAACATCCTTCGTCTGAAAGAATACACTTACATACCAATCCCTTGAACATATCCAATAGTTTATCCGTTTCTATAAATTCTCAAAAGATAGAAGAAAAGTTTTGCGAAGCTTTAATGAAATTTGAACAAACAGATCCAACCACTCGACCTTACATACCCAAAATTAAACCATCGAAAAAATTCGCAGCTATAGTACATTGCATAAATAAAGATATACTTCCTAAGCACGCATCTAAACAAGATAGTTTTTTAAGAACGCAAACAATAGTATACTCCGCTGCATACACCGCGGCAGTATGTACTGGAATAAAGATAAAACACACAAACACTGTAACTAATAGTCAATCAAACACTCACAGAAATATAATACCGGCATGGCAAAGGAGGTTAAACAATAGAATTACTACACTAAGAAAGCATATAGGCAGAATGACTCAATATATTCGAGGAAATAGAAATGAAAAGCTCATTGGGCACATTCAAAACATTAAAAACACATTTAGAATCCACTCACGACACGAAGAACCTAACGTAACGGATGAGCAATTTATAGATACTCTAAAACAGAAACTGAATGCTGCCTCAAATAGACTCAAGAGATACCTTAATTGCACTCTACGCAAGAAACAAAACTCTCAGTTTAATAACAACGAAAAGCAGTTCTATAGGACACTAGTAGATAAACAACAGCACACTCAAAACTCACCTCGCCTCACAACCTCACCATTAGATCTACATAGGTTTTGGTCCAACATATGGGCCGCGCCTGTACAACATAATCGCGAAGCAGCTTGGATCCAAACAGACTATACGGCCACAAACATCATTGAAGAAATGGACTTTGAATTTGTACCGGTTGAAACTTTTATGAGAGCACTCATGAAAACCCACAATTGGAAAGCACCTGGCAGTGACCACATACAAAATTATTGGTATAAAAAGTTTTCAACTTTACATCCCATGCTCCACGATCACATAAATAATTTTATAAAATACCCTAATAGTATACCGAGTTACATAATGCAAGGCGTTACATTTATGATTCCGAAGGACTCCGATCTACAAAATCCAGCTAAATACAGACCGATCACCTGTCTTCAAACATTCTATAAAATCTTAACTGCGTGTATTGCCGATTTAATAGATAGCCACGTCACTAGCAACAATATACTAGCAGAAGAGCAAAAAGGATGCCGAAAAAGGAGTCAGGGATGCAAGGAACAATTACTAATAGACAATATAGCTATGAAACAAGCTCTCAAAGATAAAAATAATATCAGTACCATGTATATCGATTACCAGAAAGCCTTTGACTCCGTACCCCACAGCTGGCTAATACAGATCCTACATAATTATAAAATAAATCCTACACTCATTATTTTCTTGGAACAGGTCATGCAACAATGGTCCACTAAGCTAAAAATTGTATCTGGTACTAATCACGTCGACACTCCAGATATACCAATACGCCGCGGTATTTTTCAAGGAGACGCACTAAGTCCTCTATGGTTTTGCCTTGCTTTAAACCCACTCTCACATATATTAAACTCTACCAAACATGGACTCACAATCTCAGCTGAGAACACCGATACACCCCTTACACATCTACTTTACATGGACGACATAAAACTTTACAGGAACACTACTCATTCACTCCACCTGTAACACTAAGATGATCTGTGTTACTCACCAACTAGCGCGAGGTAGCTATGCAGAGAACTCTTTCCCAGGGCGCCTTACTACAGAGATTCCAGTGTGCGTGCAAGGGTAGGCCAGGGCTCTGACGAAAACAGTCAGGTAGGGTGTACACACATATATTTATATAACACAGAGATACACAGAGACACACAGAGAGCTTATTCACTGATAGACACAAATATCACAGGTACACAGAAGTATAGTCAGTGCTTAGGTACTTATGCTACTAAGCTACACATAAGTAGTGGATTTACTGGCCTGCAGAGTGAGCTGAGTGAGAGTGACTGCCTGTTGTTACTGCCAGGTGATGACGGCAGATACCTCTCACATGAGAAGCTCGTGTAGTCCGCACTTCCACGTTGTCGTACCACGTGCAGCCCACTAACTTATAGGTGCGGCACCAAATATCTCATCCGGCAACTAGCCCCGTAGTAAAAAACCCTGTCATGAAAGAAACGACAAATTAAGATCTTGGCTGCGCGACAGACGACAATCGACCCGCTTTGCAAAAGAAGAAGTGACTCACCAGTTTTCTGGGTAAAATGTAGCAAGATGCAATGCAGCAACCCAATCACAGCCCGTTCGGCCACGCGAGGTAACAAATAATCGCGCTTGAGCGAAAAACTGATTCGCGGCACAGTCTCAGAGCAAAGCCAAAGGACCTCCAACTACCCCAAAGCAGGTCTCGGTCAAAAGTCCTGTCTTTCACGAAAAATCTTAACAAACCGCGTTCCTTTAAATGCGAAACGCTCTGTCACCGAACTTATGACATCCTGTCATTCTGACAGCAGAAATGTCACCACTGACAACCGATTAAAAAAAGATAACTCGATAAGGCTGCTTTCACATCCTAAATACTGCATCTATAGAAAATAAATGCTACAACCACCCCCCCTTTAATAGTATTTCCTGCGGATATGACACGCTGGAAATACACAATAAAGAAAACAGAAAAGTACTGACTAATAAACAAAGACAACCAGCTAGGTCCTTCAAACACCAGCTGACTACGACCATTACAATACCAAAGAAAGATCCTCCTATGTACCTAACTAGACACTGACTCGTGTACCGGTTAGGCTAAGTAACTAGAGTCTAATGCCCTTCATAGAAAACGAATGCTCCCTTTACTCACTGCCGATACCCTAACACTACCCAAGCTCTCAGGATAATGTAGAGTACTAAGAAGCGAATGAGAGAAAAACGCTCGGTGCGGTGCATAGAAGAAACTACAACGTGACAATTTAAAGTCACGTACACATATAGAAATACAAACAAAAGATTAAAATAGTCTTACATAATGATCACATAGCACTGGTTTAATAAACTAGAGAAACAGTGCTATGTAGTTACGTTAGGTATTGGAGACTGCTCCTCCTGATACTTCAGGATGTCCTTGATATGGTACTCCCCAAGATCCTTACCGTCCAGATCTGACAGCCTATATACTAAAGGGGATCGTTTAGCAGTCACCACACATTTAAGGAACTTAGGAGCTAGCTTAGCAGTAAAATTCTTGGCCTTGTTGGACAGGTAGAACGTGCGTTTGTAAACTATCTGTCCCACTTTCAGCTCTACATGCCTTTTTCTGAGGTTGTAATACTTTTCATTACGCTGGTGGGCAACGTTCAAATGTTTCCTCACCTGGTCGTAAATGCGTTGTATTTCTCTCAGCTTGACACCGAAGGCTGATGGATCGTCTACAGAGACTGAAGTAGGATGGCACGCGATATCTGTCTGCCTGTACAGCACTCCATCCCCAATAAATTCCCTACCATGTACCAAAAAGTAAGGGGTGAAACGAGTTGCTTCGTTAAATGCAGTGTTTAAAGCACACTGTATCTCAACCAAGAACTGATCCCAAGACTTGTGTTGTGACTTCACATAGCATGAGATCGCTTGAACCACATTGCGAATAGCTCGTTCCGCCTGATTAGTTTGGGCATGATACCTAGGGTTATAATATATATTAGGTACATTGTATTTAGCCAACAGATCCTTAAATGGCTTACTCACAAACTGAGGGCCATTATCCATGTAAATAGTCTTGCAGACTCCGTGCACGAGAAACACACTCTTCTCTATGAACCTCGCGACTACAGCGCCTGTGGCAACCCGAACAGGGCACAACATGACGTATTTGCTAAAGTAGTCGGAGACCACGATCAGGTGTACGTTTCTATTGCTCGAAGTGGGAAAGGGACCAAGCAGATCGACAGAGATAGCTTCGAATGGCTTCGAAACCCGCTTCGGGCTACCCATTAGGCCGGGACGAGACGTATTTACGGGTTTGTACTGCTTGCATGTTTCGCAATTCCCAACATATTCTTTGACGTCCTCGTACATCTTGGGCCAGTAATAATTTAGGGCTAACCTTTTATGCGTCTTCCAAACGCCACCATGGGCACTAAGTGTGTCATCGTGGTACTTAGAGAGCAGGGGCAAGCGATCCTCCTGAGGTACCACCAGCTTCCAGTCAAAGTCTGAAGTCAAAGAATATTTATTTTTAGTTAACCTATATAGAAGGTTGTCACGAATGTCATAATTTGGTGACTTCCTAGGGTTCTTCCGAACACTATTCATGGTGTGGTCATACCACGGGTCTTTAGTGGGTACTGCATCGAGGGAATCAATTTTGATACGAGACAGAGCATCAGGTACAACGTGGTCTTTACCTTTTCGATGCTCTATGTCAAAATCGAATTGACTGAGCCTCATGCTCCAACGTGCTAGACGACCCGTGGGATTTTTTAGCTTATGGAACCACAGAAGAGATGAATGATCCGTGACGACCGTACATTTTTGGCCTTCGACGTACTGTCGAAATTGTTCCAAAGCGAAAATCACGGCCAGAAGTTCTCGCTCAGTTGTGCTGTAGTTCACCTCGTTCTTGTTGAGAGAACGGCTACAGTAGGCGATAGGGTGCTCAACACCATCGTGAGTTTGTGTCAGTACAGCAGCAACTGAGTAAGCTGACGCGTCACTAAGAATGCGGAAGGGCATCTCAAAGTTAGGCATTTTTAATATAGGGGCAGAAACCAAGGCTGACTTTAGCAGGTTAAAGGACTGTTCAGCCTCAGGGGTCCATTCGAACTTAAGGTTCGTAGAAGTGAGTTTGCACAGAGGTTTACTAATCTTCGAGAAGTTGTTAACAAAGCGACGATACCAGCCGGCCATTCCCAGAAATCTCTTAACCTCCTTAGGGTTAGAAGGGGTGGGATAGTTGAGGATAACCTCAACTTTACCCGGGTCTGTCCGTAAGCCATGTTTGTCCACATAATACCCCAGGTATTTGAGTTCACTCCGACAAAAGTGGGATTTTTTCATATTAATAGTTAGGCCAGCATCCTTGAGTTGCTGATAGACTCTATGTAAGAGCTCTACATGCTCCTCAAAGGTGCTGGACACACAGACTATGTCATCCTGAAACGCAAATACCTTGTTGTCGAACTCGGGACCAAACAGACGGTCCATGAGGCGTTGCATCGTGGCACTGGCTCCGACAAGACCGAAGCACATCGAATTGTATTGGAATAATCCTCTCCGGGGAACCGTAAAAGCAGTCTTCTCAGCAGACTGGGGTGAGTCGAATGGAATCTGCCAGTAAGCCGCACTCAAATCTACAGAAGTTAAATACTTAGCATTATTAAGGTGGTCCAAGATTTGATTGATATAGGGTAAGGGGTAGGCGTCACTCTTTGACACAGAGTTCAGCTTGCGAGAGTCCAAGCACAATCTGAGGTCGCCGTTCGCCTTCTCCACCATGACCACTGGAGAGTTCCAGGCGGACTGAGACGGGGACACTACTCCCATCTCCAGCATTCGGTCCAGCTCGGCTTCCAGGGCCTTCTGCTTAAGGGGAGAGAGCGGATAGTAACGCTGCTTTATCGGCTTGCTGTCACCAGTGTCAATGACATGATGTACAAGTGAGGTCCGACCTAAGCCCACCTTATCAGTGTTCAATGAGTCAAATTTCTCAATGACCCCGTTGATTACACACCTTTGTTTAGCAGTCAAGTTGTTGTAATCCTCGAGGCCACCGTTAAGGGACACAGACTCTATAGGATTATTATCACTAAAGCTATCAAGACTAATATTTTGTAAAATTAACTTATCACTCAACTTAAATTGTTGCCAGAAATCCACTCCAAATATCATGGAGGTGGTTATACCTGGGACAACATAGAACTTGACAACTCGGATAACCGAATTGTACTCAATTGGCAAAGAGATACAACCCAGACATTGCAAGTGAGTGCTGTCTGCAGTTGTAATACGAAAAGTAGGATTGATACTCACAAGATCAAAACCCAGTTCCAAGAAGATGCGGTGCGCTCCCTTACCTAGTATAGAGCAGGAGGCACCGGAATCTAGAAGGCCTAAGACATTTAAATTTAAAACCTTAACAACTAGATACGGTCTAATGTCACTATCCCGTTTAGGAAACAGGACCTTATCAGAAATAGACTCAGATACAGAGTGATGCACAGAGTTCCTAACAAGGCCCTGGCCTACGCGTTTTTTGACTTGCTAGTACAGTGTGAGCAGTCTGGGGTCTTGACTCCTTTGAGACCACACCGGAAACACACCAGCTCCCTTGACTGTGTGCAGCTGTATGCAGTGTGACCGCCCCCGCCGCAACGAAAGCATTTGCGATCGTGGGGGGTAACCGGCGTCTCCACTGCAGACACCTGCTTAGCGGGCTTTTGTACACCTTTGTTCTTAAGCTGGTGTAAGTCAGATGTAATCTCAAACTTGTCAAGAGCAGGCTCATGGAAAGCGTCTGCCCTAGTACGCGCAAGCTCCAAGCGCTTACCCAAACGTCTCAAGTCATCTACAGAGTTGACATCATGCAAGGCCAGTTCCTTCATGTAGTCAGGTCTAATGTTGTGCATGAGAATGTCCAGCTGTTCCTCACTGGGCATCTTACATGACAACCTTGAGAACATGGCTTGCATTGTACATATATAGTTAACCAAGGACTCAGAGCGGGCTTGTGTACGCTGTCTTATCTCGTTCCTGAGGCGGTAATCATAATCAGGAATATCGAAGGTATCTCTAAGCTCACTAATAAGATCCTCATATGAGATGAAGTTAGCTTTGTTTGTACGGAACCAAGACAAAGCCGGTCCATCCAACAGGTCGGAGAAAGCCATAAGGAGTCTAGGCTTAGTAACCTCCCGAGCACATCTAAGTTCCTCTAATCTCTCTAAAAACACACGTACACAAGTAGAACCATCATATTTTAAGTTAAATGAACATAAGTTAAGGGGACGTTCTTTATACACTATGTTACATGTAGAACTATTCCTACTTGAACTAGCTCGCACCGAGCGGTCCTCTCTCACTACTGGTGAAGTATATTCCACCTGGTCACGACCCGAAGGATCATCACCATCATCATCCGAACCTTCGGATTCAGAATCACTACTGGGTTCAGCCCTAGCGATGATCTTCACTAGCCTACCACGAATATCCACCAGGTCGGGGCAATCCAGACCACAACGAGCTAACCTACTCAATAAGTAGTTGGCCCTGATAGACACCCTAAGGCGAGAATTATTATTGGCCAAAAACTCACCTGACTGAAGAGCCTCCTCCAACTCGGAGACCTTCGGAAGGCAGGTCGAGAGCTCAGCCAATGCATCAGCGGGTACCGGAGCACTCGCTTTGATGCTACCTCGACGGACGAGTCGGTGTGCCGTTCTTAGCTCACTCCGAAGGCCAGACACTGTCGTTTCCGGTTCCACTGAAATACCCATGTGGGACAGCTCGTTAGCAAGTTCATCCTTTCTTAAATAATTTATATATTTTTTCATCTGTGCCATTATGTAAAAATTTACTTACAACAATTATAAAGATAAAATGGCACAGATAGGGATCAATTACAAAGTAAAAATGTAAATTGAGTTACAACAAAGTGTACTAAGTTAGGTAATTATGTTTCAAATTGACTTTTAGAATTTAACAAAGATTAAGGGTATATTAAGAGAGAAAAGTTTCTAAATTTTCTGATAACACAGTTCAGGTTAATAATTAAAATTACAAGGTATCAACATACCTTCAAAAAAAAATTTATAATTACACAGAGTGAAATTCACTAAGTTAACACAGAGGTGAAGCTATAGAATAATATATGTAATATATTAATCTATGCTAATATAATATTACAATAAATATATGTGTGCACCATAAAAAGGAACATAACAAAGAAAAGAAACACAATAAGAAAAGAAGTGGGTATGCCAAATAAAATCAAAAAGTTTTTCCAAAATCACAGCTATTTTAAATTTTTGAATTTAGAATTTTGTGTCTTTTCCAGCCAAAGATGTAGGAAGCTGGAAGAAGACGAAAGGGAAGGTTTTGTGCTTAGCTGCTAGCACCACCAATTAACGTCCTGGAGCGTCTCGGACGATTCCAGAATGGTTTCGCCAGAGATAACCACCTATGCACACACACCAGACTGAGACTACCGCAGAGTAGACCCAGAGATTTGCCACTACGTTGGGAGCCAAATTTGTAACACTAAGATGATCTGTGTTACTCACCAACTAGCGCGAGGTAGCTATGCAGAGAACTCTTTCCCAGGGCGCCTTACTACAGAGATTCCAGTGTGCGTGCAAGGGTAGGCCAGGGCTCTGACGAAAACAGTCAGGTAGGGTGTACACACATATATTTATATAACACAGAGATACACAGAGACACACAGAGAGCTTATTCACTGATAGACACAAATATCACAGGTACACAGAAGTATAGTCAGTGCTTAGGTACTTATGCTACTAAGCTACACATAAGTAGTGGATTTACTGGCCTGCAGAGTGAGCTGAGTGAGAGTGACTGCCTGTTGTTACTGCCAGGTGATGACGGCAGATACCTCTCACATGAGAAGCTCGTGTAGTCCGCACTTCCACGTTGTCGTACCACGTGCAGCCCACTAACTTATAGGTGCGGCACCAAATATCTCATCCGGCAACTAGCCCCGTAGTAAAAAACCCTGTCATGAAAGAAACGACAAATTAAGATCTTGGCTGCGCGACAGACGACAATCGACCCGCTTTGCAAAAGAAGAAGTGACTCACCAGTTTTCTGGGTAAAATGTAGCAAGATGCAATGCAGCAACCCAATCACAGCCCGTTCGGCCACGCGAGGTAACAAATAATCGCGCTTGAGCGAAAAACTGATTCGCGGCACAGTCTCAGAGCAAAGCCAAAGGACCTCCAACTACCCCAAAGCATTATAATTAGGGAACAATTAGCGGGGTCCAAGAATTTGAAGCGGGAGATAAAAACCGAAATAGAGGAGCACTCAAACTTTTTATATAAAATTATAAAAGCCTACGAAGAGGACAGAAAAAGCGGTAAAAAGAACGAGGTTAGAGTAAATGAAGTAAGAATGAGTGAGAATAAGAGCGTGAGTGCGACAGGCTCCAATGAGGAGATCTTAAGAAAGATGGAGAAGAATGAAAGGATTTTGAGTGAAAATAATCGTATAATTAAAGAATTGAAAGAGAAGATTGAAAAGCAGGATGAAAGAGAGAGTGTGAAAGAGAGCTTGGTGAAAGAAAATAGGAAAATTATGACAGAAGTGAAAGAGAAACTAGTGCAACAGGATGAGAGAGAGAAAGAGCGAGAGATGAGAGGAGCAACCACATACGCCGGAGCGGCGGGAGGCCATAGAGGCCGACAGTTCCCAGAGCCGACGGCGTTGCACTCCGTGGTTGTTACCTCCGAGAATGATAAAGATACGGGAGAGCAAGTGATGGAGCGTCTGAGGAAGATCGCGAATGAAGATGAGGAGTGGGTAAAGGTTGAAAGGGTGAGAAAGGCGAAGGATAGAAGAGTAATTATAGGTTATAAGACGATGGACGAAAGGAAAAGGGCACAGCAGAGGCTCGGGGGGAAAGGCCTCTGCGTAGAGCCAATGGCCAACAAGGACCCGCTGCTGATTTTGTACGGCGTCCTAAAAATCCATAAGGATGAGGACCTGCTCGAAAAGATCAGGTTGCGAAACCGTGAGGTTTTCGACAGCCTGATCCCAGAGCAGGTTAGGATGGCCGTACTGTACCGTAGGACAGCGCGGAATCCCCTTACATGCCATGTGGTGCTCAGAGTCTCCCCTGCAGTTTGGACCCGGGCCCTGGGCGCAGGGAGGCTGCATGTGGATCTCCAACCTGTGAGGGTTGAAGATCAAACACCGTTGATGCAGTGCTCCCTGTGCCTAGGGTACGGACACAGCAGGCGCCACTGCAAGATGGCAGAGCCCACTTGCAGCCATTGCGGTGGGACTCATCTGAGGGCACAATGCCCCGAATACGCCGTCGGGGCGCAGCCGTCCTGCTGCAACTGCAGAAGGGAGAGGCTGAGCAACACAAGACACAGTGTCTTTGATGGCTCGTGCCCAGTAAAAGGTAAGTGGGATCAGATAGCGAGGGCGTCCATCCAGTACTGCTGAGGGCACCCCGGCAAATAGGCCCCCATACAGGTTTTTGCAGGCTAACCTCCAGAAGAAGGCGCAGGCCACAAAGGACCTCATGATAGAGGCCACCAGGCTTAAAGCCGCGGTTGCTCTAGTGCAGGAGCCTTACGTGGGATCGACAAGGGGAATGGGAGCATACCAGGGCGCCAGGGTCTTCCAGAACACTGGGCAAGGAGAAGGGACTGTTAAGGCGGCCATCGTCGTGTTTGACGCGACGCTGGACGTCTTGCAGTACCCGCAACTCACCACAGACCACGTGTGTGTGGTGGGGATCCGGACCAGTGCCTGGGAGATAAACCTGGTGTCCTATTATTGTGAACCGAAGGCACCCCTGGAGCCCTGCCTGGAGCAACTGCTGAAGGTGAGGCACGAGCTAGGAGGCCGGCGCCTTCTTCTTGGAGGAGACGCCAATGCAAAAAGTACCTGGTGGGGGCATCAGTTTCAAAACAAGAGGGGAGAGTTACTGATGGACGTCCTCGAACAGATGGACCTCCATGTCCTGAATAGCGGGAATGTTCCAACTTTCGACACTTATAGGAATGGAAAGAGGTTCCACAGCTACATCGACGTAACATCTTGCACGAGCGACGTGCTCCCCCTGACCGACGGCTGGAGGGTTGACACAGGGCTAGTCAACTCCGACCACAACTGCATAGTATTCAATGTAAACTTAGAGCGGGCCAGTGGTACGCATATACAGCGTACCACTAGGCTCTATAACACTAGAAAAGCTGATTGGGATGGCTTCAAGACGAAGTTGTCGCAGGAGCTCTCGCTGCGGGGCCTGGGTGCTCGGCGACTGGCAAGTACAGAAGATCTGGAAAGCGCAGCCGTCGAGTACTCATGCTCAGTAGGGGGGGCCTGCGAGGAGGCCATCCCCAAAAAGCGTAATCAGCAAAGAATTACTGTGCCGTGGTGGTCGGAGAGGCTCGCCACCCTGAAAAGGGAAGTCAACACCAAAAGGCGTCGGATCAGGAATGCAGCGCCGGACCGACGGCAGATGGTAGTTGTGGAATACCTGGAATGCAAGGAGATGTATGAATCTGAAGTAAAAAAGGCACAGGTCGAGAGTTGGAAGAATTTCTGTGGAAAGCAGGACATGGAGGGCATCTGGGAGGGGATCTACAGGGTGATCGGGAGGGCCACAGTGAGGGAGGAAGATCGACTGTTAACCCACAACGGGACCTATCTGGACGCTAGGGGCTCAGCACAACTCCTCGCTCGAACCTTCTACCCGGAGGATCGAGTCGAGGAGGATACTGAGGCGCATCGACAGATACGCGAAACCGCCGTAAAAGACATAGATGGTCATAATGATGATGACCCACCTTTTACGGTGGGCGAACTGATCGATGCGCTTCAGAAATTCAACCCGAAGAAAGCGCCGGGAGTGGACGGCTTTACAGCCGATATCTGTTCCCGTGCCATCGAGACCGATCCGTCACTCTTCTTGAAGCTGCTGAATCAGTGCCTCCATCACGGCTACTTTCCTAAGATATGGAAGGAAGCCGTGGTGGTGGTGCTGAAGAAGCCAGGCAAGGACTCGTACGCCGTTCCCAAATCGTATAGGCCTATAGGCCTATTACCGGTTCTGGGAAAGGTGTACGAGAGGATGGTGATTACTCGACTCAAGTACCACCTATTGCCGCGTATGAGCACTCGCCAGTACGGCTTTATGCCCCAGAAAAGCACCGAAGACGCCCTCTATGACCTAATGGGACACATAGTGGCTAAACTCCGTCAAAAGAGGATAGTCACTATGGTGTCCTTGGACATAGAGGGGGCCTTCGATAGCGCCTGGTGGCCGGCAATAAAAGTACGGCTGGCGGAGGAAAAGTGCCCGGCAAACTTGAGGCGAGTAATCAGCAGCTACCTTAGCGAGAGGAGAGTGAGGGTTCGGTACGCCGGTGAAGAGCACTGTCGCTCCACCGACAAAGGGTGCGTCCAAGGGTCGATCGGGGGTCCCTTGCTGTGGAATCTGCTTTTAGACCCACTCTTGAAAGAACTGGTGCGGATGGAAGTGTATGTGCAGGCATTTGCGGACGACGTGGTGCTCGTGTTTGACGGAGATTCGGCCCTAGAAATCGAGGGACACGCCAATGCCTCTCTCGAACGTGTGCGGGAGTGGGGCATCGGAAACAAGCTGAAATTCGCACCGCACAAAACAAGTGCGATGGTAATCACGCGGAAGCTAAAGTACGATGTCCCGCGCCTTAGCATGGGCGGGATAGACATTGGAATGTCCAAAGAAATTAAAATCCTAGGGCTGACCATTGACAGGGCACTCACCTTCAACACTCACATTTCAAACGTATGCAAAAAGGCGATCGGCATCTACCGGAAGCTGGCGCGGATGGCCCGGATCAGCTGGGGGCTTCACCCCGAGGTGATCCGGACGATCTACGTCGCGGCCGTGGAGCCAACGATACTGTACGCCGCCAGTGCTTGGCACACATCGGCAGAGAAGCTTGGAGTCCAAAAGCAGCTGAACGTGGTACAGCGCGGTTTCGCCCAAAAGCTGTGCAAGGCATACCGCACGGTCTCCCTGAACTCGGCGCTGGTCCTGGCTGGTCTGCTCCCTCTGGACCTCAGACTTCATGAGGTGGCCTCGTTATACGAGGCCAAGAGAGGAGTGGGCCAGTCATGGCTGGGAGACAGGGAGGTCGAGCGCATGTCTCCAGCTATTGAGGCTCCTCACCCCGCGGAGCATCCGCCATTGGGGTTCACCAGTCTGATGGACGAGGGGCAGCTGGAGGATGCGAATCGCTTTGAGATTCGCATCTTCACGGACGGGAGCAAGATTGAGGGCCGTGTCGGTGCCGCGCTATCATTTTGGGATAGCCGGGCCGAAATTAAGGCCCTCAAACTTGCTCTGTCGCCCCATTGCACCGTCTATCAGGCCGAACTCCTGGCGTTATGCAAAGCGGCCAGTGAGGCCCTCAGGCGAGGCGCGTCCACGTTTGGCATCTTCAGCGATAGCAGAGCCGCTCTCCTGACGGTCATAAACCGTCATGCTCTCCACCCCCTGGCGGTTGAAGCCCGAGCCGCCATTCAACAAGGCATGGCCCAGGGTAAGGAAATCTCCTTATTCTGGGTCAAGGCTCACGCGGGGTTGGAGGGCAATGAGCGAGCCGACCAGCTCGCCAAGGAGGCGGCTCTGAGGCTGAAGAGAGCACCGGACTACGGACTGTGCCCTGTTTCATTCGTGAAGCGTGCCCTCAGGCAGGACACGCTTGACGAGTGGAACAAGAGGTACAGTGAGGGCGAGCAGGCCTCCGTCACCAAGCTTTTCTTCCCATGTGCAGTGGAGGCATACAGTGTCGTCCGGAGGATGACGATCGCCGGCACCACAACCCAACTGCTGACAGGGCACGGTGGGTTCTCCGAATACTTGACACGTTTCAAGTGTAAGGAGGACCCATCGTGCGCCTGTGAGCCTGGGGTGGACGAAAATGTGGTCCACCTGCTCATAGATTGTCCCATCCATGCGCATGACAGAGTGGACCTGGAGGCAGAAACAAATTTGAAATTAAATGTTAGAAACTTACCTATTTTCATGAAATTATATAGAAAAAAGTTTATAGAATACAGCGATAAGATTATACGAATTGTAAATAAAAGGAATAAGTGAAGGAAATTTTTGTTCACCAATATTATGCGTACAATATTGTACTGTAACAAAAAGAGTTTAGATGGAAAGATAATTTAAGAAACCAGCTGTATTTATAGATTAAGATAGAAAAATTTAGTGTGTATAAAAGTATTTGGCAACCGAACTAGCCTTTTATAAAATAGAATTAAAAAGATAGCACTTAAGAATTATATGGATAAAAAATTAAACATAAGATTGAAATATTAGAGGATAGCACAGTATTATATAACTTTATATAAGAAAACAAAATAAATAAGTAAATATATTGTAAAACATTAGCTATAACATAAACTTGTAAAAATATTAGTTGTTAAAAAATTTTTTGGAAATTAAAATTATACGGGGCAAAAAGACCCCAGAGACTACATACAAAACCTCATCCCAACGTATGATACCCCAAATCCCCAGTATGAAAGGCCATCGTGAAAGTGCGAGAGGCATAAAAGCGTGACGAGTATGGTACTAGAGGAATATGAATGAAAGACGATAGATTTAAGTTTAGCTAGTTTAGATTAAAGAATGAAAGGTCGGGATAGCGTGGAAGTGCGAGAAGCATACTTGATAGAACTGGAATGATAAAGAGAATTTGGGTGAAAGAGGATATAGTTTAGCTAGGTTCGAGATGGCGGGAGCCAGGGGCGCTGAGCACGGTTTAACGGGTATTAGGCCGGTGGCACCGCAAGTCATGTACGACGCGGGAATGGCCCACCGAGGCACTTTATAATGGTGGTTAACTCATTGCAAATGTGCCTCTGCCCCCCGCCATCTCTTGAAGTAGTTCTTTAAGCCCCGCGGGGCTAGCTCTCTAAAAGTTATTTAGCTAGAAAAATAATGTATTTACTAGGCTTTGCCCACGGCAGAGGTGCGGAAAAAAAAAAAAAAAAAAAAAAAAAAAAAAAAAAAAAAAAAAAAAAAACTACCCCAAAGCAGGTCTCGGTCAAAAGTCCTGTCTTTCACGAAAAATCTTAACAAACCGCGTTCCTTTAAATGCGAAACGCTCTGTCACCGAACTTATGACATCCTGTCATTCTGACAGCAGAAATGTCACCACTGACAACCGATTAAAAAAAGATAACTCGATAAGGCTGCTTTCACATCCTAAATACTGCATCTATAGAAAATAAATGCTACACACCAACTAGCTGACATCACTCAAAAATTCTCAGATGACATTCACATGCAGTTTGGCATTGATAAGTGCAAAACCTTCTCAATCAATAAAGGACGTATTTCTAATAACAGTTTTTTACTAGATTCAGGAATCCCTATAGAACCACTCAACGAGAATGAATCTTATAAGTACCTAGGTTTCCAACAGTCAAGACAAATACACCAGAAAGAAACCAAAGCTGATTTAAAACGAAGATTCAAACACAGGCTTAATTTGTTACTTAAATCTCACCTTACTTCTCGCAATTTAATCAAAGCAATAAACACTTTTGCTATACCAGTCCTCACATACTCATTCGGAGTAATTAGTTGGTCGCAGTCTGAGCTACAAAATCTTCAGCGCACGGTTAACACTTCACTCACTGCCCACCGGAAACATCATCCTAGATCAGGGGTCGGCAACCTTTTGAGTCGGAAGAGCCAAAACTGACGATTTTAAATTCCAACATTTTTAAAGAGCCACAAAATCTTTCTTGATACTACGACCCCCCCCCCCCCCCCCCCGTAAGAAGTGGGATAGACTAGACTGCGGGGAAAGTCTGCTATAGAGACAAACCAAGTTAGTCGGAAGCTCTGAGAACATTCTTCGAAGGGCGTCTCCAGGACTTACGGCCATAGGCAGATGGTAAGTCACAGGGTGGTTTTGGAGAATTTCCACAATTAAAAAAGGGATATTTTTAAATGCACATCTGTTTTATTTTTCTGCACACTAGGTAACTCCACTAATTTACTGAATGCAAACCAGAAAATTAAATGCTGTGCAAGAAAACTAATTGAGTAACTAAACATGTACTACATAAAAATCTAAAATTTTACACAAAACGAGATGACCTATTTTATCGAATTTAAACCAAAAATGTGGTTCGTACACCGGATATATAATTTGCTACACAAAAATACGAATTGCTTACCAAAAATACTAACTTGCACTCTAAATTGTACAATCTTATAACGGAATAGGTTAGGTTACGTTAGTTTTTTTATTATTTTGATTGATAAAATTTAATTTTGTAAAGATGATTGATTAAATTGGGGTTTTAATTAGAAAAAAAGGTGTTCCTAAAAGTAAATTAGACGATGGTTTTCCATAAAAAAGTTTTAATACGTTTGTTAAGCTAACGAATATTTAGATATACAATTAAGATAATAGTGATTTGTTCAGTATAATAGTTCTGCAAAAATCGTTAAACAGTATATTGAATTTGATTTATTTAGTGTGCATAATTAGTGCGCAAGTCAGTATTTTTGGTTTAACTTTGAAATATTTTGTTGGAAAAAAGGAAATAAACAGATATCGATTTAAATACATGCCATTAAAAAATCTGAGTGATTATGTGGGATTCTCCCACTAAAACCCGCTGGGATGTTCCTTCTTGTCACTATTGTTGGGTCACAGGGAAGGCAAGCGTACAACAGCTACTTGTAACAGTCTCGACTCTGGGGGTCTAAATATTACCCACTGAAACTTCACTGCCGCGACGCCTGAACACGAGGGGTGCGTCTTAGTCAGTCTCACGGCTGCAGCTGTCATAAAGCTTCCATCGTCAGCCACGCGTGCGAGGTTGGCATACTGGAAGTGTTAGGCCACCCCGCTCTGGCACCCGCAACGCTTTTCTCATTGCCGTTGACGTCAGAACAACAGCCGAACCAATTTTCTTCGCTGTCTAACATAGGACTCTTAGAGCGGTACAAAAAGCGAGGGTGTGAAGCGCTTTATCCACGGCACCGTCCTCGCAGTGGGTACGTTGCCTCAGGCTCAATGCCTACCACATCATGCAGGTATTTACTAAAATATCCGTGCCCCGTGAGGAGCTGTGTGAGGTGGAAGATATGTCAGTGCCGCTTTTCTATCCAGGACCTCAGAATAAATAAGATGGCAGAGACGAGCTCAATGCTTACCGCTGAGCTCTAGCCTGGTGGGCCATTTATGAATGAGATCATTGCGCGCTCTAACACGCCAGCTTTCAATCTCCTCCGAAGATGGTTGTTTGCCATTTTGACGCACCAAAGCATTGGGCCGGTAGATTTCTGCCAGAACTGCGGGCTCTAGGTTCCGCGACGGACTGTCAGAATTAGACATGCTGTCTCTTATGATATTATATTCTCTGGGCTATGGCCCGCTGCGGACATCGCAGCAGAATCCTATTAGAAAGAAAATGGTGCTCCATATAACGCTTTCAAGCGCAGCACACCACCATTAGGCGAGTTTGCATGTTTAACTACTACTTAGTAAGACTTTTGTGGTATTTTTAAAAATGAAAGGGTGATAATGTTCTTGAAAATGAATAATATGTAATTATGTATGCAACTAAAGAGCCGCAGGTCTACACCCAAAAAGCCACATGCGGCTCGCGAGCCGCGCCTTGCCGACCCCTGTCCTAGATCATGCATACAAAGACTCACACTCCCTAGACAGGACGGTGGTAGGGGAATTATAGACATTACCAATATGCACAACAAACAAATCTCTACACTTAGGAAATACTTCTCGCATAAATCTGAAGACTCGCGACTACACAAAGCAATAGTTTATGCTGACAAAAAACTAACTGCGCTTAACCTCTACGACACAAACATTCAACGAAATGAAAGAATTACTGACAAAAATCAGAAGATTACGCTTTGGAGGCAAAAATCGTTACACGGAAGACACTACTCCGATCTTCAGCAGCCACATGTCGATAAAAACGCATCGAACTCATGGTTGCTCAGTGGCGTACTCTTCCCAGAAACAGAGGCCTTTATGCTGGCAATACAAGACCAGGTCATCGAAACCCGTAATTACAAAAAAATTATATACCGCACACCAAACTTACCTACAGATGTATGCCGACGCTGTTACAGTAGTTCTGAAACAATTCAACACATCACAGGAGCTTGCAAATCTATCGTACAGTCCGATTACAAACATCGCCATGACCAAGTTGCCGCAATAGTCCATCAAAATTTAGCTTTTAAATACGAATTCATAACGCAAAAAGTCCCCTACTACAAATATACTCCAGACACTATTCTTGAAAATGAAAACGTAAAAATTTATTGGGACAGAACAATAATTACAGATAAGACAATACACTTCAATAGACCAGACATAACGTTATTGGACAAAATTAACAAATCAGTTTACTTAATCGATATAGCAATCTGCAACACCCATAATCTACAAAAAACACACACTGAAAAGATGTCGAAATACACAGACCTTGCAATAGAAATAAAAACACAGTGGCGCGTCAATACGGTAAATACCATACCTGTCATACTTTCTACTACCGGGGTCATACCTAACACACTACAAACCAGCATAAAGACATTAAACCTACACTCAAACCTATACAAATTACTTCAAAAAGCTACAATTTTAAACACATGCCGAATAGTCCGCAAGTTTTTGTCTTTACATTAAAAACCTATTTATTTAAATACTAAGCACTTGGCCTAGACCCGTGCAAAATGAACCTCTTCGGAGAGATTTCGAGAAGAAAAAACAATTATAATAATAATAATATGTGTAAAATATTTGGACTTGGCTCACGAGGTTGTCGACATGTGGGAAGTAGATTCAGCGATTATTGTTCCGATAGTCGTATCAGCACACGGTCTGATCGCCAAGAGCCTCGATCAACATCTTAAGAGGCTCTCTTTAGGCAGTTGGGTCAAGGGCTTGATGCAAAAGGCGGTTTTGTTGAGCACGGCGCGCATTGTGAGGAGATTCCTGTCTCTGGAGCCCTGACCACCGGTAGCTTGGTCCCTGTACCCGATGCCGGTGGGAAACTATTTTTTTATATTTTTAAAAGTATTTTTTATATGTATATTTAAAAATGTAAATTTATATGTTGTTTATATTTAATAAAGAGGAATAATAATAATTAATCTTTATTTCAGAATTATACATTCCATAAATTAAAAAAAAACATTTAGACATAATTATAAAATAAAATGAGAAAAAAAAACAAATACATAACAGCACATAATAAATATCAATATAAAATCCATAGTCATGTCAATTTCCATTAAATCATGTCAATTATAATAAATATCAATATAAAATCCATAGTCATGTCAATTTCCCTTAAATCATGTCAATTAAATACATTACCATTATTATACATACAATTAATTAATCAATCAACTGCACATAGCTGCAACCAATCGCTATGTAGCTGTACAGAACGATTTTTCTAGGCCGCTATCTCTAACCATCTTTTATACATAGCACTACCACACAATCTATCGGCCAGTTCCTTCACTATCCCATTTCTACAAGTGCCAACACGGGCCATGAAACCAGCGATGCGATTTCTTTGGATGGCATTAAACGTGTTCAGTCTTGCCTCTGTAAACATACCCGAAGCGCTACAGAATGGTGGTAGTCCCATAAGGTGTCTGTATATGTTATTGTACTGAACACGAATGCCATCCAAAGACCGCCTCGCGTACCTAGTCCATAGCTGGCACGTGTAGAAATTCTGGCAATACGTTCTAAACAAGTGCGTTTTAGTCTGAACATTCGCCTTAAAAAACCGCCGCGCTGTCATATTACCTACGACAGAGAGTGCCCTACGTTGACGATCAATGTCAGCATCGTCTTTCATGTCAGACGTCAATATGTGACCAAGGTACTTGAACCTCTCCACGATTGCGACGATCTGTCCCCCGATTCGGACCGGAGGAATAATTTGTGGACCCCTTCCTGATCTGAATACCATCATTTCAGTCTTTTTGGCGTTATACATTAGGCCATGCTCACTCGCATATCTCTCGCAGATAGTTAACAACCGTCTCAAACTAAACTAAACTAAACTTATTGCACATTCAATAAGTAAAAATTAGTTTGTGTGATGCTTATTAAAGTGATGTGATGACAGTGTCGGGGAGAAAACGTTTAGTAAGCCTACAGGAACAAAATAATATCTTGCAAAGATACCACCACCATTTTGAAGATGCAGGTAGGTTATACAAATGCTGTTTATTTTTAATATAAAAACAAATTATATTGATTTTTTGTTCACACTCGAAATTCAAGGTAGGCTAGAACTGTACTGTACTGTACGTGCTTTATCGATAGGAGGAGTATGCATACCCCACGCGATGATCGGGTTCGATTCCCAGATGTTATGTATTACCTACTTATACGTATAGGCTTTTTTTATGATACTGAGAAAGCAAATAAGCTTACGGCCCACCTGATGGAAAGTGGCATCCGTAGCCTATGGATGCTCGCAACACACATGGTGTAAAGGAAAGTGGGAACATAAAGGACTGTTCCTTTATGTTCCCACTTTCCCTGGGCCTCCGGTAGCCTCACTCACGCAGTGAAACACAGGACAAAGTACTATTTCACGCTGCTATTGTGTGAGGTCGTGGTATTATACTCCGGTCGAGCCGGCCCATTCGTACATTGGTAGAAGCCAATGTGTGGCTTTCCCACAATAAAATTTGGCTTTTTATTTTCTTGATATTCGTTTTTATAAGTTTACAGTTGTTCCTCAGTTTTTAATTGTTGTTCCTATCCAGTTGCAATTATCGTTCAGATTATATTTGCTGTAGTATATTGACGTAAAATAAATGTAATTCTCTTACAGACCATTTACCAACTCCAAAGGATAATGTTTATGCTAAAATATCACAAGAGTTGGGCAGAAAAATGTCTCCAAAAGCATTGCGTGTCTCAATAAGACGAAACTATACTTTTTTTTTCTTAACGAAACATGTACCTATAGATACAGATAAGGACAGACAATCGTATAATGAATCTGAATGTAGTAGTTCTTCGGATACAGAGGATTCTGATTGTGATAACGTTGTTTATTAAACAATACGACTTTTCAATAGACTGCCATAAATGGAAAGAAATCGAACCACAATTTTTCTACACACAAAGAAATCTGCCCAACAAACCAAACTTAATATTCACGAAGAAACTTAAATTACCTAAGCGCAAATGGAGCTACATTCTTTCATTAGAAATATGGAAGCATACAAAATTACCTTGCACGTGGTGCATGAAATCACATTTCTGTTACAAAGACGGTGAAGTAGTATGTATAGGATATTGCAATCAGTGTTCAGCTGATTTAAAAGTGTGTATTACTCCCAAGTCCAACACAGATGCTTTTCTTGATGTCCACTGCACTATTAAATTAAAAAATAATAACATAAAACATAATCCAAAAGCAAAATTGCGAATGACAACATATCAGCGAAGAGAAATTGCAGAAAGACTTAAACATAAATCTGATATTGTTATAAGAAATGAGTTAGCTGAAGAACTTTTACCCGTTCAAAATTCTAACAGTACGATCTCACATACCACCTCGATTCTACCTGCAGTCGAGCCTCCATATCTTCCAAAGCTAGAACAATTACACCACATTAATAATGAAAGTAAGAAAGAAAACGTGCTTCATAATAACCCTTTATTAAGTTAAATAGTAGATGCTTAAAATTGATTAAAAAATGTCAAGATTACGAAACCATAAAGTTGATTGCACTTGACATGGTAATAGTATCACTGTATAAAAATGATATATGCACTCAAAATGTGACAGAAACCATCTGTAATCTGTCTAAAAGTCGTTTATATGTCCTACTAAACAAATATAAGAATTTACCAGAGGAACCTATCGTGTTACCTAATATCACTGATCTTACAATTGGTGGCATCCATTACAGAAACATATTTGTCGAAACTAACAATACTAGTTCTGCAACAGGTTACGCACCAATAGCTTGGCTTACAAAATTCATTGACAGACAAAATTTGATGTTAACACTGATTGACGTCGATGATGATCGAATTAATTCACTATATTTGCCTGATATTTCAAATGTTATGTGCCCAATATTTCATAACACAAACTAATCTCCAAGTAGCAGCAATGTAGAAAGTAATTTTAAGACCTTGAAAACCCTAGTACTAAAAATTGAAAGTAATCTGAGAGTCGATAATTTCTTAGTGAAACATCATGATTATTTACAAGGAGAAATGAAGATGGCCATAAATAATCAAAAAGTTGAATTTTTAAATAGCCATAGGGTAAAACTACGGCCTAAAAAGATTATTGCACTGCGGTCTAAAAGGAGTATAATAAAAAAAATACAGATGATTTTCTCGAAGAGCCAGTTTTTTCAGACAAGATATTAAGATCCACCAAAATTACCGAAAATTGGAGAGGTTTTACAAAAAAGCGAAAACTGAAATCAAAAGATAGTAATTTAACAAAAAGAACCAAGATATCTGTCTTACAAAATGGTAGTTTGAACCAAAATATTCAAGTAGTAAACACTTGCGCCTTTCACTCAGTCGCGCAATGTTTTGCCGTAGCATATCACGAATCAGTGTTCGTCAGGAATTCTGTTGAAAATAATACAGACAATTTTTCAAAACTTGTTTAATCTATGGTCAAAAGCGTTAACATGTATGACATGTACGCCAATAGGTCACTTGTTCTAGAATGGCGTCTTCCAATTAATGATAACTAAATGAACTGTCACTGTAATGTTACATTTATTTACGAAAAAACTCTTATTGACACTTTTCCTAGTGCAAAATTTCAGAGTACGTGCAGTTTTGTGAGCTGCAGTAACAAACACATTAAGCGTAATATTGCTATTTTACCACTTGATTTAAACATCATAAAAATGAAAGGTATTGCTTTTCTAAATGAATCTGCACTAAACGGAATTACTGAAAAAGATTCAGCCTGTCGTCGTTATAATTGTGAAGGCACACGAAATAACTCGTACGAGTTATTAGATGTAATAACTTTCGAAGTTATAGGAATACGCAAAATTTCATTAACAGAGGCACCCATAACTTTGTTGTTTAACAACAAAACATATCGATTACTTTCGGTTATTGAGTAATGTCCTCCCGCTATTCCTAGCGGAATTGGACACTACAAATCACACTGTTTAAGAAAAGGTACTTGGCATTGTTATGATGACATAGTCGGTAAAGTAAAAAATAGTAAAGGTAAAATTTTGCCCCATGTTGTAATGTAATAATGCATATACATAATGCTCTGTCAATCGTCACTTCTGCATACAGTTATATATTTTTGAATTAAAATGGGTTCGGTGACACATAATATCACCCATAGATTTATGGCAATATAATTAAATAGCTTTTGCCCGCGGCTTCCAACGCCATGGTGCCTACCTTTGTGTTATTCTGATGTATAGGCAATATATTATATTGCTGTAATTTCATGGAAATCGATTCATTAGAGTTTTTGCATGAAAAAGTAACAAACATACATACTTACGCACATACATACATATTATACCAATATCCATCCTTACAAATATTCACATTTATAATATTAACTTATGAAAGATAATGCAGACCGGTGAGATTATTTTGTATTCTACCCACTTACTAGCTTTCAAGTTCTATACTTTTATTTTTCATACTAGATGTACGAATAGGTAATTTAAGTAAAATTATAGTCGTAAATAGTTTTAATGTTAACAATTTAGTGTAAAAGTTACAAAAAAATGTCCCTGAGAGAAAAAGTCCCCTGACTGGAGGTTTCATTTCAGCTTGATTGTGGCTGAAGTAAGGACGCTAGAAGTATGTTTTTTGTTTTGTTAAACAGATCAAATACAGAACTAAAAGTTAATACCAATTTATAGTTCCCCAGACTTCATTTTGGTAAATATCCCGCTGGCTGGAGGTCGGTTAGAAAAGTTTATATTTCCGTTTATTATACGGAACAAATTCTGTTTTCAGCATAATTTAGTAGAACATATCCGGAACTAATTCTCTGCATCATTCATAAGTCTCCCAGACAGGGGATTCCCGCTAAGTGTAGACACATGCGGCGACAAGCGGTGGCCGCAAAATTACATAACTACATTTTGTTCTAAGCTCCGCACACTGGGCGACAAGCGGCGACCGCCCGGTCGCCACTGTCGCGCTGTTGTCTCAGCGAGACGGCGACAGTCACCGAGCGACAGCTTCTCTGCACGAGTGAAGGTATGAGTCCGAACTCGACAGCAAGCAGCAGTCAGCACTGCGGTCGCTGCAGCACCACTGGTCCCCACACATTCTGTTTAAATGTATAATTATTCGAATACATTCCAAACTCGGCAGCAGTATTGCGACTGCACTCAGTACTGCGCGGCACTGTCACCTTGCCGCTGCGACAGACCAGCAGTGACATCATCGCCGCAACTATAGAAGGTGGGTAGGTACGAAAATAAATTTATCTGATTCAAAAGAGGAACAAATAATTGACTTTAATGTATTCATATCCACTCCTTTATGTAATATGTTCTAAAAGTAAGTTAGATTGAGTTGATGAGTTAGAAATACACAAAGTGCAGAGCGACCTGCTGCCGTGCTCGGAATCAATGCGGCAGGCAGCACCTCAGTTGGTAACATTGCAGCGACAGCAATGCTGCTTGCGGTCGAGTTCCGACTCATACCTTGACGTCTGTCACCGCGACAAGTGGCCGACGCTAGCGACATTCGTTCGCGGCGACATGTCGTAGGTATTATTAGTTGTCTGTCACCGCGACAAGTGGCCGACGCTAGCGACATTCGTTCGTCGGCAAACAGCTTACGCGCAGCACGCATACACTTTTTTTTGCAATAAACGACGCGCTCGCCAGCGGTTCTCAAAGTTTCGCGATAGTTTCGTCATATAATATCAACATAATGTTAACGTGCTTTCACTGTGGCGCTGAGTTCCTGGATGGTGCTCATTGTTCTCTCTGCCAGAGTCACTTTGACTTCGCGTGTGCGGGAGTTACTGAAGCGGGTTGGCGGAGATTAGGGGCGAAACAATCGACGTGGAAATGTCCGAAGTGTAAGTCAGGTAGCCCGCGTCCCCCTAATGCATCAAAGTCCGCACCGACTGCTGCAGATTTGGAAGGTATTTTCAATGAATTAAAGCGGTTAACTGCTCAGACAGCTGCAATACCGGATTTAATGAATATGGTGGCAAACATTCAAACGGAACTGGCGGAAATTAAGTCTTTAAGAGAGGAACTTGGAAATGTCAAAACCTCCGTCGAATTTGCACACCAATCCATTGAAAATATAGAAACTAAAGTCTCTTCTCTTGGCAGTGAGGTTGAGTCCTTGAAGAAGACGAAAGAAGAAATCGCATCCCTACGTGAGAAGTTCGATAGGCTTGATCTTCTGTACCGCGAGAACGAACAAAGGGCGCGTAAAACCAATATAGAAATCAAGGGCGTTCCGATGTCTGACTCGGAAAACCTCTTCACAGTTATGACAAAGATTAGTAATGTAATTAAGGTTGATATCCCCAAAGATCAAATCAATTATATTGTGCGGGTCCCAATGAGAAGTGACCCGCGTAATAAGACTATCATCTGCTCGATTCATAACCTTTACCTAAAGGAGAACTTTATCGCAGCTGCAAAAAAGCACACCATCAGACCAATTGATTTGGGTCTGCAGGGGGGTGGTCAAGTCTTTGTCAACGATCACCTAACAATGGATAACAAATTGTTGTTGAACAAAACCAAATTATTTGCTAAACAGCGGGGGTTTGCTTACACTTGGGTGAAGAACTGCAAAATTCTTATAAGAAGGAACCCAACTTCACCCGTACTCACTATAAAATCAGAAAAGGATTTACTGAAGCTAGCATCATAAACTCAAGAATCATAGTGTGTGTTCATTTCGTTGTTTATATATTTCACAATAGTACGCAAGGTTTGAGAAACGTATTCATATTTTTTTCTATTCATTGTGCGCATCGAGTCCTTTTGTTCTCTTATCGCTTAGAATTTACTTGGCCGTCCGTCTATTTCTACTCAAAAATGTACCTTATTTTGATAACATTGCAGTCGCTGTTGCTTGATCTTTTAATTTTATTACCTGTTAGCAAATGCAACCGGTTTTATTTATTCACTTTATTTTGTTGCAATGTGCCTTATAGTTTCCTTGTTCGAACGCTAATACTCACAATACTTCACTATGACACCATTTAGTATTTATTACCAAAACTGTCGGGGACTGCGGACCAAAACGTCGTGTTTTTATATGAACATGCTTTTAAATAACTTTGATATCATTTGTTTAACTGAAACATGGTTAAACGATAACATTAATAACTGCGAATTATTTGACGATCGGTATGTTATTTGGAGGAAAGATAGGGACTTTGCTAGCTTGGACCAGGAACTGGGTGGGGGTGTATTAGTAGCAGTGCGGCGAGAGCTAGCTACCGAGGTGCGAGCCGACTGGTGCTCTTCTGCCGAAGATATTTGGATTACGCTGACGCTTCACAATAAAAAACCTAGAACTGCATACAAAATGCACATAGGCGTAGTTTACGTCTGTACTCAAAACTTGGGGAATTCAATTACAACACAATTAATAAACTTCTCTAAAAACCTTGTAGATATAGTAATGAGAAATCCCGCTGACAAATTTCTTGTTTTGGGAGATTTCAACATGCCAAATGTTACATGGTCCCTTTCAGACGACGGCCACTCTTTCCATCCTAGTGGTATTAGCGGGACGGCACAGATATCATTTTTCAACGATATGGATTGTTGCAACCTATCACAATATAACTCACATTTGAATTACAACAACGTAGTGCTAGACTTAATTTTCTCTAGCAACGATGTACACGTATCGGCAAGTAGTGACCCTCTGGTAAAGGAAGACCCGAACCACAAGGCCCTTTGCTTATCGGCAGATTTTGTTCAGCTTCACTCATTGGCTTCTTCACCGTACACAAAGTTTATATACAAATGTGGTGATTTCGAAGCAATTTTAACTGAATTAATTAACTTAGACTGGGCTAACGAATTTTGCAGTAGGTCGCTAGAGCACGCTGTTGACTTCTTTTATGATGTTATTAATCAGTTACGTATAAAATATATTCCATCCAAAACCGTAATACCGCAATCAAAATACCCACTGTGGTTCAAGACACCGCTAATAAAAATACTTAAAGAGAAGTCTAAATTTCACTCTAAATTCAAAAAATACAATAATTTTTCAGACTACGAATCCTTTGTTTTGCTAAGAGAAAGAGCTAAAACCCTGGAGAGTGAAATGTTCGAAGACTATATTTCAAAAATCGAAAATGACATTTTAAAAAATCCTAAAGCATTCTGGTCCTACGTAAAAAGTAAAAAACAATCTAACTGTTATCCAGCGGTTTTAAGATACGGGCAGCACTCTTCGGGTGACGGTGAAGAAATATGTAACTACTTTTCGGATTACTTCAACTCAAATTTTTTGCAAGATACTAGCAGCACCCCTAACGGTCTGGTCGCGGACACTGGGGCTTATACAATAGCAGATATAGGCTCCATTGACGTACAAGAGGATGAAGTTCTCAAATTACTCAAAGCCCTTGATCTTAACAAAACTGCAGGTCCTGATAGTATACCTCCGATCTTTATTGTTAGATGTGCAGCAGGCCTCACATTACCTCTTTCCTTAATATTTAAACGCTCATTAAGCGAGGGTCTGGTGCCTAAGGTATGGAAATCAGCATTCATTACGCCAATTCACAAAAAGGGCCCTAAAGATATGGTAGAAAATTACAGGCCTATCTCGAAGTTGTGTATATTTGCAAAAGTGCTGGAAAGAATAGTTTATCGGCAACTATACAACTCACTCAAACACAACTTTAGTGAAAGCCAGCACGGTTTCCTGAGTGGTCGCTCCACCACCACAAACCTTCTCATTTGCAGTAACTATATCTCTGAGTGTATGTCTCAAAGACATCAAGTTGACGTGATATACACTGATTACAGCAAGGCCTTCGATCGAATTGATCATGAACTTCTTCTACGTAAACTTTCTGCCATGGGCATCAGGGGTGACCTGTTCAGATGGTTCTCCTCTTATGTTAAGAACAGATGCCAAACTGTTGTTCTGAACGGGTTTAAATCTAGAGCGTCCTATGTTCCATCCGGCTGTCCGCAGGGTTCTCTGCTTGCTCCACTGTTATTTATCATCTTTGTCAACGACATCTCCAGTAGTTTTTCCAGGTCTAAAATTCTCCTCTATGCCGATGATTTGAAAATTTTGTGTCCTATTACTACCACAGAGGATGTTTTTGCACTCCAAAATGACCTTGATCGATTTACTAATTACTGCAAGTTAAATAAACTACAGCTAAATATATCCAAATGTTACACATGCACCTTTACTCGGAAACCTGTACCTATTCTTCACAATTACACACTGAATGGGTCTATTATCAAAAGAGTAAACTCAATAAAAGACTTAGGGATAACTTTTGACTCTAAGCTTATATTTAACGAACATATAGACAATATTGTCAAACGAGCCTCTAGAGCATTAGGATTTGTCATGCGGCTATCGACAGATTTTCGAAACATAAAAACAATTAAAATTTTATATTGCACGTTCGTCCGCAGTCACCTCGAGTTTTCCTCACAGGTGTGGAATCCTCATTATAATGTCTACACAGATCTGATAGAAGGCATTCAGAGGAAATTTGTAAGGTATATTCAATACCGTTCCAAAACATATTTTCAAGATTACACGACTCGTTGCCGGAAATTTCACTTGCTACCATTACATATGCGTAGACGTGTGGCTGATCAAGCCTTATTGTACGGCATTGCAAATGGTTCAGTAGACTGTCCTGAGCTGTTGGGTGCGATTGGACTATGCGTACATCGCTCGTTTTTAAGAAAACCGCGGCTTCTTCATGTCCCTATTGTGAATTCCAAGTATCGAAAAAATTCATTTATCATTAGAGCCAGCAGAGATTTTAATGAAATCTCGGAGTCACACAAAGATCTTGACTTATTTAACACCAGCGCAAAAATACTTAGGAGGACTATGAGCGATGCTTTTTTTGAGAGGTGTTTATTGTAATTATTAATTATTCTGTGTCTAACACCTTATTTGTGTACCGTACTTTGTTTGTATCCCTATTCTTCTAACTTCTGTATTTACACGTAAAAACTTGTAATTGGCCTTCTTGTACCTATGATTCTTTTAACTTTGATGTATTAGCTGTAAGTTTTTTTTAAAAGAATAAAATAAAATAAAATAAAATAAAATAAATGACTTAATAAAAGAGAGCAGTATCCCGTTAAGGCCATCAGATGTACTGAGCGAAGTGTATCCAGTAGATGGCGTTGAGTACAGAGAACAGCGTCGGGAAGACAGACAAAAAAAAGTACAAAGATAAAAAAAAAAGAACACGCGGGAGAAACGGTCGATGTTAATCGCTCGCGTCTTGGCTCTAATAGTGCGGACGCACATGCGCACGTATCACCACACAAACATATAGATAAAAAGAACTTAATCAAAGCGCGCAGTATCCGGGTAAGGCCATCAGATGTACTGAGCGAAGTGTATCCAGTAGATGGCGTTGAGCACAGAGAACAGCGCCGGGAAGAACACGCGGGAGAAACGGTCGATGTTGATCGCTCGCGTCTTGGCTCGAGCTGCTTCTGCTGCGTCCTGTGGTCAGAGGAAAATAAACTTATTATTACTTACAATGTCTTTCTTTTACGTTTGGAGATCCTTCTAGGATGCTATGACAGACTCTTATCGACTAAAACCACACGAGGCCCTATCAATCTGCCTACGGCTGGCAGCTTTGGGTAGGCCCACGTAAGGATAAAACAGTTGTAAGTCGTCGTGTGGTCTTAGTCGGTAGGAGTGCAGCAGCATAGCATCCATGTAAAATTTCCAAACGTAAAAAAGGCCTCTCCTAATGAATTTTAGATGGAGATGGGGCCTTATTATACCAGGCTAGCCAAAAGAGTTAGTGCAGGGTTATATTTGGAGTTTCCTTCTCTAAATTGAAGCAGATCAAATGCTAAGACTAGAGTGTTGTGAAGACGGTGCTATGCTATCAGTTTCACTTAAAGACGTACCTTAGTTCTCCCGGTGCCGTCACCCAACACAATATTAACCAGACAATACTCCATCAGTGCCATGAATACGAATCTGAAATTAATATAAAGGAAAAATTATGATAATCAGTTAAAAAACCGGCCAAGAGCAAGTCAGGTTCGCGCACAGAGGGTTCCGTACCAAAAATCGGCAAATAAATTACTTTGGTTGTATGGGACCACGAGGAAAGGAAGCATATTTGGAATACCACTTTATTTAAAGGCTCTTCAAACTTTTGTGTGACAGCTAGATTCGTGAGACAATTTTAAAATGGTAGCAAAACTAGCTGTTTATCAGTCTTGAATGTATTAAAACAATTGAACATCATGAGTGGGTACAATTTCAAATTGAACACAAAATGTCTGAAATCTTGTTTGGAGATCTGGTGCAGGTATTTTGGTATAGGGGTATTCCAATTTGTATTCATCATGCTTAGATAAGAAATGTGACGCATGATACCAAACTATCTTAGAAGAACATGTAAGTATTTTGAAAAGTAGTCTTATCATGTAAACAAACTAACTCAAATCAGTGTCTACTCTGAGTTAGGTATTCCAATCTACCTGCACTAGACGATTGGGGTATTCCAACTTACCTTCACCATTATGAAATACGGAATATTCCAATTTGTCTTCACTTATACAAAATTATATTAGTTAAATTCTGAAATTAATCAATCAATCAGGAATTTTGTGGAATGATGTATTTTGACCTCCTAGTCACGAATATCATAACGTAAATTCACGAAAACACACACACACACACACACACACACACACACACACACACACACACACCCACACACCACCCCCCCCCCCCTTTTGCACATTTTCGTTATGATATTCGTGATTAGGAGGTCAAAATACATCATTACACAAAATTTCAGATTGATTAACCCTTTAACCAATAAAATAAAACTTACATACAAATGATGGAATAAAATAAACATGTAAAATATTAATTTGGAATAGCAATGGTGAACATTAATTGGAATACCGAATTCCGAATAACCATCACCTCATACTCGTATATTCCAATTTAGCAACACGGCGTGATCCGACAGAAACTGAATTTGTAGGTTAATAAACGCGTATAACAACAAAATCTCACATAATTTATGCAATTCAATTGTTATCTAACAGATTAATTACAGTCGAAAAGAATAAAACACAGGATTACTCAAAAAAATACAGATTTAATCACGTACCTTATTTTTTTCTTAAATGCTGCTTTCGGTTTCGTGTGTCTGGACGCCATATAACAACAATGGCTGGCTCGCTGTCAAAACCTAACTATAAGTGACAGTGTGGGCTATGAGTTAACGTTAATATAATGAAGATGGCACTGTTGGTTTTTATAATACCTCACTATTCCAAATTGCCAACAGTATTCCACATAATGCTTCCTTTCCTATACCTATTTGGTGGCGGCAACAGAAATACAAAATCTGTGAAAGTTTCAGGTCTCTAGCTATTAGCTCATGCGATAAAGCCTGGTGACAAATATAGGGACAGACAGACAGATGAATAGCGGAATCTCAGAAATGGCGTCCCGTTTTTACTCTTTGGGTGGGGAACCCTAAAAAGAAGCGTGGAATTGGAATACGATCCGACGTCGACGATAGTTTAGACCAGAGTGCCAAGAACCGATTTTTTGGAATTTGATCTGAAGTACGGTATCTTTTCGTATACATGCTGAATTTTTCAAAAGGGATTGGATGGCTTAATCCGAAACTATAACTATACCGAAAAATGCTAAAAGTAGTCACGAGCCCGATTTTGATGAAACTTAAAACCTCATCATTAGATTTTTGAAAAACCAATAATCATAGCTGGGAATTAAATTTAAAGGTGATCATTCAGATTGGGCTAATTTTTATTTAGCCGGCCACGAAGAAAAAGTGCTTGATTGTGATAGAACACAATATTGTAAGCATTTTTTATTACTACACCAAAGTTCTAAATCGATTCCTTGACATTTTATTTAGGGTTAAATATTTAGTGTAAAGTGTGACTAGCGTAGACGTAAAACAGCCTTGTTTTTGTCTAAACTATAATATTATAACTACTATTGCTACAGTTATGGTAATCTAATAAGGTTTTACGGTCTTTACCCCGCTTTTTGGATGCCGCCAGGCAGGCTTTGGGGCCCAGGCGGTGCGCAGCGGCCTCTCCCGCCGCCGCACTGAGTTGGGGGAGAAAAAGACGACGACGGAGCGGCCATGACAGGTTCCATTATCTCCAACACAGACGTCGACGGACCAGCAGCCTTGCACTTAGAGCGCATGGGCGCAGAAGCGCCGACAAAAGGGCCCGTTGAAGGAACGATAGATGTATTGCCGGATGCTGGAGCACCGGCCACGCGAGCAGCATTTCCCGCGTCCGCCGCAAGGGGAGGACGCAGTCGAGGCACCGGGAGCGGCCGATCCTCTATGCCAGCGTTGTGCGCGTCGATGAGGAACAACACCTCTTCGCGCGACAACCCCGCCGACTTCGATGGAGCGGCGCTCAACCTCATTTCTTCCATTTCGGCCCGTACGGCCGTGAGATCGCCCTTCAGGTGGAGAACCTCATTATAACACGTGAAGGAGGTCATCTCCTTTATGTGCTTCATTATGGATCCGGCGGCACAGCGCAAGCCCTAGACGCTCTGGCCCTTCAGGCAGGAGGATTTAAAGGCGATCGTCTTGATCGCCTCCACCGTCTCCTACACCGCATTCGGCAGTTGCTCGACGCCTCGTTCAGCGTCGGGGATCCGCGTAGGAAGGAGAGTCACCTCTCCTCCCGCCGCCGACGTTTGTCCTCTTTGACTTCAAATGCGGCCCGCGCGAGCTCTTTCCCGCCTGGAGTTCGAGCTCGCGCTCCTTAGCCGCAATGTAGCTGGCCCTGGATTGGGCTTGGCCAACCTACTGCCCTGTAGTTGGATGGTACACTGTAACTGAGACCTTTTCTTACATTCTGACTCGCAATTATGACAGAATATTGCAATAATTAGGATTTTTTACAAACTTTTGATGTTGAATAATATCTCTCAGAGTTGACTTGAAAACGGAGTGCATCTCTCCTGCGCAGGGTACGAGGCAGCTCACAAAGCATCTTGGGCGTTTTGTGCGATAGATGGGACTGTCTAATGCTCGAACGTTGGATAGGACTGCGTGCGAGGCATTAAGTGTCCTAGTAGTAGGTATGATGGTCTCATTTCATTGTTGTAATGTATCTGTCTGTGTACGTAAATATTACTAACACTAGTTGTAAGAATTCTGTTACTAACACTATGGATCCTGGTCCGAAATAAATAATTTATTATTATTATTATAATAATTATATACTTTATTTTACAATATTGGTTTATTGTAACCGTCTCCCAGATCAATTTTTTGCTAACCTACAAATCCTTACTGTGCATATGGTCCATAATATCATTACGTCAAGAGTATCAAAATGTCCAGAGTATCATAAAGACCAGTATAATATCGTCTTGTTCATCAAATGGACCATAGTATCAATTCGTTCATAACATCCACCTACAAATATGTACAGTAAAGTTATGAATTTAGCTCTTGACATGTAAATGTTATTGAAAAATCTTTCTTCATCATGAAGTAAATCGGGAACAAATCAATGAATTATACTCTCCAAATATTGGTCACTTCAAATTCATATTATGAACCCTCATTCTACGTTTAGTTTAACGTTTTTCTTCATCTGCCAACAAGCAACTAATAATAATAATATCTTCATCAATCTTCATGGCAAAATACCCCTACGTCCACTCACGACAAGAAAAGACTCAAAACTAAACAAAAAATCCGGATACAGTGGACGCATGCCATCGGCAAATCCGTTTAATCCGTTGCGTGCGGTGCGTCCGGCGCGGGCCAATGGACGCGCACCCTTAGAATATTTAGTTTATTTTTGTTGGCCGGCACTTTCAAAATTAGCCCAGAAATGTATAGAGAGTGAATGTTCTCCTTTGCCGTATATACTTTTCAGAATTTGATCCTTATTAGCAACACTATCGTATGGTGTAATAATAAAGGATGTGTTTTTTTTTCAAAATCAATGGGTGTATGCTAGCTAGGTTTTTCAAAAATCCAATGATGAGGTTTGAAGTTTTATCAAAATCGGGCTCGTGACTCCTTTGAGCATTTTTAACTAATCCTTATAGTTTCGGATTTGGTCATCCAAGCCCTTTTCAAAAATTCATTCTGTATATAGGTACTTAGCAAATAACATTTGTCGGGCAAATACATTAACTAGGTATAACAAAGTGTTACAATAAATTTTATACTTACACAGTACAAACAGACATGAAAGCATCTACCGCCTTTAAGTAAGACACGGGCGGGAGTTGAGCCTGCGACTTGGCGTGCTGAGTGGACAGCGTGAGGAGTGATGTCACGCCTAACGTCACTCGCGCGGGCGCTGCGTCTGGCTTGATCCAGAACGATACCCACTGCAATAATGTACACATCTTATTGCAGTAGATATCTTATATTACACAGTACACACAGACATGAAAGCATGAACTGCCTTCAAGTAAGACACGGGCGGGAGCTCAGCCTGCGACTTGTCGTGCTGCGTGGACAGAGTGAGGACGACAATTACGTAAAGATTATTTTCATGTGAGGGTAGTCTTAGCAATGTGTGTGTTTAAGGATTGCTTTTGAAATCTCGTTTGTTAGAGTACGGCGCGTCTACCTCAGTTTATTATATAAAAGTCTTTGCGTGGGCCTGCGTGGAACTCTCACGCCATGCCGCCGTCTCAGGCCTGCTTCTGTAAGTACCGCCCCCCCTTGTCAAATATAGCTTTTTAGGTGTAATTGCAGAAGTATATAAGTGCATGTCTATTGATGTAATATTTATGAAGAATTTCGAAAAAAAAACGTAGGCCATTAGATAAACCCATACTCACAGACATGATGACGATCAAACAAGTCGGTATGTAGGTGTTGAAGAGATGGTATCCAAGACGACGCTTCAGCTTGAAGATCACTTCCAGGCAGGTGAAGTTACCTGGAATGTAGAATTCGAAGAATTCAGAATACGCGCGGATTATTGGTTTTGCATCATCCATCGCTCTCTTGTAATTTTTCTATTGGCGTGGTTTCGTTAATTATGGCTTAGAACCATTTGTACAACAGGAGAAATAAAAAGTCACAGAAGAGATTTTTTTAATAAAACAGCAGTTCTATTTTCCCACAACAACTGCTGCTCTAGGGATAGCCGTGCTGGCAGAGACGCCTGCTAAGTAAGAAAAATGTGTTAAACAATATAAGTGATTTTCAAGTCTTACTATAAATCGTTAGGTACCAAATGAAGTAAGTATACCTATATCTATGAAATACTCGTGGAGTCGTAATAGTAATGTCATCATCGAAATTAGGTCTGTGTTTTAGGTTAACAGTATTTAACCACTTGTGTACCTACTCTAGCTGATAAAATTGATAAGTGATCTTGAATGTGTCGTTGCTATTTACAGATGACCAACTACTATACTTACTATTAACCAACTGAAAATGTTATCACAATGTCTAATTACCATTTTGGAAAGGCTAAATACACTACTACTTCTTTCTACTACGTACGAGCGTCTGTGTGTATGTCTGCGTGTCTTTAAGATTCATCCACATCCTCCACCGAGCCTTTTCCCAACCCAGTTGGGATCGGCTTTTCAGTCTAAATTGCGAAGCGGCTGAACTTCAATGTTTTCCGTGAAAGCACTGCTACTCTCTTTTTCGCGCAAAAAAGAGAGTAGCAGTCTGTCTTATTTAAAAAAAATCAATGCTGTTATAGATTTGCTATTGGTTTGGGCGTTATTCCACTATTGAGGCGTGAGGCGTGCGTGAATCTCTTATGACTCACGTTACTCCACCGTCGTCTTGGACCTGTTTCTGTTAGTACGGTCACCTCTTTCACTAGCACTATTAACTCGCAGAAAGACGCGGCGGCGTCCCACTTATCCCGCTGGAGCTCATGGCATGAAACATGGTCTACAGCGATAGATTACACATTCAGACTTGACACGAGGACTGGCGCTGTTGCTCCCACGCTGAGAGTGAGCACTCTACCAATATGGGGACCGCTGTGTCCTGGCTGCGTTCTTCGCAGTGCTGGCACTCGGCCGTGGTCTCCCGGTGTGTTCGTCACAAATTCTTCACGAAGCACTCAAGCCCATTTGTCAATAGCGGGTAGTCACAGCCTGCGCCTGACCATGTCAACGCTGCAATATGCTTAATTGCTTATATCATCACCTATAACGTGAAACTAAAAATTAATAGTGCTACTCTGACTATTCCTTCGGGGTTAACAGTGTGACTATATACGTATGTAGTTTTTTTATAGCATTAAGGTTGCGGACAAGCTTACGGCAATCGGTATCACAGTGGCGCTCCCGATCCTGCATATATACCACTTAAAATTGTCAAACATCTTACCAGTAGAGTATACATGTGTACAGTCAGCTGTGGAGTTTTGAATGAGCTCCAGCTGCGGCAGCTCAATGTTCTCATCCACCTCCAAGGGAAGATCGGTGTTCCACTGGAAGATCAGGTCATCTGTCGTATGGGATACTGAAAACAGAAAAATATATTTCACGGGATTTTTATGTTTATTTGGTAACGTGGTACCTATTTATTACCCGACTGCCGAAGAAAGGAGGGTAATGTTTTTCGAGACAATGTATGTATGTTTGACTAGCTGAGCCCGCAACTTCGTTTACGTCACATAAGGTGTATGAAAGGAGAGGTACTTCTTCATCAGACTCATCCAGCAGCGTGTGAAACTGCCCTGTTGGCTTAATCATAAAAGAGCTTAAAGATTAAGTCTATTCTCTCTTACCGCATTGCAATCGGTTAAGCGGTTGCTGAGATTAGCGTGCACAAATGTACAGACAAACAGACATACAGACAAACAGACAAAAATTTTAAAAATCATTATTTTGGGTTCTATTGCGTTCATAAAGCCCCCCTATAATATTTTTTCTCATTTATCTTTCATGTAAAGACAGCGACCTGTTACGATTTTATTATATGTATTGAAGATGTATGTCCATTTCTTTGTCACGCCCTACAGCCTGAACGGCTTGACGGATTTTGACATGCGAGGTGTCATTTGATTCGTAGTGATTGTCTGAGTGACACCAGGTATAAAAAAAAATACTGAAAAATCTAAATGGCGGATTTTTGGCGACAAAACGTTTTTATCAAGCGAAAGATTCTAAATCTATGTTTTTACCTTTTCAGTTGACTATTTCTTGGGGTTACTTTAAGATTTTTTTTTTCTTTACAAATTATTTTGTTAGTCACATTAACATTATGGCCTTACAAACTAATCAAAAAACCCACCACTGATCACTCCCGGCGCAAAGGTGCCCAAACACTTGCCGCGTTTCCACGCTGGATTGCGACGGCCAGCCTCTGCACCAAAAATGAACCGGACCGACAGTCACCTGTAGTCTCCGCGAGCCTATGTCCTATCTCCCTTACAAATTCCTTGGCCTCCCTGCCCCAGCTCCCCAGGGTCTCCATCGCTACGGGGACAAAGTAGTAGCGCGACTCCAACTCGGTATACTTATTCTTTTTCCTTATGCTGGCCTCCTCCGCCGCAGCAGAAGGGGTGTGAACTGTGCGACTAAGATGGCTGGCGGCGACAGTGCTGACACAGGTTTCATCCCAAATCAGGCATCGGCCGTTTTTCCAGGGGATCAAAGTCAGCCCATCCGATCTTTTACCGTCCGACCTGCTCAGACCGGGATCACCGGGAGGCTCAAGCACGCAAGGTACATTCGCCGACAAAAGGGCCCTGCGGACGATTCAACGCATGATGGCCATCTGCTTCCACCATGGAACCGCAGGTGCATGAATAGGGTTCGCACACATTACAGCCCAGGCGCAAAGCTACTGCCACACGCAGGGAGTCGCCATCGAGCAGGGTACCCAGTTGAGGTGAAGGTAACGCCAGCAACCACGCTCCAGATTCAGACACAAAAGGCATGCTTCCCCCGTTACCATGAGAATTGAGTAAATTAGTAACAAGGTTTGCCACCCCATGCGCAGACGCCAGGCAAGCTGGCAGGCCCACATCACGTGTACATCGCACCCCGAGACCACCATATCGGACTGGCAGAGCAGCCTGAACCCACTGGCTCTTATCCATAGAGATATTGAGGATTGCTTCCAACATCTCTTTCAATAGACCGTCGAAGGAGGTTACCTCCTCGCGACAGAGCCAAGTTGGGGCGGTCCTCAATAAATAATTGACTTTTGGGAGAGCGAGACACATGCGCACCAAGATAATCGCGACATGCGCGGATACACCACTAAGACGTTCGTAAGCGGCAAGAAGAAGCTACTTTCAGGCAGTGATGGCCTCCGGAACGGCAGAGAGAAAAATAGGTGATCCTAAAAGGTTGAAGTTAGAAGAAGAAAGTTCCTTGAGACCACGGAGAAGAGAGCTAAAATGAGAAAAGTGTGTTCGAGCCGCTGAGCCACAGGAGAAGAATTCGCACTTCTAGGGATTCACCTCCAGACCCAGGTCCCTCAGACTGGGAACTAAGGCTTCCAGATCTTGTATCACGTCTTCGGGTTTGCCCCCCATAGTGCCATCGTCCAGGTACCAGACGTTAAGAGGGGATTTGAGATCACGGATTGTGTTATGAATAGCTAGACTGAACACCAGCGGGCCTAGAGGATCCCCCTGTTGGGCTCCTACTTTTGAAAGAATAAGATTTTTCTCCAAGAAAAGATTGGAAGGAAGTCGGTAGACTTGATGAAGGAAGGGATAGAGAGATGGAATTTTTTCTCTGACCTCACTCAACAGAACGTCCCTCTCCAAGGTGTTAAACGCGTTTCGAATACCCAACTTCAACAAAACTGAGTCCTCGTTCCTCGGGTCCATGACAAATTCCCTCGTGGCGTGAATGGCAGCCTCACATCCCAGATGCGATCCGAAACCCAATTGGTGCGGTTGCAGGTAACGAGCCATATCTTCCCTGACAGCACGGTAAGTCAATTTGGCGGTCAAACGGCGAAAAACGCTGCCGACCCCTATTGGTCTTAAGCCCCCATCTTTTTTGGTCAAAGCAAAGAGGGATGCCCCGTACAGATATGGGCACACATTAGGTTTACCTGACCACTAAGTAAAAAGTTGACCAAACTTTTCAGTTGTATTTTTACTTTGAAGTCGGGGTTTTTGCTTAGGTTCTTCGTTTTCTTAATAATCAATTTCTTGTTAACTAAATGCTTTAATTAATATATCTAAACATAATTTGTAGACGGTAAAAATAAGAAAATTGTAGTGTCTGTATGTTATTTATTACTCCACGCTTAGCTTTGTTAGTTATATATAGTTATATATAGTTGTTAGTGTATAGATTTTCCATCCGAGTTTCGAACGTGTGGTGGCAAACAATGTAGTGACCCAGACCACTGTCTAATTATAGATGATATGTATCAAAATATTATTGGTATCCTAGGCAGGGCGGCGTGTGATAGCTATTTTAGTGTCCAGTCTCTGAGGAGAAAACCAGTTCTCGGTTGGAACAAGCACGTTCGTGAGGTTCACGGGCTGGCCAGGAGTAAATACAAGCTGTGGGTTCTTAGTGGTAGACCAAGGGTAGGTCGTGTCTGGGAGGAGATGAGGGAAAGTCGTAAAATTTTTAAGTCGCGCTTGAAATGGTGTCAGGATAACAGCGAACAAATTAAGATGGACATTCTCGCCTCACAACACTCTAAGCATGATTTTCGTAGTTTTTGGAAGTCTACTAGGAAGTTGAACAGTAAGCCTGGCTTGCCGGTGAGCGTCGGCGGTGTGCATGACCAGAGACGTATAGCGAACATGTTTAGAGAACATTTTACTTTGGCGTCACCTTTGGGGCCTCCACGGTCTGTTGGGGTGGGTGGACTTCATGGGCAGGAGATGAGTACATCATTTAAGACAAAGGATATTAGAAATCTTATAAACTCGATGTCGAGAGGAAAGTCTCCTGGCCATGATAGCCTAAGCATTGAGCATCTCAAGTACGCCGGTGTACACCTGCCGAGGGTTCTTGCTCTTCTTTTTAATCTTTGTCTGGGGTACTCTTACTTACCGTGTGATATGATGAGAACCGTGGTGGTACCAATTGTAAGAATAAAACTGGTGACCTGAGTGATAAGAGTAATTATAGACCAATCTCTTTGGCGACTGTAATATCAAAGGTGCTGGACGGTCTGCTTAACAAACACCTGGATAAGTACCTGACTATCCATGACAATCAGTTTGGTTTTAGGGCGGGCTTATCAACAGAGTCAGCCATATTTAGTTTAAAGCAGACTGTCAAGTACTACACCGATAGAAGCACGCCCATATATACGTGTTTCCTGGACCTCTCCCGGGCATTTGACTTAGTTTGTTACGGTATTTTGTGGCAGAAGATGATTGACATTTCCATGCCCGGTGAGCTGGTAGGTACATATATTCAAATATTGGTACCTTAATCAAATAAACGTAGTTCAGTGGTCGAATGCCCAATCGGAGCCGTACAGGCTGGAGTGCGGGGTGAGGCAGGGTGGCCTGACTTCACCGAAACTCTTCAACCTGTACGTGAATGCACTGATAGAGGAGCTGAGTAGCACTCGTGTTGGCTGCCATATTGATGACCTTTGTATGAATAACATTAGTTATGCTGACGACATGGTGCTGCTGAGTGCCTCCGTGTGTGGCTTGTCTACCTTGCTAGAGATATGCGAACGGTACGTGCGTAAACATGGTCTAGTGTATAATGTTCAGAAAAGTGTATGCATGGTCTTTCAGGCCCGGGGCCGGAAGAGCCCAGAAACAGTCCCACCTGTTAAGTTGAATGGGACAGGATTAAACAGAGTGAAGGAGTTTAAATACCTTGGGCATTTGGTGACCTCTGACCTGAGGGACGACGCAGACATAGCACGGGAGCGAAGGGCGCTATCTGTGAGGGCCAATATGATTGCCCGCAGGTTTGCTCGCTGCTCTGAGAACGTCAAGGTGACGCTTTTTCGAGCATACTGCACGTCGTTTTACACCAGCAACTTGTGGGTTTCATATACGCAAAAACAGTTTAGTGCCCTTCGCATCCAATACAATAATGCATTTAGGGTGCTGTTGGGTCTTCCCCGGCACTGCAGCGCGTCAGGGATGTTCGCCGAGTTGCGTGTAGACTGTTTTTACACAACTATACGCAAACGGTGCACGTCCCTCTATCGTAGGATCCTGGGTAGCGTTAACAGCATACTGAGTGTATTTGCGAATCGATTTGACTGTCAGTACATGAACCACAGAGTACATTTGTATATTATGAGAATGAACCACTTAAGTATGATTCATGCGCTGGCGAATAATTCAATAGTCAGATGTAAATAGGACATTTTGTATGAGTATTTTTGTGTATTTTATTTCAACATATGTATTTTATGCGTATAGAATTACCTATGTATTTGATTTAATTTATTAATTTTAAATAATCTTTTCCAAACAGGTATAATTAAATAAATTATAGTTATTTAATCTAAATTTGATTTTAAATATTGAATGATTTGATTTCATTTTAATTTGATTCCATGATAATTCAATTTATGCAATATTTTATTTTTATGACATGTTATTTCAAGTTCCATTTAATTTTAATGTGATTTTATTACTGAATTATTTATTTTATTCTAATTTGGTTATTGATCTATTTTATTTTGTATTGAACTGTGTCTTATTAAATCTTGATTATTTGCTGCTGTTACTAACATAGTCTATAAGTTTATTGTCAATCACTAACAAATTATGGATTATTATCTGAAATAAATGTTTATTATTATAAAATTATTAGTGTGATCATAACCTAATAGTACGTCTGTCTCTGTTTAGGTATAGAGCGGTCCCCGACGAGACCAACTGTTAGTTAAAAATATGAATACGTAAATAAAATAGCTACCTATAATAATAATAAAGGTTTAATACTTAGGGTAGATAGGTCATAATATAATAGTTATTTTTGAACTTTTTACAGGTTTTTTTATTGTTCTTTTTTTGTGAGTCGGGGGTTTTTTAAATTTTTAATTTTTTTTTTTATTCCCTTACTTGGTAAGAGCATGATCGTTTGATTGTGTCTCTATATTTCTTGAAACATCAATCAAATCGTGAGTTTGTCCCCCACAAACTCTTTAAGGAACATATTTCTGCACGTGTTTCTGCCGCCTAGCCCCATGAGACGTGCCTCACCTCAGAACGTACCCTTTAGTTGGTTTCGTTAAATTTAACTTTTACCTATCCTACGGTCCAGATGAGGCGAGCTGAAGCACTGTGGTCATTTAAGTTGGTTGAGTGACAGAGTTCTACGAAGTACCATAAAACATTCCACAATGAATTGACAACCAGGAACAGGTTGCAGAAAGGAATTGGATTAGGAGAGCGCTGGACCGTGTATTGTGACATTAAATTGGGACAGGATTTCAGCAGTAGACTGTCATAGTCTGATTTGATTGATAATTCAAGAAATATAGAGACACAATCAAACGATCATGCCTTACCAGTCAGGGAATAAAAAAATTAAATAAAAAATTTAAAAAACCCCCGACTCTCAAAAAAAAACAATTAAAAAACCTGTAAAAAGTTCAAAAATAACTATTATATTATGACCTATCTACCCTAAGTATTGAACCTTTATTATTTTAAGGAACATATTTATGTACGCGTCCCGCTCTTGATACCCCACCTGAAAGCACCAAGACACTTTTTCAACCCCCTCGGTAGAGAAAGTGTCTTCGAAAAGTCTTTTGAAGTGAAACTTAACAATAATTTTCAAAAATTTTCGTTTCGATTTTTTCGACGTGGTAAAATTTATGTTGAATTCATGAATATGCGCCTGGCGCTAATACAAAAGCATTCTATTCAATTACCGCTAACTCGGAAGAGCGCACGGGCGCTATGAGAATATCGATAAGCTAAAGTTAGTACCTATTTGTGCAGCCCATAGCGTATTTATGGTAGATATCCCGTTCACCGGCATTTCCCAAACTAAGTAGATAAATATTGTGTGTCCTGAAGGACGATTCGAAAGCCTACACGTCAAATCGGGATGGTTTTTCCTCTAAGACACCAGGTGGATCTCAAGATTGAACTTTTTTGTTAGCTCGATCGAAGCCCAGTTGTCTTTCAAAACCAGTTGAAGTTTTAACAGTAGGACTGTCTGTTTCTGTCCCTTTCAACACGACAATAGGGTCAGCGACACGAGTGTAACAGCTTTGGCGTTGCAAACTTCCATGGACTACGACACCGCTTTTGAAATCTTGTCTGACTTAATACTATTCATTGGTATAAAAATCTGAGTTAAAAGTGTAGCGTTTACCTTACTTACACTCAGACAAAGATACATTGGTCGTGCAAAAACATTCTCTAATCCTGAATAGGTGCTATACATATCATCGATACTTAAGCATTTACTCGATCGATCCTATTTATAACCCTCCTGATCGTTCGATAAGAACATGCTGACTTCACAAGCTCAAGGGCCCTCAATAGCCCTTGGCCTACATCTTACGAGTTCTTGAAACGATAATTTTCTATATCGCGACAAACTTTGACTACAAAAGCCCTCTTAGAATGAAAGCTTTCGTGTTTGAATATTGGGATATTGAGAACATGATGTGGGGCACTTATAGGTAAAGGGGATGTTAGAACGTCTAGTGATTCCTACGGGAATGTTATTGAAACCCCTAATTCATAAAGGTGCTAAGAAAGCTAAGCGTGGAGTAATAAATAACATACAGACACTATAATTTTCTTATTTTCACCGTCTACAAATTATGTGTGTCCATTTCGATTGCTCGGCCAATATGTCGTAGAAAAAAGAAACTTATGTCAGCATTTCGAAGGAATTCGTAGAAAACGAACAGTGAAAACCGCAAATTCGAAGAGTCAATATTTAGAAAGTTATAAGGGTTTAACCGTGGCCGCGCAGTCCGCATGAATTCAACTGCGCGGCCACCAGTTCTCTTGAACGGAGCTACGTACAAGTCTAATTCTTTTTGCTAATCACTGATACGATTTCGAAGAAAATGTAGATTATAAAAATAAAGCCCTACTATTTGAACTTCACGACATACGGCACTCCAAAGTTATGGCCGCGCAGTCCGCACAATGCGAACCGCGCGGCCACGGTTTTTCTTAAATGGAGCTTAAACGGAGCTTAGTAGAAGTCCCATTCTTTTTGCTAATTACAGATACCATTTCGAAGAATATGTAGACAGTATGAATAAAGCCTCAAATTAAGAACTAAATGACGTATAGAACTTAAAACCTATAATCGAAGGAAAAAATAGGGTGACCAAGATTTATAGTGTGTGAATCCAGGCTTTTTACTATTTTAATATCATAGTGTAAATATATTTATATAGCAAGTAGCTTTTCTTGTAAAAAGAGCTACTGATTGTTTCAATTGAATTCCAATTCAATTCAATTGAGAATTAGTGATTCGAATTAGTCTTACGAAAATGTGCTTGTAAGCTTTTAAGTAAAATAGGTTTATTAAAAAGAAAACATATTTGCTGGCGATTGGCAATCATTTATTCTACATGGCGCTGTGTGAAATAGATATTCCACTACATTTAATATTGGTTTTTGGTGCAGGACCTCCTCACTCCCACAGTTCAACAATCCCAACCACAGCAACCACCAAAAGGAAACAAACCTTAGCAAATCACCACGACGATTACGAACTGCCCAACCCAAAGAAGACAAATGGACGGGACGATAATTCGCCTGATGGCATTTGTAACTTTTTCTAAGATGAAGCGGTCCACAACTATTCTGAGCGTTTTCCGTACTTATTTATATAAGGTGTTATTTACTAACTAGAAGTATTCTTCTATAAATGTAGGTATTAAAATGTCGTTTATAAAAAAAGTAAAGTAAGTAGGTACATATAAGTAAAGTATTGACTTTCGATTACATTACATTAATTAAGTACTATACGTAAAAACACCATAAAGTACCTCATTACCTACCAACTTAAATATTGGGTAAAAAATATTAGTATTGCGGAAATACCTTACTTGATATTGTTATTGTCCAGACTACCAACGTTATAGGTTAAACGCAAAGTTTATATTACTTGAATAGTGGTATTTAGATTCAATTTACGTAAAACTAAAGCATTTAAAATTAAATCAGCAATTAAAAATGGTAGAAAACAAGGACGTATCATAGCTATACACATCGACATCGCGACTTTAAAAAACAAATAAACTTTTATAAATTTGAAAAAAGAATTCTATAAATTATCTGTAGTAGCATGCATGAAGTAAACATATTTGCTGGCGAAAGAAAAAAAGTCAATATCAGAGGAACGTGGAGTAAAAAGGAAACTTGAATTTCACTTACTGAGACATATGATTACCTACTTAATGTGTTTACGGGTAAAAAGTAATACCTAATTAAATTTATAAAATGTTAGTGCTGTTTATCGGGTTAGTAATTACTGGCGTAATTTAAGTCATAAAATCAAACTATAACAATACCATAAAGAAACATCTATTTAATAAGTAATAATTCAGTACATAATAAGTAATCAAAATATTTTTAATTTCAATCATTTTAATAATCTTAATATATTATTATTTTGTTTTACTTTTTATTTATAGAAACATAATTAAATAAAATGAAATCTACTAGCAAAATAAAATATTAAGTAGTACAAAATCTCCCCAACATCCCCTTGTGGGTCGCGCCAAACTACCACAGAATACAGAGTACATTTTCCTTGCTAAACGCCATTTTAGCATTCCGGAAAATAAAATAATAATTATTTCTGTTGTATTTACGCACGTTTCTATATTTGGCAATTACTGTGTAGTTTGTGCATCATCTGAAGATACAAGAAGGTATGTTTTTTGCGAGTTTTCTTTAACAACAGAATTTAAAACATTGCTAATAGAACTTTTGCAAAGCCTACAGTCGCGTCACTGATTGGTCAGGTAATTCCTTCCTTAACCTTTACGTGTTGCCATTTTCCAGTGTTGATAACGTATCTTAAGGTTTTTTTATAAATCACTAGCTGATGCTCGCGGCTTCGCCCGCGTGAATTTGGTACCCGTTCCCGCTTCCCATGAGAATATTTTCCCGAGATGTAACGTAGCCTATGTGTTATTCCAGACTATAAGCTATTAAAACATGAATGTGGGTTTATCACACGAAGCGAAGATGAGTGTGATAGATAATAGTATCACATGAGTGTTTTAATACCTAATTATACAATTGCATACAAGACTTTATCTACACCCATGATAAAACAATTTGCAAAAATAATATCGAAGAAAAATAGCGGGAATTCGAATTCGCTTAAATCTTTTTTTTTCGGCGCTCAGCCTCTGTGGTAGTGCAATGCAACGCGCGTGAATGACAGTTCTTTTTTTTTGAAACTCATACAGATTCCACGCGTCGAGCGGTAAGAATTTGGCTGTCTGATGAGTAACCCTTTGCGCGGAAGAGATTGAAAAAGCGAACGGAGTGTTATGTTATTATTATGAAATTTCATATAACATAATAACAGCCGTCGGATGATATTATGGTTATTAGGACCGTACGTACCGAACGTAGTATTAAGTACTCTGTGATTAGGATTTTGGATGTATTAATGTTGGCAATAAGCTAACTGTTGCAGAATCTTTTATAGAGGACTTTTTTTTTTTAACGTGAGGGAAAATTCTCATAGGATGTTATGCTCTTACCGACTAAAAAACCTCACGTTACGCCCAACAGCCTATGGTTGGGAGCCCCGGGGAAGCCCTCGGAAAGATGTCCCAGGACTCCCAACAGACCTACGGCCGCCACTGCGGCCTCGCCCAGGGGGTGGTTCGGGTGCTATTCCGCGTCTTTGGGGGGGGTTTCGGATGTGATCCCGCTTCTAAGGGGGGGGGCGTGCGTGAGTTGCTCACGTCAGGCTGCCGTCATGGGCCTGCTTCTGTAAGGACGGTGAGCGGCCCTCTCACCGTCCTCAGACCCCCGGTCATGGAGGCCGATAGTCCTCGGCGAAGACACGTCGGTGGCGACCAGGGCGCCGACTGCGGAACTCGGGTGGGAGAGCTCTCTCCCGCACCCGGCCCGCCGCCTCCTTCACGAGCATGATCTGCTCGCAGAAAGAGGCGGCGCAGTCCCACTTACTCCCGCTGGAGAGCATGGCTCGCACCATGGTCTCGAGCGAGAGAGTGTCCACGTCCAGACCCACTACGAGGACCTGGCGCTGTTGCGCCCTTTATAGAGGACTTAAAGCTTGGGTGTAGATAAAACATACTTAACCTATTCCTTTCTGAATACCTATATACTGGGTGTAACAAAATTGACTCTCGAAATTTCATGAGATGACTTGGCATCGGAAATCAAATACAAATCCCTACTAATATTATAAATGCGAAAGTAACTCTGTCTGTCTGTCTGTCTGTTACGCTTTCACGCCTAAATAGCTGGACCGATTGAGATGAAATTTGGTATTGGGATAGTTCGAGACCCTGGGAAGGACATAGGCTACTTTTTAACCGACTGTGCAAAAGGAGGGTTATGATTTTACGCGGTCGAAGCCGCGGGGGACCGCTAGTATTTAATAAAAAAGGGGGTTAATTTTTTTTTTTTTTAAATTTTTTTGTCGCACATTAAGAATTCGTTTTTTACCGCGGCAATTCGAGGTACATGGTCACCGTGGCAAAACAAACACGGAGCACCCGTCTGGCTGTCGTTGTCGCTTTCTACTGCCGCTCAGTAACGATAGAAAGGGTGATGATAAAAATTTATAGGACCTTTAAAACGGATTTACGGTTAAAGTATTCATGTGATTTTTTTTTCTTAATTTTTGTAATGTTTCTTGACTGATGCCCCGTCACGTGACGAAATTTCGAGAGTCAATTTTGTTACACCCAATATAGGTACCTATTCAGATGATGATGATAGATGATAGATGGATGTTATACAGGATGAATTTTTCAAAAGGGATTGGATGGCCAAATCCGAAACTATAAGGAATAGCGAAAAATGCTCAAAGGAGTCACGAGCCCGATTTTGATGAAACTTTAAACCTCATCATTAGATTTTTGAAAAACCAATAATCCTAGCTGGGAAAACACATTGATTTTGAAAAAAAAACACACCCTATATTATTACACCATACGTTAGTGTTGCTATTAAGGATCTTATTCTGGAAAGTAATGACATACGGCAAACTAAAGGAAAGTGCTCATCTTTAACAAAATACAATTTATTTTTCTTACGTTAACTGATTAATGGTCCAAAATGTAGACTATTGTTTTCAAAACATAGCTGGATTCGAGTCCTCAAGGATCATACTGCATTCAATATTATTGATTCCGTTTAGAATATTCTCCAAACAATCATTCTGAGCATGATTTAAAACACGGAATAGTTACGATCTATTCTGGGAATTTGAACGAAACAAATTATGACACAAAATTTAGGTACATGAAGTATGAATTCTATTAAAATTCTAGACTTTCCTTAAATTTGCCGTATATCATTACTTCGCAGAATTTGATCCTTATCAGCGACACTATCGTATGGTGTAATAATAAAGGATGTATCTTATTTTTTCAAAATCAACAGGTTCGATTCCCGGCTAGGATTATTGGTTTTTCAAAAATGTAATGATGAGGTTTTAAGTTTTATCAAAATCGGGCTCGTGACTCCTTTGAGCATTTTTCGCTATTCCTTATAGTTTCGGTTTTGGCCATCCAAGCCCTTTTCAAAAATTCATCCTGTATATAACATTATCATATAATCTATAGAAAGCATTTAAAACTTCTAAATACAAACATTTCTTTAATTATTATTTTAAATAACACAAAATGACAAACCACAATGGATAGTAGGTACCATAGAGCAACGTGACCAGTACCGGGGGGAGTAAAGGTAACATGTTTGCTGTATATAATTTATCTCTGTTATATGTTGTATAGGGGGGGGGGGGGAGGTTGGGAATTATATTCGTATACACCACTATTTACTAATATTAATGGCATAGAAGTTTTACTGCAATCGCGCGTAAAAGTTACACGCATACACTTTTTTATATTTGTTATACCATTTGAAGTACCTATTTATAATGTTGTAATGTATGCAATTTATGTTGACTGAGAGGAAAGTCTCCTTAGGGCGGCGCCTCGCTTCCCAATCAAAGTCATTGGTCGTGTTGCTCTATGGCAGGTACTGCAGGTACTCAACCCAATCGACAATAATGGCGGATAATGGCGCCAAAAAAAACGTCATTGTTGTAAACCAATAGAAGAGCACTTAATCCGACCAAATTCCATTGACCATGATAGTTGTAAGTTTTAAGTCCTCGACCAAACCGTTTGAGGTGGTAGCATTATCACTCAAAGTGTTTTTTTTTTCTGCACCTCTGCCATGGGCAAAACCTAGTGATAGTAGGTACCTACTTTACTAGTTAAATATCTTAGAATTCTAGCCCCACGGGGCTTAAAGAACTACTTCGAGAGATGAGGAGGGGGACGGGGACGCTTAGACCCGTGTTTTGTCTATTGATCATATGAGTATCAAGTTTTGAATATTTGTATACAAGCTATACTTGATACAGACATTCTAAAATAACTGTAAAATTTCTGGTCACAGGTTTCAACGCCTCATATTTTCTAGTGAAATGATTCCCATCACTATTCATAATTGAAAGATATGGGTGCACCCAGTACTGTCTTTTTACATATTTTTTTCAACTTCTCTCTCTTTTTATAACAACAGAAGCAGAATACGTTTTGTGCGGTACTTAACAACAACGAGACTCTATTTATCTTGTATTTAGTGAAGAATGTACCAAAAATTTACAAGGCACAGCGACGCGAGCCATGATCTCCAGCGGGAGTAAGTGGGACTGCGCCGCCTCTTTCTGCGAGCAGGTCATGCTCGTGAAGGAGGCGGGCGGGTACGAGAGAACTCTTCCACCCGAGTTCCGCAGTCGGCGGCCTGGGCGCCGCCGACGTGTCTTCGCCGAAGACTATCGGCCTCCATGACCGAGGGTCCTTACTGACTCACGCACGAAGGTATGGTAGGGTTAGGGGGGGGGGGGGGTAAGGGGGATTAAGGGGGGGAGGGATTTAAGGTGGGGGTTTAACGTGTGGGTTACGGGTGCGTAGCCCCACCTTAATCCCCCCTTCCACCACGCCCCCCTCAACCACCACCATAACACCCACCCTAACCCCCCCCCCCTTAATTCGCCATCTCACCTCGCCACCGTAACCCCCCCCTCTTCTTAACCCACGAGACAACATTACGAGACTACCAAAAAAACAAGCGGCCACTAGCCCTTCACATGATACGCGACAACGCATATAGATGGATAAAACCGGCGAGCGGCCATCGGCCTCCGTTCGTGCGTATACCACGTGGGGCCTCCTTATGACGTTTCCGGGTTAATCGCGCGCACGGGTCCGTGCTTAAACAGACGAGGCGGTACTAGTCGACTTCTATCGGTCTTATGCTTGCTCTACATTACTCACGAAGTTGAACGAAGTTCGTCGGCGAAGTTGCCCGAGTCAAAGAAAATTTTTGACGAAGTAGGCCGAAGTGCCCCTCTACACTATCGTATTCGTCCAACTTCGTTTGCTAGTAATGTGGAGAAAGCGACTACCAAACGAGTGACGACTACCAAAATTGACAAATTGTACCGATGACCTTATATTTTGTCATGATTTCTATTCTATTCTGATGCGATTGAAATAGCAGACTCGGCCCCCAGGTACTCATGCCGAGTCATATTCTACTAATATGTAGTAGATAAGATAATACGCGACACTGGTTCTTCGAGCCGCTATTACCACTATTTCGTGTCTTTTCATGACATTATACATGACACCCTTACCCTTCCCCGAGCCTCCTTTAATATTCCACTGAATTCCTGCCTATATTTTAACACTGCCCGATTGACGCTATTAGAGGTTCACTGCCGTTCACGTAACTGGCTGCTAAATTGTAGTCAGATACGTTTCACATAACACGATACATTATTTTTCCAGAACGATGGGTAGAAAAGGACGTAAACTGAGAGTCAACGAAGCTCAGCTAAAAAAAATATTTATGAAATATTCCACAAACACAAAGATCAAATATAATGATCCAATATTTTATACTATTTCAGAAGAAATGAATCACATTATGTCACCGCTTGCGTTATACTCTTGGCTAAAGAGAAATAGCAATCAAGTTTTTGATGTAAATACGTCGACGGAAAGTTCTATATCTTCTCCATCGTGTCGGAGCACGACATCTTCAACAACAAAAAGTGAATTAAATGATAAGCAAACAAATAAATTTTCTTTTTTACTGGATGAGCATGAGTGGAAAAAAGTAGAACCAATTTCTGTTCATTATATAAGACGAGATCTAAAAACTGCATCAACACACAAAAAATATAAAACATTACCAAAATTCAAGTGGTCCAATCTACTTAAAGAAAAAATATGGCAGTACTCAAGACTACCTTGCACGTGGACTTTTAAGAATAAATTAATTGACTCAGAAGATAATGTGAAAATTAAAGGGAAATGCACACAATGCAGCTGCACTGTAGAAATATCTAGCGAAAAGATAACAGACAAAACAGCAACTATACAATGTACAATTTTTAATGCAGATAAATTAGTTCCGCATAATCCAAAACTGAAATCTAAGATGACACCATACAAAAGAAATCAACTTGCAAAGAAATTGCAGTACAAATCTGCCACGGTAATTCACAAAGAAATAGCTTCAAAAGTTATTAAGTATGAAGATAATGCTATCCCTCCTATACTTCCTACAATGAACGCTCTTCGGAAAGTAAGGCATGAGAAGAGACAAAGTAATCGTTTGCATGCCAATCCCATTTTAAGCCTACTTATGATGTCAATGTTGCCAAGTTTTAAAAATTTGATTCGCGAAATAACACTTGTCCCGAATTTTTACATGTATTATTGGTCTGAACAACAAATTCAATTCTACAAACATTTTTTAGAAAAAAGTCCACAGGGAGTAACTATCACTATAGATGCCACGGGATCTTTCTTTCACCCAATAAAACTGCCTGACGGATCAACATTAACTAAACGACTCTTTCTATACGTTTGTATGCTAACGTCAACCATAAAATCCCAAGCGATTTTTCAAATGATATCGGACACTCATACTGCAGATTCCATATCATCGTGGTTAAAAAGATGGTATATGGAAATACATACCGCTCCTAACGAAATTATAACTGACGACTCGTCTGCTTTGATTGCTGCAAATGTAGATGCTTTTACAACATATAAAACAGTGAAAAACTATCTGAGACAATCATTCTTAGTGCTGAGAAAACTTAGTGTAAATTTACCGGAAGTTTTTATGAGGTTAGACACCAGCCATTTTATTAAAAATGTTTACAATTTACCTTGTTTTCAAAACGTTGATACTCCAATTAAAATGTTTTTTATTCGCTGTATTTTATTAATAAAAAGATCTGAAAATTTTGATGAAATCAAAATGATAGTTTCAAATATGGTGAAAATATGCACTTACAAATACGATATCATTACTAATAAAGCTTGTGACTTAGCAATGCAAAATATGAAAGAGAGATTATTTGCTACGGAAGATCCAGTCCTCGAATATAGCGGTGTAAAGGAAACTTTCTATCACGATACCTTAATAATTGAGGAAGATAATATAATGGATTGGTTTGATGAGATCGTTGAGCAACAAAAAAGCTTATTTCAGACGTCGACTGAAACACGCAACAAATATTATCTGCCTCACCTAACATCAACTTTGAGAAGATTGCTAATCAAGCTTCCATTGTGGAGTAACGTAATGTGTCCTTTGTATGATACACAAAATAAGTCGCCTACATCCTCCTCAGTAGAGAGTTACTTCAAAACACTAAAGCATTTGTTATTTGAAACTCGTACTCACAAATATAACATTGATGAGTTTTTGAATATTCATTACAATTTCCTACAGGGAGAAATCAAAGTTAATTTTAAGAGTCTGAATGATTTTCCATGCAATATTAGTTCTAAAGGCCGAAAACGAAATTTAAAACGAGTCAAAGCCAGTAGCATAAAGAAAAGAAAAAACAATACTGCCGTAACTTTCACTTCTGACTCAATATTTGCTGAGGAGCCTTCGTATACCGAAAATTGGAAGGGTGAGGGATATGAAACTCAAAAAATAACATCTACTTCAGTCTTATTTTTAAAAAATGGAAATATAGTAGAATCTAAACAAAATGTTTTAAACACTTGCGCGTTTGATTCTGTGTTTTTTATGCTGGCACATGGATACCAAACAAACAATTATATTCGCGAAGTCTTCAACACTGATGAAGATAGTTTAATTTGTAATTTCGTTAATATATTAGCCCGTAATCAAAATGAAAAGGAAGCATATAAGCTAAGGCAAAACATTATTTCACTCCATTACGAAAAAAAAAACAATTATTACGAATGTAATTGTAACATGGCTTTTGTGTTTGAACATATACTTTTTGATTTTTTGTATAGTGCTGAAAGAAGTAAAATATGTATAACGCCTTTATGTAGTGATTATGGAAAAAAACTCACTAGATTCATTGTGTTTCTTTCTCTAAATTTAGAAATTATTAACATGTTTGGTATCGGAAGCCTAGAAGACGCCATCGTTTTCGATAGTTCTGAATTAAAACATTGTTTAGAATGTGAAAACAAAAGTATAAAATACGAATATAAATTAAATAATGTTACTATATTTGATTTAAATGGTACTCAAAACATTGGACTCAAAGAAATACCACGTTACATAAAAATAACGGAACGTAAAACTTTTAAATTGATAGGCGCGTTGGAATATGTTCCTCCGTGTGTTGGCAATATCGGTCATTATAAGTGTCACTGCTTAGTCGACGACCAATGGTTGTGTTATGACGACAACCGAAACAAAACTTATGAAAGTTCAGTGCAGCCCATGACACTGCACAATCTAACTTATGGTCTTATTGATAGTTAGTTAATCAACTAACTATCAATAAGACCATTTAACAAATCTCTATGTAATAAAATCTTATTACATAGAGATTTGTTAAATGTTTTTTATAATTCCGTACCCAAAGGGTAAAAAACGGGACCCTATTCATGAGACTTTGTTGTCCGTCTGTCTGTCCGTCCGTCACGAGGCTGTATCTCATGAATGCTGGTAGCTAGAGAGTTGAAATTTTCAGAGATTATGTGTTTTTGTTGCCGCTATAACAAAAAATACTAAAATAAAAAACCGGCCAAGTGCGAGTCGGACTCGCCCATGAAGGGTTCCGTAGCAGCAAGTAACATAATATAAAAGTTCTTGTAGTTCGTTGTAACTTTGATTGATGTTTTAACACGTTCACAGTGGTAGTGATTGTTCTAGGCGAAAATTGCGGTTTATGACGTATTAAAAAAAAACTACCAATTCGATCTCGTTCGAACTAATTTTCGTTGGTAGTTTTTATGGCAATGTACATCATATATTTTTTTTAGATTTACCATTCTCTTAGTTTAGAAGTTAGAGGGGGGGTCACACATTTTTCCACTTTGGAAGTGTCTCTTGCGCAAACTATTCCCTTTGGAAAAAAATGATGTTAGGAACCTCAATAGCATTTTTGAAGACCTATCTATAAATACCCCACACGTACAGGTTTGATGAAAAAAAAATTTTTGAGTTTCAGTTCTAAGTATGGGGACCCCCAAAATTTATTGCTTTATTTCTATTTGTATGTAATAATCTTAATGCGGTTTACAGAATACATCTATCATTTATACTCTTGATTGTTGGCACATGGTGGAATTTCTTGTAACACATTATGCACTTTTTGCTTATACACTTGTACTTTATTCCACAATTTTTATTATTATTACATATAACCTGACCGGTTTCGCTTTTATAGCATTGTCAAAGGTACTTTAACTGTTCATACACTTACATTTCTAAACACTTGTTTTGTGTTTACTTTAACTGTTCATACACTTACATTTCTAAACACTTGTTTTGTGTTTAGAAATGTAAGTGTATGAACAGTTAAAGTACCTTTGACAATGCTATAAAAGCGAAACCGGTCAGGTTATATGTAATAATAATAAAAATTGTGGAATAAAGTACAAGTGTATAAGCAAAAAGTGCATAATGAGAATACATCTACTCACCAAGTTTCAATATCATAGGCCTTATAGTTTCGGAGAAAAGTGGCTGTGACATACTGGCGGACAGACAGACAGACAGACATGACGAATCTATAAGGGTTCCGTTTTTGCCATTTGGCTACGAAACCCTAAAAAAGGGGGGCTCTCTTACAACAAACGTGTTATTTTGCAATTTTACTTTATATATTAGGTAATAAGGTATCCTTCTCAATTGAAATACGTTAGTTGGTTTAAACATAATATCATCAAGATTATTTATTACCTTGACACCATGCAAATTAAATGAATAGTTTAGGAAATATAGCAATATCAAAATATTGCGCTTCGAAATTAATTTCGTGTCGTCATGATTGAACACTATACGGGTCACATACTAACTTATTTTTCTACTTTCATCGTAAATATTTTTCTTTAAAAAGTGACCAGTGACCAACGCTTTCAGCAGCTTTGAGTCCAATGTTTTGAGTACTTACGTAGGTGTAATATTTCAAAGATAGCAATGTCATAGGAAATATTAAACAAAGAGCCCTTATTCTAGATTTTTCTTCAGTTTAAACAATTTACGTACAAACACCGGCGGATTACAATTTTATTACATGTAACATGTACCAATGTTGTAGACGTTTCGTATTATTTTATAATGTTATCATTCAAATGTCATCAATATTACCAAACATAGTTTAATGTTCGTTCGTCAAGACGACAACAGACAACTCCTTGTCGCGCCACAGCTGTCAGTAGAGTTGACGTGCGCGTTGACGGACAATTTGCTTAAATATTATTGATCACACGCACACATTCAAGCTGGGGTTTCCGCCCTGTGATATTACGAATAAATAATAGTTTAAAAAAACGCTTTTATAGAAAATACAACTAAAAAGTAGAAAATAAATAATAATTTTGTCCACTAAATGTTTGTCTCAAGATTTTGGGTGTTTCTATGTATAATATGTATGTATTTAGAAATATTTAGGTATGTCTATCAATCGTCTACATCCCATAACACAAGCTTATATTAGCTTACTTTGGGCTAGATGATGTTGTGTGATATTGTCCACAAATATTTATTTATTTATTAATTTACATTTTTTATATTTATTTACGTTTATTACATTTTTTCATTTATTTCTTATTATTTATTTTCTACCTCTTAGTTGTATTTTTCTAGAAAAGTGTTTTTTGTAGTTTTTTGAAACTATTATTGATTTTTAAGTCGAATTATTGCATTGTCATCGGTTTTTGACAAGTGTGCAAAGTTTGAATTAAATCTGAACGTTCAAAGTAGGGCAAAATCGAGCCCAAAAGAGTCGGTTACAAATAAGCAAACATCAGGTGAACCTGATGTTTGCTAATTTGTAACCGACTTAGGGCGAGGCCGCACTTGCGGTTATCGCGGCGGTTTCTAACCTCAAAATGTCAAAACATTGACTTGATTTCATTGATTTTGACAGTTTGATGACATTTTAAGGTTAGAAACCGCCGCGGAAAAACGCAAATGCGGCCTCGCACTTATTAGAATTTTTCGCTCTATGGTTTCAACCATAGAGCGAAAAATTCTAAATCTATGGGTGAAACTAATAAAAAGCGTTTTAAAAAGAAATTGAACAGAGTTCACAAACTCATATTGGAAATACATACTGTACCTACCGTAGAGTATCAATATGAGGATAACAGGAACAACTACAGCGGACTAAGAGGCCCCATACACCTACAATAAAATTACATCAATATTTTTATTTCCGTCCGAGTCTGACGAAGAAAAGTAAATTCCAAATTTGAAATTCCGATATCTGACTGAAAAATATTGATCAATATTAAGCCTACACGGTGCGAAAAAAGATATTGATCAATAAAATTTAAGCTCCGTCAAACTTTTTATTTAGTGATTGTTCAAACCTCAATATTAGCCCTACACGGTCAACTTATTGAATAACAATTTATATTGATCAATATTATTGTCCGTGTATGGGGCCTCATATAGCGGACACTTTTGAGTTCTATTTTGTCCATGTCTATTGTGCCTTTTGAATTTTATATCCATAGTTAGATCGCATCGCTGCCACTGTTGCTGTCGCTTATCAACCTTAAGGCTTCCTCCACATTACTCACGAAGTTGATCGAAGTTGGATGAGTACGATAGTGTAGAGGGGCACCTCGGCCTACTTCGTCAAAAAATTTCTTTGACTCGGGCAACTTCGCCGACGAACTTCGTTGAACTTCGCGAGTAATGTGGAGGGAGCATTACAACCACCACAGAGCACAGAGCAACGCGAACCTTGTAAAGGCGCGCGTTGCTCTGTGTCACAGAGCAATACTTGTTTTTTATTATGTAGTGATCTATGTAATAAGGGCAACCAATAGACGCTTGAAATACTCACAGAATATCGAATAGTGTGTATATTCATTATATATTAATAATTACATTAAAAGAAAATGGACATTTAAAAGGAGGTCCCATACAACAAACGTGATTTTTTGCCGTTTTTTGGAAAGGAACCCTTCTTGCGCGAGTCCGACTCGCACTTGGCCGGTTTTTTATATAAACTTTATAATAATAGATAATAGAAGGCTAATATCGAAACTGACTGTGATTTAATTGGTACAGGAATCTTTTGCTGTGATTTAATCGTAGTAAGTATTGCTATAAGATAATAGTAAGACTGATTTGTTTGTAATAAAAATATTTTGATTCTAATCGATACAACAACGTAGCTAAGTAATTCGTTGATTAATTTGTAATTATAAGTACAATGACAAATTTAACTGTAATTGGTAGTTGTAAATTGTATCACACCAAAAACATCCCTGTTAAGAAGGGGCCAAGTTCCTATCGGCTAATTGTTCGCTTAAAAAAGGATTGAAATCCAATCCAATGCCAAGTTTAGCCACTTTAAAATTGATCATAATCATCTTCATCTACAGCCTGATCCACTGGTAAACATTTCCCATTCCCAAGACTCGCCACCACATCCAGTCCTCCGCCCTCCGAATCCAGCCACTACCTGCCACCGTAGTCACGTCAACGGTCCATCTGACCGAAATTCAATTTACCATACGCCCAATTTAAAAAAATATCTAAAATTATAATAGCTTATATTCACAGGGTCATATTTCAGGATATACTGAAGCTCTATCAATGAAATTTGATATACTGCCTTAGTACTAGTATATAATTTTGTACATACAATCTTATTTCTGTACTTGCAATTGGCACAGGGGGGTCAAAAGTGGGTCGAAACGGTTCGTGTAAAAGTGTACGGCATGCGCGGTCTGTTGCTGGACTTGGCCTGCGCACTGCCGTGCGCTTAGATTAGAGATGACTGATTTAAGTTTTAGAAATTTTGTTGTTATCGTAAGTCAGATTTTGTTTTTAAGTTCTAATTGTAATTGTAATATGAAAACGAACTGTGATTGTTGAATTATGTGAAAAAGTATAGTTTAATTAAACTTCATGTTATATTAATGTTGTTGCTCTCGTAAATCTGGTGTAGTTTTATAATAAACTACTTTTTCTTAGCTTATTTAGTTTATGATCTTAATCGTTACAGCAACGTAAATAAGTAATATTTTTTTCATTTCTCCTACTCGGAAAGTAGTGTTTCCTTAATCTGATTATTGGGTGGAAAATGCTGTTTCACTCCCTAGGGAGGGAAAAACTCATACTTAACTACAAATTACTTCCCACCTAAGGGCCGGAATGAAACTTAAAATAGAACTGCTGTCAGCTCCGCTGTGAAGAGTTTTATGTAAAAAAAACTAAATTTAAAAAATGCTGCGGCCATGCGACTTTCCAAACAGCCAGTGTGCAGTGTGAACTTAGCGCAAATTTCTTAGAGCGGAATAAGCTGCAACAATTAGCCCCCTTTAACACGGACCGGCTGCCGGTCTTCCGCGGTGAGTTCCATATTTAAAATTTAAAAAGTCGACATGAATTGGCGGGATATTACAATTATCTATTATTTATCTGTCTGTGACAGAATTCATAAAAATAGGTAATAATCTTTTATGTTAAGATTTGAATATTATTACTTTTACTTTATTTTTCTCTTATTCGAAATGAAAAGTAGAGTGTTTAACACGGGCAAAAGAATCAATTGCGACTCGGACTATAGCCGGTCTAAATACCTCGGGAATTGATTCTTTCCACCCTGACCTCGGTTAAAAATCTACTATTTTATTTGTAATCTTACTATTACGAAAACGAATTGTGAATTTTAAAATATGTGATTTATAGTTTATAGTAAGTATTAATATGTTTTATCTATTTAAATATCATTTGTTTTATTGTAATAGTTGTGAAAGAAGCTTTATTTATCTGGCTTATTTACATTTCCGGTATTATTAGCTATTTTTAACTCACAAATATTTGCCGCCGTCCGATGGAAAGTCACAGCAACAACTAGCGATTGGGGGCCACCGTCCCAGTCTGCAAGACTATAGAAAGCGGCCCCCAAGTTGGCGGCCCTATGATGTGCCTCTTCACGCTCCGCTTGAAGAACCCAGGATGGTAAGAGAAGGGAAACACGTGCGCTGGCAGGCCGTTCCGGTTTTTATGATACGACAGAGAAACGATCTTTTGAATCGTTCAGACAATATGTACCTATATTGTGATCATCACCATTTACTGAAATATAAATCAATCGATGAGTGTTTTTTTTCTTATCTTCTTATCTTTGACTGCCTCTGTGGCACAGTCGGTAGAGATACCGCCTGCGGCGCTGGAGGTCGTGGGTTCGATTCCCACCGGAGACAAATATTTGTGTGACCCATAAATGTTTGTCTCAAGAGTCTGGGTGTATCTATGTATAATATGTATGTATTTAAAAGTATATAAGTATTAATATCCGTGGTGGATCGTGGATACCCATAACACAAGCAGGTTATTCCTAGCTTACTTTGAGATCAGATAGCGTTGTGTGAGATGTCCGTGAATATTTATTTATTTAAATCCTAGAAGTAAACTTCTCTATTCAAATTCAAACCAAGGGACTACAACTATTTGCTTTTTACGATTAAAAGTATAGCAATATACGTGACATTAAAAAGTCTTATTAACCGACTTCAAAAAAGAGGAGGTTCTCAATTCGTACGCTATGTTTTTTTCATGTATAAGTATTACGCGATAGCGGCGCCGATTTTGATTTTTTTGTTTGAATGAGGTTACTTCTGAGGTGGTCCCATATCCAGGGTATCAAGATCTGATGCTGGGATCCAGGAGCAATCGAGGGCAACCACCGAAAATTGTTGGGACAACTAGTGCGTTTGCTAACTTTTTGATTAAGTGCTTTAATAAGTAAGTATACCTACTACAATTTAATATGGGTCTGGAGTCGATATGATGATGGAACCGAAAGACAGTTGAGGGAATTTCTTAACGATTTACAGCAGTTACCTTGTGTTTCGGCTTGATTGATTTGTGTTGATGAGAACTTTACGCCTAGATAGATATACTTATCAGTCTACCCGTCACTTAAAATAATAATAAAAAAATAATTAAACAATAGAACCGACTTCATACAAATCCTTAAAAATAAAATATACCTAGCACATAGTGATATGTATTTTGATTTATCAGATTTTATTCAATTTAATATGGAAGTTGTTGCCATTAATAATACCTACCTACCTATACCTATGGGTTTACTTGGCGCAGACTTCAATATGATATTGAATAAAATCTGGTAAATCAAAATAATAACTTTGTGCTAGGTAAATATTTTAAAGGATTTGTATGAATTCGGTTCAATTTTTTTTTGGGAATATCTCGTCGACGCAACGTAAATCATGGTCACCCTTCTTTTAACTCGAGTTACAGGGTATAAGTTCTGTAACTCGTGATTTTCAAGCATTAGAACTTCATTCATGATATCTACATATTCTTCGAAATCGTATCAATGATTAGCAAAAATAATGAGACCTCTACCAAATTCTGTTTAAGCTCCACTTTAAGAAACACGTGGCCGCGCGGTTCGCCCTTACGTAAGTGCTGTAGAACGAGAAGTTCAAACTTTAGGGCTATATTTTTCAAATCTACTTTTTCTTCGAAATCGTATCAGTGATTAGCAAAAAGAATTAGACTTCTACAATGCTCCGTTAATGAGAACTGGTGGCCGCGCGGTTCGCATTATGCGGACTGCGCGGCCATAACTTTGGAGTGCCGTATGTCGTGAAGTTCAAATAGTAGGGCTTTATTTTTATAATCTACATTTTCTTCGAAATCGTATCAGTGATTAGCAAAAAGAATTAGACTTGTACGTAGCTCCGTTCAAGAGAACTGGTGGCCGCGCAGTTGAATTCATGCGGACTGCGCGGCCACGGTTAAACCCTTATAACTTTCTAAATATTGACTCTTCGAATTTGCGGTTTTCACTGCTCGTTTTCTACGAATTCCTTCGAAATGCTGACATAAGTTTCTTTTTTCTACGACATATTGGCCGAGCAATCGAAATGGACACGTTTAGATATATTAATTAAAGCATTTAGTTAACAAGAAATTGATTATTAAGAAAACGAAGAACCTAAGCAAAAACCCCGACTTCAAAGTAAAAATACAACTGAAAAGTTTGGTCAACTTTTTACTTAGCTCGCGTCACTAATAAAACTATACGTATCAGATGATATACCTAATTTATCTATGTCAGCACATGTCCATTGCAAATCAACATCACTGCAAAAGTTCGTAAGTTCATAATAAAATTGATTACCTGGTTTAGCATTGTAATCACCAAGCATGTACACGCAGTCCACACCTTCATTGCTGATAACCGCGCTCATAGCACTTAGACAATCCGTGAACTCGGCTATATTCACAGTCTTGTCAGTCGGCATGTACACACTAAACACTAGAAAACTTTTTAAACCGAGTACTACTTTAATGGCACATATTCGTGGGTTATCACAATTCACTGACACGTTCTGAAAGACGTTTTTATTCCACAAAATTGCTACACCTCCCCAGTTCCGACCAGCAATTATCCCCATAGATAAATCCATCGGAGATAACCCCGTGTAGGCAAAATTGCCGTCGATACAGCTTAAGAAGTCAATCTCATTCGGTAGCAGCCAATGTTCTTGTAGTGCGATTATATGTGAACTACGGCACAGTGAAGCGTTCTGTAGAAGATATACGACAGATATCTTCTACAGAACGCTTCACATTTTTACAATTGAAAGTAACAAAGTTGTACAAGTGATTACTTATCATAGTCAAGCTGTTGTGAAGTCGGTACGGTATTACTACTGTTCGCACTTTTCAGTCTAAAGTGTACAAACCGCCTAAATATGATACCCAATTGATTTTAGCTGTTGTAATAAAATATGAACTGGTATACTGTAAACACTACAACAAATATCTGAAAATGCATCTTATGATGGACTTTTTAACCCCCGACGGAAACCCGAACTGGGTGTTATAAGTTTGACGTGTGTGTGTGTGTGTGTGTGTGTGTGTAAGTCTGTCTGTGGCATCGTAGCTCACAAACGGATGAACCGATTTTAATTCTGTTTCTTTTGTTCGAAAGATGGGTTAGAGGAGAGTGTTCTTAGCTATGTTTTATAAAAATCGTTTAAGCCATTTCAAAGATATGAGGGGTGAAAGTGGTGATGAAAAATGTAATGTGTTCAAATATACCCGTGTTGGGTATCAAATAAAAGGTCATAACTTATACATCACGATACCGTAAATCTTTTTTTTTTTTTTTTTTTTTTTTTTTATACCACTAAGGTGGCAGACAAGCATACGGCCCACCAGAAGGACTGGTGGTCACCGCAGCCTATGAACGTTTGCAACACCAGAGGCGCCACACTCGCGCTGCCGACCCTGTAAAAACCTTCTTAGACCCCTTTTGAAGAACCCCATACTGTAGGCGTTTGGGAAAACCGAGGCAGGAAGATCATTCCACAACCTAAGCGTTCGCGGAAGAAAACCCCTATCGGATCTAACCGTGCTCGAACGCTCCGGACGTAGGGTGTGAGGATGAAATCCCTGTCTATGGCGAGCGGTGCGATGATAGAACGTAGCCGTGGGCATCATGTCAAACAATTCCTCAGAGCACATACCATTGTACAGGCGGTAGAACACGCATAAGGAGGCAAAGTCTCTCCTGTCGCGAAGAGGTTCAACACCACCTGTGAGTATAGGATCGTTGACAACTCTCACAGCTCGCCTCTGCACCGAGTCAAATGGACGAAGCTGATATTCAGGTGCCCCCGCCCAAAGGTGACAGCAGTACTCCATGTGTGGCCGCACTTGCGACTTATAGAGAAGCAGTGTTTGCGCCGCAGTAAAGTACCGCCGCGCCCTGTTGAGCACACCGAGCTTCTTGGACGCCAGCTTGGCCTTGTCCTCCAAATGACTGCGGAACTGAACGTCACTGGAGATGTCAACACCAAGGATCCCTATACTTTTAGAGATGGAAAGAGATGTGCCCTGGAATTGTGGCGCTACAGTAATTGGGGCTTTCTTAGCGGTGAAGAAACACGCCTGTGTCTTCGAAGGGTTGAACTGGACAAGGTTTTGTCTACCCCAATCGGACACTCTAGTAAGAGTAGCCTCGATTTCAGACACAAGCTGTTCACGACTCTCTTCCACTGCGTCCCGAGAGATACCGGGGCGGCCTGTGTAACAAGTGTCCCCCGTACTGTCATCTGCATAACAATGAATGCCGTCAATAGACAACATGTCATTGATATGCAGCAGAAACAGAGTAGGGGACAACACTGACCCTTGCGGTACTCCAGCGTTAATGGCCATGCAGTCAGAACAGCTGCCGTCGACAACAGCCCTGATGCTTCTACCGGCCAAAAAGCTGGACACCCATCCGCATAATCTCTCGGTCAGTCCGTAGGAGGGCAATTTTTTAAGAAGACCACGGTGCCAGACCCGGTCAAAGGCTTTAGAAATGTCGAGGCTCACTGCTAGAGCCTCGCCCTTACTCTCGATAGCCGTCGCCCATCGGTGTGTGAGGCACACGAGAAGATCGCCCGTCGAGCGACCGTGACGGAAACCGTACTGCCGGTCACTGAGCAGGTCGTTTTCCTCAAGGTACCTCAGGAGCTGTGTATTAATTACACGCTCCATCACCTTAGACAATAGGGAGGTGACGGCTATAGGCCTGTAATTGGCCGGGTCGGTCCTATCACCCTTCTTGGGCACAGGATGCACATACGCGATCTTCCACGACGCCGGGACTTGTCGCATGGAATATGAAAGCGTGAAAAGACGTGTAAGTAGGTACCGGACACAACTCTGGACCACACTGCTTAAGTACCACCGCGGGTATACCGTCCGGCCCACTCGACTTATGAACGTCCAGAGAACGAAGCTCCCGTCGGACGTCCCGCTGCGTAAATTTAACTTCCGGCATGGAAGTTCCACACCACGGAACGTCCGGCGGCACAGCACCCCCGTCGCTCATGGTCGAGTTAGAGGCAAATAGAAAACCCAGAAGGTCGGCCTTCTCCCTGGCACTCTGGGCGAGACTACCGTCGGGTTTAAGCAAAGGTGGTAAACCAGACTGACAGAAGTTTCCCTCGGCAGCTTTGGCAAGCGACCAGAATTCACGACTCCCTGAAGGGTACCCTGCTAGCCGCTCACCAATTCTGCCGACGAAGTCGAATTTAGCCCTGACAATTGCTTTTTTGCTGGCCCTCGAGGCGGCATTTAATTTGCGTTTCACCTCAGAGATGTTAGGATCTGAATTTGCACGAGCCGTGGTCCAGGCTCTGTAGGCAGATTCTTTCAGCATCAAAGCTTCTCTGCAGAGCCGATTGAACCACGGTCGCTTTTTAGCTCCCACAGGGATCCAGCGGTTGGGAATGAAGCACTCCATGCCCTCCAAGATCCCCTCAGCGACTGCTGCAGCGCAGGAATCAAGATCGTCTGAGGCAAAACAAAGCCGCCTCCACGGGTACGACGCACAGTGGTGCAGGTAGTACGGGAATGCGGAAAATATTATTTGTAACTGAAAATACGTTGCATATAACTATAAAACTTTAATAAAATGATAAATCTAATGTATCAGTGTAATAATATACATAAATATATTATACTAAATCGGGGCGGTAAAATATTGTTAGCATGGTACAATATGGTTTTATATGATAAAATATAATATATTAAAATATTTATTTAAATGAATTGCGTTACGATAGACACGATACAGTATTTAAGCTGAATTATAAATAAATATTAATGAATAATAACATAATAAATACAGATAAAAAGGCTTATAGATGAGTGCTATCCACTAACAAAACTTAGGCGTCTTCATGAAGTGGATAGTTTTTTTTTTATAAGGTACTGCACGTAAACTGTTGATAAGGGGATCTGAGGTAAGTATTAAGTCTTCGTTACAGGATATACCAGAACATTTTCTTAAATGACCTAACCTATAATTACGGTAGTATTTAATACGTGCTTTTTGAGCTTTCTCAGATAACATTCCAATGGGTAAGACAGCAGCACTTATTATTTGTTTGCCGTGCATTAAGACTTTGTGCACTGTATTTGGCATATTATACCAGCTGTACAAAGCTAACATATAGTTCGGCAGTTTCATAACAATAGGTAATTAATAATTATTAGTGATTATAATGATAAATATATTGCACCTTTCCCCGTTAAGAGCGGCATTAGATAATGACCTGGTATTTCCAAGGTTGCAGATAGTTGCAGCTAAAATTGATGTATATATGATCTATAGGGTCTAATGAATGTCGTAAAGTATATCAATGTCTAACGGTCGGTAACGGAGATTAGTTATAGTCTCATAATTCAAAACAAATGGTTTCAAATTACCTACTTCATTAAAAGTGTAATTACAAGTAAATACTTATTATATCATATAATATTTATACGTTTTATTTAATAACACACAATAGAGCTACGGTTAAACAAAGAATAAAAGCGAAGTATACTTATATTTCTGTTTTATTCATACTTGAAACAACACAATTTATTGCATGAAATTTGTTAATTGTCGATCACCCACCTTTTTTACATCATAAAATTAAAATGTCTCATAATGTAATCGTAAGTTTTGTATAACTTATATCTACATCTATTCTAGTATATGTGTAGGTACCAAATTGTAGACGTTTTAAACAAAGTTAAAAAAAAAGACTTTTTTCCGCCCCTGCACCAATGTGCGACGCGAAGAACTCCCGCAGTCCATCCCAGTCTGCTGACTTATAGTGCCACACATGTCGCCACTCCTTGGGCCGAGGTGGTTCAGGCCTTGCGAGAGGCACATGCGCCCGAATGATACAGTGGTCCGACGAACCGAGCGGAGCATCCACTGAGACGGTGTATCCATCCGGACGCGTTGTCAGCAGGAGGTCCAGCAATGCACTATGCTCGTTCACCTTGTCTGGTATTCTCGTATGGGATTTAACCAGTTGTGAGAACCCATAGGTCAGGGCAAATTCGTGAGCAGCATTCCCCGCAAAGTTGGTCATCCGGGAGCCCAACCAGTCAACATGATGACCGTTGAAATCCCCCAGAATCACTATCTCCGCAGAGGGATACTGCTCAATCACCTTGTCAGTCGATTGTTGCAGGTGGTCAAAAAGGCGAACTGTGTCCGTGTTACCGCTGTGAGACCTGTACACGCACGCGTAGATCCGAGTGTGGCCCCCGTGATCCACGCGCGCCCATAACGTAGACAGGTCCCTGTCTTCAAGGCTTGTGAGACGGCGACAGCAGACATCATCACGGACGTACATACATACCCCGGCTTTCGGCTTGAAGTTGTACTCAAGCTTATAGCCAGGGTACATTAAGTAAGATGTATCGCCCGGGCATGAAATCTGCGTCTCCGTCAAGAAAAAGAGTGTCGGCTTCGCAGTTTCGAGATGGTGGTGGACTACGTTGAGGTTCTTGTGCATTCCTCTGATGTTGCAAAGGTCCATGTAGAGTGTGGACGACGATGCCGCTGTGTATACTGTTTCTCTTTTCTTACCTTTAGCCATGTTGTTTTTGTGAAAAAAAGGTGTTAAAAAAGTGAAGGAGTGCCTGTGTGCCGGTGGCGCAAGAGACTAATCGAGACTCTAACAAACCAAAGGCAGACATAGGTAGTGCGGTAGACTGGCACGGCGTACGGAAGGGCCCCCGGTCCCCCCCCGATGCAGTGGCCGCGTCCACTCCGGTATCCTCCTCCGGCACGACCACAGCACCAGGGACTTTACACAGGCTGCTGGTTCAGCCTCCTGGGGCGGAGATTATGTGATCCCCAGGTTCGGGTTCCGTACAGCCTGCGGGCGGTCAGCGGTCAACCGTTTCACCGGGTCTCCCTGACCGCCGTACCAATATTCCGCGCCTCAATCTGCCAATGGAGACAGATTAAGCCTCTGGTCTCACCGTCACCGGCACAGAGTCACCCCAATGAGCTCTGGATCCCTGCTTACCGACGGAGAACATAACCCGACCGGAGTCAGGTTACTATTACCGCGGTCTTCTGCAGGGCGGAGGTACTGCCCCAGGCGGGCTGCTCACCGAACGGAGTACCGTTATGCCCTTCCTCCTAATGTGAAAATGAAATCTTATGAAAATCGGTTTAGCCATTCGAATGATATGAGGAGTGGAATGTATTTCTAATTCTGTAACCACACTCCGCGCAATTCGCATTAGCTCTGAATAATTGTTGATAGACTATACGTATATTGATATTAAAAAACCCCTATAAAATCCCTATAAAAAGCATGAAATAAAAAATTAAATTAAAAATTTAAAAAACTCACAAAAAAAGAACAATAAAAAAACCTGTAAAAGTAAAAAAAATACTATAATATTATGACCTATCTACCCTAAGTATTAAACCTTTATTATTATTATAGGTAGGTACTTAGCTATATTAATTTCGTAGGTATTCATATTTTTAACTAACAGTTTGTCTAGTCGGGGGGACCGCTCTATACCTAAACAGAGACAGACGTACGATTAGGTGAGCGGTCCCCGACGACGAGACAAACTGTTAGTTAAAAATGTGAATACGTAAATAATATAGCTACCTATAATAATAATAAAGGTTCAATACTTAGGGTAGATAGGTCATAATATAATAGTTATTTTTCACTTTTTACAGGTTTTTTTATTGTTCTTTTTTTGAGTCGGGGGTTTTTTAAATTTTTAAATTTATTTTTTTATATTATTTGAAAAGGTTGTATAGAATAATTTAAATTGTAATACCTGAAATAAACAGCTGCTATTCATCATTTTGTGAAGACTTCTGCCTCGGTTCATGAGAAATATCATCTAGTGTCAGACCCTGGGATATCCTTCCGAGGGCTTACCCGGAACGCCCAGCCGTAAACAATGGTGTGTGGTTTTAGTTCGGTAGGAGTCCGGTATAGCATCCATGTAGGACTTTCACACTTAAATAAACCTAGTTTCAGAGAGATATACGGACAGACAAACGGAGGAGTAACAGTAATGAGATCCCTTTTTAGGGTTTCGTAGCCAAATGGCAATATAGATTGGTTTTGTCTGTCTGTCCGTCCGTGTGTCACAGCCACTTTTCTCCGAAACTATAAGACCTATGCTATTGAAACATGGTAACTAGATGTATTCTGTGAACCGCATTAAGATTCTTATATAAAACTAGAAAAAAGGCAGTAGGTATATTTTGGGGGTCCCCATACTCAGAACTGAAACTCAAAATTTATTTTTTCATCTGGCCCATACGTGTGGGGTATCTATAGATAGGTCTTCAAAAATGTTATTGAGGTTTCAAACATCATTTTCTAAAGTGAATAGTTTGCGCAAGAGACACTTCCAAAGTGGAAAAATCTCCCCCCCCCCCCCCCTCTAACTTCTAAACTAAGAGAATGATAAATCTAAAAAGAATATATGATCTACATTGCCATAAAAACTACCAACGAAAATTAGTTTGAACGAGATAGAGCTGGTACTTTTATTAATACGTCATAAACCGCAATTTTCGGTTAGAAAAATCACTACCACTGCGAACGTGTTAAAACATCAATTATAGTAACAATGAACTAAAAGAACTTTTATATTATGTTACTTGCTGCTACGAAACCCTTCATGGGCGAGCCCATCTCGCACTTGGCCAGTTTTATTTATTCTTAAACATTGTGTATTGTATTTTAAAGTAAGTAAAAGGTAATAGGTACCTACACGTACCTAAACATCTAAAGAAGAAAATATTATTTTCTATGCCTTCAAATAAATATCACATAAAAATCTATAGATCCATAAGCCAACCATAAAAAAAAGGTTGGATGGCTCTTCAGTGAGGAGCCAGCTCGTTATGCATTCATTGTGACTGAAGAGGACTCAGGACGCGCCGACACAGCCTCTTCGCCTTCTAATTATAGTCTATGTTTGACATTTTGTCTTCCGATATTTTCAGAAAATGCGGCCGGAGATATTTTATTTTTTAAACACAAATAGAATTTGTATGTTTCGATATAACACGAATTGTCAACTTGGAATTTATTTATGACTGTATAAAATAGAATTGAATAAACCGGCCAAGTGCAAGTCGGACTCGCACGCGGATACCTATACCCAAAAACGGCAAAAATCACGTTTGTTTTATAAGTGCTCCTCTTTAGATGTTTTTGATGTTATAGCGCAGGGGTTCCCAACTTTTAACAGTCCACGGCGCCCTTATAAGTGTTGAAAATTTTCACGGCTCCCTAACATCAATCACCCCCCGCCCCCACCCCCTCACTGGCTATCGCTTCGTTCACACAGTTCTTCAGTTACCTACATTCTCCGCAAGTACCACTTTCCTTCCTGTGCCATGGAGTTTCGGCCAAGTCATCATGCAGCCCAAACCCGGAAAAGCATGCGGACCCGGCGTTCCCTAAGGAAGCTGTCTTTTTTTTTTACGTGTGGAAATTCCTCATGGATGGTATGCCGTACTCTTACCGACTGAAACCACACGGTGCTCTACCATTACCTACGGTCGGGAGCCCCAGGTAAGCCCTCGGGAAGATGTCCCAGGATTCCCGACAGACCTTAGTTGTCACGGCGATCTCGTCTAGGGGTTTCATTCATTCATTCTTTGTGGTTTTTCGGGTGTTCTTGGTTCTTTGTGGTTTTCGGGTGTTCCTGGGTCGTGTGTCGTGCGAGAAACTTTCACGTCACGTTGTCGTCTTGGGCCTGCTTCTATAAGGACGGTGAGCAGCCCCCGCCCCGTCTTGACGCCCCTGGCCATGGAAGACTATCGGCCTCCATAGCCGGGTCCCATATATCTCGGGTTGGAGAGTTATCTCCCTGCTCCCACTCCGCGACCTTTTTCACGAGAATGAGCTGCTCACAGAAAGACGCGGTGGTGTCCCACTTACTGTCGCTGGAAATCATGTCTCGCACCGTAGTGTCCAGCAAGATAATGTCCACGTCCAGACCTGCCACGAGGACCTGGTGCTCAGGCAGTGCACTCTACCTATGTATGAAGCGCTGAGTCCTCGCTGCGTCCTTCGCAGTGCTGACACTTGGCTGTGGTCTCCCGGCGTATTCGCCACAGATACTTTTCGAAGCACCCGTACCGGTAATTAATTATCGGTGACAACCGATAGAACATATTGCCATGGCTCCTCTCCAACTACTTGTCTATGATCGATCTGATCGCCCCGATTGTGACCCCATTTCCCCACTTTGGTTGCACGTGGTAAAGTCGCACTTTCCAAGTCTCTATGATTTCCCGGTGGAGCTAAGACCGCTAAGCAGCTGGGACCGATGAGCCAGGAAAGCTGTCACTATGTCGCCGCCTTTATTACCACCTCTCTCAGCTAAGACACTTCAAGACGTTTACTTTGGTGAAAGGAGGCAACTTTCGCCTCTAACCATGCTCAGACACCACGTACACTAATTTTAGAAAATCGAAAAAGGGGTCTTGACAGACAGACCCTTTCTTTACAACGTAGGTCTAGAGTGGAGACCGCGACTCGGCAAACGACGGGTAGGACGTCCACCCGCCAGATGGACCGACGGCGACGACATGGAAGAGATCGCAAGATGGAACTGGATGCGGAAGGTCCAGGACAGCGTGTTGTGGCGTTAATTGGGAGAGGCCTGCAGGCCTGAGGCACAGCCTGCGTTCAGCAGTGGACTGTTATAGACTGATTTGATTCATTGATTAATGGCATGTTTATGTCCTTAATAAAAATTGTAAATAGAATATTATTCGATGATTATTTACTAGCTTTTATTTTTTCATATACAGTGGGACGCCGCGTGGAGCACCTAGCGTCGCCCCTCTGGACTTTCTACGGCGCCCATGTTGGGAACCCCTGTTACCTAAATCATCTGTGAAAATTTCAGCTTTCTGGCTATCACGGTTTCTGAGAGACAGGCTCACAACAGACGTCCAGGGAAGTCTTATAATAGCGTAGCGGTTTTACTCTGTGGGTACGAAATTCCAAAAAAAATATTCAAGTATTGTACAATAGTTAAAAGTCGACCCTCAGATGCGTTTAAAAGTTCGCCTTTATGAATCGAACTAATAAAGAGTATCGATGCTTCTTATAAGTACCATTGAAAGTAAAAAATCAAAATTAAAAATTTTGAAGTACCCACGACGTTTAAAATGTAATTAATAAAAGGATAAAATAATTTAAAAACGCCCCCGACTTCAAAATTTGAAAACCACCGACATGAAAAATACCTCTAAAAAGTTATAATAGCGTTGTCACCACAAATAATGTTTGCTGCAGCGGCCCCTGGTGAGTTGTCACCGTAACATCTATCTAAGAACATGTACCAATCATTTCCAAACCCATAACTGTAAACTGCATCAAAATCAGACTAGTAGATAGTTTTGGGGAAAAGTGGCAACATTTATTTTCACAAATAATATTCGCTGCAGCGCCCCCTGGTTGTCACCGTGACACCTATCTAAGAACATGCACCAATTTGCACAAACAAACATCCTCACCACCCAAACGCATCTACCGTCTCCGTTCCGTCGCGGGTAAAAATGAAAATATATTTATTCACTTAAGTCACAAAGTAACACTTATTTATGAACGTCAAATTTTAGATTACGACCTATCCGTAGAACAAATTAATATCTGGTTATTCTAATGTTTTTTAAACAAGTGGCTAACATGTGTAACTTAAACAGTGAAGGTCAACATGTTTTTTTTTTGGATGTTGTAACAATGCTCTATGCCTATTTATATGCTACATTGAATAAAAATGTCAACTCTCACTCCACAGATTATATAACTGAAGGCAGATGACGCTTACTAAACAAGAAAGTGAGGGCAAGAAATCATGCAAACGTTATGTGTGAACCACCGTATTTAGCACTGCCGCATTACAGTACTGACTTATGGATTTAGTATTTGCTTTCTTGGTCTCTCTCACTGGTCTCACTTTTTTGTTCGGTAAGTTCATCATCTGCCTTTAGTTCTATAATCTATGTCTCACTCTTTAAAGCTTCCTCCACACTACTCGCGAAGTTGGACGAATACGATAGTGTAGAGAGACACTTCGAGTTACTTCGTCAAAACTTTACCTCGCCTCTGACTTCGCCGAGGAACTTCGTTCAACTTCGCAAGCAGTGTGGAGGAAGCATAAGAGTTACACAAATTAGCAGCATGTCTGCAATTGACTAATAAAACTGATAGTACTTTGTTCTAAGGATGGTTTTATAAGATTAATAGGTAAAGGTACTCACAGCTTTCCATCTGCAGCTTACATTCTTGTGTGTCGTGAGGGTATATCAAGAAATTCATGGCACACGACAACTTGAGAGTCAGTTTCACCATGTACAGAATCGCCTTTTCTTTGGACAACCACACGTAGTGATTGGGTATGGTCATCGTTTGAAACGTCACTGACTTGGCGTTCTTGAAGAAGGAGTCTGGTCTCCACATGTGTTTGAGCCAGTCGACTTCCAATAGTCTGGGAGAAAGGAGGATCATGAAAGTAATTGAATGCCCTTCTCTATTTTCTTGAATTCGTGCATGAATGTTTGTTTGTTTTACACTCGCAGGCGATTCGGAATATTGATACAGCATATTGTTTAGGTCAAATTAGGAGATGTGCAACGGCACTTCCGGTTGGTCATTTGTTGGTCAAGTGCATTAATATGTATATTTTTGCGAAAGAAAGATTTGGAATGAAAACAGTATGCATATGGTTACAATCGGTCAACCGGAAGTCCCCTCCGTGACTTCACAAGAGTCTGTGATTACACATATTCACCGCTAGTTCTTCTTGTTTTGACCGAACCAAAATTCACAACCAGGAAAAACTGATTTTCCACATTCACAAATGGAATGTCATAAAGTACCTAAGCATAAAGTATGGTAACAAATCTTAACCAACCTGTATTCTGAAGTCATGTTTTCTGGTAGCCTTAGACGGTGATCCTTCCATGTTTGGGCGAAGAATATATCTGCCGCATATGTCTATAAAAAGTTTTTTTTAATAGAAATATTTTCGTCTGACTTAAAATCGTAAGTTTGATTGCAATCGATTGAAAAAAAAAACCGAAGATATGAACAAGAATATAAATAATCAAGGTTGGGTTTCCGTGAGATCATTATTGTTTTGATCTCAATAACTAACATCCAAGGGGCGGAGTTCCTGACATCGGCTAGCCAGGGCTTCCCGAACTGTGCGTCGCGAGGCCCTGGGGCGTCGCTATCCTGTCCTTAGGGCGTCGCGAGCGATTCGAGTGATCGCCGATTAACAATTTTTCCTGATAATCTGAGCAGTATTTCTGGTTCACAAACCTTTCCAGACATACAAAAAGAAATGAAAGTTGCAATTTTCCAAACTGGAACCAGTTTCAGAATGACCAACGAAAATTTGCGCTCCCCTAGACTAGAGCTCCTTGAATCAAATTATACCGTCGTACAGGCGGCGACACGCACTTTCCGGCTCTCTCAGATTATGGAGCAGCCTAATCAGACTTCTAGTGGACGCTGTGGTACTTCAGTGCACTGGGACATTAAGACACAGGGCATTGGGAATACCCGGGGATGGTTTTGAAAGCGTTTGAAATGTTCAGCAACACCGCCAACAATGACCCTTCTAGACAGACTACATTAGGCAGTCAGTTACTCGTACATCTATATATATAAAAATCAATGCCACTTTTCGTTGTAATTTTATAACTCAAGAACGGGCTCACCTATCCAAACCAAATTTTTAGGCTTTGTTCGGACTATTTAGTAGATGGTTTATGTGAAGTTTGCACAAAATCAGTCAAGCGGTTCTTCATTTATCACGCATACGAAGTTGCGCGGGTCAGCTAGTTGCTTATGTTTTGATTTCTCTTTATATTCTAACCAATATCATAAAATAGTATGGTGGGGGGTGGGGGTAGGGGCTGAAGGGCAAAAAAATTAGTATGTCCCAAGGGCGGTACAAATAAGTTTGGAAAGCCCTGAGCTACTCTAAACTAATATTATACAGAGGAAAGATTTGATTGTTTGTTTGCATTGAACAGGCTCCGAAACTACTGAATCGATTTAAAAAAATACTTCCACTGTTGAAAAGCTACACTATCCCCGACTGACATAGACTTACTTTATTCCCGTATTCCCAAGGCAAAGGTATTATAAAAATAAAATTGAAAGTATCTTACCATAGAAGTTTCATCGATGGAGTCCAGCCCCATAACCGTCACATGGAAATCCACTATGGTGGGCTGGTCATTCACCTTTGGAGGTCTCATCTTGTCATACATGCGGGGGTCCTCAGGCAGCAGGTCTTGAAGAGTCAGGAGTGTCGACCTGAACAGAAGATATTTTTGTCATTCAAATGCTAAAAAAACGAGGGTATGAAAACGGCATTCAACTATTCTCACTTCTACATTTTATTTTATTCGGCGGCGGGGTCGTCGCAAGCCTGCTATACGCCCAAGACTACCGGCCTCCATGACAGGTGAGGTCCACTGAGGCGGAGCGGCGCGGAGAGGAGCTGTGCCGCGATTCACCAATCACGGTGCGGAGTGGAGATGAGATGTGGATATTAAGCCATGTGATTGGTGAATCGCGGCACAGCTCGTCTCCGCTTCTCTCCGCTCCGTCTCAGTGGAACCGCACCTTAAGGGCCTGAAAACGGTGAGCTGGCTACTCGCAGTTCTTACAGAAGCAGGCCAAGCAATACGGGGGCGAATATCTCTTTGCCCCTCATAGTGGTGGGATAATACCCATTGTTTTCCTCCCACCCCCCTGATTTGCCAAGGAGCGGGATAGCACCCGAACTAACTCCCCAGACGCGGGATAGCAGCCGAGCCATGGAATTATTTTTAAACTCGACTTGATAGTACTATTACTGGTTTGCAATATATTATTATTAGTAGTTTTACGCAGTGTAGCTTAAAAACTTTTCAGTGAAATTCAAAAATTCAAAACAATGTTGGGCCAAACTGAATAATGCTCTTTACCTTTCCTGTAATAGTATTACTATATGATATATTGTATTATCTGTGGTATTACCGTCAACTGAATATTTATGGAGATACCTAACTTATTCTTCTGACAAGTGGGTGCAACAAACCCATACATAACAATTCAAGCGTTGCGAAGGAGCTACTTTAGATACTGCATCGAATTGTATTTTACAAATTACAAATTTCTGTCTACCATGACCATACCATTTATTCATCGAGTAGGTTAGGTTTTCGATTTCAAGCCATTGTAAATTGAGACGAAGGTCATTCTTAATGCCACTTTTTTTTATATTTAGCTCGCCAAATTGACGTCGCCACCGTCCAGCCTGATGGAAAGCCGTGGCGCATCTAGCGATTGGGGGCTACTTCTGACAGTGGTCCTCAAGTTGGCAGTCTTGTGATGTGCCTCTTAACGCTCCTCTTGAAGAACCCGGGATTGTAAGATTAGGGGAAACACGTGTGCGGGCAGGTCGTTCCAGGTTTTAATAGTTCGACAGAGGAACGATCTTTTGAAATGCTCTGTTCTGGCGAAGATTCTCTCCACTGTGTATGAGTGGCATCTCTGCCTGGCACGCGTTGTTCGGGATCGGAAAGGAGAGGGTGGGATCAGGTTAAAGAGCTTTTCAGAACATTCGCCGTGATACATTCGGTAGAAGGTAGCCAAGGACGCTATGGTTTTTCGCTGCGCCAACGGTTCGAGGCCTCCCTTCACCTCAGGACAACCAATTATTCGGATAGCACGTCTCTGCTTAGCGTCAAGCGCTTTTAGGAAGTACCTTTAGATTTTAAATCTTCAACAACTTTTATGAAAAGATAAAGAGTTCTTTTATTAAACAATCATTTTTTTACTTTCATAACTTTAATGAGTAAAATTATCACGTATTTTTCACCGAAGGGGTATTTTTAGTCTTTCTAATTATTATTCACCATTTGTGTTAGGTTCGTTTAATTAATTTATAACATCTACATCAAATTAGGTAACAGGTGGAAAGCAGCTTTTCATAACAATAAAAAGCTTTAAAACAATAGCTTTTGGGTCGACTACACAAACCCTCGAGGCCGTCGACCCATTCTTGTTTGATTGACGAAGCCTATCAACCATCTGGCTCCATTATAAACACCCTTGGGATGTGGAGATAAACACAAAAAGCGGGGTAATAAATAAAACATACTGCCGTAGGAAACATAATGGTGTACATAATATTATTTCTATAAACCAGGAGAAGCGGGACCGTGCTTGGCCTAATGATAGATCCTACATTGGTGCACATCGGTGACAAGAACCAGGGTAGTTTTCTTATACCCTCTGTGAAATATGTTTGTGAGACACGTATTGGCAGATGCTACGTTGTGATGATGTACCTATTGTGACATCCCCTTGGTGTCAGTAGTACTATTGACTAGTACCATTGATGGTACAAGAGACACAACTTTGATCGGTAGTAGACTGAATTTGAAGGTTGTGTTTCAGTACCAATACCTAAGAATGAGACCATTCATCACGTTAAGCCTGGGCAGCTACCTGCTGGTATCTGGTGTGATGCCTTATGGAGAAAGGAATAAATGATTTTGATTTTACTACTGACCTGTCCAATGGGGAGTATAGTCCCGGTCGTTCTTAGGCATAAAAAAGAAAGGTGAAAGTGATAGCCGGACCTTAGGGCCGGACATTGGAGAAAGTTTTCGCGATGCGCTTTGGACAGGAGCCACCTGTAGTATTTTCCAATAAAGGGGTCGAGTATAGGTTTAAAGACCCCTATGGGAACTTTCACCATGGCGAACAATAACTAAATTGAACAATGTCAAAAGGAGATTGTAAAAAAGCTCGATGACACGTAGTTTTTTTTGTTTAACGTGAGGGAAAATCCTCATGGATGTTATGCCGGACTCCTACCGACTAAAAAACCTCACGTCACGCCCAACAGTCTATGGTTGGGAGCCCCGGGTAAACCCTCGGAAGGATGTCCCAGGACGTAGCAAACTTACAAGCTGCTCGCGTACTCGCTGAGTTAGCTTATCAACTCGCTCCATGTCATAGAGGCTGTCATTGAACCCACGTTTGTAAGTTAGGTCATCAGCGCAATGTTTGCGGAGATACCTAGTCAAAGTCTGTTACAAAAGTGGAGGAACTGGTGCAAGAGATGTTCCTCCAACAAAGGGAGGACGCCTGGCGGGCCGAAGCCAAACGTTTGATATTGGACTATTGTTTAATCATTCATCGAAGCGAGAAATTTGATATCGATGCAGGATTTATCTATTCTCCGTCGTGACACGTTTCATATCGCAATGCAGGACTTCTCTTGATCTTCGCTATGTGGCGGTCGCCACACATGTTCTGAGAAATATTTCCAATGAGTTTACCAGGCGCCCGGCGTCAGACGGATAGGTAAGAAGCGTGTGACTTTAGTCAGTTAAGATCAAAATTGCATTCGTGGGGATTTCCGCACGTTAAATAAGAGCGTGTTTAAATCTAATTAAGATAATTTTTAACTAGCAGTATGACTTACAAGGTAATAAACCAAATGCAGGTAAAATTAAAATATAAATTTTAAATTACTTAATTTTAGCTCTGTTTATAAAATTGACCTGTTATTGTTGAAATACTGTACCAAACCGTCTGGCCAGCGTGGTACAGTAATGCCCTCCCAAACGAGCTACGCTTGGGGTGTCTCTGAGGCATAAGATCCGAAACGATGTTATCCGTCAGAGAACAAGAGTGGTCGTCATAGCTCGCAGAGTATGCGTTTTGAAGAGGCAGTTAGACACTTTGTTGAAGAACTGATGGCCGTTAAAGCAAGCGAGTTCTGGAGTGGAGACCGCGTCTTGGTAATCGTCGGGTAGTACCCCCTACCAGATGGAGCGACGACCAAAAGCAGGTTGCAGGGATTGACTGGATGCGCAAAGCTCAGGACCGTGTATTGTGGCGAAATTTGGGAGAGGCCTATGTCCAGCATTGGACTGCTATAGGCTAGATTCATTGATTGATTGTTTTTTCTAGTCTCACGTTATCCTACAGGTGGGGGGCGTCAGCATCGGCATCGAGCCCTCGACGAAGTATCTGGGGCTCGTACTCGATGGCCGGTGGAACTTCGGACACAACTTCCGAAGTTTGGTCCCAAAATTGAGCATCCATCAAACTCGGATCATCAGCCGCGCGAGTGCGGCTGATGCTCCCATCAGCCGCAATCGCGCGGCTGATGCCCAACATCAGGGAACCCAACGATTCCTACAGGAGACTGTACCTGGGGATCGTGCGAAGAATGACCTTATACGGGGCTGACGGCCAGCAATGTGGCTAGATTGCTGAGCCCGCAGAGAATGATGGCCGTCAGGGTGATAAGAGGATACCGCACGATCTCCTGTGAGGCGCCATGTCTTCTAGCCGGGACCCCTAAATAGGACCTGGAAGCGAGAGCCCTTGCATCACTGTTCAGATGGCGCAAGGAGGCGCTGTAGCGGGGCCAAAGGCCTGAGTCTACTGTGGAGACATGAAAGGTGCGACTTGAGCAACCAAAGGGGGGATTCGCCACAATCGCGGCCGTCAGACCGTTCATGGACGAGTGGCTGGAGAGCAGACACGGTGCTCTCTCCTACCGGTTGACACAGATGCTTGCCGGGCACGGTAGCTTTGGTAGGTATCTGTGGCGAAAACACCGGGAATCCACGGCCGAGTGTCAGCACTGCGAGGACCGCAGCGATGACACGGCGCTCCACATGCTGGGGGAGTGCACCGCGTGGGCGCAACAGCGCCGGGTCCTCGTAGTGGGTCTGGACGTGGACACTTTCTCGCTCGAGACCATGTCGCGAGCCATGCTCTCCAGCGGGAGTAAGTGGGACTGCGCCGCCTCTTTTTGCAAGCAGGTCATGCTCGTGAAGGAGGCGGCGGGCCGGGTGCGGGAGAGAGCTCTCCCACCCGAGTTCCGCAGTCGGCGGCCTGGGAGCCACCGACATGTCTTCGCCGAGGACCATCGGCCTCCATGACCGGGGGTCTGAGGACGGTGAGAGGGTCGCTCACCGTCCTTACAGCAGCAGGCCCATGACGGCAGCTTGACGTGAACAACTCACGCACGCCCCCCCTAAGAAGCGGGATCACACCCGAAACCCCCCAAAGAAGCGGGATACCACCCGAACCACCCCCTGGGCGAGGCCGCAGTGGCGGCCGAAGGTCTGTTGGTAGTCCCTGGACATCCTTTCGAGGGCTTACCCGGGACTCCCAACCACAGGCTGTTAAGCGTTACGTGAGGTTTTTTAGTCGGTAAGAGTATAACATCCTTTGAGGATTTTCCCTCACGTAAAAAATAAACTAGCGCCCCGCCCCAGCTTCGCAAAGGTGCAGTGTAGCCGAGTATCTAGGTAGGTACTCATTACGTTACGCAAATAGTGATTAATCGAGTAATGTTGTAATTACTGTTAAATTAACCCTATTCTTGGCAAAAAATATTTTTGAAATACTGAAAAAGTCAAATACTTATTCAATATTGAAAACGACGCATGTACTGTTCCACAATATTTATTATTATAAACCTGACCGGTTTCGCTTCACAGCATTTTCATAGATGGACCAATTTTGTTGGTTGGTTGATCCATCCCTCTAGACTATTCTAGACCTTTGAAAATGCTGTGAAGCGATACCGGTTAGGTTTATAGTAATAAATATTGTGTAACAGTACAAGTGTCGTTTTCAATATGTGCAGCAAGTTTCACCAAGTGCCATCAATCAACAGTATAAATAAACTTGTTAAAAATATACATATATAATGCTATTATTAAGAATTTGTTGAGCGTATCACATTAGATACACTGCCAGTAGTCTTCCAGTGACATTAATAAATGATTTTTGAGACATAATATTACAAGAAATAACTAAAAGAACAATGAATAAAACATGGTAATTTTGATATTGTTCAACTTCTACACACATAAAATTAACATTAAAATAACCGGACAAGTGCTAGTCGAACTCGCACAGAGGGTTCCACCGACAAAATGATCAAAGGGGCAAGTGCGAGTTTCGGTAAGCGCCTGTCGAGATTCACGAGTGAGCGCGTTATAGCCGAATTGTATGGAATCGAGACAAGTTCTCGAGTTTACAGCTAGGTGGCGGGGTCTCGATTCCATACGAATTGGCGCGCCCGCGCCGTGAATGTCGACAAGCTCACGCAAAAACTCGCACTTGCCTCTCAGAACGATATTGAGATTAATTTTATTAAGCAGTTCCCATTAATCAAACCTTGGTCGCACTCAATTTTATCGCTAACTTTAAAAAAAATTCTAACTATGTAAGGCAGGCGCGCCATCCTTCTACAGACATACATACATAGTCACACCTTTATCCCCATAGGTGTAGACAGAGGCATAGTATACACCCACATTTCACCTTATAGTTTTATGTCGCATGTAATGTTTGGTGAGCCTATCGCCCGCCGTGTTGAAATGGCCATCCTTCAACATCTTCAAATATAAAAAAATATCCATAGGTAGCATAATATTTTTACGGTATTATTATCACTAACGAGGAACCCCAATATAACCTGTATGCTGATAATCTTAGTGTGTTTGATGGATACGAGTTTACTTAGGTATAAGTCAAATGTTGCAACGAAACACCGTATTCTTGATAAAAGAATAAGTTAGAAATAAAATTGGTGTACAAAATTACAAGTTAACCGTTTGATAACCATGGGTGATATATATTTTTGGAGACAGGTGTGTATGCTTTTATCTATTTTGTTTTGTATTTCTTCGGTCAACGTACCAATTACTTCTTACACCACCATAAGTGGGGACCTATTGTCGGGTTGAGCCACCTCTTTCAGATCTTAGCGGATTGGAACGATACGTGATTGAGAGTGACTTGACTGTTTATTGTCTACTAGACCGAACTTCGGGCGCTCCGGGTCACTCCTCGGAAGGATGTCCCAGGATATTCTGATTCAGGTGTTATCCTGCTTCTTGGTTGTGAAACTCTACGCCGTCGTCTTGGGCCTGCTTCTGAAATAATGTCGTGTAGTTCTCCAGCCGAACTCAGGCCCCCGGTCATGGTGGCCGATAGTCTTGGGCAAAGAAAATCCTGTGGCACTTTTGCTGCAGATTGCGGTATTCGAATGGGAGAGTTCTCTACAGCGCTCTCTCAGCCACCTCTTTCGCAATTTCTATTATAGAAACTCGTTAAAATATTCGTGATTATGTGGTCATGCTCTTTTTTAACCACTCTTAAGAGGGTTAACGCACAAATACATGATTTCACGCGTTTGAAACGTTTGTTTCTGAAGAAACTACCAATGTTTAGTAAGTATGATTAATGTGTAAGAGTAATATATTTCCTTGTCTAAAAATAGCTCAAATCAAAATAAACGTGGCATAACTAGGTTTTTATTAAAAACAGTGTTTACACACCGCGTTTGAAGAAATTCTACGAAACAAGGCATCTTTGCCAATCGGGTGGTATAAAATTAATTGATGTACACAGAAATTAAAGCTGCTATAAGTATCTTCGTATTGTCTTCTTTAAAGCCGCCTAAGAAAATTATACCGAAATATATTTCTTATCACCAAAACATGACAAATAAAGTTTCCAAAAAACGTCGTACTTTGATGAACTTCATCACGATTTTTGGTACACTTCTAGTTTACAAAATGGTGATCTTTTTACATTTACAGACTGATCATGATATCACCAATTGAATACATCAGTAATATTCTAGAAACCTCTTTAAACATATCTATAATAACGTAATAAAAAGAGTCCTCAAACTCGATGCACGGGCCGCGAGAAATTAGTACCGGCCGAGGCCTTCCAGAGAGAGGAGGTATCACTTTATTTCCCGCGTTCCCAGTCAGGTATTATCGTAATATTCGAATACTTTGAGTGTGCTCAACGCCACTTGATACTTTTTCAATTTTGTCCGCGCTGGGTGATAAACCCTCTTAACCACTGAACTGTACCAAGCGGATTCTTTCACCTTTCTCCGACGTCCTACGATCACTTTTACCTTTCTATAACATCCACAATTGTAATATTAGTAGGAATTGTATGATGTTCTGTATAACAGTTGCACCTGCATGTTAATACCAAAGATAGGTACCTAATATATTAGTGCCTAGTGTATCCTCATACTACATTAGATAGTTAATATAGGTAAGTACTAAAAATCTAAAAGTTATGAATAATTCCAAAACATTATTTTCCAATGTCCCAGTGTGACGTGCCCGTAGCACTTAAATTAAGTTACAATACTCATAATATTATTATATTATCACTAGGTACCTTACACCCACAGCTACTATTTATGCAGAAACTAAAATAATGAACATCAAACAATTAGATATATATTTATAACACATGTATTCTTGTTAAAAAAATTGCTTAACCAACTCCATACTAACCTACCCCTTTATCGTGTTGCCGAAGACACGCACGAACTACGGCAAAAAATGTTAGCCTACGAAGGCGCACAACTTTTTAACAAATTACCCTCATCTACCTTTTAAAATATTACCTCATTCAACACATTTAAGCAGAAGTTAGCACAACACTTCATTGAGACACATTGAGTAAGTACAAAGCGAACGACAATCTTTTTTTGGTACATTGTGTATCAATTATTATTAATGTTTCTCGATTAAGGAAAGAAAAGTGACTTGTATGTCTTTGGAGAAATAAATTCATTAAACCTATACTAAAGCATAGCAAACTGATGTCATTAATTTACTTTTCCAGTTATACATTATGGTGACCTCAAATCTTCTCACGACTAGTGAAGGGCTTATGCTAGCATTTCCTTCGATAATGAGTCCCGAATTACTGTCGAAAAACTCAACAGACATAGAAGTAACCTCAACTCAGATGAATTGGATCGGTAAGTAGAAACAAACATAATGAAAATATTATTTTCCCTTGGTAAGATTTACGAAATCCATCCCGATAAGCAGCTTTAGCTAGGGTTCCTGGTGTAACCGGGAATAATGCTCATAATAATATAATGATTATATTTTGCGGATTCCTCGGCAACTCGGCCGTGATGACTAGGTATGAATAGTACACAGCATCGATAGTAAATCACGACTAGATACTGCACTAGAGCATGCTGCTAGGGCGGGATGGGGGAAATTGGATTGTGAATTACGTACATGGGGGCTCCCATACAACAATCGTACTTTTTTGCCCTTTCTTGGGTTCGGAACACTCGGTGCGTGAGTCCAGTTCGCACTTGACCGGTTTTACGCTCCGCAACTTCTCCTCCGTAAACGGCAGACTTCAATGTTGGTATATTAAGTGCCTGTCGCTTTGTGTGATATGTACATTTTCGATTAGGTATCACACATACCACATACACTGCATCAAAAATATCGAAATAATGTAAAAAAAACGTAAATTCTCTTAGTAACTGATTATTGAAAGTGCATATTTTGTGCATAGTTCGCTCTTTTTAGTGATTATTTGGATGCATATTTTGTCACTTTGTCATTGCAAATATTATATTCCGATGTCTAAATTATGTATGTATTTAGAAAATATTTATAATTATGTCTATCAGTCGTCTAGATCTCATAGCACAAGCTTAATACACTTATTTTGGGCTAGATGATGTTGTGTGAGAATGTCTTCTTAATTATTATTATTAAAAAAAACTACAGTAGCTGGTCCCAGGTTTTTGAGCTTGCCAATTCGATTATGCCATACTATCTGCCCACAGATTGACGGCCCGGGGACGCCCTCTGAAGGATAATCCCAGGGCTTCTGACATATCAAGTTCGCTATTGCGGACTCACCCCGTGTGGTCTTAGGATTTATCCCACTTCTTTGGGGGTTCGAGTAGACCACCACCAGACCCAGCCGCCTTAGTCTATATTCCACAGGAGCGATCCCAGGACCGATCACTGCGGAACACCGCGCGATTTCTCTCGCTACCCCTGTCCTAGCCAGCTCGGGTTTTTTTTATGACGCGGGGAACGCATTTACGCGCCTTCATCCCAACCGCGGGGGCAGCTGGGATGGTGTGTGGGACTCCCGGTCCGGTCCAGAATGGACCGTCCTACCCACTAAACCCCGCGGTGTTCCTCCTCACCCTATAGCTGGGCCGAGGGATATCAAAAGATTATTCACGTCAACCCGGCTAGGGGCGCCCCGTGAATTCGGGGCTCTCCTCGGAGGAGCCAGATGGGCGACTACCCAAAGCTCTCTAAGGAGCTGAAAACCACGCCTGCACCGCTCTCGAGCGCCCCTCTGGAATAGAGGAGACAGAGAGCGGCTGGCATAGGCGTGCGCTTATGGGCACCCCCGGAACAAGGGGAAGGTGCCCACCGCCATGTGACCGTTGGTGGGCGGGGTCTTCCGATCTTACGCCCACAGTCAACGAATATTCGAGGGCGCGCGCAAGCTCCTCGCGACGTCGCCCCGAACTGCACGGTGGAGTGGGACCAATTGTCAAGTTGCTCCCACTCCCCCACGCAGTGCGCCTCCCGCTTTGCCGCCGTCGGAGCGATGGCGACTCAGCACGCCTGACTGCGGACCATGGCTTGCACCATGACCAGCAGTGACAGGCCCCTACCGGTGTACGGAGCGGCCGCACAGGCGGAACGGCCGCACAGACGGAACCACCGTACATGCGGCAGCTCGCACACACGCAGCAGTCTCTGGAAAACTGCCGCGCTACGAAACTACCGCACAGGTGGACTGCCGTACAGGCGGAAACAGCCGCACAGGCGGAACAGCCGCACGTGAGGCCGCTGCCGCACAGCAAACTAGCTCCAACCGGCAGCCGTGAGCAAACCTCACTACACCGAGGGCCTTAAAGGCCCGCCATACCACGACCCCCTCGTGCAATGGGGTCAACTCCGTCAAAAGACGGCTGTTTAACGTTCCCAATGCCTCTACCGGCTGAAAGTGTGTTGCGCTGCAGATGCAACACCGTGGGCCTAGCAGGCCCAGCGAACTGCGACCCCCTCGCCATGGGGTCAGCTTGTCGAGATATCAGTACATCGACTAATGGGGGCAGCACGCCGCACCCAATAGCCGATGTTCCAGGGTGCACCGTCTTAGTCCAGTTGCCACTCCCCCCGGACATATAGCCCGAAGGGATAGAAAACCGGACCAAGCTCACTAGGAGGTTTCCCGACCTAGCACCCGAGCTAGCTCGGGTTTTTTTTTTTTTTTTTTTTTTTTTTTTTTTTTTTTTTTTGACGCGGGGAACGCCTTTACGCGCCTTCATCCCAGCTGCGGGGGCAGCTGGGATGGTGTGTGGGACTCCCGGCCCGGTCCGGAATGGACCGTCCTACCCACTAAACCCCGCGGTGTTCCTCCTCACCCTTTAGCCGGGCCGAGGGATATCAAAAGATTATTCACGTCGACCCGGCTAGGGGCGCCCCGTTTATTCGGGGCTCTCCTCGGGGGAGCCAGATGGGCGGCTCCCCAAAGCTCCCTAAGGAGCTGAATATCACGCCTGCACCGCTCTCGAGCGCCCCTCTGTAATAGAGGAGACAGAGAGCGGCTGGCGCAGGCGTGCGCTAATGGGCACCCCCGGAACACGGGAAAGGTGCCCACCGCCATGTGACCGTTGGTGGGCGGGGTCCCCCGACCTTGCGCCCACGGTCAAGAAACAATCGGGGGCGCGCAGTGACTCCTCACCACGGCGCCCCCGAACTGCACGGCAGAGCGGGAGCATTATCCGTTACTCCCGCTCCCCCGCACAGTGCACCTCCCGCTTTTCCGCCATCACCTTGCCAACTAGCGAGGTGACAGCGGCCCAGCACTGTTGCCGCCGGTCGCGCCGTTATTTACGGCCGGCAGCCCAAACTGCATGGCAGGGTGGGAGCATTTACCCAAACTCCCGCCCCCCACGCAGTGCCTCTCCCACTTTGCCGCCATCGTCTCACCAGCAAGGTGGCGAAGCGACGGCGACCCAGCATTGCTGCTGCCGGCCGTGAATAACGGCACGGCCGGCAGCACCACACACCACCGAGCAACCCACAGGTGGGTTACTCCCGCCTCGGCCGGAATTAGCCAGAGTAGCACAACTCCCCCACAGAGGAAGGGGAGTGGTCGCTACTCCGTTGCCCAGGATGCACCACGAGGAGGATCCGACCCATTGGGGTCCTTAAGATGTTAGTTGGACCCCGCATCCCGAGCTAGCTCGGGTTGGGTTAGGTTATATATATATAGATAGCTAGGTTAATTTGCACTTCGTTAATTCTGAGACGTCGCATTATACCAAAATATTATTGATAAATGAAAAACCTAACGAATAGCCTATTGTCAAACCGATAAATATTAGACTAGATAAAGATAATGATATTCATTGATGATTACAAAATGTCGAAATATTTTCATATGAATAATTCTTTGACTATATAATCAAAGAAATAATTACTATTCTATTTATCTTTCACAGTCACAAGTAACGGCATCGCTGGTATCTTTGGCTTCTTAATCCTATCGCCTATTATGCAAATATATGGAAGAAAAGTTACCCATGTCGTCGACAGTTTGGCGCTCCTGATAGGCTGGATAATATTTGTTCGAGCTGATAACTTCTGGACCCTTTTAGCAGCAAGAATCTTCCATGGTTTTAATTTTGGTAGTCTTTATATAGATGTTACTATTATTGGCGAATATTCTGACCCGAAAAGAAGAGGTTACTTCATAACATTCCAGAAAGCAACAGTAGCTATGGGTATTCTTATGTGTCATGCTTTATCTCTGATATGGAACTGGCGTCAAATAGCAATATTTGCTCTTATTTTGCCAATATTATCAATACTTATGACTTATTTCTGGCCAGAAAGTCCTTATTATTTAGCAATGAAAAGTCGCTTCGAAGAAAGTGAAAAGTCATTCGTCTGGCTTCATGGCAAGTCTAACATGAAAGAGTTCCATTTATTGCAGGCATCTCAAATGCAGATGAAAGAGAAAGTCTCCAATAAAAAGAGTTACAAGTTCTTATTCAAAAAAGCGTTTTTGAAGCCGTGTATGATAACATTTCTCTTATCGTCAATTCTAGAATTCAGTGGCAGATATTATTTTACTGTGTACGCTATACAGCTGATGGTAGAATTAATAGAAGATAAGTCACTTGCATTATATTTGACTGTAGGTTCAGATACATTAGCGCTGATATCTTTACTGTTCTCATCTTTCATCATCAGTTACTTTAGAAGACGAACAGTTTTGTTCTCATTTGGTGTCGCAATTACTATCATAATGTTGATAATCTGTTTAGTAATAGTTTTTAAATCATCATCGGTAGTTTGGCTGGCACCAACGTTTATTCTCTTATTAAATGTCATAACGAATTGTGGGATTACACCTGTGTGCTTTACATTCTTTGGTGAAATATTTCCATTGGAATACAAAGGCTGGGGGTCTTGCATAAATGGATTTATATATATGTGTATGTACACACTGTTAATGACGCTTACGCCATTTTTAATAGAAAACACAGGAGTTGGTGGTGTCTTTGGTACATATGGTATAATTGTAGCTTTAAGTTTACTTGTATTGTATTTTATAGTGTCAGAAACTAAAGATAGAACTTTGCAAGAAATAGAAAATGAATTCAAGGGTATTGTACTATTAAACTGTGATGAAATATTGCAGATGAAACAAGACAATGACACCTATCCTTCTACAGTCGTTAGATAACTACAGGTTATCGATATAAAATGTTAAAATTATAAGTACTTGATGTGACCTAGCGATGCGCGACGCTGTTAAAAGTAAATAATAATACAATTTTAGTTGGTAATAAATATTTAGAAATCGAAAATCAATTTTTTATTACTACTTTGTTGATTGATGGCACTTTGAAGAAACTTGCTGCACATCTTTCTATCAAACTCACACTCAAAAAACCATTTATTTTGCAATTTTAATCCTTAACACACAGGCACTTGCGACACGTCAATGAATACAAAGCAAAGTCATTACCACCAGTTGGAACGCGGCCCGCTTGAGAAGAGCTGGCAAGAAATTCGGCGAGCTTTTCTTTTTGTTCTTTATATGCAATAATTTAAACTATAAATCACAAACTGTTGCTCGAGAATGCAGTGGAGCAAGCAGATCATTTCCAGGCTTCCTTGTCAAGCAAACAATCGTCAATTGTATATGTACTGTACTGTACTATAGTAGCCCTTGCAGTACAATTTACTTTTTATACACTTTTTAAACTTATTTAAGGGCATACTTTTTATTTCATTTGGATGCCTGTTGTAAAACTGTAAACAGTTACCCAGGAAAGAATTACTGACTTTTTTCAGTCTACACTGATGAGCTGCAAGGTTATCTTTATGTCTGGTATTTACACTGTGTATATCGCACATACATAAGATTTTCAAAAATATATTGTGATGCTACTGTCAGTATATCTACTTCTTTGAATTTTTCGCGCTAAGAGACCCTTGGACCTAATCTAAATATGGCTCTTATTGCCCGTTTTTGTTTTGGCCGCATTGCCCCACAGTAGAATACCGTAGGACATTACACTATGGAAGCAACTAAAATAAGTTATTCTAGCTGTATCTACATCAGTCAACTGCCTAATCTTTTGTACCGCAAATCCTGCTGAACTTAACCTGCCAGCCAGCTTTTCAATATGTGAACCCCACTGCAATCCAGCATCGGCTCTCGGCCATTAAGTTACATTGGGCAAGGTAAATTTAATACATTTGGTTTTGTTATCGTTCAGGCTAAGATTATTAGTGTTAAACCAATATACTACTTTCAGGATTGCATTGTTGACATCGTTGTAGTTATTTAGTTGTCTTTTAATTTTGAAAATTAAGCAAGTGTCATCTGCAAGCAAAACAATCCCGTTGGTGCCCCCTACGTAATAGGGTAGGTCATTTATATAAATTAAAAATAAAAATGGCACAAGTATCGAACCTTGCGGAACGCCCATGGTAACCACCGATACCTCTTTTAAGAAAAAAATTACAAACCCAGTCGCTACTTCCTGATCCCCTGTGGCGTGGCGACCGTTTATCTTTAAATGAAAGCTTCGTTCACTTGTTTTAGATAAGTTCCAGGTAGTTTTAAATACATTTGTCGAAGCTGTAATTTTATTTCTACTAAAATTTTACTTTGCCAAGGAACAGACCTGTCTAAATGTCTTTGAATATTTTTTTAAAACCCTGAAACTCTCTCTGTGTTGAAATTAAATGATTTTTCCGAATAAAGTTAATAAAGTCTCTTACGACTTTTATAAATACCCAGGTGTTGCCCAGTCACTAAAAGCAAAACTGCTTCCGAACGATATTGTTTTTGGTGTAAAGACTTTCCTAAACACAAATCATGGATTAAGTTGAATAAATCAGCGTAAGATTTATCTACAGTAGTGTAATCGGGCAATTCTGTTATCTTATTTACTATATTTTCTCGGAAAATATCTAAGCGTTTTGAGTTGACTGGTACAAAACTGATTACATTTGGGGCAAACCAAGTCGAGCGCGAAGCAAACACTGCCGTACCATCCTTTACTGGAACAATTTCTCCGCATTTTCAGGCCCCTATTTGAGAACCTCTGACTAAGATCAGAACGCAGAAATTTTCGTCATCCAGTAAGCTATAATCACATACTTAAAATCCAAAATTTCAAGTCGTATGTAGGTCATTTATTTCCGAATTTAAGCGAAAGCAAAGTTTTGCATTTATGACACTCATAAACTCAGAAAGCCGAAATTTGGTACAGAGTTAGGGTTTAATGACCACATAAAGGGAAATCTACAAAAAACTAGGATAATCGAAGATCTGGAGTACCTGGTGACCCTGATTAGAAAACACAAGAGCCCAACCAAACTATTAAAGATCAACATACTTACCGTCTTTACAAAAAATATTTAACTTGGTGGGACCTTAGATTTCACACACTTAAAATCGAAAATTTCAAGTCTGTAGGTCATTTATTTCCGAAGTTAAGCGAAAGCAAAGTTTTGCATTTATGACACTCACTCACTCATGATCATCAGAATGGAACCAGTACTTCCCACAAACTCAGAAAGCTGAAATTTGGTACAGAGTTAGTACTCTTTATACTGTGGTTAGGGTTTAATGACCACATTAAGAAAATCTACAAAAAACTAGGATAATCGAAGATCTGGAGTACCTGGTGACCCTGATTAGAAAACACAAGAGCCCAACCAAACTATTAAAGATCAACATACCGTCTTCACAAAAAATATTCAACTTGGTGGGACCTTAGATTTCTGACATCAAATAAACGAGACTTGACTAGTTTTTGACAGAATGTTTTGGTGGGATTCTTATTTCTGGTAATATTTCTAGAGTACAGAGCAGATTGTACTCGATGATCAGATTTTACAGGGTCCACATTACAATTCTTTGACTGCCTCTGTGGCGTAGTCGGTAGTGATACCGCCTGAAGCGCTGGAGGTCCTGGGTTCAATTCGTGGGTCGTCGGTCCATTTATTTCTGTAATGCATAAATGTTTCTTTCTTCGTTCTTTTTTTGTTAGATTCTTTTTTAAACTTTAATTAGAATAATATTATAATAAACTGGCGACCCGCTCCAGCTTCGCAAGGGTGCGGTATAGCCCAGGATCTACTCATTACGTTACGCAAATAGTGAGTAATCGAGCAATGTTAAAATAACTGTTAAATTAAACCTATTATTGGCTAAAAATGTTTTTGAATAAATGAAAAACAAAAGTTATTCAAAACGTTCTTGGGGAATAAAAAATATACAATGGTAGTCGGTAATTAAGAATTTGTTGAATGTATCACATTAGATACACCGCTAGACATCCAGTGACTTTAATATCTACTTAATGACCCTCATACTTATAGAATTCGGGACTTCACGCGAAATACTTAGTTACTTACATTTACCGACGTTTCGAGCACGTTGCAGCGCCCGTGGTCGCGGTTGGTAAGTAACTAAGTATTTCGCGTGAAGTCCCGAATTTTATAAGTGTGAGTGTTAAAAACCGCGATAATATTACAAAAAATAACTAACATAACAATGAATAAAACACAGGTGATTAAGTACTGTTAACTTCTACACACATAAAGTTAACATTAAACAAACCGGGCAAGTGCGAGTCGAACTCACACACAGAGGGTTCCACCATAAATTAGATTGTTTCGCATTAAATCTAATTTAATATAATGAACCTGTTACTTGTGATATATTAAGTGATACCATTATGTTTTCATGCGATGGCCAAGTCAATCTTTTCACTTATTTCAAACATTTTTTTTTAAGCTTTCGACGTTGAATATTTAATTACAAGTAACAATAAAATAAATTAAACAATTTAATTTAAAATATGAAAGATTTTATATATTGAAATTATGGACATTGACTTGGTAGGTATTACATGAATCTCACTACGTTTTACGGTTGAAGAATTGATTTGCGAGACTTGGGTTTTTTACAAGTTTTGTTTTTGATGGGATATCATCATAGAGCAACAAGATCTATGACGTTCACCGGCAGCGCGTTGCTCTGTGGATATAGGGTAAAGGTTGGCTTTATGGTGATAATAAGGAATAAAGTGAAAAATATACACGAAAAGTAAAATTTATTCGAAAATGACTTTGCTTATTACAATAAACAGACTTTTCTCTTCAAAAACTACTAATCACAGCAACAATAAGTTATATATGTTAGGAAAAAAATCTAATTAAAAAAGCCTTCTAAACGTTGACAATATGGAGATACGGGGGCAATATGGTGATATGAAGCCAATCACTGTCATCAGAGCCCAAAAAGTCACCCCAGTCACAATTATCACACACGAACTGTGGTAATTCCGTGTTGTTTCATTCCTGGTGGTAGCTTTTGCTACAATTCATGCACTCTGCGCCCACAGTTCGGTTTCAAAATGCTACATCTTGGGATTAGTGATCGGCGCAATAGTCACACATGGTACTTGGTTGAAGTTTGGCAATTTTAAATTTATTCCTTAGATCTCTATCTTTGTCGGCCTTCATGCAAGATTCCTTAAAGAGTAATGCGTCATAATTTCTTCTTTTATTGCCCTTCCTTTTGCATTTTTGTTGGCCCGACGACTTGTTTATCTAAGAAAATTCATCAAATTCGTAAGGTCGTTAATTAAAAAAATGAAATTCAAACTGAAATTTAAAAATACAGAAAAGTGCAAAGCTTATCACTTAATCTTTCCTCCAAAATGCACTCAAATAGTGCTAAAAACTAAATAATTATAAAAATATAATATGTCTAGTATTATGGTGATATTTTCCTCCATTTTTTGACCTATTTGTGCGCAAAACCAGCTTTCCAAGTCCAATGGCGACAACAGCTCGCAGCCCAATGAAGGTGCGGGTCTCGTAGCTAAGGTCAGTTCATTAGAAAAGCGCAACAATCGCGCTGGGTAATATTAGCAGAAGTAAAACCAAAATTGTCACCATATTGCTATATATCACCAAATAGCCAACCTTTACCCTAATTAACTACCTAAGCAGCACAAAAATTACTACAAAACTAGAACAAAGTAATTGAAACTATGCACGCACGAATGAAATTTTTATAAAATATTCATCAACATTTTTTTAACCGACTTCAAAAAAGGAGGTTACTCAATTCGACCGTATGTATATATGTTTTTTTTTGTTTTTTTTTTATGTTTGTTCGCGCAGAACTCCGTCGTTTATGGACCGATTTGTTTTTTTTTCGACCGAAAATAGATAGGTACTCCCAAGGTGGTCCCATTTTAAGGACGTCAGGATTTGATGATGGCATCCTGGAGAAATCGAAGGGAACTTTTAAAAATTGTAGGGGCATCTAGGGAATTTGTAAATTCTTTTACTAAGGGCTTTAAAGTAGTACAACTTAATGAAGGTCTGGAGTCGATCTGATGATGGAGACGAAAGACAGTAGAAAGAATTCCCTAACGATATACAGCAGTTACCTTGTGTTTGGGCTTGATTAATTTGTACTGTCGAGAACTTTACACCTAGATAGATAGATAGATTTTCAGTCAACACGTCACTAGAAATGGTGAAAAAAAAAATTTAACAAAAAAGAAACCGACTTCAAACAAAACTAAAAACTGAAAAATAAAATTTACTTAGCACAAAGTTAGTATATTCTGATTTATCAGATATCATTAAATATAATACTGAAATAACGTGAGGAAAATCCTACAGGGAAGCTATACCGGGACTCTTAGCGACTAAATATTACACGTTCCCTACCTAATGCCTACGGTTGCGAGCCACGGGTAAGCCCTCAGAAGGATGACCCCAGGAAGTAATAACAACTGCCTCTGTGGCGTAGTCGGTAGTGACACCGCCTGCGGCGCTGGAGGTCCTGGGTTCGATTCCCGGGTCGGTCCAAATATTTGTGTCATCTACAAATGTTTGCTTCAGAGTTTGCATGTTTTCTATGTATAATAATGTGAAATATATAAGCATGTCTATCAGTCGTCTAGATCCCAAAACACAAGCTTATATAAGCTTACTTTGGGTTAGATGATGTTGTGTAAGATTGTCCACAATTATTATTTTTAATATTATAACTCATTTAAATTAACGCCGCTGGGATTCCATGTGCGTCAGGTGCATTGAATTGGTCGAGTTTTCAAGAGTCAACAACAATGAAAACTAACAAATATATGTTGTCCTTTTCTTGTAAACAGACTGTCCGCTTTATAAGCTATCTCCGACCAGCTTACCTTGCGGAACGTAGACAGAGAAACGGACATTTAAGTAGTACTAGAAAAGAGACACAAAATATTTAGTAATTTCGGCTTATGTGTCATTTCGTGATCGCTCAGTTCGAAGAACTTTAAGATAATTTTAAAAAGCAATTATTATCTATAGTATGCTGACTCAAACAAATATTTTTAAATATGGACAAAAGAATTCGGAAGTGATTGGCACTGATTGGTTTAACACTAATAATCTTAGCCTGAATGATAACAAAACTAAATGTATTAAATTTACCTTGCCCAATGTAACACAGGCAGAAACCAATGTTCAACTTAATGGCCGAGAGTTGGAACTGGAGAAATGTACGGCGTTCCTAGGGTTGACGATCGATGCTGGATTGCAGTGGGGCCCACATATTGAAAAGCAGGTTGACAGATTAAGTTCAGCAGCATTTGCTGTCCAAAAAATTAGGCACTTGACTGATGAAGACACTGCCGCTGAAAAGGGAAGTCATGGAATCGGCTTATATGGAGCCTTCGCCACTGCTGAGAAACCCCAATATAACCTGTATGCTGATAATGTAAGTGTGTTTGGTGGATTCGAGTTTACTTATGTATTAGTTAAATGTAGCAACAAAACAACGTACCTATTGATAAAATAATAAGCTAAAAATAAAATTGGTTAACAAAATTACAAGTGAACCGTTTGATAACCATGGGTGATATATATTTTTGGAGACAGGTATGTGTTTTATTCAATTTTTTTTTGCATTTCTCCGCCGATCTTAAAATACTCTATACCTACCTCTTATTTCATACTCCATCTTAGAGTTATAAGAGGAGACAAATATATAACCAAGTACACGTTAAAAGAATATCAAGTTTCCGTAACTTTTCTGTCATTCTGTAAAAAAAATGCGAACAAGGTGGCTGAGAGGGAGCAAGAGAGAACTCCACCCCCGATCACCACAATCAGCGTCACAGATTCTCCCAAGCCTATCGGTTTCCATGGCCAGGCGTTTGCAGATGGCGGGTGGGCAACTCAGCGCCTTGTCAGGAGCAAGCACACGTGTTTCCCTCATCTTACAATCCCGGGTTCTTCAAGCTAAGCGTGAAGAGGCACATCACAGGGCCGCCAACTTGAGGACTACTGTCAGAAGTCTTAGGACTGTGAGAGTGGCCCCGAATCGCTTGATGCGCCATTCTTCCGTCAGACTGTCGATGTCAATTTGGCAAGCTTAATATGAAAAAATAGACGGCGGTGGCAGCTTAACATGAGCACGCCCAAGAAGCGGGATTACATCTGAACAAGATATTTTTCACGTACAGCTGGCTGTATTTGTCCAACCCGCTAAGACCTGTAAGAGGTGACTTGACTATACAATAGATTCCCATTTATCCATCTGGTTATTGCTCAATACGATTGCACCAGCATTGTGACAATTCTCTTGTGAGTCACTTCATAAACCATTACAATATTTCGATTTTCACGGAACAAAGCTAAATGTTATTCTGGAACATCATTGGGACGCTGGACAGTACCCAAACCCCTGGGGAATTTTTATTTGGAATCCTGAAACATCCTGCCGAGGGCTTGCTTACCCGGGACTTCCGACTGTAGGCAGTGTGGTTTAGTTGGTAAAAGACCAGCAGAGCATCCATGATGGATTTCTACACATAAAAGTTAGCATACCTACTAAAGAAAAGCAAACTGATCTTATTTCTACTTCAACTTTGCCAGTTCTACATTATGGTGTCAACTAATCTACTCACGACTAGTACAGGGTTTATGCTTGCATATCCTTCCATATTGGGTCCCGCCTTGCTGTCAAAAAACTCAACTGATATAGAAGTAACGTCAACTGAGATGAATTGGATCGGTAAGTGAAAATGATTCTATTTATTTCTTGGCATTTTTAACGAGGGTTACGAGAGTAACCAGGATTATTGCTCAGATCATACAACGCTATCTAATCCCAAAGTAAGCTAGGAATAACCTGCTTGTGTTATGGGTATCAGACCACGGATATAAATACTTATATACTTTAAATACATACATATTATACATAGAAACACCCAGACTCTTGAGACAAACATTTATGGGTCACACAAATATTTGTCTCCGGTGGGAATCGAACCCACGACCTCCAGCGCCGCAGGCGGTATCACTACCGACTGCGCCACAGAGGCAGTCACGCTGCCGTCATGGGCCTGCTTCTGTAAGGACGGTGAGCGACCCTCTCACCGTCCTCAGACCTCCGGTCATGGAGGCCGATAGTCCTCGGCGAAGACACGTCGGCGGCGCCCAGGCCGCCGACTGCGGAACTCGGGTGGGAGAGTTCTCTCCCGTACCCGCCCCGCCACCTCCTTCACGAGCATGTGCATGCGCAGTCCCACTTACTCCCGCTGGAGACCATGGCTCGCACCATGGTCTCGAGCGAGAGAGTGTCCACGTCCAGACCCACTACGAGGACCTGGCGCTGTTGCGCCCACGCCGTGCACTCCACTAGCGTATGGAGCGCTGTGTCATCGCTGCGGTCCTCGCAGTGCTGCCATTCAGCCGTGGTTTCCCGGTGTCTTCGCCACAGATGCCTACCGAAGCTACCGTGCCCGGTAAGTATCTGCGACAACCGGTAGGAGAGAGCACCGTGTCTTCTCTCCAGCCACTCGTTCATGACCGGTCTGACGGCCGCATAATAAAGCACGTATAAAACAAAATAGCTGACAATAAGCAACTATGAGGTGGTTATAAAGTAACTCCTTTTAATTAGTGCCCAAATCCACTCTGACAAACGTTTCTACAGCTCTTAGAAGAGTATTATTTTTGGCTATTTTGTTTGTTGGGCAGGGGCTCTCTTACAACGCACATTTTTTGGTTCGAAACCCTCAGTGCGCGAGTCCGGCTTGCAGTTGACCGGTTTACCGCTCCGCAACTCCTCCGAAAACGGCAGACCTAAATGTATATTAAGTGCCCGTAATGAAATTGACGCATTGTGTGTGATGTGTATATACAGTTTCGGTTATCACACGTACCTTAACTATCCTATTCAGAATTGCCTCATTTGTCTATCTTTGTAACGTAATATCAAGTTTGTTTGCTGTAGATAATTGAAGTAATTGAACTAACTTAACAAAAACAGTAGCTGGCCCCAGGCTTTTCAGCTTGCCAATTCGATTTTGCATTCCTATTCCTAGGGCTGGAAGGCCTGGGTACATCCTTAGAAGGATAACCCTAGGACTTCCGACACAGACTTGGTCCACTATTGCGGACTCTCCTCGTGGTCTTGGATTTTATTCCGCTTCTTTGGGGGTTCGAGTATTATCCGTTCTTTGGGGGTACTATTCCACTTCTTTGAAGGGGTAAAGAGACCCGCCACCGTCGTCGTGGCCTAAATCTTTAATGTCGAGCAGCCAACTCTAGGGCATGGAGACCGGTAGTCCTGATTCTCTCCCGCACAGTCTGCTACTCACTATACTCCTCACAATCTTGAGATATAGTCTAACATAAGGATTATAAGTCTAACATATGGATATATATTTTAGGCGACAACCGTAAGAGCACAGCCATAGTCACCTCAGTTTGAGACCAAACTTCGGTACCTAATGGTGTCCGAAGTCGGCTGTCGAGTACGAGCCCCAGATACTTTGTTGAAGACTCTATGCCGATGCTAATGCGCTCTACTTGTATGCTAGATCTAAATGCAGGCCCCTTCTGAGGTCAATGAAAGCGCAGAGTCTTGGAAAGGCCCACCTCCAGACTCAATCATCGTATTCGACCTACGACTTGAACTACACTGCCGTAGCTTCTAGTGCTGCGTCTTGGTGTGTTGCTCATAGCGCCAATACGTGGGTGTCGTCAGAGTAACTGGTTACGCTGACACCTCTGAACAACGTACTGCGCAGCAGTCAATCGTAGCCAATTTTCCACAAGACCGATCCTAGGAACTATACCTGTGGAAGATACCTATCTCTCGCCGTGCCGAAACCAACTCGGGTTCGTTATGCTGCTACAATATGGTAAAGATAGCCGCGATCGTCTGGGTAATTTGCACTTCGTTAATATTCTGAGATGTCTACCTACGCGTCTGTGCGAAAGAAAAAGAAATATTGGAATAGAATAAAAATAACTATGTTCTTTGATCATAATTAGATAATAATTGAAGACGTGAGTGAATGAAGGGGTTATGCAACATTTTTTGAAAAATTTTTTTTTTCATTGAATGAAGGTGATAGATGCTAATAAACTATATTAAACCTTAAAGTGACGTGAATTAGGCTTAGTTTTAGAATAAATAATTCATGAAGGGGCTATGTACCAATATAAAATAATAATCGCACTGAATGAAAGTGATATGGGCACTTAACATATTTTTAATCTAAACATTCTAAATTTAAATGACTTTCGTGCGTGGATGAATGAGCCAAGTGCCAGCAAAAGCGCGGGCGCTTCGCGTTATGGTGGATGAAGGTGTTATGTGACGCACTTGCCCCTTTCTTCCATTCTGCGTCGTGTTTAATCTCGCTGCAGTGCCGTGTAATTTGAATGTAGGAGCTATGTGATCGACTTGTCTCTTTCTTAAATTTCGCCTCGTGTATATTTGTCTTTTTCTTTCATTTCATGTCATGTTTAATTGCGCTAAAACACGGGCCACGGACGCATGTCACGAGTATTTTTTTTTCTTTACGTGAGGGAAAATCCTCATGGATGTTATGCCGGACTCCTACCGAGTAAAAGACCTCACGTAACGCCCAACAGCCTATGGTTGTGAACCCCGGGTAAGCCCTCGGAAGGATGTCCCAGGACTCCCAACTGACCCACGGTCACCACTGCGACCTCGCCCAGGGGGTGATTCGGGTGCTATCCCGCTTCTTGGGGGGTTTCGGGTGTGATCCCGCTTCTAAGGGGGGGCATGCGTGAGTTCCTCGCGTCACGCTGCCGTCTTATGCCTGCTTCTGTAAAGACGATAAGCGACCCTCTCATCGCGCTCAGACCCCCAGTCATGGAGGCCGATAGTCCTCGGCGAAGACACGTCGGCGGCGCCCAGGCCGCCGACTGCGGAACTCGGGTGGAAGAGCTCTCTCCCGCACCCGCCCGCCGCCTCCTTCACGAGCATTACCTGTTCGCAGAAAGAGGCGGCGCAGTCCCACTTACTCACGCTGGAGATCAGGGCTCGCACCATGATCTCAAGCGAGAGAGTGTCCACGTCCAGACCCACTACCAGAGCCTGGCGCTGTTGCGCCCACGCCGTGCACTCCACTAGCGTGTGGAGCGCTGTGTCATCGCTGCGGTCCTCACAGTGCTGAAATTCAGCCGTGGTTTCCCGGTGTCTTCGCCACAGATACCTACCGAAGCTACAGTGCCCGGTAAGTATCTGTGACAACCGGTAGGAGAGAGCACCGTGTCTCCTCTCCAGCCACTCGTCCATGACCGGTCTTACGGCCGCGATTGTGGCGAATCCCCCCTTTGGTTGCTTAAGTCGCACCTTCCATGTCTCCACGGTTTCCTGGTGGATTAGGAACCAATGGGGCCTCGATTTCTCGAGACGCAGGCTTTTAGCCCCGCTCCAGCACCTCCTTGCGCCATCCGAACAGTGACGCGAGGGCTGTCGCTTCCAGGTCCCATGGAGGGGTTCTGGCTTGGAGACATACCGTCGCACCGGTGATCTTGCGGTATCCTCTTATCACCCTGACGGCCATCGCTCTCTACGGGCTCAGCAATCTTGCCACATTGCTGGCCGTCAGGGTCTCCGTCCATATGGGGGCCCCGTATAGGGTCATGCTTCGCACGCTCCACAGGTACAGTCTTCTGTAGGGAGCGTTGATGGGTCCACTGATGTTGTGGCTTGGAGACATGCCGCCTCACCGGTGATCTCGCGGTATCCTCTTATCACCTTGACGGCCATCGCTCTCTGCGGGCTCAGCAATCTTGCCACATTGCTGGCCGTCAGGGTCTCCGTCCATATGGGGGCCCCGTATAGGGTCAAGCTTCGGACGCTCCACAGGTACAGTCTCCTGTAGGGAGCGTTGATGGGTCCGCTGATGTTGGGCATCAGCCGCGCGAATGCGGCTGATGTTCCCCTCAGTTTTGGGACCAAACTTCGGAAGTGATGTCCGAAGTTCCACCGGCCATCGAGTACGAGCCCCAGATACTTCATTGAGGGCTCGATGCCGATGCTGACGCCCCCTACTTGTAGGCTGGATCCCGCAGGTGGCCCCATCCGAGGTCCGTGGAAGCACAGAGCCTCGGATTTATGAAGTGCGACCTCGAGACCCAGCCGCTGAATCCGACCCACAACTTGACACCGATTCTACACGTAGTAAGATTGTAGTACACAACGTTCAAATGAGCAAAATAAGCAGAAAGTAAATTTCAGGGATGGTATTAAATGGATAAGGGTAGAGGAATTCGGTGCATTTTTATAGAAATAAAGTTATGTTGAGATGGCGCCGTTTAGAGTAGTAGATATATTTAAAAAAGAGGACAAGTAGAAGACTTTGTAGTGGAACGGGTTCAAGAAAAATATGGTACAATTTCAGAAAAAAAGAAAGCTAATATTATAGAACAGTTAAAATGTGTTAAACCGGAATATCGGTATTATTGTGAAACTATTTTAGGGTAAGATTAAGAATTGATTATGTAGTTGACCCATTCATCTTTTATTTTCGTATGCAACTTCTATTTTAAGAGATGAATGAAGGGGTTATGTACGGTTTTTTTTAATAAATACAAATCCTTACACTTTTTAAAAAAAATCCACTCCATTTTAGTAGACGTGTTTATTCACTATATTTTACGTAAAAAACTTGGTAGATAAATACAACAAAAAGCGATTTATTTCAATCACAAGTAACGAAATTTGAAACCCATTTTCTCAAATTTTACAAATTTTATTATATCTCCTTCATCCACTCATGTCTTCAATTATGTTAAAATATTTAAAAATTAATAATTATAATTCTATTTATCTTCTACAGTCACAAGTAACGGCATCGGCGGTATCTTCGGCTTCCTCATCTTATCGCCTATTATGCAAATATACGGAAGAAAAGTTACCCATGTCGTCGACGGTTTGTTCCTCCTTATAGGCTGGATAATATTTTGTTCTAGCTAATAACGTCACGACCCTTTTGGCAGCAAGAATCATCCAAGGTTTTGATTTTGGTACTCTCTATATTAATGTTACTATTGTTTGCGAATATTCTGACCCGAAAAGAAGAGGTTACTTCATAACGTTCCAGAAAGTAACAATAGCCACGGGAATTCTTATGTGTCATGCTTTATCTCTGATATGGGACTGGCGTCAAATAGCAATATTTGCTCTTATCTTACCTATAACATCGATACTTATGACTTATTTCTGGCCAGAAAGCCCATATTACTTAGCAATGAAAAGTCGCTTTGAGGAAAGTGAAAAGTCATTCGTCTGGCTTCATGGCAGGTCTAATATGAAAGAGTTCCATCTATTGCAAGCGTCTCAAATGCAGAAGAAAGAGAAAGTCTCCAGTAAAAAGAGTTACAAGTTCTTATTCAAAAGAGAGTTTTTAAAGCCGTGTATGATAACATTTCTTTTGTCGTCCATTCTAGAGTTCAGTGGCAGATATTATTTTATGGTGTTCGCTATACAACTGATGGTAGAATTAATAGAAGATAAGTCACTTGCATTATATCTGACTGTAGGTTCAGATACATTAGCGCTGATATCTTTGCTGTTCTCATCTTTCATCATCACTTACTTTAAAATACGAACAGTTTTGTTCTCATTTGGTGTCACAATAATTCTTATAATGATGATAATCTGTTTGGTTATAGTTTTTAAAGCATCATCTGTAGTTTGGCTGGCACCAACGTTAATCCTCATATTAAATGTCGTAACGAATTGTGGGATTACACCTGTGTGTTTTACGTTCTTTGGTGAAATATTTCCATTGGAATACAAAGGCTGGGGGTCTTGCATAAATGGATTTATATATATGTGTATGTACACACTTTTATTGAGACTGACGCCATATTTAATAAAGAACACTGGTGTTGGCGGTGTGTTTGGTGTATATGGTATAATTGTAGCTGTAAGTTTGCTTGTATTGTATTTTATAGTCTCAGAAACTAAAGATAGAACTTTGCAAGAAATCGAAAATGAAATTACAGGCATTGTTTTATTAGACAGTGATGAAATGTTGCAAATTAAACAAGATAATGAAACATATGCTGCTACAGTCGTTAAATAACTATAGGTTTGGTTGTTCCGAGTAGGTTTCGGTGGCTAAGTGGTTAAGGCGTCCGCGCGGTATGCGAGCAGACGCAGGTTCGAATCCTGCTCGAAACCAATTCTTTTTTCCATAATTTAAATTTCTGATTGAGTGAATTAGCATACTAATTGCTTTTCAAAATTATCTTATAGTATATCCATTTTAAAATCAAAAGTATTTGATGTGACCTAGCGATATTTTCGACGCGATGCTGTTTACAATGCTTAATATTACAATTTTAGTAGATACTCAATAGTTGTATTTGTATTCAAAAAGTTGTTTTCTTTGATTCTTGTATTTGGGCCTATTACGACTGATTAGTAAGCTGTGGTGAACATTGTTCGTGGTCAATTTAGTTATACTATTGAATGTAATGATCTGTGTGTAATTAATCACTGTTTGTTTACCCAAATAAATGGAAAAAAAATTGAAAAAGTCAAATATTTTTTTTATTACGACACTGTTTAGCTATTTAAACTTTCAAGGTCACTAACACAGAGTTAACGGGATATTTACCATGTATTACTGAGTTTTTCCGATATTTCGACGCTGTTGCAAGCGCCACGTTTTTTGGATTGACCAATATATATATATTTATAAATGTGGATGTATACTATGCACATTCACATTTCACCTTATAGTTTTATGTCCCACGTAATAGGTGGTGAGCTTAGGAGTATAAATAAGAAGGTAGGTGAGCCTATGGCCGTGTTGAAATGGACAGGCGCAGGTTGCCGCGACCCGCAGTTGAAATTTTCAAGCTGCCCACATAGGACCTTCAACTTGGCTTAACGATTGTTATTTTACTGAATACCGGGTTTCATTTCGAATTTTCGTTCTCTACGCAATGGATCTTTTTGCGAACGATTTCCCTTAGTCGCCTCTTACGATGGAAAGTTGTCACCGCAGCCTATGGACGTTTATAGCAACATAAGCTTATAAGTTAAAGGAAGGCTTTTTATTAGTAAAAGCTTCACTACATAGTATAAAACAAAGTCGCTTTCTCTGTCCCTATATCCCTATTTATGCTTAAATCTTTAAAACTACGCAACGGATTTTGATGCTGTTTTTTTTCAATAGATAGAGTTTCTTTTTTTATACCACTAGAGTGGCAGACAAGCATACGGCCCCACCAGATGTACCGGTGGTCACCGCAGCCTATGGACGTTTGCAACACCAGAGGCACCACAATCGCGCTGCCGACCCTTTAAAAACCTTCTAAGTCCCCTTTTGAAGAACCCCATACTGTAGGCGTTTGGGAAAACCGAAGCAGGGAAGATCATTCCACAACCTAAGCGTACGCGGAAGAAAGCCTCTATTAGATCTCACCGTGCTCGAGCGCTCAGGACGCAACGTATGAGGATGAACACCCTGTCTATGGCGAGCGGTGCGATGATAGAATGTAGCCGTAGGCATCATATCAAACTTCAGAGCACAAACCGTTGTACAGGCGGTAGAACACACACAGAGAAGCAAAGTCTCTCCTGTCACTAAGAGGTTCCACATCACCTGCAAGTATGGGATCGTTGACAACTCTCATAGCTCGCCTTTGCACCGAGTCAAATGGACGAAGCTGGTATTCGGGTGCCCCCGCCCAGAGGTGACAGCAGTACTCCATATGCGGACGCACTTGCGACTTATAGTCTTAGAGTGATTGAAGAGGAAGGTTTATATGTATTAAGTATCAGCATTGCACCCGTGCCAAGCCGGGGCGGGTCGCTAGTACATTTATAAATTGAACTAGCGACCAGCCCCGGCTTCGCACGGGTGCAATGCTGATACTAAATACAAATACTATTTAATAAATGTTATTATACATAAAAACCTTCCTCTTCAATCACTCTCTTAAAAAAAGCCGCATCAAAATCCGTTGCGCAGTTTTAAAGATTTAAGCATACATAGGGACAGAGAAAGCGACTTTGTTTTATACTATGTACTTAGTGATATGTTTCTGAATAACTATTTATTAATGCCTTTCGGCGTCCATGCATGCGTCCAAACCAAACGTAAGGAGTGATGGATATTTACCATTAGGTACTCAGTTCGACGTGCAGGCAACCCTGGGTTATGTTCCCGTCGTCGCACAGTGTTGCGACTCCATACAACGATTTACCATAAATCTAACTGTGGGGAAATCTTACGTTTAATTTAATATAAACAGAAATGTGACCAAAATAAAGAAGATTTACGATAAAAACAACGGTCAAGTGCGAGTCGGACTCGAGCTAGGAGGGCCCCGTACCAAAAAAAAACGGCCCAAATCACATTTATTGTATGATAGCCCCTCTCTTACTATTTTTCTCTGCTTTTAGTATTTATTGTTGTTATGGTATCAACAGAAATACATCATATTATGTATGTATGCAGAAATATATTATGTGTGAATATTTCAACTATCCAGCTGTTACGGTTTATGAGATACAGCCTTGTGACACACAGGCAGTTAAGACTCCCTAATAGGGTTCCGTTTTTACCCTTTGGGTACAGAACCCTACGAAAAGATGTAAAAATTACTTCCATCAGGATCTACATAGTAAGTACTCTACCTTCTTTATGTTTGAAGGTGATCTTAGTTTACTGTAAATAAAACAACGTTTTTTTTTAAAAGAACGAAAATTATGGTCACATTATTAATATTAAGTTTATTGATACTTGTAAAACAATCTCATTTTAGGTTTATCTTGAATTTTGGTATTATAAAATGCTAGGTACTTAGTACATCAACCTACTTACTATGTTTCCGCTACGATAAATCTAAAGCTCTAAAGCTATGATTATTGAATAAAATAGTGATAATATTGAAAAATTATCTTCATTGATGACTTATGTAAATATCAGTTAGCCGCAAATTCTAATAATTCAGTAGTGTCAGGCTTAAACTAAGTCAAAAATTCAACTAATTTCGTAGCTAAAATTAATGACGGCTAACCACTTCTAGCTCCACCGCGCTCGGTGGTAAAGCTACGGATGTTATTCCAAATATTGCATTATCAAATCTGTAGTTTTTTTTACAATTTGTATCCATGGCTATTAAGTTTCAAGACAAATTTTATAATTAGTATTTATTGTTTGCGATATTCTACAACTTGAACATGTACACACAATACATCTTGCACGATGTACTCATTTTCATTAAAAAAAATAATTTTACTTAATAATGTCCTAAAATAATTTTGGAGACTCGTACATGTTTATAATAAGTTAATAAAAATTGACTGCCTCTGTGGCGCGGTCGGTAGTGATACCGCCCGCGGCGCTGGAGGTCCTGGGTTCGATTCCTGGGTCGGTCCAAATATTTGTGTGATCCACAAATGTTTGTTTCGGAAGTTTGGGTGTTTTCTATGTATAATATGTATGTATTTAGAAATATATAAGTAAGTCTATCAGTCGTCTAGATCCCATAGCACAAGCTTATAGCTTAGTTTGGGCTAGATGATGTTGTGTGAGAATGTCCAACAATATTTATTAAAAAAAAAAAAAAAAAAAAAAAAAAAAAAAAAAAAAAAAAAAAAAAAAATAATTATAATGTTCATAAATAGCATCGTTTTTATTGTATGAGTAGCTAAACGTTAAAATCCGCAAAATTCACGTTATTTTTTTGACAGATTCGAGAACTGGCAATGAAATAACTCAGTTTGAGCACGTCTGAGCACCCTGAGAGTTTTAGAGTATATTTTTTCTTCCCTCATCTCTCAAAAAATTAAATATGTGATATGAAGTGATTTTTCTAAAAGTCGAATCAAAGTGGGGATCTCTATCTTTAATTTTTGGTGTTAAAAAAAGGATTACTACTTAAAAACTTCACACATATTAAACTTTTAAAATAGCTAATAAGATAAGACTATATAGAATATATTTATAATATATTTAAGAATATTACAGGTACAGTAAAAAAATAATTTTACGTGTAATTGTAGCAATAAAGTTATTCGTGCGCACGCAGACTAATTCAATACATCAACAACACTAAAGTTTACTGCCCCACTACTATCATAATAGCATATCTAAAAAAATATGACTACCTTCAGGTGATAAAACAGGTATTCTAAAATAGGTTGTAACATTATTGATTGCTGCTCCGCTCCTATTCGTCTTAGCGTGATGTTATATAGCCTATAGCTATTCTCAATAAAGGGACTATCAAACTGTAAAATAATTTTTGAAATCCAACCAGCAGTTACTGAGATCCTAGCGTTCAAACAAACAAACAAACAAATTCTTCAGCTTTATAATATTTGTATGGATGAGTCTTCGTGAATGTATAATATTACCTACATTGACACTGCCTGCCACTGAAAAGGAAAGTCATGGAATCGGCTTATACGGAGTCTTCGCCACTGCTGAGGAACCCCAATATAACCTGTATGCTGATAATCTAAGTGTGTTTGGTGGATTCGAGTTTACTTATGTATTAGTTAAATGTATCAACGAAACACCGCATTCTTGATAAAATAATCAGCTAAAAATAAAATTGGTTAACAAAATTACAAGTGAACCGTTTGATAACCATGGGTGATATGTATTTTTGGAGACAGGTGTGTGTTTTGTTCAATTTTTTTTTGCATTTCTCCGCCGATCTTACAATACTCAAGTTGACGACCTACATACCTCTTATTTCATACTCCACCTTAAAGTTATAGGAGGAGACAAACATATAACCAAGTAAATGTAAAAAAAAAATTAAGTTTATGTAAAAAAATGCGAACAAGGTGCCTGAGAGGGAGCAAGAGTGTACTCTCCCCGGATCATCACAATCAGCGTCACAGATTCTCCCAAGACTATCGGTTTCCATGACTAGGTGTCTGAGGATGGCGGGTGGGCAACTCAGCGCCTTGTCAGGAGTAAGCACACGTGTTTCCCTCACCTTACAATACCGGGTTCTTCTAACGGAGCGTGAAGAGGCACATCACAGGGCCGCAAACTTGAGGACAACTGTCAGAAGTCTTAGGACTGTGAGGAGTCCTCGTCATTACATATAAATAATCTAATTATTTCGAAATTATGACATACGCCCGACTGTGAGAGTGGCCCCGAATCGCTAGATGCGCCATTCTTCTTCCGTCAGGCTGGCGATGTCAATTTGGCAAGCTTAATATAAAAATTAGACGGTGGTGGCAGCTTAACATGAGCACGCCCAAGAAGCGGGATTACATCTGAACTGGATATTTTTCACGTACAGCTGGGCGTCTTGGTCCAACCCGCTAAGACATGTAAGAGGTGACTTGACTATACAATAGATTCCCATTTATCCGTCTGGTTATTGCTCAACACGAATGCACCAGCTTTGTAACAATTCTCTTGTGAGTCACTTCATAAACCATTACAATATTTCGATTTCACGGAACACTGCTAAATGTTATCCTGGACCATCCTTGGGACGCTGGATAGTACCCAGACCCCTGGGGAATGTTTGTTTGGAATCCTGAAACATCCTGCCGAGGGCTTGCTTACCCGGGACTTCCGACTGTAGGCAGTGTGGTTTAGTCGGTAAAAGTCCAGCAAAGCATCCATGATGGATTTCTACACAAAAAAGTTAGAATAATAAAGAAAAGCAAACTGATCTTGTTTTCACTTCAACGTTTCCAGTTCTACATTTTAGTGTCAACTAATCTTCTCAAGACTAGTACAGGGTTCATGCTTGCATATCCTTCCATATTGGGTCCCGCCTTGCTGTCAAAAAACTCAACTGATATAGAAGTTACGTCAACTGAGATGAATTGGATCGGTAAGTAAAAATAAACAAAATGAAAATGATTCTATTTATTTCTTGGCATCTCAAACTCAAAAAAACATTTATTTCGCATAACCCTAATACATAGGCACTTGCGACACGTCAATGAATACAATGCAAATAGTACCACCGGTTCGGAACGCGGCCCGCTTGAGAAGAACTGGCAAGAAACTCGACGGGCTTTTCTTTTTGTGCTCTATTTACAAAATTTAAACTAAAAATCACAAACTATTGCTTGAGAATGCAGTAGAGCAAGCAGATCATTTCCAGGCTTCCTTGTCAAGCAAATAATCGTCAACTGAATAGTAGCCCCTGCGGTACAATTTACTTTTTATACACTTTTTAAACTTATTTAAGGGCATACTTTTTATTTCATTTGGAAGCCTGTTGTAAAAACGTATACAGTTACCCAGGAAGGAATTACTGACTTTTTTCAGTCTACACTGATGACAAGCAAGGTTATCTTTATGTCGGGTATTTACACTGTGTATATCGCTTAACTTAACGAAACTAGATAGATTCTTTTGCACATACATAAGATTTTCAAAAATATATTGTGATGCTACAGTCAGAATATTTACCTCTTTCAATTATTTGCGCAGAGAGACCCTTGGACCTAATCTATATGTCGCAGGCATTTTGTATGAATCCGCCGTTTACAAACGGCGTCGTCATTTTACAAACGCTCGCTGTTATGTAATATGCCGAAGGCAAAATGACAACTCGTTAATTAGATAAAATTTCAACGTTGGCTATAGTTTTAGGGTGACCATGAAGAAAACACAGTTTGGACAAATCAGACTTTATTTAAAGCCCTCTATTCCCAGTTATCGCCACTGGCTTTGTCGCCACTGCTGATAAATGGGAAAATATTCCCGACTGTTACCAGTGATGACGATTGACACATGCTATGTTGCCAGTGGTGACAAATGGTAAAAAAAAACATCCCCATTATCACCAGTGGGGACAAACGACACAAAAATAGTCTCAAATATGTCGTCTACCAAGCAGGACATACACAAGAATGAGCGGTTCGATAAATAGTTTGTTGTGATAGCTGCGCAATCCGACTTGGTTAGGTTAGGTTAGAAGGCTAATGCGGGAGCGGAGCGGAGCGTAGCTTCCGCATTAAGCCTTCGTGGTTTTTTTTTAACAATGTGGTGGTAAAATAATAAAAAAACACTACTTAAATAGTAGTACTAGGACCAAGAAGCGCAGAAAAATGACTTACCACTACATGGTTATAAAAAAAATAACCACGAAGGCTTAATGCGGGAGCTACGCTCCGCTCCGCTCCCGTATTAGCCTTCTAACCTAACCTAACCAAGTCGGATTACGCAGCTATCACAACGAACTATTTGTCGAACCGCTCATTCTTGTGTATGTCCTGCTTGGTAGATGACATTTGAGACTATTTTTCACAACCAGATTCTATGGACACTTTAGCATTTTTTAGATGCCGGATAACCTCAAAAATCTTCTCAGTTGTCCACGGTTTTTTTTATTGTTTCTGCTTGACGATCGTAAAGTTTTTTTAATTCACCGTAATAAATGTCCTTAGAGTCACAATTATTTTGTGACAAATCTGTTAAACACTTGGTATTTGCACTTTTTTCAATAACTTTTTGCGTAACAAAATCACTACTGGACGCCATTTTGTTTGTTTTGGCCAACAGCGACACGCGTGGTAAAAAACAGAACTAAATACTTCAATTTGCCGCGGCATTATGTATTCGGCGTTTCAATCGTAAATCAAATGTTTAGGCATAATATATAATGACACGGCATTATACATTTTGCCTTCGGCATATTACATAACAGCGAGCGTTTGTAAAATGACGACGCCGTTTGTAAACGGCGGATTCTTACAAAATGCCTGCGACATATATATGGCTCTTATGGCTCGTTTTTGTAAAACAAAAATTGAATTTATATCTGCGGCATTACCCCACAGTAGAATACCGTAAGACATAACACTGTGGAAGTAACTGAAATAAACTATTCTAGCTGTATCTACATCAGTCAAATGCCTAATCTTTTGTACCACAAATGCTGCTGAACTTAACCTGCCTGCTAGCTTTTCAATATGTGGACCCCACTGCAATCCAGCATCGACCGTCAACCCTAGGAACGCCGTAGATTTCACAAGTTCCAACTCTCGGCCATTAAGTTGAACATTGGTTTCTGCCTGCCTGCAATCTTTAGCGAGGGTTACGAGAGTAACCAGGATTAATGCTCAGATGATGATCATATTAATTGCGGAATAGCAACTCAGCCGTGATGACTAGGTAGAATAGTGCACAGCATCGACAGTAAACCACGAATAGTTTACATAGTGTTTACTAGAGCGTGCTGCTAGGATTGTAAATACGTAATCATGGCCCCGGAACTATAAGACCGATTTGAAAAATTCTTTTACTGTTGGGAAGCTACACTCTCTGCGGTGAACATAGGCTACATTTTATTCCCGTATTCCCACGGGAACGGGAACTACGTACGTAGTAGTGAGTGACAGCTAGTATAGTAACTATGTAGTCTAGGGCCGTCAGGGTTGCCGCCCGTATAGAGACCCCGCATGCATAGGCCTTGCTCCGCGCGACCCGAAGTTTTATAAATTTTACTTTCATTGTTGAGAGAAGTAACAATATTTTTATTTTTATTCATACCGTCCCCATTTTATTAAAATGATTGACGCTTTCTCTATTCTGTCAAAATATCTTTGCGAAAAAGTAAATCAATTATGAAAACACTTATAACTGCGACAAATTCTAAACCTATGCCATGAGACCATGTTGCGAGCCATGATCTCCAGCGGGAGTAAGTGGGACTGCGCCGCCCCTATCTGCGAGCAGGTCATGCATGTGAAAGAGGCGGCGGGTCGGGAACGGGAGACAACTCTCCCACATGAGTTCCGCAGTCGGCGGCCTTGGCGCCGCCGAACGTGTCTTCCGAAACCCCCCAAAACCGTCCGAAGACTATCGGCCTCCATGACCGGGAGCCTGAGGGCGGTGAGAGGGTTGCTTACCGTCCTTACAGAAGCAGGCCTATGACGGCAGCGTGAGGTGAGGGATTCACGCACACCCCTCCTTAGAAGCGGGATCACACCCGAAACCCCCCAAAGACACGGGATAGCACCCGAACCGCCCGGCGCGGCGAGGCCGCAGTGGTGGCCGTAGGTCTGTTGGGAGTCCTGGGACATCCTTCCGAGGGCTTACCCGGGGCTTCAAACCATAAGCTGTTGGGCGTTGCGTGAGGTTTTTTAGTCGGTAGGAGTCCGGCATAGCATCCGTGATGGATTTTCCCTCACGTTAAAAAAAAGCGTAAGTTTATAAGTCAAAAAGGGTTATAAGAGCAATTATTGTTTTGCTGTTATGTTTTTAATCATATTAAAACCCATATAAGCAGAATAAGCGGAAACGGAATAAGCGGAATAAGCGGAACCACCATAATAAAGTCTAAACTATGTCATATAGAAGTGCTTTGGCTTTTAACGAGTATTTTTGTTGCTATTATAAGTATCTCTTGTTTTTCACCATAATAAAGCACGTATAAGAAAAAATTGCTGACAATAAGCAACTATGAGGTGGTTATAAAGTAACTCCTTTCAATTTGTGCCCAAATCCACTCTGACAAACGTTTATACAGCTCTTAGAAGAGTATTATTTTTGGCTTTTAAGCCTATATTTTGTTTGTTGGGCGGGGGCTCTCATACAACGCACATTTTTTGGTTCGAAACCCTCAGTGCGCGAGTCCGGCTTGCAGTTGACCGGTTTACCGCTCCGCAACTCCTCCGACAACAGCAGACCTAAATGTATATTAAGTGCCCATAATGAAATTAACACGTTGTGTGTGATGTGTATAAATATACAGTTTCGGTTATCACACGTACTTAACTATTCTATTCAGAATTGCCTCATTTGTCTATCTTTGTAACGTATTAACAAGTTTGTTTGCTGTAGATAATTGAAGTAATTGAACTAACTTAACAAAAACAGTAACTGGCCCCAGGCTTTTCAGCTTGCCAATTCGATTTTGCATTCCTATTCCTAGGGCTGGAAGGCCTGGGTACATCCTCTGAAGGATAACCCCAGGACTTCCGACACAGACTTGGTCCAGTATTGCGGACTCTCCCCGTGGTCTTCATTTTATTCCGCTTCTTTGGGGGTTCGAGTATTATCCGTTCTTTGGGGGTAATATTCCACTTCTGAGGTCAATGAAAGCGCAGAGTCTTTGAAAGGCCCACCTCCAGACTCAATCATCGTATTCGACCTACGACATGAACTACACTGCCGTAGCTTTTAGGACTGCGTCTTGGTGTGTTGCTCATAGCGCCATTACGTGGGTGTCGTCGGAGTAACTGGTTACGCTGACACCTCTGAACAACGTACTGCGCAGCAGTCAATCGTAGCCAATTTTCCACAAGACCGATCCTAGGAACTATACCTGTGGAAGATACCTATCTCTCGCCGTGCCGTAACATACTCGGGTTCATTATGCTGCTACAATAGGGCGAAGATAGCCGCGATCGTTTGGGTAATTTGCACTTCGTTAAAATTCTGAGATGTCTATCTACGCGTCTGTGCGAAAGAAAAAGAAGTATTGGAATATAATAAAAATAACTATGTTCTTTGATCATAATTTGATAATAATTATGTTGAAATATTAAAAAATTAATAATTACAATTCTATTTATCTTCTACAGTCACAAGTAACGGCATCGGCGGTATCCTCGGCTTCCTCATCTTATCGCCTATTATGCAAATATACGGAAGAAAAGTTACCCATGTCGTCGACGGTTTGTTCCTCCTTACAGACTGGATAATATTTGTTCTAGCTAATAACGTCACGACCCTTTTGGCAGCAAGAATCTTACAAGGTTTTGATTTTGGTACTATCTATATTAATGTTACTATTGTTTGCGAATATTCTGACCCGAAAAGAAGAGGTTTCTTCATAACGTTCCAGAAAGCAACAATAGCCACGGGAATTCTTATGTGTCATGCTTTATCTCTGATATGGGACTGGCGTCAAATAGCAATATTTGCTCTTATCTTACCTATAATATCGATACTTATGACTTATTTCTGGCCAGAAAGCCCATATTACTTAGCAATGAAAAGTCGCTTTGAGGAAAGTGAAAAGTCATTCGTCTGGCTTCACGGCAGGTCTAATATGAAAGAGTTCCATCTATTGCAAGCGTCTCAAATGCAGAAGAAAGAGAAAGTCTCCAGTAAAAAGAGTTACAAGTTCTTATTCAAAAGAGAGTTTTTAAAGCCGTGTATGATAACATTTCTTTTATCGTCCGTTCTAGAATTCAGTGGCAGATATTATTTTATGGTGTTCGCTATACAACTGATGATAGAATTAATAGAAGATAAATCACTTGCATTATATCTGACTGTAGGTTCAGATACATTAACGCTGATATCTTTGCTGTTCTCATCTTTCATCATCACTTACTTTAAAAGACGAACAGTTTTGTTCTCATTTGGTGTCACAATAATTCTTATAATGATGATAATCTGTTTGGTTATAGCTTTTAAAGCATCATCTGTAGTTTGGCTGGCACCAACGTTAATCCTCATATTAAATGTCATAACGAATTGTGGGATTACACCTGTGTGTTTTACATTCTTTGGTGAAATATTTCCATTGGAATACAAAGGCTGGGGATCTTGCATAAATGGATTTATATATATGTGTATGTACACACTTTTATTGAGACTGACGCCATATTTAATAAAGAACACTGGTGTTGGCGGTGTGTTTGGTGTATATGGTATAATTGTAGCTGTAAGTTTGCTTGTATTGTATTTTATAGTCTCAGAAACTAAAGATAGAACTTTGCAAGAAATCGAAAATGAAACGACAGGCATTGTTTTATTAGACAGTGATGAAATGTTGCAAATTAAACCAGATAATGAAACATATGCTGCTACAGTCGTTAAATAGCTATAGGTTTGGTTGGTTCCGAGTAGGTTTCGGTGGCCCAGTGGTTAAGGAGTCCGCATGGTATGCGAGAATACGCAGGTTCGAATCCTGCTCGAAACCAATTTTTTTTTCTATAATTAAAATTTATGATTGAGTGAATTACCATGCTAATTGCTTTTCAAAATTATCTTATAGATTATATCCATATAAAATTTTAAAATTAAAAGTCTTTGATGTGACCCAGCGATATTTTCGACGCGATGCTGTTTACAATTGCTTAATATTACAATTTTATTAGATTTATAGATATTAATTTTAGTAGATACTTAATAGTTGTCTTTGTATTCAAAAGGTTTTCTTTGTATTCAAAAAGTCGTTTTGTTTGATTCTTGTATTTGGGCCTATTACGACTGATTAGTAAGCTGTGGTGAACGTTGTTCGTGGTAAACTTAGTTATACTATTGGATAAAACCGTGTGTAATTTATCACTGTTTGTTTACCCAAATAAATGGAAAATAAATTAAAAAGTCAAATATTTTTTTTATTACGACACTGTTTAGGTATTTAAACTTTCATGGTCACTCTAATAATAGTGTGAGAGTTAATGGGATATTTACCATGTAGTATTGAGTTTTTCCGAATTTCGTCGCTGTTGCAAGCGCCGCGTTTTGTGGATGTACCTATCTTAATATATAAAACAAAGACGGGTTTGTTACAACATTTATAACTAAAGAACGGCCTTACCGATTTGGCTGAAAATTGGTAGGGAGGTAGCTTAGAACCAGGAAACAGACATAGGGAAGGTACTTTTTATCCCGTTTGACCTCGCTTTTTTTTTTCGCTTTTTTTGGTCGATTCACTATTCTGCTGGCGACGTACACCGGTAGTCCACGTCCTATGCATGAATATGCGCAATTTCTACAATAATGCGACGGGAAACATCTATCGTTAACGAAATTATTCTGACGGGAGTAAATGCGACGGGAACGGGTGATTTAGTCTCTTATGTGACGCATACGAAGTTGCGCGGGTCAGCTAGTATATATATATAAATGTGGATGTATACTATGCACATCCACATTTCACCTTATAGTTTTATGTCCCACGTAATAGGTGGTGAGCTTAGAGTATAAATAAGAAGGTAGGTGAGCCTATGGCCGTGTTGAAATGGACAGGCACAGGTTGCCGCGACCCGCAGTTGAAATTTTCAAGCCGCCCACATAGGACCTTCAACTTGGCTTAACGATTGTTATTTTACTGAATACCGGGTTTCATTTCGAGATTTCCTTCTCGACGCAATGGATCTTTTTGCGAACGATTTCCCTTAGTCGCCTCTTACGATGGAAAGTTGTCACCGCAGCCTATGGACGTTTATAACAACATAAGCTTATTAGTTAAAGGAAGGCGGTTTATTAGTAAAAGCTTCACTACATGATATAAAACAAAGTCGCTTTCTCTGTCCCTATATCCCCTATTTATGCTTAAATCTTTAAAAATACGCAACGGATTTTGATGCGATTTTTTTCAATAGATAGAGTGATTGAAGAGGAAGGTTTATATGTATTTAGTATCAGCATTGCACCCGTGCCAAGCCGGGGCGGGTCGCTAGTACATTTATAAATTGAACTAGCGACCAGCCTCGGCTTCGCACGGGTGCAATGCTGATACTAAATACAAATACTATTTAATGGATGTTATTATACATAAAAACCTTCCTCTTCAATCACTCTCTTAAAAAAAGCCGCATCAAAATCCGTTGCGCAGTTTTAAAGATTTAAGCATACATAGGGACAGAGAAAGCGACTTTGTTTTATACTATGTACTTAGTAATATGTTTCTGAATAACTATTTATTAATGCCTTTCGGCGTCCATGCATGCGTCCAAACCAAACGTAAGGAGTGACGGATATTTACCATTAGGTCAATGATATTTAAGTAAAGATATGCTACCTTCATACAAAACAGCATTCAGTTATTGTTGAGTTATAATTTCACGTGCTTACCTATCGGTATCTAATAGATTTCATCTATGAATGCGATAGAGAATACAAAACATTTAAAACAGAGAGGGATAGCTATCTGTGTCGTTTTGCACACAGCAGCCGACCACAACACGACTTGTTTCGCTCGCAGTTATTAGCCGACTAAATGGAATTATAACAATTGTGTGACTTTGTCCGCAACAGTTTTTGAGCGGTAATGCGATATCTACCTCTTTTTTACTATAATATCATTGCCATTAGGTACTCAGTTCGACGTGCAGGCAACCCTGGGTTATGTTCTCCTCGTCGCACAGTGTTGCGACTCCATACAACGATTTATCATAAATCTAACTTTGGGGAAATCTTACGTTTAATTTAATATAAACAGAAATGTGACCAAAATAAAGAAGATTTACGATTAAAAAACGGTCAAGTGCGAGTCGGACTTGAGCTAGGAGCCCTCCTAGCTCGAGTCCGACTCGCACTTGACCGTTTTTTTTATCGTAAATTTTCTTTATTTTAGTACGTACCGTACCAAAAAAAAACGGCCCAAATCACATTTTTTGTATGATAGCCCCTCTCTTACTATTTTTCTCTGCTTTTAGTATTTATTGTTGTTATAGTATCAACAGAAATACATCATATTATGTATGTATGCAGAAATATATCATGTGTAAATATTTAAACTGTCCAGCTGTTACCGTTTATGAGATACAGCCTTGTGGCACACGGACAGTGAGGACTTCCTAATAGGGTTCCGTTTTGACCCTTTGGGTACAGAACCCTACGAAAAGATGTAAAAATTACTTTTATCAGGATCTACATAGTAGGTACTCTACCTTCTTTATGTTTGAAGGTGGTCTGAGTTTACTGTAAATAAAACAACGTTTTATTTTAAAAAGCACATACATACATACATATAATCACGCTTGTCTCCCATCGGGGTAAGCAGAGACTATGGCTTTCCACTTGCTACGATCCTGACATACAACTTTCGCTTCTTCTACTTTCATAACTGTTTTCATACACGCTCGCCGGTTAAGGGTACTCTTGACCTTGCCTTTTTCCAGAACGTCTCTGATTTGATCGGCATGCGTACGCCGAGGTTTACCCCTACCAGTTTGCCCATTCATTCTCGCCTCATAAATCTGCTTTGTCAGTCTATTCTCATCCATTCTTTCCACGTGTCCAAACCATCTAAGCATCCCTTTTTCGATCTTAGTCACTACATCTTCTGTTATACCACATTTTTCCCTTATCACGCTATTTCTTTTTTTGTCCATTAAAGTCACTCCAGCTATACTTCGCAGACTTCTCATTTCCACTGCATTAATTTTGCTTTCATGCTTCTTCTGCCATACCCAACTTTCACTACCATACATAAGTGTAGGGATGAGCACTCCCCTATGTACAGCCAACCTGGCCTTCTCAGACACATTTTGACTGCTCATAAAGGTGTACATAGCCCCATTCACTTGATTTCCTGCCAAAACTCTTCGCTCAATATCCTGGTCACACTTTCCATCCCTTACAAATTTGGAACCCAAGTATACAAATTCTTTCACCTGTTCCACTCTTTGCCCTTCAATGAAGATTGAGCAATTCGTCATACTTTCTTCTCTTTCAAAAACCATAACTTTCGTCTTGTTTACATTAACTTTCATTCCTCTACTTTTTAGAGCCTCATTCATACTATTAACCATCAGCTGCAATTCCTCCGCTGATGATGCTAATATCACCTGATCATCAGCGTATAGGAGGCATTTGACGGTCAGTTCATTCATTTTTAAACCATACATACTCTCTTGCAGTTCTTTCAGACAACTATCCATGTATAGATTAAACAGCCACGGAGACGCTACACAGCCCTGTCTCACACCCTTTTCAATAATCAAAAAAGCACGAAAATTATATTCACATTATTAAAATTAAGTTTATTGATACTTGTAAAACAATCTCATTTTAGGTTTATCTTGAATTTTGGTATTGTAAAATGCTGGGCAGTACATCAACCTACTTACTATATTTCCACTACGATAAATCTAAAGCTCTTAAGCTATGATTATTGAATAAAATAGTGATAATATTAAAAAATTATCTTCATTGATGACTTATGTAAATATCAGTTAGCTGCAAATTCTAATAATTCATTAGTGTCAGGCTTAAACTAATTCAAAAAGTAGCTAAAATTAATGACGGCTAACAACGTCTAGCTCTACCGCGCTCGGTGGTAAAGCTACGGATGTTATTCCAAATATTGCATTATCAAATCTGTAGTTTTTTACAATTTGTATCCGTATTTATTGTTTGCGATATTCTACGACTTGAACATGTACACACAATAATCTTGCACGATGTACTAATTTTCATTAAAAAAAAAAATTATGCTTAATAATGTCCTAAAATAATTTTTGTACATGTTTATAATAAGTTAATAATTATAATGTTCATAAATAGCATCGTTTTTATTGTATGAGTCCCTGAACGTTAAAATCCACAAAATTCACGTTATTTTTTTGACAGATTCAAGAACTGGCAATGAAATAACTCAGTTTGATCACGTCTGAGCATCCTGAGAGTTTTAGAGTATATTATTTACTAATTAATCCCTCATCTCTCAAAAAATTAGAGATGTGATATGATGTGATTTTTTTAAAAGTCGAATCAAAGTGGGGATCTCTATCTTTAATTTTTGGTGTTAAAAAAAGGATTACTACTTACTTAAAAACTTTATACATATTGAACTTTTAAAATAGCTAATAAGATAGGTAATATACTATTTAAGAATATTAAAATAATGCAACATCAGTAAAAAAATAATTTTACGGGTAATTGTAGCAATAAAGTTATTCGTGCGCACGCAGACTAATTCAATACATCAACAACACTAAAGTTTACTGCCCCACTACTATCATAATAGCATATCTAAAAAAATATTACTACCTTCAGGTGATAAAACAGGTATTCTAAAATAGGTTCTCAATTATCACATAAATAAATCACAAAATAAAATGTTGCAAAAATGCATTTATGATAAAGGATCGCAACACTGTGCGTCGGTGAAAAGGGTTCCAGAGCTTTTTGGGTTGACTCTGTACCGGAAGGGAAGATTTTGAGAGTCTATGTATGTACATACACTGTGCTGTGGATAAGGTACCCCGTGTGGCGAAAGGGCCCCGTGTGGCAACGGAAAAGTGTACAAAATGTCGCCACCCGAATTCATTTCGAGGGTGTCGTAAGAGGCGACTAGGGGAACACTTTCGTAAAACGATCCATTGCGTAGAGAAGGCAAACTGGAAATGAAATCCGGTTGTCAGTAAAGTGACAATCGTTTAGCCAAGTTGAAGGCCTTACGGCGGGCGGCTTGACAAATTTCAACTGCGGGTCGTCACGACCTGCGCCTGCTCATTTCAACACGGCAATAGGCTCGCCACCTATTACGTGGGACATATAACTATAAGGAGCAATGAGGGCGTATAATATGCCTCTGCCTACCCCTTCGGGAATAAAGGCGTGACAAAATGTATGTATGTATGTTCTTACGAACCTACGGACATAACCTAATGCAAACTCACTACATATTTTTGTAAACATCTGTGCTAGAAAACTATGGCGAACAATAAATTTGCCACATCAGCTAGGCTGCCATTAAATTTGCATACCAAGACTTCTTAAACTAGGGCGTTTGTCATATCTATGTTAATATGATTTTATTTAATGTTTACATGACTAAGTACTTGAATTATGAGCAAATGGGTGGAATACTCGTCAATTTATTAACCGACTAGCTGACCCGCGCAACTTCGTTTGCGCCACATAAGAGAGAGTATTACCTGTTTCCGTCGCATTTACTCCCGTCGCGTTGCGTTTACTCCCGTAGCGTCTCGTCGTTAATATTCAATAGATACTACGTGAGAAAGAGAGAGAGAGAGAAAGGTTTCTCGTCGCGTGTATTCCCGTCGCATTATTGTTAAGAACAATTTCGTTTATGAAAGAGGTATCCCGTGGGATTATTGTAGAAAAAAATGTATTGCCATTAAAATGGTTATTGTGCACCAACCCAAAGATAGACACATGCCATCGCGCAATTTTTTTAAAACTTTTTTAAGAGAAACAATTTTGTAGTAGGTACATATTTTTTACATATCTACATATAAATATTTACGCAGCACACGCAACGAAGCTCTCAAAAGGAATAACTGATCCCCCGTTTTTGAAACATTTACTATTACTGCTCCGCTCCTATTCGTCGTACCGTGATGCTATATAGCCTATGACACTCCAAATAACGTAGCTTTCTATTGGTGAAAGAACTATTAAAATTGGTTCAGTAGATCCCGAGATTACCCCTTACAATTTAACAAATATACCAACACACATACTTTACTTCTTTATAATATTAGCTATTATTAGTAATTAGTATTAGTATAGACTACAAAAAACCGGCCAAGTGTGAGTTGGACTCGCCCATGAAGGGTTTCGCAGCAGCGAGTAACACCGAAAATTGCGGTTTATTACGTTTTAAAAAAACTACTAGCTCTATCTTGTTCAAACTAATTTTCGTTGGTAGTTTTTATAGCAATTTACATCATATATTTTTTTTAGGTTTATCATTCTCTTAGTTTAGAAGTTAGAGGGAGGGGACACACATTTTTCCACTTTGGATGTGTCTCTTGCGCAAACTATTCACTTTAGAAAAAAAATGATGTTAGAAACCTCTATAGTATTTTTAAAGACGTATGTATAGATACCCCACACGTATGGGTATGATGAAAAAAAAATTGAGTTTCAGTTCTGAGTATGAGGACCCCCAAAATTTACAGCTTTTTTTTTAGTTTTATATACGAATCTTAATGCGGTTCACAGAATACATCTAGTTACCAAGTTTCAAAAGCATAGGCCTTATAGTTTCGGAGAAAAGTGGCTGTGACACACGGACGGACAGACAGACGGACAGACAGACATGACGATTCTACAAGGGTTACGTTTTTGCCATTTGGCTACGAAACCCTAAAAAGGAGGAGGTTACTCAATTCGACCGTATTTACAAAGTAAAATCAGAATTCTAAGGCCCTCATTTTATGGAAAAAAGGATTTGATGAGTGCAGCCCAGAAAAATTGAAGGGATCCTTCGAAAATTGAAGGGGCAATTTATGTGTTAGTTAATGTTTTCATAGATACCTACTTTCTCGATTTAATGATGGAGTCCCACATAACTCTTCAACGATGAACACCAATAACCTTGTGTTTGGACTTTATTAATTTGTGTTGATGACAACTTTGCGCCTAGATAGATTATTAAGGCCGTTGGTAGGGCTAACGACCTTGGCCATACAAAACGCGCGTCTTTCACGCTAGGAAATGTATTATTTTAAGTTTATTTTAGTTGTAATAAGCTAATACGCATACTTATTCAAAATCGAAGAAAACCATTTTATAGGTGTATATTTTCTTAATATTTTGGCATATTTTTTTCTTCGCGTTAATAAAAATTGCAGACATAAAATGTATTCATCTAAAAATTTGGGGCTGACTTTGTGATCGTTTTACACATTATGTATAATTAGTGTACAATTTACAAGAAAACTATTTTTGACACACATCCTGTAGATTAAAAATCTATTTTTTGATATAATTTTCCGTCTATTCATGCAGACAAAAAACGTCATCATTTGCTCCTCAATTTCGTCATTTTTTAAACGAGTCCCCTTAAGTCCTATCACTTAAAACCGGTCGGACTCGCGCACAGAGGGTTCTGTACCGTAAAACGGCAAAAAGTCAGGTTTGTTGTATGTAAGCCCTACGCAAATACTATTATTTTCTGGTTTGTGTATTTGTTGTTATTGCGGCAACATAAACATATAATCTGTCAAAATTTCAGCTCTCTAGCTATCACAGTTCTTGACATACAGCCTTGTGACGGACGGACAGACAGACAGACAGACAGACGGATAGCGAAGTTTCATGAGTAGGGTACCGTTTTTTACACTTTGGGTACGGAACCCTTAAAAACCGACTTCAAACACAGAACTAAAGGGGAACGCTTATTCACTGTGACAAGCAACTGACAGCTGTCTCCAGCAACTGACAGATGTTTCCTTTTTTTATTACTCTTATTTATTCATAATTACTTTAGTTTTATTATCTTAGTGTTACTGTTAATACCCTGTTAGTGCCTGTAGCTGTGTTATGGTCTTCAGTCATTCGATGTCGCCATAAATTTTCATCAGAACGATAGTGACATTATAAGTAGTCAGGAAAAATGTATTAATTAATTCGCTATTCAATGTAAGCTGGCTGACAAAGAACCCTAAAAAATATTGTGATATGAAATATTCGACACCAACGAGTTTATTATTAATGCGAAGGTGCGTAGGTGCACAAGTATATAAATATTATATTTATTTATTAGTGTAGCAATTTCAAGAACTATGGGAGACCAATATTTTTGGAGACAGGTGAGTCGAGTTTGTGATTTATCTATGATTTTAGGTACATTTCGTTCTAAGAATGTATTTTTATTGTTATCGATTTAATGACGGGAAAACACTGGAATGAGTTGCTGCATGTGTCGATATTTTGGAATTCAAGCAGACAGCATTCAGAGATTTGAAGGTGGTTGTGTGTAAGTCGTGTGCTTCTAAATCTCGTCATCAGCTTTCAAAGCTAAATTATTTAGAATTTGTGTAGGTACCTTGATCTCCATGGTGTTGATCGCAAATTATTTAAAGTAGGTGTAATTCAACAATTTTAATATGATTTACGAATAAGTAAACATTTTGTAGCTATGTTCTAGGTTAGATACATCTATTTTTTTTTATTCCCAGATCTATATCCAGATGACATGCTTTTTAAACTCAGTTAGTGCAGGCATAATGATTGCGTTTCCCTCTCTATTGAGCCCAGCGCTGCTGTCAGCAACATCTGACATAGAAGTAACGCCGACTCAGATGGATTGGATAAGTAAGTACACTAAGTACCTACCTACTTATTAAGCTGAATTGGAGAACGACCTACAGGCGACCTACTTTGCATTGCTTGCCTTTTATGACCCATTTTGTTGTTTTGTGTCTATGTAACTGCCATTTTCATATGCCAGTCGTCCAAATGACAATCGGAAGTGCCATTTTTACATGCTTTTTGACCCAAAACGATATAGATACTAAATCTAAATCTCGTTTCTTCGAGGGGTAGGTATTATCCCACCTATATGAGGGGTGCTCGAAGAGGAGTCTGGAACGTTAATCCGAACCTCAAGAGAAATGTCGCCGACGTAGCCTGATTCTGTAAGAATGGCAAGTAGCCAACCTGCTGTTGTCAGGCTAGGTCATGAAAGCCAATAGACTTGGATAGACATACTCGTAGGTACAATTCCGAAGAATCTCATGATAAAGAAATGATACTCCAATGATGTACATAGCCATTTATTCTTCTGCTCTTCGTATAATAGATACTACTCCTATATTTCCACTTAATGGTTTAATAAAATAAATAACAATCCAATGATTGTAGATTCGTTACATTTTTATTTTCACAATTTATCTAATACTTGCACAACTAACTATTAATTAATACAAATATTCTACTTTAACTAATTAGCACTTTACTGAACTCGATCAGGAAACAGAATGTGTTCTTTTTCCAGAATATTCACTTTTTATCGCCTCTCACCAACTCCCACTTCATACTGAACATTTATGTCAACTCAACTACCCACTATTTTCGAATAATCATTAAAAGTACTTGACCGTAATTCGAAGCTTATATAATGAGATAGGCATATCCGTTACCCGTAGGCTTATCTTACTCATGTTTGATGACGTATTTCCGTCGACTCACCAGCAGATGGCGCCACCTGTGAACTTATAAAAGAACATGGCGTCCACTTGGTCCTCATTGGCGTTTTGATTCCCGTAGCAAAAGGTTATAGCAGGAACACCTGCTAGTGCATTTATTTTTTCTAGTTACTAGTTATATACCTAGTAAAGTTATAAAAAGTGACTTGGGATGAAGTTAGTGAATTTACAGAAATAATTATTTAACGGCTTTGCCGTTCGTTTGAATATACAGTGAATCTAAAACAAGTGACTTGTGATTGAAGTAAGTGAACCTACAGACATATTTAACGGTTTAACCATTCGTTTAAGTCTCAGGTATGTTTTTACTTCATATTTTTACGATCACATATGAGTGTGATACGTCATAACGTGAAATACCCTATTATTTTAAAATAGCACGTAAACCTTTCGAGGTTGCAGTTTCTTTTATTTAATATCTTTAGTTACAGCTAATATCAAACTGATTTTATAGATTGTATTCATAGGTACTAATACTTTTTTTTAGATATTATTTGCTTCGTGTATGTACAGCGTAAGTACCGCCGAATACAGAAAATATTTTCAAAATATTTTTATACCTACCCACATAAAGGCACATTAATTACTAGATGTTCCTATTCATGTAAAAATATGGCCTATTATGGGTAAAATCGTAATCATCCCAAGTTTCTGAATACGTACGAGTGTGTCAAAGTAATAACTAAATGTTCACCATGAAAGTAGTACTTAAATTTTAGGTACCTAACATAATACTATTTCTTTTAGTTTGGTTTCTTGATAGAAATGAATCCTCCATCCTTAGAAAGTGAGCTAATTCCAAGTGGAGTATTTCAGAAGCGCGCTCTGAGCTCCAGTTACTGTATTAGGTACGTCAAATAGCTACAGTTCCAGCTCATTTAGTAACTTCAAATAAGGGCGATCGCGACACCACGTGCATTGTCGTAAGTGGAGTAAAAGAAGCCGACTTCCACTAAACCAGATAAGGATGATGGATATAGGTGAGTTATTTCTTATTACCTAACACTGGTCCTGACCAAGTGTAAATTTCTTCACAGATCAGAGGTTAAATTACGAGGATGATAGAAACAATCATCCTTGCTTCGTATTTTATATAGGGACAGCATTAAAAGAGATTTCGGTTACCCAAGATCCTAAGACACAGTATAACCTAAGAGGTTGATAGACACGTTTTGGCGACAAATTGCCTTGATAAGATAATATGCTGATACCCACTATTGTAAAATCATAGTCCTGGGTTCGTCAACCTAAACAAAAACGGGGAGATCCGACAATTCGAATCCCTGCTACATTTTGAAAAAGCTGACAAGGTTCTTTCTGCCAAAAGGCTTTTGCTGCCAAAACCTTATGTATTTTTAAACAAAGAGAATCTTTTGAAAAACTTAAGTTTCTTCGAAAATATTTATGACAAAATTGAAGACCTACTTTAATAATAGGATTTCCATAAATCTTTTATCAATTTATTACAAATGGCTTGCGGCCATAGATCTGATTTCATATATTATTCTCAGAATTGTCAAAGACCCAATTCTTAAAAATGAACCTTGATAAAATATCGTCTTCAAACACATACATTTTCGAGGCTGAAGCCTTTTCAACGGCACTCGGGAAGGCATGCATTTTGATCTTCGATCTCCAAAAAGGATGACCCCGAAAAAAGTTCATCCAAATCATTACGCCAGCCTTCGAGAGGATCAGGCGTCAACATCAGATCTCCATCGAATAGAGTCCAGATTCCATTGTACCAAGAGCCTTTTTAGGCCTGTATTACAGTTACCACTCTCGAGGGGTGTGTACAATATCCATAATAATTGGGCATACGACAGTAAATGTCCCTTCAATTAAGAAATTTCTGAGCTTTAGGCTCTCAAAGAGACTGAGAAGTTTAACATCCCCTGCCCATACCAGCAAAGGAAACACTAACCAGTAACCACCCTCGAGGGGTATGTACAATATTGGGTATCTATAATAATTGTAATATACGATAGTAACCAGGCGTACGATAACATACTAAGTAACCATGCAAGGATGTCCCTTCAATTACGAAATTTCCGAGCTCGAGGCTCTCAAAGAGACGAGGAGAGGTCTAACATCCTCTGCCCACACCAGCAAAGGAAACGCTAAATGATATGACCCTGTCATTCTATGTCGGTCAGTTAACTCTGTACAAAATACGTTGGTAAGGAACGAGAGTACCAAAAAGTTTTAAATTTATAAAAAGGTACCGCATTCCCTTTATCCAGAAACTCCAATCCGTCCTGCACGGTATTCGAGAGGACGCAGGTTCGAATCCTGCTCAAAACTGATAACCTTCCCACATTTAAATTTACACCGAACTCTGTTCAAGTCCCGTCCTGACAAAGTTGTAAATTTTCACTTTATGTTAAAATGCTATGGAAAACTTGACTAAGGTGGAATACTATTTGCTTTAAATACTTAAGAATCCATACAGGTTTCCTTTTTAACTGAAATGACCACATTGTGCAATGGTTCAAAAGATGAATGCTCAAGGCACTCTAAAACTAGTTCCTTTGTCACCAAGTTTGGTTTCTCCACTTTTCCTAACTTCAAATAGCGATGGGTCATCCGCCCAGAATTCAGTTTTAGGACATTGTACGCCTTTGTGAAGCCAGAATAATTCTATCTTTCAGCATGTTCCGTTTACCAGATTTCCTCCAACCACGAGATTGGATGTGCAAAATACATCTCAGTCAAGCTTATTTTCATGATAAAGCTGACGTAGTGTACATTATTCTTTCTCAGAGCACATTCTTTTCTTCCGCTCGGGTAAGCCGCACCCAAAACATTTTCGTTTCTCACCATCTGGGTGCCTCGATTTCTATAGAATAAGAGTATTCAAATACTCGTCTACCTACACAAAATCTCATTTTGCGCATCAAAATCCTGTTACTCTTCACAAACACGTACAAATAGCCTTGAAAACTCTTCAAACCCAGGGATGGTTAGACAATTGGGAGAAAACAATAATAGGTTCCCAAAGAAACCTCTCATATCGTTATGCGATAGACATAGAACTACCTGAAAGTCCAATACCAAAAGAAAAGATATTAGACATAAAAGGAAGATTTATTTCATTCCAAATCAAAGAAACTTAGTTCTTTTAAAGAAAATTCAAACTTGGTGGGTCTTCTGAATTTTTACCACTTTCGCAGTGCCTAGAGGTAGCTTTACCTCAGCGTCACATTCGGTCAATCCCCCTAACCGACAACCCACTGAAGAAAATAGTAGTGCACGGAGTGGTACAAGTGGAACTCCAATAGTGGGTCCGCAATTACCGGTTCTCGACAATTTTACAAGCTTTCCAGATGGAAGAGATGCTTTCTTACCACGGACGCGTCAGATTTCGCTTGGGAGCCCAGTTAGAAAACATTTCTCTAACAGGCTCGAGGGCCTAGAATAACAAAGATTGCACTGCATCAATAGAGATGTTGATAATCTTACACATGATTCGAAATCATATACCGGTACTGTGTTACAGTCTGTACTCTTTCAAAGCAGTTATAGTCCATCCCCCCAGAGGGACGAGACCAAATCAATTGCCTTGACGAACTTAACTCGTCAGCTTGCATGTAATGGTCCGACATCTCAAATTGACTTCACCATACACTGCATTCCGAGCCGATACCATATGTATCAGCTCCTCCGGGTATTTTTTGGGAGCATCCTGCTTCAAACACCACTAAGGCAAGATTGCCCATGATAGGCCTGTTTGTAATGTGTGGATATTACTTTCACCACCATTTTTAATACCCAAGATGCTGTCACACCTTAATCGGTCAACAGGAGTGTTTGTGGTGTCGCGATGGCACAAGGTAATAATAGAGGGCAGATCTCAAAGCGAGAGCTCTGTAAGCTCCATTCGTTCTGCAGAACCTGCAAAAGAACCTAATAAACATTATTTCTTTCCTTCTACTAAACACCTCGACAGGTCTCCCACCACCTCACATAGAGAATCTGTGGAAATGTGGGGGGGGGGGGGGGGGCGAAGAGGTAAATAACAGATATTAAATCAAAAACTTCTACTATTGAGCTCCTTGAGACCTACCTTTCAAGATACTTATAAATTTTACAGTTTTAACCGACTTGCATTTTATTCATGGTTATTATATATATTATATAATACGATTCTGTTACATAAATCTGTTGTTGCTGTTCTTGATAATATAGAAACCGTTAGTCAACTTTACATAGTTCGCATGTTTTGGTTAAACATATTATCTTGGTCGATTTCTTTAAAAAATGTAAAGAAAGTTAAGTCACATATTCATTGATATTGGGATTGATGACTTAGTTCAATATTACCAAGTATTGATACAAAGAGAACATTTTTCAGGTTTCTCGTCATAGTGATTTTATGCTTAGGTCGCCGCAACCACGATCTAACTTTGCTCGATTGTATTAACTCACGTCATAGGTACTACTTTTAGGCCCGAATCAAGAGTCCGAAACTGATCATTTTCATTTCAGACAATCTGGTTGGAAAACTATTGTAAACAAAGATAACACCTACGACTAATCAATTGAATCCTTTATTCTAGATAGAAATTAGGATATCAGAGTATCCGATATGAGACTACACAGTCTAATAGTTTATTTATGACTGTTAGAGGTTCTCCAACTATTCTAGCCCCGGCACTACCCGGTCAACAGCAGCTTCTAAGAATTGGTGGTGGTGGTAAGATCAAAATAATCCTTAACACGAGGTAATTGACGATGGATTTCAAAATTTTTAGTCGTCGAGTAATAATGTCAGCTGCTACCACCAATCAAGTATAATAATAATTCGCAATTATTTAATCCTGTCAATAGAAGGAATACTTACTACTCCTTAAATAAGATTCCTTATTTAGTCTGTTTAAGATTACATATGAAGTTGTTCAAGATGGTAAAGATTATAAATCTAGATACCTTACATACAACATTGTATAATATTATTTTCCTAAAAATAAATTAGAATCACATTGGCGTTTCCGTCACTCACCAGGCGAAAACAAACATTTCTCATTATATAAGCTTCGAATTACGGTCAAGTACTTTTAATAGCGGCGTTTTCCCTGAAAGAAAACGCATATTAAAATACTTACCTAATTCGAAGCTTACTTTTTAAATCTGCCTGGTGAATAAAAGCCAATGAGGACCAAGTGGACGCCATGTTCTTTTATAAGTTCACAGGTGGCGCCATCTGCTGGTGAGTCGACGGAAATACGTCATCAAACATGAGTAAGATAAGCCTACGGGTAACGGATATGCCTATCTCATTATATAAGCTTCGAATTAGGTAAGTATTTTAATATGCGTTTTCTTTCAGGGAAAACGCCGCTAATAAATGTTTTATGTACAGGCTAATCATTCTACTATGAGGCGGTGTTGACATCACAAAAATAACTTATTACTAGTTATTACTACCTAAAACTGAATGGTTTTAGCAAAATCACAACATTCGGCCATCAGACAGCGTGCTATCTCCGGAGCACGCAGTAATCACAACATTCGGACCTGTATATTGAACTAATCACATATTTTTATACATAACGTACATAACAATAATACCTTTATGCGGCTTTTTATAATATGCTAAATCAAAATCTTAAAGTTTAATTAAACCTAAACCTTCTCTATATCTTCTATCTACTCTGTCTATAGTCTATAGGCTTATAATATTAACTCAATCATTATTTAGTTTGTAAAACTATAAGTGAGAACTTGAGTCTGGCGAAACGTCAAGAATACAAAACAAAGGCAACAAGTAACCAGTTCACAGAGCAGACCGCCTGCTGAAACTATTTACAAATGTAAAATCTAAAAAGTGATCTTTTTTTTAAAACCCAGCAGAGTCTGCAGATCACTTCCAGGTTTCCTTTTCCAGCAAAAGAAATCATTACATGTGTCAGCAATTAGTGTAAAATATATTTAATAGTGGAATACAACTAGTAAAAGCGAGTGATTTTTCATAAAAAATTCATTAGGTATCTAATATTACCATCATAATAATATTACTTAAATAATATTTGTAAATCTCATTTTAAGCAAACTACTGTCCTTATGAGAAATAGAGTTCTTTTAACCTTAATAATCGTCTAGTTTCAGGCAACGTGATGAAGCCACAATATACCTATATACCTTAACCCTAAGGACACATAAATATAGTATTTAAGGCAGCTCTTGTGGCATTCTCGAAGTTACTTTTTTTATATCAACATCTATCCTTACAGGTTTTCCTAATTCGATAATGTTACAATGTGTTTATTATTGCCGACAATTTTAATCAATGAATTGTAACTTAGGTCATAAATACATCAATAGATTAAATTCCGATACTGTAAACTAACTTTAATAAATTGTCATGCAAATAATAATGACTTTAGATAATCATTTTAAATATTAATAAAAATCTCAGATGATAATAACAAAAATATTGGTGTCTTATAATGTAATAATAGTTTCATTCGTGTAATAATGTCAATAATTAATAATTTCATATCATACTATAATAAATTGTGTCAAACGTTTGCAAACATAAATCTGAAATAGGTAGGTACGAATTATGTCAAATAATAATAATAATAATAATGACGGTTTTATCGGGCCTTACATGGGCCCGATGTAGATTTACTAGCATCCATATCCTGGCTACGTTTTGGTGATCTGTTTGGAGAAACCGAAGGTTTTGTCTGTGCAATTACTGACGAAGTTGTCATGACGAATAACTATCGGAAGTATATTTTGAGAGATGGTACGGTTGACATATGTCGGGCATGCCACCGACCGGGTGAATCTCTTAGACATATAATTTCTGGTTGTCCTCGTCTTGCCAACGGTGAGTATTTGCATAGACATAACCAAGTGGCCAGGATTGTGCATCAGCAACTTGCCCTAAAATATAAACTTGTTGATTCAGAGGTACCGTATTACAGGTATGTGCCCGACCCAGTTCTCGAAAATGGCCGTGTCACATTGTATTGGGATCGATCTATTATCACTGACAGGACTATTGTAGCCAATAAGCCAGATATAGTGGTAATAGATCGATCAGAGCGCCTCGCAATAATCGTTGACATTACCGTCCCACATGACGAAAATCTCGTGAAAGCAGAAAAGGAGAAACAAATAAAATATTTGGATTTGGCTCACGAGATTGTCGACATGTGGGATGTGGATTCAGCGATTATTGTTCCGATAGTCGTATCAGCGCATGGTCTGATTGCCAAGAGCCTCGATCAACATCTCAAGAGGCTCGCGTTAGGTAGTTGGGTCAAGAACCAGATGCAAAAGGCAGTTCTCCTAGACACGGCACGTATTGTGAGGAGGTTCCTGTCTCTGCAGCCCTAACCACCGGTAGCTTGGTCCCTGTACCCGATGCCGGTGGGACACTATTTTTTTATATTTTTAAATATATTTTTTTTTGTTTTATAAAATGTATTTAAAAATTTAATTTAATAAGTTTAAAATTGTAAATAAACGGAATAATAATAATATAAAATAATCATGGTATGCGCATAAAATGTGTCAATGCAAAATGTATAAGCATTCTTAAGTCAATCACTGAGATACTCTGATTAATCTAACCATACCAATACCTTCAAATTCGGTTGGTAGCCTGTCGCAAGAGCGTATACCTACCACTGTTTAACTGGGTAACTACCCATAAAGTGTCATTGACCTTATGCAGTCTACTATGATAACAAGAAAGACTTTTTTTTTATGGTTGATGTTCATGTTATAAATTCGCAAGATTTATTGGGAACTTTTTGGTTAGTAAAACCTTTCTATTTCACAAATACAGGATAAAAACTAGACATATAATTATTAGACTACTACTTACTTAGAAATAGTATGGTATTACTTTAGAAATGGTATTTGAATAAAAGAAACTGCAAGGTACGATACCTATATTTCTTGTGTGGTGCAGCCACAAGATTCTGATGAATTTCTTATTCTTATAATGTTATGTACCTAATTTTTTTGCAGAGAGACTCTTGGACGTAATCTAAATTATTGAATATCGCTTTTATGGATATTTTGTAAGATACAAGATTAGGTACTCCGCAGGAGGATACAGGTTAAATTTGAATACACTGTTAAAGTAACTCAAATTTACAATTCCATCTACATCTGTTAATACCTCATCTTTTGCACAGCAAAAGCTGGTGAACTTAACCTTTAGCTACTACTAGGAGCGGCTAACCCCACAAGTTCCAACATTTAGTTAAGCATTGATTTCTATGTGTTACAATAGTCACGGTAAATTTAAGACTTTAGAAGGTTTTCTTTTTCCATTTTTATCAGAATAAGAATATTAACGATATTTGTTAAAAAATATGAAAAAGAAAACTCCTAGTCGAGTCGACTGGCAGACTGCAGTCATCTCTCTAAACCAATGGGTATAACTATTTAAAGGGGAAATGCTGCCAGTCTTTGGGTACAATATCATTATATATAGATGTAGGTTAGTTTAGATAGTTATAATGTAAATAGATAATGTTACATTGGATTATTCAGGTAAATAAATATGTAGCAAGTCTCATTCTGTCAGATGCTACAATACTTTCTAGGCAGCAGACCCACGATCTGATAAAATTCTACAAGGAACTCTGATAACGTAAGCTGTTCAGGGTTCTTTTTTTCATTTTGCGAACCAGTCAACTTTTGTTAGAATATAGGATATACATTTAATTCTAGCCTTTACCTCTAACAAAATGGCCCTAAGTGGTCTAAGTGCATAAATATACTGTTAAAAGGCAGTTTTACCTTCTCTTCAGTCTTAGCGGAATTATAAATATTGCATTAGTAAACCAGTAAGACTGAATCTGTTCTAGCGTAACCATAATAAGCATCAGAATTATACTTAGTTTACTTGGTCCTAAATTATCCCTATAGGGCATTATGTCTTAGTATACTCATTTGACTGGACACTAGTCCATGTTGAAGCGGGCTTAAAAGAAATCAACAACCTGACGCTATTTGTGGTACTAAATCCCTCCTTGTCATAGTGGTACTACAGTATTAAGACTGCTGGTACGAAGTATGTTACAGCCGGTGTACAGCGTAAAATTAAGGCCTAATAGACACCTACGTACCTTTTTTTTTGCTAACAGTTTACAGGGCGTTCTTGTAGTGTAGTTTGTCGACTGAAATACGCAATTAGTATAATCTGATAAACTAAACTAGTCAGAGAATACCACCTAACCCTGGTGAACTGCAACCGTATGCACTTCGGTCAGGCTTCTGAAACTCGCCTACATCTACAGCAATAATTAACGCCCGAACGGAGACTTCTAAACCACGTATGGCGGCACGCAAAATGTTTCTATCTTTACTTAAATTTCTCTGTATATATATATATTTTTGCGATTTGTAGGTGTGTTTAGAAATACCTATAAGATAGCACAAAATAGTTATTACTCTCTAGCACTGGCTTTTATTATGTGCGTTAGGACCACGGGTGTACAGCACGGAATCGAGCTGCTCCTCTACACAAAGATGGTACCTGCAGTGTACCTCAGTGTACCCTTAATGAAATCCGGTGTACTTCTTTTGATAAAAAAATATATGGTACAATTTGTACACCCGCCATTCTACAGTTAGGACTGCGGGTGTGCATTTTTCCCATCAGGAGATGCGTATTTTACATATGTTTTTTGTTGTAAATATGTGTACCTGCAGTGTACCTTAGTATACCATTAATGAAATTCAATTTACCTTCTCGGATAAAATATTATATAATTAAGTATGTACACCCGCCATTCTAAGTTTAGAACTGCGGGTGTACATTTTTTTTCTCGGCAAGCAGATGCATGTTTAACTTTTTTTTTGTTTTTCTTATGCGTACCTACTGTGTACCTGCATATAAAAATATTAAATATAACTAACTAGCTGTTACCACGCGGCTTCGACCGCGTAAAAGTCGTTATCACGTAAAATCATAACCCTCGTTTTGCGCAGTCGGTTATAAAGTAGGAAATGTCCTTCCCAGGGCCTCGAACTATCTCTGTACCAAATTTCATCTCAATCGATCCAGCTGTTTAGGCGTGAAAGCGTAACAGACAGACATACAGACAATCTCTGGAAGTTTAGAATTCCATGCTCAGACCACTCTGTTGCTGATAAAATGCTTTAAGTATATTATATACCCGTCTGCGAAGAAGGAGGGTTAGGTTTTTCTAGCCTAATAATGTATGTACAGGTACCCCGTTGTCTCAACATTTATTACTCGTATTTTCAACATCCCTACTAATATTATAAATGCGAAAGTTACTCTGTTTGTTTGTCTGTCTGTTACGCTTTCACGCCTAAACAGCTGGATCGATTGAGATGAAATTTGGTACAGAGATAGTTCGAGGCCTTGGAAAGGACATAGGCTACTTTTTAACGGACCGCGCAAAAGGAGGGTTATGACTTTTACGCGGTCGAAGCCGCGGGGAACAGCTAGTTAGTTATATTTAATATTTTTATATGCAGGTACACAGTAGGTACGCATAAAAAAAAACAAAAAAAAAGTTAAATATGCATCTGCTTGCCGAGAAAAAAAATGTACACCCGCAGTTCTAAACTTAGAATGGCGGGTGTACATACTTAATTATATAATATTTTATCCGAGAAGGTAAATTGAATTTCCTTAATGGTATACTAAGGTACACTGCAGGTACACATATTTACAACAAAAAACATATGTAAAATACGCATCTCCTGATGGGAAAAATGCACACCCGCAGTCCTAACTGTAGAATGGCGGGTGTACAAATTGTACCATATATTTTTTTATCAAAAGAAGTACACCGGATTTCATTAAGGGTACACTGAGGTACACTGCAGGTACCATCTTTGTGTAGAGAAGCAGCTCGATTCCGTGCTGTACACCCGTGGTCCTAACGCACATCTTTAATCAAGATCAAGGAAGTAAAACTTGTGTACGTACTACTAAAAGTTATTCCGTGCCTCAGTGTTTCAATCAGGATTATCTATATTAATATTATAAGAAGGAAAGATTCGATTGCCTGTATGGTTGTTTCTTTGCGTTGAATAGTCTCCAAAACCACTGAATCAATTTGAAAAACTCTTCCACTACTGCGAAGGCACACCCTCCCCGAGTAACGTTCCCGTATCTCCACAGGACTACGCAGGGAAAACCATGCGGCAACCGCTAGTATTGTCTTCGACCAGTAGAGGTCCGTCAACTAGGTCTTTTTACAAGGATCCAAGTGTAATATTTAGCTTAACTCATACAGTCCACTGCCGTTGTATAGCTCTTTCAATTAAAAAAAAAGGTCTTTATAATAGATATTGCTAGCTGTCTCACAAAGTCTTTTCACAAAACGTCGAAATTAGATAAGAAATCCTAAAATTGTCTACCCATGTGCATTGCACGGTATCTCCCGGGATATTTTGAACACCTGATATGATATGATATGATTTGGTACAATTGGTCAAAAAGGTCACCGTCTATTACAATTAGAAATAATATTATATTCCCCAATAATAGAGTCCATGCCTAAAATGGTCGCCAGGGATTTTTAATGTGCGCGACACACTAAAAACACAACGCGAGTATGTGTAGATAGAATGTACTGCGTATGGTGGCGCATTGGATATTGATAGTGTGACTCTGGTCATAGAAAACAACACAAATTGATTCTACTCAACACGCGTTGCGTCGCGTTTTAACAATGTGTTTCCGCCTCAAACTTCCAACGTGTATTTGACACGGATAACTCTTGAGGAAACCCACACTATAACACATATAGATTGTTATGAAGCTAAAAAGTTCAACTAATCCTCAGCCATATCACATTTTTAAAACGTGATACATTATATCTATATCTATATAATTATAATTCCATAAATAATGCACTATGAGTTCTTATCAATAAGGTACAACTAAAATAAGTTATAAAAGACCACAATTCCTTGTCTGGAGGACTCGTGTCGCGGTTGCTCAAGGTCGTTAGCAATTATCCGAATCAAAGTCTTAATTTCACCTATTGCTCGGCCCGATCCTCACCATTGCCTTCAGTATCGCCCCACTGGTTAGATTCCGCCTTGTACTCCGACACGACAGTTCACCTGTCTTTCTGCTTGGGCGTGAATCTTTCACTTCAGTCACCTGGAATTGTCATCTTAAACGCAGTTACTGCTCTTTCAAGCTAACAATTTCCCATCTTTCATCTCATCTAAGGCGTTTATTACGTCCAAGGCGCTCATATCTCGCCTGCTTGGCGTCCCCAAAAAAAATCTCTATGCCTTACTATGCATACGGCTAGTTATGAAAAGGGTACAGTTTGTGCAGTAATCTTTCTTGAGCGATTCCATGATTGGGAAAGCTCACTAAGCCGCTGGTATGGAATCTAAATAACACTATAGGCATAAACAAGACTGGAGGTGTTAAGTAAATTAAAAATATCAATACTGTTTCACATACGCTCCATTTACTATTGGGCAACAAAATTTGTTATGCATTCATGTGTGTGTAATCTAAACGCTCCACACATACCAATCCAAGTAAGCCTAATGTCAGTCTAAATCATTGAAAAAACTTCTACATTGTTATGATCGCCACCATAATAGCAGCACAACAATATGACTGCATAAAGCACAGATGATAATGTGAATCATTCTCCCTATACTCGCCTGGTTGAAATTGACAGCACACCTATTCGGTTGCATACTGGCTGCACACTAACACGGCTGCATGTAGCATCGCTTCATGACTAAACAGATCAATCTCAACATACTTACATGGTTGTGCACTGGCAGTCTACTTACATAGCTTATAGAAATCATTTGCTGCACCTACATGATTGCACTTCAGCAGCACACCTACATGGCTATGAAACTAACTCTCAACCTACCTGCATGGTTGCGCTTTTACAGCTCACCTACATGACTGCAGACAGCACTCCTGCACGGCTATGGAAATAACTCACATCATACCTGCATGGTTGCGCTTCTACAGTGCGCCTACATGGCTGTAGACAGCACACCTGCACGGCTATGGAAATAACTCACATCATACCTGCATGGTTGCGCTTCTACAGCACACCTACACGACTGTAAACAGCACACCTGCACGGCTATGGCACTGACTCACATCATACCTGCATGGTTGCGCTTCTACAGCACACCTACATGGCTGTAAACAGCACACCTGCACGGCTATGGAAATAACTCACATCATACCTGCATGGTTGCGCTTCTACAGCACACCTACACGACTGTAGACAGCACACCTGCACGGCTATGGAAATAACTCGCATCATACCTGCATGGTTGCGCTTCTACAGCACACCTACACGACTGTAGACAGCACACCTGCACGGCTATGGAAATAACTCACATCATACCTGCATGGTTGCGCTTCTGCAGCACACCTACATGACTGCAGACAGCACACCTGCACGGCTATGGCACTAACTCACATCATACCTGCATGGTTGCGCTTCTACAGCACACCTACATGACTGTAGATAGCACACCTGCACGGCTATGGAAATAACTCACATCATACCTGCATGGTTGCGCTTCTACAGCACACCTACACGACTGTAGACAGCACACCTACACGGCTATGAAAATAACTCACAAAATACCTGCATGGTTGCGCTTCTACAGCACACCTACATGGCTGTAAACAGCACACCTGCTCGGCTATGGAAATAACTCACATCATATCTGCATGGTTGTGCTTCTACAGCGCACCCACATGGCTGCAAACAGCACACCTGCACGGCTAATGGAACTGAGTCTAAACATACCTGCATGGTTTCACCTTACAGCTCACCTGAATGGCTGCCAACAACACACCTGCACGGCTATGGGACTAACACACATAATACCTGCATGGTTGGACAATCACTTGCAACGCTCAGGGTTGCACAGCAGCATTCATACTTAAATTAATAAAATAATGTCTAAATTTGTCATAGTACGTCTCGTTGATTGGAGATCCACGCACTAAATACAGTCTTTGCCTTTGAGAAGTCATTTAGTATCTTAACCACATACTTTTAAAAATAAATAGCAAAGACTGGAAGTCTAGTCGGTCTTAACACAAAATATTATATTACACATAATTGATCTATGTAACTGCAATAAGAACGGTGCGTACCTATCATATTTGGTCACATTTATTTGTCCTATGTAAAAATAAATTTATTCACCGTACCGGTAGAGGGTATTCACAAAATAAATTAAAATAACTAACTGTAGTTATGTCCAAAATGTCTAATAGGACGTCTTATTAACTGAGGATCCACGAATTAAAATGAAGTCCTAGCCCTTGAGAAGTGGCTATGTAACTTAAATATGTACCTACTTTTGTTTCAAGGTAACTAATAGGTACATATGGGCATAATAGTGGGTATTACCACAATAAAAATATAGCTCTATGCAACTACAATAAAACGATAAGGACCTTTTTGTCACATTTCTGTGTTCAATCTAAAACAAATGTATTCACTGTTCCGGTAGAGAATATTGGTGTTAAAAAAAAAAACTTCGTTAAATGGACACCGCAGTCAATAGAGTTATGTAACCCCAGTTTGCAGCAATTCGTTAAAGTCAAATACCTTCTTGACTACAGTAGAAAATGCTACGAATATAATACACGCTAATAGGAATAATCACGAACCATGATTAGAATTCGAATAAACTTTTACTTACAGTTTTAACTTGTCACGGCTTGGCTCGCAGGTTATCCCACTTCTGAATTGATAAAGAAATGATACTCCAATGATGTACATAGCCATTTATTCTTCTGCTCTTCGTATAATAGATACTACTCCTATATTTCCACTTAATGGTTTAATAAAATAAATAACAATCCAATGATTGTAGATTCGTTACATTTTTATTTTCACAATTTATCTAATACTTGCACAACTAACTATTAATTAATACAAATATTCTACTTTAACTAATTAGCACTTTACTGAACTCGATCAGGAAACAGAATGTGTTCTTTTTCCAGAATATTCACTTTTTATCGCCTCTCACCAACTCCCACTTCATACCGAACATTTATGTCAACTCAACTACCCACTATTTTCGAATAATCAATAAATGTTTTATGTACAGGCTAATCATTCTACTATGAGGCGGTGTTGACATCACAAAAATAACTTATTACTAGTTATTACTACCTAAAACTGAATGGTTTTAGCAAAATCACAACATTCAGCATTGATTTATTATATCAACATTTCGCAGCATCGTCCAATTTTGATAGGACTTCATAAGCCACTGCTGATGGAATAGTTGTAGATAAACAGATAATGGGAAGGAGTTCATTAGGAATGGGAAGGATCATATGACGGCTAATACAGTCTACACCGGTTGCGTTCGATGAGATAGGTGTAATGGCTCTCCTAACTGGTTTTGGTTCTGGTTTTGGAAGGGATGAAAGAGAATCGATTAATCGATTCTATTTCATCTCTTCCAAAACCCAACCACCCGCTATTTGTCTTTGATCTCTTCACTGCTTGTGATGTTAGGAGAGCCATTACACCCTATTTCATCGAACGCAACTGGTGTAGACTGTATTAGCCGTCATATGATCCTTCCCATCCTTAATGAACTCCTTCCCATTATTTGTTATATCTACAACTATTCCATCAGCAGTGGTATCTTTCCTGCCGCATGAAAAGATAGTAAAATAATTCCCATACCAAAAAAACCCAAACCGCTGATATTCACTGATTATCGTCCCATATCCTCACTCCCATTCCTTTCCAAAGTTTTTGAGCGTCTTGTACCCACGCTAATCAGTAGATACCTTTGTAAATATAACCTTCTGAATTCCTTTCAATCCGTTTCCGTCCCGGCCATAGTGCTACAACAGCATTGGTCAATATTACAGATGACTTTAGATCTGGCATGGAAGATGGAAAGCTAACAATCCTTGCATTACTAGATTTTAGTAATGCTTTTAACACCGTCGATTTTGATGTACTGCTTCATGTCTTGCGCTCTATTAACATATTTCCAACAGTGGTTGATTGGCTTCAAAGTTACTTGCGTGGTTGTCGGCAACTTGTATGTATTGAAAATACTTGATCTGATTGGTGTAATACTGTTGTTGGCTTACTTTCTCAATTTTCATAAATAGATCTCAACTCGTATTACTTCTTTCTGCCATCTTTATGCAGATGATTTGCAAATTTGCCGCCACGCACCACTTGATCAGATATCGAGTGTCATAGCCTCAAAAAACATAGATCTGAACCATATAAGTGACTGGAGTAGGGCCTATGGTCTTAAGGTTAATCATACAAAATCGCTATATCGCTCAGCGAATAGGTATTGCTATGCAAAGGGGGAATGCTGCTAGTCTTTTGGGCACGGGGGCCTTATTTAGGTTTAGTTTAGACAGTAATAATGTAAATATATAGATATGTAATATTTATGTTTCTCTGTAATTTTTAACAATAAATGATTTTCATTCACAATCCTACAAAAAACGCAGATCTTGGGCAGCTCCAGAACCATTTCAAAGATTGTGTGGTCAGATGTACCCCTAGTAATTTTCGAAAACACAATCATACCTTTCTGTGACAAGGTTAAGAACCTGGGAATATTTATAGACTCTATCATGTCATGGGATACACAGACACAAGAAGCGAGTCGTTGGATGTTTACATCAGTGGGCTCATTAAGGAGGCTACAAAACCTGCTTCTTATGAATAACGAAATTACGCTTGCGAACATGTTATTGTTACCCGTACTAGATTATGCAGATGTCAGCTATCTTGTTCTCGGCGAAAACAAGTTAGACAAACTTGAGCGTCTTCAAAATGTTTAAATATGGTTCTTTTTTGGTTTACGCAAATATGACCACGTTTCACAATTTAGAACGCAGCTTGGATGATTATCAATACGAATTCGCCGGGATGCTCACGTTCCTTCACAATCTACTTTCTACGATAAGTCGGTTACGGTTTCTGCGATTCGACTTTGGAATCGACTTACGGTCGAGATAAGACGAGCGCAGACCCTAACCAGATTTAAGAAAATGAGAAAGGATCACTATTTATCAGTGTAGAGTAAATCTATTTCGGTATCTACGTATGAACATAGGATAGGTATATGTATGTATGTATATATTGAGCATGTATGTACATATATATTATGTTGTAGATTAGGTAGATATAATATATTATGTATGTTTAAAGTAAAAAAAAAAATTTAGAAGTACGACTAACAACTACCACTCATTACCTTAAAACAAATTTCTCCATCCAAAGGTTGCCTGGTAAAAATCACTTAGTGATAAGGCCGCCCATTGTATTGCCTCTTTTTTTCAGATTTTATGTACTCTATAGTTATTTATCTGGCGTACAATAAAGAGTAAATTAAATAAATAAATACATTAGGTTATTAAAGTCCACAGACATATTATTATACGTCTATATAATAGTTGCATTTCAATTCTGTTTATCTTTTACAGTCACAAGTAACGGCATTGGCGGTATCTTCGGCTTCTTCATCCTATCGCCTATTATGCAAATATTCGGAAGAAAAGTCACCCATGTCGTCGACAGTTTGTCCCTCCTCATAGGCTGGATAATATTTGTACTAGCTAATAACGTCACGACCCTTTTGGCAGCAAGAATCTGCCATGGTATTAACTTTGGTAGTCTCTATTTAGATGTTACTATTATTAGCGAATATTCAGATTCAAAAAGAAGAGGTTATTTCATAACTTTCCAGAAAGCAGCAGTAGCCATGGGTGTTCTCATGTGTCATGCTTTATCTCTGATATGGAACTGGCCTCAAATAGCAATATTTGCTTTTATTTTGTCATTACTATCAATACTTATGACTTATTTCTGGCCAGAAAGTCCTTATTACTTAGCAATGAAAAGTCACTTTGAGGAAAGTAAAAAGTCATTCGTCTGGCTCCACGGCAGTTCTAATATGAAAGAGTTCAATTTATTGCAAGCGTCTCAAATGCAGATGAAAAACAAAGTCTCCAATAAAAAGAGTTACAATTTCCTATTCAAAAAAGAGTTTTTGAAGCCGTGTTTGATAACATTTCTTTTATCGTCCGTTCTAGAATTCAGTGGCAGATATTATTTTACCGTGTACGCTATACAGTTAATGGTAGAATTAATAGAAGATAAGTCACTTGCATTATATCTGACTGTAGGTTCTGATACATTAACGCTGATATCTTTACTGTTCTCATCTTTCATCATCACTTACTTCAGAAGACGAACAGTTTTGTTCTCATTTGGTGTCACAATAACTGTTATAATGTTGATAATTAGTTTAGTTATAATTTTCAAATCATCATCTGTAGTTTGGCTGGCACCAACGTTAATTCTCTTATTAAATGTCATAACGAATTGTGGGATTACACCTGTGTGTTTTACATTCTTTGGTGAAATATTTCCATTGGAATACAAAGGCTGGGGATCTTGCATAAATGGGTTTATATATATGTGTATGTACACACTGTTAATGATACTCACGCCATTTTTAATAGTGAACGCTGGTGTTGGCGGTGTGTTTGGTATATATGGTATAATTTTAGCTGTATGTTTGCTTGTATTGTATTTTATAGTGTCAGAAACTAAAGATAGAAGTTTGCAAGAAATTGAAAATGAATTCAAAGGTATTGTATTATTAAATTGTGATGAAATATTACACATTAAACAAGACATTGAAAGATATCCTACTGCATTCTTTAAATAACCACATACTATCGATATGAAAATTTTAAATTAAAAGTAAGTGTAATTGTGTGATATATTAATTGATGTGATGATATATAAATTGCATAATATCTCCCCATTTATCATTGAGTTATAATGTACAAATAAAACTTAATGCCATTTATTAATTTTATGTTTTGATACCGAGTGCAACTTTTGGATCACATCTTTGTAATAGGTAGGTACTTAGATGATTATAAGGGTAGGTAGTTATTTTAAAGATTTTATGGGTACAACTATGACTTTAAAATCTGATCTTATAACAGTCTTAATGGACTTTGATGAATGTTTTAGATTTTTTTTTTACAAAATGAACGACAGGTTTCTATGCATGCATGTATTTGCATTCCTGAACTTGCACTCGTTCAAAAATAAAGTAATTTTTTGTACGACAGTTACACTATCTGATTAATTCCAAAATATTGTAGGTATTGCTAATGTCCATTTGTTGACTGGGAACAGAAAGGAAATCAGTGTTGGACTTTATCACAATGACCGTGTGGTGTTTTAGTGGGTTCGAGTCCAGCATAACATCCGTAGGAAATAGCAGACGTTAAAGAAGAACTTGGTCAATTTGGTTCTAGGTTTACAAGGGCTGGTTTCCGCAACTCGACGTCATTATTGCGTCTATTTTGTATGGGGCGTTGTGGTATGGCTATTGCCATCCCAGTTGCTCCAGGAAGTCTAGCAGACTTTTCGCGTTGTCGATGGCTTCCTGGAACGACTTCGGTGTGCCGAGGTTTATAGCCCCGTATCTCGCCAGTTTCGGCAGGCATTCCATAAGAATGTGACTGGCAGTTTCGTCGGCCTCCATGCAGGCTCTGCAAAGGGAACTGTCTGTAAAACCTTAATTAAAGAGATGTTTGTTATGTGGACTGTGACCTGTAACTATACTTATCTTGGTCCTATTCAGCTACAAAATTTTGCAAGTAAATCTGATGTCGATTGTCGGCAATGCCTCTTTCCCCTGTCTGCAAGTATCGAGGCCGGTCTAGTAGTCCTGGTGTTGGCTCCTTGTATGCTATTTTAACAGGTTATGTACCCATCCAGATGAAAGGGCAGGATAGGTATCTTCTTGCCGCCGCGTCGTTCATTATGTAGTTAAACTTTGATAATGCCGTGGTAATGGGGATTAATATTTTTGGATACAGGTGAATCGAGTCACCATTATTATTAAGTACGGAGCTTCAAATAAGCTCGAAGCTCATCCCGCACCGAACCCAAAGTGGCTGCCTACCTTTATCTTCATCGCAAGGATCCTCCAAGCGGTTTGGCAGTTTTAGTGGCGAGATTAATTAGTGCGGGCGCGTATATGCACTACATTTACAAAAATACATACAAATTTATAGCGTTCCACAGAAATGCAACAAACAGACAGAGTGGAGAAGTGAGCAACGTTTCAAAAATATTAATTAGATGCAAAAAGACCCAAAAACTATAATAATTAAAAATATTTTCCTAGTATTTATTTAAATACTAGCTGACACTTGCTTTTTTATTATTTATTATACCACTAAGGTGGCAGTCAAGCATACGGCCCACTAGCTGTACCAGTGGTCACCGCAGCCTATGGACGTTTGCAACACCAAAGGCGCTCCACTAGCGCTGCCGACCCTGTAAAAACCTTCTAAGACCCCTCTTGAAGTACCCCATACTGTAGGCATTTGGGAAAACTGAGGCAGGGAGAGCATTCCACAACCTAAGCGTGCACGGTAGAAAACCCCTATCGGATCTAACCGTGCTAGAGCGCTCTGGATGCGACATGTGAGGATGAACACCCTGTCTGTGGCGAGCGGTGCGGTGATAGAATGTAGTCGTAGGCATCATGTCAAACAATTCCTCAGAGCACAAATCATTATACAGGCGGTAGAATAAACACAGAGAAGCAAAGTCACTCCCGTCACTAAGAGGTTCCACATCACCCGCAAGTATGGGATCGCCGACAAGTCTCATAGCTCGCCTTCGCACCGAGTCAAATGGACGAAGCTGGTATTCAGGTGCCCCCGCCCAGAGGTGACAGCAGTACTCCACGTGCGGCCGCACTTGCTACATATAGAGAAGCAGTGTTTGTTTGTTATGTAAAGAACAAAATTTTACCATCTATATTCAGGGATAAATAATTATCGCTGAATAAGATGGTAAAATTTTGTTTTTAAAAAATCTATACTTATAATAAAACTGTAGAGGGTCGAGAGTCTGTACATGGAAGATATTTTGAAAATTTTAATTGTAGGGCGTTCTCTAATCGATACTGAAGCTGAAAATGTAATTTAAAATTTTCATGTACCTATGTCTGTCTGTCTGTCTGTCTGTCTGTCTGTATCCCGAATAAGTATCACGCCGAAACTACGGAATCGATTTGAATGAAACTTTGTACAATCCGAGCTTATGATTCGAGGAAGGTTCTAGGATACTTTTGATCCCGATATTTAGCGCGGTTCCTTTGGGAGAGCGGATGAAAGAGAAAATGGTTTTTTCGTCTTAAGTTCCCAATGCGTGGTCCGATTCTAAAAATTTTTTCAGTGTCATAAAGGGAGTACTTAAGAATTGTTTTACACGAGTTTCAATCTTAAGGGTTTTGTAATTCAGGAATTAGAGACATCTAACTGTCGCTAAGCCAATAATTAAAGTGATTCAAATGTAAGGGTCATTCAAAACTGGCGTGTTTGCTTAGACATAAAAAAACTTAAAGATTAAGGGTGTTTTATAATAGACTGAATCTTTAAGTTCTTTTATGATAAAGCAAACAAGGCAGTTTCACAGGCTCATAGGAGCCTGATGAGAAGAAATACCACTCCTTTCATAGACCTTATGTGACGTAAACGAAGTTGCGAGGGTCAGCTAGTTCTAAATAAAATTATCAACACGTATGGGTCCGTCTATATGGTCGAAGGTATAATCTCATATTTATTGCGAAACTTGTTTAGACAAAGAGCAAAATTTTACCATCTATATTCAGAATTTGAAATATTCCACACCAAAGAAATAATGTATCATTAAGGCAAAGGTGCGTACGCGCAGCAGTGGCGCAATAGTAATATTTTTATTTATTAGTGGAGCAATTTATACCACTATGGGCGACAAATAGTTTTGGAGACAGGTGAGTCGAGTTTGTAATTTAACTAAGTATGATTTTAGAAATAACCTATTCTAAGAATCTATTTATTGCTTTATCGATGCAATGACGGGAGAAGACCAGAGTGTGTTGTGGGGTATTGTTCGAAGCGGTTCAAGCTGAAAGCATTCCGAATTAGAACGTTATTGTGTGTAAGACATACCATACATACATATAGTCACGCCTTTATCCCTGAAGGGGTAGGCAGAGGCATAGTAAACGCCCACATTTCAACTTATAGTTTTATGTCCCACATAATAGTTGGTGAGCCTATTGCCGTGTTGAAATGGATAGGCGCAGGTCGCCGCGACCCGCAGTTGAATTTTTTCAAGCCGCCTATACGGCCTTCAATTGTTTGTCATTTTACTGACAACCGGGTTTCATTTCGAGTTTTCCTTCTATACGCAATGGATCTTTTTGCGAAAGTATTCCCTTAGTCGCCTCTTACGACACCCTCAGGATGTATTGGGGTGGCGATATTTTGTACTCTTAGCCGTCGCAAAACGGGTAAGACGTCGTGTCAGAACATCAGCTTTTACAGCTTAATACCTATCGTATTGAGTGGGTCCGCTGGAATGTTCACAAAGAGCCATCCTTAAGGTTGCCACCTGTCGTCCTTTTCGGTCTCCCACACAGGAGCTATACAGAGCATGTAAGGTACTAACAGTGCGTCAGCTGTTTGTGTTGCACACTATACTTGCTATACTCCTCCAGCACGCAAAGCTACCGATACCAACCAGTCACTCCACTGGACAAGAGACGACAAAATTTGGTTTGTTTAAAGTTACAAACTAGGCATGCGTTTGTCGAGTCCTGGGACATCCTTCCGAGGGCTTACCCGGGGCTCCCAACCATAGGCTGTTGGGCGTGACGTGAGGTTTTTTAGTCGGTAGGAGTCCGGCATAACATCCATGAGGATTTTCCCTCACGTTAAACAAAAAAAAAAAAAGGCATGCGTTTGTAAAAAGATTTTATGTATTCTTAGGACCGTATTTATATAACAGAATTAATTGAATTCTAAATATATACCGCTTAAACCACAGAAAATGTAAAATTTTAATATCGGAATACTTAGGAAAACTAATACGTATTTACTACACATCCGTTACTACATTCACGCATTATCAAAAATACACAAATTACACACAACACACAGGTTCCAGTTGAAAATCAGCGCCAGGTCCGCCCGGCACATGCTGAATTGGACATCCCTTTGGTACTTAGACCATATAACACGGGACTAGCCTTTGCGAACCACCGCATACAAAAATATTCTGCCAGTTTTCATACAAGTGAAGGGGGAAACACAAAGACATATAAAATTTCATTGCATTTAAAAATGTATTAATCGACAAACGCGTAATGGCTGTTGTGTGTTAATTGTTATTGTGCAGTCAACTACAATGAAATGTACTAGTTTAATCATATAAAATGATGTACTGATGTACAGTGCTTTTTATAAAGCAAAAGACCAAATGGTCATGTGCAATGGCAGAAAACAATGCTTAAGTAAGGCGCATCCTGTGGTTAGATGATCTAAGCTTTGGTACAATCGTGAGCCACACAATAAAACCATCATGACAGGAGAGGTAATTTTTCATCAGACTCGTCCAGTACCGTGTGAACCGGCCCTGTTTGATTAATCATAAAAGAGCTTAAAGATTAAGGCTATTCTAAAACAATTCAGTCCACTCCTTCGGCGGGGACTGAATTATTTTAAAACAGCCTTAATAATTAAGCTCTTTTATGATTAAGCCAACACGCCCGTTTAGATTTACCCTCTCATTCAAAGGAACTCTTGAATTCTAGGTATGGCGAAAGTTGAGAATGCCTCTAATTTCTGAACTACAAACCCCTCAATCTTGAAACTTAGGTCGAAAAGTCCTTAAAGTACTCCCTTTCCAAAACTAAAAAAATATTTTAAATTGCATTACGCGTTGAGAAGTTACAACTGAAAAACTATTTTATCTTTCATCCCCTCTCCCGCAGGAACCGCGCAAAACTTCGGGATCAAAAGTATCCTAGAACATTTTTCGGACTATGAGCTCGGAATGTACCAAGTATCATTCAAATTGGTTCAGTAGTTTCGCCGTGATACTTATTCGGGTCTAAATGATTTCGCGCGGCTTCGCCCGCGTGAAACTTGTTACCCGTTCCCGCTTCCCATGGGAACATATTACCAGGATTAAAAGTAGCCTATATGATATTCTATCCATGTACCAAATTTCAGTTTAATCCGTTCAGCCGTTAGAGCGTGATTGAGTAACAAACATCCAAACATCTTCACAAACTTTCACATCTATTACTTATAATAAAACTGTAGAGGGTCGGGAGTCTGTACATGGAAGATATTTTGAAAATTTTAAGTGTAGGGCGTTCTCTAATCGATACTGAAGCCGAAAATGTAATTTAAAATTTTCATGTCTGTCTGTCTGTCTGTCTGTCTGTCTGTCTGTCTGTCTGTATCCCGACTAAGTATCACGCCGAAACTACTGAACCGATTTGAATGATACTTTGTACGATGTAAGCTTTTAGTCCGAGGAAGGTTCTTAGATACTTTTGATCCCGATATTTTGCGCGGTTCCTTCAGGAGAGGGGATGAAAGGCAAAATAGGTTTTTAGCTATAATTTCTTACTGCATGGTTCGATTTCAAATATTTGTTTGGTGTCTGAAAGGGAGTACTTTAAGCATTATTCCATACAATTTTCAATATTGAGGGTTATATAGTTGAGAAATTAGGGGCATCTCAACTTTCGGTAAATCTAGAATTCAACGTTTCTTTTGAAAGTGAGTCTAAACGGGCGTGTTGGCTTAATCATAAAAGAGCTTAATGATTAAGGCTATCTATCTATCTATACATATAATAAAACTGTTGAGGGTCGAGAGTCTGTACATGGAAGATATTTAGAAAATTTTAATTGTAGGGCATTCTCTAATCGATACTGAAGCCGAATATGTAATTTAAAATTTTCATGTCTGTCTGTCTGTCTGTATCCCGAATAAGTATCACGCCGAAACTACTGAATCGATTTGAATGAAACTTTGTACAATTTGAGCTTATGGTCCGAGGAAGGTTTTAGGATACTTTTGATCCCGATATTTTATGCGGTTCCTTTGGGAGAGGGGATGAAAGACAAAATGGATTTTTAGTTGTAACTTCTCAATGCGTAGTCCGATTTCAAAAATGTTTTCAGTGTCATAAAAGGAATGTTTTGAGGATTGTTTCACACAAGTTTCAATGTTGAGGGGTTTGTAGTTAAGAAATGAGAGACATCTCAACTATCGCAAAACCTCGAATTCAACGGTTCCTTTGAATTTGAGGCTAAATCTAAACTGGCGTGTTGGCTTAATCATAAAAGAGCTTAATGTTAAATTAATTAACAATTCAGCCCACGCCTCCGGCGTGGACTGAATCATTTTACAATACCCTTAATCTTTAAGCTCTTTTATGATTAAGCCAACAGGGCAGTTTCATGCGCTACTTGATCAGTCTGATGAAGAAATACACCTCTTTTTATACTCCATCTGTGACGTAAACGAAGTTGCGAGGGTCAGCTAGTTAATAATATTAGTAGGATTGAGACAGACAGACATGAAAAATTTGAATTACACTTGGCTTCAGTGTCGATTAGAGAACGTCCTAAATAAATTTCAAAATATCTTCCATGTACAGACTCTCGACCCTCTACAGTTTTATTATATGTATAGATAGATATAATATGACCAAGTGAGCGAAGCGAACCACTCACTCGTCTAATTTAGAAGTTTTTAATCAATACATATAATAAAACTGTAGAGGGTCGAGAGTCTGTACAAGGGAGATATTTTGAAAATTTTGATTGGAGGGCATTCTCTAATCGATACTGAAGCTGAAAATGTAATTTAAACTTTTCATGTCTGTCTGTCTGTCTGTCTGTATCCCGAATAAGTATCACGCCAAAACTACTGAACCGATTTGAATGATACTTGGTACATTCCGAGCTCATAGTCCGAAAAATGTTCTAGGATACTTTTGATCCCGAAGTTTTGCGCGGTTCCTGCGGGAGAGGGGATGAAAGATAAAATAGTTTTTCAGTTGTAACTTCTCAACGCGTAATGCAATTTAAAATATTTTTTTAGTTTTGGAAAGGGAGTACTTTAAGGACTTTTCGACCTAAGTTTCAAGATTGAGGGGTTTGTAGTTCAGAAATTAGAGGCAATCTCAACTTTCGCCATACCTAGAATTCAAGAGTTCCTTTGAATGAGAGGGTAAATCTAAACGGGCGTGTTGGCTTAATCATAAAAGAGCTTAATTATTAAGGCTGTTTTAAAATAATTCAGTCCCCGCCGAAGGAGTGGACTGAATTGTTTTAGAATAGCCTTAATCTTTAAGCTCTTTTATGATTAATCAAACAGGGCCGGTTCACACGGTACTGGACGAGTCTGATGAAAAATTACCTCTCCTGTCATGCACATTATGTGACGTAAACGAAGTTGCAAGGGTCAGCTAGTCTATACATATAATGAATCTGTTGAGGGTCGAGAGTCTGTACATGGAATATATTTTTAAAAATTTTAATTGGTGGGCTTTCTCTAATCGATACTGAAGCCATAAAATGTAATTTAATTTTTTCATATCTGTCTGTTTGTCTGTCTGTATCCCGAATAAGTATCACGCCGAAACTACTGAACCGATTTAAATGGAACTTGGTACCTACAATCAGAGCTTATAATCCGAGAAAGGTTCTAGGATAGTTTTGATCCCGATATTTTGCACGGTTCCTTTGCGAGAGGGGATGAAAGACAAACCGGTTTTTTAGTTGTATCTTCTCAATGCGTGGTCCGATTAAAAAAAAAAACAGTGTTATAATTGGAGTACTTTAAGGATTATTTCAAACAAGTTTCAATGTTGAGAGTTTTGTAGTTCAGGAATTAGAGACATCTCAACTTTCGCAAAACCTAGCATTCAAGGATTCCTTTGAATGTGAGGGTAAATCTAAACCGGCGTGTTGGCTTTATCACAAAAGAGCTTAATGATTATTACTACAGGATCTGAAAGCAGGCAGACTACTTATATCTGTTCGATTACCACAGCGTCAATAATGAACACTGTTAGGCAGGTCACATGACCTGCCTGATAGTGTATGCCTTTTTTAAGTCCATTGTTAAGTCCTGTACGTACCGGGTCTTATACAGATATGCGGAACATATAATAGGTGCCAAAAAGATTTTTCGATAGCAAAAATAAATTATAATTTGAGTAAACATTATGCAGGTTCAGCTATCATCAAAATATTTCCATTTTCCAGGTCTACATCCTGGTGACGCGCAGTTTACACACGGTTAGCGCGGGCATGATGATTGCATTTCCCTCTGTATTGAGCCCAGCGCTGCTGTCAGACACTTCTGATATAGAAGTAACGCCGACTCAGGTATACTGGATAAGTAAGTACCATAATTGGGGAGTTCAGGTGCCATACCGCGTCTTTGGGGGGTTTTTCGGGTGTTATGCTTTTGGGTAGGAGAGTTTTCTCTCGTTCCCTACCCGCCGCCTCTTTCACGAGCATGACCTGCTAGCAGGAAGACGCAGCGCAGTCACACTTACTCCCGCTGGAGATCATGGCTCGCACTATGGTCTCCAGCAAGAGAGTGTCCACGTCCAGACCTGCCACGAGGACCTGGCGCTGTTGCAGCTATGCCGTGCACTCCACCAATGTGTGGAGCGCTGGCTCCACGCATTGGTGGAGTGCCACGGCCGGCCGGCCATCGCCCTCTGCGGGCTGGGCAATCTAGCCACATTGCTGACCATCAAGGTCTCCGCCAATATGGGGGCCCCCAATAGGGCCATGTTCCGCACGATCTTGAGGTACAATTTCCTGTATGGAACGTTGGGTCCCCTGTTGTTGGGCATCAACGCGAGATTGCGGCTGATGCCCCCCTCTGTTTTGTGACCAAACTTCGGAAGTGGAGTCCGAAGTTCCACCGGCTATCGAGTACGAGCCTCAGGTACTTCATCGAGGACTCGATGCCGATACTGACGGCCCCTATCTGTACGCTGGATCCCTCAGGTGGCCCCATCCGAGGTCCGTGAAAGCACAGAGTCTCGGATTTGTGACGGGCGACTTCAAGACCCAGCCGCCGCCGTATTTGTCCTTGTGAAAGTTGTGGATAAACCCACAAACACAAGGTTTAAAAAGGAAGTGGGGCAGGGTTAATATACTGGATTGACTGCCTCTGTGGCGCAGTCGGTAGTGATACCGCCTGCGGCGCTGGAGGTCGTGGGTTCGATTCCCACCGGAGACAAATATTTGTGTGACTCATAAATGTTTGTCTCAAGAGTCTGGCTGTTTCTATGTATATTATGTATGTATTAAAAGTATATAAGTATTAATATCCGTGGTCTGATACCCATAACACAAGCAGGTTATTCCTAGCTTACTTTGGGATCAGATAGCGTTGTGTGAGATGTCCGTGAATATTTATTTATTTATTTACTGGGTGTAACAAAATTACCTCTCCAAATTTCATGAGATGACTTGGCATCGGAAATCAAACACAAATAATTATTTAATAAAAAAGGGTTGTTATTTTTTTTATTAAAAAAAAAAAAAAATTGTCGCACATTAAGAATCCGTTTTTTACCGCGGCAATTCGAGGTAACATGGTCGCCGTGGCAAAACAAACACGGAGCACCCGTCTGGCTGTCGTTGTCGCTTTTTACTGCCGCTCAGTAGCGATAGAAAGGGTGATAATGAAAATTTATAGGACCTTTAAAACGGATTTACGGATAAAGTATTCATGTGATTTTTTTTTCTTCATTTTTGTAATGTTTCTTGACTGATGCCACGTAGCGTGACGAAATTTGAACAGGTAGTTTTGTTACACCCAATATGTATTACTAGCTGATGCCCGCAACTTCGCTCGTGTGAGATTTTGTTCCCATTCGTGTTTCCAATTCCGATGGGAACTTATCTTGTGATAGAAATACATATTTTATTCCCGTATTCCCACCGGAACGGGAACTATGCGTGTGAAACCGCGTGGCGTCCGCTAGTGTAGTATAGTCGACTGCCCTGGCGTGGTAGTTAGTGATACCGCTTGTGGCTCTGGAGGTCCTGGGTTCGATTCCTGGGTCGGTCCAAATATTTGAATGATCTACAAATGTTTGTTTCGGAGTTTGGGTGTTTTCTATGTATTATAAGTCTTTGTAAATACACATATATGTATATTTACAAATTTCATCACTTATGGCTGCTTCCTCTAGGTAGAATTCCAATGTTTGTCGTTCTTTAGCAAGCCAAGTTTTATGAAAGCTAATTGAAAAGTTGGTTGGATGAGACATTTATAAGTCTTAAAATCATCAAAGAATCACTAAATAGGATTAGGCGAAGATGGATGGTAACACATACTTACAAATTTTAATTATATTTTAACAATAATACATACATGTTTGACATAAAACTAAAAATGACAACGTCAATCGAAAAGCTTTCACAATTGAGTCAACATTAGGTAAAAGTACCTACTCATTAAACCCAAAAATATTACTACAGAAGTATTGATATCAACATCGAAGCAAATCTCCCTCAGAAATAACATGCTACACAGTTCAGTTTTCAATTATTTACAAAATTACAAAAGGAATTTTAGTAAAATACGACTTGTGTCTTCCATCAATTCTAGAAAAATGCTGTATGCCAAATTTGAAGTAATTCGAACTAAGGAAACTCGTTGTCCTGTACAAACTTTGCCCTCCTTTTTTACCCCCTTAGAGGTAGAATTTCCAAAAATGGTGAAATTCCTTTTTTTAAATCGTAACCAAACAATGCTCATGCTGAATTTCATCATTGTAACACTTAAGGGCTCGTTTAAGGAGACGCGGGGCGTCAAGCGTCGCGTACGGCGTGGCTTGCAGCGGCGCTTAAAGCGATTTGACCGTTTATAGTGAGGCGGCGCGTAAAGCGGCCCGCGTTGCGTCACGCGCAAACTCAAACAATTATAGAAATGTATGAGCTCGTTTAAGGAGACGCGGGGCGTCGAGCGACGCGTGCGGCGTGGCTTCCCTCGAGGCTGCATCCGCCGCGTGGTACGCAGCGACACCCGCTGCGTCACCCGATGCGTCACCCGCTGCGACACCCGCTGCGACTCTCGCACCTTATTACTGGCACCGACTAGGGATGTAAACTTTATTTATAAATGATAATGATTATGTATATCGATATTTCAAAAATATCAATATATCTATTATATAAAAATAAGTCGGGTTTTCCTTCCTGACGCTATATTGTTTTTAATGTTTTGCATTCGTTGGAAAGGTCTCGGGCTCCGTAAGGTTTATAGCAAAGAAAATTCAGGAAAAATTTCAACAGAAAAGCGGGAAAATCATTTTTCACATACAGCGCCATCGCGGGCGAAGCTGCGGGCATCAGCTAGTCGTTTATAAATATCGATATTTTAGTGTATATTGTAACCCAAAATATCATAAAATCATTAAATAATAAAATCATTGTTTTGGGTTGTAATGCGTTCATATAAAGCCCCCCGTATAATATTTTTTCTTATTTATCTCCCATGTACAGACAGCGACCTGTTACGATTTTATTATATGTATTGATTCGGAGGGTTCTGCTCCGGAGGGATTTATTGTGGTGTAAATTTGGAGAGGCCTACGTCCAGATTTGATTGATTTTGGCTATCTAATTTGAATTACCAAAACTATTAAAATGTAAAATATAAAGTTAACACTTGGCTGCCACCGCCACGGTGGCGGAGTGAAAGTGCATGCGACTGCCACACTGAGGTCTTCGGTTTGATTCCTGAGCCTGATCTGGGGTTCAAACCGATCGGCCGATCGAAAAAAAAAAATTTTTTCCAAGTTTGGGTGTTTTCCGTCTACATGTACTACTACTCGTATTAAAAAAATGTGAAGTTGTCGTGTCTGTACAACGGAGATATTAAAAGATAATAATTTGATTATAATATTTTAACGATCTGTTATACGGGGTTTAGAAAACGGTTTTTTTTAAAAAAAGAACTTTTAAAACTTTAGGCACTATGACCTTTATTCAGAAAGAATAGAACAGGATTCTTTTGGGATCCTTAGGCAACCGCGCGATTCGGAGGATGAAGACAGACTGGCCTGTGGCTGAGCCACTGGACAGAGCAAGGGGCTGATAATCGGGATTCAGCATAAAAGATGGTAGGACAGCACTAAGGCTAGCATAGCATAGATATAACAGATCGATACAGCACACAACTTTTTTTTATTAATTCTTGTCTGTTTTTCCTTATGCCTGTTTGTTCGCGATGGACGCAAATACTACTGAACGGATGTTGTTTATAAGTTTTTTATATTAAAGAGATCTTGGTAAGGCTTAAATCTGAGCTTTGTTTAATGGCAATCGGTTGAAAAAAAGCGGAGTCATGAACACAAGTTGAATAATCACGGTTGTGTTTCCGTGCGATCTTTATTCTTAAAAAGAAAAACAACAAGAACAGTCAAAAAAACAGTGATAAATCTATACAGGATGTCCCACGGCTATGCCACATGGAGGGAAAGTACCTTAAATATTGTAGATGGAACATTTTACTGAAAGAAGACATTATTTTAATTTAAAAAACAACTTAAACTGCATTCATAGATTTTTAAATAATTACATGGTTGAGCCGGGGAATCGAACCCGCTACACGAGAAAAAATAATCACCCCGTAGGTTAATCATACCGATCGAAAGGCTTCATCATAAGGATTATATTTTGCTAAGTAACATAGTGTCAGAAATAAACGGAAGACCATGAATTTTAACATTTTTAATGCAAATGTCCCATAATGTTGAATACAAAGTCGCACTCTTTTGATTATTTTACTCCTTGTCGATCTTTTGATCTTGCTGTGGTGGATATTTATAATAATACGTCCAAGTTCTGTTTGTAGCTCGTGGACATTTGCATTTCTTGTAAACTACATTTAATATAGGCTGCGGTGACCTTCTGGTGGGTCGTATGCTTGTCTGCCACCTTAGTGGTATAAAAAAAATTACATGTCATAACCCCATAAAAAATCTAACGCTGTTAAATCTGTGGATCTCGGCAGCCATCGTATTTGTCCCGATCCAGGAACGAAAGTCTTCATTGAGATCACCGGCGATGCCAGCTTTTCATTTTTCTGAACAAAATTTCACATCAAATGTTAAAATACATCTTCTTCTTCTTCTTAATACTATGTTACTTAGCAAAAAATAATCCTTATGATGAAGCCTTTCGATCGGTATGATAAACCTACGGAATGATTATTTTTTCTCGTGTAGCGGGTTCGATTCCCGGCTCAACCATGTAAGTATTTAAAAATCTATGAATATAGATTAAGTTGTTTTTTAAATTAAAATAATGTCTTCTTTTAGTAAAATGTTCCATCTACAATATTTAAGGTACTTTTCCTCCATGTGGCATAGCCGTGGGACACCCTGTATATCTTTCATAAATATCGATGTATCTTTTATTTTGCTTTCATGACGTTCTGCTCCAGAGGGTTATAAACATCGATTACATTTTTTTACATAAAATATTAATATTTTATTTTGAAAAATATTTTTATTTTAATATCGATATTTTCTAGGAACTAAATTGCCCGACATTCCTAACGCATACCCCGCACATCTCTCACCCCTTCCTTGGAGCGGCCTTTGCGGCGTCACCCGCAGCTTCATCCACCGCGTTCCTCCATTGCGAGACTCGCTGGTTTACACCCGCCGCGTCCTCCGCGGCGTCACCTGTCGCTTCATTTGCCGCGTCCGACGCGACGACACTCGCCGCTGGGGCAGCTACAACTCAAACAAACGCCTACAAAAACGCTTCTCCTTGAACGCTCTGAACATTTCCATATGTTTGTGTTTCTGGCGGCCCGCTTGGCGGGCCGCACCGCTCGAAGCGCCGCGTCTCCTTAAACGAGCACTTAGTGTTTAAGCCAGTGGTGGGAAAACTTTTTTAATGGGGGGCCAGAGAAATTAGGATTTGCTAGAGAAGGGCCAAAATTATAGGAAAAATACATTTCGTGCTTAAACTTTTAATCTTATTTCTTTCTAATATTGATGTGTGGGCCCATGTATAGTATGTTACTTTTTCACGCTCTAGCTGACTCCTTCGCCCATGCGTCTATTGTTCTACTAAGTAAAATCTACTTACATAATACTTCTGGACCGTCAAAATATAATTAGCGCGAGCCAAATATACTATTCATGTAGAAGGACCGTCGCGCTCGGCGGGCTGGATTAAATGCTTTCGCGGGCCGGAGTTGGCCCGTTTCGGTTCGGTTTGGGAAGTTTCGGTTTCGGTTTCGGCCAGTTTCGGCCAAAAAATCGAGTTTCAGCCGCAGTTTCGGTTTCGGCCAAAACTTTCGGCTGGGCCGAAACCTTCGGCTGGGCCGAAACTCACGTGTTCTTGAATTTTGAGTCCCGAGCGAGGCACTTATTTAATTAGCTTGTGACGTGGTTGTGGTCAGCCCAATATGTTACTAACGTAAGATTTTTTATTTATCGCTTGGAGGAGAAACTCTACAATCGGGCACTGGTGCTTCGCTAAATATCTGTGACGATACACCGGGAGACCACAGCTGAGAGCTAGCACGACGAAGAACGCAACTAGGACACAGGGCTGAACTCATTGGTATAGTGCTCAGCGTAGGGGCAGCAGCGCCAAATCCTTGTAGCAAGTCCTGAGGTGGACATTCTCACGCTGAAGACCATAGTCATAGTGCAACCTATAAGCTCCAGCAGGAGTAAATGGGACCCCGCCGCTTGTTTCTACGAGCAGGTCATGCTAGTGAGTGAGCTCACTCGTGCGTGACCATCATGACCTGCCACCTGGCTGGGTCGGAGCGGGAGAGAACACCCGAGTTCCACAGTATGGGCTGCTGGCGCCGCAGGATTGTCTTCGCTCAAAACAACAGGTCTCCATGAGAGAACGGCGGAAATGCTGCTCGCCGTCCTTACATAAGCAGGGTTAAGACGGAGGCATAACGTAAGACTTTCATGGACGTCTCACGCCCCAATTAGCGGTGTAACATCGGAACCAGCCCTAAAGACGCGGGATAGAACCTCTATGCGAAACGGTAGTGGTAGCAAAGGTCTGTCGGGATGCGATATGGTCACGCTTTTCTCTCCTAAGCGGCAGAGGCGTGTTATATGCTCACATTTCACCTTTTTTTTAGATTTTATCCCACGTAATAGGTGGTAAGCTGTATTACCGTGTTGAGATAGACAGGCGCAGGTTTTGACTGCCTGCTGTTGAAATTTTTCATGACGCCTATAAAGGCTTTCAACTTGGCCTGCCATTTTGCTGGCAACCGGGACGAACGGGTTTACTTTCCTTCCGAACCACGGAAGCGCTCAAATAAATGTCACAATGTGGTCACATGGATGCTCACTGCATTCATTGCGATTCAAGTGCATCTGTCGGACCTGGGGTCCTGTCTTCCGAGGACTTATCCAGGACACCCTTCGTAGACAGTATCAGGGCACAGAGTGGTTTTAGTCAGTAGGAGTTTACAATAGCAACCATGAGTAATTATTTCACACGTAAAAGAGCGAATCCCATCTTAAGGAGGAGAAAGTTCTAATATAACCACCTGAGAAGACTTACGAGTATATCTACCGTTGATTAATGGCACTTAGTGAAACGTGCTGCACATATTGCAAAATAAGAACCAACCAAGTTCGAGTCGGATTTGCGCACGGAGGGGTAAAAGGTATGAACGAGACATAGGCCTTAGCCATGGTTAAATATTAAAATACCAGAAATCAAAATGCCTTTACTTAAAATGCATTAGACCAAAATACCCGAATTCGAAATACCTTAACATTCAAAATACCTTATTTCAGTACACCTTACCGTAAAATGTCTAAATTTAAAATACAAATAATTATTATATCAGAATTCAAAATACAAATTTTCAAATATCCTTAATTTAAAATACCGAAAATAGAATACAATGTGTCACTGTCACTCACACGTTTTGTTATTTGGCTTTAACTTATTTACACGCAACACGCACATTTTTTTTTGTAACCGACTACGGGATCGCAAATCTGACTCGCACTTGGCCAGCTTTTTTTTTCAATTTGAACACGTGAGTTTCGGTTTCGGTTTCGGCCGAAACTGACCCTGGGGCCGAAAGTTCGGTTTCAGCTGAAAAACCAGTTTCGGTCGGACACTAATAAATACACAATAATCATAAATATAAAAAAATAATTTTAATATATCAGTACAGAAAGTGATCAAGAGATGTCGCTTATCGATTTAAATTCGAGCTAGCGTTTGCTTACCTGAAGAATTATATATGAATGTCATCTAGCCTTCACTTTACGGTTTTATTTTCGGTATAGATAGAAGATAATAACAATATAACTAAGTATTGCATTATTTCTATCCACTGATCTGTAACATTACCACTTTCTATCAAAAGATAAAGTCTGACCTCAGAGGTGTTTATTATAACACATATCTTTATTTTACTATTAGATGCTACATCTTATTCCTTAGATGTATATAGTGACGACTTTACCCCCGTAGGGGTAGGTAGGGGTGTAGTATACGCCCACATTTTACCTTTTAGTTTTATGCGCTACGTAATAGGCGGTGAGCCCATTGTCGCGTTGAAATGGACAGACGAGGTCTTGACGGTCCACAGAACTTTTGTGAGTGTCAGAATGGACGGTCACTACCCATAGATCACATCGAAACAGTTATAGAAAGTTGCTACCTAGTTGCTACCAATCATTAAATAGTTGCTACCTTTGATTTAAACAAAATAAACGAGTTTTTAAGGTGACCGGCCATTCTGACATCAGAATGGCCGGTCACCTATGCAGGGAGAAAAAACTGAGCAAATGAATTGAGTTTTTTTATAAGCAATAGTTGCTACCAGGTTGCTACCTTCATATATGTCGATTTTGACCTTGTAGCATTTAAGGATTCATAGTTATAGTAATTTACTATTTTGATGGCGAAGCACCTGTAGGAAATAAATGAGCAAATAAACAAAATACAATTTGATAAGTTTATAAGCAGGCGTTATCAATTTTTATTTATTTTATGTGTTATAAATATGGAATATAATTATGTAGTTGATATTCCCAAACTTACTTAAAAGTGTATATTGCAATAATAAAACAGAAAGGTATGCTTAAATATTTGCAATTTAATTAAAAAAAACATACATATCGACGGAAAAACACTTTAAGCGACACTCTGGTCGATAATGAGCCATAGACATATTTGGAATCATCCACCGTATCCCAGTAGTTCCATTGCGTAGTCGTCGATTGATCTTGGTTTCATAGCGATCTGACCTCTTTGGTGTCGCTTCAAGTAATGGCACTATTAAGCTTATTTTTTTTAGACGCTAAATGAAGTGACACAAAATTGTAGCGAATTTGGTCAAATTACCGCTTAGAGTATCGACTCTTTATTAAGATTGTTATTTGATGTGTTTTTCTTTTTCTGTTTCGGATATCCCAAGTCACTTAAATCGTTTTTCTCCGTTATAGGAAATGCGCGGTAAAGCACGACAAGTGTTTTGGCTCACTCTTGTATCACTAGTCCCTAGTCGCTACATTTGTTTTTCCTTGCTTTCATTGTATCTGTAAGAGTTTAATGAGAGTGTTAATAAAGTTAAGGGATATAATAAACCGAGCCTCAATAGTTTTTATCGGCCACGGCATTTAGCCTCTCATTTAATAACCAAGCCACGCGAAAATGAAGTAGCCTCTAATATACTAATTCGTCCTTTTTAAAACGTCACCTAAACATTCCATTATAAGCATCAAATAAAGATCAACAATTATTTTAACTTGTCGTCCGTAATAATATATTAACACCTAATTTACTAATTCAGCCACATATTTGACATGTAATCATTATTTTATATTTTATAGCTTCAAAACAAGAGCCTCAAAAAATAATTATTTAAGCCCCCACAGACAACATCAGATTTTATAACTCAGCGTGTAAAATAGATACATCATATTCTTTTTTCGTGAAAATAGCCACTGCAAGGCTAGACGCGAGTACACAGGACGACAGCGACCGGCCATTAGCATCAATCAGAGACCGCTATTTGATATCACTTTGTAACTAAAGACAGATTACGCTTACCGAACAAGAAAGTGAGGTTAAGAATGCAAATACTAAACTCAAAATTGAGTACATTATAGACTCTCTAGAAGTGAATGTCGTCATAAATTTACGGTTAATGAGAAATTACTCGTTACTCACATTTGGGTTAAGTATTTGCATTCTTGGTCACTTTTTTGTTTGGTATCTTTTTTTAGTTCTATAATCTGTTTTACATGCATACATAATGTCACCGACCGAAATCTGAATGATGTCTAGGCATTATAGAGAATACCGGATACTTGCAGGCAAGGCAATGGAAGGGTTGTTCGCTGCTTGCGAAGGTTAGGTTAGGTTGGAACAGTTACCACTTACGCGGAAAGACGAGCGAGCGAAGCGAGCATGCCGCTGCAGTGGCCGCCGAGCGCCATATGTATTACAGATAAATTTAATATTTTACAATATGTTACAATTTATAATTCCTGGATAGTTTATAATTCGGCGGTACTTATAATTTTATGGTGACCCAAGACCTATTTATTTTACACATTACTGGTGGACCAGCAGGTATTCTATGCAATCCCAAGGAATTTTGTACAGCACTAGACAAAGTATAAACAATCATATACTTATTCAAAACATTTCTTAAATTGATAAATGATTAATTAATGATTGGTAGCAACTAGGTAGCAATTTTCTATAACTGTTTCAATGTGATATATGGGTAGTGACCGTCCATTCTGACGCTCACCGTTTGCTTACCTGAAGCTTATATATGAATGTCATCTAGCCTTCACTTTACGGTTTTATTATAGGTATAGAAGATAATAACAATATAACTAAGTATTGCATTATCTCTATCAAAAGATAAAGCCTGACCTCAGAGGTGTTTATTATAACACATATCTTTATTTTACTATTAGATGCTACATCTTATTCTTTAGATGTACATATAGTGACGACTTTACCCCCAAAGGGGTAGGTAGGGGTGTAGTATACGTCCACATTTTACCTTGTAGTTTTATGCGCCACGTAATAGGCGGTGAGCCCATTGTCGCGTTGAAATGGACAGACGAGGTCATGACGGTCCACAGAACTTTTATATAACGGAGATTTTAAGCCGCCCATAAGGCCTTTAACTTGGCTTAACGATTGTCATTTTACTGACAACCGGGTTTCATTTCTAGTGTTCCTTCTCTACCTACGCAATGGAAAGTTTTGCTAAAGTGTAGTTGAAAAATTCTTTAGTTAGATATTTGTAAAAAATACAAATAACGAATAATGGTATACTACGCCAAATCGAATGCCAAATAATCGAACATCCAAATACTCGAACGTTCGAAATATCGAACGTTTAATATATCGAACATTATTATTGTAATCTTCGATATTTTGAACGTTCGATATATTGAACGTTCGATATTTTGAACGTTCGATTATTTGGCATTCGATTGGCGTAGTATACCCCGTAAAATATAGGCACGCCTTTTACGCTCACGTCCTATTTTAGTTTTTGTACCACGTAATAGGTAATGAGTCTATTGAATAATGACTGTGCCATTGCCGTGTTGAAATAGACAGGCGGAGGCCCATAACGACTGTCATATTACTGACGACCCAGACCAACGCGACGGCATAACGAGTCTTTCCAAGTGGTCACCCATTCGAGAACCAGCCATAGCGAAAGTTGTTTACTACAGTGATCGTCTGCAGAACACTCAGCTAGTGGGACTACAAGTGTTATAATTTTTTTTATAATATTCAATTTTTCTTTTACAGTTACAATTAACGGCATCGCTGGTATCTTCGGTTTCTTCATCTTGTCACCTATCATGCAAATATTTGGCAGAAAAGTCGTCCATATTGCTGACAGCTTATCTCTAATCATCGGTTGGCTTATGTTGGCATTAGCTACGAGCGCCACAGCTCTTATGGTACGTTTACACGCTTGTCAAGCCTTTGCAAGCTTCGACAATCACAAGCGTGTAAAGAATGCGTTTGGCTTGGCTTGCGTGAGTTTGTCGGCGCTTGCTGCCGATCCAGTCGAGTGTCGGTTTTTTGACGCAGATCAAAGGGTGTTTGCGGCAAACGTTTGCGACGCATCTACACGTTGGTCCGCGTTTAGTAGCCATTGTGATCTCGCGGCGACTACACGCTTGCATGCTCGTGCTGAATAAATAAAAAATGAGTCGCTGGTCGAATGAGGAGAGTCCTTCATTTCTGGAGCATTACCAGATTGAATCCAGGTTAAACAAAACTAGTAGTTACCTGGTACGATTTGGATGAATCTTTTTCATCCACCATCTTCGTGGTCGTCGTGCTTTCCTTTTTTTTTTTGTTTCACTTTGCTTACATCTCTATCTATACATATAATAAAACTGTAGAGGGTCGGGAGTCTGTACATGGAAGATATTTTTAAAATTTTAAGTGTAGGGCGTTCACTAATCGATACTGAAGCCGAAAATGTTATTTAAAATTTTTAATGTCTGTCTGTCTGTCTGTATCCCGAATAAGTATCACGCCGAAACTACTGAACCGATTTGAATGATACTTTGTACGATCTAAGCTTATAGTCCGAGGAAGGTTCTTAGATACTTTTGATCCCGATATTTTGCACGGTTCCTTCAGGAGAGGGGATGAAAGGCAAAATAGTTTTTTAGCTATTTTTTCTCACTGCGTGGTTAGATTTCAAATATTTTTTTGGTGTCTGAAAGGGAGTACTTTAAGCATTATCCCACACAAATTTCAATATTGAGGGTTATGTAGTTCAGAAATTAGGGGCATCTCAACTTTCGATAAATCTAGAATTCAACGTTTCTTTTGAAAGTGAGGCTAAACGGGCGTGTTGGCTTAATCATAAAAGAGCTTAATGATTAAGGCTATTGCAAAATAATTCAGTCCGCGCCGAAGGAAGTTTTAGAATCGACTTATTCTTTAAGCTCTTTTATGATTAAGCAAACAGGGACGTTTCACACGCTGCTTGATGAGTCTCATGAAGAAGTACCGTGTCCATTTCGATTGCTCGGCCAATATGTCGTAGAAAAAAGAAACTTATGTCAGCATTTCGAAGGAATTCGTAGAAAACGAACAGTGAAAACCGCAAATTCGAAGAGTCAATATTTAGAAAGTTATAAGGGTTTAACCGTGGCCGCGCAGTCCGCATGAATTCAACTGCGCGGCCACCAGTTCTCTTGAACGGAGCTACGTACAAGTCTAATTCTTTTTGCTAATCACTGATACGATTTCGAAGAAAATGTAGATTATAAAAATAAAGCCCTACTATTTGAACTTCACGACATACGGCACTCCAAAGTTATGGCCGCGCAGTCCGCATAAAGCGAACCGCGCGGCCACCAGTTCTCATTAACGGAGCATTGTAGAAGTCTAATTCTTTTTGCTAATCACTGATACGATTTCGAAGAAAAAGTAGATTTGAAAAATATAGCCCTAAAGTTTGAACTTCTCGTTCTACAGCACTTACGTAAGGGCGAACCGCGCGGCCACGTGTTTCTTAAAGTGGAGCTTAAACAGAATTTGGTAGAGGTCTCATTATTTTTGCTAATCATTGATACGATTTCGAAGAATATGTAGATATCATGAATGAAGTTCTAATGCTTGAAAATCACGAGTTACAGAACTTAAACCCTGTAACTCGAGTTAAAAAAGGGTGACCATGATTTACGTTGCGTCGACGAGATATTCCCAAAAAAAAATTGAACCGAATTCATACAAATCCTTTAAAATATTTACCTAGCACAAAGTTATTATTTTGATTTACCAGATTTTATTCAATATCATATTGAAGTCGGCGCCAAGTAAACCCATAGGTATAGGTAGGTAGGTATTATTAATGGCAACAACTTCCATTTTAAATTGAATAAAATCTGATAAATCAAAATACATATCACTATGTGCTAGGTATATTTTATTTTTAAGGATTTGTATGAAGTCGGTTCTATTGTTTAATTATTATTTTATTATTATTTTAAGTGACGGGTAGACCGATAAGTATATCTATCTAGGTGTAAAGTTCTCATCAACACAAATCAATCAAGCCGAAACACAAGGTAACTGCTGTAAATCGTTAAGAAATTCCCTCAACTGTCTTTCGGTTCCATCATCATATCGACTCCAGACCTTTATTAAATTGTAGTAGGTATACTTACTTATTAAAGCACTTAATCAAAAAGTTAGCAAACGCACTAGTTGTCCCAACAATTTTCGGTGGTTGCCCTCGATTTCTCCTGGATCCCAGTATCAGATCTTGATACCCTGGATATGGGACCACCTCAGAAGTAACCTCATTCAAACAAAAAAAATCAAAATCGGCGCCGCTATCGCGTAATACTAATACATAAAAAAAAACATAGCGTACGAATTGAGAACCTCCTCTTTTTTGAAGTCGGTTAATAAGACTTTTTAATGTCACGTATATTGCTATATTTTTAATCGTAAAAAGCAAATAGTTGTAGTCCCTTGGTTTGAATTTGAATAGAGAAGTTTACTTCTAGGATATAAATAAATAAATATTCACGGACATCTCACACAACGCTATCTGATCCCAAAGTAAGCTAGGAATAACCTGCTTGTGTTATGGGTATCCACGATCCACCACGGATATTAATACTTATATACTTTTAAATACATACATATTATACATAGATACACCCAGACTCTTGAGACAAACATTTATGGGTCACGCAAATATTTGTCTCCGGTGGGAATCGAACCCACGACCTCCAGCGCCGCAGGCGGTATCTCTACCGACTGTGCCACAGAGGCAGTCAAAGATAAGAAGATAAGAAAAAAACACTCATCGATTGATTTATATTTCAGTAAATGGTGATGATCACAATATAGGTAATATATTGTTATATAGGTATTGTTATATAGGTACATATTGTTATTGTTATTTTATGACTTAAATTACGCCAGTAATTACTAATCCGATAAACATCACTAACATTTTATAAATTTAATTATTACTTTTTACCCGTAAACACATTAAGTAGGTAATCATATGTCTCAGTAAGTGAAATTCAAGTTTCCTTTTTACTCCACGTTCCTCTGATATTGACTTTTTTTCTTTCGCCAGCAAATATGTTTACTTCATGCATGCTACTACAGATAATTTATAGAATTCTTTTTTCAAATTTATAAAAGTTTATTTGTTTTTTAAAGTCGCGATGTCGATGTGTATAGCTATGATACGTCCTTGTTTTCGACCATTTTTAATTGCTGATTTAATTTCAAATGCTTTAGTTTTACGTAAATTGAATCTAAATACCACAATTTTTTTTTTTATACTACTTAGGTGGCAGACAAGCTTACGGCCCACCGGAAGGTTGGTAACCGTAGCCTATAGACGTTTGCAACACCAGAGGCGCTACAACGCGCTGCCGACCCGGGCGCAGGTTGTGACGACCTACAGTTGAAATTTTTCAAGCCGCCCATAAGGCCTTCAACTTGGCTTAACGACTGTCATTTTACTGACAACCGGGACCAACGGCTTATCGTGCCTTCCGAAGCACGGAAACGCTCGTAAATAAATGTCACAAAGTGGTCCACGTGGTGGTCACCCATCTATATCCGGCCATAGTAAATGTTGCTTACTGCAGTGATCGTTTACAGAACACTGAGTCCGCGGGGCCACGAGCGCTTCAAAATTATTCAAGTAATATAAACTTTGCGTTTAACCTATAACGTTGGTAGTCTGGACAATAACAATATCAAGTAAGGTATTTCCGCAATACTAATATTTTTTACCCAATATTTAAGTTGGTAGGTAATGAGTACTGTATGGTGTTTTTACGTATAGTACTTAATTAATGTAATGTAATCGAAAGTCAATACTTTACTTATATGTACCTACTTACTTTACTTTTTTTATAAACGACATTTTAATACCTACATTTATAGAAGAATACTTCTAGTTAGTAAATAACACCTTATATAAATAAGTACGGAAAATGCTCAGAATAGTTGTGGACCGCTTCATCTTAGAAAAAGTTACAAATGCCATCAGGCGAATTATCGTCCCGTCCATTTGTCTTCTTTGGGTTGGGCAGTTCGTTATCGTCGTGTTGATTTGCTAAGGTTTGTTTCCTTTTGGTGGTTGCTGTGGTTGGGATTGTTGAACTGTGGGAGTGAGGAGGTCCTGCACCAAAAACCAATATTAAATGTAGTGGAATATCTATTTCACACAGCGCAATGTAGAATGAATGATTGCCAATCGCCAGCAAATATGTTTTCTTTTTAATAAACCTATTTTACTTAAAAGCTTACAAGCACATTTTCGTAAGACTAATTCGAATCACTAATTCTCAATTGAATTGAATTGGAATTCAATTGAAACAATCAGTAGCTCTTTTTACAAGAAAAGCTACTTGCTATATAAATATATTTACACTATGATATTAAAATAGTAAAAAGCCTGGATTCACACACTATAAATCTTGGTCACCCTATTTTTTCCTTCGATTATAGGTTTTAAGTTCTATACGTTATTTAGTTCTTAATTTGAGGCTTTATTCACACTGTCTACATATTCTTCGAAATGGTATCTGTAATTAGCAAAAAGAATGGGACTTCTACTAAGCTCCGTTTAAGCTCCATTTAAGAAAAACCGTGGCCGCGCGGTTCGCATTGTGCGGACTGCGCGGCCATAACTTTGGAGTGCCGTATGTTGTGAAGTTCAAATAGTAGGGCTTTATTTTTATAATCTACATTTTCTTCGAAATCGTGTCAGTGATTAGCAAAAAGAATTAGACTTGTACGTAGCTCCGTTCAAGAGAACTGGTGGCCGCGCAGTTGAATTCATGCGGACTGCGCGGCCACGGTTAAACCCTTATAACTTTCTAAATATTGACTCTTCGAATTTGCGGTTTTCACTGTTCGTTTTCTACGAATTCCTTCGAAATGCTGACATAAGTTTCATTTTTCTACGACATAGTGGCCGAGTAATCGAAATGGACACGAAGTACCCCTCCATTCGTACACCTTATGTGACGTAAACGAAGTTGCGAGGGTCAGCTAGTTTCAAATAAAAGTACATTAAACCAAATGCAACAGCCGTGCCAAGTTCGGTGTCCGCCGTGCTTGGAGGTAGGTTGCAGACTGACGGCATTCTCAAGCGTGTAAACGCCTTCCAAACACCAAACAAGATTTGTGATGGCTTGGGGCTGTTTGCCATTTGCCAAGGTTTGGCAAGCGTGTAAACGTAGCATTATAGCAGCAAGAATTTGCCAAGGCATTGACCTTGGGAGTATGTATATAGCTACTACACTTGTTGCCGAATACTCTGATCCAAAAAGAAGAGGTTACTTTATGACCTTCCAGAAATTTGCAATAGCCATTGGTTTTACTATGTGTCATGCTTTACCGTTAATTTGGAACTGGCGGCAAGTAGCAACATTTGCACCTCTCTTGTCAGTATTGTCAACACTAATGACCTATTACTGGCCAGAAAGTTCTTATTATTTGGCAATGAAAGGTCGCTTCGAAGACAGCGAAAAAGCATTCGTCTGGATCCATGGTAGTTCTAACATGGAAGAGTTTCGCCTGTTGCAGGCGTCTCAAATGCAAATGAAAAAGAAAATTACACCAAAAAAAAATTACTCGTTCCTGTTCAAAAAAGATTTTTTGAAGCCGTGTTTTATAATATTTCTTTTAACATTAATTCTTGAATTCAGCGGAAGACATTATGTTGCAGTTTACGCTATACAAATATTGACGGAGTTGATAGAAGACAATTCACTCGCAATCTATATCACTTTAGGTTTAGATTCGTTAACGCTTATAGCATTATTATTATCATCTTTTGTAATCAGTTACTTTAGAAGACGAACAATATTGTTGGTGTTTGGTGCTGTAATAATTGTTATGATGTTGATGATCAGTTGCATTGTACTATTTAAGTTATTTTCTGTAGTATGGCTGGCACCAACATTAATTCTTGTATTAAATTTCATTACAAACATTAGTATTACACCTGTTTGTTTTACATTATTTGGGGAACTTTATCCTTTGGAATACAAGGGTTGGGGTTCTTGCTTAAATGGAGTAGGATATATGTCTATGTTCACTTTAGTATTAAGACTGACACCATTTTTTATTGATACTACTGGCATTGGAGGTCTGTATGGTATATATGGAGTAATTATATCTCTGTGTTTGCTTGTGTTGTATTTTATATTACCAGAAACTAAAGACAAAACTTTGCTAGAAATCGAAAATGGATTTAAAGATGTTGTATTATCTGATTGTAATGAATCACTAATGATGAAACATTAGTTTAACCAAATTGTAATTAAATAAAATCGTTCTGCATCACCAAAGACTTTTTTAACATTACAATTTAGTGCTCAGCTTGTAGCCGCGCTGATCTGGTGTTCTGTCAATGATCACTGTGTTCAGCATCTGATGCTATGGCTAGTCCTTATAATCAGAGTTTATATTTCTACTATGATAGAATGGGTGACAACTATGTGACGTGTTCATTAGCGAGCGTTTAGACCAGTGGTGGGCAAACTTTTTTGATAGGGGGCCAGAAAACTAAGAAATTTTGAGAGGAGGGCCAGAATTATAAGAAAAAAAACCGGTTAAGTGCGAGTCGGACTCGCGCACAAAGGGTTCCGTTCCGAAAAATTAAAATTACGTTTGTTGTATGGGAGCCCCCTTAACCCCCCTTTTTTTCTGATTTTACAGTCATAGCGGCAACAGAAATGCATCATCTGTGAAAATTTTAGCTCTCTGGCTATCACGGTTCCTGAGATACAGCCTCATGACGGATAGACAGATAGACAGCGAAGTTCCAGGAATAGGGTCACGTTGGGTTTGGAACTCTAACAAGGGGTTATATGCTGAAACTGGTAATTATATATCAAACTTTACAGTACCTACTTAAGTAGACACTTGCACAAACGTAAAAAAAGAGAATTTAACAAAGTTCCTGTCATGGTAGGCGTGTGAGACGTATGAAATTGCTTTTTATGTGCCATAATATTTCGAATGCAAGTTCGAGTTGTGACGAAGTAACTTTCAGTATCGCGAAAAGGTTTGTGATCAAGTTGTTACGCAATTTCATGGTCGAAAAAATCTGTTCACCTTCCTTAGGCTTCTTTTGCTCTACTAGAATTTACATCATACCTGTACCGTCAAAATATAATAATCGCGGGCCATATACTAAATAGTACCTATTCATGTCGAAGGACCGTCGCGTCGGCGTGCCGGATGAAATGCATTCGCGGGCCGGAGTTAGCCCGCGGGCCGTACTTTGCCCATCACTGGTTTAGACCAACGTAAAATGTTTAAAATTACAGTGAAATATCATTATTACACACATAATATGTACATTCTCTCTAAACTAAACCTAAATAAGGCCCCCGTGGCATTGTGCCCAAAAGACTAGCAGCATTCCCCCTTTAAATAGCAATACCTATTCCCTGGGAGAGAAATCTGCCAGCCCTTGGGTCACCATTATTTCTGTGCTTCGGGAGGCATGTAAAGCCGTTGCAAGATGCACTTGGTGTTTTATGCGATTTGTATATATATTCCATCATGACACATTCATCAGGAAATTGCAGCATTCGTCGATGCGTTCAGAGGAATCTGCAATTACCATAGGCGTCCCGCAGGGTTCAATGCGCGGGAAATTTTAATTTATTATCTACTAGCGACCCGCCCCGACTTCGCACGGGTGCAATGCTGATACTAAATACACTAAGTACAGAAAAACTGTGAACATTAAAGCATTGTGAATCCCAAACCCGCAGGGATACGCGGAAAATTTTTATGTTGTCGTATTAAAGACCATAGTTGCTTATCAAAATATATGGTGAGACCTTTATACTTTGATACTGAACTGAAAAATTGAACCAAATAAATTTTCCCCCACACATTTTTTATTTTCATTTTTTTTTAGGCATGAATGTGTCATTTGATGGAAAAGTTGTAGTACAAAATGTTAATTGGCACTATCCGGCCGACCGGCACAGCTGCAAACGCTACGTCCCGCAATTTTATATCTGTAATATCTTAGAAAATATTCATTTAAATCATATGCTGTAAAGGGCCATATAGATCTATCTATACTTCTATACTAATATTATAAAGAGGAAAGATTTGTTTTTTTGTTTGTTTGTTTGTTTTTGCAACGAATAGGCTCCGGAACTACTGGACCGATTTGAAAAATTCTTTCACTGTTGGGTGCTACACTTCTTGCGGTGAACATAGGCTATATTTTATTCCCGTATTCCCACGGGAACTACGCGGGTGAAACCGCGTGACGTCCGCTGGTATTAAATAATCAATGTATTTAAGGTATTTAATTGTATAAGGATTAATGCTGTATTGGTTAAAACCGCTTCGAAAATAAGCCATTATTTGTCGTAAAAAGTAAATGACATAAAATGTTATTGTGGGATATCCATAAGAGATAGAGATATGCCATCGCGGAGTTTTCTGTAGACCTTTACAATGTGTACAATACTTAGTACATTATTTTAATAAATCTCGTAGGATTCAGCCTGCGTTTGCAATGTAAGTGGAAAAAAATTAATTATTTACGACATTACATTAGAAACCTCAAAAATAACAGTATTTTTCCACTATTTAATGGATGTTATTATACATATATAAACCTTCCTCTTTAATCAGTCTATCTATTAAAAAAACCGCATCAAAATCCGTTGCGTGGTTTTGAAGATTTAAGCGTACAAAGGGACATGGGGACATAGGGACAGAGAAAGCGACTTTGTTTTAAACTATGTAGTGATATTAATGACCTACCTATAACGTGGTGGACAACAACTGGATTTTTTGCTCCCAGATAATATATTTAAATTAAAATAATCAAATGCAACTACATAATTATGACGATGACAACAATGCAATCCTGAAAGAAGTACATTAAATAGGTAGTACTTACTAGGTTTAATACTTAACAATATCGAAGATGTCATTGTGCATTTTGCCGTACATGCGCTGAAGTGGAAACCAGTCAAAATTGGCGATAGGATTTACATAAATGTGTCGCCAAACCAAAGTCTACCTTTCGTACAATGACCCTGTTGTCACCTGCGTGTGGGGCAAGCCGTGACAAACTCACTACACTGACTGCAAAGTTCAGGTATCTTAACAGCAGAAAATGAGTTGTGAAACGGTCTCAACCGTGATATTATGTATTGTAGTCTCTAACGACATTCTTAATGTCTAAAAAAATAGACCAATGAAGAGGAGTAAAGTTACCTACATAAATTGAAAAGCTGAAAATGTTTTCACTTGTTTAAAACTTGATTAAAAATAATATTCAGAAGTTCCAAATCATTCCGGTAAGTACCTGGAAAAAAAAATGAGGTCATAGGTCGGAAACCTCTAAAAATATCGGGATTTCGCGATTTTCAGGAAACTTTATCGCAAAATCACACGAGACAAACATTGTAGTTTAAAAAAATCTCTTTAAAAATGAATTTGTACTGTATCTATACTTTTTTCACCGTTTCTGAGATATAGCGCGTTAAAAAGTTGTAAGCGTCATGCTCATAATATGCATAAGTAAGCTACGAATACCTACCTATACATCTATGAAGCTGTAATAATTTCGCAATCGGTATATATAAGTATAACCAAAGATACTTATACCCATAGAGTTTATTACTAGCACTGTATACATCGATATACAAAATACTAAATTTGCCGAATTATACTGGGACCGTCAAATTTATGTTTAGACAAATTAAATCAAAATCACGTGTTGCCTCGTATATTTAGTCATATAAACCATAAAAATAAATCAATTAACTCTTTTACTTACCGAAAGTACGATATCCCATCCTTTTTTAACACTTTTTTTGTGGTATTTCTACAATTCTTTATCGCACATTTCGGCATTTTTGTTGTACATACAGTGTCGCGGGCGACGCGATACTAGTCATAAAAGGTGCTCGTTTTGAAATCGAGCACATATTACTTGCGGACGGTTTTCAGACGCTGAGTGTGTATCTTGGGTTTTTGTATATCAATGACTGTATATTACTAGAGACCGTATTCTTAGCATTCCATGGATTCTCCGTGCGGGCGCCGGGTCCATAGCGTGGCACAGGGGGAACACCCCGACGGCGTCTGGGACTTGCGACCCATTTGAGTAGGTTTAGGGTGGCCACCTTACTATGCGCATAAACGATCACCTTCCACCGTCAACAATGTTCCGCCCTGCCCAACCAGATTTGGTAAGATCCTATCAATGCCGCTTTGGATACTCGTTTTAGTAAAGAGCTTACTGAAGCTCTTGGCAATCCAAGGTCCTTAAATAAATTATACAGGGATTTAGCTGGAATTTCCCTTGCTCCTACTTCTACGGCATAGAGTTTAACCACATAGCCATTTTTGGTTAACTCATTGGTCAAGTCAAAGTATTTATTTGTCTTCATGGCGTGGTCCTTCGGTATATTGGTCTCCAGCTCTGCGAGCACGGCACGCCTATATATTCTCGAAAACAGGAATATGTCGAGTCTGGATGACGAGGCACATACATCCTCCGGGATTTTGTAGTGTTTTTCATACGTGTCTGAGAGTACAGTCCAATCGGCGGCAGCCATCAAAATTGAGTATGGCTTTTGAGGTACTTTCTTTGAACAGCCTTCCTTTACAAACTCAATGTTATATCTTTTATTTGTGGTTAATCCCTTTTTCGCTCTCGCTATCGCCAAACTGACAGCCTCCCGTATGACTTCCAATACCCTATCGTGTCGGCGTGAGTAATGACCCCGGTCTAATAACGTCCTACAACCTAAAAATTTATATAAAATAAAAAAAAACAATACGCTTGCTGGATATATCTAATATATAAAATTCTCGTGTCACAGTTTTCGTTGCCATACTCCTCCGAAACGGCTTGACCGATTCTCATGAAATTTTGTGAGCATATTGAGTAGGTCTGAGAATCGGCCAACATCTATTTTTCATACCCCTGTGACCGGGAAAAACATTGCACGCGGGCGGGGCCGCGGGCGTCAGCTAGTAGTATTATATATTTGGTATACAATCTTACATAAATAATAAAATAAAAACCAAATATCATTATGTTCCAATAAATTTTTTGTATACCACAGTGTTTTTAAAATTTGATGACCAAAGTACAAAGAACAGGTCACAGATTAAAGTAAAAACTTTCAATTTTTTTTGTACCATAGAAGTGTTCTAATACACGTTAGAGGGAGATTTCGTTCACTCTTAAACGATTTTTTATCTGTAAGACAAAGTAAGACGTATATTACTCGTTTAAATAAGAACGAAACGAACCTAAGTTACGAGACAAGTGGCGAGTACCATCACAGGACGCGCCACGGACACGCAATTTTCTTTTGTGTCCTTTAATGGGATTCTCAACGGACAAGGGGATAATACCTGGGTATGTCGCAGGCGTTAGGCATCTGTGAAGTTGGTATGAAACAATCGTTGAAGGAGCGCTTCTTTGGCCGCTTGAAAAAAGTACTTAAAAGCCTTTTATCAGGTGGTAACAAGGTGCGCGCCTATAACGATTGGGTCATGCCAGTTTTGATGTACTCCTTTGGCATACTCAGGTGGACTCAGACAGAACTTGAAGCCCTGGATAGGAAAGTCCGTACGTTACTCATCACATACCGAATGCATCATCCGCGTTCATCAGTGATGAGGTTGTATATACCGCGGAAGTGCGGGGGTCGTGGTTTCCTTAATGCTAAGACCCTCCATAACCGTGAGGTGTGCAACCTCTGGGAATATTTTCTTCACGCTGACGCGGATGTGCATAGTTATGTGGTTGTAGTTGACAAAGGACTTACCCCGCTTGCTCTGGCTAAAGAGAATTGGCATAAACCTGTGATACAGAGTCTCAATGATCGTAAGGATATATGGATGAGTAAGGTTGGGTAAGTAAGTAGCATGATCGTTTTTATCGGGCCCTATACGGGCCCGATATTTATTTAACATCTTCTGTATCCTGGCTACGATTCGGTGACCTCTTTGGAGAAACTGAAGGTTTTGTTTTTGCAATTACTGATGAAGTGGTGATGACTAATAATTACCGAAAGTATATCCTAAAGGATGGTACGGTTGACATATGTCGGGCATGTCGCCGTCCCGGAGAATCCCTTAGGCATATTATTTCAGGTTGTTCTAGTCTTGCCAATAGTGAGTATTTGCATAGACACAACCAAGTAGCTAGGATTATCCATCAACAGCTTGCTTTGAAGTATAACCTTATCGAATCAGAGGTACCGTATTATAGATTATGTGCCTGACCCAGTTCTCGAAAGTGACTATATCACGTTGTACTGTGACCGATCTATTATCACTGATAGGACTATTATTGCAAATAGACCTGACATATTGATAATAGATCGGCTAGAGCGCCTTGCAATTACTACTATTCCACATGACGACAATCTCGTGAAGGCTGAGATAGATAAACAAGCTAAGTATTTGGACTTAGCCCACGAGATGGTGGCCATGTGGAGTATTGACTCAGCTATTGTTGTACCGATAGTAATCCACCGGTAGCCTGGTCCCTGTACCCGATGCCGGTGGGACACTATTTCTTATATTTTTAAATGTACCTTTTTTATATGTACTTTAAAAATGTAATTTATATGTTTATGTATTTAAATAAAGAGAAATAATAATAATAATAAACCCCTCGTGGACAGTCGTTATCTTTTCATGGGATTAACGCATCCCTATGAGGGCATAGTAGATTTGCTTTTCGAGTCATCCACTTTTTGAGATCAACAAAAAATATCTCACAAGGTTATAGAAAAGCACACTTCCGCAGGGCAACTTGTGGCGAGCTGAATGTGCGTGGCTACATATCGGTCCCGATTCCTCAGAGTTTTGTTGCGCTCCTCGACCAGTTAGCATTTAATGGGCTAACGGGAGACGGTACTCCCGGGAGTGCACCAATTATCAACTCTGGCTTGCCTTAATTGGCTGGTCAGAGGGAGGAAGCCAGAGCTTTATGCTCGGGGTGGAAGTGTCATTTTCAAGGGCATAACTACGGGGAAACCCGCTCCGGGTCTGACCCGTGATGGCGAAACCGGCGCCGCACCGCTCGACACCCCTAGCCGCTCACACCGGTGTTGCCCTCTGTCGCCTTACAGGCTTAATAAATAATAATAAAATAAAAATTAGTTTATTACCAGATAGAACATACAATAATGTTCGTTAAACTGTGGCCCCACACTAGGCAAGCCTGTCCTGTGGGTGCCAGATACGATTTGAGCTTAGTGATAGTATGCAATAATTACACGGGCGACAACATGCATATTCCAACACACTCACAACAAACGGTCAATATTCTTATACCATTTCTATACTATTTAACTATGCAAGAATATACACACACTCACTGCAAATGAACAAAAATACTTTCGTTTTTTTTTTTTTATTTTTTTTTTTTTTTATAACGCGCCTTAAGAAGTATAACTTCAATAAATAATAATTATTCACGGACATTTCACACAACGCTATCTGATCCCAAAGTGAGCTAGGAATATAACCTGCTTGTGTTATGGCTATCAGACCACGGATATTATACTTATATACATTTTTTTTTTAAATACATACATATTATACATAGAAACACCCAGACTCTTGAGACAAACATTTATGGGTCACACAAATATTTGTCTCCGGTGGGAATCGAACCCACGACCTCCAGCGCCGCAGGCGGTATCACTACCGACCGCGCCACAGAGGCAGTCAGTTTGGTTGTAAGATAGTGACAGGAGCCAAGTTGTGACTCTTAATTTTGCTTCATTCACCGAACTTAGCCTTATATCACAAATATTATTTGTACGATTATAATTAACGCCTTTGGCGTAATGCCTTTGGCGATTGTATAGGGGGCCTATCTAGTGAGTTGGCGAGTCACCGTCTGCCAAAGTTTTAATATAATAATAGGTATATTGAAATGGCAGACGCCGTCTTCATCCATAGCCTAAGTTAACCAGACCATCTAACACCCATCACAATAGCCCATTACGTAGTTAGCATATTTTACAATAGTTAGCTCCCATTGCAGATGGTCCATTACCGTTCTTCTACATAAGGCGGATGTGGATTGTTTGCAGTGGGGGTCCCATTTCCCTTTAGATTAAAAGTCTCAAAGGGCCTCTGCATGTTGGACTTGTGTCCCCATGTAAGCCTACCAAAAGTCCGGGTGTCTTCGTAAGAAAAAAAAAAGAAGATACCCGTGTGAAAGAGAGACATAATAATAATAACAACCAAGTGGCCAGGATTATCCATCAGCAACTTGCGCTAAAATATAAACATGTAGATTCAGAGGTACCATATTACAGGTATGTGCCCAACCCAGTTCTAGAGAATGATCGTCTCACGTTATACTGGGATCGGTCTATTATCACTGACAGGGCTATTGTAGCCAATAAACCTGATATAGTGGTAATAGATCGATCAGAGCGCCTCGCAGTAATCGTTGATATTACTGTTCCACATGACGAGAATCTCGTGAAAGCAGAAAAAGATAAACAGTTGAAATATTTGGACTTAGCTCACGAGGTTGTCGAAATGTGGGATGTGGATTCAGCGATTATTGTTCCGATAGTCGTATCAGCACACGGTCTGATCGCAAAGAGCCTCGATCAACACCTTAAAAGGCTCGCGTTAGGCAGTTGGGTCAAGGGATTGATGCAAAAGGCGGTTTTGTTGAGCACGGCACGTATTGTGAGGCGATTCCTGTCTCTGGATCCCTGACCACCGGTACCTACCTTGGTCACTGTACCCGATGCCGGTGGGATACTATTTTTTTATATTTTTATATGTATATTTAAAAATGTAAATTTATATGTAAATAATTAAATAAAGAGGAATAATAATAATAATAATTTGCTTTATTGTACTAACAACATAAAATTTACAATAGTGCAAAAGTACAGTGATATAGCGTTTTACAGAAGTTAACACAATGGGCGGCCTTATTGCACACAGCAATCTCTGCCAGGCAACCTTTAGATGAACTGGACTACATAGAGAGATACCAGGACACAACGTGGATAGTACAATTGAATTTATACATCTACACGGTATACCGTCAGAATACCAGAAATTATAATGCCTTAACTCAAAATATCGTAGCCCAAAATACCCGAAATCGAAATATCAATATTCAAAAGGCAAATATTTATAATATAAATAATTTAAAATGCCTTACGGTCGAATAACCGAAACTCAAAAAATAAATTTATCAAATACCTTATCCTAAAATGTTCAAACACAAAATACCTTTTTTATTAACATGATTTAAATCCTACATGGATGCTATATATCTGTGAATGGTTAACACCCCGACTCAGAGTATCCCGACTCGGATAGGTTAGGTTAGAAGACTAAGGCGGGAGCGAAGCGAAGCGGAGCTCCCGTCTTAGCCTTCGCGGTGTTTTTTTTTATTATTTTTTGTTAGCCCACTGTAGTACTATTGTAACTCTGAATCAAAGTGTTTTAACATGAGGTAAATCCTACATGGATACTATGCCGGACTCCTACCGACTAAAAACCACACGTATCCTACATAACAGCCTACAGTTGCGAGCCCCGGGTAAGCCCTCAGAAGGATACCCAAGGACCAACAGACCTACGATTACAACTGCGGCTTCACTTAGGTGGGGGGGGGGGGGGGGGGGCTGTAAATAAGTTAAAGCCAAATAACAAAACGTGTGAGTGACAATGACACATTGTATTCTACTTTCGGTATTTTAAGTTAAGGATATTTGAAAATTTGTATTTTGAATTCTGATATAATAATTATTTGTATTTTAAATTTAGACATTTTACGGTAAGGTGTACTGAAATAAGGTATTTTGAATGTTAAGGTATTTCGAATTCGGGTATTTTGGTCTAATGCATTTTAAGTAAAGGCATTTTGAGTTCTGGTATTTTAATATATAACCATCTACACAAGTAGATAGATTATACACTAGTGACTTTCTATAGCATAATTACATAAATATACACACTAATGTACACACATATACTATACATAAATATATACATAATAAATATTTATACCTACATAAATACATACACATACACATACACATACACATACATAAACATAATACGCACGCGTACGAATCCACCATAGCCATTTCTCATAGGTACAAGAAAAAATTAATTTGATCCTAATGTATTCGCAAATTCGAAAATTGTGAATGCTTAGTTTCTTATTTACTACAATATATCAGTAAACTACCTCTTCGAGGATAAAGGCGTGATTATATGTATGTATGTTTGATTACAATAATTCTAGTGGGTTAAGTCTTGCAGACAAGGAAAGTATTTATATAATACTAGCTGACCCACGCAACTTCGTTTGCGCCACATAAGAGAGAGAATTACCTGTTCCCGTCGCGTTGCGTTTAGTCCCGTAGCGTCTTGTCGTTAATATTCAATACTACGTGAGAGAGAGAGAAAAAGGTTTCTCGTTGCGTGTATTTCCTTCGCATTATTTTTAAAAACAATTTTGTTTATGAAAGAGGTATCCCGTGGCATTATTGTAGAAAAAATTTGATTGCCATTAAAATGGTTATTGTGCACCAACCCAAAGATAGACACATGCTATCGCGCAATTTTTTTAGAATTTTTTTTAAGAGAAACAATTTTGTGGTACATATTTTTTAAATAACTATAAATATTTTCGCAGCACACTCAACGAAGCTCTCAAAAGGAATAAGTTTTCCCCCGTTTTTGAAACATTTACTATTACTGCTCCGCTCCTATTCGTTGTAGCGTGATGCTATATAGCCTATGACACTCCACAATAACGTAGCTTTCTATTGGTGAAAGAATTTTTAAAATTGGTTCAGTTGATCCCGAGATTACCTCTTACAATTTAACAAACACACAAACTTTACTTCTTTATAATATTAGTATAGATAGGTCTAAAAGGTTCACTATTATTTCGCGTTCTCCGCGTCGTTAATTTAACATCCTCCATCGGCTGTGTCGCGAATGCGACTGAGCTGCATTCGGTCGGATGAAACGCTCCAGACGTACTGATTTAGTCGGATGGTTGGCTTGTCGGATGCGTCGGCGATCCAACCGACCGATATTAATAATAATTATGTCGGGCCAACCGCCTTACACACTTTCCGATTTGATTGGTGTCGGGTGGTTGGATCCAACCAAATCGGAACGTGTAATATACTTTAAGTCGTGATTCACGAAGGTACCGTGCCAAAAGTGTTATAATAATATTGGTGATGGTTTATAAGATACCTACCGTGCTAACTGCCGGCTCCAGATTAGTGCCGTGGATTCACGGCACAAGTCGTACCCTCCACATTCACGGGATCTCTCATTCGTACGTGAAGCCACAGAGTACATTTGTATAATTAGACGTGAAGCCCGCCGCGAAATGGACGTAGAATGCTGCTGATGCACTAACTTTGTTTGCTGTGGCCACATATCACTATTGAGACGTCCAAAACGAGAAAGTGGATGACTAAAATACATCGTAAGTTCGTAACCAATCAAGATATTTTTATTTGTATAGTGAATTTCTGTAAAGACAGTTTCAATCCTTTAAATATCGTCAGTTGAACCAATCGGCAATAGCAGAACACCTCGATTTGGGCATTAATCACTGGGGCGAACTTCACCAACCGAAAGTCCTCTCCACTGATCGCCATTATTATTCACGTATGGTGCGTGAAGCCATTGAAATCAGAAAACACAAAAATTTCAATAGGGATGATGGATATAAGCTCTCCGGGATGTGGAATTCAGTGATTAATAAACTTGAACGTAAAACTGCACCAAATAAAACTGACGTAGTGAGTGTAGTGTGTCGCCGGCCTTATTCTTCGTTGTATTATCAACACGCAACGGAGGGTAGTTCGACAAGAAATAACTTCGTGTTTTTTGTCGATCCTCGCCTCAATTCAACTGCGACCACGGGCGCTGCAACGTGCTCGAAACGTCGGTGAATGTAAGTAAATAGTATTTTGCGTGAAGTTCCGAATTCTATAAGTATGAGTGTTAAAATCCGCGATAGTTTAAAAATAACATTTAAATATCAAATTCATTTCAGAGTTTCTATGGAGAAGCCGTGAATGTGGATGTGTACGCGTGAACGTCGCGCGCGAAGGAGGCGCAGACCCTTTGTCGCGGGACAATATACCGACTCCGATCGGGGAACAGGCGCGAACGCGCGTGAACCCTGCAAAAATTGTCCACCTTCACGTTCACGCCTGTTTACGGGAATTACGGGGCTTCACGGTATAGTCCAATCCTACCTACCCGATCTGGCAATAATGTAAACATGTCATGTTTTAACAATCGTTGTCTAAGACAGATGAGTAGAAAAATATAGTATGACAAATCATTGAATTTTTTAATATCCTGGGTAGGTATTTTAAATGAAAATAAACTGTCTTATAGAAGTTATTTGGTGTCGAAATGATTCTCAGAACATTGTATGACTCCTGGATACTGGAATATAATCGGGGTCAATATTCAATTGCACGTAACTATGGATATATAGGATCAAATGTGTTTGTTTACATTTTTGCGCAAAGCTATTGAAATACAGTAGAACAAACTCATGTGTTGTAAACATTTTTTTTACATTTTATGATAACTAATAAGCATATTTTATTACATTAGTAAATAAGTAGCCGTACCCCATGGCTTCGCCTTTGTCGTACTACGAATCTCATAGCATTCACTAAACCCATACATGTCCGTATTTACAAAATGCACGAAAATCTGTCAGATTTGTTAATATTTATTGTTACTGTTCCGCACCCATGCCCCTATACCTAATAATATCTTGATAACTTTGACTTTCTAGAGGAGACAATAAAATTGAAAGTGGTACAGTAATTCCAGAGAGTTGATCTACATTCCTAGGCGCACACTGGGCGACATGTCGCGGCGACAATGTGTCTACACCTAGCGGGAATCCCCTGTCTGGGAGACTTATGAATGATGCAGAGAATTAGTTCTGGATATGTTCTACTGAATTATGCTGAAAACAGAATTTGTTCCGTATAATAAACGGAAATATAAACTTTTCTAACCGACCTCCATCCAGCGGGATATTTACCAAAATGAAGTCTGGGGAACTATAAATTGGTATTAACTTTTAGTTCTGTATTTGATCTGTTTAACAAAACAAAAAACATACTTCTAGCGTCCTTACTTCAGCCACAATCAAGCTGAAATGAAACCTCCAGTCAGCGGACTTTTTCTCTCAGGGACATTTTTTGTAACTTTTACACTAAATTGATAACATTTAAACTATTTACGACTATGGTTTTACTTAAATTACCTATTCGTACATCTAGTATGAAAATTAAAAGTATAGAATTTGAAAGCTAGTAAGTGGGTAGAATACAAAATAATCTCCCTACATAGGTACAAATTAAAGTTGTTTGGGAGTAGTGTAGTTTATTAGCAATACAAATGTCGGTTGATATGAATCACAATTGCGTCAAGAATATTTGCATTTCCTATATTGATAAGAATATAGAATTATACGGTTTTAAATATAGTATAGTGCATTTATTAAACTTATTGCACATTCAATAAGTAAAAATTTGTTTGTGTGATGCTTATTAAGAGGGCTAACATATTTCGCAACACGTTTTGCTCAGAAACCATACTTTTCATTGCGTTTAAAGTCATTAAATATTTATCGTACAAACATGGTATTCACTAACATACTTAGTAAATTTAGCGCCCTAAACGTTTTATAAAACATATTTTACCTAACAACAGATTACATATGGTTAATATCAACGAAAGTGAACAAGGTTTTTCAAATCATACGATTTGCATCGATTTCGATGCTTAAATTTATTTAAAATAACTGATAAATTTAATGAACAAGGGATACGAAGCAATTGCAAAAGGCCTAGGCTATCTGTTTGTAGAATAACCTGATATCAGGTAGGTTCCTTTTTTTGGAGAAAAATGACTGTCAAGTTTGCTCAAATACTGAGAATTTTCACCACAATAAAGTAGTCTTTTCACCAGCTTCTGTGGTTTAAATCATTATGATAATTATATAATATTATGTCAGAACTTCTCCTCTGACAATAAAAATATTTCTTTATAAGTAACTAGATACAGATTTTTTTTTACTAAGTATTTTGTGAACCCCTATAAATGCAGATACGCGAACAAATACGATTTAGTACCCAGTCTGTCGCAACTACGTACAAGCAAAAAAATGTATGAAAATTGACCAAATTGTAATGGCGACTATATGTGTCTCACTCAATTACTCTATCTGCCTCGCTCGTTCCTTGCGGAAATGTCATCTGTCTGTCACTGTGGATGTCAAGTTGTTATTCGTTATTTTCAATTTATTTTTCTGTGAAAGATATTAATGAAATAATTGAGATAATAGCTTATTTTTGCTATCAATTCGTTCTCTATATTATATTCTCTTGTGTTTGTTCTACATAGTTTATCGAATTATGCATAATAAAATGTGTGAAATATGCGGTTTAAAATCTGGAAGAAAAGACGGCACAAAACGGTTTTTCATGGCCAGATTTCCTATGGATGAGCTTCGGTGAGTAGTATATTATTAAATCTATCAATGGTTCATAGGTTATATGGGTGAAAACAATGAAAATTATATATTGTATAATCGTTAGGAAAATAGTGTGGTAGTAGTTTTGCAATTACTTATATATCGATGTTTTATTTTTAGTTGTAAGGAATGGGTGAAGAAAACAGGAATCGAGGATTTAGCATATATACCCATATCTGTTCTTTAGTGATTAAAGACGAAGGCAATAATGAAGCAAGCGTCCTAATATTTGGTAATTAAAAGGGGTCAATATGATATACAGTCACTACTATGAGCTGCAGGATAGATTGAACATACAAATTCAAACAAATAAAATGCTCAATTCATGGATTCAACAAAATAATCATCATCACCATAACAAAAGCATAGTGTTTTATAGATAGCCATGATTTCAGAAGTATAGGTAGTGCCACTTCTGAAATCATGGCTATCTATAAAACGAATAAAAATATGTTAAAAAAACACAAGAATAATTGTCATTATTTTTGTTTCAGCCAATTACCATGTGTATAAAGTGAGTGGTACAAAGTGATTAAAGACGAAGGCAATAATGAAGCAAGCATCCTAATATTTAGTATTCAAAAGGGTCAATATTATATACAGTCACTACTGCTAGCTGCAGAATCGATTGAACAGACAAATTCAATTCAAAATAAAATTGCTTGATTAATGGATTCAGCAAAATAATCACCATCACCATAACAAAAGGTTGGTGCCACTTCAGAAATCAGGGCTACATATCTATAACTCGTACGATAAAAAATATTAAAAATAACACAAAAATATTGTAATTATCTCATTATTTTGTTTCAGCTAATTACTGTTCTTTAGTGATTAAAGACGAAGGCAATAATGAAGCAAGCGTCCTAATATTTGGTAATTAAAAAGGGTCATTATGATACACAGTCAGAAGTCAGAATAAGAAATAAGGCGCTGAAATTACAAATATTGTTTTTTAAATTAAATATAATAATATTTTATGAACTTATCATTTCACAACCAAAACTGAGCCTATACTCTGTTTTTTTACTTAAATGCCTCCGGGAATTAAAATGCTTATTCATTTTCAAAATGTAACTTGTGTGACGCAGTACTTTAGTTGAAAAATGGAGTATAGCATCTCTGTGAAAATACAAAATATTTTAAAAGTAAAGACCACTGCATTTATCGATATCGATAAAATAGTATCGATATCGATAAGTATAGTATACATCACTATTTTTCCCTAATGTTGGCAACTGTATGTGTTAAAGTTGTTAGGTTGGCTACTGTCAATTGATCATGTTTTGACATTTCGTAAGACTATTTCGCACTATGGAAGTCCCGTCTCTTCTTACGTAGTATTGTATTCTCTTTGTTAGTACCGCCGAGAGGCTCTCAGAGAGTGGTCATGTCGCTCGATGTTCCATTTTTGAATACGAAAAAATTAATAAAAATAGTCTAATTCTAGCGTGACCAAACAATCTTAGTACTTTGTGACGTATAATATAATATACTAGCTGATGCGCGCGGCTTGGCACGCGTGAATTTTGGTTCCCGTTCCAGCTTCCCGTGAAAACAATTTTCTGGGATAAGAAGTAGCCTATGTGTTATTCCAGACTATACTCTATACCAAATTTCAGCTGGATCCATTCAGCTGTTAGAGCGTGATTGAGTAACAAACATCCAAACATCTAAACATCCAAACATCTTCACAAACTTTCACATTTATTATATTAGTAGGATTAGTAGGATATAAATATTTATGGTCGATATACAACGTGAACTTTTGTATAGTGCAAAACTCAGACACCCCGGCTAGAGTTTCGCTTCAAAATACTGTATAAAAAAAATTAAATGAATCTAACGAAAACTGACCAAGTTATAAGCTATTACAGTTGCATTTTCTTCACGAACAGCGTAGGTGTAGGTATTATACGCAAGGCAGGTAGTCACTATTCGTGTGGATAATAACATATTAACACCCCATTTCATAAGTGGTAATTATGGAACACCTGTGAGGAACCAGACCAGGATTGGGACGGCTATAAAGCCGCTAAAGCAAAATACAAGTAGCGACTGAGATACAGAAGTACCAAGTCTTGGAGAAACTTCTGCTAGAGTCAGACTAATACTGGCAAACAAGAGACAGAACTGTCCGTATCTATAAAGAAACCTGACGGCGCGGTGGCCTGACTAACCCATGAACAGAACTATTTATACTGTTGATGGATGGCACTTGGTGGAACCTGCTGCACATATTCATTAACGGCACTTGTACTGTTCCACAACATTTATTTATTTTACACCTGACTGGTTTCGCCTTTCGGCAATTTTCAAAGGCAAATTAACATTATATAATGACCACTACATCACTTAATTACTCGAAAACAATAAATTAATAACATATAAATTACCACTACATCATTCTACTAACGTAAACTATCATGAAAAGAAGCCGAGAGTATTTTGATACAAACGCACTTCCCAGGATGCCAATTGCTGCAGACACTCATGTGGCTGGTGGAATACGTATCCACAAAAGAAGTCCAGTGGGAGCTCGCAAGACCTGTTCTAATCTATTCTGTCAACTTACAAAAATCTGAATGGGTAATTAACAACTTCAAGTCCTTCAAATCTCCAGGACAGGATGAAGTCTTCCCTGCAGTGATAAAATGGGGGAGGACACAAGTTGATATTGTCAGTTACATAGTATCTGTATGCCAGACAATGAATGGGACTGTGACCCTGACTGTCTAGAGAGGTCTAAGTGATCTTTATACCAAAACCCGGTAAGGGGTTTATATTTGTGATTCGGACCTCTGGTTAACAGACCGATAAGCTCTTCGTCTTTCCTGCTAAAAAACTCTGGAAAGATTGTGTGACAGAGACAATCGAGAGACGGCCCTTCAAAATAAGACACTGCATTCCAACCAACGCGCATATTGCCCCCGGCAAGTCTACAGACTCAGCACTACATGCAGTGGTACACAAAATAGAAGAGGTCATCCAGAATCAATCAATCAATGTGCCTCGGCACTTTCATGAACATAGAGGGAGCTTTCAAAAAAGAAGCATAACCACGGCACTGGCAAAACACCGAGTATACACGATGTCAGTGAATAGATAGATAACATGCTGAATAACTCATTTTAAAGCTACAGACAAGCAGAAACCAGTGCGCAGCCATGGCCAAAGGTTGTCCAGAAGGGGGCGGGGTCTCACCACTGCTAAAAAACCTTGTTGTAGACGACCTAATAACCAATCAATCAATCAATTAAACCTAGAACTGTCCCTATATACATGGATGTGGAACAAGCCAAAGCAGATGGTAAAATTAAATTATGGAGAAAATACGGATCTGTTAATACAAAGCATGACTGGTATTTTAAAATCCAAGGCCGACTTCAATTCAAGTGAGAAGCTGCGTTTATTTTATCTTCTAGTGATCTTGTGTATATAATAAATATTTTTAATGAATTGTATTAAAATTACTTTCAGTCAAGCCAACATTTATCGATTTGCGTACACCGCAAATCGATAAATGTTGGCTTGACTGAACACTAATTACACATAATACATAATATTGCTATATTACCACTTGATTTAAACATCATAAAAATGAAAGGTATTGCTTTTCTAAATGAATCTGCACTAAACGGAATTACTGAAAAAGATTCAGCCTGTCGTCGTAATAATTGTGAAGGCACACGAAATAACTCGTACGAGTTATTAGATGTAATAACTTTCGAAGTTATAGGTACACGCAAAATTTCATTAACAGAGGCACCCATAACTTTGTTGTTGAACAACAAAACATATCGATTACTTTCGGTTATTGAGTATTGTCCTCCCGCTATTCCTAGCGGAATTGGACACTACAAATCACACTGTTTAAGAAAAGGTACTTGGCATTGATAAGATGATATAGTCGGTAAAGTTAAAAATAGTAAAAAGGTAAAATTTTGCCCCATGTTGTAACGTAATAAAAATTTTAAAACTATTAATATTTTATTTAACCTACATATACATAATGCTCTGTCAATCGTCACTTCTGCAAACAGTTATATATTTTTGAATTAAAATGGGTTCGGTGACACATAATATCACCCATAGATTTATGGCAATATAATTAACTAGCTTTTGCCCGCGGCTTCCAACGCCATTGTGCCTACCTTTGTGTTATTCTGATGTATAGGCAATATATTATATTACTGTAATTTCATGGAAATCGATTCATTAGAGTTTTTGCATGAAAAAGTAACAAACATACATATTTACGTACATACATACATATTATACCAATATCCATCCTTACAAATATTCGCATTTATAATATTAACTTATGAAAGATAATGCAGACCGGCGAGATTATTTTGTATTCTACCCACTTACTAGCTTTCAAGTTCTATACTTTTAATTTTCATACTAGATGTACGAATAGGTAATTTAAGTAAAATTATAGTCGTAAATAGTTTAAATGTTATCAATTTAGTGTAAAAGTTACAAAAAATGTCCCTGAGAGAAAAAGTCCGCTGACTGGAGGTTTCATTTCAGCTTGATTGTGGCTGAAGTAAGGACGCTAGAAGTATGTTTTTTGTTTTGTTAAACAGATCAAATACAGAACTAAAAGTTAATACCAATTTATAGTTCCCCAGACTTCATTTTGGTAAATATCCCGCTGGCTGGAGGTCGGTTAGAAAAGCTTATATTTCCGTTTATTATACGGAACAAATTCTGTTTTCAGCATAATTTAGTAGAACATATCCGGAACTAATTCTCTGCATCATTCATAAGTCTCCCAGACAGGGGATTCCCGCTAAGTGTAGACACATGCGGCGACAAGCGGTGGCCGCAAAATTACATAACTACATTTTGTTCTAAGCTCCGCACACTGGGCGACAAGCTAGGGCGGTCGCCGCTGTCGCGCTGTTGTCTCAGCGAGACGGCGACAGTCGCCGAGCGACAGCTTCTTTGCACGAGTGAAGGTATGAGTCCGAACTCGACAGCAAGCAGCAGTCAGCACTGCGGTCGCTGCAGCACCACTGGTTCCCATACATTCTGTTTAAATGTATATTCGAATACATTCCAAACTCGGCAGCAGTATTGCGACTGCACTCAGTACTGCGCGGCACTGTCACCTTGCCGCTGCGACAGACCAGCAGTGACGTCATCGCCGCAACTATAGAAGGTGGGTAGGTACGAAAACAAATTTATCTGATTCAAAAGAGGAACAAATAATTGACTTTAATGTATTCATATCCACTCCTTTATGTTATATGTTCTAAAAGTGAGTTAGATTGAGTTGATGAGTTAGAAATAAGTGCAGAGCGACCTGCTGCCGTGCTCGGAATCAATGCGGCAGGCAGAACCTCAGTTGGTAACATTGCAGCGACAGCAATGCTGCTTGCGGTCTAGTTCCGACTCATATCTTGACAACTGTCACCGCGACAAGTGGCCGACGCTAGCGACATTCGCGGCGACATGTCGCAGGTATTATTAGTTGATAAATGACTTAATAAAAGAGAGCAGTATCCCGGTAAGGCCATCAGATGTACTGAGCGAAGTGTATCCAGTAGATGGCGTTGAGTACAGAGAACAGCGTCGGGAAGACAGACAAAAAAAAGTACAAAGATAAAAACAAAGAACACGCGGGAAAACGGTCGATGTTGATCGCTCGCGTCTTGGCTCTAATAGTTCGGACGCACATACGCACGTATCACCACACAAACATATAGATAAAAAGAACTTAATCAAAACGCGCAGTATCCGGGTAAGGCCATCAGATGTACTGAGCGAAGTGTATCCAGTAAATGGCGTTGAGCACAGAGAACAGCGCCGGGAAGAACACGCGGGAGAAACGGTCGATGTTGATCGCTCGCGTCTTGGCTCGAGCTGCTTCTGCTGCGTCCTGTGGTCAGAGGAAAATAAACTTATTATTATTTACAATGTCTTTCTTTTACGTTTGGAGATCCTTCTAGGATGCTATGACAGACTCTTTTCGACTAAAACCACACGAGGCTCTATCAATTTGCCTACGGCTAGCAGCTTCGGGTAGGCCCACGTAAGGATAAAACAGTTGTAAGTCGTCGTGTGGTCTTAGTCGGTAGGAGTGCAGCAGCATAGCATCCATGTAAAATTTCCAAACGTAAAAAAGGCCTCTCCTAATGAATTTTAGAGGGAGATGGGGCCTTATTATACCAGGCTAGCCAAAAGAGTTAGTGCAGGGTTATATTTGGAGTTTCGTTCTCTATATTGAAGCAGATCAAATGCTAAGACTAGAGTGTTGTGAAGACGGTGCTATGCTATCAGTTTCACTTAAAGACGTACCTTAGTTCTCCCGGTGCCGTCACCCAACACAATATTAACCAGACAATATTCCATCAGTGCCATGAATACGAATCTGAAATTAATATAAAGGAAAAATTATGATAATCAGTTAAAAAACCGGCCAAGAGCAAGTCAGGTTCGCGCACAGAGGGTTCCGTACCAAAAATCGGCAAATAAATTACTTTGGTTGTATGGGACCACGAGGAAAGGAAGCATATTTGGAATACCACTTTGTTTAAGGGCTCTTCAAACTTTTGTGTGACAGCTAGATTCGTGAGACGATTTTAAAATGGTAGCAAAACTAGCTGTTTATCAGTCTTGAATGTATTAAAACAATTGAACATCATGAGTGGGTACAATTTCAAAGGAGATCATTCACGTTTCATACATTTTTGGGCCAATTCTGAAAGTGCCGGCCAGAAAAAATAAATGTAATATTCGCATAGAACACACAATTTCTAGCAAAAAATACTACTACATTAACCCTGTGCGTGCTATGGTTTTGTTGTTACATGCTTTTAAAATACGAGAAAAATGTTATTTTGATGATGTATTTTGATACATTTTATCACTTGAATAATGATTTGTTTTTACGTTATTCTATTGTAATATGAAATAATTATAATTTTACTAATTATCTACGTACCTACGCACAAACAAAACGTACCTAACGACGCACAACAAGTCAAAACTTGTTTCAAAAAACTTAGACAAAGGTGCCGAGCGCGCAGCCCCCCAGGCTCAAGCGACAGGTACCTGGCAAATCACCCCGCCACCTCCCGACGCCTGATGGGTGCGATGGGGCTCTACCACCAACCCCGGGGTCCAAGCCAGCCTCACCTGCGAGTGGTGAACCTGCTGATAAACGGACGAGGTCATGGCGCACAGAAAAGGAAAATTCGAAACTAAACCCTGTACCAACCCGTCTGGCCAGCGTGATACAGTAAGGCCAAATATCCTCCTATGATACACACAACAAAACAACGGCCCCTAGTTCCCGGCACTCCCGCTGTTCCCGATCACGGCAGCGGTCGGAGTGACGGCGGGAGGGGGGGGGGGGGGTGCTAAGAATCTCCGAGTTACGGGAGGCTGCCGTACAAAACTGACCCTGGCTACGTTTAATGGAACTACTCTGCGCCTGGACGAGCGGCTCACCGAACTCGAGGTAGTACTAGGTGGTATTAACTGGCACATGCAGTATTGTGTGAGGTCCGAAGAAAGGGGGAGGACACGCTAACCCTTGCATCAGGCGACCTGTTTTACTTTCGGGAAGGTGACGGAAGACATTCTTCTTCAAGGTGGATTGGCTTTATGGTGAAAAAGGACCTCGTTAGCAGCTTTGTGGAGATCAGCAGTGTTTCGCCTCGGGTAGCGTACTTAATACTGAGACTCACCAACAGGTACACCCTGAAGGTGATACAAGTGTACGCTCCGACCTCGAAAAGCACTGTCGAGGCAGTTGAGACCGTGTACGAGGACATAGCAAAGCACTACATAGTACTGCCAAGACTCACCACAGTGTTGTGATGGGGGACTTCAATGCCAAAGTGGAAGTACAAGAACGCGGCGAAACGAAGATCAGCCCCTTTGGTGTAGGGCGCAGAAATGACCGGGGTCATATGCTTGTCAGTTTTCTTGAGTCTCAGGGGCTCTTCTTGATAAACTCTTTCTTTAAGAAGAAGCCCCACAGAAAATGGACTTGGCGATGCCCCGACAAGGTCACAAGGAAAGAGATAGACTTCATCATGACGGACAGGAAGTCTTTATTTAGAGATGTCTCTGTGGTTAACAGGTTTAATACCGGTGGTGATCACCGACTTGTACGAGCATCTCTGAATTTGGACTTCCGAGCTGAAAGGGCCCGTATAATGAAGCCTACTCTCCGACCTACCGCGCTCCAGTTAGCATCAGGAGCTGAGAGGTTCCAGTTAGAACTTCAAAATCGTTTTGATCTGCTGGAAACCACTGGTAATATTCACGATAAGGCCGACAATGTGGTCAGGACGCTACAGCAAGTGTCCCGAAGGTTTTTGTCCGGAAAAAGCAATAACAGGTGCTCTTAGCTCTCGCCCGAGACTCTCGAACTTATGAGAATAAGACGGGAAACGCCATCTACGCACTCGTCTTCGTCAGACCAGCGGGATTGAAATCTCAGAATCCGAAAGCTGATACGACGAGACCTTAGACGCTATAACACCAGCATCGTCGAGGCAGCGATCGAGCAGAACAAGGGTACCAAAGTATTTGCCCAACAGCTTGGAAGACCCCGTCTGATAAAACTGAAGACAGCGGATGGCAGAACTGTGACCTCCAGGTTCGAGATTCTCGAGGAAATTAAGAGCTTTTACAGAGACCTATATGCATCACGGACAAAAAGGCCGACGAGTAGGACCCTACTGATTGTGACCACCGAGTCCCACTATCGCGCCACTATAGCGAGGACATTCCGGACATCGATCAGGGCGAGGTGAGGGCGGCTCTCGGGCAACTTAAAAACAACAAGTCCCCTGGGGAGGACGGAATTACAACTGAAAAGGTGATAAGACCTTGCTGAGGAATTACAGACCCATCTCACTCCTGAGCCATGTTTACAAGTTGTTCTTGAGAGTAGTTACAAACCGCCTCATTGGAAGGCTCGATGAGTTTCAGCCAAAGGAGCAAGCCGAATTTCGAAAAGGCTTCAGAACCGTGGACCACATCCATACTGTACGGCAGATTGTACAGAAAACAAACGAGTACAATCAGCCGCTGTGTATGGCTTTTGTGGACTACGAGAAGGCCTTTGAATCTATCGAAATAAAATACTCTTTATCTTTATTTTACATGCTCCTTTATGTAGGAACGAGAAATCAAAATTGGGCATAAAATATGCCTCTGCCTCATCCTTCGGAGAAACAGGTATAATTATATTCATGTGTGCTTATATGTGTGCTGAAAGACATAATTAATAAAATAAATCACTATTCAACTGCTCATATCAATTAGAATGACACCTTTGAAATAACATTTTTCACGAATTTTAAAAGCATGTAACAAAAAAACCATAGCACGCACAGGGTTAATGTAGTAGTATTTTTTGCTAGAAATTATGTGTTCTATGCGAATATCACATTTTCTTTTTCTGGCCGGCCCTTTCAGTTTTTGGTCCAAAATGAATGATGTCCTTTAACAATCAACAAAACTATCTTAGAAGAACATGTAAGTATTTTGAAAAGTAGTCTTATCATGTAAACAAACTAACTCAAATCAGTGTCTACTCTGAGTTAGGTATTCCAATCTACCTGCACTAGACGATTGGGGTATTCCAACTTACCTTCACCATTATGAAATACGGAATATTCCAATTTGTTTTCACTTATACAAAATTATATTAATTAAATTCTGAAATCAATCAATCAATCAGAAATTTTGTGGAATGTTATATTTTGACCTCCTAGTCACGAATATCATAACGGAAATTCACGAAAACACACACACACACACACACACACACACACACACACACACACACACACACACACACACACACACACACACACACACCCATACACACCCACTCACCCACTCACACACACACACACACACACACACACACACACACACACACCCACATCCCCCCCCCCCCTTTTTGCCAATTTTCGTTATGATATTCGTGATTAGGAGGTCAAAATACATCATTACACAAAATTTCAGATTGATCGGCGGTATGCGCTTTTCAGAAGTTTACCCACAAAAAATAACCCTTTAACCAATAAAATAAAACATACATTCAAATTATGGAATAAAATAATCATATAAAATATTAATTTGGAATAGCAATGGTGAACAATAATTGGAATACCGAATCCCGAATAACCATCACCTCATATATTCCAATTTAGCAACACGGCGTGATCCGACAGAAACTGAATTTGTAGGTTAATAAACGCGTATAACAACAAAATCTCATATAATTCATGCAATTTAATTGTTATCTAACAGATTAATTACAGTCGAAAAGAATAAAACACAGGATTACTCAAAAAAATACAGATTTAATCACGTACCTTATTTTTTTCTAAAATGCGGCTTTCGGTTTCGTGTGTTTGGACGCCATATAAGAACAATGGCTGGCTCGCTGTCAAAACCTAACTATAAGTGACAGTGTGGGCTATGAGTTAACGTTAATATAATGAAGATGGCACTGTTGGTATAATACCTCACTATTCCAAATTGCCAACAGTATTCCACATAATGCTTCCTTTCCTCTACCTATTTGGTGTTACAACGGCAACAGAAATACAAAATCTGTGAAAGTTTCAGGTCTCTAGCTACTAGCTCATGCGATAAAGCCTGGTGACAAATATAGGGACAGACAGACAGATGAATAGCGGAATCTCAGTAATGGCGTCCCGTTTTTACTCTTTGGGTGGGGAACCCTAAAAAGAAGCGTGGAATTGGAATACGATCCGACGTCGACGATAGTTTAGACCAGAGTGCCAAGAACCGATTTTTTGGAATTTGATCTGAAGTACGGTATCTTTTCGTATACATGCTGAATTTTTCAAAAGGGATTGGATGGCTTAATCCGAAACTATAACTATACCGAAAAATGCTAAAAGTAGTCACGAGCCCGATTTTGATGAAACTTAAAACCTCATCATTAGATTTTTGAAAAACCAATAATCATAGCTGGGAATTAAATTTAAAGGTGATCATTCAGATTGGGCTAATTTTTATTTAGCCGGCCACGAAGAAAAAGTGCTTGATTGTGATAGAACACAATATTGTAAGCATTTTTTATTACTACACCAAAGTTCTAAATCGATTCCTTGACATTTTATTTAGGGTTAAATATTTAGTGTAAAGTGTGACTAGCGTAGACGTAAAACAGCCTTGTTTTTGTCTAAACTATAATATTATAACTACTATTGCTACAGTTATGGTAATCTAATAAGGTTTTACGGTCTTTACCCCGCTTTTTGGATGCCGCCAGGCAGGCTTTGGGGCCCAGGCGGTGCGCAGCGGCCTCTCCCGCCGCCGCACTGAGTTGGGGGAGAAAAAGACGACGACGGAGCGGCCATGACAGGTTCCATTATCTCCAACACAGACGTCGACGGACCAGCAGCCTTGCACTTAGAGCGCATGGGCGCAGAAGCGCCGACAAAAGGGCCCGTTGAAGGAACGATAGATGTATTGCCGGATGCTGGAGCACCGGCCACGCGAGCAGCATTTCCCGCGTCCGCCGCAAGGGGAGGACGCAGTCGAGGCACCGGGAGCGGCCGATCCTCTATGCCAGCGTTGTGCGCGTCGATGAGGAACAACACCTCTTCGCGCGACAACCCCGCCGACTTCGATGGAGCGGCGCTCAACCTCATTTCTTCCATTTCGGCCCGTACGGCCGTGAGATCGCCCTTCAGGTGGAGAACCTCATTATAACACGTGAAGGAGGTCATCTCCTTTATGTGCTTCATTATGGATCCGGCGGCACAGCGCAAGCCCTAGACGCTCTGGCCCTTCAGGCAGGAGGATTTAAAGGCGATCGTCTTGATCGCCTCCACCGTCTCCTACACCGCATTCGGCAGTTGCTCGACGCCTCGTTCAGCGTCGGGGATCCGCGTAGGAAGGAGAGTCACCTCTCCTCCCGCCGCCGACGTTTGTCCTCTTTGACTTCAAATGCGGCCCGCGCGAGCTCTTTCCCGCCTGGAGTTCGAGCTCGCGCTCCTTAGCCGCAATGTAGCTGGCCCTGGATTGGGCTTGGCCAACCTACTGCCCTGTAGTTGGATGGTACACTGTAACTGAGACCTTTTCTTACATTCTGACTCGCAATTATGACAGAATATTGCAATAATTAGGATTTTTTACAAACTTTTGATGTTGAATAATATCTCTCAGAGTTGACTTGAAAACGGAGTGCATCTCTCCTGCGCAGGGTACGAGGCAGCTCACAAAGCATCTTGGGCGTTTTGTGCGATAGATGGGACTGTCTAATGCTCGAACGTTGGATAGGACTGCGTGCGAGGCATTAAGTGTCCTAGTAGTAGGTATGATGGTCTCATTTCATTGTTGTAATGTATCTGTCTGTGTACGTAAATATTACTAACACTAGTTGTAAGAATTCTGTTACTAACACTATGGATCCTGGTCCGAAATAAATAATTTATTATTATTATTATAATAATTATATACTTTATTTTACAATATTGGTTTATTGTAACCGTCTCCCAGATCAATTTTTTGCTAACCTACAAATCCTTACTGTGCATATGGTCCATAATATCATTACGTCAAGAGTATCAAAATGTCCAGAGTATCATAAAGACCAGTATAATATCGTCTTGTTCATCAAATGGACCATAGTATCAATTCGTTCATAACATCCACCTACAAATATGTACAGTAAAGTTATGAATTTAGCTCTTGACATGTAAATGTTATTGAAAAATCTTTCTTTATCATGAAGTAAATCGGGAACAAATCAATGAATTATACTCTCCAAATATTGGTCACTTCAAATTCATATTATGAACCCTCATTCTACGTTTAGTTTAACGTTTTTCTTCATCTGCCAACAAGCAACTAATAATAATAATATCTTCATCAATCTTCATGGCAAAATACCCCTACGTCCACTCACGACAAGAAAAGACTCAAAACTAAACAAAAAATCCGGATACAGTGGACGCATGCCATCGGCAAATCCGTTTAATCCGTTGCGTGCGGTGCGTCCGGCGCGGGCCAATGGACGCGCACCCTTAGAATATTTAGTTTATTTTTGTTGGCCGGCACTTTCAAAATTAGCCCAGAAATGTATAGAGAGTGAATGTTCTCCTTTGCCGTATATACTTTTCAGAATTTGATCCTTATTAGCAACACTATCGTATGGTGTAATAATAAAGGATGTGTTTTTTTTTTCAAAATCAATGGGTGTATGCTAGCTAGGTTTTTCAAAAATCCAATGATGAGGTTTGAAGTTTTATCAAAATCGGGCTCGTGACTCCTTTGAGCATTTTTAACTAATCCTTATAGTTTCGGATTTGGTCATCCAAGCCCTTTTCAAAAATTCATTCTGTATATAGGTACTTAGCAAATAACATTTGTCGGGCAAATACATTAACTAGGTATAACAAAGTGTTACAATAAATTTTATACTTACACAGTACAAACAGACATGAAAGCATCTACCGCCTTTAAGTAAGACACGGGCGGGAGTTGAGCCTGCGACTTGGCGTGCTGAGTGGACAGCGTGAGGAGTGATGTCACGCCTAACGTCACTCGCGCGGGCGCTGCGTCTGGCTTGATCCAGAACGATACCCACTGCAATAATGTACACATCTTATTGCAGTAGATATCTTATATTACACAGTACACACAGACATGAAAGCATGAACTGCCTTCAAGTAAGACACGGGCGGGAGCTCAGCCTGCGACTTGTCGTGCTGCGTGGACAGAGTGAGGACGACAATTACGTAAAGATTATTTTCATGTGAGGGTAGTCTTAGCAATGTGTGTGTTTAAGGATTGCTTTTGAAATCTCGTTTGTTAGAGTACGGCGCGTCTACCTCAGTTTATTATATAATAGTCTTTGCGTGGGCCTGCGTGGAACTCTCACGCCATGCCGCCGTCTCAGGCCTGCTTCTGTAAGTACCGCCCCCCCTTGTCAAATATAGCTTTTTAGGTGTAATTGCAGAAGTATATAAGTGCATGTCTATTGATGTAATATTTATGAAGAATTTCGAAAAAAAAACGTAGGCCATTAGATAAACCCATACTCACAGACATGATGACGATCAAACAAGTCGGTATGTAGGTGTTGAAGAGATGGTATCCAAGACGACGCTTCAGCTTGAAGATCACTTCCAGGCAGGTGAAGTTACCTGGAATGTAGAATTCGAAGAATTCAGAATACGCGCGGATTATTGGTTTTGCATCATCCATCGCTCTCTTGTAATTTTTCTATTGGCGTGGTTTCGTTAATTATGGCTTAGAACCATTTGTACAACAGGAGAAATAAAAAGTCACAGAAGAGATTTTTTTAATAAAACAGCAGTTCTATTTTCCCACAACAACTGCTGCTCTAGGGATAGCCGTGCTGGCAGAGACGCCTGCTAAGTAAGAAAAATGTGTTAAACAATATAAGTGATTTTCAAGTCTTACTATAAATCGTTAGGTACCAAATGAAGTAAGTATACCTATATCCATGAAATACTCGTGGAGTCGTAATAGTAATGTCATCATCGAAATTAGGTCTGTGTTTTAGGTTAACAGTATTTAACCACTTGTGTACCTACTCTAGCTGATAAAATTGATAAGTGATCTTGAATGTGTCGTTGCTATTTACAGATGACCAACTACTATACTATTAACCAACTGAAAATGTTATCACAATGTCTAATTACCATTTTGGAAAGGCTAAATACACTACTACTTATTTCTACTACGTACGAGTGTCTGTGTGTATGTCTGCGTGTCTTTAAGATTCATCCACATCCTCCACCGAGCCTTTTCCCAACCCAGTTGGGATCGGCTTTTCAGTCTAAATTGCGAAGCGGCTGAACTTCAATGTTTTCCGTGAAAGCACTGCTACTCTCTTTTTCGCGCAAAAAAGAGAGTAGCAGTCTGTCTTATTTAAAAAAAATCAATGCTGTTATAGATTTGCTATTGGTTTGGGCGTTATTCCACTATTGAGGCGTGAGGCGTGTGTGAATCTCTTATGACTCACGTTACTCCACCGTCGTCTTGGACCTGTTTCTGTTAGTACGGTCACCTCTTTCACTAGCACTATTAACTCGCAGAAAGACGCGGCGGCGTCCTACTTATCCCGCTGGAGCTCATGGCATGAAACATGGTCTACAGCGATAGATTACACATTCAGACTTGACACGAGGACTGGCGCTGTTGCTCCCACGCTGAGAGTGAGCACTCTACCAATATGGGGACCGCTGTGTCCTGGCTGCGTTCTTCGCAGTGCTGGCACTCGGCCGTGGTCTCCCGGTGTGTTCGTCACAAATTCTTCACGAAGCACTCAAGCCCATTTGTCAATAGCGGGTAGTCACAGCCTGCGCCTGACCATGTCAACGCTGCAATATGCTTAATTGCTTATATCATCACCTATAACGTGAAACTAAAAATTAATAGTGCTACTCTGACTATTCCTTCGGGGTTAACAGTGTGACTATATACGTATGTAGTTTTTTTATAGCATTAAGGTTGCGGACAAGCTTACGGCAATCGGTATCACAGTGGCGCTCCCGATCCTGCATATATACCACTTAAAATTGTCAAACATCTTACCAGTAGAGTATACATGTGTACAGTCAGCTGTGGAGTTCTGAATGAGCTCCAGCTGCGGCAGCTCAATGTTCTCATCCACCTCCAAGGGAAGATCGGTGTTCCACTGGAAGATCAGGTCATCTGTCGTATGGGATACTGAAAACAGAAAAATATATTTCACGGGATTTTTATGTTTATTTGGTAACGTGCTACCTATTTATTACCCGACTGCCGAAAAAAGGAGGGTAATGTTTTTCGAGACAATGTATGTATGTATGACTAGCTGAGCCCGCAACTTCGTTTACGTCACATAAGGTGTATGAAAGGAGAGGTACTTCTTCATCAGACTCATCCAGCAGCGTGTGAAACTGCCCTGTTGGCTTAATCATAAAAGAGCTTAAAGATTAAGTCTATTCTCTCTTACCGCATTGCAATCGGTTAAGCGGTTGCTGCGATTAGCGTGCACAAACGTACAGACAAACAGACATACAGACAAACAAACAAAAATTCTAAAAATCATTGTTTTGGGTTCTATTGCGTTCATAAAGCCCCCTATTTTTTCTCATTTATCTTTCATGTACAGACAGCGACCTGTTACGATTTTATTATATGTATTGATGTATTGATGATGTATGTCCATTTCTTTGTCACGCCCTACAGCCTGAACGGCTTGACGGATTTTGACATGCAACGTGTCATTTGATTCGTAGTGATTGTCTGAGTGACACCAGGTATAAAAAAAAAGTACTGAAAAATCTAAATGGCGGATTTTTGGCGACAAAACGTTTTTATCAAGCGAAAAATTCTAAATCTATGTTTTTACCTTTTCAGTTGACTATTTCTTGGGGTTACTTTAAGATTTTTTTTTATTTACAAACTATTTTGTTAGTCACATTAACATTATGGCCTTACAAACTAATCAAAAAACCCACCCCTGATCACTCCCGGCGCAAAGGTGCCCATCACACTTGCCGCGTTTCCACGCTGGATTGCGACGGCCAGCCTCTGCACCAAAAATGAACCGGACCGAGAGTCACCTGTAGTCTCCGCGAGCCTATGTCCTATCTCCCTTACAAATTCCTTGGCCTCCCTGCCCCAGCTCCCCAGGGTCTCCATCGCTACGGGGACAAAGTAGTAGCGCGGCTCCAATTCGGTATACTTATTCTTTTTCCTTATGCTGGCCTCCTCCGCCGCAACAGAAGGGGTGTGAACTGTGCAACTAAGATGGCTGACGGCGACAGTGCTGACACAGGTTGCATCCCAAATCGGGCATCGGCCGTTTTTCCAGGGGATCAAAGTCAGCCCATCCGGTCTTTTACCGTCCGACCTGCTCAGACCGGGATCACCGGGAGGCTCAAGCACGCAAGGTACATTCGCCGACAAAAGGGCCCTGCGGACGATATCATTCAGTGCGTGGTGTCGCGAAAACCTTCCAGTGCACCGCCGACAATTCAACGCATGATGGCCATCTGCTTCCACCATGGAACCGCAGGTGCATGAATAGGGTTCGCACACATTACAGCCCAGGCGCAAAGCTACTGCCACACGCAGAGAGTCGCCATCGAGCAGGGTACCCAGTTGAGGTGAAGGTAACGCCAGTTACCACGCTCCAGATTCAGGTTGTGACACCGCCCGCAGTCTCGCCTTATCAGCCCCTGTAGCGCCCTCTAATAATTGGGCTTGAAGCCGTCCCACTCCCACATCATCCCATGACCGCTGAAGGTGCCTCGCCTCAGGAACCGACGCACCCCCACTGAGGACCGACCATGCTGACATAGCATCCGACACAAAAGGCATGCTTCCCCCGTTACCATGAGAATTGAATAAATTAGTAACAAGGTTTGCCACCCCATGCGCAGACGCCAGGAAAGCTGGCAGGCCCACATCACGTGTACATCGCACCCCGAGACCACCACATCGGACTGGCAGAGCAGCCTGAACCCACTGGCTCTTATCCATAGAGATATTGAGGATTGCTTCCAACATCTCTTTCAATAGACCGTCGAAGGAGGATACCTCCTCGCGACAGAGCCAAGTTGGGGCGGTCCTCAATAAATAATTGACTTTTGGGAGAGCGAGACACATGCGCACCAAGATAATCGCGACATGCGCGGATACACCACTAAGACGCTCGTAAGCGGCAAGAAGAAGCTACTTTCGGGCAGTGATGGCCTCCGGAACGGCAGAGAGAAAAATTGGTGATCCTAAAAGGTTGAAGTTAGAAGAAGAAAGTTCCTTGAGACCAGGGAGAAGAGAGCTAAAATGAGAAAAGTGTGTTCGAGCCGCAGAGCCACAGGAGAAGAATTCGCACTTCTAGGGATTCACCTCCAGACCCAGGTCCCTAAGACTGGGAACTAAGGCTTCTAGATCTTGAATCACGTCTTCGGGTTTGCCCCCGATAGTGCCATCGTCCAGGTACCAGACGTTAAGAGGGGATTTGAGATCACGGATTGTGTTATGAATAGCTAGACTGAACACCAGCGGGCCTAGAGGATCCCCCTGTTGGGCTCCTTGCCTTTTTGAAACTTTGGACTTTTGAAAGAATAAGATTTTTCTCCAAGAAAAGATTGGAAGGAAGTCGGTAGACTTGATGAAGGAAGGGATGGAATTTTTTCTCTGACCTCACTCAACAGAACGTCCCTCTCCAAGGTGTTAAACGCGTTTCGAATATCCAACTTTAACAAAACTGAGTCCTCGTTCCTCGGGTCCATGACAAATGCCCTCGTGGCGTGAATGGCCGCCTCACATCCCAGATGCGATCCGAAACCCAATTGGTGCGGTTGCAGGTAACGAGCCATATCTTCCCTGACAGCACGGCAAGCCAATTTGGCGGTCAAACGGCGAAAAACGCTGCCGACCGCTATTGGTCTTAAGCCCCCATCTTTTTTGGTCAAAGCAAAGAGGGAAGCCCCGTAGAGATATGTGCACACATTAGGGTTTACCTGACCACTAAGTAAAAAGTTGACCAAACTTTTCAGTTGTATTTTTACTTTGAAGTCGGGGTTTTTGCTTAGGTTCTTCGTTTTCTTAATAATAATCAATTTCTTGTTAACTAAATGCTTTAATTAATATATCTAAACATAATTTGTAGACGGTAAAAATAAGAAAATTATAGTGTCTGTATGTTATTTATTACTCCACGCTTAGCTTTCTTAGCACCTTTATGAATTAGGGGTTTCAATAACATTCCCGTAGGAATCACTAGACGTTCTAACATCCCCTTTACCTATAAGTGCCCCACATCATGTTCTCAATATCCCAATATTCAAACACGAAAGCTTTCATTCTAAGAGGGCTTTTGTAGTCAAAGTTTGTCGCGATACAGAAAATTATCGTTTCAAGAACTCGTAAGATGTAGGCCAAGGGCCATTGAGGGCCCTTGAGCTTGTGAAGTCAGCTTCGAGAGAATGCTTAAGTATCGATGATATGTATAGTACCTGGTACCTATTCGGGATTAGAGAATGTTTTTGCACGACAAATGTACCTTTGTCTGAGTGTAAGTAAGGTAAACGCTGCACTTTTAACTCAGATTTTATACCAATTGGCTCAAAAGCGGTGTCGTAGTCCATGGAAGTTTGCAACGCCAAAGCTGTTACATTCGTGTCGCTGACCCTGTTGTCGTGTTGAAAGGGACAGAAACAGACAGTCCTACTGTTAAAATTTCAACTGGTTTTGAAAGACAACTGGGCTTCGATCGAGCTAACAAAAAAGTTCAATCTTGAGATTCACCTGGTGCCTTAGAGGAAAAACCATCCCGATTTGACGTGTAGGCTTTCGAATCGTCCTTCAGGACACACAATATTTATCTACTTTGTTTGGGAAATTCCGGTGAATGGGATATCTACCATAAATACGCTATGGGCATGGATTCTTACGTCATAAAACTACACAAATAGGTACCTACTAACTATAGCTTATCGATATTCTCACAGCGCCTGTGCGCTCTACCGAGTTAGTAAAAATGATGTTTACTTAATATTCATGAATATTAAGTAAACATCATTTTTACCTCAGCACCATTAAGCCCGAAAATACTAAACGAAAATTTTTGAAAATTATTGTTAACAGAGTTAAGTTTCCCTTCAAAAGACTTTTCGAAAACACTTTCTCTATCGAGGGGGTTGAAAAAGTGTCTTAGTGCTTTCAGGTGGGGTTTCAAGAGCGGGACGCGTGCAGAACTATGTTCCTTAAAGGGTTTGTGGGAGGCCGGCTAGCCCCATGAGACGAGCCTCACCTCAGAACGTACCCTTTGGTAGGTTTCGGTAAATTTAACTTTTACCTATCCTACGGTCCAGATGAGGCGAGCTGGAGCACTGTGGTCATTTAAGTTGGTTGTGTGACAGAGTTCTACGAAGTACCTTATAACATTCCACAATGAATTGACAACCAGGAACAGGTTGCAGGAAGGGATTGGATTAGGAGAGCGCTGGACCGTGTATTGTGACATTAAATTGGGACAGGATTTCAGCAGTAGACTGTCATAGTATGATTTGATTGATGTTTCAATTCATACAATCAAACAATTAATCACAATCAAACAATTAAACACAATTAAACAATATTTTATTATTATGTTTAGGGTCGGCAGCGCGAGTGTGGCGCCTCTGGTGTTGCAAACGTTCATAGGCTGCGGTGACCACGGTCCTTCTGCTGGGCCGTATGCTTGTCTGCTACCTTAGTGGTATAAAAAAAAATTCAACATTGATTACACAAGTCAACAAAATAACAATTTGTTTTTGGGTTTCTTGTTAAATTAATATTTTCTGATTAAATACGTGGACTGCAACCGGAGGTCCCAAAAAAAACCAATTTATTTAAGTAAATTTAATTAAAAGTAATTTTACAGAATAAAAATTATAACTAAAAGTAACAATGATATTGACTCGAAGTGTGAACCAAGTATGATCTAAAATTATAATAATTTCTAAGGAAATGTCGGAATGACGTCGTAGCGGGGCGCGATCTGCTGATGGTGCACCGCGTGACTTCATGTGCCTTGTGCAACCCTCACGTTGTGCTGAACTTGCACCTCGTGCCGCCAAGTGCCGTGTGCAATGATGTTGATTAGGTAAACGTTGACGCAGCGATCCTCATATATTAGGGGTGCGTAACACCTCCCCCCGAAGAACAGCCACCACCGATGATTTTCGCAGTAAATTGAGGTGGGGGGTTGAGTATCCCTTGGTCTCGGCTCTGGAACAGCATATATTCCTTGTAGTTCTATTTCCCTTACTTGGATTTGCTTCGAAGCTGATGTTGCAGCGTATTTGCGATAGAGCAGGATACCGATCGTGACAGAAGCACCAATCAACACTACATACAGTGGGATTGTAGTGTGATATATCGTGGCATGGTCTTCTTTAAAATTGACGGTTGGAAGATGGGAGATCTTCATATTGGTGGCGTGAAGATGGTCCAAGTTTATAGAGTTTAATTTAAGGGTCACTTTAGATGCGTTGTAGTCAGGCTCCTTGGGTAGATCACTTATCGTCAGTACGTGTCCCTTTAGTCGATCTTTGATGTTGGAGATGGTAAACTCGGCTGTTTCTAGATAGCATGCCTGTGGGACGATTGCGAGATAACTGCCTTGGTATTCTTTGTAGAAATCTTGACCGCAGGAGAGATGTACTTTTGTAGAGGCAGGGAAGCTGATGGTATAGTGTCTATCGTCAAGCTCTTCGTATGCTGGCTGGTCCATCGCATCGCGATGGTGACAGGGTTGCAGATGGGTGTCCTCTGTTGGGTAGTTATGAGCTGATGTATGCAGTCTTGAGAGGGTTGGTTCTGCAGACTCCGGCTTTCTTCACATAGGAACCAATTACTGGTCTTCGGGCATTCAGCCTCTATGTGCTTGAAATCTTTCTCATGGATAGCTAGGAATGGGGATGGTGGAATTAGGATTTCATGATTTTGGTTGGGTACAATAGATAATTTATATAGGTCATATGTATGGGGTATAAAAATGGGAAATTTATAAACTATTACTATTTCATTGCCTACATAGTATGAACCTAATCTAATTATATCATAGTATTCCCTAGTGTCTAAATCTACTAATCTATCGTTACCATATAAAGTTCTAAGTCTGTCCGTCAAGTTGCGTATCTCCTGGGAGTTAAGAAACGAATGATGCATGGTTGATGTTCTGATAAATGCTAATATATTCTGTAATCTAATTAATTCCTGTGATACTGAATCTATGTTATCGCCAAGGATTATCAGTACTTGCGCAAAATGGGCATATTTTATAAGATCATTATCTCTATTAAGATCACTTTCCTGTATCTTATTAAATATTCTTTCCATCTCGCGTTGGTTTTCTACTATGCTATTTATGATCTTTGAATACTGTGCGGATAAATCTTTAGTTAAACTTACATGATTATTGAATTCAGTTAATAATTTGTTCTCGTTACTTTGAATATTTCTAATAGCCTGATCGTAATGTAATGCGTCAGTGTAATCTAAGTTTCCAGTTATACTTTTAACTACAGATCCAAGTCCGTCAATAAGTCCTCGTTTGACACGACTTGTTTCGAAGGTTTGAAGTTGTTCTGATACGCTATTAAGTTTAGAGTTAAGATAATTTAAATGAGGCTGAAATAAAGAACGCGTCTTATTATTAAGATCAGGTGAAATGCTAATTATTTGGTTATTGATAGATTCTACTTTATCTTGCAAATCCTGTAGATTTACGTATTGCAAGAAGGAATGGTAATGGGGAAGGATCCGGGCAGGACCTAGTTTGAAAGGGAGTATCCCAGGCCCATTATCTAGACTTTCAAGTCGTATTTCCTGAGTTACTGCTAGTCGCAGGAGCAGAAGTATTATCGGGATTGTTCTGTAACAAGTTACTAGTTTTAGGAACTCTTTTTATTCTGTGTTTTGCTACAGGACCTCGCTTTTTCTTTGTGTATATGTGAATAGGGAGGTCTGCCATTACCGTGTCATGACTGAAACGTGGAGCTAATTTTTGACGAGAAGCGAGTGGGTTTCGAATAAAGATTGGCTGTTCAGGGCTGTACTCAATTTCGGGTTCTCTAGTTCTATTACGATTATTCGTTAAAATCTCACGAGAGTCAGTACTTAAGTCATGAATCAATTTATAAATCTCAGTCATCTTGTCCTTGTGGTTAGTCACGTATTGCTGTAATAAATGAACCGAAAGGTCAACGTCAAAAGCGTCACGGGGGTCAAAATGTCCTGTTATTAGTTCTATCGGCCTACATTTCGTAAAACTATGTATACTACTGTTGTAAGCCAGAAGGGCGTAAGGCATAAGGTTGATAACGGATTCATTTTTCTGGTTAACCCTAAGGATTCTGAGATGATCTAATATAGTCGCATGAAACCTCTCAACTATTCCATTCTCGTTAGGTGTGTGAGGTGCAACTTTATGATGCTGGATCTTATGCAATCTTAAAAATTCTGCAAAGAGTTGATTATTAAACTCCGGTCCGTTATCAGTAACTATGGTTATGGGTATGCCATGATGTGTGCAGAAGCTAAGCAAAGCCTGAACCACACTGACTGCAGTTCCGTCTCTCAAATAGTATGCTTGTGCATATTTTGAAAAAGCATCTACGATCGTCAAAAACTTTTCGCTTTGAATGGTAAGTAAGTCGAGGTGTACAAGTTCGAAAGGCTTATTGGCCGAAGGAACTATTTTAAATTGCTGTTTAACAGGATTACGATCGTACTTCGCTTGCCCACATACTGTACACTCATTTATGAATTTAGTGATGCTATCTCGCATCTTAGGCCAATAGTATTTGTGAGACAGAGCTAACACAGTTTCATTGATACCACGGTGGTTAGTTTTACCGTCATGATACTTATTAATAATTTCCTGTTGCCTTAAATATTCGCGAACATTTTCTATTTCCTTTTTTGTTAGTACTAATTGCATTGAAGAGCTTTTAAATGTTCTCTGGATGATGGGGATAATGGAATACATAGCCAAAGGTGGGTTAATAAGCAATCCGGTTTTAATTTTAGGATTAACGTACTCTTTGATAGCCTTAACAACGTCTTCTTCCAGATTAGATTCTGAGAGTTGAACTGTAATACGGGTATGTGTTTCAACAGGCTTTGTAACTATGGGTCGTCCTTTAATATCGCCAACAATGTTTAAAATAATTTGTTTTGCGAATTTATTCAATGGTTCATCGGAGATAGGGACTTCTAGAATGGGATTTTCATTATCTGTATGGACTGTCACGGTTGCGGAATTATTAGAGGGACTTTGGGCTGTAATAGTTCTAGAATCGTCCAAAATTTGGTTTCTTTCGGAAGGGTTTACTGCAATGGACATAAGTTCTTCATTATTTAATTCGATTCGGGATAATGCATCAGCGTTAGTGTTGCATTTTCCCTGCTTATAAACCACAGTAAAGTCGTACTCGCTTAATTTCAAACGCCATCGTGTAAGTCGGGAATTAGGTTCCTTCAAATTCATGATCCATTGTAAAGGCTTGTGATCGGTGATAACTTTGAATTTGCGACCGAACAAATAGGGTCTAAAATATTTAGTGGCCCATACAATGGCTAGGAGCTCTTTTTCTATTGTGCTGTAATTGAGCTCACTTGAATTTAAGGTACGAGACGCGTATGCTATAGGTTTGTCAGAACCTATGGCGCCTTGGGATAGAATAGCACCAATAGCTACGTTGGATGCGTCAGTGGTAAGTAGGAATTCTCTACTAAAATCGGGATACTGAAGGATGGGGTCATTTGTTAGTAGTGTTTTACAGTGATTGAAACAGTCCACATAAGCTTTATCCAATGTTATTTTAGAACCCTTTTTCAGACATTTAGTTAATGGTTTTGTTAGTCGAGCGAAATCTGGGATGAATTTCCTATAGTATCCTAGGAGACCGAGAAAACGTTTGATGTCTGTGGGGGTCTTAGGCAAGGGGTATCTTTCTATTGCAGCTATTTTGTCTGGATTTGGTTTAACTCCTTCGTTACAAATGATATGGCCAAGAAAACTAGTTTCTAATTTCAGGAATTCAGACTTGTCCATCTGAATTTTGAAGTTAGATTCACGTAATTTAATAAAAACTTTTTCCAAATTGACTATATGTTCTTGTAATGACGTGCTGAAAACTATTATGTCATCGAGGTATACAAGGCATATTTGATGTTGGAGGTCTTTCAGGACGTTGTCCATCACGCTCTGAAAAGTAGACGGAGATCCTTTGAGGCCCATAGGCATCCTTAAAAATTCGTAATGGCCATTTTCTACGTTGAAAGCAGTCTTATGAATATCCTGGGCATCCATTTCGACCTGATAAAAACCGCTAGCCAAATCCAGAGTGGTAAAATACTGGCATTTCCCTAATTTGTCAAGTACGTCTGTTATATTAGGGATGGGATATTTATCATCAACCGTCTTTTCGTTCACCTTCCTAAAATCCACGACAAGACGCCATTTTACTTTACCAGATGCGTCCGCCTTCTTGGGAACAATCCATATAGGAGAGCTCCAAGCAGAGTCGGAGGGTCTTATGATATTTTGTTCGAGCATCTTACTTATCTGATCTCTAACTTCTTGTCTGTGAACGTAGGGATACCTGTAACTTTTGGTGTGTACTGGAATCTCATCGGTTGTTCTAATCTTGTGTTTGATCTTGTTGGTGAATGTTAATGGTTCTCCCTCAAGATAAAACACATCCGCATATTTCGCACAGAGACTTTTTAAATTAGCACATTCTTCCGGATTGAGATGTTCAGTGCGTAAACGAGATAAAACAGCTTGGGCGCGATCCGATGGTATTTCAGTAAATGAACAATCGATGTTATATAGTTCGCCTTGTATAGGGCGATCCATGGAGAAGATAAGATCATTAGATGTAGTGTTAGAGATTTCTACCCAACCTCTATTATTAGTCACAGTAGTTAAACAATCAGAGATAAGGCAATTACAGATAATTTGGTTCTGAATTAAAACTTCGCCGTCAAGGGTATTGACAGGTAGCTTGAGTAATTTTGACGAGTTCGCGGGGATAATCTCCTCGTAGAGATTTACGTTACGTGAGTCGTACATCTCTATAGGTATCTGTGCGTTCCGTGTTATAAGCAATTTGTTTTGAAGATCTATCTTTGATCCCCAGTTTTCTAATAAGTCAAATCCTAAAAGTCCGTCGAAATAATTATGAAAGTTATAAACGTACAACGTAATGTCATCGGTAACTTCATTAAACTCTGGGAAACAGGGTAAAGTCAGAGAATGGTCGTTCCTACTAGTCCCATGAACGTTAGTCACTTCAAAGGGCTCGTAATTAAGAGGTAAGTGATTAAAGTACCTGGTTACAGCAGCAGGGCTGATAAATGATTGATTAGCACCTGTGTCGATTAACAGTTTCAGAGGGGGATTACTAATCTGGATGTAACCAAGTTGTCGTTGTATGTGAAGGTTTAATTCTATTTTGGCTTGTCTGATTGGCGGCTTTCCTGAAAATTTTCAGTTTGGCCTGATACTTGAGTTGTCTCCTGCTCTACGGGTTCTATGGCAGAACGTTCAGAATATTGAGAAGAGTTGTCATAGTAAGTATAGTCCTGGTTCTCATAATAACTAGGGTACTGATCTAAAGAGTAACCATACTCTTGTTCATAGTCCGCGTAATTATAGTTTGCATAGTCATAGTCATAATCAAATTCGTTAAAGTTGACTTCCCTAGTTTTAAAATAGTTATTAGGAGGGGGATTGCCATGGGTTCTCCAGTCACGACCCGTAGGTGGTAAGGGTTTCGGAACGAAATGGCTTACTCCACTCATGGGACGGGGGCCATTGAACGGTTGTTGGGGTTGAGGTCTGTTAGGCAATTTAAACACATTACTATTAGGGTTATAGTTCGGCAAAGTAGCGCGCATCATTTGTTGTGTTCTGGACGGTCCTAAGGGTTGATGAAATCTATTATTGGGCTGATTATTGTTGGGCTTCCAACCCTGCGAGAAGGGTTGCATCGACTGTTGTCGAGAAGGACCAGGGGTATTAAATAAGGGTGTCATAGCTTGCCTAGGTATAAGCGAATTATTAAATAGGGGTTGTTTCTGGGTAAAGGTATTGAGTGGCAGATTATATTTGTTGGATTGAGAGTGAACCCAATCTTTACGACTAGAAGGCCCGCCTTCGTTACGGTTTTGTAAGTATAAAATGTTCAATTCGTCTTGAACATATTCAAGAGCTTTTTCCATTGTTTCAGGCCGCATACAGCGTATCCTGGATCCTAAGGGGTCCTTCAGACCTCTCAAGTAAGCCTGAAGAGTTAACTTTTGGTATAATGATCGCTTGGAATCTATGGTAGTGGCAACGGTCTCGTGAAGTGACACATAGGTCATTATGGTACTAAAGAGGTTCAGGCACCGCTCATAATATTCCTGAGGGGTGCTAGATCCTTGGGTTTGCATTGACAGGTCACTGTACAAAGCAGTCTCATCACGGTGGTCCGCGAAATTGTTAATAAGGGCAGCTCTTATTCCTTGCCAAGTCTCGGGGATACCGTTCGCGTTGATAAATCGGGCTGCGGGGCCTGTCACTTTATTTAGGATCCCATTAATGAGAGCTAAGTTGGATAACTCGTGGCCTGGTGCTGTGCTAAAATGTGTTAACACTAACTGGTCACATAAATTAATAAAACGGGTTAAAACGTGTGGGTTACCGTCAAACTCTGGCAATAACCTGAGGGATTTGTAGATAATGTCTGGGTTGTATTGCGTCATTATATCGTCTAAATTTCTATGTTCGTCTATAACACTCAACCTATCTCTATTCCTATCCCTATCTAACCTAACGCTTCGCGATTCTCTAGGATGAAAAATCTTGAAGAATTAAATTAACACATAAGAATAAAATAGTAAGGGGATAATATCATACACACGATCGTGCAGGATATGGAATTATATATTAATTAGGAATAAAATTATTATAGGTATGACTTAAGGATTAGTAGGGCAAGGACTTGAAAGATTCAAGGACTTACAGCATTGTATTTCTTCTGGTTGAATCGATGGCTGGATTCACCTCTGGACTGCAGCACCGTAGATTCTTGAGTACTCGTACCGCGGCTGGAAAACCGCCCGGGCGATTCGTGAACGCGAAAATCGATTTGAGAGTCCCGAAAGCTCGCGAACCGGCCCGCGAGTATCCTACCGACTGCGCCAAATACGTGGACTGCAACCGGAGGTCCCAAAAAAAACCAATTTATTTAAGTTTTAATTAAAAGTAATTTTACAGAATAAAAATTATAACTAAAAGTAACAATGATATTGACTCGAAGTGTGAACCAAGTATGATCTAAAATTATAATAATTTCTAAGGAAATGTCGGAATGACGTCGTAGCGGGGCGCGATCTGCTGATGGTGCACCGCGTGACTTCATGTGCCTTGTGCAACCCTCACGTTGTGCTGAACTTGCACCTCGTGCCGCCAAGTGCCGTGTGCAATGATGTTGATTAGGTAAACGTTGACGCAGCGATCCTCATATATTAGGGGTGCGTAACAGATTGTCTACAGCTAAAAGTAAACAAAGGCTCCATTTATTGTAAATAAAGTTTGCTTTTGTACATTTTACAATGAAAATTAAATATTTTAAAATTTTGGCACATAGTTTGGAAGAGCAACGTATAATTATGACGCAAGAGACGGGGAGGGGAATGATGTTAATTCTTTTTGCATTATTTGTGGCAAATTCATCAAAGTGAGAACCAAAAAAATCAGTTTGTTGTCAACAATGGAATTTGCTCAGGAAAGATGTGCTCAAGATACGTGATCAAAGAAAGCGTCATGGAACTTTTTCTGCATTTTTTACAAAGGAAGACGGACTTTATTATTGCAATGATGTGAAAGGTTTATTTGAAACAATTGGAATCCCTTGTGTTCCTTCTGAGTGGCGTCTTTTTATCGACAACTCTACAAGAAGTTTAAAAGCTGCATATAAAATTGGACCTCATGAAGCAATTTGTGAAGGCTCTTCGTCAGGACTCTCCAGCTTTTGAATACTTAAAAAGATTTTTTCCTAAATTGTCAGAGGCTAAAGTCAAAGCTGGTATTTTCGTCGGTCCACAAATTAAGAAAATAATGAGATGCGAAATTTTCCTGAGTTGCTGAATGGCCACGAGAAACAAGCGTGGCTCAGCCTTAAAGCAGTGATCCATGGCTTTCTTGGCAATAATAAAGCTGCAAATTATAAAGAGCTCATTTTTAATTTGCTTGAAAGCTTTAAACTCATGGGCTGCAGAATATGCTGCATGCTCACTTAGACCAGTTTAATCAGCATATTCAGAAGAGCAAGGAGAACGCTTTCATCAAGATGTGATAAAGTTGAACAGCGTTATCAAGGACAGTATAATGAGAACATGATGGGTGACTACATTTGAAGTCTAATACGAGAAAGTGCGTACTCACACAGAAGAAAAACAAAAAATATTCATTTTAAAGGTTTTTCTGTTTCTTCTTATATATTTTGAGATGTATCTTTATTGTTATTTGTAAATAAATGTTATTAACATATAAATTGTTTTTTTTTTGTTTTTTTTTGAGTTCATCTGCAATCAGTAAATAACTATAAGCAGATATGTTGTGTGCTCATGCTGTCATGTCGAATACATCCTCCACCGACGATCGCCATTCATTTGGTATACTACGCCATTACACTACAGTATCTCTTTTCTTTTTAGGCGTTTTTTGTAACTGCGCTTGGTTAAATTTGCAGCAAGTATATTCGGGTGCTTTTCTAGTCTTCTCCGATATTTTTGTTTGCAGGCCAGAATCTCCTCTCTCACGGTGCTGATATCAAGGTTTGAGTGGATCTCGGTGTTGGTAATAAACCAGGGAACGTTCGCTATGGTTCTCAATATTGCGTTTTGAACTCTTTGTAGTTTTATAATGCTGGAATTACTTGCGCTGCCCCAAAGCTGAATGCCATACATCCAAGTGGGTTTTAATATGGTCTTATAGATTAGTAATTTGTTATCTATTGATAATCTGCTATTTCGACCCAGCATCCAATAGAGGTTCCTTTGCCGAATTATTAGTTCACTTCTTTTACTTATAATGTGCTTGTTCCAGGTCAAACGACCCAGTAAGCCCAGGTATCTTACACTGTCGTGGTGAGGTAGTATGGAGTTTTCAAGGTGCACGGGAGGGCAGTTTCCTTTCCGAAGCGTAAATGTGACGTGTACGGATTTAGTGGTACTAGCTTTGATCCTCCATTTTTTTAACCACTGTGTAATGGCGTCTAGTCCCTGTTGAAGTTGTGCCGTAGCTACATCAGCGTGTTCATTACTAGCCATTATTGCGGTGTCATCGGCATATGTGGCAGTCAGGACTCCCTCGATCTGGGGCAGATCTGCAGTGTACAAGGCGTATAAGGTTGGTCCCAAAACCGAACCCTGTGGTACCCCTGCCTTTACTGGATAGAATTCAGAGCTATCCCCAGATTGTCTGACCTGAAATATTCTGTCTGCGAGGTAAGATTCCAGTGAAATGTAGTAGGAATGTGGAAGACTTGTTTTTATCTTGCAGAGAAGACCCTCATGCCAGACTCGGTCAAATGCCAGCTGAATATCCAAGAATGCTGATGAACAGTACTCCTTTTCTTCAAGGGATTTTCTTATTCCATCTACCACCCTATGCACTTGTTCAATGGTCGAATGTTCCTGCCTGAAGCCAAATTGGTGGTTATGAATGATGTTATTTTTGTCTAATATGGGCAAAATGCGGTACAAGATAATTTTTTCGCAGACTTTTGACAATATGGGCAGCAGGCTGATAGGTCTGTATGAGGTGGTGTTGATTGCTGGTTTTCCTATATATAAATTAAATTAATATATAAATTAAATTCGTTTTTCTTGGTATTGTTTTCTACTGAAACAAAAAGTTAGGATTTTAAATTTCGTTCTGGTTACTACAAAAGCAAACTTTATTTGATAGAATTATTTTTTCCTTGTTTAGTTAGACATAATTAATCAAAATCGGCACTACAGAACTCAGACTCAAAAATCGTGTGTACTGTTGTTATTATAGAGACACAATCAAACGATCATGCTTTTACGAAATCAGGGAATAAAAATAAGAAACGAAATCGTTTCCAAATCCACTATGTCACCAATATGGCTGGCTAAGGGTATTTATTATCCTGTAACTCATAACGATCAGACAAAACAACTCTATCACTGTTATGACGCTATAAAATATCTTCACACTAATAATTTTAGCTGTTGTAATAAAATATGAACTTGTATACTGTAAACACTACAACAAATATCTGAAAATGCATCTTATGATGGACTTTTATTATTTAAAAAGGTTGTATAGAATAGTTTAAATTGTAATACATGAATTTTTTTTTTTATACTACTTAGGTGGCAGACAAGCTTACGGCCCACCGGAAGGTTGGTAACCGTAGCCTATAGACGTTTGCAACACCAGAGGCGCTACACACGCGCTGCCGACCCGGGCGCAGGTTGTGACGACCCACAGTTGAAATTTTTCAAGGCCTTTTTTCTTTTTTTTTTTTTGTTTAACGTGAGGGAAAATCCTCATAGGATGTTATGCCGGACTCTTACCGACTAAAAAAACTCACGCCACGCCTAACAGCCTATGGTTGAGAGCCCCCGGTAAGCCCTCAGGAAGGATGTCCCGTGACTCCCAACAGACCTACGGCCGCCAGTGCGGCGTCGCCCAGGGGGTGGTTCGGGTGCAATCCCGCGTCTATGGGGGGTTTCGGGTGTGACCCCGCTTCTAAGGGGGGGGGGGCGTGCGTGAGTTGCTCACGTCACGCTGCCGTCATGGGCCTGCTTCTGTAAGGACGGTGAGCGGCCCTCTCACCGTCCTCAGACCCCCGGTCATGGAGGCCGATAGTCCTCGGCGAAGACACGTCGGCGGCGCCCATGCCGACTGCGGAACTCGGGTGGGAGGGTTCTCTCCCGCACCCGGCCCGCTGCCTCCTTTGCGAGCATGACCTGCTCGCAGAAAGAGGCGGCGCAGTCCCACTTACTCCCGCTGGAGAGCATGGCTCGCACCATGGCCTCGAGCGAGAGAGTGTCCACGCCCAGACCCACTACGAGGACCTGGCGCTGTTGTGCCCACGCCGTGCACTCCACCAGAGTGTGGAGCGCCGTGTCATCGCTGCGGTCCTCGCAGTGCTGACACTCGGCCGTGGTTTCCCGGTGTTTTCGCCAGGGATACCTACCGAAGCTACCGTGCTCGGCAAGTATCTGTGTCAACCGGTAGGAGAGAGCACCGTGTCTTCTCTCCAGCCACTCGTCCATGACCGGTCTGACGGCCGCGATTGTGGCGAATCCCCCCTTTGGTTGCTCAAGTCGCACCTTCCATGTCTCCATGGTTTCCTGGTGGAGCAGGGTCCGCTGGGCCTCGATTTCTCGAGACGCAGGCCTTTGGCCCCGCTCCAGCGCCTCCTTGCGCCATCTGAACAGTGACGCAAGGGCTCTCGCCGCCCGTAAGGCCTTCAACTTGGCTTAACGACTGTCATTTTACTGACAACCGGGACCAACGGCTTATCGTGCCTTCCGAAGCACGGAAACGCTCGTAAATAAATGTCACAAAGTGGTCCACGTGGTGGTCACCCATCCACATTCGGCCATAGTAAATGTTGCTTACTGCAGTGATCGTTTACAGAACACTGAGTCCGCGGGGCCACGAGCGCTTCGAAATTAAATAAACAGATACTATTCATCATTTTGTGAAGATTTCTGTCACAGCTCATGAGTAATAATCGTCTAGTGTCAGACACTGGGACAACTTTCCGAGGGTTTACCCGGGAGTGCCCGGGACACCCGGCCGTAGACAATGGTGCAGGTGTGTGGTTTTAGTTCGGTAGGAGTCCGGCATAGCATCCGTGTAGGATTTTACACGTAAATAAGACATAGTTTCAGACAGATACACGGACAGACAAACGGACAGCGAAGGATTCTCAGTAATGAGATCCCTTTTTAGGGTTCCGTAGCCGAATGGCAAAAAACGGAACCCTTATGGATTCGTCATGTCTGTCTGTCTGTCCGTCCGTATGTCACAGCCATTTTTCTTCGAAACTATGAGGCCTATGCTGTTGAAACTTGGTAAATAGATGTATTCTGTGAACCGCATTAAGATTTTTATATAAAATTAGAAAAAAAGAAGTAAATTTTGGGGGTCCTCTCATACTCAGAACCGAAACTCAAATTTTTTTTTTTCATCAAACACATACGTACTATCTATAGATAGGTCTTTCAAAATGCTACTGAGGTTTCTAATATCGTTTTTTTTGTAAAGTGAATAGTTTGCGCAAGAGACACTTCCAAAGTGGAAAAATTTGGGTCCCACACCCTCTAACTTCTAAATTAAGAGTATGATAAATCTAAAAAAAATATATGATGTACATTGCCATAAAAAGTACTAACGAAAATTAGTTTAAACGAGATCGAGTCGGTAGTTTTTTTTAATACGTCATAAACCGCAATTTTCGCCTAGAAAATCTACTACACTGCGAACGCGTTAAAACATCAATCAAAATTACAACGAACTACAAGAACTTTTATATTATGTTACTTGCTGCTTTTCTTTCATTTGCTTTCATGGGCGAGTCCAACTCGCCCTTGACCGGTTTTTTACCCCTAAACATTGAGTATTGTATTTTAAAGTAAATAAAAGGTAATAGGTACCTTACACGTACCACGTACCGTAAACATCAAAAGAAGAAAATGTTATTTTCTATGCATTCATATAAATATCATATAAAAATCTATAGATTCATAAGCCAACCATAAAAAACAAGTTGGATGGCTCTTCAGTGAGGAGCCAGCTCGTTATGCATTCATTGTGACTGAAGAGGACTCAGGACGCGCCGACACAGCCTCTTCGCCTTCTAATTATAGTCTATGTTTGACATTTTGTCTTCCGATATTTTCAGAAAATGCGGCCGGAGATATTTTATTTTTTAACACGAATAGAATTTGTATGTTTTGATATAACACGAATTGTCAACTTGGAATTTATTTATGTCTGTATAAAATAGAATTGAATAAACCGGCCAAGTCGGACTCTCACGCGGATACATCTACCAAAAAACGGCAAAAATCACGTTTGTTTTATAAGATGTATGTTTTTGATGTTATAACGCAGGGGTTCCCAACTTTTAACAGTCCACGGCGCCCTTATACCTAAGTGTTGAAAATTTTCACGGCTCCCTAACATCAATCACCCCCCGCCTGCCACCCCTCACTGGCTATCGCTTCGTTCACACAGTTCTTCAATTACATTTCCGCAAGAGCCACTCTCCTTCCTGTGCCATGGAGTTTCGGCCTAGTCATCATGCAGCCCAAACCCGGGAAAGCATGCGGACCCGGCGTTCCCTAAGGAAGCTGTCTTTTTTTACGTGTGGAAATCCCTCATGGATATTAAAATAATAATAATAATGATTTATTTCAGGCAACATGGCCCATAACATAACATTACATAAATAAAATACTTAATATACTAATACATAATTGAAAAACTTAAACTATAACTTATTAATTTATGCACACGAATAATCGACGGCGCCGTTGTGATGCGCTGCGTGGTGTAGTTTATTCTTCCTCGGAAGCGTCGGTATACTACACCCTTCGGCCAAAAGGTCTTGCTCATGAAGATGGATAGACGTTCTGTCGGGACCAGCACCATAAACGAACGGAAATCAACGTCACGGTACGAGTCTAGCTGCTCCACCCTCGCGTCACCTCAGCCTTCGTGGAATGATGCAGACGAGACACAGCAACATGTTCGGTCCTGTTACACCGGTACCACAGTGGTTGCGACTGGAGGGCTTTCGTTTCTTCCTTTCTACTTTAATGAAGCCCTCCGAATCAGTCTGTGGCTACACAAGCTCTAGGCGTACATTGTTATTAGATGGTTCGAGAGAACGTATCTTCTCTGGACATGTCTTCTTCGCGGCAATTTTCGCGTAAGTACTTCTAGGTGACGAAGTACTTACACGTGCCGTCACCACTACCGGACACAGGCCACGTGCCGTGGCCGATCGCAATGCATCGCCCTCAATAGCAACAGCCGGTGACGCATTTGTTTGCGCCGCCAGATTGCTGACTGCGCACGATGACATATTTTCCTGCCGTTCGTTCAACTTATAGGCGTCGGATGACTTGGTAACCGAAACTGCACTACGTAATAACGCCATTTCCGCACGCAAATCACCAATGATGTTTTCGGACTTCTCCAGTCTCACTTGCGTTTCTGCCAAACTTATCTTGAGATAAGTGATATCTTTTAACAACCTGGTGACGTCAACGTGGTGGAAGGATACGGGAGGCAGCCTGTGCAGGTCTTTAGCGCCGAAGGGGGGCACGTCGTCTGGATCAATTCGCTTCAGAAGAGTGATGATGTCTTGTACACTCTTCTCTGTTCCATCTCTTCTTCGAAGGGGCATCTCGTGTAAGTTTACCGAGTTTTTTATAAATCAGCATTTTGCTACTGCTTATCTCATCTTCCTTGAAGCTCGTTTTGCAGATCTGCAGAATGCTGACTTCGTCCATCGTGTCTATGGCATGTTGTATGAATGCCAACAGCTCATTCACTATAAGTGGCGAACTCTTTGTAATGAAACCGTGCGGCGGCCAAAGCCGCGCATAAGCACAATAACGTATGAATTATTAGAACACGCGATCACACGTCCAAGCACTAGCGTACACTTGGCGCGAGTGCATATATTATGCCATACTCTTACCGACTGAAACCACACGGTGCTCTACCATTACCTACGGTCGGGAGCCCCAGGTAAGCCCTCGAGAAGATGTCCCAGGATTCCCGACAGACCTTAGTTGTCACGGCAATCTCGTCTAGGGGTTTCATTCATACTTTTCCGCGTCTCTCACTTCCTGGGTCTTGTGTCGTGCGAGAAACTTTCACGTCACGTCGTCGTCGTCTTGGGCCTGCTTCTATAAGGACGATGAGCAGCCCCCGCCCCGTCTTTAGGCCCCCAGCTATGGAGGCCGATAGTCTTGGGCAAAGTCTATAGGCCTCCATAGCCGGGTCCCATATATCTCGGGTTGGAGAGTTATCTCCCTGCTCCCACTCCGCCACATTTTTCACGAAAATGAGCTGCTCGCAGAAAGACGCGGTGGTGTCCCACTTACTCCCGCTGGAAATCATGTCTTGCACCGTAGTGTCCAGCGAGATAATGTCCCCGTCCAGACATGCCACGAGAACCTGGTGCTCACGCAGTGCACTCTACCTATGTATGGAGCGCTGAGTCCTCGTTGCGTCCTTCGCAGTGCTGACACTTGGCTGTGGTCTCCCGGCGTATTCGCCACAGATACTTTCGAAAGCACCCATACCAGTAATTAATTATCGGTGACAACCGATAGAAGATATTGCCATGGCTCCTCTCCAACCACTCGTCTATGATCGATCTGATCGCCCCGATTGTGGCCCCATTTCCCCACTTTGGTTGCACGTGGTAAAGTTGCACTTTCCAAGTCTCTATGATTTCCTGATGGAGCTAAGACCGCTAAGCAGCTGGGACCGCTGAGCCAGGGAAGCTGTCTGTCACTATGTCGCCGCCTTTATTACCACCTCTCTCAACAAAGACACTTCAAGATGTTTACTTTGGCGAAAGGAGGCAACTTTTGCCTCTAACCATGCTCAGACACCACGTACACTAATTTTAGAAAATCGAAAAAGGGGTCTTGACAGACAGACCCTTTCTTTACAACGTAGGTCTAGAGTGGAGACCGCGACTCGGCAAACGACGGGTAGGACGTCCACCCGCCAGATGGACCGACGGCGACGACATGGAAGAGGTCGCAAGATGGAACTGGATGCGGAAGGTCCAGGACAGCGTGTTGTGGCGTTAATTGGGAGAGGCCTGCAGGCCTGAGGCACAGCCTGCGTTCAGCAGTGGACTGTTATAGACTGATTTGATTCATTGATTAAAGCATTTTTATGTCCTTAATAAAAATTGTAAATAGAATATTATTCGATGATTATTTAGTAGCTTTTATTTTTTCATATACAGTGGGACGCCGCGTGGAGCACCTAGCGTCGCCCCTCTGGACTTTCTACGGCACCCATGTTGGGAACCCCTGTTACCTAAATCATCTGTGAAAATTTCAGCTTTCTGGCTATCACGGTTTCTGAGAGACAGGCTCACAACAGACGTCCAGGGAAGTCTTATAATAGCGTAGCGGTTTTACTCTGTGGGTACGAAATTCCAAAAAAAATATTCAAGTATTGTACAATAGTTAAAAGTCGACCCTCAGATGCGTTTCAAAGTTCGCCTTTATGAATCGAACTAATAAAGAGTATCGATGCTTCTTATACCATTGAAAGTAAAAAATCAAAATTAAAAATTTTGAAATACCCACGACGTTTAAAATGTAATTGAAAAAAGGATAAAATAATTTAAAAACGCCCCCGACTTCAAAATTTAAAAACCACCGACATGAAAAATACCTCTAAAAAGTTATAATAGCGTTGTCACCACAAATAATGTTTGCTGCAGCGGCCCCTGGTGAGTTGTCACCGTAACATCTATCTAAGAACATGTACCAATCATTTCCAAACCCATAACTGTAAACTGCATCAAAATCAGACTAGTAGATAGTTTTGGGGAAAAGTGGCAACATTTATTTTCACAAATAATATTCGCTGCAGCGCCCCCTGGTTGTCACCGTGACACCTATCTAAGAACATGCACCAATTTGCACAAACAAACATCCTCACCACCCAAACGCATCTATCGTCTCCGTTCCGTCGCGGGTAAAAATGAAAATATATTTATTCACTTAAGTCACAAAGTAACACTTATTTATGAACGTCAAATTTAAGATTACGACCTATCCGTAGAACAAATTAATATCTGGTTATTCTAATGTTTTTTAAACAAGTGGCTAACTTGTGTAACTTAAACAGTGAAGGTCAACATGTTTTTTTTTTGGATGTTGTAACAATGCTCTATGCCTATTTATATGCTACATTGAATAAAAATGTCAACTCTCACTCCACAGATTAAATAACAGAAGGCAGATGACGCTTACTAAACAAGAAAGTGAGGGCAAGAAATCATGCAATCGTTATGTGTGAACCACCGTATTTAGCACTGCCGCATTACAGTACTGACTTATGGATTTAGTATTTGCTTTCTTGGTCTCTCTCACTGGTCTCACTTTTTTGTTCGGTAAGTTCATCATCTGCCTTTAGTTCTATAATCTATGTCTCACTCTTTAAAGCTTCCTCCACACTACTCGCGAAGTTGGACGAATACGATAGTGTAGAGAGACACTTCGAGTTACTTCGTCAAAACTTTACCTCGCCTCTGACTTCGCCGAGGAACTTCGTTCAACTTCGCAAGCAGTGTGGAGGAAGCATAAGAGTTACACAAATTAGCAGCATGTCTGCAATTGACTAATAAAACTGATAGTACTTTGTTCTAAGGATGGGTTTATAAGATTAATAGGTAAAGGTACTCACAGCTTTCCATCTGCAGCTTACATTCTTGTGTGTCGTGAGGGTATATCAAGAAATTCATGGCACACGACAACTTGAGAGTCAGTTTCACCATGTACAGAATCGCCTTTTCTTTGGACAACCACACGTAGTGATTGGGTATGGTCATCGTTTGAAACGTCACTGACTTGGCGTTCTTGAAGAAGGAGTCTGGTCTCCACATGTGTTTAAGCCAGTCGACTTCCAATAGTCTGGAAGAAAGTAGGATTATGAAAGTAATTAAATGCCCTTCTCTATTTTCTTGAATTCCTGCATGAATGTTTGTTTGTTTTACACTCGCAGGCGATTCCGAATATTGATACAGCATATTGTTTAGGTCAAAATAGGAGATGTGCAACGGCACTTCCGGTTGGTCATTTGTTGGTCAAGTGCATTAATATGTATATTTTCGCGAAAGAAAGATTTGGAATGAAAACAGTATGCATATGGTTCCAATCGGTCAACCGGAAGTCACCTCCGTGACTTCACGAGAGTCTGTGATAAGACATATTCACAGCTAGTTCTTCTTGTGTTGACAGAACCACAATTCACAACCAAGAAAAACTGATTTTCCACATTCACAAATGGAATATCTTATAGTAAGCATACGGTAACAAATCTTAACCAACCTGTATTCTGAAGTCATGTTTTCTGGTAGCCTTAGACGGTGATCCTTCCATGTTTGGGCGAAGAATATATCTGCCGCATATGTCTATAAAAAGTTTTTTTTAATAGAAATATCTTCGTCGGACTTAAAATCGTAAGTTTGACTGCAATCGATTGAAAAAAAACCGAAGATATGAACAAGAATATAAATAATCAAGGTTGGGTTTCCGTGAGATCATTATTGTCTTGATCTCAATAACTAACATCCAAGGGGGCGGAGTCCCTGACATCGGCTAGCCAGGGCTTCCCAAACTGTGCGTCGCGAGGCCCTGGGGCGTCGCTATCCTGTCCTTAGGGCGTCGCGAGTGATTCGAGTGATCACCGATTAACAATTTTTCCTGATAATATTTCTGGTTCACAAACCTTTCTAGACATACAAAAAGAAATGAAAGTTGCAATTTTCCAAACTGGAACCAGTTTCACAATGACCAACGAAAATTAGCGCTCCGTAGAGCTCCTTGAATCAAATTAAACCGTCGTAGAGGCGGCGACACGCACTTTCCGGCTCTCTCAGATTAGAGCAGCCTAGTCAGACTTCTAGTGGACGCTGTGGTACTTCAGTGCACTGGGACATTAAGACACAGGGCATTGGTAATACCCGGGGATGGTTTTGAAAGCGTTTGAAATGTTCAGCAACACCGCCAACAATGACCCTTCTAGACAGACTACATTAGACAGTCAGTTACTCGTACATTGCTTATGTTTTGATTTCTCTTTATATTCTAACCAATATCATAAAATAGTATGGTGGGGGGTGGGGGTAGGGGCTAAAGGGCAAAAAAATTAGTATGTCCCAAGGGCATCGCGGTACAAATAAGTTTGGAAAGCCCTGAGCTACTCTAAACTAATATTATACAGAGGAAAGATTTGATTGTTTGTTTGCATTGAATAGGCTCCGAAACTACTGAATCGATTTAAAAAAATACTTCCACTATTGAAAAGCTACACTATCCCCGAGTGACATAGGCTAACTTTATTCCCGTATTCCCAAGGCAAAGGTATTATAAAAATAAAATTGAAAGTATCTTACCATAGAAGTTTCATCGATGGAGTCCAGCCCCATAACCGTGACATGGAAATCCACTATGGTGGGCTGGTCATTCACCTTTGGAGGTCTCATCTTGTCATACATGCGGGGGTCCTCAGGCAGCAGGTCTTGAAGAGTCAGGAGTGTCGACCTGAACAGAAGATATTTTTTTCATTCAAATGCTAAAGAAACGAGGATCAGAAAACGGCATTCAACTATTCTCACTTCTACATTTTATTTTATTCGGCGGCGGGGTCGTCGCAAGCCTGCTATATGCCCAAGACTACCGGCCTCCATGACAGGTGAGGTCCACTGAGGCGGAGCGGCGCGGAGAGGAGCTGTGCCGCGATTCACCAATCACGGTGCGGAGTGGAGATGAGATGTGGATTTTAAGCCATGTGATTGGTGAATCGCGGCACAGCTCGTCTCCGCTTCTCTCCGCTCCGTCTCAGTGGAACCACACCTTAAGGGCCTAAAAACGTTGAGCTGGCTACTCGCAGTTCTTACAGAAGCAGGCCAAGCAATATGGGGGCGAATATCTCTTTGCCCCTAATAGTGGTGGGATAATACCCATGTTTTCCTCCCCCCCCCCCTGATTTCCCAAGGAGCGGGATAGCACCCGAACTAACTCCCCAGACGCGGGATAGCAGCCGAGCCCCGGAATTATTTTTAAACTCGACTTGATAGTACTATTACTGGTTTGCAGTATATTATTTTCCTTTCGTAGACTTAATTCACCTGCATAATTCACCCAGGTGCATTAAGTCAACCAAATAGTGTACTTTATTCACCCAGGTGCATTAACACAACCAAATAGTGTACCTTATTCACCCAGGTGCATTAACAGTACCAAATAGTGTACCTTATTGACCCAGGTGCATTAACACAACCAAATAGTGTACCTTATTGACCCAGGTGCATTAAGTACACTTATTTAGCATCTTTAATTCACCTAGGTTGGTCATCCATGTATGTAACCTATTTTAAGATTCTACAAATTGCGACTGCTACTTTATTGATCGGTCGGATAAATAGAAGCGCTCGTGGCCCCGCGGACTCAGTGTTCTGTAAACGATCACTGCAGTAAGCAACTTTCACTATGGCCGGTCCATGGATGGGTGACTATCCATGTGATCACTTTGTGACATTTATTTGAGCGTTTCCGTGCTTCGGAAGGCACGTTAAGCCGTTGGTCCCGGTTGCCAGTAAAATGGCAGTCGTTAAGTCAAGTTGAAGGCTTTATTTCAACAGCAGGCAGTCACAACCTGCGCCTGTCCATTTTAAACACGGCAATACGGCTCACAACGTATTACGTGGGACAAATTATAAAAAGGTGAAATGTGGGCATATAATATGCCTCTGCCTACCCCTTCGGGGATAAAGGCGTGATGATGAACCACATAGTCGGATAAAATTTATATAACCTATTTTAATAATTATATTATTTCTATTAAAACTGGTAATTAACGGATTTCAACATCTCTAAAAAATGTCCTACTGTGATGCGTTCGTCAAATAAACTTAACTGAGCCTCTTGGATGATTTCATCGTTAATCTGACAAGTCTGCCTGCGTTTTCTAGGATTGCGTATCATATTTGCATCTCTTTTGAATGCATTTAGTACCTGTAATAAATTTTGATTGTTTTGTCGAAAGCGGTTTTTAACGAAAGGTGCCAACCCTCAATATAATTATTTGTTCAGTGTCGTTTGCCAAAGACACACCACTTCTTTGCAAAGGCGGATTTCATCCAGCAGGTCTTAAAATAATTGAGAAAGGATTGTACTTCCTTACGATTTTCGTATTGTTGTACAATATAATTCCATCCTTCAATAATTTGCTGTTCTGGTAGTAATGCCAAGTTGGAGCACAAGCTAATACATCGGCGATCAGTTTTAGACTTATCTAAAAATAATCACCGATGTATTAGCTTTACCTTTTCGTCTTAAGCTTTCACGAAAGTGATAATAGCAGCCCTTCACGATATAATCGGAAAATAATGATGAAATAGATTTCATTGTACTATATTCATAATCGCAAGTAAATTGCATGGGTTTCTAACCTCCGATATTTGTGAGATTATCATTTTGAACATAATATTGTAGGAGTAATAATCTTTATGTGACATCAATGCGTAAATAAGAGGTGTAAATTGGTATTCTGAATATCACTGCCACAATCCCCATGTATTGAATAAATCAACCAACCAACATAGGTGAATTAACGATGCTAAATAAGTGTACTTAATGCACCTGGGTGAATAAGGTACACTATTTGGTTGTGTTAATGCACCAGGGTCAATAAGGTACACTACTTGGTTGTGTTAATGCACCTAGGTGAATAAAGTACACTATTTGGTTGACTTAATGCACCTGGGTGAATTATGCAGGTGAATTAAGTCTGTGTAGCTTAAAAACTTTTCAGTGAAATTCAAAAATTAAAAACAATGTTGGGCCAAACTGAATAATGCTCTTTACCTTTCCTGTAATAGTATTACTATATAATATATTATATTATCTGTGGTATTGAATATTTATGGAGATACCTAACTTATTCTTTTGACAAGTGGGTGCAACAAACCCATACATAACAATTCAAGCGTTGCGAAGGAGCTACTTTAGATACTGAATCGAATTGTATTTTACAAATTACAAATTTTTGTCTACCATGACCATACCATTTTTTCATCGAGTAGGTAGGTTTTCGATTTCAAGCCATTGGACATTGAGACGAAGGTCATTCTTAATGCCACTTTTTTTATATTTAGCTCGCCAAATTGACGTCGCCACCAGCCTAATGGAAAGCCGTGGCGCATCTAGCGATTGGGGGCCACTTCTGACAGTGGTCCTCAAGTTGGCAGTCTTGTGTTGTGCCTCTTCACGCTTCTCTTGAAGAACCCGAGATTGTAAGATGAGGGAAACACGTGTGCGGGCAGGTCGTTCCAGGTTTTAATAGTTCGACAGAGGAACGATCTTTTGAAACGCTCTGTTCTGGCGAAGATTCTCTCCACTGTGTATGAGTGGCATCTCTGCCCGGCACGCGTTGTTCGGGATCGGAAAGGAGAGGGTGGGATCAGGTTAAAGAGCTTTTCAGAACATTCGCCGTGATACATTCGGTAGAAGGTAGCCAATGGTTTTTCGCTGCGCCAGCGGTTCGAGGCCTCCCGTCACCTCAGGACAACCAATTATTCGGATAGCACGTCTCTGCATAGCGTCAAGCGCATATAGTCTACCTTACAACAACTTTTATGAAAAGATAAAGAGTTCTTTTATTAAACAATCATTTTTTTACTTTCATTACTGTAATGAGTATAATTATCACGTATTTTTCACCGAAGGGGTAGTCTTTCTAATTATTATTCACCATTTGTCTTAGGTTCGTTTATTTAATTTATAACATCTACATCAAATTAGGTAACAGGTGGAAAGCAGCTTTTCATAACAATAAAAAGCTTTAAAACAAAAGCTTTTGGGTCGACTACACAAACCCTCGAGGCCGTCGACCCATTCTTGTTTGATTGACGAAGCCTATCAACCATCTGGCTCCATTATAAACACCCTTGGGATGTGGAGATAAACACAAAAAGCGGGGTAATAAATAAAACATACTGCCGTACGAAACATAATGATGTACATAATAATATTTTTATAAACCAGGAGAAGCGGGACCGTGCTTGGCCTAATGATAGATCCTACATTGGTGCACATCGGTGACATGAACCAGGGTACTTTTCTAATACCCTCTGTGTAATATGTTTGTCAGACACGTATTGGCAGATGCTACGTTGGGATGATGTACCTATTGTGAGATCCCCTTGGTGTCAGTAGTACTATTGACTAGTACCATTGATGGTACAAGAGGCACAACTTTGATCGGTAGTAGACTGAATTTATTATGAATGAACTTAGACCATATATCACGGGACTAGCCTTTTGTGAACCACAGCATAAAAATATTCTGCTAGTCATAGCGGGTGAAGGGGGAAACACAAACACATATAAAATTTCATTATATATATTAAAAATGTATTAATCGACAAACGCGTAATGGCTGTTGTGTGTTAATTTTTATTGTACAGTCAACTACAATGAAATGTACTAGTTTAATCATATAAAATGATGTACTGATGTACAGTGCTTTTTATAAAGCCAATAGACCAAATGGTCTATTGGCTTGGCAGAAAGGAATGCTTAAGTAAGGCGCATCCTGTGGTTAGATGATCTAAGTGAATGAAGGTTGTGTTTCAGTACCAATACCTAAGAATGAGACCATTCATCACGTTAAGCCCGGGCAGCTACCTGCTGGTATCTGGTGTGATGCCTCATGGAGAAAGGAATAAATGATTTTGATTTTACCACTGAGCTGTGTAACCCAAAGATGTTCTGTGTTACTCACCAACTAGCGTGAGGTAGCTATGCAGAGAACTCTATCCCAGGGCGCCTTATTTCTGAGTTTCCAGTCTGTGTGCAAGGGTAGGCTAGGGCTCTGACGAAAACAGACAATAGGGTGTACACACATATATTTACTAAGTACACAGAGATACACAGAGACACACAGAGAGCTTATTCACTGATAGACACAAATATCACAGGTACACAGAAATAAAGTCTAATTCCACTTAATAGACCACTGCCGCGTGAGCAGGTAGAACGGGTAAGCAGCTAACTACACTGTAATAGGGTGTCAATTACTGGCCTTGAGTAAGCTGAGAGCAGCACAGCCCGAGAATGCCACGTGGAGGCGGCTGGTCCCTCTCAAAGCACCTCGCTCATGTAGTCCACGTGTCATTGGGTGTGGCTCTGCCTACCGTGGACGGGCCGCTTTTCCCCGTAGTAAAAAAACCCTGTTATGACAAGTAAACGACAAATGAAATAACTGACATCGCGACCGACGAAATTCGAACCGCTTAGCAAACAAGAAATGACGCTTACCGGTATCCCGGGCGTAGGCTGACACAGAGTCCAACTCCTTCCGAAAAGAATAAGTTAACTCAGACTAACTCCTTAACAGGTCCTCATGTTGCAACCAACAACCTCCAAAGAAAAATTGAGGCGTGCCACTCAGAGTAATATCAATCCCTCGTCCCTAGCCGATGGTCAAAAGAGACTCGGAACCTTGTATCCGGGCTTTATCCCCTCTCTCACGTGGAATCGTCTCGAATTTTTATCTAAAACCAGCTTTCATTCAATGCAAAAACGATCCGTCACTCGTCCTTATGACATCCTGTCATTCTGACAGCAGAAATGTCACCACTGACAACCGATTAAAAAAAGATAACTAGATAAGGCTGCTTTCACATCCTGAATACTGCCATCTATAGAAAATAAATGCTACAGCTGTCGAATGGGGAGTTTAGTCCCGGTCTTCTTAGGCATAAAAAAGAAAGGTGAAAGTGATGGGCGGACCTTAGGGCCGGACATTCGAGAAAGTTTTCGCGATGCGCCTTGGACAGGAGCCGTCTGTAGTATTTTCCAATAAAGAGGTCGAGCAGATTTAAAGACCCCTATGGGAACTTTCACCATGGGCGAACGATGACAAAATTGAACAATGTCAAAAGTAGATTGTTAAAAAGCTCGATGACACGTAGCAAGCTTACAAGCTGCTCGCGTTCTCGCTGAGTTAGCTTATCAACTCGCTCCATGTCATAGAGGCTGTCATTGAACCCACGTTTGTGAGTTAGGTCATCAGCGCAATGTTTGCGGAGATACCTAGTCAAAGTCTGTTACAAAAGTGGAGGAACTGGTGCAAGAGATGTTCCTCCAACAAAGGGAGGACGCCTGGCGGGCCGAAGCGAAACGTTTGATATTGGACTATTGTTTAATCATTCATCGAAGCGAGAACTTTGATATCGATGCAGGATTTATCTATTCTCCGTCGTGACACGTTTCATATCGCAATGCAGGACTTCTATTGATCTTCGCTATATGGCGGTCGCCACACACATGTTCTGAGAAATATTCCCAATGAGTTTACCAGGCGCCCGGCGTCAGACGGATAGGTAAGAAGCGTGTGACTTTAGTCAGTTAAGATCAAAATTGCATTCGTGGGGATTTCTGCACGTTAAATAAAAGCGTGTTTAAATCTAATTAAGATAATTTTTAATTAGCAGTATGACTTACAAGGTAATAAACCAAATGCAGGTAAAATTAAAATATAAATTTTAAATTACTTAATTTTAGCTCTGTTTATAAATTTGACCTATTATTGTTGAAATCCTGTACCAAATCGTCTGGCCAGCGTGGTACAGTAATGCCCTCCCAAACGAGCTACGTTTGGGGTGTCTCTGAGGCATAAGATCCGAAACGATGTTATCCGTCAGAGAACAAGAGTGGTCGTCATAGCTCGCAGAGTATGCGTTTTGAGAGCTCTCCCACCCGAGTTCCACAGTCGGCGGCCTGGAAGCCGCCGACGTGTCTTCGCCGAGGACTATCGGCCTCCATGACCGGGGGTCTGAGGACGGTGAGAGGGTCGCTCACTGTCCTTACAGAAGCAGGCCCATGACGGCAGCGTGACGTGAACAACTCACGCACACGCCCCCTCTAAGAAGCGGGATCACACCCGAAACCCCCCAAAGACGCGGGATACCACCCGAACCACCCCCTGGGCGAGGCCGCAGTGGCGGCCGTAGGTCTGTTGGTAGTCCCTGGACATCCTTTCGAGGGCTTACCCGGGGCTCCCAACCACAGGCTGTTGGGCGTTACGTGAGGTTTTTTAGTCGGTAAGAGTATAACATCCTTTGAGGATTTTCCCTCACGTAAAAAAAAGCCTCACGATATTCGATTGACACTGTTTTCGTCAGATCCTTTTTTAAACTATAATATAAATTATTATAATAAACTAGCGCCCCGCCCCAGCTTCGCAAAGGTGCAGTGTAGCCGAGTATCTAGGTAGGTACTCATTACGTTACGCAAATAGTGATTAATCGAGTAATGTTATAATTACTGTTAAATTAACCCTATTCTTGGCAAAAAATATTTTTGAAATACTGAAAAAATCAAATACTTATTCAATATTGAAAACGACGCATGTACTGTTCCACAATATTTATTATTATAAACGTGACCGGTTTCGCTTCACAGCATTTTCTTAGATGGACCAATTTTGTTGGTTGGTTGATCCATCCCTCTAGACTATTCTAGACCTTTGAAAATGCTGTGAAGCGAAACCGGTTAGATTTATAATAATAAATATTGTGTAACAGTACAAGTGTCGTTTTCAATATGTGCAGCAAGTTTCACCAAGTGCCATCAATCAACAGTATAAATATACTTGTTAAAAATATACATATATAATGCTATTATTAAGAATTTGTTGAGCGTATCACATTAGATACACTGCCAGTAGCCTTCCAGTGACATTAATAAATGATTTTTGAGACATAATATTACAAGAAATAACTAAAAGAACAATGAATAAAACATGGTAATTTTGATATTGTTCAACTTCTACACACATAAAATTAACATTAAAATAACCGGACAAGTGCGAGTCGAACTCGCACAGAGGGTTCCACCGACAAAATGATCAGAGGGGCAAGTGCGAGTTTCGGTGAGCGCCTGTCGAGATTCACGAATGAGCGCGTTATGGCCGATTTGTATGGAATCGAGACAAGTTCTCGCGTTTACAGCTAGGTGGCGGGGTCTCGATTCCATACGAATTGGCGCGCCCGCGCCGTGAATGTCGACAAGCTCACGCAAAAACTCGCACTTGCCCCTCAGAACGATATTGACATTAATTTTATTAAGCAGTTGCTTCAATATCTTTGGTACGATAGCAACAGGGATCCCATTAATCAAACCTTGGTCGCACTCAATTTTATCGCCAGCTTTAAAAAAAAAAATGTAAGGCAGGCGCGCCATCCTTCTACAGACATACATACATAGTCCCACCTTTATCCCCGGAGGTGTAGACAGAGGCATAGTATACACCCACATTTCACCTTAAAGTTTTATGTCGCATGTAATGTTTGGTGAGCCTATCGCCCGCCGTGTTGAAATGGCCATCCTTCAAAATCTTTAAATATAAAAAAAATATCAATAGGTAGCATAATATTTTTACGGTATTATTATCACTAACGAGGAACCCCAATATAACCTGTATGCTGATAATCTTAGTGTGTTTGATGGATACGAGTTTACTTAGGTATAAGTCAAATGTTGCAACGAAACACAGTATTCTTGATAAAATAATAAACGAAAAATAAAATTGGTGTACAAAATTACAAGTTAACCGTTTGATAACCATGGGTGATATATATTTTTGGAGACAGGTGTGTATGCTTTTATCTATTTTGTTTTGTATTTCTTCGGACTGAATACCTACCAATTACTTCATACACCACCATAAGTGGGGAGTTGGGGACCTATTGTCGGGTTGAGCCACCTCTTTCAGATCTTAGCGGGTTGAGGGTGACATGACTGCTTATTGTCTTGACCGGACTTGGGGCGCTCCGGGTCACTCCTCGGAAGGATGTCCCAGGATATTCTGATTCAGGTGTTATCCTGCTTCTTGGTTGTGAAACTCTACGCCGCAGTCTTGGGCCTGCTTCTAAAATTATGTCGTGTAGTTCTACAGCCGAACTCAGGCACCCGGTCATGGAGGCCGAGGAGTCTTGGGCGAACGAAACCCTGTGGCACTTTTGCTGCAGAGTGCGGTATTCGAATGGGCGAGTTCTCTACAGCGCTCTCTCAGCCAACTCTTTCGCAATTTCTATTATAGAAACTCGTTAAAATATTCGTGATTATGTGGTTATGCTCCTTTTTAACCACTCTTAACCACTGAACTGTACCAAGCGGATCCTTTCACCTTTCTCCGACGTCCTACGATCACTTTCATAACATCCATATTGTTATATTAGTAGGAATTCTATGATGTTCTGCATAACACTGGCACCTGCATGTTAATACCAAAGATAGGTAATAGATTAGTACCTAGTGTATCCTCATACTACATTAGATAGTTAATATAGGTAAGTACTAAAAGTCTAAAAGTTATGAATCATTCTAAAACATTATTTTCCTCTGTCCCAGTGTGACGTGCCAAAATATTATTTTATTATCATGTTACAGAATTATTAGCATAATGTACCTAAGGTCTGGCTGGTATCTGCAGTGGCAACACTTAATAATGACCGGGTGGGGAATGTTACGCCATTTTGTGGGGCTCAGTCTTAAACTAGCCGTCGGTAGATAGAAACGTGAAAGTATACGGGCAATGGGGAACATTGTTAGCGGTGGAAGGTGAGCGTTATGCGCATTGTAAAAGGTGGCCACCTCAAACCTACAGATTGGGTTGCAAGTCCCAGACGCTGTTGCAATGTTCCTCCTTGTGCCACGCGGTATTAGGTTTCCTAGTTCTTAAATTGATTATTTGTATAGTTGAGAATAAACGAGTGTGCTGCCATCTCCGTGTTTTCTTCTGAGGTCTAACATCTCAGAAGTGGCATTATAACCCACGCCATGTAAGTACACGCATAATTTCGTATAAAATGGTTACTTTAACTAGTAGGATAAAACTATGTAGGTATGCCTTGCCATAACCTGGATTTGGTAAAAAGGATAGATATTGCTGGTTAAGATTTAATAATGAAGGATAGATAATGCTGGTTAACGATTAGTAAGACGAAAGATATTGCTGGTTAATTCAATTGGTACTTTTCATCTAACAGTATGCTGAGTTTTGCCAAGTGATGGGAAAATTGGCCGTTAGGTTTTACCTACATGGTAGCACAGATTTCACAGACATGAAGTCAAAGAATTTGCAAAGTAATTTCGATACTGGTTTGTACGCCAGTGCGCGTAGCCGAGGGTAGGTTTGGAAAAGGTAAGAAACGGTACATACATGAGTTTGCGTTCTGTACCTTGTTGTTTTATGCTAGTAGTTTAAAAAAAAGTGTCGCGATCCTGTTAATAAAAGAAAAAAAGGAACAGGTGGGTAAAAAAAAAGTGTAAGTTTAGTGATTAGGTTTATTGTGTAGATTCGGTACTAATGAAATTGAATACATTATCGAATCATGAAGTGAATATTCAGATCCTTAATTGGTTTGTGTTGGGTGTTTGGTGTAAAAGTTCGGTTCTACAATGGATTTCGCAGTTAACATGCGCTGGTCGCCTAGTACTCGGTCACACTTTCACGATTTTTTTTTTGTAATTTTAGTGTTGTTTAAGAGTGTATTGGGTGTATGAAGGTCAAGCGTTATATTATCAGGAGGGAGTGTGAAAACAACTTGTGGTACCTACTGCGTTGAGAGGCTAACAAATACGTATCTTATTGATAATGTGACTGGTTAAAAGTAGGCATCCGCCCTATTATGGTTGTGTGTATTGGAAACCAAGGTTCAGGGGGCCAGCCAGCCGTGTTATACGACGACATTGAGAGGCTCCTCTTGTACAGTATGATACCGTGTTCATAGGTGATCCTGGTTAGCTAGCGCCATGTCGTTGAATGGTCGTATAGTAAGTAATACAACGGCGTGCTAGGTTTTCCTACTTCGTTATATTGGGTTCTATTGTAGTTGTGCTTTTGGTGTGACTGTTAAGGCGTGAGCGTGACCGTGACCCACGTGTTTATATTTCTCACTGTGGTGTTTCATTGGGCTGTTGGTGTAGATGGTTGACAAGATTGTGGCTATGGCAAAATAAATAGCTCTGAACGCTAGTACCTACTGTTCGAAATCATAATGAGATTTTTCTAGTTTAGCTTTGTCAGACCTATTGGGATACTGATGGCAGTCGTTAGAAAGATTTGTAATATAAAAGAAAAGAGGGTTAACTTAGTTGGTATGAATGCTTATATGGGAAAGTGAAAGCTCAGTTACAGGTTATTTATATATATTAAATAAACGGATCGCGTGTAGTTTTTGAGGGTTTCCGATGCTGTTAGCCCCTGAAATGTTTCATAGTGAAAATTTTCAATATCTCAGTTACAGATGTTTAACGAAGAACTACGTTTTTGTATAGGTGTGATAATAATATTAAATCGAAACCAGTTAGAATTAGTATGATCTACAATGTAGATGAGTGTTGTAGAACGGGTGCATCCAAGTCTGGGTTTTATTTTAAGTATAGTTTTGCAACAGATTAAGAGAGCCAGCCAGAGGTCTAGATCTATGGTTCGGTTAAAGGTTTTGGTTAAAAGAATATATATCTACCTACGTATGTTGGTTGGGGATATGAAAAGGTCCGTTAGTTACCCTGTACTATACTGATATGAAAGTGGTTCTGGTTGTGTCAGCTTAAACGTTTTCAGGTTCAAACGATCAGGAGGTAATTCGATGCGATAACTAAACTCGGCTGTGATGAGTGTGTCTGTGTGTATGTGATCATATTTTGTGAGAATTGTTGAATTTCAGTTAAGTTGGAAGTAAAAGTGAATTTTTCTAATTTACCTACCGACGGAATCTTCGTTGATACCTGCGTGATGTTATTTTTTTGTTAACATTGGGTGGCCTTCGATGGTTTGAATCAGTCTCAGCCCGGCGGATGGTGCTGCAGTCGGTATTTAGGTTGTCTATTGATGTAGACGAGGGTGATCAGGTTAACTAGAGTTTTCTAATTGTGGCTATTCAATTGACGATTATTTGCTTGACAAGGAAGCCTGGAAATGATCTGCTTGCTCTACTGCATTCTCAAGCAATAGTTTGTGATTTTTAGTTTAAATTTTGTAAATAGAGCACAAAAAGAAAAGCCTGTCGAGTTTCTTGCCAGTTCTTCTCAAGCGGGCCGCGTTCCGAACTGGTGGTACTATTTGCATTGTATTCATAGACGTGTCGCAAGTGCCTATGTATTAGGATTATGCGAAATAAATGTTTTTTTGGTTACATTTTTATTGACCGAACGTGATTGGGATGGACTCCAGAAGGCAACCCACGAATGACTGATGTTATCTAATCGTATTCCCTTAGAAAATTATAATATAATTCATTAGGTTAGAAGATATCAGACTAAGTAGTGATTAGAGTTGTAACGTTGTTGGGTATAGATAGGAAATGTAGGTATGAGCCACCGTCGCTTATATCATGGACGGGATTAATCTGTACAGGGAATGGTGTGGCCACTGCCATGCCATTCCTCAAAACATTTCTGTGGAAGACATGTACAGTAACTGGCTACCGGTGTACTTTAACTCTGAATTTTGTAAACTTTCATGTGACGAGTTCCGGAAAATGATCTGGAGAGTGCCGAGGCCTCGGTAACCTTCACCGTGAGCGGTTGTGCTGTAGCCGCTGTGGGTACTCCATCGCCGGCGTAGCGGAGAAGCAGAGCACGAGTCGACGGCGGCTTGCGCGGGCGCTGTGGACACACAGCGTGAGCACAAGCGGCGCCGGCGTGGTCACGCGTTGTGTCGGAGCTACGAGAGGAGTAGCGTCATTGAGCTGCTGAGTAGTTATGAAAATCGACGTGCTACGATGATGGACATTGGACATTACAGGTCACGTAGTCTTTTTCCATTAAGTAGGATACTCAAATGATGAAGTTCCTAGACCCTTTACCATCTCAGCTATTAAGTTTCAAAAGATTTGTATTAGTTTGGAACAAATTTGATTTCTACTAGACGGATTATTGTGTCCAAACGTTTAAGAATAGACTAATGCTATCACGGATTACTTTGTGCAGCTTTTCGGGTGAACAATTTCATCACACATGATTGTTGCGGGTAGAGCGTAGCTCGCTTTCTGTTACTGAGTTAGTCTGTTAGTAGTAACGGAGTGTTTGGAACAAGATTCCTAACACAATGGGCTAACCTCGTGGATAAACTTGTTCTCATGCTTGACAATTTGATAGGGAGACTGAAATTTCACACGGATGCGAGATTTGATTTGACTTTGCTGCAATTCAAGGATTCCATCGCGTCCAGTGGCGTCTTACCTTCTATGGATTAAAGAAACTTGCTGTAAATTGGTTACTTCGTGGAAAATGGTTTAAAATGGTACTACCTCCAATAAGCTGCATTACATTTGTTTCAAAAATACCTACTAATTTTTACTCTGATAGAATCGCGAGATAGTAGTTTTAACCATAGATTTAGAATTTTTCGCTAGTTTGAACAGAAGTTTGACGGTTAGGTAAACTGGTTGGGTCTAAAGGTGTCATGTCGGTTCGTTATCGGTTTTGTCTATTGTGTCGGATGTATTTTTGTCTGTGATATTAGTATTTATCACACCTCGTAAAGGTAAAGAAAAAAAACAAATTTCGTTTTTGCTAGTAAATTATACCCTCGAAGTTAGCGTACACATAAAGCAACATTTTACGAGTTAATAATCGAGTTATTCGGTAAATTTTGGACGAGTACCTATCCAAATTGATGAATGATAACAATGTTTTTTTATTGCACGAATTTACATGGTTTTCTCTTTTTGTTTATCTTTTGATTTCAGGTCAAGACATTACATGAAACGGTGTCACGCCTGACAAGACTTGGTTGACATTAAACCACCCTGAGAAACGGATTGGTTTTTTTGGACGGAAATGGAAACGGATTGGATGAGATCCCTGGATGATAGATACGAGTAATAGGCAGTTTTAGTTAAAGAGTCAGTTTAGTTAAGTTGCTTTAAAATTATGTTCCTCAACGTCGATAGATAGCGTTGTACGGCTTTGTGAACCGCCTTATGGTTTCGTTCACACATTTGCGTAACTGTTTGGCGAGTTACTAAATAGTTGCAGTTCTTCTATAGTACATACATTAGTTAGAGTTTAAATAAGCAGATATTCCATGGATATTGGTTAAGTTTGAGCAATCTGTCGACGGGTTTCTAGATGATAATAATCGTTTTGTGTATTAACTGGTTATTATGTCGATGTTTAGTGTGACAGTGTTAAAGTGTTATAATGTTGAGTGGTTCAGCAGTACTGTTGGTTGTTAAATGCATAATGGTTACCGTTGTTAATATGATACCTGGTTACCACGCGTAGTCAAGCGAAAGTTAAGATTTCCCACTGGTCAGATACCTAAATAGTTTGGTATTGTTTAAGCGAATTGTTTAAAAGATTTGCCATTGTTCAGATATAATATGTTTCGCCACTGTCCAGATAGATAGTTTGATCGAATAGTTACAGATTTAGGACGGCAAACATTTAAGATTGTAAAACGTAGTTTTTAGTGATTTAAGTATAGTGATGTATTAGGTAGGATGTGAAAAATGATTGTAAATTATTGAGTACATAGGTACGTATGCGTGTGTATTAGTGATTGATGAGGGATTTAAATCATAAAATTGAATTGAGCCTGAATAATGTATCTACCTATTAGCTAATTTCGGCGAAGACACTGCTACTTGCTCTTCAACTGTAAACAGTGTCAATGAGTAATTGTAATTTAATGATATGAGATTGAATAGTTACAGATTTAGGACTACAAACATTAATGATTGTAAAACGGAGTGAATGCATAATTTTAGTGATTTAAGTATAGTGATGTATGTAGGCAGGATGTGAAAAATGATTGTAAATTATCGAGTACATACGTATGCGTGTGTATAAGTGATTGATGAGGGATTTAAATCATAAAATTGAATTGAGCCTGAGTAATTTACTTATCATCTAATTTTGGCGAAGACACTGCTACTTGCTCTTCAACTGTAAACAGTGTCAATGAGTAATTGTAATTTGATAATATGAGATTGAATAGTTACAGATTTAGGACGACAAATATTAATGATTGTAAAACGGAGTGAACGCATAATTTTAGAGTGATTGAAATATAGTTATAGTGAGGGTGTTCTCGAGCCGGGCAAGATTGGCGTAAAGGACCTCGCCGCCCACGATTGGTAAGAGACATCGCAGTTGTGTGTCGTTCTGGTGAAAGAAGTAACCTTTGCGGCATGCAGCTATACCATAGCAGTGACGGGTGTTCTCGAGCCGGGCAAGATTGGCGTAAACGACCTCGCCGCCCACGATTGGTAAGAGACATCGCAGTTGTGTGTCGTTCTGGTGAAAGAAGTAACCTTTGCGGCATGCAGCTATACCATAGCAGTGACGGGTGTTCTCGAGCCGGGCAAGATTGGCGTAAACGACCTCGCCGCCCACGATTGGTAAGAGACATCGCAGTTGTGTGTCGTTCTGGTCAAAGAAGTAACCTTTGCGGCATGCAGCTATACCATAGTAGTGACGGGTGTTCTCGAGCCGGGCAAGATTGGCGTAAACGACCTCGCCGCCCACGATTGGTAAGAGACATCGCAGTTGTGTGTCGTTCTGGTGAAAGAAGTAACCTTTGCGACCGGCTATACCATAGTAGTGACGGGTGTTCTCGAGCCGGGCAAGATTGGCGTAAACGACCTCGCCGCCCACGATTGGTAAGAGACATCGCAGTTGTGTGTCGTTCTGGTGAAAGAAGTAACCTTTGCGGCATGCAGCTATACCATAGTCGAAGAATCTGTAGTAGTTTAAGTGTATATAATTATACACGTACAGTAAAAATCTTAATATAGATGATTATAAGAGTGATGCGAGTGATACGTTCAATTATTTAACAAAACAATGTTTAATAGAAATGTAAATTATAGTTAATTAGAACGAAGGGACTCGTTCCCATAGGATGGCCGACTGTTACAGAATTATTAGCATAATGTACCTAAGGTCTGGCTGGTATCTGCAGTGGCAACACTTAATAATGACCGGGTGGGGAATGTTACGCCATTTTGTGGGGCTCAGTCTTAAACTAGCCGTCGGTAGATAGAAACGTGAAAGTATACGGGCAATGGGGAACATTGTTAGCGGTGGAAGGTGAGCGTTATGCGCATTGTAAAAGGTGGCCACCTCAAACCTACAGATTGGGTTGCAAGTCCCAGACGCTGTTGCAATGTTCCTCCTTGTGCCACGCGGTATTAGGTTTCCTAGTTCTTAAATTGATTATTTGTATAGTTGAGAATAAACGAGTGTGCTGCCATCTCCGTGTTTTCTTCTGAGGTCTAACAATCACAAGGTAGGACTTAACACCCACAGCTACAATTTATGCAGAAACTAAAATAATGAATATCAAACAATTATATATTTATAACACATGTATTCTTGTTAAAAAAAAATTGCATAACCAACTAACCTAATACTAACCTACCCTTTTATCGTGTTGCCGAAGATACGCACGAACTACGACAAAAAATGTTTACCTACGAAGGTGTACAACTTTTTAACAAATTACCCTCATCTATTAAAAATATTACCTCATTTAACACATTTAAGCAGAAGTTAGCACAACACGTCATTGAGACACATTAAGTAAGTACAAAGCGAACGACAATCTTTTATTGGTACATTGTGTATCAATATTATTATTGTTTCTCGATTAAGGAAAAAAAGTGACTTATATGTCTTTGGAGAAATAAATTCATTAAACCTATACTAAAGCATAGCAAACTGATGTCATTAATTTACTTTTCCAGTTTTACATTATGGTGACCTCAAATCTTCTCACGACTAGTGAAGGGTTTATGCTAGCATTTCCTTCGATAATAAGTCCCGAATTACTATCGAAAAACTCAACAGACATAGAAGTAACCTCAACTCAGATGAATTGGATCGGTAAGTAACAACAAACATAATGAAAATATTATTTTCCCTTGGTAAGATTTACGAAATCCATCCCGATAAGCAGCTTTAGCTAGGGTTCCTGGTGTAACCGGGAATAATGCTCATAATAATATAATGATTATATTTTGCGGATTCCTCGGCAACTCGGCCGTGATGACTAGGTATGAATAGTACACAGCATCGATAGTAAATCACGACTAGACATGCTGCTAGGGCGGGATGGGGGAAATTGGATTGTGAATTACGTACATGGGGGCTCCCATACAACAATCGTACTTTTTTTGCCCTTTCTTGGGTTCGGAACACTCGGTGCGTGAGTCCAGTTCGCACTTGACCGGTTTTACGCTCCGCGACTTCTCCTCCGTAAACGGCAGACTTCAATGTTGGTATATTAAGTGCCTGTCGCTTTGTGTGATATGTACATTTTCGGTTAGGTATCACACATACCACATACCGAACGATACGGCTCGGAATTGCCTCATTTGTGTATCTTTGTAGGTAACGACTTAATAAGCTTCTCTGCTGTTTTAAAATTATAATACAAATTGAACAAACTTAACAACTATTTAACAAATATGTGTGTGATCCACAAATGTTTGTTTCGGAGTTTGGGTGTTTTCTATGTATAATTATGTAGACATCGGATTATATGCATTTGCATATCGACGGTTAAAAGGCTATAGAGTATAAGCGACAAAAACTTGAATGTTCAGGAGAGCAGTTTAAAGTTTTTAATTGCTGAAATATGGACATAACTTTTTTGTTTATTGTCATAGCGTAAAAGTGGAAATAGTTTTAGAATCAAGAATTTGAAGAGCGTGAAATGTATTTTTTTTATTATCATTCGGTGTTCTTTCATGAGTTTTTATGTCGCTTGGAGAAATAAGATCTTTTCCCATAAGTGGTAATATAGGATAAGTTACGTTTACACAGAAGGAAACAAAGAGTAGAGAGAATTTTGCTACATTGTGATATTCTCTTACTATAAAGTAATAGGGAATAAGTCATGACAGTAGAAAATCTTGAATGAGTAAAAAAAGGACAAATAACGCTTAAATAACATAATTGCAATAGGTAAACCAGTATATGTAACAGCGCTTTGGAATTATTTCGTGAGGATGTAAAACATTAGCGACACTGTGTAAGTGGGTTGAAAAAAGGTAGTATGGTATTTCCACATATCAACATTTCTATGCCAAGAGAAAATCGAATCTACCGTACATATGGCATTTCAACGGTAAACGGTAATGTAGAATAAATGTCAGTATCTTAAAATTAAGCTTTTACAACCAACATGCTTCACCTTTAAAATAAGGCCTAAGTTATCGCCTTCACCTTTCATCCTTCAAATTATTTATAACTAGAGGACGTCACGCGGTTTCACCCGCGTAGCTCCTGTTCCCGTGGGAATACGGGAATAAAATATTGCCTACGTTCACCGGGGAGTGTGTCTTCCCAACAGTGAAAGAAAGTTTTAAATCCGTCTAGTAGTTTCAGAGCCTATTCAATGCAAACAAACAATCAAATCTTACCTCTTTATCAAATTAGTATATTATTATATACTTAGTATAGACTAAATTGATAATATTACTAAGGAATTAGAATTGAGATGCTAAATTTGCTACTTACGTAACGGTGGTAAAATTATCATTTCACCATTCTTAGTTATAATGTGTAACAAAAACAAAAATGAAATATTTTCATCATTTATTACGAAATATAATAATGCGTTTCGTAGTATAGGTATTATTATGTAGCCAGAAACCACTTTAAATCGATAGATAAAGTAGTAAGATTTAAGAGGGGACATGGGCTGTAAAATCTTTTCAAAATAGGTATTTGAAGTATAAATCAATTTAAATATTTAGGTATGAACCGTATTTTTACGAATGAGTATCTCAAGGTTTCTATTGCCTTTGGAAGTTAAAAGCTTTTGAATTTGTCTGGTTGCCCTTTAATTACGACAGTAAAGTACTGCTCTTGTTCCCTCTTAAATAACACAATGTAAACATAGGTGCAAAATTGGTACGAATCCTCATCACCTCATCAAAATAATAAAAGGCACGCAAAACATAAATAGTTCTTAAATTCCGTATACTTAATTAAAACATTTTCGAAATCAACAACCTTCAAGGTAACGGTAACATAAATCTCTTAAAACTACCTAATTAAGTAAGTACTAGTCCAGCATCAGTATTCTAAAAAAAATATACTTTCATAATTTTTCATAATACTAATTCAGGACCAATTGCCAAAAGAAATTTGAGACTACGGTCTCAATTTTTTTTGGCAATGTTTGTCCTGTATTTACTTGATTTAAAATATCAACAGTCTTCGAGGCAACGGTAATTATAATCTCCTATATTTATTAAATAATCATCTTAAAAATGCGATAAGGAACATAACCCTTCTTAGCAGTCGGGCAGAGATCAATAATAAATTATTAAAATAATTACATTTCTTAATCAGTCTTTAAGTTCGTCTTTAAGGTGAAAGCCAGTTATTGACATTGAAAATAATGTTACCTTTAACTTAGTCAACACTATCTTCAATGTCAGTATCTGGTAAAACGTCTTTCACCTTTTTGTTACAGGTTAATTGTAAATATTCTGGTTGAAATTGTTCAGGTATAACGTTGTCTGAGCAAAGTTTTAATAGATCTTTGTGTTTGTTCTCAGAAATTGACAAAGCTGTGGGATAGCAGTCTGGTAAATTAACAAATTTTGTTTTGGATGCGACTTCAATATGTGATACAGGGGTCTCTGGATCCATAGAGTATTTAACTGCCACTGATGTACGGTTCTTTTTAAACGTTGCCACTCGTATTTTGCTAATTTTACCTATTAGATTGCCTACGAAATACTTGTCTGCGAGTAGGTCCCATTTTTTAAAATCTTGGTGATTTAATTTGTATACATCGAACGGCCTTGGGTTTTGCCTGGCCATTTGAAAAACCGTAAACCACTGGGAAGGAGCCCAGATTGTGTTATTTTTTACTTGATTTTCAATTGTCGCATGTGCTGAATCAACTGTCATATAACTGTGACCAGTGAGCAAAAAATTTATTTGAATTGATTCCAGTGTTTTGCAATTTTGTAAGCTTTCATTGAGCATTGCAAGAACAATTTTGTTTCGGTTTTGGCCGGGACAGCAGTCACAATAGAGTAGAAGTCTTTTTACAGTTTTGCGTTCATCAAGCTGTGTTATATATTTGTTTAAAATGGTTGCTATTTCATTAGCACCGCGGTTACCCTGACTTTCGTCCCAATAATAGCAAAAAACATTGCGTGTACCGTTTTCATAAATAACTGCATTGTAAACAGCAAGTTTTCGTGTGTAAAATAGTAGCATGCTATCACCGTATGGAGTGTTTAAAACCTTTTGAAGGTCGAAACTTACGCACATGGATGCAGAGTCTCTCATCTGAATTGTTTTATGAATTTTGTACCGGTTGTACGTGTGGTCTTTCTCAATGAGATGTGCTTCATGAAGTCGTCGTTCTTCTGGTGTCAGATCAGATTTATTTTCGAACCGACAACATTTTTGGCATTTATCCTTTTTAGGTATATGGAATGCTATATTAAATTTATCGTTAAAAACTTTTCGAAAAATGCTTTCCGAAACAAACGTCAAGCCTTGAAAACTACGAAATTCTTTATATTTTCTATATAAATTAGCTAAGTTTCTGTATTCTACCGGAAGGTATATACGAGTACTGTCCTTTCTGCAATAATGAGAAGGAACTGCAGGTAAGCATTTTATATACTTTTCAACATCTATGATTTCAGTGGTGCTGGTTTTGTTGGGAGGTATACCTTTACCCCTTTCAGATACTTTAGCAGTCCCAAATTCATCAGCAGTAGAAACCGTATAGTAAATATATTTGTGCGACACATCAATAGTTTTGGACAAGAATTGCAGACATATTTGTCGATGATCTTCACCTTCCGTGATGTTGTACTTGTACGTTGTTGTGCGTTTTTCAGAGTCTTTGCTCCTCTTTCTTTTTATATTAGTCTTCTGTGTTAGGTTGATGATCCAATCCTTTCTTCTCTGTTCTGATAGGCTCCAAAAATGATTGAAAATGTTTAACCGCCTTTCTTCAGTTATATCAGCGCAATTGTGGCCACACTTTTTACCCACGCATGGATTTGGTTGAACTTTCTTTTGTTCAACAACCTGCCCGTTTGTTTTAATGTAACCCTGACCAGAAAGCCGTTTTTGAGCAGCTTCTTTTCTCTTATTTCTGGGAGTCTTTTTCGCCGTTCTGTTACCTACAAGCTCGTCTTCAACCCCAGAAATCTCTTTCCTTTTCTTATTATTTCTCTCCGGCTCCCACTCATCTGAGCTTCCTGCATCGCCAAAGGCGTTTAGCAAAGCTATTTCGTCATCTGACATATAATCTAAATACGAGACTTTATCTTTTGGACGGGTGATTTTATGTCGTGAGGATTGAGTATTGTTAGTATTGGTTTCCGAAGAAGTACTTGGAAGAACTTCTAAAGGTTGTTTTGATAGAGATCTATTTACGATGGAGTCGGTGTTTGGAATACTTATTAATACTTTTTCGGCCAATTCTTTTGTTGATAACTCATTATTGTTGAGCTCAGGTTCAAAAGATGTGCTGGGAATATCTTGTAGCACGATGCCCACGAGATTTGACTCAGAGATTAGTGGCGTGGAGATCCTACAGATAGTTTTTTCGATTGATGTTGGAGTAGCACTTATAAGGGTATCACGCGCAGTGACCGGTGCAGAGGTTCCTGAATTAGCAGATACGTCTGGTGCAAAGTTTGTATGGACAGCACATGTAGAATCTGATACGGGGTTCGTTTGAATGGCCGTCGCAGCGTTAGACGCAGCGTCCGTCACGGAGCTCTTGGTTATGACAGATGCAACAACCAACTCTGAGGTTGTGATATTAGACTTCTGGAAAAAGTGTAAGTAGGTAAATAAAATGTAATGTAATTATAGGTTTGCGTTGGATTGCATGTATTATGTGTTTAGCGTAGTTCTTAAATTATGTTTTTGAAAATAGCGAGCTTACCTTGTCGTTTTTATGATTTTCCTCACAATTTTGTAGTTCCTGGACATTCTCTTTGTCATTTAACGTGACATTCTCACCACTGGCTAGCTTTTTGTTTTTAGGATTAGCAGGTACCTACGAAAACATTAATAGAATTTAAATTGCAAACCTTTACGCATACGAGTGTAAAAATACAGAAGTATGATGATGTATTGACATTCGCCATCCACGCGTGCCTCCCAATGATAGAACCGATGTAACACCTAACCCCCAAGCCACCGGATAGCACCCAAACCCAGAAGTGCCATGATAGTGCCCTGTCTACAGGCTGTCAGAGCCTATCACGTTTGTATTAAACAGTGGAATCTTAGTCTTAGAGTCACATTTTCATACTTTAGGTAAGAAACCCTAAAAAGTCACTTGCTATACCTATATTTTGTAACATTTACATACCTACGATATAAAATAATTTTCATTCATAAAAAATAATGAAGTTTGTACCAAAAGGACCGTAAACCACAATACCACAACACTTAAGTAATTACTTGTATAGGTTGGTAGGTTATTATAGTTTAATTCAGAATGTGCTTACCTACTTCTGCTATGTCAGATTTATAGGAAATGAGTAGGTATATCACTCATTGAACGCACAGGATGCTACGCACACATACGTCATATATACGTGTAGTCACACCTTGATTGCCAAAGGGGTAGGCAGATAAAATAGTAGGTATATGTCCACGATTCACCTTCTTTGTTTTTCGTCCCACGAGGTATTTTGTGAGCCTATTACAGTGGTGAAATGGAGAAGCGCAGGCTATGACGACCCGCTGTTGAAATGTTATAAGCCGCCATAAATGCCGATACCTTGGCTTAACGACTGCCATGTTACTAACAACCGGGACTAACGGCTTAACGTGCCTCCTAGGGCACGAAAACGTTCGCAAATGTAATGTCACAAAGTGCTCACGCAACAAAACAGTATAATTATTTACCTTATCAAATTCTGCGAGAAGATTCTTTCGACACTTTTTCTGGTTTCGTATGCCCGATGTTTTTAACGCCATTTCCAAAATATCTCGTTTTCGTCCCTTTCTTTCCATTTTAATCTAAAACAATAGGTACGTAGAATAAATAAATAGTGAGACTTATCAGTCATCATTCCATAGTAATTTTTAGTATTACACAGGAGAAATATAATTATAATATAAGAAATAATAAGTATATTATAATATAACATACCTTTGAAAGGAAGTTCGAAGCAGGACTGGGCAAGAATTTCCGTAAAAATGTAAGCGCGAACGCACATGCTCTTCACGTCGCTGTCGCTGTACGCGGCCGACTGATTTTGGAATAAGTGACCCGCTGGCAGAGCTACTTGAGTACAAGCAACTGATACAAATCGACATAAGCGCCAATGTAGTGAATAATCTATGTTAATTAATAGGGCATAAGCTACAAAGTTGTATTAAATCTTTAAATGGTAGTAGGGTATAACCGCCCTTGCAACATCAAATTTGATTTTAGTAATTGTATCTAAGCAACATTAGTATTTTAAACTTGTTAATGGTAGTAGGGTATAACAGACAGAATACTTTAATATTAGATATGAGTAATTGCGTACAAGCTACAACTGCATAGTAAACGTGCCAATGGTAACATGGCACTAAAAACACTTAATATTTATGAAGACGAAGGTAAAGATTCACAAGCTCCAGCACTCAAAACAGGTGTTAAAGGTAGATAGTGGTAAACGCTCCGTATCTCCACGCCGTTAAAAAGTAATAATTCATTACCGACTATAGTCATCTCGGTGTAGCATGGTGCGTATGACAGTTGTCGATCGCGTTTCGTTTCACTCTTGAAAGTTGCCGTGAATTACAATTAGGAACTTAGTATTTCAGCTACATCCCATTCATAATATATTAAATCGTTAATCACTGTTGTATATAAAATTAAACTCAACCAGAATATTCTAGTCTACAAATAAAATGAATTTGGAAGAAAAATTTAACAAATTGTTGAGTATAACGTAACACCAACGATGTCTTTAGTGATGGGATTATATACATCTACGATGGATAGTCGATATTTTGATAAAACAAAACGTACATTGTCCGTAGTTCCAACTTTTATTGTAAAAAGTACATTATTGAGTTATTATTATTAATATTTTTCCTCTTCTCGGTTACCTTCTTTTTTTTCTTGCGAAGTTACCCGGTCTTTTGATAGGCTGTACCTTGTGAACGGTGATAGCTAGAGAGATGAAATTGTCACAGATTATGTGTTTTAGTTACCGCTATAATAACAAATACTAAAAACAAAAAAAAAATATTTAAGGGGGCTCCCATACAACAAACGTATTGTTTGTCGTTTTTCGGTACGGAGACCTCTGCTCACTTGGCCGGTTTTGTAAGCTGTTTAGTTAATTCAAAAATAAATATAGCAATAATTTTCATAACAATAACAAACAGAACGTGATTTATCTCGTTTATCGTAGGATTCTAAACATGAATTGCATATCGACACATCCCTAGTAATGTGGTACTGATAGATATCAACGTCATACTGCCAACTGTCATACGCACCTTGTTACAGCGAGGCGACTATAAAAACAAATAGTTATGCCATTTTTACCGAGGTTCAAGCACCCTTGTATACAAGACGCCCAAAATTTGGACCGTTACACCAAAATGACACTTAGAAAACGCAATTTTTTTCAAGGGCATAAACGACAAAAATGTTGCGATAGAGCCATGAGAGTAAGCGCATTCGAAAGAGCGAAAAATTTTAAGTCCGGTGGCATCCATAACTCATTTTCGACCAAAATGTCGCTTATGCCCTATATCCTTTTAACCGTCGATATGCTATTGCATATAATGCTACTTTTAAAGCGTTATTGCATTTTTGCGTTATTTACAATGTGAAAATAAAACGCAAATTCTTTGATTTTAAGGGTTTTAAAAACCTGCATCAAAAATATCGAAATAATGTAAAAAAAACGTAAATTCTCTTAGTAACTGATTATTGAAAGTGCATATTTTGTGCATAGTTCGCTCTTTTTAGTGATTATTTGGATGCATATTTTGTCACTTTGTCATTGCATATATTATATTCCGATGTCTAAATTATGTATGTATTTAGAAAATATTTATAATTATGTCTATCAGTCGTCTAGATCTCATAGCACAAGCTTAATACACTTATTTTGGGCTAGATGATGTTGTGTGAGAATGTCTTCTTAATTATTATTATTTAAAAAAAACTACAGTAGCTGGTCCCATGTTTTTGAGCTTGCCAATTCGATTATGCCATACTATCTGCCCACAGATTGACGGCCCGGGGACGCCCTCTGAAGGATAATCCCAGGGCTTCTGACATATCAAGTTCGCTATTGCGGACTCACCCCGTGTGGTCTTAGGATTTATCCCACTTCTTTGGGGGTTCGAGTAGACCACCACCAGACCCAGCCGCCTTAGTCTATATTCCACAGGAGCGATCCCAGGACCGATCACTGCGGAACACCGCGCGATTTCTCTCGCTACCCCTGTCCTAGCCAGCTCGGGTTTTTTTATGACGCGGGGAACGCATTTACGCGCCTTCATTCCAACCGCGGGGGCAGCTGGGATGGTGTGTGGGACTCCCGGTCCGGTCCAGAATGGACCGTCCTACCCACTAAACCCCGCGGTGTTCCTCCTCACCCTATAGCTGGGCCGAGGGATATCAAAAGATTATTCACGTCAACCCGGCTAGGGGCGCCCGTGAATTCGGGGCTCTCCTCGGAGGAGCAACTCGTGGCGGATCTCGACCGGGACCTGGGTCGCATTGCCCAATGGGGTTCAGACAACCTGGTCGAGTTCAATGCCAGAAAAACGCAGGCGTGTGCGTTTACAGCTAAGAAGTCCCCATTCCTACCCCTACCCTCTCTTCAGAACATTACGGTTCCACTAAAGGACAACCTGGAGATTCTCGGTATAGACGTCCGGCGTGAGCTCAATCACAAAAACTACATAGAGAATTGTATTGGGCTGGCCTCGCGGAAACTCGGAGTCCTAAATAAGGTGAGACGGTACTTCACGCCACATCAGAGATGTTTGCTATACAAGACGCAGATTCGTCCCTGCGTCGAGTACTGTTCTCACCTCTGGGATGACTCCGCGAGGTACTTGTTGGACGCACTTGACGCTATGCAGAGACGTGCTGTCCGAATAATTGGTTGTCCTGAGGTGACGGGAGGCCTCGAACCGTTGGCGCAGCGAAGAACCGTAGCGTCCTTGGCTGCCTTCTACCGAATGTATCACGGCGAATGTTCTGAAGAGCTCTTCAATCTGATCCCACCATCACCTTTCCGATCCCGAACAACGCGTGCCGGGCAGAGATGCCACTCATACACAGTGGAGAGAATCTTCGCCAGAACCGAGCGTTTCAAAAGATCGTTCCTCTGTCGAACTATAAAAACTTGGAACGACCTGCCCGCACACGTGTTTCCCTCATCTTACAACCCCGGGTTCTTTAAGAGGAGCGTGAAGAGGCACATCACAGGGCCGCCAACTTGAGGACCGCTGTAAGAAGTGGCCCCCAATCGCAAGATGCGCCACGGCTATCCATCGTGGCGATGTCAATTTGGCGAGCTGAATATGAAAAAAAAAAAAAAAAAAAAAGATGGGCGACTACCCAAAGCTCTCTAAGGAGCTGAAAACCACGCCTGCACCGCTCTCGAGCGCCCCTCTGGAATAGAGGAGACAGAGAGCGGCTGGCATAGGCGTGCGCTTATGGGCACCCCCGGAACAAGGGGAAGGTGCCCACCGCCATGTGACCGTTGGTGGGCGGGGTCTTCCGATCTTACGCCCACAGTCAACGAATATTCGAGGGCGCGCGCAAGCTCCTCGCGACGTCGCCCCGAACTGCACGGTGGAGTGGGACCAATTGTCGAGTTGCTCCTACTCCCCCACGCAGTGCGCCTCCCGCTTTGCCGCCGTCGGAGCGATGGCGACTCAGCACGCCTGACTGCCGACCATGGCTTGCACCATGACCAGCAGTGACAGGCCCCTACCGGTGTACGGAGCGGCCGCACAGGCGGAACGGCCGCACAGACGGAACCACCGTACATGCGGCAGCTCGCACACACGCAGCAGTCTCTGGAAAACTGCCGCGCTACGAAACTACCGCACAGGTGGACTGCCGTATAGGCGGAAACAGCTGCACAGGCGGAACAGCCGCACGTGAGGCCGCTGCCGCACAGCAAACTTGCTCCAACCGGCAGCCGTGAGCAAACCTCACTACACCGAGGGCCTTAAAGGCCCGCCATACCACGACCCCCTCGTGCAATGGGGTCAACTCCGTCAAAAGACGGCTGTTTAACGTTCCCAATGCCTCTACCGGCTGAAAGGCCGGGAGCATTGGGGCGTCCGCCACGGTGTGTTGCGCTGCAGATGCAACGCAACACCGTGGGCCAAGCAGGCCCAGCGAACTGCGACCCCCTCGCCATGGGGTCAGCTTGTCGGGATATCAGTACATCGACTAATGGGGGCAGCACGCCGCACCCAATAGCCGATGTTCCAGGGTGCACCGTTTTAGTCCAGTTGCCACTCCCCCCGGACATATAGCCCGAAGGGATAGAAAACCGGACCAAGCTCACTAGGAGGTTTCCCGACCTAGCACCCGAGCCAGCTCGGGTTAGGTTAGGTTATATATATATAGATAGCTAGGTTAATTTGCACTTCGTTAATTCTGAGACGTCGCATTATACCAAAATATTATTGATAAATGAAAAACCTAACGAATAGCCTATTGTCAAACCGATAAATATTAGACTAGATAAAGATAATGATATTCATTGATGATTATAAAATGTCGAAATATTTTCATATGAATAATTCTTTGACTTTATAATCAAAGAAATAATTACTATTCTATTTATCTTTCACAGTCACAAGTAACGGCATCGCTGGTATCTTTGGCTTCTTAATCCTATCGCCTATTATGCAAATATATGGAAGAAAAGTTACCCATGTCGTCGACAGTTTGGCGCTCCTGATAGGCTGGATAATATTTGTTCGAGCTGATAACTTCTGGACCCTTTTAGCAGCAAGAATCTTCCATGGTTTTAATTTTGGTAGTCTTTATATAGATGTTACTATTATTGGCGAATATTCTGACCCGAAAAGAAGAGGTTACTTCATAACATTCCAGAAAGCAACAGTAGCTATGGGTATTCTTATGTGTCATGCTTTATCTCTGATATGGAACTGGCGTCAAATAGCAATATTTGCTCTTATTTTGCCAATATTATCAATACTTATGACTTATTTCTGGCCAGAAAGTCCTTATTATTTAGCAATGAAAAGTCGCTTCGAAGAAAGTGAAAAGTCATTCGTCTGGCTTCATGGCAAGTCTAACATGAAAGAGTTCCATTTATTGCAGGCATCTCAAATGCAGATGAAAGAGAAAGTCTCCAATAAAAAGAGTTACAAGTTCTTATTCAAAAAAGCGTTTTTGAAGCCGTGTATGATAACATTTCTCTTATCGTCAATTCTAGAATTCAGTGGCAGATATTATTTTACTGTGTACGCTATACAGCTGATGGTAGAATTAATAGAAGATAAGTCACTTGCATTATATTTGACTGTAGGTTCAGATACATTAGCGCTGATATCTTTACTGTTCTCATCTTTCATCATCAGTTACTTTAGAAGACGAACAGTTTTGTTCTCATTTGGTGTCACAATAACTATCATAATGTTGATAATCTGTTTAGTAATAATTTTTAAATCATCATCTGTAGTTTGGCTGGCACCAACGTTAATTCTCTTATTAAATGTCATAACGAATTGTGGGATTACACCTGTGTGCTTTACATTCTTTGGTGAAATATTTCCATTGGAATACAAAGGCTGGGGGTCTTGCATAAATGGATTTATATATATGTGTATGTACACACTGTTAATGACACTTACGCCATTTTTAATAGAGAACACAGGTGTTGGTGGTGTCTTTGGTACATATGGTATAATTGTAGCTGTAAGTTTACTTGTATTGTATTTTATAGTGTCAGAAACTAAAGATCGAACTTTGCAAGAAATAGAAAATGAATTCAAGGGTATTGTACTATTAAACTGTGATGAAATATTGCAGATGAAACAAGACAATGAAACCTATCCTACTACAGTCGTTAGATAACTACAGGTTATCGATATAAAATGTTAAAATTAAAAGTACTTGATGTGACCTAGCGATGCGCGACGCTGTTAAAGTAAATAATAATACAATTTTAGTTGGTAATAAATATTTAGAAATCGTCAAATCAATCTTTTTATTACTACTTTGTTGATTGATGGCACTTCGATGAAACTTGTTGCACATCTTTCTCTCAAACTCACACTTATTTTGCAATTTTAATCCTAACACACTGGCACTTGCGACACGTCAATGAATACAAAGCATAGTCATTACCACCAGTTGGAATGCGGCCCGCTTAAGAAGAGCTGGCAAGAAACTCGGCGGGCTTTTCTCTTTGTGATTAATGTGCAATAATTTAAACCAAAAATCACAAACTATTGCTTTAGAATGCAGTAGAGTAAGCAGATCATTTCCAGGCTTCCTTGTCAAGCGAACAATCGTCAATTGTACCTATATGTACTACGAGTATACTGTACCATAGTAGCCCTTGCAGTACAATTTACTTTTTATACACTTTTTAAACTTATTTAAGGGCATACTTTTTATTTCATTTGGAAGCCTGTTGTAAAACTGTAAACAGTTACCCAGGAAAGAATTACTGACTTTTTTCAGTCTACACTGATGAGCAGCAAGGTTATCTTTATGTCTGGTATTTACACTGTGTATATCGCACATATAAGACTAGCTGACCCGCGCAACTTCGTTTGCGCCACATAAGAGAGAGTATTACCTATTCCCGTCGCATTTACTCCCGTCGCGTTGCGTTTAGTTGTAGCGTCTAGTCGTTAATATTCAAGACTACGTTAGAGAGAGAGAGAGAGAAAGAAAGGTTTCTCGTCGCGTGTATTCCTGTCGCATTATTTTTTAAGAACAATTTCGTTTATGAAAGCGGTATCCCGTGGCATTATTGTTCAAAAAAATTGATTGCCATTAAAATGGTTATTGTGCACCAACCCAAAGATAGACACATGCTATCGCGCAATTTTTTTAGAACTTTTTTAAGAGAAACAATTTTGTAGTACATATTTTTTACATAACTATAAATATTTACGCAGCACACGCAACGAAGCTCTCAAAAGGAATAACTTTTCCCCCGTTTTTGAAACATTTACTATTACTGCTCCGCTCCTATTCGCTGTAGCTTGATGCTATATAGCCTATGACACTCCACAATAACGTAGCTTTCTATTGGTAAAAGAATTTTTAAAATCGGTTCAGAAGATCCCGAGATTACCCCTTACAATTTAACAAATATACAAACACACAAACTTTACTTCTTTATAATATTAGTATAGAAGTATAGATTTTCAAAAATATATTGTGATGCTACAGTCAGAATATCTACTTCTTTGAATTTTTCGCGCTGAGAGACCCTTGGACCTAATCTATATATGGCTCTTATTGTATTTATATTTGCCGCATTGCCCCACAGTAGAATAACGTAAGACATTACACTGTGGAAGTAACTAAAATAAACTATTCTAACTGTATCTACATCAGTCAACTGCCTAATCTTTTGTCCCGCAAATCCTGCTGAACTTAACCTGCCAGCCAGCTTTTCAATATGTGAACCCCAATGCAATCCAGCATCGACCGTCAACCCTAGAAACGCCGTAGATTTCACAAGTTCCAACTCTCGGTCATTAAGTTGAACATTGGTTTCTGCCTGTGTTACATTGGGCAAGGTAATTTTAATACATTTAGTTTTGTTATCGTTCAGGCTAAGATTATTAGTGGTAAACCAATGTACTACTTTCAGGATTAGGTACATTGTTGACATCGTCGTAGTTATTTAGCTGTCTTTTAATTTTGAAAATTAAGCAAGTGTCATCTGCAAACAAAACAATCCCGTTGGTGTCCCCTACGTAATAGGGTAGGTCATTTATATAAATTAAAAATAAAAATGGTCCTAGTATCGAACCTTGCGGACGTCCCACAGTGTACTGCCTAGAACAAGCTAGCTGGACAATATTATTTATCAATGTTTTTAATTTTGAAAGTGTTTGTTATTTATGTTTATACACATCTAAGTTGTTTGCAGTGTATAGTTTTAGCGAGAAAAAATAAAAACAAAAAATTGAAATCCATAATATATTTCTTATCACTAGGTACACAAAAACATAACAGGATAAATTAGAATAAGAGGAAACAATAAGTTACACAAAAGGAAACAATAACTTAACCTACTCATCATCACTCAATTCTTAGACAAAAAGAAGAATCAAAGAATCTTCTTCTGTGTAGTCTATATGACATACAACACTTAACGTATGGACCGGATTTCTCTTTAAATTACTTGTTGCCTCTAAAATTAAATCTAAAACCTCAGGAGGAGGAGAACCGCCTTTTATTTGGGAATCTCCTTCATTTCTTTAGTCGCCTTTAGGGAATCTTTGATTTTTTCTGGACTCTCACTGACCTGCCCGATCAGACTGGCCATAGTTATTTTCCTGAAAGTAAGTAACAGAAGTTAAATTTAGATGTATTACAAAGAAAGATTTACACATATAAGTATATGTATATATTTAGGTATATAGGTATGTACCAGATAGTCGGGAAGATATCTCGGCAGCAGCGATCAGTTCTTCAGAACTTCGGGATTGAATAAGATCATCCTACATGACCTTACCCCATCCTATAGTCACGTAGTCATAATGGGTGACTTCAATACTTGTTTGGTAAAAAATGACTGCCGCTCTCGTAAATTATTATCTCTATTGTCTGCCTATAATCTACATGTTCTACCGCTCTCTACAACTCATCATGCCCGCGATTGTAAACCCTCACTACTTGACCTCATCCTAGTTTCCTCTCCTGACGATGTGGGCACACATGGTCAGTTGCCTGCTCCGTTTTCCTTACATGACTTACTTTTCCTCTCTTATCGCGTTCGCCCCCCTAAACGTAAACCACAAATCTGTTTTCTTCGTAATTTCAGGGGTTTGAATCTGGAGGCATTGCAAAGAGATGCTGGCTCTGCTGACTGGTCGTTGGTGTTCAACTCCGATAACGTCAATGATAAGGTCAACATCTTTAATGCTACGGTTATTGGGTTATTCGACCGGCATGCCCCAGTTAAAAGTGTTCGAATCAAACATTATCCGGCACCCTGGTTAAATGATTCGATAAAGAACCTAATGGCTCGCAGAGATAGAGCCAAAAAGCGTTTTAGAAATAGCCCTTCAGAAGAAAATTTTGTAGCTTTTAAGTCTCTGCGAAATCGCTGCAGTCGGATGTGTAGGGATGCAAGGAGACGCCACTTCTACGATTCTCTTAACGGTCGGAACACTGCTGATACCTGGAGATTTCTTCGGTCCGTGGGCATAGGCAAATCTCCTGTTTCTGACGCCAAGGACATCGATATAGCGGCTCTAAATAAGCACTTCTCACAACCACCGGTTTCCTTGGATCCAGATGTAAAGACTGCTACCTTACTTAGACTTATGGGCGAGCCTGCGCCCCGGACCTCTCCTTTTCAATTTGCCTCTGTCTCCGAGTCCGACGTTAGGAGATCTCTTCTGTCTATTACTTCTTCAGCTTCGGGCTGCGATAGCATTTGCTCAAGGATGATCCTCCCTATTCTTCCTGTCATACTTCCGGTCATTACTCATATCTTTAATTCTTCGTTATTCTCTGGCTCCTTTCCTGAGGTGTGGAAGTCAGCGTACGTTGTGCCTCTGCCTAAAAGAACAAACCCCTGCTTGCTGACTGATTATCGACCTATCTCTATACTTCCGTTTCTCTCCAAAGTCCTTGAGCATATTGTTCATCGGCAGCTCACAGTCTTTTTATCGTCTTCTAACTCCCTCAGCCCCTTTCAGTCAGGATTTCGCGCTGGACATAGCACCGTCACTGCACTTATTAAGGTGACAGATGACATCCGATGGGCTATGGAGCGAAAAGAATTAACACTCTTAGTTCTTCTTGACTTCAGTAGTGCCTTCAATTCTGTCGACTTTGACAGATTGCTTGGTATACTGAGGTCTATAAATGTGTCCTCCACCGCTATATCCTGGTTTGACTCATACCTTCGGGGTCGCTCTCAGCGTGTTCGTATCGGTCAGATATCCTCTGATTGGTGCGGACTATCTGCGGGCGTTCCTCAGGGTGGCGTTCTATCTCCTCTTCTCTTTTCTATCTTCATCAACTCTGCCACGAGTCACATTTCCAGTAACTTCCATCTCTATGCTGATGACTTGCAGTTGTATCGCCATTTTACGACTTATGACGCAATTTCTGGAATTTCATCGATAAACCGGGATTTGGAAAGACTAAGTGACTGGGCCAGGTCGGTCGGATTACTCATTAACCCATCTAAGTCCCAAGCTATCGTCATTGGTAGTAGATACCAATGCGACAGACTACCGGTGTCGGAACTGAGTCCGGTGCTATTGGCTGGTGTTCACATTCCATATGCAAACTCCGTGAAGAACCTGGGTGTGATTATGGATACCACGCTATCTTGGAGTACTCACATTAACGATGTCAGCAAGAAGGTTCATTTCTCCTTTCACTCTTTGCGATGCCTCCAGAGCCTCTTGCCCCTGAGGACGAAAATAAATCTTGCTCAAACTCTCCTACAACCTATTATTGACTACGCTGACGCTTGCTATTTAGACGCCACCGAGGAGCTTCTAGATAAACTTGAGAGGTTGCAAAATTTATGTATACGCTTCATATTCAATCTCAGAAAGTATGATCACGTTTCCCATTTTCGCAAAGAACTCAAGTGGCTCCCTATCCGTCTTCGCCGGAACACTCGAATTCTCAATCTCCTTTTCAATATCCTTTACAATCCATCTTCACCCTCCTATCTGCGGGAGCGGTTCTCATTTGCACGCTCTCCCGATGCTCCCTGCAGGACTAACCTCCGCCTTCTTCTCAAACTTCCTAGACACAAAACCGATTTCTATTCTTATTCCTTTACTGTGCATGCGGTCAGATTGTGGAACTCACTACCACCTAACATCAGAGACAGTAAAACTATCACTTCCTTTAGAAGAAAAGTCCGTGAATATTATATATCTACACTATAAACCTGTTTATGTATTTATTTAGTTTATGTAAGTATATATTATGTTATCTATACCGTATTTATATTATTACATATTTATATATTTGTACCTATCAATGACATATTGAGATTTATATTGTTTTTCTTTTATTAATTTGTATGTATAATAATTTAGTTCTAACCTATTCCTTTATTTACACACTTTTCAACGTTCTTTTTCCTTCTTGTTCTCCTTTCGCCGGTCTGCTGGTAGATATTTCTTATAGAAATAAGCAGTACCATTGTACCTATATCTCTGTATATTGTTTTTTGTTTTATTTCTTGTGTGTACATAAATAAATAAATAAATAAAATAAAAATCATCGACATGTCGCGGCATTTTGCAAGTCTGCTTTCGGCCTTCCAGGGCCAGCCATGGGATGTTGAGATGATGTAGTCAGCTCTGCAGTGTTGTATAACGTACGAAACGTTATATCCCCTCTAGCCACGACTTATTCGAAGACAGAAAGCGATCCCAAATTCTACGAGAATTTTCTCATTTCTCCGATAATTTCGAAGAAAATCTCGAAATAACTGCCTTGATGTCCTTGAACGACTGCTCCGATTTGCTGCCCAGATCATGTTTCATCGCAATAACATTAAAAAGCGCAGCATTTCTGCCATCACTGGAAGTTTTCACCCATTCTGCAAACTTCTCTTGCTACAAAAAAAATAATAAAAAATAAAAGAGCAAATTCGAGCAAAAAAAAGTACATGCATTTAAAACTATGATGATAAATTTCTCATTTGATAAAAAAAACAGCCCGGGGAAATGAGGGGATTTTTACTTATCGTCTTGTAAATTACAAATTTAAGATTTTTTTTGTTATTTATTTTAAATCAAACGGTTATTTACTGGTTACGCCTTAAACAACATTGACTAAAGTAGTATAAAAAAAAACTACTTACCCTTGGTTATTGAATCCGTCACCAATTCACAACTTAACAACAAACGAGAGCACATCAAATGTTTTCGTATAAGGAGCTTAAACGCAACTAATTTAATGCATTTTAATCGAGTATCTTAAATACTTACCCTCATTACTAATGTTTTGACACATTTCATAGAAAACATTACCCGTATTTATGATTAGCAACTTATACTCTAACCACCCTCAGCAACAGTTTCCAGAATAGTTAATGTTGTTTTTGTCCAGCTAGCTTGTTCTAGGCAGTACACTGTGCGTCCATAGTAACCACCGACCCCTCTTTTAAGAAAAAAAATACATACTCAGTTGCTACTTCCTGATCCCCTGTGACGTGGTGACCGTTTATCTTTAAATGAAAGCTTCGTTCACTTGTTTTAGACTGCATTTAGAATTTATAAAGTTCCAGGTAGTTTTAATTACATTTGTCAAAGCTGTAATTTTATTTCTCCTGAAATTTGACTTTGCCAAGGAACAGACCTGTCTAAATGTCTTTAAATATTTTTTTTAAAAATTCTGAAACTCTCTTTGTGTTGAAATAAAATGATTTTTCCGAATAAAGTTCATAAAGTCTCTAACGACTTTTATAAATACCAGGTGTTGCCCAGTCACTGAAAGCAAAACTGCTTCCGAACGATACTGTTTTTGGTGAAAAGATTTTTCTAAACACAAATCATGGAATAAGTTGAATAAATCAGGGTAAGATTTATCTACAGTAGTGTAATCGGGCAATTCTGTTATCTTATTTACTAAATTATTCGGAAAATTTCTAAGCGTTTTGAGTTGACTGGCACAAAACTGATTACATTCTTTGACTGCCTCTGTGGCGTAGTCGGTAGTGATACCGCCTGAAGCGCTGGAGGTCCTGGCTTCGATTCCTGGGTTGTCGGTCCAATTATTTCTGTGATGCATACATGTTTCTTTCTTCGTTTTTTTTTATCGGTTTCGATTCGATTCGAGATCCTTGTTTAAATTTTAGTTAGAATATTTTCATAATAAACTGGCGACCCGCTCCAGCTTCGCAAGGGTGCGGTATAGCCCAGGATCTACTCCTTACGTTACGCAAATAGTGAGTAGTCGAGCAATGTTTTAATAACTGTTAAATTAAACCTATTTTTGGCTAAAAATATTATTGATTTAATGAAAAAAAAAGTTAATCAAAACGTTCTTGGGGAATAAAAAATATACAATGGTAGTCGGTAATTAAGAATTTGTTGAATGTATCATATTAGATACACCGCCAGTCATCCAGTGACTTTAATATCTACTAAATGATTTTTAAAACATAATACACTCGAGAGCAATGAATCCGGGTCACTTAAAGAATCCTAAAAATCTCGGAAACTAAAAATGCTAGGTTAATGCAATAAATTGTATGTAATAGACAATGTAATACTCCTTAAATGAAGGTATTAAAACTTCTTAGTTATTGTAAAGTTATATCATAAAAAAATCAAATTTGAAAAAGGGCCACTTTCGAAGATGGAACTACGAAATTACAGCATTTGGTGTTGCTTTTGTTTGTAATCTGTCATTTATGTGGGTACATAAACCATGTTGATAGTGCTCTATATTCATTAATCAAGCTGAAATTATGTCGCTTACGCCTGAAGAATGCACCAGAATACTTACAATGCTGGAAACCGGCCGGAGTCAGCGCGATACAGCCAAGGCTGGCGGTGTGTCGCTGTCAACAGTACAAAGAGTTCTCCGACGTTACGAAGAAACTGGTTCTAACCTACGCAGACCAGGAACGGGCAGAACCAGGTGTACCACAGCACGAGAAGACCGATACTTGGTGAACACCATGCTTCGAAATCGCTTTCTCACAGGAACTGAACTCACCAATCAGTTTCGACGCCTCGGAGGAAGTAACCCAAGTGCATGGACAGTAAGACGTCGGCTTGCTGAATCTAACTTAAAACCCCTTAGACCTGCAAACGGCCCTAAACTGGAGCGTGGGCATCGTATTTCGAGACTAAGGTATGCCCAGAGCCACGTAAATTGGAGTATTGAAGATTGGTCAAAAGTTATGTTCTCCGACGAATCAAAATTTATGCTCTACAAGCACGATGGAAGACACAGAGTGTATCGAAGACCAGGGGAAAGATTCAAGCAAGCATGCATCGAAGAAAAAGTAGCCTACGGTGGTGGGTCTGTACTTGTGTGGGCCGGAATTTCTTCTGAAAGTCGCACAGAGCTGGTGATCATAGAAAACGGCTCTTTAACTAGCGTAAGATATGTGGAAGAAATCCTCAATGATCACGTTGGTCCATTTATGGTCAATTTAGGTGAGGATGCTATATTTATGCATGACAATGCCCGACCTCATACAGGTAGGATTGTGAATGACTACCTTCAAGAGATGAACATTACTCGTATGGAGTGGCCAGCGCGCAGCCTGGATATCAACCCGATCGAGCATGCTTGGGACGAGCTAGGCAGATGCGTAAAACAACGAAACCCTCCCCCAATCACGCTTCGTGAGCTCAAAATTGCTCTCACAGAGGAATGGGAGAATATTCCCCAAAATCGTATAAGGAACTTGGTGTACAGCATGCCAAACCGCGTAAACGCAGTAATGGAAGCACGAGGAGGCAATACGAAGTATTAAAATTCAAGAAAATCGTAATAAAGTTCAAAAATTTCATGTTTCCTATTTTTGTTTTAAGGAGAGATCAGCAGTTTTTTCTTTATGTAATTTTGTGTTAATGAAATGTATGGTGACTCATATTTTTTTTACTTTCATTTAAGGAGTATTACATTGTCTATTAAATACAATTTATTGCATTAACCTATCATTTTTAGTTTCCGAGATTTTTAACATTCTTTAAGTGACCCGGATTCATTGCTCTCGAGTGTATTACAAAAAATAACTAACATAACAATGAATAAAACACAGGTGATTAAGTACTGTTAACTTCTACACACATAAAATTAACATTAAACAAACCGGGCAAGTGCGAGTCGAACTCACACACAGAGGGTTCCACCATAAATTAGATAGATTGACTGGGTAATCGCATTAATTGTTTCGCATTAAATCTATTATAGTATAGTCCATAGTATATTTCAAACATAAAATTATTTTTTTTAAGCTTTCGACGTTGAACATTTATTTACAAGTATAACAATAAAAATAAATTAAACAATTTAATAAAAATATGAAAGATTTTAAATATTGAAATTATGGACATTAACTTGGTAGGTATAACAAGAATCTCACTACTTTTTACGGTTGAAGAATTGATTTGCGAGACTTGGGATTTTTACAAGTTTTGTTTTTGATGGGATATCATCATAGAGCAAGCAACACGATCTACTCGTATGACGTTCACCGGGAGCGCGTTGCACTGTGGATATAATTACCTACCTAAGCAGCACAACAATTACTACAAAATAAGAACAAATTAATTGAAACTATGCACGCATGAAGGAAATTTTTATAAAGTACCTATTTATCAACCCTTTTTTTTCAACGTGAGGAAAATCCTACAGGTGCGTTCAAATTGGTCGAGTTTTCGAGAGCCAAGAACAATAAAAACTAACAAATATGTTGTCCTTTTCTTGTAAATAGACTGTCCTCTTTATAAGCTATCTCCGACCGGCTTACCTTGCGGAACGTAGACAGAGAAACGGACATTTGCATAGAAAAAAGACACGAAATATTTAGTAATTTCCGCTTATTTGTCATTCCGTGATCACATCTATGGTAATCACTCAGTTCAAACTTCATTGAACTTTTAGATAATTTTGAAAAGCAATTAGTTTGCTGACTCAGTCATAATAATTTTTAAATATGGATAAAAGAATCGGTTTCGAGCAGGATTCAAACCGGTGCGGTGTTCTCGCATACCGCGCTATGCCCCATCAACTCGGCCACCGGTTCGAATCCTGTTCAAAACAGAGTCTTTTGCCAATATTTATATTTACCTTGACTTGAGCGATGCACATTGCTATGTATTTTGTAGAAGGGGGTTTTCGTAGAGAAGAAAATAATTATCTTATCTACTGACCGATGTAGTAACGCTGTAACTTCGCAAATATTTTCATAGTGAAATGATTCTTCGTGAATCTATACATATAATAAAACTGTAGAGGGTCGAGAGTCTGTACATGGAAGATATTTTGAAAATTTTAATTGTAGGGCATTCTCTAATCGATACTGAAGCCGAAAATGTAATTTAAACTTCATGTCTGTCTGTCTGTCTGTATCCCGAATAAGTATCACGCCGAAACTACTGAATCGATTTGAATGAAACTTAGTACCTACAGTCAGAACTTATAATTCGAGGAGGGTTCTAGGATACTTTTGATCCCGATATTTTGCCTGGTTCCTTTGGGAGAGGGGATGAAAGACAAAATGGTTTTTTAGTTTTAACTTCTTATGACTAGTCCGATTCCAAAAAAAAAAATTCCCGATGTTATAAAGAGAGTACTTTAAGGATTGTTTTACACATGTTTCAATGATGAGGGTTTTGTTTAGTTCAGGAATTAGAGGCATCTCAACTGTCGCAAAATCTAGAATTCAATTTAAGGGTTCCTTTGAATGTAAGTGCAAATCTAAACTGGCGTGTTGGCTTCATCATACCTATCCTTTCATACACCTTATGTGACGTAAACGAAGTTGCGAGGGTCAGCTAGTGTATAATATTATATTGACACTGCCAGCTCTGAAAAGGGAAGTCATAAGGAATCGGTTTATATTGAGCCTTCGCCACTGCTAAGGAACCCCAATATAACCTGTATGCTGATAATCTAAGTATGTTTGGTGGATTGGAGTTTACTTATGTATTAGTAAATGTAGCAACGAAACAACGTATTGACAAAATAATAAGCTAAAAATAAAATTGGTTAACAAAATTACAAGTGAACCGTTTGATAACCATGGGTGATATATATTTTTGGAGACAGGTATGTGTTTTATTCATTTTTTTTTGCATTTCTCCGCCGATCTTAAAACACTCAATACCTACCTCTTATTTCATACTCCACCTTAGAGTTGTAAGAGGAGACAAATATATAGGGTGTAACAAAATTGACTCTCCAAATTTCATGGATGACTTGGCATCGGAAATCAAATACAAATATTTAATAAAAAAGGGGGGTTAATTTTTTAATTTTTTAAAAAAAATTTTGTCGCATATTATAAATTCATTATTTACGGAGGCAATTCGAGGTGACATGGTCGCCGTGGCAAAACAAACACGGAGCACCCGTCTGGCTGTCGTTGTCGCTTTCTACTGCCGCTCCGTAGCGATAGAAAGGGTGAAATGAAAATTTATAGGACCTTTAAAACGGATTTATGGTTAAAGCATTCATGTGATTTCTTTTCTTCATTTTTGTAATGTTTCTTGACTGATGCCACGTCACGTGACGAAATTTGGAGAGTCAATTTTGTTACACCCAATATAACCAAGTACATGTTCAAAGAATTTCAAGTTTCTGTAAGTTTTCTGTAATTCTGTAAAAAAAATTGCGAACAAGGTGGCTGAGAGGGAGCAAGAGAGAACTCCACCCCCGATCACCACAATCAGCGTCACAGATTCTCTCAAGACTATCGGTTTCCATGACCAGGCGTTTGCAGATGGCGGGTGGGCAACTCAGCGCCTTGTCAGGAGCAAGCACACGTGTTTCCCTCATCTTACAATCCCGGGTTCTTCAAGCTAAGCGTGAAGAGGCACATCACAGGGCCGCCAACTTGAGGACAACTGTCAGAAGTCTTAGGACTGTGAGAGTGGCCCCGAATCGCTAGATGCGCCATGACTTTCCGTCAGGCTGGCGATGTCAATTTGGCAAGCTTAATATAAAAACATAGACGGCGGCGGCAGCTTAACATGAGCACGCCCAAGAAGCGGCATTACATCTGAACTAGATATTTTTCACGTACAGCTGGGCGTCTTGGTCCAACCCGCTAAGACATCTAAGAGGTGACTTGACTATAAAATAGATTCCCATTTATCTGTCTGGTTATTGTTCAACACGAATGCACTAGCATTGTAACAATTCTCTTATGAGTCACTTCATAAACCATAACAATATTTCGATTTTCACGGAACAAAAGCTAAATGTTATTCTGGGCCATCCTTGGGACGCTAGATAGTACCCAAACCCCTGGGGAATGTTTGTTTGGAATCCTGAAACATCCTGCCGAGGGCTTGCTTACCCGGGACTTCCGACTATAAGAGTGTGGTTTAGTCGGTAAAAGTCCAGCAGAGAATCCATGATGGATTTCTACATAAAAAAGTTAGAATACTAAAGAAAAGCAAACTGATCTTATTTTCACTTCAACTTTTCCAGTTCTACATTATGGTGTCAACTAATCTTCTCACGACTAGTACAGGGTTCATGCTTGCATATCCTTCCATATTGGGTCCCGCCTTGCTGTCAAAAAACTCAACTGATATAGAAGTAACGTCAACTGAGATGAATTGGATCGGTAAGTAAAAATAAACAAAATGAAAACGATTCTATTTATTTCTTGGCATCTTTAGCGAGGGTTACGAGAGTAACCAGGATTCATGCTCAGATGATGATCATATTAATTGCGGAATAGCAACTCAGCCGTGATGACTAGGTAGAATAGTGCACAGCATCGACAGTAAACCACGAATAGTTTACATAGTGTTTACTAGAGCGTGCTGCTAGGATTGTAAATACGTAATCATGGCCCCGGAACTATAAGACCGATTTGAAAAATTCTTTTACTGTTGGGAAGCTACACTCTCTGCGGTGAACATAGGCTACATTTTATTCCCGTATTCCCACGGGAACGGGAACTACGTACGTAGTAGTGAGTGACAGCTAGTGTAGTATAACTATGTAGTCGAGGGCCGTCTGGGTTGCCGCCCGTATAGAGACCCCGCATGCATAGGCCTTGCTCCGCGCGACCCGAAGTTTTATAAATATTACTTTCATTGTTGAGAGAATTAAAAATATTTTTATTTTTTACTCATACCGTCCCCATTTTTCGCAAACATATTTCTGTCAAAATATGTTTGCGAAAAAGTAAATCAATTATCAAAAACACTTATAACTGCGACAAATTCTATCGCTTGAGACCATGTTGCGAGCCATGATCTCCAGCGGGAGTAAGTGGGATTGCGCCGCCCCTTTCTGCGAGCAGGTCATGCTTGTGAAAGTGGCGGCGTGTCGGGAACGGGAGAGAACTCTCCCACATGAGTTCCGCAGTCGGCGGCCTTGGCGCTGCCGAACGTGTCTTCGCCGAAGACTATCGGCCTCCATGACCTGGAGCCTAAGGACGGTGAGAGGGCTGCTCACCGTCCTTACAGAAGCAGGCCCATGACGGCAGCGTGAGGTGAGGGATTCACGCACGCCCCTCCTTAGAAGCGGAATCACACCCTACACCCCCCAAAGACACGGGATAGCACCCGAACCGCCCGGCGAGGCCGCAGTGGTGGCCGTAGGTCTGTTGGGAGTCCTGGACATCCTTCCGAGGGCTTACCCGGGGCTCCAAACCATAGGCTGTTGGGCGTTTCGTGAGGTTTTTAGTCGGTAGGAGTTCGGCATAGCATCCATGATGAATTTCCCTAACGTTAAAAAAAAGTGTGTTAAACACACGTAAGTTTATAAGTCAAAAAGGGTTATATATAAGAGCAATTATTGTTTTGCTGTTATGAATACTACTCCCTTGTTTTTAATCAAAATAAAACCCATATATGCGTAATCACCATAATAAAGTCTTAACTATGTCATATAGAAGTGCTTTGGCTTTTAACGAGTATTTTTGTTGCTATTATAAGTATAGCTCTCTTGTTTTTCACCATAATAAAGCACGTATAAGACAAAATAGCTGACAATAAGTATCTATGAGGTGGTTATAAAGTAACTCCTTTTAATTTGTGCCCAAATCCACTCTGACAAACGTTTATACAGCTCTTAGAAGAGTATTATTTTTGGCTTTTTAACCCTATATTTTGTTTGTTGGGCGGGGGCTCTCATACAACGCACATTTTTTGGTTCGAAACCCTCAGTGCGCGAGTCCGACTCGCAGTTGAACGGTTTACCGCTCCGCAACTCCTCCGAAAACGGCAGACCTAAATGTTAAGTGCCCATAATGAAATTGATGCATTGTGTGTGATGTGTATATACAGTTTCGGTTATCACACGTACTTAACTATCCTATTCAGAATTGCCTCATTTGTCTATCTTTGTAACGTATTAACAAGTTTGTTTGCTGTAGATAATTGAAGTAATTGAACTAACTGAACAAAAACAGTTTTCAGCTTGCCAATTCGATTTTGCATTCCTATTCCTAGGGCTGGAAGGCCTGGGTACATCTTCAGAAGGATAACCCCAGGACTTCCGACACAGACTTGGTCCACTATTGCGGACTCTCCCCGTGGTCTTGGATTTTATTCCGATTCTTTGGGGGTTCGAGTATTATCTGTTCTTTGGGGGTACTATATCACTTCTTTAAAGGGGTAAAGAGACACGCCACCGTCGTCGTGGTCTGAATCTTTAATGTCCAGCAGCCAACTCTAGGGCATGGAGACCGGTAGTCCTGATTCTCTCCCCCACAGTCCGCTACTCTTTATACTCCTCACAATCTTGAGATAAAGTCTAACGTAAGGGGACCCAACGCTCCCAGCAAGAGCTGGGAGGGTTGAGTCCTCTTATTTTAGGCTACAACCGTAAGAACACAGCCGTAGTCACCTCAGTTTCAGACCAAACTTCGGTACCTAATGGTGTCCGAAGTCGGCTGTCGAGTACGAGCCCCAGATACTTTGTTGAAGGCTATTATTAGAGTTAACGGGATATTTACCATGTACTATTGAGTATTTCCGATATTTCGACGCTGTTTCAAGCACCGTGATCACGGAGGAACTGAAGTATAGGCAGTAGAAAGCGAAAGTCTCAGCACATATATCGATCTACCCTCCTTCGCAGTCGTTTATTACGCGTTACACCACTACCACTGGTCTCACTTTCGTTTTCACTAACTCGACGTTCACGACACACAACGCTCACCGTGTCTACTCGCGGTTTAGTATGGAACTGTTTATGGTTATTTGTACACAAACGAACCACTGGATGCTTTGTTGGGTACTTTGTTGAAGGCTCTATGCCGATGCTAATGCGCTCTACTTGTATGCTAGATCTAAATGCAGGCCCCTTCTGAGGTCAATGAAAGAGCAGAGTCTTGGAAAGGCCCACCTCCAGACTCAATCATCGTTTTCGACCTTCGACTTGAACTACACTGCCGTAGCTTTTAGGGCTGCGTCTTGGTGTTTTGCTCATAGCGCCATTACGTGGGTGTCGTCGGAGTAACTGGTTACGCTGACACCTTTGAACAACGTACTGCGCAGCAGTCAATCGTAGCCAATTTTCCACAAGACCGATCCTAGGAACTATACCTGTGGAAGATACCTATCTCTCGGCCGTGCCGAAACCAACTCGGGTTCGTTATGCTGCTACAATATAGTGAAGATTGCCGCGATAGTTTGGGTAATTTGCACTTCTTTAATATTCTGAGATTTCTACCTACGCGTCTGTGCGAAAGAAAAAGAAATATTGGAATAGAATAAAAATAACTATGTTCTTTTATCATAATTTGATAATAATTATGTTGAAATATTTAAAAATTAATAATTACAATTCTATTTATCTTCTACAGTCACAAGTAACGGCATCGGCGGTATCTTCGGCTTCCTCATCTTATCGCCTATTATGCAAATATACGGAAGAAAAGTTACCCATGTCGTCGACGGTTTGTTCCTCCTTATAGGCTGGATAATATTTGTTCTAGCTAATAACGTCACGACCCTTTTGGCAGCAAGAATCTTACAAGGTTTTGATTTTGGTACTCTCTATATTAATGTTACTATTGTTTGCGAATATTCTGACCCGAAAAGAAGAGGTTACTTCATAACGTTCCAGAAAGTAACAATAGCCACGGGAATTCTTATGTGTCATGCTTTATCTCTGATATGGGACTGGCGTCAAATAGCAATATTTGCTCTTATTTTACCTATAATATCGATACTTATGACTTATTTCTGGCCAGAAAGCCCTTATTACTTAGCAATGAAAAGTCGCTTTGAGGAAAGTGAAAAGTCATTCGTCTGGCTTCATGGCAGGTCTAATATGAAAGAGTTCCATCTATTGCAAGCGTCTCAAATGCAGAAGAAAGAGAAAGTCTCCAGTAAAAAGAGTTACAAGTTCTTATTCAAAAGAGAGTTTTTAAAGCCGTGTATGATAACATTTCTTTTGTCGTCCATTCTAGAGTTCAGTGGCAGATATTATTTTATGGTGTTCGCTATACAACTGATGGTAGAATTAATAGAAGATAAGTCACTTGCATTATATCTGACTGTAGGTTCAGATACATTAACGCTGATATCTTTGCTGTTCTCATCTTTCATCATCACTTACTTTAAAAGACGAACAGTTTTGTTCTCATTTGGTGTCACAATAATTGTTATAATGATGATAATCTGTTTGGTTATAGTTTTTAAATCATCATCTGTAGTTTGGCTGGCTCCAACGTTAATTCTCATATTAAATGTCATAACGAATTGTGGGATTACACCTGTGTGTTTTACATTCTTTGGTGAAATATTTCCATTGGAATACAAAGGCTGGGGATCTTGCATAAATGGATTTATGTATATGTGTATGTACACACTTTTATTGAGACTGACGCCATATTTAATAAAGAACACTGGTGTTGGCGGTGTCTTTGGTGTATATGGTATAATTGTAGCTGTAAGTTTGCTTGTATTGTATTTTATAGTCTCAGAAACTAAAGATAGAACTTTGCAAGAAATCGAAAATGAAATCACAGGCATTGTTTTATTAGACAGTGATGAAATGTGTCAAATTAAACAAGACAATGAAACATATGCTGCTACAGTCGTAAAATAACTATAGGTTTGGTTGGTTCCGAGTAGGTTTCGGTGGCTCAGTGGTTAAGGAGTCCGCATGGTATGCGAGACGACACAGCTTCGAATCCTGCTAGAAACCAATTCTTTTTTCCATAATTAAAATTTATGATTGAGTGAATTAGCATGCTAATTGCGTTTCAAAATTATCTTATAGTACACCCATTTTAAGCTTTCTCCTTTTATTTTTTATTTATGGTTTGATAGGTTTAATTTTTATTTATGATAGTACTGTGCTTTTCTTATTAAATTACCTTTATTTGAAAATAAATTAGTTACATATAATATTGAAGTTGGTGCCATTAATAATATCTACCTAAACTTATGGATTTACTTGGCGCCGACTTCAATGTTATGATATTAGATAAATTCTTTTAAAATCAAAAGTATTTGATGTGACCTAGTGATATTTTCGATATTTTTAGTAGATACTCAATAGTTGTCTTTGTATTCAAAAAGTCGTTTTGTTTTTTCCGCAATTCTTGTATTTGGGCCTATTACGACTGATTAGTAAGCTGTGGTGAACGTTGTTTGTGGTAAATTTAGTTATACGGTTTTACTGTTGGATAAAATCTGTGTTTAATTTATCACTGTTTGTTTACCCAAATAAATGGAAAAAAAATTGAAAATGTCAAATATTTTTTTATTACGACACTGTTTAGGTATTTAAACTTTCATGGTGACTCTAATAATAGTGTGAGAGTTAATGGGATATTTACCATTATTGAGTTTTTCCGATATTTCGACGCTGTTGCAAGCGCCGCGTTTTGTGTATGTACCTATATATATCTATACATATAATAAAACTGTAAAGGGTCGAGACATAAACGGACATAACATTTTATGTTTATGTCTGTACATGGAAGATATTTTGAAAATTAAATTGTAGGGCATTTTCTAATCGATACTGAAGCCGAAAATGTAATTTAAACTTTTCATGTCTGTCTGTCTGTCTGTCTGTCTGTATTCCGAATAAGTTTCACGCCGAAACTACTGAACCGATTTGAATGATACTTAGTACATTCCGAGCTTATAGTCCGAGAAAGGTTCTAGGATACTTTTGATCCCGAAGTTTTGCGCGGTTCCTGCGGGAGAGGGGATGAAAGATAGATTGGTTTTTCAGTTGTAATTTCTCAACGCTTGATGCGATTTCAAATATTTTTTTAGTATTGGAAAGGCAGTACTTTAAAGATTTTTCGACCTAAGTTTCAAGATTAAGGGGTTTGTAGTTCAGAAATTAGAGGCATCTCAACTTTCGCCAAACCTAGAATTTAAGGGTTCCTTTGAATGAGAGGGTAAATCTAAACGGGCGTGTTGGCTTAATCATAAAAGAGCTTAATTATTAAGGCTGTTGTAAAATAATTCAGTCCGCGCCGAATCTTTAAGCACTTTTATGATTAAACAAACAGGGCCGTTTCACACGTCGCTTGACGAGTCTGATGAAAAATTACCTCTCCTTTCGTGCACATTATGTGACGTAAACGAAGTTGCGTGGGTCAGCTAGTATATATATATATATATATATACAGGGTGAATTTTTCAAAAGGGATTGGATGGCCAAATCCGAAACTATAAGGAATAGCGAAAAATGCTCAAAGGAGTCACGAGCCCGATTTTGATGAAACTTAAAACCTCATCATTAGATTTTTGAAAAACCAATAATCCTAGCTGGGAATCGAACCCATTGATTTGGAAAAAAAATACACACACTATATTATTACACCATACGATAGTGTTGCTATTAAGGATATTATTCTGGGAAGTAATGACATACAGCAAACTAAAGGAAAGGGCTTATCTTTAACAAAATACAATTTATTTTTCTTACGCAAACTGATTAATTGTTCAAAATGTAGACCATGTTTTTTTTTAAGTGAGGGAAAATCCTCATGGATGTTATGCCGGACTCCTACCGACTAAAAAACCTCGCATAACGTTTAACAGCCTATGGTTGTGAGCCCCGGGTAAGCCCTCGGAAGGATGTCCCAGGACTCCCAACAGACCTACGGCTGCCTCTGCGGCCTCGCCCAGGGGGTGGTTCGGGTGCTAACCTGCGTCTTTGGGGGGTTTCGGGTGTGCTCCCGCTTCTAAGGGGGGGCGTGCGTGAGTTCCTCTCGTCAGGCTGCCGTCATGGGCCTGCTTCTGTAAGGACGGTGAGCGACCCTCTCATCGTCCTCAGACCCCCGGTCATGGAGGCCGATAGTCCTAAATGTAGACCATTGTTTTCAACACATAGCTGGATTCGAGACCTCAAGGGTCGTACTGCATCCAATATTATTGATTCCGTTTAGAATATTCTCCAAAGAATCATTCGGAGCATGATTTAAAACACGGAACAGTTACGATCTATTCAAACGAAACAAATTATGATACAAAATTTAGGTACATAAAATATGAATTCTATTAAAATTCTAAACTTTCCTTAAATTTGTCGTATATCATTACTTCACAGAATTTGATCCTTATCAGCGACACTATCGTATGGTGTAATAATAAAGGGTGTGATTTTTTTTTTCAAAACCAATAGGTTCGATTCCCAGCTAGGATTATTGGTTTTTGAAAAATCTAATGATGAGGTTTTAAGTTTTATCAAAATCGGGCTCGTGACTCCTTTGAGCATTTTTGGCTATTCCTTATAGTTTCGGATTTGGCCATCCAAACCCTTTTCAAAAATTCATCCTGTATATATAAATGTGGATGTATACTATGCACATCCACATTTCACCTTATACTTTTATGTCCCACGTAATAGGTGGTGAGCTTAGAGTATAAATAAGAAGGTAGGTGAGCCTATGGCCGTGTTGAAATGGACAGGCCGCGACCCGCAGTTGAAATTTTCAAGCCGCCCCCATAGGACCTTCAACTTGGCTTAACGATTGGCTTGAAAAATTTTAACTGAGGATCGTCACGACCTGTGCCTGCTCATTACAACATGGCAATAGGCTCGCCACCTATTACGTGGGACATATAACTATAGGAGGAATGAGGGCGTATAATATGCCTCTGCCTACCCCTTCGGGGATAAAGGCGTGACTAAAAGTATGTGGGTATGTATGTAGATAGATAGATAGATAGATACTCTTTATTGTACAGCATAACACAAAAATAGACAGCGAAATTAACACACAACTAAATTACAATGTTGTACAATTGGCGGCCTTATCACAATTTGTGATTTCTGCCAGGCAACCATTGGATGGACTTAAGTTCATTACTAATGAAATTTATTTATGGGGCTGCTGTACCTACACAATATTATATGATGTAGTACCAATACAGTTCATATCGAATTTCACAAATAAACAAAATAACAATAAATGAAACAAAAATCATTACATACCTACACATACACACTTACACATATATAATGCCTGTACAATCTCACAATATACCTACACAGTGTAATAATATTGTCTTCTCAAAGCGAAAAGTAGTGCACCTTAACCAACTTGACAAAATTTTGCAGAGTTTGTGCCCGTTTGATGTTAGTAGGCAATGCATTCCATAAACGCACAGCTTGCACAGTGAATGATTTGTCCATAAATGTTGTGGAATGCTTCGGCATTTCAAGCGTGAGAGTCTCAGACGACCTTAGGGACCTAGAATGAGTGTCACGTAAGAACTTAAAGCGTTCTTTGAGATATGGAGGAGAGTTAGGTTTAAAAAGTATGTTGTATAAAAGAGAAAGGATGTGAGCATTCCGGCGAAGGCGTATGGGTAACCACTTGAGTCTTTCTCGAAATTCAGAAACATGGTCAAATTTGCGAAGCCCAAAAATGAACCTTATACAAAAATTTTGAAGCCGCTCAAGCATATCAAGTTGGTCCTCGGTGAGATCAGGATAGCTGGCATCCGCATAATCAAGGATAGGGAGAAGGAGTGTTTCTGATAGCTCAATTTTAGTGGAAGTTGGTAGAAGATCTCTCAAACGCCTAAGAGATCCAGCGGACGCAAACAGTTTTCTCCGAACCTCCTGAATCTGCGTCCTCCAAGACAAATCCTTGTCAATATAAACCCCCAGATTTTTTACCTCATCGCTGAAGGGTATAAGGGTACCATCGCAGGATATTGAAGGTTGACATGTCCAATCGATTTTACATGTCATTCTGGTACTACCCACAACAATAACCTGTGTTTTTTTCGGGTTCACCTTCAGCCCGTGCTGCTTACTCCACAAACAAATCTCATTTAAATCTATATTTATTGCTGTAATTGCTTCAGAAAGGTTTTCTTGAGGTACCTGAGCATAAATTTGCAAATCATCTGCGTAAAGGTGGTAGTTCGAAGAAAGTTTAAGGGAGATAGAGTTTATAAAAACTGCAAAGAGTAAAGGAGATAACACGCCACCCTGTGGTACGCCAGCGGTAGTATCACACCAGTTTGATAAGGTATCATCAATGCGAATACGTTGCCGGCGCCCGTACAGGTAGGTACGAAACCAGTCAATCGCCGTTGGAGATATGTTAAAAGAGTGCATTATACCCAGCAAGATATCAAAGTCAACAGAGTTGAACGCGTTACTGAAATCAAGGAGAGCCAATACCGTCACCTTTCCCCTCTCCATTCCCAAACGTATGTCATCCGTTATTTGAGTGAGTGCAGTAGTTGTACTATGGCCTGACCGGAAACCAGATTGAAGAGGATTTAAGAGAAGATTCCGGGAAAAGAATTGGTTAATTTGATAATAAACAAGACGTTCGAGTACTTTGGATAGGAAGGGTACGATGGATATAGGGTGAAACTCGGAGAAAGAAGCAGGATTACTCTTTTTTGGGAGTGGAATTACTTGTGCTTCTTTCCAAAGCGATGGAAATGTTCCAGTAGATATTGAGTAATTAAATAAATGAGTTAAGATTGGAAGGATTTCATTTACAATTGGTGTAATCATATTACGGCTGACATTATCACAACCCGTGGCATTAGAAACTATCGACAATACACTCCGTCTAACATCACATTCGGAGAATTGACTGAAGACAAACGCAGGACAGTCAGGTGTTGGAAGAGCTGAAAGATGTTTCAAAGTGTTTTCTTTTTCTGTCCTTTCCAAATGGGACGACGAGGAGAAATGTTTATTAAGTAAATCAATGTCTAAGTCTTTGGAAAGCGTACTCTGTCGTGATCTTCCAACTCCTAGTGACCGCAGAAATTGCCATACTTTAGCAGGGTCTCCGTTTTCAACAGAGGAATGAATGTGTTGGCGTTGTGCAGTTCTACACACCTTATTGCAGTGATTCCGGATAGATACATATTTATCCCAATTCGCAGTAGTCGGACGTCGGTTATATTTATTTTTTGCAGAAGCTTTTTTCGATAGGATTATCTTAATTTCATCAGTTAACCAGGGTGCAGGAAGGTGCTTCACCTTTACTCTACGCAAAGGTGCATGTATGTCATAAAGCTGAATTATGTTTTTGGTAAAGATTTCGACCTTTTTGTCAATACTGTTTGAAGCCAATAAGTGGCTCCAATCAATATTTCTCGCATCCGCACACAGATTTTCTAAATTCATTTTTCTAAAACTGCGCAGCATTAAAATTTTGGCTTTCTCTTTGGGTGGTCGGATTTTATATGACAGAAATAGAAGATCATGCAAGGAGAAAGCTCTCGCAGGATACTGACCATGTTTTGCTACATGCTCAGTGGAAGCAACAGCAATGATATCGAGAAGAGAAGGTTTTTTGTTAGGTTTGTGGTGAGTAGAAACTTCATTAAGGATGGAGAGGTTATTAGATTCTATAACTGAACGAAAGGATGAAGAGCGAGAATTGTTTTTTAGGAGACATGCGTTAAAGTCACCCATAAGGATAGTATGACTGTACGTTGGAGTGAGAGATTCAAGAACGAGATCTAAAGAAGAGAAGAAGTTTATTTTTTCCGAGGGACAATAATAAACACCGAGAAGGATTTTGCAGTGTTGGAGCATGACTTCAAGAAAAATATGCTCACCAGCATTAGGGGGCGGTGGCTGTGCTGACATATTTACTATAGTGAAAGGAATGTATGTTCGTAGGTAAATGGCAACACCTCCACCGCCCTGTTCCGGACGATCATTCCGAATTAGTTGAAAGCCAGGAAGAGTAAATAATGCTGAAGGCAAACAAGGCCTTAGCCAAGACTCAGAAACTAAGATTGCATGGATATTCGCACAGTCAAAGGTTGCCAGCATATCAGGAAAGTGACCCGGAATGCTCTGGGCATTGATATGAACAACATTAAAGTTCCCGGGTACGTCTGAGAATTCATCACTAAGAATATTAGAAAGTGATTGTGTACTTGTCACGATGCTCCCGCCTGTATTGTCCCCATTATGATCATTTATTCCAACATCAGAAAGCGAGCCAGAACGGGACAGCACACTCGTATAGCTTGCGTTACTGCTCTTTGCGGACCAATATTCCTCGTCATCACTCAATGACATTTATATTGTTTAAAATCGTGTTCTGAAATAGGTATTCAAATGTAAAAATAGGTAGGTATAATTTAGTAATATAAAGAATACAAAAAAATGTAGGCAATTTAAAAGTATACAGTACAATCAATACAAAAAACAATGATAAGCGTAGGTATGTCGGTTATTAAAATTTGGAAAATAAATATTTAGAAAAAAAAAAATATTTCTATTAGTCTAATATATTTGCTATATGTATGATAATATTATTTCTGTCACAAACAGCAATACGCTGTGTCCATCTGCCGGTTGTATGTTAATTATTAATAGAATTTATACTACTCCAGAAATTTTACACACTGATCCAGGTTAAATATTGCTTACAACACAACCCTGAATTTTAGAATACATAATACTTTTAATTTTCTTTTGTGTTTTTCCGTTGCTTTGTTCCTTATTGAGAGAAATGGAACGCAACTATCACTTTGATAGCCACAGTGACATTGACATATCACGTCAGTAAACTGACGTGACATGACATGTCAATGTCACTTACGTCAGATTACTGACGTTGCGATAGTAAACAATTTTATAAGTCAGTAGGTAATCCAATCCTACCCGATCTGGCAATAATGTAACCATGTCATGTTTTGACAATCGTTGTCTAAGACAGATTAGTATAAAAATTCAGTATGACAAATCATTGAATTTTTTACTATCCTGAGTAGGTATTTTAAATGAAAATAAACTGTCGTCTATAAGTTATTTGGTGTCGAAATGATTGTAAGAACACTGTATGACTCCTGGATACTGGTATATAATCAGAGTGAAGTGAATACTCAATTGCAAGTAACTATGGATATATAGGATCAAATGTGTTTGTTTACATTCCTGCGCAAAGCCATTGAAATACATTAAAGTCGATACAATTACTTTACATACAGAACAGATCAAAAAGAAATACTTAACAAAGCTTAATCTCTAAATTCCGAATACCCTTGATGCTTAACTAGGTATCTTTAAAACGTGACTCATTGCGTAGACCAACGAACTAAGACAGTTGTACCTTCATTGCAATCAGTTTGTGATCAATTTATAAACATCAGTAGGTTTCAAAACACAAACATAGGTACAAAGCTTGCGAAGCTGCGTCGTAGCAAAACAAACAAGATATTTAGATACCTAGATTTACTTCTTCATGGCTGCAGCGCGTCTGGGTTTAGTGGTCACGCTCACGGGCTTAGATGAGGCTGCTGGTTTCTCAACACTGTCAATTACATTATTTAATTCAAGTATTGATGTCACACGATGTTTTTTGTCATTAGGTCCCAATATGTAAACATTGCCTTCCTGGGTCCAACATTTATTCATTCCCAACTTCTCTCTAGCAGTCATGAATATGTCATGACGCATCTTCGTCAGGAATTCTGACACTGTGACGCCTGAGCCCTTCAGATTGGCTTTACTGAACCATATTTTATCCCGAACCGCAACGTCATGCAGCCTCAACAGAAGAGGCCTACACTTATTTGAATTTGTAACACGACCCAATCTTTGGCATCGTTTAATCTGTGGAGCAGAGAACTCATTCAACTTGAATTTCTCTTTGATTATATCTGTTGCAACCCTTACTGTGTCCTCATTCTTGTCCTCTGTCACTCCATGCAGGAGAAGAATCTTTCTACGGCTACGCATTTCCAGGTTATCAACACTTCTTGCGATAGCTTCTAATTGACACTGTAGGCTAGTGAGTGACTGTGTGATGAATAACTTAAATGCACTGAACTCCGCTGCCAAGCCTGGAAGACTAGAAGGTGAGCCAGAGTCGGTCTGCAATTTTGCATCAAACTCCGCCATCCGCCTGTAAAAATCCACACTCAGCTGCGACATTGAGCCAAACACAGTATCCATTTCTTTATAATGAGAGGTGAAAAACACTAGTCGAGATCTGATGGAAAAACACCAATTCCGGCAGATATGAATCTTAGTGACTTTTTAACATCAAATATATGCAGATTATACCACAATATATAATTTAATTTATAATTTCAAAACAGAGCAAACAAATATGCTTCTAATTTTATGTATGTTCTTACGAACCTACAGACATAACCTAATGCAAACTAACTACATATTTTTGTAAACATCTGTGCTAGAAAACTATGGCGAACAATAAATTTGCCACATCAGCTAGGCTGCTATTAAATTTGCATACCAAGACTTCTTAAACTAGGGCATTTTTGTCATTGCATGTTGATCATATCTGCCGTGTCAGACCTATCTACGTTATCTTCAAAATCATAGTTTTGAGAAATCGCATCCTAAAGATTTTTTCAGATATTTGCGTTTTTATAGAAATTTAATGCAAATAACTATGAGATTTTTTTAATAATGTAACATATTTTAATGTATTGGATATCGGGATGTAGCATTTTTTTGATAGTAGCTATATTTATTATAATAATCTCAATAACAGAGATAGGCTTGGCAAGCCTACCATACATTACCTAATACGCGACGCCCCGTATGTTAAGATATACGAGTTAGCTGTGATAAGTCCTTTTGGGAGAGTTATGCAAAACTCGGTTATTTATAAGTTACCTGAAATTGGTCTGACTACAGGCATACGAGTATGTACCGTAAAAAAAAAGGTTAAATACAATGTTAAAGTTTACATCTTTCGTTTTCATGTTCAAAATTACTAAAAAAAAATAATATTTCGAAATCAAAGGCACTTTAAAAGTCAATCAATCAATCTAGCCTACAGCAGTCCACTGCTGAACATGGGCCTCTCCCAAATTTCGCCACAACACACGGTCCTGCGCCTTGCGCATCCAGTCAATCCCTGCAACTTCTTTACAAAATCTTCTTTAGGTCGTCGCTCCTTCGGGCAGGGGGTCGTCCTACCCGACATTTGCCTAGTTGCGGTCTCCACTCCAGAACACGCTTGCTCCATCGGGCATCAGTTATTCTACAAATGTGGCCAGCCACTTCAACACGTATACTCTGCAAGCTCTGTCGACCACTCTTGTGCTCTGACGGATAACATCGTTTCGGATCTTATCCCTCAGAGACACCCAAGTATAGCTCGTTCCATCGCTCGTTGCGCAACCTTAAGGGCATGGACTAGCCCTATTGTGAGTGTCCACGTCTTGGCACCGTAGGTCATAACTGGGAGAACGCACTGGCTGAAGACTATCGTCTTGAGGCATTGCGGTATCGGCGAGTAGACAACCCGATGCAGTTCGGTGAATGCTGCCCAGCCCAAGCGAATCCTTCTCGCTATTTCTTTATCCAGGTTACTCGTTTCAAATGTGATAACCTGCCCAAGGTAAGTGTATTCTTGGGCAACCTCAAGCGTTAATCTTTCAACGTATATTGGTCCCGGTACGACATGCTCATTGAACATGACCTTGGTTTTCTTCAAGTTTATGCCGAGGCCAACACGTCGAGACTCTTCACTTAAACTATGCAGCATCCCGCTCAACGGTTTCAGCTTTTCTGCTACTATGACGATGTCTTTGGCAAACCGAAGGTGTGAGACACATTCACCGATTGTATTCACGCCCCTTCCATCCCAGTCCAACGATTTTAAGACGTTCCAAGCGCATTAGTGAAGAGCTTAGGTGACACGACATTTCCCTATCTCACACCTCTGCGCAGCGTTATGGATTGGTATTCTTATTCTTCAATTGGATGGTCATGGTCATCATATAAGCCCCTCAACACCTCAATATACCGCCAATCAAGATGACACCACTGCAGAGCTTCTAGGACTGCCCAGGTTTCGATAGAGTCGAAGGCTTTCTCGTAGTCTACGAAAGCCATACACAGCGGCTGATTGTGCTCGTTGGTCTTCGTACAATTTGCCGAACAGAATGGATGTGATCCACTGTACTAGAAAGCCTTTTCGAAACCCGGCTTACTCCTTTGGCTGGAACTTGTCGAGTTTCCCAGCGAGGCGGTTTATGACTACTCTTGAGAACCATTTGTAGACATGGCTCAGAAGATGGTCATGGTCTGTAGATCTTCAGTAATGATTATGCGTAGGTAACACATTTTCGCTACTAAGGTGCTGCATTAGTTCTTTGGCGCTTTTTTTAAGTGAATTATTTGTGGCATCTTCACTATTCATTATGATGCATCGTTGTCATAGTCAATCGGTGTCATAGTCAAAACTACTCCGGTTTTGACTATGACATGGTTGGTTTGAGTTATTATAAGATTTTAATGGAGTAGATGCATTTCCCAAAATAAAAGGTTCTCGAGAAAAGGTTCGCTCAGGTGTATCAAAACTAATTTTAGAAGACATTGATATATTAGTATCAAAATTAGGTGAATCGATAGTGTGTAAGCTGATGCTATCAGAGAATGGCACATCTTCGTTCAATTCAGCTAAATCGTCTTTGTTTAGCGCTGGTAAAGTGTAGGTTTTGGTACAACAGGCTGAATTTCAGTGTATTGCTTAAGTGACAATGACTGTTCACAATGCATTTGTATATTATCTGATAGTTGGCTCATAACTGACATTGACCACGCCCCAAATTCTAAACTAGGTGAACAATCAACTGCAACTGTTGTCTTGAAATTTTATTCTTGAAAATTTATAACATTTCCTGTTTTCTATGATTTTAATAAACGTATATTTTCACTCATTTTGTAAGTAAACTAATCAATTCATGTAATATAATTCACAATATTCAGTGATGAGAATGACCGTGACCATCAAGTCCATCAACCAATATCAAATAAACTATTCGAAACTAATAACTAAGACCTGGCTACCGGGAAAGGAGGACTTGCATGCGCTTGAATGATCCTGTCACGGCTATGTCATGTATTTAATAGATACGGGAGTTATAATTTCGCTTAAGTGTGTGTATCTTGTCACGCATTTCACTGTATCTTAATATACAGCAATTTACCATTACTGCATGGGGTAAAATCATAGTTACGTGAGTTATATGATAGTGCCGTACTAGTAATTGGTAGAATATATTTAAAAAATTGTAAGTTCTATGTATAAAGGACGTTAAAAGAATACAAAAAACACTTATTACGCGTAACTCATGTATCTTAAGATAGCGTATATTGGTCTGACACGGCAGATATATCTGTACTAACATTATAAAGAGGAAAGATTTGTTTTTTGTTTGTTTGTAACGAATAGGCTCCGGAACTACTGGACCGATTTGAAAAATTCTTTCACTGATGGGAAGCTACTCTCTTTGCGGTGAACATAGGCTATTTTATTCCCGTATTCCCACGGGAACGGGAACTACGCGGGTGTAACCGCGTGACGTCCGCTAGTCTATACTTATAATAAAACTGTTGAGGGTCGAGAGTCTGTACATGGAAGATATTTTGAAAATTTCAATTGTAGGGCGTTCTATAATCGATTCTGAAGCCGAATATGTAATTTAAAATTTTCATGTCTGTCTGTCTGTCTGTCTGTCTGTATCCCGAATAAGTATCACGCCGAAACTACTGAACCGATTTGAATGATACTTGGTACATTCCGAGCTTATAGTCCGAGGAAGGTTCTTGGATACTTTTGATCCCGATATTTGGCGCGGTTCCTGCGGGAGAGGGGATGAAAGATAAAATGGTTTTTCAGCTGTAAGTTCTCACCGTGTGATCCGATTTCAAATATTTTTTTAGTGTCAGTAAGGGAATGTTTTTAACATTGTTCCACACAAGTTTCATTATTGAGAGTTTCGTAGTTCAGAAATTAGAGGCATCTCAACTTTTCGAATTCAAGGGTTTCTTTGAATGTGAGGGTAAATCTAAACTGGCGTGTTGGCTTAATCATTAAAGAGTTTAATGATTAAGACTATTGTAAAACAAGCTCTTTTATGATTAAGCAAACAGGGCAGTTTCATACGCTCCCTTGATTCTGTTGAAAAAATACCTGTCCTTTCATACACCTTATGTGGCGTATACGAAGTTGCGAGGGTCAGCTAGTACATAATAAAATAATAGATAAGTCAAAACTGTACATTGGAAATATAAAACAAAATACACGTTGGGTATTCAACATAAGATACCGAAGTCGAAAATATAGTTAGATTTTTTTTAACTGTTTGTCGGTTTGTCTGTTTGCTTTGCTTTGTCCGGAAGGATCTCGAAAAGTACTCAATAGATTTGATTCAAGTTTTGCACAAATATTAACTAGGGGTAGGGTCTTCTAATAGGCTATATATTATCACGCTACATATCCTAGGGGCTAAGCAAAGAGCAATCAAATTGGCATTATTACATAATTTTCAACAGCTTACTTACTTACTTACTTATACCAAGACTTCTACTAGGGCATTTGTGATATCTATTTTAATATGATTTTATTTAATGTTTACATGACTACTTGAATCATGAGCAACTATGGGTGAAATACTCGTCAATTTATTAACCGACTACAAAAAGGAGGAGGTTACTCAATTCGACCGTATTTACAGAGTAAAATCAGAATTCTAAGGCCTTCATTTTAAGGAAATAAGGATCTGATAATGGCAGCCCAGAAAAATTGAGGGGATAATATAAAATAAATAAATAAATATTTGTGGACATTTTCACACACAACATCATCTAGCCCAAATTAAGCTAATATAAGCTTGTGCTATGGGATCTAGACGACTGATATACATATCTTTACTTATAATAAAACTGTAGAGGGTCGAGAGTCTGTACATGGAAGACATTTTGAAAATTTCAATTGTAGGGCGTTCTATAATCGATTCTGAAGCCGAATATGTAATTTAAAATTTTCATGTCTGTCTGTCTGTCTGTCTGTCTGTCTGTCTGTCTGTCTGTATCCCGAATAAGTATCACGCCGAAACTACTGAACCGATTTGAATGATACTTGGTACATTCCGAGCTTATAGTCCGAGGAAGGTTCTTGGATACTTTTGATCCCGATATTTTGCGCGGTTCCTGCGGGAGAGGGTATGAAAGATAAAATGGTTTTTCAGCTGTAAGTTCTCACCGCGTGGTCCGATTTCAAATATTTTTTTAGTGTCAGAAAGGGAATGTTTTCAACATTGTTCCACACAAGTTTCATTGTTGAGAGTTTCGTAGTTCAGAAATTAGAGGCATCTCGATTTCGAATTCAAGGGTTTCTTTGAATGTGAGGGTAAATCTAAACTGGCGTGTTGGCTTAATCATAAAAGAGCTGAATGATTAAGGCTATTCTAAAACAATTCAGTCCGCGCCGAAGGCGTGGACTGAATTGTTTTAGAATGGACTTAATCTTTCAGCTCTTTTATGATTAAGCAAACAGGGCAGTTTCATACGCTCCCTTGAGTCTGTTGAAAAAATACCTATCCTTTCATACACCTTATGTGGCGTAAACGAAGTTGCGAGGGTCAGCTAGTCTACTTATATATTTCTAAATACTTACATATAATACATAGAAAACACCCGAACTCCGAAACAAACATTTATGGATCACACAAATATTTGGACCGACCTAGGAATCGAGCCCAGGACCTCCATCGTCGCAGGCGGTATCACTTCCGACCACGCTACAGAGGCAGTCGATCCTTCGAAAATTGAAGGGGAAATTTATGTGTTAGTTAATGTTTTCATTAAGTAAGTAGGTAGGTAACTACTTTCTCGATTTGATGATGGAGTCTCACAGAACTCTTCAACGATGAGCAGCAATAACCTTGTGTTTGGGCTTTAACATTTGTGTTGAAGACGACTACTTTGCGCCTAGATAGATTATTCAGTCCTATCACTTAAAACTGGAAAATAAAAAAAATCGGCCAAGTGCGAGTCGGATTCGCGCACAGAGGGTTCTGTACCGAAAAACGGCAAAAAGTCAGGTTTGTTCTATGGGAGCCCTCCGTAAATATTATTATTTTCTGGTTTTAGTATTTGTTGTTATTGCGGCAACATAAACATAGAATCTGTAAAAATTTCAGCTCTCTAGCTATCACAGTTCTTGAGATACAGCCTTGTGATGGACAGACAGACAGACGGATAGCGAAGTCTCATGGGAAGGGTCCCATTTTTTACCCTTTGGGTACGGAACCCTTAAAAACCTACTTCAAACACAGAACTAAAGGGGAACGCTTATTCACTGTGACAAGCAACTGACAGCTGTCTCCAGCAACTGACAGATGTTTCCATTTTTTTATTACTCTTATTTATTCATAATTACTTTAGTTTTAATATCTTACAGTGGGCGCACACTAGGCGACAGTCGCGGCGACATGTCGCGGCGCCTTGTCGCGCAGTGTGCGCCTGCATCGGGCGACTTGACGCCGCGACATATCGCCGCGACTGTCGCTGGCGTCTTCGCAACGCGCGATAAGGAACTTTGTTCCAAAAGCCTGTCGCTGGGCGACTGTCGCCGTGTCGCCGCGACAATAGCGCGACAGACGCGGCGACTCCCCTTGCTTGTCGCGGAGTCGCGGCGACATGTCGCCTAGTGTGCGGAGCTTAGAACAAAATGTATGTAATTTGGCGCCAGCAGCTTGTCGCCGCGACATAATTATCACCGCGACAAGACGCCTAGTGTGCGCCCACTGTTAGTGTTACTGTTAATACCCTGTTAGTGCCTGTAGCTGTGTTATGGTCTTCAGTCATTCGATGTCGCCATAAATTTTCATCAGAACGATAGTGACGTCATAAGTAGTCAGGAAAAATGAATTAATTAATTCGCTATTCAATGTAAGCTGGCTGACAAAGGAACCCTAAAAAATATTGTGATATGAAATATTCGACACCAACGAGTTTATTATTAAGAGGACGTATGACGCCAAATGCACTATTATCTTGATCTAGATCTCAGGACTCGTGAGGTCTGATGAACTAACATTACAACACAAGCTACTTCAGTTCATGAACTAAAGATCTACTAGCCTGAAAACACGATTACTTAAAAAAAACCTCGATACTTTTAAATTTTAAAAACAACTCGTTTTAGTTAAACTTTAGGCTGGATCTCTATAATTATCTTTTATTTGGATATTATTTTTAATGTATAAGAAAGACAATACTAAAAACTTCATTTACACTAGTCGGTTTTTTTAATATTTATAATAGTTTTCTTTTTATCTGTAACTATCTGTTTTTTAGCTTTCATATCATTTCGCTAAACGCGCTCCAAACCTTCTCTCTCTTTCTTTCCTCACGAAATCTGTATGCGCTATCCTCTACCGATTACGATTAGTCTGGCTGCGCGCCTTGTAGGAAGCGGACCTATGCCCGATTGCGTCACACAATGCTCAATTACGACATCGATAGATCGATTAAAAAACTTTTGAATTCCTGAAGTAAGCTGGGGGGGGGGGGGCGATGGCTGTAGGTGCATAAAATCTTAATTTGTGTAAATAATAAATGTAACTAATTATAAAAGTTATAAATAAAAAGATCAAAAAAATGACTAAAAAGGAACATAAAAAACGTTTTTCGCTCGTAGAACGAGAGAAATAAAAAGCGTATTGATTGTTTACTATCCGATGTATATTTTTTTTATCTTACTTAGCTTCTTCACGATGGACTAGGTCGCATGATTTGGCATATTATCTCCTCGATATAATATTGTTGCCACCGAGAATCATCTAAGTTCCCAATGGCGTTACGGAATGCCTGTACCAGGACCTCGTTCGTTGGTCAGCACCTGCACTGCTTCAAGTGATGTCGGCCTGGGCCTAGAAGATCTTCATGGGGCCCAGACCTTATCTGCATATTAGCATCTGCCCAGTTGCCTCCAAGCCCAACCATATTTCAAACCAGACGCAGCTTTTATTGGCTGCCAGGAGCAGCAGCTATGAATTGAATTTTCATCCCCATTGGCAAAGTTGAGAGCGACTGCTGTCTTACCTCCCCAAGCTCGATAGGTTGCCTAATTGAATTTGACGCTTTCTAGGAACAATAATAATAAACCGGCCAAGTGCGAGTTGAACTCGCGCATGAAGGGTTCCGTAGCAGCAAGTAACATAATGTAAAAGTTCGTGTAGTTCGTTGTAACTTTCATTGATGTTCGCAGTGGTAGTGATTTTTCTCGGCGAAAATTGCGGTATATGACGTTTTAAAAAAACACGACCATCTTGATTTCGTTCAAACCAATTTTCTTTGGTAGATTTTATCACAATGTATTAAAGATATTTATCATTCTCTTAGTTTAGAAGTTAGAGGGACACACACACACACACATTTTTCCACTTTGGAAGTGTCACTTGCGCAAACTATTCACTTTAGAAAAAAAATATGTTATACACCTCAATAGCATTTTTGGAGACCTATCTATTGATACCCCACACGTATGGGTTTGATGAAAATAAAAATTTTGAGTTTCAGTTCTGAGTATGGGACCCGCAAAATTAACTGCTTTATTTCTCGTTTTATACAAAAATCTTGATGGTTCGGTTCGATTCGGTTCACAGAATACTCTACTTACCAAGTTTTACCAGCATAGGCCTTATAGTTTCGGAGAAAAGTGGCTGTGACACACGGACGGACAGACAGACAGACAGACAGACATGACGAATCTATAAGGGTTCCGTTTTTGCCATTTGGCTACGTAACCCTAAAAATGTCATACAAAACCCAGAAACCGCCACTACTGTCCTATAGTCGCCTCGCTGTAACAAGGTGCGTATGACAGTTGGCAGTATGACGTTGATATCTATCAGTACCACATTACTAGGGATGTGTCGATATGCAATTCATGTTTAGAATCCTACGATAAACGAGATAAATCACGTTCTGTTTGTTATTGTTATGAAAATTATTGCTATATTTATTTTTGAATTAACTAAACAGCTTACAAAACCGGCCAAGTGAGCAGAGGTCTCCGTACCGAAAAACGACAAACAATACGTTTGTTGTATGGGAGCCCCCTTAAATATTTTTTTTTTGTTTTTAGTATTTGTTATTATAGCGGTAACTAAAACACATAATCTGTGACAATTTCATCTCTCTAGCTATCACCGTTCACAAGGTACAGCCTATCAAAAGACCGGGTAACTTCGCAAGAAAAAAAAGAAGGTAACCGAGAAGAGGAAAAATATTAATAATAATAACTCAATAATGTACTTTTTACAATAAAAGTTGGAACTACGGACAATGTACGTTTTGTTTTATCAAAATATCGACTATCCATCGTAGATGTATATAATCCCATCACTAAAGACATCGTTGGTGTTACGTTATACTCAACAATTTGTTAAATTTTTCTTCCAAATTCATTTTATTTGTAGACTAGAATATTCTGGTTGAGTTTAATTTTATATACAACAGTGATTAACGATTTAATATATTATGAATGGGATGTAGCTGAAATACTAAGTTCCTAATTGTAATTCACGGCAACTTTCAAGAGTGAAACGAAACGCGATCGACAACTGTCATACGCACCATGCTACACCGAGATGACTATAGTCAATTAGATAAAGTTTTTTGTTGTTGGGTTCTTTAGTAAAGTAATAAAATCCGTTTAAAATTTTACTTTACTTTAATTTGTTTTGTTGTGCTCGAACCACCAGGATTGTCCCGCACTGATGGCAAAAGACCAGATGGTCTGACCCTGGTGCCTTGGAGGAATGGCAGGTGCTTGGTGTGGGACGCAACATGCGTCAATACTTTTGCTGCCAGTCACCTTGCTCGCACCGTTCACACACCGGCAGCCGCAGCAGAGGATGCCGCCTACAAAAAGCGACTAAAATACGCGGGGATAGAGTCGCAATACCTTGTAGTACCGGTGGCCGTGGAAACTATGGGCTGTTGGGGGGTCGAGGCCAAGGCTTTGATTTCGGAGATAGGGCGTAGAGTACGTGATAAGACTCGGGATGCCCGCGCCCGGTCATATCTGGTGCAAAGGATAGCCATAGCCATACAGAGAGGCAACGCCGCGAGTGTATTGGGCACATTTGGGCCAGGTATGGGCGGGGGTGGGTTATCCCGTACAGAATATGTAGGTTAACTTGACCAGGTCCAGCCATGAAGGAACGGGTGAATATTTTTATTTATTTTTTTGTGTTTAATTGTGTGTGTAAATTGTATGTTGACTTTTTATTTAATGTAAATTATATTAGACAATAAAGAGGTCAGATATGCTAGTTTTTATTTGTTTTGCACTAATCGATGATAAATACCTCATCAACATAAATAATCTTGTTCCTCTGCCTCTCCCAAAGATCTCTGGCAACGGTCTTGTGCTGCTCACTTCAAGCAGACTTCCTCGACTTGTGGGGGAGCCTGCCCACTCTGTGTTTACTTTACGCGGCTTCCATTCAAATACCTTTAAATCGGTAGAAGTCCAGCATGGCATTCATGGAGATTTCCACACGCTAAACAAAAAGACCGTCGAATCTGTGCAGAGTAACGTAACAATTAGTTGTTGTTTTCCTTGACTGTTGTACGTTAGGATTGAGGAGTCGAAGGTGTACGGTAAGGTTCTCTCCTGCCCCTCCTTTATTATCTTTCTGAAATACATACCTAGTGCTTCTGTTTCTGATTAAGTGAATTTTCGAACGTCCTGGGTATAAATAAATAAATATTCACACAACGCTATCTGATCCCAAATTAAGCTAGGAATAACCTGCTTGTGTTATGGGTTTCAGACTACGGGTATTAATACTTATATACTTTAAAACACATACATATTTTACATAGAAACACCCAGACTCTTGAGACAAACATTTATGGGTTGGTATCACTACCGACTGCGCCACAGAGGCAGTCAGTATCCTTCCGAGGCTTTAGCCAGGGCTCCCAGCCTGTAGTGTGTAGGTAGACTCAAGTAGACTGTTAGGTAGGATACATGTGATTTTTAGTCGGTAGGAGTCCGGCATAGCATCAATGAGGATTTTACCTCACGTAAAAAAACAGAAGCCGGCATGGCATCAGGATTTTCCTCACGTTTAAAAAAAACGTGAATTTACGAATCGTGTTACTTACTCTTTTTAAGATCAGTCTGATCAAAATGGCAGACGTGGATATGTTTCGAGTCGCAAACATTCTGGTGATAACTACGATAATAGTTATCGTTGGGCTGATTCGACCTCATCTAAATGATGAATCACATGTCTTCTGTTATTTAACAGTCAGATCATTTCTACTATTCAATTCAATAGTTTTATACAGGCCCTTCCAAACTTGATATAGTGCCTTGCGTAAAAGGAGATGATTTTCAGTAAATAATTGTTTTCAGCATGATATATTATGGCTGGGCGGCTATGGGTATGATAAGAGGTGACGCTTTACTATTATTTATTATATTATAGATACTATACTACGATAAGAGGATGCCTTACGAATATCTAGATTTAATCATTCATCATGTGGTTCTGAGACGGTGTCGTAGAAATTTTGATGTAATTTTTAATTTTAACCTACATATTAATCTACTCAGCCTATAGCAGTCCACTGCTGAACGTAGGCCTCTCGCAGTTCACGCCACAGTACGCGATCCTGTGCCTTTCGCATCCAGTCCCAGCCTGCGACCTTAACCAGGTCGTCGGTCCATCAGGCGAGTCTGGCGAGATATCTGGCGAGATACATACTTAACCATAATCATTCGATCTGCGATAATGATTTAGTTGTCATACTAATTGCGTTTAAATATTATCTGTCTCTGGGAAATGAAATGATTATACCTAGGTATTTGTGCAATACTTATCACTCAGACTCAGCTGAGGTGCTTTGGCGAAATGAATCACAAATTTGGGATATACTCTCCACCTCCACGTCACACAGATACGTCATCTTTCGATAATGGGAATGCACCGCTGCAACACTGTACAGCTCGCGCCACATAAAGGACATAGCCCACTTAAACGACTCGGCTCCAACACCGCTCCCACCCAACACTGCCCTAAAAGAAGACTACTGCTCGCAGTCTACGCGGCGACAGCTAGCACGCACCCTGCAGTCCACACGGCGACAGCTAGCAGACGGCCAGCTGTCCACCCGCCGCCGACCGCTCTACTTGAGTAGGTCGTCAGGAGTAAAACGTCTAGATATAGCGAGTACCTCAATTTAATAAATTATTCCAAGCATTTAATTTGTTTTCTGGCATTTCTTTCTCCTACTTTATAAACAATGTTATGATATTATAATTTTATTCACTTTCAATATCTTTCTTATTCTTACTTAAATAAAATGTCTTTTATAATAATCCTTACATGCCGACACGTTATCACTGACAATGAGAAAGTATACATTCGCAGTGATCTCTTGAATCCAAGCAAGTAAGTAGGTATTAAATTAAATTAAATTAAATTAAATTAAATTAAATTAAATTAAATTAAATTAAATTAAATTAAATTAAATTAAATTAAATTAAATTAAATTAAATTAAATTAAATTAAATTAAATTAAATTAAATTAAATTAAATTAAATTAAATTAAATTAAATTAAATTAAATTAAATTAAATTAAATTAAATTAAATTAAATTAAATTAAATTAAATTAAATTAAATTAAATTAAATGAAATTAAATTAAATTAAATTAAATTAAATTAAATTAAATTAAATTAAATTGAATTGAATTGAATTGAATTGAATTGAATGGAATTGAATTGAATTGAATTGAATTGAATTGAATTAAATTAAATTAAATTAAATTAAATTAAATTAAATATCAATTTATTTTCAGATTACAATTGTCCATAGGTATTATTGTTAGTATTTGGGTGTTAGTAACAATAGTGCTTAAGTAACTATGTTAGTATTGTTAGTTTTCGCAACTATAATAAACAATTTTAAAGTAATATTAACTACCAGTTTAAGTACAAAAGTAGTATTAACTACCAGGCACCAACTTAATCATAGAACATGAACGACAGTAGTAGAAAAGTGTTAAACGGTAACCCATTCGTGTCGTATTCGTATACATTGCTATTAAAATACATAGTAAATAAAATAATCGAAATTATATTATAAAGGACATAATTGATTACCAATGCTATAGACATGAAAAAGAATAGAATTGGTGTAGTATAAAGAACAGCATTTTTAACGAAACTAGACAAAACAATGCTATGAAAGAAGGCGGCGAGAAATGGGATACTCCACACTAACAAATTCGCTTTAGAAATATGACGGTTGTAAATTTTTACCTTATCTAAATACAAGATATAAAACAGTAGAAGTAACCAGAAGTTAAAACAAACTCGAAAGAATAAATACATAAAACTAGAAGTGATACTGATTGCTGTGATATAATGCTCACTGATGATCGCTGTGCTGCAAAACAAATTAATAGTTTTGATCACAGCGTTCATTGTATTGGTGAAGAGGAGACACATGAGTATGTAGTTCTTGAACCACCTGAATTTTCTTATGAGGATCCATGATGTTAAACCGATGAATATAGTAAGTGCAGAGTATATGATATAATTTATTTCTATGTTCGTATATGGTACTAATAGATAAAACACTTCACACACTGTATTATTTTCACCTTTTTCTGTAATCTTATACAAAGTTGTTGATGGAGTATAACTAAACGTGGTTGATAGGGTTGATACAGCTACCGTATCCTTGGACATGATAGTTAAAGACACGTCCACTGCAATCGACGACACTCTTGTTTTGATACTAGTAAAGTTATAGTTACGCGAAGTTAGAGGAAAATCATGCATGTTAAAACTATAAGGATAAGAAGTATATATACTATTTTTGTTTTCCTTTATGTTGTTTGTTGTTTTACATATCGTGCGTGCCGAATAAAGCATTTATTTATTTATTTATTTAAGTACCTGTGTTATGCAATTTACTAATTTACTGAGGAGTTGGGTATCACGCAGACTATTTGATGCATTAGCCAGTAACAGATCACCATGTAGTGAAAATAACATCAAATCACCTAACTGTACCTAGGTACATCCAGTTTCCGATAAATCGGACCACCGAATTTTAGTGAAATCCCTTCATCACTCAGGAAGTGAGCTGATGATCTGCAAAATTCATAGCTGTGAACCATCCCCGACACTTCGGCTTTCGATCATAGACAACCGACAAATTGGCCTATCTGTTGAGCTGCTAGCCTACAATGCCATAGGTCAAACTTATAACATTTCTCGTTTTTCGGCGGGGTTAATTAAACTGCCAGTAATTAGGTAGACGAAATACGAAAGGTACCAAATAAGGTGGTAGAGCTAAGCTAAAACCTTAGTGTAAGCTGAATGGAACGGCTCGATCTCGGTAGTTAAGCACGAACCATCCGGACATTTCGACGTAAAACAAGAGATCTGTTGTTGTTTTTCTAGTAGATAATGACGTCTATTTCTTTTTCGAAAAAACTTTCTTGACTGTCACGATATGAAAGAAAAGTAAGAAACAGTCGTAAAATAAATATTTATAAACTTGCGGTGTCCGCGATGTGACATTACTGATCACTTCCGGCAGTTTGCACTAAACTGATCGAAAATGCCGGCAGGTTTAAAGGGCTACGAAACAGACTTTGTCCGCCATCGCAATTCCTCCCGTGGGTTTGGGTTTTATCTCATTTCTTGGGGGGATTCGGGTGTATCGGGATGGGAATAGGGTAGTATTCTATTTCTTTGATGGGTGATGAGACACGCCATCGCCCTGATCTGCTTCTGTAAGACCGGCATGATGACAACTCGTCGTCATGGAGGCGGGTAGTTCTGAGCGTATTGCAGTGTGCGACGACTCTGACGTCGAGTTTCCTCTCCCGCTGCTTCTTTCGCAAACACAACTTGCTCACAAAAGACTCAGCGGCTTCATATTTTCTCCCATTGAAGACAATAGTCTCCAGCGTGAGAACATCTACGCCCAGGCCCGCAACGATGTTGCAGTTCAAATGCTGAGCACTCCGCCTGTGCATGAAGCGCCGTATTATCGCTGCAGTCACCGCAGTGCTAGTACTCGGGTGTTAACATATGCTGTGTACGTTGCAGATACTGACTGATGCACTCGTGTTTAAAATAAAACAAGGTACTTAGTAAGCCGGTAAGTATCTGTGACTTCGGTAGGTGAGGCTGCCATGGTGTATTTCCAGTATTTTCCAGCCACTCCTCCCCCATGCGCGTTTTCACAGCCTCAACAGTGCAGTCTCACACTTTAGTTCCGGGGCGCAGGGACTTAATTTTAAAGTACGTTTTTTTTATTTTCACTAAATAACCAAAAATTATTATGTACTTCAGTATAATGGTGTTCCCAAACTGGCTGTTACAAAATGTTACACATGTTGTTACGAGTTGTTACAATCTGTTTAGAATTGACAGATGTTTAGTGTGCTCCTAACATTGATTATATTATAACGTTGCGATCAAAATTAATGTACGCTAATGTTAGTTAACACTGGTGATCAAATTTTCACCAGGTAATGTCATTTAAGATTCTGTAAAAAAATTGTGGGAGTACCGTAACTCACAGCCCAGCGCCTAGCCAGACGCCAGGCGCCCCCTCGGTCCTGGCGCCCTAAGCTTCAGCCTAGTTAGCTTATGGGTAAATCAGGCCCTCTTCACCTTATTTAGGACTCTCAGTTTCCTCGAGTCTAATCCAATTCATCCTACTTAATCCTACTAATATTATAAATGTGAAAGTTTGTGAAGCTACTTGGATGTTTGTTACTCAATCACGCTCTAACGGCTTAACAGATCGGGCTGAAATTTGGTACCGGGATAGATTATAGTCTGGAATAACACATAGGCTACTTTTCATTCCGGGAATATGTTCCCATGGGAAGCGGGAACGGAACCCAAATTTTACGCGGGCGAAGCTGCAAGCATCAGTTAGTCTCTCAATATAATTTTAGTTATTGAGCTGACGCCAGACGTCTATGCAAAGGATGTCCAGATTATCCTTAATTGCAATTGTCGTATTCTAAAGAGAGGGTAGGGGTAGGAAATGGATTTAATTAGCTGTAAACGCACGCCTATGTTTTACGGATCCCCATTGGGAAATGCGATCCAGGTCCGTGTTGAGATCAGCCACAAGATGCCGTCTCCTCTTCTTAACGACGGTTTGGATTTGGAAATACCTGCCAAATCAGCCTATGGCAGTCCACTCCTGGACGTAGGCCTCACCCAATTTACGTCACAACACACGGTCTTGTGCATTCCGAATTCAGTCCCAGCCTGCGACCCTTTCCAGATCGTCGGTCTATCTGGCAGGTGGACGTCCTACCCTACGTTTGCCAATTCGCGGTTTCCACTCCAGAACTCAAACTAAGAAATACTCCACTTCAGAAATACCTATGCATACCATGATTTGTTTATGTCCCACGTTATAGGATTTGAACCTATTGCCGTGTTGAAATGGATCGGTGCAGGTTGTGACTACCATTTGAAATGCCACATATTGTAGAACACTGAGTCATAGGCGCTACAAGCTCTTCCTGGGACATCCTTCCGAGGGCTTACCCGGGGCGCCCGACCATAGGCTGTTGGGCGTTACGTGAGGTTTTTTAGTCGGTAGGAGTCCGGCATAGCATCCATGATGGATTTCCCTCACGTTAAGAAAAAAAGGGACTGCAAGCTCTTCTTTTTATCTCGAAAAAAAAACAGTTTTCTCAATACGAACTTGTTCCCTTTTATCACGGGAATTCTTTCCTGTGGGAAACGAAAACGGAATTTCACTGCACGTGTATGGAGTAGGGATTGCAACCCGGAAAACCGGATCCGGTATCATTTTACGTCCACCGGATCCAGCTCCCGGATCCGGTGTTTGCATATTTTGGCAAACAACCGTGCCGTCCCCTTTTCTAAATTCTCATAACTTTGATTACATATATTTTTCCATATTCCCAACCGTTTACCAGACCGGCGTACCAGAAAAAACTCTCCGGTAATAACCGGAGAGTTTTTTCTGGTACGCCTTAGAGATGATGGGACTATTAGTTTGTATTCTTAAGAAACAGCTTAGGTCCACGTACTCTACAACTGCTTTCTTGACTGGACTAGGGGGCTCCCATTCCGTTCATAAAACATGATTTTTGAAATAAGCCTTCTTTAGGCGCGACTAGAGAGTAACTCAGATTTTTTTTCTGACGGAAGTAAATAATTTTGAATAGCGGACACTACACATCATTTTCTTTACGTGTGGGAATCCTACATAGATGCTATGCCGGACTCCTACCGACTTAAACCACACGATTTCTTACAACTGTCTAATACCGGGAGTCCTGGGTAAACCCTAGGAAGGATGTCTCAGGGTGGACTATTACCATAACTTTAAGAATTTAGTTTTAGTCTCGAAACTTTACTGGTTTTTTTTAAACTTTACTTTTCTATATAGTTGCCCGTATAAGCGGTATCGTTTTTTAAATCTTACACTTCATTAATAGTTCATGTTGAAATAAAAAAAGAAAGCAATTTGGTTTACTCAATCCGGTCGGATCCGGTCGGACCCGGCCGGATTTGCGAAATCCGGTACGGATCCGGCCGGATCCAAAATGACACCGGATTGCAATCCCTAGTATGGAGCCACTAGCAGTAGCTAGTCTTCATAAATAATCAAACATCATAGCTGAACATATTAATATTGACTTTAATGAATACGACATTGATAAGGTAAATTAAACATACATTACGATACTAAAGTAACAATGTTTTTTACAAAATGTTGTAAAATATACAAGTGATAAGATCACCGTTTACCGAACATAATAAAAGTAGGTAAATAGATGCAACACCTAAATACACGTAGAAAGTTGTTACGTGTAGACGCTATCAGTACTAAACAATTATAATAATAATAAAATAGTCATTTGATTTGACAACAACAGCGGTGTTGCACTCTCGCCTACATCAATCTTGAAAATTTAAGCTCTCTAGCTATCTCGGTTCCTGAGATACAACCTCGTGACGGACAGACAGACGGACGGCGAAGTCTCATGAATAGGGTCCCGTTCCTTCCCTTTGAGTACGGAACCCTAAAAAACAGTGAGTACTATCGAGGAACAAGAATGACAAGAAAAACGCCAAACACATAAAGCCACGTAATTAGCTATTCGTAGTAACATGGTAATGCATGTACCTACTATAATTATTATTGACAACGTCTCGTACGTTATTAGTTACTAGGTCGAATGAATAGATATTAGATTAACTAATAGAAATTAGTTGAGACATAACACTTGTAAAGAAACCAATATAAGAGAAAATTATACTTAGCTTTCGAACATAGGTAAATGTTCCAAAAATTTGCAATCATCGTTGAATCTGCAACTATGTACACAAACTTAATATCCTACTACTAAGATGTTTTGATGTTTGTTCCTCAATCACGCTCTAATCGCTGAACGGATTGGGCTGAAATTTTAAACAGAGATAGCTAATAGTCTAGAATAACACATACGCTACTTTTCATTCCAGGAATATGTTCCCACGGGAAGCGGGAACGGTACCGAATTTCGCGCGGGCGAAGCTACGAGCATCAGAGTCATTAATAAATATTAGTAATCCCGCCAGACGGGCCGACGACCTAAAAAAGGTCGCAAGCAGGGACTGCATGTGGAAGGCGCAGGACCAAGGACTGTGTGTTGTGACGTGAACTGGGACAGGTCTACGTCCAGCAGTGGACTTCTATAGGCTATTTGATTGATACAAAAGTTATGTATCACCTGGATTCAGGTCGCCCGGGACCACTTGACAGACACATCATGGGATACATTGCGCAATCGACAAATCAGGGGATATAATTACTAAATTCTGTAGAACGAGAGAAAAAAAACAGATATAGATCTAAGTGTTCTCGTATATTCTTAAAGCTAAAAAAAATTTGACACTTGACCACACACATCAGCCGGAAGTGAGTTCCACAGCCTAACCGCATACATAGATAGTAAAAGAATGAGAAAAAGAGTGGGCCAAATTTCGATTTTTTAGAGAAACCACAAAAATCTTTAAGTATAGGTAAGGTGCTAAAGAACAAGTGCTCAAAACCAAAATGTCTTTTGTATTGTTTAAAACACAAGTTCATTTTCTCGGTAAAATATCTATTTGAAATGACATTCTGTTGATCAACATCAATGGAAATCTAAGAAATACACAGCCTACTAATTGTGTATTTTTTAAATTTACATAGATGTTATATAAGAATAACATAATAACGTACCTATCGTCCTATCAGAAGGTTCAGAGCTAAGCAAACACTTCTTGATATCATAGGTTATTTGTCACGTACAATCTAAAACATTTTTCATCATTTTCTAATTGTTTTTGCTAATACCTTGACATCTGTATCAGCCGAAACAAGCACCGGCGTTTTTATTGCCTTTGTATATATGATTGACGCAATCATTGGAACATTACAAAATACACTTACATTAAATGCCATCAGCATCACATTCCAAACATCATGAAGATTGATGAACTAAAAATAGTTATTTACTTACAGGTTGACCATGCAAAACTATGTTTTCATCACTCGTTAATATTTTAACACCTTTAAATTCATTTTCGATTTCTGTCAAAGTCCTGTCCTTAGTCTCAGGCATGATAAAATACAGTATAAATAAACATATAGCTATATTTATACCATATGTTCCATAAACACCACCTACACCAGTTTTGTCCAATAAAATAGGAGTAAGTGTTAATAGTACCGTGTATATAGATGTGAATACAACACCAGCTAAACATGATCCGTAACCTTTGTGTTCCAGAGGAAGCATTTCACCGATTAATGCAAAGCTTAAAGGTATCATACTAATATTTACTATAAAAGTATGTAAAACAATTAAGGCTGGTGCCAGCCATTTCATATTAGACAACATGGAAACTATTACAATACAGATCGTAAGCATAATGGTTAATATACCAAACGAAAATAGAATTCTGCGTCTACTGAAGTATCGAACAATAATAGAGGAGGACATTAACGCAATAATAATAAATAAATCTGTCCCTATTGAGATATATATTGCTATTGACTTATTACTCACCAAGTCATTCATTATTTGTATAACAAATACCCAAAAGAAATGTTTACCACACAATTCTAGAACCAATGTTAGTAGACATACTATCAAAAATGGTTTCGTGAAGTCTTTTCTAAGTAGTAACCTGTAAAATTTTTCTGATTTCAGATTTGTTGCCGTCTGTGCTTGAGATGAATGCAAAAGATGCAATTCTTGCATTTTTAACTTACCATGGAGCCAAATAAATGAATTTTTGCTTTCTGTGAAGCGACCCTTCATAGCTAAGTATGACGGACTTTCCGGCCAGAATAGCGTAAAGACAATTGCTACTGCTGGAATGATAATGGAAAGTATGGCTATTTGACGCCAATTCCAAATGAGAGATAAAGAGTGACACATAAGTGCTCCTACAGCTGGTGCAATATTCTTGATTGTAGCAAAGTAGCCTCTTCTTTTAGGAGCAGAGTATTCACTTATAATTATAACCAATATAAATACACCACCCATGGCCTGTCCTTGAATGAATCTTGCGATAAAAACTGCTGTTACACTGTGAGCTAGTGCAATTATAATCCAGCCGATGAAGAGGAATAAACACAGAATGATAAAAACAACTTTTCGACCAAATGCTTGAAGAATGGGTGACAGTAGAAAAAATCCTGCAAAACCAGCAATACCGTTGCTTGTTGCTGAAAAAGAAACATTTTGATTAAGACTAATATCAAAGATAAAATAGTACTACATATAACAGTACTAATAACAAATCTAAATAAATTACGTTCACTTTAGAAAATGCCTTGCTCCAAACAATCAAGTTTATGAGATAAGATTTACTAAAGATGTACTGATATAATTTCTTAAAGCGCTTGTTTTTAAAGAAACTGTAAATATATGGAAGGAAGAGCCTAGCACTATATATGTGGTATGATAGGTGATGGTTGAAAGAGCAAATTATGTAAATTGTGTGACTTAAAGGCAATTTGGAAACACATATTATAGTGCTGACATTAGTTAAACTTATTTATCTGTACTTTGATGAATACTCCAATATCGGTTTGATGAATACTCCATTTACATAAATACATACATATACATATGATCACGCCTTTCAGACAGAGGCATACAATATGCCCACATTTCACCTTTTTTAATTTTGTCCCACGTAATAGGTGGTGAGCCGTATTGCCGTGTAGATATGATTACTCTATTTAACATTTAAAAACCAAAAATATTTTACAAAATTCTACTCCTATCTTTACTGCTTTGCCATAATTAGCTTAGCTACCTTTTAACAGATAACATGGTACAATTAATGATAACCTTATTATTTAACACATAGCGATGAAATTTAAATACTCACTTATGTAAGAAACCTGACGTTCTGTTGCTTCAATATCGGTTCCATTTCTTGATAATAGAGCAGGATATAATATGGAGGGAAATGCGACCATTTGTCCGATACTTAGAGCACATAGCAGAATTGCTGTTTGAACAAAGACCTGCAAAATTTCACCAATGCGTTTAATGTTGATTGTATTGCATAGTACTGAACCCTAAATATCTTCACCTTTGTATGGGGCTTTGGCATAGTCGCGGACATTTTTTTACGGGAATAAAAATACTGCTATTAGGTAGCTGACACAATGTAGAATCCTATGATTTATGGTTTGCTGAGTAGCCAGACAGTTAAAAAAAATTTGAAGAAATAAAATGAAAATCACATATTTTAATTCAACAGTCGAGTCGTCATTATAATCTATCCGTACATTTCAGCCAGTTCCACCCTGCCATTTGATTATGATGTCTTTGTTTAGTTCAGTTGCCTCTTTTTCTTTTCTTTATTTATATAGGTATCCTACCTACCTTAAAAATGAAAAAAAAGGAGACAAAAAAAAAACATTATACAAAAGTAGTAAGAATCATCACCACATCCCACTTATCCCTTAAAAACTCATCCTTTCTTCAGTCACACCCCTAACACTTTTCCCTTTTCCCCATCTCCTCAGATCGAGAAGTTGTGAGCATCCCTTAGCCCAGCTCTCGAAAAATAAGTATCACCCATCTAACAAAGGAAAAAAAAAACCTTAAAAGTGCGAAATTGATAGGACCGAAAAAGACTATCTAGCTTTCTATGTGTTGCTAACTTATCAACCCCGAAATCCAGAAACCCAGTTTTCTCCGTATCGGTGTAACTATTTAGTAATCTGTGGTATCGGGTTCAACTATAATATCATAATTTTCTATCTTTTTAAGAGGCATGAAATATAGGTACCTACAATTGAAAGTTCAGGGTTCATTGAGCCGAAGACAATCTATAATGCAGACGTCTTCATAATGTGTCGAAAGCACTACAGTATTTACCACAGCAATGCATTTTCTAATTTTGTTTTTAGAAAGAAAGAAGTAGTATTAATTAGCTAACAACTTTCACAATAGCAGGGCGAACTAATTACTAAAATCGAAGCAAACATACCTGTCTCCAAAAATATATATCGCCCATATTCTTATCATTTGTGAAAACCGTTCCAATAATGTTATTTGAGAATTTAAAAAAAAAAATTAAAATTAGCGAAAGTCGTGTTTCTGTGACACTATCTTACTTCTTACTATGTTTATAGTCGCCTCGCTGTAACAAGGTGCGTATGACAGTTGGCAGTATGACGTTGATATCTATCAGTACCACATTACTAGGGATGTGTCGATATGCAATTCATGTTTAGAATCCTACGATAAACGAGATAAATCACGTTCTGTTTGTTATTGTTATGAAAATTATTGCTATATTTATTTTTGAATTAACTAAACAGCTTACAAAACCGGCCAAGTGAGCAGAGGTCTCCGTACCGAAAAACGACAAACAATACGTTTGTTGTATGGGAGCCCCCTTAAATATTTTTTTTTTGTTTTTAGTATTTGTTATTATAGCGGTAACTAAAACACATAATCTGTGACAATTTCATCTCTCTAGCTATCACCGTTCACAAGGTACAGCCTATCAAAAGACCGGGTAACTTCGCAAGAAAAAAAAGAAGGTAACCGAGAAGAGGAAAAATATTAATAATAATAACTCAATAATGTACTTTTTACAATAAAAGTTGGAACTACGGACAATGTACGTTTTGTTTTATCAAAATATCGACTATCCATCGTAGATGTATATAATCCCATCACTAAAGACATCGTTGGTGTTACGTTATACTCAACAATTTGTTAAATTTTTCTTCCAAATTCATTTTATTTGTAGACTAGAATATTCTGGTTGAGTTTAATTTTATATACAACAGTGATTAACGATTTAATATATTATGAATGGGATGTAGCTGAAATACTAAGTTCCTAATTGTAATTCACGGCAACTTTCAAGAGTGAAACGAAACGCGATCGACAACTGTCATACGCACCATGCTACACCGAGATGACTATAGTAGTCTTGGTCCCGCACTCCTGTGCGGGCGAGTCGGTGCCGGAAGTAATTGCACGGAACATAAAAACAATGGAGTCGGCTAATTCAAGTACAAAAAAGACAGTGTAAGTATTTAAAAAAAATCTGTAAAATATAACACTGTCTTTAGACTTTCGATTTAATAGTAGAAAATTGCCGGTGATATTTTCAAAACAAAATTGTTTCAAAAATACTTGTTGATTCACATAAAAGAATAATCATTTTATTGAAGGTACTAATGAAAGAAAAATGAGTTTTTACTGAATGATGATGCTGTTGGGCGCAACAGCGCCAGGTCCTCGTGGTGGGTCTGGACGTGGACACTCTCTCGCTCGAGACCATGGTGCGAGCCATGCTCTCCAGCGGGAGTAAGTGGGACTGCGCCGCCTCTTTCTGCGAGCAGGTTATGCTCGTGAAAGAGACGGCGGGGCGGGAACGGGAGAGAACTCTCCCACCCAAGTTCCGCAGTCGGCAGCCTGGGCGCCGTCGACGTGTCTTTGCCGAGGACTATCGGCCTCCATGACCGGGGGCCTGAGGACGGTGAGAGGGCGGCTCACCGTCCTTACAGAAGCAGGCCCATGACGGCAGAGTGACGTGAGGAACTCATGCACGCCCCCCCTTAGAAGCGGGATTACACCCGAAACCCCCCAAAGACGCGGGATAGCACTCGAACCAGCCCCTGGGCGAGGCCGCAGTGGCGGCCGTGGGTCTGTTGGGAGTCCTGGGACATCCTTCTGAGGGCCTCACACCCATAGGCTGTTGGGCGTTACGTGACGTTTTTTAGTCGGCTATGTTTCATTCCCGTATTCCCACGGGAACGGGAACTACGCGGGTGAAACCGCGTGACGTCCGCTAGTTATGAAATATGAGAATCGTCGTGGCTGCAACGCGGCACAAGCGGCACGCAACATCAACGACGTTTACGGAGCTAACACTACAATCCAACGCACCGCCTGTTGCTCGCATTGGTTTGCTCGCTTTCGTTCTGAAAATTTCGACCTGAAAAATGAACCTCGCGGTCGTCCGAAGACTTTGGTCGACAATGACGAATTAAAGACGAACAATTCCCTAAACGAAAACTTACCCCTAGAAAAGTGATGGTCATTGTTTGGTGGTCTAGCGCGCCGGTGTGATTCATCACAGTTTTTACCAAACGGGGTGAGCATTGATGCAGATGTGTTCTGTGAAGAACTGAACACAATGATGGAGAAGCTGGCACAGCATTGATCAATCGCTCGTCTCCGCTGCTCCTGCACGATAATGCGCGACCTCATACTGCAGACGGTCCCCAAGTTGCAAGAACTGAGGTTGGAAGCTCTCCGTCATCCGCCAAACTCACCAGCCCTTGCGATACAGACTACTACTATTTCCAGAATTTGGATAACTTTTTGGCGGGAAAGAAATTCAATACCAAAGAGATAATACAAAATGCCTTTGAAGAATTTGTTTGAATGACGGCAATTTTATTTAATATTAATTTTATTTAATAATAGTCATAGGAAAGAATGTTTAATTGCTACCTGGTCAGGTGAAAATCGCCCCATAAAAATAGAACGAAATAAACGAAACCAGATATTATAGGAAGATTTCATGGTCCTCAAACTCTAAGTCTTCTTATCTCGATTGTATCCTTACTGGCTGAATTGTTGGATCCCAGACATTCATGAAACATGCCCCTAAGAGAAATTGACGTGGTTATTAAAAAGAGCTCAGTGATGTGAAAAGAAAGAGCAATTATATAACACCTGATTCCAAAAAAACAGCAATGTATCAAAAAATACTTTTGAAAATACGTTATTTATATGAGCCCCATTACCCCACTGGATCTAAAAGACATTATAAACGTGTCAGACTTGAACTGATTAAAGCCATGCACTGTTCTTATTTTAGCAGTAGTTTCTATCGGCCTAATGTAGTCATTTCTAATTTTTCATAGATTCATCGACAGCCTGTTGATGAATCCATGAAAATTGCTAATTATTTTAATAAATAAAAATATTTTAGAGTTCTTTTTTGTTTATTATTTCATAAAAAACGAAATTGAAGGCTTTATACACGGTCACATTCCAAAAGTATCACTTGGTCCCACGTAATAAGTTGAAGTGAACAGAGGCAGGCTATGGAAACCTGCTTAGACTTGACCTTCAACATGGCTTCATGACGACCTAACTCCTAAATGCCAAGATGGATTACTAACAAAACTTTCGGCCATCACGGGCCCAACCAACAAAATCCATTCTCGACGTAACTACTCGAAAGCGTAAATATAAAAATTTACTGGTGAAATGTCTTCTATCTCAAAATTTGTCATTTTTAAATATGAGACAAAAGATATTTCGCAAATAAGTTTCTGTCGACGTTTTCATCTCACACGATTTCGCCCTGATCTTGATCGATTACACAGAACAATAAACAAGTGTCAAGAGTTCCATTTGTTTATCTTCTGAGTAACAAAGTTCACGTTAATAGTATTATTAGTATGGGCGGAGACCCTGACGGCCAGCAATGTGGCTAGATTGCTGAGCCTGCAGAGGGCGATGGCCGTCAGGGTGATAAGGGGATACCGCACGACTTCAGATGAGGTGGCATGTTTCCTAGCCGGGACCGCTCCATGGGACCTGGAAGCGAGAGCCCTTGCGTCACTGTTTAGATGGCGCAAGGAGGCGCTGAAGCGGCGCCAAAGGCCTGCGTCTCGGGAAATCGAGGCCCAGCGGTCCCTGCTCCACCAGGAAACCGTGGATACATGGAAGGTGCGACTAGAGCAACCAAAGGGGGATTTGCCACAATCGCGGCCGTCAGACCGGTCATGGACGGGTTGCTGGAGAGGAGACACGGTACTCTCTCCTACCGGTTGTCACAGATACTTACCGGGCACGGTAGTTTCGGAAGGTATCTGTGACGAAGACACCTGGAAACCACGGTCGAGTGCCAGCAGTGCGAGGACCACTTCGATGACACAGCGCTCCACACGTTGGTGTAGTGAACGCAACAGCGCCAGGTCCTTGTAGTGGGTCTGGACGTAGACACTCTCTCGCTCGAGACCATGGTGCAAGCCACGATCTCCAGCGGGAGTAAGTGGGACTGCGCCGCCTCGCTCTGCGAGCAGGTTATGCTCTTGAAAGAGGCGGTGGGGTAGGTACGGGAGAAAACTTTCCCACCCGAGTTCCGCAGTTGGGCTAGCGACATGTCTTCTCCGAAGACTATCGGCCTCCATGACCGTGGGCCTGAGGACGGCGAGAGGGCTACTCACCGTCCTTACAGAAGCAGGCCCATGACGGCAGCGTGACGTGAAAAGTTCACGCACGCCCTTAGAAGCGGGAGCACACCCGAAACGCCCCAAAGACGCGGTATAGCACCCGAACCGCCACCTGGGCGAGGCCGCAATTGTGGCCGTAGGTCTGTTAGAAGTCCTGGAACATCCTTCCGAGGGCTTACCCGGGGCTCCCAACCATAGGCTGTTGGGCGTTACGTGAGGTTTTTAGTCGGTAGGAGTCCGGCATAGCACTCATGATGAATTTTATCTCACGTTAAAAAAAAATCTGTTATTAGTATCTTTTTCTTCATTCAGTCTTTTTAAGAAGTGGAGGCACTGGCGAGTGCGTGTCAGACTTTGATAGGATAAAGAGTGAAAAACTGGAAGATGAAAGCGTAAGGAGTATGTATGTAGGCTTAGTCAGTGAAAGGCTTGCAAACGCGAGCCTTTCCGACTTAGATGTGGATGAATGCTGGAATATTATGAAAGGAAGTATAGTGGATAGAGCAAAAGAAGCATGTGGGAGTGCAAAGAGACATGAACATTCGATAGGTGATGCCTGGTGGGATGCAGAGGTTTAATCCTGCGTAGCAAGAAAGAAGAAAGCGTGTTTGGATTATGTGTCATCTCATCATCTTGCCAGGATTTGGGATTGATGGTGCGCTGCTTCGTGCCGTGTAGTCTACATATGTGGGATGTATGGCATGTGTGCGGGTGGGCGGCAGCCTGTCCCCCTGGTCTAACGTCAACATTGGCATCAGACAGGGTTGCGTGCTGTCGGCCCTGCTGTTTGTCCTCTACCTGGACGATTGTCTTAAGAGAGTAAGATCGATGAATGTTGGATTGCGAATGGGTGACTTACTTGTGAATGTGAACTGTTTGCTGTATGCAGATGATGCCGTGCTCATAGCCGAATCGCCATCAGAACTATAGTCTCTAGTCACAGCGATGAAAGATGATAGTCTAATGAGAGGCTTACATTTGAACGCGACTAAAATGAAAGTGATGGTATTCGAAAGAGAAGAGGACAGAACGAATGCCAGGATAACTGTAAATGATGTAGTGCTGGAACAGGTAGATAAGTTTGTATATCTTGGATGTGCATTAAGCAGGGATGGACGGTACACCACTGATGTAGAAAGGAGGGTAACTGCGGGAAATAGAGTGAATGGAGCGTTAGTCAAACTTTTGGGTACCAAAACCCTAAGTCAAAAGGCCCAGCTCGCAGTACACAGTGCGGTGCTGATACCTACGCTAATGTATGGAAGCGAGAGTTAGGTACGGCAGGAAACGCATAAAAGTAGAATAAACGCGGTCGAGATGCGCGCGCTACGCAAAATCTGCGGAGTAACGCTCGCAGATCGCGTTCGGAATGAAGATGTAAGAAAGAGAGTTGGTATGGAAGAGAGTGTCGGTGTTAAAGTAAGGAAGGACATGCTACGATGGTTCGGGCATGTGGAGCGAATGGGTGATGAAAGAATGACAAAACAGATATACAACGCGAAAGTGGATGGACGTAGGAGTCGAGGAAGGCCACGACACACCTACCACGACCAAATTAATCGTGTGTTAGTTGAAGGTGGTGTCAAAGCCGAAGGAACCGACGTGCATGCATGAAAAGAAAAATGAAAGTTGAAGAAGCAAGTGAGGTGTGTATGGACCGTGCCGTGTGGCGCTCGGTTCTTTCTGCCTACCCCGCAAGGGATTTGGCGTGAAGGTAGATAGATGGATAGTATCTTTTTCATCATTGTTCTTTTACAGTAAAAAAGGATTATTCGTTCTTCATAATTCGCCTTGATGCGGTGGTGCATTCGGTAGTATAACCGATGGCCACGCTGAGGCCCTGATTTTATTCTGGGGTTGGGCCGAATATTCGTGTGATCCACAAAATGATGTTTCGGAGTTTGGGTGCTCGATAGTCCGTTTGTTGAGGAAGGTTTATAACATTACACTTCAACGAATAGGAGCAACCATGAATAAAGTTTCGAAAATTTATTCCTTTTGAGAGTATACGTTGCGTGCGCTGAGTAAATATAATTAAAGTTACATAAAAATTGTGAATTGCGAAATTGTTCATTTTGAAGTTTTATAAAAATTCTCCTCCTATTTTTATAAGTAGTATAATACGGTCAATTTTTAAAAAAAGTAAAACTAAAAACCGAGTAAAACTATTCACACAAATATCTACTCCATTCTATTCATTGTTCGCTAGTGCGTTGTGATCCGCCGCTACTTGCGTTACTATCGTAATCTGTCACCGACTGACGCGGCGCCGCGTGAATATGGCGCGCGATCTGTAGCAAAGGGGCGCGGGGGTAGCGGCAGTGAATCATGCGATTTGGTTAGGCAAGCTCTTAATGCGAACGTGCGTAGGCGCACAAGTATACCTATATTATATTTATTTATTAGTGTAGCGTTTTCAAGAACTATGGGAGACCAATATTTTTGGAGACAGGTGAGTCGAGTTTGTGATTTATCTATGATTTTAGGTACATTTCATTCTTATATTCATATTATTTAGAACTTGGGTAGGTACCTGTCTCTCCCCATGGTGTTGATTGCAAATTATTTAAAGTACGACGTCAATTTGGCGAGCCGAATATAAAAAAAAAGTAGGTGTCATTTAACAATTTTAATATGATTTACGAATAAGTAAACATTTTGTAGCTATGTTCCAGGTTAGATACTTCAATTTTTTTTTTATTCTCAGGTCTATATCCAGATGACATGCTTTTTGAACTCAGTTAGTGCAGGCATAATGATTGCGTTTCCCTCTCTATTGAGCCCAGCGCTGCTGTCAGCAACATCTGACATAGAAGTAACGCCGACTCAGATGGATTGGATAAGTAAGTATACTAAGTACCTACCTACTTATTAAGCTGAATTGGAGAACGACCTACAGGCCGTTAACATTGCTGGCCTTTTATGCCCCATTTTGTTGTTTTGTGTCTATGTAACTGCCATTTTCATATGCCAGTCGTCCAAATGACAATCGGAAGTGTCATTTTTACATGCTTTTTGACGCAAAACGATATAGGTAGATACTAAATGTATATCTCGTTTCTTCGAGGTATTATCCCACCTATTTGAGGGGTGCTCGAAGAGGAGCCTGGAACGTTAATCCGAACCTCGAGAGACATGTCACCGACGTAGCCTGATTCTGTAAGAATGGCGAGTAGCCAACCTGCTGTTGTCAGGCTAGGTCCTGGAAGCCATTAGACTTGGATAGACATATAATTCCGCAGAATCTTAACATTGATTTATTAAATCAACATTTCGCAGCATCGTCCAATTTTGATAGGACTACATAAGCCACTGCTGATGGAATAGTTGTAGATAAACAGATAATGGGAAGGAGTTCATTAAGGATGGGAAGGATCATATGACGGCTAATACAGTCTACACCAGTTGCGTTCGATGAGATAGGTGTAATGGCTCTCCTAACTGGTTTCGGTTCTGGTTTTGGAAGAGATGAAAGAGAATTTATTCCCTTTCCATATCAACACTCCCATTCCTTTCCAAAGTTTTTGAGCGTCTTGTACACACGCTAATGATTATGTACATATAATAATATATATATGTAGTATAATAATAAATAGTAAAATTGGGTTTCAGTTGTTATTTCTCAACGCGTGATGCGAATTCAAAAGTTTTTTTAGTATTGGAAGGGGAGTACTTTAAGGATTTTTCGACACAAGTTTCAAGATTGGGGGGTTTGTAGTTCAGAAATTAGAGGCATCTCAACTTTCGCCAAGCTAAGAATTCAAGGGTTCCTTTGAATGAGAGGGTAAATCTAAACGGGCGTGTTGGCTTAATCATCCAGCTTAACCATCCATAAATCAGTCCACGCCTTCGGCGCGGACTGAATTATTTTACAACAGCCTTAATAATTAAGCTCTTTTATGATTAAGCAAACAGCCCCGTTTCACACGGTGCTTGACGAGTCTGATGAAGAATTACCTCTCTTTTCGTGCACATTATGTGACGTAAACGAAGTTGCGAGGGTCAGCTAGTGTAAATATATACATGTGTAATATTTATGTTTCTCTGTAATTTTTAACAATAAATGATTTTCATTCACAATCCTACAAAAACGCAGATCTTGGGCAGCTCCAGAACCATTTCAAAGATTGTGTGGCCAGATGTACCCCCAATTATTTTCGAAAACACAATCATACCTTTCTGTGACAAGGTTAAATACCAGGGAATATTTATAGACTCTATCATGTCATGGGATACACAGATACAAGAAGTGAGTCGTAGGATGCTTACATCAGTGGGTTCATTAAGGAGGCTACAAAACCTGCTTCCTATGATTTGATTATTCTGCTTGCGAACACGTTATTGTTACCCATACTAGATTATGCAGATGTCAGCTATCTTGTTTTCGGCGAAAACAAGTTAGACAAACTTGAGCGTCTTTAAAATTCATACTAATTATTAATATTATAAAGCTGAAGAGTTTGTTTGTTTGTTTGTTTGTTTGAACGCTAGGATCTCAGGAACTACTGGTTGGATTTCAAAAATTCTTTTACAGTTTGATAGTCCATTTATCGAGGATGGCTATAGGCTATATAACATCACGCTAAGACGAATAGGAGCGGACCAGAAATGAAGAGTGTTTTGAAAACGGGGAATATTTTTACCGTCTGAGAGCTTCCGAGGCGTACGCTGCGTAAATGGTTACAGTTAGGTAAAAGTTGAGTACTACCAAATTGTTTTTCTTAAAAAGTTCTACAAAAAATTCCGCGACAGCATATGTCTATCTTTTAAGGTTCGCTCACAATAACCTAATTTGTCTATCTCTTAAGGTTCGCTTACGATATAATGGACGTAAAGAGTTTGTTTGTGCTAGGATCTCAGAAACTACTGGTTGCATTTAAAAAAATATTTTACAGTTTAATAGTCCATTTGTTGAGGCTGGCTAATGGCGATATAACATCACGCTAAGACGAACAGGAGCGGAGCAGCCATGAATAATGTTTCGAGAACGGGGATTATTTCTTTCTTTTGAGAGCTCCCATTGCGGATGCTGCATAAATAGTTAAAGTTACGTAAAAATTGTGTATTACAAAATTGTTCCTCTTAAAAAGTAATAAAAATAAGTCCTTAACAGCATATGCCTATCTTTTAAGATTCACTTACAATAACCTTCTTATTAAGTTTTAAAGTAGGTATGAGCGACGTGACGGGAGTAAACTTGGTCTGCAGTGGCAGCCAGTCAACTGAACGATAAAAACCGGCCAAGTGCGAGTCGGACTCGCACACGATGAGTTCCATGGCTCATGTGATGGCATGGAGAAAACGGATGGCTGGAAGTAAAAGCGACGGGAAACATTATATCACTTTAACATCTTTTCTTCTCACTCTCATGTGACGCAAACGAAGATATGCGGTTCAGCTGTAATGAATTCAAGCGACGCGATGCGACGGGGGTAAATGCGACGGGAAACATTATATTACTCGAAATATTAATACCATACCTCTTTCTTTCTCACTCTCATGTGACGCAAACGAAGTTCCGCGGGTCAGCTAGTGTTTTAATTATGGTTCATTTTTGGTTTACGCAAATATGACCACGTTTGACAATTTAGAACGCAGCTTGGATGATTATCAATACGAATTCGCCGGGATGCTCACGTTCCTTCATAATCTACTTTCTACGATAAGTCGGTTACGGTTTCTGCTATTCGGCTTTGGAATCGACTTCCGGTCGAGATAAGACGAGCGCAGACCCTAACCAGATTTAAGAAAATGATAAAGGATCACTATTTATCAGTGCAGATTTATCAGTATCTATTTCGGTATCTACGCATACGTAAAATCTTACTTATATTATAAATGCGAAAGTTTGTGAGTGTGGAAGTTTGTTACTCTTTCACGCTCAAACCGCTGAACGGAACGGACTGAAATTTGGTACGGAGATACATTATAGTCTGGAATAACACATAGGCTACCTTTTATCCCGGGAATAACTTCCCGCGAGAACAAATTTTACGCGGGCGAAGCTGCGGGCATCAGCTAGTAAAATATATATTAAAATTTAAACATGCTCAATATATATACATATATATACCATACCTATCCTATGTTAATAAACAACAGTAAATATATATAATTTTGTAGATTAGGTAGATGTATCTTTAAAGTAAAAAAAAATATTTAGAAGTACGCCTAACAACTACCACTCATTACCTTAAAACCAATTTCTCCATCCAAAGGTTGCCTGGTAAAAATCACTTAGTGATAAGGCCGCCCATTGTATTGCCTCTTTTTTCTGATTTTATGTACTTTATAGTTATTTATCTGACGTACAATAAAGAGTATTTATTATCCTTCAAATCTATTCTTCAATGATAGCATAATTTCCTCACAAGTCGGAGCGCAGCAGGGGGATCCGCTGGGGCCTCTCGTTTTCAGTTTGGCGATCCATAAAGTCGACACGTAGCTCAAATCTAAACGGAATTTATGGTATCTAGACGATGGGACCCTGGGGGGTTCACCGGAAGACGTCTACCAGGATCTGAACACTCTGATCTCTCGTTTCAGAGACCTGGGTCTGGAAGTGAATCCCTCTAAATGCGATTTTTTTCCATGCAGCACCGAAGCTCGCGCTTGCTTTTCACACTTCACTTCCCTTTTGCCTGGCCTTAAGGAAATCTCTTCTCACTCTTTCACCCTTTTAGTGTCTCCTATCTTTTATGTTGGAGTGCCAGACGCAATTTATTCACATAGCAAACTTCTCCTTACCGCTCGGGAACGTCTCAAAGATCTGTCTGCTCATATAGCGATCGTGTTACTGCACATGTGCTTCGCCCTCCCTAAGATGACGTACCTCTTGCGAACTGCGCCTACCTGGCTCTATCCGGCTGAGGTTGCAAATTTCGTTAGGACGTTGAGATGTACAGTCGAGTCGATTTTAAACGTAAAACTCAACGAATCTCAGTGGATACAGGCAACTCTCCCCATTCGGCACGGGGGCATAGGGGTGCGATGTGCGCGGGATGTGGGTGTGCCTGCTTTCTTGGCATCGGTGCATGAGGTAGCGGACCTCGTCACTTTAATTCTTCACTCTAATGGTGACGGGGCGATCCTGCCCTTTGCAGCCGATGCTGAGGCGGCTTGGTATGCCCTCAGTTCAGCGACATCGATCCCTGCTGACCCTCACGTTCAACGCGCTTGGGATGATGTTATCAGCCGGAGCGTTAGGGAACGCTTGGTGGGTGTCGCCACGGGGGTTGATCTAGTCAGGCTGCTGGCTGTTTCGCAGCCGGAATCGGGGGCATGGTTGCACGCGCTGCCTTCACCTCATTTAGGCACCCTGTTGGACGACAATTCTTTGCGGGTGGCAGTAGCTCTCCGAGAGCTTTTGTTTCGGTAGATGTGCCGTGCCTGTTGGAGCCACCCGGCTTAAGTAGGTCCAACGGTAAGAGACCAGACGGTATGACTTTGGTACCGTGGAAAAATTTCAAGTGCCTTTTGTGGGATGCCACGTGCGTTAGCACAGTCGCTCCAAGTCACTTCAGTCGTACCGTCTTGTCTCCAGCAGCTGCTGCCGAAGACGCCGCGAGTAAAAAATGTATCAAATATGCGACTTTAACAGAACAATAATTTATTTTCTCCCTTCGCCGTGGAGACGATGGGCAGTTGGAGTGCAGCTGCAAAGAATTTAATTAAGGAATTGGGACATAGGTCAAGAGTTAAGACAGGAGACTCTCGCTCCGGATCGTATCTGGTGCAAAGGTTGGCCATCGCTATCCAGCGTGGCAATATCGCCAGTGTAATGGGCACCCTTGCACCGGATACGTTAAGGGGCGAGTTATGTAATTAGAATTAAGTAGTTTTAATAAATTGTATTTGAAATTTAATTAAGAAATGTATTTAATAAATTAGAAGAGTAAATTAAATAAATAAATACATAAGGTTATTAAAGTCCATAGATATAATATTATTATCTATATATATAAAAATCAATGCCACTTTTCGTTGTAATTTTATAACTCAAGAACGGGCTCACCTATCCAAACGAAATGTTTAGGCTTTGTTCGGACTATTTAGTAGATGGTTTATGTGAAGTTTGCACAAAATCGGTCGAGCGGTTCTTCATTTATCACGCAAACGAAGTTGCGCGGGTCAGCTAGTACGTCTATATAATAGTTGCATTTCAAATCTGTTTATCTTTTACAGTCACAAGTAACGGCATTGGCGGTATCTTCGGCTTCTTCATTCTATCGCCTATTATGCAAATATTCGCAAGAAAAGTCACCCATGTTGTCGACAGTTTGTCCCTCCTCATAGGCTGGATAATATTTGTGCTAGCTAATAACGTCACGACCCTTTTGGCAGCAAGAATCTGTCATGGTATTAACTTTGGTAGTCTCTATTTAGATGTTACTATTATAAGCGAATATTCAGATTCAAAAAGAAGAGGTTATTTCATAACTTTCCAGAAAGCAGCAGTAGCCATGGGTGTTTTCATGTGTCATGCGTTATCTCTGATATAGAACTGGCCTCAAATAGCAATATTTGCTTTTATGTTGTCATTACTATCAATACTTATGACTTATTTCTGGCCAGAAAGTCCTTATTACTTAGCAATGAAAAGTAACTTCGAGGAAAGTGAAAAGTCATTCGTCTGGCTCCATTGCAGGTCTAATATGAAAGAGTTCCATTTATTGCAAGCGTCTCAAATGCAGATGAAAAAGAAAGTCTCCAATAAAAAGAGTTACAATTTCCTATTCAAAAAAGAGTTTTTGAAGCCGTGTTTGATAACATTTCTTTTATCGTCCGTTCTAGAATTCAGTGGCAGATATTATTTTACTGTGTACGCTATACAGCTAATGGTAGAATTAATAGAAGATAAGTCACTTGCATTATATCTGACTGTAGGTTCTGATACATTAACGCTGATATCTTTACTGTTTTCATCTTTCATCATCAGTTACTTCAGAAGACGAACAGTTTTGTTCTCATTTGGTGTCACAATAACTGTTATAATGTTGATAATCAGTTTAGTTATAGTTTTCAAATCATCATCTGTAGTATGGCTGGCACCAACGTTAATTCTCTTATTAAATGTCATAACGAATTGTGGGATTACACCTGTGTGTTTTACATTCTTTGGTGAAATATTTCCATTGGTTGGCAAAGGCTGGGGATCTTGCATAAATGGATTTATATATATGTGTATGTACACACTGTTAATGATACTTACGCCATTTTTAATAGTGAACACTGGTGTTGGCGGTGTGTTTGGTATATATGGTATAATTTTAGCTGTATGTTTGCTTGTATTGTATTTTATAGTGTCAGAAACTAAAGATAGAAGTTTGCAAGAAATTGAAAATGAATTTAAAGGTATTGTATTATTCAATTGTGATGAAATATTACACATTAAACAAGACATTGAAAGATATCCTACTGCAATCTTTAAATAACCACTTATTATCGATATGAAAATTTTACAATTAAAAGTACGTGCCCCCAGTTTCCGAAAGGCTGATCCACGCTAAAATTAACTAATCGGCTGTTAAAGGCGGATCCCCACCAGACGATCCAAAATGAAGATTTGATGTGGTCGTGCCTCGCGCGATCCAAACTGCGCGCCAGGCGCGCGCTCCTTGCCGACATGTGACTCCATAGCGACCGAAAGTTCAACTGTACTATACTTAGGCGGATCAGTGTGGATCGGTTGGAGCGTGTCGGTCCAACGCGGCAGGATCGCAAGAAAAGTTGTTCGTCAGGCTACATGATCCATGCCTCATGCTCCTGGATCGTGGATAGCAGGAATTGGCGGTCCATTTTGGATCGGCTGGTGGGGATCCGCCTTTAACAGCCGATTAGTTAATTTTAGCGTTGATCAGCCTTTCGGAAACTGGGGGTAGTGATATTTTAATTGATGTAATGATATGTAAATTGCATAATATCTCCCCATTTATCATTGAGTTATAATGTACAAATAAAACTTAATGCCGTATATTAATTTTATGTTTTAATATCGAGTGCAACTTTTGGATCACATCTTTGTAATAGGTAGGTAGTTATCTTAAAGATTTTATGGGTACAACTATGACTTTAAAATCTGATCTTATAGCAGTCTTAATGTACTTTGATGAATGTATTTGATTTTTTTTACAAAATGAACGACAGGTTTCTGCGGTCAGGTTCATGTGTTTGCATTCCTGAACTTGCACTCGTTCAAAAATAAAGTAATTTTTTTGTACGACAGTTACCACTATCTGATTAATTCCAAAATATTGTAGGTATTACTAATGGCCATTTGTTGACTGGGAACAGGAAGGAAATCAGTGTTGGACTTCATCACAATGACCGTGTGGTGTTTTAGTGGGTTGGAGTCCAGCATAACATCAACATCCGTAGGGAATAGCAGACGTTAAAGAAGAACTTCGTCAATTTGGTTCTAGGTTTACACGGGCTGGTTTCCGCAACTCGACGTCATTTTTGCGCCTATTTTGTGTGGGGCGTTGTGGAATGGCTATTGCCATCCCAGTTGCTCCTGGAAGTCTAGCAGACTTTTCACGTTGCCGATGGCTTCCTGAAACGACTTCGGTGTGCCGAGGTTTATAGCCCTGTATCTCGCCAGTTTCGGCAGGCATTCCATAAGAATGTGACTGGCAGTTTCGTCGGCCTCCATGCAGGCTCTGCAAAGGGAACTGTCTGTAAAACCTAAATTAAAGAGATGTTTGTTATGTGGACTGTGACCTGTACCTATACTTATCTTGGTCCTATTCAGCTGCAGAATTTTGCAAGTGAATCTGATGTTAATTTTTTGGCAGTGCCTCGCTCCCATGTCTGCAAGTATCGAGGCCGGTCTAGTAGTCCTGGTGCTGGCTCTTTGTATGCTATTTTAGCAGGTTTTGTACCCATCCAGATGAAAGGGCAAGATAGGTTCAGAGCCCATTGCTGTCAACGAAGAGCCTCTTCTTGCCGCCGCGTCATTTATCATGTAGTTAAACTTTGACAATGCCGGTGTAATGGGGATTAATATTTTTGGATACAGGTAAATCGAGTCACCATTATCAATAAGTAGGTACGGAGCTTCAATTAAGCTCGAAGCTCTTCCCGCACCGAACCCAAAGTGGCTGCCTACCTTTCGTCAAACATATCCCAATAATAATATATCTTCAACGCAAGAATCCTCCAAGCGGTTTGGCAGTTTTAGTGGCGAGATTAATTAGTGTGGGCGCGTATATTACATTTATAAAAATACATACAAATTTATAGCGTTCCACAGAATTGCATAACGGACAGAGTGGAGAAGTGAGCAAGCATACGGCCCACCAGATGTACCGGTGGTCACAGCCTATGGACGTTTGCAACACCAGAGGCGCTACACTCGCGCTGCCGACCCTGTAAACACCTTCTAAGACCCCTCTTGAAGAACCCCATACTGTAGGCGTTTGGGAAAACCGAGGCAGGGAGAGCATTCCACAACCTAAGCGTGCACGGTAGAAAACCCCTATCGGATCTAACCGTGCTAGAGCGCTCCGGATGCAACATGTGAGATGAGCACCCTGTCTGTGGCAAGCGGTGCGATGATAGAATGTAGTCGTAGGCATCACGTCAAACAATTCCTCAGAGCACAAATCATTATACAGGCGGTAGAATACACACAGAGAAGCAAAGTCACTCCCGTCACTAAGAGGTTCCACACCACCTGCAAGTATGGGATCGCCGACAAGTCTCATAGCTCGCCTTTGCACCGAGTCAAATGGACGAAGTTGGTATTCAGGTGCCCCCGCCCAGAGGTGACAGCAGTACTCCATGTGCGGCCGCACTTGCTACTTATAGAGAAGCAGTGTTTGTTTGATAAAAAGAACAAAATTTTACCATCTATATTCAGGGATAAATTATCGCTGAATATAGATGGTAAAATTTTGTTATTAAAAAAATTCTAAACAAAATTATCAACACGTTTAATGGGTCCGTCTATACTATTACTTGGTCGAAGGTATAGTCTCATATTTATTGCGAAACTTGTTTAGACAAAGAGCAAAATTTTACCATCTATATTCAGAATTTGAAATATTCGACACTAATGAAATAATGTATCATTAAAGCGAAGGTGCGTACGCGCAGCAGTGGCGAAATAGTTATATATTTTGTAACAGAAGGGGCAATTAAACACTTCAGGACTCTGCTAAATACTTTATTTTCCGCATAGACACACAATAATTTGGGCAGAGCTTCGGCTAGTCTCAGTATACAGTACAGAATGCCCGACAAATGTGCTCGCACTGTCTTATATAGATGTACACTCTGAAATTGCGTAACTCCTTATGTCAACTGTCAAAGTGATTTCAGGCGTGGCGTAACACTCGGCCATCCTGTAAGCAGTTGCTCCTGCAATAGGAACAAGGCGCCTGGGCTGGGCTGGGCTGGCTGGCTGGCTGGCTGGCTGGCTTAACCGGCTTGGCTGGCTTGACCGGTTTGGCGTGGCGTGGCATACCGTGGCGAGGCGTGGCATGCCGTGGCGTGGCGTGGCATGGCTTGGCTTTGCCCAGCCCGGCCCAAACAGGCTACATCTACATCCCGGTAGACGGACTTGCATTCTGTCCGGCTCATCTGTAACAATCGCTCCCGTACAGGGAACAAGAGACTTTGTTAGTGGCTGGCCAAATAAACACAGAAAGAAATAGACATAGCACTAATACTAGCTGGTCCCAAGATAGATTCATAAGTGGAATGTACGCGCCACTATCTACTGCGTGAGATATCTGACGTGGAAATAAATAAAGCGCATGTCATTGCGTATCATTTCATTATAGATAGGCACCTGCGTCTGCGAACTAATTACTTATACAAATGTACTCTGTGGTTTAGCCGATACTAGGTGCTAGTGCTAGGTATTATTATAAGTATAACTAACGCAAAGTGCTTGCAATACTATCAAAACTTAAGATCATTCGCGTAATAACTTGTTTGATTCTATAATATGCTCAAATATGTCCCAAAGCGTACTTCTAGGTTAAATAAAACTAGGCTTACACATCGCTCTTATAACTCATATCAATTTATATGATTTTGTTATCACTTTTACACCCTATGCAAATGACAATTTTCTGGTGTTGAAGTCTCAATGCCGTAAAATAAAACAACGTAATGTCATTAGTATCCCAAGGGGCTCGTTGAACTTAGTCTCGCTATAACTCCTATGTTGTCAGCTACATACACAATCACAATCTTAACTATTTTCTGTAAAATGACAAAATTTAAACAAGTGGGTAGGTACCTACAAAGTCATACCACAAAAATATTAAATGTAGTAAACACGATTCTACCGCCATTCTGAAGCGGAAATACGAAAATGCTGTTGCTGGCTGCTGTATGCCAATTGATAGACTGAACGTAACAGTATAACATTTCGTGATAGGTAGTTTGATGGATTTATGAACTTCTTACAGTTGGCACAAGTATGTAAAGGGCTTGCTTTTTTTTGGCAGTCTGTCCTATTTCGGTAAAGAATAGACATGTTGCGCATGCAGGGCTATTTGAGTAAGCAAGCGAGGCATCGGCACTCGCTTAATGTTGTTATTGTCGTCATACGTACATACGTAGTTTACCTACCGAAACCCGTTTAAACTCTTTTTCTCGGTGGCTATGAAGGTGTTTAACCTCGAAACGATTAGCGTCTACTGTAATTAGGCACATTCTCAAAGCGAAATATCTACCAGTAGCCTAGAGGAACGGTTTGTATAAACTCCTAAGCTAACCGATAACACTTCTTCGCCATTAGAAATGATTCTGGAATAACATAGCTATATCATGTTGCTGCAGGATTTCGGCTTACTTACAATTAACACAGTAAACACGGGCATATTGTAACATGTGTCAAACACGTCACAGGCAAAGTGGCAGGGCATAGCCAGCGTTTAGTAAAAACAATCTCATGGGCAAAAGGTCACTATGAAAAGTAGGCATTTTCAGGTTAACATATTCGCATTTCACATGGACTAGGCGTACCCTTGATGGATTTGTATCGTTGTAAACAAGTTGTTGTGGATTGTCTGAAGCTGCTCATCACACAATCCCTCCTAGTATGATAATCGAGATAAGATCACTTCAGCGCATCTACAATTGCATCATTCTCGTTTTAAAACCTAATATTTGGAAAAATTAAGGCGATATTGTGTATAATTCTATGCCATCTGCTTTAATGTAAAAGATCATGAAGTATGAGGCCTAATAATTACGTCCAGGGTATCGCAATGAGACATATTAATTTCAAGATCCACCATGATGATTTGCCAAATACACTATAAATACTTATTACGTGAAATTTCTACTATGATAAATCAATTGCGAATAAGTGCGGACCCGTGTATATTTATGCAAAATAACTCGATTACTTCAATTACCTACCTACACCATTATACTTTGATGTTTAGCACTTCCGATACCTTTATCACACGTCGAGCACGGTTAGCAATATAATATCGAGCTACATACTATTCTATAGAATCGAGACACTTTTTCAATGTAAATCCGATCGGCTTATGTTCATTTAACACTACTAAACTCTGTAACAACGCTAAATGGAAAATGTGACGCAACAATTAAAATTCCACGGTGACAAACTAAAGCACCGTCCACAGTCTTATTTTAATAACTTTAAGTAGTAATGCCGAAAAGGTTTCTCATTACACCCACATAATAGCTAGTTTTATTTTGTGCGACTTTGCTGGGTCAATCCAAATACCATTAAACGGTTCACACCTAATAGCTTCTTAGATTATGACCGATTTAATCAATCGCGTTATACAATTAAATAGAAGCGTAATCAAAGAGCCACATTTAATAGCTTAAAACACCTAGGTATAATCCTCTTTACGAAAATACTCCATCTATCTAGATTTCATATCCGATTACTAACAATACACACGTTTATCTAGATTTGAACGAATGAATAAAAGCACTACCGCCAACTACGACTTATCGAAACCAAGCATGATATTATAATGTACCTACATAAACGGGGCTAAACAACTTATCGGCTGTTGGATTGGTTTCAGTATGTCAACTAAATAAGTAAAGCCCGCAATTTATCTGTATGATTTGATTTGATTATCCATCTACCACCCACCTTAGATCGTAGATATCTATCTAAATAGGCAAATTTTATTTTCGATATGCTTTGACTTACAATTTCAAATAGAAAATTTATTATGATTAACTGTGCAATCGGATATTAACTACAAGTGCACAACTGTTCTGAATGTTACTGAATCTAGATTCGACTGGTTAATAAGAGCTTTAGTATTTATACTAACAGGTATCGATCGATTGTGAAGCGCAACGAAATCCAATGCATTAGAAAAGTTATTCTCTTTATTTTACCAGCATTCAAACACGAATAACGGTTAATTTTAATAGATTTTCCTCGATTTTGGACTTAACTTCATAATGCTAACACAAAACCTAACGCTAGGCGGCTGTTTCACTGGCAATGACTAGAACTTATTTTGTCTTAACTAGAGAAATTCAGAGGTGTGGAGTTTGACTATTTCGGCTAAGCAAAGGGCAATTAGTAGCCTAACTGGCAAGGGCAATATGCAGCCTAACAGTAGTTCTCACTGGCAAGTAATGACTATAGCTCAGACCATAGATGAATCAGCTTTAGTGACAAAGTGCGGCTATTTCGAATAGGCGATAGGCAAATGGTAAATTGGCTGTCTACAGTAGTTGCTGTAACTGGCAATGGCTATTTCGCTACACGAATTAGAATTAGTGGCAAAGACTGGCTACATCAGATAGGAAAAAGGCAATTAGTGGCACCCACCTCAAATTATCTGTGCAGCTTTTAGCGAATCTCAGCCTTGTTGTTCATAGCTGACCATCTCGGGCAGCATCTAGGTATCTCCAAGCGCCGCAGTACGCTGCTACCGCGCGCTGTAGTTTAAGTGTTCCACGATGAAAATCTTCACGACTGAAGCGCTGGCGCCGCGACGTGCCTGTTGGCACTAATTCCACTGACTTCAGCTTGACAAAGCGGTTGATGCAGTCGGATTTTTGCAATGCGGTAGTCCGATTCTTGATATCGGGGCTTTTATACAGGTGTTCTCTTACTGAAGGTATTTACATGGGTAGGTAGCAGGTTATTCAAGAAGAAAACTGGTTCATATTCATACGAAAGTTGTGTTCTCTGGAGGCATCTTGTAAAACATTTCATAAATACCCACATTGTTTTTGGATGTGCGCCGTGTAACTTTTGCTTCAATTGTCCACGTGGAATCGAGGTTTGCGAGGTAGAGGCACTATTGTTGTCGACAGAACCCTCGGCCTACTTCAAAGTGGATTTTTCTTCTTCAAAACTTACAGTCTTCATGGTTTCTTCTTGAAGTATCCCACTTCTGAGTGTAACAGAAGGGGCAATTAAACACTTCAGGACTCTGCTAAATACTTTATTTTCCGCATAGACACACAATAATTTGGGCAGAGCTTCGGCTAGTCTCAGTATACAGTACAGAATGCCCGACAAATGTGCTCGCACTGTCTTATATAGATGTACACTCGGAAATTGCGTAACTCCTTATGTCAACTGTCAAAGTGATTTCAGGCGTGGCGTAACACTTTATTTATTAGTGTAGCAATTTATACCACTATGGGCGACAAATATTTTTGGAGACAGGTGAGTCGAGTTTGTAATTTAACTAGGTATGATTTTAGATATAATCTATTCTAAGAATCTATTTATTGTTTTATCGATGCAATGACGGGAGAAGACCAGAGTGTGTTTGGGGCATTGTTCGAAGCAGTTCAAGCTGAAAGCATTCCGAATTAGAACGGTATTGTGTGTAAGACATACCATACATACATATAGTCACGCTTTTATCCCTGAAGGGGTAGGCAGAGGCATAGTAAACGCCCACATTTCACCTTATAGTTTTATGTCCCACAGGTGAGCCTATTGCCGTGTTGAAATGGACAGGCGCAGGTCGCCGCGACCCTCAGTTGATTTTTTTCAAGCCGCCTATAAGGCCTTCAATTTGCCTTAACGATTGTTTGTCCTTTTACTGACAACCGGGTTTCATTTCGAGTTTTCCTTCTATACGCAATGGATCTTTTTGCGAAAGTATTCCCTTAGTCGCCTCTTATGACACCCTCAGGATGGGATGAAACCTGTGAGGGCATAGTAGATTTGCTTTTTAAATCGTCTGCTTTTTTTGAGATCAACATAAAAATGTCTCACAAGATAATAGAAAAGCACACATCCGCAAGGCAGCTTGTGTCGAGCTGAATGTGCGTGGCTACACATCGATCCCGATTCCTCAGAGTTTTGTTGCGCTTTGTCACCGGTTAGCATTTAATGGGCTAAATGGAGGGCGCTACTCCCGGAAGTAGCAAATCTAAACTCTGGCTTGCCTTGATTGGCCGGTCAGAAGGAGGAAGACAGAGCTTTTTGCTCGGGGGTGGAAGTGTCATTTTCGAGGGCACAACTACGGGGAAACCCGCTCCGGGTCTGACCCGATGGCTAAGACGGCGCCGCACCGCTCGCCACCCCTGGCCGCTCACACCGGTGTTGCCCTCTGTCGCCTCACAGGCTTACGAGCCTATGGCGATTGTATAGGGGGCCCATCTAGTGAGTTGGCGAGTCACCGTCTAACAATATTTTAGTAATAATATATTGAAATGGCAGACGCCGTTATCATCCATAGCATAAGTTACTTAGTTCCATTTAACCCCCAACACAATAGACCATTTTGTAGTTAGCATAGTTTCCAATAGTTTAGCTCCCATTGCGGGCGGTTCATTACCGTTCTTCTATATAAGGCGGGCGTGAATCGTCTGCAGTGGGGGTCCCATGTCCCCTTACATTAAAAGTCTCAAAGGGCCTCTGCGTGTTGGACCAATATGTCCCCATGTAAGCCTACCAAAAGACCGGGTACCGTCGTAATAAAAAAAAGAAGGTACCCGAGAAAGACAGAAACATAATAATAAATTCATTTATTTCTCTTTTCACAAAGCAGAAAACTTAACTTATTGGTTAAAACTAATTTGAAATTTGAACAAGGCCTGATTTGTGAGAGACATATGAAGTAGGTTTTGGGAAAAACATGTGTCACAGGTCACCAGAGCTCCCTCGCGGCTGGGCGGTGTTCAGTGACAAACGTTAACTGGCTTATGAGTATTGACACTGATTAAATTAATGAAAGTTTTGTTAATGAATGGTGTGAGCTTAAGTAGGTACAATATTTATGATTACGAAATTTATTTCTAAATATAAAATAATGTTGTTATGTAGGTAGGTACATTGATCATCAGATACTTTGATCATGTATTTCAATTAAAAGTTTATTAGTAAAAGACTAAAAGAGTGGGAGTTAGTGTGTGTGTTATGTAGTGTACCTAAGTTTGTATGCGAAATTTATGTGTCCTACTTGCATTAAATAAACGTTTTTTCTTTCTTTCTTTCTTTCTTTCTTAGAAATAAGTCAACGATATTTTTTTTTATTTGACAGATCACGTACCATTATTACCTATAGTCCATTTATTATTAGAGTAACGACGTAGCAATAACCTGAAACACAGGTTTTTATTTAAAAACCTAGATCAGGTAAGACGCAACCACATAGTCAATAATAATTATGGAATAAGTAAAAAACTTTAATTACATAGAGATTAATATGATATCATAAGCTAATTATGTAAGAAACTAGTAATTATAGATTGATAAGATTTTGACTTTATTTTTTTTATTTATGTACACACAAGAAATAAAACAAAAACAATATACAGAGACATAGGTACAATGGTACTGCTTATTTCTATAAGAAATATCTACCAGCAGACCGGCGAAAGGAGAACAAGAAGGAAAAAGAACTTACAAAAGTGTGTAAATAAAGGAATAGGTTAGAATTAAATTATTATACAAACAATAATACGTTCCGATTTGGTTGGATCCAACCACCCGACACCAACCAAATCGGAAAGTGTGTAAGGCGGTCGGCCCGAGATAATTATTATTAATATCGGTCGGACGTGGTTGGATCGCCGACGCATCCGACAAGCCAACCATCCAAATCGGTACGTCTGGAGCGTTCCATTCGACCGAATGCAGCTCAGTCGCATTCGCGATACAGCTGATGGAGGATGTCAAAATTGACGACGCGGAGAATGCGATAACAGAACGCAAAATAATAGTGAACCTTTTAGACTTATCTATATCTTCTATATCTTCTATACTTATCATAAATCTGTAGAGAGGTCAATTCTGTACATGAAATATATTTTCAAAATAACTATCAGGAGGTGATTAGTGATCGATACTGATGCCAAAAATGCAATCAGTAAAATTTTTGTCTGTCTGTCTGTCTGTCTATCTGTCTGTCTGTATGTTCCTTATAGAAACAAAAACTACTCGACGGATTTTAACGAAAATTGATACAATTATTCTTCATACTCCTGGGCAGGTTATAGTATACTTTTCATCACGCTAAAACGAATAGGGACGGAGCAGCAATCAAGAATGTTTTGAAAACGGGGAATATTTTTTACCGTCTGAGAGCTTCCGAGGCGTACGCTGCGTAAATGGTTACAGTTAGGTAAAAATTGCGTATTACGAAATTGTTTCTTTTAAAAAGTTCTAAAAAAAAGTCCGCGACAGCATATGTCTATCTTTTAAGGTTCGCTCACAATAACCTAATTTCTCTATCTCTTAAGGTTTGCTCACGATATAATGAAACTGAAGAGTTTGTTTGTACTAGGATCTCAGAAACTACTGGTTGCATTTCAAAAATTATTTTACAGTTTAATAGTCCATTTATTTAGGCTGGCTAATGGCAATATAACATCTCGCTAAGACGAATAGGAGCGGAGTAGCCATGAATAATGTTTCGAGAACGGGGATTATTTCTTTCTTTTGAGAGCTTCCATTGCTGACGCTGCGTAAATAGTTAAAGTTACGTAAAAATTGTATACTACAAAATTGTTTCTCTTAAAAAGTTATAAAAAAAGTCCTTGACAGCATATGCCTATCTTTTAAGGTTCACTTACAATAACCCTCTTATTAAGTTTTAAAGTATGAGCGACGTGACGGGAGTAAATCTGGTCTGCAGTGGCAGCCAGTCAACTGAACGATCAAAACCGGCCAAGTGCGAGTCGGACTCGCACGCGATGAGTTCCATACCGGAAAACGGATGGGTGGAAGTAAAAGCGACGGGAAACATTATATCACTTTAACGAGAGGTGTTAAAGTCACATCCTTCTCACTCTCATGTGATGCGCCATAATGAATACAAGCGACGCGACGTAATAAGCGCGACGGGGGTAAATGCAACGGGAAACATAATAATACCTACTCGAAATATTAATACCATACCTCACTCTCATGTGACGCAAACGCAGTTGCGCGGGTCAGCTAGTATTATATAAATACTTTCCTTGTCTGTAAGACTTAACCCACAAGGATTATTGTAATAAAACATACATACATTATAATCACGCCTTTATCCTCGAAGGGGTAGGCAGAGGCATAGTTTACTGATATATTGTAGTAAATAAGAAATTAAGCATAGGTACTCAATTATACTTGGATAATTATGCTTCCTTAAATAAAATTTTGCCCATTCTTTTCTATTCTTTCTTTTTTTCTTTTGGGGCACTAATGTAGCTCTGCCACAACTATAGCGATAGCCGTTATAGTTGTGGCGCTTGCTTTGAAAGAGCGGGTGGCATGACGTCCGTACACTACGACAGAGCATAGGCAAGGCAACTGATGGTTGGATGTCCGACCGTCGGAACGTCTGTAGCGATGTTGGATTGGTTGTTGATTTGGTCGGGTCCAACCAAATCGGAACGTGTATTAATACTTTTATTATTGACTAGCTGATGTGACGTAAACGAAGTTGCGGGTTCAGCTAGTGGTTAATAATTTTGACGTTGATTATGTGGTGCTGTGTGTAGATACTCGTACTGATTATTGACTTTGTCTAGAGCAATTTCATCTGCGTCGTTTTATGATTGTTCAGCTATGCTCTGACGACCTGCTCCCCACGCATTTTATGGAAAGTTAGGGTAGGCCACGGCGGTAATTTAGGGTGGAATGCTCCAATTTTGAAAGTTACATTGAGAAATACTACGGAAAGGGTCAACTATTTGATAGGTCTTTGGAGGCCCTAGAAGAGGCTTTCAATCGTTGTGAGGCGGAGGGGCTACACTTTCACTACTACAGGAATGAACATGGATATTTGAAAGCAGGCAGACTACTTATATCTGTTTGATTACCACAGCGTCAATAATGAAGACCTGCCTGATAGTGTTTGCCTTTTTTAAAGCCATTGTTAAGTCCTGTACGTACCGGGGCCCAACAGATGTGCGGCACGTATAATAGGTGCCTCAAAGATTTTTTGATAGCAAAAATAAATTATAATTTAAGTAAACATTAATCAGCTAACATCAAAATATTTCCATTTTCCAGGTCTACATCCAGATGACACGCAATTTGCACACGGTTAGCGCGGGCATGATGATTGCATTTCCCTCTATATTGAGCCCAGCGCTGCTGTCAGACACTTCTGATATAGAATTAACGCCGACTCAGGTATACTGGATAAGTAAGTACCATGCAGGTGAAGGGGGGGGGGGGGGGGGAGAGTTCAGGTGCTATCCCGCGTCTTTGGTAGGTTTTTCGGGTGTTATGCCGCTTTTGGGTGGGAGAGCTCTCTCTCGTTCCCTACCCGCCGCCTCATCACGAGCATGACCTGCTAGCAGGAAGACGCAGCGCAGTCCCACTTACTCCCGCTGGAGATCATAGTTCGCACCATGGTCTCCAGCAAGAGAGTGTCCACGTCCAGACCTGCCACGAGGACCTGGCACTGTTGTACCCATGCCGTGCACTCCATCAATGTGTGGAGCGCTGTGTCCTGGCTGCGCTCCACGCAGTGCTGGCACTCGGCCGTGGTTTCCCGGTGTATTCGCCACAGATACGTAAGTATCTGTGGCGAATACACCGGGAAACCACGGCCGTAAGTAATTACCGAAGCGCCTGTAAAGTATCTGTTACAACCGGTAGGAGAGAGCACCGTGTCTCCTCTCCAGCCACTTGTCTATGACCGGTCTGACCGCCGTGATTGTGGCGAATCCCCCCTTTGGTTGCTCAAGTCGCACCTCCATATCTCCACGGTTTCCTGGTGGAGCAGGGACCACCGAGCCTCGATTTCTCGAGACGTAGGCCGGTGGCCCCGCTCCAGCGCCTCCTACCGCCACACAAATAGTGACGCAAGGGCACTCGCTTCTAGGTCCCATGAAGGGGTCCCGGCTAGGAGACATGCCGCCTCACCTGAGATCGTGCGGTATCATGTGGTAAGGACCACCCTGACGGCCATCGCCCTCTGCGGGCTGGGCAATCTAGCCACATTGCTGGCCATCAGGGTCTCCGCCAAAATGGGGGCCCCAAATAGGGCCATGTTCCGCACGATCGCCAGGTACAATCTCCTGTATGGAGCGTTGGGTCCCCTGTTGTTGGGCATCAACCGCTAGATTGCGGCTGATGCCTCCTTCGTTTTGGGACCAATCTTCGGAAGTGGAGTCCGAAGTTCCACCGGCTATCGAGTACGAGCCTCAGATACTTCATCGAGGACTCGATGCCGATGCTGATGCCCCCTATCTGTAGGCTGGATCCCTCAGGTGGTCCCATCCGAGGTCCATGAAAGCACAGAGCCTCGGATTTGTGAAGGGCGACCTCAAGACCCAGCCGCCGTATTCGACCTTGTGAAATTTGTGGATAAACTCACAAACACAAGGTTTAAAAAGGAAGTGGGACAGGGTTAATAATGTATTATAATAACGATATAACTAAGTATTGCATTATTATTTCTATAAAAAGATAAAGCTTGACCTCAGAGGGTTTTATTATTACACATATCTTTATTATACTATTAGGTGCTACATGTAATCCTTTAGATACGTATATACATACATATAGTGACGACGTTACCCCCGAAGGGGTAGATAGAGACGTAGTATACGCCCACATTTTACCTTGTAGTTTTATGCGCCACTTGATAGGCGGTGAGCCCATTATCGCGTTGAAATGGACAGAAGAGGTCATGGCGGTCCACAGAACTTTTATATTACGGAGATTTTAAGCCGCCCATAAGGCCTTCAACTTGGCTTAACGACTGTCATTTTACTGATTGACATTTGAGATTCAGTCATAGCAAAAGTTGTTTACTACAGTGATCGTTTGCAGAACACTCAGCTAGTGGGACTACAAGTGTTATATTGTGTTATATTGTGTTATGTTCAATTTTTCTTTTACAGTTACAATTAACGGCATCGCTGGTTTCTTCGGTTTCTTCATCTTGTCACCTATCATGCAAAAATTTGGCAGAAAAGTCGTCCATATTGCTGACAGCTTATCTCTAGTCATCGGTTGGCTTATGTTGGCATTAGCTACAAGCGCCACAGCTCTTATAGCAGCAAGAATTTGCCATGGCATTGACCTTGGGAGTATGTATATATCTACTACATTTGTTGCCGAATACTGCGATCAAAAAGAAGAGGTTACTTTATGACCTTCCAGAAATTAGCATTAGCCATTGGTTATACTATGTGTCATGCTTTACCGTTAATTTGGAACTGGCGGCAAGTAGCAACATGTGCACTTCTCTTGTCAGTATTGTCAACCTTAATGACGTATTACTGGCCAGAAAGTTCTTATTATTTGGCAATGAAAGGTCGCTTCAATGACAGCGAAAAAGCATTCGTCTGGATCCATGGTAGTTCTAACATGGAAGAATTCCACCTATTGAAGGCGTCTCAAATGCAAATGAAAAAGAAAATTACACCAGAAAAAAAATACTCTTTCCTGTTCAAAAAAGATTTTTTGAAGCCGTGTTTTATAATATTTCTTTTAACATTAATTCTAGAATTCAGTGGAAGACATTATGTTGCAGTTTACGCTATACAAATATTCATGGAGTTGATAGAAGACAATTCACTCGCAATCTATATCACTTTAGGTTCAGATTCGTTAACGCTTATAGCATTATTATTATCGTCAGTTGTAATCAGTTACTTTAGAAGACGAACAATACTGTTGGTGTTTGGTGCTGTAATAATTGTTATGATGCTGATGATCAGTTTCATTGTACTATTTAAGTTAATTTCTATAGTATGGCTAGCACCAACATTAATTCTTGTATTAAATTTCATTACAAACATTAGTATTTTGCCTGTTTGTTTTACATTATTTGGGGAACTTCATCCTTTGGAATACAAAGGTTGGGGTTCTTGCTTAAATGGAGTAACATATAATTCGCCGTCCCCGAAGAATAAAATGATAACTGCAAAAACACAACTTTTCAGGAAAAATAAAAAACATGTTTTCAACGATTATTCCGGAAATACTGGACATAGATGCGTGATTGTTAGGTTTTTAAAAACATAATTTTTTCTTCATTTGAATCGTTTTAGTCAAACTTGTGTAAGATCTGTCAAAATTAAGATATTTAAAGAATAAAAAGTTAGTGTAAATTAATCATCCTCATAGTTGTATAATGTCAATTATCATTTTCTTCTACGAGTTTTTGGGATGGGAGTGATGATGATAATACTTTAATATCATCTTATTCTCATAAATGCTGCAAAACTTTTTTTCTATAAAGGATATAAATTTAGTTTTATAATAAATCTCATTACGATAATCGTCAATATTAGCTAGGTATATTCAAAAGTTTCAAAATAAAGTTTAAAAACACAACATCCTAGCAATAATTCTAAAATTAACAGCCTAGGTCCTCATTATCGATCGATAAATTACTAAAAACTCTTATCCTTATCAAAATTAATAAAAACAATAAAAGCCTTCATATTAATTTGCTATTAATGTAAGTTAATTCTAATATTAACAGACTAGGGCCTTATTATTGGTCGATAAACTAATAAAAACTTATTCATAGCAATATCTTTCAAAACAATCAAAATAACAAAGAGAAGCAACGATATTTTCATACTTTATCCACTATCTATTGGCCTGAAATTAAATTCAAGCAACGGGACGTCAGGCGGGAGCTTCAATCCCGTGATCCGTTCATTAGTCGAGTCGGTCAGACGGCATACCTGCAGTGGAAGCAGTTTGGTCCTGGGTTGTGTCCGGTACTGACTCATCTTTTCACGCTTTCATATTCCATTAAAAAAGTCCCGGCTTCGTGGAAGACAGCGCACGTGCATCCTATATCCAAGAATGGTGATAGAACTGACCCGGCCAATTACAGGCTTACAGCCATCACCTCCCATTTATCTAAGGTGATGGTGCGTGTAATTAATACACAGCTCCTGAGGTGCCTTGAGTACGGTTTCCTTCACGGTCGCTCGACGGGCGATCTTCTTGTGTACCTCACACACCGCTGGGCGGCGGCTATCGAGAGTAAGGGCGAGGCTCTAGCTCTAAAACAATCAAAATAACAAAGAGAAGCAACGATATTTTCATACTTTATCTACTATCTATTGGCCTGAAATTAAATTCAAGCAACGGGACGTCAGGCGGGAGCTTCAATCTCTAGATATTCATAAGTCGAGTGAGTGGGCCAGACGGCATTCTCGCGGTGGTACTTAAGCGGTGTGGTTAGGTGTTGTGTCCGGTTCTTACACGCCTTTTCACGCTTTCATACCCCATGAAGCAATCCTCGGCGTCGTCGAATCCTGTGCCCAAGAAGGGTGACAGGACCGACACAGCCAATTATAGGCCTATAGCCGTCACCTCCCTATTATCTAAGGTGATGGAGCGTGTAATTAATACACAGCTCCTGAGGTACCTTGAGTACGGTTTCCTTCACGGTCGCTCGACGGACGATCTTCTCGTGTACCTCACACACCGCTGGGCGGCGGCAATCGAGAGTAAGGGTGAGGCTCTAGCAGTGAGCCTCGACATCTTGAAAGCCTTTGACCGGGTCTGGCACCGTGGTCTTATTACGAAATTGCCCTCCTATGGACGGCCCGAGAGTTTATGCGGATGGGTGTCCAGCTTTTTGGCCGGTAGAAGCATCAGGGCCGTCGTTAACGGCAGCTGTTCTGACTGCATGGTCATAAACGTTGGAGTACCACAAGGCTCAGTGTTGTCCCCTACTTTGTTTCTGCTGCATATCAATGACATGTTGTCTATTGACGGCATTCATTGTTATGCGGACGACAGTACGGGTGACACTTATTACATGGGTCGCTCCGGTGTCTCTCGGGCTGCAGTGGAGGAAAGCCGTGAAAAACTTGTGTCTTAAATCGAGACTACTCTTACCAGAGTGTACGATTGAGGTAAACAAAATCTTGTTCAATTCAACCCTACCAAGACACAAGTTTGTGTACTAACTGCAAAGGAAACCTCATTTACTGTAGCGCCATAATTTCAGGGCACATCTCTCCCCATCTCTGACTGTATAGGTATCCTAGGTGTTGACATCTCTTGTGACGTTCAGTTCCGAAGTCATTTGGAGAACAAGGCCAGGCTGGCGTCCAAGAAGCTCGGAGTGCTCAGCAGGGCACGGTGGTACTTTACTGCGGCGCAAGTACTGCTTCTCTATAAGTCGCAAGTGCGTCCGCATTTGGAGTACTGCTGGAACCTTTGGGCGGGGGCACCTGAATACCAGCTTCGTCCATTTGACGCGGTGCAAAGGCGAGATATGAGAGTTGTGAACGATCCCATACTTGTAGGTGGTGTGGAACCTCTTAGTGACAGGAGAGACTTTGCCTCTTTGTGTGTTCTACCGCCTGTACAACGGTTTGTGCTCTGAAGAATTGTTTGATGTGATGCCTACGGCTACATTCCATTATCGCACCACTCGCCACAGACAGGATGTTCATCCTTACACGTTGCGTCCTAAGCGCTCGAGCACGGTGAGATCCGATAGAGGCTTTCTTCCGCGTACGCTTAGGTTGTGGGATGATCTCCCTGCCTCGGTTTTCCCAAACGCCTATAGTATGGGGTTCTTCTAAAGGGGACTTAGAAGGTTTTTTACAGGATCGACAGCGCGATTGTGGCACCTCTGGTACGGTCACCATAGGCTGCGGTGACCACCGGTATATCTGGTGAGGCCGTATGCTTGTCTGCCACTCTAGTTGTGATAAAAAAACGTTGTACTTGTATCTCAAAATTTATGGATTTGACTGTGAGACATTTACTTCCATGATTTGAGTCCATAATATCTTTTGCCCCTCATCATCTTTTATCCGGTTCTTATTGTCTATTAATGCCTTCATATTATAAAACTTTCCATGCACTTTCGCGTTCATGTTGATTGTGTAATCTGATCAGGAGTGTACACCACTCTATGTTTTAACTATGTGTTATCGATCCGAACTTCATAAGTCGTTCGATTTAATGCCTTTATACGAAGCGAGTGGACGGTTTTGAACGAGAATAAAATGATAACAAGCATTTATCATATTAAGTTGAATGTTTTTTTAGGAGAATAAAAAATTATATTACTATTTGTCATAATAACAAGTGAGGATACGTTTTGATAATATTATATTATCCATTTATTCCCGTTCTTTTAGGCCTGTCTTAAATCTTCGAATACTATTGTAATTTTTTGTAACTCTGTAAATAACTGTAAAAAAATTACAAAAAAAATTAAGTAGATGTATTAACACTCAAAGATCTCAAAAATGACATAACATTAAAATCAAGATACTGGCAGTTATCGTTTTATTCCCCGGGGACGGCGAATATGTCTATGTTCACTTTAGTATTAAGACTGACACCATTTTTAATTGATACTACTGGCACTGGAGGTCTTTATGGTATCTACGGAGTAATAATATCTCTGTGTTTGCTTGTGTTGTATTTTATATTACCAGAAACTAAAGACAAAACTTTGCTAGAAATCGAAACTGGATTAAAAGCTGTTGTATTATCTGATTGTGATGAATCACTAATGATGAAACATTAGTTTAACCAAATTGTAATTAAATAAAATCGTTCTGCATCACCAAAGACTTTTTTAACATTACAATTTAGTGCTCAGCTTGTAGCCGCGCTGATCTGGTGTTCTGTCAACGATCACTGTGTTCAGCATCTGATGCTATGGCTAGTCCTTATAATCAGAGTTTATATTTCTACTATGATAAAATGGGTGACAACTATGTGACGTGTTCATTTGCGAGCGTGTAGACCAACGTATTTATGAATTCTGGAATAAACATTTATTGTTTAAAATTACAGTGAAATATCATTATTACACACATATGTAAATTCTCTCAAAACTAAACCTAAATAAGGCCCCCGTGGCATTGTGCCTAAAAGACTAGCAGCATTCCCCCTTTGAATAGCAATACCTATTCCCTGAGAGAGAAATCTGCCAGCCCTTGGGCACTGTTAAACAACATATGTTTATACTGTGCCTTGGGTCACCATTATTTCTGTGCTTCGGGAGGCATGTAAAGCCGTTGCAAGATGCACTTGGTGTTTTATGCGATTTGTATATATATTCCGTCATAGCACATTCATCAGGAAATTGCAGCATTCGTCGATGTTAAGTGACGTTCGGAGAAATCTGAAATTACCAATAGGCGTCCCGCAGGGTTCAATGCGCGGGTAATTTTTATTTTTTATCTATATTAATGACCTATGTACTTATATTTAAATTAAAATAATCAAAAACAACTAGATTATTATGACGATGACAGCAATGCGATCCTGAAAGAAGTACATTAAATAGTACTTACTAGGTTTAATACTTAACAATATCGAAGATGTCATTGTGCAATTTGCCGCACATGCGCTGAAGTGGAAACCAGTCAAAATTGGCGATAGGATTTACATAAATGTGTCGCCAAACCAAAGTCTACCTTTCGTACAATGACCCTGTTGTCACCTGCGTGTGGGGCAAGCCGTGACAAACTCACTACACTGACTGCAAAGTTCAGGTATCGTAACAGCAGAAAATGAGTTGTGAAAAGGTCTCAACTGCTGATATATGTATTGCAACTAACAACGTTCTTAAAGTCATGCTTTTATACCTGAAGGTGTAGGCATAGTCCGGTCAAATTAGACCAAAAAAGAGGAGTAAGGTTACATAAATTTACAACAAGCTGAAAGTGCTTTCACGGGTTTAAAAAAATATTAAAAATAATATTCAGAAGTTCCGAATCATTCCGGTACTTGGAAAAAAAAAATGAGGTCATAGGTCGAAATTTTCGAAAAATATCGGTTTTTCGCGATTTTCAGGAACTTTTATCGCAAAATCACATCAGACAAAAATTGTAGCTTATAAAATCTATATATATAAAAATCAATGCCACTTTTCGTTGTAATTTTATAACTCAAGAACGGGCTCACCTATCCAAACCAAAATAAATGTTTAGGCTTTGTTCGGACTATTTAGCAGATGGTTTATGTGAAATTTGCACAAAATCGGTCGAGCGGTTCTTCATTTATCACGCAAACGAAGTTGCGCGGATCAGCTAGTTCTCTATAAAAATGTAATGTACTACTGTATCTATACTTTTATTCCCTTAGAGCCATCGTTTCTGAGATTTAGCGCGATAAAAGTTGTAAGCGTCATAATATCCAAAAGAACGCTATATATATATTTTAATATATCTATGAAGCTGTAATTTAAGCAAAAATATTTCACAATCGGTATATTATTATATAAGTATAACCAAAGATTCTTATACTCATGGAGTATTACTATAAGAAAGTACAAGAAATTAGTTGTATTTTTTTGGACATTTTACACAACGCTATCTGATCCCATAGTAAGCTAGGAATAACCTGCTTGTGCTTTGGGTATCAGACCGCGGATAATAATACTTATATACTTTTAATTATATATACTTATCATACATAGAACCCGAAACTCCCGAAGATCCCGAACAACGCGTGCTGGACAGAGGTGGCACTCGTACACAGTGGAGAGAATCTTCGCGAGAACTGAGCGATTTAAAAGATCGTTTCTCTGTCGAACCATAAAAACCTGGAACGACCTGCCAGCGCACGTGTTTCCCTCCTCTTACAATCCTGTGTTCTTTAAGCGTAGCGTAAAGAGGTAGTTTGTAGTCTTACAGACTGGCACGGTGGCTCCCAATCGCTAGATGTCGCCTAAACATAGAAACACCCAGACTCTTGAGACAAACTTTTATGGATCACACAAATTTTCGTCTCCGGTGGGAATCGAACCCACGACCTCGTGATCCGCAATCGCATATTTCGCCCTCTAGACCAACGAGGCAATCAAATTCGATTTCGAAATTATTAAATTCGATTAAAAACAGCAGCTGACAATTATTTGTTATTACTACCGTGATATAACAGCATAACCGCAGTAGACGTAGACTCACACTACCTCATAGGTGGCGTGGAAACGTGTGCAATTAGGAAATACGGATCCCATAATTATAAAATCTCTTTCGTCCATGCATCTGTTCGTCTGTGTCCTTTATCTCGTGAACGCGTTAAGGGATCGAAATTATTATCAAATACATAATATTTTGGCAAGTAAAAAACAGTACTTTTGTGATGAAATCATAAAAAATACTTTAAAAAGTAGGTAAGTAGGTACTTAATCAAAAACTACGAAATTCGATTCCTGAGTTTCTTTTTATAATTCGATTCCTGAACTTCTTATTCGAAGAAAAATCGAATCACATTTGCCAGTAACAGTCCGTTGCTGAAGGCCATACACCTAGATGGCTTGAAAAATATAACACATTATGCACTTTTTGCTTGATCACTTGTACCTTTCCAATATTTTTATTATTATTACATATAACCTGACCGGTTTCGCTTAATAGCATTGTCAAAGGTAATTTAACTGTTCATACACTTACGTTTCTAAACACTTGTGTTTAGAAACGTAAGTGTATGAATGCCTCGGTGGCGCAGTCGGTAGTGTAACCGCTGAGATCCTGGGTTTGATTCCCGGGTCGGTCCAAGTATTTGTGTGATTCACAAATGTTTGTTTCGGAGTTTGGGTGTTTTCTATGTATAATATGTATGTATTTAGAAATATATAAGTATGTCCATCAGTCGTCTAGATCCCATAGCACAAGCTTATAGCTTAGTTTGGGCTAGATGATGTTGTGTCCAACAAAAGTTATTTATTTATTTTATTTATCTGCAAACTGAATCGCTCAGGAAACACCCAAAATGAAGTTTAGATTATCGAAATACTGCTACGAGCTAATTCTGTGGGCAATGGACCCCCTTTTTTTTTGTTTATGTGAGGGAAAATCCTCATGGATGCTATGCCGGACTCCTACCGACTAAAACAAACCTCACGTAACGCCCAACATCCTATGGTTGGAAGCCCCGGGTAAGCCCTCGGAAGGATGTCCCAGCCTCGGAAGGATGTCAATGGACCCCTATTTAAGTATACCGGTGGAAGGCTGGAAGAGTGTATGTACCGATTCATTTTTCTTTGGTCTATCGCCAGCGCATAGTAGGTATGCTTAGATATAGCCTCATATTTATTGCAAAACTTGTTTCGATAAAGAACAAAATTCTACCATCTATATTCAGCGATAAATTCTCGCTGAATGTAGATGATAAAATTTCGTTATTATAGAATTTTGAACAAAATTATCAACACGTTTAATTACATTCAGTATTTACTTATCTAGACCTTCACACAGATATGATAAACTAGCCTATGCCCGCGGCTTCGCACCACACACGTGAAAAAGATGTTCTCCGACCCAAAATTTTGAATCTACGTGTTTCCAATATTTAGGCTTCGGAAATGCTGAGGAATTGTACTCACAATATTGATGGCTAAACATAATACCTATCATCGACTATTCAGTTAACATATCTATTATGATGTATTAAAGTGGACAATCGGTGGACATAAACCCCGTGTGGCGACGGGAAAGGGCACAAAATGTCGCAATTTATCTCGAGGGTGTCGTCAGAGGCGACTAAGGGAGCACTTTCGCAAAACGATCCATTGCGTAGGGAAGGAAAACTAGAAATGAAACCCAGTTGTCAGTAAAATGACAATCGTTAAGCCAAAGGATGTCCCAGAATTCCCAACAGATCCACGGCCGCCACTGCGGCCTCGCCTAGGGGGTGGTTCGGGTGCTATCCCGCGTATTTTGGGGGGTTTCGGGTGTGATCCCGTTTCTAAGGGGGAGCGTGCGTGAATCCCTCATGTCACGCTGTCGTCATGGGCCTGCTTCTGTAAGGACGGTGAGCAACCTTCAAACCGTCCTCAGGCATGGAGGCCGATAGTCTTCAGCAAGCCGCGCCGACTGCGGAACTCGGGTGGGAGGGTTCTCGAGCATGACCTGCTCGCAGAAAGAGGCGGCGCAGTCCCACTTACTACCGCTGGAGATCATGGCTCGCACCATGATCTCAAGCGAGAGAGTGTCCACGTCGAGACTCACTACGAGGACTTGGCGCTGTTGCGCCCAAGCTTTACGGGGGGCTTGAAAAATTTCAACTGCGGGTCATCACAACCTGCACCTGTCTATTTCAACACGGCAATGGTCTCACCAACTCACCACCTATTTCGTGGTACATAAAACTATGAGGTGAAATGTGGGAGTATACTTTGCTTGTACCTGTCCCTTCGGGGATATAGGCGAGTAGCGAAAAATTCTAAATCTATGGGCGTGACTTTAAGTATGTATGACATGTCCACAAAGGTTCATGGCGGATCTATAAGATGGATTTCAGTGGAAAAAGGGATACATAAATAGTATCTATAAAGATTATTGTTATGTCCGCCAATCAGTCTGTATGTATGTATTTGGAACGCCGCAGTCTACTCAAATTAGCCCGAATTTAAATAGCACGAATTAACATCGTTTCACCACGATTACAGCGCGCGTCGTTTTGAGTACAACCATGAAATAAGAATTTCGTTAGTAATTTTTAAAGTGAGGAATTTTTATTTCGCACATTTTTTATAAGTACCACTAGGTGGCAGACAAGCATACGGCCCACCAGAAGGACCGATGGTCACCGCAGCCTATGAACGTTTGCAACACCAGAGGCGCCACATTCGAGCTGCCGGCCCTGTAAAAACCTACTAAAAAACCTTTTGAAGAACCTCATACTGTAGGCGTTTGGGAAAACCGCGGCAGGTAGATCATTCCACAACCTAAGCGTGCGCGGAAGAAAACCCCTATCGGGTCTAACCGTGCTGGAACGCTCCGGACGTAGAGTGTGAGGATGAACTCCATGTCTGTGGTGAGCGGTGCGATGACAGAACGTAGCCGTGGGCATCATATCGAATAATTCCTCAGTACTAATATACCATTGTACAAGTGGTAGAATATGCACAATGAGGCAAAGTCTCTCCTGTCGCGAAGAGGTTCCACACCACCTAAGTATGGGATCGTTGTCAACTCTCGCAGCTCGTCTTTGCACCGAGTCAAATGGACGAAGCTGATATTCAGGTGCCCCCGCCCAGAGGTGACAGCAGTACCTACTCCATATGCGGCCGCATTTGCGACTTATAGAGAAGCAGTATTTGCTCCGCAGTAAAGTACCGCCCCGCCCTGCTGAGCACACCTAGCTTCTTGGACGCTAGCTTGTCCTTGTCCTCCAAATGACTACGGAATTGAACGTCACTGGAGATGTCAACGCCAAGGATCCTTATACTGTTTGAGATGGGAATAGATGTGCCCTGAAATTGTGGCGCTACGGTAATTTGGCGTTTTCTTAGCGGTGAAAAAACACGCTTGTGTCTTGGAAGAGTTTAACTGGACAAGATTTTGTCCACCCCAATCGGACACTCTAGTAAGAGTGGCCTCGATTTCAGACACAAGCTGTTCACGACTTTCTTCCACTGCGTCCCGAGAGATACCGGGCCGCCCCAGTATCTCCCGGTGTGTAACAAGTGTCCCCCGTACTGTCGTCCGCATAACAATTTTTTTTGTTGTGAGAAATGTCCGTCAATATTTAAAAAAAAACATTGAATGCCGTCAATAGATAACATGTCATCAACATAACTGTCTGAACAGCTGCCGTCGACAACAGCTCTAAGGCTTCTACCAGCCAGAAAGCTGGAAACCCATTCGCATAATCTCTCGGGCAGTCCATAGGAGGGCAATTTCGTAAGAAAACCACGGTGCCAGACACAATCAAAGGCTTTAGAGAGGTCGAGGCTCACTGCTAGGGCCTCGCCCTTACTCTCGATAGCCGTCGCGCTCATCGGTGTGTGAGGCACACGAGAAGATCGCCTGTTGAACGACCTTGACGGAAACCATACTGCCGGTCACTGAGCAGGTCGTGTTCCTCAAGGTACCTCAGGAGCTGTATATTAATTACACGCTCCATCACCTTAGATAAAAGGGAGGTGACGGCTATAGGCCTGTAGTTGGCCGGGTCGGTCATGTCACCCTTCTTGGGCACAGGATGCACATACACGATCTTCCACGACGCCGGGACTTATCGCATGGAATATGAAAGCGTGAAAAGACATGTAAGTACCGGACACATTTCGACCACAATACTTAAGTACCACCGCGGGTATACCATCAGGCCCACTCGACTTATGAATGTCCAGGGATTGCACATTGACATTCCGCTGTGTAAATTTAACTTCCGGCATGGAAGTTCCACTTCACGGAATGTCCGGCGGCACAGCACCCCTTGCTCATGCTTGAGTTAGAGGCAAAGAGAAAACCCAAAAGGTCAGCTTTCTCCTTGGCGCTCTGGGCCAAACTACCGTCGGGTTTATTAAGTAAAGATGGTAAACCTGACTGACAGATAGATGACTGACACATACTCAAACTCTGCTAACAAACATCGTCCAAGTGAGAGTCGGACTCGCGCACGGAGGGCTCCGTACCAAAAAACGGCAATAGATCGCTTTGTTATACCTATGTTAAAAAGATAAATTTCTGTGAAGAAAAATCGGTTATTGGCTAGCCCTTATTCTTATATTTATGTCTGTGGGCTGGCCAGGAACAATGACAGAACATGCTTTTTTTTTTTTTTTTTTTTTTATTCTGCACCTCTGCCATGGGCAAAGCCTATCTTTACAGTTTTTATTCTAGCGAACTAATAATAGAGTCTAGCCCCGCGGGGCTTCGTTACCTACTTCGAAAGATGTCGGGGGGCGGAGGCACATAATCCCGTCTCGTGAGTACTACTTTGCCTCGGCAAACGGCAGTGCTGGTACTTTTGGGCGCACTCTCATGCACCCTTCAATACAGAGTCACTACGTCGCCGGCCTTTTTGCGTCCATCATGGGTAGCGCCCCCAGTCCCCCCGGCATCTCGAACCTATCTAAACTAATCCTCTTTCACCCATATTCTCTTTATCATTCCAGTTCTCGCTTTTATGCCTCTCGCACTTTCACGCTTTCCCGACCTTTCATTCTTTAATCTAAACTAGCTAAAACTTAAATCTATCGTCTTTCATTCTTATTCCTCTAGTACCATACTCGTCGCGCTTTTATGCTTCTCGCACTTACATACTGGCCTTTCATGCTGGGGATTTGGGGTATCATTCCTTGGGATGGGGTTTGTGTGTGTTCATTTGGGGTCTTCACTCCCCAAATGACGTTTTAATCTTTATTTAAATTTTTAATTTTTACATAATTTTTTCTTATTTCTATTCTTATTCAAGTATATATATTTAACAATGACTGTATGTAACTGTGCCGATATTTAACATAATGTGTTACATGTTTTTGTCTATTATTTTAGTCCTTTACATATTTTTTCTTATTCTACTATTATTTTTAGGTAACAACAATTTTTTTCTTATCTTAACTATAATATGTATAACAGCGACTGTGCCAATATTAAAATATAGTGTGTTACATGTTTTGCTATTTATAATTTCTTATTGTAGTTACAATGCCCACTTAATTTTCTGGTTCTTAGTCTACAATACAGCTTCTCTTATCTTATATTAAAATCTGATTTCTTTTGTTACGGGTCAATATTGACGTATAATATTGGTGAACAAAATATACTCTACTTATTCCTTTTATTTACAATTTTAACTATCTTTTCGCTGTATTTTATAAACCTTTCTCTATACAGGTTACAGGAACATGCTTTAGGTAGAATGTACTAACCGGGCACGGGAGCTTTGGTAATTATCTGTGGCGAATACACCAGTAAACCACAACCGAGTGCCAGCACTGCGAGGAGCGCAGGGAGTACACAGCGCTCCACACACTGGTGGAGTGCGCGGCGTGGGCGCAACAGCGCCAGGTCCTCGTGGCAGGTCCGGACGTGGACACTCTCACGTTGGAGACCATGGTGCAATCCTTGATCTCCAGCGGGTGTAAGTGGGGCTGCGATGCCTATTTCTGCGAGCAGGTCATGGTCGTAAAGGAGACGGCGGGGAGAGTGCGGGAGGGAACTCTCCCACCCGAGTCCCGCAGTCGGAGGCGGGGGCGCCACCGACGTGTCTTCGCCCATGACTATCGGCCTCCATGACCGGGGCCTGAGGACGGTGAGGAGGCAGCTCACCATCCTTACAGAAGCAGGCACAAGACGAGAGCGTGACGTGAGAGATTCACGCACGCCTCCCTAAGAAGCGGGATAACACCCGAAAAACTCCCCAAAGACGCGGGATAGAACCCGAACCCCCAGGCCGGGGGGGGTAGCCGTAGGTCTATTGGGAGTACCGGGGTATCCTTCCGAGGGCTCACCCGGGGCTCCTAACTGGAGGCTGTTAGCAGGACACGTGAGGTTTTTTTAGTCGGTAGGAGAACTTTTCAATTAGCTTTCTTAAAACTTGGCTCGCTAAAGAACGACAAACATAGGGGTATTACCCAGAGGAAATTTATGCCATAAGCGAGTCGCTATTTAATACTTGAAATAAAAACTTTTTACTAATATTATTAATGCGCAAGTTTGTGAGTACCTACCTGTAGATGTTTGTTATATTCACGTTCTAACAGCTGAACGGATCTGGCTGAAATTTGCCACAAGGATAGATTATAGTCTGTCTGGAATAACACAAAGCTACTTTTTATCCCAAGATAAGTTCCCATGGGAATCGAGAACAGGAACAAAATCTTACGCGAGCGAAGCCGCAGGCGTCAGCTAGTCTAATATAATTACTTCAATTATCTTAGTTACTATTAATTTAATACTTTTTCCAACTGTGTTATCGGCCTAAATAACTTGACGTTGCCTTACATTGTCATCAGAATGGTAGTGACAGAAGCTTAAAAAAATATTATACGTTATTCAATATAAGTCGACGAATCTTAATGGAGTTCTAAAAAAGTATTGTATTAGACACCAAAGAAAGACTTTATAATTAAAGCGAATTGCGTACGCGCAATAGTATAGAGATTTTTATTAGTGGAGCAATTTACACCAATATGGGCGACAAATATTTTTGGAGACAGGTGAGTCGAGTTTGTAATTTAAATAGGTATGATAATAGATAGATGTATGTTAGATCCCGTGGATTGCCCTTCTCGAGATCCGTGAAAGCACAGAGTCTCGGATTTGTAAAAGGCCACCTCCACCTCCAGCCGCCGTATTCGACCCACGACTTGAGCAACACCTGCCGTGGCCCTTAGGGCTGCGTCTTGGTGCGTTAATTTTCGCGCCGTAACGAGGGTGTTGTCGGTGTAACAAGTTACGCTGACAGCTCTGAGCAACGGACCGCGGAGCACTCAATCGTAGCCGATGTTCAACAAGAGCGGTCCTAGAACTGATCCCTGTGGAACACCGCACGATACATACGACGGAGGTAGGGAGGCTTGTGAAGTAGCCTATGTGCTATTCTACACTAAATATTAATCTATCCTTGTAACAAATTTAAATACTAGCATAGAAAGTCAGCCTAAATGTAGCCGAACAACATGTCAAAGTGGCCTTAGAGTTTCGACGGCTTCACTTCATAAACGTCACTCCAAAGTTTATTTATCTATATATATAAAAACAAGAACTGACTGACTGACGATCAACGCACAGCCTAAACCGCTGGGTCTAAAAGCATGAAATTTTGCACAAGTGCTCCTTAAGTGACGTAGGCGAGCAATAAGAAGCGATTTTTGCAAATTCAACTCCTAAGGGGGTAAACAAGGTTTGCAAAGTTTGTATGGGACTACGTGATTCCTTGGTCCGATCTTCTTCAAATTTGGCATAAAACATCTTTAACCGAATTGATGGGAGACGTGTATTTTATTTTATTGAAATTTATCATTTAACATGTTTTAAATGGGTTAGAAAAAAATTTGGAGGCATTTGCCTCATAGTTCATATTGATACTCCTTAGTCGGTACTTTTTAAACTTTTTTTTTGACACATGACAGCTGAATTTTTATTAAAAAAAATGGTCTAATTTTTATAAACGTCAAAACATTTTAAATTGTATTATGTAATTTATTTTATTTATGCGTATATGTATTTATTTCAATAAGCGAAATTGCCTTCATATATTATTTTGTATGTCAAAATACATTTGTGAGATGAAAACCTGAACATGGCTGGCTAGGAATTATGAAAGAACAAGTTCTAGGTAAGCTGTACGCGGTTCCGATTATCACAGAGTATTTATTACCATCTTCGTTTACTTTCGTATTATAAACAGGGATAATACAAACGATCAGAGGCATTATAGATGAATATTTAGCAGATGAAATCTATAGTAAATTTCTGGTCACAATAGGAGAAACTGTATTATTAGTACGGGTTGCCTCAGCCTCGAAAGTCTGAAGACCTACACAATACGAGAAAGAAAGAAGTTCAGATAGAAATTCCTTAGCAATAGCAGAGAATGCTCTCTATACCAATTAACAAAAACATTAGGTATCAATTTTTACAAAAATATAGATTTACTTCGCTCAAAGTACGTATTTTGATTTATTTAGTCAGAATTATATCTATACATATAAAAACAGTTCTGTAAAGTGCGGTGGGCTGGCCACAGAAGGCGACAGACGACGGCAGATGGAGCAAACGAGTTCCAAAGCGGGCATCGCGACTTGGTTCACCCGCCAGGTGGACCGAGGACCTAGAAGAGGTCGCAGGCTGGATGCTGAAGGCGCAGGACGTAAATTAGGAGAGGCCTACGTCCAGGAGCGTACATGCTGATTTGATTGATATAAAAATAAAAACTGACTTAGATACCTGATCGAGATCTAGAACCTTGAAATTAGATTAATGGCATAGTTGCGCACAAAGAAACGATTTTTAGGGTTCGTGTCCTTAAACGGGACCATATTTATGAGACTTCGCTGTCCGTCTGTCTATCTGTCCGTCGTGAGGCTGTATCTCAGGAATCGTGATAGCTAGAGAGCTGAAATTTTCAGATGATATATTTCTGTAGCCACTATGACAACAAATACTAACGTCAGAAAAGGGGGGCGGGGATTAAGGGGGCTCCCAACCATTAAACGTGATGCTTTGCTGTTTTTTTTGGTACGGAACCCTCTGTCTTTCCACTCCGACCAACTAAACCGGCCAACCGCTGTGTGTGTGGAACTCATCTACCGAACTTAAATTCTTTATTCCTATCTATACTTTATTCTTTATTAATTTCCTCTGTGCGCGAGTCCGCTTCGCACTTGGCCAGTTTTTTATACTACTAAGATGGCAGACAAGCTTACGGTCCACCTGATGGTTGGTTACTGTAGTGGACTAATTCGCATAGTGAACGTTTGCAACACCAGTGGCGCTGCTGCATGTCGACCCATATTTCCCTTGGCATCCAGTAGAGTCACGGGAAAGTAAAATATCCCGTAACCCTACTGATAGTGCTCAGGGTAATTGTACCTACTTTTACCTTGACACTAACCTTTGCCAGTAGTAGTATAGTAGTTTTAGTAGTGTCCGTATGAATTAAGGAGCCACCTCACCGTTTTCAAGACTATGTAGGTATATGTGTATGTATGAATGTATGTCCATTTCTTTGTCACGTCCTACAGCCTGAACGGCTTGACGGATGTTGTCATGCGAGGTGTCATTTGATTCGTCGTGTTTGTGTGAGTGACACCAGGTACATAAATATTTCTAAAAATCTAAATAGGGGACTTTTGGCGCTAAAATGTAAACATTGAAAAAATTTCTAGGACGCTCTTCTGCTTGAACGGCTTGACGGATTTTGAAATACAAGGTGTCATTTGATTAGTCGTGATTGTGTGAGTTACACCAGGTCGTAGAGGGAGAATATACTAATATATATATTCTCCCTCTACGCACCAGGTATAATAAAATTCCTAGAAAATCAAAATGGCGGATTTTTGGTGTTATACTTATTTGACTGCGATGGACGCGAAAACCACTTAACTGATTTTGATGCGGTATTATTTGTTTATAAGGTCTTGGTCAGATTTCAAATCTTACATTTGTTTGATTGCAATCGGTTGAGTAGCACCGCAAATATGACCGAAAATATAATAATTAAGTTTGCTTCCGTATTTAGTAGACAAGCATAAAAGATCTAGGCCAATTTTTTTTGGAATATGTAGGCCAATAGATAAAAAGTTCTATTTATGTCAGAGTGGCTCTGCTACATATATCAGAAAAGACTTTTTTCTGGTTTCTGTGGGTTCCGCAATCATAACATCTGGATTAAGGAGTTTCTTGAATCTCATAACGAAGCTGATATAATTTTAATGTCTTTTTTTGTATCATTTTGTAGGCATTACGTAAGGTAACTACTAACGATCTCCGTTCTATCCTACTCGAATTCAAGAAGTTACGAAGAGTTTAATTTGGCTCCTCAATCTTCGAAATAGGTTCGCTTACAATTACAATAACCATTTTAATGAAAATCCAATTTGTGATAACTAATCTAATATGTGCCAAAATAAAACAACGGGAATACTCGCGACAGGAAACCACGTGATAAGAATAGAAGCGACGGGGAACCTTTATATGTCTCTCTCTCTCTCTCTCTCTCTCTCTCTCTCTCTTACGCAAACGAAGTTGCGCGGGTCAGCTAGTTAAATATAAACTTTTAATAGTAAAATGTTTAAGTTTAGTTAAATAAAATATTTATGTACAATTTTATAATATTACAATTATGAAAGCTATTTACAAAATAGGCAGGTAAGTAATCCTATCCTACTAATCCTACTAATATTATAAATGTGAAAGTTTGTGAAGATGTTTGGATGTTAGTTACTCAATCACGCTCTAACGGCTGAATGGATCTGGCTGCAATTTAGTACAGAAATAGAGTATAGTCTGGAATAACACATAGGCTACTTTTTATCCCAGGAAAATGTTCCCACGGGAAGCGGCAACGGGAACCAAATTTCACGCGTGCGAAGCCGCGCTCATCAGCTAGTTATATATAAAACTAAACTAAATCTAAACAAGGCCCTCGTGGCATTTGCGCCCAAAAAACTGGCAGAATTCCCTCTTTGAATAGCGATTCCTATTCGCTGGGAAAAATAATTGGCAGCTCTTGGGTCACCAGTTGACTCAACTAGACGCTTCTTCAAATTTAAAAATGAAATATGCGCATTGGGACATAGTCAGTGTGGCCGAGACACTTATACTTATTATTTTTTTTATCTTCTGCCGCTTCCGCTGCTGCGCTGCTGGCTTTTTCTTTTTTGCGAGGAAGATAGGACGGGGCCAAAGTGTCTACGCAAGTGGCATCCCAGACTAGGACCCTACCCATCTCACACGGAATTAAAGTCATCCCATCCGATCTCTTGCCATCGTCGCCATGGACGGTGGCAAGAGCACGGCGACTGATATCGTTAATCACAGCGAGGCGAGAGAAGCGGCCTGCGCTCTTCGAACATGATAGCCCATGCACGGTGTCCCGAAGAGTCAACGTTTACGCCACAGGGGCAACGGTGTGGAGCGCAGAGCGGGACGCCAAGTCTCAAGCCAACTGCCGTTCTTAGAGTGTCCGGTTCATGAAAGGTTCCGGTGTTGGCAGTCGGAAAAGTATTCATTAGGCTTGATTCTTATTGAAGGGTCAGCCGATTGAGTAGTAGAATAGTAACAAACTAAAACCATATAATTTACATAAATACCTACATACAGTCACGCCTTTCTTTATAGCCCAACCCTATCGAAAATATTATAAATATAATTTATTAGGTTTTGATAGCAAAAATAAATTAAACTTAATTAACATTATGTAGGTTCAACTAACATCAAAAGATCCTCATTTTCCAGGTCTACATCCAGATGACATGCAATTTGCGCTCGGTTAGCACGGGCATGATGATTGCATTTCCCTCTTTATTGAGCCCAGCGCTGCTGTCAGACACTGCTGACATAGAAGTAACGCCGACTCAGGTATACTGGATAAGTAAGTACCAACAAGCTGAATTGAATGGACGTGCAAAGCGCAGGACCGTATATTGTGATAGTGTGCGTAATCTGGGCGAGGTCTACGTCCAGCAGTGGATAGGTTGATTTTATTGATTGAAGCTGAATTGGAGAATGAGAATCCTCTTTGATTCTATGCTGCCGGAATCTTTAACGTGTTACAATAAAGGAAACTAAATCATATCACAGAAACTCTTATTCCTAGCAAGGGGTTCTTTAATAGTATGCTTTATTCACGTTTTGAACGTTTCTGATTAATTTCATGTATTGTGTAGAATTTTTAATCGGTCCATCCGTTTTCAGGGTTCGGTATCCAGGATTGACTGTTGGTCATTTTGTCAGCAGTAGTTGCCGTCTTTTCTAATCGAATTTGATTCTCACTTGCCCGGTTTTTTGCGATTTGAGAGAACGAACGGACCAGACACAAATTGAATGTCTAATTGCTTTTGTAAACACTACAAGTCGCTTCCCATGGTAACTTATTACCGGAATAAAAAGTAGCCTATGTATTATTTCAGACTAATCTATTCCCGTACCATATTTCAATAAGATTTGTTCATGCGTTAGGGCGTTAAAGAGTTACAAATATCCTAACATTCTGACATCTATTACAACTTTTGCATTTATTATTATTTTAGTAAGTTTAGGTGTTAAAATATGAAAAGCTTATCAACATGCTGCTATTAAGTGGATTGAGCTTTGTTAAACCTTGTGAAATTTGTGGATAAACCCACAATTTTAAGGTTTTACAATGAAGTGGGACAAGGTATAATACATTATATTAACAATATAACTAAGTATTGCATTATTACTATAAAAAGATAAAGCCTGACCTCGGAGGGGTTTATTATCTACACATATAAAATTACTTGTCCCGACTGACTGACTGACTGATTCATCAACGCAGAGCCTAAACCGCTGGACCCACAAACTTGAAATTTTGACAGTAAGTAGATGCATTTTATGATGTATACATCCACTAAGAAAGGATTTTTGGAAATTCTATTACTAAAGGGGTAAAATAAGGGATGGAAGTTTGTATGAAAGTCCGTCATTTTCAGAGCTAGATGCACCATATTTCATAAACCTGGGTCTTTTAAGAAATAAATAAAAACATGTATCAGCGTTTTCAAAATTTAACTACTGCATAGGTAAAATAGGTGATAAACGTTTGTATGGATTGCAAAGTTAGAAGCATGAAACTTCGAACACCTGCGTCTTTTTAGAAATAAACGATAACAATAACCATTTTAATGTGAATCAAATGTCTTTTACAATAATGCGACGGGAAACCTCACTACCAAACGAAATCGTTATTAATTTCTTAAATATATAATGACGGGAAACCTCTCTCTTTCTTTCTCTCTCATGTAGTAATATGAACGGCGCAACGCAACGGGAGTAAATGCAACGCGACGGGAGTACCTAAATGCGACGGGAACGTGATATACTCTCTCTTAAGTGTCGCAAACGAAGTTGCGCGGGTCAGCTAGTTACACATATTTTATTATAGGTACTATTAGGTAGGTACTACCCATAACGACTGGCATGTTACTGACGACCGAGACCGACGGCTTAACGAGTCTTTTCAAGTGGTCACTGGTCACCCATACGAGATTCAGCCATAGCGAAAGTTGTTAACTACAGTGATCGTTTGCAGAACGAGGGTTCTGCAAACGATCACTGTAGTTAACAACTAGCTGAGGAGCTTGTGGGACTACAAGTGTTATATTTTTTTTTGATATTCAATTTTTCTTTTACAGTTACAATCAACGGCATCGCTGGTATCTTCGGTTTCTTCATCTTGTCACCAATCATGCAAATATTTGGCAGAAAAGTCGTCCATATTGTTGACGGCTTATCTCTGCTCATCGGTTGGCTTATGTTGGCATTAGGTACTAGCGCCGCAGCTCTTATGGCAGCAAGAATTTGCCATGGTATTGACTTTGGGAGTTTGTATATATCTACTACGCTTGTTGCCGAATACTCCGATCCAAAAAGAAGAGGCTACTTTATGACCTTCCACAAATTAGCAATAGCCATTGGTTATACTATGTGTCATGCTTTATCGTTAATTTGGAACTGGCGACAAGTAGCAACATGTGCACTTCTCTTGTCAGTATTGTCAACACTAATGACGTATTACTGGCCAGAAAGTTCTTATTATTTGGCAATGAAAGGTCGCTTCAAAGAAAGCGAAAAAGCATTCGTCTGGATATATGGTAGTTCTAACATGGAAGAGTTCCACCTATTGAAGGCGTCTCAATTGCAAATGAAAAAGAAAATTACACCAGAAAAAAAATACTCGTTCCTGTTCAAAAAAGAGTTTTTGAAGCCGTGTTTTATAATATTTCTTTTAACATTGATTCTAGAATTCAGCGGAAAACATTATTTTGCAGTTTACACTATACAAATAATGGTGGAGTTGATAAAAGACAAATCACTCGCAATCTATATCACTTTAGGTTCAGATTCACTAACGCTTATAGCATTATTATTATCGTCAGTTGTAATCAGTTACTTTAGACGACGAACAATGTTGTTGGCGTTTGGTGCTGTAATCATTGTTATGATGCTGATGATTAGTTTCATTATACTATTTAAGTTATTTTCTGTAGTATGGCTGGCACCAACATTAATTCTTGTATTAAATTTCATAACAAACATTAGTTTTACGCCTGTTTGTTTTACATTATTTGGGGAACTTTATCCTTTGGAACACAAAGGTTGGGGTTCTTGCTTAAATGGAGTAACACATATGTCTATGTTCACTTTAGGATTGAGACTGACACCATTTTTAATTAATACTACTGGCACTGGAGGTCTTTATGGTATTTATGGAGTAATTATATCTGTGTGTTTGCTTGTGTTGTATTTTATTTTGCCAGAAACTAAAGACAAAACTTTACTAGAAATCGAAAATAGATTTAAAGGTGTTGTACTTTCTGATTGCGATGAATCACCAATGATAAAACATTAGTTTAAGCAAATAGTAATTAAAGATAATCGTTCTGAATTACCAAAGACTTTTTTTAACATTACAATTTAGTGCTCCGCTTGTAGCCCCGCTGATTTGGTGTTCTACTGTCAACTTTGTGTCGTTTTCGTTTGCGAGCATTTAAAGACCATCGTATTTAAATGAATTCTGTGCTCCGGAGTGTTTTATGAGATTTGTATAAGGCTTTCGATTGCGGTCATCATGACGCGTTCATCAGAATATTGCATCATTACGCGATATGGACCAAGACTCTCAACCTTCTGACTTCGTATTTGAATAGAACTCAGACGGTCGATGTTAAGTGTACGCGTTTAGAGGAATCTGCAACTACCAAGGGCGGCTTCAATGCGCGGGTGATTTGAATTTTTTATCTATATTAATACCTATGACGTAGGGGAGACCAAAATGATTCATTGTTGCCAGATAAAATTTTTTTCATTAAAAACAATTAAAGAGAACTAGATAATTATGACGAAGACGAAGAATCCTGAAAGAAGTACATTATATAGTATCAGGTTTAATATGTAATATTCATTGGTTTAATAGGTACTAATAGTCTTAGCCTGAATGAGAACAGGACCAAATATATTTTTCACACAACGCTATCTGATCCCAAAGTAAGCTAGGAATAACCTGCTTGTGTTATGGGTATCAGTCCACGGATATTAATACTTATATACTTTTAAATACATACATAATATTATACATAGAAACACCCAGACTCTTTAGACAAACATTTTTATGGGTCACACAAATATTTGTCTCCGGTCGGAATCGAACCCACGACCTCCAGCGCCGCAGCGGTATCGCTACCGACTGCGCCACAGAGGCAGTCGAAGCATTCATTGTTATGCGGATGATAGTCCTCTGCATGGGAGCTATTCTGGCCGTCCAGTGGATGGGTGAAACGACGTGGGGGAGATGAGACGGCAACTCGTGGCGGATCTCGACCGAGACCTGGGTCACATTGCCCAATGGGGTTCAGACAGCCTGGTCGAGTTCAATGCTGGGAAAACACAGGCGTGTGCGTTTACAGGTAAGAAGTTCCCATTCCTACCCCTACCCACTCTTCAGAGCATTACGGTTCCACAAAAGACAACCTTGATTCAGTCGGTCACTAATATAAATCGTTCTATCGTACGATATTTCTATGGTCACCAGACTGACCATCACACCACCCTGTCACACTAGTGTGGTGGTTAGGAAATCTATTTCTTAACTGTCATACTAGTGTGGAACTTAATATTTGTCCAGACTGACCATCGGGTCCAGACTGACCATCACACCACCCTGTCACACTAGTGTGGTGGTTAGGAAATCTATTTCTTAACTGTCATACTGACAAAAGGTCGAAATATCAAGTATGTTTAACAGTTTAATGTTTATCTTAAAACTAAGCACAATTAACGCAATATATTCAAGAATGTTTCAATTGTTATTTCACTATGAATTAACCGAATTTGTGTTAAGTATTAAATTATCCTTTTCGATTTCTAAACACCTTCTTGGGTTAGAGCTTTCTTGAGTGTTAAATAATGTGACATGGTCTGCAGTTAAATATTCTTTTAGTACGGATAGTAATTTAGCAATGGTTACATAGTTTTTGTTTATGAACTTATTGATTACAGAATGACTATTTTCGCTAACATTATTGGTTCTGTGCCGTTCATTATGTACACACCAATCATTGATTTGCGTATCGTCTTTAAGCCAATTTTTCCGCATATAATTTAGAAAGGCATGCATTTTTTTTTCCTTCATGTCATTACACTGTGATTCTATATAGACCCACCCATCCTTAATAAAATTCACTGGTAATAAGGGAAGAGCTGCACATAATCCAATGATGCGTTTGTGAAGTTTCGCTTTTATTCCAAGTTTCTTGGATTTTTTCCATAAAGCATTTGAGAAATGGGAATAACAATGTTTTATTATCACACCAGGAACAATTTTTTTTAACGAATTACTTATCGCAATTTCAAAATCTGAATGAAACTTTGTTGGATTCCAGTTGGGACAAATGGACTTAATTAAATCGAACAGTGCCAAATAACTGGTTTCTTTTTTATCACTCATAAGTGCGAATATTAATGGAACTACATTAGTAGTCTTTGAAGTACTTCCTACGTCCCCATGAATAATAAACAATTGGTAGAATGGCCGTGGTGTACTCTTGAAGGTACCATCCCCAAAATATTCTTTTACCGTGCCCAGTAATTGTTTAGATTCTTCAGTACAGAACACGAGTATTCTAGCTTCTTCATGCCGGTAGTCAGCTATTAAAAAATCACGATGTTGAGCTGGAACTTCAACTTCATCTAAATCACGAAATATCGTTTTTTTAACGTTAAATGCTTTCTTTCTTGCGTGATATAAACTGCATTTTACGTTTTCAAATGATGGTAATTTAGTCACAAAATGTAATCCTTGATCTTTTAAAGGTTTCAAATGTTTTTTGAAAATGACTGGCATTGCATCTGCTGACTTAGTGGCTTCCTCTTTCATCTTATTAATTGTAGACAAAATTCTGTTTTTGGCATCATTTGCATCACACTCAGAAACATTGTGTTCCACAGTTTTGACAATCTTGTTATCCTGGAATATATTATATATGTTATGACTACTAGATGTAAAAAGCGTTAACAGAAGTAATAATAAGAAAGATTTTTAAAACTTACTTGAGTCGTAACCGATCCTAAACATTTATATTTACGACGGTTTCGGCAAAACCAAATAATGTTGTTGTTTACATACACTTTCTGTTTATAATATTGGTGTCCGTGTGGGCTGAGAAGAAGATTCCCGCCGTTACTTTTAATTAAAGTACATTCCTGTTCCATGATATTGTTGACAAAAAAAGAAGACCAGAACCAGAGAACAATTAATTAATCGGACTACTGATACTAGGGGAGATATGGGAACGATTCCAGTGACTGAGTTTTTCAACTGAAATGACATCCGTGTCATAAGCAAACTAAATTATCTGGAACACTTTAATGTAAGTGGCCAGTTATCTAAGGACTTAAATTAGGTATCAATACTTCTTGGTGATTTCAAATGGTGTGACGGTTAAGAAAACAATTTAAACATTGCAAGGACATATTAACTTCCACACTAGTGTGACAGTTAAGAAATAGAATTCCTAACCACCACACTAGTGTGACAGGGTGGTGTGATGGTCCATTGTATTTTTTCAACCTTCTTTTGTCAGTATGACAGTTAAGAAATAGATTTCCTAACCACCACACTAGTGTGACAGGGTGGTGTGATGGTGAGTCTGGCGCCTTTCTATGCAACTCATCAAACTCATGGAGGCGCTCAGTCACAGTCACAAGCACGTAGTATTACATTCCCTTTGCAAGCACGCAGCGTTGGGTAAAGACGTTATTAACTGATATAGATGATTATAGAAGAAGAAAATACGCCTTAATAAGGTAGGTGATATTTCTATGGCTAATAACTTAAAAAAATCTGTAAATATTGAGATAGATAGCTGATGCCAAATTGAACTGTAAATCCAAATTCATTAAAAACAGGAAAGTGTAAAAATGTAAGATGGACACTATTGATTCTTAAACGTCGATATGACACTTTGACCCACGACAATCTTTATTGAAAAAAAAAATGACAAATCATGTCTTCCAAACGAGCTGCGGGCCAAAAAACATACCGTCATACTTCTAATATTATTTAACCGACTTCAAAAAAGGAGGAGGTTTCTCAGTTTGACGGTATATAATGTAGTATGCGTATCTACAGTATCGCCCATCAACATGGATACCATGTATTAGTACGAGTAAGTATAGCTGAAGAGCTCGCATCTGCATTGCCCGTGGCGTGACTCGCATTTTAGGTCGATTTAATAAATGTGGGTAATATAATATCTTCGCAGTTTCATTCGCGTGGTTCTCATTCCCGCGGGAATACGGGAATAAAAAAAAAGCCTTTGTCCCGGGGATAGTGTAGCTTCGCAACAGTGAAAGAATTTTTCTAATCGGTTCAGTAGTTTCGGAGTCTATTCAAACAAAAAATCAATCAGAACAAATCTTTAATCTTTATAATATTAGTTTTGTTAAATTATAGCGTCAAATAGAATACTACTGACTACTTCCTTGCAACGAATAATGCAAAACAGTAAGTTGTTTAGTAAACTAAATAACGTGTCTAATGAACCCCAAACATTTACTTCGTAATCATGGTTTGTATAAAGATAATGTTTATTAAAAAGTAAACGATGCACAAAAAGAAAAAGAAAAAAAAACCGGCCAAGTGCGAGTTGGACTCGCCCATGAAGGGTTTCGTAGCAGCAAGTAACATAATATAAAAGTTCTTATAGTTCGTTGTAACTTTGATTGATGTTTTAACACGTTCGCAGTGGTAGTGATTTTTCTAACAGAAAATTGCGGTTTATGACGTATTAAAAAAAAACTACCAGCTCTATCTTGTTCAAACCAATTTTCGTTGGTAGTTTTTATGGCAATGTACATCATATAATTTTTTTAGATTTATCATTCTCTTAGTTTAGAAGTTAGAGGGGGGGGGACACACATTTTTCCACTTTGGAAGTGTCTCTTGCCCAAACTATTCATTTTAGAAAAAAATGATGTTATGAACCTCAATAGCATTTTTAAAGACCTATCTATAGATACCCCACAGGTATGGGTTTGATGAAAAAAATTTTTTTGAGTTTCACTTCTGAGTATGGGGACCCCCAAAATTTACTACTTTTTTTCTAGTTTTATGTAAGAATCTTAATGCGGTTCACAGAATACATATAGTTACCAAGTTTCAATGGCATAGGCCTTATAGTTTCGGAGAAAAATGGCTGTGACACACGGACGGACAGACAGACAGACAGACAGACAGACAGACAGACAGACAGACATGACGAATCTATAAGGGTTCCGTTTTTGCCATTTGGCTACGAAACCCTAAAAAACAGTTAATATAAAAATTCTGTTGAGAGCGCACGTGCATAAACATTAACTAAGTATTCTATATTTAATAATATATAAGATGTTATACTGAGACTAAGTAGAAATAATTGGAATACGTTTTCCAACAAATCATTCAATTTAAAAATAATATATGTGTATCCTTCTCAGTTATATATTATAAAATATTGGAAAAATGGGAGATATATACTTTTGGCGACAGGTATGGTTTTTTTTTAAATTAGTATATGTATCTTTAATCTGCAAGTGGGAAAAAAATGGTACAAATAAGAACAGGTGTCCCACAAGGCTCGTTTCTAGGTCCTATCCTATTCATGACGTTTGTAAATCGTCGAAACCATTACAATATGCGTAAGAAGATAATAAAACGGATTTTAATTTAGAGGAAAATAATAATTTAACTTTATTTCTTATATAAAATAATCTTGCGTACTTAATATAAAATAAAAACGCTTTTTCTGTCTGGGCGGTGAGATCTTTTGAACTACTCAACGGATTTTAATGCAGTCTTCCATAATAAAAAGAATGATTTAAAAGGAAGGTATTATACATTTTAACATTATGGTACAGAAAAGCCGAGTAGTAACATCAACGAAGTTGCGTGGGTCAGCTAGTCGTGTGAATAAATTGAACATTTATGTTCTTAATTTGCGTAAAGGCACGCCACTAAAATCTCATTAAATACGGACTTTACTCAGAATATTTTTTTATTCTGAGAAAAATAAAATACGTGTTGTAAAATAATTTTATGAAAAACAATATTTTAGTTTGTAAAATAATAAACACGTTTTAATATAAAATCCCAACTAGGTATAAAGTAAAGATGATATATTAAGCGTGGGAGATTCGATGATAACTGTCGGTTACTTTTAAATTGGTTTTTTTTTAATAAAGCGTGTTTTAAAAAACGTTTCCTTGACATAAAAATAATGTTTTTTGTGTTCTATAGTCGCCGGGATTAGACGGCCTGACTATAGAACACGTAAATATTGGAGGCGTGAGCATATATCACGCACTATCTATACTATTTACCGCCATTATAAAAACTGGGTATCTGCCGAAGGCTCTCACTGATACGGTCATCGTCCCAATCTGCAAGAACCGGCGAAAGAATATATCAAGTGCTAGCAACTACTGGCCAATAGCACTAGCTAATATAGTAGCCAGGTTGCTGGAAAAGATCTTGCATAGGTATTCTGCACCATATATCATATCCTCAGATCATCAGCATGGGTTTAAAAAGAACGCGTCCACTAGCACTGCAATTTATGTGCTAAAACAGGTGGTAGGGTACTACAGAGAGAGAAAGACATCTGTCATAGCCTGCTACCTGGACCTCAGCAAAGCATATGACCGCGTCGATCACAACCGTCTATGGCAGAAGTTATATAACAAACAGGTACCCCGACAGGTAGTCCAGGTTCTTCAGAACTGGTACGGCCAACAGAGCAACCAGGTCCGATGGAAACGGGAGCTATCCTCTGCCACGGAGCTCAAGTGCGGTGTGAGACAGGGGGGAAGCATGTCCCCAGCCCTCTTTAATTGCTACATGGACGAGTTGTCGGAGCGCCTGGTGGAGACAGGCGTAGGGTGCTCCATTAATGGAGTAATGACCAATCACATCGCATATGCGGATGATATGGTTTTACTGGCACCAAGCATATCAGCGATGCGCAAGTTATTGAAGGTGTGTGAAAAGGGAACACCCAAAAATTCCGAAATATGTTTTACCGAATTTCAATATTCCGATGTTCAAAATTCCGAAGATTATAATTCCTAAATAACAAAGCTCCGATTATTCAAAAGGACAATATTCATTTATCCGAAAGTCATAAGTACGAATTTTTATTTTTCCTAATTTCATTAGAACGAATAATCAAAAGACCGGACTGTTATTTTCACGAAAAACATTATTCAGAATTTCAAATATCCGAAAATTCACTGTTTAAGTTTTTTTAATAAAGTACGGTCAAGTCTAACTACCGAAGATATTATTTCCAAGTGAGTGGAAGGCAAATGACAAAACAAAAAAAAATAACAACGATGGCCAAGGCCGGAGCTCCGCTCCGCTTTGCTTACGCCTTAGCCTTCTAACCTAACCTGTCCGAGTCGAGGTGTTAACCATAATAAGTGAATGGTTAACACCCCGACTCAGAGTACCCCGACTCGGATAGGTTAGGTTAGAAGGCTAAGGCGGGAGCGAAGCGGAGCGGATTTTCGGCTTCCACGGTGGTGTAGTGCAAGCACCATCTTCTGCGAGGGGCGCGCGCCCTGTTGGCAGGCACTGCTTCGGAGCCGGTCGGCCGCTCTGCGCACCGCCCTCAATCGTTCCGAGAACAGCCTGGTGGCTGCGGTACGACAGTGGCACGCTAGTCCCCTGCACAAAGTCTGGCAGGCTTACCATACGCCTATTACCTAGAGTGTACCTCGGACCTATGACAATTTATACATTTTAATATTGTTAATAATTTATTGATTTTATTATGATTTTATGTATGATTGATAATTTATCATATAATTAATTGAATTTATTATTATTGAGAATGTACTATTTTTATTTTATTTTATTTTATTTGTTTATGATAATTGTTATTGTTAATTTAATAATGTTTATGAATTTAATCTACTTATACTATACTATACTATCTTCACGCCAAATCCCTTGCGGGGTAGGCAGAAAGAACCGAGCGCCACACGGCACGGTCCATACACACAATTAATATTATTTTAATTAATTTAATCTACTTGTTACAATAATTTATTGATTTTATTAGTGGATCTTATTTATTCATTTTAATAATTGTGAATTGGTTGTAAAAAAGTAATTGGATGAAAATCTGGATATTAAACTATTTAACTAAATAAACTAAATTATGTGTGACGTGTTGCATTGCTTAATGAGGGCCCGTTTTTATTATAAAAAAAACTGTCCTATGATATAAGAATACTATTAATTTTTATTGGCGATATTACTGTCGAAAATTTAGTTCTTCATAGCTTCCAGTCACATTTTATCCTTATGTTGTGCAGGAGTATGCCTGTTGTCTTTTCAGATTATTTTTCGAAAGAGCACAGAGAGCGGTACTGAAAGTTATGTTTTTCAAACAATACAGATTTTCAACCCAGGAGCTATATAATATTGCGAAAGTACAAACAGTTAGGCAACTGTTTGTACTCCGATCGATTCTACGCCTCCATCCGCGAGTACCTCTACCAGATACTACGAAAAGAAAACCCTATAAAGGCTACCCTATACCACCACACAGGACTATCTTTTCCACTCGACAACTTCCCATCTCCAGTTATAAAGTCTACAATACAGTCAACAAAGTACTCCTCCTACAGCTGCTAAAAAAGTATGAAGTCAGGATAAAATTGATTAATTGGCTACATAATTTAAACTACGGTGAAACAGAAAAACTTCTTGGTAACGTTTAAATATCTACCCCAATATACTTAATCTTACATATAGACATCCTAACACACCACACCACACACACACACACACACGCACACACACACACACACACACACACACACACACACACACACACACACACACAAACAACACACACACATACCCTACCACATACTCACACACACACACGCGCACACACATACCCTACCACATACTCAAACATACTTACACAGAGCTCTAATGCTCAACATATTTGTTGCACGAGTAATTTTGTTGTTTGTCATTTTCATGTTTTTGTTTTGATATAATGATTTTCTTGTCTTAAGAGCGTAAATTCGGTTTTCAAATTTCTTTACGATCGTAAGAAATCAGCGCGGCGCGGCGCACATAGCTGTATAGTGCCATTTATTGCTACCAACAAGTTTGATACTTTTGTTTTCCTTGATTTATTACCGGTGTCATATTCTTAGTCTAAGCGTTCAATCTTACTGCGAGGACCGCAGCGATGACACGGCGCTCCACACGCTGGTGGAGTGCACGGCGTGGGCACAACAGCGACAGGTCCTCGTAGTGGGTCTGGGTGTGGACACTCTCTCGCTTGAGGCCATGGTGCGAGCCATGCTCTCCAGCGGGAGTAAGTGGGACTGCGCCGCCTCTTTCTGCGAGCAGGTCATGCTCGCGAAGGAGGCGGCGGGCCGGGTGCGGGAGAGAACTCTCCCACCCGAGTTCCGCAGTCGGCGCCCTGGGCGCCGCCGACGTGTCTTCGCCGAGGACTATCGGCCTCCATGACCGGGGGTCTGAGGACGGTGAGAGGGCCGCTCACCGTCCTTACAGAAGCAGGCCCATGACGGCAGCGTGACGTGAGCACTCACGCACGCCCCCCCTTAGAAGCGGGGTCACACCCGAAACCCCCCATAGACGCGGGATTGCACCCGAACCACCCCCTGGGCGAGGCCGCATTGGCGGCCGTAGGTCTGTTGGGAGTCACGGGACATCCTTCCTGAGGGCTTACCCGGGGCTCTCAACCATAGGCTGTTGGGCGTTACGTGAGGTTTTTTAGTCGGTAAGAGTCCGGCATAGCATCCTACGAGGATTTTCCCTCACGTTAAAAAAAAAAAAAAAAAAAAAAAAAGCGTTCAATCTTTTAATTAAATTTTTATGTTAGTAATATTAGTTAATAATTATTGATTATTTTATTGCAAATTGATTGATATTAAGTAGTGATAGACACTGACATCATACAATTAATAAAGTTGACATTTATTTACCTAACTAATATCAATATTGCAATTAGAAATACCGAACCGAAGGAACCGACGTGCATGCATGAAAAGAAAAATAAAAGTTGAAGAAGCAAGTGAGGTGTGTATGGAGCGTGCCGTGTGGCGCTCGGTTCTTTCTGCCTACCCCGCAAGGGATTTGGCGTGAAGATAGTATAGTATATAATACACACATACATGAAAACGGTCCACAAGTTTATTTTTAAAGTATCTAAATATACGAAAATTGTAGAAAGTAATGGACAATGTTCTATTTTACACTATAAATATTTAAATTTGACAATAATCATAGTTAAAAACAATAATATTAACGTAGCAATGCGCAGGTGCTTGGCATGGTACGATGTTTTGCTGCCTACTGCAGATTCAGTGCTGGCAGGAACGTTAAAATATTTTTAATAAATAATCAATAAATATTGTTGGATATTCTCACACAACATCATCTAGCCCAAACTAAGCTATAAGCTTGAGCTATGGGATCTAAATCTAATCTTAATTGATAGTAGGTCTTTTTCATTTACAACAACCCAATATTTATTAAAAGGTATGTGTATAACAATGCACACCGCCAGGAAAAAGCCATTCCGTATCGGCATTGATCGATTATTAGATACCTACTAAGATGAATTTTGGAAGGGACCGAACTGAGTTTCTTGGGGTGTTCTTCTCAGTTTGTAGCATTTCCGAAAAAAATTGACAAACCTATTTTTTTTTTAATTTCAAAGGTAATAAATTTTATTTTATTTTATTTTATCGGCTCTTTCTGGGCTCAATAATTTTGGGCAACAGACATTAGTCGTAAAAATTTAACAATTTAGGTTCCGTCCTCGTAGTCCAGAACTCGTCGTCTTGCGAAATATTTTTTAATGTGCTTATGGGCAAATTAGTGTTCAGCCTACACCGCAAATCGATAAATGTTGGCTTGACTGAAAGTAATTTTAATACAATTCATTAAAAATATTTATTATATACACAAGATCACTAGAAGATAAAATAAACGCAGCTTCTCACTTGATTTGAAGTTGGCCTTTGATTTTAAAATACCAGTCATGCTTTGTAAACAGATCCGTTTTTCTCCATAATTTAACCCCACCATACGTCTCACAGATCCAGCAGATATTTAAAACGTAATTATATCTGAGACGGAGTCGTTTACGAACTCGTCCGTTCCTGTACCTTTTCCCCGCCCCCCTTCAGTGCCGTGCAACTGCTCATCAAGGTCGTACGTGCGCTAATTGTGCGGTAATTGCAATAATTGCAATAATTGTCGTGAAAAACTATAAGTTTAGGGCTTGCAATTTTGTTTTAATTTAATTTAATTTTCATCTTTTTGTATTTTTTTGCTATGGTTGCTTATTGAACAAGTACAAAATTATAAAAGAAGTTGCTATCCATGTGATTATTTTTTATAGATCTCATTTATCAAATGACTTAGTTGGTAAGCTAAAAATAGGAGATATTGTTGAATAATAGTAATTAAGACAAAATGCCTATAAAAATGATTCTCTTGTACCTTTACTAAAGAGTTTAATACTTTCCTAAGATGATTATTACTAAAAAAATATACCTCAATAAACAAGATATTACTTTAAAGAACCATTTTACTCAGGAGTCTCATAGACGTATGATAGGTGGTTGTGTGACAAAAAAATATGGTAGGTGGCAGGCCGCCGCGCCGTCAGGTTTCTTTATAGATACTCACAGTTCTGTCCCTTGTTTGGCTAGTATTAGTCTGACTCTATCAGAGGTTTCTCCAAGACTTGGTAATTTTGTATCTCAGTCGCTACTTGTATTTTGCTTTAGCGGCTTTATAGCCGTCCCAATCCTGGTCTGGTTCCTCACAGGTGTTCCATAATTACCACTTATGAAAATGGTGTGTTAATGTGTTATTATCAATACCACACGAATAGTGACTACCTGCCTTGCGTATAATACCTACACCTACGCTGTTCGTGAAGAAAATTGTGCAACTGTAAAAGCTTATAACTTGGTCAGTTTTCGTTAGTTTCATTAAATTTTTTTTATACAGTATTTCGAAGCGAAACTCTAGTCGGGGTGTCTGAGCTTTGCACTATACAAAAATTCACGTTGTATATCGACCATAAATATTTATATATATTATATAATACGTCACAAAGTACTAAGATTGTTTGGTCACGCTAGAATTAGACTATTTTTGTTCATTTTTTCGTATTCGAAAATGGAACATCGAGCGACATGACCACTCTCTGAGAGCCTCTCGGCGGTACTAAATCGTATTTGTTCGCGTATCTGCATTTATAGGGGTTCACAAAATACTTTGTAAAAAAAAATCTGTATCTAGTTATATAAAAAGAAATATTTTTATTGTCAAAGGAGAAGTTCTGACACAATATTACATAATTATCATAATGATTTAAACTAAAGAAGCTGGTGAAAAGACAACTTTATTTTGGTGAAATTTCTCACTATTTGAGCAAACTTTACAGTCATTTTTCTCTAGAAAAAGGAACCTACTTGATATCAGGTTATTCTACAAACAGATAGCCAACCCCCTTTGCAATTGCTTCGTATCCCTTGTTTATTAAATTTATCAGTAATTTGACATGAATTTAAGCATCGAAAACTATGCAAATCGTATGATTTGAAAAACATGCTTCACTTTCGTTGATATTAACCATATGTAATCTGTTGTTAGGTAAAATATGTTTTAATAAACGTTTAGAGAGCTAAATTTACTAAGTATGTTAGTGAATACCATGTTTGTACGATAAATATTTAATGACTTTAAATGCAGTGAAAAGTATAGATTCTGAGCAATATGTGGCGCGAAATATGTTAGCCCTCTTAAATGTTTGTAACGTGCCACTATAAAAATCTTGTGTACCATAAAATGTGTTATTTTATATAATGAAGATTCCCAGGAATAACTAAATTCCAAAATACAGGTTTCTACCTAGTTTGGAATTCAGAGTACCCAAATTTTAATTGTTTACATTTTTAATAAACAGTGGCATACCTTTTGTACAAATTTATGTAACTATTTTTGAGAAATAAAAATAAACTTAAACTTAAACTTAGATAATGGACTGACTAAAAACAAGAGCTTTAAATAAATCCTTATCATTCGCAAATAATTATGCCAGTCTGTAGGAACCCATTTTATACATAGGTACTACAACAAGTTGATGAGCCAATATTTAGACCATGCAGTACAATTTTTGCTAAGGAGCTTTAAAGCCCATACTAAACCAATTTATGGTAAAAGAAATATTCGTAAATTCTTTAGTACTTTATTAAGTAGTAGTTTGTAGAAGTAGTAATTAGTGCACCATCCAAAGGTTGCCTGTAAAAGATTGCTTTTTAGCGATAAGACCGCCTTCTGAACATGTATGAAATGTAATATCTGTATAAGAAATTTTAACATTGGTGTGCTATAAAGTTTCTTCTATTCTATTCTTAATCATCGCTTCAAGCCTACACACCTAAACGTGTGTGGTATTTTGAAAGATCATACCAAAGTGATGAAACTATTGGAACCTCTCTTTGATTAGATTTATTTACCTTTAATCAATATTAACCTTTTCCAGGTCTACGTCCAGATGACATGCAATTTGCTCTCGGTTAGCGCAGGCATAATGATTGCATTTCCCTCTATATTGAGCCCCGCGCTGCTGTCAGAAACGTCTGACATTGAAGTAACGCCGACTCAGGTGAACTGGATAAGTATGTACTTATTATTAAAAGATCGTCTTCCTATGAGCTTTTTATTAATTTGCAACTTTTGTGTATTCTGCACGTTAGTAGACTAAATATATGGCGACAAAGACTGGAGAGCGTTGGCCTTAAGGTGAGCCAATCCAAGACAGAATATGTTGTGAGATGTGTGTGAGAAGGGCAAAGAGTGGAACTGGTAGAGGGAGTTTGTGTACTTGGGGTCAAAATTTGCAAGAGATGAAAAGTGTTACAATGATATTGAACAAATAGTTTTGGCAGGGAATCAAGTGAATGGAGCTATTTACGTCTTTATGAACAGTCAGAACGTGACTAAAAGGCAAGGATAGCTGTACATTGAGGCATACTTGTCCCGAGAATCAAGTGAAAGGGTCTATTTACGCCTTTATGAGCAGTCAGAACGTGACTAAAAAGCAAGGATAGCTGTACATAGAGGCGTGCTTGTCCTTACACTTATGCATGGCAGTGAGAGTTGAGTGAGTGATATTGATAGATAAAGAAAGGAATAGTGTGATAAGAGAAAATTGCGGCTTGACAGAAGATTTAGTGACTAAGATAGAGAAAGGGATGCTCAGATGGTTCAGACATGAAGAAAGAATGGATGATAACAGACTGACAAAAGAGATTTATAAAGCGAACGTGAATGAACAAACTGGTGTAGGGTTCGACCGCGTCGTACATATGACAACCAAGTTGAAAGCCTCTTGAGAAAAGGCCAGGTCAAGAGTACCCTTAATCGAAGAGCACGTATGAATACACTTATGAACGTAGAAGAAGCGAAAGTTATATGTCAGGATCGTGGCAAGTGAAAAGTTATAGTCGCTGCCTACCCTGTTGGGAAACAGGCGTGATGTTACGTGTGTACAGCCTTTCTGATTTCATAATGATTAAGCGAATTTTCGCAATTATGTGTTATTATCAACGCAATCACAAGCTTTCGAGCCATCGCAGAATACACCAACGGCATCTTGTCTATTCTCACAGGCGAGGCGTTGAGTATAATATGCTTCACCAATGCCACACTGGCGTTAATAGCAAAACGATGTCGTGTGAACCCATACTGTTCGTTGTATATAAATCTAGGGGATTGAACCCTTCGGCCAGATTGGAAACCAAAGTTTGGAAACCAGTTTCGAAATTAGAATTATTTTTCTGAATAATAAATTTACTCGTAATTGTTGAAGTAGGTATAACGTTTTCAATAGGTCTAAAATTTCCAGAGTCAGATTTCCAGTTTGAAATAGAGGTGGGGTTGGGTCAAGATGAGCATTATAATAAAAAGAGTCAATACTCTTTTTATAACATCGTTGCAATGCAATCATTAATCCCATAAAAAGATAGCGTCTGACCTCGAGACGTTTAATACTACTCACCTCAGTAATACTCAGTATATACTTTTAACTACAAATTATTCCTCAGTCAGTTTTGGTGTAAGATATGAAATCTTGGTCGTTAGATATTATTTGACAGTACTATTTTTTTATTTTACAGCCACAATTAACGGCATCGCCGGTATCTTCGGCATCCTCATTTTGTCCCCCATTATGCAAATATTTGGCAGAAAAGCCGTCCAAGTGGCTAAGGCCTTATCCCTGCTCATCGGCTGGCTTATATTGCCATTGGCTACTAGCGCTTCAGCTCTTATGGTAGCAAGAATGTGTCAGGGCATTGATCTTGGAAGTCTCTATGTATCTACAACGCTTGTTGCCGAATACTCCGATCCAAAAAGAAGAGGCTACTTTATGACGTTCAACAAATTAGCATTAGCTATTGGTTATACTATGTGTCATGCTTTACCATTAATTTGGAACTGGCGGCAAGTAGCAACATGTGCACTTCTCTTTTCAGTATTGTCAACACTAATGACGTATTACTGGCCAGAAAGTTCTTATTATTTGGCAATGAAAGGTCGCTTCAAAGAAAGTGAAAAAGCATTCGTCTGGATCTATGGTAGTTCTAACATGGAAGAGTTCCACCTATTGAAGGCGTCTCAATTGCAAATGAAAAAGAAAATTACACCAGAAAAAAATTACTCATTCCTGTTCAAAAAAGATTTTTTGAAACCTTGTTTCATAATATTTCTTTTATCAATAATTCTAGAATTCAGCGGAAAACACTATTTTGCTGTTTACGCCATACAAATATTGATGGAGCTGATAGAAGACAAGTCACTTGCAATTTATGTGTCTTTAGGTTCAGATTCGTTAACGCTTATAGCATTAATATTATCTTCCTTCGTAATCAGTTACTTTAGGAGACGAACATCATTGTTGGCGTTTGGTGCAGTAACTACTGCTATGATGTTGATGATTAGTTTAATTGTGCTTTTTAAATTATCATCTGTAATATGGCTAGCGCCAGCATTAATTCTTGTATCAAATTTCATTACAAACATTAGTATTACGCCTGTATGTTTCACATTGTTCAGTGAACTTTATCCTTTGGAACACAAAGGTTGGGGTTCTTGCTTAAATGGAATAACATATATGTCTATGCTCACTTTACTATTGAGATTGACCCCATTTTTAATTAATACCACTGGCGTTGGAGGTGTTTATGGTATATATGCAGTAATTATATCTGTATGTTTGGTTGTGTTGTATTTTATATTGCCAGAAACTAAAGATAAAACGTTGCAAGAAATCGAAAACGAATTGAAAGATGTTGTATTATCTGATTGTGATGAATCATTAATGGTAAAATATTAGTTTATCTGATTTGTTGATGTTTTTAAATATTAACGATTCTTTCGTAAAATATACAATTTAGTGTTTTTTTTTTCAAAATTAATGTGAATTTACACAATAAAATTCAATCAATGTCGTCTAAAGATTATCAAATTACGATTTATATGAAGTGCCGACGTTTGTGGCGAGGGACTCAAAGATAAGACAATGTCAGCACCTTGTGATAGTTTTATCTCATGCAGTAAAACATCTAATTGACAAAAATACTACATACTTTGTACGAAAGATTCAACAAATAGACTGGTATAGATAGATTGGTATAATGCTGAAAGAAATCAATGCCACAAACTTACCTTTATAAAAACACGCAATAAATATATCACTGATGAAATTCAAAAAATAATATAATCGGCAAAATCTTGATCCATAGTCAATCAGCTCATGGGCGAGAATAACAAGTCAATGGAAGATGTCATATATCAAGCCTTAAGACTACCAAAAACGAAAAATAGATTGCTAATAATTTTGCTCTGGAGTTTGAGAAGGACTTGGCTGATATTGTGCCTGTGTCTAACAAGTGTGTGTGTGTGTATGTGTGTGTAACAAGCCTCTCTTGAATTAACAAAATTACCTTACACGTGCTGACAAATCAATTTTCTTTAGAAAAGCGACAGAAAGGGATATGCATAAGATATTTCACACACTAAATCCACACAAAGCACCTAGAATTGATAACATACGAGCAGTGAATTTAAAAAATGTCATTAAAAAAATTATAATAGCTAATTTCGTCGAAAAAATTGTTGCGGGTGAAACATATAATTATTATCACAAAACAATGTAGTAGTAGTACTAAATACTACACAATTTGGTTTCCGGCCTAGTAAAAGCACAACTTTATTGCTTACAGAATTTACAGATGTATTTAATTCACCTTTGGTTGAACGAAAGCATGTTTTGCTACTCTTAATAGATTATAGTAAGGCGTTTAATACATTAAGACATGATCAATTGATTGATTTGACTGCCTCGGTGGCGCATTCGGTAGTGTAACCTCCTGCAACGCTGAGGACCTGGGTTCGATTCCCGGGTTAGTCTAAATATTTGTGTTATCCACAAATGTTTCGGAGGTTTGTTTCGGAGTATGGATGTTTTCTATGTATATTATGTATGTATTTAGAAATATATAAGTACGAGTAGACCTATCAGTCTCGATCCCTAGCACAAGCTTATAACTTAGTTTCGGCTAGATGATGTTGGGTGAGAATGTCCACAATTTTTTTTTAATATAAATAAAAATAAATATAAATATTGATAGACATTTCACACAACGCTATCTGATCCCAAAGTAAGCTAGGAATAACCTGCTTGTGTTATAATGATAGACTGAAAGTTAATGGAATTCGTGGGCCAATACTGAGCTGGTGTAAAGACTATCTAAGGTACAGAGTAAAGGTTGAAGATGCTACCAGTGGCATGATTCATGTCACAATGGGCACAGCGCAAGGATCAGTGCTCGGGCTACTACACTATCTAACATATAATATGTAAACGACGCTAAACAAGTCATAAAACATTGTCAAATATAACAATTCGCCGATGATACTCTGTTCCGATGATAATCTCGTAAGTTTGCGGATGATACTTCTTTGACATTTAAAATTAATATATAGTTAATCGATTTTAACGATGTTAACAGTGCACTCTCAAAAACTTTTTATAGGTTTACCATTAATAAACTTCTTTTAACCCTTAATTCGACAAGATTATTTTATTAGTAACTATATGTTCGTAATATAGATTTTGGTTCTTAGCCGACTAAACATAAATATAAAGGAGACCCTAGAAAAAACACTAAAAAAATCTATGTTTTGAGTTTCGAAACTGATCCGCTTTTTCCATGTACAGTGTACTTCCCATTGTCAAAGATATAAAGTATAATAAAACAGGGAGTCCAATAAGAAAGTATTATAAATAAAAATTTTAAATAAAACAATAGAACCGACTTCACACAAATCTTTAAATATAAAATTTACCTAGCACATAGTAATATGTATTTGGATTTATCAGATTTTATTCAATATCATATTGAAGTCGGCGCCAAGTAAACCCATAGGTTTAGGTAGGTATTATTAATGGCACCAACTTCAATATTATATTGAATAAAATCTGATAAATCAAAATACATATTACTATGTGCTAGGTAAATTTTATATTTAAAGATTTGTATGAAGTCGGTTCTATTTTTTTATTTAAAATTTTTATTTTTTTATTTTAAGTGACGGGTGGACCGAAAAGTATGTCTATCTAAGTGTAAAGATCTCATAAACACAAACTAATCAAGCCGAAACACAAGATAGCTGCTGTAAATCGTTAAGGAATTCCCTCGACTGTCTTTCGGTTCCATCATCAGATCGAGTCCAGATCTTCATTAAATTTAAGTACATTACAGCACTTAATCAAAAAGTTAACAAACGCACTAGTTGTCCCTACAATTTTCGATGGTTGCCCTCGATTTCTCCTGGATCCCACCATCAGATCCTGATACCCTGGATATGGGACCACCTCAGTAGTAACCTCTTTCAAACAAAAAAAAAATTCAAAATCCATCCATAATTTATTGTCACTGCTATCGCGTAACATACGTACAAAAAAAAAAAAACATAGCGTACGAATTGAGAACCTCCTCCTTTTTTAAAGTCGGTTAAAAAAGGGGTAAAATTATTATTGTGTATCCGGCGCGACGCGAGTTGTTGCACGTTCACGCCATGGGTATCGAACTTGTGGTAAACGAGCTGCTGGCGTTCCTGCAGCAGAAACTGGATGTGATGGACGAGGTGTCAGCTTCCAGATCTGCTGATCGAACTTCAGCCAAGAGGACATAGCTGCTGCCAAGCATCTTCTGTTTACGCTCCATATCAAAAGGGACCAGATGGTGTCTCGTCGACGTGATGGGACCAGAAAAAGCATACAAGATATAATTACGCTGCTTAAGGGCCTGATGATAGGCCGACGTTTGTGGCGAGGGACCTACAGAAGCTTTCTCCCGTCACTTTTGCCTACGTCGACGTTACGCAGCTCTTGAAGGACATCGTGTCCTTAACGGCAAGTTTGACTGAAGTGCAAGTCAAGTTAGCGCAAACCGAAATTATTGTTGTGGATTTACGTAAAGAAGTAGTGGCTTTGCGTGAAATTAAAATTATAACTAGGTCACCATCGCACGCTGCGCAGCCCTGCGCAAGCACGCGCCGTTGCCCCACGGACCTACCCCCCGCTCCGCTGACAGTTCCTGCTGCTGCAGCAAGACTTCAAGCACTGTATACTGTAGTTTGACTCGGCCGGATTTTAGAAATAAATGCCTACAGCCGCGCGGTACGTAAGCATGCGATAGGGCTGCCCACCTACAGCATTTTAATAATATGTGCCTACTTTGACTTTCTATTTAGTATTGCGATTGTAAATATGTACATACATACATTCATATAGTCACGCCTTTATCCCTGAAGGTGGAGGCAGAGGCATACTATACGCCCACATTTTACCTTATAGTTTTACGTACGCGTAATAGATAGTGAGCCTAATGCAGTTGATTTTTTTCAATCCGCCCACAAGGCCTTCAATTTGTATTAAGGATTGTTGTTTTACTGACAACCGGCTTTCATTTCGAGTAATATTAAACCTTTTTTATTTAAACAAAAAAATACTTTGTGAGTAATAATATAATATCCCCGCAACGGCTGGCGGCGCGGGGCGGCGGCGTGGCGACGCAGCGCCCGTTATCTACTATCGATTGAGTGAGACGGGTGTAGAAATTTGAAAACGAGTAAGCGGCGTAGACAATAATAATCGGCTCATCACATGTTTCGTCATAGTCCGAGAGCTGGCACGAATTTTTGGGTAGGTATTTGAGGCAAGCTGAAAACTTGTTAGATACCTCTCCTACTATATCCCAACTCGGAATTGCAGACCTGGCTGGTGAGTAGCGGGGCTAAATCAACCCCTAAATTTTTAAAAATATATTTTTTTTTTTCCAAAAAATATATTTGAGGCACTACGCAATTTATATATGTTGCAGTGTAATACTTAATGAATACGAAAAAAAATAAGCCAGATAATTTAATCGGGGTTTTAACATTGCCAGACGCGTGCAAAAATATTTTGCAAAAAATTATAAAAAATGTTTTTGAGGCAGCTTGAAATTTTAATGGAGCGTTATTTCCAAGTAAAAAATAAGATTCCCAAAAAGACAGATCGTTTCGGTGGGGCTTTCTACCTGCCAGGTGATCAAACAAATAATGAATGGGTACGAGCCTGTAGTGCTATAGACAAGCTGTAGTGTGAGAGAGAGAGCGCATAACGACAGCTGTCTTCGTTCTTGCTTGCCGCGTTACTATTGGCTCTGGCGAGGCCACGTGACTTACAATAACCCATGAAGTTTAAATTTATTTCATCAAAAACAATACAGATATCACTTAAAATATTAGGATTACAGTAATTCAGTCATTGTAGGCACATATAATATTTTCTTTTTCTATATCAAAGTAATAAAAGCAGTACAATCGTTAATATCTTACAATTCATGGTTTAATTTACAATTGACTAAAGTAATGGAATACCTATCAGCTACGGCAAAAAGTTGTTACAGTGTATTTTTTTTTTTATACCACTAAGGTGGCAGACAAGCATACGGCCCACCAGAAGGACTGGTGGTCACCGCAGCCTATGAACGTTTGCAACACCAGAGGCGCCACACTCGCGCTGCCGACCCTGTAAAAACCTTCTTAGACCCCTTTTGAAGAACCCCATACTGTAGGCGTTTGGGAAAACCGAGGCAGGAAGATCATTCCACAACCTAAGCGTTCGCGGAAGAAAACCCCTATCGGATCTAACCGTGCTCGAACGCTCCGGACGTAGGGTGTGAGGATGAAATCCCTGTCTATGGCGAGCGGTGCGATGATAGAACGTAGCCGTGGGCATCATGTCAAACAATTCCTCAGAGCACATACCATTGTACAGGCGGTAGAACACGCATAAGGAGGCAAAGTCTCTCCTGTCGCGAAGAGGTTCAACACCACCTGTCAGTATAGGATCGTTGACAACTCTCACAGCTCGCCTCTGCACCGAGTCAAATGGACGAAGCTGATATTCAGGTGCCCCCGCCCAAAGGTGACAGCAGTACTCCATGTGTGGCCGCACTTGCGACTTATAGAGAAGCAGTGTTTGCGCCGCAGTAAAGTACCGCCGCGCCCTGTTGAGCACACCGAGCTTCTTGGACGCCAGCTTGGCCTTGTCCTCCAAATGACTGCGGAACTGAACGTCACTGGAGATGTCAACACCAAGGATCCCTATACTTTTAGAGATGGAAAGAGATGTGCCCTGGAATTGTGGCGCTACAGTAATTGGGGCTTTCTTAGCGGTGAAGAAACACGCCTGTGTCTTCGAAGGGTTGAACTGGACAAGGTTTTGTCTACCCCAATCGGACACTCTAGTAAGAGTAGCCTCGATTTCAGACACAAGCTGTTCACGACTTTCTTCCACTGCGTCCCGAGAGATACCGGGGCGGCCTGTGTAACAAGTGTCCCCCGTACTGTCGTCTGCATAACAATGAATGCCGTCAATAGACAACATGTCATTGATCCTTGTCTGAACTAGGATGTTAATCCTGTGTCTCAGACGTTCATCTGACTAAGCAAACAAGAGAGCACATTATAATACTAATAATATATAATAATAATATATACTAGTAATATATAATTTATTATTATTCCTATTCCGAAATATGTTTAATTATGTAATTTTAAACATTTAAAAAATTTAAAGATAAATAAAATAAAACGGCTTGTATAAAATATAGAATAAAATTAGTTTGACCAAATTATAAGTAGGTTCCTACATTTATATTAACTCAATATCTCTAAAATATTAATAAATGAATAGAATTTATTTCAATTTTATTTTATACTTGAAATAATTGTACTACTGGAGAGTTATTATATTTTTATAAACCTGGTTTTGCGATTTTTTATTTTAATTATTGCTTTTTTAATACGTAACGTCCATAAATCAATACAATCTCTTTTATGCAAAATGTTTTTAGTAGAAATTCAGAAAATTTAATATTTTTAACTCCGTAATTTTAACTAGAAACCTCATGGGTCGCACGTGGCTTCGCCAGAGCTAATAGTAACGCGGCAAGCAAGAACGAAGACAGCTGTCGTTATGCGCTCTCTCACACTCCAGCTTGTCTATAGCACTACGGGCTCGTACCCATTCATTATTTGTTTGATCACCTGGCAGATAGAAAGCCCCACCTAAATGATCTGTCTTTTTGGTAATCTTATTTTTTACTTATAAATAACGCTCAATTAAAATTTCAAGCTGCCTCAAAAACATTTTTTATAATTGTTTGCAAAATATTTTTGCACGCGTCTGGCAATGTTAAAACCCCGATTAAATTATCTGGCTTATTTTTTTTCGTATTCATTAAGTATTACACTGCAACATATATAAATTGCGTAGTGCCTCAAATATATTTTTTGGGAAAAAAAAAAAAATTTAAAAAATTTAGGGGTTGATTTAGCCCCGGTACTCACCAGCCAGGTCTGCAATTCCGAGTTGGGATATAATAGGAGAGGTATCTGACAAGTTTTCAGCTTGCCTCAAATGCCTACCCAAAAATTCGTGCCAGCTCTCGGAATATCAGTGATAGAATCACGGAATTCTAGTCTTTATAATCATTGCGTTAAATTTTTAATTTACAATATTTAAACTATTTTTCGATTTGAAAGTACTAGTCAGTCTCTAGTACACTAGTACTTTTCGTACATTGTCAAGTTGTGTTAAACTATGGAAGTTTATATTTGTCTCTATGCGTGTAATAAAAATCAAAGGTAACAAAAATACTGTCAATTTTACTTTTTTTTTTATTCACGGACATTTCACACAACGCTATCAGCGGGCCTAAAATGGCAACATTGTATGTTTCATAACATGAAACATAATATTCATAGAATTTGAAATACAGAATATACAAAGCATACCAAACATTTTACGTTTCATAATATGAAACATACAATGTTGCCTTTTTAGGCCCTCTGATCCTAAAGTAAGCTAGGAATAACCTGCTTGTGTTATGGGTATCAGACCACGGATATTAATACTTTTTAAATACATACATATTATACATAGAAACAACCAGACTCTTGAGACAAACATTTATGGTTCATATAAATATTTGTCTCGGGTGGGAATCGAACCCACGACCTCCAGCGCCGCAGGCGGTATCAATACCGACCGCGCCACAGAGGCAGTCATACGGTGCTAAGTGTACTGTAACATCGGTCATCTACAAAGAAATGAATACTCTTGAAACATACCTAAATCATTGCTCTCAATTAAATAACTACGAACTGACAACGGAACTAAATGTACTTCCTACACGTACTAGAGTTCTGAACTAGTTTTTTTTTTGGATATTGTACTATATTGGATCACACCGTTCACTGACTGAGCAAGCACAAGTCTAGTTTTAAACACAAACATACCTACTTCATGTAACTACCTAGTTCACTCGTGTCAATCACTTTGTTTAACTTTAGTCAACTAGTAGTATAGTACCAATTAGTACTTAAGTAAAATCAATTTATAGAATTACCTTTCGGAGTTTCCAGGTAATCTAAAAAACGTTATCTCTGGGTGCGTTATTGACGAATTCATGCAACCAAAACAAGCACAATAGACTCTAGTTGTCATATTAAATATTTTTAGTAAATAAAACACGCGCGGTTACTATCTAAAAAACGACACACCGTCCATTCGTCTACTCGGCACAATCGCCTGCTTGCGTGCTATAAGGCCTGCCGAAAACGAGAATCGTAGGTATAGCTTGCGCTTCGTCCGTTTGTAGGGAGCTACAATAGTGGTTAAACAACATATATTTATACTGTGCTTCAAGCGTCTAAGTTTTGCTGGCATTTCTAAGAGCGCCCCAGCTACTTTACCTCTGCCTGAGAAGTCATCGAACCTAGATGCAGATGGTTTCGTGACAGTGGAATCCAGGAAACGCCGGCAGCGAAGAAAGGTGAACCGTTGCGGCACAGCACCAGTATCGGTGCAGTAGTCCACCTCAGCCTGACAACAGCAGCATGAGCCGCGTCATTGAGGAGAGTTTTTTGCCGAAGGGCGTGGCGTTCCTTCCCTACCGCGGGTAGTTACCACCGAAACGCAAATAGACATAGTGCGACATTGTAGTAGTGTTTACTAACAATAGTCTTAAGATTTTATATACTAACTAGCTTTTGCCCGTGACTTCATTCGCCAGCTGATTTTAACAGGTTAGAACCAATCTACTTTGACCTCTCCAACGCATAGGGCGTCTAGTCAAACCAAAGACTATATAGACCTAGACTTCGCATTAACGGGGTTACGGATCCGCAAACCATTAGCAGCTTAGGAGCCGTGCCAATGCGGCTGGCCCGCCCCATTCTGTCACTATGTTCCTCTCGTTCTTTCCTAGCTAAATTCACATATATTTATCTCGCTCTGCCACTGTTACTTGTTATCTAGTGATGTGGCACACTATACATATTGAAATACGATAAATCCTGTACGACTACGAAACCACAACTATAAACAATACAAATTATTAGCTACTACTAATAATCCTACCATACCATAGGGATAAACTAACAAGATGACAGAGAAGCATGGAAAGAAGTATGTTGGGTTTAAAACTAAAAGACAAAGTTAGAAGTACAGACATCAGGCAAAAAACTAAATTAACAGACATACTTTTATGTATAGACCAACTCAAATGGAGATGGACTGGACATATGCTCAGCTGCCAAAAAAAAAGTGGAGCACACAGGTAACAGTTTGGTACCCAAGGGACGGCACTAGGAGTCAGGGTCGACAAGCAAAAATATGGGAGGATGAGTTGAAAATGACCTTGGGACCCCTTTGGCTGAGAGTGGCGGCAGACAGGAAACAATGGAAAGTGTTGGAGGAGGCCTTTGCCGTAAGGCATACCGAAATTAGGGATATATTGTAAATTATAAGCATAGGTTAATCATCTAAATATGTAAAAAAAAAAAAAATTGTAAGTGTAAACATTTCGGAAATAAATGCTATATTATTATATATTATTATTATTATAATAATCCTACTGTTGTACTCATCCTTTATAGCGAACTTTCAGTTTCATTCAAGGTATGTGGTAGGCGTGAACTTCGACCGGTTTGCGCTCAAAATATTTTGCTACCTGTTACGACGGGTAAGAGTACAAAATGTCGCCACCCCTATACATCCCGAGTAAGGGAACACTTTCGCGAAAAGATCCATTGCGTAGAGAAGGAAAACTAGAAATGAAACCCGGTTGACAGTGCAATGACAATCGTTAAGCCAACTTGAAGGTCTTATGGGCGGCTAGAAAAATTTCAACCGCGGGTCGCGTGGACCTGCGGCTGTCCATTTCAACACGGCAATAGGCTCACCACCTTAATCAATCAATCAAAAATATATTTATTTCACATAGGCATTATACAGATGCGCTTGCAAAACGTCCAGAATACAAAACAAAAACTCTACCACCAGTTCACAACGCGACCCACCTGAGAAGAACTGGCAAGAAACTCAGCGGGTTGTTCTTTTTTTGCTCTATTTACAATTTTAAAGAATCTAAAAACTAGGCATTTTGACAATTTTTTTGAGAATCCAGCAGAGCAGGTCATTTCCAGGCTTCCTTATCCAACAAATAATCATTGATTGTATAGTAGCCCCTGCAGTTCAATTTACTTTTAACAGATCTTTTAAACTTATTAAGGGACATACTTTTAATTTCGTCTGGAAGCCTGTTGTAAAAGCGTATACAGTTACCAAACATACCTATACATGGGACATAAAACTATAAGATGAAATGAAGGCGTATAATATGCCTCTGCCTACCCCTTCGGGGCTAAAGGCGTGATCATATGTATGAATGTATGTAACTCGTTGTAAATAGTTATTTAATTATTTTATTTGTTTATTTTTATTTATCTATTTATTTAACTTAAATACAAAACATTATATACAAATTACATAAAGGTACAACGTAAACTCGGTTGAGTTTTACCGTGCACTGGTGTCTTCTACACAGATCAATATGTTATGAAATACACATTCTACCTACAAAACAGTACACATACGCAATCATTACTACAGAAACATTTTCGAATGACAAATACAATGCAATACGCATCATAAAATAACCTTTGTGTTGTAATTCTGAATTTCTGATAAATAAAATGTACACTCACACCCAGGTTAAACCCTTGCGGGTTTTATGGGTGTACTTATGTTATAGTAATAATGTTTAGATATTGAAATAAAAAAAAATGTACGTAGGTACCTTCCTAAATTTATATGTATAGATACATTACTCGGTAGGATTCACGTACGATCACTTTTTGTTAATGACTTAAAAATGTCTTAGGATTAAGTATTATTATTGTAACATTGTCATTTGTTGATTTTAAAATATACCTATTTTATATTCATATTTAATAAAACATTTTTTTTGTAAATTGTATGGCTATTATTTTCTTACACCTATTGCATAGTAAGCAACTTTATCGATACACCGAAATAACTGTGGGCAACACGCCAACACTACCGAATGTGACAGGGCGTGGCTGACCTTGAAGAAGCTAATAGGATGACTCAACCTCTTACCGCACCCCACCAATATTTGGCGATAACGTGTTCATAGCGAAGTTTACCTATGCGATGTCTAGTAGATATGATATACTGTGTGTAATGCTGGGTCCACATTTGTGTCATATCATCGACTAGTGTAGTGTGTAATCGTGTCGAACATGTAACGCTCAATGTGGACGGGCCTAGGTTATGCCGCCTGGTTGTGCTGTCAGTGTTAAGCCTGTCACAGACGTAGCTATAATATATTAACATATCGAGATACCTATACTAATATTATAAAAAGAAAAATTTGATTGTTTGTTTATATTAATTAGCATTAAGCTGAGAGGCGGCCGTTATTCCACAGAGTGCGGTAATGAAATTGTGGTTTTAGATTTAAGGATGTATATTTTAGTTATTGTTTTTGATATTTTTGTTTGAGTAGTGCTAGTGGAATACACTATTTTTCTTTCTTTCTTTGTATGTTAGTTTTTTTTGCATTGAATATGCCCAAAAGTACTGAACCAATTTGGATAATTCTTACATTGTTTTGATGAAAGCTCGGGTGACGTAAGCTATATTTTATTCCCGTATTCCCACGGAAACGGGAGCCACTCTGGTGCAACCGCGGGACATTGACTATTATATTATATTATAGTAAGTAATACACACGGGAGTTAAACTTTAATTTTTTTTTTTAATCTCACTCGGTCTACACAATCGCCTTTAAAATATATCGAGATATAATCTGTCGACATATTTTGTTGAGCGCATAGAAATTTGTTAAAGCTCCGTGTGTGGACTCTCGTAAATTTAGTAAGAAGATATGTCGTAATTTGCCTTGCTATGTTTCATATTCATTAATATTATAGTTAGGCACGTATATGACGGGCTTTATATTGTGCTGACAGGCAGCTGCAAGTTTTAAATATTGAATGCAAGGAACGGGTCATGATCTTTTCTTTTTTTAAAAATCAGTACATACTTCCCGTTCGCTCTAAGTTTGCCGGCCGCTTTCCCTACTACGCCTCTACACCAGCCATAATAGTCCATTGAAATGTTACAATTTGAGGACCGAATATTGCATTTCTTAGAGGACGCAATTTTATTTATGTGTTGGAGATCAATAAAAGCTTAACCTCAAGTTTGTGGGGTCGCCACCCTTGTCCCCCGGCTGCCATCTTGAAAAGGGGTGAAAACACTTTTTTCCCAATATCTCGGAAACTATGATTCTAAAAATTTTGTAAAATTTTTTGTTATGTTATATACACATTTGTAGGCAAAACAATATGCTACAAATTATGCCTTTACAATTTTTTTGTAAGACTCATAGTTTCCGAAATATTGCGAAAAAAACAGTTTTTTTTTCTCCCCTCTATTCAAGATGGCGGCCGGGGGACAACGGTGGCGACCCCACAAACTTGAGGTTAAGCTTCTATTGACCCCCCGCACATGTCCCGAAAATAAAATTGCGTCCTCTAATAAATGCAAAGCTCATGTCACATTTCAATGGACTATAAAGCCAGCAGCAAACTTGGAGCGAACGGGCTGTAGACATTATTTCATTGGTAGTAACTATGCATTTCGTACTGTGACTGGTATGTATTGTAGATAATACGAGTACATACATACATATGGTCACGCCTTTATCCCCTAAGGGGTAGGCAGAGGCATATTATATGCCTACATTTCACCTTATTTCTGAATTTGTGCCAGGTAATAGGTGGTGAGTCGTATTGCCGTGTTGAGATGGAGAGGCGCAGGTTGTGACTGCCTGCTGTTGAAAGTTTTCAAGCTGCCTAAAAAGGCCCTCAACTTGGCTTAACGACTGCCATTTTACTGGCAACCAGGACCATCGGCTTAACGTGCCTTCCGAAGCACGGAAACGCTCAAATAAATGTCACCAAGTTGTCACATGGATGGTCACCCATCCAAGGACTGGCCGTAGTGAAAGTTGCTTACTGCTGTGATCGTTTACAGAATGCTGGGTACGCGGGGCCACGTGCGCTTGTTGTCTTGTAGATATTAATAATATAAAAAACCGGCCAAGTGCGTTTCAGACAGTCTGACTCGCACTTGGCCGGGTTTTTCCGCACGGAGGGCCCCGTTGCGGAAAATCACGTCTGTTAAATGGGAGCCCCCCTTAATCATAATTTTACTAGATGATGTTCGCCCGCGTGAAATTCGGTACCCATTCCCGCTTCCCGTGGGAACATATTTCCGGGCTGACAATACTAGTCTCTGTTATTCCAGACTATAAGCTATCTGTACCAAATTTTAGCCCAATCCGTTAGAGCGTGATTATGTAACAAGCATCCAAACATCTTCAAAAACAAACCAGGGAAGTAGGGTGTATTTGTTATAACAACAAGTACTAAAAGTAATTATTATTAAAGCGGCAAAACTAAAACCTACATCATCTGTGAAAATGAAGCGCTCGTGACCCCGCGGACTCAGTGTTCTGTAAACGATCACTGCAGTAAGCAACTTTCACTATGGCCGGTCCATGGATGGGTGACCATCCATGTGATCACTTTGTGACATTTATTTGAGCGTTTCCGTGCTTCGGAAGGCACGTTAAGCCGTTGGTCCTGGTTGCCAGTAAAATGGCAGTCGTTAAGCCAAGTTGAAGGCTTTATTTCAACAGCAGGCAGTCACAACCTGCGCCTGTCCATTTAAACACGGCAATACGGCTCACAACGTATTACGTGGGACAAATTATAAAAAAAACCGGCCAAGTGCGAGTTGGACTCGCCCATGAAGAATTTCGTAGCTGCAAGTAACATAATATAAAAGTTCTTATAGTTCGTTGTAACTTTGATTGATGTTTTAACACGTTCGCAGTGGTAGTGATTTTTCTATCCGAAAAGTGCGGCTTATGACGTATTAAAAAAAAACTGCCAGCTCTATCTCGTTCAAACTAATTTTCGTTGGTAGTTTTTATGGCAATGTACATCATATATATATATTTTTAGGTACATCATTCTCTTAGTTTAGAAGTTAGAGGGGGGGGGGACACATTTTTCCACTTTGGAAGCGTCTCTTGCGCAATCTATTCACTTTAGAAAAAAATGATTTTAGGAACATCAATAGCATTTTTAAAGATCTATCTATAGATACCCAACACGTATGGGTTTGATGAAAAAAAAATTATGAGTTTCAGTTCTGAGTATGGGGACCCCCAAAATTTACTGCTTTTTTTCTAATTTTACATAAGAATCTTAATGCGGTTCACAAAATACATCTACTTACCAAGTTTCAATAGCACAGGCCTTATGGTTTCGGAGAAAAGAGACTGTGACAAACGTACGGACAGACAGACAGACATGACGAATCTATAAGGGTTCCGTTTTTGCCATTTGGCTACGAAACCCTAAAAAGGTGAAATGTGGGTATATAATATGCCTCTGCCTACCCCTTCGGGGATAAAGGCGTAATGATGAATAAATAAAGGAATAAATCTGTGAAAATGTCAACTTTCTAGCTATCACGGTTCCTGAGATACAGCCTCGTGATGGACAGACAAACAGACGGACGGAGAAATCTCATGAATAGGGTCCCATTTTTTTACCCTTTAGGTACGGAACCCTAACAATCGTAAAATTAAATCAGATCTTAAAATCGGGCACAGCGATAAATAATAAAATTATTGTCACAAAGTAACCAGGTGGTAATCACCATCCAAAGAATTGCCATAGCTAAAGTTGTTTGCTTCAGTGATCGTTTATGGAACACAAAGTCACCGGGGCGACGAGCGCGTTCCAAACTCCAGTGGTTCACTCTGTACCCGTCTCTGTGTTTGTCCCGTTCAGTGTTCCTCAACGCGGGTCATAAATGCAAGTGCGGACGTCTCTCGGTGACGCGGACAATGAACAGCACCGAATACCCTATGAAAGTACACACCAAAACCCATTTTCGATTTCACGACCCGTTCCACGTGTATTTGATGTGTGTCCGTATACAAACAGCGTCTACACTGGGCATGACTACTAGTTAGTAACGCCATAAATCACCGTGACGTTTATTCTATGTCAAGCATTTTCTTCGGGTGTTCGGCATGGATAGCCCCGAAACTGCAGTTTTCATGGTATCAAAACGCAAGTCTGACACAGTAGTGGAGAAACGTGCTGTCCAAATGTAACAAATGTGGACGCAGCATAACAAAATTACCTCTCCAAATTTCATGAGATGACTTGGCATCGGAAATCAAAGACAAATATTTAATAAAAAAGGGGGGTAAATTTTTTCTTTTTTTTTTAATTTTTTTTGTCGCACATTAAGAATTAATTTTTTTTTCATTTTTTACCGCGGCAACTCGAGGTAACATGGTCGCCGTGGCAAAACAAACACAGAGCACCCGTCTGGCGGTCGTTGTCGCTTTCTACTGCCGCTCAGTAGCGATAGAAAGGGTTAAACAGGGATTTTATAGGACCTTTAAAACGGCTTTACGGTTAAAGTATTCATGTGATTTTTTTTTCTTCAGTTTTGTAATGTTTCTTGACTAATGCCACGTCACGTGACGAAATTTGGAGAGGTAATTTTTTAGACCCAGTAGTTTTTGCTTTGAGGGAAACATAGTTTAAGCTGTACTTTCACTTTCGCTGGTCCAATTTTGATGAAACAAAAAGCGTTGTCTAAGTTTAATATATATCCATAAAATCCTAAAAGTCAAATTTTGATCAGGCTACTGGATTTTGCTCCAACCCCGAATAAATAAACAAACAAATATACACGAAGAAAAAACATCATAGATTTGGACTCAAAAGCCCTAAATAAGTTGATTACAGTTATTTTTTAAAATTTATCTTGAATGTACCGTCACAGCTATTTTTATAATTTTATAATATTATAGACACTACTTGATTACCTACATAATTTAAATGTACCTAGCCTTAATTTTAAGACATTTATCTATGGGCCGTAGATTAATTAGTACCATAAATAAATAAAAATAAATAAAGAATAAATACCATAATGGAACTTTTCTCATGTTGCCTATTATTATTATAAGTAATTAGTTTCAATAAAAAGAGCTGTTTTGCCTGTTTTACCCGCAAAATGTGTTGTCAAACACGTGCGGGCAAAACAGGCAAAACAGCTCTTTTGTTATAAATTGTAGATACCTAAACTCATGGACAAAATTAGAGGAACGCAAAGAAATGTTCAGGTAGTAATAAGATAAACGATTTATTTATGTTTAATACAGTTTCATTTGAGTATTCATAATTAATTTAACTTTTTAAAATACAGAAATGTACAATTTACTGTTAAAAATAGACAAATATTGAAGTTATCGCTTATTAACGAGAATGTTAAGGAAACAATGAAATTTAATCTTATCATGAAATTTATGGAATGTCTGGTTTCTTCTCTAGTAAAAGTTAACATGACCACTCGTAGGTACATTCAGTATTTGGTGTTACCTCCTCTTGCTGTTAAAACTGCCTCCAATCGTCTGGCATACTTTTTAGGGTTTCGTAGCCAAATGGCAAAAACGGAACCCTTATAGATTCGTCGTGTCTGTCTGTCTGTCCGTCTGTCTGTCCGTACGTGTGTCACAGCCACTTTTCTCCGAAACTATAAGGTCTATGCTTTTGAAACTTGGTAATTAGATGTATTCAGTGAAACGCATTAAGATTCTTATATAAAACTAGAAAAAAAGCAGTAAATTTTGGGGGTCCCCATACTCAGAACTGAATATCAAAAAATTTTTTTTCATCAAGCACATACGTGCGGGGTATCTATAGATAGGTCTTTAAAAATGCTTTTGAGGTTTTTAAACTCATTTTTTTCTAAAGTGAATAGTTTGAGCAAGAGACACTTCCAAAGTGGAAAAATGTGTGTCCCCCCCCTCTAACTTCTAAACTAATAGAAAGGTAAATCAAAAAAAAATATATGATGTACATTGCTATAAAAACTACCAACGAAAATTGGTTTGACCGAGATAGAGCTAGTAGTTTTTTTTTAATACGTCATAAACCGCAATTTTCGGTTACAAAAATCACGACCACTGCGAACGTGTTGAAACATCAATCAAAGTTACAACGAACTATAAGAACTTTTCTATTATGTTACCTGCTGCAACGAAACCCTCTATGGGCGAGTCCAACTCGCACTTGGCCGATTTTTATTAATTCGTCTATGAAATTTTGTGGCATTTGGTCCCATTCTTCTACCAACGCCGTTTTGAGTTGTCGTAAGTTGGTTATTGCAGGGATTCTTTTTTTTATTTGTCTTCCCAGTTTATCCCAGACATGCTCAATCGGGTTTAAGTCTGGCGGGCGGGCTGGCCATTCCAAAACATCGATTTCGAACCCTTGAAGGTATCTTGAAACTACAGCGGCAGTGTGTAGCCGAGCATTATCATGCATCAGTAGAAAATTATCACCTATGTATGGGGCAAATGGTATTACAATTTCTTCTAAAATGTTAGTTACATAGCGTGCTGCTGTCAGAGATACATTTTCGAAGACGTGGAGCTCCGTACGTCCTCCTAAGGAAATGCCGCCGCATACCATCACTGACAGTCAAGAAACGTTACAAAAATGAAGAAAAAAAAATCACATGAATACTTTAACCGTAAATTCGTTTAGAGGTCCTATAAATTTTCATTATCACCCTTTATATTGCTACTGAGCGGCAGTAGAAGACAACAACGACAGCCAGACAGGTGCTCCGTGTTTGTTTTGCCACGGCGACCATGTTATCTCGAATTGCCGCGGTAAAAAACGAATTCTTAATGTGCGACAAAAAAAAAATAACCCCCCTTTTTAGTAATTTTTTTTATTTGATTTCCGATGCCAAGTCATCTCATGACATTTGGAGAGGTAGTTTTGTTACACCCAGTATATAGAAGATGTGTAAAATGATCTTAGAATCAGGCTCAAATTTTTAGATGAATTCTTCTGCAATAGTAAAGCACCACAAATACTAATAAAAAGCCTTTGCAAGAACCAGGGAGATCCCCACGCATTCCCTTATCTAGGATGTTAACATTATTCTGTTCGTTCATTTACGGCCTGGCTGGTGAATCGAGATGACCTAAAACCAAATTGGCAGTCAGATACCAAACCTTTTCTTCTAGATAGTTTATTAGACTACAGACACTACAGTTTACCTTTATAGGTATATACAGGGTGGAATTTAAAGACCGAGGTCGGAGGTAAAGTACCCTTATGGCAGCGCTAGTCAGTCGCTAGAACTCGGCCAAATAAGCATACTGTTTCACCTCATATCGTATAGCGAGAGCAAGAAGCTGCGATAATACATTCATTCAAAGGTCTTCTGGTAGGAAGGGTGTTACGAAAAAAGTACGACTTGTATCAACTTAGAATAAAATTTTCTGAACTCTTTGAGAAATGAACTTTGTCGGAACGGACTTAGATTTTGAGATTTACACTGCTTTTATGGTTTACTAGCTGTTGCCCGCGACTTCGTACGTGTGAAAATAATGTTATTATGCCAATTCGATTGCTCTCTGCTTAGCCCCTAGGATTTATGTAACGTGATAATATATAGCCCATTTGGACATGATTGAAATGGTTAAATCCATGTTACTTACACAAGAAAACGAGCTGAAAAAGATAACTCCGACTCTGCTAGATATAAAAAGACCAACACAAACATAGAAAACACCTTAGCCTTTCTCACAGCCCAAAACAAGGAGCTTAAAAAGAAGATGGAGATGATGGAAATTCAGATTAAGAAAGACAGGGAACATATAGAATTACTTGAAGAAAAAATAGAAGACTTGCAGCGCGGATGGCGAAAAGCAAGTATTGAACTGAAAAATGTACCCAAAGATAAAAGAGACTAGGGAAGATCTACTGAACATGATGCTAACGCTAACCAAGACCGTGAAAAGTGACATCACTAAATCGAATATACGCGATATCTATAGAATAAAGGCTACCAAACAAAAGATCTTAAATACCCCAATAGTGGTTGAGCTATCATCCACAATTCTTAAAACAGAATTGCTGAAGAATTGTAAAGCATTTAACACCAAACAGAGGGAGAAGCTGTGTGCTAAACACTTGGGCCTCAAGAACCACGGAGATGGGCCTATCTTTGTTTCGGAACAACTAACCGCAAAAGGAGCTCGACAACATTTCCTTGCTCGCGACCTGGCTAAATCCAAGGGATACAAATATTGCTGGACGGCCTATGGTAAGGTCTATATAAAGAAAAGGGATGAGTCACCTAACATAGTTATAAAAAATGAAGGCCAAATTCAACATTTGATGAATGAAATATGACTGGGATTGCATTGTACGTACCATAAGCTATGTCATTATGTTAGTTTTTATCTTTACATCTACCTTTTAACTTTAATACTACCCTTTACACATACATCACCGACAGACGTTACTAGCACACAATATACACTCGAATTCAATACTTTACACATCTACACACTTATAAACCCACTCCACATCTCACATTACATGCAAGTATTATACAACATAAGGACACAAATGCACACACACAGCTCCCATCACAATAACCTGAGCACTATTCCCGGACCCTTCCGAAAACTCCACCATGGAGTTAGATTGATGGTTTAGAAATAGCGCAATCAAAACTGCTACAAATTCATGACTTTAAAAAAGATTTCCATATCGCCAGCACAGATCTGACAATAGTTTCACAAAATATCAGAAGCATTTACGCTCACCTTAATGACTTCCAAACTAATCTCACATATTTTGATTCGGACGTTGATGTCATTATATTAACTGAATGCAGGCAGGCCACACACAAACCAATTCCAGACGTGACAAACTATTTGTCTTTTGCCACTTCTAACCACTTTAACCATTGTGATGGCGTAGTTGCCTATATTAAAAACTCACATAGAGTTCGTGTTGAAGAAGTAATCTTATCCCATGAATCCTGTTTACAAATAAACCTACTACAACTAATAGTCCTGGGTATTTACCGTTCCCCATCAAATAAAAACGCAGAAATTTTTATTAACTCTCTAAACAACCATTTGGATTCGTTAAAATCATACAAAAACATTGTGATAACCGGAGATATAAACATAAATATTATAAATAAGACTATTATAGATAACTACCTTAGCATGCTAGCAACGCAGGGCCTACTGCCTGGGCACCCACTGCCGACAAGAGATGATAACTGCCTTGATCATTTTATTCTAAAACTACAAACAAATAAACACGCGGCCTCTATTGTCATTCTAAACACCACCATAACTGATCACGTTATAATTGCTTTAAAACTCTCAAGTATTATCGACAACCACCCACGCTCTAAAATCAAAACATGAATAGACTACCTAGGTGCTGTTAACACACTCCGAGAATGCAATATACATAACGAGTTGGATTCAATAGAAAACCCTGCCAAGTTAACAAGACTTTTTATTGAAACGCTACAAAGCTGCTTAGCCCAAAACACTGTAACAAACTTAGTCCCACGAAACAAAAGAATAATTAAGCCATGGATAACTTTAGGCATCTTACGGTGTATCAGAAATAGAAATAATATGCAGAAACAGCTACGCCTAAACCCAACAGATAATATACCTACTCAAAATTACATATAGAAGGTATCGTAACTACGTAAATAATTTAATAAAAAAGTTATAAAGGGATTACGATAGAAGGCAGCTGGCGGAGGCAAATAAAAAATAATAAAAAGACATGGAAAGCTATTAACAACATCACAAATCGCAAACCTAGTAAAAAATCAAGTTTAGATTTATTAAAAATAAAATCCACCCCCTATGACTCAGTTGCACACATCAATACATATTTCTCTGGTATAGGCAAATCTCTTGCAGAAAAGATCAGATCGACAAACCCACATATTGATCACCACAAAAGCACACAAACAAATCGTTCGTCATTTGTTCTTCTAGAAACAGATCCAAAAGAGGTACACTCTGTACCAATGAATTTAAAATCTGATAGTGCGCCGGGTTGGGACAATATTCCCACGAAATTCCTGAAGTATGCTCATGAATTGGTTGTACCAAACATAACGAGACTAGCGAATTTATACTTCAGAGAGGGCATCTTTCCGTCACCTTTAAAAAAAGCCATTGTCACTCCCGTGCACAAGGATGGTGACATAAACGATGTGAGTAATTATAGGCCAATCTCAGTTCTACCGGCGATTTCAAAAGTTATAGAGAGACTAATAAACAATCAGTTAGTAAAGTATCTAAATAAATATAACATTATATCACCCTCGCAGTATGGATTCAGACAGGGTCTGTCAACAGAAGACGCAGTAACAGCATTAACCTCTCATATCGTCAGCCAAGTTGACAAGGGAAAAAGGTGCTTGACAGTGTTCCTTGATTTAAAAAAGGCCTTCGACACAGTCTCGGCTCCCATCCTTGTGCAGCGGCTACAGAGCATTGGCATACGGGGAACCCAACTAAAACTGTTCACAGATTACCTACAGGATCGGAAACAGTGCGTAAAGGTGGGAGACTATGTGAGTAGTGAAACAACTACGACCTTCGGTGTTCCACAGGGAGGTGTGTTGAGTACGACATTGTTCCTTGTATATATCAACGAACTCTGCTCTATGACACTCGAAAATGCACAAATTTTCTCTTACGCAGACGATACGGCAATTACTTTTACCGGTAATAATTGGGAATCTGCATACAAATCCGCTGAAGCGGGGCTATTATTGATTGCAAACTGGCTAAACTCTCACTTATTGACATTAAACATCTCCAAAACAAAATACATTACCTTCAGTAATTACAACAACACTCAACCTGGAAATCATCTTTGACTTAAAATACATAGTTGCCACACACCACTGAACGGAAATTGTACATGTGAAAACATCTCAAAAGTAAGCGATATTAGATATTTGGGAGTCATGATGGACCAGCGACTGACTTGGCACACCCACATAGATTTAGTTACATCACGCACGAGAAAACTGATTTGGGTTTTTAAAACCTTAAGACACGTCGTATCCAAGACGCTGCTAACACAGGTATACCTATCACTGGCGCAGTCACTTATTGCGTACTGTATAACGGTGTGGGGTGGCGCTACAAAAACCAAATTTTTGGAATTGGAACGGGCACAACGATTTCTTTTGAAAGTAATGCTCTTTAAACCGTTTAGCTTTCCGACTGCTGACGTTTATTCACTGAGTGGACTCCTCTCAGTGAGAAAGCTTTATATAATAAAAGCTATATTAAAATTGCACAACACCATACCACTTCACCCCACCCCACCCCACAGACGGAGAAAATATATTGCAGCCCCTACAATTTCTGTCAGAACAACATACGCAAAGAGACATCTCGCCAGTCAATCTGTAACTATTTACAATACTATAAACAAGACTAAATTAAAAAATAAATTATATAATTAATTAAATTCTTAGTTCTTTTTTTAAATTGTTTGTTTTAGCCTTTTGTAGATAATTTATTATAATAATTGTAAATAAATTATATTATAAGTTGTAAATATTATAATAAAATTATTGAATCAGTAAAAAAAAAAAAAAAAAAAAAAAAAAAACAAGACTCTTAACATCCATCCCATGACTAATCGTCAATGTAAAATATCTCTCAGTGAATGGTTAAAAGAAAAAACATATGAAGAAACTGAAAAACTTCTCAAAGGTGGAAAATGATCTATTCTCCTTTCGTCTACGCTCACACACAAACACACACACACACATACACACACTCACACACACACACACACACACACACACACACACACACACACACGCACACACACACACACCCACTCACAAACAAACACACACACACACACACACACACACACACACACACACACACACACACACACACACACACACACACACACACACGCACACACACACATACACACACCCTACTTATCAATAAGTCATTGCATGAATTCTGTAACTTCTTTTGGCTATACTGTTAACTCTAGTTCTTAGAAAAAAAAAATTTTGAACAATTTCGTCACCTTATACCTACCTATTGTAAAAATCAGGAAGAGCGGGGCCTCCTAGCACAGGTATTTTTATACTTAAAAGGAGGCCTCCAGATTAACACACATATTGTAGTAGTTGTATAAGAAAATAAAGAAATATATCTATTATATAAAAATAAGTCGGGTTTTCCTTCCTGACGCTATAACTCCAAAACCCACGAACCGATTTCCACGGTTTTGCATTCGTTGGAAAGGTCTCGGGCTCCGTGAGGTTTATAGCAAAGAAAATTCAGGAAAATTTCAACAGAAAAACGGGAAAATCATTTTTCACATACAGCGCCATCGCGGGCGAAGCTGCGGGCATCAGCTAGTTATATTATATTATATTATTTGAAGACCCTACCCCTAGTTAATATTTGTGCAAAATTTTGAATCAAATCTATTGAGTATTTTTCGAGATCCGGATTCCGAACAAAGCAAAGCAAACAGACAAACCTTAGATCATCTAACCACAGGATTCTCTATAATTTTTCTGCCATTGCACATGACCATTTGGTCTTTTGGCTTTATGAAAAGCCTGTACATCAGTACATCATTTTATATGATTAAACTAGTACATTACATTGTAGTTGACTGTACAATAACAATTAACACACAACAGCCATTACGCGTTTGTCGATTAATACATTTTTAAATGCAATGAAATTTTATATGTCTTTGTGTTTCCCCCTTCACTTGTATGAAAACTGGCAGAATATTTTTGTATGCGGTGGTTCGCAAAGGCTAGTCCCGTGTTATATGGTCTAAGAGACAAACAGACAGAAAAAAAATTTATAACCATATTTTCGGCTTTGTTATCTTATGTTGAACACCCAGCAAGTATTTTGTTTAAATATTTCCAATGTACAGTTTTGGTTTTTCTATTAAATGTTATCGACATTTTTATACTTCATCATTCATTTTCCAATAAAGACATTAGTCGCCAAACTCATTATATGTATAGACAGATTTACATAGAAATTTGTCTAAAAATTTGGCAGAAAATTTTAATTTTAATGGCTTTTAGTTTTTAGTTTTAATTTTAATTCTTTATTGCACAAAGAAACAAAAATACATTAACATTAATAACTACGAACTATGATGTACAAAGGTGAGCTTAACTCAACACTGAGTTTTCTTCCAGCAAACCTTTGGGTGAAAGGAAAAGCTACCTATTTAATAACTTTTTTATTCCCATTTTTTGAACGGTACAGACAAACTTTATGATGAGGCAAAACAGTAAAATGTTTGACTTGGTATGCAGGGTATCAAACAGTTGAGTAGGTAATATCCTCGCGAAGTTAATATGGACAAAATAGCGGCTAGCGCTACCTTAAGATCGATAATGGCAAGTTTAGCTGTTAGGAAACATTAAATTAAAGGAAGACCAAGTAAAATATGTTTTTAATGTTAAAGCTCACTCACTATCTGAAGAAAAAATAACCCTCTAATTGAAAACCTCCTTTTTTTTAAATGGTTTGGTTAAGTGACCAGAACGAATATTCCCATTGGCAGAAACTAGAACAATTTATTAACCAACTTCTAAAATAGGAGAAGGTTCTCAATTCGACTAATTTTTTTCTTTACATAGTGAGAGAGCTTTACAATAAACACACATTTTACTTGGTCTTCCTTTGTTTAGAAGAAATTGTTCCTTCTTAAAGACTCTTTCGGTTGGTGTCATAAAATACAGAATGTTTCCTTTTCACATCTCCCAGGTTCGATTCCCGGCTCACGCAGGTGATTTTTCAAAAATCTTTAAATGTAGTTTTACTTACTTTTGAAAATAAAGGAATATTTTCTTTCAGCAAAACTGGTCATTATCAATTTTAAGGGTACTTTACCTCCAACTACGGTCTTTAAGTTCCACCCTGTATAGTTCTACTGTACGTGTGTATGTCTAGAGTGGCAAGTGCGAGTTTTTGCGTGAGCCTGCCGACATTCACGACGCGCCAATTTGTATGGAATCAACACCCCGCCACCTAGCTGTAAACGCGGGAACTTTTCTCGATTCCATACAAATCGACGATAAAGCGCTCACCCGTGAATGCCGACAGGCGCACGCCGAAACTCGCACTTGCCACTCTGAACTCCTCCTTAACGGCTGGGCAGATTTGAATGAATTTTTTGTATGCGTTTAGGTAGCGCCCTGGATGGTTTAGACTAACAAATCAACCCGGCAGATGGCTCTGCAGTCGGTACCTAGGTTATAAAGTAAATGAAGTTGCGCTGGTCAGCTGGTTTTTCTATTATTTTCGATAGACCATTTAAAACTCAGACAGGTAGTTATTTACCGAAGTTTATCACCTGATTTAAATACTGGATTGACAACTGCTCTCTTATCAACAAAAAGGTTTGGTTCGTTTATAGATTTTTTCCAATTTTCACTGTTATTTTTGTGCGCCATACCTGTGTTCATACATAGGTTCATTTAGATTTACATATATCCTCATATTTCTGGTTATTCAAGTTATTTTAGCGATAGAAAATGTAGGTACTTAAGTATTTATTATACACTAGCTGATGCCCGCAGCTTCGCTAGCGTGAAATTTTGTTCCTAGACTATAACATGTCTCTGTAGGTACCAAATTTCAGCCAGATCCGTTTAGCGGTTACAGCGTGAAAGAGTAACACACATTCACACTCACAAACATTCGCATTTATAATAATACCTAGTTAGATAGATTTCTATCTAGATATATCTATATATCTATATAGATATATCTATATATATCTAGATAGAAGCGCTCGTGGCCCCGCGGACTCAGTGTTCTGTAAACGATCACTGCAGTAAGCAACTTTCACTATGGCCGGTCCATGGATGGGTGACCATCCATGTGATCACTTTGTGACATTTATTTGAGCGTTTCCGTGCTTCGGAAGGCACGTTAAGCCGTTGGTCCCGGTTGCCAGTAAAATGGCAGTCGTTAAGCTAAGTTGAAGGCTTTATTTCAACAGCAGGCAGTCACAACTTGCGCCTGTCCATTTAAACACGGCAATACGGGTCACCACCTATTACGTGGGACAAATTATACAAAGGTGAAATGTGGGCATATAATATGCCTCTGCCTACCCCTTCGGGGATAAAGGCGTGACCATATGTATGTATGTATGTAGATAGATTTCTGATTAACAAAATTTCATAATGCATGATAATGGAGCTAAGTAAATTTATTTATTAAATACATTTCTTAATTCAATGGCTAAACGACTACTTGACACAACTTCTCTTCTAGGCAATTGACATCGTAACTTATTTCCTTCTTCAGGTAGTCCCAGCCTACGACGTATTTACAAACTGAACTACTGTTGGCTTTGTCCTCCTAATACAGATGGTCCAACCGAGGCCTGGTAACGGAATAACAGCGTAAATTTCATCAGCTGAGCGTTCATGTTCATTGTAATGGCTCTTTTCAGTCCTGTCGAATGTAGTGCCTACGTAGAGGCCATTCCTGTATTTTACAAAGAATTTGTGAGTCTGTTTCCTGACAGAATGCAGTCGGCACTATATTTAAAATAAAGTTCATGACTTCCATGACCAGTCGCTTAGGGCTGCTGACAATCTTTGTCGTAAGGATTGAGCGTAGATGGTAACATGCGGTGTTATTTTATTGACCAGTGGATACTACCTGAAGCGTGGTCTTTCATTTTTTCTGGCTAGCCTTCTAAAAATTCTCTTCTTCTTTTCACAAATGTATTTTTGACACACAAAATTTGAATAAATTAGCAATAATACTTCCATAAAGCATATTTGGTTAATATTATATCAAAATAGTGTTATTTATTTAACTATATGCCTATGTAGTAAATATATCTGTTTAAAGTTTGAAATAAAACATAAATGAAAACGTCAATTGTATTGAACTTTCACAAATCATGTGTCAAAATAATAAGTAATTTGAGTATAAAATAAGAGTATTTAAGAAGTATTGATATCAACTCCCGAGAAAATCAGCCCCAAAATAATTTACATTCCCTTTTTCGCTCGTTATAGTATAAATTTCAATAAAATACGAAACACGTCTTCCATCAATTATATTAATAATGTTATATGCCAAATTTTAAGTAGATCGGACCAAGGAATCACGTTGTCCCATACAAACTTTACCCTCCTTTTTTTATACCTTTAGAGGTAGAATTTGCAAAAATGTTAAAATTACTTTTTTCAAATTGTAACATACAACGCTCATGCTTAGTTACATCATCGTACCATTAACAGTTTAAGCAATAATTGATAATAACTTTGGGTCTAGGGACCGAACCGCAAAATTAAGTTTGGTTTGAATTCTATAACTTTTTCCGGCATAAAAAGTACCCAGTGAGGTGCCCAGGCTATTAAAGAATAATTAGTTATATCAAGTTTCATCGTAATCGATCTGGTAGATTTTGCGTGATGCCTGAACAAACAGACAGACAGACAGACAGTCAGACAGACAGAAAAAAATTTTTTTAATCACATTATTGGGCTTGGTGTCGGTCTAGTAACACCCCCTGCTATTTATTTTTTTGATATTTTGAATGTACAGAATTTTCACTTCTACAGATTTATTATAAGTATAGATAATATATATATTATGTAGTATAGCCTTGCATGACTTTTGAGAGGGGATTTTTAGTATCATAAACATTTCTGATGTTGCAAATCTCCAAGGACAATATGCCTATCTTTTTTTATAACTCAGTCAATTAATGTTTTTTTTTTAGTATTTGTTGATACAGCGCGTCAACAGAAATATGTCTTCTGTGTAAATTGAAGTTCTCTTGCTGGTGGTAAGTACTATTTGCATTGTATTCATTGACGTGTCGCAAGTGCCTATGTATAAGGATTATGCGAAATAAATGTTTCTATGAGTTTGAGTTTTTTGAGTTCTCATTCTTGATTTCAGTTACAAAACTATTATACTATATATGGCGCTAAAGCGATTACAAACAGGATATGATTTTATTCACAGTGTGAATATTTATGCTAATTGCATTGAATCACTCTTTTGTCTAATTAGTAATTGAATTGTTGCCGTTGTGATTGTCGTCAAGAATGAATGAAACCATGAGTTTCGATGCGAAAAGAGGAAGTTTTAGTCATACTACATACATATCAACAATGTTTCGCTATTTCGCTATGGCTGCAACGGCAGTGATTCATGGCTCATCAAATGACATTGATTTTAATAATTTCGACGTTTATCATGTGGTGCTGTGTGGAGATACTCGTACTTACTATCGACTTTGTCTAGAGTAGAGCAATTACATCTGCGCCGTTCTATGATTGTTCAGCTATGCTCTGACGACCTGCTACCTATGCTTTTTATAGAAAGTTAGTGTAGGCTACAGCGGTAATTTAGAATGGAATCCTCCAATTTTGATAGTCACATTGAGAAATACTACGGAAAGGGGCACCTGTTTAATAGGACTTTGGAGGCACTAGGACTTTAGAGGCTTTTAATCGTTGTGAGGTGGAGGGGCTACACTTTCACTACTCAAGGAATAACCATGGGTGTTTGGAAGCAGACAGACTACTTCTATCTGTTCGATTACCACAGCGTCAATAATAAACACTATCAGGCAGGGCATATAGGACCGCAGCGATGACACGGCGCTCCACACGCTGGTGGAGTGCGCGGCGTGGGCACAACAGCGACAGGTCCTCGTAGTGGGTCTGGGCGTGGACACTCTCTCGCTTGAGGCCATGGTGCGAGCCATGCTCTCCAGCGGGAGTAAGTGGGACTGCGCCGCCTCTTTCTGCGAGCAGGTCATGCTCGCGAAGGAGGCGGCGGGCCGGGTGCGGGAGAGAACTCTCCCACCCGAGTTCCGCAGTCGGCGCCCTGGGCGCCGCCGACGTGTCTTCGCCGAGGACTATCGGCCTCCATAACCGGGGGTCTGAGGACGGTGAGAGGGCCGCTCACCGTCCTTACAGAAGCAGGCCCATGACGGCAGCGTGACGTGAGCACTCACGCACGCCCCCCCTTAGAAGCGGGGTCACACCCGAAATCCCCCATAGACGCGGGATTGCACCCGAACCACCCCCTGGGCGAGGCCGCATTGGCGGCCGTAGGTCTGTTGGGAGTCACGGGACATCCTTCCTGAGGGCTTACCCGGGGCTCTCAACCATAGGCTGTTGGGCGTTACGTGAGGTTTTTTAGTCGGTAAGAGTCCGGCATAGCATCCTACGAGGATTTTCCCTCACGTTAAAAAAAAAAAAAAAAAAAAAAAAAAATCAGGCAGGGCATGTGACCTGCCTGATAGCTAAGTCCTGTACGTACGGTCCTATTCAGATATGCGGCTCATATTATGTAGGTGCTTCTCAAGATGTTTTTGTTTTGTTCCTGGTAGTTCGCGAGGTCTACTCAAAACTAAAGTACTAGTTTATTAAAAAGAAACACAATGCTGACGAATGTGTTTCTAAACTTGGACTAAAAAAATGATTTAAAATATAGGTATAAATCGGCGAAGTTCTCATGACACGTCTCTACTGTCTGTTCTTTAGTCTTTCAGTATAAAGCGGGCTTAATTATATGTATCGGTTTACCACTGTTGTCCGCCCACGCGTTCGCTCTCTCCCATGGTCTGACCCAGGTGGTACGCGGGATTATGCGCATACCGGACAGGTCAGACCATGAACCCGCCCTGCTGGACTTACTGCTGGCGAGTAATCCAGCACAGTACAGTGTGTCGGTTAGCGCCCCACTGGGTCATTCCGACCACTGTGTTGTGCGTGCCCGCCTGCAGGTGTCATCTCCTGCAAGGGCAGTAGAGGTGTTGCGGCGATTGTGGCACTACTCGTCAGCAGACTGGGACGGACTACAAGAATACTATGCAGCCGTCCTGTGGAGTCAGCGCTGCTTTGCGGGGAGGGCCTCATCGGAAAGCGCCTCTGCGGTTGCTGGTGAGATAACGTTAGGTATGGAATACTATATTCCATACACTGATGTCGCCAGCATCCGCAAAGCCCGCCCCTGGTTCGGGCGTGAGTGCGCCGTAGCTGTTCAACAAAAACAGGCGTCTTACCGCGCCTGGATCAGGGCTTGGGCTGTGCGCGACCCGAATGTGGCCCGCCTCAAAGCAGCGTACAACAGAGCCACTTAAGTCCAGTAAGAGAGCCTTGAAGAGAGCGGACACCCAGCACGTCACGCGGCTTGGTCAGGAGCTCACGTCACATCCGACGGGCAGCCGTGGATACTGGCAACTGGCCAAAGCCGTGCAGGCCAACTGATGGATCACTGGCTCACAAGGCCCAAGAGAAAGCAGAAATGCTGGCCAATCTCTTTGCGGCTAATTCCCGGTTCGATGACTGTGGCAAACAACCTCCCACTATCGCCGACTGTGGAACCACGATGCCGGATAATGTAATCCGGCAGTGTGATGTGCGAGCGGTGCTACGGTCACTCGACACGCGGAAAGCCAGTGGTCCTGATGGCATCCCGGCAGTGGTGCTGAGGAATTGTGCAGCTGAATTATCTCCAACGCTAACACGTCTGTATCGCCTTTCCTATTCGTCGGGAGAGGTGCCGGAGGCTTAGAAGAAGGCGAACGTCCAGCCGATCCCCAAGAAAGGGGATCGGTCAGATCCGGCCAACTATCGCCCCATAGCCGTAACCACCGACATCTGCAAGGTGTTCGAGCTAATCGTCAACAAACAGCTCATGCGCTATCTGAAGAATCACTCGTTTATTAACGATCGCCAATTTGGCTTTAGGCCGAAACGATCAACGGGTAACCTCCTAGCGTACATAACGCACACCTGGGGTGAGGCTACGGAGAGGCACGGCGAATCTCTGGCTATTAGCCTAGACATCGCTAAAGCCTTTGATAGGGTATGGCATGCGTCGCTTCTTTCCAAGCTGCCGGCAAATGGTTTATCGCCTCAGTTGTGCCGCTGGTTGGCCAGCTTCCTGCACGGGCTACGTATGCGGGTTCTCTGTGATGGTCAGGCTTCCTGTTTTTTGCAGGTAAATGCCGGGGTACCACAGGGAACAGTATTGTCCCCAATTCTCTTTCTTCTGCATATCAATGGCATGCTGTCCCTTGGGTGCATTCATTGCTATGCGGATGATAGTACTCTGCATGGGAGCTATTCTGGCCGTCCAGCGGAGGGGCGTGGTGACGTGGAGGAGAGGAGACGGCAACTCGTGGCGGATCTCGACCGAGACCTGGGTCACATTGCCCAATGGGGTTCAGACAACCTGGTCGAGTTCAATGCCAGAAAAACACAGGCGTGTGCGTTTACAGCTAAGAAGTCCCCATTCCTACCCCTACCCTCTCTTCAGAGCATTACGGTTCCACTAAAAGACAACCTGAAGATCCTCGGTATAGACGTCTGGCGTGAGCTCAATCACAAAAACTACATAGAGAGTTGTATTGGGCTGGCCTCGCGGAAACTTGGAGTCCTAAATAAGGTAAGACGGTACTTCACGCCACATCAGAGATGTTTACTGTACAAGACGCAGATTCGTCCCTGTTCTTATTCGAATACTGTTCTCACCTTTGGGATGACTCCGCGAGGTACTTGCTGGACGCGCTTGACGCTATGCAGAGACGTGCTATCCGAATAATTGGTTGTCCTGAGGTGACGGGAGGTCTCGAACCGTTGGCGCAGCGAAGAACCATAGCGTCCTTGGCTGCCTTCTACCGAATGTATCACGGCGAATGTTCTGAAGAGCTCTTCAACCTGATCCCACCATCCCCTTTCCGAACCCGAACAACGCGTGCCGGGCAGAGATGCCACTCATACACAGTGGAGAGAATCTTCGCCAGAACCGAGCGTTTCAAAACATCGTTCCTCTGTCGAACTATTGTATTGAGCACCTGCAGTATGCAGGTGTGCATTTACTTAGTTCTGGCGATGTTTTTCTTTCTATGGCTGAGTCACAGCTTTATACCAGACAACATGTTAAAGACCATAGTAGTGCCTATTATCAAAAATAAAACAGGTAGTGCTAGTGACAAGCCCAACTATAGGCCCATATCATTGGCTACCATCATTGCCAAAGTGCTGGACAGACTGCTCGACTTAAAGTTAAATACCTGTGTCAAACTTCATGACGCGCAGTTTGGATTTAGGCCTGGACTCTCTACCGAAGCTGCTGTTCTGTGCCTCAAGCAGACTGTCCAGTACTATACGGCCAGGGATACACCAGTTTATCCTGTATTTTTGGACTTGTCAAAAGCATTTGATCTGGTGCAATATGATGTCCTATGGAAAAAGTTGGAGGATGATACTGATTTGCCCCGTGAATATATAGCTGTCCTAAAGTATTGGTACTATCACCAACAGAATTTTGTAAAGTGGTCTGGAGAGCTCTCCGGTGTGTATGGATTGCGGAGCGGGGTGAGGCAGGGTGGAATAAGCTCACCGGTGCTCTTTAACCTTTACATAAACGGGCTGATCGAGGAACTCAGCAGCGCCGGCGTCGGTTGTTCTATTGACGGTACTTTTGTCAACAATATAAGCTATGCTGACGATATGGTGCTGCTGTGCCCCTCGATCAGTGCTCTCAACAAGTTGATAGGCTCTCAACAAGTGAGCGATATGCGGTGGCCCACGGTCTTAGATACAACACTTCCAAAAGTGAGTTGCTAGTTTTTAAAGCTAAAAATAAGTCCTATAAAATTCCAACTGTTAGGCTAAATGGTACACCATTAAAACAAGTGCAAAATTTTAAATATTTGGGACATTGGGTGACCGGGACGCTCAGGGATGACATGGACATAATGCGTGAGCGTAGGGCACTGTGCGTTAGGGCAAACATGCTGGCTCGCAGGTTTGCACGCTGTACCAAGCAGGTCAAGATAACACTTTTTAAAGCCTACTGTAATTCACTGTACACGTGCAGCCTGTGGACAAACTACACACAGACGGCGTACAGGGCCTTACGCACTCAGTATAATAACGCGTTCAGGACGCTGATGGGGCTGCGACGTAGCTGTAGTGCCTCTGGAATGCTGGCAGAAGCTGGCGTAGATAGCTTTACAGCAATTATTAGAAGTCGCATTGCATCTTTGATTGGTCGAGTAAGGGGCAGCTCCAACAGTCTCCTGCAGAGTGTTGCGGCGAGGCTGGACGTGGACAGTGCTATTATGCAGCACTGGACCCGCGTTCACCTCGTCAAAGACACAAAAATAAACTATGTCCATTTCTGACGATTGTGACCTCGTTTGTGCATCTGTAGGTTAGTTATTAATTAATTCTGATTAGGTACCTACCTGAATAATGAAATTTTATTTGTATTTAAATAGGTATGACATTTAACTTTATTTATTGAATTTTTAAATATTGACATTTTATTTTTAATATTTAAAGCAATTAGTATGCTAACTTTTTCATAATATTTTATTATAAAGTGAAAAAAGACAACTTGGCCCAGACGGGACTTGAACCCGCAACCTTTGCCTAATCCAGGGCAATGCTCTAACCAATTGAGCTACGGGAGCCGTACTGATACAAGTTGAAATTCTTCACCTTGTTGTAACCGCCATTTAAGAGTATGGCACAGAGCCATCTATCGAGCTACTTAGCAACTTGTATCAGTACGGCTCCCGTAGCTCAATTGGTTAGAGCATTGCCCTGGATTAGGCAAAGATTGCGGGTTCAAGTCCCGTCTGGGCCAAGTTGTCTTTTTTCACTTTATAATAAAATATTATTGACATTTTATTTAATTTTACTGTATGACATTTAAATTAATGTATTGAATTTGATTTTATAAGTATGCCGATCTTGAATTTTATATTGATATTACCTGCCTCATATAAATTATTAATTTTATGTAAGCTTATGGACAATGTCTGAATTAAATGATTTTTATTTTTTTTTATTTTATTATTTATTTAAAACCTTGGAACGACGTGTTTCCCTCATCTTATAATCCCGGGTTCTTTAAGAGGAGCGTGAAGAGGCACATCACAGGGCCGCCAACTTGAGGACCACCGTAAGAAGTGGCCCCCAATCGCTAGATGCGCCACGGCTTTTCATCAGGCTGGTGGCGACGTCAATTTGGCGAGCCGAATATAAAAAAATTAAGAAAAGGCTACGTTCCCACTATATCGTTTCGGATAATAATAATTATCGGATACGATGAAAATCTAGAGATAGAGAAAGAAAGCTAGAGATGACTTTCCATTATTACGACTGTTGTCATCAGAAGATATTTTTATACACTCGAGAGCAATGAATCCGGGTCACTTAAAGAATGTTAAAAATCTCGGAAACTAAAAATGATAGGTTAATGCAATAAATTGTATTTAATAGACAATGTAATACTCCTTAAATGAAAGTAAAAAAAATATGAGTCACCATACATTTTATTAACACAAAATTACATAAAGAAAAAACTGCCGATCTCTCCTTAAAACAAAAATAGGAAACTTGAAATTTTTGAACTTTATTACGATTTTCTTGAATTTTAATACTTCGTATTGCCTCCTCGTGCTTCCATTACTGCGTTTACGCGGTTTGGCATGCTGTACACCAAGTTCCTTATACGATTTTGGGGAATATTCTCCCATTCCTCTGTGAGAGCAATTTTGAGCTCACGAAGCGTGATTGGGGGAGGGTTTCGTTGTTTTACGCATCTGCCTAGCTCGTCCCAAGCATGCTCGATCGGGTTGATATCCGGGCTGCGCGCTGGCCACTCCATACGAGTAATGTTCATCTCTTGAAGGTAGTCATTCACAATCCTACCTGTATGAGGTCGGGCATTGTCATGCATAAATATAGCATCCTCACCTAAATTGACCATAAATGGACCAACGTGATCATTGAGGATTTCTTCCACATATCTTACGCTAGTTAAAGAGCCGTTTTCTATGATCACCAGCTCTGTGCGACTTTCAGAAGAAATTCCGGCCCACACAAGTACAGACCCACCACCGTAGGCTACTTTTTCTTCGATGCATGCTTGCTTGAATCTTTCCCCTGGTCTTCGATACACTCTGTGTCTTCCATCGTGCTTGTAGAGCATAAATTTTGATTCGTCGGAGAACATAACTTTTGACCAATCTTCAATACTCCAATTTACGTGGCTCTGGGCATACCTTAGTCTCGAAATACGATGCCCACGCTCCAGTTTAGGGCCGTTTGCAGGTCTAAGGGGTTTTAAGTTAGATTCAGCAAGCCGACGTCTTACTGTCCATGCACTTGGGTTACTTCCTCCGAGGCGTCGAAACTGATTGGTGAGTTCAGTTCCTGTGAGAAAGCGATTTCGAAGCATGGTGTTCACCAAGTATCGGTCTTCTCGTGCTGTGGTACACCTGGTTCTGCCCGTTCCTGGTCTGCGTAGGTTAGAACCAGTTTCTTCGTAACGTCGGAGAACTCTTTGTACTGTTGACAGCGACACACCGACAGTCCTGGCTGTATCGCGCTGACTCCGGCCGGTTTCCAGCATTGTAAGTATTCTGGTGCATTCTTCAGGCGTAAGCGACATAATTTCAGCTTGATTAATGAATATAGAGCACTATCAACATGGTTTATGTACCCACATAAATGACAGATTACAAACAAAAGCAACACCAAATGCTGTAATTTCGTAGTTCCATCTTCGAAAGTGGCCCTTTTTCAAATTTGATTTTTTTATGATATAACTTTACAATAACTAAGAAGTTTTAATACCTTCATTTAAGGAGTATTACATTGTCTATTAAATACAATTTATTGCATTAACCTAGCATTTTTAGTTTCCGAGATTTTTAGGATTCTTTAAGTGACCCGGATTCATTGCTCTCGAGTGTAATTTTTATGTGTAAATGTTGTATTATTTATCTTTTTACGACTGTTGTGCAAGCCATTTCCACTGCTATGACCATTTGTCTTGGCAAAAAAAATCGTAGGCGACTATTTATTTGTATCATGCCATATTTGAACACCTCCATTTAAATACACAAGCACATGAGAAAGAGAAAGAGTCTCATGTGACGTAAAGGCTTATGGTCACCTATAAACGCAGGACGTTGCACGCAGCCTGCGTGCAACGTCCTGCTTTTATAGGATAGGTGCTTATATTAGAAGCCGAAGGAGAATGCAGTGGGGTACACGTACGCCACTGCATTCTCCTTCGGCTACGGGCGTATGTGTACTTCGTAAGTCGTGACGTATGTACGTTACGATACTATGCGTACTATATAGAAATGTGTTGCCCCCTTAGACACGTGGCACAAGCGTAATCGCAAACGAAAGGATAGGATATATCGACCAATCACACGCATGCTCGTCGCCGGCGTACGACTCGCGCGCTGAGGCAGGATCACGAGTTTGGTTGTGATTGGTCGATATATTCTAACTTTTCGTTTGCAATTTACGTTTGTTCCACTTGTCTAAGGGGGCTGTTCTGGTCTGTTTCAAGCGCTGACATCGCCGTGACATTTCTATAGAGACGCGGCGTTTGGCGTGTCATGTACGCAGCCTAAGGCGTTGTGGGACACCATTGCCTTAACGAAGCTCGGCGGGTCAGCTAGAGCTAGTTGATTACAGATTGCAAGTAATAAATGACATATATACAACTGATAAACATATACAAGTAATCGGTTTCTTTTTTGTTTTGACGTTGCTGTTTTTTGATACGGAACCTTCTGTGCGCGAATTCGGCTCGCACTTGGCTGGTTTTTTTTTCGTAAGACTAAACTTGTTAAGCTATACTTCTTGTTTTCCGGAAAGGCAACCTGCTTCTTTAGTAAAAAAACAGCCGCGTAAAAGATGCCTATTAGAAGACAGTGTTTAATTTATTGTAGTTGAGAACGCACGTGTTTGGTCATTATCTACAACATCTTGACTTTTTTATGCAAGACCTGTTACTGAATCCAGTACATGTTTATATAAGTACACTTTTGAACAATCCTTTAATCAGGAGTAAAAATACAATTTCGTGTGTATAATTTTCAGTGGTGTATCATATAAGATTGGAAATATGGGAGATATATACTTTTGGAGACAGGTATTTTTCTAAATCTCTTAATATTTATAAAAGGACAAAGTTGTATTTAAGTATGTATCTATCGAATAAACTCAATAACTAGGTACTGGACCGATTTAAAAAAAGGTTTGCCATTAAAAGGCTAGATTATAAGCAAGTAATATAGGCTATTTCATATTTTTAATACGCTTTTATTAGGTCGTCGTGTATGTAACTAACAATGTAATGGAATCTAAGGACACTAATTTAACCATCTTCCAAGGATCGTAGCGTCATGAAAATTGGCAGATATATGTAGTTCTGATGACAATACAATAATGAGGTACTGTCAAACTGATATGATGATGGAACCGGAAGATAGGCACTGAAAACAAGTGGAATCTAAGGTAGCTAATTTAACAAGCTTCCAAGGATCGTAGGGTCATGAAAATTAGCAGTTGTATGTAGTTCTGATGACAATACAATAATATGGTACTGTTAAACTGATATGATGTTGGAGCCGGAAGATAGGCACTGAAACTTCGATGGAAAAAGTGGAATCTAAGGTAGCAAATTTAACCAGCTTCCAAGGATTGTAGGGTCATGAAAATAGGCAGATGTATGTAGTTCTGATGACAATATAATATTATGGTACTGTCAAACTAAAATGATGATGGAGCCGGAAGATAGGCACTGAAAACAAGTGGAATCTAAGGTAGCTAATTTAACCAGCTTTCAAGGATCGTAGGGTCATGAAAATTGGCTGCTGAATGTAGTTCTGATGACAATACAATAATATGGTACTGTCGAACTGATCTGATGATGGAACCGGAAGATATGCACTGGAACTTCATGATGGAATATCGTATTATATCTGTTTTTGGACTCGTCAGAAAAGTCCTGTAATGAACTTTGACCAGGCTTAGGTTTCATGGTTACAACAAACCTTTTTTTTAATTGACTTGTAAAACTATGCAATGGACTCTCAGGTAACTAATTTAACTATCTTCCAAGGATCGTAGCGTCATGAAACTTGGCAGATGTTTGTAGTTCTGATAACAATACAATAATATGGTGCTGTCAAACTGATGTGATGATGGAGTCGTAAGAAATGAACTGTAACTTCATGATTGAACATCGTATCATAGCTGTGTTTGGATTTGTTAGAAAAGTCTTGTAATGAACTTTGACCACGATAAGGGGTTTAAGATTATAACAAACCTGTTATATATTGAAGTTAATATTGAGTGCAAATATTGACATAGGTACCTGAATAAAATGTATATGTATTAGAGTAATAATGACATATTTTCACATTAGTCGAACTTAGACAAAACACCATGTAATACAGAAATCCCTACTAATATTATAAATGCGAAAGTAACCCTGTCTGTCTGTCTGTTACGTTTTCACCCCTAAACCACTGAACCGATGTTGATGAAATTTGTTATAAAGATAGTTTGAGTTTTAGGGAAGGACATAGGCTACTTTTTAACTGACTGCGCGAAAGGACGGTAATGATTTTATCCGATAACGACTTCTACGCGGATGAAGCCGCAGGGAACAGCTAGTAAAGGTATAAATGTTGTGACTAAAAAGTATAAAATAAATAAATGGTTTAAAAAACCCTAGAAAAATACGCTTTTATAATGCACGAAAAAACGCAATTGCATTTCAATTAAAGCCTATCATCGTTAATACATTTCCGAAATTTAAAATGATATTAATGATGAAAAGTCACAATGGATACATAAAAGCGTGACTGTGTAAATTAATAGTTTAAAAACACGATAAAAACACGCTTTTATAAATGTGACCTTATCCTTAATCTGGCAAGACATCATGCAGCTTCCGCCAGGAAAGTCTTGCCTGTTCCAGCGCCCCACGCTTTTGCAATCAAATATTAAAACTAAAAGCACATAGTTCACACTTCAGCCCAGAAATAGAGGCAACTTGAACTATCCATAATTTATTTTTGGTTTTTTCGTGCATTATAAAAGCGTATTTTTCTAGGGTTTTTTAAACCATTTATTTATTATATTCCTGTATTTCTACGGGAACTACGTCGATGTAACCGCGTGAGATCCGCTAGCTTTACATAATTATTATTATTTGTATTTAGGTATTGTCGTATGTTTTTTTGGGTTCCGTAGCCAAATGGCAAAAAATGGAACCCTTATAGATTCGTTATGTCTGTCTGTCCGTCCGTATGTCACAGCCACTTTTCTCCAAAACTATAAGGCGGTGTTCAAACTTAATTTTACACAAAAATAGAAAAAAGCAATAAATTTTGCACACTGCGTAGGTAAATGGTTAAAGTTACGTGAAAATTGTGTAAGTACCACAAAATTATTCCTCTTAAAAAGTTCTAAAAATATCTTTTAAGGTTCGCTTACAATAACCTACTTAATAAATTTTAAAATATTAGCGGCGCTTCGGGAGTAAATGTGACGGGAAACATATATTGAAATATTAATACCACACCTCTTTCTTTCTCTCATAACTGACGCAAATGAAGTTTCGCAGGTCAGCTCTAATAAATATTAGCGACGCGACGGGAAACACTATATAATTTTAAATATTAATACCACACCTCTCTCTTTCTCTCTCTCATGTGACTCAAACGACGTTGTGCGGGTCAGCTCTAATAAATGTAAGCGACGCGACGGGAGTAAGCGCGAAGGGAAACATTATATTAGTTACAAAATCATACGTCTCACTCTCATGTCACGCAAATGAAGTTGCGTGGGTCATCTAGTACTTAAATAATAACGATCAGCTATTAAATTGCCGGTGACATAATCGTTAGTCTACTTGTACCTAAGTAGGTATGTAAAACTGAAACAAAATATTAATATTGAAGCTTATCGTATATTGGAAGTTATAAAACAAGCAAGTATTTATTTAGTTTAGCTGGTTACAGACCAGTTTACTTCGAATAATTAAATGAATAATATGTTGATTCGCAAAAGGAGTGTCAAAGGTTTTACAAGATATTTATACTCAGTGGATAGGTGTGCCGGTGAGTTTGTTTACCTGTTGTTCACTTGTATAATATAGGTATGTCATACATAATATATTCATTGCTGATATTAGACAGGGATCGAATCCCATCTTTCACTGTGAAATTAATAGGTACAGTGAGTGTGTAATTAATATGTTATAAATTCTATGTTGAAAGCTGACAGGTATCACACTCATACGAATACTATCACGCATTGATATAATCAAAACCCTACTTCTATCTATCCATAGCTGCATGGGCTTGCTCCTTGTTTTTAATATAAAGTAACTATTCCTGTTTAATACTGCAAAATGATGACTCGAAGAGGTCTGGCGCCTCAGGAACAGTCTAAACTTCAACTGGTTTTAGAAGAACTGAAATCTGCCAAGGAGCAGGTTGTCCAGCTCAGTAATGAACGTGAGGATAATGAAACAGAGCTTTATCTCTGTTGTAGAACACAACGGCGAACTAAAACAACAGTTGTCCTTACTAAGCGTGCGGTTAGAAGAAGTAACTGGGAACGGGACGAACTCCTAAGAATAGTTAATAAATGTGATAAATGCAGTGCAGAGTTTGAACGCGCCGTAAACCGCATAACTGATCTGGAACATGAGCTTAGGGACTCCCACCAACAAATAACTCAGCTAGAACAAGCCTCTCTGCAAGTAAGTACCCAAACAAAAGCAAACCTTGTTTGACGAACTCATAGATAGGTCCCCGCGGTTAGTTACTGCTGCAAAACCAAAACAGACTGTCATTATAGACCAACACTAGTGATACTCCCAAACTCCCTGCAGTATCAGCTAAAATGGTTTTAAGTCACTGTAGCAACAAAAATTAAAACATTACATATATAAAAATAAATAAGTTGATAAGAAAAAAAAAATTTGCTTAATAATAAAAAAAACTTCACAAAAATATTAAGAACTAGCTGACGTCACGCGGTTTCACCCGCGTAGTCCCCGTTCCCGTGGGAATACGGGAATAAAATATAGCCTATGTTCACCGCAAAGAGTGTAGCTTCCCAACAGTGAAAGAATTTTTCAAACAAACAAAGAAACAAATCTTTCCTCTTTATAATATTAGGATAGATTACAGAAATACACTATTACAAAAATTTAATTTATATGCACCGAAAAGTTAGAAAGTAGTCAACAGCATGCTGCAGACACACAAGAAATCAATTTAGATAAAACACAATGTGACTGTAGCCAACCTTAGACAGGGATTACACTAAAACAGCTCAATCAAGATTTTAAAAAAATAATAGCGAAAGTAGACGATGGTTTATGTTCAGTGATGAAAATTGGGAGGGACATGGGGTCAGAATTAAACTTTTCTACACAGGGGCAGTTCTTTATAAATCACTACATGCCTTCTACATCCTATAGGTACCCAAATAATGAAGTCCGAATATAGTTCAAAGGAAAGACAATCTGGTTATTTTCATAGGAAACAGGACAGGTAAAATAAAACAAAAGCTTAATAAATATTTATAATAAACTACACTCATTAGATTTAAATAATAGTATTATTTAAACATTGCCTTACTGTAAGAATATGCCAAGTTGCGGAAAATAGAATTAGGTAGGTACCTACTCGTATTTAAATTTTTCACTGGACTCATTAACGTGTCATAATAAAAAGTTCAATGTAAATGACACTAATATTAGAATTAGTTAGAAGGAATTAGTAATTAATTAGTCTTAGTTAGAAGGATTATTATTTTTATTTGAATACAGTAAGGACTTGGCATCGGAAATCAAATACAAATATTTTAAAAAAAAGGGGGGATTTTTTTTTCATTTTTTTTTTATTTTTTTGTCGCACATTCAGAATTCATTTTTTACCGCCGCAATTCGAGGTAACATCGTCGCCGTGGCAAAACAAACACAGAGCACCCGTCTGGCTGTCGTTGTCGCTTTCTACTGCCGCTCAGTAGCGATAGAAAGGGTGAAAATAGGATAAAATAGGACCTTTAAAACGGCTTTACGGTTAAAGTATTCATGTGATTTTTTTTTCTTTATTTTTGTAATGTTTCTTGACTGATGCCACGTCACGTGACGAAATTTGGATAGGTAATTTTGTTACACCCAATATAGCTACAGCTTCTGGATTATTTTAAAAGACGCGTAGCAAATTCGCTACATTATATTAGGTGCTTACACATCAAATTGGCGTTTTTCGTACTGGCCACTTTAATTACGATTTTCTCCTCTTTGGTAAGGAATTCCAAATTCAAATTTTCCCAGCTATTTACTCATGTATTTATCCTTCGATGACCGTCATTCACGCCATTCACAGCAAAATTTGCTAAACACCTACTGTGCTAGAAAACAATCGCGAACAATAAATAACAACTACAGCTAGGTCGCTTTTAAATTTGCATACCCAAGAATAAACTAGGGCATTCAATTTGTTTGGTAAACATGAAGGACTACATAAATTATGAATCATAACCGACTATGGATTGAATACTTTTTGAATATTACACCCTTGTAAGGAATGAAATAAGGGTTCGAAGATTTCAGTGATTTTGGAAATGGTCATAAAACGCCTATTCTATCCTATTCTAACAGCTGAACGGATCTGGCTGAAATTTGCCACAGGGATAGATTATAGTTTGAAATAAAAATAAACGATTTATTTATGTTTAATACAGTTTCATTTGAGTATTCTTAATTAATTTATTTTTTTAAAATACAGAAATGTACAATTTACTGTTAAAAATCAATACATATAATAAAATCGTAACAGGTCGCTGTCTGTACATGGAAGATAAATAAGAAAAAATATTATAGGGGGGCTTTATGAACGCAATAGAACCCAAAACAATGATTTTTAGAATTTTTGTCTGTCTGTCTGTATGTCTGTATGTCTGTATATCTGTTTGTCTGTACGGTTGTGCACGCTAATCTCAGCAACCGCTCAACCGATTGCAATGCGGTTTTTTTTATTGTGTTGAGGTTTGCTCCAGTTAACATTTAGCGTTTGTTTTATGTAAATCGGTTTAGAAATAAAAGAGTTATAACACTTTTAAGATAGATATTTTGAAAATTTTAATTGTAGGGGTTTCTTTGAATGTGAGTGAACCTAAACTGGCGTGTTGGTTTGTGACAATTCAGTCCACGCCTTCGGAGCGGACTGAATTGTTTAAAAATAGTCTTAATCATTAAGCTCTTTTATGATTAAGCAAACAGGGCAGTTTCAGACGCTGCTTGATGACTCTGATGAAGAAATACCATTCCTTTCATACACCTTATGTGACGTAAACGAAGTTGCGGGCTCAGCTAGTAGACAAATATAGAAGTTATCGCTTATTAACGAGAATGTTAAGGAAACAATGAAATTTAATCTCATCATGAAATTTATGGAATGTCTGGTTTCTTCTCTAGTAAAAGTTAACATGACCACTCGTAGGTACATTCAGTATTTGGTGTTACCTCCTCTTGCTGTTAAAACTGCCTCCAATCGTCTGGGCATACTTTTTATTAATTCGTCTATGAAATTTTGTGCCATTTGGTCCCATTCTCTAAAAATCGGAGATATTTTAAGTACAAAGCTAAAAGTTAATTTCGGAGTGCCGCAGGGATCTGTCCTGGGGCCTACGCTATTTCTTATATATGTAAATAACCTTTGCAATATAGAATCACCGAATTCAAGAATTTTTGCATATGCCGACGATACAGTAATTTTATTTCAAGATACATCGTGGGAAGAAGTTAGAAAAACAGCTGAAAGAGGGCTACAAAAGATTACAAACTGGCTTGACCACAATTTACTAACATTAAACCTAAGTAAAACAAACTACATTACTTTTAGTATAAAGAATGATTTACAGCCCTCTGCTGATTTCATGTTAAAGACACATACAGATACATGCGATACTAGTAACTCTTCAGGTGAAGGCGATTGTGATTGTTATATCTTATCAGCAACCAATAGTACAAAATACCTAGGCATCGAAATAGATAGAAATTTAAATTGGAAAGTACATATTAATAACCTTAAATCGAGAATACGTAAACTTATAACAATATTCAAGAAAATTAGAAATTTAAAAGACCAACAGACTAACAGGATGGTTTACTTAACCTTATGCCAATCTATAATAACCTATGGCATCACCGCCTGGGGTGGTGCACGAAAAAGCACATTCTTAAAAATTGAAAGAGCCCAGCGGTGCATTTTAAAAGTAATAAATTCGAAACCATTTAAGTATCCTACATCAGAACTATATAAAGAGTTTAAAGTTCTCACGGTTCGACAGCTATTTATTGAAAACATAGTTCTAAAGCAACACACTCGACAGCCATGTTCTAATAAATCCACTAGAAGAAAACACGAGGTCTACGTAGTTCCATCGTGCAAAACTAAATTTGCACAGCATTTTTCGTACTTTCTGGCTCCGCGGCTGTACAATCGAATTAGTAAGGCTAAACCATTAAAAGTTATGACGAGTTTTGTGTGCAAGAGAGCACTGAGGGAGTATCTTAGTAGTTTGGATTACGAACGGACAGAGGAAATAATAAATGTAAATATATAGATGGGTGGCTTGTATTAGGAGAATCTCTGTGTATGTATATGTATATATATGTGTGTATATAAACAAGGTTATGTATTAAAAAAGCAATATGTTTATATAAATGAATCTGTTTGTGTGAGTTTATACGAGTATATATATTTATATATGTATTGTTTTTTGAGTGTATGTTCATATGCATGTATTGAAAATAATAACTTAATGTATTTAATTAACATATATATTTCTACTGTGAACATATATATATAAAGAAATTATATGAAAATGTATTTTAAGTTTAAAACATTTCTGTGTGAGTATGTGCACTGTATATTCGGAAATAATAACTTTCTAATTAATCTAATTATTTTCCGTGTGCCTAAAATTAACATTAATATAGGTGCTATGATTTTGCACAGGAGTATATACTGTCGAAATTAGCATGAATATAGTCCATCTGGAAGATTTTTACCTAGGTTTCTAACACTAGATCTTGTATTATTATCCTTTAATTTTCAATATACTACTTTTTATACGCTAAAGTTTATACGCTTAGGCCTGTCACTGCAATTGGATTTATAAATGTTTAGAATAGTTTGATAAGTCTAAGATTGTTATAAGTACTAAGTTTATCTTTAATTTTTTGATATACTACATACTTTGTTTTTGCTAAAGTCAATTATGTCATTGAGAATAGTTATGGATGTACCCACAACTGCATGATGGCATTGTTTAACAAAAATGCATTAACCGTCTTTACTATTTTGATAAAGTTTTTATTCTTAAAGCGAGAATTCTTACCCTGCTGTAACACAGTCTGTTGACTAGCACAGAGGGTAATGTAATTACGATCATTCTTGCCAAATTGTCATCCTTATAGAAATAATGTTTAGGGAAATACAAGTAACATTAAGTATTAAGTAGTTAAGTACATGTATATTTGTTAAGATCTGCAATCATACGCAACTACATAGGTAATTGGAATAACTAAATGTACTACTTTTGGCATGTCTAATTAAGATATACCTAATTAGGATTATTTTTTTTTTTTTTTTTGTAATTCTTCTACCAACGCCATTTTAAGTTGTCGTAAGTTGGTTATTGCAGGGATTCTTTTTTTATTTGTCTTCCCAGTTTATCCCAGACATGTTCAATTGGGTTTAAGTCTGGCGAGCGGGCTGGCCATTCAAAAAAATTGATTTCGAACCCTTGAAGGTATCTTTAAACTACAGCGGCAGTGTGTGGCCGAGCATTATCATGCATCAGTAGAAAATTATCACCTATGTATGGAACAAATGGTATCACAATTTCTTCTAAAATGTTAGTTACGTAGCGTGCTGCTGTCAGAGATCCATTTTCGAAGACGTGGAGCTTCGTACGTCCTCCTAAGGAAATGCCGCCCCATACCATCACTGACCCTCCACCGTAAGGTTCTCTTCCGACAATGTTACACTGTGCATATCTTTCTCCTGGTCGTCTCCACACTTTCACCCTTCCATCATCTGGCTTAAGGCAAAATCTGGACTCATCAGTGAATAATACTCTTCCCCAGTCATTGTCATTCCAGTGACGGTGAATGCGAGCAAAGTTACTCCGAGCTACACGATGACCTGTGGTCAGAAGAGGTCCTTTGGCAGGTATAAATGCCCCTATTCCGGCTGCTTTAAGTCTTCTTCGTATCGTTTTAGTGCTAACTGCCACATTTCGGACTTCTTGGAGCCTTGCTCTTACCTCAGAAGACGTCGAGGTACGATTTCTTAGCACACTGCTTACGATAAACCTATCGTCCCTAGCTGTGGTCTTCTTTTTTCTCCCTTGGCCTCTGCATCTTGTGTACTCGCCTGTCTGCCGGTATCGTTTTACGTTGCGAAGGTAACTGATTTGGAAACTCGCAACATTTGAGCCACTTGATTGTTAGTGTAACCTTGTTCGATTAAAGTTACAGCTTTGGACACCTGTGCTACGTTGAGATCCGGCATTATCACTTCAGTCTTTTTAAAAAGTCTCTAAGTAACACTGACGAATAATTTTTGTAAAAAAAAAGATTTACTAAAGTTTTCAAATACGAAAATAAACTCTTAAATTATTCTCTTACGAAGTTACGACACACATTTATTACATTACTAAGTAGAGAAAAAAAAAACAAATGATATTCTGAAACAAAAGACGATAAAATGTCTTTCTTTAAATAATAGAAATGCTGTTATAGGTGGCCAGTGTGTAAGTATAAAAAAATTAACGTAATCGACCTTTTTTTTTGCGTTCCTCTAAATTTGTCCCTGAGTGTATATTCTTTTTATGCTTGCTTCTCACGGCGCGTGATATCACAAGTCGCGCCGCGCCGAGCCGATTTGTGCGAACGAGCATGCGTCAACCAGGCGAGCCCGCGCTACCCGTTCTCAAGGCGCGTGTTGGCGCTTGTCGGCGCGTCGCACTTGGTCCCGCCACAGCGAGGTCGACACCACAGTCCGAGACAAGTAACGCGTCATGTCGCAAGAAGAAGAAATCTGTTGCCGCTTTATTGAAATGATTTATTGGTCGATGCATCGCTCCCTCACTCCGGCACCCCGCGCCACGCGCCACCCCGCGCGCGCCCGAGTCACCACGAGTGCGCTCGCGCCGCGCCGGCCCGCGCCTTTGAAGTTACCGACTTCGATCGGATAGGACGCGCTTGCTCGCGCCGGCCCGCGTCCCCTCGAGCCACTCCCCACGGCGCGTAACCTCGACCTGGCGCGGACTTGTGATAACACGCGCCGTGAGAAGCCAGCATTATGCTGGCTTCTCACGGCGCGTGTTACCACAAGTCGCGCCGCGCCAGGCTGTAGTGTCGACCTCGCTGTGGCGGGACCAAGTGCGCCGCGCCAACGCGCGCCGACACGCGCCGTGAGAACGGATAGCGCGGGCTCGCCTGTTGACGCATGCTCGCTCGCACAAATCGGCTCGGCGCGGCGCGACTTGTGATATCACGCGCCGTGAGAAGCAAGCATAATGCTGGCTTCTCACGGCGCGTGTTATCACAAGTCCGCGCCAGGTCGAGCTTACGCGCCGTGGGGAGTGGCTCGAGGGGACGCGGGCCGGCGCGAGCAAGCGCGTCCTATCCGATCGAAGTCGGTAACTTCAAAGGCGCGGGCCGGCGCGGCGCGAGCGCACTCGTGGTGACTCGGGCGTGAAAATCGAGCTCCCCTTTCATAGAAAGTCAATGTGGGATATTCATAAAACCAAAATATGGAACGTGTCAGGTATATATTCCTTTAATGCATATTGTAGTATGAATGATTTAAGTTACTCCGCGCCTGAGAAAAAAAATATTTAGTTTTTTTTTGTATGGGAGAAATGACATAAAGTACATTTTCTTGCGACTGAATGAAACTGAAAGGCTGGTACTCATACGAGCTATTGCCGCTCTTAAGGTGATTACTTTGACATACCACTCGTGTACCTTTAGGCGCCGCTTCACACGTAGGATTTTTTTTGAAATTTCGAATTTTCTGTATTGAATTTTTTTAGTATGTGCCGCATTTAAATTAATTTGGTAAGATATTTGGAATAAAATATTAATAATAAATACGCGCCTAATGTTGTAATAATTGTTATTATAAATTCAATTACTTTAAGTCAAAAAATAAGTTAACTTTAGAAATTAGTTTTTTACGAATACTAATTAGGGCACTGCAACTAATATCTGCCTTAAATATACAAATAACTTTTTTCAGTTGTAACCTCATTAGCTCAGCGGGTGTTAATGATTTTTATTATACCTAACTAGCTGATGCCCGCAGTTTCGCCCGCGATGGCGCTGTATGTGAAAAATGATTTTCCCGCTTTTCTGTTGAAATTTTTACCTGAATTTTCTGTGCTATAAACCTCACGGAGCCCGAGACCTTTCCAACGAATGCAAAACCGTGGAAATCGGTTCGTGCGTTCTGGAGTTATAGCATCAGGAAGGAAAACCCGACTTATTTTTATATAATAGATGATAACAGAGGTTCGTTATCGTTATCAATTACGGGAATTTATTTATTTATTTATTTAAGACACAATACGGATTACAATTTTCAAGATAATAGTAAAACTAAATTATACAGTGCAAGTCTGAATTGCAATCCAATAACTTGTGTACACAAAGAAAACAAGATAACTAACTAAGCCTAAGTTATTTCATAAATATTAGACAGAATGTTATGCGTCGAGACCATAACAGCGGACTAGTCGCCTAACATTCTCCTGAGCTCACATTTACGCGGTTGGGTGTGGAGTAGAGGACAGTTTTGAGTAGTCTAATGTATGTTGCAATTTTAGAAGTGAAAATATCGAGGTGCAAGTTATTTTTTGCCTAATCGTTGTACTGACGGGCCATCCTGACCAAGGGATTATAAAACGATATGTTGTTTTTATAAACCCGTAAAGCAAAAATGTTTGTGTGATTGTACCTACGCGCGCTGTGTCTGGTGTTAAGAGATTTTTGAGAGAGCAAATATGGAATTATTAATTACTTTACTAATAGTTCAGATTTATTACGTGTTAATTTGCTCAGACCCTTAATGAGGGTAGTTATACATAAATAGAATGTTTTGCATGAATTCTGTCAGTAACGTTTAGCACTTGTGCGCGTAAACTTTAATTTTTCTGTTCTTTCCAATTTTCTATTGCGATGGAAGGTTTTGGTTCCAATCTTGATATTTTCATGTTTGTGGCCAACAACACTGCCTTCTCAGATCTCAATGTGTTGTTTGAAGTGTTTGTGAATAGTGTTGATTTATTAGAAAATGAAAAGAGAGACTTAAAACAATTCTGGTAAACTTATGTGTGTGCATTGAAAAGGAAACGGATCTCATGTAATCGCACGCGACATACTTTCATTAAAAAATACGAAGCATGGCTCCAAGAAAACATCAAATGGCCTGAAGTTATCTAGGAAAAGTTGACTTCCTCAGTAACGATAGATCAGTCACCATGCTCCAGTTCCGAATTTCCCGTAAACGAAGGTGCATCCACATCCGCACAACCACAGACTTGTAGTGTTGGAACCTCAACATCACTTGTAAACCAAAGAAAGCAGTTTTCGAAGTTAAGCCTGTTACAGAAGAGAAGGAGAAGAGAAGAGCTTTTAAATCATCCAATGGAAAGTCTTGCATATGCAACTGGCTTTTGACTTCGTTGAAGCTGTCGTATTGCTGCGACAGCTTCATCGAAGTCAAAATACCTAAAGCTTTATCAGCCGAATATACGGGCACATTTTTCCTAGTTTTCAGTATATCTTTTATCTTTGTAGTCTCTTCGGGATTCTTTGTGACTAATTTTATTAGGTCTCATACATTTTTATTTTGCGCCTTCAATCCAGTTGCATAAGCAAGACTTTCCGTTGGATAATTTAAAAGCTCTTCTACCATCCTCTCATCTGTAACGGCTTAACTCCGAAAACTGCTTTCTTTGATTTTCAAGAGGTGTTGAGGTACCAACACTACAAGTCTGTGGTTGTGCGGATGTTGATGCACCTTCGTTTACGGGAAATTCGGAACTCGAACATGGTGACTGATCTATCGTTACTGAGGAAGTCATCTTTTCCTTGATGACTTCAGGCCATTTGATGTCTTCTTAGAGCCATGCTTCGTACTTTTTAATGAAAGTATGTCGTGTGCGATTACATTAGATCCATTTTCTTTTTAATGCACACACATAAGTTTGGCAGAATTGTTTCAAGTCTCTCTTTTCATTTTCTGACAAATCAACACTATTCAAAAACACTTCAAACAACACATTGGGATCTGAGAAAGAAGTGTTATTGGCCACAAACATGAAAATATCAAGATTGGTACTAAAACCTTCCATCGCAATAGAAAATTGGAAAGAACAGAAAAATTAAAGTTTACGCGCACAAGTGCTAAACGTTACTGACAGAATTCATCCCAAACATTCTATTTATGTATAACTACCCTCAATAAGGGTCGGAGTAAATTAACACGTAATAAATCTGAACTATTAGTAAAATAATTAGAAATTCCCGTAATTGATAATGATAACGAACCTCTGTTATCACTAGGTATAATAAAAATCATTAACACCCGCTGAGCTAATGAGGTTACAACTGAAAAAAGTTATTTGTATATTTAAGGCAGATATTAGTTGCAGTGCCCTAATTAGTATTCGTAAAAAACTAATTTCTAAAGTTAACTTATTTTTTGACTTAAAGAAATTTAATTTATTATAACAATTATTATAACATTAGGCGCGTATTTATTATTAATATTTTATTCCAAATTAATTTAAATGCGTCACATACTTAAAAAGTCAATACAGAAAATTCGAAATTTCAAAAAAATCCTACGTGTGAAGCGGCGCCTAAAGGTACACGAGTGGTATGTCAAAGTAATCGCCTTAAGAGCGGCAATAGCTCGTATGAGTACCAGCCTTTCAGTTTCATTCAGTTGCAAGAAAATGTACTTTATGTCATTTCTCCCATACAAAAAAACACTATTATTTTTTTTCTCAGGCGCGGAGTAACTTAAATCATTCATACTACAATATGCATTAAAGGAATGTATACCTGACACGTTCCATATTTTGGTTTTATGAATATCCCACATTGACTTTCTATGAAAGGGGAGTTCGATTTTCAGACCACTGTGGGGGGGGGGGCACACATTTTTCCACTTTGGAAGTGTCTCTTGCACAAACTATTCACTTTCGGAAAAAATTATGCTATAAACCTCAAAAGCATTTTTGAAGACCTATCTATAGGTACCCCATGGTATGGTTTTGATGAAAATAAAAATTTTGAGTTTCAGTTCTGAGTATGGGGACCCCCAAAATTTACTGCTTTTTTTCTAGTTTTATATAAGAATCTTAATGCGGTTCACAGAATACATCTAGTTATCAAGTTTCAATAGCATAGGCCTTATAGTTTCGGAGAAAAGTGGCTGTGACACACGGACGGACAGACAGACATGACGAATCTATAAGGGTTCCGTTTTTGCCATTGGCTACGAAACCCTAAAAAGGATAAAATAATTTAAAAACGCCCCCGACCGTCTAAATTTTGAATCCGGGGGCGTTTTTAAATTATTTTATCCTTTTTTCAATTAATTTTAAGTCGTGGGTTTTTTCAAAATTTTTAATTTTGATTTTTTATTTTTAACTTTTTAGATATTTGGTACTTTTTAATATTTGGAGGTATTTTTTATGCTGGGGTTTTTTTTAAATTTTAAGTCAGTATTTTAATTTTCGTCACCGCTGGTGAGTAGTCACCGTAACACCTATCTAATGACATGCACCAATCAAACCTGAACCTATAGCTGAAAACTGCATCAAAATCCGACTAGTAGTTTTGTAGAAAAATAACAACATATATTTGCACAAACAAGTAAACAAACAAACATTCTCTCACCACAAATAAAAAACGCATTTTATATCGTCCCGGATTCGTCGTGGGCAAATAAAAACCGCATCAAAATTGATTTTCATCAGAAATAAATTTTGCTGCAGCGCCCCCAGGTGAGTTGTCACTGTAACACCTTTCTAAGAACAGGCACCAATCAAACCCAAATCCATAACTAAAAACTATATAAAAATCAAACTAGTAGGTTATGAGAAAGGTGGCAGCATTGATTTTCACTAATAATGTTCGCTGCAACGCCCCCTGGTGAGTTGTCACCTATCTAAAAACATGCACCCATTAAACTTGAACCCATAACTGAAAATTGTATTAAAATCCGACCAGTAGTTTTGGAGAAAAATAGCAATATGTATTTGCACATACCAACAAACAAACATCCTCACCACCCAAACGCATATACCGTTTCCGTTTCGTCGTGGGTAATAAGAATAACACATTAAATCTGGGATTACACAAAGCTACTTTTTATCCCGAGATAAGTTTCCATGAGAATCGGGAACGGGAACAAAATTTTACGCGAGCAAAGCTGCGGTTGTTAGCTAGTCAGAATATAATTACTTCAACTATCATAGTTGTGTGATTGCGTCATGTTCAGGGTTACTATTCAATGCCTTTTCCAACTGTGTTATTGACTTAAATACCTAACTTGACTTTGTCTTACATTGTCATCCGAATGCTAGTGACATTATTAGAAGGCAAGAAAAAATTACCTATTAAATTTTACGCTGTTCAATATAAAGCACTGATCTGTATTAGTGGTATTTAATACAGATTAGTGATATAAACTGACAAGTGACAATGGAACCCTTAAAAATATTGTAATTATGTTACGCGGTTTTTGAAATATTCGACACCAAAAAGAAAATATTATTAAGGCTAAGGTGCGTACGCGCAATTGTATAAAGATTTTTATTAGTGGAGCAATTTACACCACTATGGGCGACAAATATTTTTGGAGACAGGTGAGTCGAGTTTGTAATTTAACTAGGTATGTATAGATATACATATTTGTATGCTGGGTCCCGTGGATGACCCTTCCCGAAATCCGTGAAAGCACAGCGCCCCAGATTTGTGAAGGGCCACCTTCAGACCCACAGACACCGTAACCCTATTCGACCCACGACTTGAGCAACACCTGCCGTGGCCCTTAGGGCTGCGTCTCGGTGCGTTGCTTTTCGCGCCGTAACGAGGGTGTTGTCGGTGTAACAAGTTACGCTGACAGCTCTGAGCAACGGACCGCGGAGCACCCAATCGTAGCCGATGTTCAACAAGAGCGGTCCTAGGACTGATCCCTGTAGGACACAGCACGATACATCTCGCCGCTATGGCCCTCTCGGACAGATAAGCCCCAACAATACGACGGAGTTAGGGAGACTTGTGAAGTAGTCTTTGTTTTATTATTACACTAAATAATCTATCCCTGTACCAAATTTGAGTATAAGCAAGATAATTTTGCATAGCATGAAAACTAAAATGTAGCTGAACACATACATGTCAAAGTGACTTTAGAGTTCCGAAGCTTAAAGGCTTTGTATAGTATTATTGAAGGGTCAACCGACTGAGTAGTAGAATAATAATAAATTAAAACCGTATAATTTACACACATACATACTAAAAAAAAAAATGATTATAGGACTTGGGAGCGACCAGATAAAGGTATGAGTATTGGCAGCCTACCGGATGCTGACGAAACGAACGTGTTTTGGCGCGGCATCTGGTCGTCACCTGTAATTCATACCGAAGATGTGGTGTAGAATTGATTTTTTTTAATACAGTTCACGTCTTTATACCTCAACCCTATCGCAATTATCTATATCTATCTATATCTTCTATTATTATTTAAAAATGAATCCCTATTTCCTTGGTTACGACATCACGCGTGAACGGCTGGACCGATTTGGCTAATTCTTTTTTTGTTGTGTTTTTTATTGTCAGGTATGGTTCTTATGGAATAAAAATTAAGAAAGTTGCGTGAAAAATTAGAAAATTTGCAATAACTATCACTGGCTCAAACTGTTCAAAAAAATGGCTTGCATAGCGATTTTGGATCGGGTCTAGGAACTCGAAGCACCAAAAAGGGAACCGGGAACTCAGAACTCGGGATACCGATTTCCATATTCATTTCTATGGCAAGACAACGTCTGTCGGGTCAGCTAGTTATAAATATATTTCAATAGGTTTTGATAGCAAAAAAAAAACTATTTTACGTAAACATTATGTAAGTCATCTAACATCAAAATATTTCCATTTTCCAGTTCTACGTCCAGATGACACGCAATTTGCTCTCGATTAGCACGGGCATGATGATCGCATTTCCCTCTTTATTGAGCCCAGCGCTGCTGTCTGACACTGCAGACATAGAAGTAACGCCGACTCAGGTATACTGGATAAGTAAGTACCAACAAGCTGAATTGACTGGACGTGCAAAAGCGCAGGACCGTGTATTGTGATATTGTGCGTAATCTGAGCGAGGTCTACGTCCAGCAATGGATAGGCTGATTTGATTGATTGAAGCTGAATTGGAGAACGACGCCTTCCGTTTTTTTACGTGTGGAAATTCCTCTCGGATGCTATGCTGTCGGACTCTTGCCGACTAAATCCACACGAGGCTCGGCACGGTAGCTTCGGGTAAGCAAATTCGAAGAATGTGGGACGTCCTTCGAATTGCGAATTTCGGTTGTCCGAAAGCGTAAAGAATTGACGAGTGGCTGGAGAGGAGCCACGGTGCTCTCTCCTACCGTTTGTCACAGATACTTACCGGGCACTGGAGCTTCGGTAAGTATCTGTGACAAATACAACGGGAAATCACGGCCGAGTGCCAGCACTACGAGGAGCGAAGCGAGGACACAGCGCTTCATACATTGGTGGAGTGCACGGCGTGTACGCAACAGCGTCAGATCCTCGTGGCAGGTCTGGACGTGGAGAATTTCTCGCTGGAGGCCTCGGCTCGGCACAACTTTTGCATTTATTATTATTTAGTAAGCTAAGGGGTTAAAATATAAAAAGCTTATCAACATGCTGCTATTAAGTGGATTGAGCTTTGTTATACCTTGTGAAATTTGTGAATAAACCACAGACTTACAATATAAGTAACAGACGAAACATTAACTATGTTTGTGTGCGTTGGACTTTCCATTCCGCTCGCACTAAGGGGTTAGTGAATGGTGCTATCCCGTTTCTACACGTATAGCAACACTATACATGACGTGTTAAAAAAATGACGCGCGCTTGGTTTTTGAAAGGTTGCCATTTTGATAAGCTGCCGATGCTGCAGTTTGACGAATTAGATACTTCTCATTAATGTAGGGGCCGAAGTCAGGCACTACTTTTCAAGATTAAATTTAATGCTAACATAAAAATAAGTGTGGCATTTAATATAATGCCTGTAATCTTCAATGATATTGAGTAATCTATATATATATATAAATGAAGCCCTATTTCCTTGGTCACGGCATCACACGTGAACGGCTGAACAGATTTCGCTAATGTTGTGTTTGTTATTGTCAGGAAGGAGAAGGTTCTTATAAAAGAAAAATATAAAAAAATGCGCCGAAAATTTGATAATTTAAGAATACTTACCCACCATACAATATTATTTTTCATCTAACCTTACCGCTTTGGACAATTATGATTTTTTTATTGTAACATTATGACATTTGATATAGAATTGACAGATTGCATGCTCAAATTACATCTATGTAAAAATACTTAGTATCGTTTAAAAATGAACAAATTAAAATTTATATAATTTGTTCATTTTTAAACGAATTTGCGAAATGTATGTATCCGCATAACTTCAGAACTGCTGGACTGATTTCGCTAATTCCTTTTTGTGTTTGTTATTGTCAGGAGAAGGTTTTAAAAAAATTGGTGGAATATTTAACCCGCTTGAACTGTTAGAAGAAATGGTTTCTATTGCGATTTTGGATCGGGTCATAGAACTGGAAACTCCGAAATGGAAACCGGGAACAGAAAGACTGACAGGGAACTGGAACCTGGTAACCAAAAACCAGGAACCGTGAACTCTGAACTCGAAACTGGAAACCCATAATCTGAAACTGGGAATGGGAACAGGGGACCGGGAACTCAATCCGAAACCGTCAGGTAACACTCGGCCTAAAGTAATGCGCTTCGTGAAACGAGCGTTTTCTGGGACTGAGATTAGTCCTCAGGAATATGCCGCTCGTGATACGGAGCGGATTGATTTCTATAAACAAAAACTCTGTGCATGGGCACACCGTATCCATCGATATAGAAAACGTGTGGATTGATTTAACATTAATTGCTCATTCCAAAGAGACCAGAGGTGTGTTTATAGGACTTGGGAGCGACCAGATAAAGGTATGAGTATTGGCAGCCTACCGGATGCTGACGAAACGAACGTGTTTTGGCGCGGCATCTGGTCGTCACCTGTAATTCATACCGAAGATGTGGTGTAGATGTGTGATGCCAAGAAAGCGTGTGAAGATGTTGTTGACATGGAACCTATAAAAATTGATCATTTAGATGTGAGTAATGCAGTTCATTCATTATCAAATTGGGAAGCTCCAGGACCGGACGGACTGCAAAATTTTTTAATCAAATGGTTGCGTAGTTCACACGCTCTTTTGGCATCTCAGTTCCAGGCAGCTATTGACTAAAGCTCGCGGCCTATTTTTATGACAACAGGAGTTACTCACCTGCTTTATAAGACAGGAAGTACTTCGAACCCCAGCAATTATAGACCGCTTCTTAGCTAGATAGCTTCTTGCACCCTTTTTGAGAGACTCTAGAGTTCTAGCCTTTATACACAATGGAGTACATTGAAAATGGTGGTCGTATTGAAGTCGCGGGCAAAGCTAGCATAAACATAATTATAAGCCTTCCGAAAGAAATTACATTACACACATCTAAAAACATACATCTTAACATAGTTGGATGTGTAACATAATTGCATTGCGAATCTGGCAGTAAATGTAGAAGCAAAAATGTTAACGTTCATAAGTGTTACTTTATAACCTAAATGAATAAAGAAATTTTCATGTTCTCAGCGTATCAATATCCGCTACATGGTTATAAGAAGTTAACAGAGAAACAGAGAGATTTGTTTTATGCTACCTATAAAAACCGGCCAAGTGCGAGTAGCACTCGCTCATGAACGGTTCCGTAGCAGCAAGTACCTAACATCCTATAAAAGTTCTTGTAGTTCGTTGTAACTTTGATTTATGTTTTACCCAAGGAACTTATACTAAGTATAAGTTCCTTGGTTTTAGAACGTTCAATGTGGTAGTATATTTATAGGCGAAAATTGCGGTTTATGACGTATTAAAAAAAACTACCAACTCGATCTCGTTCAAACCAATTTCGATGAAAGTTTTTATGGCAATGTACATCATATATATTTTTTAGTTTCTCTTAGTTTAGAAGTTAGAGGGGGAGGACACACATTTTTCCACTTTGGAGGTGTTAAACACCTCAATAGCATTTTTGAAGACCTATCTATGGATAACACGTATGAGTTTGAAGAAAAAGATTTCATTTGAGTTTCAGTTTTGAGTATGGGGACCCCCAAAATTTACTGCTTTTTTTCTAGTTATATTTAAAAATCTTAATGCGGTTCACAGAATATATCTACTTCCCAAGCTTCAACTGCATAGGTCTTATAGTTTTGGAGAAAAGTGGCTGTAACATACGGACGAACAGACAGACAGACATGACGAATCTATAAGGGTTCCGTTTCTTGCCATTTGGCTACGTAACCCTAAAAAAAGTATTTTAAGATACTCTTATTTCACTAGAATAAATCTTATTGAACTTGGCGGCTAACTAACTCCTTCCCTGTAGTTGCGTTAGTGTGTGTGGTATTTATATGTGTTAGTTTTGGCGTGCTTTTCAATCTCTAAAGATTGGTCTGCTACTTATATTGTAAGTCTGTGGAAAAAACCCACAAATTTCACAAGGTTTAAAAAGGAAGTGGGACAGGGTTAATATAATAACAATGTCACTAAGTATTGCATTATTACTATAAAAAGATAAAGCCTGACCTCGGAGGGGTTTATTATTAAACATATTTTTTTATACTATTAGGTGGGTACTACTACTACATCATATTCTTTAGATTTATACGTACATACATATAGTCACGCCTTTACCCCCGAAAGGTTAAGTAAAGGCATAGTATACGCCCACATTTTACCCTTATAGTTTAATGTACCACGTAACAGGCGGTGAGCCTTTGAGCGAAGTACCTAAATTGCACGATGCCTATGAAACAAATTGCCTAAAGTCAATGTCCTAAAACACAGAATGCCTATAACTCTTTAATGTCTATAGGGTTTTAATGCCTACGAAGCAAAATGCCTATGTTGTTTATTGTCTACAAAGTATAATGCCGGTGCTAGTTAATTGCCTACAAAGCATGACTCCAATTTTATTACATCAAAAATGTATTTGCTAAAATATGACACATATTCCGACTCTTAATTTAAAAATAATTTCATAATTTAAGTCTTAATTTACTTTATTACTGGACACTTCAAACTCATTATCATTGAATAACAATCAATTGAATTTAACAATCAACCAATTTGGCTGACCGATCCTGAATGCCCCGTACTTATGTGCAAGAAAAACACAGGCGTGTGCGTTTACAGCCAAGAAGTCCCCATTCCTACCCTTCCCTCTCTTCAGAGCACTACGGTTCCACTAATGGACAACCCGGAGATCCTCGGTATAGACGTCCGTCGTGAGTTCAATCACAAAAACTAAATAGAGAGTTGTATTGGACTGGCCTCGCGGAAACTAGGAGTCCTAAATAAGGTGAGACGGTACTTCACGCCACATCAGAGATGTTTACTGTACAAGACGCAGATTCGTCCCTGTTCTTATTCGAATACTGTTCTCACCTTTGGGATGACTCCGCGATGTATTTACTGGACGCGCTTGAGGCTATGCAGAGACGTGCTATCCGAATAATTATTTGTCCTGAGGTGACGGGAGGCCTCAAACCGTTAGCGCATCGAAGAACCATAGCGTCCTTGGCTGCCTTCTACCGAATGTATCGCGGCGAATGTTCTGAAGAGCTCTTCAACCTGATCCCACCACCTCCTTTTCGATCCCGAACAAAGCATGCCGGGCAGAGATACCACTCATACACAGTGGGTAGAATCTTCGCCAGAACTGAGCGTTTCAAAAGATCGTTCCTCTGTTGAACTATAAAAACATGCAACGACCTGCCTGCACACGTATTTCCCTCATCTTACAATCCCGGGTTCTTCAAGAGTTGCGTGAAGAGGCACACTACAAGGCCGCCAACTTGAGGACCACTGTCAGGAGTGGCCCCCAATCTCTAAATGCGCCACGGCTTTCCAAAAAAAAAACCTTGTATTGTGCTGGCAATCTTCATTTTAGGCATTTCCATTCTTACGCATTAAAAATTATTGTCAAAGTACATTGTAGGCAAATTAAGTTTTTAGGCATCGTGTAATTTAGGTACTTCAGGTTTCAGGTACTTCGCGTTTTAGGTAGTTATGCAGCGGTGGCATCGTGCAATTTAGGTACTTCGCTCAAAAGGGGGTGTGCCCATTGTCGCGTTGAAATGGACAGACGAGGTCATGACGATCCACAGATTTTTTTGAGCCGCCCTAAAAGCATTCAACTTGGCTTAACGATGGTCATTTTACTGACAACCGGGTTTCATTTCGAGTGTTCCTTCTCTTCGCAATGGAAAGTTTTGCGAAAGTGTTGTTGAAAAATTCTTTAGTTAGATATTTGTAAAAAATACAAATAACGCAAAAAGATAGACACGCCTTAACGCCCGTGTCCCATTTTAGTTTTTCTACCACGTAATTGGTGGTGGGTCTATTGAATAAGTACTATGCTATTGCCGTATTGAAATAGACAGGCGGAGGCCTATCATAACGACTGTCAAATTGCTGACGACCGAGACCGACGGCTTAACGAGTCTTTCCAAGTGGTCCCCTATTTGAGATTCAGTCATAGTGAAAGTTGTTTACTACAGTGATCGTTTGCAGAACACTCAACTATGGGACTACAAGTGTTATAATTTTTTAAAATATTCAATTTTCCTTTTACAGTTACAATTAACGGCATCGCTGGTATCTTCGGTTTCTTCATCTTGTCACCTATCATGCAAATATTTGGCAGAAGAGCCGTCCATATTGCTGACAGCTTATCTCTATTTATCGGTTGGCTTATGTTGGCATTAGCTACAAGCGCCACAGTTCTTATAGCAGGAAGAATTTTCCATGGCATTGACTTTGGGAGTATGTATTTATCTACTACGCTTGTTGCCGAATACTCTGATCCAAAAAGAAGAGGTTACTTTATGACCTTCCAGAAATTAGCAATAGCCATTGGTTATACTATGTGTCATGCTTTACCGTTAATTTGGAACTGGCGGCAAGTAGCAACATTTGCACTTCTCGTGTCAGTATTGTCAACACTAATGACGTATTACTGGTCAGAAAGTTTTTATTACTTGGCAATGAAAGGTCGCTTCAAAGACAGTGAAAAAGCATTCGTCTGGATCCATGGTAGTTCTAACATGCAAGAGTTCCACCTATTGAAGGCGTCTCAAGTGCAAATGAAAAAGAAAATTACAACAGATAAAAATTATTCGTTCCTGTTCAAAAAAGATTTTTGGAAGCCGTGTTTCATAATACTTCTTTTAACATTGATTCTAGAATTAAGCGGAAAACATTATTTTGCAGTTTACGCTATACAAATAATGATGGAGTTGATAGAAGACAATTCACTCGCAATCTATATTACTTTAGGTTCAGATTCGTTAACGGTTATAGCATTATTATTATCGTCAGTTGTAATCAGTTGCTTTAAAAGACGAACAGTGTTGTTGGCATTTGGTGCTGTAATCATTGTTATTATGCTGATGATCAGTTTCATTGTAATATTTAAGTTATTTTCTGTAGTATGGCTGGCACCAACATTAATTCTTGTATTAAATTTCATTACTAACATTAGTATTACACCTGTTTGTTTCGCATTATTTGGGGAACTTTATCCTTTGGAACACAAAGGTTGGGGTTCTTGCTTAAATGGAGTTGGATATATGACTATGTTTACTTCAGTATTAAGACTGACACCATTTTTAATTGATACTACTGGCACTGGAGGTCTTTATGGTATATATGGAGTAATTATATTTGTATGTTTGCTTGTGTTGTATTTTATATTGCCAGAAACTAAAGACAAAACGTTGCAAGAAATCGAAAACGAATTTAAAGGTGTTGTATTATCTGATTGTGATGAAACATTAATGGTAAGACATTAGTTCAACTGAATAGTTGATGTTCTAAAATACTAACGATTCTTTTCATCTAAAATAGAATTTAGTGAATCAAGAAGATTCAATCAGTGTGTATTTTATGGTGAACATCAGCAGCTTTCAATAGTTTTATGTCATGGAATAAAAATTCTCCTGATAGAAAGAAAAACGTTTATTTGATGCAACTAGTACACATAAATTGCTTAACTCTATACAAATTTTGTTATAATGTGTGCCTCACACTTGCACCAAAGGGGTGTCCAGTTCAACATGTGCCCTGCGGAACTTTTTTTTTTTTTTTTTTTTTTTTTTTGTTTAACGTGAGGGAAAATCCTCATGGATGCTATGCCGGACTCCTACCGACTAAAAAACCTCACGTCACGCCCAACAGCCTGTGGTTGGGAGCCCCGGGGAAGCCCTCGGAAGGATGTCCCAGAACTCCCAACAGACCCACGGCCGCCGCTGCGGCCTCGCCCAGGGGGTGATTCGGGTGCTATCCCGCGTCTTTGGGGGGTTTCGGGTGTGATCCCGCTTCTAAGGGGGGGCGTGTGTGAATTGCTCACGTCACGCTGCCGTCTTGGGCCTGCTTCTGTAAGGACGGTGGGCCGCCCTCTCACCGTCCTCAGGCCCCCGGTCATGGTGGCCGATAGTCTTCGGCGAAGACACGTCGGCGGCGCCCATGCCGCCGACTGCGGAACTCGGGTGGGAGAGTTCTCTCGCGTACCCGTCCCGCCGCCTCCTTCACGAGCATGATCTGCTCGCAGAAGGAGGCGGCGCAGTCCCACTTACTCCCGCTGGAGAGCATGGCTCGCACCATGGTCTCGAGCGAGAGAGTGTCCACGTCCAGACCCACTACGAGGTCCTGGCGCTGTTGCGCCCACGCCGTGCACTCCACCAGCGTGTGGAACGCTGTGTCATCGCTGCGGTCCTCGCAGTGCTGACACTCGGCCGTGGTTTCCCGGTGTTTCCGCCACAGATACCTACCGAAGCTACCGTGCCCGGCAAGCATCTGTGTCAACCGGTAGGAGAGAGCACCGTGTCTCCTCTCCAGCCACTCGTCCATGACCGGTCTGACGGCCGCGATTGTGGCGAATCCCCCCTTTGGTTGCTCAAGTCGCACCTTCCATGTCTCCACGGTTTCCTGTTGGAGTAGGGACCGCTGGGCCTCGATTTCTCGATTAGCGGGCCTTTGGCCCCGCTCCAGCGCCTCCTTGCGCCATCTGAACAGTGACGCAAGGGCTCTCGCTTCCAGGTCACATGGAGGGGTCCCGGCTAGGAGACATGCCGCCTCACCGGAGATCGTGCGGTATCCCCTTATCACCCTGGCGCTGATTTTTAAATAGAACTCGTGTGTTGTGTGTAACTTGTGTACTTATGTAAATGTGTGAGTTTAGTCAGTGTGGATGTGTTAGTAAATAAGTATTATACATAAATACATGTTATCGAATAGATATTAATACATGTACAGATAATAATTATTTATTTAGAAAAAAGGATATTAAAATACATTTTAAATAAATATGGAGTTAAGTACTTTTTGCTCCATTTTACTGTTCCACCTAGTCTAAATTCAAACAAATACTGTATGGTATCTTGATAACTTGCAAAGTTACCGATTTAATTTTGCGTTTGGAAGCCGACCCAGGTCAAATTAGCGAAATATTACGCCGTCCAGCATCCGCTGGGCTTCCAAGAGATATTCTCTTAATCTATATTAGAAAGTGGTTATAGATTTGATGGACTGCAATGGCGGAGGAAGCTTATTCCATATTTTCGATGCTGAGTAGCGGAAATTACCTTTAAACGATGCGGTTATGTGCAGCTGTATCGAGAGTTGCTGCGAGCACTGTCTCTTAGTGCATTCTCATCGGCTAGTTCCCCAGCGAAGCTTTTTGAACAAGTACTGCGATTCCCGAAGCAATGAACAGAAGGCATGCCAAATGCATCTTTCGTCTAGTCTTCATTTTTACAAGATTTTTGGCTGAGATAATGTGTGACATGACCTTTGGCGGTATCGAGAAACAGAACCGCACACACGTATTTTGTACTCGCTGAATAAACCGGTCTGTTCTCGCTAGCAAATGCGGGCCGTAAACAACATTCACATAGTTAAGCCTCAGCAACACCAAAGCCTCAACCAATTGCAAAGCACTTTGAGCCGGTAGAAACAATTCTGTTTTAAGGTGTCCAAATCTCAGATCGGAGTCAACGTACAGCCCAGATTACGAGCAAGGAACTCGGTCTATCGACTCTCCCTACCGTATAAGATTTAAAAAAGTTGGGACCGCTCCTATTTGAATCTTTTCTTTAATGGGATCTAGACGACTGATAGACATATATACATACATAGATACAGTTACGCCTTTATCTCCGAAGGGGTAGGTAGAGGCATAGTGTACGCCCACATTTCACCTTACAGTTTAATGTCCCACGTAATAGGTGGTGAGTCTATCGCCGTTATGATAGACATACTTATATATTTCTAAATACATACATATTATATAGAAACACCCAAACTCCGAAACAAACATTTGTGGAACACACAAATATTTGGATTGACCCGGGAATCGAACCCAGGACCTCAAGCGCGGGAGGCGGTTACACTACTGACTGCGCCACTGAGGCACACTTAGTTCCATTCCAAGCCACATGTATTTGGGATTGGAAGGATTCAAAACCAAACAGTTACCTACGCTCCGACCACGCCTCTATTCTGTAGTGATCCTCGTTGCGTCTTTCGATAACTAGCAGATACTCGCTCGGCTTAAAAGACAATAACACTTGCTCATCATTAGCGTATTATGATATTGCGAGTTTTTGAGGCAATTAATGATGTCTGTGCAGTATAGGTCCTCTATAATACCCTGTACAACCCCTATTCACCACCCTATCTAAGGGATCGATTCTCCTTCATGAGTGATCCTGATATTCCCTGTTCATCTAGCTCCATTCTTTAATTTTCTTGACACAAATCAGACTGCGACATAAATTCCTTTACAGTTGCTTTTTGGACGTTGATGTACGTTTAGCAATGTTAACATCTTACATTGCAAGGCAAGTTACTGATACTTACTTTGATATTGAGCAGGGATACAAAGCGAATAATATAAAAAAGAAATTCTAGGAAGGCAGGTATATTGGAATTGATTCGATTAGGCTCCTCAGGATCCAAAAACAATGTTCACCAGCCACCTGTTAGTGCTGCACTAGACTAGAGACAAGATTATGACAAAAAGACGGAAAACTCGAAATAAGTAAAACTCTTTATTAATCCCTTTTGAGTAGAGTGGTACAGAGTCTTGCACTGTACGGTTGCACGGTTTTCCACATAGTGTGGTACAATAAGGCTAATGACCCTCCTAAATAAAATCAAGTATTGAACCGTGATAGGCTAATTTCATTGACATTAGAATTGAGAGCCTTGGAAGACGATTGAAAAGAACACTGAACGGTACACATTATCGTCTCTGTTTGTGATTCGTCACAGCAACTTAGCATATTGCTATAATAATAACTATGACGGTTAAACAGAACAATAACCTCTCAATAACTGGGATGGGTGACCGCTTTATGACATTTCTTTGCGAGCGTTTCCGTGCTTCGGAAGACTTGCTAAGCTGTTGGTCCCGGTTGCCAGTAACATGTGACAGCCGTTATGCCAAGTTGAAGGCCATAAGGGCATCTTGAATAATTTCAGTTGGCTCCTGGGTTGACAGCCCGTGTGTAGCGTCCTGGTGTAACAACACGTCTATAGGCTACGGGTACCCAACCATCAGGTTCATGACTAAACCCACCGATATTGAAAACATGGTATATCTATATCTATACATATACATATCTATATATGTTATAAAAATCAATTCCACTTTTCGTTGTAATTACCCACGAAGGAACGGTATGTGTTTGGGTGGTAAGGATGTTTGTTTGTTTGTGCAAATACATATTGCCATTTTTCTCCAAATCTACTGGTCGGATTTTAATACAGTTTTCAGTTATGGGTTCAAGTTTGATTAGTGCATGTTCTTAGATAGGTGTCATGGTGACTACTCACCAGGGGGCGTTGCAGTGCACATTATTTGTGAAAATCAATGTTGGACCTTTCTCAAAAACTACTAGATTGATTTTGATATGGTTTTCAGTTATGGGTTTGGGTTTGATTGGTGCATGTTCTTAGATAGGCGTTACGTTGAAAAATCAACGTGGCCACTTTTCTTCTAAACTGCTAGTCCGATTTTAATGCAGTTTACAGTTATGGGTCTGGGATTGATTGGTACATGTTCTTAGACAGATGTTACCGTGACAACTCACCAGGGGGCGCTGTAGCGAACATTATTTGTGATGAAAATCAAATTTGATGCGGTTTTCATTTACCCACGACGAAACGGAGACGGTATAATTATGCGTTTTTGTTTGTGGTGGAGGAGGTTCGTTCGTTTATTTGTTTTAGCAAATATATATTGTTATTTTTCTACCAAACTACTCGTCGGATTTTGATGCAGTTTTCAGTTATGAGTTCAGGTTTGATTGGTGCATGTTATTAGATAGATGTTACGGTGACTACTCACCAGCGGTGACGAAAATTAAAATAAAATTAAAATTTTGAAAAACCTACGACTGTTAAAAGTTATAAAATAAAAAAAATAAAAAATATTTTATAACTCAAGAATGGGCTCACCTAAACAAATCAAATGCTTAGGCTTTGTTCGGACTATTTAGTAGACGGTTTATGTGAAGTTTGCCCAATCGATCGAGCGGTTCTTCATTTACCACGCAAACGAAGTTGCGCGGGTCAGCTAGTATAGCCAGCATGATATGAATTTCCACAGAAATGAAATAATGAGACACCGAGATGAAATAATGATGCACCGAGATGAAACACCGATATGAAACAGTCAGCCATTACTATACACAGAGTTCACCTGGGTGAACCACGAGGTGGACCACGTGAAATAAAGGAGAAATTAAAATCATGCAATGATTTTTTTTTTATCTTTTATTATTCTGATTTGTATTTTGACATTTCTTATTATTTGACATTTGTATCTATAGAATTGAGTTATACTGGAAAACATTATATTGAAATTTATACTGAGACATAGTGTAAAATTTTTAAAAATAACTTTGATACTTATGTGAATATTTTATGGTAATTTAAATATGTACCTACCTACTTGAATTAAATTTGCATGCCGAAATCAGTAGGCGAAGTATGAAGAACATTGTCAAAAGTATATACTTAATATAAGATCTGTGTAAACCACCTACCATATTTTAAGCAAATAAATAAATCATTCATTTATTAATTCATCATTTTAGTAGATAATTTGTTAACCGAAATGACCAAAAATTCAAACACCGGAATTAAAATCAAGGACTAAATGTTAAATTGCATAGAAACCAATTGTAATAGGATATATGAGTGCAACATAGTTGTACGTAGCAGAATTGGCGTTCTTATAAACACTTAAACATTAAATTAAACTTTGACATTCGTGTTCAGTACAATAACATATACAGACACCTTATGGGACTGGCACCATTCTGCAGCGCCTCAGGTATGTTTACAGAGGCACAACTGAACACGTTTAATGCCATCCAAAGACATCGCATCGCTGGTTTATGACCCGTGTTGGCACGTGTAGAAATGGGATAGTGAGGGAGCTGGCCGATAGATTGTGTAGCAGTTCCATGTACAAAAGATGGTTGGAGATAGCGACCTGAAGAATAAAATGTTAAGTGTGTGTGTACGGGTTTAATTAATTGTAGATAGGTATATGAAATTGTTTGATGTATGAATAATTACCTTTTACTGACATGATGAAATTAATATGGAATTGGTGATTGATTAAGTATATAATTTAATGACATTTTTTTATTTATGTTATTTTAAATTCTGTATATACTTTGATTTAGTTGGTTTCTTTAATTTTTTAGTTGACATATTATGTACTTGATTGATTTATTTTATTTTGTTTTATTTTTGCTTTTAAGGATTGAATGGAATTTGATTGTTATAACATTCTATTTCCTTATTATTATGATTACCTACGTAAATTATGAATATTGAATGTTTTTTTGTATAAATTATGGAATTTAATTCTGAAATAAAGATTTATTATTATTATTCCTCTTTATTACTCTAAACTACATATAAATTACATTTTTAAATATACATCCATATAAAAAAGTACATTTAAAAATATAAAAAATAGTACCCCACCGGTATCGGGTACGGGGACCAAGCTACCGGTAGTCAGGACTTCAGAGACAGGAACCTCCTCACAATACGTGCCGTGTTAAGAAGAACCGCCTTCTGCATCAAGCCCTTGACCCAACTGCCCACCGCAAGCATATATATATATATATATATATATTTACTTCAAAATATCTCTGATATTCACCCATATTCTTTTATTGTAAATTATAGCACCATGAACCGACTACTGTCTGAAGCGACAACAACACAAATTCCTTACCACCGCTGACGCCTCCCCCCGTCGCCCTCAGACTTCCCATGGTCTGCGGGTGACGGGGACGCGTACGAATTAGCCAAGATATAGTAGTAAACATAATAGAATAGAATAGAATAAACTTTATTGCACACCAATACAAAAACATTTATGTAACGAGATTATAGGAGTAAAAATGTACAGAGGGCGGCCTTATCGCTAAAAAGCAATCTCTTACAGGAGACCTTTAACATAATATAAAATATGTATCTGTGTATGTATATGTGCGTGTATGCAGGTATGTATACTGTATTTCAATAGCTTTGAGCAAAAATGTAAACAAACACATTTGATCCTATATATCCATAGATACTTGCAATTGAGTATTCACCCTGACTATATTCCAGTATCCAGGAGTCATACAGTGTTCTTGCAATCATTTCGACACTAAATAACTTATTTATGACAGTTTATTTTCATTTAAAATACCTACTCAGGATAGTAAAAAATTCAATGATTTGTCATACTATGTTTTTCTATGAATCTGTCTTAGACAATGATTGTCATAACATGACATGTTCACATTATTGCTAGATCGGACAGGATTGGACTATACACAATTATTTTAATTTAGATATACTTTGTACCACCCTCCAGACATACCGCCATCCAAAGGTTTCATCTAAAAGATTGTCTTGTGTGATAAGGCCGAAAATTGTTATGCCAAAAAGTTTATCTATACATATAATAAAACTGTAGAGGGTCGAGAGTCTGTACATGGAAGATATTTTGAAAATTTTAATTGGAGGGTGTTCTCTAATCGATTCTGAAGCCGAAAATGTAATTTAAATTTTTCATGTCTGTCTGTCTGTCTGTCTGTCTGTCTGTCTGTCTGTCTGTCTGTCTGTCTGTCTGTATCCCGACTAAGTATCACGCCGAAACTACTGAATCGATTTGCATGATACTTGGCACAATCTGAGCTTATGATCCGAGGAAGGTTTTAGGATACTTTTGATCCCGATATTTTGCGTGGTTCCTTCAGGGGAGGGAATGAAAGATGAAATGGTTTTTCAGCTGTAATTTCTCACCGCGAGGTCCGATTTCAAATATTTTTTTGGTGTTAGAAAGGTAATATTTTATGCATTGCTCCACACAAGTTTCAATATTGAGGGTTTTGTGGTTCAGAAATGAGAGACATCTCAACTTTTGCCAAACCTAGAATTCAAGGGTTCCTTTGAAGGCAGCGGGCCAGGTGCGGGAGAGAACTCTCCCACCCGAGTTCCGCAGTCGGCGCCCTGGGCGCCGCCGACGTGTCTTCGCCGAGGACTATCGGCCTCCATGACCGGGGGTCTGAGGACGGTGAGAGGGCCGCTCACCATCCTTACAGAAGCAGGCCCATGACGGCAGCGTGACGTGAGCAACTCACGCACGCCCCCCCTTAGAAGCGGGGTCACACCCGAAACCCCCCATAGACGCGGGATTGCACCCGAACCACCCCCCTGGGCGAGGCCGTATTGGTGGCCGTAGGTCTGTTGGGAGTCACGGGACATCCTTCCTGAGGGCTTACCCGGGGCTCTCAACCATAGGCTGTTAGGCGTTACGTGAGGTTTTTTAGTCGGTAAGAGTCCGGCATAGCAGCCTACGAGGATTTTCCCTCACAATATAAAAAAAAAAGGGTTCCTTTGAATAGATTACACTGGTAGGTATCTTCTATCGATATCTTTACCTATCTATTCTTATTCTATACCTATAATTCTATACCTATGTATAATAAACTATTTATCATAAATATAAATAGGTGTTGTCATGTTTTGCTATACCTGCTACATTACATTACATCTATACTTATAATAAATCTGTAGAAGTGAAAATTCTGTACATTCAAAAAATCAAAAAAGTAAATAGCAGGGGGTGTTACTAGACCGACACCGAACCCAAAAATGTGATTAAAAAATTTTTGTCTGTCTGTCTGTCTGTCTGTCTGTTTGTTCAGGCATCACGCAAAAACTACCGGTTCGATTACGATGAAACTTAGTATAATTATTCTTTAATAGCCTGGGCACCACACTGGGTACTTTTTATTCCGGAAAAGTATATAGAATTCAAAGCAAACTTAATTTTGGGTCTGGGCGTGGACACCCTCTCGCTTGAGGCCATGGTGCGAGCCATGCTCTCCAGCGGGAGTAAGTGGGACTGCGCCGCCTCTTTCTGCGAGCAGGTCATGCTCGCGAAGGAGGCGGCGGGCCGGGTGCGGGAGAGAACTCTCCCACCCGAGTTCCGCAGTCGGCGCCCTGGGCGCCGCCGACGTGTCTTCGCCGAGGACTATAGGCCTCCATGACCGGGGGTCTGAGGACGGTGAGAGGGCCGCTCACCGTCCTTACAGAAGCAGGCCCATGACGGCAGCGTGACGTGAGCACTCACGCACGCCTCCCCTTAGAAGCGGGGTCACACCCGAAACCCCCCCATAGACGCGGGATTGCACCCGAACCACCCCCTGGGCGAGGCCGCATTGGCGGCCGTAGGTCTGTTGGGAGTCACGGGACATCCTTCCTGAGGGCTTACCCGGGGCTCTCAACCATAGGCTGTTGGGCGTTACGTGAGGTTTTTTAGTCGGTAAGAGTCCGGCATAGCATCCTACGAGGATTTTCCCTCACGTTAAAAAAAAAAAAAAAAAAAAGCAAACTTAATTTTGCAGTTCGATCCCTAGACCCAAAGTTATTATCAATTATTGCTTAGACGGTTAATGATACGATGATGAAACTACGCATGAGCGTTGTTTGTTACAATTTGAAAAAAGTAATTTTAACGTTTTTGCAAATTCCACCTCCAAAGGTATAAAAAAGGAGGATAAAGTTGGTATGGGATAGCGTGATTCCTTGGTCCGATCTACTTAAAATTTGACATATAGCATTATTAACATAATTTATTGAAGACGTGTTTCGTATTTTATTGAAATTTATGCTATAACGAGCTAAAAAGGGAATGTAAATTATTTTGGGGTCGATTTTCTCCGTAGTTGATATCAATACTCCTCAAATACTCTTATTTTATACTTAATTTTTTTTTTATTTTGACACATAATTTGTGAAAGCGTTGTCATTTATGTTAGGGATAAGGTTTTACTTCAGACTTCAAAGAGATGATTTTACTACAACGCCATAAAGTTAAATAAAAAGCGCTATTTTGGTATAATATTAACCAAGTATGCTATACGGAAGTTTTGTGTGACCAAAATACATTTGTGAGAAGAAAAGCTAAGATGGCTTGCCAGAAAAAATGAAAGACCACGCTTCAGGTAGTATCCACTGCTCAATAAAATAACACCGCATGTTACCATCTACGCTCAATCCTTACGACAAATATTGACAGCAGACTGATCATGGAAGGCATGAACTTTATTCTACATATAGTGCTGATTGCATTCTGTCAGGAAACAGACTCACTAAGTCTTTGTAAAATACGGGAATGGCCTCTACGAAGACTACATTCGACAGGACTGAAAAGAGCCATTACAATGAACATGAACGCTCAGCTGATGAAATTTACATTGTTATTACGTTACCAGGTCTTGGTTGGACCATCTGTATTAGGAGGACAAAGCCTACAGTAGTTCGGTTTGTTTAAACGTCGTAGGCTGGGACTACCTGAAGAAGCAACTAAGTTACGATGTCAATTGCTTAGAAGAGAAGTTGTGTCAAGTAGTAGTTTAGCCATTGAATTAAGAAATGTATTTAATAAATAAATTTACTTGGCTCATATTATTATTTTATGCATTATGAATTTGACGATGTATTTTTGTTGCCGGCATAACAACAAATCCATCTATTTAAAAAACCATACCACTTTTCGTTGTAATTTTATAACTCAAGAACGAGCTCACCTATCCAAACCAAATGTCTAGGCTTTGTTTGGACTATTTAGTTGATGGTTTATGTGAAGTTTGTACAAAATCGGTAGAGCGGTTCTTCATTCATCCTGCAAACGAAGTTGCGCGGGTCAGCTAGTACATATAATAAAACTGTTGAGGGTCGAAAGTCTGTACATGGAAGATATTTTGAAAATTTTAATTGGAGGGCGTTCTCTAATCGATACTGAAGCTGAAAATGTAATTTAAACTTTTCATGTCTGTCTGTCTGTCAGTCTGTCTGTCTGTCTGTCTGTATTCCGAATAAGTATCACGCCGAAACTACTAAACCGATTTGAATGATACTTGGTACATTCCGAGCTTATAGTCCGAGGAAGGTTCTAGGATACTTTTGATCCCGAAGTTTTGCGCGGTTCCTGCGGGAGAGGGGATGAAAGATAAAATGGTTTTTCAGTTGCAATTTCTCAACGCGTGATGCGATTTCAAATATTTTTTAGTATTGGAAAGGTAGTACTTTAAGAAATATTCGACCCAAGTTTCAAGATTGAGGAGTTTGTAGTTCAGAAATTAGAGGCATCTCTACTCAATTTAAAAATGTTTCGTCAAACCTAGAATTCAAGGGTTCCTTTGAATGAGAGGGTAAATCTAAACGGGCGTGTTGGCTTAATCATAAAAGAGCTTATTTATTAAGGCTATTCTAAAACAATTCAGTCCACGCCTTCGGCGCAAACAGGGCCGTTTCACACGGTGCTTGACGAGTCTGATAAAGAATTACCTCTCCTTTCGTGCACATTATGTAACGTAAACGAAGTTGCGAGGGTCAGCTAGTTATTAATATGTTTGATCTATTTTCTGGTGCGCATTATAGAGTATTTGAATTAAATGGACTTAAATTGAAGTGGCCAGCATGCGGCACTACGCTTTCCGTCATTACTGATCGCTCCGGATTCGGATCTTCAAAAAGGGTCTTCAACGAGTTTCATAGGGTCGACAGCGCGGTTGTAGTAATACACACAACTAGTTTCCCTGAGCTAATTTTTGCACTGCTATATAACTGGTTTCGTGAAGGCCTACAATCCTACAACTATCCATATTAAAAGAACATGCCAACATAGGTATTACTTTGCAATGACTATGTAAGCAATACACTTAAGATTAATATTAACATTCGTATGCTGACATTAGCATATATATTGATAGTACTAAAGCCTGAATACATAAGAAGCACAAATTAGAGATAATACAGATGGAAACCTACATACTAAATTCGCTGAGGCTACGCACACATTATACTTCCACTGAGTTCACAGACACGAGGTCAGGCGGTGTTAGCTGAATTTTCGATGATGTTTGTGCGCGAGTGTGTGTAGCAGAGGGTAGATGTGAAAAAAAGTACAAACATGAGTTTTTGTGTAAGAAGCCTCATAGATTCGCATGCCCAATATTCGGTTGAGTGAGACCACAAACATAATATATAGTCACGCCTTTATACCAAAAGGCGTAGGCAGTACCCCCACATTTCACCCTATAGTTTTATGTTCCACGTAATAGGTGGTGAGCCTATTTCCGTGTTGAAATGAACAGGCCGTGACTAATCGCAGTTGAAATTTTTCAAGCCGCCCATTAGGCCTTCAACTTGGCTAAACGATTGTCTTTTTCTGACAACCAGGTTTCATTTCTTCCTGAGGACGGTGAGAGGGCGGCTCACCGTCCTTACAGAAGCAGGCCCATTACGGCAGCGTGACGTGAACAATTCACGCACGCCCCCCTTAGAAGCGGGATCACACCCGAAACCCCCCAAAGACGCGGGATAGCACCCGAACCACCCCCTGGGCGAGGCCGCAGTGGCGGCCGTGGGTCTGTTGGGAGTTCTGGGACATCCTTCCGAGGGCTTCCCCGAAGCTCCCAACCACAGGCTGTTGGGCGTGACGTGCGGTTTTTTAGTCGGCAGGAGTCCGGCATAACATCCATGAGGATTTTCCCTCACGTTTAACAAAAAAAAAAGAAAGGTTTCATTTCTTTTTTCGTTATCCTTTGTCTGGTACCCTTGTAACGTTGTGCAACAACGTGTGAATAAATTAATTAAAATTAGATAATTAGAATTGAAATTTAGGTCATATAAATGAAAGCGCCATCTGCCGAGTAGGTGTCGCAACGACGGAAGTTTTGGTTCATAGTCAGTTGCGGTCTTGACGTTGAGTAGTTTCGAGTTATGCCACCAGAGGCGCTATTCATTAGTATATAAAGCGGTGCATCAATGCAAGATGACCGCCAGATCAATATTTAAATTAGCTCACGGACGTATAAGTGTCGATTGAAATAGTGAGAAAAATAAAAGTATAAAAGTCGCCGTTATTAAAGATATTTGTCAAGTATAAGGAGCAAATAGTTCTAGACAGAAGACCCCATATTTGGGTAAGTTAATTGAATATAACGTGATCTAGTTTTAAACTGTGAAAATTAACGGCTGTTGGTCCACCCTGTTAGAAGGGGGTAGTTAAAGGGGTGTGAAAAAACATTTTGTAGAATTAGTTTCGTTAAGCAGATATTGTGAAACCTCGCGATTCCCGCAGCTGTTCATAGCAGACGGGAGCTGGCTGGTCTTTGGGAATGTGCGGGGAAAGGGGGTTTCAAACTAACGCCTAGTATGGAACATTCCAGGGTCCACCCTCCGGGTTCTACAATAACAATTCACCCTCCGGGTTCTACAGCAAACGTTCGCCCTCCGGGTTGAGGGAGGATCGCCCTCCGGGTTGCAATATTTCACCCTTCGGGTTAGCACACGTTCACCCTCCGGGTTCAGCAATACCGTGCAGTTCGACGAGTGGACGGCACGGAGACGTCGCTGACAGCATCACTCACCAAGAAGGCCAAACCCCAAGATAAGTTGGGAACCCTGCGAAGGCCTTCGGAAACCTTCTTGCTGCCTGAAAATACCACGACACCGAGTTCTTTCCTTTTTTGAATAAATTGTTATTTTTAAATTTTAAACGTCACCTCTTCTCATTTCTCTCTTCTTCCTGAAAGCCTTTAGCTTTTCAGTGACGCCCATATCGTGGTTTCAGGTAGCGAGAAAGCGATTTCCGACGGGAGTCGGGAGGTCATAATTATAAGATATTTTAATTTTGTGTAAAATAGTCTTAAGAGTGCCCGTTAGCAGGGTAGTTTCCCTAAAAATTATTACAACTACCCAGGAATTTGGCTCTCCTGACCTCTGCTGCCAACTTGTTCTTTTCCGGCTTATTTTGGTATTTTTATTAATTTTAGACATATTTCGGCAAACTCAAGAACAAGGCCAAATTCGAATTTTTATCAACATAGATTGGAAATTTTCCAAATTTTAACAGTCCCCATTTTTATTTATCACACCCTCAAGATTTATTTTATGGTAGATTTTTTTTTAAGAAATTACAGTAAAAGTTTTTTTCAATTTTAAATATTACTTCGTTAAAGTTCTGAAGTAAAACTTCTAATTTTAAACGCTTACATTAATTTTCGTAAGTGATTTGTATACCATATAATCATCGTAAAAAGTCGTAAACTTATACCACCACCACAATTTTTTTTTTTTTTACGGCATCAAACCGCCACAATTTTATTGTATTTCCTACTAGCTGTTACCCGCGACTTCGTCCGCGTGGAAATTATGTTATAAGCAAAGTTTGAACCGTATTCTATTTGAGCCTCTAGGATAAGTCGTAACCAAAATGTGGGAAGAAATTTAGGACATCCTCCAACTTACCCGGGGAGTTATGCGCTAGATGGATTTTTTTAACGTGAGGAAAATCCCACATGAATGTACTATGACTCCCACTGACTAAAAACCACACGTATCCTACCTAACAGCCTACGATTGGGAGCCCCGGGTAAGCCCACTAAAGGATACCTTAGGACTGCGCTAGATGGATAGGAAGAGACCTCATGGTTTTAGTGGGTCCAAGGCCGGTATGACGTACGTGTTTATTAATTAGCCCCTTTAATAATTATAAGAGTAAGTAGTATGGCGAAGCGCGAATACGAAACGTTTGTTAGATTAGGGCCACAGACTGAAAACTTTACGCATAATCGGAAGAGTTGAGACGATAACACTAACGCTAACGGTAGCCAGTAAATGGCAGTCGTTAAACCAAGTTGAAGACCTTATAGATTTAATAATTTTCAAAAGTAGGCAGTACTAACGCCTGTCCATTTCAACACGGCAATGCGGCTCACCACCTATTACGTTACGTGGAACAAATTAAAAAAAGGTAAACATATAATATGACTCGATAACCCTTTGGGGATAAAGGCGTTACCGTATGCATGTACTTATTATGTTTAAGGTGATTTAATATATGTACCTATGTTACTGTAGCCAAAGCTCAACATTTTTCAGTAAAGTTGTTTTAAGAATGTTCATTATAAACAACGTTTGTGTGGCGTGTTGGCTTAATCATAAAAGAGCTGCTTAATGGTTATGGCTATTGTAAAATAATTCAGTCCGCGCCGAAGGCGTGGACTGAATTGCTTTAGAATAGACTTAATCTTTAAGCTCTTTTTTGATTAAGCAAACAGGGCAGTTTCACACGCTGCTTGATGAGTCTGATGAAGAAATACCTCTCCTTTCATAGATCTTATGTGACGTATACGAAGTTGCGATGGTTAGCTAGTCTATACATATAATAAAACTGTTGAGGGTCGAGAGTCTACTGAAGCCGAAAATGAAATTACATTTTTCATGTGTGTCTGTCTGTCTGTATTCCGAATAAGTATCACGCCGAAGTTACTGAATGGATTTGAATGAAACTTAGTACAATCAGAGCCATAAACAAATATATTTTGTGTCTGTCAAGCCGTTAGAATAATTATATGAAAGAATATGAAATATAATTTCATTGACTACCTCTGTGGCGTAGTCGGTGTAGTGATACTGCCTGTCGCGCTGGAGGGCTTGGTTCGATTTTTGGGTTGTTCCAATTAGTTGTGTGTTCCACAAATGTTTGTTTCGGAGTTTGGGTGTTTTCTATGTATAATATGTATGTATTTAGAATTATATAAGTATGTATATCAGTCGTCTGGATATCGTGGCAAACACAGAATTTAATTTTTCCCTACCGGGTCTCCAAGATATTTAGCGTGATAATATGTAACCGGTGTGTAAAACCAATCTCTTACTAATATTACTGCAACGTTTTAGTTTAATCAATCCACATACTTACATATTTCATTAGCCTCTGCCTAGTCCCTAGGATATGTAGCGTGATAATATATAGCCTATTTAAAGATCCAACCTCTAGATTGCTATTCAAATAAAAGATTAATTAAAATTATTCAGTAATTTCTGTATTTTGCAAAAATATACAAACAGATTTTCATTGTTCTCTGCCGAGGTCCTAAAAAATTTAGCGTAATAATATGTTGTCTGAGTGTAAAACCTATCTCCTACTAATATTTCTGCTGCGTTTTAATTAAATCAATCCAACGGTTTAAACATTTCATTGCTCTCTGCTTAGCCCCTAGGATATGTGGCGTGATAATATATAGCCTATTTTAAGACCACACCCCTAAGTAATATTTGTGCAAAATTTGAACCAAATCTGTTCAGTACTTTTCGAGATCCTTCCGGACAAAGCAAAGCAAACAGACAAACAGACAAACAGACAAAAAAAATTCTAACTATATTTTCAGCTTCGGTATCTTATGTAGAACACCCGGCTAGTATTTTTTTGTTAATATTTCCAATGTACAGTTTTGGCTTTTCTATCATTTTATTATAAGTATAGAAGAAGATATGTGAATTTACAGCGAGACCAACAGCCGATAATTACACTTCTGGGTAACAATCCCTATTGAATTTTCACTTTAGTAAAACGGTATAACGAATATTTCACGAATTGGCACTTCAAGTAAATAATAGAAATAGAAAAGTGAAAACATTTAGAAAGAATTTATAATTGTTTTCACTTTTCAAATTGCGTTGAACTCTGGTACACTGAAAATAAAACTGTAAAAAAAAGCATTCCAAACGTGGATTACGCATTAAATACACTCTTGCCAAAAACAACTTTGAATTAGTAACTTTGATTCGTCTTTCGAAAAAACAACGGCAGATTTTGCTTTCATAACGTTTACGAGTAAGTTTATTTCCTAGCTCGATAGTAACGGAAATTTTTTTTTTCCTTATAAACTGTGGGTGGAAGTGAATAAAATACACTCCTGATACAAACAGTTTGATACAAGATATTTCCAGAATCGTCCAAGTGCGAATCGCTTTTGACACAATTCGAAATATTTAAGGGTTCCGTAGTAGTAAGGAACAATTTATATAAAAAATTTAGTTAGTACGATATAGATTATTTCCAGAACCGTCCAAGTGCGAATCGCTTTTGACACAATTCGAAATATTTAAGGGTTCCGTATTAGTAAGGAACAATTTATAAAAAAAATTTAGTTGGTACGTGTTAACATACAATTAACTCTTAGCACGTTCGCGGGAACAGTTACTTTTCAATAAAAATAATATTAGGGTCGAAAATTGTATTAATTAATTAAAGCTGTCAAACATTTATTTAATTTCATCAACCAATCATCATACACTTCATTATCACTACTTACTACTTCTGGTTAGATTAACTTCAAATACAGACAAACAAACAGACAATAAATACCTAGAAGGGTTCAATTAATTATTTCGGTGAAGGAACCCTAAAAGGAAGTATTTCCAAAATCAAGTATTTCCTACAACAAATATTAAGTTTCCATTAAGGTTCAATTTGCAATTCGGTTCACCGAACCCTAAAAAGAACAAAATTTTTTTCGTTATTCCGCGGGTGGGTCGAGAAATATTCACATTCCTCAATATTACAAAGACGAAGGTTAAGGGTGTTAGCACACCGTAATATAATTTTAATACTGAGGTGGCACACAAGGTACCACATTTCGTGTCATGTTACACGCATACATATTTCATCACGAAAACTTCACAGTTACAAGTAATTGTAACTGTGAAGTTTAAATACTACTTAGTTAGCAAATAGATATCTCATATTCATCATCATTATCATCACACACAATTCCCAACACTTAATAAGCAGTTTTTTTTATTTACATACTGACACTGGCATTTTATGCTGTGTGACTCCAAAAGGCGAAAGGAGGGGGCAGACTAGCTACAGGCGAGTCACATTCGTATATTAGAGAAGGTGACTCAAATGTCCTAAGTTTTGTTTCCCGACGAAAGCTGACGGGTTAACATAGCATGGAATGTAGTGTAACACTGGCCTTAGATACAACGATAAATAACACGTTTACGTCAACATTATACTCGCTAGCAAAACATAACTTACACAATTTTGAATTCTTACATAAATGCATACATACTATACAATGAAGTACGCACATACATTTTATACTACTATGGTGGCACACAAGGGTCCCATTTTTTTTATATAATTGGCGGTATGGCCAAATATTATCTACTGTCGTCATTTATTAGGGTTGACATAATAGTCACGCACGCACATACATTTTATACTACTATGGTGGCACACAAGGGTCCCATTTTTTTTATATAATTGGCATAATGGAAAAAAATGCATTTATCTTCGTCATTTATTAGGGTTGACATAATAGTCACAACAGTCTACTACTAAGATTGCGAATAAGCACTTAGTTTTTATTTTATATTGTTAAACGGCTAAATAGCCTAGTTATTAGTTAGGGACACTACACACTACTTTCAAAGAACTATATATAACACAAACACATGCAGTGTTCGTCATGGGGACATAGGGGTTAACTAGCATCACGAAGGATTCAGCAAGTAATTTTATTTTCTATCACATTTCTGTTTCATGGTTTAGTTGAGAGGTACTGTTAGTTGGAAGCATGGGTCTATCCCTAACAGAGTTCGTCGATTACTGTTAGTTGGCAGCATGGTCTTGCCCTAACAGATTTATGTTGGAGGTTGTTTACTGTTGCGAGGAAGCATGAGTCTTACCCGAACAGATTTATGGTGTACTGTTATTTGACAGCATTTGTCTTGCCCTAACAGTCTTAGGTGTAAGTCACCTTTATGTTTATCTTCGTTATATGGCTACTCCTACCACTCGGAAGCTAGAGGCTTGCCCTGGGGGATAGCTCATCCTATGATTCGGAAGTGTCACACTAGCCCTAGTAGGATGTTCTTCTCTGGGACGGTTGTATAAATCCCAGCCTTCAGCGAAAAGCCTTATACGCTCAATCCCGCCGGTGGCGTGGTCACGCCGGCGTATCCATAGGCGGTGCCCACGCCTTCGGCGGGAACGGCGGCTGCACGCCGGACGCCACACAATATATCCTTATTTCTTTTACAGGAGTCGTACTACATAAATACTTACTGTTTCATCATGCTGGATAACTGACGAAAATAACTACACTAAATCCGAGAACACCCCATGTGTAATGGATTTATGATATTTGGCCGAAAATTAGGATGGGGAAAATGAAGGAGTACTCTCAGATTTTACCATGTAATTCAAAATAAAAAGCAGTTTTCTGACATAAATTATTTTATTTACAAAATATACACATCAACAATTCACTTTCACCAAAAAAATAATAATCTGTAGATATAAAATCTCCGAAAATAAAATAAAATATTACTGCCTATTTATTTGTTTATTTTGGGGATATCGAGGCTATGTAATCTTAAATTATTAAAAAAAAAACCCTCCCATTTTTATTATTGATTTTCACATAAATGATTCAAATGTTAAATGTTAAATGGTATTTTGACAAAAGATTATAGTTTCTATTGAGAAAATCTCAACAAATATCGGTTAAATACGAGCACTGCACAACAAAAACAACAACAAAAAAAAATGGTGACCTTCGCGTGTTATTTTATCAAATTTTACAAATTTAACTTCGAATTACACTGAAAATATTTATCACAGCTGTTAAACAACATGACAGGATACTTTTAAATGCAAAACAACAATATTTGAAACAGAATAAACGAAAATATTCAAAAAATAATCGTATTAATACTTTCTATGAACGGCGCCAAACATACAATAAATAATGACAGCGATCAAATAGGGATTTCGACTTTTTTTTCATTACATTCACTCGGCAAGCTATCTCATTCAGTACCATAACCAATTCTACACATTAATTTATACAGAAAGACTTAGACCCGCAACCATACAGCCATAGATATCGAAAAATGTGTGAGGAGAACCAAACGAAAAAAGTTGGCCGCCATGCTTGCCAAAGCAATCGACTGTTCGGGAGATTGGCAACTCGGGTTTCATGCGGCATTCAACGGTTATTATACACACCCCACTTTCAGGCGGTGCGTATTACCTGAACCTTCAACCCAAAGCCTCAAATACGTCTTTTCTCTTTCTGTCCCATAAAGTTTTTCAGAATCACCTACATACAACCTGAGAGTTGGTTTCATTGAGGTTAAGGCCGACTCTTCGCTATACCCAGCATCACCTCATTCACACAGCACACTAACATACACACACACATAGACGAGTAGTAGGTCTTATGTTAGGGGCGTTCGAGGACGAACGCAGCATTTGACGTGTTAGGGTACGTCAAACGCTCACCGGAGCGGGGGAGTATGTAACGTTGTGCAACAACGTGTGAATAAATTAATTAAAATTAGATAATTAGAATTGAAATTTAGGTCATATAAATGAAAGCGCCATCTGCCGAGTAGGTGTCGCAACGACGGAAGTTTTGGTTCATAGTCAGTTGCGGTCTTGACGTTGAGTAGTTTCGAGTTATGCCACCAGAGGCGCTATTCATTAGTATATAAAGCGGTGCATCAATGCAAGATGACCGCCAGATCAATATTTAAATTAGCTCACGGACGTATAAGTGTCGATTGAAATAGTGAGAAAAATAAAAGTATATAAGTCGCCGTTATTAAAGATATTTGTCAAGTAAAAGGAGCAAATAGCTCTAGACAGAAGACCCCATATTTGGGTAAGTTAATTGAATATAACGTGATCTAGTTTTAAACTGTGAAAATTAACGGCTGTTGGTCCACCCTGTTAGAAGGGGGTAGTTAAAGGGGTGTGAAAAAACATTTTGTAGAATTAGTTTCGTTAAGCAGATATTGTGAGACCTCGCGATTCCCGCAGCTGTTCATAGCAGACGGGAGCCGGCTGGTCTTTGGGAATGTGCGGGGAAAGGGGGTTTCAAACTAACGCCTAGTATGGAACATTCCAGGGTCCACCCTCCGGGTTCTACAATAACAATTCACCCTCCGGGTTCTACAGCAAACGTTCGCCCTCCGGGTTGAGGGAGGATCGCCCTCCGGGTTGCAATATTTCACCCTCCGGGTTAGCACACGTTCACCCTCCGGGTTCAGCAATACCGTGCAGTTCGACGAGTGGACGGCACGGAGACGTCGCTGACAGCATCACTCACCAAGAAGGCCAAACCCCAAGATAAGTAGGGAACCCTGCGAAGGCCTTCGGAAACCTTCTTGCTGCCTGAAAATACCACGAACCCGAGTTCTTTCCTTTTTTGATTAAAATTGTTATTTTTAAATTTTAAACGTCACCTCTTCTCATTTCTCTCTTCTTCCTGAAAGCCTTCAGCTTTTCACCCTGGTAACCTAAGCAGGTGATCCAAGCTTACTTTGGGATCAGTTGACGCTGTGTCCTATAAATACAGATATAATATTGTATCTACTTTAGGCACCGGTCTCAAATATTATAATGGTTTTGTAAATTAAATGTATAAGTACCATAATTAAAACAACCTATAAATTAACATCACCTTGATGCAAATTGTCATACGAATTGTCACAGTGACGCAGACTGTCAGACTGTCACGTTCGCAGACTGTCACGTTCGCAGAATGTCACATTCGCAGAATGTCATATTCGCAGAATGCCTTGTTTGCAGAATGTCGCGTTCACGGTATTCCGATGGAAATGGGAATGAACATTGGAATTGGTAATCTATAGCACCATATCCCAGTAGTTCTGTTGTCTACTTTCGTGATGGAACTACTGGCACAGGGTGGAAACTCCATTCAAAAATGTTCGTTTTCACCCACACTAATATAGACGTAATGTGAATGCTTAAATCAAGCTTCAATCTGTGTGTGAGTATTCTAAATCTAGGGTCACTAGCTATGGAAACAAAATAATAAGGAACAGAACGCAATCTCATGTATGTAGGTACTTTTTTTTTAAACCTACCCTCGGAAGCATACTCGCGCACAAACCAGAATACTTTTGAATAGGTAATGAAAAAAATACCAAATTGATTACATAGAGAGTAATATTAATTTCTTTATTAGTTATTTATTATAGAAATAGCTACATAATAAACTCACAAAGAATTTTTTGAGATTGTACTTTATCCATGTTCGCTGTATCATGGTATCTCTGGGGCAATGTTACCACAGATTATTTAATAGATATATACTAAAATGTTACGCGGACAATTTTTTTTTTTATCAAACCTATACGTATGGGGTATCTATAGATCGGTCTTGAAAACTGCTATTGAGGTTCCTAATATCATTTTTTTCTAAAGTGAATAGTTTGCGCAAGAGACACTTCCAAAGTGGAAAAATGTGTGAGCCTTTAACTTCTAAACTAAGAGAATGATAAATCTAAAAAAAATATAGGTATGATGTACATTGCCATAAAAACTACCAACGAAAATTGGTTTGAACGAGATCCAGTTAGTAGTTTATTTTTAATACGTCATAAACCGCAATTTTCGCCTAGAAAAATCAGTACCACTGCAAACGTGTTAAAACATCAATGAAAGTTACAACGAACTACAAGAACTTTTCACACAATAAATCTATTCTGCGTCCAATATTCAGTTTTTGAAACATCGTGCGCGCGCATAATAAAAGTAACTTTAAAAATAACATTACCTTTTTGTACCTTCTAACATGGGTAGGTACTCTGAATGCAAGGAGGCCGTATATCGATGTTCTCTTTTTAAAAATACGTTGTTTATATGTATTGATAGTACTGATATTAGGTAGGCTGTTTATAATATTTTGTTCTGTAGCCGGCACAACATAATTAAAAAAAAAAGCGAAAAGCGCCATACATATGAAAAATCACTTTTTACAGCTGTTTTATTCTTTTTGCATGGATTATATAAAAATGAAAAAAAAGTAACCTAAAACTATCTCAGAAACCTGTTGTAATAGCGTGCCAAATTTTGAGTTTTTAAAGCGTACCTACACTGCACAGAACATTTTATAATATAGATAGAAGAAAGATTGTCTATCTAGATCACATAGCATTAAACATATATTAGACATACACAAAAAGAAATGAACATGTAGGTAGGTACTGTAAGTTTTAATGTAATTTATTGGTATTTATTGGTACTTAGGTACCTAGTTAGATCAATCACCCTTTTTGAAAGTTACGTCGTTACAATGTTATTGATTACGTTACTGTTATCGTTATTTTGAATTTACCATATAATATTCTTAGGAAATGAAAAAGTCTTCTATTTTTATCTTGACTGGTTGACAGACATTCATATACAGCACAATATCTAACCATTTTGCGAACTATCTAATAAATCAAAGCAATGGCATAACTACCAACTAAATCTAATTCAAACCATTTGTCGTTAGTAGTTTTTATGGCAATGTACATCATATATTTTTTAGTTTTATCATTCTCTTAGTTTAGAAGTTGGAGGGGGAGGGGGGGGGGCACATTTTTCCAATTTGGAAGTGTCTCTTGCACAAACTATTCGCTTCAGAAAAAAACGATGTTATGAACCTCAAAAGCATTTTTGAAAACGTATCTATACATACCCCAAACAAAAAAGGGTATGACGAAAAAAAAAATTTCGAGTTTCAGTTCTGATTAAGGAGACCCTCAACATTTATTGTTTTTTTCTAATTTTACATAAAATTCTTAATGCGGTTCACAGAATACATCTACTGACCAAGTTTCAACAGCAAAGGCCTTATAGTTTCGTAGAAAAGTGCCAGTGTCATACGGACGGACAGACAGACAGACAGACAGTTCCGTTTTTGACATTGGCTACGGAACTCTAAAAAGAATATACATATTTTGCATGTTCATAAGACCGAAATTGGCTTGCACCTATTTTTTGTAATCTAGATACAAATGCAAATAAAAAAAGGTGCAAGCCTTTCTCGACCTTATAAACATTCATAATATTTATTTCATTATAGCATATTGGTAATCAGTGATGTGTATTAACGCCTAAATGCACATTTTTATAGAAGTGTCATTAAAGGTCCAGAATTGCTTGCACCTATGTTTTTGAATGGTCATCGCATTAAGATTACAAAACATGGCTGCAAATAATTATCAACTTGCTTATAGTCTTTTGTGTTATTGATCTTCATTTGTTTTATCGATCTTCATTTGTTTTGCCGATCTTCGTTTGCTTTGCCGATCTTCATTTTTTTTTGTCGATCTTCTTTCGTTTTGTCGGTGTTTATTTGTTTTACTGATCTTCAATTTTGTTTCGTTTGGAGAAAAGCGTGGCATTATACGAAGGTGACATAGTGCGAAAGAAAAACGTGGCATTGTGCGAAAGTGACATAATGCGAAAGTGACGAAATGCGAACGTGACGTTATGCGAAAGTGTCATAATGCGAATGTAGTGTTAATTAACTGTCAAGATACAGTGTGACATTATGCGAATGTGACATAATGCGCCGGGAGGACTGTCAAGACCCAGTGTGACATTATGCGAATGTGACATAATGCGCCGGGAGGGTAGTAGGAGCCTTTAGTCTCAGCTTTCAGTATTATAGCACTCAAATAGTCATGAAGGTGGCATTACGGGAGGCTCAAATATAACAGCAGCATTAATTGGACACATCTTGCGCCACCGGACATAACGTAGGTACCTATACATATATCAGGGATGTACCATTCGGTCAGTATGGGCACAGTATTAAGAGAAAAAATATGATGTGTCGGCTGTGGTATGGGCAAGTCTGTAAATATAAGACATACATGGATGTGTTCTTAGGAACCATGTCATCGATTTCGGATAAAAGAAGATCTCCATACATACTTTTCTCCGAAACTTTAAGGCCTATGCTATTGAAACCTGGTGACTAGATGTATTCTGTGAACGGCATTAAGATTCTTATATAAAACTAGAAGAAACGCAGTAAATTTTGGGGGTCCCCATACTCAGAACTGAAACTCAATTTTTTTTTTCATCAAACCCATACGTGTGGGGTATCTATAGATAGATCTTCAAAAATGCTATTGAGGTTTCTAACATCATTTTTTTCTAAAGTGAATAGTTTGCGCAAGAGACACTTCCAAAGTGGAAAAATGTGTGTCCCCCCCCTCTAACTTCTAAACTAATAGAAAGATAAATCAAAAAAAAAATATGATGTACATTGCTATAAAAACTACCAACGAAAATTGGTTTGACCGAGATAGAGCTAGTAGTTTTTTTTTAATACGTCATAAACCGCAATTTTCGTTTACAAAAATCACGACCACTGCGAACGTGTTGAAACATCAATCAAAGTTACAACGAACTATAAGAACTTTTCTATTATGTTACCTGCTGCAACGAAACCCTCTATGGGCGAGTCCAACTCGCACTTGGCCGATTTTTATTAATTCGTCTATGAAATTTTGTGGCATTTGGTCCCATTCTTCTACCAACGCCGTTTTGAGTTGTCGTAAGTTGGTTATTGCAGGGATTCTTTTTTTTATTTGTCTTCCCAGTTTATCCCAGACATGTTCAATCGGGTTTAAGTCTGGCGGGCGGGCTGGCCATTCCAAAACATCGATTTCGAACCCTTGAAGGTATCTTGAAACTACAGCGGCAGTGTGTAGCCGAGCATTAGGATCATGCATCAGTAGAAAATTATCACCTATGTATGGGACAAATGGTATCACAATTTCTTCTAAAATGTTAGTTACGTGCTGCTGTCAGAGATACATTTTCGAAGAGAATCACTGACAGTCAAGAAACGTTACAAAAAATGAAGAAAAAAAATCACATGAATACTTTAACCGTAAATTCGTTTAGAGGTCCTATAAATTTTCATTATCACCCTTTCTATTGCTACTGAGCGGCAGTAGAAAACAACAACGACAGCCAGACAGGTGCTCCGTGTTTGTTTTGCCACGGCGACCATGTTATCTCGAATTGCCGCGGTAAAAAACGAATTCTTAATGTGCGACAAAAAAAAAAAATAACCCCCCTTTTTAGTAATTTTTTTTATTTGATTTGCGATGCCAAGTCATCTCATGACATTTGGAGAGGTAGTTTTGTTACACCCAGTATATAGAAGATGTGTAAAATGATCTTAGAATCAGGCTCAAATTTTTAGATGAATTCTTCTGCTATAGTAAAGCACCACAAATACTAATAAAAAGCCTTTGCAAGAACCAGGGAGATCCACACGCATTCCCTTATCTAGGATGTTAACATTATTCTGTTCGTTCATTTACGGCCTGGCTGGTGAATCGAGATGACCTAAAACCAAATTGGCAGTCAGATACCAAACCTTTTCTTTTAGATAGTTTATTAGACTACAGACACTACAGTTTATCTTTATAGGTATATACAGAGTGGAATTTAAAGACCGAGGTCGGAGGTAAAGTACCCTTATGGCAGCGCTAGTCAGTCGCTAGAACTCGGCCAAATAAGCATAATGTTTCACCTCATATCGTATAGCGAGAGCAAGAAGCTGCGATAATACATTCATTCAAAGGTCTTCTGGTAGGAAGGGTGTTACGAAAAAAGTACGACTTGTATCAACTTAGAATAAAATTTTCTGAACTCTTTGAGAAATGAACTTTGTCGGAACTGACTTAGATTTTGAGATTTAAACTGCTTTTATGGTTTACTAGCTGTTGCCCGCGACTTCGTACGCGTGAAAATAATGTTATTATGCCAATTTGATTGCTCTCTGCTTAGCCCCTAGGATTTATGTAACGTGATAATATATAGCCCATTTGGACATGATTGAAATGGTTAAATCCATGTTACTTACACAAGAAAACGAGCTGAATAAGATAACTCCGACACTGCTAGATATAAAAAAGACCAACACAAACATAGAAAACACCTTAGCCTTTCTCACAGCCCAAAACAAGGAGCTTAAAAAGAAGATGGAGATGATGGAAATTCAGACTAAGAAAGACAGGGAACATATAGAATTACTTGAAGAAAAAATAGAAGACTTGCAGCGCGGATGCACCGGGTATCCGGGAGCTGTCGCAACACCGCGGGCCTTGCAGGCCCGCCATACCACGACCCCCTCGTGCAATGGGGTCGGCTTCGGTCGGAAAGACCGACGAACAAAGCGCTTCTACCGGCCGTAGCCGGGAGCGGACGCCGTTTGTTACGGCGGTGAACGCCGCAACCGCAGGCCTAGCAGGCCCACCATACCACGACCCCCTTCGCCATGGGGTCGGTTGTCGGGATATTGGTTCATCGACTTACAGGAGCAGCAGACTCCAGCGCTGCGCCTGTTAGCCGACAATCCAGGATGCACCGTCTTGGTCCAGTTGCCACTCCCCCCGGGCATATAGCCCGAAGGGATAGGAAACCGGTCCAAGCTCACGAGGAGGTTTCCCGACCTAGCACCCCTAACGGAATAGGTTAGGTTAGGTTAGGTTTTTATTTTTTCGATTAATAAAATTTAATTTTGTAAAGATGACTGAGTAAATTGGGTTTTAATTAGAATAAAAGATGTTCATAAAAGTAAATTAGGCGATAGTTTTCTTAAAAAAAAAGTTTTAATAAGTTTGTTGAGCTAAGGAATTTTTAGATATACGATTTTGATAATAGTGATCTGTTCAGTAAAATAGTTCTGCAAACACCTTTAAACAGTATATTTAATTTGACTTATTTAGTGTGCATAATTAGTGTGCAAGTCAGTATTTTTGGTTTAACTTTGTAATATTTTGTTCGAAAGAAGGGAATAAACAGATATCGATTTAAATACATGCCTATCCAAATGAATAAAAGTGAAACTTAAGTACAATCGAATAGTAACAGAACCACGTGTCGTGTATTAAAGTTAATTATATTGACTAATGGATATTCTAATTCTAATGCTTGTGGTGTCTCTGAGGGATAGACTTCGAAATGAGACTATCCGGCAGAGAACTAAAGTGGTCGACGTAGCTCACAGAATAATAAGTACATTGAGTGGCAGTGGGCCGGCCATACCCGCAGAAGAACCGACGGCCGATGGAGCAAACGAGTTCTAGAGTGGAGACCGCGTCTCGGCAAACGTGGGGTAGGACGTCCACCCGCTAGATGGACCGACGACCTGGTAAAGGTCGCAGGCTGGGACTGAATGCGTAAGGCGCAGGACCGTGGATTGTGGCGTAAATTAGGAGAGGCTTACGTCCAGCAGTGGACTGCGATAGGATCATTTGATTGATTGATTGAATGAATGGATATTCACAAAAAATAATTCTTAGCGCTAACGATTACATCTACGGTCAGACAACTGTATATTCTGTGCACAGTACTGAAAATACACAGAACCCTGAAATACGATGTCAGCAGTTAAACAAGGAGGCGCAAACACACTGTCGCTCCGGTACATAGATGCCATACGGCATATGCCGGAAGACAGTACCGGAGTCGATCGGCTAAACTGTATAACAAAATAAATAAAAAGTTGAATATCTCTACCAAAACTAAATAGGAATGTAAAAGGTCACTATTAAATATGCTGAAAACATGGAACTACATACGATGAAACTGAAGCTTTCTGCAACTGACATCGCAAAATATAATAAATATACCTATATTCACAATTAACATTCACGCACATACATACACACACACACACACACTTATCTCTCACTTAAACAGAATGTTTGTATGTACCTACCTTCTTGAAAATCCATACTAATATTATAAAGCTGAAGAGTTTGTTTGTTTGTTTGTTTGTTTGTTTGTTTGTTTGAACGCTAGGATCTCAGGAACTACTGGTTGGATTTCAAAAATTCTTTTACTGTTTGATAGTCCATTTATCGAGGATGGCTATAGGCTATATAACATCACACTAAGACGAATAGGAGCGGAGCAGCAATCAAGAATGTTTTGAAAACGGGGAATATTTTTTACCGTCTGAAAGCTTCCGAGGCGTACGCTGCGTAAATGGTTATAGTTAGGTAAAAATTGTGTATTACAAAATTGTTTCTCTTAAAAAGTTCTAAAAAAAAGTCCGCGACAGCATATGTCTATCTTATAAGGTTCGCTCACAATAACCTAATTTGTCTATCTTTTAAGGTTCGCTCACGAAATAATGAAACTGAAGAGTTTGTTTGTGCTAGAATCTCAGAAACTACTGGTTGCATTTCAAAAATTATTTTACTGTTTAATAGTCCATTTATTGAGGCTGGCTAATGGCGATATAACATCACGCTAAGACGAATAGGAGCGGAGCAGCCATTAATAATGTTATGAGAACGGGGATTTTTTCTTTCTTTTGAGAGTTTCCATTGCTGACGCTGCATAAATAGTTAAAGTTACGTCAAAATTGTATACTACAAAATTGTTTCTCTTAAAAAGTTAAACAAAAAAGTCCTTGACGGCATATGCCTATCTTTTAAGGTTCACTTACAATAACCCTCTTATTAAGTTCTAAAGTATGAGCGACGTGACGGGAGTAAACTTGGTCTGCAGTGGCAGCCAGTCAACTGAACCATAAAAACCGGCCAAGTGCGAGTCGGACTCGCACACTATGAGTTCCATACCGAAAAACGGATGGGTAGAAGTAAAAGCGACGGCAAACATATCACTTTAACACCTTTTTCCTTCTCACTCTCATGTGACGCAAACGAAGATAAGCGGTTTAGCTGTAACGAATACAAGCGACGCGACGCGACGAGAATAAGCGCGAGGGGGGTAAATGCAACGGGAAACATTATAATACTTGAAATATTAATACCATACCTCACTCTCATGTGACGCAAACGAAGTTGCGCGGGTCAGCTAGTTATTATATGTAATTGCAAAAGATAATGTATGCTTATTGTTATGGAAGAGCAGGATCTGCTAACACAAGTGTGCACACACTTAAAAGTAGTTCCCAATCATCTAGCAGTCGATGTAAATGTTTTAGAAACCAATAAAGATTAATTATTAAAAAAAAAACATCTACGTAAAATGTCTTAAACTGGCACTCATAATAATATGGTGACTTTACTGTAGGTAATACCAACTCACAGAAAACGATCCGTCTGAGGTAAATTAACTGTGAAAGGACTATAGAGTAGGTTGATTAGCTTACGTACTGCCGAACTACAAATAACTGTTTCGTAACAAGTTTCTTAAACTTAAAAGATAACAGTGGACATGAAAATACAGTTGAAGTCACACGTGTAAAAATATTAGCTAGATTTTCAGTGAAATATTTTAAAATATGGAAGATATATATTTTTGGAGACAGGTATTTCTTTTCATTACATAACTTTAGGCAGGCATTATTATAATAAAGTGGTAATTCCTTTGAGGTGAGGACATGTCCGTATGAATTGAGGAGTCACTGAACCTTTTTGAATGAAGCTTACATCCTTATTTAGTAGAAAACCAAAAACAAATGCATAACCATTTTTGGAATTTGTAGGCCAATAGTTAAAAAAGTTACATCTATATCATAGTGGCTCCTTAATCTAAACATCTGGATTGGGGAGTTTCTTGAATTTCTTTGCGAAACTGATAAACATTATTGATTTGACATTATGACGGTCACCTACTAACGATCGTCGTTCTATCCTTCAAGAATTCAAGAAGCTACGTAGAATTTAGTAAATAGCTCCTCTATCTAAATCAAAAAAATCTTTTGTAACTCACTCTCTTTAACCTCCAATTACTAGAGCATTAGCTAATAAATTGTAAATCAGTCGATAATAGCAATTGATGCTGTCTCATAAGATTTAGATTGAGGAGCCGAACTAAACTCTTCGTAGCTTCTTGAATTCCAGGAGGATAGGACGGAGACCGTTAACATAATGCCTAATAAATGATACAAAAAAATAAATATTAATATTATAAGTTTCGTAGAGAAATTCAAGAAACTTCTCTACCCAGATGTTAGATTGAGGAGCCACTTTTACATAGATGTAACTTTTTTATCTAATGGCCTATAAATTCTAAAAAAAAATCTACATTTCCAACATTTGTTTTTGGTTGTTTACTCAATAAGGATGTGAGTTTCATTTAAAAAGATGAAATGGCTCCTCAATTCATGCTTGAGGACAACCCTAGAAAAATAGTGTCGAAGGCTCTGGACCTTCCGAGGGCATATCCGGAACTCCCGGCCGTGGGCACCGGCGATAGAAGGGCACCGTTAGGTTTTAGTCGGTAGGAGTCTGGCATAACATCCATTAGGATTTCCCCCCGTAAAAAAAGACCTATGATAAAATATCATTGAGGTACTACTTAATATATGTAATTATGTAGTAGCTGTTCATCAAAAAATTAACAAAAAATATGAGAATTAATCTAATTAAAACTTTGAAATGGGTAAAAAAAATATAGGCAGTAATAAAATTATTCGTCATAAAAGTCACGTTTTCTTTTTTTTCTGTTTAACGTGAGGGAAAATCCTCATGGATGTTATGCTGGACTTCTACCGACTAAAAAACCTCACGTCACGCCCAACAGCCTGTGGTTGGGAGCCCCGGGGAAGCCCTCGGAAGGATGTCCCAGAACTATCAACAACCCACGGCCGCCACTGCGGCCTCGCCCAGGGGGTGGTTTGGGTGCTATCCCGCGTCTTTGGGGGGTTTCGGGTGTGATCCGGCTTCTAAGGAGGGGCGTGCGTGAATTGCTCACGTCACGCTGCCGTCATAGGCCTGCTTCTGTAAGGACGGTGAGCCGCCCCCTCACCGTCCTCAGGCCCCCGGTCATGGTGGCCGATAGTCCTCGGCGAAGACACGTCGGCGGGCGGCGCCCAGGCCGCCGACTGCGGAACTCGGGTGGGAGAGTTCTCACCCGTACCCGTCCCGCCGCCACCTTCACGAGCATGACCTGCTCGCAGGAGGCAGTGCAGTCCCACCTACTTCCGCTGGAGAGCATGGCTCGCACCATGGTCTCGAGCGAGAGAGTGTCCACGTCCAGACCCACTACGAGGACCTGGCGCTGTTGCGCCCACGCCGTGCACTCCACCAGCGTGTGGAGCGCCGTGTCGCCGCTGCGGTCCTCGCAGTGATGACACTCGGCCGTGGTTTCCAGGTGTTTTCGCCACAGATACCTACCGAAGCTATCGTGCCCGGCAAGCATCTGTGTCAACCGGTAGGAGAGAGCACCGTGTCTCCTCTTCAGCCACTCATCCATGGCCGGTCTGACGGCCGCGATTGTGGCGAATCCCCGCTTTGGTTGCTCAAGTCGCACCTTCCATGTCTCCACGGTTTCCTGTTGGAGTAGGGACCGCTGGGCCTCGATTTCTCGATAAGCGGGCCTTTGGCCCCGCTCCAGCGCCTCCTTGCGCCATCTGAACAGTGATGCAAGGGCTCTCGCTTCCAGGTCCCATGGAGGGGTTCCGGCTAGGAGACATGCCGCCTCACCGTAGATCGTGCGGTATCCCCTTATCACCCTGATGGCCATCGCTCTCTGCGGGCTCAGCAATCTAGCCACATTGCTGGCCGTCAGGGCTTCCGCCCATACAGGAGCTCCGTATAACGCCATGCTTCGCACGATCCCCGGGTAGAGTCTCCTGTAGGGAGCGTTGGGTCCCCTGATGTTGGGCATCAGCCGCGCCAGTGCGGCTGATGCTCCCCTCAGTTTTGGGACAGCTCAGTCATGGAACAGTAGAAAATTAATATTATTTTAACAATGAGTTTGTCCAAGCCTTAAATTTTCATAAATTTTGATATACTGGAGATGGAGACCCATTGATGTTTAAAAAAAATACTTTATGCACTTCTCATGCTTATAAACTTAATATAACATATAAACATCTCCTTTTTAAGAAAAATAAAAAGCGAAGAAGAGAAATGTAAATTTCATAACATAAAAAAACCGGTCAAGTGCGAGTCGGACTTGTCCATGAAGGGTTCCGTAGCAGCAAGTACCATAGCATAAAAATTCTTGTAGTTCGATGTAACTTTGATTGATGTTTTAACACCTTCGCTGTAGTAGTGATTTTTCTAAGCAAAAATTTCGGTTTATGCCGTTTTAAAAAAAACTTATTCTAGAACTCGTTCAAACCAATTTTCATTGGTAGTTTTTATAGCAATGTACTATCGAGCTCATAACTGCTGTAGCAATCCTACGTAACTATGGCGTCAACATTCTAGCGCTACTTGTGACCTTTTTCTTTTAAGACAATCCACACACACATGATATAAATTGTTCTTCCGTAGGAATATTATCGATAATTTCGTTGTTACTACTTAAGCAACCCGTGGCCTAGTGGTTCTAGTGTGGAATGGAAATGCAAAGGTTGATGGTTCGAATCCTACGAAACACAAAAACACTTCTTGTGTTTCATTTATAAATTAATATCAGGTTGATTAATAAAATATGTTTCTTAAGTAGAATTATTATTAGAAACTTCATGCAAAATTACTTTATCAATATTTAAAATAATAATTTTGTTTTAATAATAAAAAAATCGTTATAAGCTGGAATCGAACCACGAATATCTCTAATAACTGTGTATTCATAGTATCTTGCTTCAGCCACTTGGCTATCAGTTAATTTACTAGGTTGTTAAATTACTGTATAAGTATCTAATGATTCACAGCAGTTATGAAAACGAATATATTATTATATCGTTATCTTTGTCTACCACGAACTAACACACACACACACACACACATATATATGTAAACGCAAAAACGTTGTTGTGCTATTGCAGTTATGAGCTCGATAGTACATTATTTTTCTAGATCTATTAGATTTATTATTCTCTTAGTTTAGAAGTAAAAAAATTTACTTATATGTATTCTGTAAAATTTTTACCTTCTAAAATTAGAAAAAAAGCAGTAAATTTTGGGGGTCCCATACTCTGAACTGAAACTCAATTTTTTATAGCAACCCTTACGTGTTACCTATCTATAGATAGGTCTTAAAAAATAATATTGAGGATTTTTTTTAATTTAGTTCGCCAAATTGACGTCGCCACTAGCCTTGATGGAAAGCCGTGGCGCATCTAACGATTGAGGGCCACTTCTGACAGTGGTCCTCAAGTTGGCGGCCTTGTGATGTACCTACCTCTTCACGCTCTTCTTAAAGAACCCGGGATTGTAAGATGAGGGAAACACGTGTGCGGGCAGGTCGTTTCAGGTTTTTTTATAGTTCGACAGAGGAACGATCTTCATATCGGGTAACAGATAATAATAAATAAAAGCATTTATGCCCGAAGGTCTGTCCCACGCTCCCGTGTTGAAACGGACTCACTTGTCCGTTTTCACCAGATTGTGACACCCCACACAGTCGGCTTAACGTTAAAGGCCAAGCAAGAAAACTCTCACAAATCAAATCGCACCTTGATTTCGAAACCGTTACTAAACGAAATTTTTACGAAATTGAGTTAATAACGCCATCTTTTTTAAATCGTCAGGAACTACCGAATGAATTTGACAGTTTATTTAATACCTCAATATTACGGTAGATAGCTCTAAACTAAAACGTTACTAAACGAAAACTTTAAACAAACGCTAATGACATAACCGTTATTAAACCAGTTGTCACCTGTCATTTGAGGAGTCGACGTACAAGTTTATAATAAAAGTGTAACTATTGATATAAGAAAGGTTGACTTTCTCGTTAAGCTATATTATTTACTTATTTACGTGTAACCCTTACGTGTTACCTATCTATAGATAGGTCTTAAAAAATGTTATTGAGGATTTTTTTTAATTTAGCTCGCCAAATTGACGTCGCCACTAGGCTTGATGGAAAGCCGTGGCGCATCTAACGATTGAGGGCCACTTCTGACAGTGGTCCTCAAGTTGGCGGCCTTGTGATGTACCTACCTCTTCACGCTCTTCTTAAAGAACCCGGGATTGTAAGATGAGGGAAACACGTGTGCGGGCAGGTCGTTTCAGGTTTTTTTATAGTTCGACAGAGGAACGATCTTCATATCGGGTAACAGATAATAATAAATAAAAGCATTTATGCCCGAAGGTCTGTCCCACGCTCCCGTGTTGAAACGGACTCACTTGTCCGTTTTCACCAGATTGTGACACCCCACACAGTCGGCTTAACGTTAAAGGCCAAGCAAGAAAACTCTCACAAATCAAATCGCACCTTGATTTCGAAACCGTTACTAAACGAAATTTTTACGAAATTGAGTTAATAACGCCATCTTTTTTAAATCGTCAGGAACTACCGAATGAATTTGACAGTTTATTTAATACCTCAATATTACGGTAGATAGCTCTAAACTAAAACGTTACTAAACGAAAACTTTAAACAAACGCTAATGACATAACCGTTATTAAACCAGTTGTCACCTGTCATTTGAGGAGTCGACGTACAAGTTTATAATAAAAGTGTAACTATTGATATAAGAAAGGTTGACTTTCTCGTTAAGCTATATTATTTACTTATTTTTATTCTATAAAGTGTGTTTTTTTGTTTAGTCACAGTTTTTAACTTAATATGTGTATTTTATTTTTTTCAAATTTAAAACTAAAACCGTTACCTTTTGTATAATCCTTATAATAAAGATTCTAGATAAAAGTATGACATAAATATTTAGTTTCAAATTGTGATTATTGGTTTAGTATAGTTCTTGACTAACTTGATTCTCATGTTTACGGTTAGGATTATTACAATAAGTATATAAACAGTGGTAGTATTATTACAAAAAGTATACAAATAATAAGTATAAAACAAATACAAAAGATTTATAACGGGTGTTTTTTTTAGAGGTATAGAACTTTAAGTTGGCCTAGCTGTTTTAACCGGCGGTATTTTTGTCAGCTGTAAAGTGATTTATGTTTAGTATGGTTTGGCATTTTAACATAAATAGACTGAAGCCTGAACAATGCTTCCAAATTGTGCAAATTTATTTTGAAAATCATGGTTCTTTCCGAAATGCGTATCGTGATTTTCATAAGCGAATTTTCTTTAGCGGTGCAGCTCACTTTTGGTTGAATGGATACATCAATAAACAAAACTGCCATATTTGGGGTGATGATGATCCTCAAGTGTATGTTGAGACACCGTTACATCCAGTAAAACTGACTGTGTGGTGTGCTTTATAGCCTGGTGGAATAATTGGTCCGTACTTCTTTAGAAACGATGCTGACCAGAATGTTACAGTCAATCGTGACTGCTATAGAGCGAAGATTACTGACTTTTTCGTTCATCAATTGAACAACCATGTTGTGCAGGAGTAGTGGTTTCAACAAGACGGCGCAACATGTCACATTGCTCGTGCCACAATTGATTTATTGAAGGAAACGTTTGGTAACCGCATAGTTTCACGTTTTGGACACGTGGATTGGCCTCCAGAGTCGTGCGATTTTACGCCACTTGACTATTTTCTGTGGAGATATGTGAAGTCGCTCGTCTACGCCGATAAGCCCGAAACGATTGACCACTTGGAGGATAACATTCGGAGCGATATTGTCGCTATACGGCCACAAATGTTGGGAAAGTCATCGAAAATTGGACCTCTAGATTAGACTACGTCCGAGCCAGCCCTGGCGGTTATATGCCAGAAATCATATTTAAATTATAATGCCAGAAGATTTCCTTTCGAATAAAGTCATTTCCATATCAATAAAAACAATCACCTTCGTTTTATTCCATTTCAAAGTTCTATACCTCGAAAAAAAACACCCTTTAGATGACTGTTTAGTTTCATATTGTGTTATATTATTTTTACTTAGCTAGAGCCCCGGGTAAGCCCTCGGAAGGCCATCACTGCGGCCTCGCCCAAGGGGCGGTTCGGGTGCTATCCCGCGTCTTTGGGGGGTTTCGGGTGTGATCCCGCTTCTAAGGGGCGGTGTGCGGGAATCCCTCACGTCACGCTGCCGTCATGGGCCTGCTTCTGTTAGGACGGGGAGTAGCCCTCTCACCGTCCTCAGGCCCCAAGTCATGGAGGCCGATTGTCTTTGGTGAAGACACGACGACGGCGCCCAGGCCGCCGACTGCAGAACTCGAGTGGGAGAGTTCTCTCGCGTTCCCGCCCCGCCGCCTCTTTCACGAGCATGACCTGCTCGCAGAAAGAGGCGGCGCAATCCCACTTACTCCCGCTGAAGATCATGGCTCGCATTATGGTCTTGAGTGAGAGATTGTCCACGTCTAGACCCACTACGAGGACCTGGTGCTGTTGCGCCCACGCAGTGCACTCCACCAGCGTGTGGAGCGCTGTGTCATCGCTGCGATCCTCGCAGTGCTGACACTCGGCTGTGGTTTCCTGGTGTCTTCCCCACCGATACATACCGAAACTACCGTGCCCGGCAAGCATCTGTGACAACCAGTAGGAGTAGCAGTAGAGCACCGTGTCTCCTCTCTAGCCACTCTTCCATGATTGTCTGACGGCCGCAATTGTGGCGAATTCGCCCTTTGGTTGCTCAAGTCGCACCTTCCATGTCTCCACGGTTTGGTGGAGCTGGGACCACTGGGGCTTGGTTTCTCGAGACGCAGGCCTATGGCTCCACTCCAGCGCCTCCTTGCGCCATCTAAATAGTGACGCAAGGGCTCTCGCTTCCAGGTCCCATGGAGGGGTTCCGGCTAGGAGACATGCCGCTTCACCGGAGATCGTGCGGTATCCCCTTATCACCCTGACGGCCATCGCCCTCTGTGGGCTCAGCAATCTAGCCACGTTGCTGACCGTCAGGGTCTCCGCCCATCCGGGGGCCCCTAGGGCCATACTTCGCACGATCCCCAGGTACAGTCTCCTTGTAGGGAGCGTAGGGTCCCCTGATGTTGGGCATCAGTTTTGGGACCAAACTTCGGAAGTGATGTCCGATTTTCCACCGGCCATCGAGTACGAGTCCCAGATACTTCAAAGAGGACTCGATGCTGATGCTGACGCCCCCTACCTGTGGGCTGGATCCCGCAGGTGGTCCCATCTGAATAGTAATTAGTTTTCTGTTGATATTATTATTCAAAATAAGTAAATACGGTGACTGTAAGCTTCAATTAAATGATAATTATTAAAAGAAGAATAAAGAGTTATTTGCCATTTATAATTGTACTTCATACGTTCGTTTAATAAATAGTGATTTTAACTATTACCTTTTATTTTATCCGTGTCTTTAAATATATTTCACACTCATTATTCTGTCATTTAAAATAGCTAGAATTTTATTTTTTACATAGTAACATTCAATTCATACTAACATTACAATATTCAATGATAATTGAAAAAAAAGTTATTGCAAAAGTGTTACTATAAAAATTAAAATAATTATAAATCAGTAATTATTTAAATTATCTAATTATGTGCCTTCACATCTTGAAAAGGAACTAATAATTTAGTAAGTAATCTAAGACATACCTCATAAAAGTTCATAAGTTTTTCATTATGAGGTATTTAATAGGCCAAAAATCTTAAAATGCTTCTCCTGTAAAATTTAGTTATTTTGTTTAGTAACGGTTTCGAAATGAAGGTGCAAAATGTTACAAAGTGGTCACCCATCCGAGTACCAGCAATAGCGGCAGTTGCTTACTGCAGTGTACGTTAAAAACAACTGAGTCAGTGGCTACAAGTGGTTCAAGCTATTTAGGTAATATTAGTGGCCATAATTTGCTTTTTGATGGCAATTTTATTTAACTTTGATGATCCATTAAGGTGGGACGAGTTACATTTTAAACATGCTGAATTAGAAAATTTGAAGCTACAATATTTGGATGCGCCAGTACCGACGCATACATATTTTTTAGTTTATGTATTTAATGGTATTTATTATAATTATTATATGTCAACACTCACGCACTAAACGCATCTTACTTTTATGTATTGTCTATGGCAACACTATCCCGCCCGCTTCCTACATTCACATTCCGCCATAGCTATTGGAAGATACGCACGCACCCGTCTCTTAACGCTCCGCTCCGCTATCGGCCGCTGTGATTACCCATCATATCGCGCTACATCGCTTATCATCAGCCACAGTCTCGAGAGTTACGGTTATAACTCCTGTGTGCATATTTCGCGGTCGTGAATCAAGACCCCGAACGCAAAGCTGGGAGCAGCGCCTACCTACCAACCAGAGTTCAAGGTAAGTGCACTTCCAAGTGTGGTCCTCCGTCCGGATATTCCATCTAACGCATTCTTTCTACTAATAATATTAATTACCTCTTTTCCTATTAAATTCACGCATACGCATATATATATTTAGTATATTACTCATAAATACTCAACGCAAATATTATATTTAACGCCACCCGCACGCATTAGAAAAGTTAATTATCTTTTCACACCGCATATTTTATATTACTCATAAGTACTCATATTCTATAACGCATTTACGCTATTTATCATAATCATATTTACCTATATATAATCAACCCGCTGGCAGGTAGCGCCCCCCGAAATTATCGCTACCCAGGACTTGGACCATCCTGGCCATGTTAGTCCGGTTGTCCGATTCTAGGCAATCATTTTGATATTTTTTGGTAATTAGGAGTTTTGGCATAAAGTAAAACGGACAATCCAAAATTAACAATTTTCTCAACCGTCATAAATTTAACGTAGTTTTCCCCAATTTCATTACAATTTCATATTATCTTTCGAATTGTAATCGTAGATAAAACTCATATTTATACGTTAATTTTATACCCACATATATTTATTTTATTGTGACGGTACTGGGCAACGCAGCCGATACATAACGGTATTCAAACGATTAACAGCTGATTGTTAGGCAGACTCCATATTGGGTTTGTTCTCTGAATACTTTACCGCAAACAGCTGATTTAAGCAAACAGCTGATCGTTGTTCGAATTTTACACTTTTTCGCTGAATATTTCTATTACCTACCCACTTATATACATACTCGTATCTCGTATCAATTATATTATCATGGCTTCCAAAGACAAATCCCATAGTAAAAGTTCAGACGACAGTCAGGTCATGATAAATTTTCTAGAATACAAAAAACAAAGTTTGTTTCACATAGTTCAAGAAGTGTACAACTTAAGTCTCAAGGTTACCGATGAAACAGTACGCATGATGTTTCTCGCTCGGGTTCAATCTATCGATAAAACCCGATCGGATTACATCGAAACTATCGATAAATTGTTAATTGAACAATTAAAAGATAATCCGCAGGTACAGCCGAGTTATAGTGTTTTTAATACATTTGATGAATTATACTGTTTCATAAAGCAAACGGAAACTACTCTGAGACAAGAACTCGACGATAAAAAGAAAAGTGATAATTTTAATATCAAATTACCCCCACTTAAACTCACAGGTTTCGATGGTACTTATGGTAAGTGGCCTATATTTTATGAAAATTTCTGTAGTGTGATACATACGAATACTCGTCTCACCAACGCCGAAAAGGTTCAATATTTGATAGGTTGCCTTTCGGGTAAGGCACTTACTGTTTGTTCAGGCATAGCTGCTACCGCACAAAATTACGATGTTATTTGGCAAGCCCTTCTGGCTAAATACCACGATACCAGGGTTCAGGCGTCGTGCTATTTAGAACAAATGTTACACCAGAAGCCAGGGCAATCGGCTGATCAGATCTTGGAGAACTTTTGTTCAGCTGAAGCAGCTCTGCAGCGTCTACCTATCACAAATTTATCAGATTTCATAATAACTCATTTAGCATTAAGCAAGTTTGATAAACCTATGCTTGAATTGTTTGAACAATCTCATAGACATTTGAGTGTACCTACATATAGTGACGTCAAAACATTTTTGACAGAACAAAGCAAACTCCAAACGCTCCGCTCACCATCACATTCCCAAAAAGGTGATTATCGCGCTCAGCGGAGTTCAACCGCCTCTCATTTAAATAAACCTAAGTCATTTTTTACGCAAACCCGCCCTACTAATTTGAAATCAGTCGATACTTCTAACATAAAAAATTGTATCGTATGTAACAATAATTCCGCTCACCCTTTGTTCAAATGTCAACATTTTATTCAAGAGACTGTTGAAACGCGAAATGAAATAGTTCGTAAACATTCCTTTTGTGTTAATTGTTTAGGTTTTCATCACGTGAGGGCTTGCAGATCTGTTAATAGGTGTTCGATTTGCAATCGGTCTCATCATAGTTTACTGTGTTATAAAAATAATTTGAACGCATCAAATTCAACAAGAAATCATGCTACCGGCAACGCATCGAGGCAGGCAAACGCGTCTACTGCGCCGTCCGAGCATTCCATGTCGACTCATGCGTCATCGGCAGATGATCCGTCCCGCTCGCACTCGCGGGAGGCGCGGTCACATAGTGGCAATATCGCGTCGTTATCGGCTGTGATCCCTCCGCCGCGTAATTCAAGCAGCGCGACCACGGTTTTGTTGCCGACTGCTTGTGTATATGCAAATTATAAATCGGATCGTATACGTTTGTTTTTGGACTCAGGGTCTATGAGTAACTTTATTACGAAGTCTTGTTGTGAGCGTTTGCACTTAACCATACTTAACGCTCCTTCTGTCATTAAAGGCATAGGTCAACTTGAAAGCCAATCTTATGGAATTACGCATTTCAAAATATATTCGCGATTTGATGCCCGCTGTTCTTATTCGGTTAGTGCACGGGTTATAGACACTATTACAGATTTTTTGCCTAACGTAGAAATTGATACAGCGGAATTAACCCATTTACAAAATTTACCTATGGCTGACGAACGATACTATACTCCGGGTGGTATAGATTGTTTGTTAGGTAATGAACTCTTCCCCATGATTTTAGGGTCGCAAAAAATTACATCCCCAACCTCATCCGTAATCGCGATAGAAACCACGCTCGGATACGTCGCAATGGGAAAGGCGCATGCTTTACCTTATTCGCCAGTGGCAAACAAGCATCCCCGCGATCGCATGTCTCATTCCTCCGTGTCCGACAAGGCCTTCTTATGTCACACTCAAGATGTGTCGCTCGAACAATTAACGCAACGCTTTTGGGAGATAGAACAGGTGCCAGATAAGAAGCACATTAGCACGGACGACGCAGCATGTGAAAAGCTGTTCTCGTCTACGTACTCACGCGACGATACCGGTAGATATACGGTTAGTCTTCCCTTTAAATACCCTCCCAGTGAGCTAGGGCATTCGTACACAATCGCCAAACGCAGGTTTTTAAATTTAGAAAAAAAGTTAGACGCTTCTAACTTACGCAACGATTATAATGCCATTATTCAAACATATATTGATCAAGGTTATCTCACTAAAGTGTCAAATAGCTTTCTAGACTCTCAACTTTATTATATGCCGCATCGGGCCGTTTATCGCCCTGACAAAGAAACCTCTAAAACGCGTGTGGTCTTAGACGCTGGGTGTAAAACCACGTCAGGTAAATCGCTTAACGATTTGCTTTATACGGGACCAATATTACAGAACAATATCTTTCATTTGCTTCTCAATTTGCGTATGTACCCGGTTGCTGTAACCGCGGACATAGAAAAAATGTATTTTCAAGTGAAACTTACTCAAGATCATCATGCATATCAAAGAATATTATTTAGGTTCGATTCCAATTCTCCTATTGAAAGCTATCATTTCAACCGCGTTTGTTTTGGCGTCTCCAGCTCACCCTTCCTGGCAATGCGAGTCGTAAACCAGCTCGCGTCAGACTGTCGCGCTTTATATCCTCTGGCGGCGTACGAAGCTGACAATCACATGTATGTTGACGACTACGTTAGTTCCATAGAGAATGTAGATTTAGCTGAAGACACCTATAGGGAAATGGTCGCTATGTTTAAATCTGGAGGTTTTAACTTAACTAAGTGGATCTCTAATGACAATACCCTATTGTCACGTATCCCGTCAATTCATAAGAGCTGTCTCGCTGTCAAGTTTGATGAGGATCCTCATGTTGACACTAAGATCGTGGGTATGCAATGGCAACCTAACGATGACACCTTTAACTTTAAAATAGTGATCGACATGCCTTTAACATGCACTAAACGCTCGATCCTTTCCGTAACCGCGCGCTTGTTCGATCCGCTTGGAATCATCAGTCCAGTGGTCGCATACATGAAGTTGCTTATACAAGAATGTTGGAAATTACAACTGGACTGGGACGAGACGGTCCCGGGTTGCATTCTGTCTAAATGGAAACACTTTCATAGGGAGTTGTCGCGTTTATCTGAAATAAAAATACCGAGACATATAGGTTTAACATCCGCTCGTCGAATTACTCTAATAGGCTTCTCGGATGCCAGCCAGCAATGTTATGGTGCTGTTATCTATGTACGAATAGAAACGGCTGAGAACGGAAACGCTCTTAATGTGAATCTACTGACCGCTAAATCCAAAGTGTCAGATTCTAATAAAACGCTAGCGCGTTTAGAACTCTGCGCGGCGGTCTTACTCGCAAAATTAATTAATTCTGTGCGCACTGTTTTTAATAAGCGGTGTCAAATAAACAATATATTCGCATTCTCTGATTCTACGGTAACCCTTACCTGGATTCACTCTCCCGCTCATAAGTTTCAAACTTTTGTAGCTAATCGCATCGCTCAGGTAAATGAATATCTGCCTGCTTCCCATTGGTATCATGTTCGTGGGGTTGAAAATCCCGCCGATATAGTCTCGCGCCCTGTGACACCTAAAGGGTTAATAAATAACTATCTTTGGTTTCACGGGCCGAAATGGCTGTCCGCACCTATAAATGCATGGCCTGTGAAGGAATATAAAATCAATCATAACGAGAAGACAGAATTACCGGAAATTAAAATAGCTTCTCTCCATGCACATACCATGCCTGTCTCCGATCACGTTCACATGATAGACGAACTTGCTGAGCGTTGCTCGAGTTGGGTAAAATTTATTCGTTCACTGGTTTATGTATTACGTTTCACTAAGATTCTCAAATCCCGCGGTATACTTTCTGTATACGATTTAGAATACGCAGAATATTATGCGGTTCGCTTCGATCAGTCTAAGTATTTTCAGGTAGAATTACAAGCACTTAAGGCTACTAAAATTTGTCCAAATCAGGCTATTTTAAAACTCAACCCTTTTCTTGACGAACAAGGGTTAATTAGAGTAGGTGGTCGACTTACTCATTCTCAACTAAATTACAATACAAAATACCCAATACTGCTATCACCTAAAGGACGTATAGTATCGCTCTTAGTAGACCACTATCACACCGACAATTTACACACCGGTCCTGGACTAGTGTTAGCATTGACTCGCCAAAAGTATTGGATTCTTTCTGCACGAAATTTGATTCGCCAACGAGTACATAAATGTAATTTATGTTTTAAAGCTAGGCCTCGTTCTACAACTCCACCTATGGGTGATCTTCCATCCATTAGAGTTTCACAAGTAAAGTCGTTTGTGCATACCGCAGTTGATTACGCGGGACCCTTTTACGTAACTCACATAAGGCGTCGTGGAGTAAAAAGTCATAAAGCGTATATTTGCTTGTTCGTCTGTCTCACAACAAAGGCGCTCCATTTAGAGTTAGTAAGTGATCTTAGTACAGATTTATTTCTCGCTGCCTTTAAACGCTTTATCTCACGCAGGGGTCCTGTTTCAGTGTTGTACAGCGATGGAGGCACTAATTTCATAGGTGCGAAACGAAAATTGAATGAAATTTACACGCTTATACAGTCCACTAATTATAAAAATGATCTGAATAAATATCTAACTCAACATAAGATTCAGTTTCAGCACAGCCCACCTTTCGGGCCTAATTTTAATTCGTTGCCTGAAATTAATGTCAAATGTGTTAAGTCTCATTTATTTAAAGCTATCGGGAGTCAAATACTCACCTATGAAGAATTCAGTACAATATTGGTGCAAATTGAAGGCATTTTGAATAGCCGTCCGATTTGCATACTTTCTTCGGATCCATCGGATCCAACCCCCCTAACGCCTAATCATTTTCTTAATGTTACTCCGCTTAAATATTTACCCGCTGAACACATTGAACCCCTATTACCAGATAACAGACTCACCCGCTATCAATTATTAAATAGAATTGTTCAAAGTTACTGGACACGTTGGAGCAAAGAGTATCTTACCTCTCTCCAACTTAGACATAAGTGGAATATGCCGTCCAAACCTGTGACGATAGGAACAGTAGTTGTTGTTAAGGATGACAATACGCATCCTTTATCGTGGCCACTCGCGGTTGTATCAGAGGTGTTTCCCGGGAAGGATGGTGTAATTAGAGTCGTCAGAATTAAGACTTCTTCTGGTGAATACATTCGTCCTGTAACTCGGCTTTGCCCGTTACCCACGCAATAACTCCTACGCTTTTGAATTATTTTTTAGTTCATAAGTTTTCATTCCTTTTATATTTTTAAATTTTGTTTACTCAATGTAGAGGAAGAATCCTCTAAGCCCCCCGAAGTTGGATGCGCCAGTACCGACGCATACATATTTTTTAGTTTATGTATTTAATGGTATTTATTATAATTATTATATGTCAACACTCACGCACTAAACGCATCTTACTTTTATGTATTGTCTATGGCAACACTATCCCGCCCGCTTCCTACATTCACATTCCGCCATAGCTATTGGAAGATACGCACGCACCCGTCTCTTAACGCTCCGCTCCGCTATCGGCCGCTGTGATTACCCATCATATCGCGCTACATCGCTTATCATCAGCCACAGTCTCGAGAGTTACGGTTATAACTCCTGTGTGCATATTTCGCGGTCGTGAATCAAGACCCCGAACGCAAAGCTGGGAGCAGCGCCTACCTACCAACCAGAGTTCAAGGTAAGTGCACTTCCAATATTAATAAATAATGTCTATTTTGATGCCATTTTTTAGTAATTTAGAAGTTTACTGTTTGAACGCATGTTAAAAAATTAGATGCTAAAAAATAATCACAAAGCTGAATTATATTAACAGTGGCTAATAAAGAAATTAAATGGTGGCTATAATCTATAAATTCTGCCGCTCATTAATTGTGACTGACATATTAATTTGGGAGGCAAAGTATTTTTTCGGAAGCCAATAATGCGAGAATCTCGATCTAGTTACCTAAATTGTAGCTCAAGTGTTTTATTTATGCCAATAATGCCTTATATTTTAAGAAAAAAGTATCTCTAGTATGTATACATTTTCAATGTTTCAATGCGATAGTGTAATCTTAAATTTATTTATTTTTCCAGTTGTTCATTTTGACAACAATCACATTGAACTCGATCAGCTGGGGTATGATGCTTGCATTTCCTTCTATACTAAACCCGACTCTTTCATCAACAATTGCCACAGATATAAAAGCAACGCCAGAACAGATATCTTGGATAAGTAAGCATTGACATTGACACTATTGAGAAACATATATTATTCTGTTTTCTTCTGCTGCTACGTAAAATTCATTTTAAATATTGTTTTGATTTTACAGCTACCAGCAACGGCATCGGCGGTACATTTGGATTTTTTATTATCTCTCCTGTGCTTCAAATATATGGTCGAAAAGTTGTTCACATCTTGGACAACTTCTTTTTATTTACTGGCTGGATTATATTCGCGCTAGCTCATAGCGTTACAGCATTATTGGCTGCAAGATTTATCCAAGGTATTTCCATGGGTGCATTCTTTGTACAAGGGATGATAATCAGTGAATACGCTCACCCTAAAAGAAGAGGCTACTTCATGACCACCAAGAAAACAGCAGTAGCAATTGGTGCAGTTTTGTGTCATGCTTTAGCTATACCTTTAAATTGGCAACAAATATCTGCTTTGGGTATAGTCATTCCAGCGGTAGCAATGATCATGGTGCTATTTTGGCCAGAAAGTCCTTTTTATTTGACTATGAAAGGTAAATTCAAAGAAAGTGAAAAATCATTTGTCTGGATTCATGGCGGTGCAAACATGCAAGAGTTGCATCTTTTACATTCAACCCAACATCAAAAGAAAAGAAAACCCAGTGCAGAAGTATGGTACAAATTTTTATTCAAAAAGGACTTAAGCCATTTGCGATAGTATTCATTTTAACGCAGATTGAAGAATTAAGCGGCAACCATTATTTTTCAGTTAACATTATACAAATGATGATAAAATTAATAGAAATCGATTCATTAGCAACATACTTATCTATAGCAGCAGACATTGTTCGAATTGCTGCACTGATTATGTCATGTGTTATAGTAGTTCGCCTCAAAAGACGAACAATTTTATTTTCATTTGGTTATCCAACAGTGGCCTTAATGTTAGTTATATGTATCGTTACTGTTTTAAAATGGCCTAGTACAAATTGGGTGGTGTCTGTATTAATTGCTTTACATGGTTTTATAGTCAATATTAGTGTTATACCAATTTGCTTTACATTATTTGGAGAAATTTATCCTTTGGAACATAAGGGTTGGGGCTCTTTCTTGAATGGAATTGTATTCACGTGTTCATATACACTTATATTGAAGCTTACACCAGTTTTATTAGATAGTGTTGGTGTAGGTGGTATGTTTGGTGTATATGCTATAGCTATGGCTGTATGTCTACAGATTTTGTATTATGTGGTGCCCGAGACTAAAGATAAAACTTTGCAAGAAATTGAAAATGATTTAAGCAATGTTAAGTTGTCAAATTGTGATAAAATGTTATCGGAAAAAGATGATGATTGAATGATGCCAAAGATACTGTTAATATTTTAAAATAAAATTTACTACTTAACGGAAATGAAGTAATTTATTGTGGGGATTAGTCACTTGTACGATCACATTATAGTCACTAATGTGGAAACTGTTTCTTTCCACAACGCGTGGTCCAATTTTTTTTTTGGTCCTAGAAAATGAGTACTTTGGATTGTTCCATATAAATTTCAATATTGAGTGTTTTGTACTACAGAAATTAGAGGCATCTCCTTCGCTATGCCGTTCAAGCGTTTCCTTGAATGTAAGGCCGCGTTCTCACAATTTCGTTTCAATTTTTGAAATTTAGGACACAAGCCTATTCGAGGGATTGCAGCGTACGCTAATGCCGGATTTCATTCGATTCTAATACATTATATAATTGTTATAAAACTGAGGGGATTAAAGAAAAAATCTAGGCGTAAAATATTGTTATAAAGACTTATAGGTATCTATTTGATGACAAGTTTTTATGAGGATTAAACCAATTTATTTGGATACAAAAAGTATATTACTTGTTAAGATTTTTGCAATATTTCTCATTTTTCGATTGAACAAAGTTTTACTAATCATGTTTTGAACCGTTAAAATAGCATATAAAAAAGTAAAATAATAAATTACAATAATATAGTTTTATCACATCAAATCAAAGAATATTGCCTAGTATAAAGTTTACCCTAAGATGAATCTCTTTCGAATAAGTAATATGACATTACACAACTGATTAAGACACATAAGAACCTACGTATTGAAATATTTATTACCAAACAGCAAACTCCGAAACAAAGATTTCGTACATTACACAAATAGATTCGTACCCAAGACCTTGGTTCGGAACCGAACCTTTGCGCAACCGAAGCAATTAGAAAATCATTTTGTTGTTTACATAAATTTTAGGGTCCGTATCCAAAGGTTAAAAACCGGCCAAGTGCGATTTGGACTCGCCCATGAAGGGTTTCGTAGCAGCAAGAAACATAATATAAAATTTCTCATAGTTCGTTGTAACTTTGATTGATGTTTTAACACGTTCGCAGTGGTAGTGATTTTTCTAACCAAAAATTGTGGTTTATGACGTATTAAAAAAAAACTACCAGCTCTATCTCGTTCAAACCAATATTCGTTGGTAGTTTTTGTGGCAATGTAGGTACATCATATATTCTTTTTAGACTTATCATTCTCTTAGTTTAGAAGTTAGAGGGGGGGGGGGGAACACATTTTTCCATTTTGGAAGTGTCTCTTGCGCAAACTATTCACTTTAGAAAAAAATATGTTATAAACCTCAATAGCATTTTTAAAGACCTATCTATACATACCCCACATGTATGGCTATGATGGAAAAAAAATTTTGAGTTTCAGTTCTAAGTATGGGGACCCCCAAAATTTACTCCTTTTTTTCTAGTTTTATATAAGAATGTTAGTGCGGTTCACAGAATACATCTAGTTACCAAGTTTCAATAGCATAGGCCTTATGGTTTCGGAGAAAAGTGGCTGTGACACACGGACGGACAGACAGACAGACATGACGAATTTATAAGGGTTCCGTATTTGCCATTTATTTATTTATTTATTTATGATCAAGATAATACATTTATTACAGGTATAGTTTACAGTAACTGCTCGCTTAAACTGTAAGGTTTTTGTGCGAGCAGCGTTTACTTACATACCTAATTGTACAAAAACATTACATATCACTCACTGCATGTGCCCGCGCAACAAGCACAGCAAAACTATAAACATGCAATAAATGTGTAGTCCGTATTAGCTTTATAATATTTTTTTATTAAATTATTAAGTTGACGTGAGTATTTCTCATCATTTGGCTACGAAACTCTGAAAACGGGCTCTTAATACTGAAACATCGCTGTCCGTCTGTCTGACTGTCACCAGGCTGTATCTCATAAACTGTTATAGCTAGACAGTAGACAACTGAAATTTCACAGACGATTTAAGTATTTCTATTGCCTATAAAACAACAAAATACTGAAAACAGAAAAATAATAATAGTTAAGGGGGGCTCCCATACAATAAGCGTTTCTTTTTTTGGTACAGAACCTTCTGTGCGCGTATTCCTTTCGCACTTGACTGGTTTATTAAAGACTAAACTTATTATGTTGTTTTCCTTAAGGAAAGACAACCTATTTCTTTAGTAAAAAATAGCTTTGTAAAATTATCCTTCTCCTATCTATTTGAGAACAGTGTTTAATTTATAATAGTTGAGAACGCACGTGCTTGGTCATTATCTATACCATCTTGACTTTTTTAGGCAAGACCCGTTACTGAATCCAGTACAAGCATATATAAGTAAACTTTTGAACAATCGCTTAATCAGGAGTAATAATACAATTTCGTGTGCATAATTTTCAGTGGTGTATCATATAAGATTGGAAATATGTATTTGCACAAACAAACAAACATCCTCACCACCCAAACGCATATACCGTCTCCATTCCGCCGCCGCGCCGTGGGTAATAACACATTTAGTCTGGAATAACACAAAGCTACTTTTTATCCCGAGATAAGTTTCCATGAGAATCGGTAACGGGAACTAAATCTTACGCGAGCGAAGCTGCGGTTGTTAGCTTTTTTTTTTTTTTGTGTAACGTGAGGGAAAATCCTCATGGATGTTGGACTCCTACCGACTAAAAAACCTCACGTAACGCCCAACAGCCTATGGTTGGGAGCCCCGGGTAAGCCCTCGGAAGGATGTCCCAGGACTCCCAACAGACCCACGGCCGCCACTGCGGCCTCGCCCAGGGGGTGGTTCGGGTGCAATCCCGCGTCTTTGGGGGGTTTCGGGTGTGATCCCGCTTCTAAGGGGGGGAGGCGTGCGTGAGTTCCTCACGTCACGCTGCCGTCATCGGCCTGCTTCTGTAAGGACGGTGAGCCGCCCTCTCACCGTCCTCAGACCCCCGGTCATGGAGGCCGATAGTCCTCGGCGAAGACACGTCGGCGGCGCCCAAGCCGCCGACTGCGGAACTCGGGTGGGAGAGTTCTCTCCCGTTCCCGCCCCGCCGCCTCTTTCACGAGCATGACCTGCTCGCAGAAAGAGGCGGCGCAGTCCCACTTACTCCCGCTGGAGAGCATGGCTCGCACCATGGTCTCGAGCGAGAGAGTGTCCACGTCCAGACCCAACACGAGGACCTGGCGCTGTTGCGCCCACGCTGTGCACTCCACCAGCGTGTGGAGCGCCGTGTCATCGCTGCGGTCCTCGCAGTGCTGACATTCGGCCGTGGTTTCCCGGTGTTTTCGCCACAGATACCTACCGAAGCTACCGTGCCCGGCAAGTATCTGTGTCAACCGGTAGGAGAGAGCACCGTGTCTCCTCTCCAGCCACTCGTCCATGACCGGTCTGACGGCCGCGATTGTGGCGAATCCCCCCTTTGGTTGCTCAAGTCGTACCTTCCATGTCTCCACGGTTTCCTGGTGGAGCAGGGATCGCTGGACCTCGATTTCTCGAGACTCACGCCCCCGAGGCCCCGCTCGAGCGCCTCCTTGCGCCATCTAAACAGCGACGCAAGGGCTCTCGCTTCCAGGTCCCATGGAGGGGTCCCAGCTAGGAGACATGCCGCCTCACCAGAGATCGTGCGGTATCCCCTTATCACCCGGATGGCCATCGTCCTCTGCGGGCTCAGCAGTTTAGCCACATTGCTGGCCGTCAGGGTCTCCGCCCATACGGGGGCCCCGTATAGGGCCATACTTCGCACGATCGCCAGGTACAGTCTCCTGTAGGGAGCGCGTTGGGTCCCCTGATGTTGGGCATCAGTCGCGCTAGTGCGGCTGATGCCCCCCTCAGTTTTGGGACCAAACTTCGGAAGTGATGTCCGAAGCGGTTGTTAGCTAGTCTAATATAATTACTTCAACTATCTTAGTTGCGTCATGGGTTACTTTTACTATTCAATGCCTTTTCCAACTGTGTTATTGACTTAAATAACTTGACTTTGCCTTACATTGTCATCCGAATGCTAGAAGCCGAAGAAAATTATTTAATTTAACGCTATTCAATATAAACTGGCAAATCACAATGGAACGCTAAAAAATATTGTAATTGGCTTTTTCTACTTTTTACGATTCTCATCGCCACCTTCATGGTAAATTTTAAATACTGATTATTTCAACTATTTTTGTAAACAATCACAAAGCGTTCACATTTAAGTCAACAAGTTAAATTGTGAGTTAGATTTGAAAGAATTACGTTTTGAATTATTTGATCCCACATAGGTGACGCGACGATCCGCGAAGGTGACGCAGTAGCTTTACATACATTATTTAAGCACTAATTATAAGTTAACTAGCTGACCCGCCCAACTTCGTTTGCGTCTCATAAGAGAGAGAGAGAAAGAGCGCGGTGTGCTATTGTTATTTTGATATCATATTCCCGTCATTTGCTCCCGTTGCGTTTACTCCCGTGGCGTAGCGCGTCGCTACTATTCATTATTTTAGAAATAATTAACGATACTGTGATCAAAAGCCTCCCAAAGACGCAGGATAGCACCCAAGCCCCTATAATTGGTATGACCAAAGATAAAGATAAAGATAAAGATAAAGATAATTTATTTGCTTTAAATGGGGTACATAAAAAACATGATATTAAAGTTACATCGCTCAGGCCCATTTAGCCATAAGATATAGCATGCAAAAATAACACAATTACCTACAAGTACTACAATGTCTTAAAATGCATTAGATTTTATACAATGTCAAATTTTCATTACGCAATAATAATATTTCAATTAAGTAGGTAGTCATATTAATTTTAGTTACTGCATTACGTTACAAGTTTCATTAATTAATTTCATTTAGGTCATACCAGTCATATTCATTACAAAGTTACACATGTCAAAATTAAATTACATCTATTCAGGTACATGCATAAGTCAATAACGAAGATTATAAAATTAGCAAGGGTTCTTTTTTAAAAATTCTTCAATTGAGTAGTAACACTCCCCTGCTAACCACTGTCGTAATATAATGCAATTTTTTTTAAATGGTTGACTTGTTATTGACTTAGGCAGCGAATTGTATATCAAGGGAGCCATATACACACAACTTTTACGAAACAACTCTAATTTCGGTACAGGCATATTACATTCTAGGTGAGTAACTTTTCTCTTATTTAAATTATCTCTGGCTTCAAATAATTTTGGATTACTTTTAACAAATTTTGCAATTTCCAGAATATAGATACACGGAACTGTTAATAGGCTTTCTGATTGAAATACTGGCCTACATGAATCGCCCCAGTTCGTGAACTGGGGCGATTCATGTAGGCCAGTATTTCAATCAATTTATAGCCCAAAAGAAATGTATTCGGGCCATGTATAGCGTGCTATACATGGCCCGAATACATTTCTTTTGGGCTATAAAAATTCTAGATAATTCGGTTGAATTTCCCCAAACAATTACTCCGTATCTTATTACTGAACATATATATGCATTATAAACCATCACAGAAGTATGCCTAGAAGTAACATCTTTGACTTTTTTTAAAGCCAAAACAAATCGATTTATCTTATTGCTAATATTCTCTATGTGATTCTTCCACGTAAAGTTCTCATCTAAAGTTATTCCGAGAAACTTTGTACTGCGTACTTTTTCCAAAGTACTGTTGTCATATGAAATGTTTATGGGTATAGATTTACTTTGAAAGGTTTTGAAGTGCATTATATTTGTTTTTGAAATTTTAATTTTTAATTTATTATTATTCAGCCACTTAATTATATCGTTCAATGCACTACTAATCCTCTCACTAACATTCTGCTGCTTGTTGCAACAAATTTTTATAGTAGTATCATCCGCAAACATAATGCATTTATTGTTTACTACTTGTGGCAGGTCATTTACATAAATGATAAATAAAAGTGGTCCCAAAATGCTGCCCTGAGGCACACCACAGCCATTAATCCGGGGCTCAGAATCGTAGTCTACCACTGTATTTGTTTTCTCATCAACCCTTGCTATCCGTGTGACTTGTTTTCTGTTACGTAAATACGATTGAAACCATTCTTTAGCAGTGCCCCTTATGCCATATTTCTCTAGCTTTTCAATTAGCCTAATGTGATCTACAAGATCAAAAGCCTTGCTCAAATCGAGAAATAATGCGCAAGTAGTTTTATTGCTATTTATATTTGACATCATTTCTTTTATTAACATATAAATCGCCAGAGTGGTTGATTTATTTTGTCTAAAACCATACTGCTGTTCAACTAAAATATTATATTTGTCTAAAAAATTAAGTAGGCGTTTATACATAATTTTCTCAAATATTTTGGACAGTACTGGGGTTATAGATATTGGTCTATAATTATTGACGTCACTTTTTACTCCCTTTTTATGTAATGGCTTTATTATTGAGAACTTTAATTTCTCAGGAAAACAGCCCTGCTCTAGGGACAGATTGATAACATAGGCCAGAGGAGTCGAAATGTACTGTGATATACTTTTAATATGATCAGTTCTTATGTTATCATAACCAGCCGCTTTCGTGTCTTTCAATGATTTAATAACGTTGAAAACTTCGAAAGCATCTGTTGGTTTCAAAAAAATACTATTTTTATATATATATAGATAATATAATAGTATTACATACAGATCGGCAATATATATAGATAATATAATAGTATTACATACAGATCGGCAACTCCCTGCCTCCCACCTGAGTAAGCTTCCCCATCCCCCCACCAAAATTAATTTGTCGATTCCCGTGTCAGTACTTGAGAGAGTGTCACTGCGTTGCATTACGTATTACTACCTATACCTACGTACTTTGTGCTATTGCTTTGATTTATTAGATAGTTCGCAAAATGGTTAGATATTTTGGGTTAGGCGACATGTCGCCCTCACGAATTCTTGCCTGCGGGCGAGTTGTACCCTTCGTTCAGATGTTGGGGCCACACTCGCCCGGATTTACTTTTCGACTGGGCCAGTTGTACTCCGGAAAAACTACTAGTGGTGAAGTCGCCCACTGAGAAAAGTTTAAGGATATCAACATCCTTACTGTGTATTCACAGTACATATATGAAAACTTATTATATACTCATAAAAATAACAGTAAATTTATTAAAAATAGTGATATCCATAACCTAAACTTAAGAAATAAGAATAAATTGGCTGTACCTAGATTTAGGCTTAATAAAATAAGCAATTCTTTTGCGGGTAATTGTATTCGAATGTACAATACATTGCCGACAGCCATAACAGGTTTGTCAGTTAATAAATTTAAAAAACTAGTAAAGCTTAAATTGTGCCAGAAAGCTTATTATAGCATTAAAGACTTTCTAGAAGACAAGACTGCCTGGCAGTGACACGAATTGCTCCTTTCTACATTTAAAAAAAAACTGTATTAGATACTAAGATGAATAAGAGGGACCGGACTGAGTTTCTTGGGGTGTTCTTCTCAGTCTGTAGCATTTCCGAACCCCCGGTAGAGTCACAAAGATTTTGACAAACCTAAATAATTTTTTAAAAATTTCAAAGGGAATAAATTTTATTTTATTTTATTTTATTTTATTTACTGATCTAGATTCTTATATCCATCTGGTAGTTGTGAAATTTTTCATTGTTAAAAATCATTAGGAGTCAAAATAACTTAGATTATTTTCACAATAACCTAGGAAATATGATAGGATTATTTAGTATGATACGAATTTTCATAATGTAGATACATTTGTTAGACTAACTTAGCCCAGACTCAAAGTTTCTTCCAAAACTACTTATCACATGAAATTTGAAATAGTAATTATAATCTTTTGTAACATAGAGATGCACTAAGAGGATGAATACGTGTTGTAGGATTAAGTGGTATTCAAAATTCAAACTTACGGCTGCTTATGTTTATTTTTAATAAGCTTTTATTAGGTCGTCGTGTATGTAACTAACAATGTAATGGAATCTAAGGATACTAATTTAACCATCTTCCAAGGATCGTAGCGTCATGAAAATTGGCAGATGTATGTAGTTCTGATGACTATACAATAATATGGTACTGTCAAACTGATATGATGATGGAGCCGGAAGATAGGCCCAGAAAACCAGTGGAATCTAAGGTAGCTAATTTAACCAGCTTCCAAGGATCGTAGGGTCATGAAAATTGGCAGTTGTATGTAGTTCTGATGACAATACAATAATATGGTACTGTCAAACTGATATGATGATGGAGCCGAAAGATAGGCACTGAAACTTCGATGGAAAAAGTGGAATCTAAGGATACTAATTTAACCATCTTCCAAGGATTGTAGCGTCATGAAAATTGGCAGATGTATGTAGTTCTGATGACAATACAATAATATAGTACTGTCAAACTGATATGATGATGGAGCCGGAAGATATGCACAGAAAACAAGTGGAATCTAAGGTAGCTAATTTAACCAGCTTCCAAGGATCGTAGGGTCATGAAAATTGGCAGCTGTATGTAGTTCTGACGACAATACAATAATATGGTACTGTCAAACTGATATGATGATGGAGCCGGAAGATAGGCACTGAAACTTCGATGGAAAAAGTGGAATCTAAGGTAGCTAATTTAACAAGCTTCCAAGGATCGTAGCGTCATGAAAATTGGCAGTTGTATGTAGTTCTGATGACAATACAATAATATGGTACTGTCGAACTGATCTGATGATGGAGCCGGAAGATATGCACTGGAACTTCATGATGGAATATCGTATTATATCTGTTTTTGGATTCGTCAGAAAAGTCTTGTAATGAACTTTGACCAGGCTTAGGTTTCACGGTTATAACAAACCTTTTTTTAATTGACTTGTAAAACTATGCAATGGAATCTCAGGTAACTAATTTAAGCCGCTACGATCCTTGGATCTTCCAAGGAATGCGTCATGAAAATTGGCAGATGTTTGTAGTTCTGATAACAATACAATAATATGGTGCTGTCAAACTGATCTGATGATGGAGTCGTAAGATATAAACTGTAACTTCATGATTGAACATCGTATCATAGCTGTGTTTGGATTTGTTAGAAAAGTCGTGTAATGAGCTTAGACCACGATTAGGGTTTAAGGTTATAACAAACCTGTTATATATTGAAGTTAATATTGAGTGTACATATTGAGTGTAAATATTGACATAGGTACCTGCAGAAAATGTATATGTATTAGAGTAATAATGAAATATTTTCACATTGGTCGAACTCAGACAAAACACCATGTAATACAGAAATCCCTACTAATATTATAAATGCGAAAGTAACTCTGTCTGTCTGTCTGTTACGTTTTCATGACTAAACCACTAAACCGATTTTGATGAAATTTGTTATAAAGATAGTTTGAGTTTAAGAGAAGGACATTGGTTACTTTTTAACTGACTGCGCGAAAGTAGGGTAATGATTTTATGCGATAACGACTTCTACGCGGATGAAGCAGCAGGGCACATCTAGTTAAGGTAAAATGTTGTGACTAAAAAGTATAAAATAAATAAATGGTTTAAAAAACCCTAGAAAAATACGCTTTTATAATGCACGAAAAAACCCAAAAATAAATTATGGATCGTTCAAGTTGCCTCTATTTCTGGGCTGAAGTGTAACTATGTGCTTTTAGTTATAATATTTGATTATAAAAGCGTGGGGTGCTAGAACAAGAAAGACTTTTTTGTAACCATATTCCTATTAATACTAATCCTTATATAATAAAAATCCTGACGAAAGCTGCATGACGTCGCACAAGAGCATAACGTTTATGCTGCCAAAGGGAACACCTTTTCTTTCAGGCAATTAAGTAGATACATGAAGGGAATACGTTAACAGTGGCAAAATGTAGAGTTCTTGTTCGAGAACGAGATATCTTTGGTTACCGTTAAAAACCCGCTTGGGGATATATGCGTTTGTATTCCTATTACGTAATCACTATTCCTATTATGCTATAGTATAGAAAGTCACAAGTGTATATAGTCTATCTACTTGTGTAGATGCATAAACTCGATTGTACTACCCATGTTGTGTCCCGGTATCTCTCTATGTAGTCCAGTTCATCGAAAGGTTGCCTGGCAGAGATTGCTGTGTGCAATAAGGCCGCCCATTGTGTTAACATTTAAACCGCTGTATCACTGTACTTTTGCACTATTGTAAATTTTATGTTGTTAGTACAATAAAGCATATTTATCTTATCTTATCTTATCTTATCACTACATATTGTACTAAATATCTCGGAATGCCGAAACTTTAAGGACCTACCAATGAATTATCTAATAGAGATTCGTAACGGTAATAGATTTGCTCCAATTACGCGGGCGTCACGAAAAACTGGCAAAAGTGGGTGTTGAAAATGCGTAGGCGTGATTAACTACTTTACTTTTCAAGTAAGTATGTTATGTATTTCAATTAAAGCCTATAATCGTTAACACATTTCCGAAATTTAAAATGATATTAATAATAGTAAAAGTCACAATAGATATATAAAAGCGTGACAGTGTAAATTAATAGTTTAAAAACACGAGAAAAACACGCTTTTATAAATGTGACCTTAGCCTTAATCTGACAAGACATCATGCAGCTTCCGCCAGGAAAGTCTTTCGTGTTCCAGCGCCCCACGCTTTTATAATCAAATATTATAACTAAAAGCACATAGTTACACTTCAGCCCAGAAATAGAGGCAACTTGAACGATCCATAATTTATTTTTGGGTTTTTTCGTGCATTATAAAAGCGTATTTTTCTAGGGTTTTTTAAACCATTTATTTATTTTTATTATTATAATTTTAAATCGAAAACTTTTTTGTTTTATCTGCATTAACCTACTAGAGTTTGATTTTTCACTGTTTCAAGGGACCATAGACCTTAAGATAATGGTATTACTTTCAACTCGATATCTTCACGCGTTCATGAGATAAAGGGTATTGACAGACAGATGGATGAACGGAACCCTCGAAAAAATCGGACAAGTGCGAGTATTACTCACCCGTAATACTCGCACTTGTCTGATTTTTTTCTTTTAATAATTAACACAAAAAATATAATTTTCTAATTTGGTGCAGTTGATCGGCAGTTATGCGCGTACATACATAATATGCTTTGGGAGTTTTATTTTATTTTGAACTCCTAAAATTTAAATTGTAATTTTAAGTTTGAATATTGAATACTTAATCCTACAACACGTATTCATCTTCTTAGTGGGTCTCTATGTCACAAAAGATTATAATTACTGTTTCAAATGGCATGTGTCTATATACAGAGTGATAAGTAGTGTTGGAAAAAACTTTAGTCTGGGCTAAGTTAGTCTAACAAATGTATCTACATTATAAAAATTCGTATCATCTATACTAGTACATACACTCGAGAGCAATGAATCCGGGTCACTTAAAGAATCCTAATAATCTCGGAAACTGAAAATGCTAGGTTAATGCAATAAATTGTATTTAATAGACAATGTAATACTCCTTAAATGAAGGTATTAAAACTTCTTAGTTATTGTAAAGTTATATCATAAAAAAATCAAATTTGAAAAAGGGCCACTTTCGAAGATGGAACTACGAAATTACAGCATTTGGTGTTGCTTTTGTTTGTAATCTGTCATTTATGTGGGTACATAAACCATGTTGATAGTGCTCTATATTCATTAATCAAGCTGAAATTATGTCGCTTACGCCTGAAGAATGCACCAGAATACTTACAATGCTGGAAACCGGCCGGAGTCAGCGCGATACAGCCAGGACTGTCGGTGTGTCGCTGTCAACAGTACAAAGAGTTCTCCGACGTTACGAAGAAACTGGTTCTAACCTACGCAGACCAGGAACGGGCAGAACCAGGTGTACCACAGCACGAGAAGACCGATACTTGGTGAACACCATGCTTCGAAATCGCTTTCTCACAGGAACTGAACTCACCAATCAGTTTCGACGCCTCGGAGGAAGTAACCCAAGTGCATGGACAGTAAGACGTCGGCTTGCTGAATCTAACTTAAAACCCCTTAGACCTGCAAACGGCCCTAAACTGGAGCGTGGGCATCGTATTTCGAGACTAAGGTATGCCCAGAGCCACGTAAATTGGAGTATTGAAGATTGGTCAAAAGTTATGTTCTCCGACGAATCAAAATTTATGCTCTACAAGCACGATGGAAGACACAGAGTGTATCGAAGACCAGGGGAAAGATTCAAGCAAGCATGCATCGAAGAAAAAGTAGCCTACGGTGGTGGGTCTGTACTTGTGTGGGCCGGAATTTCTTCTGAAAGTCGCACAGAGCTGGTGATCATAGAAAACGGCTCTTTAACTAGCGTAAGATATGTGGAAGAAATCCTCAATGATCACGTTGGTCCATTTATGGTCAATTTAGGTGAGGATGCTATATTTATGCATGACAATGCCCGACCTCATACAGGTAGGATTGTGAATGACTACCTTCAAGAGATGAACATTACTCGTATGGAGTGGCCAGCGCGCAGCCCGGATATCAACTCGATCGAGCATGCTTGGGACGAGCTAGGCAGATGCGTAAAACAACGAAACCCTCCCCCAATCACGCTTCGTGAGCTCAAAATTGCTCTCACAGAGGAATGGGAGAATATTCCCCAAAATCGTATAAGGAACTTGGTGTACAGCATGCAAAACCGCGTAAACGCAGTAATGGAAGCACGAGGAGGCAATACGAAGTATTAAAATTCAAGAAAATCGTAATAAAGTTCAAAAATTTCATGTTTCCTATTTTTGTTTTAAGGAGAGATCAGCAGTTTTTTCTTTATGTAATTTTGTGTTAATAAAATGTATGGTGACTCATATTTTTTTTACTTTCATTTAAGGAGTATTACATTGTCTATTAAATACAATTTATTGCATTAACCTATCATTTTTAGTTTCCGAGATTTTTAACATTCTTTAAGTGACCCGGATTCATTGCTCTCGAGTGTATTATAAAGAGGAAAGATATGATTGTTTGTTTCTTTGTTTGTTTGAATCGAATAGGCTCCAAACCTACTGGACCGATTTAAAAAATTCTTTCACTGTTGGGAAGCTTCACTCTTTGCGCTCAACATAAGCTATATTTTATTCCCGTATTCCCTCGGGAACGGAAACAACGCGGATGAAACCGCGTGACGTCCTCCAGTACCAGATAATCCTCTCATATTTCCTAGGTTATAGTGAAAATAAATCTAAGTTAATTTGACTCCTAATGATTTTCAACAATGAAAAATTTCACAACTACCAGATGGATATAAGAATCTGCATCAGTAGGCGACTTCACCACTAGTAGTTTTTCCGGAGTACAACTGGCCCAGTCGAAAAATAAATCCGGGCGAGTGTGGCCCCAACATCTGAACGCAGGGTACAACTCGCCCGCAGGCAAGATTTTGGTAAATTCAAAATAACGATAACAGTAAAGTAATCAATAACATTGTAACGACGTAACTTTCAAAAAGGGTGATTGATCTAACTAGGTACCTAAGTACTAATAAATACCAATAAATTACATTACAACTTACAGTACCTACCTGTTTATTTCTTTTTGTGTATGTCTAATATAAGTTTAATGCTATGTGATCTAGATAGACAATCTTTCTTCTATCTTCTTCTTCTATATATATAAAAATGTTGTGTGCGTTTGTGTATCTATTAAAAACTCAAAATTTACTGAATCGATTGAGCTCAAAATTGGACACGATATACAATAGGATTCAGAGATGGTTTTAGGCTACTTTATACACTTTTATCATAACAGCAATAAGAATAAAATAGCTTTAAAAAGAAAAATACATTTATTGTTAAAAATTACAGAGAAACATAAATATTACATATCTATATTTACACTATTACTATCTAAACTAAACCTAAATAAGGCCCCCGTGGCATTGTGCCCAAAAGACTTTAAAAAGTGATTTTACCAATAGATGGCGTTGGTCGTTTTTTTTTTTAAATTATATTCTGCCAGCTTCAGAACAAAATATTATAAACAACCTATTTAGAAGGTACCTACTAGATTGATGTTTTTTAAGAGAAGTTTGATTGCGGCCTCCTTGCATTCAGAATAATAAAAGAGAGTACTTACCTAATAAAGAGGTCAGATATGTTTTGCATGTTATTTTTGAACTTTTTGGACATTCGGAATTTTGGAGTTTTGGACTTTAGACTTTTGGAATTTTGGAGTTTTGGAGTTATGGAGTTTTGGACTTTTAGAATTTGAAACTTTTAGACTTTGGAGTTATGGACTTTTGGACTTTGGACTTTTGGACTTTTGGACTTTTGGACTATTGGACTTTTGGACTTTTGGACTTTTGTACTTTTCGAGTTTTGGGCGTTTGACATTTTGGACTTTTGGAGTTGGAGTTTTGGAGTTTTAGACATTTAGAGTTTTGGAGTTTTGGAGTTTTGGAGTTTTGGAGTTTTGAAGTTTTGGAGTTTTGGAGTTTTGGAGTTTTGAAGTTTTGGAGTTTTGGAGTTTTAAAGTTTTGGAGTTTTAGAGTTTTAGAGTTTTAGAGTTTTAGAGTTTTGGAGTTTTAGAGTTTTAGAGTTTTAGAGTTTTAGAGTTTTAGAGTTTTGGAGTTTTATAGTTTTAGAGTTTTGGAGTTTTGGAGTTTTGGAGTTTTGGAGTTTTGGAGTTTTGGAGTTTTGGAGTTTTGAAGTTTTGGAGTTTTGGAGTTTTGGAGTTTTGTAGTTTTGGAGTTTTGGAGTTTCAGAGTTTCGGAGTTTCGGAGTTTCGGAGTTTCGGAGTTTCGGAGTTTCGGAGTTTCGGAGTTTCGGAGTTTCGGAGTTTCGGAGTTTCGGAGTTTCGGAGTTTCGGAGTTTCGGAGTTTCGGAGTTTCGGAGTTTTGTAGTTTTGGAGTTTTGGAGTTTTGGAGTTTTGGAGTTTTGTAGTTTTGGAGTTTTGGAGTTTTGGAGTTTTGGAGTTTTGTAGTTTCGGAGTTTCGGAGTTTCGGAGTTATGGAGTTTTGGAGTTTTGGAGTTGGATTTTGAACTTTGGAATTTTGAACTTTTGGAATTTTGAACTTTTGTACTTTGGACTTTTGAACTTTTATACTTTTGGAGTTTTGGAATTTTGGAGTTTTGGAGTTTTGGAATTTTGGAGTTTTGAAGTTTTGGAGTTTTGGAGTTTTGGAGTTTTGGAGTTTTGGAGTTTTGGAGTTTTGGAGTTTTGGACTTTTAGAATTTTAGACTTTTAGACTTTGTAGTTTTGGACTTTTGGACTTTGGACTTTGGACTTTTGGACTTTTGGACTATTGGACTTTTTGACTTTTTGACTTTGGACTTTTGAACTTTAGGACTACTACTAACTCCTATGTATATTTCATGATATTTCTTTCGAAAAATAAGGTCATGAAGAAGTTTCACTTCTTACGTGTGTACAATAGTACACGCGCACATTTTTGGACTTTTGGACTATTGGACTTTTGGACTTTTGTACTTTTCGAGTTTTGGGCGTTTGACATTTTGGACTTTTGGAGTTGGAGTTTTGGAGTTTTGGAGTTTTAGACATTTAGAGTTTTAGAGTTTTGGAGTTTTGGAGTTTTGGAGTTTTGGAGTTTTGGAGTTTTGGAGTTTTGTAGTTTTGGAGTTTTGGAGTTTTAGAGTTTTGGAGTTTTAGAGTTTTAGAGTTTTAGAGTTTTAGAGTTTTGGAGTTTTAGAGTTTTAGAGTTTTAGAGTTTTAGAGTTTTAGAGTTTTGGAGTTTTATAGTTTTAGAGTTTTGGAGTTTTGGAGTTTTGGAGTTTTGGAGTTTTGAAGTTTTGGAGTTTTGGAGTTTTGGAGTTTTGGAGTTTTGGAGTTTTGGAGTTTTGGAGTTTTGGAGTTTTGGAGTTTTGTAGTTTTGGAGTTTTGGAGTTTCAGAGTTTCGGAGTTTCGAAGTTTCGGAGTTTCGGAGTTTCGGAGTTTCGGAGTTTCGGAGTTTCGGAGTTTTGGAGTTTTGAAGTTTTGGAGTTTTGAAGTTTTGGAGTTTTGTAGTTTTGGAGTTTTGGAGTTTTGAAGTTTTGTAGTTTTGTAGTTTCGGAGATTCGGAGTTTCGGAGTTATGGAGTTTTGGAGTTTTGGAGTTAGATTTTGAACTTTGGAATTTTGAACTTTTGGAATTTTGAACTTTTGTACTTTGGACTTTTGAACTTTTATACTTTTGGAGTTTTCGAATTTTGGAGTTTTGGAGTTTTGGAATTTTGGAGTTTTGGAGTTTTGGAGTTTTGGAGTTTTGGAGTTTTGGAGTTTTGGAGTTTTGGAGTTTTGGAATTTTGGAGTTTTGGAGTTTTGGACTTTTAGAATTTTAGACTTTTAGACTTTGTAGTTTTGGACTTTTGTACTTTTCGAGTTTTGGGCGTTTGACATTTTGGACTTTTGGAGTTGGAGTTTTGGAGTTTTAGACATTTAGAGTTTTGGAGTTTTGGAGTTTTGGAGTTTTGGAGTTTTGGAGTTTTGGAGTTTTGTAGTTTTGGAGTTTTGGAGTTTTAGAGTTTTGGAGTTTTAGAGTTTTAGAGTTTTAGAGTTTTAGAGTTTTAGAGTTTTGGAGTTTTAGAGTTTTAGAGTTTTAGAGTTTTAGAGTTTTAGAGTTTTGGAGTTTTATAGTTTTAGAGTTTTGGAGTTTTGGAGTTTTGGAGTTTTGGAGTTTTGGAGTTTTGGAGTTTTGAAGTTTTGGAGTTTTGGAGTTTTGGAGTTTTGGAGTTTTGGAGTTTTGGAGTTTTGGAGTTTTGGAGTTTTGGAGTTTTGGAGTTTTGTAGTTTTGGAGTTTTGGAGTTTCAGAGTTTCGGAGTTTCGGAGTTTCGGAGTTTCGGAGTTTCGGAGTTTCGGAGTTTCGGAGTTTCGGAGTTTCGGAGTTTCAGAGTTTCGGAGTTTTGGAGTTTTGAAGTTTTGGAGTTTTGAAGTTTTGGAGTTTTGTAGTTTTGGAGTTTTGGAGTTTTGAAGTTTTGTAGTTTTGTAGTTTCGGAGATTCGGAGTTTCGGAGTTATGGAGTTTTGGAGTTTTGGAGTTAGATTTTGAACTTTGGAATTTTGAACTTTTGTACTTTGGACTTTTGAACTTTTATACTTTTGGAGTTTTGGAATTTTGGAGTTTTGGAGTTTTGGAATTTTGGAGTTTTGGAGTTTTGAGTTTTGGAGTTTTGGAGTTTTGGAGTTTTGGAGTTTTGGAATTTTGGAGTTTTGGAGTTTTGGACTTTTAGAATTTTAGACTTTTAGACTTTGTAGTTTTGGACTTTTGGACTTTGGACTTTTGGACTTTTGGACTATTGGACTTTTTGACTTTTTGACTTTGGACTTTTGAAATTTAGGACTACTACTAACTCCTATGTATATTTCATGATATTTCTTTCGAAAAATAAGGTCATGAAGAAGTTTCACTTCTTACGTGTGTAGAATAGTACACGCACACATTTTTTTTTTAAATGTACCCATAATTTTGTTTGTTACTCATTTCTCATAGGTACATAAAACCACCATAAAAAAGTCACAGCGAAGTGTGGCAGGGTACCGCTAGTTATATATAAAAATGTTCTGTCCGTATGTATAGGTACGCTTTAAAAACTCAAAATTTAGCACGCTATTACAATAGGTTTCTGAGATAGTTTTAGGCATAGATTTAGGATTTTTCGCTACTCTCAATTTTAAATCTATGGTTTTAGGTTACTTTTTTTTTCATTTGTATATAATCCGTGCAACATGGCAACAAGAATAAAACAGTTGTAAAAAGTGATTTTTCCTATTTATGGTGCTTTTCGCTTTTTTAACCGACTTCAAAAAGAGGAGGAGGTTCTCAATTCTTCTGTATGTATTTTTTTTTATGTATGTTAAGCGATATTTCCGTCAATTATAGACGGATTTCAAAATTTCTTTTTTTGTTGAATAGGGTTTACTTCTGAGGTGGTCCCATTTTCACCAAGTCAGGATGTGATGATGGGATTCAGGAGAAAACGAGGGCAACCACCGAAAATTGTAGGGACAACTATTGCGCTTGTTAACTTTTTAATAAATTACTTTAATGTTCTACATTTTAATGAAGGTCTGGAGTCGATCTGATGATAGAGTCGAAAGACAGTCGAGGGCATTCCTTAACAATTTACAGCAGCTACCTTGTGTTTGGGCTTGATTGATTTATATTGATGAGAACTTTACACTTAGACAGATATATTTTTCGATTCACACGTCACTTAAAATGATGAAAAAAAATTTTTCAATAAAAAATAAAACCGACTTCAAGCAAATCCTGAAAAATAAAATTTACTTAGCACAAAGTAATATGTATTTTGATTTATCATATTTAATTCAATATAATATTGAAGTTGGTGCCATCAATATAAAACCTACATAAAACTATGGGTTTACTTGGCGCCGACTTCAATATGATATTGAATAAAATCTGATAAAATCAAAATACATATTACTTTGTGCTAAGTAAATTTTATTTTTCAGGATTTGCTTGAAGTCGGTTTTATTTTTTATTGAAAAAATTTTTTTATTTAAATTATGTTGTGCCGGCTACATAACAAAATATTGTAAACAGCCTACCTAATATCAGAGTATTATCAATACATATAAACAATGTATTTTTAAAAAGAAAAACATCGATATACGGCCTCCTTGCATTCAGAGTACCCATGTTAGAAGGTTAGGTAATGTTATTTTTGAAGTTACTTTTATTATGCGCGCGCACGATGTTTCAAAAACTGAATATTGGACATACATACATACATACATATGGTCACGCCTTTATCCCCGAAGGGGTAGGCAGAGGCATATTATATGCCCACATTTCACCTTTCGTATAATTTGTCCCACGTAATAGGTGGTGAGCCGTATTGCCGTGTTTAAATGGACAGGCGCAGGTTGTGACTGCCTGCTGTTGAAATAAAGCCTTCTACTTAGCTTAACGACTGCCATTTTACTGGCAACCGGCACCAACTGCTTAAAGTGCCTTCCGAAGCACGGAAACGCTCAAATAAATGTCACAAAGTGATCACATGGATGGTCACCCATCCATGGACATAAATCTTGGATATCAGATGAATATTGGACCCAGAATAGAATTATTGTGTGAATAGATTTTTAGAAATGAAAAAGTGTGAGGGAAATGGCAGAATGCTTGATTTTGGTTTCGGCTCAGGTTTTAACTATAAAAAGTCACAGCGAAGCGTGGCAGGGAAACGCTAGTTTATCTATATAAATAAAATCGGCCAAGTGCGAGTTGGACTCGCCCATGAAGGGTTCCGTCGCACCAAGTGACATAATGTAAAAGTTCTTGTAGTTGGTTGTAACTTTCATTGATGTTTTAACACGTTCGCAGTGGTAGCGATTTTTCTAGGCGAAAATTGCGGTTTATGACGTACCTATTAAAAATAAACTACTGACTCGATCTCGTTCAAACCAAGTTTCGTTGGTAGTTTTTATGGCAATGTACATCACATATTTCTTTTAGATTTATTATTCTCTTAGTTTAGAAGTTAAAGGGTCACACATTTTTCCACTTTAGAAGTGTCTCTTGCGCAAGGCCACCTATTCACCTTAGAAAAAAATGATGTTAGGAACCTCAATAGCATTTTTCAAGACCTATCTATAGATACCCCGTTTAGGTTTGGTGAAAAAAAAAATTGTTCGCGTAACATTTTAGAATTTATCTATTATATAATCTGTGGTAACATTGCCCCAGAAATACCATGATACAGCGAACATGGATAAAGTACAATGTCAAAAAATTCTTTGTGAGCTTATTATTTAGCTATTTCTATAATAAATAACTAATAAAGAAATTAATATTACTCTCTATGTAATCAATTTGGTATTTTTTTCATTACCTATTCAAAAGTATTCTGGTTTGTGCGCGAGTATGCTTCCGAGGGAAGGTTTGAAAAAAAAGTACCTGCATAGGTACATGGGATTAAGTTCTGTTCCTTATTATTTTGTTTCCATAGCTAGTGACCCTAGAATACTCACACACACATTGAAGCTTGATTTAAGCATTCACATTACGTCTATATTACTGTGGATGAAAACGAACATTTTTGTATGGAGTTTCCACCCTGTGGACATTTAAAGTAAACATTTAAAGAGTTTTTGAAATCCTACCAGTAGTTTCTGTGTGTCTTGCCTTGGTATGATGTGATCATGGCCCCTTTTATTTATTTATTTATTATCATTATCATAAACAATTGTTACATTGCGTTTGATAAACGGGCTCGTTTAAGGAGACGCGGCGCTTCGAGCGGCGCGGCCCGCCAGGCGGGCCGCCAGAAACGCAAACGTATGGAAATGTTCAGAGCGTTCAAGGAGAAGCGTTTTTGCAAGCGTTTGTTTGAGTTGTAGCTGCCACAGCGGCGAGTGTCGTCGCGTCGGACGCGGCAATTGAAGCGACGGGTGACGCCGCGGAGGACGCGGCGTGTAAACCAGCGAGTCTCGCAATGGAGGAACGCGGCGGATGAAGCTGCGGGTGACGCCGCGAAGGACGCTTCAAGGAAGGGGTGGGAGAGGTGCGGGGTATGCGTTAGGTAGGAATGTCGGGCAATATCGTTCATAGAAAATATCGATATTAAAATAAAAATATTTATCAAAATAAAATATCGATATTTTATTTTGAAAATGTAATCGATGTTTATAACCCTCTGGAGCAGAACGTCATGAAAGCAAAATATCACGTACGCAAAATAAACGATACATCGATACTTATGAAAGATTGGCGTTCAATTCCATACGTCGAACTCGAACATTTCAATACGTTTCAGGGTGGCGTTCTATCTCCTCTTTTATTCTGTATCTTCATCAACTCGGCTACGAGTCTTATTTCTAGTAACTTCCATCTCTACGCTAACGACTTGCAGCTGTACCGACATTTTTCGGCCACTGACGCCCCATTTGGCATATCGTGCATTAACCGCGACTTAGTTAGACTAAGCGACTGGGCTAATTCGGTCGGACTGCGCATCAACCCTCTGAAGTCGCAAGCCATCGTCATTAGCAGTAAGTATCAAACTGACAATCTGCCGGTGTCTGAACTGGATCCAGTTCTTTTGGCCGGTATTCAGATACCCTACGCAGACACTGTGAAGGACCTGGGAGTGATCATGGACACCACGCTATCCTGGAGTGCCCATATTAGTGACGTCAGCAAGAAAGTGCACTTCTCCTTTCATTCGTTGAAGTGCCTCCAGAGCCTCTTACCCTTGTGGACGAAAATTAGTCTTGCTCTAACTATTATTGAGCCCATTATTGACTACGCCGACGCCTGCTATTTAGACGCCACTGAGGAGCTTCTGGATAAACTTGAGAGGTTGCAAAATTTGTGTATACGCTTTATATTCAATCTTAGAAAGTTCGATCATGTTTCTCACTTTCGCAAAGAACTCAAGTGGCTCCCAATCCGCCTTCGCCGTAACACTCGAATCCTCTGCCTCCTTCACAATATCCTTTATAATCCATCTTCACCTCCCTATCTAAAGAAAAGGTTCTCTTTTGTTCGTTCTCCTGATGCTCTCTGCAGATCTCTCTCTCACCTACGCTCAAATCTTAAATTTCCTTCTCACAAAACCGGTTTTTATTCATCCTCTTTCACCGTGCATGCAGTCAGACTATGGAACTCACTTCCGCCAGGTATCAGAGACAGTAAAACTATCACCACTTTTAAAAAGCAAGTCCGTGGACACTATTTCTCTACAGTGTAATCCTATTTATTTATATATATATGTAATTTTTATTTAAATATACATTATTATATTTACTTATTTATATATGTATTATATACAGTTAATAATATTTATCTTTTATTTTGTGTGTTATGTTAGTTCTATTCTGTTTTGTAAACACACTTTTTCTTGATCTTTTCCTTTTTCTTCACGTTCTCCTTTCGCCGGTCTGCTGGTAGATATTTCTCACAGAAATAAGCAGTACCATTGTACCTATTTATCCTTTTATTATTGTTATTTTACTTTCCTAGTGTAAATATATAAATATAAATGAATAAATAAATAAATAAAGATTTCTAACTGGTTTTTTGACTATGCTTGTTGTTTTTTTTTTAAGAATAAAGATCGCACGGAAACACAACCGTGATTACTCAACTTGTGTTCATGACTCCGCTTTTTTCAACCGATTGCCATTAAACAAAGCTCAGATTTAAGCCTTACCAAGATCTATTTAATATAAAAACTTATAAACAGCCGTTCAGTAGTAGTAGTATATTGTTTATTATTAATGAATAAAACTTGATATGGTATTTATTTTATTAAAAATTAAATGTCAAATTATGAAAAAATCGATTAGTTTAAAAAAATCGATTATTTTCTTGCGAAAAATCGATAATTTACTAATCGATTTTTCATGCTAAAGAAAAAATCGATTAATTATAAAACGATTTTTTATGTACAATGTCACATCCCTATGTCGCACTGAACGACGCCGTATATGAAGCTGCGTGCAACGCGGCGGATGCAGCGCCGAGTGAAGCTGCGTGCCACGCGGCGGACGCAGCGCCGAGAGAAGCCACGCCACTCGCGTCGCTCGACGCCCCGCGTGTCCTTAAACGAGCTCCTACATTTCCATATGTTTGAGTTTGGGCGTGACGCGACGCGGGCCGCTTTACGCGCCGCCTCACCATAAACAGTCAAATCGCTTGACGCGCCGCTGCAAGCCACGCCGTACGCGAAGCTTGACGCGCCGCGTCTCCTTAAACGAGCACGAATTAAACATACATACATATCATCACGCCTGTTTCCCATCGGGGTAGGCAGAGACTATGGCTTTCTACTTGCTACGATCCTCGCATACCACTTTCGCTTCTTCTACTTTCATAAGTGCTTTCATACACGCTCGCCGGTTAAGGGTACTCTTGACCTGGCCTTTTTCCAGCAGGTCATCAATTTGGTTACCATGCGTACGCCGAGGATGACCCCTACCAGCTTGCCAATTCATTCTCGCCTTATAGATCTGTTTAGTCAGTCTATTTTCATCCATCCTCTCAACATGTTTAAACCATCTAAGCATTCCTTTTTCTATCTTTGTCACTACATCTTCAGTTATACCACATTGTTTTCTAATTACGCTATTCCTTTCTTGGTCCATCAATTTCACTCCAGCTATACATTGCAGACTTCTCATTTCCACTGCATTAATTTTACTTTCATGCTTCTTCTGCCACACCCAACTTTCACTACCATACATAAGTGTGGGGATAAGCACACCCCTACGCACAGCCACTGTTGCCGTCTTAGACACGTTTTGACTGCTCATAAAGGTATGCATCGCCCCATTCACTTGATTTCCTGCCAAAACTCTTCTCTCAATATCCTGGTCACACGTTCCATCCCTCGTTAATTTTGAACCCAGGTATACAAATTCTTTCACCTGTTCCACTCTTTGCCCTTCGAAAATAATAGGGCAATTCGTCATACATTTCTCTCTTTCAAAAACCATTACCTTAGTCTTACTTACATTCACTTTCATTCCTCTACCTTTCAGCGCCTCATGCATAATATTAACCATCAACTGCAACTCCTCCGCCGATGCAGCTAAGATCACCTGATCGTCAGCATATAGGAGGCATTTGATGGTCAGCTCGTTCAGTTTTATACCACACGCACTCCCTTGCAATTCTTTGAAACAACTATCCATGTACAGGTTAAACAGCCACGGTGACGCTACACAATCCTGTCTCACACCCCTTTCTATGTTAAAGAAGTCCGTGCAAGCTCCGTTGATCCTGACACAAGCACTCGAGCCCTCATAAAGAGATTTCAGTGCTCGTATCAAGCTGCTGCTCACCCCGTACAAAGACAATGTTGACCATAGTTCATTCCTCACCACTTTGTCACTTTCTCATCACTTTGTCATAAAATATAACAATAATCAAGTAATGGCTAAACAAAAATCAAGTAATAGTCATCAATAAATAGTCCATAAGAAGGCCAAAATGCCGTCATGCTCCTTACGATACAATACTAAAAATAGGCACAATTAATCAATAGGTAATGTCTTAAAATAATCAATAATAATAATAATATTAATAATAAAATTTATTTATTTAAGCAACAACGACTCATATGATGTTAGTAACTAATGAAACTTAAAACTATGTTAGTAAACTTCATATTATAACAATATTGATTTGAGTTTATACAATTTATATAATATTATTTCAATTTAATTTAGCACTTCTATAAATTCAATTCTATTTCATTTCAATAATAATTGACATAAACAGAAAAAGGAAAAAAAAAATACATTAATAATAAATAAACACTACATTTTTCATAAAATTGTACAAATGTTTTTCAAAATTAAGTAAGTACTTATGCCACTCAAAACTGCAGCCTCACCACCGAGGTACTGAGCCTGCAACAGTGACCGACATAAGCACAGTTCAGTCTGCTCGCAATGCAGCTCATGATGCTGTTGGGGCTACCCCGCACACGGCGCACCAGGGATGCGCATCTTTTTCTCATTACTGTATAGAAGCAGTCGACACGCGCTTCTGCAAACATCAACCCCATCAACACCCGGAACGCGTTATTATATTGTACTCGAAGGGCACTGTAGGATTTTTGAGCATAACTTGCCCACAGGCTACACGTGTAAAACGATGAACAGTAAGCCCTTAAAAGGGTTATTTTAACTTGAGCAGAACAACGCGCAAACCTGCGGACAATCATGTTAGCCCTCACCGACAGTGCCCTTCGCTCCCTATCAATATCATCATCGTCTTTGAGGTCAGAGGTCAATATGTGACCTAGATATTTAACTTTGTGTACCCTAATATTTTATTATAAAGTGAAAAAAGACAACCTGGCCCAGACGGGACTTGAACCCGCAACCTTTGCCTAATCCAGGGCCTTTGCCCTTTGTGACCCTGTTCAATGGCACACCATTCAACAGTACCGGTGGAACAGTCGTAGGACATTTACCGCGAGCCTCAAAGACCATGATTTGACTCTTGTGAGCGTTGTATACTAATCCGTGCGACGTACAATAATTTTCACAAATAGATATCATACGCCGGATCCCACAAGGCGAGGCACTCAACAAAGCCATATCATCGGCGTAGCTGATATTATTTACAGAGACCCCATCGATGTAACAGCCGACTGGTTCTCCGCTGAGTACCTCGACAAGTTCATTAACGTACAAATTGAAGAGCGTCGGCGAGCTTAACCCCCCCTGCCTCACGCCACACTCCAATCCATAGTTCCATACGCTTCCGATAGCATACCCGCCCACCGTATCTGGTTGATCTGGCCCCCATACCAATATCTGAGTGTGTCAATTAACTCAGGAGCAACTCCTGCTCTTTCCAATTTACTCCAAAGAATATCATAGGAGACCAGATCGAACGCACGGGAGAGGTCCAGAAAAGAGGCATATACAGGAGTATTCCTGTCCGCATAGTACCTGACAGTCCACTTAAGTGCTAAAATGGCACTTTCCGTAGATAGCCCAGCTCGGAAGCCAAATTGGTTATCGTGCACGCGTAGGTATGTATTCAGCTGTGTATTAAGTAGACTATCAAGCACTTTTGCAATCACCGTCGCCAGGGAAATAGGCCTATAGTTATCCGGGTCAGAAATGTCACCCGATTTATTTTTAAGAATCGGTGTAACCACAGTTTTAATCATCTTACCAGGCAAGTAGGCATGACTCACACACAGGTTCAAAAGCATCGCCAACACTCTTGGCAGATGAGGTCCCGCATATCTTAAGTGTTCTATGCTCAAACTATCATGACCTGGGGACTTGCCTCTAGACATTGTACTAATTACATCGCTAATCTCCCTGGCTGTGAATCTTGTACCCAGGTCACTACCGTCCACCCTATCCCGCACGAACACAGAGGACCCCAGCGGCGATTTCACCTTAAAGTGTTCCCTAAATAGTTCTGCTATGCGAGTCGGATCACACTCTCCATTGACCGACACAGGGAGACCCGGCTTGGGGCTTAGGCGGTTCGTATGTTTCCAAAAGGAACGAAAATCATTACTCGCATGATGTGATGCTAAGATGTCAATTTTTATCTGTTCTTCATTCCTCTGGCACCATCTTAAACGCGACTTAAATATTCGACTGCTCTCGCACATTTCATCGAAAACAGGGCCTCCAGGTTTACCCATGTCCAGCCACCTACCAAGTTTCTGCCTTGCCTCCCTGTGAGCGTCAGCTACATGCCTATTCCAACCAACCACCACCCGTCTCCTACTGGTCCCACCCACGCGGCCGACTAACGCGGACTCACTGAGAGCGCTGACAATATCCCTGTACAGTTGGTCTACAATACTGTGGTGCTCCTGACTCCTACACAATTTATCACAGCAATTTCTCAGTTGGTTCGGAAAGTCAATGTAACCTAGCTTTTTGTGGCAGGCATCTCTGTAGTGCTGTATTTGTGTAGGATTTCTTTCACCCCAGACGACCAGATTTACATTGTTAGTAATCTCAAAACATTCAGTAAATGTACCGTTTAAAACACATTCCACCACAAGAGGATAGTGGTCAGACCACAGAGTATCATATTTAATATATGCGTGCACGACCGAGTCACGCGCAGCTTTAGTAACTAGGCAATGGTCCAACCACGACCTCGTGCCGTGGGCCTCACTCACAAAACTAAATGTGTTGGAATGAACACCTAACTACTCTGTGTCCACACAGCTCCATTCGAAATCCCTACAATAATTTGACATTTCATTATAAAATAGTCCACCCGGATGGGCGTTCAAATCTCCTAGCACATAGCAATACGCAATATTTGTACTGTCAATAATTGCACTCACCCGACTCAAGCAATCCGTGAATTCCACTATGTTTGCCCTAATTTCAACTGGCATATAAACACTAATCACTAGTATGGAACGTTGGTTTAACGTTATCTTTACCGCACACATACGCGTACTACCACACTCAACGATCGACACATTCGGAAACGAGCTCTTTCTCCACAGCAGGGCTACACCTCCGTATAGTCGACCACGAAGTATCTCCTTCGTCGTATCCACCGCCGAAACGCCAGTACATCCAAAGTCTGCACTAATTAAATGTAAATAGGCCATATCATCATGCAGAAGCCAAGTCTCCTGAAGCGCGATTATGTCCAAGTCACAGCATAAGTCTCTTATACTCTCAATCGATCGCTTATCATTTTTACAATTGAAACTAGCAAGTTTGTAGGTGCTTTTATTCATTATCAGTTTTGTTTGGGCCGATATCTGAGCGCACTTGCCCTTTCATAGACTTTGTTTTGAAGTGCACAAAACGCCTAAAAATAACACCTCTTGGCCACAGACTGTTGTCCATAAACAGATGCTCCAGGGATTCCGGTACGAAAAATTTAAAGGCATTATACGTAGACTGTTTTTGCATAGCAATCCTTTCAAATCGAACTAATACACCTATCCTACTATGTATATATTTCTCTATATCGCTTTCAAGTGTATCAACATGCACATTGGATATGAATATTGGAATCATTCTATCCGCTGCTTTAAAAGCCCCGGTTGCCACAGTATCACTTGCAATACCTCTTGGGCCCAGGAAACGATTCCTATTAGAAGACCTGCGGCCCTTAACTAAGGTCCATTGTCCTTCATTCTCAGATCCTTGTTGTGGATGATCTTTGCAAGTACTCAAAATTGCCTGTTTGTAGCTCCTGTTCGTAGCTAATTCATCGCCCACTACGCTTACACTGGCTTGCTAGTAACTTCGAACAGCTGACTGAGATAACAGCGCGGGTGACGTCACCGGCACCGCGTCGCGCGCCCCGCCTCCAGTACAATGCGGTGACGATAAAACAGCTGCTGTAACGCCGTTTTTTCCGTTACGACTACCCTCATCTCGTTGAGCAATCAAAACTTTATCAAGCGTATTTTTCGGTATTTTTCTTCGCGGTGTAATTGATTCTACAATCTCGACATTACTGACCGCGCCAAGATCTGCAACAATTGTCTCACTCCCACTGTGTAAACAACCCGGACTCTTAGTGATTCTGTGGCGGGACCCGGATTTAATCCCCCCCAGAAGCCTTTTAACATCCTTGATCTCTTTACGCACTTCTTCGAGATGTTCAAGTGTCGCAACCGTGTCCCTGAACTCATTCAGATCTGTCCTGAGAAGTGTTAATCTTTTGAGGAGATCAGATACGTCAAGGTGGTCAAACGTTAAGGGGGCAATTTTTCCAGATTACGTGCCACAAAAACTGGTATTAGATCTGGATCAATTGACTTAAAAGCCCCTATTATGTCACTTAAAGACCGATTTCCTTTACCCTGCCCTTTCCGGTTCGGCTTACGTTTATCCACGGGCAAGGATTCAAACAGTAACAGCTTCGATTTTTCTATATCTTCTGTTTGAAAATTTGAGACACAGATCCTAATCAAACCTTCTTGATCGATTATAGATATTTTATTCTGTACATACGACAATAACTCGTCAACTACAATATTACAATTGCTACACTTTAGCACATTCATTTTGCGTAAGTAAACACGGCACAGCGGAGCACACACACGTCGCGGCGGAATGCGTGCGCGCACGAGACTGACTGATCAATGTAGGAAGCAATATCCTTCTGAATGAATCCCAAAAAAAGAAAAAAAAGGAAAATAGTACAATCCACAATGTCCCGCTCCCGCTCGCTACTCACTGCCACAGAAAGTTCAACAAGTCCGAACCCCTTTGAAATAGCAATAGCAACAATAAAAGTTTTGTGCCTTCCAAAATGAGTACAGCAAAAAGCAGCAACCTTGGTAACGCCTGAAAGTTCTTGCGAGCAATTACACTCAATCAGTTTTATTTGCCACTATAGATTTTCTAGTGTAATTTGGGGGTATAAAAAAATAATAATTGAAATCATTAGTGGTTACATATACAACAACAACAATCTATACATAAAAATAAATAAATGGTTTAAAAAACCCTAGAAAAATACGCTTTTATAATGCACGAAAAAAACAAAAATAAATTACGTGCTTTCAGTTATAATATTTGATTGTAAAAGCGTGGGGCGCTAGAACAGGAAAGACTTTCCTGGCGGAAGCTGCATGATGTCTTGTCAGATTAAGGATAAGGTCACATTTATAAAGCGTGTTTTTCTCGTGTTTTTAAACTATTAATCTACACTGTCACGCCTTTATGTATTTATTGTGACTTTTACTATTATTAATATCATTTTTAATTTCGGAAATGTATTAACAATGATAGGCTCTAATTGAAATGCATAACATACTTACTTAAAAAGTAAAGTAGTTAATCACGCCTACGCATTTTCAACACCCACTTTTGCCAGTTTTTCGTGACGCCCGCGTAATAGGAGCAAACCTATTAACGTTACGGATCTCCATTAGTTAATTAATCGATAGGTCCTTAAAGTTTCGGCATTCCGAGATATTGAATACAATATGTAGTAATCATGTAATAAAAATACAAACGCATATATCCCCAAGCGGGTTTTTAACGGTAACCAAAGATATCTCGTTCTCGAACAAGAACTTTACATTTTGCCACTGTTAACGTATTCCCCTCATGTATTTAGTTAATTGCCTGAAAGAAGAGGCGTTCCCTTTGGCAGCATAAACGTTATGCTTTTGTGCGACCTCATGCAGCTTTCGCCAGGATTTTTATTATATAAGGATTAGTATTAATAGGAATTTGCTTACTAAAAAGTCTTTCTTGTTCTAGCGCCCCACGCTTTTACAATCAAAAATTATAACTAAAAGCACATAGTTTACACTTCAGCCTAGAAATAGAGGCAACTTGAACGATCCATTCTTTATTTTTGTTTTTTTCGTGCATTATAAAAGCGTATTTTTCTAGGGTTTTTTAAACCATTTATTTATTTTATACTTTTTAGTCTCAACATTTATACCTTTACTAGCTGTTCCCTGCGGCTTCATCCGCGTAGAAGTCGTTATCGCATAAAAGCATTACCCTCCTTTCGCGCAGTCAGTTAAAAAGTAGCCTATGTCCTTCCCTTAAACTCAAACTATCTTTATAACTAACTAGCTGATGCGCGCGGCTTCGCCCGCGTGAAATTTGGTCCCCGTTCTCGCTTCCCGTGGGAACATTTTCCCGGGATAAAAAGTAGCCTATGTGTTATTCCGGACTATACTCTATCCCTGTACAAAATTTCAGCCATATCCATTCAGTCGTTAGAGAGTGATTGAGTAACAAACATCCAAACATCTAAACATCCAAACATCTTCACAAACTTTCACATTTATAATATTAGTAGGAAGTAGGATTTCATTAAAATCGTTTCAGTGGTTTAGGCGTGAAAACGTAACAGACAGACAGACGGAGTTACTTTCGCATTTATAATATTAGTAGGAATTTCTGTATTACATGGTGTTTTGTCTGAGTTCGATTAATGTGAAAATATTTGATTATTACTCTAATACATATACATTTTATGCAGGTACCTATGTCAATATTTACACTCAATATTAACTTCAATATATAACAGGTTTGTTATAACCTTAAACCCTAATCGTGGTCAAAGGTCATTACACGACTTTTCTAACAAATCCAAACACAGCTATGATACGATGTTCAATCATGAAGTTACAGTTCATATCTTACGACTCCATCATTAGATCAGTTTGACAGCACCATGTTATTGTATTGTTATCAGAACTACAAACATCTGCCAATTTTCATGACGCTACGATCCTTAGAGGCTGGTTAAATTAGCTACCTTAGATTCCACTTTTTCCATCGAAGTTTCAGTGCCTATCTTCCGGCTCCATCATCAATCAGTTTGACAGTACCATATTATTGTATTGTCATCAGAACTACATACAGCTGCCAATTTTCATGACCCTACGATTCTTGGAAGCTGGTTAAATTAGCTACCTTAGATTCCACTTGTTTTCAGTGCCTATCTTCCGGCTCCATCATCATATCAGTTCGACAGTACCCTATTATTGTATTGTCATCAGAACTACATACAGCTGCCAATTTTCATGACGCTACAATCCTTGGAAGCTGGTTAAATTAGCTACCTTAGATTCCACTTTTTCCATCGAAGTTTCAGTGCCTATCTTCCGGCTACATCATCATATCAGTTTGACAGTACCATATTATTGTATTGTCATCAGAACTACATACAGCTGCCAATTTTCATGACCCTACGATCCTTGGAAGCTGGTTAAATTAGCTAAGTACCTTAGATTCCACCTGTTTTCAGTGCCTATCTGCCGGCTCCATCATCATAACAGTTTGACAGTACCATATTATTGTATTGTCATCAAAACTACATACATCTGCCAATTTTCATGACGCTAGGATCCTTGGAAGATGGTTAAATTAGTTTCCTTAGATTCCATTACATTGTTAGTTACATACACGACGACCTAATAAAAGCGTATTAATAATGAAATGATAGAAAAGCCAAAACTGTACATTGGAAATATTAACAAAAAAATACTCGCTGGGTGTTCTACATAAGATACCGAAGCTGAAAATAGTTAGATTTTTTTTTGTCTGTTTGTCTGTTTGTTTGCTTTGCTTTGTCCGGAAGGATCTCGAAAGGTACTGAACAGATTTGGTTCAAATTTTGCCCAAATATTACTTAGGGGTATGGTCTTAAAATAGGCTATATATTATCACGCCACATATCCTAGGGGCTAAGCAGAGAGCACACACCATCACAACCGCTCTGAATACACTTGGTGACTTCTACAATGACAACCCCTTACGACCAAACCCGTCGAAAACACAATCCTGTGTATTTCACCTCCGAAATCGCGAAGCATCCAAAGCTCTCAGGCTGTCGTGGCAAGTCGTCAATATCGAGCATTGCTCAAATCCGCACTACCTCGGTGTAACCCTTGACAGAGCGCTGACTTACCGAAGTCACTGCTTTAACACGAAGCAAAAAGTAGGGACCAGAAACAACCTACTGAGGCGTCTCGCTTCGGCTTCTTGGGGAGCGGCTCCTGACGTCCTCCGGACAACCGGTCTCTCGCTGTCTTTCTCCGTGGGAGAGTACGCGTGCCCAGTGTGGCACCGTTCCGCCCATGCCAAACAAGTCGATGTGGCCTTAAATGATACATGTAGGATAATTACGGGCTGCTTCAGGCCTACCCCACTATATTTAGTGGGGTAGGCCTGAGGCAGCTAGCTAGCTAGCTGTACCCTCTGGCAGGTATAGCCCCACCAGATGTCCGGCGAGACGTAGCTTGTGCAGTGGAGAAGAAAAAACAACAGACAGATCCCCGCCACCCACTGTACAACTACGTGACTCCTCCCGTCCGTTTAAAAAGCCGCCGGAGCTTCATAAGAACCACTCCTGCCATAGACAGCCCCCCACGGCGGGCAAGAGAGCAGACCTGGGCAGACAAACACCCTGTCCCAGCAGGTTTCATCAGACCAAAAGAAAACCTGCCTACTGGTCATCATCTCCAGTGGCCAACTTGGAAGGCATTAAATCGCCTGCGGACCCAGGTTGGCCGTTGCAGGGAAAATTTGGCAAAATGGGGCTATATTGACGTGTCTCAAGTGCCCTGCGATTACGGGGCCCCATCCCAGTCCATGTCGCATTTGCTCTCTTGCCCACTATGCCCTTCCACCGGCACTACCGAGGACCTGTGTAGGGCAACGGACAGCGCTGTGGCTGTGGCCAAGTATTGGGCCGACGAAATCTAACATGAAGCCAGAGTATCTACTATTAGCCATTGACTCGAAGAAGAAGAAGCAGAGAGCAATGAAATGTTTAACCGTTGGATTGATTTAACTAAAACGTAGCAGGAATATTAGTAGGAGATAGGTTTTACACTCAGACAACATATTATTACGCTAAATTTTTTTTAGGAGCTCGGCAGAGAACAAGAAAATCTGTTTGTATATTTTTGCAAAATACAGAAATTACTGAATAATTTTAATTAATCTTTTATTTGAATAGCAATCTAGAGGTAGGATCTTTAAATAGGCTATATATTATCACGCTACATATTCTAGGGACTAGGCAGAGGGTAATGAAATATGTAAGTATGTGGATTGATTAAACTAAAACGTTGCAGGAATATTAGTAAGAGATCGGTTTTACACACCGGTTACATATTATCACGCTAAATATCTTGGAGGCCCGATAGAGAAAAATTAAATTCTGTGTTTGCTACGATATCCAGACGACTGATATACATACTTATATATTTCTAAATACATACATATTATACATAGAAAACACCCAAACTCCGAAACAAACATTTGTGGATCACACAACTAATTGGAACAACCCAGAAATCGAACCAAGCCCTTCGGCGCGACAGGCGGTATCACTACACCGACTACGCCACAGAGGCAGTCAATGAAATTATATTTCATATTCTTTCATATAATTATTCTAACGGCTTGACAGACACAAAATATATTTGTTTATGTATTTACGAGCAACAATCAAAAGTACCTAACTGTAAAGATTAGTAGTAGTAAATTATAGGCTTGATAAAGAACAATAATCAAATTCATTAGAGTACGTGTTTGTTTTTAAATATGCATTTAGTATATAACATAGTAAGTTTATCAGTTTTCTATATCTCATAGCTCACACTAATATAAATCAAATTTCAGGCTACGCTATACTAGGTATTGTACAAGCCATGCAATATGTGGTATACTTTTTCATAACGTGAAGGAAAATCCATCGTGGATGCTATGCCGGACTCCTACCAATTAAAAAACCGCACGTAACGCCTAACAGCCTATGGTTGGGAGCCCCGGGTAAGCCCTCGGAAGGATGTCCCAGGACTCCCAGCAGACCCACGGCCGCCACTGCGTCCTCGCCTAGGAGGTGGTTCGGGTGCTATGCCGCGTCTTTGGGGGTTTCGGGTGCGATCCCGCTTTTAAGGGGGGGGGGGGCGTGTGTGAACGCCTTCGGCGCGGACTGAATTATTTTACAATAGCCTTAATCATTAAGCTCTTTTGTCATTAAGCCAACACGCCAGTTTAGATTTACCCTCACATTCAAAGGGATCCTTGAATTCTAGGTTTTGCGAAAGTTGGGATGTCTCTCATTCCTGCACTAGAAAACCTTTAACATGGAAACTTGTGTGAAACATTCCTAACAGTATTCCTTCTCCCAAAGGAACCGCGCAAAATATCGAGATCAAAAGTATCCTAGAACCTTCCTCGGATTATAAGCTCTGATTGTACTAAGTTTCATTCAAATCCATTCAGTAACTTCGGCGTGATACTTATTCGGAATACAGACAGACAAACACACATGAAAAATGTAATTTCATTTTCGGCTTCAGTAGACTCTCGACCCTCAACAGTTTTACTATACCTATGTATAGACTAGCTAACCCTCGCAACTTCGTTTACGTCACATAAGATCTATGAAAGGAGAGGTATTTCTTCATCAGACTCATCAAGCAGCGTGTGAAACTGCCCCGTTTGCTTAATCAAAAAAGAGCTTAAAGATTAAGTCTATTCTAAAGCAATTCAGTCCACGCCTTTGGCACGGACTGAATTATTTTACAATACCATTAAGCAGCTCTTTTATGATTAAGCCAACACGCCACACAAACGTTGTTTATAATGAACATTCTTAAAACAACTTTACTGAAAAATGTTGAGCTTTGGCTACTGTGACATGGGTAGGTACATAAATTAAATCACCTTAAACATAATAAGTACATGCATACGGTCACGCCTTTATCCCCAAAGGGGTATCGAGGCATATTATATGTTTACCTTTTTTTAATTTGTCCCACGTAACGTAATAGGTGGTGAGCCGCATTGCCGTGTTGAAATGGACAGGCGTTAGTACTGCCTACTTTTGAAAATTATTAAATCTATAAGGTCTTCAACTTGGTTTAACGACTGCCATTTACTGGCTGCCGTTAGCGTTAGTGTTATCGTCTCAACTCTTCCGATTATGCGTAAAGTTTTCAGTCTGTGGCCCTAATCTAACAAACGTTTCGTATTCGCGCTTCACCATACTACTTACTCTTATAATTATTAAAGGGGCTAATTAATAAACACGTACGTCATATCGGCCTTGGACCCACTAAAACCATGAGGTCTCTTCCTATCCATCTAGCGCAGTCCTAGGGTATCCTTTAGAGGGCTTACCTGGGGCTCCCAATCGTAGGCTGTTATGTAGGATACGTGTGATTTTTACATTCATGTGGGATTTTCCCCACGTTAATAAAATCCATCTAGCGCATAACTCCCCGGGTAAGTTGGAGGATGTCCTAAATTTGTTCCCACATTTTGGTTACGACTTTTCCTAGAGGCTCAAATAGAATACGGTTCAAACTTTGCTTATAACATAATTTCCACCCGGACGAAGTCGCGGGTAACAGCTAGTACGTTATATAATTGTTATAAAAACTGAGGGGATTAAAGAAAAAATCTAGCCGTAAAATATTGTCATAAAGATTTATATCTATTTTATGACAAGTTTTTATGAGGATTAAACCAATTTATTAAGATACAAAAAGTATATTACTTCTTAAGATTTTTGCAATATTTCTCATTTATCGATTGAACAAAGTTTTCCTAATCGTGTTTTGAACCGTTAAAAAAACATATAAAAAGTATATAATAAATTACAATAAAAAAGTTTTATCAGATCAAATCAAAAAATATTTCCTAGTATAAAGTTTAACCTAAGATGAGTCCCTTTCGAATAGGTAAGCCTTAATATAGCAAGTAATATGACATTACACAACTGATTAACACACATAAGTACCTACGTATATGTAATTATTATGCTAAAAGTATATACATTTATTGTTAAAAATTACAGAGAAACATAATTATTACATATCTATATAGAAGCGCTCGTGGCCCCGCGAACTCAGTGTTCTGTAAACGATCACTGCAGTAAGCAACTTTCACTGTGGCCGGTCCATGGATGGGTGACCATCCATGTGATCACTTTGTGGCATTTATTTGAGCGTTTCCGTGCTTCGGAAGGCACGTTAAGCCGTTGGTCCCGGTTGCCAGTAAAATGGCAGTCGTTAAGCTAAGTTGAAGGCTTTATTTCAACAGCAGGCAGTCACAACCTGCGCCTGTCCATTTAAACACGGCAATACGGCTCACCACCTATTACGTGGGACAAATTATACAAAGGTGAAATGTGGGCATATGATATGCCTCTGCCTACCCCTTCGGGGATAAAGGCGTGACCATATGTATGTATGTATGTATATTTACATTATTACTATCTAAACTAAACCTAAATAAGGCCCCCGTGGCATTGTGCCCAAAAGACTAGCAGCATTCCCCCTTTGAATAGCAATGCCTATTCGTTGAGCGAGAAAACTGCCAGCCCTTGGGTCACCAGTTGACTCCACAAGGCGCTTTTTCAAATTCTTGAAAAATTTTTGCGCATTGGGACCCCATGGACCTAGGGTCTCGACACCGACTGGACAAAAACGATACGATGAGTCGAGACCCTTATATTTATTAATTTTAATATTTTCAGCCGCTTCCGCTGCTGCACTGGCTTTTAATTTTGTTTTAGGAAGATGGGACGGGGCTAGAGTGTCAACACAAGTTGCATCCCACACCAGGACCCGACCCATCTCCCACGGTATCAAAGTTATACCATCCGGTCTCTTGCCATCGTCCCTGAAAACGCCGTTTGGCTCTAAGAGCGCAGGCACATTGGCGGTGGCAAGAGCACGGCGGATGATGTCATTCAGCGCAGCGTGGCGTGAGAAGAGGCCTGCGCTCTTTAAACATGAAAGACCATGATGCCCCAAAGTGCCAACGTTAAAACCGCAGGGGCATCGATGTGGAGCGCAAAGCGTGACGCCAAGTCTCAAACCAACTGAAATTCTTAGGATGTCCGGTTCCAAAAAAGTTCCGGTGTTGGCTGTAGGGAAAGCTTTCAACCAATCACCGGATTCCTTTCTACTGAGCGCTAATAATCTGGCCCGATCCGGGCCTAAGCTAGCATTTAAAAAGGAGTCAAAGGTTAATTTTGACATAGCGTCGTCCCAGCTCCGTTGTAAATTTGGATGGGTGGGTAAATTTTGTCCCGGACAAGCCATTAGCCAGGCATTCTTGGCATCTGTAAGGCCAGTCGTCTCATAGTCTGTAAGACAATTCGTCAGAATTTTACCTACGAGACCCGACGTGGCATGTACAGATGACAAAAAGGCTGGCAAAGCCACACTAGAAATTTTGCGGATCCCTAGCCCACTATATTTAATGGGAAGAGATGCCTGGGACCAAGATTGTTCGCTCAGTTGTATATTGAGAATTGATTCCAAAGAAGATTTGATTAGCGAATCAATAGAAAATAAATGACTTTGATGTTTCCAAAAAGGACAACAGCGAAGCAAATAAATAGATTTGGGAACAAACATACAAAATTTCAGAATTGTGATTGCGTAATGTGAACTAATAGAATGTAGCCGATCTACATTGGATTCAAATTTTGAAATTTTTTGTGCTATTAACTCGGGAATAGCATCTTCAAATATAGGGGACCCTAGGAGGTAAAGATTCTCTCTGCTAACAATTTTAATATTCGGACATAGGGAATTGAATTTTTCAACGAGTTCCGAATTAATGTGATTATTATGAATATATAATTCACACTTATTAAAATTTAATTCCAAACCAATTAAATGAAATTTATTTTTAATTTCTATAAGATCTGACAGAACAGAAACTGCATCACCTCCAAGAGTCCCGTCATCTAAATACCAGACGTTAAATTTTGACTTTAAATTTTGAATGATGGGGTTAATGGCTAGGCTGAAAATGGCTGGTCCGAGGGGATCACCCTGCTGGCAACGGACTTCAGAAGAAAGTTCGTTGCATTTATACATTAATTTGGAAGGTTCGTGATAACAGTTAAGTAAATAGTTATAAATTTCAGGAACATTGCTTCTAATTTCTGACAGCAGGATGTGACATCCTGGTTTACCGAATTAAAAGCATTTTTGACATCAATTTTCAGCAAAACCTCACACTCACCTTTATTAAGGTAGGTGCGTAAAGCGTGGACCGCCGCCTCACACCCACCTTTGGTACCAAACCCTAATTGAGTCGGTTCAAATTTTTGTTGTAATTTTGACAAGATGTATCGGACAGAAATTTTGGATGCTAAACGCCTAAAAGTGGACCCAACAGCAATAGGACGGACTCCTCCGTCTTTTTTAGTGAGAGCAATGAGATTAGCTCCATAGATAACAGGAGCGATCTCAGGGTTAATGTTACCAGAGAGCATGAGGTTTACTAATTTTGTTTAACAACCGATGAGGTGCTTACCTGCATCACCCACACAGTGAGAGGTTAGGTCTTTTAGGTGTTGTGGAGAAAGACCGTCAAGACCAGCTGCTGATCCGACTTTAAAAGCATTAATGGCACTCACTGTGTCCTTATCCTGTGCAAGTAAACACACATCGGGTGATGTAGGCGGGTCCAGAACGTAGTCCGAGACTGGAGCTGAGGGATGTTTTGTCTGTAAAGACGTAAGGGTATCTGTTGTATCTGGAGACAGTACATCACTTGAAAACAGGAGACGTGCGGCTCCTTTTAAATCTCCGTCGCTAACTTTTGCTTCTACGAGCTTGTTAACATTATAAATCTTTTTGTTATAATTTCCAGTAAAACAGCAATTTTGAGTCGGAAGTGTGGGGTTAGAACAATAATTTTTAATTTTTTGTGTGAGAGATATAGTCTCGTCACTAAATTTAGCATGTAATACTTTATAAGGAAATAGCAAAAGATTTTGCCAATTTTCAATGCTATTACTATCCAAACACTGCGTTATAAATTGAGACAAAAGTGTAGCGACAGAGATCCTGGCACCACGAGGAATTCGTTTAACTAAACTTACATTATTTTTTAAATTACTCAAAAGGTGATGAAAAGGCGTGCCAGAAGGGTTACTATCAGATGGAATAGAAGCATGAGGTTGTGCGAAATTATCTGAAAGTAACGTTGTTGAGTTTTGGCTGGGGCATTTATGTAATTTTGATATATGTATACGAAGTCCTCGAGCACTTTTAAAAGATTTTAAACAAATGGAACAAGAAAAAGTATAAAGTGACGTACCATCTTCCGATTGCGTCAAGCTTTGCATTTACTTATTATTAGATATTATAAAACAGAAACTACAAAAACAAACACAAATAAAAATACAATAAAAATAAAAATAATCGTATTGAAATATTTATTACCAAAAAGAAAACTCCGAAACAAAGATTTCGTAGATTACACAAATAGATTCGTACCCAAGACCTTGGTTCGGAACCGAACCATTGCGCAACCGGATCAATTAGAAAATCAACCATTTTCTTGTTTACATAATTTTTAGGGTCCGTATCCAAAGGGTAAAAACGGGCCCCTATTACTGAGACATCGCTGTCCGTTTGTCTGTCTGACTGTCACCAGGCTGTATCTCATGAACTGTGATTGCTTGACAGTAGACAACTGGAATTTCACAGATGATTTAAGTATTTCTATTGCCCCTAAAACAAAGAAAAACTTAAAACAGAAAAATAATAATTAATAGTTAAGGGGGGCTTCAATACAAATAACGTTTTTTTTTGTTCGCCGTTGCTGTTTTTTGGTACGAAACCTTCTGTGCGCGAATTTCTTTCGCACTTGACTGGTTTTTTTTCGTAATACTCAACTTATTATGCTATACTTACCTGTTATTTTCCTTAAGGAAAGACAACCTGCTTCTTTAGTAAAAAAATAGCTTTGTAAAATTATTCTTCTCCTATCTATTTGAGGACAGTGTTTAATTTATTGTAGTTGAGAACGCACGTGCTTAGTAATTATCGATACCATCTTGACTTTTTTATGCAAGACCCGTTATTGAATCCAGTACAAGTATATTTTATATAAGTACACTTTTGAAAAATCGTTTAATCAGGAGTAATAATACAATTTCGTGTGCATAATTTTCAGTGGTGTATCATATAAGATTGAAAATATGGGAGATATATACTTTTGGAGACAGGTATTTTTCTAAGCCCCTTACTAATTTTAAAAAAGTATATATTTGTATTTATGTATCTAGCGAATAAATTCAATAACTACTGGACCGATTTAGAATAAACCGGCCAAGCGCGAGTTGGACTCGCCCATGAAGGGTTTCGTAGCAGCTAGTAACATAATATAAAAGTTCTTATAGTTCGTTGTTGTTCACATGTTACATATTTTAACACGTTCGCAGTGGTAGTGATTTTTCTAACCGAAAATTGCGGTTTATGACGTGTTAAAAAAAAACTACCAGCTCTATCTCGTTCCAACCAATTTTCGTTGGTAGTTTATATGGCAATGTACATCATACATTTTTTTTAGATTTATCATTCTCTTAGTTTAGAAGTCAGAGGGGGGGGGACACACATTTTTCCACTTTGGAAGTGTCTCTTGCGCAAACTTTTCTCTGTAGAAAAAATGATTTTAGGAACCTCAATAGCATTTTGGAAGGCCTGTCTATAGATACCCCACACGTATGGATTTGAAGAAAAAAAAAATTTTGAGTTTCAGTTCTGAGTATGGGGACCCCCAAAACTTACTGTTTTTTTTTCTAGTTTTATATAAGAATCTTAATGCGGTTCACAGAATACATCTAGTTACCAAGTTTCAATAGCATAGGCCTTATAGTTTCGGAGAAAAGTGGCTGTGACACACGGACGGGCAGACAGACAGACAGACAGACAGACAGACATGACGAATCTATAAGGGTTCCGTTTTTGCCATTTGGCTACGAAACCCTAAAAAGGGTTTGCCATTAAAGCTAGATTATATATATTATGCAGATACTATGCTATATTATATTCCTGTATTCCCACGGGAACTTCGGCGATGTAACTGCGTGAGGTCCACTAGCTTTACATAATAATTATTATTTTTATGGTCTAAGATCCCGCTATAGAACGATTTTCAACGAGCTGGTTAATGGATAAAAATAATTTTATATTCAATGAAATATGTCAATAAATAAATTGCAGATGGGTTGCCTTTTTTTTTTTTTTTTTGTTTAACGTGAGGGAAAATCCTCATAGGATGTTATGCCGGACTCTTACCGACTAAAAAACCTCACGCCACGCCTAACAGCCTATGGTTGAGAGCCCCGGGTAAGCCCTCAGGAAGAATGTCCCGTGACTCCCAACAGACCTACGGCCGCCAATGCAGCCTCGCCCAGGGGGTGGTTCGGGTGCAATCCCGCGTCTATGGGGGATTTCGGGTGTGACCCCGCTTCTAAGGGGGGCGTGCGTGAGTTGCTCACGTCACGCTGCCGTCATGGGCCTGCTTCTGTAAGGACGGTGAGCGGCCCTCTCACCGTCCTCAGACCCCCGGTCATGGAGGCCGATAGTCCTCGGCGAAGACACGTCGGCGGCGCCCAGGGCGCCGACTGCGGAACTCGGGTGGAGAGTTCTCTCCCGCACCCGGCCCGCCGCCTCCTTCGCGAGCATGACCTGCTCGCAGAAAGAGGCGGCGCAGTCCCACTTACTCCCGCTGGAGAGCATGGCTCGCACCATGGCCTCGAGCGAGAGAGTGTCCACGCCCAGACCCACTACGAGGACCTGGCGCTGTTGTGCCCACGCCGTGCACTCCACCAGAGTCAGATGGGTTGCCTAAAAAATTTCATTGATCACCAGTGAAATGTTTTTTTTTGTAATTCTTGATAAATCATATTCTGGACTGCCTGGGTCGCCTAAAATTGGTTGCCTAAAAAAATTCTGTCCAGAATATGATTTATCAAGAATTAAAAAAAAATAAACATTTCACTGGTGATCAATGAAATAATCAATGGTGGATTCAATGCAATAATCTTTATACATATTTTAATTAACTTTAATTCATTAACGAAACCGCTGTAAGTTACTAGGATTACTTGTTTATACCTGCGTACCCAAGAGTTGTGACGCGAAAAAAATCGACAACCTAACATTTGCATATCCTATGGGCGTTGTACTTTCAATTGGTACCTGGCTCGACTTCAACAACTTCGATTTTTTTATCATTTCGGTGGACATTTTTTATTTTTTTAGTTTTCTTAGATTTTAACTACAGTTCAAAAACTCTGTTTTCAACGTGATAAGAATCAGCTCTCCTCTCCGAGCCGGTCTGTGTGAACGGACCCTAAGTATATTTTCATATTTTAGACGATACAAAGTGTAAAAATATTTTTATAGCGTTTTATAGTGCTTTTTTTGAAGCTATTTCGGACATCAGAGATATTGCAAAGTAAGTATTTTTTATATTTTTAACTTTTTCTTCCAGATATTTTCCAATTTATATTTGAAAAAACTAAACATACTTTATCATATAAAATAAAATTATATTGCTCTGAAAAACTTGACAATTGATATGGTAAACTGTAGTTTCATATTGGTGTCGCCAATTGGGGCCAATGGGCACATTAGTGGTAAATAATTCGTATTTTTGTCCACAGATCAATATCGTGTAAACAAAGACCCAATGGGTATTCTACATCCGTAATGAATACTATGTCCTCTCTGAAGCTCTTGAAGCTGAGATCGATGAAGAAAAATGATGTTTGCAGATAAGATTTAGTTGCTATTCCTCTGAAACCTGTACTTACCGACTAAAAAGTAGGTGATGCAGAGAACGTACAAAGCTATAGTGGCTATAGTATGCAAAAAGACATACCGGGGAAAGTCAAAATATTTTACTGTATTTCAATAGCTTTGCGCAAAAATGTAAACAAACACATTTGATCCTATATATCCATAGTTACTTGCAATTGAGTATTCACCCTGATTTTATTCCAGTATCGAGGAGTCCTACAGTGTTCTTACAATCATTTCGACACCAAATGACTTCTTTATGATAGTTTATTTTCATTTAAAATACCTACTCAGGATAGTAAAATATTCAATGATTTGTCATGCTATATTTTTCTACTCATCTGTCTTAGACAACGATTGTCAAAACATGACATGTTTACATTATTGCCAGATCGGACAGGATTGGACTATACGAATGCAGATAAAGGGAATTGGGACAGATTACTTACCGACTAAAAAGTAGGTGATGCAGAGAACGTACAAAGCTATAGTGGCTATAGTATGCAAAAAGACATACCGGGGAAAGTCAAAATATTTTACTGTATTTCAATAGCTTTGCGCAAAAATGTAAACAAACACATTTGATCCTATATATCCATAGTTACTTGCAATTGAGTATTCACCCTGATTTTATTCCAGTATCGAGGAGTCCTACAGTGTTCTTACAATCATTTCGACACCAAATGACTTCTTTATGATAGTTTATTTTCATTTAAAATACCTACTCAGGATAGTAAAATATTCAATGATTTGTCATGCTATATTTTTCTACTCATCTGTCTTAGACAACGATTGTCAAAACATGACATGTTTACATTATTGCCAGATCGGACAGGATTGGACTATACGAATGCAGATAAAGGGAATTGGGACAGTAACAATAAAGAAGCTACTAGCTGTAAACAAGAATCGAAGAACTGGTTTTGAGGGGCCCTTTGGCAATCTGAGCCTACTTATCCTATGGTTTCCACAAACGCAAATGTACAGGCGTGAATTGATAACTTGAAATTCAATGGATTTTGTTACGCGTACGACGTACACTGTGGAACTTTTCCAGGACCCAATACAACTGAGCTGTTAGACTCCAGAATAGTAAAGCTTTTACTCGACTGACTGGGAACCAATCCGCAAGACGTGTATTTTGACAATTTGTTTACCAATTTTGCTTTTTTCCGAGATCTTCAGGAAGTTGGCTACCCTGAAAGAGGTACTATTTGCGTAGGCAGGAAAAAGAGTAATAGTTTTAGTATAAGATATAAAGGAGAAAAACCGCATCGAGTTTGACTACCATTGACCCTCGGTTTACCACTGTTGACCGAAATTCATTTGATCATTTGACGTGTGACCGAAAAAACATTATGCCATTCTACTACTGATCGAATGAACAATTGACCAAAAAAGTTTTTATCGAACAAACATTTGGCATTTTTACTACTGATCGAATGAACGTTTGGTCGAAAAACGGTTGACTAAAGATTTATTTTAACAGAGGCTGTATCAAAATGGCTAGGTTAGGTTAGGTTAGAACTGCGACCACAACGCACGAGCCGAGAGAGCGAAGCGAGCGTGCCGCGGCAGCGGCCGGCGAGTGCCAGTACCGAATTCTACTTATTTCGCTTTTGTTTGTTAAAATATTCTTGAGTCAATTGTTTTTCGACCAAACGTTCATTCGATCAGTAGTAAAAATACCAAATGTTTGTTCAATAAAAACTCTTTTGGTCAAATGTTCATTCGATCAAAAGTAGTATGACCTAATGTTTTTTCGGTTACACGTCAAATGATCAAATTAATTTCGGTCAACAGTGGTAAACCCATTGACCCTAGGTCAATCAGAATTTCGATGTCTGTTGACTGGGCAACGGTATCTGTGCGATGTGGTCAAACTACGACAGCGATTTTTTTTTTTATATAAACAATGAAAAAAAAATTGTTTTTTTTGTGCTTTTCTAATAATGATATTAGTTTCCAATAAATAATAAAGAAATTTCAGTATTTCCATGGCTGAGTATTATTTGGGTCCAAATGGGACGAAAAGAAAAAATATGATCTGTCGGCTGTGGTGTGGCAAGTCTGTAAATATAAGACATACATGGATGTGTTCTTAGGAACCATGTCATCGATTTTAGAGAAAGGAAGATGTGTATGCACACAGATTTAAAAAAAGCTCTTGCACAGTATCTTGTCCAATTCAACCATACCAAAACACAAGTTTATGCTTTCACCGCAAAAAAGACCCCATTCACTGTGGCGCCACAATTTCAGGGCACATCTCTCACCATCTCTGAAAGTATAGGGATCCTTGGTGTTGACATCTCCAGTGATGTGCAGTTCTACAGTCACTTGGAGGGCAAGGCCAAGCTGGCGTTCAGGAAGCTCGGAGTGCTCAGAAGGGCGCGGCGATACTTTACTGCGGCGCAAGCACTGCTTCTCTATAAATCGCAAGTGCGTCCGCATATGGAGTACTGCTTTCACCTCTGGGCGGCGGCACCCGAATACCAGCTTCGTCCATTTGACTCGGTGCAAAGGCGAGCTATGAGAGTTGTCAGCGATCCCATACTTGCAGGTGGTGTGGAACCTCTTAGTGACAGGAGAGACTTTGCTTCTCTGTGTGTGTTCTACCGCCTGTACAACGGCTTGTGCTCTGAAGAATTGTTTGATACGATGCCTACGGCTACCGGCACGGTGAGATCTAATAGAGGCTTTCTTCCGCGTATGCTTAGGTTGTGGAATGATCTCCCTGCTTCGGTTTTCCCAAACGCCTACATTAAGGGGTTCTTCAAAAGGGGACTTAGAAGGTTTTTAAAGAGTCGGCAGCGCGATTGTGGCGCCTCTGGTATTGCAAACGTCCATAGGCTGCGGTGACCACCGGTACATCTGGTGGGGCTGTATGCTTGTCTGCCACTCTAGTGGTATAAAAAAAAAAGTATGGGACCAGAACACGGCCGTTTCGAAAAAAAAAACTTACATTAGTTCTATTAGTAGGTACCGATATACTGATATCGATTGTATAAGCCATAAGCAGAAAACCTTACTCTGAAACGCGCATTTTCGAAGCGCAAACCATTGTTTCATGCAACGTTCAACTCGTTAACTATAATTCAGTTTAATTCAATTCTTTATTATCTTACTATTGCGTTTTGTAATAATATAATTCTATATTATATACATAGTTCATCTCTGCCTACTACCTGAAGGCAAAATGCAAAGTATAGTCCATTCATAGTTAATTTACCTCTAGCTGTGAGGTTGGCTTCATTGATTTTCGTGTTACCTTAGTAAGGTTGTGTTTTTCCCATGTACTCTCCAACCTTAAGTCGAAACTTATTTTATTCTTTTGCAGCGGTTTCTTTTTGGGTATGGAATTATTTGAGACTAGCTGACCCGCGCAACCTCGTTTGCGTCTCATTAGAGAGAGAGAGAGAGAGACCGAGAGAAAGAGCGCTATTATTTTGATATCATGTTTCCCGTCATTTACCCCCGTTGCGTTTACTCCCGTCGCATCGCTACTATTCATTATTTTTGAAATAATTAACGTTACTGTGATCGAAAACCTCCCAAGTACGCGAGATAGCACCCAAACCCACTTAGGTGAGGCCATAGTGGTAGCCGTAGGTCTGTTGGAAGTTCTGGGTTGACTACCGAGGGCTTACCCGGGGCTCCCAACCGTAGGCTGTTATGCAGGATTTTATTTATTTCTTTATTTAATTTATTTAAAGCTTTAATTAATTCCATACTGATTTATAAATAACAATAACATAATAACAATTTACAAAGCAATTAATTTACAATGTAATACATGTTAGCAATACTAATTGTTCTATTTTTTTTTTTTTTTAATTACTACTTAAATCATTAATTTAAAACATTTCAATCAATTCTATATAAAATCATAAATAACAATAAGATATTAACAATTTACAATGATAAAAACGTTAGCAATATTAATCAATCATTTCTTTTTATAATTATATACTTAAATCATTAATTTAAAACATTAGATTATTATTTAACATTAGATTATTTTTACAACATGCATATAACTCATAACATTGATACGCTTCATTGTATGGACCCCCTTTGGGTAAAAGCCTCCTCCAAGGTAAGCCACTTTTCTCTGTCTTTGGCCACATTTAGCCAATCTCTACCTGCGATTGCCGCTATTTCGTCTGCCCAACGGGCGCGCGGGCGACCTCTCGCTCTACTTCCTGGCGGCCCCTGCCATACCACCGATCGCCGAGTCCACCTGTCGTCGGCGCTCCTAGCCAAGTGACCAGCCCATTTCCACTTTCTTTGTAACGAATATTTTAACGCATCTATTACTTGGGTTTTTTTGCGAATAACCGTGTTTCTCACCTTATCTTTGATTTTTAAGCCAATGATGCTTCTTTCAATTCTTCTTTGAGTGGTCTGGATTTTGTTCATTGTTTTTACATCAAAATTCCATGTTTGGCACCCGTAGGTTAGGCATGGCAGTATGGTTGTATCCATTACTAATTTCTTTATTGATAAGGGCAGTTGCGACTTAAATATTTCCTTTTGGGCCCAGAACTTCTTCCAAGTGACAGCGACTCTACGGTCCACCTCGTCTAAGTTTCTATCTTTGTTAAAAGATATTTGCTTCCCAAGATATATATAACTATCAACAAATTCGAGTGGTATATTGTTAATCGAGATTGTTGACTTATGATGATTAGTCATGAGTTTTGTTTTTTCGAGATTTATTTCCAAATTATGCAGGATACGTGTGGTTTTTAGTCTTTAACAGTCCGGCATAGCATATATGTAGGAATTTCCTCTTTGATGTTTTCCGTTTTCGAAACATTTCTCATTGCTGCACCGCTCCTATTCATCTTAACATTATGTTATGTAGCCTTAAGCCATTGTCAATAAATGTACCTACTCACTATCGAACAGTTAAAGAGTTTTTGAAACCCTACCAGTAGTTTCAGTAAGGCTTGCCCTGGTATGATGTGATAATGGTCCCTTTGCAGCGTGTGTCCAATCCAGCTACACTTCCGACGTTTGATCTGTTGGTGGATAGGGGTCTCACTACAGCGTTCCAATAGGCTTACGTTGGTGATTTTCTCGGGCCCGTATATACCGAGGATCCGTTGGAGGCAGCGGTTGACTAAGACTTGTAGCTAGTAGCTGGTGCGAAATGTCTTTAGTGACCTTCCATGTCTCGCATCCGTATAGCAGTTAGCAGTACAGTTTTAACGTTTACTTTGTTTTGAGTTTCACTCTTCGAGTCCATTTTCGTGACTGCCTACGGGCCGCAGCTGTGTGAAGGTTGTTCTAGCCTTGGCGAGTCTCGAAATGATGTAGGGTACTCTTTTATTCCATCAATTTCTGACACGACACTCCCGAGGTACGTGAATTAGTGCCTCCACCGCATCTCCTGCGTCTGTCGATTTTATTTTCAGTCCAGCCATTCGCTGCCTCATCCTGCACGTTGTCCTGCAGACATGCATGACGGCGTGGCCTGGAGGATTTAAATGACGCCAATGACCTGTGCCTGCTGAGGCACAGGTCATCGGCGTCATTTAAATCCTCCAGAATATCAGGATAGTCCCCATTCTATGCCGCGCCGCTTGTTCTTTGCGGTATTCAGCATTATACCATCTATTTTCTATGGATGGTTGTTAACTATCCTGTTATTTTCATAACGATTCTCTAAGGTAGGTACAGTATGTATTTTCAAAAGAGTTTGTGAACTCTATGTTTAATTTCTTTCCCAGAATATTGATGACATTTGATAGATGTCATTTTAACATTAATACATGTAATAAAATTCTAACACGCTGGTGTTTGTATGAAAATTGTTTATACTGAGGAAAATTCTATACTGAGGAATAATAGCTTTAATCAATAAGCTCTATTTTGATTAAGCAAACCGGGCAGATTCACATGCTACTTGATGAGTATGATTAATAAATACCTCTTATTTCATAGACCTCATGTGACGTAAACAAAGTTGCGAGGGTCAGCTAGTTCAAAAATAAAACAATAGGTTTCTTCTTACCTACTTAAAAACTATTTTTACAAATTTTATGGTGATAGGTAATAGACATTCTTTGAAATGTGCATTTATGGTATTGTTGTGACTTTTATGACACGTTTAAAGTACATAGGTATGGGATAGATGGCGCTCGCGGCTACGTCAGCGTGAAATTTTACTTCCCGCTTCCCATGGGAACGTACTCCCGGGATAAAAAGTAGCCTATGTGTTATTCCAGACTATACTCTATCCCTGTACCAAATTTCAGCCAGATCCATTCAGCCGTTAGAGCGTGATTGAGTAACAAACATGCAAATATCCAAACATCTTCACAAACTTTCACATTTATAATATTAGTAGGATTAGTAGGATTATAAGATGTAATCGTTAGCACGAAAATTGGTTTGAACGAGATTGAGTTGGTAGTTTTTTTTTAATACTCATAAACCGCAATTTTCGGTTAGAAAAATCACTACCACTGCGAACGTGTTAGGTAAAACATTAATCAAAGTTACAACGAACTATAAGAACTTTTATATTATGTTACTTGCTGCTACGGAACCTTTCATGGGCGAGTCCAACTCGCACTTGGCCGGTATTTATTTATGTGTATATTATTTATGTTCGCCAACGGTTCGAGGCCTCCCGTCACCTCAGGACAACCAAATATTCGGATAGCACGTCTCTGCATAGCCTCAAGCGCGTCCAGCAAGTAGGTACCTCGCGAAGTCATCCCAAAGGTGAGAACAGTATACGACGCAGGGGCGAATCTGCGTCTTGTACAGTAAACATCTCTGATGTGGCGTGAAGTACCGTCTCACCTTATTTAGGACTCCTAGTTTCCGCGAGGCCAGCCCAATACAACGCTCTATGTAGTTTTTGTGATTGAGCTCACGCCGGACGTCTATACCAAGGATCTCTAGGTTGTCCTTTAGTGGAACCGTAATGCTCTGAAGAGAGGGTAGGGGTAGGAATGGGGACTTCTTAGCTGTAAACGCACACGCCTGTGTTTTCCCGGCGTTGAATTCGACCAGGTTGTCTGAACCCCATTGGGAAATGTGACCCAGGTCCCGGTCGGGATCCGCCACGAGTTGCCGTCTCTTCTCCTCCACGTCGTGTCGCCCATCCACTGGACGACCAGAATAGCTCCCATGCAGAGTACTACGAGTATCTAGAGTCTAACATATTTTTTTTCTGAACTAAATACTAGTTTGCGTAAGAGACACTTCCAAAGTGGAGAAATGTGCCCCCCCCCCCCCCTCTAACTTCTAAATTAAGAGAATAATAAATCTAAAAAATATATATAATGTACTGTCGAGCTCATAACTGCAATAGCACAACAATGCTCTATATGGTGTGGCGTGCATTCGGGCTGGTTTTGCGTGTACATATGTGTGTGTCTGTGTAATTTTTCATTGCAACCATACAGCAAAATATGATTAGTTCGTGCTAGACAAAGATAACGATATAATAATATATTCGTTTTCATAACTGAATTATTCTTTACAACTGCTGTGAGTCGTTAGATACTAATACAGTAATGTAACAACCTAGTAAATTAACTGATAGCTAAGTGGCTGAATCAAGATACTATTAATACATAGTGATTATAGATATTCGTGGTTCGATTCCAGCTTATTACAATTTTTTTATAATTAAAACAAAAATATAATTTTAAATATTGATAAAGTAATTTTGCATGAAGTTTCTAATAATAATCCTACTTAAGAAACATATTTTATTAATCAACCTGATATTAATTTATAACTGAAAAACAAAAAGTGTTTTTGCAAGATCGTAGGATTCGATCCATCAACCTTTGCATTTCCATTCCATACTAGAACTACTCGGCCACGGGTTGCTTAAGTAGTAACAACGTAATTATCGATAATATTCCTACGGAAGAACAGTTTACATTATGTGTGTGTGAATTGTCTTAAAAGAAAAAGGTCACAAGTAGCGCTAGAATGTTGACGCCATAGTTACGTAGGATTGCTACTGCAGTTATGAGCTCGATAGTACATTGCTATAAAAACTACCAACGAAAATTGGTTTGAACGAGATCTAAAAAGAAGTTTTTTTTTTAACGTCATAAACCGCAATTTTCGCTTAGAAAAATCACTACTACAGCGAAGGTGTTAAAACATCAATCAAAGTTACAACGAACTACAAGAACTTTTATGTTATGGTACTTGCTGCTACGGAACCCTTTATGGACAAGTTCGACTCGCACTTGGCCGGTTTGTTTTTTGTTCTGAAATTTATATTTTTCTTTTCTTCACTTTTTATTTTCCTTAACCCTATACTTGGCAGGACTGTGCATGATCAAAATTTTTATTATTTCTATAAAATTCGTGTTATTTAGGCACTAAAGAGAGGTAGATAAATAAAATAAAAATTTAAGGCAGTTTTAAATAGGGTTTTTTAATGTATCCTTGAGTGCACATTGCCTGGTACACAACAAATTAACCTTCAAATTTGAGCGTATCTGGAAAGATACATTGTCAAATATACAAACCACCAAACTAAACATAAAAAACAACAATTTAGGTAGGTATTTCTAAAAAAACTAAAATATACTGATTCTTCGCACTATTTCACAAGTGATCATTTAATCGTGTGTGTAATGTGAATTATGCGGGGAGGTTGGTTCGGAGTAAAAGGACAACAGCGTGATCTCCCAGGCGCTGGTTCGGATCCCCACCACCACGATGTTATCGGTGGTGAGTTGCGGGTATTGAATGACGTCCAACGCCGCGTCAAACACGACGATGGCCGCCTTCACAAACCCTCCCCGTTGCGCAGCGTTCTGGAAGACCCTTACGCCCTGGTATGCCTTCATCCTCTTCACGTCCCCTCCCCCCACGGATGGTTCCTGCAATAGAGCGACCGAGGCCTTGCGCTTTGCAGCTGCGAGCATGAGCTCATTCGCCGCAAATTCCTTCTTCTGGAGGTTCGCCTGGAACACCCTGTATGGGGCCACAACCCCCGGCTGGCCCTTAGCAGTACTGGGTTGATGCTCTCGCTATGTTGTCCCACTTCTGTCGTACTGGGCACGCTTCGCTAAATACGCCATGTCTCGTGATGCTAAAACCCTCCTTTCGGCAGTTACAGCAGTCCGGCTCTGCACCAACAGCATACTCGGGACATTTCACCTGCATATGCAGTCCACCGCAGTGACTGCAGATGGGCTCCGTCTTGGTGCAGAGCTTCCTACTGTGCCAGTACCCTAGGCAAAGGGAGCATTGCACCAGAGGAGACTGATCTGCAACCCTAATTGGCTGCAGATCGATGTGCAACCTCCCCCTGTCCAGCGCACGAGACAATACCTCCGGGGAGACCCTGAGCACCACGTGGCACACTAGAGGGTTTCTCGCCGTCCTGCGGTACTGTACGGACATCCTGTCCTGATCCTGATTCAGTGCCCTCTTTCTTTCATCCTCACACTAATAACTTGACTGCCTCTGTGGCGCAGTCGGTAGTGCTACCGCCTGCGGCGCTGGAGGTCGTGGGTTCGATTCCCACCGGATTTAATTTTTATTTTATTTTTTTTTATTCCCTTTGAAATTTTTAAAAAATTATTTAGGTTTGTCAAAATTTTTGTGACACTACCGGGGGTTCGGAAATGCTACAGACTGAGAAGAACACCCCAAGAAACTCAGTCCGGTCCCTATTAATTCATCTTAGAATCTAATACAGTTTTTTTATTAATGTAGAAAGGAGCAATTCGTGTCACTGCCAGGCAGCCTTGTCTTCTAGAAAGTCTTTAATGCTATAATAAGCTTTCTGGCACAATTTAAGTTTTATTAGTTTTTTAAATTTATTAACTGACAAACCTGTTACGGCTGTCGGCAATGTATTGTACATTCGAATACAATTGCCCGCAAAAGAATTGCTTATTTTATTAAGCCTAAATCTAGGTACAGCCAATTTATTCTTATTTCTTAAGTTTAGGTTATGGATATCACTATTTTTAATAAATTTACTATTATTTTTATGAGTATATAATAAGTTTTCATATATGTACTGTGAATACACAGTAAGGATGTTGATATCCTTAAACTTTTCTCTTAATGACTCCCGAAACCCCATACCATAGATAGCCCGGACAGCCGTTTTCTGCAACACAAAGATACATTCGATGTCGGCAGCGTTACCACATAATAGTATGCCATAGGTCATGACACTGTGGAAATAGCTAAAGTAGACAAGACGCGCTGTTCTAATGTCTGTCAGTTGTCGGATCTTTTTAACGGCATAGGCTGCAGAGCTCAGTCTGCCCGAGACTTTCTCGATATGAGGCCCCCACTGCAAGTTGGAGTCTAACTTTATGCCCAGAAAGACAGTTTCATCGACCAATTCTACTTGATCATCCCTAATCCTGATACTGGTGTTAACGAGCCTAACATTTGGCAAGGTGAATCTAATACATTTTGTTTTAGTTTCATTTAACAATAAATTATTTGCGTTAAACCAGTGGACTACCCTAGAGAGGGCATTGTTTACTTCGTCAAGATTGCGTTGTCCACGTTCAACTTTAAATATTAAAGATGTGTCATCAGCAAACAAAACTACCTCGTGATCGTCTCTTATAAGGTGAGGGAGATCATTTATTTACACTAAAAATAGAAAAGGTTCCAGAATTGAACCCTGAGGCACCCCCATTGTTACAGCAGACCCATGTGACTGTTTACCATTTATAACTACTCTCTGTACTCTATCTCTTAGGTAAGAACTAATTAAATCCAAGGCCGTCCCCTGGATCCCATAATGATCAAGTTTTTTGAATTAAAGTCTGATGCTGGACGCAATCAAAGGCCTTAGATAAGTCGCAGAATACACCATAAGCATCATACGACTCCTCCCAGGCCTCATATATATACACTCTAATAATTTAATTCCAGCATCCGTGGTAGACCGACCGCGCGTGAAACCGAATTGTTTAGTATGGAATAGTTTATTTGTATTAAAATGATTTTGCATTTGATTAAGCATTACCGTTTCAAAGATTTTACTAAACGTGAGTAGTACAGAAATAGGACGAAAATTGGACGGATCCGAGGTGCTACCCGATTTAAACAGAGGAGTTATTTTACTAAACTTCATTAAGTCAGGAAACACACCACTATCAACACAATTATTAAATATAATTGATAATTCAGGGGCAACCATTTCAATTAACGAATTAACTAAATGTACAGAAATTCCCCAGAGGTCAGCCGTTTTCTTAATATTTAAAGTTTTAAAAGTTTTTATGATAGTGTGTATACTAATTTTACTGAATTTGAATATTTCATTACAGCAAGGAACATTTGCTTTTAACAAGGATTCTGCTATTGGGGTAGAAGAACCTAGACCTCTGGTCAAATCTACTGGTATTCGAGAGAAAAAATGTTCAAATTCGTTAGCGACTTCGGCATCTGTTGTAATGATGTTTCCATTAACTTTAAGTTTAAAATTATTATCATTTGATTTTGCTTGGCCTCTTTCTGCGTTAATTATTTTCCAAGTAGATTTAACTTTGTCTACACTATTGATAATTTTATTACTTATATACTTTCTTTTGGCCGCTAAGCAGTCTGCTTTAAACTTTTTTGAATAAGTTTTAACATAATTTAGAAATTCATCTGTTCTATTAAGCTGTCTTTCTGAGTATAGTTCATACAGTTTTTGTCTACTTTTATGTATATCCTCAGTGGCCCATTCACTGAAGGCTGGCCTGTCTCCGATTGTGACTTCCTTAGACTTGAATATGGAGTTGAACTCATTGTAAAAGGAATCAAAAAATAACTTATACATTACATTTGAATCTAAGCCAGTGTCTAAAAATGGAAGTTTATTGCAAAGTCCAACTCGCATACGTTCCAAGCGGTCACTAGTTACTGGTCTACATAATATTTTACGTCTTTTAACTTTTTCTCTTGTGATCTTGATAGATGCTATTTGCCCAGTATGATCTGATTTTATCTTATTTATAATACTCTTACTTTCTGGCAACATGTCACTGTATATATTGTCCAGACAAGTAGCTGTTGTATCACAATATCTAGTAAGCTCTAAAAATAAGTTAGTGAGATTGTGTGATTTAAATAAATTTAAGATATCATTGGTCTGACGTGTATTTATAAGTATATTAACATTAAAATCACCGCACACTATTAGGTGTTTATTAGTTTTTCCAAGTTTAAATAGCACTTTATCCATTACTTCCTCAAACTCACAAAAGGGTGAGACTCCAGGTTTATATACGCATACTACTATGAATTGCTCCAATTCTACGCACGATATTTCAACTGTACACTCTACAGAGAGGGACACAACATCTTTCCGTTCCTTATACTTTAACTTCTTATTTAATAAAATCAACGAACCCCCCCGTGTTGTGTTGACCCTGCAGAACGCACTACCAACCCGGTGACTACTGAAGCTGAACATGAGCTCATACTCCTTACGCATATCTTCTGTAAGACAAACTATTTCAATATTTTCTGAGCTCATGAACAGCTCCAATTCAAACTCTTTGACCTGCGTTAATGTTGCTATATTATAATGCACCAGACTGATATAATTTACATTTTTTAAATTAGTTTTGTTCGGAGGACAGTTTCCGATATAGTTATGATTTGCAATTAAATTCAACTCTATCAATTTACAATTTTGGCTAGAGGGTAAATCCTCTGTTGTCCCAGAAGTTAATTTAAATTACTTGGAAGCGATTCCAAAGTTAAAAAAAAATGACTGGATGTTTGTTACTCTTTCACGCTCCAATGGCTGAAGTTTGTTACAGATTATAGTCTGAACACCTACAGGCTACTTTTTACTCTCGTATTCCCATGGCATGCGGGAACGTGCACAATATTCCACATGGGCGGAATCTTAGTCGCCATCAAGTTTTGCATATAAATGTAAAATACATGTGTCCTATCGACAATGTTTTACATATTAATTACATTTTGTTTCATATAGTGATAACTTACAATGCAATTTGTTTTGCTATTTTATTAGTAGGTACAAAATACAATTGGTTTTGCATAACACGATAACAAGCAACACAGACCAGACAATACATAAAAGTATAAAATGGTGAAGTTCAATAAACTGTGCCATTTTCAAATGAACTACATTTGACTGCCTCTGTGGCGCAATCGGTAGTGATACCGCCTGCGGCGCTGGAGGTCGTGGGTTCGATTCCCACCGGAGACAAATATTTGTGTGACCCATAAATGTCTGTCTCAAGAGTCTGGGTGTTTCTATGTATAATAAGTATGTATTTAAAAAAAAAGTATATAAGTATTAATATCCGTGGTCTGATACCCATAACACAAGCAGGTTATTCCTGGCTTACTTTGGGATCAGATAGCGCTGTGTGAAATGTCCGTGAATATTTATTTATTTATTTATTTATAACCTACTATCACCTTTCGGTCCTTCGCCTTTCTTACCTTTTCAACATGTATCTATCCATCATCTTCACTCGCTGCCTTTATCAATCGCTCAATCACTTCATCGCCCGTATCTTTTTCATTCGTCGACGTAATTACTAATTACCACTGAGTGCAGCGCCGTTCTCTCCGGGCGTTGCGTTGGGCGCTCGGCCGGTTTATCACTGCACTCGCGTAAGTCGTGCATACATTCTTCACTCTTTCCTCTTCTCTTTCATCCTGTTTCACGTTAGAGGTGGATTATTTGACTAATAAGTTATTCTTATTACTGACAATTTTGATTTTATTTGATAGTAGTTATCATTGTTTACTGTATTTCAATAGCTTTGCGCAAAAATGTAAACAAACTCATTTGATCCTATATATCCATATTTATTTGCAATTGAGTATTCACCCTGATTATATTCCAGTATCCAGGAGTCATACAGTGTTTTTACAATCATTTCGACACCAAATAACTTCTTTATGATAGTTTATTTTGCATTTAAAATACCTACTCAGGATAGTAAATAATTCAATTATTTGTCATACCTACTATATTTTTCTACTCATCTGTCTTAGAAAACGATTGTCAAAACATGACATGTTTACATTATTGCCAGATCGGGCAGGATTATATAATTGTTGAAGATTTAATTAATTGTAAATTTTATAATATATGTTATTTAAAATTAAACAACTAGTATCCTATGAAGTGGAATAGATTTTAAACTTAATTTACGAATACTTTTCTGCGTATAAGCTTATTTTTTTTGTAAAAAAAGTAGTGGGACAGCACTGATATATTTTAAAATTTTGATTTTATATATTTATTTCTACCTTTAAATATAGTCCTATACAGATAATATTTTTGCTTCAACCCAATAACTACCTATTGATAACTAAAAAAACATATTACAAAGCAATAATCTTATAATCAAACTAGCTGTGACCGCGACTTCGTCCGCGTGGAATGTAATAAAAAAAAAGTTTATTTAGTTTTCTTTTTGTTTTCGGCATTTTTTTTCTAAAATAAAAGAATTTTTCTAAAATTAAATTACTCTGAGTTACTCCTTTTTACATAAGCTATCTGCCAGTGCAAGTCCCGTCCAAATCGGTCCAGTCGTTTCAGAGATTAGCCCGAACAAACAGCCAGACAGACAGACAAAAATTTTAAAAATATATATGTCGGTATGTGTACCGTATATATATTTATATGCATGTAGCAAAAGCGGTTATTTTAATATTACAAACAGACACTCCAATTTTATTTATTTGTGGTTTATCGATTTTTCCTGTTTTGGCATTTTTCACTGACAGTTTAGTGTGCCTTGCTTGTGTATTATTTATAAACCTCATATTTCTGGTCTTTCAAGTTATTTTAGCGATAGAGCATTATACTAATGTACGTATTGTATATGTATAGCCTTGGATGACTTTTGAGAGGGGATTTTATAAATTATAAACACTTCTGATGTTGCAAAAGTTCAAGGACAATATTATATGCCTGCCTATTTTTAATAGTTTGTCTATACTAATATTATAAGGAAGTAAAGTTTGTGTGTTTGTATATTTGTTAAATTGTAAGGGGTAATCTGGGGATCTACTGAACTGATTTTAAAAATTCTTTCACCAATAGAAAGCTGCGTAATTGTAGAGTGTCATAGGCTATATATCATCACGCTGCAACGAATAGTAGCGGAGCAGTAATAGTAAATGTTTCAAAAACGGGGGAAAACTTTTTCGTTTTGAGAGCTTCGTCGCGTGTGCTGCGTAAATATTTATAGTTATGTAAAAAATATGTAGGTACTACAAAATTGTTTCTCTTAAAAAAGTTCTAAAAACATTGCGCGATAGCATGTGTCTATCTTTGGGTTGGTGCACAATAACCATTTTAATGGCAATCAATTTTTTTCTACAATAATGCCACGGGATACCTCTTTCATAAATGAACTTGTTCTTTAAAAATACACGCGACGGGAAATCTTTCTCTCTCTCTCTCTCTCCCTCTCTCTCTCTCTCTCTCTCACACACACACACGTAGTATTGAGTATTAACGACGAGACGCTACGGGAGTAAACGCAACGCGACGGGAGTAAATGCGACGGGAACAGGTAATACTCTCTCTTATGTGGCGCAAACGAAGTTGCGCGGGTCAGCTAGTTAAAAATAAAGTTACAATGCTTACGAATGTGTTTCTAAACTTGCACTAAAATAAATAATAGTTTTAAAAAAAATCGCTTTTATAATGCCTACCTCTGTAATACCATGCCTAATATATATATGTATACCCAGATACTAATAGGTTTCAGTCGTGAAGAGGGATTAAAGTTTTGTCAAATCCGACAGATGTAGTCTGTCAGATCCCACAATCCATCCCTTAAATTATCTACACTAAATTCCATTTTGATAGAATCACTAAAAGCTTCTGTAACTTTTAGTAACTCTATCATGTGGGAATCAGTGGAGGCAAATAATTTCAAGTCGTCCATGTACAGAAGGTGGGAAACAACTTGACCTCCTCTCCTGAACAGATAGCCTAGCCCTGAAGCCTCCAGTAAAGTACCTACTAAATAAATATTATTATTATCATTATTGTTGAAGGTGACTTTTATCACCAGATTACATCGGTTTTTGTTTTGCACGGTGGCATGCATTCAAGTTGCTGTTACCTTGTCTCTACTAACTACAAAATTATTAACTAGTTACCTAAATTGTAGCTCAAGTGTTTTATTTATGTAACACTCACGATCGCCAATAGTGCCTTCTATTTTAAGAAAAAAGTATCTCTAGTATACATACATTTTCAATGTTTCAATGCGATTGTGTAATCTTAATTTTTTTTCCAGTTGCTCATTTTGACAACAATCACATTGAACTCGATCAGCTGTGGAATGATGCTTGCATTTCCTTCTATACTAAACCCGACTCTTTCATCAAAAGATGGCACAGATATAGAAGCAACGCCAGAACAGATATCTTGGATAAGTAAGCATAAAATCACCATTGAGAAACATATATTATTCTGTTTTCTTCTGCTGCTAAGTAAAATTCATGTTAAATCTTGTTTTGATTTTACAGCTACCAGCAACGGCATCGGCGGTACATTTGGATTTTTTATTCTCTCTCCTGTGCTTCAAATATATGGTCGAAAAGTTGTTCACATCTTGGACAACTTCTTGTTATTTACTGGCTGGATTATATTCGCGCTAGCTCATAGCGTTACAGCATTATTGGCTGCAAGATTTATCCAAGGTATTTCCATGGGTGCATTCTTTGTACAAGGGATGATAATCAGTGAATACGCTCACCCTAAAAGAAGAGGCTACTTTATGACCACCAAGAAAACAGCAGTAGCAATTGGTGCAGTTTTGTGTCATGCTTTAGCTATACCTTTAAATTGGCAACAAATATCTGCTTTGGGTATAATCATTCCAGCGCTAGCAATGATCATGGTGCTATTTTGGCCAGAAAGTCCTTTTTATTTGACTATGAAAGGTAAATTCAAAGAAAGTGAAAAATCATTTGTCTGGATTCATGGCGGTGCAAACATGCAAGAGTTGCATCTTTTACATTCAACCCAACATCAAAAGAAAAGAAAACCCAGTGCAGAAGTATGGTACAAATTTTTATTCAAAAAGGACTTCTTAAAGCCATTTGCGATAGTATTCATTTTAACGCAGATTGAAGAATTAAGCGGCAACCATTATTTTTCAGTTAACATTATACAAATAATGATAAAATTAATAGAAATCGAGTCAATAGCAACATATTTCTCTATAGTAGCAGACATTGTTCGAATTGCTGCACTGATTATGTCATGTTTTATAGTCGTTCGCCTCAAAAGACGAACAATTTTATTTTCATTTGGTTTACCAACAGTGGTCTTAATGTTAGTTGTATGTATCATTACACTTTTAAAATGGCCCAGTACAAAGTGGCTGGCGCCTATATTAATTGCTTTACATGCTTTTATAGTGAATATTAGTGTTATACCAATTTGTTTCACATTATTTGGAGAAATTTATCCTTTGGAACATAAGGGTTGGGGCTCTTGCTTGAATGGAATTGTATTCACGTGTTCATATACACTTATATTGAAACTTACACCAGTTTTTCTAGATAGTGTTGGTGTAGGTGGTATGTATGGTGTATATGCTATAGCTATGGCTGTTTGTCTACTGATTTTGTATTATGTGGTGCCTGAGACTAAAGATAAGACTTTGCAAGAAATTGAAAATGATTTAAGCAATGTTAAGTTGTCAAATTGTGATGAAATGTTATCGGAAAAAGATGATGATTGAATGATGCCAAAGATACTGTTAATATTTTAAAATAAATTTTACTTCTTATCTGAAATGAAGTAATTTATTGTGGCTATTAGTCACTTGTACGTTTACATTATAGTCACTAATGTGAAAAATGTTTTTTTCCACAACGCGTGGTCTAATTTATTTTTTTTTGGTCTTAGAAAATTAGTACTTTGGATTGTTCCATTCAAATTTCAATATTAAGTGTTTTGTACTACAGAAATTAGAGGCATCTCCTTCGCTATGCCATGTCGTGTTCTCATAATTTCGTTTCGATTAGGTAATTATTATCGTCGGAAATATACTTACCTGCAAAGAAAGCTGGAGATAGCTGTTCTCATTATTACGAATGTTGTCGTTAGACAATAGTTTTATCAATTTTATGTGTAAATGTTGTATTATTTATCGTTTTACGACTGTTGTGCAAGCCATTCCCACTGCCACGACAAATTGTCGTCACCGCAAAAGAAAAGTCGTAGACGATAATTTAATTGTGTCGTGTTATATTCGAACAACTCCATTTAAATACACAAGCACCTGAGAAAGAGAGAGTCTCTCTCATGTGACATAAGGGCTATGGTCTCCTATTAACGCAGTAGGCTGCGTGCAACGTCATGTACGTCGTACACCACTCTGTTACTGTTGTGATCTGTTTCATTTTGGCGTGACATTCCTATAGAGACGCGGTGTTTTGGCGTGTCGTGTACGCAGCCTATGGCGTTATAGGGACCAAAGCCTTATTTAAGGCTTCCTTATTCGACATCAACATATCCTAAGGCCTATTGCTTTAGGATATGTCTATGCTTGTGTTCACTTAGAATAAATCTGATTGATGTGTGTTTCTAACGACTATGTCCAATATACTATACAGGATGAATTTTTGAAAAGGGATTGGATGGCCAAATCCGAAACTATAAGAAATAGCGAAAAATGCTGAAAACAGTCACGAGCCCGATTTTGATGATACGTAAAGCTTCATCATTAGATTTTTGAAAAACCCATAATCCTAGCTGGGAATCGAACTTGTTGATTTTGAAAAAAAAAACACATTCTTTATTATTACACCATACGATAGAGTCGCTGTTAAGGATCAAATTTTGCAAAGTAATGATATACGCCAAATTTAAGGAACATTTGGAATTTTAATGGAATTCATATTTCAAGGTCCTAAATTATGTATCATAATTTGTTTCACACATTATATTAGTTGCGGGTCTTTTTCGCGTAAACAATTCAAACTTCGCTCACCTCTCGACGTTTCGGCTATGTTACAATAGCCGTGGTCACGAGTAGACTGGGGAATGCAGCGGGCGTCATCCTCTTGTACCGTTGATCTTACAGGTACCCACATATTAGTTTATTAATAACAGTCATTAGGGTCGCGACACACTACACTCACGATATCCGAACGAACGTTAGGCGGTTTTTCGCGACACTTACACATCTTCACTACAGGGTTCCATGTGGACGAAAGTTTATATCCCCCCTCACGGTTTCCCCCCTCACGGTCCCAAATTGTTGTGATGCTTCTTGATTTCAACCGCTTCACGAACAATCCTCGGGTAATATCGGCGTTCAGTGGACAAAACTCCCGGTGCATGCAACTCCATCCAGTGATTTGACCCCGATAGTAAGAGATGCTCCGCGATCGCTGATTTTTCGGTTTGGTGGTTCTTGACCGCTGCTATGTGCTCTCTCACTCGTTCTGCGATGGTTCGCTTCGTTTGACCGATATACGAGCCTCCACGGCTACAGTCCACCTTGTAAACACCCGGCGTCTGATAAGGAACGGTGTCCTTTGGTGTTCTCATTTGCTGTGAAACCTTTGCCATTGGGGTAAATATGGTGTTTATTGAAAAATTCTTCAAAATGGTACCAATTTTGTCCGTTACCCCCCTGACATACGGTAAGAACGCCGGCAGCCTGGCAACATCCGGTTGTTTTTCCCTACGCCCTCGGATAGGAGCGGCCCTCCTCACGCTGTACCCGTTTTCATGTAGCACCTTCCGTATGTGGGACAGTTCATCTTCTAAAAACTCGTGGTCACACAAAGCATGAGCCCTGTTAATTAGGGATGTCTCCACCGAACGTAGGTGACGGGGATGATGGTGTGACGCAGCGTGAAGGTACCTGTCTGTGTGCGTTGGTTTTCTGTACACCGTGTGCTTCAGGAGTCCATCCTCCCCCACCATGACCTTTACATCCAGAAACGGCAATGTCCTATCACTCTCCAACTCATAGGTGAACGTGAGATTAGGGTGCAATGCATTAAGGTGCTCAAGGAAACGTCCTACCCCCAGACCTTCGCCTTTCATTACGCAGAACACGTCGTCCACGTATCGTTTCCAAAGGCGTACCCCATGCGAGTCGTAATCAATAAGGGTTTCGACGTGCTCCATCCATATGTTCGCCATGACCGGAGCTATAGGACTTCCCATTGCGACCCCATCCATCTGCAGGCAATGTTCTCCTTGGTAAACCAAATAACCACCCTCCAAGCAGTTTTGCAGCAATGTCATGTACCCTTCCGACACACCGCCAACTCTGAGTTTTGTCCTTACAATTTCTGTACAATCCTTGACAGGAACATTGGTGAAAAGTGACTCCACATCAAAGCTGACCATTATGTCGGTCGGGTTGAGTCTTATACTGCCCAGGATTTCTACAAAATGCCTTGAGTCCCTCACGAATGACGTAGTCGTGCCCACCAATGGTTGCAGTACCGACGCCATATGTTTCGCCAATTTATACGATGGTGAGTCAATTTGACTTACAATTGGTCTTAGTGGAACACAGGCTTTATGTATTTTCGGTAGTCCGTAAAGTTTCGGTGACTGGTAGTCCGTAAAGTTTCGGTGACTGTACCACACTCGGTCTATGCAGATTCTCGAATACGTCCTCCGCGAAAAGATCCTTGTTATCCCTGATAACTGCCCTCACTCTCCTTGTTACCCTCGCAGTTGGATCATACGTTCATACGCCACCGGTTTATATACTTTCCTGTCTTGTGAAATGGCGCGTATTTTGGAATCATAATCACTTGTGGACATTACTACGGTGGCATTACCTTTATCGGCCTTAAGAACGAAAATGTCACTATTGGTTCTCAAGTTCCTAAGTGCTGTACGCTCTTCCTTCGTAATGTTGCTTCTGGGTAGTTTCGCTTTTCTCAACAAAATGGCCACGTCCTGCCGTAAGGCATCGGCATCATCTGTTGGTACCTTATTGCGGATTATTGTTTCCTCCACACTGCCAATGATGGTCTCTCGCTGATTTTTCGGTTTGGTGGTTCTTGACCGCTGCTATGTGCTCTCTCACTCGTTCTGCGATGGTTCGCTTCGTTTGACCGATATACGAATATACGATATACGAACGTTCGTTCGGATATCGTGAGTGTAGTGTGTCGCGACCCTAATGACTGTTATTAATAAACTAATATGTGGGTACCTGTAAGATCAACGGTACAAGAGGATGACGCCCGCTGCATTCCCCAGTCTACTCGTGCCCACGGCTATTGTAACATAGCCGAAACGTCGAGAGGTGAGCGAAGTTTGAATTGTTTACGCGAAAAAGACCCGCAACTAATATAATGTGTAGTGCAAGTCGTGTGAGTTTAAAAACATTATAATTTGTTTCGTTCAAATTCCCAGAAAAGATCGTAACTATTCCGTGTTTTAAATTATGCTCAGAATGATTTTTTGGAGAATATTCTAAACTGAATCAATAATATTGAAATATTGAATGCAGCACGATCCTTGAGGTCTCGAATCCAGCTATGTATTGCAAAGATTTTGAACAATTAATCAGTTAACGTAAGAAAAATAAAATGTATTTTGTTAAAGATGAGCTCTTTCCTTTAGTTTGCCGTATGTCATTACTTCCCAGAATAAGATCCTTAATAGCAACACTATCGTATGGTGTCATAATAAAGGGTGTGTTTTTTTTTACAAAATCAATGGATTCGATTCCCAGCTAGGATTATTGGTTTTTCAAAAATCTAATGATGAGGTTTTAAGTTTCATCAAAATTGGGCTCGTGACTCCTTTGAGCATTTTTCGCTATTTCTTATAGTTTCGGATTTGGCCATCCAATCCCTTTTGAAAAATTCAGCCTGTATAAATAACAAAAGTAATATAAATTGGTACACAAACAAAGGATTACTATTATTTTTAGAAAATAGGATTGTAAAAAATATACATTCAGTCACGTGACATGAAACACCCATCAGCAAGTGTGACGTCACAGTTTGCTTCTTTGACGCTTAACGCTCTCTGACAGTCGTGTCATCTTGTGTAATTGTTGTGATTCTCGTACGTTTTCATAAAATACAACCATGGATTTTGTCTAAACCTAAAGCGTTACCTTTTATTTTCGTGAGCTTCAATAATATACCCCCTAAAAACACATTTCCTTTTGGTTTTGTTTGGCAACAAGTGGCGTCACGAGGCGCCATGACAGTTTGGAGCATTTTCGATACAAATTTAAATTCACTTTAAAATCACAAAATAATGTATGGAAATGATTGTTTTAAATCAAAATAATAGATATATTTTTGTGATCATATTAATATAAAGCTACATAATTAAACAATTTTTGAAATTTAGGACTCATGCCTATTCGAGGGATTAGCGTACGCTAATGCCGGATTTCATTCGATTCTATTACATTTCTGCTCGTTCGCTCTAACTTTGCCGCTCGGCTCCATACAAAAGTCGATTTTTTTATTAGACGAAGTAAATTGACAGCAACTAATGTCACTTCTATAGACAATGTTGCTTATTTTCAGTGATGAAGTGACATTAGCTACTGTCAATTTACTTCGTGAAATTAACAATTCGGGTATACGCCTCTACGCCAACGGCAAAGTTAGAGCGAAAGGGTAGTACTGCTCTTTCGCTCTAACTTTGCCGCTCGGCTCCATACTAAAGTCGTATTTTTAATTAGACGAAGTAAATTGACAGCAACTAATGTCACTTCTTCATACAATGTTGCTTATTTTATATGACGAAATGACATTAGCTATTGCCAATTAACTTGTGTAATTAAATATTCGGGTATACGCCTCTACGCCAGCGGCAAAGTTAGAGCGAACGGGTAGTAACTACACTCGAGAGCAATGAATCCGGGTCACTTAAAGAATGTTAAAAATCTCGGAAACTAAAAATGATAGGTTAATGCAATAAATTGTATTTAATAGACAATGTAATACTCCTTAAATGAAAGTAAAAAAAATATGAGTCACCATACATTTTATTAACACAAAATTACATAAATAAAAAACTGCCGATCTCTCCTTAAAACAAAAATAGGAAACATGAAATTTTTGAACTTTATTACGATTTTCTTGAATTTTAATACTTCGTATTGCCTCCTCGTGCTTCCATTACTGCGTTTACGCGGTTTGGCATGCTGTACACCAAGTTCCTTATACGATTTTGGGGAATATTCTCCCATTCCTCTGTGAGAGCAATTTTGAGCTCACGAAGCGTGATTGGGGGAGGGTTTCGTTGTTTTACGCATCTGCCTAGCTCGTCCCAAGCATGCTCGATCGGGTTGATATCCGGGCTGCGCGCTGGCCACTCCATACGAGTAATGTTCATCTCTTGAAGGTAGTCATTCACAATCCTACCTGTATGAGGTCGGGCATTGTCATGCATAAATATAGCATCCTCACCTAAATTGACCATAAATGGACCAACGTGATCATTGAGGATTTCTTCCACATATCTTACGCTAGTTAAAGAGCCGTTTTCTATGATCACCAGCTCTGTGCGACTTTCAGAAGAAATTCCGGCCCACACAAGTACAGACCCACCACCGTAGGCTACTTTTTCTTCGATGCATGCTTGCTTGAATCTTTCCCCTGGTCTTCGATACACTCTGTGTCTTCCATCGTGCTTGTAGAGCATAAATTTTGATTCGTCGGAGAACATAACTTTTGACCAATCTTCAATACTCCAATTTACGTGGCTCTGGGCATACCTTAGTCTCGAAATACGATGCCCACGCTCCAGTTTAGGGCCGTTTGCAGGTCTAAGGGGTTTTAAGTTAGATTCAGCAAGCCGACGTCTTACTGTCCATGCACTTGGGTTACTTCCTCCGAGGCGTCGAAACTGATTGGTGAGTTCAGTTCCTGTGAGAAAGCGATTTCGAAGCATGGTGTTCACCAAGTATCGGTCTTCTCGTGCTGTGGTACACCTGGTTCTGCCCGTTCCTGGTCTGCGTAGGTTAGAACCAGTTTCTTCGTAACGTCGGAGAACTCTTTGTACTGTTGACAGCGACACACCAACAGTCCTGGCTGTATCGCGCTGACTCCGGCCGGTTTCCAGCATTGTAAGTATTCTGGTGCATTCTTCAGGCGTAAGCGACATAATTTCAGCTTGATTAATGAATATAGAGCACTATCAACATGGTTTATGTACCCACATAAATGACAGATTACAAACAAAAGCAACACCAAATGCTGTAATTTCCGTCCTGTGTGTAATGTAAGTTCCATCTTCGAAAGTGGCCCTTTTTCAAATTTGATTTTTTTATGATATAACTTTACAATAACTAAGAAGTTTTAATACCTTCATTTAAGGAGTATTACATTGTCTATTAAATACAATTTATTGCATTAACCTAGCATTTTTAGTTTCCGAGATTTTTAGGATTCTTTAAGTGACCCGGATTCATTGCTCTCGAGTGTATATAGTTATAATTGTTATAAAAACTGAGGGGATTTAAGAAAAAATGTAGCCGTAAAATATTGTTATAAAGACCTAAATCTATTTTATGACAAGTTTTTGTGAGGATTAAATCAATTTATTTGGATACAAAAAGTATTATTACTTGTTAAGATTTTTGCAATATTTCTCATTTTTCGATTGAACAAAGTTTTCCTAATCGTGTTTTGAACCGTTAAAAGAGCATATAAAAAAGTTTGTAATAAATTACGATAATATATTTTTATCAGATCAAATCAAAGTATATTTCCTAGTATAAAGTTCACCCTAAGATGATACTCTTTCGAATAAGTAATAAATATAGCAAGTAATTATGTCATTACACAACTGATTAACAGTCATAAGTACCTACGTATTGAAATATTTATTACCAAAAAGAAAACTCCGAAACAAAGATTTCGTAGATTACACAAATAGATTCGTACCCAAGACCTTGGTTCGGAACCGAACCATTGTGCAACCGAATCAATAAGAAAATCAACCATTTTCTTGTTTACATAATTTTTAGGGTCCGTATCCAAAGGGTAAAAACGGGCCCCTATTACTGAGACATCGCTGTCCGTTTGTCTGTCTGACTGTCACCAGGCTGTATCTCATGAACTGTGGTTGCTTGACAGTAGACAACTGAAATTTCACTGATGATTTAAGTATCTGTTGCCCCTTTTTTTTTTTTTTTTTTTTTTTTTTAACGTGAGGGAAAATCCTCGTAGGATGCTATGCCGGACTCTTACCGACTAAAAAACCTCACGTAACGCCCAACAGCCTATGGTTGAGAGCCCCGGGTAAGCCCTCAGGAAGGATGTCCAGTGACTCCCAACAGACCTACGGCCTCGCCCAGGGGGTGGTTCGGGTGCAATCCCGCGTCTATGGGGGGTTTCGGGTGTGACCCCGCTTCTAAGGGGGGGCGTGCGTGAGTGCTCACGTCACGCTGCCGTCATGGGAACTATCTGTTGCCCCTAGAACAACGAAAATACTTAAAACAGAAAAATAATAATTAATAGTTGAGGGGGGCTCCAATACAAATAACGCTTTTTTTTTTGTTTGCCGTTGCTGTTTTTTGGTACGAAACCTTCTGTGCGCGAATTTCTTTCGCACTTGACTGGTTTTTTAGGGTTTCGTAGCCAAATGGCAAAAACGGAACCCTTATAGATTCGTCACGTCTGTCTGTCTGTCTGTCTGTCCGTCCGTGTGTCACAGCCATTTTTCTCCGAAACTATAAGGCCTATGCTATTGAAACTTGGTATCTAGATGTATTCGGTGAACCGCATTAAGATTCTTATATAAAACTAGAAAAAAAGCAGTAAATTTTGGGGGTCCCCATACTCAGAACTGAAACTCAAAATTTTTTTTTTCATCAAACCCATACGTGTGGGGTATCTATAGATAGGTTTTCAAAAATGCTATTGAGGTTTCTAACATCATTTTTTTCTAAAATGAATAGTTTGCGCAAGAGACACTTCCAAAGTGGAAAAATGTGTCCCCCCCCCCTTTAACTTCTAAACTAAGAGAATGATAAATCTAAAAAAATTATATGATGTACATTGCCATAAAAACTACCAACGAAAATTGGTTCGAACGAGATAGAGCTGGTAGTTTTTTTAATTTGTCATAAACCGCAATTTTCGGTTAGAAAAATCCCTACCACTGCGAACGTGTTAAAACATTAGTCAAAGTTACAACGAACTATAACAACTTTTATATTATGTTACTTGCTGCTAAGAAACCCTTCATGGGCGAGTCCAACTCGCACTTGGCCGGTTTATTTCGTAATACTAAACTTATTATGCTATACTTACCTGTTATTTTCCTTAGGAAAGACAACCTGCTTCTTTAGTAAAAAAATAGCTTCGTAAAATTATCCTTTCTAAAAGGTACCTATTTGAGGACAGTGTTTCATTTATTGTAGTTGAGAACGCACGTGCTTGGTCATTATCTATACCATCTTGACTTTTTTATGCAAGACCCGTTACTGAATCCAGTACAAGTTTATATAAGTACACTTTTGAACAATCGTTTATTCAGGAGTAATAATACAATTTCGTGTGCATAATTTTCAGTGGTGTATCATATAATATTGGAAATATGGGAGATATATTCTTTTGGAGACAGGTATTTTTCTAAGCCTCTTACTAATATTTTAAAAAGGAAATATTTGTATTTATGTATCTAGCGAATAAATTCAATAACTACTGGAGCGATTTAAAAAAAATGTTGCTATTATAAGCTAGATTATAAGCTAGTAATATATTATGCTATATTATATTTTTATATTCCTGTATTCCCACGGGAACTACGGTGATGTAACCGCGTGTGGTCCCCTAGCTTTACATAATAATTACCTATTATTTTTATGGTCTAAGATCCTGGTAAAGAACGATCTTCACCGAGCTGGTTAAAGGATGAAAATAATTTTATATTCAATGAAATATGTCAATAGATAAATTGCAAATGGGTTGCCTAAAAAATTCAGTCCAGAATATAATTTATCAAGAATTAAAAAACAATAACATTTCACTGGTGATCAATGATCAATGGTGGATTCAATGAAATAATCTTTATATTTGAAGTTACTAGTATCGATTTACTTGTTTATACCTGCGTATCCAAGAGTTGTGACGCGAAAAAATCGACAAATCCTATGGGCGTTTGATATATTGTAATTGGTACTTACGGAATGTATCTAGGTATTATCCAAATCAGTGCAACGTTAACATTTTTTTTTTAAATTTTGTTTAGTCATAATCTGGACTGGATTTGCAATTTATTTATTGACATATTTAATTTAATATAAAGTACTTTTCATCCATCAACCAGCTCGGTGAAGGTCCTTCTATGCCGGGATCTTATACTATTATTTAAGTATTGTCTTTTTGTTTCAAGGTATGTATGTTTTTTTTGGGCTACTGTCTAGATCTTAATTTCTATTATTTATTCTTCAAATGTTTCCCAATAACAGTAATCTGTTAGCGTTACCTTTTGTACATAATTATTCAATAAATTATTATTGATTTACAGAATATTAACATAGTTTTAGATAATGTTATTGGATGACGTGTAGAAATTGTCCATTTTATGCGTAGAACGTTTTGATACCTACATTGGGATGTTGACTTTTCTATCCGAATAGGTGTCTTTTTTATATTTAGATTGCCAAATTGACGTCTTAAGCCCTGATGGAAAGCAATGACTCATCTAGCGATTGGGGGCCACTCTCCGTACGACTTTTGACAGTGCTCCTCAAGTTGGCGGCCCCATGATGTGCCTATTCACGCTCCGCTTGGAGAACCCAGGATTGCAAGAGGAAGGAAACACGTGCACGGGCAGGTCGTTCCAATCTTTTATAGTTCGACAGAGGAACGATCTTATGAATCGCTCACTGCGTAGGAGTGGCACCTCTGCCCAGCAAGCGTTCTTTGGGGATCGGACAGGAGAGGGTGTGATCAGGTTGAAGAGCTCTTCAGAACACTCGCAGTGATACATTCGCTAGAATGCAGCTTAAAGGCGCTGTGGTCCTTCGCTGCCCAACGGCTCGAGGTTTTCCGTCACCTCAGGACAATCAATGATTCGGATAGCACGACTCTGCATAGCGTCAAGCACGTCTAGTTAATACCTCGCAAAATCACTCCAAAGGTGAGAGCAGTATTCGACGCAGAGATACAAGAACCGCCTCACTTTATTTCTAATTTAGGTGGGGCCAGCCCAATGCAACTGTATCATGTTAATTTGTACAATTTGCTAACCCTGTGTGGCGACAGACAGGGCCCTGTGTGACAACGGGAAAGAGTACAAAATGTCACCACCCGAATTCATACCGAGGGTGTCATAAGCGGCAACTAAGGGATCGCTTTCCCAAAACGATCCGTTGCGGAGAGAAGCAAAACTCCAAATGAAAACCGGTTGTCAGTGAAATGACAATCGTTAAGTCAAGTTAAGGGCCATGTGGGCGGCTTGAAAATTTTCAACTGCGGGTCGTCACGACCTGTGCCTGTTCATGTCAACACGGCAATAGGCGCACCGCATATTACGAGCGACATAAAACTATAAAGTGAAATGTGGGCGTATACTATGCTTGTGCCTACCCCTTCGGGGATAAATGCGTGACTATTATATATGCAGTAAGAAAGTTCAAAAGTTTTAAAGCTCAGTGATAAGTATTTTAATTCAAATTAATGTAAAAACTCTAATTAAAATAGTTAAAATTGATTTTTATATAATATTAGTATTCTGTTTTGTTTGTTATTTATGAAAAATGTAGGTAATGAGTCATCCTACTAAATTTTTAATTTATTGACTATTTCCTCGGTGTTGAATCAATAATATAATTGATAAAGTATTTAATCGACTTTTTCTAACGATATTATAGCTGCTTTAATACTTAAAATTCTAACGATCAGCTATGAAATTGCCGGTGACACAATTTTTAGTCTACTTGTACCTAAGTAGGTACGTAAAACTGCAATTTTTTTAAATATTTAGGTTGATCACTTATTGGAAGTTATAAAACTAGCAAGTAATTATTTAGTACTAGCTGACCCCGCAACTTCGTTTACGTCACATAAGGTGTATGAAAGGAGAGGTATTTCTTCATCAGACTCATCAAGCAGCATGTGAGACTGCCCTGTTTGCTTAATCATAAAAGAGCTTAAGCTTAAGCTTTTTTTTATGATTAAGCCAACACGCCAGTTTAGATATACACTCACATTCATCAACAAAGAAACCCCTACAATTAAAATTTTCAAAATATCTGATTCTTAAAAGTGTTATAACTTTTTTATTTATTAACCGATTGACATGAAATAAACGCTTAGTGTTAAGTGGAGCAAACTTCAACACGATAAAAAATCGCATTGCAAACGGTTAAGCGGTTACTGAGATTAGCGTGCACAAACGTACAGACAAACAGATATACAGACATACAGACAAACAGACAAAAATTCTAAAAATCATTGTTTTGGGTTCTATTGCGTTCATAAAGCCATGTACAGACATCGACCGGTTACGATTTTAATATATGTATTAATAGCTGTCTACTTATCTGAAAAATAATGCTTTACACCTGGTGCACCAAAATGTTGAGGGTCCGATTAAGGAAAAGAATTGGAATTGTACATGAACTTGAACAACATTGATATTTTTTCGGTCAAATATTATAGACTAGCTGATGCCCGCAGCTTCGCCTGCGTGACATTTTGTTCCTAAACTATAAAATATCTCTGTAGGTACCAAATTTGAGCCAGATCCGTTCAGCCGTTACGGCGTGAAAGAGTAACAAACATCCACACCCACAAACTTTTGCATTTATAATAATACCTAGCGCCTGAACAAACAGACAGACAGACAAAATTTTTTTTAATCACATTTTTGTGTTCGGTGTCGGTCTAGTAACACCGCCTATTTTTTTTTTTTTGATATTTTCAATGTACAGAATTTTCGCTTCTACAGATTTATTATAAGTACCTATAGGTGTCTTTTAGAACAGGTTACCAAACGATTTTAAAAGTACCTATGAGTATGTCCCTAAATAGGTTTTCAAAAAGGTTATTATAATTAATGCAGTGGAAATGAGAAGTCTGCGAAGTATAGCTGGAGTGACTTTAATGGACAAAAAAAGAAATAGCGTGATAAGGGAAAAATGTGGTATAACAGAAGATGTAGTGACTAAGATCGAAAAAGGGATGCTTAGATGGTTTGGACACGTGGAGAGAATGGATGAGAATAGACTGACAAAGCAGATTTATGAGGCGAGAATGAATGGGCAAACTGGTAGGGGTAAACCTCGGCGTACGCATGCCGATCAAATCAGAGACGTTCTGGAAAAAGGCAAGGTCAAGAGTACCCTTAACCGGCGAGCGTGTATGAAAACAGTTATGAAAGTAGAAGAAGCGAAAGTTGTATGTCAGGATCGTAGCAAGTGGAAAGCCATAGTCTCTGCTTACCCCGATGGGAAACAAGCGTGATTATATGTATGTATGTATGTATTATACTACAAGAGCTACTATACAAAATGATTATTTGCTGGATAAAGAAGCCTGGAAATGACCTGATATGCTGGATTCTCAAAAAATCATGTTCAAATAGTTTATAGATTATGATTTAATATTGCAAAGCGCGACCCACCTGAGAAGAACTGGCAAGAAACTCGGCGGGTTATTCTCTTTAGTGCTCGACTAAAGAGAATAACCCGCCGAGTTTCTTGCCAGTTCTTCTCAGGTGGGTCGCGTTGTGAACTGGTGGTAATTCTTTGGTTTATATTTGGGACGTTTTACAAGTGCATCTGTACCTATATGCGTAATTGAATTAAATCTATTTATGTTTGTTTGTTTGTACCCTATGGGGTTGGGGTTTAGGAAGTGTTTGGAGTAACCAAACACTTCCTAAACCCCAACGGATACAGAAATAGGTACCTAGCCTTTAGTGCTGTTTCGATTTACAAAGGTTCTTCGGAGACCAGGCTAAGCAGTTGTTGTCAAAGACGTATCATATATAGACACGTTATACACGAACATTGCGGCTTTCAAAAACAGCTAAACTTTTATAAATTTGAAAAAAGAATTCTATAAATTATCTGTGGTAGCATGCATGAAGTCAATATCAGGGGAATGTGGGGAAAAAGGGAAACTTGAATTTCACTTACTCTGACATATGATTAATGTATTTACGGGTAAAGTACGTACTTAATATTTAAATTTATAAAATGTTAATGTAGTTTATTGGATTAGTAATTATTAACGTAATTTAAGTCATAAAATAAAAATATAACAATATCAAACAGAAACAATAATTTAATAAGTAATAATGTAGTACCTAGTAAGTAATCCAAATATTTGTAATTTAAATCATTTTAATAATCATACATACATACATATGGTCACGCCTTTATCCCCGAAGGGGTAGGCAGAGGCATATTATGTGCCCACATTTCACCTTTTGTATAATTTGTCCCACGTAATAGGTGGTGAGCCGTATTGCCGTGTTTAAATGGACAGGCGCAGGCAGGGCCTGATTTAGGGTTCCGCGCGCCCTAAGCTAGCTATGAATATGCGCCCCCTGCTGCAACTAATTAAATTACAAGTCCTACCTACAAAAGACACTTTACGTAAGCTGATCGGGTTTTATTTTATTTAATCCTCAGTAAACTTTTTTATTAAATCCTCAGTAAACCATGGGTCATAAGTTTATAAGAATATAAACTTATGACCCATGGTTTACTGACGATTTGGGTTTCCGCAGACTACTTGATGCATCAGCCATTAAAAGCGTGATAAAAATACCATCAAAGTACCTCGGTACATCCAGTTTCCGATAAATCGAACCAGTGAATCTTGGTAAAATCCCTTCATAACTCAGGAGGTGAGCTGATGATATGCACAATTTACAGATAAGAACGGCTCGAAAGCCGATGTCCCCGGCACATTGGCTTTCGAGCATAGAAAACCGAAAAATTGGCTCATCTGTTGGGCTGCTACGATGCCACCGACAGACACACACATACACAGATACACAGGTCAAACTTATAACACTTCTCGTTTTTCGACAGGGTTAATTAAATCGTCAGTAATTAGGTAGACGAAACACGAATGGTACCAAATAAGGTACTAGAGCTAAGCTGAATCCTAGGTGTAAACTGAATGTAACGGCTCGATTTGTCCGGGTGATTACCATCCGGACATTTCGACATAAAACAAGAGATCGGTTGTTTTTCCGGTAATTACATCTATTTCTTCTTCCAAAAAACTTTCCGGACTGTCACGAAATAAAAGAAGAATAACAAACAGTCCTAGAATCTGCTTTAACCTTGCGGTGTCCCCGATATGATGGGACATATCACTTCCGGCAATTTGAAATAAACTGGACTAAACCCGAATCTCCCCAAGAAATCAGATAAAACCCAAACCCACGGGAGGAACTGCGATGGCGTACAAAGTCTGTTTCGTAGACTTTGTACGCCATCGAATGGTGTATCGGGGAGGGGAAATAGGTGCTATCCTATTTCTTTGAGGAGTGAAGAGTCATGCCATCTGCCTGATCTGCTTCTGTAAGAATGGCAAGATGACTCGCCGTACTTGGGAGGGATTTCCTCTCCCGCTGCCTCTTTCGCAAATATGACTTGCTCGCAAAAAGACTCGTTGCGTCCTATTTTCTCCCATTGAAGACCATGGCTCTCACCACGGTCTCCAGCGTTAGAACATCTACGCTCAGGCCCGCAACGAGGTTGCAGTACATAAGCTGAGCGTATCCTCGCTGCAATCACCGTAGTGCTGACACTCGGATGTTAACTTCCGCCGCAGATACTTACTCGTACTGATGCACTCGTGTCCAGTAAGTATCTGTGACATTCGGTAGGTGAGGCTGCGATAGTGCCTTTCCAGCCACTCCTCCATGACTGGTTTCACCGTCTCAACAGTACCGTCTCACACTTTTTTTATACCACCAACGTAGCAGACAAGCATACGGCCCACCAGATATACCGGTGGTCACGCACAAGGAGGCAAAGTCTCTCCTGTCGCGAAAAGGTTCCACACCACCTGCAAGCATCGTTGACCACTCTCATCGCTCGCCTCTGCACCGAGTCGAACGAAGGAATTCAGTCAATTCGTTCTGATATTCAGGTGCCCCCGCCCAGCAGTGGCAGCTGTACTCCATGTGCAGCCGCACTTGCGACTTAAACAGAAGCACTGTTTGCGCCGCAGTAAAGTACCACTGCGCCCTGTTGAGCACACCGAGCGGCTTGGACACCAGCTTGGCCTTATTTCTCCAAATCACTTCGGAACTGAACGTCACTGGAGATGTCAACACCAAGGATACATATAGGTTCTGTCAGAGATGGAGAGAGTTGTGCGCTGAAATTGTGAATTTAGAACAGCTGCCGTCAATGACGACCCTGATGCTTCTACCGGCCAAAAAGCTGGACACCCATTCACTTTGGTTCCTGGGTGCCCTGAACGCCACACGGGTGGAGCTGTCGTATTTACTACATAACAATTTTAAATATGTTGTTAGGAGTTGTTACAATCTGTTAAAAATTGCTAGATGGTTTGTGTGCTCCTTTAGCCCAGCGCCGATCCCAACGCCAGGCGCCCCCTTGATCCTGGCGCCCTAAGCTTCAGCTTAGTTAGCTTATGGGTAAATCAGGCCCTGGGCGCAGGTTGTGACTGCCTGCTGTTGAAATAAAGCCTTCAACTTAGCTTAACGACTGCCATTTTACTGGCAACCGGGACCAACGGCTTAACGTGCCTTCCGAAGCACGGAAACGCTCAAATAAATGTCACAAAGTGATCACATGGATGGTCACCCATCCATGGACCGGCCATAGTGAAAGTTGCTTACTGCAGTGATCGTTTACAGAACACTGAGTCCGCGGGGCCACGAGCGCTTCCGCGGGGCCACGAGCGCTTCAATTTTAATAATCTTAATATATTATTATTATGTTTCATTATTTTTTTAAAGAAATATAATTACCTAAATAAACAAATATTCAAATAGCAAAATAAAACATTAGTACAAAATCTCCCCGACATCCCCTTACGGGTCGCGGGCGCCAAACCACAGACTATAGAGTACATTTTCCTTGTGCATTCAATAAGCTTGCCGCCATTAAATTTTATCGATCCGAGAAAATGAAATAATATTATTATTTCTATTGTATGTACTTACGCATGAAATGACTCGTTTTTATATTGAACAGTTGCTGCGTAGCTTGTGTATCATCTGAAGATAGATGAAGGCATGTTTTTTTCGAGTTTTCTTTACTAACAGAATTTAAAACAGTGCTAATAGAACTTTCGCTAACCCTACAACCGCGTCTCAGATTTTCAGGTAATTACCTACTTTACGTGTTGCCATTTTCAAGTGTCTATAACGTATCTATAGTTTTTATATCATTGGTTGTTGTATGGGGTACACTACATTAATACGAAAAACTTAATTCCGAAAGTCACAATCACGAATTTCATAATTCCGAATTTCGTAAGTCCGAATGATGTGAAATCCCGAAAGTCAAAAATTCGATGTTTCATAAATCCTTTTTATTAAAAGTCATAACTTTAAAATTCCGAATGTTTACAATTCCGACTGTCAGAATGCCGAATTTCAAGAAACCGAAGCGTTGAATTCCGAATCATTAAAAATCCGCCACATTATAAATACGAACTCCGATTATCAAAACTCCGAAATATCATAAATACGAAGGGTGAATGTCGTTTCTATCCGTTCCTGTTTCAACCCGAAAACTTATCATTAAAGACGATTATTTATGTTCCTGATTCCACCCGTTTTTTTAATAAAGTATAATCAAGTCTAACTACCGTAAATATTATTTCCAAGTGAGTGGAAGGCAAACGATAAAACAAAAAAAAAATGAGTTGGGGTGTTAACCCCTTCACTTATTATGGTTAACACCTCGACTCAGATAGGTTGGTTAGAAAGCTAAGACGAAAGCGAAGCGGAGCGGAGCTCCGGCCTTAGCCATCGTGGTTATTTTTTTTTGTTTTGACGTTTGCTTTCCACTCACTTGGAAATAATATCTTCGGTAGTTAGACTTGACCGTACTTTATTAAAAAAACTTTAACAGTGAATATTCGGATATTTGAAATTCTGAATAATGTTTTTCGGGAAAATAACAGTCCGGTCTTTTGATTATTCGTAATAATGAAATTAGGAAAAATCAAAATTCGTACTTATGACTTTCGGATAAATGAATATCGTCCTTTTGAATATTCGGAGCTTTGTTTCTTAGGAATTATAATCTTCGGAATTTTGAACATCGGAATATTGAAATTCGGAAAAACATATTTCGGAATTTTTGGGTGTTCCCTGTTGTATGTCGTGCTACTGTGTGGCTAGAGAGGAGACACGGTGCTCTCTCCTACCGGTTGTCACAGATACTAACCGGGCACGGTAGCTACGGTAGGTATCTGTGGCGAAGACACCGGGAAACCACGGCCGAGTGTCAGCACCGCGTGGACCGCATGACACGGCGCTCCACACGCTAGTGGAGTGCGCGGCGTGGGCGCAACAGCGCCAGGTCCTCGTAGTGGGTCTGGACGTGGACACTCTCTCGCTCGAGATCATGGTGCGAGCCATGATTTTTCAATTAAGAATAAAATTATAGACGTGGTAGTTATAATTTCAACATTCTGTAATTATTTGGCAATTTTTTATTTTATTTTAAATAACAAATTACATAATAAGTACAATGTATCGTGAGATAAGATGCAACATAAACTCCTAAGAGTTTTTCCGTGCATCATACATAGTTCAACATTAAATTTTATGCGAGTACAGTAGGTATACAATAGGTAGCTAAGTTATAACTTGAAAAATACTTTAAAACATACAAAGACAAAATAAATAGTAAATACTAGATACAAAAAATTAGGTTACAATTATAGATAACAATTCTATATAATACTAATATCCTAGGATCCCTTTAAGAACGACCTTCACCGAGCTGGTTATTGGATGAAAAGTGTTTTATATTAAACTAAAATAAAAATAACTACTAATAAATACTAAAATAAATAAAAAATAAATAAATATATATAAATTAATACTAAAATTAAAATAAATACTAGATACAACAAAGTAGGTTACAATTGTAGATAACAATTCTATACAATACTAATATATCCTAGGATCCCTTTAAGAACGACCTTCACCGAGCTGGTTATTGGATGAAAAGTGTTTTATATTAAACTAAAATAAAAATAACTACTAATAAATACTGAAATAAATAAAAATAAATAAATATATATAAATAAATACTAAAATAAAAATAAATACTAGATACAACAAAGTAGGTTACAATTGTAGATAACAATTCTATACAATACTAATATATCCTAGGATCCCTTTAAGAACGACCTTCACCGAGCTGGTTATTGGATGAAAAGCGTTTTATATTAAACTAAATATGTCACTAATTAATTTGAAGAAAATAGTCGACAACCTAATATTTGCATATTCTATGGGCGTTATACTTTCAATTGGTATGGAATGTATCTATTAAGCACACCAGTAAATAGTAAAAAAAACTTTTTTTTTTTAATTCTTAATTAATCATTTATGGACTGAAGATTTATAGGCAACCCTATTGCATTTTAATTTTTGACATAAGTATTTAGTTAAATATATAACACTTTTTATCCAATAGCCAGCTCGGTGAAGGTCGTTCTTAAAGGGATCTTAGACCATAAAGAAATCTTAGACCCTGTTTAAATTAACCGAATATTCGGCCAAACCTTCGGCGTCGGTAGGTACTCTTGTTAACATTATATTTTAATTGATTCAGTCTAACAGCAAAGATAATAATTATAATTATGTAACTATCAGTTTGCGGAAAACAATAATTGTCCAAGCAGTTCGCATCGTCGGAATCAGTTTAACAGTTTGGAAAAAAATTGTCCAAGCAGTCCGACCATCGGACTAATAAGTTGGACTGGTATTTAATAAATAATAAATAAATAATAATCTATCTATAACTATACTAATATTATAAAGCTGAAGAGTTTGTTTGTTTGTTTGTTTGTATGGTTGAACGCTAGGATCTCCGGAACTACTAGGTGGATTTCAAAAATTCTTTCACAGTTTGATAGTCCATTTATTGAGGATGGCTATAGGCTATATAACATCACGCTAAGACGAATAGGGGCAAAGCAGCAATCAATAATGTTTCGAAAACGGGGAAATTTTTTTACAGATACGTAAAAATTGTGTATTACAATTTTGTTTCTCTTAAAAAGTCCGCGGCAGCATATGTCTATCTCTTAAGGTTCGCTCACAATAACCTAATTTGTCTGTTTCTTAAGGTTCGCTCACAATTTTATAAAACTGAAGAGTTTGTTTGTCCTAGGACCTCAGAAACTACTGGTTGCATTTCGAAAATTATTTTAAAGTTTAATAGTACATTTATTGAGCTAATGGCGATATAAAATCACGCTAATGCGAATAGGAGCGGAGCAGCCATAAATAATGTTTCGAGAACGGGGAAAATTTATTTCTTTTGAGAGCTTCCACTGCGTACGTTGCGTAAATGGTTAAAGTTACGTGAAAATTTTGTATTACAAAAATGTTCCCCTTTAAAAGTAAAAAAAAATGTCGTCAACAGCATAGGTCTATCTTTTAAGGTTCACTTACAATAACCCCTTTTAAAAAGTTTTGAAGTAAGAGCGACGCGACGGGAGTAGGTAAACGTGGTCTGCAGTGGTAGCCAATCAACTGAACGATAAAAACCGGCCAAGTGCGAGTCGGACACACATGAGTTCCGTACCAAAAACAGGAAGGGTGGAAGTAAATGCAACGGGAAACATTATATCACTTTACATATATATACCACACCTCTCTCCTTCTCAATCTCATGTGATGCAAACGAAGTTGTGCGGGTCAGCTCTAATGAATATAAGCGACGTGACGGGAGTACCTAAGTGCATAGGGAAACATTATATCACCTTAAATATTAATACTACACCTCTCTATTTTTCGGTCATGTGACGCAAACGAAGTTGTGCGGGTCAGCTCTCATGTATATAAGCGACGCGACGGGAGTAGGCGCGACGAGAGTAAATGCGACGGGAAACATTATATTACTCAAAATATTAATACCATACCTGTCTTTTTCTAACTCTCATGTGCCGCAAACGAAGTTGCGCGGGTCAGCTAGTAATAAATATTTGTGGCTCCACACTGACTGCCTCTGTGGCGCAATCGGTAGTGTAACCGCCTGCCGCGCATGAGGTCCTGGGTCGGTCCAAATATTTGTGTGATCCACAAATGTTTGTTTCGGAGTTTGGGTGTTTTCTATGTCTATACTAATATTATAAAGAAGTAAAGTTTGTGTGTTTGTATAGTTGTTAAAATGTAAGGGGTAATGTCGGGATCTACTGAACCGATGTTAAAAATTCTTTCGCCAATAGAAAGCTACGTTATTGTGGAGTGTCATAGGCTATAGGGTGGAATTTTGTAATGCCACCTGAAGGGGAAGTACTCTTAATACTGTAGATAGAAAGTTTTACTCAAAGAAAACATTCCTTTATTTTTGAAAAGAAAGAAAATTTCATTCAATGATTTTTAATAATTCGCTTGCCGCACCCGGTAATCGAACCTACTAAAATTTGTAAAAGCTGCACCCTGTACTTTTATTGCATCGATCGTTAGGGTCAATTAATAGGATGAAATCTCTCTAACAAACTTCATAAATTAAATGAAAGAACAACAATGAAATCTTAAATTATTTTAATTATTTACAAAAAAATGAGAAACTAACTAATTAATTGCTCGAAATGGGCTCCATTTTCTTGGATACACAAATTTATTCTTCTAAGAAATTCATTTTTAGTCACCTTTAATAACGTGTTGTGGTGAATGTTATAAATCGTATTCTGAACTTCAACTCTCAATTCGTTTACATTTTCATAAGTTTTAATGTAAATTTGATTTTTTACATATCCCCACAAAAAAAAATCTAAAGGGGTGAGATTTCGCAGGCCATCTGATTGTGCCGTTTGTACCAATCCAGGTATTAAAATGGTTACTAATGTAGGTAGTAGTGATTCTGCTGTCATGGGCTGGAGCACCATCTTGCTGTAGAATTATTTGGTTTCGCTCTTCCTCGGGGAAACCATTTAACACATTTCTTAATAAATCCAGTATTTCTAAATACTTGACAGTGTTTAAGTTACCTTCATACACATGGACTAACACAACCATATTTCTCATAATTCCGCACCAAACGTTTAAAGAAAATCTTACTTGACTGTTAGTTTCGTGAACACGAAGAGGATTCACTCGAGACCAATAGTGGTTATTGCGGCGATAGTACATGCCGTTATTGCTGAAATTGGTTTCGTCAGACCATACAATGTTACTCAAAAAATTAGGGTTACGGTCAATTTCTCTCATCATGTTTTGACAAAATTGTAGTCGTCTCTCACAATCCCCAGGATGCAATTTTTGTACAAACCGACCATAATGATAACATTTAAACTTGTACTTTTTCAGCACTTTAAGTGTGAGCGCGAGTGTGGGTTGTTCTAATTACTTATATATATATATATATATATATATATATATATATATATATATATATATATATATATATATAGGTATATATATATATATATATATATATATAATAAATTATATATATAAAAATTACGTATATATGTATTATATATATAAATATATATATATATATATATATATATATATATATATATAATTTTTATATATATAATTTATTTCAGAAAAATACTTTTGTGCATAGTTGTAAAATATACACCTTACGTTTACAATGGTATTAAAAATTAGATTGTACGCATAGTTATTACATATTAAGCATAAATATAATAAAAGAAATACAATTCAAAATTTAAAGGTCTAACTAATAATAACATTATGTTTTAATTTAGTACAAAGGGGCATGTTTAAATAACTCCCTCGGGGTTTAGGGGATATGCGTTACTTCTCATGGAGCTAACGTTACACCCTGAGGGTACAGTAGTGGCTTCTTCAATGAGATCCCTAAGATTCAATATCCTAGGGATTAACGAAAAAGCCCACATTAGGAGGAAGGGCATAACGGTACTCCGTTCGTTGAGCAGCCCGCCTGGGGCAGTACCTCCACCCTGCAGAAGACCGCGGTAATAGTAACCTGACTCCGGTTGGGTTATGTTCTCCGTCGGTTAGCAGGGATCCAGAGCTCATTGGGGCGACTTTGTGCCGGTGACGGTGAGACCAGAGGCTTACCTGGCTCCATTGGCGGATAGAGGCGCGGAGTATTGGTACGGCGGTCAGGGAGACCCGGTGAAACGGTTGACCGCTGACCGCCCGCAGGCTGTACGGAACCCGAACCTGGGGATCACTTAATCTCCGCCCCAGGAGGCTGAACCAGCAGCCTGCGTAAAGTCCCTGGTGCTGTGGTCGTGCCGGAGGAGGATACCGGAGTGGACGCGGCCACTGCATTGGGGGGGGACCGGGGGCCCTTCCGTACGCCGTGCCAATCTTCCGCATTACCTTTGTCTGCCTTTGGTGAGTTGGAGCCTCGCTTAGTCTCCTGCGCCAGCGGCACACAGGCGCCCCCTCAACCTTCTTAATTCCCCTTTTTAAAAAAAAACAACCATGGCAGCAAAAAGGAAAAATAAAAGGGTATCCACAGCGGCATCGGCGTCCACACTTCAAGTGGACTTTTGCAACATCAGAGGCATGCGCGCGAACATCAACTTAGTCCACCACCATCTTGAAACTGTGAAGCCGACCCTTTTTTTCTTGGCGGAGACGCAGATCTCAAGCCCGGAAGATGCATCTGACTTAATGTACCCTGGCTACAAGCTGGAGTACCACTTCAGGCGGAAAGCCGGGGTGTGTATGTACGTCCGGGATGATGTCTGCTGTCGCCGTTTTACAAGCCTCGAAGACAGGGACCTGTCTACGTTATGGGCACGCGTGGATCACGGGGGCCACACCCGGATCTACGCGTGCGTGTACAGGTCTCACAGCGGTAACACGGACACAGTTCGCCTTTATGACCACCTGCAGCAGTCGACTGACAGGGTGATTGAGCAGTGTCCCTCCGCGGAGATAGTGATTTTGGGAGATTTCAACGGTCATCATGTTGACTGGTTGGGCTCCCGGACCACCGACTTTGCGGGAAAAGCTGCTCACGAATTTGCCTTGACCTATGGGTTCTCCCAGCTGGTTAAATCCCATACAAGGATACCAGACAGGGAGAACGAGCATAGTGCATTGCTGGACCTCCTGCTGACAACGCGTCCGGACGGATACAACGTTTCAGTGGATGCTCCGCTAGGATCGTCGGACCACTGTGTCGTTCGGACGCATGTGCCTCTCGCAAGGCCTGAACCACCTCGGCCCAAGGAGTGGCGACATGTGTGGCACTACAAGTCAGCAGACTGGGATGGACTGCGAGAGTTCTATGCGTCGTACCCGTGGTGGCGGCTTTGTTTTGCCTCAGAGGATCTGGATTCTTGTGCTATAGCAGTCGCTGAGGGGATCTTGGTGGGTATGGAATGCTACATTCCCAACCGCTGGATCCCTGTAGGTGCAAAAAAGCGACCGTGGTTCAATCGGCTCTGCAGAGAAGCTCTAATGCAGAAAGAATCTGCCTACAGAGCTTGGACCACGGCTCGTGCAAATTCAGATCCAAACATCTCTGAGGTAAAACGCAAATTAAATGCCGCCTCGAGGTCCAGTAAAAGAGCAATTGTCAAGGCCAAGTTCGATTTCGTCGGCAGAATTGGCGAACGGCTAGCAGGCTACCCTTCAGGAAGTCGTGAATTTTGGTCGCTTGCCAAAGCTGCCGAGGGAAACTTCTGTCGGTCAGGATTACCACCCTTGATTAAACCCACCGGTAGTTTGGCCCAGAGTGCCAAGGAGAAAGCCGACCTTTTGGGTAATCTCTTTGCCTCTAACTCGACCATGAGCGACGGGGTGCTTTACCGCCGGGCATTCCGAGTTGTGGCACTTCCATGCCGGAAGTTAAATTTACACAGCGGAATGTCCGGCGGGAGCTTCAATCCCTGGACGTTCATAAGTCGAGTGGGCCAGACGGCATTCCCGCGGTGGTACTAAAGCATTGTGGTCCAGAGTTGTGTCCGGTACTTACACGTCTTTCCACACTTTCCTATTCCATGCAACAAGTCCCGGCGTCGTGGAAGATCGCGTATGTACATCCTGTACCCAAGAAGGGTGACAGGACCGACCCGGCCAATTACAGGCCTATAGCCGTCACCTCCCTTTTATCCAAGGTGATGGAGCGTGTAATTAATACACAGCTCCTGGGGTACCTTGAGGAACACGACCTGCTCAGCGACCGGCAGTACGGTTTCCGTCACGGTCGCTCGACGGGCGATCTTCTTGTGTACCTAACACACCGATGGGCGGCGGCTATCGAGAGTAAGGGTGAGGCTCTAGCAGTGAGCCTCGACATCTCTAAAGCCTTTGACCGGGTCTGGCACCGTGGTCTACTTACGAAATTGCCCTCATATGGACTACCTGAGAGATTATGCGGATGGGTGTCCAGCTTCTTGGCCGGTAGAAGCATCAGGGCCGTCGTTGACGGCAGCTGTTCAGACTGCATGGCCATAAACGCTGAAGTACCGCAAGGCTCAGTGTTGTCCCCTACTCTGTGTCTGCTGCATATCAATGACATGTTGTCTATTGATGGCATTCATTGTTATGCGGACGACAGTACGGGGGACACTTGTTACACGGGCCGCCCCGGTATCTCTCGGGACACAGTAGAGGAAAATCGTGAACAGCTTGTGTCTGAAATCGAGGCTACTCTTACTTGAGTGTCCGATTGGTGTGGACAAAATCTTGTCCAGTTCAACCCTTCCAAGACACAAGCGTGTTTTTTCACCGCTAAGCAAACCCCAATTACTGTAGCGCCGCAATTTCAGGGCACATCTCTTTCCATCTCCAAAAGTGTAGGGATCCTTGGCGTTGACATCTCCAGTGACGTTCAGTTCCGTAGTCATTTGGAGGACAAGGCTAAGCTGGCGTCCAAGAAGCTAGGTGTGCTCAACAAGGCGCGGCGGTACTTCACTGCGGCGCAAACACTGCTTCTCTATAAGTCGCAAGTGCGGCCGCATATGGAGTACTGCTGTCACCTCTGGGCGGGAGCACCTGAATATCAGCTTCGTCCATTTGGCTCGGTGCAAAGACGAGCTGTAAGAATTGTCAACGATCCTGTACTTACAGCTGGTGTGGAACCTCTTCGCGACAGGAGAGACTTTGCCTCCTTATGCGTGTTCTACCGCCTGTACAATGGTATGTGCTCTGAGGAATTGTTTGATATGATGCCCACGGCTACGTTCTATCATCGCACCGCTCGCCACAGACAGGGAGTTCATCCTCACACTCTGCGTCCGGTGCGTTCCAGCACGGTTAGATCCGATAGGTGTTTTCTTCCGCGCACGCTTAGGTTGTGGAATGACCTCCCTGCCTCGGTTTTCCCAAACGCCTACAGTATGGGGTTCTTCAAAAGGGGTCTTAGAAGGTTTTTACAGGGTCGGCAGCGCGAGTGTGGCACCTCTGGTGTTGCAAACGTTCATAGGCTGCGGTGACCACCGGTCCTTCTGGTGGGCCGTATGCTTGTCTGCCACCTTAGTGGTATAAAAAAAAAAAAAAAAAAAATAAGTACTGCAAAAGAATTTCACTTATTACCGAGATTGTAAGTTACCTTGTCTGAACTAGGAACTAACCTGTGTTTCAGACTATTACTTAACTAGCCGATTTAATTTATTGTATCACATTACGTTGCTCTTATAATTAAAATGAAGTATTATTGCAAACAAAAAAAAATTAGAAAAATAAAATTACCTTTTGGTTAGGTACATAATTACAATAAAGTTACTTAAATACAATTAAGATAAAAAATATAATTACGTATTACTAAAATATATGTTAGCTCAATATTTGTAGAATACTTTCTGTGTCCTCATAGTCAAGTTTACCCAGATATTTCGCTACTGCAATTTAGCAAAATTTATGGTTAGTTCTGTATATATCCAATAATCTGTTAAATCTATTATAAAGAAAGGGACCCAAAAATATATAAAATCTATGTACAAATGCATGCTTGAACGTTGTTCTGCTACAAACTATGTCATTTCTACTTTTGTCTGCTGGTATTGTGCTGAAGGGAAGTTCAGAGTGTTGTTTTAGTATTATGTGAAGTATGAATAATTGACGTACCGTAAGGACATTACATGCTGTATAGAGTTGATGTGTAGGGAATAAAAAGGGTCGAAAGGTTGCCACCTTCAGGACTGCTCTTTGCGCACGTTCGAGAGGAAGTAAGACTGTTTTACCAGTACCCCCCCAGGACGTTATGCAATATGTTAGGATGGACTGACACAAAGCCAAGTACACCCTTTTTATAAGTGTATATTCGGCTATATTCCGTAAATTTTTGAATATATAAATTAACTTACGTACTCTACTGCATAAGAAATAAATGTGTTTGCTGAAATTTAAATTAGAATCAAAAATAATACCTAAATATTAGGTGCTTACATACGAAATTGGCGTTTTGTATAGGAGGAACAAAAAGTCGAATATTTTTAAATATAATATATTTAATTAATCAAAGTATGAACCATTGTTTTCTATGCATTTTTGCCATCTCATAGGTAGTTCATTGATCCCTTTACTAAAAAAACCAGTCGGACGGGAATCAATAAAATCTGTGAAGGCGATTTGGACTGCCCCATCAGAGTTGAATTTTTTCCCTTGCAAGAAGTTGTCCAAATTTCGAAAAAAATGGTAATCTGTTGGAGCAAGATCCGGGGAGTACGGAGGATGTTTTAGACATTCCAATTGAAGCTCTTCTAATTTGGTAGCCGTCTGTTGTGCAGTGTGTGGTCTAGCGTTGTCGTGAAGCAGCAGTGGCGTGGAGCGATTGACCAGCCTAGGTTGTTTAGCCGCTAGCTTTTCCATCATGGTTTGCAATTGCTGACAATAGACATCAGCCGTAATAGTCTGGCCAGATTTGAGAAAACTGTAATGAACATTATCGGCACTAGTCCACCAAACGCTTACAAGTAACTTTTTTGGGGTTAATTTTCGCTTGGGGCAGGATTTGGCTGGCTGGCCAGGATCCAACCATTGCGCTGAGCGCTTTCGATTATCGTAAAGAATCCATTTTTCGTCACAGGTAATGATTCGGTTTAAAATACCTTCATTATTGTGCCGGTTCAGTAATGTAACGCAGCAGTCGACGCGCTTTTGCCGGTTTGTTTCAGTCAATTCGTGAGGTACCCACCTTTCAAGCTTTTTAATCTTCCCAATTTGCTTCAAGTGAATTAAAACAGTTTTATCACTAACACCGCAGCCTGCAGCTAACTCGGACGTGGTTTGCGATGGATCCGCTTCCACAATAGCCTTCAATACTTCATTATCAACTTGAGTCTCAGGCCGTCCACGGGGCTTGTTCTGCAGGTCGACATTTCCTGAACGAAAACGTTGGAAGCAAAAACGAACTGTGTTTTCTTTTGCAACATGACCGCCATACATATCATTCACCCTTCTAGTCGTTTCCGCAGCACTAGTGCCACGGCGGAACTCGTACTCGTAAATAATGCGATATTTTAAGTTTTCCATTTTGTAAAATGAGTGACGCAAACAGAAAAAAACAGAAGAAAAAAACAAATGAATGACGGTCATCGAAGGATAAATACATGAGTAAATAGCTGGGAAAATTTGAATTTGGAATTCCTTACCAAAGAGGAGAAAATCGTAATTAAAGTGGCCAGTACGAAAAACGCCAATTTGATGTGTAAGCACCTAATATTTTATATCGTCAGTCACGCTTAAAGTAGAGCAAGTGCATGCAGTGTCATCAGAATTCTACAGCTGTGTGCGTAAAGGCTAGGGTCGGTGGGTTGGTCTTTAATATTTCTCATTCTAAATACTATGTACTTGGTCTTTTCAATGTTTAAGGTTAGTGAATTCTCTTGGAGCCACTTGGACACAATATTGAAACCACTCTGCGCAAAACTAAAAGCGTCTTCGCGCGATTGTGCCGAGAAAAGCAACGTGGTGTCATCGGCATATGATATTATGGCTCCATTTTGGAGTGTTAGGTTACACAGGTCGTTTATGTAGATTAAAAAGAGAGTAGGTGATAATATGCTTCCTTGAGGACAACCAAAGCCGGTGCTTTTTGTTTCATCACTTGTCCACTCCCCGATTTTCACACACTGATACCGATCCCTAAGGAATGCAGAAAAAAGTTTTAGTTGCGTCCCCCTTATTCCAAGCACCTCAAGCTTACGCAATAGAGCAGTACAGGAAATAGTATCAAAAGCTTTTGCGAGGTCTAAAAAAATTCCAATGGTGTGCATGCCCTTATCAAGAGTGCTTGTTATATAGTTAGTCACTTCATGTACCGCTTGGTACGTCGATCTTTTAGGCCGGAAGCCAAATTGATTATCTGAGAGCAGTTTTTTATCTTCTAAATATTTTACTAGTCTATTGTTTATTATTTTTTCTAATATTTTTGATAATCCTGTTAGTAATGAGATTGGTCTGTAGTTATTAATGACCTTTGGGCTTCCAGACTTGAGTATAGGTATAATCAAAGCTTTTTTAAGTAGTTTTGGAAAAGTGCCATTCTGTAGATAAAGCTGAAAGATGTGCGTCAGGGGAGGTGCGAGAAAGTCTTTAAATCTTTTGAGAATTGAATTAGAGATGTAATCTCATCCAACCGCACATACATTCGTTAGGCCACTAATAATACTTAAAACTTCCTCTAGATCGGTATCCAATAAAACAAAAGACTTCAGTTGCGAACAGTATGACTTACGGCCGAACCAAATAAACGATCCGTGTTTTGAGATTGCAGTCAAACCAAGATTGAACACGATCCTTAGATCGATCTTCGATCTGCGTCCAAATATCTATTTGACGCGTTCGGAATCCGGATTGCACGACGGATTGGAGCCAATCTTTTCCCTCCCTGTCGTTCCGTTATAAGCATACTTTTGTGCGTGTACTTGTTGTATTTGTGATTGATAACACAATATAAATCACAACTGTGAACTAAAATATGTTTAAATACCATTATGTTATGATTCTTTAAAGCACATAAAGACTTAATTTTACTCTAGAGCATTTATTTTAAAACATTGGAAGTGTAAGTATTGCTTACTACGAAACGTACAGCGCCCGCCTTTTCTAATCTGTCACATCTCACATCTGTGACACAGATGTTTTGTTTGTTGACATTCTTATAATTGTTATGAAGAGGTAAAAAAACTTAACAATACTTATTTATGTCTCCAATGTTCTTACCGTTTTGAGGTTACTTTTACAAAGGGCATAATTCTCTCAGGAAGACTTGGTAAACATAGGCTATAAACATATTTCCGAATTCCCACGGGAACAGGAGCTATGCGGGTGAAACCGCGTGACGTCTGCTAGTTAATCCTAAATCTAAAAGTAAGCTCAGCATCATTGAGGCACTGTGTATGCATGTAATTAACTCTTTTGTAGTTTCGCGATGCTGAACCTCTTCGTTGATTTTGCTCTTCGCCACTTTCAGAATCAAATATCTTCAATTAAATTCAATTAAAATTCATTTATTGCGATATAAATACTTTTATCTCCATTAATGCTTCCATATCACTATCACTATCATTCGAAAACATTGCCATAATATAACAACCTAACAAATTATGCCAATCCTTTTTTGTAATCCACCGATTTCGGGGGATCGTAAACACCGCTTGCTAACAATCCAAAATGAAACGTCAAAGTTAAAAGATCGAATACATGGACCAAACAACTGTCATTTCCGAACAAGTTTCAATCTAAAAAACACGGATTGGCCTCCCATGGATCGATTGTAAAAATGGATTGACGAAGCAATCCATCGATTGAATATATGGACGCTTTATGCGAGGAATCGATCGAAATTCGGGTTTTAGATCGTCATATTTGGATTGAGATTGCTTATTAGGATCGGCCGTTAGTCATGGGTCGGGTGGATGAGCCACAGGACGTGAGCGCCCTTTCTGCAAGGTGTTTCCCTACGTTGGCAAAATATTGGCTCGCTTTGTTCAATGCTTCGGAGGGGGTTGAGTCTGTTGTTAATAAGTCTAGCGCTGGCTGACAGCTTTTTAAGTTGTAAGTATTATTTTTTATTACTTTCCAAATCATCTTATTATTATTGCCAGCCTTTTGTAGCTCGTCCTTTCCGTACTGTATTTTTAATTTCTTTGACAGAGAGTTACAAAAATTTCTATACCTTTCAGATTTTGATTTTTGGTGCAAGTTATCCCTGTGTCTTATGCAGCAAACGAGGCCGGGTGTAATCCAAGGCTTAGTGTTTATATACTTTTTCGTCACAACTGTTGAGTACGTATTTTTCAAAAGAGCACTTTGCAACGAATTAATAAAATAACTAAGTGCGATATTTGCATCGTCAGTCTTATAAACGGGGTCAAACTGAATATTACGTATGTCTGATTCAAGGTGTTTCATATTAATCCTATCATGAGTGTGTATAATTTTTTTCCTAGGTATTGCCAATTGTAGGGTTAGTAGAACTGCCTGGTGATCTGTAACTGTGGAGTTAGTGACCAAAGTTAGTGCGGGTTTGTTTGTTTTTATCACAAAGTGATCCAAGCATGAGCCAGTTATGAAATTCGGGCAGTTATGAGCTGGTAGAAGTCCGTGGAAAGAACAGGTATCTAGGTATGAATCTGCTTTATCAACAGATTTCCCAGGTAACTTGGGCAGCATCTCTGCTTGAAGCCTTCGGAAATGCTTCGAAGTATGTTAAAACATTTAAATCAAAATCGAAGTTATTCTGCTGAAGACTTTGCCGTCCCTTTTTGAAACTACCCGTATTCTTTAAAATTTCTACCATTCTTTTCAGTACAAACCGAGTTGGTGCCTGTCGGTCTCGATATTTCTCTCCATACCACCGTAGAGCACGATTCACATCTTTGTTATTTAAAAAATAAGCTTCCAATAAATCAAATTCTTCTTGATAAGCCATTTTTACCATGAAACAAATATGAAATGATTTGTAAAAACAATCAAATGTGAATAACAGATGAAAATCTATTTTCAAATGTAACATTCCATATTTAAACTACCTAGTTATGTCGCATCTAAGAAAGAAGTCTGCATTAAAAACACGTGCAAAATTGCAATCGTCTTATCTAAATAGTAATTCGTCATTTTAATGGGTAAAAGCCGTCAGTGATAATAATTATTAATTAATAACATATGAAAACAGACAGATCTTTGAGTAAAAGTGCTATATCTTGACCCATTGAACAATTAATTTAAGATTTCATTGTTTTCCTTTCATTTAATTTATGAAGTTTGTTAGATAGATTTTATCCTTATAATTGACCCTAACGATCGAAGCAATAAAAGTACAGGATGCAGCTTTTACAGATTTTAGTCGGTTCGATTACCGGGTGCGGCAAGCGAATTTTTAAAAATCATTGAATGCAGTTTTCTTTCTTTTCAAAAATAAAGGAATGTTTTCTTTGAGTAAAATTTTCTATCTACAGTTTTAAGAGTACTTCCCCTTCAGGTGGCATTACAAAATTCCACCCTGTAAAGCATCACGCTACAACGAATAGAAGCGGAGCAGTAATAGTAAATGTTTCAAAAACGGGGGAAAAGTTATTCCTTTTGAGAGCTTCGTTGCGTGTGCTGCGTAAATATTTATAGTTATGTAAAAAATATATACTACAAAATTGTTTCTCTTAAAAAAGTACAAAAAAAATTGCGCCATAGCATGTGTCTATCTTTGCGTTGGTGCACAATAACCATTTTAATGGTAATCAATTTGTTTTCTACAATAACTCCACGGGATACCTTCATAAACGAAATTGTTCTTAAAAATAATGCGACGGGAATACACGCGACGAGAAACCTTTCTCTCTCTCTCTCTCTCACGAAGTATTGAATATTAACGACGAGACGCTACGGGAGTAAACGCAACGCGACGGGAACAGGTAATACTCTCTCATAAGTGGTGCAAACAAAGTTGCGCGGGTCAGCCAATATAATACGAGTATGTATGTATTTACAAATATAGTTATAAGTATGTTTATCAGTCGTCTAGATCCCATAGCACAAGCTTATATTAGCTTAATTTGGGCTAGATGATGTTGTGTGTGAATGTCCACAAATATTTATGTACCTACACACAACTGTTAATGCTAAAAGTTCTTATTGAAAGACCCTATAGGTACATAATTTAAGAAAATCTCTTTTATCTAAATAGGAATGCACTTTCATTGTTTCAATGCCATGGAGTACTTTTTTAAACACTATTAATTTTTCAGCTGTCCATTCTGACGCCAATCACACTGAACACCTTAAGCATTGGGATGATGCTGGCATTTCCTTCTATACTAAACCCGGCTCTTTTATCGAAAAATGCTACAGACATAGAAGCAACACCAGAACAGATATCTTGGATAAGTAAGTTCTAGAACACAATTTATAAACTTATTGTGCTTATTAAAATTGATGTTAAGTAAATCTTGTTAAAATTTTACAGCTACCAGCAATGGCATCGCCGGTATATTTGGCTTCTTTGTGTTCTCTCCGATGGTCCAAATGTTTGGGCGGAAAATCATTTTTATCTTGAACAACTTTCTACTGTTCACCGGTTGGATTATATTCGCGCTGGCTAATAGCGTCACAGAACTAATGTTGGCAAGAATTGTCCAAGGTATTTCCATAGGTGCGTTCTTTGTACAAGGGATGATAGTCAGTGAATACGCTCACCCTAAAAGAAGAGGCTACTTTATGACTACCAAGAAAACAGCAGTAGCTGTCGGTGCAGGTTTGTGTCATGCTTTAGCAATACCTTTAAATTGGCAGCAAATAGCTGCTTTTGGTATAGCCATTCCAGCACTATCAATGTTAATAGTGCTGTTCTGGCCAGAAAGTCCTTCTTACTTGACTATGAAAGGTAAATTTGAAGAAAGTGAAAAATCATTTGTCTGGCTTCATGGCGGTGCAAATATGCAAGAGTTGCATCTTTTACATTCGACCCAACATCAAAAGAAAAACAAACCCAGTGCAGAAGTATGGTATAAGTTTTTATTCAAAAAGGACTTCTTAAAGCCGTTTGCGATTGTATTTATTTTAACGCAGATTGAAGAATTATGCGGTAACCATTATTTTTTTGTTTTCATTATACAAATAATGAAAGAGTTAATAGAAGTTAAGTCATTAGCAATATATTTCTCTTTAGTAGGAGATATTATTAGAATTAGTGCATTGATAATATCATGTTTTATCATCGTTCGCCTCAAAAGACGAATTATTTTATTTTCATTTGGTTTTCCAACAGTGGTCTTAATGTTAATAATATGTATCGTTACAGTTTTGAAGTGGCCTGATACAAAGTGGGTGGCGCCTATATTAATTGCTTTACACGGTTTTATAGCAAATTTAAGTCTTTTACCAATTTGTTTCACATTATTTGGAGAAATTTATCCCTTGGAATATAAGGGTTGGGGCTCTTTCTTCAACGGAATTGTATTCACGTGTTCATATACAGTTATGTTAAAGATTACACCAGCTTTACTAGGCAGTGTTGGTGTAGGATGGATGTATGGTATATATGCAACAGCTATGGCTTTTTATTTGCTCATATTATATTATATAGTTCCCGAAACTAAAGACAAAACTATGCAGGAAATTCAAAATGATATGCACAATGTAAAGTTGTCAAATTGTAATAACATGTTATCGGACGAAGATGGTGATTGAGTGATGTCAAATGACCTGTCAATAATATTCTGATATATTTATTTAAAATAAATTTTATGATTTATCTGTGATGATGTAGTTTAATGTGGAGAAAATGGTCCTGATAAGATCCCCGGTTGAGCCTAGAATATGTTAAGATATTTTTTGTTACAGTATTTTAGTAAATACTTAATTGAATTCAATTGCCATTGATGAGATATCCCTTTACGTTTTCTTTTTTATTTTCATGAGGATGTCAGTACGAATTTTTTGTTTGTGTGCTTGTACTTTTTTTACACAGTAGTCTGCTTTAAAGTTAAAACATCTGATAGGCTTATCTCAGAGAGGTATAAGTTGCGTCATCTACATAGTTATCACGCGAAGGCTATTAATAAAATTAATAATAATTTTTTCCTCGCTTTACATTCGCTTTTACATTACAATAATTTTAAATTTTAAATGAAATAAGGAATTATTATGTTATTCGTGTTTTAAGGTAATTAAAGATTATTATTATTATTGTTTTATTATTAATATAGCAACACGATCTATGACTAACATGGTCGCGTTGCTTTATGTTTTAATCTTACAAGATTTAGATTTCATCAAAGAATTTTTTTTTATACCCTTAAGGTGGCAGACAAGCATACAGCCCACCAGAAGGACCGGTGGTCACCGCAGCCTATGAACGTTTGCAACACCAGGGGTGCCACACTCGCGCTGCCGACCCTGCAAAAACCTTCTAAGATCCCTTTTGAAGAACCCCATACTGTAGGCGTTTGGGAAAACCGAGGCATGGAGGTCATTCCACAACCTAAGCGTGCGCGGAAGAAAACACCTATCGGATCTAACCGTGCTGGAACGCACCGGACGCAGAGTGTGAGGATGAACTCCCTGTCTGTGGCGAGCGGTGCGATGATAGAATGTAGCCGTGGGCATCATTTCAAACAATTCCTCAGAGCACATACCATTGTACAGGCGGTAGAACACGCATAAGGAGGCAAAGTCTCTCCTGTCGCGAAGAGGTTCAACACCCGCTGTAAGTACAGGATCGTTGACAACTCTTACAGCTCGTCTTTGCACCGAGTCAAATGGACGAAGCTGATATTCAGGTGCTCCCGCCCAGAGGTGACAGCAGTACCCCATATGCGGCTGCACTTGCGACTTATAGAGAAGTAGTGTTTGCGCCGCAGTGAAGTACCGCCGCGCCCTGTTGAGCACACCTAGCTTCTTGGACGCCAGCTTAGCCTTGTCCTCCAAATGACTAAGGAACTGAACGTCACTGGAGATGTCAACGCCAAGGATCCCTATACTTTTGGAGATGGAAAGAGACGTGCCCTGAAATTGCGGCGCTACAGTAAATGAATATTATATAAAATATGGCATAAGAAATTAGGATCAAGGTTGTGTATCCACAATGTATTTTCTTTATTTCTAAGGTCACTGATAAAAATGATTTTATTATAGTTACGTACTACAATAAGCTTATCACAGCAGCCCTAATCATTCACATGTGAATGTTTCTCTTCTCAGTGTCACAACAAACATAGGTAGGTACCTACACAAAATATGTTTATCAGTCCCCAGAAAACCATAGAATTTAGTATGTAATTGTTTACCGAAGACTGTGCTAACGGGGCTGCGACTTTCGAATTATTATGAAAACTTTGTAAACGAATACCCACTGTCAAAGAGATTTTAAAATACACCAAATTACATGTAATAGCACAGCAATGAACATTTTTCTTCGACTCAAAAATGTACAATCAATAATATCTGTACATTAATGTCCCAGCAAATGGATGGTTTTACAAAAAACGCTCGGGTTAGCACAATGGGTACTTCCATGTTTGTTTTGTTAAGAATTTTGATTAGAATGGCTAAAAGCTTTCAAGAAATAAAACAGGAAATTACAGATAAGTACGATCGTTATCATTATTATGATGCTTCTGGAATGATTGTTGGTCTACAATATTCTGAAGATTACCTTAATCGTATGGCTATAGGCATTTTTTAATATGTACTGTTACTGCTATTCTATAATGATAATTTATTTGCAAAAATGTTGTTTCGAAAAGGCTTTAGTAACATGGACCACACCCATACTGTTCGGCAGATTGTGCAGAAGACAAACGAGTACAATCAGCTGCTGTGAATGACTTTCGTAGACTACGAGAAAGCTTTCGACTCTATCAAAACCTGGGCAGTCCTAGATGCTCTGCAGCTGTGTCGTATTGATTGGCGATATATCGAAGTGTTGAGGTGCTTGCACGATACCGCTACCATGACCATCCAGTTGGAGGACAAGAAGACCAATCCCATAGCGCTTCGCAGAGGTGTGAGACAGGGAGACGTTACACGCCCTGAGCTCTTCACTAATGCGCTTGAGGACGTCTTCAAGTCGTTGGACTGGGATGGACGGGGTGTGAATTTAAACGGTGAACGTATCTCACACCTTCGGTTTGCCGACGACATCGACATTGTAGCGGAGACGCTGGAACAGTTGAGCGGGATGTTGCATAGTCTAAGTGGAGAGTCTCAACGTATTGGCCTTGGCATGAGCTTGGATACAACCAAGGTCATGTTCAATGAGCATGTCGTGCCGGGACCAATCTACGTTGAAGGATCGAGGTTTGAGGTTGTCCATGAATACACCTACCTTGATCAAGTTATCACACTTGAAACGAGTAACCTGGAAAAGGAAATAGCCAGAAGGATTCGCTTGGGCTGGGCAGTATTCAGCAAAATGCGTCGGGTTTTCTATTTGCCTATGCCGCAATGCCTGAAGACATAAGTCTTCAACCAGTGCGTTCTATCAGTTATGACCTTCGGTTCCGAGACGTGGACACTCACAGTGGGGCTAGTCCATGCCCTTAAAGTTACGCAACGAGCGATGGAACGAGTTATGCTTGGGGTGTCTCTAAGGGATACGATCCGAAACGATGTTATCCGTCAGAGAACTAGAGTGGTCGACATAGCTCTCAGCGTATGCGTTTTGAAGTGGCAGTGGGCTAGCCACATCTGTAGAAGGACTGATGGCCGATGGAGCAAGCGAGTTTTGGAGTGGAGACCGTGACTTGGTAAACGTGGAGTTGGACGACCCCCTGCCAGATGGAGCGATGACCTAAAGAAGGTTGCTGGTAATTGACTGGACGCGCAAAGCGCAGGATCGTGTATTGTGGCGAAATTTGGGAGAGGCCTATGTCCAGCTGTGGACTGCAATAGGCTGATTTAAATGATTCAAACATTGAAGAGCTTGTTTATTTGAACGCTTCAATCTCAGGAACTACTAGTTGGATTTAAAAATTTTATTCTACAGTTCGACAGTCCGGTTTTTAAGGATGGCTGTGGGCTATATAACATCACGCTAAGACGAATTGGAGCGGAGCGGCAATAAAGAATGTTTCGAAAACGGGGAAAATGTATTCCTTATGAGAGCTTCCGTGGCGTACGCTGCGTAAATGGTTAAATTCATAGAATTATAACGCAAATCTTTTACAAGTCTAGAGTTAAATTACGTAAAATTGTGTATTAAGTACAAAAATGTTCCTCTTAATAAGCACAATGGTTAGGTTCGCTCGCAATATTATAAAGCTGAAGTTTGTTTGTGCTAGGATCTTAAAAAGTACTGGTTGCATTTCTAAAATTTTAACGGTTTTATAATCCATTTATTGAGAATGTCTAAGCGCTAATATAACATCACGCTAAAACGAATAGGAGCGGAGCAGCAATGAATGACGCAAACGAAGTTGTGCGGGTCAGCTCTATTGAATAAGCAAGGCGAAGGGAGTAAATCTGTAAACACGACGGGAAATATTTTATGTACACTCGAGAGCAATGAATCCGGGTCACTTAAAGAATCCTAAAAATCTCGGAAACTAAAAATGCTAGGTTAATGCAATAAATTGTATTTAATAGACAATGTAATACTCCTTAAATGAAGGTATTAAAACTTCTTAGTTATTGTAAAGTTATATCATAAAAAAATCAAATTTGAAAAAGGGCCACTTTCGAAGATGGAACTACGAAATTACAGCATTTGGTGTTGCTTTTGTTTGTAATCTGTCATTTATGTGGGTACATAAACCATGCTGATAGTGCTCTATATTCATTAATCAAGCTGAAATTATGTCGCTTACGCCTGAAGAATGCACCAGAATACTTACAATGCTGGAAACCGGCCGGAGTCAGCGCGATACAGCCAGGACTGTCGGTGTGTCGCTGTCAACAGTACAAAGAGTTCTCCGACGTTACGAAGAAACTGGTTCTAACCTACGCAGACCAGGAACGGGCAGAACCAGGTGTACCATAGCACGAGAAGACCGATACTTGGTGAACACCATGCTTCGAAATCGCTTTCTCACAGGAACTGAACTCACCAATCAGTTTCGACGCCTCGGAGGAAGTAACCCAAGTGCATGGACAGTAAGACGTCGGCTTGCTGAATCTAACTTAAAACCCCTTAGACCTGCAAACGGCCCTAAACTGGAGCGTGGGCATCGTATTTCGAGACTAAGGTATGCCCAGAGCCACGTAAATTGGAGTATTGAAGATTGGTCAAAAGTTATGTTGTCCGACGAATCAAAATTTATGCTCTACAAGCACGATGGAAGACACAGAGTGTATCGAAGACCAGGGGAAAGATTCAAGCAAGCATGCATCGAAGAAAAAGTAGCCTACGGTGGTGGGTCTGTACTTGTGTGGGCCGGAATTTCTTCTGAAAGTCGCACAGAGCTGGTGATCATAGAAAACGGCTCTTTAACTAGCGTAAGATATGTGGAAGAAATCCTCAATGATCACGTTGGTCCATTTATGGTCAATTTAGGTGAGGATGCTATATTTATGCATGACAATGCCCGACCTCATACAGGTAGGATTGTGAATGACTACCTTCAAGAGATGAACATTACTCGTATGGAGTGGCCAGCGCGCAGCCCGGATATCAACCCGATCGAGCATGCTTGGGACGAGCTAGGCAGATGCGTAAAACAACGAAACCCTCCCCCAATCACGCTTCGTGAGCTCAAAATTGCTCTCACAGAGGAATGGGAGAATATTCCCCAAAATCGTATAAGGAACTTGGTGTACAGCATGCCAAACCGCGTAAACGCAGTAATGGAAGCACGAGGAGGCAATACGAAGTATTAAAATTCAAGAAAATCGTAATAAAGTTCAAAAATTTCATGTTTCCTATTTTTGTTTTAAGGAGAGATCAGCAGTTTTTTCTTTATGTAATTTTGTGTTAATAAAATGTATGGTGACTCATATTTTTTTTACTTTCATTTAAGGAGTATTACATTGTCTATTAAATACAATTTATTGCATTAACCTATCATTTTTAGTTTCCGAGATTTTTAACATTCTTTAAGTGACCCGGATTCATTGCTCTCGAGTGTATTATCCCTCTTTCTCACTCTCATGTGACGCAAACGAAGTTGCGCGGGGCAACTAGATTATAATATATGATAATTTATTTTAATAGCTCATTTGAAATGTAGTTAATTTGAAAATGGCATAGTTTATTGAACTTCAACATTCTATACTTTTATGTATTCTTTAGTTGTCTGTGTTACTTGTTATCATGTTATGCATAACCAATTGTATTATAGTAATAAAGTAGCAAAACAAATTGTATTGTATGTAATCTCTATATGAACAAAAATGTAATTAATATATAAAACATTGTCGATAGGACACATGTGTCCTATCGACAATGTATGTTATTTTACATTTATATGCAAAACTTGATTGCGACTAAGTTTCCGCCCATGTGGAATTTTGTGCCCGTTCCCGCATCCCATGGGAATACGAGAGTAAAAAGTAGCCTATAGGTACCATGTGTCCAGACTATTTTTTTTTGTTAACGTGAGGGAAAATCCTCATCCTCACGTAACGCCCAACAGCCTATGGTTGGAAGCCCCGGGTAAGCCCTCGGAAGGATGTCCCAGGACAATCTGTAACAAACTTCAGCCATTGGAGTGTGAAAGAGTAACAAACATCCAGTCATTTTTTTTTCAATATTTAGTTAGCCTTATTGACGTCGCCACCAGCTTGATGGAAAGCCGTGGCGCATCTAGCGATTGGGGGCCAATTCTGACAGTGGTCCTCAAGTTGGCGGCCCTGTGATGTGCCTCTTCACGCTCCTCTTGAAGAACCCGGGATTGTAAGAGCAGGGAAACACGAGTGCGGGCAGGTCTTTCCATGTTTTCTACTACACATTGTCAGATACTTTCGCACTTATTACTATTAGTAGGTAAAATTAAGTAAGCTATAAATAAGTTAAGTTGATAAGTAGGTTTTTTTTTGTCTCAATTAATTCTGTTATTTTTATTTTATTTTTATTTATTTATTAATTTATTATACACTTTATTGTTCGCCAGTTCAATAACTTAAGATGACATCTATACTAATATTAGAAGGAGGAAAGATTTGTTTTTTGTTTTTTTGATTGTTTGTTTGTTTGTAACGAATAGGCTCCGGAACTACTGGACCGATTTGAAAAATTCTTTCACTGTGACTGTTGGAAAGCTACACTCTTTGCGGTGAACATAGGCTATATTTTATTCCTGTATTTCCACGGGAACGGGAACTACGCGGGTGAAACCGCGTGACGTCCGCTAGTATATTATATACAATGGGCGGCCTTATCGCTAAAAGCGATCTCTACCAGGCAACCTTTGGATGAAGAAGTTGGTAAGGTAAAGAGTGGTAGCTGTTTGGCGTACTTATAGATCTGCTATATTTTACTTACATACCATAGATACAATTTATCAAGTGATTATATTACCTACACATACATAACCATAAGACACATACCTACATATATACATACATACATACATATACACATACTTACACACATATATACACACATATACACCTACAAACCTACCTAAAAAACGCACACTCGTACATACAAAGTATGCTACATAGATAAATAGTGTTCCTTTACCATAGTTTTAAATTTGGCTAAAGTCTGTGCTTGTCTTATCTTGACAGGAAGTTTATATCATAGTCGGATTGCAGTGACCGTAAACGATTTGTCGTAGAACATGGAAGAGTGATATGGCATCTTTAACCTTAGGTTTTGGACGACCTTAGACATTTCGAATGAGTGTCATGAAGGAACTCAAACCGTCCCTAAAGATAGGAAGGAGAAGAAGGGCTAAATAATATATTATTATAGTAGCGAAAGAACGTGAGCATCCAGGCGAAGTCTTATTGATAACCATCCGAGCTGTATTCTGAACTGTGAAACATGGTCATATTTGCGTAAGCCAAAAATGAACCTTATACAGACATTTTGAAGACGCTCAAATTTGTCTAACTGGTTTTCGGTGAGCTCGGTATAGCTGACATCTGCATAATCAAGTATGGATAACAGTAATGCGTTCGCAAGCACAATTTTGGTAGTCATTGGCAGCAGATTTTGAAGCTTCCTTAAAGAGCCCGAAGATGCAAACAGCTTACGACTCACCTCGGTTATTTGTGGATCCCAAGATAAACTAGAATCAATAAATACACCGAGATTCTTAACTTTTTTTAAAGATAGGTATTATTGTGTTGTCAAAGGTAACAGGGGGAATATTATCACACTCAATTTTCGATACAATTCTGGAACTGCCCAAGTTTGCTACCTGTGATTTCGTAGGATTCACCTTAAGGCCATAGTATACTCCAGTTGCATATGTGGTTCAGATCTCTGTTAATAAATTCGATAGCTTCCGTTATTTGTTGAAGTGATGCTTGGTGGTAGATTTGTAAATCATCTGCATAAAGGTGGTAAGAGGAAGAAATATTAGTTGATATAGAATTTATGAAAATTGAGCAAAGAAAAGGGGAGAGAACGCCGCCCTGGGGTACGCCATCGACAGCATCACACTAATTGGATAACGTATTTTTAATACATACACGTTGCCGGCGTCCACACAGGTAACTTTGAAGCCAGTCAATCACTGTCGGAGATATGTTAAAGAGAACGCATAGCAACACATCGAAATCAACAGTATTAAAAGCATTACTGAAATCCAACAAGGCAAAGATTGTTAGCTTTCCAACTTCCATACCGGACCTAATATCATCCGTGATATTAACCAGAGCCGTTACAGTGCTATGACCAGGACGGAAACCGGATTGAAATGATATATAGTAGTATTTTTGCATACTAATATTTTTGATAGGTACCTACTTAATTGTATTCAATTTTAATGTCAACTATGTGCGTTGTGATCCGATCTAAGTAAATAAATTTTCTTTCTTTCTTTCTTTCAAGTACCTACATTTTATACTTAAGTAGGTACTTATAAGTTGAGAAAGATTATAACATCTTAGTAAGAAGTAAAATGATGATAATATATATTAAATTAAAACCTTTCCAACTCAAGGTTAAAATAATTAAATATTTCAGCAAAATGTACCTACAGAAACATACATACATTAATGATCACGTTTTTTATCCGCTAAGGGTTAGGCAGAAGCATTATTACATGCCCACACTTCACCTTCTTGATTTTTGTCCCACGTAATAGGTAGTGAGCCGTATTGCTGTGTTGCTATGGACAGGCGCAGGTTTTGACTGCCTGCTGTTGAAATTTTTCAAGCCGCCCATAAAAGCCTTCAACTTGGATTGACGACTGCCATTTTACTGGCAACCGGGACCAACGGCTTAACGTGTCTTCGGAAGCAAGGAAACGCTCGCAAATAAGTGTCACAAAGTGGTCATGTAGTGGTCACCCATTCATATCCCGCTACAGTAAATGTTGCTTACTACAGTGATCGTTTACAGAACACTGAGTCCGCGGGCCACGACTCCACGAGCGCTACCTACAGAAACAATTTTTTTTTATTTCATCTGTAGCCCCGTGTGGCTTCGGGAAAGAGTACAAAATGTTGTCACCCCAAATAATCCCGAGGGCACAGCCGAGGGTGTCGTAAGAAGCGACTAAGGGAACACTTTCGCAAAACGATCCATTGCGTAGAGAAGGAAAACTCGAAATAAAACCCGGTTGTCAGTAAAATGACAATCTTTAAGCTAAGTTGAAAGCTTGAGCATTGGTTCACCTCTTTTCTGATATCTGTGCTCGAAGACCTATTACGTGAGACATAAAACTATAAGCTGAAATGTGGGCGTATACTATGCCTCTGCTTACCTCTTCGGGAAAAAGGCGTGACTATAGGTACATATGATCTGTTTCGGCGGATGTAATGTAGGTACATTAATATACAATTGTGTGAAGTTTCTTATTAGTGACAGGTTAAATAAGCGGGAAAACTGGCACTTGATTTGTCTGTGACACTTAGGTTTTAATAGGACTGTGACAATTAGGTTAATAAAATATAATAGGTTAATATAATAGAATGGAATACTTACTTACACCTCTAAGGGCTTATTCGACCAAGCTTTTTTTTTTTTTTTGTTTAACGTGAGGGAAAATCCTCATAGGATGTTATGCCGGACTCTTACCGACTAAAAAACCTCACGCCACGCCTAACAGCCTATGGTTGAGAGCCCCGGGTAAGCCCTCAGGAAGGATGTCCCGTGACTCCCAACAGACCTACGGCCGCCATTGCGGCCTCGCCCAGGGGGTGGTTCGGGTGCAATCCCGCGTCTATGGGGGGTTTCGGGTGTGACCCCGCTTCTAAGGGGGGGGGGGGGGGCGTGCGTGAGTTGCTCACGTCACGCTGCCGTCATGGGCCTGCTTCTGTAAGGACGGTGAGCGGCCCTCTCACCGTCCTCAGACCCCCGGTCATGGAGGCCGATAGTCCTCGGCGAAGACACGTCGGCGGCGCCCAGGGCGCCGACTGCGGAACTCGGGTGGGAGAGTTCTCTCCCGCACCCGGCCCGCCGCCTCCGTCGCGAGCATGACCTGCTCGCAGAAAGAGGCGGCGCAGTCCCACTTACTCCCGCTGGAGAGCATGGCTCGCACCATGGCCTCGAGCGAGAGAGTGTCCACGCCCAGACCCACTACGAGGACCTGGCGCTGTTGTGCCCACGCCGTGCACTCCACCAGAGTGTGGAGCGCCGTGTCATCGCTGCGGTCCTCGCAGTGCTGACACTCGGCCGTGGTTTCCCGGTGTTTTCCCCACAGATACCTACCGAAGCTGGTGCCCGGCAAGTATCTGTGTCAACCGGTAGGAGAGAGCACCGTGTTTTCTCTCCAGCCACTCGTCCATGACCGGTCTGACGGCCGCGATTGTGGCGAATCCCCCCTTTGGTTGCTCAAGTCGCATCTTCCATGTCTCCATGGTTTCCTGGTGGAGCAGGGTCCGCTGGGCCTCGATTTCTCGAGACGCAGGCCTTTGGCCCCGCTCCAGCGCCTCCTTGCGCCATCTGAACAGTGACGCAAGGGCTCTCGCTTCCAGGTCCCATGGAGGGGTCCCGGCTAGGAGACATGCCGCCTCACCGGAGATCGTGCGGTATCCTCTTATCACCCTGACGGCCATCACTCTCTGCGGGCTCAGCAGTCTAGCCTCATTGCTGGCCGTCAGGGTCTCCGCCCATACGGGAGCCCCGTACAAGGCCATGCTTCGCACGATCCCCAGGTACAGTCTCCTGTAGGGAGCGTTGGGTCCCCTGATGTTGGGCATCAGCCGCGCGAGTGCGGCCGATGCTCCCCTCAGTTTTGGGACCAAACTTCGGAAGTGATGTCCGAAGTTCCACCGGCCATCGAGTACGAGCCCCAGATACTTCATCGAGGGCTCGATGCCGATGCTGACGCCCCCTACCTGTAGGCTGGATCCCGCAGGTGGCCCCATCCGAGGTCCGTGGAAGCACAGAGCCTCGGATTTGTGAAGGGCGACCTCGAGACCCAGCCGCCGAATCCGACCCACGACGAGCAACCCCTGATTCGACCAAGCTGGAGTAAGATTTTACTTGAGATTTACCTTCTACATAAAATAGGAATAAAGTGCTAAAAAGTAAATTATTTAGGTACACAGACGATTTCGACGGTGAGTTGCCAATAAAAAAATATTTAAAAAAAAATTGTAGATACCTAGGATTGGAGGTAGAGGTACTAACGTATACTTGCTTAACTTTAAAGTACAACTTTTTCTAGAAAATTGCAACGGATGGACGTGAAAATGCCGTTTATTATTTTCCAAAACTTGTCATGTTGAAAGCTGTAGGCATTGCAGATGTCTTTTTGAATGAAAAGTTCGACACTCGTTCTAGAGCTTTTATATGAAAATAATATATACCTACATAATAATGTTAACTAAGCATTGAAACATGCAACGAAGTTTCTTGTTGTTTCCATATGTTCACAAAGTTCGAGTAAAATTTTCATTTTTAGGGTTCCGTACCCAAAGGGTTAAATCGGGACCCTATTCATGAGACTTCGCCGTTCGTCTGTCTATCTATTTGTCCGTCACGAGGCTGTATCACTGGTACCTATACAACAACATGAATTTTTACCGTTTTTTGTAGTCGGACTTGCACACGGAGGGATCCGTACCAAAGAACGGTAATTTTGTTGTATGGGAGCTCTTTATTATTGTTATTGTAGTAAAACTTCTTTAGGCGCGACCTAGGAAGTAACTCAGATTTTTTTCTGAAAGAAGTAACGCTATTTGAATTTTGAATACGAATGAATGATATTAATATAACATTTGATGACGTCAATGGCAAAGAAGTTTTACTTCAATCGCGCGTAAAGGTTACACGCACAAACTTTTTTTGTTCTGTTTTAGCACCTCTCTATAAAATTTATTGCAGAGGGGCTTATGGCGAGACTTTGTCCGTAGTCTGTGACTCTGTTGCATTATATCACGTCACTAGGTCACGTGGATCATCTGTTCAAAGTTTGAAATAAAACAAAAATGACAAGGTCAATCGGATTGAACTTTCACTTTCACAGAGCAGTTGGGTGAGACCGTTTCACGACTTCTTGTTTAGTATTTGTTGTTATAGCGGCAACAGAAATAGGTAAATAATCTGTGAAGCTTTCAGTTCTCTAGCGATCACCGTTACTAAGATACAGCCTCGTGATGGACAGACAGACGGACAGCGAAGCCTCATTAATACGAGTAGTGTTTTTTTCCAATTAATTTATACTGGCTTTGGTTACTTAGACCATATGCCAAATCTAGATTCCATATATTATTACCAGCGTATTCACGTATGTCCAAGGTTGGACCAAGGAACTTATAATTCTAAATAAGTTTCTTGGGTTGGACTAAGTTCTACTCAAGTAAAGCGGTGGTACTTTAGTAGAGCTTGCTGTGGAATTTGTCGATAAACCTAAAAAGTCGCGTATCACTTTCCAACACTTGTGCACGTTGTCGAACCTTTATATTTAAGAATCCACCATAAATTATACATAAACACTCAAAAATACACTAGTTTTGAAAAACTTTTTAGCTGATGAAAACGCTAGTCTGTAAGTTTCGCGCACAAACTCTCATACGAGTAGGCTTCCGTTTTTATCCTCCGGGTGTGGAGCCCTAATTACAATCAAGGACCAAGATTTCATAAATAAAATTAGCAATTCAAATATAACTAGGTACTTACTGAGCATAGCAGAGATCCGTAGCTCCGAGCCACAAACGAATAAGCACAGTCGTCAGCCACAGCAGTCTTTGAGCACCCATTGTAAATTATTTTGAAAACAAACAGTTTTTACAAGAACTTAAAACTGTCCATCGGGTTGTTTTATTACAATTTCGAAAGGTGAGTAATTTCGTTTCATATTAATTTCGATACGTGAAGAATCGACGATTGAATCAATCCACTTTACACTGGCGCCAAACTATTTTTATTTTTAACTTTTTTTTTATTTTTCTGAGCTTTGGTCAGAAAGAGTGTAACCGCGACAAACGTTATGACGGAGCCGCGGGAAAAATACCGCGATGACCCACAGATGAGTTTTAAAGTTTGTGACATGCGCATTGGTGGTATTCCTGATTTTATTCCTTTATGGAATTATGGGTCAAGTTTCGGTAACTTTTACAATTTTTATAAGTAACAGGGTGAGAAAATGGAGGTAAGTAGGTATAACATTAGCAACTTTATCTATACTACCTATACTTCTATACTAATACTACTATACCTACTAATACTAATAATATTCTAGAGAGGAAAGATTTATATTTTTGTTTTTTTTGTTTGTAACGAATAGGCTCCGCAACTACTGGACCGATTTGAAAAATTCTTTCACTGTTGGGAAGCTACACTCTTTGCGGTGAACATAGGCTATACTTTATTCCCGTATTCCCACAGGAACGGGAACTACGCTGGTGAAACCGCGTGACGTCCGCTAGTTGTTTAATAGGTATTTGAATTGCGTCATTCTCATTAATAGGTAATGGCACAATAAAATCCGTCGCCAGTAGTCGCCACACGGAGGGCCCCCGTGTGACTATTGAGCATCGTGTGGCAAGAATGTCACCACCCAGATTCATCCAGAGGGTGTCGTCAGAGGCGACTAAGGGAACACTTTTGCAAAATGATCCATTGCGTAGAGTAGAGAAGAAACCAGCCAATCAGTAAAATGACAGCCGTTAGGCCGGCCGGTGAAAAAAAATAAAAAATCAAATAGTTGTTATTTTTTTAAATATTTGATATACTTTTGACGTTGTGTAAAAAACGTGTAAATCCAAAAGTTGTAGATCTTCTTATTACTTACCTACAACTTTGCAATCAAGCTTCTTTTCATAGGATTTGTAAAAAAAAATAAAAAATCAAATAGTTTTTTTTTAAATATTTGATTTACTTTTGACGTTGTGTAAAAAACGTGTAAATCCAAAAGTTGTAGATCTTCTTAATACTTACCTACAACTTTGCAATCAAGCTTCTTTTCATAGGACTTGTAGTTTTATCGAAAATCGAGATAACCCTTTTTTTTACCCCTAAAAAACCCCTATTTTCCACTTCCCGACCTCAGATCGCCTGTTAATTATTTTTCCTTTTATTTTTGTTATATATTCTCTTCCTTTTGCATTTCTCGTGGGTCTACTAGGTTTCTACTAGTTTTTATCATTTTTATCATTTTCAAGAGCTTCTGCACTGGTCTAAACCTATAGCTAAAAATGCCATTAATATTGATGTCATTAATACTGACAGTTCTGCTATCACATTCTGGTATATCTACAACATTGTAAGTAGATACCAACATTTTAATGACTTTCTCTCAAAATCGTTTGGGGTGGGTAGCTACAAGCGATGTCGACAGCCCTCGATAGCGGGTACGGTCGGTCAAATTGACTGAGAAGGTATTTAAAAGAATTTATGAAAGCTGATAATACCCCTATTTAGTCACCACATTTTAAGTATTTAAATCCTATCCTATGGTTGGGAGCCCGGGTAAGCCCTCGGATGAATGTCCCAGGACTCCCATCAGACCTACGGCTACCACTGCGGCCTCGCCTAGGGGTTATCCAATAGGTAGTTATTTTTATACTCCGGAAGTGGCTGACCAGTATACCGTCCATTCGATCGAAGGTGGTAATAAACAATTTATGGACGTTTGCAACACAACACCCAGGACTCTGTATCTAGTTGCCAATAAACATTATTAAAAAAAAAAGGTCTTGCCAGTTGCCTTGTTAAAACAGATAGCAACGCTGCTATTTGTTGAACTCTTTCGTGCCGCCCGTCAACTTTCAACGACCATAATTATTATTTTACTGAAATCCATGACCAAGGTGATTTCGTCTTAAATTGACTTCAAACAAACAAAGCGCTATAGCACGCGTATATATATAAATGCAAATGCCACAACGTCATTAAAACTAACAGTAGATGATTTTACACCAAAACGAGGTATTATAATTAGACACGTTATGCACGAACATCACGGCTTTCAAAAACAAGAGATCTTTTTTACATTCAATATAAGAATTTCTATGAAATTATCTATGGTAGTATGTATGAAAAGTAAGGCAATTGCCTAACTTTTTGTTGCCATTTTTCAGTTTTGATAACGTATCTATAGTTTTCATCATTGTTTTACACAGTGATTGTTTACAGAACACTGAGCTAGAGGGCTAAGAATGCTTCTACTTTAAGTAACTACGTAGGTATCTACTTTTGCTAGCCCTTTTCTTTTCAAATTCGAGTTAAGTTCTTAAGCCCGCTACTCACATACCTGCCGCAGGGGCAATCTATGACGTTGACCCTAAATTGCCGCCTTAGTTGTTATGTGTGTAGGCAAGCAGGGGCAATTTTCTAGATTGGCCCTGCTGCAGGGCGGCAGGAGCGCGAGACCATCCTTGGTCCCTATGTCACCCCTGCCGTTGCCGTGTGTGTAGCGCGATTGGGGCAATTTTTGTCAGTTGGTTGTTATCTGTCATACGGAGTGCACGCGTATTAATTTTTAATTTACTCAGTATGGCGGCGGCGGACAACGAACGTGAAGTTTGTACGCGAATTTTAGACATATATAAAGACCTACCTCACATGTGGGACAAAAAAAAATAAAAAATATTTTAACCGTGACATGAGGCAGCAAACGTTTAGCCTAATGTTTGAAATATTTAGCGAAATGGAAAATAACATCGATATGACATGTTTCAAAAAGAAATTCGAAAATATGCGTACGTACGTCTTAAATGCGGGAGTTTAAGAAGGTACGTTTAAACTCGTTTTCAAAACCTTATTGATATAAGTAATTACAGTACGAATTTGTATTTTATTACACTTTTTATCGTTTTTAGATAAATTCTTCAAAACAAACTGGATCTGGCAGCGATGATGTGTAGGTACTTAGCCATCTCTATGGTATTACGATCTCTTTACTTTTATGGAAGAGACTACTACACCATCTCGCACGGGAGTAGATACCATGCACCCTAACGAGGATCTTGTATTTTAGAAACAAATAAAAACAAAAATAAATAAAAACAAAATTTTCGCCAAGGTGTAGCCTTGGCGAAAATTTTGTTTTTATTTAATCTTTCCAATCTTTTGATTTGTCGATAATACGGGTACCATTCTCAACACGTGTGCTCAGCTCTGTCTACTCTCGAATACTGCACGGCAGGCAAATGTGTAGAGACACTCCCGATATTGCCCCGACCGCCATGCACCCTAGATTGCCCCTGCGGCAGGTATGTGAGTACCCGGCTTTACATATTTTTTGTTACGTAGGTTGCAACAGACGTTTACAGAAAATTTATAGATTTCGACATATCTTCCACATTGCGGTAACAGCAGCTCTAGTAAAATAAATATTTGAAGTAGTGCTACGTGTTTAAGTCCCTGTGAGCTTCTTCAGCCTAAAGCCAATAATAGGCTTGGAACTGCAACGTCGATGGTTTCAGGGAAATACCGTTCCCGCATCCACTTGACCGATACTTGCCAGATCAAAATGGGTTCAGGATAAGTATATTACCTACTCCAAGAATTAATTAGTAAGTAGTAGATTTTCATGTAAATAATATTAGGTAGATATATCCTATATGTACCGATGTGTCGGACGTCTAGGTAAGTATTAAACAATTATTTAATTTCAATGCGTATGAATTTCATTTGGCGCTCGGCCGCGACTGGACTAATGCCACAAAAGACAAGCAAAGATTAGATTTATAATGGTCGGGACTTGAAATCTCTGCGGCTAATGACTCAGGTTGGGTCTCAGGTGGTCGAGAAATGATAGACTGTGGACTGTATAGGTAAGCTGATGTAATTATAGAAAGCAGGAACAAGTACAATATTGTATGTGGACCGGTGCGTAAGTAATGCCTGTCTTGTCGGTAGTGCACTTGATGCGTGCCGATGATGTACTGAATGCGTTGCCCCCGCTCCTCTCCGCTCCGCTCCGCTCCACCGCAGTAAGGGCACGGTGAGACGCGCGTAGGCAGAGCGATGTTGGGAATAGGTTCGATTCTCAACAACTCCTTATCCGTGTTCTACCGCCTGTACAATGGTATACCTTTGCTCTGAGAAATACCGACACGCGCACCACATACAGGTTGTTCATTCCCAATCCTCACACTTTGCGTCGGGAGCGTTCGAGGTTCGAGTGCGGTAAGGAGGGCTTGAATTCCGAGATCTCGGAATCTCGTAATATCGGAATCTCGGACGAATTTCCGATATTGAGTGATCCTAAGATCGTAAATAACGTAATATCAGAATCGGATAAAAAAAATTAAATTGAAATTCAAATCTACTAAGATTTGAATTTCAATTTATTTTTTTTTGTGCCACCCTCTCACCGTCCTCAGGCCCCCGGTCATGGAGGCCGATAGGCCAGGCCGTCGACTGCGGCACTCGGGTGGGAGAGTTCTCTCCCATTCCCGCCCCGCCGTCTCTTTCACAAGCATGACCTGCTCGCAGAAAGAGGCGGCGCAGTCCCACTTACTCCCGCTGGAGAGCATGGCTCGCACCATGGTCTCGAGCGAGAGAGTGTCCACGTCCAGACCAACCACAAGGACCTGGCGCTGTTGCGCCCACGCCGTGCACTCCACCATACAGCAGGATGTCTATCTTTGCTTTGTTAATTATGAAAAGGCTTTCGATCGAGTGTTGCATGGTCGACTAATTGATTAACTGAAGGATATTGGCCTCGACGATAGAGATCGCCATTTTACCCGGAGCGTGTACTGGAATCGGAAGTCAGAGTAGAAGGAGACGAAACCAATGCTATTTCTGTACAAAAAGGTGTGAGACAGGGCTGCATTCTGTCACCGGTTCTCTTTTATTTGTATTCAGTAGCTATAATACCTAACAGAAGCTTTACATTATCTCGATTGCGTAGTAAAGACAAACAGCAGTAGTTTAAACAATTTCCGCTATGCCACATTTTTAGGGTTTCGTAGCCAAATGGCAAAAACGGAACCCTTATAGATTCGTCATGTCTGTCTGTCTGTCTGTCTGTCTGTCCGTCTGTCTGTCCGTCCGTGTGTCACAGCCACTTTTCTCCGAAACTATAAGGACTATGCTATTGAAACTTGGTAACTAGATGTATTCTGTGAACCGCATTAAGATTCTTATATAAAACTAGAAAAAAGCAGTATATTTTGGGGGTCCCCATACTCAGAACTTAAACTCAAAATTTTTTTTTTCATCTAACCCATACGTATGGGGTATCTATAGATAGGTCTTCAAAAATGTTATTGAGGTTTCTAACATCATTTTTTTCTAAAGTGAATAGTTTGCTCAAGAGACACTTCCAAAGTGGAAAAATGTGTGCCCCCCCCCCCCCCCTCTAACTTCTAAACTAAGAGAATGATAAATCTAAAAAGAATATATGATGTACATTGCCATAAAAACTACCAACGAAAATTAGTTTGAACGAGATAGAGCTGGTAGTTTTTTTTTAATACGTCATAAACCGCAATTTTCGGTTAGAAAAATCACTACCACTGCGAACGTATTAAAACATCAATCAAAGTTACAACGAACTATAAGAACTTTTATATTATGTTACTTGCTGCTACATAACCCTTCATGGGCGAGTCCAACTCGCACTTGGCCGGTTTTTTGATAGCATGTACCTACACTTGTACAGTGTCCGAATTGCAACAAACGGGGGATAGACTATAGACTAAAGCTAATCAGTCAAAGGTTTAGTCTGAAGATAAAGACAAAATATATAATTATATCTAGGAAAGACGATGTTAATCTACTTTATAAATTGTAAAAGCTGTGAATGATAAAACATAAAATAAAAATTAAAAATAACTTTCCAACTTAGGTTTTTCACAAGAGAACAAATTAAAACCAGCAGTAACTTGTGGACGGGCCGATTTTTATGGTTCCGTACAAGTGGGGTAAAATCGGGACCCTATTACCTAGACTCTGCCGTCCGTCTGTCGATCGATCTGTCTGCCACCAGGCTGTATCTCACGAATCGTACAAGCTAGACACTTGTAATTTTCTCTGATGATGCATTTCTGTTGTCACTATACTTAATAACTATTTGATGGAAACCAGTTACGTAGACATACTATAAACTCCTACATGGTAACCAGTTACGTAGAAGTATAAAAAAATCCTTGATGGTAACCAGTTATGTAGACGTATTAAAAAATACTTAATGGAAACCAGTTACCAAACTCCGGTTTCCTAGGCGGCCGAAGCGGTACAAGGAGCGTCCTTAGTACTTGCGTTTGGTAATCGGGCAACCGAAAGTTACGGCCTAATTTGATTATTCTATCAAAACTTAATATTAGAACTGTCAAGCTGTAACATCAATAAACTTAATTATCAAGAATACAAAAACCCGACTGCAAAGTAAAAATACGACTGAAAAGCAAAAAACAAGCTCTACATTTCTTTTGCAATTTTCTTTAGCTACTTACTGTTTTACTTTGTCGGCAACATTTGCCAGCAGAAACAAGCTATGTCAAGCGAGTGCTGGTTTACAAAACAGCTAAATGTTTCCATAGCTTGTTCCTGCCTGCAAATATTGGCGACAAATTAAAACAGTAAGTACTTAGCTAAAAAACATTACAAAAGAAATGTAGAGCTTGTTTTTTGCTTTTCAGTTCTATTTTTACTTTGCAGCCGGGTTTCTTGTATTCTTAATATAAATAAGTTTATTTAAAACTTTTTAGTTATCATAAAAGTGGAGTTACCTATTAATTTTGTGTAGTGAAGGGACTTCACATATTTCTCGTTCTACACAACCGATTGCAATCAAACTAATGCAAGATTGTAAGTCTGACTAAGACCTTATAAACAAATAAAACCGCATCGAAATAGGTTCAATAGTTGTTGCGTCCATCGCAGTCAAATAATTATAGCGTAAAAATCCGCCATTTTGATTATTTAGGAATTATAATTCATAGAAGCGCTCGTGGCCCCGCGGAAGCGCTCGTGGCCCCGCGGACTCTGTGTTCTGTAAACGATCACTGCAGTAAGCAACTTTCACTATGGCCAGTCCATGGATGGGTGACCATTTATGTGATCACTTTGTGACATTTATTTGAGCGTTTCCGTGCTTCGGAAGGCACGTTAAGCCGTTGGTCCCGGTTTCCAGTAAAATGGCAGTCGGTAAGCTAAGTTGAATGCTTTATTTCAACAGCAGGCAGTCACAACCTGCGCCTGTCCATTTAAACACGGCAATACGGCTCACCACCTATTACGTGGGACAAATTATACAAAGGTGAAATATGGGCATATAATATGCCTCTGCCTACCCCTTCGGGGATAAAGGCGTGACCATATGTATGTATGTATAATTCATACCTGGTGTCACTCACACAATCACGACGAGTCAAATGACACCCTGCGTATCTAAATCCGTAAAGCCGTACAGGCTGTAGAGCGTGCAAGAAAAATTTTCAAAGTTTTCATTTTAGCGCCAAAAGTCTGCCGTTTAACTTTTTTAAAAAATTAGTATTTATCAATGATATAAAAACTATAGATACGTTATAGACACTGGAAAATGGCAACACGTAAAGCAGGTAATTACCTGAAAAGTCAGTTACGCGACATCAGGCTTAGCGGAGTACTATTAGCACTGTTTTAAATTCTTTTAATAAAGAAAACTTGAAAAAAAAATGCCTTCATGTATATTCAGAGGATGTACAAACTACACAGCAACTGTTCAGTATAAAAACGTGTCGTTTCATTCGTAAGTACAACAGTAATAATAAAATTAATTTATTTTCTCGCGCCTAAAATGGCGCCTAGCATAATTTATTAATGCACAAGGAAAATATACTCTGTAGTCTGTGGTTTGGCGCGACGCTTATGGGGATGTTGGGGAGTATTTGTACTAATTTTTATTATGCCATTCGAATTTTTTTATTTATGTAATAATATTTATTAAATAAATTGGTGTTATGACTTAAATTACGATAATATTAACTAATTCGTTAAACTACATTAATATTTTGTAAATTAAAATATTACTTACTTTACCCGTAAATAATTTAATCATATGTCTCAATGAGGGAAATTTAAGTGACCTTTTTTCACCTCATTCGTCTGATATTAGCGACTTCATGCATGATGCCACAGATAATTTATGAAATTCTTTATTCAAATTTGTAAAAGTTTAGCTGTTTTTGAAAGCCGTAATGTTCGAGTATAACGTGTCTATATATGATACGTCTTTGGTATTTATGGTGTCACTCACACAATTACGACAAATCAAATGACATCTCGCATGTCAAAATCCGTAAAGCCGTTCAGGCTGTATGACGGCAGCGTGACGTGAGCACTCACGCACGCCCCCCCTTAGAAGCGGGGTCACACCCGAAATCCCCCATAGACGCGGGATTGCACCCGAACTACCCCCTGGGCGAGGCCGCATTGGCGGCCGTAGGTCTGTTGGGAGTCACGGGACATCCTTCCTGAGAAGCCCTCAGGAAGGATGTCCCGTACCCGGGGCTCTCAACCATAGGCTGTTGGGCGTTACGTGAGGTTTTTTAGTCGGTAAGAGTCCGGCATAGCATCCTACGAGGATTTTCCCTCACGTTAAAAAAAAAAAAAAAAAAAAAAAAGAGGTGCAAGAAAAAATTTCAATGTTTTCATTTAAGCGCCAAAAGTCTGCCAATTTGATTTAAAAAAAAATAGTATTCCTGGTGTCACTCACACAATTACGACAAATCAAATGACACCTCACATGTCAAAATTCGTCAATTAAATTACCCTCCTTTCATCGGCAGTTCGGGTAAAAATTGCATTCACTGAATCACTGCTAGTCACTGATCTGTATTATTCTGCTAGTACCTTTTCTCTTTATACGTCTGTGGCTAGTACAGTTTTCATTTCCGTCTTAAATCTCCATAGAAAAAAAAAACAAATAAAATTTCTGCCACTTTACTAGAATAAGAACTGAACTGAACTGGATGAATGCATAGAGCAACGCGAACTGTCTAAGGGGAGACGACATAGAACGATTGCTCGGTACAAATTTGTCTGTCATATTTTGCGGGTTGCGGGGGGAAATCTTCTTCACCCACACTTTCTTATATTCGCACTACAATAGCAATCGACTGTCAATACGAAGCCTATACAGGCTGAATTTTTCAAAAGGGATTGGATGGCCAAATCCGAAACTATAAGGAATAGCGAAAAAGTCTCAAAGCAGTCACGAACCCGAATTTGATGAAACTTAATACCTCATCATTAGATTTTTTAAAAACCCATTATCCTAGCTGGGAATCGAACCCATTGATTTTGAAAAAAATACACACCCTATATTATTGCACCGTAGGATAGTGTTGCTATATAGGATCTTATTCTGGGAAATAATGACATTCGGCAAACTAAAGGAAAGTGCTCATCTTTAACAAAATACAATTTATTTTCCTTAGGTTAACTGATTAATTGTTCAAAATGTAGACCATTGTTTTCAATACATAGCTGGATTCGAGACTTCAAGGATCGTACAGCATTCAATATTATTGATTTCGTTTAGAATATTCTCCAAATAATCATTCTGAGCATAATTTAAAACACGGAATAGTTACTATCTATTGTGGGATTTCGAACGAAACAAATTATGATACAAAATTTAGGTACATGAAATATGAATTCTATTAAAATTCTACACTTTCCTTAAATTTGCCGTACATCATTACTTCGCAGAATTTGATCCTTATCAGCGACACCATCGTTTGGTGTAATAATAAAGGATGTGTTTTTTTTTTCAAAATCAATGGGTTCAATTCCCAGCTAGGCTTACTGGTTTTTCAAAAATCTAATGATGAGGTTTTAAGTTTTATCAAAATCGGGCTCGTGACTCCTTTGAGCATTTTTAGCTATTCCTTATAGTTTCGGATTTGGCCATCCAAGCCCTTTTCAAAAATTCACCTGTATATAGGTAGGTACACTTTAAACAACACACTCATAAATTTTACACACACATGATACATTTTGTGTCATATCACCCCAAGTCGCTCAACCAATCCATGTATTGATGTGACGTCCGGTAAAGTTGCTAAACAAATCTGAATATTATCTATACGTTTAAATAGGTGTAAATAATAATAACTTGTTATAAAATTACTTTCTCATTATATAATGCCATTTTTCTTTAGATTTCTTTAATCACATTTCTTTTTGTAATTAATATCTAATTCTTCTTCTTCTTTTCTTATATGAATGGCCCCGTCGTTTACCAACGATTCCGCCAACGTCAAGGTGGAGAATAGATTTACTAGTTTGACGTTCGGTTTTGAGACATTTGTTCGGTCTCATAAACAATTTATCGTTTTTATATTCTGAAATAGAGGACGACACAAGTGTTAGTATTGGTTAGTAAACGTATATTATATCTATCTACATATCATTAAAGCTGGTTAGTGAGGACAGCAAAAAGAGAAAGGGGGTTCTGAGATTAGGAGTGTTAAGCCAAATGGGTACACTACATTAATACGAAAAACTTAATTCCGAAAGTCACAATCACGAATTTCATAATTCCGAATTTCATAAGTCCGAATGATTCGAAATCCCGAAAGTCAAAAATCCGATGTTTCATAAATCCTTTTTATTAATAGTCATAATTTTAAAATTCCGAATGTTTACAATTCCGACTGTCAGAATGCCGAATTTCAAGAAACCGAACCGTTGAATTCCGAATCATTAAAAATCCGCCATATTATAAATACGAACTCCGATTATCAAAAATCCGAAATATCATAAATACGAAGGGTGAATGTCGTTTCCACCCGTTCCTGTTTCAACCCGAAAACTTATCATTAAAGACGATTATTTATGTTCCCGATTCCACCCGTTTTTTTAAAAAGTATAGTCAAGTTTAACTACCGAAAATATTATTTCCAAGTGAGTGGAAGGCAAACGACAAAACCAAAAAAAAAAGTTGGGGTACTCTGAGTCGGGTGTTAATCATTCACTTATTATGGTTTACACGTCGACTTGAATAGGTTAGGTTAGAAGGCTAAGGCGAAAGCGAAGCGGAGCGGAGCTCCGGCTTTAGCCATCGTGGTTACTTTTTTTGTTTTGTTGTTTGCCTTCCACTCACTGGGAAATAATATCTTCGGTAGTTAGACTTGACCGTACTGTATTAAAAAAGCTTTAACAGTGAATTTTCGGATATTTGAAATTCTGAATAATGTTTTTCGGGAAAATAACAGTCCGGTCTTTTGATTATTCGTGCTAATGAAATTAGGAAAAATAAAAATTCGTACTTACGACTTTCGGATAAATGAATATAGTCCTTTTGAATATTCGGAGCTTTGTTTCTTAGGAATTATAATCTTCGGAATTTTGAACATCGGAATATTGAAATTCGGAAAAACATATTTCGGAATTTTTGGGTGTTCCCAAGCCAAATATGTACGGTTATAATTTTATTTTATTTATGGAGATAAATTTGTAGAGGACTTTTATTAGTGGGGAGTTGACTAGGGTTAACAAATAGGCCAAATTAATCGGTCGGGAGATCCGTTCAGGAAGGAGGTCGTATAGGGGAACCACTAATCTGGGACAGGAAAAGAAAATATGTTCGAGGGAACCTTCAGCTAGACCACACTCGCACAGAGAGTGGTCCCGAACGCGAATTTTGGCCAAAAACACAGGTGAACATACAAATCCTAGTCGTAGGCGAATTATAATTGAAGTAGCAGACTTGTTTATAATCCGTTTTTTGTTGAAGAACCAAGGTCTGGAGGGGATAGTGGGTTGGAGGGAACCATAAAATTTTCCCTTGATCAGACTAGAGGATTGCCAGGAGTCGTTCCAGGTCTTTGATAGAGAGAAACTAGCCAGAGAACGAAGATCTCTAGCGAAAGTGTAGTAGGTAAGACATCCTGACGTGGCAGCTATCTTTGCATTGGAGCCTGCTGTTTCGTTGCCTGTTATGCCAACATGACTGGGGATCCATGCTAAAACTACCTCAATACCAGACAGGTGACACCTGTGTAACACCGACTTTATCTGAAGGGTAAGAGGGAAGATATTGCGTGATTTAAATGGGTTTTTTAATAGATCCTTTAGGCAACTCAAAGAGTCAGTCAATATAAGCGCCTTATTAAGTTTATGGGATTCCACATACATGACTGCCTCCAGGAGGGCTATGGATTCACCAGTGAAGACTGAGTTAAAAGAAGGGCTTTTAAAGTTGAGGATAATGCTATACCTTGGGATCCAGACTGTGCAAAAATGATGTTGCAAATTTATTCTCTGCCTCCTTGCGGCTACGGACGCTCTCTGTGCATTCAGAGTCCCACCATGGGGGAGAGGGAATTGATAGGGGTGGAGGATTCTTGAGGGGAATAGAAGATTCGGCAGCGGAAATAATTGCAGCAATGAACGACTCATACGGGGGAAGAGGATTGAGGGAGTTTACGGGAGAAAGAGACAATAATTTAGTATCCAACAGATCAGCATACAGGTCCCACTTAGCGTCTGATAAGCGGAATCTAAGAAGGGGTTGGAAAGGTCTAGGGGATGGGGTAGATAGAGGAGATTGGAAATAGGTTATGTTGATAGGGAAGTGGTCGCTGCCCAACGAGTTTGGCAGAGGAGACCAGGACATAAGGGAAGCTCAAGCAGGTGAAGCGAGGGAGAGGTCTGGAATACTAATGTTTTGAGTTGGGGAGACTCTGCGGGTTGCAGAGCCATCATTCAGAACACATAAGTCTAGTTCGTCCATTAGATCTAGAAGAGAAGAAGAAACTGAATCGATATAGTGGCAGCCCCAGAGAGTATGGTGGCAGTTAAAGTCACCTAGGACGATTAAAGGAGGAGGGATTGAGGTCAAAATGGACTTAAGGTCAAGTAGGATGTGATGGCTTGGGTGAGGGATATAAAGGGAAATGAAGGATATGTTGATGGCTCTGACAGCTACAATATTGTAGCCAAATCATGTGGAGGTAGATTTATTTGAGAGAAGGATATGTTCCTGCTAATGAGCAGGGCACATCCTCCCCAGCCATTATCTCTGTCTTCTCGGAGGCATGAAAAGCCAGGAATCCTGAAGTTGATTCCAGGCTTCAGTAGGGTCTCCGAGATGGCTAAAAGGAAAGGTTTGAATTGATTGCATAAGAATAAGACATCAGGTCTACGACGTCGTATGCTTTTACAATTCCATTGAAGGATCTGGAGAGCCATTGGGATTGTTGTTTTTTGTGAATACTTTAAGTAGTTGTTCTACAAGAACAGAGACATCGTGCGGTAGGGCATCAGACATTTTAGATAAAATGTTTATTAAGGAGCAGAGGAGGAGTTCAACAAGGTTATCGTTAGGAGTAGCAAAAGGAGTGGTTTCTATAAGGCCGCAGCCATTAGGCTGACTCGATGAGGGGGAAAGTGTGATATCTCGATGTGCCTGAATATCATAAGATTAACCTGGTGTGGGTTTGGGGCGAGGGGACCGGAAAACAGTTTTTCTGTAGGAAATAGGGGAGGGAGTTTGTGAAGTGTGTGTAGAGAGGGGGGGGACTATAGAGGATTGGGATTGATGGATTAGGGGGTGAAGAGAGGTGTTATAAGCTGGTCTGGAAGCCAGCTCAGAATATAGAGTTTTGTTGCGTTGGGGAAAACGTGCTGAGGCCTCCATATAGCTTATGTTATCCTCAGCCATTACAATTTTAATCGATTTTTGTCGGCTGTGTTCTGGGCACCTAGGGTCAGTTGCCGAATGACTACCTCTGCAAAGCAAACATGTAGCATTTGTGTCAGTTTCAGTACAGGAGTTACCTGGATGGGATTGGGCGCATTTATAGCACTGGGACTTTGAACGACATTGCTTAGCAATGTGTCCAAATCGGCAGCAGTTTCTGCACTGTATAGTTGGAAGTTGGTAGAGTGAAACAGGGAGTGAGGCATTAAAACAGTACACTTTTTCTGGAAGGTGCTGGCCTAAAAAGGTAAGTACAACTGTATTTGATGGAATCCATACCGTAGACTTCTCGTTTTTCGATTTCACGTTGAGGCGTCTAGCCGTCACCACTTCACCACAGTTGCCCGGAGTGAAAATACCCCCAACCAGTTCCTCAAGGGACCAGTCCGTGGGGATATCACGGACCACACCCATGCGAAATAGCTGGAAGCTAGGGATCTTTGATATATAATTATTATCTTTTAAAAGACTAAGTTTGGCGAAGTTATTGGCCGATTCAGCCGAGTTGAATGTTACATTGACCTTGTTTCTGCAAAGATTCACTATGCTGCCTTCTTTAATATCGCGAACGTTGTTCGCATGTAAAAATTGCGCGAATTTTAAGGCCTTAAGGGTGAGACCCATCTTTGGGTCTGGTTCAAACCTCGAGACAAAGACCGAAAACGGTCCTTTATCTGTATCGGAGTAAAGGATGTTCGAGTCAGGTTTCATAGCCTGTTGTGTAATAAATTAGTTGAATCGATTCCGCAGGGGAACGGATTCTTTTTCCTTCCTGGTCATTATTTAATAATGGGTCTGCGGATCTTTTAACACCTTTAGGGTGTATATCCGGAGGAATCCCACCCCCTTCATCGGGGGTTTTATCCTCGCTCATTTCCAAGGAAATGAGCGAGTACAAACACTATGTAGTAAACACTAACCTTATATATCCTCCACCAAGACAACACAAACAGAAAATTTCAGAACAGAATACACAATTTGAAATAAAAAGCCAAATATAACCTCAAAACACACAACTCTCAACCAAGCGTAGGACAAGAATCTAATATCTAATTATTTCATCATTTTTATAAAATGACAATTCAACTGCGCACGTTGTCAACTAGACTTAGTCTAGTGAAAGAAACTTCAAAAAAACAGTTTTTAAGTAACTGGGCACTTTTAGTCGTCAAAATGTCAAATTATTGCCAGAGGGGGTTTGCCAGCTTTGGCCTCTCCCTCTGTAAAGGCGCGCGATGCTCTGTGGGATGAATGCGACGAAAATTTTAGAGAAAAACAATATGTTAAAATAAAAATTACTAGGCAGCATGGTGCCTGACTTTAGCTTGCATATAAAACGATGAAGACAAATAAAAAAGTAAATATGTCATTGTTTCCTGTCCTGACAGGCTGACTGCTGAAGTGCTGACTGACGGCTGACGCGCTAATTCTCCTTGATTTGATTCCAATAATTTACATTTCTCAATTTTTAATGATTAATTATAAGAAAACAACATCAATCTAAATAGATTTCTAAAATATTCTGTATATAATTGTATTATTAGGTCGTTTTTAGAGAAGTGTCGGTGTATTGCTTGATCTACAAATTGAGTAAACAACACCGTTTTAAATAGTATTTTTGCCTTAATTAATCATGAGTACTACTAATAAGCCTGGTAATGTGAAGCAGGCTTTATCGCGAACGAAGAACTACTGCTTTGGGTGCCTGTGTGATAGTAATGAAAGACAATTAAGACCCCATACATTTCTATGTGGTCCTCTGAAAGAATTATTCCAGGTAAGTTGTTTTCTGCCTTATTACAATTAACATTTTGCCAATTATTAATTTTAAGACATGAAGTGGCCAGCAGAAAAGGCGGTCGGTTCGTCTGCCCGGCGATGCCGGCGTCCCCACAAGAGAATAATAACTTTAAAACATGTTGGGGACGACTTTGGATGGAAATATGATATACTTAGGGGGATAGAGTTAAAGTTGGCTCAACTTTAGATTGTCTGACGTGGAGTTTGGGGTTCATATTTTTTTTTCACAAAGCTAATATTATTAGAAGCCTCCACACGAAGTTTTAACTTGCGGAAATTAATGGTTAACGAGAAAAAAATAATGAAAATCATTACAATTCACCAATAATTTGTCACTTTTCACCACAGAATACATACACTCTCAATGCTTTCGACATTCGGCTCGTCACTATACGTTTCGTTTTCCGTAAGGTTAAAGCACAACAATGTTTTACTTCATTTAATAATGAAATAAATAATTATATTTAGTAACAAAGTAAAATTTTATGCATATTTTATAATATTACGTATGATATAAATGAATAATAATAATAATAATAAATAACAAAACTTAAATCCATCTCCGCGACTGAAACTTATAAGTATCTGGGTATGTCGCAGGCATTAGGTATTACAGAGATTGGCATGAAACAAACGTTGGTGGACCGTTTCTTTGGCCGCCTGAAAAAAGTACTGAAAAGTCTTTTATCGGGCGGTAACAAGGTACGGGCTATCAACGGTTGGGCCATGCCAATCTTAATCTATTCCTTTGGCATACTTAGATGGACTCAGACTGAATTAGACGCCCTGGATAGGAAAGTCCGTTCTCTGTTGACCATAAACCGAATGCATCACCCACGTTCGTCTGTAATGAGGTTGTATATCCCACGAAAGTGTGGAGGTCGGGGCTTTTTAAATGCCAAGACCTTACACAATCGTGAGGTATACAACCTTAGGGAATATTTCCTTCATGCTGACGTGAGTATGCATCGGGATGTGGTAGCAATAGATAATGGACTGACCCCTCTTGCTCTTGCCAAAAAGAACTGGCGCAAACCAGTAATAATGACTACTAATGATCGCAAGGAGATATGGCGGGGCAAAGAGCTGCATGGACGATTTTATCGGGCCTTACACGGGCCCGATGTAGATCTATTAACATCTGTATCTTGGTTACGTTTCGGTGATTTGTTTGGAGAAACTGAAGGTTTTGTCTGTGCAATTACAGACGAAGTTGTCATGACGAATAACTATCGGAAATATATTTTGAGAGATGGTACGGTTGACATATGTCGGGCATGTCACCTACCGGGTGAATCTCTCAGACATATTATTTCTGGTTGTCCTCGTCTTGCCAATGGCGACTATTTGCATAGACACAACCAAGTAGCCAGGATAGTCCATCAACAACTTGCACTAAAGTATAAACTTGTAGATTCAGAGGTACCATATTACAGGTATGTGCCCGACCCAGTTCTAGAAAATGGTCGTGTCACGTTATACTGGGATCGGTCTATTATCACTGACAGGACTATTGTAGCCAATAAGCCTGATATAGTGGTAATAGATCGATCAGAGCGCCTCGCAATAATCGTTGATATCACAGTTCCACATGACGAGAATCTCGTGAAAGCAGAAAAAGATAAACAATTAAAATATTTGGACTTGGCTCACGAGGTTGTCGACATGTGGGATGTAGATTCAGCGATTGTTGTTCCGATAGTCGTATCAGCACACGGTCTGATCGCCAAGAGCCTCGATCAACATCTTAAGAGGCTCTCGTTAGGCAGTTGGGTCAAGGGCTTGATGCAAAAGGCGGTTTTGCTGAGCACGGCGCGCATTGTGAGGAGATTCCTATCTCTGGAGCCCTGACCACCGGTAGCTTGGTCCCTGTACCCGATGCCGGTGGGGAACTATTTTTTTATATTTTTAAATGTATTTTTTATATGAACCTATATTTAAAAATGTAAATTTATATGTTGTTTATATTTAATAAAGAGGAATAATAATAATAATAAGCTTCTTTATTTCATATCCTCATATTTTGTACAATTTAACATTTCTGTTCTTATTCTTCACTGGATAGGAACCCCTGATAGGGTATAAGCCTCCTCCATTTTGTTCCAAACTCTTCTATCTTTTGCTTTTTTCATCCAATTTTCTCCTGCTATAGCCGTTATGTCATCCTTCCATCGTTTTTTGGGTCGTCCTACTCGTCTTTTGCCGGTTGGTCCAGTCCATTTGGTTGTTGCCAGTGTCCATCTTTCATCACTGTTTCGGGCAAGGTGGCCTGCCCATCGCCATTTTAGTTTGAGCGCATAGCACAGTGCGTCAGTTATCTTTGTCTTTTGTCTTATACTTTCGCTTCTTATTTTTTGTACTTTTCTTATTTTTAGGATGCTTCTCTCCATGGCTCTCTGACATGTTATCAATTTATTTTTTACTTTTATATTGTATGTCCATGTTTGGCATGCATAGGTCAAAGAGGGCAGAATGCTAGTATCCATCACTACTTTTTTTAAATGAAGAGGGAAATCTCGTTTCATAACTTCCCTCAGTGACCAATACTTCCTCCAACTTATATTTATCCTCCGGTCGACCTCTTCTTCTTGATTGTTGTCTTTGAATGATATTTGCTTTCCCAGATAGATATAGCTGTCTACATATTCCAAATTGTTCCCATTTAGCTTTATGTTCTTTTTTGTGCTATTTGTTATAATTTTTGTTTTGCTTTCATTTATTAGGAGGCCTACTTTCTCACTCTCGTCTTTAAGACTACAGATCATTCTTTCCAAACTTTTGCTGGTTTCGGAGAAAATAGCTATATCGTCGGCGAATCTTAGGTGGCTTAAACGACGTCCTGCTACCATGATACCCTCTCTTTGCCAGTTTAATCTTTCAAAAATACTCTGAAGGACGGCTATGAAAAGTTTTGGAGACAGGGGGTCGCCCTGTCTCACTCCTCTTAGAATTGGAATTTCTGGTCCTCGTTGTTCCAATTTTACTGTACTAGTAATACCTCGATAGATATTTTGCAAAATGCTTATGTAAGTTTCGTGGATGTGATGTTTCTTTAGTGCCATCCATATGGAGCCATGCGATATGGTATCAAAAGCTTTCGAGTAATCTATAAATGCTATGTATAGTGACTTGCCAAACTCTTTATACTTTTCTATTATCTGTTCCACTGTATGTATATGGTCCGTTGTGCAGAATCCGGAACGAAAGCCTGCTTGTTCAATTGGTTGGCAACAGTCTATTTTTCCACGAATTCTGTTTAATATGATTGACGAAAATAGCCTGTAAATGCTGGGAAGGAGGCTGATTGGCCGATAGTTTCCAATGTCTTTTGGGTCTCCTTTTTTATAAATTAAAATGATGTCAGATTTCTTCCACTGATCTGGTATTTGGCCTGTGTCGAGAATTTTGTTAAATAGGCAAGTTAGAGGGCGGGCTAGAGTAAGAATGCCAGTTTTTAAAGCATCATTTTGTATAGTATCAGGTCCCGGCGCTTTGCCTGATTTCATCCGCTTTATATGACTGATAATCTCAACTTCCTCTATTCTTGTTACTTCATCCATATTGTTTCCGACCTCAGATTCTATACAGTTTGAACTAAGTTCATTTTTTCTTATTTTATTATCAAATAAATCTCTGTAGAATGTTGTGGCTCTACTAATTATATCTTGCCTGCTATCTGTTTTGCCCGTTTGGGCATTAAGGTTTTGAATCCAAGTTTTTTGTGTGTTAAGTTCTTTGAAAGCCCTTTTTGTACTTCTGTAGCATGTCAAGTTCTTTTCTATTGTTTCATTTCTGAAGTTTCGGTAATCTTTCTTTATGGCCTTATTAGTTGTTTTAAATAATTGACTTAGTTTCTCTTTCATTTCTTTAGTTTTGTTTTTTGTTTTTAAAAGTTGTGACCGTTCAGTAATAAGCTCCACAGTACTGCTGCTAAGGATTTTGTTAACTTTTACTTTGTTTTCTTCGCTAGCTCTAGATGAACTTCTTTTTATTATTGACTCTAATTCATTATAGAATGTTTGAATATTGTTGTTTTTATAAACTGTTTCTATTTCTTGCATGTTTTTTTCTAAGTTCGTCTTGAATGTTGTAATGTCTTTTACATTTTTAAAATTCGATGTATTTACTGACTTAAACGATGTCCTGCTTCTTTTGGCTTTTTGGAATACATAAAAAGCACGTACCAAACGATGGTCGGAGGGAAATTTTATATTGTGTAGTACTTCCACATTGATTACGTTTTTAGGTCGGTTAGATAGAACATAATCTATTTCAGTCTTAGTATGTTGGTCAGGGGAGAGCCAAGTCCATTTCCGGTTGTCTTTCTTTTTGAAAAAGGTGTTCATAATTGATAATTTGTGTTCGTAGGCATATTGTATTAGTTTTTCTCCTCTCTCATTTCTGGTACCATATCCAAATTTTCCCATGATCAGATTCTCCTCTGCCTTTGGCTGACCCACTCTAGCGTTAAAGTCACCAATAACTAATAAATTATTACTGGCTTGCTTATGTGCCTCTTGTAAAGTTTTGTAGAAATTATTGTTATCTTCCTCACTAGCATTTTCTGTAGGAGCGTATATTTGTATGATTGAGAGAGTTTCTTTGTCGTATTTCATTTTCAGTAAGCAAACTCTTTCCGATAAACCAATGAAATGTGTTATTTTGCTTTTATGTTCTTTTTTAATCAAGAATCCCACTCCATATAAGCCAGGCGTTTCTCCTTTGTAGCACAGTATGAAGTTATCATCTTCTTCTATATTACACCCCATCCTTCTGACCTCTGATAGGCCCAAAATATCTATTTCTATGTTTTCTATCGAGTGAAGCAGTTCTATATACTTTTCCGGCGACGACAAAGTTTTCACATTATATGTACCAATTTTTAGAAGTTGTTTATCGTTTTGATGTGTTGGAGGGTTTTGGTCTAATTCCCCACGGGGACCAGCGGGATTGGGGAATTTTGTTTTTATTTCTTGCTTTGATTTTGATGTTGGTTGGTTCCACTGCCCTTTTGAAATTAGTTTTTTGAAGTTTCTGTCCGAGAATTGTTTCTGCCTCTCATTGCTTCGAAAGGGTTACATTTGGTGATTTTAGCAGCCTGCTTTATGTTTATTTCCTCATGAGCATTCCTAATGTTGGTTTGAGGTGTAGATGGTGGAGAGGATGGGAGTCTTTTCCTCTTTTCTGGCTCTGATTTGTTTTGTATTATAAGCTTACCGTGTTTTATGACTGCATATTTACCAGACTCTCTTGCTTCTATTAGTTTTGGGATGAGTGCTTTCCTATTTTCCAATTCTTCTTTTGGAAGGTCTTCAGTGATATATATTCCTTCTGGAAATCTTTTTTTGTTTTTGAGAAGTTCGTTCCTGCGCCACGAGAGAGTGAAACTGATCTTGATAGGCCTAGTTTTATTGCCAGTTTTTTGTCCGATTCTGTAGATGTTATTTATTTCCCATTTATCCCATTCATGAGTCTGCCCTTCATTCGCTTTGTTGAGAACTTCCAGTACTCTATTCATAAGTTCTGTGTTGCTGTTTTCCCTTTCCTGGACTCCATGCATAATCAAATTTTTCTTTCTCATTTTAAGATCAAACAGTTGTACCTTAGACCGTAATGTCTGAACCTCATCTTTCAATGCCTCATTTTCCAATCTTATGGGTACCAGATGCTCTTCCAAGGATTTATTAATGGTTTCGGCTATGATCTGTGTTTGCCTTTGTCCTTGCTTTTCCATTTTATCCTTCATTTCCTCATTCATTTCCTCCATTTTCTCCTTCATCTTGGACCACAGTAATTTCATTTGCGCATCCATTCTCAAGTTTGAACAATTTAAACCAAATGGTAGATTTTTATGGCAACAATGGTTCTCCTGACAGTTAAAAAGTCTTGTAGCCAGGTCAAGCTTAGATTTTGATCGCTGGATAACTTTTATAATTTCATTAATTTCCAACTCTGATTGTTTTTCAAAAGTCTTGTAGTCATGCCATATGGTAACTAAACGCAACTGAAGAAACACAAAAGTAAAAGTTGTTGAGGGTATATAAAAAAACTTTTTACTTGTATATTGTCAAAATGTTATTTGTTTTCACTTATTTCTGTAGTTCTTCGATGTTTTGAGTATAAATAACACTGACACAGCTTTAACAGATCTTGATCCACAGTTTATTGCTTGTTTTGTATCTAATTGCACACTTTTGCACCAAATATTAGGTAAATATTACGAGCACAGTTTTGACACAATGAGAGTTTTGACAGCGTATATATAAATGAATGCTACTACTTAAATGTATTCTGACAATAATTTACCGACTATTGTCGCTATGTAAAACTAAACGTAAAAATTCGTCGAAACGCTGTCACTGTTACTTTCTGACAGTTATATTTTTTTTTGTAATATATAGGTATTTTACGGCCTTCGGCTTCAGCCTTTTAGCCAACTATTGTTGATTATCTTATTATGGTTAGGTTAGGTTGGAACTGTGACCATTGACGCGCGAAGGCGAGCGAGCGAAGCGAGCGTGCCGCAATATTATTTTAACAATTTCGACCTTTATATCGATGTCAACACAAGACAATGCGAAAGTTAGGTTAGGATATTAAAAAAATCATAACTCAAAAAGGGGGGGCTTCCGCAACTTTTCCTTCAGGGGGGGGTTCTACAACCCCCCCTCCCCCCTTTCCACCCCCTCCCGCCCCTTAAATCGTGGGACGACAATCCGAAGTCCTACCTGGTATTTGGCGTTTGCATCATGGGTTGCGTGATTTTTTTCAATAGTAGGTTGTTTCTGTATATTTCAACATACCATTAAGGTCTGTAGCATGAATATAACATTGTAAGATTCGTAAGCTGCAGTGACCACTGTTGTCTATTATCGCCTTGTCTGTTTAGACACGGATCCATGCACACTATTAACCCGGAAACGTCATAAGGGCAGCCCACGTGGTATGCGCAAGAGCGGTGAAAGCAAACAATTTTATCATCCATGTCATAGTAAACATTTCAGATGTATGAGCAAAATATTTGCACAGTTCTGTTGTATTGATGGTTCTCTTTGTGCACAGACTCTACATAGTGTCACAATAAAAAAATAATATTTATTTAACAATAATTATAATATAATCTACTTCTTTCTCAGATGGAGACCTTAGTCCTGTGTTATCTGTGCAAGCGGATAGCAGAACACACAGAACTGTTTATTCAGAGTGTGCAAAGTAATCAGATTTTAATGGAAAACTTTTCCAGTGTAAGTTTTCCATTTAATTTGTTATAAGATTTTAAACAGGAACAATGGAGTGTCTTGCACTTTGTTTGTAGAGGCAAATTAGTCTAGTAGTTGAATAATTATTATATTAATTTTGACTGCCTCTGTGGCATAGACGGTAGTGCAACCGCTTGCCGCACTGGAGGGCTAGATGATGTTGTGTGAGATTGTCCACAAATTTTAATTTTTTTATTTTATTAATTTTAATGTGGGACATAGAATGATTTGTTTATGCAAATTTATGACAATTTATGTAGTTTTATGCAGTTTTTCCTACAGTAGTACAAGTATGTTTCGAATAGTGTGAAGACCTTTGAAAAACATGATTCAAGTTCTGTCACCAACTACCACCATTCTGTATATTTTCACAGTATAAAGAAAACCTATGATCTGTAGGCTGCGGTCATATTGACAGGTAATTAAAATGTGGTTGGATTATCCATCCCCATAAAAGAAAATGATAGTACTGTGTATCATATGCCTGTAGTACCCATCTAAGAGCTGTGCAATTTTCTATCAATCTACCAATGAAATCAGTAGTCACTTCTGAACGTAGGTCTCTACCAAATTCTGCCACAACTATCGGTCATGTACCTTGCCTTCCCCATCCAGTCTCTCCCTGCAACCTTTTTCAAGTCATCGTTATTTATGCTAAAATTACCACTTTTATATTGTACATTCTAGCAAAGATAATATAATAGTATTAAATACAGATCGGCGCCTCCCTGCCTCCCACTGAGTAAGCTTCCCCATCCCCCCACCAAAAATTAAATGTCTATTGCCGTGTCAGTACAGAGTATCACTGTGTTGCATTACGTATTACTACCTTCGTACTTTGTGCTATTGCTTTGGTTTAATTTGTGCTTTGCCGAGGGTAGATTTGAAAAAAAAGGACCTACATACATGAGATTGCGGTCTGTTCCGTATTATTTTGTTTCCATAGCTAGTGTCCCTAGTAAACTCACACACACATTCATGCTTGATTCAAGCATTCACATTACGTGAATATTAGTGTGGGTGAAAAGGAACATTTTTGTATGGAGTTTCCGCCCTGTGATTCTAGGTAATGGAAGAAACATTAGAATCATTACAATCACAAACACAACCTCTAGTCAATCTTCAACTGATGTCATATGATGTGATAGAGCTTTTAGAGACAGATAGCAATAATTTTGAAGAATCATTCACTGTGATTAATAATGATAAAAGGGAGAAAGAAGATGTCAAAGTTAAAATTGAGATGAAGATAGAAACAGATTTGACTTTAGAAGCGGAGTTTATTAATGAGGATGATGGTAAGTGTAAGATTTAAAAGTTTTTTCTATGCAAATCAACTAAGGCTCAAAGATAATGTTCGTATTTTATTATTTCAAGCATCTATCAGCACTATCACTAGGGCTGTATGCTTGTCTGCCGCCTCAGTGGTATTAAAATCGCATCAAATCGCAACGGGTAATTCCATAACAATGTAGGTACCTATAATATCCAACGAACGAAAGACTAAGAAAATAAAGTGATTCTTGGGAGGTACCTATTTCTTTTTTAGGAACACTTATGTTTTCTATTACCTATTTTTACCGTAAGGAAAATCCATCATGGATGCTATGCCGGACTCCTACCTACTAAAAACCTCACGTAACGCCTAACGGTCGGGGAACCCTGGGTTAACCCTCGGAAGGATGTCCCAGAACTCCCAATTTCTATTACCATTACGAAAAAATTATTGGCTCTCTTTACTTCCGTGCAGAGGTCCCAACTACGATGGTCTACGTATCCCGGGTTCACTACAACGTGAAGGTCGTAGATGTCGTGGACTATCTCCAGAAAAAAACCGGGTTGGGTTTGAGGGTGGAGAAGCTGAACTCTCATCATAATGTGAACTTCAACTCTTTTGTGGTGAGGGTTCCTACAGACCGCATCACCACCTTCATGGCTCCGGACTTCTGGCCGAGAGGGGTGAAGTATCGGCGCTTCAAAAGACGTCTGCCGACACGGGACACCCCGCCCCGCGACACGTCGACGTCAGTGCGTGTCAATTAGGTTAAGTTATACGTATATGTATTTTTAGTATTAAGGTATGTATCTATGAGCCGTAGAGTAAGTTAATAACATCTGTAACTGTCTCTAATGTTGCTTGAAAATAAAGATTTATTATTATTATTATTATTTACTATACACTTCTTCTTAGTCGTTCACTCTTGACAGAGTGGTCGTGGTTGATGATGTTGTATTTTGATTGGTTACAGCAGCCCTCGCGATGCGCCTCCACTTGTTGCGGTCTTCAGCGTCTCGTGAACTCTGAACGATGGAGGTTTGCGTCATGGTTTTCACGAGGTCTGGGCAACGCGTAGTTGATCGGCCGCGCGACCTTTTGCCCTGCACCTGTCCCTGGACCATAAGTCTCTCGATTGAATGTTCATTTCGGACAAAATGTCCGAAATATTTGAGGATTCGCAATTGCACAGTCGACGATAATCTCTCCTGGATTTTAAGTTCCTCCAAGATCGATACATTGGTCCTAAATGCTGTCCAGGAAATCCGCAGTTAGTCTTCGCCAGCACCACATCTAAAGTGCATCAATTTTGCGTCTTTTATTGAGTAGAACTGTCCACGTTTCTGCGCCATATAGGAATATTGGGAAGACCAAGCATCTCATCAGTCGGACTTTGGTGGCCCTAGTAATGTTGCGGTTGCACCAGACTCTTTTCAGCTTGTCAGCGGCAGATCTTGTGATGGCATATCTCCTTCGAATCTCGTCTTCACATCCTCCAGTGTTTCTGATAGTGGAACCGAGGTACACATAAGATTGTATAACCTCACAGTTGCCAATCATATGGATATCAGGTTGGTTTTGTTCAGATCGGTGCACTATCATCATCTTGGTCTTTTCCCTATTGATAGCGAGTCCCAAGGAGGAGCTTGTTGTTTCTTAGCGTGACAACAGGTGTTCCATGTCTTCTTTTGATCGAGCGAGCAGAGTGGTATCGTCGGCGTACCTCAAGTTTGATATCATTCGTCCACCCACTGATATCCCCCCGTCCCACCGTTCCAGAACGATTCTCATGATGCATTCCGTATAACAGGATTGGAGACAGTACCTATGCAACCCTGTCGAACACCAGCATGTGTATGGAAGCTTTTCGAGTGTACCTTGTCTATTAGAACAGTCGCAGTTCCTTCCTCGTAAAGTCGGCGTATGAGATTAACTAAAGTCGAATTTTTAATTAGACGAAGTAAATTGACAGCAACTAAAGTCAGTTCTTCATACAATGTTGCTTATTTTCTATGACGAAGTGACACTAGCTACTGTCAATTTACTTTGTCTAATTAAAAATTCGGGTATAGATGGATGGGTACGCCAGTTTGAACGAGTACGTCCCACAACAAATGCCATTTCACTGTGTCAAAGGCCTTACGAAAGTCGACAAAGCAGATATACTACCCGTTCGCTCTAAGTTTGCCGCTGGCGTAGAGGCGTATACACGAATTGTTAATTAGACGAAGTAAATTGACAGTAGCTAATGTCACTTCGTCATAGAAAATAAGCAACATTGTATGAAGAAGTGACATTATTTGCTGTCAATTTACTTCGTCTAATTAAATATTCGACTTTAGTATGGAGCCGAGCGGCAAAGTTAGAGCGAACGAGCAGTAGAGTGGAATATTAAACTCTTTCTATTATCTGTCGAAGGATTAAAATCTGCTCTCTTGTTCCTCTTCTCTTGACAAATCCTGCTTGTTCAACAGCTATTTCGGGATTTAGAAAAGCTTGCAATCTGGTATTGATTAAGTGAAGGAGTATCTTGCTGGCGTTATTAAGGCTATTATTCTGTAGTTGCTACATTACAGACCAGTCTCGAGGCCACTTTTCCGTCTCCCAGACCCGGTTGCAGATTACCTGCATCATTTAAACTCCGTATTCACCCATTGCTTTGAAAATCTCTATTGGAATAGCATCAGCGCCTACAGCCTTATCACTCTTTAGTGGTTAACTGCGACTCGGGACTTCACTTTTCAGGATTGATGGTTCCATAGTATTCTGTGTAAGTGAAATAGTGCTACATGATGATGCTATGCTGCTATCGCTTAAGAGTTGCTCGCAATACTCCTTCCACACACCTACAATATCCTTAATTTCGGTTACTGTTACTCCATTTAGATCTTCGATAGCCCATGTTTTTGGCTTGAAGTGACGAGTTATGGTCCGAATCTTATTAAAAAGATCTTTAGTTTCATGGCGTTCTGCGTTTTTCTCTAACTCTAGGCATATCTTTTTGAGCTGATTGTTACGATCTCTGCGAGTTGCAGATTGAATCTGTGCATTCATCAGATTCAGCTCCCGAACAGATGCCCCTCTGGCTTTCATCTCCCGACGGCGTTCTACTGTACGCCAGGTTTCATCTGACATCCAATGTTGGTGTTTTTCAGTAGTTCGGGTGGGTTGTGACGAACTCACAGTATTTATTATGAGTTCTTTTCCAGAGTGAATCCGGGTCGCCATCAGGGACTAAATTTCTATACACACACGCCTCTTATTGGCTATACATAAAATATAAATCTATATACCTCCTCCCTAAATCTATATCCTTTTTTTATTTGCTCTACTCTACGTTCAGGCTTTATTGCAATGGTCTATTTTAGTCAAAAACTATAATTTTTATAGGTTAAGTAAAATAATTATCAAATTTTCTCATTAAAATGGCGATCCACCGAATTTTAATGGTTTCTTGAATTTACAGAATTCCCAGAAATGTATGTAAAAGAAGAAGATGACTTCCCACTTAGTACTATGCTAAAAGAAGAATTAGGCATTGGAAGTATTGACAATGTAGATCTTTTAAATGGACATTCTACACTCAAGAAAAAACTTAAGAAGAATGGTGTGAAAAAGTTGAAGAAGCCTGGAAAAGGTATGCAAGTTTTATTTGCCTAGTTTAAAAAGGCGTGCTTTCCAAATCACTATCCTAGCGAAACACAATTTAGCATTAGTAGTGACTAGTTCATTGCCTATACCAGAAGTATCTATTCACTTAAGGGACATTTTGACGAAAATGAGTTATATAAATGTACCAAAATTGTGTAAGTTTTCTTGATTTTTCAACCCGTTAAATGGTAAATTTAAAAATATTTTCCCTTTTATTTTAATGGACACCAAAACAAAGAAAATCGCCATTTATAAACACAATAACTGCACAATTAACATGTACTAAAATCATCTACAGAACCACCTCAAGCAAAAATGATATCTATTACAAAACAACAATGTTTGGAGGAGCGTGCTATGCTAGCCAAAGACCAGAAATATTTGGACTGTGTGTACAAATGTACTGACTGTATCAAAGGATTTTGTTTCAAAGGCAGCTATGACACGCATATGGAAAAACATAACCAGGTATGATATTTATCTTAGCAATTTCGATATAATTATGACTGTTTCAAAGATCACCAATTAGGGTTTTGGCTAGTATAACCGGAGTGTTCGACATAGCTTGCAGAGTAAGCGTTTTAAAGTGGCAATGGGTGGGACCACATCTTTAGAAGACCCGATGACTGATGGAGCCAACGAGCTTTGGAGCGAAGACCGCGACTTGGAAACCGTGGGGTATGACGACCTTCTGCCGGATGGACCAATGGCCTGGATAGACGACTTTCTACCAGATGGACCAATGGCCTGGGTAGGACGACCTTCTGCCAGATGGACCATTGGCCTGGGTAGGACGACCTTCTGCCAGATGGACCAATGGCCTGGATAAGGTCGCAGTGAGGGACTGGATGCGGAAGGCGCAGGACCATATGTTGTAGCGTAAATTGGGAGAGACCTACGTCCAGTAGTGGACTGCCCTATGGCATTTTTGTTTGTCAAATCAGCCTATGCTGATTTGATTAATTTATTGATAGATAGGCGAGTCACCCTATATTTCTATCTATTGGGTGCAGTTCGAGAAGTAAAAACTCGTCAAAATTTTGAGTATTTAGTTAAAAGTGACTGTTTTATATACTATATTTTGATTTTTAACATGTTGCAGAGTAAAGGCGACTACGAGTGTGAGATTTGCAAACAGAGGAGAGATTCAGAAGATAAGTTGATGCGCCATATGAGATATCATTTAATGTAAGTATTTTGTAGTTCCGTAGTAAATGAACTGATTTCGTAATACATGGATACTATTTTACAAAAGGTTATGGACTTTTACGGCACCAGAGACATATCTCAGGCTTTTGGTCCTATATGTACGCGGCAGCTGCCTAAGCAGGCAGGGGATCCTGTGACATCTTTTCAAGAAGATACCCGTGGCTCCCGGCCATAGACGAAATGGTATATATGTGTGGTTTTAGTCGAATCAAGTCCCGGACAATATCCTCATTTCCATTTTTCCTCATAAAAAGACGGCCCTGGTATCTTATCCTTCTAATGCCCCTTTTAGCCCCTCTCTATAAAATAGAGTGCAAAGGGGCTTATGGCGAGACTATGTCTGTAGGTGTCACTCTGTCGCATTAAACTACGTCACTAGGTCACGTGGATCATCTGTTCAAAGTTTGAAATAAAACAAAAATTACAACGTCAATCGAATTGAACTTTAACTTTCACAATAAACGTGTTAGAGAGGGGCAGTCTGGTGAGATCGATCTCACGGCTTTCGTTTTGGACCCCAAACTCATGAAGATACCTTTTCAGAGACCTCGTTCTAGTCTTTCTTTACGTATGAAAATCCCTAATGGAGTTTTATGCCGTATTCTTACTTACCACACGAGGCCCAATCACTGCCTACCGCGCCGGGAGCTTTCGGAAGGATGTCCCAGAATAGGTATCTCGTTGACCAGGCACATGAATAATTTATATTCACTTATCTATGTCTATACTAATATTATAAAGAGGAAAGATTTGTTTTTTTTTTTTTGTTTTTTTATTTGTTTGTTTGTAACGAATAGGCTCCGGAACTACTGGACCGATTTGAAAAATTCTTTCACTGTTGGGAAGCTACACTCTTTGCGGTGAACATAGGCTATATTTGATTCCCGTATTCCCACGGGAACGGGAACTACGTGGGTGAAACCGCATGACGTCCGCTAGTTATTTACATTTTCTTTGTTCACAATCATCCATAGCATTGTAAAATCCACATTTCCAGTCGTTACAATTGTCCAGAATGCGGGCTAATGCGCTCCTGCCGACGGACTATCACGGAACACTACTCGGAACATCACCAGGGCGCTGAACGTGTGTTTGTTTGTCAAGAGTGTCTCAAAACTTTCAAGTAAGTTCTGAAGTAGTGAACATTTTCTTCTTCTTGTACTCAAAAATAGACTTTATTTCAACGGTATAAAGCTTTGGTTGAAAGATGATAGTGATAAAACTTAAAGGGCCAGCTTCAGCTGGTCTGTTTGTCTGTCTTTCTGACCGTCACAAGGCTGTATCTCAGGAACCGTGACAGCTAGGAAGCTGATATTGTTGCAGATGATGTACCTATTTCTTTTACCGCTATAACAACAAATACTTAGATCTGAAAAATAAGGGGAGGGGGAAATTAGGGTTCCATACTAAAAATAGTTTTTTTTACTACGGAGCCTTCTGTGCGCGAGTCCGGCTTGGACATGGCCGGTTTTTTACTTTTTTTGTATTTTAATTGTAATTATATTTTCAGACGCGCGTCATCCCTCCGCAAGCACATGTCATATAGACACGTTTATCGCGAACGCGTGCAATGCGCGTATTGTTTGCGCACCTACGTCGGCAAGGAAGTGCTCAAAGCGCATATGATGATGTGAGTATCTATGTTATATTATTGTGTGGTGTAAGTTGTACCCCTCTGGGTCCCATAGTACACATCACAAAACCTTTTTAGTTCCATCATGTTCGTCTGTCTGTCCTCTACTTACCATGAATATATGTATTTTGGTAAATACAAAGTTCAAACACACTAAAAAAACATCAATCCAAATGCGTGTAGAAGAGGAACCACAAACAAAGAAAAAACTTAACACGTTGTCGATGCTATGTTTATTTTCTCGCGTCTAATGTGTTACCTGATTAGCATTTGATCGGTTTTATTAAATACTAGCTGACCCGCGCAACTTCGTTTGCGTCACATAAGAGGGAGTATATCACCCGTTCCCGTCGCTTTTATTCCCGTCGCGTTGCGTTAACTCCCGTTGCATCGCATTGTTAATATTCATTACTACGTGAGAGAGAGAGAGAAATAGTCTAATGACTTCATAACTTAAATTATATACATACGATTCCCGAATCTATAGGAACTCTCTACACTTGTTAAAACCAATTTGACATTTTGAGGTCGTGACAAACCTCATTGGCCAAATATCAAGGAGTTTTGGTGCGAAATTGGAGACAAGCGGAAGCTACTCCGTTGTACAATTTTCCAAAATTAGTGTATTTTTCGAGTGTTTTATGAGTAAAAAGTGTTGGATCTTGAAAAAGTTAGACAACGTGCACTAGTGTTGGAAAGTGATATAACGCAGTAAAATGTGACTCTTATAATGTTCGACAAACTCTCACAGTAAAATGCGACTTCTAGTAGTCCCACCGCTTTAGAACTACTTACTGACTTTGATTTAGAACTGTATTTTTTTACGTGTGGAAATCGCTCGTGGATTCTATGCCGGACACCTACCGACTAAAACCACACGATGCCTTATAACTGCCTACGGGCGTGAGTCCCGGGTAAGCCCTCGGAAGGATGTCCCAGAGCTCTCGGCAGATTTTGGCGAACACTGCAGCCTCGCCTATGGGATTCGGGTGCTGTCCCGCGTCTGGGGAGCTGGTTCGGGTTTTAACCCGCCACTTAGGGAAGAGGGAGGGGGTGGGGGGTGGGGTACTGTCCCACCACTATCACCACTATGAGGGACAAAGAGATTTTCGCCATCATTTTGGCCTGCTTCTGTAAGAACGGCGAGCAGCCAGCTCACCGTTCATGGAGGTCGGTAGTCTTGGGCGTATAGCAGCCTGTGACGACCCCGCCGCCGACTGCTGAACTCGGGAGGGAGATTTCTCTTCCGGTCCCTCCCCGCCACCTCTTTTTGAACCATAACTTGGTCGCAAAGATGCAGCGGCATCCCACTTGCTTCCGCTAGAGACCATAAATTTTACCATGGTCTGTCTCCACGTGAGAACGTTGACGCCCAAGCCTGCAACGAGGTCTAGGCGCTGCTGCGCCCGTTCTGTGCACTCCACCAGTTAGGGCTTTACTTGACTTTGGTTGGACTTAAAGGACGCGGACTGAGAAAAAATACTTAACCAGCTAAATAATACACGAGTTGGCAGTATGGTTTTCAATACCTTCGCCTTTCCCTTGGACGAACAAAGCAACGACAACAACCGAATATCAAAACGGGCCTATTATTTTTAACATTTTTTTTCTATTTCAGGAAACATTCAAAAGAAGTGCGTTCCGTGGACGTATATAAGCGATGTATCTGTTCCGTGTGTGGTCTCGGGTTCGGAACTCCGTCGCAACTCCGCTGCCATAGCATTAAACACTCTGAAGCTCGAGAGTATTACTGTGTCGAGTGTGATAAGTGAGTTTATCTTTACTTTTATACTAGGTAATATTACAAAGGAGAAAGATTTGATTGTTTGTTTGTTTGCGTTGAATAGGCTCCGAAGCTGCTGAACCGTTTAGAAAAATTCTTTCATCGTTGGGAAGCTACTAGAGATGGGCCGAGTACACGGTTCATAATCGGTACTCTGTGCACTCGGCGGGTTTTTTGATACTCGTACTCGGCCGAATAACTCGGTTTTAATGCCGAGTATGCTCGGTTTAAGTAAAGCAATATATTTAGGTGGATAATAATATAATTAAAACATTGCACCTGGACAAGGAAATCGCTAGAAGGATCCGTTTGGGCTGGGCAGCCTTCAGCAAGCAAGCTACGTCACGTTTTTAATTCGCCTATGCCGCAGTATCTGAAGAAGAAAGTCTACAATCAGTGCGTACTACCAGTTATGACATACGGTGCCGAGACGTGAACACTTACGGTAGGGCTAGTCCATGCCCTCAAAATTGCACAGTGAGCTATGGAACGAGCCATGCTTGGAGTATTTCTGAGGGATAAACTCCGAAATGAAGTTATTTGGCGGAGAACTGGAGTGGTCGACATAGCTCGCAGAATAAGCACATTAAAGTGGCAATGGGCTGGCCACATTTATAAACGTAGGGTAGGACTTCCACCCGCCAGATGGATCGACGACCTGGTGAAGGTCGCAGGCAGGGACTGGATGCGAAAGGCACAGGACTGTGTACTGTGGCGTTAACTGGGAGAGGCCTACGTCCAGAAGTGTGCTGCTGGAAGCTGAGTTTGTTGTGATTTGTTGATAATTAATACAACAGGGTTAATCAAAAAGTATTTATAACTAACTAGCGGTACCCTGTCACGCTTCGCTGTGACTTTTTTATGGTGGTTTTATGTACCTATGAGAAATGAGTAACAAACTAAATGATGGATACATTTAAAGAAAAAAAATGTGCGTGTACTATTGTACACAAGTAAGAAGTGAAACTTCTTCATGACCTTATTTTTCGAAAGAAATATCATCAAATATACATAAGAGTAAGTAGTAGTCCAAAAGTTCAAAAGTCCAAAGTCAAAAAGTCAAAAAGTCAAAAAGTCAAAAAGTCAAAAAGTCAAAAAGTCCAAATGTCCAATAGTCCAAAAGTCCAAAAGTCCAAAAGTCCAAAAGTCCAAAACTCCAAAACTCCAAAACTCTAAAACTCCAAAACTCCAAAACTCTAAAACTCTAAAACTCTAAAACTCTAAAACTCTAAAACTCTAAAACTCTAAAACTCTAAAACTCTAAAACTCTAAAACTCTAAAACTCTAAAGCTCTAAAGCTCTAAAGCTCTAAAACTCTAAAACTCTAAAACTCTAAAACTCTAAAACTCTAAACCTCTAAACCTCTAAACTTCTAAACCTCTAAACCTCTAAAACTCTAAAACTCTAAACTCTAAAACTCTAAAACTCTAAAACTCTAAAACTCTAAAACTCTAAAACTCTAAAACTCTAAAACTCTAAAACTCTAAAACTCTAAAACTCTAAAACTCTAAAACTCTAAAACTCTAAAACTCTAAATCTCTAAAACTCTAAAACTCTTAAACTCTAAAACTCTTAAACTCTAAAACTCTAAATTTCTAAAACTCTAAAACTCCAAAACTCCAACTCGAAAAGTCCAAAATGTCAAACGCCCAAAACTCGAAAAGTCCAAAAGTACAAAAGTCCAAAAGTCCAATAGTCCAATAGTCCAAAAGGCCAAAAGTCCAAAGTCCAAAAGTCCATAACTCCAAAGTCTAAAATTCTAAAAGTCCAAAAACTCCATAACTCCAAAACACCAAAATTCCAAGTCTAAAGTCCAAAACTCCAAAATTCCGAATGTCCAAAAAGTTCAAAAATAACATGCAAAACAAATCTGACCTCTTTATTAGGTAAGTACTCTCTTTTATTATTCTGAATGCAAGGAGGCCGCAATCAAACTTCTCTTAAAAAACATCAATCTGGTAGGTACCTTCTAAATAGGTTATTTATAATATTTTGTTCTGAAGCTGGCAGAATATAATTTAAAAAAAAACGACCAACGCCATCTATTGGTAAAATCACTTTTTAAAGCTATTTTATTCTTATTGCTGTTATGATAAAAGTGTATAAAGTAGCCTAAAACCATCTCTGAATCCTATTCTATATCGTGTCCAATTTTGAGCTCAATCGATTCAGTAAATTTTGAGTTTTTAATAGATACACAAACGCACACAACATTTTTATATATATAGATTACATATTTGTGTGTAAACTCGCAAGCGACTGATAGATGAAAGGCGCAGGCGGGGTGAGGGGTGTATCAACGCGAGTTGGCCGCTCGTGCCGCGTGAACCTGTTTGTACTTGTTTTCAGGCACAAAACGGGAATTTGATTGAACCGAGTTACTCGGCCGAGTACTCGGTTGGAAAAAAATTGAACCGAGTAAAACTCTGTACTCGTTACTCGGCAAAAGTGTCACTCGGCGCATCTCTAGAAGCTATACTATCCCTGGTGAATATAATATTTTATTCCCGTATTCCCACGGGAACGGGAGCTACGCGAGTAAAACCGCGTGACGTACTCTAGTAAATTATAAAGAGATTTATTTGCATTAAACAGGCTCTGAAGCTACTCTGAAACAACTTCCACTGTTGGGAAGCTATACTGTTATATTATACTAGCTGATGCCCGCAGCTTCCCGCTTCCCGTGAGAACTTATTCCCGGGATAAAAAGTTATTCAGGCCTATGTGTTATTCCAGACCATAATCTATCCCTGTACCAAGTTTCAGCCAGACCCGTTCAGCCGCTAGAGCGTGAAAGAGTAACAAACATCCACACATCCACACTCAAAAACTTTCGCCTTTATAATGTTAGTAAGATTCCCGCATTTCCACGGGAACGGGAACTACCTTGTGTACTGCTTGAGGTCGGCTAGCATTGAACATTTTGCGATCGTCGTTTAAATTAATATTCACGTACATTTTTACACGGCGCCATATGACCCTAAAGCACAGATTAAATAATAGTTACTACGTAACAGATACATCACTCCCATACTTAACCTCAAAAATATTAGCTATAGCGTATCGCTACAGTGGAAAACATTCCCTACGACGTATTCCGAGAGTCGAGATTCGTGCGCACATCGTACGATTGCGTCATCGAGTGACAACTATTGACAACATTAGGGTTGTAAGCACGGAACAAAAATACAAATTACTACAAAAAACAATAAACACAGTGTCTGAAAAAAAAGTTTATTATATTTTATAACTTCTTCTTTACATAAGAATTACATTATAACTAGCTGATGCTCGCAGCTTAGCCCGCGTAAAAGTCTGTTCCTTTTCCCGCTTCCAATGGAAACTTATTCCCGGGATAAAAAGTAACCTATGTGTTATTTCAGACTACAATCTATCCCTGTATCAAATTTCAGCCAGATCCGTTAAGCCGTTAGAGCGTGAAAGAGTAACAAACATCCACAAATCTACACATCCGCACTCAAACATTTTCGCATTTAATTTTAGAATATTAGTGAGAAGTAAGATGAAAAAAAAAGCAAGACTAAATAAAGCAAAATATTATTTTACGCGGGAAATGTTCATTGGCTGTGCGCACTTCGCTCGGTCTGGCGTGTGGCAGCCCTCTGCCGATCGGCTACGTTGGTTCTGCTACTAGTAGGTGCTTATAACACGACTTGTAGCGAGTGACGGAGGCCTGCCTAAAGCTAGGATTAACCTGCTTGTGTTATAGATAAAACGGTACACAAATTTTGTCATGTGGTGGGAGTCGAACCCACGTCATCACGATCACTATATCAATTAGGCAATCAAAATGAGAATCTATATTTATTCATCTTTCTTTACGAAGTAGGTGAAACACGCGATGGGATCGGTATTAAAGTGGCATCATTTTGATAGGTAACATTTGACGTCTGTCAGTTCTTACATTTATTAGTGAAAGCAAAACGTAAAATTACTCGTATCTGTCCTTATTACAATAAATATGTAATCTTAATTGAAAACAAGAAAGCCGTGAGATCATTCTCACCAGACTGCCCCTCTCTAACACCTTTATTGTGATAGTCAATCCGATTGACGTTGTCATTTTTGTTTTATTTCAAACTTTGAACAGATGACCCACGTGACCTAGTGACGTAGTTTAATGCAACAGAGTCACAGACTACAGACCAAGTCTCGACATAAGCTCCTCTGCACTCTATTTCATAGAGCACCTCTCTAAAAATTAAGCAATTGTGCAGTTCTAACAAAACGAAAAAGTATATTATTTTATGCCCGCCGTAACAAGGTTGCGTTGTTGAATTTTGATGAACTGTCAAATGTTACCTATTAAATGACTCCGATTTAGCATCCGCTACACTAATCTACGACTATTATCCTGTAAGAGGCAGGCAGAGGTGAATTTCATAATCACACAGTGAAATGTAATTATTTTCTTTTCTTTTTCAGAAGTTTCAAATCGGAAAACATACTAAAGACACATTTAAAAACTGCATCCGTCCACGTTTCCTATAAGGAATTACCGTAAGTTAATATTTCGTTGTACAGTCAACTACAAACTACAATGAAATGTACTAGTTTAATCTTACAAAATAATGTATCCCTGCGAGTGTCAAGATGAACTAACCAAAGATTGTGACAAACATGGTATCCACCGAACTTGACAGTAACATGTATTGATTGCTATGCATACTATTTATTTTTTTATTTTAAAGTTGACTTTCTCAGTTAACATTCGGTGGAAATCATGTTTGGTTAGTTCAATAAGGCACTTGCAGGGATACATCATTTTTTAAGATAAAACTAGTAAGTACATTTCATTGTAGTTGACTGTACATGATAATTCAGAGACAAGAGACAATTATACACCTCCATAGCTTTTTAATGATTAGTCACTCGTAGCCTATGAACGTTTGCTACACCAGAGGCGCTACACATGCTCTGCAGACCCGGTCGTAGGTTTTGACAGCGGCAACGTTGTATCGTAACTTGCAATACAAATATATGACCGACTAGCTGATGCCCGCAGCTTCGCCCGCGATGGCGCTGTATTTGAAAAATGATTTTCCCGCTTTTCTGTTGAAATTTTTCCTGAATTTTCTTTGCTATAAACCTCACGGAGCCCGAGACCTTTCCAACGAATGCAAAACCGTGGAAATCGGTTCGTGCGTTCTGGAGTTATAGCGTGAGGAAGGAAAACCCGACTTATTTTTATATAATAGATTATTACAAACTAGATGATGCTCGCGGCTTCGGCCGCGTGAAATTCGGTACCCGTTCCCGCTTCCCGTGGGAATATATTCCCGGGATGAAAAGTAGCCTATGTGTTATTCCAGACTATAACCTATCTCTGTACCAATCCGTTCCAGCCCAATCCGTTCAGCCGTTAGAGCGTGATTGAATAACAAACATCCAAACATCTTCACAAACTTTCACATTTATTATATTAGTAGGATTATTTCAATTATGGGCATTTCAGGCTAATGTTTACAAAAGATTTAATGGCAAAATTGTTTTGTTATACTTTCAGGATAAATAAAACAAATAAACACTACACACGATTACATGCAACAAATATCGACCAGGTTCGATTCCCGGTTAAGTATATATTTAGAAAAAAAGTTTGAATGTCATTATTATTAAATCTTAAATCGAAGCCATGGTTCCTTAGAACAGATGTCCCTGTCTCACATAGTTTCTAACTTCTCCCTACTGACCTATTTGGATTGGTCACCTTGTATATGCTTGTTTTAACTAATTTCTCTTTGTCATAGGTTAAGCTGTCTACATTGTGAGAAACGGTTTTCAAATCGTCGAGACGTAGAACGTCATATGAACCGAGTACATCTCAATGTCAGACCGTTTCGATGTGATCGTTGTGATAAGGTAATATTAACAAGTATACTAGTAATGTAGCAAACAAACATACGACCTACCTGATTCAAAATGGTCACAGTAAGGGTGTTATTAGACCAATCGATTGATCGTCGATCGACGGCATCGATCGATAGCAGAATGGTTTAGTCGACGTCGATGGATAATTTCTATCACACTAATGAATCGATCGATGCCAGATTGATTTAGTCGACGTCGATCGATAATTTCTACATACCAATCGATCGATCGATGGCAAAATGGTTTAGTCGACGTCGATCGATTGTTTCTATCACATCAATCGGTCGATCGACGGAATCGATCGATGGCAGAATGATTTAGTCGACGCCGTCACGTCGTCAACGTCGACTGATGTCATCAACGAACAGTATCCGTCACTTAATTAAAGCTATTACACCAGTCGATAGACGTTGATCGATGCGTTCGATCGACGATCGATCGATCGATTGGTCTAATAACACCTTAAGGTCTGTGGACGTTTGCAACACCAGGGGCGCTACCGACCCTTCAAGAACGTTTCAGACCCCTTTTGCGAAACCCCATACCGTAGACATTTCTGATAAGGATGCTAATGTCAGAAATGTAACTACGATTTTGTACACACATACATTATGGTCGCGCCTTAATCTCCGAAGGTGTAGGCAGAGGCATATTTTATGCCCACATTTCACCTTTTTAGAATTTGTCCCACGTAATAGGTGGTGAGCCGTATTGCCGTGTTGAGATGGACAGGCGCAGGTTGTGACTGTCTGCTGTTGAAATTTTTCAAGCCGCCTAAAAAGGCTTTTAACTTGGCTTAACGACTGCCATTTTACTGGCAACCGAGACCAACGGATTAACGTGCCTTCCGAAGCACGGAAACGCATAAATAAATGTCGAAAAAGTGGTCACATGGATGGTAATCCATCAAGGACTGGCCATAATAAAAATTGCTTACTGCAGTGATCATTTACAGAACACTTCTCTTTCCCTTCGCTTTTACAATTTTGTAAACATTGAATAAACAATTTTGGTAGTACTTCATTTCATTCATGTATACCGGTATCAGAAGTGGGACATACTGTATATTTTATAGATCTTACTGCAATATTAGCGGACGGCAACGGCTCTCCGTTCTTATGGGAATACGGGAATATAATAAAGCGTATGTCACCCTAGGATAGTGTAGCTACCCAACAGTTAAAGATTTTTTAAAATCGGTCTAGTAGTTTCTAAGACGATTCGATGCAAACAAACAATCAATTCCTTCCTCTTTATAATATTGGCATAGATACTACCTGTTCGCTCTGACTTTGCCGCTGGCGTAGAGGCGTATACCCGAATTGTTAATTAGACGAAGTAAATTGACAGTAGCTAATGTCACTTCCTCATAGAAAATACGCAACATTGTATGAAGAAGTGACATTAGTTGCTGTCAAATTACTTCGTCTCATTAAAAATTCGACTTTAGTATGGAGCCGAGCGGCAAAGTTACAGCGAACGAGCAGTATAGATTAAGGAGATATTAAAAGGGCAGGTCAAAGGCACTCGAAACCGGCGGGCTTGCATGAAAGGTTTAATAAATGTAGAGGAAGCTAGTGAAGTATGTAAGGACAGAAGCAAATGGGAGACTGTTGTCTCTGCCTACCCCGGAGGGAAAAAGGCGTGAGTATACGTATCTATATATATAAAAATCAATGCCACTTTTCGTTGTAATTTTATAACTCAAGAACGGGCTCACCTATCCAAGCCAAATGTTTAGGCTTTGTTTGAACTATTTAGTAGATGGTTTATGTGAAGTTTGCACAAAATCGGTCGAGCGGTTCTTCATTTATCACGCAAACGAAATTGCGCGGGTCAGCTAGTGTATGTATAGATTAACAGTCAGGGTTTGGTTCGAGCCTTCCTTCGCCTTGACGTTTTCCATTGGTCAGCAGGTTATACCGCTTGCAGGCGATATTGACCTGTGCCTCAAATACTTCGGTAGGACTCCAATGGTGTGCATTTAGTTGGAAGTAACGATATTTTCAGTTGTTAGTAAACGACCTTTTTAATTGTAACCAGGTAATGACCTTTATAATTGTAAGTAACGAACTTTTTAATTGTAACTAGCAACCTTTTCAGTTGTAAGTATCTTACCTTTTGTATCTTTCCAGGCTTACGTAAACCTATGGTCGCTGAACGATCACAAGCGATACATACACGAAGGACATAAGCGACCGCTACAGTACCAGTGTACGATGTGTGATAAAGCTTTTGACGTACGTATTTATATTCTTCGTCTTACACTTTGCTTAAATTGAGTTCATCTAACTTTTACTATGAGTTATAAATATTTACAGATATTTTTACACAACGCAATTTTTTTTTTTAAATAACTGGTTATAAATATGGTTGATAAACTGGTTAGTACCTTGCGATTACGATTATGTTCTGATGTAATTGAAATAGGCCTTGAAATTGCCCTCGTGTGGCAAATAACACTGCTCGTGTGCCACTATCGAACATTGTGGTCCGTATGCTTGTATGCCACTTACGGCGCACAGTAGATCGATCCCATACAAATGCTTGGACGTCATATAGGGTCGCATGTTATGACTAAACTAAACTAAACCACTACTTATCTTCTTCCTTACTGTTAATAAAATATTATTCTTATAACATGTACCTATTTTTAACCGACTTTAAAAAAAGGAGAAGGATCTCAATTCGTCCGTATGTTTTTTTTATGTATGTTTACCGATGTTTCGGTCAATTACAGACGGATTTAATTTTTTTTTCTTTTGTTAAATAGGGTTTACTTCTGCAGTGGTCCCATTTTCACCAGGTCAGGATCTGATGATGGGATCCAGGAGAAATCGAAGGCAACTACTGAAAATTGTAGGGCAACTATTGCGTTTGTTAACTTTTTAATTAAGAGCTTTAATGTACTACAATTTAATGAAGGTCTGGAGTCGATCTGATGATGGAACCGAAAGACAGTCGAGGGAATTCCTTAACGATTTACAGCCATTACCTTGTGTTTGGGCTCGATTGATTTGATGAGAACTTTACACTTAGATAGATATATTTTCGGTCCACCCTTCACTTAAAATAATGAAATATTTTTTTATAAAAAATAATACCGACTTCAAACAAATCCTAAATAATAAAATTTACTTAGCACAAAGTAATATGAATTTTGATTTATCAGATTTTAATCAATATAATATTGAAGTTGGTGCCATTAATAATATCTACTTAAACTTATGGGTTTACTTGGCGCCGACTTCAATATGATCTATACATATAATAAAACTGTGGAGGGTCGAGAGTCTGTATATGGAAGATAGTTAAAAAAATAATAATTTTAGGGCGTTCTCTAATCGATACTGAAGCCGAAAATGTAATTTATTTTTTTTATGTCTGTCTTTCTGTATCCCTAATAAGTATCACGCCGAAACTACTGAATTGATTTGAGTTAAATTTGGTACAATCTGAGCTTATAGTCTTAGAAGGCTTCTAGGATACTTTTGATTCCGATAATTTGCGCGGTACCTTTGGGAGAGGGGATGAAAGACGAAATGGTTTTTTAGTTGTAACTTCTAAATGCGTGATCCGATTTCAAAAATGTTTTCAGTGTCACAAAGAAAATACTTTAAGGATTTTTACACACAAGTTTCATTGTTAAAGGTTTTGTAGTTCAGGAAATAGAGGCATCTCAACTATCACAAAACCTAGAATTCAACGGTTCCTTCGAATTTGTGGGTAAGTCTAAACTGGCGTGTTGGCTTAATCATAAAAGAGCATTGTCAAATGATTCAGTGAGGCGTAGGCTTAATTGTTTTAGAATAGGCTTAATCTTTAAGCTCTTTTATGATAAAGCAAACAGGGCAGTTTCATACGCTGCTTGATGAGTCTGATGAAAAAATACTCCTCCTTTCATACACCATATGTGACTAAAACGAAGTTGCGAGGGTCAGATAGTATTGAATAATATCTGATAAATCAAAATACGTATATTTTTTTACGTTTAATAGAAATTTTGCTGTTTAAAATAAAGTAGGCGTTTTATAAAATTTTATTTTTCTCAATAACGCGGACACATGCGGCTCTTAAAAGTAGCAAGAAGTATCGAGTATTTATTGGTTTATTTACCCTCGTCAATATTTTTTTGGAATTATTTGGAAGTAGTAACAAAAACTCAACTTTTGTTCGAAAATAAAAGTAATATTATTTTTTCTTCAAATCGGTATTAAATGGCTGTTACAATTTACAAATATCATAAAAATGTGAAGCTTAATATATATCCTGTTGATTCATATTTAACAAAGTAAAAGAAAACCACGAATTTTGTAAATAAATAAAATTAAAGTAAGAGTTAATTTCTCCAGAAAAGGATCGGGTGTGTTTTGAACCTATTTTATGTAATAATAAGCGTGTTTTGAGGTGTTTATCTACACATATTAGATGAAGTATGTATTCCTCTTTCGATATCACATCACATCTACTCGAATTGATTAGTTTGCATATTGAGCCAGACGTCCAGGCATTTGTATGGGATCGATCCACTGTGCGGCGCAGGACACACGGAAAGAACGCGGAATTTTTAAAAGCTATCCGTAAGAGAAGGTTTTACGACCGCGCCAATTCTTTTTTGTGTTCATTTGCATCGCTACGTTTCTCTACATTTTGTATGAAAAGGACGCCGATGTGTCATTACTCCTCGCCTCGTTCACATCTTACGAGTACATGCTTTCTATGTAGCCGGCGACTTTTCTATACTAATGTTATAAAGAGTAAAGATTTGATTGTTTGTTTGCATCGAATAGGCTCCGAAACTACGGGACCGATTTGAAAATTTCTTTCACTGTTGGAAAGCTACACTATTCCCGGATGACATTAGGCTATATTTTATTCCCGAAATCCCACGGGAACGGGAACTACGCGGATGAAACCGGGTGACGTCCGCTAGTTAGGTATGAAAATTATAAACTTTTTTTTTCTTTACAGCGTAACCACATACTTAAAAGCCACATACGCACCCACACCGGCGAGCGACCCTACCAATGCAGTAAATGTCCTGCCCAATTCAGTCAAGCAAGCATTCTTCGGACCCACGATAGATTAATACATCTTAAGTTGACTAGGGACGGGAGGCCTAAGATTGCGACTATGAAATAGAGAAATACTGCCATTTTATTTTTGTTTTACATGAGGGAAAATCCGTCATGGACTCCTACCGACTAAAAAACCTCACGTAACGCCCAACAGCCTACGGTTGAGAGCCCCGGGTAAGCCCTCGGAAGGATATCCCAGGACTCCCAACAGACGGGATGCGTAATTGAAGACGTATTAAATATTCCATTTTATTCTTATGGCAATATTTCTCTACGGCTAGAGAAATATTGCCATAAGAATAAAATGGAATCAATACATATAATAAAATTGTAACAGGTCGCTGTCTGTACATGGAAGATAAATAAGAAACAATATTATAGGGGGGCTTTATGAACGCAATAGAACCCAAAACAATGTTTTTTAGAATTTTTGTCTGTTTGTCTGTATGTCTGTATGTCTGTATATCTGTTTGTCTGTACGGTTGTGCACGCTAATCTCAGTAACCGCTCAACCGATTGCAATGCGGTTTTTTTTATTGTGTTGAGGTTTGCTCCAGTTAACATTTAGCGTTTGTTTTATGTGAATCGGTTTAGAAATAAAAGAGTTATAACACTTTTAAGAATCAGATATTTTGAAAATTTTAATTTTAGGGGTTTCTTTGAATGTGAGTGAACCTAAACTGGCGTGTTGGCTTAATCATAAAAGAGCTTAATGATTAAGACTATTTTTAAACAATTCAGTCCGCGCCGTCCACGCCTTCGGCGCGGACTGAATTGTTTAAAATAGACTTAATCATTAAGCTCTTTTATGATTAAGCAAACAGGGCAGTTTCAGACGCTGATTGATGACTCTGATGAAGAAATACCTTTCCTTTCATACACCTTATGTGACGTAAACGAAGTTGCGGGCTCAGCTAGTATTTAATACGTCTTCAATTACGCATGTAAAATTAAATTGTAAAACAGGAGAAGAAAATGTAAAGTAAGAAAGTTCAAGTGGAGAAATTTCCAAAAATAATAAAACATGTGGTCAACATGGAATTACCGTCTAAAACCCCTACCCTACCATCTGTATGCGACCGGGATTCCCGGGAGAAATGGTGCATTTATTGTTCAAAATAAAATACAGTGGGAGATTAGCAATTTTCGTTATAATAATACTTACAGTCAATTGTTAACAACTAATAAATATTTTATTAAAAATCTTAAAATAACGACTTCTTTAATTTTATGAAATACTCGATTCCGCCGCTTGGCCAAATTTTCCTGTACCCAATTCATGATGTTTTTTAAGTACAAATCTTAGGCCGGTTTCTACCGCGAGCTGAGTGAGACCCATAAAGCTTTGCTCCGTGGTTGCAACAGAAAACTGTGGTGCAGTGGTGGGTAGACCAGTACATTTGCAGCTCATTGAGTGGACTGATTAATGGACCCGCTTACCTCTCGTGTGTGTGTGTGTGTGTGTGGAAACCGGGCATTGTTATGTATTAATCCAGGGCACAAATTAGAGATAGTACAGATGGAAACCTCGTGTATGTACTTTTTTTTCACACCTACCCTCTGCTACACTGATTTGTGCGCGAGTGGCGCACAAATCAGTATCGAAAAGTCTGTTGAGGAGCGCCTGACCTCGTGTCTGGGAATGAGTTGGCTATGTGTGCGTAGTGTCTGTGAATGAATGTCTGTGTGCGTAGCCTTAGCGAATTTAGTATGTAGGTTTCCATCTGTACTATCTCTAATTTGTGTCCAGGGTGTCAGCTATCTGAATACCAAATTTCAGCCGGCAGATGGGTGATTAAAAAAAATCACAATCTTTTATTTACAGTGTACCTACGCCAGATAAATAACATTAGAGTACATAAAATCAGAAAAAAGGCAATAAGGCAATGGGCGGCCTTATCACTAAAAGTGATTTCTCGAGAACCTTTGAATCGAGAAATTTGTTTGAAGGTAGGTAATTAGTGGTAGTTGTTAGGCGCAGGTACTTCTATTATTAAATAAACATATTTAACTTTATTTATTTATTAAAATTAAAATTATATTCCTACCGCTGATTAAAAAGTGACATCATTGCTGAGAGGCTTTTTAGGCTAGACTAGCTGAACCCGCAACTTCGTTTACGTCACATAAGGTGTATGAAAGGAGAGGCATTTCTTCAGCAGACTCATCAACCAGCGTGTGAAACTGCCCTGTTTGCTTAATCATAAAAGAGCTTAATGATTAAGGCTATTTTAAAACAATTCAGTCCGCGCCGAAGGCGTGGACTGAATTGTTTTTTAGAATATTTTTAGTTTTAGAATATTTTAGAATGGAAGCCAACACGCCAGTTTAGATTTACCCATTTTTAGATTCATATGTCTGTACGATTCTTTAAAGTGATATAACTTTTTTATTTATAAACCGATTGACATGAAATAAACACTAAATGTTAAGTGGAACAAACGTTTTCGGTTGCGGTTTTCTTTATTGTGTCGAGACAATAAAGAAAACCGCATTGCAATCGATTAAGCGGTTACTGAGATTAGCGTGCACAACCGTACAGACAAACAGACATACAGACAAACAGACAAAAATTCTAAAATTCATTGTTTTGGGTTCTATTGCGTTCCTAAAGCCCCCCTATAATATTATTTTTATTTATCTTCCATGTCCAGACAGCGACTTGTTACGATTTTATTATATGTATTGATATTGATAGGCAATTCCTATGATTTTCTATAGGTATCTACTTATGAACATAAACAGACTCCTGAAACTCAAAAATCAATGAAGTTGAATTTATAAATGATTCAGCGTGAGTCACGACTGATGCTGAATTATTTTTATGGCACGCCAGACAAGCATATGGTCCATATAATTGAAATTTGTCACAGTAACTAATGACATATGCAACACCAGAGGCGCAACACACAGGGCTGTGAAATTTACAGCACACAGGGCTGTGAATATTCTAAATTTACAACACACAGGGCTGTGAATATTCTAAAAAACAATTCAGTCCACGCCTTCGGCGCGGACTGAATTGTTTTTTAGAATATTTTTAGTTTTAGAATATTTTAGAATAGAAGCCAACACGCCAGTTTAGATTTACCCATTTTTAGATTCATATGTCTGTACGATTCTTTAAAGTGATATAACTTTTTTATTTATAAACCGATTGACATGAAATAAACACTAAATGTTAAGTGGAACAAACGTTTTCGGTTGCGGTTTTCTTTATTGTGTCGAGACAATAAAGAAAACCGCATTGCAATCGATTAAGCGGTTACTGAGATTAGCGTGCACAACCGTACAGACAAACAGACATACAGACAAACAGACAAAAATTCTAAAATTCATTGTTTTGGGTTCTATTGCGTTCCTAAAGCCCCCCTATAATATTATTTGTATTTATCTTCCATGTCCAGACAGCGACTTGTTACGATTTTATTATATGTATTGATATTGATAGGCAATTCGTATGATTTTCTATAGGTATCTACTTATGAACATAAACAGACTCCTGAAACTCAAAAATCAATGAAGTTGAATTTATAAATGATTCAGCGTGAGTCACGACTGATGCTGAATTATTTTTATGGCACGCCAGACAAGCATATGGTCCATATAATTGAAATTTGTCACAGTAACTAATGACATATGCAACACCAGAGGCGCAACACACAGGGCTGTCGATTCTGCAAGTCTTAATCTATATCTATACTAATATTATAAAGAGGAAAGATTTGTTTTTTGTTTGTTTCTTTGTTTTTTTGTTTGTAACGAATAGGCTCCGAAACTACTGGACCGATTTGAAAAATTCTTTCACTGTTGGGAAGCTACACTCTTTGCGGTGAACATAGGCTATATTTTATTCCCTTATTCCCACGGGAACGGGAACTACGCGGGTGAAACCGCGTGACGTCAGCTAGTAATTATTAGTGACCGACCGAAGTTTCGGTTTCGGCCAGTTTCGGCCAAAAATTCGAGTTTCGGCCGCAGTTTCGGTTTCGGCCAAAATGGGCCGAAACTTTCGGCCGGGCCGAAACTCACGTGTTCATGAATTTTGGGTGCCTGGTTCTACTTGTGACGTGGTTGGGGTCAGCCCAACCAGTTAATATGTTACTAACCAAAGATTTACAGATTTACAAAGGACTTCCAATCAATAGTTATAATAATATAATTTTTACGGAATCCTAAAAAGGTGATCTAGGACATTACTATTACCCCTTTGTTGTCGGTTTCATTGACTTCGTTGGTCGTCTGCCTGTCTCTCAGCTGGCTGTAACTCATGCACCGTGATAGTTAGACAGTTATTTTTTTACAGATGATGTATTTCTGTTGCCGCTATAGCAACAAATAATAAAAATAGACAAATTAATAACATTTATGGGGACCTCCCATACAACAAACGTGAATTTTACCGCTTTTCTTGTACGGAACCCTACGTGCGCTAGTCCGACTCACTGTTGTCCAGTTTTAGTTATATACTCCTAGAATGTAACCAAAACCATTCAAGAGCTAGTAGCAGGGCACCGTGTGATTTTAGTCGGAGACGTTCGCAATAGCATCTATGAGTAATTCCCTTAGACCATATAACACGGGACTAGCCTTTGCGAACCACCGCATACAAAAATATTCTGCCAGTTTTCATACAAGTGAAGGGGGAAACACAAAGACATAACTATAAAATTTCATTGCATTTAAAAATGTATTAATCGACAAACGCGTAATGGCTGTTGTGTGTTAATTTTTATTGTACAGTCAACTACAATGAAATGTACTAGTTTAATCATATAAAATGATGTACTGATGTACAGTGCTTTTATAAAGCCAAAAGACCAAATGGTCATGTGCAATGGCAGAAAACAATGCTTAAGTAAGGCGCATCCTGTGGTTACATGATCTAAGGTAATTCCACACATAAAAAAGACACTCATCTTTAGGTAGAAATATTTCTAAAATGAACACTTGAGAAGATTTATACCGTTGATTGATGGCACTTGGTGGAACTTGCTGCACCTATTGGAAAAATAACCGGCTAAGTGCGAGTCGGAACTCTCGCACGGAGGGGTTAAAGCGGGACCGTATAAACGAGAGATGAGGCCTAGCCGTCTGTCTATTAGTCACGAGGTTGTAACGCTGGAACCGTGCCAAATAGAGGACTAAAAACCACGCGTATCCTACCTAACAGCCTACGGTTGGGAGCACCGAGTATGCCCTCGGAATGATGCATACTGCGTCCGCGACTTTGGAGGTTTGTTCAGTTGTTATCCCGCTTCTTGAGGGGGGCGTGCATGAATCTCTCACGTCACGCTATCGTCTAAGGCCTGCTTCTGTAAGGACGGTGAGCAACCCCGTCACCATCCTCAGGTCCCCTGTCATGGAGGCTGATAGTATGGGGCGCCACCACAGACTGTGGAACTCGGGAGGGAGAGTTCTCTCTAGTTTCCTCCCCACCGCCTCTTTCACGAGCATGACCTGCTCACAGGAAGAAGCCTATGGTCCCGCTCCAGCGCCTCCTTGCGCCATTTAAACAATGACGCAAGCTGGTCTCGCTTTCTCGCTTCCAGGTCCCAATAGAGGGATTCCAGTTAGAAGACATGCCGCCTCAACTGAGATCGTGCGGTATCCCCTTATCACCCTGACAGCCGTCGCCTTCTGCGGGCTAACCAATCTAGCGCATTGCAGGCCATCAGGATCTCCGTCCATACGGGGGCCCCGTATAGGGCCATGCTCCGCACGATCCCAGGGTACAGTCTTCTGCAGGGAGCGTTGGGCCTCCTGATATTGGGCAACAACCACGAGAGTGCGGCTGATGCCCCCCGCCCTCAGCTATGGGACCAAACTTCGGAAGTGGTATCCGAAGTTCCATCGGCTATCGAGTACGAGCCCCAGATACGTCATCGAGAGCTTGATGCCGATGCTGACGCCCCCTATATGTAAGATGGATCCCGGAGGTGGCCTTTAGGGCTGCGTCTTGGGTTGCTCCTCGCGCTGTAATGAGGGTGTCGTCGTAACACGTTACGCCGACACCTCTGAGCAACGGACCACGCACCACCCAATCGTAACCGATGTTCCACAGAAGCAGTCCTAAGACCGATCCCTGTGGAACACCGAACGACACATCTCGCCGAGCCTGCCCTAGCCAGCTCGGGTAAGTTATGGCCCTCTCGGAAAGATAGGCCCCGACAATTCGACGGAGTTAGGCATTCCATGGTAAATAAGCGCCTCCCAAACGCAGCTCCAGGGCAAGGTGTTGAAAGCGTTGGCGATTTCAAGAGACACTGACACTGCCACACCAAGCTCACCCTGTTCAGTTCCCGCTTTAACATAAAATACCTACTAAAATCAGAAAAAAGCATCCACCCAACAAACGTAATTTTGGTACCCAATTTTTGGAACGTAACACTCTGTGCGGGAATTCGACTCGCACTTGGCTGGTTTTTTTTTTTCAATGTGAACACGTGAGTTTCGGTTTCGGTTTCGGTTTCGGCCGAAACTGACCCTGGGGCCGAAAGTTCGGTTTCGGTTTCGGTTTCGGCTGGAAAACCAGTTTCGGTCGGACACTAGTAATTATATATAACGGGTATTAACGCAATGATACATAGATTCCTTAAAACTGAGGTTGACGTTTCGGCTAGGTTGCACCAGCCGTGTTCACAAGCAAGCGTGCTTGTGACCACGGCATGATCGCGTTAATACCCGTTATATATACCTAATTATTAATATCATACAACGCGAAAGTTTACTCCTCTACCCAACATTGTGTTAGTGACTTTCTCTTTGTGATTTAGATAACTCAATATTACAGGGAGTGACTTGGACTACTTTAATTTAATAACCATTTCGAAACGGAAACAGTCTCACCATCAATTACTTACGTGGGACATAAAACAAAAAGGTGAAATGTGGGCGTATACTTTTTATTTAGGTATTTTATTAACATCAGAACTTGCAAAAAGGTCGCAGGCTGCGACTGGATGCGAAAGGCACAGGAACGCGTACTGTGGCGTGAACTGGGAGAGGCCTACGTCCAGTAGTGGACTGCTATAGGCTGAGTTGATTGATTGATTAAGGACTTGCATCTCTCATGACAAAATTGTCATGATTGTCATCTACTTACTATGTCTATGCCTACGCCTTCGGGGATAAAAGGCAAGAATATAATTATGGACTTATGTATGCAATTTTAATAAAACAATGTATCGCGAGTATAAAACGTTTTAAATGTCCTGTACCTAATTTCACACGTAGGCATGGATTCGAGCTGGTATTTTACTTATTGCAAGTACCTACTAATACCTACTGAGAAGCGTTTGTACCTATCTACTCTAGACCAAAATTCCATAGCCATATCCCTTTGCCCTAAATACTTCATAGGAACTGGGGGCGGAAGTTCATCCTACTGTGCTGCCGCGACTAACAATTTCCTATCGTACGTTAGGCATGAATGTTATGTACCTACCTACCTACTTATAACCGCGGGCAGACGCACATGGTATGTAGTCTATGAATTTATCTAAAGATATGGTTAAAAATTTAATTCATTTCTACATTCTAGGTATATATAGGTAAGTGTTAATTTCAAAATTAAAAACACTCACACACACCACATGCATGCCTCAACATGGTACGTACATATACCTACTATAACCCGTAATTTTCAGAGAAAGTTATGTTTCCCGTGGACTACTTGTTGCATAGCACTGCGAGGACCGCAGCGATGACAAAGCGCTCCATACGCTAGTGGAGTGCACGGCGCGGGCGCAACAGCGCCAGGTCCTCGTAGTGGGTCTGGACGTGGACACTCTCTCGCTCGAGACCATGGTGCGAGCCGTGCTCTCCAGCGGGAGTAAGTGGGACTGCGCCGCCTCTTTCTGCGAGCAGGTCATGCTCGTGAAGGAGGCGGCGGTTGCGGGGCGGGTACGGGAGAGAACTCTCCCACCCGAGTTCCGCAGTCTGCACCCTGGGCGCCGCCGACGTGTCTTCGCCGAGGACTATCAGCCTCCATGACCGGGGGTCTGAGGACGGTAAGAGGGTCGCTCACCGTCCTTACAGAAGCAGGCCCATGAATGGGCGTTACGTGAGGTTTTTCAGTCGGTAGGAGACCGGCATAACATCAATGAGGATTTTCCCTCACGTAAAAAAAACTACTTGTTGCATCCGTCAATGCGTGAAGAAGTGAGCTGAGCTGATCTTCAAATTTTGCACACATCGGTTTTCGAAAGAAAAGTGCATCAAAATTGGTCTATCAGTTGGGCCGCTACGATGCCACATACAGACAAATATACATGTCAAACTTATGTAATCCCTCGTTAGGGGTTAAAAATTGGTATAGGTACCTTATTTTTTTATTTTTTTTATTTGCCATTTCAGAAAATCATTATACTATAACCAAGATACAAATTTCATTTGAAAACCACAGACTACCTACCATCCTAAAAAGAAAGAAAGAAAGAGGTAGGTAGGTACTGATTTGTGCTACATTGTGCCATTTTTAACGAGTGGAATTCCCGGCGGGTTTCATGCTGGATTTGAACCGGTTAAAACCACACGATTTCCATATAACTATCCGACTAGCGCCGAAGAATGGTTCAGGATTTGCAGCAGTCCCGCTTCTTGAGGCGTGAGGCGTGCGTGAAACTTTCTCGTCACCTTACGTTGTACATACCTACCATGTGTTAAATTTGTATCGTAACTGTTAATGTTTGAGATAACTAATGGAATCAGGCGTTACATGGCGGAAATCCATCCAAGAACGATACTAAAGGAGGGAGAGGAACCCGCCTCACACCCTCGATTCGTCAATCCTAACTTACAACAGTTAAGGATAACCACAACTAATTCTGTGGGAGGAATGACGAACCGAACTCCTCAGGAAATGAATTTTGGATGTTGGATAGGAAAATTACCTGTACCCTCCAGATTGTTAATAATTAGCACTACTCCGCTTAACAACGTAACTAATTAGTCGACACGTGTTTCGCCTACACACGAGGCATCTTCAGGACTGCAAGGCAGCAAATATGTTTGACACAAACGATGTTTTATGGGGCCACTGGTAGATCTTTCTGTACCTGGATGGTGGCAATCCTGGTTCACCCATTTGTAGGGCAAGGGGGCACCATTATGTTTCAGCTGGCAGGAGTCTGGCATAACTTTTTTTCACACAAAAAAGGAAAGGTTAGTACAATAGAACTGGCTTGGCTATAATTAGATCTTCAATAAAACAATAAAGCTCAAAACATTATGTTGTGTTAATGTGCTCATTACATTTTCAAATAGATACCTACTTCACACATTTTATCATAGCAAAATATCTCAGGATACACCCGCATCGTCAATCTCGTTTGTATCCAAACCGGAAGTCGTCACATCCGCGGCTCCCTCCCGGATGTCGCGCCTGCTCCCGTGGGATTCGCGCCTACACTAGCGACATCTATACTCGACACCGTAGACCGAGTACTAGTATTTATAACACCACACGTGTCGACTGTGGAACTTTAAAAACCGGCCAAATACGAGTCGAACAAAAAACGGTAAATAATGACGTTTGCTGTATGGGAGCCCCTTTTCCTAGGCGAGTCCTCATTGGTAGCTGTAGGTCTGTTAGGAGTCCTGGGACATCCTTCCGAGGGCTTACCCGAGCTCCCAACCGTAATATGTTGGGTGTTACGTGAGATTTTTTAGTGGGTAGGAGTCCGGCATAGCATACATTAGGATTTACCCTCACGTTAAAAAAATATATATATGGGAGCCCCTTTTTTCTGATATTAGTATTTGTTGATATAGCGGCAACAGATATAGAGACAAAGGGACAGCGAAGTCTCAGTAATAGGTACCCGTTTGCAACCTTTGGTTACAGAACCCTAAAAAGATTTTAGTACCTACATAACACAGCTTGCGAGATATAGTGCGAGCAGAGATTAGGAGTCATCTCAATCTTAATACTGGGTGGAGTAAGAAATTCTTAAAGAAGGCCTAGTATAGGAAGGAATTCTTAGGGGCTACGCTAGCTGGTCAAAATTCGTACAAAAATGTATAAATGCAGCAGCTTCGTAGTTTTGGTTATGCCGGGTGCATCACCTTTAATTAATATAACTAGCTATGTCACATGGCTTTGCCTGTAACATACAACGAACCCACGCACCCTTTTAATAAATCCATACATGCCTGTATTTACAACGTTTGAAAGAATCCCGTTTTTGCAACATAGTTCACAACTGCTCAGCATATTGGTCGTAGCCTGATGTTACAAGGACTATGTTACTCGCTTTATACGTAGCTTTTTATTGGAGAAAGAATTGGTTTAGTCGTTTCAGGGCATGTTCATTATGTACAAACCAATAAAAGAAATATAATTATAGTAGGTACCTACCTAGGTAGGTTCTGCCCTGCTTGTTCAGTGTATTTTACATGAACACCAAGACTCGAAAGATCGCAAATAATTATAAGCGTCAATATTATTGCATCTACATGTACATTTAGGTAGGTACTGCCTGTTTTACAAGGCAATAGATAGAGTCTGTGAAAATAGAACCCGGTAGATACTATTAAACTAATATTGTAGGTAGGTACTAAAAACTCACGACCACTCCTTTCTTATCGCCTTATGCTCACTATAATGTTATTAGTATTGACAGTATGGGAGGTGGAATGGTGTTGCATACATCCTTACATAGAGATGGTGTCGCCTTGTCCTCGTTGTGGGTCTGGGCGTGGACACTCTCTCGCTCGAGACCATGGTACGAGCCATGCTCTCCAGCGGGAGTAAGTGGGACTGCGCCGCCTCTTTCTGCGAGCAGGTCATGCTCGTGAAGGAGGCGGCGGGCCGGTTGCGGGAGAGAGCTCTCCCACCCGAGTTCCGTAATCGGCGGCCTGGACCCGCCGACGTGTCTTTGCCGAGGACTATCGGCCTCCATGACCGGGGGTCTGAGGACGGTGAGAGGGTGGCTCACCGTCCTTACAGAAGCAGGCCCATGACGGCAGCGTGACGTGAACAATTCACGCATGCCCCCCCTTAGAAGCGGGATAGCACCCGAAACCCCCCAAAGGCGCGGGATAGCAAACGAACCACCCCCTGGGCGAGGCCGCAGTGGCGGCCGTAGGTCTGTTGTGAGTCCCGGGACATCCTTCCAAAGGCTTACCCGGGGCTCCCAACCACAGGCTGTTGGGCGTTGCGTGAGGTTTTTTAGTGAGTAAGAGTCCGGCATAACATCCTCTGAGGATTTTCCCTCACGTAAAAAAAAATTAAAAAAAAGAGATGGTGTCGCCTTTTTATTCGAGGGCTTAGGCAGAGCAATGAGTTTAAACGAAACTTTGCAGTTTAAGTTATGAAAATTTACATCAGAATAATACATAGGTAGGGTAGATACTTCTAATCCCGTGACCGTGAAAATTCTTTTGAGAAACTGATAGGTGCAGTAAAACTTTTACCTACACTTACTTAACTTTTAAAGTTATTTAAATACTAGCTGATGGCCGCAGCTTCGCCCGCGAAAAACTTGTTCCCGTTCTGACTTCCCGTGAGAACTTATTCCCGGGATTAAAAGTAGCCTATGTGTTATTCCAAACCATAATTTATCCCTGTGCAAATTTCAGAGAGATCCGTTCAGCCGTTAGAGCGTGAAAGAGCAACAAACACCCACACTCACAATTTAAACTTTCCAATTTATAATATACTAGCTGATGCCCGCAGCTTCGCCCACGGAGAATTTGTTCCCGTGGGAACTTATTCCCGGGATAAAAAGTAGCCTATGTGTTATTCCAGACTATAATGTATCTCTGTACCAAATTTCAGCTCGATCCGTTTAGCGGTTTGAGCGTGAAAGAGTAACAAACATCCACACTCACAAACTTTCACATAGTGAGATTAAGTTACTAGCCAATAATATCCAGTCATTTTATTTCCAACTAGCCGACGTCACGCGTAGTTCCCGTTCCCGTGGGAATACGGGAATAAAATATAGCCTATGTTCACCGCAAAGACTGTAGCTTCCCAACAGTGAAAGATTTTTTTAAATCGGTCCAGTAGTTCCGGAGCCTATTCGTTACAAACAAACAAACAAAAATAGAAATCATTCCTCTTTATAATATTAATATTAATAAATAAAAGCAATCTTTCTCAGATACATCTCAAATAGATCCGAAGGCTTTCATTTTCGTGTGCGCGTAATTTCTATAGTGAATGTGTATCCCTTAAACCCATGGGGCGTTTGCAATGGGAATGGAATGTAGGTCAACGGATCGATAAGGTTTGAACTTGAATTTTGATACCCTGAGGGTTTGAGCTTTGGTGGTGAGATTTTGTGTGCAGATAATAATATCATTTTTGATTACCTACTTTGTTAGGGTTATTACGTTTTGGATCGAAATAGCACTGTAGGTTTAAGTATATTTTGATGAAAAATTTGATTGTTTGATTCTCTCATCTACATGACATGAAACTATAAGGTGAAATATGGGCGTTTACTTTGCCTCTGCCTACCCCTTCAGGGATTAAGGCGTGATTATATGCATGTAATTTGTGTATTAAGATCAATGTTATTTAGTTGTAGGTAACCCGAAACGCGGGAAAGCACCCGAACCACCCCTGGGCGAGGCCGCAGTGGCGGCCGTTAGGTCTGTTGGGAGTCCTGGAACATCCTTCCGAGGACTTACCCGGGGCTCCCAACCATAGGCTGTTGAGCGTTACGTGAGGTTTTTTAGTCGGTAGGAGTCCGGCATAACATTCATGAGGATTTTCCCACGTTAAACAAAAAAAAAAGATCAATGTATTTAGTTGTAGGTACCTTCTTCACGTACCTACTTACACATTTCACGTGTGGAAATTCTCATGGGTAGGTACATAACTTAAACCATACGGTGCTCATCCCTCCAACTTCAGCTGAGAGTCCCGGGTACAACCTCGGAAGGATAGTCCCAGCGGTCCCGACAGACTTTGTCTACAACGCAGACTCGAGAGGGCTTTTGAAGAACCCGATACTGTAAAAAACCGAGGCAGGGAGATCATTCCACCACCTAAGCGTGCGCGGAAGAAAGCCCCTATTGGGTCTTAACGTGCTCGAACGCTCCGAACCCAGTGTGAGGATGAACGCCCTGTCTGTGGCGCAACTCATTGCATCAGCCAGGTAATTCAAGAACTTAGAACACTTCTTTTGATAAGATTATTAGAATTCTCGAAGAGAAGGTTTATCACAAGTCAAATACCTGTAACGGGAGACCTTGTAGCCGTATGAAAACACTTATGAAAGTAGAAGAAACGAAAATGATAAGCAAGGATAGTAGCAAGCGAGAAGATATAGTTTCTATCTACCCCGTTGGGAGACAGACGCGATGTTATGTACCTTTGTATCTAAAATAAAAGTGAAAATGCCAAGGTAAAAAAAAGTATCTACCTACTTGAATATTAATATTTTATTCTGAATCTTTGATGATACCAAACAGAGCAGAGCATACCTATCTTTATGCTGAAAACGAAAGCATTTAGCAAATTGCAGTCTTTCAAAATATTTGCTAAACAAAACTAAATATTATCAAAGCAATTAACACTTTATTCCATAGCTACACGGTTCATATTAAGTTGAAAACATTTCAGTGTTAATAAACTTTAAAGTTAATGAGTGTTATTGTAATTTTAGTCATGTGAGCTAGAGATAAGCTTGGGAATGGCTTGCTCTATGAAAAGTCAGTGGCCGTTGAGATTGAAGGAATTTTTCTATCGTTACTATTGGTTTTCGAATGCGAATAGGTTTTTCTTAAAAAAATGTAAGTAAACTGATAACTTTTATGTATGTAGGTAAGACAAGTGTTAATTTAAAAATTAGAAGACTTCGGCTTACATCAGATCCTGATGTAAGCTGAAACAAGTTATAACCCTGTAGCACAAATTGAGATAGTACAGATGGAAATCTCATGTATGTTATTTTTTTTCACACCTACCCTCTGCTATACAAACTCGCGCACAAATCTGTATCGAAAGTCGGTTGAGGAGCGCCTGACCTGGTGTCTGTGAATGAGTTGTCTATGCTATGTATAAGTAGCCTCAGCGAATTTAGTATGTAGTTTTCCATCTGGCCTATAGTTTCCTGAGAAGTTGGGTATTCCGCAGACTAATTGATACATACATCAGCTAGTTCCTGGTCAAATATTTGAAATCATCACTCAGGAAGCTGATGGTCTTCAAAATTGACATCTAAGTTCTAAGAACCGTCCTCTAACACATCAGCTTTCGAACAATAAAACTCGTCGAAAATGGTCCAGGCCGCTACGATGTTACAGACAGACATACAAATACAAACCTACACAGGTCAAACTTATAGGTAACACCGAGGGGTGTTATAAGTTTGACCTGGTTGCAGTCTAAAAAAGGAATCATTGACAACTGCAGTACCTATCTGCAATATCTGATCCGAGATCCACCGCCACCTGGAATCTGCGAGGCCGAACTTATTTTTCCTGACGGAGACTAAGATATCTTGCCCGAACGATACATCTTACTTGATGTACCCTGGCTATAAGCTGGAGGCTAATTTCAGGCGTCAAGCTGGGGTATGCATGTTCGTGCGGGAGGATATCTGCTGTCGCCGTCTCAGTGACCTGGAAGACAGGGACCTGTCTACATTATGGGCGCGCGTGGATCATGGGGGCCACACTCGGATCTACGCGTGCATTTACAGGTCCCATAGCGGTGATACGGAGACAGTTCGCCTTTTTGACCACCTGCAACAATCGACCGACAAGGCTATTGAGCGGTATCCCTCCGCGGAGATAGTGATTTTGGGGGACTTTAATGGTCACCATATTGACTGGTTGGGTTCCGTGCACACTAACTTTGCGGGGAAAGCTGCTCACGACTTTGCCCTGACCTACGGTTTCTCCCAACTGGTAAAATCTCATACGAGAATACCAGATAGGGAGAACGAGCAGAGTGCATTGCTGGACCTTCTGCTGACTACGCGGCCTGACGGATACACCACATCAGTGGATGCGCCACTTGGTTCATCGGACCACTGCCTCGTTCGGTCGCGAGTGCCTCTCGCAAGGCCTGAACCACCTCGGCCCAAGGAGTGGCGACATGTGTGGCACTACAAGTCAGCAGACTGGGATGGACTTCGAGAGTTCTTTGCGTCGTACCCGTGGAGGCGGCTTTGCTTCACTTCAGATGATTTGAACTCCTGCGCTGCAGCAGTAGCTGAGGGGATCTTGGCGGGCATGGAATGTTATATTCCTAACCGCTGGATCCCGGCAGGAGCTAGGAAACGACTGTTGAAAGAAACTGCCTACAGAGCTTGGACCACGGCTCGCGCTAACTCAGATCCTAGCATCTCTGAAGTGAAACGCAAACTGAATGCCGCCTCGAGGGCCAGTAAAAGAGCGGTTGCCAGGGCAAAGTTTGATTTCGTCGGCAGAATTGGTCAGCGACTAGCCGGCTACCCTTCTGGAAGTCGTGAATTCTGGTCGCTCGCCAAAGCTGCCGAGGGAAACTTTTGTCGGTCGGGATTACCACCTCTACATAGACTGGATGGTAGTCTGGCCCAGAGTGCCAAGGAGAAGGCCGACCTTTTGGGTTCTCTCTTTGCCTCCAACTCGACCATGAACGATGGAGCTGCGCTTCCGCCTGGTATCCCTTGGTGTGGCACTTCCATGCCAGAAATTAAATTCAAGCAACGGGATGTCAGGCGGGAGCTTCAATCCCTAGATATTCATAAGTCGAGTGGGCCGGACGGCATTCCCGCGGTGGTACTTAAGCGGTGTGGTCCGGAGTTGTGTCCGGTACTTACACATCTTTTCACGCTTTCATACTCCATGAAGCAAGTCCCGGCGTCGTGGAAGATCGCGTACGTGCATCCTGTGCCCAAGAAGGGTGACAGGACCGACCCGGCCAATTATAGGCCTATAGCCGTCACCTCCCTTTTATCTAAGGTGATGGAGCGTGTAATTAATACACAGCTCCTGAGGTACCTTGAGGAACATGACCTGCTCAGTGACCGGCAGTACGGTTTCCGTCACGGTCGCTCGACGGGCGATCTTCTTGTGTACCTCACACACCGCTGGGCGGCGGCTATCGAGAGTAAGGGTGAGGCTCTAGCAGTGAGCCTCGACATCTCGAAAGCCTTTGACCGGGTCTGGCACCGTGGTCTTCTTACGAAATTGCCCTCCTATGGACTGCCCGAGAGTTTATGCGGATGGGTGTCCAGCTTTCTGGCCGGTAGAAGCATCAGGGCCGTCGTTGACGGTAGCTGTTCTGACTGCATAGCCATAAACGCTGGAGTACCACAAGGCTCAGTGTTGTCCCCTACTTTGTTTCTGCTGCATATCAATGACATGTTGTCTATTGACGGCATTCATTGTTATGCGGACGACAGTACGGGCGACACTTATTACACGGGCCGTCCCGGTATCTCTCGGGATGCAGTGGAAGAAAGTCGTGAACAACTTGTGTCTGAAGTCGAGGCTACTCTCACTAGAGTGTCCGATTGGGGTCGACAAAATCTTGTCCAATTCAACCCTACCAAGACACAAGTTTGTGTTTTCACCGCAAAAAAGACCCCATTCACTGTGGCGCCACAATTTCAGGGCACATCTCTCACCATCTCTGAAAGTATAGGTATCCTTGGTGTTGACATCTCCAGTGATGTGCAGTTCCGCTGTCACTTGGAGGGCAAGGCCAAGCTGGCGTCCAGGAAGCTCGGAGTGCTCAGAAGGGCGCGGCGGTACTTTACTGCGGCGCAAGCACTGCTTCTCTATAAGTCGCAAGTGCGTCCGCATATGGAGTACTGCTGTCACCTCTGGGCGGGGGCACCCGAATACCAGCTTCGTCCATTTGACTCGGTGCAAAGGCGAGCTATGAGAGTTGTCAACGATCCCATACTTGCAGGTAGTGTGGAACCTCTTAGTGACAGGAGAGACTTTGCTTCTCTATGTGTGTTCTACCGCCTGTACAACGGTTTGTGCTCTGAAGAATTGTTTGATATGATGCCTACGGCTACATTCTATCATCGCGCCATAGACAGGGTGTTCATCCTCACACGTTGCGTCCTGAGCGCTCGAGCACGGTGAGATCTAATAGAGGCTTTCTTCCGCGTACGCTTAGGTTGTGGAATGATCTCCCTGCTTCGGTTTTCCCGGACGCCTACAGTATGGGGTTCTTCAAGGGGGGACTTAGAAGGTTTTTAAAGAGTCGGCAGCACGCTTGTGGCGCCTCTGGTGTTGCAAACGTCCATAGGCTGCGGTGACCACCGGTACATCTGGGGGGGCCGTATGCTTGTCTGCCACTCTAGTGGTATAAAAAAAAAAAAAAAAAAAAAATCTAATTGTTATGATTCTTCATGATGAGCTTTTTCAGCTTCCTGTTAATTCTAATTTTGTAACCACAGTAGAAATATAAAACTTTAGTGTAACTCTTTCAACGTAGGTACATACATACCTATAACTTACTGGTGTTTTCTTTTCTTAGAAATCTCAGGTTATTTAAGACGTTCAGTGATTGAGGGCTATGTATGTAGCACTCAATCACTGAACGTCAGTGTTGCCATGACTTTCCATTTTTGGGGAAGTCTTCTTTTGATGTGTCAAATATAAAAAAGAAAAAGAGTTTTAATAACTTTGCACATACCTACCCAATGATATTAAACACTATAGATACGTTAACAACACTGAAAAATGGCAGCAAAAAAGTCAGGCAATTGCCTTAATTTTCATACAGGCTACCATAGATAATTTCATAGAAATTCTTTTTTTAAATGTATAAAAAAAGATCTGCTGTTTTTGAAAGCCGTGATGTTCGTGCGTGACGTGTCTAATATTATAATATGTCGTTGATACATAACTACCTTTTTTAACATCGGCATTGGCTATGCTGCGACTAAGTATGTATAGATAGTAAGCCAAATAATTATAAACGATCTACAACGTAAATAACGATCCGTAACCCGGATGGTTACTTTACCTACTGGTTGAAAACAATAACCAATTTATTCGCTTCTGCATGAAAATCGGTAGCTTTACCAAAAAGCCATATATCACTGTCAAAACAGCATCGATACAATGTACCTTAATATTAATTCGTAGTAGGAGCACGGAGGACACCTGAGAAACACGCATGCGCGGTCAGGAGGCTGTGATTCAAATGATCCTTTGTGCAATAGGGTGGCATTCAGAGGGCGCGTCACACACACCTCTCGTTTCGAAACTGGCGACGGCGGCAAGGCTACGGCTACGACGCTACGCGCCAAGTAAGTTGTTTTTTTTTTAACTCTATGGCAATAAGTTTCTACTAAATACTACCTAGATTGTACAAAGATTTTATCATATTTTTAGATTGTCTTGAGCGTTTATGAGTTCAAACCCCACCTAGGGTGAAAAATATTATGTTTGAACCACAAGATTGTTTTGAGTTGGGGCGTAGGTGCTTGCTTGTGTTTGTTTGTGTGATGACTCTGGTATGTAGGGGTGTTGTGTGTCCTTTGAGAAAGTTTTAATGAAGTAATGAAATGTCTTTTATTTTTAAAGCGTTGTACCACCTACCTACGTATAATGAATTATGTTCTACATTTATAATGTTGTGTTAGGTATATGGTAGAGATGAACCTTCTAGTTTCGACACTAAAACTTTTTAGGGTTTCGTAGCCAAATGGCAAAAACGGAACCCTTATAGATTCGTCATATCTGTCTGTGTCCGTACGTGTGTCACAGCCACTTTTCTCCGAAACTATAAGGCCTATGCTATTGAACCTTGGTAACTAGATGTATTCTGTGAACCGCATTAAGATTCTTATATAAAACTAGAAAAAAAGCAGTAAATTTTTGGGGTCCCCATACTCAGAACTGAAACACAAATGTTTTTTTTTCATCAAATCCATACGTGTGGGTTATCTATAGATAGGTCTTCAAAAATGATATTGAGGTTTCCAACATCATCTCTTTCTAAAGTGAATAGTATGCGCAAGAGACACTTCCAAAGTGGAGAAATGTGTCCCCCCCCCCCTCTAACTTCTAAACTAAGAGAATGATAAATTTAAAAAGAATAAATGATGTACATTGCCATAAAAACTACCAACGAAAATTGGTTTGAACGAGATAGAGCTGGTAGTTTTTCCGCAAGTATCGGTTAGAAAAATCACTACCACTGCGAACGTTTTAAAACGTCGATCAAAGCTACAACGAACTAAAAGAACTTTTATATTATGTTACTTGCTGCTACGAAACCCTTCATGGGCAAGTCCAGCTCGCACTTGGCCGGTGTTTTTCTTCATTGTTTCTCAATAGCAAACCGTTTTAAATAAGTTTTACGTTTCTACTGTTTTATCATCAAAATAGTCACGCCTATTTCCCAAATGGAGTAGACACAGTCCTAATTTATTAATCTTTTCAATAAAGATTTAATATTGGTGGTGAGAAATGGGCCGGAGGTTCTGCTCCCGGGTAAGTCCTCGGATAACCCCTGGGCTTCCGAAACAGACTTTGATCCCCATCGTGGCCTATCCCTTAGGAAACTGATAGGCTTTGGTCTCGGTCGCAAGTAAAATGACATTGGAGTAAGCCAAGTTAAAAAAATGCTAGGGACATCCTTCCGAGGGTTTACCCGGGGCTCCCGACCATAGGCAGTTCGGAACGTTTTTAGTCGGTAAGAGTCCGGCATTTAAAAAAAGAAAGAAAAACGCCAAGACATTAGACATCTTGAATAACTCCACGATTTCGTAGCGCAGGTACTCCGTTTGATGAATTGTGATCGAAATACGTATTTTCATCTTTATTCGAAACCTAATACCTACCTTCGTACAATCGTATACATAAATAAAAACTTTCGTTCTTGAAGCTCTATCAGTATGGGGTTCTTCAAAAGGGGTCTAAGAAGGTTTTTACAGGGTCGGCAGCGCGAGTGTGGCGCCTCTGGTGTTGCAAACGTTCATAGGCAGCGGTGACCACCAGTCCTCCTGGTGGGCCGTATGCTTGTCTGCCACCTTAGTGGTATAAAAAAAAAAAAAAAAAAAAAAAAAAAAACTTAGCTTTTTAGGGTTCCGTATCCAAAGGGTAAACACGGGATCCTGTTACTGAGACTCTGGTGTCTGTCTATCCATCTGTCAGTCTATAGGCCGTATCTCAAAAACTGGACAGCTAGATTGATAAAAATGGCACATATTCATGTTATGTATTCATGTCGTCGCTTTAACAAAAATATCATTTATACTCTCTATTGTCGGCACTTGATGGAACTTGTTGTAATACATTATTGAAACACACACTTGCACTTACATTCCACAATTTAATATGCTTTAACAACACCTGACCGGTTTCGCTTTATAGCATTCTCAAAGGTAGTATAATATTCTTACACTATTAATAGTGTCCTGTCTCACACTATTAATAGTCTTACACTATTAATAGTGTAAAAATATTGAGAATGCTATAAAGCAAAACCGGTCAGGTGTTATTAAAGCATATTAAATTGTGGAATGTAAGTTCAAGTATGTGTTTCAATAATGTTATCTAACAAAAATACTTAAAATAGAAAAAAGAAATGTCATCCTTTTCTTACCGTTTTGCGCTAAAATATTCCTATAAATATACGAAAAAGCTCACACAGTCATATTATAAGCCGCTTTCACATTTTTCTCTTGACAATAGCCGAGTGACATCCGGTTCATAAACGATTCCCTTCGTCGCTTGAACCGCAAGGGTTTGCATCTCCGGTTCGTCAAGAGCGGTAGGTCTGACGTCGGTATATGATTAGGGTTCTGACCTAACTCAAAGTTATACTCGTATAGAAAAGGAAGGTTTTGATGGGACCTAAAAATTGTAGAGAATGTGATATTTGTATTAGATACATAGGTCCTGTACGTATAGGCAAAGTCCACGAATATTTTTAACATATCGCCATCTTATTCCTAAGCTACGGAATATACATTTATTGATAAAAATTACAGAGAAACATAATTATTACATATCTATATTTACATTATTACTATCTAAACTAAACCTAAATAAGGCCCCCGTGGCATTGTGCCCAAAAGACTAGCAGCATTCCCCCTTTGAATAGCAATGCCTATTCGTTGAGCGAGAAAACTGCCAGCCCTTGGGTCACCAGTTGACTCCACAAGGCGCTTTTCCAAATTCTTGAAAAATTTTTGCGCATTGGGACCCCATGGACCTAGGGTCTCGACACCGACTGGACAAAAACGATACGATGAGTCGAGACCCTTATATTTATTAATTTTAATATTTTCAGCCGCTTCCGCTGCTGCACTGGCTTTTAATTTTGTTTTAGGAAGATGGGACGGGGCTAGAGTGTCAACACAAGTTGCATCCCACACCAGGACCCGACCCATCTCCCACGGTATCAAAGTTATACCATCCGGTCTCTTGCCATCGTCCCTGAAAACGCCGTTTGGCTCTAAGAGCGCAGGCACATTGGCGGTGGCAAGAGCACGGCGGATGATGTCATTAACATGAATAAATTACGGAATTAACATGCCTATGATAAGGGTTAAGGGTACCAGTCAACGAATACTAGATTACTAACATCTTTTTAAAAATTCTTATCTATTTTTAGGTACAACTACTGACATAGAAACACTCAGTATTACCAAGACAAATATCGATCACATAATTGTTTTCCCGTTGTGGGAAACTGGGAATGGAACCCACGACCTCGTTATTAGCTGTCGCGCTTACTCTTCTCGTCTATTGATCACTTTATTTGAGTTTTTACTCGACATTTATGTACTTAGATAATTTGTGTGGACAGATCAAGTTCTATGGACGTACTGAAAAAAAAATAGAGTCATACGCACTTTCATAACAGTCTCTGGATTCGTTGATGATTTGTATTAGTCATGCCTTTTACGGTCGAGGATAGGGGCACGATGTTTCAGTAATGTAGGTACCTATATCTATTTCACTGATGCATGAGTACGAAGTGCTCTTGCTTTGCTCTATCTGATGATTCATGACTTTGACATAAACTGTCATATCCTTCAGACTCTTAGATCAAAAGTAATTGATGGTGGTGAGTTTCAAGAGCTACATGACGTGAGTCATCAGGACAGCGAGTGGAATTCTTTAACATTATAATTATTATATACCTATGCAATGTATGTCCAGCAGTGGAATGCCTGAATGACTGATTTGATTTGTATGTATGTAGCTGCTCACCTGGCGCATCTTTTGAGAGTTTTGGCAGTGATGACTTCTTTTAACGCACTTCGAATTCACATGAGAAAATTCCTGAAATGTTTTATACAGAGTGGCGTAATGGATAGGGTGGCAATTTGCGTAAAACCTTGATCGTGGCATTTTATAGAATCTCTACACGAGAGTCACCCTACACCAAATTAGCATCACAGCATTTCCCGCAACTTGAAATAAAATTACACAGGTTGAGAACGCCTAGAAGCGGCCAGCCTCAGTTGCTCAGTGCTGGATATTGCTTCTGCAGTTTAGCTCGCAAAATTGCTTACAACTAAATAAAGTCGATTTGTGAACCCGGTTACTGCTGTGCAGTGCAGCGCAGGTCATGCTCGTGAAAGAGGCGGCAGGTAGGGAGCGGGAGAGAACTCTCCCACCCGAGTTCCGTAGACGGCGGCGAGGATTCTTCGCCCAAGACTATCGCCCTCTATGGCCGGGGGCCTGAGGATAGCGTGCCGTGAGGCATTCACGCACGCCCCCCCCCCCTTATAGCGGGATAACACCCAAAATCCCCCCCAAGACGCAGGATAGCACCCGAACCCCCCCCCCCCCCCCCTCTAGGTGAGGCCGCAGTGGTAGGTAGTCGTGTGTCTGTTGAGAGTCCTGGGGTATCCTTCCGAGAGCTTACCTGGGTCTTCCAACCGTAGGCTGTTAGGCAGGATACGTGTGTTTTTTTAGTCGGTAAAAGTAGCATAGCATCCATTACGATATTTCCCCACGTATAAAAAAAATCAGTATCAAATGATGAGCTCACAGAAAACCATGGTTGAGTAGGTATTATTGAGCCAAAACTTGCGAAGCAATATAACCACTCTTTAGATTTGGCATATACCTAACTTATACTTTACTGCTTCACATAGCAAGGCAAGGTGACCATTTGGAACGAGACACGAGTAAGCCCCTACTGAAGTAAACGTATTGCTCCTATGTCAGGTGATGACGTAGAAGTGCTCGAACTGACGCTGTCTGATTGGTGTCCCCTTCTCCAGGGTTCAGCTACGACCAGTCATTCAAGTGACTAGGGTTTGCTACTAACTTTAATTTAGTTACACGCATGTAACGAACTGACTACCGTTTGATTTCTGAGCCTCTTTATCGGCAGACTTTTACATTCGTTATAAGTGAGAGGAGTAAAAGGATACCCTCGGTAGCCAGTCTGGTTTGGTATTCATCTGTTTCTGCTTCAACAGCTACCCTCTCGACGTGAAGTTCTTCTTCTTCTTTCAGTGCCACTCCTCTACCGGAGTTCGGGCGTTTATTTTTGAAATTCCTCACGGTTTTGAGCCAAACGGAAGAGCTCCCAGCACTATCTATTCTAGTCCATTCTCTGATATTCCTGATCCATGATTTTCTACGTCTCCCAACGCGTCGTTTTCCCACATATTTGTCTATCATAATTAATTGCAGAAGGTCGTAACACTCATGTCTCAACGACGTGAAGTGACCTGCAGTTATCTTTTCGTTCTTAGAAAATCTTTTTCAGTTGTCCCGTTGACACAGATATCAGCCGAATCAAGTATCGCCCGCACACTTTGCTCACCCTAGGCACAGCTCACTTCAACCAATCAAATCGACTCCCGCGCATCGATCCCTCTTTCCGGTGGCTCGTTACAGCTGCTCATAAATTCTTTCTAAACCTGACAGCTTCATAGTTCACATGTCGTGTACTCATCATGTAGTCCATTTCATGTCAGTTTTCGCCGTCACAATCGCCACAGCATGTGTGGAGACACCACGCATCTATCAGCCGCCATTTTTTAAAATCGGATAATAGTCTCTGGATCCACTGACGACAGAAATAGTGTTGTGTGCGTGTGTGTTGTGTTGTGTAAATGTGATGATTGTGTTGGAGTGAGTATTTTAATTTTTTTTTAAAGTTCGAGATGGTGCAGATTTTTTTAAACTGCAAAGAACCAGCATAGAAGTTTCAACGAGAGGAAAAGTTGGGGTTTTCAGATAATGTAGAATTTTTCATTCGATGTTATATATATATGTTTTAACTTTCACTTTATACCTAAAAACCCCACGTAAATCACGTTGTCAAAAAGCTGGAAAACAAGAATATGGAACTAGTGCTGGAAGGTGGACATAGTTGCCTGTGGATTTCTGAAAATTTAGTAGATGCTGTTAGAATAGCTTTTTAGATCCAGTGCAAACATTTTATATTCTTGTGTATCAGTCTAGTGTCTAGATCCCATAGCACAAGCTTATATTAACTTAATTTGGGTTAGATGACGGTGTGTGAGAATAACCAAAATATATATTTTATAAGCAACTTCAAAATTTCTTAGTTTTGGCAGTGTGGCAGTTCGTCCTCAGTGTACGCGAAGGTAACCTTGGATGTGCACAAAATGCCATTATTTACCAGAAGGTGCACAAAACGATGGTTTCTTCAGCAGCCGATAGGAACCATCGCATTTTCATTGCAAGTACCTTGCTTTACTGGTCAATCAAGGTCTGTAACACAAACTTGCAAAGCGATCATTTCATCTCAACCAGTTGAAGTCTAAGCTTAACGAGTCTTTCTTCTTTATACAATGTTTGCTTTTGTGTAGGTGCTCCCTTCTGTTCGAAACGTCAAAAATAGTTTGTAAAGATAATTCCTCAGATAATTCGAACTTGAAATGTTTCAAAAAAATTTGATTCTCATTCATCCTCCACCATTGTCTACCGCGATTTATTTGTATGTGCCTACGCCACAGGCCAATTCTACATCCATAAACATTGACGACCTGCCTGTTATAAGATTCAGTAGTATGTACCCACTACTACCTTCTTTTTATACTGTACTGTAGAAACTAGCTAGCATTTAACTGTATAATTCGAGTCATTCTTAGTCGTATCTTGTGGAGGAAAGGTTGGGAATGTTCCTCCAACACACAAAGGGAGGATCCTTCGGCCAGACTAGGTGATCGCGCCTGGCGGACGTAGTAACTATTTAGTAACCTGTGCTGGCGGGCCGAAGCCCAACGGTTGAGGTTGGGCTGTTGGTTATATCATTCATCGCCGTGAGAACTCTGATATCGCGATGCAGGATTTATGTAATCTTTGTTGTAAGAACTTTCATATCGCGATGCAGGACTTCAGTTGATCTTCGCTATGTGTCGGTCGCCACAATCTTACCTACGCTGTCTCTATGTAAAATTACTACCCTACTACTAATATGTACTCTTACCGACTAAAGCTACACGTTGCTCTACCACTGCCTGTGGCCGGGAGCTCCTAGTAAGCCCTTAAACGGATGTCTCATTATTGGCTACAAAATATTCAACAGCAACTAGCCAAAGAAACAAAACAAGTGGTAGTAGGTTGTAGATTATAGAAATCTATTGTGTGGTCTATATTTAGTTAATTTGCTTACTAATAGATAGGGGTCATTCGACTGTCGGTTACTCCTATCAGCTTGTTGTTATTCTATCAGACAAATTGGCATGACCCGCAGCGATTCGTTGCAAATTGCATTTGGTACTGCTATTAAAAATCATACAAAGGATGAACTATGCAATGACTAGGTTGGTGAGTTCTTTGCTTACAAATTTCATTCCTTTACTTCATTATTCACTTAAATTAAGACGACGAAACGAATTTATTCTTAGTAATATTTAAAAAGCTTAAAGAGATACAAGTCAAGTCAAGTCAAGTCAAAAAACATTTATTTCGCATAATCCTAATACATATACACTTGCGACACGTCAATGAATACAATGCAAATAGTACCACCAGTTCGGAACGCGGCCCGCTTGAGAAGAACTGGGCACTGATTCTCGCTTCACACGACATGAATTCGAGGACGGAAATCGGCGGGTGACGCATCGCCTGTCTCATATTTAGGAACGGCGAACATAAGACGGACGACGTTTCACCCGTAAATTTGCGTCCACGCATTCACGTCGTGTGGTCGAGAATCGGCGCCCTGGCAAGAAACTCGGCGGGCTATTCTTTTTGTGCACTACATATTCACACTAAGTAGGTACTATAAACTAAAACTCCATCAGTAGAGCAAGCAGTTTTCAAGCAGCACAATTTTCCTTGTCATGAAAATAAGGGCAGCAAGCTAGGAATTTATGTTCGGGAGGTCTGGGGCTATTCTTTGGGGTACAGATACCTAGTAGAAACAAACAGCCTGTGGTTGTAACCTGTAGGTGTCCAGCATGGCATCCATGAGAATTTCCACACGTGAATAGCAAGGTAGATATGTGTTGCCGAATAGCAGACAGAAATTCTACATGAAAACTTCATTAGATTTTAAAATACATTTGGAAAATCTGGACTGAGTTTCTTGAGGTGTTCTTATCAGTCTGTGGCATGTAGGAACCCTCAGTAGAGTCACGTCCATTTTTACGACAGAGTACAGACACAAAATCATAATAATTTAGATTTTTTTGTACCACAAGATGGCAGACAAGCATAAGGCCTATATATAGCATAATTATTACCTATTGCTGGGAGACGTAGGTTTTCTTTATTTTGAAAAGCGACAGGTCAAAGAACCTCCGTATTTAGAGAACAACAAGTTACTCTCCACTGCAAATAAGATTGTGTGTGAAACTTCGTCACCCTGTGGTTGTTGAGCATCAGGATTATAGTTTCATCTATCTTTATCTCGATAAGAATAGCCTTTGTCAAAATGATCAAATGGTCAGATTGTGGATTCAAAGCAACTTCGTAGAACTTGTAGCGCGATTTCGGGAAATTATACGAATCACTTAGGTACATAGAAATGTCTTCACTATGCTCTTTGTGAGGCCCCCCCATCTAAGCACAAGACTGGTTTTTGTCTGGCTCGCACTTAGGCAACCAAAGTATGGAAATACCTTAATTCTGATGTGTTACTGTTTTCTCTATTCTAAAGCGGATATCCGTTATTGTTACATAATACATTCACGTCTAATCTAATTACATTTCATAGTGTGATGATCGTCTCTCCCATTCTCTGTTCTAGCATTTGCCTTCCATCAAATGCGCGTAACAATAATTCTGTGATTCCTTTGTATTAAAGAACACGATTTACATCCAGTGCCCAACGACCTTTGATTGGTCCCACCCAGGTCATTGAAATAAGAAATCTAACGCCCTCCCAACAGATCTAAGAATAATGAATGTTAAATTTGTATTGCAACTGTCTTCTACATTGATGGCAACAAGAAAAGTCACCCTGGTTTCTCATATACACGCTATAAATAGAGGCGATAAATACCAGACGCTTTACAGTGTATGTATAGTATAAATTGTACTGTAGTATGACCGCAACCGACTGTACTGGTCCTGACATACGTTTTTGTTTTTAATGAGCGGTAAAGCGGTTACAGTCAAGCATTCTACCTAATCCTTTTAGAACTGAACTTTTCATATAAAATAATGATGTCAAAAATAGGTTCATAATCCTTTGAATTTATACAACCAAATAAAATGTAATATACGGCTTGTTGTCTTTTACGATATTACGTCGTAAAAAGACACAACTCAACAAAGCTTCATAAAGAGACGAATCTATAAAAGAATCTTGAGCTCTCCTTCTTTGCTTGAGGAATGAAAGTGTTTGGGTAAAAACTAATGCAGTTTTTTGGTTTATACGAATAAATGTGAACTGCAGTTTGATATAGCAGAGATAACAAGATCAATAAAAATTGTGTATGTCGATGCCTCCAAGGAACACACTCCTCTAACTCAAAATTTTGAAATTTTCGTTTTTTACCTAATTTGCTTTAATATTATCTAAGGATTAAGCCCCCCAATTTTTATAAAAATATCATAAGAAACAAAAAAGTTTTAAGATTTACAAAACTCTAAGTATATGTACTTCCAGCAATCATGGGGTAGACATGCCACTACCTCAATATAGCGGAGCGTATGCTGAGCGCACGGGCGGCGGCCCGCGACTGCCCGCGAGGTATATTCCACCAACTACGGTTGGTGGGATATACGCGCGCGCTCGTTTGTTTATCGTCGCTTTGGTGGTGAAGAGAGTCAAGCCACAATTTTACTCAAAATGAACTAAATATGCCACATGCATAGAAAAATGTTGTTTTTATGGTGGAGAATAGAGCTAACTGCCAAAATAGCTTGAGAATCTCGAAAATTGAGGTCACGGTATGGCCACCCGCTGTCTTTAATTTCACCAGACGGAGTCTTCCAAGCTGCTGCTGGAGTAAGACCTTGGAACCCCTGTTTTGCTCGATAACAGCCTCGACGACGCTGGTGCTATGTCGTCTGAGGTCACGTCGTATCAGCTAGTGGATCTTTAGGTTCTAATCCCACTGGTCTGACGAAGACGTGTGCAAAGATCGCATGTCTCATCTTATACTCATAATGTCGAGTCTCGGGCGAGAGCTTAGAGCACCTGTTATTGCTTTTTCCGGACAAAACCCTTCGGGACTATTGCTGCAGCGTCCTGACAATAATATCAACTTTTTATGGGGCTTCTTTTTAAAGAATGAGTTCATCAAGAAAAGCTCAAGAAAGTTAACAAGCCCCCGGTCATTCCTACGCCCCACTGCTAAGAGGCTGATTTTCATTTTGCCGCGTTTAGTACCCCCACTATGGCATTAAAGCTCCCCCATCACAACATTGTAGTGAGTCTTGGCATTACGGTCGGGGCATACACCTGGATCCCCTTCAGTAAGTACCTGTTGGTAAGGCTTAGTATACTAAGGCGAAACACTGCTGATCTCCACAACGATGCTAACGATTTTCACCACAAAGTCGACACCACCCTCGGAAGAATGCCTTCCGTCACTTTCTCGAAGGAAAACAGGTCCTCGCACAAACCCAGTATGTACCAGTTTATGCGACCTAGTTCTACCTCGAGTTCCATGAGCCGCTCGTCCAGGCGCCGATTGGCTCCTTTGAACGTTGCCAGGGTTTGGTAAAGGGTTTCTTGCAAGTTTTCCTTCTCTACACCATGACCCCGTCCGTTAATTGGCAGGTGCACCAGCGGCAGGTGAGGCTGGCTTGGACCCTGGGGATGTTGGTGGGGCCCCATCGCACCCAGGACTTTTGTAAGAAAGTTACAATTCCTACCTCTTGCCATGATTTTACATAAACCTTAATGCTTCAAGTGAGGATGTTGATGAAGGCCTATTATTAGTAAAGATTTTTAACAAATATCTATATCTTTTATTATTACTTTGTGCCTAGTTATTAATGAAGATAATTTTAGTTTTATGTAAATGAGGTCCTAACTGATACAAATTGCAAGCATTGATTCTAAATTTGAAAATTCTAAATAGGTCTATGACACTTATATCTTTTCACCACCATGTTGGTGACGACGTGCTCTGGGTCTTGCAGGTGGTGGCAAGAGAAACAGCTGGTTTCTTGGTGAACTTTATAATAACGGTTGATTGTACAAAATCACAGACGTATAGGTAGGTAGGTATAGGTGCGCGTGTTGAGGTGACGGTGGTTTATGACGTAGTGACTGACGGCCGCACAGCTGTTGCTCGGTGAGCGGGGCGCGTGGACCCCCCGCGTCTTGGATGCCCCTGCGTCGTCCTGCTGGCGACGATATGTCTCCGACATGCTCCCGGGGTTGAAGACTTGTCTTCAAATTCAGTGTGTGACTGGAAGGAGACAGATAGTATTATAAGCGCGTCGAACGATACCTGTCTTAGTCTTGATATCGGCGACTCTAGCTATTCCGTCTCTCCCGGGTATGAGACGAACAATGCGCCCCATTGGCCACATGAGAGGCGGCGTGTTTGGCTGCTTCAGGACCACCATAGATCCCTCTTCAAGGGTTCCTTCGGAGTGCGCCCACTTGGTCCTCTGTTGGAGGTAAAATATGTATTCGTTAGAAAACCTTTTCCAAAATTGTTGTTTTAGGTGTTCTATGCGCTCGAATCGCTTTAGGTTGGCAATGTTCTGGCTGGTTACTTCTGGATGAGGCAAAGCAGTGAGAGACCTTCCAATTAGGAAATGGGCAGGAGTTAAAGGGTAAAGGTCAGATGGATCTGTGGATAAGGGTGTAAGAGGACGAGAGTTTAATATGGCTTCAACCTGTATCAAACACGTAGCCATCTCTTCGAAGGTAAGATGTGTAAGACCTAGTATACGTCGCAAATGTCCTTTAACGCTACGTACTAAACTTTCCCATATCCCACCGAACATAGGAGAATAACTTGGAATGAAAGAGAAATTAATACCTGACTCTGCCATTCTCTGCCTTCCCAGTCTACAGGTTTCCTGCAAATGGCCTGGACGTAAGCAGTTCACGCATAGTTTTAAATCTTTGACCTTTCTAATGCGTGCATCAATGGATAATGCCCTAAACTGATCACAGCTAAATAAATTATGTGATTGCTTGCACAATGGACAGGAAAGTGAAAATCTAAGTCCCGGCTTAGCCTTGCTGGAAGCTACTACGAAACTCTTCGGCTTATTGTTAGTTGTGACCCTAGCATGAGACACCCTTGCCTCCTCGAGCGTCTCCAACAGTATGGATAATTAATGAGTCCCAGTGTTCAATAGGTTGACCCAAGGTTGCTAAAGACCTCAGATTTTTTCTTGTTTCATCCACAACCATACGCAGGCTTTTACTACACTCTTTGCTCACCGACTCAATGTTAAACAAAGCTTGTATGTGATTAGTAACTAGTAGCTGTTTGTTGTCGTACCTGTCACATAATAATTTCCACGCTTCCTCATAGTTGCTGCCTGTAAAATCTAAGCTCCTAATTACCAAGGCAGCAGCGCCGTGAAGAGAACTACGTAAATAATGAAATTTGTTGATATCATTGATGCCTTTCTCCTCATGAATCAAGGACACATACATGTCCTTAAACTCCAACCAATTCTGATAACCGCCGCTAAAATGAGGTAAATTAATTTTAGGTAATCTAACATTACCTTGCCTTTGTGTAACCACAGTGAGCTGATCACCAGAACCGACCTCAGACTTTCCAGTCTGCTGACTGCGGTGCGTAGCTACGATTGTGCGAGCAGCTGCTAGCTGCTTGTAGTACTGGGTCTCGAACTGGTCGCGATCAGAATATTGCTCGTCTGGTTTAGCCGCCAAGTACTCCAATTCACTCTGAAATCCATCATAAATAGGATATATAGAAACCAATCTATCAACTTTCAACTCTAATTCGGCTAACTGTTCATCGCTAAGCTGTTTGCATGTTTTTATAGGCGTCAAATAGCTAGTAAATTGAGTCAACTGAGATTTCAAAGCAGCACGCCTCTTTACCAGTTCTTTCACTTTTTCATCAGCCATGGTTGCGAGTTAAAAAGAATTGAAGAACGAAAATAAAAGTGAAGGGCCAAGTATGACTAGTAAAAAGAAATGTTACATACGTAACTGGCAAGCGAACAGCTGATTGCAATAGATAGGTAGGTATCAATCTATTGTGGGTTGAATGACCGTTTGAAAACGGAAAAAAAACGTTTAAATTTAAAAGGAGGTACTTTTGGCGGTCGGCAATAACGTTTAACTACGGTTTAGTTCACTATTAATTTGAAAAAGACAATAGTTTTACAATTTGGGAAAAAAAATGTAGGTAGTTAAAAAAATAAATTTGCAAATTACTTGACTAATTATTATTCTACACTGCACAATAAAATTAACGGAATCACTACTAACTTTCACTGATATTAATAGATCGGTATTCTACTGTTATGTACGGCACAATAATACATAAGTAGGCGTTTTTATAAAATGTTAAAGATGGAATAACTACAAGTAACCACTAGATAGTTTCACAGCACAGAACACTATTGATCTACGCTGATATCTACTGCGCCGAGGTATATAATTATGGTTATGTAGCTAGCACTACGAGATAGACAGCTACGGGACGATACTTTGGTTTGCGATATTAACTACTCGGACTAGGGATATGGTTAGTAATAAGCGACTAATGTTAGTAGGTAATGAAATTGGAATGATCTCACGTATGCTGCACGCTTCGCATCCAATCTGGCTATTCTGATTTCGCCGTATGTGTAATTTTTCTTTCGATGAAAACGATGTCGCCGGGCTTCACTTGGGCTGCTACTGGGCGGTGACCCGATGAAAATGACCCTTAAGACTGATCGGTTTTCTGAATGTCTTCTGGTTTTTTGTGAAATTTCCGCACCAATCCTATGCCTTCCGACGATCGTTGACTGGAACTGGGCTCCGAATTTGATCGAGATGACCTGCTTGTCCAATTGCGACGATTGAAGGTGTCTGATATTTTTTTTTTTTTTTCAAAAAACCGTTACTCCACTTCGCTGCTGGAATTCTTTTTTCTTCTTCTCGAAGGACCATGTGGTGACGACGTGCTCTGGGTCTTGCAGGTGGTGGCAAGAGAAACAGCTGGTTTCTTGGTGAACTTTATAATAACGGTTGATTGTACAAATCACAGACGTATAGGTAGGTAGATATAGGTGCGCGTGTTGGTGTGACGGTGTTTTTTGACGTAGTGACTGACGGCCGCACAGCTGTTGCTCGGTGAGCGGGGCGCGTGGACCCCCCGCGTCTTGGATGCCCCTGCGTCGTCCTGCTGGCGACGATATGTCTCCGACAATGTTTATTAATTAGGAATGTTCAAAAGATTTCAATAGTGAAAAGAGACAAGTGCAAATTTGCAATTAACCGAAAATCCCGTCTGCTAACAAAAGGTATTATTATAACTAAAAAACAAGGAACATGTTTACCTAATGTAATGCCACTCTTGTTAAAATCTTACTTACGGTTTGGAAGTTGTAGACTAATTATTATTTTTAGTTCAATCTCGACACTTAAATGCTCGTTATCTCGAAAATTGGTAAATGTGGCTTGACTCTCTTCACCTCCAAAGCGACGATATACTGTGATTTACTATGTAAGAATATTCATTTCTAGAAGCTTTTAAGTTAAAAATAATTATTTTATTCGTACGTACTGCATGTTATTAAGAAATTTTTAATTATTAAAATAAATAAATATGTTGACAGTAAACTTTGTTTCCATTTATTTACATACATCTATGAAATAAAAATTAAAAGTATTATGTAAAATTCTAAGGTTTTCGTTGTTATCTACTAATACAAAACGTTAAGTCCGTACACTTTATGAGTTAAAATCCACTATATGATTATTAGCAGTTTGTTACACGGCGTAACATTTTCTTGTTACTTGTACTACAAAACTCCAACTAACATAAATTGATATAAATTGGTTTTATTGGCAGAAAATATTGGTTAAAAAACTGTAAATAAGTTACAAATTCGATTTTAGACGTAACTAATATGTGCATTTTATTCTTTCAAGGATTTTATTTATTATTCTGTTTTATTTAATATTCCCTCATATATTCCTCCAACTATGAGTTAGTGGAATGTATCCTAATCTTGAACTTGATTTTTTTCTGTTACAATCCGCTAACTGGGGCTAACTTTAAAATTAAAAGGATTTACAATATACTATAAATGGGGTTTGAAGCAACAGTAAATCACCTAGTAACATACAAAAAATCATGAATATATCTGCATTAATAAAGATTTTATCGAGTTTTTTCGTTCAAATGCTTCTCGTGTAAACCTATGAATTTGAAGTTAGAGGAGTGTTCCTTGGAGGCATCGATGTGTGAGCATTGTGGTGATATTTTGGCACATGTCGTCAACAAATAAAATAAAACGATATTGACCAAAAAATTAAAAGTAGATTTTAGAACACATTTTTCTTTCATGAAATTGCTTTACGACTCTTAAATTTTCTTTTATTGAATCGCTTTTACGATTCAAATTTTGTAATCATAAGTTTTCGATGGAGAGACATGTTCTTTGACTGCTAGATTAGGGCACGTGTAGAACACAAGAAGATTCTACTTTTATTCTGCACGATGAGATGATGAGATGATTCTATCTATTGAGATTCGGGAACTGAAAGATGGATCAGAATTTCTATCAGTACTTTATAATCAAAAGGTACACAATTTTAGAAATCATGTACCAATTGATTATAAAGTACTCATTGGAATTCTGTTCCAGCGTTCCAGTGCGAATTTCATGGGAACGTATTCCAGAGTTAAAACTAAACTACTTGTTCTCTCAAGGTATAATGTACCCCTGAATCTAATTATAGCCTTATACGTTTAGTTATTAGCGTTATTGAAGAACACTAACATCCAAACATATATTCAATCTTTCACGTTAATAGTACCTGGATCAAACGCAAGATTATTACGAATAGTTTTGTTGTTTTATTGTATTGTAAAATGGGTTTAACTTAACGAATCAATTCCTTCGTCAAATAAACAAAATTGAACCTCAAAGTCCATTGCGTTATCAGTAAGATTTAAGATGAAGGGAAAATAGAAGAGCCACAATGTCTACTGTATATTGATTTTCCACTGTCTTGTGTTAGAGACGTTAAGAATAAGACATTGTACATTATAGACTACCTTGGTGGCTTAACTTTACTAAGCGATGAAAAAGCTATCGAAAACCCTTTTTAAATATTGTTATTCTTTTGGTTTCAGGTATATTGTGGTCATCCTTATTCTAGTCTACGTACTTTAAACGAAAATGTTAATTCAGTTTCCCTAGACGTAGAATAAATTGAAGTGTTAATATCATCTGTTTGAAATAGACAAAATTTATAAGAAGTCATGGATTCCAAAAACGATGCACGCTCTGATGAAATAGAACTCAGTGCTCAAGGAACAAGCAAACCCGGGTAAGAGGAATTTGAGTATCTAATACATAAAGAGAGAAATCGTTTAAGCAAATTATGGTTCCAAAGGAAAATATGAGTACGATTTTAGCAGTATGCTGTAAAAAAATAACACGAATTATTACTTCATGTCTGTGTGTTATCTTAAACTTATTCTTCATTGCAGAGATGTGGCAACAAAATCAGATCTTCCTGATAGAGGTTCCTGGGCCAGTAAACTTGACTTCATTCTATCTGTCGTCGGTCTAGCTATAGGCCTTGGCAATGTTTGGCGGTTCCCCTATCTATGCTATAAAAATGGCGGCGGCGCTTTCCTTATTCCTTACTTCCTCACGTTGTTCCTTGCTGGTATACCCATGTTCTTCATGGAATTGGCAATGGGACAGATGCTTACGATTGGTGGACTGGGCGTGTTCAAGATTGCACCGATTTTCAAAGGTAAGGTTTGAATTTTATGATCTCTCTGACTCTCAAAAGTTTACTCCTTCTAAGTAGGCAAGGCATTGGAAAATGAGCCATATTTTTTCCCAAAAATCTGATTACTCCATTTTACATACCTACCACAAAGTGGACAAAACTTAGAAATACCTTATAAATATCTGCTAAAAGCAACGCAAGTTTCATAAAATGAATGTAAAATGAAAGTTAAAGACAAGAGAATGGCTTTTACGGAACCTTTAAATGATTTTGTGACTTGAATGAATAGAATTCTTTATCTTAATCGGAGTCATTATAGAAATCAAATGAAAGGGTTGCTGAAAATCCAACCTTTGTTATAGAGACACAAATTATTGGAGCAAATTTAATTCTGAAGTTTGTTAATTGCTATATTTATTATACTGGGCTACATGCTTCTGTGTTATTACTTCTGCTGATAACAAGTTAAATAACAATTTTCAAATCCCATCTAAGCTAAAATTAGCATCATCCCTCGTCAAGTTTGCCAAAGTTGGCCCAACATTTGGTTGAAATTCTATAAATCTGTCAGGAATGTTTTCATATTTAGATAACTTAAATTTAACTCACAGTTTTCTCTAGAGTGTTGGCTTACATTTTTAAAAGACACACAAACCACCTTTACAATTATAATAGACTAACAAGTTTAAAATAGACATTAAAGTTAATACTAGTCTATTATAATGGTAGTTTGCGTCTTCGCACAAATATAAGCCCACAAAAGCTATAATAGTATTGTACATATTGTAGTATGATATTACTACAAAATCATAATCTCAAGCACTTTGCTCCGAATGCAGTTGCCGATACATAAATAACAGTAGACATTTATTTGAAAAACTTTAAGTTAATATGACAAAACCCTTTCACGTTTGTTTGTGTTTTGGCACAATATTAATTACAACTATGTTCTGTTCAGGTATTGGTTATGCGGCTGCAGTGATGTCCTGTTGGATGAATGTCTATTACATTGTCATTCTCGCTTGGGCTATCTTCTACTTCTTCATGTCCATGAGATCAGGTAACTGCATTGCCTAGTATTGTTTCAATTTATTTATAGCAGTCTATATTTGCAGAAGCAGTCATATTATGCTGTAAACGAATTTTTCTTATTTTACTTTTTAGATCTACCTTGGCGCAGTTGTGACAACTATTGGAACACTAATGCCTGTGTTAATCCTTATGATAGAAAAAACTTAACATGCTTTCTGACGGAGTCGTCGTCTAGCTGCCTGCTCAATGGCAAGAATATAAGCAAGGCTTTACTATCTGATCCTGTCAAGGAATTTTGGGAGTAAGTAGCCATAATGTAACGTTAGAAGTTGACAGACTAGGGAATTATTTCACGAGTGAACTTTCTATTACCGTGTTTAGTGTTTAGTTTAACCCGTGTTTAGATTGAGTTATTGTAAAAATTATCTAGAAAAATCTATTAGAGACAGTACAACGTTAGTAACAGTAGTAACAGTTTAAAGAGGTTCATCCCTCAGGGAGAGAAAGAGAGAGAGAGAGAGAAAGAAACTTTATGTAAATCTTCCAGAGATTCGCTCATCGTGTAAACATTATTACTCACCATACACGTGTTATTTACACGACAACAATTATTATTATCTCCTCTCATCAGATTGAGTAGAACAAGTTATTGAAAATTCTTTTTCTTCTTCTTCTTAGAGTGCCTCTCCAACTAGTGATGGTTGGTGACCAGCATGGTACAGTCCTAAAGTTTTAATACTGAAGTTTGTAATTCAAATTATTGAAAATTCTAGAGAACTCCGAATTCTAACCATCATAGCATTGACTACCAAAAATAATTCACATTCTTCATTTCAGACGTCGTGCTCTTCAAATTTCGAGCGGTATTGAACATATCGGCAATATTCGTTGGGAGTTAGCTGGTACTTTGCTCCTTGTATGGGTTTTGTGCTACTTCTGCATCTGGAAGGGAGTCAGGTGGACCGGGAAGGTTGTCTACTTCACTGCACTGTTCCCTTACTTCTTACTGACTGTTCTGCTTATTAGAGGTGAGTTGGTTTTCAATATTTTAAACTAGGTCTAGTTTAGGATTGGTTTTACTATTTAGTATACATATGTCAAAGTGTATTTTAGCATCTCCTTTAATATTTTGTCTATTATTATCCGTTTCTTCAATATCTTCAGTAGGTATCTGTAGTATAGTACAGTAGATATTTTTAATCTAATCTTAGACCACTAGCTACTACGTAACAATATTTTGGTTTTCAGGAATCACATTACCGGGAGCGTTAGAAGGCATCAAATTCTACGTAATGCCGAATATGTCTAAACTGCTGGAATCAGAAGTATGGATCGATGCCGTGACCCAAATCTTCTTCTCTTACGGTTTAGGTCTGGGCACACTTGTGGCTCTAGGCAGCTATAACAAGTTTACTAATAACGTGTACAAGTAAGTTTGCTGATATGGCCTTATTATATATTTTGTTCACTAGTAAGGTAAAAATTCTCTTAAAACGAATGAAAGGACGAAGTTACTTTTCCATTCTTCCACTTCAAACCATTCATAAGCGCCTAATGTAATTAGATCAGCAACATACCAAGAATCAACAAAATACATAGACACTATAATTTTATTTAGGTACTTATAGACAAAAATAATTATAAATTTTAATTTGTTTTCCAGGGACGCGTTGATTGTATGTACTGTGAACTCGAGTACTTCTATGTTCGCTGGATTTGTGATTTTCTCAGTGGTTGGTTTTATGGCGCATGAGCAGCAAAGACCGGTAGCTGAAGTGGCTGCCTCAGGTATGAGACTCGATACTAGAAACAGCATTTACATACATACATATAGTCAGTCCTTTATCCCGAAGGGGTAGGCAGAGGCATAGTATATACGCCCATATACATCTTATAGTTTTATGTCCCAAGTAATAGATGGTGTCTTTTTATTTTTTCTGTCAAAACTGTAGAACATCTTTAAACCAAGCATGTACATACCTATCTTATTTCAAGTTGTTAGATTAAAACTACTATTCGTTCTTAACATTGCATTCACTCGTGACTCCTCCAGAGATCACTACAACATTGGCTCTTGTATAAATACACTCGTATTAATGTTATAACCATGAAAACTTCTAAAGATGTTTGTTGCTCAATCATGCTCTAACTCTTGAACCAATTTGGCTAATATGTGGTAGGTATAGAAATAGCTGACACCTTGAATTTACACCATTCCTACACGTTACCTAAACGAACTGGCACCCCGTTTTATTCCGGAAGCAAGTTCCTTGACAAATCGGGTATCTACGTAAAATCTTGATCACGCGGGTGGACTAAAATTTCATATTTTATTCAATGACATATTTTAATTTCAGGACCTGGTTTAGCCTTTTTGGCATATCCATCTGCTGTACTTCAACTACCAGGAGCTTCACTATGGTCATGTCTTTTCTTCTTCATGTTACTACTCATTGGCCTCGACAGTCAGTTTTGCACCATGGAAGGTTTTATTACCGCTGTTATTGATGAATGGCCAAAGCTCTTGAGGCGAAGGAAGGAAATATTCATCGCTATAACCTGTGTCATCTCCTACTTGGTTGGGCTTTCGTGTATTTCTGAGGTAGGATTTTTTATCATTACCTATAATTATTATGTAATGACTTCTACAATTTTTTTCTAAGAATTTTTATGTTGATAGGTAAATTAATATTGTGGGAATCTTTCTTTGTTTAACGAGTCGATTGCTTGCACAAAAAAAAAGTGAGACCCGCTGAAACTTAATTTATGAGTTACTTGATAGCACTTCTAATGTTTTGACTAAATCAATTAAATAAGTAAAAAAAGTAGGTTAGATATGATTATAATATTGTAATATTGAAGGATAACTTTCTGACTATTCTAGCTAGTCTTCCATTTCCATTAACATAATTGTTAATTTTTATAGGGTGGTATGTACGTCTTCCAAATTCTCGACTCGTACGCTGTTTCTGGATTCTGCTTGCTGTTCCTCATCTTCTTCGAGTGCGTCTCCATATCCTGGGCGTTTGGCGTCAACAGATTCTACGACGGCATCAAAGAGATGATTGGTTACTACCCTACTATTTGGTGGAAGTTCTGCTGGGTTGGATTTACGCCAGCAATCTGCATTGTGAGTACTGACAACCTTTAACCAAGTAACTTTGAGCTCACGTAAACTTTCAAATTCTCAAATCTCAGACAAAACACGATATTGTTTAGAGCGTATGTTAACTTGGAAATTCTACAATCTTAGACAAAACACGATATTGTTTAAAAATCTTTTTGATATTTTTGACGTGACAACGTCTTATAATTCGATGGAGCCGACTGCATGAACGAAAAAAGATGATGTAATGTGTCGTTACCTCGCTCTGCCTCGCTCTGAGGCGTTCCATTTATTTTAGTAATGTTTTCAACAGATGGCGCTATATTGATGTGTTATTCCATAGTAAATGTACTACGTTCTAACTCACGATATAAAAAAAGAAAAAAAAAAAAAAAACTTATGACGTTGTCACGTTCAACTATTGTCAGCAAACCGACTTTACAGACAACCGATTTTTTTATTGCCCCCAGTTTCCGAAAGGCTGATCAACGCTAAAATTAACTAATCGGCTGTTAAAGGCGGATCCTCACAGAAGATCCAAAATGAAAATCCATTTACAAGGAACATAAATGCTTCGTAAATATTTAAGAAGAATGTAGGTTGTTGCTACAAAAGCGATTCGACGTCGTTGCTGCACATGTGACTCCATAGCGACCGAAAGTTCAACTGTACAATACTTAGGCGGACCAATGTGGATCGGTTGGAGCGTGTCGGTGGAACGCGGCGGGATCGCAAGAAAAGTTTTCGCTGATCGCAGGAATTGGCGATCCATTTTGGATCTTCTGTGAGGATCCGCCCTTAACAGCTGATTAGTTAATTTTAGCGTTGATCAGCCTTTCGGAAACTGGGGGATTTTAATAGTAATCAATGTTAAAAACAAGTAATTGGGTTTAGATATTATTTTGTTAACACTTATGAAAGTAATTTTGATTTATTTTCTGTGGCAATACTTAGCTTGTTGTCATACTAATAAATTAAACCCTTAATTTTTATAATATTAAAATAGATAATTTGTACATGATATTATTTTTTCTGCTTCTTTATTTTCAGAGCGTTTTCATCTTTAACTTGGTACAATGGACTCCGATCAAGTACATGAACTATTCTTATCCCTGGTGGGCTCATGCGTTCGGTTGGTTCACTGCTCTGTCTTCAATGCTGTGTATCCCAGGGTATATGGTTTACTTGTGGCGTGTGACTCCTGGCACCTGGCAAGAGGTAAGTAGCCTTCTATTAAATAATCAGTCAAATTAAGTTATCGTCATACGAAGACATGGTCTCCTGTCTCTCTTAATGTTTGCTATAACTCTATAAGCTAAATTTTTAAGACGCCATCCTACGTTTTGTATTCAGAATTATCCTTTGGCTTTCATTAAGTTGTTTGTTTATCTGGATTGGAAACGTTTTCCTTCCATATGCCCAGTAGCAGTCTCAACTTCAGAAGTCGTTGACTCCAATGACTGTCAGCTCTATGAGGACAGCGAATTAGACTACTCTGGCTTTTTGACTGACGTTACAGAGTTTATTCCTCAAATAGACCAAGTAACACTCGCGGTTATAGCTATATGCAAGGAATTACTTGATATACTCGTACTTAACAAACTTTTAACGTTGTTACATTATCTGGGTTTTGAAATAATGAATAATAATTAAAATTTACAGAGATTTAACAAGATTGTCCGTATTCCCGAAGATGTGCCATCTCTAAGAACAAAGATGCAGGCAGAGGAACAGGCAAAGCACTCTAAACCGAAGCACGTCCAGGCTTAATCTGGTATAGGATCTATGAACACCACGATCTCAGTGTGACAAAGAATAAGATTCAAACGGAATGTCTACCTTGTTTGCTTAAAATTAATTTCTTGATGATAATATAAAGGGTATTGATAATAGAGAAGTTGAACTACAATTATTAAACGTAGAAGATTTCATAGCTTACTGCGGCACATAAGTAAAAGTACGTACCTATTATGACCATATTTTTATCAAAATCTACAAAAGTACATATCGAGTAACCTCGAAATTACGAGTATATTCACAGTTTAATCAAGAGTGCTAGATTTTCTTAATGAATTGATTTTAAACAAACAAGGTTGTACGTAAAGCAAAATAAATTCTAAATATTACGCACAAACATTTTATGCTCTCATATTGTGTGGCCAAAATATTGTATGTCATTATTCATAATTATTAAGTTATATAATACTCATAAATAAGTTAATATTCCGAAATATTTAAAGTGTAGCCATGTTTAAAAGTATATTGTAATATTCAAATATATAATGTTTATTAATTAGCTAGAATAATTTGATGACTTTCCGTTTGCTGTGCGTCGCGACGCGTTCACGTACAATCCATTGTACGATTTTTAAGGACATTATTAATTTTAAGTGTAACAATGCCTATTGTAATGTTAGTATGTAAATCGTCTTCCATGTATGTAGCTGATTTAGACTTTACTATTATATTTGATATAAATATAGGTTGAATATTAATTAATATCTACTAAAACCACAGAAACTAATATTATACAGACAAGTATTAGAAAAATAAATAATCAACTCTGCATAACAAATACCTTTACAACGAAATCGGTCTATTTATGATAAATTCATTTTAATAAACGAGAGTTCATGGACAAATAGGACTTTAGTGATATTCTCTCATTTATTGCATTTTATATTAGTAGATATAATATTATATTAGATTTTATCTACTTATCCTTAAAGGACTTAAATGTAAGTTTAAAAGTTTATTGTAATTTAAAAGCGCTACAAGACGCGTCATATTGGAATCTGAATGGTGTTTTGTGAGTTATGATTCAAACTATTTTTGACTTATTCATTATTGTTATTAATACTAATTAATATATTGCATACCTTGCAGAACCTTATTGTTAAATTTATTGTTATTATTACTATTAATATTGTTTATTAATTTGGTTAATCAGCTTTAATGACAATACGTATCTGAATGCTTTTTATTCAGCATTAAATATAATTATGGTTGTATTCAAATATAGTAATATTAGCATTGCTAAATTAAGTTTATAAAACATTTATTTATTTATGCAGCAAAACCGTCGTGTTCTAACTGAAACCAAGGGAACTATGAATCTCTACTCAACAAACTATTTCTAATAATATTATACTGTAGGGTTTGTACAATGATAGTATGATATATTTTATATTAACTATATTGCTGAAACTATGAACACAATAATATCAGAAATATATTTCATATCGAATGTGTTATTTTAGAATTTTCAGCATGTGTAATAAAATGTGTGTTCATTTTATTTTCAAATTACTTTTGGAAAACTATATAATAACAAAATTTTCAAAATGCCAAATCTTGCGTGTTCCAATATTATACAGTAATTTTGTCTATTTGTATTGTCAATTTCTGTATTTTTGAATAAATCTACTGTCTTTTTATAAGAGATATACATATTTATATGTAATACATTAAAATAAAACGATAAATAATCGAGTTTTAATAGTAGTGTTCGACAAAAAAATATTTATGAAATATAATAAAATTACGTAGTAGGTATATGATATTCGTAGCCAAATTTTGATGTCGTAATAGTTTTGCAAAATATAATAGTAAACATTACACTGCCAGCGACACAACTGAACTTTTCTTTATTACAGACATAATGTTGATATACATTTATAATAGTTTCTGATTTATATACCAGTTCAAAGAAAATTATAACAGATAAATATTTACGAAAAATATTACAAAGTTTTGCATCCAATTTTTTGTAGCTGGTTAGTTATAAGTACTACTTTGTGGCGTGAAAATAAAATGTGTGCTTCCAGTATAAAAATTAAATTAATTAAGATTATAACTATTGCTAGTAAATGTACTTTACAAATATTAATTAAACAAATATTTAATCATAATTTAAGTACTTGTTTTGATAAGTTGACTGACAGACGTATAATCTTTTTAGATTAGGTTCTATTATGCTCTCGAATTTCATATCAGCTTCGAAAAAGATAATGCTATCATAGATATTTTACAAAATGGAAATCATTATGTGAGAAAAACTATTTATAATTAAAATGTATTCTTATTTTTAAAATTAGATATAATTATATTTACATTGAAAGAATTAAATTATTATACTATGACACCTTCATATACGAATGTTTACATAAAACATATTGAATTATTTGCATTTTTTGACATATCCATACTATTGTTGACGTTCAGAGTATTATCTATGTATAAATTTTACTTTTTTGGAATTTTTGTTAAGTAGTGTAGATGTTGACATATTTATTTAATTAAATAGTGGATATAATTATGTGGTTTTATTCTATGATTTCAAGGTTATATTTTTTAATCAATATTCCTAGATATATCAATCCATTTAAGGTACTAGCGTACTAGCTGACCCGCGCAACTTCGTTTGCGTAAGAGAGAGTATATCACCCGTTCCCGTCGCATTTACTTCCGTCCGTTACGTGTGTGTGTGTGTGTGTGTGTGTGTGCGTGTGTGTGTGTGTGTGTGTGTGTGTGTGTGTGTGTTTGCGCGTGTGTGTGAGAGAGAGAGAGATGATTCCGTCGCCTTATATTTGAGAACAATTTCGTTTACGAGAGAGGTTTCCCGTCACATTATTGTAGAAGAAATTTGATTTCCATTAAAATGGTTATTGTAAAACAACCCTAAAAGATAGACACATGTTGTCGCGGACTTAATTAAGAACTTTTTAAGAGGAACATATTTATTTACATAACTTTAACCATTTTCCATTTACGCAAATAAATATATTAATATTTGTGGACATTCTTACACAACATAATCTAGCCCAAATTAAGCTAATATAAGCTTGTGCTATGGGATCTAGATGACTGATATACATACTTATATATTTCTAAATATTATAAACAGAAAACACCCAAACTCGAAAATAAAACATTTGTGGATCACACAAATATTTGGACCGACCTGGGAACCGAACCCTGGGACCTCAGCACGGCAGGCGGCATCACTACCGAATGCGCCGCCGAGGCAGTCATAATGACTAAGCAAAAGTAATAATTTTGCCCCCGTTTTTGAAACATTTATCATTACTGCTCCGCTCCTATTCGTTGTAGCGTGCTGCTATATAGCCTATAGCCATCCTCGATAAATGAACTATCTAACTGTAAAAGAATTTTTGAATTCCAACCTGTAATTCTTGAGATCGTAGCGTTCAAACACACAAACAAACAAACTCTTCAGCATTATAATATTAGTATGGATGAGTGATGGTTTTCATTTAAACCCCCGACGGAAACCCGGACGGGGTGTTATAAGTTTGACGTGTGTGTGGATGTGTGTGTGTGTGTGTGTGTCTGTCTGTGGCATCGTAGCTCCCAAACGGATGAACCGATTATGATTCTGTTTCTTTTGTTTAAAAGATGGGTTAGGGGAGAGTGTTCTTAGCTATGTTTTATAAAAATCGGTTAAGCCATTTCAAAGATATGAGGGGTGAAAGTGGGGATGAAAAATTAAATTTGTTTAAATATACCCGTGTTGGGTATCAAATGAAAGGTCATAACTTATACATCACGAATCGTGATGTATAAGTGTTACGATACCGCAAGTTTTATGAAAATCGGTTTAGCCATTCGAAAGATATGAAGAGTGGAATGTATTTCTAATTCTGTAACCACACTCCGCGCAATTCGCATTAGTTCTGAATAATTGTTGATAGACTATACGTATGTTGATATTAAAAAACTTCTATAAAAAGCATGAAATAAAATATTAAATTAAAAATTTAAAAAACCCCCGACTCACAAAAAAAGAACAATTTAAAAACCTGTAAAAAGTAAAAAAATAACTATTATATTATGACCTATCTACCCTAAGTATTGAACCTTTATTATTATTATAGGTAGCTATATTATTTACGTATTCATATTGTTAACTAACAGTTTGTCTCGTCGGGGACGGGTCACCTAATCATAACCTAATCGTGCGTCTGTCTCTATTTAGGTATAGAGCGTGGTTAAATATGAATACGTAAGTAATATAGCTACCTATAATAATAATAAAGGTTCAATACTTAGGGTAGATAGGTCATAATACTTATAATAGTTATTTTTTTACTTTTTATAGGTTTTTATATGGTTCTTTTTTTGTGAGTCGGGGGTTTTTTATTTTTTTTATTTTTATAACTGTCACATAGGTACTTAATAATAAAGGCGGGTCCTTAGACTAGGTTGAAGAGTTAATAGGCGGCTGGAAAAATTTCAACAGCGGGTCGTCACAAGCCGTCCCTTTCAACACGGCAATAGGCTCACCACCTATTACACAAGGGACAAAAACTAACTAGGTAAAACATAGCCGTATACTATGCCTGTGCCTACCCCTTCTCTACTATTGTGGACCAATGTAAGAAATAATGTTATTTGACCAAACAATTGTGATGTTTTCGTGACACATTGACACACGTTTGTAAATTGGCTCCTCTTACTACAAGCTAGTGATGTAACTACATATGTGGGATTTAACCTTGTAGTTCGGATTACAAAATAATAACTTTATTTATTACCTAGGCCGTAAAATAGGTAAAATATGTAGGCGTACATGTTCTTATACCTTATTTATAAGGTTTATCGTATTTGGTGTTTATTTAAATATATTTCTGTAGGCTCTATGTACTCAATTTATTAGGTTGCTAGTCAAAGCCCACAGTTCCACCCGCATGGATGTCGGTTATTGCGACTAGAACAATAACAATGATCCCACGGAAATCCAAACTTCAAAATCCTATTTTTGTTTAAAACTCCGCTTCATCTTTATTAACATTGGGATAAAGCAGATGTAAGATTTTAAGCCTGGTCAAAATATTACAAAAAAAACTGCATCAAATTCAGTTTTAGAATCTATTAGTTTTTGAGTAGGTACATCGCGGACAAACAGACTGTTCGGTATCGTTAATATAAACACATTCCAAGTATTTTTAGGTATATCTCCATTGTAAATACATTACGTTACAATTACTTATAACAGAGATAGATTTCTGTATCTTTACTTTTAGGCTCCTCTCGTCAATCATTCAAATCAACTTAACGCACGTAGTTCACTGTTAAAAGTAGGTTTTTTTGAGCCCTAAGGCACCACCCGGGAACGAGGGGTGGAGGTATAGAAAGCTACATGCATACAGTAAGCGGCAAACTTCTTGAGCAACGATGAGCAACTTCGTGATCTCTTTTCTCTCTATGTCACCAACAAAAAAGTTATTAGCTATCACAATAAAATGCCAATAATAAAAGAATAGCGTTTTTCAGTGACACAATATTCTTGCACGTAAGTGTACACGTGCAAACTTTCTCCCACTACCTCACGCGATGCTCAAGTTGTTTGCCGAGTACTGTACCACACGGCCGGCCGTGTGACTATGTCAGACTCTTACTGACTAAACTCTACCTTAGTCTCTAGCCCTCAGGCCTTGGAGACTCATCGGATGCGATCGGTGTCGTAAGAGGCGACTAAGGGAACACTTTCGCAAATAGATCCATTGCGTAGAGAAGGAAAACTTGAAATGAAACCCGGTTTTCAGTAAAATGACAATCGTTAAGCCAAGTTGAAGGCCTTACGGGCGGCTTGAAAATTTTCAACTGCGGGTGGCGGCGACCTGCGCTTGTTCATTTCAACCCGGCAAAAGGCTTACCACCTGTTACGTGAGACATAAAACTATAAGGTGAAATGTGGGCGTATACTATGCCTCTACCTATCCCTTGGGGGATAAAGGCGTGACTATGTGTATGCAGGTATGTATTAAGGTATAGTATTTTATTAAGACCTCGTAGTAATCCCGACGACATTGAAAAGAATATTACAAAGGTATTATAAGGCTGAGTTCGCACAACTGGGACTCTACGCTCAGATGTAAAAGAAATAAGAAATTTACTCATCTTACGAGTTATTGTAGTCAATCGAACTTGGATCTCCATTTTGAGATTCAGGCCAATTTGGTCAGTGCATTTGCATTTTTAGAGATCCGTACAAAAAAAGTAAAAACGTGACGCTATTACTGATTGACGCGACTTCGCTCGTCGTGGACAGACCGACACGTCTGTCACAAGACTGTATCGCAGGAAACGTGATAGCTGGAGCGTTGAAATTTTTACAGTTATTGTCTTCACAGTCGTCTAGATCCCATAGCACAAGCTTATATTATTTAGCTTAATTTGTTCTAGATGATTTTATGTGTGAATGCCCAAAAAAATATATTTTAATTAATATGTCTCTTTCTTCACGGGTATCTTCTTTTTTTTTTATGAAGATTAAAAAGTAATACTTAATTGATTATTATTATTATTATTGTATTTCTGTTGTCACTATAACAAAAAATACTTACGGAATCTGAAAAAAAAATTAGGAGGATCCCATACGGCAAACGTAACTTCTTGCCGTTTGTTTGGCAAGGAATCCCTCGAGAGTCCGACTCGCACTTGGCTGGTTTATTTTGATTTTGACCGTGACCGACTTGATACATGCTCGCTTGATTTACTGCTTGTTCTCCATGCAATATCAAATTTGGTCAAGCAACTCATTGTTCACTAAAACCATCTGTATCTTTACGTATTTATAACAAGAAAGCCGTGAGATCGTTCTCACCAGACTGCCCCTCTCTAACACGTTTATTGTGAAAGTGAAAGTTCAATCCGATCGACGTTGTCATTTTTGTTTTATTTCAAACTTTCAACAGATGATCCACGTGACCTAGTGACGTGGCTTAATGCGACAGAGTCACAGACTACAAACAAAGTCTCGACATAAGCCCCTCTGCACTCTATTTTATAGAGAGGGGCTAAAATGAATTCCCTTACGCTGTCTGTTCGCTTACCTAGATTTTTAATATATTCAAAGGTTTTAATGCAATTTTCCGAAGGAAATAATTATTATTTATGCAAAAAAGCTGAGCTGTTACGTGAACAAAATTGCACTGATCAAATAATTTGGCTTCCTAATGGTCAAAGAATTTTTAAAACCAGTCCAGTACTTTCAGACTTTATTGTTAACAAACAAACATAATCTTTCCTTTTTATAATGTTATTATTTTAGTTAGAAGTTTGAAAGGAAAATCCTGTAAAAACATATAGAGTAAAAAAAGATTCGCTAAATATGGACGCTTCCTAAATATTTTTAATTCTTGTCACGTTACCTTGGTGACCTTCGAAAAGGTAATAGAACATCAATAGACATCGCTTTAAATAGTCGTTTATTATTCAGGCAAGATACGTGCCAATTGACCGAGCCATTTGTGAAGTTAAATAAAAATCACGCACCTTTTGTTTGATATTTAGTTACTAGGCTAATAAATTGTGTAGAACTTTGCGGTAGGTACAGCAACGCGATCTGTTTAAGAGCCTACCAGACGCCAAATTGTTAAAAGAAGACAGAAGATATACATTATACCCTGCAAGAAAGAGAGAGACGCGATCGGTTTTTGAGCGCTTTTAACGAAATAAATTAATTATAAAAAAACTATAACCAATATGAAAAAAATGCTCTAGTGCAAATGAAGATTTTACTATTGTCTTTCTTATAAATATTTTATATTATAAAAACAACATAGAACATACGAGATCTAGCTTAAAATTTCACGTTATCGAGGTATTTTCAACACAAAAATCTATCGAGGATTTAATCAGTAATCGTGTTTCGAGCCTAGAGCGTGTTTAGTTCATGAACTGAAGTTGTCTGTGTTCAATTTTTAATTCATCAGACCTCACGAGTCCTGAGATCTAGATCAAAGTAATAGTCTGTTTGGCGTCATATGGACTCTTAAGTACGCGTTGCTCTTTGGGTACGTATAATAAGGAAAGCGTCTAAACTACAATTTTATTATACTCGGTCATAATGGACTGACACTTTTGAGTCAATAGGAAATCAATAGTACGCAGTTTTTCAAAAGAGGTTTTTGTTAGAAGGTTTTTACAGGGTTGGCAGCGCGAGCGTAGCGCCTCTGGTGTTGCAATTGTTGCAAACGTACATTTGCAACGGTGACCATCAGTAAATCTGGCGGGACGTATGCTTGTCTGCCATCTTATTGGTTTAAAATAAAAAAAGTGTTTTGAACAGTTGTTCAATATCTCATCCTATCTTTTCGTTCCCGAACAGTGAGTTCCGACAGCGGTTTTTTTTAAACGTGAGGAAAAATCCTTATGGATGCTATGCCGGACTACTACCGACTAAAAACCTCACGTAACGCCCAACAGCCTATGGTTGGGAGCCCCGGGTAAGCTCTTTGGGGGGGTTTCGGGTGTGATCCCGCTTCTAAGACTGGCGTGCTTGAATCCCTCCACTAACCACTTACGTACAGTAGAGAGAATCTTAGCCTAAATAAACCATAGATTAAGATTTTTTCTGCTTAAACCGAGAGATTCAAAAGGTCGTTTGTCCTGCTCTTGCAAAACTAGGTTCTTCAAACGCAGCGTAAAGAGAAGAGGCACCAACTTCAGGCCCACTGCACCGCAAAAATTCTAAGGAAATAAAATTTCTCCTTTTTACAGAAGGAAGTTATATTGTATCTTTTCAATGTAATAGAAACGTTATTTGTTACGCTAGTAAGACTACTAGTATAGCTTCGCGTGATGGCAATCGTGAACGGTATCAGTTATTTACTTTGCGGATAAATAAGACAATAAGTGATACTATCTTTCCTGAAGCTATTGTTTATTTTAATATAGCAGGACAAACAAACTAAGTAGGTATATCTAAGTTCTGCTAGTTGAATACATCCGTACGACAAAGATTTTTAAATTGATAAGTCTTATACCAATTTTTTTATGTGGGGAAACCCCCACCGATCTCCTGACTCCTGTTGGACTTGAACGCCCGATTAAACTTTTAGTACCACACGTGTGCGGTAAGTTGAGACACGCTAGGGAAGAAACTTATACCATGCGTGCCGCAACTTATAGCGCGCGTGTAGTAAGGATGTCCTAGGTTTCCCGGTTCTCCACAGACTTCGACTAACACTGCCGACCACATCTAAAAGTCCCTTACGTAAAAATGCCTTATGCTCTTGTCTTCGATCAAATAGTTTATTCTTGACTCTTATCAAGACTCTTGTACCTATATGTTTTTGCGATTAGTGACATGCTGTACCCTCAGTTTTACTCGTGAAATTGACTTACATCGATCTTCCGATGCACAATAACGAGTCTGTGGACTTCGACGCGGGCGAACGCGGCCATCTAGTCTATATCTATACTATCTATTTAATAATACAAAGAGAAAAGATTTGATTGTTTGTTTGTATTGAATAGACTCCGAAACTACTGGACCGATTCAAAATCTTTTACTATTGGAAAGCTACCTTTGAGTATTTAACACTCTTGGCGGTGAACATAGGCTATATTTTATTACCGTATTCCCACGGGAACGGGAACTACGCGGGTGAAACCTCGTGAAGTCCGCTAGTTTTAGATAAATTGATTAGGTATAGAAGATTATGTCCAAACACAATTACAAAACGATATTATTACATCAACATGAAAGTGAACCCGCTACCTCTCGACGCGCTAATGCCCGAGTAACTCAAATTATCTAAACAAATAAATCTTTGTGTGTAGGTTTGTGTCGAGGTTCTAAGAAACTCGTCGAAAGTATGTACAAACAATATTATCGACAAGCGGAAACATTTTTTTCTCATTAGGGTTCTGTAGCAATTTTTTATAACTATTCTAGCTGACTCGCGCAACTTCGTTTGCGTTACATAAGAGAGAGTATCTCCCGTTTCCGTCACATTTACTCCCGTAGTGTCGCGTCGTTAATATTTGTTACTAAGTGGGAGAGAGAGAGAAAGAGAGAGGTTTCTCGTCGCGTGTATTCCCGTCGCATTATTGTAGAAGAAGTTTGATTTCCATTAATATGGTTATTGTGAACCAATCCTAAAAGATAGACACATGCTCTAGCAGAATTTTTAAAATTTTTTAATAGTTACACTTTTGTAGTAGATACCTACATAATTTTTACATAACTTTAACTATTTACGCAGCGCACGTAACGGAAGCTCTCAAAAGGAATAATTATTCTACCGTTTTTAAAACATTTATCATTACTGCCCCGCTCCTATTCATTGTAGCGAGATGTTATGTAGCCTATAGCCATCCTCGATAAATGAACTATTGAACTGTAAAAGAATTTTTAAATTCCGACCAGGAGTTCCTGAGATCCAAGCGTTCAAATAAACAAACAAACTCTTCAGCTTTATAATAGAATAGAATAGAATAAAACTTATTAGTACACCTAGTTAAAAACTATTTACAAAAATTTAAACAGACAATATTGTACAAAGGGCGACCTTATCGCTAAAAAGCAATTTCTCTTAGAAGTATTAGTATGGATATGGATATCTAGATATGGGTATCTAACTAGCAGAGGTCACGCGGTTTTACCCGCGTAGCTCCCGTTCCCGTGGGAAGACATGAATAAAATGTAGCCTATGTTCACTAGGGATAGTGTAGCTTCCTAACAATGAAAGAATTTTTCAAATCGGCATAGTAGTTTCGGAGCCTATTCGATGCAAACAAACAAACAATGAAATCTTTCCTCTTTATGATCTATGTAGGTACAGATAGAAATTGAATCACAATTTATTTATTTTTATTGCAATCACATACTTTTGTTTAAGCTTTTTTCATCGAAGTAGTAGGCAGAGGTATTTAATATGCCCACATTTTACCAGTTATATTATATCCCACGTAAAATTCAATAGCTGTTTCGTAATTATTTTAATACTTTAGCTTGGCTATAAAATTATCAGTAATTATAAAATGGCAATGACAAATTTAACTTCTACACAACGATGAGATAACTGGTTTCGCAAAAGCTATAGATTTATTAAGATGTACAGAAAACTGGCCTTCTCAAGAACATATTGTATGCTCAATAACAAAAAGCTTTCAACGTGTTTAAGGCTTTGGAAATTGCCAACAACGTTGAGTAGGCACGTCCTTTAAAAGAAAAAATGCACCTATTTTCGTCACTTTTTAAAACAAGTACCTCAACGATATCGCCGCCGCCGTGTACAACTCTCGCTGCTGAGGAATACGTTCGAATACCGGGTTGCGACATCTAGAGTTTGGGTGTTTTTTCTCTTATAATGTAAAGTAGCAAGTGGAGTCAGAGTTCAAAGTTTCAGCACGATTGCAAATAGTTGTAATGCTTAAGGATGCTTAGATGGTTTGGACATGTTGAGAGGATGGATGAAAATAGACTGACTAAACAGATCTATAAGGCGAGAATGAATGGGCAAGCTGGTAGGGATCATCCTCGGCGTACGCATGGTAACCAAATTGATGACCTGCTGGAAAAAGGCCAGGTCAAGAGTACCCTTAACCGGCGAGTGTGTATGAAAGCACTTATGAAAGTAGAAGAAGCGAAAGTGGTATGCCAGGATCGTAGCAAGTGGAAAGCCATAGTCTCTGCCTACCCCGACGGGAAACAGGCGTGATGATATGTATGTATGTATGTATGTATGTATGTAACTTGTTTTCTTCTCATAATCTCATCATCATAATATCTATAAAAATATTCTTATTCATTCTCTTTTGTATTAGTCTGTTAACAATAAAAATTAATTGGTAGGAGCGTTGGACTGCTGGTTTGATTGATTGATTAAAAAGATAAAAATATAAAATATTATGAAAGATTTATGTTAATAACTGTACCATAAATTGTTGTGTTCACCGATTGACCTAAAATGTATCTTGTATTTAAAAATTGTATTAAAGTCATTAAAATGAGATTTTTTTATTTGTTTGTGCTATTAAAAAATAATTGAAGTAATTTTGATGTAGGTATTGGTTAATGTGTTTATTTACAAAATCAGCCAAGTGCGAATTGAACTCGTGCACGGAGCGTTCCGAGAACACATTTGATAACAAGAAAGCCGGGAGATCGTTCTCACCAGACTGCCCCTCTCTAACACGTTTATTGCGAAAGTGAAAGTTCAATCCGATTGACGTTGTCGTTTTTGTTTTGCTTCAAACTTTGAACAGATGATCCACGTGACCTAGTGACGTGTTTAATACGACAGAGTCACAACTACAGACAAAGTCTCGCCCGCCATAAGCCCCTTTGCACTCTATTTTATAGAGAGGGGCTAAAAGACAGATATAAGTACTACCTATAAAGTTAGTTTTCGGCGCTTCTTCTTCTACTATCGTGTCAATGATTTATGCAACTTGCTGACTTTTCAGATAGTTTGGGCATAAAACATTGCCATCAGTGGCCTCGTTATGAACGTTCTTAGTGCAGGAGGTAGGACATACGGAGCATGAAAGCAAGAATAATTATGTTTAAAACTTTCATAAACTAGTTATAAAACAAAAATAGTTTTAAAAACTTTCAATTATTAATTGTGAGTAAAAAATTACAATATAATAGGTAAGTATAGAGAATGTCTCGTTAATAAGGCGGGAGAGAATCGGTGCCAGGTACAGTAGAAAAATCAATGGTCATGGCAAATTTTTATCTGAATGCAAAAAGCTTAGGACAGGTATTGCTGCGCAAATTTGATTCAGTCAAAGCAGCTTATTCAGGGCTTCAAAAAATGGTTTCTCTTTCGAATCATAGAAAATGGAAGCACTATGTTAGCCTTCGTATTTGGCCATGACTTTCGTACAAACGGGCTGCGTATTTTTGGCGATCAATTAAAAAAGCCTTAATAAAATAGAGATCTTAGAAAACCTGTAGGTACACTTTGATTACACATCTGATACCGCCTGCGGCGCTGGAGGTCGTGGGTTCGATTCCCACCGGAGACAAATATTTGTGTGACCCATAAATGTTTGTCTCAAGAGTCTGGGTGTTTTTATGTATAATATGTATGTATTTAAAGTATATAAGTATTAATATCCGTGGTCTGATACCCATAACACAAGCAGGTTATTCCTAGCTTACTTTGGGATCAGATAGCGTTGTGTGAGATGTCCGTGAATATTTTTTTTTTATTTTATGTGAGGGTTCTCTTTACACGAGACGCGGACCCCTAAAACTTTATTGAAGACGATAAGTGTCAGGTAGTGACGAAATGTTTGACTAAACAATATTGGCTATCTGTGAGTGTGATAATGTGATATAGTTAACAATGATAGCATGTTAACACGCAGTTATTATCTTGAACGCGTAATATTATTGCAAGGATCAACGTCAGCAGTGTCGGGAGGGTTAAAAAAATTAAAAAAACTTAATATCCTTCGCAATAAAAAAAAATGTTTACGTTTGTCAAAATTGTTGTTGTGACTCTACTGAGGGTTTGGAAATGCTACAGACTGAGAAGAATACCCCAAGAAACACTTTGTTTTAAAATTTATCGTAGAACGTATACAGGTTTTTTTTATGTAGAAAATAGCAATTTGTGTCATTGCCAGGCAGCCTTGTCTTCTAGAAAATCTTTTATGCATCCTTCCCAAAGCATACCCAGGACTCTCAGTCGTAGGAAGTGGGAAGGACTCCGTTGTTTTCAGTCGGTAGGGGACTTTAAGCGGATTTACACACGTCATAACAAGGAAGCCGTGAGATCGTTCTCACCAGACTGCCCCTCTCTAACACGTTTTTTGTGAAGGTGAAAGTTCAATCCGATTGACGTTGTCATTTTTGTTTTATTTCAAACTTTGAACAGATGATCCACGTGACGTAGTTTAATGCGACAGAGTTACAGCTACAGACAAAGTCTCGCCATAAGCCCCTCTGCACTCTATTTTATAGAGAGGGGCTAAAAGGGGGCGACATCAAATATTTCCTACAATAATAGTTAGTAGAATGATTTTGCTGAATATTGTGAGATTATTATTGAAGCCAAAAAAAAACTTACATTGTCTCTACCTTTGTGTTTTCTTGTAGCTTGATAATGTATACTAATATTATAAAAGTGATGAGTCTGTTCGTTAGAACAGTAGAATCTAAGGAACTCTAGCTTGGGACATTATTTGAGCAAGGCTATCATCACGCTATGACGACTAGTAGCGGTGGCAGTAATAAAAGTATTTTAGCACAGAATTGCTAAAGAGTCTTAATATCTCTAAGTAAAGAGTCATCTCGTATTTTAACGTTTATTAAGCTCGATGTAGTTTCTATGAATTTTCCGTAAATAAATTTTGTGTATTGTGTAACTTAACTCTACATTAGGCACTTGCAAGAGTTGCAAGACATCTGTTGACATCGATTGGAAGTTTTATGACTCTATGCTCCAAATTTATTATTATCTTTTCCAGTTCTTCTAATTCTTAGTATACCAGACCTGAAATCTAATTCAGAACCCTATGTTACGGGGATATCGGGACTTTAATGTTCTTATTCTAAACTAGTACAACAGATTAACGAGTCTAAATCTCATAAAACCTCTTACCGAGATTCTCTCGATGTATCGAGTACTTAACATCGAGTGGTTTACTTAAAATCGATTTTAGACTGAAATAGGACATTTGAACATGTCCTGAGACATTCCGTTTAGTCAGCCAGGCATGTCTGTAGTGGGAGGTAGCGATTAAACAAGCACGCAGATACGATTAGGATGATTGTTTTATATTTCTGCCTATATAGGAGTACTTCCAAAAATTTATTATCAGTACTTTTATTTGGCATTTTGGTATTTGGTAATAAAAAAGAAAGGTAAATCGACACTCTTAGAATTAGAGCACTTTCATGTCCATCAGCAGAATATTTTCCCGATCGTTTTTCACGAACGCTTAGCAGTCACTTTCACTTACAATAATAAATTACAATTTAGGATTCATAATAATACCAACCCCTTGTAATATCCATCCATCCTGCCTCGGTGTTCCCAAACGCCTACAGTATGGGGTTCTTCAAAAGGGGTCTTAGAAGGTTTTTGCAGGGTCGGCAGCGCGAGTGTGGCACCTCTGGTGTTGCAAACGTTCATAGGCTGCGGTGACCACCGGTCCTTCTGATGGGCCGTATGCTTGTCTGCCACCTTAGTGGTATAAAAAAAAATATTATTGTCTTTTGATGACATTTTTCTTCTCTTATTGTATGTAAATCCGCATATTTGTCATGCTGGATTCAAACCACTGAAACTACAGATCCCATCTTTCTATCGAGCGCCGGGTGCTCAAAATAACTCCTCGGAAGGATGTCCCAAGATCTCTTGACGACTTTAGATTTCTCAAACAGTATAAAGTGTTAAGTTAATCAAATATTACACTACTCATCTATATCTAACAAACATTATTCAACAAATATTTGTCTTGAACGAAAATATACCTAATTTCTTTTCAACTGCAGCACTTCTCTGATATTTCTTTACAGCGCCTCTGTCGAAATTTTTAGTCTATGCTAAGACAGAGACGATGCAGTGCGAACGCGACCGAAATAGATCGTGCTCCGTACGCAGACCGATCGCACTCCTGCGCCGCGCTCTTTCAAAATAAGGATCCATGGATCATTCTTGAATTAAAATATCCGACCGGAGATTTTTAACAATTCGACGATTTTTTTGAAATGGCTCGGTGATTTTGAAGTGAAATAGAAGTGTAGTCATAACTTTTGTTTGTTTGTTTGTTAGTTCTGTGATGATGAAGTGGTTACCGGTGTTCATGCTCGCTTTTGTGACCTTGGGTCAAAATGCATATGGTAAGTGACTTTTTTGGCGATGTTCTTGTATTATGATCTTGAGAACATTATATTCCGAGATCAAAATTTACCGAAAATACTATTTTTAGAGGACGTATCTATGTAAATAATAGTAATTTTTTTAGACCATAACTTAGTTTGTTTATTAATTGAGTATGAAAATATAAAAATATAATTCGGCAATTTTTTTTCAAAGAGAGCCCCTTTCTTTATATTTTGTTAAAGTTTTTAATCAAATACCTAAATAAAGCGATAAGCATACAATATTAAATTCTAGACATTATATTTTTATCCACACTTACATCGCAACAAACACATACAAACTTTGAAGACATGTTTTGCATGATATTAGCATTATTGTATAAACAGGATACGCTCAAGAACAGCCGGGTGCATCTGTTGCAGAGTCTGTACGTCAATAACGATATTAAATTCGGTATCAATATCAAAATCATAGTTCATGAGTAATGTATTAAAATATCGATAAATAGGTACTACACATGAAAAAACTACGTAAATAAGAATTAAAAACATCACAAACCTGCTTTAATTCATGATAAATTAACCGTAAAATACAATAATATCACCAAACAAAGGGAATCATGATATTATGAACAATTTAAAATATCCTTTCCTTAACCAATTATTCCAAAAATATATGCACATGTGTGGATATTGAGAACATGTCCTCGACCTTATTTATGCGATGTTGAGAAAAAAAAAAACAAACACATGTGTGTGTTTTTGAGTAATATTGATGGCCTCAAAATATTTTTGCAGTGTGTGCACATGCCCTTAGTTGCACAGTGCTAAATACGGTAGATAAATATTAACGAACAATTTTCTACATATACATAATCCCTAAATAAGTTAGGATTGTGCTTGTGATACGGGTACTGGAAAACAGTCTTCCTATCTACTTATAATACACTCTATACTATAGACACCCAGATTCTAGAGACAATTATAATTATATTATCACAATTAATTATCACACATATTTTGTCCCTGTGGAATCGAATCGCACATCGATCAGCTGTCGCACTATACGACTATTAGACCAACGAGGTATCAGATCAGATACCTCAAACTAAATATCGTTGAGCCTTATTAGGGTTCCATATCAACAAGGTAAAAACTATTACTGAGACTTCACAGTCGTCTGTCTGTCTGTCGTCTATCACGAGGATGTTTCTTAGAAACTGTGTTAGCTCTATAGCTAACACAGTTTCTAAGAAACATCATTCATAAGAAATTTTCAGCTGTTTCTATAAACAGCTGAAAATTTCACAGATGATCTATTTTTGTTGCCACTAAACAACAAAAATTACTGAAATTCGATATTTGAGAGGTTCTCCCACATGTGATTATTTGCCTTTTTTGGTACGGAACTCTCCATATGTAAGTTTGATTCGCCCTTGGAAGATTTTTACGGATCCCCCCCCCCCCTCTCTAACTTCTAAACTAAGAGAACGATAAATCTAAAAAAATATAAGATGTACATTGCCATAAAATCTACCAACGAAAATTGGTTTGAACCAGATCGGGTTGGTAGTTTTTTTTTAATACGTCATAAACCGCAATTTTCGCCTAGAAAAATCTTTACCACTGCGAACGTGTTAAAACATCAATGAAAGTTACAACGAACTACAAGAACTTTTATATTATGTTACTTGCTGATACGGAACCCTTCAAGGGCGAGTCCAACTCGCACTTAGCCGGTTTTTTTTACTTAGCCGTTAAAAGTTTTTGATTGAAGGCGTTTTATTTCACATCTAGCTGAGTTAATAATAGGTTCGTAGGTAACTGCATTTCTTATTTTGTTGTTTTCTATTTTGACCCAAAATGCACTTGAAATAGCGGTATCTACACATACCTATGTAATTATACTGTGTTTAGTCGAAATTGTTTATTTTTAGAATGTGAAAGATCGACAATAAAAAAAACTAGTCTATCCGTTCTACGTCGAATAAAACAATGTTCCTTCTCATATCATCTCTTCTCATCTTCCCATCTCATTTCAATAGTTAATTTTATCTCGTAGTGCATCGTCAATTTTTAGGGTACCGTTTTTCCCTTTGGGTACGGATCCCTCAAAAATATTAGATTTGAATTTATAATGTGTAATTTAAACGTGAAGAATCCTCTGTGCGCAAATCCGACTCGCACTTGGCCGGTTTTTATTCCAAGTTGATAAAAGTCATCAGACTGTATACAGCACAGGTATACAGTCTTTCCTTTATCTAGTAAAGCTATAGCTTCACTCGATAAAGGTTTACAGCTTAGAGTATAAATAAGCTTATTAGGTTTACAGTGGTGCATTAGCAAAACTTACGTCAGAGATGCGTTTTTGAAAAAAAAATACATGATTATTGATAGTAGTGTCTTCAAAGCGTAGTTTCATGAACATTTAGACAAGGTTGAGAACAGCGTTGAGCGTAATTTTGGAATTTTAAAGTCCAAAGGACCGACGATGATGATAATGTCGCAGACAGGCCGGTAGGCAGGTAACCTTGTGTTTTGACGAAATATGAATGAACGAAAGATCTCTACGTCGTGAACAGTGGACTGCGAGAAGCGCTGTTTTGATTGATTGATTGATTGAGTGTAGTTGAATTTTGTAAGCAGTTTTAGAAGATCAATCAACAATTATTTGTTCTTGAAGTAGGTACTGTAGATAAGACATACATAATGGTCCCTCCTTTATTCCCGAAGGAGTAGAAAGAGGCTTATTATGTCCACATTTCACCTTTTTAGAATTTGCCCCACGTAATAATGTATGTAATAGGTGGTGAGCAGTATTGCCGTTTTGAAGTGAAAAAGCGCTGTTTGAGATTTTTTTCTATACCACTAGAGTGGCAGACAAGCATACGGCCCCACCAGATGTACTTGTGGTCACCGCAGCCAATGGACGTTTGCAACACCAGAGGCGCCATAATCGCGCTGCCGACTCTGTAAAAACCTTTTAAGTCCCCTTTTGAAGAACCCCATACTGTAGGCGTTTGGGAAAACCGAAGCAGGGAGATCATTCCACAACCTAAGCGTACGCGGAAGAAAGCCTTTTGCCTAATGTTGAAAAATTTTAAGCTGTCCATAAGGCCTTCAACTTGGCTTGAGCATTGTATTTTAATATAATATTAATTCAGAATGTAGCCAAGGCTTGTAGTTATCACAAGATAGATTGGAAGATTGATACTGCATACTAAAACTATGTGGGTTGTATGACATCAGTATATTCAAGGATTTATAAGCTGTTTATTCATTCGCCGGTATCATTCGCATTGGAATATGGCACCAAGCGCTTATCAGAGACAATGGGATATAAATAGCTAGTATAGAGCCTCAATTGACTTTATTCATATCAGCACATAAAACTATTTGGGGTCTGAGGTATCTTTCCGAGGGCTTACTCGGGTCACCCAACCGTAGGATGTTAGGCAGGTTACGTGAGGGTTATAGTCGTTAGGAGTCCGGCATAGCATCCATGCAGGATTTTCCCTTACGTTAAAAAAAGCCTCATTTGGGTACTTTTCTCACCTTTTCTGGATGAGAGTAAAACCGATTGTTGGTTTACGCCTATTTGTTTGTATGCGGTAGTTGGAATAGGAAAAGAGTGTTAAATGTAAACATATCTCGAATCTGATAGTTTTGACATCGATTTCGGATCTCGAATATGAATTTTTCTCTTTAACATAATAAGTAGTTTTATTTTCGACTGTGAGTTTTTTAGCATCCAGAGTCTGCTTAGGTATACAGCTATGCATTAAGTCTGACTATTTTAGTCAGTAAAAATAAATAAATAGGTAGGAAGTATTTATTAATCTGTGGTATTACTGAAGAAAACTATTACGAAAATATAGGTCAGCGTAGATTCAAAAAACTTGCATAAACTTTAAAATTGATTCGAATCGCGTTATATTTTTTCTTACAAAAACAGAACGACTGAACTTTTTACGATTATTTGGTTGGTATTTGAATATTTGTTTGTATCATACAAATAGTTGGAATACGAAAAGAGAGTTAAGTGTAAAAATATCTCGAATCTGATAGTTTCGACATCGATTTCGGGTCCCGAATGCGTATTTTTCTGTTTAGCAATAGTTATTTTATTTTCTACTGTCATGCATTATTCTGACTACTTTAGTCAGTAAAAATAAATAAATAGGTTGGAAGTATTACTGAAGAAAACTATTACGAAAATATAGGTCAACGTAGCTTCAAAAAACTTGCATAAACATTAAAATTGATTCGCATCGCGTAATATTTTTTCTTACAAAACAGAACGGCAGAATTTTTTACGAAGCATGTCATTGCATTGTTTATGAAACACATTTGGTACGGTCGACAAAATTGTCACGGAAACGATGGAATGGAGACACCTTGTGCGAAATCGTATCGAATCGAGTTGCGAACTTACATTGCGTCGATTACAGTTTTTAGTTAGGCTTTAGAGATAGTAAAAAAGCAGGAAAAATAGATGTCAATTTCGCAAACAAACTGAAAATTGTGACTGGATCTTTTTTAGGTGTTTAAATCGTTCATGGATGCTTTGCCGGACTCTTACGGGCTAAAACCACACGGTGCTCTACCATTGCCTACCGTCAAGAGCTCCGGAAAAGCTCTCGGAAGGATGTGCCTGGATTATCTAGTTAGGCTTTAAAGATAGTAAAGAAGCAGGGAAAATAGACGCGAATTTCGCAAACGAGCTGAAAATTGTAACCGGATGATATGTATGAAACGGATATCTAAAACACATACCAACCTACCTTATTAGATGGTCCTACTAATATTATAAATGTGAAAGTTTGTGAAGATGTTTGGATGTTTGTTACTCAATCACGATCTAACGGTTGAAAAAAAGGCTCTTCATACCGGGAATATGTTCCCACGGGAACCGAATTTCACGCGGGCGTAGCCGCAAGCATCATCTAGTATCTAAATAAACTACAAATGAATCATTCATACCTATTTGTTAAATGACTTTTTCTTCGATATTTCACCAGGTTTGTATCATTTTTTTTCATTAGTATTTCCATCCTCATAGGTCCTATGCTGTATTCCTACCAGCTAAACCAAACGGTTTCCTAAAAACTGCAGTGTGTCCCTGGATGTCCCAGGGTGCAAAGGATCTACATAGTCGGCCTTACCTTTGAACAAAGTAGGCTAATTTTAATGTAACTAATATCTACCACAGCTTCTTCAAGTCTCGATTCTATATAGTAAACTTTTATATTCATTCTATAGCCTAGACGTCACAGATTTGCCGGCATAAACTACAACTTAGTAGTTGCTAGTCCTGTTACTCAACTCTACGTACTACTTACCTAACCCGGTACACCATAATACATAAACCATAAGTATCCCCTTTCAACAGACTGTACCACTTACGATCTCATTAAAACCAGGTCGCTGAAGTTTCTCCACAATCAAGATTTTATCGCTTCTTTTAGACAGCTGAAAATGTACTCTATGTAAAGTGCTGTAGAGTTCAATTTGCTATGAAATATTAAGAGATGAGTATACCAGGCTATAATTTCGGTGATCCATAAGTTGTTTATTAGAACATCATCAGCTCATTACAAATTCTTATCTTCTCAATAGATTGATGGGGAGGTAGGTAGAGTAGTTAATATTGCACCAATATTAAGAAACTAGCTGACCCTCGCAACTTCGTTTACGTCACACGTGGTGTATGAAAGGAGGTGTATTTTTTCATCAGACTCATCAAGCAGCGTATGAAACTGCCCTGTTTGCTTAATTATAAAAGAGCTTAAAGATTAAGTCTATTCTAAAACAATTCAGCCCACGCCTCCGGCGTGTACTGAATGATTTTACAATAACCTTAATCATTAAGCTCTTTTATGATTAAGCCAACACGCCAGTTTAGATTTACCCACAAATTCCAAGGAACCGTTGAATTCTAGGTTTTGCGATAGTTTAGGTTTCTCTAATTCCTGAACTACAAAACCCTCAACATTGAAACTCGTGTGAAACAATCCTTAAAGTACTCCCTTTACGACACTGAATTTTTTTTGGGATCGGACCACGCATTTGGAACTTACGACGAAAAAACCATTTATCCTATCATCCCCTCTCCCAAAGGAACCGCGCAAAATATCGGGATCAAAAGTATCCTAGAACCTTCCTCGGATCATGAGCTCAGATTGTACCAAGTTTCATTCAAATCGATTCAGTAGTTTTGGCGTGATACTTATTCGGGATACAGACAGACAGACGGACAGACAGACAGACAGACATGAAAAATTTAAATTACATTTTCGGCTTTAGTATCGATTAGAGAACGCCCTACAATTAAAATTTTCAAAATATCTTCCATGTACAGACTCTCGACCCTCAACAGTTTTATTATATGTATAGATATATAGATATTGAAGGCTGAGGCCTAACGCCCGGTGATAGACAATTAGGGATAGGGAGTGTATGATTTTTATCGGTTCGAGTCCAGCATGAAATCCGTGAGGATTTCTACACGTAATGGATCGAGAATTTTCTTATATAGTGCAGTTGCCAAAGTAACACTTTTGAGTATGTTTTGTGTGTATTTTTCATAACAAACACATTGCGTCTTATTTTTTTCCATATTATAAAATGTACACATTCACATAGTAATAATCTAAGGCTCTGCTTTTTCGCCAATCATCTGATTACTTTCAGTGGACGACTAAAATCTTCGTCAACGTTCATGGACAATATCTGGACAAATTCGACTTCACATTTCAAATAAACATTAGTTGCAAAGTACCATCCGTACACGGCACCGTATCGTGGTTTGACGACGTGACTTCTCGCGTTGGCAGCATGGTGGCACCAGTGTGCATTATGACAGCCCATAGTTGACTGGGTCACATTTAAGAACCATAACACAAGCAGGTTATTCCTAGCTTACTTGGGGATCAGATAGCGTTGTGTGAGATATCCGTGAATATTTATTTATTATTATTATTATTTAAGTCAAATAGCAGACCTATATTCTCCTAACTACTACAAAATTGGGAGAGGCCTCCTTCGATAAGCTGCTGCGATTGACTGGGGTATCCTTCCGAGGGCTTACCCGGGGCTCCCATCCGGAGGCTGTTAGGTAGGATACGTGTGGTTTTTAGCCGGTAGGAGTCCGGCATAGCATCCATGTAGGATTTCCCTCACGATAAAAAAAAGCTGCTGCGATTGATTGATTTGATCACGTTTTGCCATGTAGACACTGATTCTCATATTGTTAGTTTAGCACAAAGGAACACGCAAAGTGGTGAGCGATTTCGCAAGAGATGAAGTGGAAAACCACACAAAACTATTGTTATCTCTACTGGAATTTGAGCTTTAAATTAGACTAATTTATGGTTGAATATCAAGTGCCAACTGGGCCACTCATCTTCCCAATTGTTTTCTTTCATTCCAGCCGGTCAATACTGACCGTAATTCAGACTGCATGCTATGATGACGTTGTAAAGTGACCCAGTTTTATTGTTTACTATCGAGATTGTTTTCCTGGAATGAGATTCTAATGGAGGTCGCCATATGGTAGACAGTAGCAAATTAAAGCGATCGAATCCTATAGTTGTATAACAAAGCTCTTGGAGATGTTTGTTTTTACTTATGTCTGAAAGCGTTTTCAATAGATTATGAGCTATAAATTTAGCGGGTGAATTGGCATAATTGAAGCGTAAATATTTTTTAAACCGGCGTAATGCAAAATATTAATTGACAACGCATGTCTTATAAAGAGTTCTATTTTTCTAAAATTTGCCATTTGTAAAACAGCATTTTTTCATCGGCAATATCATTTAGCAACTTGTGGATAGCTTCATGGATGCTATTCCGGCCTCCTACCAACTAAAACCACAGTAGGAGAGATTTCCCAGGGTTCCCGGTCAATTTTGGCTACCATTGCGGCTTCGGAGAGAGTTGGGTTGCTATCCCGCGTACCGTGGGCTGCAGTGTTATCCTTTTTCTTTCTTGGGGCCTAAGTTTCAACATGCTGTTTTTAGTCTTTGTGTTTAAAACAGCATGTGTAAATTGTAAGTCATAAGTAGTATTCAGTACTTACTTTTATGTCTTTGTAAACTGCAACTTTTGCAACATATTCAAGGTTTATAGAAGTCTCTACAAGTTAAACCTTCAACGCTGTTGTTGTTTGTTACTCATATTTGGTTCATATTAAGCTTTTCTCATTAAACTTTTTACTTTAGATGACGTTCCAGTTTAATAAAAGTAGAGTATTCTGTCTTTGAGTTCCCAAATGCCTACAGTAAGGGTTAAAAAGGGGTCTTAAAGGTGCTTGCAGGGTCGGCATTGCGTAGGTGGCTTCTGGTGTTGCAAACGTTTATAATGGCTAATTTTAACACTTTGCACCGGGTTGACCTTAAGCTTGTCTGCCAGCTTAGTAGTATAAAAAGAGTAGAGACTTCCCAGTCAGTATGATTTTTTTTATATTAGTTAAGTAAGTATCTAAAATTATAGGCGACGGCTAAGGAGTATTTTTTATGACGGTGCATTCTATTTATAGCTATTATTCCTTGTAATTCATATTAAAATAACAAATTAATAACTATATTAACCACAAAACCAGAGATTAATAATTAATAACCTGTTTATTGAGGACAACAATACATTTAATAGGAAATAATGCTGCATACATGGGGGTACTTAAAAAGCAGCCATAGAAAGTTAGTCATTTTAAGATTGGCAGCGCAAACTTATCTTATCTTGAAATTGAACTAAAATACTCACTTTAGATGAGAAGTTTTAGTGTTCAAACATTGTGATGTAAATTATAATCACTACATAGTGGAAAACAAAGTCGCTTTCTCTGTCCCTATGTATGCTTAAATCTTTAAAACTACGCAATGGATTTTGATACGGTTTTTTAATAGATAGAGTGATTGAAGAGGAAGGTTTATGTGTATAATAACATCCATTACTGCCCGTTCGCTCTAACTTTGCCGCTGGCCTAGAGGCGTATACCCGATTTTTTAATAAGACGAAGTAAATTGACAGTAGGGACAACATTGTATGAAGAAGTGACATTAGTTGCTGTCAATTTACTTAGTCCAATTAAAAGTTCGACTTTACTATGGAGCCGAGCGGCAAAGTTAGAGCGAACGAGCAGTAAATAGTATTTGTATTTAGTATCGAAGCGCTCGTGGCCCCGCAGTCTCAGTGTTCTGTAAACGATCACTGTAGTAAGCAACTTTCACTATGGCCAGTCCTTGGATAGGTGACTATTCATGTGACCACTTTGTGACATTTATTTGAGCGTTTCCGTGCTTCGGAAGGCAGGTTAAGCCGTTGGTCCCGGTTGCCATTAAAAATGGCAGTCGTTAAACCAAGTCGAAGGCCTTTTAGGCGGCTTGAAAAATTTTAACAGCAGGCAGTCACAAACTACGCCTGTCCACGTCAACACGGCAATACGGCTCACCACCTATTACGTGAGACAAATCCTAAAAAGGTGAAATGTAGGCATATAATAACATGACTCTGCCTACCCCTTCGGGGACAAAGGCGTGACCATATGTATGTATGTATTTAGTATCAGCATTGCACCCGTGCGAAGCCGGAGCGGGTAGCTAGTTATGTATAATGCATAGATAAGGCAGGCCAGATGGACCGACGACCTGAAGAAGATCACGGCGAGTGATTGAATATGGAAGGCGCTGGACCGTGGATTGTGGAGTAATTTGGGAGAGGCCTCCGCCCAGCAGTGGAATGCCATAGACTATTTTGATGGATTAATTGAAGGCAGGCCCTGGCTTTCTTGGTCAGACATTAAGCATTGCCAGCCTTATGAAAACCTTGTCAGTCGATTGCATTGTTTTCCCTGCAACTTCCCGCTTTTCTGCAAATATTTCATTTTATCTCATTCATCTGTCAATGCCTTCCCAAAACCTAGATTATTGATGCCTCTCACCTAGATGTTTGATATTAAGGGTAGGTAAGCTACCTAACTAAATGCACCCACAAGAAGAGATTTTCAAAACTCTACCCCAAAGGCGCGGAAATTTCATGATGCTGAGCTAAATTTCATGCCGGCGGAGCTTTTATTTTTGCATGCTAACATAAATCGATAAATTCTGTAGGGTTCGAATGAATTATCGAATACAAGAAGTTTTCGAATGATTGAAAATTTACTTAATCTTTCGTTTTTTCGTTTCTTTCCCATGGCACTACCGCTTGGCACTACCAGTAGTGTCAAGTGAAATTTTAGTTTCCCGTGACACTACTGGTAGTGCTACGGGTAATTGTACATTTACATTGGCACTACTGACAACCCTACCCTACCCTCCTTTAAGATCTTCATTTGTTTTATCGATCTTCAATTGTTTTATCGATCTTCAATTGTTTTATCGATCTTCATTTGTTTCATGGGAACACGAGAAAACATGTTCGCTGGTTGATATTTCTGATATTTAGTAGATAGGTAAGTGCCTAATTGGTAGTGCCATCGAAAATTTCACTATAGGTATGCATTTAATCAACCAATAAGTACTGGTAGTGCCGAAAGAAACGAATCTTTCGAATACGTAAAGTACGTACCAGTTTGAATGCATAAACGTTCAACTACAAGATGACTTAACCATTGCGCTAATCCATTTCGGATGATAAAACTAACGTAACTACGTCTACACATGTCAAATCTTAGCATAGTTTAGATAAAAGTAATCTTACACTGGTTTACGTAACCTAATTTGCGTGACAGTAGAATTAAGTCACATTATATCACATTGGGTATGGTTTCCTTGTCAAAAATTAGGTTGAAAATTCTATACCTACTCGACAGTTGAAATTCGATTGATTTGACTGCCTCGGCCCTCGTTGGTCTAGTGATCGTATAGTCGAATTGCTGATCACTGGTGCTTTAAGGTTTGATTCCCAATACAGGATATAACATGTTTACGGGGCGTTTGTCTGATCCATACCTAAAAATTCATCTGAGATGGAACATATTTCTATATTTACGAGTAGGTACAAAAAAAAACATATCAGCTCACTATGGGATCAAATCGCGAATTGTTATAAATACTACCAAAACAGTGAGTATCTATACACCAATCCACTGCTGTCCATGCCAATAAAGTTGCGCAGCGAGCAATGGAACGGGCTATGCTTGAAGTGTCTCTGAGGGATAAAATCCGAAACAATGTTATCCGTCAGAGAACCAAAGTGGTCGACATAGCTCGCAGAGTATGCACTTTGAAGTGGCAGTAAGCTGGCCACATCTGTAGGAGAACCGATGGTCGATGGAGCAAACGAGTTCTGGAGTGGAGACCACGACTGAGAGAGGCCTACGTTCAGCAGTGGACTGCTATATGCTGATTTTATTTGATAGAATCCACTGCTAGATCTCGTCATAACACATGCACTAGTGCCTGCCGTATCCAATAGCTCCCTGCGACATACAAGATGTCTCTCTGCGTAACTCTACATAATCGCAAAATAGGTTAATAAACGGTTTTTCGCACTACTATACGTTGCACTGCATTCGATCTAATTACCTTTTATCAAATTCTTTAAAATTATAAAGTACGACAATATTCTCTGATTTTGAAACTGTCCGGTTAATGAATTTAGGAATGTTGAACATTATAGATACCTATTTGCTCTAAGCAGTATAATATACTGCCTATTTGCTTTAAGCAGTATAATATACTGCTTAGAGCAAATAGGTATCTATAATGTCAAAAACGTATTTGTATTACAAAGGCACTGTAAAGATTTTTAGGTCAACATTTGATTCCTAATTTCATTAACCGGACAGTTTCAAATCAGAGAATATTGTAATATACCATATTATGGTGTAATAAATTATATTTGCGACAGGTATTTCTCAAGTTTATTGATTTATGAGTTCAAAGCTGCCACATAGACGGAGATTAATTGATTCAATAGTGGCATATCCCATAAACCTGCATAATGTGCTACAGTTTAGAAATAGTTCTGATCATAAATTTAAGTTCCAATTGTAATTATATTAATGTACCTAGTCTCGTTTTTAACAGACTTCAAAAAAGAGGAGGTTCTCAATTCAACGGTATTTTTTGTTTTTTGTTTGTTACCTGGCTTTCCTTCCTCTTGACTTCAACATTATTATTAATAATTTTTGATATGTAGTTCAGAAATTAGGAGTATCTCAACTTTCGGTAATGTGAGGGTAAATCATAAAAGAGCTTAATGATTAAGGCTATTGTAAAATAATTCAGTCCGCGCCGAAGGCGTGGGTTGAATTGTTTTAGAATAGACTTAATCTTTAAGCTCTTTTATGATTAAGCAAACAGGGCCGTTTCACACGCTGCTTGATGAGACTCATGAAGAAGTACCCTACTTTCGTACACCTCATGTGACGTAAACGAAGTTGCGAGGGTCAGCTAGTACCTTTTAAGACCGCTTCCGATATATACTGTACATTATTCAAAAAAACCGAGGCTTAAATGTACCCTGAACTGGGAATCCCTTATCGGATTTTACTCTATGATTGCTACGGTCGCACAAAGGGGAGAATGGACGCCACGCTTGTTGAGCGAGTACGGTAGTAAAAAGCCGTAGTTTATTTCATATCAAAAAATATTACTAAGTGCACAAACAATTGTACCTACTGGTTAAACAAGCCTAGGACTTCGTCCCGTACTACAAAATAATTTTTTAAAGAAAACAATTTCAAGGTTATGGTCTGTTTTCATTTCATACCTTTATTTTTGATGTAACCGTCTCCTATATCCCGAACCTGTTACACTAAAAGGTGCTGGACTTTTATTTGAAGGCTAGGGACCTTAAAATAAAAAGTCATTCTCAGAAGTTAGTTTTCCGAGATAATAGAGGGTTTTCATAATGGTGTTTATTTTCGTTTCAGCGTACCTCGGCGATGACATGGCGAAAACGATACAGTTCTGCTGCAACGAGGGTCATCAGTACGCCAGAAACAACCACAACTGCCAGGGAAGTTTCCCCAAGTCGCCAGAAGTGCCACCTTCCTTCGCCTCCATGTGCGGTTTGGCACAAAGCCAATGCTGTAACGAGTATTTTACGTAAGTAGATATAGAGAAATATCATCTTCATCTTTCTGTGGGATCTGTGAGAGGAATGCCTTTTTTTTTTTTTTTTTTACGTGAGGGAAAATCCTCATGGATGTTATGCCGGACTCCTACCGACTAAAAAACCTCACGCAACGCCCAACAGCCTATGGTTGTGAGCCCCGGGTAAGCCCTCGGAAGGATGTCCCAGGACTCCCAACAGACCTACAGCCGCCTCTGCAGCCTCGCCCAGGGGGTGGTTCGGGTGCTAATCCGCGTCTTTGGGGGTGGGTTTCGGGTGTGATCCCGCTTCTAAGGGGGACGTGCGTGAGTTCCTCACGTCACGCTGCCGTCATGGGCCTGCTTCTGTAAGGACGGTCAGCGACTCTCTCACCGTCCTCAGACCCCCGGTCATGGAGGCCGATAGTCCTCGGCGAAGACACGTCGGCGGCGTCCAGGCCGCCGACTGCGGAACTCGGGGGGAAGAGTTCTCTCCCGTACCCGCCCCGCCGCCTCTTTCACGAGCATGACCTGCTCGCAGAAAGAGGCGGCGCAGTCCCACTTACTCCCGCTGGAGAGCATGGCTCGCACCATGGTCTCGAGCGAGAGAGTGTCCACGTCCAGACCCACTACGAGGACCTAGCGCTGTTGCGCCCATGCTGTGCACTCCGCCAGCGTATGGAGCGCTGTGTCATCGCTGCGGTCCTCGCAGTGCTGACACTCGGCCGGAGGAATGCCTCCTAGTAAAAGGGAGGATACTCTTGATCAGGCCTGGCAGGCCCCGTTTGAACGGTTAATAACTAACTAAATCTTCAACTATTCTTAGCAGTACCTTCATACCGGATTATAACTTAAACCAATATTTACATAGAGTTTCCTCGTTTTGCGATGGCTAAATACATTACAATGAATTAGCGGTTAGGAATTTACAACAAAGTTTAGTGATGTAAATATAACCGGGTTCTTTTGCCACTATTTAGTACAAGGTTTTAGTCAGACATACCTACTAGCCTATCTATACTAATATTATAAAGAGGAAAGATTTGTTTTTTTGTTTGTTTGTTTGTAACGAATAGGCTCCGGAACTACTGGACCGATTTGAAAAATTCTTTCACTGTTGGGAAGCTACACTCTTTGCGGTGAACATAGGCTATATTTTTCCCACGGGAACGGGAACTACGCGGGTGAAACCGCGTGACGTCCGCTAGTCAATACTAATATTATAAAGAGGAAAGATTTGTTTTTTTTTATTTGAAAAATTCTTTCACTGTTGGGAAGCTACACTCTTTGCGGTGAACATAGGCTATATTTTACTCCAGTATTCCCACGGGAACGGAAACTACGCGGGTGAAACCGCGTCATGTCCGCTAGTATATTATATTATTACTAGCTGCTGCCCGCGGCTCCGCCCGCGTGGAATGTTGTTCCCGGTCACTTAGGGGTATGAAAAATAGATGTTGGCCGATTCTCAGACCTACTCAATATGCTCACAAAATTTCATGAGAATCGGTCAAGCCGTTTCGGAGGAGTATGGCAACGAAAACTGTGACACGAGAATTTTATATATTAGACTAGCTGTTGCCCGCGACTTCGTACGCGTGAAAATTGTTACAATGCCAATTTGATTGCTCTCTGCTTAGCCCCTAGGATACGAAGCGTGATAATATATAGCCTATTTTAACACCCTACCCCTAGGTAATATTTGTGCAAAATTTGAATCAAATCTATTGAGTACTTTTCGAGATCCTTCCGGACAAAGCAAAGCAAACAGACAAACAGACAAACAGACAAAAAATTTTCTAACTATATTTTCGGCTTCGGTATCTTATGTTGAACACCCAGCGAGTATTTTTTTTTAAATATTTCCAATGTACAGTTTTGACTTTTCTATCATTTTATTATATGTATAGATAATACCACAAGCTTTAGTAATATGGGGTCAGATTGACCAGGAAAATTATTTATATCGACTTTGCGGAGTGTTTATTTTAAATCTATGTTAAATTACTTGAGTTAGAGCACGTAGTAATCATATCTTTATGAAACTACGATCACAATAGTGTTCCGAAAAGCGTTCCTCATAAAAATCACAAAAGTGAAAATTCACATACTTACGCATTTCTAGTATCATGAGAGAGAAAGGTTAAAGGTTCTTGCAGGGTCGACAGTGTTGCAAACGTCCGCCGTAAGGTGACCACTTTCCAAGCCTTGTCTGCCACCTCATTGGGATAAAAAACAAATCTTTCGCAAAAGTACCCATGACATATAGAAAGAAAACTTTAAGTAAAACCGTACTACCAAATCGTCTGACCAGCGGGAACAGCGTATCTATAGTAAGGCGAAAACTACCCTCAAAAATGAATTGTTTGATCCATTCGGGAGGCCTATATCCAACATTGGCTGTCAAATACAATATTTTATATTTGCAGAAAGAAAAATGACTGCGACACTGGTATTGATACTTCAGTAAGCACTGGTAGCTGCGAATCCACCGAGGACATCAGCAAAGTAAGTAACGGATTCACTTGATCTTTGATATAAAAACATCCCAACTTAATATTATAAATGCGAAAGTAACTCTGTCTGTCTGTCTGTCTATCTATCTGTCTGCCTGTCTGTTACGCTTTCACGCCTAAACGGCTGAAGCGATTGAGATGAAATTTGGTGTAGGGATGGTTCGAGGCCCTGGGAAGGACATAGGCTACTTTTTAACCGACTGCGCAAAAGGAGGGTTATGATTTTACGCGATAACGACTTCTACGCAGTCGAAGCCGCGGGGAACAGCTAGTTAGAAATAATTTGAAAATCAATGAGTAGGTATGATAACTCAATCATAAATTTTAAATATGGAAAAAGTATCGGTTTGGAGCTGGATTCAAACATGCGTCTTCTCACGTACCGCGCAAGACGCTTAACCACCGGCCACCGAAACCTTACTCGGAACCGAAAAATTCTTCCTCTTACGTCTTGGAGCGTCAAAGGCACCATCTTTAGCGAGGAGCGTCAAAGTGGGTAATTGGGGATTGTTATCACATAACTAGCTCACTGATAACATTCATCAATGTTTGCTTTTAGTTTTCACAACGTGACAATGTTGTATTTTTAAATCTTCCTTGTTGACACAGCAACTACAGTTAGATATAAAAGCACATAATGAAAAAAATAACAAACGCACTAGTTGCCCCTACAATTTTTGAAGGTCTCCCTCGAATTCGGAATGCCATCATCAGATTTTAACCTCCTTGTAATTGGACCACTTTGGACATAATATCTACTTCCAAACAAAAATGACAATCGATTCATAAACGTACAGAATAAAAAATATATATACGGTTTAATTAAGTAACTTCCTTCTTTTTTTAAGTCGGTGAAAATGACAATACAATGAACGACTCGACTTAGAGAAGGACTTAAAATTATAAAACGGGACTCTATTTATGAGACTTGGCTGTCCGTCACGAGGCTGGATCTCAGGAACGGTGATAGTGAGAGAGCTGACGGACGGACCTCTACACCCACCTCTTCTGTTGACTAGTTCTGTTGGCAGAACTACTGATAATTTTATTACCATTAGTTCTATGAATTATAAGACTATGCTTTACACCTGACTTACGTAAACACCTGTACTGTTGAGTAGTTCTGATGGCAGGACTACTGGTAATTTTATTCCCGTTAGTTCTGTGACTCATAAGACTATGCTTTTACCCGCGACTTATCTTTCAACTATTCCCACTTGTTCTGTTACTTAGCAAGGGAAGTCAATAGAAGTAGAAATAAAAACAGATGAAGATCGACAAAACAAATGAAATATATTTCTGTTACCGCGACTCTTTCACGCTCAAAACGCTGAACGGATCGGGCTGAAATTTGATACATTATAGTCTAGAATAACACATAGGCTACTTTTTATCCCGGTATAAGTTCCCACGGGAACTTTTACGCGGGCGAAGCTGCGGGCATCAGCTAGTTGTAAATAACTTTTACTTTTTTTAAAATTTGTCCGAGACTTCTTTAACCTTTACCTACTGTTATTTGGTGCTTCAGGTATGTTGTGATGACTGTGCAAGAGGCGCTTCACTGGGAGCATCTAAGGGACCAACGGCTTGTCAGAAGAATCTTCGTGGGACCAATGCAGACCAATTGCTCGCTCATGACGCTTTCGGAAAATGTTGTGAGGTAATTTACAGCAGTAATGAATAAAAGATGCTAATATGGGTCATTCTTGATTGAGACATAATGAAAATACCTATAAATATGTAGTAAATACCTATCGACTGCCTCTGAGGCGTAATCGGTAGTGATACCGCCTGCGGCGCTGCTGGGTTCGATTCCTGGGTCGGACCAAATATTTGTGTGATCCACAAATGTTTGTTTCGGACTTTGGGTGTTTTCTATGTATAATATGTATGTATTTAGAAATACAATACGGATGTATATCAGTCGTCTAGATCCTATAGCACAAGCTTAATATTAGCTTAATTTGGGCTATTTACATTCCAATCGTTTAATTTTTTATTTTAGAGCTTTTAAAATTTGAAGATAAAAAACTGTCCGTTAAAAAATTATGTATGTTTTAAGTGCAATCAGAAATTCCTTTTTAGCCCCTCTCTATAAAATAGATTGCAGAGGGACTTATGGCGAGACGTGTGTCTGTAGTCTGTGACTCTGTTGCATTATATTACGTCACTAGGTCACGTGGATCATCTGTTCAAAGTTTGAAATAAAACAAAAATGAAAAAGTCAATGGGATTGAACTTTCACTTTCACAGAGGGGCAGTTGGGTGAGACCGTTTCACGACTTCTTGTCATTTGTTGCTCGGTGTTGCTTTGTTATCAATTTTATGCAACGCTTAGGGTTTTAACAATGGTTCAAAACCTAGGCGTTGCAGGTGCCATAGGTTGGCCTCTGCCCTGATCAAATATATGATTCTTTTGATTATTGATATCAGTCGTCTAGATCCCATAGCACGAGCTTATATTAGCTTAATTTGGGCTAGATGCTGTAGTGTGATTGTCCACAAATATTAATGTATTATTTATTTTGGAAACGAAGCTCTAAGTCTTGCGTCTTTAATTTGTTCTATGATGATAACTAAAAGTAAACGCCCAGTTTTCTGTTAGAATAATGGTTTTTTTTTTCAAATATTTGTGGACATTCACACACAACATCATCTAGCCCAATATAAGCTTATGCTATGGGATATAGACGACTGATATACATACTTATATATTTCTAAATACATATGATACATAGAAAACACCCAAACTCCGAAACAAACATTTGTGGATCACACAAATATTTGGACCGACCCGGGAGTTGAACCCAGGACCTCCAGGGCCGCAGGCGGTATCACTACCGACTACCCCATAGAGGCAGTCTATTGTCAGTGTCAATGACTTATCAATAAGAACAATAGTGTCTTATTTAAAATCCATTATTAATATTCATAAATAACTCCTTCTTTCAGAAAGCAGCGTTAGGCTGGAAAGAAAACACTTCACAGAAAAGTTCAAACGCGATAACGTTATCTAGTAAGTGGTTTTTATTCTAACCAATGTGTACTTTCTATAAGTAGCCATCTTATTTGTTAATGTGAGATAATGATAGAGTAGTGTCAATAAAGAAAACATTATCTGCAATTAAGACGCGCAATTTGGTGTGTGCGCAAGTGTTGATAAAAAGAGTGATGAATGAAAGTGAAGGAAAAATGTGGAATGTTCATGCAGGATTTATGAAAGGAAGGGGCTGCACAGATCAGGTCTTCTCCTTACGATACGATACGATACTTATCATAGAAAAAGTTTGAGTCAGTGAGAGTGCTTGTGTCAGGATCAACGGAGCTTGCACGGACTTCTTTAACATAGAAAAGTGTGTGAGACAGGGTTGTGTAGCGTCACCGTGGCTGTTTAACCTGTACATGGACAGTTGTTTGAAAGAATTGCGAGAGAGTTGATACGGTCTAAAACTGAAAGAGCTGACCATCAAATGCCTCCTGATGAATATGCTGACAATCAGGTGATCTGAGCTTCATCAGCGCAGGAGTGGGTCTGTTCAGAGTTCTGGGACATCCTTCCGAGAGCTTACTAGGCGTTGGGCGTTACGTGAGGTTTTCTAGGCGGTAGGAGTCCGGCATAGCATCCATGGGGCTTTTCCCTCACGTTAAAAGAGCCATAGTGAAAGTTGCTTACTGCAGTGATCCTTTATAGCACACTGAGTCCTTATCTATTCTTTTAGCGCCAAGGAACTGAACCCTAAGAAGGAGCCTTTTCTGCTAACGCAAAAGAGTACATAGTGTGCGGGTAATGGTAACATTACCCGCACACTATGTACTCCTTTGCGTTGGGAATCGGGCATCATACTTTCCCAACGATTTGACCGAATTACACCAGTCTATGATAGGGCAACTAATATGAGCTGCCGAACTGTGTCTAAATTACACTTTGCACAATAATAAAAACCTACTATTAATTGCAGCACTTCCTTCGACTTGCGAAGATTATGCTCCAAACGAATTGTGCGCCCACCACTGTATTCCAGTACCGGGCTCGTATCGGTGCGAGTGTAACCCCGGCTTTATGCTCATGACTGATGGGAGGAACTGTAAAGAGGTAAGAAAATTGTACAAAATATTTACGTTCTTGGTCCTTTGTAACATAGCTTGACTTGCCTCTGTGGCGCACCCGGTAGTGATACCGCTTGCGGCGCTGGAGGTCGTGGGTTCGATTCCCACCGGAGACAAATATTTGTGTGACCCATAAATGTTTGTCTCAAGAGTCTGGGTATTTCTATGTATAATAATATGTATGTATTTAAAAGTATATAAGTATTAATATCCGTGGTCTGATACCCATAACACAAGCAGGTTATTCCTAGCTTACTTTGGGATCAGATAGCGTTGTGTGAAATGTCCGTGAATATTTATTTATTATTTGTAACATAGCAACCGATATAATTCATGCACTTTGGCTCTGTAAACCAAAAGAGATGATTTCTATGCAAAACAAACTCATTTTGTACCATAAAAGAAATTGCGAATGCAAATGTTTGATGCTATAGCTCGTTCGCTCTAAGTTTGCCGCTGGCGTAGAGGTGTAGAGGCGTAGTATGGGAGGCGACTGGCAAACTTAGAGCGATCGGGTAGTAAATGTTCTGAACCTTACTTTGAATATGGTTGACTTAAAAGTTACTGAAGATTTCGCAACTGGTTTCGGCGCAGTTCAAATAGCGTAACTGGTTGGAGCGTTGGTTATAATCACTAAAGGCCGAATCCCGTCCTAACCGAAATTGTTCTTTTTCGTAATAAGAATGCTTAGTATGATTCTGTGTGTTCATACTTCCAGGTCACTAAGAACAGGTGCAAGCCTCGAAATGACTGCCATCATAAGTGTAACGATAACGGAGTGGAAGTCAAGTGCTCCTGCAGGCGAGGGTATGAACTAATGCCCGATGGAAAGTCTTGTCAAGGTTGGTTGTTATAATCTAACTGATGGTGGTTACAAGTACCAACTTGGTATTACCAAATTAGGCTACAATGATACCTATCAAGATCTTTAGGGTCCACGCCAATTTTAGCCTGCAAATGGTGTGCCTGCTGACTAATGGACAAAGCGAAGGAAAACTCAAAGCAAAATCCTGCACTGACCCGTCTGGTCCTCAGATTCTGAAAAAAAAGCTGGTGACTACTTTCAAAACAGCAAAGAGTGCGAACAGAGTTGCTCTACTGCATTCTCAAGCAATAGTTTGTGATTTTTAGTTTAAATTTTTGTAAATAGAGCACAAAAAGAAAAGCCCGTCGAGTTTCTTGCCAGTTCTTCTCAAGCGGGCCGCGTTCCGAACTGGTGATATGTACTATTTGCATTGTATTCATTGACGTGTCGCAAGTGCCTATGTATTAGGATTATGCGAAATAAATGTTTTTTTGAGTTTGAGTTTGAGTTTTAACAGCAAAAAGTTATAAGTGACCATTAGATTGAATGTTCTAAATTTTGCCTGATCACGCTGTCTTTGAAAAGCCTGGGGTTTATAAGAAGGAAATCACAAGCGCTTGTAAAGAGGTCCGACATTTTGTCGAACTGAAGACAAAATATTATTTAAATATGTGCTTGATAAACTTAATTTCTTATTCCAGATATAGACGAATGTCAGCTAGATCAGCCGGTGTGTTTACCTGGCACCAAGTGCAAAAATATGCAAGGTTCTTATCGCTGTATACCAGACAAGAAGCATAACAATAATGCTGAGAAGGGAAAATGTCCACCAGGATTCACCAGAAATATTGAAAAAAGAACGTGTGACGGTAAATGATTTTACTTACTCAATCTGTCTTCTGCATTCAGCCCTCAGGTCAACAATTCATTGGCTGGGAATTTTCGCCGATTGAACGCTCCGTGTAGTCTTCAATAAAATTAAGTCTTTTTAGCTCTATCACCGGTTCTTCGTATCAACACCTAGTCTCCCCTCTTTTTCGTCTTTTTCGTATAAAATTTACCTGGGTAGGTAGATACCACAAATTAGAGATAGCACATATGGAAAACTCATGTATGTACTTTTTTTCACACCTACCCTCTGCTACACACACTCGCGCACAAATCAGTATCGAAAAGTCGGTTGAGGAGCGCCTGACCTCGTGTCAGTATGTAGGTTTCCATCTGTACTATCTCTAATTTGTGTAGATACTTACCTAAACTGAATTTCTGAAGAATCTCGAACTACCCTCAAATATAGACAAAACCTAGCAACTTTTATTCATAGTCGTTATTTTGAAAAAAGTTAATTTAAGTAAAAACAAAATGTCTTAGCCCTACGTGCTAAGTAATGATAGAAGCTTTTTTTATAACATTATCAATTTTTAGCCCGTCTCTATAAAATAGATTGCAGAGGGGCTTATGTTGCATAAAACTACGTCACTAGGTCATGTGAATCATCTGTTCAAAGTTTGAAATAAAACAAAAGTGACAACGTCCAACGGATTGAACTTTCACTTTTACAATAAACGTTTTAGAGAGGGACAGTCGGGTGAGACCGTCTCACGGCTTCTTGTTTGTTTTTCAGATATAAACGAATGTCTCCTACCAAATCCACCATGTCCTTCCTATATGTGTGAAAATACGGTCGGAGGATATCGATGTGGTGGGATTTCAGGAGACCCTGAGCATGTGAGCAGTTCTCCACGATCGACCGATGAAGATCGATGCCCTCCTGGATTTAGAATAGGAGCTAATGAAGAGTGTGAAGGTTGGCTACAATTTTAAAATATGGTTACTTTTAACGAATCATAAATTATTGAAATTTAATATAACTCAGTAATAAGTCATAAAACCAGTCATATCAAATTTATTTTATAAATAAAATAACCCACGCTGATCATTACCGGCCCAATGGGGCCGCAAAATCGACTGACTGAAGGAGACAGACCGTAAGGTAACTCTAACCCTTAGACCATATAACACGGGACTAGCCTTTGCGAACCACCGCATACAAAAATATTCTGCCAGTTTTCATACAAATGAAGGGGGAAACACAAAGACATATAAAATTTCATTGCATTTAAAAATGTATTTATCGACAAACGCGTAATGTCTGTTGTGTGTTAATTGTTATTGTACAGTCAACTACAATGTAATGTACTAGTTTAATCATATAAAATGATGTACTGATGTACAGGCTTTTCATAAAGTCAAAAGACCAAATGGTCATGTGCAATGGCAGAAAACAATGCTTAAGTAAGGCGCATCCTGTGGTTAGATGATCTAAGCTCTAACCACATTACTACGCTCAACACGGCGGTTTCTAACCTCAAAATGTCAAACCATTTGACTTGATTTCATTGATTTTGACAGTTTGATGACACTTTGAGGTTAGAAACCGCCGCGGTAAACCGCAAATGCGGCCCCAGGCTAAGCCCGATGCCGCATTTGCGGTTTACCGCGGCGGATTCTAACCTCAAAATGTTAAATTCTTACTTCAATCTGTCAAAACCAATGAAATCAAGTCAATGGTTTGATATTTTGAGGTTAGAAACCACAGCGGTAACCGCAAGTGCGGCCTCAGCGTAAGTCGACCCCAAGAACGATCTAGAGCTGGAGTTATTTGCTGTTGTCTTTGATCTTCGTTGCCACGAAATAATCTGCGAAATATTGTTATTAATCTTTCTCCTTAATTGTAACTTCTTTAGAGAAAGATTTTTTTGTGTGTTCATGTCACCTAAAATATGTGAAATATTAGGAATGCCATCGGACTATACATACCACTATCTGAACTTCTTTTTTTCTTCAGATGTTGACGAATGCGAAACCCAGAAGCATGACTGTAACCTGATGTCTCAATTTTGCATCAACAAGCATGGTTCATTCTACTGCCAAGACAAAGCTTCCAAACATTGTCCTCCTGGATTCAAAATAAATGTGGAGACTAATAAATGTCATGGTAAGCATTTTCGAGCGATAAATAAATATTTGTGGACAATCTCACACAACATTATCTAGCCCAAATTAGGCTAATGTAAGCTTGTGCTATGGGATCTAGACGACTGATAGACATACTTATATATTTGTATACAGGGTGAATTTTTGTAAAGGGCTTGGATGGCCAAATCCTTTAGTTTGCCGTATGTCATTACTTCCCAGAATAAGATCCTCAATAGCAACACTATCGTATGGTATAATAATGTAGGGTGTGGTTTTTTTTTTCAAAATCAATGGGTTCGATTCCCAGCTAGGATTATCGGATTTTCAAAAATCTAATGATGAGGTTTTAAGTTTCATCAAAATCGGGCTCGTGACTCCTTTGAGCATTTTTCGCTATTCCTTATAGTTTCGGATTCGGCCACCTAATCCCTTTTGAAAAATTCACCTGATAGAAAACACTTAAACTCCGAAACAAACATTTTTGGATTACACAAATATCTGGACCGAGCCCCTTCGAACCCAGGACCTTTAGCGCGGCAGGCGGTAACACTACTGAATGCGTCACCGAGCCAATCAGCATATTATTATGTGTAAGACGCGTGCGATATAGGAAATTCCAGGAAATCCCTCTAGGATTTATTTCCTTCCTGAAGTTTCGACTAAAGGCTTAATAGGTACTTTAAAAAAATAGTCTCAGCAATATACGTTAGAGGGTGTGGCGATGATTTTCAATACCCGTTTTCATATTATGAGCCTTTTTTTAAGTGAGGAAAATCCTATAGGGATGCTACGCCGGACTCCTACCGACTAAAAATCAAACTTTTTCTGCATAATATCTACAGTTGGGAGCCCCGGGTAAGTCCTCGCAAGGATGACCCCAGGATTATATCATGAGCCTAACAGAGAATTTAATCACAACGGCTCACGAAAACCGAAAAATACTCACAGAACTTTCTCAGTTTCATTCTAATAATGGTACTTCAATATTTTTGAAAATTACACCTATTTTACATGTCTTATAAAAGATACCATCATAATATTGCATAAATATCATCTCTCTATCATTCACTTACAACTTTCTTATATACCAAAAGTACAATTTTGAATTCCCTGTAAACCTGGCGTTATCCTCTAAGATAACACCTTTCAAATTACAGATATCAATGAATGTGAGGACGCGGAAGAAATTTGCCGGCCGGATCAAATCTGTGTCAATCAGCTTGGGCAGTACAATTGTAAAGCTAAGGAAGAAGAAAGGTATGTTCGATAATTTACATTTTGTCTAACCTGTTAACTAACGACTTCTCGTGCATTAAGAGCCTACCAGACGCCAAATTGTTAAAAGAAGACAGAAGATATACATTTTACCGTGCAAGAAAGAGAGAGACGCGATCGGTTTTTGTACGCTTTTAACGAAATAAATTAATTATAAAAAAAACTATAACCAATATGAAAAAAATGCTCTAGTGCAAATGAAGATTTTACTATTGTCTTTCTTATAAATATTTTATATTATAAAAACAACATAGAACATACGAGATCTAGCTTAAAATTTCACGTTTTCGAGGTATTTTCAACACAAAAATCTATCGAGGATTTAATCAGTAATCGTGTTTCGAGCCTAGAGCGTGTTTAGTTCATAAATCATAAATCATAAAATCGTTTATTGCCAAAAAAAACCACGTACAGAACAGCTGTTAAATCATCTTATGGACTAAATAATTCAGATACAGGTTATGGCAAAAGGTTGCAACTCAGCGAATGCTTCTTGTCAGTATGCTAACAAGTAGCGCTGATTTTCAGTTGCACCATAGAAGAGTTCAGAAAAATTAAAATTAGAATACAAAAATATATTCTATACACCAATCGAAAAAATACTAACATATTAGGACATAATTCCATAAAAAAAAACAATAAAAATTGTATATTATACAACAATCAGAAAGTGAAAAATAAAATCAAACATATTATCTCATATTTATAGTAAAGGCGTGCGCGCGTGTGTTTGTGTGTGTGTGTGTGTGTGTGTGTGTGTGTGTGTGTGTGTGTGTGTGTGTGTGTGTGTGTGTGTGTGTAATTTTGAGTCTTTCTTAAAAATAATATTTTAATTTGTCGTCAACCATGTAGCGTTGTTTCAAGTTCTCAGCGGTACGTTGTCTCCTTAGCAGAGCACTTTTGTATTTGCTTTTAAAATACGCTCCACTCACTTTTAGTCGTAGTGGCGGTGGAAGGTCGTTCCAGATATTTGCCGCAGCGAACTTGAAACAACCTCGGTATAGTTCATGAACTGAAGTTGTCTGTGTTCAATTTTTAATTCATCAGACCTCACGAGTCCTGAGATCTAGATCAAAGTAATAGTCTGTTTGGCGTCATATGGACTCTTAAGAAAGAAACTTCACCTGTTTCAGAAAACCTTACTCCTGCCCTGACGGTATGAGAAAGAAACCCGGCAGTCTTTATTGTGAAGGTACATACATTTTTAAAATGTTTATATTTGCACGCCTTTATCCCCGAAAGTTTATAAGCACAGGCATAGTACGTATGCCCAAACTTCATCATTGGATTTAGTTCCACGTAAAAAACCGGTTAGCCTAATAATGACGCCTTTATCCCCGAAGGGGTATGCAGAGGCATAGTAGTCAGTATACGCTCACATTTCACTTTATAGTTTTATGTCCCTCGTAATAGGTGGTGAGCCTATTGCCGTGTTGAAATGGACAGGCGCAGGTCACCGCGACCCGCGGTTATAAATTTTCAAGCCGCCCATAAGGCCTTCGACTTGGCTTAAACCGGGCAACCGGGTTTCATTTCGAGATTTCCTTCGCAACGCAATTAAGCTTTTTGCGGAAGTGTTCCCTTAGTCGCCTCTTACGACACCCTCGGGATGTATTGGGCTGGCGACATTTTGTACTCTTACCCGTCGAAACAGGGGCCCCGGGACGGGGGTGGAGCCTATTGCCGTATTAAAATTAACAGACACAGGTTGTGACTACCCGCTGTTGATATACTTCAAACTGCTATTCAACTGAACCGATTCGGCATATTTTTTTTTACATCACAAAAGTGGCAGACAAGCATACGGCCCCACCAGATGTACCTGTAGTCACCGCAGCTTAAGGATGTTTGCAAGACCTTGGCTAAAAAAGGCTTATGTTGAGAGATGACACCAAATGCGGAAAAAAACAATAACTCTACTATATGAGCGATGTATTCTTTTCCTATACTTTCTTGAATAAAACCTTAATTATGTTATCTTAGACATCGACGAGTGTGCCGAGGGGCTGCACATCTGTGACATGTACCAGCATTGCCTGAATACTAACGGGAGCTACGACTGTCACTGTAAGCTGGGCTACGAGTTGGATGTCACCACGCAAGCTTGTGTCGGTACGGACTAGAAGATAGCTGATACCCACAAACACACCACAAATACACACGCACACATACTAACACAAATTTTCCCAAAAACCATACAACGTCAGGGTCAAACCCAACCTCACCTGCGAGTGGTGACCTACGGAATAGCAGGCAATGTCATGGCGCACAGAAAAGAAAAACTAAACATTTTTTTTTGTACGTGAGGGAAAATCTTCATGGATGTTATGCCGAACTCCTACCGACTAAAAAACCTCACGTAACGCCTAACAGCCTACGGTTGTGAGCCCCGGGTAAGTCCTCGGAAGGATGTCCCAGGACTCCCAACAGACCTACGGCCGCCACTGCGGCCTCACCCAGGGGGTCGTTCGGGCGCTATCCCGCGTCCTTGGGGGGTTTAGGGTGTGATCCCGCTTCTAAGGGGAGTGAGTATGCGTGAGTTCCTCACGTCACGCTGCCGTCATGGGCCTGCTTCTGTAAGGACGGCGCAGTCCCACTTACTCCCGCTGGAGAGCATGGTCTCGAGCGAGAGAGTGTCCACGTACAGACCTACTACGAGGACCTGGCGCTGTTGCGCCCACGCCGTGCACTCCACTAGCGTATGGAGCGCTGTGTCATCGCTACGGTCCTCGCAGTGCTAACAATCAGCCGTGGATTCCTGGTGGCTTCGCCACAGATACCTACCGAAGCTATAACTAAACTACCCTCTTAGATATGGTCAGTGTCCTTAAAGATTGAATAATGATTTCCCCTATGATTATCAGTATCTTTTTTTTTTTATAGACGTGAACGAATGTGCTACATGGCAACACAACTGCATTCCACAATACCAGAGATGTGATAACACTGTGGGATCATTTCTCTGCGTGAGGATAGCATCTTGCGGCACTGGATATGTTCTGCAGCACGCCACTGGTGAATGTGAAGGTGAGTTTGATTTGATAAATCAATATTGAGTGTCGATTGCTTGGCTTATAACCCCAAAGATAATGTCTACGTAAGTAATGATAGGGCAGTGGTAGTGGTTTTGTAAGAGAAATGGAAATGATAACAGCAAAAGAAGCCGACCAAGCTGAATACGGGCAAATTCGACTCCGTTCGTTTACATTTTAGTCGTTTGCGCGATTTCCATTGGCAAACGAATTCCAGCTAACGACCAAGTGTAAGCCCTGTCAACCCTGTGTACACCGCTATGGTAAGGTCTCTTCGATCCCGGGGATCACAGTGACCTCTCAGTTTTGATTTTTTATTATTTGTTGCATTCTATGCATTTTTTACTCTGTATTTACTAAAAATAATTTCCATTTACAGATATTGACGAATGTGCGCTTGGCACTCATAACTGCGGGTCGGGATATTCCTGTTTTAACGTCCGAGGTTCTTTCCGATGTGTACGTAGACGCGCGTCTACGACCTCCACGACTCCTGAACCTGAATACGAATACGTTTATTATGACGAGTAAGTACATGATCATATTAAATTGAATTCTTTCTCACTATTTCTTTGATGTGCGGTATCCTCACGGGTTTCACGTCATCGCTAACCATCGGTGAGACGACTATATTCTAATCAAACAGACTAAAACCAGCGTCATCTTCCTGTCAGTGTTCCTAAAGACCCGGGTACTTCCATGGAATAGGTCTTAACCTTTCCTGTGTTGAATTCAAAATAAGATACATTTTCCAAATGTCCGCATCTGTTGAATTCAATATTTGAACACTTTTGGCGCCAAACAGTTCGGGCTCTTCTAGCTCAGGCTGTACTATCCCGATCCTGCTCAAATTTTTATGGAGTGTTCTTAGACAGAAACGGGACAAGTATGTAGTACATTGTATGTCTGTCTGTCACAGCTGCACCTCATGATTCTCTATTCCTTGCTATGTCTCGCATCTGTGTAAGTATCTCCTAGAGATACCTTGCCGTCAGACAGTTTGCGGTCTTGTAGCGCAAAAAGTACTATCTCTATCCTGTTCAAATTTTTATGGAGTGTTCCAAAAAATATCTCTCACCCTCACCTAATCGAAACCATCGTATGGTCATACTATTTATTCCAACGTAGGTATATTCTGCATATAAAGCAATAAGATATTAAGATTAAGCTGAGTTTCATCTATGAACAATATCAACTTACACTTTTCAGAGAGGAACCTGATAATAAAACATCTAGTACTAATAACCAATCAACTAAAGAGCCTTCAACAACAACCACATCGACCACTCCTGCACCTGAGCCACCAAGTACAACACAAGTCTCAGAACTACCATCAAGTTCTGAGTCTGACAAAAAAACTAGCGAAGAGGAGTCTCATAATATTGACGAGGCAGCGACATCTTCAGATATCAATTACAGTGAACCAAAGAATGGGGAACAACCTGATACTACACCATTGCTCATAATCCCAGTTCCAGCAGAAACTAAACCTATTGAAGAATCTCCCACTGATGCTCAACCCGTTACCTCACCACCTATTGAAACTTATCCTACAGAACCTAGGCCAACTAAATCTGAACCCTCTATACCTGAGGTTACTGAACCTCAACCGACACTCTCAAAGTCAACAGATTGGTTACCCTACCAGCCATCTCAGCCAACATACCAACCAACAGAACCTGCTCCTAGAATTACGCCAACTCTTGATAAAATCCCTCCTGAAATTCCCGAAGATGAACTACCGAGGGAACCAGATCATGTGCCGCCTCCTCCTCCATATAATGTTGAACCTAACAGTGAATCAATTCCTTTGGAAATAGAAACCACTCCTGAAATATTCCACATGCCAGAAATATCAAGTTCCACGGAGGAATCTAGTCCACCACCGAATGCAGTTAGCGTTAATATTGAAGGAGAATCTAAAGTTAATGAGTACGAAGTAGATAATAATGATAACTATTGGAACAAAGTGACTAAAAAGCCGCCAAATTGTTTATTTGGTTATGAGCCTGATGAATACGGAGTATGCTATGGTAAGAACTTTGAAGGTTTTTATGAACACTAAATATATTTTCTTGAATTTATTACTATAGAATTAGAGTGAACTATGGCGAATAGGCTAAAAATAAACGCTGCATTGCTCCATACAGGCTGTAAAGTACTCTTTTTATCGAATTTGGTAATTTGGGTTTTCAAGATTCTAGCAACGGAATAACGATAAAATTTATACTGGTTTGCTTGATGTTTACTATAATTATGTAAGTCTCTAGAACCCTTGGAGCTCTTGCTTCAGTACAATAAACTATTTCTTCTCCAGTATCCAAATTTTTCATTGAGATAAAGTAATATAATTGCGTTTAACTTTTGAACAATGCCTAATTTTCCCAATTGTAAAACCAATTTAGTGTTAGTTACTAGATATAAGTATAAAATTTATTTTGGTGTTGGTGTAAGGATATTTATCTATCTATCTATCTAATTTTCAGATATCGATGAATGTGCAACAAACCGTCACAGCTGCGTCAATCACACCGAAATTTGCAAGAATACGGTGGGAGGTTACACTTGTAACTGTGCACCAGGCTTTAGAAGAGACTTCGTTACTAAAACTTGTGACCTCATCACTACATCTTCTTCTACTACTTCAACGACGCCGATTCCAACATTGCCACCTACCACTTCGAGTAAGTCAACCAGACGTTTGTTTGTGAAAACATTTTATGTGTCTCTTCTATACTAATATTATAAAGAGGGAAGATTTGATTGTTTGGTTGTTTGCATCGAATAGGCTCCGGAACTACTAGACCAATTTGAAAAATTCTTTCATTGTTGGGAAGTTACGCTCTTCCCGGTGAACATAGGCTTTTATTTTATTTCTGTATTCCCACGGGAACGAGAGCTATGCGGGTGATATCGTGTGACGTCCGCTAGTATTTCATAATCTTTCAATCAATCATTAATATTGATTGGTTGAAAGACTATAAACTATTTTGGGATGCTGAACATGATAAAAAGAAATCACTCGTAGACTTCTTTTTCTATAAAAACAATCATTACGTTAGCATCTCTCTTTATAGCTAGTCCTCAGATTGGTGAACACTTTGTTTTATTTTCGTTTACGAGCGTTTCCGTGCTTCAAAAGTCACGTATTACTTATGTTGGTCCCGGTTGCTACTAGTAACATAGGTAGTAAATGTTAAGCGCAGTTAAAATGTTTCAGCAAGTGTAACACCTCTTGTGATAAAAAGTGGTGGACTCCGATAACCAGTTTCTATCAGGTGGGCTTTCTGCTTACCTATATGTCACTGCAGTAATGAAGGAGACCATCCTACCTTAATTATAATTGTCAATATCTTCTTCTGAACAAGACTCTAAAGTAAAGGGGGCTGAAAAGATTTGAAAGTACCTACTCAATAGATGCAGTCATTATTTGCTGTTTTACTTGTAATATTTTTTGCAGCTAGAAGCTACTTCTGGGACTACCCAATATATCGAATTAAACCGAGGCCGTATCATCCCAGGACTATGTGTGATGCCGGATTTCATTACAACCTCAAAACTTCTGAATGCGAAGGTAGACAATTGTTTTGTTTATATTTGGAAGTGTTTGCAGCTCCATTACCTACAAGCCTACCTTAAGCTAAGTGAAGTATTGTGTTGTAAATTGAAGTAATTTAGAGCAACTTTTTTTTCTGATACGGTTCCGGGGTAACCACTTCGTGACGTGACGTTTTCGACCTTATTATAATGTGAATTGTTTTACAACATTTTAAGGTTCAAAATTAGAGTTTCTGACCATACTGTTTTACATATCTTGGGCACTAAAACGTCTTTAATATTAATAATATCTATCAACCATTCATATCCACCATTACATATCAAGTATTCTTTGATTCTGCAGATATAAATGAATGCAAAAACGGACAAGCGAATTGTGCAGACGTTGAAATTTGTATCAACACAGAAGGTGGCTACAAATGCGATTGTCCACCGAACTGGACTCTGGATAATGTACGGCACAGATGTGTGCCCAACTATCGCAATGGTCATGTAATACCTCCTGGATATGGAAATGAACCTGGTAAGTAGCTGATCCAATCAGTCAACCAAATTCCACTGCTGAACGTAGGTCTGTACCAATTTCCATCATTATAGGAGGCCTTACTGAGCTCGTTACTCAAAAGGGTTGATGCAGGGTTTTATTTTGAGATGTCCTTCTCTTTGCTGTAGCTATATCATTGTTTATATATTTATTTATTATTTTTATATATTTAATGAAACAAATAATAACATAAATAGTTTCAATGTTCAATACCACAAACAAACACAAACCTCTATAAGTTTATCTATGTGTATAGTATGTAATAGTATCTTGAAGTTGTTATGGTGTTTGTCCGAGATGACCAACAATTAGTTACCACACAGTTAGTTACCACAGTCTTTTCTTTTATCTTGTAGACTCACAAAACTTTGATCTTTTTAATAAGTATGGCATAAACACTTACCAAATCCACACTGAGTCTTTGGCGGAACGTAGTATCGCCATTACCCTAACCGAGTATAACGAATTTTTTCAATTAATACTTTGTTTCATCTTGAGAACGTATTTAGTCCGTTCGTTTTTATTAAATTAGTTTGACTATAAATTATTGACAGAGGAAAGTTTGCATGGTCAACTATTAATTTGACAATGAAAAAAAAATGGAAGTCCTCACATTCTATAAAATTATTTTTTGTTTAAATAAAAATTAATATAATTCTGTTATAGATGAAGTACCAACAAGAACATTTGTGCCCGTGTCATCGGGTACCAAATATCTGAACCCAGAGATCACTCAAATCGAGAACAGAGGGACAGTTATCAAATGCCCACGCGGTTACCGAGTTGGAGACGATAACGCATGCGTTGGTAAGAAAAAATATTCAATGAACTACTATTTTTACGACTTAATTTATGTTGTTGGTACGTGGTAAATTACCAGACGACATTAAGGAGATAGGACGGCAACTAAAAATTGATCTAAAAGAGACTTAACCGCATTTCGCAATGGGGTTCTATAAATCTCTTCTTTAAGATCCTAAACAACGTTTACAAGTTAGAGGTGCGACTTACAGTAAAGAATCTCTTCATCAGAACTGAGTGATTAAAATGATAGTCTCTGCATCAGAAAATTATAGAAAATCAATACATATAGATACAATAAAATCGTAACAGGTCGCTGTCTGTACATGGAAGATAAATAAGAAAACATATAATAGGGGGGCTTTATGAACGCAATAGAACCCAAACCCATGATTTTTAGAATTTTTGTCTGTTTGTCTGTATGTCTGTATATCTGTTTGTCTGTACATTTGTGCAATCTCAGTAACCGCTTGACCAATTGCAATGCGGTTTTTTGTTGTGTTGAAGTTTGCTCCAAAAGAGCTTAAAGATTAGGACTATTTTAAAACAATTCAGTCCGCGAAGAAGGCGTGGACTGAATTGTTTTAAAATAGACTTAATCTTTAAGCTCTTTTATGATTAAGCAAACAGGGCAGTTTCACACGCTGCTTGATGAGTCTAATGAAGAAATACTTCTCCTTTCATACACCTTATGTGACGTAAACGAAGTTGCGGGGTCAGCTAGTCTAATAATAATTCTTTTTTCACAACACCGGGAGCTTCAAGCAGTGTATGATGAGGCATATTGTAAGGCCAAGAAATATCGGTTAGTCATAATATATTGACTCCTGTGTAGTCTTATGGCTATAAGAGACAGGTCCTCAATTTGCAAGAAGTTGTCATTGCATCAAGAGGGTGCCGTTACTTGGCGAGCTAAATAAGAAAAAAGGCGACTATAAAGACTGGGTCGAATCATCACCTAGGATTTTTTTTTGTGTGATGGGCACTTTAAATATTTTCTAATTATCATCAGTTCCTCCGTGATCATGGTACTTGTCACAGTGCGGACATAACGGAAACAGTAAAAATACACACACGTATTGTGTTACTAATTGTGTCTTTATTTTGAAGATATAAACGAGTGTGACACTGGAGAAGCCCAGTGTGGTCCTCAGCAGATCTGCACCAACTTAGCAGGAGGATACTCTTGCAACTGTCCCAGCGGTCACAGACTGATTGGCGATCATCTGTGCGAGGATGTTGACGAATGTGCTATTAAAGGCAACTCGGTAAGTAGATGATATTTGCAAAAAGAAACTGTTCTTGCTTGACCTCAACGAACGTCAAACGAATTGACCATGAGTGCTCGTTCGCTTGTTTCTTGTGTACAACATAATTGGACATCGTAGCCTATGACCGTTTGCAATATCGGAAGTGCAACTAACGTAACCTTCCATCTATACCAAATAGATAAAGTGAAAAGATTTGATTGTTTGTTTGCATCGAATAGGCTCCGAAACTACTGAAGCTATTTGAAAAATTCTTTCACTGTTAGAAAGCTACGCTACACCCGGTAAACAAAGTCTCTATTTTATTCCCGTATTCCCACGGGAACGTAAGTTACAAGGGCGGAGCCACGTGACCTCCGCTAGTATAATCAACCACCAGGTAATAATTATTTATCATGTAAGAGCTTGTGAGTCTATTGCCGTATTGAAACGGACAGGGGCTGATAACAACCTATTATGTTGTTAACCTATTATGTTGCTCTTATTATGTTGTTTTTTTTTTCACGAAAATTCTTCGCATGCTTACTATAATCAAAAATATTGTTTCAGCCTGTTTGTTTCCAAAACGCCGACTGTGTGAATACTATTGGGTCGTATCGCTGCCAATGCCACAAAGGTTTTAGGAATGCGCCAGTCAATGATAAGGTAGGTAACATTGACTTGAAACTTACACAGGTTAGACAAATTCAACGCGATTTCATGCGGTAGACAGTAATGTATGTGGTGATGGGATTGATTACACTTGTAATCAATCTGCCCAGGTTATACAGGCGTACGGTTTTTTTTCGAGTTTTCTTTTCGAGAGTTTGTAAAAGTGTTAACTTGGTCGCCATTTACATGTAAATATATAACCTGTATAACCTGTCTGGTCCCCAAAACTATCCCCCATAGCATAACGGACATCCTTCCGAGGGCTTACCCGTGGACTGCGGAACTCGGGTGGGTGAGTTCTCACGGAGAGCCGCCTCTTTCACGAGCAAGACCAGAGGGGCAAGTGCGAGTTTCGGTGAGCGCCTGTCGACATTCACGAACGAGGGCGTTATCACCGATTTGTATGGGATCGAGACAAGTTCCCGCGTTTACAGCTAGGTGGCGGGGTCTCGATTCCAAACGAATTGGTGAGCCGTGAATGTCGACAAGCTCACGCAAAAACTCGCACTTGCCCCTCAGTTCGCAGAAAGAGGCGGCGCAGTCCCCAGACAAAAGCTTTCGATCTTGTATCATAATTTAAAACTCTATGATCAACAGGTATGCATAGACGTGGACGAGTGCATGAATGCCAGAGCTGGGACACTGTGTCAGCACAGATGCAACAACGTATGGGGAGGATACAGGTGCTCGTGCCATACTGGATACAAACTGAACCATGATAACAGGTACCTATGCTTCACAATATTCATCCCTTATAATAATGATGACGCCCGTAGCCCTGCTTGAAGAGTTCTTTAAACGATCACAGTATAATATACTCGGATCAGGGTCTACCCATGAGCCGTTTGCACTCTTGTAAATTGCTCGCATTAGCCATCACACTAGTATGAAGCGCTCGTGGTCCCGCGGTCTCAGTGTCCTTTAAACGATCACTGCAGTAAGCAACATTTACTATGGCCGGTTATGGATGGGTGACCACCACGTAACCACTTTGTGACATTTATTTCCGAACGTTTCCGTGCTTCGGAAGACACGTTAAGCAGTTGGTCCCGGGTGGCTTGAAAATTTTCAACTGTGGATCGTCACAAACTGCGCGTGTGATGTTGCAAACGTCCATAAGCTACGGTAACCAAGCTTCCGGTGGGCCGTAAGTTTGTCTGCCACCTAAGTAGTATAAATAAAAGTATATTATTAAATCTACACTAATTATTTCACTCTGCCAAACAAAGAGCCTAAATGGAATTGGAATTCAAAACTGGAAGTGGATAAAAACCATCTTCGGACCAATCTAAAAGTGTGCCTAGTATTGTCCTCATCGGACCAGGTCCTATGAACGCAGCACATACACACAATAATACTGTACAGCACTTGGTAAAAATTGCTACTCGACCAATCATCTTACACCAGTCTTTGAGAATGAAACACTTCGTATAGCTCGTTTTGCCGTTGGTAAAATGGTTGACGTTAAGGCCAGTTGAAGGTTTTATGCATCACAACACATTTTTTTTTATGATGACCCCCGTAGCCTCTCTACCAAACTGATAGGTATCGTGTTTTTTAAATATTTTCTCTATTTCTCAGCACGTGTTCTGACATAGACGAGTGTAAAGAGTTTAAATCTAAATTCATCTGCGTTGGTCGATGTGTCAACGAGCCAGGCAGTTACCGCTGCACTTGTCCTCAAGGCTACAAGCTTTCGGAAGACAAGAAGAGCTGTATTGGTGAGTGGTAACATTTTCTGTTTCTTACTTACTAGGTACTTGCAAATATCATACGAGATTTTCGAACATCTGCCTTCTGAATTCAACCTATTTTCGAATGCCTACACCACTTGTAGATAAAATTCCGCCAGAGTCTTGATCTGGATCTCGATTGCTACTGCCTAGTTATAACCACTTTAATACGGGTCCCACGGCAACCCACTTTAGCGTGGTGCATGTACTGAAAAAAGTCGTAACTGCTGCTTTATTTACGTATGGAAATCATATGATCCGCTTAGCATTATTAAAAAAAAATCTACCGACTAAAATCACACGATGGCCAACCGTCTTGCCTATTGCCGGGAGTTCTGGGTGCGTTCTCGTAAGGATAGCTCCAGAGCGTACGACAAATTATAGCAGCTCCCAACCAATATGTAAATAAATATTCACGGACTTTTCACACAACGCTATCTGATCCCAAAGTAAGCTAGGAATAACCTGCTTGTATTTTGGGTATCAGACCACGGATATTAATACTTATATACTTTTAAATACATACATATTATACATAGAAACACCCAGACTCTTGAGACAAACATTTATGGGTCACACAAATACTTGTCTCCGGTGGGAATCGAACCCACGACCTCCAGCGCCGCAGGCGGTATCCCTACTGACCGCGCCACAGAGGCAGAGATGTAGAATGCAACTTGGATTGAACATACAGATGAATCTCGCATTTCGCTATTTGCAAAGTTACAGAAACATACTTAATATCTTTAAGAACACATTGTACTTATAAATCCGTGATTTTATTTTTAGATATCGATGAATGCGACACCGGTGAAGCGATATGCGCACAGGAAACGGGTTCTGCCACTTCCAATGATGTGTGTATCAACACCAGAGGCAGTTTCAGATGTCATCGAATTATTTGCCCATTGGGCTATAAATTGGAGAACAAACAGTAAGTAACATGAGATATTTATATACATAGTAGTGTTTGCCTGAATTAGGTAGGTTCAAGTATTAGAAAATGTCCTTTCGTATTTAATGAAGGAGGACTAGGAGGAATATTTCATTATTTAGCGAGAGAATGATTAATTCATCTACGAGCATTTTCATGCTTCGAAACTGACGTTGGTATTACGCAGGTTGTCAGTAGTACCATATGTGTAATGACTATTTTACCCCTCGGCCCCTGTATATAAGGCTATAAGCTTGAGGCTAATTTCAGGCGTCAAGCTGGTGTATGCATGTTCGTTCGGGAGGATATCTGCTGTCGCCGTCTCAGTGACCTGGAAGACAGGGACCTGTCTACATTATGGGCGCGCGTGGATCATGGGGGCCACACTCGGATCTACGCGTGCATTTACAGGTCCCATAGCGGTGATACGGAGACAGTTCGCCTTTTTGACCACCTGAAACAATCAACCGACAAGGCTATTGAGCGGTATCCCTCCGAGGAGATAGTGATTGTGGGGGACTTTAATGGTCACCATATTGACTGGTTGGGTTCCGTGCGCACTGACTTTGCGGGGAGGGCTGCTCACGAATTTGCCCTGACCTACGGTTTCTCCCAACTGGTAAAATCTCATACGAGAATACCAGATAGGGAGAACGAGCAGAGTGCATTGCTGGACCTTCTGCTGACTACGCGGCCCGACGGATACACCACTTCAGTGGATGCACCACTAGGTTCATCGGACCACTGCCTCGTTCGGTCGCGAGTGCCTCTCGCAAGGCCTGAACCACCTCGGCCCAAGGAGTGGTGACATGTGTGGCACTACAAGTCAGCAGATTGGGATGGACTTCGAGAGTTCTTTGCGTCGTACCCGTGGAGGCGGCTTTGCTTCACTTCAGATGATTTGGACTCCTGCGCTGCAGCAGTAGCTGAGGGGATCTTGGCGGGCATGGAATGTTATATTCCTAACCGCTGGATCCCGGCAGGAGCTAGAAAACGACCGTGGTTTAATCGGCTTTGTAGAGAAACTAGGATGTTGAAAGAAACTGCCTACAGAGCTTGGACCACGGCTCGCGCTAACTCAGATCCTAGCATCTCTGAAGTGAAACGCAAACTGAATGCCGCTTCGAGGGCCAGTAAAAGAGCGGTTGCCAGGGCTAAATTCGATTTCGTCGGCAGAATTGGTCAGCGACTAGCCGGCTACCCTTCTGGAAGTCGTGAATTCTGGTCGCTCGCCAAAGCTGCAGAGGGAAACTTTTGTCGGTCGGGATTACCACCTCTACATAGACTGGATGGTAGTCTGGCCCAGAGTGCCAAGGAGAAGGCCGACCTTTTGGGTTCTCTCTTTGCCGCCAACTCGACTATGAACGATGGAGGTGTGCTTCCGCCTGGTATCCCTCGGTGTGGCACTTCCATGCCAGAAATTAAGTTCAAGCAACGGGACGTCAAGCGGGAGCTTCAATCCCTAGATATTCATAAGTCGAGTGGGCAGGACGGCATTCCAGCGGTGGTACTTAAGCGGTGTGGTCCGGAGTTGTGTCCGGTTCTTACACGTCTTTTCACGCTTTCATACTCCATGAAGCAAGTCCCGGCGTCATGGAAGATCGCGCACGTGCATCCTGTGCCCAAGAAGGGTGACAGGACCGACCCGGCCAATTATAGGCCTATAGCCGTCACCTCCATTTTATCTAAGGTGATGGAGCGTGTAATTAATACACAGCTCCTGAGGTACCTTGAGGAACATGACCTGCTCAGTGACCGGCAGTACGGTTTCCGTCTCGGTCGCTCGACGGGCGATCTTCTTGTGTACCTCACACACCGCTGGGCGGCGGCTATCGAGAGTAAGGGTGAGGCTCTAGCAGTGAGCCTCGACATCTCGAAAGCCTTTGACCGGGTCTGGCACCGTGGTCTTCTTACGAAATTGCCCTCCTATGGACTGCCCGAGAGTTTATGCGGATGGGTGTCCAGCTTTTTGGCCGGTAGAAGCATCAGGGCCGTCGTTGACGGCAGCTGTTCTGACTGTATGGCCATAAACGCTGGAGTACCACAAGGCTCTGTGTTGTCCTCTACTTTGTTTCTGCTGCATATCAATGACATGTTGTCTATTGACGGCATTCATTGTTATGCGGACGACAGTACGGGCGACACTTATTACACGGGCCGCCCCGGTATCTCTCGGGTTGCAATGGTAGAAAGTCGTGAACAACTTGTGTCTGAAGTCGAGGCTACTCTCAATAGAGCGTCCGATTGGGATCGACAAAATCTTGTCCAATTCAACCCTACCAAGACACAAGTTTGTGTTTTCACCACAAAAAAGACCCCATTCACTGTGGCGGCACAATTTCAGGGCACATCTCTCACCATCTCTGAAAGTATAGGGATCCTTGGTGTTGACATCTCCAGTGATGTGCAGTTCCGCAGTCACTTGGAGGGCAAGGCCAAGCTGGCGTCCAAGAAGCTCGGTGTGCTCAACAGGGCGCGGCGGTACTTTACTGCGGCGCAAACACTGCTTCTCTAAAAGTCGCAAGTGCGGCCACACATGGAGTACTGCTGTCACCTCTGGGCGGGGGCACCTGAATATCAGCTTCGTCCATTTGACTCGGTGCAGAGGCGAGCTGTGAGAGTTGTCAACGATCCTATACTGACTGGTGGTGTTGAACCTCTTCGCGACAGGAGAGACTTTGCCTCCTTATGCGTGTTCTACCACCTGTACAATGGTATGTGCTCTGAGGAATTGTTTGACATGATGCCCACGGCTACGTTCTATCATCGCACCGCTCGCCATAGACAGGGATTTCATCCTCACACCCTACGTACAGAGCGCTCGAGCACGGTGAGATCTAATAGAGGCTTTCTTCCGCGTACGCTTAGGTTGTGGAATGACCTCCCTGCTTCGGTTTTCCCAAACGCCTACAGTATGGGGTTCTTCAAAAGGGGACTTAGAAGGTTTTTAAAGAGACGGCAGCGCGATTGTGGCGCCTCTGGTGTTGCAAACGTCCATAGGCTGCGGTGACCACCGGTTCATCTGGTGGGGCCGTATGCTTGTCTGCCACTCTAGTGGTATAAAAAAAAAAAAAAGACTAGTTTTAACACACTTAGTCTTTACAGACTTTTAGACTTATAGACGAATTTTTAATTAGACGAAGTAAAGTGACAGCAACTAATGTCACTTCTTCGTACAATGCGAAGAAGTGACATTAGTTGCTGTCACTTTACTTCGTCTAATTAAAATTCGACTTTAGTTACAAGACATCTTTTTTATAATAAGACTTTACACACTTTACAGACTTAGTCTTTACACATAATGGTAGTACAAAGGAAGGTCTAAGGGAACAGCAAAGGGCAAGTAGGTATACACAGTCTTACCGCCTATTACGAGGTATGAAATATAGCTTGTGGTATAACTCCGTTTATCCTTCGGGGAAAATTACGTGACTATTATTATGTATGTATGTAGTATAATTCTATGAGTGTCCTAACGATTTATACATATTTGTTTTAGCCGCTGCACAAAGATAGAGAAAGTGTGTCAAGCATCAGATTGGAACTGCACTCGTCAGCCCACAACGATTTCCTACAATTTCATCACATTTGTCTCCAATTTATATATACCTAATGGCGAGGTAAGAGGTTTTGATTACTTACTTTCTAAGAATAGTTCTTATAATATGCAACTTGATTTTCAACTCAGAGAAATGGAAAATCCACCGTTGCAAAGGGTTGGACCGTTGAAAAATAGATGGCAAAAATAGTTTTTTTCAGGCTCGCATGATGCTAGACAGCAATGTCGTGGTAAAAGAAGGATCTAATTCCTACTTCTCTACTCGTACTAATATCTATATATAAAAAATGGATCTGCAACGACTCCCAAACTGAACTTCGACAAATCCTTCTCCGACAAGATTTTACTTCGACAATAAGACATTTCGAAACGACTCAATTTCGACAATATTTTAGATCGAAACAACTTAATCCCGACACTACTGTACTCCGACAAAGCGTTTCTTCCTTTGTCGGAGTACAGTAGTGTCGGGATTAAGTTGTTTCGATCTAAAATATTGTCGAAATTGAGACGTATCGGAGTTTCATGTAGTCGAAGTAAAATCGTGTCGTAGAAGGATTTGTCGAAATTCAGTTTGTGAGACATCTGCAACCTGTATGTACGCTCATAACTTCAGACGACTAGAGAACGATTCTTGTGAGTAGAGTACAGAGGTGGAATAGAGCTTAGGATATGGTATAGGCAAATTTTTATTCAGGGAACAAATAATAGTTCTAAATAGGTACAAAAAAAACTCACCAAGCGATTTTAAATTTTACAACCTAATAAAATTTTACTTAAATCTTATTTTCCAGTTAAAACTGTTCACAATGAAAGGCCCAGCTTGGACAAACGCGATGATGAGGTTTGGGCTCCGATTACTAAATGTCAACGCTCCACCCAGCGTGAAGAGGATAGCTAGCATAAACGACTTCTTGTAAGTAAAATTTATTGGTAAAAATATTTTTAGTTTTCGCCATACATGAGTGCTTTTTTTCTAACGTGAGGGAAAATCCTCATGGATGTTACGCCGGACTCCTACCGACTAAAAAATCTCACGTAACGCCCAACAGCCTGTGGTTGGGAGCCCCGGGTAAGCCCTCGGAAGGATGTCCCAGGACTCCCACGGCGACCACTGCGGCCTCGCCTAGGGAGTGGTTTGGGTGCTATCCCGCGTCTTTGTGGGGATTCAGGGGGGGGAATGGGGATTCAGGGGGGTGAATCTCTCACGTCACGCTGCCGTCATGGGCCTGCTTCTGTAAGGACGGTGAGCAGCCCACTCATCGTCCTCAATCCCCCGGTCACTGAGGCCGATAGTCTTCGGCGAAGATACGTCGGCGGCGCACAAGCCGCCGACTGCGGAACTCGGGTGGGAGAGTTCTCTCCCGTTCTCACCCTGCCGCCTCTTTCACGAGCATGACCTACTCGCAGAAAGAGGCGGCGCAGTCGCACTTACTCCCTGGAGATCATGGCTCGCACCATGGTCTCGAGTGAGAGAGTATTATCGAATGCCTTCAAGATTTGTCCAATATAATGGACAACTTAAATCATAAAATCATAACTCGGAGTTCAAAATATTGCTCTCTTTTATGTAGAATCCGTTTATAGTTATCGATGTAATAATTTCATTGCAGATTAACACAAAAGACGAACTTTGAAGGACTCATGTCTTTGGTGCGGCCTCTCGAAGGTCCACAAAGTATTGAACTTGAAATGTCCATGGATGTGTACACTGATGAACAATTCGGAGGGACAGCGGTTGCCAAACTTTTAATCTATGTGTCAGAATACGAATTTTGAGCGGCATGAATCGAATAAATCGGTCAAGTATTTTTGTTGAAAATTTTCCAGTTTGTTTATGAGTTGTTTTTTCTTGTTTATAGTCGATGACTATGTTTTTTTTTATTGCCGAATGTAAGAAGTTATAATCTTTGGCGTAAACTTAAATATTCGCCTGCAAGACATGCATATCACAAAATATTATTATATGTTTAAGATTTTCAATTAACATCACAGTAAATCTTCAGTAATTGTACGTTTCAAACAAATATTAGTACTTGTAAAACTGCATTCTGTGAATTCAGTATTGTTTAATATAAGTACCTACTTATACTTATATTACTGTAAGAGCGTAGTTAGGAATTTATATTTTTTCTAGCCATATACAATTTTCATAGCAACATAATAAATTGGACATTGTTTTGTGTCAAATGTGAAAGTTTGAGTGGTAAATGAGGTGCTTTATTTAGAGAATTACGATAGATTTCCTAAATGTATACTCGTAGGATATAAATACTTATGTATTTCAGATTGTCAGTACCTATCTATTTTTTCGTTTTTATTTATTCAATACAAATAATAATATAATAATTTTGTATTATAATACAAATTCCATTATCTAGGTTGTACACAACGGTTGTCAAAAAACTTTAGTACGAGTTTTCTAGATAATTTTCGTATTATATTTTAGACAGATATCTATTAGGCAATTAGAATATTAAATGTTATACATTGTACATCAATGAGTACAATCCGAGTACCTATTCGGTGCAAGCTAAGTACACAATTGAACAAAAATATTTTGTACATTAATAAAAAAAACTAGATTTTTGTACAGTTAATCTGAAATAAATAAAACAGTGGATGGATGATACATAATATTTATTATTGTAAAGTTTAAAATCCAATAAACTATCGTTAAGTACATTTAGTTGTTTATTTTCAATACTTTTTCCATGCCATGGTTTCATGATTGACATAATTATATAATAAATTGAATATAAAAATAAATTCATCTTTGCAAAACTATATATTTTAAAAATAATTACCCATTTTCTAAAAATAATACTATAGCGGGATTAAAACTTGTGTACTTCCCCTTGCTGGAAAGGTTTTTTATGCGATAAGCTATGGAGCGATGCACAGAGTAGATGAAGTATTTCCCCATAAATGTCTTGGAATGATAATATTATAGGCGCCATTTAACGGCACTTGGTTTAGCTATTAATAGAATCGCACCTGCAAACATTATATTTTTAATCTATTATAGAGTCAGCTGCAGAGATAAGTACACAGCCGTCGTTTTATGACTGCATTTTGTCTTTAATATTTTTTTAGTAAATTATGATATTATTACAGAATTACACAAACTGAATAACCATAGATAAAAGAAAAAATATTCTAACAGGGTGGCTTTGTATACTTTTCTTTGCAGCCGACTGTACACAGCTGAGTTCACAACTGAATACAAATTGAATACACCCCCGTCTGTAAAGTAGAAGAAGTCACATTTGAATCGTCGATTTCGCTTAGTCGAGTACCTACGAGTAGTAGGTTCTGTCAAAATGTACATAAGTGTGCAATTCATCTCTGCAAACCGTCTTATATAAATAAATAAATAATCACGGACATTTCAAATAGCGCTATCTGATCCCAAAGTAAGCTAGGAATAACCGGCTTGAGTTATGCTTAATGTTACCTCTATGTGCGTATCAGACCACGGATATTAATACTTTACTTACATAGTTAAACATAGTGGATTTTAGTCTTGCTGATAAAGATGCCTATATCTACCTAAGCGATCGACGCGATTATCTATCCCTACTAATATTATAAATGCGAAAGTAACTCTGTCTGTCTGTCTGTCTGTCTGTCTGTCTGTCTGTCTGTCTGTCTGTTACGCTTTCACGCCTAAACGGCTGGAGCGATTGAGATGAAATTTGATATGGGAATAGTTCGAGGCTCTGGGAAGGACATAGGCTACTTTTTAACCGACTGCGCAAAAGGAGTGTTATGATTTTACGTGATAACGACTTTTAGGCTGTTACGCTTTCACGCCTAAACGGCTAAAGCGATTGAGATGAAATTTGATATGTGGATAGTTCGAGGCCCTGGGAAGGACATAGGCTACTTTTTAACCGACTGCGCAAAAGGAGTGTTATGATTTTACATGATAACGACTTTCACGCTGTAACGCTTTCACGCATAAACGGCTGGAGCGATTGAGATAAAATTTGGTATGTGGATAGTTCGAGACCCTGGGAAGGACATAGGCTACTTTTTAACCGACTGCGCAAAATGAGTGTTATGATTTTACGTGATAACGACTTTCATGCTGTTACGCTTTCACGCCTAAACGGCTGGAGCGGTTGAGATGAAATTTGGTATGTGGATAGTTCGAGGCCCAGGGAAGGACATAGGCTACTTTTTAACCGACTGCGCAAAAGGATTGGTATGATTTTACGTGATAACGACTTTCACGCGATAACGACTTCTACGCGGTCGAAGTCGCGGGAACAGCTATCCCTACTAATATTATAAATGCGAAAGTACATACCTAACTCGGTCTGTCTGTCTGTCTGTCTATCTGTCTGTCTGTCTGTCTGTTACGTTTTCACGCTAAACGGCTGGAGCGATTTAGATGAAATTTGGTATGGCGATAGTTCGAGGCCCTGTGAAGGATATAGGCTACTTTTTAACCGCCTGCGCAAATTGAGTGTTATGATTTTACGTGATAACGACTTTCACGCGATAACGACTTCTACACGGTCGAAGTCGCGGGGAACAGCTATTTTAGTTTAGTTGTAAACATTCAATCACACTACTTAGCCTAGGGGCTTGACAGAGAAGGATTAAAATCTGTAGGCATACTATATGGGCAAAAGACATGCTTACGAAATAGGTTAGGTTCAATTTTTATATGCGGATAGGTTTATATAAGCGTGAATCCCTCGCGTCACGCAGTCGTCTAGGGCCTGCTTCTTGTAAGGACGGTGAGCGGCCTCCTCATCAGCCTCAGGCCCCTGGTCATGTAGGCCGATAGTCTTAGGCGAAGACAACTCGCCGGCACTAGGGTACTTGGAACTTGGGTGGGAGAGTTCTCTCTACTTTTGAAAATTATTAAGTCTTATGGCTAATAACTTGGTTTAACGACTGCCATTTACTGGCTACCGTTAGCGTTAGTGTTATCGTCTCAAATCTTTCGGTTATAAGTACTTAAAGTTTTCAGTCTGTGGCCCAAATCTAACAAACGTTTCGTATTCGCGCTTCACCACACTACTTACTCTTTTTATTATTAAAGGGGCCAACGTACGTCATACCGGCCTTGGACCCGCTAAAACCATGAGGTCTCTAGCCACCCATCTAGCGCAGTCCTGGAGTATCCTTTAGAGGGCTTACCTGGGGCTCCCAACCGTAGGCTAACCGCTTATACCTAACAGCCTACGGTTGGGAGTCCTACCGGATACGTGTGGTTTTTTGTCAGTAGGAGTTTTAGTATATTCATGTGGGATTTACCTCACATTAAAAAAAACCATGTAGCGCATAGCTCCCCGGGTAAGTTGGAGGATGTCCTAACTTTGTCCCCACATTTTGGTTACGACTTATCCTAGAGGCTCGATAGAATACAGTTTAAACTTTGCTTATAACATAATTTCCACGCGAACGAAGTTGCGGGTAACAGCTAGTCTATTATATAAAAATAAGTCGGGTTTTCCTTCCTGACGATATAACTCCAGAACGCACGAACCGATTTCCACGGTTTTGCATTCGTTGGAAAGGTCTCGGGCTCCGTGAGGTTTATAGCAAAGAAAATTCCGGAAAATGTTCAACAGAAAAGCGGGAAAATCATTTTTCACAGCGCCATCGCGGGCGAAGCTGCGGGCATCAGCTAGTATTACATATATCTTTTCCCGATCTTGGTGGGGGGGGGGGTCGGCTTTTCCCTGTTATGTTCTAGGTATTATTGTTTAACACAACGTTTCTAAATGTTTAACAGCTAGGCAGGTACTTACTAGGTACAGATCTAGTAGTGCAAGTTGCAGGAACAGACGTCATCAGGAACAGCCCGAAAGAAGACCTAATATAATAAGAAGTCCTAAGGCATAATATTAAGGGCGCGTTCCCACTACCTACACAGTGACTTCATTGAACGAATGCCATATCTAGCCGTCGCTCGTTTCACGGTAAGATCCAATAGGAGTTTTGTTCCGCGCATGCTTATTAGGTCGTGGAATGATCTTCCTGCCTTAGTTTTCCCAAACGGCTACAGTATGGGTTCTTGAAAAGGGGTCTTAGAAGGTTTTTACAAGGTCGGTTTAAATTGCAAATGTTCATAGGCTACGGTGACCACTAGTACCTATTTCTGGTGGGCCGTATACCTGTCGGCCCATTTAGAGGTATAATAAAAACATCTCACAATCACATCTAACAAATTGCCACACTACGTGACCCAACGATTTTGAAAATCTGTGCTCCTGTATGTGAACTGTGAATCTACATTGAAATACACAAACCACGACCTTTTATACCTACTACACGAAAATTTTACTTCGCTACATAATGGGAATGCGCCCTGCAACTAATTTATTATTAAGTATAGATCTTTCAAGAGAATAACAGCATTTCTACTTATACTACTTATTCAATCACAACCAATTCTTCACTCATTCGGGTCCACAATATCTAACACGGTGAGGCAGCCATCTTGAGAGGCGATGGCCACCGCTTTCCCTCCGTGAGCACTCGCGATACCTGTTACTTCGGCTGGTGCCCTGTATTCAGCTATAGCGCGACCATCTACCGTCCTGTAATGAATAAGTGATGATCATCTACGTTGTCGAAAAATAATAGGCCCATTTTGACAGTTAAGAAATGAAGTATCATTGACATCATTCCGAATTCACCCAATTAGAGTGCGTTCAGTGATGAGAATCTCATTGGTGGATTAAAAAATCTGCCAATCAGACTCATCGCTATGACAGATGTCAAAACAGCCTATTATTTTGACGGGAAAGCCGATCAGCAATAGTCGTTTTCTACGAAACCTATAGATCTCTAATTAGAAAAACGAAACCGATAGATCTAAAAAGAAGAGAAAAAAATAAAGAGAGAGAGAGAGAGTAGAGATTCCCTTTACTATTTTTATTTATTTCTTAAATTGCTGTTAGGAGTAAGGAAATGTTTGCAATTTAACGCTAAGATAACAATAATTTTTGAAGAAAAATGTATCCTTGCTTTTTGTTACACGTTCAAAATTTGAGATAGATGGTTATTTTGGCGAACTTACCGGAATACTCTGACAGTTTTCCTCCCACTATGATAATAAAACACGTACTGGTCATTGGAACTGAACATGGTAATGATAGAGAATACTCCTTCAGCAGACCTGTATATCAATTGTTGTACTGAGGTACCTCTTTTGAGCTCTATGAGGTCCAGACCTCCTCGGGTAGGAGCGCATAGTCCAATTTTACCATCTTTAGTGCTTGATCCATTCCACCGGGGTACAACTCTGGAATAAACATTTTTGTGTCTTAAATTCTATTTTGTGATTCAAACCGGTTATTTATATTTATTCTTATGGAAACTTTTTCGCTGAAAAGGTAGGCAGAAGTTATATTATAGCTACGCCAACATTTCTCTATGTTTATTTTGTAACACATAGTTTTCATTCTCATGGATTAGCGTTTTCGTGCTACGCAAGGTACATTAAGCCGTAGTGCTGGCTGTCGATGTCAGTGGAGCTTAAGTTATCTCAATAGGTTGAAAGTTTTCAGCGACAGGTAATCGTAGACCCTGTCCGTTGCAACACGGCAATAGGCTCGGCTGCGAGAGTATAACGTCTTTGACATTGCAAAAGTTCATTAGCTATGGTACCACTTTTGATCACGTGCTACTTTAGTTACATAAAAAGTCCCGTTTAATAAACATAATCACTATCTAAAAAAACATGTTATATTACCTAATATGCCTTTTGGTTTTGATGTCCAAAATTCCGGCCTTATCATTGCCCACGACAGCCACCCACAGTGGTTTATGTGGTAACGCCACTATTGATTGCATGTCTTTGATGCCACTATTCTTTATTGGAATTCTGTAAAACATAATGAAATATCCTTTAAATATATCATCACCTATTTCTTAATACATTTTGCTTTTAATTCTAGAATTATAAGTTTCAGGTATCATTTTAAAAAATCTCATTAATCCGTTAAAACATTAAATTTGAAACCACTTGGTAAAAATGCTGATCCAAAAAGAAAACAGTACCTACCAAAGGATTTTTTACAGGGTCTTAAAAAGTTTTTGCACAATCGGCAGTGTGAGTGTAACCTCTGATGTGGTAAACGTCTACACTCTATAGGCTGCAGTGCCCACTTCCCATCAGATAGGCCGTAGGGTTGTCTGCCATATCAGTGGTATAAAACACATAAAAGTGCATCTATGTAAATCCAATCACCTGTGTAATCTAGCCCCGGTCTTTGCATGAAACACATGAAGACAGTCCTTAGATGTCTTGTCGACTCCCGGTGCAATAATGTGATGCTCATCAATGGATACAACTACGCCTTTATATCCTGTCCCTCGAAGGTCGTATTCTGCATTGTATATCTTTTCTCCTTCTGTAAAATTTATAAAAATAACTAGAACAGTTGTTATACGCAAATTTTGTTGTTTTGTTATGTATTTTAGACGAGAGAGCAAAGTGGACTCTTGTCCGTTAGCTGGTAAATCTATATCTATACTAATATTATAAAGAGGAAAGATTTGTTTTTTTGTTTGTTTGTTTGTAACGAATAGGCTCCGGAACTACTGAACCGATTTGAAAAAATCTTTCACTGTTGGGAAGCTACACTCTTTGCGGTGAACATAGGCTATATTTTATTCCCGTATTCCCACGGGAACGGGAACTACGCGGGTAAAACCGCGTGACGTCCGCTAGTATTTAATAATAGAAATAACTTGTACTTGTAGTGATATTACTATAATTATGTGTTTACAATAAAACAAAAAAAAATGACAACCATTAATATCATCCTTTTTCTTACTGCATTCTTTCGTATTCTTGGTTTTTCTTTTAAATATCATCGTGTAAACAGGTATTTACACGAAGATAAAAATATTCAATTATCTTCTCTTACCAGGAATTGTCCGTGCAATTATGTTAGCTACACCAACGCAGTCCACGTTCGCCGTCGATACTTGCGTAGATATTGTGATGAATTTGGTGCCGTCTTCCAATAGTAACACTTGCTTTATCCCTTTCTGTTCTTCTTTGAATAAAGCCTGATAATGAAAATGTCATAATCAAATATTGTAAGGGCAAAGAGTTCAGAATTTATCAAATACCTGTGGCAGTGGATGACGACTAAAATGAAAAGTTCTGAGAACACAATAATATTTTCATCGAACAGCTCCAGCCGGTTACAGTTTTGCGTGACGATCATGGTTTCCAGAATTTGGTACTATGAAAATGCTTAAGAGATATGATTTCAAGCATGACTTAAATTGATCGTGCCAAGCTAAATATTGTCATTGAAGAATTCATAGTCACAGCCTACACCTTTGTGATTTTATAAGCAATTTATCTTGCTAAAATTAATCAGTACCTTATCAAATGCTTACTGGCTATAAACCTCCCAATTTCACTTTTTTTCTTCGCCATGACGTCATCTTATAATCAACAGATGCACCATTTGCAGGTGAGGCTAGCTTGGTAGGCCTCAAAGATCTCATCAGGGCCCCATCACCCCAATTTACTTCCAATAGATAGAGAGTATAATATCAATTCCATCACCTGTTTCTCCGGCGTATCCCAAATAATAATGTTTCCAGACTCAGCAGTTATAACGTTGTCGCCATTTGGAGTGATAACTGCATGAGTCACAATGGCCCCTAAGGGTGCTTCAGCCAATTGTGCGAGCAGTTTCCCAGTACTGGTGTCCCATAAACCCCAACAACTTCGTGTCACTGTCACTGCTAGGCATTTGTCACGGGCCAGACTGAAATCAATATTATTGACTGGAATGATTATTAGTACCTACCTAACGAAATCATTACAATTCATACTGAATTCGGTATGTCAGTTAAATTATTCTTAAAAACCACATTCCCTTCTTTTAAAAAAAATCACGAGAGATATCAATCTTACGCAAGGAGAGGATCCGAGAAACGATCTTTTGAATCTGTCTCTCTCTTGTTGTGATGGCAGAATCAAGAGATTCAAAAGATCGTTTCTCAGACAAACCTGGGGCGTCTGCCAGCGCACGAGTTCTTTCTCTTACAAATCGGGTTCTTTATGCTGAGCGTGAAGAGGCACATCATTAGGCTGCCAACTTGAGTGGCACTGCCAATAGTTTTAGACTGTAAGAGTAGCCCTCAATTCGGTCGGGTGCTTAGCTTATTGGGGCGTAATTTTTGTGAGCTAAAAATATTAAAAAAAAAACTAGCATAAAAGCGATACCTGATAGAATCAATAGGTAACTCCTGTCGATCAATCTTATGAACTTGCTCGAAGATATTATCTATGTTCCATATCTTCACAGTGCGGTCAATAGATGATGTAATTACATTGTTCCATGTGCCAACAGTCAGGGGTTCCAGTTGGACGATTCTTCCGAAATGGGCGTCTAGGATCTTGATCAGTTTTGTAGTTTCTAGTGACCATACGTAAAGACTTTTCCTGATAAAAGAAAATGGATGTCAATTTTATTACAACGGTTGAAGTAGACATATTTTTATCTTATTAATATTTTTACTAAAATTCAAGTGTATTAGGGCTTTATCAAGATCACCGGGGCCCAAGCGACTCCACCTGAAAGCGTGACCTCACCTGATGGATGAGACAGCGACATATCATCTGTACATGGGTTGGGAGATCAGACGATATTCGATCTTTTCAACAGCCTGGACAGACTGTTAAGCTGAGTGCACATTGGACATTGGCGACAAGAGTGTCTATAGAAAAACTACCGCTTTACCATATTTTAATGAATTGCGAACACTGCGGAAGAGACGCCTAATAGACAAAACTGTTTTACGGTGAAAGCCCACGTTGAATAATCGGCGACTGACTTTTACGTCGATAATAGGGCCAATCGAATTTTCCATGTAAAGCAAGAGTTGGTTTTACAACAGTCGTGACTTTATTTGTGTGTTCAGCCTTATACATCAACAAATACCTCCAACCATTTGAGTTTCAGCCTACCTTACTCCAGCAACAGCGTAAGTGTTATTGTTGCTAATCATGAAAGAGTTAGACAGCGTCATTTTGGTAGAAATGTTTCGAATGGTGTGAGGCAGTTTCAGCACTATGCCGTGGACGCGGTGGTCTATTTCTATTTCTTCTTCGGGTTCTTCCTGAAACAATACTTAGAACCTTCAAAGTCTTCAATTAAATTAAAAGACATACATACTTTAATATATTACAAAACAATTATAGCCTAATCGTTACTACAGGAGACTGTACCCCGGGATCGTGCGAAGCATGGCCAGCAATGCGGCTAGATTACTTAGCCCGCAGAGGGCATTGGCCGTCAGGGTGATAAGGGGATACCGCACGATCTCAGGTGAGGCGGCATGTCTCATAGCCGGGACCCTGTGTCACTCTTTGAATGGCGCAAGGAGGCGCTGCAGCGGAGTCACAGGCCTGCATCTCGAGAAATCGAGGCTCCGCGGTCCCAGCTCCACCAGGAAACCATGGAGACGTGGAAGGTGCGACTTGAGCAACCAAAGGGGGGATTCGCCAGAATCGCGGCCGACAGAGCCATGGGAGAGGTCATGAGTAGCTGGAGAGGAGACAAGGCTATCGACCTCCATGACCGGGGGCCTGAGGACGGTGAGGGGGCTGCCCACCATCAGGCGCTAGACGGTAGCGTGACGTGAGGGATTCAAAACCAGGTCAGGCCGCAGTGGTAGCCGTAGGTCTGTTGGGAGTCTTGGGGAATCCTTCCGAGAGCTTACCCGGGGCTCCCAACCGTAGGCTGTTAGGTTAGGTTTTTTAGTCGGCAGAAGTCCATGAGGATTTTGTCTTCGGAAAAAAAAAAGCCTTATCGCTAGAGCAATGTCTACCTTTAAATACTGAGACTTTGTGTGAAGTATGTATATAAATAGTAATAACAGCTTCAAAATGGGAGGGAACATCAGATTTTTATTAAATTTGTTGGTGGGCTGATTTTCTAAGTCTTTAGCCACACTACAGAAGCCTTACTTAGTGCTAAGTGACTCGCGGTGCTATTCAGGCACCTAGCTATGCACGTCGCACACAATTTGATCAAGACTAAATTAGCTTAGAGTGTAACCTTAGGCTTAAGACTTTAAATATAGGTACATAGGTAGTAGGTAGCTAGAAATTTTGGAGAAATGTTTTTTTTTGAAGTAAAACTTCTTTAGGCGCAACTAGAGAGTAACACAGATTTTTTTCTGAGGGAAGTAACGCTTTCTATTCTTTTTACTTACTTCTTCCTCGACTTTCATGATCATGTAAGGATCTTCCTTTTTAGGAGGAGGTTCTGGCTTGACTCTTGGTATTGTGACATCGAAATCCCAAACTACGAAGCTGTATGTTGTAGTCGCTGTAAGATTTTTTTAAAATTGATTATTTATGTCTGGCGTTCGTTAGGTATCCCATATATCAAAAATAATTACCTACACATTTAAAAGTATAAAGCTATAAAGTATAAAATTTAAGAAGTATAAAGTATAAGGATCCACGGATTATTTTTAGCACTTCCGGTTGGTGATCGAGTAACCGGAAGCGAGTAACCCCCTGGCCACAGCTTACCGCGGTGCGGATTGCGGCGCGTTCGTGAGGCGCGGCTAGCGGTACGCGGCGAAAACAAATGGTTGACAACCGTAGACAGAGAAAACTATAGACAAATTGATAGCATTTGTCGCATTCACACAAGAAAAAGAAGGAGTTATGCGTATACCATGTAAAAAAACGAGACAGAAGGATACTGTTTTTTGTTTCGCGACCCGTGCCAGTTTTTTCAAGGTCAACACAGTACTGTGCTAAACAGTTTTGGCATTTTTGACAGTTGAGAGTCACTTGATTTCTGTAATTTGGTCATATTTTAATTGAAAAGTGCACAATTCCAAGATAATTCTTATTGTGAACAATTAGTGCATTGTTAATAATTGTTATTATAAGAAAACACACCATGCGTTGTAGTGTTTTGGGGTGGAAAAGTGATAGTGAAAGAAAAATACCGAACATGTCGTTTCATTCGTAAGTATGCCACATAAATGCCAATTATTAAGCTTTAAATATAATTAATAAGTGTCTAAATGTTCTAGCATCACGTTAAGTATAAAATTATAGATAGATTTAAATGCAAAATATTAAAATAAATAATTCATAACCTCAATATTGAGTGTTGCCAGTTTTTCATTTTCATTCTCCCACAATTGTGGTAATGTCATTTTATTTTGATATACTTGATACGTGTGGGGAATTAAAGAGTATATTTCGTTTCAGTTTTCCGGATAATGACTTAATATGTTGAAAGTGGATAGAAGCAACAGGACGAACGAATTGGATTGCAAAAAAGTCATCAAGAATTTGTAGCCGGCATTTTGAACAAAATATGTTAATTAAAAAGAAAAAAATAACTGTTCTTCCGAATGCTGTGCCATTGTTGGTAAGTAATTGATTATTTTATCGGTATTTTAATGCCCCGAATACGTAATATGTAATACTATATTAATATAATTTTATCAACCTTTTCAGGAGATTGAAACATGTTTTCCATCAACATCTTTCTCCGTTAGCTCACATACAGAAGGACATACTAAAACCCCGACTCCGACAACATTGTCCTCCATCAACCCACATATACACGAAAATATGGATATTGATGATTCCGAAGCCCAAATTGAATTTGTAAGTGTAATACATTATTTATAAAAACTACTAGCCGACGCGCGCGGCTTCGCCCGTGAGAAATTTGGTTCCCCTTTCCGCTTCCCGTGGGAACATTTTCCCGGGACAAAAAGTAGCCTATGTGTTATTCCAGACTAAACTCTATCCCTGTACCAAATTTCAGCCACATCCATTCGGCCGTTGGAGCGTGATTGAGTAACAAACATCCAAACATCTTCACAAACTTTCACATTTATAATATTAGTAGGATTTGACTTATTTCTAAGAAGGTGTCTCGGACTTCGATAAATAATTTAATTGTTTGCGGCTACATCAGGGGAGGCGTAGCAACTATAATGGTGATTGATAATAATAGGTTCCTATAGCTTGGCAAAAAAGTGTCTGGGAAAAAATGCGCGCGCTTATTTCGGATTTATGGTAACCGAAACCACGACATTCACACACAACATGATCTAGCCCAAAGTAAGCTAATATTCGCTTGTGCTATGGGATCAAGACGACTGATATACGTACTTATATATTTCTAAATACATACATATTAAACATAGAAAACACCCAAACTCCGAAACAAACATTTGTGGATCACACAAATATTTGAACTGACTCAGTAATCAAACCCAGGATCTCCTGCGCCGCAGGCGGTATCACTACCGACTACGCAACAGAGGCAGTAAAAGAAAGTAGTATCGCCATATGAAAATATTTTAGTTCTAGTTGTCACCAGGTCAAAAACTTACCGAGCTGTATTAAACATTAGGCACCCATTTGTCATAATTAATCGCTTCACTGTTTTAATTAAGAGCTAGGGCTAGCAGTGCAGGCACTTTTTATTTCTTACAACATTACCAATGTTTTTCATAGATAATAATTTTTATTTCAGCCGGAAGAACAACCTCCTTTTCAATTAATGGAAGACAGTTTACTCAGTCACAGTGTTACGGAACCTAAATCTGTAAGTAGATCTTAAATTAAATTCAAAAATGTAAAAATCGTATTTTGTGGTGTAATTAAGTGTTACTTTTCTAGGCTAAGTCACCAAACTACACACCACGGACGATGCGAAAGAAATTGAAGCGGACTCGAGAACAATCTGCAGAGAGACTAAAAAAATTAAAGGCTCTTCGAGAAAAAAGTCGGCGACTAAATAAGAAAGTTGCAAATTTGGAGAACGTGATTGCAGAACTAAAAGCAAGGTCTTTTGTGACAGAGGAAGATGGAGAATTGTTAAAATCCATCGATCCTTTTAACAAAGACTTTCTGACAAAATTTTTGAAATCTAGTGGGAGTGGAAGAAAGTTTTCACCTGCTTTGCGGTTGCACTGTGCCATAACATAAACACGAGTTATATTGCACCAAAGTCAACTATGCAAATAGTATAGCGCACTTTGCCCCAGTGATTTATAATTACTTGTAGGTATATATTTTGTGTACATATTATAATATATTTTAATAAAAGAAAATGTTTTTTTTTTCAATTTAAGTAGTTTTATTCAGTAATTATTTTAATTATATTAGTTACTAGCGGACGTCACGCGGTTTCACCCGCGTAGTTCTGGTTCCCGTGGGAATACGGGAATAAACTATAGCCTATGTTCACCGCAAAGAGTGTAGCTTCCCAACAGTGAAAGAATTTTTCAAATCGGTTCAGTAGTTTCGGAGCCTATTCGATGCAAACAAACAATCAAATCTTTCCTCTTTATAATATTAGTATAGACTAGCTGACCCGACAGACGTTGTCCTGCCATAGCTATGAATATGAAAATAGGTATACCGACTTCTGAGTTCCTGTTCCTGGTTTCCTGATCGCTGTTCCTGGTATCGAGTTACCGGTTCCTGGTTTTTATTACCCAGTCTGTCTTTTGTTTCTTTTAATTTGAAGGGTGAAATATCTCGATCGATTATCATCCACTCCCACCTGTTCTGTTGAGTAGTTCTGTTAACAGAACTACTGGTAATTTTTTCCCATTAGTTCTGTCGACAGAACAAATGGTAATGCAATTCCCACCTGTTCTGTTGGCAGAACTATCGTCACGTCGATTTTAATCTACCGAAAATTTATACGTTTCATTGAAAGCAGTAGGTATGTTAGGCTGGATTTGGAGGCGCCCTGACCGTCGGCGCTGACAGCCAAAGTAAAGTGTATGAGCTATTAGGAAGCCTTTTAGAATAACGCGTAGCTACGTATAGCTATCACGCTTGCGTGCGTTGGTCAGCGCGACACTAAATCCAGCCTTACGGTTCACAATCTTTCGACATTTTACAATCTCGCTAAATAGGTTAAAATCTAGTCGTATTTACGCGAAATAAAATTGTAAATACCCCTAGATTTTAAAACACAACATAATATTATAAAAAGTTAGGGTAAAAATACAACATAATATATGAGTAGCAACACTTTCTTTTCAATCGTTCTATCTCATGTGGACATGCATAACATTTGTCTATAGTTTTCTCTGTCTACGTTGACAACGTATGTAGTAAGCCACAGCTACGCGGCGATGCGAATTGCGGTGCGACCTGCGGCGCGGCGAGAGTCGCGCGGCACGCCGCCGCAACGGGCTGCAGCGCGGTGTGCGGGTAAAACAAATGTACTGGCGAGTACCGAGGTGACCACAGCTCATATCGGCGCGCGCGGCGGCGTCGGCGGACGCATTTAGGCATCGCACGGCCAGAACAAATTATTTTGTTTTTAACGCGCGTTGCCATAAAAATAATGGATACGGAAAGGTTCATAACTTAAAGTTCATACCTTAAAGTTAGAAACAGCTGTTCTAGAGGTGAAATAATTTTCTTAAAATTAACTTTAGCTTTCAAGTCTTCATGTATGTGGCCGAGTATATAATCAAAAGTTTCTATGCTTGCCCTCGTATATTCAAAAAAATTATCGGGATAGTTCCTATATCTATACTAATATTATAAAGAAGTAAAGTTTGTGTGTTTGTTAAATTGTAAGGGGTAATCTCGGGATCTACTGAACCGATTTTAAAAATTCTTTCACCAATAGAAAGCTACGTTATTGTGGAGTGTCATAGGCTATATAGCACCACGCTACAACTAATAGGAGCGGAGCAGTAATAGTGAATGTTTCAAAAACGGGGGACGACGGAAACAGGTAATACTCTCTCTTATGTGGCGCAAACGAAGTTGCGCGGGTCAGCTAGTTCATAATAAAGAGTGTGAAATTCGCCAAGTTCTCTTCTTCTCTGGTTAACTGGATGTACTCCTATCCTTGTCTGAATAATATCTTGACCTAAGAACGCACTTGATTCTAGACAATAACGTGCCGCTTTTGATAGGGACATTTTAATTTTAATAATTTAGCCGTTCTCTAAATACGTCTACTGTTGACGCCGTCGCAGTCGCAATAGTCGAGCTGTGGCATACCACCGCAAATCGCACCGCCCGCCGCACCTCCCGGCGCACCGCACGTCGCACCGCCAGAAGCTGTGGCCAGGCCGTAAGTGACGATTTTAAAAATGTTGATACAATCGGAAGTGGGTGTTATATTGACCCAAAGAGAAAACTGTGGGTGTAAAGCCTTCCGAAGCATGAAAACGCTCGTAAATAAATGACACAAAGTGGTCATGTGGTGGTCACCCATCCATGACCGGCCGCAGTAAATGTTGCTTACTACAGTGATCATCTACAGAACACTGAGTCCGCGGGGCCACGAGCGCTTCTGTTAAGAAGTTAGACATAATTGCGAATTACTCGTAGTTTAATCCAGCGCAAAGGATGCAATCCTCATAGAATCCCGTGAACAACCGTTACCTACTTAAGAAAACAGCTTCAAAAAACCTTCACCGTGCTGTCATTGGCTAGAATACAAATATTAAGTGCTTACCAAGCAGCATGCGGTCTTTTTTGCCACGTTTCAATTGCAGCATCGCTTCAGCAGTATCTGTCTCCAAGTGGTACAACTCCTCAAATTTGTTCCAGCATTTTTCTTCTACGTTCAGTTCAAAGATTGTTATCTAAAAAATATCAAAACGAAGTGTGAGGCAATCGATGGTCCTACACTATTATTTTTAACCAACTTGAAAAAGAAGAAGGTTTTCAATTTGACTGAATGTTTTTGTATGTGTGGCGACCGTCACATAGCGAAGACAAATAGAAGTCCTGCATTGCGTTATAAAAGTTCTTGCAACGAAGATTAGTTAGTTAATCCTGCATCGCGATTTCAGAGTGCTCACGGCGATAGCCGGTCATCCCACCTGGCTGGGGCGACCGCCGCCCCGGAGCGGCGTGAGGCTGACGGCCCCGAACGCCACATAACCAGATGAAGGAAAATTCCCACCCCCAGGACTCTCCTTTATCCAAGGGAGGAGTTGAACACTACGTGGAGAGGCTTAGGCCTAGGAACGCACCCCCACAAGGGTGTAGTGATGCTCACGAGAGAGAAATCAACCGTTGGGTTTCGGCTAGCCTGGTCAGAGGGTCCTCCCTTTGGTGTTGGAGGAACATCTCACCCCTTCTTCCACATTATGTTTGTTACGCGATCATTCTGCTAATTATGAATTGATTTTGATGATCCCTTTTGTTTGTATATTACCGGTATCAACAAATAATGAAAATTTTATTAAAACTATTAACCGCTTTTTGGGGAAACAAGAAAAACCAGAATTTACAAGACAAGTGTGTCACAGATGACGATTTAGTCTTTGGATTCCTCCTACAAAAGTTCTTCGGACGATTAAAAATACAGAGATATTAATTTATTTAAACTTTATGCACAAAATAGTACAGAGGTGGACTTAATTCCAGCATTTTCAACCTCACACACGATCTTTGAGTGATGCAGAGTAAATAAGTAGAGGAAGGTGCTCTTGGTTGATATTGAGAAAAAAAAGATAGTTCCTTTCTTGCCAGTGGTAGTACTACTAGTAGTACCACGAGTAAAAAATTTACCCGTGGTACTACCAGTAGTACCATTGGTAATTCAATTTTACCCGTGGTAAAATAATTCGTCTCATTTCCGTCTTAACCGTGTTCAAAAAAGGAGACGGTTCTTAGTTACCACTGAGTGTTAGTAAGAGAGAGAAGTACCTGATTAATGATATATAAAAACTATAGATACATTACCAACACTGAAAAATGGCAACAAAAAAGTCAGGCAATTGCCTTACTTTTCATACATGCCACCATAGATAATTTCATAGAAATTCTTTTTTTTAATGTGTAAAATATCTGCTGTTTTTGAAAGCCGTGATGTTCGTGCATGACGTGTCTAATTATAATACGTCGTTGTACCTGATATCCTCGTTCAGGATCGCTGGTATATATTTTATTCCAATGCTTATTCATAGCCAAAGCACCTCGGCATCGAAGTGGTTTCATCCACTCCCCTGCTTTGCAGTATTGCAGTAGGAGACGATCTTCATCCAAATCTCCACTCCACAAAATTACATAGAAGTTCTCCAAATCACGAAATTCTATAGCTGTCAACAGAAATAAAACAAATTTGAGTTACTGTAGTTATTATAGCAAACTGCAAAATACAATTATTTTGAGCAGATTACTTTAAACGCAATAAATGGATCAAAAGTACATAGCTACAAGCATAAAATAAAATAAATAAAAATAAATATTCACGGACATCTCACACAACGCTATCTGATCCCAAAGTAAGCTAGGAATAACCTGCTTGTGTTATGGGTATCAGACCACGGATATTAATACTTATATACTTTTAAATACATACATATTAAACATAGAAACACCCAGACTCTTGAGACAAACATTTATGGGTCACACAAATATTTGTCTCCGGTGGGAATCGAACCCACGACCTCCAGCGCCGCAGGCGGTATCACTACCGACTGCGCCACAGAGGCAGCCAAAGCATAGTTAGTCCCCGTAAGCAGAGGTAAGCTACACGGCCACTTTTCGCCAATTGTATTTTGTCCCATGTTATAGGCAGAGAGAGAGCATACCCAGCTGGTATGCAACCCCATCCTATAACACTAAGCCATACTTGCATTGTATGACTGCCTGGTTCGTCTAGCTAGAGGTAAAAATGAGCGACAGCGGATCACCAGGTCGTAGGTTCGATTCCCACCAAAAAAATTGTGTGATCCATGAATGTGTGTCTCGAGAGCCTGGGTGTTTATATGTAGGTATGATAAGTATGTATTTAGTAGTATAAAAGTGTTATTATTCCTGGCTTGATACCCATAACACAAGCAGTTTTTTCTAGCTTACTTTGGTAAAATTTCTGTGAATATTTATTTTAGTATTGAGAGATGGAAGTAAATTTCACTTAAAGTCGATGTTGCGATAGCGTCCCAACTCCCAGCCTAACACCAGGCGTAGGGCCGGTGGTACGGTGGGTCTTTCTTAAACCCTATACATTTTGTTTATAGCATTTACTTCTTTAGAAAGAGGGCCTTACACTCTCTACAGAATACGACGATTTCTTTTGGGGACAATGTGGACTGGACATCCTTGGCAGAGACGTCCGATGCGAGCTCAATCACAAACTAGGAGTCTAGGATCTCGAGAAAACTAGGAGTCCTAAACAAGGTGAAGCAGTTCTAGATATGTCCTTGCGTCGAATACTGCTCTCGCCTTGGGGATGACTCGTTATGGCTTTCCATCAGGCGGCGGCATTATTTTGGCAAACTAAATATTTAAAAAAAATATATAAGGTCTACTTACACAATATTTCCCAATTATCATCTTCATAAGGTGCCGTGTCCGGTACAGGCAACGTTTGTTCATGCTCGCCTCTCATATTGTACTGAACCCATGACTTGGGTCCGTAAATGATCATGTGGTGATTTAAAACGGTGACACCTCGAACTGTTTCTTCTAAAATATGAGCAAAAATTAAATCAATTCTTGAAGATAAATTAATAACAGTTGAAAAGTGAAACATGGGTGGGACGGGGTCTACCGAGGTCAGGGTCCACAAAAGACAGATGTTTGTAGATAGGTATTTGATGAATTTGCTGAGAAACGGACGAGGTTATAACGATCAGAAAGAAAATTCGAGTTTTTTTTGTTGTTTTCGTTGTTACCTACTTAGTTCATTAGTCAACAAGTGCATCACTTTCTAGAGAGGCCGAATGAGGATCTAAATATCTTGGTATGATAATATTGAGCGTATAGATAGTAGTGACCGACCGAAGTTTCGGTTTCGGTTTCGGTTTCGGCCAGTTTCGGCCAAAAAATCGAGTTTCGGCCGCAGTTTCGGTTTCGGCCAAAACGGGCCGAAACTTTCGGCCGGGCCGAAACTCACGTGTTCATGAATTTTGAGTGTCTGGCTTTGCTCGCGACGTGGTTGGGGTCAGCCCAACCAGTTAATATACATATTACTAACCGAAGATTTAGAGATTTACACTGTACCTTTATTCTAACCACAAGCAATTACAATCATTGAGAAGTATTGGACATTTACCCCTGCGGCCCTGTGTTATGTCTTAGACCTCCTTTTTAGAATCCCGTTTTTACTTTTGGTTACTGAATCCCAAAGATCTAGGACATTACATAACCCTACCCCTTTGTTGTCGTGTTCCGTTGACTGTGTTGGTCGTCTGTCTGTCTGTCAGCAGGCTGTAACTCATCCACAGTGATAGTTAGATACTTATTTTTTACAGATGATGTATTTATGTTGCCGCTATAGCAACAAATAATAAAAATAGACAAAATAATAGTATTAAAGGGAGCCTCCCAAACAACATACGTGACATTTTTGCCGCTTTTCTTGTACGGAACCCTACGTGCGCGAGTCCAGCTCACTCTTGTCCAGATTTAGTTATATACTTCTAGAATGTAACCAAAACCAGCCAAGAGCTAGTAGTAGTAGTAGCAGGGCACCGTGTGGTTTTAGTCGGTAGGAGTTCGCAATAGCATCTATGTGTAATTCCACACGAAAAAGAAGGAAACTCATCTTTAGGTGGAGATATTTCTAAAATAAACACTTGAGAAGATTTATACCTTTGATTGATGGCACTTGGTGGAACTTGCTGCACCTGTTGAAAAAATAACCGGCTAAGTGCGAGTTGAACTCTCACACGGAGGGGTTAAAGCGGGACCCTATTAACGAGACATGAGGCCTAGCCATCCGTCTCACTCTAAGTCACGAGGTTGTATCGCTGGAACCGCGCCAGATAGAGGCCTCAAAATTTCACTGATGATGTATTTCTGTTGCCGCTATTTTTGTTAACGTGAGGGAAATTCTACAGGGATGCTATGCTCCTTAAGGTCGGTAGAACTCCGGTCCTAACGACTAAAAAACACGCGTTGGGAGCCCCGAGTATGCCCTCGGAATGATGCATACTGCGGCCGCGTCTTTAGTTGTTAACCCGCTACTTGAGGGGGCCGTGCATGAATCTCACACTTCACGCTATCGTCTAGGGCCTGCTTCTATAAGGACGGTGACCAGACGTCCTCAGGTCATATAGGCTGATAGTTAGGGCGCGCTGTCGCAGACTGCGCAACTTGGGTGGGAGAGTTCTGTTTCGCTTCCTATCCGGCGCCGTCTCTTTTACGAGCATGACCTGTTCACAGGAAGAGGCCTATGGCCCCACTCCAGCGCCTTCTTGCGCCATTTAAACAAAAACGCAAGGGCCCTCGCTTCCAGGTCCCATAGAGGGGTCCCGGCTAGAAGATATGCCGCCTCAACTGAGATCATGCGGTATCCCCTTATCCTTACCCTGACAGCCATCGCCTTCTGCGGGCTAAGCAATCTAGCCGCATTGCTGGCCATCAGGATCTCCGCCCATACGGGGGCCTCATATAGGGCCATGCTTCGCATGATCCTAAGGTACAGTCTCCTGCAGGGAGCGTTGGCTCCCCTGATATTGGGCAACAACCGCGAGAGTTCGGCTGATACCCCCTCCCTCAGTTTTGGGATCAAACTTCGGAAGTGGTATCCGAAGTTACACCGGCTATCGAAAACGAGCCCCGGATACGTTGTCGAGAGATCGATGCCGATGCTGACGCCCCCTGTATGTAAGCTGGATCCCGCAGGTGTCCTTTAGGGCTGCGTCTCGGTGTGTTGCTCCTCGCGCTGTAATTAGGGTGTTGTCGTAACACGTTACGCATGTAACAGGTTCCGCCGACACCTCTGAGCAACGGACCACGCAGCACCCAATCGTAACCGATGTTCCACAGAAGCGGTTCTAAGAACGATCCCTGTGGAACACCGAACGACTCGCCGACCCTGCCCTAGCTCGGGTAAGTTATGGCCCTCTCGGAAAGAGGTATTGAGGCATTCCATGGTAAATAAGCGCCTCCCAAACGCAGTTCCAGGGCAAGGTGTTGAAAGCGTTGGAGATTACAAAAGACACTGCCACCACCAACCAATTCACCATGTGCTGTTGCCGCTATAAAAAAATACCTACCTACTAAAATCAGAAAAAAACATCCACAGAAAAATGAAATTTTTTTAACGGATTTCTATGTGCGGAAATCTTAATTTTTTTCTATATGAACACGTGAGTTTCAGTTTCGGTTTCGGTTTCGGCCGAAACTGACCCTGGGGCCGAAAGTTCGGTTTCGGTTTCGGTTTCGGCCGGAAAACCAGTTTCGGTCGGACACTAATAGTTAGGTAGGTAATATTTTAATATTACCTTCTTCCAGAGGATTTTCAATTGTTACGTATTCACTTGTCAGCATATTGAGCAGCATTGACTGGAATTAATAAATTGGTATTTACTGAAAATGTTATATTTCTATTAAAGTAAGAATTTCTTAGTAGGCATATAGTATCATTGATTTCACAGAGATAGCGCTTTTACAAATTTCTAACGGAAAGTTTCTTGAGAGTTATGTGTACTTACTAAATTTAAACATTGGTTTGTATTTGAAATAAAAATTCTGAAATATTAGGAATCGATACACTCACCACAGAATTATTAGTAGAAGCAGCAGCCCACTTATTATCCGGAGACAATTCTAAGTTCTGCATAATGCCTTCCAGTTGAGGGCAAAGATCTCTGGCGAGATCTGACGTAGCCAGGTCCCAGGAGATGACCCTACTGGAGATGGAAACTACGTAGCGCTTGTCCGAACTCAAACGGAAGGCAAACACGGCAAACTGATGACCTTCCAATGAGTACTGAAAATGAAAATAAAGTTTTCTATAAGAATGGAATATTTTGTTAGAATTAGTACCTAACCTAGATCTGAATGTAGCTGTATACAGCTACATTCAGATCTTAAAAACATAGTCCGTATCCACTATAGTGGATACGGACTACGTTTTACATTGATTAATTGATATTGACAAAATGACAGACCTCTTCTTTTGCAACCAAGAGTGATCCACAATAGCGCTCAGCTGATTCAGCAGTTTTTTTTTTGAGAATGCAGTTGGGCACTTTCAGGTTCTACTTCGGTCCTCACTTTGTGAGGAACTTTTGCACCGTCAGTTCTAAAGTGGGGCGTTCCAACCGTAAAAGCCATAGATTTAGAATGTACAAGATAAACAGTGTCAGATAGAAAACGAAACCAAAACATTCATTGTCAATGAAATTAATTAAAATAATAAAGTTAAATTACTTAATTACATAATATTTAGTTGTATGTGGCGATTTTTTTTTACGTGTCCAGAAGTTGTGGTGGCTGATAGTAAGTTACAAAATTTTTTTTTTTTTTTTACTTTGCTCTATTTGCAAAGGAGATCATTCACGTTTCATACATTTTTGGGCCAATTCTGAAAGTGCCGGCCAGAAAGAAAAAATGTAATATTCGCATAGAACACGCAATTTCTAGCAAAAAATACTACTACAATAACCATGTGCGTGCTATGGTTTTGTTGTTACATGCTTTTAAAATACGAGGAAAATGTTATTTTGATGATGTATTTTGATACATTTCATCACTTGAATAGTGATTTGTTTTTACGTTATTCTATTGTAATAAGAAAGAATTGTCATTTTACTAATTATCTACGTACCTACGCACAGGCAAAACGTACCTAACGATTCACAACAAGTCCAAACTTGTTTCAAAAAACTTAGACAAAGGTGCCGCGCGCGCAGCCTCGAGGCTCAAGCGACAGGTACCTGGCAAATCACCCCGCCACCTCCCGACGCCCGATGGGCGCGATGGGGCCCTACCACCAACCCTAGGGTCCAAGCCAGCCTCACCTGCAAGTGGTGCACCTGCTGATAAACGGACGAGGTCATGGCGCACAGAAAAGAAAAATTCGAAACTAAACCCTGTACCAACCCGTCTGGCCAGCGTGATACAGTAAGGCCAAATATCCTCATATGATGCACAACAAAACATCGGCCCCCAGTTACCGGTGCTCCCGCTGTTCCCAATCATGGCAGCGGTCGGAGTGATGGCTTGCTAAGAATCTCCGGGTTACGGGAGGCTGCCATACAAAACTGACCCTGGCATGGAACTACTCTGCGCCGGGACGAGCGGCTCACCGAATTTGAAGTAGAACTAGGTCGTATTAACTGGCACATCCAGTATTGTGCGAGGTCCGAAGAAAGGGGGAGGAGAGGACACGCTAACCCTTGCATCAGGCGACCTGTTTTACTTTCGGCAAGGTGACATAAGATCAGCAGTGTTTCGCCTCGAGTAGCGTACTTAATACTGAGACTCACCAACAGGTACACCCTGAAGGTGATACAAGTGTACGCCCCGATCTCGAAAAGCACTGTCGAGGCAGTTGATACCGTGTACGAGGACATAGCAAAAGCATTACATGGTACTGCCAAGACTCACTACATCGCTGTGGGGGACTTCAATGCCAAAGTGGGAGTACCAGAACGCGGCAAAACGAAGATCGGCCCCTTTGGTGTAGGGCGCAGAAATGACCGGGGCCATATGCTTGTCAGTTTTCTTGAGTCTCAGGGGCTCTTGATGAACTCTTTTTTTAAGAAGAAGCCCCACAAAAAATGGACTTGGCGATGCCCCGACAAAGTCACAAGGAACGAGATAGACTTCATCATGACGGACAGGAAGTGTATATTTAGATATGTCTCTGTGGTTAACAGGTTTAAAACCGGTGGTGATCACCGACTTGTACGGGCATCTCTGAATTTGGACTTCCGAGCTGAAAGGGCCCGTATGATGAAGGCAACTCTCCGAACTACCGCGCTCCAGTTAGCCTCAGGGGCTAAGAGGTTCCAGTTAGACCTTCAAAATCGTTTCGATCTGCTGGAAACCACTGGCAATATTCACAATAAGGCTGACAATGTGGTCAGGACGCTACAGCAAGTGTCCCGAAGGTTTTGTCCGGAAAAAGCAATAACAGGTGCTCTAAGCTCTCGCCCGAGACTCTTGAACTTATGAGAATAAGACGGGAAACGCCATCTACGCACTCGTCTTCGTCAGACCAGCGGTATCTAAATCTCAGAATCCGAAAGCTGATACGACGCGACCTTAGACGCTATAACACCAGCATCGTCGAGGCAGCGATCGAGCAGAACAGGGGTATCATAGTATTTGCCCAACAGCTTGGAAGACCCTGTCTGACGAAACTAAAGACAGCGGATGGCGGAACTGTGACCTCAAGGTTCGAAATTCTCGAGGAAATTAAGAGCTTTTACAGAGACCTGTATGCATCACGGACAAAAAGGCCGACGGTTCCTACTGATTGTGACCACCGAGTCCCACTATCGCGCCACTATACCGAGGATATTCCGGACATCGACCAGGGCGAGATGAGGGTGGCTCTCGGGCAACTTAAAAACAACAAGTCCCCTGGGGAGGACCGAATTACAACTGAACTACTGAAGGAGGGGGGGGGGGCTCCGGTTTTCAACGAGCGGACGAGTTTGTTTAATTCCGTCCTCCAACAGGGACAAACACCTGAAGCGTAGAGCGGGAATGCGGTGGCTCTGTTCTTCAAGAAAGGTGATAAGACCTTGCTGAGGAATTACAGACCCATCTCACTCCTGAGCCATGTTTACAAGTTGTTCTCGAGAGTAGTCACAAACCGCCTCGCCAGAAAGCTCGACGAGTTTCAGCCAAAAGAGCAAGCCGGATTTCGAAAAGGCTTCAGCACCGTGGACCACATCCATACTGTACGGCAGATTGTACAGAAAACAAACGAGTACAATCAGCCGCTGTGTAGGTATGGCTTTTGTGGACTACGAGAAGGCCTTTGACTCTGCCGAAATAAAATACTCTTTATCTTTATTTTTCATGCTCCTTTATGTCGGAACGAGAAATCAAAATTGGGCATAAAATATGCCTCTGCCTTACCCTTCGGAGAAACAGGTATAATTATATGTATGTGTGCTTATATGTGTGCTGAAAGACATTATTAATATAATAAATCACTATTCAACTGCTCAAATCAATATAGAATGACACCATCGAAATAACATTTTTCACGAATTTTAAAAGCATGTAACAAAAAAACCATAGCACGCACAGGGTTAATGTAATAGTATTTTTTGCTAGAAATTGTGTGTTCTATGCGAATATTACATTTTCTTTTTCTGGCCGGCACTTTCAGTTTTTGGTCCAAAATGAATGATGTCCTTTTGTTAGTCTTGTAGTTTTTTTTTTTTATGTAATTCTCCTCTCAAATTCGTGACGATGTCTTGTAAGAATGTGAAAATTTCTGCCACTACATCAGCGAGTTGAGATACGAGGCGTCTTTATTTTTGTTTTATTCTTGATAGTTATAAACTTATTTATATATATTATAATATTTATTAATTTGCATGGAAAACACGGATGACCTTTGCAACTTAAATAGTAGTTTTTTCTCTTGCTCTTCTGCCTCTGATAGTTTCCACAGCGTGGATATCGGTACTCCTGCTTCTCTGACTCTGCATGATCACCTTTCCTCTTTTTCTTCAAGTTATCCTAAAAACCTTAATCTAGCGCATATTAATGCACAGAGTGTAACCGGTCACTACTCCGATATTCTGGCGTCGTTTAGCAACTCCTCTCTTGACGCTATCCTCATTTCTGAAACCTTTTTAAAGCCATCTATTCTTTCTACACAGTGCTCACTACCAGGCTACGTATTAATCCGTAATGATAGAACGGGTGGTGTACGATGTGGTGGTGTAGGAATTTACTTGCGCGCTGATATTCCACATAAGGTGGTTAATGCATCTCCTTCTGTCTACTCAGAATCAGCGGAACACCTTTTCTTAGAAATATCTTTACTACACACTAAATTCCTCCTAGGTGTATTTTACAGTCCTGACTCGTTATTTTAACTCTCTTGATTCCCTTCTACATGACCTCACCCCATCCTATAGTCACGTAGTCATAATGGGTGACTTCAATACTTGTCTGTTAAAAGATGATTCCCGATCTCGCAAATTAATATCTCTATTAATTGCCTTCAATCTGCATCTTCTGCCACTATCTTCAACTCACCATGTTCCTAATCGCAGGCCCTCTTTACTTGACCTCATCATAGTTTCCTCTCCCAATGATGTGTGTGTCCACGGTCAGCTGACCGCGCCCTTCTCCTTTCACGACTTACTATACCTTTCTTTTCGTGTTCGTCCCCCCAAACGTAAGCCGCAAATCTGTTTTCTTCGTAATTTCAGGAGTATGGATCTGGAGACATTACAAATTGATGCATGCTCAGCTGATTGGTCGCTAGTATTTAACTCCACAAATGTTAATGATATGGTTAACAAATTCAATACAACCATTATATCCTTATATGACCGACATGCACCTGTCAAACGTGTCCACATAAAACATTGCCCAGCTCCTTGGTTGAATGCCACTATAATAAACCTAATGGGACGTCGAGATAAAGCAAAAAGACGACTCCGGAATAGCCCTTCGGAACAAAACTTGTTAGCTTACAAGTCTCTGCGGAACCGCTGCAGTCGGATGTGTAGAGATGCAAGGAGACGCCACTTCTATGATTCTCTTAACTGTCGAAATTCTGCTGACACCTGGAGGTTTCTTAGGTCTGTTGGTATCGGCAAATCTCCAGTTTCCGACCCAAAGGACATTGATATCAACGCGTTGAACTATCACTTTTCACGTCCACCTGTCTCTTTGGATGCAACTGTCAAAAATGCCACTTTACTCAAACTGTCGGATGTGCCTGTGCCTCAGACCTCTCCTTTTCAGTTCCAGTCGGTCTCAGAGATAGACGTTAAGAGATCTCTCCTCTCCATTACCTCATCGGCTTCGGGAAACGATAGCATATGCTCAAGAATGATACTTCCTATTCTGCCTATCATACTTCCTGTCATGACTTATATCTTCAATTTTTCATTATTCTCTGGCACCTTTCCTGAGGTTTGGAAGTCAGCGTATGTTGTACCTTTACCTAAAACAATGAATCCCAGCTTGTTCAGTGATTACCGACCTATCTCCATACTTCCTTTTCTCTCCAAAGTTCTTGAGCATATTGTTCATCGACAGTTCTCCGTCTTTCTATCCTCTTCTAACTCCTTAAGTTCCTACCAGTCGGGTTTTCGCTCAGGGCATAGCACTGTCACTACGCTTATCAAAGTAACGGATGACATCCGCTGGGCTATGGAGCGAAAGGAGTTAACTCTCCTAGTCTTAATTGATTTCAGCAATGCATTCAACTCTGTGGATTTCGATGTACTACTTGGTACCTTGAAGTCTATAAATGTCTCTCCTTCTACTATCTCTTGGTTTGACTCTTACCTTCGGGGACGCTCTCAGTGTGTCCGTATTGGTCAGACGTCGTCGGAGTGGTGCGGACTATCTGCGGGTGTTCCTCAGGGTGGCGTTCTATCTCCTCTTTTATTTTCTGTCTTCATCAATTCTGCTACAAGTCTTATTTCCAGTAACTTCCATCTCTATGCTGACGACCTGCAGCTGTACCGCCATTTTTCAGCTACTGACGCCCATTTTGGAATATCATCAATCAATCAAGATTTGGATCGACTGAGTGACTGGGCTAATTCGGTTGGATTACGTATAAATCCTACAAAGTCGCAAGCTATCGTTATTGGTAGTAAATATCAATGTAGCGTTCTTCCGGTATCTGGACTGAATCCAGTTCTTCTGGCCGGCATTCAGATCCCGTACGCGGATACTGTAAGAAATCTGGGTGTAATTATGGACACCACGTTATCCTGGAGCGCTCACATTAGTGATGTCAGTAAGAAAGTGCATTTTTCATTTCACTCTCTGAAATGCCTCCAGAGTCTCCTGCCCCTGAAAACGAAAATTAGTCTTGCTCAAACTATTATTCAACCCATTATTGACTACGCTGATGCTTGCTATTTAGACGCCACCGAGGAGCTTCTTAACAAACTTGAGAGGTTGCAAAATTTATGTATACGTTTCATTTTTAATCTTAGAAAATATGATCATGTTTCCCACTTTCGCAAAGAACTCAAGTGGCTCCCAATCCGTCTTCGCCGGAACACTCGAATCCTCTGCCTCCTTTTCAATATCCTTCACAATCCATCCTCTCCGTCTTATCTGAGGGAGCGGTTTTCCTTTTTTCGCTCTCCTGATGCTCCCTGTCGCTCTAATCTACGCTCAATTCTCAAAACTCCGAATCATAAAACCGATTTCTACTCATATTCCTTCTCAGTGCATGCAGTCAGATTGTGGAACTCTCTTCCGCCTGCTGTCAGAGACAGCAGATCTATAACTACTTTTAAAAGGAAAGTCCGTGATTACTATTTGTCTACACTTTAAACTTATTTATTCATGTAAGCATATTTATGTTTCTAAGTATATTTATCTATATATATTTATTATATTATAATATATTTCTTATTTATATATATATTTATACATAATATTATTTATCTATTTAATAGAATTTACCTCCCCCCTCCCCTTTGTATATGTGTGTTATTTGAATCCTGTCCTGTTGTTTTAATTACACACTTTTACTTTTTCTTTTCTTATTTTTCACGCTCTCCTCTCGCCGGTCTGCTGGTAGATATTTCTTTTAGAAATAAGCAGTACCATTGTACCTGTGTTTCCTCCTTCTGTTTGTTTTTTTTTTGTATTTTAGTGTGTACATAAATAAATAAATAAATAAATAAATAAAAAAGAAATATCTATGTGTGAAAATGAATATATGAATATCTATATATGTTATTTAATATCAAATTCACACACTGAACTCGACACCATCGTAGAAAATATTAAATTTTCCATTTTATTCGTAAGATCACTACAGAATATTGTAAAATATGAATGACATATAATCACCACGGGTGCTAGGGTGATAAATTAAGAGTACACAAGTTGCTATCTCTTTTCCTCTCGAGCTATGTGTACTGGTAAATGAGGTCCCGCTCGCACGCTATGTGTATCTATTGAGAGTAGCGAAAAATTCTAAATCTATGGTAAAAGCCATATCATATTTGCACCTACCTTCAGCGGTCCACCAGGCGTATGCAAACAGTGATGAGACGGCAACAAAGCACAGTGAAACTTGCCGTTATGGTTACATTGCTTTAGTAATGAGGCTATAGCCGGATTGTTAGAAGATTCTGGTATCAGTCTGCCTACTAGCTGTGGAGCCAACATGTCTGGGTAAGTTCCTAGGATAGCGCCTCCAAGACGTAAGGCATCGGCTACCAGCATAAGTTCTCTGTAAATAAGACGGTATGTAAGCGTAGTATTTTATAATAAAACTACGTGAGATATGGTAGAGCAGTTAAAATTATTATTTTAGATTATGTTGTAAGATATAAGTTCACGTTTTCTACTCTAGTTTTACCTTTTCTATTCTGATAGAAACAGGTTAAGGATACATGCTGTTAAACATTTTCAAATATGGCGCATCGACTATTTTTTTACTGCAACCGAGAACAACGGCTTTTAATGTACCTTACGGAACACAGAAGCGCTCGAAAATGGAAACACCACAAACAGTAACCTATCTTAATACAATACCTGACAGCATCTTTATTAACATGGAGTTTGGCGTCTTCAAAGTCTGCTAGAACTGCTTGCAGTGGGCAGCAGTTCAATTTTGCATGCAGCCATTCGTAATTGAAAAGCACTTCGGCATATAGGTCCGTGAAGCGTTTGGAGCGAACCAGGTGAAAGGGTAATTCGCCAAACTGAAAAGAAAGACATTGAATGGACATGTTCATTTCAACTAATACCTATTTGGTCACGTTTTCAACAGATTTTGGTTTTCACAATTTTCATTATTACTTTTCATCATACTATGTCCTTTTTCAAAATCACCTAAAAGTCAACGGTAGAGGACTGTCTATGACACTAAATATGTACTTTTATCAATAAATTCATTGGGTATACTGGAACCCTACCGTTCGAGTACTCGAGGATCAAGTCAGACTCACCTGCTAATGGACTCACATATCTTACACACATATCGGACTTACTAACGGACGAGGTCATGGCTAGGAGAAGGAAAATTCAAATCAAAACTACCAACCAAATGTCGGTGACCTCTAAGAATTACTGGGCAAAATTGGAAGAGGCCCAACTTAATACCAATGTTGCCAATAAGATTAAAATTATTATACCTTTCTCAAGTTGTATCTCTTCATAGACCCATCAGCTGAGGTGAATACTAGTGGCTGTAAGGGTACTTTTCTATCTGCAACACCCTCCCTGTCTGCTAGATTGAATCTATGTCGTTGAATCTCCGTATACTTGAACGGTTTAGCTGTACCGCCTCCCCAGATTCCTAAATCAGAACATCCAAATGGGCGTAAATGCCTTAATTTAAAATAGGTAAACTATCACGGTTAAGCGGGATTCAAACTCTATTTTCCGGGGAGTTGCATTTGGCTGGTAAGCTATCGAGGCACGCTCACTGCTGAATACATACAAGTTACCCACATTCTAGAGTAAACTGAGGCTCGAAAAATTTAGTGTAAGACACCCCCAACTAGATAAATAGACGACTTAACTAAGGTTGCTGGGTGGAACTGGATGTGGAAGACCCAGGACCGTGTGTTCTGGAGATAATTAGCAGAGCCCTCAATACAGACAGCGGGATGCCTTATGCTGATTTGATTGCATAAATAAATAACTGACCTAGATAATAATCGGCGATCATGGAGTGGAAATACATAGCCATATTCATGTTCTTGAAGTATCTTTCTCGTGCGGTGTCACGGAACTGTCTGTGATACCAGTTCATTACGGAGACGCCGTCTGCTTCGCGCTCAGAAAGGTAGTTCGGGAGATCGTTGCGGATCCTGCAACACATAATGATATGATATACATACATTCTCTTCGCGCCCTTATACCTGAAGAGGTAAGCAGATGCAAGGTATCTATACTCGCACAATTTTTACCTTATAATTGTTTGTCCCACCTAATAATTATGTAAGTGTGATACTATCCACACAAGAAAATGATGTTACATTATTGCCGTAATTTATACGAAAAGGTAGGCAGTGGTGGCATTCCACGGCCTACCTTTTCGTATAAACCCTAATAGCTCATCAGTTGTGTTTTATGCCACGTAATTAATCTGAACCTATTGCCATTTTGTTACAGACTGATTCAGGTTGGAATAATAATTGTTATATAAAAACTAATGGGACATATTATTATTTCACTTTACCTGGTCCACAACAGAGGTGGAATTCTCCTGACTGGCGGCAAATGGTACTGGTAGACGTCATCCAAAACTTTATCATCTAAAGATATAAGGTCCTCAAGTTCTGTCTCCGAAAGACCACTGCGCGCTGCTGTGATGTAGGCTAGCGCGTGGAAGACGAGCAGTCGGCCATGCTGAGGAGATTAAAGAAATGGTAAAGTTGTGTTTATGTGTTATTTTCAAACTGTCGCGGTTTTATTACATTCTCACTTCTAGAATTACCTAGACTAAATAAAGTTAAACGTAAGACGAACGTAGAAATAAAAGTGAGTGAAGTATGTCGCTGGCCTTATTCGTCATTGTAATAATAATTGAGGGTAGTTCGACATGAAGTAACATCATGGCTTTTTTTCGATCCTCACCACAGTCCAACCGCGACCACGGGCGCTGCACCGCGTCCAAAACGTCAGTATAGTAAGTCAATATTATAGTATTTCGCGTGAAGTCCCGAATTCTAAAAGTATGTGTGTGTTTGTGTTCTTTTTTTTGCGTTTTTTCTCATGGATGATATAATATGGTGAACTTTTACCGGCTACAACTGTTTCCATGCAAACAGCTTACGGCTGGGAGTCCCAGGTAAGTTCTTGTTGTTTATTTTGTGCTTTGAGTATAGATTAGTTATGCAAACAAGCATATTAATTTTATTATTGTTTGTTTCTTTTCCCTAAAGGGTAGGCAGAGGCGTCTACTCTACGCTTCCATTCCACCAGTAGTGGCGGAAAACATCTGTATTTTATTCGACATAATAGTTCGTGAGCCTATTGCGGTATTGAAACGGGTAGGTGCAGGTCGTCTACTCCCAGCTGTTGGTCACCTACTATTGAAAATTTTCAAGCCCTTCGATTGTTTCAAACCTTAAACTTGTCTTAAGAGTCCAGAATCTCATCCGCTACTCAAGAAGTGCACCATACCAAGTGAGACTTGTTTGGGCCGCGAAGCCCGCTAAGACCCCATTTAGGTGGTGTCATCGTGTCAAAAAGAAAATAAATTTCAGAAGCAGGCCAAGTTAAGAGAACAATACAAAAATGCTAAAGATTTATTATTATTTGTCTTAAATTTTTGGTCCATTTTCGTTTCCTCTTCGAGGTAAATGTCTGTGTCACGCTGTTTTATTTGTGTGAATGGAATTCTAAACGCTTACCTGCTTTTCAATCCTTTCAAATAACATCATAATAGAATCCATAACGCTGTCAGCCAAGTGCGTGTCTTGTGGTTTTGTGTAACTTCTCCATCTGCACACCTGAATTCATATAGGTTGATAAGATCAGACTACATACTTTTTTGTGGAACTTCCCAAGGATTTCATGCCGGACTCATACCGACTAGCACTATTCATCCATCAGGGCGGGTACCAATAACTCCTCGAAAGAATGACGGTTTACATGTAAAATACCTATCTACTGTTACAAAGGGACTCTCCTTACATCTTTGTAGCCAGTCTCAAGAAGCTAGCCAGCTGACTAACGCACGAGGTTATGTCTAAAAAAAGGAAACTCGTCTGCGATTTCCTCTTATTAAGATTTATCTATGAGGATCATCTACGAGTATCATGGCACATCCAGTATTTAGACCTATTTCTAAAACTGGTTTGATGGATTGATATGCTCAGACTACTATTGTCTAGACCCTCATTCTTTAGCCAGAAGATATAATTAGCTGGCAGATGTGGTTGGTTTAAAAAGAGTAGCGAAAATTTCTAAATCTATTATTTTAACCCTTTTGCCCTACACACGTCAAAGCATAGATTTAGAATTTTTCGCTTATGCGTCAAAGTGAATAAAGAAGCAAAGTAGGTACCTCAGCAAAAACCAGTTTTACGAATATAGGTAGAGAGCAGGAAGCGATGGCATTGGAGACCAGACGCCACTGGTAGTTGGATAAATCGCGGGCCGCTGAAGCCATCCACAACCTGCAATGAAAATAGAACTGTTGTGAAATAGAATATGGTGTGATGATGTCAGCTTTTTCTATACTTCTTTGTTGGTGCCCGCAGCTCCGGGAATGTAGGTACTCGTATTACAAGAATTAAATAAATTTTCCTTCTGTCGATACACAAAATTATTGACATTTTGAAATATAAGTGTGTTATCGACAAAAAAAAATGCATGTGCAAGATGCACACTTGCACTGTAAGCGTTTTCAGAAAATAGTGGGGCGCGTCTTTTTGGATGACATTATCGATAGCAGTAAGTACACCTAGTGTTGCTAACTCAGTTTAGTTATTTAAATATTGAATCTTACTTTAGAACTTGCATAGCCAGGTCTTGACCCAAAGCTTTCACTTCCAAGAAGTTGTCTTCAGAGTCGATCATTTGACGAAGCACATTATACTCCTTGGAAACCTCAGGATTGGCTTCTTCTGATGCACAGGTAACTATTATCTGAAAATAACTTCGTTTTTAATTTATAATATTAACTGCGTTGGTGACGCAGTGCCAGTGTAGATAGGCGACTGCGCCGTGCTGAAGTCCCGGGTTCGAGTTCCAGGTAAAACAAAATTATTATAGCAAACTTTTACGCAACGCGTCAGAATGAAATTGATTAGGTACATTACTTAATAAAAAAAAAGTTTAATAATCGTTTTTTATTAAAATTTCTTAAACCCAGAATACTATTTTGACGTCAAATGAAATATCTTGCTTGCGTTTTTTTTTATTTTATGGAACAGCGCCATCTATTGTATTGTGGATACATTATTTATTACATCTTGTACCAAGCACGGTGAATGTTTGGTTTGGAGCTTAGAGTTGCATAAAAGGGCTAGATGGTAGTATAGTCAGACTATTCAAAAAAAAATATTTCTTTGTATCACTCTTTAGGTACCTACTTGTTGTAACCCAAGTGGAATATCGTTGGCATAGAAATGGAAGTGAGTAGGTTACTCCCTATTCGAACTTATTTAGATCATTCGATTTTAAGATTTCGTATGAAATGTGAAAACTCATTTTATTTTCTATACAAAAACACTGTAGATACCTAATTAGGAAACGAATGTAATTCCTATCTACAGTAGGAACTAAAGTTATGAACGAGTGATGATATTCTTTTCTCACAGGCACAGATCGCCTATGTGTTATTCCAGACTATAATGTATTTCTGTACCAAATTTCAGCCCGATCCGTTCAGCGGTTTGAGCGAAAGAGTAACAAACATCCACACTCACAAACTTTCGCATTTATATCTAATACTAGCGGACGTCACGCGGTTTCACCCGCGTAGTTCCCGTTCCCGTGGGAATACGGGAATAAAATATAGCCTATGTTCACCGCAAAGAGTGTAGCTTTCCAACAGTAAAAGAATTTTTCAAATCGGTCCAGTAGTTCCGGAGCCTATTCGTTACAAACTAACAAACAAACAAAAAAACAAATCTTTCCTCTTTATAATATTAGTATAGATTAGTAAGATGAATGCAGTAATTCTAACTTGAAGCCGGTACAAGTTATTACGAAAGGTGTACTGAGTAAACATGGTTACAAGTGCTTCCCTCCACTGCACCTACATTGAAAAATAAGTTCGTTCTGAAACTTTCTGTACCTTGCAATGCTGTGGTAACCTGGTCGGCAGCCATGACACTTTGTTGTTCTCCGTACCAATCCCAGTGAGCTGGTCTACTGAATCCAAGAATAGGAGCAAAGGCTGCTGCTCAGTAGCCATCGTGAGGAGATGCTTGAAGTGAGCGGTCAGTGGAACTAGGTCGTCTGGTATAGTCTCGAATGGTAGGGCGAAGTTGTAGGATATCTGGAAATAAATTGATTACATTTTTTTAATATTTAGCTCGCCAAATTGACGTCGCCACCAGCCTGATGAAAAGCCGTGGTGCATCTAGCGATTGGGCGCCACTTGTGACAGTGGTCCCCAAACTGGAGGCCCTGGTATGTGCCTCTTCACGCTCCTCTTGAAGAACCCTGGATTATAAGATGACATACTTGGACGTTTAAACATGAATACTATACTTAGTTATATAAAACGGTTTTCCTGTGTTATACATGTACATCAATCTCCGCTGCAGAGCACCTAAACATGCCTTTTACGACGATGTAAGGAATAATACCATTTCCTTTTCTATTTATGGCGTTTGCTTTTCATTGCTGAACTGCAATGGTTGAAAATGCCTTTTCCAGATAATATACTTGCTGTCTAAAATAATGAGGTCATATTATCATGGTGTTCAGGCCAGCGGGCTATAGTCCAGATAGAATAGGTAGGTACAGATAAGCTCCTGTGATGATTGATTGAATGCTGAGGGCATGAAGTTAGTCTTTAAAGTCCGATAATACTATTTATACTGTTGGTTGATGGCACTTAGTAGAACTTCAAGTATCGTTTTAAAAATGTTCCGATTATACAGTTAGTCTACCAGCTCCAGTAGAATTGGAGAGTCAAATTATAACGACTTTTATAAGGATTACGAAAAAGTAAATACCTGTTGGCATACTGATATAAGAGTCGGTGTAAGAGCGCTAGAGTCAGGAGTAGTTCCGAGGAACCGAATGATGTTGGTAGGTCGCACTTCAGCAAACCACGCGTTCAGTGACATAGCAGCGCTTTTGGATAGCAGACTGGTCTTGCCACAACCACCTGCAAGTAATACGTCATCATCGCTCAAGGAAATATTAATGTATTGGGGTCCAGATCTTCAGGGCCCGAAAATCAAAGTTTTGCTAGTCTTAGAATCCAAGAGAAACTCAGGCTCCAAATTCAGTTGGCGTTTGTAGTAGTGGACACTAACTAGGTGAGCCTAAGATAAAGAAAAAAAAGTCTAATTTCAAGAGGCTAAGTGCCGGTATAATGACCTCTGAGGCCAAAATAACCTTCCAAACCTCCTTGACGATATTTCATTTTGTTAGTACCTACACAAGTTATACTTCTACAGCAACACCATTGGCATCATCCTCAGATTATTAGCCCTGGTTGCATCTGAAACTCTCACTTTGCAGCCCGAAAACTATTTCCGTAAATTTTCACTTCGTACAGCATTCAAATTTTTAATCAATTCTTAGCTGTTAGATAATATTAAATTAAAATACCAGATTATACCTTCTCCATACAATACCAGCGGTTTATCAGAGCTGTTCTTCATGTAGTTCTCAATGAAGTCAAGGTCAGGTTCTCTGCCATGGAACACCTTTACAGAGTTGTTGCAGGCATGAAGATGCTGCAGTATTTCAGTTACGATCTGACCTTGAGCACTGCTGTCTTCTTTGCGCATTGCCCTGGGTGAATAAACTAATGAATTAATAGCACTTTGTAGCTCAATATACAACATGCCTACTTATATATAAGACTAGCTGTGCCCGCGACTTCGTCCGCGTGGAATTTAATAAAAAAATTAGTTTATTTAGTTTTTTTTTTTGTTTTGGCATTTTTTTCTAAAATAGAAGAATTTTTCCAAAATAAAAGTAGCGTAAGTTACGCCTTATTACATAAGCTATCTGCCAGTGAAAGTCCCGTCCAAATCGGTCCAGCCGTTCCAGAGATTAGCCGGAACAAACAGACAGAGAGACAGATAGACAAAAATTTTAAAAATATATATTTTGGAATGTGTACCGTATATACATTCATATGCATGTAGTTGAAAGCGGTTATTTTAATATTACAAACAGACACTCCAATTTTATTTATTTGTATAGATGGTGGCCATTTTTCGTATACCAAATCAACGGTGGGCATAGTTTTAGTACCACACTGGCTTATAAAATATTAAGTTTCTTTGGATACAAGAGGCCTCACCAAGGTTTTTGATCCTTAGATCCCACTTATTATTACTTTTTCATGAAGGTACATATTTATTAAGGTACAGGGAAAATAGATAATTTGGTTGAAATAGCACTTGAATCTGTGGTCTTTTCATAACAAGAGCAACGCTCTGACTATTGAGCTGCAGAATTGTACGTTTTTTAATAGGCTGGTATTCTTTTATATGTTGTAATAGCCTCTTGAGAGTACGGTCAGACCTACTTATTTAAAAAGAAAACATCGTCAAGTTCTTAGGGGTATATAATTTCGTATAGGAATTAAACTAGGTAGCTTACCGGTCAACAAGTTTGATAATATTTTTGTAGAAGTGCGTAATGAAGTGATTGAGATATTCGCCATGACTTTCGGTATCTAAACCTTCTCGTCCAATCCACTCGACTGTGTACCTGAAAGTATCACAACATCTGTGTAAAAGGGACTTTAAAATATGGAATAGGTGGTCAGTCTGCCGGAAATCTGTTCAATAATTCCGCAAATTTGCTTTTCGAATAGGTAGAGACCATGATCCATTTCAGCACTTTAAAAAAGATGCATTTTTTACCTTTTTAATAATTTTCAAACCCATTTCTACCGACTAACGGTAAATTAGTAGTTCTTTCTTTACACACATACATAATAATCACAACTTTTACTCTGAATGGGTGGACAGGATCGACTATGTTTCATCAGGTTTTTTTCTGTGTGGAAATTCCTCATGGCTGCCATTCCAGACTATTGCCTTCTAATACCCTACTACTGTCTACAGCAGAGAGCTCCGAATAAGCCCTCGCAAGGATACCTCTGTTAAGTTTCGTTTGTCTATTACAATTTCCTTTAATCAAATTTGTATGAATATGTATGAGTGTATGGTTGCTGCTAGAGCAACTTCATAAATATATAAACGAAGTTTGCGGAAACTATTGTTTAATATTAAATGTATTTTTATGTACCTACAAATTTAACTCACTTTTGAAAATTCGTTGTCTCAATTTTGTCAGTCAACCTAACATCCCTTAAATCAGCAAGTAGCTTAGAAGCTTCAGCATCTAAACTTCTATTGATAATGTCGACAAAGTTGCTGGCTTTTTTCAAATTCTGCAGATTTATATTGTTGATGTATCGAACATAGGCAAGACAATGGTTCTTTGTGTTCTTTACGTTCAGGATACCGTTGATTACTTCGCGTTCTGTGACTGGAAAAGAAAGAAAGGTTTTTAAAACCATCGGCTAAGTATTCTGTTAATTTCAGAAAAAAAGACCAATTAGTCTATTGTTGTTTCAACATAGCAAGTAAATTAAAAAAATATTTGCGATATGTTTTTTAAAAGTTATCTCATTCAAATTTAACTAAAATTCGTATGTGTTTTGGATGAATGAATGTTATGGATGTTTGTTACTTTTACATTTATTTATTTATTTTATTTTATTTATTTATTTATTTAAATGCAGGTGCTTGATGCGCTTACAGCTATGCCAAGTCGCACATCAAGCTATTAAAATAAACTATAATTTACATTGACAATAAATAATTGCTAATCAATCTATACTATCTATACTTAATATTATAAAGAGGAAAGATTTGTTTTTTTGTTTGTTTGTTTGTTTGTTTGTAACGAATAGGCTTCGGAACTACTGGACCGATTTGAAAAATTCTTTCACTGTTGGAAAGCTACACTCTTTGCGGGTAACATAGGCTATATTTTATTCCCGTATTCCCACGGGAACGGGAACTACGCGGGTGAAACCGCGTGACGTCTGCTAGTGATAAATAAACTGCATAGTATTACACAGTATTTACCAATTAATGATAATTATATATAAACTACAAATTAATTACTAACATAAATGTCAATTCATTACAAATCATATAAAATATATTATTGATTAGTGTAAAAATAATAAAACATTGCTAATTATATTATATTAATAATAAATTACAAATTATTAGTACCTACTTAAAGAGTACAGACTTATTGGAATAAATAATTATTTATAAAGTATTGGCAAAATAGTGCATGCAGATTAAAATGTACAAATTAATATTTATATAGAATATGTCAACGTTTGGCTCATGGGCAATCAGGGCATTAAGCATATTCAAGGCTTGCCTCGTTGGCGCGTACTCAGCGGTCTTGGTTCGCGCCGCAGTCAGCGCGAACAGGCGCCGCGGCCCGTGCGCGATACGCGGCCGCCTTCTGTCCACCGTGAGGAGCGAGCAGCGCGAAAGTGCGCTCGGATTGTCTATCTTATTGTTTATTAATAAGTAGTAGTGGATCATGATTGAGCACTTGCGTCTAACCTCTAAGGTGTCAATTCCCACCATGCCACCTACAAAGAGAGATGGGTACAGATAAGGATAATAACCGTATATCTTTAGGTATAGAAACCGAGCGAATTTTTTTTGTACTTTTTCCACCATGACAATATATTTAGTTTCATGTGGATCCCACACCACCGAATTGTACTCCAGTTTACTCCTCACAAAGGCATAATATAAGCTAAGGATCGTTTGTCTGTCATCAAATCTCCTAGCCTGCCTCATGACAAAACCGAGACACTTATATGCACGAGCACACATATCAAATAAATGTTCGTTAAGGGTTAATTTAGAGTCCAGGGTCAAGCCAAGATCGCGGATACTTGTGACTCGCTCCAGAGGCTGTCCATAGATATTGTAGGGGTGGACTATTGGTTTAAGACGACGAGTAAATGTCGACGTCTTGCATTTGGAAATATTTAGCTCAAGTTCATTGAGTTCGCTCCATGCCACAACACTCTCTAATTCCCTCTGGAGCGCCTCACAGTCCGCAATGCTTTCCACACCCAAATACAGTTTGATGTCGTCAGCAAACATAAGGCACCCAGCCGATCCAACGACACTCGGCAAGTCATTCACCATGATTAAGAAGTGGGTAGGTCCAAGGTTTGAACCCTGACTTACTCCGGAAGTGGTCATATAAGGATCTGAACGATGTAATGATAATTGTACATATTGTTTACGATTTGAGAAATAACTAGCAAAAAAGTTTACTAAATTTGGTGTGAAGCCTATACTGGAAAACTTCTTAAGTAAAACACTATTTTGGACGCGGTCAAAGGCTTTTTTATAATCCAGATATACTACGTCCACTTGTTTACCACTGTCCATATCCGAAACAGCTTGATCCATGAAGTTAATTAAATTAGTAGAAGTCGATCTACCAGCTCTGAACCCGTGTTGCGAATCAGAGAGCTGCGTATTTATTTGGCTGGTGATATCACGGTTCAATATGGACTCGAAGACCTTGCCGAATGCCGACAGAACAGCTATAGGCCTATAGTTTTGTACCTTGGCTTTGGAACCATCCTTGTGTATGGGTGTAACCCTTGACACTTTCCACTTGGCAGGATAGGTACAGGTTTGCAAAGCAAGATTAAATACGAACAGTAAAGGAGACTTGACTGCTTCATAACAATCTTTTACGATGAACGAAGGTATGCCGTCGGTTCCTGCTGATGAATGCGCTTTTAATTTTTTGACTGCAAGAAATAAGTCATGAGGAGTAACCTTATCTACCGCTATTCGCATCGAACACAGAGAGGACTGCGCTTCCACATTGCTGTCATTAGCAGAAGCCATGGGGTCGTCCGCCAAAAACACAGAGCTAAAGTATTGAGCGAAGGCGTTTGCAGCCTCCCCTCCCATCACTCTAGATCCATTATACTCAAATTCATCTTCGCATTGGTTCCAGGCGCGCTGTTCTCTAACGAATTTCCAAAAAAGTTTAGGATTGTGTTTGATACTTTCTTCGGTATTTTTTATATAATTATTATATGCATGACAAATAAGTTCTTTTACACGGATTCTATAAAATTTATACATCTCTCGATTAAATTCTGATTGATTAATTTTAAATTTCTTCAAATGAAAATATTTATTCTTAATATTATTTATAATGTTTGGGGTATACCAGCCGGGGTACTGGTAGCGCGAGTTAAGTGCGGATTGTTGTTTTTTTAAAGGGACACAATTAACAAAGCAGGATTCCAATAAATAATAGAAACTATTGACAGCATTATCTACATCAGTAGCAGAATATACCTGACCCCAGTCTACAGCCGCCAAGGTGGAATATAAAACATGAAAATCGGCCTTGCGAAAGTTCCACTCTGCCACCGGTTGCTGGTGACAGTCAGACCGCGTCAACCGCGCACGCGCCGCGGCTGCCGAGCCGTCCCTGGAGCCCGCCTGACGGGCAATACGAACGCTGATCGCCAGCGGGGGATGTAAAATGTCAGGCTTAACTATTGGTTCCACATCGCCATTCACCTCAATGCACTCACTGCCCAGATTACTCAGCACCAAGTCCAGCATTACACCTGATTGATTGTAAATAGGATTGAATTGCTTAAATTTACAGTATGTACACATATATTCAAATTGCATGAGAGTATTTTTGCTACAAGAGTTTAAATTAAAATCACCTAATACTATTGTTTCTAATTTTGGATATTTGGTTACAACATTTTCTAATACTGTAAAACTAGTAGAGTATTTCGTATCATCTGAGCCGGGTGGAATGTAAAAGACACAAACAATAACCTTCCTGTACCTAAAACTAATCAAACCTATAACGATTTCAACTTCGGCTGAATAACAGTCTATATCAGTAATGCGATGAACCGGGTACTCGCTGCGAACCGCCAACAATACACCGCCCCATCCCTCATCGTTAGAACGATCTTGACGAATTACCGTGTAGCCCAGTGGCCAGAACTCCATATCAACGACACCGCTCTTCAGAAATGTTTCAGTTAACGCGTACAAATCCGCACCCCCTGCCAATATAGATGTTTTACATTCATCAAGTTTAGTTCTAAGTCCTCTGACGTTTTGATAAATGAATGTATATTGTGAACACTTAGCTGTTCGTATCGGTCGCTTGCGGCTTACGAAACCCACTACGCCACCGCTTAATGCAAACATCTTTGGGCCAGTGTTCAGACGACATTAACTTTTCAACACATTTAGTAGGCACTGTTAATTTAAAAGATGCATAATCTCCCCGCGGTTTTAGGCTTTCAACGGAGCAGTTATCAGTAGCACAAATACTGAGCAAATGTGCTGTTACTTGCTCAGCTGTAGTTCCAACTTGGACGTAATACAAGTGTAAATAGCTTTTACGTTCGGCGGCAGATAGTAAACACGAAGTGGACCCCAGGGCGGCCGTACCACGGGTAACATTTGCAGGCGTCATGCGACGAGACCTCGGGCGACGATTATTTACCTCCGTCCATACGTCATTAACCGTGCCGATACATGCTCTAACAGCTGTACGGCTTTGACTGAAATTAGGTATAGAGTAGATACAGTTTGTAGTATTATTCTACGTTTTTATACCGGGAAAAGGTAAAATCGGAAACGGCATTACCTAGTTTGAATATAAGAAGTGTATTAGTTGTCTAGTTAAGATCACATAGTACTAGCACTTGACGTTGTACACATATGGTCACGCCTTTATCCCCGAAGGGGTAGGCAGAGGCATATTATATGCCCACATTTCACCTTTGTATAATTTGTCCCACGTAATAGGTGGTGAGCCGTATTGCCGTGTTTAAATGGACAGGCGCAGGTTGTGACTGCCTGCTGTTGAAATAAAGCCTTCAACTTAGCTTAACGACTGCCATTTTACTGGCAACCGAGACCAACGGTTTAACGTGCCTTCCGACGCACGGAAACGCTCAAATAAATGTCACAAACTGATCACATGGATGGTCACCCATACATGGACCGGCCATAGTGAAAGTTGCTTACTGCAGTGATCATTTACAGAACACTGAGTCCGCGGGGCCACGAGCGCTTCTCGTTGACGACGACTTGACGTTGTGTAATAAAAAAATTGATTTATCGATTCGGGATCTATGATGCCATAGACAGACAGACAGCTGATACACAAGGTAAACTTATTTAGTACGAGTGGATGTCACGCGGTTTCACCCGCGTGGATCCCGTTCCCGTGGGAATACGTAAATAAAATATAGCCTATGTCACCTGCGGGTAGCGTAGCTTCCTAACAGTGATAGAATTTTTCAAATCGGTTCAGTAGTTTCGGAGCCTATTCAAAGCAAACAAAGAAAAAAGACGTGTGGCACTCAGGGACTGCCGCGGTAAAGCTATTACATAGCATTTTTTATCAACTATGCTAGTATAATTATTTCTATATAAGAATACTAGCTGATGCCCGCAGCTTCGCCGTAAAATTTGTTCCCGCGGGAAGTTATTCCCGGGATAAAAGGTAGCCTACCTATGTGTTATTCCAGACTATAATGTATCTCTGTACCAAATTTCAGCCCGATCCGTTCAGCCGTTCGAGCGTGAAAGAGTAACAAACATCCACACTCACAAACTTTCGCATTTATAATATTATATACTAGCTGATGCCCGCAGCTTCGCCCGCGTAAATTTTATTACCGTTACCGCTTCCCGTGGGAACTTATTCCCGGTATAAAAAGTAGCCTATGTGTTGTTCCAGACCATAATTTATCCCTGTACCAAGTTTCAGCGAGATCCGTTCAGCCGTTAGAGCGTGATCGCATCCACACTCACAAACTTTCGCATTTATAATATTAGTAAGTAAGATTTTAAGGCCTATGTTCAACAAAGTAAAGTACCAAGTACCTACTTGACTGTCGACATTTGGGCTATTGGACTTTTGGACTTTTGGATTGTTGGACTGTTGGACTGTTGGACTTTTGGACTTTTGGACTATTGGACTATTGGACTTTTGGACTTTTGGACTTTTTGACTTTTTGACTTTTTGACTTTTGAACTTTTGGACTTTTGGACTGTTGGACTTTTGGACTTTTGAACTTTTGGACTTTTGGACTTTTGGACTTTTGGACTTTTGGCCTTTTGGACTGTTGGACTTTTGGACTTTTGAACTTTTGGACTGTTGGACTGTTGGACTTTTGTAATTTTGGGCTTTTGGACTTTTGGACTTTCGGACTTTCGGACTTTCGGACTTTCGGACTTTGGACTTTTGGACTTTTGGACTTTTGGACTTTTGGACTTTTGGACTTTTGGACTTTTGGACTTTGGACTTTTGGACTTTCGGACTTTTGTACTTTGTACACACTTACGTGTGTATGTGGGTCTGTGTGTGTGTGTTTGTTGCATGTATGTTTATGTGAGTTGATTTTTGAGTGTGTGTGTGTGAGTGTGTGTGTGGGTGTGTGTGTGTGTGTGTGTTTGTTGCATGTATGTTTATGTGAGTTGATTTTTGAGTGTGTGTGTGTGAGTGTGTGTGTGGGTGTGTGTGTGTGTGTTGCATTGGTTTTAATCACTCAGTTACTGCCGTTTTAAATTCTCCGTATGTATGCATACCTACTTAGAAATTATATGAGTATATATAAAAAAGTTTTAATTAGATCGCAAAGAAAATGTCCAAAAGCCAAAGTACCTACTTGAAGCAAAGTCATTGATATAGGTACCTAATTAGAGATAATAGAAAAACCTCGCAGAACTTCAGAACAATACACAATCACACAGTACTGTTTTACGATTACCGATTATAATCATTTAAAGTTAAAGTTCATTTTTAAATAATTTATTATACTATTAAACTAGGTAATTGTTGTCAAACTGATTATGATTAAACCTCTTTTCATAATCAATAAGCGAGTATATGCCAAAGACAAACAAGACTGAGAAAAAATAATTTAACGACAAGCAAGAATGACGGGTTTAAATTTTTATCATTGAAGTATTTTTCATGAAATTATTCTATATTCTAAAGGTAAATTAGTGTCGAAATGGCCGCATAAATCTAACTATGGTTCCTTAAAACGAATATGATCAGGATTGATATTTAAATGTAAGTAATTATGGAGAGTCGAGATCCAATCTGTTTGTTTACTACATTGTTTGAATCTGTTGAATTCCACTATATTTGAAGTGTGAGATACACGAACGTGGCCGAAGGTAGCCGAGAGTGTGATTCGTTTTCGTGACAGAATTTCTGGATTCGGTCTCCACGCAAGGCCCGCGTCTTACGTAGTATTGTATTCTCTTTGGGCCCGCGATAGAAGCTATGCAATAGCTTAAAAACAATCAAATCTTAATCTAATATATAAAATTCTCGTGTCACAGTTTTCGTTGCCATACTCCTCCGAAACGGCTTGACCGATTCTCATGAAATTTTGTGAGCATATTGAGTAGGTCTGAGAGTCGGCCAACATCTATTTTTCATACCCATTGTGGCGTAAATCATAGATTTGCTGTAATTAGTTTATTAGGCGCTATTAAGCGTAGGTATAATGGTTATACTTAGGTCGGTATAAGGGGTGTGTCCTTAATAGTGTCATAGTAGGGATATTTGATGGAAGGAGATATGGTGGGATGTAAGCTATATATAGGCGTGCGCATTAGTAGAATAAAAAAAAATCAGGAACTAACTAAATTTTTTATTTTACTTCATACTGTCGAAGAAAATTTACATCAAAGTAAATTATTCTGTAAAATATATTTCCACTGAAATAATCAGTGAGTGGCTTAATAGCCCAAGTATTTAACTAAATTTTTATATTTGTGAAAACGGAAGCTCTGGTAAGCATCAATCATCAATTTTATTAAGTAAATTAATTGTGGGTAATTTTTATGTAAAAAAGTATATTTTAAGTAAATTTATTTTATCAGGCAGGCGTTTGTGAAATTTAGAAAAGGGGGTAATGTTCTTTGTATATTAAATGTTTTAAAATGGGGTTAAAAATAATGTAAGGGAAAGTTTAGGGAAATCTATGGTTGAAGAGGGTGTATATAAAATATATTGTTTGTTCTTTTCAGAATGAGCTTCCAAGTTAAGATTTAAAAAAAAACCCTGCCTATACCTACCCTTAAGCAGCTAGTTATTGAAGATATAGGCGTATAGCCGTATTTTACATATCCTGGATAAAGGAAGTGCCAACCCAGAATCCGGATGAGTACATAGATTTTTAAGTTAGATATAAGTTTATTACTGGTGAATTGTAATAAAAATATTATTACCTACTCTGAATTCTTGCATTTATTGACTCCAGGACAAATTACCTTACCTAAACTACTGAACCGCCTGGGAACTCTTGGGATCACTCTGGACTTCCCAGAAGCGTGTCACCATGTGACCGGGAATAACATTCCACGCGGGCGGAGCCGCGGGCATCAGCTAGTAATATAATAGAATTATAGAAATCCGCCGTGAGTTTTAAATTAGAAAATATCCACTTACCAGACATAAAATAGTTATGCATAGTATCTTTGTCAATCTTCCCAGCATTGAACAGTTGGAGTGAAGCTTTCCTGAAGAGCTTTTGCATCTTGCCAAGAGTGTCCCACCACACTCCTTGATCCTCCGCTTGTAATTTTGGTACCCTCTAGAACGGTTAAGACATAACTTTTATTATGTGAATGTTTAGAAGTTAAATGTAGATTTCGGATTGAAATGAAAAGATGAAAGCAAAGTTTTGGTCATGGGCGCCCGTACAGTGCGAAAATAGGATTGTTCCTAAACCAGTGCGAAAAGACTTTTACCTCCTCAGGAAAAGCTACCTCCTGGATGCGACCTCCGATGGCCGGTGTGGAGATCTCTCAACCGCTTACGAACTATGGTCGGCCGGTCCAGACAAAACCTGTGCAGGTGGGGAGTGCGAGATCCGGGCTTAGCCGCATGTAACTGCGGCGCCTCCATGCTGTCCATGTCGCACTTACTCGCATGTCCCCTTTGTCCTACATCCTGCTCTAAGGCTGACCTTATTAACGCCACTGACAGAGTGGTTGCGACGGCGAAGTTTTATGCCAAAATTGTTTTAAAAAGGAGGAATCCTTGACACGATAGAATAAGAAGAAGTGCGAATAGTGGCGCTACGCTTTAGAAATTAAATATATTAGACCCTGACCGATATGACTATTATTACAGGGCGGAAACTCCATACAAATGATATGTTTTCAATTCCGTCACCCACACTAAAAACACGTTCGTACAGAGCTTGAACGTGTGTGTGACCAATAAGGCTAAGAAAATTTTCCCTCAAAACACCCGCCAACCTATAATGACAGCTGCGGCGGGACTGGCGGGGGTGGGGAATCTTGGTCAGTGAGGGGCAGGGAGTTGCCTATATGTATGTAATACTATTATATTATCTTTGCTATTTTTGCCAACTTCTTCTAGGCCTCTACCTGCATGACCTTGAACGAATTCGTAAAAAAAAATACATGTTTTGGTCTTATTTGGGAGACGAAATGAATATAGATTTTTCGCATTTTCGCTACAGATACTGCGTTGGCGAGTCCAGTCCAGCGTTCTATTTTGGTTATTTTTTTTGCGTAGGTATGTCAGAGGTCATATAATCTACAATTAGCCATGTGATTCGTTGTCGTAAGCCAAAAAGCCGTGAAGCTAAAGTAATAATAATTATATTTGGACTTCCCCTTGTGAGATGCTATAATGGGTTTTGGTAGTTACAGATTTAGGTCAACTTATTACAATTAATCAAGTCAGTTTATCATAGTCCACTGCAGGACGTAGACCACTCAATCGTTTGAAGAGGGCAATTGGCCTTACTGCTAGTCAGATGGGTTGACACAGGGTATTATTTCGCTTCCTCCTTCTCTTTCTTTCGTTTGTAAATATATAAATATTTGTAGACATTCTGACACAACATCATCTAGCCCAAATTAAGCTTATATAAGCTTGTGCTGTGGGATCTAGACGATTGATAAACATACTTATATGTGCTCATCACACTAAGAGATTTGTCCTAGGTGGGAATCGAACCCAGCATCTTCGAATCCGTAGTCAGGCACACGAACCACTGCACCACAAGGCCAGTCATGTAAGCTAGTGCATTATTGTAGGTGAGACTTATTTCTACTGAAGATCTATCTGCCCCATTGCATTGAACTAAACAGAACCGGAATAGGCTTTTTTAACGGGATGGAAAGGCCATAATGGATGCTATGCCAGACTCCTACCGAATAAACAACGACACCTAACGCCCAACAGCCTATGGTTGGAAGCCCCGGGTAAGTCCTCGGAAGAATGTCCCAGGACTCAACCGGTATAGGTATATGCTCACCTTATTGTTAAAATTGATCAGTATAGACGATATGGGCTGTAACACCGACACAGGAGGTACAGCGTTCGAGTCCTTCTTGTACCAGGTGTCGAGCAGAATGACATCTACTCCGCCTGCAACCAGTTCTTCTCGGAGCATCAGGAGTTCCGAAGACAACACGTAGGTGGGGATGGGCCTGTAGGCATTTTAAATATTTTAGTCGTCAACGACACTATCTATCTTCTACTCTAACACTGTATACTGTAGTTTGACTCAGCCGGATTTTAGAAATAAATGCCTTCAGCCGCGCGGTACGTAAGCATGCGATAGGGCAGCATTTTAATAATATGTGCCTACTTTGACTTTCTATTTAGTATTGTGATTGTAAATATGTACATACATACATTCATATAGTCACGCCTTTATCCCCGAAGGCGTAGGCAGGGGAATAGTATACGCTCACATTTTACCTTATAGTTTTACGTACCGCGTAATAGATAGTGAGCATAATGCAGTTCAAATTTTTCAATCCGCCCATAAGGCCTTCAATTTGTATTAAGGATTATCGTTTTACTGACAACCGGCTTTCATTTCGAGTAAATATGTACCTTTTTTATTTAAACAAAAAAATACTTTGTGAGTAATAAATTCTCAATAAAAATGCATGTACCTTTTGATTGCTAGATTATGTTTAAAAACCATGTTTATGTCTATTGTGTAATATTAACATTTGATTGTTTTTTTTGATTGCATCGAATAGGCTCCGAAACCACTTACCTATTGAAAAATTCTTTCACTGTTGGGAAGCCACACTATTCCCGGTCAACATAGGCCTATATTCCCACAGGAACGGAAGGAAACCACGTGACGTCCGCTAGTTAAATATAATTTTGTGCTGTGGGCATCAACGAATTAGTCTTTAGATAGAATTTCTATCGACGTATTCCAATCGTATGATCGAGAGTCACCACCCTGGGATTGAAAATATTCGCAGCTTTTGATCAAACTTTTATCTAATGATGATAACGGCGATAAACTTATTATTGTAATCATTATTCTTTGAACCAAACTGTAGGTAAAAAAAGGTAGAGAATAAACCTTCTATTGAAAGCTGAACATTGATTTCTGTAATCTGGAAATTACACAGTCCAAGAGTACTTCCCTGCTCCCGTTGTCATTGAACCTTACCGGTAACCATACTTCTGCCCAAGAAACACCACGAAGTTCGGTCCCATGGAGAGTCGCTGGCAGTTCTTGATCTCCCTCATACACAGTTCTGTAGTCATGTGATCGTCAGTAGCTTCGTCACGGACGCCCCATCGCATGTCGACCACCTGGTAAGGAACATGATGCTTTTACTGCGTGTTTTAAAGTTAAAGTTGAAGGATTTGTTCTACGTAATAGGTGTTGATATGGACAGGGAAATGTTCTAACTGTTGACATTACCCTAGGTTATGATGAACTAAGATTATATCCTAGAAAAAAAATGTTAGTCATATTATAATACCTACACTAGCTGATTCGTAAAATTTGTTCCCGTTCTCGCTTACCGTAAGAACTTATTCCCGGGATAAAGACTAGCCTATGTGTTATTCTAGGTTATAATGTATCTCTGTACCAAATATCATCCAGATCCGTTCAGCCAGAGTAGCAAGCTGGAGCGTGAAAGAGTAACAAACATCCACACATCTACACATCCACACTCACAAACTTTGGCATTTAATTAATACTAGCTGATGCCCGCAGCTTCGCCCGCGTAACTTGTTCCCGCTTCCCGTGGGAACTTATTTCCGGGATAAAAAGTAGCCTATGTGTTATTCCAGACTATAATGTATCCCTGTACCAAATTTTAGCTCGATCCGTTCATCTATTTAAGCGTGAAAGAGTAACAAACATCCACACTCACAAACATTCGCATTTATAATTAATAAGATAAGATTATAAGTAAAATTTTAAGATTGAAGTCACAACAGCGATGAAATTCTTGAAAGTAAACCAAAGATTACGAGAACGAAAAACCTAAAATTTATGCATATTTTTAACTTTTCAAAAAGACTTCAATAATTAAGGGATTTTTTTCCGTGTGAAAATCCTACATGGATGCTATACGGACTCCTACCGACTAAAACCACACGATTTCTTTCAACAGTCTAAGGCCGGGAGTCCCGGGTAAGCCCTTGGAAGGATATCCCGGGGCGAACTTGTATTTAAAAAAACAGAAAGAGGCTATGCCGGACTCCTACCGCCTACAACCTCCAGTGCCTTTAGATCTGCCTATCGCCAGAAGTCACATGTTATGGCAATAATATCTTGCGAAACAGCGTGTTCGACATAAAACCTATATTAAAAATACAAATTACAAAAAAGACCATTCCGCTCTACAACTACACATTCTATGCTCTTTAGTTTACAATATGCTCCGTAAATAGCAAGCGCAAACACAACACATAGGAATTGTAAACATTTACAATAGCTAGGCAGTAGGCACCCTCTCGCGGCTATTTTAGGTGACGGAAATCATGCCACGTGCGCTAGTAACGCAACTCGAGAATTTAGTTTCGTAAACTTTATTATAAGTAATGAGAAGATTTCATTAATTTCCTAGTTGAAAATAATAATTATACATACAGTAAAACATGTGCAGGAAAACGGGCGAGGGATACAAAATGGAAAATGAAAGCATAAAATTGTCAAAAGCTTGTTTTAGATGATGAAGAATTCTTACCCATCGCGTTAGAAATGGCAAGTTATGGTAACCGCTAACATAATTATAACCTTAGAAGGCAATGCTTAATCTCTGAGCTAGAAAGAAGCCAGTCGAAACGTATAAACCGTACTCTTTGCAATACTTACTTATTTATTAATAGCACAGATAACATAATTTAATCCATAAAATAATAGTATAACCGCGAAAGTACTTTAATTTGGATGTTTGTTACTCTTTCATAAACGGCTAAAAACCTCTGCTGAGAAAAGTAGCCTATGTAACTACGTTACGACTGTCCATTATTATTACGACAAAAGATTCAGCATCTACGAAAGACCTGGATGACTGGTGAAATCTGGGCATGTAATAAGCCTCTGCTTAACTCTATCCGTAAGATTCAATCGAAATACCAATTTCGTTTAAATTAAAAACTCAAAAAAAAGATTTAATTACAACTTCTTCAAAAGACTTCGGGACAAAATTACACTGAAAATGTTTTCTTTGAAACGGAATTGAAATAAACTCGGTATTATATAAATTTATTTGCCACCTTCGCACAAAAATGTCTGCTGGTTCGGGATTAATACTGAAAGGGCTATCAAAGGACCGAGTTAAGGCGAAGCTGGATTTATAGAAAAATATTTTATTTCTGCTCGCGACGAAAAACTAGAAGCGTTATAAGTTTGACCTGTGTATCTGTGTATGTGTGTGCCTGTCTGTGACATCGTAGCGGACTAACGGATGGACCAATTTTGAAGTGTTTTTTTTTTGTTCGAAAGCCGATGTGCCGGGGACTGTTCTTAGTCATAAATTTTGGATTTCATCAGCTCACTTCCAGAGTGATGAAGAGATTTCATAAATATTCACTGGTCAGATTCATCTGAAACTGGATATACCTACTGTTACTTTCATGGTATAACCACTACAGGGTAACCTGAAACTGGCTGATGCATCAGGTAGTCTGCGGGATACCCAGCTCCTCCTATTACAGGATATATACTGTGTTTGGGTTTATTAGAACAGTCTCAGAATCGGGGGTAATTTTAAATGTTTAATTCTGAACTTTTTTGTAGTGAGTGTTGTCAATGCCATTAAAATTGAGTTGAGTAGGTATTTTGATTTCTTACAGTAGCTAAGTAAGTAGGTAAATACTATCAGTTACCTACGAAAGATGAGAGGCTTCGGTATTCGAAAGAGAAGAGGACAGAACGAATGCCACTTTAAATGATGGAGTGCTCAAAATCAAAATCAAATCAAAATCAAAATTTTATTTATTTCACATAAGCATTATTCAGATGCGCTTGTAAAACGTCCAGAATATAAAACAAAACTCTACCACCAGTTCACAACGCGACCCACCTGAGAAGAACTGGCAAGAAACTCAGCGGGTTAATCTTTTTTTTTTCTCAATTTACAGTTTTAATGAATCTATAAAAACTATGCATTTTAACAATTTTTCAGAGAATCCAGCAGAGCAGGTCATTTTCAGGCTGAAACTGGTGGATGAGTTTGTATATCTTGGATGTGCATTTAGCAGGGATGGACGGTACGGTACACCGCTGATGAAAGTAGATTAAACGCGGTCCAGACGCGCGCGCAACGCAAAATCTGCGGAGTAACGCTCGCTGGTCGCGTTCGGAATGAAAATGTAAGAAAGAGCATGCTACGATGGTTTGGGCATGTGGAGTGAATGGGAGTTGAAAGAATGGCAAAACAGATATACAACGCGAAAGTGGATAGACGTAGGAGTCAGGGAAGGCCACGACACACCTACCATGACCAAATTAATCGTGTGTTAGCAGAAGGTGGTGTCAAGAGCCGAAGGAACCGACGTGCATGCATGAGCAAGTGAGGTGTGTATGGACCGTGCCGTGTGGCACTCGGTTCTTTCTGCCTACCCCGCAAGGGTTTTGGCGTGAAGATAGTATAGTATAGTACTTACGAAGAAAATAGGCAAAATATTGTTAAAGCTTAAGTACACTTTATGTTTCAGGGGTAAGGTGGTATATTACAATGATAGTAACTATAAATGTCAGTCTAAATGCCACTTGGAACAAATTTATGAGTAATTTTCGACACATTACTGAAAGACTAAATGCCATCTAAAACAAAAGATGTAATGGCGAATTTTTCATATAATATTGGTATCTCCTCACTTTGAAACCCTGTCGGAAAAAACAAGGGGATTTATATAGGTTTGACTCGTGTATCTATCTCTCTGTGGCATCATAGCTACCGAAGGGATGAACCAATTTTAGAAATAATTTTATGCTTATTAAACAGAACCTTTCAATTTAATCACTATAATCTGCAACAGCACACACACACACACAAATGCACACGCACACACACACACACACACACACACACACACACACACACACACACACACACACACACACACACACTTATTATTATTATTGTTTTTTAAGTCCTTAATTAACTAGGTACTTAATAAATGTAGCAACCTGTTTTTGTTTTGTATGTAATTACTTATAATGTATGTTATGGAAGAGCGATCTCTCCTACTACAGGCATTACTTGCTTACAAGGAGAGATCAATCACTTTATTGTTACTGAATTTTGTTAAAGAAAATAAACGATTTTGTATTTTTGTATTGTATTGTACTGGGTTTGGTTACAAGCCGGTAAAATTGTTCCACGGAAAAGTAGGGCCGGTAAGTAGCCGGGAGTGCCATGTAGCCTTTGGAAGGATGTCCCAGGGACGTCGACCAGACTGGCGAGACATTGCTACAGTGGCCCTAAAGTTGGCGACACAGTTATGTGCCTCTTCACACTCAGCAAAACCTAGGAATATTGATTTACTCTTCCGCGTTATGCAGTAGTCGTGAGTGATGTACGTAAAAATAGATTCCCGGCACTTTGCAATTTTACACCCTGAAAATAAATAAAATATACATTGACTAGCATGAATTATTGATGAGTAGAGCGTTCAGAGCGAACATCGTCATACCCAATCGATAATGTTACTTATCGGGTGCCGTTTATATAATTCAGTTACGTCATTATTATGAATAAATCTCTGTATGAAATCATACGTGTGAAATATTTTATATTCAATTTTTCAGGCTTTGTAGAATGTTAGTGAGAATTTACAGTTGCTTTGCTGAAGTTTCCGGTTCCCTAGCGTCATATTCAGTGCACAAAGATACCCGCTTTTTGATAAATTTTATCTTTTTGCGTGGTCAAGCCCCGGCAAAATTGATGCGATGCAGTCATTAGAGAGATTACAGAAATTTTTTAACGTGAGGGAAAATCCTTATGGATGCTATGCCTTCTAGCGACTAAAAAACCTCACGTTACGCCCAACAGCCTATGGTTGGGAGTCCCGGGTAAGCCCTCGGAAGGATGTCCCAGGACACAGAAATTAACCTATAAAACCAATTAAAAAAAAAGTAAAACCAATTCATATGAATGAATTACTCCTTTTTTTATTTTTATATCAATTAATGGTTGATATTTCATTGCAATATGTTAAAAAAACCAGGCTACAGATTTTCACGTAAGTATACGAGTAGTTCAAGAATCGGATCTCGCAGTTTATGATGTACCTAGGTAATTTAAAGACAATTTTTCATGATCTATATACAATAAAAACAAGAACTGACTGACTGACGATCAACGCACAGCCTAAACCGCTGGGTCTAGAAGCATGAAATTTCGCGCAAATTTGTATTTTTTTTTTTTTATTTTGTATTTATTTAAGCATACACTTTTCACTATCCTTACAGGAAATCCCAATGCGATAGTGAAGTTACAATTACATTCGATTTATGTTCAAATTATAAAAAATAAAAATAAGTATGGAAATATAAAATGTCAAGTTCATTACATTAGAATTACATTACCCTTTACCAAACAACAAAAGAAAAAATAATTAACTACATTAAATAAATACTGACTACTTACCTACATTAAAACTAACTTTGAAATATAATAATTAATATTAAATGAATAGTCAAATTGTCAAATACATATTTAGTCACAAAAAATGTCAACTTAACCCCTAAATAATACAAAGTCAAATTATAAAACAAAATAAAATTAGGTATGGGAATTAAAATGTCAAGTGCAATAAAATTATCCAATTTCAATTAAAATTCAATTTAGAGTTCGAATATAATAATATGTCCCTGTATGAATAAAATGTAAATAATCCTTTTTAAATAACAGCATGTCTCAATGTGAAAAAATATTTTGCAATCTGTAACTTACAATTACAAAATTAGAAGTCTTATAACTACTTACTATAACAAATAACGAATAATATGACCTTTGCAAGGTCACTCAATCCACAGGAGAATATATCTATTCTACTACTTGCTTCGTTAATAATATGCATGGACCGGACCATTGGTGCCCTCTGTAGTAAATTGGTCTTAGCCACTGGCACTGCAAGTAGCGGCGGACGTCGTCGCCTCCATACATATTTATCCGGTACGTTAAGGTTCAACTGGGCCAGCACACCCGGATTATATATTTTGCCCCGCAGTATGTTCACAAGATACCCAGTAAGAGAAAACTCCCTCCGCACCCTTAACTGGTTGTACCCGACCATGCCTAGCACAAATAACGTTGGGTACAGTAGTGGGTAAAAGGGGTATACACCGTACAGCTTCATGTATAAGTACCTTGTAAACTTATTTTGTATCTTTTCTACCATTAGGTTGTACTTATCCTCATGCGGTGCCCACACTGCGGAACTATGTTCCAAGTGGCTTCTAACTAACGCATCGTACAAGGCTCTCACAGTACTTATGTTGGTAAAGTCCTGAGACTGTCTAAGCACAAACCCCAGATTTCTATATGCCTTTTTGCAAATATTAGAAATATGATCGCGAAAAGACAAGTCTGTTGTCATCATAACCCCCAGGTCTCGTACCTGCGTGACACGTTGCATCTTCTCCGAGTCTAAGTTGTACTCGAATGTCACAGGTCTCCGCGCACGGGTGAATGATATAACCGCACTCTTTGAGTTATTAAATGCTAAGTAATTCTCCGCGGCCCACCTTACGACGTTATCTATGTCCTCTTGCAAAAGTCTACAGTCAGATTCCTCTTTAACTTTGATCAACAACTTGAGATCATCGGCAAACAATAAACATGAACTGTGTTTGACCACTTCCGGTAGGTCGTTGATCATTATGAGGAATTCTAGAGGTCCTAAATTACTACCTTGACTAACGCCCGATCTGGTAAAATATGGCTCCGAAACGCACCCATTGTAGTCTACATACTGCCGACGGTCTTTCATGTAACTTGCAAAAAATTTAAGCAAATGTTCCGTACATCCGAACGCCGCGAGCTTGCTCAATAAAACGTCATTATGTACAGTATCGAATGCTTTTTGAAAATCAAAATATGCGGCATCGATCTGTATACCACAATCCACAGCAGGCACCACCTGAGCCATGAAGTTTAGGAGGTTGCTGGTAGTACTGTAGCCGGGACGGAAACCGTGCTGTGCGTCCGATATGAGCCCCCGCACCTGTGTCTGCATACTACGGTGAATAGCAGACTCGAAAACCTTGGCAGGTGTTGACAACACAGCCACGGGTCTATAGCCAGCAACGTCTGGTCCCGACCCACCCTTTGGTATGGGAATTACTCTTGTAGTTTTCCAACAACTTGGATAAGTTTCCGACTTCAGACTCAGGTTATATATATGCTGAAGAGGAGCCGCTAACACTCTATTACAATCCTTAAATAAAAAGGGAGGTAAGCCATCAGGCCCTGTCGAACGCTTCGGCTTCAGGCTAGCGAGAGCGCGTCTAACATCTTCACAGGTCAGAGCGTCAAGGCTCACGCACACACCGGACTCAGCGCGAGCCGACGCCTCCCCCATAGCAGCCTTCACATCCAGCTTCGGTGGTCCTTATGCCAAATGCTCCTTATGTCACGTAGGCGAGCAATAAGAAGAGATTTTTGAAAATTCAACTCCTAAGGGGGTAAACCAGGGTTGCAAAGTTTGTATGGGACAACGTGATTCCTTGGTCCGATCTTCTTCGAATTTGGCATAAAACATCTTTAACTGAATTGATAGGGGACGTGTTTTGTATTTTATCGATTTTTTTCTTCTAACATGGTTAAAATGGGGTTGAAAAATATTTTAGGGGGGATTTGCCTCATAGTTCATATTAATACTCCGTAGGTAGTCGGTACTTTTTTAATTTTTTTTTGACACATAGTCATGTTTGACAGCTCAATTCTATTTAAAAAAGATGTTCGTAATTTTTGATAAATGTCAAATAAATCTAATTTATATTAAAACTGCATATTTTATTGATTTTTGCCCTTTAATATGCGGAATTGTCTTCATATTTGTAAGTCAGAAATACATAATATGTGAGAAGGAAAACCTGTACATGTCTGGCTAGGAATTATTAAAGAACAAGTTCTAGGTAAGGTGTACACGGTTCCGATTATCACAGAGTATTTATAACCATATTTCAGAGGCGTTATAGATGAACATTTAGCAGATCAAATCTACAGTTAATGTCTGGTCACAATAGGACAAACTGTATTAGCACGGGTTGCCTCAGCCTCGAAAGTCTGAAGACCTACACAATCCATAAATACGAGAAAGAAAGAAGTTCAGATATCCATTCCTTAGCAAAAGCAGAGAATGCTCTCTAAACTAATTAACAAAGACATTAGGTATTAATTTTTACAAAAATAAATATTTACTTCGCTCAATACGTACGTATTTTGATTTATTTAGTCAGAATTATATCTATACACTAGCGGACGTCACGCGGTTTCACCCGCGTAGTTCCCGTTCCCGTGGGAATACGGGAATAAAATATAGCCTATGTTCACCGCAAAGAGTGGTAGCTTTCCAACAGTGAAAGAATTTCTTAAATCGGACCAGTAGTTCCGGAGCCTATTCGTTACAAACAAACAAACAAAAAAACAAAAAACCAAAAAAACAAATAAACAAATCTTTCCTCTTTATAATATTAGTATAGATATAAAACAGTACTACCCGTTCGCTCTAACTTTGCCGCTGGCGTAGAGGCGTATACCCGAATTGTTAATTAGACGAAGTAAATTGACAGTAGCTAATGTCACTTCGTCATAGAAAATATGCAACATTGTATGAAGAAGTGACAATAGTTGCTGTCAATTTACTTCGTCTAATTAAAAATTCGACTTTAGTATGGAGCCGAGCGGCAAAGTTAGAGCGAACGAGCAGTACTGTAAACTGCCGCGGGCTGACCACAGAAGACGACAGACGACGGCAGATGGACCAAACGAGTTCCAAAGCGGGCATCGCGACTCTGTCCGCGTGCTAGATGTACCGAGGACCTAGAAGAGTCGCCTTCTGCTTATTTTATACAGCTATACATACATACATATATATACATACAGCCATATATTTAGGAGAGGCCTACGTCCAGGAGCGTACATGCTGATTTGATTGATATAAAAATAAAAACTGACTTCGATACCTGATCGAGATCTAGAACCTTGAAATTAGATTAATGGCATAGTTGCGCACAAAGAAACGATTTTTAGGGTTCGTGCCCTTAAACGGGACCCTATTTATCAGACTTCGCTGTCCGTCTATCTTCTGTCCGTCATGAGGCTGTATCTCAGGAATCGTGATAGGTAGCTAGAGAGCTGAAATTTTCAGATGATATATTTTTGTAGCCACTATGACAACAAATACTAACGTCAGAAAAGGGGGGGGGGGGGGGATTAAGGGGGCTCCCATCCAAAAAACGTAATGCTTTGCTGTTTTTTGGTACGGAACCCTCTGTCTTTCCACTCCGACCAACTAAACCGGCCAACCGTTGTTCGAAATGGAACTCATTAAGGGACTTTATTCCTATCTATACTTTATTCTTTATTTATTTCCTCTGTGCACGAGTCCGCTTCGCACTTGGCCAGTTTTTATACTACTAAGATGGCAGACAAGCTTACGGTCCAACTGATGGTTGGTTACTGTAGTGGACTAATTCGCATAGCGAACGTTTGCAACACCAGTGGCGCTGCTGCATGTCGAACCATATTTCACTTGGCATCCAGTAGAGTCACGGGAAAGTAAAATATCCCGTAACCCTTCTGATAGTGCTTCGAATTAGGTTCGTTTTCAATAACCATTTTAATGATAATCCATGTTGTGCCAAAATAATACAACGGGAATACACGCGATAAAATTAGAAGCGACGACGGGGGACCTTTCTATTTCTCTCTCTCTTACGCAAACGAAGTTGCGCGGGTCAGCTAGTTGAAGTATAAGTTTAAGAGGTGTGGTACCCAAAAAAATATCTATTTTCGTTTCTTCAGGCTTTTATGACAAGAAAAATTTTCAAATAGAAACGGAAAGCCGTGCGAGGTCGGAACTCTACTACCTATTTATTTCCCTCAAGGACTTGCCCTTATATAAATCAACGAAACGTCTATTGAAATGAAGCCTCCAGTAGTTCAATATTTACATACGAAACGGACACCGGCAATAACCAGTATTCTGAAAATGTACATAATATTTTTATTATTACTTTACTGCGGCAAGGTAGTAGTTATGTGGAGGAAAAGGGAGGAGTGTCTTTTTCTTACATAAATAAAGGATATAGGTATTTAAACTTTCATGGTCACTGACATTAGTATTAAAGTTAGCGGGATATTTACCATGTATTGTTGTGAGTTCCCGATATTTCGGCGCTGTTACAAGCACCATGATCACGGAGGAACTGAAGTACTGGCGGTTGAAAGCGAAAGTCTCAGCACATATATCGATCTATCCTCCTTCGCAGTCGTTTATTACGCGTTACACCACTACCACTGGGCACCGATTCTCGCTTCACACGACATGAATGCGTGGACGGAAATCGGCGGGTGACGCGTCGCCTGTCTCATATTTAGGAACGGCGAACATGAGACGGACGACGTTTCACCCGTAAATTTGCGTCCACGCATTCACGTCGTGTGGTTGAGAATAGGCGCCCAGGTCTCACTTTCGATTTCACTAACTCGACTACGTTCACGACACACAATGCTCACAGTATCTACTCGTGGTTTTGTTTGGAACTGTTTCTGGTTATTTAGACACAAACGGACCACTGGATGCCAGACGCTCGGCAACTGCAACCCATCGTCACGATTGAAATTCTTGAACTTTTTAATTTCAATAGCTTCTCTAACCATTCTCGGTATATAGTGACGTTCAGTTGAGAGCATCTTAGGGTTATGTAACTCAATCCAGTGGTCTGTGCCGGACGCCAACAGGTGTTCAGCGACTGCAGACTTCTGTGGTTCGTTGTTTTTGACTGCCCTAATATGTTCTTTGATTCGGCACGTAACAGTTCGTTTTGTTTGGCCTATTACACGAACTGCCACAACTACAGTCAATCTTGTACACTCCCGGCTTGTCTAGTGGAAAACTGTCCTTAGGTGTACGTAGGCACTGCGACAGCCTCTTAAAAGGAGTGAAGATAGTTTTTACTGAAACCTTTTTTAGGATGTTTGCGACCTTATCTGTCACTCCTTTGATGTAAGGTAAAAAGGCTGGATGTCTTTCCACTTTATAGTCCACAGGCTTATTCGAGCGTCTCGGTGGTCGGATCCGTCCACTGTACCCATTTTTATGTAGAACGCCGCTTAAATGATTAAGCTCCGCTTCCAAATGCTCCTCGTCACATAAACTATATGCGCGGTCAGTAAGCGACGTCACTACCGAGTTCAACTGGCGCGGGTGATGATGCGAGTCGGCATTTAGGTATCGGTCAGTGTGAGTAGGTTTTCTGTACACGGAGTGACTCAACGAACCGTCCGGTCGAACACTGATTTGCACGTCAAGGAATGCAAGGGATCTTTCTTTTTCCATTTCGTACGTGAAGCTTATATTGCGATGAATGTTGTTAAACTGCGTTAGTAACTGTTGTACAACATTTTCGCTACCCTCCAATACACAAAAAATGTCATCTACATACCGTTTCCAGATTTTAATGCTTATAAATAAAATAAATAAAAGCTTTATTCGGCACGCACAAATAAAATAACAAAGGTACAATCATATGATCAAGTAAAAATTACACTGTGCGTGCCCGAAAAGGTCGTCATCTCAGCATTGCTGCACTAACAGTACGTATACTGTTAGGCAGCGCTGGTTTTCAGACGATGCTTGGGGTATTAGCTGTGGCTAAGGCTTCAAAATGCTCCATCCAAATGATTGCTACAACTGGAGCTACTGGACTGCCCATTGCTACTCCATCTATCTGTAGGTAGTACTCATTTCTATAAACGAAATAATTTGTGTCCAAACAATGCTGTACAAGGTCAGCATATTCCATCGCAATACCGTTCTCTGTAATTTTGCGTTTTATGACGTCCATACAGTCAGTAATGGGGACATTTGTGAATAGTGACTCAACATCGAAACTGACCATCACTTCCTGTTCGTTTAGGGTGGTTTGTCGCAAAATTTGTACGAAATGTCTCGAGTCCTTCACATATGATGTTTTCAGTAAAAACTATCTTCACTCCTTTTAAGAGGCTGTCGCAGTGCCTACGTACACCTATGGACAGTTTTCCACTAGACAAGCCGGGAGTGTACAAGATTGACTGTAGTTGTGGCAGTTCGTATATAGGCCAAACAAAACGAACTGTTACGTGCCGAATCAAAGAACATATTAGGGCACTCAAAAACAACGAACCACAGAAGTCTGCAGTCGCTGAACACCTGTTGGCGTCCGGCACAGACCACTGGATTGAGTTACATAACCCTAAGATGCTCTCAACTGAACGTCACTATATACCGAGAATGGTTAGAGAAGCTATTGAAATTAAAAAGTTCAAGAATTTCAATCGTGACGATGGGTTTCAGTTGCCGAGCGTCTGGCATCCAGTGGTCCGTTTGTGTCTAAATAACCAGAAACAGTTCCAAACAAAACCACGAGTAGATACTGTGAGCATTGTGTGTCGTGAACGTAGTCGAGTTAGTGAAATCGAAAGTGAGACCAGTGGTAGTGGTGTAACGCGTAATAAACGACTGCGAAGGAGGGTAGATCGATATATGTGCTGAGACTTTCGCTTTGAACCGCCAGTACTTCAGTTCCTCCGTGATCATGGTGCTTGTAACAGCGCCGAAATATCGGGAACTCACAACAATACATGGTAAATATCCCGCTAACTTTAATACTAATAAATAAAGGATCTTTGGGTAGACCAACGGTTTTCTATTTTTACGTGTGGATGCTATGCCGGACTCCTACCCACTAAAAAAACCTCACGTAACGCCCAACAGCCTATGGTTGGGAGCCCCGGGTAAGCCCTCGGAAGGATGTCCCAGGACTCCCAACAGACCCACGACCGCCACTGCGGCCTTGCCTAGGGAGTGGTTCGGGTGCTATCCCGCGACTTTGGGGGGTTTCGGGTGTGATTCCACTTCTAAGGGGGGGCGTGCGTCAATTCCTCACGTCACGATGCCGTCATGGGCCTGCTTCTGTAAGAACGGTGAGCAGCCCTCTCACCGTCCTCAGGCCCGGATATTCTCAGGGTGCAGCCTAACGGTTGGTGTTACGTTATCCTACTAATATGTTGGTTGTTTATACGAGTATGTTACATAGGTATATCGCGATACAGGCTACTTGTAGGTACCTATTGAAGTTGCCTAATTTCACTTCTCTATGTAGCACAGAAGCTTATTCCACCCTTTTCTTCTGGGTGGGAAGGAACCACAGGCCACATCTAGTACTTATATAAATTTTGAATAATATCACTAATATATAAATGCGAAAAATTTGTGAGTAGGAATGTGTGGATGTAAAAATGTATGGATGTTTGATGGGTACTGCTTCACGCTCTAACGGCTCAACGGATCTAGCTGGAATTTGACACTTGAATAGATTATAGTCTAGAATATCTATACTAATATTATAAAGAGAAAAGATTTGTTTGTTTGTTTGTTTGCATCAAATAGGCTTCGAAACTACTGAACCGATTTGAAAAATTCTTTCACTGTTAAAAAGCTACACTATCCCCGGTGAACATAGGCTATATTTTATTCCCGTACTCCCACGGGAACGGGAGCTACGCGGGTGAAACCGCGTAACGTCCGCTAGTGTAGTATAAAATTACAAGCTTTTTTTCTCCGCGATAAGTTCACATAAGATGCGGAAACGGGAACTAGGAACAGAATTTCACGCAAGCGAAGCTAGGGCGCCATCCAATATAACATAAAAATTAAATTCAACCACAGGGACAACCGTAGACCTCCAATTCAAGGTAACGAAGCACGTAATTAATAGGTAGGTATTCGGTGTATGATACACCTTGAAGGTCGCAATTTATTGAGCGCCCTACACTACGGCTCTATCACGGCCGCGACCTTAGTGACCTTTATATATCACAACCTAAGGCATAAACCACCTCATGATTCTATGGAAATATAGTGGTAGACTAAATTTTCAGCAATAATGTTTGTAGTTGCCAAGCAAATGATAGGTCAAAGGTTGGAGGTCCATGGAGGACGTCTGGACTTCAAAGGAATCAGCGTTTGTTAGTACCTACAGACATGTTGATAGACAAACATACGAGCCACCTGAATACGGGCAGTGGGGTGAGAAAACAACAAATGGGAAGAAGAGCTTTTTGCTGACGGAGGAGGTATTATATATTTATGAGTACTATTGCTGGTAGTACGGAGTTTTTCTTTTCGAGCTTTGTTTCCTCTCTCTTCGCCATCACCTTCGACTATCATCAGTCAGCAGATGCACTGAGGGGCAAGTGCGAGTTTCGGTGAGCGCCTGTCGACATTCACGAACGAGCGCGTTATCACCGATTTGTATGGGATCGAGACAAGTTCCCACGTTTACAGCTAGGTGGCGGGGTCTCGATTCCAAACGAATTGGTGAGCCGTGAATGTCGACAAGCTCACGCAAAAACTCGCACTTGCCCCTCTGTTTGCAGATGAGGCTTTTGTTGAGCAGTGACAACATTATAGCAGTAAAACATTTCAAACTATATAGCGAGTTATATTAAGTAGGTACCTGAAACTCCAAGCCATGTTTCTCTCGACAGTAGTCCTTGATGCGTGGGTAGCACTTTGCCATCAGAGTGTTCCTCTCCATTGTGGTGTCTAAAATAGAAGAAAAACGTGTGTTGAATACATGTAAAATTAAATAAGTAAATATTTGTGGACATTCACACACAACATCGTCTAGCCCAAATTAGGCTTATATTAGCTTGTGCTATGGGATCTAGACGGCTGATACACATACTTATATATTTCTAAATACATACATATGATACATAGCTAACACCCAAACTCCGAAACAAACATTAGTGAATCACAAATATTTGAATCGAACCCAGGACCTTCAGCGCCGGAGGCAGTATCACTACCGACTACGCCACAGAGGCAGTCACAATTCAATTTCATTCGAACTGCACAACATTGCTTTGCCAGCGTTCATGTTTCCTCATAAAATCCAGGTTTCTTAAAGCGGAGCGCGAAAAGGCACATCATTTAGCCGCCATCTTGAGGACTGTTGTCAATAGCAGAATTTTGACTGCCTCTGTGGCGTAGTCGGTAGTGATACGACCTGCGGCGCTGGAGGTCCTGGGTTCGATTCCTGGGTCGGTCCAAATATTTGTGTGATCCACAAGTGTTTGTTTCGGAGTTAGGGTGTTTTCTATGTAAAAAAAGTTTGGATTTAGGAATGTATATAAGTATGTATATCAGTCGTCGAGATCCCATAGCACAAGCTTGTTATTAGCTTAATTTGGGCTAGAACTAGATGATGTTGTGTGTGAATGTCCAGAAGTATTTATAAAAAAAATGCCTTGTGGATTTTGGGAGTACTTAACCCTCAATTTACTAGCTATCGCTATGGCTTACTTTAATGTAAGCGTCGTCGTCTTTTTACGAGCTTGACGTTCAATTTTTTTGTTTTTAATCTCATGGGAGTTGTGCTCCCAGGCTATGTCCGCGATGTAGATACTTCTGTTGTGTGTGAATGTCCACAAGTATTTATAAAAAAAAATGCCTTGTGGATATTGGGAGTACTTAACCCTCAATTTACTAGCTATCGCTATGGTTTACTTTAATTTAAGCGTCGTCGTCTTTTTACGAGCTTGACGTTCAAATTTTTTGTTTTTTTCCGCGATGTAGATACTTCTAATCTAACTCCCGTTTTACTCTACACCTCTAACTTATTAATCAATATCGTTCTGTGAATCAAATTCAGTCCATTCTACTTATTTTTCTTTTAGGTGGTAGAGTGAACTTTAAATCGGGTGAGTATTATATACTAGTATTACCTACCTGAAAATAACCACCCCATACTTCCAAACTCACAAACTTTACCTCTATATACTATTTAAGGCCAGTATTTAAAAGTAGGTCACTAATCCTATAATTTATTACTGTTGCAAGACTTATACCAATATACGTTACAGAAATATAGGTAAGTACGAAGATTATGGAAATTTCATTAGAAAATAATACGCCACGAGTTCGCGTGTCTAGAATGAATGTTTGGCAGTTGGCACTTAAGCAACTTTGCACTATTTCCATGACGCCATTTTGGAAATCGAATGCACAACTGAAGTCGTTCTGAATTATTGCTTGTGTTTGGTTTTTTATGACAGCATATTTTTTATCCTATTGCAATAAGTAAAGGATATAAAATGTTTTGAAATTAAAAGAGTACTTTATGTATTTGAAATCTTATGAGTATAGAGTATCCGCATGCGGTTACACATGTAGAGTAGTTACCTATACCTGTACTTTATATCCGTAGATAAATGGTTGTTCTATCTATGAACAAGCATTTCCCATATATTTCCTTTACCTACATGTTTCTTTAAACAACAAGAAGCCGTGAGACGGTCTCACCCAACTGAGTTTATTGTGAAAGTGAAAGTTCAATCCGATTGACGTTGTCATTTTTTTTTATTTCAAACTTTGAACAGTTGATCCACGTGACCTAGTGACGTAGTTTAATGCGACAGAGTCACAGCTATAGACAAAGTCTCGCCATAAGCCACTCTGCTCTCTATTTTATAGAGAGGGGCTAAAACTGAGAACATTTTCGTTTTGACGTGACAACGTCTTATAATTCGATGGAGCCGGCTACACGCACGAAAAAACATGACGTATGCGGCGTTACCTTGCTCTGAGGCGTTCCATTCCAGATAAACCGACTTTACAGACAACCGATTTTAGGATACGATTTTTTACGATAGTTATGAAAAGGATAAAAAGAAAGGATCCTTCACAAAACATACCTAAATGAATTATTTAGACTTTTTTTCTTGAATATTCCATCCGAATATACCTATCAAATTCACCGAAGAAACTACCACACTACTCCGAGCATTTATAGCCATATTGAAGTATGTAGACCGGATCTTACAAAGTGCTCACATTTCGACAGCACCCCGTAACCAATCAAAAGCTCTCTTTGATGAAAGAGCTATTTCATAGGCATGAAACTCTGCAGCCAAGTTGACGCAGTTAGTCATAGAGCAACGGCATCCATGACTTTTATTGGGATGGAAGGCGATATACTGAGACTTTCCCCTCTGTCAAAACGGGTTCCAAAAGGGGTACACTTATACACACATATAATTTATAAGAATTATGAGTGTATTGTTTTAATAGTTTTGTTTAAGTGCGCCTTCACACTAGCGTTTTTCCAGCGTAGGCGTACGATGGACGTATGCGCGGCGGATACGCGACGGCAACGCGACGTATACGCGACGCATACGCCGCGTTACTGAGGGATCTTGTACAATCCTGTTCACAAGCGACTTATCCTCGGCATGGAAATGATTGCTACTAGAAAATAATTATCTTAAGAGTATAGTTGACTTAATAAAAATTGAGCAAGATGTTATTTGACGAAGCAATTAAAATGCGAAATATAAATTGGCTAAAGATTCTTTTAGGAAATGAAACTATGTGATAAGTTTTTTGGGGAGGGAAAATTGACGAAACCAATTCTGCCAAACGGCGGGATCCCGGTTACTTTATATGCTGAATGGGAATTAAGTATATGATTATTTTGCAATCCAATATGGCCGCCGCACCGGAATTTAAAAATTATATGATGGGTATCGTTTAAGAGGTTTTTGAGTATGCTGAGTACGAATTACATGATAATTTTGCAATACAATATGGCCGCCGCGCCGTATTTACAAAATTTCACGATGAGTATCGTTTAAGGGGTTTGAGTATTCTGAGTACGAATAACATAATAATTTGGCAATCCAATATGGCCACGGTAATATTTTGTAATAACGGTGAAGTGGCCATGTTGGATTGCAAAATTATCGTGATATTCGTAGTCAGCATACTTAAAAACCCATGAAACGATACCCATCATGAAATTTCATAATTACAGCGCAGCGGCCATATTGGATTTCAAAATCGTCATGCAAATCGTACTCAGCACACTAAAAAAACCCTAAAACGATACCCATCACGAAATTTTGTAAATACGGCGCGGCAGCGGCCATGTTGGATTGCAAATTAACATGTATTTTCGTATACATATATAATAATATAAAAATATATAATAAGATAAGTATAAAAAACTAGCTGACCCGCGCAACTTCGTTAGCGTGATAAATGAAGAACCGCTTGGCCGATTTTGTGCAAATTTCACATAAACCATCTACTAAATAGCCCGAACAAAGCCTAAACATTTGGTTTGGATAGGTGAGCCCGTTCTTGAGTTATAAAATTACAACGAAAAGTGGCATTGATTTTTATATATATAGATAATAGCATACGGTCCCGAGGTGCCAGCCCGGAAAGTCTTTCCCGAACCACGAACAAAATTTTATTCGCAGTTCGCACTAATCTTCTTTTTTAAAAGTAAAGCCATCAATAATGTTTCCTGGTCAGAATCTATTTTGTTAACGATGATACCAAAACGCCAACGAAATTGTGTGACGCTAGCGCAGCGTATACGTCGCGTATACGTCGCGTTTACGCCGCGCATACGTCCATCGTACGCCTACGCTAGTGTGAAGGCGCACTAAGTTCCATAGTGTAACGTAACGGGCGTCAAGGGTGTCGGTGTGGACTTCCCAAGTCCCGTGTTACAATAGTTTGATTTGTAAAAGAAGATTACCTGGATAACAGCAGCCGGAGATACAGTGGACCTTTTAGGTTAAGGGCCGTGTTGTCTTGCTAGTAAACCCCTGTTGCAGTGAGTTCGTGAAAGAAAAACCAGTGTATATTATTTTCACCACGTTTAATGGTCTACAATACAAAAACCACAGGCCTTGTGGTATATCAAACGCACTACTTAGCCTATATATATATGGCAGGATGTACCAGTATTACTCCAGTTAGAATACTTATATCTACACACACTTTACTTACTTGCTATAAACTTATATCAGATCTATTGACCTGGCCGGCTCTTGCGCCGATGCGATGAAATTATTTCATTTGACACAATTAACTAAACATCACCTTGTGACGTGGCTAACAAAATATACTTTAATCTAGCGACCTAGAGATGGATCCATTCTGGTTAACATTATTATAATCTATGATTTAAAGGCTAAATAAATCTAGTTACATTCTCGGATCGTTATGCAGCCTCTTGAAGGTGAACTACGTTGTTAAACTGTCGGTGGACTATCGCGTAGGCACCGCTAACCAACGAGATGCAGTAATCAACCTCGCGCATGGATGTATAAGAAGAATCCTGGTGGCCCTCCTTGGTGCCAAGTAGTGAAAAAGAAATGCACGTGGCGTAAAAAAGAGAATAAAAAAATGCCGGTGCGAGAACCGGTTACCGCTACAAAGCCGGGCTCGTCAGCGGCGCGCAGTCCCGTCTGTGGATCACGCGTCCCACGCTGATGGGTTCACGGGGAAGAATTCCTCCGTGTTGGGATTCCGCCAAGGGACGGGCAGGTATTCCCAGCAATAATAGGTAGGTACTCCAAAGACCCGCTACAACAAAAGTTACGCGTCATTAGCAATCAGCACGCACTTCACAGACCGCGATTATTACAAGGTCTATCTAGCTTATAAATACCTTTTTGCGGGTCCTGTGATGGTACGAATTGCTCTTGAAGAGACACCTTACGGGTCTTCTCGCTCGAGAGAAAAAAAATGCCGACTGCCTCAATCTTTGCTTTTCCTCTCTTCCCCTTCCCACCAAGCCAAACCCGCTTGGTCAGTTACATCTACGGTCCGTTTCATTTCACTCATCCCTCACGTTCCGTTCGTGACTTTTATTCCTCCACCTCTCATACGCCATACACGATTAGGGCTTTATCGCATTAACGCCATGTCATTAACTGAAGCTAAAACTATCCTGTACATTAACCATCCTATCCTCTTAAGCGAATATTTTATCCACTATTTGACATAATGTTCTACGTTACGCGGAACGTGAATTCTGGTGTGACCACTCCGAAATTGATCCGCTCGTAAACTATATATAAATTATCATTAGTTCCAAATCTGTTTACTAATTTAATATACCTATTATTTATTCTAATCTAGATTTATTGTACACTAAATAAAACTATTTTTTTTTTATGTTCTTTTTTTTTATTCCTAAACTATTTCGTTGACAAGGATCAGTCATTGTCACTGTCAAAATGACAATGTCAGATTCACGACGTCTAACCTATGTGTATGTGTAGTATTGTGACTGGATGTAAACACGGAATAAAACGACAGAAATATATCGAGTTTAATATCTTTGTGTTAATGTGCTTAATGTATGAAATCCTCGTTATCACGAGACAAAAAGAGAGTATTATACTAGAACGTATGGATAATGTGTTGGTGAGTATTGCAGAGTGATACAATACCCCCTTTCTCGGGAAAAGAGGTAAACCGACAGGTTTACCGAAAGAAACAGCCGGGGTAACCGGGAAAAAGTGGTTACTTAACCGACTCCAAAAAGGATTAAAAAAATACCGAGAAATAAAAGAATAAGACTTCAGAACGCTGCTAGCAATAGTTATTCTTCTGACTGCCCTTTAGAATGATCACAGCTGGATAGGTATTCCTTTCAAAACGCGTACTTCACTCTTCCATACCTCACACAGTATTTCATATTTATCTATGTACATTCATTCGTCATCCTTTCCATATTAATAATAATTATAATAATACATATAATAATATTTAAAGCTTATTTTCCACCTATCATTCAGTCATGCACTTATCCTTCCCTTTCTTATTTGCTCCTATCATTCCATAATTATTTACATGCTGTCATTCATCAGTCTTATATTCTGTAAGAGTTTTTCATACTTTGGCCAATCGTACTGTCGGTCAATCATTTGACTGTCAAGAAAAACAACTTTTTTGCTCATGCGTTGTTAAGTATCATATCATATAAACATTAACTGTAAGAATAAGAACACAATGTAAAAACACAAACGGCAAAGCAATTATTAATTGCATACATTAGTTTCGATAAATGCTTGCCTAGCCCTACGATCCAAAAAAAAAAAATCTTGGGTTCGGAGTAAATACCACTAGACAAGCAACAATATCGGACAGGGTGTGTAAATAATTTAATCTACACGCAAGATGTCCTTTACATGAAATTTACCAACAGATCCTGACGATAACTCGCGTAGCTCATACACTACATCTGACAACCTCCTTTCAACCGTGCACTTCACAAATTTCGGCGCCAGCTTGGCGGAGAAATACTTCGCTGCGTTAGATTGTACGAAGTTCCTTCGCCAGACCACATCGCCTATTTTCGCTGTGAAGTGTCGTCGTCTTAGGTTATAATGTTGTGAATTTTTCTGGTACGCCTGAGTTAATGCATCTACTACCTTGTCAAAAATTTTTCCCAATTCCAACAACGATGATGCCGCTGCGCTTCTATCGCCTATGGTCAGATCATCAGCTGATGTTGGTAAATCCCTAAGAATTGAATGGAATTGACCGTCAGTGACTATTTCACGACCGGTGGCTAAGAAGTACGGTGTGTATCCCGTTGCTAGGTTCACCGTGCTATTCAGTGATAGCTGAATTTGCTGAAGGTATTTGGACCAATTACGTTGATCTTGTTCAACTAGTATGGATAAACAGACTTCAGCGGTTTTGTTATACCGTTCGACTGTATTCGCTTGCGGTGCATAATGCGCCGTATAGAAAATTCGAGGGATAGAATATCCATCGCAAAATGATTTAAACGATTTGCTTTTAAATATGGTAGCGTTGTCACAAATAAGAATCGCGGGGGTTCCCCATTTCAAGATCAATTCCTTTTCCAAAAATGAAGTGACCGTTTGAGTGGTTGCAGTACGGAGGGGGTGAAGCCATACAAATTTTGAGAAAACGTCTACAACTGACAGAATGTATATATGACCCGAATATGCTTTAGGTAATGGGCCTATAATATCTATTGACAACGTGTGCATCGGAACGTCCACCTCTTTTTGATTTGTCATGAGTCCGTGAGGTGGTGAATTTGAGTGTTTATATGCTTTACACTTGTCACACCGTGTGACAAATTCCTTAACATTTTCAAACATATTTGGCCAATAATAATGTTCCCTAATTTTCAAATACGTTTTTTGAACTCCTGGGTGTACACTACAGAAGGAGTCATGGTTTTCCTTGATGCATTCATCGACCAGCTCTTTAGGAATTACTAACCTCCAATTGTTTTTTGAAGTACAAGAGCCACCTTTGCAAAATCTAAACAAATTGTTGCCTAGGATCTGAAAATTTTTGAAACGAGTAGGCTTAGTTTTACAGCCGTTATACATCTTCTTATACCACTCATCAGAAGTTGAAGAAAGTTCTTGATTGAAAGTAATAGCATCGACCGAAATTCGGGATAGTGCATCTGGTACGACATTAAGCTTACCTGCCTTATGGCAAATGTCAAAATTAAAAGTGGATATCTGCATTGCCCATCTGGCCAACCTGCCTGAGGGGTTATTTAAAGACTTAAGCCACTTTAAACTCATATGGTCAGTGATGACCGTGAACTTAGTACCTTCTATGTAAGCACGAAAATGATTTATGGAATCCACTACCGCGAGCAGTTCACGCTCTGTTGTACTGTAATTTCTCTCAGGTTTTGCCAGTAAACGTGAAAAGAAAGCCACAGGACGCTCGATTCCATCTATGTCCTGCGTCAAAACACTACCAATGCCTACGGATGATGCGTCGCAATGAAGCACGAAAGGTTTCGAAAATTCTGGCGACGCCAAAACTGGAGCTGTTATTAAAGCATTTTTAAGGGTATTGAAAGAATCCTCAGCTGCTTCGGACCAATGGATGCCGTCACTGCCTTTCTTCTTACCTACCAACGCTGTCATAGGTGCTATGATGGTGGAAAAATCCTTAACAAACCTACGATAGTATGAACATAGACCTATAAATCCTCGTAGCTGCTTGGCAGTTTTAGGCTGTGGGAAATTCTGAATGCTGCTCAGCTTCTCTGGGTCAGTGCGCAAACCTTGTGTATTGATGATGTATCCCAAGTATCTAAGCTCTCCTTTGCAAAATTCGCACTTTTTTAAGTTGATAGTGAGACCAGCGTCACTAAGCGACTTCTTTACAGCAGCAAGTATCTCCATATGTTCAGAAAATGACTCTGTGGCAATCAGAAGATCGTCCAGATAACAAAAAACTTTTCCGTCAAATTTGTGCAGAAATAGCGAATCAACTAGCCTTTGCATTTCAGCTCCCGCATTGGATAATCCGAATGGCATTCTTTTAAAATGAAAAAGACCTCTATTAGGGACTACGAAAGCTGTTTTCTCACAAGAAGTACCTTTGCCGTCTATTCCATCCTGACTTGACAAACTGACCTGCCAAAAACTCGATGATAAATCAATTGAACTAAGATAATGTGCTCCTCGCAGATTGTCCAAAATCGAATTTATATAAGGAAGTGGGTACGAGTCTTTAACCGTGACATCATTGAGCTTACGCGCGTCGAGGCAGAATCTCCATGATCCATCTTTCTTTGGGATCATGACAACCGGGTTGGACCATGGTGACCTCGACGGTTCGATGACATCGAGCCTCAACATCTCGTCCACCTCCCTATTCAATGCTGTCAACTTAGCAGGCGATAAAGGGTAATATCTTTGTTTAATAGGCTCTCCCTGTGTAATAATTTTATGTGTAACGATATGCGTTTTCCCTAAACCTTTTTTTTCTGATGAAATTGACTCAAAGTCATTCATTACTTTTTGTAGATGTTTGGCTTGTTGAGATGTTAGATCATCTCTGGGTATTAAAGCTTTCACCTCACACAACGCACTGCAAGCACTATAACTTGTGGAGTTGCCTCTCCTCACGACATCTCCAAACTTAAAAATGTCCACTAGACCAAATGCATCAGCGAAATCCATACCGCACAAGATTTCGTGATGTATGTCAGGGCAAACTAAAAAATTAAAGTGGGCAGTTATCCCATTACAAGTTATTGGCAAAGACATTATGCCAATGACTTTAATTTGTGATAAATCCGCTAAAAATACTGCTGGCACGACTGAAGCATCCCTAGCATGTAATGTCCATCCAAGTCTTTGAAAATATCGATGCTTATTCGCACCTAAAACTGATAAATGTGCCCCAGGATCGAGCAATGCTTCGAAATTACGGTCCTTTATTGTGAATTTAACAAACAACCGATTATCCCCTACGAATGACGATATTTCAGGCGAAGAGACTGTTTGTGTGTGTAACGACTTGCTCGGGGGCCCCATCAGTTTTTTTTATTAAGTGTCTGTGTAGTAGACTGCGAGCGCAAGCCTGTGTTACATTGGGTTGAATCGTCACCCTCTTAGCACCGCACTTGAAACATATTATGCCTGGTATTGACCTACACACCTTATAACTATGGCCGACTTTTTTACATTTAAGGCAAGTAATAGGTGAGCCGCGCCTGTCAGGTAATTTGCCGACGCTGACTGCATTGAGTTCGCGCTTGCCAACCGGTTTAGATTGACATAAAACACCAGAATAAGCCTCATAATTCTTGGACACGTTGACCAATTGGTCAAAGGTAGTAATATCATTGATGGCTAATAGTTGGGCGTATGTAGGTAGCAAATTGTGTTTTATAATTTCAAGTAGGTTGTCGCTTGTAATAGGATATGTTAGTCTATTGTTTAAATCCTGGATATCTAAAATAAAGAATGATACAGACTGACCTAGCTTCTGCTTTTTTTCACGAATTTGTCTCTCTATGTTGTAGTTGTAATCCTTTGATTGAAAGAATTTTCGAAATTCAACGCAAATATCAAACCAAGAGTTAATTTTATGTTGGATTGTTCTATGAAACTTGAGTGCGGTGTCAGATAACAGTTCTGAAAAACCTCTTACTAATGTTGTATCGTCAATCTGTCGTGCGATACGTGTTTCATTAACCCTAAGGAGGAAGTCGTCAATATCTGACTCTCCGTTATACTTGAGTTTAAGGGAAGCTAAATTCAATGATTTGTAGTACACATGCGCACTGGGGGGCGGTGCAACTACTTGTGTTATACCATTACCTTGGTTCATGTTGTCAAAAATTTCGCTAGTTTTAATGGGGAATGTCTTATGTGCGTGTGCTATCGGTTCTTGTGCCACGTATGTCTCTTGTGTGTTGCTGTGAGAGGCAGCATAATGGGTGGTCGTATTAGAGACTATGGATGTCGTAAACGTTTCGGGAGCCAAAGATGAAGTCCGGTTCACGTTGACTCGGGGACGTGTATTTACGGTATCCATAGGTATGTGTACCTCTAAAGGTCGTGTATACGGGCTAGAAGTTACCTGCATAACGTTCCGACTATGCACCGGTGAAGCAAATTCACTTGCATCAGTATCTGGAGTTTTTGACATTTTTTATAAATAAGTTCTTAATATCTAGTTTGTATTTAGCCTAAAATGCTCTAGTAGTAGTAGTAGTAATGGTATAATCACTGTAGCAATGCCACAGACACAATAACAACAAAGTTATGTTTCAAAATTATGTTCGTAAAAATTACTATGAAAAAATTCAATTTTGTTAATAAAAACAAAACCTGCAACTATTTAGTCCTGATCCTTGTGTATGTAAGCTCTAAAGGGTGTACAAGATCAGATAAAACTATAAAAACAACCAATATGTTGATATTTAAAAAGTTGATTTTTGTCGGGAGAACGATAAGACAAAAAAACTCAAATTTGCTCACAAAATCGAAAATTGACACAAGACTTTATCTGGTCCTAGTGTTTATCAATGCAGAATGGTGCACCGAATCAGATAGAAGTTTAAAAATCACCAATATGTTGATACTTAAAAAGTTGATTTTTGCCGGGATGAGAACGACAACTCATAAAACACAAATCCGTTCACAAAAACAAAATTTGCACATATTTTGGTTTGGTTTCTTACTGTCATTAACTCTAAGCAGTGTAAGCAATTATATTAAACATTTAAACCATCCAGATGTCAATATTTAAAAAATGTTGTTAGTTCTGGATGAAACTTTTGTTAAAGAAAAAAAACTTAAATTTGCATAAAAAAGTCAAAATTTACACATTTTGTGGTCTGGTCTTCACGGATATGAATTCTTAATAGGGTGAGTGACCAGATTCAATATCTATAAACCATCAATATGTCAATATTTAAAATTTTGACATATTCCTGAGGGAACGGTGAAGTATGAACTATTAATTTTCTTAAAGTAAAGCTACTGCTTTCAAGCCTAGATACAACAATAAAAATTGTATCCCTCAAAAGATAAACACAAAGGAAATTCCCCCCCGAAGCTCAATTGCAACAATGGTTACCAACTAATTTCAATTGAATTCAGGCGCTGTACATGCAGCACTTTAATAGGTAATCACAATAAAATAAAGTTCGGGCGCCATGTAACGTAACGGGCGTCAAGGGTGTCGGTGTGGACTTCCCAAGTCCCGTGTTACAATAGTTTGATTTGTAAAAGAAGATTACCTGGATAACAGCAGCCGGAGATACAGTGGACCTTTTAGGTTAAGGGCCGTGTTGTCTTGCTAGTAAACCCCTGTTGCAGTGAGTTCGTGAAAGAAAAACCAGTGTATATTATTTTCACCACGTTTAATGGTCTACAATACAAAAACCACAGGCCTTGTGGTATATCAAACGCACTACTTAGCCTATATATATATGGCAGGATGTACCAGTATTACTCCAGTTAGAATACTTATATCTACACACACTTTACTTACTTGCTATAAACTTATATCAGATCTATTGACCTGGCCGGCTCTTGCGCCGATGCGATGAAATTATTTCATTTGACACAATTAACTAAACATCACCTTGTGACGTGGCTAACAAAATATACTTTAATCTAGCGACCTAGAGATGGATCCATTCTGGTTAACATTATTATAATCTATGATTTAAAGGCTAAATAAATCTAGTTACATTCTCGGATCGTTATGCAGCCTCTTGAAGGTGAACTACGTTGTTAAACTGTCGGTGGACTATCGCGTAGGCACCGCTAACCAACGAGATGCAGTAATCAACCTCGCGCATGGATGTATAAGAAGAATCCTGGTGGCCCTCCTTGGTGCCAAGTAGTGAAAAAGAAATGCACGTGGCGTAAAAAAGAGAATAAAAAAATGCCGGTGCGAGAACCGGTTACCGCTACAAAGCCGGGCTCGTCAGCGGCGCGCAGTCCCGTCTGTGGATCACGCGTCCCACGCTGATGGGTTCACGGGGAAGAATTCCTCCGTGTTGGGATTCCGCCAAGGGACGGGCAGGTATTCCCAGCAATAATAGGTAGGTACTCCAAAGACCCGCTACAACAAAAGTTACGCGTCATTAGCAATCAGCACGCACTTCACAGACCGCGATTATTACAAGGTCTATCTAGCTTATAAATACCTTTTTGCGGGTCCTGTGATGGTACGAATTGCTCTTGAAGAGACACCTTACGGGTCTTCTCGCTCGAGAGAAAAAAAATGCCGACTGCCTCCATCTTTGCTTTTCCTCTCTTCCCCTTCCCACCAAGCCAAACCCGCTTGGTCAGTTACATCTACGGTCCGTTTCATTTCACTCATCCCTCACGTTCCGTTCGTGACTTTTATTCCTCCACCTCTCATACGCCATACACGATTAGGGCTTTATCGCATTAACGCCATGTCATTAACTGAAGCTAAAACTATCCTGTACATTAACCATCCTATCCTCTTAAGCGAATATTTTATCCACTATTTGACATAATGTTCTACGTTACGCGGAACGTGAATTCTGGTGTGACCACTCCGAAATTGATCCGCTCGTAAACTATATATAAATTATCATTAGTTCCAAATCTGTTTACTAATTTAATATACCTATTATTTATTCTAATCTAGATTTATTGTACACTAAATAAAACTATTTTTTTTTTATGTTCTTTTTTTTTATTCCTAAACTATTTCGTTGACAAGGATCAGTCATTGTCACTGTCAAAATGACAATGTCAGATTCACGACGTCTAACCTATGTGTATGTGTAGTATTGTGACTGGATGTAAACACGGAATAAAACGACAGAAATATATCGAGTTTAATATCTTTGTGTTAATGTGCTTAATGTATGAAATCCTCGTTATCACGAGACAAAAAGAGAGTATTATACTAGAACGTATGGATAATGTGTTGGTGAGTATTGCAGAGTGTTACAATAGTGATAGTCGGTTGCTTTTATAGTGGTGTATACGTATACGATTTCCTCCCGCAACATAATGACAGAGGACAGACAGATATATATACAAACAAACATATAATCGCGCCTTTATCCCCGGAAGGGGTAGGCAGAGGCATAGTATACGCCCACATTTAACCTTATAGGTTTATGTCCCACGTAATAGGTGGTGAGCCTATAGCCGTGTTGAAATGGACAATCGCAGGTCACCGTGATTCGTTGATGAAATTTTTCAAGCCGACCATAAGGCCTTCAACTTGGCTTAACGATTGTCATTTTACTGACAACCGGGTTTCATTTCCAGTTTTCCTTCTCTACGCTATGAATATTTTTGAGAAAGTATTCTCTTAGTCGCCTCTTACGACACCCTCGGGATGTATTGGGGTGGCGACATTTTGTACTATTACCTGTTGCAACATGGGACCCCGTCGCCACACGGGGCTACAGACAGATGTCTAAAGCAAACATGCCATGCCCAATGCCTACTCCTCTTGTACCTACTGGTCGCGTTGCTCTATGCAGTCAGTTATGGAATACGGAATTAGGTCGACAACGCACTGATGCGCTGAACGCTGCGTCAATATTTTATTGTTCTTGGAAATTCAGTTTGTTCGAGGAACAACTTTGTTTTATGATTTTCTTGTTTGTAGACAAACTTTCCTGTGAATTTACCTATTATACTCTTTAGAAACTGTAAATGGCAGCAGTGTGGTAAATCTGAAAACTGTAAGTATGTAACTAACAATTAGTATGCTAAATTACATACAAAGTCAAAGAAGGGGTAGGCAGAAGCAAACTGCAGCCCAGTATGAAAACTACTGTTATAGTTACTGGTTCATTAAAATGGCTTAAAGCTTTTAAAGTTGGTGCTTGCAAATCTGCAATATAGTAATGATTTTAGCTTGTTCAGAGTCACGGGTTCAAGTCAAGTTCCGGCTGAGGCAAAAAAACAACATTTATCGTATTATAAATCAATACAATGTTATTTTCAGTTTCTATGTTATACACCTAACGATATTAGAGTGTGAGAGTGTCCAATTCGTTCAATTATTTAGTGAAGTTTGCAAAAAAAATTTACATAGGTTGAAACCGGGTCATATTTTGGATTTTCCATTGGATAATATTACTGATTCTGAGCAAAGTATTTTCAGGTTTGCACTATACAATAAGTCACGTTGTAGTCTTCATACATTCCTCTTTCCTCTCGCTCGCTCGCTCGCTCGATCAAACTGTGTAACCTAAGTAAGTAATTTTCACTCGTTCGTTTCGTCAAAAAGTCATTAGAGAATGTCTACTAAATACTTTTAAGCAAAATGTCAGTTGGCACATCGCGTGATAGGAATTTGGAGCGTGGCAAACATTATGAAGGTAGCCTGAATTTATGGTTAAAAGCGTTATTCAACTTTGCTGAATAGTCAGATTTCTTTCCAAACCATTTTAGTCCGTTTAGTCAGCCAATCCCATAGGTATTTGGTTCATTTTGAGTAAGTAATTATGTCTATCTACCTCACAGCCGCGTAGTCGTGTATGATAACATTATTTTGTAATGAAACTTTTTTCTGTGCCCTTCCTGTATCTGTCCTTACCGTTCGTTTCTACTTCAAAAAATAAAAAAGCTTTTCTACCTACGAAATAACTGGCATAAACGCTCACATGCGCCCACACGCTCCGAAGTTTTTGAAGTTTGGTCATTACTAAATGTTCATAAAGCGATGACAATTCTCATGATTACATTTACGAATTTCAAATAAAATACTATTAAACTCTAGACGGAGAAGGCTTAAAGCCTTTCCTATTCCTAAATTGCGTACATAAACATATTTATGCGGACACAGTACATACACACATACATTCACGGACATTTCACACAACGCTATCTGATCCCAAAGTAAGCTAGGAATAACCTGCTTGTGTATGGGTATCAGACCACGGATATTAATACTTATATACTTTTTAAATACATACATATTTTACATAGAAACACCCAGACTCTTGAGACAAACATTTATGGGTCACACAAATTTTTGTCTCGGGTGGGAATCGAACCCACGACCTCCAGTGCCGCAGGCGGTATCACTACCGACTGCGCCACAGAGGCAGTTCATAACACACGACATAAAACAGGACTTTTACAAATTAGGTAAGTATCTATAACTAGACATCAGGTTTTCATCACATTATACAAATCACGCCTCTAGTAGGTAAGTGATATAATAGCTGACCAAACAATTCAATAAAAATACTAATTTTCACCCAAACACACACAGATCCACAAAAACCAGGTCAATGAAAATTAAATTTTCGTAAATCGATCACTCATTATCAGATAAAGTAACCTTAATTAAAAGTTGCTCATGTCTCCCCCCCCCCCCACCCTTCCCCAACCTCCTCCCACTGACTGTATTTTAAAATTGCATTTGATCACGATCAGGGGTGGTCCTCGCCTTTCAGTTTCATAAATTTGTACAACTATGTATTTATAACCAGTACGTTGTTTGTTTAAACTGTGGTAGGTGAATATGTAGTACGGTTCTATATTAGCATAAGAACTTTAATGTGCGGTGCTAGTTTCTAAGCACTTTTTTTATATCTACATACTTTGTGATGAATTTGTATTTCTTTTTGGGCAGTATTTTTTGGGGTCGTCATTTTGGCGAGCTAAATAATAGTAAAATGTTGGCTTAACACCTCCAGAACGATTATGTGTGCAATGAGATACATAGGTTAGTCGGGGTGTCTGATTCAACCTTAAAAAAACCAAAGTGTTCATTTTCACGGATGAATGGTCCCTAAAAAGTCAGTAAGCAAGTATTTATCACCCTAACCAGCAGTCTCCAGAAACCCTGTAGAGCTGGAGACTCCAAACTATTGCTTGGCAGTCAATCTCTCCTTCTTTCAATGTAGGAGCAAGTACTGAAAAACGTCACACCATCACTGAATGCTGCCTTTTTTTTTGTTTTACGTGAGGGAAAATCCTCATGGATGTTATGCCGGACTCCTACCGACTAAAAAACCTCACGCAACGTCCAACAGCCTATGGTTGGGAGCCCCGGGTAAGCCCTCGGAAGAATGTCCCAGGACTACCAACAGACCTACGGCCGCCACTGCAGCCTCGCCCAGGGGGTGGTTCAGGTGCTATCCCGCGTCTTAGGGGGGTTTCGGGTGTGATCCCGCTTCTAAGGATGATCCCACTTCTAAGTTAATGCCGCCTTCTGCTAGGGCAACAGCTAGCCCAGACCGTCATGACAGAATATTACATGAAACCCTTACAATATTATTTTGTGGAGTAGGTTGTGGAGTGCTTTCGAGACAGTACTACGTTGTCCTTACTTACAGCTCAATCTAGACCTTTGAAGAGGCCGTGACGTGAAACCGGTCAGGTTTATATGAAAAAAAATATTGTAGAACAGTACACCCAGTATGTGCAGCAAGTTCCACTAAGTGCTATCAATCAACAGCATAAATTAAACCCTTATGGACCTCATGAGCAACGGTTGTAGTGGATGCAGCAAAATTGCAACGTTTCCAGCCATCGGGTTTCTTGCCAATATGAAGCTACAAAATCCATCCAGACGTCTATTTTCTTAAATACTGTGAATCCTTTAGCACTTAGCAATACGACAATGTTTCTTAGCTAAAAGGCCATAAATACATTCTAACTACCAATATTCGAATAAAATTTGCTTCACAATTTTATTGGTATCCTAGAGAGTTTGCGCCTATAAATGTTCCTGAAATAGGCTGTTTCAGGCGACGGAGTAATAACTTCAGTACTGTAAACTTGTTACCGGGAATAGATATTAATAAGTACGGTAGTTGTGTAACTTGCTGTGGTGGTATGTCGTTTGAATTACAGTTGCCTTTTAAAAATTTTAAAGTCCTCGAAATATCGTAGATACAATGAAACTAGTTTAATAAATTAAAAAAATCAAAGTATTAGAAAAGCATGTGCTTGGAAAGTTAGAACGGATATACATAGTTGATACAAAACATGTTTAACAATTTAATATCTCTGCCTTGATTTTCCCGAACGCCTACATAGTTACAGTATGATGTTTTTCAAAAGGGGTCTAAGAAAGATTTTACGCGAGTGTAGCGCTTTTGGTGTTGTTGCAAGCGTCCATAAGCTACGGTGACTACCACTGCTTTTGGCGGGCTACGGCCCACCAAATGTACTGATTTTTTTTAACGTGAGAGAAATTCCTTATCGATGCCTGACTCCTACCAACTAAAAACCTCACGTAACGCCCAACAGCCTATGGTTGGGAGCCCCGGGTAAGCCCTCGGACGGACGTCCCAGAACTCCCAACTGACCTACGGCCGCCACTGCGGCCTCGCCTAAGGGGTGGTTCAGGTGGTATTCCGCGTCTTTGGAGGGTTTCGGGCCCGCTTCTAAGGGATGCGTGAATCGCTCACGTCACGCTGCCGTCATTGGCCTGCTTCTGTAAGGACGGTGAGCAACCCTCGCACCGTCCTCAGGCCCCCGGTGATGGAGGCCGTTTGTCTGGTAGTACCTACGTGACAGACAGGCATTATAAAAAAAACAATCAATTTATGGAGAACTGCAGAAGCCGTAAATATATATGTAGATTAAATAGAAGGAAGAGCCTACCACAAAGAATTTGATACGGGCTTCCCGGGTAGCCCGCTTGTTACAGGATAAATGCCGTATAGGATAGCGATGCCTGACGATATCCATATTGAAAAGACACGACCAATCAGTCTAACTACTGAATTTCGATATCGCCAAGTAATTGGATGCGGAGTTGCTTCATGGAAATTTTCGAAATTCAGCCGCATCACAGTTAGACTGGAAAGCCGATCCCAACTGTGTTGTGAAAAGGCTCGGAGAAACATCGAAATTTACATAAAGCAGCGCCAGCAGCACAGGGGGATTGGTCATTATAGCATGTTTCCTCTACACAATATTTGTCTGTGATATGTAGCGAGGGGAAATCGTATTAAAAATGACTGCCTCGGTGGTGTAGGCGGTTGCGAAACCGACTGCTGCGCTTAGGTCCTGCGTCCGATACCCGGATCGGACCAAATATTTGTGTCTCCAACAAATGTGTGTTTTGGATTTTAGAGAAGAAAAATATTGAAGTATGTTTATCAGTTTTGTTTCAAACCACAAGGTTGTTGTTTCTGGAATATTATATTTTGCGAAGTTGACGATTCAAATGTTATGAAAAATCTCTATAATTGATCGAGTTCTTTTTTGTCCTGAACTAAATTTACGAAAACGTATACATGAGCGTGGTCTGCATCCTTGCGGACGGTACTAAGGCGATTCCGGTACCTGAGGTAGGGTGCAGGCGGTAAGGGATCATTCCGCGCGTTCGTCAACTTCGCTTGGTGTAGTGTTCCTATGGGATGCGGAAATGGAAACAGAGTAGGTACCTCACAGGCAAAGCCACGGGTCATCTAGTTTGTACATAAAACTTACCCGTGAACGTAGAGCTGGTGAAGATTCGTACGATCTTGGAGCTGACAGGAGGCAGCAACTTCAAAGAGCCGCTGAAGATCAAGTCCACTGTGCGGTCATCCATGGTGAATTACTGTGTTCTGAGGAAATAAAAACCGTCTTTAGTAGAGCTTCGCATTGGTAGCTGGTAGAAAGTATGAAGGTTTTATGAAAGGGACTCCAGACTAATAGAAAACATTTCAGTCTGAGGAAAGGGTATTAAATGTCAAGGAAATACTTGCACACAATTTTAAACAGTTGTATTTTTGAAAAAGACGATCGCAGGTTCTGTCCACCTGCTATTGAACTTTAACTGGAAAAACCTTGCATGACTTATCAACTCCCATAATACTGGTAACCGGTACCTACCGCTTAAGCGTACATTTCGAAGCACGAAAACACTCAAGAAAATGCCACAATTGTCACCCATCTCAATCCCTCAGGCCTACTAAAGCTTACAAAAGTGATAGTTTTCAGAATACCGATCAAGCGAGTTTCGCCAGCTCGAATGTACCTGACTTTTTCATTCTATAAATAATCCATTGCGTTTATCTAGCCTTCGAACCTGACCAAAATATGTTACCATGGAAAACTAATAAAATATCCAATTTCGGTTTTCTTGGCATCATAAACTGACTGCCGACAGAGTTAGAGAAATTAGTATTGCGGCAAATATATCCTGTACATTTAGGTACAAGTGGCCGTTTGATTTTTATTACAGTGTAAGAACATATGTTCGGACATTTTATCTGATGCTTCTGGCTGTCAGTACCGTTGTAGGATATTATTTTAATGTACTATAAAGTCTTTAAATAGTTGTAAACTAGTGAAATGTGAGCGTGTAGTTTGCCTCCGAGATTAAATGCGTTTTGGTGAAGTAACTTGCATTAGTTGCATTTATTCAATAGAGCACGCCATTCCTTTCGCTGAATGTCAACTCGTCGTACTTCGACAGATAGCGAATGAGTGATCTTCTACTTGCAATAAGAGTAGAATTCTTTTAGTGCTGTAGGTCGCGGTATTTATTGATATTTATTATAATACATTTACTAGCGGTACCCTGCCACGCTTCGCTGTGACTTTTATATGGTGGTTTTATGTACCTATAAGAAATGAGTAACAAACCAAAGGAAGGGTACATTACAAAAAAAAAAAATGTTGAGCCGTAACCAAAATTATAAATCTTTCTGAAAATCCAATTTACATCCAAATCTATCTTCACTTCACACTCAAGCTTCACTTGAAACAAAAAAAAAATATTCTGTGATCAATGTTCAGTTTCTAAAACATACAAAAAAATAAATTCACTCTAATAATATTTTCCGCCAAAACTCTAACTTCAAAAATAACATGCAAAACATATCTGACCTCTTTATTAGGTTAGCACTCTCTTTTATTATTCTGAATGCAAGGAGGCCGCAATCAAATTTCTCTTAAGAAACAGCAATCTGTATAGGTATGTATATACCTTATATATAGGTTGTTTATAATATTTTGTTCTAAGCTGGCAGAATATCATTTAAAAAACGACCAGCGCCATCTATTGGTAAAATCGCTTTTTAAAGCTGTTTTATTCTTATTGCTGTTATGACAAAAGTGTACAAAGTAGCCTAAAACCATCTCTAAATTATATTGTATATCGTGTCTAATTTTGAGCTCAGTCGATTCAGTAAATTTTGAGTTTTTAATAGGTACTTCAACGCACACAACATTTTAATATGTATAGATTTATTATTCGCTTCGAAACTCAAAACTAGGCTATTCTACTATGTAATACTATTTTTACATTTATATGATCACGACTTTCATCCACGAAGAGGTAGGCAGCGGCATACTAAATGCCAACATTTCACCTTCAAAGGCCTTCAACTTGACTCAACGATTGCCTATTTACTGGCAAACAGGACCGACGCCGACGGCTTGAGGTGCCTATTGAAGCTCGGAAACGCTCGCAAATAAATGTCACAAAGTGTTCATCCCGTGATGGTCACCCTATTTTTATTATTTTTTGTCTCTATTCAATACTATTTTAACCGACTTTAAAAAAGGAGGAGGTTCTCAATTCGTCTGTATGTTTTTTTTATGTATGTTAAGCGATATTTATTATCTCTGATTCTACTTTAAATGGCTTCACGAGAGGAGAAACATTATTTCTGTAAGCAATAAATTGCTGCCGTTATGTTGGTACCTATGATAAAATATAACAGAACTTTGATTGTGAATCAGAATTAATTTACGATAAGATTGATTACATTCGGATTTAGATATACTAGTCAACTCAAGGCTAGGTATCAAGTGCTTGCGAAGGTGAAGTAGCCAAGGTTGAACTGAACCTTATTTCATTATTACACTTTATATTTCTAGTAAAAAAATTTGCATTGAAATATCTGTACCACTAACACTAAAAAACATAGGTTATCCACAACATACAGGGTGGATTTAAAGACGGTAGTTGGAGGTAAAGTACCCTTTACATTGATAATGGCAAGTTTTGCTGAAAAGAAACATTCCTTTATTTTCGAAAGTAAGTGCGCCTTCACACTGGCGTAGGCGTTCGATGGACGTATGCGCGGCGTAGACGCGACGTATACGCGACGTATACGCGGCGTACACGCCGCGTTACTCGGGGATTGTGTACAATCCTGTTCACAAGCGACTTATTCTCGGCATGGAAATGACTGCTACTAGAAAATAAGTATCTTAAGAGTATATTTGACTTAATAAAAATTGAGCAAGCTGTAATTTGACGAAGCAAGCGAAATATAAATTTACTAAAGATTCTTTTAGGAAATGAAACTATGCGATAAGTTTTTTGGGGAGTGAAAATTGACGAAACAAATTCTGCCAAACGGCAGGATGAAGGTTATTTTATATGCTGAGTGGGAATTTAAATATCATGATATTCGTAGTCAGCATACTTAAAAACCCATAAAACGATACCTATCATGAAATTTCGTAATTACAGCGCAGCGGCCATATTGGATTTCAAAATCGTCATACAATTCGTACTCAGCATACTAAAAACCTCTAAAACGATACCCATCATGAAATTTTGTGAATATGGCGCGGCGGCGGCCATGTTGGATTGCAAATTAACATGTATTTTCGTATGCATCGTTTTAATTATTATGTAATTAATGAAAGAAATCGATATAAAAAATAATAGCATAGGGTCCCGAGGCGCAGCCCGGAAAGTCTTTCCCGAACCACGAACAAAATTTTATTCGCAGTTCGCAATAGTCTTTTTTTTTAAAGTACAGCCATCAATAGTGTTTCCTGGTCAGAATCTATTTTGTTAACGATGATACCTAAACGTCAACGAATTGTGTGACGCTAGCGCGGCGTATACGCCGCGTATACGTCGCGTATACGTCGCGTCTACGCCGCGCATACGTCCATCGAACGCCTACGCTAGTGTGAAGGGGCACTAAACTGTCGCATTGAGAAGTTCCTCCTATTTTTGAAGTTGGTTGGTTAAGTGACCAGAACAAATATTCCCAAAAACCAACTTCAAAAAAAGGAGGAGGTTCTCAATTATACTGTTTTTTTTCTTTAGATAGTGAGTAAGCTTTACAATAAAAACATATTTTGCTTGATCTTTCTTTAATTTAAGAAACTATGTTGTTTAAAAGAAATAGTTTCTTATTAAAGACTCTTTCGGTTGGTATCATAAAATACAGGATGTTTTTTTTTTTCACGTATCCCAGGTTCTATTCCCGGCTTATGCAGGTGATTTTTCAAAAATCTTTAAATGCACTTCTACTTACTTTTAAAAATAAAGGAATGTTTCCTTTTAGCAAAACTTGCCATTATAAATATTAAGGGTACTTTACCTCCAACTACCGCCTTTAAATTCCATCCTGTATATGAGATATATACACACATAAACATGTCACGCCTTTTCAGGCTGAGGCAGTCTATATGACCACTTTTCACTAGTTGTATTTTATCCCTCATAGTGGTGAGCTTATTAAGCCAATGAACGTAGGCTTCTTCCAGCTTACGTCATACCACACGGTTCTCCGCCTTCCGCATCCAGTTCCAGAATGCGACCTTTTCTTTTAAACTGAGGCCTGCTGGTAGGGCAGGTACGTACTCATAAATTTCAAGCAATAATTATTCAACTGTTAAATAGCTATGGAAATCTCACACGAGAAAGCTGCCCTGTTTTTTCTTCCTCAAGACGTTTACCTATAGCTTAAAAGGGACCACCTGTAACGCGTCTCCATGGACCTAGTGTCTCAGTACCAAATGGAGCCAGTTAATGTCAGGCACCAAAACAACAATTGCCTATAGAACTTGTTATATCTCGCGAATCCAAGATACCAAGAGTCTCCACCCAAGTAACAAGTGATATTTTGTTTTTGAAGTAATACTTCTTTAGGCGCGACTAGGCAGTAGCTCAGATTTTTTTTCTGATGGAAGTAACGCTTACTATTTGAATTTTGAATAGCGGAAACGTAGTTTCCGCTGTTCAAAATTCGAATGAGTGATATTAATATAACATTTGATGCCGTCAATGGCAAAGAAGTTTTACTTCAATCGCGCGTAAAGGTTACATGCACACACTTTTTTTAATAATAAGTTCGACAAATTGACTTCGCCAGCCTCATCGGAAGTTATGGCGCATCTAGGGATTGGGGGCCACTCATACAGCCCGTAACACTTCTGACAGTGCTCCTAACGTTGGCAGCCTTGTCATAATTAAAATATTGGTTCAAACTTTCAAGATAGGTTACCATTAAGGTTCTGATATTCTATTCTCAACATTTAATTCTAGGTAATGACTTAGCTCCATTAAAGCACATGACCTAGATTCTCATAGTTGAGCTTTTAAACACCCCGCAAAGGTTCTATTGTACAAATAAACTACCTACTTCGAATTGATAATAATATACTAATGACATGCAAAGCGCCGACAATGCCGTCGATTTCTGCGAAAATTCTTGTGAATTTCATACATAGCTTCAAAGCTTCGGCCAAGTAATAGAATAGACGTCATACATTTCGAACTCAAAAAGTGGGCTAGTTCACACACAAAGATATTGCAGTAACGACACGACACGCACACATACATTTTTGCGTTTAAGTAGAGAGGAAATACAAAACATCGTGTGAAAGAAAGATATAGCTTGTACTTTTCAACTGACATGTGAGCTGCCGCCATCTTAATTATCTGTTTATGTTTTGTCTCTTTTACTTGCTATTAGCTTCAAAAATTTTTAAATAAAATACATTACTAGATGCAAAATTAGAACTTCTGAGTGGAAAGTAGTTCCCGATTCTTTTTTCGAATTTAGAGTAGTGTTTCTACACTTCGGGAACGCACAGGAAGGCATCTTGCGTAAAATGTCTTATCTTGCCACACGTGTTTCACCTTCAAAACCATAACACCGACTACGACCGTTACGACTTTAACGTCTTCAAAACTAATGTACAAATGTATGGATGGGCCCGTCTTTGATATTACTTGGTCGAAGCTTCAAAGGGTAGGCGTAGATAAGTATACGCCCACATTTCACCTAATTATGGTATTTTATCCCACGTAATAGGTAAAAGAGTAGAAGAATTTATCTCTATCGCCATCGACTGGTAACATTCATACATATTGTCACGCCGTTATCCCCGAAGGGGTAGGCAGAAGCATAGTATACGCCCACATTTCACCTTGTAATTTTATGTCCCACGTAACATGTGTTGAAATGGACAAGCGCAGGTCGGACGTGCGTACGACTCGCAGTTGAAAATTTACAAGCTGCCTTCAACTTGGCTCAACGATTGTTATTTTACTGACAACCGGATTTCATTTTGAGTATTCCTTCTCTGCGCAATGAATCATTTTGTGGAAGTGAAATCGACTGGTATGGTCAAAACACCTGGGCGAGGCCGTAGTGGCGGCCGTAGGTCTGTTGGGAGTCCTGGGACATCCTTCCGAGGGCTTACCCGGGGCTCACAACCATAGGCTGTTGGGAGTTACGTGAGGTTTTTTAGTCGGTAGGAGTCCGGCATATCATCCATAAGGATTTTCTCTCACGTTAAACAAAAAAAATAAAAATGGTCAAAACATTATTTTGCAAACCCAAATTTGAAACGAAGATGACACTTTCTAGCTTAGTTTCAATTCCTAACTTACTTTGGGATCAGATAGCGTTGTGTGAAAATGTTCGTGGATATTTATTTATTTACTTTAGTTTAAGAACACGAGTTATAAGATATTCGTTAAGTTTTCGACCGGGTTGAGTTCTAGCCTTCGATGATGATGCATGTATGAAATTAATATTCTTTGTTATAACTGTAGATATAGTCATGCCATAAAATCATAATTTAATCGATAATGTATGTGCGTATATTAATTTCTGAAGTTATTTATGACTTGTAACTTGACTATATCACTGAAACTTGGTTTTTTTAATATGAAACACTAGCGGACTTCACGTGGTTTCTCCCATTCCCGTGGGAATACGGGAATAAAATATAGCCATGTTTACTGGGGATACTGCATATTCCCAACGGTGAAATAATTTTTGAAATCGGTTTAGTGGTTTTGTAGCCTCTTCGATGCAAACAAACAATCAAATCTTTTGTATCTATAATATAGTACTAGCGGACATCACGCGTTTTCACCCGCGTAGCTTCCGTTTCCGAAAGAATACGGTAATAAAATAATACTTATGCTACTCAGGGTGAATGGAGCTTTCTAATGGTGAAAGATTTTTTTAAATCGGCGCAGTAGTTTTTGAGTTTATTCATTGCAAACTTACACACACACAAATACAAATTTTTACTCTTTCCTAATATTATTGTAGATGTAGGTAGATAGACAACTAAACAATCACGCCTATATTCCCGAGGAGGTACACAGAGGTGCATCACACGCCCACTCTTTGGCAGTAGGTAGGTACTTCATTTGGTTCTACGTAATAAGTGGCAAGTCTATTGTGCTATTGCTGTTCTGAAATCCGGACCAAAATTGAAACTGCCAGTCCAGACACATCAAAGCATAAAATTTCTGTCTCCAAGCATGTTTTTGAAACACACACAAAGGGTTCCAAACTAACTGAAACTAACAATCTACATAAAATTACGTTTGTTTGTTTATCGGAGCACACCTATACATTTTTCCTGTGTTATTTTATTTTTTGTGTTAGCGGCAACAGAAATAAATCATCTGCAAAAAGATCAACTCTCTAGCTATCACGGTTCCTGAGATACAGCCTGGAGAAAGACAGACGGACAGTGGTGGCTCATTTAAGGCCGCGTGGGTCAGATTTTGAGTTTTTTGAAACAATCCTACTCAAAAAGTAAAGGGTTTATAATTCTGATAAATATATATATAATAGTTAAGGATATAAGCTAAACATATTCCGAGCCCGTTACACGATCCAATAAATTTCACTAGATAGAAAAAAATCCCAAAGTTGACTCTCTCAGAAAAGTTTTTTCAAAACTGTGGCTAAACTATTAACATTTTATATATTTTTTTTGCACTCAATTAAAGGTATTAAGTTTTTATACACATTTTCCTAGCGTTTTTCTATAAACAACTATTTACATAGTCATCATGTACGAATATCTACCAAACGCAATAGAATTGCGCCGCTGACGGCCGATCAGTCTCGCCCTGGCGCTTGTGGAGGCAGGACCTGTGTCAGTTTTTTTCGGAACTATTTCGTAATTATTATGCCAAATTACGTTGAAATCGCGCCACAGTATAAGAATATCAGTAATGGGCAAAATGTAATTAGATTAACCGTTACAAATACATACGCGACTCATGGTAAAAATGTGGTGATCTTTTACTTTTTAAGTGTTTTCACGACATGGTAACCAGCTACCTAATGCATTAAAATGTCTACGAATTACATGATAATTTCGCAATCCAACATGGCGGCCACGCCGTAATCACAAAATTTCATGATGGGTATCGTTTAAGGGGTTTTTTGGTATGCTGAGTACGAAGTACGTAATAATTTTGCAATCCAATATGGCCGCCGCGCCGTAATCACAAAATTTCATGATGGGTATCGTTTAAGGGGTTTGTTCGTATGCTGAGTACGAATCACGTGATAATTTTGCAATCGAATATAGCCACCGCGCCGTAATCACAAAATTTCATGATGGGTATCGTTTAAGGGGTTTTTTGGTATGCTGAGTACGAATCGCGTACTAATTTTGCAATACAAGATGGCCGCCGCGCCGTAATCACAAAATTTCATGACGGGTATCGTTTAAAGGTTTTTTTGCTATGCTGAGTTCGAATCACGTGATAATTTTACAATCCAATATGGCCGCCGCGCCGTAATCACAAAATTTCATGATGGGTATCGTTTAAGGGGTTTTTTCGTATGCTGATTACGAATCACGTGATAATTTTACAATCCAATACGGCCGCCGCGCCGTAATCAAAAAATTTCATGATGGGTATCGTTTAAGGGGTTTTTTGGTATGCTGAGTACGAATCACGTACTAATTTTGCAATACAAGATGGCCGCCGCTCCGTAATCACAAATTTTAATGATGGGTATAGTTTATGGGGTTTTTTGGTATGCTGAGTACGAATTACGTGATAATTTTGCAATTCAAAATGGCCGCCACGCCGTAATCACAAAATTTCATGATGGGTATCGTTTAAGGGGTTTTTTAGTATGCTGAGTACGAATCACGTGATAATTTTGCAATCCAATATGGCCGCCGCGCCGTAATCACAAAATTTCATGATGGGTATAGTTTAAGGGGTTTTTTGGTATGCTGAGTACGAATTACGTGATAATTCTGCAATCCAATATGGCCGCCGCGCCGTAATCACAAAATTTCATGATGGGTATCGTTTAAGGAGTTTTTTGCTATGCTGAGTACGAATCACGTGATAATTTTGCAATTCAAAATGGCCGCCACGCCGTAATCACAAAATTTCATGATGGGTATCGTTTAAGGGGTTTTTTAGTATGCTGAGTACGAATCACGTGATAATTTTGCAATCCAATATGGCCGCCGTGCCGTTATCACAAAATTCTATGATGGATATCGTTTAAGGGGTTTTTGGAATGCTGAGTACGAATCATTTGATAATTTTGCAATCCAATATGGCCACCGCGCCGTAATCACAAAATTTCATGATGGGTTTCGATTAAGGGATTCTTTCGTATGCTAGGTAGCAATTTAATGTAATTGGCCTTAATTTTACAATAAAAACCTTTTGTCACAGTATTTTCGCATTGCTAGGCCTAAAATTAATAAGCAAATCTTTTTAGTTTACTACTGTTAATAGCTTAGGCGGCCAAATTGAATTCCAAAATTATCATGTTATTCAAACTCAGCATTCGAAAAAACCCATTAAACGATATCCATCACGAAATTATGTGATTACGGCGCGGTGGCCATTTTGGATTGCGAAATTATCATGTGATTCGTACTCAGCATACCAAAAAACCCCTTAAACGATAACCATCATGGATTTTTGCGATTAAGGCGCGATGGCCATATTGGATTGCAAAATTAGTACGTGATTCGTACTTAGCATACCAAAAAACCCTATAAACGATACACATCATGAAATTTTGTGATTACACCGTGGCGGCCCTTTTGGATTGCAAAATTATCACGTGATTCGTACTCAGCATACCAAGAAACCCCTTAAACGATACCCATCATGAAATTTTGTGATTACGGCGCGGCGCCCATATTGGATTGCAAAATTAGTACGTGATTCGTACTCAGCATACCAAAAAAACCCTTAAACGATACCCATCATGAAATTTTGTGATTACGGCGCCGTGGCCATATTGGATTGCAGAATTATCACGTAATTCGTACTCAGCATACCAAAAAACCCCTTAAACTATACCCATCATGAAATTTTGTGATTACGGCGCGGCGGCCATATTGGATTGCAAAATTATCACGTGATTCGTAATCAGCATACTAAAAAACCCCTTAAACGATACCCATCATGAAATTTTGTGATTACGGCGCGGCGCCCATATTGGATTGCAAAATTAGTACGTGATTCGTACTCAGCATACCAAAAAACCCCTTAAACGATAACCATCATGGATTTTTGCGATTTCGGCGCGGCGGCCATATTGGATTGCAAAATTAGTACGTGATTCGTACTCAGCATACCAAAAAACCCTTAAAACGATACCCATCATGAAATTTTGTGATTACACCGCGGCGGCCATTTTGGATTGCAAAATTATCACGTGATTCGTACTCAGCATACCAAGAAACCCCTTAAACGATACCCATCATGAAATTTTGTGATAACGGCGCGGCGCCCATATTGGATTGCAAAATTTTCACGTGATTCGTACTCAGCATACCAAGAAACCCCTTAAACGAAACCCATCATGAAATTTTGTAATTACGGCGCGGCGCCCATGTTGGATTCCAAAATTATTACGCGATTCGTACTCAGCATACCAAAAAACCCTTTAAATGATACCCATCATGAAATTTTGTGATTATACCGCGGCGGCCATTTTGGATTGCAAAATGATCACGTGATTCATACTTAGCATACCAATTTTAGAAAACTTTAGAATTTTTTATGACCCGTTATAATGTAATTTACATTTTTTACGCAACTGTAACCATCTAGCAAACTTACGCAACGGAAACTCTCAAAAGAAATGAAATATCCTAGTTTTCGAAAAATTTTTCGTTGCTGCTCAGCTCTTATTCGCCTTAACGTGATGTTATATATTTTGGTATTTTTCAAAAATGGACATTCTGTTAAGGAACTTTTGAAATTCAACTAGCAGTCTCTTAGACTCTAGAGTTCAAACAACTAAACAAACAAACAAATTCTTTAGCTTAAAAATAATAGTATAATATATATAATTAACTCATTTATTTAGGAAACTCGAATAAATCACTACACTTAATAAAGTTAGATGCATTTACTACGTCAAACAAAGTTAGCATGCTGTTTCTTTCTACTCTACTGTATACTGTGGCATGAGAGTTCACTGCCGCTGCAGGTGCGCGGTGTGTCTTGCGCCCGGGGCGAGGGGAGCGCCAAATGCCTACTTGTGCGCTATAACCGCCCCTTAAAGGGTCCCGTTTTACCTTTTGGTTACGGAACCCTAAAAATGATAATAGTTATATAATCGATAAATATGTGAACTTAAAATATTAATTCTCACCTGCTCTAGAATCGAGAACTACAAATCAATACATCGAGAAGGTCACTGTCAAATCGATTTTCACTTTCAACTAACCGATCTTTAACGGTAAAGTTCCGGTAAAGCACCGAACTATTTGTCTTCTTTTTTCAAATTCGAAAAGTTCCAAATTCAAACGCGTGGTCCTCGTTACAATTTGACAATGATACTGGTTTCTAGTTCACGGTTATGAAGACTTGTTATCCGGTTGCTAGGCAACCATTGCATGTGATTGATGGTGAAAATTTGAATGACGCCATGTTGTAGCTGAAGTGTGAAATGTGTTGATGGATATTTGATCTGTACTTACTTGATAAAATGAATATACCGCGGTGTCCATGATTACTTTTAACCGTTTCTGGTGAATAGCTGATATAATATAAATAAACTGTATTTCTGCGAAGAGTAAACCTCGCGAGCACCCAGGAAAAAAACAAAAAAATAAACAACAACCTGTGAGCAATCATAATATCCTTTATGATTCAGTCAAAAATCATCAAGATCCGTTTATAAATAATGCGAAGTTTCACCCCTTTACTCCCTCATTTTCTTCCTCAACAAAAAAGCTTCGACGTAAATCGTATATTACATCGAAGGACACATGTGCTAAGTTTGGTTAAAATCGGTTAAGAAATAAGAAATGCATTCTTTAGACCGAAACTGACATACATACACACAGACATACGGACGCAAGCAAAATCGTTCATTCTGTTGACTTGAAAACTTTCGGTCTCGCCCTGCCGACCCTGTAAAAACCTTCTAAGACCCCTTTTGAAGAACCCCTTGATGTAGGCGTTTGGGAAAACCGAGGCAGGGAGATTCCACAACCTAAGCGTGATGAGGTATGAACAGTGTTTAGCACTACCGCGTTACAGTAGAGTTAGAGTCTGGGTGTTTCTATGTATAATATGTATGTATTTAAAAGTATATAAGTATTAGTATCCGTGGTCTGATACCTATAACACAAGCAGGTTATTCCTAGCTTACTTTGGGATCAGATAGCGTTGTGTGAGATGTCCGTGAATATTTATATATTTATTTTATTTACTGACATTTGGATTTAGATAGTAGATATTTACTTTAATGGCTTCACTTTCTTATTCGGTAAGCGTGATCTGGCTTTAGTTCTTTTTATTTGTGGAATAGCGTTGCAAAGTAATTTTTGCTTCATTTCTTTTCAGCCTACACCAGCCAGTCCAGGCAGTAGGTATTTTTTGTGTACAGTCACGAGCAATAATATGTATACATTGTCAGGGCTCCTAAAATATAAACACCTTCGGCTCCAAAACGAAGTGCTCAACGTGAAGAGCATAAAATTGTAACCACGAGTTCACATCATAAATATACACGGTGTTTCTTTTAGGGTGTCAAGCCACCACTAGCTGGTAGCAGGGTTCCATACCTATCGATTTAACCCCCATGTATGTTCTACGATTTTTTTTAGTTTTCGAGATATAATGTTCTGCATAATTCCCTATTTTTTTATTATCGACTAGCTGAGCCCGCAACTTCGTCATTTACGTCACATAAGGTGTATGAAAGGAAAGGTATTTCTTCATCAGAGTCATCAATCAGCGTCTGAAACTGCCCTGTTTTCTTAATCATAAAAGAGCTTAATGATTAAGTCTATTTTAAAACAATTCAGTCCACGCCTTAGGCGCGGACTGAATTGTTTAAAAATAGTCTTAATCATTAAGCTCTTTTATGATTAAGCCAACACGCCAGTTTAGGTTCACTCACATTCAAAGAAACCCCTACAATTAAAATTTTCAAAATATCTGATTCTTAAAAGTGTTATAACTCTTTTATTTCTAAACCGATTTACATAAAACAAACGCTAAATGTTAACTGGAGCAAACCTCAACACAATAAAAAAACCGCATTGCAATCGGTTGAGCGGTTATTGAGATTAGCGTGCACAACCGTACAGACGAACAGATATACAGACATACAGACATACAGACAAACAGACAAAAATTCTAAAAAACATTGTTTTGGGTTCTATTGCGTTCATAAAGCCCCCCTATAATATTTTTTCTTATTTATCTTCCATGTACAGACAGCGACCTGTTACAATTTTATTATATGTATAGATTAAAAATTTTACATCTTGTATCAAAGTTAGAAAGGAGATTATTTTGTCCATAATACTGCAATCAATAGGCATTATAATAATAAAAAAATATCCAAGAAAAGTCGAACCAAAAAGAAGAAAGCCACGTGGACACGTAATTTTAAAAATAACGAAAAAAAATTATATCTCGAAAACTACAAAAAATCGTAGAACATACATGGGGGTTAAATCGATAGGTATGGAACCCTGCTACCAGCTAGTGGCGGCTTGACACTCTAAAAGAAACACCCAGTATATACACACACTGCTTCATTAAATTATGTCCATTAAGAAAGGAACAAAACTATGTATGCACGTTTGCATCAATAACATGTATTCACGCGTTGATTCATAAGATGTACTCATTTTATATTCCATTAAATTATATTTACTTTCTCCGGCAATAACATGTATCTGAACGGTGCTGCATAAATATGTTTCCACTTTTGATGAAAACCTCCAAATTAGATATATATGATTTAATATCTAAATAGAACCTTAGACAAAAAATATACTCAAAATTGCATAGGTTTATAATGATATTTTGCTGGCACCAGCGCTCAAAAATATTTTTTAGTAATTTGATGTTGTAAATCCATACTAATATTATAAATGCGAAAAAACCTCTGTCTGTCTGTCTGTTACGCTTTCAAGCCTAAACGGGGGAGTGATTGAGATGAAATTTGAAATAGGAATAGTTTGAGGCTCTGGGAAGGACATAGGCTACTTTTACTTAACTGACTGCGCAAAAGGATGGCTATAATTTTACGCGATAACGGCTTCTACGCAGTCGAAGCCGCGGGGAACAGCTAGTCTATACTAATATTATAAAGAGGAAAGATTTGTTTTTTGTTTGTTTGTTTGTTTGTAACGAATAGGCTCCGGAACTACTGGACCGATTTGAAAAATTCTTTCACTGTTGTGAAGCTACACTCTTTGCGGTGAACATAGGTTATATTTTATTCCCGTATTCCCACGGGAACGAGAAGTACGCGGGTGAAACCGCGTCACGTCCGCTAGTATTTGATAAATACAAAAATCGCCAAATGTGTACCTATAATGTTTGAGGAGTTCCCTCAAGTCCTCATAAACCTTTTTTTTACAAGGAGAGCTCCGCTTACGGACTACCCATGCTGGCGAGGCATGGGCTCGTGTGAGGGTCGCCCAGCACCTGATCACGATAGCACTGGGAATACTCACTAAAAATCCTTGACAACGAACTGCCCCTGTGACGGTGTTCTGAGATCTGTCTAATTCACCAAAACACTGAAGTCCTCATAGGTTTATGAGGACTTCAGTGTTTTGTGTTTCCTTCAATGTTTACCCATCATAACAAAATTTTGAAAAAAAAATACCATTCTGGAAATATATCCTTTAATATAAAAGAAGTTTATTCCGGTCTGTAAATGTCGGAGTTATGAGGTAACAAATAATATAAAAAAAACCTCCTCTTTTTTGGAGTCTGTTAAAACACATTCGGGTTTGCGATACCAAACAACCCGTGCAAAGGTTTCAGATCGATTAACTAAAACTAATATTATAATACGGCATTTTAAAGAAAACAAACAAACAAACTTTGGCGTTTTCATACATATATAATATTATGTATAAGCCCCACTAAGAATAATAAAGAATTTTTCTGAGAAAATAGATCGGTGATATTCGTAAGGTTCGCGAAGGTGCCCGACCTACAGACAGAAACTCTAGCATGCATTCGTTTCTCACAATTTTAAATAATTTGTTTGTATACAGAGTTATGAAATTTTAGTTGTTTACTTATTATTGGTGGAGTGTATATGCAATGAGTGTATATTGGGTGTAACAAAATTACCTATCCAAATTTCGTCACGTGACGTGGCATCAGTCAAGAAACATTACAAAAATGAAGAAAAAAAAGTCACATGAATACTTAACCGTAAAGTCGTTTTAAAGGTCCTATTTTATCCTATTTTCACCCTTTGTATCGCTACTGAGCGGCAGTAGAAAGCGACAACGACAGCCAGACGGGTGCTCTGTGTTTGTTTTGCCACGGCGACCATGTTACCTCGAATTGCCGCGGTAAAAATGAATTCTTAATGTGCAACAAAAATTTAAAAAAAAAAATGAAAAAATTTACCCCCCTTTTTTATTAAATATTTGTATTTGATTTCCGATGCCAAGTCATCTCATGAAATTTGGAGAGGTAATTTTGTTACACCCAGTATATATTTATGATGTGAACTCGTGGTTACAATTTTATGCTCTTCACGTTGAGCCCTTCGTTTTGGAGCCGAAGGTGTTTACATATTTTAGGAGCCTTGAAAATGTTTACATATTATTGCTCGTGACTGTACCGACCGTACACAAAAAATACCTGCTAACTAAACGAACTAAAGTCAGATTACAGAAAAAATATTTAAGGTTAGGCCACTTTTTCACTCAGATATTTTTGGTGTATTGAAAAATATTGAGGGTTATCCCACTTTTAAGCTTACCAGCTTACTTATTTTGCACTTCTATTATCTTTGTAGTCCGAGTATGTGTTTAGCTGCTACATACAGAAGTTACTTTGAAAGTCAAACCGTAGTCGCGTGTCTGTGGTTATGTTCCTTGAAAACTATTCGCCATTATGCGCCATATCTTGATCTACCATCTTTATTAGATGCGGGAATAGGTAATAGAATATTGCGTGTTTCAGAATCTATAGAATTCAATGTTTTCTTTGTCGTGATAATAATAACACATGTGATTGGTAACAGGTTTTGGAGCGCAGACTCCGTGTTTTGTAAATGATCACTGTGGTAAGCAACTTTCACAACGGCCGATCTTGGATGGGTGACCACCACATGACCACATTGTGACATTTATTTCCAAACGTTTCTGTGCTTCGGAAGGCACGTTAAGCCGTTGGTCTTGTCATTAAGTCTTATAGATGATAAGCCAAGTTTGAAAAAGTCTTGAAAATTTTCATCTATGGTTCGTTACCTAGGCGAGGCCGCAGTCCTAGGCAAGGCCGCAGTGGTGAGCAGTCTGTTGGGAGTCCTGTGACATCCTTCCGAGGGCTTACCCGTGTCACGAGAGGGGTGGATCAGCCACCTATCTCGGTCCAGGTATAGGTATATTTACCAAGGAGATAAATATGAACAATAGGGTTGAAGTAATACTGCAGTTATCTGCGTTTATTCTCATACAGCGAATCGAAATGTTATAAGTACAAAATAGACTATCGTCACGTTAGTTAACGAGCAAGAGAGGGTTCTTCTAGCCCTAGACCACCAGATTCAGTAATGTCGCGCAGATGGTGTGTGGTACATCACCTGAAGGCAGCAGGCAGCGAGAGAGCCCGACACCACGCGTGCAGCCGTTTTTATAATGGTCTGACGGCTGCGCGGGGCGAGGGGTACAGAGGCGCGCATCGCGCGCGCGCCGCTTGTGGTGGGAGTCCTGTATGACGTCATACACCCCCCTTTTTGGGTCAGAATTTTTCTTGAAAAAATTCAGCTCTTGCCTTCAAGGTCCGCTCTCCTGGCGGCTCCCAAGACCCGGCTGCAACCCTGGAACAGTTCAAAAATAGGGGGGTACATAAGGGGTACAAGGGTGCTTATATATAGTATCTAAGGTTAGACAGTTTCGAGATAGGACAAGATATTGGACGTGGCTTTACTACGTAGCAAATTATTGACCTTTGCTATTCTAAGTGCCTAATATAGGAGGAGAAAAATATAAATTGTAAGTGACATAGATGACTAATGCGGTTATCCGTTAGCTATAGCCTTGTGTGTGTGTATTTGATACGCATCTATGAGTGCGCGACCAAATACACTCGAGAGCAATGAATCCGGGTCACTTAAAGAATCCTAAAAATCTCGGAAACTAAAAATGCTAGGTTAATGCAATAAATTGTATTTAATAGACAATGTAATACTCCTTAAATGAAGGTATTAAAACTTCTTAGTTATTGTAAAGTTATATCATAAAAAAATCAAATTTGAAAAAGGGCCACTTTCGAAGATGGAACTACGAAATTACAGCATTTGGTGTTGCTTTTGTTTGTAATCTGTCATTTATGTGGGTACATAAACCATGTTGATAGTGCTCTATATTCATTAATCAAGCTGAAATTATGTCGCTTACGCCTGAAGAATGCACCAGAATACTTACAATGCTGGAAACCGGCCGGAGTCAGCGCGATACAGCCAGGACTGTCGGTGTGTCGCTGTCAACAGTACAAAGAGTTCTCCGACGTTACGAAGAAACTGGTTCTAACCTACGCAGACCAGGAACGGGCAGAACCAGGTGTACCACAGCACGAGAAGACCGATACTTGGTGAACACCATGCTTCGAAATCGCTTTCTCACAGGAACTGAACTCACCAATCAGTTTCGACGCCTCGGAGGAAGTAACCCAAGTGCATGGACAGTAAGACGTCGGCTTGCTGAATCTAACTTAAAACCCCTTAGACCTGCAAACGGCCCTAAACTGGAGCGTGGGCATCGTATTTCGAGACTAAGGTATGCCCAGAGCCACGTAAATTGGAGTATTGAAGATTGGTCAAAAGTTATGTTCTCCGACGAATCAAAATTTATGCTCTACAAGCACGATGGAAGACACAGAGTGTATCGAAGACCAGGGGAAAGATTCAAGCAAGCATGCATCGAAGAAAAAGTAGCCTACGGTGGTGGGTCTGTACTTGTGTGGGCCGGAATTTCTTCTGAAAGTCGCACAGAGCTGGTGATCATAGAAAACGGCTCTTTAACTAGCGTAAGATATGTGGAAGAAATCCTCAATGATCACGTTGGTCCATTTATGGTCAATTTAGGTGAGGATGCTATATTTATGCATGACAATGCCCGACCTCATACAGGTAGGATTGTGAATGACTACCTTCAAGAGATGAACATTACTCGTATGGAGTGGCCAGCGCGCAGCCCGGATATCAACCCGATCGAGCATGCTTGGGACGAGCTAGGCAGATGCGTAAAACAACGAAACCCTCCCCCAATCACGCTTCGTGAGCTCAAAATTGCTCTCACAGAGGAATGGGAGAATATTCCCCAAAATCGTATAAGGAACTTGGTGTACAGCATGCCAAACCGCGTAAACGCAGTAATGGAAGCACGAGGAGGCAATACGAAGTATTAAAATTCAAGAAAATCGTAATAAAGTTCAAAAATTTCATGTTTCCTATTTTTGTTTTAAGGAGAGATCGGCAGTTTTTTCTTTATGTAATTTTGTGTTAATAAAATGTATGGTGACTAAGGATTCGGCGTAACTGTCATGAGGCTCGTGGACCATATTAGGGTCAGACTCAATATGACGTGAACCGCACATGACCGTTTCGCGGCCGAAAACGAGAAATGACGGCGTGAAACCCGTAGTTTCATTTACCGCTGAATTAATAGCAAATTGGACTTTTGGAATAATAGTGTCCCAAATCCGCTGATCGTCACCTATGAAGGAACTCAAAATAGTTGTAATAGATTTATTATATCGTTCGACGGAATTTACATGAGGTGTATAAAATGGAGTATAATGTAAATTTGGAATTTTATACTTGTTTGTTAAATTTTTAAAGGTTGCACTAACAAATTGTTTCCCGTTATCTAGTATAATGGTCGCAGGAATGCCGTGTACCAGAAATACCTTTTCCTCTAAAATATTTGATACAATTTCGGCTGTAGCCCTTTTTATGGGGAAAAGCAAACAATACTTAGAGAAACAGCAAGATACAACGAATATAAAAGTATTTTGTTTCCTGGTAGGAGGCAGTGGCCCAATTAAATCGATGCTTATCATCTGAAAGGGTTTGACACAATGCTTACGTTCACCCATGTGACCTAGTGGCGAGTGATTTTGATGCTTATGTGCGTTACATGTGTCACAAGATCCGACCGCTTTAGCAACGTCGGCGTACATACCTGGCCAATAGAAACTTAGAGCCAAACGTTTATACGTTTTAAATATTCCCAGGTGACCCGCAGTGGGTACCGAATGGTTTTGAAATATGATTTCAGATCTTTTTTTCTGATGGAACGACCTCCTTCCACTGATATTCTCTCGTGAGAGGATTTAAAGTTTTTTTGAAACGATATAACTTGTTGTTGATGACTTGATAGTCGACAAAAGAAGTGGGGGCTTGGGTACAGCCCTTAAAAATATTTAGGTACCAATTATCATTGGTATGAATGGGCTCATTGGTAGTGTTTGTATCACTTCCGATGGCCATCACGTTTGGAGAACGTGAAAGAAAATCTGGCACAACGTTGTCGGACCCCCGACGGTGCCTTATTTCGAAATTATAAGAAGAAAGACGTACTCCCCACCTGGCCAATCTTCCAGTGGGATTGTTTAGGTTTAGAAACCATTTCAGAGCAGCGTGATCAGTGTAGACTATGAATTTTTTACCGTTGTCTATGTGACAACGCCAGTATTCTATGGTGGAAAGAACTGCGAGCGCTTCCCGCTCGGTAGCACTGTAATTTCGTTCCTGATTGGATAGGGATTTGCTATAGAAAGCTATGACTCTTTCCTCTCCCTTCAATATCTGACAGAGTGTGGCACCAATGCCATAGTCACTGGCATCAGCGTGTATCTCGAACGGTTTCGTGTAGTCGGGACAAGATAGTACGGAAGTCGAGGCGAGACATTGTTTCAACTTAGAAAATACCACATCCGCCTCCTGTGACCATTTGAAAGGTGGCGACTTTTTGCCATTTGAAGTGAGTTTATTCAATGGCGCTGCCAGCGTGCTGAAATCAGGTATGAACCTTCTATACCACGACGCCGCGCCTAGAAAACGTCGAACCTCTTTTCTGCTTGAAGGATTGGGATAGTTGGTGATAGCTTCCACCTTTTCTGGGTCGGCATGAAGACCATTAGAATCGACCACGTACCCTAGATATTTTAGTCTGTCTCTAAAAAAATTGCATTTATCGAAATTAATGGTGAGATTTGCGTATTTTAATTTATTTAATATTTTTGTTAGCAAAGAAATGTGTTGGTAATAGTTTTCAGATACACAAATTATGTCGTCCACGAAACAGAACACTCTGTTTTCAAATTCTGGGCCGTAAAATAGGGAGTCCATTAATTTCTGTTGTGACGCTGAACTCGACACTAAACCCATTGCTAAAACTTTAAAGTGGTAGGTTCCTCGAGTGGGTATATAGAAAGCGGTTTTGCAACGATCTTCATCTTTAATAGGAATTTGCCAAAAACTTTTAGAAATATCAAGACTAGAAAGGTATTTAGCATCGCGTAAATTATCTAATATTTCAGATGTATACGGTAAGTTGTATGCATCTTTTTTAGTTACTGAATTCAATTTTCGACTGTCCAAACAGAAACGTAATTCGCCATTTTTTTTAGGAGTTAACAGAACGGGGTTTTGCCATGAGCTTTGTGAAATTTCTATTACGTCGTCTTGGAGCATGTCGTCGACAGGTTTTATTAAAATTTTCTGCTTTTCAGGAGAAATGCGATAATACCGCTGACGAATGGGTGGACTATCACCTGTGTCGATCGAGTGAGTGATTAGCGTAGTGCGACCGAGACCCCGCTTCTGATAAGAAATATCATAAAATTTTGAGATTATATTGTTAGCGGTAGCTCTCTGGTCGTCTTTTAGAAGATCAAAAAGAAATAAGATGATTATCAACGTCGGATTGTAGTTGTACAACGCCGGACTCATGGTTACTGGGAACTAGAATAGTTTCTAGTTGTTTGGGAAAAAGTCCGAAAGCCCTCCAAAAATCCATACCCAGAATAACTGAATTTTTTATTCCTGGGACTATGTGTGCTTCCAGGTCTATAGATGTATTTCGAAACTCGAAAGGGATTGTCACTGAGCCAAGTGATGAATATTTGTCGCCACCGGCGGTGATAAAATGTAGGTAAGGGTTTCGAGAAGTTAACTTTCATGTTATTCAAGTAGAATGTATGTGAATCATTACCTAGAATGGTGAAATTAGAGCCAGAATCAAGAAGACCTACCGTATTCATTTTATTAACTGTCACAGGTATATATGGCGAGTGGTTTTTATTTATGTTACCGATTGTGGAAAGAATATGTGAATTTAAAAATTTTGAAATATTATTAAGCCAATTGTGCCAGTCGGCTTTGTCAAATTTAGAGTTGCTATTATTGTCACAATCGGAACCTACTCGTTTTTTTGAGTTATATCAGACTTGTTATTGCACGAGGGACATTCTGAGACGCGATAACCTTTCAAACCGCATTTGAAACAAATCAGATAACGCGGCTGGCGACAGCTACGCAGAGAGTGTGAGTCCGTTCGACATCTCGGGCAATATTTTGCATTAATAGAAGTAAGAATAGCGTTAGCTGCTGGACTGGAGTTGAATGTGTTAGGAGAAGGTTTGTTGTAATTGGAATTTTTAGAATTAGAGTTGAAATAACTGAAATTTCTCGAAAAATTGTAGTTTGGAGTATTTTTATGCAAATTTGAAGTACTGGAATAATTGTAAGCTAATTCTGGAGCCAGCGTGTTTGCAGTAATTTTGGGCGGTTCGACAAATTCCTTGCTTCGACTATGATATTGCTCAAAGTTCCGGCACACGCTCAACAGCGAAGGAATATCAACAACTTTGGATGTCATAAGAGAATTGGTATAACAGGGCCTGATGTTATTAAGGAGGATTTCGAGCATATCAGATTCACTGATTGGGGCATCGAGACGAGAAAATAAACCTTGCATTTTAGAAATGTAAATAGTTATGTTTTCTTTCTCACCTTGAGAACGGCACCTGATTTCGGACATTAGTTTGTAATCGTAATTATGAGGACTAAAATCGCGTTTTAATAGACTACATAACTCATCCCACGACTTAACATTGTCTTTAATGGCGCGGTACCAGTGAAGAGCGTCATGCGAAATTTTCCGACGGGACACTTCTACAGGCAATGAATTCATTAAGATTTTGTATGAAAGCACGCACACAAGTCTTTCCGTTATATTTAAATTTAGCCAACCCGGAAAAAAGTTTACGTTCGTAATAAAGATCTGAGGAAATCGGAACGCCCGAGCTGAGGGGGGTTGGGCCGACTTGGGCCACGTCCGTAACCTTTGAATCCTTCGCGGTTAAACGGGTCAATCTAGCATAGTAATCATGGAACTCATCCCATAGGGGCTTTGTTACTTCGATATCCTGTATGACGTCATACCCAGTCCTCCCTACCATAGGCTGTTGGGCGTTACGTGAGGTTTTTTAGATAATACGATAACATGTATGTATGTATATAATATTGACATTAATAATGTTTAATTTGTTGCTTTGTATTGTGTGCTTTTTATGTAATTATGTAAAATTGTTTTAGCTATGGAAAAATTAGTCTGAAATAAAGAATTTATTTATTTATTTATATTTATTTAGTCGGTAGGAGTTCGGCATAGCATCCATGAGGGATTTTTCCTCACTACAACCTGCACCCGGGTCGGCAGCACGTGTGAAGCGCTTCTGGTGATGCATGTAAATATCCATAGACTACGGTGAACAACCATTAGGTGGGCGTAAACTTGTTTGCCACCTCAGTAGTATAAAAAAGGTACCTACTTGGGCAGGTAGGTATAGTGCAGTAGGCATAGTGCACTTATAAATGTCATGCATTATACAGTTTTATTAGGTGGGAATCGAACCCAAGACCTCCAGCGCCGCAGACGGTATCACTACCGACTGCGCTACAGAGGCAGTTATAAATCCGTAGTTTACCCAGAACAGACTACAGAACAGACAGAGCAGAACAAGGACATGGAAATAGGCTCTCACATTTTACCTAAGTCGAAAAAATAATCAGAAATGTGGGCGGTTAATTATGCCTCTGCCTGCCCCTTCAGAAATAATTCGTAATGTATCAGACTGATGTAAAACTACTTCAAACTGAAATGCTCTTAGTCTTAACATTTTATAGACAAAATAGAATAAAAATTTCTCAATAAAATGTTCGCTGCAAAAGTTTTGTTATAAGGCAACCCAAACTTTACTGTGTATTAGACATTTATGGCACTGTCTAGGAGCATCTAAAACAATATGACTCGGTCTTGTTTAACTTTGGAAGTGCCAAGGCATTTTTACTTTTCTGTAAAAATGTAAACCTTGATAATCCTATCTTCTTACCTTATCTTCTTTACATCTATATCTATGCTAATATTATAAAGAGGAAAGATTTGTTTTTTTGTTCGTTTGTTTGTAACGAATAGGTTCCGGAACTACTGGACCGATTTGAAAAATTCTTTCACTGATGGAAAGCTTCACTCTTTGCGGTCAACATAGGCTATATTTTATTCTTATATTCCCACGGGAACGGGAACTACGCGGGTGAAACCGCGTGACGTCCGCTAGTTGTAACTATTAAATGAAAACGCTTTTCAGTCTGTGCCCTTACACCTTATAAGCCACTTCACAGATTTTAATATAGTTTTCAGCAATGGATAGAGTAATTCAAGAGGAAGGTTTATAAGTAGGTACACACATGCATAATTATGGTAGTCTTATGTAGGTATACCGTAATACTAAGGTGTGCCGGTCAGCTATTTAGATAAAATCCAAGATCCTCTGTCGAACTATAAAAACATGGAACGACCTGCCCGCACACGTGTTGCCCTCATCTTATAATCCCGGGTTCTTCAAGAAGAGCGTGAAGAGGCACATAGGGCCGTCCAACTTGAGTACCACTGTCAGAGGTGGCCCCCAATCGCTAGATGCGCCACGGCTTTCCATCAGGCTGGTGGCGACGTCAATATGGCAAGCTAAATATAAAAAAAAAACTGAACAGTATGACTGCAAGTTCAGTGTTTTGTAAATTATCTGCGTTAAGCATCTTACGCTCAATTTTGAGATAAGCGAGCGTTTGTCGAGTTTTCACTCTCGAGGGTTTCCGTGGTCCAGAAAGCACTTGAAGCTGTTGGTACCGAATAACAGTAAAACGAATGCAGTGAAGACAAGTTGAGAGCCTTATGGGCGTCACGGTCCACTTAAGACCTCTAAGACTTAGAGGTCTTTAGTGGACCGTGTCTAACTTAGAGTCTAAGTTGTATGGGATCGTTAAGACGTGGGCTTTTACGACGTTCGATTTGAGGTAAACACTTCTTTGCCACTCATGATATTTGGGATGAAAAAGTAAAGAGTGGGATTAAGTGGAAGAGTTTTTGATAGAACACGCTATCGGAGATTTGATAAAGCGCAGCCAAGATAGCGGTCCTGTTTTTCGAAGTGACTCCGCCCACCCTGGAAGGCAATGGCGACGTCTAGCGATTAAAGCTCACCCTCACAGTCCACCCTTGTCCAGTCCAGCTTGAAGAATCCAGGTTGTAAGAGGAAGAAAACAAGTGCGCGGGCTGGTTTTTATAGTTCTACAGAAAATAGATCTATTGAATCGCTCAGTTCTGGCGAAGATTCTGCGCTTACTCTGCCATCTTACTAAGTTTATTTAAGTACAGAATAATGATGACGAGGGTGTAGGTTCCTAATATCCCTTCTATTCATACTATCATGTTTACAATGTCTGAAATCAGAAAATCTATAAACAATCAAACCAATTAATTACAAAATAGAAATGATAATCAACTTAGTTGGTATTATGTTAGCTTTCTTGCGAGTGACGTCAGTACTATCAGTAGTATAACAATGATAAATAGCACAAAAAGCAATCCATTAGTAACAGTGTATGCATGCCACACCTTGCGACCGTTGGGTGGAGTAGCGTGCGTGGTACAAGTCATAGGAGGAAGGGAAGAAAAGCGTTTACGTAAATCTTTAAAAATGTATTATTGTAATACTGTTTTAGTTGTGACATTAGAAGTATATTAGTTTTTTTTTTAATTTTTCTTTAGGTAATTTTTCGTAAAGTGATCTTTTTAGGGTTTCGTATCCACAGAGTAAAAACGGGACCCTATTACTGAGTGTTGCGGTATGATAGTGTACTGTATTGGTGTGGTGGGAAAGAGGATGGGACTAACCGTTTTTGGTGTTATTACCGGCGTTGCCATCGACACTTATTGTTGATAGTGTCCGATGCTAAAGCGTGAACTCCTAGGGGCGTCCCGTATCTTCTGGTCTTATATGATAAAACACACTTCACTAAGATGCACTGTTTTTCACGCTATTTTAACGTTGATTTGATTAGTATTTGCCGGTTGTATTACTTTTGATTCATAATCACTTGAATCGAGGCGGATGATGGCGGAGAACTGGTTCGTTCCCTCGGGAAAAGGTAGATGGCGCTACGCACCGGGAGATATGAGGGCGGAAACGGATGTTGTTAATATTTTGCTTTAACACTGAGACTTCGCTGTCTGTCTAGCAGGTCTCTAATGAATCGTGAGAGCTATATGATGTTATTCTGTCTGCCTCTTTCTTTTTTAACGTGAGGGAAACTCCTCATGGATGTTATGCCGGACTCCTACTGACTAAAAAACCTCACGTTACGCCCAACTGCCTATGGTTGGAAACCCGGGAAAGTCCTCGGAAGGATGTCCCAAGACTCCCAACAGACCCACGGCCGCCACTGCGGCCTCGCCCAGGGGGTGGTTCAGGTGCTATCCCGCGTCTTTGGGGGGTTTTGGGTGTGATCCCGCTTCGAAATGTGCGTGAGTTCTTCACGTCATGCTGCCGTCATATTCTGTTGCCTCTATAACAACAAGTCTTATCGGGTAGTCGCGTCGCGTCCGGCCGCCTCTGAAAACCAGCACTGGCTGCATGAATCACATGCAGGCAGCATTAAGCTGAGAGGCGGCCGTTATTCCACAGAGTGTGCGGTAATGAAATTATGTTTTTAGATTTAAGGATGTATATTTTAGTTATTGTTTTTGATATTTTTGTTAGAGTAGTGCTAGTGGAATAAACTATTTTTCTTACTTTCTTTCTTTCTTTCTTTACCAGAAACAGGAAAAGTAATTAAGACAAATCCCATACAGTGATTGTATTTTTTGTCATTTCTCGGTACGAATCATACTGTGTACGAGTCCAACTTGCATTTGGCAAAGTTTATTGATACTATATAAAGAGAAATTGTTTGTTCATTCATTTCTTGAATTCCGTGCGTTGTTTAGTTTTTGTTAGGTACACGCGTAGCTCTCAAACGGTTTGAACAATTCAGGGTGTTTACGCGCATATTCACAGAAAATCACATTATTATTGACTCGTTAGTAATGGAATAATATTTGATACTTTTCGTGGCCATGACCTCAAGAACTAAGATGGAAGTAAATTGTCATCATCTCCAGTCACTAATCAGCCCACAATCGTCTTATAAGAAATGAATTGAAAATACATGAGCGTCTAATGAAATCCCTTCGCAGCTTGTATAAACGCATGGTCAGGCTATGATTATATTAGTGACAAATACTTCAAATTGATTATAAAACAATGCTTTGCAAAAGCCACAGTCGTTTTGAGAACCATTAGATGTTTTAGGTGTGCGTTGATTGTTATATCATTTTAGGCTTTTGCCAAAATCATAGACTTCATCATTCCAATTAAATTGTACAAAGTACTTTCTTACTATGTTCAATTTTATTGGAAATCATTCCAATAAAAACAGACTTTATCAAAAGTCTAAGATTTTGGGAAAAGCCTAAAATGATATAACAATCAACACACATTTAAAACATCTGATGGTTCTCAAAACGACAGTGGCTTTTGCAAAACATTATTTTATAGTATATGAACCTTTTTTACAGCTATAATACTTAAATAGCCATATTGCATGTTACATTCACTGTTCATTGGGAACAAAAAATTAAATAAATCTGTTTCCCGCTGTCGCTTGTACCTTGGGTCACGTCTCCAACGGAAACGCGTCTATTTTAGTGGCGATAGGTACCTGCTTTTCCACGATTAGACTGTACCGTGCCCCAAGTTCCGGTCGTTTTGGATACTATGCTTTCATGCCGTGTTGCGAATTGATGGCCAACAGCACTATACTTTACTTTGTTGTCATTTAAAATCAGTATCATAAAAGAAAATGGTTTTAGTCCCATGTTTATTTGTTTGGGAAATTGTTCAATTTGAGATTTTTTTGACTTAGTTTTTAGATGCATCTTATAGCTTACCTACGATATTTATGCTATTAATGTGTCAGGTAGCCATGCCCTTCTCATGACCGAAGACCTAAAACCAGTCAAGTGCGAGTCGGACTCACACATGTACGGTTCCGTACATATTATTATACAGGAGCCTTCTTAATTCTTTTTTGTTGTTAGCACTACGTTCCATATAATTTAAGTTGCTTTCACCCAATGATGTACCTAATAGTAAAAATGAGGTAGATATCGCATTAGCGCGCGCGGACTATCGGCAAGTTCGTTAGGTCGAAAACAGCTTGCAAGCTGTTATCGACCTCACGAACTTATATAAATAAAAATAAAATTAACTCTCACGGAACTACTATCTGGGAACTAAAGTCTCACTAGCTTTGCCACGGAACTTCTTGCACCATAAGTGGGACTTGAAGACTTTGATGTTGATGAGAATTATCCTCAACTGCTCTACGGTCAAGCCTTACTAATGAATAAACAGACAGACATAAAGACGGACGATTAAATCTCATGAATAAGGTCCCGTCTTTTACCCTTTTGGTACAGAACCTTAATAAAAGCCAAAAGGCCAAAATAATCATATTTAATTTTCAACGTCAAATAAATGCAGATATGCAGATCTAAACCTATCATAAACTATTCAGAAGCTATCTGCCATCTAATTTGAATTATTTGCTCACAGATAACTAATTTCACCATGAGATAATCATTGACAAAGACATTGTCATGCGTCCCACGGAGACACGAAGACAGCGAATGTTTAATTTACCTTGAGCTAGTACAGTCAGCTGCAGAGAAATGGATACAGGGCTCGTAGGTACAAAAATTTAGACAAACCCAAATATTTTTTTCAAAAAATTTCAAAGTTATTTATGTATAAAGATTTAATTTTTTCAGAAAATCTTTGATAGATTTCTATGAGGTTTTATGTACTTACAGATCAACACTTATTTAATAACGATTTCAACTGATTAGTTGTTCCATACCATAAGCTCATAATTATAGCCTAATTAGGGTTAGATGGCGTTGTGTCAGAATGTCCCTCATATTTATTTAATTGTTTGGTGTTGCAGACTTCCAGAACACAATCATTCATCAGGTGACCCGCTTGTCTGCTACCTGAGTACCTACTATAAAAAATCACTGCTAACTTATATAAAAACAAATGAAAAAGATTTTGAAAAAAAAAAAACAGTTACAATTTTTACAGGGCTGCTCTGTATACTTTTCTGTGCAGCTGACTGTACAGTCAAGTAATTAATCTAATGCTGCAAAATTTTGTCGCGAGTTAAATTTGACGGTTGATTGAATAACATTTATTGTGTTAACCAGATTTGTTAAGTTGATAATTTGATAGGTAAAATAATTTATAATTCTCTTGCGTTTTCGAATGCTAAATATTAAGCTTTGTTAGACAATTTCTGACCTTATTCTGTTCCGATTCACATTGATTAAAGGTTTGATGTATTTCCTGGGCTGACCCGGAAGCTATCCGAGGTCTCTCCCGGAGCTCCCAACCGTAGGCTGTTAGGTGGGATACGTGTGGTTTTTAGTCGGTAGGAGTCTGGCATAGCATCCATGTAGGATTTTCCTGACGTTTAAAAAAAAGGTTGATGTATAAATATATAATTATATATATTTCTCTGGGTACAGTTACTATACACTATATACATATATAAGTTGAATTAAATGTATTAAATTATTATTAAACACTTGACCGTTATTTGAGGCTTACTTAAATGAGAGCGGCTAGTCGTTTTCCGTTGTCTCTTTCACTCTTTATACCTCTTAAATATGTGCATCTCGCTCGCACATCTCACCACCCCACCAGGCGCCCGCCAGTGCCCCACGTAGTGGGGCAGGTGGGTTTTTGGATCATTGCCATTGGCGTCTTGTTTTCCGTCGAGTGCAGACGTTCGTCAAAAACGTCGCACTAGTAATTATAAAATAGTATTAGTCTCGTATTATATACATGCTATATAAGCATAGTGAAGTGATCTAGCCTTAAATACGTAACATCGTTACAAATATTGGAAAGTGCTTCACATCGGTTTCTGTAAGTGATACAGTGCATTCTTATAACTTTTAGTCTGCTCTTTAGAACAAGCGGGTATATCTATGTAACGGTTTTACCGTTCGATTTCAAATATTCTCAATCAAATCTTGCTATTGATTTTGAAGATTACTTTTGGAATTAATTATTTTTGTTTTTGATATACCCTCTTCTTGTTTTTTATTAGGTACGTGTATTTTTCAGTACATTATTTTGTGCTGTGCATAAATTAAGATGTACGATCCGAATGATATTACCTCGATTCCGGCCGCGGGGCAATCAGGTATACAGGTCGGGGCATCACCTAGTAATGTAATGCGGGAAAGTTCGTCTTCTAGTGATACTAATAGTACCTTTAGTTCTTCATCGTCTAGTGCGTCCATGCGTAAAAGAAAACGCTCCCACCGTAATCATAACTATCGTGTGAAGTTAGCGAACTTCGTAAGCATTTTTATGATAGTACTTCGGTCCACCCCCCAACTGGCTGTAAATTTTCGCTGTCCAGGCGAAGAACTGGACAGGGGCGGTGAGGACGTAATCTCTTTATTTCCTAATGAGGATTTTGAGAAATTTAATTTTAATAATTAAATTTAAATTAAACCTTATGATACCTACCCTACGCCATCTAGCGTATGCGGATAAAGCGTATGGTGCACTAACCTTTGGCATTCTGAAACAGCGTGAGGTTTTACAAAAGGTTATGACAGATTTAATTGCCTTTGCTAGAAAAGGGTCTTCGGTAGTATAGTGGTGAGTACCCCCGCCTGTCACGCGGGAGACCGGGGATCGTTTCCCTGCCGGGGAGCCATAATATATCAGCTCTACAACTCCGCGATAAACTCGTCGAGCTGTTTTTCCGAAGGAGAATATCACAAAGTATCCTCCGATATGCTGCAACTCATCTGTGGTCATCGCGCAGAGACCATTCAGGCGCGTAGAGATGGTATTATTAGTTTTTGCTAGAGACCCTTTAATCAAGTCGTTCTTGCGCACGCATCCCTTCGCAGGGGTTAGCCAATTGCGAAGTACCCTCGCAGTATATCCCTCACACTTTTTGCACTGGACCACGTTCTATTCAGCCCTCGCAGGGTTGTGTACATAGTCGTACCAGTCAAAGCAATGAACCCACGCAGGGTTCAGGTAATAGACATAGTCACGGCGCCACTCGCTGTTCCGACAATATTACTCGAGGCTACTTTCGTCCACGTGGAGGCAGCCAGCGTGCCAGCAGGCAAGTGCCTGTTAAAAATAGGAAGCGTGCTGCAGGCCCAGATTCCTATTCAGGAACTAAGAGAAGGAGTTAGCCAATTGCGAAGTACCCTCGCAGGGTACCCCTTACACTTTTGCACTGGACCACGTTCTATTCAGCCCTCGCAGGGTTGTGTACATAGTCGTACCAGTCAAGGTAATGAACCCACACAAGGTTCAGGTAATGGACATAGTCATAGACATAGTACTGACTATTTCCGGGCGGACCAGTTGATATACTATGTCGATCGTTGGAAGGGACTGGGTGCACCAGATACATTGCTGCACCTAATAAAAGGTTATCGCATACCTTTCACCCAAAAAACGTCCGCTTTTTTTTTTTTTTAACCCAACACCTGCGGTCAGATTAAAACAATGGAGTCCAAAGAGATGTCGACTCGCATCTCACAAATGTTGTCTCAGAACGTACTAGAGAAGGCTCCATGGTCCCCAAGTTTCTTATCGACAATGTTCCTGGTTCCGAAAACCGATGGAACCAGTCGCCCAATCTTCAGCCTAAATGTCTTCAGGGTGCCAAGTTTCTTTCAACCAGAAGATTGGCTTCGCAAAATAGACATATCTCAGGCCTACTGCGTACCAATTCGCCTATCGCACAGGCGTTTTGCTACGACTAGTTTACAAAAGGGAATCTGTTGCAAATAACATGTCTTTCCTATTGGCCTCAGTACAGCACCCAAGCATTTACGACAAATTGGGTAGTACAAACGTTAAGGCAGGAGGGAATTCAAGTGCTGGTCTACCAGACGACCTTTTGGTGGCTTACCAAAACCCTCAAATGCTTCGAGCACACACATTCAAATAGTGCTAGACCGGCTGCGCTTCTAAGGCTGGCAAATAAATCTTCAAAAAGGTGTGACATCGCTGCGCAAGAGCTTGGTATACCTGGGTATTGTACGGGATCCAGGACAAAACGAAAGTTTCTTACCGCACGACAAAAAAATATCTCTAAAAGAGAAGATTCAACAATTAATACAGGAAGGTACAATAACCTTGAAAAGTCTCCAGACCTTAGTGGGGACATTGAACTTCGCCAGTTTCGCAGTGCTCATGGGCAGACTCAATTTTCCAAACAAACTTATGTTTCTAAACATAATCCAGGAAAAGAGCTTTACTAGCTCGTACACTCTTCCAACAGAAGTAAGAGACGGTCTGGAGTGGTGGCTACTCAATTGCCTACGTTCCTCCCTGATTCATCTTGCTCCGCCGTCTCACTACCTTACCACAGACGCATCAAACATTGCATGGGGTGTTCAATTCGATGGCCAGTCATGGTCAGGACGTTGGTCAGGTCAGGGATGTGGCCTCCATTGCAACCAAAAGGAGATGATCACAATACTGAAAGCCTTGGAATTACACGGACCAGAAATGTTCATGGCCGATCCAGACTTTCGTGGAGGCGACAGGAGGCGAGACGAACGCGAGAATGTGGATAGGTGCCTCGCCTCGCCTCACCTGCGTTCGCCTCTCCTCCGGTGCGCTCCGCTCCGTTTTCGGATTTTTGGACGGACTCAAAGGACGGAGACGGCGAGGCGAGATGCCACCCACACTCTCGTGAGCTCTCGCGCTCGCTCATTTCTTGTTGACCTTTCCGTTTTTAATTTCTTATTTTAGTGATATGATATTAATGCAAGACATTATAATATTAAGAGGCATATATATAGCCCAGCTATCACAGTAACTTGAATCACACGTCCATCAAATCGACGGTCTTGGTACAATGCGACAACAGAACCGTTGTAGCGTATCTACGAAACGAGGGGGGGGGGGGGCATATCGCCCGCCTTGATGAAAGTAACAAGACAAGTTTTTCATCTTCTTTGCGTCTATCAGATAAACATGAAGATACAACACTTGCCGGGCAAATACAACAGCTATGCAGTTCACCTGTCGCGGCACCGACTTCCTCCCGAGTGGCATCTCTTACCTCGGTGCACGATGTTAATAAAGTTCGGAGTACCAATGATAGATCTGTTTGCTTCAGCACGAGCAAAGGTTGTGAAGAATTACGTAACGCTCGACCAAAACGACTCAAGCGTTATTCCACGATGCCTTCTCGCAGAGCTGGAACTATCCTCTAGCTTGGGTCTTTCCATTAATCTCATACCAAAGGTGCTAGAGCACTTCATCTCACCGACCAGAGTATTCCTCGTGGTAGTTCCGAGATGGGAGCGAGTTTTTTGGCGACCAGACCTGAAATCTCGCGCGCTAGCAGCTCCGTTCACGATAGAGAACCGTGCAATAAGCTCTTTAACAGATACAGGACCAACCTTAGCTCGTTTTCTAGCGGATTTATATATCATAGATGAATTATCATATAATACAATATTTTTACATAAATCAGTCGTACCCACTCCAAGTAACTCTGATAATGCAGAATGACTAAGCTCAGATGTTATTGTTAAGCATTATTCTAAATCGATTGCATTGAAAAAGCCTGTACCCATAAAGCAACCGATATGGAACATAGATAAATTAGCTTTATTTTTAAGTACCTACATATGCTGTGAATGAGAGCAATGTTTTCGCAACCTGTAGACACACAGCAACATTGTTACTCTTATGTTCGGGCAGGAGAGTGCACGACCTAACTCTTCTAGCTGTGGATTCAGATCACCTGATCGTTTACGATAACTATTTGACCCCATAGGGTATCAATCAAAATAGTTATCGTTTTTATATATATAGGCCATAGCCTATCCTCGAATCTAAACCTGACACTGCTGTTTACAGACAGTCCAGCTAGAAACTGTCTCATAATTCTGCGAATAAAAATTTAGACCCGGTATACTGGGTAAAACATACCGTATCTATAGGAATTAGAAGAGAAACGAAGTGCTAGTAATTGTAACAACCTGTTTCTCAACTTTAGAGGGAAACCAAAAGCTGCTTCTCGTATTGGTACCGCGGGATTGGCCTCACCAGGAAGTATTCGGTCGGCTGTTGCATCCAAGAAGTCAAGCCCTTATTGTTGGAAGCCGGCGTAGTGGCCTCACCAGGAAGTATTCGGTCGGCTGTTGCATCCAAGAACTGGTCTGACAATTTTCCCTTAGATGAAGTCTTCTCCCGGGGAGATTGGAGGTCACAAAATACCTTTGCACGCTTCTGCTGCAGAGAGATTATGCCATCAGACTTTAGCTCTGGTATAACCAGAGTGTTTAATCCAATTAACTAAATCAGTGTTAGATTATCTTATGGAAACATAATTACAATCAATGATTTTTATGTGCGTTCCTCAAAAGAAATATGGATGTTGTTGTTTTACTCTTGGTGTAAAACTATTCTTTTAAATCCATTTAAATAATAGTAAGTAGGTACATCTTGCACATCCTTTGTTTTATTACGAAAAGAATAGGGCTTTCCTAACCCGAAATATTCAAATTTATCATAAACATGAATTATTGTGTTTAGGTCCTACTTGAACTTAGGTACCTACATAATCACATTGGCGTCACCCCACCAGGCGATAACAAACACGTCTCATTTTAGTAAGCCTCAAATAACGGTCAAGTGTTTAATAGCAGTGTTTTACCTAAAAATAAAACACATATTAAATACTTACCTTATTTGAGGCTTACACTTTAAATCCTGCCTGGTGCAAATCTGAGACCCAATGATCCAAAAACCCACCTTGCGGGCGCCTGGTGGGGTGCATCTCGCTCGCACATCCCGTGCGAGCGAGATGCACATATTTAACCCTGGAACCCTACATGGGGTGCTGGTGAACCCCAGACCGATGTGTTTTGTGAATATCTCATTTACCTTACTAACCACAGATTTGCGCGTTACAGTACTTTAGTTTGGTGATTAGTGCTTGCGATTAATCAACGCCGCGACGACAGTCGTATAGTATGGTCGCCTGTACAAGTGCTGTGGGGTGCGTCTGCACCCCAGTGTAGGAAAATAGATAATAAGTGTAGGTAGTATTTTTATTCACTACTTGTTTTGGTTTTGTTGAAGTATTTGTATACACGCATGTATATATATTGTATGTATGTATATAAGTGCAATTGACAGCAATAATTCATTTTTACATTTAAACTAAAGGTGATTTAGATGTTTTTAATGCTTTGGCAAAAAAATGTTCCGTCGAAAGAGAAAACAGACATTGGCCACAGTGTTTATTTCACCAGTTACTAAATTTGTTGCTGGAATTAACTTGTGGGTATTCATTAAGTACCCAACAGTTTTGCAACAGGAAATACAAAGTTCAGACGTACATTTCTAAAACAATTAGGCTCAATTGTGAACATTTGCAAAAGCGTTACCGGGTACCATCTTTGAGGCGGGATCTGAAAAAGTCTATTGGAGCTATCCTTAAAAAATCTCAAGAATCTTCAGTTCCTACTACTGCACCTTCAAGCCAAGGGCATTGTGCCCTTTGTCCAAGCTTCAAGGACACAAAAATCAGGACTTTGTGCCTTAGGTGCAAAATACTAATTTTCTTAGAGCATCAGATCAAAGTTGCCACAAAGTGCTCAAATTAAGACTGATTTCATATATTAAGACTAATTTGATATCTTATGTTCCTAATTAATATTATTAAAACATACTATTTAATAATTGATGCATTTTTCAACAATTACAGAAATTTCAATTTGGGGTACTCCAGCACCCCCTGTAGGAAAATCGGTTGGCAAAATAGGTGTAGGGCTTAAGGGTTAAGAGGTATAAAGAGTGAAAGAGACAACGGAAAACGACTAGCCGCTCTCATTTAAGTAAGCCTCAAATAAGGTAAGTATTTAATGTGTTTTATTTTTAGGTAAAACACTGCTATTGTATTTCTATTATTTGCTTGATGTAAGTATTGAATTTATTCTGCTGACTGTACGACTAATAGATCTATCCGTATTCGGCGGCAACCGTAACATTAATTATATGAGAATGCCTACTTGATTATCATTAAATATATACATGGATTAAATTTGTTTTTAGATTCGCTTGCGAATTACAAAATTGTAAACAAGGGTTAATTTGAAAAATAAAAAATAATCTTCCATCTTGAGACTGTTCTAATGAGCCCAAACATGTTACATGATGTTACCCTGTACCAAATTCTTCTTTTCTTTTCATGAATTGTGCATAATAACTAGGGTAAAATTATAAAAACATTTTTAATATTTTATTGGTTTACGAATATTTTTTACATGTTAATAAATTACACAGTGTAATATTAGATTGTACAAAATAAAAAGAAAAAGCTTAAAAATAAAGTTTAAAATAATTAATTTTATAAGAATGTCGTACCAACCTCACGCCATAGAGGTTGTACCTAATTTAAATTTAACAAAAAACTTATAGAAAATCCTTCTCTAAAGCATCACAGACCCTATTCATTATGGACTTACCTACGTCGAGAAAGCAAATTAGGTATTTAATAGCCCCGTAAACGTAATTTACGTTATTAAGGGATCGCAAGGGGGCTATACATCGCCTCTTTTAGAAGGAAACCTTATTAGCTCAACGACTTTCAGAATTTCCTGAGATTTTAATGAAACGATTGTCTGCTTTGATTCCTAGATACATTCATTACTTAACTAGCTGATGCCCGAAGCTTCGCCGGCGTAAAGTTCCCACTTCCCGTAGGAAATTATTCCCGGGATAAAAAGTAGCCTATGTGTTATTCGTGTAGTTGCTAAAAAACTGCACCACACTTGCGACCCCAAAAGAATTGTTGAGGACCTTCAACACAAGGGGTATAAAATTGAAGCAGCAGTGAATAAACTTAAGTGGAACAACAAGGAGCCACTGAACTTATTCATGCTCACATTCAGTAAAGAAGAAGTATTCTAGGATGTAAAATGGAAATACACCCTCTAAAGACTCCTAAATTGATACCGCAATGCAAAAGGTGTCAAGCTTACGGTCATACGCAAAAATATTGCCGTAAGGAGCCGCGTTGCGTTAAATGTGTAGGCAAGCACCTAACGAAAGATTGCCAGAAGCCAGCAACTGACAAGCCAAAATGTGTGCATTGTGGCGAACCGCACCCTGCTAACTATAGGGGATGTATGGTTGCTAAAGAACTACAGAATTTTAAAAATAAAAATATTCAGAAGAAAAGTCACTTGCAGAATCAGACTAGCGATTCAACACGTCAAAACCTATTAAGGTCACGGCTGCATCGCAACCTTGCGCATCTAGCAAAAGCAAGCGCAAAAACGCTACGTATGCACATATTACACGTAATAGCAATGTGAATCATCGCAATGTAAACACGGAAATTGAAGGCAAATTAAATCAGGTATTAAACCTTATGATCACGTTTGACGAACGCCTTAAAAAAATTGAAAATAGCACTAAAAGAGCTACTTTTAATCAACGTGTATGAATAAAGTCTTAAAAATCATGACTTGGAATGCAAATGGACTGCTCAAACGTCGTCATGAGTTGCAAGTAGTCCTAGATAAAGAAAATATAGATGTGTGTTTGATATCAGAATCACATTGTACGAAAGAGTCCTACATTAAGTTAAATGGATATAAATCATATCATGCTATCCATCCATATAATAATGCAAACGGAGGTAGCACTGTGATAATAAAAGAAAATATCACTCACTATCCGTCCATGACTCACGAAGAGTGTGATATTCAAGCCGTTTCGGTATGCATTGAAACCAAGCGATATACACTGACAGTAGCAGCCATATATTGTCCTCCGAGATATAAATTAAAACAAGAGCAATACGTCACTTTTCTGAATAAGCTCGGTAATCGATTTATACTCGGTGGTGATTTTAATGCCAAAAATACATACTGGGGTTCCAGATTAACCTCCACCAAAGGAAGAGAGCTGAAAAGTGCTATGAATGAAATCCAATGCGAAGTAATATCTACTGGGAAACCGACCTATTAGCCTACGGATATAGGACGAATCCCAGACTTGATAGACTATTTTCTTTTTAAAAATATTTCGTCGACTTATATGGCTATTGAAGAAGGGTTTGACATGAATTCGGATCACTCTCCCATAACCTTTAACCCTTGGCGAAAATGTCCTTCTCAGAGAAACCTACCCCACCTTGGTCAACATAAAAACCGACTGGGTAAGTTTTCAATCGGATTTAGAAGCTAAAATCGAACTCAAAGTGCCCCTGCGAAATGCTGACCAACTAGACTACGAAGTGAACAAATTTACTTCCGACATCCAGCAGTCAGCATGGCATAATACACCCGAAATTATGATAAGGAGCAAGGGTAACACATATCCCAAAGAAATCCTTGACCTAATTGTCGAGAAAAGGAGACAGAGAAAGAAATGGCACTACACAAGATCACGATAAAAATATATTAAATCACTTAACAAAAATATTGACAAGAACTATCCAAAGTTACAAAGATGATTCAATTGCCAAATCATTAGAGAGGTTGTCCGGTGACCGCACCAGCAATTACTCCCTCTGGAAGGCGATGAAGAAATACAGAGCTCCAATTGCGCCCATTCCTCCAATTAGGGAATTAAATGGTAAATGGGCAGTAAGTAATGAACAAAAGGCAAAAAGGTTTGCGCTACATTTAGAAACAATATTTCGACCAAATGAAGGGCTGTCAGAAGAGTTGCCATACCAAGAACACCAACAAGATTTGACTGAAATAAAATTAGTAACACCAAAAGAAGTAGCATTCGAAATAAGAAAAAATATGAACATCAAAAAAGCGCCAGGTTACGACCTTATTACAGACCAAGTACTACAACATCTGTCACGGAAAGCGCTGGTGAAATTAACGTATCTGTTTAATGCATCTATTAGATTAAAATATGTTCCAGCTGTTTGGAAAGTAGCTGAAGTCATCATGATAGCAAAGCCAGGGAAACCACCTCATGAACCGACATCATATAGGCCAATCTCCTTGTTACCTGTAATTTCTAAACTATTCGAAAAGCTTTTGCTAAAAAGAATGAAACCTATACTTGATCAAAGAGCTCTTATCCCTAATCACCATTTTGGCTTTAGGGAGAAACACTCAACAATAGATCAAGTACATAGGATTACAAAAATAATTGAAAATGCATTAGAAGAGAATAAAGTTTGCTCCTCTGTGTTCCTAGATGTTGCGCAGGCATTTGACTGAGTCTGGCATAAAGGTCTGATACATAAATTAAGCTCCATGCTACCTGCACAGTTTGTAGCAATCTTAGAATCCTATATATCCGCGAGAAAGTTTAGGGTAAGGCATAAAAATGGTTATTCTGAACTCAAGGAAATAAAAGCTGGAATCCCGCAGGGAAGTGTGATAGGGCCGGTCCTGTACCTACTATACACATGCGACATTCCAGTACCAGAAAACAGCACCATTGCAACCTTCGCCGATGACACTGCCATAATGTCTACCGGAAGCACCCATAAGGAAACCGTGATTAACGCACAAATAGCTGTGACAAAAGTTTTTGAATGGACTAAAAAATGGCGCAGCAACTTAAATGAATCAAAATCAACTCACATAGATTTTACAAACAAAGCACCCCAGTACTACCCAATACTCATCAACAATAAGCTTGTTCCATATGGTAATACAGCGAAATATCTTGGCATGACGCTTGATGTGAAGCTACGTTGGAAAGTGCACATAAAGAAAAAACGGCAAGAACTAGATATACGTTACAGCGAAATGAATTGGCTGCTTGGAAAAAAATCAAGCCTGTCAACCAAACAAACTTTTACTGTATAAGCAAGTCCTGATGCCCGTATGGACATATGGTGTACAGCTGTGGGGCTGCACTAAACAGAGCAACAAAAACATTATCCAGCGTTTTCAAAATAAAGTGCTAAGAAGTATAGTTAATGCACCTTCAAGTGGAGTCCGTCGACAAAATTATTCAACGTTTCGCAGAAGCTCACGAAAAGAGACTTCACTATCATGACAATCCTGAGGCAATCCAACTCCTCGATTGGACAGACTTAAAAAGAAGACTCAAAAGAACTAAACCCTTTGAGTTAGTGTAGTGCTATGTGAACGCGATAAGTGACTGTAGTCGTTTAGTGTAGAACACAAGAACAATGTGTACGTAAACTTAACAGACTCTAAGAAAAATCAATGGATTGTCTTCTTAGGATAAGTATTTTCATTTTAGAAGTTTAAGTCAAAGTAAAATTACTTATTAGCCCATAAGCTGGATTGTAATATTTAAAAGTGAATTTGAATACACTTATTATAAAAAAAAAAAAAAATGTATTATTCCAGACTATAATGTATCCCTGTACCGAAGTTTAGACAGATCCGTTTGCCGTTCGAGCGTGAAAGAGTAACAAACATCCACACTCACAAACTTTCGCATTTATAATCTTAGTAAGATTTCAAGCTATTTGTAGACATTTCAGGGTTCCGTACCCAAATGGTAAAAACGTGACCTTCACTTCGACTTCCCTGTCCGTCTGTCTGTCTGCTTGTCCGTCATGAGGTTGTATCTCAGGGACTGTGATGGCTAGAAAGCTGAAATTATCTCAGATGATGTATTTCTGTTGCCGCTATGATAACAAATACTAAAATCAGAAAAAAAGGAGAGTATTAAGAGAGGTCTCTCATACAACAAACGTGATTTTTTGCCGTTTTTTGGATACGGTAATAAAATATAGCCTATGTTCACCGGGTATAGTGTAGTAGCTTCCTAACAGTAAAAGAAATTTTCAAATAGCAAACGAATACAAACAAACAATCAAATCTTTATTCTTTATAAGGTCAGTATAGACTGCTGAAGTGCTGAAGATAATGCAGGGAAATACCTATCATTCCTTGTCACCTGAATTTCTTTCGATTTCAATAGAACTCCGAACTTCCCGAACTCATCTTTGGCAGTAGTACCTATAAATTTGTACAGCCATTACATTTCGAGTAACTAGTAGGTATACCAAACCAAAATAACTATACGTTTTCTAATAATAAAATTATAGTATCGTTTAAAAATAGGGGACGAATGAAGCGTAAGAAAAAACAACTGATTTGGCGGATGTACGTTGAACTCTCATTGCTTCGAGCCATCTGATCGACCATTTGGAGACGCGGTTTCATTGTCATACGTCACGTATTTTTATCTGTTGAAGGTTATCTAACGATTTAGTATTTGCCAGGTGAAACTGTAAAAATACAGTTGTAGTCTATGCAGAGGAAAGAAATGCTATTGAACTTATGATAGACTAGCGGATGTCACGCGGTTTCACCCGCGTAGTTCCCGTTCCCGTGGGAATACGGAAATAAAATATAGCCTATGTTCACCGCAAAGAGTGTAGCTTCCCAACAGTGAAAGATTTTTTCAAATCGGTGCAGTAATTCCGGAGCCTATTCGTTACAAACAAACAAACAAAAAAACAAATCTTTCCTCTTTATGATATTAGTATAGATATAGATATGGGTTCCTTTCCCATGTGAAGGCTGGAAACATCGCAATTTTGCAAGCTTACACAGTTGACTATCAGACTTTTTTGTCGTTACGACTCATCGGTAATGTGAGTGTCTCGTGTTTACTATTCGAGATGGCTAGCAGGGATAAGCATGAGCACTCACGGGACGGTACTTACTATCGGGAGGTATCCCTACAACAATATGGGGGTTTTCTACTACGTTACTTGCCATACATTTTTTATTTTTATTCATATAAATTGAGTTACCCTCAATTGGCAGCCCGAGTGTATGTCCAAAGGCCCACGGTGACTACTTGCCATTATGTCGACCGTAAGCTCGTCTGACACCTGAGTGGTACTAAGAATATTGAAAAAATAATGTAAGTAGAAATGCATATTGAAGCATTAATAATAACAATGAAACATGTAAACGACATAAAATCGTCGTTTTTAAATCTGTTAAAAAACGTAATAGTCAATATTTAAACCATTGCCTACTAACGTAATTAATTTCATAGAATTTGATCTAAGCATCTTATCAGACAATTTATAGAATAATTTATTCAAACAATTCTCGTGAGACAATGGGCACGATCTCTGTCAAGTCACGCACTACAGTCACCTTGATCGAACGGACCGTACATCCGTAATGGTGCTTAGAATTAGAGCAATGGAGGCTTCGTCTGTTGCCTGGTTCGTCTGGCCTCAAATTGAGTTGTAAACGTGTTAAGTTTCATATTATCATTCATTATTTCATATATACATTGTCTATATATAGTTTCATTATTTCTTGTGTTGTGTAAGTACGGTATGCGAAATATTTGCATTCCCTACTTAATATTTAAAGCGAAGATACAATCTTTCCAACCTATTTCACTTTTCAAAAAGAAAGTGAAACCTAGCTCTCTATATGACATTATTATTTAGAAACATTTGACAAAAACATTACTTGTCTATGTTAAAAAAAGTACCTACTTAATTAAAGAGATTTCTGTAGAAATAAGCTTGCCCACATGTACATTCTCTTGTTCTTTTCCTTTATGACGTTTCCTGGTTGAAGTTTCGACCAGGTTGCACGGCGCCGTGGTCACAGATTGACTGTCTTTTTGCGTTAAAATAAGTAATCGTACCTAAATAAATCAATGTAAAATTCTATGATGTGTAATTATGTCGTTTATTCAGCGCACATAGATAGTTATGAGTTTTGAAATTTGTACCATACATACATACATACATACATACATACATACATACATACATACATACATACATACATACATACATACATACATACATACATACATACATACATACATACATACATACATACATGCATATGGTCACGGCTTTATCCCCGAAGGGGTAGGCAGAGGCATATTATATGCCCACATTTCACCTTTGTATAATTTGTCCCACGTAATAGGTGGTGAGCCGTATTGCCATACATACATACATAGCAAATTCAATAAAAGCTTTAAAAAAGTAGAAAAAAGCAGAGCCCTTACATTTGCTATTTGCAAATATAGAACTAAACAGGTAACCGTATCTAAAAAGAGCCTACGCCTAGTTCGATGAGATTTGTTCGCCCTCTTGAATATAGTCCTGAATTTTTAGCAAAGAATAAAGTGAACTGTTTGTTGGTTTTTTTTTCTACATTTGACATTCAAATTGGTTTGATTCGGAGTTGGATAAATTTGAGATAAGTTTATAGAAAGTAGAGTAGGTATATACAGATACTAAGTGCGAATCGACAGTGGTAAAGAGTACCTAATAAGACTGGATTCGGTAGGTCTTGGTTTCATTTTCACCCTGGACAAATCTATTTGTGGATTTAAGGCGGGTTAACTTCAGTATCTTATATTCCGAGAGAATCGCTTTAGTTAGTTAGAAAAGCATCACTTAGTCAAATACTGCCTCTGTGGCATAGTCGGCTGTCTGCCTCTGAGGCGTAGTCGATAGTGGTACCGCCTGCGGCGCTGGAGGTTCTGGGTTCGATTCCTGGGTCGTGCCAAATATTTGTGTGATCCACAAATGTTTGTTTCGGAATTTTGGTGTTTTCTATGTATTATATGTATGTATTTAGAAATATATAAGTATGTCTATCAGTCGTCTAGATCCCATAGCACAAGCTTATAGCTTAGTTTGGGCTAGATGATGTTGTGTGAGAATGTCCAACAATATATTTAAAAAAAATACGCAGTTTCAAAACCAGCTAGCGCGTGTTTTTTTCCACCATCAATAAATTATTTATGGAATACTATTGCTTTCTAAAATTATTTTTTAAACAGACCCAACGAACTTCTTAGCTACTGTCTCTGAATAAAATATTTTAAAACACTTCCCTAAACTTCCACTAACGTATCAAAGCAAAGTCATCCAAATCGGTTCAGACATTTTCGTAGTGTAGTAGTAACAAACAATCTGACTACAAGAAATGAGGGGCTGGCAATATTCATGCGAATTGAAACAGACACAAGCAAAATTATTGACCTTGACCTATTAACAAATAAGGTCTTAATCAATTACATATTTTAGTAACTATCTTATTAGGATATCCGCCATCGCGCGTTTCATTCGGGACAGAATAAATTTGCAAGAACCGGCTAAAGGAACTAATCATGTACAAGTATTGAAGTATGTCGTGACCGGACACTCTCTCGCTCGAGACCATGGTGCGAGCCATGATCTCCAGCGGGAGTAAGTGCGACTGCGCTGCCCCTTTCTGCGAGCAGGTCATGCTCGTGAAAGAGACGACGGGGAGAGAACTCTCCCACCCGAGTCCCGCAGTCGGTGGCATGGGCGCCACCAACGTGTCTTCGCCAAGGACTATCGGCCTCCATGACCAGGGTCTGAGGACGGTGAGAGGGTTGCTCACGGTCCTTACAGTGAGCGTGACGTGAGGAATCCACGGACGCACCCCTTAGAAGCGCAATCACACTCGAAACCCCTTAAAGACGCGGGATAGCACCCGAACCATCCCCTAGGCGAGGCTGCAGTGGCGGCCGTGGGTCTGTTGAAAATCCTGGGACATCTTTCCGAGGGCTTACCCGGGACTCCCAACCATAGGCTGTTGGGCGTAACGTGAGGTTTTTTAGTCGGTAGGAGTCCGGCATAGCATCCATGAGGATTTTCCCTCACGTTAAAAAAAAAGTATATCGTGACCATAATTATCATGATTGATTGCGAGTGAAGCCTTTGCTACACGGTTGTAATTAGCAGGTGCTAACGTCCCATTTAAAAGAGATGCTGACCTGGGCCGAAACGATATCGGTAGTTCCCCATCATCAATCAATCAAGTCAGCCTATGGTAGTCCAATGCTGGATGTAGGCCTTTACCAATTTGCGCCACAATACACGGTCCTGCGCCAAACGTATCCAGTCCCAGCCTGCGGCCTTTTCCAGGTTGCCAGTCCATCTGGCGAGTGGACGTCCTATCCTACGTTTTTCAAGTCACGGTGTCCACTCCAGAACTCGTTTGCTCCATCAGCCGTCGGTTGTTCTGCTGATGTGGCCAGTGTACTGCCACTTCAATGTGCTTATTTCTTCCCAGTTTCACCCTATACTGAACTGCCTACTACACTTTCCTGGGACATCCTTCCGAAAGCTCATCTGGGGCTCCAGGCCACAGGCAGTGGTTGGGCAACATGTAGTTTTAGTTAGAGGTAAATTTCATGGCATCCATGAGGGATTTCCACGGAACCCCCGCTGAGCTCGATTTCGACTGGCACTTGGCCGGTTTTGTTCACAGCTTACCAAAGCGCAGTGAAGTGTGAGCGATACAATTCACAGTGAGAACACAGTTAAACTTACTAAGTTGTTCAAGTAACTGTACAAGTCTGTTCCTTCACTGAGCCCATTGTTTGCAAGTAGAGTAAGTTATGCTAAATCACAACGCAGGAACAAAAGGTGGTTACTATTTTACTTAGCTACTTTTGTTTTATAGAGCTTAGTGAAGTCATAGTTACGAGTGATATCATAAAAAAACTAAACTTAACAAATATTCAGAGTGCCTACCACGGTAATGTAATAGGTATATTGTGTTACTAGCTGATGCCCGCAGCTTCGCCCGCGAAAAGTTAGTTCCCATTTCCGCTTCCCGTGGGCACAAATGGAGAAAAAGTACCCTATGTGTTATTCCAGACCATAATCCCCTGTACCAAATTTCAGTCAGATCCGTTCAGGACGTTTTAATTAGTGTGGTTTTTATGAGGAAAACGCGGTTATGTGGTAAGTATAGGAGAATTGATGTACAAAAGGTATAGATAAATATTTTTGGTGTTAGATTTCGATCACATTACTCCATCCACAGTCTGAGGCTGACCGACGGCCTGTGAGTGGTTAAACGAGAGCGTAGAGCCGTAGAATATGCTTCTGCTTACCCCTTCAGGGAAGAAGGCGTGACTATGTTATTTATGCTCCGATTGCAGAGTTCTTTTTTACCGAGCGAGCGAAGCGAACGAGAGTCTTCGATTCGAATGAATAGACGATTTTGCTATCGTCTATATGTCTGTGTGTATGTCAGTTTCGGTCTAGATTACACATTTCTTAACCGATTTTCACCAAACTTGGCACACGTGTTTTTTTATTTAAAATACAACTTTTATCGAGAGCATTTTTGGATAAGGGGAAAATCAGGAAGAAAATGGGTGACGATTGTTGTCGCGCCCTGGTGCTGTTCTTCGCAGAAGTACTAGTTTTATTATGCGTAACATCTATCGTCCATATAGTCACTCCCCGAAGGGGTAAACATAGGAATAATACCTTATAGTTTATTTTCGTTATCATCTATCGTAGCTTTTGGTATTTTAGGTTGAATTACAGATTGGTTCACTTTGCAGCCAAATGTCCCTAATAAAAATAAAGATTAAATAAACTTAATTATTTAGAATATAAAAAACCCGACAGCAAAGTAAAAGTACAATATAAAAGCAAAAAAAAAGTTGTACCTTTCTTTTGTGATTTTTTTAGCTACTTACTGTTTTACTTTGTCGGCAACATTTGCAGGCGGGAACAAGCTGTGTCAAGCGAGTGGTGGTTTACAAAATAGCTAAATATTCCCATAGCTTGTTCCCGCCTGCAAATGTTGCCGACAAAGTATTCAGTTAGACCAGTGCAGATAGCTCTGAAAATGATGAAAAATGTAAAAAAATTGTAGTAAAATGAAACCTATTGCAAAAGACAGAGAATATGACAAATATAACTGGAAAAATAATTTACGGGCGATCTGAGGTCGGGAAGTGAAAAAAATGGGGGTTTTAAGGGGGGAAAAGGGGTTTTCTCGATTTCCGACAAACTACAAGTCCTATGGAAAAATGTTTAATGGCAAAGTTGTAAGAAAAAAAAAATCTACCACTTTTGGATTTACACTTTTGTGACATAACCTCAAAAAGTATGTCAAAAACTCAAAAAACCCATACTTGAGTTTTTAATTTTTTTCTTTTACAGAAATGTTTGTTTTGTCATGAAATTTGGCAGAAACCTTTCTTTTTATGTTCCTAATGCAATGTAATTCTTTTGATCCAAAATGTTTATTTTTTCTCTTTTTATTAACTTAATATCGCAAAAGCATTTAAATTTTCAATCGAAAAATCACCCGTCAATCTCGAATCCCGAAAAATCAGATATTTTTTTAAATTGGTGGGCTTTTTATTACTTTAAATCTCTTCTTTCTAATGATGTAAATACATATATATATATATATACATCACAATGGTAAATTTACTCAGAAAATGCAAAAGAACTCCTATCATATTTTTCTATTTTAATCATTCATGTACAATTTTGAGGCATTTATTAATATTTACTTTTAAATAATTTGAAAAACGTAAGATTTTATGGTACGTTGATAAATAAAATAAAAAAATCGACAATTTTTTGTGTAAATATTAATAAATAGCTCAAAATTGTACATGAATAATTAAAATAGAAAAGTTTGTTTGGAGTTCTTTTACATTTCCTGAGAAAATTTATCATTGTGATGTATATATATTTTTACATCATCAGAAAGAAGAGATTTTAAGAAACAAAATGCCCACCAATTTTTAAAAAATATTTGATATTTTGACAGGTGATTTTTCGATTGAAAATTTTAATGCTTTTGCGATATTAAGTTAATAAAAAGAGAAAAAATAAACATTTTGGATCAAAAGAATTACATTGCATTAGGAACATAAAAAGAAAGGTTTCTGCCAAATTTCATGACAAAACAAACATTTCTATAAAAGAAAAAAATTAAAAACTCAAAATCTAGGTTTGTCACAAAAGTGTAAATCCAAAAGTTGTAGATTTTTTTATTTCCTACAACTTTGCCATTAAACATTTTTCCATAGGACTTGTAATTTTGTCGGAAATCGAGAAAAACCCTTTCCCCCCCTTAAAACCCCCTTTTTTTCACTTCCCGACCTCAGATCGCCCGTAAATTATTTTTCATTCCTTCTATTCGAAAAGAATCACTTTGCACCACGATAACGGGGCGCAAAATAGCTCTTTTCTGTTAAGAGCTTTTTAGCGGGCGGCAAAGGATTTGAATTTGGTACTTGAAAATTTCATATAAATTGAACGCAAATTGTATGAAATACTGGCTGGTAAGTGTTGGCTGCACAGCGCGGTGTCCTGAGCTAACTAAAAAAACTGAAGAGCGCCATTTATCTGTTCGTGTTCGTCATTATTAATGTTCTTGTAATCAGTACCTAAACATATTTTATTGTATTCTGCAAATATAATAAGTTCTACGTCAAGTTATGAAAGTGACAGTCCATGAACTCCTGGAACAATAACTATAGAAGGTAACTGCGTCATACAAAACTTATTTTTTCTCATAGAAAGGGAATGAAAAGTAGAGTATATTACTCGAGGGCAAATTATTTTTCCCTCGGGCGGTGTACTCTGAATCCCTCACTGCGCTCAGGATTCTACGTTAGAATCCCTCGCTATGCTCGGGATTCTATTCTAGAATCCTTCGCTTCGCTCGTGATTCAAAGTAGCGCCCTCGCCGTAAAAATACTATTTTGCCCCCTTGTTATACAATCTACTATTTCCAGATATTTTTGTCACATTCTCTTCCTTCTGCAATAGGTTTCATTCTACTACTATTTTTTTATATTTTAAAAGCTATCTGCACTGGTCTAAGTAGGTAAGTAGCTAAAAAAATCACAAAAGAAATACACAGTTTGTTTTTTGCTTTTTAGTTGTACTTTTACTTTGCAGTCGGGTTTTTTGTATTCTAAATAATTAAGTTTATTTAAAACTTTTTAAATATGTTCGTAGTGAAGGTAGTAATTTTCGTGTAGAGAAGTGACATCACCGAAATTCAACCTTAATTATTATATTTTTGGTCATATTTCCAGTTCTACTTAACTGATTGCAATCAAACAAATGTTAGAATTTAAGCCTGACCAAGACCTTATTAACAAATATTACCCGATCATTTTCGGTTTAGTATATTTGCGTCTATCGCAGTCAAATAATTATAGCGCCAAAACTTCGCCAATTAGATTTTCTAGGAATTTTATTATAACTGGTGTCACTCACGGTATACCGTCACAATACCAGAAATTATAATGCCTTAACTCAAAATATCGTAGCCCAAAATACCCGAAATCGAAATATCAATATTCAAAAGGCAAATATTTATAATATAAATCATTTAAAATGCCTTACGGTCGAATAACCGAAACCCAAAAAATAAATTTATGAAATACCTTATCCTAAAATGTTCAATCACAAAATACCTTTTTTTTAACATGATATAAATCCTACATGGATGCTATGGTATACCGTCATAATACCAGAAATCATAATGCCTTTACTTAAAATGCCTGAGCCCAAAATACCCGAAATCGAAATATCAATATTCAAAAGGCAAATATTTATAATATAAATAATTTAAAATGCCTTACGGTCGAATAACCGAAACCCAAAAAATAAATTTATCAAATACCTTAACCTAAAATGTTCAAACACAAAATACCTTTTTTTTAACATGATTTAAATCCTACATGGATGCTATATATCTGTGAATGGTTAACACCCCGACTCAGAGTATCCCGACTCGGATAGGTTAGGTTAGAAGACTAAGGCGGGAGCGAAGCGAAGCGGAGCTCCCGCCTTAGCCTTCGTGGTTATTTTTTTTTTATTTAATAATTGGTTATTTTTTGTGGTTATTTTTTTTTTATTTAGTAAATCCTACATGGATACTATGCCGGACTCCTACCGACTAAAAACCACACGTATCCTACATAACAGCCTACAGTTGGGAGCCCCGGGTAAGCCCTCAGAAGGATACCCAAGGACCAACAGACCTACGGCTACAACTGCGGCTTCACTTAGGTGGTGGGGGGAGGGGGGGAGGGGGGGGGGAAATAAGTTAAAGTCAAATAACAAAACGTGTGAGTGGCAATAAATCTTTATTTCTTAAATCATTCATTTATTAACTATGCGCTATATAATGAACTGGTATAGCATAATATATACCTAATAATACCCAGTAGGTTATAGCGATAAACTGGGTAGGTTATCGTTTTTTTTTTATATTCACATTGTATTCTATTTTCGGTATTTTAAATTAAGGATATTTGAAAATTTATATTTTGAATTCTGATATAATAATTATTTGTATTTTAAGTTTAGACATTTTAAGGTAAGGTGAACTGAAATAAGGTATTTTGAATGTTAAGGTATTTTGAATTCGGGTATTTTGGTCTAAGGCATTTTAAGTAAAGGCATTTTGATTTCTGGTATTTTAATATATAACCGTCACTCACACATTCACGACAAATCAAATGACACCTTGTATGTCAAAATCCGACAAGCCGTGCAGGCTGCAGAGCGTGTAAGAAAAATTTTTAAGGTTTTCATTTTAGCCCCAAAAGGCATTTTGATTTTCTAGAAATTTTAATATACCTGGTGTCACTCACACAATCCCGACGAATCAAATGACACCTTGCATGTCAAAATCCGTCAAGCCGTTTAGGCTGTAGGGCGTGACAAAGAATAGGACATACATACATACATACATGCATACATACATAGTCTCGAAAAACATAACCCTCCTTTCTTCGGCAGTTCGGGTAAAAAAAGCTTGGTTCACCTGTATTGAGTTCCCTGTGACGTCAATTTGAACTGTCTGACTGTTTGTGTTTTGTATTGTCGGAATCCCTAAGGCTATCATTCCGAGGACAGTTGTAGCATACCGTGTGGTTTTAGTCGATAGGAATCCGGCATGACATCCAAGAGGATTTCCACACATGAAAAAATATTTTTTTACTAACATTAATCTTCTCCTATAAAACTTTCGTGCGCGGTCGAAGCGCTTGTAAGATATGCTTATAAATAAGTAAGTTACTATAATTTTCAATTAACACGTGGTGAACCACTAGATTGATATTTAATGTTATATTTTTATTTTAATAGTATTTTAATTTAATATTTATTTCTAAATTTAGTGTAATGTATTTAAGTATCGAAAGGATAGGTTTTCGACCACTTCTACAATATTACGTAATATCCTACCCCACCAATTGCGAAGATATAAAAGTGTCTGCACTCTGCACTTACAGAGCAACGGCCATTATTGTTCGTCAAGTTGTCTTTTGAAGTAGGTACAGATACGGTTCAGTAGTTAATTAAAATTAATAGAATTAGTAAATATCTTTCTGTATAGTAGCAATACGTTATGATACGTATTACTTGGAATTTATATTGTTGGGCCAGTCAGTCGCTGAGCAGCCGTCTTAAGGGTACGTTCCTCACTCGGATGGGGCCACCTGCGGGATCCAGCCTACAGGTAGGGGGCGTCAGCATCGGCATCGAGCCCTCGATGAAATATCTGGGGCTCGTACTCGATGGCCGGTGGAACTTCGGACATCACTTCCGAAGTTTGGTCCCAAAACTGAGGGGAGCATCGGCCGCACTCGCGCGGTTGATGCCCAACATCAGGGGACCCAACGCTCCCTACAGGAGGCTGTACCTGGGGATCGTGCGAAGCATGGCTCTGTACGGGGCTCCCGTATGGGCGGAGACCCTGACGGCCAGCAATGAGGCTAGACTGCTGAGCCCGCAGAGAGTGATGGCCGTCAGGGTTATAAGAGGATACCGCACGATCTCCGGTGAGGCGGCATGTCTCCTAGCCGGGACCCCTCCATGGGACCTGGAAGCGAGAGCCCTTGCGTCACTGTTTAGATGGCGCAAGGAGGCGCTGGAGCGAGGCCAAAGGCCTGCGTCTCGAGAAATCGAGGCCCAGCGGACCCTGCTCCACCAGGAAACCCTGGAGACATGGAAGATGCGACTTGAGCAACCCAAGGGGGGATTCGCCACAATCGCGGCCGTCAGACCGGTCATGGACGAGTGGCTGGAGAGAAGACACGGTGCTCTCTCCTACCGGTTGACACAGATGCTTGCCGGGCACGGTAGCTTCGGTAGGTATCTGTGGCGAAAACACCGGGAAACCACGGCCGAGTGTCAGCACTGCGAGGACCGCAGCGATGAAACGGCGCTCCACACGCTGGTGGAGTGCACGGCGTGGGCACAACAGCGACAGGTCCTCGTAGTGGGTCTGGGCGTGGACACTCTCTCGCTCGAGGCCATGGTGCGAGCCATGCTCTCCAGCGGGAGTAAGTGGGACTGCGCCGCCTCTTTCTGCGAGCAGGTCATGCTCGCGAAGGAGGCGGCGGGCCGGGTGCGGGAGAGAACTCTCCCACCCGAGTTCCGCAGTCGGCGCCCTGGGCGCCGCCGACGTGTCTTCGCCGAGGACTATCGGCCTCCATGACCGGGGGTCTGGGGACGGTGAGAGGGCCGCTCACCGTCCTTACAGAAGCAGGCCCATGACGGCAGCGTGACGTGAGCACTCACGCACGCCCCCCCCCCCCCCCCCCCCCCTTAGAAGCGGGGTCACACCCGAAATCCCCCATAGACGCGGGATAGCACCCGAACCACCCCCTGGGCGAGGCCGCATTGGCGGCCGTAGGTTTGTTGGGAGTCACGGGACATCCTTCCTGAGGGCTTACCCGGGGCTCTCAACCATAGGCTGTTGGGCGTTACGTGAGGTTTTTTTAGTCGGTAAGAGTCCGGCATAGCATCCTACGAGGATTTTCCCTCACGTTAAAAAAAAAAAAAAAAAAAAAAAAGGGTACGTTCCTCATTAATAACTTATGTAATTTATCTGATCTGATTGTATTCAAAGTTATTTTATACTGCCCATGGCTTGGTTTAAAAGATAATGTATATAGGTACTATCCTGCTGAACTGTTTGTAAAGATATGACCCGTGTTGCTATTAATTGTAATGAATGACGTGTACCAACTATTGATGGAATTAGATTATAGTAGAAATAGATGTATAGCAATTAATGTGACTTTGAAAAGAGTGGCCGTGAGTTTTATTGCCAGGTTCTTTCTCATAGGCTCTACCTATTGCGAATCTGGCGGTAAATGTAGAATTGGAAATCTTGACGAGAATAAAGATATTTTTATCTCATATTCATTTCTTTTCATTTCATAACTTGTTAGCTAATACCCTCCTTACAAAATAGATGCCTCTGGCTATCCCCTCGGGGATAAAAGGCGTGACCGTATGTATTGATATACCTACCCTCTACGAGACGAATCTAACATCAGAAGTGGGATTGATTCCACCTTTGCTAATACATTGGTTACAAGTTTCAGAATCGACGGACTTTGCTGCTGCCTCGGGACGTTCGCTGCTCTGATGACGACAACGTGGTATTCTCGATCTTCGATCCGGCAATCGGTGGCAACAGTGTTTCATAATCGACTGTTTTTGCTGCTGCTTAGGGACGTTCGCTGCTCTGATGGCGAACGTGGTATTCTTGATCTTCGACCCGGCAATCGGTGGCAACAGTGGTATGATGTGTTTTTTTGTGATCATGTGTGAATTTTACTGTGCAAGTTATACCAGTGAAGTTTTTTGATAAAATGTATACCTACCTATATTTTAAGCTTGGAATTAGTAGGTATAGTTTATAACGTTGCTGCAGGATTATGTCGGCTTTATTACCTACACTATTTAAACATGTAACTGCTTAGGTAGGTAGACTTATAACTTAGAGATTGAGAGAACGAGAAAGTAATTTCTTTTTTCTTCTTTCTTTCAATATGTACCTAATACGTTACCTAATGGCATCATATTCATGATCTCCGTTTTATTTTGAAGGCCTACCTACCTAGGTAGGCCTTCAAAATAAAACGGAGATCATGAATATCAGTTTCAATTTTCGGGTACCTACCCGAAAATTGAAACATTCTCGAAATTAGTCACATGGCGCATTTAGGCAAGACGAAGCTTGGCGCGTTAAATCTCTCAGGATATCTCATGAGAGATTGATGGTATCCCATCACTGTTTGGGACTCCCATCTGTCTCAGTAGTCTAGTAGTAGAACAAAAGAATTTCGCAGTAGTCAAATTTGTACTTTACGGCTACACCAAGAAGTACCTACGAACAAGTAAAACGTTGCGTATCCACTCCACTGTACGTCCACGTAACTCATATTCTTAGTACCTTGCGTAATGAAATGTCAGATTGGCCGAACGTTTTACTGTAGAAGGTTCAAAAATCATTGACACGATTAAACAGAATTACACTTTTCTCTCCCTTGCATTATTCATTGGAGGTAGAACTCGGTGGCTAGGATTCGATAGAAACTCATCATTACTATCGGCATCGACATTATATAGATAAATACTTACTAGCGGACATCAAGCAATTGAATCCGCGTCGTTCCGTTCCCGTGGGAATACAGGAATAAAATGTAGCCTATGTTTGTACCTACTCGCCGTTTCTTTTATTGGTGAAATACTTAAAAAAATCGGTTCATTAGTTTCAGAATCTATTTACTTAATGCAAATAAAAACAACTATTTTTTTTCCATTAGGTAATATGAATAAGATACTAAACGCTTGTCTACGTTAACAGGAATTCGTAAGTCGTATCACTACTAAGTACACAACACAAACATAACTACGCACTGTTTCTTCATATCATTATTTTCTCTTACGATAGTTCTCGGATCTAATTGGCGACAATAAGCTAGTTTTTTCCGAGTTTATTTTAAATACCAACTAGATTTCCATATCAAATCTTGATTTCTTTTCGTTAACTTTCTGTATAGGAGGTTACCTACATTAGTTAGCATGAAATATTTCGTCAATACGCCGCTCTTGGAATATGTAGGTACTAGAAGGTTTTTATCTTGTGACTCGGTATCGCGTAATAACTACCTACATATTTTTTTTGTAGTCTATACATACTGTTCTTGCTGTGAATACTAGTTACTACGTATAAATCGAAGAGTTACTTATGATTATGTAGTGATGGATAATATTTCATTGCAAAATAAATGCAGGAAAATAATAAAAGACAAAAGATTATCTGATATGAGAAATAAGTAAGCAGGGTCATTACGTTTGTTTCCGTACAAGACTTACGGTATCATAATACGAAAAAACCCGCCAAGTGCGAAGGGTTCCGTAGCAACAAGTAACAATAATAAAAGTTCTTATAGTTCGTTTTAACTTTGATTGCTGTTTTAACACGTTCGCTGTGGTAGTGATTTTGCTAGGCGAAAATTGCTGTTTATGACGTATTAAAAAAAAACTACTAGATATTGTTCAAACCAATATCGTTGGAAGTTTTTATGGCAATGTACATCTTATTTTTTTTAGACTTATCATTACCTTAATTTAGAAGTTAGAGGGGGGGGACACACATTTTTCCACTTTGAAAGAGTTAAAAAAAATGGTGTTAGAAATCTCATAAGCATTTTTGAAGACCTATACGTATGGGTCTGATGAAAAAAAAAATTATGTAGTTTTATGCAAAAATATTAATGCGGTTTATAGAATACACCTACTTACCAAGTTTCAATAGCATAGGTCTTATAGTTTCGGAGAAAAGAGGCTGTGACATACGGACGGACAGACATACTTGACGAAACTACAAGGGTTCCGTTTTTGCCATTTGCCTACGTAACCCTAATGAATGCTGTTCTTTTAATTTTAGGTTTTCCCTGAGAGAGCTAAGTAGTTTAAGTAACATTATTATAACTAAAGAGAATGATGCTATCGCAATGTTAATAGGATGAAAAAATTTGTGTGGCCTAGGTGGTGCTATTGGTCACATCAATGATTAAAATAATATTATGGACTAGACATGTGTAATCTGTGCGTAGCTTAAGCCTAGGTAATGTAGATGTAGGTACATATAAAATAAATGGAGTATGTTCTAAAAATCAATTGAATTGAATGTTGATTGACCGAGATGAACTGCTGAATGAATATACCTACATGTAATAGTATGTGCTTTACTAAGTAATTTAAGCCTAGGTAATGTGGGTACATATGTAAAATGGAGTATGTTCTAAGAATCAATTGAATGTTGATTGACTGAAATGAACTGCTGAATGACTATGTGCCATACTAAGTAATTTAAGCCTAAGTAATGTAGGGTATGTAAAATAAATGGAGTTGATCTTATGTTCTGAGAATCAATTGAATATTGATAGAATGAGATGAACTGCTGAAGTCTTTTGCTTTGGTCTAGCTTGTCACATGTGCAGCAGGTGTGAAGCTAGTGGTTATTGTTGGCAAAGCGATTGACCGTTGTTATTTAGTTCTCTTAATGTGAAAAGAGACTTATGACAATGAAACGATGTCATTGTTTAAAGTTTTGTGCAGAAAGCTGTAGTCCTCAATGTAAAGAGGCTAGATGTGAAGAAAAAATGGAAAGATCTATTAGCTATAGTACTTAGGTACTATTAATGTAAAACGAGGCTGGCAGTGAAAAGAAATAGAATCAATCTTGTCCTTATTGTTGAATTTATATAATCTAACTAAGTAGGTATACCTACTGTATTTCAATACCTGGCTTTGCGCAAAAATGTAAACAAGCACATTTGATCCAATTTATCTATAGTTACTTGCAATTGAATATTTACCCTAATATTCCAGTATTCAGGAGTCATACAGTGTTCTTACAATCATTTCGACACCAAACAACTTCTTTATGACAGTTTATTTTCATTTAAAATACCTACTCAGGATAGTAAAAAAATCAATGATTTGTCATACTATATTTTTCTACTCATCTGTCTATTGTAAAAACATGACATGTTTACATTATTGCCAGATCGGGCAGGATTGGACTATATTACGGTAAATTCGTTCATAGGCATATTGTATTGTTATTGGTTAATTCAGAGAATCCCAGTGTTGGCATTGCTGAAATATATTTATAGTGTTATTTTTGTAATGCTGTTCGTTTGGTCAGTAACATATATAAAACTAGCTGACGTCACGCGGTTTCACCCGTGTAGATATCCCTTGGAAATACGGGAATGAAATTAGCCTATGTTCGCCGGGGATAGTGTAGCTTCCCAACAGTGAAAAAGTTACTATAATTTTCAATTAACACGTGGTGAACCACTAGATTGATATTTTATGTTATATTTTTATTTTAATAGTATTTTAATTTAATATTTATTTCTAAATTTAGTGTAATGTATTTAAGTATCGAAAGGATAGGTTTTCGACCACTTCTACAATATTACGTAATATCCTACCCCATCAATTGCGAAGATATAAAAGTGTCTGCACTTACAGAGCAACGGCCATTATTGTTCGTCAAGTTGTCTTTTGAAGTAGGTACCGATATGGTTCAGTAGTTAATTAAAATTAATAGAATTAGTAAATATCTTTCTGTATAGTAGCAATACGTTATGATACGTATTACTTGGAATTTATATTGTTGGGCCAGTCAGTCGCTGAGCAGCCGTCTTAAGGGTACGTTCCTCATTAATAACTTATGTAATTTATCTGATCTGATGTGATGTGTAATATATGTGTTGAAATTAGCAGAGGTCTACGTCCAGCAGAGCTGGACTGCCATAGACCGATTTGATTGATTGTATTCAAAGTTATTTTATACTGCCCATGGCTTGGTTTAAAAGATAATGTATATAGGTACTATCCTGCTGAACTATTTGTAAAGATATGACCCGTGTTGCTATTAATTGTAATGAATGACGTGTACCAACTATTGATGGAATTAGATTATAGTAGAAATAGATGTATAGCAATTAATGTGACTTTGAAAAGAGTGGCCGTGAGTTTTATTGCCAGGTTCTTTCTCATAGGCTCTACCTATTGCGAATCTGGCGGTAAATGTAGAATTGGAAATCTTGACGAGAATAAAGATATTTTTATCTCATATTCATTTCTTTTCATTTCATAACTTGTTAGCTAATACCCTCCTTACAAAATAGATGCCTCTGGCTATCCCTTCGGGGATAAAAGGCGTGACCGTATGTATTGATATACCTACCCTCTACGAGACGAATCTAACACGCTCGTTAAGGGGACTGGTTGACAAAGTTTGCGAAAAAGAGGTGCAAATGAAGACATCCTTCTCGGTATTAGTATGCGAAAAATTATAGCCAAAAGTAGATTTGAAATATAAAAGATGTGTGTCAAAAGACTGTTTTAGCAGAAATTGTGTATTTATCCTTACTAATATTATAAATGCGAAAGTAACTCTGTCTGTCTGTCTGTCTGTCTGTCTGTCTGTCTGTCTGTCTGTCTGTCTGTTACGCTTTCACACCTAAACGGCTGGAGCGATTGAGATAAAATTTGGTATGGGGATAGTTCGAGGCCCTGAGAAGGACATAGGCTACTTTTTAACCGACTGTGCAAAAGGAGTGTTATGATTTTACGCGATAACGACTTTCACGCGATTACGACTTTCACACCTAAACGGCTGGAGCGATTGAGATGAAATTTGGTATGGGGATAGTTCGAGGCCCTGAGAAGGACATAGGCTACTTTTAAACCAACTGCGCAAAAGGAGTGTTATGATTTTACGCGATAACGACTTTCACGCGATAACGACTTCTACTCGGCTGAAGTCGCGGGAACAGCTATTTAATGTAAATGAGCTTAAAGATTAAAGTCTATTGTAAATATTCAATCACGCTACTTAGCCTAGGGGCTTGGCAGAGAAGGGTTAAAATCTGTAGGTATACTATATTATGGGCAAAAGACATGCTTACGAAAAACGTTTAGTTCAATTTTTACATGCGGATAGTTTTTACAAGCTTCATAAGGGGTTTGGCAGAGAACAATTGAATTCTGTATGTATGTGGTAATGAGGTACTGCCTACTTTTGAAGATTTTTAAGTCTATAAGGCCTTTAACTTGGTTTAACGACTGCCATTTACTGGCTACCGTTAGCGTTATCGTCTCAAATATTCCTGTTATACTTAAAGCTTTTAGTCTGTGGCCCAAATTTTAATATAACAAACGTTTCGTATTCGCGCTTCACCATACTACTTATTCTTTTATTATTAAAGGGGCCAATTAATTAACACGCACGTCATACCGGCCTTAGACCCACTAAAACCATGAAGTCTCTACCTATCCTTTAGAGGGCTTACCCGGGGCTTCCAACCGTAGGCTGTTAGGTGAACTGGGATAGTGACTCACAAATCTTCAAATAAAGCTAACGTTAGGTAGGATACGTGTGGTTTTTAGTCAGTAGAAGTCATAGTACATTCATGTGGGATTTTCCTCGCGTTAAAAAAATCCATCTAGCACATAGCTCCCCGGGTACGTAGGAGGATGTCCTAAATTTGTCCCCCACATTTTGGTTACGACTTATCCTAGAGGCTCGATAGAATACAGTTCAAACTTTGCTTATAACATAATTTCCACGCGAACGAAGTCGCGGGTAACAGCTAGTTATAAATAATTAGTAAAACATCATTGAAATAGCCCATAGATTTTTAGAAGGCGTTGTATGACATCTATTTATTAATGAATGATAAAAAAAATTATATCAGAGACTAAAGAAAACATTGACCTCTAAAATGGTTTTCTTCAATTTTGATTTAGTATAAGTTTTAACTAATTATACCTAATAATGTATTCAAAGAATACATTACATTGCTTGCTTCCCCGCGCTCGCCCGAAAATCAAGTGCGGGGTGAGTCGTGTTGCTAAACGGACGTGTGTCGCTCTGGTCTGCAAAATATTCTCGTAAAATGTTATATTTTCATTCATGTACAGAGTAATGCGTGTAACAGACAGAGCCCGAGTTACACAATGCATACTGCATTACATGAGAATATAATGCATTTGAACTTATTTTACGTATTGTTTTATTAAATTACTTCGAAAGGTAGTCATGCTAATATTGTAAGCAGTACTTAATCATTTCAAAATAAATAAATGAAGAAATATTCCGTGGACATTCCCACACAACTAAAGCTATTATAACTTTGTGCTAAGGGATATAGACAACTGATGAAAATACTTATATTACAGTTATTATTAACACACTGCTTTTTTTGAGACACTGCTCTCAACTTGACTGCCTCTGTGGCGCAGTCGGAAGTGATACCGCCTGCGGCGCTGGAGGTCGTGGGTTCGATTCCCACCGGAGACAAATATTTGTGTGACCTATTAATGTTTGTCTCAAGAGTCTGGGTGTTTCTGTGTATATTATGTATGTATTTAAAAAGTAAATAAGTATTATTATCCGTGGTCTTATACCCATAACACAAGCAGGTCATTCCTAGCTTACTTTGGGATTAGATAGCGTTGTGCGAAATGTCCGTTAATATATTTATTTATATTTATTTAATTATTTTAACCGTCAATTTTTTCAGCTTATTACGTCTTGGGGTGACGTAGGCACCATCTACCGGCAACTTGGTTAAGATAATAAAGTGAAAGAATTGACGGTCAAGAGCAGTGTCTCGTTGGTCCAATGGTGAGGCCGTCTGATCCAGCAAAACAGAAGACGCAGGTTCGAATCCTGCTCGGGACCAAAAATTGTATTCAATTATTTGCTAGACAAGTCAGCCTGGAAATGATCTGCTGGCTCTGTTGGATTCTCTAACAATTTGTTATGATTTTTTAAGTCTATTACAGTAAGCAGAGCACTAAAAATAATAGCCCGCCGAGTTTCTTGCTAGTCTATATCTATACATAATAATAAAACTGTTGAGGGTCGAGAGTCTGAACATGGAAGCTATTTAAAAAAAAAGAACGCGTTCTCTAATCGATACCTACTTGAGCCAAAATGAAATTTAAAATTTTCATGTCCGTCTGTATTCCGAATAGGTACGCATCACGCCGAAACTACTGATTTGAATGAAAATTGATCCGAGGAAGTTTAGGAGTTAGAGACATCTCAACTTCTCAAAACCTATAATTCAAGAGTTCCTTTGAATGTGAGTGTAAATCTAAACCGGCGTGTTGGCTTTATCATATAAGAGCTTAATGAAGTCCAGAGTAAAATATTTCGTCCGCGCCGAAGGTGTGGACTGAAATAAATTATTTTAGAATAGATTCTAAAACAATTCAGTCCACGCCCTCTACGTGTACGTTCTTTTATGATAAAGCAAACAGGGCAGTTTCACTCACCACTTGCTGAGTCTGATGAAGAAATACCTCCCCTTTCATACACCTTAAGCGTCGTAAACGAAGTTGTGAGGGACATCTAGTTACATACATACATAAATATGGTCACGCCTTTATAGGCGTGATCATACATACATAATTTAAATATTTATGTGTGTATTTATTTATGTATGTATCTGCCTACCCCTTCGGGGTTATCCCCGACTGCTGTTGAAATTATTCAAGCCGCCAAAAAGGCCTTCTACTTGGCTTAATGACTGCCATTTTATGGGCAACCAAGACCCGTTGGTCTTGGTTGCCCGTAAGTTTCGGAAGGCACGTTAAGCCGTTGCTTATCGTGCCTTCCGAAACACGGAAACGACACGAACAAATAACTTTCACAAAGTGGTCACATGGATGGTCACCCATCCAAGGACTGGCCATAGTGAATGAGCTTACTACAGTGATCGTTTACAGAACACTAAGTCCGCGGTGCCACGAGCGCTTCTTATTTATACATAACTAGCTGACCCTCGCAACTGTGTTTACGACTATTTTTGTTTGTTATAATAAAATGAAATGAAATTTTGTTCCAAAAGTAACAAAAATTTTAAGCGAGTGGAAGACCCCTCTAATATCTGGATTTGTAATAATTTAAGTAAAACAATTAATATATGAACATTCGTCTTTGTGAATTCGTCACATTTAATTTTTACGTAATAATCAATCACATTTTTTGCAGTGTATTTTTACTACACTTAAAAACAAAGGAAAATTGAAATACAAACGTTCCTTTATTTTTTAATTTATTTTCCCCTCTCTCTATAAAATAGAGTGTAGAGGGGCTTATGGCGAGACTTTGTCTGTAGTCTGTGACTCTGTTGCATTAAACTACGTCACTAGGTCACGTGGATCATCTGTTGAAAGTTTAAAATAAAACAAAAATGACAACGTCAATCGGATTGAACTCTCACAATAAACGTTTTAGAGAGGGGCAGTCGGGTGAGACCGTCTCACAGCTTCTTGTTCATTTGATGAAGCGCGGAACGCATTTCCGCTACTATTTTTCTACTTCTTCCGTAGTTCTTTTACTCTGATGTCTCTGTAGTTGCGCTACTCTATGTTGGCGAGTCATATCGCCCATATGCTCAAGGTCGTTAGCCCTGGGTATGGCCTAACGATCAATGTAGTAAGCAACATTTACTATGGCCGGCCATGGATGGGTGACCATCACATGACCGCTTTGTGACATTTGCGAGCGATTACGTGCTTCGGAAGTCGGCTTAACGTGCAAGCCGTTGGTCCAGTAAAATGGCAGTCGTTAAGTCAAGTTGAAGGCCTTTAGGCGGGGCGGCTTGAAAAATTTCAAAAGCAGGCAGTCACAACCTGCGCCTTTTTTTTTTTTTTTAACGTGAGGGAAAATCCTCATGGATGTTATGCCGGACTCCTACCGACTAAAAAACCTCACGTCACGCCCAACAGTCTATGGTTGGGAGCCCCGGGTAAACCCTCGGAAGGATATCCCAGGACTCCGAACAGACCCACGGCCGCCACAGCGGCCTCGCCCAGGGGGCGGTTCGGGTGCTATCCCGCGTCTTTGGGGGGTTTCGGGTGTGATCCCGCTTCCAAGGGGGGGCGTGCGTGAATTGTCTCACTCGCGTCACGCTGCCGTCATGGGCCTACTTCTGTAAGGACGGTGAGCCGCCCTGTCACAACCTGCGCCTGTCTATATCAACACGACAATACGCTTCACCACCTATTACGTAGGACAATTTCTAAATGTTGAAAAGTAGGCATATAATATGCCTCTGCCTACCCCTTCGGGGGTGAAAGGCCCGAACTTTGTATGTGTGTATAAAACTTTCATTGTATATTCATCAAAATTTTCCTTTTCAGATTTATTTAAAAACTAGTCAAAGCATACCTACTGAAACTGAATTTAAATGGAAATGAATTTTAATCTAGCGACGGCCATGTTGGCTGACGGCAATTTCCGAACGTTTTATTTATTTTATTTTCCAATAGCTATCCTGGAATTTATTAATGTGGAAAGTTGGAACAGCGTTGCGCTTATCTGATTATTGTCGAATATGTTTTTAACAGATAATTACTAGCCCATGCCACGCGGTTTCTCTCGTGTAGTTCCCGTTCCCGTGGAAATACGAAATGAAATATAGCCTATGTCACCTATCCTGGGGTCATCCTTTAGAATTATTATTTATTTGAATCCTGAGGATATCATTCCGAGGGCTTACCCGGGGCTCCAAACCGTACGCTTTGACCATTCATGTGATCATTTTGTGACATTTATTTAAGCGTTTCCGTGCTTCGGAAGGCACGTTAAGCCGTTGGTCCCGGTTGCCAGTAAAATGACAGTCGTTAAGTTAAGTTGAAGGCTTTATTTCAACAGCAGGCAGTCACGCCTTGCGCCTGTCCATTTAAACACGGCAATACGGCTCACCACCTATTACGTGGGACAAATTATACAAAGGTGAAATGTGGGCATATAATATGCCTCTGCCTACCCCTTCGGGGATAAAGGCGTGACCATATGTATGTATGTATGTATGTATAGCATTCATGTAGGATTTTCTTCACGATAAAGAAACCTATATTTCACCTAAGTATATGTCAAAGAATTTTTCAAATCGGTTCAGTAATTTCGAAGCCTATTCAATGAAATCATTCCTAGTCGTTCACTCTTGTCGTCGTAGTTAATGATGCTGTATTTTCATTGGCCACATGCTGCCTTTGCGATGCGCCGTCACTTGTTCCGGTCTTCAGCGTCTCGTGAATTCTGGATTATGGTGGTTTGAGTCTTAGTCCTCACTAGGTCTGTCCAACGTGTAGGTGTCCTTGGAGAACCAGTCTCTCCATTGAGTGTTCGTTTCGAACAACGTGTTGGAAATATTTGAGGATTCGTTATTGCACAGTTGACGATAATCTCTGCTTAATTTTCAGTTCTTCCAAAATTGAGACATTGGTTCTAAATGCAGTTCAAGGACTTCGCAGCAGTCTTCGCCAGTAGCACATCCAATTTTGCGTAGGTACTTCATTCGCACCGCCCACGTTTCCGCGCAAACATTCAATTCAAACAAACTATCAAATCTTTCCTCTTTATATGTTACTAAAGGTTATACTCACAGATAATTGCTTATGGCGTACTAAAAAATAAATAATTTATCTTTAAAATATTAGTAATTTTATACAACAGTTTCTGTACTCTAAAGATCATTAAACATACAAACAACACACATTCTTGAGAATAATATCACACTCAAGCGTTTTGCAAGACAATGATATATACAGAACCCTTCCCTTTATAATACTACTACAGGTAACACTCATTGATAAGTGCTATATGGCGTACTAAAAAATAAATCATTAAAGATATTAGTAAACTTAACAGTTTTTGCACTCTAAAGATCATTAAACACTTACAAACAACACACATTCTTCAGAATAATATCACACTCAAGCGTTTTGCAAGACAATAATAATACACGGAACCCTTTATCTCGAGTCATTTCAAATAATTGACGATCATACCCAAATTTTAGTGTCGACCTGGCGACATAAAATCCACAGGGTATGGGGTAAGAAATATCCCAAATCATAACGTAACAGGCGGTATACGTAATAACAGCGGTACAGCTTTATGATCTCCAGTTTATGGTATGTACTTCCCAATGGCATTTTTTACCCCACTGTGCCCCATAAAGGGGTTTAAATTGCCATAAGAAATACCCCTTTTAGTAATAGCTCATTTTATGAAGTTATAGTTCAATATTTTCGTAAGGCTACGATGTATTAGGAGCTCCTGAATCTTATGTCTTTTTTACACAACTATGTATCCCAAAAGTTAATAAATTTGTGCCAGTTATGACCCCAGCTGCCTCTACTCTATATGACATCTCTGCCAATATTAAAAGTTGAAGAGCTGTTTGGTTTATTGGACGAGGGCTTAAAATTCAATATAATGATATATATATATATATATATATATATATATATATATATATTGTTTTTAATATAAAATTGGTCACGCCTTTATCCCCGAAGGGGTAGGCAGAGGCATATTATATGCCCACATTTCACCTTTGTATAATTCTTCCCACGTAATAGGTGGTGAGCCGTATTGCCGTGTTTAAATGGACTATCATATATATATATATATATATATATATATATATATATATATATATATATGTGGGCATATAATATGCCTGCCTACCCCTTCGGGGATAAAGGCGTGACCATATGTATGTATGTATGTAGGAGTTACAGCATTTTCTATTATAAGTACCTAGTTACGGTAATGACAAGTCGTCGGTGGTCGGTCGGTCGTAGGTGTAAGCCATTTTTTCGGAAAATTATATCTTAGATTAGGTTTCGGTTAGAGGTTTCGTAGGTACTTAGAAACAAAGAAGTGTATTATATTCACAGATTTTTACTGGCTCTAGCTTGTATGAAATATCTAAGTATATTATCTCTTTTTCTCCAGCTTGTATACAGCCTTAATGGCGTAAAAAAAAATCTTTGTCAAAATGGCTACCCTGTTAAATAGCTGAACCAATTTGTACAAATTGGGTGTTGTTACTGGTCTCTATCACTAAATGACGGGCTGATATCCCCGGGGAGTGGACGTTCGACACGCTTTATAAAAGGGTTCCTAAGGGTTCTCAGTTTTCTGCACGACTTGATGCATATTTGTGACCCAAATGAACACTTTGTGAATTCATGTGTTTGACAGTAAGACTGTGTTCTGTATATCTTAAGACTTTTGATGTGCCGTGAGTTATTTTTATGCCAATTGAAGCGACATAAAATTTGCCTAAGAAAATAAATCAAAGATTGTACGTGTAGCGAACCAAAAGGTAAAGCTACCGCAGCGGCCAGCGGTACCTATCCAAAGTTGAGTTTTCTATTATCTGTACGAAAAACTTAATGCCATCCACCACCATCTCCAAACGGCACGGCCAGCTGTGATGTTCTCATGCAGACAATTTGGTGTAAAGTCTTTAAGTTAACGTCAGGGCAGCGTGTTTACGCTGCCCTGACGTTAACTTGTACCTAATTTTATTAACTAGCGGACGTGACGCGGTTTCACCTGCGTAGTTCCCATTCCCGTGGGAATACGAGGATAAAATTAATATAGTATAATGCGGATAATGTAGCTTTCCAACAGTGAAAGAATTTTTCAAATCGGTTCAGTAGTTTTGGAGCCTATTCGATGCAAACAAACGAATAAACATTGACCACATTAAAACCTTTCTTTCGTCTCTATAATATTAGTATGAATATTACTCTGGGTGTAATATTGAGGAGCAATTTCGAGATAAAACTGGAGTGGCGAGTTTATTGGGTTGGATGTTTTTGCTGTCGCCATTTGCGATGCCTGAAGAAACCTTCATAGCCGTCCTTTGGCTGCACGTAGTAGTCATTCCTACGTTACACCTCCGATCATGGGACACGGGTCGCTCACACATTCGCTGTCTCCCATGGTCTGACCCAAGTGGTATACATACCGGACAGGTCAGACCAAGCACACACCCTGCTGGACTGCTTGGCCTATTTTGGACCTACCTGTTTCTGCCTCTTATGAAACAGGTCACCCTAGTTTAAGAGGTAGGGTTCTCATAAATTGTTACAGATTAATTATTATTGTATTTTTGGTTACTACTAGTATTTTGTACTTGTATTTTAAGGTTAACAGTTTATGTTACACACTCTAATATGCCTATCACATAAGGTTTTGTATTGTGTTACACTGCACCTACCTTTTCTCTCATGAAATAAATTTATCTTTACCTACTGCTGACGAGTTATCCAGCCCAGTACAGTGTATCAGTAAGCACCCGAGTGGGTACCTTCGACCACTCTGTTGTGCACGCTCGAATGCAGGTGTCATTTTAGCCCCTCTCTATAAAATATAGTGCAGAGGGGCTGATGTTATGCCGGACTCTTACCGACTAAAAAACCTCACGCCACGCCTAACAGCCTATGGTTGAGAGCCCCGGGTAAGCCCTCAGGAAGGATGTCCCGTGACTCCCAACAGACCAACGGCCGCCAATGCGGCCTCGCCCAGGGGGTGGTTCGGGTGCAATCCCGCGTCTATGGGGGGGTTTCGGGTGTGACCCCGCTTCTAAGGGGGGGGGGGCGTGCGTGAGTTGTGAGTGAGAGACGTGTTAGAGAGGGGCAGTCTGGTAAAACTGATCTCACGGCTTCTTTGTTCTGTATGTAAAAAGCATATTTTTTAATTTTAAACTATAGTTTAACTAGGTCCAAGGTGCAAGTCCGTGTAACCATAGGTCTGTTGGGAGTCTTGGGAGTCCTGGGGTATCCTTCCGAGGGCTTACCCGGGACTCCCAACCGTAGGCTGTACTGCGGACTGCGGCTGTACGGAGGTTACTGTGGTTTTTAGTCGGTAGAAGTCATAGGCAATAGCATCCCTGTAGAATTGTCCTCATGTAATAAAAAAGTTCAATTCCGTTTGATTCCTTACATAGTAAATTCAAGTACCACCGCCCAGTTTATGCAACTATATTGTAGACCAGCTGATCCTTAAATCCTGATAAAGAGCGGCGTTTGTATCTTAAGAGGGACTGATAAGAGATGTCACGATGTTGTTAAACCTTATATGAAACACGCGTTGTTGTGGATTACAGAAATATGTGAGACCATTATAGATAACAGATGTTGCATATTTTCCATTTATAGCAATCATTATTTATGTAAAATCTTCGAATACGTGACCGATATTTCCGAATTGGTCGGAGATATGAACCACTAGCTGTGTCTCCTGAAGTCACCCCGGTCACCCGTGACAAACTATCCACGCTATTTTTTTAATACAAGTTGACTGGTCGACATAGCTCGCAGAGTATGCGTTTTGAAGTTGCAGTGGGCTGGCCATATCAATAGAAGAATTGATGGCCGATGGAGTAAATGAGTTCTGGAGTGGAGACCGCGACTTGGTAAACGTGGGGCAAGACGACCCGCTGCCAGACCTGAAGAAGGATGCACAAAGCGAAGAACCGTGTATTGTGGCGTAAATTGGGAGGGGCTAACGTCCAACAGTGGACTGATTTGGTTGATTGCTTGTTTGAAAAGTAGCCTACGTTACTTCTTTTAACACTAGCTCTCTGCCAGCGAAATTCCATTAAAATTGGTCCGGACGTTTGGGAACAAGTAGATAGAAAAAAGATCCAATATTAGATTTGTTTTATGTAAGCTGTTAATTTGGAATTACAAACTGACACTTCAATTTAATTTTTACGTAGGTATATACTAAACTAGCTGACCCTCGCTACTTCGTTTACTCCACATAAGGTAGGTATATGAAAGGACAGGTATTTTTTCAACAGACTCATGGACTCATTTGTTTTATCATAAAAGAGCTTAAAGATGAAGTCCATTCTAAAACAATTCAGTCTGCGCCAAAGGCTACGAATTATTTTACAATAAGGTGTATGAAAGGACAGGTATTTTTTCAGCAGACTCATGGACTCGTTTGCTTAATCATAAAAGAGCTTAAAGATTAAGTCCATTCTAAAAACAATTCAGTCCGCGCCGAAGGCTACGAATTATTTAACAATAGCCTTAATCATTAAGCTCTTTTATGATAAAGCCAACTCGCCAGTTTAGATTTACCCTCACATTCAAAGGTACTCTTGAATTCTAGGTTTTGAGAAAGTTGAGATGTCTCTAATTCCTGAACTACAAAACTTGCAACATTGAAAGTTGTATGAAATAATTCTTAAAGTACTCTCTTTAAGACACTGAAAAAAATGTTGAAAACGAACTACGCATTGAGAAGTTACAATTAAGAAACCATTTTGTCTTTCATCCCCTCTTCTGAAAGAACCGCGCAAAATATCGGGATCCAAAGTATCCTAGCACCTTCCTTGGATCATAAGCTCAGATTGTGCCAAGTATCATTTAAATTCATTAAGTAGTTTCGGCGTGATACTATTTGTGATACAGACAGACAGACAGACATGAAAAGTTCAAATTATATTTTCGGCTTCAGTATTATTTGAGAACGCCCTACAATTAAAATTTTCAAAATACCTTCCATGTACAGACTCTCGACCCTCTACAGATTTATTATATGTATAGATAAGTATAGATATACAAACACGTGAGCGTTATTACGCGATTCGTAAGAGATGTCAGACCAGAGTCATTGACTTCTCATAAAAGAGCTTTAAGAAGCTAAAACATAATCGTTAATGTAACTGATAACAACAAGGTAAACGTTCACAAGCTACTTCACGCCTTTACTCTAAAGGAGTAAGCAGAGGCAATCTTAATGCCTACATTATTTTATACTTGTCTTCAGTTGTTTTTTTTTTTAATACTTAATTTTTTTTTAATGGCAAGTAGGCCCAAACTGGTTCGTAACATAATTTACTTAGGAACTAGTGTTAGTAATATATTAGAAACACAAAACAATTTAATTATTACATAATAAAATAACACAATAAATATAATTCACGTAAATAACACTTCATAATACTAATTCTCACATGTCATTAAATTTCAAATCATTATTAAATGTCAAATCATTATTAAATCAAAAAATACAGTAAAAAGTACAATTAACCAACAGTCAAATCATTTTGTACCATGTTATGAGTGACGAGGCCGTGTTGAAATGGATAGAGGTAGATTTTATCTACCGACTGCTGAAATCTTTACTACCTGGGGGCCGAGTCTGCTATTTTCCATCAAAAAGCCGGTCCAGTGCGATTCTATTACGATATTAGAGCGATTGGTCCTAAATTTGCTAGTCGCGTAAATCTTGTCTATCGCCACTATAGAACATCGATAGAATATAAATAGAATCGCAAAAGCAGAGACAAGGGCTTTATTTTGGTTGTTTTTGTTTTTTGTTTTGACTCTTGTCAGTCAGTACTAGGTGTTTTTTAGGTTATTTACAAATTACCTACTTAAAAGAGACTTTTTTAGAGAATTACGATGTAAAATTGTGAACTTTACCTATAAACAAACGTGAACTTTATAAACGGCTTCAAAGCAAAGAGTGACAGTGTTATCCAGAAGAACTATCAATCAAATCAGCCTATCGCAGTCCACTGCTGCACGTAGGCCTTTGCCAATTTACGCCACAATTCACAGTCCTGCGCCTTCTGCATTCAGTCCCAGCCTACGACCTTTACCAGGGTCGTCGGTCCATCTAACGGGTGGTGCTTACCCCACGGTTGCGGAGACGCGGTTGGGGAACTATATCCTAGAAATTTGAGACAAAACTCAAATGTAGAAAACTGGTCCAGCAATGAATTTCATTTCGAAAAAAGGGCTTTGGATGCTAAAATCCATAGCATAAACACAGGAGACTGTATATTTTCATATACATATATAACAGCAGTTTATTCAAGTCTTCTACAAATACATCTTTACAGAAAAAATATTGAATAATAACCTCATGATAACTCAAGATTGTGAATAGTGAAAGTTTTTATCCACAAACAACTACTCTGTCATATGAAAGTTGGTTTTAAATGGATTAACACTAGCGTAACTACTCAACGGACTTAAAAAGTTATTTCATCATTGTGAAATCACGGTATTCCACAGCAACTATGTGATATAGCCAAACAATCTCAATACAAACAGCTTTTATTAGTGCCCGTGTGTGATAGATAATATGATGGATAGTAAAAATAAATACCTATGCTATTATCATTTTGTTAATACTCAAGGAAGCTGAGCAGTGATAATTTTAATAAATCTTGTATTTACTGGCATGTATGGGTTCATAGTATGACACAGGTAAAGCCGTCAACTACAGCTAGTATGTTGGATTATGAAAGATTAATGTGCATGTACAGAGATCTTGGCCATCCAAGCCTGCCATGATGAGAAGCCATGCCTTCGATTCCAATGACCAATGCACTAGAGCTAGACTAATGTCATTTTGTTGTTTTGACTGGCCTCGTGGTTACTACTCTAACCACTAACATATAACTCACATACTAACTGTAACTCTAATGTGTAGTCAGGTACTCCCTGTCTACGGATTCGTGGTTGTGGGTTCGATTCCCACCCAGGACAAATCTCTTTGTGTGATGATCATATTGCTTTGTTGTGTCTGGGTGTAATTTATCTATAATAAGTATGCATATAGATATATAAGTATGTCTATCAGGCATCTAGATCCCATAGCACAAGTTTATAGCTTAGTTTGGGCTAGACGGTGTTGTGTGAGAATGTCCAACAACAATATTTTTATTAATACCTCCTCAAAATGAAATTGGGTAAGGCCTAGGTCTGAGCATAGTGGTAGACTGTAATAGGGTTATTTTATAGCTTATTTTGGATTTGGAAACATTAAAAATGATGTAATATGGAAAAATATTTTTAATATTCATATTTTACAATTATTGTTTTTACATTATCTTCATCTTGCCAAAAATACTATTGTAATAGCCACGCTGCTTGAAGATCAGGGTTAACACTTCAATTTTCAACTCGAGTATTCTGAAATAGATTACAATACAATTAGTTTTATTTCAGCTATTGCAAGCTTGTGAATTATGATTGATGATTAAAAAGTGATTTCAAGATGTTAAAAGGAAATAAGATTTATCTTATAGAAATATTAAATGACTGTGATTTTAAGTGTCAAAAATTTATTTAAATAAATAATTTTACCAATTTTGTCAACTCTTATTTACCCACCTCATGTCTCCATGGCCATTGTGAGTTCTTCCAAAGGAGAGATAGGAAGTACTATAGATGTTTTATAACACAGTTATGCCATGCACAACATGCGTTAACAATCTTCCCTGCTATTTTAAGACCATAATGTAATGAATGTGCTCGCAGCAAACATCTGCAATTAACATAAAATGGTAAGGACTTAATCATCTTCACCAAGCTTGATGATCTGGATCACATTTATTAGGGTATTAGGAGCACTGTGAGTTGACCAGTTTTGTATCGGCATTGTTAGATGTGAATGTGACTATCATTGGGCTGCTCTCCAACCAACCCAGTCCTTGTCCGTCGGTGTACTGGTGCACTAGGTACTTGCCAGTCACTTTAAATTTGAAACCAGAAGAAAGTTTGTAAACTCAGAATTTAAATGATCTGTTAGAATATTGACCAATTAGTAATGAAGTCTCATACTCCCATCAACACTACTTACAGGTGGGGTTTGCTTGGAATGGTACCCTACAGTAGAGTTCAAAAAGTGATTGATTTTTTATTTATACCTAAGTATACTTTAATATTCCCATTTAACACCTGACTTCTTTCAGTTTCTTAAGAGTTTATAGGTATAAAAGTCATTAGGGATGCCTATATAATTTAAAACCTGCAGTCTCTATACCAATATTATTAGGTATGAGGAAAGATTAGGATGTTTGTTTGTTTGCATCGGAATAGGCTCCAAAACTTCTGGACCGATTAATAAATTCTTTCAGTGTTGGGAAGCTAGACTCTTCCCGGTGAACATAGGCTATATTTTAGGCCCATATTCCCTTGGGAACAGGAGCTATGTGGGTGAAACGGTGAAAATATGCTGTGCACCCGGGTAAACTGGGTATTTTAAATGTTCATAAAAACTGTAAAAAAACAATTAAGTAAGTATATTGGGAATTGAGTGTACATAGGTAAGTACCTATGTACTAAAACAATAATAACTACCTACTGTAAGTATTAGAAATGTGACTTGTATTTTAGATATGAGTGATTGTAGAGAATATTGGACAGTACTTACAGAAAATAGATGCATGTCAATTGCATACATGTCTTCATACTATTTTGCTGATCTTGTTGAGTTGGCTACTTGGAATAGTTGCCATCTATAACTAATAAAGTTCATTGACCTTGCGACAATGGCTCACTCACAGCTCTAAATTCACTTTTTGGAGACTTATTATAGCACTACGACCATCCAATGTATGAGTGAAATAAATAAAGTCTGCTTCGGATAAAATGTTAGGCTATGTCTTACAATTAATCAATCTTCATCATTTTGATGTAAATTGTAAACTTGCTTCTATTTAGTTTATCTGCAAATTGATTAATTTAAACAATAATACCCATTGTATGTATACCGAACGAAAATAACCAGCCTCGCACTTTCTATTTCTAGCTGTCAAACATTAATTACGCGACTTCCAAAACAAATCCCATCAAATATTAGCAGACTACGCATAAATGTCAAATACACTGGCGATTTTATCGAGAGGCCATCGGTCAATCATAATCGCACTTCAATAGAAACAAGATAGAAGCTATTGAGTTAGCGACTACGAAAACTGTCAAATTGTACCGATGAGCTTCTATTTTGCTACGATATCTATTCTATTCTGATGCGATTGAAATAGCAGACTCGGCCCCCTGGTCTTTCAAAGGTGGAGTCTTTCATAGTCGTTGAAAGACTGATCTTTCCGCAAACTGCATTTCATTGTGTCGTGTGTTATTAGTGTCGACTTAATGGGCGAATCATGAAAATAGTGACTAATTTATGTGTGTGCGTGTACGCATGAAAGTGTTTAGCAAAATGTTAGGCACAAAGGAATTTCCAGTTTTATTATCTGTACGAGTGCATTTCTTATTTAATGACGTTGTCATATAATTACAGATAGATATAAGCACTTAGAGTCCTTAAAGGACTGTGACTTTATCTGTTTTGTTTCTATCAGAATATAAAACCTACCAAAAAGTTATTCATAAGCCCAGCAGAGTGGAGAATATAGAAAGTACACTTGTAACAAGCAATCGATTTTATACGATTTTAGGCCTTGTTCATACAATACGGTTCATAACGAACGACCGCGAACTACTAACATGTTATGTTTTGCATTGGTACCACAAGGACTTATTCATACTTCTGTAAATGATCACCGCATTAAGCAAATCCGTTATGAACTTGTCTTCAGATGGGTGACCACTTTGTGACATTTCCGTGTTCGGAAGACAAATTAAGCCACTTAATCATCTTACAATCCCGGGTTCTTCAAGAGGAGCACGAAGAGGCATATCACGGGGCCGCCAACTTGAAGATCACTGTCAGAAGTGGCCCCCAATCGCTAGATGCGCCACGGCTTTCCATCAGGCTGGTAGCGACGTCAATTTGGCGAGCTAAATATAAAAAAAGCCATTGGTCCCGGTTGCCAGAAACATGGCAGTTGTTTAACCAAGATAAGGGCCTTATGGGCGGCATAAATTTTTCAACATCGGGTAGTCTCAACATCTTTTTCAAGCCTTTCCATATCAACTCTGCAATAGACTCACAACCTAACCAAAACGAATGCTGGAAAGTAGGCATAAAATATGCCACTGCCTATACCCCCATACACATGGACAAGGGTGATACATAAAAAAGGTACCTACCTTCTTAAAATGTGCTTTTCGATAGGGTACTGTCAACACCTATAAGGATTCGGATTTCTGGCCAAGAGAGGTGAAGTACCGGTGCTTTAGAGGATTTTGAGTGTATTTTTAGTTTTTAAGTTATTTATCTACGGGCCGTAGAATAGTTAATAACATCTGTAACTGTCTAATGTTGCCTTGTAATAAAAATGTAATAATGTGTTGTTATTATTATTAATACTTTAGCAAAATGAGGATTGTTTTGACACTTTATATATTTTTGTTCCGACCCGAAATATTCTAAACCGAAACCTCGGCACGGTATTTCTACTATGCTACTACTGAACGAGACTCGACTCTACCGACTTTATTTTGATAAATTGCTATTCCAGAACGCACAAGTAAAGTCGCGTTCGAGTCGCGTTATCTGTTCACGGCCTTATCTTTACGGGCCACAAGTTCTTGTCTCATTAAGCTCGGTTCAACTACGAGCTACGTTCAGAAACTAATCACGCAGGATAATTAAATAAAGCGGAGACAATGTAATTGGTTTTCCTTGTAAAACATTGTTTATTTTACTGTATTTGTAAAATTGCCAGAAATGAAACGGTATATTTCGCACAACTTTGTGTAATTTGATGTTACAGTGCCTGGATACATCTATTTTTATTTTATTACTAGCGGACGTCACGCGGTTTCACCCGCGTAGTTACCGTTCCCGTGGGAATACGGGAATAAAATATAGCCTATGTTCACCGCAAAGAGTGTAGCTTCCTACACTCTTTGCGGTGAACTACCGCAAAGAGTGTTGGGAAGCTACACTCTGAACGCGTGAACGTGTACTACCGCAAAGAGTGTTGGGAAGCTACACTCTTTGCGGTGAACATAGGCTATATTTTATTCCCGTATTCCCACGGGAACGGTAACTACGCGGGTGAAACCGCGTGACGTCCGCTAGTAATAAAATAAAAATAGATGTATCCAGGCACTGTAACAGCAAATTACACAAAGTTGTGCGAAATATACCGTTTCATTTCTGGCAATTTTACAAATACAGTAAAATAAACAATGTTTTACAAGGAAAACCAATTACATTGTCTCCGCTTTATTTAATTATCCTGCGTGATTAGTTTCTGAACGTAGCTCGTAGTTGAACCGAGCTTAATGAGACAAGAACTTGTGGCCCGTAAAGATAAGGCCGTGAACAGATAACGCGACTCGAACGCGACTTTACTTGTGCGTTCTGGAATAGCAATTTATCAAAATAAAGTCGGTAGAGTCGAGTCTCGTTCAGTAGTAGCATAGCTCGTAGTTGAACCGAGCTTAATGAGACAAGAACTTGTGGCCCGTAAAGATAAGGCCGTGAACAGATAACGCGACTCGAACGCGACTTTACTTGTGCGTTCTGGAATAGCAATTTATCAAAATAAAGTCGGTAGAGTCGAGTCTCGTTCAGTAGTAGCATAGTAGAAATACCGTGCCGAGTAAAGAAATTTTCAAATCGGTCCAGCAGTTCCGGTGGGTCGGAGTAACGAATAGGTCGTTACAAACAAAAAAACAAACAAAGAAAACAACAAAAAAACAAATCTTTCCTCTTTATAACATAAAGTAAGTATATAGATTTAACGTGAGGGAATATCCATCATGGATGCTATGCCGGACTCCTAACGACTAAAAACCTCACGTAACGTCCAACAGCCTATGGTTGGGAGCCCCGGGTAAGCCCTCAGAAGGGTGTCCCAGGACTCCCAACAAACCCACGGCCACCACCGCGGCCTCGCCTAGGAGGCGGTTCGGGCGCTATCCCGCGTATTTGGGGGGTTTCGGGTGTGATCCCGCTTCTAAGGGGGGGGGGGGGGGGCGTGAATCTCTCACATCACGCTGCCGTCATGCATCGATATATTTATAGCAGTAAATCTACAGATTAGATATTCTGATTCTACTATGTCTATAGCAGAGTAGATCTCAACTATGTCTATAGATTGTGATCTGGATTTAGTTTCGGCAGCACGAGAGCAGCACCTCTGGTGTTGCAATGGGCTACGTTGACCATTTTCCATCATGGAGCCGTACTTTTGTCTGATACCTTAGTTATTTTTTGTAATACTTACTACTAAAGAGGCAGACAAGCTTATGCCGCACCTGATGGAAAGTCGTTCACCGTACCTACCCATGGACGTATGCAACATCAAACAAAAGTTGAATAAAAAGATTCTCATTTGGTTCAGGTTCAATATCACGCCTTTATCCCCGAAGGGGTAGGCAGAGGCATATTATATGCCCACATTTCACCTTTTTACAATTTGTCCCACGTAATACGTTGTGAGCCGTATTGCCGTGTTTAAATGGACAGGCGCAGGTTGTGACTGCCTGCTGTTGAAATAAAGCCTTCAACTTAGCTTAACGACATTACATTACATTTCTCATTTGGATTACAGTGAATTCAGCGAAGCGCATATAGCTTCGTTATTTAGTGGTCTGTAAACAATCAGCTCTAAGATCTTCATTTATTATACACCATGTAAATATGAATAGAGTATCTAGATTCCTTACAAGGGGTAGGTACAATGGGAGGCCTTACCTATCACTAAAAGCGATTTCTACCAAGCAACCTTTACGTGTTTTTGCTTTGAAAGACGTTAAATTGTTGAGAAGATCTCGTATCGTATAGTAATCGTTAAACCAAGTCGAAGTGAATGTAAAACAGTGCATTTCCTCTCGGTAATAGGATTGAGCTATGACGTGGAACTAAATATCTGGTCAAATGTGGGTACACAGTATGCCTCAACCTACCCCTTTGCGTTTGGATGCAACTGTAGGTATAAAAAATAAGTTCCATGTGGCGACGGGGTCCCGTGGTGCAACGTGTAAGAGTACAAAATGTCGCCACCCCAATACATCCTGAGGGTGTCGTAAGAGGCGAATAAGGGGACACTTTCGCAAAAAGATCCATTGCGTAGAGAAGGAAAACTCAAAATGAAACCGTTGTCAGTAAATTAACAATCGTTAAGCCAAGTTAAAGGCCTTGTGGGCTGCTTGAAAAATTTCAACTGCAGGTCGCGACGACCTGCGCCTGTCCATTTCAACACAGCCATAGGCTCACCACCTATAACGTGGGATATAAAATTATAAGGTGAAATGTGGGCGTATACTATGCCTCTGCCTACCCCTTCGGGGATAAAGTTGTGACTATATGTATGTATGTAGGTATAATGTATGGTACCTATAGGTTTAAGTATAGGTGGGTTACCGGGTTCCGAAGAAAGCTTCCGTGCCTACAAAAATAAAATCCGTGTGTTGCTGTTATCAGTATACCTTTTTTTTTTATACTACTTAGGTGGCAGACAAGCTTACGGCCCACCGGAAGGTTGGTAACCGTAGCCTATAGACGTTTGCAACACCAGAGGCGCTACACACGCGCTGCCGACCCGGGCGCAGGTTGTGACGACCCACAGTTGAAATTTTTCAAGCCGCCCGTAAGGCCTTCAACTTGGCTTAACGACTGTCATTTTACTGACAACCGGGACCAACGGCTTATCGTGCCTTCCGAAGCACTGAAACGCTCGTAAATAAATGTCACAAAGTGGTCCACGTGGTGGTCACCCATCCATATCCGGCCATAGTAAATGTTGCTTACTGCAGTGATCGTTTACAGAACACTGAGTCCGCGGGGCCACGAGCGCTTCATACCTATCAATTGTTAATTTATTCAAGTAATTTATTGATCACAAGCCTTAGGTAAGCTCGTTGCGCTTAGTGGGTTTGAAACACTGCAGAAAAACTGTCTCACAAAACAACTTGGTTCCTAAAATATTAATGGCTGAAAATGTCCCACAATATTATTTATTTTATTTATTTAAGTTCAACTGTATTTAGCACTAAGAAAAGATGAAATTATTATTCTAAAGTCACGTAGCCAGTATCGACGTATTGTAAAATCCCTCATGCACGTAACAGCACTGTGCACTTACCTCTAAAAGCCTTTTTCAACGAATATTACGAACTCTACTTTACTTGCCATTTTGCTCTGATTTAACAATATTTAAATTCGCACATTATTATGATCTTAAATTATGTACAGTACTGAGAATATTATGAAATTAAAAGAAATAAGTTTTGGAGTGAGCGAGTCACCGGCTCATTATTATATCTATATATATAAAAATCAATGCCACTTTTGGTTGTAATTTTATAACTCAAGAACGGGCTGACCTATCCAAACCAAATGTTTAGGTTTTGTTCGGACTATTTAGTAGATGGTTTATGTGAAGTTTGCACAAAATCGGTCGAGTGGTTCTTCATTTATCACGCATACGAAGTTGCGCGGGTCAGCTAGTATATTATAAAATACTAAGTTTACCTACTTTTAACAATCCCTGGTAAATTTCGCTTGCTTTTTAAGTTTCTTTTTAAATACTTACGCAGTTTTTAAACAAACTATTATATTATACATGTTGTAATAATTAGACGAAGACACTGGTCCCTGAGATACAGTTTACACTAGTTCAGGGGCCAGGGGATTCACATATAATGTAAATTCATCATTTTGTGGAAACAAAGTATTTATTATTATTATTATTGAAACATCTGAAAAAACCCTCTTTCCGAGAGTACCGACCTATATTAAATAAAATGCATGCATTTTCATTTTATTAAATTAATTTTTCTTTAATCGAAATCGTGTCGACGCCTACACTCACACAAATTAGAGATAGAACGGATGGAAACCTATATAGTAAATTCGCTGAGGCTACGCACACATAGACACCGTTCCGCACCGTATTATCAAAGATAATATAATAGTATTACATACAGATACGCAACTCCCTGCCTCTCACTGGCCAAGCTTCCCCACCTCCGCTAGTCCCGCCACAGCTGTCATTATAGTTGGCGGACGTGTTGAGGGAAAATTTGCTTAGCCTTTGGTCACACACACATTCAAGCTCTGTGCGAACATAGCGTGTTTTTAGTTTAGGTGACAGAATTAAAAACGAATCATTTGTGTGGAGTTTCCGCCCAACCGTAAGCTTTTAGGTAGGATACGTGTGGTTTTTAGTCGGTAGGAGTCCGGCACAGTATCGCTGTAGGATTTTCCTCACGTTAAAAAAAATGGTCCGGTCCTTTCGGGGACAAACCCCTCAACATCAAGATTGTTGAACGCATAAAGATTGGATCTTATAAGGTTGAGTTGGGTATCGTACTAAACTTGATAATATGATTATGAAGGGGCGTTAAGCTTACGAAATAAAAAGGCGAGTTCAGTACACATTTACTTGCTACATTTTGTCTTCGTTTTAGCACAGGGCGGAAACTCCAGCTTGAATATGTGCGTGTGACCAATAACGCTAAGCAAATGTTCCCTCAACACGTCTGTCTACTATAGTGACAGCTGTGGCGCGGCAGGGAGTTGCCTATCTGTATGTAATACTTTTATATTATCTTTGGTTTTAGCTAGCAATCAAGTCACGTTGCTTTTATTGACTGTTAAATTTGTATTAATGAGTTTTACTGCAAATTTATACTTTATACTAACGCGATTATGAGATGTTAGTGTTAAATTATGTTTACTGTTAAATTACTTGTAAAAAAGATGTAAATTTTGCCTATTTGTTTGGTTTGTTTGCATCGAATAAACTCGGAAGTACTGAACCGATTTGGAAAAATCTTTACTGTTTCAAAGCTATACCATCCCCGGGTAACATTTATTATTTTTATTCCCGTATTCCCACAGGAACGGGAGCAATGTGGGTGAAACTGCGTGATGTCCGCTAGCAATTATATGCGTTTAAAAAAAAAGTACGTCTGCCATCTCTTAATCAAATTTTCTTATTATCTTACAAGTAATAGTATCTAAGTAGGCACAATATCCTAACCGCTGTAATCTGATTTTATCAGCAGCTGAAACTTAGATTAAACTCTATATAACTAGCTCCTAAGAGCCTTGTTAGCAAGGAATTTCTCTCTGAAACTTTACATTGAAGAGTTTCAAGTTAAACGTTCCTTATAATCTGCAATTTGCATCGTTGTTTAATATTAATTTCTAAATTTTGCTAAAATAAAGCAGTCGGCGAATAAATTCATTTACATAAACCCGACTGTGCTTGCTTCAGTGAGGCAACACGTGCAAGGGTTGTCACGTGTCTAAAACGCTCTACATTTCTATAGAAATACTTTATATCTATTGGAAAAATTTTGTTGGTTTTAAAAGGGTGAACTTTTATTTTTCAGAATCTATTTTAATAATTCTTTCGCAAAAAGGAATTCAATTTATTCTGTCGTTACATAAGCTGTGTATCATCCATCATGCTTTTAGCCAAGGAAGCGGGTCAATAATAATAAATGTCGAAAATATGACAGATTTTCCTACATTATTATGTAAATAAAGGCATGCATGGGCTCAATGAGTGTTATGGGGTTCCATTATGTCACAGGCGAAAACGTAGAACACAGGTTGTTAGTTGTGAATTAAATCTATACTTAAAATAATATTATAAAGCTAAAGAGTCGGTGTTTTTATACTCTGGGATCTCAGGAATCACGGGTTTTTTTTAACGTGAGGAAAAATCCATCATAAATGCTATGCCGGACTCCTACCAACTTAAAAAACGTAACACCCAACAGCCTATGGTTGGGAGCCCCGGGTAAGCCCTCGGAAGGATGTCCCAGGACTCAAAACAGACCCACGGCCGCCACTACGACCTCGCCTAGGGGGTGGTTCGGGTGCTACCCCGCGTCTTTGGAGGTTTCGGGTGTGATCCCGCTTCTAAGGGGGGGGGGGGGGTGAATTCCTCACGTCACGCTGACGTCATGGGCCTATTTCTGTAAGGACGGTGAGCAGCCCTCTCAGCGTCCTCAGGCCAGGAATTACGGTTTGGAATGAATTGTAAAGAATCTTTTAACGTTTGATATTCTATTTATTAGGGAAAGCTATAAAGCTATAACGCGTAACATCACGCTAGGATGAATACGAACAGAGCAGCAGTGACAATGTGGCAAAAAAAAAAGTTGCGAGGGTCACCTAGTGAATGAATAAAACAGGTCGCAGGTCTAGGCCACCAATGCGATCTGACTTGCTAGTGGCGCACATCCTACATCATTCAATGGACGAAACAACGACACATGTCCTTCGGAGTTCCATGGAATTCGGGGTTCATGCGTCAAGTCGCTCCAAGCTCACAGAAAATAAAAATGTCACACCATGGCTGCAGTAAGTTAAAACAGTCTCCGGACCTCCAATCCAGGTAGGATTTGAAAGTAACTTGATAAACGCTACGATACACACAATACAGTCACGTCTTTATTCCTAATAATGTCCGTTCCCGTGGGAATACGAGAATATATATAAACATGTTGTTACCCTATGTTCACCGCAAAGAGTGTAGCTGCCCAACATTGAACATTTTTTTAAAATCGGTCCAGTAGTTTCGGAGCCTATTCAAAGCTAACAAACAAACAAACAATCAAATCTTTCCTCTTTACAATATTAGTATAGATACAGTCGGGAGAGGCTAAGCTAAGACGCCAAAATTTCACTTTTTTTTTAATATTTAGCTTGAAGCAAGCGGAAAGCAGTCTATTGTTTGAGGGCCACTGCCAGTCTGTAAGACTCTAGACAGTAGTCTTCAAGTTGGCGGCCCTATGATGTTGCCTCTTCACGCTCCGCTTGAAGAACCCAGGATTGTAAGTCGTCCCAGGTTGTTATGGTTCTTTTTGAGCCCGCACGATTGTGTTGCTATTACTGTGAAAAATTTTAAAACCCTCGATAGCCTTGTAGCTTGTCTTAACGATTGTTGTACCTAAACTACTAAGTTCTACTGAAAATCTTGTTTCTACAAATTGAAACGAGTGGAATGTTACGAAGAGGACACCCATCTGCTGCAGTGATCGTTTACAGAACAAAGAAAGAAAATTCAATTCATTTATTTATTTACACCTCAAAAGCGATCATGCTCAGACTTCAGAGGTTGTTTTCTCCTTTAATGTTAAAATTTAGGTTTGAATCATTAAATTGTTTTAGTTGATCTCCTGTATATCAGCTTGGTGAAGGCAATGATGGGCTTTCACGTAATAGGGGCCCATTACGTGAACCAAAACTTAGAACCTATAAACCCAGTGGCAAAATGTGAATGTGTAAACGTGTAAACTCACCCGTACCATCACTGCTGTGAATGTCTGAAAGTAGTCACTGTACAGGACCACACTGTGAGTATAAAGAGGGAGCGTTTGTCTAAGTTACATAAAGTAGGTATGCATTTAATTTGGGGTCCTATCATTAATCTTATCAATAATGTAAATGCGAAAGTTTGTGAATTAGCCTTCTACTAATTACAAAAGTTCTGGATAGTCTGGTTGCCAGTTATTTGCTTAAACTTCAAGACGATAATTTAGTTAATAGATACTAAATTTATTTGTAAAGTAAGTAAGTACCATCTTTAGAGGTACCTATACAAAAATAAAAATCTAAGTACTTATAATTTTCTTCATTGAAAACTTAAGTTCAATTCACACATAAAAAAGAGTGTGGACCATAGTGGTATGCCTGTCTGCCGACCTAGTGGTTTAAGAAAATGTAGTTTTTCAAAATATCTATTTAAATTAATTTCTGGAACCCTAATCACTGACAATTTAATGTCGGTAATACGCTGTTAGTTTAGGAGGTGTGTAACGGTTGATATAATAACAAAAAATCTAACGTTCAGTTGACCTTATTTCAGTTAGTATACTTTTGTTTACTATAGCGATCAATTGAGATAATGAATTGTTGATATAATTTCATTTTATCTAATTTCGTTCGATCACCGGAGACAAATATTTGTGTGACCCATAAATGTTTGCCTCAAGAGTCTGGGTGTTTCTATGTATAATATGTATGTATTTAAAAAGTATATAAGTATTAATATCCGTGGTCTGATACCCATAACACAAGCAGGTTATTCCTAGCTTACTTTGGTTCAGACAGCGTTGTGTGAAATGTCGGTGAATATTTATTATTAATATTTATTAATGAACATTTCCTTTAATGCACATTAGATATAATATTAATACATTATATTGGAAGGTCTAAATCAGTTATGGTTAATATCCCGACTCAGAGCAAACCGACTTGGATGGGTTAGGTTAGGTTAGGTTAGGAGCGAAGCGAAGCGGAGCTCCCGCCTTAGTCTTCATGGTTTTTTTTTATAAACCACCCAGAACTAGGAGCCCGCAAAGCGGGCCTCCATCGACCTATGGTTTAGAAGAACATGAGGTTAATTATTAAAGGAAAATTATATAACATGAACGTTATACTAAATGTTATTATATTATAGAAATATTATATATATAGGTATAATATAAATAAAACATTACGTCGTCATATGGATTAATGTTACTTGACATTATAGCATATAAAAATTATATCATATATGAACGTTATTTCAAGTCACATCAGAGCATTTGTTATGATACCAAATATTACACACCCGTTTTTAGGATTCCACATCCTGTCTGTCAGTCTGTCCCCACTGTCACCGCTATAAAGACAAAATGCTGAATACAGAAAGATAATGTTATCTATAGACTCATCTGTCAACGCCCAGATGAAATCATTTCACCTTAACCATAGATTTACTATTTTTCGCTACTAGGTATTAGCTAAAGATATCAAAAGATAATGCCCATTTTGGTATTTGTCAAAGCATTACTGTCTCATTGGCAGATTCCAAAATAAAGAGAGTTTGAGAAGCGGCGAGAATATCCTTTGCGTATTCGAATATCCGCCAATGAGTAAGTATGCAGACACTATATTGTGATAAAGTAATTCAAAATTCAGTACCAACTACAATATAAACATTATTTTAACAATCTTTTAAAATATGTATCCTTTTATGCCCCAAGGCACTTATTTAAGACACCAAAAACAAAGTAAACCAATAAACTTAAAACTTTCACCCTTATAGTAAAGGACATCAGAAAAGCCTAAATAAAGTACATAAATGCAGCATATCAACAAAAGTCTTTCTTTGTTCTTCCATTTTCTTTCTTGACCTGATGAAAAGCAGGCACTAACACACCTGAAAGTTTGCTCACCTAGTATAAAAGTACAGGTAAGAGCAACGATTCAGGCCCATCAGTGTACCATACTTTGTTCTTCTTTGTTCTTATGTTGCTTCTTTCTTCTTTTGCTTTTCTTTCTTCTGTTCTTTTCTTTTAGTTTCTGTTTTCGCTTCCACCTTTAAAATAATAAGGGAGCTAAAGAAGACAATCATGTAGAAAAATCGAATTCCGTCTTTTGTAAACGGGACCAATCTTTTATTAGTACGCTTGTCTGCCATCTAAGTGGTATAAAAAAATGTTTGAAAAAACTGTGAAACTTACTTACGAGAAAATTATAAAATTACTATTTTAGATATTGATGAAGATTTATACAGTAATTTTAAACTGTAGTCGTTTACTCACTTCAACTTAAATTATATTAATTTAGCTAACAAGATTTATTGGCTACTTATTCTTGGTTTATCTAAAATTTACTTTTTCTTTGATGAGCTTATATTATTTCGTGCTAAACTAATATTATCTTTTGTCCCGTTGATAGATTGTCCTCATTTCTCACGAACTAGATTAATAAACCAAGAAAAAATATTACAATTATTCGGGCCAATAAAGCTTAGTACAGTAAAAACCGGACAAGTGCGACTTGGACTCATATACGGAGGGTTTCGTACCCAAACTCAGTAAAGAATCACGACCGACCCCCCTTTTATACTTTTCTGATTTAAGTATTCTTTGTTGGCACAAAAAACACATCAGCTGTGAAAATTTCAGCTGTCTAGCTATCACGTTTCCTATTAAACAGCCTGCAAGACAAGCAGCCAGACAAATGGGCAACGGAGTTTCAGTAATTAAGGTCCAGTTTATACCCTTTAGGTAAAAAAAAAAGTGTGTGCGTGTAAACTTTACGCGCGATTGAAGAAAAACTTCTTTGCCATTGACGGCATCAAATGTAAATTAATAACATTCATTCGAATTTGTCGCGCCTAAAGAAGTTTTACTTCCCGAACCACCCCCTGGGCGAGGCCGCAGTGGCGGCCGTAGGTCTGTTGGGAGTCCCGGGACATCCTTCCGAGAGGTTACCCGGGGCTCCCAACCACAGGCTGTTGGGCGTTACGTGAGGTTTTTAGTCGGAAAGAGTCCGGTTTTTAGTCGGTAACAACCTTTGAGGATTTTCCCTCACGTAAAAAAAAAAGAAGTTTTACTTCAAAAACTATGTTTCTATGTACAAAGATTTAATCAAAGAAAAACAAGTTCAATCAACCTATAATGTTTGATTATAATTACGTTACTGGGCGCCATGGCGTGCGTTATTGATAGTCGATCTGATTTACTGAGATGGTCTAATACACTCGAGAGCAATGAATCCGGGTCACTTAAAGAATGTTAAAAATCTCGGAAACTAAAAATGATAGGTTAATGCAATAAATTGTATTTAATAGACAATGTAATACTCCTTAAATGAAAGTAAAAAAAATATGAGTCACCATACATTTTATTAACACAAAATTACATAAAGAAAAAACTGCCGATCTCTCCTTAAAACAAAAATAGGAAACATGAAATTTTTGAACTTTATTACGATTTTCTTGAATTTTAATACTTCGTATTGCCTCCTCGTGCTTCCATTACTGCGTTTACGCGGTTTGGCATGCTGTACACCAAGTTCCTTATACGATTTTGGGGAATATTCTCCCATTCCTCTGTGAGAGCAATTTTGAGCTCACGAAGCGTGATTGGGGGAGGGTTTCGTTGTTTTACGCATCTGCCTAGCTCGTCCCAAGCATGCTCGATCGGGTTGATATCCGGGCTGCGCGCTGGCCACTCCATACGAGTAATGTTCATCTCTTGAAGGTAGTCATTCACAATCCTACCTGTATGAGGTCGGGCATTGTCATGCATAAATATAGCATCCTCACCTAAATTGACCATAAATGGACCAACGTGATCATTGAGGATTTCTTCCACATATCTTACGCTAGTTAAAGAGCCGTTTTCTATGATCACCAGCTCTGTGCGACTTTCAGAAGAAATTCCGGCCCACACAAGTACAGACCCACCACCGTAGGCTACTTTTTCTTCGATGCATGCTTGCTTGAATCTTTCCCCTGGTCTTCGATACACTCTGTGTCTTCCATCGTGCTTGTAGAGCATAAATTTTGATTCGTCGGAGAACATAACTTTTGACCAATCTTCAATACTCCAATTTACGTGGCTCTGGGCATACCTTAGTCTCGAAATACGATGCCCACGCTCCAGTTTAGGGCCGTTTGCAGGTCTAAGGGGTTTTAAGTTAGATTCAGCAAGCCGACGTCTTACTGTCCATGCACTTGGGTTACTTCCTCCGAGGCGTCGAAACTGATTGGTGAGTTCAGTTCCTGTGAGAAAGCGATTTCGAAGCATGGTGTTCACCAAGTATCGGTCTTCTCGTGCTGTGGTACACCTGGTTCTGCCCGTTCCTGGTCTGCGTAGGTTAGAACCAGTTTCTTCGTAACGTCGGAGAACTCTTTGTACTGTTGACAGCGACACACCGACAGTCCTGGCTGTATCGCGCTGACTCCGGCCGGTTTCCAGCATTGTAAGTATTCTGGTGCATTCTTCAGGCGTAAGCGACATAATTTCAGCTTGATTAATGAATATAGAGCACTATCAACATGGTTTATGTACCCACATAAATGACAGATTACAAACAAAAGCAACACCAAATGCTGTAATTTCGTAGTTCCATCTTCGAAAGTGGCCCTTTTTCAAATTTGATTTTTTTATGATATAACTTTACAATAACTAAGAAGTTTTAATACCTTCATTTAAGGAGTATTACATTGTCTATTAAATACAATTTATTGCATTAACCTAGCATTTTTAGTTTCCGAGATTTTTAGGATTCTTTAAGTGACCCGGATTCATTGCTCTCGAGTGTATATCAGGTATTTGTAAAGACAAATATAGATCCAACAAATGAGGTCGACTGGTGTTGTGATTCAGACCATGACGCATGGAAATTGATATCAGGTACCTACTTACTTATGAATTAGGCATATTATAATTCTTATAGGTAAGAAACTATGATTACAAAGAGGTTTGTGAAGTGTACTTTTGCGAAATATTTAGTCCAGTGGAAGAGGCAGATAGACAGATTTTACACAGTCCATTTAAAACTTAAATGTCTCAAATCGTATTATGAAAAATATAAGAAAGAATAGTCTCAATTTAAAAGCCAGAATTTAATACAGAATTATACAACTTGAACCAAATCTACTAAAATCTTAAAGATGAACTTGTTTTTAACGTGAGGGAAAATCCTTAAGGATGCTATGCCGGCCTCCTACCGACTAAAAAACCTCACGTAACGCCCAACAGCCTATGGTTGGGAGCCCCGGATAAGCCCTCGGAAGGATGTCCCAGGACTTAAAGATGGGCTAGAAAAATCGTATTTACCTGTAGGTATATCCACTTCAAAAGAGAATGATGTTTCAAGTACCAGAAATAACTGCCTCATTTGGTATTAACAAACAGATTACAAAAAGATATAAGACATAAACAAATACAAAACAAAATGGACACGAGATTATCAAGAGCAAAATCTACATCATTACTTTGACAGACAATATGGCGCGAATACAATTGACATCTGTCAATTGCCACACGTCTATGACAGGGGCGATGACAAATAATGTTTTGACGTTTTGATATGTAGATTGGTTTAGTTACCACTGCTATTTGTGTTAGTTTCAAAATATAAGTAATGGCTGCTTTGTTTAGCCTCAGGCGTTTATACAGGTCATGTTTTCGTTAACTTCATGGTTACCAAAACAATGTTTGCTTAAATTATCATGAATGGGAAAATTTAGTTTAGAGAACAGTTTTGATGAAGTAAATAACAAGGATTTTATCCGGTTTATAAAATGTTTCAGATGAAATAGAAATAAAAATGTATAATTTACGATAGACCAACAAAAACTAATATTCTAGTTTTAAATAATTTTGCACTTGTGGTTTTCTGATGCCACTTTTAGCCCTCTCTATGAATAAGATTGCAGAGGGGCTTATGGCGAGACTTGTGTCTGTAGTCTGTGACTCTGTTGCATTAAACTACGTCACTAGGTCACGTGGATCATCTGTTCAAAGTTTGAAATAAAACAAAAATGACAACGTCAATCGGATTGAACTTTCACTTTCACAATAAACGATTTAGAGACCGTCTCACGGCTTCTTGTTCTAAAAGAATCGGCAACAGAACACAAATCTTGCACGAAGACAAATGGATACCCTGGTACCACATTACTAATACAGATAAAACTTTTCTTATAAATTTATTGAACAAGGAAAGAGTAGGTATTTCCTATTCCCTGTTGCAGAAATTGGTTCCGAACAAATTCTATCCTATTTCCTTAGGCGTCACAACTCCTATAATTTTTGTCTCCCGTGTGTATTGAGCAATGAAATGCTGGTAATTTTATTATTACTTATTTTTCTTTATTGAATTGTTTTCTTTTATTGTGTACAGAAGAGAAGATCTCTTATGCATAAAACATACTGGTAATATTTTTCTAAATATGGCGTTTACAGTGTTCTTGAAATTTACAATTACCTACATCAATTCATTTTTATTATTTTATCGTTATATTTCTGAGACAGATAAAATCTAAATTTAACTTTAGGAGTAAAAAATATAGTACAATACAACCAAATAAATGTTAAATAACAAAAAGAACGAGAATATAAACACCGCGTTTCACTTTACAATAAAATATCTGAATCTGAATCCAAACCCGGATTTCCGTCAATTTCAAATTAGCAGACACTATAGTAGAATATTGTTGAAAGTACTTAGTCATGTAAAATAAAGTTTTAAACTTACAATCAAATTATAAATCGACATTACGTGATCAAGTAAACATGATTTTAAACTAGTATGCCTACTCATTCTAAAACGAGAAATTGGAATTTCGATAAAGGTGATCAGCTGATAGCCTAGTTACAAAATATATATTTACCTACTTATTATAAACTGTACATGTAGAGGGTGGATAGATAGATAGTAAATATATAGGTACATTGAAGATATTTTGAATTTTTTTGTAGGGCATCCTAAAATAGGTACCGAGGTCGAAAATGTCCCTTATTTAAAAGAACAATCTGTCAATACTGGGCATAATCTGAGCATAAAGTACCTACGAAGAAGGAAGGCTGCGAGTGTCAGCTAGTCTATTGATATAAAATATACAAGCGAGAAATTCAATATTCATAACTAAACACAATCTATACATATATATATATGATAGAAAAGTGAAAACTGTACATTAGAAATATTCATAAAAAAATTCTGGCAGGGTGTTCAACATAAGATACTGAAGCCGAAAATATAGTTAGAAAATTTTTATCTGTTTGTCGGTTTGTCTGTTTGTCTGTTTGCTTTGCTTTGTCCGGAAGGATCTCGAAAAGTACTCAATAGATTTGATTCAAATTTTGCACAAATATTAACTAGGGGTAGGGTGTTCAAATAGGCTATATATTATCACGCTACATATCCTAGGGGCTAAGCAGAGAGCAATCAAATTGGCATTATAACATAATTTTCCCGCGTACGAAGTCGCGGGCAACAGCTAGTTAGATATAAAACTAAAAATAATATACGACTTATCATTTTAAGTGCGGTTTGCAAATCAAATAGTAATTTGCATTTTATTGCCCGATTTCCCTATTAATATGGGATGTTCAGTGACTCGCATTAGTGACGTCTATTTCAGGTGAATCTACACTAATCTATTATATAAAAATAAGTCGGGTTTTCCTTCCTGACGCTATAACTTCAGAACGCACGAACCGATTTCCACGGTTTTGCATTCGTTGGATAGGTCTCGGGCACCGTGAGGTTTATAGCAAAGAAAATTCAGGAAAAATTTCAACAGAAAAGCGGGAAAATCATTTTTCACATACAGCGCCATCGCGGGCGAAGCTGCGGGCATCAGCTAGTATCTATTAAAAAGGTATTTGTATTTGTATGTTAATACTATCTTACTAATATTATAAATGCAAAAATTTGTGAGTGTGGATACTTTTTTTTTTTTATGATGTGAGGGAAAATCCTCGTAGGATGCTATGCCGGACTCTTACCGACTAAAAAACATCACGTAACGCCCAACAGCCTATGGTTGAGAGCCCCGGGTAAGCCCTCAGGAAGGATGTCCCGTGACTCCCAACAGACCTACGGCCGCCAATGCGGTCTCGCCCAGGGGGTGGTTTGGGTGCGATCCCGCGCCTATGGGGGGTTTCGGGTGTGACCCCGCTTCTAAGGGGGGGCGTGCGTGAGTTGCTCACGTCACGCTGCCGTCATGGGCCTGCTTCTGTAAGGACGGTGAGCGGCCCTCTCACCGTCCTCAGACCCCCGGTCATGGAGTCCGATAGTCCTCGGCGAAGACACGTCGGCGGCGCCCAGGGCGCCGACTGCGGAACTCGGGTGGGAGAGTTCTCTCCCGCACCCGGCCCGCCGCCTCCTTCGCGAGCATGACCTGCTCGCAGAAAGAGGCGGCGCAGTCCCACTTACTTCCGCTGGAGAGCATGGCTCGCACCATGGCCTCGAGCGAGAGAGTGTCCACGTCCACACCCACTACGAGGACCTAGCGCTGTTGTGCCCACGCCGTGCACTCCAGTGTGTGGATGCTTGTTACTCTTTCACGCTCGAACGGTTGAATAGATCTTGCTGAAATTTGGTACAGGGATACATTATAGTCTAGAATAACACATAGGCTACTTTTTATCCCGGGAATAAGTTCCTACGGGAAGCGTGTACAAATTATATGCGGGCGAAGCTGCGGGCATCAGCTAGTCTATAATAGTTTTATGAAGAGGAAAGATTTGATGGCTTTTGTTTGGATTGAATAGACTTCAAAACTACTGAACCAATTTGAAAAATTCTTTCACTGCTGGGAAGCTACGCTATCACTGGGTGACATAGGCTATATTTATTCCCGTATTCCCTCGAGAATGGGAGCTACACGGCTGAAACCGCGTGAACTCAGAAACTACGGGACCGATATTTCAAGAATTTGACATTTGTGACAGTTTGTGGCGTTTCCATTTACAAATGATTCCGGGCTCGGAAGGCACGATATTGGTCACGGTTGTCAACATAAAAGTCATGTTGAATTCCTTATGGGGGCTTCCAAAACTACGCAGCATAATTTCCAGCTCGACCCTGTCTAGTACAGCATGGTATGAAGCTCATCATTAGACTAAAAAAGGGTTTTTATACTTCTGCCTAGCGACTTACCTAACTTCTTATATTTTAAAGTTCTAAAAATATAAATAAGCATAACTTTTCGAAAAGGTTTGTTGTAATGACTGGTACCTACGTATCGGCAAAGTACATTTTACAAATGAACAGCAAAATATTTTTAGAAATTTTACGTCAAGCTTGTACAAAACTTTATTGTTTTTGTGACTTTAATAAAACTTCCATCGGACTTTACCGGTTTCTTTGGAAACTGTGCTTGTACGGTTTCGTTCTATTTCCAAAACTCAACTCTGACTACGTAATTTTTGCTATATATAGAAAGACGTAGATGTACATTAATAGAAAAACCAAGTATGATCAAATTTCACGTTATCTATATTTTATAAATAGTTATCTTTGAATATTGAACCATTTTCATTACAGTGACTTGAATCTGATAGTAACAGATGAAAACAACTGTAAATTGAATTGTGGGCATATACTAGGTAAGTATACCTCATATGGAACAAACAATGGGTACCTATCTGTATCAATACCGGTAGAAGAGGTCGAAACCCTCCGCTTTCCTAAGTCTACTCTACTATATTTGGCAATATAATCAAGCTGAAACGTCGAGAGGTGAGCAAAGTTTTATTCCCTAAGACCCTTAGTCTTAGAGTATAAATAAGGTATAGAGCGTGCGTATCCAAGAGTGACCAGTAGGCACGGGTGAGAACATGACGACGTTACGCCGCGAGCGCTTGCAGTCGTAAAAATATATCTAAAGAGCAATATTTAAAGCCTATATTCGAATTATTTTATTTTTGCCGGGTGGGAGCAGAGTCGTGTAAGTGGGCTATGACCTGTATACGAATGGTAGCCTGCGGTACGAAGCAGCGTGCGTCAGTTCAGATTTAAAATAAATCTTTTTAGTATATTAATGGTTAAATGCGCTGCATAATCGTGAAAAAACTATACCCTGAAACAGACTAAAAAGAAATCAATAATTACATCTCACAGGCAAGACATAAATTATTGTTACTTTTACGTTAAACAAATATTGGCGTCACTATTGCTCCATAACTCACCTGCACAAGGAGACCGGTGCTATACGCGCTCTCTATACCATCTAATTTATACTCTAAGCCCCTAGTCTATAATGATTTACAAGTCGAGTTATTTCAAAAACATTTATAGTACTTATCGTTCGAGAAATAACAAGTCCACATTGAATGCTCTCTCCCTAACCGATGAAGTCATCCATCGCAGGCGTGTGTACAAAAATCAATAACCCATCCCAGTCTGTCCCACAAATGTAATTGGATAGTTTACATAATTACGTCAACATAATACTGGTAACGTTATACAATAATGAATTATGTACGTGATCGAATGATCCGTTGTCAAATAATATTATAGTGATATTGTGATAGAAAATGGATGTATAAATAAGAAATCTTTGGGATTTGGAAAGTCAAAATGAACTTCGGAATTGATGTTTTATATCCATATTCATAAACCGACATTACGATAAGAGGATATTTTATTTTCCTGTGACAGTCCTACGAAGGCCTATCCAGGAGTCTCAGTCTTAGACAGTTGTAAGACATCGCATCGTTTTAGCCGGTAGGAGGCTGGTTAGAATCCATGATTATTTCCACAAGTAGAAAAGGGTATTTTCGTTTTTTTTGCTAGACTACCCGCAAAGTCCTGCGAGGTGAACAGACTAATAAAAGTCGTGGTAGTCTGATGCTTACCCGGGGCTCCAAACCGTAGGCTATTAGGTAGGATACGTGTGGTTTTCAGTCGGCAGGAGTCCGGCATAGCATAAATGTAGGAATTTTGTTACGTTAAAAACAAAGGTCTTGTGCACTCATACTTATAGAACTCGGGACTTCACGCGAAATAAATTTACATACACCGACCACGACCACGGGCGCTGCAACGTGCTCGAAACGTCGGTGTATGTAAGTAAATTTATTTCGCGTGAAGTCCCGAGTTCTATTAGTATGAGTGTAAAAAACCGCGATAGATTCAAAAAAGCCCAAGTACGGTCTTGGAAGAATAACCCCCCCCCCCCACAAAACCCTTCTAATAGACATCATCCATAGCCGCATCGTTCGGTCTGGTGCACAAGACCTTGGTTTTTTTTAAATCTATCGCGGTTTTTTACACTCATACTTATAAAACCCTGTGGTTTTAAAAGGGTACTTCTTCAGCGAAAAAGTGTAACTAATAAATTTTAAATATGGAAAAAGAATTGGTTTTTAGCAGGATTCGAACCTGCGTCTTCGGAGATCCGTGCCGACGCGTTAACCACTTCGCCACCGGAACCTACTCGGAACCAAGCAAATTTTCCACCATAATACACGTCTTGGGGCGACGTAATTTATGATCAGTTAGCATACTAATTGCTTTTCAAAAAATAATCGTAAAGTGTGATTAATATTATGTAAATGTATGCATGTAAAATATGAGTAAAGAAATACCTAAGTACATCCTTTAATTATGAGTACGGTCAATCTTTGCCCAGAATATTTTGACCTTTCGTAATAATATGCTAGACCGACGTCAAGATTTAAGGGTTGCTGGCCCTGTATTAGTTCGAGAAAGTAAACATACCTTAACGGAAAGGTAAAAAAAATGAATGTTACTTTAAGAGGGATATTGAATGTTTGCTAATCCTAATACTAGCAATAAGTGGTTATAGTGCGTTTTTAATTTTGCCGGTCTTGCTAAAGATTTGGGATTGGTACTTGGTATTTTAACATTTTTTATTATGTAAGCTTCACACCCCTTCATTTTCCAACTCAACCTTTATAAGATCCAATCTTTATGTGTCCAACAATCTTGATTTTTAGGGTTTCGTGCCAAAAGGACCGGACCATTTTTTTTTACGTGAGGAAAATCCTACAGCTATGCTATGTCGGACTCCTACCGACTAAAAAACCTCACGTATCCTCCGTAACAGCCTATCTTCTTACCGTACTTTTCAAAATTTTGTAGTATTTTTATTATTTAAGTATCTATTAAATGACGTCCGTGAATTCGTCTACGTGGAATTTGGTACCCGTTACCGTTTCCCATGAAAACATATTCCCAGGATAAAAAGAAGCCTATAAGTGGCTATAGTATTTTTATAAATTTAAGCCACCCATCCCTGTATCAAATTTAAGCCTGATCCGTCGAGTCGTTACAGCCTATTGACTTAACATCTACACACATTTTCACATTAATAATATTTTAAGATTGAGTATGATTATGTAGTACAGTTAAGCTATAAGTCTGTCTCAGCTTCAAAGCTTTAAGGCTTCCCATATTAACGTTCGCCCAATTTTCTTAAAAAAGGGGCAGAAAAATTTTTGCCTCTCGTAGTAAAGAGTCGACATGTGTGAAACCATTTGAATTGAAAATAAATTTGGTTAGGGGTTTGGTAGCCGCCACAGAGCATCGCGCGCCTTTACAGAGGGAGAGGCCAAAGCTGGCAAACCCCCTCTGGCAATAATTTGACATTTTGACGACTAAAAGTGCCCACTTACATAAAAACTGTTTTTTGAAGTTTCTTTAACTAGACTAAGTCTAGTTGACAGCGTGAGCGGTTGAATTGTCATTTTATAAAAATGATGAAATAATTAGATATTAATACAAAAAGAAATGTGATTAAAGAAATCTGAAGAAAAATGGCATTATCTTGTGTAAGTAAGTAATTTTATAACAAGTTATTATTATTTACACCTATTTAAACGTATAGATAATATTCAGATTTGTTTAGCAACCTTACCGGACGTCACATCAATACATGGATTGGTTGAGCGACTTGGGGTGATATGACACAAAATGTATCATGTGTGTGTAAAATTTATGAGTGTATTGTTTAAAGTGTATTATATAGGCTTCGTATTGACAGACGATTGCTTTTGTAGTGCGAGTCTAAGAAAGTGTGGGTGAGGAAGATTTCCCCCCGCCACCCGCTAAATATGACAGACAAATTTGTACTGAGCAATCGTTCTATGCCGTCTCCCCTTAGACAGTTCGCGTTGCTCTATGGTAGCCGCAGTCTTTTTGACGCATAACGGCAAAAACAGAAAATGTCAATACTAATAATTCTGCGTAAAATTTTACCTACAATCATAAGCTCCGTGTTGCGACGGGTAAGAGTACACAATGTCGCCACCCCAATACATCCAAAGGGTGTCGTAAGAGGCGACTAAGGGAACACTTCCACAAAAAGATCAATTGCGTAGAGAAGGAAAACTCGAAATGAAACCCAGTTGCCAATAAAATGACATTTGCTAAGCCAAGTTGAAGGCCTTATGGGCGGCTTGAATTTTTTTAACTATGGTATGTGGCGATCTGCGCCTGTCCTCGGCAATAACTCACTACCTATTATGTAGGACATAAAACTATAAGGTGAAATGTGGACGTATACGATGCCTCTGCCTTCCCCTTTGGGGATAAAAGCGTGACTATATGTATGTTTGTATGTACTATCGTCAGTTGCTGCCACTTTTAGCTGATCGTAAACTTAAATCGTTTTACGTGATAAATCAGTAAAAATAAGTTACCATTTTCTGAATTTAGTAGATAGGTACAACAAGTGACCTTATCTGGTTTCGATTTTTCTTTAGAGGTAGGGAAAACAGCTCTGAAGACTTTAAATCTCTCTATTCATGTTTTACCTTCATTTCGTAGAGGAAAAGGAATCTGCGAAAGTAGACTCCTATACGCAGAACATCGAATACAGATACAACAGAAAATGTATCGTTAGAAAATTATTGAAGCGATATAATGAGAACACAATCATTCCGTTCATATGCCAACGTAAATATGGATGCTGCCAAAGTTTCATCTAAGATAATATTTAAGACTTTAAATCATATTTTATTCCCTTCGTGAATTGTTTCATTGGTATTTTCTGGGAAAACTCCTTACAAAATCTATTTCTATGAATATTTTGAGTACTTTATGTAGACTGATATTCATTTTATTTTATAAAATTATGTGCTTAATAGTTTTTAAAAAATATTAAAGATATTTTTTAACACCTCACGCCTACTTCGAATAGTAACAAAAATTTCTGCTTAGACTTTCACCTTCAACCAAAATGTGTTCAAAGTCGATGTTACTATCATTGTACAACAAAAGAATTCATTTCATATATTACTGAGCATCACATTAATTTATTCCCGACCGATTCCTGTCACAGTCGCATCAAAAAAATTTAACCAGAAAACGCTGAACATTTTGCGCGCATACCATTTATCATGAAAACAGTGTAATATTTCACCAATGACCTGTTGCTAACCAAAAAAATGGCTTCAAAATTGAAAGAACCGCCACAACTTGAAGTGGAATAGAAAATCTTTGAACTCCCCTCAAAGTTCCGACGGTTTTGTTTAAAAGAGTTCTTACAAACTTTAATGGACTTGTGGCAAGTCAGCCAAGAGCGAAACCTACAACTTTATTTGAACACTAGCTGATGCCCGCAGCTTCGCCCGCGTAAAGTTTGTTACCGTTCCCGCTTACCGTAGTTTATTCCCTTGGGGGTAGAATTTATCAAAATCCTTTCTTAGTGGATGCCTACGTCATAACATCTACCTGCATGCCAAATTTCAGCCCGATCCGTCCAGTGGTTTGGGCTGTGCGTTGATAGATCACTATGTCAGTCACCTTTGAGTTATATATATTTAGAAGAAGATAGATTGTGTTTTGAGATTTTCAATTGAATGTCTCTATTTTATTCAGAAGTGGGTTACAACCACTTTAAAATTATAAAACCAAGTCATTCACCGCATCTATAATATGTCTATTTGCGACAAAACTAAGGACTACTGAAAGATGGTCATGCGAGTTTCAGCAGTAGATAGAGCGATTTAGAAGGAAATTTAAAATATTTGAAATAATTATTAGAAGTGTCGGTAAAATTCCAACCACCTTTAATGGAAAACTTTGCCTAAATTTCCTTGATATTCCTCTTCTTATCTGAAAATATTTCACTACCCAGATAACTAAAAGCTACTAAAAATTAATATTAATAATGTGTTTTAAGAACAATCATCGATCTTTTAAAAAACACGAGTAAATGATTGAGTTCTTTCCTGCCTCGATTTTCCGAAACGCCGACAGTATGGGGTTCTTCAAAAGGGGCCTTAGACGGTTATTACAGGGTAGGCAGCGCGAGTGTGGCGCCTCTGGTGTTGCTAACGTCCATAGGCTGCGGTGACCACCGGTACATCTGGTGGGCCGTATGCTTGTCTGCCACAGTGATAGTACAAAAAAGATAGTAGAAAAATTCGCCCTAAAACAAAGGTAGTGGAAATATTCGCCCTAAAACCACTAAAACTATACGACATCCAAACATTTAGGTTAATACACACCGCGCCCAGTTCGCGTGACCGCCTTCCACTGAAGTTAATTGAATTAGACAATATCGTTTCATCCACTTAATGCTATCATGTGATTGTTATCATAAAATGTGCAGCCGTTTTTGTTGTTTTATTATTGTTAGAATCTACTTTGAAGTTGATTGAGGTAATTGATGGATTGATTGCTAACATTATAATGGTTATATGAATTGAGTAATTTGTGAAATCATTACTTACTAAATCTTTCTGCTACACAATTTCATTCCTGCTAATATTATCTATAAATGTGAAAGTAACTCTCTCTGTCTGTCTGTCTGTTACGTTTTCACGACAAAACCGCTGAACCGATTTCGATTAAATTAGGTATTATAGAGATAGTTTGAGTCCAAGGGAGACATAGGCTACTTTTTAACTGACTGCGCAGAAGGAGTGTAATCATTTTACGCCATAACGATTCTACACAGACAAAGCCGTGGAAAACAGCTAGCTACATATTCAGTTCGTTTATAAAGTCAGATCCAGCAGTTTGGGTATTTCAAAAACTAAAACTACTTTGAAAATTTTACGCTACCGAGGCAATCGTCAAATTATAAAAATGATTTATATAAGCCTAAAAACCTAAAACCTTTATATCAAATCAATCAAAATTGTGCTGAAATATCTTAACCTTTATCAAGAATTCTTAATTATTATGTATTCATTATTATTTTGTATTTCTTATTTTCTTATTTTTTTAATTGTACTGACTAGCACCCCTATACAGTGTGTCATTGGAATGTATTGATAATTATTATTATTATTATGTATTAACCACTATGGGTTTAATAGCCTGCAATAAACGATTTTTATTTTATTTATTTATTTATTTAATCGTTCTTAGGGTACCGTGGCCAAAGGGTAAAAACGGGACCCTGATACTGAGACTCTGCTGTCTGTTAACTGTATGAAACTGGTTTTTAGTAACTAAATAAAATACAAAAATTATTTACTAAATAAAGAAGCGCTCCTGGCCCCGCGGACTCAGTGTTCTGTAAACGATCAATGCAGTAAGCAACTTTCACTATGGCCGGTCCATGGATGGGTGACCATCCATGGGATCACTTTGTGACATTTATTTGAGCGTTTCCGTGCTTTGGAAGGCACGTTAAGCCGTTGGTCCCGGTTGCCAGTAAAATGGCAGTCGTTAAGCTAAGTTGAAGGCTTTATTTCAACAGCAGGCAGTCACAACCTGCGCCTGTCCATTTAAACACGGCAATACGGCTCACCACCTATTATGTGGGACAAATTATACAAAGGTGAAACGTGGGCATATAATATGCCTCTGCCTACCCCTTCGGGGATAAAGGCGTGACCATATGTATGTATGTAAATAAAATACTAAAAAGAGAAAATGAATGTTTAGCTCCCATACAAAAAAGTGATTTCTTGCCGTTTTACCCCACTCTATAAAATAGATTGCAGAGGGGCTTATGGCGAGACTTGTGTCTGTAGTCTGTGACTCTGTCGCATTAAACTAGTTACGTCACTAGGTCATCTGTTCAAAGTTTGAAATAAAACAAAAATGACCTCGTCAATCGGATTGAACTTTCACTTTCACAATAAACGTTTTAGAGAGTGGCAGTCGGGTGAGAACGATCGCACGGCTTCTTGTTTTGATACGGAACCCTCCGTGTGAGAATCTGACTCGCAGTTGGCCGGGATTTATCTAACTTCCATGACATTTCTCTCATTCTCTCAGTTCATTTGAATTGAGTATCATATTATATTTTTTATCGGTTTTTAATGAGTTTCTTAGCTGGTTTTTATATTTATTTTGCTCACTTATCAGGAAACTGTTGGAGCGTGAGTTTAATTTACGTAAGAAAACTTTGAGGCGCAAGGCAATTGTAAGAGTTATTTTTATCTTGTTTCTTGCGCAATTGATAGTGTTTTGATGCATTATTAGACTAGCTGATGCCCGCAGCTTCGCCCGCGTAACATTTGTTCCCGCGGGAAGTTATTCCCGGGATAAATGGTAGTCTATGTGTTATTCCAGACTATAAGGTATCTCTGTACCAAATTTCAGCCCGATTCGTTCAGCGGTTCGAGCGTGAAAGAGTAACAAACATCCACACTCACAAACTTTCGCATTTATAATATTAGTAAGATTATATTATAAACACTAGATAGCGGCTTTGGCTACTCTCTCGCTCGAGACCATGGTAGCCATGATCTCCAGCGGGAGTAAGTGGGACTGCGCCGCCTCTTTCTGCGAGCAGGTCATCATGCTCTTGAGAGAGGTGGCAGGAGCGGGAGAGAACTTTCCTACCAAGTTCCGCAGCCGGCGGCCTGGACGTGTCTTCGCCGAAGACTATCGGCCTTCATGACCGGTGGCCTGTGGAGGGTGAGAGGGCTGACACCGTCCTTACAGAAGCAGGCCCATGAAGGCAGCATGACGTGAGGGATTCACACACGTCCCCCTTAGAAGCGGAAAGAAGAAGACTCTCCACAGCAGTGAGTCCCCAAAATAAAATATTTGAAAAATTTTAATTTTCAGAATTTAAAAACAAAAATTTGATCTCGAGCAGGACTCGAACCTGTATCTTCTGACTTATCGGGCCAGACACCTTCACCATTGGACCACCGACACTACTCTTATCTGACTAACGCTTCCACCTCATACGTTTTCAGGCGACTTTCTTGAACTTGGAACTTAAGGTTGGACCTCGAGACTGTAAAGTTTTTTACCATTTTTGTGATTTAGTTGGTAGGTACGAAATTGCTTTTCAAAATTTTCTACAATTTTATGATTCCGTGATGTATTTGGTAGGTAGCGAAGATTTGCTTCAAATAAAATGTTTAAGCAATAACTTGAAGAACGTGACGTGACTTAACTTCAACCATTTGAAAGTTACTAATCTGAAAAGCGCGGGCGAATTTATTTACCAAAGTTAGGTTCAGGAATGAAAAGAAATCCAAACCGATGATGTAGATTACAGCTAGTATTACATCCTACTTCCTACTAATATTATAAATGTGAAAGATTGTAAAGATGTTTGGATGTTTAAATGTTTGGATGTTTGTTACTCCATCACGCTCTAACGGCTGAATGGATTGGGCTTAAATTTGGTGCAGAGTGATATAGTCTGAATCCCACGGGAAGCGGGAACGGGTACTGAATTTCACGCGGGCAAAGCGGCGAGCCGCATCTAGTATAACATGTAAATATAAAGAACAGTTACCAATTTGACAAACAGAACTTATTTCCCAAAGTTTAGGTCAAGAATTGAAAAGAAGTCTGGAAGGATATATAAATAGCTAGTATATAAATATAAGATATTTTACACTACTGAGGTGACAGCTTATGGCCTATGTGATGGAAAGTGTTCACCGTGGCCTAAAGACGTTACCAACACCAGATGAGCAACACACGCGCTGAAGACCCAAGTGTGTTGACCCGCTGTTGAAAATATAAGTCTCAAATTCGATTTGATATTAAATAATACTAAAACACGGCGAATGTTCTGAAGAGCTCTTCAACCTGATCCCACCCTCTCCTTTCCGATCCCGAACAACACGTGCCGGGCAAAGATTCCGCTCACACACAGTGGAAAGAATCTTCGCCAGAACTGAGCGTTTCAAAAGATCGTTCCTCTGTCGAACTATAAAAACATCGACCGACCTGCCCGCACACGTGTTTCCCTCATCTTACAATCCCGGGTTCTTCAAGAGGAGCGTGAAGAGGCACATCACAGGGCCGCCAACTTGAGGACCACTGTCAAAAGTGGCCCCCAATCGCTAGATGCGACACGGCTTTCCATCAGGCTGGCGGCGACGTCAATTTGGCGAGCTAAATATAAAAAAAAGGAGCTGAAGACACTTGTAGATCATACAATAAAATTGACAATTAAAACGAATAAGTGTGCGTAAACACAAAAACCACCAAGAAACAAGATGGCCGAAAATAGACAAGAACAAAGTAAGTACATCTAATGTATCTTTATGGTTCATTTAACGCCTCCATTACGTGTTACGGTTAATGGTAAAAATTAGGTTAATATACAATTTACGAGTCCAGCGAACTAGTATCTGACTCACGGGTTGGCTAGTTAAAATTTGTTTGGCGTGAATAAGTGATGCAGCAGTTTGCTCTGTGAATCATTTGTAGAGTATGTTCGAACATGTTTTATTTTGTTGGGTGGTCTAAGTCTTTAGACCACCCAAGGTATTCTGATTCTGTTATGGTGAAATCGTACTTTATGGATGTTATATTAGCAAAATTTTTGTATAATGAAGGATTTTATATTGCTGATTCCAAGGATTTGTATTTTGTTGAAGTATTTTAAGGCACTTTCTTTATTACTAATGCTGTAAAGACAACAAAATCACTAAGGCTAAGAAGTACCTAGTTAGATTCACACTTGCAGTGGGACTATAATTTGAGTATAATTCCTACTAATATATCAATACCCTGGGTGAGGTCGTAGTGGCGGCAGTAGGTCTGTTGGGAGTCCTGGGACATCCTTCCGAGGGCTTACCCGGGGTTCCTAACCATAGGCTGTCAGGCGTTACGTGAGGTTTTTAGTCGGTAGGAGCCCGGCATAACATCCATGAGGATTTTCCCTCACGTAAACCAAAAAAAAAACTAATATATCAATACAAAAGTTACTCTGTTTGCCTGTTACGCTTGTATAGCCGAACCACTTTACTGATTTTGATGAAATTCAGGACATAAAACAACTTTTATCAGTAACATAGACTACATTATATCAGTATCAGAAAACTCTTGAAGGGTGAAACAGGGGATGAAATGAAAGTTTTTTAACTATCAGGAATTCTTCACTGCGCGAAATGAAACGCGTCAATATTAACGTTTTTAAATTTCCATTGACCTATAGAAATTACTTTTACGAAATCGTTTTTGGACTTATTAGTATAATACAAAAAACATTTTCAAAAGTAATGCGCCTTCAAGTTGATGCATATTCAAGTAATTTAAATTCTTGGCTTAAAGCCAAAGAATACTTGCGTGTAATAGAATTTTGTAACTTGCAAGGAATTTGAAATATGCGACTATTAAGGCAAAAGTCTAAAATTGGCTTTAATGTAATAGTAATAATAATAATAAATATGCTTTATTGTACACCATGAAAAACATTATTCTAAGAAGATGATTAAATGTATATGCATGTAGGTTATAATATCCGTAGTATTACTAATATGTCCACAGGTACACTGTTTCACACCCGTTTTTTTTTAACGTGAGGGAAAATCAATCATGGATGCTATGCCGGACTCCTACCGACTAAAAAACCACACGTAACGCCAAACAGCCTACGGTTGGGAGCCCCGGGCAAGCCTCGGCGAGATGTGTCGTGCGGTGTTTTACAGGGATCGGTTTTAGGGCCGCTCCTGTGCAACATCGGCTACGACTGGGTGCTGCGTGGTCCGTTGCTCAGAGGGGTCGGCGTAAAGTGTTACGCCAACGACACCCTCGTTACGGCGCGGGGAGCAACGCACCGTGACGCAGCACTAAAGGCCACGGCAGGGGTTGCTCAAGCCGTGGGTCGGATTCGGCGGCTGGATCTCGAGGTCGCCCTTCACAAATACGAGACTCTGTGCTTTCACGGACCTCGGATGGGGCTACCTGCGGGATCCAGCCTACAGGTAGGGGGCGTCAGCATCGGCATCGAGGACCTCGGATGGGGCTACCTGCGGGATCCAGCCTACAGGTAGGGGGCGTCAGCATCGGCATCGAGCCCTCGATGAAGTATCTAGGGCTCGTACTCGATGGCCGGTGGAACTTCGGACATCACTTCCGAAGTTTGGTCCCAAAACTGAGGGGAGCATCAGCCGCACTGGCGCGAATGATGCCCAACATCAGGGGACCCAACGCTCCCTACAGGAGACTGTACCTGAGGATCGTGCGAAGCATGGCTCAATACGGAGCTCCAGTATGGGCGGAAACCCTGACGGCCAGCAAAGTGGCTAGATTGCTGAGCCCGCAGAGAACGATGGCCATCAGGGTGATAAGGGGATACCGCACGATCTCCGGTGAGGCGGCATGTCTCCTAGCCGGAACCCCTCCATGGGACCTGGAAGCGAGAGCCCTTGCGTCACTGTTCAGATGGCGCAAGGAGGCGCTGGAACGGGGTCGAAGGCCCGCTTATCGAGAAATCTAAGCCCAGCGGTCCCTACTCCGACAGGAAACCGTGGAGACATGGAAGGTGCGACTTGAGCAACCAAAGGGGGGATTCGCCACAATCGCGGCCATCAGACCGGTCATGGACGAGTGGCTGGAGAGGAGACACGGTGCTCTCTCCTACCGGTTACACAGATGCTTGCCGGGCACGGTAGCGGAGAGAACTCTCCCACCCGAGTTCCGCAGTTGGCGGCCTGGGCGCCGTCGACGTGTCTTCGCCGAGGACTATCGGCCACCATGACCGGGGGCCTGAGGACGGTGAGAGGGCGGCTCACCGTTCTTATAGAAGCAGGCCCATGACGGCAGCGTGACGTGAACAATTCACGCACGCCCCCCCCCCCCCTTGGAAGCGGGATCACACGCGAAACCCCCCAAAGACGCGGGATAGCACCCGAGCCACCCCCTGGGCAAGGCCTTGGGAGTTCTGGGACATTCTTCCGAGGGCTTCCCCGGGGCTCCCAACCACAGGCTGTTGGACGTGACGTGAGGTTTGTTAGTCAGTAGGAGTCCGGCATAACATCCATGAGGATTTTCCCTCACGTTAAACAAAAAATAAAAAAGCCCCGGGCAAGCCGTCGGTAGGATGTCCCAGGGTGTTTTACCCCCTAGGGCTAGCGAGAATAACACTTTCCTTCACGGGTGCATAAGGCTAGGATCTGTGTTATCCTCGTAAAGAATCCTCATGACCTTAACCTGATCTAGTGTTCAACTATGGCGACCCTCACCTGTTGTTTGGGGATAAATTCATCTATCCCATAAAAAGTCACGCCGTTTATTGATGGAACTTGTCCATTTCTTCCTTCTAAATATTTTATATCCTTCAGTCTGAATTAAAAGGTTGTTTGATAAGAAATTGACTTCCATTAATGAGGCTGCCCTACCCAAAATTCTAATATTAATCTAAATTTACTTGGTGTACCTACTTACGACAAAGAGTTTTTTTTACGTTATATTCTGTTTTTACAAAGGCCCTTTGTTGTTTTTTACTCTTATTTTTTTAATGTCTTCTTACAAAAATCCCATATACCATTTAATGATCCTACATTTTTGTTCTTAAAAAACTTTATACACAGTTAATAAACTGCAAAGCTGCTATTTTCTTATCGAATTCATTTTATTAAAGTTTTTCAAGATACGTAAATATCTTATATATAAAAATGAATCGCAAAATGTGTTGGTAAGCGTATAACTTTAGAACGGGTGGACCGATTTCACTAATTCTTTTTTTGTTGTGTAAGAGTATTGTCAGGAGAAGGTTCTTATGGAAGAAAACTATTGTATTCCCACGGGAACGGGAACTACTCGGGTAAAACCGCGTGACGTCCTCTAGTAAATAATAAATTTTAAAGTATACCTAGTTCTCATCCACTCAGTAGATTTTCTCTTGGAATTGCAACTGTGATTTCAAACCCACGGACACGGACACTTAAAAACTTTATAGCGCCCCAGATTCCTTGATAAATTAGATTTTTAAGATGCCTTCAATCTCTTTAGCTAGAGCCATAAATTTATGTCGTAACTCTATAAGTATTACGATTATTATTTTTTATTTGCATAACATGACAGATGTGTTTAATGGTAATAAGTTGCCTTCTAATATATTAAAAATAGCAGCTGCATTACTCTAAAAAATATTATTAGTTAGAAACTTTTCTTGAGAAATATTTCAATTGGTATTACCACAGTAAAGGAAGCTTATGACGTCTCTGGGTTTGAAGTTGAATTCAAATAAACAATGAGAGTTTTGTGTTGAATAGAAGGAAAACTCTTTGTAAGTACTTGTACCAACCTGTGTGCAGTAATACCTATCGCACAGCGCAACTAAAGCATGGGAGAGGCTTACGGCGAGGAGATTGGGCTGTTTTGATTATGACCACTAGCCACTACCCCTAGTATTAAATGTTTTGAGGTAGCCACCCTTTAAGAGCCTACCAGACGCCAAATTGTTGAAAGAAGATAGAAGATATACATTTTAGCGTGCAAGAAAGAGAGAGATGCGATCAGTTTTTGTGCGTTTTTAACTAAATAAATTAATTATAAAAAAACTATGACTAATATTAAAAAAGCGGTCTAGTGCAAATTAAGATTTTACTATTGTCTTTCTTATAAATATTTTATATTATAAAAAAAACTTAAAACTTATGAGATCTAGGCTAAAATTTCAAGAAATCGAGGTATTTTCAACACAAAAATCTATCGAGGACTTTGTCAGCAATCGTGTTTCTAGCCTAGAGCGTTTTTAGTTCATGAACTGAAGTTGTCTGTGTTAAAATTTTAATTTATTGAACCTCACGTGTCCTGAGATCTAGATCAAGGTAAGAGAGGTTTCTATAATTTTAGCCTAAAACATTGAGACAACTAATGAGATCTTGAACCGACACGACACTATGGTCTAAAAACGTATCTAATCTATAATCTAGTCTTTAAATACTCATAAAGGATTAGATTCAGCTAAAAGTCATACTGAAGGAAAAGGAAGAAAATGACGAAATATTACACTGTCAAAAACGGAATCGTATTATGGCTCTAATAAAATTATCAAAATGATAAAAAAACCAGTGTCTTTCTAGATAGTAATTAACCTCTAAAACATATTCCTAAGCCCATGAACAAAGACTTTTTAAAATCAAAAACTGAAAAAAGTATCAACTCCATGATTCTCTCGCGATTTTATTTCGGCCCGCATACGTTTTTAGACCTCAAACTACTTTAAACATCTGCTCAAACAATAATAAACGAAACTCCACGAGCCAAAGGTAATAAAAGTCCATATCGATAATAATTAAAATCTCCGCCAATAGGCGGCGCGGTGGTGTTAACCAGATGGTCCGGCGCACGCGTTCCGTCGACATCTGCCATATGTTTGAGCAAAGAATATGAAGCTGATATTTTGTTATAATTAAATTTTAAATTGAGGGGCAAACTGACTAAAAGGGATGAAACCATTATTCAAAAGTTAATTTACAACGTAACCACAACATAATATACTTATAAACTAACTTATATCCATACACCTGAGTTGCATCACTTTAAAAATGGTGGTAGAAAACGATTTCTGTAAAGTGCTTTAAAAATACACCACTTTGGAGGCTATATCAATTTTATTGTACCCGTTGCAGTGCAAACCTTTGTGTCAGGAATGATGCGGGTTGGGTTGACTTCATTTTTTTTGTTAAACTTGGATGAATAGCGATGTGTAATAATTTCTACAAATACTTATTTACATTTTATGAACTACAGACACAGGAACATTTTGGAAAAAATCTGATAAAATCATATTCAGCAATCCAATGAAATCTAAATTTACAAGTAAGCACTAAGCTTTTGGGAGTCTTGGGGACATCCTTCCGAGGGCATAGGTACCCGGGGCTCCCAACCGTAGGCTGTTAGGTAGGATACGTGTGGTTTTTAGTCAGTAGGAGTCCGGCATAGCATCCCTGTAGGATAATCCTCACGTTAAAAAAAAGCACTAAGCTTCTGCTAAATTAAGTCATTATTTCCTTACCCCTGGCGAACTCAGTAGGAATACTCAACTGCAGATCCTGTATTATTTAGTTTCAATTTGAAATATTATAATATATGAGCAACCATTTATATACCGTGGAATTAAATGGAGTACGCATATTATTCAGTCTTACGACACCGCACCGCATAAATCTATGCGTACTATACATACCAACAGAATAAAGATTTTACCAATATAATAACTCACTGGTATACTGTAAGCAATTTGAATTGATCTTACATTAAATGTATTTTAGGAACGAAAGATTCATATTTTTGGCATAAATTCAAAGTATTTGACCGACGAGTGAAACTGCGCAGACGTTCGCGTGTAATATTTTTTCGTCAGACTATCTATAAAAGTAAGAAGTAGAAATGGTTCAATTTTATAGTCCATTAGAAGGCACGTCTTTTTTCTTTTAACGTGAGGGAAAATCCATCATGGATGTTATGCCGGACTCCTACCGACTAAAAAACCTCACGTAACGCCCAACAGCCTATGGTTGGGAGCCCCGGGTAAGCCCTCGTAAGGATGTCCCAGGACTCCCAACAGACCCACGGTCGCCACAGCGGCCTCGCCTAGGGGGTGGTTCGGGTGATATCCCGCGTCTTTGGAGGGTTTCGGGTGTGATCCCGCTTCTAAGAGGGGGCGTGCGTGAATTGCTCACGTCATACTGCCATCATGGGCCTGTTTCTGTAAGGACGGTGAGCAGCCCTCCTACCGTCCTCAGGCCCCCGGTCATGGAGGCCGATAGTCCTCGGCGAAGACACGTCGGCGGCGCCGAAGCCGCCGACTGCGGAACTCGGGTGGGAGAGTTCTCTCCCGTTCCCGCCCCGCCGCCTCTTTCACGAGCATGACCTGCTCGCAGAAAGAGGCGGCGCAGTCCCACTTACTACCGCTGGAGATCATGGCTCGCACCATGGTCTCGAGCGAGAGTCCACGTCCAGACCCACCACGAGGACCTGGCCCTGTTGCGCCCACGCCGTGCACTCCACCAGCGTGTGGAGCGCTGAGAAAGCTGGTCTTATTGAAAAACTATACGAAGAAAAATTACTGATTATGATGACGATAATCGTGATACTTGTTTCAAAGAAGGATTGCTTATTTACAACGAATTACATTTTTAAGTTGAACTAATAAATTATTAGGAACAGTCTTAGATCATCTAACCACAGGATGCGCCTTACTTAAGCATTGTTTTCTGCCATTGCACATGACCATTTGGTCTTTTGGCTTTATGAAAAGCCTGTACATCAGTACATCATTTTATATGATTAAACTAGTACATTACATTGTAGTTGACTGTACAATAACAATTAACACACAACAGCCATTACGCGTTTGTCGATTAATACATTTTTAAATGCAATGAAATTTTATATGTCTTTGTGTTTCCCCCTTCACTTGTATGAAAACTGGCAGAATATTTTTGTATGCGGTGGTTCGCAAAGGCTAGTCCCGTGTTATATGGTCTAAGGGAACAGTACATAACAATATAGAGTTGGATAGGTTGTGGTTCTATGTAGTTATGAGTATGACATAGGAAAAAACATAGTAATTTATAAATGTGTATGTAAGTTTAATAACCTTTAACCCTCGACCTCTCCTCTCTAAGGCTTAATAAAAGAAGTTGAAATAGTGATATATGCATGCTTAGTATGCATATCATCTCTTCATGAAATTTCATTTTCTCGTGTAATGTAGGTAGGTACGTACACAAATAAAAATAAAGCATTATAAAGTAGAGTACTTAGACAAGAGACAAAAAAAATCACGAATGTTGAACATACTAAAGGTTAAATCAAAAAATCATAGATGCTTTGTACTACATGATATGAACACACGATATTAATAAACGGGAACCTAAATTTCTAATTAGATATTGTAAAATGTAATTTTCTGGCATAACTTCAAAATGATCGTGTTGCTAGAGCAGACGTTGCGTAGCCGTGTTTCCCTGATGTTTTTATTAGTATACGTTTCTATGAGAAATTACAATCTTCTATCTATCTATCTTCTATCTATATATCTATATATATCTATATATATAAAAATCAATGCCACTTTTCGTTGTAATTTTATAACTCGAGATCGGGCTGGCTTATCCAAACCAAATGTTTAGGCTTTATTCGGACTATTTAGTAGATGGTTTATGTGAAGTTTGCACAAAATCGGTCGCGCGGTTCTTGATTTATCACGCAAACGAAGTTGCGCGGGTCAGCTAGTATATATATAAAAATCAATGCCACTTTTCGTTGTAATTTTATAACTCTAGAACGGGCTCACCTATCCAAACCAAATTTTTAGGCTTTGTTCGGACTATTTAGTAGATGGTTTATGTGAAGTTTGCACAAAATCGGTCGAGCGGTTCTTCATTTATTATCACGCATACGAAGTTCCGCGGGTCAGCTAGTTTAGTTTAAATTTAATGTAGGTAGGTACCGCAACTTTCTTTTTCGTAGTTTTTGTGCCATGAATACTGCGAACTTTGATAATAATGTTGCAAACTTACATAATGTTTCATTGTATTATTAGTAGTCGTGTTTTAGGGTTGATTATATTTGTGAATATTACCATTAGTATTCAATAGCGATGGTTTTAAATCTAGAATAATATGTATATTTTCGATTCCTGGGTCGGTCCAAATATTTGTGTTATCCACAAATGTTTGTTTCGGAGTTTGGGTATTTTCTATGTATAATATGTACATATTTACAAATAAATAAATATATCTATCAGTCGTTTAGATCCCATAGCGCAAGCTAATATTAACTTAATTTGGGTTATATTATGTTGTGTGAGATTGTCCAAAGATAAATATTATTATTATTATTTTGGACTGTAATTTACTTGTACTATTTTGTTACACCATGGATAATTTATTAGTAAATGAATTATTGTTTCAATGCAATTATTTTATGAACCACTCAACGAACTACTCATGTATCTGAGCTCAGTGGCTAAATTATTTCGATCATAAAACGCACTCCAAAACAGAGATTTAAATTGGTGTACACACTTTATACTAAAACCCACTAAACTATAATAAAACCACACAGGTATCAGAGATAGTCAATAACATTGTAAAAGAAGATGATTATTTTTTTATCCGTGTCCTACGAAAAAAAAATTGAACTCAAAATAGCTTGTCAAATATTTGGATGACTTGCAAGCATTTGAACTGAACGTATCCATACCCGTATGATGGTATGCTATTTATACATATTTTACAGTTAAGGTTATCAAGATAAAATACATGTCGCATTCAAACTAAACGCATTGTCGGCTATCTAGTTATGCTCACAGTGAGCTACAGTATGCTCACACTTCAACCACAAATTAGAGATAGCACAGATGTAAAACTCATGTATGTACTTATTTTTCACACCTACCCTCTGCTACACACGCTCGCGCACAAATCAGTATCGAAAAGTCGGTTGAGTACCGCCCGACCTCGTGTCTGTGAATGAGTTGTCTATGTGTGCGTAGCCTCAGCGAATTTTGTATGTAGGTTTCCCTCTGTAATATCTCTAATTTGTGCATTGTCCGCCATATAGTTAAGCTCACAGTGAGCTACAGTATATTCACACTTTACTACAGGGAACTATTACTGAACTTAATTTTATATTAATTCAAATATTTGAATGATCCGCAAGCAATTGAACAAAATGAATTTGTTAGTAAGTATGTTATATATACATACTTTACAGTTAACGATATAAAGATATGATACTAATTTAGGTATGTGGCCTTCAAACTAAACGCATTGTCGGCTATCTAGTTAAGCTCACAGTGAGCTACAGTATGCTCACACTTTAACTCACTACGAGCTGATGTTGCATTATCCCAGCTTATTTTATTTGGCATTTAGTATGTATTAATGAGGGTCACATGATATACAATTTCTGATACCTTAGTATCTTGCGAATTAGGTAGGTACCTTAAAGTTTTAGTATTTTAAATCACGCTCTCTATATCATCTCATCTATATTCTTTACTAGCTGATGCCCGCAGCTTCGCCCACGGAGAATTTGTTCCCGTGGGAACTTATTCCCGGGATAAAAAGTAGCCTATGTGTTATTCCAGACTATAATGTATCTCTGTACCAAATTTCAGCTCGATCCGTTTAGCGGTTTGAGCGTGAAAGAGTAACAAACATCCACACTCACAAACTTTCACATTTATAATATTAGTAAGATTAAATTGTAATATTTTCTGAATAAATTTGGCATTTAGTATGTTCTAATGAGGGTCACATGATGTACAATTTCTGTTACCTTAGTATCATCCAAATTAGGCACTTTAAACTTTTTTTGTAACACCTGCCTTTGTACCATATTTGATGCATTAGAAATAAATGAAATGAAATGAAATAAAGTTTTGATATTTCACGTCATGCTCTCTGTATCATCTCATCTATATTCTTTATTAAATTGTAATATTTTTTAAATGAGACAAATTGAAAATTATTTAGTATTTGAAATTCTATTGACTTCGCAGTGTCAATAGAAATTCATATAGATTGAAAATATTTCTTTATTTTGGAAATTAATACAGTGGTTTTCAAAACGGTAATGTCTGGTTCATTTTTCATTATAATAGTAAAAGTAGTCCGTATTATAACGTATCAAACGCTAATGTTCCATCACTGAATGAGCTCAAAGTCGGCGTATGAAGCATTGTCACATTTAAAACGTGGCCTTACAGATTATAAGACGTCTTTAGTCATGACTTAATTATCATAGGAGGTACTTGACTTATCTTGAATATCTATTTAGTGATTCATGAATACGTTTAGTCATAGCAATATACATCAATTGTATTCATCTAAACAAGGTACTGTAACTGTACTCGCCAGTCTTCAATGTGTCTGTCTCATTGCAAGTTAGTCTGTATATTATTCATCTTTAGTGTTGAATATACAATAGAGATCTTTTCATTTATCTGCTTTCTTTCCTTCAAAGACAGCACTAGAGTAAGGTGTTGATATTCTTTTGTATTTATTACTTAAAAGACAAATCAAAATATCTTTTTTCTGTAGTTCACAAAGCAGCGTATATGAAAATCAAGATTATTGCTTATTTTCATGATCTATCTACGCATTTGGGAATATCTATTGAATGATCATAATATAACAAGATATTATTATGTGAATTCAAGAGGAGTCTAAGTGGATTTAATAGAACATTGGTTTCTTTCTTCGACCCCATTTTTCGAGACCGTTCATCCGGAAAGCATATTAAATCTTGGAACGTTTCAGACGTTTCATTTGAAACGGATATATTTTTTTATCATATTTCTGGCTTACCATTTTTGGGTTGTAACTTACCTTATTCAGTCGTCTTTACTTACCAGCTTCAGGTTTTCAGAGTACATACCAGCAAATATACCTGAAAAAGAAAAAAAGAGCTCCTATAATACCATTGTCATTGTGACAAAATATACACGGGGGAGGAAAAATTTTAAAACAAAGGCGTATTTTATTCACTTAAGGGGCGCGTCCGCTAAATGCATAAAAATACATTTAGAATCAATCATCACATCACAAATCGTCAAGAACTTACGTCATTAAAGGATCCTACATTAACACCGTGCTCTTTTTACAAAATAATTATTTACTTGCAAAAAAACCTCTGAAAATAATCGAAATTTACTTTTGTCAATTTCATTATTTCTGCTATTTCGATGATTTTTAATAACTTTGAGAAGTGTTTTTTTTCTAATGTAAATAATTATTTTGTAAAAAGCGCACGGTGTTATTGTAGTTTCATCTATTAAGAATTTAAGGTTCCATTTTAGTGTCATTTAATGAAGTGGGTTCTTGAATATTTCCAAAATCCTAAGTGCATTTTTTGCGGAGTAGCCGAATTGAACTAATCGCGCCTAAAGGCTTAAGAACTGTGTGGCGTAGAATGTACATTGTGATGTACTATAGGTAATTTGCTTTAAGTAAATTTGAGTCTACAAGATGACTAAACGGCAAGACAGGTATCTACACGAGACGACGTGGCAGTACATTGACCTACTATTATTTCGATGACATAATCCGCCAAAATCTTTCAGTAAATTGACATTATAGTCAAGAACTAGAAAGCCGTGAGATCGTTCTCACCAGACTGCCCCTCTCTAACACGTTCATTGTGAAAGTGAAAGTTCAATCCGACGTTGTCATTTTTGTTTTATTTCAAACTTTGAACAGATGATCCACGTGACGTAGTGACGTAGTTTAATGCAACAGAGGGACAGACTACAGACGACGTCTCGCCATAAGCCCCTCTGCACTCTATTTTATAGAGAGGGGCTAAAATATCATTATATAACGACAAAGAGAAGTTGCTAGTGATTTGACATAATAACTGAGCGATTCAAAATATCATTTTTGAGTCGAGCCATAAGAACTTGGAACGACCAGCCCGCATACTTATTTTCTCCTCTTACAACCCTGAGTTCTTTAAGCAGAGCGTGAAAAGTCCACCTGGGAAACCACCTAGACCTGAGAACCACCGTCAGAAGTCTTACGGACTGTGAGAGTGGCCCCCAATCGCTAAATGCCATGGCTTTCCACCAGGCGGGTGGCGTCCAAAATACTGTTAGCAGTATAATACGTTACCCTAGGCGAGGCTGCAGTGGTAGCCGTAGGTCTGTTGGGAGTCCTGGGACATCCTTCCGAGGGCTTACCCGGGGCTCCCAACCATAGGCTGCTGGGCGTTACGTGAGGTTTTTTAGTCGTTAGGAGTCCGGCATAGCGTCTATGATGGATTTTCCCTCACGTTAAAAATAAAGTATAATGCGTTTGAGTATGAATTAGGTCATCAAGGACAAAAAGATTTACTGAGATTTTGCAGCTTATTGTATGACGAGGCGTGACGGACGTCTATAGTCTGTGACCTCATCATTTTGCACAATATGATGTCATAGTTACTAAGGTTGAAGATTATTTTTCTGTCCATACTAATATTATAAAGATAGATAGATTTGATTGTTTCTTTGCATTGAATTGGTTCTGAAAGTACTACATCTATTGGAAAATATCTTTTACTGTTGGAAAGCTATACTTTTCCCGGATGACATGAGCTATGTTTTACATACATACATACATATGGTCACGCCTTTATCCCCGAAGGGGTAGGCAGAGGGCAGAGGCATATTATATGCCCACATTCCACCTTTGTATAATTTGTCCCACGTAATAGGTGGTGAGCCGTATTGCCGTGTTTAAATGGACAGGCACAGGTTGTGACTGCCTGCGGTTGAAATAAAGCCTTCAACTTAACTTAACGACTACTATTTTACAGGCAACCGGGACCAACGGCTTAACGTGCCTTCCGAAGCACGGAAACGCTTAAATAAATGTCACAAAGTGATCACATGGATGGTCACCCATTCATGGACCGGCCATAGTGAAAGTTGCTTACTGCAGTGATCGTTTACAGAACACTGAGTCTGCGGGGTAACGAGCGCTTCATCCACTATTTTAGTATGAATCAGTAAGTAAGCATACACTACCTTTATACTTATAACGAAAATCAAAAATATCACAGTGTCGCCTTTAAATCAAAAGAAAATGATTTTGTCATTGTATCAAAACATTTTTCAATATGATTGCAATCTGTTTACCATATTTTTAAGTCCACAATAGTTTGTATGTACTTAAATCTACAGTTCTTTATTCAGTATTACTCCGAGGCTATCTGATAGAGATCGCTTTCAGTGACAAAGCTGACCTTTTTACACTCGTTTATTATTTGTATGTATTTTGTAAACATTCAAAAGATTTTTCCTAACTGTCACTAGATAACAATTTCTATCTATGAACTCCTAAAGCCAAAGATCCATATTAGGAAAGCTATGTGTAACTACTGGTTAATGGAAAATTTGAGTTATTTTAATTTTTTAGAAAGACAAGCTAGTGCACACCAATAGAAAATATTCCTTCATTCCCAGTAGTTCCGCGGCAGTTGTTCCGCTACGGAACTAGTGAGACTTTTTGTCCCAATAGTTCCGTGGCGGAACTAGTGAGACTTTTTTTTCCCAGTAGTTCCGCACTACGGAACTACTGGGACATTTTTATTCTCAGTAGTTCCGTGGCGGAACTAGTGAGACTTTTCTATTCTCAGTAGTTCCGTGGCGGAACTAGTGAGACTTTTCTATTCTCAGTAGTTCCGTAGCGGAACTAGTGAGACTATTCTATTCCCAATAGTTCCGTAGCGGAACTATTATGGATCTTTATGGACATTATATTATGCCCACTTTAATATCTTAAAGCCTTAAAGTATTTTATTTTTTATGAATATGGATCTTTTAGGACATGCGAGTGGAAAAAGATCCATTATACGAAGAACATCTAGTTTAAAAGTATAAAGTAGTTAAGTAATTTTCAAAACAAATAAAGATCTACAGAAACAAATGAAGATCGACAAAAACAAATGAAGATCGCCGAAACAAATGAAGATCAGCAAAATAAATGACAGTTGGAAAAACAAATAACGATCGAAAAAACATTATGCAGATCAATAAAACAAAAGACTATAAGCAAGTTGATAAGGTCAAAAGTTACTTGCAGCCATATTTTGTAATCAAAATGCGATAAGCATTAAAAAAAATAGGTGCAAGCAATTCTCGACCTTAATGGCACTTATTTAAAAATGTGGTTTTAGGCGTTTATAAACATCACAGATAACGAATATATAAAAAATAAATAGATATTATGCATGCTCATAAGGTCGAAATTGGCATGGACCTTTTTTGTAATCTAGATGCGACAACCATTCAAAAAAATAGCTGCAAGCAATTCTCGACCTTAATGACACTTCCCTAAAAATGTGCTTTTAGGCGTTTATAGCCATCACAGATCACGAATATATAAAAAAATAAATAAATATTATGCATATTCATAAGGTCGAGAATTGCTTGCACCTATTTTTTGAATGGTAATCGCATTTAGCTTACAAAATATGGCTGCAAGAAACTTTTGACCTTATCAACTTGCTTATAGTCTTTTGTTTTATTGATCTGCATAATGTTTTTTCGATCGTCATTTGTTTTTCCAACCGTGATTTGTTTTTCAACCGTCATTTGTTTTGCTGATCTTCATTTGTTTCATTGATCTTCATTTGTTTCGTCGATCTTCGTTTGTTTCGTCAATCTTCATTTGTTTTGTCGATCTTCATTTGTTTTGTCGATCTTCTTTTTTTTTAATTGTTTGAGAAAATAGCCGTTCGACACCGTAGGGAACTAATGGGAACATAAAATATTCGTATGTAAGAGATGCTTTCTCCCGCGGGACTACTGGGACTTGATTTATTAGTTTTTAATTTATGCTTTGTTCCGCGGAACTACTGGGAATGAATTTATTAATATTTCATTTCTACTTTGTTCCGCGGAACTAATGGGAACTGAATTATTGAGGCTTTGTTCCGCGGGACAACTGGGAAAAAAAGTCTCACTAGTTCCGCCACGGAACTACTTCAACGGAACAACTGGGAATAATCGAAAATATTCTTATGAAAATTGCATTAGATCTAATACACAGAGGGCAGCCATATCGTTAAAAGCAATCTCAACCTTTTAATTTTTATGCAGAAGAAGTTCATAAAACTATTTTTAATACAGATACTGAGGTAGCCTAATCCCCTAAAAGCGATGTTGACCTTTTAATTTGAAGAAAGAAAGAAGCAGAAATAGTGCATGGGCGTAAAGCTATTTTTTAAAAGAATTACTATCGAATTCCAACGTGAGTATAAAAACTAAGAAAAAACTTGAGAGGTGTCAAGGGACACCCGGATGGAACGAAGTTCCTTTCGATTAATTAGTGAAGGAATTGTAATAAAATTTTATTTTTTTTAATTAATAATAATATTTTTTTTATTATTAACCCCCATTTTTTACCCCCCCCTTCCTCCCCCTTCCCCCTATCCACCCTCCCCCCTCTTCCCCCCCTTTCCCCCCTCCCCCATATTAAATCCCCCCCCATATTACCCCCATATTAAATGAGGGTAGAGGTACCTCTACCCTCCATACTATAGCTAAAACATATAAACGGCCGAATTGAGTAACCTCCTCCTTTTTTGAAGTCGGTTAAAAAAGTGTCGTGACAACTTTTCGTAAGAATTTTTTCCGTCTAGCCCCCTTTCACAACGCGCGATAAGGAACTTCGTTCCAAAAATAACGTAAAGATAAAAAAGACGTCATGTATCGACATTATCCATTACAACACTATTCCGAAAAACTATTTATCCGTTCGAACACTCGCGTAAAAAGATTCGTAGCAACAGCACTAAACTATTCCAGTCATATAAACATATCTATTTTAGAAGCCGTCTGTGTTTGATCAAACTTCGTATCAAAGGGTAGACGGGGTCTGGCCATTGCCATGTCAATTAAAAACAGTCTTTCAGTCTGTATGTTGGTCTCATGAAGATTTAATAGCGGTTTTAGCCTTTAAACTGAAAGATTTAGAGTCGATTGTGCAATGTCGGTGACAGTGACAGAGGTATGTCCAACGAAATTGTTGGAAAATTATTCTTTTATATTTACGACTTTTTCTGTTTTATTGCTTGCAACTATTATGTTAAAAATTATTGTAGATTTGACAACGGTTCTTCCTGGTTCAAATACATCAGAGAAAGGTCATAGTACTATTATATAGGTACACATTTGCGTTTATACTATCTAATAGGTCTGGTACCCTTATTTATTAGGTGGTAGACATAGATATAAACTTCGACGGGTGAAATTCTATCGATGGACCTAGTAACAATTTCTTTTACCTACATCTTAACTGTAAATCAAAGCAATGAATCTTCCGAACAAGACTAATCATCAGGTCCAGACACTTATATAATTTGCCTGGGCATGAAATAGATTCAAGTACAAAATAGGTTATTACGAATAGAAAATACAAAGTAATTAGATAATTTTAATTTAAATAAGACATGAATGAACTTCCGGGAGAAATGATTATTTTTGACAACAATTATGAAGCAGGGAGTTGAGAAACGACATTATTTGTGCAATGGCAGCTGTTTGCTACGAAATGAAAGGAAGTGTTCATTACGCTCATTAGCTGTCACACACGTTCAATTATTTTGGCTTGCATATTTTAATCGCTTTTGCAGTCTAGTGTCATGTTATGAGTTTTATCTATGAACTTATTTTTAGTCATTGAGATATATTAGGTACTACGTAGTAGTATCTATCTCAATGTTTTCTGTCCAAATCTTTTTAAATATGATTACACTAAAATTACTAAGGAAAGTCCGGTTTAAAGGACCATAAAAAAGGCACTGTTAATCAGTTCTAATGAACTAATGAAAAGCAAATTTACCTAATGAAAGTACACCGCACACATAATTAGCTGAAACATTGCACTCTCTGAATTAAACTTATCATCATAAAGCTATACTACAGCTCGTTTTCTGTTGAAAAGTTACAAAAACAGAAAGTTCACTTCGTTTCCGAATTTTATATTCAACATAGCTCTTCCTACGGGGGTTAGGTTCACTCTGATAATATAAAATTACGTAATACGAGTCTATTGCCATACCGCTCGCTTTTTGACGAACGTATACATACGAATGTTGGATATATTTGTGAGTGATTTTTGCGATAGAAAGGTTTCTAAAAGTATTTGATTGCATTTTTGTGAGTGTTTTGGGAAGTCCCTACTAGAGAGAAATGCTTACGTGTCTAGTTTTAAGGTTATAGTTTTAGTGTGATAGTAATATTTGGTACCGAATACTTGATGAGTATTATGAGGATCGGTAGCGCAGGTGTAGTAGCTCTGGAGTTGCAAATTTCTATAGGCTACGGTGACCGTTTTTCATTAGGTGGGCCGTATGCTTGTCTGCCATCTTAGTAGTATAAAAAATTTATACGCTGGCAAAAAGCTAGCGTTACATTTAAATAGTTCCATTGAATAGATGACCTAATTGCATAAAATCACGCCTGTCTCCCATCGGGGTAAGCAGAGACTATGATATTACACTGATAAGATGCCTTCATATAACTTTTGGTTCTTCTACTGTAATTATGGTTTTCATACATAAGGCTTTCCGGTTAAGGTACTCTTGACCCGGCCTTTTCATAAGAGGGTTTCGATTTGACCGACATACGTACGCCGATGTCGACCCTTACCAATCAATAGATGACATTCGCATAGAGAAATTATGAAGTTTATAGCATTTTTGTCCAATCGGATGCCCACTGAATTAATACATTTTAAAAAAGTTTTTAATAATTAAAAGGTACAGGACCATAGTCAAATTATTCATCGATTTATTTCACACATGAACTTTTTTTATACTACTAAGGCGGCGGACAAGCATACGGCCCACCTGACGGAAAGCGGTCATCAAGACTATGGACGTTAGCAGCACCGGAGGTGCTACACTCGCGCTGCCGACTCTGAGAACCTTCTAAGACCCCTTTTGGAGAACCCGAATTTGAGAGTTCATTCCACAATCTAAGCGTAAAAATCAACCTGAGCTTTTTGATATTAAGTTTATTATAATGTTATAGGTAATTCTTCAGTTCGTTTTTTTTATATTTAGCTCGCCAAATTGACGTCGTCGCCACCAGTCTGATGGTAGCATGTGGCGCATCTAGCGATTGGGGGCCAGTCTCACAGTCCTTAAGACTTTCGACAGTGGTCCTCAAGTTGGCGGCCCTGTGATGTGCCTCTTCACGCTCCTCTTGAAGAACCCGGGATTGTAAGATGAGGGAAACACGTGTGCAGGCAGGCCGTTCCATGTTTTTATAGATGAAAAGAGGAACGATCTATTGTATTATATTGTACATATCCCTTACTATACTCTCAATATTACATAATCTTACATTCTTTGATATTATTTGGATCTATTATCACATTATCAGCCATTGGTTCACCAGTTATTACGTGGTAACAAAATGGTAAAATGTTGACTCTACCTACCACTTCAGGCCCTGATTATAATTTTGTATGTATGTACCAGTACCTATGTATTACTCGTATTAAAACGAATACCTATACCTGGGACATCCTTCCGAGGGCTTACCCGGGGCTCCCAACCGTAGGCTGTTGGGCGTTACGTGAGGTTTTTTAGTCGGTAGGAGTCCGGCATATAAAAAAAACCTGCAATGTAACTTTGACATTTATCTTTTCAACAAATTTCCGTCGAAATTCACATGAAAAAGTCCTTCCCGATTTAAGTGCCTGTTAAACATGGACGAGTGGCTCAGGATTACCGTTCTTTAAATTGGTTCCGTAGACGTAATCGAGCGTAAACGCTCTTTCCGTTTGATAGTTCCGATTGATTGGGTAAATACTTTGCTTTAATGGTTCTGAGCTGACAGCTCATCATATCTATTTTTATATTGATTGATTTTTTTTAATACTAATAAAATGACAGACAAGTTACTGCCCATGCCTACCTAATGGAGAATGAGCATCGCTACGGTAGCCCATAGATCAATAAGATCTATGACTTGTACTGGACGGCTAAAAAGGCAACATTGCGCGTTTCATTCATAATCTGATTCATTTGCAGATTTATACAAGAATGCTTTGGAGACCGTAAAATGATAACATTATTAAAATTAATCATCTGCAATTAATTTCATAACCCAATCATTTATGATATTGATGTTGTTACTCGAAAAAAAATTTAATTGCATCGAATGAAATTAAAAGTTAGGCAATGAAATGAAACATTTTATGATCGGATTATGAAATATGCAATGTTGCCTTTTTTTTTACGTGTGGAAATCCTACATGGATGCTATGCCGGACTCCTACCGATAAACTAAAACCACACGATGCCCTACAACTGTCTACGGCCGGGAGTCCCGGGTAAGCCCTCGGAAGGATGTCCCAGGCACTCCCAGGGCTACAATGTTGCCACTTTACGCCCGCTGGTCGCGTTGCTCTTTGTCCATGGTCTTTGTCGTAGTCGAAGGTGCTACACTCGCGATGCCAGCGACACTCCAAAATTTATTCGTAATTCCATCATCTTTTTTATACTGAACTAGTGCCCCCTCAAACCCTCATCCCTTTCAAGTAGCGCTTATAAATAAACCTTTCTTATCGAATGTAATATATTTATGTACATTGATGTTTGTCGTGTATTAAGTATCTACATAGTAATTTAGAGTTCTTTAACATTAAGTACGTACACACGAAGTAAGCGTACCTTAACAATATTTATCTATCTGTACCAATATTATAAAGATTTGTTTTTTGTTTTTTTGATTGTTTTTTTTTTGTAACGAATAGGCTCCGGAACTACTGGACCGATTTGAAAAATTCTTTCACTGTTGGGAAGCTACACTCTTTGCGGTTAACAAAGGCTATATTTTATTTCCGTATTCCCACGGGAACGGGCACTATGTGGGTGAAACCGCGTGACGTCCGCTAGTCATCTATAATATCACCTTCGTTAAAAAATCCTGTTGTCCTACACGAATTTCCGTAACAATGTCCACAACCATAATCTTATAGAATGTGGAATATGATATTTTGTCTGTATTTGCTAAAGTGTGTCTAAATCGTGACTCATTAAGGCGTGAACTTTCAACTGAACAGAATTAGCTCAAACTTGGCACACAGGTTTTTAATATGACGTAGGCATCCGGTCCTGTCCCAGTCTGTAGGGAATCCTGGGATATCCTTTCAAAGTGGTTACCTGGAGTTCCCGGCCTTAGCCAGTGTTATGGAACCGTGTAGATTTTAGACGGCAAGAGTCCGGCATAGCATCTATGAAGGATTTCTTTTCTTAGAAAAAGGCATCCACATCCATCAACTAAGAAATAATTTTAGTTTGTAATTTTAGTAATTAGTTTGTGACTTATCACGGACAAGATGCGGGTAGTATTAAAGCTAGTGATTATTGTTTTTAATTTAGAAGAATAAATTCATATTTATAGTTTCTTGCCTTTGCACGACTTATTTGTTATAATTACTGCATGTGATGCAATATTTCTTAGAAGAAAATCATTAGTTTTTGATAAATGCACACATTTTAGTATGAGGGGAAATACTCAAGAGATGTCATTAATTATTCTCAGAATTTTGGTTATACGAGTACACTTGTCTTCTATTTTTATCGAAATGCTTAGATTATTTTAGCATATTTTTCAGGATGAAAGTTGTGATGGGTTACTTTCGACACCGAAAATGTGTTTTGAAAATTATATCTACTAACTTGTCAAAATAAAAAAAAATTAAGTTTTGCTATAAGAATAAACGAACGTTTATTTTTATAATGTTAAGTCAATGGGAATAGGAAATATTTAATATAATTTCTATTCCCATCGGAAGGAGGACTGAAGCACAATTTCTCGTGAGCAGAGTTGCGGGTATCAACTAGTTAAAATATACTTACGCTGCTTTTCAATCTGCTAGCTGGACCGATGTTGAATTTTCATGTGAATGAAGTCACGGGTGTACTCTAGTATAAGACGCCATTTTATTTTGTCTGTGTAGTGTGCACCTTTCTTTATAGCACAGCATTTGAAGGACGAGGTGAAAGTGTATTCCTTCATATCTTATTCATGCAGTTATAATGACCCTGAGGCCTTAAACTGAATGTCAGCGACGAGCGGGGCGACGGCGATTCCGGGTACAAGAGAATCATTTATTTATTTAATTAAATATAGGTACAGAAACAGACATCAGATCTTTCAGAACAAAAAGTTTCTACAGTTAAATGACATTCTTAAACCTGAAGTCCAATTAAATCTATACACAACAATTGTGTGGTAACTTCAGTGCTAACTACATAAAATTAACTAAAATTAAACAAAAAGTTATCAAAAAAGAAAAAAATAAGAAGAAGTCATACATGCTTAAACTCTTCACCACGGCTGAATATGATGATACTGTACTGCGCTCGCACACAAGCAAACCGCGCTTGGTGCATTTATTATCGTTTGTTCAAAGTTGTCTACTGTCTTATACCACAAAATAATAATACATACATACAAAATAGTACAGAAGGAAACCTACATTCTAAGTGCGCTCGGGCTACGCACACTATACTATAGACACCGGTCACGTAGTTCACGGACACGAGGTCAAAGGATTTTCATAGTAATTTCAATACTGATTTGTGCCTGAGTGTGCGTAGCAGAGGGTAGATGTCAAAAAAAAGTAAGTACATGAGATTGAGTTCTGTACCTTATTTTGGTGGTCAAGAGAGTGAAGCCGGTACTGCGTTCGCACACATGCAAACAGCACTCGGTGCGTTTGTTATCATTTATTCGAAGTAGCCTACTTCTATTGTATCGTAGACCGCGCTCTGACCAGAATCGCTGTCGCTCCGCTAGCCGCCGACACCCAGTTTGAGACCTTTCAGTTTATTTTCACGAGAAATGCTGATTTTTTACAACCGAGGAATAACCCTCGGGGATCATTTAACTTGGAAACGATAAATTATTTCTGATTAATAAAAGAAGGAAAGGTCGCGACCATTTACGTTAATGAAGAATTTAACTTGTAACTTGGTGTCTTCTTGCGAGGGGTAGGCAGAGGTGTACCATACTCGAATGCTCTACCGGTTGAATTTAGTCTTACATACATCCGGTGTCAAGTAAGGCTCTAATATGCTAGCTCAAGGGTATAACTAGGGAGAAATTGACTAAATAGGTAAGGCTAAATACCCCACAGCAACAAAAGTTGGGAGAAACCCAGGAGAGAGATCCAGCAGTGGACTACGATAAGTTCATTTAATTACTTGATATTAAGTTCACCTTTCCACGGCAATTGTGTAAAAAAAGATTAACTAATTTGGGAACGCTATAATTATAGGGGTACCTACTATAACTATGCCCGTATGGTCATAAAATAATTAGTCTACTTTAACAAATATCGCTACTATGAACTCTTTTTTTTTACAACCCCGATGGCAGTGCAGACAAGTATTTTTTTAAGTGTGGAAATCCCTTCCGGCCGGGAGTCTCTGGAAGGATAATATCCAGGACAAGGGCAAACAGGTATGAACGCAACCAAATGTGGTAACTGTAGCCTATTGGCACATCAGCAGAGGTGTCATACTCTCGCTGCTGACCCTATAGCTGTGTTGAAACGGAAAGGGGCAGGACGATTCGATATACCTACGCGTAATAATTTTAATATCTGACACACCTAAATTTTTGCAACGACTATTTCTATTATTATTTTAGTTTAATTTAGATTTTTTCTTGTTAATTTAGCATTCGTCGGTAGCTTTTGCTGCAGGTAGCATTAAAAATTTTCAACTTGTGACATTGAATAAAGAAGGTATGAAGTTTAAAGAGTATTTCGTGTTTCAAACTGAACTTTCTATCCTAATGTGTTTTCTGTCAGTTTCACACCGGATACTGCCATTAATTCTCATTTATTTTAAACGTCCTAATAGTTTCACATTTCTTCACAACATAGATACTAAAAAGTTAAATAAACTCGTTAATTTGTGTTCTAGGCTAGCACCAATTAACTGGTGTAGGCGAGACTCGACTCAGAACTGAGTCACTCATTAAACAACACGATCGCAACAAATTAACACATGTTCACGAATGATGCGGGGGAGATCTGCTCGCGGACGCGTCTTGTGCACCACTGAGGAATATAGTCCAGTGTTCCTGCTTTTAAAGGTTTATAGGGGATGCGCGCGCATAGACAATAAAAACTAAATGCTAGCGCGCCCCCATAAAGTGTCCTCATTAGAGAAAGGGCGCGCCAGCTATGTACACATGGCTTTATGGCAGGTACGTACCACACCTCGTTTGGCGCTCATCTGTTTATTTTAAGGTCATTTCTTGGTTTTATCGCTATTGTAACTTATTTGGGCAGACTGGGGCAGACTAAGGGCAGTTTGGTCGCCAGTAATAATGCGACGGATTGACCGATTATAGCGAGCAATAGAGTTTTATATGGGTGGCGCGCCCCGTTAAGCAAATGTCGAAGAAAATAGGTTGTGTTGAAGCATTGTTTATCGTGGGTGGGTGCGGCAGGGTGGGGTTGCAATCGCGATACGCCCTGATTTATCAAAGGTAGGTTGAAAAATTAGACCTCACAAATTGGTGTCGCCGGTCCCTTTTTATTTTTATACAGCCTTTATCTATCGTGAAAACGTCAAACCGTACTTTTTTTGAATATTGTATAGGGTTGTAACAGCTTTTTCTATTACGTTTTCACGTTTGGGATTCCTAACGTCCCAATTTAGTTCAAATTGTTTTATTTTCTGCCTTTTGGGTATAAAATTGTACTTCTTATTATGACTTTGAGTCCCCTAATTTGGTGAATTTAACAGGTGAAGTAGGAAGTTTCTCACTTCATATCTCTCAATTTGATAGTGGCGTCTACTCTTTTATATTTTTTTTTCCTCTCCTCTCCTCCCCTTACTTTTTTCCTATTAGTAGCAACGTCCTCCTTTGACGTTCCAATGGAAAAATTACACAAGCACTACTGTAAATCGCACGACCTGTAAAGTAGTATAACAACTGTTCGTATGTAAATAACTTTCCTATTATTTGGTTTACGAGGTTCTCTATACACCTAAAGTTGCGCATTGAGCTGGAGCGAGCTGTAGTCTCTTTGAGGGATAAACTACGAATAGACGTTATCTGTCAGAGAACCAAAGTGCATCAGAACATATAGGTAAGGGATACTGGGATGACCATTTAAAGATTAGACGAGGTATAGAGCCCTCACTTCCAGCTAAATGGGCAGTTAGCAGGACAGGAGTGTATGCGGAAGGACTAGGGCTGTATGTAATGATGAAAATTGTTTTCATTCATGAAGCACGCTTTTCTGTAAGAAAACTTTCTCTTGTCTTTATAGGTACTCCATAACATTATCATCTTTGATGTTCCTAAGTAAATTAATATTAACAACATCACCCTTCATCATGTCAGACCTTACTGGATTTACATCGGCTCAAACTACTTAAGGGCTCCATCAAATAATTCTCAAAACTCAAACAGGTGGATCTACAGATCTGTTGACAAGTCTAATGCCCGTTTTCACCTCTGAAAAAGCTACCCGACTATAAGGTTGAGACGCGCCCAACCTCCTTCTGACAATTTATCAAATGGGTGCGGACGTCTGAGGCCACAAACTGAATGTCAGCGACGAGCGGGGAGACAGCGATTGCGGCGAGAGTGCGGCCCACGAGTACAAGAGAGTAAGCAACTTCTAACAAACGCACCGAGTGCGGTTTGCTTGTGTGTCAACGCCATTTTCTGATTCAATCAATCAATCAATTCAGCCTATAGCAGTCCACTGCTGGACATAGGCCTCTCCCAAACCTCGCCACAATACACGATTCTACGCTTTGCGCATCCTATAAATCTTCTGATTAACTGAAGAAAAATAAAAGTCACATTGATCTTGATAGAGAAGGATTTTTCATTGATTAAAACTTGCGTTATATTTATATACCAGTACAGTTAAATATATACCAGTGTTCTTCTGTAGTAGATTTTTAGCATCGTAGAAGGTTAAACAAATATAAAAAAATGACTCTTTCTGCAGAGCAAAGCAAATTCTTAAAAACATGCATCTAAATAAATAAATAATAAATCTCACACTACGCCATCTGATCCCAAAGTAAGCTAGGAATAACCTACTTGTGTTATGGGTATCAGACCACGGATATTAATCTATATATTCTATAATATTATTTATGAGACTAGGCAACTTCTAACGAACGAACCGAGCGCGGTTTGCTTGTGTCAATGCAGTGTCGCCTTCTCTTGTACATGCTGGCCGCGCTCTCGCTACAATCGCCGTATCGCCCCGCTTTCCGCTGACGTCCAGTTTGTGGTATTACGTTAGACGTTGCTCGTCTATCGTAGGGTGTTATCGGACGATTGAAAGCTTTCTAAGATAGTGGCGAGTATCCATTTTCTGATTAACTGAAGAAAAATAAAAAGTCACATCGTTCTTGATAGAGAAAGATATTTCATTGATTAAAACTAGCATTTCAGTCTTACCAATATTACATAAGGTCACGACTTTATCCCCGAAGGAAGAGGCATATTATATGCTCACATTTCACCTTTTTAGAATTTGTCCCACGTAATTTACGTAGGTTACCAATATTATGGAAAAAATTAGTGCCGAAGTGTTTCTCTGCAGTGCTATTTTAGCATCGTAGAAGAATAAATACATAATTTATACTTTTAAACTAATATTATAAAGAGGAAAGATTTGTTTTTTGTTAGTTTGTTTGTTTGTAACGAATAGGCTCCGGAGCTAATGGATCGATTTGAAAAATTCTTTCACTGTTGGAAAGCTACACTCTTTGCGGTGAACATAGGCTATATTTTATTCCCGTACTCCCACGGGTACGGGAACTACGCGGATGAAACCGCGTGACGTCCGCTGGTATAATAATAAAATTACTTTCTCTCCAGAGCTAAGCAAATTCTTAGAAACAAGCTTATTATTCTATTTATCAGTTCATACAGAATTTTTTTTTGCAAATTATTACTAAAACTGTTCTACGTAAGTAGTCAATTTATTAGAAGAATAACTTGAAAAGCACTTTAGCGAGCCACATTAATTACTTAAGCGGCATTTTATTGGAATCAAATTAAATTCCAGACGCGCCTTTGGCTTTAACTTTTAGTCGATGTGGTTTTTGAAAAAGTGAGAGCTGTAATGAAATTAGTTTTATCGCTTTTTCACCAATTACCAAGAGACCGTTCTAAAGTTTTTTTTTTGTTTGTTACCTTACAACTTTATCATTTCTGAATCAAATTGGAAAATATCTTTTTTTAAAATTTTGCTCTCAATTAAAATTTGGTGGTTGACAAGCATAGGAAATGATTATTTTTAAACAAATGAAACATCTTGGCAAGCAAGTATCATAATAGGATATGGATGTTAAGGTGTATCCTGCACCTATATCCTACACATGAGTTTCAGGATTGCTACCACAGATTATAGAACTAAAATCAGATGACTCTTACCGAACAAGAAAGTAAGGACAAGAAAGCAAATACTAAATCCGAAAGTGAGTAGATACGGCGTAAAATCGCTAGAAATGAATACGTAAATATTGGCATCATAAATGATGGCATTATTCACGACTAGCGGACGTCACGCGGTTTCACCCGCGTAGCTCTTGTTCCTGTAGGAACATGGGAATAAAATATAGCCTATGTTCACCGGGAATAGCGTAGCTTTCCAACAGTGAAAGAATTTTTCAAATCGGTTAGGTAGTTTCATAGCCTATTCAATGCAAGCAAACAAACAATAAAATCGTTCCACTTTATAATATTGGTATAGATAGTCGAATAAGAAATCACTCGTTACGTACGAGCAGTGCTTAGCACAGCCGCGTTACAGTACTCACTTTTTGATTTAGTATTTGCTTTCTTAACCTCACTTTTTTTGTATAGTAAGCGCCATCTGCCTTTAGTTTTAGTAAATATGTGATGCTTACGAAGGTACAAAATTTTGTAAAAGCTCCCGACATTCAATGGTTTTCATAACTTGCGCCAATCTGAAGATTTGCTAGTATAGCTGGTATAGCTAGATATATTTAAAACAGTGCAATACAGATTCAACAAACAATAGACTAAAAAAAACGTGTAAGTATGGGCTAGTCAAACTCGCCCACCAAGGGTTCCGTACAACCGTCGCACAGTGGGTCGAAACGGCTATTTGAGAGACATAGGATTTTATAATACTTTATATAATAAAAAAAAACATCAACGTCAACTATGTCAACCGGTCTAACAAAAATTATATAATTGTTTTAAATAACAATTATATAATTTTGGCCCACCTAAGGCTTGGTTTTAAGTAATATTTAAGTCTAAATGCGATTTATCTAATTATATTTGTTATTTTTTCAGGCTGAAAATTATTTCTGGTTTTGCTGGCTCCTCCGCATGCGCCCGGCGCCCGGTGTGACAGAGCGTCAACTCGAACGTCAAAATTATTTTTATTGTATTTTTATTTGTGTTTGTTTTTGTAGTTTCTGTTTTATAATATCTAATAATAAGTAAATGCAAAGCTTGACGCAATCGGAAGATGGTACGTCACTTTATACTTTTTCTTGTTCCATTTGTTTAAAGTCTTTTAAAAGTGCTCGAGGACTTCGTATACATATATCAAAATTACATAAATGCCACAGCCAAAACTCAACAACGTTACTTTCAGATAATTTCGCACAACCTCATGCTTCTATTCCATCTGATAGTAACCCTTCTGGCACGCCTCTTCATCACCTTTTGAGTAATTTAAAAAATAATGTAAGTTTAGTTAAACGAATTCCTCGTGGTGCCAGGATCTCTGTCGCTACACTTTTGTCTCAATTTATAACGCAGTGTTTGGATAGTAATAGCATTAAAAATTGGCAAAATCTTTTGCTATTTCCTTATAAAGTATTACATGCTAAATTTTGTGACGAGACTATATCTTTCACACAAAAAATTAAAAATAATTGTTCTAACCCCACACTTCCGACTCAAAATTGCTGTTTTACTGGAAATTATAACAAAAAGATTTATAATGTTAACAAGCTTGTAGAAGCAAAAGTTAGCGACGGAGATTTAAAAGGAGCCGCACGTCTCCTGTTTTCAAGTGATGTACTGTCTCCAGATACAACAGATACCCTTACGTCTTTACAGACAAAACATCCCTCAGCTCCAGTCTCGGACTACGTTCTGGACCCGCCTACATCACCCGATGTGTGTTTACTTGCACAGGATAAGGACACAGTGAGTGCGATTAATGCTTTTAAAGTCGGATCAGCAGCTGGTCTTGACGGTCTTTCTCCACAACACCTAAAAGACCTAACCTCTCACTGTGTGGGTGATGCAGGTAAGCACCTCATCGGTTGTTTAACAAAATTAGTAAACCTCATGCTCTCTGGTAACATTAACCCTGAGATCGCTCCTGTTATCTATGGAGCTAATCTCATTGCTCTCACTAAAAAAGACGGAGGAGTCCGTCCTATTGCTGTTGGGTCCACTTTTAGGCGTTTAGCATCCAAAATTTCTGTCCGATACATCTTGTCAAAATTACAACAAAAATTTGAACCGACTCAATTAGGGTTTGGTACCAAAGGTGGGTGTGAGGCGGCGGTCCACGCTTTACGCACCTACCTTAATAAAGGTGAGTGTGAGGTTTTGCTGAAAATTGATGTCAAAAATGCTTTTAATTCGGTAAACCGTGACATCCTGCTGTCAGAAATTAGAAGCAATGTTCCTGAAATTTATAACTATTTACTTAACTGTTATCACGAACCTTCCAAATTAATGTATAAATGCAACGAACTTTCTTCTGAAGTCGGTTGCCAGCAGGGTGATCCCCTCGGACCAGCCATTTTCAGCCTAGCCATTAACCCCATCATTCAAAATTTAAAGTCAAAATTTAACGTCTGGTATTTAGATGACGGGACTCTTGGAGGTGATGCAGTTTCTGTTCTGTCAGATCTTATAGAAATTAAAAATAAATTTCATTTAATTGGTTTGGAATTAAATTTTAATAAGTGTGAATTATATATTCATAATAATCACATTAATTCGGAACTCGTTGAAAAATTCAATTCCCTATGTCCGAATATTAAAATTGTTAGCAGAGAGAATCTTTACCTCCTAGGGTCCCCTATATTTGAAGATGCTATTCCCGAGTTAATAGCACAAAAAATTTCAAAATTTGAATCCAATGTAGATCGGCTACATTCTATTAGTTCACATTACGCAATCACAATTCTGAAATTTTGTATGTTTGTTCCCAAATCTATTTATTTGCTTCGCTGTTGTCCTTTTTGGAAACATCAAAGTCATTTATTTTCTATTGATTCGCTAATCAAATCTTCTTTGGAATCAATTCTCAATATACAACTGAGCGAACAATCTTGGTCCCAGGCATCTCTTCCCATTAAATATAGTGGGCTAGGGATCCGCAAAATTTCTAGTGTGGCTTTGCCAGCCTTTTTGTCATCTGTACATGCCACGTCGAGTCTCGTAGGTAAAATTCTGACGAATTGTCTTACAGACTATGAGACGACTGGCCTTACAGATGCCAAGAATGCTTGGCTAATGGCTTGTCCGGGACAAAATTTACCCACCCATCCAAATTTACAACGGAGCTGGGACGACGCTATGTCAAAATTAACCTTTGACTCCTTTTTAAATGCTAGCTTAGGCCCGGATCGGGCCAGATTATTAGCGCTCAGTAGAAAGGAATCCGGTGATTGGTTGAAAGCTTTCCCTACAGCCAACACCGGAACTTTTTTGGAACCGGACATCCTAAGAATTTCAGTTGGTTTGAGACTTGGCGTCACGCTTTGCGCTCCACATCGATGCCCCTGCGGTTTTAACGTTGACACTTTGGGGCATCATGGTCTTTCATGTTTAAAGAGCGCAGGCCGCTTCTCACGCCACGCTGCGCTGAATGACATCATCCGCCGTGCTCTTGCCACCGCCAATGTGCCTGCGCTCTTAGAGCCAAACGGCGTTTTCAGGGACGATGGCAAGAGACCGGATGGTATAACTTTGATACCGTGGGAGATGGGTCGGGTCCTGGTGTGGGATGCAACTTGTGTTGACACTCTAGCCCCGTCCCATCTTCCTAAAACAAAATTAAAAGCCAGTGCAGCAGCGGAAGCGGCTGAAAATATTAAAATTAATAAATATAAGGGTCTCGACTCATCGTATCGTTTTTGTCCAGTCGGTGTCGAGACCCTAGGTCCATGGGGTCCCAATGCGCAAAAATTTTTCAAGAATTTGAAAAAGCGCCTTGTGGAGTCAACTGGTGACCCAAGGGCTGGCAGTTTTCTCGCTCAACGAATAGGCATTGCTATTCAAAGGGGGAATGCTGCTAGTCTTTTGGGCACAATGCCACGGGGGCCTTATTTAGGTTTAGTTTAGATAGTAATAATGTAAATATAGAAATGTAATAATTATGTTTCTCTGTAATTTTTAACAATAAATGTATATAATACGGTAATATAATATGGTATTAATTTCCACTCGATACCTTCTCGCGTTCACCAGATAAAATTCGTGACAGACAGACGGTTGGATCGTGGAAAGTGATCCTATAAGGGTTCCATTTTTTCCTTTAAGGTACGGAACCCTAAAATACGATTTTATAAACTTTTTAAAAATCAAGCAGCCACATAATTACAATAGTCCAAAGTTCAAACTCATAACTTATAATTTAAATGGCTTCGGTAAAGGCCCCATTATTGTTCCGTTGGCTGAAAACGAACAATAATTCCTTTCTGGGACTCGAACCCGTGTGCTACTAGTAAAACAATCAACTCTTGTTAAAATAAGTTGGTCTGGTGTATGGCTCAAGTTACGAGAAACAGAGGCGAGGTCACAATTCTAAATTAAGTTCAATGAATATGTTTTTTCAGATGAATATGATCTAGAGTTTATCTGTTACCGTCACAATTTTTTAAAATTTTTCGAACTCCTTAGCTGTAGTAAACTACAGCCATCGTTTTTTTTTACGTGTGCAAACCCATTATGGATGCTAAGCCGGACTCTTACGAACTATAATCACACGGTGTCCCACAACTGTCTAGAGCCGGGAGCCCCAGGAAGCCCTTGAAAGGATGTCCAACTACAGTCATCGTATCATATTTTTATGTGATTTATTTCCAGGTTATGGAGAGTTTCCTACAGTGCACACTGCACTGTAGGAAATTTGTGAAGGATTCAAAGAAAATTTTTCATCAAACACATTACCTTTTATTTTCATTAATATTGAAAAAAATTTTTCAAAGAACGAAGATTTCTTTTATTTTCTTTAAGTCGGTCCGAGCTTTAAACTACTACCGAAAACTTTATTTATTTTCACAACTTTCAGTAGAAGAAGAAATATTGTCCCCAATAAATCCAATCATACATTATCTAACAGTCGTCTACCCATTTCATACAAGTACACAATGGCGCCACTACCCGTTCTAACAGTACACAATTGCGCCACTACCCGTTCCAACAGTACACCATTTATCATTGTTATAAGCTTATAAATTGATTGCCCTTCCATTTTTATATAATAACCTGTCACTAGTATAATGTACCGCGACGTTCCTATCGTACGTGATTTGTATTTTAGAAGCCGATTGTACGCTTCATGTTTTTACAATATATGCAGATATTTACCCGGGGCTCTCAACCATAGGCTGTTAGGCGTTACGTGAGGTTTTTTAGTCGGTAAGAGTCCGGCATAGCATCCTACGAGGATTTTCCCTCACAATAAAAAAAAAATATATGCAGATATTTTTATGGAATTATGTTTAGTGCCAAATTATGGTAAACTCATATCGTGGGTAATGTAATTATCTACTGGTTTATACATATTGGTGAGTTTGACTGTATGTTTTTAGTTATCTACTCTTTAAAGAAAAAATGGCTGATATGAGTAGTAGTAAAATATCTTAACGATATTTTCTTGTACGAGTCGATGTATCACTACTTGTCTATTTTTTAGCAGTTTAGGCGCTATCAATAGTAATGTCATAATAACTTTTCTTCTCGAACAGTAACCTGCGGCGACCTCGTAGGTCTTATAGGTAGTTTACATCAGGAGATAGCCATATGTCATCGCTGTAAGTTTCGTTTAGGCAATGGAGTTCGCAGTTACAAGTTGGCATATACTTTGCCCCAGACATATTTATAAAAGCTTATTGCTGTCGTGACAGAACTCTTAATTCCTTTCTGTTTAATACCACTGGACACATTCTTAGAACAGAAATAATTTTGTTTCTTTGTTATTTAAATGGCTGAATCAATTTTCACGTTTTCTCCAGAAAACACGCAAAGAAAAGTAATTTTCAGTAACATTTATTGGTTAAAGGTTGCTATAAATTTCCGAAATATTATTTCTCATCTTTCTAAATGCTAAACTAAACTATAATAACGATTTAAACCCCATCAATCAAACTAAATCATAACAGGAAATCGAACCCGCTCCCGCTCATAGTTTGAGCCATTCTCCATGAATATTAGGCGATGAGTCACACGTAACACCAGTAGCTGTAAGTTTCCATTGTCGGCTGTACGTACGTCATACGTTACGTCATTGCTGGAAATAGATTCAGGGAACTAGGTAGCTATGTACCTAAAGCTTTTTGATAAGGTTATGAGATTAATACATGGCCAGATATTTGTAAAGTGAAATTATTTATGTTTTGTCGCGTGATTAAATTTCAGCAAGGATTATAAATTTCATGGACTGATGAGTATATTGGATCTCGTCATTGTATATTTTGTATCAATCAAGTATCGCACAAACGTGAAACAATATTTGGAAATTGAGTCCTAAGTAAGTGAGTGGTGTAAGCCCTAGCGACACATCTGCACCAAAAATGTCTGTCGTCTGTCTCAACCGAGAAAAGGACTCCATTTTGGTATTGTGTTTGGTCCAAAGTAATAGGTAGCTAACAAAGACGTTTTACAATCATGTCCATCCGAACCTAACCCACCAATATCTATGGTGGGTACTTAATATTATGCCTACCCACCCACGCAGAAAATTTTCAAACCATTCAATCAACACTCAAAAAGCTGACAAAAAAATTGTAAATATATTACTAGAAAGTCTCTGGACTGATTGAAGAAGTAGAACGGTACATTGTTTAAGAGGTCGTTGCCTTTCATTGGGAAGTGCCCGTTTTATTTTACTTTGAAATTTAACGGACTTACGAGTATTTCTCCTGTTCTCTGGTTATAAAAATGGATAAAATGAATATCCTTTTTTTTTAACGTGAGGGTATCGTTCCTTATGGGTGCTATCGTCTAACAACTTCTACCGTCACGGGACTTCTACCGTCTAACAAAACCTCACGTATCCTGCCTAACAGCCTACGGTTGGAAGCCCCGGGTAAGCCCCCGGAAGGATACCCAAGGACTCCCACCAGTGAATATCCTAACTTTCGCATAGTACTAAAAGGTAGTAGTTTGTAGCATATCCTACAAATTACTATGAGTAAACTGACATCTTTGGTTTGATTTCATTTATGATTTGATTTTTTTTATTTATTGCTCTAGTAAAAATAAGTACAACGGAGACGCACTCAACTATCGTACGCCACCTAATATAAAAATTACATATCTTAGTTATACCGACAGCTATTACACTAATAAATTATTATCTTCATAAGAAAAGTTTGGAATATAATTATAATAATTATGTAGGTATGCAAGATTCTGAGTATGACGCTACGGAGAACGTTTTTCGTAGACCTGCGGGCCTAAAAAGGCATATTATGAAACATATATTTTGAAATACAGAACATACAAAGCATACCAAACATTTTACGTTTCATAATATGAAACATATAATGTTGCCTTTTTAGGCCCTCAGACCACAAAGTAACTATTTTGTAACATTACTATTTGCGGGTAGTCACATACTGCAACTATTTATTTCAAAATGGCAATAGGTTCACCTATGGAAATACTACAAAGTGGTTACCCATCTGAGGATCAGCCATTGCGAAAGTTATTGGGTGTGGCTAATAGTACTTCTATTAATAACTAAAATACAACATATAAAATTAGGCCAGTAAGTACTGTATCTGTCAAGATTATACTCCATTTTTATTTGCAAAGTAATAGATGTCCATTATAATTTGTAATTGAAAAAAATATGATAAATAGTCAAAGGTTTTTGTGACGAGGACGCTATGTAAATTTACTACGAGTATTACAAAATAATGTAACAAATAGACGGTGGTATAGTTTTTATAAGCTCATACTTAGTGTGGCCACAAAACTAGCAAATAGGTAAGCATGCCTATTTTTAATCATCCGATGACTCTGTGTATTGTGGCGTAAATTAGGAGAGGCCTACGTCCAGCAGTGGACTGCGATAGGCTAATTTCATTTGATTGATTGATTGACATGACGCTGCTGGAGTATTGTAAGAATGATGATAGCCAAAGAGAATTTTATCAGATGACGCTGCTTGAGTATTGTAAGAATGATGATAGCCAAAGAGAATTTTATCAGATGACGCTGCTTAAGTATTGTAAGAATGATGATAGCCAAAGAAAACTTCGTCAGATGACTCTGCTGGAGTATTGTAAGAATGATGATAGCCAAAGAAAATTTCATCAGATGACTCTGCTTGAGTACGGTAAGAATGATGATAGCCAAACAAAATTTCGTCAGATGACTCTGCTTGAGTATTGTAAGAATGATGATAGCCAAAAAAACATTTCATCAGATGACTCTACTTGAGTATTGTTAGAATGATGATAGCCATAGAAAGGGGGTTACTACAAACAAAAGAGCATTAAGATGGAAGTAAAAAGCTATTGACGGGAGCCCTAGGATTTTTCTCCCTAGAGCTGCCAGCACTAGGCAGATTTTATGACACCGTGTGGTTTTTAGCCTAAAAGAGAGGTAAATTTACTAACGTAGAAAAGTTACACCAGGAAACACACTTTTAAAATTAATATTATATTTCTTGATCCCTCAAGAAGTTGAATTTTTACTTTACGTAAAGAGAATGATTAAAATTCATTATTTTTACCTCAATCAGATGATTGTATTGTCGAATTGTGCGACTGACAAATTTGATTGGTGAATTTCAAAAGATCATAGCAGATCTTTAGTGGAAAAGCACCCTAATAGTGGTACAATTTGAACCCGAGAGCTCAACAATAGTACCAGCTTATAGTTCCTCTAAGCCACCAAGGTACCTACTAAAGTCCAATCCTACCCGATCTGGCAATAATGAAAACATGTCATGTTTTGACAATCGTTGTCTAGACAGATAAGTAGAAAAATATAGTATGACAAATCATTGATTTTTTTACTATCCTGAGTATAGGTATTTTAAATGAAAATAAACTGTAGTTGGTGTCGAGATGATTGTAAGAACACTGTATGACTTCCGGATACTGGAATATAATCAGGGTGAATACTCAATTGCAAGTAACTATGGATATATAGGATCAAATGTGTTTGTTTACATTTTTACGCAAAGCTATTGAAATATAGTATACGTACCTTATAACTATAAATATTGTATGAAGATAAATGACTATGGTATGACGTAGTAATTATAGTTTACGAATAAATTACTATGTATGAACTCTCAAAGCGTTTGTACATTTAGAGTGTCGAAATTTTAATGATAGATAATGTAATCTCTACTAACGATATAAATACAAAAGTAACTCTTGTCTATCTGTTTGTTACGCTTTCACGTATAAACCACTGAATTCTAATGAAATTTGGTTCAAAGATTGATTAGAGTTTAGAAAACTACAAAGGTATCTAAGCTATAGCCGGCTCGCTCTTAGTTTGCCGCTAGCATAGAGGCTGGTATAGAAGCGTAGTATGAGAAGCGACCGGCAAACTTAGAGCGAACGGGTAGTACTTTTAATTCTGTATAGGAAGGTCTCTGTGGTAAACTATTGTGGAAAAACTTAACCAAACGAATGCAACCGCGGGCATTAGCTAATAACAAATAATACGTTTAGTAACATTATTTAGTTTTCGTGTATAAATAAGCTGTTTGAAAACCCTTCGGGGTATATTGTCAGGTAATTGAGTTATTAACCCATCTAATACTCGATTTAGAAAATCTCTATACAAAACAGAGGTGAGGAGTTCATTGAAGAATGTGGTTTCGAAAAATTGCCGATTTCACTTTTACATATTCATTATCATTATATGTCTACTGCGGTAAAGATAAGAATACTGCGACTAAAATGCCTTACCACACTCAAAGGAGTTTAAAAGGCACTTTAGGCGTTGACCATACTAGATCTACCTTTTTTTGGCGTGGTGAAATGCTGTTGGGAAAGTCACCGCCCTATTGTGGGACTCCCAGGTTTTAAGAGAGCCTGAAGAAAAAAGAAAGATGGCCAAGGCGGTGTCGTGTCTCTTTACCCTTGATGAAGTGGAATAGTACCCCCCCCCCCCTCCCCCTCCAATAGCAGTGGGGTAGATGACAGTGCATCGTGGGGTTTTAAAAAGAGGTCTTAAGAGATGTTAGACCCACCTCTTTTGAAGTGCAGGATAGACTGAAGCTAAAGGTTGAAGAGAGAGAGAGAGAGAGAGAGAGAGAGAGAGAGAGAGAGTGGAAGCTAGAAGCTAGAGGTTGTTTGTCACTACATAGAGATGTGTATTCAAATGTTACAGCACGATACATACATGGCTCATAGGTATTTTAAAATCTACACGTGTTCCGCATTGATATTTAAATATTGCTTTATAAAAGCCGAAAGACTCTCCTCACAAGGAAACTGGTAATACACGTTGAAAAGAACCCACTTATGTAGTAATAGGATCTTTGTATTTGGAGAGAACGAAAATACAAAAAATCTTTTAAGTTCGTGACGGGTTAACGCTATGTTGGGTTCGGTAGAGGATTATTTGGACTGGATTTAAACTTCAAAAACATTCTACTTCGAAAAGTTCTTGGTACTTTTGCATCGTTCGACTATTAAAGCGAAAACTTTTAAGGTCTAGCTTTCTATGAGATTTTTCGTCGTTAGTTAGGACTTACGACGAAGAATCTCTTAGAAAGGTAGACTATTATAAATTTTAGTTAGTGGTTTTAGTAGAAGGAAATAGGCTTCCTACTGCAAATTATGCCCTGAAAGAACCGTGTAGCTTAAGGCAGGGACTTTGTCGTTTTAGTCGGTTTGAGTCCGACGTGACATCCGTAAAGATATCCATACGTTAAACAATATAAAGCGTAAGTTATCTGCGTGACTTTTATATGCAACTAGATGATGCTTGCGGCTTAGCCCGCGTGAAATTCGGTGCCCGTTCCTGCTTCCCGTGGGAACATTATCCCGGAATGAAAAATAGCCTATGTGTTATTCCAGACTATAAGCTATCTTTTTTTCAGCCGTTAGAGCGTGATTGAGTAACAAACATTTAAAAATCTAAACATCCAAATAACCTCACAAACTTTCACATTTATAATATTAAGTAGGATTATTCACGTTATAATCAGCTTTATTAACTCAAACTCAAACTCAAACTCAAAAAAAAACAGTTATTTCGCATAATCCTAATACATAGGCACTTGCGACACGTCAATGAATACAATGCAAATAGTACCACCAGTTCGGAACGCGGAACGTATCTATCAGTTCAATATTTCCTACGGAACCTTAAAAATGAATAGGTAGTACTTGTATTTGGCTGCCTAATGGCACGAGTATAAGTAAAGGTACGTTTTACATATCGTACGAGTCGATCAGACCTACACAAAGACTTATCTGTGTATATATATATATAGCAGCTGTAGGTGTAATGTGTGCGCGGAAAAATAGAATCAACCCAGAAAGACTTGGTTTGAAATTATAGACGACTAGAGTACGCTACGCGGTTTCATCCGCGTAGCTCCCGTTCCCGTGGGAATTCGGGAATAAAATATAGCCTATGTTCACCGCAAAGAGTGTAGCTTTCCAACAGTGAAAGAATTTTTCAAATCGGTCCAGTAGTTCCGGAGCCTATTCGTTACAAACAAACAAAAAAACAAAAAAACAAATCTTATCTCTTTATAATATTAGTATAGATGACATACTGGTGACATATAATTATTGTCCCACGTAATAGGTATGTGGTGAGCAGTAAGCTTATGGCCGCGTTGAAAATGGACAACCCGCAGCGCTGCTAAAATTTTTCAAGCCGCCTTTATGGACTTACATTTAATTTAATAACTGCGCGTTTACGGAAACCCTTAACATAAGAAATATCAAAAAGTGGTCCACCATCCTTCCATCTTTCTGAATAAATAAGAAAATCTGTGAATGTGTATGTTTTTGACTCCTTCACGCTCTAACGACTGAACGGATCTGGCTTAAATTTGGTACAGGGATAGATCATAAACCGGGGCATCTTTCCGAGGAATTACCCGGGGCTCCCAACCGTAGGCTGTTAGGTAGGATACAAGTATCCTTAGTCCAGCATAGCATCCACGTAGGAAAAGTATAGTTTATAGTCTGGAATAACACATAGGCTACTTTTTATCCCGGAAATAAGGTTCCTATCGGACGGCCAAAATTCCACGCGGGCGTCATCTAATTATTGATATTTTTATTAGAGTTATTTTCATCACAAAACCAAACCATTTTACAAAAATATATACAAAGGGTTAAACCAAATAAGGTTTATATTTTGCAAAATTAATGGCAAAAGCTCTACATTAAATCGTTGAAAGCAAACGCGCTTCAACCGTTATTAATTCTTGGATGAACCCCTATTGAGGTAAAATTGTCTTCTAAACCCCTTTGTAGAATAACGTTTTATTTAATAACTGAAATTTCTTTTATGGCTGTGAAATAATCGGTGTTTTAAATGATAATTATGTTTGTTGAGTAACGCTACGTGGGTGTGAAGAATTCTTTTGATGTCTAAATGGAGTATTTTACGATATTTGAGCACAATTTACGATGGGGTATAAATAAATAGGTTGTTAAATGTTATAAGAAGAGTTTGTATCTATCTTCCTGTTCTGTATGCAGTCACTATGTCAAGCAACTTATGCTATGGTTTTTTTAACGTAAGGAAAATCCTACAGGTATGATATACCGGACACCTACTGATAAAAACCTCACGTATCCTACCTAACAGCCTACGGTTGGGAGCCCATGGTAAACCCTCGGAATGATACCCCAGGAACTTCCAACAGACCTACGGCTACCACTGCAACCTCACCTATGGGGGGTTCGAATGCCACCCCGCGTCTTTGGGGGTAGTTTTGGTGTAATCCCGCTTCTTAGGGAGGGCCGTGCGTGAATCTCTCACATCACGTCTAGGGCCTGCTTCTGTAAAGACGGTGAGCAGCCCCCTCATCGTCCTCAGGCCTCCGGTCATGGAGGCCGATAGTCTTGGGCAAAGACATGTCTCCCGCTCCCTCCCCGCTCCTCTTTCACGAACATGACCTGCTCACAGAAAGAGGCAGCGGAGTCTCACTTACTCCCGCTGACTCGCACCATGGTCTCGAGCGAGAGAATAAGCATATTACGCTACGGATAGTCTTTAGATTAGTTTAGATGCTTGACTAGCATCATTTTTAGTAGTAGCATTTCTGTTTCCAAGACTATCCTTTCGTACTTCGGGAGGTAGGTATGTTAAGCCGTTGGCAAATAACAAAATACCAATAGTAAGTACCCTGTCACTGTCCGTTGAAACGCAGCAATATGCTCATCACATAGCGTGGGACAAAATACAACCAGCAAAATCTGGGCGTATAATCCCTACCTACCTTTTTGGCAAAGACATGACTATAAATAAATGTAGGTATGTAAAGTATATGTGGATCACCAAAGTACAAAGACTTTGCTTGGTTTTATTCCAACATGATCTTGTTTAATTCCAACCTCACCATTATTTCAAGTGGTTACAATCCCTAGGGTTCGTAACCACTTGTATCCCTACCAAATGTAAAAAAGCCCACACAGACGAAAAATAAATGAACTTGAGTTCCAGAATGACAATTAGCAGATACCGCAGCTTCTCTACTAAATGTGTTACAATTATAATGCTACGAAAACATGTTCAAATAGATAGGTATGTGCTTTATGAACAACAATTTATTTATATTCACCCAAATTGGAATACAGATTTTGAAACGTACCAAGGGTGGCCTAATCGATAAGTATTCATGTTTAATAATATCTAAACATGGAACGACCTGCCAGCACACGTGTTTCCCTCATCATACAATCCCAGGTTCTTCAAGAGGAGCGTGAAGAGGCACATAGGGCCGTCCAACTTGAGTACCACTGTCAGAAGTGGCCCCCAATCGCTAGATGCGTCACAGCTTTCCATCAGGCTGGCAAGGCTTTGGCGAGCTAAATATTAAAAAAACAAAGTGGCATTTTTACAGACCACCTTTATTATATGAACAAATATTTTTATACAATACATACATACATAAAATAATATAAAAAGAGTTGCTCATGTACTTTATGTTTCACACAAAAGCACTTATTTCGTGTGACGTGTAAAAACAAACTAGAATGCAGAACAAAACTGAAAATAAATAGTATTCATGTTTAATAAACGGAACAGTTGCAATTTTAAATTCTACGAGCTTCATCAGTGTTGCTAGCTTAAAATATAAACGTTACGCTAACGCTCTGATTTAAAGCTGACTTGCGAATTCGTTGGAAATGTTACCTACTTTTGAATTGAAAATACAGTTTGGGTATAAATTGATCTAAGCTAAGCGATTATAATTTTGGTTGAGATGGGGCCTAACCCGATCGTCATGGGTCCAAGCAAGTGTCACCTGCAATTGGTGTTCATTTCTTTTTAAGTCTGGAAATCCTCATAGATGCTTGCCTGACTCTTACAGACCAAAAGCACTCGGTGCTCTTCCACTGCCTACGGCCGGGAGCCCCCGGTAAGCACTTGGAATCTTATCCAGGGCTCCCGGCCGTAGCCTAGCCTGTCCTACTTCTAACACAAGCTATACATATCTATATATTATTTTAAAGGCGAGCCGTGAGAGTTGTCAACGATCCTATGCTTACAGGTGATGTGGAACCTCTTCGCGACAGGAGAGACTTTGCCTCCTTATGCGTGTTCTACCGCCTGTATAATGGTATGTGCTCTGAGGAATTGTTTGATATGATGCCCACGGCTACGTTCTATCATCGCACCGCTCGCCACAGACAGGGAATCCATCCTCACACTCTACGTCCGGAGCGTTTAGATCCGATAGGGGCTTTCTTCCGCGCACGCTTAGGTTGTGGAACGATCTTCCTGCCTCGATTTTCCCAAACGCCTACAGTATGGGGTTCTTCAAAAGGGGTCTTAGAAGGCTTTTACAGGGTCGGCACCGCGAGAGTGGCGCCTCTGGTGTTGCAAACGTTCATAGGCTGCGGTGACCACCGGTCCTCCTGGTGGGTCGTATACTTGTCTGCCGCCTTAGTGGTATAAAAAAAAATACAGCTTGTTCACCTTATTGGTAAAACTACTAGTAATTTCGATTGTCTTCTATATTGAACCTTATCTCTTAAAAGACAATCAAAAAGATAAGTAAGTACATTCTTTAGCTTCTGCCACTATTGTTAACGAGTAGGTACCTACCGAAGTGACAATATAGATAAGAAAAAAAGTAATTTCGAAAACCATGTTACTTATAACTTAACTTAAAAGCCTTCTCAAGTAACATTCGTTTCTCCACGTTATCTATTCCGATAGCTAAACGACACTTTTCTACTACTATAGGCACAGCTGGTGATAATAATGAAAATACCCACATACCATTAAATTTGTGTTCGGAATCATAAAGTCAGCGCTATAATCGGGGACCGTTATGATGACGCAATTGAGTTTTCAACAAAGAGTATTTTGCATATTATGTATATCGACGCATCTGGGCCACGCTGCACGTGTCCTTACTACAAGAAACATTCTGTATTATCTCAAAAACATTGAAAAATAGACCTTATTTCAACAGACAAAGAGTTATAAACAAATTTGTTGACAACAAATTGGTTAAGAAATCGACAAAGCTCATTTTGTAATTGTTGAAAAAGCTATATTCGAATGTAGACTTTATCGACTTCTTTACAAAGTTCAGTTTGATTCTGTAACATGATACAAGAAGACGACACGAAGAATGGACTTTTGAACTGAATGAAGTCTTTAAAGGTACAAAATGATTATTATATCGATGTAAAGTTTGACTGGAGTGTGTACGTCTGGACTAAATTATGAATATTGATGTAGGTTCTTATTTAAATATGTCTGGTATCGTGAAAGTTTGACAGATAAGTTATTACGGTTCATTTCAGTTCAAAGGATCATATCACAAAATGGCGACCGCGATTGTTATTTTATATGTGAGATAAAAGTGTTCAATGGTACTAAAAGGCTGCAAATATTTTGGAGATAGGTACAGGAAAGGGGAAGAAAAGAGAAAGAAAAACAAGAAAAAAGAAAAAGGGATATCTATACTAATAGCTAATAATAAAAAAAGGTAAATTAAGGTGGTGTATTTGTGACGCTGTAAGGGTTAATCTTTGAATCTTCTGAGCCGTATTACATTGTCCTAAGCTACATGTAATCTAGATAATAGGCAAATCTAGAAAGTGTCTAAGTAATTCACCTTTGACTGTAGTAATTTGTGTAACTGTACTGCGTGCGTAAGTAATCAGGAGACTTTCTATAAGAGCTTTTGGGGAAAGCTCAAAGTATTCAACAAGAAAAAAATATATTGATTTTTCTCTTAATTTGAGTGAGTAACAAAAATCAGCCAAGTCCGAGTCGGAGTCGCGCAAACAGGGTACCGTACATAAATAAGACAAAACAATCCTTTAATTTTTTTTTCTGTTTTTTTAAAAGAAGAACAGAAAATTTGTTTATTTAGGATCACAACATTCACAACGCACATAAAATAAAATAAAAACCCTAAAAGCAATTACCCTAAACCCTAAAACAAATTAATAAACGCAAAAAAGAGAAGCAATAAAAAACCATAAAAATGCTCAAACCTACAACCTGGAGCTACAGCCACGTTCCTCAACAGTTACTCATGGGCTCAGGAGACGGTCAAGCGTTAATTTTAGTAGGTTTTAGTTGTTCTTTGCAGCAGAAATGACTACATTATCTGTGTACATTTCAACGGTCTGGCTATAGCGGTGACAGACAGAAAGACGGAGTCAATCGAGGTTTCAATTTATCTAGTCTAAAATACTATCAACGAACCGACCAACAACCGCAACAGATCAATTAATTTACCTCGTCAAACGCTAGATAGATGACGCAGACGCTTCGTATAAATTAGACTGGGGAACGTCAGTGCGATTCTCGACCACACGACGTAAATGCGTGGACGGAAATTTACGGGTCAAATCTGTCTCATGTTTTGCTGCTCTTAAAATATGAGACAGATAACGTTTCACTCGAAAATTTCCGTCCACGCATTCATGTCTTATGAACTGAGAATCGACAGCCTGGGGTCCGTCTGGACAAACTTTATCACTTTGCTTATGCTTTGCTTCATATTTAGTAAAAGCCGTGTGTATAAGTTAGTTTACAGTACAGGAGATTTCCTTTTAAACACATTCAAAGTACATATTTAATAAGGAAAGAGCTTGTAAAGGGTGTTTTTTTTTCGAGGTATAGAACTTTGAAATGGAATAAAACAAAGGTGATTGTTTTTATTGATATGGAAATGACTTTATTCGAAAGGAAATCTTCTGGCATTATAATTTAAATATGATTTCTGGCATATAACCGCCAGGGCTGGCTCGGACGTAGTCTAATCTAGAGGTCCAATTTTCGATGACTTTCCCAACATTTGTGGCCGTATAGCGACAATATCGCTCCGAATGTTATCCTCCAAGTGGTCAATCGTTTCGGGCTTATCGGCGTAGACGAGCGACTTCACATATCTCCACAGAAAATAGTCAAGTGGCGTAAAATCGCACGACTCTGGAGGCCAATCCACGTGTCCAAAACGTGAAACTATGCGGTTACCAAACGTTTCCTTCAATAAATCAATTGTGGCACGAGCAATGTGACATGTTGCGCCGTCTTGTTGAAACCACTACTCCTGCACAACATGGTTGTTCAATTGATGAACGAAAAAGTCAGTAATCTTCGCTCTATAGCAGTCACGATTGACTGTAACATTCTGGTCAGCATCGTTTCTAAAGAAGTACGGACCAATTATTCCACCAGCCTATAAAGCACACCACACAGTCAGTTTTACTGGATGTAACGGTGTCTCAACATACACTTGAGGATCATCATCACCCCAAATATGGCAGTTTTGTTTATTGATGTATCCATTCAACCAAAAGTGAGCTGCACCGCTAAAGAAAATTCGCTTATGAAAATCACGATACGCATTTCGGAAAGAACCATGATTTTCAAAATAAATTTGCACAATTTGGAAGCATTGTTCAGGCTTCAGTCTATTTATGTTAAAATGCCAAACCATACTAAACATAAATCACTTTACAGCTGACAAAAATACCGCCGGTTAAAACAGCTAGGCCAACTTAAAGTTCTATACCTCTAAAAAAAACACCCGTCATTATCTTTCGCCCAGCTGATATTATAAATGTGAAAGTTTGTGAGAGAAGATATTATGTGGATGTTTGGATGTATCTTTCACACTCTATCGACTGAACGAAACTGGCTGAAATTTGGTATAGGTATAGATCACAGTTTGAAATAACACCTAAGCTTCTTTTCATTCAGAGAAAAAATCCAGCGGAGTTAAAATTTTGGAATCAAACTATAAGCGAAAAAGATATCTGAAATATCATCCTAAAATTATCTTACAAGAGATTCCTAAACATAATAATAAATATTGTTCCCTAAATTCCAAAAACAAGCAATTTAAATTTAAGGTAAACCGTTATTCAAATCTAATAGCAAACTAATTAGATACAAAGTTGCGGTAAAGCATAATTTCTATTTAATAATTAATGTTTTGTTTCGCACTTTCTATCGCTTTTGTATATACCTATTTCGTTATTACTGGCAAGTAAATTTGAATATAATTCGTCTAGCCATCATTTCTTTGTACTTATTTACATACATAAATGTTTGCCTCAAGAGTAAGGGTGTTTCTATGTAAATATCTATGCATTTAAATAGTATATTAGTATTAATATTCGTGATCTGATACCCATAACACATGCAGGTTATTCCTAGCCTACTTTGGGATCAGATAGTGTGAAATGTCCGTGAATATTTTTTTTTATACCGCTAGAGTGGCAGACAAGTTTTTTTTTATTTATTATTATTTTAAAGCCGTCTATTCCAAATGAAGAAAACACTCGATAGAGAAGAAGAAGATAAAGTGCTTCTATTTTGTTGGTATTTGCGGCATAGCAGAAGAATCAGAATATGTACTAGAAGAAAGGGACTCTCAAATGATTCGAACATGTTTAAAGAATAGATGGTAATAAAATGACAAAATTTATTTACAAAGCTAGAGTGAATAATTTAACCGAAAACCTTTCGAGAAAAGGCCAGTTCAAGAATATCCTTAACCGGAGAGCATGTATGAAAATACTTATGAAAGTAGAAGAAGCGAAAGTTGTATGCTAGTATCGTAACAAATGTAACGTCATAGTCTGTCTACTCCATTGGGAGACGGGCGTGATGTTGAATGTATGGTGTTGTGAGCTCAACAACCGTCTGACCACTTACCAAATCATCTGAACGCTCAATATGAGGTTGGGGAGGTTACCCCACCAGACCTGAAAGTTTCCTGCACTCTTCCACATCTTGTGTACGACATGACAAGCAGCATTCTGTAATACGACTCTTAGAGAAGTCAATAATAGGTACGTGTGTTATTGCTAAAATTAGGTAAGGTGATAGTTTTTATCAGTGCCGAACAGTCATATTGCTGATTATTTGAGAGAGAAATCTATGAGCAGGTCTAAAGAGCATAATATAAGATAGTAGGTATAAAATTCTTAAGACATTTATCTTTTAAATTATTACAAAAGTGTAAACATCTAACGGTAAACAGAATTTTAGAAAAATCCACAGGAAGAAGATTATTAATCCCAAAATCCTACAAATATTTATATCCTGGCGTGTTCTCAATTAAATATAATCAGAACGGTGGCTTCCACATAAAGTACAACATAGCACAAAGCTAATTTATACGTCCATTCCAAAAACCGGTCACATTACTCATAAAACCGAAGCCATAAGGTCTAAATTCGGATAATGGTAATTTTAACAGTAAAAATGTGGTTTAGTAGACTGATGTAGGACAAATGAGGACCAGCTTCAGATGATCTCTAAAGCCTCTTTGTGTTTGTACTTTCTGTATACATAGCGTTGCAACTAGAGGGGAGGCGTTGGTCTTGTTAGGTTGGACGTCGACTGATTTATTTTTCTTTGTTTGGTGGGGACAATGTTGACATGTCTTTTTTTAAATTTTTGGTTAGCGATAGAATAATTCGTGTCTGGCCAATGAGTAATGTCTTTTGTTTTGAGTGTAACATATATCATAGCGGGCAATTAATGAATTTGTTTTGTTCGTGCTTTAAAACAAGGTTTCACTATGAACAAGAACAATAAAGTTACAGCATTCGTTTTCAGAATGATACTAATATCCACCTTAACAGCCGGTTTATACTTATATATCTTGTTTTTTATACCACTAAGGATGCAAGAAAGGCATTCGACCCACTGGTAGTCACCATGGCCTATGGAGGTATTAAGCAATACCAGGCACTACACTCACGCTACCACCCCTATAAAAACCTTCTAAGAACCCTTTATAAACCTCCCATACTATAGTCGTTTCGGAGAACTGAGTCAGGGAGATCATTCGACAATCTAAGCGTGCGCGCGGGAGATGCCCTCGTATCGGATTTTGCCATGCTCAAGTTCTACGGACGCAAAGTGTGAGGATGAACACCCTGTCCATGACGTGGGCATCATATCAAATAAATCCTCCGAACATAAACCTTTGCACAGGCGGTAGAACATGCAGAGGGAGGCAAAGTCTCTCCTATCGCGAAGAGGGCCTTAACTTCCTTTTAAGGGGAGCGTCCGCAAAATGCACAAAAAGACATTTAGGATTTTGGAAATATTCAAGAACTTACTTAATTAAATGACACTAAAATGGAACCTTCAATTCTTAACAGATGAGACTACATTAACACCGTGCGCTTTTTACAAAATAATTATTTACTTGCGAAAAAACCTCTGAAAATCATCGATATTTACCTTTGTCAATTTGATTATTTCTGCTATTTCGATGATTTTTAATAAATTTGAGAGTTGTTTTTTCTAATGTAAATAATTATTTTGTAAAAAGCGCATGGTGTTATTGTAGTTTCATCTATTAAGAATTTAAGGTCCCATTTTAGTGTCATTTAATGAAGTGAGTTCTTGAATATTTCCAAAATCCTAAGTGCATTTTTTGCGGACTAGCCTCTTAATGCTATAGGGCTCTATCGAGATTTTGGAGGTTCAATTTAGTCTCACCAGCTAGTGGTGTAGCTGTTGACTTTTTTTTTTTTTTTTTTTTTTTTTTGTTGTTTAACGTGAGGGAAAATCCTCATGGATGTTATGCCGGACTCCTACCGACTAAAAAAACCTCACGTAACGCCCAACAGCCTATGGTTGGGAGCTGTAGCTGTTGACTAACGGAAGAGATGGTGGTAAAAAGATTGGCTGGTTTGCAAGCCAATAATCTTCGTAAACATCCTTGGAAGAAACCTAAAAAACTGTGATAGACTAATGCGTTTGTTTGAGGTCTTTTCTCAAAAATTCACAAAATCTTGACGAAGATCTCTATTTTGATGACAGCACTGAGCAGTATTCAAATATGATTAAAGTGCTCATCATATAATATCCCCTTTGTCCACAAAATCCATTAAAAAGATCCATCATGGATCTTTGTGGATAGGTATATCATGTCCACTGTAATACCTTAAAGTATTTTTATTAAAAAAAAGGATCTTTTAGAACATGCGACTGGAAAAAGATCCATTATAGGTTGTGGTAGATACCTATATGAAGAATATCTAAAAGTTAAAATGTATAAAATAATGGATGTAGTATTATGCGAAAAAGCGGTACCAATGCTAAACATTTTTTATGTAGAAATAGGTACGAGTAAAATATTATGTGAATCTAGTGTTCTTGGGTGAATATTGTGTGGGCGGCAATAGCCTCATTAAGTCACAAGAGACTTGAAATGTTGATTTGACTTGACTTGAAATTCAAACAACCCGATCCCAACTAAACGTCTTGTATCAGAATTGAATTCACGTCATCAGTTCAATTTCCGGGACTCAAACGCGTGACTCCCGATCATTATATGACGCCTTAACTAGACCACTACTACTTAAAAGACTTACAGTACAAACAAAGTAGTATCAACTTTAACGACCTAGAATTAAAGTCTATACTTGTTTGAACTTGTATTTTGAATGTACTTTAAATTAAGCTTGTCCCACAGTTCTGTTAACACGTACTACCTACCACGCTGTGCCAGTTTATCTTATCATGGTAATTAAAGCCTGCATACAATCGACAAATAACTAACAAAGCTTCCGAGTTCAGAACATTTTTAAAGAGAAAGAAACTCTCATCCGTTGGGATAAGACTCAGAATAGACTGCAGTTTTTCTTGTAGTTCAATATTTTTGTGTTGGTATCACTGGGGACTCTACATTACAATTTTATAAATCGAACTTTATTCAAGTCAGCGTAGAAGAATAAGAAAAATAATTCTTATTAAACACATAGATAGATTATTGTGTTCGTGACATTCATTATTTTCTTATCGTGTGGAAATCCTTAAAAATGTTATGCCGGACTAGAACCGACTAAATCCACACAGTCCCTAAGTATCATCTACCCTAGACTACCTCGGTGGCGCATTTGTTTGTGTAACCGCCTGCCGCACTGAGGCCCCGGGTTCGATTCCCGGGTCGGTCCAAATATTTGTGTGATCCACAAACGTTTGTTTCGGAGTTTGGGTGTTTTCTACGTATAATATGAATGTATTTAGAAATATATTATAAAGTATGTTCATCAGTCGTCTAGATCCCATAACACAGGCTTTTACTAGCTTAATTTGGGCTAGATGATATTGTGTTACCATTTTCACAAATATTTTTATCCGTCTATCCAGAAGCCCCGGATGCCCAGGGTAGGTACGTGATGTTCATTGTTATTCAAAACTAAACTTACCAATATCTCATCAAGTGCCACCTTGTAGCTAGGTATCTGTAAAAAAAATAATTCAATTACTCTATGTCACTGGCAGATAATAAATATATTGTATGTAACATTATTTAAGGACGTGTCGAGGGAAGTAGGGCGTAACAGAATTTCCATTTCAAATTTGGAACAACGCGCCCGAGAAAGCACTACCAACCTACAGAAAATGTAAGTAAATATTACTTTGATAAATTCCGACCTAAAAGTAGGGTTGCTACCTTTCTGGGTAAAATAAAAATATTATACACTAGTAAAATTATAGTCACGTCTTACTCCCTGAAAGGGTAAGCGAATGCAGTAATTGAAAGTACCTCCATAGGTACCTACCTAATTAATTACCTACCAACTTGTACGGGAAGAAAATTGTATGGAACCCTCGGCGGGCAAATTCGAATCGCCTTTGTACTGTTTTACCCAGTGGTGATCAATTATGAAGTTTTTTTTAATTGGTAACATTATTACCCTGTTATCCTGTTTTAGGGTTTCGTACCCAAAGGGTTTAAACGAGACCGTATTCATGAGACTTTGCTGTCCGTCTGTCTGTATGTGTGTCTGTCACAAGCTGTATCTCAGGAATCTAGATAGCTAGAGAGCTAAAATTTTCACAAAGGATGTATTTTCAAAGCTGCTTCTTTTGTTTTTTTTTTTCCGTGAGGGAACATCCTCATGGATGCTATGCCGGACTCCTACCGACGAAAAAACCTCACGTAACGCCCAACAGCCTATAGCAACCAATACAAAATCAGAAAAACTGTGGCCCTTCAAGGAACCCCTATTAAAGAACCCCAAACGAAATGGTTATCAAATGCTTTTCAATAGACTATATATTACAGATTCACATAAAGCTAGATCGAACCAGTTAAAGCTAGTTATACTTAAACACAATAAAGGTTTCAGGCCGATTCATTTAGCCTATTTCAAAAATAGACTGTTTTAATATGTTACAATGTAGGCTGACACATCGAGTTATAAATCTGAAGAACGCCTTTGTAATATTTTATTAATATTCACGACTATAATGATGAAGAGGTAAGTAGCGTTTATTCTAATCTAAGAATTATTTAAAGCAATATACTGAATGAGATAGTATAATTTCTTTCTGTCTCACTCTTCAACCATCAATCACATAAAGTACTGAAGATCCGGCGAGCAAAGCATAGCCTTAAAATTTAATAATAATATCTAGCCTATTTGAAGACCCTACCCCTAGTTAATATTTGTGCAAAATTTGAATCAAATCCATTGAGTACTTTTCGAGATCTTTCCGGACAAAGAAAAGCAAACAGACAAAAAAATTTCTAACTTTATCATTTTCGGCTTCGGTATCTTATGTTGAACACCCAGCAAGTTTTTTTTTAATATTTCCAATTTACAGTTTTGACTTTTCTATCTTTTTATTATACCTATGTACATTATAGGTACTGCTATTTGTCATCGTCCAAGCATCTTATCCATTATCCTTCCTCATCTTGACAGCAACAGAGAATTTCCCAACGACAGAATTAAAAAATAAAAACCAAACGCTTAGATAAATGATACTGATTTTTACCTAGGACTATTTTAAAGCAGTTAAAAGTTAAGACACTTTAAAAACTATGTGGCATAGATTTTTTTATCCTGCAACATCCCACCGAAGGCTTTGCCGGAGCTCCCAGACGCTGGCAGTTTTAGGGCGTTAATGGGTTAAGTCGTTAGGAGACCGGCATACCATCCATGAGGGATTTCCACACGAAAAAGAATGATTTCCTTGAAGAAACTAATACAATCGCTCTCGTAGAATTCAGTACGGTCAGAGAAGGTCGGACGGAAAGCAGTAACCTATTAATTATAAGTAAAAAGTAATTACCCGTTCGGAAATATCTATTATTTCAGGTGAAGCCTAGAAAAAATGGAGTCAGGATTATATTTACGTGAGAAAATCCTCATGCATGCCATGCCGGACTCCTACATCAGAAGAGGAGGCAACGTAAACCCTCGGACAAATTTCTTTAGTAGGTAAGTTAAGGGTAGTCTACCGTAAAAAATTTAGCATTCTTCGAAGGAACGAGTTTCTGATTAACGTTCCATGTTCTTAGGAGAGTGAGTCACAAATTTATTTATAAGATATCAAGCTACCAAAATAGAAATCAAAAAACACCTTTCAATTGCAAAAAGCAAAGCCTTAGACAGTTCTAACAAGGTCAACAATGAATACTAAAATAATATATACACATTTAAATCGTCGTCTCATTCCGTGCGTCATAGTCAGTAATGAACAAGTTCATTCATAAGTCGTGGTATTGCATAATGTCGCTTAATTCCCACGAGAGTATAGAACTGGTTTTAGTCCTTTAAATTATAAAGAGATGAATATAGAATATGAATACTTATTTACAGGAAGTAAAAGACAGCCAATTTTATTTTTACACTGTCGCGATTTATTACACTCATAGGTACTTATAGCATTTTCTTTCATGCACCGACGTTTCGGGCACTTTGTAGCGCCCGTGGTTGCGGTTGGTATATAAGTTAATAACATTTCACGTGAAGTTCCGAATTCTATAAGTATGAAAGACAGCCAAGTCAAGTAAATTACTAGCATTAATATATCTTCAAATTAGGTGACTGACTCGAGATCTACCTACTACATACCAAAAAAGCTAAAGTTAATAAAGATATCAAGTTTAATTTATCTATTAAACTTTCGTAAATGGACATCATTTAGAAACAACATTCTCAGTATCATAATTCTTAGACGTAACATAGGCGATATCTTTTAATACTACTGAGTAACACTTGAAATAAAACGAACATAATACTATCGTCAGTAAATTAAGGATGCAATGCAATGTGGTCCTCCTGACTTCTTCCGGGGCGGAGGCTAACCTAACCTATAAGTTCACCACGCACCTTACGACTAAAGAACGAGATCATGACGAAAAGAACGTACACTTGAAATGTATCGCCAAGCTGTATCTATAGTTTCGAAGTCTAAATAAACAGTAAAATCTTTCCAATATACTATATTATAAAGAGGATTTTATTGTTTATTTGCATTTAGGCTTCGAAACTATAGAACTGATTTGAAAAGTTCTTTCACTGTTGTGAAGCTACACTATCCCCGGCTATACAGAGTGTCCCACGGCTATAATAATAATAATAATAAATATTGTTGGACATTCTCACACAACATCATCTAGCCCAAACTAAGCTATAAAGCTTGTGCTATGGGATCTAGATGACTGATAGACATACTTATATATTTCTAAATACATACATATTATACATAGAAAACACCCACACTCCGAAACAAACATTTGTGGATCACACAAATATTTGGACCGACCCAGGAATCGAACCCAGGACCTCCAGCGCCGCAGGCGGTACCACTACCGACCACGCCACAGAGGCAGTCTACATGGAGGGAAAGTACCTTAAATATTTTAGATGGAACATTTTACTGAAAGAAGACATTATTTTAATTTTAAAAACAGCATTCATAGATTTTTAAATAATTTTATAATTCTATAATTCAAGCTACAAAAATAAAACTTGCACGTATTATTATAAGTATCCACCAAAGCAAGATCAAAAGATCGTCAAGGAGTAAAATAATCGAAAGAGTGCGACTTTGTATTTAACAGTATGGGACTTTTGTATTAAAAATGTTAAAATGCATGGTCTTCCTTTTTATTTTTGACACTATGTTACTTAGTAAAAAATAATCCTTGAGATGAAGCCTTTCGATCGGTATTATTTTTTCTCGTGTAGAGGGTTCGATTCCCGGCTCAACCATGTAAGTATTTAAAAATCTATGAATGCAGTTTAATTTTTATTTTAATTAAAATAATGCCTTCTTTCAGTAAATTGTTCCATCTACAATATTTAAGGTACTTTCCCTCCATGTGGCATAGCCGTGGGACGCCCTGTATGTTATTGCCTTATCCTCACGGGCACGGGAAATGCGTGGGTGAAACTGTGTGACCGCTAATTATTTTACAAACTTGGCTCATGCTCCACCACCACACCGCTAGTAAACGGAAGTAAAAAAGATTCGCAAAGTCTAAGCCAGAAAATATTCGCAGAATGTAAGTCACAAGCTTAATTTAGATCGAATATTTTAATTTTGCATTCCAATGACGTATTTATTTACATTTTTATCGAATTAGTCATGTTTTTTTATGAATAGAAGGAAATACCTATTTAGAATCATCGCGTGCCATACCTACTTTAAGTCGAAAAATATATATTTACTTTGTGATACACACGGTTATTTTAAGATTTCCCTCAAAATTCGTCAATCTGTATGGCGGCCGAAAGGGACCAAAGCTACCAAAATCTAAACGTCAGGGAACCAAAATTGGAACTTATTCCCGGAATAAAAAGTAGTATAAGTGTTAGTCCAGAACTCCTATAATTTAAGCCGAAAACTGACTGCAACTGGGTTGGGAAAACGCTCGACGATTGACGGTTAAGTTACTACTCTATATTTCTATATTATCTTCATATACATTTTTTTTCACGTGAGTGAAAATTCTTATCTATGCTATGCCGGACTCCTACCGACTAAAAAACCTCAGGTATCCTGCCTATCAGACTACGGGTGGGAGCCCCGGGTAAGCCCCCGGAAGGATGTCCCAGGACTCACAACAGACCCACGGCCGCCACTGCAACCTCGCCTAGGGGGTGGTTCGGGTGCTATTCCGCGTCTTTAGGGGTTTTCGGGTTTTGATCCCGCTTCTAAGGGGATCCTTCGTGAATCCCTCGCACATCTTTATATACCTATATATTATATTCGTTCTACTGATGACACCAATCTTAAGTGCTATCGTCATAAGTTACGACATCAGTCTCAGATCCGCTATTTTGAATTTGTTTGATAAAAACTTGATTCAATGATATTAAAATAGGTACACAAAAAGCATTACACATTAAGTCAAAAAAAAATAGATTAGCTTAAATATGTCGACTGCGTCCGCATACTTGAAAGATGAGATACCTACTGTGTGCATGATACTATAATTGGTATCACTACTTTGATTCCCAGATCTTACTAATCCTAGAAGCATGCCAAGACGGTGGCGGGTCTCTTTACCCCTCATATAAGTGGGATAGTACCCAACTCTCCCCTCCTTTTTTTTTTTTGATGTGAGGGAAAATCCTCGTAGGATGCTATGCCGGACTCTTACCGACTAAAAACCCTCACGTTACGCCCAACAGCCTATGGTTGAGAGCCCCGGGTAAGCCCTCAGGAAGGATGTCCCGTGACTCCCAACAGAACAACTCTCCCCCTTCTCCAAGTATCGAGATAATAGTCAATTTAACCCTCCAGACGCGGGATAGCACCACAATGGTAGCAAAGGTATGCTCTGGGATATCCTTCCGAGGGCTTATCCGGGGCTCCCGACCATAGGCTGTTGGGCGTTACGTGAGGTTTTTTAGTCGGTAGGAGTACATGATGGATTTTCCCTTACATTAAAAAAAAGCCAAGGTACGTTTGGAATCCTGGAAATATCCAGGGCTTACCCAGGGCTCCCAACCATAGGCTGTTTTAGACGGTACGAGTCCGGCATAGCATCCATGACGGATTTTCCACACGTAAAAATGAATTATAAATGTAAAAGTTTGTGAAGATTTTTGGAGGTTAGTTACAATAACGCTCTATCGACTGATAAACAACATATTTATACTGTGACTGAACGGATCTAGCTGAAATTCGGTACAGGGATAGAATAGTCTGGAATATTACATAAGCTACTTTCGTACTTTTTATCTTGGGATTACTGCCTACCCCTCCTGGGATAAAATGTGAAATGGAGCTGCATACTTTATTCTGCCTACCCCTCCTGGTATAAAAGCGTGAATATAAAAAATGTAGGTATACGAACATCTCATCTTCAAATTCACAGCAATATCTTGTAGCTTGGGTAGAGGGCAGAGTTTTATAATCTCTTTTTACAGCAAAGTTTCTACCTACCTTTACGAAGGTTTGAGTCCTTAGACACGTTAAAAATAGTTTTTCTGATTTACGTTTCCATGGGATTCAGAAACAGAATTCCACGCAAGCGATCCCACGAGCAATAGGTAGTGTTAAAGTGATTTGTTGTTCACACAAATAAGTAGATAATTGTGACTTAAACCAGATCTACAATTAGGTGACCTTATCGTTAAAAGCGATCTCTTCCCGGTAACCTTCCATTTACTCATTTGCACATGAATCGGTCAAAATGTCAATATTATCTAGCTAGACAAAGGTATTAGAGTATTAGTTTTATTTATCCATTTTCGGATAGGCAAAGGCAATTTGAGCCGTACAGCCTAGTCTTATATTTATTATATCTTCATTTTGCTTTAATAAGTCACAGTCCTCGTCCTCTAAGTCCATTAAAAGTCAAGTACAGCCCTAAGTCAAAGTCAGTCTTCCTTCAGAAAAGCGGTGGATAAATTTCTGAACGTTTCTTTGGATTTTTTGTCAGAAACTGCAATGTTGCGATTCACTGCGTTTTATTACTTCCCAACACTAGTGCACGTTGTCAAACGTTTCTGTTTAAGAATCCACCATTGATACACACAAAATACGACACGCTTCCTTCTAGTTCCCGCCAAAAAAGCCTCCAAAGGTATTAGATTATTTTGTCTTTTTTTTCTACGTATGAAATTCGGTAGTCATAGATGCTACCGACTAAAGTCATACAGCTTAGCGTCCTTCCATCTGATTATAGGATTGATAGCCCCAAGGGTATATTTATTGACTTAGTCCTTTTTTTAACGTGAGGGAAAATCCTCATGGATGCTCTGCCGGTCTCCTACCGACTAAAAAACCTTACGTGACGCCCAACAGCCTATGGTTGGGAGCCCCGGGTAAGCCCTCGGAAGGATGTCCCAGGACTCACAACAGACCCACGGCCGCCACTGCAACCTCGCCTAGGGGGTGGTTCGGGTGCTATTCCGCGTCTTTAGGGGTTTTCGGGTTTTGATCCCGCTTCTAAGGGGATCCTTCGTGAATCCCTCGCGTCACGCTGCCGTCATGGGCCTACTTCTGTAAGGACGGTGACCGTCTCTCCGTCCTCAGGCCCCCGGTCATGGAGGCCGATAGTCTTCGGCGATATTGACTTGAACTACTAATATTCGTATTAAGAGTATTTCGTCTTCACTCAAAATCAATTTAATTCATCAACCAGCCCACGTCTGTGAAGACGCAATACTATAAACCGGCAAATTAGAGTTAGCCTTGCGCACAGAGGGTTCCGTATCAAAAATTTCAAAAAAATCACATCATGTTCTTACGTACATACACGTGGTCACGCCTTTATCCCCGAAGAGGTAGGCAGAGGCATAATATATGCCCAAATTTCACCCTTTTTAGAATTAGTCCCACGTAAGATGTGGTGAGCCGTATTGCCGTGTTGAGATGGACAGGTGCAGGTTGTAACTGCATTCTGTTTAAATTTTCAAGCCACCTAAAAAGCCTTCGACTTGGCTTAACGACTGCCATTTTGCTGGCAACCGGGACCAACGACTTAACGTGCCTTTCGTAGCACGGAAACGCTTGAACAAAGGTCACACAGTGGTCACATGGATGGTCACTCCAAGGACTGGCCATCCGAGGTGCCACGAGCGCTTCGTCACGTCACGTACTTACTGTTGAAATATTTCAAACCCCCTATAAGATTTTCAACTACCAAATTACTGAAGGCTGACAACAACGGTTTCAAGTGAAGCACAAATCCCTTTTAATATAAAACAGTTACCCATCTCTGACTGGCTGTAATGTAAGATGCTTACTACAGTGAGCTTTTAAAGAACACAGAGCTAGAACGGCAACGATCTTTTCAAGAATGCATTATGTTAACAAAAGTGATGTAATGATCAAAGTTTTGGGTCTATAATAGGAAATTACGGATGCTCTTACTCCCAGATCTTGCTTTAATGACTTTAAGGAAAGTGTACTGTTGTACGCGCCATGAAAATTAAGGCGCTCCCTCACCGCGAGCATTTGCGTGTAATGTAACGTTCCAGAGTCGAGCATTACAGCAGTGAGGGTGGAGAACTGAGCATTACAGTGCACAAACTGTAATGATACAAGACCAGGTTATATCAGTGAAGGAGGAGAACCGAGCATTACAATGCGCGCCTTGTAATGATACAATGTGTAGTGTTTTGATGCAGCTTGTATTATATTGATACAATTTGATATATTGATACAACTTGTAACATCAATGCGCTGATATTAGGAAAAATCTATCCTAAATGTTACATTACACGCTCGTCGGTCAGGGAGGTAGTACTGTAACGTAATGGTCTAAGTCGAATCTAAAGCCAAAAAAAAAAATCGGGTAGTCAAAGGAAAAAGTCTAGTTTTATTTACTCTCTACAAAAATCTATTTTTTAAATAGTAATAATTACAGATTAGTTACTTACATGCAACATAAATACTGTTGAGTGGTTATTCTGCCGGATAAAATAATTTTCTAATAAAAATTCCTTAACATAAACACAGTAAATTACACTTCACTATGGATGCTATGCAGAGCACTATTTACAGTCTGAGAGATAGTCTCAACGAAAGGATGGAGGAGTTTGAGAAGCGGCAGGAGCAGCTGACTCCCAATAAATCGGTGAGTGTTACCACCCTAGCTGCAGAATTCTCTGCCTTCAGACTATTTGTTACACAAACACTGAAACTGCTTCAGCAGCAGTTGGAGGCGCTAGTGAAAGCTGCAGATTCTACTGAGATGCAGAGACGCCGAAAGATTCTGCTGCTGCATGGCGTTTGTGAGGTGGATGGTGAGAATCCCACCAATACTCTAGTCAGCATTATCAAGCAGCGCTTCAATATCCCTGATTTTAGTGCCAGTCATATAAGGCGCTGCCAACGGCTGGGACGTCCCACTACGAATAAGAAGCCTAGGCCTCTGCTTTTTAAGCTCCAGGACACAACATTGAGGGATACAATATGGTTCTCCAAAACCAAGCTGAGGGGCTCTGGAATCACGCTGTCTGAATTTCTCACAAAAACCAGGCATGATTTGTTCATGGCAGCCCGTGAGAAGATGGGAGTCACAAAAAGCTGGACTAAAGATGGTTCCGTCTACGTGCTTGCCGCGGATAACGTGCGGCGACGTGTGGACTCGCTTGTTGAGCTCGTGAACATCTGTGACGTGCCAGCAAAGGCAACGGCCACCACGTCTAAGGCTGCCGCTACGAAGCTTAAACGCACTGTAACCTCAAAAGTGAAGTAGAGGTAGATCTCCAGGCTGCACAGTCCAGGTACATTCATGTGGCATTGATGTTAAGTAGTTATGTATTTATGTTTATCTTCTACTCAATTTGTCTTCGGTTTACGCCCTCGTGCCATAACTACGATTTGTATGTTTATTTTAACTTTAACTTTACGCCTTTGTTGTCGTTTCATTGTCTTTTTTTTTTCCTTTTGTTTGTTAAGATATAACTATATTGTGACTGGAAAGTTTAAGTTGTAGCTATCTATAGATTTAGTTGTAACCAGAGAGATGAGAGAGAATTTATCAATTTATCACTCAGTCTAGCCTAAGCTGCTGTCATGGCTGTCATTGTCAAATGACTTGATTTGTTTTTTTTTTTTTTTTTTTTTCTTTCCTTGGTATGTTTACTGAACAAACGTGGGTTGTGGCATTATGCTGCCAATCATAATCAACTTTTTTTTATTTTATTTTTTTATTTACATACTGATGGCATGACTACCAGGTTGCTCCTGGTATTTTATTTGCTATGGATAGAAATGACAATGAATATGGAAATGCACTGAATGCTGGATTGTGCAAGCTTTGATTTCTTTTTCTTTCTTACTGGTGTTATCTGTTTTTATTTCATTGTTTTTCATGTTCTAAATGTTTATTTGTGCATAATGCAAAACCGGCAGATGAAAATTGGAGCAATTAATATTAGCATTGTTATTTTATAAGTTATTTTTATACATTTATTGTTATTTATTTATAGTTATTAATATTATATTGTTATATATTTAATTATACCTATGTTAATCTGTAGTACCGACACGGGTAGTAGTGGAAATTGTTCTTTTGCTTGTAGTTCTCAAGACGAGCCCCCACTGGCTGATTTTATCTCATCTCAATTTTCCGATGTTCCTGAAAATTTCAACGTAGTGCACATTAATGCCCAAAGTGTTCCGGCTCATATCACCGCTATGCTGGCATCATTTCACTGCTCACATTTACATGCCATACTCATCTCTGAGACATGGTTGAATCCTTATTTGCCTTCAACGGCATATTCTCTCCCGGGCTTCAACCTCATTCGACATGATCGCGGGCCGGACGGTTATGGTGGGGTGGCGATTTACCTACGTAATCACCTTTCTTACACTGTTCTTGATTCGTCTCCTCAGCCACCTCCACGACTTGCCGGTGAGCATCTATTCCTTGAGGTTGAACTTCTGCACACTAAGATACTCCTAGGAGTCTTTTATGGTCCGTCTTCCAACATCAACTTTTTCACCTCCTTTGAAATACTACTAGAAACCTTCATCCCTAATTACTCTCATACTATAATCTTGGGTGACTTCAACACCTGTCTACTCAAAAATGACTCTCGCTCCTCTATTTTTAAGTCCATTGTACAATCTTGTAACCTCTCAATTCTTCCTTCCCATGCCACACATCATTGTCCGAATCATCCTCCTAGCTTGCTCGATTTGATTCTTGTTTCTTCTCTCGATAGAGTCGTTAAGCACGGTCAGCGATCGGCTGGTGAGTTCTCTTTCCATGACCTGATATTTCTATCCTTTCGCCTTCGAACTCCTAAGCCCAAACCTAAATTCCTTCTACACCGCAATTTTGGTGGAATGAATCTCGAAGATTTGCGCAGGGATGCTGACGAAATTGACTGGATACCGTTATTCTCTTCTGTGTGCATTGACGATAAAATTAATTTATTAACATCGAATTTAATTTCTCTCTACGATGTACACGCGCCGGTTCGTAGAATCAAAGTTAAGCATGAGCCATCACCTTGGTTAACCGCTGAAATTAAATCACTTATTTCACAAAAAGCAACAGCGAAGTCCAAGTATAAGAGACGGCCAACGGAGTTAAATTGGGAAAAATATGTCCTCATCAGGAACCACTGCAATAAGGTGTGTAGGAATGCACAACGCCAACATATCCACAGCTCTGTTCAGGACGGAGATCCAGCTAAAGTCTGGAAATTTCTAAGATCTTTGGGAGTTGGTAAATCACGTCAAGAGTCTGCTTCTAAAGGTCATAACCTAAATTCACTCAATCAGTTTTTTACTGCCACCTCCACTATGAATATGGAAACCAAAACAAATACGCTTCATCATCTTTCAACCATAACCACTCCCGATCGCGCTCCTTTCTTCTTTAGTCAGTTCACTGCTTGTGATGTTAAGAAGAGCATATTGTCAATTACCTCTAATGCCGTAGGTACCGACTGCCTAAGCCGAAAAATGATAATTCCTGTAATTGATGAAATCCTTCCCATTATCTGCCACATCCTAAACTTCTCAATAACTCACGGTGTCTTTCCGACAGCTTGGAAAGATGCACTTATAATTCCCATTGCCAAAAAATCCAACCCTTCTACGTTTTCTGACTATCGCCCTATCTCTATCCTACCATTTCTGTCTAAGGTTCTAGAACGACTTGTTCACACTCAGCTCACAAATTTCCTTTCTCAAAATCAACTGTTTAACCCCTATCAGTCCGGGTTTCGTCCTGGACACAGTACCACTACAACCTTACTTCACATTACTGAGGACATAAGAGCAGGTATGGAGAACGGCAAGCTGACAGTTTTAGCCCTGCTAGACTTCAGCAATGCCTTTAATACGGTAGACTTCGACATCCTGCTTGGTACTTTGAGCTCACTTAACATATCTCCGACGGTGATTGATTGGTTTCGAAGTTACCTGTTTGGTCGCCGGCAGCGTATTAGTATCGAGGATGTCTTTTCCTCTTGGTGTAATACGTCTGCTGGAGTGCCACAGGGCGGCGTTCTGTCTCCTTTACTGTTCTCAGTGTTTATAAACTCCATCACTAAGGACTTATCTTCTTCCTATCACCTTTACGCAGATGACCTCCAAATTTATTCTCAAGCTTCGTTGGATAATTTGAGCGTAGCCATTGACAATATCAATGCAGACTTGGACACTATTTGCAGATGGAGTGAATCGCATGGATTAAAAATGAATCCAACCAAGACTCAGGCAATAATAGTTGGGAGCCCTTGGAAGATCTCCAGAATCGATTGGACAGTGAATCCAAAACTTATATGTAACGGCACTGACATAGCGTACAGTAACTCTGTCAAAAATCTGGGCATACTTATGGATTCATGCCTGTCTTGGGGTCCTCAATTGCAGGAGCTGAGACGCAAAATATTTGCTGCTTCAGGGTCCTTGCGCAGACTGAGAAATTTTCTACCAATTTCAACTAAGATTGCGCTTGTACAATCACTTCTTTTTCCTATCCTTGATTATGCCGATGCCAGCTATTTAGATCTCACTCAAGACCAACTAAATAAACTTGAGAGACTCCAGAATTTCTGTATTAGATTTATATTTGGACTACGCAAATATGATCATATCTCCGAATATCGTAGAAAACTCAAGTGGTTACCTATCCGCCTTCGCCGGAATGCTCATATTCTATTTATATTATATAGTATTCTTTTCAACCCTGTCACTCCGCCATACCTTAAGAGACGCTTTAATTTTTTAAATGTCTCCCACTCTACAAACCTGCGTTCATCGAGGAATTTGAGATTGAAGATGCCAGGTCACTCCACTAATTTTGTGAACAACTCGTTCACTGTACAGGCCGTTCGCTTGTGGAATGCGCTACCAGTGACAATTCGACATGCAAAGTCGCTGCACACATTCAAAACATTAGTTAAGAGCTACTACCTACGTGTCAATGACTGCATATAACTTATTAGTACATCTCCTCTATTATCACAAATATGTTTTAATGTATATTTTTGTATTTATTATGTATGAATATGTATTATTATAATTTATACCTTGTAGTTAACATACGTATCTGTGTATTTATATGTGTGTGTATGTATGTATGTACATGTGTATGTATGTATGTACACAATTATTTTAATTTAGATATATACCTACTTTATTTATACTGCACCCCAAACTGCCCTAAATATTTCCCACCCTCCGGTTTCCATCCAAAGGTTGCCTCTAAAAGATTGCCTTGTGCGATAAGGCCGCCAATTGTTATACCAACAACTTTATTAATAATTTGTTTGATGTATTTCCTGGTGTGCAATAAAGAGTATTTGTATTGTATTGTATTGAATCTATAATGTTACATTACAAGCGAATGCTCCTAGTGAAGGAGGGCCTTTTACTGTTTCTCTGTGATCAAGGCGCTTACAACAGTGCTGGAATATCGAAGACACATAATTTTATTGAACTAATCAACTAATGTAAAATATCATTATTATACATTAGCTGACCCGCACTACTTTGTTTCCGTCACATTTCTTTTTTTTATACTACTAAGGTGGCAGACAAGCATACGGCCCACCAGATGTACTGGTGGTCACCGCAGCCTATGGACGTTTGCAACACCAGTGGCGCTACACTCGCGCTGCTAATTCTGTAAAAACTTTCTAAGTCCCCTCTTGAAGAATCACAAACTGATGACAAGCGTGTATTTAAAAGTAATATCTGAGGTCTGATACCCATAACAAGCAGGTTATTTCTGAGTCCTGGGACACTCTTCCGAGGGCTTACCCGGGACCCCCAACCGTAGGCTGTTGGACGTTACGTGAGGTTTTTTAGTCGGCAGGAGTCCGACATAGCATCCATGAAGGATTTTCCCTCACGTTAAAAAAAGCAGCTTATTTGATATGATGAGCAGATCTTAGGTATCAGATAACGTTGTGTGAAAATTTCCGTGAAAATAGACTAGTTATTTAATTTTCAGTACTTTATAACCTCTTTCCGAGAGCCTCTTAAATTCTTTTGTTACCCCTGCTATTTTCATTTGATTAACGTCGTTGCTGGGTTGAAAGATAATTTAAAGAACCCGAGAAAGGGGAGTCGTTCCTCAAGTTACATTTTACGAGTAAATTCGCGATTGCCTAGAAAAATATTACAGTTGAGTTTTGCAATTGAAAATTAAGTTTTATGAAGTTGGTATAAAGAATTATCTTTTCTTTTTTTAGGTTTTTGTCTTCACTTTAAATAGGCTTTTATTTGGACACCGGAGTCAGTTTTCTAGGGTGCCGTACTTAGGGTACAAACGGGACCCTATTATTGAGACTCCACTGTCCGTTTGTCTGTCTGTCACAGACTGTATCTCATGAACCGTGATAGCTAGAGATATGAAATTTTCAAAGATTATGAATATTTGTTGCTGCTATAACAACAAATAATGGCATGGATTGGGGGCTCCTATACAATAAGCGTATTTTTGTGCCGCTTTTTGGTAGATATAGAACCTCTACGCAGAACCTCAGTTTGGAACTGACTCGCACTTGGCCAGTTTTTATGCTTCTTCACCTCCTTCTCAATTTCCCGGCAGGCTTTGTATTATCGTGTAGTAACCCAACGGAGCGGAGCAGTATTAGAAAATGTCAAAAACCTAACATAAAACATTACTATAGGTAAATACTGTGCTACAGTGTTCGTTGTATGTCACAAGTAAAGTCGTGGAACACACCTAGTCTATACTAATATTATAAAGAGGAATCATTTGATTGTATGTTTGTTTGTTTGCATCGAATAGGCTCCAGAACTACTGTACCGAATTGAAAACTTCTTTCACTGTTGGGAAGCTACACTCTTTTTGCGGTGAACATAGGATATTTTTTATTCCCGTATTCCCACGGGAACGGGAACTAGACGGGTAAAACCGCGTGACGTCCGCTTGTTATCTGCTAAATTACCATTCCAAAAGACTACACAAAGAAATAACCATTACATTACCTATACATAAAAGACTCGTTCAATGTTAGCAACCATAGCGGCAGCCATTATCTAAATGAAAATATGTTGATTTTTGTTCCTTGTATCTTGTGTAAATAACGTTATCTAAATGCCCCGAGCCAGTTATGAGGCTATACGTTATAACTTATAGGTTACGTTGTAATTAAAACATTACTCTTTTAAGCGGAGACTACACTGAGAACACACGAAAAGTAGTCCCGATATTTCTTTCTTAGGCACATATATTATATTTTACGTCACAAACCCTTGTTGAATTAGCTGTAAATTCGGATAAATACTGTTGATTAATGGTGGAACTTGCTGCACATATTTGAAAATACCTTGTCCTTTAATCTAGACCTTTGAAAATGCCGTGAGGCGAAACCGGTTAGGTTTATAATCTTACTAATATTATAAATGGGAAAGTTTGTAAGTGTGGATGTTTGTTACTCTTTCAGGCTCAAACGGCTGAACGGATCTAGCTGAAATTTATACAGATATACATTATAGTCTGGAATAACACATAGGCTACTTTTTATCCCGGGAATGAGTTCCCACGGGAAGTGGGAACGGGAACAAATTTTACGCGGGCGAAGCTGCGGGCATCAGCTAGTAATTAATATTGTGGAATAGTACAAGTGTCGTTTTCAATACGTACATTGTCTTCTAACTTTATCTTTTATTATTTTTTAAACATTGTCAGACAATGCTGGGCGCTCCCGCCGCAGACTGCAATCACGGCTGGGAGAGTTCTCTCCCGCTCAATCCCCGCCGCCTCTTTCACGAGCATGACCTGCTCATAGAAAGAGAGGCGATGTCCCACTTACTCCCACTAGAGATCATGGCTCGTACTATGGTCTCCAGCAAGAGAATGTTCACGTCCAGGCCTGTCACAAGGACCTGGCGCTGTTAGTGCTGTGGGGTCTAAGCAACGGAAAGAAACCAACGCCAATATTTTGTGGATCATACGAATGTTATTACTAATTATATAAAACGTGTAATAACGCGATCATTCATACCTTAAAGTTAAGGCATGACGTTTCGGCTGGGTTGTACCAGCAATACAACCATAAATCCCACTATACAAATGTTAGTTTCGACCCGAGATTTGAACCCCATGTTGCCAGCGTGAAGAAACTCAGTAGAGGTGACAATAGACCCTGGAAAAGATGATTTGTTCTCCTTGTGGTTCAAGCACTCAACTTTGTTGCTTAAACGTAGAAGCTTCAGTGTGTATAAGATTATCCTAGGCACAAGTAATGTTGGTGTTCTTTAGGTTCATATACCTATTTATTGCCCAATATTTCAGAGCTGAGATAACGATGTCAACAAATAAGACATAATTTATAGAGCACTATCGGGCGCTCACCTGAATAGAACTATACAGAAAACCCTGTGTGATGATCAGCGCCTCATAGCGAAGAGCCAAGAGTGATTGAACTATAACGATTCTAAGAATTCTGCATCGCGTTAGAAAAGTTTTTATTCCGAAGATGTGACCCAATGAAAGTGCGATGTTCCCTTAAGTCTCTTTTTACTACTTCCAAGGACTGAATTGGCTGTCAAAATATAATTATCATTATTTTATAATCTTAATTGTTGACACTTGATGGAATTTGCTGCAATACATTATTCACTTTTTCCTAAAACATATTTGTCTGAATATATCGTTATCATACCCTTTGTTTCACATGGCACTACCGCTTGGCACTACCAGTAGTGCCGTTAGGTTTGATATAGCTGGGAGAGACAGAACGAACTTTCAACATTTTTGCAAGGTCCAGCGTAGTGTGTTATATTACTTACTAGCTGATGCCCGCGACTTCGTACGCATTATATTATAATGCCAATTTGATTGCTTTTTGCTTAGACCCTAGGATATATAGCGTTATAATATATAGCCTATTTGAAGACCCTACCCCTTTTTTTTGTTTTTTTTTGTTTACGTGAGGGAAAATCCTCATGGATGTTATGCCGGACTCCTACCGACTAAAAAACCTCACGTAACGCCCAGCAGCCTATGGTTGGGAGCCCCGGGTAAGCCCTCGGAAGGATGTCCCAGGACTCCCAACAGACCTACGGCCGCCACTACGGCCTCGCCCAGAAGACCCTACCCCTAGTTAATATTAGTGCAAAATTCGAATCCAATCTTTTGAGTACTTTTCGAGATCCTTCCGGACAAAGCAAAGCAAATAGACAAACAGACAAAAAAAATCCAACTATATTTTCGGCTTCCGTATCTTATGTTAAACCCTCAGCGAGTTTCTTTTTTTAAATATTTCCAATGTACAGTTTTGACTTTTCTATCATTTTATTATATGTATAGATACTACCTATTATGAGATTAACTTATACTCCGAAGATCTTTAAAGTTGTTTCGAGCATTTTTAGAGTTTCGTAGCCAAATGGCAAAAACCGAACCCTTATAGATTCGTCATGTCATGTCTGTCTGTCTGTCCGTCCGTGTATCACAGACACTTTTCTCCGAAACTACAAGGCAAGGGTCGGCAGCGCGAGTGTGGCGCCTCTGGTGTTGCAAACGTTCATAGGCTGCGGTGACCACCGGTTCTTCTGGTGGGCCGTGTGCTTGTCTGCCACCTTAGTGGTATAAAAAAAAAAAAAAAAAAAAAAAAAAAAAAAAGGCCTATGCTATTGAAACTTGGTAACTAGATGTATTCTGTGAACCGCATTTAGATTCTTATATAAAACTAGAAAAAAGCAGTAATTTTTGGGGGTCCCCCCCCTCAGAACTGAAACTCAAATTTTTTTTTTTAATCAAATCCATACGTGTAGGGTATCTATAGATAGGTCTTCAAAAATGCTATTGAGGTTCCTAAAATCATTGTTTTCTAAAGTGAATAGTTTGCGCAAGAGACACTTCCAAAGTGGAAAAATGTGTCCCCCCCCCCCCCCTCTAACTTCTAAACTAAGAGAATGATAAATCTAAGAAAAAAATATGATGTACATTACCTTAAAAACTACCAACGAAAATTAGTTTGAACGAGATAGAGCTGGTAGTTTTTTTTAATACGTCATAAACCGCAATTTTCGGTTAGAAAAACACTACCACTGCGAACGTGTTAAAACATCAATTAAAGTTACAACGAACTATAAGAACTTTTTTATTATGTAACTTGCTGCTCCGAAACCCTTCATGGGCGAGTCCAACTCGCACTTGGCTGGTTTTATTGTTAATATGATGAACGGAAGCACTCACAATCCCTTCAACTCAGAAAACGAGCTCTATTTTAAGCCTCTTATGCTTTGTCTGAGCATCATGGGTATCATCATTGTAGCGTTTCGATTTACGAGCATTTCCGTTCTTTAGAAGATACGTTAGAGATTTGTCCCGGTGGTCAATAATGGCAGTCGTTACTCTACAAGCCGCCCGCCCATAATGTTTTCTTATGGGCGGGTGGCCTGAAAATTGCAACGGTAGGCAAACCTTCCCATGACGGCAGCGTGACGTGAAGAATTCACGCACGCCCCCCCTTGGAAGCAGGATCACACCCGAAACCCGCCCAAAGACGCGGGATAGCACCCCAACCACCCCCTAGGCAAGGCCGCAGTGGCGGCCGTGGGTCTGTTGGGAGTCCTGGGACATCCTTCCCAGGGCTTACCCTGGGCTCCCAACCATAGGCTGCTGGGCGTAACGTGAGGTTTTTTAGTCAGTAGGAGTCCGGCATAGCATCCATGAGGATTTTCCCTCACGTTAAAAAAAACGGTAGGCAAACCCAGTCCGCGGTGGTAGCCAACGTGTGTGGGAAATCCTGGGACATCCTTCTGAGGGCTTACCACGGGCTACCGACCTTAGGCAGGTAGAGAGTGTGTGGTTTTAGTCGGTAAGAGGCATAGCATCCATGAGGGATTCCCACACGTATTATAGCAGGTAGCGACAACCTGTACTTGTTAATTTTAGTCAAGGAGTTCACCAAACTATAAGTGGGATAAACTACAAACGGTAAACATTTGAACGTATAGTAAGACCACAGGGCGGAAACTCCAGCTTGAATGTGTGCGTGTGATCAATAAAATGTAAGCAAATTGTCCGTCAACGCGCACGTCAACTCTACTGACAGAGCTGTGGCGCGACAGGGAGTTGCCAATCTGTATGTAATAGGTACTATTATATTATATTTGGTAAGACTAAGCCTTTCGGGGTTAAAGGTCTATGTTTGTATGTATTTTGACGAACGGAATTATTATGTTATTCCTTAGCAAAAATACTTGTACTTATCAAAAGTTAGCGAGTTGTACTCATTAGGGGCAGGAAGTTCATATTATTAAATTCCTATAATTATGTGATAACCCTGCTTTATCGATTGGTATACATATACTCATATTATTGTATTGAGACTAAGATTAAACCGAGAAAAAACCCAAAGCTTATTTTATAATTGTACGGGGATAAACGCAGTTTTGTTTCATAGTACCTAGATGAATGAATTTGTAGAGTATATTTATTTAGGTATGTAATTTTATATTAAAGCAAGGTAAACACTACACAGTATAGATACTAAAAAAGTTACGGTCTTCTAAAATTATTAAGATTTAGATAATAATATTGTGCCGGTGGCAGGAGTCAAGAATAAAACTAGTATCAAAGCGCAAGTGTGTATGATAACTCTCTGTCTATCCCTCAGGAATACCGAAGATAATACTTTATACGCAAGGAGTAAACGTCTTTTTCTTTTTTTAACGTGAGGAAAAATCCTCACCTCACGCTGCCTTCATGGGCCTGCTTTTGTAAGAACGGTGAGCAGCCCTCTCACCGTCCTCAGGCCCACGGTCATGGAGGCTCATCTATGCTTACTTCTTTTAAATGTATTGAATTTATGAACTGCCTAATAGACAGGACATGTATGCCATTTGTCTACATCCCATATGTACAATAGAAGTAAGTATACAGCATGTATATGACGTAAACAGCAATCAGTCGCCTCTTACAACAGACCGTATAAAATTACAGCCTTTGTAACGACCATGATTCAGGATATTTTTCCAGGACATTATCTCGACAGAAAAAAAATAGTAATATTTTTTCGTAACACGATATTTTGACGCTAAGGAACACCGTGTAGCATAAAGGTCAAAGCCCACTTTAACAACTCCGCTCCCACCTGGCAAAAATAATAGAATTCAAATATAGGCTTTAAACATTGCTCTTTAGATTTATTTTACATTGCCATCATCAATTAGCAGACAGCTCGCTTTCAGCGAGCTTACCGCCGTCAGACTGCTCGGGAGTGGACGCCTCGCAGGGCTTGCGTTGTAGACGAGCGGTCGGCGTGGCGCCCGCGCGCTTACTGCTAGCAGTCGCCGCACCGGCACCGATCGCGAACTGTGTCTATTGCGAAAGGCGAGAGCGGTCGACGGGTGGACAGCTGGCCGTCTGCTAGCTGTCGCCGTGTGGACTGCTGGGTGCGTGCTAGCTGTCGCCGCGTAGACTGCGAGCAGTAGTCTTCTTTTAGGGCAGTGTTGGGTGGGAGCGGTGTTGGAGCGGGGTCGTTAAAGTGGGCTATGACCTTAAGGTGGTTCGTTTCAAGATCTCACCTTACCAATGGGTTCTTGTTGATATTATTTCTCGTATATCAAAAGAACGGACTATGACCTTAGGATCGCTTTTAAACTGGAACCAGATGACAATTTAAATACATTTAGGTATACAGACAGCTGGCAGGTATCTATAAAACCGCGTTTTAAAATGCGCGAAAGCATTGTTTCAAAAGTTCGCCGTGCCGTTGAACCAGATGACAATTTATGTGCGTTTAAGTGTATAGGTAGCAGTTATAGGTATCTATAAAATAGCGTTTCAAAATAGCCGACAGCATCGCTTATTTCGCCCAGGTCGTTAAGATTGACAGTAAAAATGAAAAATATTTTTTCAGGAATGTCCTGCATAAAAAGCAAAATTATCCCCCCCTACATTTACGTCAACACATTTATGAAGTGTCTGCTTTAGGGGCCTGATTATCAGCTGAGTGATAAGGCCTCCCCTCCCAACACTCACTTGTCGACTATTGAGCGAACCCGTATAAGTGCATGATTAGAATGTCGCTTGATTTGTTCTAGTTGTTGCCTACAGGGGCATTCTGTGAGTGAAATGTATGATAAATTTTGGTGATTGAAAAGAGAATGACTTTAGGTTATAACACTATATCCTTCATAATGATACATATGCATGCGAAAGCAACTCGACCGTCTGTTACTCTTGCAAGCCAGAATCATTGATCCGATTCTTAAGGAATTTAGAAATATAGAATACATTTTATTAGAAAAAGTTCCTTTGGAAAACGGGGCTGCAAAACCTCACGGGTGAGCATTAGCTAGAATCTACAAAACTCTGTTCAAACGCGATCTGATCAAGTTGGTTAGAAGCAGATTTTTATCTTATGTGTGCATAACTATGATATCATTATTGTTCAATGCGTAGGTAATGCTATGGTAGATAACTAGGTAATGTTTGGGTTATTACTCCGAGATTTGTTTAGGTCTCGTCATAGAGCATCGCGACCAGTACAAGGGAAATAGACAGCATGTTTGCTCCATACATATCTGTCCGTCATATGTTGCGTGGGGAAGTCGTATTCATATACAACACTACAAAAGCAATCGAATGTCATTCTAGAACTTACACAAAACAATACAAGAAATCCGTGATATCGTTCTCACCAGACTGCCCCTCTCTAACACGTTTATTGTGAAAGTGAAAGTTCAATCCGATTGACGCTGTCATTTTTGTTTTATTTCAAACTTTGAACAGATGATCCCGTGACAGTGACGTAGTTTAATGCAACAGAGTCACAGACTACAGACAAAGTCTCGCCATAAGCCCCTCTGCACTCTATTTTGTAGAGAGGGGCTAAAACCCATAATTTCCGACACACATAAATATATTTTTTATAAATGTGTGTATAAGCGTAAGCGTAGGTACTCCTTCAGAAGCCCACTTTGACAGAAAGTCTCGGTATGGCGCTTCCCCTCACGATGAAGTCGACAAAAGTCATAGATCAAGTTGCTCTGTGGATCGCGTTGACTTCTATAACTCAAATAAGTACGATCAAACATTCGTGCTACTCAAAAGTAGTTCATAGTCTCTAGTAGAGACCGTTTAACCTTTTTCTGCGAATCCACTTGAGGTTCGTAAGGTGGAATGTGGACAAAAATTCCTCTTATCTAAATTACAGGAGGACCCTTTCCCAGCAGAGAATTTCAAAGATTGTTGTTGCATTTTCAGATAGTTTTGAACTTATTTTGTGTAAATTAAGCTCCAGATATATTTGTAGTAGGGTAGGCAGAGGCATATATTATATGCCCACATTTCACCTTTTAGAATTTGTCCCACGTAATAAGCGGTAAGCAATGTATTGCCGTGTTGAGTTGGAGAGGCGCAGGTTGTGACTGCCTGCTGTTGAAATTTCTCCCTACGGGGATAAAGGTGTGTCCATATGTATGAATGTACGAATTATTTGTAATCCCGTCTCTTATCAAATTCTCTATCATCTTAATAATCGCCCTAGCAAGTTTAATCGAGTTCATCGAACTCTTTCGACTTACTCGAAAATACGTACACAGTATTCCGAATATACTTTTAAATTCTTGTACTTCTGCCTTATATTAAGTTACACACACGAACAAACACGTCGGCACACTCTCTCAAATTGTAGGTCAGTACATTCACCTAGACTAGACAAATCTAGACACTGGATTAAGACCAAACACACGAAGGTTATATCAATATTGTCTCGGTGCGGATTTAACTAAAAACCTTTATAAGATAAGCACTTTACGCTCTAAAATTTATGGCAGAGGAAACCAATGTTTTTCATATTAAATTTAAAAAATACACTCGAGAGCAATGAATCCGGGTCACTTAAAGAATGTTAAAAATCTCGGAAACTAAAAATGATAGGTTAATGCAATAAATTGTATTTAATAGACAATGTAATACTCCTTAAATGAAAGTAAAAAAAATATGAGTCACCATACATTTTATTAACACAAAATTACATAAAGAAAAAACTGCCGATCTCTCCTTAAAACAAAAATAGGAAACATGAAATTTTTGAACTTTATTACGATTTTCTTGAATTTTAATACTTCGTATTGCCTCCTCCTGCTTCCATTACTGCGTTTACGCGGTTTGGCATGCTGTACACCAAGTTCCTTATACGATTTTGGGGAATATTCTCCCATTCCTCTGTGAGAGCAATTTTGAGCTCACGAAGCGTGATTGGGGGAGGGTTTCGTTGTTTTACGCATCTGCCTAGCTCGTCCCAAGCATGCTCGATCGGGTTGATATCCGGGCTGCGCGCTGGCCACTCCATACGAGTAATGTTCATCTCTTGAAGGTAGTCATTCACAATCCTACCTGTATGAGGTCGGGCATTGTCATGCATAAATATAGCATCCTCACCTAAATTGACCATAAATGGACCAACGTGATCATTGAGGATTTCTTCCACATATCTTACGCTAGTTAAAGAGCCGTTTTCTATGATCACCAGCTCTGTGCGACTTTCAGAAGAAATTCCGGCCCACACAAGTACAGACCCACCACCGTAGGCTACTTTTTCTTCGATGCATGCTTGCTTGAATCTTTCCCCTGGTCTTCGATACACTCTGTGTCTTCCATCGTGCTTGTAGAGCATAAATTTTGATTCGTCGGAGAACATAACTTTTGACCAATCTTCAATACTCCAATTTACGTGGCTCTGGGCATACCTTAGTCTCGAAATACGATGCCCACGCTCCAGTTTAGGGCCGTTTGCAGGTCTAAGGGGTTTTAAGTTAGATTCAGCAAGCCGACGTCTTACTGTCCATGCACTTGGGTTACTTCCTCCGAGGCGTCGAAACTGATTGGTGAGTTCAGTTCCTGTGAGAAAGCGATTTCGAAGCATGGTGTTCACCAAGTATCGGTCTTCTCGTGCTGTGGTACACCTGGTTCTGCCCGTTCCTGGTCTGCGTAGGTTAGAACCAGTTTCTTCGTAACGTCGGAGAACTCTTTGTACTGTTGACAGCGACACACCGACAGTCCTGGCTGTATCGCGCTGACTCCGGCCGGTTTCCAGCATTGTAAGTATTCTGGTGCATTCTTCAGGCGTAAGCGACATAATTTCAGCTTGATTAATGAATATAGAGCACTATCAACATGGTTTATGTACCCACATAAATGACAGATTACAAACAAAAGCAACACCAAATGCTGTAATTTCGTAGTTCCATCTTCGAAAGTGGCCCTTTTTCAAATTTGATTTTTTTATGATATAACTTTACAATAACTAAGAAGTTTTAATACCTTCATTTAAGGAGTATTACATTGTCTATTAAATACAATTTATTGCATTAACCTAGCATTTTTAGTTTCCGAGATTTTTAGGATTCTTTAAGTGACCCGGATTCATTGCTCTCGAGTGTATATAAAACTGGCTGTTACCCGCGGCTTCGACCGCGTAGAAGTCGTTATCGCGTACAATCATAACCCTTCTTTTGCACAGTCGTTTAAAAAGTAGCCTATGTCCTTTCCAGGGCTTTGAACTATTCCTATACCAAATTTCATCTCAATCACTCCAGCCGTTTAGGCGTGAAAGCGTAACAGACCGACAGACATACAGACAGATAGACAGACAGAGTTACTTTCGCATTTATAATATTATTAGGGAGTAGGGATTTATAACTACGACAAAGACGACATCAAGCTACGGTTTTCACACCAAAATAGGTAATTTGTCTTAGGAATGGCAGAATTCTCTCCAACTAGGTACTTAAATGACATTTTTTATTTATTTTGGTGAAGTTACACAATAAAACTTATGATTTATATTAATCCAATGTCTAAATCATCTATGCTAATACTATAAAAGGAAAGATTTGATTGTTTTTTGTTTGAATGCATTAAAAAGAAAACTACTGAAACGAGTCGAAAATTTCTTTTACTCTTCAGAAGCTACACTTTTTTTTTTTTTTTTTTTTTTTTATACCACTAAGGTGGCAGACAAGCATGCGGCCCACCAGAAGGACCGGTGGTCACCGCAGCCTATGAACGTTTGCAACACCGGAGGTGCCGCACTCGCGCTGCCGACCCTGTAAAAACCTTCTAAGACCCCTTTTGAAGAACCCCATACTGTAGGCGTTTGGGAAAACCGAGGCAGGGAGGTCATTCCACAACCTAAGCGTGCGCGGAAGGAAACACCTATCGGATCTAACCGTGCTGGAACGCACCGGACGCAGAGTGTGAGGATGAACTCCCTGTCTGTGGCGAGCGGTGCGATGATAGAACGTAGCCGTGGGCATCATATCAAACAATTCCTCAGAGCACATACCATTGTACAGGCGGTAGAACACGCATAAGGAGGCAAAGTCTCTCCTGTCGCGAAGAGGTTCCACACCAGCTGTAAGTACAGGATCGTTGACAATTCTTACAGCTCGCCTTTGCACCGAGTCAAATGGACGAAGCTGATATTCAGGTGCTCCCGCCCAGAGGTGACAGCAGTACTCCATATGCGGCCGCACTTGCGACTTATAGAGAAGCAGTGTTTGCGCCGCAGTGAAGTACCGCCGCGCCCTGTTGAGCACACCTAGCTTTTTGGACGCCAGCTTAGCCTTGTCCTCCAAATGACTACGGAACTGAACGTCACTGGAGATGTCAACTCCAAGGATCCCTATACTTTTGGAGATGGAAAGAGATGTGCCCTGAAATTGCGGCGCTACAGTAATTGGGGTTTGCTTAGCGGTGAAAAAACACGCTTGTGTCTTGGAAGGGTTGAACTGGACAAGATTTTGCCCACCCCAATCGGACACTCTAGTGAGAGTAGCCTCGATTTCAGACACCAGCTGTTCACGATTTTCCTCCACTGTGTCCCGAGAGATACCGGGGCGGCCCGTGTAACAAGTGTCCCCCGTACTGTCGTCCGCATAACAATGAATGCCTTCAATAGACAACATGTCATTGATATGCAGCAGAAACAGAGTAGGGGACAACACTGAGCCTTGCGGTACTCCAGCGTTTATAGCCATGCAGTCTGAACAGCTGCCGTCAACGACGGCCCTGATGCTTCTACCGGCCAAGAAGCTGGACACCCATCCGCATAATCTCTCAGGTAGTCCATATGAGGGCAGTTTCGAAAGAAGACCACGGTGCCAGACCCGGTCAAAGGCTTTAGAGATGTCGAGGCTCACAGCTAGAGCCTCACCCTTACTCTCGATAGCCGCCGCCCATCGGTGTGTTAGGTACACAAGAAGATCGCCCGTCGAGCGACCGTGACGGAAACCGTACTGCCGGTCGCTGAGCAGGTCGTGTTCCTCAAGGTACCCCAGGAGCTGTGTATTAATTATACGCTCCATCACCTTGGATAAAAGGGAGGTGACGGCTATAGGCCTGTAATTGGCCGGGTCGGTTCTGTCACCCTTCTTGGGTACAGGATGTACATACGCGATCTTCCACGACGCCGGGACTTGTTGCATAGAATAGGAAAGTGTGAAAAGACGTGTAAGTACCGGACACAACTCTGGACCACAATGCTTAAGTACCACCGCGGGAATGCCGTCTGGCCCACTCGACTTATGAACGTCCAGAGATTGAAGCTCCCGCCGGACATTCCGCTGTGTAAATTTAACTTCCGGCATGGAAGTGCCACAACTCGGAATGCCCGGCGGTAAAGCACCCCCGTCGCTCATGGTCGAGTTAGAGGCAAAGAGATTACCCAAAAGGTCGGCTTTCTCCTTGGCACTCTGAGCCAAACTACCGTCGGGTTTATGCAGGGGTGGTAATCCTGACCGACAGAAGTTTCCCTCGGCAGCTTTGGCAAGCGACCAAAATTCACGACTTCCTGAAGGGTAGCCTGCTAGCCGTTCGCCAATTCTGCCGACGAAATCGAACTTGGCCTTGACAATTGCTCTTTTACTGGACCTCGAGGCGGCATTTAATTTGCGTTTCACCTCAGAGATGTTTGGATCTGAATTTGCACGAGCCGTGGTCCAAGCTCTGTAGGCAGATTCTTTCTGTATTAGAGCTTCTCTGCAGAGCCGATTGAACCACGGTCGCTTTTTTGCACCTACAGGGATCCATCGGTTGGGAATGTAGCATTCCATACCCTCCAAGATCCCCTCAGCGACTGCTACAGCACAAGAATCCAGATCCTCTGAGGCAAAACAAAGCCGCCGCCACGGGTACGACGCATAGAACTCTCGCAGTCCATCCCAGTCTGCTGACTTGTAGTGCCACACATGTCGCCACTCCTTGGGCCGAGGTGGTTCAGGCCTTGCGAGAGGCACATGCGTCCGAACGACACAGTGGTCCGACGATCCTAGCGGAGCATCCACTGAAACACTGTATCCGTCCGGACGCGTTGTCAGCAGAAGGTCCAGCAATGCACTAGGCTCATTCTCCTTGTCTGGTATCCTTGTATGGGATTTAACCAGCTGGGAGAACCCATAGGTCAAGGCAAATTCATGAGCAGCTTTTCCCGCAAAGTCGGTGGTCCGGGAGCCCAACCAGTCAACATGATGACCGTTAAAATCTCCCAAAACCACTATCTCAGCGGAGGGACACTGCTCAATCACCTTGTCAGTCGTTTGCTGCAGGTGGTCATAAAGGCGAACTGTGTCCGTATTACCGCTGTGAGACCTATACACGCACGCGTAGATCCGGGTGTGGCCCCCGTGATCCACGCGCGCCCATAACGTAGACAGGTCCCTGTCTTCGAGGCTTGTAAGACGGCGACAGCAGACATCATCCCGGACGTACATACACACCCCGGCTTTCCGCCTGAAGTTGTACTCCAGCTTGTAGCCAGGGTACATCAAGTCAGATGTGTCTTTCGGGCATGAGATCTGCGTCTCCGTCAAGAAAAAAAGGGTCGGCTTCGCAGTTTCAAGATAGTGGTGGACTACGTTGATGTTCGCGCGCATGCCTCTGATGTTGCAAAAGTCCACTTGAAGTGTGGACGCCGATGCCGCTGTGGATACCTTTTTATTTTTCTTTTTTGCAGCCATGGTTGTTTTTTAAAAAAGGGGAATTAAGAAGGTTGAGGGGCGCCTGTGTGCCGCTGGCGCAGGAGACTAAGCGAGGCTCCAAATCACCAAAGGCAGACAAAGGTAATGCGGAAGATTGGCACGGCGTACGGAAGGGCCCCCGGTCCCCCCCCAATGCAGTGGCCGCGTCCACTCCGGTATCCTCCTCCGGCACGACCACAGCACCAGGGACTTTACACAGGCTGCTGGTTCAGCCTCCTGGGGCGGAGATTAAGTGATCCCCAGGTTCGGGTCCCGTACAGCCTGCGGGCGGTCAGCGGTCAACCGTTTCACCGGGTCTCCCTGACCGCCGTACCAATACTCCGCGCCTCTATCTGCCAATGGAGCCAGATAAGCCTCTGGTCTCACCGTCACCGGCACAAAGTCGCCCCAATGAGCTCTGGATCCCTGCTAACCGACGGAGAACATAACCCGACCGGAGTCAGGTTACTATTACCGCGGTCTTCTGCAGGGCGGAGGTACTGCCCCAGGCGGGCTGCTCAACGAACGGAGTACCGTTATGCCCTTCCTCCTAATGTGGGCTTTTTCGTTAATCCCTAAGATATTGAATCTTAGGGATCTGATTGAAGAAGCCACTACTGTACCCTCAGGGTGTAACGTTAGCTCCATGAGAAGTAACGCATGTCCCCTAAACCCCGAGGGGGATAACACTATTCTCGAGTGAAATAGGGCATATTTTATTCCCGTATTCCCACGGGACCGGGAACTATGCGGGTGATACCGCGTGATGTTTGATATAAATTGTTAAGTATCATTAAAATCCATTAAGATTTATTCCAATTTCTAAATGTCTTGACGGAGCAAAATATAAACATCCTTTTTAAAACCTTCTTCTACGAAACTTCGAACGTCCTACAACCATATACGTAGTAAGTATACCTAAAAACGCCTTGCAACCTGCAGTAGTATACCTAAAACTTAGATAACATACTCTAGTATTCTTAGCCAAACCAGTTTGGATGAATACTAGAATTCAGTACTTATCAGAAGTGGGTTAACGCCAGCAGAACATTGGGTGCGGAGCGCAACCGGAACATTTTGAGACGGTACGAAACTGTAGCCGACTTGTATGTAGCAATCACAGCTTATGTTCCTACCAAAGCTTTTGCGTCAAAAGCTTGCTTTTTGTATTATTTTAAGATTAATATTAATTACTTTTTTGAAGTGAAAACAAAACACCTTTTGTCGCGTAAGGCGCTTTTGAGATGGGAAATAGCCATTGAATTGGAGTCACTTTTACCATTAGCGAAACCACGTTTTAATTACTTTTTTGATGATCCTCTCTTTAAGAATCTTTTTTATGAAATTTTCTTATTATGTATTCTTTTATATTAAGAATTGCCTGTACAACTTGTTGTACCTACTAACCATTTTTTTAAATAGTTGTATAGGCTCCGCCGCTTGCTCTTGCAATAAGTAGATGAACCACTTGAAATGAGATTGGCTTGGTCCTCCAGGGTCTCTGTAAGGCCCCATCGCAAGGTTCAGAAGTCTAACCGCGAGCTTTTACTTATTTAAACAAAATTCAAGGAAATTCTAAAACAATTGAAACGTGGTAGCCATTCAAACCGTCAAAAATTAGTAAATCGCCTAACTGTAAAAAATACCATCACGCGAAAGCAAAATTAGTTCCGAAACAAATTTTTAAATTGACTAGTCTATGATGCAATCGACTACTCGTCTATTAAATCGGAACTAATTGGGCATCCGAATAATTTGACATTTTTGTGCATGCACTGATACACCGCCCGGCTGCTGTTTCCTTCGAGCACGATTTTGTACCACATTTACTGTTACAGGTTTTCAATCAATGTTGATCGAAGGTACAGGTGCTTAAGTATATTTTATTCATTGCGGCACAGGGAAAATATAGCCAATTTTCACCGGGGGTAACGTAGCTTCACAACAGTGAAGAAATTTTTCAAATTGGTTCACAAGTTTCGGAGACTTTTCAATCCAAATAAAAATAGTAGTTTTCGATACAAGTGTGGGATTTCTGTTATTACAACGAGTTACGGCAGGTGTTGACCCGAGCCGAAGGCGAGGGTAGACAGTCGAAACGAGTTTAAATAACAGTCCCACACGTGTATTGAACAACTATTTTTAATACAGTTGCGAAAAAATTAGGCAATTTTATAAAATAATAAAAACACAACAAACCTGAATATCCAAAATGGCGCCAACCGTAAAAGAATATTATACCTTCCTAAGCAGAGACTATGGCAATGCACTTCATACAGCCAACTTTTTTTATTTTTATTAATTTAATTTGGCCGATACTTATATTAATTTTTGCTTAAATTTAAATTAAAATTACTTTTAATCTGATATTGAAACAAGTTAGTATCTTTTTTTAGAAATATTTGCATGAATGGACATCCTTCCTGAGGGCTTACCCGGGGCTCTCAACCATAGGCTGTTGGGCGTTACGTGAGGTTTTTTAGTCGGTAAGAGTCCGGCATAGCATCCTACGAGGATTTTCCCTCACGTTAAAAAAAAAAAAAAAAAAAAAAAAAAGACATTATTTTAACAATTGGGAAAGAAAACGCACGAGTGCAGGAATGGGAAAGAAAAAAGCACGAGTGTGTAATAGCCCACATCCCGAACGCTAAACGTCCCTGTAATACGCCACTTTTTGAGCAACTGTATTAAAAAATCCATTCTTTCCTCTTTATAATCTTAGTATAGACTAGTTGATATTTGCGACTTTGTACGCGTGAGTCTCGTCCATTTCACAGATCACTACTACCAGTCAATTATTACGTCACATACTGCCAATCAATCAATCAAATGAGCCTATCGCAGTCCACTGCTGGACGTAGGCCTCTACCAATTCACGCCACAACACACGGTCCTGCGCCTTACGCATCCAGTCCCAGGCTGCGACCTTTACCACGTCGTCGGTCCATCTAGCGGGTGGACGTCCTTCCCTTTATCCTATATCCACATACTGCCATACTCCATTAACTCCCTTTATCCAATCTAAATAATTTAAAATTAAATGATGTTTCTACATCAATTTAAAATGTAATATAAAATTTACTGCAGACCTGCGTTACAAGAAATAATTACTGTTTAAACAATAACGTGATTTTATTTGTCTTCATAAACAGCATGAAATAAACATAAGTTTTCGGCAGCGCCAGCGTAGCACTACTTTTTAAATGACCATTGACTACAATGATCAGTTTTCATCATGTGAATAGTATGCTTGTTGGCCACTTTAATGGTAAAATAGACATTATTTTTTTCTTTTTCAATATTTTCTATTTGCAAGTCGTGCAAAAGATAAAATTATTCGTAGCTTTTGGTAAAATCGTAAGTAAAGGTACACTGCAACAAAACAGTTAACAAAAGAACTTGGAAAAAGTCTAGTATGGGTGCTATTAGAGTTTATCGCTGGCCGGCATTTACGGTACTACGGAACCCCACGATCGCAACAGATGTGCAAGATAAACAGGACACGCGCGGGCGCTGACTCACGTCTGCGCGGGCGCAGGTACTATCGCGCATAGAAGCTTTAAGTTTTAATTTTTTGTTTTAATATTTTTACTGTTTCGGTGACCCTGTGGTATATACTAACTATACTTAGTACTTAAGTTAGTGACTGCTGTACTGAGGTCTCAGGTTTGATTCTCGGACAAAATAAGGCTTTGGGTGATCCGTAAATGTCTGTTTCGGACTTTAGAATTTTTTTTATGTACGTGGGTGTATTTAGAAATTTTTATGTACGTTAATCCGTAGTCTACGTTATTTAAAAGCTTATATAAGCTTAATTACATAGGGTGTTTTTTTTAATTTATTTCCATTTAAATATTATAAAAAAGAATGCATACTATCGCTATTTGTAAACTGCAAAGGTTTGTTGGTCTGGCTAGGTGAGACGCTGTGTTATAATGTCAACAAATATAAGTGAGTTATTAATAAAATTTAACTTCTTATATTTTTTCTTTTCTATTTGCAAATTGTATTCTAAAATTATTAGTAAATTCCTTTAAAACTACGCCACAGGTAAAATACAGCATCCACTTTTTTAAAACCATAGATAAAGCGCAGAAAGATAAAACAAAACAAGTTCCATTTAATTCACTTAAGCACTTGCAAAAGTGAACTTTACGACGATATTATAAGTTATCCACGCAAACCTTGTAACTTTAACTTTGTTTTACAATAACGACCGCAGAAAATACATCTAAGGCTTAAGTCACACTACAGAAGCCTCGCTTGATCCTAGTGAACAAACGCATTACGTTCTATCAAAGATAATATAATAGAGTTACATACAGATAAGCAACTCCCTGCCCCTCACTGAGCAAGCTTCCCTATCCCCGCCACAGCTGTCATTATAGTTGGAGGGTATTTTGATGGAACGTTTGCTTAGCCTTAGTGGTCACACACACATATTCAAGCTCTGTACAAACATATCGTGTTTTTAGTGTTGGTTACAGAATTGAATACAAATCATTTGTATGGAGTTTACGCCCTGTGTCAAAGCGGCCATATTTCGACTCGTTTAGTGACTATATTATACTATGTAGCTGCTTTGATAAAACATTGGCGTCTGTTTGCTAGGACCAAGTCTCTAAGCGAGTCCCTTGACCAATACACGACCTATAACTTGTATTGGGAGGGGAGGTGCCATACTGAGACTTTTTCTCCTGTCAAAGCGTATTCCAAAAGGATTACGTTTATTACAAACTAGCGGACGTCACGCGGTTTCACCCGCGTAGTTCCCGTTCCCGTGGGAATACGGGAAGAAAATATAGCCTTTGTTCACCGCAAAGAGTGTAGCTTCCCAACAGTGAAAGAATTTGTCAAATCGGTCCAGTAGTTCCGGAGCCTATTCGTTACAAACAAAAAACAAATCTTTCCTCTTTATAATATTAGCATAGATAAAACAAGAAATGTATATCAATGCGTGCATAAAATTATGAGTGTATTGTTTTCATTATTTTGTTGAATTCCATAGTGACAGTCGATAGCTTTCGTAGTGGTGTATTTGAATAGAATTTCCTCCTGCAACATAATTATACGACAGACACATAATGTATAGAGCAAACATACTATGTCTATACCCCTTGTTTTTAAGCTTAGCACTAAGTGGCGCTCCTGTAGTGTAGATTTAGCCTTAGTAGTTTCGTAGTGGTGTATGTGAATATAATTTCCTCCTGCAACATATACGACAGTCACATAATGTAAAGAGCAAACATAGATACTATGTCTACACCCCTTGTTTTTATTGTCGCGTTGCTCTAAGCTTAGCACTAAGTGACGCTCCTGTAGTGTACATTTAGCCTTAGTAACGTAATGGAGTTTTATGGTGGCTAACCTACTTCTCCCTACCTTTGCGGCCACCTAAAAACGGCGTCTAACTAATGCTAATTGTTGACCCAGTTACAAAAGATATGAATAAAAATAGCTTCAGTGCTGTTTAGTTTGTTTATGCGGCTTTTTAATGTGCACTGCAGTCTGTGTTTCGTTAATATTGTATATTTTCCTATACTCCAAAGCTTTTCGACTTTCAACGATTTTAAAAGATAAATATACAACTGAAATGTTTTAGGTATATCTTGGGATTAGATTGTTATTAATTTTAGTTAGGATATTTATTATGAAGTGTAAATAAAATAAAATCAAAGAAAAATAATAAGCACCTACTTATATTCTGTAGATAGGAAAAATAGGTACCTGGGAAATTTCAGAACCAGAAAGTCTTGGAACTCGTCAAAAAAGTGTTAATTCCAAAAATACTTTTTACAAGTTACACTTGTTTTTATGATAAATTTAAAAACACCGTATTAAAACATAATGTGATTGGGAGTTGATCGTAATAACGCTTTAAGATATATTATGCCTTTTTCAAATTTGATAGGAAGAGAGTCAAACGCTTAAAAAGAGAATTGAGATAACAAAAATATTCAATAAATAATTTTTCGGTAAAATTAATCAAAATTATAGCTACTAATAAATAAATAGTTTAGTCAATTGTACCTTCAATACTTATTCACTTATACCTGTTATTATTGAAAACTATTAACCAATAAATATAACTTGACTTTAATATCGTATACGGTATTCAAATTAAAATAATTGAGCTATTTCACGGAACCTCCATTCACACAGTGAAATATCGGAAAGCTATTATAATTTCAAAATTTAATATCGGGCACACCTCTTCAAAATGACATTTTTCATGCCGCCCGTAAGGCCTTCAACTTGGCTTAACGACTGTCATTTTACTGACAACCGGGACCAACGGCTTATCGTGCCTTCCGAAGCACGGAAACGCTCGTAAATAAATGTCACAAAGTGGTCCACGTGGTGGTCACCCATCCATATCCGGCCATAGTAAATGTTGCTTACTGCAGTGATCGTTTACAGAACACTGAGTCCGCGGGGCCACGAGCGCTTCAAAAAGTGTATTTCCAATCTGAGTATCAATAATTCAAATTCAAAGAAAAGTATTGCTTTTAACCCCCTACGAAAAACGAGGGGTGTTATAAGTTTGAGTGTATCTGTATATGTGTGTATGTAGCATCGTAGCGGGCCAAGAAAACGCCTTGATCAATTTTGACAAGTTTTTTTTGTTGTTGTACAGTCAGCTGCAGAGAAAAGGATACACAGCCGCCCTGTAAGCACTGACTTTTTCAAAAACTCTGTCATATATTTTTATAAAATTTTCTATGGTTATTAAATTTGTTTATTTCTATAACTAAGTATACAAAATCTCATAAAAATATATTTTCCGAGAAAATTCAATCCTTAAAAAGCGTCCCTGTTTACTTTTCTCTGCAGCTGACTGTACAGTGGGTTGCTTTTTAGCAACAAATTTTGAAGATCGTCACTTACTAAGTGATGAAATAATTTTACTAAAATTCACAGGTTCTATTCATGGAAAATGTGGTATAAAGCTTTGGATTTCCACGAAATAGTAACTTGAATCTGGTTGATGCATCAAGTAGTCTGCGGAATACCCAATGTCTCAGAAAATTTATCTGTCATTTTCTATGGAGTTAAAAATTTAAAAAATCTTCGTTCCTGTTCAACAGTCTTACGATCCATTTTTTTTTCCAAATAATATTTTTAAATAGTAGGTGAAGAACATTGTTGCCACACTTTTTTATAGAAACCCTCATTTCTTCCAAAGCGTTTGTTCAAATTGTATTCAAGATGCGTACGTACAGAGGTTCAGTTTTTGTCATAAATGCGTGATATCTGGCAGTAGATTAGTTACAGAGATGTCATCTTTCTTTATGTCAAAAGGTAGATTACATTATAGTTCAGTAATGTCATTTATTTCATCGAAATGACTTCATCGACTCATTTCAAAATATTGGATTTTGGTATTTATTTATTCAATGCAGTCTATCTATTGTCTAGTATCAATCTTGGTTTTAATATTGTTTTTGAATTTTGAAAAATTCGTACGTACCTGCTTGGTTGCATAAAAAGTCTTGTAATTCTTAAAATATGTTTTAGTCAACCAATTAATTTTAGTAATGGAATAGTGTGTTCTTTTTACCCGACTGCCAATAACGGTAATTATAATGTTAATTCATATATTTTTGAAGTTTAATCATAAAACTTTTGCATACTTGATGTTGAAGCAGTATGACAGTTTAATTGCACAATTATTCGACTTGATAGTACCTCTCGCCCACTTTGAGGCCTCTACGGCGCCTGATGGTCGCATCCCAGCAATAATTAAACTATGTAGGTCGCTTGAACACCCACAATGACCAACGTTGTACTACCGACCAACGTAAACTGACCCACCCCACCTCCCACTGACAATCAAAAGCCAGACGCGTATACCACACAGCAGAGGCCAACTTAATATGGACATAGTATGACCTCGTCGACCGCTCTTCTGTTCTTTATTCAATTCAAAATGCGTTCCAGACGTGTACGTTGATGATAAATGGCAGTTGAAATTCGATTATATCGAAATTTGAATTTTAATAGGTAAATTGAGCGTTAAAATTAGAAACCGGAAGTTAAGTTTATATTATCTTTGCCCATAGAAGAACAATTAAAAAATATTAAAAAGGTAAAACAGTTTAAAAAATAAATTACATTAACCTTAAATAACATTACGAAGGTAATTTTAATAACTTGTTACTACTTATAAGTATATATTTATATGAGCTTATCTATTTAGGAAAAATTTAATATTATTTTAGAAATAAAATGTTATATTGAAAACATAATCTACCATTCTACGTACGATAGTAGTAGGTAAGTTTCTTTGTTCACCACCATAGCATTAGCACACATAGTACCTATATTTTCAATCTACTGAATATTCATAGAACTATTAGATTTCAAACCTGATAAATATATAGTACTAGTCAAAATATAAATTCTAGCTATATAAAAATCCATCAAATTTAAAGCGATGTCTTTTTAACCATTCTGAAGCCCAAATAATAGATTTTCATTCCTTTAAAGAGACAACAATGGCAGGAAATCCTAGCATCTGTCAAATAACATTGCTACAAAATAAAAGCGTACGCCTTTATTCTTCGTGCAATGACAAAACGTTGCTCACGGTACAAGTAATTTGCCGCAATTTTTTTGAATACAAAAACTGTTATTCAGAAATGTTCGTGATTTTTTTTATAGACTAACACATCTTTACTCTGAGAGGCCTGTAAAATTTTGTAAGCTTAACCCAGTTACTTGAAAAAAATAAATTGCTCAAGTATTAATTGAAAAAAAAGGTCATTTCTTAAAATTAATCATTACCTACACTTATAAATAGTTTTATAAATAATATTATTCGCCACAATAAGAATCTAAAGAATATTCAAAATAATAAAATATTATATTATTTTGGAAACTTTTCAAATGAACAAACAAGACAATGGTAACGTATAATTTTTCCAGTTGCTAAATAACGCAAACGAATATTAAACACATTTCATTATACAACTAAAAAATAAATTACGATACTTGTGTGAGATGTGTAATCTAATTAATCTTAAACAAGCACCGCAGTGCTAATTATCGCGCCAAGAACAACAATATCATTTACATTCTACGAAGAACAAAAAAAATCGACAACTCGATACCGCCGAAACTCGATGCTCGAATAAAAAAAATAGCAACGAAATTTTGACGTCTGTAAGCCTCAGAAGCTTTAAAGCTCCAATCGATCTACTGAATAATAAAAAAATACTTACGTATCGATTGGAGTTCCTTCCCCAAAAAAGGTGAAATAAAAAAAACAAAATTGTACACATAACTGAAAAAAGCACTAAACAGTATACGTGAAAACGCGTTATTAAAAAAAATGCGTACGTGTGTGTACGACCGCTTGGCGGGCAGTGTGCAGTATACTGATCTAATTTCAAAACGTACGACTGTGAAAGTGACGTAATGCCGGCGGCGCCATGATGCCCCGCGCCCCGTTTGCCACTACGCCTTCCCCCGACCGCGCCTAGCTTTCCGCCACTGGAAAACTCAAAAAAGTAATGCACTATTTAATCAATTTCAGAAGTGTTGTGGAATGCTACGAAGCTATAGCGCCTTATTGCTTTATATCACGTTACTGCAGTGCTAAGTTTTCCACGAATCGATTATAACTGTCTTATCTTTCCCTTAGGGGAGTTCGAAATGGCTTTTTAGCTGCGTAAGTTGATATAGGCGGCAATACGTCATAAATAATGACTTCGCGTGAAAAAGAGTACTTTGCTGAAGTTTCGGTTAGTGCTGTTAGTAATTAAGTATCTTACATAATAATAAATAGAAATGATGTATCTTATTGACAAAGCTCATTGCGAAGTTGAAGTTAATTCTTTTTGAAGTAAGTCCCAATTTAAAATATTTAAGAAAGGATTCTAATAAAAAATACAATAATTAATTATTTTGGCTTTTTATAGCACTTTAGGTACTGCTTCTGAAATAGAAACATCAACTAACATAAAATGGATTAGAAGAAATTACGTCAAATCAAAAACAATAACTAAATATCGCGAAAATATTTGCTAATGTTAATTTAAAAATACTGATATATTGATGAAGTTTAGAAAAACGTGAAATAGTGATTCTAATTTTAGTCCTTTTTAATTAATGCACTTCTACATATTTTTAAAATCATATAAACTCTTTAATGAAATAATAATGTTATTTATAATATAATTACATTAGTATTTTGCAGATGATTCTCGTATTGTTGCAATTAAATTGTATCAATAATTTTACAATCACGTTTAACTTTATTTAATATTTTATTTATCTTTATTTTTACCATTTCCACCAAGAGCAAAAGATTTTCTTAACGTTTATTTTAAACAATTTCATTTTAATAAAAGTAACAAAGATCCATTCCAATTTTAAAAATAGAATCTCAATATATCACTTCTAAATTCAATCAACATTGCAAAAATTCAAATTCGTAAAGAGAATTCGGAGCGCAGAAAACACGCATGATTAAGCAGCGAAATCCGCTTCCCGTTACCAATTTTTTTTTAGCACGGACAAGTTAACCGGCGCCTATTTCACGTCATCACTGCTCGAGGCCACGTAGACACAATGACTTAGTGTAACAATCGCAATAGTGTACAACAGGTTGTTACCGGTCCTATGAATAAAAGATTCCAATCAATTGATTTCTATGTTGTCAGGGTTGACGAATTTGTGGTTGCCCAGGAGGGACAGTGGTTTTAAGATTAAAATAGTTCTTGCAAGCACTTTTGTTACTGGTTGTGTAACATTAATAATGATTGATGAATAGTTGTATTTATTTCGAATTCGGGTATTTTGAGCTAATGCATTTTAAGTAAAGGCATTCTGATTTCTGGTATTTTAATATATAACCATTTAAATCGATATCTGTTTATTTCCTTTCTCCGAACAAAATATTTTAAAGTTAAACCAAAAATACTGAAATTTCACACTAATTATGCACACTAAATAAATCAAATTCAATTTACTGTTTAATGGTAGGTATTTGCAGAACTATTCTACTGAACAAATCACTGTCATCAAAATAGTATAATAAATAATAATCTTAAAATGCCTTAGCTTAACAAACATCACCAAAAATGTGGTTTATACAGCGGATATAAGATTTTGACATTTAAAAATATACCGTATTTATTTAGGCGTAGATTCTTTTCTAGGCTAAAAGTACGAAAGTATAAAACATTCAAAAATTGGGTCCATGGCACGGTATGGTATATAAATACATTTTAGAAGCATATATAGTTTGAAAGTAAAATCAGCCTGAATGGAATCGTAGAGAACAAAAGCATGAAAAATGGGGAATAATTGTTTATTTCGAACAGTCGGTGAAAAAAGTGCTGAATATTTTCACCTCTGTCATGGATTTTTTTTTCTATATTGAATAGAGCGGATTGCATTTATTTGAAGAGTTCAGTTTGAAAACAACCAAATCGGCTCCCTATCTACCCGGGCAAAGTGTTTGTTCCATTACAGATCAATGTAGAGTCAATATTAATATTTTTTGTAGTAACCTCCGTAGAAACAGGCCATGATTGTATGGAATAAAAATTATATCCAAGTTCTGGATCATGCTCATTATATAAAACATTTACAAGCCCTCTTCAAAGGAAAAAAAGTACATATCTCTTTGCTCATGCAAAGAGCTTTGGAAGTCCGTATTTGGGAAGGGGACAAAAAAGGACATTTTTTACTTGCATCAAAATTAGTGGTAATACGGTGCAGGAAGATGAATATCGAAAAAAAACCTAATTTGTTAAAAAGAAATCCTCGTCTTACTAATATGTCTACTTAAAGACGAATTATATTATGTGAAAGTCTCATCCAAATCATCAAAAAGCAAAATAGACCCATAACCTGTACTTATTTCAACATTAACTTCTTTATTACCAGTCATAGCATATGGACTAGTTTAACTAGCTTGTACCAAATGAGGTAAATTTCACTATATTTTGTTAGAAAAATATTATTTTGTTTTTCATTATCAATAGAAGGGACGTGCCAATGTAAAAAAAAAATTAAAAAATCTATTAGATACTGCTAAAAAGATTACAGTAAGCACTAGTGAAAGATTAAATATTTTTTTTAGAATGATGGTTAAACGCTTTTTTTAAAATCAATATCTCGAAAACAAGTTGCAATGTTTTTCTATGCAGGTTCCTTTATTACTAAATATAGTATGGTTGAATAGGTACTTATTCCTTCGGTATAAAAACCACAAAAAGGTATCAAATAATTGTATAGCTACAAAGAGGGTGTCAAATAAATAAAAAAATAAAATAAATTATTAATAGGTATTGGCTCAACATTGTAAAGCATCTGTGGACAATTAGACATCAAAAGTGTTGTATAGTCTGTTCACAGTTATATTACCTCTGACTGACAGCTCGTCGATCGTTTTCTGTGTGTTGGCATTGCAGTAAAGTCGCCCTATGAGTGCCAGCCTAAGACATTTTACCGAATTAAGGGGAGATTTTAACATCCAACCTTTTGCGCGAATATTTTTGTTTTTCATGTCACAATAAACTGAACTTCACTAAGACAGTGCTCCTGTTACTATGCGATTGTATTTAAGATTATTTATTTTTTATGAATTTCTGAAAAAACAAAATCACTACCACCACTAACGAAGGCGAAGTTGCTGCTTCCACAACGTCCTACATCTCAAATAATGGTCACATCCGAAAAAAACGCCAGCAAAAGAAGAAAGTAAGTAAGAAAATAAGTTTCGACTAAATAAGATTACATGGGAGAAACAAAAACTTTTTGGGGTAACACAGCAATCAAGATAGGCAACCTAAGTGCTAGAGGTATAATATATCACTGAACGGCCTATAGTGTCAGTATAGTTCGTTCAGAGATATTTTACCCTCTAGCGCTTAGGTTGCCTACTTTTTTTTAAAATAATGTTTATTGGCAACTGGATACAAAGTCCGTAATACCTAACTTAACTAAAAGAATACAATTTTATATTTTTTCTAAGGTATTAAGTATGGATTTTATTTAAGTTCGATGCCACTTCTTCATTGATGACTATTTACACTGAAATTTTACAATTATACACAAAAAAATAATAGTTGTTAGAGCAATAAAATTTTAAAGCGCCCGCCTTATTGACTTCCCGCCAAAAAGTCAGGTTGCCCACTTTGATTGCTGTGTTACCCCTATAAGTTTTTGTTTCTGCCATGTAAACTTACTTTCTTCTTTTGCTTGTGTCTTTTGCAGGCGTGACCATTATTTGAGATGTGGAACGTTGTGGAAGCAGCAACTTTGCCTTAGTTAGTGATGGTAATAAATGTTTTTTTTAGATATTCAAATAAAATAAATACATTTTAAATAGGTAAAATCGTACAGTAACCGGAGCACTGTTTTGGTCAAGTTAAATATATTATGACATGAAAAACAAAGCTCTTCGTGCTAACGGTTGGGTGTTATAATCTCCAAAAAATTCGGTAAAATGCTGGCACTCATAGGGCGACTTTCCTGCAATGCCAAAACACAGAAAACGATCGACAAGCTGTCAGTCAGAGGTAAAATAACAATAAACGGACTATAAGTCTGAAATTCTCTAAACAATGAAAATCTTACCAATATTTTATATGAGTATGTTTGTGAGCGCAGGTGTGTGGATGTTTGATACTCTTTCACGCTCGTGTGGATGAACGGATCTGGCCAAATTTGATACAGTTATAGATTATGATCTAGAATAACATAACTTTTTATACCGTAAAAAAAGTAATGTTAAATAAGTTCCCATGGGAAGCGGGAACGGGAACAATTCCATTCCATTCCATGCGGTTGAAGCCGCGGTCGCCTTTTAATAAAACATATTATACGAACAAAAGTATTAATAAAATCCGTAATTATTTACCACAGCAATCTCTATCGCCATCAGTGATTCAATATCAGCTGAGTACGTACGATCCATTATTCAGCTGACTAATTGAATGAGCCTGATGAGGGCGGTTAAACAGATCATTTGAATAAATGTCAAACGGCCGCCATTTTGAGCTGCGTTCCGATCTTCACGGTGCTCTTTGAGTTAATCATTGTAACAGCTATCATTAATTTTGAGGCGTTTTGTTTTATTTCCTGTTACTAGTACAGTATCTAACTACAAAACTATTGATTTTGCTACTGAATAGGCAGTATCTCCCCCTTCTCTTTTTTTCCATGAAAATATGTTACTTCAAAATGTGGCTCAAGCAACACCTTAACGGCACAATGAATTATAAATATATCCTTTATTGTACACCAAAGATAATAAAACTTAAAACAAGATATTACAAATATTAAGAAGGTACAATGGGCGGCCATATTGCAAACAGCAATCTCTGCCAGGCAACCTTTAGATGGTTATGACTGTATCAGAGATTAAATATCGGACTTTCTAAATTTTGAATTTGGTCGATCTATGATCTCTAATATTATATCTTAAGGATCAACAAAAATACCAATGGAGGGGTGGGTACTCAAGGGTAATATTTTCATTTATCCTCCCGCCTGATGACATACCTCTACCCTGCAGAAGATTGCGGTAATAGTAAACTGGTTCATACTGAACGATGACTGTCTGGTGGAAGTCTTAGCTTACGGTTGTCAAGTCGCGATCTCCATTCCAAAAGGCAAAACTGTCTGCTCTTTCAGCCATACAGTGCAGTGTTACTTCGCAATGCACTACTCTCTATCATAGCTCTATGATAGAGAGTAGTGCATTATTCCTCATTGCTGTGGTGTTTTTACTTTATAAGGAGATTGGGAGGTCAGTGATGATAAACATTCATAACATTTCAGAAGAGGTATTATGTGTCAATTTACTTACACATTGCCATCCAGTCCAAGTTAGGCTAATATAAGCTTCCTGGAACATTCTTCCGATTCCTGGGATATCCTTCCGAGGGTGTTACGTGAGGTTATATTATAAAGTCGGTAGGAGCTCGATATAGCTTTCATTAAGGATTTACCCTCACGTAAAAATAATGTAAATATAAGCTTCAGCAATTTTTTTAACGTGTGGAAATCCTTCATGGATTCTATGCCAGGCTCTTGCCGACTAAAACTATAAAAAAAGCTAAGCTCTTGAAAGAATGTCCCAGGATAAAGCTTCCGGATAACCTACAAAGAAAACATATAAACCACAATGCAATCATTATCTACCTACCGATCTGGGATTCGAACTCAATAAGAGCTCAGCACTTAATTAGGCACGATTGTAAATGTCGCTTGTGTAGACAAAATTGTTAATCTTTATTGCATGACAACCGAATGTACTAAGACTATTTGAAAAGAGTGGGCGTGAGTTTTCTTGCCAGTTCTTCCTCACAGGCTCTACCTATTGCATTGCGAATCTGGCAGTAAATGTAAATGTGAAGCAAAAATTTTGATGTTCATAAGTGTTACACCTAAACGAATAAAAATATTTTCATTTTCATTTTTTCATTTTTATTTTCATTTTCAGCAGTCGTGAACGCTTATCACTGCGCAACCAACACGGTCAAAATACCTCTGTAAGCATAAATTTGTAACCACAACTACAATTTCGACATACTTCAAGCATCATAGCACATCTCATAGCGAACGTGGGCACACTCATCCGTTTCCTCATTAATGCGACAATCATCTACTCAGTTCCTTCCTAGCTATTCCAGTGTTAACAGGTCGTAGGAAATCCTTCCAAACATCCTTCGTATTTTTCTGGATGGTAACATTGGTATAGTTGCTATGGAGGGTTAAAAACTCAAATGGAATGATAGTCAATCACAAAAACATATTGACAAAAATGAGGCTTAATAAGTAATGTGGAACATTTTCACGCGGAACGCCATCTAGCCCAAATTAAGCTATTGCTATAGAATCGGACAACTGATAAGCATATTAGTAAATTTATTTTTAAATTCATACACATGATACATCGATACATTACTAGCTGATGCCCGCAGCTTCTCCCGCGTAAATTTTTTTCACATTCCCGCTTCCGGTAGGAACTTATTCCCGGGATAAAAAGTGGCCTATGTGTTATTCCAGACCATAATCTATCCCTGTACTAAATGTCAGCTGGATCCGTTCAGCCGTTAGAGCGTGAAAGAGTAACAAACATCCACACTCACAAACTTTCGCCTTTATAATGTTAGTAAGAGAAACACTCCAACTTCGAAACAAACATTTGTTCTTGGGACCTGGGAATAGAACCCATGACTGCAGTGTGCCAGTTGGTTACACTTCCACTTGCGCCACTGAGGCAATTCTAATACATACACAATCACATACATAGGTCACGCCTTTATCCCCGAAGGGGTAGGCATCTGGCAGAGGCATTTTATATGTCCACATTTCACCTTTTTACAATTTGTCCCACGCAATAGGTGGTGAGCCGTATTAACGTGTTGAGATGGATAGGCGCAGACAGTGACTGCCTGCTGTTGAAATTTTTCAAGTCACCTAAAAAGTCCTTCAACTTGGCTTAACGACTGCCATTCTACTGACTACCGGGACCAACGGCTTTACGTGCCTTCCGAAGCACGGAAAGGCTCAAATATATGTCGCAAAGTGGTCACATGGATGGGCACTTATCCAAGGACTGGCCATAGTGAAAGTTTCTAACTACAGTGATCATTTACAGGACACTGAGTCCGCGGGGCCACGAGCGCTTCGGGGCAATCCTTATAATGGCGATATAGTTTGCAGTGTTAGGCCCTTCGAACACAAGGCTACGCAAATCTTCGATACTAATGTTGTAGCGCACGAACCGTACACACGAGATATCTCAACACGCGATTATGTCTATTCTGCCACTGTAGACATTGCGACAACACGTCGAAGACTAATTTAATTTACGAAATGTCTGACACAAGTGACGATGAAACTATGATTTTGGCTTACTATCTTTACCGAAAGCGAAGAAATCGTCGTAATGGGAAATATTGGGTTCATCCAAATATAGAAAAAAATGTAAAGTGTAGACTGTTTGTAGCTGCAAAAGAATTACAACAAACAAACACTAAATTCAAATTGAATATTCAACAATTGCTCTGCCATCTTGGAAATCGCAGAGACTTTAGTAGCGACGATCTCGACCGGCAGGTAGTGACAGTGACGACTGGTATCGGTGACGAATGAACGAAATGTTGGCGACGCATGTGTACATAAACCTCTTTGAATTTGCATTGCGGTAGTCGCTTAGAGACCAAAATCGTTGCGAATCGAAGATTTGCGTAGCCTTGTGTACAAAGGGCCTTATTCTTCTGTTTTAGATGCCCAAAAAACGCCAAAAAGTCACGTTTGTTGTATGGTAGCCGCCTTAATCCCCCTTTTATTTAGATTCGTGATTTGTTGTTACAGCGGCAACAGAAACACATAATCCGTGAAAATTTAGCTATCTAGCTATCACGGTTTCTCAGATACAGCCTCGTGACGGACAGACAAACAGACGGACAGCAAAGTCTTATAAATTTGGTCCCGTTTTAACACTTTCGGTAAGCAACCCTAAAAAAAATTGTCTTAAAAGATTTATAAGATTAGTCTTACTCGCAACAGATTACGATTCACAAGTTTTTCAGGATTACCGATATCCGGTTATCGTGAAAAGACGTAATAATGAAAATAGTTACGCTTGTCGTATATCATCGCGACAGTGGGATTGACAGGGATATTTTTAAACACTCGCAATTCATAAGAGGTAGCGGCTAAAGTCGTTAAGCAGATATTTTAGTTATATATGTCCCCGTAAAATTGTATTTATTGTAAACTTTTCTTCAAAATTTAAACTGCACAACAGTAAAATTTAAACTATTGTGAGGTTGAGAAAACATTTTTCATGGTCATTATCGTGATGGAGGTAGATAAGTAGGTACAGTTCGTTTCTCTGTCGAACCACGAAATACTAGAACGAACTGCAGAGCACATGTTTCCCTCCTCTTAATGCTCCGGGTTCTTCAAGCGGATCGTAAAAGACGCAATATACAGTCACCAACTTGAAGTACACTGTCAAAAGTCTTGTTGACTGTGAGAGTGGCCTGTTAATTTTGATGGGCATCATTTTATCGAGCTAAATAAAACACAGACAGACAGACGGACGGTGAAGCCTTAGCATAGTGTCCCATTTTTACCCTTTTGGGTAAGGAAGGAACCCTAAAAAAAGCGTATACGAGCAAACGCACTAGTTGTCTCTACAATTTTCGTTGGTTGCCCTCGATTTCTCCTGGATCCCATCATCTGATCCTGACCTGGTGAAAATGGGACTCGTATTTGACATGACCGTATCTCTGTACTCTATCACAGTTATCATTTCGACTGATTGTTCTAAGTAACCTAATAGTTCATTCTGGTTATCCAGCTTGATAGTACGAGTACCTATAACTTAGTACTTGCTCGTCACGTCCACTTAACTGTATGACATCATTGATAGTTTCAAGTGCTTGTTACGGCTCTTGAGTATATCAGGTCAATTATATTCTAAGAATGGCTTCTAAGACACTTAGAGTTTTTAAGGATAGGAATCCCCACGAATACCGGACTCGAGATGACTAAACTGCGCTAAAACCACACGGTCTCTATCTATTCGTTAACCATTGGGCGCGGGTAACTCCTCACAAGTATGTATGTCTTTTTCTTTGCAATTTTTTTTTTGATTAACCTGAGGGATAATCCTTCATGGATGCTATGACTCCTACTCCTCCCGGCTAAAAAACCGCACGTAACACCTAACAGCCTACGGTTGGGAGCCCCGGGTAAGTCAGAAAGATGTCCCAGGACTCACAGACAGACAGATCTACGGCTACCACTGCGGCCTAGCCTAGGGGGTGGTTTGGGTGCTATCCCGCGTCTTAGGGGGGTTTTCGTGTGTGATCCAGCTTCTTAGGGGGGGCGTGCGTGAATCTCTCACGTCACGTTGCCGTCATGAGCCTGCTTCTGTAAGGACGGTGAGCAGCCCACTCACCGTCCTCAGGCCCCCGGTCATGGAGGCCGATAGTCTTCGGCGAAGACACGTCGGTGGCACCCAAGCCGCCGACTGCGGAACTCGGGTGGAAGAGTTCTCTCCCGCTCTCACCCCGCCACCCGCCTTTTTCATGAGCATGACTTGCTCGCAGAAAAAGGCGGCGCAGTCCCCACCCCTTGCAACCTCGCCTAAGAATTTGGGTGTTATTTCAGTTTTTGGGGGTTGTTTCGGGTGTTATAACGCTCCTTATTCCCGATCCAGATTCTCACGAGGCACCTCTGGAGTCTCTCGACACTCTCGGTTTATATCGAACCGTAAACATGAAATGAGCGAGCGCGAGAATGTGGATGTTTGCCTCGCCTCTCCCGCTCGCGTCCTTTGACTCCGTACCAAAAACTGACGCGGAGCGGAGCACTAAGGATGCGAGGAGACCGTCCTCACTTTCTCACTCGACTCGGCTCCTGTGGCCTCCTAGAGAGTCTGGATAGGCAATTAGGGAGTAAAGTGTGCGTAAACTTTTACGTCACGGCGAAGGGCGCGGCGCGACGCTATCTTGGGTCTGCTTCTGTAAAGGCGACGAGCAGCCTCCCGAAAGCTTGCAGACGTAGATTATGAACGTTTTAGTAGTATATTTCTATAAAATTGATACTTTAACCAGTTTAACTTTGCTAATTGAAATAGATAATTGTTCTTTACCGCGTACTTAGGTACTTGAATTTATGAAAAGTGTTCTAGATTAGTCGTTGCTGGGATTTTACCTACGGTAAAGGAGTAATGAACTTATAAACTGTTTCCTTTTTATCCCTTGTAAATCAAATGAGAGAAAGCGAGTACTAAATTTCAGTAAATGTTCCAGAAACCCTTTTTGAACCTTTTTTAGAAACTTTGAATAAGGTACATGACCGCTTAGCGACCCCGTCCTATTTGTTCACGAGTAAGGAATTCCTTTGGTGGACTGTTTTAAAATCAAATGTTAAGTTAGTTCATTGAACATTGAGCTAAAGTATATTCAACCAAAATTATCAATACTGCCCTACTTAAGCTAAAAAAGGGTTAACCCACATTTTGTCATTTTTGCGTTAATAATACAAAGTGACACAGCGCAAAATTCTCTACATTATTTATTACGGAGATACAGAGTGTCAGCTAACCGTTAAGTGACACATTTTTCATAGTTTGCTTAGTTAAAAATTAGCTAACCCACAAGACTAGATTAGGTACAACAGGGGTAAAGTATCATAACTTCACGAAATCTAAATATTTTATATTTAACTAGCTGACCCGCGCAACTTCGTTTGCGTCACATGAGAGTGAGAAAGAGAGAGGTATGGTATTAATATTTCGAGTATTATAATGTTTCCCGTTGCATTTACCCCCGTCGCGCTTATTCCCGTCGCGGCGCGTCGCTTGTATTCGTGTATTTCGTATTCATTAGAACTGAACCGCATATCTTCGTTTGCGACACATGAGAGTGAGAAGGAAAGAGGTGTTGAAGTGATATAATGTTTCACGTCGCTTTTACTTCCACCCATCCGTTTTTCGGTATGTAACTCATCGTGTGCGAGTCCGACTCGCACTTAGCCGGTTTTTATCGTTCAGTTGACCGGCTGCCACTGCAGACCAAGTTTACTCCCGTCGCGTCGCTTATACTTGTAAACCTTAAAAGATAGGCATATGCTGTTTAGGCCTATTTTTTATAACTTTTTAAGGGGAACAATTTTGTAATACACAATTTTTACGTAACTTTAACTATTTATGCAGCGTCCGCAATGGAAGCTCTCAAAAGAAAGAAATAATCCCCGTTCTCGAAACATTATTCATGGCTGCTTCGCTCCTATTCGTCTTAGCGTGATACTTTATCACCATTACGCAGCCTTAATAAATGGACTATTAAACTGTATAATAATTTTTGAGATGCAATCAGTAGTTTCAGAGATCCTAGCACAAATAAACTCTTCAGTTTCATTATATCGTGTGCGAACCTTAAGATATAGACAAATTAGGTTATTGTGAGCAAACCATAAAAGATAGACATATGCTGTCGCGGACTTTTTTGTAGAACTTTTTAAGAGAAATAATTTTGTAATACACAATTTTTACCTAACTGTAACCATTTACGCAGCGTACGCCTCGGAAGCTCTCAGACGGTTAAAAATATTCCCCGTTTTTAAAACATTCTTGATTGCTGCTCTGCTTCTATTCGTCTTAGCGTGATGTTATATAGCCTATAGCCATCCTCGATAAATGGACTATCAAACTGTAAAAGAATTTTTGAAATCCAACCAGTAGTTCCTGAGGTCCTAGCGTTCAAACAAACAAACAAACAAACAAACAAACAAACAAACAAACAAACAAACTCTTCAGCTTTATAATATTAGTATGGATTTTCTTGGCTAAAATAAAGTTATTCATGAATGCTAGTCTTATGTCCAGTTAACATCCTATAACTCAGCTAAAGACTAGCAAAGTTTCAGCTAATCTCACAACGAAGCTAAATTTTAAAAGGGTTATCATCAAAAACTTTATTAAAAAGCAGTTATGATCCTTTAACCCCTTTTTAGGTCAATTAAAACAAATAATTTTGAACATTATAAAAATCAGCAAATCGGGGTTAAACCTCATTACTAGACTAGAATGAAGTTATCTGGTGTTCACATTTCATCACCGGGCATCTCGGCAAGTGTATTTAGACTTGATTCCTGTACTAACAAGAAGTTCAGGAAAATCGAATTTTGCAATTGTGCCTCACAAAAAGTTCAGCATTCGAAATATAGTAAGTATAAGAAGACATTAGTCACGAAATTCTGTAGTTCTAGGTCAACGGGAAGTAGGTACCTACATTAATAATTTGGTTGCTCATAACACTGTTGAAATATACGTTTCTTTGCGACATAAACAACCTTGACTTTTCCGAATTAACTTCAAAGTTTGACGTTTTCACAGCTTCAAGAACTCATAAGGCTTGTATATATGTAGTGGTGTTAAGTTTAAGTTAATAACGCTTTGCATTCACGAGATAAAGAGTCTTGACACTTCAGACGGACAGGCGAACGGAACGACGGACTGACGGATGGACGTACTAAACCCTCGTTGGGGTAGCCCACCTCGACTCGCACTTGGCCGATGTTATTTCAGTAACTTTTTTTCAGCCGGGTTTTTATAAAAATAAGTTTATTTGGCGTTTTAGTTACCCACGACTTTAACAAAATTTGACATTAATTTTTATGAGCGATTTACTTAAATAAATACGGTAAAAAGTTTCACAACAATAGCTCACTTCGGTATCAGACGCTGCTGCCTATAAAAATGTTCGTTAATTCTTCTTACGTATAAAAATATACATACAAAACATCACAAGTGTCCGTCCCGACGGGGTAGACAGGGACTACCCTGTCGGAGTAGACAGGGTAGTCCCTGTCCTGTCGGGGACACTTTACTTTTTACGATCTACGCTGCGATCATGGGAAACCACTTTCGCTTCTTCTGCCTTCATAATTATCTTTATCCATGATCTCGATTAAGGGTACTCTTGACCAGACCTTTGCTCAAAATATTATCGATTTGATCAAACCTCGGGGTCGACCCCTACTAGTTTCTTCATTCACACTCGCCTCATAAAATCTGTTTCGGCAGTCTGTCGATTTTCCATCCATTCTCTCCACATGTCCGAACCAATTAAGCATCACCTTCTCTATATTTAGTCACAACATCTTCTGTTAATGTTCCCAGATTACACTATCTACTTCCTTCTGTATCTATCGATATCACTCTAGCTATACTTTGCCAGCTTCTCATTCACTGCATTAAATTTACTTTTATGTATCTTTTGCCACACTCAACTTACAGAACAATTCATTAACTTAGGGACAAACACTCCTCTTGGAAAGTCATCCTTCACTTTTTAGACACGTTTTGACAGCCTCTGACCCTTTCTCCTGCTCCTAAAGGTGTAAAAGGCTCGTAAAGGTATTAATCATTCACTTGATTTCCTGCCAAACTCCTCATTCAATATCATAGTCACACTTTCCATCTCTTACAAGTTTTGTATCCATGTATAAATACTCTTTCACGTGTTCCACGCCTTTTCTTTCCATAAAAATCGCGCAATTTATCATACATTTCTCTCTTTCAAAAACCATTACTTGCCTCTTGTTTACATTCACATTCATATTAATAAGTAATATTACCCACCAACTGCAACTCCTTCCCCGGTGATGCTAGTATCACCTTATCATCAGCGTATAGAAGAAATTTGACAGTTACTTCAATCTTTTTTAATCCATACGCTATAGTTCCTACAAGCAACTGTCCATGTGTATAGGTTGAACAACCACGGTGTGAGACAAGGCTGTGTAGCGTCACCGAGGTAACGTCACCTTTTTCCATCGGAAAAGAGTTTGTGCAAAGTCCATTGATTCTGACACAAGCACCGGAACCCTCATAGCGAGATTTCAATGGTCGTATCAAGTTGTTGTTCACTTCATGGACAGTATCAGATCTCATTCCTCACTACTTTGTCATAGGTTTTTCCTAAGTCTACGAAGATGCAATAGACTTTTTGCCAAAACCTCTTCAGCTAGGCATATCGTAAGGAAAAACCTGATCTGTGTATCCCCTTATTGTTCATATCATAATAGTTTTTGTTTCTCGATTTTATGAAACTTGATCTCATTTTCATTCCTGTTTGAGAGGAAATAATTTTAATATTGGCATAAGTTTTACTTTAATAAATTAAAGACGAGTTTTTGATTAAGTAGACATTGTTATTTTGTTCAATTATTATGAAAATTTATTTTTATACGCATTTTTTTCTCAATTAATCATTCACCTTTGCTTAGCTATAACAAAGTTAACAGTGATTGAGAATTTAGTAACTTATTTTTAGCTAAGTAAAATTCTATTAAATTAATTCTAAATTTCCAAAAAAATCATAATGCTTAGATAAATAAACGTTAAAATTCCTTAGCCAGAATCTTACTTATGACTGTACTATACTATGATTTTTATACGGAATACTTCGTTATACAGCAGTAAAGCAGCTTTGCGCGTTTAAAGCCAAGTATTGCTAAATAACTTTAAAGCAATTTATAAATAATAACAGCTAAACGAAATTACTGCGCTTAAAATAGGTTAGGGTATGGTTAACTCTGTTTTAGTAGCGTAACTTGTCCAACTTTAACACTAAGCTGCTTAGCTAAAAGAAAAAATAAGCTTTTTAGTAATAAAAATTACAGTAATTTTAGATATAAATAACATCATTTACAAGCCTTCGATATGAGCTACAGATATATCCAAGAATTTTTACGTAAACTTCCATAGTTTTTGAGACATCAATTTGCATGTTTTTTGATGATATCTCAAAATCGACTTGTTGGGGTTAACCCTATTTTAGCTTAAGTAGGGCAGAATAGAAACTAGTACCTAAAGGTTTTCTTGGGTAATGGTAATAAAAATAGGCCAAGTGCGAGCCGAACTCGCGAACGAAGTACCAAAAACGGCAATAAATCACGTTTGTTGTATGAGAGCCTCCTTAAATGTTAATTTTATTGTGTTTTATTATTTTTGTTAAAGCAGAAATGCATCATCTGTGAAATTTTTTAATGCTTAGATATCACGTTTCTTAAGACACAGCTTGGTTCCAAACAGAGGAGTGAAAGAAAGAAAGAAAGAAAGAACGAAAGAAAGAAAAATAAATTTATTTCACATAGGCATATACAGATGCTCTTGTAAAACGTCCAGAATATAAATCAAAATCTACCACCAGTTCACAACGCGACCCACCTGAGAAGAACTGGCAAGAAACTCAGCGGGTTATTCTTTTTAGAGCTCTATTTACAAAATGAATCTAAAAACTATGCATTTTTACAATTTTTTTGAGAATCCAGTAGAGCAGGTCATTTCCAGGCTTCTCCATCCAACAAATAATCACCAATTGCATAGTAGCCCCTGCAGTACAATTTACCTTTTACAACCTTTTTAAATTTATTAAGGGACATACTTTTAATTTCGTCTGGTAGCCTGTTGTAAAAGCGTATACAGTTACCCATGAAAGAATTGCTGATTTTGTGCAATCTGCTATGATAAACAGCAAGGTTACTTTTATTTCTAGTGTTGACATTGTGTCTATCACTTAACTTAGCGAAACTATGTAAATTTCTTTGTACGTACATCAGATTCTCAAAAATATATTGTGATGCTACTGTAAGAATTTTAACCTCTTTGAATTTTTCGCGCAGAGAGACCCTTGGACCTAATCTATATATAGCTCTTATGGCCCGCTTTTGTAAAACAAAAATTTTATCTATATCTGCAGCATTGCCCCACAGTAGAATACCGTAAGACATTATGCTATGAAAGTAACTGAAATAGACTATTCTAGCCGTATCTACATCCGTCAAGTGCCTTATCTTTTGTACAGCAAATGCTGCTGAACTTAATCTATTTGCTAGTTTGACAATATGTGGACCCCATTGTAAACCAGCATCGACCGTTAACCCTAGGAACGTCGTTGATTCCACAAGTTCCAACACCCGACCATTAAGTTGAACATTGGTTTCTGACTGTGTTACATTAGGCAAGGTAAATTTTATGCATTTAGTTTTATTATCATTCAGTCTAAGATTGTTAGTGTTAAACCAATGAACCACTTCCAAGATTGCGTTGTTGACATCGTCATAGTTATCTATTTGTCTTTTAACTTTGAAAATCAAAGAAGTATCATCTGCAAACAAAACAATCCTGTTGTTGTCCCCCACGTAAAAGGGTAGGTCATTAAAATATATAAGGAATAAAAATGGTCCGAGTATTGAACCCTGTGGGACGCCCATAGTAACTACAGAGCCCTCTGAGCGTGTACCATTAACATCAACCCTCTGAATTCTATTGTTCAAATATGAAGTCAGAAGATCGAGAGCCTTGTTTCTTATGCCATAATGGTGTAATTTCCTGATTAATGTTTCATGTTGGACGCAATCAAATGCCTTAGACAAATCGCAAAACACACCAATTGCATCTTGTTTATTCTCCCAGGCCTCGTAAATACATTTCAATAACTCTACACCAGCATCGGTAGTCGAGCGTCCTTTAGTGAAGCCAAATTGTTTCTCATGAAACAATTTGTGACTATTAAAATAGATCAGCATCTGCTCTAGCATTATTTTTTCAAATATCTTGCTCAAGGTCGGCAACACCGAGATAGGTCTGAAATTACCCGGATCTGAAGCACTGCCAGCCTTGAACAGTGGTATAACTTTACTGTGTTTCATCAAATCAGGAAATACACCACTTTAGACGCAATCGTTAAACACAGTTGCCAAGTGGGGTGCAATGACATCTATAATACTTGATACGGATTTTACTGATAGCCCATTAAGGTCAGCGGTTTTTTTAACATTAATAGATCTAAATGCTTTTAAGATGTCGTTGCAGTTGACAACTGTAAATTCGAACGCGCCCTCACAGGCAGCTACAGATTCTGCTAATAAAAGCTCGGCGGAGGTGGAAGACGACCGGAGAGTGTTAGTAATCTCTATAGGTACATTACTGAAAAAATTTTCGAACTCGGTCGCCACATCCATATCCCCCGAAACGTGGCGATTGTCTATCTTTAAATTAAACTTTCTTTCATTCGCTGTACACCTACCACATTCCGCATTTATAATGTTCCAAGTAGTTTTAATGACATTCGCAGAATCTAAAATTTTATTTCTAATGAGACTTGGCTAAGGTACAGGCTTGCTTAAATATCTTTGAATATTTTTTAACATATTCCTGAAACTCTGGGTTGAAATTATGCGATTTTTCAGAATACAGTTCATATAGTTTATGGCGACTTTTATAAATTCCGGGTGTTGCCCAGTCACTGAAAGCAGAGATGCCTCCGATTGATAAACATTTTCTCTCTCTGTAAAGGTTCCCGTGCAGTTTCTAAAACATCTACATTGAGATCCCCACAAAATAGGACCGTTTTTTTAGTACTTTGGCATTTAAACAATGCTTCTTCAAGTTTTTCTTCGAACTGTACATATGGAGCGTCTGGGGGACTGTATATGCTTAGTACAATGAACCGCTCAAACTCTATACTGGCTATCTCAATAACTCGTTCAACAGAGAGGGCTACTATGTCTTTACGTTCTTTACACTTTATTGACTTATTAATAATAATTGAAGAGCCTCCACGTTTATATTTCATTCTACAGAACGAGCTAGCAACCTGGTGATTTTTGAAATTGAACATGACTTGATAAGGCCTTAACCAATGTTCTGTTACACAAAAAATATCAATGCCATTCAAGTTCATGTACAATTCCAATTCCAATTCTTTTCCACCAATCAGGCCTTCAACATTTTGGTGCACCAGGTATAAAGCATTATTTTTAAGATTAATAGATTCAATGGCCTGAGAGCGATCAGATATAAAATTATGCTGTGGCTGATGTAGAACTAAATGGCTAGATTTAACATTTATTGATTTATACATTGTGTCAAGCTTAGTGCAAGAACGTTGCTCTTTTGTCCTATAATCTAATTTAAATTACTTGGATATAAACAACTATCCAGAGTTCTAATATCAATGTCATTTTTCTGCTCAAAAGGAGCAGGTTTGATAGCCAGATTTTTGGCTAAAGAATCTATAAAATAATGTAGCGAAATTGCTACCTGTCTTTTAAAATAATCCAGAAGCTTATGCTTTCCTTTAGTCATATAGAAAAAATAATTTTTCCTAACAATAGTGTTAGTATCAATTATACAATTTTTTTTATTATGAAGTGTTAATGTGTCCAATGACAAATTTAAATAGTACCTAATCCTATTTTCCACAACTGGCATATGCTTACAGTAGGGCAGTGTGTAAATAATAATATTATTTAAATCTAATGAGTTTAATTTATTATAATATTTAATAAGTTTTAAAATAAAATAAAATAAAATAAAATTTATTCCCTTTGAAATTTTTAAAAAATTATTTAGGTTTGTCAAAATTTTTGTGACTCTACCGGGGGTTCGGAAATGCTACAGACTGAGAAGAACACCCCAAGAAACTCAGTCCGGTCCCTCTTATTCATCTTAGTATCTAATACAGTTTTTTTTTTTAATGTAGAAAGGAGCAATTCGTGTCACTGCCAGGCAGTCTTGTCTTCTAGAAAGTCTTTAATGCTATAATAAGCTTTCTGGCACAATTTAAGATTTACTAGTTTTTTAAATTTATTAACTGACAAACCTGTTATGGCTGTCGGCAATGTATTGTACATTCGAATACAATTGCCCGCAAAAGAATTGCTTATTTTATTAAGCCTAAATCTAGGTACAGCCAATTTATTCTTATTTCTTAAGTTTAGGTTATGGATATCACTATTTTTAATAAATTTACTGTTATTTTTATGAGTATATAATAAGTTTTCATATATGTACTGTGAATACACAGTAAGGATGTTGATATCCTTAAACTTTTCTCTTAATGACTCCCGAAACCCCATACCATAGATAGCCCGGACAGCCCTTTTTTGCAACACAAAGATACATTCGATGTCGGCAGCGTTACCCCATAATAGTATGCCATAGGTCATGACACTGTGGAAATAGCTAAAGTAGACAAGACGCGCTGTTCTAATGTCTGTCAGTTGTCGGATCTTTTTAACGGCAAAGGCTGCAGAGCTCAGTCTGCCCGAGACTTTCTCGATATGAGGCCCCCACTGCAAGTTGGAGTCTAACTTTATGCCCAGAAAGACAGTTTCATCGACCAATTCTACTTGATCATCCCTAATCCTAATACTGGTGTTAACGAGCCTAACATTTGGCAAGGTGAATCTAATACATTTTGTTTTAGTTTCGTTTAACAATAAATTATTAGCGTTAAACCAGTGGACTACCCTAGAGAGGGCATTGTTTACTTCGTCAAGATCGCGTTGTCCACGTTCAACTTTAAATATTAAAGATGTGTCATCAGCAAACAAAACTACCTCGTGATCGTCTCTTATAAGGTGAGGGAGATCATTTATGTACACTAAAAATAGAAAAGGTCCCAGAATTGAACCCTGAGGCACCCCCATTGTTACAGCAGAACCATTTGACTGTTTACCATTTATAACTACTCTCTGTACTCTATCTCTAAGGTAAGAACTAATTAAATCCAAGGCCGTCCCCCGGATTCCATAATGATCAAGTTTTTTAATTAAAGTCTGATGCTGGACGCAATCGAAGGCCTTAGATAAGTCGCAGAATACACCATAAGCATCATACGACTCCTCCCAGGCCTCATATATACACTCTAACAATTTGATTCCAGCATCCGTGGTAGACTGACCGCGCGTGAAACCGAATTGTTTAGTATTGAATAGTTTATTTGTATTAAAATGATTTTGCATTTGATTAAGCATTACCTTTTCAAAGATTTTACTAAACGTGGGTAGTACAGAAATAGGACGAAAATTGGACGGATCTGAGGTGCTACCCGATTTAAACAGAGGAGTTATTTTACTAAACTTCATTAAGTCAGGAAACACACCACTATCAATACAATTATTAAATATTATTGATAATTCAGGGGCAACCATTTCAATTAACGAATTAACTAAATGTACAGAAATTCCCCAGAGGTCAGCAGTTTTCTTAATATTTAAAGATTTAAAAGTTTTTATGACAGTGTGTATACTAATTTTACTGAATTTGAATATTTCATTACAGCAAGGAACATTTGCTTTTAACAAGGATTCTGCTATTGGGGTAGAAGAACCTAGGGCTCTGGTCAAATCTACTGGAATTCGAGAAAAAAATTGTTCAAATTCGTTAGCGACCTCGGCATCTGTTGTAATTATGTTACCATTTACTTTAAGTTTAAAAGTATTATCATTATCATTCGATTTTGCTTGGCCTCTTTCTGCGTTAATTATTTTCCAAGTAGATTTAACTTTGTCTACACTATTGAGAATTTTATTACTTATATACTTTCTTTTGGCTGCTAAGCAGTCTGCTTTAAACTTTTTTGAATAAGTTTTAACATAATTTAGAAATTCATCTGTTCTATTAAGCTGTCTTTCTGAGTATAGTTCATACAGTTTTTGTCTACTTTTATGTATATCCTCAGTGGCCCATTCACTGAAGGCTGGCCTATCACCGATTGTGACTTCCTTAGACTTGAATATGGAGTTGAACTCATTGTAAAAGGAATCAAAAAATAACTTATACATTACATTTGGATCTAAGCCAGTGTCTAAAAATGGAAGTTTATTGCAAAGTCCAACTTGCATACGTTCCAAGCGGTCACTAGTTACTGGTCTACATAATATTTTACGTCTTTTAACTTTTTCTCTTGTGATCTTGAAAGATGCTATTTGCCCAGTATGATCTGATTTTATCTTATTTATAATACTCTTACTTTCTGGCAACATATCACTGTATATATTGTCCAGACAAGTAGCTGTTGTATCACAATATCTAGTAGGCTCTAAAAATAAATTAGTGAGATTGTGTGATTTAAATAAATTTAAGATATCATTGGTCTGACGCGTATTTATAAGTATTTTTGTTTGGTTATATCAGTCCTGTTTCCTATGAAAATAACCAGATTATCTCTCTGATGAAATTTATAACTACATACGGCCTTCATTAATTGGGTATAGGATGTAGAAGGCATGCAGTGATTTATAAAGGACTGCCCCTGTGAACAAAAGTTTAATTTTGACCCCATGTCTCTCCCAATTTTATCACTGAACATAATCCAACGACTACCTTCACTGTTATCTTTTTTAAAACCTTGATTGATTTGGTTTGGTGTGTTATGCATCTGGTCACCAGATAGGGCAAGTGTACTCCCTGGCTCAGGTTGACTGCAGTCACATTGTGTTTTATCTGCTAAGGAGTTAAAACGGTCAGCATAATTAGATGTTGAATTTAAGAGTGTATCCATGGCCAAAGAATATTCTTTTATAATCAGCTGCGATTTATCATACATTGTCTTTACAGACTCCAGGTAATCTTGAAGCTGTTGTAATTTATAACTGAATTCCTGTGTATCTGCAGCATGCTGTTTTTGACTACTTTCTAACTTTTCAGTGCATAAATTTAGTTCATGTAATATATCCAATCTATTTCGGCAATTCTTAATATTTTTGGTGAAGATTTTATTATTATTAAGCAAATTTTGATTTTTTCTTATCAACTTATTTATTTTTATATAATGTTTTAACTTTTTGTTGCTACAATGACCTAAACCTACTTTGGCCAATACTGCAGGGTGTTTAGGAGTATCATTTGTAAGGTCTATAATGTCAGTCTGTTTATGTTTTGCAGCTGTAACTAACCTTGGGGACCTATCCATGAGTTCATCGAACAATGTTTGGTTTTGTTGAGAACTAACTTGCAGAGACGCTTCTTCTAGCTGAGTTATTTGTTGGTGGGAGTCCCTAAGCTCATGTTCCAGATCAGCTATCCGTTTTAAAGCGCGTTCATACTCTGCACTGCACTTATCAAAATTATTTATTATTTTTAGGAGTTCATCCCGTTCCCCAGTCACTTCATCTAACCGCACGCTTAGCAAGGACAACTGTTGTTTTAATTTGCCGTTGTGTTCTACAACAGAGACAAGCTCTGTCTCATTGTCCTCACGTTCATTACTGAGCTGGACAACCTGCTCCTTGGCCGATTTCAGTTCTTCTAAGACCAGTTGAAGTTTTGACTGTTCCTGACGGGCCAGACCTCTTCGAGTCATCATTTTGTAGTATTAGACAAGAATAGCTACTTTATATTAAAAACAAGGAGCAGCCTCTAGAGCTATAGATAGATAGATATATTTATTGCAAAAAAGTACCTATTCGTATGAGTGTGATACCTGTGAGTTTTCAACATAGAATATACTATTAGATATATTACTAGTGAACAACAGGTGGACACACTTACTGTAGGTACCTACCTATTAATTTTAAAGCGAGAGGTGGGATTCGATTGAATTACCTATCAGATTTCAGCATTGAATATATTATGACATATATACAAGTGAACAACAGGTAAACAAACTCACCGGCACACCTATCCACTGGGTAACTTGTAAAACTTTTAACACTCCTTTTGCGAATTTATGTGTTATTCATTAAATTATTTGAAGTGAAATGGTCTGTTGTGAAGTGTCCGGTCAGTCAAGGTCCTGTTTTACCCCTTTGGGTGCGGAACCCTAAAATTGTATTTTGTTATAGAATATTAAATTAACTACATAATTATATACAGAGTAAGATATAGAACAGAAAAAAAGTTAACTACAACAAAAAAAAAGTTATAGTAAAGTATAATTATGCAGTTCAGTTTTGTATAGGTACTTATTTATTTTTTTTATTATATTTTGATGGTGTAGTTAACCTTTTTCCTGTTCTATATTTTACTCTGTATATAGTTAAGTTAATATTGAATAACATTGTAAATTTGTAAATCTAAACTAATAATATTATATTTTCATCTCTTTTGTTATATACTAAGCTTATCTTACAGCGACCTGCACGCTATTCTTCTTTCTTTACACCCTACAAAATATAGCTCTGTAAAAAGCAGATGTGATTTAGTGGAATATAATTTTAATGCTCCGTGACGTCATACGTGTAACTCACTCTTGACGTTTACGTAAAAGGTGTTAACTCAAAATTTATACGTCATATTTAATCTTTTTTTATTTGTCATATTGACAGGCATACTCGTAAAGATTTTCATAGATGAGTTTTATATCTATACTAGCTGATGCCCGCAGCTTCGCCCGCGTGAAATTTCGTTCCCGTTCCCGCTTCCCGTGGGAACATTTTTCCGGAATAAAAATTAGCCTATGTGTTATTCCAGACTATACTCTATCCCTGTACCAAATTTCAGCCAGATCCATTCACCCGTTAGAGCGTGATTGAGTAACAAACATCCAAACATCCAAACATCTTCACAAACTTTCACATTTATAATATTAGTAGGAAGTAGGATTAGTAAGATTAGTTAGAACAGTAAATTAGATGTGGTGATTGTTTAAGGGTTTAGTTTTTACTGGAAATATTGTAACCACTCCCTGTTTCATGAAAGGACAGATTAAATTATAGAAATTTCGACGTATGTACGGTTGAGGACCTAAATAAGGCTTTGTGTTATAGCTATCAGTCAGGCTCCCGTCCAGTAGTAAACTGATGATCAAGGAAAGAGGCTTACACCGTTTTCCGCTTCCAGTAATGCCAATAGTAAAAACCAACTAAGTGCGAGTCGGAATCGCGCACGGAGGGTTCCGTACCAAAAAACAACAAAAAGGCTTATTTGTTGCATGGGATGGGCTACCATGCCTTTTTTTTCTTTTATTTGACGTGAGGGAAAATCCTTCATGGATGCTATACCAGACTCATACCGACTAAAAAACCCTAAAAAACGAAATCTAATGTACTCTTAGATCATCTAACCATATTATTATATGGTCCATCTAATTATATGGTCTAAGAATGTACTCTACTAGCCCTAGGTATGGCTTAAAATATCTTGTATATTAAGTAAACCAATCCCACCCCTCTTCTTTTCGATACCGAAACAACGCGTGTTGGGTAGAGGGGCCACTCCTACACAGTGGAGAGAATCTTCGCCGTAACTGAGCGATTCAATTGGTGTCTCTGTTGAACCAAAAAACCTTAAAACCGCCTACCAGAGCACGTGTTTCTCTCCTCATTCAACCCCTGATTCTTCAAACGGAGCGTGAAGAGACACGTCATAAGGCTGTCAACTTGAGGTTGAGGACCACTGAAAGAAAAAAAATACATCAATATGGCAAGGGTTACCTATAAAGAAACCAAATTTCTTTATGAAAGAAACAGTTCAAATGTAAGTACCTTGTAATAAGTAAAACTAGCCAGTAACAACCTGACAAAACTACCTACTATTTGTTTTTATTTTTTTCATGTCATATCTACATCCTTAATTTAAAACTAAAAAAATCAATACACAATCGGAACATCTCAGGATAAAACTTAAGAGCAAATTCGAAAAAAAGTTGAAACAGCAAATAACGTCGTAAAACTTTTTTTCCTGTCGATTGAACGCGAAGATATTCTTTAACAATGGATATCGATCCAAAATGGCCGACTTCCCGCGCTTTCTTACGTCAAAGTCAAACGTTATTACAGCGTTCAGCGTTCTTGAATTGGAAAATTCGATGTTGTTTTTATGTCTCTTTAACGTGTTGACATGAAGTTTGATGATAAAAATAAGTGAAACTTGTCACGGTGCATTTTCTGGAGATTATATTTCTCCAATAAAGGAGACCGGAACGGTTGTAGAGATTATCTAAACATGTGAGATAATTTATTATTGAGTTATTTTATACTTAAATTTTGTCATATTGCTTTATATTGTCTTATTTTTGTTTTGTATTGCAATTGTATAGTAGACTTTTTTTTAACATGAGGGAAAATCCTCATGGATGTTATGCCAGACTCCTACCGATTAAAAAACCTCACGTTACGCCCATCAGCCTATGGTTTGGAGCCCCGGGTAAGACCTCGGAAGGATGTCCGGACGGTACTCATGAATAGGATTTCCGTACAATCACGATTTGTATAGTAGACTAATTATAACCAAATAGGTATATAGGTATTTTAAGACATTTTTACTCACTGTCATCCAGCCTAAATTAAGCCAGTAACTAAGCTCGTAAATAGGTACTTGGGATGGGATCTAGACAAGTACAATATAATACACATAAATTATAAATTGTGTCCCATAAATAACTAGTTGTTCCGAACCGATATTTGAACCTAAGAAGTCAGGCGACAGTCGCTTACAAATTTCGCCATCATATTAAAGTTTATATGGAGACACAGTTTAATTTTAGGAGAAGAAACGCATAATGCTATTTTTAGGTTTCTGTACCCAAAGGGAAAAACCGGGACCCTATTACTAACACTTCGCCGTCTGTCCCGAGCATGTATCTTAAGAACCGTGATGTGATAGCTACAGCGCTGAAATTTTCATACATGATGTATTTCTTTTGCCACTTTAAGAACAAATAGGTACCTAAGTCTTAGACCATATATCACGGGACTAGCCTTTGCGAACCACCGCATACAAAAATATTCTGCCAGTTTTCATACAAGTGAAGGGGGAAACACAAAGACACATAAAATTTCATTGCATTTAAAAATGTATTAATCGACAAACGCGTAATGGCTGTTGTGTGTTAATTGTTATTGTACAGTCAACTACAATGTAATGTACTAGTTTAATCATATAAAATGATGTACTGATGTACAGGCTTTTCATAAAGCCAAAAGACCAAATGGTCATGTGCAATGGCAGAAAACAATGCTTAAGTAAGGCGCATCCTGTGGTTGGATGATCTAAGACCTAAGTAGATACTAAAATTAGAAAAAAAAAATTTTTTGCTGATTTTGTGAGTCTTTTTTATTTATGAAATTCCTACTCAATTTCGATGGCCAACATAATAAATATCTCTTGTCTTATTAAATTCAATTACCAAGACAATATTGATAACTAGCTTTAGTAACTCAAAATTAATTAGGACAGCGGATTACGTACAAATTACTTTGTATCATATTGTAATCACGACTATCGTGCCCACGTGTATCGGTTACTATAAACTTAGATTGACATTTATTTAGTGCGTAGGCTGCTAACATGCACAATTGCACACATTCAAATTATATTAAAACCTATTCATTATAGATATATGGAATTTTAATCGAAGTCAACTAAAACACAGTTCAGAATAAACTTAGCACTAACTAACAGCTTTCTGCTCTTTTTATGTAGAAGAATAGGCTGTTCTATAGTCATATGCTTAAAGTGTCTTTGAAAACACAGTGATGTTTAACGATTTTTTTTTCCGAACGAAATGAGCTGGTTAAAAGCAGTGTTTTCAAGTCATTTTGTAACCCTCAACGTCACCTGCCACCACCATAATCAAAACCACTCGCCAACGTTTACCTAAGGCTGATGAGACTCAGCAGCTTGAACGCCTTCTTTGCCTGAACCATAGTAGTATCGTAGATAATATAATATCTATTATATAAAAATAAGTCGGGTTTTCCTTCCTGACGCTATAACTCCAGAACGCACGAACCGATTTCCACGGTTTTGCATTCGTTGGAAAGGTCTCGGGCTCCGTGAGGTTTATAGCAAAGAAAATTCAGGAAAAATTTCAACAGTATAGCGGGAAAATAATTTTTCACATACAGCGCCATCGCGGGCGAAGCTGCGGGCATCAGCTAGTATTCTATATTTTTATAGTAGTTTGAAGATTCCCTACTCGTTTTGCTCTGACAGAACTGTCGATTGACCAATCTGGTTAACTTCAGGTATGTACTCACACAGGGCATTATGATTATTTAGTCGATACAGTCCAGACTCTCCCAGCTAGTCCAAACTTAAAGCGGAGTAGTGCACTGATTATTAACAATCTGAATGGTACAGGTAATTTTCTTATCCAACCTTCAAAATTCCTTTCCTGAGGAGTTCGGTTCGTCATTTCTCCTTTATAGTTGGTTGTGGTTATCCTAAAACGTTAGGATTAGGATTGACGAATAGAGGGTGTGTGGTGGATTCCTCTCCCTCCCCTTCTTTCTTATCGCTCGGAAAAACAAATTCTCATTCATAATTATTATACTAGTATGACTTGTCTATTTGTATTATGACGCAATCAAACTAATAAGCTTCACAAATATTGATTTGGACAGCCCTATTCAACAATATCTCTATTAAGATCAGACATGAAGAGAGTTTTCCCATAATAAACACAATCAGTCGAGAGCAACTACTAAGTGACGATAACAACGCTCTACTGTGTCCAGAGGAAATGTTTTTCCTTTCTTATGCCTTACACTGTCGGACAAAAAGACTAGCCTTGTACAATTCATAATGATTTTTGGCAATTTTTTGCGTATTAACAACTTTTTTAACTCACCTTTCTACGTTTTGGCTATATTGTAACAGCCGTGGTCAGGAGTAGAGTCCAGTAGCCTCAGGTCTTGTCAGTAAGTTGCAAAATGTAAAGTTGAGCGATAACTATGGTTTGTCCTAAAAGGAGTCTAAACGTTTTTCGAAAAAGTAGCCTACAGTCATAGTTTTAAATAACAAATAACAAATTCTTCTCGACTGAAAATCAGTCACATAAGTTTAGGTTTCTCTACACAAAGGGCAAAAACAGCACTCTTACTCTTCTCTGTCCGTCTGTCTGTCTCAATAATCGCGATAGCTGCAGCTGAAGTTTTCGCAAATGATAAATTTTTGTTGCCGATAAAATAACAACAAACTAAAAAATATTATAATAAGGGGGGCATACAAAAACGTAATTCTTTGCCGTTTTTCGTACGGAACCCATCGCGCTCAAATCCGACTCGCAGTTGGCTGATTTTTGAGTTTATCGCGAATAAGTGCATAAAGAGGTGATCGAAGACTTTATTTCTTATACTAATGTAAGGAAAATGAAAATAAAACAAAAATAACCATTGATACTCAGTGAAATCTTGAACAAAAAATGCGTATCTAATATATAAAATTCTCGTGTCACAGTTTTCGTTGCCATACTCCTCCGAAACGGCTTGACCGATTCTCATGAAATTTTGTGAGCATATTGACTAGGTCTGAGAATCGGCCAACATCTATTTTTCATACCCCTGCGACCGGGAATGACATTCCACGCGGGCGGAGCCGCGGGCATCAGCTAGTTTTTTTTATAATAATAAGATAATAAAAATATTAATTAAACAACGGTCACTGCGGTAAGTAACTTATAAATGTGAAAGTTTGTGATGATGTTAGGATGTTTTAAATCAATTACGCTCTAAAGTCTAACGCCGAATCGGATCTGGCTGAAATGAAATAGGTACCAAGAAATTATAATAAAAAAATAATACAGATACAGAAATTCAGCCAGATTCGTTTAGTTATCAGGACACATAGGCTACTTTTTATTTTATCATTAGAAAGTTCCCATGAGAAGCGGTAACGGTAGCAGAATTAAGTATTTTATACGATAACAATATTTAGTAATGCACTACTGTAAGTTATATTCTTGTAGTATTGTATCGCGAGTTCAGTTGTCTTTCCCTACTCAAAAAATGTGTTTACTTCAATACTCGCTTTTGTTGCTCGACAGTGTACAAGAGACAATAGGTGTGCTGTTAGACAGACTATTGGCTCCACTACAATGCAACCTTTAGTGTGTAATTCGCAAAAATTAGGACTCACCCGTTGAAAGTTAGACCATTCAAGTTTTAGTTAGACTTGATTCTTGTCGAGGGACATCCTTCCGAGGGCTTACCCGGGGCTCTGAACCATAGGCTGTTGGGCGTTACGTGAGGTTTTTTAGTCGCTAGGAGTCCGGCATAGCATACATGAGGATTTTTCCTTACGTTAAAAAAAAATACTTGACTCTTAACGAAACTGGTTTTATCTTCTATCTATTCTGAATTTATGAAGCGCTCGTAACCCTTGCTAACTGCCTTAGAGTTCTGTAAACGGTCACTGCTGTAAATAAGTTTTGCTTATGGCTGGTACTCAGATGGGTTACTCTTTGTGATATTTCCATTTACGAGAGTTTCCATGCTTACGAAGATACGTTAAACCGGTAGTCCGGGTTGTTAGTAAGATGGCAGTAATTATTCCATCCAGCAAGACCGTTTATTTTGTGCCGAGGCAGCAGTCACATAGCATAAGACGCTTAACGCAGTACTACTTAAATACATTGTACAGTTTAACTGTACAGTTTTCAGCACATCACCATTTTAATACAGTTTTCCATTTCATCAGCGTTTTTGTAAACACTCATTATAATTCATATTCATTAAAATCATCAGTTCGCGTGTAGCTAGCAAGAACGCCGCTTGTCCTTACTGATCTTTAATAAAGCATAAAAATTCATTTAGCAATAATTCATTTCAATAAAATTAGCTTTCCATCTAAGTGACTTCATATTCAATTATCAACACAAAGGCGCACAGGTTGCCAAGATCCCGTACATAAATTCTGAATACGAGAAACGAACATACATACATACAGATCAAAACATAAGCCTACAATTTCCTTTACTATAGTCGTATAAAAATGACGGACATCCGCTAACTACAAAATGGCGGGATTGCAACTGACAGCTGACAGGCGCCATATTAGCTTGTCTATAGTAGACCATGTTATGACGTAAGCCGTATTGTGTTGAAAAGCTTGGAGTTACGTATGTACGTTTACGTTTTATCACAGGGCGGAAACTCCATACAAAAATGTTCGTTTTCACTCACACTAATACACATAAAATGTGAATGATTTAATCAAGCTTGAATGTGTGTGTGAGTATACTAGGGTCACTAGCTATGGAAACAAAATAATAAGGAACAGGACGCAATCTCATGTATGTAGGTACTTTTTTTAAACCTACACTCGGCTAAGCACAAATTAAACCAAAGCAATAATAGCATAAAGTACCTACGTAGGTAGGTAATACGTAATGCAACGTAGTGACGCTCTCTCAAGTACTGTTACGGCAATAGATACGTCAACTTGTGCGGGAAGTTGGAGAAGCTTACTCGGTGGGAGGCAGGGAGTTGCCGATCTGTACGTAATACTATTATTATTATCTTTGGTTTTATTAAACTGAGTTAATGTGGAAACACACTATTAAACACGACGCGACGCTACGTGTAGACTGTACTGCTGCGCATGGTGGCGCATCGGATGTTGATAGTGTGACTCTGGTCATAGAAATCAATACAAATTGATTCTACTCAACACGCGTTGCCTTCCATCGGATCGCGTCGCGTTTTAGCAATGTGTTTGCGCTTTTAACCTTAACTAGCCGTTTATCACTGGAACTTACTCCCGAAATAGAACGTAACGCAAATTTCGTAGAGGTAAAATAGAGCATGGGCACATACCTAGATGTTCCCAAGTTCTATTCTAACTCTGTACGAAATTTTATGAGAATCGGTTTAATACCAAGTGGTTTAGACGGGAAAGCTGAAGCCTCTGATTGTATTGATATTGATGAAGAGTTACGGATAGAGAAATTTGCTGTAACACTTGCTTCGACTCAACTCTCAAAGAAGATTATAATGTGAGTGAGAGGCTCGAGGGTTCTCCAGTTGGCCTAAGAGGTTATCCTTCCAAAGGCGTACCCGTGACTCCGTAGGCAAATGGAGGGGCTCCGTGTGGTTTTAGTCGTTATGAGTCTGGCATAACATCCATTAGTATTTTTACACGTAAAAAATGTTATTACTGATGAAAAATAAAAAGTTCCGGAAGTCCGGACTTATTGTATTTCTTCCAACCCTTTTCTCTCCCATTTATCCCCTTATCAAAAAAGGTCTCGTCAAAAGTTGTATTTTGAATCAAAGAACACGTGTGCCAAGTTTGCTGAAAACCGGTAAGAAATTCGTCCTCTAGACCGGAACTGACAACCAGACATACGCCCAAAAGCAAAATCGTCCATACTGTCGATACTGAGACTCTCGTTCGCTACGAACCGTTCCTTCGTTATCATGGCGCTTGCTATAGTGCCAAAATATCAAAAACATTCAATAATACAGTGCGGATATCCCCTTAACTTTAATATTAACCAAACTAATATAGTTGATCTAATCATGTCAACTATGTTTAATATGAATACATTTTAGAATAAAGTGATCTTAAATTAACACTGCACTGCATAAATGATAATAAAATATTAATGATAGCATGAGGTAATATTTATCCACGAACCGTTATAATAATAATAAAATCTGTTCCACTTACATTAAGTTTAAGACGCGATACTGTATTTTAAAGGACATTCAAATTGGTTCAAGATTTTACTATCAATTTCAAAATTATAGCCTTTATAGTATTCTATAAATATCTTGCCATTGATATTAGAATGCCTATTACAGCATCAAAGAATACGTCAAATGGTTTTAGGACCTTAAACATCCTCAATTTAAGGTGCATTGTACTTTAGTAGATGTTCCAGTAGAAAAAAAAAGGAAAAATGTACCTACCAATTCAGAAATATATATATCTATCTATTAGCTTGGTTCGGGGACGGGGCAGAGAAATACGTAATTTAGAGATGGTTCCTCTACAATTAGGTACAACTTGCTAAATGAAAATCACCGAAAACTTAAAGGAGTTCAAGCTTAAATACAACAAAAGGAACATCTCCTTTTGTTCTTTCTCAGGAATAGTTTCATTTCTTCTAAAGAAGAAAATAATCAGAAAAATTGGCTTGATTTTTATTGTAATTACTAGCCAATGCCCTTGACTCCACCCTCGCGTTGAGGTTTTCCGTATCCGTTTCCCACCGTTAATAAAAAAATTTCCGGAATAAAAAGTAGCCTTCTCTCCCAAGCAAAACAAACAGAGTTATCTTTAAGTATTAGTAGGGCTAGGGTTAGTAATTTATATCCATCATACATTACCAATGTTTTTAAACGTCAAAGCACCCATCCCATGTCCAACACCCAACTCGAAGGGGGGCCGTTTATCACAATCGAGATGACGTGTGAAGCCCTTCATCGTCTAATCTAGCCAATCAATGGCGCCACGGGATAATCGGCAACTCGATAATAATGATGTCTAGTAAATACGGGACAAAAAGTGAATGGTTTAATGTATTTTTCACCCCTGAAGAACAGGAAGCCGTGAGATCGATCACACCCGCCTGCCCCTTTCCAACACGTTTATTGTGAAAGTTCAACCCGATTTACGTTGCCATTTTTGTTTTATTTCAAACTTTGAACAGACGATCCACGTGACCTAGTGACGTAGTTTAATGCGACAGAGTCACAGACTACAGACTAAGTCTCGACATAAGCCCCTCTGCACTCTATTTTATAGAGAGGGGCTAAAACGAGACTTGAGGTGTTACAGGTTTGTTGCGACTATACTATAAATATCGAAGTGCGAAATTCCTGAAGTGAAATTCCCCACTCGCGTAGTTACCGTTCCCGTGGGAATACGAGAATTAAATAATTATAGTTCACCGGGGATAGGGGATAGTGTAGCTTCCCAACAGTGAAAGAATTTTTCAAATCGATTCAGTAGTTTCGGAGCCTATTCGATGCAAACAAACAATCAAATCCTTTCTCTTTATAATATTAGTAAAGAGTTATAGACAACCTAACATCAAACGTTGGGCTTCGGCACGCCAGGCGCGATCACCCTACCTGGTTGGAGGACCCTTCTTTGTGTTGGAGGAATATCTGTTCACCCGTTCCTCCAATGTGGTGACTTCATCGTTATTGAACATGCAACCTTCACGCACCATATTTGGTAATTGGTCTCAGCCGGCCAGCATCTTCAACGGCCTCATCAGGAATACCCTAAACTAGCAGTGACAGCCAGCCTGGTTGCCTATTCGACCAGAACTGCGTTGAGGCACCCAGCATCCTACAACTACGGACGTATGTACGGATCTCTTTGTGGAAAAGTCCGACTCGATCTTATTCGGCTTTTTAGGTTCCTGATTTCAAAGTCATATTTGCCACATAGAGGCAATTACATTATCCAGTTAGGTATAGGTAGGTACCTTCTACTACTGCTACCACGGTACTACTATCATTACTCTTCAAAGCACAACTTTTAACTGAAAAAAATAATTGCCTTTTAACACCACACAAACATTTATTGTGAAAACCATTTCAGTTTGAAATGAAATAACTTCGTGGAAAAGTTTTTTCTTCAAATCGTACATCAAGTTTAACGCGCTTTGGGAAACATACTCATTAAGTACAAAGTCGTAAACAGCCGTTAGGACACACACAGTGACATAAAATGGTCAAAAAGCTATAAAAAGCGATTTTACTAGAAAACTCTTTTAGGTATCTAAGTGGAAAACAATAAAAATAAAATAATGTATTCCAGTGAGTCATAAAATAACAAGTGAGAAAAATGCTTGGTGTGTCTTATTTTTCTAAATACATTTAATGTAAAAAATTGTGTGCGTTCGCGCAGCGGAATGTAGTTGAATTTAAAGATTTTAATTATGCAGATATTTAGTGTATGACGTCGTGTAATTGTGTACGGTAAAAAGAAAATTGTGTATGCAGCCATTGTGGAGAAATTCGCCAAAAACGGATTCCGCTGGGCGAACGTTGTCCTGGCGGAACTCTTTTTTAATCCATGCACTTAGAAGAAAAAAAATGTGTCCAAAAATTAGTGTGTATTTGTGTGTAATTGTGTATGTTTGAATAAAATTAGTGTATGCATAAACTTCGGAGAAATTCAAGTTTCCGCTACGCGAACGTTTGGCCATTAGCTAGTTTTCATATAAAGCGCTTATATAGAGAGCTGTAGATTTTTACATACGTTGTTTTGAATTTGTTTATATTTGTTTAAAAAACAGATTTAGAAAAAATCGTAGGATTTAAAAGATAAAAATATAAACGTAAAATACGCTTATTAGGTCGTAGTTCGTAAAGAATACACTTTGGGGTCTAGATTTTCACGTTTGTACAAACATTGTTAGTGCCTGCAACATGTTGCCAAGTATCAATGATGTTCCGTTAGTAATTAAAGGGTTATCGGACAATTTACCATGAATAAGATCACTGTTTACAAAGCAGTCAAATATCACGACGTCCTAAAGGAATTGCATAGTAAAATGTATTCCTATAATTAGTTTATTAATTAAACTACTCACATGCAAAATTTCATCTCATTAAATTCAGTAATTAAAGAGAAACAATCAAAATACTGACAAAACATCGAAAGCCTACATAACCCGACCAAGTTCGAATGGCATCAAAAAAGCGGCCGTGCCATATATCTAAGTAACGCTCTTAACCTTCCAGTATAGTATTTATTAATATGGTACAGTTGCTTACACAAGCGTTAGGAAAAAATAAAACAATTGCATTTCTTGAATGCAATTTTTTTTAAAATAATAACGCCACTATCCACGATAAAAATAAATCTTCTATTTACAAGTACTTCTCTAATTAAACATTTGTAATTATATTTATTATTTACTAGCTGACCCCGCAACTTCGTTTACGTCACATAAGGCGTATGAAAGGAGAGGTATTTCTTCCATCAGATTCATCAAGCAGCGTGTGAAACTTCCCTGTTTGCTTAATCATAAAAGAGCTTAATGATTAAGACTATTTTAAAACAATTAAGTCCACGCCGAAAGCGTGGACTGAATTGTTTTGGAGATTAAGCCAACGCGCCAGTTTAGATTTACCCATTTTTAGATTCATATGTCTATGTATAATTCTTTAAAGTGATATAACTTTTTTATTTATAAGCCCATTGACATGAAATAAACACAATGTTAAGTGGAGCAAACCTCAACACAATAAAGAAAACAGCATTGCGATCGGTTAAGCGGTTACTGAGATTAGTGTGCACAAACGTACAGACAAACAGATATACAGACATACAGACAAACAGACAAAAATTCAAATAATCATTGTTTTGGGTTATATTGAATTCATAAAGCCCCCTATATTTTTTTCTTATTTATCTTCCATGTACAGACAGCGACTTGTTACGATTTTATTATATGTACTAGCTGAGCCCGCAACTTCGTTTACGTCACATAAGGTGTATGAAAGGAAAGGTATTTCTTCATCAGAGTCATCAAGCAGCGTCTGAAACTGCCCTGTTTGCTTAATCATAAAAGAGCTTAATGATTAAGTCTATTTTAAAACAATTCAGTCCACGCCTCCGGCGCGGACTGAATTGTTTAAAAATAGTCTTAATCATTAAGCTCTTTTATGATTAAACCAACACGCCAGTTTAGGTTCACTCACATTCAAAGAAACCCCTACAAATAAAATTTTCAAAATATCTGATTCTTAAAAGTGTTATAACTCTTTTATTTCTAAACCGATTTACATAAAACAAACGCTAAATGTTAACTGGAGCAAACCTCAACACAATAAAAAAAACCGCATTGCAATCGGTTGAGCGGTTACTGAGATTAGCGTGCACAACCGTACAGACAAACAGATATACAGACATACAGATATACAGACATACAGACAAACAGACAAAAATTCTAAAAATCATTGTTTTGGGTTCTATTGCGTTCATAAAGCCCCCCTATAATATTTTTTCTTATTTATCTTCCATGTACAGACAGCGACCTGTTACGATTTTATTATATGTATTGATTGATGATATTGATTTCTCGCCACCTGTTACGTAAAAACCCAAAAACGGCGAAATGTGTGTGACACAGAAATGTCACACCTCTGCCTACCCCTTCTGGGATAACAGCCGTGAGCATATGAATGAATGAATGAAAATACAGCTCTCAGTTACTAATCGGCACGGCAGAACTTGGCATACAACTCATGTGCGAGCACAGGCGCGTGTATTTTGAGCGTATTGGGAACGCAGCTGAGGTGCTTGTCATGACTAGTCCCTTGTTCATAAAAACTTAACGTTAACAAACGCTTGATAACCATCCTCTGTCATTGGTTAGAGACAGCAATAGACTTAAAATGTGCTTTAACTAAAAAACCGACTTCTATCAAGTAGGTAAATCTGCTAAGTTAATTTTATTTTCAATTTTTAGTTTTTGTTAGAAGTCGGTTTTTTTTGTTAAATTTTTTTTTTCATGATTTTTAGTGACGGGTAGACTAAAATTACATCTATCTAGGCGTAATGTTCTCCCCAATACAAATTAATCAAGCCGAAACACTACTGTAAATCGTTAAGGATTTCCCTCGATTCGAGGGATTTCTTCGATTTCTCCAGGATCCCAGCGTCAGATTCTGACTTCCTGTATATGGGACCACATGGGAAGCACCAGCTTTCCAATAAAAAAAGAATCATCAAAATCGGATAACTCTTTCAAGTGATTTGCCGGTAACAAACATAAAAAAAATACAGACGAATTGAGAACCTCCTCCTTTTTTTTTTTGTTTAACGTGAGGGAAAATCCTCATAGGATGTTATGCCGGACTCTTACCGACTAAAAAACCTCACGCCACGCCTAACAGCCTATGGTTGAGAGCCCCGGGTAAGCCCTCAGGAAGGATGTCCCGTGACTCCCAACAGACCTACGGCCGCCGATGCGGCCTCGCCCAGGGGGTGGTTCGGGTGCAATCCCGCGTCTATGGGGGATTTCGGGTGTGACCCCGCTTCTAAACGGGGGGGGCGTGCGTGAGTTGCTCACGTCACGCTGCCGTCATGGGCCTGCTTCTGTAAGGACGGTGAGCGGCCCTCTCACAGTCCTCAGACCCCCGGTCATGGAGGCCGATAGTCCTCGGCGAAGACACGTCGGCGGCGCCCAGGGCGCCGACTGCGGAACTCGGGTGGGAGAGTTCTCTCCCGCACCCGGCCTGCCGCCTCCTTCGCGAGCATGACCTGCTCGCAGAAAGAGGCGGCGCAGTCCCACTTACTCCCGCTGGAGAGCATGGCTCGCACCATGGCCTCGAGCGAGAGAGTGTCCACGCCCAGACCCACTACGAGGACCTGGCGCTGTTGTGCCCACGCCGTGCTCTCCACCAGCGTGTGAAGCGCCGTGTCGTCGCTGCGGTCCTCGCAGTAGAACCTCCTCCTTTTTTGAAAGTCGGTTAAAAATAGGTTTAATAAACAATTATGAATATGGGGGTAAGGATAATATGTATTTCGAGCTTCAATAAAAATTTAAATCACTGTTCACATATAAATTATATCGAAACAACAATTGTGTTATCACCTGTACCAGTTCAAAACCGGTATTAGACTGTAAATTTTAGAATGTTACCTAAATATATTGCACGGCCGCTTTTTTGATGCCATTCGAACTTGGTCGGGTCATGTAGGCTTTCGATGCTCTGTCAGTATTTTGATTGTTTCTCTTTAATTACTGAATTTAATGAGATGAAATTTTGCATGTGAGTAGTTGAATTAATAAACTAATTATTGGAATACATTTTACTATGCAATTCCTTTAGAACGTCGCGTGATATTTAACTGCTTTGTAAACAGTGATCTATTCATGGTAAATTGTCCTATAACCCTTTAATTACTAACGGAACATCATTGATACTTGGCAACATGTTGCAGGAACTTACAAGGTTTGTACAAACGTGAAAATCTAGACCACAAAGTGCATACTTTATGAACTACGACCTAATAGGCGTATTTTACGTTTATATTTTTATCTTTTAAACCCTACGATTTTTTCTAAATCTGTTTTTTAAACAAATATAAACAAATTCAAAACAACGTATGTAAAAATCTACAGCTCTCTATATAAGCGCTTTATATGAAAACTAGCTAATGGCCAAACGTTTGCGTAGCGGAAACTTGAATTTCTTCGAAGTTTATGGATACACAAATTTTATTCATACATACACAATTACACACAAATACACACTAATTGTTGGACACATTTTTTTTCTTCTAAGTGCATGGATTAAAAAAAAGTTCCGCCAGGACAACGTTCGCCCAGCGGAATCAGTTTTTGGCGAATTTCTCCACAATGGCTGCATACACAAATTTCTTTTTACCGTACACAATTACACGACGTCATATACTAAATATCTGCCAAATTAAAATCTTTAAATTCAACAACATTCCGCTGCGCGAACGCACACAAAAAATTACATTTAAACATAATTATCTATCTATACATATAATAAAATGATAGAAAAGTCAAAACTGTACATTAGAAATATTTTAAAAAAAGATATGGGTGTTCTCGTTGGGTGTTCAACATAAGATAGCAAAGCCGAAAATATAGTTAGAATTATTAAATAATTCTAACTATATTTTCGGCTTCGCTATTTGTCTGTGTTTGCTTTGCTTGGTTCGGAAGGATCTCGAAAAGTACTAAACAGATTTGATTTAAATTTTGCAGAAATATTAAATAGGGGTAGGGTCTTCAAATAGGCTACATATTATGACGCTACATATCCTAGGGGCTAAGCAGAGAGCAATCAAATTGGCATTAGAGCATAATTTTCACGCGTACGAAGTCGCGGGTAACAGCTAGTTACATAATATACTTACATTACTACTATCTAAACGAAACCTAAATAAGGCCCCCGTGGCATTGCGCCCAAAAGACTAGCAGCATTCCCCCTTTGAATAGCAATACCTATTTGCTGAGCAAGGAAACTACCAGCCCTTGGGTCACCAGTCGACTCTACCAGGCGCAAATTAATCAGTGTGTCTAATTTTGATTGTCTAAGCTTACCTGCAAGTTGAGAGGTGCATCTAGTCACTGTATTCGGCTATGGAAATGCTTCAAAAAAGGGTTCCTAACTACATAATCAAGAGCTGTTATGTCACCCACAGTTTATACACACATCAACACCGTCTAGGGATATTTCACATTATCCCAATTTTCAGAAAATCTGTTAGGAATAATGTGCAACAATGTTATATTTTTAGGAAGCCCATTTTTCAGACTATATTTTAAAATAAAATAAAAATATATTTTCGACTTATATAAAATTTTATTAAAATGAAAACAAAAAGTAAAAAAATGGTGCAACTAAAGATGAATGCCTCATTACGAAAAATTAAAAAAATAAGTACCTAATTTCTTTTCAATTTTTTGCACTGATAGGAAAAATTAGTAGTCAGTAAAACCACCCATGACGTTAACTACGGTCCTACAACGGTTTTTCATGCTTAGAATTAAGTTATCAAAGTCTCGCTGCGGGATATTGTCCCAAGTTCTGGTAAGATGCAAAAAAAGTTGCTCTTCAGTCGCAATGTCTGCAGGAAAATTCTTATAAGCCCTTCTTTGGAGCATGTCCCACGCATGCTCGATGGGGTTTAGATCAGGTGATTGCGCGCGCCAGGGTATAACCGACACGTCATGGTCCTGCAGCCAGCTGGTCACCGCTCGCGCTGTGTGCGGACGGGCGTCGTCATGCATGAGAGTAAATTCTTGACCCATTTGAAGCCAATGAGGGTAGACAATGGGTACAAGCACCTGGTCGCGGTATTTTTCAGCGGTCATGGTGTTTCTAATCCAAACGAGGTCCGTTCTTCCACCAAAACGAATTCCCGCTCAAACCATAATTGTCCCGCCCTTGTATGGATGGACTACCTGGGGGTGTTGCAGACGACTCTCACGACCAGGAACTCGCCAAACGCGTACTCTTCGTGAATCGGGATGAAAACCGAATCGGGACTCATCGGTTAACAGTACTACAGACCACTGGTTATCTTCCCAAAGCAGAAAGAATCAGCTCAGAAAGCTATTTTGTATTTAAATATTGTCATAACCTAATGCACAACAACTGGCACTGTTAGTGTCATGTAAAAATTGAATGGGGATCGGCACTGTGGTCCTTAACACAGGTTATCTAATAAGCAGGACTGCAGCAGCTTAACCAATTGAATTGTAATAACCAGTAGGTAACAAACATCGATTTATTTACCATTTATGTACACAATATCATATTGAATTGAAAAAAAAAAAAAAGTATTACTTTGCTAAAAAAAAAAAAAGCAAATGTTCACGAGCCCACTCTAATCTTCGTCCACGATTTCCTCTGCGTAGTGCTGGAGTACAAAGTGGCCTGCGAGCATGAAGGTTAGCTTCATGCAGTCTCCTCCTCACAGTTTGGTCACTGACAAGCAATTGGTGTTCTGACTGGAGCCGTTGAACCAACTGCACGGCTGTAACGTATGGCTGCATTCTCGCAGCAACTTGTAAAAATCGGTCTTGTCGTTGGGTGGTTATGCGTCTCCCGCCACGGTGTCTTTCAGCCACATCCCCGGTTGCACGATAACGTGACCACAATCTTGAAATAACGTTTTGCCTGGTTCCAATCTCCTCAGCAATACTCCGCTGAGTAGCCCCAGCTTGGAGCATGCCTACTGCCCTTAGCATTTCTTTTCTAGTTAAATGGCGTCGCTGCATGACTTACACAATGAAATAAATTCGTAATTAATCAATAACTAGCTTTAAAACTTCAAATAAATATAAAAAATAAAATAAAATAAAATTTATTCCCTTTGAAATTTTTAAAAAATTCATTAGGTTTGTCAAAATTTTTGTGACTCTACCGGGGGTTCGGAAATGCTACAGACTGAGAAGAACACCCCAAGAAACTCAGTCCGGTCCCTCATATTCATCTTAGTATCTAATACAGTTTTTTTTTTAAATGTAGAAAGGAGCAATTCGTGTCACTGCCACGCTGTCTTGTCTTCTAGAAAGTCTTTAATGCTATAATAAGCTTTCTGGCACAATTTAAGTTTTACTAGTTTTTTAAATTTATTAACTGACAAACCTGTTATGGCTGTCGGCAATGTATTGTACATTCGAATACAATTGCCCGCAAAAGAATTGCTTATTTTATTAAGCCTAAATCTAGGTACAGTCAATTTATTCTTATTTCTTAAGTTTAGGTTATGGATATCACTATTTTTAATAAATTTACTGTTATTTTTATGAGAATATAATAAGTTTTCATATATGTACTGTGAATACACAGTAAGGATGTTGATATCCTTAAACTTTTCTCTTAATGACTCCCGAAACCCCATACCATAGATAGCCCGGACAGCCCTTTTTTGCAACACAAAGATACATTCGATGTCGGCAGCGTTACCCCATAATAGTATGCCATAGGTCATGACACTGTGGAAATAGCTAAAGTAGACAAGACGCGCTGTTCTAATGTCTGTCAGTTGTCGGATCTTTTTAACGGCATAGGCTGCAGAGCTCAGTCTGCCCGAGACTTTCTCGATATGAGGCCCCCACTGCAAGTTGGAGTCTAACTATATGCCCAGAAAGACAGTTTCATCGACCAATTCTACTTGATCATCCCTAATCCTAATACTGGTGTTAACGTTACTGGTGTTAATTCCCTATTCATGAGACTTCGTTATGTACTGTTCTGTATGTTTTGTAGGGTTCCTTGACCAAAGGGTAAAAACGGGACCTGTAGGACCTCAGAGTCTCTCTTCAAAATTACATATACATATTCTGTTTTTTTTTCTTAAGTGGTCGATATACCTCGCAGAATAAGCACTTTAAAGTGGCAGTTGGCACACGTAGGGTTCGACGTCCACCCGCCAGATGGACCGATGATCTAGGAAAGGTCGCAGGCTGGGACTGGATGCGGAAGGCGCAGGACCACGTGTTGTGGTTTATCGGGAGAGGCCTAGGTCCAGGAGTTGACTGTCATAGGCTGATTTGATTGATATTATAAAATGGCTAGACATCCATTTCATATGACTTACGAGTTAGATGAATATCGACTCCTACTCTGCCTTACTCAACTTTGACTTTAACTTTTAATATAAGTCATTTGTGGCAAGTTCTGTGAATTCACTAACAACAAATATAACAAAACCTATACCTTTGATAAAAGAACTGTGTACCTATATCTTGATTATACTTATGTTTAAGCCAACTAACGTATTTAAATTGAGTAGGATAAGGATACCTTATTACCTAAAATATAAGCTACTAGCGGACGTCACGCGGTTTCACCCGCGTAGTTCCCGTTCCCGTGGGAATATGGGAATAAAATATAGTCTATGTTCACCGCAAAGAGTGTAGCTTTCCAACATTGAAAGAATTTTTCAAATCGGTCCAGTAGTTCCGGAGCCTATTCGTTACAATCAAACAAACAAACAAAAAAACAAAAAAAAAACAAATCTTTCCTCTTTATAATATTAGTATAGAACAAGGAGAAAAAACACGTTTGTTGTATGGGAGCCCCCCTTAAATATTATTATGTTTTTGTTTATGTATATATAATAATAATAATAATAATAATATATTCTTTATTGTACACCAAAGCTTATAAATATTAACACAATATAGGAGGTATTCTACGGTACAATGGGCGGCCTTATTGCTAGAAGCATATATACCTACTTACAGTAACCAGTATCCTAATCATCAATTTTATTCTAATAATTACTATTGTTTCATCTATATTTTACACTTTCTCGCCTTTTCCCGTTTTCAAAAACTCGTTTCAGAAATGACTGAGATAACCTATTTTCGGTATCATATTGTCTAAAGAAATTGACTGTATGACACGCTGTCGTGTGAATAAATAATTCATGTCCTCAATAGTACAGGAGAGTAACAGACCAAATTTATTACACACTATACTAGTAGCATATTAAATTTAAAAGTGTGTACTAGTAGTTATATTGAACGTAAACATTGAATAGGAAGCGAGGGTGCGGCGGGAAGCGGGCGAGGCCGACCCATATTGTGATGGAGCTGACGAACTCTGGTGACCCGCTTAACTAGTTCATTTTACCGTTTAAAAGTATAATCTCTGAATATATAGGTACCTTACATTATCATAGAAATGGTAATTCGCGAAGACCTATATACAGCGCAGACAACGAAAAGCACATTGAACTTTGACATATCCGGTAAAGTGCTTTGTGATATTTTTTGAAGTCTGAAGTTATATCTTTTGGTGCGTTTGAATGACAGAAAATTTGTAAGATGATTATAAAATCACATTAACTTATCATAGAAATGATAATTTGCAAAGACCTATTATACAGTGAGTACAGACAATGCGATAACTTTGACATATCCGGTAAAGGGCTTTGTCATTTATATTTAGTAGTTACACTTCTTTAGTGCATTTTGATGAGAGTAAAATAAAATGATTTCTACATGGTAAAGTTAGTGGTATGACGAGTATGAATGTGGGTAATAGAGAATGAGAGAAAAAATTCTATTAATTCCTTAAGAGCTAGAGCTAGCTTAAGAAATTTATAGAATCGCTTGAAAAAAATTGACATCCTATACCTACTTCTCTACAATTAGTTTCTTGGTAACTTGATAGTTACCAAGAAACTAATCGTAGATAAGTCTAAAAAGTCACTCTTTATTACTAGCAATTACTGTGACACGAATTCGTAAGCTTAATCAAATCAATCAATCAAATCAGCCTATGGCATATGGACCGACGACCTGAAAAAGGTCACACTGACTAGATGCGGAAGGCCCAGGACCGGTCCAGCAATGAACTGCCATAGGCTGTTCTTAAAAATATTTTTACACCCTATTAAATGAGAATACAACAAAAAGATAGAAAACTGTTGTTAATTTTTACTGAAGTCTTTCCTGCCATAAGAATAGACTACCTATGGATGGCCACCAGATACTTACAGGGCACGATAGCTTCGGTAGGTATCTGTGGCGAAGACACCGGGAAACCACGGCCGAGTGTCAGCACTGCGAAGACCGCAGCGATGACACAGCGCTCCACACGCTGGTGGAGTGCCCGGCGTGGGCGCAACGGCGCCAGGTCCTCGTGGTGGGTCTGGACGTGGACACTTTCTCGCTCAGACCATGGTACGAGCCATGGTCTCCAGCAGGAGTTAGTGGGACTGCGTCCCCTCTTTCTGCGAGCAGGTCATGCTCGTGAAAGAGGCAGCGGGAGCGGGAGAGAACTCTGCCACACGAGTTCCGCATTCGGCGGCTTCGGCGCCGCTGACGTATCTTCGCCGAAGACTATCGGCCTCCATGACCGGGGGCCTGAGGACGGTGAGTGCGCTGCTCGTCGGTCTTACAGAAGCAGACTCATGACAGCAGCGTGATGTGAGGGATTCACGCACGCACCCCCTAACAAGCAGGATGACACCGAAAACCCCCCATAGACGCGGGATAGCACCCGAACCACACCCTAGGCGAAGCCGTAGTGGTACCCGTAGTTCTGTTGGGAGTCCTGAGACATCCTTCCGAGGGCTTACTCGGGGCTCCCAACCGTAGGCTGTTGGGTGTTACGTGAGGTTTTGAAGTAAAACTTTTTTTTGAATAGCGGAAACGTAGTTTCTGCTATTCAAAATGCAAATGAATGATATTAATATAACATTTTGATGCCGTCAATGGCAAAGAAGTTTTACTTCAATCGTGCGTAACGGTTACACGCATACACTTTTTTTTAGTCGGCAGAAGTCAGGCATAACATCCATGAAGGATTATCCCTTACATTAAAAAAGAAAAAGTCTTTGATAAAAATCGATGTTTTAAATCCTTTATCATCTGTCATGTCTTGGTCAGTATGGATCAACCACAATCATGTTACCTAGTTTACTACAACAACTTACCTTTTTCTGGTCACCAACTGAATCATGCCAGTTATTTTGACATCAAGTACAATTTAGTAGGCGTGTACTCCCATGACGGCAATGTGACGTGAGGAATTCACGCACGCCCCCCCCCCCCCCAAGCCGAAAACCCCCCATAGACGCGGGATAGCACCCGAACTACACCCTAGGCGAGGCCGTAGTGGTAGCCGTAGGTCTGTTGGGAGTCCTGAGACATCCTTCCGAGGGCTTACTTGGGGCTCCCAACCGTAGGCTGTTGGGCGTTACGTGAGGTTTTGAAGTAAAACTTCTTTAGGCGCGACCTAGGGAGTACCTAACTCAGATTTTTTGTGACGGAAGTAACGCTAATTGAATTTTGAATAGCGGAAACGTAGTTTCTGCTATTCAAAATTCAAATGAATGATATTAATATAACATGTTGATGCCGTCAATGGCAAAGAAGTTTTACATCAATCGTGCGTAACGGTTACACGCATACACTTTTTTTTAGTCGGCAGAAGTCAGGCATAACATCCATGAAGGATTTAAAAAATCGATTTTGATGAAAGACTTTTTTTTCTTTTTTAAGGATTACATTAAAAAAGAAAAAAAAGTTCGAAAATCGATGTTTTAAATCCTTTATCATCTGTCATGTCTTGGTCAATATGGATCAATCACAATCATGTTACCTAGTTTACTACAACAACTGACCATGTTATGGTCACCAACTGAATCATGCCAGCTAGTTTGACATCAAGTACAATTAGTAGGCGTGTACTAGGTGTGTCGGCTAGATACGATCAATGTTAGGCTCATTAATTGTCTCATATAACGTGCCCAGGTTTCTGTTGAATCATTCCTCATTAATTTGTTAACGTCAGTTAGAAGAATAGTTGTTCACGTTATGGGGTTAAAGGTTACCTATATTACTAAACGATGTTTAAGTGGTATTGTGTGGAGACATTGTATTGGTTGGAGTAAGCGGTTTTTGTTCGCTGAACTTACATTATACTTGTTATGGTGAAATGGATTGACAGATCTGGATTTCCTGAACTGTATTTCTTTTTGTTTATTTATCTCGACAGAAAGATTCTTGTGGCAAACCATGGCTACAAATAAAGTTTGAAAGCAAACCTTACAGGCCAGAAGCAGTGGCTCTCAAGCTGACCGCCTCAATGGTTTATGCGCTTCTATTACTCCGCTTGCAGAACACATGGTTATAACAGAACGGAAAGATGAGCTTAGACAGAGCGTTCCAATTTCCTGTGATTCGATGGAGAAACTAAATTCTTAATTTCTTGGTTTGGCGATGATTTGCCTGGCATGCATTGTTCAGGATTGACAATGGGAAGTCAGGATTAAGTTAAAATTAAAGCTCTTCAGAAACTATTAGTCATATATTCGGTAGCAAGCAGCTATAGACGCTATTTCGCTATGCCCGTAGCTCAAGGGTTGACGTTTTTCCAGTTACTTAATAGAATATCGTTGCATACATTATACATAATTACACTAAAGGTCATTTAGAGAGAAGAGCACTTATTTTATCTACTGCGATGGGGACAAAATTACGCATTTTAATCATGGCACTATTAACAACAAAGATAAAATAGGTGCAAAAACATAAACTTTTACACAAACCAATTTCAGATGATGTAAGTTTGCTGAAGAGACAACGACATTAGCCAAAGCCCAAATATTTGTTACATCCACCACTCCCCTCGCTTTAATTAATAGTGGTTACCCTTGACAAGGTAAATATGAAGTGGGAGGAATCTGATTAATCATTTTAGGGGACTTTGGGGAGGTTGTATGAGTAAAGAGTGTACGGATGAACAGTTTCCGGGCAAAATTCTTGGGCAAAAGTTTTCTATTATGCAGCCTAAGGCGATAAGCTCCGAAAATGTTGACGGAAACACATAATAGAAAACTCTTAAGTTATTTTGTGCGATAAAAAGTCAATTTTTATAAACTTTTCGTACTTCGATGTTCTTAGATTTTTTCTTAGAAGGTTTTTGCACGATCGGCAGTGTTAATGTAGCATTTTTGGTGTTCCAAATATTCTTAAACTAAATCGACCAATTGCTGCTTGTCTGCCACCTTGATGTATTTTTAAAAAGGGTTGTAGATAGGTAATACGTACATGCGGAGCGGAGAAGCGCTCGTGGCCCCGCGGACTCAGTGTTCTGTAAACGATCACTGCAGTAAGCAACTTTCACTATGGCCGGTCCATGGATGGGTGACCATCCATGTGATCACTTTGTGACATTTATTTGAGCGTTTCCGTGCTTCGGAAGGCACGTTAAGCCGTTGGTCCCGGTTGCCAGTAAAATGGCAGTCGTTAAGCTAAGTTGAAGGCTTTATTTCCACTGCAGGTAGTCACAACCTGCACCTGTCCATTTAAACACGGCAATACGGCTCACCACCTATTACGTGGGACAAATTATACAAAAAAGGTGAAATGTGGGCATATAATATGCCTCTGCCTACCCCTTCGGGGATAAAGGCGTGACCATATGTATGTATGTATGTAATACGTACATAACAGTTGGTAAATTTTCAATCCGCTTTTGATTTTCGTCAACCTGCTGGTATCTAATTGAGCTGAAGTGATAGATTATGAGCAGTTAGATTTCTACGCAAAATAGTCATTTATAGTTGATGTATCCCATGTCCTAAGATCGTGACATACCTACTACAAAATACAAACTCCATAGCACCCGTTTAGGCTGAATACACTACATTAATACGAAAAACTTAATCCCGAAATTATCCGAAATTTCGAACATCGGAATATTCAAATTCGGAAAAACATATTATTTCAGATTTTTTAGATGTTCCCGTTTAGGCTATACTTGCCAGTATTTTACATTATACAATTATGTAATTATTTCAACGAAAACTAATGTCTTCTTTCGCTTCTCAGCAGGTGACTCGCCTTAAAACTTTAAAAAAATTGTATCTACTTGGATTGTTCTGGCATTTTGTAACGGATGCCATAAATACCTTCAGATAAAACTATTGGACCATATCTATTCGTTTTAATGCAGCGTACATGCGTTCGCTATTAATAGATAGATGATTGGATTGAATGGTATATTATAAGAAATGCCTCTGTGCGCAACTATTTTACGGGTATTGAGCAACGATTAATGGACGTATTTAGACAAAGGAAATGCACCAAAATGATAGGAAGGAAGGCTTTGGGTACAAGTTCGAGGAGTTCATAATCCAAAAATAGGACTAAATCCTAAGTACCTACCTCTTATTTAGCAAGTTTCAACTTCTCTATGGAAGAATCTCAAAAGTAAGGATTATGGTCAATTTGAGAACTTCAAGCTAATGGTATGTACCAGTGTGGGCAAAGATTGACTTGCGTTTCATATTATAAGCATAGGCCAGTATTTTCGGCATTCAAAAAACATTGACTTAGGTGTGAGATCGAGTGTATTTATTCCAATGAAAGGCTTTTTTAAAGTTAACTAGTAAAATTTTATCTTTATTGACTTAACCCTAGAACCGTACCCTGGGTACAACTGAAAAAAAAAAAAAATTTTGGCTATAACTTTTTTGTTTTAAAACGGATCTTTTCGCACCTCCGCGTATTTACGGGGGGCGGGGGATCGTGTCGAAGCATCGGCCAGGCGCGAGTCCTGTTAGCGTGCGATCGTGGCAAGCCTGAGTGGAGTACTATACAGCACCCCTGGGTATGCATCTACAAAATGCATGCACAAATAAGTATTGGCGGTATTTTAAAAAAGCACGACCTTCTAGTGCTCCATCCTCTTCAGATTCAAAATCTGGTAGATGTTCCTTTTGTCCCAGGTCAAAAGACCGTAAATCAAGCACTCGATGTGAAAAATGTAAAAATTTTATATGTTTAGAGCACCAATAGAAGATTTGCCAAAACTGTTAATATAAGTTTGGTAATTCTTTGTTTAATTATGTAACGTGAGACTGAAATAAGTGCCATAAAAGTCTATGTATGTTGATTATATTAATAAAAGTCTATTCTTATGAAAAAAATGTTTTCTTTAACGGGGAACACTTTTACCCCTGGGTACTGTTGTTTAAAGTCTAGGATGGGTACGGTTCTAGGGTTAAACAATTTGTATTATATACGACAGTCTACATCCAGCCGCAAAGCCGTCCGGCCTCTGCCCCTGCCATTCCCATGCTTTTAACTGAGATCAGGACCACCAGTCCAACACAATGAAACAATCAAATCTGCCTATCACAATACTTCAGTGAACGTGTCTTGTCCAAATTTTAATTTTAGAAGAGTGATTGACTGATAGGTCATTTTGCACAAAGATGGTCAAAAGAGTTTTTATACAGTTTTCAGTATCTTACTCAACAGCGTTATAGCTTGGGCCGCAAAGATCTCAGAAGGATTTCATTGCACCAAAGCATACGGCCACCAAAACTAATCATGACCCCACACTAACCTCTTAAATCCTTGGTCTTAGCAATAACCCCTACGACTTCGTATTTAATATACCCAACTAAAAGTAAAGCATTGAAATAGGCCAATAAATTTGCCCTACCCAGAATGGCGACCGCAATCGTTTAGCGCGTATGTCGTTAAGACTTAATAGTTAAATTATTTTCATTGTTATTGCACCTACAGAACCACGGTTTATAACTCACGGCACACCATTAGTCTGCGATGATAGGTATCAAAATGTGGTGACGGTGAGGGTCGGGTAGAATGAGTAAAAGGATTTGGATATGTTGCAATTTGCAATCTATCATCAAGGCTTCCATTTTGAAATTAGGAAATACGATGTTTTGTCCACCTACAGAAAATACAGTGTATGCAGTGCACACTTGTAGTTTTGGCACCCACAAATACCTAGAGCCATGACTGTTCAAACAAACATCTAAACATCTTCAGAAACTTTCTTAGTAGAATAGTAATATGCATGTGGAGCCGTCAATAGCTTATCTTCAGCATCATGGTTTTTGCAATACTTACACAAAAACAAGTTTACAGACATTCAAAAACCAAGAGCATCTACTTACAAGAACATTGAGATCAAAACGAGACGCAACACAGGAACAAAGTTCCATCAATCATTCTCCTTGTCGACAGTCCAAACAAAAAACGGAACTCCCAACGTGATACTCATTAGCGATAATTAAAGGAGAAGAACACAAATTTTTATTCCAACTGATGATGTACTTGTGAGGGAATTTAGACTTTGAGTGGAAAGAATAGAGTATCATTTTGGGTGGAGATTTTAGGGTGTTACTTATCAGGGTTGTGCTAAATTGAATAAGAAGCAAAAGAAGAAAAAAAAATGCTGGTGAAAACGACGTTTAAAAACGGAATCTTTCAGTTACAGCTGAAGAACACTGTTGATAAGGTACAAATTTATAGTATTTATTATAGTATTAATAGATGGTGGACAAAGAAGGATGACCAGGTGACTATGGAAGCTCGTATCACTATGAAGTTTGCTGTGTCTCTATAAAAATGTCTGCATCCTGATGATATTATGCTATATTTTAAGAAATAATAATAAACTATTATATTTAGCACCGGATTTCGTGGCAAATCGTGCATCAAATTAGGTCTTGAATACCCTAATTGTACGCACTTTTCCCATGGAGGGTTAAAAAATACCTAATAATTACCCCCATTGACATCGAATTATTAAATGTGAGCATCTAATAATTGGTTACCGTTGTGGTATTAATTAATCATCATCATCATCTAAGCGTTGTTCCTGACACAGATGGTTACTCATTCCAATTCACTTAGGTACTCGGAATTAGCATTCCCCTTACCTTTCTTACATGGTCAGAGTGGAAAGACAGTACAGTACTAGGGTTCCACAATCTTCAGGGTTCAGGTCAACATCAACTGCGTGTGGTGTACTTGCTGACCAACCGAGGCTTTGGTGCAGATTGCTCCTTGCGATGTTGCAAGAACAAACTGCAGAATCCTTGATGCTCCATCTACTATCAAGTCGTAACACAGGCGCTTAATGAATATTAGTAAAGTGCAGTTAGATAATGAAAACAGCATAAATTAAAGCATATCAACTACCGGTGAGCGACTCTGGCATTGCTTGCACCCACAAAACTTACTGTAACACAGCTTCAATGAGGATTGATATTTTAATTAATAAATAATAGAATAATACAATAAAGATATTTTATTTTTGGAATAAAGCCTATTGTGACCTGAGTACTTGAAAACATTTTCCAATGCAAGCAAATATTTAATAAAATACTTCATGTAACCCGACCGGACAGCGACAACGTAAAATAGACTTAAATAAAGGAGAGTGAAAGGAGGGAGCCTGCCACACACCCTCGGTGTTGTAATCCTAATGGTCACAATAGTAAATTAATGTTACCCTTATGATGGTAAGAGGCCCCATACACCTACAATAATATTGACTCTAATAACATTGCATCAATATTTATTTCCGTCCAAGTATATGTCTGTTCAAACATCAATATTACCCCAACAATCATCTATATTGATCAATATTATATTATTGTACGTGTATGGAGCCTCTAAGGAAGGCCAAACCAAACTCCTGATGGAAAGGATTATCAAAAGCTATAGGAATAACAAAGCATTTTACCATAACTACTAGTACATTAAATTGGAGAGCATATTTTAAAAATTATGTCGAAAATAACATGGTATGCCCGCCCGAATACCGAGTCCGTTGGGAATGTATGCATACTATAATTATTGAAGGAATGATTACGGGATTAACAGAGGCGGCAGGTAGGTGTTAAACCAATTATTATCTTAATAATAGAATATCTTATGATAGCTACTATCATAACATATTCTGTTACATAGTTAATATACAGAATTTCTTAACTAATATAAACACAGTTGTATTACAGAGTATCTTAAGGTACTGTCATAATCAACAGAGTCAAATAGCAGTGCATTGGGTACTAGTCTCTTAATCAACAGAGTAAGTATAAATTATAAGTAAAAATAAAACAGTCTTGCATTAGCCGGAATGTAAATTCTATGACGGCTCAGCGCTTCTCTCTGTTACATAGTTAATATACAGAGTTTCTTAACTAATATAAACACAGTTATATGACAGAGTATCTTAACCGCTGGTTACTGTCATAATGAACAGAGTCAAATAGCAGTGCATTGGGTACTAGTCTATTAATCAACAGAAGTATAAATTATAAGTAAGTAAAAATAACACAGTCTTGCATTAGCCGGAATGTAAATTCTATGACGGCTCAGCACTTCTCACATATCTTTGGGAATTATCATATGTTCCATATTGTCACAGTTTAGAAACATGCAATGTCTTGTACAGTTACACATTTATATGTTCGAATTTATTTTTGGTTCCTGATGCCTTACTTGTGGCTGGTACAAAGGTTCTGGTGGTAATGGTAGGGGTGGTGATGGTAGTGATGCTGGTAGTGAAGGTTCAGATGCTGCAGTTGCACTGTCTTCTACCACATTCATGAACCAAAAATGCTCGGCTTCGTGAAGTGAATGCCGTTGTACAGCCCTTCTAGCTCTCATCCAACATGCTTCACCAGCTTTCTCCAGGTGAGGACCCTGAAAGGAAAAAGATATGCTACATTATATGAATTGTTTTAAAGATTATTATTTCATACATAAATATTATTAGAAATTCTCACAAAACATCATCTAGCCCAAATAAAGCAGACTGAATAATAAACTCTAAAAACATCAAATATTTAAGGTTTGTAGAAGACGGGACCAATATCAAAAGATCCAGTGTCCAGGATCCCCAATTAAAGATCATGGATCCATGACCCAAGATTCATGGACCAAGGGTCTATTTTAATAACAGAACAGGACCATTTTTAACAGCATACATAGAAATTATAAGTATGTCTATTGATGCTCTTATATCAAGGCTCCAAACAGCTTACTAGCTAGATATAGTGTGTGTGTTTTGAAGAGTGCATGTTCATGGTGTAAAATAACTGGTTTTACACCGTGAACATGCATTGTGAAAATAGTCATATTATGAAATTAACAAAAGCTGACTTTCTGTGAGTACATTAGAAATAACCGATACAGCTATACAGTTGATTATACTAAATTAACTGTAAATACATACCAAGTGTGGATATATCTCGGTGAGCAGTAAGTTCCTTTCATCACAATCTAGTGGCACTCTTACTGATTTTGTCCGTAGGTAGATTTGCCACAGACATAACAGATACTTCTATGTCTGAATGCTGGGGCTTCTCCCAGCTCAGTTTCAAGAGCTGCTTGCATCGATTCATTGCACTTTATGCATATGTTATTGTCACGTGATACCTACAACACAAACAGTTTCCATGTGTCAAATTATTCTTATTATTATGCTGCAATGCACTTGCAGTTCCTGGGATGCATTTATATCACTGCATTTGTCTAATCTGCTTATTAAAACAGCTGACTCACACAACATCATATTTGCTACACCTTTGCTTTTTAACTATGATATTTTGTAATATAAATACATAATTATAATCATTCCTCTCAAATCTAGTGCTATCTGTAAATGATCTATTGCAGCAGTAAACATTAAAATCGTTCAGTAGTTTTTAGGATCTTGTTCATTAATTAATATACAAATATTTACTGATTCAGTATGTATCACAGTTTTAGTACCTTTTTCACGTAAACCCAACATGTATTGTGAAAAAGTGTCTCCTAGGATTGCCAGTAGAGCTGGTAAGTTTCAGTGAGAGGCATAACTTATTTTATTTAAAAGCATAATAGGCACATACATACCTATTATACTTTTGATAAGATTAGAAGCACACGGTGCCATGTTTAAAACATCATCTCTTTTAGGAACTCCGCTTTGATCACAATAGATCAGTAATGGTCGCAGTGAAACTAGCTTAGGTAGTTGTGCTAGAAAGATTGAACGAAAAATGCGTGCCACCACGGTCGCCAAAGCGCGAGAACGATCGGGCAGATGGCCGCCCTGGTTGCCATGGCCCTTGAACAACTTGGTCGAGCCCCTGACTAAACAGTCAGCACATTTTTTATATTTTATGTTATTCATATGTTGGTTGGTAGTAATAAAATAAATACTCACCAGCGTTGGCAAAATCCATGACGGTAATGCAGTGTAACTTAAGTCATTTAAATCCAATAATGACTGCCACTGGCGGAGCGGAGTTATCAATTGAAGCGAACAAAAAACACAGCGACGCATTGTAATACAATAAATTAAAAGTTATAACATAAAAAGTACACTCTTTTCACAGCTAAAATCGTAAATTCCAAGTACTTTTACTACTAATAAAAGCAATTGCCTAAACGACTTATCAACGAAAAGGAGTACCGAATACATTATGGCGGCCAGCCATTTTTGGTTGGCGTAATAGTAGATATTTAGGGATGCCAACTAAAAATAATCGATAAACTCAATCGATAGTTTTGATCATTAATATAGATTTTTGAAATTATGATTATACCTTATAATATTGTAGGATTAGTTTTCTTATGTTATTAATATATTTAACCGTAAACATCATCGATCAGATTGGCGATCAGAACAAGCGTCGTGTACCTACCACATAACTGCGGGCTATGTACTCATTTCTATATTTCTATAAAAATCATTCAAGATAATGCTAAGTACTATAATTATTCAACGCAGGTTTAGACCGTAATATTCTTACTAAAATATGTGTTTTATAGCACTTGTCAATTTGAATGATGCCATTTTTGGGTAAGTCCAATAACATCGCTCTCGCGCAAGCGCGTACAATTTATTTTTTTTTGAATTAATTTATACTGACTTTGGTTACTTAGACGATATGCCAACTCTAGATTCCATAAAATATCAGCAGCGTATTCGTGTATGTCCAAGTTTGAACTAAGTGTTCTACTTTAGGAAAGCGGTGGTACTTTACTCTAGTAAAGTACCACCCGCTTTAATTCTAATCAAGCGCTGAAGCGACAGGGGCGCCCCTCCCGCCTCAGCAGTAGTTTATTGCAAAATACCTAATAATGTATTATTGCGGTGCGAACGAACGAAATTCATAGACGCATAGTTACGCGACGCGAGCTGTACTCAATGTATGGACGTTCCTGTCTTTCAGTAGAATAAATATATTTGTCAATGGTAAACATAGATAATACTAGCTATTGCCTGCGACTTCGTACGCAGCTTTTTAAATGTGATTCTTTAGATTGATATAACTTTTTAATTTATGAATCGATTGACATGAAACAAACACTAAATGAGGAGCAAACCGCAAAGCAATCAAGAAAACTGCATTGCAATCGGTGGCGGAGATTATCGTGCACAAACGTTCAGACAAACAGACAGTTACGATTTTATTATATGTATATTGATTGATTGATATTGATGATGATATTGATATAGTGAAAGCGAAAACTAAGCGCTAGCAATATAATATGACTTTATCGACGTATATTAAAATGTATCGATTATAGATTTTAATCGATTCATTTATTGTTGAATTATTTATTTTAAGAATATGCCTTACATGTTGGCAACACTGGTCAACAACGGCCATAATTATTGATAGTCAGGTCGGAAAATGCAATAAAAACTATTAAAATGTTTTCGTGTTTTCCCATTGTGCAAGGATGTTTTATTGTCAAATTAAATCGTAAAAGACATTTACAGAAATTAACACAATTTTCGATTTAAAACACGCTTTCGTTTTAAGTGATTCCATAAAAAAACAATGCCTTTTTAAGAGGTAAGAAGGTATATTGACTATTTCAGTAAGCTATTCAATTTGGTGGTTCCGCAATACAAAATTATGGTATAATTTGGGTCTAGGTATGAACAATGACATCCTGATACAAGCAATGGGTACAGATACCTATCACATCATAGACACGTGGAGCTTCAAAAAGCTGTTTGGTTTTTGAAATCAGAAACTTGAGAAGAAGAAGAGCTCTATGAGGTCTACAAGGTGTTGAACATTTTTTAGCTTCAAAAGCAGGTTTTACTGGTACCTTTTTAAATATCCAGTTTTTTTATTCCTAAAGAAGAGATACCCCGAGGGGCAAAAAACCTGTTGAACAAAGCACCTAATTATGTATAATTTATGGGTGCAATCAACCAATATTCTGTCATCCTTGTTTTCAGTTTCCGAACGGATCGTTCGTCACCTCTGATTGGTCGGCGGGTTCGCGCCAAAAACGTTATGATGAATGACATCTGTCAACTTAGCCTCAACAATTTGTTAGGTGACATGTTTGAAAACGAATTATTGTCACTTCAGTTTGAGTGAAGAATGAGACTTTGTTTGTAAGTACAGGCCGTTTTTTTTGGCGGGATTTGGAAGGAATCGTATCGCATCGTTTTATTAATTAGCAAAATTAGTGTTTTTTCGAGTGCTTTGTGTGTATTAATGGTGGATTCTTAAACATAAACGTTCGACAACGTGCACTAGTGTTGGGAAGTGATAAAACGCAGTGAATCGCAACTTTGCATTTTCTGACAAAAAAATCCAAAGAAACTTTCAGAAATTTATCCACCGCTTTTCTGAAGGAAGACTGACTTTGACTTAGGGCTGTACTTGACTTTGACTGGACTTAGAGGACGAGGACTGTGACATATTTAAGCAAAATGAAGATATGACTTGTTTGTGGCCAACTGCAATGCAAGAAGCCAAAAAGAAAAAAAAAAAAAAAAAAAAAAAAAAAGTACAGACCTGATTTGAGTGCTCTAGAGGGAACAATTTCAAGTGCTTCTGAGAATTAAGTTGGAAGTATTATAACTTACAATTCTCTGTACCCTGAAGTGTAATTACTGTGTCGTAGACTTATTATCCACAGTGACAGAATGTGGAATTTTGAAAAAAAAAATTGCGGGCAAAGGTAGAAAATGTGTGATAGAGTATTAGCACTCTTCCGTAGCATAAACTACACATTGACCTCCATATTGGTCATAGCCATAATATAAGCCAGGCTAACTGAGACCCTGGCATAGACAGACTGAGATACTGTCTATGCCAGGAGATGTGCGACGTGTTCCCGCGGTCATCTATATATTGGGTATGGAGGAATTGACCCCAAAACAACGTCAGATAGTCTTAGCTTTGGGTTCACGTAGCAGAGACAAATCTAACCCTAGCAGAAGAAGGCATATAGTTGCAGGCTAATGAACTGGAATTGCTGAACGATCAAATCTTTGAGTAGGCAGGAAGAAAACACAGTGCAGTTTAGTTGGTACGAGTACGATGATGCTCACTTTGACGAAAGCTCGCAGCGAGTCCAATAGGATTCCGCCAAAAACTTAGTAGAAGGAAACTCTTTCGAAACATATTTGTACATATTATAAGGCATGATTGCATTAGATAGTACAAACAAAACAAACAAAAATAAATGTATTCACTTAGGCATAATATACAGATGCAACTTGTAAAACTGTATGTCACTTAGATAAACCATAGAAGTACGAGTAACTACTATCTACCAGTTCACAACGCGACCCAGAGAAGAACTGGTAAGAAACTCTTTAGTGCCATATTTAAAATATTAAAAATCTAAAATCTTTGCATTTTAACAATATTTTTGTAGTATGTCAATCCGGTCGCTGCACACTATCTTTCAAGACAAAAACGCGCAGCGGATGGATACCAACCGCAATGTAGCAAAGCCCTTAATTATTAACTTAGGTAAATAGCTTTACATTTACATAACTTATTGTGGGCCCAACGGCTACCGGTAAATGCTTAATACAAATTAAAAAGCCTCAGTAACTAAGTCTAAGCACTAAAGTGCATTGTTCCTCTCCTCCTGTGCGAGTTGGATTCGCGGACGCAGGGTCCCGTACCAAAAAACGGCAAAAAATACGTTTGTGTTTGGTAGTACCTATTACTAAAATATTTATTTCTGTTTTAAGTGTGATGTTGCTATGGCGGCTGGTGCATCATGACTGAAAATATCATGAGATTTTTTTGTTGTTTGTCAAAGGATTTTTTTTGTGGATAGGAATAAATTGACCATAGGAACAGAGTGATCATGTGGGGTCCCCGAAATTGGTATACCCACTAAAACCCTGGAGTGTTCCTTCATGTCGCTAAAATTATTGTTGAGGTAAGGCAAGTGTTCAACTTCTCCAACAAATTTCATGAGTTAACAGACAGACAGACGGACAGCAAATTCTCCGTAATACGGTGCTGATTTTACCTTTATGGTACGAAATCCTAAAACTTGAAAACCATGCGCGGTAGCCGGTAGCACTACTATAAATATTACAAGTAATTAAGTACAATGGATATTCTTATGTATCCTATTGGTTATTTCAATAGCCTAACATTTTAATGGCTGGGCGTAATAACAATAGCCCACTTAAATCTGGTCGGATAATATCTATAGTATGACATTTTTATGACTGTTCAATGATTGGACTATTTTAAAGCGTTGGGCGTTTTTCTGTTAGGATGTAAAAGCTGAGGCTGCATTTGCGGTTACCGTGAGCAGTTTCTAACCTCAGAATGTCAAAACCAACAGAATCGAGTTTATGGTTTCATTTGGTTATAGCAGGGCAAAGGGAGAAAGCGACCTTTTCAATCAATGTCAATACATATAATAAAATCGTTACTGTCTGTTTGTCTAAACGTTTGTTCACGCTAATCTCAGCAACCGCTCAACCGATTACAATGCGGTTTTCTTCATTGCGTTGCGGGTTGCTCCACTTAACATTTAGTATTTGTTTCATGTCAATCGGTTCATAAATTAAAAAGTTACTTATATCAATCTAAAGAATCACATATAAAAGCAGCGTACAAAGTCGCAGGCAACAGCTAGTTGATAAAAAAAATTATACAGACTTTTGTATGATTTGTATGTATGAATGCTTTTCAGATAACGCAAGAACTACAGTCCATTTGTTTTTAAGAACTGGAATTTCTTAACAAGTAATAGTAGATTGTATAACAAGGGGGCAAAATAGTATTTTTACGGCGAGGGCGCTAATTTGAATCACGAGCGAAGCGAAGGATTCTAGAATAGAATCCCGAGCTCAGCGAGGGATTCTAACGTAGAATCCTGAGCGCAGTGAGGGATTCAAAGTACACCGCCCGAGGGAAAAATAATTTGCCCTCGAGTAATATACTCTACTTTTCATTCCCCTTCTATGAGAAAAAATAAGTTTTGTACGACGTAGTTATCTTTTATTAGTTATTGTTCCAGGAGTTCATGGATTGCCACTTTCATAACTTGACGTAGAACGTATTATATTTGCAGAATACAATAAAATATGTATACTGATTACAAGAACAATAATAATGACGAACACGAACAGATTAATGGCAAATGGCGCGCTCTTTAGATTTTTTTTTAGTTAGCTCAGGACACCGCGCTGTGCAGCCAACACTTACCAGCCAGTAATTCATACAATTTGCGTTCGATTTCTATGAAATGTTCAAGTTCCAAATTCAAATCACTTTGCCGCCCGCTAAAAAGCTCTTAACAGAAAAGAGCTATTTTGCGCCCCGTTATCGTGGTGCAAAGTGATACTTTTCGAATAGAAGGAATGAAAATGGATTTTACACGGCATTTTCTTTCATTTTCCTATAGATAGTTATAGACTGTAAACTCACAATATTTACTTTTATAAAATTTGCGGTTTGGTGCTTCAAACCTACTGCCAAGTACCTACTGTATCTGTTACGCTTCTATTTTATAAAATAAAAAATTTTTGGTCGTTTTTGTAAAAGATGACGGTGTTACCACTATTAATTTAACGGGAAACTTTTACCCCAATTTTATTTTCGGTGACATGATAGTGATTTCATTATTACAACAGTGTTGGCTTCTTGACACGCGTGCGCTGTTAAATTGGACGCCTCTAAGCGATGGCTGCACGAACCAATCAGGTAGGTTGTGTAGAGATACCATGTTGTGTTACTATGCAGGATATTTTTTTTATTTTTTGCTTACTTAAATAGATGCTGCCCGTCTGAGGGAATGCTATGGCGACGAGGGCTGTAACGTGGGTTATTCTAAATTCATGTCAAGGTAATATTGTATTTCATCTGTCACACAGTTCCAATTATGTGCAGGCGGTGATACGCCCGTGCTTCAGACAGTAGACAAGTGACGTTGGTACTTGCACCATAGTGATAGGACACAACAACTTACTAGATAGGGATGTAACAGGGGCCACTCTCACAGTCCAGTAGACTAAAGGCAATTCCCTCAAGTTTGTGGACCTATGATGTGTCTTTTCATGCCCGCTTGAAGAACCTGGGGTTGTAAGAGAAGGAAGGGATAAAGACGTGACTTTGAGTAGCTAACTTTTAATATGTTCTGATGTTTGTCTTTCTTGTAGTACTTGAGTAAACAATTTATTTACACACAGTACCTGCTACAAAGAAAGTAGTTAACATAAAATAATACAATTACACAGCTTATTTCTAAAAGAAATCCCTTCCAGTTCGCCAGCGAGAGCACAGTAAAACTGAAGTATTAATTTAGGTTTAAACCAGCTGTTGCCCGCGACTTCGTACGCGTGAAAAATATGTCATAATGGCGATTTGATTGCTCTCTGTTTAGCCCCTAGGATATGTAGCGTGATAATATGTAGCCTATTTAAAACTACCCCTAGTTAATATTTGTGCAAATTTTTAATCAAATCTGTTAAGTAGGTACTTTTCGAGATCCTTTCGGACAAAGCAAAGCAGACAGACAAACAGACAAACAAAAATTTTTCTAACTATATTTTCGGCTTCGGTATTTTATGTTGAACACCCAGCGAGTATTTTTTTTGAAATATTTTCAATGTACAGTTTTAACTTTTCTATCATTTTATTATTATAGATACTTGTATAACTATGATTTAAGCCCGTCAGTAAAAATGACTTTAGGGATACATAAATGCACTATTTAGGTACATTATGTTATAATATGGTTTTTTTGCTAAAATGAGAATAGTTTTGTTACTTTCAAAGTAAGTAAGTGGTCTTTATTACCACCGTTGATATGGGTACTCTCCATGACCTGTGGGATTCATTTATCCGAGAGAGCATCATTTATTCAGCGTGCAACTTTTAATGCAAAATAATTTTTCTTAAGCACTGCTTTACTGGCATGCAACAAATTTCATCAAAATTCCACTCACATTTAATGGTATTTAAATCGGAGGTTCATATTAATAACTAGCTGACCCCGCAACTTCGTTTGAACGGAGAAGCATGGTATTTAAATCGTAAGTTCATATTAAAAACTAGCTGACCCCGCAAGTTCGTTTGAATGGAGAGGCATGGTATTTAAATCGGAAGTTCATATTAATTACTAGCTGACCCCGCAACTTCGTTTGAACGGAGAGGCATGGTATTTAAATCGGAAGTTCATATTAATAACTAACTGAAACCGCAACTTCGTTTAAACGGAGAGGCATTGCTTCATCAGACTCATCAAGCAGCGTGTGAAACTGCCCTGTTTGCTTGATCATAAAAGAGCTTAAAGATTAAGTCTATTTTAAAACGATTCAGTCCAATTATTATTACATTAAGTTCTTTTATGATTAAGCCAACACGCCAGTTTAGATTTACCCTCACATTCTAAGAAACCCCTACAGTTAAGATTTTCAGAATAATGATCTGATTATTAAGTGTTATAACTTTTTTATTTATAAACTGATTGCAATGAAATAAACGCTAAATGTTAAGTGGAGCAAACCTCAACACAATAAAAAAACCGCATTGCAATCTGTTAAGCGGTTACTGAGATTAGCGTGCACAAACGTACAGACAAACAGACAAAAATTCTAAAAATCATTGTTTTGGGTTCTATTGCGTTCATAAAGCCCCCTATAATATTTTTCTTATTTATCTTCCATGTTCAGACAGCGACCCGTTACGACTTTACTATATGTATTGATATTGATGAATCCAAAATTCTCAAAGTGCTCTGCGTGTGAAATCGAGTAGGCTTTTCAATCCAGGTCCTGGTACTGGTCCTCATGCCCAAGAATACCCAATAAGGAGATACCTACTTACTCGTAAAAGCAAAAAGACAAAATAATCCCAATGCAATTTAAGTGAAGAACATCCTTCCAAAACCTACAAAATCATTGCCACCACATATTCAGTGGATACCAATCAAGAAACCCGACAATTTTGACGAATATTAATTCGTCAAAGTTGTTTTCGAGTTGAGATTGCGTGCCTAATGAATGGACGAACGAATGGTCTAGCTGCCATTGTCTTCCGAATAGGCTGTAGATTAATTCTCCTCACATTCAATTTTCACCCTTATGTTACTAGTTTTATAGTCTACAATGGCTGTTAACAAAGTTGGAATAGAATTATTAATTCAGTTGGTTGCAATCAATCAGTAATTGTTTCTTGTTTTATTTCGGTAATTAAATTATGCTACTGTCGCGTTGGAAGTAGACACACAGCGGGGTCCTGAAGCACTCAAAATAACACAATATTTACTGTACCTACTGTCTGCGGAACATAATAAATTATGGGATGGTTTTGTATTAGTAGTGGGGGTAGTTCTATATAAAATTATTTTTGATGGTAGGTAGGTCATTTGTAGCAAAAATTAGAGATAGTACAGTGGATATCTCACGTATGTACTTTTTTTTCACACCTACCCTCTGCTACGCACACTCGCGCACAAATCAGTATCGAAAAGTCGGTTGAGGAGCGCCTGACCTCGTGTCTGTGAATGAGTTGTCTATGTATGTGTAGGTACGTAGTTCTGTGAATTTAGTATGTAGGTCTCCATCTGTACTATCTCTAATTTGTGATTATAGCGTGGTCTCACTAACTCTGTGTTTAGTAAACGATCACTGCACTTTTACAAATAACGCCGTCCGCAAGATGAAAACCTAAGGCAATATCTAGCGAAATAGTGTAGCGTATGCCTCAATCGCAGTCACGCTGCTCTTGAAGGATTCGGGATTATAAGAGAAGGAAAACATAGCTTTTCAAGTTTTAGTCTAAATGCTCTCCGCAGCATGAGTGGCTCCTCTAATCAGCTCGCGTTGTTGGGAATCGAGGCGACTAGAATTACTTTAAGGGCTCTTCAGAACTTTCGTCGTGATTGATTCTGGGGAACGCAATGAAATACGATATCCACGCTGCGCCTACGGTCAAGGCTTCCTTTATGTTACTTCATTCAGGAGAATCGATAACGCGAAAAGCATGCCTTTGGACAGCATCGAGCACGCTCCGTAACTACTTCACGGAGGCGGAGTTATCTCAAAGGTGAGAGCAGTTTTATACTACTCGATCGAGCGAATTCAATCTATCTGAACTGATAGCTTCTCTCTTTACTTATAAATTACCTACCTACCTACTACTACTACTACTATCTTCACGCCAAATCCCTTGCGGGGTAGGCAGAAAGAACCGAGCGCCACACGGCACAGTCCATACACACCTCACTTGCTTCTTCAACTTTCATTTTTCTTTTCATGCATGCACGTCGGTTTCTTCGGCTCTTGACACCACCTTTTGCTAACACACGATTAATTTGGTCGTGGTAGGTGTGCCCTGACTCCTACATCCATCCACTTTCGCGTTGTATATCTGTTTTGCCATTCTATCATTTCCCATTCGCTCCACATACCCGAACCATCGTAGCATGCCCTTCCTATCTTTAACTACCTACCTAGTTATCAAATGTCAGCGTAATAGGTCATAACTTGTTTTCGCAATTTCGTGTTCAGGTTGAAGAGTGACCTTTTGCCTATCTGTACAGTCTATGTCAAATATTTAGTGCAGTCTAAGTGACCTTGTTGTTCTACCTAACCACAAATTAAATAATGTCGTGTTCATTAATCTATCGTCTCATCTTAGCATTGTTCTGATTGCAAAAAAAAAAAAAATAATTTTCCGCCACTAATACAGTACATGAACTACGAGATATATTATTTTTATGTAATACGAGCTCTTGGCCTCAACTCCATACTCATAATTCTTTATCCCTAGTGCTTGTTCAAAAATAAAAGTAGCCCAATTTACTCGCTGTAACATCAGCTATCTAATCCACCAGTAAAAGTCAACAAACAAATCCAAAATTGACAAAAACAAAAGCGTTTTTGGAGTTGTACCTTATTATTATAGAATAAACAATCATTTTATTTGAACCTAGCGGACGTCAAGTGGATTTACCCGAGTAGCCCCGTTCCCGTTGAAATACGGGAATAAAATCTATACATATAATAAAATGATAGAAAAGTCAAAACTGTACATTGGAAGTATTTAAAAATAAATACTTGCTGGGTGTTCTACATAAGATATCGAAGCCGAAAATATAGTTAGATTTTTTTTTTCTATTTGTCTGTTTGTCGGTTTGTCGGTTTGTCTGTTTGTCTGTTTGTCTGTTTGTCTGTTTGTCTGTTTGTCTGTTTGTCTGTTTGTCTGTTTGTCTGTTTGTCTGTTTGTCTGTTTGCCGTTTGTCTGTTTGTCTGTTTGCTTTGCTTTGTCCGGAAGGATCTCGAAAAGTACTCGATAGATTTGATGCACAAATTAAATAGAGGTACGGTCTTCAAATAGACTATGTATTATCACGCTACCTATCCTAGGCTGCTAAGCAGACAGCACTCAAACATGTAAGCTGGTGGATTTGTTTACCTAAAACGTTGCAGGAATATTAAGTAAGAGATAGGTTTTACAGACAGGCTACATGTTATTACGCTTAATATTTTAGGGGCTCGGCAGAGAACAATATAAATTTGTGTGTACCTATATTTTAGCGGTACTCATACTTTTCATCGAAAACAGTTCACCGAAAAGACACTTCATCGAAAACACTTCATCGAAAACACTTCGCCGAAAACAGTTCATCGAAAACACTTCATCGAAAAACACTTTATCGAAAACATTTTACCGAAAAAGCATTTCCTCGAAAAACACTTTTCCGAAATAACACTTCACCGAAAATCATTTATCCGAAAGACAGATCATCGAAAACACTTCCTCGAAAAGCAGATCGCCGAAAACACTTCTCCGAAAGACAGATCACCGAAGACACTTCTTCGAAAGGCAGATCACCGAAAACACTTCTCCGAAAGGCAGATCGCCGAAAACACTTCTCCGAAAAGTGACAGAGAGTTGTTTACACGCAAACACTTCCCCGATGATAGCTTCCCAAACGAAACATCCCGATAAAGAAATTCCATAGCGAAGACCAGATGTTGATTTATGAAAAGCAGTAATCACAAAGTCATCCCCTAAGACTTCAGAACTAATTCATGAATTTTCTGTCAGAAAAGTTGCTTTATATTAGTAACCTTTAAATTCTAAGAAAAAGATTGAATCATCTTGAATATATATTAAAAAATACATTGTGAAATACCTCAACCTCAACATTTCAGCTGATTGACGCCCTTCGGGAAGGATACCGAGGAAGTGTTTCCGTGTAAAAGTCGTTCGACATCTTTTTCGGTGAAAAGTCATTCGAAGAAATGTTTTCGGTGAAGTGTCGAAGATTTATGAGAGAATCAGAACAATAATTTGGAACACTTCTGCTATAACCGCACAGCATAGTGTGTATCAAGTCTGACCTGAGGCGCGCTGGTAGCGGGTACGAAACCTGGATTTCTTTTTTCTTTTTGTTTTTATTTTACTTTCTGTGATTTCTGTAGTTTTTAAAGTATTATTATTCATTTTTTGTAGTGTGTTAATTTTTTTTTTAATCAATCCTTTTTTTGAACGAATCGCTCATTTTTCAATAGTCACTACACTACTTTGGACTAGATGGCGTTGTGTGCCATTTCACTCATTTAATATTATGTATGTGTATCATTTTTGATTGATGGGTATTTAAGTAATTATGAAACAATTGTGTTTAATGACCTAATATTGTCAAGTTTTCGAGGTGTTATTCCCAGTGTTTTCTACCTGCGAGGACGATATTATAATTTCCGTAGAAATGGACAATAGGGTCTGCAGGTAAGATATATAATGTTTCTGTAGAAAATTATGAAACCAATTTGTTTGTTTTTTTCAACGTTAATATCAAGATTTTAGTTGTTGCAAAAGTTTAGGTATCAGTTGGTAAGTAGGTAATCCATTCATGAACTTGCCTTGACAACAGTACCTACCTACCTAGCTGAACTCAACCCCATGAGGTTTAGCAATTTATCGATTTTCCACGTAATGTAGGTACCAAGTCACATTATTACACCTAATTTCCTCTTCCTCAGCTGCGCTGTGGTACCTATTGTAAACGGTATAAAAGAGTCTTAATTAATGCAATATGATCTGCTATTATGATAGATAAATAATATCTTAACATAGTTTAATAAAATTAAAAGTAGTGCCATCTATCTATTAATTACTTCCAGCGCCGCAGGCGGTATCACTACCGACTGCGCCACAGAGGCAGTCAAAAATACAATTGTTTCATAAAATACCTACCTACCTTACAATCAAAAATGATTGAATCTATTTTATAACTTTACAGACTTTACCAGATAAATAAGTGAAATGGCACACAACGCCATCTAGTCCAAAGTAGTGTAGTGGCTATTGAAAAATGAAAAATTGAAAAATGAAACATGATTCGGAGCTAATTCGTGCAAAAAAAGTATAGATTAAAAATATTATTTCATACAATACAAAAAATTATTATACTATACTATACTATCTTCACAAAAAAATGAATATAATAATACTTTAAAAACTATAAAAAACACAAAAAGTGAAATAAAAACAAAAAGAAACAGTACCAGGATTCGTACCCGCTACCAGCGCGCCTCAGGTCAGACTTAATACACACTATGCTGTGCGGTTGTTGTACAGGTGCTTCAAATAATTGTTCTAATTCCCTCATAAAACTTCGACACTTTACCGAAAACATTTCTTCGAATGACATTTCACCGAAAAAAACTGTCGAACGACTTTTACACAGAAGCATTACATTTTTCCGAAGAGCGTTAATCAGCTGAAATGTTGAGGTTGAGATTTGTAGGTAGGTTGAAGAAGGGGGGGGGGCACAGAAATGGCAAACTTTAAGAAGGAATCTTTTTATCCATTACCGACCGATCCGTTGTTGGGTTATCAGGTTAGGTTAGATTCGATAAAATGTTAATCGAGGAACTGGTACCTAAATAATAAAGTTGTTCCGCGTATTTGTGTTATAAGAACAGCCATTCGTAGAAATGTTTTCGGTGAAGTAAATAAATATTCACGGACATTTCACACAACGCTATCTGATCCCAAAGTAAGCTAGGAATAACCTGCTTGTGTTATGGGTATCAGACCACGGATATTAATACTTATATAATTTTAAATACATACTTATTATACATAGAAACACCCAGACTCTTGAGACAAACATTTATGGGTCACACAAATATTTGTCTCCGGTGGGAATCGAACCCACGACCTCCAGCGCCACAGGCGGTATCACTACCAACCGCGCCACAGAGGCAAGTGTTTTCGATTAAATGTCATTCGATGAAGTGTCTTTTTCGGCGAACTGATTTTCGTTGAAGTGTTTTCGGTAAAATGCAGTTTCGATAAAGTGTTTTCGACAAAGTGTTTTCGATGAAATGTCTTTCGGGGAAGTGCCTTTCGATAAAATGTCATTTCGGTGAACTGTCTTTCGACGAAGTGTCTTTTCGGGGAAATGTTTTCGATGAAGTGTTTTCGGTGAAAAGTCGTTTCGACGAAGTGTTTTCGACGAAGTGTTTTCGACGAAGTGTTTTCGACGAAATGTCGTTCGGGAAAGTGTTTTTCGGTGAAGTGTTTTCGATGAAGTGTAATGATACGTATTTTAGCATAAGTTTCACGCGTACGAAGTCGCGGGCAACAGCTAGTATACCATAAGTTACTTGGGGATAGTGTAGCTTCCCAGCAGTGAAAGAATTTCAAATCGGTCCAGTAGTTTCGGAGGAAATTCGATGCAAACAAACAAACAATCGAATCTTTGCTCTTTATAATAATATAGAATAGAAGTATAGACAAAATGTAGCTTATGACATTACGAACACACTTTTATTGTACGTATTCATTTGAATGTACGTATAGATGTAATCATTGATTGAATAATCTGGAACGGTAACTCCCGTAACCCTCATATCTCGATTTTCACGGATCAAAGAGCAATAACAATACATCTGTGTTTTAGGTAAGTTGGATGTAATAAGAAGTACCCCATGTAGTACTAAACCCAAAGCCCTACGACATTTATCAATCTATACTACAATAATTAAATAGAAAAAAAGTAGGGAGCTGATTCGGAAGGATAACAATGAACTATCAAAACTTTTTTCTTTTGCTTTATGTGTCTAAAATTCTTCCCCATCGCAACCAACTGGTACCCATATCAGGCCTCCGTCACTCGCTACAAGTCGTGTTATAAGCACCTACTCCTAAGTATTATGTAGCAGAACTAACGTGGCCGATCGGCAGAGGGCTGCCACACGCCAGACCGAGCGAGGTGCGCACACAGTCAATGAACATTTCCCGCGTAAAATATTATTTTGCTTTATTTAGTCTTGCTTTTTTTTTCATCTTACTTCTCACTAATATTCTAAAATTAAATGCGAAAATGTTTAAGTGCGGATGTGTAGATCTGTGGATGTTTGTTACTCTTGCACGCTCTCACGGCTTAGATCTGGCTGAAATTTGATACAGGGATAGATTGTAATCTGAAATAACACATAGGTTACTTTTAATCACGGGAATACGTTCCCATTGGAAGCGGGAAAAGGAACAGACTTTTACGCGGGCTAAGCTGCGAGCATCAGCTAGTTATAATATAATTCTTATGTAAAGAAGAAGAAGTTATAAAATATAATAAACTTTTTTTTCAGACACTGTGTTTATAGATTTTTGTAGTTATTTGTATTTTTTGTTCCGTGCTTACAACCCTAATGTTGTCAATAGTTGTCACTCGGTGACGCTATCGTACGATGTGCGCACGAATCTCGACTCTCGGAATACGTCGTAGGGAATGTTTTCCACTGTAGCGATACGTTATAGCTAATATTTTTGAGGTTAAGTATGGGAGTGATGTATCTGTTACGTAGTAACTATTATTTAATCTGTGCCCATATCGCCATGCTGAATAACAATGCTTTTTAATAAGCTTTTATTAGGTCGTCGTGTATGTAACTAACAATGTAATGGAATCTAAGGATACTAATTTAACCATCTTTCAAGGATCGTAGCGTCATGAAAATTGGCAGATGTATGTAGTTCTGATGACAATACAATAATATGGTACTGTCAAACTGATATGATGATGGAGCCGGAAGATAAACACAGAAAACCAGTGGAATCTAAGGTAGCTAATTTAACCAGCTTCCAAGGATCGTAGGGTCATGAAAATTGGCAGTTGTATGTAGTTCTGATGACAATACAATAATATGGTACTGTCAAACCGATATGATGATGGAGCCGGAAGATAGGCACTGAAACTTCGACGGAAAAAGTGGAATCTAAGGATACTAATTTAACCATCTTCCAAGGATTGTAGCGTCATGAAAATTGGCAGATGTATGTAGTTCTGATGACAATACAATAATATGGTACTGTCAAACTGATATGATGATGGAGCCGGAAGATAGGCACTGAAAACAAGTGGAATCTAAGGTAGCTAATTTAACCAGCTTCCAAGGATCGTAGGGTCATGAAAATTGGCAGCTGTATGTAGTTCTGATGACAATACAATAATATGGTACTGTCAAACTGATATGATGATGGAGCCGGAAGATATGCACTGGAACTTCATGATGGAATATCGTATTGTATCTGTTTTTGGATTCGTCAGAAAAGTCTTGTAGTGAACTTTGACCAGGCTTACGTTTCAGGGTTATAACAAACCTTTTTTTAAATGACTTGTAAAACTATGCAATGGAATCTCAGGTCACTAATTTAACCATCTTCCAAGGATCGTAACGTCATGAAAATTGGCAGATGTTTGTAGTTCTGATAACAATACAATAATATGGTGCTGTCAAACTGATCTGATGATGGAGTCGTAAGATATGAACTGTAACTTCATGATTGAACATCGTATCATAGCTGTGTTTGAATTTGTTAGAAAAGTCGTGTAATGAGCTTAGACCACGATTAGGGTTTAAGGTTATAACAAACCTGTTATATATTGAAGTTAATATTGAGTGTAAATATTGACATAGGTACCTGCATAAAATGCATATGTATTAGAGTAATAATGAAATATTTTCACATTAGTCGAACTCAGACAAAACACCATGTAATACAGAAATCCCTACTAATATTATGAAAGCGAAAGTAACTCTGTTTGTCTGTCTGTTACGTTTTCATGCCTAAACCGCTGAACCGATTTTGATGAAATTTTTTATAAAGATAGTTTGAGTTTAAGAGAAGGACATAGGTTACTTTTTAACTGACTGCGCGAAAGGAGGGTAATGATTTTATGCGATAAAGACTTCTACGCGAATGAAGCCGCAGGGAACAGCTAGTTAAGGTATAAATGTTGTGACTAAAAAGTATTAAATAAATAAATGGTTTAAAAAACCCTAGAAAAATACGCTTTTATAATGCACGAAAAACCCCAAAAATAAATTATGGATCGTTCAAGTTGCCTCTATTTCTGGGCTGAAGTGTAAACTATGTGCTTTTAGTTATAATATTTGATTATAAAAGCGTGGGGCGCTAGAACAAGAAAGACTTTTTTGTAAGCATATTCCTATTAATACTAATCCTTATATAATAAAAATCCTGGCGAAAGCTGCATGAGGTCGCATAAGAGCATAACGTTTATGCTGCCAGAGGGAACGCCTCTTCTTTCAGGCAACAAAGTAGATACATGAGGGGAATACGTTAACAGTGGCAAAATGTAGAGTTCTTGTTCGAGAACGAGATATCTTGGTTACCGTTAAAAACCCGCTTGGGGATATATGCTTTTGTATTCCTATTACGTGATTACTACATATTGTACTCAATATCTCGGAATGCCGAAACTTTAAGGACCTACCAATGAATTATCTAATAGAGATCCGTAACGGTAATAGATTTGCTCCTATTACGCGGGCGTCACGAAAAACTGGCAAAAGTGGGTGTTGAAAATGCGTAGGCGTGATTAACTACTTTACTTTTCAAGTAAGTATGTTATGTTTTTCAATTAAAGCTATCTTCGTTAATACATTTCTGAAATTTAAAATGATATTAATAATAATAAAAGTCACAATAGATATATAAAAGCGTGACAGTGTAAATTAATAGTTTAAAAACACGAGAAAAACACGCTTTTATAAATGTGACCTTATCCTTAATCGGACAAGACATCATGCAGCTTCCGCCAGGAAAGTCTTTCCTGTTCCAGCGCCCCACGCTTTTGCAATCAAATATTATAACTAAAAGCACATAGTTTACACTTCAGCCCAGAAATAGAGGCAACTTGAACGATCCATAATTTATTTTTGGGGTTTTTCGTGCATTATAAAAGCGTATTTTCTAGGGTTTTTTAAACCATTTATTTATTTTTTCTGAAAGCGAAAGAGGCTAGCCTTATAATACTCATGAAAAGTCTCAACTAGATGATTAATAATTCATTTAGAAACCAAAACAAACAATGTGCATTACCTACTGAACCCAATTATACATTCAGGGATCATGAAACTAAAAACACGTAACTGAATTTCACTTCACGTTTGCAATTAAACTGTACGCTAATTACTCGCTCTGGAATTCACAACAATTACCAAAATTAAAATTTAATTTTGTTGTGAAGTTATTTTCTATTTTCCGCTTTAAAAGCTATTCTGTATTTTGTGTTTCGTGCATAAAGAGGTGTGTTTGGAAATGTGACCTGATTATTTTGTAGGTAGAGATAAATGGTTCGGCTGCGGAACAAAACAGATAAGTAGACTTAGTTGCTGTTTTATTACTTTGAAAATTTACGTTTTTTGAAAATGTGTCCTTAAAATAATGCCCGTCCATCCACTCTCACTGGAACCAGTTCCTTTTTTTTAATTTTTTTTTTATGTGAGTGAAAATCCTCGTAGGATGCTATGCCAGACTCTTACCGACTAAAAAAAACCTCACGTAACGCCCAACAGCCTATGGTTGAGAGCCCCGGGTAAGCCCTCAGGAAGGATGTCCCGTGACTCCCAACAGACCTACGGCCGCCAATGCGGCCTCGCCCAGGGGGTGGTTCGGGTGCAATCCCGCGTCTATGGGGGGTTTCGGGTGTGACCCCGCTTCTAAGGGGGGGCGTGCGTGAGTTGCTCACGTCACGCTGCCGTCATTGGCCTGCTTCTGTAAGGACGGTGAGCGGCCCTCTCACCGTCCTCAGACCCCCGGTCATGGAGGCCGATAGACCTCGGCGAAGACACGTCGGCGGCGCCCAGGGCGCCGACTGCGGAACTCGGGTGGGAGAGTTCTCTCTCGCACCCGGCCCGCCGCCTCCTTCGCGAGCATGACCTGCTCGCAGAAAGAGGTGGCGCAGTCCCACTTACTTCCGCTGGAACCAGTTCCTAAAAGAAATTAAAGGAAAGCTTGTAAATAAAAATAATTAAGAAGGCTTAATGCTAGGTAAACGTGCAGGCGTCTCCGCAAACGTGGGGTAGGACGTCCACCCGCTAGATGGACCGACGACCTGGTAAATGTCGCAGGCTGGGACTGGATGCGTAAGGCGCAGGACCATGGATTGTGGCGTAAATTAGGAGAGGCCTACGTCCAGCAGTGGACTGCGATAGGCTCATTTGATTGATTGAATGCTAGGTAAGTTCTCTCTGTAACAAATTTAATCAGATTCTGTTCAGTGACCTAAGCGTAACCATTGGACTCACTTTTGCATCTTACTTACTAATAATATAAAGCGAATCTTTGTGAATGTAAATGTCTGTATGTGTGAGTCTGTATGTATGTATGGATGTCTGAATGTCTGAATGTATGGATTGTTTTTTACTCTTTAACACTCTGACGGCATAATGGATCTGACTAAAATTCTGTACAGGGATAGATTATGGTCTAGGATAACTTATTTGACACTTTTTATGATAGAAATACCTAAAGGAGCCGCGGGCGCCGTCTCATTTATTATATTAGTAAGACTTTAGGCTAAACGAGCGAAGTCACTTAAAGCAAAGCCCTTTTCGATGTAAAAAAAAATAGAACAAAATTCAAAAACTAGAATTTCTAGAGCTCGTGCCTCAACCTAGGTCAAGTGCAACTGCTCTTGTCTTTAGACTGATGACCCCAAGGGCCCGGTAACGATCGTTCTGTCCTTCTCTAACACATTCGAACTTATCTTTTCTCTCTTTCTAATGTCAGCTTCGTATTGCATACTTAGATGTGAATGGGTGCAATTGCAGACCTTTTTTCTCTTTATTGAACCGCGTCTACTTAATCGTGAATGTTTGTTCTAACAAAAGCTAAGATGGTAAGTAGGTATTATATGAAAATAATCCCCATTTCCTTAAAGCTTGTATATTCGAAAGAGACTCATCTTGGGGTGAACTTTATACTAGGAAATATTCTTTGATTTGATCTGATTAAACTATATATTATTGTAATTTATTAGATACCACTCTTGCTTTTTAATCGTTCAAAGCACGATTAGGAATACTTTGTTCGATCGAAATCGCTCTCGAAAAGTGAGAAATATTGCAAAAATCTTAACAAGTAATGTACTTTTTGTATCTAAATAAATTAGTTTATTTCTCATAAAAACTTCATAAAATAGATATAGGTCTTTAGAACAATATTTTACGTATAGACTTTTTCTTAAAACCCCTCAGATTTTATAACGGTAATAGGTATAATGTATTTGAATCGAATGAAATCCGGCAAAAGCGTACGCTGCAATCCTTCGAATTGTCATAGGATTTGTCAAGGTCCAATACGGAAGCCTTAATAACAACCTTACTATAATTGTAGGTATGGTACTAATATATTTGTATCTATTTATTTTTGAACAGTTATAAGGGCGAACCCTCACGTTTTACGAAATCTGCGACACAAAAAGTTGCATATTTTAGTAAATATTGACTTTTCGCTTTCCCGGTCGTGACTGAAATCAAGAAACAAAAGAAATGAATATTATAGGGGACTGTTCACCATTCGTACGTGGGGCACATTCATACATTGAGTATAACAAAAATACTAACCGACACACAAACACGCCTTTGCCTGTGTACATAGACATACCGACTGCCATGTTGCTAGCGAAGTATCGTGCCAATCGCGCCACTCTGTGTGAGGTAATAGGACGTAACGTGTTTTTGCAATAGGTAAGCAAAATTTTTTACTGAAGTTTAAATCGAACTAGCAAGTAAATTTATTATGTTTTTATAAAAATTGTCAGGATTCATTAATGTTCACATTGTTTAATTTTGAGTTTTCATCGTTATATTTCTTTTACTAACGTTGATTTTGTATACAACTGTAACTGTAACTGTAACTTTAAATTTGGTCAAGGCCTGGGGCACATTCAGACATTTCTACAGGGGCGCATTCGTACGCGTTCGAATGCTCCCCTTTAGATCATAATTACCACAAATACTCACATAAATTTTATTTTATTAATAAATTTAATAGGTACCTTCTGTATTTTTTTCAATTATGATACTTTACAATAATTCAGCATTTTTGTGTATAACGATCGGCAATATACTTTTTATTAAGTAAATATTATAGTTGATATCAAATCGCAGGTTCGTGGATAATAAGAAAAGATTAGGCACGCCTAATCTTTTATTGGTTCGTAACATTTATTTGTTCTTAATCCATTTTTAGCTACGGCTAAAAAATGGATGAAGAACTAATAAATGATTTATATTTATATAGATTCCATATACCTTGAAAACAGAAAAACTCTACAGAGAAGAAAAATCAAATGAATTCCGTATATGCAGAGAGCCAGCAGAAAAATGAATTATGAAACAAAAATCTAATCTCTTAATTGATAAAATACATTAAAAATATGAAGAGTAGGTATAGGAACTTAATTACTAACCAATAATAAAAGAAAATTAAAATACTGTTCAATGCACAACTAATTTAAATGTGATATCAGGAAATTAAAGGTAATAGTCATGTTTTGATAAAATTTGAAACAGGCCGCTGTTATTTAATTGTGGAAAAAGTACACTCAGTTATGAAATTTGGCGAACAGGACCGAAAGTATTTTATCTTCGGAAGAAACTGGGATCATCATGATAATTCCTTTTTCTGATATAGAAGGCGTACACATTTTGTTTATTAGACTATGTCCCCAGGTCCTTCCTAACCGCTCGGCACATCTAGAACGAGTAGAATTTATAATCTTTTCAATTAATTAGAATAATTTAATTAGCATTAAGGTCGCAAGTGACAACCAAAATGTCTAATAACTAACTTACAGTTTAAACCGATTTTTTGTGTTATTTTTCCCAAGAACAAATATTGATTACGAGTAAAGTTAAATATGATTAAGATAGTTCTGTGATAAACGAATTTTCTTATCAATTTTATACATTTTTGGGAGATTAACAGGATTTTTAATTACCATGTATGAATCTACCCCACGCGTATGAAAGTACCCCACCTACTGTACGGAAGTACCCCACCCATGGGGCGCGTTCGTACAAATATCTTATCGTCGAAAAATTGCTATAGTCTTTTAACCGTTTGACATAATAGTTTCAGAAAATTTTGTCACTAACTACAATATTATTTTCTACGTTTAGGGATATAAACGAGGTAATTTTGACAAAAAGTCGTGGAGAAAAAAAATAAAAACTAAAAATTGTACGAATGGTGAACAGCTTCCCCTAAATGCAAGGCTTTCTGAGTGTATGTTTGTTTGTTGCTCTTTTACGCTCTAACCACTGAACGGATATTGTAGTCTAGAACAACACATAGGCTATGTTTTATCAATATCAATACATATTATAAAATCGTAACAGGTCGCTGTCTGTACATGAAAGATAAATGAGAAAAAATATTATGAACGCAGTAGAACCCAAAGCAATGATTTTTAGATTTTTTGTCTGTTTGTCTGTATGTCTGTTTGTCTGTACGTTTGTGCACGCTAATCTCAGCAACCGCTTAACCGATTGCAATGCGGTTTTCTTTATTGTGTTAAGGTTAGCTCCGCTTAACATTTAGTGTTTATTTCATGTCAATCGGTGTATAAATAAAAAAGTTATAACACTTTAAAGAATCATACATAGACTTATGAATCTAAAAGTGGGTAAACCTAAACTGGCGTGCACGCCTTCGGCGCGGACTGAATTGTTTTAGAATAGCCTTAATCATTAAGCTCTTTTATGATCAAGCCAACAGGGCAGTTTCACACGCTGCTTGATGAGTCTTATGAAGAAGTACCTCTCCTTTCATACACCTTATGTGACGTAAACGAAGTTGCGGGCTCAGCTAGTTCCTGGAATAAGGACCCACGGGATGATGGAGCGGAAACAGAATTCCACGAAAGCGAAGTCGCGGATGCCGTCTGGTATATACCTAATACGAACTTGTTATAAAAAATAGAATAGAGCTTGCAAAGAAATATTATGATGCCCGTAAATGGCAATGCCGAAAAAGATCACCCATGTCGGGGCTGACCGTAGCATAAGATACTTGACGCAGAGATCGTTATAGGAATAGCATGACTTTCACAACTGCAATTACTTAATAATGACCCCAAAATACATTAAATAGCCTAAGCTAATAAAAAAATCTTTTTATAAAGCAAAACTCACTGCAGTTCAGACGCATATAACGTAAGTAATGTACTATCAGAAATAAACTCAGTTACTCATAATAGTTCAAATTATTGCTTAGTTCCTCCCAGTTATACAAACACAGTCATTTCCTCTAAATGCCAGAGTGAATTAGAAATACGTACCTATAATACGAACGTTAGATGTAGTTTTCTGCTTAGGTAGGTGGATACGGAACCGGTATGAAAACTTTTACCTAACATGCGACTAAAACTTGCGTCATTTGCCAAACACCTTTAGGGCTGGTTTTACCATCTCGTAAAGTTAACGAAAGTATAAAGATTATTTTGAAAAGCAATTAGTATGCTAACTGATCATAAATTTTAAATATAGAAAAAGAATTGGTTTCGAGCAGGATTCGAACCTGCGTCTTCGGCGATCCGTGCCGACGCGTTATCCACCCGCCACCGAAACCTACTCGGAACCAACCAAATTTTTCACCTTATTATACGTCTTGGGGCGACGTAGGCACCATCTGGAATTTAAAGGTTTTCGAATTCATGAATTTTAATTGAGAGTGCTACACACAATGTCAGACATTTTTAGCAGAAGACTTTAGGTGGTGAAATTGTGGTCGTGATTTTTTTATCATACCGCCACGAGCTGTTAGCTGTCAGTACGGTACCTCGGATTTGAATCAACAAAAATATGACAATGTTCCTTCACAAAAGTCAGTTTGCCTATAGACAAAGCTCTAAAGCAAGGTTCGGGTCAAGAAAATGTGATTGATGATTTTTGCTTTTTATTCCGTGAAATATCTTTTTTTCATACCAGGTGTGTAATAAATATTACTTTTCTGGCAAATTTCACTCAGTTGAACAGCGTTTCTTCTCTTCTCCTTTGTGATCAATTATAAAACCCGTAGATTCTTCTTTTTATGAGATTTATGTCAATGAGAGTTTTACTAGAATTAACCATTTTTCAATATCTTATCATTGTAGTACTCTAGGTACCTATGTGCCGGGCAGAGGTGCCACTCATGCACAGTGGAGAGAATCTTCACCAGAACTGAGCGTTTCAAAAGATCGTTCCTCTGTCTAACTATAAAAACCTGGAACGACCTGCCCGTACACGTGTTTCCCTCATCTTACAATCCCGGGTTCTTCAAGCGGAGCGTAAAGAGGCACATCACAGGGTCGCCAACTTGAGGACCACTGTCAGAAGTCTTACTGACGTGAGAGTGGTCCCCAATCGCTAGATGCGCCACGGCTTCCCATCAGTGACGACGCCAATTTGGCGAGCCTAATCTATATTTATATAGATTAGGCTCGCCAAATATATATATATATACTTCTATACTAATATTATAAAGAGGAAAGATTTGTTTTGTGTTTTTTTGTTTGTTTGTTTGTTTGTAACGAATAGGCTCCGGAACTACTGGACCGATTTGAAAAATCTTTCACTGTTGGGAAGCTATACTCTTTGCGGTGAACATAGGCTATATTTTATTCCCTTATTCCCACGGGAACGGGAACTACGCGGGTGAAACCGCGTGACGTCCGCTAGTATTTAATAAAAAATTTTTCAATAAAAAATAAAACCGACTTCCAACAAATCCTGAAAAATAAAATTTACTTAGCACAAAGTAAAATGCATTTTGATTTATCTGATTTTATTCAATATCATATTGAAGTCGGCGCCAATTAAACCCATAGGTTTATGTAGGTATTATTCATGGCACCAACTTCAATACTATATTGAATAAAATCTGATAAATCAAAATACATTTTACTTTGTGCTAAGTAAATTTTATTTTTCAGGATTTGTTGGAAGTCGGTTTTATTTTTTATTGAAAAATTTTTTTTCATCATTTTAAGTGACGGGTGAACCGAAAAATATATCTATCTAGGTAAAATTTTCATCAATACAAATCAATCAAGCCCAAACACAAGGTAGCTGCTGTAAATCGTTAAGGATTTCCCTCGACTGTCTTTCGGTTCCATAATCCGATCGACTCCAGATATTCATTAAATTGTAGTACATTAAAGCACTGAATTAAAAAGTTAACAAATGCACTAGTTGTCCCTACAATTTTCGGTGGTTGCCCTCGATTTCTCCTGGATCCCATCATCACATCCTGATCTGATTAAAATAGGACCACCTCAGAAGTAAACCCTATTCAAGAAAGAAAACAATTTAAATCCGTTTATAATTGACGGAAATATCGGTGATCATACATAAAACATTGAGAACTTCCTTTTTTTTAAGGCGGCTCTATCAATCTAGGTGCAAAGTTCTCATCAATACAAATCAATCAAGCCCAAACACAAGGTAACTGCTGTAAATTTTTAAGGAATGCCCTCGACTGTCTTTCGACTCTATCATCAGGTCGACTCCAGACCTTCATTAAAGTGTAGAACATTAAAGCACTTAATTAAAAAGTTAACAAGTGCACTAGTTGTCCCTACAACTTTCGGTGGTTGCCCTCGTTTTCTCCTGGATCCCATCATCAGATCCTGACCTGGTGAAAATGGGACCACCTCAGAAGTAAACCCTATTCAACAAAAAAATAAATTTTGAAATCCGTCTATAATCGACGGAAATATCGCTTGACATACATAAAAAAAAATACATACAGACGAATTGAGAACCTCCTCCTTTTTTTGAAGTCGGTTAAAAAACCTATGTGAAGTTGAAAATAAAACAAAAACACACTACTAAATCTCCGATTAGCGTCAAGGTGCAACTTCCACGTTTCAGTCGGAGCCCATCCATCAAACTTGGAGGGGAAATGTTCCCCTGAATGTTTTCCTTCCTCCGCTATCAAAGCGCGGCTAATAACCATCGCTAATACCCACCGATTGTGTTGAACAACTTGCAAAAATGTTCACTTCTAAGTCAGGATCTATGTTAGGTACCTATAACTTGATGGCTTTTGTGTTTGAGAAATGTTTTTGGATTTTCTTTGTTTCATTATCATCATCATTTGAGCCGATTTCACGACTGCTGCTGAACATAGAATAACCCACAACGTTCAGTCTTGTGATCGGCGACTCCTTCCATTATGGTGGGTGAACTCTTTCGATTATCCTCTTGCGCATATACCAATAAATGTTAGCCCAGAGGATATGAGTTCTTCTTAGTTTATTTTTCAAAATCACTACGTGTTGTACTTTGAAGTATGTAAGGGTATCAACAATCGGTATACTCACTAAATTTCAGTCACTTTTTCTAAATTAGTTGCTGAAATTTGCACTTTTTGCACGTTTTGCCCTGGATACGATCCTTGGTATTTTACAGTACGGATGTGAACCAACCACTAACACAAGTTATTCAACTTAGCGGTAGATGTAAATGGGAATATTAGTTCTATACTATACTGTACTATCTTCACGTCAAATCCCTTGCGGGGTAGGCAGAAAGAACCGAGCGCCACACGGCACGGTCTATGCACACCTCGCTTGCTTCTTCAACATTCATTTTTCTTTTCATGCATGCACGTTGCTTTAGTTTCTCTACAAAAAAATAATCTGTTCTGGAGCTAATCGGGTTGTATACGAAAATTCCTTGCTATAAGTACCCATGCATCTCCATAGAATTTCCGAGGGCTTACCCGGGGCTCCCAACTGTAGGCATTAAGTAGGATCGTGTGGTTTTTATCCGGTAGGAGTCCGGCATAGCATCCATGTAGGATTTACCTCACTTTAAAAAAAAACCATAGAATTGTTGAAAGCGACTGCCTGCCATTTTTCATTGAATACCTACCTAGTTTCTCTTCAATTCATCTTACTCCAATTCTATGACTATCCACCCACGACAGCATGAATAATTGACACTACAACCGTTGGGTTTGAAAGAGAGCTACATAACTGTGTAAATGATGAACACAATTGAACGAATTGACCTCTCTAATGAGATCCATGACTAGTACAGTCGCTAAAAAAAGATGTACCTACTCGTATTAGTTGTAGAGATAGTGAACCAAATCGATTAAGGGTACTGTACTCAGATTACGTCTAAGTACAAAAAATAAATAATAAAAAATAAAACCGACTTCAAACAAATCGCTGAAAAATAAAATTTACTTAGCACAAAGTAATAGTATCTATTTTGATTTATCAGATTTCATTCAATATCATATTGAATGAAAATTACTTTGTGCTAAGTAAATTTTATTTTTTTAGAAGTCGGTTTTATTTTTTATTAGATATATTTTTTTTCATTATTTTAAGTGATGGATGGACTGAAATAATATATCTATCTAGGTGTTAAGTTCTCATCAATCAAGCCCAAACACAAAGTAACTGCTGTAAATCGTTAAAGAATTCCCTCAACTGTCTTTCGGTTCCATCATCATATCGACTCCAGACCTTCATTAAATTGTAGCACATTAAAGCACTTAATTAAAAAGTTAACAAACGCACTAGTTGACCCTGCAATTTTCGGTCGCCCTCGATTTCTCCTGTATCCCATCATCAGATCCTGACCTGGTGAAAATGGGACCACCTCAGAGGTAAACCCTATTCAACGAAAGAAAAAAAATTGAAATCCGCCTGTAATTGACGGAAATATCGGTTAACATAGGTACATAAAAAAATAAACGTACAGACGAATTGAGAACCTCCTCCTTTTTTGAAGTCGGTTAAATAGTAGTTTTTATCGTGTGGAAATACAATGTCATGCCAGACTTGAACAGATTAAAACTATACGGTCCTAGCGATACTTGGATCTGCAACGGGAGAATATCCAGATATTCAAAAGGTCTTGAAGATGAAATGGTAAGCGCGTATGGAAATTCCGAAACTAAATAATTACCGATGACAAAAATAATTAAAAATAGTCAAGTAAGTGTTTTTGATGAATTATTAACATTGAAGCGCTCGTGGCCCCGCGGACTCAGTGTTCTGTAAACGATCACTGCAGTAAGCAACTTTCACTATGGCCGGTCCATGGATGGGTGACCATCCATGTGATCACTTTGTGACATTTATTTGAGCGTTTCCGTGCTTCGGAAGGCACGTTAAGCCGTTGGTCCCGGTTGCCAGTAAAATGGCAGTCGTTAAGCCAAGTTGAAGGCTTTATTTCAACAGCAGGCAGTCACAACCTGCGCCTGTCCATTTAAACACGGCAATACGGCTCACAACGTATTACGTGGGACAAATTATAAAAAAAGGTGAAATGTGGGTATATAATATGCCTCTGCCTACCCCTTCGGGGATAAAGGCGTGATGATGATGAACCTATTAACATATTTATTACATAATTATTACATAATTATTACATAAACTTGGTATAGATTCGTCCACTGCGACACACGAGCCTACATCATTTAGAACGAGAAAATAGGTCGGATATTATAATCGACAACACAGAGGCGTGGCAATGGGATTAAGTTGTCTGTCCGTTTGTGTAATAAGTGTTTGGTAGTGGGATTAGCCGGTCTGTTGCGGTAATCTTCCGTTGGACGAATTTTACAATATTTGGGTACGAAATGTTAACATGTCTGATATCACCGAGGTGGTAAGCACGGTTATATTGGACAGCATACTTTACGCTTAAAAGGGCAATTTCGCTTAAAGGCAACTATGGTACATTAAGATTATTTTTGAAAAGCAATTTATGCTAACTGATCATAAATTTTGAATTATGGAAAAAGAATTGGTTTCGAGCAGGATTCGAACCTGCGTCTTCTTGCAAACCGTGCAGACGCCTTAACCACCAATCTCTAGCTTAATTCTCCAAGCTACTCGCATAAGGTCTTAGGTCCTAACGCATTATAAGCGGCTGAAATTTTTTTTCACTAGATAACCATAGCCGGTTGATTTCAACATGGCAATAAAGCTCCCAAATAAATTCTCAGCTTTTGACATTTAAACCAATAAAAACTGCTTTGAATTCATAGTTCATTTCTCTCAAAAAACGGGATGAAAAATGGAGTAGCACCGTTCTATAGAGTCAAAGTCCATTAATATTAAGCTGAGCTGTGAACAGGGCACCCTCGCTGCGTAAATTATCTACCACCAGTTGCATTGAGCTACGCAAATACTCTCTCGAAAACAAATTGGATGTGCACTTTTTACAGCACAAAAATCATCATAAAGTTGAGAGCTTTTTTCCTGTTAAGGAGTGACTTAGGTGGTAGTGAGGTGTACGCCTCGCCTGATAGAAAGTGCTCGTAGATCAACTCTGCTACAACCTTCCAAATCCTAGAACCACAAATCTTACTAATCAATCAATACATCAATACATATAATAAAATCGTAACAGGTCGCTGTCTGTACATGGAAGATAAATAAGAAAAATTATTGTAGGGGGGCTTTATGAACGCAATAGAACCCAAAACAATGATTTTTAGAATTTTTGTCTGTTTGTCTGTTTGTCTGTATGTCTGTATATCTGTTTGTCTGTACGGTTGTGCACGCTAATCTCAGTAACCGCTCAACCGATTGCAATGCGGTTTTTTTTATTGTGTTGAGGTTTGCTCCAGTTAACAGTTAGCGTTTGTTTTATGTAAATCGGTTTAGAAATAAAAGAGTTATAACACTTTTAAGAAACAGATATTTTGAAAATTTTAATTGTAGGGGTTTCTTTGAATGTGAGTGAACCTAAACTGGCGTGTTGGCTTAATCATAAAAGAGCTTAATGATTAAGACTATTTTTAAACAATTCAGTCCGCGCCGAAGGCGTGGACTGAATTGTTTTAAAATAGACTTAATCATTAAGCTCTTTTATGATTAAGCAAACAGGGCAGTTTCAGACGCTGCTTGATGACTCTGATGAAGAAATACCTTTCCTTTTATACACCTTATGTGACGTAAACGAAGTTGCGGGCTCAGCTAGTACCTAATAAATGAGAAAGTAAGTGAGTGCGAATATTTTTGTTACTCTTTCTCTCTCTGCTGAACGGATTCGGCTAAAATTTGTTACAGGACTATATTATAGCCTGGAATAACACATAGGCTACTTTTAATGCCGAGAATAAACGGGAACAAGATTTAATGCGACTTTAATTACGGAACCCGCCTTGAACAAGTCTGATTCGCACTTGACTGGTTGTATAAAATCTAAACATTTGGTCGAACAAATTACCAAAAATATTTTTATTTTAGGTACCTACTTAGGCATCTACAGATGCCCTTGTTCCAAAGAAGTACCTACCACAAGATACAAAGCAATACTTTTCGAATAGAAGGGATGAAAAAATACATTGTGGGCACCTCAGTAAATAATTATGGAAAGCCCTACGAAAGAAAAATTCCAAAATATCTTCCATGTACAGTTTTTCGACCCTCTGCAGTTTTGATATAAGTATAGATTCAATCAATCAAATCAGCCTATAGCAGTCCAGTGCTGGACGTAGGCCTAAGTATATATAAGTAGATACAAACTTTTCAAAGGTTTTCCAACTTCAACACAGTAGGTAGTTAAATATAGCATATTTAGTTCTAAACTTATAAATTCTGCTTATCCTTCCTGTGGCGCACTTTGATGGTACTTTACGAGCGGGTCACAAGCTTGTAGGTACTGTTGCATACAAAAGTGCTGGATATCTTGATATTTAATTTCTTTTAAAGTACATTTACAGGGCGGATACTCCATACAAATGATTCAAAACACGTTCTGTTTGTACAGAGCTTGAATGTGTGTGTGACCACTAAAACTAAGCAAGGGTCCCTCAAAATACCCTCCAACTTTGACAGCTGTGGCGGTGGTGGGGTAGCTTGCTCAGTGGGAGGCAGGGAGTTGACTATCTGTATGTAATCCTACTAATATTGTAAACGTGAAAGTTTGTGAAGATGTTTGGATGTTTGTTACTCAATCAAGCTGTAACGGCTAAATGGATTTGGCCTAAATTTGGTAGAGATAGCTTATGGTCTGGAATAACAAATAGGCTACTTTTCATCCCGGGAATATGTTCCCATGGGAAGCGGAAACGGGAACCAAATTTACGCGGGAGAAGCCGCGCTCATCAGCTAGTACTATTATATTATTATCTTTCGTATATCAAAATAGTAGGTAGGTATATTTAACTTAAATTTCAGTAGCAGGACTTTCAGGGTTTTCAAAATTATGACTTCTCCCTATTTTATAAATCGTAGACTTACTTGCAAGCATAAGGTCCACCTTATAAAAAGTGATTACTGTAGCTAATGTAAGTACCGTAGCAAGCAATGCTCCAAACTCCCACCAGATGGAGTATGTAATGACCAGGAAAAAGTAACAGAGAGAGCATGCAGGAGACCGGAGGCAGAGCCTTGTATCCAGAAGTGGACTGCTACACTAGAGGTTATACTTGTGCTGAAAACTCTATTGCTGAACTGAAACAGACAGACCTCGACCACCACAGTAAGTAACTTAGGTCAAAATAATATCAGGATGATATGCCGCTATTGCGCGTTACTACAGCGCGGGATTGCGATATTATTTGGGGAATGACCGGTGGGAAGTCTTCTGGCCATGACCATATATATTTCTACTGTGATACTAGCATCGAGCACTTAAGACATAGTTACCTGTTGTCGAAAACTATACCTTAAACTTCAACAAGGATGAATGTTTTCTTGAGAACAATAATCCTGCAATGTTCGATCCTACCAGGAATCCGGGGACATCCTCAGGAATTCCCGGCCGAAGACATTTTTAGGACACCATGTTGTGCATTTTGCGGACTCGCCCCTTATGGGAACCATCCCTTAAGGGGCGAGTCCGCAAAATGCTCAAAAAGACACTTCGGATTTACGAAATATTCAAGAACTCACTTCCTTAAATGACACCAAAATGGTACCTTAATTTCTTAAATGAGACTACTTTAGCGCCGTGTGCTATTTACAAAATAAATATTTATTTCCGAAAAAACCTCTGAAAATCATCAATATTTACCTTTGTTAATTTGATTATTCAAGCAACTTCGATGTTTTTTAATAAGTTTGAGAGGTATTTTTTATAATGTAACTAACTAATTTGTAAATAGCACACGGTGTTAATGTAGTGTCATCTTGTACTAATTCAAGGTTTCATTTAGTGTCATTTAATCAAGTGAGTTCTTGAATATTTCCAAAATCCTAAGTGCATTTTTTGCGGACGCGCCCCTTAAATCGTAGGAGTTAGCATCCTTGAGGATTTTCACATATAAAAAATGGTCTTAGATGAAATCGTCGTTCAGAACACTGCGCTATGGGGCTACAAGGACAAGCGCTTCAAGCTTACGATAAAGCTATGAATTTTTGTTGCGACTGTCGTACTATCGACCAGGACAAACATAATCTAGTCCCCTAGTAATATAGAACTTAGATTTCTCAACCAAATCAGTACTGTGACGTCAGTCACTAAGATTCAAATTAGCTTGTCACTGAAATTCTAGCACACACTCACACTTACATGTCTTTCACACCAACGAGTGCATGAGATGCCCAATGAAAATCAACTTTACGAACTTAAAAATATGGTCCATATTCAAAACTTCTGTACAAGTTAATCTTACGTAGAGGCGCCGTTCGATAATGTAACCTGTTGCACGTCATACCACTCACACATTTAAAGAAACGCACACAGTAATGTTTACACTAGTATAAATTGATAGGACTTGTTGGCAAAAGTATTGGATTACAGGAACGATGGAAAATGGAAACGGTTTTGAGGTCAGATGGAAAGTTAACTGAATATTTTTAGAATTTGCGAAGGATATTGTGCCAACCGGATCTAAATAAACCGTAACAAAACCGCCAAAAATCACGTTTGGTATATAGGAGCCCCCTTAATCCCCCCCTTTTTTACGATTTTAGTAGATATTTGTTGTTTTAGCGGCAATAAAAAGAAGTAGGCACATACATCATCTCTGAAAGTTTCTGCTCTCTAGCTTATTTTTTTTTATATTTCACTCGCCAAATTGACGTAGCCATCAGCCTGATGGAAAGCCGTGGCGCATCTAGCGATTGGGGGCCACTTCTGACAGTGGTCCTCAAGTTGGCGGCCCTGTGATGTGCCTCTTCACGCTCCTTTTGAAGAACTCGGGATTGTACGATGAGGGAAACACGTGTGCGGGCAGGTCGTTTCATGTGTCATGACTATCTTTTGAAACGCTCATCACGGTTACGTTACGCTATCACGGTTCCTGAGATACATACTTGTGACGGACAGATAGACGGACAGCGAAGTCCGCCTTGGATAAATATATAGGGATCCGATTTTACTCTTTGGGTACCTACAAAACCCTAAAAAGGGGAAACGTTAATACGATATCTATTATGATATTTATGGTGTTTATTTTTCCAAGGGTTATCCCACTGAGGGCTTACTCGGGGCTCCCAACCGTAGGCTGTTAGGTAAGATTATTTTTCAGTTTTCAGTTTTGTTTGAAGTCGGTTTCTTATTTGTTAAAAACATTTTTTTTAGATCCCATAGCACAAGCTTTATTAGCTTAATTTGGGCTAGATGATGTTGTGTGAGAATGTCCAAACATATTCATTTATTTAATTATTTATTGCTTATCTTTCCGAGGGCTTACCCGGGGCTCCCAACCGTAGGCTGTTAGGCAGGATACGTGTGGTTTTTAGTCGGTAGGAGTCCGGCATAGCATCTATGTAGGATTTTCCTCACGTTAAAAAAAGGTGTTTATTTTTCCAAGGGCTTTCATTTTAGACAGGAGTCCAGCATATCATAGCTAAGAAGACAAGGCTGCCTGGCAGTGACATGAATTACTCCTTTTTACATATTAAAAATAAACTGTATTAGATGTACTAAGATGAATTTTGTGAGGGACCGGACTGAGTTTCTTGGGGTGTTCTTCTCAGTCTGTAGCATTTCCGAACCCCCGGTAGAGTCACAAAAATTTTGACATTTTAAAATTACAATAGGAATAAATTTTATTTTATATTATTTATTTTAATTTTAGCATCGATGAGAATTTCCATACCTACGTATTAATTCTCACTCCAGTCTTAGGTATGAAACAAAATATTTTATTAAGTAGTTACTTTAAAAGATATGACCCATAATTAATATCAGGTGACAGCAGATGTGATGAAATTAAGATGTGACCCAAAACTCCTTAGGTCAGAGTAAATTGGTTAGGTTAATTTTGTTACGAGGATTCTGTGGGATAGCTTAAGTCTTCTAAAAGAGGCGCAGGTACGTCCGCTTCCAAGTTTATTGCGGAAGAAATACCAGACTCCGTTAGTCGGATGTATAATAGTTCTTGGCAAGCATTATTCTTCGATTATAAGGATACTCGTAGTATCCTTACGAGGGCTTAGCCCTCTCCACACTACTTAGGCTCTTAGGCTCCCGTCCGTAGGCAAGGGTAGGGCAAGTGTGGTTTTATTCGGTAAGAGTCCGGCATAGCATCCATGAGGACTTTCCATACATACATTGGTCACGCCTTTATCCCCGAAGGGGTAGGCAGAGGCATATTATGTATGCCCACATTTCACCTTTTTTTAGAATTTGTCCCACGTAATTGGTGATGAGCCGTATTGCCGTGTTCAAAATCATTGTTTTGGGTTCTATTGCATTCATAACGCCCCCTATAATGATTTTTCTCATTTATCTTCCATGTACAGACAGCGACCTGTTTCAATTTTTTTATATGTATTGATTGATTGATTGATTCTCACGAGAACCTAAAATGGATATCTACCTAAGTCTACTCTCCAGTCTCTCGAAATTAAGTTACGGACCCCCTATAAGGTATCTAGGTTATAAGCATTGTAATCTACATCTCGCCATTTGTACATATTCCTATACACTTATTTTTTTGTTACTTATCAATTTCATGTTTGGTGTACAATAAAGTTTTACTTATTAACTTACTCGCTATCGTACTTTCATCTTCAGGTATTGCATCAAAAACTCTAGAATCTTAAACAAATACCTGACTCTAGTATTACTACAACTAGAAAACTATTCAATGCTAAAAAAACTAAAATTCCTAACTGAGTATGTGTTTAATTTAATACAATATCGCCGGCTAGGCGCACAGACGCCTGTTATGAATTTTGGGCTATTTTTAAAAATATTCCAGCTGCTTACCGTAGAGTAAAGTGGGCAGCCGAATTATAACTGTAGTGAACTATTTAAGACGATGTTCAATACACCTATACTAATAATTATAAAAAGGAAAAGATTTTTTTGATTGTTTGCCTCGATTAGACTCCGAATCTACTGAACCAATTTGATAAATTCTTTCACTGTTACGAAACTACTATATTCCCGATGAACATAGGCTATATTTTATTCCCGTGTTCCCACGGGAACGAGAGCTACGCAGATGAAAGCGCGTGACGTCCGCAAGTCTCAATTAAAAATAATATTATTTCCTTCGTCATCATCTACCAAGTCTTTTTCCAAACCATTTGGGGTCAGTTTTTGGTGTGACAGTGATACGACTGAGCTTCGATATTTTCCGTAAAGCGACTGCCATTTGGCCTACGCAACCAAATTGACGATGTCAAAATTCTGTAGTAAGACCATAGGGAATTTAGTCCAATTAGTTCAATTTAGTCAATTTAGTCCCGGGACATCCTTCCGAGGGCTTACCCGGGGCTCCCAACCACAGGCTGTTCGGCGTTGCGTCAGGTTTTTTAGTCGGTTAGAGTCTCATCCATCATAACATCCTCTGAGAATATTCGCTCACGTTACCACAGCGCGGAAACTCCATACAAATGATTCGTATTCAAATCTGTAACCTACACTAAAACACGTTATGTTTGTACAGAGCTTGTGTGTGTGTGTGTGTGACCACTAAGTCTAAGCAAACGTTCCGTCAAAATACCCTCCAACTATAATGACAGCTGTGGCGGGGGTGGAGAAGCTTGCTCAGTGGGGGGCAGGGACTTTCCTTTTTTGTCTCATGCGGGGATATCAATGTTATCTGTTTGCTATACCTAAGTATCTAATATATAATGTACTAGCTGATGGGCGCGGGTTCGCCCGCGTGAAGCTTGGTTACCGTTCCAGCTTCCCGAGGGAACATTTTCCCGGGATAAAAAGTAGCCTATGTGATATTCCAGACTATAATCTATCTCTGTACCAAACTTCAGCCAGATCCATTCAGCCGTTAGAGCGTGATTGATTAACAAACATCCAAACATCTTCACAAACTTTCACATTTATAATATTAGTAGGATTAGTAGGATAGTAGGATTACTTTTATTGTGTCCTTGCTGAGAACAAAATAAATTATTTTTCTTTCTTTCTTTCTTTATGTAATTCGATTATTTATTATCTTTGGTTAGACTATAGATTTTATTGTTTTTCTTTCTTTTTCTTAAAACACTCTCAATTTATTTTATTTAAAGCTTTGCGTCAAACCTGTTTTGATCTAAACCGTGTTCAATGTCTTATCGTCGAAGGTACTTACACCATTTACCAGTAGCTAGTTTGTAGTACAAACTAAATATTTATTCGGATAAGTACATAGTCTAGGAAATTCAACAAAATTCATTAAATTATACTCTTTGTTGTAAGTAAGTAGTTGGTCGTATATAGAGTATTTTCGAGAAAATTATAGACTTAACATTAATAAAATTATGGTCTTGGAAGTAAAATAAGTTTCGGAGCGATATAAAACATTGTTAATTTACTATTTTTCCTTTAGTAAAAAGGCTTTTCCGTGTACAGAAAAATTAAGAAAAGGGTCAGGATTAACATTCTGGGAGCTGATTCTCGATCGACTTGAAGGCGATGACGAAAGTTTACTGTTGAAATGGATTTAGTCTCATATTTTGCCTGTAGTAAATATGAGACAGATGACGTTTCACTTGTCAATTTCCGTCCAGGCATTGACGTAGTATGATCGAAAAGCGATTACGATACCATTGGAAAATCCTTCTTAAAAATAAACCAGGTAAAAACCAAATTCACAGAAAAAAATACTATTTTCATACGCACTTCATTGATCATATAAGATAAATCTCCTAAACAAACTAGAAGAAATAATTTTATGCGAAAATATCTCCCCTTAACGCATACCTCGAAATAACCGCGTTTGATCGCCAGCAGGCGCACACGCATACGTCGATCGCTTTTGCGCCAATCGATTGATTTATACACACATCACTCCTATACACACATAAATCCTAACCACCGCTGACATCTCACAGAAAAATCAACTGTATATCAATGAAGTACGGATCTAAATGCTTTAAGCTTCCGATAATCCACTTTCAGGTATAAATTCACAGTTCATCTTTATGAAGGTACGTAAGATGATGAAATTGGAACATGGGCACGTGTAAAGATTCAGACTTCAGTCCAGACGCTTGCGTAAGTGCCTGATTAGAATTCAGTCAATATCACGTATCACCTTGAATCGTAAGGCGACAAATTGTAATACTTAAATAGACTTTTTATTTAAATTGTTTTGAAATAATACTTGTTATGAACCAAAAGTCTACCTTGTTTACTGAATAAATATTTCAGTTAAGTTTTAATTTTTAAAGGAATCTGAGGGGTACATAATCACTATCTTCTGCGCGCTAGTTCGCTTTGCTATCAAACATTTCGGAAGGCCTTAGTCCCGTCCCGGGACATCCTTCCTTCCCGGGACATCCTTCCGTCCCGGGACATCCTTCCGAGGGCTTACCCAGGGCTCCCAACCACAGGCTTTTGGGCGTTACGTCAGGTTTTTAGTCAGTAAGAGTCCGGCATAACATCCTTTGAGGATTCTCCCTCACGTAAAAAAAAGGCCTTAGTCCCGGAGGTTAGGAACATTATAGTCGTTAATCATGGGCGGCTTGAAAAACTTCAACAGTGGGTTGTTTCAACCTGTGCCTGGCTCGAAGCGCGTGTTTAGTGCCTCCTGGTGCAAAGGTTTTATGGTAATAAAAAAATAGTCTTAGTAGTGAATTTGAAAAGGTCTTAGGGCATTTGAAGTAAACTTAAAAGTAAGTAAGTAAGCCAACGAGCGAACCAGGTATGCAACGTGATCTCAATGTAGAGCTATATTGCTGCTTCTTTTAATGTTATATTAACAGAGAACTCTCCAGACCGCTAGTGTACTTCGATATTAAATAGATCGGCTAGAGGCTACTTTTCTTCCCGGGAAAATGTTCCCACGAGAAGCGCGAACGGGAATTTCATTCGAAATTCGGGCGAAGTCGCGCGCATCAGCTAGTATATAATATTATAGAGCCGGTAGGGGCCCAGAACTTTTAATTGTTTGATTAGTTTTGACTGAAATATATTCAGGTATAATTTCCTGTAATGGCGTATAACTAGGAAAAATCGTGGTTGAAGTTACCTACCGAGCTAACTTTCTTACAAACTTTACTAAAGTTTTTACTTTAACATAAAATGTAAGGTTCTTTTCCAACAAAATGCCGATTTTTAACAAGCTTGGCTTAGCGCTGAAGGATTCAGACACTTGACTTGAGAAGCTACAGAACTATACAATTTAAAATAACCGTTATTCCTTTGTAATTAGGACTTTTATTGTTTAACATCTACCTCTACGTCTACCTTCATCAGCATGCTAAAATACGGGAAAATGTTCAATATATTTTTAAGCATAAAGTTTAAATTTCAATAAAGTGTATTAAATTTCTTAAATTATAAAAATATCGTTCGTTTTATTGGAGCAGAAGAGCATGTTACAATGTCTATTGTTTCTGATACATAATCCAATGTATTTTGAACTCTATGCAGTATAGTTAAAGTAGAAATTATATTGTGTCGAGTGATATTGATTACTGATACTATAGAGATAGGATCATACGACTTGCCTCAAGTTTACTAGGTCATACCACTTATGGCTAGTAGGTACCTACTCACTCAATGAGCAATTGTTGGCGAATATGGAAGAGACTCGTTCTATGGTTTACAATGTTTTCCTGACTTATTTCCTTCTCCAAACGACTTGTGACAATAATAATTTAATAGTTTAAAAAACTAAAAAACACGCCTTTAGCACGCACTTGGGACGGCCGCCATGTTGGATTTAGGTCACCTGATTATTTTTTTCGTATCCCATTTAGCAAACCCTTTCATTTAATATCTACCCATATCATAGGGGTGCATTTCAAATAGCCAATTCGCCGTCTTGGATGTCTGCCATGTTGGATTCAAGTCATGTAAACCCTTTCATTTGATACCCATATCATGGAGGTGCATTTCATATAGCCTGTCCGCCATCTTGGACGTCCGCCATATTGGATTTAAGTCACGTGACTATTTTTTTCGTATTCCTGACAGCAAACCCTTTCATTCGATACCCATATCATGGGGTGGATTTCAAACAGCCAGTCCGCCATTTTGGGGAGGCCGCCATATTGGATTTGTAATGACGTTTTTTAGCTAGTCATGTATTGTCATCAGAACTCAGAGCGTGTGCAAAATTGCAGCCTGATCGAAGGACGGGAAGTGGGTCAAATTAACATTCCAAGATTTTCTTACATACATAGTTACAAGTGAAGCTAATAGAAGCGTGTTAAAAACAAGAAGCCGTGAGATCGTTCTTACCCGACTGCCGATTGTGAAAGTTCAATCCGATTGACGCTGTCATTTTTGTTTTATTTCAAACGTTGAACAGATGATCCTCGTGACCTAGTGACGTAGTTTAATGCAACAGAGTCACAGACTTCAGACAAAGTCTCGACATAAGTCCCTCTGCACTCTATTTAATAGAGAAAGGCTAAAACGTACAAAGTACTATGTAGTAGTGTTAGTAATGTGCAATAATATAAATTCATATTCCTTTAATTACTACTTTCTTTTTTCTTCAATTTGTCCTTTTCAGTATACAACACAGGTCCGGTGTAAAATAGAGTTCGTCAGAGGATCAAATAAGCTTCTATACTGTACCTAAGTAAATAGCTTAGCAGAAAAGAGTACCTAGCAAATGATGGAGACGCCACTGTACAATTCATAATAATATGGTGACTCTTTAGAAAGAACCATCTTTCAGTACTTTTTTTTAACGTGAGGGAAAATCCTTCCTACAGACTCCTACAGACTAAACAACCTCACGCAACGCCCAACAGCTTATGGTTGGGAGCCCCGGGTAACCCCGGCCCTCGGATGGATGTTTCAGGGCTCCCAACAGACCTACGGGCCCTACGGCTAACACTGCGGCCTCGCCCAGGAACCTTGCTGTACCTAACTGTTCAGTTGCCAATAAACGTCAAACATAACTACGAATAAAATCCAAAGAATGTGATGTTCTTGACAGTATTTGGACAATGTAACCAGCATGTACAATATAGGTCCCGTTTTTAGACATTTTTGACCCTTTGCAGTCCTCTCTTTGCTATTATATTGTCCGGGAAGTACATGCCTCCTACTAGGATTATCTTTGAACTATTTGAGAGATAGTATTATTAAATACTAGCGGACATCACGAGGCTTCGCTCGCATAGCTCTCGTTCCCGTGGAAATAAGGGAATAAAATATAGCCTATCTTCACCGCAAAGAGTGTAGCTTTCCAACAGTGAAAGAATTATTCAAATCGGTCCAGTAGTTCCGGAGCCTATTCGTTACAAACAAACAAACAAAAAAACAAAAAACAAATCTTTCCTCTTTATAATATTAGTATAGACTAGCGGACATCACGAGGCTTCACTCGCATAGCTCCCGTTCCCGTGGGAATACAGAAATAAAATATAGCCTATGTTCACCGGGAAGAGCGTAGCTTCCCAACAGTGAAATATTTTTTCAAATCGCTCCAGTAGTTCCAGAGCCTATTCGATTCAAACAAACAATCAAATCTTTCCTCTTTATAATATTAGTATAGATATACAATTTTGATTTCAATTACTTACCTAAATTCAGTAGCAATTTTCACCAAATGGTAGGTACTAACAAAGTTTTACTATAAGTACTCGTAGGTACTTACTTATTCTTATTTTAGTACTAGTTGATGCGCGCGGTTTCGCCCGCGTGAAATTTGGTTCCCGTTCCCGCTTCCCATGGGAACATGTTCGCGGGATGAAATGTAGCCTATGTGTTATTCCAGACTATAATCTACCCCGGTTCCAAATTTCGGCCCAATCCGTTCAGCCGTTAGAGCGTGATTGAGTAACAAACATCCAAACATCTAAACATCCAAACATCTTCACAAACTTTCACATTTATAATATTAGTAGGAAGTAGGATTTTGTATGACCTTATAAACCTTATACAAGGAACCTGCTTTAGAACTTAATTTTTTCCATAGAAATTACTGTTATTTACGGGATATTTACCAATTATTGAAGTAAGACTTTAGGCGCGACTAGGCAGTAACGCAGATTTTTTTCTGGCGGAAGGAACATGATATTAATTACTAAGTAAGAATGATATTATTAAATATAACATTTGATGCCGTCAATGGCAAAGAAGTTTTACTTCAATCGCGCGTAAAAGTTACACGCACACACTTTTTTTTATGACATTAACAATTTCTTTTAAAAGGTAAATTCTATCTACGAGAGACATGAAAGTTTGATTCCTAAATAATTCCACCCCTCAAAAAGACGGATGTCATAGAAAAGTTGATACTTATTTAACTCATTATAAGAAAATGTTTTAAGTCAGATATTCAAACGATATTAGTTCGTTTCTATAAACTTATTTGCATAAATTACAAATATATTTTTCATCTTCCTAATTTTATATTTTCTTTGGAATCAACATTCGTATGATTGAAATAAATTCCCCTGAAGTGGGTTTGTAAGATTTCTACTAATGAGCATATTTGTAGGTACTTTTCGTCTGTCATGGTTTTCTCAGTAACAGCTTCAAAATTGCTGCTCGTTACTGGAGCAGACCAAGACGGTGGCATTTCACTCCTCCTAAAAGTATGATAATAACCACCCCCTCAACCCTCAAAGAAGTAGAACAGCCCCCGAATCCCCACAAGGAAAGGGACAAACCAAAACCCATGAGGAAAGTCCGTGATGGTAGACAAAGTCTGTGTCGGAAGTTTTGGCGTATGGTGTACCTGGGACTCGCCTGCCCCCAAAGAAGTGGGATAGGACCCAAACCCAAAGGGAGAGTTCGCGATGGTGGACAAAGACTGTGTCGGGTGCTTACCCGGGACCCTGGCCTTAGACAATAGCAAGGCACGGTGTGGTTTTAGTCGGTAGAAGTCATAGCATCGATGAGAATTTCAAAACGAAAATAAAATAATCTTAGTTATTAAGAATACAAAAACCCGACTGCCAAGTAAACATACAACTGAAAAGCGAAAAACAAGCTCTACATTTCTTTTGTGATTTTCTTTAGCTACTTGCTGTTTTACTTTGGCGGTAAACATTTGCGGGCGGGAAGAAGCTATGTCAAGCAAGTGGTGTTTTAAAAAATAGCTATGTTCCCGCCTGCAAATGTTGCCGACAAAGTAAAACAGTAAGTAGCTAAAGAAAATCACAAAAGAAATGTACAGCTTGTTTTTCGCTTTTCAGTTGTATGTTTACTTGGCAGTCGGGTTTTTTGTATTCTTAAGAACTAAGTTTATTTAAAACTTTTAAGTTATGTTAGTAGTGGAGTTATTAATTTTCGTGTAGTGAAGGAACATCATCAAAATTCAACCTTAATTATTATATTTTTGGTCATATTTCCGGTGCTACTCAACCGAATGCAATCAAACAAATGTAAGATTTTAAGACTGACCAAGACCTTATAAATACATAATACCGCATCAAAATCAGTTCAGTAGTTTTTGCGTCCATCGCAGTCGAAGAATTATAATGCCAAAAATCCGCTATTTTGATTTTTTTGTAATTTTAATATAGGTACCTGGTGTCACTCACACAACCACGACATCAAGTCAAAATCTGTCAAGCCGTTCAGGCTGTAGGACGTGACAAAGAAATGGTTACATTCATACATAGACTCGAAAAACATTACCCTCCTTTCTTCGGCAGTTCGGGTAATAAATACCCGGGACTCCCGGCCGCAGATAAATGATAGAACACCGTGTGGGTTTAGCATCCATGAGGATTATCACACGCTATAAAAAAATAAGGCATTTAACACCTATCATTTTTCAACCTTAACCTTTTTACCAAAGCGCCAAAGTATCACTGTATTGCAATTAACCAAACAAAGGCACACCATTGTTTTATTTTTATTTTTTTTTCAACTAAATGACCGGATACCGTAAAAGGCTTAAATTAATAGAGCGCGCAACAATGCTAGGACTGGGGTCAGTGGCCCGGTCATGGGGTCACTCGGGCCCACCCACGTGACCGGCGGTATTGTTTGATGGGCATTTTATAGTGGCTTATGGGTTATGAATGGACTATAGTAGGTACTTATGTTTTAAAAAAACCGGAAAAGTGTGAAACGGACTCGCGCATGGGTATTCCGTACCAAAAAACGAATAAAAAAACGTGTATGCGTGTAACTTTTACGCGCGATTAAAGTAAAACTTCTTTGCCATTGAAGGCATCACATGTTATATTTAACAAGCTGATGCCCGCAGCTTCGCCCGCGTGAAATTTGTTCCCGTTCCCGCTTCCCGTGGAAACTTATTCCCGGGTTAAAAGTGGCCTAAATTATATAAGCTATCTGCCAATGAAAGTCCCATCCAAATCGGTCCAGCTGCTCCAGAGATTAGCCGGAACAAACAGACAGACAGACAAAAATTTTAAAAATATATATTTTGGTACTAGCCGAGCCCGCAACTTCGTTTACGTCACATAAGGTGTATGAAAGGAAAGGTATTTCTTCATCAGAGTCATCAAGCAGCGTCTGAAACTGCCCTGTTTGCTTAATCATAAAAGAGCTTCAGTTTAGGTTCACTCACATTCAAAGAAACCCCTACAATTAAAATTTTCAAAATATCTGATTCTTAAAAGTGTTATAACTCTTTTATTTCTAAACCGATTTACATAAAACAAACGCTAAATGTTAACTGGAGCAAACCTCAACACAATAAAAAAAAAACCGCATTGCAATCGGTTGAGCGGTTACTGAGATTAGCGTGCACAACCGTACAGACAAACAGATATACAGACATACAGACAAACAGACAAAAATTCTAAAAATCATTGTTTTGGGTTCTATTGCGTTCATAAAGCCCCCCTATAATATTTTTTTTCTTATTTATCTACCATGTACAGACAGCGACCTGTTACGATTTTATTATATGTATTGATGTGTACCGTATATACATTCATATGCATGTAGTAGAAAGCGGTTATTTTAATATTACAAACAGACACTCCAATTTTATTTATTTGTTTAGATATCATTCATTCGAATATGAATAGCGAAAACTACGTTTCCGCTATTCAATATTCGAATAGCGTTACTTCCGTCAAAAAAAAATCTGAGTTACTGCCTAGTCGCGCCTAAAGAAGTTTTACTTCAAAAATCTGAGTTACTGCCTAGTCGCGCCTAAAGAAGTTTTACTTCAAAAATCTGAGTTACTGCCTAGTCGCGCCTAAAGAAGTTTTACTTCAAAAATCTGAGTTACTGCCTAGTCGCGCCTAAAGAAGTTTTACTTCAAAAATCTGAGTTACTGCCTAGTCGCGCCTAAAGAAGTTTTACTTCAAAAATCTGAGTTACTGCCTAGTCGCGCCTAAAGAAGTTTTACTTCAAAATCACGTTTGTTGTAATGGAGCCCCCTTAACTATTACCTACTTATATCTTAGATCATCTAACCACAGGATGCGCCTTACTTAAGCATTGTTTTCTGCCATTGCACATGACCATTTGGTCTTTTGGCTTTATGAAAAGCCTGTACATCAGTACATCATTTTATATGATTAAACTAGTACATTACATTGTAGTTGACTGTACAATAACAATTAACACACAACAGCCATTACGCGTTTGTCGATTAATACATTTTTAAATGCAATGAAATTTTATATGTCTTTGTGTTTCCCCCTTCACTTGTATGAAAACTGGCAGAATATTTTTGTATGCGGTGGTTCGCAAAGGCTAGTCCCGTGTTATATGGTCTAAGACTTATATTGACTTTTCTGATTTTATAGTTATAGTGGCAACAGAAATTCATCTTCTATAAAAATGTCAGCTACCACGGTTTCTGAGATACAACCTCGTGACGGACAGACAGACGAACAGCGAAGTCTCATGAATAAGGTCCCGTTTTTATCCTTTGGGCAAAGATCCCTAAAACTAAAGCGTGTTTAAGTGGAGCGAAGAACGGTAGCCACTACTTACATACGAGTACACCATCAAAGACCTGTTAGAAATGTGTTTTTTTAAACTCATCTAATCCGTTTTTTTGCCCTAGCATGCAGAGCATGACACTTTTAGCCCCTCTCTATAAAATAGAGTGCAGAGGGGCTTATGTCGAAACTTTGTGACTGTGACTCTGTCGCATTAAACTATGTAACTAGGTCACGTGGATCATCTGTTCAAAGTTTGAAATAAAACAAAAATGACAACGTCCATCGGATTGAACTTTGACAATAAACATGTTAGAGAGGGGCAGTCAGGTGAGAACGATCTCACGGCTTCTTCATACAATAGATAATGCTTATATTAATTACTCAGAAACACTGCCAAAAGTCGTATGAATTCGTGGTGTGAAATCGTAGGAATTTAAAAAAAAACTCTTAGTATTTCGTACCCAAAGGGCAAAAACTGTCTCTCTGTTTGTCTGCCTCCATCTCCTAGCTATATCCCATGAACGGAAGTAGCTAGACAGTTGAAATTATCACAGACTGATGAGATGATGTATTTCTGTTGTTGTTTTTATTAGGTACGGATTTCTCCGTGTTAAAAGGCTATTGCCGAAAATGGACAGGTGCATATGACGAACCACTGTTGAATATTTTAAGCCACAAGGCCTGCTACTTGGCTTAACGACTTCCATGGGATAATTGGGATCAACAACGTGCCTTCTCAAGCACGGAAACGCTCGCAAATAAAATGTCACCAAGAGATCACGTAGCAGGCACCCATCCAAGGACCAGACATTGCAATAATTGCTTACTGCAGTGACCGTTTACAGAACAATGAGTCAGAGGAGCAACGAGCGCTTTTACAATCTCGCGATATTCATACTAGCTACACTGAACTATTTATAAACACTTCATTTTCTATACGCTTAGATGTCTATCGATACCCATCATAATTTTATATTTAAAACAAACCAGTTGCCAACCTTTTGTTAATTTTGGCGTGGTTTACGATCGACAGTAAAATCCGCCATGTTGGCATCACTTTATCGCAAGATGGCGGTATGATGTCAAAAAGGGCGCGAAAACGAAGAAAATGGCGGACAATGGTAGTTATTTTTTAATAGTCTGTTTGTTGGCTATTAATTTTGTGGGAATTTGAAATAGTGGCGGTTTATGCAGCGGTAATGCCATTAGGTGATTTGAATTTGAAACTAATGTGGTAAACGAAGGGCATGTTCAAGATAATAAGAATAACGGTTTAGGGGCTTAATATTAAAGGTAGTAGGTACTACCTACGTCATTTAGATACTAACTAATGCTGCTGCTAAACTTGACCTATTGGGACGCTTCCCTTACAGAAATCTCATCTTATCAGCGCCGAGTTCAATAATTTTCATGGCAGATTTTGTACTACATTTTTCCGGTTGAAAGCTATGGGTACCCCGCGCAAAAAACTCGCAATAATTGACGTCGAGTTGCGAAAACAAGCCTGTGTAAACCTAGAACATCTATGAGTATAGGGAGGAAATAAAAACCCACAGGGAGGAAAGTCCCTCTACAAAGCACGTACTTCATTTTGCATGTTTACTACTTGCAAATGGAGTGGATTCGGGCTTTAAAAATTCTACTATCTACACAGTACTACAGTATACTGCCTTTTTACACCGACAAGTAATGATTTCCTTAAAGAGGTGTAAAATTTTGTTCAACTTGCTTAAACATTTATGCGTGAATTTCAAATTCTCGGTAACAACTCTTCAAATTAGCGTTTCCTTCACTTTTAGCGTTTTACTTCTTATATACAACTCCTTACGGATCGTTTAAAGTGAAATAAATCATTTTTATGCCACAAGCTTTCTAAAAGTACATTTTTTACGTAAAGACTTTTTTATTTTCTTGTTAAGTCGTTTTCAAGTTTATAGTTATGCAAACCGGTTGATTTGATATGGTGCATTATTTTGTCCCTGTGTCTGCTCTTAGCTTTACCTACTCAAGGCTCAAAGCATATTTTTCTTGTTATTCTGCAGCCCTTCCATCATATAATCAGCATTTAGCAGTCCATTCCAATTTGTTTTGGTAGGGTGATTGTTCTATAATGATTAGGTAGGTACAGGGATTTGTTAAAGCAATACCTTGTTTTCGCCATGACCAGTTACCAGATGCTCTGTTTTACTTGCATATGACGCTGGTATGGGTCTCAAAGATCTCATTAAGGCGCTATGCCAATAGAATATGAATGAATGATAACAATCTTCAGATCAAACTGAAGATCACTTGAACGCTAATAGTTCGCTATGTAGCTTCAATCCAGTGCGTTTTATTCAGCATATATTATTGTATCACATAGCAATAGCACTTTTCTGAATAGTACTATCGTACGTTGCTATTGGTGAGTTTGATATCCACCAATTATATCATGGTGGAAAGGAAGGACTAAGCTGTTTTTTTATAATTATACCTGTTAATGATACGTGCCATAGATGCATACTACGGATGCTTGATATGGATGGTCGCGGGGAGTGTAGCTATGTGAAGAGCAGATTACCTATAGTAAGTTTTTTGCGGTAGTGACTTAACAGCAGCGTATTTATCTGGAATCCTAGGGATATCCTTCCAAGGGCTTACCCGGGGCTCCCAACCGTAGGTTGTAGGTTGGGAACGTATCGGTTTTTAGTCGGTAAGAGTCCAGCATAGCATTCATGACAGATTTTCCTCATAGTTTCAGAACTTAGCTTTTATATCAGAGGTGCACAGCACATCTATGGTGAAGAAGCACCCTTAATGACAAATAGGTGATACGACATCAATAAATTAAAGTAGGTACATAAATGCCAAGCGTCTACCGCCTGCCATTTCATCAAACAACTAAACTCAACAAAGTAAAACTCAAAATGTCAACACAAAATGCCGAAACGATTCCCCAAGCGCCTATACACTAATCATTAAAAATACATCTGTTGATATCGTAACAAAACAACCACCATAATGTCAAAAATAAGGTTGGGTGTCAGAAATGCCAGTGCAAATGCTAGACCACGACATTTGGAACCTTGATTCGATCGCTCCACGGTTGGGTAGTCACCCTAAGTCTGAGTCGATTGCTTGAGTTTGGAATACATGGGAATAGAATTGAGCCTGTCACGTTGATAAAATATTGGAAATGTTTTAAATATAGAGTACCTAGTTTTCCACTCTGGAGCTGACTGAAAAAAAAACAGATTTAATTAAGGAAATGTGTTAAAACGTTGTAATGGGACTTTCTCATTTATAAAAATTGTTGAAAATTGTATACTTAGATAAGTAAATCAAATTCCCCTTTTCTCCTGTTGTGTCCTGATCCAAATTCTGTGTCTCCCTGCAATATTTTCTAATTCGCCAGTCCATCGACGGTGAGTACTCTATTTTAGAAATTGAAAATTAACCTTTAGCTATTAAATTTGCTGCTTATCACTCGAATTTTTAAGATTTTATTTCAAAATTGTAAACTCACTTCTTTTATCCACAAGTACTGTAATTAGATAATTAACGTAATTAGTGCCATTCGAAAGTCGTGACCTTGAGTTTTTATTGCCAGGTTTTTTTTCACTGCCCGTCTTTATAGCCTTGTGAAGAATCTGACAGAAAATATAAATGTACAAGCAATAATCTTGACGTTCACAAAGTGTTACTTTGTGAATGGATAAAGATATTTTCATTTCAATTGAACTAGGAAGTCTAACTGATTCGATATTTAATAGTTTCATACACTGCTTTTGACGTGCCATATACAATGAAATATCTATTTAATATTCTAGTTACCTCCGACTTATGAAGTCTATTGAATGTCAATGGCTGCACTGTCTTATAATAACATATTTATTGCATTAGAATTATTATCCTGCTTACAATATAGGTACCAGCTAGTAGAGGTATCCTTAGCGAATTTAAATTGATGATCAACGACTATTTTTATTTTAAGTCATGGGCAAACGGTGTTTTATTTACTTATTTATTTTTTAATAGGTATGCAATGATATTACTACTATAAACTATAGCAGGACATTGCAGAAAGTAGGCCCTCCCAATTTCCGCCATAACATTTGATCCTCGGAATGAAAGAGGCTTCTCACTGGGGAATCAAATGGATTTTAGCCGCCGCGTATTTGCAGTGCGTATCCTACTCGTATCAAGACCAGGGTGTCAGTAGGTAGGGAGTCTAGGGTGCTAACACTTACTCTCTATCTTCTCTACTCTTGAGAACGCCAGTGACCGCTCTAATTGCTATTACTTGGAGAATTAGGGAGGTCTCTTTACCGAGTTGCAGTGACATAAGTTCTGGCCTATCTGTGGATTGATAGAGTTGAAGTAGATCTCCTTCACAATTATTTGTTGGCAAGCTTTTTTTAAACGTGAGGAAAATCCTACGTGGACGCTATGCTGGACTCCTAGCGACTAAAAACCACACATATCCTAACTAATAGCCTACGGTTAGGAGCCCCGGGTAAGCCCTCGAAAGTATACCCCAGGACTTTGCTGGCATGCTCAACTAAGACCTTTTGCTATGCCGAGCCATTACTGAATCCAGTTGCGAAAAAAAAAAGCCTTTTCCTCAGACCTCTAAATAATTAAGTTCGTATCAATATCAACTACTTTGTGGCTACATTCCTTCAGTTGGGCCGTAACCTTAGTGGTATAATTAAAAAGAAGAATCTATGTTGCTCTTTCGTACCTATTTTCTTAATAGATCTAATGTTATCAGAATCAATCCATTTCCTTATATATTTTACTAGCTGTTGCCCGCGACTTCGTTCGCGTGAAAATTGTTACAATGCCAATTTGATTGCTCTCTGCTTAGCCCCTAGGATATGTAGCGTGATAATATATAGCCTATTTTAAGACCCTACCCCTAGGTAATATTTGTGCAAAATTTGAATCAAATCGATTAAGTACTTTTCGAGATCCTTCCGGACAAAGCAAAGCAAACAGACAAACAGACAAACAGATAAACAGACAAACAGACAAAAATTTTTCTTACTATATTTTCGGCTTCGGTATCTTATGCTGAACACCCAGCGAGTATTTTTTTTTAAATATTTCCAATGTACAGTTTTGACTTTTCTATCATTTTATTATATGTATAGATTTGGAAGAAACGTTCGTGATTTACTCCCGTATGTTTTCATTTACAGCCTATTGTTTTTCGCAGTTATTTATCACGAAGTTTTAGCATAATACCGAGTTAACTAGGGGGTTCGGCAGAGAGGGAGACGATCCTCTTTGTTTATAGTAAAATACTCGTGAATCATTTGGACGATGTTCAATTCACCGACATTATAGTTCAAGCACGATTATTTGCAAAAAGAACCTCTCCTAGGGTTCCGTACTCAACTGTTTGTCTGTCTGTCTGTCACAAGACTGTAGGCATCTCATGGACCGTGATAACGCCCTTCAACACACTAAAAAAATATATCGAAAATCGGTAATCGCACTGACCTAGCTCCACCACCCTAAAAATGAAAAAAGATTTCCCATTTCCCAAAAAAAAATTTTTTTCTCACTTACCAGACCAAATTTTTCGTTTCTGCAAACAGCAACCGGATCATTGATAAATTGTTTATTTTACTGTGTATAATAATAAACAATAATGAAAACACATTATATATAATAAAAAAAACAAAACACACACGCACACTCGCACTTGGTACACAAGCACTCAACAAAAAAAACATTGATTACTCTAGCACCACACCATATTTTACGATCCTGTAAACACCAACCGGATTATTGATATATTGTTTATTTTACTGTGTATAATAATAAATAATAATGTAAACACATTATTTATAATAAAAACACGAAACACACACGTACTACACAAACGCACGCCATCCATGCGCAATCGACTCTCAACTTCAACTGTTCGATTTTTGTAAAAAATTCTGGCCCATTGACGTCATTTTATAAGATTCCAAAAACAAGAAAATGTTATAAACTACACATGCAATAAACCTGTTCATAGAAAAGTAGAACGTAAGAAGGCTAAATTTAAGTTTAAAGTCGTCTGGGTAGGTGCGGCGACCGGTCGCCGCGCGGGGCTTTACGGAAAAGTTTGATTATTATGCGCGGCGACCGGTCGCCGCGAGGAGCTCTAAGGGTTAGCAGTTGACATTTTCACAGCTATTTTTTTCTGTTGCTATTATAAGAACTAATTACTAAAACAGAAAAAAAAACTATTACGGGGGCTCCCTCAAGACGTGAGTGAATCCGACCCTCACTTGGCCGATTTCCACTCCGACAGCTCAGTAGCTCACTCCATGTTAACAATGACCCAGGTCAACATGGGTCAATTGATAACTTACCTATTATTATGCACAGACGTACAATCTGGTACGATCTCTTAACATTTATTTACGTCAACAAAATGCAGGTGTTGCCAAGTTTGTTCAACTCAACCTACTTTTAATTTGACGTAGGTAAGTTGGACGCAATCGGCGAAATCAGGACAAGGATTGTATTTATTCATAGTTTTAGCATCAAATATTATAAAGAAGTAAGTACGTAAAGTTTCTGAGTTTAGGATTGTGGTGATTTTCCAAACCATTTTAGGGTTCCGTACCCAAGAGGTAAAAACGGGACCCTACTTAAAACTTCGCTATCCGTCTGTCTGTCTGTCTGTCATAAGGCTGTATTGCATGATAGCTAGAGAGTTGACATTTTTTCATAAAATGGAAGTATGTCCCAGGTGTACTGTATCACTTTGATTGATCAGTTCGATTCCTCATATCATTAGTTGGCATCATCCTTGAAGGTTGTGCGCTATGCTGTTTTTTTTTTGGTCTTCACACTCAACTCACGCCCCCCCCCCCTTAGCACTCCCGAAACCCCCTAAAGACGCGGGATAGCACCCCAACCACCCCCTGGGCGTGGCAGCAGTGGCGGCCGTGGGTCTGTTGGGAGTCCTGGGACATCCTTCCGAGGGCTTACCCGGGGCTGCCAACCGTAGGCTGTTAGTCGGTAGGAGTCCGGCATTACATCCATGAGGATTTTACCTCACGTTTTTCAAAAAAAAGCTATATTTTTGGTAGGCTTTATCCTTCTCTTGATTTCCTTATGATCATCCTACAATGAATCTCGTAGCTTGGCTAAGCATTTTTTCATACTACTTAGGTGTCAGACAAGCTTACGGCCCACCGGAAGGTTGGTTACCGTTGATTAATGGATGTTTGCAACACCAGAGGCGCTACACACGCGCTGCCGACCCAGACGCAGTTTGTGACGACCCACAGTTGTAAATTTTCAAGCCGCCCATAAGGCCTTCAACTTGGCTTAACGATGGTTATATTATTGACAACCGGGACCAACTTACGTGCCTTCCGAAGTACGGAAACGCTCGTAAATAAATATTATGTAACAGAACACTCCGTTAACGCATACTGTGTGATATTTCCATTCAAGAGTTTTAGAAGTTACATTTTGCCGTTGGTAAAATCCGTTATCAGTAGGTACATAACTGATAACGCAACTGCAGTTCCCTTATTACCTATATAAAAATGTTAAAATGTGAGCGTTTTTTACCATAAATATTACTTACTAGACTATATGGTATGTACGATGAATTTACGTGTTTATGCTACAACTATTCCCTTAGGATTTAAAAGGTCACTGCTACAATACCCCTTCCGTTAAATGTCATCTTGACATTTCAGTTGCTGACAAGCAATTGCCGTTTTTGACAATAGATCTTTCCCTGAGTACTGACATATTCAGATAGGGTCGCCGATAGATATATCGACACCAGAAGTATCAATTAACGTAAGGGACATTTTGGCGAAAATGAGTTATATATATCATTGGATTCAGAATTTCGAGCTCTATCGATTGGTATACTCAAAATGTCTCTATCGTTAAAAAAATGTCCCTTACAGTACAAATTTTAGGACTGCCTAAAACGATTTATGATTAAAAAATTTATTTAAGGGCCATTGAGATTTTTTTCTTCTCAGACAAGTAAAGTAACTCATCATACAAAATAATTTTGACCCTTACCTTAGACCAGAAATCGGTAATTTTATATAACATGTCCCTTACGTTAACTCATTTTTCGAGCTTTTTAGGGGTAATTTATATATATTACTACTTATCACACATAATTTCTGCAATTTTCTTTTTTTCGTGTAAAAATCTAAATGTTTTCTTGATTCCACCTATCGGTGTATGGGCGCCTGCCACGGGTAACTCCTCGGAAAGAAGTTTCAGGGCCCCGTGTAGACGAGCTCATCACCGCGGCTCAGCACTCAGTTAATGGTGTTGGTTCGCGTTTTTGGAAGTTCTGTTGTTATGCTGTTTAGGGTCTACTTATATACATAAGTATGCTTATGCTTATGCACGATGTCCGTATGGGCATCGTGCATAAGCATAAGATCTGGTCACCCCGATTGCAGCGTTTCACACCTTGGTTGCTCAGTCTCCATGAGTTCCTGACAGTGTGCAGGACGCGTTGTGTTCCCTAATGTTGGTCCAGTGGTGCAGTCGTAGCCCCTCGTCAGTTTTGGATCATATCTCGGAAATGATATTCGAAGTTCAACCCGCTATCGAGTACGACTCCAAGATACTTTATAGAGGGCTAGATATCGACGCTAATTCTGTATACCATACTGTATAATACTTAATATCATACTTGTATGCTTGATTTCGTGGGTGACTCCTCCCGAGGTCCGTGAAAGCACAGGACCTGAATTTTGTAATAGACTACTTCCAGAACCAGTCGCCATCTTCGACCCAGAACTCGAGCAACTCCCTTTAGGGCCACGTCTCGGTGAGTAGATTTTTGCGTCGTAACGTGGGTGTCATCAGCGTAGTACGTTACGTCGAACCCTTCGTGCAAATGACCGAGTAGCACTATCACCGCGGTTCTACAGAAGTGGACCGATTTCTCCAAAATACAGCACAATACCCCTTACCTTAGCCGGTAGCTTATTCATGTCTCGAATAAATAAGCCTTGAAACTCCGACGTAAGTAGAAAAGCACTCCATAATGATTAATGAGTGCCTCTCTAACGCAGCTTCAGGGAAAGGGGTTGCAAGCTATGGCGATGTCAACAGACACCGCCATCACCACCTTTCCCGCAATATCGCTTCCTCTGTCAGACCCCAGACACGAATGATCGCGTCCACGATGGAGCGCTCCCTACAAAAACTAAACTGGCTATCCATCAACTGGCACCACTCGTGTGAAGTGCCCAACAATGCGCTCTGCAATAATATGCTACACCTGACCTTTTTCGAGCTATGCTTAGCGCATCAGCATCAGAGCCCTATCAGTCCAGACTCAAATTCTTCGAGAGCCATTAGGACCCATGCATGACTTGGAATGCCGTCGGGTTCGGGGTTGGTGCTTTTTTAAGTCGCAGCACAGATACCCCTAACACGCTCTTGGTGACTTCAGGCACATCGTTCTAACAGTAATCCCCGTCCAGTGCCTGAGACGGAGCCATACGGAGCAATACGTCCCTTAACTCCTGATGGAAACAAGGAGACCAAGACCCTCTCCAGCAGGGTTAGTCGTGGCACCTTAGTGCGTAAGCTTCTGTTTTTACCTTTTAATCATACAAAAAAATATTTCCTTGTAGTAAAATACCACAAAGTATTTTTTTGGGTCTATAACAACAAATATTAAAATCAGAAAAATAATATTTAAGGGGGCACCCATACAGCAAACGTGATATTTCACTGTTGTTTGGTACTAAGCCCTCCGTGCGTGAGGCCGACTCACACTTGGCCGGTTTTTTAAATTCTTTTCGATAACTTTCAGTACCAAGTTACATCAAATATCATCAAAAGTTTTAAAGTGAAGTCCTTTACAATACATTTGCATGTGATTTTCTGTAGTCTCTTGCTACTTACACTTTAGTCATTTGTTTATACGTAAAATATCAGTAACGTAAGGTACAATTAAACATATTTTTTTAATGTAACGGACATGCTATTTTGGAAACCAGTAGACATTTCTAAATCTTGAGTTTATAGCATGAAAGAAGAAGAAATTCTAAGAAACTTTACTCTTGACACAATTAAAATTGAACCAGACAGTAAAACATTACAGACAGATTTATAAAAATAAAATCGTTTTTTGGCTCTCCTGAAAAACCGTGTTTTTCAATGATTAGTAACTAACATAGGTACGCGCGATTTTGCCCGAGAATATTTTAAGCCCCGTTTGAACCCTACAAGGTGCGACTTTTTGAAAATGTGTCAAATTTCAATCCGATCTCTGCAATATCATCGGTTTGAGCGGAGCATGTTTATAAATTATATTTTGTCTATAATATTAGCTTATGTCCACGGCTCCACCTGAGTTTTTTTTTATTTTTTCTGTACTTATCCTTCAACCGTTCCTTCCATGCAATTGTTCTCTGGTTACTAAGTAGATCGTGTTAGCTATCTTTAGTTCAAAATTTGGTCAGTATTGTTACAGTTTTGAACATGACTAAAAAGTAAACAACGAAAAAGACATGAGGTCGTTTAAAAAATCTATCGACACGTCATGGTCTAAGATCCCTTAAAAGAATGATCTTCACCGCGCTGGTTAATGGATGAAAATTATTTTACATTCAATGAAACATGTCAATAAATTAATTGCAGTTGGGTTGCCTAAAAACATTCAGTCCAGAATATGACGAACCAAGAATTTTAAAAAATTAACATTTCACTGTGACGGGAAAAAATCGACAACCTAACATTTGCATTTTTTTTTAAATATAAAATAATTTTTATCCATTAACCAGCTCGGTGAAGATCTTTCCTTAAGGGATCTTATACTAACACGAGCTTTATATTTTCCGAATAATCTATACTTCTATAGTAATATTATAAAGAGGAAAGATTTGTTTTTTTGTTTGTTTGTTTGTTTGTAACGAATAGGCTCCGGAACTACTGGACCGATTTGAAAAATTCTTTTACTGTTGGGAAGCTACACTCTTTGCGGTGAACATACGCTATATTTTATTCCCATATTCCCACGGGAACGGGAACTACGCGGGTGAAACCGCGTGACGTCCGCTAGTAATGAATACAAACAAAAATAATTACATATGCATTTAATTTTAAAAATTATTACAATAACAACTTCTTTTATAAAAAGGGTTCTGTCTTGATATTGAAAAGCGAATATGCAAATGACCTCAGGTAAAGTAAGGGTGGTGTTTCCTTCATGCATAACTAACTAACAATCACCCCACACCCCAGTATTTAGATATTAATCTTTGAGAGAGAAAATCTGTAATCACTTTGCAGTCCGATTAAAAATGCCAATAGCTTTGACAGTAAGAAAAGTAGAAGAAATTTCCTTTATTGATATTAAATTTCTTTGAAATTATTCATAAATTAAGTATAAAAAAATTAAAACGTTTTGCGTGGTGAGCTTAGAATCGGCAAATTTGGATATTTTGAATGAATTGATTTGAAATAAAAACGAAGAGTTGAATAGAATTGAATTTTATTACTCTATCACAAATCTACCCTATGCTATCACAAACATTACTTACAACAGGCAAATTTGCTAATTAAAATATGAAAAGAAACAAACTTATATCAACGAAAATGTAATTTAAACAGTATTTAAATACCCATCAATAGCTTGAATGGTTTCATAATTTAAGTCTTCAATGACTGCGTTCTAAAACTGTCCACGTTAAAACCACAAGTGCGGCTCGCACTTGACCGTTTTATATTTTTACTTCGAGTACAGGCCATGTGTTGTATAAACGGTGCTACATCAAAGAACAAAAGAATTAGGCTCATGAAGAAAGTAAAAATAACACAAATCTACAGGGGGATGTTTTTGAATTTGAATTTTGACTGCCTCGTTGGTATCATGACCGTATAGTGTGAATGGTGATCACTAGACCGGTCATGAGACCGATTCACACCACGGGATTTTAAAAAATCCGTTGTCTCTTAAAAAAATTGTGTTTCCTCAAAATAATTCTGCCTGTTCCCATGACACAAGCCGTTTAATTCTAGCCTATTTTGGGATCAGATCTCTAAAGCGTAATAAAATTGATGAAAAAGGGCGTATATTATGAACAATGCCTAAGGATATTCCTGCGGGGATGGAGGTTAACATTTGTTATGCTTATGAGATTACCTAACTTATTTTGTATGATAATCTTCTCATGGTAAATAGTCTACTACTTAGCTTTTCTTTTAAATAATGCACAGGAATATTACAGTTTTAAAGTGAAATGTTCATTATTACACAAATTATTGCATCCGTGGTCCAGGCGTGTGCAATAGTGTCGAAATATCGAAAATTCTCATCATTTGCAAGCAAAGGAAGCTGTGATATTTTGTTTTTGTTACAAGTTTTTATTATTTACAACTGAAAGTTACTTTACACTAATACACATACAATTTATAACATATTTACAAGGGGAACATCGATAAAAAAAAGGGCAATAGGAAATAAGATTATGCATCAAAAAACAAGTTCTTTAGATTTAAGTAGTTTAGTTCTTTCTTGTTACAAGTATATTTGTCATTTTCAGAATACAATATTTTGTAAGCTTTACTTCAGTTATACAGGTAGCCTCTGAAACCACCTGGCAGTTTATACTCAAAAATAAAAATCTTAGAAGCACTTCGGTAACCTTAACCGTTTGGGGCTTTTCCTGACAATGAATGTTACCGCATTAGATTTATGTAAGGGTTCGAAACCGTTTCTTGGGCTCGTATGATCGCTTGTTGTTGATTTTCGGCAAATATTTCACAAGATACAAATTATACCCACGAAGATTTACATTTATTATTTATGATAAAAAAGAGCTAAGTACATGAAACTTATCAAATCATTTTTGACTGCCCCTGCAGAGCAATGGTTAGTGTGTGCGAAGTTCAGCAATACTCCAACGTGTTTGTTTCAACAATTGTATGTTTTCTATGTGTGTATTTAAAAGTATAGAAATGTATTTTTTTTTCCATTTGTTTAGAGTCTACAACAAGCTTATATTAACTATTTTGTTCTAGATGACGATATCAGAGCATATCCCAAAAATATTATATATAACAACAAAATTATCTAATAATAATACGTAACGCCGGCGCCGTTTAAAAAATACAAAAATCATCTAACAAAAAAAAACTGACAGCAAGAACTTCAAACACATCTGTCACGCATAAAAACTTCAACAAAAGCAAACAGCCTGTAGATCGACGGGCCCCAATAACCGGCGCGGGCGCAACCGACGCCGAAACCGTTCATCGAACTCGGGACATCTGTTTCCTCGCACGAGCCCCGCCACACTGTCTTGTCTTGATCATTCAACGAAACGTTTTTGTTCTTCAAATAATATCCTTGTGTAATGAATAAAGTGGAACGAGGAACATTGATTTGATTGGCGATAGAAAAAAAACTGTGTACTAAATTTTGGTTGTGTCTGGCAATTGTGTAAGGATCGTTCATTACTGTACGACTAAGTTTTCTGTACTATCTATACTGCTAATATATAAAGAGGAAAGATTTGATTGTTTGTTAGTTTGTTTGCGTCGAATAGGACCTGAAACTACTACCTACTGATATGAAAAATTCTTTGACTGTTGGAAAGCTACACTATTCCTGTGTGACATAAGCTAAATTTTATTCCCGTATTAATTAAAACCGCGAAAATATTACCTACATAGGAACATAGATTGCAAAAATATGGTTGTTGTGGATTTATGTTATACTTAGTATTATTTAGTCTGTTTATGTATAGGTACGGTTCTTTTGGTACCCTATTCTGCCCCGACCATCAGGGCTCAAACCAGCCTCACCCGAAAGTAGTAGGTACCCTCGACGACTAACAGATCAAGACATTGAGAGAACAAACTTGAAATAACACCCTTTCCAAAAGAAAATTGGGAGAGTTATTCAGGAGTGTGGTATGATAGGCTGATTTGATTGATTGCCCTGATTGAATTGAAATGAGTGTTATTTGAAGGTTCGGGATCAGAGGTATCTTGTATTTTAAGGTATGGGTGTACGTTTCCTTATTCAAGACCAGCAGCAGAGTTTTCTTGTTATGGAACTGAATGACGGTTAAAGATTTAGTTTTGTGCGTAATTAAAAGTGCGTATATTTATAAGTGCGTATTTAAAAGGCAGGCGAAAAGTCGATTAATTTGACTTTAGTGTTATTTGTGCCGACCAGTAATATCTTTCGCATTTCTTAGAAATTTGTTTGAGGGGAAAATCCTTCATGGATGCTATGCCGGACTCCTACCGACTAAAAAACCTCATGTAACGCCCAACAGCCTACGGTTGGAAGACCCGGGTAAGCCCTCGGAAGGATGTTCCAGGACTCCCAACAGCCCAGGACTCCCAACATATTCAGATAACCCTACTTTCCATTTCGCTGAAGCAGAGTGCGTGGAGGATGACACACCATAACTATTGAGATGATTTTTCTGGTACCAACCTGTCTAACCTGCAAGGTCCAATCGCCCTCACAAAATGATTGTGGCCTACGTCACAATATACAGATCAAACACACGTTTGTATGGAGTTATTTTACTGTTTGATCTATGTTGCGTCTACGTCCAGCAATACCTCAATAATACCACAGTTCAAAGAGAAAACCTACTCTTCAGGCTGTGACAATACTATGTTGTCACCTGTTTACATTGCAACTATTATCTACCTAGTTTGGGATACGTTTGTCATAGATCAAGCATCTTGTTGAATAGATTAGTTTAATATGCTAACTAAATCGGTTCAACTTGTTCAGAGAAATTAGTAAACATGAAATAAAATGTGTCGAACGTAGACCATTGACGTCTTTCTTTTGAACTGTGCTATTTATTGATTCTTTTGAAGAATGTTTTTCTTTGAAAGCTATCAATAAATTTGTTCGCGTCTGCATTTAAACATTAAATCGAATTCCACTGCTGGCCGTGAGTTCTACAGTCCTGCACCTTTCGTATCCAATTCCTTCCTGCAACCTTTATCAAATTGTAATGTCTACTCGGGAGCACCTTACCATACACTTATGCACTCGTTTGGTTCATTGACAAAGTGGTTAAAAGATCAGAAAGTCAGTACAAATATTTACAACTAGCTGAGCCCGCAACTTCGTTTACGTCACATAAGGTGTATGAAAGGAAAGGTATTTCTTCATCAGAGCCATCAAGCAGCGTCTGAAACTGCCCTGTTTGCTTAATCATAAAAGAGCTTAATGATTAAGTCTATTTTAAAACAATTCAGTCCACGCCTTCGGCGCGGACTGAATTGTTTAAAAATAGTCTTAATCATTAAGCTCTTTTATGATTAAGCCAACACGCCAGTTTAGGTTCACTCACATTCAAAGAAAACCCTACAATTAAAATTTTTAAAATATCTGATTCTTAAAAGTGTTATAACTCTTTTATTTCTAAACCGATTTACATAAAACAAACGCTAAATGTTAACTGGAGCAAACCTCAACACAATAAAAAAAACCGCATTGCAATCGGTTGAGCGGTTGCTGAGATTAGCGTGCACAACCGTACAGACAAACAGATATACAGACATACAGACATACAGACATACAGACAAACAGACAAAAATTCTAAAAATCATTGTTTTGGGTTCTTTTGCGTTCATAAAGCCCCCCTATAATATTTTTTCTTATTTATCTTCCATGTACAGACAGCGACCTGTTACGATTTTATTATATGTATAGATCTCTAAAATCCGAGCCAACGTTGAATTTAAATATTCGTTTCAATTGAACTTATTTCATGTTACAAAATACGCAAAACCATAAACTGTCAATACATTCCCGCCCTTCTAACCAACCATTACGTCACTGTGACGTCACTTCCTGTCACTAACACTACTATTTTTCAAACGCAAGCAATAAGTACTGTGAAGATGCTCTACTTTTCAGGGTGACATCAGCTTTCGTGATGTCATCCTGAAAAGTACTTTTAGGAGAGATTTAATATTACAGAGAGACAAAAACATATTGAATTGTACTGATCTTAATCGGATGTTCTTAGAACCAAACGTTTCAATGTATACCTACTAGTATTATAAAGAGGACAGATTCGATTCTTCGTGTAGATAAATTTTGGAGCCACTGAAAATTATCTCATTATTAGCAGCCAAAACCCCACATAACCAACGAGCCTAAAAAGGCAACATTTTTTTTATACCACTAAGGTGGCAGACAAGCATACGGCCCACCAGAAGGACTGGTGTTCACCGCAGCACGTTTCATAATTTTAAACATACAATTCATATAATTTGAAACACATGACGTTAAAAACATTCAAATCCTTTTATTTTCATAATATGAAACAAAGAATTTTGTCTTTTTAGGCCTTCGGAGTTTCTCTCTTTCATGACTATACAGAGGTAATACCTCTAATGGGATTCATTGAAAGGTAGACATTTTATTTCTCTATCTACCACTTCATATTACTTAACCCCAATTCAGTTTTCGTCTACCACTTCGTAAATACTAAATCAAACGGGCTACTATGCATTAATTACACGCCAAATAAATATTATTCAACAAAGTACTATTTTCTACGAGAACCATTAATGAAAAGCCGTCCTTCATCAATATTACACACTCCATTATGTTACAACCTCATTAAATTTTATAATTAGCACATTAACAAAAGAAAATACTTGTAAAACGCGATCGTTGACAGCAATTTTAGATTACATCAGCACCATGGAAGTGTTCATAAAACGAACACCATAAAACAGCACAAACAATTAATATTTAAAACAGCTGACAGAATGGTAATACGCCATTTTGAAGTTAGAACCGGCGCCATCTTAGTAACGCCATGTTGTGGCTCGATACCTGGTTTTACTTGTTTTTAATGAAGTACTTACTTAATTTTATACATATTTTGTTGGAAATGAAGCGCAGACGAATTTGAGTACATACTGATAAAAGAAATCTTTGGTTTCGCTTGCGTTCTGTAAATCTGCTTAGCTACGAGCATTTCCGTACTTCGAGAGGCACGTAAAGCTGTTCTCCTTAACTGAAAGTAAATTAGAAATGTTGTACAGGAGCTTTGAATCAAAAAGTCATCAGCAGGTAAACATAACCTACGCTTGTCAGTTTCAACTTAGCATTACGTTCACAATATATTTTACGCGGTACAAAACAAAATTGGAGCAAAATGGGCATATAGCATACACCTCTGACAACTACTTTAGGGGAACTTGATCTAGTGAAAACCGCCCGGACGACGGGTGGACGGTTTTCGATAATAGCCGCTGATTGTGAAATGAAAGACTTGGTAGTATTCCTCCTTTGAAAAACAATAATCATGCGCTTAGAGAGGCAACTGCTAGTCCTTATATCACCCAACTGGTGATGACGAATTCAAAGGCGATCATTCCCTTTTTTTTTTTTTTTTTTTTTTTTTAACGTGAGGGAAAATCCTCATAGGATGTTATGACTCTTACCGACTAAAAAACCTCACGCCACGCCTAACAGCCTATGGTTGAGAGCCCCGGGTAAGCCCTCAGGAAGGATGTCCCGTGACTCCCAACAGACCTACGGCCGCCAATGCGGCCTCGCCCAGGGGGTGATAGGCGATCATTCCCTAGTTCCCTAAATGTGTATCTCTATAATAATGATCTTCTTTTAAATAACACCAAGCCCACAAGTTCGCAATGCAAATCAAAATCAAATAATTATATTCCAAGCAAATACTACGCTAAGTTACATAGCAGATAAATCCTATCGGAAATGCAATCCCTGAGAATCTGTCTAATTGTCCGTTCGCAACAAACAGACAATCAGATAAATTCTATTATTAGCTGAATATGAATAATTCAACGGCCGTTTTACCTAGTTGCACAGCTAAAGTCCGGTACGATGACAAAAGTTATGATTCGGGTGAGACTGAATAAAATCATTTTTAAAAGTAACTTATTCTGGTAAGCAAATTAGAGCGTCTAATTTGGAATTTAGATTTTGATTTCAGAAAAGTTTGTCGTAACAGATTTGGGAACAAAGGAATAAAATAGGTAAGTGTGTCTTTACGTATACAAGAGTGTCGTTGACGTCAAGAATATCAAGATACTTAATGTATTGTGTTGTTGTTGACTGAGATGTAGAGCTGTTGAATAATTTAGTAAAAATTGATATGCCATAAGATGAATAATATCTCCTGTTGTATATACGGTCAACTGCAGAAAATTGTATAGGTACAGGACCTCCCTATAAGGATTGGATTTTCTTCGAAAATATTTGATATATTTTTATGAGATTTTGTATGGTTACACAAGTTTAACAAACAAGTTTTGCAAAACAATAAATAAGTTTTAAAAAAAAAAAATCTTACTGGGCGTTCCTGTATACCTACTTTTCCTTGTAGCTGACTGTACCATGATATTAAAACTGGGAGACACAGGGGATGAATGTGGTTTTAAGGATTATGATGAGCAGGCGAGCATGTACCTAAGTTGTTGGTCACACTTGGCGGTTTGCAGTTAAGGTCCGCAACCAGACAAGTGTGACCAACGTGGCCTGCTCATCATAATCCATAAAAACACATTCGTCCTCTGTTTCTTGCCGCAGGTAGTTGAACTAAAGCAGAATTTGATATTGTATGTATCATTCTACAGCGCCAGACCTGCTACTCAAGGCTTGTAAATGTCAATTTCTTTCATAAAGAAAGTGTGTTGTTTATCTACCGAGAAATTCAAAGTAGGAATATACAAGTTCGGGAAAACACGAAAAACTGCTACAGGTGATCAGACGTCGTAAAATCGCATAACTGGGTCATTGTGATGGGACATGAGCGTTACGACCTTCTACGATTAATCACGCTGGGCAAAATGAGGGAAAACGACGTTTTGAGAGACGTAGAAAATAATGGCTAAGGAACATCAGGGAACTGACTGGAATAACTAGTGCAGGGTAGCTCTTCGGTCTGGCTCAAAACTGTGTGGAGTTCGTCCTTACAGAAGCAGGCCCATGACGGCAGCGTGACGTGAGAAATTCACGCACTACAACCCCCCCCCCCCCTCCCCTACCCCTTAGAGGCAGATTCAAACCCCCCAAAGACGCGGTATAGCACCTAAACCAACGCGGGCGAGGCCGGAGTGGCGGCCGTGGGTCTGTTGGGAGCCCTGGGACATCCTTACGAGGGCTTACCCGGGGCTCCCAACCACAGGCTGTTGGGCGTTACGTGAGGTTTTTTAGTCGGTAGGAGTCCGGCATGGCATCCATGAGGATTTTCCCTAACGTTAAAAAAATTAAAAAAACTGTGTGGAGTTTCAAAAGTTAACGGCCAACCTCTACCCCGACGGGGGTAGAGGTATTAAAAACACATGTGGGATTATTCCCATACGGACACATCTGATTGATCCCCCAAGTTAGGTCAGATTGAAGAAGACTGATTTCCCACTTAAAGCCGGACCCCGGTAGCGTAGAGGTACTGAAAGAAGAAGATCTACTATGCTGATATTCAAGAAAAAGAATTGTAGTGACCCTATTCTGCTACTCTTTACATAACATGGATAGGATTACATAAGGTTTATCAGTGAATCACACCACTGCAAACATGCGTTTTGTTTCCAAGCGGCTTTGTATTATATTAATATAAAGCGATATACGCATTTAGCGGCTAGAACGCTTTGAAAAAAGAAAAGGAGTTAAAACAAATAGGTGTGCTAAGTAATATTAATACGAACATAACGGTAGGTGGTTCGTAATGTAATCTATCAAGGCTTTAGTCATATATTTTGACTTTGTTTATTTACGTTTGTTCCGTTTATTCATGAGACTTTTCTGTCCGTACGTATGTCCGTCACGAGACTGTATTTCAGGAGCCGCGATAGTTAGAGAGCTGAAATTTTCATAGATGTTTCTGTTGCCGTAATAGCAAGAAGTAATAAAATCAGAAAAAGAGGGGGAAATGGGGGGCTCTCATACAACGAACGTAATGGTTTTGTCGTTTTTTGGTAGAAACCTCTCGGTGTGCGTACCTACATTACTTCGCGCTTTAAAAGTAAATACCCACTTTACCTAGTTTATGTAGTAATTCTAGCGGACGTCGCGCGGTTTCACCCACGTAGTTCCCGTTCCCGTGGGAATACGAGAATAAAATATAGCCTATGTTCACCGCAAAGAGTGTAGCTTTCGAACAGTAAAAGAGTTATTTAAATCGGTCTAGTAGTTCCGGAGCCTATTCGTTACAAACAAACAAACAAAAAAACAAATCTTTCCTCTTTATAATATTAGTATAGATTACATGCTATAATCTACCTACACCAAAATTCAGCCAGATCTGTTCAACCTTTAGAACGTGAAAGAGGAACAACTATATTTTGCGCGGTTCCTGTGCAGGAGGGGCTGAACGACAAAAATGTTCTTTAAATGTTAGAAAGGAAGTACTCAAAGGATTGTTCCACACAAGTTTCAATGTTGAGGGTTTGTAGTTCAGAAATTAGAGACATCTCAACTTCGCTAAACCTACATTTCAAGGGTTCCTTTGACTGTAAGGGTCATTTTAAACAGGGCAGTTTTACACGCTCTTAGGAGTCTAATGCAGAAATAATTCTCCTTTCAAAGGCCTTATGTGACGTAAACCAAGTTGCGAGGGTCACCTAGTTATCAATAAGGATTTAATAAAAGTAGTAGTAGCGTCTACACCAACCGCTTCATGCAAACCGACCCTTATCAAACAAAGGACTCTTTAATCCTTAGAGTTCTGATTAAAACGGCCTTGTTGCAGTTAATCTGTGCATATACAGACACACATACATTAGTTAGGTATATGTATATTCACAATAATTATCTCTTTGTTATGCCGCCTCTTTGAGGTTGCGGCACCTTTTATGTATAGTTATTGGAAATAGCTTCTGCCTTCCCTTTTATAGGATTCCGCACCGAAAGGGTAAAAACGGAACACTATTCATGAGATTTCGCCGTCTGTCTATCTATCCGTCACGAGGCTGTATCTCAGAAATCATGATAGCTTGAAACTTGGAACGACCTGCCCGCACACGTTTATTCCTCATCTTACAATCCCGGATTCTTTAAGAGGAGCGTGAAGAGGCACATCACAGGGCCGCCAACTTGACGACCACTGTCTAAAGTGGCCCCCAATCGCTAGATGCGCCACGGCTTTCCATCAGGCTGGTGGCGACGTCAATTTGGCGTGCTGAATATTTAAAAAAAAGTTGGAACTTGTACTTATAGATAACTAGCTGACCCGCGCAACTTCGTTTGCATGATAAATGAAGAACCACTCGACCGATTTTGTGCAAACTTCACATAGACCATCTACTAAATAGTCCGAACAAAGCCTAAACATTTGGTTTGGATAGGTGAGCCCGTTCTTGAGTTATAAAATTACAACGAAAAGTGGCATTGATTTTTATATATATAGATGTATTTCTGATGCCGCTATAACAACAAAATACTAAAATAAAAAAAAATACGGGGTGGCTTACCACAAACGAGATTTTTTACCGTTTTTTTGGTACGGAACCCACCTTGCAAGCTGGGTGTTTAATAATGTATTATGTAACTGGCGATATCTTCAATCTAGCCATCGATATATTGCTTTATAACGTTAAATTAAGGAATAAAATGTGTTTTAATAGCTTAATTCATTTATGAATATTTTTATCGAATTATGATTTTAATTTCATTATGGTGTTACATGATATCAGTTAATTTTGAACAGAAATGAAAGAGATGTAACGTAATATAAAAATATACTCACGCCTATATTCTCGAGATTGTAGATAGAATAGAATTATGCACCCTCACATTTTTCTGACAGTTTTGCTAGATGTCATGACGATTGCTGTCACGGGGCATTTAATCCTTTATTCTCAACGGGTCACTCTAAAACGGGTCACACTGTTACTCGTTGAGAAAAATACTCGCAACGAGTAGTAGCACTGAGTATTGTAGTGTGACTTGCACTCATAGGTATACCTACTTATGTATTTATTTGAACTGTCAAGGTTGTGGTTGTGGCTACCTGCTGTTCACCATTGAGCTTATGGTTGGCTGGGAGACCTAAGACTTGACTTTACGACTGTCACTCAAGGCAGTAAAGAAAAAAAGGATTAATGTGCCTTCCGAAGCACGGAGACGCTCTTAAATGGAAATGCCATAAACCCATGCCACATGCCACAATCAAATCGGCTTATATTGCAATCCACCGATGGCCTCTCTCAATTCACGCCACTACACACAGTCCTGCGGCTTCCGCATCCAGACCCTGCCAGCCACCTTTTCTAGGTCATCCGTTTTTCTGCAGATGATGCCAGCACTGCCTCTTTAATGAGCTTATTTTGCGAGGTGTGTAGACCACTCTAGTTTCCTGCTGGATAACCTCATTTCAGAGTTTATCAATTAAAGGTACTCCATATCTTAGTGCGCAACTTTAGGGGGGTGGATGAAGTGGACAAACACAGTTTGTGACTGCTCGCTGTTGAATTCAACACAATTTTTTTTACTGGCAACCAGGACCAACGGTGTGCCTTCCTAAATTCGAAATGCTCAAGCATTATCATCATAAATATACATATAATAAAATCGTAACAGGTCGCCGTCTGTACATGGAAGATAAATAAGAAAAAATATTATAGGGAGGCTTTATGAACGCAATAGAACCCAAAACAATGATTTTTAGATTTTTTGTCTGTTTGTCTGTATGTCTGTTTGTCTGTACGTTTGTGCACGCTAATCTCAGTAACCGCTTAACCGATTCCAATGCGGTTTTCTTTATTGTGTTGAGGTTTGCTTCAGTTAGCATTTAGTGTTTATTTCATGTCAATCGGTTTATAAATAAAAAAGTTATATCACTTTAAAGAATCATACATAGACATATGAATCTTAAAATGGGTAAATCTAAACTGGCGTGTTGGCTTAATCATAAAAGAGCTTAATGATTAAGGCTATTTTAAAACAATTCAGTGGACTAAATTGTTTTAGAATAGACTTAATCTTTAAGCTCTTTTATGATTAAGCAAACAGGGCAGTTTCACTTACTGGTTTATGAGTTTGATGAAGAAAACCTCTCCTTTCATAAACCTTATGGGACGTAAACGAAGTTGCGGGGTCAGCTAGTTCATTAATAAAATAATTCTTCGTACAAGCGATTCACCACGTGGCCATCAGCAGTGGGAATAAGGAAGTACAGGGTGCTGGAATTACAATCAGTAACTTTGTTTATGTTATCATATCTGATAGTTGGAAGGAGCCTTTGGCTGCAGTCCTGAGATATTATACCTACGAAAAATATGGCATAGAAAATCTGAAGTGTTAGTACAAATACCCAACCGCAATCCACTGCAGCTGAAGATGGCTCCTTATAATTTTAAATATATTATACATGAGTGCTGCTAGACTCTGCCTAGGTTATTGCAAAACTGACAGTAAATGTGGAACCAAAACTTTGACGTTAATTTATGACCCAGGTATATGAATAAAAACATTTTCATGTTATTTTGAATTTCATTATCATGCATGCAATAATCTTCTTCAAAAAAGATACGACTTTTTGGGCGTCTGTATTTTCTATTCTATATGATTACCAAGCTGCTAACGTAATTTGTATATAAATAGATACAGTGACAGGAAATACGCGAAAATGTTTTATTGGACCTGTATGGTTAATGCTGCTGACTAAAAAGTTGTGTTAGCTCTTATTTGCAGAGTTTGTGAGTGTGGATGTGTGGATGTTTGTTACTCTTTCATGCTCGAAAGGTGAACGGATCTGGCTGAAAATTGGTACAGATATACACTTTAGTCTGGAATAACACATGGCTACTTTATATCCCGGCAATAAGTTCCTATGGGAAGCGGGAACGGGGACAAATTAGACGCGGGCATCAGCTAGTACTATTATATTATTTTTGGTAGTAGCTTAGTTGCCAATGGAACTTACTCTGAACTACATTACCTAACATTATCTGTGAGTTCAAAAAATCTTATATTAACTGAAATAATACTAACTCAATCCTACTCTCTCCTTTTTGATCTGTATAGAACCAAAGAAATATAAAACTCACTGCCAGCACACATGATCATCTTCCAGGTTCTTCAAGCCGAGCGTAAAGAGGCACATAATTGGGGCGCCAACTCCGCTGTCAAGTCTTGAAGATTGTGATAGTGACTCTCAACAGGACCTGCTAGACGGATGGCTTTTCATAATGTTGGAGATCTAAATGCATGTAAAAAAAACTTTACTCCAACGGTTGGTGACTTCTGGTGTGATGTTTACACATTACAGATGCAGCGCACGTGCGCAAGCGACGCGTGCGCACCCGTAGTCAACAGCAAACACCAACCAGTCACTTATCAACTGAGGCATCTGTAATAGTACCTAAGTTTTTAAACCAACTTCAAAATGGTAGCTGTTCTAGATATAATTCGTTTTGTATGTTTGTATATCATTATCTGGCGGAAGGTATAGCGTACGCTTTATAATGGTGTCTCTACCGTAGTTTCTACAGTAATTATGACTGCCTAAAATATTTCTCTTTTTTCTATTCATCTTTTCTTCATCGTTTTGAGTCTAAGCTCATACGAACTTACACTCATCCACAGTTAGGTGAGTCTTTGAGAATGCCGTAAGGCGAAACCGGTTAGGTATTACAATAATAAATGTTGTGGAACAGTACAAGTGAAGTTTTTCAATATGCACAGTTAGGTCCTACCTACACTTGTAGACTTGCCGCTACAGCTATACGAAATCATGCCTATATCCTCCGGAGGGTAGGCAGCGGTAAATTAAATGCCCACATGTTGCGCGTAGTTTCGTTGATTCTACGTATCTACGTTACAACACCAAGCCTGGAAAATCGATAGGGGAATATCTAACCATTCTGTGATTTGAATCAAAATTCCAACAGCCACACTACATAAAGTTTTTAAACTCACGCGACTTGAACTACTCATTATAGGTAGATTACGGGTCTCTTTCGCGTAGACATTTCAAACTTTGCTCACCTCTCGACGTTTCGGCTATGTTGCAATAGCCGTGGTCATGAGTAGACTGGTATTAAGTTAATACATGAAGTAACTACACTTCAGTTTCACAATACAGTCTATACAGTCCTAGCAACTTGTACAGCACAGGAGAGTTGACTTTAAAGTTGCTCTTCGCAGCTTTAGCGCCTTTCTAAAACTCATTAGCAAGTAGTAATTCGACTAAACTACATTAAGAAGTTGACAGGGTTTAGGCACAGATTACTAAATAGTTACTACGTAATTTAGGTGCGAACCGTATGTTGTGATGTGGTGTGAATGGGAAAGACCTATATCCAGTGCGTATAATGAGGTTTTTCCGGGATCTTGGGGATTCAAGCCAGCCTCACCTGCCGACTTATGGGTGAGGTCATGGCGAAGAGAACCAAAACGATGTAGTCCCACGATGTCGAGTTCCGTTACGTCGAGTCTCCGCTACGTCGAGTCGTTCCTTGGATCGGTGCAATAAACCGTAGTCGCCTCCACGTCGAGTCGCCGCTACTTCGAATCGTTACGAGGACCGCTGCAATAAAACGTTGTCGCCTCTACTCTACGTCGAGTCGCCGCTACGTCGAATCACCCTGAGTAATAAGCACCACCAAGTGGATGTCCACGTCTACTTTGCAAAGTTTAATTTGCGTTTATTCCATTTATTCCCGCTCTCGACGCAATTCGACGTAGAGGCGACTATGCTTTATTTATAACACCGACCCAAGGAACGACTCGACGTAGCTGAGACTCGACGTAACGGGACTCGACATCGTGGGACTACATCCAAAAACCCTGTACCAACCCGTTCAGCCAGGGTGAAACAGTCAGGCTAGCTAATCGCAATATTATATTTAAAGAGGTCTACGTTATGATATCTGTAATAGGCTGAATTCAAAGTCTACAGAAGTAGTTCATGAAATCCTAAAGTCAATTTGATTTAACACATTAAATAAGCTGCTACAAAAACAGTAATTATGTTAAATAATATACACACATTTTGAACGAAGGCATAATAAAGGTGAAAAGCGATAGAATACTGGCACACCTTGAGTGTGCTACAAATGAAATTATATCACTAAACGCTTTGTACAGCCGGTAATATGGAGGTAGGGATGGGACATGCTGGCACTCGGATACAATAAGTTTATCGAATAATTATTTACTTACGAGTATACAGATCTTTTTCTGAATATTATGAGAAAGAAATACAGACCTAACCGAATGCGCTGCAAGGTGTCCATAATCTAGGGGCATGTAAGTAAAATAGTATTTCGCGTGAAGTCCCGAATTCTATAAGTATGGGTGTAGAAAACCGCGACAGTTTAAAAATAACACAAGAAACAAAGTTATTATAATTTTTGCCTGTAGTAAGAGAGTGGTAGGCAGAGCCACGCCCACATTTCACCAGTAGCAAATTGTCCTACGTAAGGTAAAACTTTGCTATGTTGAAATAGACAGGCACATGTTGTTAGTACTTACGTAGGTACTGTTCAAATTTTTCAATTCGCAGTTTAGTTCCGCACACTCTACGTCCGGCTTTCTTCCGCGCACGCTTAGGTTGTAGAATGATCTCTCTGCCTCGGATTTCCCAAACGCAATATGGCTTTAGGCCGAAACGATCAACGGGTGACCTCCTAGCGTACGTAACGCACACCTGGGGTGAGGCTATGGAGAGGCACGGCGAATCTCTGGCTATTGGCCTAGACATCGCTAAAGCCTTTGATAGGGTATGGCATGCGTCGCTTCTTTCCAAGCTGCCGGCACATGGTTTATCGCCTCAGTTATGCCGCTGGTTGGCCAGCTTCCTGCACGGGCGACGTATACGGGTCCTCTGTGATGGTCAGGCTTCCTGCTTTTTGCAGGTAAATGCCGGGGTACCACAGGGATCGGTATTGTCCCCAACTCTCTTTCTTCTGCATATCAATGACATGCTGTCCCTTGGGTGCATTCATTGTTATGCGGATGACAGTACTCTGCATGGGAGCTATTCTGGCCGCCCAGCGGAGGGGCGTTGTGACGTGGACGAAAAGAGACGGCAACTCGTGGCGGATCTCGACCGGGACCTGGGTCGCATTGCCCAATGGTCCAATCAGACAACCTGGTCGAGTTCAATGCCAGAAAAACGCAGGCGTGTGCGTTTACAGCTAAGAAGTCGCCATTCCTACCCCTACCCTCTCTTCAGAACATTACGGTTCCACTAAAGGACAACCTGGAGATTCTCGGTATAGACGTCCGGCGTGAGCTCAATCACAAAAACTACATAGAGAGTTGTATTGGGCTGGCCTCGCGGAAACTCGGAGTCCTAAATAAGGTGAGACGGTACTTCACGCCACATCAGAGATGTTTGCTGTACAAGACGCAGATTCGTCCCTGCGTCGAGTACTGTTTTCACCTCTGGGATGACTCCGCGAGGTACTTGTTGGACGCACTTGACGCTATGCAGAGACGTGCTGTCCGAATAATTGGTTGTCCTGAGGTGACGGGAGGCCTCGAACCGTTGGCGCAGCGAAGAACCGTAGCGTCCTTGGCTGCCTTCTACCGAATGTATCACGGCGAATGTTCTGAAGAGCTCTTCAATCTGATCCCACCATCACCTTTCCGATCTCGAACAACGCGTGCCGGGCAGAGATGCCACTCATACACAGTGGAGAGAATCTTCGCCAGAACCGAGCGTTTCAAAAGATCGTTCCTCTGTCAAACTATAAAAACTTGGAACGACCTGCCCGCACACGTGTTTCCCTCATCTTACAACCCCGGGTTCTTTAAGAGGAGCGTGAAGAGGCACATCACAGGGCCGCCAACTTGAGGACCGCTGTAAGAAGTGGCCCCCAATCGCAAGATGCGCCACGGCTATCCATCGTGGCGACGTCAATTTGGCGAGCTGAATATAAAAAAAAAAAAAAAAAAAAAACGCCTACAGTATGTGGTTCTTCAAAAGGGGTCTTAGAAGGTTTTTACAGGGTCGGCAGCGCGAGTGTGGCGTCTCTGGTGTTGCAAACGTTCATAGGCTGCTGTGACCCCAGTTCTTCTGATGGGCCGTATGCTTGTCTGCCACCTTAGTGGTATACAAAAAAAATAATGTGGAAAAGACTTCATGCACAATTCCCGTTTCCTTGCTGAGGAATTGCTTTATACCGTTAAGCTATCGAACCACACTCGGGGCTGATCAAATATTCCACAATATAGTACCTACCTATTGGGTGACCTAGCCCAGCAACCATCGCCGAGGACTATCGACTTCCATGACCGGGGGCCCATGGGGGGGGGGGAGGGACGGTGAGAGGGTTGCTCACCGTCCTTACAGAAGCAGGCCCATGAGGGCAGCGTGACGTGAAGGATTCACGCACGCCCCCCCTTAGAAGCGGGTTCACACCCGAAAACCCATAAAGACGCGGGATAGCACCCGAACCACCCCCTAGGCTAGGCCGCGGTAGCGGCCGTGGGTCTGTTGGGAGGCCTGGGACATCCTTCCGAGGGCTTACCCGGGGCTCCCAACAATAGGTTGTTGGGCGTTACGTGAGGTTTTTTAATCGGTAAGAGTACGGCATAGCATCCATGAGGATTTTCCCTCACGTTAAAAAAAGAAGCCCAGCAACCATCTAACAACACAATGTCAGAGTTACGCAGTACGCATTAGTTAATTGTGCCAATCAACAATCGTTCGCAATCATTCTGAAAAGCTATATGCTGACTAAACCCTACATTTAATGTGAATTTTTATTTAAGCACTAGGTACCTACAATTTATCCAAAATGTCGTTGTACAAAATAAGGCAAGAAAGGACAATTTGCCATGCAAAAGCGCAAAGAAGCGCTCGTGGCCCCGCAGACTTAGTGTTCTGGAATCACTGCAGTAAGCAACACACAACGGCTCATGGATGGGTGACCATCACAGGACCACTTTGTGACATTTATTTACGAGCGTTTCCGTGCCTCGGAAGGCACGTTAAGCCGTTGGTCCCGGTTGCCAGTAAAATGGCAGACGTTAGGCCATGTTGAAGGTCTTTATGGGTGGCTTGAAAATTTTCAGTTGCCACACGCAGTCTGCGCCTGTCCATATCAACACGGAAATACGGCTCACCACCTATTACATGGGACAAAATCTGTAATGTGGGCATATGTAATATGCCTCTGCCACTGTATACTGTAGTTTGACTCGGCCGGATTTTAGAAATAAATGCCTACAGCCGCGCGGTACGTAAGCATGCGATAGGGCTGCCCACCTACAGCATTTTAATAATATGTGCCTACTTTGACTTTCTATTTAGTATTGCGATTGTAAATATGTACATACATACATTAATATAGTCACGCCTTTATCCCTGAAGGTGTAGGCAGAGGCATAGTATACGCCCACATTTTACCTTATAGTTTTACGTACGCGTAATAGATAGTGAGCCTAATGCAGTTGATTTTTTCAATCCGCCCACAAGGCCTTCAATTTTTGTATTAAGGATTGTTGTTTTACTGACAACCGGCTTTTATTTCGAGTAAATATGTACCTTTTTTATTTAAACAAAAAAATACTTTGTGAGTAATAATATAATATCCCCGCAACGGCTGGCGGCGCGGGGTGGCGGCGTGGCGGCGCAGCGCCCGTTATCTACTAACGATTGAGTGAGACGGGTGTAGAAATTTGAAAACGGCGTAGACAATAATAATCGGCTCACCACATGTTTCGTCACGTCACGGAATTCTAGTCTTAATAATCAATGCGTTAAATTTTTACTAAATTAAAACTATTTTTCGATTTGAAAGTACTAGTCAGTCTCTAGTACACTAGTACTTTTCGTACATTGTCAAGTTGTGTTAAACTTTGGAAGTTCATATTAGTCTCTATGCGTGTAATAAAAATCAAAGGTAACAAAAATGCTGTAATTTTTTTTTATAAATAAATAAATAATCACGGGCATTTTCACACAACGCTATCTGATCCAAAAGTAAGCTAGGAATAACCTGCTTGTGTTATGGGTATCAGACCACGGATATTAATACTAATATACTTTTTAAATACATACATATTATACATAGAAACAACCAGACTCTTGAGACAAACATTTATGGGTCACACAAATATTTGTCTTGGGTGGGAATCGAACCCACGACCTCCAGCGCCGCAGGCGGTATCAATACCGACCGCGCCACAGAGGCAGTCATACGGTGCTAAGTGTACTGTAACATCGGTCATCCACAAAGAAATGAATACCTACTCTTGAAACATACCTAAATCATTGCTCTCAATTAAATAACTACGAACTGACAACGGAACTAAATGTACTACCTACACGTACTAGAGTTCTGAACTAGTTTTTTTTTGGATATTGTACTATATTGGATTGCACCGTTCACTGACTGAGCAAGCACAAGTCTAGTTTTAAACACAAAAATGCCTACTTCATGTAACAACCTAGTTCACTCGTGTCAATCACTTTGTTTAACTTTAGTCAACTAGTGGTATAGTACCAATTAGTACTTAAGTAAAATCAATTTATAGTCTTACCTTTCGGAGTTTCCAGGTAATCTAAAAAACGTTATATCTGGGTGCGTTTTTGACGAATTCATGCAACCAAAACAAGCACAATAGACACTAGTTGTCATATTAAATATTTTTAGTAAATAAAACACGCGCGGTTACTATTTAAAAAACGACACACCTTCCATTCGTCTACTCGGCACAATCGCGACTGCGGACGCTGCTTGCTTGCTGAAAGGCATGCCGAAAACGAGAATCGTAGGTATAGCTTGCGCTTCGTCCGTTTATAGGGAGCTACAATACTGGTCTCTGCTGTCATGCAGTGCTGCAGTCGTGGTGACCATATGTATGTATATATTTATGAAAAAGGTTGTACAAAAAAATGTAGGTGGGTATAATACACGAACTATCAACGTTATTTTTGGGAGAACGGGGGTTATCCTAAGGGATCCAGGACTCATGACCGTAGGCAGATGGTAGAGAGACCGTGTGGTTGGTGTGGAGCTGGCAGCGTCCGGCATTCAGGATATTCACACGTAAAAAAAGCAAAATACGTAGGTACCGTTTTAACGTTTACGGAATCAAATCTTGTATAGTTTATAATATTACTAGATGATGCTCGCGGCTTTGCCCGCGTTAAACTCGGTACCCGTTCCTGCTTCCCGTGGGATCATATTCCCGGGATAAAAAGTAGCCTATGTGTTATTCCAGACTATAAGCTATCTCTGTGCCAAATTTCAGCTCAGTCCGTTCAGCCGTTAGAGCGTGATTGAGTAACAAACATCCAAACTTTCACATTTATAATATTAGTAGGATAAAGAGAAAAGATTTGACTGTTTGTCTGTTTATTTGCAGGCTCCGAAACTACAAAATCAACTTGAAGAATTATTTCACTGTTGGGAAGCTACACACGCGGCCAATAGCATTCCCGAGCCCCGAGCGGGCTCGGGAATGCGGCGAGATCTGCAAGCATTTGTTTCGGAGTTTGGGTGTTTAGCATGCAAGTGTTCATTTAGAAATTTATAAGCAGCATGTTTATCTGTTGTCCCTATCTTATAGCACCTACAAGTTTAAATGAACTTTCATTTTCATTTCTTTTTTAATTTACAATTCACAAATTGTGTTTGAAATTGAAATTGAAATTGTGGTTGAAATTTGCCGCTGGCGTAGAGGCGTATCTCCGAATTGTTAATTATACGAAGTAAATTGACAGTAGCTAATGTCACTTCGTCATAGAAAATACGCAACACTGCTAGAAGAAGTGACATTAGTTGCTGTCAATTTACTTCGTCTAATCAAAAATTCGACTTTAGTATAGAGCCAAACGGCAAAGTTAGAGCGAACGAGCAGTAGTTAGAATGTCTCAAAAATTTAAAAATACTTGTGAAATCTACACTGTGGTCTATATAGATTTAAAAAGTATTTTCCCAATAAAAAGAATGTGTACTACCACAGACAACATAACATAATTCTATACTACGACCCAAAGGTCAAAACAACATACTCAAAAAACATTGCCCAAATCGATGTCCCATCCCTAGAGCGTGTATACAAGATGAGTTTTTGAATCACCCCATTACATACGATGGGGCGCATTCCTCCTAGGGGTGGAAATCAATTACTGGGGTGTGGAGGGGTCGGTAGAGACTCAAGTAGGTTACGAATGCGACTTACGTACATAGATTTCCTTCAATTTTTTAAGGTTTCAATGTCAAATGATGCAATTTACTCGTTAGAACTTAAAAAAAAATCTTAGTTTTTTAACAGTAGAATAGAATAGAATATAACTTTATTTGTACACCAAGTTATAGTTTACAGAAAAACAAATAATCGTTAGATATTGTACAAAGAGCGGCCTTATCGCTAAAAAGCAATTTCTTCCAGTTTCAGCAGTAGCCGTAAACAGTAAACAGCTGCAGAAGCCTGTGATAAAAATAATGTTTTTTTTCGTGTGGTTTTTCCGAAGTGGTTGTGGTTATTCGTCTATGGCCGGGGACGCCACGATACTCCTCAGAAGGCTCCCCCAAGATCTCTAGCCGATTCTAAAATAGGAGTGATTTAAGTTTCTTTTGCAAAAAATAATAAATACAATTTGCTGGTTTGACTCTTCAAATGTTGGATATTTTTTCAACAGTGTTTTATTTTTGTAGAAGGGGTGTCTGCTAAGACGCGAGTAGGTTGCGACGGCAAATTACGTATCTACATAGAGTTTCTTCGGTAAAATATATGTAAATAGGAGGTCAAATCAAAGGAACTCCTCCTTTAATATTTTTCTAGGGTGCAATGCCAAGCGATACGTCAATATTTGCAATTTATTGTAATTTTTGCGAAAACTACTGCGCTACTGCCGGTACCTACAAATTTGTAGACTTATTGGTTCTTCTAACTCACAAGCAATATTAATACATAGCATGACAGAAGAAAATATCAACATTATTAATAAGCAGCTAAAAAAGGTAGTGTTTTATAGTTTGATCTATAGGTACATATAAAACAAAGAAATTTTTTTGTTCAGCAGGGTTTTTCTTTTTCCAAAAACAATAGATTCATTAGGCAGTGTGTAGAGAGCTGTAAAAGAGTATGAAAGTCATATGTAAATCTTAAAAGATTGCAAAGTTATGCAAGTTTCGGTTTTGCTGACGTTTGACAAAACTCAAAAGTAATCTAGGTACCTAATTACCTACGAGTATCAAGCAAGAGTTCGTACATAGTTGTGTTTTCGTGTAACTCGCTACCAATTAAGAAATAAATTTAATAATCAGTTAGTAAATTAACTATCTCATAAAAATATAGGTACTTATGCTATAAACATGTTTTAATGTGTGTGAAAATATAATTTAACAAAAACATACCGCTTAGATATAGGTACATAAAAAGATGTAAAAGTCAAGTTATTAATTCCTAGGTAAGGTAGTATAAAAATAGGAAACCCAGAGTCCAACTTTATAACGTTTATTTGTATCTTGTCAGAGTTTACAATCTCTTGTTCAAAAAATGTCTAAGTAATTACGTCATTTGTAACGATCAGACTATCAACGTTTAGTAAAACATCTGGTTAATATTATTTTTAAAAAATAAAGCAATTAATTATTCATCTACATATTCAATTTAAAAATTCACGTAATTCCATTATGTAGGTAGACATTTTCAATTAACGAATTATAAGAAAATTTCCAATAAAAGCCGAAATACATGGAAAACCGACAAGGTCTTCTTACTACTAAAAGCTGAAAGCTGCCACGTAAGTAATTTATAATTTCACCGTAAAATTATAATCTTCGTTACGATATTATAATACTTTTAGTGTACAGTCTAAGCGATTATATTTTCCGATAGACTGTATACTAACGTGAATACCTATATAAATTATATTACAAAATATAATACCAATGGGGTACGTACCTATTTCGCGGTAGGTGTCTGCTTCCGCGTCCCTCTCGTTTCGCTCGCTCGCATTTGCGCGTTAATGGTCACTGTTCCAACCTAAACATCTTTTAAGTTATAACCTTTTACGGTTTTTTACAATATCTTGATAGTTTACAGTCTCGCTAGACAGATTAACCTGCAATTTAACGATGCTTATAATTTTAAAATTTAGGCTGAGCGCACATTGGCGACAAGACAGTCTACAGACAGACTGCCGCTTTACTAAATCTATGAAACTGCGAAACTTGTCCGGTCCGAATAATCGAGCAAGAGTCACTCTTAAGACAGTCGTGTCTCCAATGTGCGATTAGCCTTATAGGGACACATTCATGAACTTACATTTTAAAATTCTTACCTTCTAGCAGGCAGTATCATTTTCACAAGTTAGGCTGGTTTCAGAGTCACGCTGACCATCGGCGCTGACAGCTCAGCGCGTTTTCAGTATCGTCATTCATTCATGAACTTACATTTTAAAATTCTTACCTTCTAGCAGGCAGTATCATTTTCACAAGTTAGGCTGGTTTCAGAGTCACGCTGACCATCGGCGCTGACAGCTCAGCGCGTTTTCAGTATCGTCAGCGCCGACAGCTACGCGGCGCCGACGCGCGACGCGTACGGACGCTGACCCGTCAGCGCTGACCAACGCACGCGTTATAGCTACACGTTATTCTGAAAGTTCATACACTTTACTTTGGCTGTCAGCGCTGACCAACGCACGCGCGCCTCTGTATACAGGGTTACAGGAAAAGTCGTGCTAGATCCGTTAAGGGCGTGGAGTACCCATTATTTCTGACTAATTTCACTATGAAACACCCTACCTTAAACTTAACCCTGTTCGAGATATTCGACTTTTAATATTTTCATTGAAAATTGCCGATTTTTAGGTTACAATTTTTTTTATTTTTATTTTGGGCGCCTTATTTATTATTTTTGTTGCATTTTGACATGTGTAATAAGATGCTCCAAAACGTTAATTATTGAAATAGTTCATAAATTAATTGAACATGTCGTAGAAGACAAGTGAAAGTTAAGAAAATGAAAAAAATAGTAACAAGTTTATTTTTCTCTAAGGGATATGTAAAAAAAATATTATGGCAGTCGTTCGGCAGATGTTTTTAAAATATCTACATTTCATCAGCTATCTAACGACGTATAGCAATGTACGGTTGTATTTAAGTTCATTGAAAAAAACTTAGTTTCAAAAGCGACAGTGGAGAAGAAAATTAATACTTAGCCCTAAAAAGTAAAATAAAACAATAGGAAAAGATGAAATGTCATTTACTAAACAAGGTTTTTACACAACTTTTTCATACTCTACAGTTCATGTTCAACATGGTCGCCTCGGTTATGAATACATTTTCGCATTACTTAATTAATTTCGTACTTGTGATACGGAAGTGTTAAAGATGACGTCCTATACACCTGAGGAATATGCGGATATGCTTATTTGTTACGGATACTGTGATTGTGTGTCTGCGCAAGCTCGCAACGAATACATAATTCGCTACCCCGGTCGTCGAGTGCCAGATGTGGCCGTTTTTGACAGAGTTTATCGAAGACTTCGAGAAACTGGATCTATTTCGAGACGAAGTACGGATTTGGGAAGACCACGAATTAATAGCGACGAAGAACAGGACAATGAGATAGTGCAACGCTTTCGAGCGGATCCAACTACTTCCACTAATATTGTTGCCCGTGATCTGGGAATTTCGCAATGGAGAGTGTGGTTTACAGTGCATACTGCTGGCCTATACCCGTACCATTACACTCCGGTACACGTTGTTGAAGAGGGAGACCCGGCGAGGAGGATAGATTTCTGCAGATTTATGCTGAATGCTGACATAGAAGACCCAATTTTTTTAAAAAACATCTTGTGGATGACCCAATTTTTTTAAAAAACATCTTGTCAATCCAAATTTGATAAAGATGGAATAACAAATTATCACAACGCACATTACTGGGCCCCAAAAGCACTGAAGAATCCCAATAAGAAAAGAGTGACGGGGTCCCAGCGTCGATTCAGCGTGAATGTGTGGATGGGCATTATCTCCAATTATTTAATTGGACCTTACTTTCTCCCGGACACTTTAAATGGGGAAACATACGAAAACTTTTTAAGAGGAGACTTAAATGATCTGCTGGATGATCTGCCACTAAACTTAATCAGGGACATGTGGTTCCAGCATGATGGCTGCCCTGCCCATTTCAGAAGAAGTGTCCGAGACTGGCTGGACACAACTTACCCAAATAAATGGATAGGACGAGGTGGGCCGTTGCCATGGCCAGCAAGAAGTCCGGACTTAACCCCCATGGATTTTCATGTGTGGGGGTTATGAAAAGTCTTGTGTACAGCGAGCCAAATCCAGTTTCGTCTGTGGAAGAATTAAGAGAAAGGATTGTGGACGCAGCCAATCAAATGAGGACAACATTGACCACTGGAGTAGTAAAGACTGGTCTCCGTAGAAGGATGCGAAAATGTATTCATAACCGAGGCGGCCATGTTGAACATGAACTGTAGAGTATGAAAAAGTTGTGTAGAAACCTTGTTTAATAAATGACATTTCATCTTTTCCTATTGTTTTATTTTACTTTTTAGGGCTAAGTATTAATTTTCTTCTCCACTGTCGCTTTTGAAACTAAGTTTTTTTCAATGAATTTAAATACAACCCTACATTGCTATACGTCGTTAGATAGCTGATGAAATGTAGATATTTTAAAAAACATCTGCCGAACGACTGCCGTCATATTTTTTTTACATATCCCTTAGAGAAAAATAAACTTGTCACTATTTTTTTTATTTTCTTAACTTTCACTTGTCTTCTACGACATGTTCAATTAATTTATGCACTATTTCAATGATTGACGTTTTGGAGCATCTTATTACACATGTCAAAATGCATCAAAAATAATAAATAAGGCGCCCAAAATAAAAATAAAAATTTTGTAACCTAAAAATCAGCAATTTTCAATAAAAATATTAAAAGTCGAATATCTCGAACAGGGTTAAGTTTAGGGTAGGGTGTTTCATAGTGAAATTAGTCAGAAATAATGGGTACTCCACGCCCTTAACGGATCTAGCACGACTTTTCCTGTAACCCTGTATACTGTTTGCCGTATATCATTACTTCGCAGAAATTGATCCTTATCAGCGACACTATCGTATGGTCTTATGATAAAGCGTGTGTTATTTTTTTCAAAATCAATGGGTTCGATTCCCAGCTAGGATTATTGGTTTTTCAAAAATCTAATGATGAGGTTTTAAGTTTTATCAAAATCGGGCTCGTGACTCCTTTGAGCATTTTTAGCTATTTCTAATAGTTTCGGAGTTGGCCATCCAAGCCCTTTTCAAAAATTCACCCTGTAAGTATACATCATATGCATAATATGTGTACACCACAACGATACGTAAGTAAGTAAGAATTTTATGAACGTCTCGCGCTGACGAGCTAGGTACGCGCTGAGTTGTCAGCGCCGACGGTCAGCGTGACTCTGAAACCAGCCTAAAACCAGCCTTAAATAAAAACAAATATAACTTCTTATCATCAAGTATACCTTTTGGGTATCAATTCTTGAAGTAATCGATATAATACCGATTATTAATAAATGGCTACTGTTATTAGCTCGAGCTGTGACTTTGGAAGACATTCGAGTGAATTATTTAACAGAAATCGATCTACCTGTCTTGATTCATTAGGGCAGCACCAAGGCGGCTCACTTAATATAATAGGAAACATTTTTCTTTCTAACTTTGGGTTGTTTAGAAACATTAGATAAGTAACTAATATTTGTGTGATCCACAAAGGTTTGTTTCGGAGTTTGGGTGTTTTCTATGTATTATACGAGTATGTATGTATTTAGAAATAGGTATTAAGTATGTATATCAGTCGTCTAGATCCCATAGCACAAGCTTATATTAGCTTAATTTGGGCTAGATGATGTTGTGTGTGAATGTCCTGAAACATTAATTTATTTATAAAAAAAACTCAGACTAACAGTGTTATTCTCTTACTCTGAGATAAGTAAGTAAGTACTTAATCATCAAATTGAGCGTTCATATTCAAACTGCAGTGGTTGCCGTTCTTGTGTTGCATGCCTCAGTCGGTGGAGCATGGATTTGCACATTGTTATCATCTAACCCCTTAGATATAAGTTTACTCTGTACCCGTGTTCAGCAATGAATAAATGAATTATGAATCTAAATGACAGAGTTAGTTAAGGTACTTAGAGTATATATTAGTAGGTAAAATTATACTCTAAAGTAAGGTAGGTACCTAAACTTGAATAAGAGAACGGTTCAATGGGTTTTTTTACGAGTGGAAATCCCTCATGGATGGTATCCCACTCTTACTGACTAAAACCACACAGTGATCTATCACTAGCTATGGCCGCGAGCCCCGGATAAACCCTCGGAAGGATGGCCCGGAGTTTCCTCTTTTTAACGTGAGAAAAATCCTATATGAATGCTATGCCGGACTCCTACCGACTAAAAACCACACGTATCTCACCTAACAGCCTACGGTTGGGAGCCCCGGGTAGGTCCTTGGAAGGATACCCCAGAACTCCCAACGGACCTACGGCTACCACTGCGGCCTCGCCTAGGGAGGGTTCGGGTGCTATCCCGCGTCTTTGGGGGGCTTTTTGGGTGAATCCATCACGTCACGCTTTCGTCTAGGGTCCCAGAGCTCCCTACAGACTTGGACTACCACCGCCACCTCACCTTCTGTAATCTTGCATGTTTTTTTTATATTTAGCTCCCCAAATTGACGTCGCCACCAGCCTGATGGAAAGCCGTGGCGCATCTAGCGATTGGGGCCACTTCTGACAGTGGTCCTCAAGTTGGCGGCCCTGTGATGTGCCTCTTCACGCTCCTCTTAAAGAACCCGGGATTGTACGACGAGGGAAACACAACATTTACAAAATTATGCTATATGTTTGTTTTCTGAGCATAATAATTAGGTAAGTTCCTACATTTTCAGTAACAGCACAAAGGCTATTACTAGGAAACAACAAGTCACTCTAAAGTCATCTTTCCTCACTCTGCTGAATCCAGGGGCCCACATTAGACCCACAAATACCTTTTCGGCTCGGAACCCGTGATTCAAACCCAAGACCCCACCACAGACTCTTGATTAAATCAAATAAATTTCTTTTTACTCTTAAATATTGCAAATGAAAATAAAATGGAAATAAAATTTCACTTTTCCTCAAGAACGTTAACGAATTTTATATTAAAATGTAAAGAGAAAATTCAGTACCTAACGCAAAGGTATGCAAGCGTCGCCGGGGCGTCACAATATGTGATATGAATCGTTCGTACGTGATCCTTGTAATGAACAAGCCATAAATCTGTCCTCTTCTTCCCTCCTTCTCCCCCTCCCCTTTCCCCCCACACTGCTGTGAACGATGATATCATCCAAGAAAAGAAACGTTTTCAGGGATAATTACAAGTTCGAGTTTCTTTGTTCTGGAGTCTATGAATGTGGCAATTGGGGATATTTATTAGGATTGTACACATACATATAGTCACGCCTTTATCCCCGAGGAGGTAGGCAGAGGCATATTATACGCCAAAAATTCGACTTATAGTTTTATGGCCCACGTAATGGGTGGTGAAGCTATTGCCGCGTTGAAATGGACAGGCACGGGTCGTGACGACCCGCAGTTCAATTATTGAAGACCTTCAACTTTTGACTTAATGATTGTCATTTTACTGCCGGTTTCGTTTCGAGTTTTCCTTCTTTACGCAATGGATCATTTTGCGAAAGTGTTCACTTAGTCGCCTCTTACGACACCCTTGGGATGTGATTTGGGTTGGCGATATTTTGTACTTGTTCACGTTGCCACACGGGGCCCCGTCGGTCGCCACACGGAAGTAGGAAGTAGTAGTAGTAGTCATACCGACTTAATGTATCCATACTAATATTATAAAGCTGAAGAGTTTGTTTGTTTGTTTGTTTGAACGCTAGGATCTCAGGAACTACTGGTTGGATTTCGGAAATTCTTTTACAGTTTGATAGTCCATCTATTGAGGTTGGCTATAGGCTATATAACATCACGCTAAGGCAAATAGGAGCGGAGCAGCAATCAAGAATGTTTCGAAAACGGGGAATATTTTTTACCGTCTGAGAGCTTCCGAAGCGTACGCTGCGTAAATGGTTAAAGTTACGTAAAAATTGTGTATTACAAAATTGTTTCTCTTAAAAAGTTCTAAAAAAAAATTCGCAACAGCATATCGACGCTGGAAAGGCTAATTGCATTAACGACCATTAGATATATGAATTATTCAGGAGAAGCATTTAAAGTTTCAAATTTTGCAAAAAAATTCATAACTAATTAGCCACTTGAGTTATCCCATTGAAAATCAGAACGGTTATTATAAATAACGTTTACTATGAAATGTATATAAATAAAAAAATGTATGTATCCTCCTTCCTAATATATTGGAGATAATACAATGCACAACATAATCTTGGTAAGCTAAAAATGACTTAAGTAACTGTAACATCCTCATTGCAGTTTGCTAAAGACGTTTGAATGATCAAATAGCTGTATAAAATGAACTAGATAATTGTTTTATATTCTGTTCAGTATAGTTCCACATCAAAGTAAAATGTTTTATCGGGCTAAATCAAGTCAAACGATGACAGCCAGATTATCTTATCCGGCATTAAACGTTAAGTCACTCCTAGACTTTTAGTATTATCTCCCAATATGAATGACTTATGGAAGTGATCGGTAAAATAATCTTCAAATTACATTATATTTTTATAATGATTTTTCTTAAAAAATCAAGAGCGTATCTTCATGTATTTTCAAAAAAATAAAACTACACGATTCTGAAATGAATCCCTGTTATTAAAATGGAAAAGCTATATTTTGTGCCTGTAACCATTAGGAAAGAACCATTAGGAAGCGCTCGTGGCCTCGCGGACTCAGTGTTCTGTAAACGATCACTGCAGTAAGCAACTTTCACTACGGCCAGTCCATGGATGGGTGACCATTCATGTGATCACTTTGTGACATTTATTTGAGCGTTTCCGTGCTTCGGAAGGCACGTTAAGCCGTTGGTCCCGGTTGCCAGTAAAATGGCAGTCGTTAAGCTAAGTTGAAGGCTTTATTTCAACAGCAGGCAGTCACAACCTGCGCCTGTCCATTTAAACACGGCAATACGGCTCACCACCTATTACGTGGGACAATTATACAAAAGGTGAAATGTGGGCATATAATATGCCTCTGCCTACCCCTTCGGGGATAAAGGCGTGACCATATGTATGTATGTATGTATGTAACCATTAGGTTGTACCCATAAACTATGTGAGTGGAGTGTGGAGTAATGAGTTATACTCACCACACCATCCGTTTTCCCAGACTTCCCTTAAGGATGAGTATGAGTATTCCAGTAGTTTTCACGGCGTCCGGACAAATTCTCGTATATTAACAGAATCATACTATCTGACCCATCCAGATACTGGAAATTTTCTTGGTTTTTTCTTGTCGTACCCATACTCTTAGATCTGCTAATTGAAGTTATTTTATACTCAGCCATAACTTGAGGCTGGTCTCCAGCAGGAGCACTTCAGTCGTGGGGGGTCATCCATCACTCTTAACTAGTACTGTCAAGTACTATTCAGGCTACAATGTCCTGTAATTATCTCGTTAACTAGCCTCATGTTTCATCTTGTTAGCTTTGACTATCTCATTCCCGCTTAAAATCTCAATCTAAGATTAAACTTCTGTCATTATGCTCCTGCTGATAACGCCCTTGGTGATTTTATGAGCGATGGGAAGTTCAGTCTTAGGTCCAACCAACAATTCATCTGCTCCCTCTGGGGCTAGATTATCTACTGTTTTGTCACCTGAAATTCCATAGGTTCCAGGTACCCAATCTATGTTATACTTCGGTCTTTCCCTCCAACATGTCAAGTGACTTTCTATATTCCTTCACGATTGTTGATGTTATTATTTTCTTCCTTAAATTTCAATGCCACTTGACTGCCGCTGTATATGGTTGCCTTTCCCAAGTATGTTTGGTAGTAAATTATGTGCGCGCTCTCAGTGATTGCGGTGATTTCACATATTGACACCATTTATTTTATTATTTGGACCACTTCCAGAGCGTGGTTGTTCAGTTTCACTGGTTCAGCACTGCTTTGCATTATCTTAATTTAGGTTCGTCTCTTTGCTTTACACATTGTGCCAGAGCCTTCTTCAGAGAGAACAAAGAGTTCCCCATAGTCGGAATATACCTATGTGTATTATTATGTGCATCCTCTAAATTTTATTATTATTCATCTTATTACCAGACATCACATAAGTAGCGATAGGTATCCTCCCTTACTCACGTGTATCGTGCAAGTTACGGCTGCCATCTATGACTCCATCAGCCGGTGTCACAGCATTTTATGTTTCACTCATTTTTATGTCTTTGTCACTTTCTTCGCAGTTCAGGGTAGTTTCTATTAAATCCGGAGAATTAAAGATTCCTTGACGTCAAAGAAGTACCTCAACGCGAACTGCTTTGGTATTATGCCTAACAGCCTACGGTTGGGAGCCCCGGGTAAGCCCTCGAAAGGATACCCCAGGACTCCCAACAAATCTACGGCTACCACTGCGGCCTCATGGGGAGCTTGCATGAATCCCTCACATCACGCTGTCGTCTAGGGCCTGCTTCTGTACGGACGGTGAGCAAGCAAAGAGGCAGCGCAGTCTGACTTACTCCCGCTGGAGATCATGGCTCGTACCATCGTCTCCAGCGAGAGAGTGTCCACGTCCAGATCTGCCACGAGGACCTGGCGCTATTGCGACCACGCCATGCATTCCACCAATGTGTGGAGCGCTGTGTCATCGCTGCGCTCCTCGCAGTGCTGGCACTCGGCCGTGGTTTCCCGGTGTATTCGCCACAGATACTTACCGAAGCTCCCGTGCCCGGTAAGTATCTGTGACAACCGGTAGGAGAGAGCACCGTGGCTCCTCTCCAGCCTTTCGTCCATGACCGGTTTGACCGCCGCGATTGTAGCCAATCCCCCTTTGGTTGCTCAAGTCGCACATTCCAGGTCTCCATAGTTTCCTGGTGGAGCTGGAACCGCTGAGCCTCGATTTCTCGAGACGCAGGCCTGTGGCCCCGCTCCAACGCCTCCTTGCGCCATTTGGTTCGGCTGCCTTGCAGGGCTAGAAAGACTGGATATTCCATCGTAGGTGTTCTACTTTAATGATTGCGTTCTTTTATATTAACCAGATCGTAAGACGCTACGCTATGTTTGCAGATGTTAACCTTAAAAACGTCTTATAGGTCTAGCTGCGTGTGGCTGCTTTTTAGCCCTACGAAGAACGTCCGCAATCTACTTTCATTTCTGTATTCTTCTTCGGATGTGTTTATTTCTTCTCCTCTTTATATTGTTTGTTATTTTTCTTTGAACACATCTATGGTATTTATGAACAGATTCAGTGGTCCGTTTGTGATAAAGATGCACATACTGACCATTGCCGAAATATCAAATATTCTCAATAACACATGGAAAATATCCCGTTAGCTGCAATACTAATAAATATAGTTTTTTAATTTCATCAATTTTTGTAACGTGTGAAGTGAAGTGACGCAAATTTGGAATTCAATAAGTAGGTTTTCGCATTTGTGCAAATATCGGCTGCAGATATTCGCCTTCGCAAATGTCCAGAAATTGCATTCGTTATAATTATTATGGAAGATGACACCCGTTGTCACTAGTTAATTATGACTAGTGACAATGGGTGTAGTCTCCCAGTTTTACACCGTATCGGTGGCTGAAGTACCCACAGAACGTTTGGCTCTTAGCTAACAGCTGCGGTCGAACTGCAAATGACGACATTGACGTATCGTCTAACCGCCATTGTTTGATTTATGTCTTTCTTTTTTAGTGGTTTTATCACACTAATAAAATGAATTTTGCATTAAGCAGAGTAGCTTATGTGCTCTAAACACAACAAAATAATTTCTGGTAAAATTGTGTTATCGACCATTTTATTAGTAAGGGCCATCGACAAAATTGGTTTATTGCCTAATTTTTACAATTAGAAGGAAAGTAAAAGGGTTTATACGACAATAAACTAAAATTTATTGACCAGTAAATTGACTTATTTTGAAATTCTAAAATAATTACCAACCACTAAAATGCTTTTTGCCTTGAAAATTTCAAAAAATGGAATGGCTTAATGTTTTAAAATAATGATTTCTTAAATCATGTGCAGGCTAAATGACTTATCAGTATTTAGCTGCTGTTATGGGCGCTTTATTAACCAAAATCAAAAAATAAGTGGATTTAAAACACAAAAAAATACTAAAATATCGAAAATCACCGATGTCTTAATGACCACCAAAGTGCTCAGATTAAATCGTTACCTAGACCATTCGAAAGAGAAAAATCAGGCGATTCTAACGATATATATCTCATATTCGACCAAATTGGCTGTTAATGCAGTTTGCCTTTCCAGCGTCGATATGTCTATCTTTTAAGGTTCGCCCACAATAACCTAATTTGTCTATCTCTTAAGGTCCGCTCACAATATTTTAAAACCGAAGAGTTTGTTTGTGCTACGATCTCAGAAACTACTGGTTGCATTTCAAAAATTATTTTACAGTTTCATAGTCAATTTATTGAGGATGGTTAATGATATATATAACGAATAGGGGCGGAGCAGCCATGAATAATGTTTTGAGAACGGGGAAAATATCTTTCTTTTCAGAGCTTCCATTGCGTACACTGTGGAAATGGTTAAAGTTACGTAAAAATAGTGTACTATAAAATTGTTCCTCTTAAAAAGTTTAAAAAAATGTCCTTAACCGCATATGCCTATCTTTTACGGTTCGCTTACAATAACCCTCTTAGTAAGTTTTAAAATATGAGCGAGGCGACGACGGCAGTAATCGTGGTCTGCAGTGGTAGCCAGTCAAGTGAACGATAAAAACCGGTCAAGTGCGAGTCGGATCCGTACCATAAAAGGATGGGCGGAAGTAGATGCGACGGGAAACATCATATCACTTTACATATTAATACCACGCCTCTCTCCTTCTCACTCTCATGTGACGCAAGCGAAGTTGTGTGGGTCAGCTCTAATGAACATAAGTGACGGAGTAAATGCGACGGGAAATATTATATCAATAAATATTTATACTACACTTCTCTCTTTCTCACTCCCATGTGACGCAAACGAAGTTGCGCGGGTCAGCTAGTATCTCTATATTTATGTCTACAATTTTAAAACATAAAATTTATTGGAAGCGCTCTTTACCCAAAGGCTCAATATTCTGTAAAAGAACAAAATTGTAATTTATTAGTGTACTAAACTACTAAGGTACACCTAAGTTTGGATCTAAGTTAAGTAAGCCTGAGGAAAGTAGCCCTTATTTTATTTTCTTTAACGTGAGGGAAAATCTATCATGGATGCTATGGCGGACTCCTACCGACTAAAAAACCTTACGTAACGCCCAGCAGCCTACGGTCGGGAGCCCCGGGTAAGCCCTCTGAAGGATGTCCCAGGAATCCCAACGGACCTACGGCCACCACTGCGGCCTCACCCAGGAGGCGGTTCGGGTGCTAAGTGGCCCTTTTATGGTATTTCTATTTACCTACCTGACAATGGTTTTCGTGATTTAGAAGACACGTTAAGCCTTTGGTACTGACTATCATTAGTGGTAACGAAGAAGCCATCTGTACCGGTCATACCTACCTACACCTATTACTTGACTGCCTCTGTGGCGTAGTCGGTAGTGATACCGCCAGCGGCGCTGGAGGTCCTGGGTTCGATTCCCGGGTCGGTCCAAATATTTGTGTGTTCCACAAATGTTTGTTTCGGAGTTTCGGTGTTTACTATGTATAATATACCTACATAGGTATTTAGAAATATATAAGTATGTATATCAGTCGTCTAGATTCCATAGCACAAGCATATATTAGCTTAATTTGGTCTAGATGATGTCCACAAATTTTATTGATTTATTTATTTATTACGTAGGACTAAAGTTTTAATTAGGTCAAAATGTTTAATATGCCTCTGCTGTGCCTTCGAGAATGACACTGTCCAAAAAGTGTCAATCTAAACAATATATAAACCCTCACTTTCGAAAGCTCTCAAAAGCTTCGAATGTCATCTTCAAAATAATTTTTACCTCAGAAATCCAGCGACAAAGAAAATACCGTGCGCTTTCGTTTAATTGGGCGAACAAAAGTGGGCACTTGACATACTGCCCCTCGACTTTGTGCCCCTACGAAGAGCGTAGACACAGGACGGTAGGCGATATCTTTTATTGTGTCAATTTCTTAGCAGTGATGATTTTCCTCAAGAAAAGCTGGAAAAACTGGTTTTACTTAACATAGTATATAAAAGATACACATTACCGTCAGTTACGCCGCCTTTATCGTCAAAGAGGTAGGCAGAAAAAGTGCGATCAGTTAATCTATATTATAAATGCGAAAGTTTGTGAGTGTGGATGTTTGTTACTCTTTCACGCTCAAACCGCTGAACGAATCTGGCTCAAATTTGGTACAGAGATACATTATAGTCTGGAATAACACATAGGCTACTTTTTATCCCGGGAATAAGTTCCCGCGGGAACAAATTTGGCGCGGGCGAAGCTGGGGGCATCAGCTAGTAATAAATAAATAAATATTTGTGGACATTCTCACACATCTTCTAGCCGAGTCCTGGGACATCCTTCCGAGGGCTTACCCGGGGCTCCCAACCACAGGCTGTTGGGCGTTAGGTACGTGAGGTTTTCTTGTCGGTAGTAGTAGTAAAAAAAAACTTAAATTAAGCTAATTTAAGCTCATGATTGAGGGATCTGATCTCACTCACTGAAGATACATTTCTAAATACATATCTACATTATAGTATAAGTACTGGTTGAATTTATAGTCGTTTTTGAACGGAAAGGTTTAGGCCCAGTTTCGATAACAGAACCGATCGGCACTGTCAATTTGAAAATCAACAATAAAAAATTACGAAAATGTCAAAATCTACATCGTTTGCCAAAATCAAAACGAGAACACCTGGTTATTCCTTTAAATTTCACGAAATACGTTTACTACGATTTTCTACTACAATTTTTCATTCAATGTCTAACGTTCCAATCAGTAAGAAGAGTCACCGCGCCGGGAAAATTCGACCAATCACAACGCATGAACGCATCGGTCCACGTGGACTCGTTGCCAAGTAACGTCGGTAGGTACTCGACTAGTTACGTCTTGTAGGTAGGTAAATACGCTCGGCCGACCGCGCCGCCGCGCCGCCGATCGGCGACCGCAGTAGAGTAATATTGAGAGTTCTAACTCACTCCGCTCGTTGAACTCTCAATATTACTGATCTATAACTCTCAATCGCACATGCACGATTGAGAGTTCTAACTCACTTCGTTATTACAGGTGGTGGTGCAATATAATAACTCTTTGTAAAATCATTTACCTAAGCCAACGTTCGACATTTTAATGCTGTTCAATACACTACCGTTCAATCGGCTCTCTGCGATCCCCTGCGTCGTAATTGTGAAGAAAGATGCTCTGTTAGTTAGCGATAGAGTTATTTCATAAACAGTACAATCTTACGTTTACCTATTGTGTTGTCTGTAAGCAGTTTTGGTATACCTATTTACGGTTATAAATACATAATGTCATAATTACATCTGTTCATAACCAGCCCGTCAGCATTGCATCAAACATGAAATTCATTAAACAAGCACAATCGTTACAGATTAGTATAATCTGTAATGATTTACCAAAAATCGAGTTACGCCATGGAGAATTATTGCCGAATACAGTACGTTGCATCATTTGCGGACCATCAAATTGTGGAAAAACCAATTTGTTAATTGGTCTCCTTTTGCACGAAAATGGATTGACATTTCATAATGTTTATGTATATTCTAAAACTCTATATCAACCAAAGTACATTTTTTTAGAAAAGGTTTTACGAGGAGTACCAGGAGTCAGTTTTCAGAAATATCAGGCAAATGATGACGTTATGAAAGTTTCAGATGCAAAACCTAATTCAGTGATTATTTTTGACGATGTAGCATGTGAAAATCAAAGTAATATGCGTGATTATTTTGCCATGGGAAGACATAAATTGATTGACAGTTTTTATTTAAATCAAACTTATAGCAAAATACCTAAACAACTAATAAGAGATAACGCTAACTTAATTGTGCTTTTTAAGCAAGATGAAATTAATTTGAAACATGTTTATGAAGAACATGTTAACACTGACATGACGTGGTTGGAATTTCGTAACATGTGTTCTCAAATATGGAAAGAGCCTTATGACTATGTTGTGATTAATAAAGACTGTCCTAAAAACAACGGGTGCTATAGAAAAAAGTTTGACACTTTTGTAGAATTAGATAAAATTTGAATATTTAAATAGACAGCTTTCAGTTTCTTGTTATTCTTTAATCGGCTCTTATTGGATTACCATCTATTTCACATAATGGAAAAATCATTGAAAAAACAAATTGTAGATGCAACACAAGCTGTAAGGAAAAAAATACGTACCATGAAGGATTTTGAAGAAAATAACAGACAAGTGCTTGATACAGTTTTTAAGCCTGTTACAGAATCTCTCAATTTAATAGCCAACACTAATAACCACTTAGCTCTAACAAAAAAGGAGGAAAAAATAGAACCCCAAGAACCACAAGACCAAGATATGAAAGAAACAGATGATAGCAGTATTGCTAGTAACGAATCGGAACCCTCATCGGAATCTTCATTTCAGTCATTAGTCGGTACTAATCCAGATGCATCATCTTGGTCGTTATCTTCACAAGTACTATTAGATGTACCATTTGGTATAAGAAAAGAACGTGGAAAGTTAATGTTAGGTTCTGCTAACATAACAATTGGGGATAAAGTTATTACTGTAGCCGGACACAAGTACGAAAGTACACCTGGGTTGCGAGAGTTACTGTTAAAAAAAGACATTGATCTGAGCTTGGTTACTGACCATGACAAACAAAATTATAAGGCAATGTTACTTGTAACGAATGCACATCGTCGTGATTTCGATTCAAAAAAACCAATTAAAAGTAATAAAGGACAAAAATATTTGCAAGTTATTAAACCACTTTTCGATCAAGAAAGTAGAAGTCCCAGCTGTAGACAGAAAGTAGGAAAAGGATTACCCTTAACAAAAATGTGGAAAAAAAATACAGATTTTGTATATTGGGATGATCCCAATGAATTGGTTGATAGATTAAAGTTATTAATTGCTTCTCGAGGTGCTGGTAACACAGGACTAGACAATGAAATAATATCTATCATTGAAGAACTGCGTGAAAGCAAAATCATTAAATAAATAAATCTACTAATATTATATGTGTGTCATTTTACTATATACCGTTCAACATAATACACCTATAAATTATGAATGTAGACAAATTTGGTCATTATATTCATAAGCGAATGCGTATATCGGAAATACTTGATTTTAATGATAACGCATTAATAAAATCTGATAATGGAGATTATGACTTGAAGACATCAAGGTTAAAAGGCGTCAAACCTCCTCAAGACGCAGATGATGCAGTAAATAAAGCTTATGTAGATGAATTGAAAGGTGTACTAATGAATGACTTACAAAAATTACAAAGTTCTATTCCAAATAGTGTTCAAAACCACATTGAGAAAGCTTTAAAAACAATAATGTCTGAGATAATGACTCATTTGGAAAATACATTTTATACAAGAAAAGCAGTTGATAGACTAATTCAAGACGCAATTCAATCTATATTAAAAGATCGAAAAATATAGGCCTTAAAATTTGTTAAAATGACGAAACAACAAATCGTTAATGAAATACATAAAGCAGCACGAAAAAATTTTCCTCGAAGATCTGTAATTTTAAAAGGCGTTGATGATTTGTGGCAAGCAGATTTAGTTGATATGCCAAATCTAAAAACCTTTAATAAAGGATATAATTATATTTTAATTGTTATTGACTGCTTCTCAAAGTACGTTTGGGTGGAACCGTTAAAAACTAAAACCAAACATGATGTCTCTCATGCATTTGAAAAATTACTTTTTACTAATCACAGGAAACCAACTCATCTGCAAACTGATATGGGTACAGAGTTCTATAATTCTACATTTCAAAAGCTTTTACAGAACTATAATATTAATCACTATTCCACATTTTCAACCAAAAAGGCTTCAATTGTAGAACGAGTTATTAAAACAATTAAAAATAAATTGTACAAATACTTTAGCTTGAACGGTCACTATAAGTGGATAGATGGTGGCTTGAACGGTGTTGTGAAGACATATAACAACACAAAACATCGTACTATTAAATTGGCACCTGTTAATGTCAATAAGTTTAATGAAACGGACATTAAAAATAATATTAAGAACTCCGTGATAAAGGTAACCCGAAAATGTCGTCCAAAGTTTATAATTGGTGATAAAGTTCGAATTAGTAAGTACAAACATATATTTGAGAAAGGATACACTCCTAACTGGTCAACAGAATTATTTACTATAAAAAAGATAAATAACACTGTACCGGCTTGATCAGAAATTTCATCAACTGGATCTTTGACAATATATTGTGCCTTTATTATCTCCTCTTCACTCTCACTTGATCCGCCCAGGTCCGTAATCTCAATTTTGATCAAACGCCGTCCTTTTGTTGGTTCACAGTTTATGATGTATGAAGGTTGTCTATGTTTCTTTAATATTTTACTCACTATTTTTGATTCTGACTTGCGCGTGGATTTTTTTCTCTCGGTGTTTTTTTTAGGCGTTTCACGGTGTGTACTTTGAGCTGCGATCCATAATCGTTCAGTTTCTTCGTCAAATGCATATGGATCTTGCGCATTTGGAAGCGATTCTGGTGAATACAATCCATTTGGCAAACCGTTTCTTTCTTCAGTGTCTTCTGTGGTTTCTATCGTGAATATATTCTTATTTGTGTTCTGAAAATAAAAAAAACGTTAGTATGTTATCTACGTTACGTGACGTGTTACCTTTTCTATAAACACAATATTATATAAGTTTATCAAATAAAATATCTTACCATGTTGTATGTCGATTTGTAAACTAATATATAAATTTAAAGTTGCTCGTATAATGTATGTCCTCGTCGTTAGTGATAAATTCAGAATGAAACAATGAACTTATAAAATTAACAACGGGATTATATACCCACAGTTTCTGAAATATGATACTATTTCTAATACATATTTCTTTAAACAACAAAATATTACGACGTACAAGTTGAAACATGAAAGTCCTATCATGTAAAAACACGTATTGTGCATAGCAAAGCAAAAAAAATAATTCTATGACGTGCTACCTCACTACTGCAATAATTATTATATAGATGGTTGTGCGGATGTTGATGCCCCTTCGTTTCAAGAACAGGTTGATACATGAAAATTTTAACAAACCTGATTCGGGTACAGTTTACCCTTTACTTATGTGTGTCGCAAAAGTATTCTATAATGTATGTCACTAGTTGAGAATGAAGTAAAATAAAACGAAAATATGATTACAACATTATGTAGGCATTTATTTATAAATAAGAGTAAAAGACATAGGTAGGTAGGTACATTCTTATGAGATAAAAACTTAAAGTACTTAAATACATTTTTAAACATCACAATGTCATACTTATGAAAAAATAAAACCCATCATAAATTTCAATTAAACGTCCTAAAATTCAACCAAAAATTGAGCAATTACCCCAGGAAACAGTGTGAATGTTGTCCTTTAATATATACCGCTTATCATCATTGGATGATAATACAACTTTGTTGACACTACGGGTTACTAACTCGTGTTTCAAGGATTTAAATAATAAATTTTGTTTACGAGTTATTTCATTATTGGTTAACGTTTTTTTATAATCTGCTTTTACTAAGTCTCTCACTACGCATTTCTTAACACCTTTAGCTTTTTTTAAAGTACATTGCTCAGATTGAATACAATATAATTTGGGACGTAGACCAATGAATTCCGTGATTATTTTACCTCCCATTTCGTCTTTAAATAGACCTGGCACCTTTTTATTCAAAATCGGTAAACTAAACGGATTACTTTTATTATAATTACTAGTATCAAAATAACTAATAAAGTAGTTTTTCATATCATTGTAAAAGTCGTTAGTTTTAATTTTATAAATAAAACTGTCTGTGTCCGTATAGCATAACTTGATAAGTTCTCTATAATGTGGGCGCATAATAGAATAGTGAAAATCGTACATATGTTTTTTTGATAGTTCTAATACAGAGAAACCTATATATAGGGGTTTATCCATAACAATTTTTTCGGGTTTCATTTGAATCGCAACCAAATTCTCAGAAAATATAGAAGCACTATGGAAGTTCGGTCTGGCAACCAAGGTATCTGCACTTAATCTCTTTTTTGTTTTATTATCGCTATCACTCCACTGATTTACTAAATGAACTTTTACACGATTTTCATTATTTTCTAGCGTTTTACCGAATATACTGTTATTAAGCAATTTAAAAAAGTCTTGTTCAAATTCGGTCACTGCTTTTTGTCTAAGCTCGGTATTGAGGTCTATATATTGTTTTAAAAAAGCTTTCTGCCTAAAAGTTATAACGCGATGCACTTTGTTTAATATTAATCCATGCTTAATACAATTTTTCAAATGTACGTAATGTATTACGTATTTATATTTATCATATAAAGTTGTGACAAGTTTAGAAATTTTACCTCCAGGAGGCACACATTTCTCAGGACAAAATGGCAAGTCATTATGCAAACGGTGTAAATATTTAGGATAAAGTAAATCTACCTCTAATATGAACCCATAATCTGCATCATCTTTTATATTCTTGATGTTTAGATTTTCTATCTCATTTTTATCAAGAAACCTGAAGTTGGATAAAGGTAAAGGTTGGCACATAGCATACCCATATAAATTATTGCAATCTAAGTATACAATAAATATATCATCTTGTTGAGGGTCATAATCTTCCATATATTTATTATTACTTTTTACATAACGATGGGAACTCATACAAAGACCTCCTCTTATACCCTCTTGTATTAACCTTATTATTGCTAAATCATCAATAAGTTCTAACTTAATTCCCGTTTTGAGAAGCATCGCGTCCCATGATAAGCTAGGAGCTGTTACATAAAAAGCTGGATCTAATTGATAAAATCGCTTAGAAGTATTTCTAAAGTTTTCAAAAACGTCAGTCAACAAAAGTACGTCAGTTTTGAGGTAAAGATCAGTATAATCACCTAGATTTTTTATTTTAAATTCAGACCATACCAATTTAGCATGCTGGTAATCTGCTAATGAAATGTGTTGATTATTTAGGGAATTATAAAAATAACATTTTTCAGGCAGAACTGTCTCCTTATAACGATTTATGTTGATCATATAATCATAAGGATATACACCTTTTCGCGTAAGTAATTTAAATTGTTTTGGACAAGAGAAATTGTTTTTTAAGTGTATAAACTGTTCTGGTTTCAAACTTTTTACTAATTTGTCTAAACTAGTAGATAAAAATTTAAAGGAGTCCACAAACCGAAGTTGTACATATTCATCTCTAGAAACTTGTATAAATTTTGTAAAAGAAATATATGACTCTTTATTTTTAGCTATGATTTTAAGTGAACCGCGAGCTTCTCCTAATTTTTTAATAAAAAAATGGCAATCGTAACCTGAAAGATTATGAAAGAAAATTGGTATAAATTTTGAAAGTTTATACATCAAATTACAGTAGTTATGTGCGGCTCCTCGATATTGACCTGTCATATGACAGTGATCTCTTACTCGGTCTGTGATTAGTAAGTTTTGACAAATATGACAACGAGTGCTTTCATTGAATTTAACAGAATCTTCGTTGTTAAATATAATTGGTACACTATTCGACAGATTGTTGTTAATCAATTAAACATCCCTGTAAATATTCTCAACAAATTTATCTACACAATCTTCCCCACGGTAAGATACAAAACGATTTCTACTTTCATCAAACGAACAAACTATATAATAAGCGAATGCTATAGGTATATGTACCTGACATACTGAGGTACTCGCAACAGAGGGATCCTGGTTGCACCCTTGCACTGGAACCAACATGGCTTCAAAATCTGCGTAAATTACATATGGCACATTTTGTTTCCTTTCGTAGTTTTCAAACTCAATCACTGAACCTTTTTGCGGTAGCTGAGTCATTACACCGGCACATACATGAGAATCAATTTCCATACTTGATCTAAAAAATAGCAAACACTCATCACAAAAAAATAATTTCCCGTTATGGTTAGTTATTTGTTTTCTCACCAAACGCGATAAATCTTTAATCAGACAGTAATGTGAATATCTGCTCTTTTCTAATAATAGTAAATTAACCGTTTTTTTGTTATCGTTATTAAACCCAGATTTGTATAAAGGTCCTATGATCTGTCTATTATTTTCTAAGCCATATACATTTATTCGTAATCTTGGATTATTTTTTTCAAACATTTGTATATCGGTAAAAGTTACTGGAAATGACATTCCTTCTATGTTAAACAGATTGAAAAAATTTGGATATGAAGAAACTCTCTGAATGTTCCTATTTGCTGGGTAAAGAGCTGCCGTGACCGACCACAGGAAACAATATACATCATTGTTACGAATATTTACACATGCCTTTTTATTTTTAATGATCGGAGGTAAATCAATAAATCTTGAACCACGGAGCGGTTGATACCTATTTATATTTACCTCCATGTAACAGTTATTAAGGAAAGTCCAACCAGAATCCCGCTCTTCAAATTCGTCTATCTTTTTCAGTAATTGATTAGCAACATCTGTAAAGAGCTTTGTAAAATCATAGTTCATACATATAATAATATTTTTGGTTTCAAATGATTTAACTTCTGGTATGTCATGTTTAAGTAGTACAAACTTTGAGTATATATGAAAGTTAACCTTAAGGGAAGTGTGAGCTGCAAGAGATTGATCAATTAAAGATTTGACCCTACTGTGAAGGTGTCTGAAGAAAACAGGTAAAGATGTCTGTTCGTTCGTGTCAAGAGTATGTAATCTATATGTTGCTAATCGATTTTTAAAAGCAGAGTTCACTTTCTCCACGCCATGATCTAAAGTAATTACTTTATCTGACTTTCGGTGTATTTTACTCCTTAAATGTCCTATCCATTTCTTACCATTTACCTCAACACCACAGCTATCACAGAACGGCATATTAATTGGTGAAACACACAGACAGATTAGGATGGAATTTTTAATTGAAATTTATGATGGTTAATGAATTAATCAAATTTATTTAATATTTTTATGTATAACATACAAATAGACAATTATATTAAGTTTAGTAGGTACGGACTTATTTAAAATTAATTTTATTAGAAAAGAAAGTGGCTTCAGAATCTGCGAACAACTCGCTGGCTTGCCTAACAAATTTTTGTAGATGAGCCCAGTGAGGAGATTCCTCGTCAGTCCGAAGCTTCAACCACAGCAGAGATTTTTTCCAAAGGTCGTCGCCACCTTCTTGGACGTCAACCGAGTTGTACACCTTCAACTCAATGTGGAAGGGACCCTCGGTAGACACCGTACGCCTCGTTTGACTGTTAGCCACCCGATTGTAAAGCACCGATGTGGATGGAGCTCTGCCGGTGTTGACGGTGGGAGTTTTACTGTCAAGGTGGAAGATGTCGTATCCCTTTTGCGCAGCCTTTTTCTTTGAAGCTCTGAAACAGGGAAATTTTCTATATTATAATATTGTACCTTAGTATAATGTTCATTACATAAATAATAAATGATCATTATGAATTGGATGTTATGAATCGTTATGTTATGATAAGATTGTTATGAACTGGACAACATCAGTTTTGCTTCAGTTAGGAATATTACGTGAACAGATTAATAGATGATTGTCATGAACGACACACAAAGTTTGATACTAATGGAACTCGAACCCTAGACTTCTGGATTTGCAACTACGGTCACTCATTACTACTTAGCCAGAAAAATAAATAAATTGCTCATAATAATATTATATTAATAAAAATAGCAAAACTACCATTATTTAGCACATAACCTCGCTCACTCATATATTGCGTAATGTAATTGATTATACGTATTTTAATTGGTAGTATTTGGTATGTTATCATCACTTTACATCAGCTGGGTATAAGAGTATCTACTAATGAGTAATAATTACCTTGAATATTCGCTTGAGGTACTTCTAGCAGATGACTTGCGTTTGACGGGAGCCTTTTTCAACGTCCCAGCCTCGCTCCTTACCACTTTGTCACAATCGAACTCTTGGTCCACTCTGAAAACATAATACCTATTATAAGTTACAAATAGTAAATAAATACACAGAAACCTACTCAGAAAACTATCACATTATCTTCACAAAAACTTCCTCATCGTAAAAAACTATTTTTAACAACACTAGATTTTTTACTCGTTAATTATAATATAACCAGCTTTTGCCCGCGGCTACGTCCGTGAGGATGTCGACATAGCTTTAGTCTTTCACATGGTCTGATCTACCCCACATCCAATTTCATCAATAGGTAAACGGTTTAGGAGGCGTAAAAGCGTTGTTACGCTTTACCTTGTTACAGACAGACAGAAAGTGTTACTTTCGCATATTTTATGATATTAGTATAGATAAGTAATGAACATGTACGTACTGGTACATACGGACGTACCTTATATGATCGCTTGCAACGCTTTTGACAGCTGGTGACGATTTGCGCTTTCCACCCCCCTTAGCTGCCTTCGAATTTGACTTGGCGGCGTCGATCGACGTCGCACTGTTGCCACTATCGTACTCTGAATCCGACCTGTAAATATTATGAACAGAATAGTTATTAATTGCGACTAGTAACTCAGAAAACGAAGTGTTTAGTCCGTCAATTGCAACAATTCGGTAGTCACTCAAACTAATAAAATTTGACAAGACTAATACGCTATCACTAGTTAGTATCACTCATCGTCACCGTGCACAAAATAACGATAGGTTTAGTTCTGGCTTTGTTTAAAGGTTAAAAAGATTTCTCACTTAAAAACAATAGAACATGGGATAGAATATTTTATAACTTAGGAACTCACATTTTTAGGTAGGTACAATGACGATTAAACTCACAAAAATCTGGAGCCAGGTGTTTAGTCTTCAAGGTGAAAGGTCTTGGTCTTCAAGGTGGAAGGTCTTCAAGATGGTGGTTGCTCCAATGGATTCGTTCAACGGTATAACGAAGTCAGAATGAAGCACTGACTGAATGATTCCGGATTTTATAAGAAAATTAATGATAATTTAGCAAAATACGTTAGGGTTGTCACTACGCTTAGGAAAAAATATCTCGTCACGTTACGTAATGGAAATAATCAAATTAAGATAAAAGTAATGTAAATTCTTCATGAAAGTATTAATAAGTTATACATATCTAATAATAATGTAAATATTTATGAAAATATTTTGTATGACGTAAAGTTTACTTAATATTTACATTTCCCTATTATGTTTGTATACAGTAAATACAGGAAATGGAAATAAAAATTAAACTTAACATTATGCATATAAAAAATTGTCTTTCTTATAATTTCATTATTTAATAATAACTCAAATTGTAATCGCTCCATAGCTCAGTTGGCTGAGCATTCCCTGTAAGGGAAAGGTCATGGTTTCGAGTCCTACTTGAGCATTTCATTTTTCCCGATGTATTTGAAATAAAAAATTGCATTAATAAATGCTGTCAGTATTAATAAAAAATATAAACATTTAATTTATTTTATTTTTAGATATAAAATGTGATCAGAAATGAGGTAAGTATTTGATTAAAAAACTAAATTATCTGGATTATAATATTCAAATATTCATTATGTTCAAAGAGTAGGTAATCTCGATTAATTATTTGACACCAGTGTAAATACCTATTAAATCCTTCATACAATATTTTATTGTATCGAAAAATAAAATGTATTAATTTTAATTTATTGATTACACAGGTCTGCAATGGTTTTCCTCTTTGAAATCTGAGTAACATTTTCTATAGTATTTGATGTGCTGATTACGAGAAAAATAATAAAAAAAATCCATCACGTCAGGATTTTTTGATATTGAATATTTAAGATTTAGCTCCAAAATGTCTGAGCGTCTACCTTTAGAAATTTATAAAACGTCATTAAAATACTTCAGATTAATTTTTATTGCATTTAATTCGTGTAAGGGGACATAGAAATTAATGCAAATCAGTAATTTGATGATTACTACATAAAAAGTAAAAGTAATCCGCATTAACCATGTTGAAAACGGGTAATTTTGACTTAATTTAGTAATAAAATAATAAAAATATTACCCAGTAGTAATATTACCTAATTGTTGTAAATATTATTAAAAAGGGTGTAATAAAGATAATCCAAAAGGCTTTTTTTTTATTAAGTACCCGCACTTATTTAGAAAATAAACAGTTGAAGTGCGCAGCTTGCAACATGAACTTTAAAATGTCATCGCGAAGATGTTTAAATTCTCCAAATTGTTTTTGTAATATTTGCGGGAATTTTATGGTGATAAAACAACGAAACAGCATTACTGACTTTGTGAAAAATATTTAGAAAAGTTATTATGGAGACGTTTTAATTAACCAAAGACAAAACTTGGACACCTCATAAACTTTGTACGACTTGTTTATAAGAACTTTGCCAGTGGTCAAAAGGACAGAAAAATAGCTTCAAAATCGTTTCGCCTATGCTACGAAGAGAGGCTAACAACCATGATAAAGATTGCAACTGTTGTTGTTGTGACATAACTGGATACAATTTTAATAATAAAAGGGACATAAACGAGCACTAAACTTCATTTCCTAAATTCGCACATTGATTACTTCCCAAAAAATCTAGGAGCCGTTGGCAAAGAACAAGGCGAAAGATTTTACCGAGATTTGAAAGAGCTTGAAGTCTGGTATCAAAGAACATGGAATACTAGCATGATGGCGGACTATTGTTGGTTATTGAAGCGCGACGATCCAAACTGGAATTTTAACCGAAAATCGCATAACCGAAGGTTCCAGGAAAAAAGGACCAGGTTCAACAAATAAAATTTACATGTAATTTAGACTAGTAACAAGTTGTTATTATATTTTAGTCGTTTTTAAAGTTAAAAGTAATGTACTTTTTTAAATATATATTTTTATGAGAAAACTTTGGTCTTTTTTTTCTATTTTCTTTCTGTACCTTTTTTGAAAAATCTGGAGGTGATGCAGAAAAACCAAGTACATATTCGTAATCAGCGCACCAAAATACCCTAGAATCAGCTATCAAATTCTAGAGAGGAAGTTATGACCCTCATTTTGCAGGCCTGTGTTATTAACTAATAGTGGCAGCCCTAATGTAATTCGTGTAAGCATTTTCGACCCACATAACTTCAAAGAATCACATTGAGTAAATTTACATACTCCACGTGTAAAAATCCTACAACTTGTACAATCCTGTCATTATCATCCGAGCCAATTCCCAACATTTTTTTTAGTTGGGGTCGGCTTTCTAGTCGTAACTATGATGCGGCTGAAATTCGGTATTTTTCCGTGGAGCGACTACCATCTGACCTCCACAACCAAATTGACGATATCGAAGTTCTATAGTTAGACTAGTTGGACTTTTGAGGGCTCCAACTAACCGTAACGACTGCCATAGATGTTAGTATGGCAACCGGGACCGACGGCTTAACGTGCTCTCCGAGGCACCCAGACTCCGAAACAAACATTTGTGATTGATCACACAAAGTATTTGGTCCGACCCGGGATTCGAACCCGAGACCATCTGCGCGTCAGTCGGTTACACTTCCGACCGCGCCACAGAGGCAGTCGCAAACTTGTACAATCCTGTATTAATATAAATTTGTATTATTATTATTATAATTTTAACGAATAACTTAATTTTTGATCCCACTAATTATTATATTTAAACATAAAAGTTTTTTAAAGATATTCTTCTTAATATGTAGGTGTGTAGCTAAACGGATCTGGCTAAAATTTGTTCAAGGAAAATGTCAGCCTCCATGGCGTGATGGATTCGATTCCCGCACGGTGCAATAATTTGTTTGCATGAATATGACTATTTGCATTGGTCTGAGTGTTTATATGTATAATAATTATACATACATACATACATACATACATATGGTCACGCCTTTATCCCCGAAGGGGTAGGCAGAGGCATAATATGTCCACATTTCACCTTTTTTTGTATAATTTGTCCCACGTAATAGGTGGTGAGCCGTATTGCCGTGTTTAAATGGACAGGCGCAGGTTGTGACTGCCTGCTGTTGAAATAAAGCCTTCAACTTTGCTTAACGACTGCCATTTTACTGGCAACCGGGACCAACGGCTTATCGTGCCTTCCGAAGCACGGAAACGCTCAAATAAATGTCACAAAGTGATCACATGAATGGTCACCCATCCATGGACCGGCCATAGTGAAAGTTGCTTACTGCAGTGATCGTTTACAGAACACTGAGTCCGCGGGGCCACGAGCGCTTCACGATCGTTCAATATCTTACACGCGACCTACATCAACACCTTTGGACCTCAAGCCATCCGATCCTGCTAGGCAGTGCATCCGCTAAATAACAAGCTAGGGTTTAGTACAGGTTTTCGTTTCAAGGTAGAAAGTTGGGCAACAGTCGATCTCGATAAAGTCAAAGTGCTAATATATAATACGAATATAATACGGTCTTACAATATAGTTTTTATCTAACTACTAGCTGTTGCCCGCGACTTCGTACGCGTGAAAATTGTTACAATGCCAATTTGATTGCTCTCTGCTTAGCCCCTAGGATATGAAGCGTGATAATATGTAACCTATTTTAACACCCTACCCCTAGGTAATATTTGTGCAAAATTTGAATCAAATCTATTGAGTACTTTTCGAGATCCTTCCGGACAAAGCAAAGCAAACAGACAAACAGACAAACAGACAGACAAAAATTTTTCTAACTATATTTTCGGCTTCGGTATCTTATGTTGAACACCCAGCAAGTATTTTTTTTTTTTAATTTTTCCAATGTACAGTTTTGACTTTACTATCATTTTATTATATGTATAGATTTACTTAAAATAAGTAGATATCTATTATAAAAATATGTTTTTATGTAAAATTGATCGTAGATAAAATATTAAATAGTGAAGTCGTAGGTAAAACTAGTCAAGTAATTTCATTCATGGAATATTATTAGCGATCAGTAGCAGGTGCATTTATGTATGAGAATTGTATACAATAACATTTCTCATACCTAAATATGCACCTGCATCATTATCATATTGCATTCGGCGAAGCTCGACAGCCGCGCGCGACGCGCGTAACGAGACCTCGCTGGGAGTGATGTGCCGACAAAGGCTTAGCGACGCGACGATCGTTTCATACGTGCTATGTAGGTTGCTATACTTAGGTTATGTAATATTTACTATATTGCACCACCACCTGTAATATTGATTGAGTTATAGATCAGTAATATTGAGAGTTTTAACGAGCGGAGTGAGTTAGAACTCTCAATATTACTCTACTGACCGCGGCGCGCAGTTCGACTATAACTCGCGCGCAGTATTGTCGTCGCGATCGACTTTTATTTGTGGTCGGAAATAAAACGATTAGTTTACACTCGAGAGTACGAATCTCGTGATGAATTACGCAGTGCGATAGTGGACGCCTTTGAAATAGTGAAAAGTGACAGAGACACATTGAATAAACTAAAAGACAATAGCCTAAAACGTGCCCGTTTGTGTATCGAACGTTTTGGACTCCATTTTGAGCAGTTGCTAAGGTACAGGGAAGTGTAAATAAACTGTGAATAGGTAGGTCTAGGTATTTAAGTTGATTATTTTGTAAATAGCTCCAATTTTTTAAATACGCCGGAAATACTCCCTATTTGTTCGTGTTTATTTTCATTATTATTACATAAACCTTATTAATTCACCGTAAAATAGAACAATATTAAAGTATTTCCGACGGTCCTAAGCCCGCGTAAAGTATGAAGGAGAAATTGGAGTCCTTTATTATTATCTAAGTACCTATTATTGTCGAAACGATGCATTCGGCCAATGAACTGATCACATGGAGACACGCGCCGCGGCGTAGGTACCTATGGGTTTCGGAGTTTCATTCATTGAAAAGTTCAATGAATAATCGAAGCGCTACTAATGTTTCAACTCGAACGAGTGATAAAGATTACATAGAAGTCATTTTTTTATTATAACCTGCACAGCTGTTTTGACACTCCGAAATGGTTCCATTATTGATTCCGAGTAACCCCCTCTCGGGTCCAGAACGACTATAAATTCAACCAGTAGATAAATTACCCGTCCAGGGTGGGAATCGAACCCACGACCTCAAGTTCTGAAATATATGCCGCATTAGGTGCATGATATCCACGGCCCGGGTGGTAGAGGAGACAGAGAATTTCATTGAAAGAAATAAAGAAAGAAGAATCGATTGCTGATTGTGAGAAAGAAGATTGCTGTTGCGGAACAATACCTAATCAATTTGTGTCATTCGTAAACTTATGTCTCAGACTTTGAACGTTTATCAGCTGTCTAGTTTCAACACCACGAGCTTAGAATAGATTTACTAGCATAAGTAGTTAATTTAAAATACTGAAACATTCAGACTACGCTGCCTCTTTCTGTAAGAAGATCAGGCTCGTGAAAGAGACGGCGGGGAGGGAGCGGGAGAGTGTCTTCGCTCAAGACTATCGTCCATCATGACCGGGGGCCTGATGTCGGTGAGGGGGCTGTTCACCGTCATTACAGGAGCAGGCCCTAGCTAGACGATAGCGTGACTTGAGAGATTCACGCACGCCTCTCTAAGAAGCGGAATAACACCCGGACATCCCTCCAAAGACGCGGGATAGGCCCCTAACCTCCCCTAGATGAGGCCGCAGTGGTACTCGTAGGTCTGTTGGGAGTTCTGGGGTATCCTTCCGAGGGCTTACCCGGGGCTCTCAACCATAGGTCGTAGTCGGTAGGAGACCGGCGTAGCATCCCTGTAGCATTTTCCTAACGTTAAAAAAATAGGTACCTACTTGATGCAGCTGCGACGTCTAGATTACCATGTCGTAGAAATAACATTACAGTGCAGTGCAAATATAATATGCGAAATAGTTCCTTTCCTATTATAAAATATTTTAAAACCAGTTTTATGTTGACGTTGTAACATAATCATATCAAGCTACATTAACTTAAGTACACTGGTACAGAACGGTTATTATAACCACGACAATCTTGAATTTAATTCTTTTTCAAAATTACAAACATGGTCTCCACTTTAGTAAAACAGGTGAGTAATTTTATTTAAGTTATACTTAGATACCATATTTTTCATTAATTTATAGATTTACGGAAATTAGAGGTCGTTATAATTTGAACAAAAATTCATTAAAAAATCAATTCTGATATCTCAAAAAAATGTAACTGGGTCAAATAGTTACCTACTCTGTTAGTGCAAAATCTAATAAATATTTTTTTGTACTTCTAAGGCGGCAGACAAGCTTTGGGTCCACCTGATGGTTGGTACTGTAGCCTATAAACGTATGCAACACCAGAGCCAGGCACAGTTTGTGACGGCCCACTCTTGAAATTTTTCTAGCCACCCACTAGGCCTTCAGGAACCAACTTGGCTTAACCCGCGAGTAAGCGCGCATGGATCGAAAAGACCCAGTAGGTACTCTTGTTTTTGAGCCGTACCTGTTTATGTATTAGTTCATTCGTATCATCGCGCTAAGTACTTTCAAGTAGCTTTTTTTTTGTTTATACCACTGGGGTGGCAGACAAGCATACAGCCCACCAGATTGACTGGTGGTCACCGTAGCCTATAAACGTTTTCAACACCAGAGGCGCTACACTCGCGCTGCCGACCCTACAAGAACTTTCTAGGCACCCCATACTGCCTAATTTTTACAGACTTTTTTCCTGTCTGACGTATCACTACAACAAAAAGTTAAAAGCGTCAAAATGTTTATGTCTGCCTGTCACACATTATAGGCCCCTAACGACATCTAATGAATTAGAAAAACTCAAAATTTAAGGCCATACCCACGGCTAACGACCTTGAGCATATGGGCGATATGACTCGCCAACATAGAGTAGCGCAACTACAGAGACAACAGAGTAAAAGAACTACGGAAGAAGAAGAAAAATAGTAGCGACAATGCGTTCCTCGCTTCACCAAATAAACAAGAAGCTGTGAGACGGTCTCACCCGACTGCCCCTCTCTAAAACGTTTACTGTGAGAGTTCAATCCGATTGACGTTGTCATTTTTGTTTTATTTCAAACTTTGAACAGATGATCCACGTGACCTAGTGACGTAGTTTAATGCAACAGAGTCACAGACTACAGACAAAGTCTCGCCATAAGCCCATCTGCACTCTATTTTATAGAGAGAGGCGAAAATAAATTAAAAAACAAAGGAACGTTTGTATTTCAATTTTCCTTTGTTTTTAAGTGTAAAAATACACTGCAAAAAATGTGATTGATTATTACGTAAAAATTAAATGTGACGAATTCACAGAGACGCATGTTCATATATTCATTGTTTTACGTAAATTATTACAAATCCAAACAAAAGGGGTCTTCCACTCGCTTAAAATTTTTGTTACTTTTGGAACAAAATTTCATTTCATTTTATTATAACAAACAAAAATAGTCGTAAACGCAGTTGCGAGGGTCAGCTAGTTATGTATAAATAAGAAGCGCTCGTGGCACCGCGGACTCAGTGTTTTGTAAACGATCACTGTAGTAAGCTCATTCACTATGGCCAGTCCTTGGATGGGTGACCATCCATGTGACCACTTTGTGAAGTTATTTGTTCGTGCCGTTTCCGTGTTTTGGAAGGCACGTTAAGCAACGGCTGAACGTGCCTTTCGAAACTTACGGGCAACCAAGACCAACGGGTCTTGGTTGCCCGTAAAATGGCAGTCATTAAGCCAAGTAGAAGGCCTTTTTGGCGGCTTGAATAATTTCAACAGCAGGCAGTCAAAACCTGCGCCTGTCTATCTCAACACGGCAATACAGCTCACCACCTATTACGTGGCACAAATTCTAAAAAGGTGAAATGTGGTGACATAATAATATGCCTCTGCCTACCCCTTCGGGGTTATCCCCGAAGGGGTAGGCAGATACATACATAAATACATACATAAATATGTATATTATGTATGTATGGTCACGCCTATAAAGGCGTGACCATATTTATGTATGTATGTAACTAGCTGACCCTCACAACTTCGTTTACGACGCTTAAGGTGCGTGAAAGGGGAGGTATTTCTTCATCAGACTCAGCAAGTGGTGAGTGAAACTGCACTGTTTGTTTTATCATAAAAGAACGTACACGTCGAGGGCGTGGATTGAATTGTTTTAGAATCTATTCTAAAATAATTTATTTCAGTTCACGCCTTCGGCGCGGACGAAATATTTAACTCTGGACTTAATCATTAAGCTCTTATAATAAAGCCAACACGCCGGTTTAGATTTACACTCACATTCAAAGGAACTCTTGAATTCTAGGTTTTGAGAAGTTGAGATGTCTCCAACTCCTGAACTTCCTCGGATCAATTTTCATTCAAATCAGTAGTTTCGGCGTGATACGTATTCGGAATACAGACGGACATGAAAATTTTAAATTTCATTTTGGCTTAAGTAGGTATCGATTAGAGAACGCGTTCTTTTTTTTTAAATAGCTTTCATGTTCAGACTCTCGACCCTCAACAGTTTTATTATTATGTATAGATATAGACTAGCAAGAAACTCGGCGGGTTATTCTTTTTAGTACTCTGCTTACTGTAATATAGACTTAAAAAATCATAACAAATTGTTTGAGAATCCAACAGAGCCAGCAGATCATTTCCAGACTTACTTGTCTAGCAAATAATTGAATACAATTTTTGGTCCCGAGCAGGATTCGAACCTGCGTCTTCTGGTTTGCCGGACCAGACGGCCTCACCATTGGACCAACGAGACACTGCTCTCGACCGTCAATTCCTTCACTTTATTACTTTAACCAAGTTGCCGGTAGATGGTGCCTACGTTACCCCAAGACGTAATATGCTGAAAAAATTGACGGTTAATATAAATAAATAAATATAAATAAATAACGGGTGTTTTTTTTAGAGGTATAGAACTTTAAGTTGGCCTAGCTGTTTTAACCGGCGGTATTTTTGTCAGCTGTAAAGTGATTTATGTTTAGTATGGTTTGGCATTTTAACATAAATAGACTGAAGCCTGAACAATGCTTCCAAATTGTGCAAATTTATTTTGAAAATCATGGTTCTTTCCGAAATGCGTATCGTGATTTTCATAAGCGAATTTTCTTTAGCGGTGCAGCTCACTTTTGGTTGAATGGATACATCAATAAACAAAACTGCCATATTTGGGGTGATGATGATCCTCAAGTGTATGTTGAGACACCGTTACATCCAGTAAAACTGACTGTGTGGTGTGCTTTATAGGCTGGTGGAATAATTGGTCCGTACTTCTTTAGAAACGATGCTGACCAGAATGTTACAGTCAATCGTGACTGCTATAGAGCGAAGATTACTGACTTTTTCGTTCATCAATTGAACAACCATGTTGTGCAGGAGTAGTGGTTTCAACAAGACGGCGCAACATGTCACATTGCTCGTGCCACAATTGATTTATTGAAGGAAACGTTTGGTAACCGCATAGTTTCACGTTTTGGACACGTGGATTGGCCTCCAGAGTCGTGCGATTTTACGCCACTTGACTATTTTCTGTGGAGATATGTGAAGTCGCTCGTCTACGCCGATAAGCCCGAAACGATTGACCACTTGGAGGATAACATTCGGAGCGATATTGTCGCTATACGGCCACAAATGTTGGGAAAGTCATCGAAAATTGGACCTCTAGATTAGACTACGTCCGAGCCAGCCCTGGCGGTTATATGCCAGAAATCATATTTAAATTATAATGCCAGAAGATTTCCTTTCGAATAAAGTCATTTCCATATCAATAAAAACAATCACCTTTGTTTTATTCCATTTCAAAGTTCTATACCTCGAAAAAAAACACCCTTTATATTCACGGACATTTCGCACAAGGCTATCTAATCCCAAAGTAAGCTAGGAATGACCTGCTTGTGTTATGGGTATAAGACCACGGATAATAATACTTATATACTTTTTGAATACATACATATTATACATAGAAACACCCAGACTCTTGAGACAAACATTTATGGGTCACACAAATATTTGTCTCCGGTGGGAATCGAACCCACGACCTCCAGCGCCGCAGGCGGTATCACTTCCGACTGCGCCACAGAGGCAGTCAAGTTGAGACCAGTGCAGTGTCTCAAAAAAAGCAGTGTGTTAATAATAACTGTAATATAAGTATTTTCATCAGTTAGCTATATCCCTTAGCACAAAGTTATAATAGCTTAAGTTGTGTGCGAATGTCCACAAATATTTCTTCATTTATTTATATTGAAATGATTAAGCATGACTACCTTTCGAAGTAATTTAATAAAACAATACAAAAAATAAATTGAAATGCATTATATTCTCATGCAATGCAGTATGCATTGTGTAACTCGGGCTCTGGCTCTGTTACACGCATTACTCTGTACATGAATGAAAATATAACATTTTACGAGAATATTTTGCAGACCAGAGCGACACACGTCCGTCTAGCAACACGACTCCCCCCGCACTAGATTTTCGGGCGAGCGCGGGGAAGCAAGCAATGTGATGTATTCTTTGAATACATTATTAGTTATAATTAGTTAAAACTTATACTAATTCAAAATTGAAGAAAACCATTTTAGAGGTCTATGTTTTCTTTAGTCTCTGATATAAATTTTATTATCATTCATTAATAAATAGATGTCATAAAACGTCTTCTTCAAAAAAAATATGGGCTATTTCAATGATGTTTCACTAATTATTTATAATAAATACACAATTTCTGATGAAACCATCTTTTGACACACATCTTTTAGATTTAAAATCTACTTTTGGCTGTCATTTTTCGTATACTAATACCGAGAAGAACGTCTTTATTTGCACCTCTTTTTCGCAAACTTTGTCAACCACTCCCCTTAATTCTGTTTCATCGACTGATGTGTGAAAGCCTATTAGAGCAACATCCAGAATCTCATTAATTATACATATAGGTACCTAATGCAACTACCTATTACTAAACTTGTATTTTCATGCGATGGCCTAGTCAATCTTTTATTATATTGATTATGGAAATTGACTAGGTATTAAAAAAAAACCAACGTACTTTTTACGGTTAAAGAATTGAGTTGCGAGACTTGACAATGAACGATCAACTTGTGTCAAACAAGTTGCTGGCGTTCCTGCAACAGAAGCTGGACTTGATGGACAAAGTTTCCGTATCCAGATCTGCTCTGTATATATCTGTTGGACATATTGGTCCAACACGCAGAGGCCGTTTGAGATTTTTAATGGATTGAGAAATGGAACCTCCACTGCCGACAATTCACACCCGCCTTATGTAGAAGAACGGCAATGGACTGCCTGCAATGGGAGTTTAACTATTGTAAAATAATGCTCACTACAAAATGGGCTGTTGTGATGGGTGTTAAATGGTCTGGTTCTTTTTTGACGCGGGGAATGTTTTGACGACCCATCATCCCAGCGGCGGGGCAGCTGAGACGGTGTGTGGGACTCCTGGCCTGGTCCGGAAACGGACCGTCCTACCCACTAAACCCCGCGGTGTTCCTCCTCACCCGGTACCCGGGCCGAGGGATATTAGGAAGATTATTCACCTCGACCCGGCTAGGGGCGCCCTGTTAATTCGGGGCTCTTCTCGGAGGAGCCAGATGGGCAGCTCTCCAGAGCTCTTCATAAAGTCAAAAACCACGCCCGCACCTTCACCACTATCGGTCGCCCCTCTATAAGCAGAGTGGGTAGAAAGCGGGGAGCGCGGGTGTGCTCTAATGGGCACCCCCCAGAACACAGAGGGGTTGCCCACCGCCATGTGACTGTTGGTGGTCGGGGTCCCCCGACCCGACGCCCATGGTCAAGAAACAATCGGGGGCATGCAGTGACTCCTTACCGCGGCGCCCCAAACTTCACGGAAGAGCGGGAGCATTACACGTCTCCCGCTTTGCCGCCATCACCTCGTCGACTGACGCGGCGACAGCGGCCCAGCTCCGCTGTTGCCGGCCGTGCCGCTATTCACGGCAGGCAGCAAGACACACCACCAAGTAACCCACAGATGGGTTGCTTCCGCCTCAGCCGGTATTAGCCAGAGTCGCAAAACTCCCCCATAGAGGAAGGGGAGTGGTCGCTACTCCGTTGCCCAGGATGTACCACGAGGAGGATCCGACCCATTGGGATTCCGAAGATGTTCGTAGGACCCCGCTTCGCATCCCTAAATGGTCTGGTTAACTTAGACTATTATTATTATTTTTTGCAAAATATTAAATAGTGTTTTGTTCTAATTGAATGTCAGCTATAATAATATAGTCAAAAAAAATTAAATTTTCACGTTCAGTTTATTGTATCAGACAAAGCAGGCTCCTAATCGGTGAAATTACCGTCGTGTTAAAATTTTATGGGAATACCGTGTCCATTATATTTATTACACACGATAACAATAAGTAAAATTAGTGAAATGTGAAGGTAAGGGCACAGTATATATATGTTGTTTAAGGGACTGTTTTGTACAAGTGTAACATCCTTGCGAGGTCTTACACGTGACTCCAGGTTGTAAAAAGTTGTGCGGCATCGCGAGGTTGTTAAAGGCGCTCCCTCACCGGGAGCATTCGCGGGAAAAGGCCCTCCCTCACCGGGAGCATTCGCGTGTAATGTAACATATTGGATTCGACTTTGAGCATAACATTACAGCCTACCTCCCTGACCGACGAGCATTCGCGTATAATGTAACATTATAGATTCGACTTTGAGCATTACGTTACAATACTATCTCCCTGACCGACAAGCATTCGCGTGTAATGTTACATTTAGCGCAACAAAAAAAGCGCATTGATGTTACAAGTTGTATCAAAACATTACACATTGTATCATTACAAGGCGCGCAAAGCGCATTGATGTTACAAGTTCTATCAAAATATTACCTACACATTGTATCATAACAAGGTGCGCATTGTAATGCTCGGTTCACTTCCTTCACTGATATAACCTCGTCTTGTATCATTACAAGGTGCGCATTGCTATGCTCGGTTCTCCTCGTTACATTACACGCAAATGCTCTCGATGAGGGAGCGCCTTATAATGTAACGTTACAGAGACACAAACTTTGAGCATTACGTTACAATACTATCTGTATTGTACATTACACGCGACTGCTCGTCGGTCAGGGAGATAGTATCATAACGTAATGCTCTAAGTGGAATCTATAACTAATATGTTATTATACGCGAATGCTCCCGGTGAGGGAGGGCCCTAAATCGCCCAAGTGCGAGTTAGATTCAAGCACGGATGGCTCCGCATCACAAAATGGCACAAAAGTTACGTACCTACGTTTTGTAGTACCAAACTTTTTCTTTTTAGTATTTGTTGTTATAGTGGCAGCAGAAATACGTCATCTGTGAAAATTTCAACTGTCTAGCTGTGTATGAGATAGTTAGAGCCTGGTCACAGACGGAAAACAGAGTCAAACAAACAAACAAAAAAATATTTATTTCACTCAGGTATATACAGATGCACTTGTAAAACGTCCCCAATACAAACCAAAGAATTACCACCAGTTCACAACGCGACCCACCTTTTTTTTACTTTTTTAACATGAGGGAATATGTTGTGGAACAGTACAAGTGCCGTTAATCAATATATGCAGCAGGTTCCACCTAGTGCCATCAATCAACAGTATTAATAATATGAGGGAATATCGTCGTGGATGCTATGCCGGACTCCTACCGACTAAAAAACCTCACGTAACCCTCAACAGCCTATGATTGGGAGCCCTGGGTAAGCCCTCAGAAGGATGTCCCAGGGAGAGAAACTGGCAAGTCTCAGTAATATCACAGTGCGGAAATTCTAGCTTGAATGTGTGCGTGTGACCAATAATGCCAAGCAAATGTTCCCTCAACACGTCCGTCAACTATAATGACAGCTGTGGCGCGGCAGGGAGTTGCCTATCTGTATGTAATACTAATAGATTATCTTTAGTAATAGCTCAGTTATATGAGAGAGTTCCGTTTTCTATTAAGGTACAGAACCCTAAAAATTACGGCGGTCCTCATAGATATGAATCAAGAGTAATGAGGGATGATAGGTACCCAATGAACTTAGTTTATTCCAATGATTATGTAGATTTCGTTTAGCAATTTAAAAGGTTATTCTTATCATATTTATTTTTACAACAATTAAAAACCAGTTACTTTATACCAGTTATTAGATTCGACTTTGAGCATTACATCATACCTAGCTACAGCCTACCTCCCTGACCGACGAGCATTCACGTTTAATGTAACATTATAGATTCGACTTTGAGTATTACATTAGGTGAGGGAGCGCCTCTAGACCGTTGATGTGGCAATACGGCTCACAGCCAAATACGTGGGACAAGCTCAAAAAGGAGAAATGTGGGCATATAATATGCCTCTAACACCCCTTAGGGGATAAAAGGTGTGATCATAATGTATGTATGTATGTTCCCTGGAGATTAAAAATCTACTTTTGGCTATCACTTTTTCGTTTACTTATGCCGACAAAAATTATTTCATTTGAACTCTTCTTCATCATTAGATAAAAGAGACCCCTTTACAAGAATAATCATATTCTGAATAGTTCTTTATCTTAACCTCTATTTTGATTTTTTCAGTCTTTTGTCATATCTGGAGTGCTACTGACGACGGTGGAATTAGGAATGTTTTTAGGCATGACTACGAGTCTATTGCCTTCACTTGAGGATCCTCAGTCCGCCATAAAAGCGAGTCTTGAAGTGTCTTCATGGATTGGTGAGTTCAGTCGATTCAGTTTTAATGTCAACTAACACTAGTAATGTCATGTTATATCTTCTGGTAGGAACGAAAACGGCCAATGAAATCAATACATAACACAGAGTAATTTAATACATTATTAATACCTACTTACGTGTATTTGTGAGTATGAGGCTGCTATGGTTTGAAGTGAAAACGAGGCGACATTCACCGCTGGCGCTGTAGTGAGCGAAAACGCGACATAATTAGTTTTTTTCTGAGTACCTAGGTATTTATTGTGTCTAAGCAGAACCAAAGAATGACTAATAGTAGGTAGGTAGGTACTACAGAACGCCTTAAATATCTTTAAAGGCACAGCCATTGTAGTTCATTCATTAGTTTCTTCAGAAATCTCATGGTTAATGTTTTGATCATCATTGTATGATCTACAATTTACTAACCGTTTTGCTGAAGTATAAAAAATAATTTTTTGCAACCTTGAATTTGCACACATGGTATTTTGGATGACTTTTCACAATTTTATGAAAATGTTGTCCATATCTTTCATGCGATGTACCTAGGGGAACATGGGCATCAGTGGATCACGGGGAACAGTGGATCATTTGTTATAACTTTGTGCCTAGGGCACCCACACATGTACACATCGAAGCTCCCGTGCCCGGTATGTATCTGTGACAACCGGTAGAAGAAAGCACCATATCTTCTCTCAGCCAGTCCATGACCGCCGAGAAAAGGGTCCCGGCTAGGTGTCATGCCGCCTCACCTAAGATCGTGCGATATCCCCTTATCACCCTGAAGGCCATCGCCCTCTGCGGTCTAAGTAATCTAGCCGCATTGCTGGCCGTCAGGGTCTTCACCAATACGAGGGCCCCGTACAGGGCCATGCTCCGCGTCCAAACCTGCCACGAGGACCTGGCGCTGTTACCGAACTACAATACTTATCGAAGTTCCCATGCCCGGTAAGTATCTGTGACAACCGGTAGAAGAAAGCACCATGTCTCCTCTCCAGCCACTAGTACATGACAGGTCTGACCGCCGCAATTGTGGCGAATCCCCCCATTGGTTGCTCAAGTCACATCTTCCACGTTTCCTCGTTTTCCTGGTGGAGCTGGGACCACCGAGCTTTGATTTCGCGAGACGCAGGCCCGTGGCCCCGCTCCAGCGCCTCATTGCGCGGTTGCGCCATTCAAATAGTGGCGCAAGGGCTCTCGCTTCCAGGTCCCATGGAATGGTCCCGGGTAGGAGACATGCCGCCTCACCTGAGATCGTGCGGTATCTCCTTATCACCCTTAAGGCCATCGCCCTCTGCGGGCTAAGTAATCTAGCCGCATTGCTGGCCGTCAGGGTCTTTACCAATGCGGGGGCCCCGTATAGGGCCATGCTCCGCACGATCCCGAGGTACTGTCTTCTGTAGGGAGCGTTGGGTGGGTCCCCTGATGTCAGGCATCAGTCGCGAGAGTGCGGCTGATGCCCCCCTCAGTTTTGGGATCAAACTTCGGAAGAGGTATCCGAAGTTCCACTGGCTATCCATACTACCCCTTATGATCCACTGTAACTCAAACCCCGATTCAAGGTAACCCATACATGTTCCACAGTGGATCAATTCCCTCTCGAAGAAAAAACCGTTTTCTGACATATATTAATTTATTAATGAGGTATTTAAAAAGAGAAACTTAAAATTTAATTATGCTTTTACGTATTACATGCAAAACTTCTGTTATTGAAGCAAAAATTTACGTCAAAAACAGCTTCAAAAAAAAGTGATCCACTGATGCCCATGTTCCCCTACTCATATTGTTTAATGTTAGTCACCGGAGTTTCTTTCTTTTTGTTTTCAGCTGCTACCTTTAGTATGGCTTTCATACCTGGCTGTCTCTTCTCATCATACTGCATGGACCGCTATGGACGACGAATCACATTTATTATGACCTTAATTCCTGGGGTGAAAGGACTTCTACTAATGTACTTCGCAACAAACGTCTCCTGTCTAATAGCTGCCCGATTTTTCCAAGGTATTACAGCGGCTGCATGCTCAATATTAGGAGCAATTGTCATAGGCGAATATTCGTCTCCTGTAAATCGTGGCATGTTCCTGAATTTAAAAACCGCTGGAATATATTTAGGAAGTGGCATTGCCCATTTACTTGGACACTATTACGACTGGAGATCAACGACACTGATTACTTTGCTATTATTTGTATTAAATTTTGGGGTGGTCTGGATGTGGCCTGAAAGTCCACCATGGCTGGCTTCTAAAGATGAATTTGAGAAATGTGAAAAAACTTTCTATTGGCTACGAGGAAAATCAGAGCAGTCAACAAAAGAGTTGAAAGAGATGGTAAAAGCTCAAAGAGACCGCTCAAAAGACAACAATCAGGTTATGTCCAAAAATATCTTGACAGTCATCCGTAAATTGGGTAGAAAAGACTTTCTTCTGCCAGCTCGGATATTGTTCTTTAGTGCAATTTTATTAGAGACCTGTGGTCGACACATTTTTCCAGCTTATGGAGTTCAGATTATTTCTGGAATGTCTGAACCTCAGAGTTCTATTTATTATACATTTAGCTTAGATATCTTGATAACTTTGAGTTCTTTATTCTCATCTGTATTAATCAGAATGTTTAAAAGGCGACAATTATTATTCATTACTGGAGCAGCATCATTTTTCATATTAATGGGATCATGTGGATATTTATATTTGGTATCTATTTCTATGATTTCAAATGTGGCATGGATACCTATAGTTTTATTTGGATTGTACTTAACATTAGTTAATTTTGCCTGTGCTCCCATACCTCTTGCGTTGTTGGGCGAATTATTTCCTTTAGAACATAAAGCTATTGGTACATTGTTTGGGGGACTTTTTATATCCATAGTAAGTACAATTTTGTTAAAAATCATTCCAATTTTATTGGCTACAGTCAAGATATATGGTACTTTTATTATTTTATGTATAGCCATGGCTATTTCGTTAGTGTTTTTATATTTTATATTGCCAGAAACCAAGGATCGAACTTTGCAAGAGATTGAAGATTATTTTAATCATGGATCCTTTAATGTTAAAGATCGCTCACTAGAGGATGCAGAAGTAGAAATGAAAATGATTCCATGATCAGGCATAAATCTTTTTAAAATTTACTACTAAGGTGACGTTCAAACTTCCGGTTACCTGTTGAAAACTGTTTACATTGGTTGTATTTGCAAAAACAGAGGCACTACACTCGCGCTTCCGACGATTTTGAAGAACCCTATAGGTACTGTAGGCGTTAACTATCATTAAACCAATTGTGAACCTTTCGATCTAATTAGAAACCAAGTTTCGAAGTAAGGATAATAATATATCGTATAGGTACGTTCTCTGATAGATGATTTATGTGTACTCAATTTGAGTGTAGTAGTTAGGTTACTCTATAGGTAATAATACGCGCGCAAAGTAGAATGCGTAACCTTGTCATAGAAAATGGAATATGACAGATTTCAAGTACCTATAGCGTTAGCAAAAAAGGTTCCGCAGTCTTCTCGTTGCGCGTGATAGATTGCTTGTATCTAGGTAAGTTATTTGGTTGACCGTACTGTTCATAATAATATGGCAACACGTTAAAGGCCCTCCCAAGGGGTACCTTTAACGTGTCGCCATGTTATTATGAACTCCCCTTGATTAGATTCGACTTTGAGCATTGCGTTACAACCTACCTCCCTGACCGACGAGCATTCGCATGTAATGTAACATTTGGTATAGATTTTTCGTATGTCAGCGCATTGATGTTACAAGTTGTATCAAAACGTTACACATTGTACCTATCATTACAAGGTGCGTATTGTAATGCTCGATTCTCCTCCTTTACTGATGTAACCTCGTCTTGTATCATTACAAGGCGCGCATTGTAATGCTCGGTTCTCCTCCATCACTGCTGTAATGCTCGACCTGTAGCGTTATACATTACACGCCAATGCTCCCGCGGTGAGGGCGCGCCTTTAGAAGGAACAATTATTTATTGTTCGGTAAAAATTTTAATATTTTGTAGTTGTGGCAGCACTTTGTAACAATTAGCAAACATGAAAAATTTTTGATCCGTTTCGAGGCAGTTTTTGAGAAACTATGGTACCTACTAATTATTAATATTGTTTCATACCATAACATAATAGATATAAAATTGTAGAATAATTGTATAATAACTATGATCAGGTGCCAAAATTATATGCGAGATGCCCAATTAGGCCACGGCAGCTCAGTTGCTGCAAAAAAATTGTATGGGGATACCCCCTATATTTTAGCTTTTTTTTATTTTAAGATTTTTCCTACGCTTACCTACACACAATTACCGAGCTGGATTCCAAATTTCATCCTTCTAGGACATCTGGAAGTAGGTTACATTTAGGTACTAGGTATATGTCAGTCAGCCAGTCAGTCAGTGCTAAAATATACGATTTCTTGACCTTCATATCTTTATAACCGTTTGAGCTAGCTTCATGAAATTTGGGCTTCGAGATGTCCTTATGGATATAATTTATCACACGTAGTTTTATGTGTTAAGTTCCAACCGCTGGATCCCTGTGGGAGCAAAAAAGCGACCGTGGTTCAATCGGCTCTGCAGAGAAGCTTTGATGCTGAAAGAATCTGCCTACAGAGCCTGGACCACGGCTCGTGCAAATTCAGATCCTAACATCTATGAGGTGAAACGCAAATTAAATGCCGCCTCGAGGGCCAGCAAAAGAGCGATTGTCAGGGCTAAATTCGATTGCGTCGGCAGAATTGGTGAGCGGCTAGCAGGGTACAATTCTGGTCGTTTGCCAAAGCTGCCGAGGGAAACTTCTGTCAGTCAGGTTTACCACCTTTGCTTAAACCCGACGGTACTCTCACAGCTCGCCTCTGCACCGAGTCAAATGGACGAAGCTGATATTCAGGTGCTCCCGCCCAGAGGTGACAGCACTACTCCATGTGTGGCCGCACTTGCGACTTATAGAGAAGCAGTGTTTGCGCCGCAGTAAAGCACCGCCGCGCCCTGTCCCTGGCACTCTGGGCCGTCTGGCCCAGAGTGCCAGAAGGCCGACCTTCTGGGTTTTCTATTTGCCTCTAACTCGACCATGAGCGACGGGGGTGCTGTGCCGCCTGACGTTCCGTGGTGTGGAACTTCCATGCCGGAAGTTAAATTTACGCAGCGGGACGTTCGACGGGTGCTTCGTTCTCTGGACGTTCATAAGTCGAGTGGACCGGACGGTATACCCGCGGTGGTACTTAAGCAGTGTGGTCCAGAGTTGTGTCCGGTACTTACACGTCTTTTCACGCTTTCATATTCCATGCGACAAGTCCCGGCGTCGTGGAAGATCGCGTATGTGCATCCTGTGCCCAAGAAGGGTGATAGGACCGACCCGGCCAATTACAGGCCTATAGCCGTCACCTCCCTATTGTGTAAGGTGATGGAGCGTGTAATTAATACACAGCTCCTGAGGTACCTTGAGGAAAACGACCTGCTCAGTGACCGGCAGTACGGTTTCCGTCACGGTCGCTCGACGGGCGATCTTCTCGTGTGCCTCACACACCGATGGGAGACGGCTAGGTCTGGCACCGTAGTCTTCTTAAAAAAATGCCTTTGTACGGACTGACCGAGAGATTATGCGGATGGATGTCCAGCTTTTTGGCCGGTAGAAGCATCAGGGCTGTTGTCGACGGCAGCTGTTCTGACTGCATGGCCATTAACGCTGGAGTACCGCAAGGGTCAGTGTTGTCCCCTACTCTGTTTCTGCTGCATATCAATGACATGTTGTCTATTGACGGCATTCATTGTTATGCAGACGACAGTACGGGGGACACTTGTTACACAGGCCGCCCCGGTATCTATCGGGACGCAGTGGAAGAAAGTCGTGAACAGCTTGTGTCTGTAATCGAGGCTACTCTTACTAGAGTGTCCGATTGGGGTGGACAAAACCTTGTCCAGTTCAACCCTTCGAAGACACAGGCGTGTTTCTTCACCGCTAAGAAAGCCCCAATTACTGTAGCGCCACAATTCCAGGGCACATCTCTTTCCATTTCTAAAAGTATAGGGATCCTTGGTGTTGACATCTCCAGTGACGTTCAGTTCCGCAGTCATTTGGAGGACAAGGCCAAGCTGGCGTCCAAGAGGCTCGGTGTGCTCAACAGGGCGCGGCGGTGCTTTACTGCGGCGCAAACACTGCTTCTCTATAAGTCGCAAGTGCGGCCACACATGGAGTAGTGCTGTCACCTCTGGGCGGGAGCACCTGAATATCAGCTTCGTCCATTTGACTCGGTGCAGAGGCGAGCTGTGAGAATTGTCAACGAACCTATAGTGACAGGTGGTGTTGAACCTCTTCGCGACAGGAGAGACTTTGCCTCCTTATTCGTGTACTACCGCCTGTAGGTACAACGGTATGTGCTCTTAGGAATTGTTTGACATGATGCCCACGGCTACGTTCTATCATCGCACCGCTCGCCATAGACAGGGATTTCATCCTCACACTCTACGTCCGCAGCGTTCGAGCACGGTTAGATCCGATAGGGGTTTTCTTCCGCGAACGCTTAGGTTGTGGAATGATCTTCCTGCCTCGGTTTTCCCAAACGCCTACAGTATGGGGTTCTTCAAAAGGGGTCTAAGAAGGTTTTTATAGGGTCGGCAGCGCGAGTGTGGCGCCTCTGGTGTTGCAAACGTTCATAGGCTGCGGTGACCACCAGTCCTTCTGGTGGGCCGTATATGCTTGTCTGCCACCTTAATGGAATATAAAAAAAAAGTGGCACCAAGTGGTTCGTGTACCTAATATTACACTCGGCGCTGGCTAGCCAGTTCATTTCCTTGATCTTGGGAAGTAGGTTAGATTTAGGTACTATATGTCAGTCAGTCAGCGCTAAATTATACGATTTCTTGACCTTCATATCTTTATAACCGTTTGAGCTAGCTTCATGAAATTTGGGCTTCGAGATGTCCTCATGGATATAATTAATCACACGTAGTTTTATGTGTTAAGTGGCACCAAGTGGTTCGTGTAATATTACACTCGGCGCTGGCTAGCCAGTTCCTTTCCTTGAACTTGGGAAGTAGGTTAGATTTAGGTAGGTACTATATGTCAGTCAGTCAGTGCTAAAATATACGATTTCTTGACCTTCATATCTTTATAGCCGTTTGAGCTAGCTTCATGAAATTTAGGCTTCGAGATGTCCTTATGGATATAATTAATCACACGTAGTTTTATGTGTTAAGTGGCACCAAGTGGTTCGTGTATTATTACACTCGGCGCTGGCTAGCCAGTTCCTTTCCTTGAACTTGGCTTGGCACGCCGCGTGTCTAGATGATGGTTATTATAAACTACCTGTGGTGTGGTTTAGAAAATTGGAAGATAATGTATAAAAGTACTTAGGTACAATATTCTGCTGAACAATTTGTAAAGATTGTTTGTGACCCGTGTTTCTATGAATTGTAATGACGGAGATAGACATTGATGAAATTAGATTATTTAATGTTAAGGATGTGATTTTGAAAAGAGTGGCCGTAAGTTTTGTTGCTTGGCTCCTATTATTGACTTGCAAATCTGGCGGTAAATGTACAATTAGAGATCTTGACGGGAATAAAGATATTTTATCTTATTTTCATTTCATTACTGGTAGGTAAACTAATACCCATCTTACATATCTATATATGCCTCTGGTTACCTTTTCGGAAAAAAAAGGCGTGACCTTAGAGTATAAATAATAAGGTAAATACTCTAAGGGCCTGACCGATATTATCTATGTATTTACGTGCTTTACGAAAGGAATCTATAGGCGCTTCTAAACTGTCGTGGCCACGTAAGTACGTACGCTGAGATTGGTCCTAATATAAATTGTTATTGTTGCATTTATGTAGTAAAAAGTAGTAAGTCATACAAATATAAACATAAAAGTTATACGTGACGACATTGAAGCGATTCCACTCTCTTCTGAACACATGTTTAACCCCCAAATGTTAGCCAGTTACATACAAAAGATTGGCGGCATTGAGAAGCTAGTTCACAGATTCGTTCAAAGTCACCTTTTGCTTCTACATCACGAGAAAACTTCTTTCGCAATACACGACGGAACAAACCAAAACAACAAGGCCGAGGGGCGTGATTTCGATCAACGCGACAAGAGAAAGAAAGGGGGAGGGCGAAAGAATCAGGGTACCAGTATCAGGCACAAATGACTCGGAACGGCTTCTGGGCGGCTGTATGAGGTTTTATCGGGAGGTTTGGGTCAAATTTGATGAATCCAAAACAATCCTTGCTTTGATTTCTTCAGCTCGCATTCCATTCAATCAAAAACCACACCTAGTATAGCCCATACCCGACGTTTTGCGAAAGTACCAAACTCCAATATCTTCAATATGGTATTTAGAGGTTCAAGCCATGATTTAAAGCGGCATTTATTTCCCCGCTTTTTATCATAACAAAGAGCAACGGCAAAAATCGTGTCATTTTCAATTTGAAAGCGTTAAACCATCTGTGGTGAAAACACCGGGAAATCACGGCCGAGTGTCAGCACTGCGAGGACCGCAGCGATGACACGGCGCTCCACACGCTGTTGGAGTGCACGGCGTGGGCGCAACAGCACCAGGTCCTCGTAGTGGGTGTGGACGTGGACACTCTCTCACTCGAGACCATGGTGCAAGCCATGCTCTCCAGCGGGAGTAAGTGGGACTGCGCCGACCTGGTGAAAGAGACGGCGGGGCGGGAACGGGAGGGAGCAAAACTCGACATCAGCAGGCCTCCGTCACTCGCTCAAAACCGCGCGCTATGTAGGGTAGACTGGGTACGGTAGAAACATTTTTGCGTTTATCGGGCATAGCATCGGAATTTGTTAAGTTAGCGATGAAAGAAATGTATTAAACAAAAGACCTTTTATCTGTCTTCTAATGGGCAATGTTATTTGAAATCACTTTATATTAGTTTTCTGTGTAAAATTGTGTTGAAAAAAAACGGTAATTTGTTTTAACCGTCCACATGTCAGGGTCGGTTGAAACAGTGCTTGGGGTCAAATGAAACACATGCAAATAATACACAATATTATAAGTTATCACGTTTTATTAGAAAAATAACAAAAACAAACAGTAAAGAACTACTCTAATAATATTTTAATGGTACAGATGAAAATTACAAATATTTTTTTAGTAATATAGTATAGTCTTTGTTGATACTTATAACCAAACAGTATTTTTATCAGCCTTTGAAGTTTTACATCAAGTACAACTTAAATGAAATTATAGTAAGATTTTCTTGACAGTAATATTTGCAATATTGGTAATTTGCGATATTGGTAATTTTTTTAACTATCAACAAAACAAAAATCGAACTAAAAAAACAAAATCCCGATTTTACATCTTCATATGCTTGTTTACATGTTGATAAGTCGGCCCGACATTTCGTAGTCTTTCTTTGGCGTACCCTTGGCATCTGAGAAACAAGAAAATTGAATAAATAAAATGTTTCAAACGTAACCACAAATAATGTTTCAACTGTCCCCAACCCCCCGATTGGTATAAAAAGTTTCACAGTTAGAATTATTACACATTTAATTAAAAACTAATGATACTACAATATTCTACAAACTTCAATTAAAACGAAAGAAAACTCTCAATACTCTAACTTTATACAAAATCTAAATATTTGCAAAAATGTAAGAACAAAAATACTTACTTGTTCGTCAAAAAACACAATGGGGCCTCCTATAGCCAAGCACAGCGCCCGTAGAACAACGTGATACTAAAATTCGTGTTTTGGCTTGTAACCCGCTTCATACTCCCCTTGGACCCCTCACCTCATCACGCACTGTTTACGAGATATTCGCGTTGTTTCAACCGTCCACCGTTTTAACCGTACCCAGTCTACCCTACCTACCGCTTGGCATCTCCCTGGGGATACAACTGGAAGAGGGCTGCCGAACGCCGGACTGAGCGCTCGCATCGCACCGCACCGCACGTTTCCCGCGCTTACGCTTCGAAATGCCGAAACCATGTAATTATTGTGCAGTGGATGGGTGTAATAGTACAAAAACAATAGAAAATTTGTCGTTTTTAGGGTTTCGTAGCCAAATGGCAAAAACGGAACCCTTATAGATTCGTCATGTCTATCTGTCTGTCTGTCCGTCCATGTGTCACAGCCACTTTTCTCCGAAACTATAAGGCCTATGCTATTGAAACTTGGTAACTAGATGTATTCTGTAAACCGCATTAAGATTCTTATATAAAACTAGAAAAAAAGCAGTAAATTTTGGGGGTCCCCATACTCAGAACTGAAACTCAATTTTTTTTCATCAAACCCATAGGTACGTGTGGGGTACCTATTTATGGATAGGTCTTCAAAAAAGCTATTGAAATTCCTAAAACCATTCTTTTCTAAAGTGAATAGTTTGTGCAAGAGCCACTTCGACAGTGGAAAAATGTGTGTCCCTCCCCCTCTAACTTCTAAACTAAGAGAATGATAAATCTAAAAAAAAAAAAAGACGTGTGGCACTCGGGGACTGCCGCGGTAAAGCTATTACATAGTATTTTTTATCAACTATGCTAGTATAATTATTTCTATATAAGAATACTAGCTGATGCCCGCAGCTTCGCCCGCGTAAAATTTGTTCCCGCGGGAAGTTATTCCCGGGATAAAAGGTAGCCTATGTGTTATTCCAGACTATAATGTATCTCTGTACCAAATTTCAGCCCGATCCGTTCAGCGGTTTGAGCGTGAAAGAGTAACAAACATCCATACTCACAAACTTTCGCATTTATAATATTAGGAAGACTAGACATTTTATTATAAAGGGTGTTTTTTTTAGAGGTATAGAACTTTGAAATGGAATAAAACAAAGGGGATTTTTTTGATTGATTTGAAATTGACTTTATTCGAAAGACAATTTTCTGGCATTATAATGTAAATATGATTTCTGGCATATGACCGCCACGGCTGGCTCAGACGTAGTCTAATCCAGAGGTCCAATTTTCGACGACTTTTTCCAACATTTGTGGCCGTATATCGGTAATAACGCGCCGAATGTTGTCCTCCAAATGGTCAATCGCTTCGGGCTTATCGGCGTAGACTAGCAACTTCACATATCCCCACAGAAAATAGTCAAGTGGCGTTAAATCGCACGATCCTGGAGGCCCATCCACGGTACCAAAACGTGAAACTATGCGGTTACCAAACGTTTCCTTCAATAAATCAATTGTGACACGAGCTGTTGCACCGTCTTGTTAAAACCACAACTCATGTTTGTTCAATTGATGAACGAAAAAGTCAGTAATCATCGCTCTATAGCGGTCACCATTGACTGTAACGTTCTGGTCAGCATCGTTTTTAAAGAAGTACGGACCAATTATTCCACCAGCCCATAAAGCACACCACACAGTCAGTTTTTCTGGATGTAACGGTGTCTCAACATACGCTTGAGGATTATCATCACCCCAAAAACGGCAATTTTGTTCATTGACGTATCCATTCAACCAAAAGTGGGCTTCATCGCTAAACAAAATTTGCTTATGAAAATCGCGATACGTTTTTCGGACAGAACCATGATTTTCAAAATAAATTTGCACAATTTGAAAGCGTTGTTCCGGCGTCAATCTATTCATGTTGAAATGCCAAACCAAACTAAACATAAATCACTTGACAGTTGACAAAATTACCGCCAGTTAAAAAAGTGGTGCCAACTTAAAGTTCTATACCTCTAAAAAAAACACCCGTTATTACTAGATGATGCGCGCGGCTTCGCCCGCGTGAAATTTGGTAACCGTTCCCGCTTCCCGTGGGAACATTTTCCTGGGATAAAAAGTTGCCTATGTGTTATTCCGGACTATACTCTATACTTGTACCAAATTTCAGCTACATCCATTCAGCCGTTAGAGCGTGATTGAGTAACAAACATCCAAACATCTAAACATCCAAACATCTTCTCAAACTTTCACATTTATAATATTAGTAGGAAGTAGGAAATCAATAAAATACCAAAAAAAAAATTCAATCAATAATAAAATTTTAAAACAATCAATTTGATTATACGGACATGATTGTTTTAAAATTTTATTATTGATTTAATTTTTTTTTTTGGTATTTTATTATTATAATTATATAGATTAAGTAATAGGGTGGAATCCGTGGAATCGATTTATCTCAATTTGATTTTAAGCTGTTTTTGTGTGTGACGTTTTAATTTCAGTATACTGTTTTGGTTTTCAGATACAATTTTATGTTGTTAAATGAAATAAATATTGAATTGTAGTATAATAAGTAAGATTTTAAGGCCTATGTTCAACAAAGTAAAGTACCAAGTACCTACTTGACTGTCGACATTTGGGCTTTTGGACTTTTGGACTGTTGGACTGCTGGACTTTTGGACTGTTGGACTGTTGGACTTTTGGACTTTTGGACTTTTGGACTTTTGGACTTTTGGACTATTGGACTATTGGACTTTTGGACTTTTGGACTTTTGGACTTCTGGACTTTTGGACTTTTGGACTTTTGGAATTTTGGACTTTAGGACTTTTGGACTTTTGGACTTTTGGACTTTTGGACTTTTGAACTTTTGGACTTTTGGACTTTTGGACTTTTGGACTTTTGGACTTTTGGACTTTTGTACTTCTGTACTTTTGGACTTTTGGACTTTTGGACTTTTGGACTTTTGGACTTTTGTACTTTTGGACTTTTGGACTTTTGGACTTTTGTACTTTTGGACTTTTGGACTTTTGGACTTTGAACTTTTGAACTTTTGGGACTATTGGGACTTTTGGTACGACTTTTAAGTCCAAAAAGGCCAAAAGTCCAAAAGTCCAAAGTAAAAAGTCCAAAGTCCAAAAGTCCAAAAGTCCAAAAGTCCAAAAGTCCAAAAGTACAAAAGTACAAAGTCCAAAGTTCTTCAATCCTAACGTACAACAGTCACGGATAACCAGGATAGGATTGACGAATCGAACTCCTCATCGGAGGAAATTTGGATGTAGGAGAAGAACAATATCTGTACCCTCCAGATTCTTATTTGCCTGCCTCGGTGGCATTAGGTAATATAACTGACTGTCGCGCTGGGGTCCTGGGTTCGATTCCCGGGCAGGCCAAAAAATCGTGGGATCTACCAATGTTTGTTTCGAAGATTTGATGTTTTCTAAGTATAATATGTATAAATAAATAGATAAATTCTTTATTGCCATTAATTGTGTACATACATGAAATTGGAATTCCCTGATACCTGCGCTAGTACAAACTGTGTTGCAGATATCAGTGTTCTCCCCCAAAATATTGACACTTGACAATATGTTTACACAGAACTATTAAAATATTAAAATTGTTTCCTACTAACTTATAAACTTATAATAATTTTAAATAGAGAAAATTATAAAATACTAGCGGTACCCTGCCACGCTTCGCTGTGACTTTTTTATGGTGGTTTTATGTACCTATGAGAAATGAGTAACAAACTAAATGATGGGTATATTTAAAAAAAATGTGTGCGTGTACTATCGTACACACGTAAGAAGTGAAACTTCTTCATGACCTTATTTTTCGAAAGAAATATCATGAAATATACGTAGGAGTTATTAGTCCAAAAGTTCAAAAGATCAAAAGTCCAAAGTCAAAAAGTCAAAAAGTCCAAAAGTCCAAAAGTCCAATAGTCCAAAAGTCCAATAGTCCAAAAGTCCAATAGTCCAAAAGTCCAAAACTCCAAAAGTCCAAAATTCCAAAACTCCAAAACTCCAAAACTCCAAAATTCCAAAACTATAAAAGTATAAAAGTCCAAAAGTCCAAAGTCCAAAAGTTCAAAACTCCAAAGTCCAAAGTCCAAAACTCCAAAACTCCACAACTCCAAAACTCCAAAACTCCAAAACTCCAAAACTCCAGAACTCCAGAACTCCAGAACTCCGAAACTCCGAAACTCCGAAACTCCGAAACTCTGAAACTCCAAAACTCCAAAGTCCAAAAGTGGAAAAGTCCAAAAGCCCAAAAGTCCGAAACTCCGAAACTCTGAAACTCCAAAACTCCGACACTCCGAAACTCCAAAAGTCCAAAAGTCCAAAAGCCCAATAGTCCAAAAGGCCAAAGTCCAAAAGTTCAAAACTCCAAAGTCTAAAATTCTAAAAGTCCAAAACTCCATAACTCCAAAATTCCAAAACTCCAAAACTCCAAAATTCCATAAATCCAAAACTACATAAGTATAAAAGTCCAAAAGTTTAAAGCTCCAAGAGTCCAAAGTCCAAAACTCCAAAACTCTAAAACTCCAAAACTCCAACTCCAAAAGTACAAAAGGTCAAAAGCCCAAAACTCCAAAAGTCCAAGCGTCCAAAAGTCCAAAAGCCCAAAAGTCCAAAAGTGCAAAAGTGCAAAAGTCCAAAAGTCCAAAGTGCAAAAGTCCAAAAGTCCAAAGTCCAAAGTCCAAAGTCCAAAACTCCAAAGTCTAAAAGTCTAAAATTCTAAAAGTCCAAAACTCCAAAACTCCATAACTCCAAAACTCCAAAACCCCAAAATTCCAAAAGTCTAAAGTCCAAAACTCCAAAATCCCGAATGTCCAAAAAGTTCAAAAATAACTTGCAAAACATATCTGACCTTTTTATTAGGTAAGTAACTCTTTCATTATTCTGAATGCAAGGAGGCCGCAATCAAACTTCTCTTAAAAAAACATCAATTTGGTAGGTACCTTCTAAATAGGTTGTTTATAATTTTTTTTTTTTAGAATTTTTTTTTTAGTATTTAATTCATTATTTGCGAAAATAGGTTACAGTGGTGTTACATTACAATTGAGCTTCTCCATCTTCCACCCGCAGGCTTGCAAATATTAATTTCATTATTTCATCATCACGCCTTTTATCCCCGAAGGGGTAGGCAGAGGCATATTATATACCCACATTTCACCTTTTTATAACTTGTCCCACGTAATACGTTGTGAGCCGTATTGCCGTGTTTAAAATGGACAGGCGCAGGTTGTGACTGCCTGCTGTTGAAATAAAGCCTTCAACTTGGCTTAACGACTCCCATTTTACTGGCAACCGGGACCAACGGCTTAACGTGCCTTCCGAAGCACGGAAACGCTCAAATAAATGTCACAAAGTGATCACATGGATGGCAACCCATCCATGGACCAAATATTAATAGAAGGTAATAATTTCAAAGTATATTTTGTTTTGAAGCTGGCAGCATATAATTTAAAAAAAACGACCAGCGCCATCTATTGGTAAAATCACTTTTTCAAGCTATTTTATGCCTATTGCTGTTATGATAAAAGTGTATAAAGTAGCCTAAAACCATCTCTGAATCCTATTGTATATCGTGTCCAATTTTGAGCTCAATCGATCCATTAAATTTTGAGTTTTTAATAGATACTTAAACGCACACAACATTTTTATATATGTAGATGAAACAAAACCAATACAAAATCTTAAAGCATGCTTAGGCTTTCGTGTGTGTGCGTGTGTATCTCTGTGTGTGTGTGTGTGTGTGTGTGTGTGTGTGTGTGTGCGTGTGTGTGTCTGTGTGTGTCTGTGTGTGCGTGTGAGTGTTAGTGTGAGTGAGTGTGTGTGTGAGAATGTGAGTGTGTGTGTGTGTGTGAGTGTGTGTGTGTGGGTGTGTGTGTGTTTGTTGCATGTATGTTTATGTGAGTTGATTTTTGAGTGTGCGTGTGTGTGAGTGTGTGTGTGGGTGTGTGTGTGTGTGTGTGTTGCATGTATGTTTATGTGAGTTGATTTTAAAGAACTTGTAGAAGGTCTTCCACAGATTCATATTCCATTGGTTTTAATCACTCAGTTTTTTAAATTCTCCGTATGTATGCATACTAAGAAATTATATGAGTATGTATAAAAAAGTTTTAATTAGATCGCAAAGAAAATGTCCAAAAGCCAAAGTACTTGAAGCAAAGTCGTTGATATACCTAATTAGAGATAATAGAAAAACCTCGCAGAACTTCAGAACAATACACACTCACACAGTAACTGTTTTAAGATTACCGATTATAATTATTTAAAGTTAAAGTTCATTTTTAAATAATTTATTTATATAAAAAATAATTAAGTATAGGGGTCTCGGCTCGTCGTACAATTTTATTCCAGTCGGTGTCGAGACATGGGGTCCCAACGCACATAATTCTTTTAAAATTTTGAAGAAGCGTCTTGTAGAGTCAACTGGTGACCTAAGGGCTGGCAGTTATTTCTCCCAACGAATAGGCATCGCCGTTCAAAGGGGGAATGCTGCCAGTCTTTTGGGCACAATGCCACGGGGGCCCTATTTAGATTTAGTTTAGTTTTATTTATTCATATTGTAAATAGTTATTAATTTATTTTAATAATTGTCTAATATTTTATTGAATAAATTTAATATATTTATTATACTATTAAACTAATTTTGTTGTCAGCTGATTATGATTAAACCTCTTTTCATAATCAATAAGCGAGTACAACCTTAGATCATCTAACCACAGGATGCGCCTTACTTAAGCATTGTTTTCTGCCATTGCACATGACCATTTGGTCTTTTGGCTTTATGAAAAGCCTGTACATCAGTACATCATTTTATATGATTAAACTAGTACATTACATTGTAGTTGACTGTACAATAACAATTAACACACAACAGCCATTACGCGTTTGTCGATTAATACATTTTTAAATGCAACGAAATTTTATATGTCTTTGTGTTTCCCCCTTCACTTGTATGAAAACTGGCAGAATATTTTTGTATGCGGTGGTTCGCAAAGGCTAGTCCCGTGTTATATGGTCTAAGAGTACAACCGTTAAACAACACTATGCCAAAGACAAACAAGACTGAGAAAAAATAATTTAATGACAAGCAAGAATGACAGGTTTAAATTTTTATCATCGAAGTATTTTTCATGAAATTATTCTATATTCTAAAGGTAAATTAGTGTCGAAATGGCCGCATAAATCTAACTATGGTTCCTTAAAACGAATATGATCAGGATTGATATTTAAATGTAAGTAATTATGGAGAGTCGAGATCCAATCTGTTTGTTTACTACATTGTTTGAAAGATACACGAACGTGGCCGAAGGTAGCCGAGAGTGTGATTCGTTTTCGTGACAGAATTTCTGGATTCGGTCTCCACGCAAGGCCCGCGATAGAAGCTATGCAATAGCTTAAAATGATGTACATTGCCATAAAAACTACAAACGAAAATTGGTTTGAACGAGATAGAGCTGGTAGTTTTTTTTTAATACGTCATAAACCGCAATTTTCGGTTAGATAAATCACTACCACTGCGAACGTGTTAAAACATCAATCATAGTTACAACGAACTTTAAGAACTTTTACTTTATGTTACTTGCTGCTATGAAACCCTTCATGGGCGAGTCCAACTCGCACTTGGCCGGTTTTTTTAAATTGCCGAGAGACGAAGAAAGCTGAGTTATATTTCTTACAAGTTTTAAGTTAAGTTTCAAGTTACAGAGTTCTTACAATATGAATGTTTTCACCATTTATTTGTTTGAACATAAGTAGGTAGATGATAAGTATGTAAATCGTAAATTAAGAAGTTATTTGAGTCAGGTATTATAAGTGTGTTGTTTTTTATAGGCAATTCAATGTTTTATTGAATTTATAGGAAAATAGGTTTTATAGGTAGTCGAAGCGCTCGTGGCCCCACGGACTCAGTGTAGGGTAATCGATCACTGTAGTAGGTAAGCAACTTTCACTATGGCCAGTTCTTGGATGGGTGACCATTCATGCGACCACTTTGTGACCTTTATTTGAACGTTTCCGTGCTTCGGAAGGCACGTTAAGCCGTTGGTCCCGGTTGCCAATAAAATAGCAGTCAGTCAAGTTAGAGGCCTTTTTAGGCGGTTTGAAAAATTTAAACAGCAGACGGTCACAACCTGCCTGCTCACCACCTATTACTTGGGACAAACCATAAAAAAATGAAATGTGGGCATCTAATATGCCTCTGCCTTCCCCTTCGGAGATCAACGCGGACCATATGTATGTGTGTGTAACATAGTAAGGTAGGATGGCCGGGTGGGATAGGTGAATAGCCGGTACTTACGCTAAAGGTAATGTCAGTTAATTTTAGATTTCTTTGATATTTTAGTTCTTGGTAGGAATAAGATAAACAATATAAATATATAGGTATACCTACCTACTGTGATTCATAATTTATTTTTGGTTTTTAGCTGCATTTATAAAAGCGTGTTCTTTTAGGGTTTTTAAACCATTCATAATTTTTTTCCTTACATTCCATAACATTGTTAGTTACATACACGTCGACCTAATAAAAGCGTATTAAAACATGGTTGATTCGTACGATCGCTTTATTACAACAATCATTATAGGTTCAACCCTACCGCATTCTTACGATGGCGTCACTCGCACAGCGGGCAACACAGTCTCGACGCTATGAGCGCGTGTTTAAGGTGCAATTCTTATCGTTCTGAGCAGCAGGTATTATTATTAAAATTTTGTAGGCTAATATAGCGTAGGTATTGTCGCTTTTGTATGGGAGTGATGTATCTGTTACGTAGTAACTATTTAGTAATCTGTGACATCAGCCAAGCATATTACCACATACCTATAGCGGCAAAGCATCAGTGTTTCAGATCAGCTACGACGACTGCCTACTTCAGATGACCTGCCTCCTTAGAGTATACAACAAGAATGTTTTCTCTAAGCCTGCCTCCCATTTGGTTTAGCAGCGGCACCGAGAATGTTCACCTTATTCACCAACAGGATTGCCGAGAAGTTGCGCAGCCAGGGTCTTCATTTGATAGTGTATTTGGACGATTTTCTGATCGTAAATCAGTGCAGAAAGACTTTGGAGGTTCGCGGAGGCGCTGGATTTCCTATTCAAACTAGGCTGGAAGATCAACAAACAAAAATCGATTCCGGTCCCTACAAAACCGCCTGCCGCGGTTGCACTACCGAATGGGCCGAGGTAATAGGTGTCTACTAATCAATGAAATATCATTATTATAATATTATTATCTTTGGAAATATCTTAAAATATTACCAATACATAAATCAATTATTCATTTGTTACAAGATGTATGGGATAAATGAAAAACACTTCTTACAATTTATTATAAATCATATTTATTTGTCAAATAATTCATCTAAAAGCTAAACTAATCGGCTTTAGATCCATTTTAGGAACCACAAACCGAAATAAGATCTGCACTAAATTCTTAAAAATAATTGTCTAAATTAAAAAACTACCGCAAGGAACAAAGATTAACTTAAATTAAAATGTCACTAATTTGTTTTTAAAAGTCCTACTTACATATTCAAAAAAAAGTATGTCAAATGATTACAAAAGTTTTAAAACTAAATATTTTTCATTTAGATGGCGCTAGTAGTGCCATAGACTTTGCGTAAATGTCTTCATGCATGCCGATTCTTACAAAAATAGCACAAAAAGCTATTTAACATTTTTAATAACATTTCACTATCCCAAAATGTTAACATTTATTTTCTTGATACTTAGATGATAACTTCCTAACAAAATACATTAAAATGTACCTATGTGTCAAAAATACTTATCTCAGGCTGTAGGTAATAACTCTTACATAAACTAAAAGTAAAGTGAAAGTGAAATCATTATCAACAACTAACAAGCATAACGTAACTATGGTAACCCATGCCCCATACTGAAGTACTCCATTCTGTAGGGTAGGGCTACCATAGTTACGTTATGCTATTAGCTGTTGGTGAAATAGAAGGTTACTTTACTTTTAGAAGAGGCATAAGACTTTGGTCGAATCCAGCCTAAATATAAGATAATGAAATTAATACAGGCACAACAAATTAAGGTTGGTTAAAAGTTGGAAGCAAAGTTTTATAAACTTAGCAGTTTTTATTTGTAACTAGATGATGCTCGCGGCATCGCCCGCGTGAAATTCGGTACCCGTTCCCGCTTCCCGTGGGAACATTTTCCCGGTATGAAAAGTCTAGCCTATGTGTTATTCCAGACTACAAGCTATCTCTGTATTAAATTTCAGCCCAATCCGCCCAGCCGTTATAGAGTCATTGAGTTACAAACATCCTAACATCTAAATATCCAAATATCTTCACAAACTTTCTCATATATAATATTAGTGGGATAGTAGGATTTAGTGTTTTATTTAGGACACGGAATTATATCATATACATATTATCAAATTTAAAAAAATAAGATCTTATTAGCTATTATTTCGATACCTACTTTTAATACAAAACTAGAGTTTACAAAATAAAATGATGATATCGATACAATTCAACATAATGTAAATTATCAATATCATTGACTTTTATAAAAAAAAACTACTCAAATTACATAAAAAAATTATTGCACACTTTTTAACTTATTTCACTTCTTTTCGTGAAGAAAAGTATACAGATGATTTTGATTTTATAGCTCCAAGGTAAATAAAAATTAATTTAATAAATGATTTGAAAAAAAAGTTAAGTTACCAAGATTTTGAGAAAAAAATATTCAGAAACCGCATTTCTATGAGATATAAATGCATTTATACAATTTATGTATTGTATATTACAAAATATGTACATACCTAATAACAAATTAAAATTATCTACTTACAAACTATGTTAAACTAATTAACTAATAATACTCTTAAACTGCCACTACTACCAATAGATTGACTATTGATTTTGTTCAAGTTATTTAAAAAACGAACTCTATTGAACTGGGCAGACATGTCGCCGACTCCAGCGATAGTCACGACGACAAGCCGCCCGATGCAGGCGTACACTGGGCGACAAGTCGCCCGATGCAGGCGCACACTGGGCGACAAGTCGCCCGATGCAGGCGCACACCGGGCGACAAGTCGCCGCTACATGTCGCTGCGACCGTCGCGTCGCTCAGTATGCGCCTACTGTAAAACCATTCTGGTCAATTCACACTAGCAGCGCATACCTACTATCGTTTTTCACGCGTAGATGGAACTGCTAAAATAATTTTTCTAAATTTATTTTGGTTCGCTTTTAGTATGAATTTACCTTCGCTAGACTGAATGGATACGTTGGAAAATAGAGAAAAAACTTATATAAACATTCAGGAACGGAATTCGACTGAATTTTTGGATATATACCAAGATAGGTTATATTAACATTTATAATATTTACAATAGATACACGGTTGTCAGTAAAATGACAATTGATAAGCCAATTTGAAGGCCTTATGAGGCTTGAAAATTTTCAACTGTGAGTCGTCACAACCTGTTCCTGTCAATTTCAACACGGCAATAGGCTCACTACCGATTACGGGGTTAATAAGGTGAAATGTGGGCGTATACTACGCCTCTGCCCACCCCTTCGAGAATAACAGTGTGACATATATGTCCATAACACTATGGGATTTTTGTTAGTTATTAAAAATAGAAATGCGATTTCACAATATTGATTCCAATTTTTTATGGAACATTATGTTGATTTTCAGAAAGAAAAATTCTAAATTATGAAATTAGGATTGTTACACAACCGATGACTTTCGGAGATGTACGACGATATACCTACCTACAAATCCGGTCAATTTAGCCCAAATACAGGGGTACCCTTGCATAAATTTGCAGTCATCTGAAAATTTCGAACGATATGGAACCGTTATAACAAAATTGTGCAAAGTCCCCATCTTGTATGCATGAAAAATTCGTTGCATATGCAAGAAAATATCAGTTCAAAGTTTATGCAAGGATGAATGTCCAAATTTTTCGAGCTAAAAACATAGCAAAATTATTATGTATATGGTCATTTGGTCATGAATACAGTTTTCTCTTTCATATTCATAATACGTCATCAATCTTCATTACGTTTATTCGTTAGTAAAACTTACGAAAAAATGTCTATGTTAACTAAATAATGAGATGAGCATTTATTGTTTTTCAAACATATTAATCTACTTAATTAATCTACTTATTATTAACTTATAAAGTAAAGTTTTATAGAAGCAATAATATTTGTCAGCTGTTCAAATTTCAGTTAGGGCGCTAACTATACAGTACTTTTTGAAAGGCGTAGGCGTTTCGAAGTCTTTAAATTTTTGAGTTATTCCTTTTACTAAACCGTATTCGCAAATAATCAACAACTTTTTGCAAGGCGAACCCGATACATATTAGGAGGTACTTATTCGAATGTACAATGAAAACTTCACGAACGATTGTGAATAAGGTGACGCATATAAGTTTGGAGCCAAACTTCCACTACATTTACTGCTTCTCCTACAGGTTCGTGTTATGTCATATATTTGAATTTTCGAAAAAATATATCTCTATCTCTTTCTTCTCGCCTTTGGTACAAAAAGAGATGGATTTATTTATTTATATTTTCGTAACGTCATTTTTTTTGTCAAGGCACTTGTGATTTAAAAAGTCTTGTCGCAAGTGTGTGGCAGACCTTAACTGTTATCGTCATTCCTACGCATCGTATAAACGCATGCACCGTGACACATATAAGTTTAGAGCGAAACCACCACAACATTTAATGCTGCACCTACAGGTTTGAGTTATGTCATATTTGAATTCTTGAAAAAATATATGTCTATCTCTTTCTTCTTGCATTTGGTATAAAAAGAGATGGATGTTATATTTTCGTCACGTCATTTTTTTTGTCAAGGCACTTGTGATTTAAAAGTCTTGTAGCAGACCTTAAGTGTTATCGTCAGTCCTACGCATCGTATAAACCCTTCACAGCATCGTAAAACTGATATTTTAACGATCTTTGATCTTTTTATTTTATTTATAAAAAATCGATGGAACGTTTCAACTACCTAGTTTACAAATTGAGCCCTATAATATAAATTGGCGAGTGAGAAGGTGGTATGAAAGCTTCTTTCCTTTTTTCTTTCAAGTCTGTATTACCTACCTTAGATATATTTCAAAAGCAATAGGTAATAGAGGAGACACGATCATAATCCTGCCATCTTTAAAAAATCACTAGAACTAAGCGTTCAATTTCATGAAACCAAAGAGTGAAACAAACTGTATAAATTTACCATTAGCCTAACTAGATGTCGCTAGTTTCGTCTACTACATAGACTCAGTCGCGTTTACATCAGTTGATATTGTGTTAGCTAGATGGCGTTACATATATCTATTTTACAAATCCATATTAAAAAGCAGAAAGTGACTGCCATTCTTTTTTCTTAAAATTTATTTGAATAAGTAGTCAAAATTACAACTCAACCCAAATTTCATCTACCAGTAAATTTGTGTAAAAAAAAGTTAGCAGCACTTGTACCGTCTTTTTCATAACTGCGGGTCTAAAAGGCAACTTTGTAATATTCATACTATGAAACATACAATTCATATAATTAGAGATGAAAAAGATACAAATCATAATATGAAACATACTACGTTACCTTTTTAGGTCGGCTGGTTTAATATTGATCCTCTATTTGTCATAAATATATCCAAAAATGTACTCTACATTTCACCCTAAAGCGTGTCCTTTTCACATTCGCCTCAATAAATCTTAGGGCTTTGAGATTCTCTCATCGCTGTCTTTGACTGGATCCATTGAAACTCCTCAATTCTGTGTAGGGTTTCCGCGAGAGCAGCTTGTAATCTTCGCCAGCACCCACCCTGATGAAGTCTCTGCGATTTCTGTATACCATCAACCTGTAATGAAAAGTGTTACTATTAGATGTCATTCTTCTAAGGAGTTTTAGATTTACTCTTGACTAGCTGACCCTCGCAACTTTGTTTACGCCATATAAGGTGTATGAAAGGACAGGTATTTTTTCAACAGACTCATGGGAGCGTATGAAACTGCCCTGTTTGCTTAATCATAAAAGAGCTAAAAGATTAAGTCCATTCTAAAACAATTCAGTCCTGAGACTGAATTATTTTACAATAGCCTTAATCATTAAGCTCTTTTATGATTAAGCCTACACGCCAGTTTAGATTTACCATTACATTCAAAGGAATCCTTGAATTATAGGTTTTGCAAAAGTTTAGATGTCTCTAATTCCGGAACTCCAAAACCCGCAACATTGAAACTTGTGTGAAACAATCCTTAAAGTACTCCCTTTCCAACACTAAAAAAATATTACAACTGAAAAACCATTTTGTCTTTTATCTGGCGGGAGAGGGGCTCCCGCAGGAACCGCGCAAATAATCGGGATCAAAAGTATCCTAGAACCTTCCTCGGATCATAAGCTTAGATCGTACCAAGTCTCATAGTAGTTTCGGCGTGATACTTATTTGGGATACAGACAGACAGACATGAACATTTTAAATTACATTTTCGGCTTCAGTATCGATTAGAGAACGCCCTACAATTAAAATTTTCAAAATATCTTCTATGTACAGACTCTCGACCCTCAACAGTTTTATTATAAGTATAGATTTGGCATGACCTCCTGGCAGGAAATTTTGGGAGCTTTTAAGGGTTAAATGATGAGATACGGTTATCTTGCTTGCTTTTAAAAGTGCTTTCGTGCTACAAAAGGCACGCTAAGCCGTTGGTCCTGGTTGGTATTCTTTAAGCCTAGTTATATCGTTGGTCCTGGTTGGTATTCTTTAAGCCTAGTTATATCGTTGGTCCTGGTTGGTATTCTTTAAGCTTAGTTATATGTATCGTTGGTCCTGGTTGGTATTCTTTAAGCCTAGTTATATCGTTGGTCCTGGTTGGTATTCTTTAAGCCTAGTTATATCGTTGGTCCTGGTTGGTATTCTTTAAGCCTAGTTATATCGTTGGTCCTGGTTGGTATTCTTTAAGCCTAGTTATATCGTTGGTCATGGTTGGTATTCTTTAAGCCTAGTAATATCGTTGGTCCTGGTTGGTATTCTTTAAGCCTAGTTATATCGTTGGTCCTGGTTGGTATTCTTTAAGCTTAGTTATATGTATCGTTGGTCCTGGTTGGTTGGACCAACGGCTTAACGTGCCTTCCGAAGCACGGAAACGCTCAAATAAATGTAACAAAGTGATCACATGGATGATCCATGGACCGGCCATAGTGAAAGTTGCTTACTGCAGTGATCATTTACAGAACACTGAGTCCGCGGGGCCACGAGCGCTTTTAAATGGGCTAACAAAATGTAACAAAATGTGCTAACAGTATGCAAAGGCGCTTATGTACCTACTGTTTACACTATAAATCGACGATAGAAATAGCCATGATATCACAAACACATATGGCGATACATAACAGAGATATTTGTAAACAAATAGACACTATCAATCGCATATGTTGTCTATGATATTCCTCAGTTATTTATGAAAATACTAACAAAACTGATTGAGCCGTCGGCGCCGAACCAACCTCACCAGCAAATATGATATACTACTACTCTAGACTTGAGTAGGGCTTGACGAACTAAATAGAAAAGGCTCCTGAAAAGGTTAATTTTATTCAACTGCACTTAAGAGTACTACGAGTATAAGCAATATAAATTAATATTTAGTCCAATGACCTTGTTATAAATTCTACATAGCTAAAAGGTCAATAATACATTTGCAAATCATAAAATATAGTTTTGAATGAAACTGCAAGTAAAATAGTACAATAATGATGTGTATGTGCTCCATGGGAAAATCAGATTAACATTCATAACATACATAGTCAACAATAACAGCCTTCATACATAAGTTTACATTATATACAGGGTGTTGGCAAAGTTTAATGTCATAAGTCGTTTTTTTTACGGACATAATTTTGCAATGAAATTTGAAAACCTAATTCTAATACTCAACAAGAATTTAGGTCATTTTCATAGGATTTTTGAGCCCCGAACGAAACGTGCAAGGCAACGGGGCGACCACAGAACCGAGGACTGAAAATTCTCTGCCGTTTTTTAAATACTTGGAAAACACCAGCACTCGTGTTTTTTGCTTACTCTAGTCATCTAGTGCAAAGAAATTTGAAAACCTAATTCTAGTACACAACACGAATTTAGGTCATTTTCATAGGATTTTTGAGCCCCGAACGAAACGTGCACGGCAACGGTGCGACCACAGAACCGAGGACTGAAAATTCTCTGCAGTTTTTTAAATACTTGGAAAACACTAGCACACGTGTTTTTTGCTTCCTCTATGTGACCGCTAATTTATTAGCGGAGTGTAAAAAGGAATAATTTAAAATCGTCGACATAAGAGACAACGTCAATAGCTTTACCGACGGTGAAAATCGTTCTAAATATCTGGAAATCACCATGACTTTTCATCAGGTGGGTTAATCAATTTCGTTGGGTCTCCTATGGTTAAAATTTGATTCAGAATCTTATATTCATTTTATCAACATCTCTATCGAGATTATCACTTGTTGGCCTTTGTAAGTTTTCAAAAAAATAAAAAAAGAATACAAGAAAAATGTAAAAATCTGTATTACCTAGTATCGTAAATTCGCATTTATTTGTTGCAATGCGTTTGGTTGTTTGTCTGATTTTTAAAGAAAAAATCTACGGATAGACACGTGGAAGTAGTTTTAGACGCGAATTCAATTTGTGAAAAGAATTAATCTAAATTAGGCGTGTGCGCAATAATTTAGATTTCCTTATATCATGTTCATCCTGAATTACATCGAGCGTGTCTAACAATAGTCGAGTAGCCTTGACATTGATATCAAGTGCAGCGTGCAACAGACGTTTATCTTCAATTACATGCATTTCCTTTAGGCGACATTTGTTTTGAAAGATTTTTTTATTGTTAAAATTGAAAAAAAAAATCATGAACAACATCACTGACAACGTCTTCAACAGCGATGAATCAAACTATTTAAATGAAATGAAAATCAATTGGAAAATTTTGCTTCACTCTGAACAAATTGAGGGACAAAAGTGTCTTCACAAATTTATTATGAAAAAAAAAACAGGACTCGAACCTGCGTCTCCCAGTAAACGGCGCGAGAAAAGGTCTTTAGTTATCTGCTTAAATCGTTAAAAGAGAAATAAAAACCTTTATGCATCAAAAAAGCATCAGGCTGTATAAACCATATACAATAATCACAGCATCCGAATGTGCGCAAGAGTCGACAGTTCCTATCATTAACTCGCGCGGAGCCCTATGCAAGGTAGCGCATCACAGTATTGAAATAACTATGGGCAAGTAGACACGTCTTCGGAAGTTATTAGTATTTATACAATTAATATTAAAAAATAAGAAATAATAGGTAGGTAAACAGGATCACAATGGAATAACGAATACATAAAGCAAGCTAATGGTGATCTCAGGTAAGATTTAGGCATTTAGAATTATACCTAGATCTATTTTATTGAAAGTGAAATTTGGATTTTCGAATATAGTGTCTTTAGCATTATATATCCGATTGGACTGTCATCTTATGCGTGTATGGCTTAGGGCCGCTTAGGCAGTTCATACCTGAATATGACAATGGTCCGAGGTCATGACTTGACATCGTAATTGATGACATTTTTTTTATTTCTTTTATTCCTAACATTTAATAAATTTTAATTGGTTTATTGCGGCCAATTCACACCAATTACCTTTACTTAAATTATAGCCTTGTTATATACGTTCTTGACCAACTTTAAACTTGAAATGGATCTTGCGAAAACACGATAATTCCATAGCTTAAATGGAACTACCAAGATTCCTTAGGATCCATTTCAAGGTTCTGCTTAAAAAATTAAGAGAAATCCACATTTACATACTATACAACTTCACGAACTTTAAAAGTTTATGTTACTAGGATCATTTTCTTACTTATTGATAATTATTTTAAAGGTCTCATTGTACTGTTGAAATTATGGCCGTTATTTTATTAGAAGATACCTATGGAACTGAGCATTAAGGCCCCTTCAGGCAATAAGCCCGAATATGAGCTGGTGGAGTGCACGGCGTGGGCACAACAGCGCCAGGTCCTCGTAGTGGGTCTGGGCGTGGACACTCTCTCGCTCGAGACCATGGTGCAAGCCATGCTCTCCAGCGGGAGTAAGTGGGACTGCGCCGCCTCTTTCTGCGAGCAGGTCATGCTCGCGAAGGAGGCGGCGGGCCGGGTGCGGGAGAGAACTCTCCCTCCCGAGTTCCGCAGTCGGCGCCCTGGGCGCCGCCGACGTGTCTTCGCCGAGGACTATCGGCCTCCATGACCGGGGGTCTGAGGACGGTGAGAGGGCCGCTCACCGTCCTTACAGAAGCAGGCCCATGACGGCAACGTGACGTGAGCAACTCACGCACGCCCCCCCCCCCCCCCCTTAGAAGCGGGGTCACACCCGAAACCCCCCATAGACGCGGGATTGCACCCGAACCACCCCCTGGGCGAGGCCGCATTGGCGGCCGTAGGTCTGTTGGGAGTCACGGGACATCCTTCCTGAGGGCTTACCCGGGGCTCTCAACCATAGGCTGTTAGGCGTGGCGTGAGGTTTTTTAGTCGGTAAGAGTCCGGCATAACATCCTATGAGGATATTCCCTCACGTTAAACAAAAAAAAAAGCTTGAATATGAGATGACACAGAAGGCGTTTTCTGTGCAACTAACCTACTGTAATGTTTTATAACCGCTCTTGTAATTTTTCAGAACTAAGTGTGTTAAAAATGTCCAATGCGTTTTAAATGCCGCAACTTTAATGAATATGATTTGGTAAGAATTTATGCGCAACATATAGGTAAATAAGTAGTCTTTAAAATTATCAATAAATGGATCTTAAGGTTTGTGTTTTATTTCATCCAATATTAGTCTCGGTGTTCGAAGCAATTATTCATACAATTTTTTGTATACTTTTTGGGTACTAAGTATCTGCTCATTTCTATTTAAAAGTATCTAATTGCAATTTACGGACAATGGACTTTAAATCTTGCATTAGTGACACTTATCTAGTTAAAACGAAAAATACCTGTGCTTAAATGTTTAGAAAACCATAGCTGGACGCGCTATTTTACATGGCTGTGAGAGGTGTGAAAATCAAATACATATAATAAGGCGAAGGATACATGGACAGTTGAACTAGTGGCAAGAAAGGGACTACAAGGGCCACGGGCACGAAAGGAACTACAAAGGCCCGTGTTAGGAATTCCCGCATCCACAGTAGCTTTCAAATTATTAGATAAAGAACATTCTACTACCTTCTCTGATATGGTAAAGCATTACGACAGACTATGTATAAGATCATAGTCCAAACCTTAGACCGTACCTTAAACCATAGACCGTAGTACAAACTACCTAATCTATACAGATAATGCAATTTGTACCTGCATAAGAAAACAGCCCAAGGTCATGACTTGACATTGTAATTGAACATGCTAGCTTAACACCTCACTACTTGGGAGGCTGGTGAATAACGTTCGAAAGGTTTCGGATTCAAACGTTAATACCATTTTGATGATATACAACGCTTTTTTCCAACTTTTGAAACTCGTGTATGCTATGCCTCCTACCAACTAAATGTACATGGTTCCCTTACATCTGCCTATGGTCGGAAGTGCCGGGAGTGCTTTACATGGATAGTAAAGTTAGCAGCAATCACCAAGGTTCACAGTATATGTGGAAACAATTATGAAGTAGGTACTAGCCGATGCGCACCGCTTCGCCCACGTTGAAATTTGGTTCTCGTTTCCGCTTCCCGTGGGAACATTTTCCCGGGATAAAAATATAATAAAAACAGCCTATGTGTTATTCCGGACTATACTCTATTCTTGTACCAAATTTCAGTCGTTAGAGCGTGATTGAGTAACAAGCATCCAAACATCCAAACATCTTCACAAACTTTCACATTTATAATATTAGTAGGATAGGACTAGCCGATGAGCCTGCTTTGAAATTCGGTTTCAGTTTCCGCTTCCCGAGGAAACGTTTTCCCGGGATAAGACGTAGGATATGTGTTATTCCAGACTATAATCTATCCCTGTTCCGAATTTTAGTCAGATCCGTTCAGCATTGAGAGCGTGATTGATGAAACAAACATCCACACTTACAAACTTTCGCATTTAAAATATTAGTAAGAAGTGAGATATTATGGAGTCACGCTTTGCCGACTTTCAGGGTTGGCCACATCACGATTTCAAATGTATTATAGACCTATACAGCTATTGTAGCCCGGTTCTTTATATAGATGGTCCTTGAATGACATAATCAGGGCTTGTACGTCATGATGCTGAATGTACAGCTGAATGGCGGAGTCGTGACGAAACGATGAGCATCCTTCATGATCATGATAATGTTATATTATGTATTGTGTATTCAAATATTTATGTTCTACGATTTCTGACCTTCTGATAGAGAAATTTTTTTTTCGACATTGCCTCGGGTTTTCCAAACGTCTACAGTATGGGGTTCTTCAGAAGGGTCTTAGAAGGGTTTTACAGGGTCGGCAGCGCAAGTGTGGCGCTTCCGGTGTTGCAAACGTCCATAGGTTACGGTGACCACGAGTCTTTCTGGTGGGTCGTATGGTCGTCTGCCACCTTAGTGGTATTAAATATTAACATTGCTTTTCTGATACTTAATTTTCTTCTCTTTTTAATAGAATATTATAGACTAGCGGTTTTACCCGCGTAGTTCCCGTTCCCGTGGGAATACGGGAATAAAATATAGCTGCAACTGAAAATCAGCGCTGCAATCACTTGTAGCATTTGCTGAGTTGTGGCCTTTTAGCCACACGTACAACACTGTGCCGAGACTAGTGATGCCTGCTTGTGCTATTTTGTAGTTCTTTTTTAAAATTCTGTTTAAGTGTTGTGTGTGTGCTAATAAATGTGATTTTCTTTCTTTCTTTCTTCCTATGTTCACCGCAAAAAATGTAGCTTCCCAACGGTGAAAGAATTTTTCAAATCAGTCCAGTAGTTCCGGAGTCTATTCGATGCAAACAAACAAACAAACATTAAAAAAATATTCATGGACATTTTATACAACGCTATCTGATCCCAAAGTAAGCTAGGAATAACCTGCTTGTGTTATGGGTATCAGACCACGGATATTAATACTTATATACTTTTAAATACATACATATTATACATAGAAACACCCAGACTCTTGAGACAAACATTTATGGGTCACACAAATATTTGTCTCCGGTGGGAATCGAACCCACGACCTCCAGCGCCGCAGGTGGTATCACTACCAACTGCGCCACAGAGGCAATTAAACATACAAACATACAAACAAACAATCACATCTTTCCTCTTTATAATATTAGTATAGAAAAATAAATCAATTTGTTAAATCAGCAGAATTAAAATCGTAGAAAATACTGCAATACACGAGTGACATAATTTAACCATTTAAAAAATAAATTTAAATAAATGTATTTATTCGATGTAAATTTAACATAACATAATAAATCAAAACACAAGGGCGATAATTTTAGCTATTTAACATATTATTACAAATGCTGTTGGTACTTAAAAAGGTAAACCTGAGGTATAAGTACCAGCTTCCATGGGACAACACAACGAATAGGTGGGGACCACGTGGGTTTAGTGGGCTCGTGTCCGATTTAACATCACGTAAAATATCGACTTTATTGACATAGTTAAATTCCCTTTATATAGGTTAACGAACTGACTAGTCTGGTCTACTCCGCTGGTATTAGAATACTTTGTGATCTTACGAAGAAGATAATTGTTACCTTGTCACGTTCAAGGGAAAAGACAGAGATAGCACTATTACGTGACTGCAATATTAGTGCACCTATTATAGTACTGTAGATGTAATTACCTGTCAAGGTTAGAACAATTTATTTTTAGTAAGGTCTATACTTTACTGACAAGGAGCGTGTATGAAAATCTTGATGAAAGAAAAGATAGAGGAAAATGTGCGACGATAGTAGCAAGTGGAAAGTCGTGATCTCTGCATAGCGGTGGAAAATAAGTGTAGGTATGTAAAATAACTAACGGAATACGGCGTTCAAAATCCAGCGTAGAATAAAATACTTCTATTACTTCAGGAATTCGATTCGTAATTCTAGCAAGAGGGAGAATACCATAGTTTTGGCTGGATGTGACGTTGGGTTAGGCAATGGCAATATTTCTACAGGAATATTTAAATTTCAAAATCCGTGAAATGAAGAAAGAACCCTTTAAACTTTAATTTCGGAGGTTAAAATTCTGCCACCTGTTTTTAGGAAAACGAACCCTGAATTCCAGAGTAAATACTTGGGAAGCAATCGGTAGGATATACAGGTTGAATTTTTGAAAAGGGCTTGGATGGCCAAATCCTAAACTATAAGGAATAGCTAAAAATCCTCAAAGGAGTCACGAGCCCGATTTTGATAAAACTTAAAACCTCATCATTAGATTTTTGAAAAACCAATAATCCTAGCTGGGAATCGAACCTATCGATTTTGAAAAATAAAACACACCCTTTATTATTACACCATACGATAGTGTCGCTGATAAGGATCAAATTCTGCTAAATAATGATATACGGCAAGTTTAAGGAAAGTTTGAAATTTTAATAGAATTCATATTTCATATACCTAAATATTGTATCAAAATTTGTTTCGTTCAAAATCCCGGAATAGATCGTAACTATTCCATGTTTTAAATCATGCTCAGAATGATTCTTTGGAGAATATTCTAAACGGAATCAATAATTTTGAATGCAGTACGATCCTGTAGGTCTCGAATCCAGCTATGTATTGAAAACAATGAACAATTAATCAGTTAATGTAAGAAAAATAAATTGTATTTTGTTAAAGATGAGCACTTTTCTTTAGTTTGCCGTATGTCATTACTTCCCAGAATAAAATCCTTAAAAGCAACACTATCGTATGGTGTAATAATATAGGATGTGTTTTTTTTTCAAAATCAATGGGTTCGATTCCCGCCTAGGATTATTGGTTTTTCAAAAATCTAATGATGAGGTTTTAAGTTTTATCAAAATCGGGCTCGTGACTCCTTTGAGCATTTTTCGCTATTCCTTATAGTTTCGGACTTGGCCATCCAATCCCTTTTGAAAAATTCACCCTGTATACTTAATTATACAGGGTGAATTTTTGAAAAGGGATTGGATGGCCAAATCCGAAACTATAAGCAATAGCGAAAAATGCTGAAAGGAGTCACGAGCCCGATTTTGATGAAACTTAAAACCTCATCATTAGATTTTTGAAAAACTCATAATCCTAGCTGGGAATCGAACTTGTTGATTTTGAAAAAAAAAAACACACCCTTTATTATTACACCATACGATAGAGTCGCTGTTAAGGATCAAATTTTGCAAAGTAATGATATACGCCAAATTTAAGGAACATTTGGAATTTTAATAGAATGCATATTTCATGTACCTAAATTTTGTATCATAATTTTGTTTCGTTCGAAATCCCAGAAAACATCGTAACTATTCCGTGTTTTAAATTATGCTCAGAATGATTTTTTAGAGAATATTCTCAACGGAATCAATAATATTCCTTAATTATTCCTTGAGGTTTCGAATCCAGCTATGTATTGCAAAGATTTTGAACAATTAATCAGTTAACGTAAGAAAAATAAAATGTATTTTGTTAAAGATGAGCTCTTTCTTGTAGTTTGCCGTATATCATTACTTCCCAGAATATGATCCTTAATAGCAACACTATCGTATGGTGTAATGATAAAGAGTGTGTTTTTTTTTTCAAAATCAATGGATTCGATTCCCAGCTAGGATTATTGGTTTTTCAAAAATCTAATGATGAGGTTTTAAGTTTCATCAAAATCGGGCTCGTGACTCCTTTGAGCATTTTTCGTTATTCCTTATAGTTTCGGATTTGGCCATCCAATCCCTTTTGAAAAATTCATCCTGTATACAGTAACAGGAATCAAAATTGATGAAAAAATGGATCCAGGAAACAGTAACTTTCTTTTGACTCTATGAATTGATGAGATAGGGAGTATCAGACAGTGGATTGATGATGCGTTGCGTTGCAATGCAGGCATGGAAAGGGAGATGAAATGAAAAGAAAGGTAGGAACGTGTATTTCTGGTACTCTCTAAATAAGCACGGCGTGGGTGCAATAGCGCCAGGTCCTCGTGGTGGGTCTGGACGTGGACACTCTCTCGCTCGAGACCATGGTGCTAGCCATAATCTCCAGCGGGAGTAAGTGGGACTGCGCCGTCTCTTTCTGCCAGCAGGTCATGCTCGTGAAGGAAGCGGCGGGGCGGGAACGGAAGAAAACTCTCCCACCGGAGTTCCGCAGTCGACGGCTTGGGCGCCGCCGACGTGTCTTCGCCGAAGACTATCGCCCTCCATGACCAGGGGTCTGAGGACGGTGAGTGGGCTGCTCACAGTCCTTTACAGAAGCAGGCCCATGACGGCAGCGTGGCGTGAGAGATTCACGCACAAACCCCCCCGCGCCAAAAGGAGCGGGATCACACCCGAAACCCCTTTTTTTAAGAATTTGTCCCACGCAATAGGTGGTGAGCCGTCTCGTCGTGTTGAAATGGACAGGCGCAGGTTGTGACTGTCTGCTGTTGAAATCTTTCAAACTCCCTAAAAAGGCCTTCAACTTGGCTTAAAGACTGCCATTTTACTGGCAACCGGTACTAACGCCTTAATGTGCCTTCCGGAGCACGGAAACGCTCAAATAAATGTCACAAAGTGGTCACATGGATGGTCACTATTGGTCACCCATCCAAGGATTTACCATAGTGAAATTTGTTAACGTTTACAGAACACTGAGTCCGGGGGACCACGAGCGCTTCTCGTTAGTCTATAATAAACAGACCTTATCAGAAAACGTCTATAATACAGTAAGTAATTTACTTTGTGTTCCCGTGCGTATTAGGAGACGGCTTTACTTAGGCAAATATTACTCATTATAATGAAACATGTAGACAATATTGTATGTTTAAATTTACAACGGAACTAATAAGAATAAACAAATAATAAAATTGTTTGTATTGTATGTTTAATGATATTAATAGAGATTCATGTTATTAACTTTATGTGATGTTTAATTAAATTGGACCCATTTTCCGTATGATCTGTTTTTTGTTTTTTTTTAACATGTTTATCATAGTTATGATAATCCTCATGATTTCATATTACACCATAAATGTTGATGGTCTAAATACGCCTTCTCACACTCCTTTAAACTATCCGAGGATGTAATGAATCAAACACAATTTGCCGTAGAGAGTTCTAAGTCACTAGCGTAGGTAAATAGTTTACTAATAACCTTAAAAATAAAAGCTGTCCATAGCAATATTTTGTATTATACATTTAATAGTTAGGTGCATAGTAAATGAATAAATTAAATACGTACAGAACGTTATCTAGAAAGTAACAGTTAAATAGAAATAATTAAGTAGGTATATTTTACAACTATAAAAATTGTAATATTGACATTAAAAATAATTTAATTATACTCTGTAAAATATAGCTTCATCTCAGTGATAGTTACATTAACGTAATCAAAATTGACTTTTATTTCAAAGGCATAAAGTTGTTATTTACAGTTTGCACCTCTGTGTTCTCACTCTCTGCATTTTAACCACAAAAGCTTTATACATAAAGTCTATTCTTGTTTACGATTGTAGAACTGTCACAGAGATCAAGCTATATTTTACAGGGTACTACTAGGCACTTACTTAAATATAAAATATAATACAAACAAAAAATAATAAAGATACACAAGCCATATACACAGCATGATACTTATTTATCAAAAATAGTATGAAGGAAAATAGTATGAATCAAAAAGTTTGGAGGTGTTGTTCTAGATCTTAGACCATTTAGCTGTTGTGGGCAAAGTGATTAATGCGGGCGTTATGCATATAGCCCGGGATCGGGTAAAGTGATTAATTCTTTTTTAAATTTCATTTTCTTTATACATTTAATCATTTCATACATTTTTTTTACAAGTAAAGCCGGGGCCACATTAAAGAAAACGTCAATGCCCATCATCGCGATAAATATTGCGCTAATATTGACGGTCCCAAGCCCGTATGAGAAAAGAGGAGGGTTGACTGAGCGAGACCAAACCAGTCGTAAAAGGTCAACGCCGAGTAATGGGCGGCGGTTAATTAACCCGTGTAAGATCAACCAGATGGAGGTAGGAAATGATCTCCATCGCCCGCTACTCTTTGGTCAAACATAGAATCGGGGACATTGGCTTGGTCGCCTGTGCCAAGAGGTAGAAAGCCTCAATAAAAATTCACCCCAATCCTACGGTGGAGAACGTGCCAACTGGATGCATAGCTGAGGGATGTCAGTTCTTAGCGCCAACCTTGGTGAACCTGGCGAACACCATTGTATATAGCCTTCTCACAGGAATGGCGTCACCCTGTGAGCGACCACCCTATCGTCCATACTCGTGGGAACAAAATGAATGAAAACGAACATAAAACTCAAAAAATATATACGCAACAACTATTTCACAAAGGCATACTCGAGGTCAGACCAAGGTCCTCTTCAATTGGGGCCTGTACAAGTAGTGAATTTGAGAGCTCAGGTCGAAATACCCATCAAATTAATACCCCCAAAATCACACAAACAAGTCAAAACGATATCCCGGAACGACAAAACGATATTAACTTGAATGTTGGATGGCAACAAGACAAAGTCCCAAACAACAAACGTAAAAGGCACGACAGTCCAACTGAAGGTAAACAGACAGCCTCAAAGCGCTTCAATTATAAAGTCCCCATTCATAATAAATTCAACTGAAGGTAAACAGACAGCCTCAAAGCGCTTCAATTATAAAGTCCCCATTCATAATAAATTCGATATTCTCAGCAACGAAGATCCAATAGTGGTCGAGAGTGAAAACAAGGAATATGTTCCCAAACCCGAACCAATCTTTGTGACCGGTATAGTCAACATAGCCCCACTAAGAGAACTATTATTAAAAGTTGTGGATTTAAATAAATTTACCATGGCCACACTAAGATCTGGCCATATTACCAAGTTAATGCCAACAGACATCGAAACTTATAAAATAATAAGAGACCACTTAATTAAGAACAATATTAATCATTACACTTACAAACTCAAATGTGAAAGGGCGTATAGGGTAGTAATAAGAGGATTGCACGCCACGGAAGATACTAAGATGATTAAAGAGGAGCTACAAGCTAAAGGCCATCAGGTGCGACAAATAGTTAATGTATTGCACAGAACTACAAAACAAAAACTCCCTGTCTACTTCATAGACCTAGAACCACAAACCAACAACAAGGATATATTTAACTTGAAACACCTCAATCAGGTAAAAATTACTGTAGAATCTCCCTATAAGAAAAAAGAAGTCCTACAGTGCAAACGCTGTCAAAGATTTGGGCATTCTAAAAACCAATGCTTTAGACCCTTCCGATGTGTAAAATGCGGAAATGACCACCCAACAAACTCATGCACCAAGCCCCCGGAGATTGAAGCGGAGTGCGCAAACTGTCAAGGCAAACATCCGGCTAGCTATAAAGGATGCAGTAAATATAAACAATACAAGGAAAAAATTCTTAAACTAAAGCCTTCTCCACACAACGCCAAACCTACGCAAGACATACACATCAGACAACCGAAAGTTAGTACTAACGAAAATATTGACCAAGCATACTACCATCCAAACTCAAGCTATGCCAAGGCATTAAAATATAAACTCAATAAAGCCACAGATACAACTAAATCACATGAACCCAGTGGGGACATGAACCAACAGGATTTAACAATCTTATTAAATACAATGTTCGACAGGTTTCAATCAATCATGAAAAACATGATGGACAGCATGATGGATCAAATGATCAAGCTAATTACACGACTAGCTCCACAGAGGGACTAAATATTCGCTTGATCACCTGGAACGCCAACGGACTGACCGATAGACGCAGAGAACTCGAACTGTTCATGAACTCTGAAAAAATAGATATCGCTTTGATAACAGAAACAAGATTCACAAATAAATCGCATGTGAGAATTCAGAATTACACAATCTACCGTACTGACCATCCTTCTGGTAACAGTCACGGCGGGTCAGCAGTTATATTAAGAAACAATATTAAACACTATCTGCTTGGGCAATTTCAAACAGAAAAAATACAAGCAACATCTATAAGGATATACCATCAGAATACTGAGACATCAATAGCTTCTATCTACTGCCCACCTCGACACAAAATTAGCGCAGATGAATTTAAAGAGTTCTTTAACACGCTTGGACCAACATTTGTCTGCGGAGGAGACTGGAACTCCAAACATACGTTCTGGGGGTCCAGATTGATCAGCCCGAGAGGCAGGCAACTATATCAAACAACAAAAGATCTAAAATTAAACTGCTTCTCGCACGGGGAGCCGACTTACTGGCCTACTGACCACGGGAAGGTTCCAGATCTACTAGACTTCTACATAACAAAGAACCTGGGACCCCAATACGTAAGGATTGAAAAGTGTGAAGACTTGTCATCAGATCACACACCTGTCATTTTAAACATCTATAAACAGGTGGTGCCCTGTGAGGAGCGTACCTATTTATACAACAAAAATACCAACTGGAAGCTTTATAGAGATATAGTGCATAACAACATAGACCTAACTATTAAATTGAAGACAGGAGACGATGTGGAGGCCTGCATAGGGAGCTTCAACAGTGTTGTACATTTGGCCGCCACCGCTTCCTCCAGAAAAAAATCTAAAGCAAGAATTAAACAAAAGAAATACCCTGCCAACATTATGGAGAAGGTTAAGGAGAAACGTACTCTGCGAAAGGAGTGGCATAGAACTAGATATCCTCATGATAAAACAAATTTCAACAGAGTCACCAAGGAACTAAAGAACTTGATTAAGGAGCACGAAAATCAATGCATGCAGACATACCTAACTCACCTCACTGCCCATAAAGACACAAACTATTCCTTATGGCGCGCAACAAGAAACTTGAAGCGACCTAAAAACCATATCCCACCAATTAGAAGACAAGATAGTGGTTGGGCTAGAACTGACCTGGAAAAAGCTACGACGTTCGCGCAACACTTAGAACAGGTTTTTACACCAGTACCTTGTTCAGATGGTGATGGTGTCGGGCACATAACCGAATACTTGCAGTCACCCGACCAGCTGGCTCTCCCAGTTAAACCTGTTAGTCCTAAAGAAATAAACGGAGACATAAAATCACTACCATTCAATAAAGCTCCAGGGTATGATCAAATTGACACTATCCTGCTAAGCAACCTTCCGAAAAAAGGGGTGATGTTGTTGGTAATGCTGTTCAATGCCTGCCTGAGACTATCCTACTATCCTTACCAGTGGAAGCTGGCTCAGGTAGTCATGATCCCGAAACCTGGAAAACGACCCGAGGATGTTGCATCATACAGACCAATTAGTCTACTTCCGTTGGTTGGCAAACTGTTTGAAAGGGCTATCCTGAGTAGAATGCAACCTTATTTAAACACCATTCTGCCTGGACACCAATTCGGATTCAGGCAAAAGCATGGCACCATTGAGCAGGTGCATAGGTTGACAGACACCATCAACAATGCTTTGGAAAATAAGCAATACTGCTCGGCTGTTTTTTTAGATATCAGCCAGGCCTTTGACAAGGTCTGGCACGAAGGCCTCCTGTATAAAATCAAAAAATATCTGCCCCACTCCTTCTTTCCAATAATGAAAAGTTATCTTGATAAAAGATGCTTCGAGGTCAAACTCAACGACACCACGTCAGAATTATTTGAAATCAAGTCAGGGGTTCCGCAGGGGAGCATAATTGGACCTGTGTTGTACCTTGTTTTCACTGCTGACATTCCAGCCAATAACAACACCCTCATTGCCACATACGCTGATGACACTGCGATAATGTCAGTTAACAAGAACCCAGATCTTGCATCGATAAATCTCCAAAATCACTTGAATCAGATAGAGGAATGGCTGACAACATGGAAAATAAAAGCCAACCAAGGTAAATCAGTCCACATCACCTTTGGCCTAAGAAAGGGTGATTGCCCACCAGTCACTCTGAATGGAGAACAAATTCCACATGACGTTGCCGCAAAATACTTGGGCATGCACTTAGATCGAAGGCTTACCTGGCAGAGACATATTTGGACAAAGAGAAAAGCATTGGACACAAGGCTGAGGTCAATGCACTGGTTAATCGGTAAAAACTCGAAGCTAACAAATGAAAGTAAAATTACAGTTTACAAAGCCATTCTAAAGCCGGTTTGGACTTATGGAATAGAGCTATGGGGAACAGCCTCTAACAGCAATATTGAAATCCTGGAAAGGTTTCAGACAAAAGCCATGAGACTCATGTTTAACATACCAAAATGTATTCCCAACAAGTACATCCTACGTGATCTGAGGCTCAACTCTGTAAAAGAGGAGATCACTGCCCGTAGCCACAAATATCAGAATAAATTGTCAAGTCATGTGAATGAACTCGCTATCAGTCTGGCTGGTTCTGGAAGTGTACTACACACAAGACTAAGGAGGAATAGTGTACCAAACCTTATCCAAAGATTCAACTGATGAAGAGTGTTGTCAAGGGACAACTTCTCAGTGCTCAACCCACATTACCGGATAAGATCAGAGAAAAGAACAGCTAAATGTCCAACGACAGATTGCTGAGTTGAGCAGGATACATAAAAGAAAAAAAAAAAAAATTATGGCGTTAATTCTTAACGTCACCATTTGAGTAGTGTGGCCGCTTCAACGTAATAATTCTCGCGTGAATGCCCATTCTTGGCGTTAAAATTGACGTTAAGTGTGACCGAATTAAATTTTACAAAAATACCTTAGCTCCTTAAAAATATACTGAAATGTATCTGTATATAATACTGGCACAGAGAAAATATACCGATAAAAATACCGATTATCAAAACGTGTTTATTCTTTAATTACTACCTTATTTTTATAAAAGAAGAACCTAGAATTTACATTTAACATTTTATTTGAAGGATTGAATTCAACGTCCTTCACCTGCAACACGCTTCGTAAAAAAAAATTACCGAATGTTATTGCAACAAACCCTACAAAGAAAAAAATCATTGCGATGAGGAATTGGGTTTTTATTTTTTCAGGTCCTTAGCGAGCTCCGGGAGAGCCTCCCATCTTGCTCCCCAGAGGAGAGCCGACGAACGGTTCTCGACGGGAATAATCTTTGGAAATTCTTCGGCTTTCGGCCGAAAGCAAAAGAATTTTCCCGGCTTTCCGGATTCCCGGCTATAGGGAGGAGGAATACCACCAGGTTTAATGGGCAGGACGGCCCCGTTCCGGGACCGGGAGCCCCACACCCAGCTGTTTTACATGATAATTCTGCAATCCAATATGGCCGCCGCGCCGAAATCACAAAATTTCATGATGGGTATCGTTTAAGGGGGTTTTTGGTATGCTGAGTACGATTTCGGGTTAATTTAGAGATCCAATATGGCCACCGCGCCGTTATCACAAAATTTCATGATGGGTATCGTTTAAGGGGTTTTTCGGTATGCCGAGTACGAATTTCGGGTTAATTTAGAGAACCAATATGGCCGCCGCGCCGTTATCACAAAATTTCATGATGGGTATCGTTTAAGGGGTTTTTTGGTATGCCGAGTACGAATTTCGGGTTAATTTAGAGAACCAATATGGCCGCCGCGCCGTTATCACAAAATTTCATGATGGATACCGTATAAGGGGTTTTTTGGTATGCTGAGTAACGATACCCATCATGAAATTTTGTCTGTAATATACTGATATCGAAAAAAGTCAATAAAATATACCGAAAAAGTATTAAAATACTGAAAACGGTCACTCTCACGGTGCGCACTGACACACGTAGTGTGGCCGCTTCAACGTAATAATTCTCGCTTTAATCTCTTTGATGTGCCGCCACTTGAGCTATCGCCTAACGTCAAACGGCAATGTGAATGCCGTTGTCAAATTATCGCGATAATTCGGTGGCTACACTAACGTTTAACGTCCATCATATGGTCACGCCTTTATCCCCGAAGGGGTAGGCAGAGGCATATTATATGCCCACATTTCACCTTTGTATAATTTGTCCCACGTAATAGGTGGTGAGCCGTATTGCCGTGTTTAAATGGACAGGCGCAGGTTGTGACTGCCTGCTGTTGAAATAAAGCCTTCAACTTAGCTTAACGACTGCCATTTTACTGGCAACCGGGACCAACGGCTTAACGTGCCTTCCGAAGCACGGAAACGCTCAAATAAATGTCACAAAGTGATCACATGGAGGATCACCCATCCATGGACCGGCCATAGTGAAAGTTGCTTACTGCAGTGATCGTTTACAGAACACTGAGTCCGCGGGGCCACGAGCGCTTCAACGCCATTATTAATGGCATTTCCCCTTAGTGTGGCCCGAACATAACAATAAAAATACATAAAACAATTTAAGTAATTAAGAATACAGAAAAAAGGACAGGGGGGGGGGGGGGGGGCGTAGTAACAACAAAGTGCAAGACTGTCGTAACCCTCGTCTAGGTGTCAAAGAATTCCTCCCCATCGCTATCGGGTATACTGGTAAGGTTCCCATAAGGCTGGCCGCATTGCCACGTTGCACGTTTGATTGTTGTTAAAATTATGTAAAAATGAAAATAAACGTAGTGGAATAGTAAAAGTGAGCGAATTTTTATAATGTAAATTTCCTTTATTATCACACTTCCCACAAAGCTTACCAACTTTGGGGGAATGGGAGAGGAGGGAGTGGGAAAATAGGGGGCGAGGAAAGCGAGGGTACCTCTCTCCTTCCTCCCCTTTTTTATTGTTATAGCTAACCTAACCAACTGATCTCGATGTTGATGCAAGGTGTCTTTATCAGACTTTGGTTCTAGCTTGGTAACACAGTTCTAACCTAACAATCAACTTAAATTTGATTAATTGAATGTTTATTATCACATTGCCCGCTCGTATTTTGCATAATGCCCGGGCATTATACCTTATGCCCGATTAATCCCTTGATACATAACATAGCTACTATGTAACTTCTAGATACAACAAGACCATGCCATCACATCGCACGAATAAGTCAGTTTTTACGAAGAAAATGTGTATAGCAGATGCAAAAAAGATGCAGTACCTACGAGTTAATGTCAAATAGTCTCGTATTTATAGAAGAATCTGTCAAAATTTAGAGAAGTATCTAATTAAAGCTGTAAGTATACATACATATTTATAAAAGACTTTTGTACCACTTTTTCTATATTGTACTATTTACTTGAGTATACCTACACATACATATTTAAACATGAATTTTATTGCATTGTTCTCGACATCAACTCTATCATCTACAAAATAATATGGAATATTCTTACTTTTGGTCAGCTTTACGAAGATGATTAGCAGCATAAAACAATAGTTTATACGAATATTGATATATCTGAAACAAAAACAGAAATATTAGTTTAAAGGTAATTTTGCACATGGGGTCTGTAGTCAAAGATATTAAAAAAAAAGAAAGACCAAGGCGACATCTAGCGAATGGAGTACAGCTCTCACAAATCCTCAAGATTATTAACAACTAGCGAACGTCACGCGGTCTCACCCCCGTTATACCCGTTCCCGTGAGAATATGTGACTAAAATATAGCATATGTTCACCGCAAGGGTGTAGCTTCCCAACAGTGAATGAAATTTTAAAATCGGTCCAGTAGTTTCGGAGCCTGTTCGGTGCGAACAAACAAACAATCAAATCTTTTTTCTTTATAATATTAGAATAGATGGCCGTCAAATTGGCGACCTAATATGCATAGTCACGCCCCTCTTTGAAGAACATAATTGGACGACGAGGAAAACAAAGGCGCTGGCTGTTGTAGAGCGTTCCAATAGTGTTCGACAAAGAAACAATTTTTTTTCGTTTCGACAAAGAAACAATTTAGAGTGGCATTTCTGCCCAGCTCGTTCGGAATCGAAAAATAACATCCACCACCTCTCCACTTCATAAAAACGGATTTTTAGGCGAACGAATAAAAATATAACTTAGTCTGGTAACAAAGTTGAAATTTCAATGTTAACGGACGTGGATACACAAAACAACATCACGTTTCGACTCATCCGTTGACATTGCAATTTCAACTTTATTGCCGGACAACAAAAGTTATATTTTTATTTGTTTACCAAAAGTCGTTTATCGTGCCGTGCCGCCCAATATGCAGCACTATAGTACAATAATTTACCACCTACCCTCTATAAAATACAAAAAAAAAATTAAACAAAAATATTTTAAATAAATTCATTCACCACCCACCTCACCCTAACGTCCCAGCAGCCAAAGACGCCAACACCACAAGTACAGCGGTCGCCACACCGCTCGCCCCCACGTGCGCTCCGTACACCGCTCCGGACTCGACTGACCCGGTCCCGAACGCGTCGGCTACCAACAACTCATCTGTCAAACGGCCAACCGGTGAGCGCATGCGCGCGACCAGTGGGCTCGTCTAGATTTATAACTCTATAGTCTATACTAGCAGTTGCCTAACTATGGTATCTAGTTGCTCGCTAAGTGTAGACTGGGCTCCATAATGTAGGACGATGCATTGACACTTTCGAAAAATCTTTCCTCTAATGCTAGCCATACACACAAACGTACACCATACAGGTACAAATTAGAGATAGTACAGATGGAAACCTACATACTAAATTCGCTGAGGCTACGCACACATAGACAATTCATTCACAGACACGAGGTCAGGCGGTCCTCAATCGAATTTTCGATACTGATTTGTGCGCGAGTGTGTGTAGCAGAGGGTAGATGTGAAAAAAAAGTACATACATGAGTTTTCCATCTGTACTATCTCTAATTTGTGATACAGGTCTACCTGAGTACTTATATGCCCCCGCAAGAAGGCCGGATCATATGTGGGCATAGATCTGTTCAGTTTGTTGGACTTGCACAGGCGACCAGAGCAGAATCGTAAATCAAATCTTTCAATTGGTACCAAACTTTAGAACTATCGCAACAATACCGCTACGGAATACCGGAATGTCCCCATACACGCTAGTTTAACCTACGCTACTTAGGTAACCTATGGTAGACCTTACGCTCTGCCGTTGTGTGTATGGCTAGCATAAGATAGCCGACAGCTCCTGATTAAAAATTACATGTTATATTAATTTCCAATTCTCCCAATTTTCACTTCTCTAGGATCGGAGCACAGTCAACTTTGGGAACCGCTAATGTTACCTCAACTTTATTTTTGATGTGATACATTCATTGATAATAAAATAGACCAGTATACCATTACGGCAAACGGTATGACGCTCTATTAATGATAATTAAGAGTTTTCACGCATTAAATAAATAATGCATTGCCTTTTTTTTTGATAGATGCTTTAATATAATGTAGGTGAAAACTAACAACTGCTTTTAAAAAGGGGTTTATATTAATGAATTTTCTAAGTTAATTCCCTAGTAATTCTTAGGGCCTTCGCTAACTGACGCGTGCGTTCGCGGCGAACCCTTACCTCGCGAGAGCACGCTTCACTTAGTGAAGCCGATTGAACTAAAGATTTCTAGAATAAACCATAAATACCCAACTAGATATTTAGTCAAAGGTAGATAGAAAATAAAACTGGTCAGTAAATTATATTGTAAAAACGAAATACCAGTAGTTAATAAAAATATTGACTAACACCATTAAAACAAAAGAAAAGAACTGCATTATAAAAAATAAAGTTATTAATCTAGACTTGTCCACCAGTGCATGCAATAAGTTAAAAGAAAAAATAAATTATCTCCAAACCTGAGACATAAACATAAAGAATAGAAATTATTGAATAAAACACAATTTAAAAAAAAATAAGGCATAATTATTCAAAATATTATCATCGCACAGATTCTCTGATTAGAAATGCCCTCATTAAAACTATAATGAATTTATGAGAGCATTTTTAATACTAATGAATCAGCCACACACTCGGCGAGAGAAATGGTAGTCTAAATAATGACGTTAGTTTAGGAGAAGTCCCAATAGAGAGGATATTATGTAAATCAATTAACAATGTAACATGATAAGTATTGAAACTTTAATGGTTCATAACATTAGCTTTAAAGTTAACGGGGTATTAGCCAATATACAAACTCTGAACTCGATTACGTTCACAATACTCTAAGGTGCTAAGACCATTGATCTGCAATTGAGCGCGGACATAATTCAGTTTCAATCAAATATCAAGCCAACATACACGGCAATAAGGTCGTTATTTGATCAAATTCAACGACCCTCATCGGACGCGCTATAGCAAGATATTTTGCCATTCGCGCTAGAATAAACGACCTTATTGTCGTGTATTCAGAGCGATATTTGATTGAAACAGAGCGCCATATCCAAACCAGATCAGTGTGCAAAGCGCCTTATACTCGCAATTTTCTTTACAAATTTTCATACTTTTATAAATAAGCAATATCAAATAATAACACAGCAAATATCCCCTCAACTCAAATATTATAGTTTAACATGAAATCTAGTATAAACAGCAAATGAAAACTTACCTCCATACGTATTCAAAAGAGCCATTATAACTCCGTTGGTCCATCCGAACCCTGTCTGTACGACGTATTCGCCGCCACCTCCAAAACCGCCGAAGCGAGTTGCGTCATACTGAAAATGTACCGTGAATTTTAAACCTGGCATCATTATTTGATTATACAAAGGGCCTTATGAGAGTTTTGTACGTGGCGCTGAAGAAGATCTGAATATAGTAAACTAATTTTAATTAAATTAAAACATATTACTACGACTTTATTCTCGAAGAGGCAGGCAGAAGCATAATTATAATCCCACACATTGATTAGTTAGTATCTTTGAAACGATGTTATAGGACTGGGTACACTTCATATAGTAGAACTTTTTAAGTAATAATTTTATATTGCATAACAACTAATAGCATAAATCTCTTTTCGCAGAATATCGTTTGGCATAAACTCATTTAGCATACATTGAAACCCATAAATTTGTAAGTCAGAATCATCTGTACGCATAATTTTTATATCCATAATAATCACAATGTATAATCAACACATCGCAGAAAGTTCAAAACCAGATTCATCTTTTGGTATATATTTTTTATCCATAACTATTTAAACCCAAAATATTACATAATCATATGATTTACTTAAAAGTCTGAATTCATTGCATTAAAAAAAATAACCACGAAGGCTAAGGCGGGAGCGAAGCGAACCTTCTAACCTAACCTATCCAAGTCGGGGTACTCTCGAATCGGGATGTTACTTCACTACCTAGTACAAAACAAAGTCGCTTTTTCTGTCCCTATGTCCCTTTGTATGCTTAAATCTTCAAAACTACGCAACGGATTTTGATGCGGTTTTTTTAATAGATAGAGTGATTAAAGAGGAAGGTTTATATGTATAATAACATCCATTAAATAGTGGAGAAATACTGTTATTTTTGAGGTTTCTAATGTGATGTCGTAAATAATTACATTTTTTCCACTTACATTGCAAACGCAGGCTGAATCCTACGAGATTTATCAACATAATGTAATAAGTATTGTACACATTGTAAAGGTCTACAGAAAACTCCGCGATGACATATCTCTATCTCTTATGGATATCCCACAATAACATTTTTATGTCATTTACTTTTTACGACAAATAATGGCTTAATTTCGAAGCGGTTTTAACCAATACAGCATTAATCCTTATCCAATTAAATACCTTAAATATATTGTTTATTTAATATAGATCTATATGGCCCTTTACAGCATATGATTTAAATGAATATTTCGTAAGATATTACAGACTAGCTGAGCCCGCAACTTCGTTTACGACACATAAGTTGTATGAAAGGAAAGGTATTTCTTCATCAGAGTCATCAAGCAGCGTCTGAAACTGCCCTGTTTGCTTAATCATAAAAGAGCTTAATGATTAAGTCTATTTTAAAACAATTCAGTCCACGCCTTCGGCGCGGACTGAATTGTTTAAACATAGTCTTAATCATTAAGCTCTTTTATGATTAAGCCAACACGCCAGTTTAGGTTCACTGACATTCAAAGAAACCCCTACAATTAAAATTTTCAAAATATCTGATTCTTAAAAGTGTTATAACTCTTTTATTTCTAAACCGATTTACATAAAACAAACGCTAAATGTTAACTGGAGCAAACCTCAACACAATAAAAAAAAACCGTATTGCAATCGGTTGAGCGGTTACTGAGATTAGCGTGAACAACCGTACAGACAAACAGATATACAGCAAAGACTTCTATATAAAGAGGTAGACCTGCCCTACGCACCAATTTTTGAAGCGTATAAACTGAGCTAGTTAGCGCGGTTGCGCGCAGTTCGCGCTGACACTATGTCACTGTCGTATCTCCCACGATTTAACAACAAATGTGTATTTTTAACGTGGAAAAGTACATAATTAACGTCTTAAAAGTGCTTTAGATTAGGTTGTTTACAAAGGAGTACTAATTTATTTGGTAAGTACGCACAATTTATGGGTAATTAATTATTTTTCATCAATTTTATGATTATTCTCAATCTTATTAACCCACCAAATTGTATAGGCCTAACTAATCTGACGCGCCCAATGCTTTTGTTGTACTTCGTATTTTGACAGCATTATACTTGCTGAATATGCCAAGCGAGAGTCAAGGCACGGGGATTCCCCGAATAGTTATAGTTCTTCGCAAGTACGGTTTGCAAGAAAATTTAATAAATATGTTTTACTTTTAAGGTACTTACAACGATTGCGATCGAGTCTGTCATTATAATGCCATCTTGTGTACTAAGATTTTGTAAAAATTACACATCAAAATGCAACAAATCTTGTGGAGTTACCTTTCACAGGTATTTTTTTAATAACAATTTGTAATTAATTAATAGGATATTTTTATATACACACCTGTGTAATTTTCAGCACACCAGGTAACTCCACTAACTAAATGCATACCAGACTCTAAATGGTACAATCTTATAACTGAATAGGTTAGGTTATGTTTGAATTTTTTTATTCAATAATAATAATCGTTTTCGGTAATATCAATCGTCGGTTTTCCTTCAAAACGCTTAGATAGGTATTATGTTTGTTGAACTATGGAATTGTTAGATAAACTATTTTGAAAATAGTTATTCGTTCAGTAAAACAGTTGTGCAAATACCATTAAATAGTACATTTAATTTGATTTATTTGGTGTGCATAATTAGTGTTCAAGTCAGTATTTTTAGATTAACTTTGAAATATTTGTTCGGAAAAGGGTTCGAAAAATTCAGATATCGATTAAATATCATTAAATAGGTATGTAATCAGTTTTTTAAGTTTACATTTAAATATATACATCATTGGTAAATTTTGCACTTTATTCCTTTATACCTACTTAAAATTTTCTGCAGTCTTCCTTTATACCTAATTAACATTTTTCTGCAGTCAGTACCTGTGATACAGAATCGTAAAACTTCGAGAGTATTCGGTGGTACTCGGCTTGTAATTGGAGTCCATACGCCTTCTCTTTTACTCTTGTTCTATTCGTATATTGCTATTACAGTTACAATTACGTAAATATAGTTTATTAGTAAGTGTAGTTTTAGCCATGTGTGTGTATGAGGATTGCTTTTATGCTTTCGTTTCTTATAGTAGAGCGTATCTACCTCATTTTATATAGAAATCTTTGATATACAGACATACAGACAAACAGACAAAAAATCTAAAAATCATTGTTTTGGGTTCTATTGCGTTCATAAGCAAAAAAAATATTATAGGGAGCCCCCCTATAATATTTTTTCTTATTTATCTTCCATGTACAGACAGCGACCTGTTACGATTTTATTATATGTATTGATATAAAATTGCCGGACGTAGCGTTTGCGGCTGTATCGGCCGGATTTTAAAATAGGTGGGCATAAAATCTAAGATATCAAATTTGTTTTGGATAGGAAATATAGTGCTAATTAACATTTAGTAATACAACTTTTCCATAAAATGACTCATTCATGCCTAAAAAAAATGTATGGGGGAAAATTTATTTGGTTTAATTTCTCAGTTCAGTATCAAAGTATAAAGGTCTCACCTTATATTTTGATAAGCAACTATGGTCTTTAATACGACAACATAAAAATTTTCCGCGTATCCATGCGGGTTTGACGTATCCACTATGTTTTAAAGTTCACAGTTTTTCTGAACTTAGTGTATTTAGTATCAGCATTGCACACGTGCGAAGCCGGGGCGGGTCGCTAGTTTGGAATATATTTTTTTGCGAAACAAATCATTTGGTAAATGTATATTTGACTAAGTAAATAAAAATTGAGCAAGTAAAAAGGTGCCAAATGAATATTTGACGAAGTGATAAAAATGCGAAATGTAAATTTGCTAAAGATTCTTATGGGAAATGAAACGCTGTGAAAATCTGTACTCTAAATGAACGTTATGCTAAATGAAGTTATACAAAATTTTAACTATGCCAAAGGTAATTAAGCCAAATAAAATTTTACTATCTTAAATGTATGCCATTCTAAATTCGGTCATAAGCACATTATGCCTAAAAATATTTATGTCAAATATTTTTTATGCCTAATAAATGATCGATTAACGCCCATAGCACACCTCCGCCGCGAAACCATGATAGCGGAACCGCAGTAATTCCGCCAAGTTCTGTCACATGTAGGAGGAGCGGAACACTAGCGAAACCGCCTGTTCTAATGCATAGATGTAACTATCTTCTATCTCTTTCACCGCACGGTTTCGCCAATCTGCTCCCACGCCAGTCAAACCTCCGCGCTTCGGCCGCCTTGTTATTGCGGTGCCTCGTTGTCTACGCGCCGGTTTGTCAAAATTGACAGAAATACAGAGCGGAACGGCGAAACTAATATTTATTCAGTAAATGGACGTGAAGTTCACGGAAAAACTACTTCAAGCCATCGGAAATAGACCCTTTATGTATTTATTAAGTCATCCAGATAATAAAAACTATATGATAAAATTGCGATAGCGTCACATCGACTAACTCGTGTCAGGTTCCGTTGCCCAGTTCCGCTGTTCAATCCACACTTGATCACAGCGGAATTCATTCAGCGGTTCCTCTGTTCTGGTTTCGCGGCGGAGATGTGCCTAGGGCGTAAAGAAGTTTCTGCGAAGTGAGTTATCCCAAATAGGTTTCGGAGTATCAAGTTTCTACCAAATAGACGGCACCCTATAGGACTACTACTGCCATCTCTTTGAATACTAAGGAACTAAAAACTTAAGGTCCAAATTGTTGTAGTTCATCTAAACGCCAAGAGATGGCACCACAGTTATTTAGTGGCACAATATCGTTACACAAACATACAGACGAATCTATTCGTACATTTTTAGGGTTCCCTATCCCAGACGTACGTAACGGGACCCTATTACGGAGACTTCGCCCATCTGTCTGTCATCAGCCTGTATCTCAGGAACCGCGATAGCTAAACAGTTGAAACATTCACAGAGAACGTATTTTTGTAGCCGCTATAACAACAAATACTAAAAACAAAAAACATTACGCGAGGCTCCCATACAACAAAACATAATTTTCTTTGCCGTTTTACTGCACGGAAACCTCTTTGTTTTTGAAGTAAAACTTCTTTAGAGAGTAACTCAGATTTTTTTTCTGACGGAAGTAACGCTTTTTTAATTTTGAATAGCGGAGATATTCCGCTTACATTTGATGTCGTCAATGGCAAAGAAGTTTTACTTCAATCGCGCGTAAAGTTTACAAGCACACACTTTTTTTTTTAACTATGAATCTTAGTAAACATTTTCCTACTCACCTTTTCCAGCATAGCCGTCTTCTGCTTCCAAACTTCGAAATTAGACCGAACCCATTTGGTAGCTATCTCACTCGCATACCGAATCGCCTCTGGGTGACCAGTGTTGGCTAAGCCAGTCACTACTATGTATTGGAGGGGAGGCCAGGCGTTAGGGTAGTCCCATTGTTCTCCGGAATGCTCGAATGTTGTGGGGATACCACCGTCGAATATGTCGACCTTTGGGAGGTAAAAGCTTATTAATATTTACGAATTTTGAATGAAATGAAAATAATTCACATCGGTCACAAAGAAACTTATGAACACGGTTCAAGCTTATGAACTTCAAAATTATTTCTTTATTTACATTTACTACCAGATTTGTAAGGGCATATGACACGCGAGAAATATTTTCCCAGTTTACTCATTACCGCGGCGCGATTGTAATATATTCAAAATGTCGAGAACTGAGCAAAGTTGAATAACTTCATGAAAATTGCCTAGATTCTCAAGAATTTAAATACAATCTGCTCGATCTTTTACTTATATGCTGTATCTTTACTATCGGTCTTGAGTCCAGAAATGCGAAGTTCAGAAAAAATCAATGTCTAGATAAATTCCATTATTCAATTAATTTATATTATTTAAATAACAATATATACCTTAACTTTATCCAAATAATTGATGACCCTATTAACATAGCTATCTTTGGTCGCGACGTCATAGCACCCCGAACATAGCGGGGACAAATTGGATGGATAAAAATAGTCTCGGGGTCTACCGGATTCCAGATTGTAATCCAACCATACTCCTACATTTTCGTGTACAGCACAAATGAAAAAGCCTTCACTGTTGGGAAGCTTGGCTATCCCAGGGTTGTATAGGCTATATATTATTCCCGTAATCCCACGGGAACGGGAATTACACGGATGAAACAGTGTTAAATTGGCTAGTATAATATAATTCTACCACAATGATGGTAGTAAAGTACATACCTTAACTTTATCCAAATAATTGATGACTCTATTAACATAGCTATCTTTGGTCGCGACATCATAGCACCCCGTCCATAGCGGGGACAAATTGGACGGATAGAAATAGTCTCGGGGTCTACCAGATTCCAGGTTGTAATCCAACCATACTCCTACGTCTTCGTGCCATAGGACCTGAGAAAGAGCATATGGCATTCATAACCTGTCATAATATTAACTTAACTAACTAAATTCATATTTTCAATAAATCAAAACTAAAAAAAACTTTTTTAAAATAAGCTTTTATTAAAAGGTATAAATTAATGTCTTTCTTTAAAAACATATAACGTCACTTCACAATTTACACGATACCAGTTTTATAAGTTACACCGATGTACCTGCGCAGAACTAAATTTTTTGAAAGGCGCGAAAATATATCTATCAATCACAGCGCGCCACATATTCCCGCGAAAATACTCGCCTGCTATTGGCTGATGCTTACGCGCCATGTCTGGCTCGGCAGTCAGTCTGTCTAGACAACGGTGTAGTCGCGTTCATTGCTCTGTCGTACACAAGCATTAAGAGCGAGATAGCACATCCTGTTCACGTCTTGTTATTTTCGACCTTAAATTAGTAGCAATAAGTTCGAAATTGCTTTGCAATTTTCATTCGGTTTAATTCGTCAGTGGGATGAGCTATTCTGCGCAGCCTAATAAAGCCGATGCGACTTATAAACGTGGTAGTACTGTACCTATTTTAAAACTTCTGATTGATCGGAGAAAAGTGTGCCTAGGTGTAATACGGTCTGATTCGGTTTTTTTGTTTCCTTTATTTATATCTGTACTTTCAATTTTACTACTAGTACCTATTTATCTAAAAACTTACCTGGTTAATAGCTTCCATAAACCGAGCATGCATATTCCTATAGAACTCAGCCTTATCGATATTTCCCAAGCGCGTGTGAAAATCTCTCAATAGGCGCGCGTTCCAACACATTATCGCGTTCAAGTCGACCGGGATTATTAAACGAGTCTTTAGATTTGTTAGATTGCCTGCAAGGAAAAGTAAATGGCTAAATAATGTAAAATAAATAATAATAATCTAAATATATATAGATATTAATCTATCTAAACATATATAACTCAAAGGTGACTGACTGACTGACATAGTGATCTATCAACGCACAGCCCAAACCACTGGACGGATCGGGCTGAAATTTGGCATGCACGTAGATGTTATGACGTAAGCATCCGCTAAGAGGATAAATTACAAGAAGCGGGAATCATCTAGCTCAAAGTAAGCTAATTATAAGCTTGTGTTATGGGATCTAGAAGACTGATAGACACACTTATTTTGTAAATATATACATAGAAATTATCCAAAGTCCGAAACAAACATTTGTGGATCACACAAATATTTGGACCGACCCAGGAATCGAACCACAGATATCTAGCGCGGCAAGCGGTATCAATACCGACTGCGCCACCGAGACAGTCTACAATACATACATATAGTCACGCCTTTATCCCCGAAGGGGTAGGCAGAGGCATGGTATACGACCATATTTCACAATAAAGTTATATGTCCCAAGTAACAGGTGGTGAGCCTATTGTCGTGTTGAAGCCGCCCATAAGACATAGTAACTATTTATTAATCTCTGCCATAAGGCGTTCAACCTGGCTTAACCACTGCCATTTCACTGACAATCGAGTTTAATTTCGAGTTTTCCTTCTATACGCAATGGATCGTTTTGGCAAAAGTGTTCCCTTAGTCGCCGTGTCTTACGGCACCATCAGTGTCAAAAGTAACAAATTCATAGCTGAAATAAATATAACCACTCCGGGAGGGCCAACAGATTATATAACTTATAACTTGAACTTGAACGTGTGTGTTTTTTTTTAATTTTTCACGAAATAACATTGGTAACGGTGACAAATGTGAGGTATCTGTAATCGTAACACTGTTGCGAGTTCCAGTATTTTATCCCAAAATAAAAAATAAAATAAAACAAAATAAAATTTATTCGCTTTGAAATTAATAAATAACACTGGTCAACAAAATTTTGTAACAAGAAAAGTGCTTACTAATTTTGAATTACCTACCTACCCTCATGTTATCACCATATTTATTTTGATTTCATCAGGTCTCGTTTTTGTGTTACAGCTACTACCCACAAAATTGAAAATTAATCATTTTTGTTTTACTCTCGCATTAAAAAAATTTAATTATTTAAAGAGCTTAGTGTTTTTTTCCATTTTCCGAGTTGTGTGTTTTTAAAATAATGTCAATAAATTGTAAAAATGATTCTGACAAGTTTTGTTACATTTGTGGCGGCATTACTTTTAAAACTCAGCGGAGGAATTTGACACCATTAGTAACTAAGTTATATGAACAGTATTTAGACTTCGTCATCGGAAAACAAGATAAAGTGTGGGTTCCACACATCTGTTGTGTTACATGTGTAAGGTCTTCTTACTGGATGAGCGAGAAAATCTAGATCTATGCCTTTTGCAATCCTTATGATTTGGACGGAATCAACGAACCACTCATCTGATTGTTATTTTTGTCTGACTGATACAAAAGGTATTAAAATTAAAACAAAAAGTAAAAAGAAGTATCCTGACCTGCCACCGGCTAAAAGACCGATCCTTCATAATAAAAAACTACCTTTACCAGAACCACCTCAAAGTTCCGATCGGACCGCTACGCCAGAACGCACGGTTTTTTATATACCTACAGAAAGAAAAATTTGAGTGTGGCAAAAATATATTTGTTGGCCCTCCAATCAGGCAATTGACGAAAGATAATATATTTAAAGAAACACCGGAAAAATCAGCTTGGGAATATTTCATGAAAGTAACTTCCAATTTTCTAGGAAATCAGCGATCAAGTGACTATATAAGTATTGTCGTGGAGCTGTTATCTACTAATAAGGCTTTAGGCTGTAATATGTCGTTGAAAATACATTGTCTTCATTTACATTTAGATTTCTTTCCTGAAAATTTGGGTGCCGTCTGTGATGAACACGGTGAAAGATTCCACCAAGACATTTTTACCATAGAAAAACGATATCAAGGCTAGTGGAGTCCACGTATGCTAGCAGATTACTGTTGGACATTACAACGAGACGTCCCTGAAGCAAAATATAGGCGAAAATCATAAAGCTACACTTATATTACTGTTGCAATATAACGGATTAACTTCTTTTTGTTGATAAAATCTGTCTTTTTTTAAATTTTAATAGAACTCAATTACAGAAAAACTATTCGTATTTGAAGTATTGTAATTTTATTTCTAGTATCCTTATCCTTGCCCCAAACATAACTAGACAAAAGTTTTCATGTTACATGCAAAAAGTGTTTTTTTGTCGACCAGTGTAATCGGTCGTCTGTAAAGTCGGTTTACTGACGATAGTTGAACGTGACAACTCAGCCTTAAATGGAACGCCTCAGAGCGAGGTAACGCCGCATACATCATGTTTTTTCGTGCGTGCAGCCGGCTCCATCGAATTATAAGACGTTGTCACGTCAAAAATCTACTGGGGGTTCGGAAATGCTACAGACTGAGAAGAACACCCCAAGAAACTCAGTCCAAGTTCGAAATTGCCTGACGTCCCCAAAATTTTCACTTTAGAAAAGAAATATTACCTACCTTTATTCGTACCGTTGAGTATAAACCATCTAGATGAAAAGTCCCACCCAGATTCAGCAGCTGCCTTTAGTTCCGCGTATAACTCTTCTTTATCGTCTTTACTGTCGAAATGCCTGTAACATAATTGATGAAATTACCAATCAAAACGTAAGAGAAGTGCGATAAAAATCAAAGACACGAAGAGAGCTCGTGATGGCGGTGAAAGCCTATCCTTGGAGTTATCCTTCCGAGATAGGCAGGATTCAAACCTGTGTCTACTAGCATACCGTGCAAGAGCCGTACCGTAGTCCATCGGTGCCATGTAGGTTTCGAGGGAGAAAAGGTTATACGTCTTGCACGGTATGCGAGAAGACGCAGGTTTGAATCCTGCCCGAAATCGATTATTTATTTTTTATATTAAAAAATGTGATTGTTGAGCAGAATTCGAACATGGGTCTTCTAGCATACCGCGCAAGACGCATTAACCACCCGCCATCGAGATCTAACCCGGAACCTATGGTTTTTTTTAAATTAAAAGCTTGTTTTGTTTATATTTAGCTCGCCAAATTGACGTCGCCACCAGCCTGATGGAAAGCCGTGGCGCATCTAGCGATTGGGGGCTACCTCTGACAGTGGTCCTCAAGTTAGCGGCCTTGTGATGTGCCTCTTCACGCTCCTCTTGAAGAACCCGGGATAATAAGATGAGGGAAACACATGTGCTGGCAGGTCGTTCCAGGTTTTTATGGTTCGACAGAGAAACGATCTTTTGAATCGTACAGTTCTAACGAAGATTATCTCCACTGTGTGAGAATGGCACCTCTGTCCAGCACGCGTTGTTCGGGAACGGAAAGGAGAGGGCGGGATTAGGTTGAAGAGCTCTTCAGAACACTCACCGTGATAGATACGGTAGAATGCAGCAAAAGACGCAATAGTTCTTCGCTGCGCCAACGGCTGTCGAACTCACGGTCTAACGTGTGTATGTGCTTTAGAAATACATTTTGAAAAGCAACTAGTATGCTAACTCTTATCATAAATTTTTAAACATAGAAAGAATTGGTTTCGAGCAGAATTAGAACTTGCATCTACTAGCATACCGCGCAAGACGCATAACCACACAGCCATCGAGACCTTACCCGGTACCTATGGTTTTTACATAAAAAAATTGTGTTGTATGTGAGGAACGTCGTTCATAATATCTTATAGGATTAGTTGAAGTTAGTTTTCACGCGAATTTTAAGTACCTATAGGAAGAAGGATATTTAAAAAAAATCTAAAAACCCATACAAACCTAGCACAATCAATATCCTCCTTATAACTCTCTGGCCTGGGACCCTGCGACATGTCGAAGTACCTCGACATGGTGTACTTGTTGCCGTTGTGGTGCACCTCCACTGAGTGGTTCGTCATCAAGTAGTCGAACTCACGGTCTAACGTGTGTATGTGCTTTAGAAACACATTTTACAAAGCAACTAGTTTGCTAACTATATCATAAATTTTTAAATATAGAAAGAATTGGTTTCAAGCAGAATTTGAACTTGCATCTTCTAGCATACCGCGCAAGACGCATAACCACACGGCCATCGAGACCTTACCCGGTACCTATGGTTTTTACATTAAAAATTTGTGTGTATGTGAGGAACGTCGTTCATAATATTTTATAGGATTAGGTTTAGTTAGTTTTCACGCAAATTTTAAGTACCTACCAATTTGTGTGTATGTGAGGAGCGTCGTTCATAATATCTTCTATGATTAGTTGAAGTTAGTTTTCACGCAAATTTAAGTACCTTTAAAAAAAATATGACAAAAAATGATCTAAAAAAACAATACAAACCTAGCACAATCAATATCCTCCTTATAACTCTCTGGCCTGGGTCCTTGCGACATGTCAAAGTACCTCGACATGGTGTACTTGTTGCCGTTGTGGTGCACCTCCACTGAGTGGTTCGTCATCCAGTAGTCGAACTCACGGTCTAACGTGTGTATGTGCTGTCGAAGGAACTCTTCGTCGTGCATATCTTCCAGGATCAGTTGGACCATGGGGATTAGGAGGGGGGGTTGCGATCTGTAATACATAAATTAAAAAGTTATTTACATGTTTATTTGAGAAATAAAGTGGCATCGCTGCTGTGAAAATGAAATAGCAATATAAGGGAGCAAAAGAGATAAAGAATAATGGATCATTGCACTCAACGTCTCCTTTGCGAGTGTTTCCGTGCTTCGGAAGGTACGTTAAGCCGTTGACCCAAGTTGTCAGTTACATAAAAATCGTCTTACGACTTGGCTTGAAATTGGCTGCTATTTTACTGGCAACCGGGACCAACGGCTTAACGTGCCTTCCCAAGCACGAAAAGGAAACGCTCGCAAATAAATGTCACAAAGTAGTCACATGGTGGTCACCCATCCATGACCTGCCATAGTAAAAATGTTGCTTACTGCAGTGTTCGTTTACAGAAAACACTGAGTCTGCGGGTCCACCAGCGTGTCCGATATTTATCTAGCGATTTTTTTTTTCAAGTTGAAGCTTGAATGCAATATTTTGTTTAAAAAGTATTTCGGTAGAAAAAAACCCGTTCAAATAAATACATAACATACAAACATATGGTCACGCCTTTATCCCCGAAGGGGTAGGCAGAGCACATTTCACCTTTGTATAATTTGTCCCACGTAATAGGTGGTGAGCCGTATTGCCGTGTTTAATTGGACAGGCGCAGGTTGTGACTGCCTGCTGTTGAAATAAAGCCTTCAACTTAGTTTAACGACTGCCATTTTACTGGCAACCGGGACCAACGGCTTAACGTGCCTTCCGAAGCACGGAAACGCTCAAATAAATGTCAGAAAGTGATCTCATGGATAGTCACCCATCCATGGACCTGCCATAGTGAAAGTTGCTTACTGCAGTGATCGTTTACAGAACACTGAGTCCGCGGGGCCACGAGCGCTTAAATGCATAACATAACTTTATATATACCTACCTCATTTTATAATAAATCCTCCCCCCATTAGGTATATGACCGATGCTCTCAACGATTTGTAGGAAGTTAGCCACCATGCCTTTAGCTGTAGATCTCATTTCAGAGAGCAGAAGGCCTTTGATGATCCAATACGAGTCCCAGTAGTAGAACTCGCGGAATCTACCACCTGAAAGGGTTGGAATGAAAAATTGACATTTGATCGTCTCTGTTTTAAATAAAATATGTTATTGTGTGTTTGTTAAATCTTAGCACTATATAGAAAGATGGAAAAATCAATCTGAGCATTCCATGGTCAATGCTTTAATGCGAGATTTGAAGAAGCAATGTAGAAAATGAAACAACAAGATGGAATACTCGTAACAAGGCCTTATGGGTACGGAATCCCATAAACCAACATCTATTTTGCAATAGCTGGGAAGATGATGCAAAGGTAATAGAATATAAAAGAGACAACGGAGTCCCTTTCCACATGGTAGTATTAATCCTAAATAGGAATGGAGTCTGCCTTAGCCTTTCTGTTTTTGCCAAGAAAAGATAGAAGGAACATGTCCGAAAAGAGTTTTACCATTAAGAGACCTTATTATTCTTAGCATTCCATGTATTTTCCGTGCGGGCGCCGGGTCCATAGCGTGGCGGCGGGGGGAACACCCCGACGGCGTCTGGGACTTGCGACCCAGAAGAGTAGGTTTAGGGTGGCCCCCTTACTATGCGCATAAACGATCACCTTCCACCGTCAACAATGTTCCCTCTCAAATAAAGTAGTTATTATTTTTACGAAATTATATAGGTATTGTAGCAGTAAAATGTCTTCTTCTTACGAACCTAGTTGCGTAGAAAGAAGAATTTATTCTTTGTACGACACTAGTTACTTAGCTACGGTTTCGTAGGCGGCCGACGCGTCCGGCCGGGAGAAAGTCGAACTATGAAGAAACACGAAAATTATAAAAAATATGTCAATAAGCAACTTAAACTCACCAGGCACAATAACAGGATTGTCTACATAGATGATAGAGTACAGATCCTGGTTGAGTTTAACTTCAGGCTTCATTTTCCTACCCAGTTGACGCCATAGCCCGTTCAAATCTGAAGCCCACTGGTGTAAAAGCGGATCCTTTATGTTTCTTAGAAACGCTGGAAAAAAATGGAAATTACGAGATTAAAATAGGAAAGTGTCTTACATAAAAAAAGCAAGTTACAATATTATACCACAGTGGTCTCCAATATGATTTAAACAAAAAGATGTCTAAAGGTAACCACAGTCCACCAGGTGGGCTGTATGCTTGTCTGCCACCATAGTGGTAAGTATAAAAAAACAAGCCTTATTTAAAAGTCTGTGTACATTCCGCATTTATTGCACCAGTAAATACTCACTGTATAGAAAAAAATAATCAGAAGCGCATTATGAGTGTTTGAAAAGAGTTCATTTTCAATAATATGAGTATCTTTTACAAAGTTCAAAGTAAAAATAAAACTAAAAAATACTCGTCGAGCCCTTCTTTAGATCCATAAATTACATGCATAATGATGATCTCACCAGGGTTGCTTTTCCAGTCCGTCGGCGTCCATTCTTCGAATTCAGATCCTTCAGGGTCGAAGTTTTGATTAACAAACTCCTGGATGTCAGCCTTGGTAGGATAAGAGCCTGTCCTGAAGAAACAAATATTGTTAGCGTATGAGCGAGAGACAGAGAAGACTGTACTATGCTGGTCGCCAATCTTCACTAGTTGGAGAGGCACTCTAGGAAGAAGAAGGATGAAAGGTTTCAATTTGGTATTATTTTTTATATATTAAGCTCGACGTCGCCAGCCTGATGGAAAACCGTGGCGCATCTGGCGATTGGGGGCCACTCTCTCAGTCCGTAAGACTTCTGACAGTGGTCCTCAAGTTGAAGAGTGATGTGCCTCTTCACGCTCCGCTTAAAGAACCTTGAAGAAGAAACAAGAGTGCGGGCAGGTCGTTCCAGGTTTTTATAGTTCAACAGAGAACCGATCTTTTGAAACGCTCAGTTCTTACTTACTTGGGTGCGATATGGCATTGGACCCTATAGCAGGGGTTCCCAACCTGTGCGCCGCGGCGCCCTGGGGCGCCGTAGAAAGTCCAGACGGGCGCCGCGAGGCGCCTCGCGGCGCCCCTCTCTCAAAAAATAGAAAGAGCACAAATAGAATAGCCCGCCAAGATTTTTGCCAATTCGACTTAGGCGGGCCGCGTTCCGAACTGGTGGAGGTACTAACTTTGATTTGTATTCATGAACGTGTCGCAAGTACCTATGTAATAGGACTATGCTATATAAATGTTTTTTTAGTTTGAGTTTGACCCGTCGCCGCTGTTTTCCGAGTCGCGGACTCCGCTCTAAAACTCCTTTGCAAAAAAGGGTTTGTCTGTCAAAACAACTATTTCGATTTTTAAAACTAATCTACGCGGTGTCTGAGAATAGTTAGAAGCGAAAGTTGCCACCTGCCGCCCAAGAAAATCGGCTAAGTCCTCACCGCGTTGACCATCTTGAAGATTCTTAGTGGATCTCTGTACTTAGGTGGTAATCTGAACGATAATAAACGAGTGGCTGGAGAGGAGCAATGGCAATCTCTGCTACCGGTTGTCACCGATAATTAAGGGCACGGATGCTTTGATAAGTATCTGTGATGATTACGTCGGAAGACAACGGCTCAGTGTCAGCACTGCGAAGGAAGCAGCGAGGACACAGCGCTCCATACAGAGCATAGCGTGGGCGCCATGTCCTAGTCGTAGGTCTTGACCGGAACATTATCTCGCTAGAGACTACGGTGCGAGCGATGATTTCCAACGGGAGTACGTGGGACGCCGCCGCGTCTTTCTGCGAGCAGTTCTCGTGAAAGAGATGGCGGGGAGGGAGCAGGGAGATAACTTTCCAACCCGAGGTTTCCAGTCTCCGGCGAGGGTGCCATACACTCGATTTTGCCCATACTATCGGACGCTATGACCGGGGGCCTAAGGTCGGGGCGGGGGCTGTTCACCGTCCTTACAGAAGCAGGCTCAAGACGACAGCGTGACGTGACCCAGGAAGCGAGAGTGACACCCGGAAGCTTCCAAAGGCGCGGGGAAGTACTCGAACCAAACGAAGTAAAGTAAATGACGTCGCTGTGGTAACCAAGGTCTGTCGGGAATCCTGGGACATCTTTCCCGCACCGTGCACCGTGTGGTTTCAATCGGTAAGATTTCGGCACACAGATTCCACAAGTAAAAAAGAAGACAGTTTCCCTAGATAACGCCGGCTTCACATGTTTTCCCTGATTTGGTATGCATAATGACTTGGCCGAGGCTCCATGGCACAGGAAAGTGGCTTGTGCGGAGGATTACTAGTCGGGGGGGGGGGGGGGGGGGTGTAATTACACGTGATATGATGGGGAGCCGTGAAAAATTTCAAGACTTATAAGGGCGCCGCGGCCTGCAAAAGGTTGGGAACTCCTGCCCTATAGAGATCTTTTGGGTCTAAGCCAGCCTCACCTGCAAGTTCTGCACCTGCTAATTAACGGACGCGGTCTTGGCGAAGAGAAAGTGAACTTGGAGCAAAATTCGGTACCAAGTCCCAACCGATGAGAGAGGCCTACGTCCAGTCTGGCTGTATAATAGGCTATGGAAGTAGGGTAGACTGATTCGATTGATCGATTAAGACACTTAGATACCAGTACTACATTGTTGTTTGAACGCCCATAGGTTTGCCCATTGCATACAAAACAAATCAACTAGGCATATTCCGGCAGATCCAATTTCAACAGCAAACCAACCTAAAAGGCGAAATGTAATCCTAAAAAATACACTTACTATAATACTACAGCCGCTGGTAGTGCACACGATGTTCCTTCTAAGAGTTGTTTGAAATACTACCCATGGTTGCTTTATGTCTTTAGTGAGCTCGCCATAGACAGGGTGTTCATCAAAACAAAACTCAACATGGACATTAAAAACATTTTTCAGGGTTGGCACTACAAGACCTCTGGTGAAGCCAACATCTATAAGCTATGGTGACCACATTTTATCAGGTGATATTTAGCTTTTTAGACAGTAGGTAGTCGCTAGTTTTTACTCTATTAAAAGATTAAGCAGTAATTACCTCTGCATCATTTGTCTAAAATGCTCCATAGTGATGTTGGGTGAGACTTTCAGCTTCATATCCACGAAGGTCTTGGAGTCGTTGTACAGCCCTGCCATCTGCACCGTGTCCAGTAGCGGCCCATGACAGTAGATCAAACTGGAATGAGCAGATTTATATCTTACTAATAATAAAAATGAGAAAGTTTGTGAGTGTAGATATGCGGATGTGTATGTTCCTAATTCTTTGTTACTCTTTCACGATCTAACGGCTTAACGGATCTGGCTGAAATTTGTTACAGGGATAGATTTTAGTCTAGATTCTAGAACAACATATAAGTCATTTTTTAAACCGAGGATATGTTCCAGGAGCAGGAACAAAATTTCACGCAAATGGAGCCGCAGGCGCCATCTAGTGACTTTATAATGACGTTACATTAAAAATACAAAATCCAAAAAAAAATGTAGGTATCTTTTATTGCGGGGTATTAGGGCGCGAACATGATGAATGGCATATTTATTCATCTTTCTTCCTACTCGTGTGTATGTGCTAGATATAGTTTTGGAATAAGTTTTAATTTTCTTTTTAACGAAAAGGTAAAGGTAAAAAAGAAATTGGTCGAAAATCAGACATAGCAGTAGGATTAAGTTTTAGGCATGGGAATCACAAATGCGAGCTTCCCGAAAATAGGAAAGGTACAGCAGAAAAATGTGTAGTTAATGTGTGTTATAACGGGTAGCAAACTAGAAAGAATTGAAAGGATCATCCTCGAGCAAATATTGTCATTATCTGTGGCTGAGGAAGGAATAGTGGTAAGAGAAGTCCGAACCTCGGTCTCAGATACCGGATTCAAAAGGGAAGGAGAAATCTATAGTACGCGCCGCGATTGCAATGTGGAGTTTTTGATTGGTGCATCCAAAGGCACAGGAGGTTGTGGGAAATGAATATTCAATGCTCCAAAATCCACAGCGTTAGCAACAGAGACATGCGATTTACGCCTACCCACAGATTTGATGAATCTCCAAGATTCATTTAGTGTATCAAGAGATAATAAAAAGTGGAAATGGTGTCTCTGCATCCCTACACATTCGACTGCATCGGTTACGCAAAGTTTTAAAAGCAAGCAGGTTGCTTTCCGAAGGACTGTTTTATAGCGCCAGCCGTTTAGCTCTATTCTTTTTTTTTATATATATTTAGCTCGCCAAATTGACGTCGCCACCAGCCTGATGGAAAGCTTCCTTTGAGATATACGAGTACACGTAACAAACCTTCATAAAAAGTTCTATTGAGTTTGTTGCTATGCCCCCAGGTTCACGTACATAGATAAACATCATTCTGAGACACCATTGTGAGACTTCCTGCTTCTTTTCTATAAAAAAACATACCGATAACCTCTATTGGCTAAATTTAGTTTAACATTGTTACCTAACCAAATTTTCGACGCAACATATCATAATTATCACATGTTTATGGTTTAATACGAGTACAGTTAATTATATTTCGTGAGAAACGTATTATTCGATTTATCAGTCAATTACTGTGCGTTTAATTTGATGATTAAAGTGCTCTGAATCACGTGCCATTATGATTCGGCCAATTATCGCCCCATAGTCGTCACCAGAGTCATCTGCATGGTTTTGAGCTAATCATCAACAAGCAGTTCATGCGTTACCTGGAGGATCACTCGCTATTTAATGATCGTCAAAGTGGCTATAGACCAAAACGATCAACGGGTGACCTCCTAACATAAGTTACACACAAGAAGAATGTGGCAATGGAGAGGCACGGCGTATCTTTGGCAATAAGCCTGAACATGGATAAAGCCTTCGATTGAGTATGGCATGCGTCGCTTCTTTCCAAGCTACCGGCATATGGTCTACCGCCTCAGTTGTGCCGCCGCTGGATGGCCAGCTTCCTGCACGGGCAACGTTTATGGGTCATTTGTGATGGCTTCTTGCTTTTGCAGGTAAATGCAGGAGTACTACAGGGAACTGTGTGTTCCTCCAACTCTCTGTATTTTTTGCATATTAATGACTTGGGTGCATTTATTGTTATGCAGATGATAGCACTCTGCACTGGTGTTACTCAGCGGACGAGCGACGCAACGTGGAGGAAAAGAGATGGCAACTCGTGGCTGGACTCGACCGAGACCTAAGTCGAATTCGCAATGGGGTTCAGACAACCTGGTCGATTTCAATGCCAGAAAAACACGGACGTGTGATTTTACTTTTTTACACGTAGGTCCTACCTACGATAAAAATGCACAAACGGTCTGTGCACTCAGATAAATACGAAACATCGCTGGGTTGTCCGGGGTATCCTTCCGAGGGCTTATTCCGGGCTCCCAACCGTAGGCTATCAGGTAGGATACGTGTGATGTTTAGTCGGCAAGAGACCGGTTTAGCATTGTTTTATTTTTGTGTTTTGTGCGCAAGTGAATTTTGTATTTTGGGATTCCGAACCCACAGGGTAAAAACGGGACTTCGCTGTCCATCTGTCTGTCTGTCCATCGTGAGGTTGTTTCTCAGGAACCGTGATAGCTAGAGAGCTGAAATTTTCACAAATGATGTATTTCTGTTGTCGCTATGATTACGGAACCCTCTGTGCGCGAGTCCAACTCGCACTTGGCCAGTTTTTTAGATATTATTCAGTAGATACGCAAATTTACTAACCTTTAAGACGTGACCTAAGATTACAGTGTTAAATAATAGCGTGATCACGTGATGATAATATTATTCGCTGGAGTGATGTAGCGCGTACTTCCCTACCTACGACTACAATTCTGGGTACTGGGTATTACCGTTCCTTCATTTAGTTTAGATAAACCAAACTGTGACTGACAGAATTAGTTCCAAGGATATTTTGCACTAAAGAACGCTGCTCCGAATTGATATCAGAAACTAGTAATTTTTGTCGTGGCTCTCTTGGCTGATTCGATCAACAATACCACAGATACCGTTGATCGAAGCTTGGCTATCAGCAAATGTATAATACACTAGCGGACGTAACGCGGTATTACCCGCGTAGCTCCCGTTCCCGTGGGAATACGGGAATGAAATATAGCCTATGTCACCCGGGGATAGCGTAGCTCCGCAACAGTGAAATAATTATTCAAACCGGTTTATTAGTTTCGGAGCCTATTCGTTGCAAACAAACAAACAAACAAATCATTCCTCTTTATAATATTAGTATAGACTAGCTGTTATTGGAGACCAAATTAGAATAATTTAGTCTGCTAATGGCGAAAGAATTTTTAAAAAATCAGATCAGGTGTTTTCAAATTTATCGATTACAATAAATTAACATTTCCTATTTATAAGATTAGTACAGACGGTACGATTGTATATGTGTGTACGTATGTTTGTACGTTTCCGTCTCCACACCACATATGTCCCAAGTGACATAACTATGTGTAGATTTTAGTAATTCTCACAGCACGGTACACAATGAGTATGCATATAGTTTAATACACTAAGGATTAACCTTATACGGACCTATACGTTTTGTATGTACCAATTAATAATGAAGTTGACATTACCGAATTAATTTTTTGACATTTTTATTTTTTTTATTTTTCAATTTAGTTGACATGTACCTATAATCAGATTTATTTTTATTGTTTATTTCATTACTTTGACATTCGTTTATTTAATTTAATTTTTTAGTTAATTGCAATTGACATGTGAATATTGTTATCAAATCTTTGTTATATAACTGGAAGAATGTAAATTATAGAATGTTTTGTATTTGTATAAGGAGAAACTTTAAAGTTGTCGCTATTGAGCTTGAATAACATATTTAAATTTATAGTGATCTGCAATGTATTGAAATTAAAATTGTAATGTAACTTTGCATGCTTGTATGCTACAGGCGAAATATGTTCCGGACTTATTAACAAACATGACATCTTGTAAACCATATTTCTTGCAAATAAAGATTATTATTATTATTTATTCATGCAATTGCTTCACGGTTTGAAAGCGTGGACAAATATTTATATGTGGAATATAATTTTGCCTTATTGACCGAGTGAGCGAAGCTAACGAGAGTCTTTGACCGAGTAAGCGAAACTAACGAGAGTCTTTGACCGAGTAAGCGAAGCTAAAGACTCTCCGATTTGACAGTATGGACGATTTTTAGGGTTTCGTAGCCAAATGGCAAAAACGGAACCCTTATAGATTCGTCATGTCTGTCTGTCTGTCTGTCTGTCCGTCTGTCCGTCTGTCTGTCCGTCCGTGTGTCACAGCCACTTTTCTCCAAAACTATAAGACCTATGCCATTGAAACTTGGTAACTAGATGTATTCTGTGAACCGCATTAACCCTTAGCCACCTACCATAACTTTTTGTCACATAACCACCTATCATACGTCTATGAGACTCCCGAGTAAAATGGTTCTTTAAAGTAGGTAATATCTTGTTTATTGAGGTATATTTTTTTAGTAATAATCAACTTAGGAAAGTATTAAACTCTTTAGTAAAGGTACAAGAGAATCATTTTTATAGGCATTTTGTCTTAATTACTATTAATCAACAATATCTCCTATTTTTAGCTTACAAACTAAGTCATTTGGTAAATGAGACCTATAAAAAATAATCACATGGATAGTAACTTCTTTTATAATTTTTTACTTATTCAATAATCAACCATAGCAAAAGAAAACAAAAAGATGAAAATTAAATTAAATTAAAACAAAATTGCAAGCCCTAAACTTATAGTTTTTCACGACAATTATTGCAATTATTGCAATTACCGCACAATTAACGCACGTACGACCTTGATGAGCAGTTGCACGGCACTGAAGGGGGCGGGGAAAAGGTACGGAAATGGACGAGTTCGTAAACGACTCGGTCTAAAATATCTTTACGATTTAAATATCTGCTGGATCTGTGAGACGTATGGTAGGTGGTTAAGGGTTAAGATTCTTATTCTTATTCTTATTAAAAAAAAAAAGATTCTTATACAAAACTAGAAAAAACGCAGTAAATTTTGGGGGTCCCCATACTCAGTACTGAAACTCAATTTTTTTTTTTTTTCATCAAACCCATACGTGTGGGGTATTTATAGATAGGTCTTCAAAAATGCTATTGAGGTTTCTAGCACCATTTTTTTCTAAGGTGAATAGTTTGCGCAAGAGACACTTACAAAGTGGAAAAATGTGTGTGTCCCCCCCCCCCCTCTAACTTCTAAACTAAGAGAATGATAAATCTAAAAAGAATATATGATGTACATTGCCATAAAAACTACCAACGAAAATTAGTTTGAACGAGATAGAGCTGGTAGTTTTTTTTTTAATACGTCGTAAACCGCAATTTTCGGTTAGAAAAATCACTACCACTGCGAACGTGTTAAAACATCAATCAAAGTTACAACGAACGACAAGAACTTTTATACTATGTTACTTGCTGCTACGAAACCCTTCATGGGCGAGTCCAACTCGCACTTGGCCGGGTTTATTCTTTAGTCCGTATGTCAGTTTCGGTCTACAGGACGCCTTCTTATCCGATTGTCACCAAACTTGGCACAGGTGTTCTTTGATATAAAATACAACATTTGTAGAGAGATTTTTTCGATAGGGTGGAAAATGGGGGACAAAAGTGGTGAAGATTTTTGACGCGTTATTTATGCACGGATCTTGATGATTCTTCTGAAATATAAAGGACTAGCTGTTGCCCGCGACTTCGTACGCGTGAAAATTATGTTATAATGCCAATTTGATTGCTCTCTGCTTAGCCCCTAAGATATGTAGCGTGATAATATATAGCCTATTTTAAGACCCTACCCCTAGCTAATATTTGTACAAAATTTGAATCAAATCCATTGAGTACTTTTCGAAATCCTTCCGGACAAAGCAAAGCAAACAGACAAACAGACAAACAGACAAACCGACAAACAGACAAAAAAATTCTATCTATATTTTCGGCTTCGTTATCTTATGTTGAACACCCAGCGAGAATTTTTTTAAAAATATTTCCAATGTACAGTTTTGACTTTTCTATCATTTTATTATATGTATAGATATGATTCCATGATTCCTCACATGTTGTTTTTTCTGTTTTTTTTTCTGGGTGCTCGCGAGGTCTACTCTTTGCAGAAGTACCTACCTATAGAAGTACTAGTAAGTATTTCGATAGGTAGGTACTTCAATTCAGGACACGTGAGTTGCACTTAAGTTTAGTAAAGTGATAAGTACTTAGTTCAATGCTTCTTCTCCTTCAAACAATCTGTGTACGTTTTAACGGAACTAAGCTCAAAAATTACAATGGATTCAACTCACCTGTCACAAGTAGGGGGTAGGTGACTTCTATCAGCTCCCACAGCAACCACCAACAATATCAGTAAACTATACATTTTGACTATCACTTTCACTTACACTAATATCAGTAATATCACTCAAAATAAATTAAATTAAAAAGGAACAACTATCACACTGGAAGTTTAATTAGTTTATTTTTTTTAGTTCTTTTAATTTTTTTACGTGTTAAGATATGTGCTTAGGTTTTTATACGCTTTTCTTCTGAATGGTAGGATGATCATCTTGTCATAAAAATATATCGGTGCAATTGTAGCTAGTAGTAGACATTATAGACCTGGAACAAAAAAAATGAAGCTCATGAATACTTTTTTTAATATTGACCAACAGTGTTGTAGAATATTTCCTCACTTATTCGACTAAGGTCTGTCTTCAGAAATTCTAGGTGATTTTGTAATAGACTAGAGGCCTACCAATTTAACGTGTGGAAATCCTACTTCCTACTATCCTACAAATATTATAAATGTGAAAGTTTGTGAAGATGTTTGGATGTTTAGATGTTTGGAAGTTTGTTACTCAATCACGCTCCAACGACTGAACGGATCTGACTGAAATTTGGCGCAGGGATAGAGTATAGTCCGGAATAACACATAGGCTACTTTTTATCCCGGGAAAATGTTCCCACGGGAAGCGGGAACGGGAACCAACTTTCACGCGGGCGAAGCCGCGCGCATCAGCTAGTTCTTCATAAATACTACGTGACCGACTGCCTTCGGTCGGGAGCTACTGGTAAACCTTTGAAAGAATATCTCAGGTTTCCGGACATACTTTGGTTACCATCACAACCTCATCGAGGGGTTCAGGTTCATCCCGCGTGTTTGGGGGTCGGTTCGGATGTTATACCGCTTCTTGGGGCATAAGGCCTGCTTCTGTAAGGACGGCGAGCAGTCCTCCCACCTTCCTCAGGCAGATACCCTATGGAATGAGTCATTTAGAACTACGTTTATAAAGCTGTCAGAAAATAAACTTCAGCCCTATGCCATGGATCCTAGCTGCATAGAATAGACAGTTCGGGAGATAACTGTACCATCTAGGGGGGGATCAAATTTCATTAATAGAACTGGCTAAGGCAAAGTGAGGAAACCGAGGGAGGCTTTTCGGGAGAAAGTGATGGTTGTTGCCCAATTGCCTGTCAACGGACTTCGGAAACCAAAGTGTTTTTGGATTCAATAGAATATAAAGAAAGATAAATCTAACCAAAAATAAGTAAAACCTAGTACTGTACCAGATTATTTAAAACAGTCTAAAACCAAACACAATCACTTCTCACACCGGATAATTTCGACTCTCAGAAACACGACACGTCCACTCAGAACGGTGGCCGGAAGCCAATTGTCTGCTCATCACAATCAGAGATCGTATTATCGTTGGTCGGCTACAATGACGTGACGTCAGGAGACACGGCAGAGGTCCACGTGATCTTCCTATGTAGTTAGATCGACAATGTTGTGTGGAAGACGCCTAAGAATATGATTGGGAGGAAATGACCTGATGAGCTATTTATAACCAACAGATAACTAGCTGATCTGACTGCTCCCGTGTGGTGAAGTTTATCCGTACCTGTCTCCCGTATGAACTAGTGGTTGGACTTCCGTATAAAAACTACAGGTAAATCTATGAAAATTTTTTGAAATTTTTAAGCGTAGTTACACAAAATGTCCATTTTTTTCCGTACCTACCTAGCTGTTTTCCGTAGGAACTAGGTAGTTGTTGGTATTAGAGCAGTAAACATTTTTGCAAAATTTTGCTTATTCGATGCTGAAGTTCTTGAGATTACGGAGCGTACACAAACGCCCTTAATATTTTTAATACCTACATATAGTACGAAAATATCATCAATTTGATTCATCTTTGCCAGTTGAATCCGAAAAGTTCCCGCAATTATGAAGAATAGGCGCGTTTTTTCGGTGAGGCCGCAGTGGTACCTAAGGTCTGTTGGGAATCCTGGGGATATGTTTCCGAGGACTCACCCGGGGCTCCCAAACGTAGGCAAAGTTAGAGAACGTGTTAGTATTTAGTCGGTAGGAGAGGTAAATGAAAAAAAAGGCACGCATTTCATAATCTAAGAATAGAATTTAGGCTTTGTTTCATAACTAGAGGTAGGTATGTAGCTTATCAGCGATGTTATGACCGAAAGTGATTAAAGAGTGATTTTACAAGTATAAAACGCTTTTTTTTAACGTGAGGGAAAATCTATCATGGATGCTATGCCGGACTCCTACCGACTAAAAAACCTCACGCGACGCCCAACAGCCTTTGGTTGGGAGCTCCGGGTAAGCCCTCGGAAGGATGCGTCAGGAGGATAAAACGCATCGGCTGTTTAGGAAATTGGCGTTTCGTAATTGGTTTTCATGGGTTTATTAGGTGACAGACAGCCAGACTTTAAAAAAACTATCTAGCACGTCGCTTGCTTACAAAGTAGGTAAGTCAATTGTAGCAAATGAACCAAGAACTGCATTAAAACAGCCCATTGAATGACACATAGAACATATAAAACATAAGCAATTTATATTTATAGCAGTGTAACTGTGTAAGTGTAATACGATATTGAACATGATTATGTTTTGCAAATAAGGCTATTGTTGGGGTCATAGCCACGTCATGTTAGATACTAATGTGGAATTGAACTTTGCACTTTTGAAAAACTTGGTATCAACCAAAAATGAGCAATTAACGGGGACATTCTGGTACCAGGGGACATTTTAGGAAAGGGACATTTTGAGTCTAAATGATCGTCAGATACTTTCGTACGTCAGGGACTTAATCCTGATATTTAAGACAGTTGTATGAAAATATACCCGTAATATAGTAATTTTATAAAAATATAATTTGATTTCTGGCATTTTGTGCAAAGCAAAAATTTGCAGAATCAAAATTCATTTTCAAGTTTTGCGTTGCAAGTAACACATTTTGCAGTTCCATTTTACTATAAAGAGTGAACTGCAATACATAGATAATTTAAGAAAATTGAGTTTTTTATAGCGATAGTGATAAATAAATATATCAAAGAATGTCACATAGAAGACTCAATAAAATGATCACAGAAAAACAGCGTGACTGGCAAATGTCAACCAATTACTCAATCAAACCATTTGTAGGTAACCAATGGTTTATTGTACTGTAGGTGTAGCATCTAGAACTTTTACAATGCCTTTTTCCTTCTGTTGGGAGTCCTGGGGTATCCTTACGAGGGCTTACACGGGGCTTCCAACCGTAGGCTGTTAGCAGGATACGTGAGGTTCTTTAGTCAGCAGGAGTACGGCCATAACATCCATGAGGATTTTCCTTCACGTAAAACAAAAATAAAACGCCTTTTTCCTCGAGTGGGTAGGCACGAGCAACGACTAAAAAGATGGGTCTGTTGAAACTGTTTGATATAGAGATGGGTCCAGTCAGTCTGTGGGATCATAAAAGATCGCTAGTGCTAAAAGGGTGAGATTCTCTTTAAGATATCAAGCGGTCTTGCTATCCAAACTTGAGTGAAATCTTAATAGTCGGGTTAATGGCAATAATAGGAGCTTAGTTAAACTTTAATTAGACTTCGCACATTACTGGCCGACTGTTTTGTAGCCTGGAGCAGTTCAGGCTATAAAAAAGTTGGAACCGGTAAGTAGCGATTCATGGTCCAACTTGTTGCTGAACAATCAATGTAAATCCTTCTAGGACCCATTCATACAAACATCTTTCTAAATTCTGTGTCATACACACAGAAGAATAACAAACAATTATCTTTACACTTCTACCCATTATTTCCGAGATATGGACGAAAGTACAGTTTTATCTCACGTGTGAATGATAAAATTACAGAGTAATAACACTCTATATTATGCATTTCCTTCAACTGCACATGCCATTGTTTAACAGTCAAGGTTACACTCGTAAACTGCAAGCCATTTCGTTTAAAATACACAGGTAGGTAATTCTAGTTTTATTGGCTTGTCTGTGCATGCAACCGACAAACAACAGCTTTAGTATGACATTCTTCGTATACAATCTGTTTTTGAACCCACGTGTAACACTTTTTGGAATTAATATGGTGATGTCAAAATCAGCCAATTCAATTTTTCAACTATCGTATTCAAATAAACATTTGTTTATATCAGCCAATCATCAATCTGAATCATCATCAGGACTCTATGGCTTGAGAGATTTGATTGAGATGGATTGAGAGAGGCAGCCATTTATAGCACTGTAGACTCAGTGGCGTGAACTGATCCGTTTCCGTGATTCCGTGATCTCCAAATGTATTGGACATTTGACGAAGCGTCGTTGCATAGCAGTAAAGTGTGAAAAGATAGTTTGGTTCTACAGGATGTCCACTAGGAAGATCAGCATAATATGTGTATGTACCAATTTTGAAGGCACCAAGACTGTGCAAAGTGGAGAAGCCTGAGACAGTGGCTCAAGCTTTGTAAAGTGGAACAGCCCGCAGCAGGCCCCAATTTGCGAAACAAAACCAACATTGATAAGAGTTACATAAGTTGGCAATGACAATCGAATGCATATCATACGATGAAGGACTGACGACATAATCTGAAGGCGTGGCCGTGTAACTCTTGAACTCCTGCCAGGATTGTGGTGTGATCTACACGTGGTATCACACCCTCTCATTGACGTAGAGCAATCACGCGAAATTGCTGCACAACTGTAGCGTAGAAAGTAATTAAAGCGTACGTCAGAGGACGATCAAATTAGGTACAATGAATTCTCATTATATCTGGTACCATTAAAGAGTAGAAAGTCGAATTATTCAACAGAAGGCAAAAGGCGGCGGAGAAGGAACGGGAGAGGTTCTGTTCTCTTCCATGTCACGGAAGTCTTACGACAGGCTCAAGGACGACGTCGTTTTCTAGGGCTGGCCCCGGTGCAGAACGTTTTGTCTAGTCAAAAAAACGGACAAAGTCGCCAATCTCTGGCGACCACTGTCCGTTTTTTCGGTGGCCAGGGTCTTTGGGAATTCCCTTCATGGATACACACCTTCACAGTTGTATACATACAACCTGCTGGAAAAGCGTTAGAAAAATAAACTTTTTTATCGCATCATGGTGGTCGTGGGCAGATGGCAAATCAGCCTATGTCAGTCTCCAGGTGTCAAAGTCTCCACTCCAGGTCTCCAATATCTAGAATCATTTACATCTATTTCTTTTTTTCGATGTTAGAAAAATATGGATAAGGTGGCATCTTACTAATCCCAAAATGGGCTGAGAGCGACACTGCGAGCTAGCTATCGCCCTAGCCAAAGCAGGCTTAAACAAGGTGGTGGCACGTGGTGATATTTTCGACTTACCTTCAAAGAGGTAAATATTCTGACTGTAGCATCACAATATATTTTTGAAAATCTTATGTATGTGCAAAAGAATCTATCTAGTTTCGTTAAGTTAAGCGATATACACAGGGTAAATACCCGACATAAAGATAACCTTGCTTGTCATCAGTGTAGACTGAAAAAAGTCAGTAATTCCTTCCTGGGTAACTGTATACGTTTTTACAACAGGCTTCCAAATGAAATAAAAGTATGCCCTTAAATAAGTTTAAAAAGTGTATAAAAAGTAAATTGTACCGCAGGGGTTACTATTCAATTGACGATTATTTGCTTGACAAGGAAGCCTGGAAATGATCTGTTTGTGATTTTTAGTTTAAATTCTGTAAATAGAGCACAAAAAGAAAAGCCCGTCGAGTTTCTTGCCAGTTCTTCTCAAGCGGGCCGCGTTCCGAACTGGTGGTACTATTTGCATTGTATTCATTGACGTGTCGCAAGTGCCTATGTATTAGGATTATGCGAAATAAATGTTTTTTTGAGTTTGAGTTTGACTCTTCCATAATAGCAGAGGCCAGATGTGGCCAATTTCCGGCGACCAGGGCTGGTCACGATCCCTGGAATATCCTTTCGAGGGTACACCAGGTTTCCTGACTACATACAGCCAGGACGGATAACATAAAAAAAAGCTGGCATCTTACTTCTTTTACTATTAATAAGTTCTTGTCAGATTTAAATCAGAACAGAAACGGTGCGGTAGTCAGTGAACACTTGTGTGCAGTTTAATCTATTCTGGCATGTATTATTCAATGACATTCAATCAACACATTCGGCTTAGGAATTCTACCAGCTCCTCATACAAATCCATACAATGTAAAAGTGGACAAATATACAATCATTCGCCTGATTGCTTGCGAACACCCGAATATAATACGTAAGATGTTTACAAACCGATGAATGGAACTTACACAGATGGCTCTCGAGTCCAATATTAATACATTTGGCAAAGTTTCTTGGCACAGACGTAAGAGCATAATTATCACGTACTCAATAAATAAGCCAGTATTCCATTACGTTTCCATTACAAAGGACTATTTTCAATTTTTGATAGATCGATGGCATTGGGAAGGTCACTGGTTACTTTTGGAGTTTTGTTTGCGAAGTGACATTTTCGGCATTTTATTTTAACTTGCGAAATCTATAGAGACTTTCACGCTACTTTCGCGAGATAGGCATGTCTGTAACGTACGGTGTCTACTCTAAGCCTGTGATCTGGAAGATTCGGATTTTTGATACCTGACTTCAAAAATCAGAGTCTTCAAGTGTTACAATTTTATGATGGAAAGCATATGCGTACTTTTAAGTAGACATCTATGCCACCTATTTTTATGTGAGGCAATACCAATACCTACTGTTTTTTTGGAAACTCAATTGTATTTGTACGTTATCCTTTTCAGCTAAGCGATTTTTTGAAGTAAAACTTCTTTAGGCGCGACTAGGGGTAACTCAGATTTTTTTCTGACGGAAGTAACGCTTACTATTTAAATTTTGAATAGCAGAAACGTAGTTTTCGCTATTCGAAATTCGAATGAATGATATTAATATTAACAATTGATGCTGTCAATGGCAAAGAAGTTTTACTTCAACCGCTCAATCGCGCGTAAAGGTTACACGCACACCCTTTTTTATGTGAAATGTTAGATTTGAGTTCGCGTTACACTTAGATTAGTAGGCGTAATTCGAACCGGCTAATTCTGATGAACTTTTATCCTTTAAAACCACCATTAACACTTAGGGATCGTCTACACAAGCAAGACGATCGCAAAAAGAGTACTAAGAGGTATAGGAAAACCACTCGGATAAAAAATCACTTGTAGGTACGAGTGGCGATGCGAGATTCGACATCAAGATTGAAGGCTTATGATTCAATGGCTTTTATGATTTGATTGCGTGATAGTTGTATGAAAAAAGATAGGTAGGTTCATTATTCAAGGGTCAATGACTCTATCACGTCGTTTATAATCATCAGAGCAAGTAGAGATGTTCCTATATTACCGATGTCCATTTATTTGCATTGGTGTTCAATAATTTGTACCGTTCCATGTTCATTTATTCTTGTTAAATATGAATTCTGTCATGATTTGTGTATGCGAGTGCACGAGTGGTGTGAATTACTAAGTATTTGTTCCGACGTAAGTGTAAGTGTAACGTAAGTGTAGGTATCTAAAGGACATGGAAAAGAGAGTTACAGAAAACAGTAGGTAGGTACGTAGGTACCGAGCTGAATACTTTAGAAGGCGTAGAAAATCTTATTTAAGGCGTTGAAATATCTTTTTTTCGAATCTAAATCAAAACTTGCTGTTTTATACCACTTTTAAGTTCTTTTATACGTATCTAACCCACTTACCTACATTGTATAATGATTCCATTGTCTACAGGGGATGATTGTGCCACGCTCAACAAAGAAATAGGTATAAAATTAGATAAAAATGCGCTCATATTACGTAGCCATATTGTATAATAAATAAATAAATAATAAATAATAAATAAACATTTATTGCAGACCATAGATCCATAGCGTGTTAGTATCTTCTTAACCTATGTTAGTAAATCAATAAAATATTTAATTTAATACAATAACATCATCATAAAAATATTACACTATCATTATCATTGTATGCTTTAAAAAAAATGTCAGTCAAATAATTTTAAAAAATCTAATAAATTCACATAATATCATTAGGCCTTAAGATAGCAAGGTTAACGACTTGCAATTTAAACACCTTGACTGCCAATTAATTCATATTGTACTCATAAAAAACCGACTCTGTACTTTCTAAACGTCAATCGTAGCGTGAATTAATTAACCAGTCTATACTTATAATTTGTCGTATCTATATAAATCCTCTCGGAGCATTCTATAGGTAATTTTTAATATAGTTTGCCCGCAAAATTAATAACACCTGTTTGATCCGAAGACTATCGGCCTCCAAAACTGAGGGCCTGAGGGCGGCGAGGGGGCTGCTCACCGTTCTTACAGAAGCAGGCCCTAGACGGCAGCGTAACGTGAAGGATTCACGCACGCCCCCCCAAAGACGCGGGATAGTACCCGAATCACCCCCTAGACGAGGTCGCTATGGTAGTCGTAGGTCTGTTGGGAGTCCTGGGCACCGATTCTCGCTTCACACGACATGAATGCGTGGACGGAAAACGGCGGGTGACGCGTCGCCTGTCTCATATTTAGAAACGGCGAACATGAGACGGACGACGTTTCACCCGTAAATTTGCGTCCACGCATTCACGTCGTGTGGTCGAGAATCGGCGCCCTGGGATATCCTTCCGAGGGCTTAATCGGGGCTAAACCATAGGCTGTTAGGCGTTACGTGAGGTTTTTTAGGCGGTAGGAGTCCGGCATAGCATCTCTGAAGGATTTTTCCTCACGTTAAAAAAACCCCTGCCTGATGGAAGGCCATGGCGAGATCTAGTTGCTGGCCCAATGTACAGCGTTCCAAGCTACTCCTACTATGACTTGATAAAGAGCTCTTTAGAAAGAAAGAGAAGAACAGGAGTCTTGTACTTATAGATTTTTTTTTGTTATGCAGTACAAAATTACAAATATATTGAACATCAGGTTGTGGTTTGGCTCCAGCAGCGGTTGAACTTGCTAAAACTTGGTTAAAGGATTAATTATTGTTACTGGCAGTCAGGACCCACAGCGAATAAGTCTTCGCAAACCTAAATGCCTCAAATGCTCATAGCATAAGATGCATCGTTTGCAGGACAGAGGAAAAGGGCCTACGAGGCTAAAAATGTCAAGTTTAATAAGGCAAAGAATTCACTTTAGGCTAGGTCGCGGTGGCAGCTAAAGTCGGCTAAAATTCTGAAGCATACTTCCCAGGACTTACCCGGGGCACCCAGCGCTAAACAAGTAAGTGGAACGTGTGGTTTAAGTCAGTACGAGTATGCAATGACATCCATAGGGATTTGGCCATTAAATATAAGCCATAGAATTCACAGTTCCTTTCATCTTGTGCCTATATCGTCACAGATATGGTCTTGCAAATTGAGCTAATTTGAACTAGTTTGCTTCCTATTATACTCCCACGCAGGAGTAGTCTTCATCAAACTATTTATAGACCAATGTAGATATAGTTTCCTTTCTTGATCCACATTTTAAATGTAGGTAATAGGTACACATACATCTGTGAATAAAATCTTTGAATGTGTATAAAATTTTATCTCAAATTTTTGACAAATGCCTTCCTCAACGAAAGAAATTAGGACTCTAAGCCGAGATCTTCATGGCCGCAGAATCTTCCGCGTTATGTTCGTGAGAAAAGCCAACTTTATATTTCAGTCTTTCGGTTTGTTTCTTTTCATTATGACAAATTCGGGCAGTATTTTGAAAGAGCAATCGTGACGCACACCTTTTGCAGCATAGCCAGGGAGGAAGCAGAGGTCATTGCCCGTGTCACTGAAGCCTCGAACAGTTATTAACATACAATGATTGGATAGCTATCTACACGAATACAACTAAAAAAGAAAGTATTATTCTTATAAGCTACCGTCACTCGTTTGTCAGTTTCGGGAGCCATGGAGTTATCATTACGATATCGTACCCGGGACTCCCGGCAGTACACAGGCAAGACACTGTGTGGTTTTAGTCCTGTCGATATCCGGTATGGTATCCATGAGGATATTTCACCACGAAAAAAACAAAGCTCGTTATAAGTACTATCCCTGGTAATAAGACATTGTGTAGACAACATATTTCTCAATTCTCTCAGCCAATGGAATCACGATAAACCTTTTGATTTGGTATCCGTTTCACCAGGTTGCCGGAGAAGTTAAAGGAAATAATCATAAGCTGGTGTTATTTCTTTATTTTACGCATCGGAACATTGCACAAGCAGACGCATACTCAGGGTGAAGCGCGTTGTCTGATTTCTACGCGAACTACTAAGTCTCCAATGAGGTGGATCTCTAGACCGTTCAGCAGCGACATCTTGAGAGCCCAGGAAATTCTCCATAGAAGTACTCGTTCTTTGAGCTCAAAAGGACAAGATACCGTCTGGTATACCCGGTATGAGCCAGGTGAGACATGACCACCTTACGGGTAGCTAGGAAGAAGAAAAGATATGAAGGTACGGTTAATTACAATTTATCTCTCGTGGCCCGGCCAAAGGGCTCGTTGCCCCGCGGACTCAGTGTTCTGTAAACGACCACTGTAGTCAGCAACATTTACTGTGGCCGGTTTAAGCCAAACTGAAGGCCTTTGTGATCGGCTTTAAAATTTCAACAGCGGGCAGCCACAACCTGCGCCTGTTGATATCAACACGGCAATACATCTCACCACCTAATTACGTGGGACAAAATATCAAAGGTGAAATGTAGGCATATAATATGCCTCTGCCTACCCCGGATAAAAGTGATCATATGTATGTACAATTTATCAGCATGAAAAAAACAACATGGTGTTTCTTGTCTAAGTATAATTAATTACCCACCTACGTATATAAATAATTGCAAAGTACTGAATAAACCTGTTCTAGCTGGAACGCGGTTGTAAAGTAAATGATAAACGAAGACATTAGTAAGCATAGGTACGTAGGTAACTATCTACCATTCGTGCAGGTATTTTTTAAGAAAGTATTTAGTGAGTAGTCTAGCCAATTTCCAAGGGTTCGTTTTAAAGGACCCTGTTACTAGCAGCAGGAGGGTCACGATGGCTGTAAATATTGGGCAAAAAATCTTCTAAAACTAAAAAGTCGGTCCGCATCAAATAGCCTAACTTTTCTCAACATCATTAACTTTATCCTACAAACAAAAAAAAAACACAACATGTATAAAGCCGTTTAAAAATAAACAAAACCACTTCGTATAAAGTATAATTCTAGTTAATGAATGGAAATAAGGAAAACGCCACAGGTTAATCAATGCCAGTCTAGAGTGAACAGTACAATTAAGTTGCATGCAGTATGCATTACAAGTCACGTTCCATTAATATTAATACCCGAAGGTTTTTATATTCTGACATTGGAAACAAGCTGCAGGGATGTCTTGCATTTTTTGGTCGTAACGATCAAATTTTACGAACCAATTTTAATAAACTAGCCATTATTTTACCGTCTTCACTTTTCCCCAGCAGGACTCGTAGAATTAAGAAGTGCAGTCTTGACCAATAATATTATCAATGACACGCATATTGGGACGTCAAAAACTAGAAATGGAGGTATTGGTGGAACACAAGCAAATGGGGCCTCGGTTTATAAAAACGAACGTTGAGATGATTATGCTTTCATATGCAAATATTGTTAAATTTTGTTGGTAAATGGCTGAGCGTCTAAAATCGCACAATATCACGTTCTTGCACTTACGCAATATAATTCCGCGAAAATGAAATGAGAGACTACACCAGGCAATTGCCTACAGAAGACTTTCTACAAACTTATATTTGAAACTAGCTGGTGCCCGCAGCTTCGCCTGCGTGAAATTTTGTTCCTAGACTATAACATATCTATGCAGGCACCAAATTTCAGCCAGATCCGTTCAGCCGTTACAGCGTGAAAGAGTAACAAACATCCACACTCGCAAACATTCGCATTTATAGATAGATTTCTGATTAACAAATTCATAATGCAGAATAATAATATGAGCTAAGTAAATTTATTTATTAAATAGGACATTTCTTAATTCAATGGCAAAACTACTACTTGACACAACTTCTCTTCTAAGCAATTGACATCGTAACTTAGTTCCTTCTTCAGGTAGTCCCAGCCTACGACGTTTGGACAAACCGAACTACTGTAGGCTTTGTCCTCCTAATACAGATGGTCCAACCAAGACCTGGTAACGTAATAACAATGTAAATTTCATCAGCTGAGCGTTCATGTTCATTGTAATGGCTCTTTGCAGTCCTGTCGAATGTAGTCTACGTAGAGGCCATTCCCGTATTTTACAAAGACTTAGTGAGTCTGTTTCCTGACAGAATGTAGTCGGCACTATATGTAGAATAAAGTTCATGCCTTCCATGACCAGCCGTTTAAGGCTGCTGACAATTTTTGTCGTAAGGATTGAGCGTAGATGGTAACATGCGGTGTTATTTTATTGACCAGTGGATACTTCCGGAAGAGTGTTCTTTCACTTTTTTCTGACTAGCCATCTTAGAATTTTCCTCTTCTTTTCACAATTTTATTTTTGTCACACAAAATTTGAATAAATTAGCAATAATACTTCCATAAAGCATATTTGGTTAATATTATACCAAAATACCGCTTTTTATTTAACTTTATTGCTATGTAGTAAAATCATCTGTTTGAAGTTTGAAATAAAACATAAATGAAAACGTCAATTGTATTGAACTTTCACAAATAATGTGTCAAAATTAAAAGTAATTTAAGTATAAAATAAGAGTATTTAAGGAGTATTTATATCAACTCCGGAGAAAATCAGACCCAAAATAATTTACATTCCCTTTTTAGCTCGTTATCGTATTAATTTCAATAAAATACGAAACACGTCTTTAATCAATTATGTTAATAATGCTATACGCCAAATTTTAAGTAGATCGGACCAAGGAATCACGTTGTCCCATACAAACTTTACCCCCCTTTTTTATTCCTTTGGAGGTGGAATTTGCAAAAATGTAAAAAATACTTTTTTCACATTGTAACAAACAACGCTCATGCTTAGTTTCATCATCGTACCATTAACCGTTTAAGCAATAATTGATAATAACTTTGGGTCTAGGGATCGAACCGCAAAATTAAGTTTGGTTTGATTTCTGTATACTTTTCCGGGATAAAAAGTACCCAGTGTTGTGCCCAGGCTATTAAAGAATAATTATACCAAGTTTCATCGTAATCGAACCGTTAGTTTTTGCGTGATGCCTGAACAAACAGACAGACAGACAGACAAAAAATTTTTTAATCACATTTTTGGGTTCGGTGTCGGTTTAATAACACCCCCTGCTATTTTTTTTTTTATATTTTGAATGTAAGTACAGAATTTTCACTTCTACAGATGTAGTATAAGTATAGATGACTGTATAATTTCTGTAAAGTTTTGGGCCACCAAGACCTTCGGAGCTCAGACGAAGCTCAATTTGCAAGCGGTTTTGCTACTGCTTGTCAAACCAGACTAACGAAGATGCCCAAGGGTAACAAGCTCGTATTCCAGCCATGGAACTAAATAATGAAACTATTCCAGGATACGACAAATACAACAATCTCTGAATCCCTGGCAAGCAAAGAAGCTCTAGACCAGCTAGAGCTTCACGAATACTGAATGCTACAATATGATGAAACATAAAATAATTCCTCCTTGAATGCTGTCAAGGAATCCTGATTACCAAATTACATTGAAACTATATTGGTACCTTGACCGTTATCAGACAACTTACACACGCTTGAATTGAAATTAAATCTAATACTTTTGTTTTTTTTAACGTGAGGGAAAATCCTAATGGATGCCTACTCCTACCGACTAAAAAACCTCACGTTACGCCCAACAGCCTATGGTTGGGAGTCCCGGGTCAACCCTCGAAAGGATGTCCCAGGGCTCCCAACAGACCCACGACCGCCATTGCAGCCTCGTCTAGGGGGTGGTTCGGGTGCTATCCCGCGTCTTTGGGGGGTTTCGGGTGTGATCCCGCTACTAAGTGGGGCGTGCGTGAATTCTTCACGTCACGCTGCCGACATAGGCCTTCTGTAAGGACGGTGAGAGGATTAAGGATAACTTCATTGCGCAAATTATATTTCACTTGAAGTTAGAATACTCTCTTGAATTTATAAAAAAAAACACATTATGGAATTTACTGTAAGTGGTGTTAAATTAGGTGGAAAAACACCTTTTTTCCATGAAACTACTGGAACCATCGACGAATCCAAAATATACGCCACAACTCGGCAAAATATGATCCAATACAATACATTCTTCAGATCTTACAGTAAAATGCTTGTTCTTAATTTACGTTTCAATCAATGCAGTTTCAACATTGCAATCGCACTGCAAACTGACTGCAAAACGTGCTGCGTCGAGCAAAAATCTGTTAATTCATCAAAACTGCTCAGAAAGCCTCGTTTTCGAGAACAATGAAACCATGTGTTGATAAAATAAATTAGTCTGCTTCAAGAGAAAATTACAGGTGAAAAGATAAAGTGCAAATATGTATTGTTTAAAAAGAAAATTAATGCGAATTGGTTCAGTATCTTCAAGGGTAAACACGGTGTTGCGTGCCAAACTAGTTTTATTTCTGGATGTCATAGCACTGATTATCAAGATCATGGTTATACAACGGATTTCAAAGTAAACGTTCAACTTACCGAAGAAATTTGATCAAATAATCACACAACACAGCACCGTTCACAGTGTCTAAATAAAATGCGATAACTTCGCGAGTTCGAGTTGTGTAAAACACAGACGTCCACACCTTATGGCGGTCAGATATCAACTGAATGGCTGTTTCGTTTCATATTGTATTGTGTAGTGGCGGTCATATTTACACGTACATTGACGACTTGATGAAAGTGTCGTATGTGTATAGGAATTTTTATGTGTGCCTATCGGCAACAATATAAAGTAATACATAATACCTTCAAAGAAACTAAGTGAATATGGTTTGCACTGAGCAAAATAATTTTTCAATTGCACAAAAAGTGATAGTAGGCACCAAGTCACGTAAGAGCCAAGCAGCGTTTTCTTAATGGCATAGCCATAAGGTTTTTATCTTTCAACTATTTACCAGTAGGTACACGTGTTTCCCTCATCGTGCAACGCGGAGGTTCTTTAAGCGGAAAAACATTGCTAAAGGTCGTATTTATATTACGGTCTATTAGGAACCTATTCAGCTCTAAGATTATTATTACTTATAGCTCACATAGTTTCACCCATAGGATTAGAATGTAGGTAAAAATTCTAAATCGATGGTATTGCCGGCCATAATAAAACCGGCAATATGAATGGCAAGTAACTATATTGCAAAGAATTTGTGTTATCTTAAATGTATCACAAACCGCCCCAATTCATTTTTCACCCTCGCCTCGGCCAGAGGTTCAGGGTAGATTGCCTTGTGCAAAAATTGTACTCGTATTACTAACAATGTAAGAATGGTGACAAAAGGATAATCATATTCCGGGCGTATTGAAAGAGTCACAGATATCTGATTTCCGTGGAAAGAGTTTAAATTATGCAACTATGACAGCGTTCAGCAAGTGTCAATAAGAGCAGACAGGCTCAAAGTAGAATCGAAAAGGCGACTAGAAAGAAGCAAAGCTTCACAATGGCCTTTTGAAGCTCAATGTGGTGAAAGCTGTAGAAGTAACCGAGTACTTGGCATGGTTCTACATTCAGCTCTTGAGTTTAATAAATGATGACCGGACCAGCATTATAGGTACCTTTATAGCTTAGATGAAAAAGAAGGATAGTTTCTTTCAGCTTTATGGCTGCTGATTTTCAATGTATTTGATGAACTCGAATTTTAAGGTGAAAAACTAGTCAGTGGATCTAGAACAGTTTGAAGCTGGTAAACTTATGAGTGCATGTCCAAAAAATACTCAACAGCTTTCTGCTTTAAAAAAATAACGTTACGAAGGTCTGGCAGTCGTGGGCTTTATTAGTGAGAGATTGATAGACAGTTAAAACAGATGATGGTCTTCAGAATTTTATAATGACTAAACTGGATCGTAGTGAATGGCATGGCACTGTAGGTTCACGTAGGTAGGTACCTACCTCAAATATTTTTTAGAGAATAAAATGTATAGTATTGGCAGTATTGGTATGCTGAATTCGTTTCTCATTGTTCTGTAAACGATCACTGAGCTAAGCATCTGATGCAACGATCGGTACTGAGATGGATGACAATTTGTGGCATTTTCCTATCATTTCATATCTATCGTCATTTCATTGGTAAAAGAAACTTTAATTTAAGTATCTATACAAGATAAACATCCAGCTCAGTGTTAATCTTGTCCTAACAAAGTAATAAAGAAGCGCCAACGCCGTTGAAGATCTACATGGATTCTATGCCGGACTCCTACCGACTAAAAGCACACGATGCCTTACAACTAGTGACCGACCGAAGTTTCGGTTTCGGTTTCGGTTTCGGCCAGTTTCGGCCAAAAAATCGAGTTTCGGCCGCAGTTTCGGTTTCGGCCAAAATGGGCCGAAACTTTCGGCCGGGCCGAAACCCACGTGTTCATGAATTTTGAGTGCCTGGCTCTACTTGCGCCGTGGTTGGGGTCAGCCCAACCAGTTAATATGTTACTAACCAAAGATTTACAGAGTTACAAAGGACTTGCAATCAATAGTTATAACAATACTATTTTTACGGAATCCTAAAAAGGTGATCCAGGATATTACATAACCCTACCCCCTTGTTGTCGGTTTCATTGACTTCGTTGGTCGTCTGCCTGTCTGTCAGCAGGCTGTAACTCATGCACCGTGATAGTTAGACAGTTAATTTTTTTACAGATAATGTATTTTTGTTGCCGCTTTAGTAAAAAATAATAGAAATAAACAAATTAATAATATTAAAGGGGGCCTCCCATACAACATCGTGATTTTTTGCCGCTTTTCTTGTACTACTACTGTTTCGTGCGCTAGTCCGACTCACTGTTGTCCAGTTTTAGTTTTATTATATACTTCTAGAATGTAACCAAAACCAGCCAAGAGCTAGTAGCAGGGCACCGTGTGGTTTTAATCGGTAGAAGTTCGCAATAGCATCAATACGTAATTCCATACATGAAGAAAAAACTTATCTCTAAGTGGAGATATTTCTAAAATGAACACTTGAAAAGATTTATACCGTTGATTGATGGCACTTGGTGAAACTTGCTTTGTTGGTGGATAATGGAGTGGTTGGTTATTATTTTATTTTATATAACCGGCTAAGTGCGAGTCGAACTCTCGCACGGAGGGGTTAAAGTGGGACCCTACAAACGAGACATGAGGCCTTGCCGTCCGTCTGTATGTTAGTCACGAGGTTGTATCGCTGGAACTGTGCCAGATAGAGGCCTAAAATTTTCACTGTAGGTACAGTAGTCCTCCGACTAAAAACCACGCGTCCTACCTACCAGCCTATGGTTGGGAGCTCCGAGTATGCCCTCGAAATGATGCATACTGCGGCCGCATCTTTGGGGGGCTGTTCAGTTGTTATCCCGCTTCTAAAGGGGGGCGTGCATGAATCTCTCACGTCACGCTATCGTCTAAGGCCTGCTTCTGTAAGGACGGTGAGCAGCCCCGTCACCGTCCTCAGGCCCCCGGTCATGGAGGCTGATAGTATGGGGCGCCGCCGCAGACTGTGGAACTCGGGTGGGAGAGTTCTCTCTCGCTTCCTCTCCACCGCCTCTTTCACGAGCATGACCTGCTCACAGGAAGAGGCCTATGGCCGCGCTCCAGCGCCTCCTTGCACCATTTAAACAATGACGCAAGGGCCCTCGCTTTCTCGGTCCCATAGAGGGATCCCGGCTAGAAGACATGCCGCCTCAACTGAGATCGTGCGGTATCCCCTTATCACCCTAAAAATTTCGCCTTCTGCGGGCTAAGCAGTCTAGCCGCATTGCTGGCTATCAGGATCTACGTCCATACGGGAGCCCCGTATAGGGACATGCTCCGCACGATCCCAAGGTACAGTCTCCTGCAGGGAGCGTTTGGCCTCCTGATATTGGGCAACAACCGCAAGAGTGCAGCTGATGCCCCCCTTCCTCAGCTATGGGACCAAACTTCGGAAGTGGTATCCGAAGTTCCACCGGCTATCGAGTACGAGCCCTAGATACGTCATCGAAAGCTCGATGCCGATGCTGACGCCCCGTGTATGTAAGCTGGATCCCGCAGGTGGCCTTTAGGGCTGCGTCTCGGGTTGCTCCTGGCGCTGTTATGAGGGTGTCGTCGTAACATGTTACGCCGACACATCTGAGCAACGGACCACGCAGCACACCCAATCGTAACCGATGTTGCACAGAAGCGGTCCTAAGACCAATCCCCATGGAACACCGAACGACGCATCTCACCGACCCTGCCCTAGCCAGCTCGGGTAAGTTATGGCCCTCTCGGAAAGATAGGCCCCGACAATTCGACGGAGGTATGGAGGCATTCCATGGTAAATAAGCGCCTCCCAAACGCAGCTCCAGGGCAAGGTGTTGAAAGCGTTGGCGATGTCAAGAGACACCGTCACCACCACCTCACCCTGTTCTGTCGCCGCTATAACAAAAAATACCTACTAAAATAAAAAAAAAGCATCCACACAACAAAACGTAAGTGCGGGAATCCGACTCGCACTTGGCTGGTTTTTTTTTTCAATATGAACACGTGAGTTTCGGTTTCGGTTTCGGTTTCGGCCGAAACTGACCCTGAGGCCGAAAGTTCGGTTTCGGTTTCGGTTTCGGCTGGAAAACCAGTTTCGGTCGGACACTACTTACAACTATCTAGTGTCTACGGCCGGGAGTCCCGGGTAAGCCCTTAGAAGGACGTCCCCAAGATGTCCCAGAGCTCCGGGGAAGCCTTTGAAGTCTAATTAAAAACAATTTTATAGCAATCTATAAAAAGACTTTATGAATCAATAGCCTATATGGAGTTTTATGAAGGTATTAATATTGCGATCACCTGTTGTGATGACATTCACAAATGTGACAGATGTGTGTCTGCTAAACGGTCTCTGATTGGTTGGCAAATGTCTTGCGATAGATTGCGCACACGCACATGGTTTAGAATGCAATGTATCTTTGATGCATTTATTACTATAAATATAAAGGTAATTAAATGGGACTTGTTTGTACTTAACCTAGCAATTTTGTCCAATTTAGGTTAGACCATTCCAGTTGTTGATAAAAATAATTTAAAAGTCAGTACCTATATTGTTTGAATTGTAGATTAGGAATACAGTAGCCATTTTCCAACGGTTGATACACGGGCGCGCAGTCGGGAGCCTGGGGTCCGGACATAGACAGAACCAGGTTGGGGCGCGTCGTCTAGGATTCTGTGTAGGTACTCTTCCTTACAGGTGAGGACTAGGTTCTACATTTCCCAATAAGATAGGGTAACTGGATGGTCTACCGGTCACACCATCAGATTCTTTTGGACATTCTTCAGGCAGAAAGAAGACAACATATATAACATAGTTGGTACCAGCCCGACAAGCTCACATCATCGAACATCGAAATCGCAGCAATATGGGAAAAAATCCAAAAATATGTTTGTACCTTTTATGCTTTGCTTTGCAGCTGCAAATGCTTTCTCCGAACTTCATCTGAAAAGAAAGAAGAAACTTAATTAACTGTGTCACAAAATTACTTAGCAGTGCAGATACTTGGACTGCATCGTTGTTTTTTTTCAACGTGAGGATAATCCTACAGGGATGCTATGCTGGACTCCTACCGACTAAAAACCACACGTTTCCTACCTAATGCCTACGGTTGGTAGCCCCGGGTAGGCCCACAGAAGGATGACCCTAGGACAACAGACCTACGGCAGAGGTGGTAAAGTGCAACTGTGTATGAAGAGGGTTCTATTCCCACCGAGGCCGCGAGGACAAAAATTTGTGTTATCCATATCACAGAATCAGGTTAATCCTCAGGGATCAGATAATATTGTGTAAAAAAAATGTCCGTAAATATGTATTTACTTTAAATTAACGTTCTGATGCTGGCACCCATCCAATGGTGGGATAATGGGGACTGAGGCTGCTAGCTAGCACAACAATGTTGTTTGAAAATGCGCAGCAGAGTAAAGATCACACCACCATGTGTTACAAATGTGCAAATCGTCACAAGCCCAAAAGAAAGAGGACTGCTCAGACCCATCTTCCAGTTATTAAGTAAAAGCAGGTTCATAAAGAATTTCTCTTTTCTAAAAGGTTTTAAGTGTTCAAGTTATAACCTACTGAAAATTTCCAAAACTTGGAAGGGTTTAGCATTTACTTAGTTTCTGCGTATGAAGTGCAAAAAAGACTCTCGATGTTCAGAAATTTCCAGGTGCGTAAAAATCAAAGGTATCTATCATAATATTGCTCCTAACTAGTCACGAGGCTTGTAAGGTTTATTGTCGTATCAATCTAGACTTTATGCTCAAAGGGATAGGGCAAAATTTTGCAAAGTTGCAATAAATCAATAGAATAATGAGTCTATTGCAGTCCGACGTCCTTGTTTCATCCCGTCCTCTTTGTGTATGGTATAAACCAGTAGCGAAAAATTCTAAATCTATGGTATAAACGAAGGAAAGGAACCATAAATGACGCAAGGTTTGTCGGAGTCAATTCCAAAACTTCAGAAGAGATCTTAATGTTATTGCCCACGGCAGCTAGACTTTAGGCAATTTTCATGCAACCGTTTCCTTAAATATTTCTGGTTTTTCCATACCACTCACGCGGTCACCAGAACCAGATGAATACGTCCCACTCAATCGAAACTGGTCACCCTATGAACCTTTGCAACACAAGAAGCTGCACACACGCTGCTAACCCTACAAAAACCTTTCAAGATCCCTTTTGAAGAACCCCATAATTGCTCAGTGCAGTGTATGTTCGGAAAAAGCGTGGCAGGGAGTTCATTTTACAATGCAATCGTGCACGGCGGTAGTCCCCATCAAACCTTACTGCACTCCGAACCCAAAGTGTTGTGAGCATGGACACTCGGTATATAGCGAGCGGGAGCGGTGCGATGATAGAAAGTTGCTCCTTATCAGAGACGCTAAACACGCGGTGGCGACCCAGGCGCAGAGAACGTCAACCCACTGTTGAAATATTTCAAGCTGCTTTCAAGTCGGCTTAACGACTGTCATGTTAGGTACTGACAACCGGGACTAAAATGAAATTTGTTTCCAGAATATGTTCATTAAGTCAGAATCTTCTAACTTATACCACGCTGCATGAAGCCATGTCTAATTGCTGATCGCCCACACGTGCAGGCACATGAGAGTACTCACTGTGCAATTGAATTGTAGATACCTACGTAGTTTAATGACAAACCACTCAGATATTGCATCGTTTTACTATTGCGCACATCTAAGGTATCGTACAAAAATAAGTGTTTTAAATGTTCTAAGATTACACAAGATTACCACTGCGGCCTCACCTGGGGGGGTTCGGGTGCTATCCCGCGTCTCTGGCGGGTTTCCGGAGTTACCCGCTTTTTAGGGAGGGGGTGTACCTACGTAAATCTCTCAGGTCACGCTCCCCTGGAACATCCTTTCCTGGGTTTACCCTTAAACATCCTTTCCTGGGTTTACCCTGGAGCCCTGGACTCCCGGCCGTAGGCAGTTTGGTAGGGCTACGTATGGTTTTAGTCGGTAGGAGACGGCATGACATGACACCCATATAGAATTCTCCACATGTAAAAAAGTGCCCTTAAATTTTATATGACTGCCCTAATGGTTCGTCTTCATGTGAATTATGAAGCGACAGGGGATGCAATATTCTTATAAGATGTAATGACGAGCTGTTCATATTATGGTGACGGTGACGATGGTCACACATTGAATTTATCTATTTGCATTATGGTACCTTAGAGGTTAGAAATTAAGAATTCTTCAGTGTTGTACGCTACCTGTTATTGTTAGTGTACTAATGATACTTTTACATTATTGAACATTATTACGAACTAGGAGACGACGAAGTCTCGGTGTCTGTAAAGGATCGTCGCCATTCAAAGTCGCTTGAAAAGAATATTTAACATCAATATTACCTACGCTCTTTATAACTGCAAACCGAATACTTGATACTGACGTGGTATGCTGATTTTGTGAGCTTAATGCTAACAAATTACATCTATGATGAACAAACGCATAGGGAATTCGATATAGGCACCTACTATAAGTATTCAACTCATAATGCACCTTTACCTACTTAAACTACACAACCGGCCTTTCATTCCTCACATTTATCCTCATAAATTCCTGCAATTGCATTGACTGCTGTTGCACATTGCACAAACAGCGGCCATGACAGTTGCGCCGAGCCTCTAAAACCGCGAACGCTGATTGGCTAGTCGTGACGCGCCTCCATGACGTCATTCACTCCAGCGCAGGCATTTTATTGAAAAACTATGGTCATATTAACGGCGACAGCGATTTATTGACGGCACGTGACTATATTTTTTATAGCGTTATCTTACTAATTGCTTTGTAACTTAGATATAATGCTGTGTAGGTTGTCCGGAGGGTGAGGAAAGTATGAAGAAAGACTCAGCTTAAAAGGTGAGAAATAAGTCCGGAGTTCACTTCTACTAGGAGCAAATATTTCTGCACAAAATGTGAATCAATTCAAGAATAGGCTTGATAAGCATCTGAACTTAAATAGGAACTAATGGAGAACAGCAGGATACAGGCCCTACCAGTTGATTCAACTGCTGCCTGATTTCAGATGATTATAATAATAATAAATGATTAGTGCTTTTCAGCATTCTTCAATGGACCATTCTTGCAACCATCTATAAATTGTATTGGCACCTGCACGAAAGCTTCATCGGTTAGTCAGTCGGCACCAGCTTGCAGATAACATTGGCTTGGTTCTCGGATATCTGAGGACTTTAGTTTCGAAATAGCAAATAAAGAAAATTCGTGGTAAGGCATCTATACAAATATTATTTTTTAAACATTCAATATTGTCAGCAGTTTCATAAAAGTAACTAAGAAAACTATAGAATAAACAATAGTACAAGTCACAGGTAAAAGAATAGCTACAGAAACCTGTATGAATACCTAATCATATTGATGACTTGAAAATAATATAATTACGCAATATAATCTACCTACAACGGTATCAAAACCAGCAAATCTTGTTACACTGGTTCTAGTACAAGACCTATTGACATACTTAAACATATTTTGGTTCTAAAAATAGAAACTCGTGGAAACCAAAAGAATTGGCTTGACAATATAATCTTTTCTTTACAGTCGGGAACTAGGATATGCACAGCGAAGTACCAGAAACCCTGATTTGTTCAAATATCTGGGAAAATTTTGATTGCAAGTTACCCGCAAAACCACAAAATAGATTCTCACATCTTCTCATTTTTCAGTACGTCTACAATTCTGAAGATAGGCAGCTTTTTTTCAAAGTTTGTCCTATTATTTTCGAGAAGAAATTGTTTCTCATCGCAGCCGATACCATTTTTCTGGACTGAAAAAATGCCAACATTTGGCATTCTGCGAATCTGTCATTTTGCGTTTCTGACATTGTACGCCTAAACCCTTTCTGCGTCCAACCCACTTTTTACGCTATAACGCATCAACTAAAATGAATTCTTCTTAAACATACATCCCGTTTAAAACCAATAGTGTCATATTATTATGTAGGTACTACTAACTAATGTACTTAATAAAAAATCGGAAATTGCTCTGGCACGAATTTTTTCATTCATCGATACATGTTATTTTCGGTAATTCATTCGTCTCGGTATTTGGGTTCAAAAACCTGTTACACTTGTAATAAGTTTGTGAAAGGTTGTGAACTCAATGGTCGATAGCAGATTTAAACAAATACTTTATGGTATACAATACGAAGAACCATTTGAATGGTTTGATTCAACGCTTTCTGGAGGTGAGACAAATTGATACATGAGGTTACCGTTGTACCGGTGTACCGTTCTGCTGTGAAGCAGAAATGTTTAAAAATTAGGATTTTTGACGTGACATTGCTCGACGCAAAAGTTGCTATACCCGACGAGGATGGTAGGTAGCAAAATTGTTAACACTGACATCGGCATCGCTGTGAAATTGCCAAAATAGATCCTTTTATCATGATCCCACTTGAATACCAATAATATTCGTGAAAAAGCGAAATGAGTTCATAGGTACCTTCCCTGTGGATTTGTTTTTTTTTTTTTTTTTTTATACCACTAAGGTGGCAGACAAGCATACGGCCCACCAGAAGAACCGGTGGTCACCGCAGCCTATGAACGTTTGCAACACCAGAGGTGCCACACTCGCGCTGCCGACCCTGTAAAAACCTTCTAAGACCCCTTTTGAAGAACCCCATACTGTAGGCGTTTGGGAAAACCGAGGCAGGGAGGTCATTCCACAACCTAAGCGTGCGCGGAAGAAAACACCTATCGGATCTAACCGTGCTGGAACGCACCGGACGCAGAGTGTGAGGATGAACTCCCTGTCTGTGGCGAGCGGTGCGATGATAGAACGTAGCCGTGGGCATCATATCAAACAATTCCTCAGAGCACATACCATTGTACAGGCGGTAGAACACGCATAAGGAGGCAAAGTCTCTCCTGTCGCGAAGAGGTTCCACACCAGCTGTAAGTACAGGATCGTTGACAATTCTTACAGCTCGTCTTTGCACCGAGCCAAATGGACGAAGCTGATATTCAGGTGCTCCCGCCCAGAGGTGACAGCAGTACTCCATATGCGGCCGCACTTGCGACTTATAGAGAAGCAGTGTTTGCGCCGCAGTGAAGTACCGCCGCGCCCTGTTGAGCACACCCAGCTTCTTGGACGCCAGCTTAGCCTTGTCCTCCAAATGACTACGGAACTGAACGTCACTGGAGATGTCAACGCCAAGGATCCCTATACTTTTGGAGATGGAAAGAGATGTGCCCTGAAATTGCGGCGCTACAGTAATTGGGGTTTGCTTAGCGGTGAAAAAACACGCTTGTGTCTTGGAAGGGTTGAACTGGACAAGATTTTGTCCACCCCAATCGGACACTCTAGTAAGAGTAGCCTCGATTTCAGACACAAACTGTTCACGATTTTCCTCTACTGTGTCCCGAGAGCTACCGGGGCGGCCCGTGTAACAAGTGTCCCCCGTACTGTCGTCCGCATAACAATGAATGCCGTCAATAGACAACATGTCATTGATATGCAGCAGAAATAGAGTAGGGGACAACACTGAGCCTTGCGGTACTCCAGCGTTTATGGCCATGCAGTCTGAACAGCTGCCGTCAACGACGGCCCTGATGCTTCTACCGGCCAAGAAGCTGGACACCCATCCGCATAATCTCTCGGGTAGTCCATATGAGGGCAATTTCGTAAGAAGACCACGGTGCCAGACCCGGTCAAAGGCTTTAGAGATGTCGAGGCTCACTGCTAGAGCCTCACCCTTACTCTCGATAGCCGCCGCCCATCGGTGTGTTAGGTACACAAGAAGATCGCCCGTCGGGCGACCGTGACGGAAACCGTACTGCCGGTCACTGAGCAGGTCGTGTTCCTCAAGGTACCCCAGGAGCTGTGTATTAATTACACGCTCCATCACCTTGGATAAAAGGGAGGTGACGGCTATAGGTCTGTAATTGGCCGGGTCGGTCCTGTCACCCTTCTTGGGTACAGGATGTACATACGCGATCTTCCACGACGCCGGGACTTGTTGCATGGAATAGGAAAGTGTGAAAAGACGTGTAAGTACCGGACACAACTCTGGACCACAATGCTTTAGTACCACCGCGGGAATGCCATCTGGCCCACTCGACTTATGAACGTCCAGGGATTGAAGCTCCCGCCGGACATTCCGCTGTGTAAATTTAACTTCCGGCATGGAAAGGCCACAACTCGGAATGCCCGGCGGTAAAGCACCCCCGTCGCTCATGGTCGAGTTAGAGGCAAAGAGATTACCCAAAAGGTCGGCTTTCTCCTTGGCACTCTGGGCCAAACTACCGTCGGGTTTAAGCAAGGGTGGTAATCCTGACCGACAGAAGTTTCCCTCGGCAGCTTTGGCAAGCGACCAAAATTCACGACTTCCTGAAGGGTAGCCTGCTAGCCGTTCGCCAATTCTGCCGACGAAATCGAACTTGGCCTTGACAATTGCTCTTTTACTGGACCTCGAGGCGGCATTTAATTTGCGTTTCATCTCAGAGATGTTTGGATCTGAATTTGCACGAGCCGTGGTCCAAGCTTTGTAGGCAGATTCTTTCTGCATTAGAGCTTCTCTGCAGAGCCGATTGAACCACGGTCGCTTTTTTGCACCTACAGGGATCCAGCGGTTGGGAATGTAGCATTCCATACCCTCCAAGATCCCCTCAGCGACTGCTACAGCACAAGAATCCAGATCCTCTGAGGCAAAACAAAGCCGCCACCACGGGTACGACGCATAGAACTCTCGCAGTCCATCCCAGTCTGCTGACTTGTAGTGCCACACATGTCGCCACTCCTTGGGCCGAGGTGGTTCAGGCCTTGCGAGAGGCACATGCGTCCGAACGACACAGTGGTCCGACGATCCTAGCGGAGCATCCACTGAAACGTTGTATCCGTCCGGACGCGTTGTCAGCAGGAGGTCCAGCAATGCACTATGCTCATTCTCCCTGTCTGGTATCCTTGTATGGGATTTAACCAGCTGGGAAAACCCATAGGTCAAGGCAAATTCGTGAGCAGCTTTTCCCGCAAAGTCGGTGGTCCGGGAGCCCAACCAGTCAACATGATGACCGTTGAAATCTCCCAAAATCACTATCTCCGCGGAGGGAGACTGCTCAATCACCCTGTCAGTCGACTGCTGCAGGTGGTCATAAAGGCGAACTGTGTCCGTGTTACCGCTGTGAGACCTGTACACGCACGCGTAGATCCGGGTGTGGCCCCCGTGATCCACGCGCGCCCATAACGTAGACAGGTCCCTGTCTTCGAGGCTTGTAAGACGGCGACAGCAGACATCATCCCGGACGTACATACACACCCCGGCTTTCTGCCTGAAGTGGTACTCCAGCTTGTAGCCAGGGTACATTAAGTCAGATGCATCTTTCGGGCATGAGATCTGCGTCTCCGTCAAGAAAAAAAGGGTCGGCTTCGCAGTTTCAAGATGGTAGTGGACTACGTTGATGTTCGCGCGCATGCCTCTGATGTTGCAAAAGTCCACTTGAAGTGTGGACGCCGATGCCGCTGTGGATACCTTTTTATTTTTCCTTTTTGCTGCCATGGTTGTTTTTATTAAAAAGGGGAATTAAGAAGGTTAAGGGGGCGCCTGTGTGCCGTTGGCGCAGGAGACTAAGCGAGGCTCCAACTCACCAAAGGCAGACAAAGGTAATGCGGAAGATTGGCACGGCGTACGGAAGGGCCCCCGGTCCCCCCCCCCCCAATGCAGTGGCCGCGTCCACTCCGGTATCCTCCTCCGGCACGACCACAGCACCAGGGACTTTACACAGGCTGCTGGTTCAGCCTCCTGGGGCGGAGATTAAGTGATCCCCAGGTTCGGGTTCCGTACAGCCTGCGGGCGGTCAGCGGTCAACCGTTTCACCGGGTCTCCCTGACCGCCGTACCAATACTCCGCGCCTCTATCCGCCAATGGAGCCAGATAAGCCTCTGGTCTCACCGTCACCGGCACAAAGTCGCCCCAATGAGCTCTGGATTCCTGCTAACCGACGGAGAACATAACCCAACCGGAGTCAGGTTACTATTACCGCGGTCTTCTGCAGGGCGGAGGTACTGCACCAGGCGGGCTGCTCAACGAACGGTGTACCGTTATGCCCTTCCTCCTAATGTGGGCTTTTTCGTTAATCCCTAAGATATTGAATCTTAGGGATCTCATTGAAGAAGCCACTACTGTACCCTCAGGGTGTAACGTTAGCTCCATGAGAAGTAACGCATATCCCCTAAACCCCGAGGGGGAAAAAATGGAATCAAATCAAGGCTATAATGGATTCCCCAAGGATCGGCTGCTATAATCGTGTATGAAACGAATCCCACAAGAAAAAGAACAATACTTGGAGTGGCAACTCACATGTATCATAGACCGCTTTTTATCGGAATATAGTCTTCATCCTTTAGAAAGTGGATGACCTCGGCTGATTTTTGCAATATGGCATCCATGGGTAAATACAAAAAGGTCAAGTTAAATATTATCATCCGTCTACTTTAGCACTGCTATTCGCATTATACTCGTAGGTAGTCCTGAGGCAACAAGTGACCTTGAGCGGCTGGGCAAGATAGATCCATAGAATCATTTCCTGGCTGCATTTTAGCGAATCTGCCACAGAGCTAAAGAGCTCTTCAGAAAATTTCAGAGGATCCTCTCCAGTTTGGTTACAAATTGGCATGCCGAGCGGAAGCGCTTCTCTCTCTCCAATCTTTGCCAGCACCGAGGAATTCAAATGATAGTTTCTAACCATAGAAACTCAGAACGCTCTGCTAGCGCTGGTGATTTCCTTTTCGGCTTGTTCAGGAGTAGCTTCAAGAAAGAGGCACATGAGTGGGCTGAAAAATTGAGGGCCAGGTACAGTGGACGTGATAGTGTCGCAATGGTTTTCCAGCAGGAGGGCGGCGTCATTTCGGCTAGCTAAATAAAAATCAAATGGTTACTGCTCAGTTATACAGCCACGCGCAATTCATTATCGATTTCATCGATATTTTCCTACCGCTATCATTATGCGACACGCAACATAATTGCCTCAATAAGGCCATTGATAACAAACATTATTGGGTATTTTTATCTATGGGAGACATACGTGGGGAACAAGTATCCAATCATGTCGCCCCCGCCGATTTTTAAAAGGAATGAAATTATCGATCTGACGTTGGTATTTTATCGATGCTGGGAATGCGTTTACACGCAGTCTTTCCAGTCACGGGGAAAGCTGGAACGGTGTTCCTCATCGTCTTAATCGGGTCGAAGGTTATCCTGGAAGCCTTAACACTTCAACCAGGCAAGGGGCTCTCTTCGGGGGACTGAAGCTGGTACATATAAAGTATATTAACTTCCGGCATGGAAAGGCCACAACTCGGAATGCCCGGCGGTAAAGCACCCCCGTCGCTCATGGTCGAGTTAGAGGCAAAGAGATTACCCAAAAGGTCGGCTTTCTCCTTGGCACTCTGGGCCAAACTACCGTCGGGTTTAAGCAAGGGTGGTAATCCTGACCGACAGAAGTTTCCCTCGGCAGCTTTGGCAAGCGACCAAAATTCACGACTTCCTGAAGGGTAGCCTGCTAGCCGTTCGCCAATTCTGCCGACGAAATCGAACTTGGCCTTGACAATTGCTCTTTTACTGGACCTCGAGGCGGCATTTAATTTGCGTTTCATCTCAGAGATGTTTGGATCTGAATTTGCACGAGCCGTGGTCCAAGCTTTGTAGGCAGATTCTTTCTGCATTAGAGCTTCTCTGCAGAGCCGATTGAACCACGGTCGCTTTTTTGCACCTACAGGGATCCAGCGGTTGGGAATGTAGCATTCCATACCCTCCAAGATCCCCTCAGCGACTGCTACAGCACAAGAATCCAGATCCTCTGAGGCAAAACAAAGCCGCCACCACGGGTACGACGCATAGAACTCTCGCAGTCCATCCCAGTCTGCTGACTTGTAGTGCCACACATGTCGCCACTCCTTGGGCCGAGGTGGTTCAGGCCTTGCGAGAGGCACATGCGTCCGAACGACACAGTGGTCCGACGATCCTAGCGGAGCATCCACTGAAACGTTGTATCCGTCCGGACGCGTTGTCAGCAGGAGGTCCAGCAATGCACTATGCTCATTCTCCCTGTCTGGTATCCTTGTATGGGATTTAACCAGCTGGGAAAACCCATAGGTCAAGGCAAATTCGTGAGCAGCTTTTCCCGCAAAGTCGGTGGTCCGGGAGCCCAACCAGTCAACATGATGACCGTTGAAATCTCCCAAAATCACTATCTCCGCGGAGGGACACTGCTCAATCACCCTGTCAGTCGACTGCTGCAGGTGGTCATAAAGGCGAACTGTGTCCGTGTTACCGCTGTGAGACCTGTACACGCACGCGTAGATCCGGGTGTGGCCCCCGAGATCCACGCGCGCCCATAACGTAGACAGGTCCCTGTCTTCGAGGCTTGTAAGACGGCGACAGCAGACATCATCCCGGACGTACATACACACCCCGGCTTTCTGCCTGAAGTGGTACTCCAGCTTGTAGCCAGGGTACATTAAGTCAGATGCATCTTTCGGGCATGAGATCTGCGTCTCCGTCAAGAAAAAAAGGGTCGGCTTCGCAGTTTCAAGATGGTAGTGGACTACGTTGATGTTCGCGCGCATGCCTCTGATGTTGCAAAAGTCCACTTGAAGTGTGGACGCCGATGCCGCTGTGGATACCTTTTTATTTTTCCTTTTTGCTGCCATGGTTGTTTTTATTAAAAAGGGGAATTAAGAAGGTTAAGGGGGCGCCTGTGTGCCGTTGGCGCAGGAGACTAAGCGAGGCTCCAACTCACCAAAGGCAGACAAAGGTAATGCGGAAGATTGGCACGGCGTACGGAAGGGCCCCCGGTCCCCCCCCCCAATGCAGTGGCCGCGTCCACTCCGGTATCCTCCTCCGGCACGACCACAGCACCAGGGACTTTACACAGGCTGCTGGTTCAGCCTCCTGGGGCGGAGATTAAGTGATCCCCAGGTTCGGGTTCCGTACAGCCTGCGGGCGGTCAGCGGTCAACCGTTTCACCGGGTCTCCCTGACCGCCGTACCAATACTCCGCGCCTCTATCCGCCAATGGAGCCAGATAAGCCTCTGGTCTCACCGTCACCGGCACAAAGTCGCCCCAATGAGCTCTGGATCCCTGCTAACCGACGGAGAACATAACCCAACCGGAGTCAGGTTACTATTACCGCGGTCTTCTGCAGGGCGGAGGTACTGCACCAGGCGGGCTGCTCAACGAACGGTGTACCGTTATGCCCTTCCTCCTAATGTGGGCTTTTTCGTTAATCCCTAAATATTGAATCTTAGGGATCTCATTGAAGAAGCCACTACTGTACCCTCAGGGTGTAACGTTAGCTCCATGAGAAGTAACGCATATCCCCTAAACCCCGAGGGGGAAAAAATGGAATCAAATCAAGGCTATAATGGATTCCCCAAGGATCGGCTGCTATAATCGTGTATGAAACGAATCCCACAAGAAAAAGAACAATACTTGGAGTGGCAACTCACATGTATCATAGACCGCTTTTTATCGGAATATAGTCTTCATCCTTTAGAAAGTGGATGACCTCGGCTGATTTTTGCAATATGGCATCCATGGGTAAATACAAAAAGGTCAAGTTAAATATTATCATCCGTCTACTTTAGCACTGCTATTCGCATTATACTCGTAGGTAGTCCTGAGGCAACAAGTGACCTTGAGCGGCTGGGCAAGATAGATCCATAGAATCATTTCCTGGCTGCATTTTAGCGAATCTGCCACAGAGCTAAAGAGCTCTTCAGAAAATTTCAGAGGATCCTCTCCAGTTTGGTTACAAATTGGCATGCCGAGCGGAAGCGCTTCTCTCTCTCCAATCTTTGCCAGCACCGAGGAATTCAAATGATAGTTTCTAACCATAGAAACTCAGAACGCTCTGCTAGCGCTGGTGATTTCCTTTTCGGCTTGTTCAGGAGTAGCTTCAAGAAAGCGGCACATGAGTGGGCTGAAAAATTGAGGGCCAGGTACAGTGGACGTGATAGTGTCGCAATGGTTTTCCAGCAGGAGGGCGGCGTCATTTCGGCTAGCTAAATAAAAATCAAATGGTTACTGCTCAGTTATACAGCCACGCGCAATTCATTATCGATTTCATCGATATTTTCCTACCGCTATCATTATGCGACACGCAACATAATTGCCTCAATAAGGCCATTGATAACAAACATTATTGGGTATTTTTATCTATGGGAGACATACGTGGGGAACAAGTATCCAATCATGTCGCCCCCGCCGATTTTTAAAAGGAATGAAATTATCGATCTGACGTTGGTATTTTATCGATGCTGGGAATGCGTTTACACGCAGTCTTTCCAGTCACGGGGAAAGCTGGAACGGTGTTCCTCATCGTCTTAATCGGGTCGAAGGTTATCCTGGAAGCCTTAACACTTCAACCAGGCAAGGGGCTCTCTTCGGGGGACTGAAGCTGGTACATATAAAGTACTATACTAACACGACATAATGAGAGCACAGCAAAACGGATATACTTTACGCCTTTAGGCACTTGTGTAAAACAACATATATCGGCAAAAGTGCACACGCAAAATAAAATGTGAATGAAATATAGATGTGTAGAGATATAAGAAATTGCAAAACGGACTGTGCCTACAACAGTGTGGTAAGCGTAATAACTAGGACATAACGGTCTATGTAGGACAACGCTATGTCCAATTGTTCGTGCGTTGCAAATCTAGTGCATGTTGATGCCATAAAATGATTGTACAATTAAGTACGTAACAGAATTCATCATAAACCGGGCCTTAGATTCGACTGCATCCGAAGACCCTTTTTAAGGGTCCGTATTCCTATTCTTGACATGTCAACTTTGAGTGATCTTCAGCGTTCCAAGTACGACATAGGCCGTTAGCAAGATGTGTGGCAGGCATTATGTCATAGAATACACGACAAGACTCCCTCTTTGTAAAGTAAGAAAGTGGCGTCACTGTCTCCTGTTGCATGCTTTAGTGTACTTACATGCTGAAGAATTTGGATACGGCTTACAAGATACTCTTACTTCACCAGACTTTAGCTGCCTAGCTGAAACTCAGTGTAGAAGTAAAGCAGCTGGTTTGCAAATATCACTGTAATGTTAGTATGGCTGGAACATGGTATATCTCTCTAGCTAAAGATCTAGTCTAAGGAATAAAGAAACCATGGACGGCATGGAGTAGAGGACCGTCCAGAATTTTCTATTATAAAGTTACTTACTATGCACTAAAGCGTTCCGATTTTACAACATGCATTTTGCAGTCCGAGAGGTATCTCTGAAACAAAGAAAAAATAACCACTTTAAAAAATAAAAGGGGAAGAAAAAAACCTTTCATTAAAGAAAACATAATTTCTCAGCGATGCAGGGATTTTACTAAAAATCACAGGGTCCGATTTGGTAAATCGATCCAAAATTTGGTAATACATGGTAATGCCTACTACTACTTTGATGATATTTCTATGACATGATAATATGGAACTGGCTGAAGAACCAAACAGTCTGTGGAATATGCTCAGAAAATTAGACAATATTATACCATGTTTGGGCTTAATGGAACATATCTCCGGACAGGGTTTTTTTTTAATTTGTAAATTACGACTTGTAAGTAAGTAGCGTAATATGATCACATAATATACAAAATTGAAATGAATGACCAACTTGTCTGGATAAAGATGATGAATCAAATAAATTCAGAAATTTCCAGGACGTAAATTGTGTCCTTGAAATAATACCATTTACATCGTGCTAGTAGGTATAACCTATGAACACTACATTGACCCTAATATCGATGCCATAAACGTTAAATCAGTATGTAATGCAATTTTATTAAAACCAATAGAAATCAAATTCAAGCAGGTCGTCTGACGCAATGTAGTATTTTTTATTTAGCATCTTGAGTGACACAATTAACTCACAATTGGCATTAAATTGATCACGCGAAATATTATGCCAATAAGGCTATAAATAATGTGCCACTTAGTTACAGTATATTTTAGGGTTTGATGATATCATACGCTGAACTCTGATTCATGTGGTCCACCTTATTTATGTAATGTCTACCCGAATACCTACATGTGAAACAAGTCCTATTCTGAGGCAGAGCAAATGAAATAGATCGAGGCCTAAGTAAAGCTACGGATCAGCTGAAGCTTGTGTTTTACAGAAGTTGAGAAATCAGATAAAAGCATCTTAATTCTATATGTATTTGTTTATATTATTATATGTATGTATATTCAGTGTTATTTTATGCAATTTCTCTTGTACAGGATAATGCACCTACTTTGTTAACTATGGTTTATCTCTGCATCACCTATGGTTGACTGGTAGAGAATGCCAAAAGTCCGCCTGTGTACTTTGTGCATGAAGCTTAAATAAATAAATAAAAGCAGACCTTGAACTTCAGTATATGACAATATATTATGATCTGAACGAGAGCGCCACCATGATCTTCGGGCCCAAGCCAACCTCACAAACAAAGGGTAGGTACCCACATGCTGGCCAACACAGACTAAACTTTGGCGCAAGCGCGCCCTTACGAAGGTGGTGGGAGCGTCGTAACCCACAAAGTCGAAATTGCCGTGTACAAACGGACAGGCGCATGTTGTGGCTCCATGCTTTCAAGACGCCCAAAATATCTACAACTTGGCTTAACGATTGGTACATTGCTGGCAACCATTGCAGGTCTTCCGATGACGAAGAAACGATACCAACTAAAACCTTTGCCGTTGCCGCCGAAGCGTAAGATGCGTTCTAGCAGATAGTAGGTATACCTGCTCTTAGCAGCCAATAAAGCATACCACAGGCTCTAAATTCAGATAGGGCACAGAAGCAACAAAAAGACACTAAGATAAAGACGTATGTTAATATTAAAATGCAAAAATAAACTGTTTACGATTGTGGTTTTCCTTATAGCTGCGGTATACACCATGTTTACCCCGAACCTATAAAATAAGTCATATTCTGTAAGATGTGACTAATATTGCAACAGTGCCGCATCACGGCATCACTGCCGCGCCTCTATATACCGCTTTCTCATTGGTCTGCGCTTGCGGACACGACCGGCATCACGTACTGACTTAAAATCACGTACACGCGTACCGAGTGCATTCTCGAAGGAAACGCGCGTGCGTCTTCTATGGAAATAAGAGGACAAGGCTATAAAATTTATGCAATTTTGCAATGTATCTACCTAAGTAAGGTTTAGTCATCATCTTAAGACAATATAATGAAACATAGGTTGTCAGTAAGTATTTTCCTAGATTCGATATTAAAATGGCACATGCTGTTTTCATCCATAGAGACCGTTTGCTCAGCATTCAGGTATCCATCCACTTTCGCGTTGTATATCTGTTTTGTCATTGTTTCATCTCCCATTCGTTCCACATGCCCGAACCATCATAGCATGCCCTTCTACAATTCCTCTACAATTTTTATATTATTTAAGTAAGCTGGTATCCTAATACTGAAAAGGTCAGGTCAAAATTACTCTAAAGAGCATGTTGTATCAGCTTCATGTTTTCTATCCATCCAAAGGTTGCCTGGCAGAGATTGCTTTTAGCGATAAGGCCGCCTATTGTACATACGTAGATTAAGATCTTCTTCTTTGAATATGTTCCTTTATGGTGTACAATAAAGAATATTTTATTTATTTATTTATTTGTACGATAACACTTTATGAAAGTAGGTAGGTAGTAGAAGAAGTGAAGGTTGTATGCCAGGATAGTAGGAAGTGGATGGCCATAGCCTCTCTGATGCTAGGATAAAGACATAAGTGATTATGATATTAGATGTAGGTACCTACCTACTAAAAATACAGAGTCGGGGCACAGATTACTAAATAGTTACTACGTAAGTCGGGGTACATTGTATCTATCTATACTTATAATAAATCTGTAGAGAGGTCAATTCTGTACATGAAATATATTTTCAAAATAACTATCAGGGGGTGATTAGTGATCGATACTGATACCAAAAATGCAATCAGTAAAATTTTTGTCTGTCTGTCTGTCTGTATGTTCCTTATAGAAACAAAAACTACTCGACGGATTTTAACGAAAATAGATACAATTATTCTTTATACTCCTGGGCAGGTTATAGTATACTTTTCATCACGCTAAAACGAATAGGAGCGGAGCAGCAATCAAGAATGTTTTGAAAACGGGGAATAGTTTTTACTGTCTGAGAGCTTCCGAGGCGTACGCTGCGTAAATGGTTACAGTTAGGTAAAAATTGTGTATTACGAAATTGTTTCTCTTAAAAAGTTCTAAAAAAAAGTCCGCGACAGCATATGTCTATCTTTTAAGGTTCGCTCACAATAACCTAATTTGTCTATCTCTTAAGGTTTGCTCACGATATAATGAAACTGAAGAGTTTGTTTGTACTAGGATCTCAGAAACTACTGGTTGCATTTCAAAAATTATTTTACAGTTTAATAGTCCATTTATTTAGGCTGGCTAATGGCAATATAACATCACGCTAAGACGAATAGGAGCGGAGCAGCCATGAATAATGTTTCGAGAACGGGGAGTATTTCTTTCTTTTGAGAGCTTCCATTGCTGACGCTGCATAAATAGTTAAAGTTACGTAAAAATTGTATACTACAAAATTGTTTCTCTTAAAAAGTTATAAAAAAAAGTCCTTGACAGCATATGCCTATCTTTTAAGGTTCACTTACAATAACCCTCTTATTAAGTTTTAAAGTATGAGCGACGTGACGGGAGTAAATTTGGTCTGCAGTGGCAGCCAGTCAACTGAACGATCAAAACCGGCCAAGTGCGAGTCGGACTCGCACGCGATGAGTTCCATACCGGAAAACGGATGGGTGGAAGTAAAAGCGACGGGAAACATTATATCACTTTAACGAGAGGTGTTAAAGTCACATCCTTCTCACTCTCATGTGATGCGCCATAATGAATACAAGCGACGCGACGAGACTATAATAAGCGCGACGGGGGTAAATGCAACGGGAAACATTATAATACCTACTCGAAATATTAATACCATACCTTACTCTCATGTGACGCAAACGAAGTTGCGCGGGTCAGCTAGTACAAAATAATAAAGATGAATACACATTGCTTCTTTATTAACCTGAGGAAAATCCTACATGGATGCTATAACGGTCACCTACCGACTCAAAACCCCACATACCCTACCAAACAGTCTATGGTTGGGAAGCCCCAGTTAAGCCCTTGGAAGGATACCCCAGGACTCCCAGATCATACACATTGCCTACTTCCAATCTTAACTTACCTTCCAGATGCAATCAGGAAAATATTAAGCAAAATAGCTTGATTGATACATTCAGGAAAATATTCAGCAAAGTTGCTTGATTAGTCTATATAATATTCAGACTGCAGAGGACTTTTTTTAGATAAATACCTAGCTGTTCTCCCAGAAATCACCCTAATTTTCATACACTTTACCCTCTTAGGAATAGCCTCATATTTTGTTCTTCTTCTTCCCTTATTTGCAATGCCTGAAAAAGGCTACTGAGTTGTGACCATGTTTTATTTTTAAGACCTTATAATGTACACTTGGTTGGCAATAAAGTTATGATTATGATTATGATTATGATAGAATTTTGAAAAATTATTTCTTGGTCAGTGCCTTACTACTTTTGGGAGGTAATTTTGTCATGAAAATTACAAGTTTTTGTTTACAAGACTGATTTAATAGCTCACCAGGTAATTTTATTAATAAATTTCCCTTAAGAATGCTTTATTTTACACAAAAGAATAAATTAAATACAGTAGGTAGGTATATCTATTATATAAAAATAAGTCGGGTTTTCCTTCCTGACACTATAACTCCAGAACGCACGAACCGATTTCCACGGTTTAGCATTCGTTGGAAAGGTCTTGGGCTTCGTGAGGTTTATAGCAAAGAAAATTCAGGAAAAATGTTAACAGAAAAGCGGGAAAATCATTTTTCACATACAGCGCCATCGCGGGCGAAGCTGCGGGCATCAGCTAGTAATTATTATAAAAACTTATAGAAAAAGGTGATTGATGACTACTATTTAAAATAAATGGAAAATCTTTGTACTGACATGAGACCTCTAAACCATATTATATAGGGAATGTAAAATCAGAGCATCGTCCACTGTTCAGCTGGCATTAGCTATCAGAGGAGGATGCCTGGCCGCAGCGGTAATCAAAGTCTCTCAGGAGACCTGGGGTAACTTCCAAGGGCTTACCAGGAACTTTCTACTGTGGCAGGTGTAGGGTTTCGTGTGGTTTTGGCCAGTAGGAGTCCGGCATAGCATCTGTATTGGTTTCTACATGAAAGGAAATGAGGTTGTCTTTGCCTCAATGCTCTATGTATGACACCATTATCAAACATTAAAACAGCTTTTGGTACTCAAAATCCCAAAATACTAGTAGGTACCTAGTTTTTTGGGTAATGGTACCTAAATCAATTTTTAAAAAAAAGTACAAACTGTTTTTGTTTTTAATTAGTGCAAGTTGTTGGTAAAGTTAGGTTCCTACATCGTTGTCTACGTCCAAAGAAAATAATAAGTAGGTAGAACCGGAACTACAATGATTCATAAACTTCTAAGCATTTAAAAGAAGTCTGGATTGAAATGAAGGGCAAGTAAAATTATGTTCACTGTCATCAGAAAGTATACAGTTAATTGTTTGTTCCGTTCGCGCGTTCATGTAAGTAATAAATAAACACAAGCAGGTGATTTGCCGGTTCATTATTCGTGTACTTAACATGCAAGTTGCCGAATGCTGAACAATAAACTATGTTAAAACAACTATAAAGCTAATTCAATAAGTATTTATTTACCTGTCCTTACTCTCTTTGAGCTATGTAACTTCTTAGTATTGAGCTTTTAAAGGTTTCAGTCTATAATTCCCTATCTACTTTATCGAAACATGTATTTCAATAAACATTTGAACAGTACCTACTTCTTAATTATATTTCACACTATTTACTTCACAAAGTTCACGATATTGACTAATATAGTAAATACTACTATATACTCGAAAATACTGAACTTAAAATACTTTACAGAGGCGGCAATATTACATTTATTAAATATGTTAAAAGCAAGGCTGATGCTGAAAGCTGAAAGTGAAACTGGTGGAAATAATTGGAAATAGAAATACTCTGGAGAAACTTGACAGTTCGTCTTTTTTGACACATTGGTTGGCATTGACACTGACGATTGTGATGGGTTAGGATTTTTTTTATTGCTATGCTAGCCAAACACGTTTCAGTCTATACCTGCGCAAGTCTGGGGCCTTCCACACTAGAGCCTGAAAATCGCAGCAATATCGTTGAGTTGTTTGTACCTCCCTACAATCTCTCGTCACGATAATATCGTCGCGTGTGGAGACGTCCACCTAGACCAGTCCTTCTGTGTTACCCTTTATTTTGCCACTATCCTGTGTATTTATGTCAGTATGCACGTATCATTGTACTCTACATAGTCAACAAAACGAAAATTAATAGTTGTAGCTTTGAAACAATTCCATTTTTAGGAGCGTTTTCACGCTTCGGAAAACACTGTTGTATTCAGCAGTTCGTTGGTAGATACTGGTTGCCAATAACATGGTACTGTGGTACATTGTTAAGCCATGATATAGGTCTTATAGCGACTTGATAATTTTAACAGCCGTTGGGAAAGTGATAATTTAAAACAACCTACGCCTGTCCATTACAACATGGCAATTACGCTCACTGCCATTATGATGTGGTACAAAACAAATGACGAATGTGGTAGGTATAGTATGCCTCTGTCTGTCACTCCCTGCGGGAATAGGAGTGTGATTATATATATTACTAGCTGTTGCCCGCGACTTCGTACGCGTGAAAATTATGTTATAATGCCAATTTGATTGCTCTCTGCTTAGCCGCTAGGAAATGTAGCGTGATAATATATAGACTATTTGAAGACCCTACCCCTAAGTAATACTTGTGCAAAATTTGAATCAAATCTATTGATTACTTTTCGAGATCCTTCCGGACAAAGCAAAGCAAACAGACAAACAGACAAACCGACAAACAGACAAAAAAATTCTAACTATATTTTCGGCTTCGGTATATATATAATATTTCCAATGTACAGTTTTGACTTTTCTATCATTTTACTATATGTATAGATGTAGGTATAGAAGACTATGTTATTTATTTGAAGGCAGATCTTTTTATTTGCTCTGTCAATTGATTAGAATAAAATAGAATATGCTTTATTGTACACTAATTAACATTTACATGTATATGGAATACAGGGTTTAAAATGTACAATGGGCGGCCTTATCGCGAAGTGCGATTTCTTCCAGGCAACCTCATAAAATAGATTTGAATTATTAATAGGTAGGTACTTGGGGGGTAAGTTCTTAAGTTCTTGGGTGCATTGACAGGCGTGGTACAGTAAGGCCAAAACCCTGCCAATATGACAGGCTACAAGAAGGTACGGCCCCCAGTTCCCGGCACTTCCGCTGTCCCCGATCACGGCAGCGGTCGGAGTGATGGCGGGAGGAGGGGTGCTAAGCATCTCCGGGTTACGGGAGGCTGCCATCCTCAACTGACCCTGGCAACGTTTAATGGAGGCATTCTGCGCCTAGACGAGCGGCTCACCGAACTCGAGGTAGAACTAGGTCGCATAAACTGGCACATACTGGGTCTGTGCGAGGTCCGAAGAAAGGGGGAGATCACGCTAACCCTTGCTTCAGACGACCTGTTCTACTTTCGGGAAGGTGACGGAAGACATTCTTCCGAGGGTGGTGTCGGCTTTATGGTGAAAAAGGACCGCGTTAGCAGCATTTTGGAGATCAGCAGTGTTTCGCCTCAGGTAGCGTACTTAACACTGAGACTCACCAACAGGTACTCCCTGAATGTGATCAGGGGAGTACCGTCAGGGCGTCTCGAAGCACTTGAGACGAGGCAGTTGAGACAGTGTAAGAGGACATAGCGAAAGCATTAGACGGTACTGCCAAGACTCACTACAATGTTGTAATGGGGGACTTCAATGCCAAAGTGGGAGTATGAACTCTTTCTTTAAGAAGAAGCCCCATAGAAAGTGCACTTGGCGAAGCCCCGACAAGATCACAAGGAACGAGATAGACTTCATCATGACGGACAGGAAGTGTAAATATAGAGATGTTTCTGTGATCAACAGGTTTAATATCGGCAGTGATCACCGACTTGTCTGAGAGGGATTATGAAGCCTACTCTCCGACCTACCACGGCCCAAATAGCCGCGGGTGCCGATAGGTTCCAATTGTAACTTCAAAATCGTTTCGATCTGCTGGAAACCAGTGGCAACGTTCACGGTAAAGCCGATAATATAGTCAGGACGCTGCAGCAAGTGTCCCGAAGGTTTCTGCCCGAAAAAAGCAATAACAGGTGATCTAAGCTCTCGCCCGAGACTCACGAGCTTATGAGCATAATAGAGAAATACGGAGAGGGAGTACGGTTGCTCTGTTTAATTCAAGAAATGTAATAAGACCTTGCTGAGGAACTACAAACCCATCTCACTCCTGAGAACAAACCGCCTTGCCGGAAAGCTCGACGAGTTATAGCCAAAGGAGAAAGCCGGGTTTTGAAAAGACTTCAGTACCTACCGTTGACCACATCCATGCTGTTCGGCAGATTCTACAGAAGACCAATGAGTACAATCAGCCGCTGTGTATGGCTTTTGTGGATTACGAGAAGGCCTTCGACTCAATCGAAACCTGGACAGTCCCGGACGCTCTGCAGCGATGTCGTGTCGACTGGCGATATATCGAGGTGTTGAGATGTTTGTACGACACCGCTACCATGACCATCCAGCTGGAAAACTATAAAACCAACTCTATAGAACTGCGTAGAGGAGTGTGACAAGGCGATTTTATATCGCCTAAGCTCTTCACCAATGCGCTTGAGGACATATACAAGACGCTAGATTGGAAAGGGTTGGGTTTGAACATCAACGACGTGCGCATCTCGCACCTTCGGTTTGCCGACGACATCGTCATAGTAGCAGAGACGCTGGAACAGTTAGGCGGAATGCTGTACAATGAAAATGAAGCGTCTTGACGTATTGGTGTCGGTATGAACTTGGATAACTGCATGCACTGAGACCAATCTACGTCGAAGGATCGAGACTGGAGGTTGTCCAGGAGTATACCTACCTTGGGCAGGTTATCAGACTTGAAAAAAAGAATCTGGACAAGGAAATCGCCTGAAGGATCCGCCTGGGCTGGGCAGCATGCAGTAAACTGCAACGAGTTTTCAATTCGTCTATACCGCAATGCCTGAAGACGAAAGTCTACAACCAGTGCGTTCTACCCGTTATTACTTACGGTGCCGGACGAGGACACGTACGGTGGGGTTGGTCCAGGAGTGGACTGCCATAGGCTGATTTGATGATTGATTGAGGTTCTTATATATATTTATCGGGTTGAAAATCTCCATAAATGCGGTGCTAAACCACTAATAATATTATGGGAAACAGTGGTAATCAAAGCCTGCCAAGAATCCTAGGACCCTTTGTACTAATTTTCTCTTGTATTTCTCTTTATTAAATGTTTATGTGTGTACAATAAATGAAATAAAAAAGAAATAAACATCCTTCCGAGGAATTATACGCGCTAGACGGATACGCGAACCCATCTTAAGTTAATAGGTATGGGTTCGCTTGTTATTCGGCTTGTGAGCGTGAGAAGAATTCAGAATTCGGAACTCTTGGTATTTTCAGTAACGACGACGAGCAGCTCCAGCCTAACCCGTAGTCCTCAGATGAACGACGTGTCTCCTTACCGGGTACCCTCCATGGGAACTGGAAATAAAGGCACTTGCGTCGTTCGCCTGAGGAAGAGGGGGGTAGCGGGTGGGGTGTTAGGTCTGTTCGTCGTTCATACTTAAGCTAGCACAAGACGTTGACATCACGTGAGAGTTTTGTGCACGCCACATGCCCCAGGAAGCCATATAACCACAACGGAGATTGGGAGACCCTCTTAAACCCTGACTCTTTTAGCGGCTCAGTTTTTATTGACACAAGTAGATAAGTAGGTACTTACTTAATTTTGATGTTAACATAATACCTATAACAGTACTTCTGCGAAGAGTAGACCTCGCGAGCAACCAGGGACAACGCAAAAAAAAGTGTGTGCGTGTAGCCTTTACGCGCGATTGAAGTAAAACTTATTTGCCATTGACGGCATCAAATGTTATATTAATATCATTCATTCGAATTTTGAATAGCGGAAACTACGTTTCCTCTATCAATAGAGACTTTGCTTCTCTATTCAAAATTCAAATAGCGTTACTTCCGTCAGAAAAACAATCTGAGTTTCTGCCTAGGTCGCGCATAAAGAAGTTTTACTACAAAAATCCTGTGTGAGGCGCCGCATATCTGTATCGGACCCAGTACGTACAGGACTTAGCTATCAGGGAGGTCACATGACCTCTGAGGTTTTGCTGGGCTGTTAGTAGATTACTACTAGCAGTGAAACGATTCCTCGCCAGCCAGCAGTGTGAATGTCCAACGATAAACTATTTGAAACATTTCTTTTATTTACATGGAGTGTATAACTATTGGAATTTCCATGAGCAAGAAAATAGTGAGTAATTTCCTCACCGTCTGCGGGCCAACTGCCTAACGACGAATTAAACGATTCTTCTATCGCACATTAAGTCGATAATTTGTAGACAATTGACGTGCCCCACGGTTTTATTTTAGTCGAGTCTATGCATATGTTTATAATTCCCACGACTGTATCTATTTTATTATTTTTTGGTTTTTAGTACATTTTTCTTAAACATTGCAATGTATGTTTAACATAAAACCGTTTAACTTAAAAAGTTTTTTTACGTATTTTTATTTTCTAGTTTTTAGTTTTTATTTCGCATTCTGTTTAATTCATTTAGTGCTTCATTATTGCAAGGTTTCTTGCCCGTTAGTTTATTGCAGTCCAACTTCTCTATACGTAGTCCCTGCAAAGATCTTACTCTACTAAGAGCCACGTAGGCTTGACCTTCTTCAAACAGTTTCGCACCTAAGTATACGACTGCGTGATCCTCAGTGCTGCCCTGCATTTTATGTATTGTAGAAGCCCATGATAGTATTAAAGGCAACATTCTTCTTTCAGCCGTCCCGTAATTGTACTTAGCTGGAAACTGTATAGCTTTCGGGTGTATAAGATGTACTCCGTCTCTTGCGAAATCAATTCGGATGGAAGGTACATCTGTTGCATACATCTGAGTTCGACGAAATTGAGGCCAAACGATTTCGTTGATGTAGCCTATAGCGCCATTTACTAATCCCTTTGAAACGTCAATATTGGACCGTAGCATGACTTTTGCCCCCACAAATATTTCCAGTTCCGCTGGTAAACCCCGATACAAAATCGTGACTTGGGTGGTGGATTCAGGCTGGATTAATCAGATACCTAAATTACAGATTCAATTTCTAAATTTAAATCTTATTATTATACGCCATTTAGTGGCTGCGCCCATCTTAAATATTGAGGTTGTATGGTGCATTGTATTCTTCTTGTCAAGCCCTTTTATTTGATACCCAAATTGGTGGGATTGTTAAAAAAATATTATCAGCCATTTGGTAGCGGCAGCCATCTTAGATTTCAATTTTGCATAGTAAATTGTATTCTACTTGTTGAGACCTTTCATTTGATACCCATGTTGATGGGATTGATAAAACCTAAGTTATCCGCCATTTTTTAGAAGCCGCCATCTTGGATTTCAATTTTTTATAGTATATTGTATTCTGCTTGTTGAGACCTTTCATTTGATACCCATATTGATAAAACCTACGTTAGCCACCTTTTTGTAGCGGCCGCCATCTTGGATTTCAATTTTTTATAGTATATTGTATTCTGCTTGTTGAGCCCTTTCATTTGATACCCATATTGATGTGATTAATAATAAATAAATTATCCGCCATTTTGTAGCGGCGGCCATCTTGAATTTATAAAGATAATGAATAAACATAATTGTATTGTCATCAAAATCCAAAGTGTATACAAAATTTCAGATTAATCGGTTGACAGGAAGAGGGTGAAATTTGAATTACTAAATTTGACCCAAGAATAAATAATAAAACAAACGGGGTGAGCTAAATAAAACCGTTTAAAAACCGTTTAAAAACGATATCTCTTTGTTTTTAGGGATCCGTACCCAAAGGGTATAAAACCTTTGGGTACGGACACGGACCCTATAATATTCATGAGACATTGCTGTCCGTCGGTCTGTCTGTCCGTCACTAGTCTGTATCTCAGGAACTGTAATAGCTACGAAGCTGAAATTTTTACAGGAAATGTATGTTTCTGTGTCCTCAGTATATAAAATACTAAGATCAGAATAATAATAATATTTAAGGGGGCTCCCATACAACAAACGTGATTCTTCAATGTTTTTTGGTGCGCGAGTCCGTCTCGCACTTAGCCGGTTTGCTATTTTTTACAACAACTTGTGAGGAATTATATGCCTTTATGTTTTAGCCTAAAATCATCGAGATCCGTTCATAAATAAAGCGACAACCATCGTCACCACTTTTCTCCCCCATTTTCCCCCTTACCAAAAAAAACTCTTGACGAAAGTTGTATTTCGAATCAAAGAATACGTGTGCCAAGTTTGGTGAAAATTGGTTAAGAATTGCGTCCTCTAGACCGGAACTGACATACAGACATACGCCCCAAAAGCAAAATCGTCCATACTGTCTAATCGGAAACTCTCGTTCGCTTCGCTCACTCGGTCAATATCCCATATCCCCTTACATTAAAAGTCTTAAAGGGCCTCTGCGTGTTGGACCAATATGTCCCCATGTAAGCCTACCAAAAGACCGGGTATCTTCGTAATAAAAAAAAAGAAGGTACCCGAGCAAGACAGAAACATAATAATAACAACAACTTCTTTACTATATTTTTTTTCTTTATTTTGTGGATTTGCTCAATAAATTCTATTCTAAGTAAATATTACACTATGATATATATAACTACGTCAGATAATAAATAATAATACATTTAAATAAATAATAAACGTACATGAATAATTAATACTTATAATAAACTATTAAATATATACAACATGAGTATTACGACTCATCTAGATTTAGATAGATAGTTACATATTTTATCCAAGTAATTTATAAAATATATATTTAATATAGGTACATTACAGTCCTTTTCGTATTTATTACTGCCGCTTTATCGCTGAATTAAGGAGTGCACGAAGATGGCACTCTGTACTGTTCGATTTTAGGTACTCCAGATACCTGAGGATTCTCGCCCTTCTGAATCTGTTCCTTGTACGATATGAACTGCTGGTCCACTTTAGGTTTGCACACCACCTGAGCATACTGAACCTTGTAGTTCTGTCCATGACATTGAGATTGGCAGGACGCTACAGGCGTAGTAGTTATACATATCTCTCCTAAGTTTTCATGATACTGCACCTGTTGGGCTACCTCACACTTTCCACTGTATTTCTGATAACTTCTAGTCCTGTATACGTTCTGGTAGCCATAGTTCTTATAATAGTACTTCTCAGCAGCTTGGCTCCACTCATTGTCGGAGTAAATGATTGCTGTATATTTCGTTTTGGACTCGTATGCCATTTTTTGGGCTTCCTTCTTGTATTTGTCTGTCTGAGGGTCACTGTCTTTACCACCCAGGGCATAGAATGCTGCGAAATGCTCAGGCCTATCAACTAATAGACCCTTAGGAGTTCTGTAGTCATCACGGCGTTCGCCAGTGTTCTGACCACATATGCCTCTAGTTGTCTTGCGGTACTCAGAAGTTGAAATCACGAATCGCTCTCCGTCGTAAATGGCGCGAAGACGTTCATGTTGGATATCCAAAACAAGAACATTGTCTGGGTAAGTAAAGTACTGCAAAAGTGGCTCTTCAGCAATTTCATCCCAGTAGGTAATTGCGTCACCCTCGGAGATCTTCTTACTCTTGGTTTTGACTGAGACTTCAGCTTTGTTGTTTACAGCAGAAGGACCAAACTCGATTTCAAGATCCATACCGGTTTCTGTCCTATTAACAAAAATAATTATGGTTATGGAAAATGTCCGAAACTTGATTAATAATTTTGTATTGGTTAATAGTAATTAGTTAGATAGTTACAGAGTAATATGGTTATTATGGTTCTAAATATTATTTATTTTGTATAGGTCCAATAGAAAGTCAACGAAACGGCGTTACATGAATAGGTCGTCCTTTAGGCTTTGCTTGATGGTTTCTAGTTTTTTTTTTGCAGGGCAGCCCAAACATTTTGTATAAATCACAGATTCTTTAAAAAAAAGGCCTATATTATTCCCTTTCCATCAGGTAAGCAGTATCCGTATCAGCTAACCTAATGGAACTACGTTTGCATTAATTTAGTTATTGTAATAGTGTTATACTTACTTCAGTGACAGGTAAATCTCTAGTTGTTTCTCACTGGGTCTTCTAGATAAGATCACTAAATCACCCCATTTGCCTCGTTCTTGTTCCTCTTGATGCATCACCAAGTGCCACGACTTCGACAATTCATATTTATAGGAGCGATCGCTGAATGTTCTGATATTTTTACCGTCAATCGTACAGAAAGCTGTAACATAACAAAATAAAATAATAATATAATACTGGTGGTCACTCTCATACAACATCATCTAGCCTAAATTAAGCTAACAGCTTGTGCTTTAGGAACTAGACAACTTATAGTAGACATACCTATTTAATTTAAAATACATACGTATTATACATAGAAGTCACCCAAACTCGGAAACGTCACCAACCACCCGGGAACCAACCTAGGAATTTAGGGCGGGAGTAGATTACACTACCGAATGCGCCACCGAGGCTGATGTGTGATATTTAGATTTTATTGTGAGTAAATTTTTAACTATCATTTGTTACATGTTGTCCATCCAGTGAAATTTCCATCAAAAAGGGATCAGAAGAAGAGAAGAGATATAAGTAAGGTTCAATTTATTGTGTTGGGCTCAGAGAGAGAAAGTGAAGGAGAGAGAGACATTAAGAAAAAGAACGAGGAAGACAATACTTTTATACAATATAGTGATGTATAGAGAAATACTAGCAGTACTTACGTTGATGTCTGTTATCAGTTTCATAATTACGGTAGTGTTCAATCCCGCTCCACGTGCCGAATGGCGCAAAAGATGATAATAAATAAGGAGTAAATTCTGGAATTTGGATGTTGTTGAAGCGTATTACTCCCTTCGATGTATTAATATCCAAACGTAAACCGTTAGTCAAGTACCAAGCTTCGGCTTTTAGCTCAAGACTGCCCTCAGCTTCCTTCTCCACTGAGTAATCTTCAATCTTATTGTCTTTTTGATTCAGCATAGAATAAGCCTGAACTGGCCAGTAAACGTATGTTGGGCTTGTTTTCTTGTATGTTACAAATGCCTTCATGATGTCGGGAGTATGAGCTAGCACCATCATTTTGTAGCAAGCCGATTGGAAATGGTTGTCATTTTCAATTTCATGCACACAACGACGTGTTAATGGATGTTCTCTCAGGAGGTTTGTGTATTTCTGGCTACGTTCTGCGCTACCGTTTAAGAATATGTTACTATTCTCTCCATACAAAACATCCACTTCATAAGTCATCTTCAAATCCTTTTTAAGAGCTTCAAGGAAGTTTAAGTGCGATATTACTGGCCTTTCCACTTTAGCGACTGCAGTAGCATGCCATTTACCATGTTGAGCAGAATTTCTTCCAAAGAATACAATGGCTTGTGACCTTGGATCTACTGGACTGTGAGCAATCGCAGTAGTGAATACAAATTCTTCTTTTTGTTGACCATCGAATGTTGCACTTAAGTCCACAACTCTGACATTACCATGATTAAAACCAGAGGAAACACGTTTTAACATATCTTCGCGACGGGAAGCACTGTTCACCGACACATCCTCGGTATTGTAAGCTGGACCAAGTTCACCACTTTTCTTTTGGTTATAAAATTCATCTGAAAAATGGTAATTGATTTTGTTTAATATTATAATAGATTTTTGTGATAATGAGACAATCTTATGTTATGATGATACTAACCATATACAGCTGTGAATGTGACAGCCTTGTTCTTGGACTGTTTGCCCAGATACCTAAAGTTGAAGTGAGTTAATGCGATGTCTTGTAGAGCAATCAGTTCTCCGAAATCCAAAAATCCAAAAGGTAAGTTTTCAGTGTTTCTGTAACTTTTAGAGTAGGAATATCCTTGTAAGTGGAACACATTGCCAATTTGTTGGCCGAACTTGAAATCAATGGAAGCAACTTTCTTTGTACGCTCCACTACTTGTGTTGTTGAGTCTAGTGATGGAGGTTTTAGGGAGTCTTTCATTTGTTGGGCAGAGTAGGGCCATACACTATAGTGAGCAATACTTGTATCTTGATCAGGAACGAGAGGCTCAACCTTAATTTTGTACTCTCCCGATTTTATCTCCACGGAGATTTTGACTGGCACATTTATTTGATATTTCTTTGTGACTCCTACACTAGCCAGATTGTTACTGAAGGTATCCATGAAACCAACACTACCGTCAATATTCATAGCTACCGTAAGATGAAGGTCTTGGGCCATATTTGCCGTCAAATCTTTGTAATTCTTCTTTTCATTGTCAATTTTACCGTTGGCTTTACTTTTGATGTGAATGACTATAGGTTCTTTGTATTTGTAAATAAATGGTACGCCAGTAGCGATTGGGAACATTACAGAAATCTGTTTTGAATTAAAAACTTTAGTGTAGTGCATCTCTACACCTTTCTCCATATCTTTTAGGTATTGTCTAATATCCTCAACTAATCTATTCAGATCTTCTTCGCTGAATGATAAGAATTTTTCAGAATCATACGCATCGGTGTAGAAAGAGCTTTCAAGAGGAACCTGAGATGGTCGTTTAATCTTCAATATATCAATAATCTTCTTGGCGGAGTATTTTTGTTCGACATTAGATTTACGGGGTTCTAATAACATGTTCTTAAAGTAGTCAATAAAATCTTGAACACTGGAGAACGAAAACTCGAACTGAAAATTAATGTAATGTATAGATTAATAATTTGACTACCTTCTATTGAGTTTGAATGAAATGTTTTATGTCCCGAAATATCAGTGGGACACCAGTTGCATTAACAAAGTTTAAGTAAATTTGAAGCAGATGTACTAAATCGTTCTAAGTAAGAACATAAAATTAAAAAGTATATACATATATATACCTACAGTCGAATTGAGTAACCTCCTCCTTTTTTGAAGTCGGTTAAAAAAATAATGAAAAGCATTGCTCAGTACCTAGTCTAATTGTAAATATATTTTAAGAAGGAAAACATTAGGATTAGACAGATAACGGATTCAAAAATCAAATTATACTTACATTGTGTTTCTTGCTCCACCCGCCATTTTGGAGTCGGAATGTAAACCTTTGGTGTTTTGGAATCACGCTTTCCTTACTGGCGATGTTAGAGGACTCATAGAAATAACTATCACCTTCACTGTTACTAGAATCGTAGTTATCGAAAAATGATGCGGAGGAATATTGAGAACCGAGGTTTTCAGATGTTACCATGTGCCTGACAGCTTGGGCAGATTTTGACCTGTAATGAACAAAATGTCTTTAATATACCTCAATTAAGGCCGGAGCCCGCTTTTTTTTATTGCTACGTTAGATTTGGCTCCACTACAACATAGTAGAAATATATAACTACAATCTACAGCAAACCCAACTTCACCTACCTATACCCAACTTCACCTACTCAAATATAATTATACCTAAGCAATTGAAATGTTTACAATGATCTTTTTTCATTTGCATGGCAATCGAATCCATAGCTTCTAGTTTAGTAAGTAGGTTACTGACCACTAATTCAAAATTTAGGTAGCGAAAGATCATAGTATTATAACAAATACTTACAAATACCAGTAACGAGGGTCCTTTAAATCAGCTGCTGATTCAATACCAGACTTCAGTACAGCACGCACGTTAAAGATGGGATCATCATTTGTCATTTGAGCCATTACTTCCATCATTTCTGCTGTTGGATGAACTCTGAATAAATTCAATACAGCGGCAACTCTTACTTCGTAAGGTTCAGCAGTATTTCGCATAATGCTGTACAATACATTTCGCGCATATTTATGATTCTCATTTACCAAATATCTAAGTGCTGAAATCATTTGTACTCTAAGGTATGTGCTCACTTTAGTACGACCTTCCAAATATGGAGCAAATACTCGCAGAATCTCAGGGTGACCCAAATTGCCAATTGCTCGAATGTACAGACTAGCTTTGCTCCATTCTTTATTTTCCACTGCTTGTTTCAACTTTTCAGATAGTCGGGGAAGAACATCATCAAGTACAAATCGGTCATGTCTACGGGTAAAGCGTCCATACATCTGAGTTGGGTAGTATGAGTGAGCTGTCTCGTTATTTACGTGACCCATGCGAATGAATGTTGTGGCTGCGATTATTGCGCTGCTGTTGAGGAATTGCTGTTCCTGGACTTCAGGACTCAAAGCCAAATCGAAAAATTGTGTCATTATTTCCTTGGTGGGATAACGAAGGCTTTTAGCCAGTAGAGAAATCACCTGGGCCGCCTCTTCATTTTGTAAGACCTTATTTTTAATCCAAGTCCTTATTTGTTGGAAAGCCGCAGGTGTACCAGATTGGACAACAGCATCACGATAGATCATCCATATATCTCTTGCTACTATCTTGTCTGAAGTGCGACTTATATCGATTTTACGACTGGTTTGAGATAACGCGTTGGTACTCATCGAGGCAATAAATCGAACCAGGATGTTAAATTTGGTAAGGAAATCAGACTTCGGCATGTTACTAGGATTTTGTAACTGTTGAGCGATATCCAAAAGTAATTTCTGGACATCCATGGGACTTTGTGTTTTATCAGCTCGAGATTCAGAACTCATGTAAATAGCAGCGTATGCAGGTTCGTTCAGTTTTGGCATATCATCATTTATGTACGCTGATGAATCACTAGAACTGGAACTTTGAAGGTAAGCTTTATAGTACTTGTAGTTATCTGATTCACGATTGTAGGATTGACGAGCAGGAGTTTGAGCTTCTTCGTACTGCACATTTATATGTTCATGGGATTCTTCAGAAGATACAGAGGATGATTGATCGTGAATTGCAACTTGTTTAGTGGACATCGCGAATAGCAGAGTCTTGATTTGACGTGTGCTTTCCGGTTTCTCCCATTCAACCCCACTATCTTGCTCAACAGAGATTAGTTCAAACTTAATATAACTGTGTACTTCAGCTTTTTGCCTGCCATAAACATGGGGATGTACGTGCACAGTGCTAGTGGTTTCGGCCTTATAAATGGGACCTTTCGTGCCAACCAGAAACCGCGAGACAGCGTTGTGGGCAATAAACTGTTTTTTGGTATTTTTGAATGCGGTTCCTGGCCATTCAGCACCCTTAGGAACACCAAAGTGATACGCAACGCGATGGTGGCAATGTCCATAATTTCTACTCTTAGTTATCTCCAATGGATCTTCATCGGAAGCGAATTTCGGCAGTTCTCGTCGCCACTCAGAGGCTACGGGAGAAACTGAGTACAAGGTTTCACAATCACCGGTAACGTCTGTTTCTATCTTCTTGAAGATACCTTGGTGTCGTTCTTTATCATAAGTATTCTGGCGACTATTGGTATGGTGGTATGTAGACAAATCGAGTTGAAGGGCGCTGAGTAAGCCTTTTAGCATATTCTCATTAGAAACAGAGAACGATGATGGTACTTTGATTGATTGTACACGTCCACCTTCGATGCTGATTTCAATAGGTTTATCCAGATTTTTCACGGATTCGTACTTCAGATCAGCTGGCAAGGCCATGTTATTACTGAACTTTTGATGGAACTGTCCATGTTGAGGATTCTGAAGCTTGGCGTGCAAGTGACCAGGAGACTTGACACGAATGATAAAGTGTGCCTTAAAAGCAAAGCCAGAGCTGGAGCCTTCTTGAAGACGAGAGAGAGTGTGAGAACTCACATCGTAACGGTATTCTTTACCAGTCTGCCAGGGAAAATCTTCCCAATTTTCTTTCGGCGGATCACTCAGCTGGCCTGAGGATACGACGGCTGAAAAGATAATTGCAGATTAAAAATAAAATTGGAATCGATAAATCGAAAATGACTTATATTGTAGCAATATACTTTGTAACTAAAGTGTTGTATTAGGTACTTATAATAGGCACCTGCCAATAAGAAACCGCGAGACAGTGTTGTGGGTAATAAACTGTTTTTAGCGTAAAGTAACATATTTTATTTTAAGAATGAGGTGTTTTTGTGGATATTGATTTCGTTTCAGGTTGATTGATTTTGTCAGGATAAATTGAAACGATTGACACACAAGGACAAACTAGGTAGGTACCTATGTGAAAAGTACTACTTAAATGCTGTGCAAACGCTTGTCGACCAACGGAATTATTTTGAATACTCTTATTATACTTGAACATACAAATTTATTCTTTCTGAATCACTATCGCACAGCTCAATATTTTTTATGATTTTTGTGTAGTGACATCGTACAAAACATCAACTACTTAAACAACAGACTAGGGCAAAAAAATGCAACTCGTTAATTTACAATTTAGCAAACGGTAAGCAATGCACATCAAAAAATCATTCGCTTTTTTAGTGGAATTGTGACATTGTTTCATTAGATAAGCTAAAGAGTAACAATGAGATTGTTTATATAAACAAAGTATATAAAATTTAAGATAATAGAATCAAATAGGTCAGTTTTATTGTTAGTGTGTCAAAAGTCTTGACATACGGCATTCGCACAAAGAATAATGAGCTTTTACAAAGTCTAAACGAAGAAAGACAAAAATTTTCATAATTTTGAAAACCTAACTGAATCATAAACTTTAAATGCAGCAAAAGATCAGTCGCAAGCAGTATCTATACATATAATAAAATGATAGAAAATTCAAAACTGTACATTGGAAATATAAAAAAAAAATACTCGCTGGGTGTTCAACATAAGATACCCAAGTCGAAAATTAGTTAGAAAAATTTTTGTCTGTTTGCTTTGCTCTGTCCGGAAGGATCTCGAAAATCGAGATCCTTCAAATAGAGGTCGCGATTCAAATATTAACTAGGGGTGGGGTCTTCAAATAGGCTATAAATTATCACGCAACATATCCTAGGGGCTAAGCAGAGAGCAATCAAATTGGCATTATAACATAATTTTCACGCGTTCGAAGTCGCGGGCAACAGCTAGTAGGTAATAAGGTTCGATAATTTTCCACATTTAGAAAAAAATCTTGGCAGTTGTAAATAATTTGGACCACAATCAGAGAAAAAGATGACATCCGACACATTCGCGAAATGCAACATGCTTTATGATTGCACTAACTATACCTAATTTTAAAGCTTTTTATATAATAAATTGGTTTAATATATTATCAGACGAATAATATAAACCGTATTTTTTGAGCAACACCATAAAATTGAAACAAAATTCAGATACATTTTTTATTTTGTAAACATAGTAGGTATTGGTGTTGGGAGTGTATTGAATAACTATGTTTAACCCTAAAGCAAACAAAACGTTCAATTTGATTAAAAGCATAAATTAATTGTATGCATACGCGAATTTCTATAAATTATTATAGTAGACCCTAAAACAGTATTAGATATTAAGACAAACAAATTTCATATAGGTACATAGTCAAATATTTCGCATAGAGAAAGAATACAGAAATACAAAAAAAAATGCTTACCGATAAACGCCGCTATAACCAGCAATTTCATGACTTCGTCTTCAGTTCAGCCAGCAATTGACAGTCCGATGGAAGAGTGCACAGTGAGGTCCTAACTTGTGTCCCAACCTTATATACCAGGTCGTGGATTACACGTGCATTGATAGGGCATTGATAGTTACAATGTCAAGCTAGTTCAAAAGTGATGAATCCGATGATTACATTTAATCTTTGACATTGGCTAGTTTTAATTATCATTGTCACCTTTCTTTATATAAAAACAAGTTACTAACAAATGGGAAAACAATCCAAGATCTGAAGACTTTGTATAAAATGGTGATGGCTCAAAAGGCTCTTCAACATAATCCAATCCACTCCTTTTCGATTTTGAATTGTGTATGCCGGGCAGAAGTGCCACTCACATCTTTACCTCGCCAGCATCATGCGATTCAAAAATTCATTTTCTATGTCAAATTATAGAAATTTGGAACGCCTTTTCTTCCACTTACAACCCTGAGTTCTTCAAGAGGAGTTTGACAAGGCACATCATTGGGCCTACGTCAATATTTTGGTGAGGGCAACGGTCAATAGTCTTCAGGACTGCTTCACGATACCTATAATGATATTTTCTATCTATGGTATGTAAGTATATTAAGTACTAGCTGAGCCCGCAACTTCGTTTACGTCACATAAGGTGTATGAAAGGAAAGGTATTTCTTTATCAGAGTCATCAAGCAGCGTCTGAAACTGCCCTGTTTGCTTAATCATATTTTATGATTATGCCAACACGCCAGTTTAGGTTCACTCACATTCAAAGAAACCCCTACAATTAAAATTTTCAAAATATCTGATTCTTAAAAGTGTTATAACTCTTGTATTTCTAAACCGATTTACATAAAACAAACGCTAAATGTCAACTGGAGCAAACCTCAACACAATAAAAAAAACCGCATTGCAATCGGTTGAGCGGTTACTGAGATTAGCGTGCACAACCGTACAGACAAACAGATATACAGACATACAGACAAACAGACAAAAATTCTAAAAATCATTGTTTTGGGTTCCATTGCGTTCATAAAGCCCCCTATAATATTTTTTCTTATTTATCTTCCATGTACAGACAGCGACCTGTTACGATTTTATTATATGTATTGATTGATTTATGTAGGTACCTACGCCAAACAACTACCACTCAGTACCTTACAAACTTTCTCCATCCAAAGGTTGCCTGGTAGAGATCGCTTTTATAATGTGTCTTGAATTACCAGGAAGAGAAATTCCATCATGTAAGAACATAGGTACATAATATGTTTGTTTGTCGCCTTAGTGCTAAAAAAATACCAGAGGAAAAGCATCAGTTACCACTAAAAAAGAAAGAAAGAATCAAGTTGAGTCAGTTTGGCTTAGAATTATTTGTAAAACACTCGTAGCTCACCCGACTTTAATTGGGCTAAAAAGGCAAGATATCGCGTTTCATTCATAATCTGATTCATTTGCAGATGCATACAAGAAATGCTTTAGAAGGCGTATAATGGTAACATTCTTACATGAATCATCTGCAATTCATTTCATAACCCAATCAAAAATGTTTTTTTTGACGTGAGGGAAAATCCTTCATGGATGCTATGCCGGACTCCTACCGACTAAAAAACCTCACGTAACGCCCAACAGTCTACGGTCGGGAGCCCCGGGTAAGCCCTCGAAAGGATGTCCCTGGACTACCAATCATAAATGATATTGATGTTAATATACGGGTAATAATACGGGGACGCATCGAAATAAAATTTAACATTAACAAACGCTGTGATCTGAAACATTTTATGATCAGATTATGAAACTGTTTATACAAAGTTGTTTTTTTAGGCCAGCTGACTTGTAAACGGACGTTCAAGTGTCAGTTTATTTCAAATACTTGTAAATCTTATGTATGATCCTCAGATCACCCATCTGAGACACCACACTTGTGACATTTATATATACAATAGGAACCGTGCTTTGGAATGCACGATAAGCTGTTGATTCTGGTTGCCGATAATATGTCTGTCTATTATCCAAGTTGAAGTTCATGTTGACAGCTTTAAAAGCTTCGCAAGTCCATTTCAACATAGCTCCCAGCTCACCATCTATTACAAAAACCAAATACAAATGTCAAAATCTCATATATCATACCTCTGTCTATCCCTTCAGGGATAAAGGCTTGAATATGCGCGTGACTAATAGAAACAAATCTGATAAACAAATCAATATAATAATGACCTTCTACACGAGTTGCACTGAAGTTCACTATCCTCTTGTTATTAATTTGCAACAATGTCTTCAAGATCAATGTCTACTTTATAATGGAAACATTTTGATTTTAGTCTTGTTTACGCGATTATATCGAACTTAAAGTCAAATCGCTGATGATATCGATATGATAATATTTATTATGGGGATCCGAAAACCTGGTTGAGTTCAATGCCCGTAAAACGCAGGAGTGTGCTGTACAAGACGCAGATTCGTCCTTGCGTCGAATACTGCTCTCAGCTTTGGGACGACTCCGCGAGGTACTTGCTTGACGCGCTGGACTCTATGCAGCAGAGTGCCTTTCGTATTGTCAACTGAGGTGACGAAAAGTCTGGAGCCATTGGCGCAGCGAAGAACTATTGCATCTTTGGCTGTGTTCTACCGTATCTATCACGACTCACTATGAGTGTTCTGAAGAACTCTTCAACCTAATCCCGCCCACTCCTTTCCGATCCCGAACAACGCGTGCTGGACAGAGGTGCTTCTCTCACACAATGGAGAGGAGTCTTTGCTAGAACTGAACGATTCAATAGATCATTTCTTTGTCGATCCATAAAAATCTGGAACGAGATGCCAGCGTACGTGTTTCCATCCTTTTACAATCCTGGGTTCTTCAAGCGGAGCGTGAAGAGGCACATCGTAGGGCCGCCAACTTGAGGACCACTGTCTATAGTCTTACAGACTTGGACAGTGGCCGCGATTCGCTGTGACTTACCATCAGACGGGCGGCATCGTTTTGGCGAGCTAAATCTATAGGTACTAATAATATAAAGAGGAAAGATTTGATTTTTGTTAGTTTGTTTGTTTCTTCGTTTGTTTGTTTGTTTGTACCGAATTGGCTCCGGAACTACTGGACCGATTTGAAAAATTCTTTCACTGTTGGAAAGCTACACTCTTTGCGGGTAACATAGGCTATATTTTTTTCCCGTATTCCCACGGGAACGGGAACTACGCGGGTGAAACCGCGTGACGTCCGCTAGTGTAAAATAAAAGTGGTCCTCAAATTGGCGTCTCAAGGATTTGCCTTTTCACGCTCCACTTGTAAAACCCAGGGCAGGAAAGAGGAGGGAACCAAGCTAGTAAGGTGTGACAGACGAACTATCTTTTGAATTCCTCAGTTCTGGTTTCGATTCTCTTCACTGCATGAAAGTGGAACCTATGCCCAGCACGCGTTTTTCGGAACAGAGAGTTCATTATTGAAATATCTTTTTATTTCCTTGCCCGTTGGTAAGTTGCCTTCAGATCAAATAAAGTATCAAGAAAAGCACAATTTCTACGCAATAATTAGCTGCTTACACGTGAATGATTTTAAGTAGGTACCTAAGTATCAATTTAAGTTTATCTACAAGGTGAGAGATCAAGTTGCATACTAAGTTGCATATTGACATTATTGTTCGATAAGAAACAATTTAATTTACCTTCTTATACGTCTTTTGGCAAATACAAATATAGAGCGAAGTAAATAAAAAAAAAATCAATAAAAAATACAACCGACTTCGAACAAATCCTGAAAAATAAAATTTACTTAGCACAAAGTAATATGTATTTTCATTTATCAGATTTTTTATTCAATATCATATTGAAGTCGGCGCCAAGTAAATTCATAAGTTTAGGAAGGTATTATTCATGGCACCAACTTCAATATTATATTGAATAAAATCTGACATATCAAAATACATATTACTTTGTGCTAAGTAAATTTTATTTTTCAGGATTTGTTCAAAGTCGGTTGTATTTTTTATTGAAATTTTTTTTTCAATATTTTAAATGACGGGTGAACCGAAAAATATATCTATCGAGGTGAAAGTTCTCAAACAGTTACAAATCAATCAAGCCCCAACACAAGGTAGCTGCTCTGTAAATCGTCAAGGAATTCCGTCGACTGTCTTTTGGTTCCGTCATCGGATTGACTCCAGACCTGCATTAACTGTAGTACATTAAAGCACTGAATTAAAAAGTTAACAAACGCACTATTTGTCCCTATAATTATCGGTGGTTGCCCTCGATTTATCCAGGATCCCATAATCAAATTATAACCTGGTTAAAATGAGTCTGGAACGTAAGGAGAGCAAATAGGACCACCTCAGAAGTAAACCAACAAAAGAAAAATTAAATCCGTCTATAATTGACGGAAATATCGGCGAACATACATAAAACATTGAGAACTTTCTTTTTTTTTAAGTCTGATCTATCAATCTAGGTGTAAAGTTCTCATCAATACAAATCAATCAAGCCCAAACACAAGATAACTGCTGTAAATTGTTAAGGAATGCCCTCGACTGTCTTTCGACTCTATCATCAGATCGACGCCAGACCTTTATTAAAATGTAGAACATTAAAGCACTTAATTAAAAAATTAACATGCGCACTAGTTGGCCCTACAATTTTCTGTGGTTGCCCTCGATTTCTCCTGGATCCCTGCATCAGATCCTGACCTGGTGAAAATGGGACCACCTCAGACGTAACCCCTATTCAACAAAAAAAAATTTTGAAATCCGTCTATAATTGAAGGAAATATCGCTTGACATACATAAAAAAAAATACATACAGACGAATTGAGAACCTCCTCCTTTTTTTGAAGTCGGTTATAAATATATCTATCTAGGTGAAAGTTCTCATCAATACAAATTAATCAATCCCCAACACAAGGTAGCTGCTGTAAATCGTTAAGGAATTCCCTCGAATCTCTTTTGGTTCCATCATCAGATCGACTCCAGCCCCATTCCGCCCACCAAGGACCTATTTGACATAGTGTCCTTAAACACAACATACAAAATACATGATAATTACTATTACAAACACCGCCCACCATGGAAATCCTAAGACTAACTTAAACTAAATATATAGGTAAAAGATATGTAAAAACTTTATGAATCCAAGTCTGAACCTGGAAACCATACAAGACCATGCCAGGACTATTCAGTGACAGGCAAAATACCTAACCGCGAAACAGGTCTCTTTATTAAAGAGTTTTGAGGGCGCAATGTTACCACTCTTGTGATTTTATCTAAACCCGGATGTTTTCCTACTACTCTTGCCAAAAGCCATTTGCTTGGTGGCAAGTCATCTTCCCTGACTACAACCACATCTCCAAAGTTTGGTTCAGGATTGCGAGTGTTCCATTTGTATCGATGAAGATATTTGGTAAGATACTCCTGGGACCATCGACGCCAGAAGTTTTGAGTCATTTTTTGCGTCAATTGCCAACGTCGCAAACTTGACACAGTGGTTTCCTCAAAATTGTGGTCCGGTACAGCGACCAAGGGCTCGCCGTTAAAACGTCAAAGGCATCGGAATGTGTACTTAAAGATGACAGAGGCCTAGAGTTCAGACATGCTTCGATTTGCATGAGAACGGTAGATAACTCTTCATAAGTCAGCGTAGTATGCCCTATTACGCGCTTTAAATGAAATTTGACAGATCTTACGCCTGCCTCCCATAATCCACCGAAATTAGGAGCTCGAGGAGGGATGAAGTGCCATTTTGTCCCAATAGTGGCCAAAGATTCCGAAATGTCCCTTACAAATGCTGACTTTTCGGACGCAAATAATTTTGGAAGTTCTTTCGAAGCACCGACAAAATTGGTACCGTTATCGCTCCAAATTTCTGTACACAAGCCTCGGCGGGACACAAACCTCCTAAAGGCTGAAAGGAAACCCTGAGAAGTTAAATCACTGACAACCTCAATGTGGATGGCGCGAGTCACCATGCAAATAAATAAGCAGATGTATCCCTTATGGGCATGATGGCCTCGTCCTTTGGTTGTCCTTATGTTAATAGGACCGGCATAATCTACTCCACTACTTTTGAATGGCCTTTTTTTTTTGTTTAACGTGGGGGAAAATCCTCATAGGATGTTATGCCGGACTCTTACCGACTAAAACACCTCACGCCACACCTAACAGCCTATGGTTGAGAGCCCCGGGTAAGCCCTCAGGAAGGATGTCCCGTGACTCCCAACAGACCTACGGCCGCCAATGCGGCCTCGCCCAGGGGGTGGTTCGGGTGCAATCCCGCGTCTATGGGGGGTTTCGGGTGTGACCCTGCTTCTAAGGGGGGGGCGTGCGTGAGTTGCTCACGTCACGCTGCCGTCATGGGCCTGCTTCTGTAAAGACGGTGAGCGGCCCTCTCACCGTCCTCAGACCCCCGGTCATGGAGGCCAATAGTCCTCGGCGAAGACACGTCGGCGGCGCCCAGGGCGCCGACTGCGGAACTCGGGTGGGAGAGTTCTCTCCCGTACCCGGCCCGCCGCCTCCTTCGCGAGCATGACCTGCTCGCAGAAAGAGGCGGCGCAGTCCCACTTACTCCCGCAAGAGAGCATGGCTCGCACCATGGCCTCCAGCGAGAGAGTGTCCACGCCCAGACCCACTACGAGGACCTGTCGCTGTTGTGCCCACGCCGTGCACTCCACCAGCGTGTGGAGCGGCCGTGTCATCGCTGCGGTCCTCGCAGTGCTGACAATCGGCCGTGGTTTCCCGGTGTTTTCGCCACAGATACCTACCGAAGCTACCGTGCCCGGCAAGCATCTGTGTCAACCGGTAGGAGAGAGCACCGTGTCTTCTCTCCAGCCACTCGTCCATGACCGGTCTGACGGCCGCGATTGTGGCGAATCCCCCCTTTGGTTGCTCAAGTCGCATCTTCCATGTCTCCACGGTTTCCTGGTGGAGCAGGGTCCGCTGGGCCTCGATTTCTCGAGACGCAGGCCTCTGGCCCCGCTCCAGCGCCTCCTTGCGCCATCTGAACAGTGACGCAAGGGCTCTCGCTTCCAGGTCCCATGGAGGGGTCCCGGCTAGGAGACATGCCGCCTCACCGGAGATCGTGCGGTATCCTCTTATCACCCTGACGGCCATCACTCTCTGCGGGCTCAGCAGTCTAGCCTCATTGCTGGCCGTCAGGTCTCCGCCCATACGGGAGCCCCGTACAGGGCCATGCTTCGCACGATCCCAAGGTACAGCCTCCTGTAGGGAGCGTTGGGTCCCCTGATGTTGGGCATCAACCGCGCGAGTGCGGCCGATGCTCCCCTCAGTTTTGGGACCATACTTCGGAAGTGATGTTTTGAATGGCCTTGAAGGACTAGTTCGGGCAGGAGGCAACTGACCCATCAATGGCTGGGATGGTTTTAAAGCATTCCTGATGCATGTAACACATTTGCGTATAATTGCCTTTACTGAACCTTTGGCTCCCATCAAATAATAATTTGTAGCTAAATAAGTTAACATCAACTGTGTACCACCGTGTAACGTTTTAGCATGAGCATCAGCAAGTAACAGATCCGTAAGCTTTGATTTCTTCGGTATCAATATAGGATGCTTCGCATTCAGAGAAAGGTGCGATCTTTCTAGTCTTCCTCCCACCCTCAAAACGTCATCGTTGTCAAAATAAGGATTCAAAGATTTCAGAGGACCCTTTAACTTCATCCCCGTAGTCTGTTGTCGTATGACTAGTATTTCATCTCTAAAACTATCTGACTGACACATCCGGATCACACATTTCAAAGAGGCATCCAATTCATCTCTAGTCAAATAGTTTGTTAGTCTGATGTTCCCTTGTCGCAGACTCAAAAAACGTCTGCAGTAAGCCAAAACTCGCACCAACTTTGTAAGTGAGGAATATCTATTCATAATACTCACTGACAGTGCTACGTGAGCAACGTGAACTGTCATCTCTTCTTTTGTCTGGTATTGTCTGCCCTTACTGTATTGTATTATCGAATCAGACAGAAATGATGGACCCTTGAACCACAAGGCAGATTTTGACAGCTCTAAAGGACCTCTTGATCCTAAATCTGCAGGGTTCTGACCAGATGGTACATGAAACCAATGAGCGAAATCAAGGCTCGTTAAAATTTCCGACGTGCGGTTGGCTACAAAAGTCTTCCACCTATTCGGATGGCCATTGAGCCAAGCCAGCACAACAGTCGAGTCAGTCCATGCTCTACTGTTATTTATATTGATATTCATTACCGAAGTCACTTCGACCAGAAGTCTGGTTAACATTACTGCCGCACAAAGCTCCAACCTAGTAATCGATATCTGCTTAATTGGGGCAACCTTCGTTTTGGATGTAATCAAACTCACAGATACCCTGCCAGAAGCATCCACTACTCTAATATATACCGCTGCCGCGTACGCCAACTTGGAGGCATCCGAGAATCCGTGCAATTCCACGAGGGTGTCGTCTGGTTTCATCCTGTGCCATCGAGGTATTGTTATGTGGGATAAGAGTGACAACTGATTATAGTAAGTATCCCATTCCGCTAAAATCGTTCTTGGTACTTCTTCATCCCAATCCAAACCCGCTATCCATAATTTTTGGATAAATATCTTAGCGGTTATGACACAGGGTGAAACCCATCCCATTGGATCATATAGTCTAGCAATATGTGAAATTATTGTTCTTTTAGTAACAGGTCCCGGATCCCGATGCACAGTTACTGCGTACTGAAAGTTGTCGGTGTGACGATTCCAGGTAAGTCCCAACAACTTAACTACTTCATCTTCCTTTATCTGGAGTCCTTCTCCCAGATCACCTTGAGCTTTCGACATCTTTAATTTTTGTAATAAGTCTTCATTATTACACATCCACTTCTGAAGTTCAAACCCTGCTTTAAACAATAATGCGTTTATTTCCTAATACATAACTAATGCTTCTTCTACACTATTACAGCCCGTTAAAAGGTCGTCCATGTAAAAATCACTAAGGACTATTTTAGCTGCGTTTGGATGATTTAGTCCCTCATCGTAAGCCACTTGATGAAGAGCTTTAACTGCAAAGTACGGAGCTGAAGCAGTGCCAAACGTGACGCGCAGCATTCGGTAAGCTTCTACTTCTTGCATTGGGTCTGTTCTCCAGAGTATTCTTTGATAGTCAGAGTCAGATTCTGCTATCTTTACCTGCCGATACATTTTAACGATATCGGCCGCCAAACAGATTGGGTGTGTTCTCCAGCGCATCAACAAGTGACGAAGTTCTGGCTGTAGCTTCGGTCCAACCATCAACTTGTCGTTCAAGGAGTAGCCACGGTTACCTCTGCAAGAAGCGTCGAAAACTACTCTCACTTTTGTTGTGTCCTTGTCATTTCTTATGACAGCGTGATGCGGTAAATAAATACAATTTGCCTTATTCCGTTCGTCGTCTGAAACCCGTTCCATATGACCTAAGGCTACATATTCCTTTAGTACCTCATTATACTTTTCTTTCAGGTTGGTGTCTTTTCTCAACCTAGTTTGTAAGGACGTCAACCTTCTTTCAGCTACCTGCTCAAATCCGCCAAATTCATGAATTGAATTGGGTTCCCGAAATGGAAGTCTAACCACGTACCTTCCCTTTTCGTCCGGTTTGGTGGTTGCAGCAAAAAACTCCTCACATTTTTTCTCTTCCTCGGACAATATCGTTTTCTGATTATTTGGCTCAGCCTCTAACTCCCAAAATTGTTTTAAGGCATCGTTCTCATGTAGGCAACAATGCATTGAGACTAGATTGACGGAACTATTAGAAATATTCGCTACTCCTGATATAATCCATCCAAACTTAGAACACTGAGCTACAATCTTACCATCCAAATTCCTCTTTATTCCTTCCTGAATTATCTGGCTATAAACATCAGCACCCAATAAAAGATTAATTTTATTAGGTGTGTGATAGTGTGGGTCGGCCAGATTTCCTTCTAAAGGATCAACCCATTCTACCTCAGTTACTTTAGTGACTGGGAGAAGCGCTGTAATGGATGTTATGACATAAGCCAGTACCTCTATTTTGAAGTTTGTATTAAATCTGGACGTCAGGTTAATAGTCACGACTGAACTAGAGGATATTTTTTTGGCACCGCCGACTCCCTTAATTATCCTAGAAGACGGCCGTTTCCTTAAGCCTAGAAATTGTACCGTGGATTCCGTGATCAACGAGAGCTGTGAACCCTGGTCGATCAACGCCCTAACCAACTGATAACTACCTGTCTTCGACTCAGCTCTAAGGAGAGCTGTAGCTAACAACGTAGTGTTGTTAGAATTATTACCTGTCGAACAACAAGATATCAGCGGTTTCTCTCCACCACCATCCGCGGGTGAAGAATATTTGAGTCCTTCCTGCCCTTCCGTTCTGGGCATCTCCGTGCTATCTAATGACACCAAGTTCGACGCTAACCCTGAACCAGTGGACCCAGTAACACTCTGGGGATGGAGAAGGAAATGATGACGACGCTTGCAAATGCGACATTTAACGTTACTCTTACACGCTTTCGCGGAGTGACCGCTCCCTAAGCAATTGAAGCAGATACCCTTTTCTAAAACAAATTGACGACGATCGTTGTTATCTGACTTTAAGAATTCCTTACAATAAAATAATCTATGAGACTCTGAGCAGAATGGACACTGCATACCAGAGACATGTAAACTACTTGCCTTTTGTGGAAGTCTAATTTTAGAACCTTGACTGCTGAATCGTAAAGGAGGTTTACTGTCCAACAGTTCCAAAGCTCTATATCTATTAGTTAAAAACTCAGTGAACTGAGTAAATGTGGGAAGCTCCTCTGAAGAACTATGTGATGTAATGTTAAATTCCCACTGTTTTCGCGACTCTGCGTCCAATTTCAACGTAATGATATGTATTATTTTAATATCCCATGTCCCCACATCAATTCCCAGATTATGCAAGGACTTCAGACAGTCGTTAGTATTGTCAATTAATTCCTTCAGACCAACGGCCGATTCATCGCTAAGATTCTTTTGACTCAATAACCTTTTTAATATAAAATGCGATAAATACCTTTTATTGTTGTATCTCGAGTTCAGTTGTTCCCAGCACCGTTCATAGTTGGCATCAGCAATAGGGATCTGTCTGAGAAGCTCTTCTGGCTCTCCAGACAAATATCCTTTCAGATATTGCATTCGCTGAACATTATCTAAGCTGGGATTGTTGTGAATCAGTGAGGTAAATAACTCCCTAAAGGTAACCCAATCTGTATACCAATTCCAATTGGATTGGATTCCAAAATAGTTTCAAGTTCAAACTTGTATTCCATATACATTCCGTCTGCTAAATCATAAATGTTATTTTTAACATACTGACTTCCCTTTACATCAGCTGGTTTATATTGTTCGTACAATTTACTGTGGTCATCTTGGAACTGATTCCACATGTTTTCTAAATTTTCAAACCTTACCTTAATATATGGACGAGTGATTCTGTCCTTGGGTGACTTTTTAAAGTTAGTGTAGCCCTTACTTATTCTCGTATACGTATCTTCTAATTTATTTATTAACATCTCCATTTTTATTTAAAACACACAATTAATTTTCAATCTACTAAGCAAAACAAATAAAAACCTGTTAATTTCAAATCTGTGGAGACTCTCAAAGTGTAGTACGTGACGTAATAACTATTTATTAATTTATGATAAACTACAACTCAAGGTAAGTATATACCTACTCACAGGGCCGTCTTAAGGCTATATAGCGCCAGGGTGCGAAGCTCAGACTGCCCCCCCCCCCCCCCCCCCGGTTAACCAAAAAACGCAATAATTTTTTGATGTTTCACTTCTTTTTCTCTAAGATTAATCTATATATATAAAGCTACTGCTCCACCTGCGTTAACATTAATGTTGATGTCCAACTACTCGATAATTAAGGCATTAGGAATGCGCTTTCGCTACATTAAGGTCACAACGGGTTTACTAATGTTTGCCATAATTTAATATGCCATACTGGTATTTGCCATAATTTCATTAGAAATAACGCTTCAGTTGCCATAATCGTGAAATGACATAAAATGACTTTCACTAATTCCATTGGTCATAATCGATCAAGTGTCATAATAATTTATGTAAATCCATAAATGTATTTACCATAATTTTCGTTTTCAATAATGCCATTTTCCATAACTTTTATTCACCATATTATAAATAAAGATAATTTATACGACACAGATTTTTTATTCACAATTAAATCTAAAACTAAACCTCATAATGGCGTCTACTAACCAAGCTCGATGGAGCCCAAAAAAGAACCACGAAGACTAAGGCGGGAGCTTCGCTTCGCTTCGCATCCGCCTTAGTCTTCTAACCTAACCTATCCGAGTCTGATTGCACTGAGTCGGGGTGTTAAGAATAATTAATTTCGACCTAACAATATGATGTATTATTTTCATAATTATATCAAATTTTGATTATGTCAAGAGTCGATTATGAGATGTGTTACTTATGGAAACTAATTATTATGATATTATGTTGTTATAGAAAGTCATTTTATGGCAAATAAAAATTATCACTGTTGAGTTGTTAAGACAAACATTATTACACGCCAGACTGCCTCTGTGGCGCAGTCGGTAGTGATACCGCCTGCGGCGCTGGAGGTCGTGGGTTCGATTCCCACCGGAGACAAATATTTGTGTGACCCATAAATGTTTGTCTCAAGAGTCTGGGTGTTTCTATGTATAATATGTATGTATTTAAAAGTATATAAGTATTAATATCCGTGGTTTGATACTCATAACACAAGCAGGTTATTCCTAGCTTACTTTGGGATCAGATAGCGTTGTGTAAAATGTCCGTGAATATTTATTATTTATTTATTTACACAATATTATGATCGGTAATGATTATGGCAAACAATATTAGCGCAAATGAATTTATGGAAAACGAGAGAAGACCGTCACAACGCCGTTAGAGTGGATTAATTCAAGAAGTTACGCGTAAACAGTAAACACAAGATGGAGGTTGAACCTAATCACATCACACAATTGGGGTTTAAGGGGACTAGTTTAGGAAAAGAATCGCCCGCAAATGAAGGCGTTTTTTGTCTACCTATGCAAACGGAAAATAATAGCCAGAAATAGATTTTTAATCTTAAAAATCGGTGTCACAATATGCTTTGGTTGTAAATTTTATATTATTTATACATAATGTGTAAAGCAATCATAGAGTAAGCCCCAATTTTTAGATAAATGCCCGCGAAATGAGATGGCGTTAACTGGCGTTAATGTAGCCAACATCGCTTAGCGCGCAAAACTACCTGCTAAAACCCTTTGATGTGTCGAAAAAAACCGACAGCCCGAGCTATCGCTTAACGTTTAATGCCTACTAATGCCGTTTGTAATTTACCACGTTAAAACCTTGGCCACATCTACGTTGAAGTGCTATTATGGTGTTAATCGCGTTAAGATGCAGGTGTAGCAGTAGCATAAACGTGAATGTCCTGACTGACTGATAATCAACGCACATCCCAAACCGCTGTGACTAGAAAGTCCTTTGGCAAATAGGTTCCTTGTATGGTCTAGGGATCCACTAAGAAAGGATTTTTGTAAATTCCACTGTTAAGGTGGCAAAAATTACAATTTACACCCTAAACTCCTAATAATAGAGGCCATTTCGCTTAAAGTGCGGGCGCCAGGCGCCTATGTCAAAGGGAGCATCAAACGTCTTTGGAATGGAGATATGACCGATTTGAAAAATTCTTTCACTGTTGGGAAGCTACACTCTTTGCGGTGAACATAGGTTATTTTTTTTTTAGTTCCCGTATTCCCACGGAAACGGGAACTACGTGGGTGAAACCGCGTGACGTCCGCTAGTGTTAAATAACTTTAATTGTTAAGTATATCGAAACAAGAGCTATCTTACCTTGCATATCGTGAGCGGTATGACACGAGCCGAAAAGCAAAAGTGACAATAATACAATGGTAATTTAATATGGGTGATGCCTATATTAATATGCATATAGGTGATTATTTGACGTTAGTTTACGAAACAGGGGAATGGCGTTAATATTGTACTTATGGGTTAAAGTTTCATTAGGTAAGGAAATATCGAAATGTTTAGAGCTCGGCCTGCGCCCCCACGGGCTCGGCGCCCGGGTGCGGCCGCGCCTCTGAACCCCCGGTTAAAACGGCCCTGCCTACTCAGTTACAAACTATGCACCCAAATATTTCTAAGTTGATTAAAATAAAGAAATTTTTAACACGTCCTTTACAACTCTTAAATCTGAAGAAAATCGGACACAGTTTCTATGTTACCATCAGTATTTTATGTAAGTATTCTAAGTGTATGTACACATGCAACGATAATAAACAATCTCATACAACTAACATCAACTTTGCAAGTTTTAATATTTAGCTTCAAATTTTACAAGTGTTTGAAATTTTAAAATCCTATGAAAAATCGGGCATAGGTTCCCCGTCTAAACCAAATTTAAGAAATTATTCTAAGTCTATATCTAACAAACAAAACTAAAGTCTCAATATGTTACTTAAATTTTCGAAGTGTTTGACACATAAAATTCTATAGAAAATTGGGCATAGGTTCCCCGTCTGAACCAAATTTATGAAACTATTCTTAGCCTAAATTTACAAATAAAACTAAAGTCTAAAATTCACTTAAATTCTATAAGTCCCAAAATATTACGATGAAAACACAAATTTCTTCAAAGTTATTTTCACTATTGCAATAAGGTTCACTTTACTAAAATTTCTTGAAAGTTACTTTTAAAAATATAAGTTGTGCAACTCACAGTTTATTCCTGATATCTTCACGCCACTTTATCAATAGGTACCTGCAGCACGTCGTATCAAAAACCGCCAACCTGCTGCTGAAGCTCCTCCAGGATAGGTAGACCCCGGCACCTCCTGTGACTGCAATTATCCTCCAGGGTATTTTCAGCACCCGGCACCTCCTGCGGCCGCAACACTCCTCCAGGTTCTTCAATGACCTGGTGCCTCTCAGTTCTTCACTGAGGAGCTGTTCTGAACAGCGATCCACTGTCCAGTAATGTGCGGAGTCCCACACGAGATGTGTAATCACCCTTAGTTGATCACAGCAGCCACCACAACGACTGTATTACCAGACCCGGCTCGATTAAGGACCAAAACATGTACACACTAAGTACTTGTCCAGAGCGTAAAAGGGTCGGGAACAGTAGGGAATAATAATAATCACCAACTACTGTTCTGTTCACACTGGTTTATTGGGTAACAACAAGTAACAGTTTGTAAAGGTTTATATGTATACGCCAAGAAAACATAATAGCGCGATCTAGGAAATACCGTACAGCGCGATGCAGCAAGTACCGCACAGCGCCATCTGGTCTAACATTCTTTGTACTAAACATATGTAAACAAAGCACACAATAAGAACTAATTAACTACACAAATAATATTATAAATACAGGTTACGCGTAAACACCCTCGATTTCTCCAGGATCCCATCATCAGATCCTAACCTGGTTATAATGGGACCACCTCAGAAGTAAACCCTATTCAAAAAAAAAAAATTAAAATCCGTCTATAATTGATGGTGAACATACATAAAACATTGAGACCTTTCTTTTTTTTTTGAAGTTGGATCTGTCAATCTAGGTGTAAAGTTCTCATCAATACAAATCAATCAAGCCCAAACACAAGATAACTGCTGTAAATTGTTTAGGAATGCCCTCAACTGTCTTTCGACTCTATCATCAGATCGACGCCATACCTTCATTAAAGTGTAGAACATTAAAGCACTTAATTAAAAAGTTAACAAGCACACTAGTTGTCCCTACAATTTTCGGTGGTTGCCCTCGTTTTCTCCTAGATCCCTTCATCAGATCCTGACCTGGTGAAAATGGGACCACCTCAGAAGTAACCCCTATTCAACAAAAAGAAAAATTTGAAATCCGTCTATAATTGACGGAATTATCGCTTGACATACATAAAAAAAAATACATACAGACGAATTGAGAACCTCCTCCTTTTTTGAAGTCGGTTAAAAATATAGGTATACATATCTATTAATTTCCAAAAAATAAACTATCTGTGTCATCATTTTGGAACGTTAAGCACATTTTACATTACAGTGATCTTAGAGTAGGTCCTTTATTATATACACTCGAGAGCAATGAATCCGGGTCACTTAAAGAATCCTAAAAATCTCGGAAACTAAAAATGCTAGGTTAATGCAATAAATTGTATTTAATAGACAATGTAATACTCCTTAAATGAAGGTATTAAAACTTCTTAGTTATTGTAAAGTTATATCATAAAAAAATCAAATTTGAAAAAGGGCCACTTTCGAAGATGGAACTACGAAATTACAGCATTTGGTGTTGCTTTTGTTTGTAATCTGTCATTTATGTGGGTACATAAACCATGTTGATAGTGCTCTATATTCATTAATCAAGCTGAAATTATGTCGCTTACGCCTGAAGAATGCACCAGAATACTTACAATGCTGGAAACCGGCCGGAGTCAGCGCGATACAGCCAGGACTGTCGGTGTGTCGCTGTCAACAGTACAAAGAGTTCTCCGACGTTACGAAGAAACTGGTTCTAACCTACGCAGACCAGGAACGGGCAGAACCAGGTGTACCACAGCACGAGAAGACCGATACTTGGTGAACACCATGCTTCGAAATCGCTTTCTCACAGGAACTGAACTCACCAATCAGTTTCGACGCCTCGGAGGAAGTAACCCAAGTGCATGGACAGTAAGACGTCGGCTTGCTGAATCTAACTTAAAACCCCTTAGACCTGCAAACGGCCCTAAACTGGAGCGTGGGCATCGTATTTCGAGACTAAGGTATGCCCAGAGCCACGTAAATTGGAGTATTGAAGATTGGTCAAAAGTTATGTTCTCCGACGAATCAAAATTTATGCTCTACAAGCACGATGGAAGACACAGAGTGTATCGAAGACCAGGGGAAAGATTCAAGCAAGCATGCATCGAAGAAAAAGTAGCCTACGGTGGTGGGTCTGTACTTGTGTGGGCCGGAATTTCTTCTGAAAGTCGCACAGAGCTGGTGATCATAGAAAACGGCTCTTTAACTAGCGTAAGATATGTGGAAGAAATCCTCAATGATCACGTTGGTCCATTTATGGTCAATTTAGGTGAGGATGCTATATTTATGCATGACAATGCCCGACCTCATACAGGTAGGATTGTGAATGACTACCTTCAAGAGATGAACATTACTCGTATGGAGTGGCCAGCGCGCAGCCCGGATATCAACCCGATCGAGCATGCTTGGGACGAGCTAGGCAGATGCGTAAAACAACGAAACCCTCCCCCAATCACGCTTCGTGAGCTCAAAATTGCTCTCACAGAGGAATGGGAGAATATTCCCCAAAATCGTATAAGGAACTTGGTGTACAGCATGCCAAACCGCGTAAACGCAGTAATGGAAGCACGAGGAGGCAATACGAAGTATTAAAATTCAAGAAAATCGTAATAAAGTTCAAAAATTTCATGTTTCCTATTTTTGTTTTAAGGAGAGATCAGCAGTTTTTTCTTTATGTAATTTTGTGTTAATAAAATGTATGGTGACTCATATTTTTTTTACTTTCATTTAAGGAGTATTACATTGTCTATTAAATACAATTTATTGCATTAACCTATCATTTTTAGTTTCCGAGATTTTTAACATTCTTTAAGTGACCCGGATTCATTGCTCTCGAGTGTATATTTGAAGACAACTTTAAGATAGTGTTATTGTGAGGTGAGTACCTAAATTAAGGAGAGGAGATGGCAACTTGTGACTTGTGACTGATCGCGACCGAAACCTAAATAGTACTACTAATTGGGGTTCACTCATACAGTACTACCCGTTCGCTCTAACTTTGCCGCTGGCGTAGAGGCGTATACCCGAATTGTTAATTAGACGAAGTAAATTGACAGTAGCTAATGTCACTTCGTCATAGAAAATACGCAACATTGTATGAAGAAGTGACATTAGTTGCTGTCAATTTACTGCGTCTAATTAAAAATTCGACATTAGTATGGAGCCGAGCGGCAAAGTTAGAGCGAACGAGCAGTAGAGAGAATCTTCTGCGTTCCGAATGATCGTTTCTCATAGAACCTAATTTTTTTTTCGTGTAGTTTCTTCATGATTGTCATACCAGTCTTCTACCGACTAATACCACACTAAGGTCTTCCATCTACCCTGCTTCTTTTGACCCTCGGAAGGATAACACCACTGTTCCCGAAGTCCGGACACAGACCTTTAACAGCTATCGCGGCCTCTCCCAAGGGATTAAAATTAGAGGGTGGATGGTGGGGGTGGGGTGGTTGGGTACAATTCGACTACTGTGAGGGGTGAAACGACACACCACACCGTCTTGGCCTGCTTCTGAAACCATAGAAGCTTGGTACGCTCTACGTCGTACGTCTACATAATATATGATCACGCCTTTCATCCCCAAAGAGGTAGGCAGAGGCAATATAAATGCCCACATTTCATCTTATTAGGTTTTTTCCCACGTAATAGGTGATGAGCTGTATTGCCGTGTTGATATGAACAGGCGCAGGTTGGAACTGCCCGCTCTTGAAATTTTTCAAACCGCCCATTAAGGCCTTCAACTTGGCTTAACGACTGCCATTTTAGTGGCAACTGGGACCAATGGCTTAACGTGCCTTCCGAAGCACGGAAACGCTCGCAAATAAATGTCACGAAGTGGTCACGTGATGGTTACTCATCCGTAACCCGTAACAGTAAATGTTGCTTACTGCAGTGACCGTTTAAAGAACACTGAGTCCACTGGGCCACGAGCGCTTCCTACGTCTGCAACCCTGGGGTTTTCAGGTGGAGCTTGAAGAGAGAACACAATCATTATCACATCTGCCAACTTTTTTTTTAACATGAGGGAAAATCCTCATGGATGCCATGCCGAACTCCTACCGACTAAAAATCCTCACGTAACTCCCAACTGGGTAAGCCCTCAGAAGGATGTCCCAGTTGTGCTGCCAATCAATGGTGTTTTTGACAGTGGGAGTGCCTTACACAATGCTATATGTTGCCATGACTTTCCATCATGCTTGAAATTATATGCGGTGTCTATGACTGCAAACATTCTATGACTCCTTTTGAAGAACCCCATACTGTAGACGACGTTCAGGAAAATCGAGGCAGGGATCTCACTCAATAATTTATACGTACAAGTAACAAAGCTACTAACTAAGAACTAAAAAACAAACGTTGAAAACGCGCGAAATCAAGTATTTTGTGCGTTAACCCTCGTTTTTGACATGACAACGTCTTATAATTCGATGGATCCGGCTGCACGCACGAATAAACATGACGTATGCGGCGTTACCTTGCTCTGAGGCATACCGATTTTTATCACTTGTATCCAATTTGTAGTTTGTACCATTTTATACAAACGTTTCGTCGTTATACTTTTAGCACCTGTTTTATCTTATCTCTGCATCCCCTCCCAAAGGTTGACTGGTAGAGAATGCCATTGGTATTATGTCCGCTTTTGTATTGTACATGTTTTTGTGCAGAAAGTTGAAATAAAAAAAAGCTACTTTCGAACCTTAAGGCGGCGCTAGTTGGTCGCTCGAACTCAGCCAAATAAGCATGCTGTTTCACCTCACATCGCATAGTGAGAGCGAGAAGCTGCGATAATGTATTCATTCAAAGGTCCTTTGTTAGGAAGGGTGTTATGAATAAAGTATTTCATGTATTAACTCAGAATAAAGTTTTCTGAACTCTTTGAAAAATGAACTTTGTCGGAGTGGACTTAAATTTTGAGTTTTTGTACTCCTTTTATTGTTTATTTACACAGGAAGTTGTCTAAAAATTTGGTAGAAAAATAGATTTTTTTAATTCCCATTTTTTAACGCTACAGACAAAGTTTTTAATGAGGCAAAACAGTCAAATGTTTGACATTGTATGTAAGGTATCAAACAGCTTAGTAATATCCTCTCGAAGTTTGTATGGACAAAATAGCGACTAGCGCAATCTTAAGGTATACGAGCACTCTAGATCGAAAGTGTGAGAATGAACATTTGGTAATTTGTGGTTTAATGCTTTTGTATAGAAGACTGAGGACATGAGGTCCGATCAAATCAGCCTACGGCAGTCCCCTGATGGACGTAGACATTTTTACGCCACTCCGCATGGTCCTGCGCCTCCCGCATCCAGCTCTAGCCTGTAACCATGTACAGAGGTCCACTCGCCTGCAATTATATCTTTATTTATTTTAAATTTTATTACCCGTGTGGCGGCGGGGTTCCCGTGTGGCGACGGGGTTCCCATGTGGCGACGGGGTTCCCGTATTGCGACGGGTAAGAGAACAAAATGTCGCCACCCCAATACACCCCGAGGGTGTCGTAAGAGGCGACTAAGGGAACACTTTCGCAAAAAGGTTCCATTGCGTAGAGAAGGAAAACTCGAAATGAAACCCAGTTGTCAGTAAAATGACAATCATTAAGCCAAGTTGAAGGCCTTATCGGCGGATTGAAAAATTTCAACTGCGGGTCGCAGCGACCATGCGCCGGTCAATTTCAACACGGCAATAGGCTCACCACCTATTACGTAAGACATAAAACTATAAGGTGAAGTGTAGGCGTTTACTATGCCTCTGGGCTCTGCCTACCCCTTCGGGGATAAAGGCGTGAGTATATGTAATGCAATTTTATAAGTCTTGACCATAGTGGCTTGGCTGACTTAATACGTACTAATAGATAAGAAGAAGGTAACGAGCGACCTTAACCAACAATATCATGGACTCTCTTCGATAACCAAACTATGACGTGTGTGTATAAAATTCGAGGTAAGATATGTTTCATTGGTTATCAGATGGGTGAAGGTAGCTCTTCAGCCTTTCTTTGTCTATAAGGTTAATTAGTTATATTTAAATATTTTGTGAAGAAGCGCTCGTGGCCCCGCGGACTCAGTGTTCTGTAAACGATCACTGCAGTAAGCAACTTTCACTATGGCCGGTCCATGGATGGGTGACCATCCATGTGATCACTTTGTGACATTTATTTGAGCGTTTCCGTGCTTCGGAAGGCACGTTAAGCCGTTGGTCCCGGTTGCCAGTAAAATGGCAGTCGTTAAGCTAAGTTGAAGGCTTTATTTCAACAGCAAGCAGTCACAACCTGCGCCTGTCCATTTAAACACGGCAATACGGCTCACCACCTATTACGTGGGACAAATTATACAAAGGTGAAATGTGGGCATGTAATATGCCTCTGCCTACCCCTTCGGGGATATAGGCGTGACCATATGTATGTATGTATGTAAATATTTTGTGGACGATCTCACACAACATCATCTAGCCCAAATTAAGCTAATATTGGCTTGTGCTATGGGATCTAGACTACTGATAGACATATTTATATATTTGTAAATACATAGAAAACATCCAAACTCGGAAACAAACATTTGTGGATTACACAAATATTTGGACCGACCCGGGAATCGAACCCAGGACCTCAAGCGCGGCAGGCGGTTCCACTACCGACTGCGTCACAGAGGCAGTCAGTTATGTACAATGCAATCACAATCAATGCAGATAAATGAGTATTTTTTATTTACATGCTATCTTCTGAAGCTTAAGTTACCTGACAACAAGATGAGTTCTTCTGTAAACTGTAGTTACGATAAAGGTTATCTCATTTTTTATTTGTTGATTTATTAATAACGTTTAAATAATTTCGCGCTTCTCATAAAATCGTTGTACCTACTCCTTTACAATGTCTTAACTACAGTATAGTCAGCGGTTGGTGACAGTCGTTATGTCAAATTAACCCAGTTGTTACTGAAACTATTTTTTTCTGATAACTTCCTAATTTTTTGATATTGTTACCTTGATGGATTAGTAAACATGGAAAAATACCAAAAAAATTCTAGGTTTTCTGGAAGGCTCGGAAAACTTCGATCGTTAAATAAGTGAGTAGGGTAACAGTAACACAAGTATCAATATGTACATTGTATCTCTATTATAATTAAAAAAACATTTTTGGTATTACAAAAAGCTTTTATTACTGTAACAAAATATACTAAACTACATTATACTTAGTTGTTTATGTTGGAGTATGGTAAGCTGAAAAACATGTTTTAGAATGCAAGTGAACTTTACACTTTGGACAAGTGAAGTTCGTGTTTTTTTTGCAAAGCGAACACCGATGCTGTGTGTCGTTGTATTCAACTAAGTGATCAATTCTATCGTAGCGAGAGGTTTTCCTATAATTTCTGGGAGTGGGACAAGATCCACGCTTCTCAGTTCTTCCATAAGTTTCCAAAATACCTCTAGCAATAGTTCTCCAAAATGTAAGGTGATCGTAGTCTCCTCCATTATTTTTATAAAGTTGCCACGCATTGTGAGTAGTCATGTCTAAGCAGTGACAAAAGAGTGAGAAATACCACTTCTTGCCGCGAATGGATGTACGATAAAGACCAATGTTTTGGTCGGACCTATCGACTCCTCCCATGTTTTCATTGTAGGTTTTTATAATTGCAGGCTGATCAATGTGGACATATTTTTTCTGCTGCTGTGAGAATCGTTTAGCTTTATATAAGGGCTCGATGGTTTCTGAATTGGATACTACTGTCACCACGCTATTATCGTTCCACTTACAAACTGAAATATGCTCTGGACGACTAGACTGGTACTAAAATTGTCTCTTTCAGTTTTCTTGAACTCTTTATTGGAGGGTAAAGGACATTTTTTTGTACGGTCTTCACGGATTGTTCCGGTGGCTTTGAGTCCTCTGTTACCCAATTCGTGAAAAAGAGCAATGGAAGAGAAGAAATTGTCAAAGAACAGGTGACAAGGGGCACCTTGAATCGAAATTGTAAATGATCAGCAAAACGCAAAATAACACCAGCTCCCAGACCTAACTCCCTATAAAGCGGTGGAATAATTGTTGAATGGCCTTGGTATGTATCAAACCATAGTACATAACCCAATCTGGTCGCACCAACCCAGAATTTATATCCCCATCGAATGGTTGATGATGATTTCATCGAGAGATAATGGCTTAGTATGATGAATAGATCTAAAAATAAATACCTACCCAAATTACTACTGATCGTTATAACGATCACAAAATATATCACTTGTTTTTTTTTTAAATATTATGTAAATGGTCAAACTTTGCTTCATATATAGTTTGACTAGTTACAAATTTATAAAAAATAAATATAACATGAGTTTCAACCAAAAGAAACTTTGTGAAAACTTATCTACCGTTTTGAAGACATAATGAAAATCTATTAGAACGATTTCTACCATCTTACAGTCAAACTATTATTATGGGAGACTTTAACAGATGTCTTTTGAAGCATGATTCTCGCTCTTCTTCTTTTTTAGGTGTAGTCGAAGCGTGTAATCTATCCGTTTTACCCTCTAATGCTACTCATCATGCTCCTGATCATCCCCCAACACTCCTCGATCTTATCCTTGTATCTTCAACTGACCTTGTTGCTAGACACGGTCAGTACCCAGCTGACTCTTTCTCTTTTCATGACTTAATATTTCTTTCATTTAATGTTCGTCCACCTAAACCTAAGCCTAAACTCCTAATGCAACGCCATTTTGGTGGCATGAATCTGGATAGGCTGCGGGAGGATGCCAGCAATATCAACTGGGATTCGTTGTTAGAGGCACAGACGATCGACGCAAAGGTAAACTTCTTTAATGATAAAATTGTTGAGCTTTACGACGTTCATGCGCCGGTCAGGGCAGTGAAAATTAAGCACTCCCCATGTCCTTGGCTTACACGCGACATAAAAACATTATTATCAAAGAAAGCTGCTGCCAAATGCAGATACAAAATACGGCCTACGACTATAAACAAAGACAGATATATTGCATTACGAAATCACTGCAGTAAGGTGTGTAGAAAAGCACAACGCCAATATATTCATAACTCGGTCGAGAACGGAGACCCTGCCAAAGTTTGGAAATTTCTAAAATCATTAGGGATTGGAAAGCAGCGTCGTTTGTTATCAAACTGTGTGAATATTGATTCTCTTAACCATCATTTCTCATCTTCGTCCACATTGGATTCGTCTTACAGAGACAATACATTACAATATCTTCCATCGCTTCCAACTCCTGACCACTCACCGTTCAATTTTGATCAATTATCTGAGTGTGGTGTTAAAAAGAGTATTATGTCGATAACCTCTGATGCGATTGGTGCTGATAATATTAGCCGTAAAATGGTGCAGCCTATCATTGACGAAATTCTTCCTTATATTTGTCATATCTTGAACCACTCCCTTACTTGTGCTGAGTTTCCGAAAGCATGGAAAGAATCACAAATAATTCCTTTACCCAAAAAATCCAACCCAACATCCTTTTCCGAATATCGTCCCATTTCTATATTACCGTTCCTATCCAAAGTCCTAGAACGACTCGTTCACTCCCAACTAAATGCATATCTCAATAAACACAATCTCCTAAATAATTTACAATCAGGTTTTCGACCAGGTCACAGTACAACCAGTGCATTGGTCAAGGTCACTGATGACATTCGTCTAGGCATAGAAAATGGAAATCTCACGGTGCTCACGTTACTGGACTTTAGTAACGCCTTTAACACTGTGGATTTCCATATCCTGCTTGGTATATTACGCTATATTAACATATCTCCACCAGTGATTGATTGGTTTCATAGTTACCTGTTTGGGCGTCGGCAGCGTGTTCTCGTTGAAGATTCTTTTTCCACGTGGTGTAGTACATCTGCTGGCGTTCCGCAGGGTGGCGTGCTTTCTCCCATGCTTTTCACAATTTTTATCAATTCTATCTCTAAGTATTTATTTTCTGCCTACCACCTTTACGCAGATGATCTTCAAATCTACAACCAGGCTTCCTTGTCTGAATTATCGACAGCATTTACAATAATGAATACCGACCTGGCGTACATCTGTCAATGGGGTAAACAATATGGCTTACAAGTCAACCCTTCTAAGACTCAAGTCATTGTAGTTGGTAGCTCCCGTAAGCTTGATCAAGTTCAGTGGCAGTCCCTTCCGGCAATAGAATTTGATGGAGTAACCCTGCAAATTAGCAAAGAAGTTAAAAATTTAGGAATCATAATCGACAGCAAACTGTCTTGGTGTCCACAAATGAAAGAAGTCAGTCGTAAGCTATTTGCTTCTGCTGGCTCTCTGCGTAGGTTACGCAACTTCTTGCCAACTGCCACTAAAAAGGCGGTTGCAGAAACCCTTCTCCTTCCTGTGCTCGACTATGCAGATGTCAGCTATCTCGATATCAATGAGGAGCAACAAAATTTTTGCATTAGATTTATATTTGGTTTGCGCAAATATGATCACGTATCACAATTTAGCAAATTGCTCGAGTGGCTCCCAATTCGCCTTCGTCGGAATGCTCATATTCTCTCTTTGCTTTACAGTATCCTTTTTAATCCCGCTACTCCCATTTACTTAAAAGAACGTTTTAGATTCCTTACTGACACACATTTGAGATCCTTGCGGTCGTCAGAGACACTGGAATTAGAAATTCCAAAACATTCCACAACCTTTTACGATAAATCTTTCTCTATACAAGCTGTACGGTTGTGGAATGAGTTACCAATAAATATAAGGCGTGCGCAGTCATTGAATACTTTTAAAAGATTGGTTAAAGATCATTATCTGGCATCATAGTATCTGTGAATGAATCTAATATATATTTATGTGTTGTATATGTGTGTGTATGTATGTATATATGTATATATATATATATATATATATATATATATATATATATATATATATATATATATATATATATATATATATATATATATATATATATATGGTATGTATAATATAGTATTTATATAATATGTATATTGCTATGTTATGTGTATATAATATATGTTTTAAATTTGGACCATGAAGTTACCATTGCATTGGTATTCATAATATAAAAAAAAAATCTATCCTTAAAATATTTAACACCAATAACTACCCACTTACTAAATGATCCTTGACAAAAATCTCCATCCAGACATACAGACATACAGACAAACAGACAAAAATTCTAAAAATCATTGTTTTGGGTTCTATTGCGTTCATAAAGCCCCCCTATAATATTTTTTCTCATTTATCTTTCATGTAGACGGCGACCTGTTACGATTTTACGGTGTGTGTGTGTGTGTGTGTGTGTGTGTGTGTGTGTGTGTGTGGGGGGGGGGGGGGGGGTGGGGTGTGTGTGTGTGTGTGTGTGTGTGTGTGAGGGGGTGTATGTGTGTGTGTGTGTGTGTGTGTGTGTGTGTGTGTGTGCATTACAACTGCAAACATTTCAATTTTTTTGTTATTATATTTACGTACTTTATGAGCTTTATCACATTTATTGTATATATACGGTGCCAAAAGCCAAGCTTTTTTGCAAACGCAGAATTGGTACGCTTTTTAGCCGTATGTGGTATGGGAGCGAGCGTCTTGTTTATGATATCTTTGTAGCATTTGCTTTACAAAATATCTTTCTAACAGTCAAGACTCCCGCCAATTCGTAAACTGATGATGTGGGCTGCCGATACGGTAAGTATAGCAATACCTTGAGAACCATACGCTGAGCTCGTTTAACCTCCCCTCGTTCCCCTGCGCCACCCCATGCGCAGATGCAATATCTTATAATACACTCGCACAATGCCTTATAAGTTTGTATACCAAGTATTGCTGCGCTTGTTATTGTGCGTAAATTTTTAAATATGTAGACCAGTGTTCTTACTCTGGCTGTTATTGCCTTGAGATATTACACCCAGATACTTAATAGACGTAACTCGAGACAGCGCTGTGCACTCACAATTTATGTGCACATCTGTTCTATTACATGGGAAGGTGTGAACTTTCAGAATATGCGATGCAGCAGGCTGGCCCACAGATGGTTTTGCTGAAGCAAACATATTTTGACTTGCTGGCATTAAGTGATAGCAGACCGTTCTCTAACCAAGAGGTAACCTTTGCCAAGCCCGTCTCAGCCAATTCAAATGTCATGTTTCAGGTTGGACTATGAAATATCAATACTGTATCGTCAGCAAACATCAGAAGGTCCAGATATGGTAGGTTAGCCTTTCTACACAGTTCATCTATATAAATGAGAAAAAAGGTAGGTCCAAGTGTGGAACCCTGTGGGACACCGTTCCTGTATGTAGAGTCGGTATGAGAATCCACTTTAACGCGTTGATAACTATCTGTCAAATAATCCGTGAACCAATCCAGAACAATTCCCCTCATACCAACGCTCTCCAAACGAGTTATTAAGATTGGAATAAAAACTGTATCAAAGGTCTTTTGTAAGTCTATATATTGATAATTAAGTATGGTACCTATCTACAGGTAGGTAATAATTTTTTCTTGTGTTGTATGTAAACCAGCAGGTACTTTGAGCCTGCGACTACCTTAACGACACTTGTAGGCCGACTGTGTGACTACTGTAGCGTCTATTCAAATAGTCATAATAGTCGATCTAAAAAAGTCGTTTTCCTGCGCTTGCCATACTTCCTCGATCTATTCATAAGTGTGTGACAAAAATAAAAATAAAAACAATAAATTATTTTTATTTAATATCATAATACTTTATAGAGTTTTACATACAAGCGATAATAATATAAGTATTTGAGAGAAAAATTACATACGTGCGGAAACATTAACTACCCTCGCTGCCGTGCAGTCGAGTAAAAACGCTCTCCACTGTTTAAACATAATAATACACTCGAGAGCAATGAATCCGGGTCACTTAAAGAATCCTAAAAATCTCGGAAACTAAAAATGCTAGGTTAATGCAATAAATTGTATTTAATAGACAATGTAATACTCCTTAAATGAAGGTATTAAAACTTCTTAGTTATTGTAAAGTTATATCATAAAAAAATCAAATTTGAAAAAGGGCCACTTTCGAAGATGGAACTACGAAATTACAGCATTTGGTGTTGCTTTTGTTTGTAATCTGTCATTTATGTGGGTACATAAACCATGTTGATAGTGCTCTATATTCATTAATCAAGCTGAAATTATGTCGCTTACGCCTGAAGAATGCACCAGAATACTTACAATGCTGGAAACCGGCCGGAGTCAGCGCGATACAGCCAGGACTGTCGGTGTGTCGCTGTCAACAGTACAAAGAGTTCTCCGACGTTACGAAGAAACTGGTTCTAACCTACGCAGACCAGGAACGGGCAGAACCAGGTGTACCACAGCACGAGAAGACCGATACTTGGTGAACACCATGCTTCGAAATCGCTTTCTCACAGGAACTGAACTCACCAATCAGTTTCGACGCCTCGGAGGAAGTAACCCAAGTGCATGGACAGTAAGACGTCGGCTTGCTGAATCTAACTTAAAACCCCTTAGACCTGCAAACGGCCCTAAACTGGAGCGTGGGCATCGTATTTCGAGACTAAGGTATGCCCAGAGCCACGTAAATTGGAGTATTGAAGATTGGTCAAAAGTTATGTTCTCCGACGAATCAAAATTTATGCTCTACAAGCACGATGGAAGACACTGTAACGTAACGGGCGTCAAGGGTGTCGGTGTAGACTTCCCAAATCCCGTGTTACAATAGTTTGATTTGTAAAAGAAGATTACCTGGATAACAGCAGCCGGAGATACAGTGGACCTTTTAGGTTAAGGGCCGTGTTGTCTTGCTAGTAAACCCCTGTTGCAGTGAGTTCGTGAAAGAAAAACCAGTGTATATTATTTTCACCACGTTTAATGGTCTACAATACAAAAACCACAGGCCTTGTGGTATATCAAACGCACTACTTAGCCTATATATATATGGCAGGATGTACCAGTATTACTCCAGTTAGAATACTTATATCTACACACACTTTACTTACTTGCTATAAACTTATATCAGATCTATTGACCTGGCCGGCTCTTGCGCCGATGCGATGAAATTATTTCATTTGACACAATTAACTAAACATCACCTTGTGACGTGGCTAACAAAATATACTTTAATCTAGCGACCTAGAGATGGATCCATTCTGGTTAACATTATTATAATCTATGATTTAAAGGCTAAATAAATCTAGTTACATTCTCGGATCGTTATGCAGCCTCCTGAAGGTGAACTACGTTGTTAAACTGTCGGTGGACTATCGCGTAGGCACCGCTAACCAACGAGATGCAGTAATCAACCTCGCGTATGGATGTATAAGAAGAATCCTGGTGGCCCTCCTTGGTGCCAAGTAGTGAAAAAGAAATGCACGTGGCGCAAAAAAGAGAATAAAAAATGCCGGTGCGAGAACCGGTTACCGCTACAAAGCCGGGCTCGTCAGCGGCGCGCAGTCCCGTCTGTGGATCACGCGTCCCACGCTGATGGGTTCACGGGGAAGAATTCCTCCGTGTTGGGAGTCCGCCAAGGGACGGGCAGGTATTCCCAGCAATAATAGGTAGGTACTCCAAAGACCCGCTACAACAAAAGTTACGCGTCATTAGCAATCAGCACGCACTTCACAGACCGCGATTATTACAAGGTCTATCTAGCTTATAAATACCTTTTTGCGGGTCCTGTGATGGTACGAATTGCTCTTGAAGAGACACCTTACGGGTCTTCTCGCTCGAGAGAAAAAAATGCCGACTGCCTCCATCTTTGCTTTTCGTCTCTTCCCCTTCCCACCAAGCCAAACCCGCTTGGTCAGTTACATCTACGGTCCGTTTCATTTCACTCATCCCTCACGTTCCGTTCGTGACTTTTATTCCTCCACTTCTCATACGCCATACACGATTAGGGCTTTATCGCATTAACGCCATGTCATTAACTGAAGCTAAAACTATCCTGTACATTAACCATCCTATCCTCTTAAGCGAATATTTTATCCACTATTTGACATAATGTTCTACGTTACGCGGAACGTGAATTCTGGTGTGACCACTCCGAAATTGATCCGCTCGTAAACTATATATAAATTATCATTAGTTCCAAATCTGTTTACTAATTTAATATACCTATTATTTATTCTAATCTAGATTTATTGTACACTAAATAAAACTATTTTTTTTATGTTCTTTTTTTTATTCCTAAACTATTTCGTTGACCAGGATCAGTCATTGTTACTGTCAAAATGACAATGTCAGATTCACGACGTCTAACCTATGTGTATGTGTAGTATTGTGACTGGATGTAAACACGGAATAAAACGACAGAAAGATATCGAGTTTAATATCTTTGTGTTAATGTGCTTAATGTATGAAATCCTCGTTATCACGAGACAAAAAGAGAGTATTATACTAGAACGTATGGATAATGTGTTGGTGAGTATTGCAGAGTGTTACAATACCCCCTTTCTCGGGAAAAGAGGTAAACCGACAGGTTTACCGAAAGAAACAGCCGGGGTAACCGGGAAAAAGTGGTTACTTAACCGACTCCAAAAAGGATTAAAAAAATACCGAGAAATAAAAGAATAAAACTTCAGAACGCTGCTAGCAATAGTTATTCTTCTGACTGCCCTTTAGAATGATCACAGCTGGATAGGTATTCCTTTCAAAACGCGTACTTCACTCTTCCATACCTCACACAGTATTTCATATTTATCTATGTACATTCATTCGTCATCCTTTCCATATTAATAATAATTATAATAATACATATAATAATATTTAAAGCTTATTTTCCACCTATCATTCAGTCATGCACTTATCCTTCCCTTTCTTATTTGCTCCTATCATTCCATAATTATTTACATGCTGTCATTCATCAGTCTTATATTCTGTAAGAGTTTTTCATACTTTGGCCAATCGTACTGTCGGTCAATCATTTGACTGTCAAGAAAAACAACTTTTTTGCTCATGCGTTGTTAAGTATCATATCATATAAACATTAACTGTAAGAATAAGAACACAATGTAAAAACACAAACGGCAAAGCAATTATTAATTGCATACATTAGTTTCGATAAATGCTTGCCTAGCCCTACGATCAAAAAAAATCTTGGGTTCGGAGTAAATACCACTAGACAAGCAACAATATCGGACAGGGTGTGTAAATAATTTAATCTACACGCAAGATGTCCTTTACATGAAATTTACCAACAGATCCTGACGATAACTCGCGTAGCTCATACACTACATCTGACAACCTCCTTTCAACCGTGCACTTCACAAATTTCGGCGCCAGCTTGGCGGAGAAATACTTCGCTGCGTTAGATTGTACGAAGTTCCTTCGCCAGACCACATCGCCTATTTTCGCTGTGAAGTGTCGTCGTCTTAGGTTATAATGTTGTGAATTTTTCTGGTACGCCTGAGTTAATGCATCTACTACCTTGTCAAAAATTTTTCCCAATTCCAACAACGATGATGCCGCTGCGCTTCTATCGCCTATGGTCAGATCATCAGCTGATGTTGGTAAATCCCTAAGAATTGAATGGAATTGACCGTCAGTGACTATTTCACGACCGGTGGCTAAGAAGTACGGTGTGTATCCCGTTGCTAGGTTCACCGTGCTATTCAGTGATAGCTGAATTTGCTGAAGGTATTTGGACCAATTACGTTGATCTTGTTCAACTAGTATGGATAAACAGACTTCAGCGGTTTTGTTATACCGTTCGACTGTATTCGCTTGCGGTGCATAATGCGCCGTATAGAAAATTCGAGGGATAGAATATCCATCGCAAAATGATTTAAACGATTTGCTTTTAAATATGGTAGCGTTGTCACAAATAAGAATCGCGGGGGTTCCCCATTTCAAGATCAATTCCTTTTCCAAAAATGAAGTGACCGTTTGAGTGGTTGCAGTACGGAGGGGGTGAAGCCATACAAATTTCGAGAAAACGTCTACAACTGACAGAATGTATATAAAAGTGGATATCTGCATTGCCCATCTGGCCAACCTGCCTGAGGGGTTATTTAAAGACTTAAGCCACTTTAAACTCATATGGTCAGTGATGACCGTGAACTTAGTACCTTCTATGTAAGCACGAAAATGATTTATGGAATCCACTACCGCGAGCAGTTCACGCTCTGTTGTACTGTAATTTCTCTCAGGTTTTGCCAGTAAACGTGAAAAGAAAGCCACAGGACGCTCGATTCCATCTATGTCCTGCGTCAAAACACTACCAATGCCTACGGATGATGCGTCGCAATGAAGCACGAAAGGTTTCGAAAATTCTGGCGACGCCAAAACTGGAGCTGTTATTAAAGCATTTTTAAGGGTATTGAAAGAATCCTCAGCTGCTTCGGACCATTGGATGCCGTCACTGCCTTTCTTCTTACCTACCAACGCTGTCATAGGTGCTATGATGGTGGAAAAATCCTTAACAAACCTACGATAGTATGAACATAGACCTATAAATCCTCGTAGCTGCTTGGCAGTTTTAGGCTGTGGGAAATTCTGAATGCTGCTCAGCTTCTCTGGGTCAGTGCGCAAACCTTGTGTATTGATGATGTATCCCAAGTATCTAAGCTCTCCTTTGCAAAATTCGCACTTTTTTAAGTTGATAGTGAGACCAGCGTCACTAAGCGACTTCTTTACAGCAGCAAGTATCTCCATATGTTCAGAAAATGACTCTGTGGCAATCAGAAGATCGTCCAGATAACAAAAAACTTTTCCGTCAAATTTGTGCAGAAATAGCGAATCAACTAGCCTTTGCATTTCAGCTCCCGCATTGGATAATCCGAATGGCATTCTTTTAAAATGAAAAAGACCTCTATTAGGGACTACGAAAGCTGTTTTCTCACAAGAAGTACCTTTGCCGTCTATTCCATCCTGACTTGACAAACTGACCTGCCAAAAACTCGATGATAAATCAATTGAACTAAGATAATGTGCTCCTCGCAGATTGTCCAAAATCGAATTTATATAAGGAAGTGGGTACGAGTCTTTAACCGTGACATCATTGAGCTTACGCGCGTCGAGGCAGAATCTCCATGATCCATCTTTCTTTGGGATCATGACAACCGGGTTGGACCATGGTGACCTCGACGGTTCGATGACATCGAGCCTCAACATCTCGTCCACCTCCCTATTCAATGCTGTCAACTTAGCAGGCGATAAAGGGTAATATCTTTGTTTAATAGGCTCTCCCTGTGTAATAATTTTATGTGTAACGATATGCGTTTTCCCTAAACCTTTTTTTTCTGATGAAATTGACTCAAAGTCATTCATTACTTTTTGTAGATGTTTGGCTTGTTGAGATGTTAGATCATCTCTGGGTATTAAAGCTTTCACCTCACACAACGCACTGCAAGCACTATAACTTGTGGAGTTGCCTCTCCTCACGACATCTCCAAACTTAAAAATGTCCACTAGACCAAATGCATCAGCGAAATCCATACCGCACAAGATTTCGTGATGTATGTCAGGGCAAACTAAAAAATTAAAGTGGGCAGTTATCCCATTACAAGTTATTGGCAAAGACATTATGCCAATGACTTTAATTTGTGATAAATCCGCTAAAAATACTGCTGGCACGACTGAAGCATCCCTAGCATGTAATGTCCATCCAAGTCTTTGAAAATATCGATGCTTATTCGCACCTAAAACTGATAAATGTGCCCCAGGATCGAGCAATGCTTCGAAATTACGGTCCTTTATTGTGAATTTAACAAACAACCGATTATCCCCTACGAATGACGATATTTCAGGCGAAGAGACTGTTTGTGTGTGTAACGACTTGCTCGGGGGCCCCATCAGTTTTTTTTATTAAGTGTCTGTGTAGTAGACTGCGAGCGCAAGCCTGTGTTACATTGGGTGCAGTTCCTAATCGTCACCCTCTTAGCACCGCACTTGAAACATATTATGCCTGGTATTGACCTACACACCTTATAACTATGGCCGACTTTTTTACATTTAAGGCAAGTAATAGGTGAGCCGCGCCTGTCAGGTAATTTGCCGACGCTGACTGCATTGAGTTCGCGCTTGCCAACCGGTTTAGATTGACATAAAACACCAGAATAAGCCTCATAATTCTTGGACACGTTGACCAATTGGTCAAAGGTAGTAATATCATTGATGGCTAATAGTTGGGCGTATGTAGGTAGCAAATTGTGTTTTATAATTTCAAGTAGGTTGTCGCTTGTAATAGGATATGTTAGTCTATTGTTTAAATCCTGGATATCTAAAATAAAGAATGATACAGACTGACCTAGCTTCTGCTTTTTTTCACGAATTTGTCTCTCTATGTTGTAGTTGTAATCCTTTGATTGAAAGAATTTTCGAAATTCAACGCAAATATCAAACCAAGAGTTAATTTTATGTTGGATTGTTCTATGAAACTTGAGTGCGGTGTCAGATAACAGTTCTGAAAAACCTCTTACTAATGTTGTATCGTCAATCTGTCGTGCGATACGTGTTTCATTAACCCTAAGGAGGAAGTCGTCAATATCTGACTCTCCGTTATACTTGAGTTTAAGGGAAGCTAAATTCAATGATTTGTAGTACACATGCGCACTGGGGGGCGGTGCAACTACTTGTGTTATACCATTACCTTGGTTCATGTTGTCAAAAATTTCACTAGTTTTAATGGGGAATGTCTTATGTGCGTGTGCTATCGGTTCTTGTGCCACGTATGTCTCTTGTGTGTTGCTGTGAGAGGCAGCATAATGGGTGGTCGTATTAGAGACTATGGATGTCGTAAACGTTTCGGGAGCCAAAGATGAAGTCCGGTTCACGTTGACTCGGGGACGTGTATTTACGGTATCCATAGGTATGTGTACCTCTAAAGGTCGTGTATACGGGCTAGAAGTTACCTGCATAACGTTCCGACTATGCACCGGTGAAGCAAATTCACTTGCATCAGTATCTGGAGTTTTTGACATTTTTTATAAATAAGTTCTTAACCCTTCAACACACTAAAAAAATATATCGAAAATCGGTAATCGCACGGACCTAGCTCCACCACCCTAAAAATGAAAAAAGATTTCCCATTTCCCAAAAAAAAATTTTTTTCTCACTTACCAGACCAAATTTTTCCATTCTGCAAACAGCAACCGGATCATTGATAAATTGTTTATTTTACTGTGTATAATAATAAACAATAATGAAAACACATTATATATAATAAAAAAACAAAACACACACGCACACTCGCACTTGGTACACACGCACTCAACAAAAAAAACATTGATTACTCTAGCACCACACCATATTTTACGATCCTGTAAACACCAACCGGATTATTGATATATTGTTTATTTTACTGTGTATAATAATAAATAATAATGCAAACACATTATTTATAATAAAAACACGAAACACACACGTACTACACAAACGCACGCCATCCATGCGCAATCGACTCTCAACTTCAACTGTTCGATTTTTGTAAAAAATTCTGGCCCATTGACGTCATTTTATAAGATTCCAAAAACAAGAAAATGTTATAAACTACACATGCAATAAACCTGTTCATAGAAAAGTAGAACGTAAGAAGGCTAAATTTAAGTTTAAAGTCGTCTGGGTAGGTGCGGCGACCGGTCGCCGCGCGGGGCTTTACGGAAAAATTTGATTATTATGCGCGGCGACCGGTCGCCGCGAGGAGCTCTAAGGGTTAATATCTAGTTTGTATTTAGCCTAAAATGCTCTAGTAGTAGTAGTAGTAATGGTATAATCACTGTAGCAATGCCACAGACACAATAACAACAAAGTTATGTTTCAAAAGTATGTTCGTAAAAATTACTATGAAAAAATTCAATTTTGTTAATAAAAACAAAACCTGCAACTATTTAGTCCTGATCCTTGTGTATTTAAGCTCTAAAGGGTGTACAAGATCAGATAAAACTATAAAAACAACCAATATGTTGATATTTAAAAAGTTGATTTTTGTCGGGAGAACGATAAGACAAAAAAACTCAAATTTGCTCACAAAACCGAAAATTGACACAAGACTTTATCTGGTCCTAGTGTTTATCAATGCAGAATGGTGCACCGAATCAGATAGAAGTTTAAAAATCACCAATCTGTTAATACTTAAAAAGTTGATTTTTGCCGGGATGAGAACGACAACTCATAAAACACAAATTTGTTCACAAAAACAAAATTTGCACATATTTTGGTTTGGTTTCTTACTGTCATTAACTCTAAGCAGTGTAAGCAATTATATTAAACACTTAAACCATCCAGATGTCAATATTTAAAAAATGTTGTTAGTTCTGGATGAAACTTTTGTTAAAGAAAAAAAACTTAAATTTGCATAAAAAAGTCAAAATTTACACATTTTGTGGTCTGGTCTTCACGGATATGAATTCTTAATAGGGTGAGTGACCAGATTCAATATCTATAAACCATCAATATGTCAATATTTAAAATTTTGACATATTCCTGAGGGAACGGTGAAGTATGAACTATTAATTTTCTTAAAGTAAAGCTACTGCTTTCAAGCCTAGATACAACAATAAAAATTGTATCCCTCAAAAGATAAACACAAAGGAAATTCCCCCCCGAAGCTCAATTGCAACAATGGTTACCAACTAATTTCAATTGAATTCAGGCGCTGTACATGCAGCACTTTAATAGGTAATCACAATAAAATAAAGTTCGGGCGCCATGTAACGTAACGGGCGTCAAGGGTGTCGGTGTAGACTTCCCAAATCCCGTGTTACAATAGTTTGATTTGTAAAAGAAGATTACCTGGATAACAGCAGCCGGAGATACAGTGGACCTTTTAGGTTAAGGGCCGTGTTGTCTTGCTAGTAAACCCCTGTTGCAGTGAGTTCGTGAAAGAAAAACCAGTGTATATTATTTTCACCACGTTTAATGGTCTACAATACAAAAACCACAGGCCTTGTGGTATATCAAACGCACTACTTAGCCTATATATATATGGCAGGATGTACCAGTATTACTCCAGTTAGAATACTTATATCTACACACACTTTACTTACTTGCTATAAACTTATATCAGATCTATTGACCTGGCCGGCTCTTGCGCCGATGCGATGAAATTATTTCATTTGACACAATTAACTAAACATCACCTTGTGACGTGGCTAACAAAATATACTTTAATCTAGCGACCTAGAGATGGATCCATTCTGGTTAACATTATTATAATCTATGATTTAAAGGCTAAATAAATCTAGTTACATTCTCGGATCGTTATGCAGCCTCCTGAAGGTGAACTACGTTGTTAAACTGTCGGTGGACTATCGCGTAGGCACCGCTAACCAACGAGATGCAGTAATCAACCTCGCGTATGGATGTATAAGAAGAATCCTGGTGGCCCTCCTTGGTGCCAAGTAGTGAAAAAGAAATGCACGTGGCGCAAAAAAGAGAATAAAAAATGCCGGTGCGAGAACCGGTTACCGCTACAAAGCCGGGCTCGTCAGCGGCGCGCAGTCCCGTCTGTGGATCACGCGTCCCACGCTGATGGGTTCACGGGGAAGAATTCCTCCGTGTTGGGAGTCCGCCAAGGGACGGGCAGGTATTCCCAGCAATAATAGGTAGGTACTCCAAAGACCCGCTACAACAAAAGTTACGCGTCATTAGCAATCAGCACGCACTTCACAGACCGCGATTATTACAAGGTCTATCTAGCTTATAAATACCTTTTTGCGGGTCCTGTGATGGTACGAATTGCTCTTGAAGAGACACCTTACGGGTCTTCTCGCTCGAGAGAAAAAAATGCCGACTGCCTCCATCTTTGCTTTTCGTCTCTTCCCCTTCCCACCAAGCCAAACCCGCTTGGTCAGTTACATCTACGGTCCGTTTCATTTCACTCATCCCTCACGTTCCGTTCGTGACTTTTATTCCTCCACTTCTCATACGCCATACACGATTAGGGCTTTATCGCATTAACGCCATGTCATTAACTGAAGCTAAAACTATCCTGTACATTAACCATCCTATCCTCTTAAGCGAATATTTTATCCACTATTTGACATAATGTTCTACGTTACGCGGAACGTGAATTCTGGTGTGACCACTCCGAAATTGATCCGCTCGTAAACTATATATAAATTATCATTAGTTCCAAATCTGTTTACTAATTTAATATACCTATTATTTATTCTAATCTAGATTTATTGTACACTAAATAAAACTATTTTTTTTATGTTCTTTTTTTTATTCCTAAACTATTTCGTTGACCAGGATCAGTCATTGTTACTGTCAAAATGACAATGTCAGATTCACGACGTCTAACCTATGTGTATGTGTAGTATTGTGACTGGATGTAAACACGGAATAAAACGACAGAAAGATATCGAGTTTAATATCTTTGTGTTAATGTGCTTAATGTATGAAATCCTCGTTATCACGAGACAAAAAGAGAGTATTATACTAGAACGTATGGATAATGTGTTGGTGAGTATTGCAGAGTGTTACAACACAGAGTGTATCGAAGACCAGGGGAAAGATTCAAGCAAGCATGCATCGAAGAAAAAGTAGCCTACGGTGGTGGGTCTGTACTTGTGTGGGCCGGAATTTCTTCTGAAAGTAGCACAGAGCTGGTGATCATAGAAAACGGCCCTTTAACTAGCGTAAGATATGTGGAAGAAATCCTCAATGATCACGTTGGTCCATTTATGGTCAATTTAGGTGAGGATGCTATATTTATGCATGACAATGCCCGACCTCATACAGGTAGGATTGTGAATGACTACCTTCAAGAGATGAACATTACTCGTATGGAGTGGCCAGCGCGCAGCCCGGATATCAACCCGATCGAGCATGCTTGGGACGAGCTAGGCAGATGCGTAAAACAACGAAACCCTCCCCCAATCACGCTTCGTGAGCTCAAAATTGCTCTCACAGAGGAATGGGAGAATATTCCCCAAAATCGTATAAGGAACTTGGTGTACAGCATGCCAAACCGCGTAAACGCAGTAATGGAAGCACGAGGAGGCAATACGAAGTATTAAAATTCAAGAAAATCGTAATAAAGTTCAAAAATTTCATGTTTCCTATTTTTGTTTTAAGGAGAGATCGGCAGTTTTTTCTTTATGTAATTTTGTGTTAATAAAATGTATGGTGACTCATATTTTTTTTACTTTCATTTAAGGAGTATTACATTGTCTATTAAATACAATTTATTGCATTAGCCTATCATTTTTAGTTTCCGAGATTTTTAACATTCTTTAAGTGACCCGGATTCATTGCTCTCGAGTGTATATCAACTAAAAAAATATTAATATCATGTTTTATAAATTTATGGCTATACATATATTAATGTATTCAAAACAAATCTTTAAAATTTCATTTAGATTTAAACATATCGTCAATATTATTCGTAAACCTAATCTTCGGTTTATACGCCTTCAGTTTAGCTCCTTTCTTCCAATCCACAGTTTTTGGATCATTGAATTCACCTTCGATCGAAAAAGATGCACCATAAAGCTCTGGTCTATCAACTTTACCAAACGGAGTTATATAATCGTCATATATTTCTGTGCTGCTCTGACCACAGATTCCGTTAGTATTGCCATAATAGTCATCAGTAAAGATTATCAATCTATGTTTGTCATATATCAGACGTATTTCATTCTCATGGATATCAAACATGTAAACACCATCATCTAAAGCGTAGTATTGTAAAAGGGGTTTTTCTTCATCTTCATCCCAGTACATAGTTAGAGTACCGTTAGATAGCTTGTTAGCGTTGGTCTTCACTTCAATGTTGTCAGGTTTGATGTCCAGTTCAAAGAATTTGCCTTCTTCAGTCCTGTTTAAATTAAAAATCGTTGTTACAAAATTAATTAACTTCTCTTAGCATTTCCAAGGGAGTTGGACAGATTATGTAGAAGTAGACATTATTTCTACAAAAAAATTGTAAAACGGGCATGTATGGGTGCTACAGGTTCGTAGTAGGTATGCCACAAGCGAATCTGTTTATGTTGAAAAATAAACCCATCTTTTTCTTGGATTTACTACATATATAATTATCATGATTTGCTGTAGATATTTGAAGAACGCTTTTATGAATAATAAAGACCTGAAAATGCCAATGGAAAATTGTGCAAGGCCGGAATGAAATGGGATTCTGAAGGGTTACTAAATTTGCCAGAACAACTGGCTTCATTTAATAAGGTATTCAATAAATACTTACTTGTAAGAAATGTAGACTTCTTCATGGTTAGGGCTGGGTCTTCTAACGAGGATGACAAGATTTTTGCCTAGTTCGTTTGCATCGTTCACCATGACTACGTGCCAAGAACCTGTGATGGCATAGTCGTAGCTGCGCCCGCTGAACGTCCACACCCTGCTGTCGTCAACGGCGCAATATACTACGGAAGTCATAGAAAAATATATGAGGAATAAATAACAATGTATAAGTAGATAAAAAAAACTACATCCTCAAAGTTTTCACTTGACTGAAGACCAGAACCTTCTATTTAATGTATCCTCTAAATAACGGGAAGACTCGTTAATGGCAACGCAACAAAGCGGTCACCATTCTCTGGACCAGTAGTAGTGAAAGATGCTTAACGCTGTGATAGTCTATAGACTTTTTTTTTATAACGTGAGGGAAATCCTTCAAGTATACTATGCCGGACTCCTACCGACTAAAAAACCTCACGTAACGCCCAACAGCCTACGGTTGGGAGCCCCGGGTAAGCCCTCGGAAGGATGTCCCAGGACTCACGACAGACCTCGCCTAGCTTGGGAAAAGTTTATAGACAAAGTGTGAATTAGCGGGGTTACATGCGCTTCATCCTTCATTTATAGCCAAACTAGCTGACCCCCGCAACTTCGTTTGCGTCACATGAGAGTGAGAAAAAGAGAGGCATGGTATTAATATTTTAACTTTCCCATCGCATTTACTCCCGTTGTCGCGTCGCTTATATTCATTAGACCTTCTAATTTTCTAACTTTGAAAGTGACGAATATTCCATACAAACTTTTATCACTCATTTTACCCTCCTAATAGTTGTATGAATAACGCTGATAAACGTGTTCATTTATTTCTTAAAAGACGTAGGTGTACCAAGTTTATTCTAACTTTGAAAATGACGAACTTTCCATACAAAAGTTCATCACCTATTTTACCCTCTTAGTAGTTAAATTTTGAAAAACGCTGAGATACGCGTTACGTATTTTTTAAAAGACACTGGTTTATGAAATTTAGTGCATCTAGCTCTGAAAATGACGGACTTTCATACAAATTTCCATCCCTTATTTTGCGCCTTTAGTAGCAGATATCCAAGAATCCTTTCTTAGTGGATGCTTACTTTTCAAGTTTGTAGATCCAGCGGCTTAGGTTCTGCGTTGATGAATCAGTCAGTCAGTCGAGACAAGTAATTTTATGTGTATAGTATAGAAACGGAATACTTACCCGGCCATTCATAGTCAGTAAACCAATCTACATTAGTTTCGACTGTATTTATCGGTCCATAAGCACTCATTGTATAGGGATAATATAAAGCATTCTCCTCGTCTTCCCAATTGTACGTATATAACGAGTTTTCCCATTTTGTAGTCATATAGCTGTCATAATAGAAGAATTTCGTTTCAACTTCATCACGCTCTAGTCCAAAGTTTGGTTCTTGCTCTATGGTAACTTTATCTTTTAAATACTGTTTGTAAGCATAGTCAACCATATAACCTACTCTATTTTTATCGTTGTAAGTGATTGTAGTTTTGAAATAATCAGGAGCATATGCTTTGACGATCATCCGGAAACAATTATCTTGATAGAAATTCTGTTTTTTTATATCTTGGAGGCAGTGTTTTGCCATGGGATCTTTCATAAGCCGCTCAGAGTATTCCTTACTACGTGCGCCGTAACCTTTTAAAGTTAAATTATATTCATCGTATTGAATGTTGCCTTCATATGTTACCTTCAATTCATGTTTCAGCGCTTCCTCAAAACTCAATGAGTACATTTTACTTTTCTCACTGTCCATTTTAATTACGCCATTAAATTGCTTAGCTTCATATAGATTACTGTTTGCAAAAAATGCGGCTTGTAATTTAGAATCAATAACACTGTCAGCTAAAGCACCAGTAAACACAAACTCTACTGGATTTTGTGCTTCAATTTTAGCACTGAAGTCGAACAAACGCACGGTAGCCGAGTCGATGCCTGATGAAACTTTTTTAATTATCTCTTCTCGGCGAGCTATGCTATTGGCCTCTACGTGTTTAGTTGGTGTGGCTAGTCCCATTTCTCCGGTATTTTTTTGGTTGTATAGAGTATCTGAAAAGTAATGAAAATACATCTAAATTTATTATTTAAAATGCCTGCCCTCACCGCAACTGGACTGGAAAAGCCGACCCCAATTGGTTTGGAAAACGGTTCGGGGATGATTTAAGATATATGTTGTTATAAAAATACTTAGTCAAACATTCTTAATATTAAAATAAAAATTTTAAATAAAAAAATAGAACCGACTTCTTACAAATCTTTAAATATAAAATTTACCTAGCACATAGTAATATGTATTTTGATTTATCAGATTTTATTCAATATCATATTGAAGTCGGCGCCATGTAAACCCATAGGTTTAGGTAGGTATTATTAATGGCACCAACTTCAAATTATATTGAATAAAATCTGATAAATCAAAATACATATTACTATGTGCTAGGTAAATTTTATATTTAAAGATTTGTAAGAAGTCGGTTCTATTTTTTTTTTTAAATTTTTATTTTTTTATTTTAAGTGACGGGTGGACCGAAAAGTATATCTATCTAGGTGTAAAGTTCTCATAAACACAAACCAATCAAGCCGAAACACAAGATAGCTGCTGTAAATCGTTAAGGAATTCCCTCGACTGTCTTTCGGTTCCATCATCAGATCGACTCCAGACCTTCATTAAATTTTAGTAAATTAAAGCACTTAATCAAAAAGTTAACAAACGCACTAGTTGTCCCTACAATTTTCGGTGGTTGCCCTCGATTTCTTTTGGATCCCAGCATCAGATCCTGATACCCTGGATATGGGACCACCTCAGAAGTAACTTCTTTCAAACAAAAAAAAATCTTCAAAATCCATCCATAATTGTCGCTGCTATCGCGTAACATACATACAAAAAAAATAAAAAAAAACATAGCGTACGAATTGAGAACCTCCTCCTTTTTTGAAGTCGGTTAATTACTCAAATAAAGTTAGACTCTTGCGCATATTGGAAGACCGTGACTCGGCAAACGTGGGGTAGTACATCCACCCGTCAGATGGACCGACGACCTGGAAAAGATCGCAGGCTTGGACTGGATGCGGAAGGCGCCACACTGTATACTGTTGCGAAAATTTGGAGTGATCTATGTGCAGCAATGGACTACCACAGGCTGCTTTCATTGATTGATTGATTCACATTATAAGTACTCAAGGCTAACTTACCGAAGTATAATGTAAAAGTGGTAGACTTGGCTTTCGATTCTTTGGCTAGATACTTCAAATTAAACTCTGTTAATGCGATATCCTCCTGAGATAGTAGTCGACTCACACTGGCCAAATACTCAGAATCATACAACTTCTCTAATTCTTTGTAATCTTTAGAATACGAATATCCTCGAAGTTGATAGGTCGTGCCAAACAAATATCCTAAATTAATATCTGTTGATATAGTCTTCACTGAACGTTTTATTGGTTCAGTGTCAAATTTTAAAGTGTTACTCTTAAATACGCCAATAAGTGGTACTACATTGAAACGAAGGAGATTAATATCTTTATCCATGTGCAATTGTTCCAATTTAATTTTTATGTTTTCAGTACTGAAATCTACGTCAATTTTAAGAGGTAATCGGAGTTGTATGCTACTGATGACTCCTGTAGCATCATATAGCTGATCTCCAAATATATCTTGGAAGCTAACTGTACTCTGTACCTCATGTGCATATGTTAAGTCAATTGTCGTTTCCATAGATCCTTTCATGAATTTACTTTTTTGATCTACGTTGACTACTGCATGTGCTTCAGCCTTAATTATAGCAGGTTCTCTGTATTCATACAGGTAAGGCAATCCCGTTATAAGAGGAAACATGATTATTTTTTTTTTCAATATGGTTATTTTAGAATACTGTCCTCCAATGCCTTTTAACAGATTTGGGATGCTCTCTATCGTGTCAGATACAAACTTGTTTAAGTCTCTCTTGTTGAAAGTAACGACATCTTGTTGATTGGAGTTTTCCATAAACAGAGCGCCCTCTAGGGGTTCCTGTAAATCTCGTTTAATATTTAACATTTTGATGATTTGCTCGGCAGAAAATTTGAATTTAGGGTCGACAGCGTTGGGTTCATAAAAAGCTTGTAAAATACTATCAAGTAAATCTTGCACGTCAGACACAGACAGCGTTATCTGAAAATCGAATAAAATTGATCATCAGTTAAAGTTCCCATAACACAAATATTTATTCCGGCCTAGGATTCCAACCCTAGACCTCAGCACGGCAGTCATGAGTTATTCTTACCACTGCGTCATCGAGACGATCTATTAACTTCTATTTCATTGTCTAGTTAGATCAGTTAAAACTTAGTACAAAGCCAAAATCGAAATAGAAATAATGTAATTTTTTTGAAACAAAAATATACCAAGACAATTAACATTAAAACAAAAAGTATATAATATAATTTTATCAGTGATCTTTTTTTCCCCAGTCAACTCGTGACCACGGCTGTTGCAATATAGATCGTCGAGAGGTGAGCAAAGTTAGATGTTTACCGACCCGAAATCTATAATAATGTATTCGTGGTTTACTTTGGGATCAGTTAACGTTTCTATTAAAAGGGTCCATGAATATTTATTTATTTATTATTAATTAATTTATTATTCAACTAACCTCACTGTTATCAGAAAAGAGCGATCCTTTAAGCATAGCAACACTTTTCGCATACTTAGGGAGAAAACTGTTCTTACTGCCAATTGATAAAAGTCCAATATAGTTCACACCATTCTCGCTTGTAAACTCGCTATCAAAATCTACGGTGGAGTAGATGGAACCAAATTTCTCTTTAGTTATCAGATGCATAACAGATTGAGCAGTATAAGCCCTGCAAATGACATAGTAAATCATAATTAAATGGTGAGATTATTTCAAAATTGTAACAAATAGGTAAATACTTACAATTCTGCATAAAGTGGTCCCTTTAAACTAGCTGCTGATTTAATAGCGTTTGTTATCACAGCGCGTACATGAGTGTTCCGATCATACAATGTCATAAGTGCTAACATTTCCATCATCTCTAATTTTGGGAAGGTCAAGAAAAGTAACTGAACTGCAGCGACCCTAACTTCATACAACTCAGCTGTATTCTTTGCGATGGCATAAAGTACATCACGCACGTAATCATTTCTTTGAATAGCTAATGCTTTAAGACTTATAACCATTTGAGTGCGAAGGTATTTAGTCACGGTGATATGGCCATTTAAGTAAGGAGCAAATACTTTTAATATATTAGGATGAGCTAAATTTCCCAAAGCTATTACATAAATTTGAGCTTTATGTGTATCGCCATTTTCAATCGCTAGTTTTAACTTTTGATCCAAATAGGGTATCACGGATTTATCTACAAATTGATCATCTTTTCCATAACGAGCCCATGACTGGCTTGACGCCAATAGAGCTGATGTATTAACAAACTTAAGATCCATAACTGGAGCAGTCGTGGCGAATTTGAAAAAATCTTTTAATAGCTTTATGGAGGGATTGTTAAAACTGACCGCCATACTTGAAATCACTTCTGCCGCCTCTTCTCCTTTAATTTTCTTGTTTAAAATCCAGGTCTTGATTTGTTCGTAAGCTGCTGGCGTTCCGACCAATGCTACAGCATCTCGGTAGATAGTCCACATGCTACTTTTAGCTGTATTCTTTGATGTCTTACCAGATTCAATACTGCTATAAATGTGAGCTAGTTGTTCAGAATTAAAGTTTGATAGACTTTCTGTTAGGATTACGAAATTTGTAAGGAAGCTACCCTTTTGCATATTATTTGGATTTTCTAGTAAAAGTGCTAGGTCTTCTAAAAGTGTTTGCGATCTAGCCAGGGCCTGTATATCAGTTTTAAAAATATATAAAACATCATGCTTGTACAAAAGGGAGTTAATGAATGTATAAGAGTTATTATTTGAAGTAAATAAACTATTATATTCCCCTGAGATCTCAAATGATTTATCATTGATATCTTCTACAGAATTCAAAAGAAATTTGATGTAGCTGAAAACTTCACCTTTTTGTTGACCGTGTCTAGCGTAGTGATTAGCGACAACAGTGCTGGTTACTTCAGCTTTGTAGATTGGGCCTCGTTTCCCAACAAGAAAACGAGCCGCATACGTGTGTTGTGTCAAATGTTTTTCATCACTATCCGGGATACCAACGTAGTAAGTAACATTTTTGTGGCAGTTATCATAGTTTTTGCTCTTTATAATTTCAACAGGGTCATCTTCCGAGCTAAAGTTTGGTAATTCTCTTCGCCATTCATCAGCCGCTGGCAGTACTGAATAAAATGTTTCGCACTGACCAGTAACATCAGTCTCCATCTTTTTTAAGAGTCCTTGGTGATTTTTGACATCAAAACTATTCGGGTAGTTATGATCTAGAGCGAATGGTGAAATATCGACTTGAAGAGCACTGATCAAACCTTTGATGAAGTTTATGTTAACAACTGAAAACTTTGAAGGTACCATGATTCCTGATACATGACTTTCCTGGAAGATAATCTCGAAGGGTTCGTCCAAATTCATGACTGGGGTATACTGAAGGTCGGAAGGTGTTTCAAATTTATGGAGTACATGCGCTTTGAATGGAGCGTACAAAGCTTTGTTAAGTCTGGCTTCTAAACGATCTGGGGCTTTAACATTGACAATAAACTGAGCTTTAAATGCACTTCCATATTGGAGGCTATCTTCGAAGCCTGTAAACGTATGAGAGAATACATCGTAGTGGTAAACTTTACCCACTTGCCAGGGCAAATATGTTGATTTTTCGATTGGACTTGATGTAACTGCCACGACTGCAAAAGATCATAAACATGTTTGATGTAAGTGAGTTAAACCATTCTTATGGTACTTTTCCTCTACGCTACGTTGCCATGGATGCGTTTTATGTTTCGTAAGTAACGTTGAACGTTTATATTGTCAAGTTTTGCTATCGAAGAATGTGATTGTTGGATTACAAATGTGTCTATAGCAACGTAGCATAGCACAGTACTCCCCTGGTGATAAAGCACCCTTATAGTGACCCAGGTTAGTTCTAGAGTGGGGGGAAGAATAAATTAAAAAGTCAGGAATTATTTTAATAAAATATTTTACTCTTAAACAGAGTTTCCGTGCTTTGAAAGGCACGTGAACCCGTTGGTCCCTGTTGCCAATAAAATGGCTGAGCGTTTAGCCAATTTGAAGGCCTTTATGGACGGCTTGAAATTTTCAACAGCAGGCAGTCACAACCTGCGCCTGTCTATATTAACACGGCAATACCGCTCACCACCTTTAACGTGGAACAAAAACTAAAAAGGTAAAATGTGGGCATACAATATGCCTCTGCCTACTCCTTCGGGAATAAAAGACGTGATCACTATATATTATGTATCTATGTACGTATAGTGACCCAGGTTAGTACCTACTAGAGTGGGAGGAAGAAGTCAGGAATTGTTTTGATAAAAAATTAATAACGTCTTAAACAGAGTAACTGAAAATACCTACCAAGACTGTATTATTTATGGAACAGAATTCTACGAAGATAAACAGATCAACAGGTCAAGTTACCTATATGATTATAATCTTTGATATTGAACTCGGTGGTCAATATTTTTATAGATTAGTTAGCAACATTAAATAATTTTCTTCGGTGATATGAACATACAACAACACTTAATATTTACTACAAACAAAAAAAAACCAATTACTACAAAGATGAAGAGTTTGTTTGTTTGAACGCCAAAAAGTTAGGATTTGAAATTTAGTTTTAAATAAATACTTTATAGTTCGGTAGTCTGTTTATTGACTTCATATCGCTCTCCAACAAATGCTAAGGAGAGGAACTGCAGTATAAAATTTTACAAAACTAAATTTTAATAAAAAATAGAACCGACTTCAAACAAATCCTAAAATAAATTTTACTTAGCACTAAGTATTATATATTTTTAACCGACTTCAAAACAGGAGGAGGTTCTCAATTCGTACGCTATTTCTTTTTGTATGTTTGTTACGCGATAGCCGCGCCATAGATGTGCTCTTTTTGAGAGCTTTCGTAGAAATCGAGACAAAATTATTAATTAACAAAGGTCACACAATAATCTTCCTAAATAAAATCATAATATTTAAAAATTCTAGTAATATTATAAACTAGCTTTTGCCTGCGACTTCGTTAGCGAGCTGATTTTAACCAAAAAACCAATCGACTTTGACCTCTTCGAAGCATAGGGCGTCTAGTGAAACATAGTTCAAGCTGTACTATCACTTTCGCCGGTCCGATGTTGAAAACAAAAAAGTTGTTGTGTGTTGTCCTAGTTTAATATATACCCACAAAAGCCTAACAGTCAAATTTAGATCAGGCTACTGCAGAATAACTTACTCTTCTAATAGTAACTGAGTTTTAAAAGCAGTTGAGTAGTTCCCTAGTCCCTACACAAATACGAGTCGGTCTAATAAACAAACTGGCCAAGTGCGAGACGGACTCGTGCTGGTTCCGTACCAAAAATGGAAAAAATTCGCGTTTTTTTTCTAATTTTGGTATTTGTTGCAACAGAAATACATCATCTGTGAAAATTTCAGCTCTCTAGCTATCAAGGTTCCTGAGATACAGACTCACGACGGACAGAGACAGACAGACAGCAAAGTCTCATGAATAGGGTCCCACTGACCTGAGGACGGTGAGGGGGTAGCTCACCGTCCTTACAGAAGCAGGCCCTAGACGACAGCGTGTCGTGAGAAATTCACGCACGCCCCCCTCTGAGAAGCGGAATAACAGCCGAAAAACCCCCCAAAGACGCGGGATAGCACCCGAACCCCTCCTCTAGGTGAGGCCGCAGTGGTAGCCGTAGGTCTGTTGGGAGTCCTGGGGTATTCTTCCGAGGGCTTACCCGGGGCTCCCAACCGTAGGCTGTTAGCGGGACACGTGAGGTTTTTTAGTCGGTAGGAGTCTGATAATAACATACATGAGGATTTTCCCTCAAGTAAAAAAAAATATAGGGTCCCAATGTTTACTCTTTTGGTACGGAACTATGTATAATATTGGTGTAGACCAAAATGATAAAAACAGATTTCATACACCATAGATTTGAGTCATCGAATCACCACATTCCTCTTGTATACAGAACCTTTTGGTAGACTCTTGTTTTGCAAATATTGAGCGAGTTCTTGGTGTGCAGATATGATCAGAATGATCGACCTCTCAGACATTTTGACGGCTTTAAGTCCAGTGGAGTAAAGCTTACAATAAGTACCTACGCGATTTAGGTGGACGACACCGAGTCATGTCGCAGTAAAGAATTCCCCATTGAAATGCGTTGTCGGACAAAATAGCCTTGGTGTAAAAGTTGCAGCAAAAATAAGAGCTGAATGAAATGTGCATGAAGGGTTCATTGGGGATCTACCAAGATTAACGTTGCCCCATGCCGGTCTCACTTACACTGTGCACTTCCTGATCAACGGACGAGGTCATGGTGAAGAGAACGAAAGCTCAACATAAAATACTCTACCAACCCGCCTGGCACAGTAACTGAATTCGATTTCGCAAAGGGTAAATCGGTGCTTTCGAACGTCTACAGTGTAACCCTTTATTTTTGACGTGAGGGAAATCCTACATGGATGCTATGCCGGATTGCCGGACTCCTACCGAAAAACCACACGTATCGTGCCAACAGTTGAAGGGGCGAAGTGAAGAGTGCTGGGATACCCAATCCAATCCCAGACAGGTGACTGGGGAAATGGACGAAATGATCAGCAAGAAAGGCGGTCGGATCGTCGGCTCGGTATAGCCCGCGTCCCCCACAAGAAAATAATAATCCTGCCAACAGCCTACAGTTGGGAACCCGAGTAAGTCCTCGGAAGGATACTCCAGGACTCCAACAGACTACAATAATGTAAACATTCGAAAGCACGGATTTCTTCAACGCTTCAAAAAGAGTCTCGTATGGTTCTCGCAGTGTCGGTAGCGGGAGTCTAGCCGATCTGGCGTTGCAAACTTTCTGAGGTTTCTACGCACAACATTTTGTTCAGGCAGATACGGCCTCCCTGACCAAAAGTTATAGTAGAAGTTTTTCTAACAAAAAAGCTGATTAAATGAATGAATAAGAATATTCTATGTAAGGTCAAAATGTTTAAACTCACCAGCAATTGCTGCCAATGCAAAAAACCACTTCATGGTCTCTGTGGGCTGCAGTTCCGCTGTTACCAAGGTACAGCTTTAGACTAGGCGTGGTGAAGCAGGACTGGAGTTTATATAAGTTACTTGGGTCACACTGATGACTCCCAAATTTCGAATACTGATAGGTAACAACTGATAATAATTATTAAAAGTACTTGACCGTAATTCGAAGCTTATATAATGAGATAGGCATATCCGTTACCCGTAGGCTTATCTTACTCATGTTTGATGACGTATTTCCGTCGACTCACCAGCAGGGGGCGCCACCTGTGAACTTATAAATGCAGATGGCCGCCATCTTGTCCTCATTGGCGTTTTGATTCCCGTAGCAAAAGGTTATAGCAGGAACACCTGCTAGTGCATTTATTTTTTCTAGTTACTAGTTATATACCTAGTAAAGTTATAAAAAGTGACTTGGGATTAAATAAGTGAATTTACAGAAATAATTATTTAACGGCTTTGCCGTTCATTTGAATATACAGTGAATCTAAAACAAGTGACTTGTGATTGAAGTAAGTGAATCTACAGACATATTTAACGGTTTGACCGTTCGTTTAAGTCTCAGGTATGTTTTTACTTCATATTTTTACGATCACATTATGAGTGTGATACGTCATAATAACCTATTATTTTAAAATAGCACGTAAACCTTTCGAGGTTGCAGTTTCTTTTATTTAATATCTTTAGTTACAGCTAATATCAAACTGTTTTATAGATTGTATTCATAGGTACTAATACTTTTTTTTTTTTAGATATTATTTGCTTCGTGTATGTACAGCGTCAGTACCGCCGAATATAGAAAATATTTTCAAAATATTTGTATACCTACCCACATAAAGGCACATTAATTATTAGATGTTCCTATACATGTAAAAATATGGCCTATTATGGGTAAAATCGTAGTTTCTGAATACGTACAAGTGTGTCAAAGTAATAACTAAATGTTCACCATGAAAGTAGTACTTAAATTTTAGGTACCTAACATAATACTATTTCTTTTAGTTTGGTTTCTTGATAGAAATGAATCCTACATCCTTAGAAAGAGAAAGTGGAGTATTTCAGAAGCGCGCTCTGAGCTCCAGTTACTGTATAAGGTGCGTCAAATAGCTACAGTTCCAGCTCATTTAGCTCGAACTTCAAATAAGGGCGATCGTGACGCCACGTGCATTGTCGTAAGTGAAGTAAAAGAAGCCGACTTCCACTAAACCAGATAAGGATGATGGAAATAGGTGAGTTATTTCTCATTTACCTAACACTGGTCCTGACCAAGTGTAAATTTATTTACAGATCAGAAGTTAATTTACGAGGATGATAGAAACAGCCAATCATCCTTGCTTCGTATTTTATATAGGGACAGCATTAAAAGAGATTTCGGTTACCCAAGATCCTAAGACACAGTATAACCTAAGAGGTTGATAGACACGTTTTGGCCACAAATTGCCTAGATAAGATAATATGCTGATACCCACTATTGTAAAATCATAGTCCTGGGTTCGTCAACCTAGACAAAAACGGGGACATCCGACAATTCGAATCCCTGCTACATTTTGAAAAAGCTGACAAGGCTCTTTCTGCCAAAAGGCTTTTGCTGCCAAAACCTGTTGTATTTTTAAACAAAGAGAATCTTTTGAAAAACTTAAGTTTCTTCGAAAATATTTATGACAAAATTGAAGACCTACTTTAATAATAGGATTTCTATAAATCTTTTATCAATTTATTACAAATGGCCTGCGGCCATAGATCTGATTTCATATATTATTCTCAGAATTGTCAAAGACCCAGTCTTAAAAATGAACCTTGATAAAATATCGCCTTCAAACACATACATTTTCGAGGCTGAAGCCTTTTCAACGGCACTCGGGAAGGCATGCATTTTGGTCTTCGATCTCCAAAAAGGATGACCCCGAAAAAAGTTCATCCAAATCATTACGCCAGCCTTCGAGAGGATCAGGCGTCAAGATCAGATCTTCATCGAATGGAGTCCAGATTCCATTGTACCAAGAGCCTTTTTAGGCTTGTATTACAGTTACCACTCTCGAGGGGTGTGTACAATATCTATAATAATTGGGCATACGACAGTAAATGTCCCTTCAATTAAGAAATTTCTGAGCTTTAGGCTCTCAAAGAGACTGAGAAGTTTAACATCCTCGGCCCATACCAGCAAAGGAAACACTAACCAGTTACCACCCTCGAGGGGTATGTACAATATCTATAATAATTGGGTGTACGATAGTAACCAGGCGTACGATAACATACTAAGTAACTATGCAAGGATGTCCCTTCAATTACGAAATTTTCGAGCTCGAGGCTCTCAAAGATACGAGGAGAGGTCTAACATCCTCTGCCCACACCAGCAAAGGAAACACTAAATGATATGACCCTTTCATTCTATGTCGGTCAGTTAACTCAGTACAAAATACGTTGGTAAGGAACAAGGGTATCAAAAAGTTTTAAATTTATAAAAGGGTACCGCATTCACTTTATCCAGAAACTCCAATCCGTCCTGCACGGTATTCGAGAGGACGCAGGTTCGAATCCTGCTCAAAACTGATAACCTTCCCACATTTAAATTTACACGGAACTCTGTCAAGTCCCGTCCTGACAAAATTGTAAAATTTTCACTTTATGTTAAAATGCTATGGAAAACTTGACTAAGGTGGAATACTAATTGCTTTAAATACTTAACATCCATACAACGAACTCTTTTTAAAAAGGTTTCCTTTTTAACTGAAATGACCACATTGTGCAATGGTTCAAAAGATGAATGCTCAAGGCACTCTAAAACTAGTTCCTTTGTCACCAAGTTTGATTTCTCCACTTTTCCTAACTTCAAATAGCGATGGGTCATCCGTCCAGAATTCAGTTTTAGGACATTGTACGCCTTGTGAAGCCAGAATAATTCTGTCTATCTTTCAGCATGTTCCGTTTACCAGATTTCCTCCAACCACGAGATTGAATGTGCAAAATACATCTCAGTCAAGCTTATTTTCATGGTAAAGCTGATGTAGTGTACATTATTCTTTCTCAGAGCACATTCTTGTCTTCCGCTCGGGTAAGCCGCACCCAAAACATTTTCGTTTCTCACCATCCGGGTGCCTCGATTTCTATAGAATAAGAGTATTCAAATTCTCGTCTACCTACACAAAATCTAATTTTGCGCATCAAAATCCTGTTACTCTTCACAAACACGTACAAATAGCCTTGAAAACTTTCAAACCCAGGGATGGTTAGACAATTGAGAGAAAACAATAATGGGTTCCCGAAGAAACCTCTCATATCGTTATGCGATAGACATAGAACTACCTGAAAGTCCAATACCAAAAGAAAAGATATAAGACATAAAAGGAAGATTTATTTAATTCCAAATCAAAGAAACTTGGTTCTTTTAAAGAAAATTCAAACTTGGTGGGTCTTTTGAATTTTTACCACTTTCGCAGTGCCTAGAGGTAGCTTTACCTCAGCGTCACATTCGGTCAATCCCCTAACCGACAACTCACTGAAGAAAATAGTAGTACACGGAGTGGTACAAGTGGAACTCCAATAGTGGGTCCGCAATTACCGGCTCTCGACAATTTTACAAGCTTTCCATCCGAGATGCTTTCTTACCACCGACGCGTCAGATTTCGCTTGGGAGCCTAGCTAGAAAACATTTCTCTAACAGGCTCGAGGGCCCAGAATAACAAAGATTGCACTGCTTTAAAGAGAGATGTTGACAATCTTACACATGATTCGAAATCATATACCGGTACTGTGTTACAGTCTGTACTCATTCAAAGCAGTTGTAGTCCACCCCCCCAGAGGGACGAGACCAAATCAATTGCCTTGACGAACTTAACTCGTCAGCTTGCGTGTAATGGTCCGACATCAAATTGACTTCACCATACACTGCATTCCGAGCCGATACCATATGTATCAGCTCCTCCGAATATTTTTTGTGAGCATCCTTGCTTCAAACACCACTAAGGCAAGATTGCCTACAAAAAATATTCCTATTATGAAATGGAGAACACTACATGATAGGCCTGTTTGTATTGTGTGGATATTACTTCCACCACCATTTTTAATAACCAAGATACTGTCACACCTTAATCGGTCAACAGGATTGTTTGTGTTTGTGGTGCCGCGATGGCACAAGGTATTAATAGAGGGCAGATCTCAAAGCGAGAGCTCTGTAAGTTCCATTCTTTCTGCAGAACCTGCAAAAGAACCTAATAAACATTATTTCTTTCCTTCTAATAAACACCTCGACAGGTCTCCCACCACCTCACATAGAGAATCTGTGGAGTGGTGAAATGTGGGGGGGGGGGTGAAGAGGTAAATAACAGATATATAATCAAAAGCTTCTACTATTGAGCTCCTGGAGACCTACCTTTTAACATACTTATACATTTTAGAGTTTTAACCGACTGGCATTTTATTCATGATTATTATATAATTCGATTCTGTTACATAAATCTGTTGTTGCTGTACTTGATAATACAGAAACCGCTAGTCAACCTTACATAGTTCGCATGTTTTGGTTAAACATATCTTGGTCGATCTCTTTGAAAAATCTAAAGAAAATTAAGTCACATATTGATTGATATTGGGATTGATGACTTAGTTAAATATTACCAAGTATTGATACACAGAGAACATTTTTCAAGTATCTCGTCATAGTGATTTTATGCTTAGGTCGCCGCATCCACGATCTAACTTTGCTCGATTGTTTTAACTCACGTCATAGGTACTACTTTAGGCCCGAATCAGAGTCAGAAACTGATCATTTTCATTTCAGACAATCTGGTTGGAAAACTATTGTAAACAAAGATAATACCTACGACTAATCAATTGAATCCTTTATTTTAGATAGAAATTAGGTCAATCAGAGTAACCGATATGAGACTACACAGTCAAATAGGTTACTTATGACTGTGAGAGGCACTCCAACAATTCTAGCCCCGGCACTACCCGGTCAGCAGCAGCTTCTAAGAATTGGTGGTGGTGGTAAGATTAAATTAATCCTAACACGAAGTAATTGACGATGGGTTGGTAATAATGTCAGCAACTACCACCAATCAAATATAATAATAATACGCAATTATTTAATCCTGTCAATAGAAGGAAACTTACTACTCCTTATATAAGATTCCTTATTTAGTCTATTTCAGATAACATATTAAGTTGTTCAATGTGGTAAAGATTATAAATCTAGATACCATACATACAACATTCTGTAATATTATTTTCCTAAAAATAAATTAGAATCACATTGGCGTTTCCGTCACTCACCAGGCGAAAACAAACATTTCTCATTATATAAGCTTCGAATTACGGTCAAGTACTTTTAATAGCGGCGTTTTCCCTGAAAGAAAACGCATATTAAAATACTTACCTAATTCGAAGCTTACTTTTTAAATCTGCCTGGTGAATAAAAGCCAATGAGGACAAGATGGCGGCCATCTGCATTTATAAGTTCACAGGTGGCGCCCCCTGCTGGTGAGTCGACGGAAATACGTCATCAAACATGAGTAAGATAAGCCTACGGGTAACGGATATGCCTATCTCATTATATAAGCTTCGAATTAGGTAAGTATTTTAATATGCGTTTTCTTTCAGGGAAAACGCCGCTATTTTGTAATGTTATCAATGGATTCTTTTATTTACAGTCTACTGGTGTGTCTTTGTAACAAGGTTTTAATGTATGGATTAGAGAATGTAAGTAATATGTTCTAAGAAATGTTTTTACATAGGATATGTCGCCACACCGAGAATTACTAATTAAAATCTATTTGATTATAAATAGATTAAAACCATTACAATGAGCAACTTTACTGATACCTTACTATTTTGTGATATAAGGTTCGAATAGAAATAGTTGTAGAATTTATTAACACTGATTTGTATAACTTGATGTAGTGTTGAACTAATTAGTTAGGTTACCTAAGTGTTATGTGACTATGTAGGTTCGTAAGAACCTACAATAAAGACTATTGTTAAATTCTTATTGACAATTAATACGAATATTGTCGACATTTGAAAATGTTTTTAATCAAAACAGGATTTTTGTTATTCCTATAGTTCCGGCAATGTTCATTTTACTGAGAATGAATTAATCTTTGTATTTTAACGATTTCATTCAATTTAACAGTTTGTTTGACTAATTAAATTAATAACTTTATTTCTCAAAAATAAATTGAACCACATTTCTTTGATTTAAAAAGAAAACATTAAATATCAAGCCACGTGTTTTGTGAGAACAATTTGAGTGGCGGGGATTTATAAATAGACGGTGGTTGTGGCCGAGGGCTCACTTTTGCTACTGGAATTTGGAGAGAAAACATTGTGAGTAGATTCTATGTTGGTTTTAATTTGGAATAAAAATTATGTTGTAATAACCTACTGTAAGTTAAAAGAGTGGCCGGAGTTTTATTGCCAGGTTCTTTTTTCTCCAGCTCTACCTATTGCGTTGCGAATCTGGCAGTAAATGTAGATTGTGACTTACATGAATAAAGATTTTTCATTTAATTTCATTTTATTTCATTGGTGTTCCATTTGCTTGTTTTTATTACCGTGTTTCTGAAATAAATACCGCCTAAGTATTTATTTCACTGTTATTTAACTAGATATCCATCTATAAGTGTAATAAAGCATAAAGCAGACCCGATGACCTACTCCAGGTCAGCGGGCCTGCGCTTTTAAAAACAGCTGCCGCATGTCTACTCCGACATCAGAAGTGGGATCACTACCTACAAAATACTGTGCGAGACTATTTATTTTTCAGGATCTTTACTACGAAGATTGTGTACCAGTTTACCAACGCGCCGCACGCGGTTACGTGCGCGCCGGCGTGTTCCGCGGCTGTGCGAGATCCTGGTGCTAGTAAGTCTTCCACCAGCACCGTCACACAGCTACAACAGCAAAGGGGTAATGTACCACCTGAATTTTATTTTAATATGATCACAGTGAAGTAATGTATGAGTGATCGCCTGTCGAAACAACAAAAGAAAGTTATGATTAAGTACCGATGTGTTTCTACCCTCATATGACCTAGGCGGTAACGTCGCGTTGGCGACTGCAATTGATGTAATCATGTTGTTTTTTTTTTTGTTTGTTTCAAACGAACTATGTTATCAAGTGACTACGATATACGTATGAAAATAACTAGACTGCTGAAGGGCCGCGCTAACATAGGTTGACAACTGGCTAGTTACCGCGTCCTCGGTGGGGCCACCATAAGCTAGTCTGCCAGCTTAGTGGTTACAAAATTGCGATGCAGTAGCAGCGATGATAGGTTATGTTACCTCTTCTATATTATGTAAGCGTTCAAACGCGAATTGATCACAACCACCACCGAAACTGTTAAAATATTCCATTGATAGTGGAAACGCTTCTTACTGTAATTTTTGTAGTAAGTCCGGTCATACCTCTCGTGAGTGACGTTTTAAAGCTACTACAACAGATTCGGATAAACGTACGGTTGAAAGAAACTTGTGTTCCCATGCAACAATAACCCGGCCAACACAACGGTTATACGAACAAACTTATAGTAGGTACTTGAATTTTATTCATTTTGATCAAAAGCCGTTTACACATTTAGTACCTGCTATCGCCGCGAAAAGCACATAACCTATAATATGAACTCTGTTCTTAACTAGTCCAGCTTGAACACAATGCGTGTGAGGATAGGTAAGGTTATTAATAATACCATCTTTGATAGCGGGGTTAAGTGCTTGTTAATTCGTGAGTCAATCTCATACAATTTGCCGGAAAACCGAAAACGTGTGGTCAACAAAATTACTTGGTGGCATAGGTTTCCTGTTGTTTCTACGAGCATCTTAAGTCTGTCTAGATTCTAGATAATAGAATTAACGTAGAAATTGAATGTCACATTTCACAAGATTATTACTTCAGACGTGTTGGTAGGTTCAAATCTATTTTTATTAGATAGCATAAGGTAACCTTGATATCGAAGATGACTTAAAAACACCCAGAAAAATAAAATTACCTCTTTAGTTCAGACAATGACCACAAAGGTAGTATAGCATAGGTTTGTATAGATGACGTTATCAGTACATATTTTTCTGATATCTGTGGTAAATACCATAGGTTTTCTCTCCAAGCTCTGTCATTAAAGCAGTAACTATTTACTAATCTGAGCTTAGTCTTAATATCATTCCGTAAACCAGGATTTCCAATCCTCATAGAATAATGTGTGAGATGTCCGTGAATATTTATTTATTATTTATTTATAATAATGCCTTTTCTGTTAACGGTCAATTGAGTATGCAAAAAAATTTAGTACAGAACGGTCAAGTGCGTCCTAGCCCTAAAAAGGTTAAGCCTAAAAACTCTGGTACCGACAAATGCTAAACAAATTCGTCTATTCAGTTGTCGCGCTGAATACTCCCGCTCGTTCATACCAAATATCTCTCCTGCTGTGGCTTCTCTTAATGAAGTGACTATCTAAGGCGCTAAGTGGCAATGGACCCATGTTCATGAGGAAGCATGGCATAGAATATTTCTAGGAAAAGAACCTAGCGAATTGTTTCCTTGGCTGGGCCTTGACTTCGGGTCAACCCTTATTCAAATCAATAGGGGTCGGCAGCACATAGTGGCTTTTTTTTTTTTAGTATGCACACGACCGATGCGATGTAGAAACTAGATAAGTATCACTCGAGCGAACTCGAGATTTTGGTGGTAGTACGAGCGGTCAAACGTTTTAACTATTACTTGTATGGACGCCATTTCAAGAATATTATACGGTATCCCGACTGCGACGCGCTTTAAGCCTCGAAGCACAAGGAAGACTTGCTGTCTCACATCCATAATGGTATATTCGCAAAAATTTGAATTTGAAATAAATACAGGAAGGGCGAGCGGATGCAGCATGCCGATATTGTTAAACTGAAATACCTTTAACAGGCAAAGTCTTGAATAACAGTTTGATTAATGATTATTCATCTGAATAAACAGTAAACAACGTCGAGATGTAGAGACGTACAACGTGCTATCATAGACGGTTTCCATTGAGATGAGACCGTCCAGGGATGTTATCTGCAAGAAAATGTCAAGATAGGTATCGGAAAAGCGAGACCCAATCTTGGGTAGGTACACAACGGTTGACTGTTGTACCTAAATCTTTCCAAAGAAGCTTTAGTAATTAATACCTTAAGACTCTTCATAAAATTATGGAAGTTACTATTTTAAAAAAAAAATTAGCACCGTTAGTAAAGATTTTTTCACCGTTAAAATTAGGACAATTGCATCGTTTTCAGGACCTCGAATCTTTAGATCAACGCAAGTTCACTTGCGCTCTATTAGCAAACCGACAGTGCCATTCGAAGCTATACCTACACGTCGACTTACCGCGTAAGCCAGGCACTTCAGATGAACAGGAACGTGTAACCTTCACAGTAGACTCCTATGTATATTCCCCCACCGCTAGGTGAGGCAGCAGTGGTAACTGTAGGTCTGTCGGGAGTCCTGGGGTCATCCTTCCGAGAGCTTACCCGGGGCTCCCAACCGTAGGCACATTAGGTAGGAAACGTGTGGTTTTTAGTCGGTAAGAGTCCGGCATGGCATTCATGTAGGATTCCCTCTTTATAAATACTCCTATGCAAAGTAAGTTCTGTTACGCTATACAAACTACAAAGGCAAGCATTGAACCTTGGTGGCCCAAACAAGTATTTCATCTCTTCCTAGCCCCAAAACAAGTGATTATAAACGATGTCCCTGTATAGTAGCCACAGGTATCAGTAGGGCTAATAGTCTTATCATGATAAGGGATTACGAGACTTCAGGCATCAGATAGTCCAAACTGCAGGCGTAGCTCCTCTTATTTCAGTGCCAAAACTGTTTACCAGCGGAATTGCCTAATTTGGTCAACCACTGAAGTACCTAGTTTGAAACTTCTTAAACGGCACGTACAACAACGACACAGACATCTACTAAAGATAAGGCGAGATTTGACAGGAATCGTGCAAAAAAAAAAAAAAATGATAGTTTTTACAGAGGCATCTTTGTTTAAGTTTACAGCGTTTTCGACAACGGCCGCTGTCTTCTAAAGGAAGCATTAGGACATCATAGACGGGCGCTAAAGGTCCCCACAATCAACAGCGGGGCGCCCAAAACCTCGTGGTGAGCTACAGCTTAGGTTAGGTCATCTGGCGCATTGGCGCTGACGCGGACGGCACCGCACCCAGCGAGTACTTGATTCTCAGAAACCACAAATTGAAAAATCTGGTGAGGTATTTTCATTTTAGTTTCTTCAGTCTAATCGGTATTAAAATGCTAGCTGAATTATTAGACAAATGATGCTATTGGGACGTGGAGTCACCAAATTAGCTAATAAAATATTTAAATGAAAAGATGCTATTGGGGCGTGGAGTCGCCAATAAGCCACTAATATCCCTATCCTGAATCATATTATTTATTTATTATTTGTATTAAGCCACAAAAAGTGGATATCCCAATCCTGAAAGAATAGTGGTCCCCTGTGTAACACGGCGTACAAGACCGCTTAGGGCACAGCATCGACCTTACCAACATCCCCTAGGGCCCCTGTCTTTGACAGCATCGACCTCTCCCCTACATATCCTTACCCGTATACTGTTGTCATGTGGAATGAGCAGTAAGAACCACTACGAGTGGATATCCCAATCCTGAAAGAATAATGGTCCCCTGTGTAACAAGGCGTACAAGACCGCTGAGGGCACAGCATCGACCCTACCAACATCCCCTAGGGCCCCTGTCTTTGACAGCATCGACCTCTCCCCTACAAATCCTTCCCTGTGTATAAAAAAAAAAAAAAAAAATCTGTTGCCATGTATTTACATGTGCGCAGTACCGTGTGTTGTGGCGTCATTTGGGAGAGGCCTACGTCCAGCAGTGGACTGATATAGGCTGATTTGATTCATTGATTGATGTGGATCGCAGTAGTAGCACTCAGTGAGCGCATCATAACCAGCTCACCGTCTTCATTAACTATGAGCGGTGACACTCTACATGCTACCACGATGTAAGGTTATGACCAATGGAATTATATTTGCTTAACCAAGTTTTTCTGGTTTGCGTGTACTGTAGAACTACCAAGCCTCAGCTTTTAATATTTATTTTGCAGATCTAGACCTTACCACACGATGCAGAGCACGCATCGCCGATCAGTATGGCCGTGTCGCCACACCGAGAATTACTAATTAAAATCTATTTGATTATAAATAGATTAAAACCATTACAATGAGCAACTTTACTGATACCTTACTATTTTGTGATATAAGGTTCGAATAGAAATAGTTGTAGAATTTATTAACACTGATTTGTATAACTTGATGTAGTGTTGAACTAATTAGGTTACCTAAGTGTTATGTGACTATGTAGGTTCGTAAGAACCTACAATAAAGACTATTGTTAAATTCTTATTGACAATTAATACGAATATTGTCGACATTTGAAAATGTTTTTAATCAAAACAGGATTTTTGTTATTCCTATAGTTCCGGCAATGTTCATTTTACTGAGAATGAATTAATCTTTGTATTTTAACGATTTCATTCAATTTAACAGTTTGTTTGACTAATTAAATTAATAACTTTATTTCTCAAAAATAAATTGAACCACATTTCTTTGATTTAAAAAGAAAACATTAAATATCAAGCCACGTGTTTTGTGAGAACAATTTGAGTGGCGGGGATTTATAAATAGACGGTGGTTGTGGCCGAGGGCTCACTTTTGCTACTGGAATTTGGAGAGAAAACATTGTGAGTAGATTCTATGTTGGTTTTAATTTGGAATAAAAATTATGTTGTAATAACCTACTGTAAGTTAAAAGAGTGGCCGGAGTTTTATTGCCAGGTTCTTTTTTCTCCAGCTCTACCTATTGCGTTGCGAATCTGGCAGTAAATGTAGATTGTGACTTACATGAATAAAGATTTTTCATTTAATTTCATTTTATTTCATTGGTGTTCCATTTGCTTGTTTTTATTACCGTGTTTCTGAAATAAATACCGCCTAAGTATTTATTTCACTGTTATTTAACTAGATATCCATCTATAAGTGTAATAAAGCATAAAGCAGACCCGATGACCTACTCCAGGTCAGCGGGCCTGCGCTTTTAAAAACAGCTGCCGCATGTCTACTCCGACAGATAATATAAGTGATGTCGTTCTAAGAACAGTTTTGTTACAACTGAGCGGGCACAACATTCATCACATAATCTAAAGTGGCTACTGTAGTCTATGGGCGAATATAACACCAGAGGTGTAAGTGCACCGTGTCCCTCTCTGCTTCCTCTGCTTACAGAGAGGTGTTCGAGAGTAGGGTAGGTGCGGACTTGGTTTATAACTACATAAAGCTCTGGGGGACGACCGTTCGAACCCCATATTTAAGCGAGCCTGGCACCCTGGTGTGCTCCATTGCCGGGTTGACGTGATTAAAAATATGAACGGACCCGGCTTATGGTGAAGAGGAATACCGCGGTGGTTTAGTGGGTACGACAGCGGGTAAGACATGCACTCTTTTGAGGGGCTGGGAGGGCCCACACAACGTTCCTGCAGTAGGAATAATAAACGAGCTCTCCGCGATACAAAATAAAAACCAATATGTAGGTAGGTACACTACAGAAAGTTGTCATTTTTCAAGTCATGACCATGAAGAATGTTACTTACCGATAGTTTAAAATGCTTTTCGAAACACCGAAGCCAATTGATAGCTTGACTTGTTTGATTTAATTGATAAGCTTATGTTACGCCCCGCCTGAAATCACTATGACAGTTGACATAAGGAGTTACGCAATTTCCGAGTGTACATCTTTATAAGACAGTGCGAGCACATTTGTCGGGCATTCTGTACTGTATACTAAGACTAGCCGAAGCTCTGCCCAATTTATTGTGTGTCTATACGGAGAATAAAGTAATTAACAGAATCCTGAAGTGTTTAATTGCCCCTTCTGTTACACTCAGAAGTGGGATACTTCAAGAAGAAACCATGAAGACTGTCAGTTTTGAAGAAGAAAAATCCACTTTGAAGTAGGCCGAGGGTCCTTTCGACATCAATAGTGCCTCTAACTCGCAAACCTTGACTCCACGTGGACAATCGAAGCAAAAGTTACACGGCGCACATCCAAAAACAATGTGGGTATTTATGAAATGTTTTACAAGAAGCCTCCAGAGAACACAATTATCGTATGAATATGAACTAGTTTTCTTCTTGAATAGCCTGCCCATGTATATACCTTCAGTAAGAGCCCACCTATATAAAAGCCCCGATATCAAGAATCGGACTACCGCATTGCAAAAACCGGACTACCGCATAGCAAAAATCCGACTGCATCAACCGCTTTGTCAAGCTGAAGTCAGTGGAATTAGTGCCATCAGGCACGTCGCGGCGCCGGCACTTCAGTCCTGAAGATTTTCATCGTGGAACACTTAAACTACAGCGCGCGGTAGCAGCGTGCTGCGGCGCTCGACGGCTCGATGGAGACAGATGCTGCCCGAGATGGTCAGCTATGAACAACTTGGCCGAGATGCACCAAAAGCTGCACAGAGAATTTGAGGTGGGTGCCACTAATTGCCTTTTTCCTATCTGTTTAGCCAGTCTTTGCCACTAATTCTAATTCGTGTAGCGAAATAGCCATTGCCAGTTACAACAACAACCAATTTACCGGTTGCCTATCGCCTATTCGAAATAGCCGCTCTTTGTCACTAAATCTGATTCATCTACGAACTGAGCTATAGTCATTTCTTGCCAGTAAGAACTACTGTTAGGCTGCATATTGTCCTTGCCAGTTGGTAAATAATTGCATTGCCTGTTAGGCTATTGCCCTTTGCTTAGCCCAAATAGTCGTACTCCACACCTCTGAATTTCTCTAGTTTAACTGAATAAGTTCTAGTCATTGCCAGTAAAACAGCCGCCTAGCGTTAGGTTTTGCGTTATCATTATAAAGTAAAGTCTTAAATCGAGGAAAGTCTATTAAAATTAATCGTTATTAGTGTTAGAATGCTGGTAAAATAAATAGAATAACTTTTATGCACTGGATGTCGTTGCAGTTCACGATCGATATCTGTTGTTATAATTGCTAAAGCCCTTATCCAGTCAAATCTAGATTCATTAACATTCAGAACATTTTGGTAGATACAAGCACTTAGTAGGTAGTATCGGAACGCACAGTTAATTCCAAAAATTTACTACATATTCGAAAGAGGCGCAACAATATTGTATCTACGATCCTAAAACTGTAGATAGATAATCAAATCATACAGATATTTGCAGGCTATATGTACCTAATTAATTATTGGGTAGGCATACTGAAACAAATCCAACAGCCGGTAAGTTGTTTAGCCCGTTTATGTAGGTAGTAGGTATTATGATAAATATCATGCTTGGTTTCGATAAGTCGTAGTTGGCGGTAGTGCTTTTATTCATTCGTTTGGAATCTAGATAAACGTGTGTATTGTTAGTAATCGGAGATAAAATCTAGCTAGATGGAGTATTTTCGTAAAGAGGATTATACCTAGGTGTTTTAAGCTATTCAATGTGGCTCTTTGATTACGTTTCTATGTAATTCTATAACGCGATTGATTATATCGGTCAAAATCTAAGAAGCTATTACGTGTGAACCTTTTAATGGTATTTGGATTGATCCAGCAAAGTCGCATTAAACAAAACTAGCTATAACGTGGGTGTAGTGAGAAATCTTTATGCATTTCTACTTAAAGTTATTAAAATAAGACTGGTATGGTGCTTTAGTCTGTAACGTGGCGTCACATTTTCCATTGAGCGTTGTTGAAAAGTTCGGTAGTGTAAAATGAACATAAGCCGTTCGGATATACATTGGAAAACGGTCTCGATTTTATAGAATAGTATGTCGCTCGGTATTGTAGTGTTTGGAACCGTGCTCAACGTATGATAAAGGTATCGGAAGTGCTGAACACCTAAGTATAATGGTGTAGGTAGGTACTTGAACTAACAGAGCTATTATGCGTTAATATATAGGTACGGGTCCGTACTTATTCGCGAAAATTGATTCATTATAGTGGAAATTTCACACAGAATATTTGTCTCATTGCGATACCATAGACGTAATTAAGCCTGAAACTTCATGATCTTTTACATTTAAGCAGGTGGCATAAAATTATACACAATATCGCCTTGATTATTCTTTCCTAATAATAGGTTTTGAAACAAGAATGATGTGATCTTATGCCGATTATCATACTAGGATGGATTGAGTGATGAGTAGCTTCAGACTATCCACAACAACTTGTTTACTACGATACAAATCCATCAACGGTACGCCTAGTCCCTTGAAACGTGAAAAAGTTAATCTTCCTGCCTTCTTTTCATAGTGACCTTTTGCCCATGAGATTGGTTTTATTGAACGCTGCTATGCCCTACCACTCTGCCAGTGACGTACTGTAAACCCTGTAGGACACATGTTACAATTCGCCCGTGTTTACTGTGTTAATTGCAAGTACGCCGTATTCTTCGATCAACATATTTTTGATCAAAGGCCGTATTCCTTTAACATTATCTTATAACTATTTCGCTCCCTTTAGTAGCAACGCGATACCTGTAAATAGTCTAAGCCTGCATAGCTATGTTACTCGAGAATTACTTGGCAATCTAATGGCAAAGAAGTGGTAAAATCGTTTTACTAGCTTAGGAGTTTATACACACCGTTCCTCTAAGATACTAGTAGATATTTCTTTTTGAGAATGTGCCTAAATACAGTAGACATTAATGGTTAAAGGTATACCTTTATAGCCACCGAGAAAGAGTTGAATTGAGTGTCTGTAGGTAAACTACTCAATTACGTGTAACGACATTGTCAGTAAGGAGATATAACCCTGCGTGCGCGATATTTCTATTCTTTACCAAAATAGGACAGGCTGCCGAAAAAGCAAGCCCTTAACATAAATGTGCCAGCTGTAAGTTCATAAATCCATCCAACTACCTAACACTAAATGTTATACAGTTAGGATATTCAGTTTATCAAGGTATACAGCAGCCAGCAACAGCATCTTTGTATTTCCGCTTCAGAATGTCGGTAGAATAGTGTTTACTACATTTAATACTTTTGTGCATACCACCATGGAGGTACCCGCTTGTTTATATTTTGTCATTTTGCGGAAAATAGTTAAGATTGTTATTGTGTACCTATGTAGTTGACAAGATCGAAGTTAAAGCGAGACTAAGTTCAGAGTCCCTTGGGATACTATTGACATTTCGTTGTTTTATTTTACGGCATTGAGCCTTCAACGCCAGTAAATAGTCATTTGCATGAGATGTGAAAGTGTTAACAAAATCATATAAATTGATGAGTTCTAAGAGCGGTGTGAACCTAAGCCGTGTTTTAGGTTATTTAACCTAGAAGTACGCTTTGTGAAATATTTGAGGATAAAATAATCGAACGAGTTAGTACGCGAATGATCTAGTTTTGATAATATGGCAAGTTATTTACGTTGCGTTATTTATATAACCATGCCGAGCGCTCGCTCCTAGTATCTGCTAAAACACAAAGTACATAAATGACCTGATACGCAATGACTTTAAGGTTTTATCGAAAAGTAGGTCCAGTATTAACGGATGCTTCTATTTGCCATGCAGTTTACCTATTTATTTCAACGCCAGATATCTCACGCAGTAGATAGTGGCGCGTACATTCCACTTATGAATCTATCTTTGGACCAGCTAATATTAGTGCTATGCTATGTCTATTTCTTTCTGTGTTTATTTGGCCAGCCACTAACAAAGTCTATTGTTCCCTATACGGGAGCGATTGTTACAGATGAGCCGGACAGAATACAAGTCAGTCTACCGGGATGTAGATGTAGCCTGTTTGGGCCGGGCTGGGCAAAGCCAAGCCATGCCACGCCACGCCACGGCATGCCACGCCACGCCACGGTATGCCACGCCACGCCAAACCGGTCAAGCCAGCCAAGCCGGTTAAGCCAGCCAGCCAGCCAGCCAGCCAGCCGGCCCAGCCCAGCCCAGGCGCCTTGTTCCTATTGCAGGAGCAACTGCTTACAGGATGGCCGAGTGTTACGCCCCGCCTGAAATCACTATGACAGTTGACATAAGGAGTTACGCAATTTCCGAGTGTACATCTTTATAAGACAGTGCGAGCACATTTGTCGGGCATTCTGTACTGTATACTAAGACTAGCCGAAGCTCTGCCCAATTTATTGTGTGTCTATACGGAGAATAAAGTAATTAACAGAATCCTGAAGTGTTTAATTGCCCCTTCTGTTACACTTATTATAAATTCTACTAATCCGAATACGAGGTAGAAGGTATTAAGGGGGAACCTAGATGCGGCTATTTTTAAACTATAAAGTTCCAACATAGGCCAAACCAAGCGGATCATCGCGGAAAGGGTCAAAGAATATTATTGCAGCTGTAAAAATCGTTAATTGCACAAATTGGCACTAGCAGAACACATCGATTTGGGCAGTAATCACTGGATCGAACTTCACCAACCGAAAGTCCTCTCCGCTGATCGCCATTATTATCCACGTGTGGTGCGTGAGTCCTTTAAAATCAGAAAACACAAATATTTCAATAGGGATGGATATAAGCTCTCCGGGATGTGGAATTCAGTGATTAATAAACTTGAACGTAAAACTGTGCCAATTAGAACTGATGTAGTGAGTGTGGTGTGTCACCGGCCTTATCCTTCGTTGTAATAATAAAGGAGGGTAGTTCGACAAGAAATAACTTCGTGGCTTTTGTCGATCCCCACCTCAGTCCAACCGCGAACACAGGCGGTGCAACATGTCGAAACGTCGCGTGATTGTAAGTAAAAAGTGTTTCGCGTGAATGCCCGAATTCTATAAGTATGAGGGAACCTAGATACTCCATGCAAGTGGAATTGCACCACTAGGTCTCGAACCACGACACCCAAATTATTGTTCTGAATTGTGTTTACCTACATAATACTAGCCGAACCGACAATCGTAATACTTAGAACAAATCACTAATATTGATGTTCTTATGATTTAAAATAGTAGTTTTCGATACAAGTGTGGGATTTCTGTTATTACAACGAGTTACGACAGGTGTTGACCCGAGCCGAAGGCGAGGGTAGACAGTCGGAACGAGTTTAAATAACAGTCCCACACGTTGTATTGAACAACTATTTTTAATACAGTTGCGAAAAAATTAAGCAATTTTATAAAATAATAAAAACACAATAAACCTGAATATCCAAAAGCAGAGACTATGGCAGTGCACTTCATACAGCCAACTTTTTTTATATTTATAAATTTAATTTGGCCGATACTTGTATTAATTTATGCTTAAATTTGAATTAAAATTACTTTTAATCCGATATTGAAACAAGTTAATATCTTTTTTTAGAAATATTTGCATGAATCACAGACATTATTAAAGAAAACGCACGAGTGCGGGAATGGTAAAGAAAAAAGCACGAGTGTGTAATAGCCCACATCCCGAACGCTATACGTCCCTGTAATACGCCACTTTTTGAGCAACTGTATTAAAAAGAATCTTTCTGTTGTGTTGTTTCTCTTATTTCTTCTGTATCTTAAATTCCCGAGAAATATTGACATTTCTCGGGAATTTCAGAAACATTCAGATTAATTAATTTTCTATTTATCTTATAACACCTACTAGATGTTGCCCTCGGGTATAATTCTTTTCCCGTTCCCGCATTTAGTGATAATATAATTTATTCCGGGAAAAAAACACTAGGTATTCGTCGACACATGCAAAAATACAAAAATTACCTGTTTGCAATATTAGTTCAGAAATGTAAAAGGAATAAATTAAGACACAAATTTATATTTATAACTTATTTTTAATTGAGCATAAAATAATAATAAAAAAAAACAGTAACTGTTTTTTAACATTAACATAAAATTATAGAATAAAATGAGCAAGAAAAGAGATCTCAAAATGGAAAATCTTTTTGTTAATCCTAACGAGATTCTTTGGAAAGCAAGCATTTGTACATTTGGGATTACACTACCTTAATATATAAGATGATATTAACAATACATATTTTCTTAAGATGGCGATTCATCAGAAGCTTATAGCAACGCGACCAGTACAAGGGGAGTAGTCATAGCATGTTTGCCCCCCCCCCCCCTCAATCCTGCGACATCCTTCCGAGGCTCCTGGGACATCCTTTCGAGGGTTTACCCGGGGCTCCCAACCATAGGCTGTTGGGCGTTACGTGAGGTTTTTTAAGGTTTTTTAGTCGGTAGGAGTATGGCATAACATCCATGAGGATTTTCCCTCACGTTAAACAAAAAAAAATTGCATGTTTGCCCTATAAATATCTGTCCGTCAAGGGGTGGGGGGGGTTCGTATTCATATATACGACTACAAAAGAAATCGGCTGTCGCTATGGAACTTGCACAAAACATTAAAAATGTGTGTATAAGTGTACCCCATTTGGAGCCCGCTTTGACAGAGAAGAAAGTCTCAGTATGGCGCCTCCCATCCCGATAAAAGTCATAGATCGTGTTGCTCTATGTTAAGGGAAAGAACCCTGGGTACCCGGCCATAGACTGATAGGCAGGAACCGTGTGGTTTTAGTAGGTTTGATTCTGTTCAAACATTGTACACGAAGGGATTATATTTTTATTATTTTGCTTTAGCAGATATACATGAACGTTTTTCTTTTAAAGGTTATGTTATTAATTAGGTTTAAATTAAAAAAAATAAATGAAAATGTAGGTAGTTAGTATCAACTCATACAATTAATACTAGAAGTCTTAATTACTTAAGCTTAATTGAGCAAATATAGGTGCACATGGAAGTTTTGTTTATTATCTAAGTAAAATTACTTAATCATATTAAAGTACTTAATAACATTATTACTGTCTTTTAATAGAGATCGGTATACATAAATTATACAATCATATTATTAGCACACCGCTACAGACATTATTATTATTATAACAAGGAAACTACCTGTCTGTGGAACCTAACTGTCACTTGAAATAATGTCAATCTGTACACGACCTTTAGGCTGGATTTAGAGTCGCGCTGACCATCGGCGCTGACAGCCAAAGTAAAGTGTATGAACTATTAAGAAGCCTTTTAGAATAACGCGTAGCTATACTAGCTATCACGCGAGCGTTGGTCAGCGCTGACGGCTCAGCGTCCGTACGCGCCGCGCGTCGGCGCTGCGTAGCTGTCGGCGCTGACGAATGCACGCGCGCCAATGTGTACTACCCGTTCGCTCTAAGTTTGCCGTTGGCGTAGAGGCGTATACCCGAATTTTTAATTAGACGAAGTAAATTGACAGTAGCTAATGTCACTTCGTTACAGAAAATAAGCAACATTGTATGAAGAAGTGACATTATTGCTGTCAATTTACTTCGTCTCATGAAAAATTCGACTTTAGTATGGAGCCGAGCGGCAAAGTTAGAGCGAACGAGCAGGACACCACAACGATACTGAAACGTCTCGCGCTGACGAGCTACGCGCTGAGCTGTCAGCGCCGTCTGTCAGCGAGCTTTATAATAAGGCTGATTCCAAACCAGCCTTATTATAAAGCTGAAGAGTTTGTCTGTTTAAACGCTAAGATTACTTTAAACTTTTTTATAATTTGTTGATATTGATGTTTTAACTATTTCTTTCAGCGTGTTTTGCTATCTCAAACACGAGGCAAAAGTTATTCACAGTCAAATGTATGATAAATGGTTCAAAATTGGCTGTCTAAGATTTTGTATTCTTCATACCAAAGGAAAAATAAAGGAATCCAGGTACTTACTACTATTACTACTAACAATCATTCAGAAACGAAAAAGGGATCTAACTACTACCTACTTTTTAATTTATTAGACTATGATTTGTGTTTAAAACACATTAATCTAAACTATTTTCTAAAAAATTGAGCCGATCAAGTTACTTCAGTCTTTTTTGAGCGTTTTTAACAATTTAACCTAAAATATTTTTACAATTTACCATTTTCATGCAAAACCCATGCCTAATTATTCTGCTTTTTCACACATTCTGCTTTTTCTACATTTTCACACAAATTATTTACACGTAACTATAACCATAATTATTTTTACAACAAAGTAACAAAACTTATAAAAATACTGTAAAACTTAATAACTACTTTATATAACTGTTTGGTCATAGCAACTTACAAAATGCTTACAAATAAGTAACCAAGAAACTTTGCGCTTGTAGAAATGAATATTAAAAATAAAAGCAGTCATAGAAAAGCATGTTTGTGACGCAAATGACAAGATTATACCCATCTAAAAACGTCCTTCTGTGTATAGTAGGACACAAAGCTGTTTGTTTTACAGAGCATAAAGAATACACATAGTGTTGGTGTAGGTATATCTGTGTATATTTGTACACAGTACATAATTATTTTATTAGTATGTCGGTAACACGACCCCATTAGATTTTCTTTGTCCCGTAGATCGCTACTGCGGCTAAAAAAAATTAACAACAAAAACAAACTGCATGAAAACTTATAATAAAATTTCTTTGAACAAAATTATTTATGACACAAAATAATTCAGTAAAATGTCACGTATTTAGCAAATATCAAATTAAATTATTACTTTGATTGAACTTTCAATAAACTAAATACATTGTGAATTTACGTCAAACTCCATAAAAATACAATTCGAACCGAAAATTTGTTTTTTTTTTATAATAAAATCGTCTATAATTTCTGAAGTCTAGGCACTGTCAGCTTATCCCTGATACATCTAAGAGTTGTCAACTTAGCTGGTGACCGAGGCACGGTATGCTCATGATCAGGTCTTCTAATAGGCCTGGAAGGAGGTATGCAAGTCCTGGGAACGTTGGAGATATGAGGATGAGTCTTGACGTGCTTCCGTAAAGAGGATGGGTCGGTGTACCGCTTACCGCAGCCGACCGCACCGCAAGCGTAGGGCCTCTGGGAAATAATGTAAATTATTTAGTTTAAGCTTAGAGTATAAATAAGAAGGTATAGAGAGCGCGTATAGCACCGGTCTCCTTGTGCACAACGTAGGCAGGTGAGCTATAGCTAGCTATATCGATGTTTTGCCTGTGAGATGTAATTATTGATTTCTTTTAAGTCTGTTTCAGGGTATAGTTTTTTCACGATTTTGCAGCGCATTTAACCAATAATATACTAAAAAGATTTATTTTAAAGCTACCATTCGTATACGACTGCAAGCGCTCGCGGCGGGAACGTCGTCATCGTCTCACTCGTGCATACTGGTCCCTCTTGGATACGCACGCTCTGTACCTTATTTTTACTCTAAGAGTTTAAGTGTCTAGTATATTACGAGAAGACTCTATCAAATCAGCCTATGGCAGTTCACTGCAGGACTGCCTCTCCCAAATTACGCCACAATACACGGTCCTGCGCTTTCCGCGTCCAGTCCTGTGAGCTTCTTCAGGTCTGGTTCATCTGGCGGGCTTCGTCCTGCCCCATGTGAACCAAGTAGCAGTCTCCACTCCAGAACTGGTTTTCTCCACCTACCATTGGTTCTCCGACAGATGTGGATGTGGATAGGTGTATCTTAGATAAAGAACCGTAATATAATATCCATGGTTTTTAAAAAAGATTTCTTTTCTAGATTTCTTGCCAGATTCTTATTCAGGCTCTATACGTACATACACATAGTCACGTCTCTATACTTTTTTTTTAACGTAAGGGAAAATCCTCATGGATGCTATGCCGGACTCCTACCGACTAAAAAACCTCACGTAACGCCCAACAGCCTACGGTCGGGAGCCCCGGGTAAGCCCTCGGAAGGATGTCCCAGGACTCACGTCTCTATCCTACCCATTGATAGACAAAATAGAATTGTTCAAAGGTGAGTGATCTTGAACCATTTGTAATTTGTCACTGAGTGTTTTGACGTGTTGAAATGGACAAGCGCAGGTTGTGGCTACCTGCTGTTGAATTTTAATACTCGACTATTAAATTTTCAAGTTGGCTCAACGTCTGCCATATTAATGGCAATCGGAGCCAACGGCATTTGATGCTCATAACGCTTAAAAATGGAAATGGCACAAAGCTGTCACTTGTCAAAGGATTAGCCAAGGAGTAAAACAAAATGATTTATGAACGTACATACATACATATAGTCACGCCTTTATCCCCAAAGGGGTAGGCAGAGGCATAGTATACGCCCACATTTCACCTTACAGTTCTATGTTCCACGTAATAGGTGGGTGAGTCTATTGCCGTGTTTTATGTATTAATAACCCTCCTTTTGCGCAGTCGGTTAAAAAGTAACCCATGTCCTTTCCTGGGCCTCGAACTATCTCTATACCAAATTTCATCTCAATCGCTCCAGCCGTTTAGGCGTGAAAGCTAACAGACAGACAGACAGAGTTACTTTCGCATTTATAATATTAGTAGGGATATAAGTAGGGATTTATGAACTTACAGCATTGAAATGTGTCCTTTGATGCTTAGCTCTGTCGGAGGAGTTGGAGAAAGCTTTCCTGCAGTGTGGCGCTGGACAAGCGTAGGGCCTCTCTCCTGTGTGGGACCGCACGTGGATCTTTAAGTTCTCCAGACGGGAGAATGCTTTGCCGCAGCCAGGATGCTAGGGGAATAAGAGAGTTGAGGTTATTTACTGGTGCAAAATATTACTAATGCTTGAGGGTTTTATCAGGTAGTGAGCGATCAGCAAATCAAACGTTCCGCGGTCTTAAAATTATTTCACCATTTTAAAGTGATTCTGAAGTAACAATATGTTGCTATCCAAGGAATAAAATGTTAATTTTAACAATTATTCAGAGATTCAAGATTCAGTCACAGGTAATGAGTTAAATGGTTGCTACGAAGTTCGTAGAGTATCGTAAGCGCAGCCTTGATGACCAATTATAATTTTGAAAATCAGAATATTGCAACGCACTTTTTATGAAGATCTTTAACGATCTGTCGTAAAAAAAATCTATTCCGAGTCATTTCCCAACCCGTTGTTGGAGATCCCGACAACCAGTTGAAGTCGGCTTTTCAGTCTAATATGACGCGGCTGAGCTACGATATTTTCCATGAAGCGTCGGTCATCTGGCCTTCATTACCAATTAATTGGCGAAATCGAAGTTCTGTAGATAGACAGATTGTTCTTGCCTATCATTATATTGACGGCAGGCATCGATATGCAATACGACATTTTCATACATTTCAGTTGCATGACTGCCTCTGTGGCGCAGTCGGTAGTGATACCGCTTGCGGCGCTGGAGGTCGTGGGTTCGATTCCCACCGGAGACAAAAATTTGTGTGACCCATAAATGTTTGTCTTAAGAGTCTGGGTGTTTCTATGTATAATATGTATGTATTTAAAAGTATATAAGTATTAATTAATATCCGTGGTCTGATACCCATAACACAAGCAGGTTATTCCTAGCTTACTTTGGGATCAGATAGCGTTGTGTGAAATGTCCGCGAGTATATATTTTTTTTTTTATACATATAAAAATTATTTAAAAAAATACTTACATGACATCGATTAGGCTTGTGACCACTATGCACGCGCATATGAATAAGAAGCTTGTACCTCGCGTTAAAAGGACGACGTTCTCGAGCACAGTCCCTCCATAGGCAGCTGAACTCATCACCTGAAATCAACAAAGATACCTACTTACTGTGTGTGAGTGAATGCTAGCGATTTAAGGGTAGTGAATGTCACCCTTGCATTGTTGCATACAGAGGGAAGTACTATGACTACCCAAGGACCACGTAAGAAAGAAAAACGCAGATATTCTGTCGAAGAAAATCCTAGGAAATGACAGGCAAAATTGCGCTCGTAGCTTTTCGCTTGTTTAGCATCTTACAGTACGATCGGTCAGGTGATTCTTGAATTTACGTTTCCGTGCTTCGGAAGGCACGTTAAATAGTTGTTCCCGATTGCCAGTAATTATAAGCCAAGTTGAAGGTCTTGTTGGTCACCTACCACTTACAGGAAACTACTACTTTATGGTAAACTAGCTGACCCGCGCAACTTCGTTTGCGTGATAAATGAAGAACCGTTCGACCGATTTTGTGCAAACTTCACATAAACCATCTACTAAATAGTCCGAACAAAGCCTAAACATTTTGTTTGGATAGGTGAGCCCGTTCTTGAGTTATAAAATTACAACGAAAAGTAGCATTGATTTTTATAAATATAGATTAGGGTGTGTTGAAGGATTTTCTTTTATGCAGAACTAGAAAAAGAGTTTATTTTTTATTAAAGATATTGCCACCCTATTAAAGTTTGTATGCTAAAATAACAGATCAGATATAAATTAGTTACCTTTATATGTGTTGACGTGCGATCTTTCAATGTGTTCCACAAGAAGATTTTGATTTGAATGCCTTTCGTAGCATTGTTCCCATAAACATGTCTTCTCGCCTGAAAAATAAAAACATAATGCTATAATTATTATAAACGTACCATTTTTGTAGCTTATGTCCCGATAACCAACAAAGCGGAGAGAAGACGAGATGTATTTTAGTACCCAATCAGATTTCGTGATTTCCACATCTCGCGTTGCGACATTAAGGGTGAAGAAATTTGATTGGATCTCGGGTCTAATTTGCTAGAAACTGGCCCCTAAACTAAATTATGTTACGAAATAACTGCCCTAGAATAATTACCTTGTACTTTTTCCTTGTCACATTTTCTATGGCTTGCAGGCTTCACTTCATTCACAACAACATCGTTATTCTGCTCAAAAGTCAATCCAAAATCGTCCAAATTAATAAACAGGTCTTCTTCATCAAAATTCTCAGAGTTCTCATCATAATAACTAGAACTATTTACGTCGCTTTCAATAGATTCTGAAACTGATATTTTCCTCTCGTTTCTATCAAAGCTAAACTCGGTACAACTTGTTGGTGTATCTGGTAAAATATATTTATTTTCTTCTAAATTGTAAAGTATATTGTTAGGATAGCTGTAGTGCTCTATGCTATTCATAGGACATTCGGTTTGCTGAATAGAAGCGTTATATTCTTGAACTTGATTGTCTTCTACAGTATAATTACAAAAACGTTTAGAAAGCACTGTGTCTATTGATGGCAGCATATTGTTTTCAGTTGGTCCCGTACTTAAATATTCTTCATTGAAATCAGGTGTTAGTCTACAAGATTCACCATCTTCCCTGCAGAGTTCATCTATCAAAGATTCATCATCTATGTAATCATTTTCTGGTTCATAAAATGTGTTTTCAGGATTTTTACAGGTGTCAACTTTGTAAGTTTTACCCTCAAAGTCAATGCTATCTAGATCTAATAACACTTCTTTTATATTTTGATCGCTTATATTAGTTTCTGCGACGTCATCAATGACCCCAAATTCATTTTGATTGGTTGGCGTATTCCAAGTATCTAATACTTCAAAATCAAAACTTTCCTCAACACCACACTTAAAACTATCTGGCTTTTTGTTACGATTACTATTTTCTAATTCTAAATTAAACTGTGTCATGTAGTAAGCGTGCAAGTCTGTCACTCCGTCATTTCCGTCGTCAAACATATCCTCTTCTTCATAGCAAGGCATGACATCATATTGTGCCATCTTCCTAGGTTCATTTACCTACAAAAGTTCAGTAATCTCTATAGAGAGGTGTTGACATGTGGTGTTTGCTCGTCGCTTAGCACATATGGTTTTGCTATTATTATAAAAATAAACTTTCTCTGTGTACGATCACGCGTGGCTGCAGCATCTGCGAATTATAAATTTAATAGTCTCTTTAGAATTATTATTTTGCCTGAACACGTGTTAGTATGCTAACTGTAGCCTGTCATGATCGAGGAAGCTTGTTCATCAGAAAAGGGTTACTTTAAAATTGTTGAATGAACATTTTTGTTTTAAATCATTTTTAATTTATGGTTGTCATTTTTATAATCAAACATCATTGAGAAATTTAATTTTGATTACTTAAGACCTGTCGTGCAATACTGAATCTGCTAAGTTATGTAACTTTGATTTTATGTGTTATCTCTTTAATTTTGAACTATTTATGTTTAAAATGAAATGTTTTAAGGAACAGATCCATATTATCTGATCATATTGCAACATTGTATGCATATAGGTACCTATTATGTTATCGACGCTGCGCAGTCGCTAGCGGTACATACATAATCGAGATAAACAACATAATTATAAGATAATATAATTATACGACATTCATCGTGTATAATTGTACATTTACATTTCTGATCATGATAACCCTACTTATTAGGTATATTAATGCGTAAGTAGCTGTGTCGGTCTGTTACTCATATACTGACGAAAATTGGTACAAAGATAGATGTTGGGTATTATTATTTTTGTGTTGGAAGTGGGTAGGGCAAAAACTAGCATGGGTGCGGTGCAGCCGTGGATAAAACAGAGGTTGTAATGATACTGTGAACCCCGGAGGTACACTAGGTACTTATGGATGCCGAATGCGTTTGGATAGTAGGTACTTGGATTAAACCTTAATTACCCGAACTGCCGAAGACAGGAGGGTAATGTTATTTTTTTGTTCAATATTTTTTTAGGGACAGGGATTTTGGCTGGGAATATAAGTAAATAAATAAATAAATATTCACGGACATTTCACACAACGCTATCTGATCCCAAAGTAAGCTAGGAATAACCTGCTTGTGTTATGGGTATCAGACCACGGATATTAATACTTATATACTTTTAAATACATACATATAATACATAGAAACACCCAGACTCTTGAGACAAACATTTATGGGTCACACAAATATTTGTCTCCGGTGGGAATCGAACCCACGACCTCCAGCGCCGCAGGCGGTATCACTACCGACCGCGCCACAGAGGCAGTCAATAAATGCTGCACTAGAAAATTTTATAAATATTGAGTCAGGATTTTATGCTTTCTAAGAAGTTGACTATTTATTTTTATCCTTAATAAATTCGATTGAATAAATAATATGAAATTAGATACCGACCTAATTAAAAAGATACCTATGCTTATGAGGTCCCAAATTTTGCGAATATTTTAACATCGGTAAATTCGGACAGGATTTATGATCTCGATCAGTGATGGGCAAAGTACGGCCCTCGGGCCACCTCCGGCCCGAGAAAGCATCCGGCCAGCCAACGGTCCTTCGACATCAATAGTATGTGGCTCGCGATGGTCATAATTTGACGGTCCAGAAGTATTATGTAGATACTACTTATAGAACATTAGATGCATAAGTGAAGGAGCCAGCTAGCAGAAGATTATGGCGATGAAAATCTCCATCAGAAACCGACTGACTGATGAACACCTTTTTGTGCCACTGAAAGTTACTGTGTCTTTGCTCGAGCCTCCACTGAAATTTCTTAACTTTTCTGGCCCCCCATTAAAAAAAGTTAGCCCGCCACTGATCTCGATTCATGAATATAATTGCATATAATAATTATTATAGTCTAGATCTGGATAGTCCAAATTAATACCTAGGTATTTACCTAATATGCGACAGCCGTGATATATTCTCAAGTTCTTATTCGCTAATGTTTGTTTCGGAGTTTGTATATTTTCTATGTATAATTTTAAACAGATATAGATGCCTATGGGTCAGAAAGTAACACTACAAGAACGTCAAAGGTATAATAGGGAGAGCCGGAAAAAAGAGAATCTGGCAATCGAGCGCCGCCGGCCATGAGTTTTATTGCCAGGTCCATTTTAATATCCAACAAAAAAAATCATTCAATCATAATTAGTTTGTCAATTACAGTACAGCATTTTTTTAAATATGCGCTGTGTGAAAATCTCCAATAAATGCCTATTAACCCTAAAACTATACCTCATGAAATGTGAAATAGGTATTCAACTATACTACATGACAAACCAAAAAGGTACAGCTTTAGAAAAAACATGAATCCTGGATACATCCTTCCGGGGGCTTACCCGGGGCTCCCAACCGTATGGAGTAGGTAGATAACGTGTGGTTTTTAGTCGGTAGGAGTCCGGCATAGCATCCATGACGGATTTTCCACAAGTTAAATAATTAACATAAAAAAGGACACTTGAAATCAAATTTTTGTTTAAAGTTCTTAGATTTAAAAAAAAAGTACAAAAAATACCACACAGTAACAATATACCTAATACAAATCCTCCTTTACTTATTATCTTTATAATGAAAACTCTTTTTTCTGTCCATGCGTTTAGGTATTTTAAATTACTCAACGGATTTTATTTAATGCAGTTTTCAGCCACAGATAGAGTGATTCAAGAGGAAAGTTTATGAGTAAAATACATACATAAGTACAGACAAGCCCGAAGCTGTAACGTTAACATAGTTTCGCTTTTTTATTAATGTACCTAAGTAAATTGCACAAATCTTTTAACAGACCGTATTTGAGATGTCAGAACTCTATTATTATCATCAGGTTTAAATACTATTATTGTTTAATTATTTAGTCAGTACCTATATTAAACCAATTTGTGAACAAGCGCTTGTAATCATTATAATGATAAAATTACAGGTCCGAGTATTTAAAAGCGTCCAGATATTATGCATTGTCGTGGTTTTACCATTATAGAGTCGATAAAGGTGTAAAAATAAAGGTGTGTTTTTTTTTCAAAATCAATGGATTCGATTCCCAGCTAAGATTATTGGTTTTTCAAAAATCTGATGATGAGGTTTTAAGTTTCATCAAAATCGGGCTCGTGACTCCTTTGAGCATTTTTCGCTATTGCTTATAGTTTCGGATTTGGCCATCCAATCCCTTTTGAAAAATTCAAAAACAGCAAAACTTTAATAATTTTGAAAAAGAATTCTATAAATTATCTGTGGTAGACTGCATGAAGTCAATAACAGAGGAATGTTGGGAAAAAGTGAAACTTGAATTTCACTTACTAACACATAATATGGTTATTGTATTTACGGGTAAAGTACGTAATACCTATTTAAATTTATAAAATGTTAATGTAGTTTATCGGAATTAGTAATTATTAAGATAATTTAAGTCATAAAATAAAAATATATCATACAGAAACATTAATTTAATAAGTAATAATTTAGTATACCTAGTAGGTAAGTAATCCAAATATTTGTAATTTAAATCATTTTAATAATCTTGAAATATTATTATTATGTTTCATTATCTTTTTAAAGAAATATAATTACCTAAATAAAAAAATATTCAAATAGCAATATAAAACATTAGACATTATATTAGTTGCGGGTCTTTTTCGCGTAAACAATTTAAACTTCGCTCACCTCTCGACGTTTCGGCTATGTTACAATAGCCGTGGTCACGAGTAGACTCTCGCGAAAAAGACCCGCAACTAATATAATGTGTAGTGCAAGTCGTGTGAGTTTAAAAACATTATAAAACATTAGTACAAAATCTCCCCGACATCCCCTTACTGGTCGCGGGCGCCAAACCACAGACTATAGACTTATAGAGTACATTTTCCTTGTGCATTCATTTCATTATGCTTGCCACCATTTTATCGATCCGAGAAAATGAAATAATATTATTATTTCTAATGTACTTACGCATGAAATGACACGTTTTTATATTGAACAGTTGCTGTGTAGCTTGTGCATCATCTGAAGATACATGAAGGCATGTTTTTTTTCGAGTTTTTTACTAACAGATTTCAAAACAGTGCTAATAGGACTTTCGCTAACCCTACGGCCGCGTCACAGATTTTTCCGGTAATTACATACATTACGTGATGCCATTTTCAAGTGTCTATAACGTATCTATAGTTTTTATATCATTGATCATAAGTACTTATTTATTGTTGTATGTAACACTGATTAAGTATTCCATATAATCTTAAATTAATTTATTATCTACAGAATAAAAACAATTAGAATAAAACATCATACTCACTTGATTCTAAATTCAAAATCTTCAGAAAGACACTTCACAAAATTGGCGCGAATTATGACACATAACCTATCTTTTTAAAGAGCTGTCACACGAGTGCTCTACACAGGGACTTAGACAGGAATAGTACAGGAGCTAAAAGGATCATAAAAAACGCCTCACTGAAACCATAAGAAGTTGTGGAGTTATAATTCTGGAAGGGGCATGAATGCATTACCAAACTAACCGAAAAAGAAATTTAAAATTGGGTCAAGTACAGATTACAGAAATTAATTGTGTATATCTGTCTGTAATCAAGCATATTTGAGTAAATAAGAGAATAAAGAATAAGTGAAATGTAAACAATAATGTAAATAGTTAATTATAATGAACCAATGTTAAATACATTTTTATACCATTTCAATTTAGGAAGTACATTTTATGAAGTTACATTTTTTCTGTCAGTAAAAGTTAAGAATTTTCAAGATAAACATTGTCATGTTTTAAATAATTGGTCGCATAATGTTACAATTGAATATTTGAAAACTAGAATCCAAATTTTGTTAGGTGGTTGCAAATATTCAGCAATAATTTAATGGATATTTGGCAATAAGTATATTCGAAACAAGATAACTTATTAAACAAATAACTTACTGCTCGTTCGCTCTAACTTTGCCGCTGGGCTCTATACTAAAGTCGAATTTTTGATTATACAAAGTAAATTGACAGCAACTAATGTCACTTCTTCTTGTAGTGTTGCGTATTTTCTATGACGAAGTGACATTAGCTACTGTCAATTTACTTCGTATAATTAACAATTCGGGTATACGCCTCTACGCCAGCGGCAAAGTTAGAGCGAACGGGTAGTAGCTAATTTTTCCTGGGATATTCTTTCGAGCGTGTACTCGGGGCTCCTATTTATAGCCATAGGTAGGGCAACCCACCACGAGTGGTTAGTTGGCCACGGTCAGTCACAGCACTCACAGCATCCATAAAAGATATCCACAAGTAATAATAAACTGATGTTTACTTTAACAAATCATAATAATATGTTGTGGAAAAAAAAAGTGGAATATTTTTAGCGTAGATGACACGACGTTCATACCATCCAGTTTCTTTAGGTCTGTGTTTCAACATGTGCTTTTCACATAACGTGAAACTTACAGTTGTAAACTCATGAAAACATGTTTAAAAAGCACTTATGCTCTCAGGAATAAGGATTCAAATACAGTGATCACTTTTAACACTATCTGTAAAGCTTTTATGTGATTAACTGTCTTTTGGCGCCATTTTTATTTTATTGATTCTTTGGTAGATTTATTGGTATTTTTATAAAACATAATTAAAGCATCTAGGTACTGAATGCGAAAGGCGCAAATTCGTGTGTTTTGTCGTAAGCTAGGAGATGCCTACGTCCAGCAGTGGACTATGACATAGGCAGTTTGCCTGAAGCCCTCGTAGCACCGCTAGTCAGTGTTCTGAGTGCCTAATATGAGTTTCTACGAGCGCCTATAGTGATTCACGGTGAGCGCGTTAACGCCAATTTGTATGGGATCGAGTCACCGCCGCATAGCTGTAAGCCCGGAACTTGTTTCGACTTCATACCTACAAACTCACGTATACATGCGGTTCACTGTTAATAAAAAAAAATTGCAAGTTAATCAAAAAAAAACATTTTATGTACATTATTGTTTTTTATCTGGCGTACAATAAAGAGTAAAATAAATAAATAAATAAAATAGGCGCCCTCCCATGACGGCAGCGTAACGTGAGGGATTCACGAACTCTCCCTCCCCCCCTCTAAGAAGAGGGACGACACCCGTAAACCTCCAAAGACGCGGGATAGCACCTGAACCACCCCCTCGGCGAGGCTGCAGTGGTAGCCGTAGGTCTGTTGGAAGTCCTGGGACATCTTTCCGAGGGCTAACCCGGGGCTCCCAACCATAGGCTGTTGGGCGTTACGTGAGGTGTTTTAGTCGGTAAGAGTCCGGCATAGCATCCATTAAGAATTTTCCCTCACGTTAAAAAAAAGCAAAATAGACGTTCACAAAAGCTCGCACTAAGCACATTGTAGAAGATCAATTATGGTATGGTGAACTCCGCGCTTCGCTTTTGGGACCGTTAACGATCTTTTCATTTATATGCGTTTTCCCTTTTCGTGCTTCGGTCGGAAGTCACATGCAACAATTTGGTTCCGGCTACCAGTAAAATGAGAGTCGTTAAGCCAAATTGATGGTAAGCCTACGGTTGGGAGCCCGGGTAAACCCTCGGAAGGATGTCCCAGGACTCCCAACAGATCTACGGCTACCGCTGCGGCCTCACCTATACATATAGTATGCTTCTTTTACAACCTGGGTATATCCATTTTAATACGTAATAAACTCACCATCATATCAAATGGAATAAAATACAAAGCTGAAATTGTAAAGCTAAGCCAATCCCGAGTAAGCAGCTTGGAAATATCTCATTTTCCACGCGGTCACAGAATGACTAATACTCGTAAGACGAGTATGACACAGTGTTAAGTTACTTCCGACAAAAAATCTGTTACCTAAATCACGCAAAATAATATTATACCTAGTTTTCCCTCTATAAGTATTTATTTTTTTAAGAAATTGCTGGGTGGCAGGAGTCATGTAAATAATAGTATATATCCAGTCGAAACCTTGAGAACCTTTACATCTTTATAATAATGCTATTAAAAACGCTTTTAATTTTCTATTCCTAAGAGGGTAAAAATTTAAAAAAATTGTCCCGGGGAAAGTGTTTATTTGTCCATGGTTTAATAATAAATCAATTAAATGACATGAGTTTTTTTTATACCACTACAGTGGCAGACAAGCATACGGGCCCACCAGATGTACCGGTGGTCACCGCAGCCTATGGACGTTTGCAACACCAGAGGCGCCACAATCGCGCTGCCGACTCTGTAAAAACCTTCTAAGTCCCCTTTTGAAGAACCCCATGAGTTTTTAAACTCTGGGGTAAACAGAAGGACTGGAAAGTACCTTAGGCTCCCACAAAACATAAAAAGAATCTGATTAGGTACAAACATTTATCTTCAAAGTAAGTTTCGACAAACGAACAGACAGCTATAAAATTACATTTAGAAGCGAAACATACGTTTTGCTACCATTTACCTCGTCTGAAATGGTTCATAAATTCATAATGACGGACGCTTATTAATTTTAATCTGCCCGTAAAATGTACAATGTGTTGTAAAAAAACGCCCCCGTAAACTTTGTCACATGCTTGTGAAGTTTAAAAGTAAAAAGTTGTCGAAGAGTTATTGACGGGTTGCATCTAAGTAGTTATTTTTATGGATTCCGTGCCCAATGAGTAAAAACGGGAGCCTATTCTTGAGACTTCATAGTCCGTCTGTCTGTCGATCCGTAACGATGTTATATCTAAGGAACCGTAACAGCTAGAGAGCTGAAACTTTCACAGATGATATATTTCTATTGCGCCTTTTTTTAGGTGAGGAAAGTCCTACAGGGATGTTATGTCGGACTCCCACCGACTAAAAATCACACGTATCCTAATTTCTATTCTATGCCTCTATAACAACTAATACTAAATTTTAAAATAATCACATTTCATGAGGGCTCCCATACAAGAAATGTTTTTAACGAAAAATTTTTACCGTTTTTGCAGCTTTTTTTATAGTGATGAAAGTCCTACAGGGATGTTATCTCCGTACTCTCACCGACTAAAAACCACACGAATCCTACCTATTCCTACTATATGCCCTGTAACATCTAATACTAAAATAAAAAAGAAATAATATTTCAGGAGAGCTCCCATACAAGAAACGATTTTTAACGAAAAATTTTTACCGTTTTTGCAGCTTTTTTTATAGTGATGAAAGTCCTACAGGGATGTTATCTCCGTACTCTCACCGACTAAAAACCACACGAATCCTACCTATTCCTACTATATGCCCTGTAACATCTAATACTACGAAAAATTTTTACCGTTTTTTGGTGCGGAACCTCCGTGCGTGAGTCCAACTCGCACTTCGTCGGGTTTTATTCTTTCGAGTTGTTTGTTTTAAAACACATGGTAATAATATAAATATTTTACTCCTATAAATTTCTTTACAAATATTAATTATAGGTATATCACTGGTGCACAGATTGCGACCCGACAAATACGGGTACCAATATATTTTTTGAAGTAAAACTTCTTTAGGCGCGACTAGGCAGTTACTCAGATTTTCTTTCTGACGGAAATAACGCAGAACGCTTAAATGAATGATATTAATATAAAATTTGATGCCGTCAATGGCAAAGAAGTTTTACATCAATCTAGCGTAAAGGTTACACGCACACACTTTTTTTATTATTTTATTAAAGTACACTGACACTTAAAATTAACACACACAATAGCCAAACTGTCGAGCAGTTTGACCCGCCTAATGGACAGGGTCGTCGCCGGCTGAAAAAGGTCGCAGGCAGGGACTGGACGCAGAAGGTGAGGAACCGTACCGTGTATTGTGGCGTGAATTAGGAGATTAAAGGCTATACCTATCCAGCAGTGTGCAGACCATGGCCCAGTCATGGTAAATCAGCCTATGCTGATTTGATTAATTGATATATATGCCATCGACTGAGTTAAAGAACATTTTTTTAAGAAATCATACATAGATAGGTACTATGTCAAATTTCTCTTTAAGAAACTTAATTTTCTTTGACAACTAAGGTGGCAGACGAACTTTTTGCAAATTCTTTGCATTCCTGGCGAAATTTAAGTGCTTTTAATATGTATTAGGATTAAGTATACGAAGAAAATGTTTTTTTTTTATTTTGACTTTGCATGGTAAGTAGATACCTTATTTCACTTATATTTTTTCAATGGGAGAACTCTCATGGCGCGATGCAGACGCTATGAAGGTAGCGCTGAAAACTTGCAATGCCGCAAAAATGCAATTTCTTTCGAGCTATCTCTGATATTCCTTATTATATGGCCTTAAGAATTTACAGCAGTGAAAGCTTATGTTTATTGGAATAAAAAGTTGTTGCTAAAAAAAGTATTAATTATTAGGGTTAAATTCAAGTCATGGTCATGGACTGGTATTCTTTTTTCCATCTTTCTGTGACCGGAATCGGCTAGATTTCCGATCATTATCTAATAATGTTCTTAAAAAAACCTACAAAGTTCTACTTTACAGACCTAAGAATATATTTGTTATAGAACAAACCAACTTAGAATACTTACCTACCTATAGTTTATTAAAGGACTAGCTGATGCCCGCAGCTTCGCCCGCGATGGCGCTGTATGTGAAATTTTGCTGAATTTTCTTTGTTATAAACCTCACGGAGCCCGAGACCTTTCCAACGAATGCAAAACCGTGGAAATCGGTTCGTGCGTTCCAAAGTTATAGCGTCAGGAAGGAAAACCCGACTTATTTTTATATAATAGATATACCTACTTAATAAGTTCTATATTTTAAGTTTTTATTTAAAGAAGTCACTATAAAAAGAAACAAAACCGACACATCAATTCTTTTTACAAAAAGTATCTACTTATCCGTTTCATCGATTTGAATTTCGAATACTACCGTTTAAAAAAAGAAGCCACCATGTTTATAAGTGCGTCGACGCATGCGCGGCACGATGTTTTATTGTTAACTGCACTTGTGCACCACGTGTGTTATCCTGCCATTTGTTATAATGATCATCTTTCTCTTTGTATAAATAATTATCGTAGAAAGACTTTTACTTACTTATTTTTATTCGTGTAACATGTTATGTCGCAATTAAATCGCATGTTTGTTTAAATTTTGCTTTGGCTTGTTATTATTTGAGACTGCCATTATTTGAATCAAACTAATTTTAGAAGGACTTAATAAGAATAGTCGTTAAAATATATGGCGGCGAAAAAACTCAAGGTATCCAATGATTTATAAAAACTATAGATACGTTATCAACACTGGAAAATGGCAACACGAAAAGAAGGTAATTACCTGACCTTCGTCGTGTGACGGAACAATCAATGTCGCGACTATACGATTTGCGAAAGTTCTATTAGCACTGTTTTATATTGTTTTTAAAGAAAATTCGTAAAAAACATGCCTTCATGTACCTTCAGAGGATGCATAATTGCACTAACTACACAGTAACTGACAAATATAAAAATGTGTCATTTCATGCGTAAGTTGTACTACAGAAATTATATTATTATTTATTTTTTTCGGAATGAGAAAATGGCGTCTAGCATAATGAATGCGCAAGGAAAATGTATTCTGTAGTCTGTGGTTTGACGCGACCCATAAGGGGATTTAGGGGAGATTTTGTACTAATGTTTTATTTCACTATTAGAATTTTTTTAATTTAATTATATTTCTATAAAAATTTAGTAGAACAAATTAATAATATGTTAACATTATTAAAATGATTTAAAGTACAAAAATTTGAATTACTTACTAGGTAGATACTAAATTATTACTTATTAAATAAATGTTTTTTATGGCATAGTTAATTTTGATTTAATGACTTAAATTACGATAATAATAACTAATCTGATAAACTGCATTAATATTTTATAAATTAAAATATTACCTACTTTACCCGTAAATAAATTAAAGATAATGTCTCAGTAAGTGCATCTATGTATGGTAAGGCGGCATCCGTTCCCTTCGAGTGTCACCATACGACTTTATACCTCTTGCGGGTAAGGGTACCATTGTTTGGGCTGAACTTGTAGGCTAGATTCTACTTTACAACTATTTGTTCCACCTAGCTGATTTTCCCGCCTAGGCTAGCTTGCAAGGCTAAGGCTGATTCCAGCCTCTCAAGTGAAGCCAACAAATTTGTCCCACCAAAATGTATTCGACGATGAAATCAAACTTCATTCATATCAGCAGGTGAAACAGACTTAGGTCTTAATCTCGGCGGGAGTCTTTTACTTACCTACTTAAATAAGACAATAAAAAACCGGCCAAGTGCGAGTTGGACTCGCCCATGAAGGGTTTCGTAGCAGCAAGTAACATAATATAAAAGTTCTTATTGTTCGTTGTAACTTTGATTGATGTTTTAACACGTTCGCAGTGGTAGTGATTTTTCTAACCGAAAGAACAATGGCAGAAAATTGTCTAATAATTTAAAAAACGCCCATAAAAATGAGTTACGCCAAAGTAATTAATTGTTTATTTTGTGATTTTACTAGCATCTAAATGTTCAAATAAAAGCCGGCGTAAAATCTACATTTTAAAAGATTTTCAACGATTATTCACAGCCATGAGGCGTGTGAGCTAGCCAATCAAACCGTGCGTTCGTACCTTGTCAGTTTGACATGACAGATTACAGAATACTCCGCGCTTTTTGTCGAAAGTGTTGTTTTGTTTGTTTTTTCTGATTTTCTTTAACTTTATTGACCCTGGACTGTTTTATGGACTCTGATTATTTCCTCGTGTGACTAGTGCGTGCCCAAAGGACTCTTGATATACCTTTTGAGTGACCTTGTGCTATTCCCTACTGGACTGTTTATTTGTGAATTGGATTTGTTGTTCATAGATAATGGAAGATCGTGGGAGACAATCGAATCGAGGCCTACGCGCATTGTTTGTGTTAATTGCATTATATGTGTGAACATATTGCGCCGATTTGAAATGTTATACAAGTGAAATAAAAGAAATGAAAAAATAGTGGTTTTATTTTTCTTTCATGACATGACTCTCAATCATATTGGCAACAAATCTATTATATGTACCTACTAAAAGTTTCTAACAACAGTTAGATCTGTAGCAACTTGTTTACCTACTGCACGTACTATTTTATATAGGTAAGTACTAGATTTTTTATTAGAGTTAGTCAAAACGTGTAGGTATACATTCAATAAAATAATAGTTCTGACATATCAGTATGACCATCACGAAACACTCCAGTCGGTTACAATACTAGTAGTCTGTAGTCACCATAGTGTTTGAACATTTATATGTATAGGTAAGTAGGTATGGCGGGACTAAGTATGACAACATAACCTAACGATAAATATACAATATCTTTATTTTCCGGCTTTCTCGATGGAAAATGAATTCATTTATGGAATCTACTCGCAAAACTGAAACGTTTGACATATTTTTCACTTATGTGCGCTCATCTTTTATGTCAGACAATTGCTAGTATGGAAAACTGCCATTGTTCATTGCGGTTTATGACGTATTAAAAAACTACCAGCTCTATCTCGTTCAAACCAATTTTCGTTGGTAGTTTTTATGGCAATGTACATCATATCTTCTTTTTAGATTTATCATTCTCTTAGTTTAGAAGTTAGACGGGGGGGGACACACACACACACACACACACACACACATTTTTCCACTTTGTAAGTGTCTCTTGCGCAAACTATTCAGTTTAGAAAAATATGATGTTAGATAACTCAATAGCATTTTTGAAGACCTATCTATAGATACCTTACACGTATGGTTTTGATGAAAAAAAAAAATTGAGTTTCAGTTCTGAGTATTAAAAAATAAATAAATTACTGCTATTAAATTTACTGCTTTTTTTCTAGTTTTACATAAGAATCTTAATGCGGTTAACAGAATACATCTAGTTACCAAGTTTCAATATCATAGGCCTTATAGTTTCGGAGAAAAGTGGTGTGACACACGGACGGACAGACAAACGGACAGACAGACAGACATGACGAATCTATAAGGGTTCCGTTTTTGCCATTTGGCTACGAAACCCTAAAAACAGTGGCCAAGTTAATAAAAAAAACTGCCATTACTCATCATCCCAATAGGTCTGCAATGTCCTTGGTTGTATGAATTGTTTGCTTGCGCGGAACGCTGCCGAATCTTTTTATATCTGTGACCCATTTTACTACCTAACTAGATACCTACGAAAAATATTGTGGTTTTACATTGAGCTTATCGATAATATTATTAACTGAGTTTAGTTTATCTAGGCCGCACATTTTTAATGAGAAATGCTTACACTTGTTGCGGTGATGTGGTTCTCAAAGTTGGACTATTTGAATGTTAATAAAATCTTTACGCGTTTTTAACGTATAGTAGAACTTCATACGTATATCATACTTGCCTTAACCAGACACATGCCTCGGGCTTCCGAGGCATGGGTTTAGTCGGTTCGAGGCAGTTTTATTCCATTTTGGCAGAGAAGTATAACCACAGATTAATAAATATTTACTACGTAATCGTAACGTAACTGTTATAATCTCAGAGTTCAGGGAGTCAGTACGCATTCGGTAGTGTAACCGCCTGCCGCGCTGAAGTTCCGGGTTCGATTCCTGGGTTGGTCCAAATATTTGTGTGATTCACAAATGTTTGTTTCGGAGTTTGAATGTTGTCTATATATAAAGTATATATAGTATATATAATACTAGCTGACCCGCGCAACTTAGTTTGCGTCACATAATAGAGTATATAACCCGTTCCCGTTGCATTTTTGATTTTTTTTTTAAATGTGATAAACGAAGAACCGCTCGACCAATTTTGTGCAAACTTCACATAAACCATCTACTAAACAGTCCGAACAAAGCCTAAACATTTGGTTTGGATAGGTGAGCCCGTTCTTGAGTTATAAAATTACAACGAAAAGTGGCATTGATTTTTATATATATAGATATGGGTATTTAGAAATATATAAGTATGTCTATCAGTCGTGTAGATCTCATAGAACAAGCATATACTTATCTAATATTATATTTGCTTTATTTCGGCTAGATGATGTCGTGTGTCAAATATTTTTTAGAGTTGACTTTAAAATTCTAGATTTTTTCTGTACCTACGCGTAAAACGAATAAACACATTGTCATTGTCCTGGGACATCCTTCCGAGGGCTTACCCGGGGCTCCCAACCATAGGCTGTTGGGCGTTACGTGAGGTTATTTAGTCGGTAGGAGTCCGGCATAACATCCATGAGAATTTTTTATTGAACTGTAGATAAGTACGGTGAGTGATAGTGCAATGAGTATGACATTCTAAACATTTTCCCAGATTCAATGGTCAGCTCCTTTTTTCTCTCTTAAACTTCCGTCCCCTATTCCACTTCACTAGGCATGGAATTTCAATAAAATATTTTAATCGGTGTCTGCCTACATAATAAGGGCAACTTTAATTTTCTAGGTTTGAGGGTTTTGGCAGGGTGGTTGATAGATCAATACCTTTAATCTTTACTTACTTTGTGTAATAATTTGCACAATTATATAGTGAGACTAGCTGTGCCCGCGACTTCGTCGGCGTGGAATGTAATAAAATAATTTAGTTTATTTAGTTTTTTTTTTGTTTTTGGATTTTTTTTTCTAAAATAAAAGATTTTTTCTAAATTAAAAGTGGCCTTAGTTACTCCTTATTACATAAGCTATCTGTCAGTGAAAGTCCCGTCCAAATCGGTCCAGCCGTTCCAGAGATTAGCCGGAACAAACAGACAGACAGACAAAAATAAAAAATATATATATTTTGGTATGTGCACCGTATATACATTCATATGCATGTAGTAGAAAGCGGTTATTTTAATATTACAAACAGACACTCTAATTTTATTTATTTGTATTAATGTATTGTATGTATAGATGTAAATAGAGAAAGTATATTAAAGTACAGTTGAGTACCAGTGATCGTCGCGGTGGTACACCAAATTAACACACTCGTGCGCGTCAGGGCAACTCAACTGTGGCCTGCATTTTGAATTGGCTATTAAAATAAATACACAAACAAATTTATAGTTTGTTAATTAAATGCGATCTCATAATTATTGTAGTCTGAGATTGTGCTGCGGAAAAATTTTCATAGTTAATAGGATTATTACAGGTAGGAACTTTATTTTTTAAAATTTAACTTAATACGTCTCACAACTTTTTCACACAATTTGAAAATGACGCATATAAATTGATGTCTAAAACACAACACAACAAATTACGCAGTTGGAGTTTAAGGATTGTAATAAATCAAAAAATAGCTCATGTGCCTTTTTTGTAGGTCAGTTACTATTAGGAGATATAAATAGGAGATTCGCTGTATTATTGGGATTTTCACAGAAACTTCAAGCCTTCTTCCGATTGGAAATCCCTTTTTACACAAAGCACATTATATCTAAGTTCATAAAATAATGCTTTTATTTTGCTGTCTTTAATCAATAATTACAATCGGTCTATATCAGTACTGCCCGTTCGCTCTAACTTTGCCGCTCGGCTCTATACTAAAGTCGAATTTTTAACTAGACGAAGTAAATTGACAGCAACTAATGTCACTTCTTCTTGTAGTGTTGCGTATTTTCTATGACGAAGTGACATTAGCTACTGTCAATTTACTTCGTATAGTTAACAATTCGGGTATACGCCTCTACGCCAGCGGCAAAGTTAGAGCGAACGGGTAGTACACTGCTGAACGCTGTCCTTACCCAAATTTTACCACAAACCACTGAATGACCACACTTTTATTTGGCAGGCGACTTCAAATCATATTCTTGATGAAATTAACTTATAAATTTTTGTATACCATTTTAATCAGACGCCATTTTTGAAGTCAAACAGCGACCCGAGGTGTATAACCCCTGGCGTAGGTACAAAATGTAAGCGCACGCGCACATGTGGACACACAGAAATAAACACAATACTTAGTGTTAGTAGTAATTGTGCCACACGCCCGTACAAAAAGACACCACATCTTTTTTTTGTATAAATAAACACCCTTTGAAAAGTCCGTAGATAATACTACTGAAGGATTTTTTTGTTTATATAATGTATGAAGTCTGTTAGATAAATATTATAATTAATTGTTGGTAGGGTATGGTTTGTTTTATAGTCATTGATTGGTTTTCGTCAAACTTATATTGAAATGGAGGAGCGTTGTCGGACAGAGCTTATGTAGTAGCTATTATCATTTATTGAATCGGGGCTGCTGGCTGTGATTGTATGCGACATGCTGAAAAATAGATTCAAAGGCTCCATTTTCTGTACTTTCTGTGGGTTTATTTATTTAAGAGCCTACCAGATGCCAAATTGTTAAAAGAAGATAGAAGATATACATTTTAGCGTGCAAGAAAGAGAGAGATGCGATCGGTTTTTGTGCGCTTTTAACGAAATAAATTAATTATAAAAAAACTAAAACCAAATTCAATATGAAGAAACACTGCTCTAATGCAAATGAAGATTTTACTGTTGTCTTTCTTATAAATATTTTATACTATGTAACTTAAGGTAAACGCAGCTATTAACGACCCATCGAAAATTCGCAGGTATTACCGATCCATTTCATTAACCTGCAATTTTTACGTTACTGGAACAGTTTATGCTATAGACATTTGACGAAATACGCACATTTGTTCATTGAGTGTCGCAAATACTTACGTTAGTGTGCGTGGCATTCCGGGAAAGAGACGAAATTCGTTTGTTTCTATGACAATAGTAAACTTGCCGATCGTGTGGTACAAATTCTTAATCTTACTGATAAGCACACCAAAACTTCGTTTAACAGTTTTTAAAGAATTGTATGAAACCTATGATTGTTCTGTATTATTGAATGTGTTCATTTAGATGTGAGGTCTGAATTTCTTACAGTATTTCATAAAGTTTGATTAATTAAATATTATAAAACTTCACATTTAATTAAAGCGGTAATACCTTCAATTATTTTAATAGTAGCAGCTATTGCCGACTCATGGGCCGGTGATTGCGATGCATATTAAATTTTGTTTTACCTCTTTCTCGTCGATATGTGACAATAAAGCAATTACACTCGAGAGCAATGAATCCGGGTCACTTAAAGAATGTTAAAAATCTCGGAAACTAAAAATGATAGGTTAATGCAATAAATTGTATTTAATAGACAATGTAATACTCCTTAAATGAAAGTAAAAAAAATATGAGTCACCATACATTTTATTAACACAAAATTACATAAAGAAAAAACTGCTGATCTCTCCTTAAAACAAAAATAGGAAACATGAAATTTTTGAACTTTATTACGATTTTCTTGAATTTTAATACTTCGTATTGCCTCCTCGTGCTTCCATTACTGCGTTTACGCGGTTTAGCATGCTGTACACCAAGTTCCTTATACGATTTTGGGGAATATTCTCCCATTCCTCTGTGAGAGCAATTTTGAGCTCACGAAGCGTGATTGGGGGAGGGTTTCGTTGTTTTACGCATCTGCCTAGCTCGTCCCAAGCATGCTCGATCGGGTTGATATCCGGGCTGCGCGCTGGCCACTCCATACGAGTAATGTTCATCTCTTGAAGGTAGTCATTCACAATCCTACCTGTATGAGGTCGGGCATTGTCATGCATAAATATAGCATCCTCACCTAAATTGACCATAAATGGACCAACGTGATCATTGAGGATTTCTTCCACATATCTTACGCTAGTTAAAGAGCCGTTTTCTATGATCACCAGCTCTGTGCGACTTTCAGAAGAAATTCCGGCCCACACAAGTACAGACCCACCACCGTAGGCTACTTTTTCTTCGATGCATGCTTGCTTGAATCTTTCCCCTGGTCTTCGATACACTCTGTGTCTTCCATCGTGCTTGTAGAGCATAAATTTTGATTCGTCGGAGAACATAACTTTTGACCAATCTTCAATACTCCAATTTACGTGGCTCTGGGCATACCTTAGTCTCGAAATACGATGCCCACGCTCCAGTTTAGGGCCGTTTGCAGGTCTAAGGGGTTTTAAGTTAGATTCAGCAAGCCGACGTCTTACTGTCCATGCACTTGGGTTACTTCCTCCGAGGCGTCGAAACTGATTGGTGAGTTCAGTTCCTGTGAGAAAGCGATTTCGAAGCATGGTGTTCACCAAGTATCGGTCTTCTCGTGCTGTGGTACACCTGGTTCTGCCCGTTCCTGGTCTGCGTAGGTTAGAACCAGTTTCTTCGTAACGTCGGAGAACTCTTTGTACTGTTGACAGCGACACACCGACAGTCCTGGCTGTATCGCGCTGACTCCGGCCGGTTTCCAGCATTGTAAGTATTCTGGTGCATTCTTCAGGCGTAAGCGACATAATTTCAGCTTGATTAATGAATATAGAGCACTATCAACATGGTTTATGTACCCACATAAATGACAGATTACAAACAAAAGCAACACCAAATGCTGTAATTTCGTAGTTCCATCTTCGAAAGTGGCCCTTTTTCAAATTTGATTTTTTTATGATATAACTTTACAATTACTAAGAAGTTTTAATACCTTCATTTAAGGAGTATTACATTGTCTATTAAATACAATTTATTGCATTAACCTAGCATTTTTATTTTCCGAGATTTTTAGGATTCTTTAAGTGACCCGGATTCATTGCTCTCGAGTGTATTTTAATATGACATCTTAATCTAATACAGTCAGCCTTTGTAACACACAATTACCGATCTATACTATTTGGTCTAGTTTTCTTATTTAATCGTTTTCTGTTTACTACGAAATACAACTTTAATCATTCATTGTCATTATAAAGGAGCATTATAAAATTACTTTTTATTGCATTACAATGTTTGTATTAATTATTATTATTTGCAACATTATTTATTTAAAATCTCTGCTATGGCTACAAAAATCAAATAAATACATATAATCTACTTTTTATGAGTCGGCCATACAATTTCGTAATTATGTATTATATCGACTATTACCGATCTATATGAGTCGGTGATAGCAAGTACGGGAAGCTATTGCCGATTCTATACAAATCCTGGTCGTTTATGTAACAAAACACTAGTTTAATGAAATATAAGCTTATTATCCAAACAATATTTTGAAAATAAAAAAACCATAAAAGCTCTTTTACAACATAATGTCTTAGTCAAATGGCATGGACCAGAGTATCTAAGTGACTTTTCCTATGTAGTATAATATGAAAGTGTATGAAAGGTAGTATGAAAGGACTAGAGCAAACCTACATGATTTTCTGCAAAAACACCATAATGTGTTTCTTCTTAATTAAACAAAATACCTGCCTGTACATTCTTCTTGTTTTTAACAGTCGGTAATAGGTTCATAAAAATCGGTAAATAGCTTCATAGCCTTTCGTATGGGTCGGGAATACAAACAATGGACTTGATCACTTAATTATTTTTTTATTTTATAAGTATTGTGTTTAAGGGCAAATTAGGGCTTTAAACATAAACTAGACAAACTAAAGTTTCATATAAAATCAAAACATTGGGTGTGAACTCAATCACCATTCTTAATAACTATCATCAATTTTAAAATTGTCTTAACAGGGTCGGTAATACCTGCATTTACTAACGTACGAGATCTAGCTTAAAATTTCACGAAATCGAGGTATTTTCAACCCAAAAATCTATCGAGGATTTTATCAGTAATCGTGTTTCGAGCCTAGAGCGTTTTAAGTTCATGAACTGAGGTTGTCTGTGTTCAAATTTTAATTCAGCAGACCTCACTAGTCCTGAGATCTAGATCAAAGTAATAGTCTATTTGGCGTCATATGGACTCTTAAGTAATTTTGCCAGTACTTTAGGTAATATGCATTTCATAATATTGGATTAAACTTTAAATAGTACATTTCGCAGCAGTAGTAGCATCTTTGGTAGTAGTCGATGCTCTCGTAGCCCCGCTGGTTCAGTGTTCATTATACTATCACAGCAGTAAGCAACTTTCACTATGGCTAGTCTTTAGATGGTTTAACACCACGTGAACACATTGTGTTGGTTCTGCTTGTTAATAACATGACTCGTTGGTCTAGGGGTAGTAGGTATAGTGCGACAGCTGATCACGAAGTGCTGGGTTCGTGACCCAAAATGAAAGAGAGAGAAAAAATCCTTTATCTGATAGGCTATGAAACACGATTTTGACTGTATGTCTGCATACTGCATGGTTCCATCAGAAATTCTGGACAGCCAGCTACTAGTACAGCCAATATACATACTCACTCATTTTGAGTTTACTAATAAATTGATAAGATTTTCTTGTTTGTAATGTAACAACTCATAAAGTAAAAAACTACTACTACTAAGTAAACAAAAGTCTACTGTAAGTATAAAGATTTTAAAAAGCCTTCACATTTAAATCAAGCTATCCAGTAATAATGGTCTATGTATTATGATGCTACTACCCAAGGGAGTGCAGTAGTCAATTCCCAGCATTAATATGCACTAGCTGACCTCATCAGCGAATGCGAATAATTTTTCCCCGTTTGTAAAACAGTTTTCATTGATGCTCCGGTCATATTCGTCTTAACGAGGTGTAATTTTATTATACCCACCTTCTTCAATAAATGGACCATCGAAAGGTAAAAGAATTTTTAAAATATTTTGTAGGTAAGCAGTTTTTGAGATCTTAGCGTTCAATTAAACAAACTCTAGAACTTTATAATAATATTATTTTAACTATTATTTTGATTGTCTCGTTGGTCTTGAGGTCGAAATGTGCGACTGCGGATCACTATGTATAAATTTTTGTCTCGAGAGTCTGGGTGTTTGTATGTATGATAAGTATGCATATAAAAGTAGGACATATTAATAAGTATTAATATCCGTGGTCTATAAAGATACAGCCAAATTCTTTACAAATGAGGCTTAAGGCGTCGCTCGGGGCACTACCCTTAACAAAAGCAGGTTAATCCTAGCTTACTTTGGGATCAGATAGCGTTATGTGAAATGTCCGTAAATATTAATTTGATTTATTTCTTGTTAAATTAATATTTTAAAACTGTTTGTTTGTTTGTAGCAAATAAGGACGTGACGTGTGTTCAGTGGGTGCTTCGCGGTTCGTAGTACATATATGTTTAGGTACCACAAGCTGTACCGTACAGTTAGTTTGCTAAATTATGTTCTCAGAGGCATCTTAAATAAACATTCTGAAATCAATCTTTGAAAAAGTTGAAGCCTCTAGTCTAAAGCAAGGGGAAATGTTGAAATTAATTTGTACTTAGCAACGGTAGATACTAATATATAAAATTAATTTGTACTTAGCAACGGTAGATACTAATATATAAAATTAATTTGTACTTAGCAACGGTAGATACTAATATATAAAATTCTAAAATTAAAAACTAAACGTGAGTCGGAATCGCGCACGGAGGGTATTTACCGTGTCATAAATACAGCACAAAAATCGCATTTCAGAAAAAGAAAACATTTTTTTTAGTAGTAGTAGTAGTAGTTTTATTTATCCATTTTCGGATAGGCAAAGGCAATTTGAGCCATACAGCCTAGTCTTATATTTATTATATCTTCATTTTTCAAGTCACAGTCCTCGTCCTCTAAGTCTAGTCAAAGTCAAGTGCAGCCCTAAGTCAAAGTCAGTCTTCTCTAGTAAAGCGGTGGTACTTTACTAAAAGTGTCTCTGGAGTTTGTCGAGAAATGGAAGAGTCACGTTTCACTGCGTTTTATTACTTTCCAACACTTGTGCACTTTGTCGAACTTTTATGCTTAAAAATCCACCACTTTTACTCATAAAACACTCGAAACACACTAATTTTGGAAAATTTTCAACGGAGTAGTCCGCATGTCTCCGATTTCGCGCGCAAACTCCTCACATTTTTTTTAGTTTTTAGTAATTTTTGTTATTCTTAGTGACACAAGCAGAAGTACATCCTCTGTAAAAACTTCAATGGATGACAGTCAAACGGACTCAGAGTTTAGTAATCTGTGCTCAGGACACAAAGTACGAAACCCTAAAAATGGAAGACCCTAAAATGGAAGATCCTAAGATGCTGTCTTTTTACATGACTCTGTCAACAACAGTCTTCTGTGTATAATATTTGTTGTTACCTCATATTTTGTAGGGTTTAACATTCTAACTATAGTCTGGCCATAACTGCTGTGCACTCCATGTTGTCGATGATTTTGATCTTGGAGTTATCAGAAGAAAAATTCATCAGTTTTAAAAATGTAAACTGATATCGTAAGATTTGTCCAACGTGTATTAATCGCATGTGTACTCATGCTCTTTTTTCCCCGGCTCCCACCTAGCCGCGCATACCTCAGAGAGTGCACAGCAGTTTTGGCCAGACTAAAACTAAACACGATATATGATTGCAATCTTTTCAGCTTATGTTATTTCAGTAACACAGTCACGCTGTAAACATCTCAATCTAGGAAATAAACACATTCAAAGCGCATTAAAAAAAACACTCTCACGTGTTTCGTGTGACAACACCAAATCATTGCCACATGTCCAATCATTACTCATCTCTTTAACAAAAACTACTTTAAAATAACACTAAAATCTCAAAAAATACTAAATTAACCCCTAACTTTCCATTTCGAATTGAAATGACATTTTTTTTTCTCGTAAAAAGAAAGACACAAAAAATCCATCTTACGTTCTTAACCCATTCGTAAACATGTGTGGACAAAAAGTTTTTTTTTTCATTCGAGTTCAGTAACCAGATATGAATTAAAAAGTACAGTTATTTTAGATTTTTTGTCGGTTCACTGGTTTTTAGACGTACAACTCCAGTTATAATTAAGAGCCACATGTCAAATTAGAGTCGCACATGAGTCGATGAATATAAACATCGATAGCGTTGTGAACTAGAAAATGTTAGCTTTGGAAAGCAACTGGGAAGATGATCAGATACTGAGGAAGCATAATATGTAAGAAGCTATGTAAGTGGCTGATAAATGGTTGCTTCTATGACTTAAATGATTTTTTGGACAAAAAAGCATGTTAATGTATGTCAGCAAAATAGAGGACACTGTATTAAATATTTAAGAACTATATATTACGAACCTGTTTTAAGCAAAAAAAGAACTTTGAACTTTGAAGAAGTTTAGTATTCGATTGGACAATGCAAAAGTTTGTGACTATTAAATGTATGGTTATATAGCTGTGTGGATGTTTGTTACTCTTTTATTCTCCAAGGGCTGGACAGATTTGACTGACATTTGGCACAGCGATAGAAATTATAAGAATATTTTCACGATTTGTGATCTATCATTCTCCATGCATCATCTACCTAGACTCCACTATCTTGACAATCCCTATGAGGAGTAAATCTAAACGCGTTTATGTAGATTATTGTTTCAATTTCCTTTTATTTCTCGACGCAATAAGTAGATACTTTTAAAGAAGTGTTCTTTCAACCGATTTTAACATAAATTTGGCATATCATGGTGCAAATGGGACATGTGTAGTTACAGTTGTATTTATAAGACTAAACTTCGCAGATTGTAAACAATAAAATATAGCTTTATCGGAATATCTTTTGTCTAGTGTAACAATAATTATAAACTTTATAGGTACTTACTGCAGAAAATATTAAAAAGCAATTCCAAAATCGAATGTTTGTCGATAAAAATAGTGTAGCTGTAAATCTGTCACAGGCACATCCCTATTACACTTGTTTCGTATCATAAATCAAGCGGGCGCGCGCATACGACGTATCGATAATATTACACCACATTTCAGTAATAGTTTCTTATTATGATCTATTCAGCCTGCAACCCTTTTGATGCTTTAAAAAATGTGATCGTAGCATCATATTACTTAGTGTTCTCTAAATGATCATTGCGTTGAGCATCATAAGATACGGCAAATCCTAAAGTGGTGGTTTCCCCTTTACAACCTCGAGTTCTTCAAGCCGAGAATGAAGAAGCACATCGCAGGGCCGCCGACTTAATTACAAAAGTCGTATGGACTGCGAGAATGGCTCCCAATCTCTAGATGTTTGATCGACTTCCCATTGGGTGGGCATCGTCAATTTGGCGAGCTTGACATTTTCCATTCTTTGGAAGGCATGCTCAGCCATTGAAATTGGGGTCCTAGTAACAAGGTGCTATAATAAGCTGCTTGAAGAATTTCGACACCAGGCGTCCTCAATCAGCCCCGTCCGTTTCAAAATCAGATCACAGGCTCACACTACTTTTTGTACGGCTTTGACTTTCTTTCTTTCACTCATTAAGGTTGTGGAATGATCTCCCTGCCTCGGTATTCTCAAACACCTACGTTATGGGGTTCTTCAAAAGGGGTCTTAGAAGGTTTTTACAGGGTCGACAATACGAGTGTGGCGCCTCTGGTGTTGCAAACGTTCATAGGCTGCGGTAACCACCAGTCCTACTGGTGGGCCGTAAGCTAGTCTGCCACCTTAGTGGTATAAAAAAAATACAGTAGAAACTCGTTTATCCGGCCCTCAGTTATACGGATTCGCGATTATCCGGACTACCAAGCGCGACCAATTTATATGTCTACCCGCAAGTCGAATTTATGCAAGCATGAATGTGTGCCCCGCGCGTTTCGTTATTGTTTTAGTTCGTTTGCAACTGTGACTCCGCTCTGACGTGCGTGTCACCTCTACATACTAACATGTCAAAGCGTAAGAGAGTGGTGTTATCGCTTAAAGACAAAATAAATATTATTGATTCATTAAAAAAAGGAGAAACCGGCCGTAAGTTAGCTCATAAGTATGGTGTAGGTACGAGTACATCCACGTTAAGTGATATTAAGAAGAATACCGATTCAATTTTGTTGTACACCTGCAAATTAGATAGTGAAGACGGGAGTAAAATACCGGAAAATGATGAAGAGACCGACAAATGAACTTTAAGAAGAAGCTCTGTATTGTTGGTTTTTACAAAAACGATCAACTGGGCAACCTATATCTCGACCTTTGCTCTGTGAAAAAGCATTACAGTTAAATAAACAATTAGGCGACGATAAATCGTTTGTGGCAAGTAACGGATAGTTGTACAGATTTAAATCACGTCATGGAATTCGTGAATTGGAAATACAAGGTGAAAAAATGTCAGCTAATGTAGATGCAGCAAACACTTTTAAAGATAATTTTAAGAAGAAATTGAATGAAAATAACTATAGTACTACAAATTACCTACGTGGGACAAAATATAACTGCTGAACCATGAGCATCAGCATAAGACTAAAGTCACACTACAAGATCCTCGTTTAGTGCTAAGTGTCAAGTGACTTGTTAACCTTATAGGCACCTTACGACGACCATTTGTTTTGCCGATCTTCGTTTGTTTTTTCGATCTTCATTTGCTGTATGATAATAAATTCACTACTTACATGTACCTACCTTTATTCGTGTAATGAAACTACTGGGATACGACGAAACAAGGTAACAGTTCCATTCCACTACTGGGATTTAAAAAAATCCAGTAGTTCCATCATGGAACTATGCAATGGAACTACTGGGATACGACGAGCTAGAAGCGTCGCGTCGGCAATGTGGCCGCTGTGATAGGTAATACTACCACAATGGTTGGTTACTATCACAATGATGGTTTAAATGACACATAATTATAGTAACGTCTAGCCAAACGACTTGCATAGTTAGTGACTTGATCTTAGCGAACAGACGCATTACGTATGTATGCGTCTCCTAGCGAAAAATCGCATTACGTACTACCCGTTCGCTCTAACTTTGCCTCTGGCGTAGAGGCCTATACCCGAATTGTTAATTAGACGAAGTAAATTGACAGTAGCTAATGTCACTTCGTCATAGAAAATACGCTACATTGTATGAAGTAGTGACATTAGTTGCTGTCAATTTACTTCGTCTAATAAAAAAATCGACTTTAGTATGGAGCCGAGCGGCAAAGTTAGAGCGAACGAGCAGTAGGTGTGTATGCGTCTCCTGTGGAACAGACGCAATACGTACGTATGCGTCTCCTAGTGAACAGACGCATTACGTATGTATGCGTCTCTTCGCTAGGATCAAGTCACTAACTAACTATGCAAGACGTTATGCCCGCCTTCCACTGCGAGCGAGTCGGACCCATTACGGACTCCGCTATACTCGTAACGACGATTTTCATACATGTCCTTCCACCAAAGCGGACATGAAATGTATCGAAAATCATCGTTACGAGTATAGCGGAGTCCGTAATGGGTCCAACTCGCTCGCAGTGGAAAGCGGGCATTTGACTAGCAACTAGCTATGCACAGTTTTTATCGTTCTGTCGAAAAAGCGTGACTATATTTATGTGTCATTTAAACTTTGTACATAGGTATAATCATAGAATTATAACGCATAGAAACCCAATACGCGCGAGCGACGTGAAGCCATTTCATGGCAGCTGATACCGGCTGCCTACATCAATCGGCGCTTTAGTACCGTTCATCTAGCGTCAGTGCAAAGAGCTCGCGTAATTTTCGTCTAAAAATGACGTATTGTGCAGTGAAAGGATGCCGCAATTCATCTGAAAATTGTTCCAAACACCTAAAGATCACATTGCATAGGTTAGTACTGCAAAATATGTAACATTTTTGTTTAAAACTCCTCATTTAAAGAAACAAAAATCGTACATTTTAGTGACGTCATTTTCATAGACGGTGTTGCAAGCATTGAGAATAAAATTTTCCCACATCTTCTCTTATTTGCTTCAATATCGGTTTTAGGAACTACATATGCTTACGCCTTTAGAAGGGGTAGGCGGAGGCATTATATACGCCCATATTTCACCTTTTTAGAATTTGTTCCACGTAATAGGGGGTGAGCCGTAATGCCGTGTTGAGATGACGCAGGTTGTGGCTGCCTGCTGTTGAAATTTTTCAAGTCCGCCTCAAAAGGCCTTCAACTTTGCTTAATGACTGCCATTTTACTGGCAACCGGAAACAACAGCTTAACAGCCTTCCGAAGCACAGAAACGCTCAAATAAATTTCACAAAGTGGTCACATGGATGGTCACCCATCCAAGAACTAGCCATAGTGAAAGTTGCTTACTGCAGTGATCGTTTACAGATCACTAAGTACGCGGGTCCACAAGCGCTTCATATCTGCTTGAATAATTTTATTTGCAAAATTTTGTGGGTGTGTACCACATAATTTAGTAAAATATTGTGATTAAAACAAGTTTATTAATTAAACTAGCTGACCCTCGCAACTTCGTTTACGTCACATATGGTCCATGAAAGGAGAGGTATTTCTTAATCAGATTCCTATCAGCGTGTAAAACTGCCCTGTTTATTATAAAACCATTCAGTCCGCGCCGAAGGCGTTTTACAATAGTAATTGTTTTACAATAGCCTAAATCATTAAGCTCTTTTATGACTAAGCCAACATGCCAGTTTAGATTTACCCTTACATTCAAAGAAACCCTTGAATTCTAGGTTTAGCGAAAGTTGAGATGCCTCTAATTTCTGAACTACGAAATTCTCAATGATGAAACTTATGTGAAACAATACTAAAAGCATTCCCTTTCTGACACTAAAAAAATATTTGAAATCGGACCACGCGGTGAGAACTTACAGCTGAAAAACCATTTTATCTTTCATCCCCTCTCCCGCAGGGACCGCGAAAATTTTCGGGATCAAAAGTATCCAAGAACCTTCCTCGGACTATAAGTTTGGAATGTACCAAGTATCATTCAAATCGGTTCAGTAGTTTCGGCGTGATACTTATTCGGGATACAGACAGACAGACAGACATGAAATTTTAAAATTACATATTCGGCTTCACAATCGATTACAGAACGCCCTACAATTGAAATTTTCAAAATATCTTCCATGTACAGACTCTCGACCCTCAACAGTTTTATTATGAGTTTAGATAAGTAAGGTAAGCCTTCGGAAGGATGTCCCAGGGCTCCCGGAAGACTTAGGCAACCACCTTGGCCTTGCCTAGAGGGTTCAGGTGCTATCCCGCCACTTGGGGAAGGGGTTAGAGTTAGTTATTATTTCACCACCATGAATGCTTCTGGAAAAACGTCGAGTAGCCAACTCGTCCTTCTCAGGCCCTCGGTCAGGGAGGCCGGTAGTAATAATATATTACTTACTACCACAGTTCGAAATACAAAATATTACTGATTTCAGAATTTGTTGGTATAGTGGCAGCAGAAATACATCATCTCGGAAAATTTCAGCTCTATGGCTATTACGGTTTCTGAGATAGAACCTCGAGATAGACCGACAGACAGCGAGACGGACAGCTTAACCTTATAAATAGGGTTCCTTATTTACACTTTGGCTACGGAACTCTTAAAGTATATATATGTCTACTAGTAAAAACTTAAACTGTTTATTATAAAGAAAGAAAGAAAGTGTTTATTCATGGCCCAATCTACATGATATTATTATACTGGTTAGTAAGTCGTTTTACACTTAAGTTTTTAATGGAGCATTTTTTAAACTACATATTCATAAAATATGGGAGACTATCTGCCTACCCCGCGAAGAGTATAGCATATAGATAAATAGAGTTAAATGTTAAATTAAATGTATACAAAGAATTTAATTTTTTCCCATTTATAGGGTAAATTTTATTTCCTAGCAACATTTTCTGTAAGCTTGTGTGAGTGTCGCCGAGTATAAAGACGAGTAGTTTACACCTACATTAATATTGGTTCGGCTTCGCGGGCTCGTACGTATAACTGAGCGACTCTCAGTCTATGTGATACAAGTCTATGGGTATAATTATAATACTATTGCTTCAAAATGAAATATTTGTACCTACCTAATAAATTTATTTTCTTTTAGCTTTTTGTAGTTTCACAATGCCTGGGGCTATCCTTCCTAGACATACCCGGGACTCTCGGTCATAAGCAGATAGTAGAGCACCGTGTGGTTTTAGCCGGTAGAAGTCCGACATAACATCCATCCATGAGGATTTCCACACGAGCAAAAATAATGATATCGGATTCTTTTTTTTTAACGTGAGGGAAAATCCATCATGGATGCTATACCGACTAAAAAACCTCACGTAACGATCAACAGCCTATGGTTGGGAGCCCCGGGTAAGCCCTCGGAAGGATGTTCCAGGAGGTATCGAATCCTACGCATGGTTGATTAAGGATACACAAGCTGCGGACAGTGACTGAGACCTGCTAGTTTACTACTACTCATAATTTAATATTATGCGAGTACTGTAACGTTGTGAAACAACGGGTGCAGATATTGATTAATATTAGATGATTAAAATTGAAATTTAAGGAAACTAAATGAAAGCGCCATCTGCCGACAACTAGTCTCATCTACACAGCACTGACGTTACCAAGTGACGTCAGACGTAGGGACCCGACTTGCCGCCAGAGGCGCTGTACAAAGATATAAATACGACCGCGCGCGAAGTTCAAGAACCCATTTTTCGTAAAATTAAATTATACTCGTCGCGAAGGCGTCTGTGTGTCAGTAAATATATTTAATCGAAATAAAATATAAGTTATAGGGAGCGAAATACTCCCTAAGTAAACAGTGGTTTAGCTGCAAGCATCAATTACCCCATCATTGGGGTCCACCCTTCGGGTTCCAAGCAGGAACGTCCACCCTACGGGTTCCAGAGATTCACCCTACGGGCTACAGGAAATATTTTACTCTCCGGGTTGAAAACACCGTGCCAGCCGAAGTTGTGGACGGCACGGCTACATCAGCAACTGCAACATTCTTCAGGAAGGCCGAAACTAAGATAAGTCATGAAGCGCTCGTGGCCCCGCGGACTCAGTGTTCTGTAAACGATCACTGCAGTAAGCAACATTTACTATGGCCGGATATGGATGGGTGACCACCACGTGGACCACTTTGTGACATTTATTTACGAGCGTTTCCGTGCTTCGGAAGGCACGTTAAGCCGTTGGTCCCGGTTGTCAGTAAAATGACAGTCGTTAAGCCAAGTTGAAGGCCTTATGGGCGGCTTGAAAAATTTCAACTGTGGGTCGTCACAACCTGCGCCCGGGTCGGCAGCGCGTGTGTAGCGCCTCTGGTGTTGCAAACGTCTATAGGCTACGGTTACCAACCTCCCGGTGGGCCGTAAGCTTGTCTGCCACCAAAGTAGTATAAAAAAAAAAAAAAAAAAAAAGTCGGAACCCTGCGAAGACCATCGGAAGTCGCACTTGCATAATTGCTACTTGACCACACCCACGACCCCGAGTTTCTATTTGAATAAATCGTCTGTTATAATTTTAATCCTTTTTATCATTTCTCTCTGCTATTCTCTTCCCGAAAAGCCAACAGCTTTTCAGTAGGTACTCCTTGCGATACAGTTACGACTACTACCTACCTCCATTGACCGTAAGTGTTTTACTTACTTTGGTAGGATCTGCCTTCCTAATTAAGGAAATAGCCCGAGTCTTTTCATTCCGGTAGTGGACTTAATATAACACATAAAAGAGAATGAATAAGTAGGTATGATGATGAAATGAGAAGTAGGTACCTATATTTGGTGGCCATCAGACTTATATTAATAAGATGATACCTAACTATTATTAAGAAACTTCCGAACTACTTAGACATGCTGCGATTCTTACAGATGTAACACTGTGATATTTATTTTAAAAAAAACACAGTATCATCAGCGGACACGTCACTCAGCGGATGCAACGTTTTTTTTATTTGATACACATTAATTATAGCACTCAGGCGCATCGTATAGCGCATGCGTGACAAATGTCTGCGTTCTGCACTGACTCACTATCAATATGAAGAATTTATAACGTGATCGGTTTATAAGGCACGTGAACAAATATTGCATACTAGCGGACGTCACGCGGTTTCACCCGCGTAGTTCCGGTTCCCGTGGGAATAAGAGAATAAAATATAGCCTATGTTCACCGCAAAGAGTGTAGCTTCCCAACAGTGAAAAAACTTTTAAATCGGTCCAGTTCCGGAGCCTATTCGATGCAAACAAACGAACAAACAATCAAATCTTTTCTCTTTAAAATATTAGTATAGAAGTATAGATGATTGTACGATTATAAAAAAGGATCCGGTTGGGTTGGGTAGTGTTCAGTCAACTGCTACGGTTTTTTTTTGCCAAAATGCCTAAAGGCGAAACCACACCATATTAGTGCCTTCTTACCAGTTAACTTAGGTGCTCTCAATTGCGCAACTATGCTAGGAGGGAGTGTCTTTCAAGGACAAATTCCGTAACGAGTTTATCTGAAAAGAGCACTCATAGCTCGCAGAGTAAGCGCGTAAAAGTGCACTCGGAAATCTGTAGAAGAACAAATGACCGTTGGTGCAAACAAGAGCTGAAGAAGTAGAGACAGCCACTTATCAAGCGTAAGGTAGAACTAGAGTCTGGCTTGGGTCCTGAAGAGTCCTGGGGTATCCTTCCGAGGGGTTCTTCAAAAGGGGTCTTAAAATCTTTTTGCTGGATCAGCGCAAGTGTATCGTCTCTGGTGCTGTGAACGTCCATAGGCAACAGTCAGTGACTCCCATGACGGCAGCGTGACGTGAGAAACTCACGCACGCCCCCCCTTAGAAGCGGGATCACACCCGAACCCCCCCAAAGACGCGGGATTGCACCCGAACCACCCCCTGGGCGAGGCCGCAGTGGCGGCCGTAGGTCTGTGGGGAGTCCTGAGACATACTTCCGAGGGCTTACCCGGGGCTCACAACCATAGGCTGTTGGGCGTTACGTGAGGTTTTTTAGTCGGTAGGAGGCCGGCATAACATTCATGAGGATTTATGGATGAAAAAAAAACAGTCAGTGAATACTTTCAATTAGGCTGTTTCACTGTAGCGTATTAAAAGTTATTTTTAAGAAGCTAAAAGTAATAAAACAATCTATAATTGTAATGATTTCGTTTAATACAACACTAAGTAAGTATAATTTACAATGATCAATAAAAATATACGTGTTGGCGCTCGCCACAGATAACGAATAAGCGAGCGGTTTGATACTGTGCGTAAAACGGAACGCATTGTTAAGGGTGACTCACACTACATCGTACAAATTGGCATCATTCGTATACGGAATAACGTAATATATTCAGTACAATACTCATTATTAATCGACGATGTAAATAATAATAGCTATAACGCTAAAACATTATAAAAAAATAATTATCAATTCCAGTTCTATCAGTTGTTTTTCTGCATATTTTATCAAAACTATAAATAAATGCACATTGTACTTTAACTGTTAAGTAGTTTCACAAGTATTTAAGCTTTCCTGTTCTGCAACATTAGTATTAGAGTTAACGGGAAAAATGATTGCGAAGGAAGGTAGATCGATATTATTTTCTCTTAAAATTTCGTTTTCATCGCCGTATTTCAGTTCCTCCGTGATTATGACGCTTGTTTCAATGTTTAAATATCACAAACACGTGGCAAATATCCTATTAACTCTATTACTTAGGTCCATAAGTAGTTTTTGTCAACTATTGCAGTTACATTAACACAATTCAACATTAACTTATTATATAAAGATCGTGTGCAAAAGCCTTTTGTAGAGACTTATTACATGGTACTTAAAAAAAAATAACCAATATTAATTGTTGCTTTTTAAAACTTTTTGTGACAAATGCGTACAAAATAGCCTGTATTTAAAAATATGATAATTAATTAATGATAGTATTTACTTACCCTCATAAATTATGATTATTTAAGAGAGTAAGTAAAAACACAAAAAATAGCGGTGGTGTACATTATAGGCGGATGAATATCTTAAGGAAAAATCTTCATTGTTATGTTAGAGGAAGATCCCAGAGCCCCCAGACGTCACTCATTTTCTGATGGACAAAATATGTACGAGTGATTAGTGGTGGGGTGTACTATGATCATATGACTAGTTGCTACCTTGGCCAGACGGCCAATTTTCTGGTAGCAATTAATCAAGGTACATAAAAACACTGCTCATGTCACTTAAATTCTGATAGCTGATTTTAACATTATATTTTACACAATATCGTTAAAAATCAGTATTCATTACTCCCAGACATATGCGGTCGGCGGTTTCAACTTACAGACGCTTCAAAGCTCTGAAAAAAATTTATTAAGGTCACTTATTTTCTGATGCTTGATTTTTATATATGTTATTCAGACAACTGTTTTAAAACGTTTTGCAAACGGACAGACCGATCCAAGGGGCCAAACATTCCCCAGACCCAATTTTAATGTCGCTGAGAGTATGGGCGCGGGCATTATCAGTGCGTATTATGCGTATATGTAGCATGTCTAATCGAAGTCGGAATTAATATTGAAATGTAAATAAAAATGCATAAGTACCTATTAGTAATTAACACCTGTCATTTTAAAATTTACATTTTTGTATTTGTTTTATTTAATAAAGACTTAAGTTTTAAAGGTAATAATTTGAAAATCACGTAAATAATCAAAGATTAACTTTGAGAAAAGTGCTCGTCTGACCGCAATCCATACTATATACTATATACAATATATACTATATATACTATATCCATACTTAATATTATAAAGCTGAAGAGTTTGTTTGTTTGTTTGTTTGTTTGTTTGAACGCTAGAATCTCAGAAACTACTGGTGGGATTTCAAAAATTCTTTTACAGTTTAATAGTTCATTTATTGAGGATGGCTATAGGCTATATATAACATCACGTTAAGACGAATGTTTAGAAAACGGGGAATATTTTTACCGTCTGAGAGCTTCCGAGGCGTACGCTGCCTAAATGGTTAAAGTTACGTAAAAATTGTATATTACAAAATTGTTTCTCTTAAAAAGTTCTATAAAAAAGTCCGCAACAGCATATGTCTATCTATTAAGGTTTGCTTACAATAAAATTATTTGTCTTTCTTTTAAGGTGAGCTCACAATATTATCAAACTGAAGAGTTTGTTTGTGCTAGGTTCTCAGAAACTACTGGTTGCATTACAAAAATAATTTCACAGTTTTTTAGTCCATTTATTGAGGATGGCTAATGGCTATATAACATCACGCTAAGACAAATAGGAGCGGAGGAGCCATGAATAATGTTTTAAGAACGGGAAAAATGTATTTCTTTTGTGAGGTTTCATTGCGTACGTTGCGTAAATGGTTAAAGTTACGTAAAAATTGTGTACTACAAAATGTTTCCTCTTAAAAATTTACAAAAAAAAGTCCTGAACAGCAAATGCCCATCTTTTAAGGTTCACTTACAATAACCTTCACAATAATTTTTAAAATATGAGCGACGCAACTCGACTACGCGTCGGAAGTAAACGTTTTCTGCAGCAGTAGCCAATCAACTGAAAGATAATACCGGCCAAGTGCGAGTCGGACTCGCACACGATGAGTTCCGTACCAAAAAACGGACAAAAATAAATGTGACGGGAAACATTATATCACTTCAACAAAGTTTTGCGGGTCAACTCTAAATGAATATAAGCGACGCGACGGGAAAAATTATATCACTTTTTACACACTTTATTAAAACCTACAACCCTCTATTAAATATACCTAAGACACGCGACGAGTGTAAAAGCGACGGGATTATTACCTACTTAAAATATTAATACTATACCACTCTCTTTGTCACTCTCATTTGACGCAAACGAAGTTGCGCGGGTCAGCTAGTAATTTATAGAATTGTGCCTTACAAACTGTTTTATGATTTTTTTTTAATCGAATTAATTTTATTTTTTTAAAGTAAATATCAAAGTATTAATAATTTAATTAAATAACAGCAACCTTTTCAAATAATTATTTATTGGTAACGAACCTTAGCCCGAGGAAAACACTGATGAACAAGATGACGATTTAAATATTCGATATCAAGATTGACTCGATGATGAATTACCTGACTTCAACGACGATGACAATGAAGATTAGAAAAAATATTGGTCCTATTTTTTGTAGTTTTTTAAGGTTTGTTACCAATAAATAATTATTTGAAAAGTTTGCTGTTATTTAATTAAATTATTAATACTTTGTGAACCTCTTGATATTTACTTTAAAAAATAAAAATAAATTCGATTAAAAAAAAAATCATGAAACAGTTTGTAAGGCACAATTCTATATTTATTGCGGTCAGACGAGCACTTTTCTCAAAGTTAATCTTTGATTATTTACGTGATTTTCAAATTATTACCTTTAAAACTTAAGTCTTTATTAAGTCTTTATTAAATAAAACAAATACAAAAATGTAAATTTTAAAATGACAGACGTTAATTACTAATAGGTACCTACTTATGCATTTTTATTTACATTTCAATATTAATTCCGACTTCGATTAGACATGCTACATATTATACGCATAATACGCACGGATAATGCCCGCGCCCATACTCTCAGCGACATTAAAATTGGGTCTGGGGAATGTTTGGCCCCTTGGATCGGTCTGTCCGTTTGCAAAACGTTTTAAAACAGTTGTCTGAATAACATATATAAAAATCAAGCATCAGAAAATAAGTGACCTTAATAAATTTTTTTCAGAGCTTTGAAGCGTCTGTAAGGTGAAACCGCCGACCGCATATGTCTGGGAGTAATGAATACTGATTTTTAACGATATTGTGTAAAATATAATGTTAAAATCAGCTATCAGAATTTAAGTGACATGAGCAGTGTTTTTATGTACCTTGATTAATTGCTACCAGAAAATTGGCCGTCTGGCCAAGGTAGCAACTAGTCATATGATCATAGTACACCCCACCACTAATCACTCGTACATATTTTGTCCATCAGAAAATGAGTGACGTCTGGGGGCTCTGGGATCTTGGACCATGTGTTTTTTGTACCGTAGTCAAATGTATCACATTTTTAAAAGTCTCGTTGCATTCATAGTTGCAAGTTTCATATTTTAAAAAGCCTTTTTTTTCTATTTTTTATGTAAATAATATGATATTTGCTATTTGAAATTTATGATTCGAAAGAACCTGTCTCCATTGAACCATAGAAGCTTGGAACAGTCTGCCAGCACACGTGCTCCCTGCTCTTACATTAATGGCTATAATGAATTTTATTGTGGACTGTGTGAGTGGACCTTAATTAAAGAAGACAAAATTAAAGGGAAAGTCGGACCGAATCTTTTATTTTTGGTGTCGAGTTTTATCTTTCTATTTAATAAATAGCGGGACTTACTTTACATAAATATTGCTTCAAACTGAACTCAACGTGATAAAATAATGTATTTTACCTCTAGCACTGAAATCTCCCAGATCCAAAAAGGCAAAGAAAAACAAAAATTGGTACAGGTCCACGGAGACCTGGGCTATAAGTCACCGTTAAACATATTTACCAATACTCTGATTATTGAAAATATCTTTTGCAGTAAAACTATTGGTATAAAACATCAAATCGGCTTACCGCAGTTTTATTCTCATCATATTAGAAGGATGATTCGCATACTGTTCTAAGCTGGTCAGACAGGTAACCTGGCACACAGTACTCATAATTAATTCTTGATGTAAAAATGTAGCAAGACTTTTAAAAAATGTGCATACTGTTCGTTCGCTCTAACTTTGCCGCTCGGCTCCATACTAAAGTCGAATTTTTAATTAGACGAAGTAAATTGACAGCAATTAATGTTACTTCTTCATACAATGTTGCGTATTTTCTATGACGAAGTGACATTAGCTACTGTCAATTTACTTCGTCTAATTAACAATTCGGGTATACGCCTCTACGTCAGCGGCAAAGTTAAAGCGAACAGGTAGTAAACGTGTAGTGAGCCTTTAACTGCGAGACTTGCTAAGTATAAATATTTTGTGAGTTTGTAATCAAAGAAATTGCAGCAAATAATTTAAACAGATGTGTGGCACCTACATCGCTAGTGTATACAATATTTAGCTCCAAAGTTACTGCGAATTCGAATATACATTTTACATACTTGTTTTACAGTTCTACGTTAAGTATACATACAATGTGTGATATGGTTATTATTTACCCTTTTCGACATGTTTATTATCGAAAAAGCAATTAAATCGAACAAAAATCGCCCTTAAAAATATTTCATATTAAATGCAAAATCGAAAAAAATTATAACATTTTCAACGAAAATAAACGTTATTCGAATACAGTGAAATTTTTTTAACTACTAAGTACTATTTTTTCTAATATTTTTTTTCTACAACATGAACGATTTAATATGCAATAGTTAAGTGAACGCTTACAATCGTCTAAATATTTTATCATATTCCAAAAACAGTTTTATTATTTTTACAATTCGTGATAAATATTTACATTCTAAACTTAAATTAAAAACAATTCCTTGGAATCACAAACTTATTAAAAAATAGTACCATTAAAAATCATGGCACGCCTTTGAAACATATAACATAACATCAGATCATTAACCACAAAATTATGTAAAATAAATAACACTGTCTATGGTCTACAAATTTTGAAAAAAAAAACCTTGAGATCTCTTTTTTTTATTGTAAGGTGGGCCAAAAGTTTTTTTAAGAGGATCGCGGAGCTCTGTCAGTACATAACATTCCGCCTTCTGTTTATTATTGCTCATTGTCAATTTTGGTCCTTCAATCCGGATGCAAGTAGGAATTATACTCAAAAAATAACATTCTCAACTACTGTTAGAGGTTGGGGACGCGTTGAAAACGTTGTCATGCTAAAGAACAAAATACGATCTCTGAATTTATTATCAATAGCAGAATTTTTATTATTATTTCTCAGTGATATTTGCTTCTTATTAATTGGCCGTTATATTGCATAAACCAATTATCTCATTTCAATATTCTTAAAGATAGTTGATTTTTGCAATATAACGGCGTTTCTAATTGCTTGTGTCAATTATTGGCCCACCTTCTGGTCACTTGATGGCATGTACCTACTACAACTTACCTACCATAAAAACATCTATTCCGAAAAATCGTACTTAACCTAAAAAACATACCGTATGGTAATCGTGATGGTATTAGGGTTGTAGCGGGCCGTAAATTAAAGAAAATGCGTGAAAAATCTCTCAAGATTTCTTGAGCCCAATTTCGAAATAAATGTTTCATGAAGGATGTCCGAATCTAAAAAAAAACGAATGTAACCTCTACCTACATAAAACTGACTCCGCATTTGCGGTTACCGCGAGAGGTTTCTTACCTCAAATTGTCAAAACCAATGAAACTATAGATTCGGTTTCATTGGTTTTAACATTTTGAGGTTAAAAACCGCCCGCGATAACCGCAAATGCGGCCTCAGCCTATATTCATGTGTTCTTAATGCAATTTAAAAAATTAAATATTTGTTTCTGACGCGTTCACACAATGTGTAAATAATGGCGATGTCATCGGACACGGTTTTGTTATCTGTACGATTATATTTTTTTGTAAAATAAATTAAATTCTGACACATAGGTAGACTTCACGACAAAATAGCGTAAAATTACATCCGTATTTCTTTATGGTCCGTGGCTATTGTGGATTTTCGTTGAAAATTCGTTTAGTTATGAAATAAATAAGACAATTGAACTGAAACGCTAGGCGTCTTACTAACTTACTTTAGCATACCAATAGTTACTACTTATTGTTCTTATTACTTGTATATTACAAATAATGATTAAATATTTTTATTTAAATATTGATATGGACCTTTTAAGGTTAATTTAATCGTTGAATCAATGATTATTTGCGCAATCCTTTCCATCTAAAACATTCTTCCTAACACTTACGTACTAATATATTACTAACAAATATATTACTAACAAATATACTACCTCAGCTACCAAACCTAATATAAAACTAAAAATTAAAAAGTCATTAAACCTATAATACTTGAATACCCCGATAAAACCGGGTCAATTAAAATATAAACAAAAAATATTTGGTAAAATCTAACTTACAATTCCTCATATCGAGATCGTCCATTTTGTTTTTATTATAAAAACTTCCAACATTGAACACATTACACTTTCTAGAACACCATTTCTAATAACTTGAAATAGATCTACACCCGTAATTAATATAGTATTATATACTGTGATAATAAACGCCGATTATTGAAATGTTCAAGTGTAAACTTTTACACATTTTTGTCCACTTTACACTTGCTCACAAACATTACAACACTTTACACTGCGTCATTTCTAGGGTTGACACTTGGCTTTAAGTGTAAATTAGACATATTTTACGTTGAGAAAATTCTCAATTTTCGTAGAATGCCTTGTAATTTATTTGTCAGATCTCTGTTCATTGAGTGACAGATTTTCAGCTTCATCCTTGATATGAGACATAGAAGGACGATACCTGTCGTCTGGCCGTGGGTAGTCATCGTAAGGACTTGTTTCCCCGGAGCGATTGCTCGATGACTCTTTGTTAGAAGTCGAATAGTCTCCTGTAAAACATAAGTAGAAATTTAAAATGCAAACAAACAAACAAAAATTGGGATATGTATCTATTGTGATGGTAAAACTATAGAATATAAATAATAACAACATAGAGGGATTTATGGTCACACCCAGCTCAATAAATATCGTCACAATGTTCGATCTACCGCTCGCAATGCATAAAGTCTACCTACACCTCGTTTTCCGATACTTGATCTCCAACCGATGACTTTTCAGTTCCATCAGTCGTCAGTTATGTGAGAAAAACGTGTCTCTTCCATTGCTACTTAAACCGGGCGCTTCTTTAAAAAAAAAACTTTCAACCTTGTCACCGAAAAACATTGTTACCATTCTTCAGAAGCAGTATTAAATCTAATGTAGTGTAGATACTACTTAAGTCTATTGCTGCAATGAGACGGACATCCCTAGTCTAGTAGTCGTTGCATCTCGCTGAAAGTAACATTCTATGTATCAAGCCACAGAGTAAGATCCTAATAAAAAATAATTATTTCTGAGAGAATTTGAAAACGAATTTCTATTACCTTTGTTAGAATAATCGTTTGCTTGCATTTCAGCCTTGAGCGCGTAGATATTGGGTTTAATATCCTGAGCTTCACTGGTGAGGTCTTCAGCTTTGACGTCGTGGGACGAGCTGCTGCTGCCGTACCCGTTCATCATGGGTGGGCGGCTGTGAAGGTAAGTCAAATTTGTATTCGTTAAATAATAAAGAGTGATATCACTTGTACTGTTGTAACCGGTTATTCCTCATGGTATTTTAAGTTTTTAGGAAAACGACATACTATTATAGCCTGTATTGAACCTGCCGATATTAGACCATAGAAATTCTGAACATTCTGTAACAAATCAAGTTTTTGAAGATATTTGTTATTTAATCACGTTTTTACGACTGAACGGATCTGGCGTGTAGTACAGGGATTATAGTCTGATATAAGACATCAGCTACTTGTTTTCCCTGGAATATGTTTCAGTGAACAATGAACAAAATTCTATGCGGACGAAGCCGCGAGAATCAGTTAGAGAATGTTAAAATAAAAATATAGTTACCCGTAATCATCATGAGCTGAAGGATAATCATCGGACTGCATCATGTGGTCCTCGCCAGACATGTACGAGAGGTTGCAGTCTTCCATCATTCCCTGTTAGTCAAATAATTTGATATTTAAAGGCTGTCATGTTTATCATTTACCAATCGACTACTTACATTATGGGGTTCTTCAAACAGGGTCTAAGGTTTTCTGCAAGCAGGGTGTCAGTAGTATGAGTGTGGCACCTTTCAATGTTGCAAACGACTATAGTGTCCACTTTTGACCAGATGGGCCCTGGGCTTGTCTGTCACCATGGCGGTATAAAAAGTCCGAGCTAAAACTAACCTGAAGGTTACGCTTGAGCGCTTCACTGTATCCGTGAGGACTGGTCATCATTGGTGGACTTTGAGCTCCCATAAACCTGTAGAAATATTCGTCCATTATAATAACCTGCTAATACATCCAAATAAACTATCTTGTTTGCAAAAATTATACTTTGAACATTTTAATTACAAAACTTGATTACTACTTTATTTATTTGCAATGAAATTAATCTTATATGAAAAATAAAAATATAAAAAATCATACCCTGGCCATTTTAGACCTCTTCCAAATCAAATTATAAGAATTAAGACTATTTATAGTGATTTATGTATGGTGTCCAATTTGTGAAGTGTATAATTTAGAATATAAAGTCCAATTAATATGTACAAGAGTTTCAGTGAAAGTGTGTGTGTATGTGTAAAAGAGAAAGATAAATAGAATAAAAATAGAAAGTAGAAAATAGCAAGCGAATCGAATAAAGAATGTTAGAAAAATACGAAACTAGCATGCGATACAAATGCACAGGCAAAGCGAACAAAGCCACACTTACCTTAGGAATGCAAAAATATACAATTGGGAATAAAAAAGATGAACATAGATCATTTAATCTTACTTGGGTATCCAACGACGATCCTTTACAATTTATTGTATAAGATGCAATACATGCAATTCTTGTACAGACAAACATCGTTTATAAATTCATCGATATTGATTCGGCGTACCACAAAAATGTTCTTTGGAAATTACATGAGCAAAATATGATTTAAGCTAAATTCATTAAACAAGTTTCTCTTTGTTGTGATGTTGAAAACTATTGCAAAACAATATTGGTTATAGCTTCGCACTCTAGGAGTCTATGATACTGGTATTTGCTTACATTTCCTTCATAATTATATCAATGTATGAAAAAGATAAAATGATCGATTCGAGTTACTTCGTTTTTTAGACATTTTTTGTGAGTATTCTTTAAACTCGAATACCTATCAAATTAATTTAATTTGAATAAATCTTTTAAACACTCTTATAAATACTATTGGCGAATTAACTAGTATTGTTAAAATACAATGGATTATTGACAATCCGAGATTTAATAAAGACTTTAAGAATACTGGAGTCATCAAGGTTTCGTGACTTGGTTGTCGAAATAGTATTACGTGCTTGTGTCCAATATTTAAACGAAAGAAATATAAGCATACACATTTATATCCATATTCTTCTATATTATAAACAATCACGTGTCTAGTTACAGACTAACATGACATGTTGAATTATTCTAAGCTTACACGGTGATACACTTTACAATAATGGTCAGAACATCAATTCTAATGTGTACCGAGAAGTATCTATTAATATCATAATTTATGATAATTCTCGGTTTGTTTCAATTCACATACAATTTTGGACGCGATCGTCCAACGATTCACGTATCTTTATGTTTATTTAATATCAAGTTATTTAAAAATGTATTAATTTGGTTTTATTACTGGTTCCTACAGCATTCATGCTACGAATAAATCCAATATATTCCAGGATTCTTTTTAATGTCCATGATTTAATGAAATCTACTAAAAGCAATTTTTAAATAGTAGCCTATAAAAACAAGACTAATCATGAACATCTATCAGTAAAAGCTCATCTAAGTAGATTCGTTGGACGGTCGCAGTAAATGGGCGTCGCCCTTACTGTGGCGGGTTGTGTCCAGGAGGCCCGAGGTTCCCGGGAGGCCCGGGGTGACCCGGGGCCGGTTCATATTTCCGCGGTCGGCCCCGGCTCAGATGACGTCTCTTCACGAATTCCGCGTCGTCCACCATCCAGAACGAGCCGAAGTCGTCCTCGTACCGCACGAAACATTTGTGCAGTGACAGGTTCGTCCGGATAGCGTTCTATAATTGCATCTCCGTTTAAATATCTATTATCCAAAGTTCTGTAAGTCTTAAATTACTGTTTGTACTTTCATTGTTGTTAATATAAAGATAATAGATAAAGAAACAATGAAAGTACAAAAGATCGTCGTGGAACGGAACATCGTACCATGCAGGAGGAGATAGTCCCAGAAACCCAGAAGGATGAACAGGATAGGAGTTCAAAAGGCAAGCGAGAAAATATTATTGAACGTTGTGCCGAAACCCACGCACACACACATAAAACCTAAATACGATAAAACAATACATGACCTCACATATTGGTGACGTCAGAACAATGTAGTTATGACGCCACTCACAATAATCAAGAGCCCACTACACAAATAGTTACGTATTTAAATCTGAAACGAGATGAAAACGTATATTTACACAATAAGAGTTAGATACATCGCTAGGTTAGATAGAAAATATTTAAGAGAAGATTAAAATGTATGTAAATAAAATTTTGTGTAGTGTATTTTGAATTGTGTTTTGGTTTAGAGACATGGAAAGCGAAGCAAGTCCATCTGTACGAAAGCAGTTACTTATTGTATTCTATGAAAATCATAGCGCTATTATTATTTTGTTTGGGTAATTTATGACACTAGACAAGTAGGTACTAAGTAAGAAATAGTAAACAATTATTGAATAGTCGTCAACTAAGACTAACATTGATTTATAAAAAGCTTGTGTATCAAAGGAATAATTGGTTTTGATATCAAATAGATATATTAAAAGAAAACTTTCTATAACTTTGAAGAAATTTATATAAATATTAAAACAAACTTATTATCTTTGAATAGACATGAAATTTGATACAGTTAATTTTAATGGAAAATAAAGGCAAGAATGAATAACTATCGAATTTCAAAATTTGCTTAAGAAACAATAGGGACCTTCCAAACCTAATTAAGATTCGACATACGAACATAATTTCCGGCCTTCGAATTCTTGTCACCAAGCAGTGTTTGGTATGTTTGTATGCAATTACGTTTAGTACTATAACCGTTTTATAATTTAAACTTTAGATTTATGATGTTTTTTTTCGTTATTTGTTGTTTTTTCAGTAGGAATGATGATTTGAACATAGTTTTTTGATGTAGGTAATATGTTTGAAAATGGAACGTTTTCTATCTTCTCAGTTTTTCGAATAACGATAACTTTTCACAAATAAAATTTAAAAAATTTGAACACTGAGCACAATTTTTCAGTGTTTTTTTTTAGGTTTCATTATTATATCCTAGAGTAAATTTCGGGAGTTGTGAGTTACTTTATTTATTACAAGCATCAACACACAAACTTAAAAATTTATTATATTAGTAGGATAGCCTACAATGAATTCGTGAAATTGAATTGGAAGGACTTATTCATTGTTAATCTTATTAGTGCGATGAATGTCTGAAAATTAGTGGGGTAGATGTTGGGAATGAGTTGGTTGTGTGACAGTATGACAGTGTACATGCAATTATAAAATTACAAAAGTACAAATTCGTGATTATGTGTAAACTTTAGTATTTGGTAAAGTGAACATCAGTTGAAATATTTGATTATTACAGCTGTTATTATCATTAAATTCACTGTAATAAGGATTTTTAATGTTAAGTGTAATGTGAAATGTGTCTAACAAGTGGGATGCGTATGTAAGTAATGAGTCAGTAAATTGTTCTATTTGTAAACAAGTTGAGTATGGTATGTAATCTTTATAGAAATGTGAAGTGTAAAATTGTACATGTTTTAGTAATTGAGTGCGTGTAAATATCTATAAAAATAGATCGTCGTTTATAATCCGTCATATTGTCAAACTATTATAATAATGTAAAGTGTTTTGAAATGTGACATGTCATGAGTTAAATTGGACAAAGAAATAGGTACTTACTTAGTGTTCAGTTACTGAACACTAAGTAAGTACCTATTTCTAAGACTACCTATTTCTAAGTGAATAGATGTGAATGGTGTTGTTGAAATATGTATGTGTGTGGTGTCTGAGAAATGTTAAACGTAATATGTGTGTAAATTACGTTTAACATTTCTCAGACAGAAACATATTTTAGAAATGTTAAGTGTTCAGTAGAAAATATCAAGCGGTATGACGTCCAAAATGTTAAGTGTAACTTTAAATGTAGGTATGTCAAAAAATGTAGGTATGAAATATGTAAAGTATTGTTAAATTGTGTAGTGAATTGAGTATATCTTTTTGCAATAGTGTTACAATGTTAAGTGTATGTAGTTTTTGTCCAGTGTAAGTGTATGTAAATGTAAAATTCAAACTGTAAGTGTAAAGTATTGTATAAAGTTCAGTAAGTTAGCTTTTGTCTAGTGTAAGTTAAAATAGGGGTAAAGTTGAAAGTGTAAATGTAACGTGCCGTATAAAGTTGAGCTACTTAGTTTTTGTCATGTGTAAGTTTAAGTAAGTGTAACATTGAAACTTTAAACGTAACGTATAAAGTTGAGCAAGTTAGCTTTTGTCTAGTGTAAGTTTAAGGAAGTGTAACATTCAAACTGTAAGTGTAATGTAACGTACAAAGTCGAGCAATTTAGCTTTTGTGTAGTGTAAGTGTAAAATTCAAATTGTAGGTGTAATGTAACGTATAAAATCGAGCAAGAATCGGTCTCAATGGCAGGCGGGTGGCAGTACCCGGCTCCAGCGTGCATCGGTGGTGGATGTGCATGCGCAGCTCGTTGCGGTCGTCGCTTGTAGAATTCCACCTCGTCGACGGTCCACACGGCGCCTTTCACGTTCTCGACGCGCATGAAGCACTTGTGCAGCGAGAGGTTGTGACGCACGGCGTTCTGTCCCCCACTCAACCATCTCTTTATTTGCTCACATTAACACTACCGGGCGATACGCTATGTTTTTTTTGAAAATATATTTTGGGCATTATCGCACAATGCCCTTACTATGCTATAGGAAGAAGCAAGACAACTGATATGTATTAATGTGTATTTTTTGAAAAATTTGATAACTTTATTATTTCATAGCGCATCGCTGATACACATAAAAGATAACAGGTAAATTCACACTTAAAGCTAATATTGTTGTAAGTACTAGGCAATTAGGATATTCTTCAACTCATTTGAAGTGAAATCACTTTCTTAATTAAATTACCAGGACTAAGATTAAATAAAGGATTAATTTCTTAAGTTCTCAGATTATTTAATTGAAGATTGTCCTATAATATTATGAGGGTACCTATATTTAATTTTAATGAAAATAACACACTTGAATAAATTACCTTGTCCCTTTGCTATTCAAACTATTCATGAGTACAAATTTATGAATTAATAGAAGTAGTTTCTACACATTTTTTTCATGTTACCCTAATGTAAACAAACAGCATACAACTTTTTTCGTAGTTTTCGTTTAAGTAGGTACTACTCGACCAAACGTTCTAGACCAAAGCGTGAAATGGCCCTTACCTCCTGCACCCTACCTCAGATACCAGAATAGCCTTAGTACCATCTGCAAGGATGCAAAACGCGCTCATGTATCTGTTTTCGTAAATTTAGTTCAGGACAAAAAGAAACCCGATTGATCATAGAGATTTTTCGTCACATTTGAGTAGTCTACTTCGCTTTGTCGAGTAGTACTATCTGCTGTTTTCCAATTTGTTGTTATTAGTTGTGTTTGTGAATGCTTAGTAGTCTAAAACATACCTTCCATGTAGCGGCATTCCGCCTGAAGTAACAGAATGTTGACTGAAACCAGTTGTAGATCTCGTTCAAAGTCAACTGCTTGTCTGGAGATTCTATTATGGCCTGAAAGTGTAATAAATTAAGTGAGTACACTTTCTACTGTGGTTAAAATTCGTGAATGTGTTCTATATAACTGTAGGTATAGGTACATCGTAATGATAGATGCAAAATTTTACTGTTGATGTATAGAAAGATTCTGCATTGAACACCCTATTATGCTACCCTGCAGTATACCTTACAGACTGTTTTCTTATATCAACTGGCAAGTTGATAAACGCAAGTGATTGCTTTGAAACAAAATAAGAATAGCTGTAGTTAGCTAGAATTAATGTAGCTGTAGTGAAATTTCTAAAATAATAACTTTTTAAAATGGGTGACATAATCAAAGGCCTTCGCTAGGTCATAGTGTTAGTAGTAGGAGTAACATGTGCAAAATTTTACGTATCAATTTAACGAAATAAAAACTAGCCAATATTATACTTTCTTGCATGAAACATTAACTTTAAAGTTATTTATGAAAATTATGAAATATTACTTATGAACTCGTTTACTTTAAATGCAAAATGATGGTTCAAAATTTTAACTTATCAGCATCATAAATAAATAAACAAATATTCACAGACATTTGCACACAACGCTATCTGATCCCAAAGTAAACTAGAAATAACCTGCTTGTGTTATGGATATCAGACCACGAATCTATCAAAGGACTAACATGCGTCTTATTTCCAATAGCAGTCTATATTAATAAACATGATCTACTAACCTGTCGAATCAAGGATGCGTATGTGAACGGTGGTCGAACGTCTGCTGATTTATAAAACTCACGATTGCGTTGGATCTCTGAAAATACATCAACATCTGAAATGATTACATGATCTATTATAACAATGACATGATATAAAAAAAATGTTGTATCATAAAATTTAATTTTGATTTCAGACACAAATTTCAATTCAAAACATTAGCGTATTTTATATTTTTTTACCTTGTTGCACATCTAATCCAGCTCTTTCGAGCATATATGGAAGACCTTTTGGAAAGAAATCACAGTTTACATATGATTCTTCACTGATACAGAAAGCGTATTTTAGATTTTTTTGTTACATAGCTAAGTTTGAATATAGTTACCTCCGGCAATAGCAACTCCAGATTTGTCAGAAACACGACGACGCACTGGTCCAGGAGAAGCACCTTCTGCTGGACCACCTGGTAGTTATGACATGATTACAATTGAACAGATTTAAACAAAGCTTTTGATACTTTTATAACATTAGAATCATTTGAAACTTCCACAAGTAAAAAACTAACAAATTGATCATTAATTTTCCTTTCACCTTGACAAGCAGATGTTTTAAAAACTTATGAGAACTATTAAAAACTGAAAATAGTAGTAGGTAGGACATCATCATCATTAAAAAAAACGTTTTTTTGGCAAACCATTGAAACTTTGAAAGCTCAAATTGAGAACTGACATCGCTATGATCAGGTGCAGGTGCGCTTTGCATCAGGTGGGTAATGTTCAAATGCGAAACTCATACGGATTTGAGAAACGAAGGGTAATAAAATTAAGAGTGAGAGGCTCCCGTATTCCCCAGTAAGCTTAGCCCAAGAAGCCTATTATCTATCACTTTGATCCGCCTATAAAAGAACCAGAGGGGCAAGTGCGAGTTTTTGCGTGAGCTTGTTGACATTCACTGCTCACCAATTCGTTTGGAATCGAGACCCCGCCACCTAGCTGTAAACGCGGGAACTTGTCTCGATCCCATACAAATCGGTGATAACGCGCTCGTTCGTGAATGTCGACAGGCGGTCACCGAAACTCGCACTTGCCCCTCAGATACTGTAAAAACTTACCGTGAGGATGTTTAGGAGGATGATGCGCAGTATCTCTGGCAGCGTGAAGGTGTCTCATCATGGCGGCTAAACGGTCTCGTTCACGACGCAACTGAAGTTCAAGTTGAGCCACCACTTGCATTTGTACACGAGCTTGAGCGGCTGATCTGTCGTCTAGGGTGTGAGCTGCTTCTAGGTGCCTATGAGATATATAGAATGTTTTAAAAGGGATCCGCAACTTGGAGCTTGAGCCCTACTCACAGTCACTATTATAGTTTATTTTAGAATTTTTGTCTGTACACTATTTGACTCATCTATTTGATTCGAGTCTCGAGAATCGGGCCAAAGCCACGACTATGTCAGAATTAACTTCACACAGGCTGACCGCTATAGTTTCTTTGTCCAAACAGTTCACTTTCGTTATTTTTTTCCCAATTTTATGATCATAGGTTTAAATTGTAAGAGATTGTATTAGAAATGTAGCCAAAGTGTAGCTCTAGTTGCCTCAATACCAGGGCTCTCACTATCTCAATGTCTCTCACAGTGGCGCCCAAAGTGATAAAGGCCAAAGATCAGCTGAACCAAGCTACAGTCAAAACCTAGTTTAAGTACTCAACAGTTTAATAAGTACATACTTACTACAATAGGTACTTTATTATAACCAATAATAGCCCAATTATTGTAAAGAAAGTGACTTACTTGAGGAATGCTTGGTAGTCTTCAGCGAGCGCATCGCAGCCCGGCCATTTGCAGACGCCACGGCCGAACAACGGGTGCTCTTCCATCTCGCTACCCCACAGCATCAGGCCTATGGAACAAATATACATATTATATATTCATAGATAGTCACGCATAGGCAAGGTACCCACACATTTGACTTTTCATAGGTACCTACCTATTTTGTCACAGACGAAAATTACTGCCCGAATTGTATGGTTCTTTTAATAGTTACGGCTAGACGATTAATGGTTGAAATGTGAAATTGAAAGTGAAAGCACAAACACCAAAAATATCTTATTTATGCCGTGGAAATAAAGTCTTTTTTTGCTTACATTACTGTCACAGAGACCAAGGTCTATTTTACAGACTGTAGAAAAGAGTAAACTGACCTGCCATATCCAACTGAGCGGGCGGCGCATTGGGCGGCACGGACAGTGGCCCGTGCATCAGGTACTGTCGCTGCACAGCCTGCAGCTGTTGCACTAGCTGCTGCTGTTGGGCTCCTAGCTGCTGCTGAAGGGAACCTGCGAGAAATAGTGGCAATACATAATGTATCATATCCCAAGTCATCTTGAATTATACAGAACTAGCGGACGTCACGCGGTTCCCGTGGGAATATGGGAATAAAATATAGCCTATGTTCACCGGGGATAGCGTAGCTTCCCAACAGTGAAAGAATTTTTCAAATCGGTTCAGTAGTTTCGGAGTCTATTCGATGCAAACAAACAAACATACAAACAATCGAATCTTTACTCTCTATAATAATAGATATAGTATAGACTAAAGGCAGATGACGCTTACTTTAAAAAGTCAAAAGAGCAAATACTAAATCCAAAAGTGAGGACTGCGTAGAGTCTCTAAAAGTGAATAATGCTGTCATAATTGTTGGGAGTCCTGGGGCATCCTAACTTAGGTGGTTATAAAAAAATAACCACGAAGGCTAATGCGAAAGCTCCGCTGCGCTCTGCTCCCGCCTTAGCCTTCTAACCTAACCTATCTAAGTCGGATTGAGCGAGGATAGATATAACGCGCATGCTAAAATCCAATTATCAAAATTTATTTCTCGGAAACTATTGCTATGCGCCAAAAATCCCTCTAAGGGTTGTCTTAGAACATCCAAAGGAAGGACTGTGCAAATTTTCAAATCGATCTGAGGTGGGGGTTTTCGGAAGTGCACCCCTTACTCGTGGCTTCCAACCATAGGCTGTTGGGCGTTACGTGAGGTTTTTTAGTCGGTAGAAGTCCGGCGTAGCATCCATGACGAATTTCCCTCACTTAAAAAAAATGCTGTCATAATATAAAGACATTTTTCACGATTAACTAGATTTCAATTCAAACATCTTGCAAGAAACTTGTAGCAGCTAAAACACAAGATGCCCTTCCATCTGCCTCAGGCCAAGAGTATCGTAGTTCTAAGTGCTCTTTTACTGGTTTTAAAAAAGGAGAACTTTCTCAATCGATGTTTTTTGTCATGTGCTATCTTCTAATTTATATTCTGTTTGTAAATAAAATGGCAAAAAATTACGTTTGTTGTATGGGAGCCCTCTTAAATATTATTATTCTTCTGTTTTTAGTATTTGCTGTTACTTATAGCGGCAACAGAAACCTGTAATCTGTGAAAATTTCAGCTCTCTAGCTATCACCATTCATGAGATACAGCCTCAGTGACGGATAGATAGACAGACAGACAGACAGACGGCAAGTCTCATGAACAGGGTCCCGTTTTTACCCTTTCGGTACAGAATATAAAAACAAACTCACCAGGAGAGGTATCCGGCGGTGGCAGATGCGACTGCGAGAGTAGGTTGAGATTGATCTGTTCCTGCAGTCGCGACTGCTCCAACTGGCGCTTGGCTGCTTCCGAGGACATGTGCTGCACCGATAGTAACATAACCCTCACATTAATATCACACTTGTAGGTCAAGAAGTCTAAAAGAACAAAAATACATACATATTGTCACGCGTTTATCCCCGAAGGGGCTCACAATCCACCTTCTTAAAAATTGTCCTTCGTAATAGGTGGTCAGACATATTGCCATGTTAAAATGAATAGGCGCAGATTGTGTCTGTCTGCTGTTGACATCAAGTCGCACATAAGGCCTTCAAATTAGTTTAACGACTGCTATTTTACTGGCAACCGGTACCAACGGCTTAACGTGCCTTCCAAACCACGGAAACGCTCGCAAATAATTGTCACTAATTGGTCGCTACGCAGTCACCCATCCAAGGACCGGCCAAGGTGAAAGTTGCTGACGGCTGAGTCCGCATGGCCACGACCGCCGAACAAAAATGATAAGTAAAAAGTTATTTTTTGCACATCAAGAAATATTATAAACAGATTATAATATTAAACTTGTTGGTAAGTACCTAGGTATATCAAATGGTGGCCTTATCGCGCAAGAGAATCTCTTACAGGCAATCCTTTTTACAGGAAAACTTACTCTAACCTGGGAGTCGCATAACTAATTAAACTACCTAGCCCTTCGCGAAACTGACGAAATATGCCTCTTACGTTGAGAGCGTCTCGTAAGCCTAACAAATTAAGCAGCTCTCATAAACAAGCGATTCTGTGCTTCGGAAGGCACGTTAAACCCTTGGTACCTGTTATCCGTAGCAATTGGTGAACCAAGTTGAAGATCTTATGAGCGGCTTCATAATTTTCGACAGCAGGTCGTCACAACCAACGCCTGCCTATTTCAACAAGGCGATACGTCTCACCACCAATTACGTGGGACTAATTCTAAGAAGGTGAAATGTGGGCCTGTAATACCAATGCCTCTGCCTACCCCTTAGGGGATAAAGGCGTGACCATATATATGCCTTTTTGTTTATCACCTATAACGTGTTACAAAAGTGAATACTGAATTGTGGGCGTTCCGATTGCCTCTGTCTACCCCTTCAGGAATAAGGGCGTGACTATTAAGTAACACAGTACAAACAGTATCAAGTACACTTGAAAGTTAACGAGATTTCTTCCTCAAAAACCTACGTTTAAAACGAAATTGATTACGTCACCTTTCAAACAAAAAAAATCACTCAACATCGGTCCATCCGATGTCTTTCCGGAGCTATAATGACACATACAGATACACACATTACACAAAATAACCGTTATATTTATCACGTTATGTTTAAAGTCAATTTAAAACTTTATAGTTCACTAAATAACTACACAATTTTCTTACCATGTACCTATATTTGAAAATATACATTTTTAAAATATTATTTTAATTCAATTGGATATCTAATTCCTTCAATACTTCACACATGACTAATCTTAAACTTAGCTGATTATTGTAATTTTTAAAACAGTTTTCAAATCAACATTAAACTTGTACTTTTCCTGCAAAACGTGTTATAATATCCATCTTCAAGATTCACGTCATAAATAAACCAAACATTGATTGTATTTTTGTATAGTTAATCTTCATGTTTAAGTTATTTACTCCCACTCATGTTTTGTTGACTAAAACTAGCAATTCGGGTAAAAGATGTTAGACAGCAATACCTACATAATTATTTGCATACTTGATATTATGAGTCTAATTATAATATAAACCTCACTTGCCATATACAATGTACTGCTTGTTTTACCATTAAGATTTATTCATGATTTAAATAATACTAATAAAAACAGGTTAAGTGTCTGTCGTGCCACGAGCAATGTAGGGTTCCGTAGCTGCTATTATGTACGAAGTTTCTACTTTGAATAACTGGTTTTTCATTTCGAAATGTACATATCGGCTTCTAATTTCGTCTCCTTAATAGAAAAAGAGATACCTACACTATTTTTATTTTTTAAAAGACTTAACGATGCTCTACAGTAAAGGGTTGATAAGAAAAATTTTATAGCATATAGGGAAGGTATACCCCTTTTCGAAACAATAAACTCTGTTCTTATAATAAATATGTAGGTACATTATATTGAAGACATTTAGAAAAAAAAATTTGAGGGCGTTCTAATAAATCAATACTGAAGCCGAAAATGTAATTGAATTTTCTTTTGGTCTGTCTCTCTGTATTTTACACGCCAGTACACCCCCCCCCCCTCCCTCTCTCTTATGTGACTTAAAAGAAGTGGGACGACTTGTAACCTCAGACCAGTACGTAAAATTAATATTTTTGATTTCAGCAATAATTTCTTTTTATATAGTCACGGGTTATAAAATTATGGAGGGAAGATGTTGAGGTTAAGTACGGAGAGATCTACTAAGATGTGACTAAGCCAGTTACGACAAATCCTAATATTATGTGAACACAACATTATTTAAATGATGATGGACTTTTGCATGCCTAAAATTGTATGTAAATGGTTGTTTACTAAGCTGACTTTAATAAATTGGCAATGTAGCTAGATAACTGGACCTTATAATAGTAACCTACCTAGTTTTGATGAATAACTTACTATTCGAAACTAGTTTTGAGCTGTTTTGTTTTGAATGATGTAAAAAGATATTTTAAAAAAAAACAATTATATTATATTGACTTCAATTAAAAATCTTCTACAAAGTGGAAATATCCAAAATCTTTTATATGTTAAATAAGTACTCGCTTGCACAAAATTAAACAACAAGTCGTGAGACGGTCTCACCCAACTGCCCCTCTGTGAAAGTGAAAGTTTAATTCGATTGACGTTGTCATTTTTGTTTTATTTCAAACTTTGAACAGATCATCCACGTGACCTCGTGACGTAATATAAAGCAACAGAGTCACAGACTACAGACAAAGTCTCGCCATAAGCGTATCTGCAATCTATTTTATAGAGAGGGGCGAAAACGGGGGATGCTTATGTTCAGCAGAGGACAGCTATGGGCTTTGAGACTCAATAAAATGATAGCTCATAATGTAAGTGAACCATCCACACCACAGTTTAGTCCACAATCGTAACTGATCTTTCGTAACCAGCTACGAATCTACCCAAGTAACAGTTGAAAACGGCCCTTGAAGCAGTACCCACGCTGTTTGCAGGGAAGATATAAATTACACCTGCTTCTTCATATGATGCTGGAGGAACAGACGCAGCTTCATGAGCGCCTGCAGCTGCGTGTGTTGATCTAACAGCTGTATCGCCAAGATGTCTGGTGCTACTAGTGGCAGTGGAGAAGGGGCCAGAACCTACGCTGTTTGCAGGTGAGATATAAACAATAAATTGCCTACTTTGGCATATGATGCTGGTCGAACCGACTCAACTTCAAAAGCATCTGCAGCTGCGTGTCAAGATGTCTGGTGCAACCAGTGGCAATGGGAAACGGAATTGCACCCACGCTTTTTGAAATGAGACATTTATTACCTACTTCTGCATATGATGCTGGTGGAATAGACGCTGCTTCATGAGCGCCTGCAGCTGCGTGTGTTGGTCTAGCAGCTGCATCGCCAAGATGTCTGGTGCTACCAGTGGCAGTAGTTAACGGAGTTGAATCCCAGCTGTTTGAATTGAGATAAGAATTACCTGCTTCTGCATATGATGCTGGTGGAACAGACGCTGCTTCATGAGCGCCTGCAGTTGTGTGTGTTGGTCTAACAGCTGCATCGCCAAGATGTCTGGTGCTACCAGTGGCAGTGGAGAACGGGCTCCGGCAGCTCCTGCGCTGTTGGCAGGTGAGACTGGAGCGGGGCTTGAATGCGCTGATCCTCCGGTCGGTGAGGTAGGGGCTGATGCCTGTCATGACGAAATTAGAAATGACTTTTTAAATTCAAAGATTATTATTAGCTGATGAAGAAATTTATCATAACTCGAATTTGACGTGGCTACTTTTAACCCTGACAGAATAGCATATTTCCCGCCAAATGGATTCAGCAACTTCAGCAGTTTAACATTTGCGCTACAACGTAATTGCTATTACCGTGTTGAAACAGACAGGGACAGGCGTTTTTCTCTGTCTACCCATATAAGAACTAAGATGTGACTATGTCCATGTATCTATTTTCCGGGTAATAAGTGATCCAGTGAAGGGGATCCATCTGCCGATCCTTATTCATCCTAGAATAGTTGACAATACATACCCGCGCGAGTGCCAGAGGCTCATGGTCGCGAGGGGGTGAGGCACGGCGCGGGGGCGAGCTGCGCCGGCGCCGCCGTGCCGCCTCGCCGCCCCACCTGCCGGACTCCTCCCTGGAAACAAAGGTATCTATAATATCTAGAATGTTGAAGATCAGGCCTCTTGCAATTGAAAGAGATCTTCACCTCGACAACATGGTGATAGAAAAGTACTAAGAATACTTGGGAAAAAAATTTGATTGTTTGAAGTTAGATAGACGCTGTTGCAGCATAGCAGTTAGTATTGAAATAGGAGAGGAGGAGGTTAGCCCTGCATTGACACGTTAAATGGTAAAGGTACCAGATGCACATCAAGCATACGATGAGTTCTTTAGCCAGCCTCCCCTGATATGATATGAATATGAGAAAAGTTGGTGCTCTTGTGCTTGTTAGTGCAGAAGTTGTTGTTGTCGTGTCTTGTTAGTGCGCAAGGCTGGTGAATCTATTACGACCAGGGGTCTGTCAACAGGAACAGTCCCGAATAGATTATCCTCATCATACGGTAAGTCGGGCTAACGTTGTATTCAAAGCCCGCATTCCTACTCATCTCCTTTCACTTTACACGGTATTCAGCATCTTTTGTGCAAAAGCGCTCATGCGATTCTCTACACACCACGTTAAGCCACAATCTTTGGAAGGTAGTAATCAGTGACATCGGTAGTTTTGAGTAAGACTGCAGCCCCTCTTACCTCTGTATCATTTCTTAGAAAACGTACATGTCATACACGTATGACTGTTACACACATAATCATAAGAACTAATGACATCACCCTGAAAGTAATTACAGACATTACAATCATACTTGCTCACTATTGTACTCACATCGTAATAGTAAACAAACGTCGTGAAGATCATTCCCTTTGAAATGAGTAGGTAGGTGCATTTTCAAAGTGTGTTTTATACTTGGCAGTTTGGCACTCCACCACAATATCGTGGTTACCGTAGCTTATGAACGTTTGCAACAACAGAGTTGCACTCAGAGTAGACACACAGTAAGATAGACACTCAGAAACACTCGCGGTGTCGACTCTATTATTGTAGAAAGAACTGCAGCTACAGCTGTTGGAAACCAGCCGTTGATTTTTTTCAAGCCACTCATAAGACATTCAACTAGGCTTCACGACTGCCATGCTACTCACACAAACTAACGGTTTAACGTGTCTCCTGAAGCACAGATACGCCCGCCATTGCTCACCACAAACAGACTGGCCATAGCGTAGAGTAAGATTATTAGCTCCATGATCTGGGTCAGCGCGGTGGGTTGCTATTGTAACCAATTCGTCTTCATTCTTCCCGAGTACATCTACAGTTCCCAAATTACAGACAAAGGTTTTAAAGGCAGATTTAAATTTGCGCTCACCCGTCTGATAGTAAGTGCACCACTTGCAGTTCTCCACCTGCACCTCGAAGATCATAGTGTGACTCCATTATACCTCGTAGGGTTTTCTAACACATAAAATGTAAGTAAATAATGATGTAGGTAGTTACCGCTCCAGACACCGGTCCAGCTCGAATGCGTTGATGAGCGGCGGCTTCGCGGCGCCACCCGGGTTTGAGTTCAGTGCCGACTCCGGACCCTGCAGACAAAAAATACCAGCTTAATATAAATCGTCAGAAATGACCACGGTAGAGGAAATAAGCTCAGGACTGTCAAATAAGAGGTCCATCTTTCAAATTCAAGCAAGTAATAGCAGCTGTAAAAGTATTTGAAAAGTATTTAATCCTTCAGCTACTTCTTTGGGTGCATTTTGTTGATGGGACCACACTTGGTTTGGTGGTAGTTAGTACCTAGTATTTAGTCATGAATTTTAGAATTAAGATTTTTCTATAGTATAAGTATTTAACGCCTCTACCTATTTTACCCGTGAGGCTTTTCGTGAATAACAACAGGATGCACTTTTCCTAAAAACGTGTTCTATGAAGGTAGAATTATCAGGGCAACAGGATTTTCTAAGAGATGGTACACCTATCACAACTAAATAGCTCACCAGTCCATTAGTATTGCATCACCAAACTACTAAAACGAAAAGTTCGGTTAACAGACTAAATCACCGAACTATACGGCAATGTAAAATAAATAATTTTTTTAGAAATTAATTTGGTAAGATTGTTCAAGGATGGCATGTAGGTAGTTGAGAAGAAAACATCAACAAGAGAAATGTGAGCCTACCTGAACCTACACTAACTTCTTTGGATACGGTGGAGTAAATTTGATAGCCTAAACGTTGGAGTTTCAATAAACATGTAGTCTCAGTAACATGAGATATATACGTCTCAAGTCACCACTAGACGGAATACCAGACGATAGCCTTTGTAAACAAGTATACAGGCGTTTTATAGTTTTATCGTTTGTCGAAATTAGGCTGTAATTCATTTAAAAATGTTTTCCTATTCTTCTCCTTATTATTATCTGTATTTGAGTCAAGTTACAAGTTCATCCGTGCTTAAAAACTGCTTAAAAAGAGCTTTAAAGTTTTTGCCAACTTTAGCGACTCTATTTTATCTTCGAAACTGTATCTTTTCCCTTATATCATTTATACTCTTGATTATTGGCACTTGGTGGAACTTGTTGTAATATTATTGTATAATTATATTATGTTATAATTATAGTAATAATTAAAATTGTGGAATAAGGTACAAAAATTTCAGCAAAAGTGTATAATGCGTCTTTTCCCCAGCTGGAGGGAATTGCATTGAATGCTAAGCTATCGAACCACGCACCGGCCGATACAATTTGGTAACGAAAATTAAACTACTGTTGAGATGGTTTAAAAAACTACGCAATCGCCGCTATACTATTATTTAAATACATTCTATTCATTATACAATTGTTATAGAATCACAATAGCGAATTTAGCCACCCATCCTAGACTATTTACCTTTCTAAGCGGAGGATGTTTATAAAAAAAGTGTAAGTATCTTTGTTTACAATTCGCGAGGTTTCATGTTTATAATATGGTTGGTTATTTATGAAAACAAATCTCACCACGAGCTGTGGGTGACCTCATATTGTAAATATGTTTGCGACTTGCGTACATCGATAGCCGTAAGGTACTAACAATAACATTGGTAGTTATACCGTGACTCTATGTGCTGGGTGTTTGGGTGAAAACTCTACGTGTGTAGTAGTCCCCTCGATTGTTATAGTTGCTGTATCGTATCGTTCGCGATCATCGTCAGTTGACAATACGAATTTTACTCGTACATGAAATGAAACTTATTACGGCATGCTCCTCATCCTCTCCTCTTCTCCTTTTCGATCCCAAACAACGTTCATCCGGGGCAGAAATGCCACTCCCATAAAGCAGAGAAAATTTCGAGTTGACACCGACCGATTTAAACGACTGTTTTTTCTGTCAAGCAACAGAAACTTGGAACGCTTTGCCAGTGTACCTTCTCCTTTCTACCTCCTTGTTTTGCTTTTAAAACACCAGGTTTTTTAAACAGAGTGTGAAGAGGCACATGAAAATACTTGGGCCAATCAACTTAAAGATCACTGTCAACAGTCTTAGAGTGACCCCCAATTCGCTAATGTCACCATAGCTAAATTGAATTAGACGAACGACGTCAATTTGGAGTGCTAAATATAATTAATGTCATTGGTGAAGGCACAAATGAAATATCTTCTTAAGTTTTCTTTGATCGATCGCATCGTTTGTTAGAGTGATAATCGCGCAGTCGCGTTTAATTAGGACAACGCCTTTGATCGCTTATATATTTAATTATGTTAAGAAGAAAATAAGAAGGTTTAGATGTAAAATTTGGTTGCCTGTAAAGAAAACACTAAATAAAACCCTGTACCGACCCGTCTGCCCAACCTTTTGAAATTATAGGAAGAGAGAGGCTTACGGTCAGCAATGGAATGCAAATAAAGTGGTAGACTGACTTTGATCTGGAATGAAAAACTTTTTTATAGTTAGCTACCAGAGTACCAGAAACCCCTACTACGCACAGCTATGTGTGCGTAGTAGGGGTTTCTGAGTATTTTCTGAAGTTTTTAGGCGTGACTAGGGGTAACTCAGATTTTTTTCTGACGGAAGTAACGCTTTCTATTAGAATTTTGAATAGCGAAAACGCAGTTTTCGCTATTCAAAATTGGAATGAATGATATTAATATAACATTTGATGCTGTCAATGGCAAAGAAGTTTTACTTCAATCGCGCGTAAAAGGTTACATGCACACACTTTTTTTAAAGTGAGGGAAATCCCTGCATGGTTGCTAAGCCGAACTCCTACAGACTAAAAAACCTCACGTAACGCCCTACAGCCTACTGTTGGGAGCCCCGGGTAAGCCCTTGGAAGGATATCCCAGGACTCCCAACAGACCTACGGCAATCACTGTGGCCTCGCCCAGGGGTGGTTCGGGTGTTATCCCGGCCGCTTCTTCTGTGGTCGTGCGTAACTCCTCACGGCACGCTGGGCTCTAGGGCCTGCTTCTGTAAGGATGGTGAGTAACCGCCTCACCGTCCTCAGGCCTCCGGTCATGGAGGTTGCAATTTCATGCTCTCTTCTTTTTCTTTTAGCAATTCGTTCAGTACCCACATGACTCTACCATCTACTTGTTTGTTCGTGAGTATCACGAAACATTTTGTACAGTGGAAGATTATTAAGCAACGTTATTCTGGGGGTATGCTATTGAATGGTAGTCCCTTTCATTTGTTAGCATCAACTAGTGCTGCACCCGTCTTCAATCCTTAATATTCTAGTCAGGATTAGCTAAATGTATTAATTAAAACCTAAAATGGCGCTGTGTGCCTGCACCACCATCGCTTCGTTTATCAATCTGTCAAAGGGGGTTCCGCTTTACATTTTGGGGTCAGATACCTGTTTGACTATCACATTTTTTAAAAAATATATAATTTGATCACGCCTTTTATCCCCATAGGGGTAGGCAGAGGCATATTAAAAGCACACATTTCTCCTTTATATTTTTTCCCACGTCATCACGTCACGTTCAAGCGGCCCATAAGGCCTACGAATCGGCTTAACGACTGCCATTTTACTGGTAACTGGGACCAACGGCTTAACGTACCTTCCGAAGCACGGAAACGTTAGCAAATAAATGTCACAAAGTGGTCATGGTCACCAATCCAATGACCGGCCATAGTGAAAGTAGCTTACTGCAGTGATCGTTTACAGAACACTGAGTCCACAGGTTCCACTGCATGGTCACAAGCGCTTCTCTTTTAGCCCCTCTCTATAAAATAGATTACAGAGGAGCTTATGGCGAGACTTGTGTCTGTAGTCTGTGACTCTGTTGCATTAAATTACGTCACTAGGTCACGTGGATCATCTATTCAAAGTTTGAAATAAAACAAAAATGACAACGTCAATCGGATTGAACTTTCACTTTCACGTTAAACGTTAGAGGGGCAGTCGGGTGAGACCGTCTCAGACTTCTTGTTTTTTTATAATTTTAGTTTTATTATACACATACATTATTTTAATATTATGTAAATACTTAATGATAACATTCTAAAATGTTTTGTTTGTTTGTGTATCATCACGTATAGATAAGGTCTCAGAACTCGACGTGTTACGATCATTGTTGGTCAGCAAATTTTTGTTATTACTAATGTATGTGTGTTTTTGTTTGTTGCACGTACTAACATACACACGTGCTCAGTATCACTAATACCCATAGAGAACGAGACTAGTACTGCTCGTTCGCTCTACCTTTGCCGCTCGGCTCCATACTAAAGTCGAATTTTTAATTAGACGAAGTAAATTGACAGCAATTCATGTCACTTCTACATATAAAGTTGCTTATTTTCTATGACGAAGTGACATTAGCTACTGTCAATTTACTTCGTCTAATTAACAATTCGGGTATACGCCTCTACGCCAGCGGCAAAGTTAGAGCGAACGGGTAGTACAAGAGGAGTAGACATAGCAATGCTTGCTGTCATATTTTTCGGGGGGAAATCGTATTCTCTTACACACCACTACAAAGCAATCGGCTGTCTCTATGGAACTTACGCAAAACAATACACTCATAATTTTAGACACAGACTAATTTTTTATATACCTACTATTACACTATATTACTATATTATAATTATAATAATATTATAAAGAGGAAAGCTTTGTTTTTTTGTTAGTAACGAATAGGCTCCGGAACTACTGGACCGATTTGAAGAATTCTTTCACTGTTGGGAAGCTACACTCTTTGCGGTGAACATAGGCTATATTTTATTCCCGTATTCCCACGGGAACCGGAACTACGCGGGTGAAACCGCGTGTGAAGTCCGCTAGTTTTTTATAAACTCATGAGCATAAGCGTACTCCTTCAGGGATATGCTTTGATAGAGGGAAAATTCTCAGTATTGCGCCTCCTCTCCCGATGAGAGTCATAGATCATGTTGCTCTATGCTAATAAAGGCACCTAGAAGCTTGTATATACTACGAGTATGTTGTAAGAAGAGACGCCATATGCCATAAGACGTATGAAACTACAAAAGGTTTCATAGAATCAAAATAACCAAAGCTTTTACGTAAAGGTTATTTCCCCACAAACGCGATATACGCTGTCTGTATCGTAGGTATGCGTTTTAGCGATAGGGAGTGCCAATACTTTTCACTAATTACTTGCTGATAGGTTGGAAAATAAGTCAATGAGACGAATAACAGTAGTTATCTTAGACAAGCATTTATGGCAAATTCATAAACAAACAAAATGAGTGGATTTAGGTAAAACTGAAGATGCTGAATAGTGGGCGCTTTGGTCATCTCTGCCTTCTTCTTCAGGGATTGTAATAAAATACAAATGCGCAACTACCTTAAATAAACATATACGATTAAATCGCTAGGTATACCGCTTCTGTGGGTGAGAACCTTAAACTAGATTAATTTATTCTGGAATCACTATTCTCAACTCAAAACAAGAAGCCTTGAGATGGTCTCACCCGACTGCCCCTCTCTAAAACGTTTATTTTGGAAGTGAAAGTTCAATCCGATGGACGTTGTCATTTTTGTTTTATTTCAAACTTTGAACAGATAATCCACGTGACCTAGTGACGTAGTTTAATGCAACATAATCACAGACAACAGACACAAGTCTCGCCATAAGCCCCTCTGCAATCTATTTTATAGAGAGGGGCTAACACAACTTTTAGAGCTTTGCAAAGCGCCTTCTAGGCAATATTGATTGATTACAGCAACGCACTATCTTCAGAATTTTGAGGTCAGTATAGATTAGACAACCTGGAAAACTGCATTTGCATATACTGCATTTAGAATACAGGAAATTTGTCTCTCAGCCGGTCTTTTGAAAAGTACCACGTATTTTCTAAGCGCTGTCAAACTTAAACCTACCTGAGAATCTACATTGCACTGTGCTTATACAGAGGGATTTAATTACCTAGGCTCAGGCTAAAATGCTTCCTTGAAGAGGTCAGTAGAGGCATGACTCCTACGAGAGGCTGATTTGGACCCGGAAGATATCAGTTCTAGCAAACATTTTTACATTATGTAGGTTCATGAAAGAAATAAAAGTAAAATCCGAAGAATTCTTCTCTTTCAGCGAATGTAAAGCTCAGCCATATTCAACGCGAGCCTATTGCATCTAGTAAGGCTAAATCCCTAACCAAAGCGAAGAGCGGAGTATCGCTGCCGCCTGCCGCGATTTAATCGCTGTAATTTTGCAAGGCAATTACGTTCAACTGACAATAGGCTACTCGCAGCCGTCTATGACATTCCTCTAGAAAATAAATGCTTATTGCAACTTCCCACTGAAGTCGCCATTGTGTCCACTCCGCTCACCGCTTTGGTCCAGGACACAACTTAGAGTAAGATCCTACTTCCTACTCCCTACTAATATTATAAATGTGAAAGTTTGTGAAGATGTTTGGATGTTTAGATGTTTAGATGTTTGGATGTTTGTAGCTCAACCACGCTCTAACGGCTGAACTGATAGGGCTGAAATTTGATACCGGGGTAGATTATAGTCTGGAATAATACATAGACTACTTTTTGTCCCGGGAATATGTTGCCACGGGAAGCGGGAACGGGTACCGAGTTTCATGCGGGCGAAGCCGCGAGCATCATCTAGTAATAAATAAAGGCTTTTCTTACCTGAAAGCCTTCAGACAGCGTCTTTAACTGCACGAATATAGAATATTGCAGCTTATTACCGATATTTAGACAGGTAATATTACTGGCTCCGTCTAGATCTTTAGTCGAAGAGAAATGCATATTACAGACACCTCGGACCCGCCAGATGGACTGACGACCTTGAAAGGCAGGCCGGGACTGGATGCGGAAGGCGCAGGACCGTGTGTTGATTGAAATTGAGAGAACCGACTAGCGGTGGCCTGTCATAGGCTGATTGGAACACCTCCAATGATGCCCAAAAACGTTCCGCACACTAATATTAGGAACTCACTTTCTACACAAACTCACACATCAAAAGAGAAACGTACAAACCGTGTTTGTTTAAATGTCGAAGCAACGTTTGAGTCAGCGATTGTTTACTTATCGAGTTACTTTGTTTTATTTTTTTAGGGAAAACACACCGTCGCGCGGTTGAATGCGAGCCAGTACGCAAAACAATAACATGGACGACGTGTACTTTGATAAACTAAGCAAATAATGTGGCTGCAACGCGCCTAGTGCATGTTATACACGGATAGAGTTGCATATTTAAACTTTCGGTTCGTTCGATTTGAAAGAGGCGAAACATCTCTTTTTAGGGTTTCGTTGCCAAATGGCAAAAATGGAACCCTTATAGATTCGTCATGTCTGTCTGTCTGTCTGTCCGTCCGTGTGTCACAGCCACTTTTCTCCGAAACTATAAGGCCTATGCTATTGAAACTTGGTAACTAGGTGTATTCTGTGAACCGCATTAAGATTCTTATATAAAACTAGAAAAATGCAGTAAATTTTGGGGTCCCCATACTCTGAACTGAAACTCAATTTTTTTTTTTCATCAAAACTATGCATGTGTGGTATCTATACATAGGTCTTCAAAAATGCTATTGAGGTTTCTGACATCATTTTTTTCTAAAGTGAATAGTTTGCGCAAGAGACACTTCCAAAGTGGAAAAATGTGTGTGCCCCCCCCCCCCCCCCTCTAGCTTCTGAAATAAGAGAATGGTAAGTCTAAAAAGAATATATGATGTACATTGCCATAAAAACTACCAGCGAAAATTTATTTGAACGAGATAAAGCTGGTTGTTTTTTTAATACGTCATAAACCGCTAAAATTTTCGGTTAGAAAAATCACTACCACTGCGAACGTGTTAAAACATCAATTAAAGTTACAACGAACTATAAGAACTTTTATATTATGTTACTTGCTGCTACGAAACCCTTCATGGGCGAGTCCAACTCGCACTTGGCCGGTTTTATTTATTTTGAAACTATTCTAAAATTAGCCTTTCTTGACAATCTATTTTCTTCACTTTATACAGGTTTTATTCTTCTATCTACGAAATATTTATTTCACATAACTGTTAACTTTTTTTGCGATTGGAGTTTCATTTTGAGCAAACAATGCAATAGTAGAAATTGTAGAAAATTTCACGTCTAGAGCTCTACATTAAACTCAAATCGTATACTTAATTTTCCTACATGTTATTTTAATAAACGTAGACAATTTACAGGTAAGGAAACTTAATGAAAAAGATCCTGGCGGGCGATATCTTCGACAGATAACTTTCAATATTATACCTGTCAAATTGTCGTTTGATTAGATGTCGAAAAATTAAGAATCGTATGTTTGTAATCTATATGAACTCCTATGGCTCTGTTTTGGTAAATATCACTATGAGTTTCGACGTATGGATAGTAATATTCTTGCAAAAAGACCAAACTATTTTCATAAAATAAGTAGGTACAGCCTTTTTCGCTCTAAGTATGCCGCTGACGTAGAGGCCCGGCCGGTGTAGAGGTGAAGCATGGGAAGCAACCGGCTAACTTAGAGCGAATGGGTAGTATACTATCCAAACATAAAAAAAATCTGGTGTTCTAGTCTACAGTAGTAAGTTATTAAGTATATTTTATAGTCTCCGATACGAAACTTTGACATACATATATATAGTCACGCCTTTTTCTCCGAAGAGGTAAACAGATGCATCCTGTTCACATTTCATTAGTATAAAGTAAAACATTTAGTGTTAAAAATTAAAGTGAAACATAATTAATACATTTCTATTATTATTTTCTTAGTTAAAATTTGTCCAACGTAATTGGTGGTGAGCGTTTTGTCGTGTTGCAAGGAACAAAACAGGGCAGCACCTGCTGGTAAAAATTCTCCACCCGCCTGTAGGCAGTCCTGGGACATCCTTCCGAGAGCTTACCCGGGGCTCCCAACCGTAGGCTATTTGGCGTTACGTGAGCTTTTTCAGTCGGTAGGACCCCGGCATAGCATTCATGATGGATTTTCCCGATGATGAAGTTCAACTTGACTTTATAAGTACCAACTTACTGCGGTAGCCTGTTCCAACAGCATCATGTGGCTTTTGAAGCACGGGGACGCTCGTAAAGTTGGTTACCATATCAGTAATAAGTTGTCATACATCTTACTAACTAGTGTGGATGTGAAGATGTCTGGATACAATATTGTATTGCAATCGAATCCCCATACTCTCCCATCATATTGAGAGGGTGATTGTCCTTCCTGTTCAAAATTGGCCAGACGGTTTGGTACAGGGTTTAGTTCCATGATTTTTTCCTCTTCTCGTGACCTATTCCTTAGCCAAAAGGTGCACGACTAGTAGGTGAGGTTGGATTGAGCTACACTGTCTAACTCTATATAGGTACTAAGATAATAAAGAGAAAGATTGGATTGTTTGTTTGTTTGCATTTTATAGACTCCGAAATTGAACGGGGCTATGCCCAGATGACATAGGTTTCATTATACTCTCGTATTCCCACGGGAACGGAACTATCGGCTAATTTGAGTATTGATAAAAATTAAAATAAATATTTTACGACTTACCTGTCTTACAGCGTACAACATCGTGACTTTTCTTTGTATTCTTCTTCTTCACAAAATGACAAATATTTTGTTTACACTTTTGCAAAAATATCTTTTTGCGATTTTACTAACTATCAGTCATATTATTTGAGTATTTATTATTAAATAATTCACTAAATAATATTCTTCCTTTCATGTTATAATTTATTGTGAATCATAGCTGATTTTATCTAGAAATAAAATGGTTTATTAATAATAGAAATAATGCTCGAAATTTCAAAGTGAAAATAATAATAAATTTATCATCGTGAGTGAAAGGAGTTTCTAAGATTTTCGTCGATTACAGCTAATGATTGTAATTTTTTTCTATGTTTTTTGCAGGAGTAGCTTGATGATTCCATGTGGATCTTTCAGCCCTGGAGATGGCAGGACTACCTTCTAAACCACTACGATGTTCCTGCTCTACCAGGGCTGAGGATAAGTCAGAGACTAAGCCACTGCGACTTAGTAAATAAGTTGATATATTTGCTAAGTTTATGTGTATGCCCGCGATAAATTATTCTAAAATAAAAATTTTCAGTTATAAAACGGTGACCTCAATTTTGACTATGTATATCGTCTTTTAAAGAAAGAAAAGGAATAATATTAAACATTATTACGTTCTCTTTAACAAAAAGCAATAAATTATTTAAAAAAACATTTATTCCTTCATAATATCATTAGTCAATGAATAATACATGTAGGTAAATAAAATGAGCGCTTCGGACTCTGAAATCGTTAAGCTTTACCTCTGAAAAGCGACTGCCCGTCCCACTTTTCAGTGCCGGCGACTTCAAAGAGCGACGAGCCAATCGCATCGCTGCGCTGAAAAGTGACACGCCCACCCGCTGTTAAGAGATCTGGCCGCCTTTGATCTGTGCCGAATTCTATATACCTAATACTATTTTATTAAAATACCGTAGTTGTGTTTCTAATACCTACTGTAGTAAAAAGTTGGGTAACCTCGCGTACCTAGTAATAATCTTTTTGTTAGACGAATTTTGGGATATAAAAGTGTGTCGAACTAATAATCCCTTTTAGACCTAATTTGATATTTAAATACACTATTAAATAAATGCTGTAATATTTTGTTAAACAGATAGACGTATTTAACATCAATTGTTTTAATTTATATTCTCAAGGACTTTGATTTGTGTGATTTCAACTAAGAGTTTCGTTCAACTCGCTCCATCCAACCACAGTTAACGAGGTGATGTTTGATGGTGATATAAGATGAGAAATATATGAAAAATTAGTAAAACTATTGGAAACTTTTCATCTTTATCTTTATTTTTGTTTCGAATCTTTATGTTTGTTCTACTACTCTTGAACAATTTGACAAGATGCAATATATTGTCTGTCACCTTAGCAGTGAAAAAAAATCAAGAGTTTGATTGCCGTAGGTATTTAATAATACATAATAGCGAAGATAAAAAGAGTAATACCGATAGCCAAAAATATTTTTTTGGAACCGTGCAAGTTGAAGTACCTTGCAGTACCTATCATTTAAACTTGCCATCATAACCTTCTGAGTCAGAAACCTAACCGACGCGTAGGATATTCTAAATATTAAGATTCTGAACTCAAACAAATTCTTGGGGAATTTCTCGAAAACGATTAAGAACAGAAAGGAAATAGGGGAATTGATATGATTGGGCTTAAAAGCTCAACTCACCAGCATACTCCCCAAACCTGCGGGCAACACTGTTGTGGGGGTGTCTTAAAAGATAGAGAAAAAGAAGAAGAAAAGAGAGACCAATCTGATATTTCTCAGTAGGAAAAAAGGACGAGTCGGGTCCCGTGTTTCATCAGGATCGCAGTAGAGAAGCTCTCACAGAATTCCGTAAGTTTGCACATTCTTGGCACACCATTCGGCGCGTTTACGAAGATTGATGATGTGTACTGTTCGTCAGCCCTGAAAGGGGAGGATATTATGGTACAAAGCCAACGCCGATGGGGGAGAATCGAGCTGGGGATAGAAATGATTTGTAGGGAGTCAAGAAAAGCGCACGTGGAGAATAGCATTAAGCAGACCGCAACGGGCGCTCTCCTGCGATTCGGTCAGTATACCGTTAGGCAGGAATGACCATGGGAGGTGGAGGGTAATTTCTCAGTACGTACGAAGCAACATAATCTTCTGAGGGTATTGGAAGCGCTATGGATTATGGAGATGAATATGATTGAGTCGAGATTGACGAAGAGGTAATAGTGTAACTCGTATTACCTTTTCAGTTAAAAAGGTTGCAGGGTCTCTTAACTTTTGAATGAGATGCCAAATCTTTACTTTTTTATTACGTGTGGATAAAAACCACACACTGCCGATGGCGGGGACCCCAGGTTAAGCTCTCGGAAGTATGTCCCAGAATTTCTACAGACTTTAGCTACTACCGTAGCCTGCCTTTTTTTATAAGTAGTGATCCGCCTATGGACGAACCACGCTGGTGAGGCGTGGAAGTGTGAGAGGGTCGCCCAGCACCTGATCTTGTTGGCACTGGGAATACTCACTAAAACTCCTTGACACCGTACTGCCCTAATAGAAGTGATTTGGGACTTACAGAAGTGGTTTGGGAGCTGCAGCCTCACCTAGCGTTTCAGGTACTATTCCACGTCTTTGGAGTCTGGTTCAGATGTTATCTTGAGACGTGCTTGAAAATCTCGAATCACGCCGCCATATTGTGTCTGCTTCTATAAGAAACCTTACACTGATCCGTACACTAAAATTATCTATTCTTCTAGAGGGTGGCCCAAGAGTAGCGCCTTAAACTAACATTACTATGAAAGTAGCTCCAAAATGATGATATCGATATTCCATCGTCTAATAAACTGAAGACAAGAGAAACCTTTTACTTCTGGAGCAAGTGCTCTATGTTTCCTTTTCAAAATGCCATACAAAGTCCTATAAACCGCTTACGGGCGGGAGTTCCGGGTAAGCCCTCAAAAATATCCCAGGGTTCCAGGCATACTTTGGGAAATAATATTATAGTAATTCATAATTTAATTAATATTCGTATTCTCAATGAAGGTAAAACATGGTAGTACAGAATTTGAAATGTAAAATCAACATTGCTTTGTTTTGACAACGAACTTGGGAATAAATATTGGCATTCTTTAGTGAAGCTGTACCCTTGTTCAGTTCCCACAAGAGCAAAAATATTTTAAAACTAGATTTACTAGGCCAAATTTGAGAAAGACTAAAACTCACAGTTTTAATCCCTCCTCTTATAACCCCGAGTTCTTCAAGTGTATCGTGAAGAGTCATATCACAGGGCATCTTACTTGAATACCATTGACAATAGTATTGTCAACTGTGAGAGTGGCCTCTAATCGCTCAATGGCGCCATAGCTTTAGAACAGAGGCTCTGAAGCATACCTCCGACAGACGTTTCTCTGCCGGATGAGCTGCCGACAGAATGTTTCGATTATAGTTGTTAACTGACAAAACGTTTCAACTTCGAATGTTTTGCCGACAGAACGATTAATTCAACCATAATAAGTGAATGGTTAACACCCGGACTCGGATAGGTTAGGTTAGGTTAGGTTAAAACGTTCGTACTTAAAAGGTTCTGTCGGTGAACAACTCATAATCAAAACGTTCTGTCGGCGGCTCATCCGGCAGAGAAACGTCTGTCGGAGGTATGTTACAGAATCTAGAACAGACTGGCGCCATGGGATCTTTTTTCGAGATGGATAATTCTTAGTAGTGCATAGTGATGCCAAGGGACCCTAGAATCTTAAACAAAGGCTTTAGATACAAGAAGGACGTCGTCAGACTTTACTATTATGCGAAATAATTGCTGGTACTGGTCTGGTACCAACACAAAGAAAAAGACCTTACGGAGTGAAGGGGCTTTTGAAGGCTATTGCGGAGTCGACAGTGCGAGTGTAACACCTTCTTTACATCATGGTATAATAAAGAAGAAAGAAGGATATAATAAATAGAAGCGTGGTAGACGAATTTGTGATGGTCAAGTTGTGGAGTTACAAAAATCTTACTAATATTATAGGTAAATGCGAAAGTTTGTGAGTGTGGATGTTTGTTACTCTTTCACGCTCTAACGGCTAAACAGATCTGGCTGAAATTCGGCACAGGGATAGATTGTAATCTGGAATAACACATAGGCTACTTTTTATCTCGGTAATAAGTTCCCACGGGAAGTCAGAACGGGAACAAGGTTTTAGCGGGCGAAGCTGCGGGCATCAGCTAGTACATAATAGGACAATAGAGTTGAAAATGTGGAGCAAGTTATTTATTCCTTCAGACTTTATCAAGATCCTGCTCTCAAAGAGTCATAGGAACTATGCATGCAAACTCTCGTGAAAGTAGATGAAGAAAAAGGTGTTTCTCAGAACCAATATAATAAGTGGAAAGATTACGTCTCTGCCCACATCAATGAGTTAAAGAACGGGATAAAGTACACGTAACTTGACTAGAGTCTGAAAGACAAAATAAGATCTTAAGACCTTTAGAAATGTGGCTGGTTTTGATCAGGCAACCATTATAATCAAAGCTCTGTTCACGAAGGTTTTCTGTTAAAATATCAGTACTTAAAATAGCTGGCATTAAAAAATAAACTTGTTATTTATCTTTTTTCGAATACGCTGGTAAAGGGACTTGTAAGCAGGGTTTTCTTTTGGACGATCAAGGTGATGGACAAGCACGTATGCTTGTCCATCACATTACCTTACGTAGGGTCGTAACCTACCTGGGCACCGAGTCTCGCTTCAGGCGACATGAATGCGTGGACGGAAATCGGCGGGTGACGCGTCGCCTGTCTCATATTTAGGAACGGCGAACATGAGACGGACGATGTTTCGCCCGTAAATTTGCGTCCACGCATTCACGTCGTGTGGTCGAGAATCGGCGCCCTGATCGAAAATGTCTGTAACAGAGGTGCTGATTCGGTTAGAATCCCTCTTCAAGTAATCTATACGGCTGACGTTCGAAGTTAGCAGTCATTATACCAGAAGACAAAATGGAACGATCCTAATCCCATCTTTAAAAGCGTTAAATATTATGGTAGAGTCAGTACACCAATCAATATTCAAAAATAATTACTGGTTATGAAAAGTGAATACAAAAACATTACGCACTATCAAACGGAATTACAAAGCACAAACTATGTGACAGTTCCAGGTTAGCCATTGGATGGTGAGCTAGCGATGGTAGTAAATGACTGTTAGGAATCATGGAGTTATCATTTCGAGGGCTTGCCCGTGATTCACGGAGCTATACAGCCAGCATAATACAGTATGGTTTTAATCAATTCGAGGCCTGAATGACATCCTTATGGATTATACAGGAAAAAAAAAATCAAAGTCTCTTAACGACTTTGCCCTGATCGTCACGTTGCTACGAGTATCAATAACAAAACTTGAACCTAAACTAGAATGAATCTAAAACTGCAGGTACTATCTAAAACGGCAGGATGGACGTACCTATAAAATATTCTTTTACTAAGAGAAAATAACAAATTTATAGTATAAATACTAAGAGAAAAGAATAAATTTATAGTATAAATACTAAGATAATAAATAATAAATAAATATTCACGGACATCTCACACAACGCTATTTGATCCCAAAGTAAGCTAGGAATATCACTACCAACTGCGCCACAGAGGCAGTCAGATACGTAAGAGAAAATAACAAATTTATTGTATAATTCTCTTAGTATTTATAGTAAAAATACTAAGAGAAAAGAACAAATTTACACAGGTCATAAACATTGATGCACTTGTAAACATTGACTACCAAGCAAGTGTTGGAACATCCCCCACAGGAGTACCCGGGTCTTCAAGCACAGAGGCAGAAAGAAGAGATAGGTGTTTAGAGATGAGGAGATGACCATCTTGCCAATAGCTCGCAGCTATATAAAGTTTTTGAGGTTTCGGCTATCAAGAGGAGCGTAACCTTAGTGCCATAGCTGTCAACTGGAGTACAAACAACTACTTTGCAACAGAGGGAAACTTAGTGTTAAACAGGAATCCTGTAGGTCCTGTATGTATCTGTACATAAGGTGAGGTACAAAAAAGGTAAAGACTAAAGAGAGCTAAAGCTGATACGAGTTTTGCTACAGTTTTTGAGAATGAGCGTTGATAGCCTTTATAAGTAAACTAGCTGTTCCCCGCGGCTTCCACCGCTTAGAAGTCGTTATCGCGTAAGAGTCGTTATATCGTAATATCGTAACCTTCCTTTTGCACAGTCGGTTAAAAAGTAGTCCTTCCCAGGGCCTCGAACTATCCCTAAACCAAATTTCATCTCAATCGCTCCAGCCATTTTTGCGTGAAAGCGTAACAGACAGGCAGACAGACAGACAGAGTTACTTTCGCATTTATAATATTAGTAGGGATATCTAAGGGTTAATATGATAAAGTGGTAAAACAAGTTTGCTGTCTCTAAAGCTCTTAAAGATGAGAATAGAACAAAGGAAAAGATATCCGGATATAAATTAGGAACCTAAGCAGGTATTGTAAAATTTAAAAAGCTCCTGCTTGATGAGAATTCTTGTGGTGTACCTCTGTCAGTCTACATAGAATAACATCAAGTAGTAAATCGTCTTAGAATGTACTTTGAACTATTTTACCAAAAAAATGTTAAAGTTGTAAAATCATTTTGTGTTACTTTAATTAAGATTTTATTTATCTTTGTTTTGTTGCTTTAATTATTTAAATTATTGTTATACCTACTTTTTTTCAAAATTAGGTCACTAAGTACAATGACATATTAAATTAGATTTAAAATTAATTCAAGTTCACACTTCTAATTAATATTCACGTAAGTACCTAACTATAATTATTAATCACTTTCTAATTTTAGTAATATTTGGTGTAATTTTAGTTAAAACAAAACCAAATTCAATTTTCATGGCTTCCAAGATATAATTTAAAAATATTCCATTAAACGCACGTAAGTATTATGTTCGTTAGGAAAATTGAAATTTTCCGCGAGTCTCTTATCAGCTGTCAAAAGTAGCGCTGTTGAGCGGGCTCTTCCCATTGGTTGGGGCGCTTATAAGCGACGCTGTGATTGGTCACCGCCCGGCGCACATGAGCGACAAACCACGTGCTCATAAGTTCCGGTGTGAAATTGAAAAACTTTTTCACGGCACGCGATGTCAGACGTAAGAAAATATACGTTTCAGCCTAAGATACTGTTCAAATTTGGAATTCTTTTGACATGGTAATTTTTTAAAGAGTCATAATTTTATTATTTCATGGCAATTTGTTGTGATACTCTTCTTATTTTATAAAAAAAAAAATAACTCAACTGAATTTTTATATGATTAAATTAATTTTACTAATTCAGATCAAAAATCTAATCAATAATTCATAAAAGCATAAAGTCGTATTGTTATCCTAACTTGCAAAGTTAGCTCGGTCGAGGTCGTTACATTTAAAACTTACTGCATCACCAGAATCTCCACTAAACTCTTTTCACTCACGACAATAAACATAAAGATTATTGCAAAAAAGCAATTAAAAATTAAAAGAAACTAACACTGTTCAGCGACAAAAGTTACCACTGATAAGCACCCGCGCACTGCAGTTTCAAATGCAAATTATTTACAACGCTGCAGCCGAATGCATTGTCCGAAAAATTTATCAAACGAACCACATAACACTATTAAGTAACCGACCTAGCCCTACATAAGCTATAATGTTTATATTTAAAAAATATTTGCTTAGAAATGCGCGTCTAAACAATACACAACAGCCTGGGACGCCGCAGCATCAACAATGCAAAGGCGAAATAAGCAAGAAATATTTAACTACCGAGGAGGGGAGGGGCGGGTACTGGCCCACAGTATTGGAGCTACGCCTGTGGTAGTTATAGTTTACGTGATACACAGCTCAAATACAAATAATATAAACATTACAACGGAGCATGCGCCGTACCTACAGACAGGGACGAAACGACAGGCCCGATCACTACTAAACGCTTACTAATAACATTTTTCAGCTTTTCGTGAATGTCACAAGTGAATTTATTACTTTGAAACTAACATTCTTATCCTAATAGTGATGTAGGATCACGTTTTTATAGAATAATTTGCATATTTTTGACAGGAACGCGTATTTATGAAGAGGTCCAGTACGCATGCGCGGCCCAGAGGCGCAAGAATGTTATTGACGATGCAAAATGTTTATTTTTTGACGCAACACCGATGTTGGGTCTTGCTTGCTACGTGAAATGGAACGACTGCAGCCATTTTGGAAAATGGCCTCTGTAAATTTAAATTTCGTAATGTTGTATTACATTAACAAAATTTTCAAAATACATCTTCATTTTAGTCAAGTAAAGATAAAGTTATTCGAGAAAAGTAAAAAGACAAAACTGTAATCTGTTTTGGAGATGCTGTCGACAGTTTGAGCTAGATTTATTTCAATTATAATCCAATAAGATCGTTTAGCGCATGCGCGAAACTTTATTTACACCAAAGTGATATCTGTACAAAGAGTTTCTGGTTGCTTATCATTCAAATTTAGTTCCTGAATATTATAATCTAAACAAAATATACAGTTAAAGATACGTAAATTGGTATTGACACAGTGAGAGAGGTTATTCAAGCAAAGTTATCTCATTTGACATTTTGAAGTGGTTCACTAAATTAAAAATAGGAAACTTATTGGCATGATATTAGCTATAATTCCCCCTAAATATTACAAATAATGTATGGATATCTTTTTGTTGTCTGTAAGATTACTACTCATCTCCCATCGGAAAAAGCGTGAGTCTTTCTCTAGACTATAATATTATAATATACTAGCTGACCCGCGCAACTTCCTTTGCGCCACATAAGAGAGAGTATTACCTGTTCCCGTCGCATTTACTCCCGTCGCGTTGCGTTTACTCCCGTAGCGTCTCGTCGTTAATATTCAATACTACGTGAGAGAGAGAGAAAGGTTTCTCTTCGCGTGTATTCCCGTATCATTATTTTTAAAAACAATTTCGTTTATGAAAGATGTATCCCGTGGCATTATTGTAGAAAAAAATTAATTGCCATTAAAATGGTTATTGTGCACCAACCCAAAGATAGACACGTGCTATCGCGAAATTTTTTTAGAACTTTTTTAAGAGAAACATTTTTTACATAACTATAAATATTTACGCAGCACACGCAACGAAGCTCTCAAAAGTAATAACTTATCCCCCGTTTTTGAAACATTTACTATTACTGCTCCGCTCCTATTCGTTGTAGCGTGATGCTATATAGCCTATGCCACTCCACAATAACGTAGCTTTCTATTGGTGAAAGAATTTTTAAAATCGGTTCAGTAGATCCCGAGATTACCCCTTACAATTTAACAAACACACAAACTTTACTTCTTTATAATATTAGTATAGATCAATCACTATTGGTGTATTGGAACGCGTTAAAGTCGAAAATTTGAAAGATATACGCGTGAAAGAGGAATTTGTAAGTAAATTGAGCGAGAAATTTGTAAATTTAGAGGAAATATGTGAGATTGAAGAATTATGGAAGCCGATTAAGGAAGGTCTCGTAAAAGTTGCAGTGGAAGTATGTGGGATAAGCAAAAGGAGACAAGGATGTCAGGTAAAGAGTATGTGTGCTGAAGTTTTAAAAGTTTTGTCTGATAAGAAGCAAGCATGGTTGAACTGGTTGGCTACAATGGCCAACCAAAGAATGCAGAAGGCAACGGATGAGGATGTAAAAATGGCAAAGGATGAGTATAAAAGGTTATTTATACTTTCGATTGTCGGCACTTGATGGAACTTGTTGTAATACATTATTGAAACACACACTTGCACTTACATTCCACAATTTAATTTGATTTAACCAGTATAAAAGGTATAAGCGTGTTGTGAAAGAAGTCATAAAAAGTAAGAAAGAAAATGATGAGGATGACTTTCATAACAGGTTATCTGATGACTTCCAACAAAACATAAAATTCTTTTGGAAGTCTATAAGAACAATGAGGACTGAAAAGACAACCTCACAATTTAAGCAAATCAGAAATCGTAATGGCAGTCTTGTGATAGGAGAAGAATGTGTGTTAAAAACGTGGTAGGAATATTTTGAAAGTTTATTTGAAAAAGAGGATATGCAAAGGGAGACTCATGTTTCGGAAATGAATGAACTTGAGAATGAAAGCCACTTAAGTATGGAAGAAATTGTGGAAGCGTTGAATAGTATGAAATTAGGAAAGGCTGCTGGGATTGAGAGAATTTCTGTCGAGATGCTGAAAGCGGGTCGTGGCGTGGTAGCTTGCCAGCTGTACCGCCTTTTTAATCTTTGCTGGCGAAATGGCAGAGTACCAGAAGAATAGTGCAAATCTGTCATAGTGCCGCTGTACAAAGGTAAAGGGTCACAGCAAGAGTGCAAAAACTACCGCGGCATAAGCTTGCTCAGTGTCGTAGGCAAATTGTATGCGGAAGTTTTTATTAAAAGAGTGATGAATGAAACTGAAGGAAAAATGTGGGATGTACAAGCAGGATTTATGAAAGGAAGAGGATGCACGGATCAGGTCTTTTCATTAAGATACCTAGCTGAAAAGTTCTTGGCAAAACGTCAAAAAGTCTATTGCATCTTCGTGGACTTGGAAAAGGCCTATGACAGAGTGGTGAGGAATGAACTGTGGTCAACACTGTCCATGTATGGAGTGAACAGCAACTTATACGAGCCTTGAAATCTCTATATGAGGGCTCCAGTGCTTGTGTCAGGATCAATGGAGCTTGCACAGACTTTTTCCCCATCGAAAAAGGTGTGAGACAAGGCTGTGTAGCGTCACCATGGCTGTTCAACCTATACATGGACAGTTGCTTGAAAGAACTACAAGAGTGCGCGTATGGATTAAAAATGAATGAGCTAACCGTCAAATGCCTCCTTTATGCTAATGATCAGGTAATACTGGCATCATCGGCGGAGGAGTTGCAGATGATGGTTAATATAACGAACGATGCGCTTAAAAGTAGAGGAATGAATGTTAATGTAAGCAAGACAAAAGTAATGGTTTTTGAAAGAGAGAAATGTATGACTCGATATCGATCGAAGGAAAGAGCGTGGAGCAGGTGAAAGAGTTTGTATATTTGGGTTCAAAATTTGCAAGAGATGGAAAGTGTGACAATGATATTGAAAGAAGAGTTTTGGCTGGAAACCAAGTGAATGGAGCCATTCACATCTTTATGAGCAGTCAGAACGTGTCTAAAAAGGCAAGGATGGCTGTACATAGAGGAGTGCTTGTCCCTACACTTATGCATGGTAGTGAAAGTTGGGTGTGGCAGGAGAAGCATGACAGTAAAATTAATGCAGTGGAAATGAGAAGTTTGCGAAGTATAGCTGGAGTGACATTGAGGGATAAAGTAAAGAATAGTGTGATAAGGGAACATTGCGGTATGACAGAAGATGTAGTGACTAAGATAGAGAAAGGGATGCTCAGATGGTTTGGACATGTGGAGAAAATGGATGGAAATAGGCTGACGAAACAGATTTATGAAGCGAGAGTGAATGAGCAAACTGGTAGGGGTCGACCTCCGCATACTCATGTCGATCAAATCGATAATCTTCTGAGAAAAGGCCAGGTCAAAAGTACCCTTAACCGAAGAGCATGTATGAAGACACTTATGAAAGTTGAAGAAGCGAAAGTTGTCTGCCAGAATCGTAGCAAGTGGGAGACAGGCGTGATGTTATGTATGTATGTATGTATCAATCACTATACCAAGTTTAAGCTAGTTTCGGTCAACCAATAAAGCGTAATTCGATAACTAACATTCAAATTGACAAACTTTCACATTAATAATTATTAATTTGCAAGTTTATTTTATTTTTGATCCTATCCAACTAATGAAACACCTGCAAAGTGCTACGGCATCCAATACCAGCTAATAATTATGTGAAAGACTAGCGTAGACATTCGTAGAGGAGCCTATCCCTCTACGAGCGTCTACGACAGAACCACTCACTTTGCTCTCTCCTAATAAAAAGGGTTTTCTTTTTAACTTTAAGGGATGTATGAATGTATGAATGTTATGTTGTATTAGTTTCCTACAATAGAACTTCAGCCTTTTCTAAGGCTGTATCGTACTTTAGGTAGCTAGATGTTTTGGTACAGAAAAAAATAACACTATAATGTAGTTTAGTTACGATTGTTTATATTTATACATAGACTATTATTATTTTATCTGTGCTAATACTAATCATTATAATATTATAGAGAGGAAAGATTTGATTGTTTGTTTGTTTGCGCGAATAGGCTTCGAAACTTCTGTACCGATTTGAAAAATTCTTTCACAGTTGGGAAGCTTAAGTATCCCCGGGTGACATACGCTAAACTTTATTCCCGAACTCCCACGGGAATGGGAGCTACGCGGATCAAACTGTGTGACGTCCGCTAGTATATGATAAATTGTAGTACGAGAAGTTTCGTACCAACAAAAAAGAAATTATCACGTTTGTAGTACGGGAGCTGCTTATTTTTTTTTCTGTTTTAGTATTTTTGTTGTAAAGGCAACAGAAATACATGGTGTGTAAAAATCCCATCTGCCTAGCTATGAGATCTCCTTTTTACCCTTTATGCACAGGACCATAAAAACAAATGAATTATTCTATAATATTTACTACCACAAATTCCAGGGTTTACCACTGGTGACCGAAATTCATTTGATCATTTGACCTGTGACCGAAAAAACATTAGGCCATTTTACTACTGATAGAATGAACAATAAATTAACCAAAGAGTTTTTCTCAAACAAACATTTGGTATTTTTACTAGTGATCAAATGAACGTTTGTTCGAAAAGCAGTTGACTTAAGAATATTTTAACAAACAAAAGCAAAATAAGTAGAATTCGATACTGGCACTCGCCGGCCACTGCCGCGGCACACGTCAAATGATCAAATGAATTTCGGTCACCAGTGGTAAACCGCAAATTCCATGTTTGGAAATCGAATAAGTAGACACCTTATTTTAATAGGCGAAAAATCGATAAGTTCACCAGCGATTCGCGGTGTAAATGCAGCCTTCTACTAACAGGCCAGTGACATTTTTATTGGGCGATGATTTAATGTCTATCGATTGTGTCTCCACTACTCATTCCGAAAGAAAAAATATTACATTGATGGAAGGAACTTTCATTTTTAGAGAATACCTACACTCCTTACTATCTTTCATTCAATGGATGAATTTTGGGATGATTTTTGTATTCGAATATCGAATTGTTGTAGTACGATTTCTTTTTTTTTAATCATTATAATTTTCTAGTCTGCACTGGCATACTGCCTGTAAAGGTTTTGTTCTATAACTTAACAATCTTAGACCATTAAGTTACTAACAGTAGACTAATCTTTGTAAATTTAACGTAAGATTTAAAGTAAGTAAGTATAAAGAAACATTATCTTGCTTCTAGTTAAAATAAGAATACCAATTTGAATTTTTAATCTGTTTTGTTTAATACATCGCTCGTTACAATTTCGTAATGAATGAAACTTCTATCAAGCATCTTCGAGTTAAATAAACCCCAATTTAAAACTCTACCAAAACACACCATAGCTAAAACCCATCCCAGATATTCTCGACACACTAGACGCAAAAAAAATTACCACAAAGTCGAGAAAAAAATTAATTAAAAAGTTTTCAGCATAGAGTTTTCAGACGCCTTATGAGAGAATGGGCGTTCGCCCCGCCTACTGAAAAGCGACGCCCAGCCGCGCTGTAAAGCGACCTCCTATCTTGCCAAGTCTAGGAGTCAGACATGACTCGAATAAAATACATTAAAGATAAGTTTACGCTCTGTGAACGCGTTTATGAAGTCAAAATGATAATTTGCTTTTTTAAACGTTTCTGGCATTATGAGGAGTGTTGCACACGGCTATTGGCCGGGATTTTCGACAAAAACCTTTCTTGATGTGTGTTTTTTTATAATTCTGTTGTGGCAGATTATTTTATAGGAATTATTTTCAGTACTAGTAGGCAATGGAAACATATTTTTGTTGATTCTAATATGAACCCGCAAACTCTCAATATTACAACGGTGATGTAGAGTAAAATACCTGTCTAATGGTAAAATATCATTTGCATCGCATTCATAAGGTAGTTATTTTTAACCTTGAGATTGTTTGAATCTCTAATTAACTATTCGTGTATGAATTAGGTACATCTGCTAAGTGTTGGGTAATAGCGCCGCATGTTCTGCGTTCTGTGGATGAACTCAGAGTCACGCCATTTACGATCCAGTCAGTTCTGCAAATGGGAGACCATAATGTAGCAGTTCTATGGAAGGTGTAGCTGTAACTTGTTAGTCATCGTCAGTACCTACAACCTAACCCTGTCTGTTAAATATGGCAATAGGCCCAGTATCTACTTGGGACAATGTTCAACTAGCAAAACATGGGCATATTTCTACCCGAATTGGAAAAAAGACGTAGGTTCTATATAAGAAACAGATTTTTACCATTTAGGACATTTTATTTTAATTTTATTTTTTATTTATTTTTCAAGACGTAACATACTAAACATTATTGTTAATTTATCTTAAACTACAAAGACCTTGTAGGGTCTATATGAGTATAAATGAGCCGTTTTTATATATTTTTCTTTTATAAATAAATAAATATTGTAGTCAACAATTTCGTTCATATACCCAGTTGAAATTCTTGAACCCTGAATCTTGAAATGATAAGGGTCAAGCTAACATTATGATGTAGAGATCCACTAGAAAGCATTTTTTGAAATTCCAGCCCTAATGGAATAAATAGGACATAAAAGTTTATCGAAGTAAATTCCGGGCAAACCCGGGCGGCACTGCTAGTTTCTGAATAAAATTTTGGATACAAAAACTATATTCGTCTCCACGACTACCCGTTAATGGCGTAGATATCGTAATATAACCGTGCTTCGAACAATCGCAAGGGTAAGTACGTACGTATCCAACTATTGTGGTGTTGCCACCCCCCAGGGGGATGCAGCCTCGTTCTGTACCTTTCAACGCTTTGCTATGCTTTATCGGACTGATTTAAATGCAGCGTTGCGTTCTGGGAAATTGGAAATGGGGGTTTTTACTCGACTATGAGGAATGTTATATATTTTTGTCTGAACGAATGTACCGCGTATTTCAAGCTGAAGAGCTTTTGTTCGGTGGTAGGCGCAAATCATAGGAACGTTTTTATTTTGGAATAGGGTACTTTAAAAGGACTGATAACCTAGAGAAGGTCGCAGGTTGGGGCTGAATGTCGAAGGGGCAAGACTGGGTATTGTGGCCTACATAGTGGACTGCTGATTTGATTGAGATCGGTACGTCAGGGCGAGTGTAACAGCTCTAATGTAGCAAATGCCCATAGGTTGCGATAACCACTTTTAAATCACGCGTTTTTGTCACCTCAGTGGTATAAGCAGCACTCATCTGCTTTTTTTTTTGAAGTTAAACTTCTTTAGGCGCGACTGGGAGTAACTCAGATTTTTTTTTCTGACGGAAGTAACGCTTACTATTTGAATTTTGAATACGAAGTATATAATCGAATGAATGATATTATTTATAATATAACATAATGTTATTGTTATTGCTGTTCATCAAATTTCGATGCCGTCAATGCACAGAGCATCGCGCGCCTTTACAGAGGGAGAGGCCAAAGCTGGCAAACCCCCTCTGGCAATAATTTGACATTTTGACGACTAAAAGTGCCCAGTTACATAAAAACTGTTTTTTGAAGTTTCTTTCACTAGACTAAGTCTAGTTGACAGCGTGCGCGGTTGAATTGTCATTTTATAAAAATGATGAAATAATTAGATATTAATACAAAAAGAAATGTGATTAAAGAAATCTGAAGAAAAATGGCATTATCTTGTTTAAGTAAGTAATTTTATAACAAGTTATTATTATTTACACATATTTAAACGTATAGATAATATTCAGATTTGTTAAGCAACTTTACCGGACGTCACATCAATACATGAATTGGTTGAGCGACTTGGGGTGATATGACACAAAATGTATCATGTGTGTGTAAAATTTATGAGTGTATTGTTTAAAGTGTATATATAGGCTTCGTATTGACGGTCGATTGCTATTGTAGTGTGAGTCTAAGAAAGTGTAGGTGAGGAAGATTTCCCCCCGCCACCCGCAAAATATGATAGACAAATTTGTACCGAGCAATCGTTCTATGCCGTCTCCCCTTAGACAGTTCGCGTTGCTCTATGCCGTCAATGGCATGCCGTCAATTGCGCGTAAAGGCTACACGCACACACTTTTTGAAGTAAAACTTCTTAAGGCGCGACTTGGCAGTAAATCAGATTTTTTTTCCGCTATTCAAATTTCGAATGAATGATATTAATATAACATTTGATGCCGTCAATGGCAAGGAAGTTTTACTTCAATTGCGCGTAAAGGATTCACGCACACACTTTTTTTTTCGATAGATAGTCTTTATTGACGAAACAGAAAGCTCATAATGATCATAATAATCATCTATTGCTGAGAATGTATATTTTTAGCTCCTCTCTATAAAATAGAGTGCAGAGGGGCTTATGTCCATATATTGTCTGTAGTCTGTGTGTTTGTTGCATTAAACTCATAACTTCAAAACTACGTGACTTACAATACTGAAATTTTGCAGACAGTAATAACTGGTCATTTTGAGAGAGTTTACAAAATTTCAAAACAATAGGTCACGTGGATTTTTAGACGAAACGAAAGACGTGTTAGAGAGGGGCAATCTGGTGAGACCGATCTCACGGCTTCTTGTTATTTTATTATTTGTTTAATATCACACACTGCTTTCCATAGGAGCGGAGCAGTAACTAATAAAATAACAAATCTGGCTGACTTCTTATTATTAGATTATAGCCGAATTTGTGATGAAAGGGGTTCAATGAGAATTCTAAGTATATCCCAAGCGAAGCCAGGGTACACAGCTACTACAAAACATTTAAAAAAAAGGGTTAAAACCAACATTACCGATGACAAATGACAATTCAGCAATAAAATCGCTTTTTATCGCTTCTTTGAACGGTAACGATGTCAGAATGTGGTGTGTTGACAGAATTTTACGACTCCTTAACCCCCAACCCCACTGCGAAGGTAAAAACACGTTTATTGGACCATTAATTATATATTAATCTTACTTTCTTAGTGTTTGTTTTAATGGGGTGGGTAATTTTGTTTTTATCGATTACTAGCGGACGTCACGCGGTTTCACCCGCGTAGTTCCCGTTCCCGTGGGAATACGGGAATAAAATATAGCCTATGTTCACCGCAAAGAGTGTAGCTTACCAACAGTGAAAGAATTTTTCAAATAGGTCCAGTAGTTCCTGATTCTATTCGTTACAAACAAAAAAAACAAATCTTTCCTCTTTATTATATTACTAGCGGACGTCACGCGGTTTCACCCGTGTAGTTTCCGTTCCTGTAAGAACACGGGAATAAAATATAGCCTATGTTCACCGCAAAGAGTGTAGCTTTCCAACGGTGAAAGAATTTTTCAAATCGGTCCAGTAGTTCCGGAGCCTATTCGTTACAAACAAACAAACAAAAAACAAAAAAACAAAGATACAAATCTTTTCTCTTTATAATATTAGTATAGATAGTATAGTATATTATAGTATAGATAGGTTAGTATATAATATTTTATGGTCCTGTTGTCAACCACCAAAAACCTTCAAACCCCGTCCTCGTAGCAGACAACTTAGAGAATGCGATGTTATATAGACAAAGTCGATCGGGAGCCCCAAAGTTTTTAAGCCCCTTAGTGGAATTTAGCAGTGGAACCAACAGTCCGGAAGGTTTCTTTCCTTCAGAGAGCGTACCTGGGACTAGTCGTTAAGCATGGACAGGTGCTGGTTGTGACAACCAGCACCTGTCCATTTTAACACGACAATAGGCTCACCACCTATTCAAACAAAACAATCAATTCAGCCTATGGCAGTCCACTCCTGGACCACCTATTACGTGACATAAAAATCTTCGCCTGCCACTCTGGGGAAAAATACGCTATAAAAAACTTTCAAGATTTATTTGACTGCCTAGTACTGTACTTATAGTTTGTAGCAGTCGCCATTTTTCAAAAAAAAAGTGTGTGCGTGTACCCTTCACGCGCGATTGAAGTAAAATTTCTTTGCCATTGTCGGCATCATAATATCCATACTAATATTATAAAGCTGAAGAGTTTGTTTGTTTGTTTGTTTGTTTGTTTGTTTGTTTGTTTGTTTGTTTGAACGCTAGGATCTCAGGAACTACTGGTTGGATTTCAAAAATTCTTTTACAGTTTGATAGTCCGTTTATCGAGGATGGCTATAGGCTATATAACATCACGCTAAGACGAATAGGAGCGGAGCAGCAATCAATAATGTTTTGAAAACGGGGAATATTTTTTACCGTCTGAGAGCTTCCGAGGCGTACGCTGCGTAAATGGTTAAAGTTAGGTAAAAATTGTGTACTACAAAATTGTTTCTCTTAAAAAGTTCTAAAAAAAAGTCCGCGACAGCATATGTCTATCTTTTAAGGTCCGCTTACAATAACCTAATTTGTCTATCTCTTAAGGTTCGCTCACGATATAATGAAACTGAAGAGTTTGTTTGTGCTAGGATCTCAGAAACTACTGGTTGCATTTCAAAAAATATTTTACAGTTTAATAGTCCGTTTATGGAGGCTGGCTAATGGCGATACAACATCACGCTAAGACGAATAGGAGCGGAGCAGCCATGAATAATGTTTCGAGAACGGGAATTATTTCTTTCTTTTGAGAGCTTCCATTACGGACGCTGCATAAATAGTTAAAGTTACGTAAAAATTGTGTATTACAAAACTGTTCCTCTTAAAAAGTTATAAAAAAAATTCCGTTACAGCATACCTATGCCTGTCTTTTAAGGTGCTCTTACAATAACCCTCTTATTAAGTTTTAAAGTATGAGCGACGCGACGGGAGTAAACTTGGTTTGCAGAGGCAGCCAGTCAACTGAACGTTAAAAACCGGCCAAGTGCGAGTCGGACTCGCACACGATGCATGGAAATAAAAGCGACGGGAAACATTATAATACTCGAAATATTAATACCATACCTCTCTCTTTCTCACTCTCATGTGACGCAAACGAAGTTGCGCGGGTCAGCTAGTATGTTATATTAATATTATTATCATTATGAATTTTGAATAGTGGCAAATAGTAAGCGTTACTTCCGTTAGAATAAATAATCTGAGTTACTTCCTATTCGCGCCTAAAGAAGTTTTACTTCAATAAGCTACAATATAAACTTGTGCTGTGCTAAGTAATTTCATAATAGTCGAAGATAAACTTTGTATTTAACCCCAAATCCTCAGAGTAACCACTCTACGCCAACAAAGTCGAGTACCAAACCTACTCAGATATAAGTATCATAGCCAGAAATACTTCATTATAAAGGGCAGATGGGAAAGGATTTAGAATTGATCACATTTATAAATAGGGGTCCTTTCAAGGGTCGCAACCGAAGCCTACTCGTCAACATGTCGAGGAGATTGTCTCTATTGATAGCTAGCGACCCCTGGATCGGCTTTTCTTTACATTTATACATGTTGCATTGCATGATAATATAATAACCTATACATTTATAGGAGAGAAGCGCTCGTGGCCCCGCGGACTCAGTGTTCTGTAAACGATCACTGCAGTAAGCAACTTTCACTATGGCCGGTCCATGGATGGGTGACCATCCATGTGATCACTTTGTGACATTTATTTGAGCGTTTCCGTGCTTCGGAAGGCACGTTAAGCCGTTGGTCCCGGTGCCAGTAAAATGGCAGTCGTTAAGCTAAGTTGAAGGCTTTATTTCAACAGCAGGCAGTCACAACCTGCGCCTGTCCATTTAAACATGGCAATACGGCTCACCACCTATTACGTGGGACAAATTATACAAAAGGTGAAATGTGGGCATATAATATGCCTCTGTCTACCCCTTCGGGGATAAAGGCGTGACCATATGTATGTATGTATACATTTATATATGTTGCATGATAATTTATAGCCTATGTTACTATAAAATTATAAACTAGCTTTTGCCCGCGACTTCGTTCGCAAGGTGAGATTAACAGCAACCAAACAACTTTGACCTGTCCAATGTATGGGGCTTCTAGTAAAACATAGGTCAAGCTGTATTATCATTTCCGCTGAACCGATTTTGATAAAACATACAGTAGTATTTAAGTTGAAAAAATACCTAGGAAATACAAATATTTCAGTTAACATCAAGCTACTAAATTTTGCTTCAACACCGAACAAATAAACAAACAAACAGACACGAAGAAAAAAAATTCTAGATTTGGACTCAGAAGCCCTAAATTAGTCGATTAAATTATGTCTTTAAAATTTATCTTGAATGTACCGTCACAGCAATTTGTACAATTTTATAGTAGAGAAGAGAAGAGATGAGGAAGTTAGTGAGCTTAAATGTGTGGATGTTTGTTACTCTTCCATGCTCTAATTGCTGAACGGATCTGGCTGACTTTTGGTACAGGGATAGATATAGAATAGTCTGCAATGACACATAGGCTAGTTTAACTCCCTTACTACTCTTTATTCCCGGAATAAGCGGGTCCGAATTCAGAATTCCATGGGGGCACTGTCGCGGACGTCGTTTAGTGTAATGCACGTTCCACATTGACACGAGAATCTCGCGAGTAACGTGAGTGTAGAGCCGATTCACATTCACGTTTCTCAATCTTTTCTCGCGTTATAGCGAGAAACTCGTGTAACTACGAAGCGCGAATTAATAAAATCAGTTTTGTAGTTTCCGAGATTTATTTTACAAATAAATAAATCTATCTGATAATGATTAATTTAGTTCATACTCACCAGCAGAGGTAACTGCACCATTGGTGTCTGAAACAAAATGAAAATCCTTCAAATAGTTGAAATAATGTCATTATTATAATAATAATATAATAATAAGCATTTATTTTCAGGCACCATGAGAAAAGTTACAAGATGTAATTAACTTAATCTACGGCCCATAGATTAAAACTAAGAATACATATAAATATAGCATGTAGTGTTAGTATATAAAACCTTAAAGACTATTATTAGTAATCACTTCACTATCGCACTATGATTTATGCGTTCCGGTGGTAACTGTCCGCGGAAGCGACGGAAGCCCACGCGCTGTGGCCAGAAGGTCTCATTCATGACGAGGCTTAGGCTGCTGTTAGGTACTCGCACCACGAACGACAGGAAGCTGACGTTCCTGCTCGACTTCAACAGCTGCACTCTCGCTCGCCTTCCTTGATTGCACCGTCACGAAACCATCAGTAGCCGGGTCTGATGCCTTCAATTCTTGAAGTAAAATGAAGAAATGACATTAAATATTACTGACAAATATGTCAGACTACAGAAATTGAATTGTGAATGTGTAACATTTGTCCTCTCACAAAACTTTGATCCTTATATTATGTGTGGACCGCGTAAACACTTACCAAATCCACACTGAGTCTTTTGCGGAAAACAGTATCGCCATACGGAAAAAAAACTTTATAATTTGGTTCGGATTACAGAATAGTCAGACATTTTTTTCTCATATTAATAGTGCTCGGTAACGCCAATAGACTTCAGCTACATTTCTATTTTTTACGTGAGGAAAATCTTACATAGATGGACTCCTGCCGACTAAAACCACATATTCTACCTAACAGCCTACGGTTGGGAGCCCTGGGTAAGCTATCAGAAGGATACCCCAGCATAGGCTTGCACCCTATCACTTACAACTTTAACCGATCTCATAATATATCGAAGCAGTGGCATAGTATACGCCCACATTTCACCTTATAGTTCTTTGTCCCACGTAATAGGTAGTGGTGGTTTTGCCGTCTTGAGATGAAAACTCAGAAGTATGTCCTAGGAAATAGTAACCCCTGTACGATTTCTACACAGCATAACTCGTTACCTTCAATCAACTTTCTCCATCCAAGGGTTGCCTGGTAGAAATTGCTTTTTAGCGATAAGGCCACCCGTTGTATATCTTCTTGTTACCATAATTTTATATACTTGGTGTACAATAAAGTGTAAAATAAATAAAGTCATAAGAAACATAGCTACTTATATCTTTTTTGTTTTTTGCAATTTCATAAATAAAAATTGCAGAAAATAAGATGTTTTAATACCGAGTCCTTGACCGACGACCATTTCGATAACATAAGTAGTGTTATGTTTAATTACATTTTTTATACACACAAAATAACGCACTGTTTGTTGGCGCCATAATAATACGTCAACTGAATATGAAACCCAAACATATTGCTTATTATTACAGTGGGTTTGCTTGTATGTAAATAAATAGCAATTTATTTTTACTAGTAGCATTTTTTTAACGTGAGGGAAAATCCTCATGGCTGCTATGTCGGACTCCTACCGACTAAAAAACCTCACGTAACGCCCAACAGCCTATGGTTGGGAGCCCCGGGCCTCGGAAGGACGTCCCAGGACTCCCAACAGACCCCTCGCCTAGGGGGTGGTTCGGGTGCTATCCCGCGTCTTTGGGGAGTTTCGGGTGTAATCCCGCTTCTAAGGGGGGGCGTGCGTGAATCCCTCACGTCACGCTGGCCTGGCCAGGCCTGCTTCTGTAAGGACGGTGAGCAACCCTTTACTAGTAGCATTGCTTTATTTTACTACTATTTATAAGATTTTCCCTACTATTATAGGATAATGAATAATATAGGATTGATGATAATAATATTATGTATTCTATAAATCCTATATTATAGGATTTATAGAATCTTCGCTAGAACTGAACGATTCAAAAGATCGTTTCTCTGTCGAACCATGGAACAAAAAACATGGAACGACCTGCCAGCGCACGTGTTCCCCTCCTCTTACAATCCTGGGTTCTTCAAGCGGAGCGTGAAGAGGCACATCATAGGGCGCCAACTTGAGGGCCGCTTTATAGTCTTACAGACTGGGACTGTGGCCCTTAATCGCTAGATGTCACTGTGACTTTCCATCAAACGGCGGCAGCATTTTGGCGAGCCAAATATAAAAAAGACATGTATGTATTATGTTTATAGTTAGTTCAATCCTTGTAGGAGGCTGATGCTCAGCAATCACAATGGTACCGTTCAAGCAACCAATCAAATCAGTCCATTTCCACTGCTGGACGTAGATCTCTTCCAATTCACGACACAATGCTATTTAGAACGTCCTGGGTATTCCACATTTATTCCCAGCCTGCAACCTTTTGTTTGGTCGTTGGTCCATCTGGAGGGTGGACGTCCTACCCTACGATTGCCAAGTTGCGGTCACCATTCCAGAACTCGTTTGCTCCATCGACCATCGGTTCTTCTATAAATGTGGCCTGCCCATTGCCATATAATGTGCTTATTTGGCGAGCTATGTCGACCAGTCCGGTTCTTCGACTGATAATCTCATTTCTATCATGTTTTATGTGTAAAAAATCGGTTGTCTGTAAAGTCGGTTTACTGACGATAGTTGAAAGTGACAACTCAGCCTTAAATGGAACGCCTCAGAGCGAGGTAACGCCGCGCCACATACGTCATGTTATTTCGTGCGTGCAGCCGGCTCCATCGAATTATAAGACGTTGTCACTTAAAAATTATAAAAGTTGAGACAAATTTCAATGGTCAAAATCAGTTTTATTGTAACGCAGTGAGATACGAGCTATTTTTATGTTACCGCGGAAACTCTACTGAAATATTTAGTAACGCTTCCTCCACTTTACTGGAGCAAGACTTACTTTGACTTTCGCTGTACTTGACTACGACGCAGAGGAACAGGACTTTGACTTACTATAAACTGATGACTTAAAAATAAAATTAATCTTACTTCTTACTAATATCATAAATGCGAAAGTTAGTGAGCGTGGATGTTTGTTACTCTTTCACGCTCAAACGGCTGAACGGATCTGGCTGAAATTTGGTACAGAGATACATTTTTTTTCCGGGAAGAAGTTCCCGCGGGAACAAATTTTACGCGGGCGAAGCTGCGGGCATCAGCTAGTACAAAATAAAAAATTGGCTTAAAGGTAATTAAACCGTTGACAATTCTAAAAGAAATTATATAGCATTTTATTTTTAACATTTTTATTTATCTCTAAGTAATGTTGTTATCCTTACACATTATACAACAAAGCTTTTTACCACGTCTGTATGTTCGCGATAAACTCAATACAGATTTTTATGCAGTTTTCAATCAAAGATTGAGAGATTTCTTATGATGGTTATCTATACTAAAATTATAAAGAGGAAAAATTTTATTTTTTGCATGTTTGTTTGTTTGCTTGTTTGAATCGAATAGGCTCCGAAACTACTGGACCGATTTGATATTTTTTTTCACTGTTGGAAAGCTGCACTCTTCGCGGTGAACATAGGCTATATTTTATTTCCGTATTCCGAATTTCAATTCGGAAATAAAATATAGGAACGAGAGCTACGCGGGTGAAACCGCGTGACGGTCGCTTGTAGGAATATAAGTAAACGTGACTACGACTATGACTACGTAAACCTGTAGTTTTAGTTGGCACTGACTTCAACATTAAATATAATTAATAATTTCTGATAATATATAACTCAAAGGTGACTGACTGACTGACATAGTGATCTATCAACGCACAGCCCAAACCACTGGACGAATCGGGCTGAAATTTGGCATGCAGGTAGACGTTTTGACGTAGGCATCCGCTAAGAAAGGATTTTGATAAATTCTACCCCCAAGGGGATAAAATACGGGAAGCGGGAACGGGAACAAATTTTACGCGGGCGAAGCTGCGGGCATCAGCTAGTTTCTGATAAAGTTGGATACCTTATTAAAAGCAAGTTGTAAATAAAGTAAATTCTTATTATTTCCTATCTACACAAACAAACGAGTAGATTTTAATAAAGATATGTGTAAATATATAGATATTAAAATGTGGTTTATTGGATGGTTGAGTTTGTTTTTGTTTGCTGTCGTTATCTGTGCGAATGATAGGCTTTATTGTAAATAACGATAACACGTACTTGTAAAAGATAAACGCTAAAATTATTTCAAACTACTTGTACGCAGCACGTGGCATATGACAATGGTAGTTTATCACGTACTAGCGGACGTCACGCGGTTTCACCCGCGTAGTTTCCGTTCCCGTGGGAATACGGGAATAAAATATAGCATATGTTCTCAGCAAAGAGTTTAGCTTCCCAACAGTGAAAGAATTTTTCAAATCAGTCCAGTAGTTACGGAGCCTATTCGTTACAAACAAAAAAAAAAACAAATCTTTCCTCTTTATAATATTGGTATAGATTTATAGGCTTTGTAAATGGAGGACTGAGCATTTTCCACATAAAAAAAAATCATACATACATATAATCACGCCTTTCATCCCAGAAGGGGTAGGCAGAGGCATATTACATGCCCACATTTCACCTTATTAGACATTGTCCCACGTAATAGGTGGTGGTGAGCCGTATTGCCGTGTTGATATCGACCCGCACAGGTTGTGACTGCCTGATGTTGTAATTTTTCAAGCCGCCCATAAAGGCCTTCAACTTGACTTAACGACTGCAATTACCCTGGCAACCGGGTCCAACAGCTTAACGTGCCTTCCGAAGCATGGAAACGCTCGCAAATAAACGTCAAAAACTGGTCACGAGATGGTCACCCATCCTTGACTGGCCATAGTAAATGTTGCCTACTAGTTTTGGTGATTCTTTATGCGTCAGCAGTGTAGTTGCAGCAAAGTAATCGTTAACAGAACACTGAGTGCGAGAGGCCACGAACGCTTAAAAAAAAAAGAATTAAGAAAACTCTTTTTAGTTGGGATTCCAGTATCTAGAGGCAGAGTTAAAGGTGTCATCCAGCGATTGGGGGCCACTCTCACAATCCGTGCGAATTCTGAGAATGGTTCTTAAGTTGGCGGCCCTATGTTGTGCCTCTTCACGCTCCGGTTGAGGAACTCAGGTGTCTTAAGAGGAAGGAAACAAAACGGGTCGTTTCAAGTTTTTATAGTTCGACAGAGGAACGATATTTTGAATCTCTAGGTCCTGTCGACTGTGCTCTCCACTATGTGGCTCCTCTGCACAGCTCCATTGAAATCATAGAATAGACAAGCAGTGTCAGTCTATAGCGTCGTAAATATTTAGTAATCTGTGGTCTACAGTTAGAACTTAGAAGTGAATAGTACCGACAGATAAAACAATATTTTACTCCACAGCAAATGTCGAAGTTTTAAGACAATAATCAAAGAATTTAATTTCAATAAATGTCTCGATATTTATAAAACAACACCGACTTGTATCGCTTCACCTGTGTATGTTTCCAATCGATTTTACTTGTTTATAATAATCGATGAAAGCGAATATCGATACGGCGACTGTTTAGATTTTCGTTCTTCTCGCTATATCCAGTTTACTTTTTTAAAAGTTGTTTTTTATAAACACGCTGGGTGGCGAACGATTTTCATCTCATGTTATTTTTAATCGATAATGCGCGGTAATGTTTTTGAAAATTAAAACTACGAAATTTCTTTTTGATATTCTTAAATCGATTATGTATGTTTGTTGTATATTATGATGACCGTAATAATAATATTGTTCGTGAAATGGTTGTGGTCGTGTTTTGTAAATACAATTTTGTGTAAAATAGTAAACTGAGTTAAGTATAAAACTTTTTTTGAAACGTTGTATAATACTCGTAGAAAAGGTCCATTGCGTAGAGAAGGAAAACTCGAAATAAAACCCGGTTGTCAGTAAATTGACAATCGTTAAGCCAAGTTGAAGGACTTATGGGCGGCTTGATAAATTTCAACAGCGGGTCGCAGCGACCTGCGCCTGTCCATTCAACACGGCTATAGGCTCACCACCTATTACGTGGGACATAAAACTATAAGGTGAAATGTGGGCGTATACTACCTTCATGCTTCTGCCTACCCCTTCGGTGATAAAGGCGTGACTATATGTATGTATGTATGTATGTAATAGTACAACTTAAAGATCCTCTCTCTTTCTTAATCTGGGATGGCATGATGAATGGTTCTAAAGTTCGGAACTCCTTGAAAGCCTTCGGAAGGATGTTCCAGGATTCCGAACTTGGACTGCCACCGCAACCTCACCTATGAGTTCGGGTAGTATACCGCGTCTTTGAAGGTTCGACTGAATGTAACCGCGCTTCTTGGGGCATAAGACATGCGTGAAACTTTGACATGACGGTGCCGGATTAGGCCTGCTTCTGTAAGGACGGCGTATATCTCTCCTACCGTCCTCAGGCCCTCGGTCATTGAGGCCGATAGTCTTGGGCGAAGACAAGTCTACGATGTCCCCGCCGCAGACTGCGGAACTTGGGAGAGATAGGTATAGGCCTGCTTCTGTAAGGACGGCGTATATCTCTCCTACCGTCCTCAGGCCCCCGGTCATAGAGGCCGATAGACTTGGGCAAAGACAAGTCTACGATGCCCCCGCCGCAGACTTACTTGGGAGAGATAGTTTCCTATTGCTCCTTAACCGCCTCTTTCACGTAGATGCAGTTCAATTACTTACAGAACTGTATTTCATTGGTGACTAGTAACTCAACCAACCATAAAACGTTATCAAAAAAAATCGAGGAAAACCAGAATAATACTAGTTTTGTTATATCTAACGTAAACATGGATTGTTTACTGTACCGATAACCTAGTGCTCGCGATACAGTCACGTTAATGACTAAACAAATCTTGTACCAATACTGAGAATGCCTTCAAACAATTACATAGTACAGTGTGGTACGATAGTATCATCCATAGATATAGAATTTTTCGTTCATCGGTTTCCGGGCAGTAGACCTGCGGACCTAAAAAGACAACATTTTTGTTTCATAATATGAAACATACAATTCATATTATAATTTGAAATACAGAATAAACAGAAATACAAATCATTTTGTGTTTCATATTCAATGTTACCTTTTTAGGCCCTCTGGTTGTAGGTAGGTATGCTTCTCATGACCCAGAACTGTTGCGTATGTCAGAAAGGCGTATGTCATGTATGTAAGTATCTAAGACCTATTATTCTATATCCACTTCTTACAGGCTTCGATTTTAGTGTGAGAGAAAAAACCTGTTTTTTTATACCACTACGGTGGCAAAGAAGCATACGGTCTATCAAATGTAGTGATGGTCGCCGCAGCCTGTGGACGCTTGCAACACCAGAGTCGCTGCACTTGTACTGCTAACCCCGTTAAAACCTTCTAAGACCCCTTTTGAAGAACCCCATACTGTAGGCGTTTAGGAAAACCGAGGAGATCACCCCACAATCTAAGCGTACGGGGAAGAAAGCCTCTATTTGATCTGACCGTGCTGGAACGCTCCGGACGTGAAGTTTGAGGATGAACTCGTGGCGAGCGGTGCGATGATAGAACCTAGCCGTGGGCATCATATCAAACAATTCCTCACAGCACAAACCGTTGTTAGTACCACAGATTATATAATATGTTAGTACAGGCGGGATTTGAACTCGCGTCTTTTCAATTGTAGAGCTTTGACTACTAGATAATATTATCGATATATAGTCACGCCTTTATCCCCAAAGAGTTAGGCAGAGCGCAAACTTTCAACAGAGGGGTCGTCACAACCTGCCGTCTAAGCGGTATAAAAAAAAAAGATAATGATAGAGCGGCAGTCACGCACGATACGCGATTTTACCTGTTCCCCTGGGAATATGGGAATAAAATATAGCCTATGTTACTCAGCGTGAATGTTACTTTCCAATGGTGAAAGAATTTTTGAATCTGCACAGTAGTTTTCGCGTTTATTCATTACAAACATACACACGCACAAAAATACAAGTATTTCCTCTTTAAATTATTATAGTGTAAATAAAATAGAACTAGTAAACCTTTTTAAAGATATGATTCAGTAGGTTCTCACTCACTCATTTTTAAGCTTTTTAAATTGATCAGACTGGGGACGCAACGATCAAAATATTTTTTACTTTTTTTTTACAGGAGGCGGTAAGGGTGGCACATCAAAATATGTTTTGATCCTAATAATTGCAAGTCATCTGATGATAGCATATCCACCGGGTGCTAAAAAGGCCGAAGTTATTGAAAAATGCCTGTCAGATTTAAAAAATGTTTCCAATTGGAAAATGACAGTGAAATTGATGCTTAACAGATAAAAAGTTTCATGAAAAGATGTGTTTTTTAATTTGAATTTCATTTAAGATTTGCCTCAATCTAAATTCTGAACTAAAGTTCGGCAATTCAAAATTAACACAGGCTGTCACCAATTTCATGACTGAACTTTGAGAATGCTGAATATCCGGAGTATTTTACTAGGTTCGAATCCGGCGTTACAATCGTCGGGATTATGACTTAATTTTTTTAATACTGCTTACAACGTTAAAGCTTTTAAAATATTAAAACTAACTCGGTATTCTGTAAATAATGACTAAGTTAAGTATCTTAAGCTACGGTCGGTACTGAGATGGGTGGACGTTTGTGATATATTTTTATTTTACGAGCGTTTCTGTGTTTTAGAAGGCATTGCCAGTAACATGATAGCCGTTAAGCCAATTTAAAAGGCTTATAGACAGCTTGAAATACTCAACAGCCTTTACCATTTTACGGTAAGGTCCGATAGGAGCTTTCTTACGCGCACACATAGATTGTGGAATAAACTCTATGCCTCAATTTTTCCTGACGTATACAGTAAGGAGCTCTTCAAAAGGGGTCTTAGAAGGTTTTTGCGACGTCCATAAGTTACGGTACCACATTTCATTAGGTGGCCCGTATGCTTGTCTGCAAACTTAGTGGTATTAAAAATGCTACAGCCTGAACCTATTATCTTTCACCATAATGGTGTTTCAAACTTAGGCTACAGTGTTCGCTTTTAAACAAATAAATAAATAAAATGATAAATATTCACGAACATTTCACACTACGCTATCTGATCCCAAAGTAAGCTAGGAATAACCTGCTTGTGTTATGGGTATCAGACCGCGGATATTAACACTTATATTCATACATATTATACATATAAACACCCAGACTCCTGAGACAAACATTTATGGGTCACACAAATATTTGTCTCCAGTGGGAATCGAGCCCACGATCTCCAGCGACAGGTGGTATCACTACTGATGGCGCCACAGAGGCAGTCGAAGTGAACAAGTGGAACCGGATCTTTTCCTGCCACCACATTAGTATAAAAACTTGTATAAGTATTACAGTTAGCCGATCTATTGAAACGTATATTTAAACGCCATAAAATCTCTAAGCAGTTACTTGAACTAAATCACAAGTATACGTTAACAAATACAACACCGGTGCTAAAATAAATATAGAAGAACAAAAGATGATTAAAATACATACAGATAATCACGCCTATATCTTCGAAAGGCTTGGCAGAGATCCACACTTTGCATGTAGTTTTACTGGTAGAGCTAGCGTTATACAGGAGAAAATCTATAACGTTAATGAATATTAATAGTTCTGAAATTCATACTACAAACATAATTAGAAAATAAACTAATATAAGGCCATATACTTACCATAGTCATAAATAATTAATTAAATAATTCTACATTCCATATCATTTACAAGTTTTTATGACTATTTTGACATTCACTTTAACACTAAAATGAAATTAATTAAAGAGAGACTTACCGCGTCATCTAAATTGTCACCATAGTCTTCGTCCCTTTGAAGACACATCCAGAACACAAATTTTGGCACAATCACTTCATTAAAACGATTAATCAAAGTTTATATTGGACCTAGAATAGAGCCCTGCGGCACGCCACCGCTGTACTCTCCGTTAGACTGACGCTGTCCAGCTTCGATGTTTTGAATACTATCTGTAACAAAAAAGAAAAACAATAATAAACTTTACTTGCACTGTGATTGGTGTCCGATGTTTTAATATGTAGTACGAAGAAAGGTATTGCTATTTAAATATAATGCTTTATTAAAAGTACAGGGTATGAAATAGTTATTTCTTATTTTTAAGGTAGAGCGACACCTGAAAATTCTACAATACCAATTCTTGTTAAGAGGTTGTGATAGAAAATGAACATAACCTATATTATCACTCAATATAAAACGTCGTTTCAAGATTAGGGACTTTTTTTCTACGCGAGGGAAAATCCTCAAAGAATGTTATGCCGAACTCTTACCGACTAAAAAACCTCACGTAACGCCCAACAGCCTGTGATTGGGAGCCCCGGGTAAGCCCTCGGAAGGATGCCCCGGGACTCCCAACAGACCCACGGCCGCTACTTACAGGAATTCATCACAATCAAAGTGTAATCTATCTTAGGTATTCTATGTATAATATTGTAAATGGACTGTGTGAAACGTTCATAAAAATGTGTACTGCGACCACACAAGATGGAGTGAGGAGTATCCAAAAATAATCGTATATTTTAATTATTATGTAAATTGAGAGTAAACGAAATAAAATATCACCTAAGTGTACCAAAATCGGTTCATAATTTATTCGAATGTTCAAACAAGTTAATATTTTACGATGTAAGAACCATGCTAGAAGCTAACACAATACTAATAGATGCGCCTCTTAGCTATGAAGTTCCAACATTTACCTACCGCACTTTTACACAAACAATATGTAGTATTTTTAAATATTGGCTGGCAATCTTAACCTATGACTAATTTCTAGACTCCCCATAACATAAAACATACAATTGAAACTTTTAAAAATGATAATATACTCTCAAATCTTAACAATAAAGATGACAATAATGTGTAAGTGGTTGGTAATTAGGACGTTATGTGTTTGAAAGAAGTGTTGGTTGTAAAATGACATGCGAAGGCGACACTGGGCTAAAACAAAATATTGTGTTTCTATCGTCAGTCTAGCTAAGCAAAACATTTTTGTTAATATACTACTTACCAACTACCAAGTCCAAGTACTATATCATTATGATTGATATTAACTTAGATTTATAATCAAAAATATTAAATAACTAGCTGATGCCCGCAGCTTCGGCCGTGTAAAATTTATTCCCGTGGTAACTTATTCCCGGGATAAAAAGTAGCCTATGCTTTATTCCCACAGACTTACAATATATTGTAAGTCTGTGGTTATTCCAGACTATAATATATCTCTGTACCAAATTTCAGCCCGATCCGTTCAGCGGTTTGAGCGTGAAAGAGGAACAAACATCCACACTCACAAACTTTCACATTTATAATATTAAAGTAAGATTTATAGGTGCTCCTAAATAATCTCATTGTCTGCGGTCCCAGTTACGATTTCACTGAAGTAGCGTTCATAGATGAAATTTCATTCAGCATAAACCTAGTTTTTATAACCTTCGACGAAAAATGAGGGGTGTTATAGTATAAGCTATTGACCTCTGTATGTGCGTCTGTGAATATTTTTATCATGTGTGTCTGTCTGTGGTATAGTAGCCCAGCGGTTGCACTAAGTTTGATGGCTTTTTATTTGTTCAAAAGTGCTAGGGAAGGTTCTTAGCACAGAAATCAGAAATATCTGTGGTTCTAAGTGATAAATTTTGAAGGTGATGAAGTGAGTTCCAGTGACTTTCACTCAAATTCACTGGTCCATTGGTTCTAAAACTGGATATAGGTATATGTAACCTAGAGCTGGTTGATGCATGAAGTAGTCTGTGGGGTACTCTACTTCACAGAAAATGACAGGTAAAACCTGTACATTTCTGTAAATCTACCATTTCTGGGCTTTTTAAGACAGTCTCAGCATCGGGATTTTTTTTTATTATTCAAATATACACGTGTAAGCGTAAATACGTAGAAATTATATATTTCAGTCTTGTCATTCTCCCCGACGAGGTAGGCAGAGGTATATCCACTTTAAAGTCTCATTATTTGACTGGCTTGTGGTCCAGTGGTTAGAGTACCTGACTACGGATTCGGAGGTTGTGGGTTCGATTCCCACCCAGGACAAATCTCTTTGAGTAATGAGCACATTGATTTATTCTGTTTCGGGGTGATATTTATCTATAATTATGTATTACTAGCTGACCCCGCGACTTCGTTAACGTCACATAAGGTGTACGAAAGGAGAGGTATTACTTCATCAGACTCATCAAGCATCGTGTGAAACTGCCCTGTTGGCTTAATCATAAAAGAGCTTAAAGATTAAGTCTATTCTAAAACAATTCTTTTACAATGGTGGTGTAAAAAAAACTGGCCAAGTGCGAGTAGGACTCGCCCATGAAGGGTTTCGTAGCAGCAAGTAACATAATATAAAAGTTCTTATAGTTCGTTGTAACTTTGATTGATGTTTTAACTTGAGAGTAGCGAAAAATTCTAAATCTATGGTTTTAACACGTTCGCAGTGGTAGTGATTTTTCTAACCGAAAATTGCGGTTAATGACGTATTAAAAAAAAACTACCAGCTCTATCTCGTCCAAACCAATTTTCGTTGGTAGTTTTTATGGCAATGTACATCATATATATTTTTTAGATTTATCATTCTCTTATATCCGTTATACTTTCGATTGTTGGCACTTGATGGAACTTGTTATAATACATTATGAAAATTCACTAGTACTATTCCACTTTTATTGAAGTACAAGTGAATTTTCATAATGTATCATTCTCTTAGTTTAGAAGTTAGAGGGGGGGGACACACATTTTTCCATTTTGGAAGTGTCTCTTGCGCAAACTATTCACTTTAGAAAAATTTGATGTTAGAAACCTCAATAACATTTTTGAAGACCTATCTATTGATACCCCACACGGGTTAGATGAAAAAAAAAAATTTCGTTTCAGTTCTGAGTATGGGGACCCCCAAAATTAACTGCTTTTTTTTCTAGTTTTATATTAAGAATCTTAATGCGGTTCACAGAATACATCTAGTTACCAAGTTTCAGTAGCATAGGTCTTATAGCTTCGGAGAAAAGTGTCTGTGACACACGGACGGACAGACAGACAGACATGACGAATCTATAAGAGTTCCGTTTTTGCCATTTGGCTACAAAACCCTAAAAAAACCCTGTCGCTGAAAATAACTTCTTGCGCTCAACAGAGACCACATAAGACTTAACATTTTTTTGACTAAGCTGCTAAAGCTCTAAAAATTCTAGCTCTTATTTATGACTCTACCAATGCTGTGTTTCGCTTGCAACCTATCGCTATGGTAGTTTGGTCCCGGAGGATGAATTAAGACACTTTTGACTTAAGAAAATGTTCTAGATCCATGGTGCATAGTCTATTTTTAGGATTCTGTAAAAATCGGGACCCCATTCATGAGACCTCGTCGTCCGTTTGTCTGTCTGTCTGATTACTGACTATTTGCTATTACTTAGGTGGTTATTTTTCTGTACCTAATTAGTTTGATTGTTTTTCACACTTTAGTGTTGAAACAAAATATGTGACAAAAAAGATGTATAACAGGATGTCACTAGATGACAATATATTAATATCATTAAAAACTTGTAATTACAATCTATCAGGTTCTTTTATTTGATTCATCAATCAAGCCTGAATTTACAACCAAATTAATAATACCGCCATCTCGTAGTATACTATAGAACTAAATAGTGAACTAGTTAACTAAAATAACACCGCGACAACGCCATCTAGGGCGCATAACCTGTATCGTTTTTTTTCGAGGCGAACGTCACGCCTGTTGCATACGATCAACCAATTGTTTACACAACACAAAAGACCCCTTGTTTGTTTTTCGCTAGACGTTTCCTGGTTTGTTTTGTGTGTGAATATGTGTGTTTGTGTGAGTGTTTGTATGTTTTCACAGCCGGCTCTGTGTGTTCGAGGACGGTACACAAAATGTTGTTGTTTGCATGAAGCGAGTAGGTAATAAATTCAATGTCTGACTTGCGTGGATATAATTTTTATGCTTTTAAATATTACGTATGTTCGATTGGTGTAAGATTATTGCTAGCTAATAGATGGAACTGAACTGTTCTTTACTCATTATAATGTTTTCTATTCTGGCAGTTATCTCTCTCAGCGAAGAAGTATCTAGATATAAAAAAGAAACGTAGCCTATTCAAAGGGAGAATGCTGCTAGTCTTTTGGGCACAATGCCACATGGGCCTTATTTAGGTTTAGTTTAGATAGATATAATGTAAATTATTTATGCAATAATTTATTGTTAAAAATTGTGTTTCACTGTAATTTTTTACTATAAATATTATAATGTACCTAGTAGGTACCTAAATTAAGTTTGAAAAGTTGTTACAAATACAATGGGAACCCACCACCACACAATATTAGCAATTCATTGTAATTATGTGCTATATACCTAGGTATACTGCATAAACACAAAGCCTTTGGGTCTATGACTAACCTTTTGTAAATAAATATAAATATTCACGGACATTTCACACAACGCTATCTGATCCTAAAGTAAGCTAGGAATAACCTGCTTGTGTTATGGGTATCAGACCATGGATATTAATACTTATTATAGTTTTTAAATACATACATATTGTACATAGAAACACGGGCATGTTTTGGGATAAATTACTGATACGAGCTTCGTAGTATCACAGAGTATCCTACTTCCTACTTAATATTATAAATGTGAAAGTTTGTGAAGATGTTTGGATGTTTGGATGTTTGTTACTCAATCACGCTCTAATGGCTGAATGGATCTGGCTGAAATTTGGTACAGGGATAGGGTATAGTCTGGAATAACACATAGGCTACTTTTTATCCCGGGAAAATGTTCCCACGGGAAGCGGGAACGGGAACCAAATTTCACGCGGGCGAAGCCGCGCGCATCAGCTAGTATAATAATATATTCTATAGTACCTAGTATGGCAACATAATATCTATACCTACCCAACACTCACAAGTATAAAACAGTAACATACCGTAAAAAACTTAGGTAGTTGTGACTATACGACTAACGATCATTTATTATGCTTCCCGATTTGATTTCGGATCAGATAAAATATAATCAGGTTTGTTTGTTTGAAAATTGACGTTATCAGCATACCTAGAGATACATACCAGCTGACATACCAACTTAACGGGCAAAACATTGGGTTGATAGTTCGAAAAATTCAACAACTCTATAAAAGTAGATACTGCTCTACCTAGTGCCTTCTACGTGATTCGTCAGAAGAAAATAACATTTTGAAAAAAAAAATGGTCTATTTTATCTTTTTCGTGAGGAAACTCCTTCAGGCTACACATGCTATGCCGGACTCTTACTGACTAAAAACCACACGTATCCTACCTAACAGCCTACGGTTGGGAGACCCGGGTAAGATTTTCGTCTACGTCTTTTTTAAATTCTACTAAAATGGTAGACACATGAGAGTTGTCAACGATCCTATGCTTGCAGGTGGTGTGGAACATCTTCGTGACAGGAGAGACTGCCTCCTTGTGCGTGTTCTACCGCCTGTACAACGGTTTGTGTTCTCAAGCATTATTTGATATGATGCCCACGGTTACTTTCTATCACCGCACCACAGACAGGGTGTCAGAGCTTGTCTTCGTTCTCCATTCCCCCTCATCTTTGCACGGTCTCTCCAGCATCCCTTACGGTGTGACACCAATAGCGTAATATGTCATCCTACACCAGGTCAAGATACGTCTTGTATGGTCTGACTCTCTGGCTATTTATTAATCAATCGCTGTAGCTCTAGCAGTTGGTCAGATCTATCTAAAATTTTATACAGCGGTAGATTATAGGCTAAATACATGGAATTGGAATACATGGCAGCAGATTCGCCCCCTGTGTCGAATACTGTTCTCACCTTTGAGATGACTCCGCGAGGTTTTTTTTTTTTTTTTTTTTTTATATTCAGCTCGCCAAATTGACGTCGCCACCAGCCTGATGGTAAGAAAGCAGTGGCGCATCTAGCGATTGGCGACTGAGGTATTTACTTGACGCGCTTGACGCTATGCAGAGACGTGGTATCCGAATTATTGATTGACCTGAGGTGACGGGAGACCTTGAGCCGTTAGCGCAGCGAAGAACCATAGCGTCTTTGGCTGCCTTCTACCTAATGTATCACGGCGAGTGTTCTGAAGAGCTCTTCAACCTAATCCCACCCTCTCCTTTTCGATCCCGAAAAACGCGTGCCGGGCAGAGATGCCACTCATACACAGCGAAGAGAACTGAGCGTTTTAAAAGATCGTTCCCCTGTCGAACTACAAAAACCTGTAACGACCTGCCCGCACACGTGTTTCCCTCATCTTACAATCACAGGGCCGCGCCGACTTGAGAACCACTGTCAGAAGTCTTACGAACTGTGAGAGTGACCCGCAAGCGCTAGATGCGCCACGGCCTTTTTATCAGGCTGGCGAAGTCGATTTAGCAAGCTTAATAAATAATTTAAAAAAAAACGGGGAATAGTTAAATTATTATAGGCTGAATATTGAATACATGGAATACTGAAAGAATGCCCAACAACAACAGGAACAGGGTCTCGGGCATTATCGGCAGGGACCTGTCGCTGCCGGCTGTGGTGCGAGCCATGGTCGGCAGCCAATCGTGCTGGGCCGCCGTTGCCTCGTTTGCTAGCGAGGTGATGGCGACTAAACGAGAGGAGTTGCTAATTCGGGAGCGTGCTGGTCAGACGCTCCCGCCCCGCCGTCCCGTTCGGGGGCGCCGCATGGCGGCGTGGATGCGCGCCCCCGACTAGTTCCTTGAATCGTGAGCGGTGGTCGGGGGACCTCGCCCACGATGATCAAACAGCGGTAGGCACCTCCCCGTGTTCCGGGGGTGCCTTTTTTCGATCCGGGGGCGCACCCGCTCGACTGCTCTCTACCCCCTCTGCTTACAGAGGGGCATCCGAGAGCGGTACGACGCCATCTGAACTAATAACTCCTTTAAGAGTTCAGGGAGGGGGCAGACCATCAAGTCCCCCCCGTGGAGAGTCACTACGTAATGGGGCGACCCTTTGCCGGGCCGCAGTGATTTATCCACCGGCCTATCCTGTGACCCGGTTAAGGCGAGGCGGAACACCGCGGGGTTTAGTGGGTAGGACGGTCCCGCATATCAGACCGTGAGTCCCACACGAAGTCGTCTTGTTCCCCCGAAACAAGGCGGCGAAGTGCCTAACCTGCAGTCACCGCGTTAAAAAAAAAAAATAAAAACAGGAACAGGGTGCAACGCGGGAGGAGACACGGGTACCATTTAGTTTTGTAAATATGCTACACAAGTTTTAAAAGTCAGGGTTAACCCTAAAGAGGCGAGGTTTCATCAAAATATGTTGTTTTTTTGTTTATTTAGGCTGGGCCTTCCATTACCTGCGACTTGTGAGATATCTCAGAACGGGTTGGGTGACAACTGATACAGAAAGCTGCTGACATTCTTAACAAATACATCATGGCCGGCACTTGTATTTAAACTAAGGTTGCATTCTGTCTTCCTCTATTTAGAAACTTTCTTACATTAGGTACATTTGTAACTAATATCTCCATCCGCGTAAAATTTAGTCATCCCGGAGCATGGATGGCTATGATGGAGCGACATAGTCATATTGTGGCAAAGCTCCTTAAATTAAGATTTAAAAAAACTTTCGTATATACTATCTTCTAGGTAGAACCAAAGATAATATAATAGTACTAGCTGACCCGCGCAACTTCGTTTGCGTGATAAATGAAGAACCGCTCGACCGATTTTATACAAACTTCACATAAACCATCTACTTAATAGTCCGAACAAAGCCAAAACATTTGGTTTGGATAGCTGAGCCCGTTCTTGAGTTATAAAATTACAACGAAAAGTGGCATTGATTTTTATAATATACTAGCTGACCCGCGCAACTTCGTTTGCGTGATAAATGAAGAATCGCTCGACCGATTTTGTGCAAACTTCACATAAACCATCTACTAAATAGTCCGAACAAAGCCTAAACATTTCGTTTGGATAGGTGAGCCCGTTCTTGAGTTATAAAATTACAACGAAAAGTGGCATTGATTTTTATATAAGTATATAGATATAGATATAGACTAGCTGACCCGCGCGATTGATGATAAATGATATGCGCGTATGATGGCGCGTGATAAATGAAGAACCACTCGACCGATTTTGTGCAAACTTCACATGAACCATCTACTAAATAATCCGAACAAAGCCTAAACATTTTGTTTAGATAGTTGAGCCCGTTCTTGTGTTATAAAATTACAACGAAAAGTGGCATTGATTTTTATATATATAGACTAGCTCACCCGCGCAACTTCGTTTGCGTGATAAATGAAGAACCGCTCGACCGATTTTGTGCAAATTTCACATAAACCATCTACTAAATAGTCCGAACAAAGCCTAAACATTTGGTTTGGATAGGTGAGCCCGTTCTTGAGTTATAAAATTACAACGAAAAGTGGCATTGATTTTTATATATATAGATAGATTACATACGATAGGCAACTCCCTACCGCGCCACAGCTGTCATTATAGTTAACGGACGTGTTGAGGGAACATTTGCTTAGTATTATTGGTCACAAGCACACATTCAAGCTGGAGTTTCCGCCCTGTGGTAGAACACGCATAAGTAGGCAAACTCTCTCCTAACGCCAAGGGACTCCACACTACCTATGAGCACAGTAAAAAGTGATCACCTACATGGGTATGGGATCGTTGCTTAGAGTATTATATTAGAAGGTAATTAATATAATACTCTAAGGATCTTTCTCCTTCTAATATATACTCTAAGGATCTTTGACAACTCTCACGGCTCGCCTTTTTACCGAAACAAATGGACGAAGTTGCTATTCTGGTGCCCCAGCCTCTCCAGCTTTATTTGCGACTATATTTCTTAGACACTCTCTGCACTGCTGGAAACTCTGGCACACCCTTCCGAGGACTTACTTGGAACTCGCGGCAGTAGGCAGTTGTTAGGCCCCATATGGTTTTAGCTGGTAGAAATCCGGCATAGCATCCATGAGAATTTTTGCACCTTAAAAGTAGCACTCTGCTGGTTTAAGGCTCACTGTCTGCGGTGGCACTGAAGACATTATATTATAGAAGACATTATTATCATTCTATTATTACATACATATATATGGTCACGCCTTTATCCCCGAAGGGGTAGGCAGATGCATATTATATGTCCATTTAATTTTTTTTTTAGAATTTGTCCCACGTAGTAGGTGGTTTGCCGTATTGAGATGGAGAGAAGCAGCTTGTGACTGCCTGCTATTGGAAATTTTCAAGCCTACCTGAAAAGGTCTTCAACTTGGCTTAACGACTTTCATTCTACTGGCAACCGGAATGAACGGCTTACGTGCCTTCCAAAGCACCGAAAGGCGCAATTAAATGTTACAAAGTGGTCACGTGGACGGTCACCCATCCAATTACTGGCCATAGGCAGTTGTTGCTTACTGATTCTATTATTAAGTGAAAAAAAAACGACGAGCAAAGCGCTATGATCGAACTTGTTAATAGTTTATTTACAGCAAAAGATTCATAATCAGCCCCTTCTAGATAACGCAGTTCAATCTAGGAGGTCAAAGTTCTTAGGGACTTCCCCTAAGTCATACCTATTGCTGAAATAAGATGAAATCGTGATGATACAAAATATGTCTGAAGTAGATCAAGAATGCTGGTTCCGGGATCGCCATTGAATGTCTTTGACAACTGGGTTTTGAGTTTAATTTTCTTTTTATCCATAAGCTACGGCCAAGGTGAACACTCGTCCATCAGGTGGTTCGAATGCTTGTCTGCACCTCAGTGTTTAAAAAAATACAATGCATAGATCTAAGGCTCTATAATTCAAAGGGTCTCCGAAGCGATCACCTCCAGAAACTAGTTTTATCATGGGAGGTGTACTCTCATCTAGACATTTCGACATTTCGATTCGATTTGATGATGAGACATTTCGATTTGATGATCATGAAACACTAACGGTCTGACTAATAAACTTAACGTAGTGTACAACAGAGTTAAGGCTATACAAAATCAAAACCAGTGGATGTCCCTTTTGGAAAGTGTGAGATGTACGTTTAGGTTAAAAGAATTCTAAAATATTGTTATGTTGTGCATTATTTTTCATAGGCAAAGATTTAATTACTGGAACCAGCAGTGTCAAGTTAAGATGGTCTTTTCGCGTTGGAGGTAGATCCTACTTCAGGTCATGGTACCATTACAACCCATCGTATTTTTAATATGAAGCAGTTCTATTTAATATCTACACTCGAGAGCAATGAATCCGGGTCACTTAAAGAATGTTAAAAATCTCGGAAACTAAAAATGATAGGTTAATGCAATAAATTGTATTTAATAGACAATGTAATACTCCTTAAATGAAAGTAAAAAAAATATGAGTCACCATACATTTTATTAACACAAAATTACATAAAGAAAAAACTGCCGATCTCTCCTTAAAACAAAAATAGGAAACATGAAATTTTTGAACTTTATTACGATTTTCTTGAATTTTAATACTTCGTATTGCCTCCTCGTGCTTCCATTACTGCGTTTACGCGGTTTGGCATGCTGTACACCAAGTTCCTTATACGATTTTGGGGAATATTCTCCCATTCCTCTGTGAGAGCAATTTTGAGCTCACGAAGCGTGATTGGGGGAGGGTTTCGTTGTTTTACGCATCTGCCTAGCTCGTCCCAAGCATGCTCGATCGGGTTGATATCCGGGCTGCGCGCTGGCCACTCCATACGAGTAATGTTCATCTCTTGAAGGTAGTCATTCACAATCCTACCTGTATGAGGTCGGGCATTGTCATGCATAAATATAGCATCCTCACCTAAATTGACCATAAATGGACCAACGTGATCATTGAGGATTTCTTCCACATATCTTACGCTAGTTAAAGAGCCGTTTTCTATGATCACCAGCTCTGTGCGACTTTCAGAAGAAATTCCGGCCCACACAAGTACAGACCCACCACCGTAGGCTACTTTTTCTTCGATGCATGCTTGCTTGAATCTTTCCCCTGGTCTTCGATACACTCTGTGTCTTCCATCGTGCTTGTAGAGCATAAATTTTGATTCGTCGGAGAACATAACTTTTGACCAATCTTCAATACTCCAATTTACGTGGCTCTGGGCATACCTTAGTCTCGAAATACGATGCCCACGCTCCAGTTTAGGGCCGTTTGCAGGTCTAAGGGGTTTTAAGTTAGATTCAGCAAGCCGACGTCTTACTGTCCATGCACTTGGGTTACTTCCTCCGAGGCGTCGAAACTGATTGGTGAGTTCAGTTCCTGTGAGAAAGCGATTTCGAAGCATGGTGTTCACCAAGTATCGGTCTTCTCGTGCTGTGGTACACCTGGTTCTGCCCGTTCCTGGTCTGCGTAGGTTAGAACCAGTTTCTTCGTAACGTCGGAGAACTCTTTGTACTGTTGACAGCGACACACCGACAGTCCTGGCTGTATCGCGCTGACTCCGGCCGGTTTCCAGCATTGTAAGTATTCTGGTGCATTCTTCAGGTGTAAGCGACATAATTTCAGCTTGATTAATGAATATAGAGCACTATCAACATGGTTTATGTACCCACATAAATGACAGATTACAAACAAAAGCAACACCAAATGCTGTAATTTCGTAGTTCCATCTTCGAAAGTGGCCCTTTTTCAAATTTGATTTTTTTATGATATAACTTTACAATAACTAAGAAGTTTTAATACCTTCATTTAAGGAGTATTACATTGTCTATTAAATACAATTTATTGCATTAACCTAGCATTTTTAGTTTCCGAGATTTTTAGGATTCTTTAAGTGACCCGGATTCATTGCTCTCGAGTGTATTTCCTGCAGTGTTCGAATTTCCAAGATTGTATTAGTGTACATATATTATGTAAACCAGTGTCCTGGCTCCTGTAATTTTAGTTTGAATTACAGAATGATCATGGATTTTCTGCAGTATGTATCACCCCCCTAATAACAGCAATAGTCTAACACCCAAGTACGTGGGATGATACCATTAGCATGTTGTGGGTATACAATTCACCACTGGCTATATTCTCGAGGGTTATAAGTAACTAGCAGACGTCACGCGGTTTCACCCGCGTAGTTCACGATCCCGTGGGAATACGGGAATAAAATATAGCCCATGTTCACCGCAAAGAGTTTAGCTTCCCAACAGTGAAAGAATTTTTATAATCGGTTCAGTAGTTTCGGAGCCTATTCGATGCAAACAAACAATCAAATCTTTCCTCTTTATAATATTAGTATTTAAACATATGTATGTACGTACCGCATCTCTATGTAAACCACAAGCAATAATGCCCCACAATCGCAGTGTACAATTGCACACATAATAGGTACTTATCTAACATACAAATAATACACAAGTAGATGTGTATCTATTATAACTCTTGGTTAGATTACTCGTTTGTGTGATGTTCCCACAGTCTGTGGTCGGATTATCAGGCTGTATAATACTGGCATTAAACCTGAAAACTACAAATTTAACATTCGTAGTTATAAACAAGAAGCCGTGAGACAGTCTCACCCGACTGCCCCTCTGTGAAAGTTTAATCCGATTGACGTTGTCATTTTTATTTTATTTCAAACTTTGAACAGATGATCCACGTGACCTAGTGACGTAATATAATGCAACAGAATCACAGACTACAGACACAAGTCTCGCCATAAGCCCTCCTGCAATCTATTTTATAGAGAGGGGCTAAAACGTAATTCTCTTTGTACAGTCGCCTTCAAATGTAGCTGAACACATACAAATTTCCAAAACCGCTGTACAACGTAGCCCCCCGTATGACGCTAAACACGTACTTACAGTTTGGCAAAAAAGTCTAGAAACGGAACTAATATTTTGCAGCCTCGCTACATTGTCAAAAAGCTGCCAATAACGTCACATGTCTGTCAGTCAATGACGTTATACAATTTGACTGGTGGGTTTTATTGACGGTTGTTGGCAACTGGATACTGATTGGTGGTTCTTTTTAACGTGTTGCCATATGAACAGTGGCTCCTCCATTATTTTCTTCTCTTTCTTGCCAAGCTGTACCTAAAATGTGGAAATTCGCCATGATATGCTATGCCGGACTCTTACCGACTAAAAGCAACGTGCCCTAGCACCGCCTACGGGCGGGAGCCCTGGGTAAGAACTCGGAAGGATGTCTCAGGAACATTCCCTTTGCATTCGGAAGTCTCACAGGTGATGGTACTGCAACAAAACTCTGGAGATAAAGGTCTTCACTGCCAATGGAGCACTTAACGGGCTGATTGGATCTCTCGCTCCTTGTGCATTCTTGAAATTCGAAGTGCAATAAACCACCAGTGGATCTGCTGATGGATTACTAACCTTCCACCTTCTTTAGAACTTAGCTTCCTGGGTCTCAAACAAGGTCCGAGATTCAGTGTTCTGTTTTTGTCATCAGCTTGACATAAGGGATTCAGGCACGGCCCCTCTAAGAATCGGGATAACTACTAACCCCCCCCCCCCCCCAGACGCGGTATGGCACCCGAACCCCCCCCCCCCCCCATGGCGAGGCCGCAGTCGTAGCCGTAGGTCTGTTGGGAGTCCTGGGGTATCCTTCCGAGGGCTTACCCGGGGCTCGTAGGCTGTTAAGTAGGATACGCGTGGTTTTTAGTCGGTAGTAGTCCCTGTACGAATTTTCTCACTTTAAAAAAAAGCCTACATTACCTTTGAATAAATTGGTTTTCTCGCAGTAAAATAATTTAAAAATTCCAGAGTTCATCCACCAGAATCAGTAATTTCAGAGTATCTCGAATACAAACAGACAGATCTTTCTTCTTTATAATATCAGTACAGATATATGTAATAGTGATTACACAAGTTTGTTTGTAACACCGAGGGAAACACGAAACAATACCATGAGAACACAGCCGTCTTTCTTACATTGTACCCATTATCATGTGTGTGTAGTTATGTACGTACAAACAAACTAATTAAATTGTTTATTGCTTGTTGCGAGAGCGGGCTCTGCTATAGAATAAACTACACCTAGTTTAGCTAGTTTTGTTTGAAATGAAAAATGCATAATTTTTATGGACGAATCTAATTAAAAATTTTATCTTTGTTCATAATAATAAATAATAAATAAATAAATTCTTTATTTACCAACAACCAAAAATTTTGGATTACATTTTCTTATATTTACATAATTACAAGATAATTTGGTTGTGGATCTCGGGTGCCTGAATTAGGTAATAAATTACCTGTGTTACTGGTCACCAGGTTTCCACTACACTCATTAATACAAAACTGCGAATCATCATTCTTTACTGACTTTTATACAGGCCTTTGAACCTCAGGACAACAGCGTGACGTGTAAGATTCACGCCGCACGCTCCAAGAAGCGGGAACACCCTAACAGCTCCCAAAGACACGAGACAACACCCGAGGCCGCAGTGGTAGCAAAGGTCTGTTGGGAATCCTGGAGGTATCCTTTCGAGAGCTTAACTAGGGCTCCCAACTGTAGACAGTAAGTAGGTGGGGAACGTGTTGGTTATTAGTCTGTAAGAGTCCGGCATATCATCCATTACGGATTTTTCACACCAAAAAAAGGCCTTTGAACTACGAATCTACGGCTCTGAAACATACCTCCGACAGACGTTTCTCTGCCGGATGAGCCGCCGACAGAACGTTTCGATTATGAGTTGTTCACCGACAGAACCTTTTAACTACGAACGTTTCGCCGACAGAACGATTAATTCAACCATAATAAGTGAATGGTTAACACCCCGACTCGGATAAGTTAGGTTAGATGGCTGGTTATTTTTGTTTGTTTTGTCGACGAATTGTTATTTGGTGAACAATTCTGTCGTCGATTGACTCATGAATTAATCGTTCTGTCGGCGAAACGTTCGTAGTTGAAAGGTTCTGTTGGTGAACAACTCATAATCAAAACGTTCTGTCGGCGGCTCATCCGGCAGAGAATCTAATGGAGGTATGTTACAGAATCCGAAGACAGGCCTTTCCAGTCGACATTGGCTAGAAGCTTCTAAAAATGTTCAAGAAACGCCAGCAAAGGGGGGTGGGCTCCACATTCAGTTTCACCATTTCTTTTTGTACACGCAGTGAGCCTATTGGGGTGTTACAATAGACAAGCGCAGGTTGTAACGATCGACGACGGTTGAAGGCCTTCAACTAGTCTTAATGAGTACCTAGTAACTGACTACCGGGACCAACAAGCTCTTTGAAGCACTAAAACATACGAAGTGGTCATCCATCTGAGAACTAAACATAGCGTAAGATGCTTACCCCAGTCACCATTTAAGCTTAGCTTAATTTGGGATACTTATGGCAAATAACCGACGGCCGATGAAGCGAAACGAGTTCTGAGTGGAGACCGCGACTTGTCAAACGTAGGGTAGGACGTCCCCCCGCCAGATGGACCGACGACCTGGTAAAGGTCGCAGGTTGGGACTGGATGCGGAAGGCGCAGGACCGTGTGTTGTGCTTTATTGGGAGAGGTCTACGTCCAGCAGTGGACTGCGATTTGATTGACGGTGATATTTCAAAATGTTCTAAAACATTTACCGACTAAACTAATTCGTTCAGTACTTAGTTTCATCAGTCAAACAAAAATAAATAAGAAAGCCGTGAGATCGTTCTCACCAGACTGCCCCTCTCTAACACGTTTATTGTGAAAATGAAAGTTCAATCCGATTGACGTTGTCATTTTTGTTTTATTTCAAACTTTGAACACGTGACCTAGTGACGTAGTTTAATGCAACAGAGTCACAGACAAAGTCTCGCCATAAACCCCTCTGAACTCTATTTTATAGAGAGGGGCTAAAAAATTGAATGAGAATTTTTAGTTCAATATTCCAAGTTTTTAATAGTACCTAAGTATATTCAATCAGAATAAACGCCACTATTATACAATCTTATAATAGTAAAAGATTAGACATTTATTTTTAGGCTATCCAAAAATAGATAAAATTATCGAAGGTACAACTTGTAAAATCCATATTGATTCGAATCTGGGCCATAGATTAGATAAACCTACAATACGTTATTGACCTTTTTATGTTAAACAGTGTTTTGATAGTCAAATAGTCTTTGTGCACTTTGTGAAAGAAATCTATAAGTACAAGATATTACCTATATGCCTACCGAAGTTTCGCCGAAGACTATGAAGACTATCGACCTCCATGACCGGGGGCTGAGGACGGGGAGAGGGCTGCTCACCGTCCTTACAGAAGCAGGCCCATGACGGCAGCGTGACGTGAGGGAGTCACGCCAGCCAGCGCGCCCCCCCCCTCCTTCACACCCGAAACCCCCACAGACGCGGGATAGCACCCGAACCACCCCTTTGGCGAGGCCACAGTGGCGGCCGTGGGTCTGTTGGGAGTCCTGGGACATCCTTCCGAGGGCTTACCCGGGGCTCCCAACCATAGGCTGTTGGGCGTAACGTGAAGTTTTTATATATTATTTAACTTCTCCTGTGAGATGGGTCTTGTTATGTGGAAATCCTTCATGAATGCAATGCTGGACTCTAACCGACTAAAACTGCACATACTCTACCAGTGTCAACGATCGGAAGACCCGGATAAGCCCTCCGAAGGATGTCCCAGAATTCCTGTTCCTGTTCCTTCCCTGAATTTGTTGTTACATACCACTATAGAATATATTATATAATCTGTGGTACCACCAACCAATCATGGAAGTCGTTATGAAGAAAGCTAATAACGGGTCATTTTCACTAATGCAAGCTGTATATCAGTACCTACTGGATAACATAGCTAAATCTCGTGTCAAAAGTACTTAGGGATCTCTCCGTTATCATACTTCTTCTTCTTCTTCTATTGTATCAATGATTCACGTATATTTTTTTTTTACTTCCCAGATACATAGTTTGGGCATAAAACGTTGCCATCTTAACCGCACTGTCAGTGGCCTCGTTGAGATCACTCTTAGTGCAGGAGGTAGGACATAGGGGGCATGAAAGCAAATGCAACATGGACTGAACTGGGGCTCCGCAGTCACATGCGGTTAAACCCGGGTCTCTCATTCCCCACCTGCATAAATTTTGTCTAGACCGGTATCATACTGATGAAATGAGATGAAATCGTTATGATCATATTTTTTTTTTTTAAATAAATAAATATTCAGGGACATCTCACACAACGCTATCTGATCCCAAAGTAAGCTTGTGTTGTGTCCTGCTTGTGTTATGGGTATCAGACCACGGATATTAATACTTATATACTTTTAAATACATACATATTATACATAGAAACACCCAGACTCTTGAGACAAACATTTATGGGTCACACAAATATTTGTCTCCGGTGGGAATCGAACCCGCGACCTCCAGCGCCGCAGGCGGTATCACTACCGACTGCGCCACAGAGGCAGAAAATGATACAAAGTTGGTCTATATAGGAACCATGAAACTAGTTCCGGGATTGCCTTAGTCATTAAACGTCTTCAGCAACTAGGTTACTTCGCAGGATAGGCAGTTGTAGGATCTATATGGTTTTAGTCAGTAATAGTTCGGCATAGCATCCATGTAGAATTTCTCGATAGGGCATTACACCCATCGAAAAAATAAAGAAGATTTCGCCTTTATTATGTTAATATATTTATCTTGCAGATCCATCTAGTAACAAAAAATAACCTTGTAAAATAATATTAATCAAAATATTACAACCAAACAACTACCTATTTATAATTTGTCGTTAATTGTAAAATTTGTTTTTCCTGTTTATGATAAGTAAGTTTATGGAGGATAAATGTAATGTTGTAATTAATACTTGATATTGCCGCAAAACATCGCAAATTAGGGCCGCTCGATTCGTAAACAAATATTTTTGCTTAATATACATAAAGGTTTACACACACTAGACTGCAGTAAAACTGCAGTCCCGTTTAAAATGACAATTTGTTTGCATCGAATGCCTCTGAAGAATTGCTCCGAATGAACGCGGCAGTCACGAATCATGACTGCAAAGGCAGTAGGTGTATAATGTGTGTGTTCTTCTGAAGCCTGGTATAAGCTGAAATCAGTATGGGGTTCTTCAAAAGGAGTCTTAGAAGGTTTTTATAAGGTCGTCAGCGCGAATGTGGCGCTTCTGGTGTTTGCAAATATCCATAGGCTAAGGTTACGTTCTTAGGTGGGCCGTAACCTTGTCTGCCACCTTGGTGGTATTAAGAAATCTTGATATAAGTAGTTCTTCTAAAGCCTGCTCCACGATCTTTCAAGAGTTTTTTTTTTCGTGTGGAAAGTCCGTCATGGATGCTATGCCGGTCTCTTACCGACTACAAACCAACACGTGCCCTACCTAATGCCTATGATTGGAAGTACCAGGTACGCCCTCTGACTAGGATTAGCAACAGACCTTGACTACCACTGCGGCAATCCCCCCCCCCCTTAATTGCTCAAGTCGCATCTTCCAGGTCTCCCCGGTTTTCTGGTGAAGATGGGACCACCGAGCTTCGATTTTTCGAGACGCAGTCTTACGGCCCCGCTCCAGGGTCTCCTTGAGCCATTTAAACAATTAAGCAAGGGCTCTCGCTTCCAGGTCCCATGGAAGAGTCCCGGCTAGGAGACATGCCGCCTCAACTTAGATAGTGCGGTATCCCCTTATCACCCTTACGGCCACCGCCTTCTGCGGGCTAAGTAATCTAGCCAGATCAGCCAGACGATAATGTGAGCCAGTTCCCGAATCGAATCACAATGCACTATCTCTAGGCAATCACAAATTATGAGTATCAAACGCAGCGTCCGAACCTTAGTTGAAACAAACGTTAACCACTTTCAGCTGCAAACCGTCAGCCAGTGTGAGCATGCCTTTACATTGCCTCGTGTTCTGTAAGAGGCATGCCATCAATAAAATTTGAACCACATCTTGAAACTGCACACTTTATGAACACACGCATATCTAAATGTAATCTAGGACTACAAACAAACATACTAACACACATCTTTGTACAGAAAGGTAGGTAGGTATATACAATAATGTTTGCACACCGACGTACGTAGCCACTCACTGATATAGATAACGTTTTATGTGAAACAAACATTTTTGTATTCTGTATACATTTCGCGATATCTCTTTATGTATTACACCTCTCTCTTTTTAACATAAAGGAGGATTCACTGGACTGGAGATCCAGTATAGAAAATATTTCTTTTTGTAAGACTTTGTATAATCCCTTTTGAAGATTTGTCTTTTCTATACCACTGACGCGGCAGACAAGCATACGGCCCCACCAGATGTGCCGATGGTCATCGCAGCATATGGACGTTTGCAATACCAGAGGCGCCACAATCACGCTGCCGACCCTGTAAAAACCTTCTAAGACCCCTTTTCAAGAACCCCATGCTGTGGGCGTTTGGGAAAACCGAGGTAGGGAGATCATACCACAATCTAAGCGTGCGCGGAAGAAAGCCTCTACCGGATCTTACCGTGCACGATCTCTCAGAACGTATGAGGATGAACCCTCTCTGTAGCGAACGGTGCGATGATAGAAATGTAGCTGTAGGCATCATAGCACGCAATTCCTCAGAGCACAAACCGTTGTGCAGACGGTAGAACACACACAGAGGCAAAGTCTCTCCTGTGACTAAGAGGTTCCACACACACCACCTGCAAGTATGGGATCGTTGACAACTCTCATAGCTCGCCTTTGCACCGAGTCAGTTCTTATGGGTAAACCGAGACAGAAAGTTCATTCCACAATCCAAGCGTGTTCGGAGGAAAGAAAGAAAGCCCTTTCGGATAACATAATATTTATGATTTTTCTCTTGTATAAATACCTAGCCGGGGACAGCAGTAGACTTGCCCCTAATTACGCAAGACCAACAAAACTACTAGTAAGTGTAGATGTGAAATTTGCCTCTGCCTACCCCCTCTGGGATATAGGCGTGATTGTATGTTATAAGTTTATTAGAAACTAGCTGACCCTCGCAACTTCGTTTACGTTACATGAGGTGTACGATAGGAGGGGTACTTTTTCATGAGTCTCATCAAGCAGCGTGTGAAACGGCCCTGTTTGCTTAGTCATAAAATTGCTTAAAGATTAAGTCCATTCTAAAACAATTCAGTCCGCGCCGAAGGCGTGGACCGAATTATTTTACAATACCCTTAATCATTAAGCTCTTTTATGATTAAGCCAACACGCCCGTTTAGATTTACCCCCACATTCAAAAGAACCCTTGAATTCTAGGTTTACCGAAAGTTGAAATGCCCCTAATATCTGAACTACATAGGTAAGCCTCAATATCGTAACTTGTGTGAATTGATACTCTAAGCACTCACTTTCCAACACTAAAACAATATTTGAAATCGGACCACGCGTTGAGAAGTTACTACTGAAAAACCATTTTGTCTTTCATCCCCTCTCCCGCAGGTACCACGCAAAATATCGGGATCAAAAGTATCCTAGAACCTTCCTCGGACTATAAGCTCGGAATGTACCCAGTATCATTCAATTCCGTTCAGTAGTTTCGGCGTGATACTTATTCCGGATACAGACAGACAGACAGACATGAAAATTTTAAATTACATTTTCGGCTTCAGTGTCGATTAGAGAACGCCCTACAATTAAAATTTTCAAAATATCTTCCATGTACAGACTCTCGACCCTCAACAGTTTTATTATAAGTAAATAAGACTAGCTTTTGCCCGCTACTTTGATCAAGAGGTTAACAATAACCAAACAACTTTGACCTGTCCAACGCATAGGACTTCTAGTAAAACAAGGTCAAGCTGTAGTTTTATTTTTACTGAACCGCTTCTATAATATGGCTAAACATGCTTAACTCTCTTGCCATGCCAATGTAAATCCTGGGGTATCCTTCCGAGGGCTTACCCGGGGCTCCCAACCGTGGGCTATTAGGCAGGATACGTGTCAAGTTTCAAGTCGGTAGGAGTCTGGCATAGCTTACTTGTAGGATTTTCCTTACGTTGAAAAAAAAATACTATACGTATTATGTAAAGTTATTCCGTAAGCCTCAAGAATTCATTCCCTTTGGACATAATCATAAAGCTACTGATTATGGGATATTTTTGTCATCTGATTCTACGAGTAGAGCTACGTAGATCGTAGATAGATGCTGTACGTAAACTTATTCCGTGAGCTTCAAGAGTTCATTCCCGTTGGACATAATCATAAAGCTACTGAATAAGGGATAACTTTGTCATCGGATTCTACGAGTAGAGCTACGTAGATCGTAGATAGATACTGTATGTGTGAGCTTCAAGAGTTTATTCCCTTTAGACATAATCATAACGCTACTGAATCTATACTAATATTCTAAAAAGGAAAGATTTGTTTTTTTGTTTGTTTGTAACGAATAGGCTCCGGAACTACTGGACTGATTTGAAAAATTCTTTTACTGTTGGGAAGCTACACTCCTTGCGGTGAACATAGGCTATATTTTATTCCCGCATTCCCACGGGAACGGGAACTACGCGAGTGAAACCGCGTGACGTCCGCTAGTAAGGGATAACTTTATCATCTGATTCTACGAGTAGAGCTACGTAGATCGTAGATAATGCTGTACTGCTCGTCGAATATTTAGTGTTGCGTATTTTCTATGACTAAGTGACATTAGCTACTGTCAATTTACTTCGTATAATTAACAATTCGGGTATACGCCTCTACGCCAGCGGCAAAGTTAGAGCGAACGGGTAGTACGTAAATTTATTCCGTGAGTGTCAAGAGTTCATTCCCTTTGGACATACTTAATCATAAAGCTACTGAATAAGGGATAACTTTATCATCTGATTCTACGAGTAGAGCTACGTAGATCTAACTAAACTAGGATTGCGTAGGTAGTTTCTGACTTGTAGATCAGCTACGAAGGTCTACTATATAACTGCTACGATATAAGGTCTGATAAGGGTCTGGTAAGGTATGATATGGTTATGCATATATTATGGCATAAAAACTATATTTGCTGCAGCACTACATGCTTTATTAATTTTTTATTTGCTTTTCAATTTTAGCCCCTCTCTATAAAATAGATTGCAGAGGGGCTTATGACGAGACTTGTGTCTGTAGTCTGTGACTCTGTTGCATTAAATTACGTCACTAGGTCGTGTGGATCATCTGTTCAAAGTGTGAAATAAAAATGACAACGTCAAAAAATAGATTGCAGAGGGGCTTATGGCGAAACTTGTGTCTGTAGTCTGTGACTTTGTTGCATTAAATTACGTCATTAGGTCACGTGGATCATCGGTTCAAAGTTTGAAATAAAACAAAACTGACAACGGCAATCGGATTGAACTTTCACTTCCACAATAAACGTTAGAGGGGCAGTCGGGTGAGACCGTCTCACGGCTTCTTGTTTATTACATTCAGAAGTAGGATAGGTCGAAGGTTGCAAAATATGTGTGTCTTAGCGGCTGGGTAAAGATAGATATTGCATTTCGAAAAGTTAGAACATAGAGTAACGCGACCTAGACCTAGGCAGCTTGCTCTGTGGGGTACAGTATTCGGCAAACTTCTTGAGCAACGACCTTCTCTTTCGTGATCTCTTTCCTCTCTATATCACCAACTAAAAAGTTATTATCTAACACAATAAAATGCCAATAATAAAAAAAATGCGTTTTTCAATGACACAATATTTTTGCATGTAAGTACTCATGCGCAAACTTTCTCCCATCACCTCACGCGAGGTTCAAGTTGTTTGGCGGGTACTGCACATAGTGGTTGTGAAAACAAGTAGATTTGGAAAAACTTATGCAGTTTAAATACAATACCTTACCTTACCTTGCATTGATAAAATACAACTCTCGAAATGTAGGAGTTTAATAATCGACTGCCTCTGTGGCGCAGTCGGTAGTGATACCGCCTGCGGCGCTGGAGGCCGTTGGTTCGATTCCCACCGGAGACAAATATTTGTGTGACCCATAAATGTTTGTCTCGAGAGTCAGGGTGGTTCTATGTAGGTATAATAATTATGTATGTATTTAAAAGTGTTTAAGTATTAATATCCGTGGTCTGATACCCATAACACAAGCAGGTTATTCCTAGCTTACTTTGGGATCAGATAGCGTTGTGTGTAATGTCCGTGAATATTTATTTTATTGTTTATTAAAATACAACTCTCAAAATGTACGAGTATAATTATTATCATTATGCTACTGCCTACCATTTCAGTGAAATTGTACGTTTTATTAATTTAATGTTCTCTTTTACGTAAAGTGAACACGTACGTAACAATAATTTTGACAAGCTACTCGTAAACAAACAACAATGGCGGCGATCCACACCAAGATAGGAATCATGAATAAATTGGAGATGATAATGAATGTTGCTAGTTCTGATGAGTTTATTTCATTTTGCAATGTAAAAAACCGGCCAAGTGCGAGTCGGACTCGTGCAATCACGGTTCTAAACCAAATTACGGCAAAAATTATGGTTGTGGCATGGGAGCCACCTTTTCCCCCATTTTTAAATAAATAAATAATTAAATATTCACGGACATTTTCATATTTTCACATTGATCCTAAAGTAAGTTAGGAATAACATGCTTGTGTTTTGGGTATCAGACCACGAATATTAGTACTTATATACTTTTTAAATACATACATATTATACATAGAAACACCCAGACTCTTCAGACAAACATTTATGGGTCACACAAATATTTGTCTCGAGTGGGAATCGAACCCACGACCTCCAGCGCCGCAGGCGGTATCACTACCGACTACCGACCGACAAAATATCACGTTTGTTGTATGGAAGCCCCCTTTCCCCGCTTTCTTTTTAAACTTTTTTTCTCAATCCCCCTTTTTGTGAATTTATTTTTGTAATTTACCCTTTATTTTTTGTTATGGCGGCATCAGAAATACATCATCAGTGAAAATTTCAGCTCTCTAGTTATCACGGTTCCTGAGATACAGCCTCGTGACGAACATACCGATAGACGGACAGCGAAGTCTCACAAAGGCGAAGGGTCCCATTTTTACCCTTTGTATACGGAAGCCTAAAAATTATATTTATCATTTAATGATGTACATACTAATGTAATTATATATTCTGAGACTAAGCCCGGTTTATTTGAAGGCCTACTTTTCAAAAAGCAAACAGTGTGAGAATGTCTAAAAAGATTATTTATTAGCAATTTTGAAATGCCTAACTTTTTGCATTGTTTTGTGAACTTAATTTAATTTTGGAAACAATAAAATATAACTGAAAAAAATATTATATTTCGCCGGCTATCTTATTCCCACAAACTTTATACAATGTGTTCAATAGTTAAAATATGTAATGATAAGTAAATCTATATTTATGCACAACCAACTTTGCATATTTTCCTACTAATATACCTAAAATAGTACCTAAGTAGGGTCGGCAGCGCGAGTGTGGCACCTTTGGTGTTGCAAACGTTCAAAGGCTGCGGTGACCACCAGTTCTTCTGGTAAGCCGTATGCTTGTCTGCCACCTTAGTGGTATAAAAAAGAAAAAAAAAGTAAAAATGTATATTAAAATTTTAAAAGAATACTTGCCGTAAATCTACGAAGGATACCTACCGGAAAATACTTTTGTAAAAAATTGTAAATTTGTATGTCCGGGATAAACGCAGAAACTACTGAATAAAAAATATGCAAATTTTTAACTAATAATAACAAGAGGTTAGGTCTACATATAGGCTTCAATTTTCCCCCTAAGAAGCGGGATGACACCTAAAGACGCGGGATAGCACCCGTGCTATCCCGCGTCTTTAGGGGGTCTTTCGGGAACCACCCCCTAGTAGGCGAGGCCGCAGTGGTAGCTTTAGTTCTGTTGGGAGTTCTGGGAATCCTTCCGAGGGCTAACCCGGAGCTTCCAACCGTAGGCTAGGCTCCCAATAGTAGGTTTTAGTCGGTAGGAGTCCGGCATAGCATTCGTGAAGGATTTTCCCTCACGCTAATTTAAAAAGAAAAGGCTTTAATATGTGTCTAAGAGATAGGTAGGTAAGTCGGGAATCCTGGGAAATCCTTCTGAGCGTTATCCGCGGCTCCCGGCCTTAGACAGTGGTAGGCCAACTTGTGGTTTTAGACTAGACGGTAAGAGTCCGGTATCCATCCATGACCTGCTCGCAGAAGGTGGCGCAGTCCCACTTAGGTACTCCCACTGGAGATCATGGCTCGCACCATGGTCTTCCGTGGTTCCCGACTTACCTGTATATGTATCTGTTAGACAAATATCGAAGCCTATGTGTAGACCTAACCTCTTGTTATTATTTTCATAAGATTTGCATAATTTTTTGAAATAAAACAAAACTGACAACGTCAATCGGATTGAACTTTCACTTCCACAATAAACGTTAGAGGGGCAGTCGGGTGAGACCGTCTCACGACTTCTTGTTTATTACATTCAGAAGTAGGATAGGTCGAAGGTTTTTGCAAAATATGTGTGTCTTAGCCACAGAGCATCGCGCGCCTTTACAGAGTTCGCGTTGCTCTATGGTCTTAGCGGCCGGGTAAAAATATCGCATTTCAAAAAGGTTAGAACTTGCGTTTATCCTAAAAAGGTAGTTTTTGCGTTTATCCCGGACATACAAATGGACTAAAATTTTTTAATTATTTTTCGGTATCCTTCGTAGAAATTACGGCAAGTATTCTTTTAAAATGTTTTTTTTTCTCTATCTTTAAGGCTCACTACATCCCCCCCAATTAAAATGTTAATGTACATTTTTACTTAGGTACTATTTTAGGTATATTAGTAGGTATGCCAAGTTGTTTGTACGTAAATATTATATTTACTTATCATTAAATATTTTAATTATTGAACACATTGTATAAAGTTTGTGGGAAATAGAGCCGGCGAAATATTATATTTTTTTGGATTTCCACACGCAAAGAAAGGCTCTTTGTCTTTTCTTTTTACGTGGAACAAATTACTACAAGTGAAATGTAGTGATAGGAAAATATAATATACTAGCGGACGTCACGCGGTTTCACCCGCGTAGTTCCCGTTCCCGTGGGAATACGGGAATAAAATATAGCCTATGTTCACCGCAAAGAATGTAGCTTCCCAACAATGAAAGAATTTTTCAAATCGGTCTAGTAGTTCCGGAGCCTATTCGTTACAAACAAACAAACAACAAAACAAATCATTCCTCTTTATAATATTAGTATAGAAAATAAAATAAAATTTATTCCCTTTGAAATTAAAAAAAAATATTTAAGTTTGTCAAAATTTTTGTGACTACTGGGGGTTCGGAAATGCTACAGACTGAGAAGAACGCCCCAAGAAACACAGTCCGGTCCCTACCAAAACTCATCTTAGTATCTAATACATTTTTTTTAACATGTAGAAAGGAGCAATTCGTGTCACTGCCAGGCAGCCTTGTCTTGTAGAAAGTCTTTAACCCTACATAACTAAACTATATTCATTGTTACATAGTTACTAAACTTTCGTCGGGCGGACTACGCTATAAAAAACGTGAAAATTATCAAAATATAGTGTGGCGGGAGTGGGTCGCTGGGAAGTAGGTGCACTTGACTTCCTCGGAGAGGGGCGTCGTCGCGTAGACGAATGTTTAGTTATGTAGGGTTAATGCTATAATAAGCTTTCTGGGTAGTATAACTCTGCCTTATCCTTCAAGAATAAAGGCGTAACGATATTAGGGTCGGCAGCGTAAGTGTAACGCCTTCGGTGTTGCAGGCGTCCATAGGCAGCGGTGACCACCAGTGCATCTTATGGACTGTATGCTTGTCTGCCATCTTAGGTTCAGGTTCATCATCACGCCTTTATCCCCGAAGGGGTAGGCAGAGGCATATTATATGCCCACATTTCACCTTTTTATAATTTGTCCCACGTAATACGTTGTGAGCCGTATTGCCGTGTTTAAATGGACAGGCGCAGGTTGTGACTGCCTGCTGTTGAAATAAAGCCTTCAACTTGGCTTAACAACTGCCACTTTACTGGCAACCGGGACCAACGGCTTAACGTGCCTTCCGAAGCACGGAAACGCTCAAATAAATGTCACAAAGTGATCACATGGATGGTCACCCATCCATGGACCGACCATAGTGAAAGTTGCTTACTGGGGTCACGAGCGCTTCATCGCCATCTTAGTGGTATAAAAAAAACTATGTACCTATTATATAGCACCTTAATATGTACAAATCTTTTTCGCAACCAAAGTAGGTATTCGGCAATATCAAGGACGTATTATAATTTTTGTTGTCGCTATGAATATCTATTACAATGGAGAATACATTAGAAACTAAATAAAAAAAACATCAATGAAACACCTCATTTAAATATAATTATAAGTATCTAACTACTTACCAAACAGTTTTTTAATAAACTACCTAGTTGATACATACATATAGTCACGCCTTTATCCCCGAAAGGGTAGGCAGAGGCATGGTATACACCCACATTTTATCTTACAGTTTTATACCACGTAATCGGTGGTGAGCCTATTGCCGTGGTGAAATGGACAGACGCAGGTCGCCGCGACCGCAGATAAAAATTTTCAAGCGGCCTAAAAGTTTTTTTTTAATATTAAGCTCGCTGAATTGACGTTGCCACCAGCCTAATGGAAAGCCGTGGCGCGTCTAGCGATTGGGGGCCACTTCTGAAAACTCAACACGTCAATTTGGTGAGCTAAATATAAAAAAAAACTTTTGGGTGGCTTGAAAATTTTTAACTCTCTGCAACTCTCTGCCTCCCACTGAGCAAGCTTCCCCACCCCCGCCATAGCAGTCTAATGACTGCTTCGTTCCTTCAAAATACCCTCCAACTATAATTAGTTGGAGGGTATTTTGAAGGAACGTTTGCTAAACCTTATTGGTCTTTTTTTTCACACCTACCCTCTGCTACACACACTCGCGCACAAATCAGTATTAAAATTCGGTTGAGACCATAGATTTAGAATTTTTCGCTACGTTGAGACCGCCTGACCTCGTGTCAGTGAATGAGTTGTCTATGTGTGCTTAGCCTCAGCGAATTTAGTATGTAGATTTCCACTTGTAATTTGTGGTTACTATGTATTTCGGGGAATATCGGGTGACTATGTATGATTATATAAGACTATGTATTTAACTGCGAAATAACCTTTAGGAGGTCACGGCTACAGAACAATACTAATAGACGAATATAATTAAAATAACTCAGACACCGAATTTTATATTTGTCAGACATGTGAAATAATAGGCATGAAAAAAATAATAATCTATACTAATATTATAAAGAGGAAAGATTTGTTTTTTTTGTTTTTTGTTTGTTTGTTTGTAACGAATAGGCTCCGGAACTACTGGACCGATTTGAAAAATTCTTTCACTGTTGGGAAGCTACACTCTTTGTGGTGAACATAGGCTATATTTTATTCCCGTATTCCCACGGGAACGGGAACTACGCGGGTGAAACCGCGTGACGTCAGCTAGTATTAAATATTTACGGATTTACATAGCACCATCTGATCCGATAGTAAGCTGGGATTGACCTGCTAGTGTTATGGGTATTAGACCACGTATATTAGGTATGCGGTTTCACCGGCATAGCTTCCGTTCCCATGGGAATACGGGAATAAAATATAGCCTATGTTACACGGGCATAGTCTAGCTTCCAAACAGTGAAAAAAATTTTCAAATCGGTTCAGTAGTTTTTTAAATTTATTAATTAAAAACATACAAAAATAAAACATTTTCCTCTTTGTAATATTAGTGTAGATGTAGATAGTGTACATTATTCTTATGTCTAAGCTACTGTTTGTTAAATTTCATTATAATGCATTAAAAAAAGGGATATTTTAAATACACATCTAAATAATTTTTCTGCACACTAGGTAACTCCACTAATTAACTGAATGCAAACCAGAAAACTGAATGCTGTGCAAAAAAACCACTTGATTAACTAAACATGTACTACTTAAAAACGTCGTTCCGACCTGCGCCTGCCCATTTCTACACGGCAGAAGGCTCACGCACCTATTACGTGGGACACAAAACTTTAAAGTGAAATGTGGGCGTATACTATGCCTCTGCCTACCCCTTCGGGGATAAAGACGTGACTAATGTATGTACCCCTGATTCTACATTCACACTAGTATGAAAATGTGAAGTACTATATCGTGTGGATGTTGTCCACTGTACTATATCGTTATCGCTTGTACTATTGTATCAATCACACAATCCAAATCTAACAATATTCTAAAAAAGGCTGTACTTTGTATGCCCGTATTAAATAGTCCTCCAGGATTCCATGCCGTACTCCTACCGGCTGAAACCAACCGGTAAAATCAATCGAGGGCCTTTTTTTTTAACGTGAGGAAAATCCTACATGAATAATATGCTACCGACTTAAAACTATATCCTACCTAACAGCCTATGGTTGGGAGCCCCGGTTAACCCCTGGGAAGGTTACCCCAGGACTCTCAACAGAGCAATCGGTGGCCTATAATCTGTCTAAGGCAGAGAGTCCCTGGTGTGTAAGTTCTCTGAAGGCTGTCTCAGTTACATAGTTATTTCCGTACGACAACCATACCTATTTATAAAAAAATGAGTAACAAATGCATTATGAAAGGCACGCGCCAATTTCAGTATGTTTAGGAAGCCAAAGGAGCTCGAAAGCGTCACTGATAGCCATTTATTTAGATTTCGAGCCTTTCAGTCCAGAATGTCTAATTCCCATAATGTCAAGACCGTACCTATTACAAAAAAAAATAAGTACAGTCAGTAACAAATGCAGTATGAAAGGCACGCGCCATTTCAGTATGTTTAGGAATCTAAAGGAGGTCGGAAGCGTCACTGATAGCCATTTATTTAGATTTCGAGGCCACAACATTATTTAGGTTGTTTTGTTTTATCAGTAGGAAGGCGCAATTTTGCGCTAAAATCTGGGTAAACGCAAAACTTTTAGATTAAACACCCGTGTACTTGCGTGAATTTTATTTTTAACTACTTAGGTATGCGTTTCTGAACGTTTGATGATTTATTCTTTATTTGCATAATTTGAGTTGCGCGAATTGTATCGGAAGACCATGAGGCGTTTTAGAATCAATTACTTGTTTATTTTTGTAATAAAAATATTTTTTCTACTCGATGCTATTTTCACTACACACTTTACGTAAAAGTGGGAAAAGAATCTTTCGATATTTTGTTTTGGAAGGGCATAGGTACTTAAATGCAAATATATGTACTAATTTTGTAATGTTTTAGCAAAAGAACTGCCATAAATTATTATTGAGTGATGCTATGAAATATGAAAATGAAAATGGGAATCGGGAACAGAACAGAATTTCACGCGGGCTAAGCCATGAGCATCATCTAGTGTTTAATAATAGGTATAATACATTTATAACAGCTCTTTTGCCACGTTGGAAGGTTCCGTAGTCTAACTCTACTTGCAGATTTCAATCTTATCTACCTTCCTAAGTCCTTTATTAAAGCAGGTAAGTACCTACTTCTCTTATTAATATTTGGTCTAGGTAGGTATGGGTATGGTTTGAAATGTTCCTACTTATGCTGAAACAGAAATTGGTTAATGACGATGACTCCGAGATTAAAATCTTGAAAGTAACCAGGATGCTCAAAAGAAAAATAAAAGCTTCAAGTTAGTAAGTAAGTTACTCTTCACCCTAAAAATCCAATCTACAATTTAATAAAAATACTGTCTGTACCGTTAAACAGAAGGAACTTAATTATGAAGGTATTCTACAACTATTTTTACATACACCTATATTTTTAACATTTAATTTTGTTACACCTTCCAAAGCCCCAAAAACCAACAAACATGCCATGGTAACATAGTAAACTCTTTTTGGGTACATAATGACGAAAAAGAACCACACCTGTATACATTTTAGACATGTATGTACATACTTTGCATATACTACTACATGTTTGTTGTATATTTTTGCAAGGCTCGGCCCGATAACACTATCGGCTCGTCACGCCTACAGGCACACACGCACACATATACGAACACATACATGTATGACTGTTAAAAAAACATCATAAACATAGTTTGTTGCTAAGTTGCCTAAAAAGTTTTTATTTGTTTTAGGTACATATACATGTTTTGTGGTTGAGAATGAAAAATGTATTTGTTTAAGTAACCATTTCGCATAATTATATTCAATTAGTTTACCTAGAGGTGGGTACGGCGCGGTTTTGTATGCTAAAGCGAGAGGCAATAGACAAGTATGGTATTTTTTTATTTGTTTATCTGTGCTGGCATTTGCTCGTCAAATAGGTAGATCACCTTAACGCAGCCTCTATGAGATTAAATAAAATAATATAAGTATACAGAATCCGTAGATAATTTTGTAGTAGGTTCGCTGCAGCACGCTATTGGCAGTATGTAGGTATATATGTAAACCCAAAATTAGCCCCTTTTTTAATCCTACCAACAAAAACACAGGATGCGCTCATTTCTGCTCAGCAGGGAGCCTGGGTACAATCTTCGAAATATACCCTCAAGGCCACCGACACACCTGAAATTAACCTTGCAAAATTTTCTTTATTCGTGTACAGATCATATAATTATTATCATTATAATAGCGATTGTCAGCTAACCTATCTCACAGAAACCTCGTTACAAAATGGCAACCATTTTACTCTGACCTCTTCAATGTACGATGCGTCTAGTAGTTGAGAGTTCAAACGCTATGTACTGTAAGAAAGAGAAATAACTTTTGAAAAGAGAAATGTAGAGAACTAGAAAATAGAATTTTAGGGATCATTGAATTAATATAGTTGATTATTGATAGTATTAAGTTAATAATCGTACCTAACCCAAACAGAAGATTGTATGGAGTCCCGAAAATTAGGTAGATCTCTACAGATTCCTCTACGAGCGACTAAGGGGCCGTCCATTAATCGCGTGAGGTTATTTAGGGCATTTTTTGGACCCCCCCTCCCCCTTGGTGATATTTGGTGAGGTTTCAGATTACCCCTCCCCCCCTGGGCCGAATCACGTGTATTTGTAGTAACTACCTACAAAGTTTTTTTTTAAATTTTGTTCATAGAGAAGTCTCTATTGATATTATCTATCCAAACTTCTAGCTAATCCGCGCAACTTCGTTTGCGTCACATAATAGAGACGGATATCGTATTAATATTTTAATATATTTCCCGTTGCATTTACTCCCGTCGTGTTTCTATATAATATTCATTATTTTGGGGCTAATAAAGAAGGTGTCAGTTTGTCAAGCTTAAAATCTTACGTTGGTTTGATCGCAGTTGACTAAATAGAAGCGAAGTTATGAGCAAAAGTACAATAATCAAGATTGAATTTCCATGGTCACGACTATCGATATCCACGTTGACTGAGCTGCGTTTTCTTTTTGTTACGGGGGGAATGCGGTTTGGCACCATCATCCTAGCTGCGGGGGCAGCACTTACCCACTAAACCCCGCGGTGTTCCTCCTCATCCTACAGCCGGCATTGATATCCAAAGATTATTCACGTCGGCCCAGCCCGGGCTGCTCCGCGGTTCCTTTGGGAGACACGATGAAAAACAAAATTATTTTTGTGTTGTATGATCAACGCATAGGTATTCCGATTTCAATTAATTTCTGATGTAAGAAAGGAATTAAGTGCTTTATGAATTATTCCATGCAAGTTTTAATATTGTAGGTTTTGTTGTTCAGAAATTACAGTGATCTCAAATTCAGGGTCGTAAAGTTGCTGTTCGAAATAAATACACGTGATATCTCACTACACCCCCCACCCCCCCTGGTGATGTTTCGTGATTTTTGTCAGACCCCCTCCCCCCCCCTTTCGAGCCTCACGTGATTAATGGACGACCCCTAGCCAGATCTGCTATTGTATATCATTTGACTGCCTCAGTGGCGCAAGCGGTAGTTTAACAGCCTACCGCGCTGAGGTCCTGGGCTGGATTCCTGGGTCTTTCCAAATATTTGTGTAACCCACAAATGTTTGTTTCGGAGTTTGGGTGTTTTCTTTGTATAATATGGATGTATTTAGAAATGTATATGTATGTCTATCAGTCGTCTAGATCCCATAGCACAAGCTTTTATATTAGCTTAATTTGTGTGTCCACAAATATTTATTTAAATTTATTTATTATATTCTACAGTTCTACACAGTACGTAAGCAAGGTTATATAATGTAGAGTTCCCAAATTACTAGTACATTAAATGTAACTTCATAAGTTCTGCCCCTATTACCTATTACAAATAGGTTCCTACTATTCCCAGTTGGAATTATTTTTTGAAGAAGCGTCTCAACGAATAGGCATCGCTATTCAAAGGGGGAATGTCAGTCTTTTGGGCACAATGCTACGCAGGCCTTATTTAGATTTAGTTTAGTTTAGTTTTATACATATTGTAAATGGTTATTATACTTTATTGTAACTTCTGAATAATTATTTTATTGAATAAACTTCTTTATTTTATAATTTTACCAGTTTATTTTCGAAAAATTCAAAGCAGAGTAAACTTATTTTGCTTTGCCATAAGTGACACTTAAGTTAACGCAGTTTTTACTTTTGCATAAGTGACAATAAAATCGCAAAGCTTTGAGTACCTACTGATACCTTTTGAAATAGAGCGTGGAGTTTGAAATTTATTTTTGAGTAAAATATCACTTGCGTTAGTACAAATTCTTTTTAAAGGGTCGCCACAATACACAGATCAAATTTGATATGTGGTGTCGTTTTAATGTCATGAACGTTTGATCAATAGGTTAGGCCTATTTCGGAATTTAGGCACAAATAAATCCTGGGCTCATTCTTCCAAAGGCCTAACCCGGGACGCCCAACCGTAGGCATTAGATACGAAACGTGTGGTTTTTAGTCGGTAGGAGTATCATACCTGTAGGATTTTCCTCACGTTAAGAAAAAGCACATAGGTATATCTTAAGAATATATACCTATGTGCTTTTTCTTATATAAAATCTTAAGAACTATCCTTAAACGTCTGAATTTGTTGATAATATCAATATCAATACATATAATAAAATCGTAACAGGTCGCTGTCTGTACATTGTAGATAAATAAGAAAAAAAATATGATTAAGCAAACAGCGCAGTTTCACACGCTGCTTGATGTGTCTAATGAAGAAAACTCTCTTCTTTCGTACATCTTATGTGACGTAAACGAATTTGCGGGTTCAGCTAGTATGAAATATAATCTGTGGTAGTAATACCGAGGTATTAATTTTCAAAGGTTGGTAACAACTAAAATATGCCCAGTTTTAGTTGCCAAAATGTAAAAACAATATGTGGAAATCATTAAGTTAATTCTTACATGCTTTACAATGTAAATATGTTTATAAAGTGTAATTAAGTCGTGTTGAATTAAAAATAAGCTTACTTATAAAATTTTAAAACGTAGATATACATACGTTGGTAAGTTCAAAGTATACTAAAATGAATAATTTTAATAAAATAAACAATACCTGTTTTGGTATCAGATTTAAAATATTTTTAAGCTCGAGTTTTTCTAAACAAATTATAAGTAGGTACAACCAAATGTTTTGTTACTTTATACTTTTGTTCAAAAGTTGTCAGATTGAAATCAGTTACGTAAGTATTAGTTTTATAGAGTTCCGTATCCACAGGGGAAAACGCGACCCTAACTTCGCCGTCCATCTGTCTGTCAGGCTGTATTTTGTCAGTCGCGAGGCTGTATCTGAGGAACTGTGAAAGCTAGCTATTACCAGTATTACCACTTTAACAACAAATACTCAAATTAGAAAAATAATAATTTGCAATGGGGGTTCCCATACAACAACCGTGCTTTTTGCCGTTTTTTGGTACGAAACCTTTTTCTCGCACTTGGCTTTTTTTTATTGACGTTTATTGGCTGGTGGATACTGATTGGTGGATCTTTCTTACGGGTTGCCATATATGAACACACAGAGGCGACTCCATTATTTTCTACACTTAGGGTTTCAAACCCAAAGGGTAAAACGGCACCGTCTGTCTGTCTGTCCGTCACGAGGCTGCATATCAGGAACCGTGACAGCTAGAGAGCTGAAATTGACACAGATGATGTACCTATTTGTGTTACCGCTATAAGGGGTCGTTCATTAATCGCGTGAGGTTTTTTTGGGCATTTTTTGGACCCCCCCTCCCCCTTGGTGATATTTGGTGAGGTTTCAGATTACCCCTCCCCCCCCCGGGCCGAATAACGTGTATTTTTAGTAACTACAAAGTTTTTTTTTTTAATTTTATACATAGACGTCTCTATAGTTATAATCTATCCTATCTATACATCTATACCAGTGATGGGCAAAGTACGGCCCGCGGGCCACCTCCGGCCCGCGGAAGTATTTAATCCGGCCCGCCGATGGTCCTTCGGCACCTGGTATATGGCCCGCGATAATTATATTTTGACGGTCCAGAAGTATTATGTAGATTCTACTTTGTAGAGCAATAAACAGATAGGTGAAGACGGTGAAATGAAGAGACTGCTTCGACCATGAAATTGCTGAACAACTCAATCGCAAACTGACTTACCGTTGAAACACATTTTAACGCTGCTAAAGTTACTTCGTCACAACACGAACTTGCACTTGAAATATGGCACATAAGAAGCAATTTCCTACGTCCTACACGCCTACCATGGCATGGCAGGGCCTTGCAAATACCAGTTAAATTCAAATTTTAACGTTTGTAGTACAAGTGTTTAAGTTCACTGTATTTTTTTTATATCTTATGATCAAAAGTTCAGCACAAAATACATTTTTAGGGTTCGGTATCCGAAGGGTAAAAACGGCCCTATTCACGAGACTTCGCCATCCCTCTATCTGTTCGTCTGTCCGTCACGAGGCTGTTTCTCAAGAACCGTGATAGCTAGAGAGCGTATTTTTGTTGCCGAAATGTTGAGGAAATTAAGGGGGGCCCCCAACAAAATGTGTTTTTTTTTGTACGGAATTCTCTGAACAAGAGTCCGACACGCACTTGACCGGTTTTCTATATTTCTGGCACTCGCCTGATATTTTTAAATTTTTCTGGCCCCCCGTTAAAAAAGTTTGCCCACCACTGATCTATACGAATACTAGCTAATCCTAACTTCGTTTGCGTCACATAATAGAGACAGATATGGTATTAATATTTTAATATATTTCCCGTAGCATTTACTCCCGTCGTGTTTCGATATAATATTCATTATTTTGGAGCTAATGAAGAAGGTGTCTGATGATCTGAACTTTCATCTATGGCGAGAGGACCATGTTAGAAACTGAATGAAACTGAGTGGACTGTAAATTGGAAGCTGGTAAAAAATGAAAATCCACGAGCGTACTTAAACGTGTCGTTTATTGCAACGGTGCAAGTAAGAAGAGAAAAGTACAGAGTTGCCATACGTAAACTTCAATTTTACCCAATTATACAATTTTAATGTTGGGTTGCCAACAAGAGTATATATTAGAAGGTCCTTCCAGTCCTTCTAGGACCTTTTAATATAAACTCTAAGCTTAGTTCCGCCTGCAAGGCGGAACTAAGCTCATGTATTTTTTAACCCAATTGAGCTCATGTATTTTTTTGTAAATTTTGTTCAGGACAAAAAAACTCCATCTATATATGAGTCGTCAACTTTGCTTGGTCGAGTAGTATTTTGCACAGGCACATTATAACATCCACCCTTATCTTTCTTCACTGTTTGTTTACGTCAACTTTGTCATAGCTTTGTCAAGTGGTTTCTTTAGCAATAAATAAAAACATTTGTCTTATAACCTAATTTTGTTGTGGCATAAAAGTGTGGCTCTGAAGTGGTTTTAGGATGCGATAATTTTCTTAGACATTTAATGAACATTCCCTATTTAGTTTCATACCATGCGCGCGCTACGCAAAATCTGCGGAGTAACGCTCGCAGATCACGTTCGGAATGAAGATGTAAGAAAGAGAGTGGGTCTGGAAGAGTGTCGGTGTTAAAGTAAGGAAGGGCATGCTACGATGGTTCGGGCATGTGGAGCGAAAGGGAGATGAAAGAATGACAAAACAGATATACAACGCAAAAGTGGATGGACGTAGGAGTCGGGGAAGGCCACGACACACCTACCACGACCAAACGTGTGTTAGTTGAAGGTGGTGTCAAGAGCCGAAGGAACCGATGTGCATGCATGAAAAGAAAAATGAAAGTTGAAGAAGCAAGTGAGGTGTGTATGGACCGTGCCGTGTGGCGCTAGGTTCTTTCTGCCTACCCCGAGAGGTATTTGGCGTGAAGATAGTACAGTATAGTATAGTTCTTTTATACCACTTAGGCGGCAGACAAGTATACGACTCATCAGATGATCACTGTAGCCTATGGAAGCTTGCAACACCAGAGGCACCACAATCGTGCAGCCGACCCTGCAAGAACCTACTAAGACCCCTTTCGAAAAACCCCATACTGTTAAACGTTCGTGTTTTCTTTTTGCAAAAGTAAATATTTTTTTCATTAACATTTTCTATTTTATAGATTTTCATTTGTTTTAGTAAAGGTGTTAAGATGAGTCAAAGTAACTTATTTCTATCTGTCTATACTTATATTATAAAGAGGAAAGATTTCATTGTTTGTTTGTTTGCATCGAATATTCTTCAAAACTACTGGACCGATTTGAAGTTTTGGGAAGCTATACCTACTCTCCCGGGTAACATAGGCTATATTTTACTCCCGTAGCCTCTTGGGAATGGGAGCTACGAATATAACTAATAACTACTTTAACACTAATGTAATGAACTAGGTAGGTACTTTTATATTTTATTTTTTTTAAATATATTTTAACCGCCACACCATTGTGGCAGAACAGTATGAAGGTGAGTCGGCGGGGGTAATTTGGTACTTCTAGCCACTCTAGCCTTCTTCTCTTCTATTTAAAAAAGTCGTCCCAACGACGCTTATAACTCGAGTATGGTAGAGCCGATTGTTGTCATCTTTGATTTTTTTGAACTTCACTTCACTTCAAATATCAAAATTAACGAAAAAATTAAAAAAAAATCTATGGCGTATATACAGTGAAATTAAATTAGGTATTGGCTGTCGACGTCTCTTAGCTTTTTTTAAAATGTTTATGTAATGTGTTGCAACTGCAATCAATATAATAATAAAATAATGTTAAGAGATTATCAGTATGTTTGTATTAACCATGATAGGTAATTATTTATGTATAATTTAGCTGCAAAAATATTAACTCTTTTTGATAAAACAAAACCATTTTGTTATCAAATATTTTGATAACAACGAACAAACAAACACAAGGTTAGATTCCCATCTGCTTTGGTTTGCGAATATTTTAAAACCGTTTTACAGAACGTTTTCCGAAAGTGAAGAATCGTTTTTGATGCGTTCGTAGCCCCGCTAGCTCAATGAAATCAAGTTTTAATTTAATTTAATTTATAGCTCACCAATTTTTAGGTAAGTTTTATAGGGCACTAGCTGTTCCTCGCGGCTCGGCCGCGTAGAAGTTGTTATCGCGTAAAATCATAACTCTCATTTTGTGCAGTCGGTTAAAAAGTAGCATATGTCCTTCCCAGGGCCTCGAATTATCCCTATGCCAAATTTTATCTCAATCGCTTCAGCCGTTTAGGCGTGAAAGCGTAACAGACAGTCAGACAGAGTTACTTTCGCGTTTATAATATTAGTAGGGATTACTAGGGATTCTAGAATCGCAGCATTCTAGCGCTTAAAGCTTTTGAGCTAAGCAAAAGACAGACAATCAAACACATCGAAAGTAAAAGGTTCCAATTATCATGTTCTATGGAACCCTAAAAATAAAAGAAAACTAGAATACAGTAAGTTTTAAATAATAATACATTCATTCATCACGTTTGAGACTGATTTACTTATGTCAAATATAAAAGTAGGGTGTAAGTCTGTATGAGAAATGAAAAAAAAAAACCAAAGACTAACCCTTGTTTTTTTAATCCCATCCCCCTTTATTTGCGTTTCTCAGTCTCGGTATGACGAGACAGCTCTGTGTGTCTTTTTTCTTAAAATCTGAGTTGTGACGAAGGTTTGATTTTGTACGTGTAGATATTAATGTATGGTAAGCATCTGTGTTTAAAATTTATTAATTTCTAGCTGCTATGCATTATGGCACGACGACGCTGACGAAGTTACAGATCTGTGCTGTAATACAGTGTATGAAATTAAAATGGAAATAATGTACTTAGGTAATATTTTTTGACATAGGTAACGCTTTGTTACTTCATAATAATTTGGCTTTTTAATATCAAAAATATATTTTCAAAATCAGTTCTGTAGTTTAAAAATGGCATGTATTTAAATCGATATCTGTTTATTCCCTTTTTTTGAACAAAATATTACAAAGTTAAACCAAAAATACTGACTTGCACACTAATTATGCACACTAAAAAAGTCAAATTCGTTATACTGTTTAATGGTATTTGCAGAACTATTTTACTGAACAAATCACTATTATTAAAATACATAGTATATCTAAAAATTCCTTTGCTTAACAAACATTTTAAAACTTTTTTAAGGAAAACCATCATCTAATTTACTTTTAGGAACATCTTTTATTCGAATTAAATACCCAATTTAATCAGTCATCTTCACAAAATTAAATTTTATTAATCAAAAAAATAAAAAACTAACCTAACCTAACCTATTCCGATATAAGATTGTAAAATTTAGAGTGCAAGTTAGTATTTTTGATAAGCAATTCGTATTTTTGTTTAGCAAATCTTATATCCGGTGTACGAACCACATTTTTGGATTAAATTCGAGAAATAAAGGTCATCTCATTTTGTGTATAATTTTAGTTTTTTAAGTAGTACATGTTTAGTTAATCAATTGGTTTTTTTGCACAGCATTCAGATTTCTGGTAGGTATGCAGTCAGTTAATTAGTGGAGTTACCTAGTGTGCAAAAAAATTATATAGATGTGCATTTAAAAATATCCCTTTAAAAATGTTTCCTTGTGATGAGAGTACCAAAATATTTAATTATCATGTAGGAAAAAAAACTTTAGAGAAAATAAGCTCTGACTACTGGTTTAAGCACTTCATTTGTTAATGCTAATTTAAACTACGAAAATGCAAAATTTAATTTTCCGTTTTGTCATTTCCAAAGTTTAAATTTATCTATGGAATAGGGGAAAATGGGGAAAATATACATTTGAAAAATTTTACAGACTTGCAAACATCCATAGCCCAGGCTATTGACAATGTGATGACACAAAAAATACCGGCCAAGTGCGTGCCGAATATACGCACAGCGGGTTTCGTACCAAAAAAACGGCAAAACAATCACGTTTATAGTATTTATTGCTATAGCGGCAACAGAAATAAGTACATCATCCGTGGAAATTTCAGCTGTCTAGCTATCACGGTTCGCCAGATATATAGATAGAGACAGATAGCCGGATGGAAAGCTATTTCTCAGTGATAGGGTTCCATTTTTACCATTTGAGTAAAGAACCCTAAAAAAATGTTCATTATTTAAACACTTCTAATATAGAAATAATATAGGTAGGTATATATTCATAATACTTTTCTTAGACTCACGTTTCTGCTTTTGACATGTTTATAAAATGTATATAATTCAGTGTAATTCATAATTCACAAGGCCATAGATAAGATTTAGAACATTTTGGTGTAAACAAAAAGTGGAAATACACTTGAAAATTTAATGTCAGAATAAATACCATCTTGTCATATATAATCATACTTAGTTTATTAAAGTAAAAACTTCTTAGGGTACATTAGGCATTTTTGTACTGGGAAGAAAACCTCAAAAATGTTACCGGCTCAAACTGTTTGATGTAATGGGTTTGATTTAAAAATATGAAATATAGTTATCAATTCAAAAATACACAGGTAGGTAGGTAATTAGGTAATTGTTCGAGTTTTCAAATTTAGTCAGCGCTTGCGGAATGCCACGGGTTTTTAATCTATTTTTATCTTTTTACCTATGTACTAATGTTTATGTAATCTAAGATATTTATTGTTATTATTTTCCATGAAACATGTCTCGGTATATTTTGATAATTCCAAAGTTTTACATTTAATCAATTCAAGACAGTCTATTATTAAAGATAAGTTTATTTAAATTGCATAAAATTTTTAAAAGATTTAATAAGCACGTAAACCTACGTATGTATCCATAATTATGCCGATAATGATATTAATGATCAAAAACAATATTAAACTAATAATCAGCAATATAATTATAATGAATTAATAAAAGCGATAGGTATGTTTCATAGAGATCTTTATCGACAAAATAAAATAATAATTTTATTCTATAATTTTTAAGAAGAAACTTTAAAAAGTAGCTTTTAGTTTATTTGGTAAATACACAACTGAAACACATACACTCCTACTTATAGAAACACATACAACTTAAAGGTTGATCAAACTTTTTAATATTCAGAGGCAAATGTAGCCTCTGAAATATTCAAGAAAACTCACAAAATATAAAATTAGCATTTTCAGAGACCCTGTTAAAACATTTAAAAGGCACCTAAGATATCGAAACTTTTTGACCGAGAAAGCAAACATGATAATTCATTATTTTAATGAATCAATCATCCTACCTACTTATGCCATTATGCAACGGTTTATTGAGAATGCACCAATGAATGAATTATGTAGGCAAGATATTGAATGTAGATGAATTGAACATTAAAACCAATTTAAAACTAGCTATACCTATTGAGTTAATTTCGCAAGTGATAATATGCTACCTATTTAAAGGACAAATTCTTTATCTCTCAAAAAAGTGTCCCATTTTTTTGTTAATCATTGTACTTACTTAAAATAAAATTAAAAAGTATTTAAATTCCTTCGGATTTAAAAAAAAATGTCTTACAGTTACGAGGACAACGCACTTTTAAAAGATCGTAATTACTTTTCACATTTACATAAAACATTTGGTAGTGTAATGACAAAAATCAATAATGGTAGATGAGGGACGTACGATACGTGAGCAAATATAATTATATTGATGTCTCTTGTCTCAACATGATATTCCTATTGCCATAAAAGGTGTACATAAATTAAAAAGTCAACTCAAAAAGTTCGTCTTCGCCTAAATACATGACAAGTGACCTCTCCCTCCTGTCTCCCCTCTTAAACAAAGTGACAATAAGTCGCGCACGCACACAGTGCTTATTGTTTGTACACTCACACATGTACATAACCGGCTAGGTATTTGGTTTCCCGCCACCGGCGCGAACACGCACACAAAACACGAAGAGCAAACAATACAAACACCAACACACAAGTAAATTTAAACTCACCTCAAAATAAATCCATTAGAAAACACACTTGTTCAAACAACTAGCGCTTAGCCTCGAAAACGCGTTGAAAAAACACTCGCCAGCATCCGATGTGTGCTCAACACTTTTCCAAACTTTCTGTGCTCCCCAGTTCTTAGTTAGTCCAAAAGTTCCCGCCAAAAAACAGAGTTCAAATTTAACAAAGTTGAATCTTCCAAAAGCGCGCCGATCACATTTAAATAAAGGAATTGTCACAACAGGCCGCCTGCATCGATCATTATTAATTTATCGAAGTTGTTAATCAAAGCCATATCTTGTTATCTTCATAATTAGGTCTTCACAACGACTATCTTTATATCGCGCTACGATATTGCAAATATTATTTCACGGTCGAAACGCTTCCGCAATTCAATTGTGAGTTTTAATCAAACACAAGCGAAATAAAAGAAACTGCGACAAGTGGCCCCACTTATTAACACACGTTGCGCGGTAAAAATAAACTATGATTAACTACCATTAAGATTCGCGGAGACAACCGAGGTACCGGCGAGCGTGCGAATAGGTTATGAAAAATAAATAAAATGTAAATAATTCAAGAAACAAATTATTTTTAATAATTAGAATCTGCCAATAAATTCGCGAATTTGTTTACCACGTCGCTATTTCGGTCGGTATAGACGATTCCGATATGAATAATTATTATCGCCGGCGAGCGAACATCGACGCATAGTTGTCGTTTCATAAAACGTGCGCGTTAAAACTGAGTCGAAAGGCTCGGCCCGTGTCGGAGCATAGCGCCGAATAAAATAAACAACAATATACCTAAATAAGCGACCGACGGGCGCGGCCTGGTGTGCGTGCATGCTGTTGTGTGCGTGTGTAAACAAGGGGCAAAGCGGCTTCAACGACATCCTCAGCCCGGCATTCAGCCACATGCACAGTCTAATTATTTTGATGATAAAATGCTCATCCAATATATTTTTGAAATGATAAAATGAACACGATGTAATGAAAAATGATGGCAAATAAAACCTGACAAATACTTAATATAAATTCTTAATATAATTGGTCACAGTTTGGCTGTAACTTTACCAGATCGTAACCTTAGCAAAGTGACAGTCAACGCAATTCATAATTTAATTTTTCTTTAACGTAACTTTCTGTATCTATTAGGAAAAATTATCAGAATCACCTCTTTTCACTTAAGGATCATTAAAACAGTCGGATACTAAGTATTGAACTTTCAAACATCCTTTCAAAGTAGGTAGGTACGTTCATTCTTTAAATAGAGCCCACAAACTAAAATGTTAGTGAAAATTTTAATTTAATAATATTTTAACACTTTAACAAAAAAAAACTGAATTAAAATTATCGCTTGTTACAAGAAAATTAAAAACACAACTAGGAAAGTAGACAAATAAAAAACTATGTTCACTTCCATAAATATTAAAGTTCGTTAAAGTTCTCTCACTCTTATAAAAAGAAAAAGCTCACATAATAAATGCACATTTAAATAGCATTACTATCAAACAACCGCTGACATATATATCTAGTAATACACGGCACATAATAAATTAAAATAAACTATATAAAAAAACTATAACTTCGGCTGCGTACCCATATCACCCCGAGTGCCTCGCGAGAATAAACATATGACGTCACCGGCGAGTAAACAAACAAACAAACACATGCGCGCCGCTCATGTTTCCTTAATACAATTATTATTTCGAATGTGGAACGCGAGCGAGACGGACGTTAGCTCGCGATTTATTTTTAAATCAACCTGACCACTTACAAACGTACTAGGTACTTGTTATACAAGTCGCAAAGTAATGCATAATGGCTCACTTACTTTTTTAAAGTACTGGAAGTATTTTAACAGTTATTCTTATCGTGGTACTTAGAGTCTTTTGGGTGGATATCGTTTGTTTCGTTTAATGCCATGATGATATTGGTAAAAGTCATTACATGAAACGGATCTCATTAACAAAGGCTTATGTAAATGATGTGTACACAATCTGAGTTTAACAGACTGGTTCTCTGTTTCAGCCGTATATCCTTACTTACTAACATTATAAATGCGAAAGTTTGAATGGATGTTTATTACTCTTTCACGCTCTAACAACCGAACGGATCTGGCTGAAATTTGGTACAGGGATAGATTATTGTCTGAAATAATCGACGACGACTTTTTATCCCGGGAATAAGATCCCATTAGATGCTAGACCCGAAACAGAACTTCAAACAGTCGAGATAATATGGTACGTTTTTCTCACAAGCTACTATCTAGTAATCTGACTATGATTGGGTTTTCATTATTCTATCTCTTTTTTTCTGGGATGGTTTTTTATTTATAAAACAACCGATCCCAAGTTACAAAACTAGAGCTACGTAACCTCAAGCAAGAGAAAGTCAATTGGATGTGCTACATGATTATCTAAACACTGTTCTTTTATCTTAAAAAAAAAGTTTAACACGAAACATACTCTATCACTAAAGAAGTGCGTATTTTAAGAATTTCCCTCGTAAATTTAAACCTAGAACGAATGATTTTTAATTTCCTCATGTCCACGGTCACGGCCGCCGCCCCGCCGAACAGCATTTGCATTGTCCCCGATGTAAATGCCGTTCTTAAAACAAAGTACAATGTTAAATTGATTTAAATTATTATGTAATATAGTATGTATTTAAATTTATAAGTAAAGTCGGTTAAGACCTTTACGCAGTGTAGAGTACGGGGACTCTACGCCGTATAAATTCGTAGGCGAGGTTAGCGTATCTTGGAAGCTGCCTAAGAAAATAAATTAATAGAGTTGGAAATAAAGTAACTTCACTTCCTTTCCATCCATGCAAAGTTATTTATCATACCTATTATTAATAGTGTGAATATAATTGTAATGTAATAGGTAGCTAGTAGCTCAATCTATATAATGTCATAGCCGTCAACGGCGATTTTAGTTTTCGTAGCTTTTTTTGACAGTTACGATAATTTTTTGACACAATAGATTTGGGTAGACTTAGATACCGGGAAACTCGCGTAGGTGTACATAGAAAAAAACGGGAAGCACCACGAAAGAAGTAGGTACCTAGGTAAGTACACTAGGAGTTAAAAGTCCTATTATAGGAGCTATGTTCATTTCCAATAACATGCTACAGCACAGGGTACCAACCAGTTATCCCAGTTATAAATGCGAAAGTAACTCTGTCTGTCTGTCTGTCTGTTATGCTTTCACGCCTAAACGACTGGAGCGATTGAAATGAAATTTGGCATCGGGATAATTCGAGACCCTGGGAAGGATATAGGCTACTTTTTAACCGACTGCGCAAAAGGAGGGTTATGATTTTACGCAATAACGACTTCTACGCGGTCGAAGCCGCGGAGAACAGCTATTTAATATAAATGAGCTTTAAGATTAAGTCTATTGTAAACTAGCTGAACCCGCAACTTCGTTTACGTCACATAAGGTGTATGAAAGGAAAGGTATTTCTTCATCAGAGTCATCAAGCAGCGTCTGAAACTGCCCTGTTGGCTTAATCATAAAAGAGCTTAATGATTAAGACTATTTTTAAACAATTCAGTCCGCGCCGAAGGCGTGGTCTGAATGTTGAAAGTGAGTGAACCTAAAGTGGACGCCAGTTTAGGTTCACTCACTTTCAAAGAAACCCCTACAATTAAAATTTTCAAAATATCTGATTCTTAAAAGTGTTATAACTCTTTTATTTCTAAACCGATTTACATAAAACAAACGCTAAATGTTAACTGGAGCAAACCTCAACACAATAAAAAAAACCGCATTGCAATCGGTTGAGCGGTTACCGAGATTAGCGTGCACAACCGTACAGACAAACAGATATACAGACATACAGACAAACAGACAAGAATTCTAAAAATCATTGTTTTGGGTTCTATTGCGTTCATAAAGCCCCCTATAATATTTTTTCTTATTTATCTTCCATGTACAGACAGCGACCTGTTACGATTTTATTATATGTATTGATATTGATTGATTGATATTGATATTCAATCACGCTACTTACACCTTATGTGACGTAAACGAAGTTGCGAGGGTCGGCTAGTTTTAATATAAATAGACAATTTGGATGATGTTATAATATGTATAACAGGTACCTACCTACCTTTAGATATAACTTATACATAAGTAATATGTATCAATGTTTTTATATAGACGCACACTGTCACGCCTTTATCCCCGAAGGGGCAGACAGGGGCATATTAAATGCCCACATATCATTCTTTTTTTAGAATTTGTCCCACGTAACAGGAGCTGTATTGCCGTGTGGAAATTGACAGGCGCAGGTTCCTGCTGTTGAAGAATTATTCAAGCTGCTCTAATGTCTTCAAATTGACTTAACGACTGCCATTTTACTGACAACTGTTAACAACGGCTTAACGTGCCTTCCGAAGCACATCATCACTCGCAATTAAATGTCATAAAGTGGGCACTTTGTGGTCACCCATCCAAGGACCGGCCACAATGAAAGTTGCTTACTGCAGTGATCGTTTACAGAACACTGAGTCCGCGGGGCCACGAGCGCTTCTATTCTATCAATTGTTATTTAGATTGTAACGTAAATTCACGCCTCTCAGTCAACTGGCTAGACAGGTCTCGCATAACCTTGAACGGAAGTATATTAATACATTCAGAACTGTATATGTACTTACCTAATGATGAATTAAAAAAACTGTTATGCCTATTTTCGTCCAAATAAAAAAATAAAATAAAATAAAATTTATTCCCTTTGAAATTTTAAAAAAAATTATTTAGGTTTGTCAAAATTTTTGTGACTCTACCGGGGGTTCGGAAATGCTACAGACTGAGAAGAACACCCCAAGAAACTCAGTCCGGTCCCTCTTAATTCATCTTAGTATCGAATACAGATTTTTTTTTAATGTAGAAAGGAGCAATTCGTGTCACTGCCAGGCAGCCTTGTCTTCTAAAAAGTCTTTAAGTCCTCTTTATTTATAACTAGCTGATGCCCGCAGCTTCGCCTGCGAAAAGTTTGTTCCCGTGCCCGCTTCCCGTGGGAACGTATTCTCGGGATAAAAGATTACTTTGTTTTTCTAAAATAAAAGTAGCCTAAGTTACTCCTTATAACATAAGCTATCTGCCAGTGAAAGTCCCGTCCAAATCGGTCCAGCCTTTCAAGAGATTAGCCGGAACAAAAGACAGACAGACAAAAATTTTAGAAATAAATATTTTTAAATGTGTAGGTATTGTACCGTATATAAATTCATATGCATGTAGTAGAAAGCGGTTATTTTAATATTACAAACAGAAACTCCAATTTTATTTATTTGTATAGATTAAACGTGTATCTTTTCTAATACATCTTACTAATATTATAAATGCGAATGTTTGTGAGTGTGGATGTTTGTTACTCTTTCACGCTCAAACGGCTGAACGGATCTTTCTGAAATTTGGTACAGGGATAGATTATAGTCTGGAATAACACATAGGCTACTTTTTATTTCGTGAATAATTGCCCACGGGAAGTCAGAACGGGAACAATTTTTTCGCGGGCGAAGCTGCGGGCATCAGCTGGTTACTAGTATTAATGCGAAATTTTGTACGTGTGGATGTTCGTTGGCCATGCATGACTGCCTCGGTGACGCATTCGGTAGTGTAATCGCCTGCCGCGCTGAGGTCCCGGGTTCGATTCCTGGGTCTTTCCAAATATTTGTGTGACCCACAATGTTTGTTTCGGAGTTTGGGTGTTTTGTGTGTATAATATGTATGTATTTGGAAATAAATAGTAGATATGTCTATCTGTCGTCTAGATTCCATAGCACAAGCATAAATGAGCTCAATTTGGACTTTTTTTTTAACGTGAGGTAAAATCCTCATGGATGTTATGCCGGACTCCTACCGACTAAAAAACCTCACGTTACGCCCAACAGCCTATGGTTTTTTTTTTTTTTTTTTTTTTTTTTTTTTTTCTCGCATCTCTGCCATGGGCAAAGCCTAGTTTGAACATAATTTTGTCTAGCTAAATATATTATCGATCTAGCCCCGCGGGGCTCCTTTACCTACTTCTAGAGATGGCGTAGGGCAGGCGGACCCTTGCCAGAGATTGTGCTCTACATTATTTGGCTCGACACTCAGTAGTGTCGGCCTCGTCTGTCGCTTAGTGCATGTAGTAGCGTAGCACCCTGGCCCTTCGCCATCTCGAACCTAGCTAACCTAATTCCTCTTTCACCCAAATTCTCTTTTTCATTCCAGTTCTATCATTTATGCTTCTCGCACTTTCACGCTATCCCGACCTTTCACTCTTGTTTCTAAGCTAGCTAAGCCTTAATACTATCATCTTTTATTCTTATTCCTCTAGTACCATACTCGTCGCGCTTTTATGCCTCTCGCACTTTCACGATGGCCTTTCATTCTGGGGATATTGGGTGTCATTCCTTTTGGGATGGGGTGGTGGTATATTTTCTTTATTTAATTTCAAAAATAAAAAAAACAAACTCTTAAACTCTATTTCCATTAACAGTTTTTCCAGTTTACTTCTAGGTTAATTCTATCTTATATTCTAGTATGTTACAATAATATCTAATTTACACACAGTTGTTTTCTTAATAATGACAGTATCTTGCGCTATTTTTGACATATTTATTTGTTTACAGTAATTTCTATTTTCTAATTAATTTTAATGTTTTACTAGCTTCTAAATTGTTACATTTGCTACGATGTTCACTTACAGTTTGTTTGATGTTATACCTTAATATTTATACAATTTTAACTTATTCCATATACAGGTACGTCTGTTTTGCTTAATTACATTTCCATCTGATGGCTTTTTGTTTCAGTACAATATACACATATATTGCCGAACAGAAATTTTTCATCACTTGTTGCGTTCATTTACAATCTTAATTATTTTGTCACTGTATTTTAAGAAAGGTTTTCTGTGACTTTGCATAAGCAACGGAAGGTTCCCTAATGTAACGCTTAAGTTGGTGATGGTCTCCAGATCCATTCTGTCTATCGCGTGAATCGGGCAGTCCTGCAACAGATGGGCAACCGTCTCCTCTACCCCGGGCTCACAGGCACACGATGGGTCCTCCTTACACTTGAAGCGTGTCAAGTATTCGGAGAACCCACCGTGCCCTGTCAGCAGTTGGGTTGTGGTGCCGGCGATCGTCATCTTGCGGACGATCCTGTACGCCTCCACTGCGCATGGGAAGAAAAGCTTGGTGACGGAGGCCTGCTCGCCCTCTCTGTACCTCTTGTTCCATTCGTCAAGCGTGCCCTGGCGTAGGAGACGCTTCACGAATGAAACCGGGTACAGACCGTAGTCCGGTGTCTTCTTCAACTTCAGAGCCGCTTCCTTTGCGAGTTCATCCGCTCGCTCATTACCCTCCAATCCTGCGTGGGCCTTGACCCAGAATAGGGATATTTCCTTACCCTGGGCCCTGCCGAGATGGATTGCGGCTCTGGCTTGCACTGCCAGGAGATGGAGGGCATGACGGTTTGTAACCGTCAAGAGAGCGGCTCTGCTGTCGCTGAAGACGCCGAACGTGGACGCGCCTCGCCTGAGGACCTCACTGGCCGCTTTGCATAGCGCCAGGAGCTCGGCCTGATAGACGGTGCAATGGGGCGACAGAGCAAGTTTGAGGGCCTTAATTTCGGCCCGGCTATCCCAAAATGATAGCGCGGCACCGACACGGCCCTCAATCTTGCTCCCGTCCGTGAAGATGCGAATATCAAAACGATTCGCATCTTCCAGCTGCCCCTCGTCCACCAGGCTTGTGAACTCCAATGGCGGATGCTCCGCGGGGTGAGGAGCCTCAATCGCTGGAGACATTCGCTCGACCTCCCAGTCTCCCAGCCATGACTGGCTCACTCCTCTCTTGGCCTCGTATAACGAGGCCACCTCGTGAATTCTGAGGTCCAGAGGGAGCACACCAGCCAAGACCAGCGCCGAGTTCAGAGAGACCGTGCGATATGCCTTACACAACTTTTGAGCGAAACCGCGCTGTACCACGTTCAGCTGTTTTTGGACTCCAAGCTTTTCTGCCGATGCGTGCCAAGCACTGGCGGCGTACAATATCGTCGGCTCCACGGCAGCGACGTAGATCGTCCGGATCACCTCGGGGTGAAGCCCCCAGCTGATCCGGGCCATCCGCGCCAACTTCCGGTAGATGCCGATCGCCTTTCTGCATACATTGGTGACGTGTGTGTTAAATGTTAGTGCTTTGTCGATGGTCAGCCCTAGGATTTTGATTTCATTGGACATGCCAATGTCTATCCCGCCCATGTTGAGGCGCGGGACATCGTACTTAAGCTTCCGCGTGATTACCATCGCACTGGTTTTGTGCGGTGCGAATTTCAGCTTGTTTCGGATGCCCCACTCCCGCACATACACGAGAGAGGCATTGGCGTGTCCCTCGACTTCCAAAGCTGTTTCTCCGTCAAACATAAGCACCACGTCGTCTGCGAAAGCCTGCGCATACACACCCATTCGCTCCAGACCTTTCAGAAGTGGATTCAAAAGCAGGTTCCACAGTAAGGGACCTCCGATCGACCCCTGGACGCACCCCTTGTCCGTGGAGCGGCTGTGCTCCTCACCGGCGTACCGAACCCTCACCTTCCTGTCGCTAAGGTAGCTGCTGACTACTCGCCTCAAGTTTGCCGGACACTTTTCCTCAGCCAGTCGTACTTTTATAGCCGGCCACCAGGCGCTGTCGAAGGCCCCCTCTATGTCCAAGGACACCATAGTGACTATCCTCTTTTGACGGAGTTTAGCCACTACGTATCCCATTAGGTCATAGAGGGCGTCTTCGGTGCTTTTCTGGGGCATAAAGCCGTACTGGCGGGTACTCATCCGCGGCAATAAATGGTACTTGAGTCGAGCAATCACCATCCTCTCGTACACCTTTCCCAGAACCGGTAGTAGGCCTATAGGCCTGTACGATTTGGGAACGGTGTACGAGTCCTTGCCTGGCTTCCTCAGCACCACCACCACTGCTTCCTTCCATATCTTAGGAAAGTAGCCGTGGTGGAGGCACTGATTCAGCAGCTTCAGGAAGAGTGAGGGGTCGGCCCCAATGGCTCGGGCACAGATGTCGGCCGTAAAGCCGTCCACCCCCGGTGCTTTTTTCGGGTTAAATTTCTGAAGCGCATCGAACAGTTCGCCCACCGTAAAAGGTGGGTCATCGTCATCATGATCCTCAATTTCTTTTACGGCGGTTTCGCGTATCTGTCGATGCGCCTCAGTATCCTCCTCAACTCGGTCCTCCGGGTAGAAGGTTCGAGCGAGGAGTTGTGCTGAGCCCCTAGCGTCCAAATAGGTTCCATTGTGGATTAACAGTCGATCTTCCTCCCTCACTGTGGCCCTTCCTATCACTCTATAGACCCCCTCCCAGATGCCCTCCCTGTCCTGCTTTCCACAGAAATTCTTCCAACTTTCGACCTGTGCCTTTTTTACTTCAGATTCATACGTCTCCTTGCATTCTAGGTACTCCACAACCACCATTTGACGTCGATCGGGAGCTGCATTCCTGATCCGACGTCTTTTGGTATTCACGTCCCTTTTCAGGGAGGCTAACCTCTCCGACCACCACGGCATAGTTTGGAGCTGCTTGCTTCGCTTCTTTGGGATGGCTTCCACACAGGCCCCCTCCACTGAGCATGAGTACTCGACAGCTGTGCTTTCCAGAACAGCCTATGGTTGGAAGCCCCGGGTAAGCCCGCGGAAGGATGTCCCAGGACTCCCAATAGACCCACGGCCGCCACTGCGGCCTCGCCTAGGGGGTGGTTTGGGTGCAATCCCGCGTCTTTGGGGGGTTTCGGGTGTCATCCCGCTTCTAAGAGGGGGCGTGCATGAATTCCTCACGTCAGGCTGCCATCATGTGCCTGCTTCAGTAAGGACGGTTAGCAGCCCTGTCACCGTCCTCAGGCCCCCGGTCATGGAGGCCGATAGTCCTCGGCGAAGACACGTCGGCGGCGCCCAAGCCGCCGACTGCGGAACTCGGGTGGGAGAGTCCACTCCGGTTCCCGCCCCGCCGCCTCTTTCACGAGCATGACCTGCTCGCAGAAAGAGGCGGCGCAGTCCCGCTTACTCCCGCTGGAGATCATGGCTCGCACCATGGTCTCGAGCGAGAGAGTGTCCACGTCTAGACCAGAGGGAAGTCCCCACGTTCACGCTTTAACGGCTGTAATTTGGCTGAAATTTGATATAGGGAATATAGATTTTAGTCTGGAATAATATCTGGGCTACTTTTCATCGCCGGAATAAACTTCCATGGGATGCGGGAACTGGAAAATAATTCCACGAGGTGAAACCCTGGTTATCCATCAACTGAGTTCATTTATATTCTTAGAAATTATTTAGGTACTGGTTACCTAGGTTCAATACAAATATAGTGCCCTTGATATGAGGGTGTGGCTATCGTGGCCGTTTACATCTCACCGAGCCTCGACCAGCATCAGTTTGAGCTATAGCTCCTTAAGCTGGAGTCGTTCTCTCTGCATACCGGCCTCGCCCTGTCCTGGTCCTGGGAGACTTCAATGCCTGGTCACAGGCTTGAGGTTCCCGGGAAACCAAAGACAGGGGGAGTATACTTCAGGACTGGGTCAGTACACGTGGTCTAGTCATCCTAAACCGGGAGAATGTCGTAACCTGGACGCGGCGGGGGCTCAGCTCGGTCGTAGACGTATCCTTTTCGACACCTGAGCTCGCCTGCCGTGTCCAGGGATACCGTGTGGTGGAGGAGGAGGAGACGTCGTCAGATCACCGATATATTTGGTTCGACGTCTCTCCTCCGCCTAACCTGCCGCCAGCTATCGCGAATCCCACGAAACCGCGTTGGGCACTCCATCGCCTTGATCGGCAGGCTCTCCTGGAGGCTGCCATCGTGCAGGCCTGGATTCCGATAGCGGATAGGCCTGCCGACGTTAATGCCGAAGTGGAGTGGTTCAGGAGAGCCATGTCGCATATCTACGATGCGGCGATGCCCAGGGCTAAGCCCAGACCTGCGAGGAAGGAAACAGGTGTACTGGTGGACACCGGAAATCGCGCAGTAGCGCGCGGAGTGCGATACCGCGCACCGTCGATACACCAGGCTCCGCCGCCCAGACGATGCGACAGCCCGAGAGACGGAGCTCTATGATGGGTACAATGATACATGAATGAGCTCGATGATGGGTTCAAGGAAGCCAAGAGGGCCCTAAAATAGTCATTACGCGGTCCAAGAAGTTGGGCTGCGAAGAGCTGCTGGAGACCCTGGAGCGGAACCCATGGGGGTGTCCGTACCTTATAGTAAGGGGCAAATTACGCCCTAAGGCGCCCCACTGACCCAGAATTTCCTGCCGGGTCGGCTGGAGGGGGTCCTAGGTTTCTTGTTCCCATCAAGGGCGGAGGAACAACGAATGATTTAGGGTACCCCCAGATTCATAATAATATATACAGTGAGGGTAGAGATTAGAGATAGGAAAAGAGATTTCCAGCTTTAAACGCCTGTGTTTTGCGGGCATTAAAATCCTGATATTCGAAACCTCATTGGGAACGAGAACAGTCACAATTTATCGTCTCCTTTTTCGAACGTCGATTCGCCTTGCCGCCTGCGCGGGTAGAATTACCTACTCTTAAATCTGCATAGCAACTTATAAAATGCTTCCGAGTGACAGTACGAGCACAAATTAGATAGTGCAGATGGAAACCTACATACTAAATTCGCTGAGGATACGCACACATAGACACCGCTCACAGACTTCACAGACACGTGGTCAAAGATTTTCATAGTAGTTTTCGATACTGATTTGTGCGCGAGTGTGCGTAGCAGAGGGTAGGTGTGAAAAAAAGTTAATACATGACTTTGCGTTCTGCACCTTATGAGTAGGTAAGTGGGTATACTTAGTAAGAGAAGTGGGTGTAAGTTGGTAACATTGGCTAGTTTCAGAAATGCAGGATTGTGAATGAATTCATGCCGTTCTCCAACCCGAGCTTCTCAACTTTCATCCAGAAAAATAGAGTTAGTAGGGGCTACTACTACTAGGTATGTGCTCTCCCCTCAGTGAGGGGAGTGCACATACCTAGCTTATCTTGTGAACTGTGAGGGGCCCTCACAGTCCACAAGATAATTAGGTAGCCCTCAAGTTGTTCTGATGTGATGTCCCAGGGAGAGGTTGAATACAGAAAGCACAGGATAGAGTTTAATTCAACGAAGCATGCGCACAGACATGGACCACGATTGATTACATACATACATACATACGCCTTTCGCCCCAAGGATGCATTGGGTGCAGGCAGTTTTATGAAATACGCCCTCATTTCATCTTAGATATAGTTTTTGTCTCACATAATAGGTGGAGAGCGTATTGCCGTATTGAAATGGACAGGCACGGGTTGTTATGTCCCGCTGTAAAAATTTTGGAAGCCTTCAACTTGGCTTAAAGACTGCTATCTGCCGAAGACTATCGGCCTCCATGACCGGGAGCCTGAGGACGGTGAGGGGGCAGCTCACCGTCCTTACAGAAGCAGGCCCTAGACGACAGCGTGGCGTGAGAGATTCACGCACGCCCCCCTAAGAAGCGGAATAACACCCGAAAACCCCCCACCGAACCACTCCCTAGGTGAGGCCGCAGTGGTAGCCGTATGTCTGTTGGGAGTCCTGGGGTATCCTTCCGAGGGCTTACCTGGGGCTCCCAACCGTAGGCTGTTAGCAGGACACGTGAGGTTTTTTAGTCGGTAAGAGTCTGGCATAACATCCATGAGGATTTTCGCTCACGTAAAAAAAAAGACTGCTATCTTTCTAACAACCGGGAGCCACTAAGGCTGCAATGTTCGACCTTGACAAACAAATCCTAAGGCAATTCTAACGATTGCAGCGTACGCTTTTGCCGGATTTCATTCGATTCTAATACATTATTAACTGTTATAAAATCTGAGGGGTTTTAAGAAAAAATCTAAACGTAAAATTTTGTTCTAAAGACCTACCTATATCTATTTTATGACACGTTTTTATGAGAATTTAACTCATTTATTTAGATAAAAAAGTACATTACTTGTTAAGATTTTTGCAATATTTCTCATTTTTCGAGAGCGATTTCGATTGAACATTCTTAATCGTGTTTTGATACGTTAAAAAAGCAAGAGTATCTAATAAATTACAATAATATAGTTTTATCAGATCAAATCGAAGAATATTCCCTAAAATAAAGTTCACCCCAAGATGAGTCTCTTTCGAACATACAAGCCAGTAGCCTCAGTCTCATTTGGCAAATGATTCCGAACGTTTCCGTAGGTATCTACAACAGAAGCACTCGCAAAAAAATGTCACAAAGTCACTTCCGAGGACCAGCTACATCTCAAGTTGCTACATGTAAAGGATCACTGCAGTAGTGATCCATAACAGAACATCGAGTCAGTGGGACAACAGCGTTTCTTTTGAATTAATTGAATAGCTTAACTCCGCCTTCACACTCACTCACCTACGATCTGATGGTTTTATTCTTAAACGTTGAATACTCATCTAAACCATGCTACTTATAATAAATTTCGCGATGCTCATATTCATGGTCATCCGATGTGTTTAAGGAATACAAATGTCCACGGACGGGACTCGAATCTAACACCGTTGGCTGACTGCTAATGAAGTCAGAATTTACGATCGACGCTTATATAATATGACGTAATGTTTAATGTATAATAACATTCGTTTGTTGTAGGAATTCATGCATTAAGTTCATATTTATTGGCGTTGAATATTTTGTAGGTTATTCAGGTACAATTTTTTTGGTAGGTATTTACCTATCACTTTACATAGGTAGGTAGCTCGTTCCTATAGTGGTAGCTCTTCTAGCGAAATCGTTTACAAAACGGTCACTGCGCTGAGCTGAGTAACTACCTACTTTATGGAGGAGAAGTTGGAAGGCACGTTGATCTCTCTCGTATACCACACACCCTAAAAAGCCAAATAACACAAGAACCACTCCCAAAGAAGTATCTACCCGAACCCCTAGGAGAAGCTGTGGTCGTAGACAAAGTCAGTCGGGATCCTGGGGAATCCTTCTAAGGGCTTACCCGTGGCTCCAACGGGGCTCAGTGTTATTTAGGTACGCACCATTTTTTTTTATACAGCAAGGTGGCAGACAAGCATGCAGCAGCCCACCAGAAGGACCGGTGGTCACCGCAGCCTAGGAACGCTTGCAACACCAGAGGCGCCACACTCGCGCTGCCGGCCCTGTAAAAACCTTCTAAGCCCCCTTTTGAAGAACCCCATACAGTAGGCGTTTGGGAAAACCGAGGCAGGGAGATCATTCTACAACCTTAGCGTGCGCGGAAGAAACCCGCTATCGGATCTAACCGTGCTGGAACGCTCCTGACGCAGAGTGTGAGGATGAACTCCCTGTCTGTGGCGAGCGGTGCGATGACAGAACGTAGCCGTGGGCATCATATCACCATTACTGTTGTAAGGATCTTACGCTATGACTGGTGTTCAGATGGGTCGCCGCAAGCAGGCATTTCCATTTACAATGTCGTGTTGAATTCCATGCGTGGTTTATTTTCTGTTGCACCCGTAGCTTCCAAACGGTTTGGGAACTTGATACTATATTGTTCAAGGAGAGGTAGAACAGCACTTTCGGGTGGCTATAGATATACTTAGGTCTGCCGCTATATTAAATTATTATCACAGACGCTTAATGTTCTGCATGCATTTACTTTATTTTATAAAAATTGAAGTAAATACCTAGGTAGGTATACCTTTAAATAGAATGCATGCAGAACATCTTCGGATAGTGGAAGGAAAGGCCAGGTCCACTACACCAGATGAAAATATATGGACCTCAAATTTAGTGGCGTTAGGAATTAAATTACATTTATCCTTCTTTTGCATGAAATTCTATGAAAAATATAATACTCATCTTAAAACCAAAAATGATTCATTCTATTCCGTTTATCAATTTCGTCATTAGATTTTCTAGTGTGCTGCCATCTATTAGAAATTCATAAAAGCCTTGAACCCATCAAAGTGAAAGTCAGAAGAATGATTCACGCTGACAAAATAATGTGCTTCCATAAAACTAGATGGCAGCAGTGGTACTAAAATAAATAATGTTAACTTTGCTTTTTAAAGCTTATAAAATTATTTAATCGTCTGTTTTGGTTAGCACTAAAAGAAATGTATATTATTTTATTACATAATCAGTAGAAAGATGACAGTTTAAGTAATGTTATTTCTTTTGGCTGTTTGCAACGCGTGCCTTTGCTTTGCCGTGTGTATGAAACGTTTCTATTGCAGAAAAAAATTAAGTGCGATTGCGATGTTGCGAGAAATGGCGTCGCAAGTTGTTTTTTAATAGTGATCAATTTGTGTCTATTGATTTTAAATGATAATATGAGCTATACGTGTTGTTAAGATGATACAAATGAGTTCCGTTGATGTTTAATTGACAAACAGTGAATACTGTACCGTGACTACTTATTTAGCTGTCGGACAATGGCGTCGTCGAACGAAACGAGAGTTGCCCATGTAAAAGTTAGTGAAAATCGCGATTTTGCTGACGACTACTGTGGCCCCAGCGGGTTAGGAGATGCCGGCGAAAGTGCTAAACGTCGTCGTGTAACCTATGTCGGTAATAAACTATCGTCACAGGAAAATGGGACAAGTATGTCAACGGATTCCAAACATACTCCATATCAAGAATCACGAGGTAATATGCTGTTCTATTTGTACGTACTAATCTCGTTCCCATCTCTTCAAAAGATTCCAAAAGGCCTCTGTGGAAGTTCCGTATATATCCATACGTAATATTTTGGTGGGAAATATGGTAACCTCTCGTTCATCGAATTACATCATTTTATAGAGGTCGTAACTGTTTATAAACATAACACATGTATTTAACGCATTGCTATCTTTTTACATGAAGATTTTTTTAGAGACAGATTCACAAACTATAGCTGGAGGTTAATATGAGGTTTTATGCAGTCTAATATAAATTGCATCACATTATGACCTTGTTCAGGCCAGTGTTACTTTCTATTTGTGTTTTTTATATTTAATTTTCAGTTTATAAACTCATTACAGTGAATTCTTGACCTATGATCTGCAGATTTCTTGTGGCTATTGTAGAACTCAGTCGTATAATCTGTTGGAATAAGCATTATAACTTGGAATCGGCTAATTAGTATATATATTGCTGCAAGTAGATTGCAAGGCTACTTATCATGAATTCCATCAGTTGGTTTGGTTTCTGCAACTCGATCATTTATTGCGCTTATTTTGCGTGGGTTCAATCAGTTACATTACATTCCCTCTGAAATGTGTACAAACAAAATGTGAATAGGTGCATCAAAATCATACTCATACTATAGTTTGACAGCAACCACTGTTTCGCTCCTTGTGTATGATTTTGTACGCAAGAAGCGGTACAGTGGTTGCGGTCAAACTATAAGCCTTTATGTTGTTTTTATGTCATAACTACTCTCAAGTAATTTTCTCTTGATAATTTCCTGTCTAATGGCAATATATCAACAGCAAATAGGAACTACATTGTTAGCATCTATAGATAGCCTATATCTGGTAAACATTTTTATTCTGGTCCATGAACTTGTTTACTCTACTCTATACATCAATCAACCAATCAAATCAGCCTATAGCAGTCCACTGCTGGACGTAGGCCTCTCCCAATTTACGCCTCAATACACGGTCTTGTGCCTTCCGCATTCAGTCCCAGCCTGCGATCTTTACCAGGTCATACATAAATGGTATTAAAATTTTAGCACAAAATTGTTAATAACCTTTACAATTTGTTTCTTAAACTTGCTTTGACTTATTCAACTAATATTAACTTGTTCGGAGGGTACTTAATATAAGCTGTGCTATAACATCTAGACAATTCATGTTCTAGATTCTTCTTAGTTATAATTTATGTACCTATAAAGTTTCAAAAACGCTGTTATGGTGATATGTAAGCATCAGATCAATGAACTGCTAGCGAATACCAGGGGAAGTGGATTGTATCACAAAACTACTGTGTACCTATCCATTTTTGATTGAATTTTGGCCAGCTAGCGTAGCCCTAGCACGGGCCATATTGTGTATGAAATTCTTACACTATTTAGCCGATATGGTAGTCCCTGTACTCCCCAAATAGTCTTAGATATTTTTCACTACAAATCTGCTAATGGTTTTTTAAACCGATCGCAAGATACAACAGGAAAGAAAAAAGTTTCATAGTTATGTACGTACATTGCACCTCCACCACCACCATCCACCCTGCCAAAAGATCCTTCATAAACATATGCCCCTATGTTTACCAAATAGTGTTATGGCAGTTAATGTCAAGTGTATGAAGGATTTTTCTACATTAGTTATCATTATACAGATTGAAGCACAATGTTTAACAAAACTAGGTACTAAGCTGCATATTATCCATTTTTGAGCAAATTTTATCCAAGGAGAGCTAGTGTTAAAGAATTTTTTGCTGGTTTTCTTAGCATACAAATTCAAGTTGAATTTAAACCATATCAAAGGGCGGCAACTCCATACAAATGATTCATTTTCAATTCTGTAATACCTACACTAAAAAACACTTAGTTTGTACAGAGCTTGCATGTGTGTGTGACCACTAAATTTAACTTTCCCTCAAAATACCCTCCCAACTATAATGACAGCCATGGCGGGGTTGCGGAAGTTTGCTTCGTGGGGGCAGGGTGTTACCTATCTATATGTATACTGTATTTCAATAGCTTTGCGCAAAAATGTAAACAAACATATTTGATCAGCCTATATATCCATAGTTACTTGCAATTGAGTATTCACCCTGATTATATTCCAGTATCCAGGAGTCATACAGTGTTCTTACAATCATTTCGACACCAAATAACTTCTTTATGATAGTTTATTTTCATGTAAAGTACCTACTCAGGATAGTAAAAAATTCAATGATTTGTCAAAAAATTCTAAATCTATGGTCATAATATACCTAGTTTTCTACTCACTGTCTTAGACAACGATTGTCAAAACACGACATGTTTACATTATTGCCAGATCGGGCAGGATTGGACTATAATACTATTTGACCACACCACATCTATACCTAGAGATTACAGGTTATGTACAATAGCACACACATATTTTCCAATCAAATTGACTACGTAAATATTAAATTTATTTTCCATGAACATAGTTATGTTCCTAAATGGACAGCATGCAGTGCATGCGATTGGACTGTTCAACTAAAATGAAATTTCAATATAACGCACTGTCAAGCTTATTAATGTGACACAAAATTTAATTTAATTAAAATAAGACACAAAATGCTGACAAACCTAGTTAAAGTTTCATGAGTTTTCTACGAGTATACATACTCTCAAAATGTAAGGGACAAATTTGTATTATGTTTAAAACTAAAAACAAAACAAAAATTGAGGTTGATACACCTTCCATTTCATTTAAAGTAGGTATCTATTCAATTTCTTGTTAGATGTATGATATCAATAATTTTATTGTCTTATCTGCAGTGCAAAATCCAACCACACCCAAAAATTCTGTAACCCTGTGTAGTAAGTGTACTACAAATTGGTAAAGTAGAGGTTTATATGCTAGGCTCAACAATGCAAAAATACCAGATAGCTTAAATATACTAAAAATAACTATACTTTGAAATTCAACCTTGGCCGAGCACTGTATGAAATCATGAATATATTTTTTATGCAAACTAATGTGAATTTTGCACTCTTGAGAAAGTTTGCATGCAGTTCAGTTTAAGATCCAACACATTAAAACTATTTGCATAAATTGTTACATGATTCACACTAAGTCTGGCTATGGAGTTTTTTTTATTTGCTGAATCGAGCATGAAACACAAACTTTTCTCGTACGTGGAACGTACCTTCCACCTTTTTTAGGAGAGGAAATTGGGGAAATATTCTGTTCAGCGTGAGGCCAATAACAGAAATGACATACCCAGGTACCTACTTCTTATTTTCACCAGATACCGTGTCTGTTTATTGATGCACATAATATGTCAAACAACCAGAAGAATAAAAAATTACACAGAACTTCTTCTCTCTCTAAACTACAACTACTCTATGAAATATGTCCACTTCTGCTGCCATAATAACAAATATTCAGCTATAATGAGTCCTCGGGTCCTCGTCCATGGGGACAAGGCGTCAGAGTTACCACGACGAATCGTCCGCTGGCATAGCCGGCGTCCCCCACAAGAAAATAATAAAAAAAATACCGACACGAAGGCAACCAAGTGTGATGCGAGCGATCATTGAATGGCTCCCGTGCCCCACCCCTTTTAGGGTCGGACCCACAGGGTAAAAACGGGACCCTATTGAAAAGACTTCGCTGTCCGTCACAAGGCTGTATCTCAGGAAAGTCAGGAACCGTAATAGCTAGAGAGCTGAAGTTTTCTGTTGACGCTATAACAACAAATATTAAAATCAGAAAATAATATTCAAGGCGGGCTCCCATACAACAAACGTGATTTTTTTAGTTTTTGGGGCCCCCTTCGTGCGCGAGTTTGACTCGCCCTTGGCCGGTTTTGTAATTCTATACGTGTTTTATATTTTGTTACACGCGTAGCTCCCAAACGGACCTATCCGTAATATATAATCCGATCCGTAAACTTGTCAAGTTAATTAGAATAGGTGCAACGCCAACGGCTCTTCCATTTGGTAATAGTTCAACCTGAATTCACAACAGGCCATTCACCTGATGTTGTGTTTCTCTTGTGGGGACGCCCCGGCACCGCCGGTGCCTTTTTCTGCCCATTTCGTCCATTGATGTTGTCTTTACACAACTGTCAATGCAGTGAAGCTATTTGTCATTATATGCCCTCGTCTGTTTCATTCTTGGTAGCCACTTTCAAAAGTGTTCTGGGCTTAATCGCTAAATGTCGCCGAGGTTCTCCATCAAGCGGATGGTGTCATTTTCAGGAGTTAAATAAAAAAAAGCAGTCTGCTATCACAGTAGTTTATTTGTACTCATTTAAGCCGCCTCCACCAGCTCAGATGCCTCCAGTTACGTTAAGTTATCCATATAAACTAGATACCTACTGTCTATTACATACTGTATCTTGTATGAAAACTAAAATAGGTATTTCATTTTCACAGGCAAGAAGAGGAGAATCAGTGAATCATCAGATCTCTGTGTATGGGGTCAGAATATGAGGCCTTCAAAACAAACCAAGATATGGCCAGTGTTCGATTCTGGAGGGTATGGAGATGCTACTATGCTCAACCTGCAAGTCATGAAGAAATCACCAACATTGAGGAATCCTTTACTTTTCCAAAATTCCACTCTGGGCTTCAGCTTATCAGAAATTCATCAGGAGGCCAACAAAACTGACTGGTTTGGAGGCCTGACCGCTTGGTGGAAACAGACCAAATTGTCTCACAAAGTTTCTGACGATGATGTTACTAAGAAAATTTTCACCTCAGTGTCTCGGCAGTTGAAGATCATCAATACGCATTTCCAAAGATCAATGTGTAAATATAAGTACCCTAGAGTGACGAGATCGAATGTCCTTCTAGAAAGCTCTGGAAATCGGAGACCGGCGACTCAATTGAATATTATGTTGAAAGCACTAAGGTTCCAAGCAACTCCAAGAAGGGAACTCCCTTGCTATGGTAACCTAGAACTGCCGTTTAAAGTCAAACAAGAAATTGGGAACTCTCAAAAAATCTTTTCAGCGATTGGCAGGAGTGAAACTAGTGAGAAAGTCAGTGAAGTTAAAGTTAAGGTTGAGAATGAGATTGTGAAGGTTGAGAGAGATAGAGAGAAGGAGAAAGAGAGGTGAGGTATTCTTGTATTCTTTACTATAGATAAAAAGTAGCCTGTGTCCTTTCCTAAGCTCGTTTCTATGTTGGTCTGTGTACCAAATTTCATCAAAGCGATTCGGGCGCTAAAGTATAAGGTGCTGGGCCCATCAAATAATAAAAACACTGCAATAATACCGTTATTTAAAATCGGCCGCGGACGCCGCAATGTCATTCTATAGCGCATCTGATGAGAGCCGTTGAAGACCTTAATACCGTATGTTTGGAATGGTAATTGATTGAAACAGAATGTCAAGTCCGCAACACACGTCAGAACAATATGCTTAGCGCCTTACAGGCATTAAAATGGTCAAAAATAAACAATCTAAGACAGATGGTGGTTCAATTCCTAACAATAATCTTCATTCTCAGGTCCCACTCATCCCGCCACTCATCATCATCATCATCGTCGTCCTCATGCCATCACTGCCGGCGACGAGCTCGCATCAAGCGTTGCTCTATCGGCGTTCAATGTCGAAGAGATCGCGCTGTGATACCGACTCAAGCGCCAGCGAACGATACATGGGGCCCGTTGACTGATAGTCTTGAAGTTAAGGGAATGAAGTATCATAGGTAAGGTTGTCACTAGTTTATTATTGCAGCTTTAGTTGTGGATGAAAAAAAGTAACTCGTATCCTTTTTCTGGGTTCAATAGATATTAATGTACAAATTGTATAGAGATACCTAGTAGGGAACCAAGTCAGCATCAAGTGCAATTCACTAAAAACCTCTTCGAGATTTTGTTCAACGCATGAAGAAACTTTTTTCTAGCGATATTTCCGCTTAGGAAACCGGAGTTTCGTAACTGGTTTCCATGAAAGATTTTCTAACTATACGTAACTGGTTACCATGAAGGAGTCGCTCATGTTTCGTACAAAAATACAAACAATGCCTTATACAGTACAACAATACTTACGACAGAATAGTAAAACCAGTTTCGCACCGGTTGACTACTGGGCAAGACTATGACGAAGAGAAGGAAAACTCAAAACAAACCTTTGCACCTACCTCTCTGGTCAATGCAGTAAGGACAATAATCCTTTCAAATGAGTTCATAGCAGTCCAACTTTGCAGTACTGGACTGCGATGAATACATTTAAGTCGAGCAGACCAATCGGTATGAAGACGGGAATATTTTCGTTCTGTACTTACAACATAGTTTTATCTATTTACTCCAGTACCTATCTTTGCGATTTACTAAGATCAAATTACTTGTTCCCAGATTGATGCGTGTGGAAACCCATCCAAACGGGGGAGCGTCCGTGTTATATCTCCATCAGCGCGATGTGGACATGCTCAATGCGCAGCAACAAGAGGCGCTCGCTAAGGAGTTCCTCAAGGTAACATATTATACGGGATTATTCTCTCTTTTGAAATTAGTATAGGATTGTGAGTTTCTAACTGGCAAAAATGGAACTAGATATTCCATTGAAAGGATGAAATTTTCCATTAATTGATTTATGAAAGTGTCTAAAAGAATACAAGCGAAGAAATTGTGCTCTTTCAAAAGTGGCTTTATTAAATTAGTCTTATGGTTTCATTTAGCTTGTTATCTTCCCAGTTTCTTCATAGCTCCTGGATAATTTTGCGTAGGCAGTTCTTTATTTGAAAGCATTTCTGCAGTATTTAGAAACCTTAAAAACAAGTAAATGATAACATGACCATCAATACTATACAGTTCAGTAGTGAATTAAAACAATACTTGGCTTTCTGTTCCGCAGCTGGCATTCTCCGAGGACAGTGATGGCTGGGCGCACTTCGTATGCGGAGTGGTGAGAGGAGCTGCAGCGCGGTTCCCTTGCCTCCTTCAGCATCTAGCGGAGACGCACCCCACCCTCACTGTGAAGGCAGGAGTCCTGGCACGGGCCTCTGACATCGAGACCACCACTGTCAGCAGATACTACCAGCAGGTAAGTGTGTCACTAGTTGGACGATACGGGACCAGTCCCACAGCTGGCATTCTCCAAAGACAGCGATGGCTGGGCGTACTTCGTATGCGGAGTGGTGAGAGGAGCTGCAGCGCGGTTCCCTTGCTTACTACAGCATCTAGCGGAGACGCACCCCACCCTCACTGTGAAGGCTGGAGTCCTGGCACGGGCCTCTGACATTGAGACCACCACTGTCAGCAGATACTACCAGCAGGTACGTGTGTCACTAGTTGGACGATATTTGACCAGTTCCACAGCTGGCATTCTCCAAAGACAGCGATGGCTGGGCGCACTTCGTATGTGGAGTGGTGAGAGGAGCTGCAGCGCGGTTCAGCTGGGAAGCACCCAACCCTCACTGTGAAGGCAGGAGTCCTGGCGCGGGCCTCTGATATAGAGACCACCACTGTCAGCAGTGGAACTATATAGGAACAGTCCCACAGCTGGCATTCTCCGAAGACAGTAATGGCTGGTCGCACTTAATATGTGTAGTGGTGAGAGGAGCTGTAGTGAGGTTCCCTTGCCTCCTTCAGCATCTAGCGGAGACGCACCCCACCCTCACTGTGAAGACTGGAGTCCTGGCACGAATCTCTGATATACAGAGCGTCCCATGGCTATGCCACATGGAGGGAAAGTACGTTGAATATTGTAGATGGAACATTTTACTGAAAGAAGACATTATTTTAATTTAAAAAACGATTTAAACTGCATTCATAGATTTTTAAGTAGTTACATGGTTGAACCGGGAATCGGTACACGAGAAAAATAATTAGGTACCCCGTTGCTTTATCATACCGATCGAAAGGCTTCATCATAAGGATTATTTTTTGCTAAATTACATAATTCACCATTTCTTATCATTTCAGGTCCAACAAACATACGCAGCTGGTACATTCCGCAGTGGCCCCCTCCACCAAATATCTCTCGTAGGCACGGTCCACGAAGAGGTAGGGGGTTACTTCCCGGATATGCTTGATTTGCTCGGGCAGTGCCCGTTCCTGAACATGACCATGCCATGGGGCCCAATGTCTGCAGTTGAGATGGAACCACGGGAATCCAATGATGGACCGATTCTATGGATCAGGCCGGGAGAACAGCTGGTGCCTACTGCTGAACTCGGAAAGAGTCCTATCAAAAAGAGAAGGTATGTTTTTAAAATAGGTTCTTCATATTTTAGCCCCTCAATTATCTACAGTGCAGAGGGGCTCATGCCCAGATTTTGTCTGTGTGTCTGTTTCATTAAACTACGTCATTAGGTCACGTGGATCATCTGTTTGAAGTTTGAAATAAAACAAAAATGACAATGTCAATCGGATTGAGCTTTCACAATATACATGTTAGAGAGGAGCAGTCTGGTGAGACCGATCTCACGGCTTCCTTTTTTTTGTATTTACTACCAGTTGACTAATATTGACATACATAGTCACACCTTTTCCCCAAAAAGATAGGAAGCAAATATAGTTTTAGGGCTAGACCCAAAGGATAAAAACGGGACCTTATTACTGTAACTCTGCTGTCTGTCAGTTCACCATGCTGTATCTCAGCAACCGTGATAGGTATAGAGTTGCAATTTTCACAGATGTTGTATTTCTGCTGACGCTATGACAAAAAATACCAAATGCTGAAAAAAAGTATAAAGGGGGAGGGGGACTTCCATACAACTGTGAATCTGAGCGTGATCAACCTGCGCAATGATCTCATTTTGTCGCGAATGCCTTTTCCTTGGTTTAAGCTTGAAAATAAATGACGTTTTTCCAATTGTAACATGTATTGTATTGTTCCAGGGCGGGAATCAACGAACTCCGCAACCTACAATATCTGCCGCGTTGGAGCGAAGCCCGAGAATTTCTGTTCGAAGACCGCACCAGGGCGCACGCGGACCACGTGGGACATGGCTTAGACAGGATCACCACTGCCGCAGTCGGTGAGTGGCATACACACTGGATATATTATACACTACTAGCTCCCAAGAACGGGAAAGAACTTCCCCGTCGAGTTCTGCAGACTTGCACAGAAAGGATAGTAAAACTTTGCTGATCTTTTAAATGTTTCCTCTCCGCTCCGCCTAAGTGGAACCACACCTTAAAGGTGCGGTTTCACTGATGCGGAGCGGAGACGAGCTGTGCCGCGATTCACCAATCGCATGGTTTGAAATCCATATCTCTTCTCCACTCGGCTTCAAAGGAAACAGCTTTGCCGGAGAGGAGCGGAATAGTTTAAAATATCGGGAAAACAGTCTAAATTAGACTAGTGACGCGGAACGGAGAGGGGCGGGGCGGATAACTCGCGTGTGATTTGACTGAGAGAACCCGTGTCACTGGGCCACTCGCGCACCAGGCGATGCGAATAGGCAAAGCAGCTCCGCTCTACCCAGCTCCGCTCCACCCCGTTCCGCTTCAGTGGAAACACCTACCTCTTTTCACAGCTCAGCCCCGCTCCACTCCGCTTCAGTGGAACCGCAGCCTTATCGTGCTGCGGTAGGTCCACAGCAGTGAAATGCCGCGGCTGGTGGGCTCAGACTGATGCTAATAGGCTCAGGAGACAGTCAAGCGACTTGAGTCAATATCATGATACACGCCGATGCACACACACATGCAAAGAAATTACCCATACTGAAGCTATTTTCATTTCATATTTATCAGACTTGAATCAATATTATTTACTGTACTGAGCCCATAAAATCCTTTGCTTTGAGGTCCCAGTCTGAGTTAGCCGTTATAGGACAGCCCTGTATACTTATGTACTTTGCCGATTGTACAATAGCACATATTCATTACAGGTGTACTAAAAGCAATCCACTGTGGCGACGAGACCGACCGCGGGCGTATCACGAAGGACGTGGTAGCCTTCCACGCGGGGGACTTCAACAAGCTGGTCCAGCTGTTGGGGCTGGACCTGTACGAGCCGCCCATCTCGCAGTGTGTCACTTGGTGAGTGTGTGCGTTCAGAGTGAGTCTTGGGACATCCTTCCGAGGGCTTACCCGGGGCTCCCAACCGTAGGCTGTTGGGAGTTACGAGAGGTTTTTTAGTCGGTAGGAGTCCGGCATAACATCCATGAGGATTTTTCCTCACGTAAACAAAAAAAAATAGCCCGTTCAGAGTTAAATTACCTCTAGCAATTAGGTTGCCTATCTTGATTGCTGTGTTACCCCAATAAGTTTTTGTTTTTCCCATGTAATCTAACTTTTAGTCGAAACTTACTTTCTGCTTTTGCTATCGTTTTTTTGACCATTAATTGAGATGTGGACCGTTCTGCAAGCAGCAACTTCACCTCCATTGGTGATGGTAGTGAATGCTACTTTTCAGATATTCATAAATAAAAAAAATCTCAAATCCAATCGTATAGTCATACGAGCACTGTTTAAGCAAAGTTACTACATTATGACATGAAAAACAAAACTCTTCGTGCTAACGGTTGGATGTTATAATTTCCACTATAATCGGTAAAATGACGTAGACTGCCACTCATAAGGGAACTTTACTGCTATGCCAACACACAGGAAATGATCAACAAGCTGTCAGTCAGAGGTAATGTAACTGTGAACGGACTATAGTATCTAGCTCTGCGATAGTTTCACTAACTTTACTGTAAAAATCAATTCACCCCTCAGCTGTGTTTCCTCATATTGTTCCCCTCTCAGTTATAAATGTTTCACACATTTCCTCTAGGCTTAGGCTATAGATGTGTCATACCAAACATTTAATGTGAACTCAATAGTGCAATGTACAGCTTGGCAAAAAAGTCTAGAAACGGAACTTATATTTTGCAGGCTGGCTACATTGTCAAAAAGCTGCCAATAACGTCACATAGGTATAATGTCTGTCAGTCAATGACGTTATACAATTTGATTGGTGGGTTTTATTGACGGTTGTTGGCAACTGGATACTGGTCGTCGAGGTCTTCCACGCGGACCCGTTGGGATCCCGGGGTAATTAATGCAGGCTCTTCTGCCTCTTCTAGTGGCTTCAGCGCCGCCTGCGACTACAGGCGGGTCACTAGGTGGGACGCTAGGCGTCCGTGATGGTCCGAGTGGATGGGCGTCGCTGCGGCGCGGCCGAGCCCGCGCACGTAGGGCGGCCGGCCACCGCGACGTCTCCGATCCGGTGAGGCTACGACCCGTCGCACGGCGAGGTCGAGCTCACTGGTGTTGACGCCAGTGAGCGCCCATCAGCCAGCGACGGGGAGCGGTCGTGTCCGGGTTGGGCCGGCCCACAGTCTTAACTACTCGACGTGGAGTAGTAGACGTGGGCAGGCCGGGTGGGCGCATGTTGTGCTCATGCAAGCGAGTTGCAGAGCTCCAACATGCACCTGGTGATCAGAGGGATGGGGTCCCTCTGCTCTTCGAGCGCCATCAGCACCTGTTGCAAAGTGCTGATGACGGCATACAGGCTGACCTGTGGTGATCCGGTGGGCTGGGGCTGCGCCCCGCGCACCGCCTTCCCCCTTGCGGGGGCGGCGGCCACGGGTCGCACAGGCTGTGCGGCGGCAGGGGGAGCCTCCTCAGGCGCCTTGGCGGGCTAGCGCCCGCGGCGTCCGCGGCGCTTCCTCCGTCGTTTCGCGCCCGGCTGCTGCTGTGGCTGGTTTGCGACAGCCATGAGCGAGCCGGGAGCGTTGGTCTCGGTCGATGCAGGGGTGGCGTGGGCGCTGGTACGCGCAATGGTACCGGCGCGCTTGTTCCGCGTCTCCTTGCGGAACACGGGGCAGTTGGCGTTATTCGCCGTGTGGTCACCCGCGCAGTTTGCGCAGGTGGGCTTCTCCGCAAGGGGACGCGGGCAGTCCTTGGCGGCGTGTCCCTCACCGCAACGCACACAAGCCTGGGGCCTGTGGCAGTTGTGTGAGGAATGGCGGAACTGCTGGCACCGGTGACATTGCGCCGGGCCCTTGCGTCCACGCCAGGCCTCGATCTTGACGCCGGGCATACAGAGGAGCTCCTGCACCTCGTATATGCCCGGGATGGTGGTGGGTGTCCGCTGCAGCTGCGCGAACAGTAGGCACCCTGGTCGTCCGGGGCGCGCAGGGATGTTGCGCACGTGCTCGGGTTCGTACCCTAGCTCGCGCAGCTCGTCCTCTACCGCTTGTGGGTCAGTATTGGCCGGAAGGCCCCTGATGGCGATCTTCAGGCTTCTCTCGGCCGGAAGAGAGTAGCTGAACCACGAGATTCCGCTCTCTCTCTCCAGCCGAGTGAGGTAACTCTGGATTACCCGATACTCCGAGTCGGTTTTCGGTAAAAACCTAACCCCCCTGCCAAAGGGGCGCACGTTGGGTGCGTGGCCGAGCGCTGCCTTCAGTTCCCTGAAGTGCGTCGGCCAGTTAGGCAATACCTCCACGACGAGCGGCGGGTATCGGGCTTTCCGGCTTTGGATGTCCGGGGCTGCTGTTGATGCCGATGGTGTTGGCGGCGTGGTCGCTCCGGTCGCGACCGTCGCCGGCTTTAGCTTCTTCGCCTCGTTCGCCGCCGTAGTCTCGGCGAACGTTTTCCGGGCGCGAGGCGTCGGTGAAGTCTTACAACTCGTGGGGGATGGCGCGAGTCGCTTAACCGCGTTGATCGCGGCCAGCTCCTTAAACGTCATCCGGCTGATCTCCATTGGGGATCCTTGGGCGCCTGGAGTTGGGGCGGGATGTTCTTGGGTCCCGGCTGGTGGAGGGCGCGTCGGGTGGCGGGGAGGGAGTGAGTATCACCGAACTGGCGATAAACATCTCCTCCCCGGCACCGGTCGCTGGCCCCGCGACGATGTTAAGTCGGGGCACGGGCACGGGCGTCAGGTTGGCGGCCTTCACCGCTGCGTTGAATAACGCGGGTGCTGCCGACCTCGTGAACACCCGTGGCCGGGTAGCGCGTCGTGGCGGCGGGTATAGCCGCTTTCGCTCCATGTCGCGAAGAAGTCACGGTGCAGGTGTACCGGTGGAAGTGCGGCCTAGGATACTGCTGACTGGTGGTTCTTTTTAACGTGTTGCCATATGAACAGCACAGTGGCTCCTCCATTATTTTCTTCTCTTTTTTGCCAAGCTGTATGTTTTACAATGAATGACGTGCTGAGCTGTCAATCTGATATGATCTGGCAAATGAGATATGGTTTGATTTCCACATAAGCTAGGATATTTTGAACATTGTTTGCCTTAAAATTGAAACTAACCTATACAATATTAGTAGCTAAAGCGTGTGATGTATCCCTACTTCCCTACTAATATTATAAATGCGAAAATCTGTCTGTCTGTCTGTTATGCTTTCACGCCTAAACCGCTGCAGCGATTTAGATGAAATTTCGTATAGAGATAGTTTGCTTCCCTGGGAAGGACATAAGCTACTTTTTAACCGACCCGAAAAAGAGGGTAATGATTTTACGCGATAACGACTTCTACGTGGACGAAGCCGCGGGGAGCAACTAGTCATTAATAAATAAATAAATATTTTTGAATATTCTTACACATCACCTGTCCCAAAGTATTCTACTATGCAATAGACGGTCCTATTTGAATATTCTTTATTTTTTTTTATTTTGGTGTACATATCCTATTAGAAGGATTGCGTACAGCTGTGTACTGCCATAATCCGATACATATCTTTCATCGTACAGGTTAGAAGAAGCGAAATTGAACCAGTTACGTCGCGAAGGTGTGAGGTACACGCGACTGCCGCTGTGCTCCGACGACATATATTTCCTGCCGAGGAACATTATTCATCAGTTTAGGACTGTGTCTGCTGTCACCTCAGTTGGTAAGTGCCTATTAATGTATAAAAAAAATACTTGGGTCATTTACTATATTGAACACAATATATTTTTTTTAGAAATCTTGTCTGTTAGTTAGCGATGGACACAAAATTACTCTTAAAGATCATGGTCAGACTTACATAGGGTCTACATTTCTTTTGTGACTTTCTTTAGCTACTTACTGCAGACTGGAACAAGCTATGCCAAGCGAGTAGAGGTTTACAAAATAGCTAAATGTTTCCAATCTTTCGTTTGTTTTATCGCAATCGGTAATGTAATAGAAAATAGAATAATCAAGGTCTTTTCGTGCGATTCTTTTGGTCGCGATAACAGACATCCAATCGGTTGGAGCTGTGGGCTAGCGTTTGTAATACATTTATTGTTAAAAATTACAGAGAAACATAAATATTACATATCTATATTTACACTATTACTATCTAAACTAAACGCATTCCCCCTTTGAATAGCAATACCTATTCGTTGAGCGAGAAAACTGCCAGCCCTTGGGTCACCAGTTGACTCCACAAGGCGCTTTTTCAAATTCTTGAAAAATTTTTGCGCATTGGGACCCCATGGACCTAGGGTCTCGACACCGACTGGACAAAAACGATACGATGAGTCGAGACCCTTATATTTATTAATTTTAATATTTTCAGCCGCTTCCGCTGCGGCACTGGCTTTTAATTTTGTTTTAGGAAGAAGGGACGGGGCTAGAGTGTCAACACAAGTTGCATCCCACACCAGGACCCGACCCATCTCCCACGGTATCAAAGTTATACCATCCGGTCTCTTGCCATCGTCCCTGAAAACGCCGTTTGGCTCTAAGAGCGCAGGCACATTGGCGGTGGCAAGAGCACGGCGGATGATGTCATTCAGCGCAGCGTGGCGTGAGAAGCGGCCTGCGCTCTTTAAACATGAAAGACCATGATGCCCCAAAGTGTCAACGTTAAAACCGCAGGGGCATCGATGTGGAGCGCAAAGCGTGACGCCAAGTCTCAAACCAACTGAAATTCTTAGGATGTCCGGTTCCAAAAAAGTTCCGGTGTTGGCTATAGGGAAAGCTTTCAACCAATCACCGGATTCCTTTCTACTGAGCGCTAATAATCTGGCCCGATCCGGGCCTAGACTAGCATTTAAAAAGGAGTCAAAGGTTAATTTTGACATAGCGTCGTCCCAGCTCCGTTGTAAATTTGGATGGGTGGGTAAATTTTGACCCGGACAAGCCATTAGCCAAGCATTCTTGGCATCTGTAAGGCCAGTCGTCTCATAGTCTGTAAGACAATTCGTCAGAATTTTACCTACGAGACTCGACGTGGCATGTACAGATGACAAAAAGGCTGGCAAAGCCACACTAGAAATTTTGCGGATCCCTAGCCCACTATATTTAATGGGAAGAGATGCCTGGGACCAAGATTGTTCGCTCAGTTGTATATTGAGAATTGATTCCAAAGAAGATTTGATTAACGAATCAATAGAAAATAAATGACTTTGATGTTTCCAAAAAGGACAACAGCGAAGCAAATAAATAGATTTGGGAACAAACATACAAAATTTCAGAATTGTGATTGCGTAATGTGAACTAATAGAATGTAGCCGATCTACATTGGATTCAAATTTTGAAATTTTTTGTGCTATTAATTCGGGAATAGCATCTTCAAATATAGGGGACCCTAGGAGGTAAAGATTCTCTCTGCTAACAATTTTAATATTCGGACATAGGGAATTGAATTTTTCAACGAGTTCCGAATTGATGTGATTATTATGAAAAAATAATTCACACTTATTAAAAGGACATCATTCATTTTGGACCAAAAACTGAAAGTGCCGGCCAGAAAAAGAAAATGTGATATTCGCATAGAATACACAATTTCTAGTAAAAAATACTACTATATTAACCCTGTGCGTGCTATGGTTTTTTTGTTACATGCTTTAAAAATTCGTGAAAAATGATATTTTGAAGGTGTCATTCTAATTGATATGAGCAGTTGAATAGTGATTTATTTTATTGATTATGTCCTTCAGCACACATATAAGCACACATACATATAATTATACCTGTTTCTCCGAAGGGTGAGGCAGAGGCATATTTTATGCCCAATTTTGATTTCTCGTTCCTACATAAAGGAGCATGTAAATTGTCCCTGTTGGAGGACGGAATTAAACAAACTCGTAAGCTCGTTGAGAACCAGAGCCCCCCCCCCCCCCTCCCCCGCCTTCAGTAGTTCAGTTGTAATTCCGTCCTCCCCAGGGGACTTGCTGTTTTTAAGTTGCCCGAGAGCCGCCCTCACCTCGCCCTGATCGATGTCCGGAATGTCCTCGCTATAGTGGCGCGATAGTGGGACTCGGTGGTCACATGGCCTTTTTGTCCGTGATGCATACAGGTCTCTGTAAAAGATCTTAATTTCCTCTCGAAACTTGAGGTCACAATTCTGCCATTCGCTGTCTTCAGTTTCATCAGACAGGGTCTTCCAAGCTGTTGGGCTAATACTTTGGTACCCCTGTTCTGCTAGATCGCTGCCTCGACGATGCTGGTGTTATAGCGTCTATACGTATCAGCTTTCGGATTCTGAGATTTAGATCCTGCTGGTCTGACGAAGACGAGTGCGTAGATGGCGTTTCCCGTCTTATTCTCATAAGTTCGATAGTCTCGGGCGAGAGCTTAGAGCACCTGTTATTGCTTTTTCCAGACAAAAACCTTCGGGACACTTGCTGTAGCGTCCTAACCATATTGTCAGCCTTATCGTGAATATTGCCAGTGGATTCCAGCAGAACAAAACGATTTTGAAGTTCTAACTGGAACCTCTCAGCCCCTGAGGCTAACTGGAGCGCGGTAGGTTGGAGAGTAGGCTTCATCATACGGGACCTTTCAGCTCGGAAGTCCAAATTCAGAGATGCTCGTACAAGTCGGTGATCACCACCGGTATTAAACCTGTTAACCACAGAGACATCTCTAAATATAGACTTCCTGTCCGTCATGGTGAAGTCTATTTCGTTGCTTGTGACCTTGTCGGGGCATCGCAAAGTCCATTTTCTGTGGGGCTTCTTCTTAAAGAAAGAGTTCTTCAAGAAAAACCCCTGAGACTCAAGAAAACTGACAAGCATATGGCCCCGGTCATTTCTGCGCCCTACACCAAAGGGGCCGATCTTCGTTTCGCCGCGTTCTTGTACTCCCACTTTGGCATTGAAGTCCCCCATCACAACGCTGTAGTGAGTCTTGGCAGTACCATGTAGTGCTTTTGCTATATCCTCGTACACGGTCTGAACCGCCTCCATAGTGCTTTTCGAGGTCGGGGCGTACACTTGTATCACCTTCAGGGTGTACCTGTTGGTGAGTCTCAGTATTAAGTACGCTACCCGAGGCGAACCACTGCTGATCTCCACAAAGCTGCTAACGAGGTCCTTTTTCACCATAAAGCCAATCCCGCCCTCGGAAGAATGTCTTCCGTCACCTTCCCGAAAGTAAAACAGGTCGCCTGATGCAAGGGTTAGCGTGTCTCGCACAATACTGGATGTGCCAGTTAATACGACCTAGTTTTACCTCGAGTTCGGTGAGCAGCTCGTCCAGGCGGAGAGTAGTTCCATTAAACGTAGCCAGGGTCAGTTTTGTATGGCAGCCTCCCGTAACCCGGAGATTCTTAGAACCCCCCTCCCGCCGTCACTCCGTCCGCTGCCGTGATCGGGAACAGCGGGAGTGCCGGGAACTGGGAGCCGTTGTTTTGTTGTGTGTATCATAGGAGGATATTTGGCCTTACTGTATCACGCTGGCCAGACGGGTTGGTACAGGGTTTAGTTTTGAATTTTCCTTTTCTGTGCGCCATGACCTCGTCCGTTTATCAGCAGGTGCACCACTCGCAGGTGAAGCTGGCTTGAACCCCGGGGTTGGTGGTAAGGCCCATCGCACCCATCGGGCGTCGGGAGGTGGCGGTGTGATTTGCCAGGTACCTGTCGCTTGAGCCTGGGGGGCTGCGCGCGTGGCACCTTTGTCTAAGTTTTTTGAAACAAGTTTGGACTTGTTGTGAATCGTTAGGTACGTTTTGTTTGTGCGTAGGTACGTAGATAATTAGTAAAATGATAATTCTTTCTTATTACAATAGAATAACGTAAAAACAAATCACTATTCAAGTGATGAAATGTATCAAAATACATCATCAAAATAACATTTTTCTCGTATTTTAAAAGCATGTAACAACAAAACCATAGCACGCACAGGGTTAATGTAGTGGTATTTTTTGCTAGAAATTGTGTGTTCTATGCGAATATTACATTTTTTTTTTCTGGCCGGCACTTTCAGAATTGGCCCAAAAATGTATGAAACGTGAATGATCTCCTTTAATTCCAAACCAATTAAATGAAATTTATTTTTAATTTCTATAAGATCTGACAGAACAGAATCTGCATCACCTCCAAGAGTCCCGTCATCTAAATACCAGACGTTAAATTTTGACTTTAAATTTTGGATGATGGGGTTAATGGCTAGGCTGAAAATGGCTGGTCCGAGGGGATCACCCTGCTGGCAACCGACTTCAGAAGAAAGTTCGTTGCATTTGCATGCTAGCGTTTTAATATAACAATACAATTTCGAACTACACACAAGTATGTCCTGACATCTAATTTCCTTCCAGCGTGGCATCTCCGGCTCAAGCAGTACTACCCGGCCTCAGAGGCATCCTCCCCAGCCGATGAAAGACCTGCTCCAGATCCACAACCCTCTACACCGATCACATCTACAGGTAAATATATTTGTTTGTGTGTTCACTTAATACTACGATAATATGCCTCTGCCTACCCCTAAGGGCGTGACTGTATGTAAAGCGAAATGGCAAGAAATCTTTTGACCTCAACCAAACTGGATTTGGATCCGGTCTCGGTCTCTTGTAGTCTTGATAATAATTTCTTCCTTTACCTAATAACATATTCTTTAAAAACAGAACATCTAAAAAAATGATGACACACATCATGAAATCGTAGAACTCTCAAGCTCTCAAATAAAATCAAGTAAGCTAGGCAATTTATTAAGACAAAGATGTTGATTAACTTCAAATAAAAAAAGCAAACATGAAAATTCAAATACACTTTTCTTTTACAGAACCGAAACCTTCAAAAACTTCAAAGCACAAGACGGGTGTCATAGAAATGAGAGCTCTTAGCGCAAAATTACACCAAAAGCTCGAAAAAACTGCACTCAAAATAGAAAGAACCAGAAAAAGCGTAGATACCCCAGTGAAAGATAAGAAATCTGAACCAAAATCTGATAAAACAGAAGTCAAATTTGACAAACAAGAAATCAAAGAAGAAAAAGTAGATGTCAAAACTGAAAAATCAGAATCAAAATCTGACAAAACTGATTCTAAATCTGACAAATCCGATTCTAAACCCGAAAAGATTGATGCGAAAACACCTGTTAAGTTAGATAGGTCTGACAAACTGGAACAAAAGGATAAAAATGAGTCTACACCTCAAAAAATATATCCGAAGTATGACAGATTGGATTCAAAGTCTGACAAAACAGATCAAAAGGTGGAAAGATCAGACAAAATTGATCCCAAATCTGACAGATCTGAGAAATCAGAACCTAAATCAAATGTGAAATCAGATACAAGGCCAGAGAAGTCTGACAAGATAGATGTTAAAACAGACAGACATGAAAACAAATCTGACAAAATTGAGAAATCGGACAAAAGTCACAGGCACAAGGATGAAAAGCATCGGTCTGATCGGTCAGACCGCTCTGATAAACACGACCATCACAGACGTCACTCTTCATCATCTCGTCACAAATCTTCACACCACAAGTCGGAGAAGCAAAGAGAGTATAAAAAGGAACATCGCAGTTCAGATGATCGGAAACATGACAAGCATCGGTCAGATAAATCTGACAGTAGGGACAAAGTGTCGGTTGAAAGTGGCAAGTTACCACAAGATGTGGTCCATCGACCACCCGATTAGTGAGTTTTAGTGACAGTGTAAAGTGACTGAGTTGTTTTGTGAAGGATTTTGAGCGTAAGTGAAAACATCTTTTTTTTTTGTCTTTTACATGGAGCGGATCTCATTTTTTAAGGATATGAGAGAAATATGTTGAATTGAAACATTTCGTTTGAAATCTTTATTTATTATATAATATTAGGTTTTAGAGAAAATATAAACTGTATAGGAGTAAATGCTGTTGTCTGTAGTTTTTAACTTTATAAGAAAATATTATAGTATTTATTTTTCAAGTACAATACTTTAATATCTCGGCGTCATTACATACAAAGGGGCCAAAATGGAAAGCACACTTGCCAATTGTTTTTTTTTTAATAAATAAATCGATTAATATATCCATCGCACTTGATATCGTCGAAGTAGCTGGAATAGCTAATTCTTTAACCATAAAGAATGAGTTTTAACATGTTGTTCAATCTTGAATGATTCATTCACTCCTAAATAATTCATTCATTCGCCTCTGAGTGATTCGTTCGTTGATCTCATTCATTCCCGAATGAATCTTTATTATGTGATGTAGTTTATCCCTTCTACGGTGTAATGGCTGGAAAATAGTGTTCCAGTTATAGACACGTCTTAGAATTATTTATGTTTTGAGAGGACCTACCAAAATGTAAGAGTATATGAAATAAGTTTTCTACCTACATCATTTTAAGTTGGAGATTGTGATTGCAAATTCTGCCACATACTTTTGAGTAAAGCTATTTTTTGCAATTGTAATTCCTACGGATAACATGCCGAATTCGAACCGATTATACAACACGATTTCCACCTATCTATATTGCGGGCAAAATAGCTATTCCCATTTGAAAATGTTGCACTTACTTACTGTCGAATGAGTCACAGGGACGGCGCTCTCAATAAAATAATACACTAGTTGTATTCCCCAGTTTCACTTGGACAATTTTCAAAGGCCTTTGAGACATATTCAACTATGGGGTTAATGAATCACCTATTTATAACACTTCATTCTATTTGTATAGATGAAGATGTGACTCTGGCCTGCGCACAAACACTTGGGATGTAATTAGTCACTAGTATCATCCCGTGGTTTCGTCTGTAAAGGTCTCAATTGCGATATACAATAACTGATAGTCTGGGTTCACTCTACCACCCCACACAAAATTCTATTAAAATCTATTCAATGGTATGATAGTATATTCTCAGTTGAAAACTGATTTCAATTCTCTGTGTGGTACAAAAAATAATATCAGTCGTAAAAGTGCGATGGAACGGGTTACCATCAGAGTCCTTCATAAAATGATCAAGCGCATAACAAAAATGTAAATATATTGTATTACACAGTCTCGTAGAGGCATTTGAAAGGGTGTGCAGTTTTAGACAACTAGGTACTACTAATTTTGTTGTTCAAAAACGGAAAAATTTTGATTTTTCAGTGCTTTTCGAGATTTCGCGATGTAAAATGTTACATTAACTTTACGCTACGAACATTTTGAAACACTCGTAGTTGCGACAAAATTTGGTACTATAACGCCCTTAGCACACCTCCGCCGCGAAACCATGATAGCGGAACCGCAGTAATTCCGCCAAGTTCTGTCACATGTAGGAGGAGCGGAACACTAGCGAAACCGCCTGTTCTAATGCATAGATTTAACTATCTTCTATCTCTTTCACCGCACGGTTTCGCCAATCTGCTCCTACGCCAGTCAAACCTCCGCGCTTCGACCGCCTTGTTATTGCGGTGCCGCGTTGTCTACGCGCCAGTTTGTCAAAATTGACAGAAATACAGAGCGGAACGGCGAAACTACTATTTATCAGTAAATGGACGTGAAGTTCACGGAAAAACTACTTCAAGCCATCGGAAGTAGACCCTTTATGTATTTATTAAGTCATTCAGATAATAAAAATAATTTGATAAAATTGCGATAGCGCCACTTCGACTAACTCGTGTCAGGTTCCGTTGCCCAGTTCCGCTGTTCAATCCACACTTGAACACAGCGGAATTCATTCAGCGGTTCCGCTGTTCTGGTTTCGCGGCGGAGATGTGCCTAGGGCGTAAGTATTTTATATTTAATCGCGAAATGTAAAAAAAGTATGAGAATACACATCTTTTTTTGTACTTAATCGATTTTTTTTTATGGAATAGTTTTGGCAATTTTGTTTTTTTGAATATCAATTACACATGCATAAAAATCTGCTTTTTTTTACCCTTATCTAATTATATGCAGCAAAAATGTCTAAAACTGCAATGTGAATGTGATTTGAGAGAGTTTTAAACGTAAAAAGAAAGTAAATAAAAAGATTATTCACACATATTTCTAAATTGGCACTAGGAGAGTAAAGTATATATTATTATTCTGATAGGTAACTATCTGGCGAGTCTTTAATAGGTTGTGCAGTGCTGTAGTAAGTACTAGTCATCAACATACTTACCTCCAAAAAACCCAAGTCTGTTTTTCAATTGTGTCAGCTGTTCTGACTCAAATTGTTGACACGAATTCCACAGCGTTTCTCTGTCGAACTATAAAAACTTGAGACGACCTGCCTGCGCACGTGTTTACCTCGTCTTACAACTCCTATAATGAAACTAAATTGAATATCATGACAAGTCTCAATGTTACTGCAACGTTGAGAACCTACGTAAATTGGTTACATTATAATTCAATGCACAGTTCTAAGTGATAACACCATGGTAATATGAATATTCAAGGTAACTTATGTTTACAAGAATAATATTATAAATGCTCAAGAATGTATTCGTAAATTTTATACAGCACTGTACACCTGCTAAAGAGGTTAAGTAATTGAATGATAGATATTATATTTAAAAACAGTTTGTTTACATTTATTTCATAACCACTAATTAAATTGGTGAAAATTATACAATTTTATTTTCATTATACAACGCCGGCAACGTTTACTATTGATTACTATCGAGTATGATTAGTGAAATAGTGATAAATATACCATCCACGCAAAGAGACCGTGTTGGGCGCCAAAACCAACCAATTCTGTAGTTTGAATTAAATTCTAACAGTCAGAAAAGATCAGACCCATAAATACAGTCTATGCAGTCCCAGCATTTGATGACAGTATTATTATTAATATCTAAAGAGTAATATATTGTTTTGAATTGGCACACAAGTTCTCTGACACCTAATAGATTACTGTGAAATGATCCATCGTGAATACCTTTAAAAGATTGCAATTGTATGAGAAAATTACTGTAAGCCACGTCTTGTCATGCAGTCATGTTTGAGCTTTATTTAACAAAACACATTAAATGGTAATAAAAGGAGGGGAGTCTCTCCCCACTACCCAACTACCCACCTGTCAGCGATGAATTGTGTGGACTGTGTTGCTGGTTTTTAAATAAATCTAGTAACGGGGAGGTATGGACATCTGTTTGTTCATTCAGGAAAAACATTACAAAAAATATTGTTAATAATATCAATCTTAAAAGTAGGTTTTGGTAATATCTATACAAGGTTGCTAGAAATGCACTTACAGCTACTTACAGATCATTTCTGCGCATTTTACTGAAGAAATATTAATTTTAGTATCTATATTAACAAGCAAAGAATGACGTTGAATTTCCTCTAACTTTCCGGGCACTGAAATTATAATTTTCGTGAATAAACAAGCAATTTGTTTATTTAGCATTTTAGAGATCAAATTTAGAGAATTATCAACAGCATTGTTTGTATTTTTGTACGAAAAATGGAATATCATAGAAAAAAAAACTCCGCTACCTGAGGATGGCCGTTAACTGTCGGAACTCCCCATGGTTCTGCAAATATTTGGCAAAATCTTTTTGTACAAATTATTTTGACAAACTGCAAACAATTTTTTTTTGGGGAAAATCTTGATCGTTGATAATCTAACCAATAATGGTGTTAGTATTGCCCGCGCATAAATACATTACACTAATGGTACATGACAAATTACATTAGACGGGAGGAATATTGGATAAAAATATATTTATTCTACTAATATGCAGACATGCCTTGACGTAAATAAAGTAAACTACAGATTGACGAAAAAGAGTATAAAAGGCGCCACTGTCATATTTGTACAACCTGAATTTTTTTAACGAGTACCGTCATTTCGTAAAAATGTTAATAGTGACGTCATCACAGTGTAGCCATCATGCAAAAATGTTAGTCGTTTCAAGCTTTCATTGCCAAGTATTAAACTGTTAAAATCACTTAAACCCTTGTTTTGATGCACAAATTGCATTTTGCCTTATAATTTTATTGATTTTTTTATTTAAATGTAAGATTATTTTGTGAACTTAAGTTTGCCCCAGCTTTTTTGCTATTGAATGTACATTTTGTATATTTTCTATACCTGCAAGCACCATGTCTTTTTCGTTACGAAGGGGCAGAAGTGCTTGAGTTCTTTATACATAAGTGTTATAGATGAATGTGTAATGTGATGTCTAATTTTACTTATGTAATAACTATACAAACTACGCAAAAGATATGAATATAATACTATAAATCTCTAGAAAGAATTACGTGAAAATATTGCTGTGGAATTTTCTAGTTATTTCATAAGTAATACGAATCGTAAAGCAATCTAAAATAGTACCTATTCCTAAGTCCTCACCAACGACAAAAGACAATTGTAGAGTTGCCAATTCAAAATTTTAGCAACATAGGTATTTATAATTAGCTACCAGTGTCCTAGTTGACTTAAACTAAACAAATAATAAACAATCAAAAACAGACGCAGGCTTAAAACGCAAGGATACGCCCTCCTGAATATTTAACCACACTACATGAGAAACTGCTATGGTATATTGATGAACTACAACTATTTAGACGTAATCATTTTAGTCCATCAATATTCAAAAAGGCATTGCTGTAGTATTATTGACGTGACAACGTCTTATAATTCGATGGAGCCGGCTGCACGCACGAAAAAACATGACGTATGCGGCGTTACCTCGCTCTGAGACGTTTCCATTTAAGGCGGAGTTGTCACGTTCAACTATCGTCAGTAAACTGACTTTACAAACAACCGATTTTTCTTTTTGTAATATCTGAATCAATTACGATTATTTTATTACAATTACACATATTAATATAATTTGTCGTGTTGTGCTTTCGTTTATTTATCATAACTACAATTCACTATACAAATTTATGTTATTACGGGCGGAAATCACAGCTTACTCCGCCATGTCTAAATCGCTACTGAGTTCACGAGTTTATTTAGAAAGTAAATTATAATGCTATGGCGCAGGACGTGACTTGCTGAATTAACATAAGAATTTCATAATAACATTCACATCCATGCAGGTCGCCATAAAAGGCTCAAACTCACTCTACGGCCTGTCCCAATGAACCAATTTAATAAATCAATCTATTACCACATTTTTTTCATTCAAAAGCCAGATCTTTAACAATCAAATTACTCTTTGCCTTATTGATGTATAGAAAAATATGGAGTCTCATGTCAATTGTGAATAAGCCCTACCCTATTTGTCGTGTTTTTGGCTGGGCCATTATTTTCACTTGAAAAGTGATACTTTTCTCCGCAATTTAAAACTAGCTATAAACAACAAGCTAGATATTATATTTATATTGTTATTGTATATTTGGATAGGAATTTAACGATTGAAAAGCCAAATCAATTTATTGGCAGTCATCATAATATATTGTTTAAGTGTTGATGGATCCATTATGTTTCTTAATCAAATGCCTTAAGCCGATTTCAGACTACACTATTATGCTATATATAGTATCAATAAGGACTTATTGTGCTATGAAACTATTATGCTATAAAATTAATTTGAAATCACCATTGTAAATTACACAATGACTGGAGACATTTTAGATTATCGAACTCGAAAAGCAATACAATAGTGGTCTTTACAATTGGAAGTTAAAATTGATACAGGCATTTTTTGTATACGAATACTAACTAAAATTTGCGACACCACGCACAGGAACTCATTCCTAAAATAAAGTGGCCACCTCCTTTCTTAAGTTCTATTCTATTTCTGAACCCAGGTCGGCAGTACGGAATGTGATTAGCATTCCCTGTTGCCAAAGGTATCGATTTGAACTTTTACTTAAAGTTATATTAGGTTTTAAGAGATTGGCTGTCCAAAATCGAAAAGATATCTGAACGCAGTTTTGTTTGTTGTAAAAGATTCGCTTAGGTGAAGGCAATGTGCTGTGTGGACTGTACTACCTCAATGTACTAGTGGCGCCTCTACCGGTGGAATGTGAAAAGTAGAAAAAGAAATTGCGAAATCATTTTTGATTTGGAGATGAGGTGAGTAGGTCGTTTGGCAAGACTCTGGGTCTATTGTGTGGAATGCAGGCGCTATTGTGATTGAAAAATATTTAACATATGATTAGGTGGTTAATTTATTGTTTCACGTTCCCTATATTTTTTGAAAATAATAATTAGATTATAAATAGGATTTGTAGTTTTATTTTTTATCCTTGTAACCTAATAATGACGGTTAAGATGTAAGTATATTTTGACGCTGCCTAACTCTTCGGGGTTCAACGCGTGAATATACGAAGGTATGTAAGATGTATTATGATACCCCCGAGAACAAACGATGGACAACCACTTGTACTGAAAGGATTTGATGTTTTCATTTTATCTACAGTAAATGAAATCGTGAAAGAGGATCTCGCTTGAGAAGCAACCGGGAATGACGTTTGAATGATAACCCTTGAAATTAGTTGGAGTAATAGATTTAGGGAGAGTAGCGAAAAATTCTAAATCTATGGTTTGCGTATTGGAGGTTAATCTCCGATCGTGGCCGACCACAACTGACTAACAAGTCAACACTTTGTTTACTTAGGATAGAATAGTTCAGTAGAAACTCGTTGGTGAATCGGGAATCTGACAGAGTACATAGGTAGTCGCGATGACAAATATCATGACTAGCCTCCCTAATTCGTTTTCTCAAGTTTAAAGTTAATAAAAAAATACTTTTAAGTTGTAAATGACAACAGCAATACACAAAATTCAATTGGTACATTATTATTACTCTGTGCGGGGCGGACTTTCAAATTTCGAACGGACTACAAGACTGCCAAACGATTGTTTAATACATTCCTGCGAAACGGGCGGATCGCACTCAAAAAGTAGTCTCAATTAACCGCCGCGCCTGATAGCACGTATTGAGTGGTCCATCAATACTTGTACTGTAGGTACGATCGGTTTTACCTAGTAATATACGTGGACATAATAATACGAGTATTCTGTGTGGCGACAGGGTCCCGTGTCGCAACGCGTTACCAACCCAATACATCCCGAAGGTGTCCTAAGAGGCGAATGAGGGAACACTTTCGCAAAAAGATCCATGGCGTAGAGAACGAAAACTCGAAATGAAACCCGGTTGCCAGTAAAATGTCAATTGTTAAGCCAAGTTGAAGGCCTAACGGGCGGCGACCTGCGCCTGTCCATTTCAACACGGCGATAGGCTCTCCACCTATTACGTGGAACATAAAACTATAAGGTGAAATGTGTACAAATACAAACTCTGCCTCTGCCTACCCCTTCGGGGATAAAGGCGTGACTATAGGTATGTATTATGTATTCTGTGTGAGGTGTTGTGTCGACAATACCCCTTTGTCCACTAAAATCCATTAAATAGATCCATCATGGATCTTTCTGGACATATGTAACTATTATTGAATTTCTAAGCTCTCGACTCCCTGCATCAGCGCCTGTGAATGATGTGTGCGTAGGTCGCCGGCTTCCTAGGATTCATACCTTCAGACTCACCTTTATGACCTCTGTGAAAGTTTCGGATGACTCGTCCTTTAATTCAGTACGGTGTTATTAGAGATATTATATTATTACTAGCTGACCCGACAGACGTTGTCCTGCCATAACTTGGAAATCGGTATCCCGAGGTCTGAGTTCCCGGGCCCCACATTCTCGTTCCTGGTTTCCTGATCCCTGTTCCCGGTTCCTGGTTTTCTTTTCCCAGTGTTCGTCTCTGTTCCCAGTTCCCATTTTGGTGCTTCGAGTTCCATGTTCCCATTCCTGGTTTCCTGATCCTTGTTCCCGGTTTCGGGTTCCGATTTCCCGAGTCCGTCTTTCTGTTCCCCGATTCCCATATTGGTGCTTCGAGTTCCAAGAACCGATCCAAAACCGCTATAGAAACCATGAGCCCGATCTCGAGTTATAAAATTACAACGAAAAGTGGCATTGATTTTTATATATATAGAAGATACATATAGAATTTGAGTATAATCGCACAAGTGACATTCTCTCGCTGGTGTTGTTGGCGCCATTTGACTGAATCTTCAGTAATATACACGGCTGATGGCGATGGGACTTGATTAAATTGAAAAATAACAAGGGTCCAAAATAAAACAAGATAAATATTTTGATATTTTATTGTAAATTTTATTATTTCATTTATTCTTACTCGAATTATATAAAAAATCGGCAAACCGTTTTAAGTACAAACAAAATAAATATCGAGAATCCAATATTCAGTCATATATTATATTAAAATTACCTAAGACATATAAAAATCTATATGAATTGATGATTAACATGCGACATTTTTATAAATAAGTGATAATATCAAATTATTTGAGATTAATAGAAATTTAATGGCACAGAAGTCAACTTTACAACTATAAAGTGGCAAGACCAAAATCATAGTCACGAACCAAAAGAGTATATTTTCATTTGGCAACATTTGTAAGAAATAACAAGTATTACAAATAATTGGCAACTTTTCGCAACTATACAAAAAGAAGACTGCAAATAAGGTATAACTATTATACCTTATAGAAACTTCTGGAATTCTTCCACTATAGTTTTAATCGACTAAAACTTAATATAAATAATACATATTTTCACATCAATTATAATAAACATTAAAATTAACAATGATAGATGAAATGACTGGTATTATTACGTTTTTATTTATAAAATTTCACCTAACTATATTATTTCTTAACTCTGGATAACTTTGAATAAACTTCATTGAATGAATTTTTTGTAATATAACATCAAAAATTGCACTCTCTAAGGCACTTGTTCGTATAAAAATGCTTTGACCTCACTGACCTCCATTTATACACTCGTATAAAAAGAGGTCAGGTCTCTGACCTCAGTCGCTACAGTAAATAAATATTTTTTTGTCTAAATCTAGGGATTATTTCGCAAATTCATAGAAAGGTTACAACCCGTTGCTTAAAACTAGAATACAATAATTGGCAAAGAGTTATTAAATACGAAACTATACAATTTTACGAGATTAATATTGCTTTGGTTGGTTTGTTGTGGACGCTGGCGACGGTCACTGCGGGAAAAAAACTTACATTAATCACTTAATTTAAAAAAATCATAGGGTAACAAAGCTTTTGTTCATACAAAAAATGTTTATGCTAGCTTGGCATATTAGCTAGCTGTTGCTTATCTACACTCGAGAGCAATGAATCCGGGTCACTTAAAGAATGTTAAAAATCTCGGAAACTAAAAATGATAGGTTAATGCAATAAATTGTATTTAATAGACAATGTAATACTCCTTAAATGAAAGTAAAAAAAATATGAGTCACCATACATTTTATTAACACAAAATTACATAAAGAAAAAACTGCCGACCTCTCCTTAAAACAAAAATAGGAAACATGAAATTTTTGAACTTTATTACGATTTTCTTGAATTTTAATACTTCGTATTGCCTCCTCGTGCTTCCATTACTGCGTTTACGCGGTTTGGCATGCTGTACACCAAGTTCCTTATACGATTTTGGGGAATATTCTCCCATTCCTCTGTGAGAGCAATTTTGAGCTCACGAAGCGTGATTGGGGGAGGGTTTCGTTGTTTTACGCATCTGCCTAGCTCGTCCCAAGCATGCTCGATCGGGTTGATATCCGGGCTGCGCGCTGGCCACTCCATACGAGTAATGTTCATCTCTTGAAGGTAGTCATTCACAATCCTACCTGTATGAGGTCGGGCATTGTCATGCATAAATATAGCATCCTCACCTAAATTGACCATAAATGGACCAACGTGATCATTGAGGATTTCTTCCACATATCTTACGCTAGTTAAAGAGCCGTTTTCTATGATCACCAGCTCTGTGCGACTTTCAGAAGAAATTCCGGCCCACACAAGTACAGACCCACCACCGTAGGCTACTTTTTCTTCGATGCATGCTTGCTTGAATCTTTCCCCTGGTCTTCGATACACTCTGTGTCTTCCATCGTGCTTGTAGAGCATAAATTTTGATTCGTCGGAGAACATAACTTTTGACCAATCTTCAATACTCCAATTTACGTGGCTCTGGGCATACCTTAGTCTCGAAATACGATGCCCACGCTCCAGTTTAGGGCCGTTTGCAGGTCTAAGGGGTTTTAAGTTAGATTCAGCAAGCCGACGTCTTACTGTCCATGCACTTGGGTTACTTCCTCCGAGGCGTCGAAACTGATTGGTGAGTTCAGTTCCTGTGAGAAAGCGATTTCGAAGCATGGTGTTCACCAAGTATCGGTCTTCTCGTGCTGTGGTACACCTGGTTCTGCCCGTTCCTGGTCTGCGTAGGTTAGAACCAGTTTCTTCGTAACGTCGGAGAACTCTTTGTACTGTTGACAGCGACACACCGACAGTCCTGGCTGTATCGCGCTGACTCCGGCCGGTTTCCAGCATTGTAAGTATTCTGGTGCATTCTTCAGGCGTAAGCGACATAATTTCAGCTTGATTAATGAATATAGAGCACTATCAACATGGTTTATGTACCCACATAAATGACAGATTACAAACAAAAGCAACACCAAATGCTGTAATTTCGTAGTTCCATCTTCGAAAGTGGCCCTTTTTCAAATTTGATTTTTTTATGATATAACTTTACAATAACTAAGAAGTTTTAATACCTTCATTTAAGGAGTATTACATTGTCTATTAAATACAATTTATTGCATTTTTAGTTTCCGAGATTTTTAGGATTCTTTAAGTGACCCGGATTCATTGCTCTCGAGTGTAGTTGGATAGCTTCGCAAGAAAAACTAAAAAGTAATGGATGCGCCACTGTGCACTTCATGCATCGATATAGATAAGACTAGATGACTAACGACCGCGCCAACATCAAGCCTACCTAACGTAAGCCCACAGGCTTAGGTGAGCCAAACGTCAGTTCAGTCGGACGCCGTTACGCCAATCGTACGTACAAATTGAACCGGGCGACAAAATGGACAAATGCACAGTAAAAGATTGCGATTCTAAAACATAAAAACACAATTAATCATGTAGAATTACTTTTCACACGTAATTATACTATTTACGCATTGATATCAGCGTAAATACCGCTATAATCGAATTTTGAAAATAAAATTTGTGATTGCCATTCAGTGTTACCACTAAAATATCGGTTTGGTTTACCCACAATAGTGGGAGAATTAGTAATTAATTACCTATGAAGATACATTAATAATATTACCCGACCCGACAGGGTTATGATTTTGACAGACTATATACGTATGTCTGTATGTTCATGTATTCCCTCAGAGCTCCTCAACTAGGTACTTATTAGAAATGGACTAATGAGATATTGTTAGAAGCGTCATGACGTTCCGACTGGTTATAAGCTATACATCGAGTCACTGAATTTAATGGTGCGCCCTCTAGCGGCCATAAAGTACTGTGTTAAAATAAGTTTAAGAAAAAAATATCGTGGTTTTTTTTTCGTGTTTGGTATTAAATGAAAGGGTTAGACGTTTTGTAAGTAAGTGCCTTTTTAATGGTCTATATAGAATACTAGCGGACGTCACGCGGTTTCAGCCGCGTAGTTCCCGTTCCTGTGGGAATACGGGAATAAAATATAGCCTATGTTCACCGGAAAGAGTGTAGCTTCCCAACAGTGAAATAATTTTTCAAATCGGTCCAGAAGTTTCGGAGAGAGTTTGTTTAGTACACCGGGAACCAACCCTAAAGACGCGGGATAGGACCCCTATGCGAGACGGCAGTGTTAGTCAAGGTCTGTCGGGAAGCCATGCGATATGGTCACGCCTTTATCCCCGAAGAGGTAGGCAGAGGCATTTTATATGGCCAAAATTCATCTTTTTTTATAAGAATACCCACGTCATATTATGTGGTGAGACGTACTGCCGTTGCCGTGTTGAGATGGACAGGCACAGGTTGTGACTGCCTGCTGTTGAAGTTTTTCAACCTTGGTCAAGTCTTTCAACTTGGCTTAACGACTGCCATTTTACTGGCAACCGGGACCAACAGCAACGTGCCTTCCGAAGCACGGAAACGTTGGAAACGGTCAAATAGGGCACAGTGTGGTTTAAGTCAGTAGGCGTTCGCAATAGCATCCATGCGTAATTTCAAACGTAAAAGAGAGAAACCCATCTTAAGGTAGAGAAATTTCTAAAATGGACATCAGAGAATATTTATATCTACCGTTGATTAATGGCACTTGGTGAAACTTGCTGCACATATTGCAAAAAAAAACTGGCCAGGTGTGAGTCGGATTCGCGCACGGAGGGGCAAACGCGAGACTCCATGAACGAGACATGAGGCTTTGCCGTTCGTCTGTCTGTTAGTCACGAGGCTGTATCGCAGGAACTGTGGTTGATAGAGCAAATTTTTTCACAGGTGATGTATGTTTCTACCGCCATAACAAAAAATACCTACTAAAAGCAGAAAAAGACCCCACACAACAAACGTAAATTGCCGTTTTTGTATGGGAACCTGGACTCTGTGCTTAAATTCGACTCGCACTTGGCCGGTTTTTTTTAAATATGAACACGTGAGTTTCGGTTTCAACCGAAATAAAATAATAAATTAAATAGGTACATAATAATTTTAAATTTGTTTAGTAATTCTACAATTGTCGTGGGTAAAAATTTCATACAGTAGTCAACACTGGCCCACGTTCGTCATGTTTATGTTTTTGTCTTTGTCTAATCGCAGTGGCGGCGGTGTTCACCGTACGCGTGTGAGTGAGACAGATATATATTTACCATCACTGCTTAAAAAGTTTCATAGTTGCGTCTTCTCAGCTCATAAGTAGCCGTGCTTTTGTCGAGACGCGATGTTCGTGTTTGCCTCTCTAATGTTAATATATATAACTCTATGACTTCATGATGACAACTCGTTAAATAGAATCACGAAACCCGTTTCAAAGAACTACCAATCCTTATCCAGTTGCCAATAAACATAAAAAGAAACACCAATCAAATAGTAAGTAGTATTTCATTTTTTATCTGACATCGCCGCCATTTTCGTGCTCGTGTGGACGGCTCCTAGACTTGCGCAAGTAAACTTGAACGTGTGTAGCGACCATTGCACCCGCTTTTCGTCCTTTCCTGGTCACATCACTTAGGCCCGATATCCACAATAGCGGAGACGAGAGATGTGTATTGATGACCAATCAGATTTTATTTTTTTCACATCTCTGATATGAATTGTGGAAGTGACAAAATCTGATTGGTCGTGATAAAGCGTCTCTTCTCCTCGCTTTGGAGAATAGCGCGGTAGTTTAATGGGTATTCTGACCCCTATTCAAAGTTGAGTCTCACACAAATTACACTGCATCCGCAGCGGCATGCTAAAGTGCCCAATTTTTTTTTCCGCCAAGTACAAAAAACATTCATTATCATTTTCCTGCTTTAATCCCAGTTGATTTGGGGACGGCGTAACATGTCTTCTTCCATCCCTCCCTACAAATATCTATCTATTATTAATACTCACCACAAATCGGTTAACTTTGGGCGCGAAAGATTTGGACACGGTCGTCGTTGTTACGTTCATGCTCTCGAATTTCTGACGCAAGCTGCAATGAAACATACAGATATTATTTAGTATGTAGATATTTGTGAAAAGCTGTAACTCTGATCTCTAGTATTTTACATCTTCTTGGAAAAATGTTTTTTGAAGTGAAACTTCTTTATCGGCGTTGGAAAAAAATTTGCGTCACGTCACGTCACGATTTTTGGTTACGCGCCATCTTTGTTCTGTTCCCCACCACGGTGGATTCGAATTAAGAGTACTTTATCCAGGGATAGCATGTCATTTAAGGGTTTTTGGACTTTGGACTTTTGGGCTTTTGGACTTTTGGATGGGACATTGGTAAAGTACCAAGTTCCAAAGACCCAAAGTGGGTCTTTGGAACTTTGAGACTTTGGGACTTTTGAACTTTTGAACTTTTGGACTTTTGGATGGGACCTTGGTACTTTGGGTCTTTGGGACTTTGGAACTTTTGGACTTTTGGCCTTTGGGACTTTTGGACTTTTAGATGGGACCTTGGTACTTTGGGTCTTTGGGACTTTGGAACTTTGGGACTTTGGGACTTTTGGACTTTTTGCCTTTGGGACTTTGGGACCTTGAGACCTTGAGACTTTGGGACTTTTGGACTTTTGGCCTTTTGGACTTTTGGACTTTGGACTTTGGACTTTTGTACTTTTGTACTTTTTGACTTAATTTAAGGTGAGGTGAAAATTAAGTTTATGAAGAAGTTTCACTTCTTACGTGTGTACACTAAGTACACGCAATTTTTTTTTTATTTTCGTTTCTATCACAAAATTAATACAACAGTTGGCAGCATGGTCTTAACACCTTCTCCTGTTATATAACAGGCCTTTTTATATTTTTTAACAGGTGAAGGCATTACAACTATACTGTCAACTGCTGATTTTTTTATTTTGATCCGAAAATCACCAACTCACCTCACTTGAGACTTTTAAGCGATACAGGTAAGCACGTACAGGAATGAAATTTTATTAAATTCTATGCATTCACATGTACCGCTTAAAATTGGCACCATAAGGAAAGCTATTTTCTTATATAGTCACAACCTACTAGACGTAGTCTTAGTGCATTTTACGGGTCAATTTTAGCCCCTCTCTATAAAATAGAGTGCAGAGGGGCTTATGTCGAGACCTTGTCTGTAGTCTGTGACTCTGTCGCATTAAACAACGTCACTAGGTCACGTGGATCATTTGTTCAAAGTTTGAAATAAAACAAAAATGACAACGTCAATCGGATTGAACTTTCACAATAAACGTGTTAGAGAGGGGCAGTCTGGTGAGAACGATCTCACGGCTTTCTAATTATGAACTTGTACGTCTGTAATATGGGCCTTTTGCTATAATGATAGACAAACGACAGAATAAATAAAATAAGGTTCTATTTGAAAATTATGACTTTGCCAAGGGTTCCAAAACACATTTAGACACAAAAAGATCCGGTTTTCTTTGTACAATTGTTATCTTTAAACCTAATACAGTTTTTTACCTCTAGAAAGTAGGCACGTCTGGTCCAGTAGTATGAAATATAGTGCGCGAAAACTATTTTGTGCAAGAAGTTATTGCGTACATACATATTATAGTTCGTTGTAGCGATCTTGGGCGTCAATCGGCCGACATGATGATGACGATGATCATACTTATTGTAAACCAAGAACAAAACAAAAAAAGGAGTGGTCGTGAGTTTTTATTGCCAGGTTCTTTTCTTATAGGCACTACCTGTTACTAATCTGGCAGTATATTTAAAATCAATTATCTTGATGTTCATATTATGTTTTTGTGGCTTGGTGAATATACTGTCATTTCATTAAAAAAGATTGGGAAATGGTCAGTTTTTGTTGTGTGTGTTAATTCCTATGGATACGATTATCCAGAGTTCATCTTGCAGGACTTGAACCGACTAAAATCACACAGTTTCTACCTATTCTATATACAACTAGCTGTTGCACGCGACTTCGCACGTGTGAAAATTATGTTATAATGCCAATTTGATTGCTCTCTACTTATACCCTAGGATGTGTAGCGTGATAATATATAGCCTATTTGAAGACCCTACCCCTAGTTAATATTTGTGCAAAATTTGAATCAAATCTATTCAGTACTTTTCGAGATCTTTCCGGACAAAACGAAGCAAACAGACAGACAAAATTTATTCTAACTATATTTTCGGCTTCGGTATCTTATGCTGAACTGCCAGCGAGTATTTTTTTTTAATTTTTCCAATGTACAGTTTTGACTTTTTCATCATTTTATTATATGTATAGATTAATAAGTGTTATATGATTGTCAGTGAACAGATGTAACATTTTCCATGGTAAGGTATAAGTTCTTACCAGTCAATAATGCAACAACCGTAAAAGACATATTCCAACTCAATATACACCACTAAGACTGCAATATTCGACCTTGACAAATCCCAAGGCAATTCGAACGATTGCAGCGTACGCATTTGCCGGATTTCATTCGATTCTAATACATTATATAACTGTTATAAAATCTGAGGGGTTTAAGAAAAAATCAATTTTATAATAGTAGAGATTGAGATATTATTATTTAAAGGCTCCCATATGACCTACATAGTTTATTTACCGTTTTTAGGTACAGAACCCTCCTTGCTCGATTCTACTGATCTCTATCTAACTCTTTCTCTTATCACTTTGTTCTTTAAGCAACAAACGTCACCCCAATTATATTATTGTTTTATAACACTATTGCTTGTTCTATTGCAACAACCGTGTAGCAACAAACGTTTAGCAACAACAAAATAATAAGTTGGTTGCCGAAGTAGGTACTAAGTTACTTAATTATAAATTTGCAATGAGACAAAGTTTGAATTGGTTGTTTTAGTGTTTCGTTGAATTTAATTTTATAACGATAGCATTTGTATAGCTAGTAAGATATATAGGTAGCCAGTCGTAGCCAAAGTCTATCTAGATTTTAAGGCTGCAAGTTCGACCTTGACAAATCCTAAGGCAATTCGAACGATTGCAGCGTACGCTTTTGCCGGATTTCATTCGATTCTAATACATTATATTACTGTTATAAAATCTGAGGGGTTTTAAGAAAAAATGTATACGTAAAATATTGTTCTAAAGACCTATATCTATTTTATGACAAATTTTTATGAGAATTAAACTCATTTATTTAGATAAAAAAGTACATTACTTATTAAGATTTTTGCAATATTTCTCATTTTTCGAGAGCGATTTCGATTGAACAAAGTACTTATTCCTAATCGTGTTTGATACGTTAAAAAAAGCAAGAGTATCTAATAAATTACAATAATATATTTTAATCAGATCAAATCGAAGAATATTTCCTAGTATAAAGTTCACCCCAAGATGATTCTCTTTCGAACATACAAGCCTTAACATGCGTCAAAACGGACCAATTATTTTTTGGCAACTATATAACAGTGACATTCTGTCTCACCTCCTGGCGGTCTCGAGCTGCGACTCTCCGTCGTCGTCCTGCTCCTGTGGGCTCTGGGGCCCCGCCAGCGGGTTGACGGGGGCGGGGGGCCCCGCTCCGCGCTGGGGCTCCGACTCCGACCAGTTTTCAAAGCGGTCGCGGAACGATTTGGTGCGGGCTAGCTGTTGCGCCTGAAAGTATTTTATATTTATATTTAATAATAATAATAGCCTGTCTCTGAAGCCCTAACCACCGGTAGCTTGGTCCCTGCACCCGGTAAGACACTATTTTTTATATTTTTAAATAAATATTTATTTTTATATGATTTAAATGATATAAATGTAATTATGATAGTTAGGATAATTATTATAAAAATGTAATAGAATAAGTTAAAAATAATGAATAAATGGAATAATAATAATAATAATTCAGTCCGCGCCGAAGGCGAAAGCGAATTATTTTAAAATAGCCTTAATCATTAAGCTCTTATGATTAAGCCAACATGCCAGTTCAGATTTACACATTTTTAGATTCTTATGTCTATGTATGATTCTTTAAAGTGATATAACTTTTTTATTTATAAACCGATTGACGTGAAATGAACACTAACCCCCTTATTCGTAATCGTTTATTAAACCTATTTTAGTTAAAACACACTTTAAGTCTATTGCTGTCTCTAACCATACTCTGTCATTGGTTAGAGACAGCAATATACTTAAAGTGTGTTTTAACTAAAATAGGTTTAATAAACGATTATGAATAAGGGGGTAAATGTTAAGTGGAGCAAATCCAACACAATAAAGAAACCCGCATTGCAATTGGTTAAGCGGTTACTGAGATTAGCGTGCACAAACGTACAGACAAACAGATTATACAGACATACAAACAAAAAATCTAAAAATCATTGTTTTGGGTTCTATTGCGTTCATGAAGCTCCCCTCTAATGTTTTTTTTTATTTATCCATGTACAGACAGCGACCGACGTCCCGTGGTAAATTTAAACTATCAATTCTTTCCTCTTTATAATATTAGTAAGAAAAGTATAGATAGTTTTTTTTTACGTGTGGGAAATCCGTCATGGATGCTATGCCGGACTCTTACCGACTAAAAACCAACACGTTCCCTACCTACGTAAGCCCTCGGAAAGATATCCCCAGAAAGTATAGATAGGTAACAATAATTTAGCACAGTTTTTCACTCCACAACGTCATTAAAAAACTCCTTTCAAAAATCAACCTGGGGCCCTGGATTCGATTCCCGGGTCGGTTCAAATATTTGTGTGATCCACAAATGTTTTTGAAGTAAAACTTCTTTAGGCGCGACTAGGGAGTATAAACTCAGTTTTTTTTCTGACGGAAGTAATGTTGAATTTTGAATAGCGGAAACTACACAGACTATGTGTAGTTTCCGCTATTCAAGATTCGAATGAATGATATTAATATAACATTTGAATAATCTTTGTAAAACACATGAATAAATAAATATAATTAGATTACAATATGATATTTATTATCTAAGTTAAAATTTAATAATTTCAGTGATATATGCCGTCAATGGCAAAGAAGTTTTACTTCAATCGCGCGTAAAGGTTACACGCACACACTTTTTTTTTCGGAGTTTGGGTGTGTTCTATGTATAATAATGTGGTTGCGGCGATATCAAAATTTGTATTTTCCCGCTCAATAGTGGTGGTGTAACAAAGGTTAGTGCATCATTTCCTATTCATTCGCTGCCTATACCGTCTCCGCCGCAACACGATCACCCATCTTGTTGTGTAAAGTATCGTCTTTTAAATATTTAGCTTCATTCCTCAAAATACAGTCCACTAACTGTAGCATGAGAACCGTGCCACCAATATGTAGGTATGTATTTAGAAATATATAAGTAAGTATGTCTATCAGTCGCCTAGATTCCATAGCACAAGCTTATATTAGCTTAATTTGGGCTAGATGATGATGTGTGCGAATATTCACAAAAAAATTAAAATATTTATTTCTAAACTAGCTGACCCTCGCAACTTCGTTTACGTCACATAAGGTGTACGAATGGAGGGGTACTTCATCAAGCAGCGTGTGAAACGGCCCTGTTTGCTTAATCATAAAAGAGCTTAAAGATTAAGTCGATTCTAAAACAATTCAGTCCGCGCCGAAGGTTACAATAGCCTTAATCATTAAGCTCTTTTATGATTAAGCCAACACGCCCGTTTAGACTCACTTTCAAAAGAAACGTTGAATTCTAGATTTACCGAAAGTTGAGATGCCCCTAATTTCTGAACTACATAACCCTCAATATTGAAAATTGTGTGGAATAATGCTTAAAGTACTCCCTTTCAGACACCGAAAAAATATTTGAAATCGAACCACGCAGTGAGAAATTATAGCTAAAAACCTATTTTGCCTTTATCCCCTCTCGTGAAGGAACCGCGCAAAATATCGGGATCAAGAGTATCTAAGAACCTTCCTCGGACTATAAGCTTAGATCGTACAAAGTATCACTCAAATAGGTTCAGTAGTTTCGGCGTGATACTTATTCAGGATACAGACAGACAGACATGAAAATTTTAAATTACATTTTCGGCTTCAGTATCGATTAGAGAACGCCCTACACTTAAAATTTTCAAAACATCTTCCATGTACAGACTCCCGACCCTCTACAGTTTTATTATAAGTATAGATATGTACCTGTTTAAGCGCCTCGTCGCTCTGCCTCGCCTCAAAGTACCCCCGGCGCCTCTCCTCCTCGCTGTCTTCCTCGTACTCCTCGGAGGAGTACTCGTCTGAAGAGTCGCCTTGATGGTTGTTCTCTCCCGGAGGGGGCGGCGTGAACCTCTTGAGAGGTTTGGGTCCTAGGGAGTAAACCAAACAGTATAAGTTATAGTTTTTGATGCTCGGATTACAGAAATTGAATCTTATACATAAAAATGAATCGCAAAATGTTTCGGTAAGCGCATAACTTCAGAACGGGTGGACCGATTTCACTAGTTCTTTTTTTGTTGTGTAAGGTATTGTCAGGAGAAGGTTCTTATGGAAGAAAAAAATATTATATTCCCACGGGAACGGGAACTACGCGGGTGAAACCGCGTGACGTCCTCTAGTTTTACATAAAAAAGATGGCACGACGACCTGAAAAAGGTCGCAGGGACTGACTGGATGCGGAAGCAGCAGGACCGTGTGTTGTGGTGTAATTTGGGAGAGGCCTACGTCCAGTAGTGGACTGTCACAGGCTGATTTGAAATATTTATCAGTCAATGGATGTTATTACTTTTCATTCCTTCTATTCGAAAAGAATCACTTTGCACCACGATAACGGGGCGCAAAATAGCTCTTTTCTGTTAAGAGCTTTTTAGCGGGCGGCAAAGGATTTGAATTTGGAACGTGAAAATTTCATAGAAATCGAACGCAAATTGAATGAATTACTGGCTGGTAAGTGTTGGCTTGGCTGCACAGCGCAGTGTCCTGAGCTAACTAAAAAAAATAGCGCCATTTATCTGTTCGTGTTCGTCATTATTAGTGTTCTTGTAATCAGTAAACACATTTTATTGTATTCTGCGAATATAATAAGTTTTACGTCAAGTTATGAAAGTGACAATCCATGAACTCCTGGAACAATAACTATAGAAGGTAACTACGTCGTACAAAACTTAGTATACGCTTTTCTCATAGAAAGGGAATGAAAAGTAGAGTATATTACTCGAGGGCAAATTATTTTTCCCCTTGGGCGGTGTACTTTGAATCCCTTACTGCGCTCAGGATTCTACGTTAGAATCCCTCGCTATGCTCGGGATTCTATTCTAGAATCCTTCGCTTCGCTCGTGATTCAAAGTAGCGCCCTCGCCGTAAAAATACTATTTTGCCCCCTTGTTATACAATCTACTATTTCATTCCTTCTATTCGAAAAGAATCACTTTGCACCACGATATCGGGGCGAAAAATAGCTCTTTTCTGTTAAAAGCTTTTTAGCGTGTGGCAAAGTGATTTGGAACTTGAAACATTCATAGAAATCGAACGCAAATTGTATGGATTACTGGTTGGTACGTGTTGGCTGCACTGGACCGCGGTGACCTGTGTTCCTCGCTGCGGACCACTGACGTTACAAGCTACCCCCGTCCCCCACATACCCGCGTGTTCCTCCGGCCTCGCCTGCTGGTGCTCCAGCTGTCGGAACACGTTGATCATGCGCTGCGCCGTGTGGCGGGACGCGGCCACTGATGTGTCCACGCCCGCGCCTTCCTCGCTGCGGACCACCGACGGCTCGTGGTATACCTCCGGGGATGGGGATTTGGGGCGCTACGATATACAGAAGAGTATAGTTAGTACCATAGGAATCAAAAAAGAATTGCTGCAATTGTGAATCATCTGCTTATTTTACAATCCTGGGTTCTTAGGATAGGCACGAAAATGCACATCACAAGGCCGAAACTTGAGGACCAGTGACAGAAGAGGCCTGTTAACCATGGGGTCAAGCCTGGAAACACCGTGTTGTACGCATTTCTTATACACTATTTTAGGTACAAATTTGTCAATTTTTAGGGTTCCGTAGCCAAATAGCAAAAAACGGAACCCTTATAGATTCGTCATGTCTGTCTGTCTGTCCGTCCGTATGTCACAGCCACTTTTCTCCGAAACTATAAGGCCTATGCTGTTCAAACTTGGTAAGTAGATGTATTCTGTGAACCGCATTAAGATTTTTACATAAAACTTGAAAAAAAGCAGTAAATTTTGGGGGTTCCAGATTCCAGATTATCAGAACTGAAACTCAAAATTTTTCACTTCTAAAGTGGAAAAATGTGTCCCCCCCCCCCTCTAACTTCTAAACTAAGAGAATGATAAATCTAAAAAAAATATATGATAATCATTGCCATAAAAACTTTGAACGAAAATTGGTTTGAACGAGATCTAGTTGGTAGTTTTTTTTTAATACGTTATAAACTGCAATTTTCGCCTAGAAAAATCACTACCACAGCGAACGTGTTAAAACATCAATCAAAGTTACAACGAACTACAAGAGATTTTATATTATGTTACTTGCTGCTACGAAACCCTTCATGGGCGAGTCCGACTCGCACTTGGCCGGTTTTTACATGATAATTGTGTAGGTACTTACAATTTTCTTTATTTTATATTTCAAAAATCGCAAGCAAAACTTTCTTTGCACAAAATGTCTTGAACATTTACATATTACTTAAACTTCAAGATTTTTTTGTTATTATTTAAAATTTCAAACATCAAGAATATCAATATTGTGGAACTTGCTATCAAAACTAAGCACATTTTTACAATATTCAAATTTGGACGTCTTACAAAATAAAGAAATATTCATACAAAAGTTTCTAACATACCTGCGTCTGTCGCGGAGGCGTCATTCGAAACTCCTTGCGTTTAGTCTCCGGTTTGTACGTCTCAAAGAACTTGAACCGGTCCGATATGTCCGACGTTTCGATCTTCACGTCCTCCAACTTGTCTGCTGACCGTACCACGTCTTTTGGGATGAACGGCTGTAAGGAGAAAGACGTAAAATAAAACCCGAACACCTTTTCAACATCGTGTAGAATTTTAATTCAATCTATTTAGCAGTTTAAGCGCTTATCCCGGACATACAAACAACATTTTGAAAAACTACTTTTTTCATTTTTTGGCTTCAGTATTCTTGGTAGAATCAAAGATAATACAATACAGAAGAATGTAGAACAAGTTTCATTTTCAAAAATATTAAATGTAAGTAGGTATAATCTTGCCTTTGTTTCAGTACTATTTTTATTGCCATTACCGTGTTTTGCGTTAACCCCGAAACCCGATACCTTTCCTACCATCCATTCAAATTAGTCCAACCATTTAAGAGGAGTTAGGAACTACTTACTTGATAGGACTTACTTACGTTCAACTCGATTTAGCTTATACTGTATTATTTTTATTTTTAACTTTTTATTAGTGAGGAAAATCCAACATGGATGCTATGCCGGACTCCTACAGACTAAAAACTACACGTAACCTACCTACTACGGTTGTGAGCCCCGGGTAAGCCCTCGAAAGGATACCCCAGGACTCCCAACAGACCTACTGATAGCCGTATGCGGCCTCACCTAGAGATTGTTCAGGTGTTATTCCGCTTCTTAGGGGGGGGGGGGGGGGGGGCGTGAAACTTTCGCTTCACGCTGCCGTCATGGGCCTGCTTCTGTAAGGACGGTGAGCAACCCTCTCTCCGTCCTCAGGCCCCGGTCATGGAGTACCTAATCAGATCGAAATACTCAGCGAAGTCGACACGAAAGTATGTGTTCGCTATTTGCTGTGTATCTCGCCTATAAGAATTATGGATATTATGATTCATATTTTGTATGTATCTATGTCGAAAAAGCAGTAATATCAAAGCGAACTCACGATCTCCTTCCGCTTGGGCGCGTCCTGTGGAGGGGGGGAGGTGGGCGGCACACTCTTGGCGTTCGCGTCCAGCTCCAGGAATATCGAGCGGGACTTCTTGCCTATGCCTGAAATATAACGATTGGTTGAGCCAAGCTTACATAATAAGTACTTCTAAATAGAGTAATTTGATTTTTCTTAAAATAATAGCGCTCATGGCTCCACGCACTTAGAATTCTCCCATGGGCATACGATAGGATTAAGATGTCCATCAGGATAAAAACCCTTTAAAATAAAGATTATAAAAAATATCCCAAGGGCAGGTTTTCGAGGAATAAAACCAACCATGTGCCAAATGTCAGCAAGATTCGTTCGAAACCTCTTACTTAGTAAATATTCAAAGGTAATCGGCGTATGGCAGATCACTATTAAACGTAAGCGTCTCTCAATTGATATTACGATCAAATTATAACAAGTAAACATTAGTAAACATTTTGGGACATTTTTACACAAATATTTTAATTGCGCGGCGGTTGGTTCTCGTCGTTGAACACTTCGCCGTTCTCGAACCGCTCTTTGCTGCTCGCTCGAGACCTCACCTACTGACGTCACACGTACAGTAATGTGACGTAACTTCGTTAAAGAGCGCCCTATCGTCGATCTCCCTGTTGCGAGGCGGTTGGTTCTCTTCGTTGAACACTTCGCCGTTCTCGAACCGCTCTTTGCTCGCTCGAGATCTCACCTACTGACGCCACTCGTACAGTAATGTGACGTACCTTCGTTAAAGCGCCTATCGTCGATCTCCCTGTTGCGCGGCGGTTGGTTCTCGACGTTCAACACTTCGCCGTTCTCGAACCGCTCTTTGCTGCTCGCTCGAGACCTCACCTACTGACGTCACACGTACAGTAATGTGACGTAACTTCGTTAAAGAGCGCCCTATCGTCGATCTCCCTGTTGCGAGGCGGTTGGTTCTCTTCGTTGAACACTTCGCCGTTCTCGAACCGCTCTTTGCTCGCTCGAGATCTCACCTACTGACGCCACTCGTACAGTAATGTGACGTACCTTCGTTAAAGCGCCTATCGTCGATCTCCCTGTTGCGCGGCGGTTGGTTCTCGTCGTTGAACACTTCGCCGTTCTCGAACCGCTCTTTGCTGCTCGCTCGAGACCTCACCTACTGACGTCACACGTACAGTAATGTGACGTAACTTCGTTAAAGAGCGCCCTATCGTCGATCTCCCTGTTGCGAGGCGGTTGGTTCTCTTCGTTGAACACTTCGCCGTTCTCGAACCGCTCTTTGCTCGCTCGAGATCTCACCTACTGACGCCACTCGTACAGTAATGTGACGTACCTTCGTTAAAGCGCCTATCGTCGATCTCCCTGTTGCGCGGCGGTTGGTTCTCGTCGTTGAACACTTCGCCGTTCTCGAACCGCTCTTTGCTGCTCGCTCGAGACCTCACCTACTGACGTCACACGTACAGTAATGTGACGTAACTTCGTTAAAGAGCGCCCTATCGTCGATCTCCCTGTTGCGCGGCGGTTGGTTCTCGTCGTTGAACACTTCGCCGTTCTCGAACCGCTCTTTGCTCGCTCGAGATCTCACCTACTGACGTCACTCGTACAGTAATGTGACGTACCTTCGTTAAAGAGCGCCCTATCGTCGATCTCCCTGTTGCGCGGCGGTTGGTTCTCGTCGTTAAACACTTCGCCGTTCTCGAAACGCTCTTTGATCGCTCGAGACTTCTCCGCGTTCAGTTCTAGTTCGCGGGAGATCTTGTCTGCTGACGTCACGCCTACAAATATAAAGGATTGTGTTCATTATCAATATCTAAAGACAGAAATTCATCAAAAATAATTGATACACGATCAAAAAGCTCTCAACTTAAATGAATACCACTGTCAAAGTAACTTTAAACTTTATCCACCTCGCGAGAGAAATAACCCCACTTATGCACTTTAATATCTATAAAAAATAATTACCTTGTTCGCTCTGGAGTACTGACTGTTCATACATTTCCTTAATCTTAGCTTGCTTTCCCTGTAACATAAAATTGTATGTTATAGAAAAATTTGCATTACTATCAAAAATCCTATAACCGGTTTCACAGTAAGTCAAATTTTACGGAGTATCGGCAATTAGGGCAATTGTGCAAAAAGAGAAACTTGTAGTACAAATAAAATAAAATAAAATAAAATAAAATTTATTCCCTTTGAAATTTTTAAAAAAAATTATTTAGGTTTGTCAATTTTGTGACTCTACCGGGGGTTCGGAAATACTACAGACTGAGAAGAACACCCCAAGAAACTCAGTCTGGTCCCTTCTCTTCTAGTATCTTATTATCTAATACAGTTTTTTTTTATGTAGAAAGGAGCAATTCGTGTCACTGCCAGGCAGCCTTGTCTTCTAGAAAGTCGAAGTACTCGAATCCAGACAGGCTGTGTAGTCCAGTGAGCGATCGAAGCGAGAGAACACAACCTGTTATTTCGCCCTTTGAGCGAGCGAAGCGAGTGAACCCTGTACAAGGATTCCATATTCTTTTACGCGATTAGCGTCTACATCCAGACCCGACATATTCCTGTTTTCGAGGATACACAGGCGTGCGGTGCTCGTGGAGCTGACGGTGCCGTGGGAGACCAACATACCGACGGACCACGCCATGAAGACAAATAAATACTTTGACTTGACCATTGAGTTAACCAAAAATAGCTATGTGGTTAAACTCTATGCCGCAGAAGTAGGAGCAAGGGAAATTCCAGCTAATCCCTGTATAATTTATTTAAAGATCTTGGACTGCCAAGAGCTTCAGTAAACTCTTTACTAAAACGAATATCCAAAGCGCAATTGATAGGATCTTACCAAATCTGGTTGGGCAGGGGAGGAACATTGCTGACGGTGGAAGGTAAGCGTTTATGCTCATAGTAAGGTGGCCACCCTAAACCTATTCAAATGGCTCGCGAGTCCCAGACGCCGTAGGGGTGTTCCCCCCTGTGCCACGCTATGGACCCGGCGCCAGCACGGAGAATCCATGGAATGCTAAGAATAAGGTCTCTGTCGATTATCCTAACTAGTACTGACCATAAACAGCCTGCTGCGTATGTTCTGTATCTCCTGCTTGCGCTCGCGGTGCCGCTCGGAGGTGGAGTGCTGGCCCGTCTCGAACTTGCCCACGATCTCGCTCATGTTGCAGAACGACACCGGCTGTTCGCGGTTAGTTGTGTGCTTGTACGACTTGCGTAGGACTGAGTCTTCGTCTGTAGGGAGCGATAAGAAAATGTCAATAAAATTCAATGTGAAGTGGTGCGTGCAGGTAAAAATCGGTAGGAGACTAGATGTGATCTAACCTAAACCCTCTTTAAATGGCGATTGGCACCCCCCGCCCGTCGTGTTCCAGGGGTGCCTTCCAGCGCTCGATCGACAGAGTGTCCCTTGAAAGCGGAATGGGCTTTGAGGGAGCAGATTTACTATGGGATCGGAGCTTTTGCATTCAATTGAGTCATTCTTAGAGTTTTGATATCGTGAACAACGCGCGATAGTTTAAAAAAAACTCGTGACTTAAAATAGTGGAGGGAGAAGTGGAGGAAAGCTAACTCCCGAACCTGCAGCGAGGGTTTTAGACGCAACTAAGATTAAAGCTCCAATTCATTACAAAACTACGTCAAGAAAAGATTCTAAAACCAGGCCATATGACAAGAAGAGATTCTAGCACCATATATTTGAACAGAATAGTATAAAACCGGCCAAGTGCGAGTTGGACTCGCCCATGAACGGTTCTGTAGCAGCAAGTAACATAATATAAAAGTTCTTTTAGTTCGATGTAACTTTCATTGATGTTTTAACACGTTTGCAGTGGTAGTGATTTTTCTCGGCGAAAATTTCGGTTTATGACGTATTAAAAAAATACTACCAACTCGATTTCGTTCAAACCAATTTTCGTTGGTAGATTTTATGGCAATGTACATTATGTATTTTTTTTAGATTTATCATTCTCTTAGTTTAGAAGTTACAGGGGGGGGGGGGACACATTTTTCCACTTTGGAAGTGTCTCTTGCGCAAACCATTCACTTTAGAAAAAATAATGTTAGAAACCTCAATAGCATTTTTGAAGACCTATCTATTAGATACCCCACACGTATGGGTTTGATGACAAAATTTTTTTTTGAGTTTCATTTCTGAGTATGGGGACCCCCAAAATTAACTGTTTTCATCTAGTTTTATATAAAAATCTTGATGCGGTTCACAGAATACATCTACTTACCAAGTTTCAACAGCATAGGCCCTATAGTTTCGGAGAAAAGTGACTGTGACACACGGACGGACAGACAGACATGACGAATCTATAAGGGTTCCGTTTTTGCCATTTGGCTACGGAACCCTAAAAAGTAGCAGCCACGTCGCACAAGGCAACCTTGGATGTATACTTTATGGTGGAAAATATTTCACATATTGAAAGGCATATATTTAAGTCACTCACCTTCTTCATCCTCCGGTTCACTGGCGCTCTCTTCAATGGGCACTCCGTTCAAGTACTCGTCCGAGACACCGACGTCCATGCCCTTCGCTTTGAACCTGCGGCCAAATACCACATTGTTATTCTTATTACCTTAGACCTAGGTGATAGGGCTCTATCGATACCTTCAGGTATAAGTCTCGCTAGTTGGTATTGCGCTGGAACCTTGTCATAATGACTGCTAAGTGACGTCATCGTGACGTAGCGCTAGCGCGGGCTGGCCTCGCGAAGCGAAGCTGCGAACGGTATTTTGTTTTAGTACTGACGGCTCGACGGACATACGTCACCAAGATGGCCGCCAAGCGCAATATCAACGTGCGGGTCTTTTACAAACAAGCCTCACTTGCAAGTGTTTCAGGTGCTAGCTGATAGAACTCGAAATGAAACTTTGTAGCATTCACACTCGGGGTTAGTTAGGCCAGTAGTCACTTCTTTTCTACTAACCAGACTATTAGAGTACAAAATAATTCGTTCGTAACATATAGTCACGTCTTTATCCCCGAAGAGCTAGGCAGAGGCATATAAGCCCACATTTCAACTATTTTTTTTAGATTTGTCTCGCTTTGTAGGTGTTGAGACGTATTGCCGTGATGAAATGGACAGGCGCAGTTGTACAAAACACATAAACACCCGCAAATAGAAATGTCACAAAGAAATATGTAATACTAGCGACCCGCCCCGGCTTCGCACGGGTGCAATGCTGATACAAATACATAGAAACCTAAAAAATAACAGTATTCTCCACTATTTAATCGATGTTATAATAATACATATAAACTTTCCTCTTCAATCACTCTATCTATTAAAAAAAACCGCATCAAAATCCGTTGCGTAGTTTTAAAGATTTAAGCATACATAGGGATATAGGGACAGAGAAAGCGACTTTGTTTTATACTATGTAGTGATAAAAAATCATTCATTCGTAATCAGAGTATAAAATTATGGTATTTATACTCTTAACACTAACGAGTCGTATTTATATGGCGAAACAAGGAGGCTTGGCACTTTTTCTATACCTACCTATACTACGATTTTTAATTCGAGTCAGTAAAATGACATTTTCAGTGTTGCGGGATTTTTGTAACAAATAAATAGTGATGTGGTTGAATCGAGTTTTACAATTAATAGTTAGTCGAGATTATATTTTTTAATTCCATATCAAACATTAATTAAATATTACATAAAACCACCTATACCGTATTTCAACTCATTCAAATAATGCAGTAAACAAACAATTTGGATCTCGATTGCTACATAATTATTTCCCTACATTTAAATATAATCACTTTTCTAGGAACCATAGTTTGTTTTATACAAACATTTTACATCAATTTACCTTGAAAATAATTTCATGAAAAGTACTTTGATGACAAAAATTTTAAACTGTCATTTTTGCTTGTCCTTAAATTATTTTTTCATCCCGCAAATCCGCGCAAAATATAAATAATCTTTTCTGTTAAGAGCTTTTTAGCGGGCGGCAAAGTGATTTGAATTTGGAACTTGGAACTGAATTTATAACATTCATAGAAATCGAACGCAAATAGTATACTACATAAGTATAACGTAATCAGTAGATATACTTACATAATTTTATTGTATTTTGCAAATATAATGAGTTCTACGTCGAATTATGACAGTAACCATGCATTAACTCCTGAATGACTATTAGAAGCTAACTACGTCGTACAAAACTCATTTTTTCTCATAGAAAGTGGATGAAAAGTAGAATATATTAAATAAGAGCAAATTATTTTGCCCTCGGGCGGTGTACTTTGAATCCCTCACTGCGCACAGGATTCTACGTTAGAATCCCTCGCTGAGCTCGGGATTCTATTCGAGAATCCTTCGCTTCGCTCCGTGATTCAAAGTAGCGCCGTGCGTCGCCGTCAAAATACTATTTTGCTCCCTTGTTATACAACCTACTATTTTCTACGACCATTTGGTAATTTGCATACTACATAACCACAAGTCGGAAGAATGGGCGGAGACCCTGATGGTCAGCAATGTGGCTAGATAGCTGAGCCCGCATAGGGCGATGGCCGTTAGGATGATAAGGGGATACCGCACGATCTCAGGTGAGGTGGCACGCCTCCTAGCTGGGACCCCTCCATGGGACCTGGAAGCAAAAGCCAAGGGTCTGCGTCTCGAGAAATCGAGGCCCGGCGGTCCCTGCTCCACTAAGAAAACGTGGAGATATGGAAGGTGCGACTTGAGCAACCAAAGGGGGGATCCGCCACAATCGCGGCCGTCAGACCGGTCATGGACGAGTGGCTGGAGAGAAGAGACGGTGCTCTCTCCTACCGGTTGTCACAGATACCGGGCACGGTAGCTTCGGTAAGTGTCTGTGGCGAAGACACCGGGAATCCATGGCACATGGCACGGCAAGATTAAGCCTATTATAAAAAAATTCAGTCCAGTCAATTCAATTATTAAGTCAATTATTTTAAAATAGCCTTAATCATTAATCTCTTTTATGATTAAGCTAACACGCCATTTTAGATTTACCATCACATTCAAAAAACCCTTACAATTAAAATTTTCAAAATATCTTCGATGTAATAAATTCTTAAAAGTGTTAACCTTACTTGTTGTGTGTGTTTACTTTTTTATTTATCAACCGATTGACATGTAATAAACACTAAATGTTAAGTAAGGCAAACCTCAACACAATAAAGAAAACCGCATTGTAATCGGTTAAGCGGGTACTGAGATTAGCGCCCACAAACGTACAGACGAACAGATATACAGATATACAGACATACAGACAAACAGACAAAAATTCTAAAAATCATTGTTTTGGGTTCTATTGCGTTCATAAAGCCCCCTTATAATATTTTATCTTATTTATCTTCCATGTACAGACAGCGACCTGTTACGATTTTATTATATGTATTGATGATATGTAATAGATAGATATTATATATTTACAATATAAAATTTAAAATACAATACAAAAACACCTTTACACCTAATAAAATAAAGAATGACTAAAATGTCTAAGTCTATTGATTGTCGAACATCACTATTGTAGCGGGTCACCCTTTTTTGTATCAGTGACAGTTGCACTTGTCATTTTACTGACTGAGATTAATAATCCGACTTTATATGAATATTTTATAATAATGTGCAACACAAATTTAATTTCATTCTATTCTATTCTATCAGTAACGAAACCATGTCGACTTTCGGCATACTTAAGTAGGTATGACAGTGACCCACTCATGGAATACAGGAACTTACTGACAGCAAAATACCTACGCTCACAATTTCACATTCTTTAGAAATAATAGAAGCATATTTCACAGATATTTATACTACACTAGAGGACGTCACGCAGTTTCACCCACGTAGCTCCCGTTCCCGTGGGAATACAGTAATGAAATATACCCTATGTTCACCGGAAAGAGTCTAGCTTCCTAACAGTGAAAGAATTTTTCAAATCGGTCCAGTAGTTTCGGAGTCTATTCGATGCAAACAAACAAAAAATCTAATCTTTCCTATTTATAATATAAGTATAGAAAATCTCTTTAAAATATAGTATAGACGAACCATAATTTAAATACTATTTACGAACCTGTACATAACACCAAAAAGTAAATCCAAAAATCACTTCAAATTCCACACAAAAACTGAACTATTTCTAAATTAAATTCGACATTACAGCTTACTGAAACTTGAACCGTCTTTCACAGAATACTGACTACAATGAAATAGGTATCGATTAAGAGCTATATGAACACAAACGATTTTCAACCTTATGATCGTGAGATATGATGCCAAGAAAACAAAAAATTGCTCGCGTTTATAAAAAAAATCTTTGAAACATGTTGTTGGGTTTAAGAAAAAAATGAATGAGAGGATGAAAGAATATGACTTGAGTTTTTTGATGCGTTTAGAATACATTGCGTATAAAGTACATAGTACAAGGTGGTTTTTTTTTCGAATAAGAGCAAATAAGAGTTGTCTAGCTTAAATGATAAAATCTATTAGGGAATTTACTATGTTAACTAAGTCAATACGTAGAAAATAGTTATTTTTAAATTCTTCCTATGTTAAGTTGAACAAATAAACAAAGAGAATAAAATTGTTTGTAAATTAAACTCAGAACTATAATAAACATCAACAAATGTGGCAGATTTTGATATATAGGAAAAGTTCGTTATGAAATGCGAAGCCATGGTGCACAGCTAGTACTGAATAAAAAAAATTGTACTGTTCCACAACACATATCTTGCAAATTTGATTAGTTCCACCCTTCGGCGTCCTTACAGAATATTAAAAAAAAAATTTTAACAAAAAAGAAACCGACTTCAAACAAAACTAAAAACTGAAAAATAAAATTTATTTAGTACAAAGTTAGTATATTCTGATTTATCAGATATCATGAAATATAATACAGAAATCGGTGCCCAGTACTGCCCAGTAAAACTATGTAGGCTTAGGTAGGCATTATTAAGCTCTCTCATAGTCATATTGGCACCGACTTCAGTATTATATTTAATGATATCTGATAAATCAGAATATACTAACTTTGTACTAAATAAATTTTATTTTTCAGTTTTTAGTTTTGTTTGAAGTCGGTTTCTTTTTTGTTAAAAAAATATTTTTCACTGTTTTTAGTGACGTGTAGACTGAAAATCTATCTACCTAGGTGTAAAATTCTCGACAGTACAAATTAATCAAGCCCAAACACAAGGTAACTGCTGTTTATCGTTAGGGAATTCTCTCTACTGTCTGTTGTCTCCATCATCAGATCGTCTCCAGACCTTCATTTAGTCGTACTACTTAAAAGCTTTTAACAATAAAATTTACAAACGCTCTAGATGCCCCTACAATTTTCAAAAGTTAACTTCGATTTCTCCATGATGCCATCATCAGATCCTGACTTCCTTGAAATGGGACCACCTTGGGAGTATGTATTTCCGAACGAAAAAAAAATTTTTCAAATCGGTCCATAAACAACGGAGTTCTGCGCGAACAAACATAAAAAAAAATTAAAAAAAACATATATACGGTCGAATTGAGTAACCTCCTCCTTTTTTGAAGTCGGTTAAAAAAGCCCACTGTACTAAAACAATGTCAGTTCAAAAACCAGCAATGAGCTGCACTCATTTCGAATCGTTCTCAGTTCAAACAGAACGCACCGCCTTTCATATGTGCAACAAAAATAGATCAGCCTGTGAGTATGACGCAAGTGGTTATACGCCGGCTCGCACCGTCTTGATACTTTAGGAAAATAATATATTTATCTCGATGGTACTAAAATAAACAAGAAATCTCAAGTGTTTTATACAGTAGTTTAACTTTCTTTTTCATAGTAAGTAATGTGGCAGACAAGCATATAGCTCACCTGATCGCTAAAGTAACATAACCTATGAACGTTTGCAATACCTATTGCCGTTGAAATGCATAAGGGCAGCCTGCTGTTGAAAGCTTTCAAGTCTCGCCCTACAACATAGAGTGCAAACTCCATACAAATGATTCGTTTACAATTTTGACACCTACACTAAAACACGCTATGTTCGCACAGAGCTTGAATGTGTATGTGGACCAATAAGGCCTAGCAAATGTTTCCTCAAAACACCCGCCATCTATAATGACAACTGTGGCGGGAGTGGGGAAGCTTGGTCAGTGAGGGGCAGGGAGTTGCCTGTTTGTCTGTAATACTTTATCTTTGCTTAACGATTTCTATGTACCACCAACAGTTTAGCGTACCCTCCGAACCACAGAAACTCTGTACCAACTCGTCCACCCGATTAGAATAGTGGATGACTTCATTGATTGACTATGACGAGACTTCATGACGAGACTTCAATCAATCAAATCAGCCTATGGCAGTCCACTGTTGGACGTAGGCCTCTCCCAATTTACGCCACAACACACGGTCTAGGGCCCTCCGCATCCAGTTCCAACCTGCGACCTTTACCAGGTCATCGGTCCATCTGGCGGGTGGACGTCCTGTCCTACCCCACGTATGCCGAGTCACGGTCTGCACTCTAGAACCCGTGTGATCATGGGAGGATATTTGGCCTTACTGTACCGCGCTGAGACGGGTTGGCACAGGGTTTAGTTTCAAATTTTCCCTTTCTGTGCCATGCCATGGCCTCGTCAGTTTATCAGCAGGTGCACCACTCGCAGGTGAGGCTGGCTTGGATCTCGGGGTTGTTTGTAGGGCCCCATCGCACCTACATGACGAGACTTCAGTATGATTTACACCCTTCCGAGTCCGAGAAGTACCCGGGGCCCCCGACGACGCTAGACAGAGAGGTAGTTACACTAGGGAGCGTGTAGTTTTTTAGTCGGTTTAGTTCAGCAAAACATTTCAATTTCCATACGTAAAAAAATCAGCTTTTGGAATTTGCTGCTAAGATGAGAAATCTGAACGTTCGTTTGTTTTGTCATTAGCTTGAACGTTGAAAGTCATTATCGAAGAACTCATTAGGCGCGTAATTTGGCGTCTAGAGGTAGATTTTTGTCGATATGTGGATATTTTTGGAGGTCAAGGTGTTGACACAGATAACTAAAATTTTTGAGCGTTGACAATTTTTTGGCAGAACAGTTTTTAACAAAAAATACTCGATATTTATAAAACACCAATAGGTGCTAATGAAGTTTTTTTCATATACTAACGAGCTGATGCTCACAGATCGCCCGCGTAAAATTTGTTCCCGTTCTCGTTTCCCGTAGGAACTTATTCCCGGGATAAAAAGTAGCCTATGTGTTATTCCAGACTATATTGTATCCCTGTACCAAATTTCAGCCAGATCCGTTCAGCCGTTCGAGCGTGAAAGAGTAACAAACATCTACACTTTTTTTTAACGTGAGGTAAAATCTTCATGGATGCTATGCCGGACTCCTACCGACTCAATAAAACCTTACGTAACGCCCAACAGCTTATGGTTGGGAGCCCCGGGTAAGCCCTCAGAAGGATGTCCCAGAACTGACAACAGACCCACGGCCGCCACTGCGGGGCCTCGCCTAGGGGGGTGGTTCGGGTGCTATCCCGCGTCTTTGGGGGTTTCGAGTGTGATCCCGCTTCTAATCGTGCGTGAATTCCTCACGTCACGCTGCCCTCTTGGGCCTGCTTCTGTAAGGACGGTGAGCAGCCCTCTCACCGTTGTCACACATCCACACTCACAAACTTTCGCATTTATAATATTTGCAAGATGTAAGATATCCAATAGGTGCTATTGAAGGTTTTTTTATGAACTACTAAGGTGGTCAGACAAGCTTACGGCCCACCGGATGGTTAGTTACCGTAGCCTATGGACGTTTGCAACACCAGAGGCACTACACTCACGCTGCCGACTCAGACGTAGTTTGTGACGATCCACTGTTGAAATTCAACCTTCAACTTGGCTTAACGACTGTCATGGTAATGACAACCGGGACAGCATAACGGGCTTCCCGAAGCACGGAAACGCTCTTAAATAAATGTCACAAAGTGGTCAAGTGGTGGTCACCCATCTATAACCGGTCACAGTAAATGTTGCTTACTACTAACAGTGATCGTTTACAGAACACTGAGTCCGCGGGGCCACGAGCGCTTCATTTTCTATACTAATATTATAAAGAGGAAAAATTTGATTGTTTGTTTGTTTGCATCGAATAGGCTCCGGAACTACTAAAACGATTTGAAAAATTCTTTTACTGTTGGGAAGCTACACTCTTTGCGGTGAACATAGGCTATATTTTATTCCCGTATTCTCACGGGAACGGGAACGACGCGGGTGAAACCGCGTGACGTCCGCGCGTCAAAATACATCCGTTCGCGGTTTTACAAGTGTTTAGAACAGCAGCAACATTACTAAAGCATTTTATTTTATCCAAGTTACTCTGTGTTTTCGCCCCTCTCTATAAAATAGAGTGCAGAGGGGCTTATATCGAGACTTTGTCTGTAGTCTGTGACACTGTCGCATTAAACTACGTCACTAGGTCACGTGAATCATCTGTTCAAAGTTTGAAATAAAACAAAAATGACGTCAATCGGATTGAACTTTCACAATAAACGTGTTAGAGAGGGGCAGTCGGGTGAAAACGATTTTACGGCTTCTTGTTTGAATTATACAGGAGTATAATTGAAATACGGTAAAGTAGTGCGTCTCGCGGCGGTACGAAATTTTTAAGTGTCGAGTAACGTGAAATGTAGGTTGACCTAGTTATTAAGTAGGTATTTACAAAATTATTGGGTACTAGCTGAGGCGCGCGGCTTCGCCCGCGTGAAATTTGGTCCCCGTTCCCGCTTCCCGTGGGAACATTTTCCCGGGATAAAAAGTAGCCTATGTGTTATTCCGGACTATACTCTATACCTGTACCAAATTTAAGCCAGATCCATTCAGTCGTTAGAGCGTGATTGAGTAACAAACATCCAAACATCTAAACATCCAAACATCTTCACAAACTTTCACGTTTATAATATTAGTAGGATGCTATACAATACAAATGCGTCGCGAGCTCCTACTGACAAATTGTTAGCAATTGAGTATATAAAATAAAACATGATTTTACATGATATGTAAAATCAATCAGGCGCTTCAAGCCTGAACATAATTATACTAATTATACTAAAGTGACAGGGTCCCCCCCCCCAAGCGGGATAAAACCCGAAAATCCCCCAAAGACGCGGGATAGCACCCGAACCCCCCTTACGTGAGGCCGCAGTGGTAGCCGTGGGTCTATTGGGAGTCCTGGGTATCCTTCCCAGGGGTTACCCGGGGCTCTCAACCGTAGGCTGTTGGGTAGGATACGTGAGGTTTTTTTAGTCGGTATCGGTAGGAGGCGACAGTGTTAGAGACTAAAGGATGACTCACGCTACACCGTGCCGGGTCCGAGCCGAGTGTCGGCAGTAGCACGGTCAACTAAAAGTACTTATTAAAAACTCAAAATTTACTGAATCGACTGAGCTCAAAATTGGACACGATGTACAATAGGATTCAAAGATGGTTTTATACACTTTTATCATAACAACAATAAGAATAAAACAGCTTTAAAAAGTGATTTTACCAATAGATGGCGCTGATCGTTTTTCGATCTGGGAACGCACTAGCTGGGGGCACGCCCACAACAAAATTGGTTCCAAAATGCACTCCACATTTACAAGAAAACCTCGCGATAAAACGATAAAAGCACGAGAAACGTGAATGTGGATATGATTCAGAAATTCTTCGCAAGTTCTCGCCGTGTTCTCCGAATGCGAATTCAATAGAAGTTTTCAGACTCCAACAGAAGACTTCTAGGCGAGATTCTCGTTATGTCAAGGACCTATAAGAATTGATCTTCTATCTAAGTATTTTTTTTAATATTCAGCACGCCAAATTGACGTCGCCACAAGTCTGATGGAAAGCCGTGGCGCATCTAGCGATTGAGGGCCACTTCTGACAGTGGTCCTCAAGTTGGCGGCCTTGTGATGTGCCTCTTCCCGCTCCTCTTAAAGAACCCGGGATTGTAAGATGAGGGAAAAACGTGTGCGGGCAGGTCGTTCCAGGTTTTTACAGTTCGACAGAGGAACGATCTTTTGAAACGCTCAGTTCTGGCGACCATTCTCTCCACTGTGTATGAGTGGCATCTATGCCCGGCACGCGTTGTTCGGGATCGGAAAGGAGAGGGAGGGATCAGGTTTAGGAGATCTTCAGAACACTCGCCGTGATACATTCGGTAGAAAGCAGCCAAGGACGCTATGGTTCTTCGCTGCGCTAACGGTTCGAGGCCTCCCGTCACCTCAGGACAACCAATTATTCGGATAGCACGTCTCTGCATAGCGTCAAGCGCGTCTAGTAAGTACCTCGCAGAGTCATCCCAAAGGTGAGAACAGTACTCGAAGCAGGGACGAATCTGCGTCTTGTAGAGTAAACATCTCTGATGTGGCGTGAAGTACCGCCTCACCTTATTTAGGACTCCAAGTTTACGCGAGGCCAGCCCAATACAACTCTCTATGTAGTTTTTGTGATTGAGCTCACGCCGGACGTCTATACCGAGGATCTCCAGGTTGTCCTTTAGTGGAACCGTAATGCTCTGAAGAGAGGGTAGAGGAAGGAATTGGAACTTCTTAGCTGTAAACGCACACGCCTGTGTTTTTTTAGCATTGAACTCGACCAGGTTGTCTGAACCCCATTGGGCAATGTGACCCAGGTCCCGGTCGAGATCCGCCACGAGTTGCCGTCTCTTCTCCTCCACGTCACCACGCTCCTCCGCTGGACGGCCAGAATAGAGCTCCCATGTAGCGTACTATCATCCGCATAACAATTAATGAATGCACCCAAGGGACAGCATATTGTCATTGATATGCAGAAGAAAGAGAGTTGGGGACAATACCGATCCCTGTGGTACTCCGGCATTTACCTGCAAAAAGCAGGAAGCCTGACCATCACAGAGAACCCGTATACGTCGCCCGTGCAGGAAGCTGGCCAACCAGCGGCATAACTGAGGCGATAAACCATATGCCGGCAGCTTGGAAAGAAGCGACGCATGCCATACCCTATCAAAGGCTTTAGCGATGTCTAGACTAGAGTATGTACCTATTCATTGTTATAGTATAGATACACACTTGGCTAGAAACGCTCGTGACCCCGCTTACTCAGTGTTCTGTAAACGATCACTGTAGTAAGCAATATTTACTGTGGCCGGTTATGGATGGGTGACCACCACGTGACCACTTCGTGACATTTATTTGCGAGTGTTTCCGTGCTTCGGAAGGCACGTTAAGCCGTTGGCCCGCTTAAAATCTTAAATATCGACTGTCTTAAATATCAATTGTGACTGCCCGCTGTTGATTTTTTTCAAGCCGCCCATAAAGGCCTTCAACTTGGCTTAACGATTGCCATGGCAACCGGGAGATTGTCAGTAAAATTTCAACACGGCAATACGGCTCACTACCTATTACGTGGGACAAAATAAAAAAAGTGTGTGTGTGTAAGCTTTACGCGTTTTTGAAGTAAAACTTCTTTGCCATTGACGTCATCAAATGTAATATCAATAGCATTTGATGCCGTCAATGGCAAAGAAGCGGCAATATGTTATATAGATATCATTTATTCAAAATTCAAATAGCGTTACTTCCGTCAGAAAAAAATCTGAGTTACTCCCTAGGTCGCGCTTAAAGAAGTTTTACTTTAAAAAGGTGAAATGTGGTCATATAATATGCCTCTGCTTACCCCTTCGGGGATCAAAGGCGTGATCATTATATGATTATGTATATGTGTGTGAACTCACTTGGCAAGTTTGGACAGCAGGGCGGCGCTCTTCTCCCGCGGCGCCCGGGGCTCCGCCGGCAGGGGCTCCTCGACCGAGAGACTCTTGCGCTCGAACACCTCGAAGCGAGCCTTCACGTCCAGCTGGGACAGCTCGTCTAGTCCAAGGTCTGGTTTGTCTGACGCTGTATATTAATCGGCTTATTAGTTGAAGAAGGAGTGAAAAAAATGACGAGATGTGTATAAATCGATAGTTGACGCTTAATATATAAACTAGGGCTGACTGTAGCGAAAGAAGCATTGCTATGGATGCGTTTGAAATATAAGAATCATATCCATTAGTCGCACAATTTGACAATATAAACTGCCAACGGTACATTCTTCGCTTCAGCCACTTCAGCTTCGCTCGTGACTCAAAGTAGCGCCGTTGCCGTCAAAATACTATTTTGCTCTCTTGTTATACAATCTACTATTTAAGTTGAAATGATGATACGGCGCTAAATATGGATAATTCTTCGTCATTTTTGAAGGGATTTTTTTTCTTTTGTTTTCTTATTTGCCGAAAAAAAAGAAATAATAGGGACATGTGTATTACGCGATTTTATACATTAAAAAAAGATTCATCTCTAGAGACATTTTTCAGGAAGAAAGTAGAGGAATATAATGGAAAATGCGCTACCTATGTTCCCTCCAACTCTTGTAGATAAGTGATTAGCTATGTAAAGCTACTTTTGACACGCAACGGAAACGAGGTTCTTGTTGCACCAAATAGTCTGCCCAACTTCTCAGAAAATTACGTCATTCATGTTTAGACTTATTAGAACATTCTAAGTGTTCATGGTTTTTAGGGTTCCGTACCTAAAGGGCAAAAAACCCTATTTATGAGACTTCGCTGACTGTCTGTCCGCCACGAGACTGTACCCCAGGAACCGTGATATATTTATTTTTTGTACACACATAAACATTATATACAGATAAATACAAGAAAATATAGTACAAAGGGTCTGCTTATTTCTGAATAGAAATCTCTTTCAACAGACCCAAGAGAGAAGAGCGTTATAATATATTTCTGTTGCCGCTATAGCAATAAAACCAGTTTAAGGCCAGTTTTTAATTTTCAAATCAATCACTTGTGATAAATAATAAAAGTGTTCTTACTGTGTCTATGGCTTAAAACTAAGGTAAAATATAAGGATATGCAATAAATACAAACCTCTAACGACATCGGGCGGTAACTCGACAGGGTTGCTCTCGCAGATAATCATTTGATGCTTTCGAGGCGCGGCTGTTGAACAAACGATACACGGTTAGACATTTTTAATAGGTACCGTTTTAAAACAAAAAAATGTTTGTTTAGGATGTAGGTAAAGGTGGTGTAAAGTAGAAGACTTATTCACAAAACGTCGTTATTGCAGAATATCTACCGATCGTAAAATGTCTTTTTGGCACTGTGTCTTTCTCAGAAAGTCTATCTGATAATGTGTCTTTTGCACAATGCCTTTTTCGATAGATATCGAAAAAGGCATTGTGCAAAAACAAAAACAACCATGGCTGCAAAAAAGAAAAATAAAAAGGTATCCACAGCGGCATCGGCGTCCACACTTCAAGTGGACTTTTGCAACATCAGAGGCATGCGCGCGAACATCAACGTAGTCCACCACCATCTTGAAACTGCGAAGCCGACCCTTTTTTTCTTGACGGAGACGCAGATCTCATGCCCGAAAGATACATCTGACTTGATGTACCCTGGCTACAAGCTGGAGTACAACTTCAGGCGGAAAGCCGGGGTGTGTATGTACGTCCGGGATGATGTCTGCTGTCGCCGTCTTACAAGCCTCGAAGACAGGGACCTGTCTACGTTATGGGCGCGCGTGGATCACGGGGGCCACACCCGGATCTACGCGTGCGTGTATAGGTCTCACAGCGGTAATACGGACACAGTTCGCCTTTATGACCACCTGCAGCAATCGACTGACAGGGTGATTGAGCAGTGTCCCTCCGCTGAGATAGTGGTTTTGGGAGATTTCAACGGTCATCATGTTGACTGGTTGGGCTCCCGGACCACCAACTTTGCGGGAAAAGCTGCTCACGAATTTGCCTTGACCTATGGGTTCTCCCAGCTGGTTAAATCCCATACAAGGATACCAGACAAGGAGAACGAGCATAGTGCATTGCTGGACCTTCTGCTGACAACGCGTCCGGACGGATACAACGTTTCGGTGGATGCTCCGCTAGGATCGTCGGACCACTGTGTCGTTCGGACGCATGTGCCTCTCGCAAGGCCTGAACCACCTCGGCCCAAGGAGTGGCGACATGTGTGGCACTACAAGTCAGCAGACTGGTATGGACTGCGAGAGTTCTATGCGTCGTACCCGTGGCGGCGGCTTTGTTTTGCCTCAGAGGATCTGGATTCTTGTGCTGTAGCAGTCGCTGAGGGGATCTTGGAGGGTATGGAATGCTACATTCCCAACCGATGGATCCCTGTAGGTGCAAAAAAGCGACCGTGGTTCAATCGGCTCTGCAGAGAAGCTCTAATACAGAAGGAATCTGCCTACAGAGCTTGGACCACGGCTCGTGCAAATTCAGATCCAAACATCTCTGAGGTGAAACGCAAATTAAATGCCGCCTCGAGGTCCAGTAAAAGAGCAATTGTCAAGGCCAAGTTCGATTTCGTCGGCAGAATTGGCGAACGGCTAGCAGGCTACCCTTCAGGAAGTCGTGAATTTTGGTCGCTTGCCTAAGCTGCCGAGGGAAACTTCTGTCGGTCAGGATTACCACCCTTGCTTAAACCCGACGGTAGTTTGGCCCAGAGTGCCAAGGAGAAAGCCGACCTTTTGGGTGATCTCTTTGCCTCTAACTCGACCATGAGCGACGGAGGTGCTTTACCGCCGGGCATTCCGAGTTGTGGCACTTCCATGCCGGAAGTTAAATTTACACAGCGGAATGTCCGGCGGGAGCTTCAATCTCTGGACGTTCATAAGTCGAGTGGGCCAGACGGCATTCCCGCGGTGGTACTTAAGCATTGTGGTCCAGAGTTGTGTCCGGTACTTACACGTCTTTTCACACTTTCCTATTCTATGCAACAAGTCCCGGCGTCGTGGAAGATTGCGTATGTTCATCCTGTACCCAAGAAGGGTGACAGAACCGACCCGGCCAATTACAGGCCTATAGCCGTCACCTCCCTTTTATCCAAGGTGATGGAGCGTGTAATTAATACACAGCTCCTGGGGTACCTTGAGGAACACGACCTGCTCAGCGACCGGCAGTACGGTTTCCGTCACGGTCGCTCGACGGGCGATCTTCTTGTGTACCTAACACACCGATGGGCGGCGGCTATCGAGAGTAAGGGTGAGGCTCTAGCTGTGAGCCTCGACATCTCTAAAGCCTTTGACCGGGTCTGGCACCGTGGTCTTCTTACGAAACTGCCCTCATATGGACTACCCGAGAGATTATGCGGATGGGTGTCCAGCTTCTTGGCCGGTAGAAGCATCAGGGCCGTCGATGACGGCAGCTCTTCAGACTGCATGGCTATAAACGCTGGAGTACCGCAAGGCTCAGTGTTGTCCCCTACTCTGTTTCTGCTGCATATCAATGACATGTTGTCTATTGACGGCATTCATTGTTATGCGGACGACAGTACGGGGGACACTTGTTACACGGGCCGCCCCGGTATCTCTCGGGACACAGTGGAGAAAAATCGTGAACAGCTTGTGTCTGAAATCGAGGCTACTCTTACTAGAGTGTCCGATTGGGGTGGACAAAATCTTGTCCAGTTCAACCCTTCCAAGACACAAGCGTGTTTTTTCACCGCTAAGCAAACCCCAATTACTGTAGCGCCGCAATTTCAGGGCACATCTCTTTCCATCTCCAAAAGTATAGGGATCCTTAGTGTTGAGATCTCCAGTGACGTTCAGTTCCGTAGTCATTTGGAGGACAAGGCTAAGCTGGCGTCCAAAAAGCTGGGTGTGCTCAACAGGGCGCGGCGGTACTTCACTGCGGCGCAAACACTGCTTCTCTATAAGTCGCAAGTGCGGCCGCATATGGAGTACTGCTGTCACCTCTGGGCGGGAGCACCTGAATATCAGCTTCGTCCATTTGACTCGGTGCAAAGACGAGCTGTAAGAATTGTCAACGATCCTGTACTTACAGCTGGTGTGGAACCTCTTCGCGACAGGAGAGACTTTGCCTCCTTATGCGTGTTCTACCGCCTGTACAATGGTATGTGCTCTGAGGAATTGTTTGATATGATGCCTACGTCTACGTTCTATCATCGCACCGCTCGCCACAGACAGGGAGTTCATCCTCACACTCTGCGTCCGGTGCGTTCTAGCACGGTTAGATCCGATAGGTGTTTTCTTCCGAGCACGCTTAGGTTGTGGAATGACCTCCCTGCCTCGGTTTTCCCAAACGCCTACAGTAGGTATGGGGTTCTTCAAAAGGGGTCTTAGAAGGTTTTTACAGGGTCGGCAGCGCGAGTGTGGCACCTCTGGTGTTGCAAACGTTCATAGGCTGCGGTGACCACCGGTCCTTCTGGTGGGCCGTATGCTTGTCTGCCTTAGTGGTATAAAAAAAAAAAAAAAAATATCGCAATAGCAGCATTAACCAATGCCACGTGAAAAATATTGATTTAGTGATTTATAGGTAGGGATTTGACAACATTCAAAAATGTGTATTTTCCAAAATTTTATGAATGGGTCATAGCGTAGAGAAGAAAAACTCGAAATAAAACCCAGGGTGTGGGTGTGACCTCCCAAATTAGCAGAAGCCTGTACCTATCGTTAAAAGGGTGCTTGGTAGTTTACGAAAAAGAATTAAGCGCTGGTAGACGGCTCAAAATATAACTGCCATTAAATGCCACTGCCAAAAAATAAAGACTAGCAGACCTCATGCGATTTCACCCGCGTAGCTCCCGTTCCCATGGGAAAATAGAAATAAAATATAGCCTTTGTCACCCGATGACAGTGTGTAGCTTTCCAACAGTGAAAGAATTTTTCAAATCGGTTCAGTCATTTCATCGCCTATTCAATGCAAACAAACAATCAATCAAATATTTCCTCTTTATAGTATTAGTATAGATGAAGATCAGTGGACTGTAGTCTAATAAATTAGTTTGTTTGATGGTTTTTTTAACGTGAGGAAAATCCTACATGGATGCTATGCCGGACTCCTACTGACTAAAAACCACACGTATCCTACCTAACAGCTTACGGTTGGGAGTCCCGGGTAAGTCCGAGGATGTCCCCAGGACTTGTCTGATAGATTGGTCCGTAACAATTCCTGTGACGTCACGTCACGTATTCGCCCATATAAAAAGACCGACAAGAGGTCGTGGCACCCTCTCACTACTACGGCTGTTCCACAGGTGATGTACTTGTCTCCATCATCACATTCATCACCTCGTGGCTGGATCTGGTGGTCTAGGACCTTAAGAACCCATCTCCCTATCTTGCTCGCTAAATTATCTTTATTGGAAACTAGCTGATGCGCGCGGCTTCGCCCGCGTGAAATTTGGTTCCCGTTCCCGCTTTCCGTGGGAACATTTTACCGGGATAAAAAGTAGCCTATGTGTTATTCCACTATACTCTAGCCCTGTGCCAAATTTCAGCCTGATCCGTTCAGCCGTTAGAGCGTGATTGAGTAACAAACATCCAAACATCTTCACAAACTTTCACATTTATAATATTAGTAGGATTAGTAGGATAGGATTATAGTAGGAAGTAGGATTGTAATAAAAGTAAATAAACTGCAGTATTGTACCAACCATCAGTGTTTATAATTATCTCCTTGGTAGGTCTACCTGAATTTGCGTATGATAAGGTGGCTGGCCCACCTATCACGTTACACTCCATACAATTTTCTTTCACTCCAAACAAACTTACCATCAGTCTCGTCGTCTCCATCGACTGGCTTAGGCTCAAACAACTGCTTGAAGTGTGGCTTGCAGTACAACGTGGTGTGGTCACTTTGAAACGTCTCCACTCTGCAACAAATATATTTAGTCACTAGTTACTCTCACAACTTCGTTTACGTCACAGAAGAGAGAGAGAGAGAGAGAGAGAGAGAGAGAGAGAGAAAGAGAGAGAGAAAGAGGGAGAGCAAGAGTAAGTAAAGTAAAGTAAAAGTAAAAAACTCTTTATTGTACACCAGGAATAACATATGAACAAAACAGTTAAAATTACACTTATTGGCATACCAATTGGCGACCTTATCGCACAAGGCAATCTCTTACAGGCAACCTTTTTTATGGAGATTGTAGGATGTGGATTTTGTAAGGGCAGTTTGGTGTACATTACTTAAGGTTACAAATAATAATATATGAAACATTTATAATACTACTTAACCTATACATATATATAGCTTACACTACAGTAACAATATATATAATACATATATATATATATATATATATATATATATATATATATATATATTATATTAATACCTTATTATAATAAATACACGAATATAATAATATTGTATTTTAGGAGACCTACTAGCAGACTACATGCAGGCATTGACACGTAGATAATAGTTTCTGACTAATCCCTTGAAGGTGTGCAGCGATTGTGCACGTCGAATATTCACTGGCAACGCATTCCACAATCGAACTGCTTGGATAGTGAACGAATTGTCCATAAAATTTATGGTGTGGGCATATTTAATGTCAAATTCTCCGATGACCGTAAACTTCTAGAGTGGTGACATTCATGAAACTAAAGCGTTTCTTTAGGTATAAAGGAGTAACAGGATTAAAAAGGATACTATATAATAAGGAGAGGATGTGAGCATTCCGGCAAGAGAAAGGTTTATATAGACGGTTGAAATGTTTCTAATTTCTGAAGTGAACAAATTTCAATATTGGGGGGGTTTGTACATACGTACATACATACATACATATGGTCACGCCTTTATCCCCGAAGGGGTAGGCAGAGCCATATTATATGCCCACATTTCACCTTTCGTATAATTTGTCCCACGTAATAGGTGGTGAGCCGTATTGCCATGTTTAAATGGACAGGCGCAGGTTGTGACAGCCTGCTGTTGAAATAAAGCCTTCAACTTAGCTTAACGACTGCCATTTTACTGGCAACCGGGACCAGCGGCTTAACGTGCCTTCCGAAGCACGGAAACGCTCAAATAAATGTCACAATGTGATCACATGGATGGTCACCCATCCATGGACCGGCCATAGTGAAAGTTGCTTACTGCATTGATCGTTTACAGAACATTGAGTCCGCGGGGCCACGAGCGCTTCCTTTTTGCTTTTGGGGGGGTTTGTAAACCCACAATAATGAAATTGCTACAAAATAATAATGTACAGTATATCGCCTGTGTCGACATCGGCAACTTGCGTGTCTGAAGAGCTTCTGGTGTTGCAAACGTACTGGAACCAATCATCTGGTAGGCCGACAGCGTGTCTGCTACCTTTAGTATTTTAAATGTGAAGTGAATATTTCTTAGGCCGATTCAGGCATTTTTGTATGAGAAAAATCTTGAAATTGGGAACATTATGCAAACCGACACCTCGAAACTGATACTGTTAAAGTCGAGCCCCAGGATCTTGGATAACGAAACTCGAATCTCGATTTTGAAAAAAAAAACGACTGTTCAAAAAGTAATTGTTCAAATTTTCACTTCAGTCGCACTTCCGAAGTACCACAGTTTCTTTTTTAATTTGCTGCTACAATTTTTTTTAACGTGACAAAATCCTACAGCTACAGGGATGCTATGCCGGACTCCTACCGACTAAAAACCTCACGTTTACTAGCTATCGTTTGGGAGCCCCGGGCAAGCCCACGGAAGGATGACCCCGGAGCTACTACTATTGTATTGTAGGTGATACTTACGTGAGTTGCTTATTGCACTGCACACATCTAAAGCACTCTTTATGCCAGATCCTCTTCTCAGCCTTGATCCGCTCCATAGCATACACAGGCCTGTTGCATTTCTGGCATTGAGGGTTCGAGTCAGCATCGGAAGACGCCTTCAGCTTCTTATACAGCTTTTCTGAACTTTTCGACTGGAAAAGATATTGAATAATTTATGAAAAAATGTGTAAGATATCTTCATTTTGCGGTGATGCGTGACGTCAACGCATCGAATGGACAAAACGACAAAACACCCAGTCTAACTACAGAACTTCGATATTGCCAATTGGTTGAGGAGGTCAGATGGCAGTTAATATCAGGTTCTGCCTTATCTCAATTAGGATGGAAATCCGTCCCCAACTGGGTTAAGAAAGGTGGGTCGCGTTGTGAACTGGTGGTAATTCTTTGGTTTATATTCAGGACGTTTTACAAGTGCTTCTGTATATGCCTAAGTGAAATAAATTTATTTTCCTTTGTTCGTTTGTTTGCTCGGTGGATGATGATAATGATATTGTGGTGATGTCATGTTGCATACAATCGTCACCATTTTCTTACAACACTATTGTCTTCGAATATTTAATAATCATTATCAGTGCGTGATGACATAAATACCCTATTTTCTGGTCTGTGCCACTGATACCTTCGCGACCCAAGCCGGTCTCACCTGTAACTGGTGCATCTACTGAGTAACGGACGAAATCGTTAAAGGGAAATTTGAAAATGGCCGGCTTTGCCAACGATTATAATAATTATGACCTGAGCTAACGGTTAGCAGCCCCGGGTAAGTCCTCGATGGTAGGATACCCCAGGACTTCCAACAGACCCACGCCTACCACTGCGGCCTCACCTCCCTGTGGAATCCTTCACGTCACGTCTTGTCGTCTAGGGCCTGCTTCTGTTAAGACGGTAAGCAGCTCCCTCATCGTCCTCAGGCCCGCTACGATGACCACTTTCAATCAGTAGACCGTATGATTGTAAGCCAACTTATAGGCATAAAAATAGAGCGATGGTGATACTTGACAAACTGCGAATACTCCACAAAAATGATATAGTCTTGCCAGACCCGCCATGACCTTCAGACAACTTTTATGACTAGTTTCAATAAAATATCAAACCAAACTTACCACAGAAATAGCTGCTTCATCCTTATGCCGTCTAGACTTGCTCTTCTTCTTGACCTGCCGCTGCTCCGAGACCTGGACGTCCTGGTAACTCCTTTGGACTCTTGACTCTGTCTGGATAAGGGTCTGAGACGACTCCATGGTCGAGGTAGCCGTGGCTATTGTCGTCGCCATTGTTTTGCGTTCTGAAAGGAAGAAAATACATTTTGGGGCAAATTTCGAAGTAGGTACCTTGGGTGCGATGGGTGCTTTACCGAGACTTTCAGGACCTAAGCCAGCCTCACTTAAAAACTGCTGATTAACGGACGAGGTCATGGCGAGAGAAGGCACAATCGAAACAAAATTCTGAATTCGTCTGGGCAGCGTACTAAGGCAAATCATGCTCCCAATTTTTTATTCGGAGAGTCCCACGTCCAGCAGTGGACTACGATTGTCCTGGGACATCCTTCCGAGAAGCCCTCGGAGCCTCGGAGCCCGGGTAAGCTACCCGGGGCTCACAACCATAGGCTGTTGGGCGTTACGTGAGGTTTTTTAGTCGGTAGGAGTCCGGCACAACATCCGTGAGGATTTTCCCTCACGTAAAAAAAAAATCCAGTAAATTCGTCGTATGAGAGAGGAGTATTCAGGTAAAACCCAGTTGGCCAGGGATCGTTTAAATCACTACACCATCCGTGCAATATTAGAAAGTGCTTATTCATTTCAACGTAGTACATCTGCATATTTCAGCGATCGTGCAGTGGAAATAGAGCTAAACTAATTACACCATACCTTTGGTGATTTTTAATAGCGTTCAGTGCATTTTTTTTTAATTTTTATGAATTTCTGTTACGCTGGTTACTGCAGCTATATTATTTTTGTTTTGACTGGATTTCTTTGCTTAAGGTAGACTTTGAAACTTCATTAATAAGTGACGAATACCGCGGAAATGCTGGTCAGCGGAGGTCAGAGTTAAGGCTTGTATATTCGAAAGAGACTCATCTTGGGTGAAGTTTATACTAGGAAATATTCTTCGATTTTATCTGATAAAACTATATTATTGTCGTTTATTAGATACTCTTGCTTTTTTAACGTATCAAAACACGATTAGGAATACTTTGTTCGATCGAAATCGCTCTCGAAAAATGAGAAATATTGCAAAATGTTAACAAGTAATGTACTTTTTTTTATCTAAATAAATGAGTTTAATTCTCATAAAAACTTGTCATAAAATAGGTATAGGTCTTTAGAACAATTATTTACGTATAGATTTTTTCTTAAAACCCCTCAGATTTTATAAAAGTAATATAATGTATTAGAATCGAATGAAATCCGGCAAAAGCGTACGCTGCAATCGTTCGAATTGCCTTAGGATTTGTCAAGGTCGAACTTGCAGCCTTAAATGAGGCAAGAATTCGGTAGCATAGGCTAAATTCTACCTGCTTGAATTTTCTTTCAAGGTTTTCCAATATTTACATGAAAAATTATGTATTACGACAATACCGGGTGGTTTCTTTATCCATTAAAAAGTTCAGCCGGAACCTAACACGTATCAATTATAATAACTATGCATAAGTTGTTATTCCACAATCCAAGGTCGATAATGCCGGTAAAGTGGCACCCAAAAATCCCAAAAAAAAATAGACTTTCCATCAGTCTGGTGGTCATTTGCCGAGAAAAATATTAATTAATACCGAATCATAAAGTGAGCAGGAATATTTTACTTTAGCTTGTACAAAGTAAAACTTAGGCACAGCTTACGGATTTAATAACATGAACCACATATCTAAATACAAGCTTTTTTTAAATATTATACTTAGTTCAGTTTTCCAACAGTGTCGTCTTCCTCAAATAAGCTAATAGTTAATCAATATTTATTCTAACATCAAAACTACGAAAGAAACTTGCGAAATAAGTCAAATCATTGTTCCAGCTCTGGATTCAAAGATGGAGATCTCAGCTACCACTGCTAATTTCTTTACTTACTAATATTATAAAGATGAAAGATTTTATTGTTTCTTTGTATGTTTGTTTGCATTGAATAGGCTCCGGAACTACTGAACCGATTTGAAAAATTCTTTCATTATTGGGAAGCTACACTATTCCTGGGTGTCACTGGCTATATTTTATTACCGTATTCCCACGGGAACGGGCACTACGGGTACGGTGAAACCGCGTGTTACCCGCCAGTCAAATTTTATAAGTATTTATTGTAATTATTTGTTACTGTAGATAGGTATAACACAAGCACATTCAATGAGCCAAAGCGTGAGAAATCCTACTGAAAGTCTAAAAAACCGGCCAAGTGCGAGTTGGACTCGCCCATGAAGGGTTTCGTAGCAGCAAGTAACATAATATAAAAGTTCTTATAGTTCGTTGTAACTTTGATTGATGTTTTAACACGTTCGCAGTGGTAGTGATTTTTCTAACCGAAAATTGCGGTTTATGTCGTATTAAAAAAAACTACCAGCTCTATCTCATTCAAACCAATTTTCGTTGGTAGTTTTTATGGCAATGTACATCATATATTTTTTTTAGATTTATCACTTTCTTAGTTTAGAAGTTAGAGGGGGGGGGGGACACTCATTTTTCGACTTTGGAAGTCCCTCTTGCGCAAACTATTCACTTTAGAAAAAAATGATACTAGAAACCTCAACAGCATTTTGGAAGACCTATCTATAGATACCCCACACGTATGGGTTTGATGAAAGTAAAAATTTTGAGTTTCAGTTCTGAGTATGGGGACCCCAAAAATTTACTGCTTTATTTCTAGTGTTATATAAGAATCTTAATGCGGTTCACAGACTACATCTAGTTACCAAGTTTCAATAGCATAGGCCGTATAGTTTCGGAGAAAAGTGGCTGTGACACACGGACGGACGGACAGACAGACAGACAGACAGACAGACATGACGAATCTATAAGGGTTCCGTTTTTGCCATTTGGCTACGAAACCCTAAAAACAAATAAACTTCCGACTTTGTATAATTAGCATTTTGCATAGTAATTTGTTTGAACAAATTTTCACAAGTCACTATAATTACAACTTATTCACCATAGACACGAGCAATTACAACTTTCCAAAATGTTAATTCAATAAGCCAAAATTACATTCTTTAATGGCCATTTCATAAACAGTAAAAGAAAATAAACCTACCGAAAGACAGTGGTGCCATGATACGCATTATGCACTCTCGATTTTAAACACTTTTTCCACAACTATAGAACACAATTCGGAATGAACACTATCACAGACACGAAATAGCAGTGCGGTCTACTCGACTGCTTTCTTTTCACTGAGGTAATTTGCCCGAATTTTATGTTATTTATACGAGAATGTATGAGTAAAGTATATTCGGTCAGATTGAGTCATGAAAGTACTCGTCATACAAGTCTGTGAAGTCTGTCATTTTCGATATTTGCGCCAATTACTTGGTCTAATGTACCTCATCATCGTTGCAACCGATTTGGCGCCCAGCTGGGCAGGCCTATCCCGAGGATCGCCACAACCGTTCGGTCTTGTGGCGCCCGCATCCAGCAAGCTCCCGCGACTCTTATCAGGTCATCTGTCCACCTTACGGGAGGCCTACCCACTCTGCGTTTTCCGGTACGTGGTCGCCACTCAAGAACTTTTCGGCCGCATCGGCCATCAGTTCTATGTGTGATATGACCAGCTGACGGTCACTTAAGTCGGGCCACTATGTCGGTGACCCGGGTTTTCTTTTAGATTGCCTCGTCGAAGGAACACTCCGATCATAGTCCTCTACATTGCCCTCTGAGCGACAGTCTCTTACTTATACTGATGTATCTATCAATATCAAAATCAGTAAATAAGTATGTAATGAAACCGGGCTCCATGACGGGAGCCTAAGGACGGAGAATAGCTCACCGTCCTTACAGGAGCAGGTCTAAGACCAGCGGCATAAAGTGAGTTTCACACACGCCTAACGTCCAAAGAAGCGGGACGACACCCGAACCAACCTCCTGGGAAGCAGTACAACGCACGAACCCTTAGGCGAGGACGCTGTGGTATGTTTTTTTATACCACTATGGTGGCAGACAAGCATATGGCCCACCAGATGTACTGGTGGTCACCGCACCCGTATGTACATTTCATGTAGAGCGTAACCGTACGTAACAGAATTTGAAGGTTACGGTCACAAGTTTATATAAACGTTAGAAATGTTTCCGTATCGCTTATTAGCCAAACATTCAAAGCCTTTCAGCATCGCACTACCAAAGGCTGATTTGATTGTTTGAAACTGCCTTGCCGGTACAAATATGGTGATTACTAGAGTACCTAGGTAATAGCAGCTAGACAAAATAGCTGATAACCCTTTTATTTATGAAATGGCTGTTAACTCCTCTAACTAAACTAAAGCGTTTGTATCAAAGGTGTTTGGGATGTCGTTACAACAAGAATCCTCCTCCATAGACCTCCTGACGCAACCACCACAGCCACTTGGGTGCTGGAAGCAGCTATGAAGGTTCTTTTTCAACAACGTCGAAGGCAATTAGTATTTGACCAATGTGTATTTTGATTACTTAAAGCAAAGCCTCGTTTGTTAGACATTAGCAGCATTTTCATCAGCTTACAGATGAAATAGGTTTGATCAAAGACGGCAGAAACATGTTACGGTAAATAGTCCAAGGTGAGATATATATATATTGTTGGATTTCTTAACACGTAACATCAGAAATAGAGTCACATCAATAGAATATTCTGACTATTGTGTAAAGAAACGTAATTTACTAAAACGAGCTTTGATTCATGTACCTACGTAGGTAATAAAAACTAATTTAGTATATGAGCAAGACTTGCAAAAAAGGGGGTGTAATGTGGGTGTGGATTACGAAAATGGGATAGCTCACTTAGACCAAAATAGGTTTTTTTTAAAGGAATAGTTCTTGCACGTGCATGTGTTCCATTAAATACTCTTTCCTTTAGTTTACACTTAGATTGTGGTATGTATGTACATACATACTCCATAACTTGGTTCTCGAACGTCTACAGTATTAGGTATTTGAAGAGGGGTTTCCGAAGACTTTTGCAGGGTCAGCTGCAGAATCATAGTCCGATTTACGCCGAGTTAAAGCAAAAATTGGCAATTTAAAAACAATTTATCATCGTTGAAGGTAAACAAACAGCTGAGGCAGAGAAACAAGTAAACGATGTGAAAGTGAAGAAAATGTATGTTTGTCGTGCGTATTTTTGGCGCTATTTCAATAAAATCACCGCAGTTTCGAGTTTATGTTACGAATTTACGATGGCTTTTGCTGAGTAATACATGATTATGCGAAAACATGTTTCGAATAATCATTGAACACTTTTGACTTGTAACTTTATATTCCCCTATATTTTTTATACTTAGATATTTCTGATTTTGTAAGGCCGTGCTACATAAGGGTTTCTTTTTTACGTGCTATGCCGAACTCCTACCGACTAAAAAACCTCACGTAGGTATCCTGCCTAACAGCCTACCCCAGGACTCCCAACAGACCTACGGCTACCACTGCGGCCTCGCCTAGGGTTCGGGTGCTATCCTGCGTCTATGGGGGGTTTTTTTTGGTGCCATCCCGCTTCTTAGGGGGGGGGGGGGGTGTGAATCCCTCACGTTTCGCTGTCAACATAGCGGTATATACGATGTCTTTTTTCTCGAAAGGCATAACCATCGTATCGGGCTCCTGGTAGTAGGTAGTGCTAATTAACCGTATGGTTTTGGTCGGTAAGAGTTCGGCAGAGCATCCATGAGGCCGTAAAAAAGGCTTATTTAGTGCAAACCTATTGAGGTAACTGTACTGTAGTCCATACTAGTCCATAGATGGTATGTAACACCAGATCTTCCTGGTTGTAAGAAATCGAAATCAATTACTTGCCCGTTTCTTTTTAGATTGATTCTGTTTACCTTATACCTACATACTAAGCATTTTCTTTACTCATAAATATAGCTACATTAAATTGTGCTTTACTGTGAAGACTTAGTTATGATGTGAAAGATTGCTCTTTATTTTATTACTTAGCTACTTATTTAAAGTTCAGAAGTGTACATCTTAACACCATTATAAAAATATATCGAGTACTAAAGAATCTATTAATGGTTCTACGTAAACGGATTTCTCAATCAATCCAATCAACAGAATGAGATCAAATTCAGATAGTCTGGTAAACAAAATATCTCTATCAAACATAATATTAACACAAAATAACCAGGTTTTTGAAAAGATATTATTCGTAGTATATTTATACAGGCAACATTTATAGGTTAGAACATTCCCGGGCGGCCGGTGAGCAAAACAAGAGCACGGCAACACTAAAAAGTCAATTTTCTATATTTAGGAACGTCCCAATTAATACTATGGCCAATGAAACCCGACTCCTAGCGTTGTTCCCTCAAATTGTTGATAGAAAAGGGGTAAAAGAGGATGAAGGTATGTTGGAAATGTTAATATTTTGGGATATTCTCACACAACAGCATGTAGCCCAAACAATCTCAGCTTGTGCTAAGAGTACTCATAAATATTCATACCTATTGCATTTTTGCTGCATTTTGACTGCCTCTGTGGCGCAGTCGGTAGTGATACCGCCTGCGGCGCTGGAGGTCGTGGGTTCGATTCCCACCGGAGACAAATATTTGTGTGACCCATAAATGTTTGTCTCAAGAGTGGGTATTTCTATGTATAATATATATGTATTTAAAAATTATATAAGTATTAATATCCGTGGTCTGATACCCATAACACAAGCAGGTTATTCCTAGCTTTCTTTGGGATCAGATAGCGTTGTGTGAAAAGTCTGAGAATATTTATTTTTTATTTATTTATTTTCGGAATGCTATAAATTTTCGTGATGCGTACGTGCGTGTGTTGTGTTCGTCTGCACTATTTGGTTGTGCCACGATAAGTTCAAACGGCTTGGATGATTATTGCGATGAAGATAATATTACGAGTATTATTGTGATATTGCTGAGGAAGGTTTCGATCGGAACAAGTCAGGTTAAATATTATCAGGCTTGACCAGGTCAACCAGAAGTGGAAGTAAATTGCTAAACCGCTAATGGCTGAAATGCAGGAGTTCGAACGGCTTCATGCCTTATTCTAACCCCAGCTAATTTCTAAAGGCATGTATTTAAATCGATATCTGTTTATTCCCTTTTTCCGAACAAAATATTTCAAAGTTAAACCAAAAATACTGACTTGCACACTAAATAAACCAAATTCATTATACTGTTTAATGGTATTTGCAGAACTGTTTTACTGAACGAATAACTATTTTCAGACTAGTATATCTAAAAATTCCATTGTTCAACAAAAATATGAAAACTTTTTAAAAGAAATCTATCGCCTAATTTACTTTTAGGAACATCGTTTATTCTAAGTAAAACCTCAATTTAATCAGTTGCCTCTACAAAATTAAATTCTATTGATTAAAAAAAATAAAAGTCTAACCTAACCTAACCTATTCCGTTATAAGATAGTACTATTTAGAGTGCAAGTTAGTATTTTTGATATGCAATTTGTATTTCTGTTTCACAAATCATATATTCGATGTACGAACCACATTTTTGGTGTGAGTTCGATTAAAAAGGTCATCTCGTTCTGAGTAATATTTAAGTTTTTTAAGTAGGACATGTTTAGTTAATCAATTGGTTTTTTTGCACAGCATTTAATTTTCTGGTTTGCATTCAGTAAATTAGTGGAGTCACCTAGTGTGCAGAAAAATTAAACAGAGGTGCATTTAAAAATATCCCATTTCTAAATACCTACATTATAAGTTACTACTACTTACCTAGAAAACATCCTAACTCATAAACCAACATTTGCACATACCACAAATATTTGTTTCAATGGTATTTGAGTTGTGAGATTTGTCAGTAAATCTATTATTGGATACGATAAAAGCTGTTTATAGAAGAGTGATGTTTCGTAAGAGACAAAAATACGATGGTGCCACACCAGTTGGCAGTAGGATATATGCTGTGTGTCGCAAACTGGCATAGACTATCGTGACCACTTTTGATCAGGATCAGATGGGCTGTATGTTCGTCTGATGCCACCTTAGTGGTAAGTAACTACTTACTTAGACTATTAATTATCTCCAGTGGCGTGGAAAATCAGCGCTGGGGATTATAAAGTCGAATTTTTAATTAAACGAAGTCAATTGACAGCAGCTCATGTCATTTCTTCATACAATGTTGCTTAATTTGTATGACGAAGTGACATTAGCTGCTGTCAATTGACTTCGTCTAATTAAAAATCCGACTCTAGATATCTGTAGCATAAGCTTAAACTGCGGACTTAGACACACACATTCTGCACTAACAATAGGTGAGATTTTGTAAATATGTAAGGATAGTTGAAGCTTGTAAGTTTGCAGTCTTTGTGTGTGTTTAATAAACGTATTTTCTTTCATTTTTTATAAAAAAATTGTAACGGAATGAAGATACATACATACATACATAATATCATGCCTGTTTCCCAACGGGGTAGGCAGAGACTATAGCTTTCCATTTGTTACGATCCTGACACACAACTTTCGCTTTTTCAACTTTCATGAATGAAGATGCATGTAAGAAAAAAAGAGAATGAAGTATATAGAAGTAGAAAGAAAAGAAGTAAGTTAAGAAGAGTGCAATACAAAACTTGTATCCGCATATTTCGGAGCCCTCAATTTCGAAATATTGCAAACTGCAGAAATACCTTCATTCACACAATTCATTTATAGGTGTTTATCTATAGTTTAATTGTCGATATAATCATAAACCAAGATACTATTTTCTACATGTGAAACTCCCATATTGAAGCTATGCCAAACTCTTGGCGACAAAAACCACGGTGCACATGACTACCTAGTCTGCCTACGGTCAGGAGCCCCGGGTAAGCCCTTGAAAGGATATCCCAGGATAACAAAACCCTTGGCGACAAAAACCTCGGTGCACATGGCTGCCTAGTCTGCCTATGGTCAGAAGCCCCGGGTAAGCCCTCGAAATGATATTCCAGGATAACAGAACCAGTTCACTATAGTATAAAACAAAAACTTTATCATTCACATAGAAAGAACTGGCACACCAGCCATACAAAGTTTTTCAAACAAAACAAAGTTGAATGAAACGTGTTGTATCACACTGATACAGTGGGCAGTTCTCGGAAGCCGCTGTTCGGGTAATTTGTAAAGATTACGGTTAGCAGTAATGTCGGTCAAACGGACATTATAAACACCATGCGGTAACTCGATAGTCTGAATAAAAATTCGGAAGACAATCGTAGTAGGTTTACGATTTTGTTCAATTTATTGATTTAGGCCATTTTTCCCAGTACCGTAGTGTTCTAGAAATTTGCAAGTTTTTCAGGGGTTATCCTTTCGACGGATTACCCGGGACTATCCGCTGTGGGCAGATGGTAGAGCACTATGTGGTTTTAGAATGTAGGATTAATGAGGTTAAGCATTAATGAGGACTACCACACGTGAAAAAATAGCAGCGCAGTATGACTTGAAGGCCAATTAAGCAAAAATTTGGGTGTGGAGGCCGTAGGGCTTTTGGAATCTTGCTGTGGCCGTGAACGTCCAGCACTGGATTACCATAGGTCATAGTAGGGTTTGGTTTTTTGTGTACGAGGGTCATTTGAAAAGTTCTTAGCCTAACCTACTTAATGAAACCACATGATTTATATTTTATTTTTATTTTTTAACATACTCTCCTCCGAGCTCAAAACACTTTTTCAATCGAACCGGTAAGGCTTCGATACCTGTTTTAAAAAATCTTCGTCTAACTCCTCAAAATACGCGTCTACGGCGGCTATGACCTCTTCATTTGTACAAAATTATTTACCACCTAAAATTTTTTTCAGTTTTGAAAATAGGTAAAAGTCGGACGGTGCTAAATCCGGTGAATATGGGGGATGGGGTAACAATTCATACCCACACTGATAGATTTCTGCCATGGATTGTACAGAGGTGTGAACGCGCGCATTGTCCTGATTAACAAGACCTTTCTTCTCAATAAACCGGGACGTTTTTCTTTTATTGTTTCTCTTAAACGACGCAGCAAGTTGCAATAATAATCGGAGTTAATTGTTTCACCCTTTTTTAAATAATCCACCAGAATTATAAAACCGATGCCATAACTTTTCCTGCCGATAAAACCACCTTGGCCTTCTTTGGGGTGGGTGATTCTACTCTTTTCCATTGTTTTGACTGTTCTTTTGTCTCTGGTGTATTATGGTGAACCCAAGTTTCATCCATGGTTATAAATCTTTCAATAAATTCTAGTGGATCAGCTTCATATAACTCTAAACAGTCGCGGGAAGTTGTGAGTCGGTTGCGTTTTTGTTCGACTGAAAGCAGCCGCGGTACCCACCGCGCAGACACCTTAGAAAATCCAAGTACAGTAGTAATTATATTATGCGTTCGCTCAGAAGAGATGCCTACAGTCTTAGCTATCTCTTCGACATTCAATCTTCGATCAGATAAAATTAAATCACAGATTTTTTCTTTATGTTCATCAGTGGAAGCCGTGGAAGGCCTGCCACTACGGGGTTCATCTTGAATTGTCTCACGACCACGTTTGAACTCTGCCACCCAGTTTTTAACCGTCGCATACGAAGGAGCAGATTCACCCATAGTAGCAGACATGTCTTCATGTATCACTTTTGGAGTTAAACCTTTCAAATTCAAGTACTTAATCACTGCACGATGTTCAATTTTGTCCATTTTCAAAAATAGCTCCGACTTCACTTACTGTATCGTGTGTAAATAAATAAATGAATCGTTATAGATAAACTAAACTGTGCATACTTGTTACTATATAACCGATATAACGTAGCTACAAAATGAGGGTAGTTATAAAATTTATTAACGACTCCAACTATGTTAGGCTAAGAACTTTTCAAATGACCCTCGTACATTAGGTATCTACTGATTGATTTTTTGAATGATAGAAACTTGTGTGATAGAAATATGTTGTCTACAGAGGTGCTACCTGACGTCTGTGGTTTTAGTTTTTACGCTTGCTTGAAAAATAACTTTTACTTTAAATTTGTTGTGTTACTGGTCAAATTACAAAGGAAGAAAATGAAGTCAAAATAATAAGGAAAAGGTGGAAGAATCCTGTACTTTCTAGACAACTGTAAGACAGGTAGTTATTGATATTACGCTATGAAATAATTACATTTGCACAATATTTTTGGTTTGGCCATTTGAGCACTGTCGAAAAGTAATTAAGAGTTAATAGGCGAAACGACTCGTTGTTTCTTATTTCAATCTACTACCCGTTCGCTCTAACTTTGCCGCTGGCGTAGAGGCGTATACCCGAATTGTTAATAAGACGAAGTAAATTGACAGTAGCTAATGTCACTTCGTCATAGAAAATACGCAACATTGTATGAAGAAGTGACATTAGTTGCTGTCAATTTACTTCGTCTAATTAAAAAATCGACTTTAGCATGGAGCCGAGCGGCAAAGTTAGAGCGAACGAGCAGTATGCTTAATTTAGGTGATTTCACCAAGATATTATTTGAGCTGTTCAGTTGAATTTCAGCTCACGGACATGACATAACTTTTGATTTTGACATGAAATGTCCGTACCCAAAAGGTAAAAACGGGACCATATACATAAGACTTCGCTGTCCGTCTGTCTGTCTGTCTGTCTGTCAGTCACGAGGCTTCATCTCAGGAATCGTGATAGCTAGAGAGCTGAAATTTTCACAGATCATGTATTTCTGTTGCCGCTATAACAACAAATACTAAAATCAGAAAAATAATAATAACTTAAGGGGGGCTTCTATACAACGAACATGATTTTTATTCTGCTTTTGGTACGGGTGATCTATAATAATAAATATTCACGGACATTTCACACAACGCTATCTGATCCCAAAGTAAGCTAGGAAATAACCTGCTTGTGTTATGGGTAACAGACCACGGATTTTAATACGTATATACTTTTAAATACATACATATTATACGTACATTGAAACACCCAGACTCTTGAGACAAACATTTATGGGTCACACAAATATTTGTCTCCGGTGGGAATCGAACCCTCGACCTCCAGCGCCGCAGGCGGTATCACTACCGACTGCGCCACAGAGGCAGTCATCTATGACTTTGATGGAAAGGGGGGGGGGGATAGGTATTCATACGGAGACTTTCCCCTCTGTCAATACACTACTCCAAATGGCATAACAAATATACCTATACTAGCTGTTTCCCGCGGCTTCGTCCATGTAGAAGTCGTTATCACGTAAAATTATTACCCTCTTTTTGCGTAGTCGGTTAAAAAGTAGTTTATGTGCTTCCCAGGGACTCAAACTATCGTTTCAGCGGTTTAGGTGTTAAAGCGTAACATACTTCTTTACTAAGAACTCTCCACTTCATACTGTTTTAAAGGATTCCCTCAAATAATGATACATTTAAACAATCTTACTTTTTGCTTCATAAATCTGTACTAAGAAATCCCTTAATGCTTAAATGCTGAATACGTCAAAACTCAATGAAGTAGGTACGTCAATAAAAATGCTTAGATAGAAATGCACCCATATTAGGAGATCTAAGTAGTTTACTAAGTAACTTAACGCGTTTAAGTAACTAGTTTCTCCTAGTTTATATAGATAAGTACAGTAGGAACAAGATTTCACTGATTGCCTAATAAAAATGCATTTTCTTATTAGCTCCTCTCTATAAAATAGAGTGCAGAGGGGCTTATGGCGAGACTTTGTCTGTAGCAGTGACTCTGTCACATTAAACTACGTCACTAGGTCACGTGGATCATCTGTTCAAAGTTTGAAATAAAACAAAAATGACAACGTCAATCGGATTGAACTTTTACATTCACAATAAACGTGTTAGAGAGGGGCAGTCTGGTGAGAACGATCTCACGGTTTTCTTGTTAGAAATGGATAAACTTGCTGGGACAAGACGTCCTCCCGCTAGATGGATCGACCTAGGAAAGGTGGCTACAACAGGACTGGATGTAGAAGGCACAGGACCGTGAGTTATGACAAAAATTGGGAGGAGGCCTACATTCAGGAGTGGATTGAAATCATTAAAGTTTGCAGGACTGAATTACCTATGTCAAGAAATAAAGTTTAGGCAGTGCGATATTTTTTAACGTTAGGGAAAATCCTCATGGATGTTATGCCGGACAGCAACCTATGGTTGGGAGCCCCGGGTAACCCTCGGAAGGATGTCCCAGGACTCCCAACTAGGCAGTACGATTGTAGCGCCTGTTCCGTTGCAAACGTTGATAGCCTACGCCCCTACGATGACCATTTTCCATTAGATGAGTCGTAAGTCCCGTAAGCTTATCTATCACATTATTAGTTAAAAAAGTTTTGAAGTAAAAAGCATTTTTAGCCAAGAAAAAGATTATAAAAATTACTCATACGAACATTTTTAGGAAAGAGTTGACCGTCCAGATATTAAGTAAAGTGCGAAAAAGGAAGGCAAAATGGGAATAAATGCCAGCACTTGACGGGAACCTATTGCTTATATGAGCTTTCAGCAAATCCATAAATAATGTTCTAAATGGCAAGTGAAAGCATCTTGAATTGCTTACACAAATATGTCCAGAATGCAGGGCAATTGTATTTATACATACATAAGATCACGTCTTCCATGCTGAAGGGGTAGGCAGAGGCATATTATATGCCCTTTCACCTTTTTAGAAATTGTCCCCCGTAATAGGTGGTGGGCCCTATTGCTGCGTTAATAAAGACAGGCGCAGGTTGTGACTACCCACGGTTGCAAATTTTCAAGCTGCCTATAAAAACTTGGCTTAACGACTGCCATTTTACTGGCAACCGGGACCAACGGCTTAACGTGCCTTCTGAAAAACGGAAACGCTCGCAAATAAATGTCACAAAGTGGATGAGGTGGTCACCAATCCATAACCGGCCATAGTAAATGTTGCTTACCTACTACAGTGATCGTTTACAGAACACTGTGCCACGAGCGCTTCAACTGTATTTATGGATTTGCAATATCTGTCTTGGCTGTTGGTTCGAACGCCAAGATGGTCAGGTCTGACTGTGAGCTGAGAGTCAGTTTGTGACCGCGGCTGGTGCAACCCAGTCGAAACGTCAATTAAGGTACATCAAATATGCATGATCTTGTAAATTCCTGTTCTTATATAATTTTATCATGCAATGCGAATTGTCAAAAGTTTATGTCAGGTTTACCTACTACACCAAGTGCGCTCCTCATATATTTCAGATATTCATCGCTCTCAGTATGTATATTTGGATGTTGAGTGGGAGTAAGTACCTTCTGGACTGACACGCTCGTAACTTGTAACACATTGAATTCACACGGAATTACACCAATATCGTATACCTTGCACATGTTCAGTTAAATTTATTTGAAGCGCTCATAGCTACACTTGTTAGTATTCAGTACACGATCACTGCATCTTACGATATAGGTAGTAGTGACTAGCGGATGTCACGCGGTTTTACCAGTATAGTTCCCGTTCCCGTGGGAATACAAGGATGAAATATAGTCTATGTTATTCGGTGATAATGTAGCTTTTCTAATGGCAATTTTTTTTATCCAATGTGGTCCTCAAGTTGGCGGCCCTGTGATGTGCCTCTTCACGCTCCGCATGAAAAACCCGGGATTGTGAGATGAGGGAAACACGTGTGCGGGCAGGTCGTTACAGGTTTTTATAATTCGACAGAGGAACAATCTTTTGAAAATCTCAGTTCTGGTGAAGATTCTCTCCATTGTGTATGAGTGGCACCTCTGCGCGGCACGCGTTGTTCGGGATCGGAAAGGAGAAGGCGGAATCAGGTTGAAGAGCTCTTCAGAACTCTCGCCGTGATATATTCGGTAGAAGGCGATCAAGAATACTATGGTTCTTCGCTAACCTAACTGGTTATCACAGAAAAACCATTGGGTATTTATAATTTTTGTTGGAAAGTTAAAACAGAAAAGAAATATTTATGTAACTGACTGTCTAATGCAGTTGGTGTAGAGTTCTATGTCTGGAAAGGTTTGTGAATCAGACATATTGCTCAGATTATCGGAATAAAATTGGCACGTCGAAACGCACAGTTTGGGAAGTCCTGGTATAGGGGATAAGAATCATCACTGAATTTTTAAATATGGTTTTTAACATTTAGAATTACTATTAATGTAATAACATTATAATTTTAAACATCATCTCCGAACCGTAGCAAGATTACATTATAAATGGCCAATGTATTCAGGCATTCAGGCACCTACCATTTTTACGTAATTAGCACTTGAATTAATTACTAGTCATTATTACATGTCGGCCCCCCACTGGAGCTAACGGTAAGATGGGTACATCGGACCCGGACCGCTTGAAACCACACTGTGCTCCTTCACGGTTGTGTATAGCCAGGAAACCTCATATACCCTCGTCAGGAAATCCCAAGGACCGTACCAATCGACTCTTCTGTTTTCAAGGTCAAATAGTCCTATATCACAGAAAGGCACATGCTAAGACACCCTGGGCCTGACTACAAGGACGACAGCGTGTGTTGTCCCAGGACTTCTCAGAAGGTAATGGATCTCCAATGCCCAGTCTCCTGTTCCTTTTCCGTCGCCCTGTACACGCAATGTCCTTTTCCCCATAAGAGATACTCACACTATCAATGGTGCAAATGGGTCCTCTTAGCTGCAAGTGGAGCAGTGCCTAACGGACGAGATCATGTCGAGGAGAAGGAAATCTCGATACAACCAGGTAGCAACCCGCCTAGCCAGCATGGCAGTCAGGCAACCCTGCCGAAACGAATGGAAGAGACATACTTCCTGATTGGCTTGATGGAATAAAGATTAATGGAATGTCGAATTATATGAATGTAATGTCATTATTATTGAGGATGTCTGGTTCTGTTTACTTCTGACTTCAAGGTTAAGATACGTATAGGATTTTTTTTGTTTTACGTGAGGGTAAATCCTCATGGATGTTATGCCGGACTCCTACCGACTAATAACCGCACGTGTCCTGCTAATAGCCTACTGTTGGGAGCCCCGGGTAAGCCCTCGCAAGGATACCCCGGGACTGATATGTTTAGGGTATCCAAAGACAAGTTTAATGAGTATAGTGTTTCATAACAATTAATGGTCGACATAAATAGAAGCCTAAAGTGTATTTAAGAAAATACACTGTGTCTAGGAACGAGATACATTAAATCACTAAAGAAGTTTAATCATCAGAAATGACACAGTAATTTATTCTTGATACTTTAATCAAAAACAAATTATAAAAGCTGGAGCGTAAAATATTGCCAGCCAAAATAATAAACACTAAAGCGCCTCAATTTTATTGCCAATTTCTGGTAGCAACAATTTATATGAACGAAATTTCGATGATATCAACGAACAAAATGGCATTTTTTTAATTTTCCCTTTGGCAAGTTGCAACAGGTCAAAGTTTGCAACATAACAAAGGTTTTATTTGTGCAAGGCGTTGATTAAAAATAGTATTGTTGTTGATGATTATTACAACGCTAAAATAAATGGTCAACTTCATTAAACACAAGAACTACGTTTAGTGACGAAAACCTGTGCAATCTACACCTACCTACCTATTTCTTGTAATTCTATTTTCTGCCTTGCCACAATTGACTGGACTCATGAAATGACCAACCAGTTGGACATTCCTTCGCTAGAGGATCTTCAAAAAGTCCATTCAATATCAAGCACAACATATTGGTGGTGAATTTTGGGGACCTTATCTGATCGAAACTGAACTAGGGGTTAAAAGGATAAGTTGAGACTGGACTTTGTGACGTAGGTCTAATCTAATTATTTCAGCCAGCAAGTAATTATTCTGCTCTACCAATTTCGGGCCTTGATTTCAGACAGCTTATTTATACCGAATTACCGACCACCTGCAGAGCTTTAGAAAAGGTTTTAACGCGGCAAGAAATGACTGTCTTGATTAACTCGGGGCGAATGCCAAATGACTAGTGGAGCATATTAAAATGCACCAATATTGAACAGCAAATCGAAGGTAGGAACTATCAAAAGGATTCCGAGAGGCTCGTGAAGGAAAATGGTCAAAGAAAATGGTGTGCAGCATAATTTGGCCTTTTTTTGCAATACCAACTCGATAAGGATACCAGACTCTCTTTTGTAAGGCAGCCGAGGCAGCAGATTTGCAGATAAGGACGGCTTAGCTCTCGAAGGTATCGAGAAGATTTGAGTAGTTCGAATCGACAGCCAAGCTTTGTACATCAGTACAACACGATATCCTTCCAGAACAATCAAGACAAGAACTTGCAATTGCATAAATACGTCAGACTGCAAAACTCAATACACTTTCCTACAGCGAAATTGCACTGACATTTCAACGAAGTTAAAGCAATAATCTAAATCAAACGGTTGCCGGAATGGTATTCGGTAATTGATAACACAGTTCGCACCTGAGAGTTTGGCACTAAACCCTCGGAGCTAAATGCAGACGCATACCGCGAAGTGCGAAACCCAAGTTATAATTTCAATTAAGAGTTCAGTAACCCAATTTTCACAAATTTCTGTAGTATGGAGCTGTAGGAATGAATCTTCGAACATCGAGCACTACATTATGACAATCTATAAAATGGACCAAAATAAGCTGAGTATGGTTATGAAGCTGTAGGAATGAATCTTAAAACACTAAATTAGTAAATTATGGCAATCTATTAAATGGACCAAAATAAGCTGCATAAGGTTTTGCCAAGCCCATTCAGAAAGATAAAAACGTACATAGCTGCAGTTGACGTGACAAACTCTTTGTAAGTCGGTTGACACGACTAACATTAGTTTTTCAATAATGTACACCACTTCCAGCTTTTAAAAATGATGCTCCTAAGAGCATCGTGAGTTTTTTAAAAGCTGTCGCTTCATGTAGAGCAGGTAAGCGTAAAAAGTGTGCGAAAGAAAACAAATGCAACAAAACTACTTTCCTTAATACTTATGCACTTTTTGAAATATCTATAGGCACCGGTGATCTCTGAACATTAATGAGACTAACAACACCCATTTAGTTGAAATTGATATCTTTGCTACATCGAACATACAAATTAAAAGTCGTGTCGCTAAATGCTTGTTTGCTGGTTGAGGGCTTAATTTATAGATGAGGATCAGACCTTGTGTTTCTATAAGTTTCTTTCGAAGAAGACCCTATAAAGTAGACGTTTGTGAAAACTGCGTCAGAAGCTCTTATCAAGCGAGCTATGCGATGATGGAAAGTACCCGTGCGCTTCATTTCAAACGATTCCTCAGAGCACAAAACAGTATACAAGCTACAGAATACGCATAACGAGAAACTTAACAGAGTAAAACAACGTCTCCAATTACTGTAACTAACTAAAAAGTTAATTAAAGTTAGAAAACAAATGTTTTAAATTTTACTTACATTGATTGTAATCAAGCTTACGCTGTTGGGAATTATATTTTCAATCACAACCACAATCACGTAGCATTTTGCGTGTGGCAACACCGAGCGCACCTGCAGCGATGCGCGCGCGCACGCGAGATTCGATTGGCTAATTTTAGCACCACGAAGCGTTATGTCACTGCAGACAATGCTTTAGCACTTCATCCATTTGTGTTAAAATATATCACGTCTTGTTTTAACACTTCCTTGAACACACGATCGGTTAATCCCATTACTGTCTGATTGGTGTAAAATTAGATTCATTAAGTAATCTCGTATGGGTATCGGTTGCAAATGTCAAGGCTAGTTTCAAGAATGAATGTTGTGCTCGTAACTTGTATTCTGAAGAGCTTTTAGATTTTATTTTGCTCTTTTCAGTAGGATTTTCTTTTAGATTTAACCCATAACCCATCGACTAAATTTATGTTAAATGATGATTTTTTCATTTGAGTTTTAAGTATTTGTCCCTTTGAAATCATACTTCCCAGTCACAGCAAATGAGCACTAACTTCTTATTAAGGGCGCCAAAGGCCATCAATCCCTGTCTCGAGTCATGCTGAATGCATTTTGGCCTGAAATCCTGCAGACACTTACATATATCAACGTCTGTTACGTAATATCTCCAGAACTATTTATGGACACTTATATTTCGCCTATTTACATTCTGCCAAATCCAAATTTAAGCTGTTTGATATTTGATACTTGCACTTTACGCTTCTATACGAATATGACAGGTGTTCTCAATGTGTGAACATCATATTTAATTAGACGAAGAGTTAATTACAGTCTAATTTTTAAATATAAAACATTTATATGAACGTCAACATATAGAAGTAGATACATATTTTAGTTTACGCTCTACATAATTGAAAAATAGCGAAGGCTGTGTAAAATCTGTAAAAATGACATTGGTGCAAGATTCATCTGTGATTTGAAATGACACAGTTTGAAGAAGTCCAAAAATGAAGCAATGCATACAAAATAGCAGTTGTAGCTGAAATTAAAAAGTACACGCACAATTCATGTACGTGCATTAGTTGTTTTAGTATTTACATAGGTGTGTGGAGTGGCACTCGACACCCGATCCATTGTGCTAAGACCACACAACGATTATAGAATGCAGTTATGTGTATACTTAGCTCCGATTAGACCAAAGATTTATTCATAATTCATCGAATAACTGTATGAATGGGGTGTTTTGGTTCCATTGCACAAATTATAGATGAGGAGAGAGCAGTAAAATTGGAGTAAAAAACATGATAGGTATTTAATTAATCGGCTGCAGGACCGCGCGTGACCTCGTGCGTGCAATGTCAAGGAACTGCGGCTTCAGAAAATGGTGTATATGAACTTCAAGGTCAATACACGTAATTACATGAGTTGTGAGATTTAAAACTCCAGTTTCCAAAAAATTGGCAAAAACACCCGTGAATTAATATAAACGTACACGTCACTGCCAGAACGTAGTTATTTAAAGAATATTCAGTGGATTGTGTTATTTTTTCGGCTTCTGGAGATGCTAACGATAGCATCCATAATTAATAAATAACATCATCCAAAAGAATAACAGTAAATGCATCGGGGAATCATAAAAGCGGCGTTTTGTTTATCTGCTGTCATGCTGTAGAAACTTATTTTTAAAACGTAAATGCCAAACACTTGGCGCGGTCGTCTGCAAGTAGGTCACGTAAATCTCATCCATTGTGATGGGCGAAGAGTTTACAACGGAATGGCGGAGCAAACATGACACACGTTGATGTGGATCTTAAAGCAAAACGAACACACAAATGAACTGTCATTAGTTCATAAGCGTGAAGCGTTGTACTTGCCTCATACTTGGTGTCAGATATTGATCCAGCTTCCTCGATAGCTGCAGCTCGTTTCGATTTAACGAGTAACACTCGAATTCATATTAAGCTCAAAAGCGAGTGCTTTGGATGCATCGTTGATGGCAATGAAAATAACTCAATGATCCGAGCACGTTTAGTACGCTGGGCAAAATCTATCTAATCGGTTTGCAGGCCACACGACAAATTGGTGGTGTATGAGGTGTATGATTCACCACAATTATGGTAATTGGTGGTCTATGATCCATGAACATTATTGTGGAGTGGTTTGCAAACTAATCTCTTTTGCTGTGTGTACACTAATCACTTGGAATGTCTACTTCAACTTGATAGTTAATTTTCTATATGGTTCTGTAATTTTCTATACTACCCCGCTCTAACTTTGCCGTTGGCGTAGAGGCTTATACCCGAATTGTTAATTACACGAAGTAAATTGACAGTAGCTAGTGTCACTTCGTCATAGAAAATAAGCAACATTGTATGAAAAGTGACATTGGTTGCTGTCAGTTACTTCGTCTAATTAAAAATTCGACTTTAGTATGGAGCCGAGCGGCAAAGTTAGAGCGAACGAGCAGTATGGTGTTTGTACAATAAAGTGTTTCTATTCTATTCTTTAGTTGCTGAGTATTGTAGACGATATTTCTAATAATGGCTGATGACTGGCTGTGTCAGTGTGTACAGAATTACAATTAGATTTTAACCTTTGTGGTTTAATGCCTTGGTCTACTTATCTACCAGGGAAACCCCTTGGAAAATGTTTCCTCTAACACTAATTACAAGAAACTATTTCTGTACTGTATTTTTTCGTGCTCATTACTCACATGTCATTCAACATCAATGAGTGACCCTGACTTTCTTGGATCTTCAACATATTTTTTAAGTATGTCACCTAGATATCCTAAAATATTCTTCTAGGCCTTGGATTGTTAAGTAGACCAATATTAATACTACATACCTTCTTACAAGCTCCAAGTTCATGCTGTCAATCTAATTGATGATTTACGAGTGCTTTTTTGCTGAGTTTTCTCTCAAATTTTGGTAGATTTGATTGTGGTATAGCGTGACAGGCTCTTTTTGCTAGCCATGTTTTTGCGAATTTGTAAGTTTTACTACTTTGTCTATCTGTACTACAAAAGTACAATATGAAGGCAGGACGTGCAAATGATTAATTAGTTGGTAATGTAAATAGCTTTGCGTCAGATCATCGCTAATTTATTATTGTTTTTCCTTACGTATTTCAACTTTGAGTAGGTACCCAGTAACCTATGGGACATTATGTAGAAGAAGAAACGTATTTATTACACCTTGAGCAGTCAGTCTTCAAAAAGATGCCCGGATAATTGGTTGTTGGTTATTGGGAAAAATTTTTGAGATCCAATAAGCACGACCTCATTCAGTTTGGTTTTGGATTTCATGATTCTCAAGTGTCCGTCTTTTATGTACATTATGGAAACAACTAGGTACATTTATATCTATCTAAACCAATACCAAATGAAAAGTATTTTTTGCATAAACTCTGGATGTAATAAACAATTTTAAACATCCTCACTGTATCGTTGATATGAACCCAAATGTTTTACGAGTTTAACTGTAAGCGCTTAAAACAGTTTCAGCTAGATAATTCGTCACGGACCAAAAAGCCTTGGTCTAACGAAGGTCACTTCATGCCAATGACAGTATCGACGAATTGATTTTGTAATGGTATCACAAAAGACGAGATTTGTTCACAGTTGGTACAGCAATATTACACCAAAGGTAGGCATTTTGTTTACACTGGTGGAGTGCTCCCAGACTTCGTTGCGGGCCTGGGCGTGGACATTCTCACGGTAGATAACATAGTGAAAGCAGAAACATGGGACAGCGCTGCGTCTTTCTTCGAGGAAAGTAAGATAACACCGGAATCCTCCCAAGAAGTGGATTAAAACCTAAGAAAGCACGGGTAGAGTCTGCGGTTATCATTCCTAACGTGTAGTCGTGTACCAGGCAGATAGTAAGGCACTGTGTGATTTTAGCGGGTAGAAGTCTGGCATGGCACCTATTCCGTGAGGTTTACCCTTAAGGCTTCCGTATTCGACCTTGACAAATCCTAAGGCAATTCGAAGGATTGCAGCGTACGCTTTTGCCGGATTTCATTCGATACATTATAATATTACTGTTATAAAATCTGAGGAGTTTTAAGAAATAATCTAGCCGTAAAATATTGTTTAAAATATTTTACCTATTTTATGACAAGTTTTTATGAGAATTAAACTAATTTATTTAGATAAAAAAGTACATTACTTGTTAAGATTTTTGCAATAGGTATTTCTCATTTTCGAGAGCGATTTAGATCGAACAAAGTTCTTCTAATCGTGTTTTGAACCGTTAAAAAAAGCAAGAGTATCTATTAATTACAATAATATAGTTTTTTTCAGATCAAATCAAAGAATATTTCCTAGTATAAAGTTCACCCCAAGATGAGTCCCTTTCGAATATTTAGCCTTAAAACACGTAAAAAAATACTTTCCCACAGTTCGATCCTCAGCAAATACACTACCGATTTGAACGCACTTGTAAGTCCTAAAATTAGCAGTTTAGCTTAGTTGCCCCTACAACTAGGTACGCAAAATTTATCGGAAATATCGGGAACACCGGTTCCTACTAGTAGTATTGTCTAAAAAATAAATTGTGATATCAAATTCACTGATGAAATTACGCACTTCTTAGTCAGAAGACAAGCCGTGATTGACAGGCCATTTGTCACGTACGATGATCCGAAATAGCGCGTGTTTTTCTAGGCCTTCGGTAGACAAATGATACTAAACACGTGAGTCTCAATGATTCATTTAGGAGAAGTTTCCCATTATAAGTACTTATATGAATCATAAGGGAAGTATTTTTCTTATCAGCGAATGTCACACAATTGCTCCCGCGTAACTACAGTTCCCGTGGGAATACGGGAATTAAATATAGCCTATGTCACCCGGAGTGTAGTTTCACAACAGTGAAAGAATTTTTTAAATAGGTTAAGTAGTTTTGGACCTTTTCGATGCAGACAAACAAGCAAACTATCAAATCTTTCCTCTTTATAATATAAGTATAAAAGAGCCAGAACACAAAATAGTTATAGCGATAAATCATTGATTCAGTACAGTTATAAAATAAATAATTCAAACATATTTACTGTAATAAAATCAATTGTATTGAAAATTAAAAAGATCCACTCTATGAACTAATTGCTATATTGACGCATTTACAAGAAAGTGGTGTCAATAAAAACACAGTGCAAATATGTCCACGCGATGTGGCAACATGCAAGTTTCACTGACAGCAACGACTAAGTACTTCATTATAGGCAGAAAACTGGACTACCCAGACTGGTAACAAGACAGATGACAAAACCTGAAGAATGTCTCGAAGAGTGGAAAGACCCCAGCTATCATCTCTATAGTCTAACGGTAGGTATATCTTTTTATATTAGGTTCGCCAAAATCACGACTATCGCGTTTCGGACTGTTGGTTCCACTGCTAAGTTCCACTAAAGGGTCCAACAGGATTTTCAAATACTCATGGACCCATTTAGGTAGTGGAACCAACAATATTCGCCTGGTGGAATGTCAGTCATGGCGACATCTAGCAAATTGGGGACACACACTCACAGTCCAAAAGACTATGATATCATTGACAGTGGCCACAAGTTGGCGGCCCAATGATGTGTCTCTTCATTCTCCGCTTGAAGAACCAGGACTTGTAAAAGGAGGGAAACACGTACCTACTCTAGCAAAGCGTTCCATATTTCCATGATTCGACAGAGAATAGATCTTTGGAATTGTTCGGTTCCGGATAAAATTCTGTTTAATGTATAAGAGTGGCACCTCTACCCAAAAGAAAGGATGGGATTAACTAAACTACCTTGGGTATTGGTATGAACGAAAACCTTCAGTTTCTTTTTGGGATATTCTTCCGAGGGCTTACCCGGGGCTCCCAACTGTAGGCTGTTGGGCAGGATACGTGAGGATTTTTAGTTGGTAGGAGTCCGGCATAACGTCCATGAGGATTTTCCCTAACGTTAAAAAAAAGAAAAACCTTCAGTTTCTAAGCCACCGGGAAAACTGAAAACTAAAGGGTTTTCGCTTTGTTTGTGTGTATTTTTATTCTCGTACCTTTACAATTGGATTTAATAGCTCATAATCTGACTCAGTACCTACCTAATAGCCAAGGTACGTTTAGTTATTGTACAAAACGAATCCACAGCACTATCACTTTGTTTATAGACTCTAAACCAAACAATATTGATTATAATGAATGTTTGCAGACCTAATTGAATCACGCTTACCAATCGAGCCAATTGTGAGTCCTAAGAATGAATTGACGCAATGAACTTGTTGTGGTTTGAATGCATTTCTGGAAATTGTGTCATTCAAAGGTATCGGATTTTGGGATTTGATAGGCTTAAGATAAGCGATTTTCTTGAAAACTTAGGTACCCCGTTGGGAGACAGGCGTGATGCTATGAATGATATGTAAAGATGCAGCGAAGATCCCGATGCAAGACGAGACGAGCTCAAGGCTCGTCCACCAGCGGCCATTCATTACAATTATATCGGGGGGTGCTGACTTGCAGCACATGTGGTCGTACATGCGCTTCAAGGATAGGTTACTTCAGTCACCTAGACCTAGAGCACATCAGCAAAGTTACCGACTAGTTCTCCCAACTCGTTCTCGTACTGCTTCAGAATACAAAAACAACTCTCAAAGGTTCTTTCCATCTCTGCTTTTTCTTTCTCCATACAATCGTCTTGGTCTACAACTTCATATAAGAGCTCATCGAAAACTAAATAAAGGGTATGAATAATGGTATGACATAATTTTAAGAGCGGTGAACGTTTGACAAAGACTGTGAGAAACATCGATCTAATACATCTATCAGTAGAAATTACTAATTAAATCGATGTACGATCGGTTTGAAAGGTTTATCTGCATTTTGTACTGAGCTATACGTTTGTTTGAACACCAATGCGACTCGACAGGTCTTTCAATCCCAGTCAGAGAAATCTTTCTACGATCAACCCGATTATTTATTTTATGGATATGTGTAGCTGTTTAGAAATATCTACCATTATAGTATTACAAGAGATTGCCATGTAATTTATTCTAGAGCCCTTTAAATATTCGCTTATCTGACCTTTTTTTGTGCAACTTTCTATAGGCCCGGCATTCCGCTGCTTCATTATGACGAATACAGGGTAAGTATCGGATGCTTACAAGGTTACGTCATACGTTCATTGTTCTCAACTTTCTTGCTTAAAGGGTTAAGTGCGCTCAGCTTAAGTTTAAATATCGCTTAATGATTTTTAAGTGTTTTTGAGACGCGGTACTTTGCTTACGAGTTTCGTTTTCATATTGTACTTACCTATTATGTGTAGGAATTACAATTATATCCTGATGTTTGGAATGCAAAGAATCGCTATAATTTATTATTTATCACCTGCAAATGCCAATTAACGTGTCGAAAATTCTACAGGGATGCTATCCCGGACTCCTACCGGCAAAAGCCATATGTTTCCTACCTAACAGTCCACGATTGGGAGTACCGGGTAAGCCCTACAGCCTCATCTAGGGGGGGATGCCAACGGCTTAGCCAATATCGCGAGGTTACGTTCGGTCTGGCACTTAGCGCCCTGGGTCACTCCTCGGAAAGGATGTCTCAGGATAATAGGTACCTACCCACCTACTTTAAACTCTGACACGATGTTTATAATTAAATTATGTTTTACTACATTGCTAAGTAATTACGTTTTTCCTGTTTTGCTTCAGGAACCACAATAGCGAAGGTTACTGACTTAAGTTATTTACTTAAACGATATTTAATTAAAATGTTTTAATATCTAAATTAAATTTTTGTCTCATTACTATAGGAACATAATGCTTATTTTGCGTATATATCGTAGTGAGCCCTAAATATAATGATGACATCGTTCTAATACGTTTATTTATTTATTTATTTATTATACACTTTATTGTACGCCGGATTCATAGTTGCAGATGACATATATTAGGTATATACGGGTAGCAATAATATGGTCTAACCATTATCATGTAAGCACAAAGTTTGTAGTCGGAAAACCCGAACATTATCTTTGCCAAAGGACCGCACTCGGCCGCAGTTAGACAGCGAGGTAAAGATGCATTTGATATGTGGTGCGATCATGGTCAGTACACAGGACGAATGCATTGCAGGCTGCAGCTGCAGCATCCTTCGATAAACATGAATAACTACATTACAACACGGGCCTATTTTTCGCTGTGATTTTGTTCGCGAACTAGGTTTAGTTGGATCGAAGGCAGTATCTAACTAAACGTCATCGAAGCAAAGGCTTCTATATAAAAAGAGTGTGTTTATATAGAAGTCTTTGCATCGAGGACGCTCAGTAGGTATAAAGCTGACAAGTCTGGTTGGACGAAATGGGCAGCAGAATAGGCGGTCGGATCGTCCGCTCGGCATGGCCGGCGTCCCCCACAAGAGAATAAAAAAAAGCTGACGAGTCGCGACAAAGTAACGATGGCTCTCAAAGTTTCATGGATAGCATCAGCCTTGAAGCTGATTTAATTGAAGGGCCAGAAGGCACGGAGAAATTCTCGATCATATTTTAGCTTAAAGTAAGCTAGCCATATAATTAACTAAAACTACGAATGTAGTTCGAACGTACGTCCTTTGAATCAGGGCTAAATGAGGTCGTTAGGCAAAAGTTCATAAGATCTGACTCATTGGAATGTCTTAAAGACGACTTGGGTCAACCCTTTAATAGTGCATGACATCTGGGACTCTTCTAAGATGTAGGTATCTTTATTTGAAGTAACCAGTCCTTCTCCCCTTCTTTTGGATCCCGAACAGCGCCACTTTCACTTACAAATAAAAGCTTAGAACAACCTGCAAGTGCATGTATATTCCTTCCCTTACAACCCTGGGTTTTTCAAGAGGAGTCTGACAAGGCACATCACAGGGCCGCTAACTTGAGGACCATGACTGTCAGAAGAAGTCTTATGGACTGTAAGATGGGCCCCCATTCGCTAATATCTCCATGGCACAGGCTATATTTTATTCCCGTTTTCCCATGGGAATGGGCACTAAGAGGGTGAAATCGCATGACTGCAATAGTGTTGCAATTCTTTACAGGGGTACCAGTCTTATTAGCAGTCGAAGGATCCAATTCCTCAAAATAAATAGGTGACCATCATTATAAGCTGGGAAAGTATAAGTTGCCTTTTATGTTTCAAAAAATTTAAATCATAATAATATTTGTGCGGAAAGAAGGGCAATGACCAGCAATGACTTGTATAATGTCTAACCTTTGAATGAAGTCAATTGATAAAATTCATGTAAACATAACTTAAAAATGAATGTAAATTTTTTGCCATATTCTTTACATTCTTTACTTAGGGTCTGTACAGTCACCCATGAAAGTCTTAAACATAATATCAAAATATTAAATGCTTACCTATTATATATTATTATTATCTACCTACTTCTTAATTCAAGTATCATATTCACATAAATTTGCTTAAAAAATACTTAGCTGCATAAGTTTCTGCGACTGTGTTAATCTACTTCTGATCCTGATTGTACCTGGTCAGGTACCTACTTAGTGAGCACCGCAGGTGTCTTATCATTAGAAGAGTGATTCAAGGAATGCCATACTAATTATGTTGTTATCTTGCATGGCTCCTGTTTGACTTACCTACTGGATTATCTGTAGACTGTTAACCACATAGGTAGGTAAGTACACAGGGTTGAACTTAACCCAAGGATTATTTATATATTTTTTTTTTTCGGCCCACAGGCCGTGATTGCTCTTTGTTAGCTTTATATTCTGAATAGTACTTTAAATTGTCAATGTTTTCCAAAAGTTTGTATAGAAATTAGCTTAGGGGCTTATTATCATTTTTAGTTTTAGTTTTAGATATTGATTAACAATACCTACTATTTTGTCAATGTTTAAGTTTCAATGTTCTCAGACACTATATTATATCATGTGGTTTATACGTAGAGACCTGTAATTGGCTCTCTGATATTTATTATATAAGGCTATTGTGTGCTATTATAAGCTGTTGGTCTCCCAAAATTAAATAAATAAATAAAACATTATGATATGTCCTGTGATCACTAAATTACCAATTACAGCCATTTAATGACCATAGCAAATTTCATAAAAATATTACAATATTTTCTGATCATCATGACTGGCCTTGTGGTCCAGTGGTTAGTATGGCTGACTACGGATTAGGAAGACGTGGATTTGATTCCCGCCCAAGACAAATCTCTGTGTGTGATGAGCGCATTGATTTGTTCTGTATCTGGGTGTAATTTATCTATATTATATATGTGTTTAGAAATATAAAAGTAGGTATGTTTATTAGTCCTATGGTTCCTATGGCACAAGCTTATAATAGCTTAATTTGGGCTAGATGATGTGTGATAATGTTCACAAATATTTAAATATTTATTTTCTGAAAATATCAATCTTTAAAGGGTGATGTTTGTTAGGTTTATTATATTTTTGGCACACTGTATTGTACATTTGTTTTTTTTTAATGACAATGTTTATAAAATGTGTCTCTAGACTGAAATTATGGTGAATGAGTTTAAAAAAAAAATAGGTACTAAAGAATAAAATGTTACAGATTTCTATTAAAGTTCACAAATCTGCAAGTATAGATATAACCGGTTTTGCGGATATTAATTGTTAATAAACTGAACCAAATTGCTCAGCCATATTTATAAGTCTGAAGCGTTTAACTCAGAAAACACTGATTAGATTCATATAAAGTTTCCGTCAAAGGATCCAGGATTCCAGGTGTGATGGATACTTTATATACTACTCTGCAAGGTTTACGAGCAACATTAATATGTATTTTTCAGTCATTTTAACCGACATTTAATTCATAATTTAAAATATCCTGTTGGTAAATTTCACAGATATTTTAAATGTGAATTGTATCGAGACTAGAGCTAAAAGGTAAATGAAAAAAAAATTTTGGATTACCTGGCCATCACCTAATAACACATTTACTATCGAATACTTCGCCAATCTCTGCGTCTATTTTAAGATACGCGTTACGCGCGCACATATTTAACTTCGTAAAACAAAGTATTAGCAACAGGAACGATAGTAATTTAGGTTCCACGACCCCACCCTACGTAATAACATCGGAATGCACAGATGGATGATACTAGATACGAACCTTATAGGTCTTATTTTCACATTTCTTTTTAAAAATAAAACCCTGGCATTTCCGGGAATAAAGTGTCAGCAGACTTTCAGAGTGTAAATAGACATTTTATACACAGCTGTGGAGATAATAAATACAGAAAAACATAAAGTTTAATTCAAAAACTTACTGTTTTTTCACAATCACTACATAAAAATAAATATTTCTATCGGAAAATTACACACACGTTCACTGCGTTCACCACTACACTTCGAAATGTCAAAGTCAAATCAAAAACGTCACGTCAAGGAATTTGTGTTGCTACTGTAAGATATTTTATTTTCCCATTTATTTTTTCTTAATGAACTTAACAATTATTTTACTAACTAATTTATGAAAAAGTCTATTATTTGTTTTTTTGAAAAATAATTTGTATACGAATATTATTTTAGTATGAATCAAATTGGTAGATCAATATAGATGCGATGTTGCTAGTGCACAAAATATGCTATCCCAGTCACACTTTACTATGATACTGCTTCACACGGAATTCTTTAGCAGCTGAGGTTCACGTTACCTATTCTAATTATTATTAGCGGTGTTTATAAATAGATGAAATATTTAAAAATGCCTGTTGGCACGCAATTTCACTGAGAGCTCTCGTAATCGTATTGGCGAACTGTTGTGTGGAAATGCGAAACGTTTTCATCGAAATACACTAACTAGGTACTGATTTACAATTTAATTTCCCATGTGGTATATATAGGTACCTATTGCTTTTTCGTTTCGGATAAACTCTTACACGTTAATAGGTACCTATCTGTTCTGCTCAAAAACAATCTTTGATTTCTTTGAGGAATCGGGATCAAGCCGATTACCTATTACTTTATTTTTATTTATAATATTATGTAGTAATAATACTAATAATACACTGTAGTAATAATACTATAAAATATTATGTAGTAATAATAAAGTGATATTTATTTAAGTAAGTTGCAATCGAGTTAGATATTTTATTAGTATACCACGTTCCAGATATTAACTGCCGTAATAATTTGTAAATTAATGTTTTTACTTTATTAGAATAAGGTACTTCGAGATTAAAAAAATAATAGAATTATGCACTTTCATCATATTTAAAATGCTTAATACCTACGTGACCGTATTCTATGTTACCGGACATACCTAATCTCAATAATCTCAGATATTTAACTCCTGCGGACGGATAAATAATGAAAATGATATTTCTAGATTTGCTACGGTGAGACACATTTATTTCTCCTTAAGTTTCACGCATTTACTCGTCATATAAACATAATATTTCTGTAGTTTCCTCAGCATACCTACATGGAATATTATAAGTATAGCTACTACGATATTATACCTACATCCGAACGGCCAAGCTTTATTTCAGTTAACCTTCTAGATGGGATAGGCTGGATAATGCTTAAAAGAGGAAAAAGTATTCTTTAAGGTATTCTTTAAAACAAAACTTACTTTTTCTTTTTCGGTTATTTCGAATCGAACCGAAACTCCCTGTGCACAGTCGTAACTTTCTTCATTCTTAGTAGGTAATGATATCCTCAATTCAAAATAATAATTATAGGTGTATGATTAATAGAAACACCCGTCACATTACAGCATAATCATTTATTAGGCACCTATTGTTTTTTTTAATGTTTTGTAACGAGTAATGAAAAACAAAGGAACAGTAAACATATTTATTGTAAATATTTTTTATTGTATCCCCTTACACTCGCGATGCACTCATGGCGTTCAAGCTCTCTATAAAACTCGCAATGGTGTTCTAATCCAGACTACCTACTATAGAGATTGTTCTTTAGATCAAATAGGCACATTATTAGAGTTCAAAGAAAACCATAGCGAGTTTTCAGTTTTGCGAAACAATAGAAGCACATTATTCTATGCAGTTACATTTCAGTCAGCTCTTAAACACTGTGTTTAGATACTACAAAGTTTTAGATTTAGCAATAACTAGATGAGAAAACCTATTCAAAGTTGACGATAATACTTATTTAACACTCCGAAGAATCTCTTTACTCATTTTTTCAACTAACGACTTTTCTTATCTAGTTAAAATAATTCTTTTACTTAGTTGCAGTAAGTACCTAGTGCTGTGTGAATAAAAAAGGTGATAAAGTGTTTATTATTTGCCAAATACGGAATGTAGGTATAGTTTTGTCATGGTTTTGTAGTGTCTGACAAAGAAACTAATTAAGTACCACATAGTGTCGTGAAGCAGTTAGATATTTAACAAAATTTCTCTTCTCATAGGACAAAATAAAATATCTTCTAAAGGACAGGTTATTTGAAGTGTACCTACTCAAAATTACTTTCAGTACGTAACCATTAAAGCTGAACCAACAAAAAAAATACTATGTAACATAACTGCGCTGTCGGTTTGCTTAATGTAGAAAAAATTACAGAGAGAAAGATGTATATTTCGTTCTCTATTATTTCTTAAACTTTTCGTTTCATAAAATCAAATTAACGCCGAGCTAGAAGTTTTACTTCATAACAAACGACCTAAAATGACAAGTGCAAGTTTCGCCTATTAAAATTATTTCATACAATTGCTACTGGTCCAGATTTTTCGAGTACGTACTCAAAATAACATTGTACGATATGAACATTGATTAACATATATAAATTTCATTACATATATTTGATTTATATGAGCTCTACTTTTGATAGCTAATACGTGCCAATACTGTAATATTAACGTGTAACATAATGCTTGTATTAGTTTTACTCCTAATAGATACTTTGTTTGGAATATCCACGTTTCATACCGAGTCATAAAGTATTTATATGATTGAACTTAGTAAATTTTTAACTGTGTTGTTACAAATTTTTCCCTATTTGGCATATCTTTGATTACATTGCCAACTTACACATTTTTTGTACAAAAATCAATTTATAATTATGTATATTTTTAAGTGAAGAAGTTTAGTGAATTAATTTATTTATTCATAGCGTAAACATGATAAATTGATGAAGGAATGATACTAAACTCATGCAAAGGATACGAAAATCAATAAAAATGTAAAATAATATAGGTATAATGTTTATTTCTCAAGCCGATCCGAACAAGACATATCATCAAGGCGTCTCACCAAAGCGACTAATCGCTATTTTATTCATTAATTTTTCATCTAAGAACTTGAAATTTTCACCTAGATCAATAATTTGTAAGGTGTTTAGCGTAGAAGAATATTATTTCATTAACAAATATAATTATTATAGTGTTATTTTTTTATAAATAGTTTTATGTTTTAAGTGACTAATGAAGGTAAAGTGTCACTAGGTTTTTATTAGAATCTAGCTAGCATTAACATATTTATAGAGAAGTACACTACACCGAAATTTGCTACCTCGTAAACAATGTAGAGATGCATTCTTATAAAAAACAAAATTCACCCAAAAAGCGCGAAGTTTATTTTTAAATCTGGCAATATTCCATTTCAAAAAATAAATAAGGTTTAACGCGCTGACTTTGTTTTTATAAAAATGCATGAATATTTGAGATCAAACCGATACTTCAAAAAGTGGATAGTTAATTAGAAAAATACTATTTATTTCTTAGGCAGGTATAGAAAGAGTTGAGTTGAAACCTTTGCACTGTTTCACAAGTCACACGTAACTATCTATAAATAATAAATTTTAGGTAAATAATGTTGAACAGCTGTAAGGTATCAGATCTACTATTTTAACCAGAAAATAATATATCACGTAGTAAAGCTAAATTTTAAAAGAATTTACAAACCAAGCATTGTATTGGACACACGCACATTACAGATACAAATTCAATTTTTGTTTTACAAAAACGAGCCATAAGAGCCATATATAGATTAGGTCCAAGGGTCTCTCTGCGCGAAAAATTCAAAGAGGTAAATATTCTGACTGTAGCATCACAATATATTTTTGAAAATCTTATGTATGTGCAAAAGAATCTATCTAGTTTCGTTAAGTTAAGCGATATACACAGTGTAAATACCCGACATAAAGATAACCTTGCTTGTCATCAATGTAGACTGAAAAAAGTCAGTAATTCCTTCCTGGGTAACTGTATACGTTTTTACAACAGGCTTCCAAATGAAATAAAAAGTATGCCCTTAAATAAGTTTAAAAAGTGTATAAAAAGTAAGTTGTACCGCAGGGGCTACTATTCAGTTGACGATTATTTGCTTGACAGGGAAGCCTTGAAATGATCTGCTTGCTCTACTGCATTCTCAAGCCATAGTTTGTGATTTTTAGTTTAAATTTTTGTAAATAGAGCACAAAAAGAAAAGCCCGTCGAGTTTCTTGCCAGTTCTTCTTAAGCGGGCCGCGTTCCGAACTGGTGGTACTATTTGCATTGTATTCATTGACGTGTCGCAAGTGCCTATGTATTAGGATTATGCGAAATAAATGTTTTTTTGAGTTTGAGTTTGAGTTAAGCAATAAATGAGGAAGGATTTCATACTCTCACACACTCGCAACCCACCCCATCTGTTTATAATTTCCTTTTTTTTTGTAAATAATTACAATACATCGCGTTAATTATAATACAATAACATAATCTTGGCCAAAGCGATATGTTTTCTTATTGTAGCATTTTGTGTAATAATGCATTCCTAATAAAACAATAATATATTTTTCCAATCATGTTTATCAAATACTACTCTTAATATACGTTCCCCTAACTGTACATAAAGCATTTACAAAACAAAACAATAAATTTTATTTATTCTATAATTCACACTAAGCTATATGCATTTTAACTGGCCAATTATTAAATTCCTAACGCCATTTTGTTGAGGTTTATATGAATTAAAATGGCGGACTATTAATCGAATGAATAACATTTTTCTAACATCATCACAGAATAGTTGAGTCTTTTTGTTAATGCATATCCCAATATGATACCATATTCATAATACTGGTTTTGTAGGCAAGTAAGTACCACGCCAACGTAACCCCGCGATAGCCTACTCTTAGCCCTCCGGCTAATGCGGAACCCCCAATTTAATTCTGCTCGTTTCACAAACCACTTGCACTCTACCATCTAAAACAGCGATATTGCTAATAGTCTATGCGAAATTAATATACCTACTTACTTCCCATTCGAATCAAGTTGAAACCATTATTGAAAGATTTTGAGTGTAATTTTATTATGCATTAACAAAAAGATTCCCGTTATTTATTAATCGTACATTATTGGGCAAAAGAAACGTATACTAATTAAATATAGATGCGCTAAAACCAACTGCCACTGCCAAGCTTATTTGACAGTTCCCCGAGACCGCGACCGAACATGTTGCCAACCTGAAAAAAAAATCCTTGATTTTAGGAAGTCTAGGTAGGATTTTATTTGTTAGGTTATTGTTAGGATTTATTATTTGCTAGTTATAAGAAGGGTAAATTGATCGTGTTGTAAATAAGTACAGATATGGATAGGTAGGTGATTAGAGGTAGGCTAGGCAGCCTACTTTCTTTATAGCATGCATTGTACCTACATATTGATGATGCAATGGACGTCAATCGGTCAGCCGATTGATTCTCAGAATAATATAATGTAGGTATGTGAGTGTATTAAAATATTTGTTGACATTACCCTTCCAACTACAGCCTGAACATTGCCAAGCCGGGCCTCGTCCGAAAGAGCCTCCAACCTCGACTTGCCGCGAGCGCCGTCCTCGCCGTCCTCTCCGCCACTGGAACACCAACAAATTAGTCATTAAAAGTAGCTTAGCATAGACTGTGTATGACCCCTGTGACTTGCAAAAAAGGGCAGTTGCACCTCTACTTTCTAGCTGAACAATATGCCGTATCAAGTTACCGGATCGCTTAAAGTGTCTGGGAGTCAATCCGCACACGGAATTCTAGAAGGCAGGGAATTCGGACTATTCAACAATGTTCAGTGTAGCCAGAGGCCGAAGGGATAAATACAAACATGCTACAGGGCCACATTTCACTAAAAGATTTATTTAGATAAAACGGTGATGTGAATATTGCCATGGCGAAAGTGACAGGCGCAGTTTGATGGCTATCTGCTGTTGAAGTTCTATAAAAGATTGTGTTCTAAAATTTTTAATGAGATCTCACTACATTGTGCAACTTACTTGGCATCTTGCTGCGCTAGCAAAAGACTGCAGGTGGCCTCCTCAGTGTGCATCCTGGCCGCCACGGTCTGGTACGCCGGCGAGTTCAGTCTGTCGTCGATCACGCCTTGCAGCTCAAAGTCGCTGTACATTTTCTGCAATAGAAGTTACAATTGAAATTAAAGGAAATTCAGTCACGCTCGTACACCTGAGAAGGTAGGCAGAACTGAATTACACACTCACACTTTGCCAGTATTTTTACAGGTCGGTACTAGGCGACAAAAAGCAGTTTCCATGTCCAATCCCCTAATGATAGACGAATTCCAGCCCATCACAGTGGAATATGGTGGTTAAATGGCAGCTCTTTTCTACTCTAAACAAACCCTTTACAATCTGGGATTATCAAACTTCAGTTACACGTGAATGCTAAAGCTAAGCAACTGTTCTTAACTTTTGCCCGGCTGTGGTGGTAACCAAAGTCATCAGACACACTTCCGAGGAGTAAGCAGTGGCCCTTGATACTCGTAAGACGGATACCTAGGTAGGGAGCGAGTGCTGTTAACCGGCAGTACCTAGTTCAGCATGACATTCGTGAGGATTTTCACGTGTAAAAAATGCAAAGCAAAGGTTTTTCTGTAGCTCAAAGGGTGACTCTTACCTTGACAATGATGGAAAGGCAGGCAACTTGCTGGGGATGCAATACAGGCCTATCGCCGAGCCATGTGTTGATAAGTCCTACTTGGATGCCGTACCAGTGCTCGAAGAGCTGCAGGATCCATAGCTCGTCTGTCACCTAGATAACCGGGGAAATGTTATTGTTATAGTATGTACTATGTCTCGGAATAATATGATTTTTTAGCATCATGTATTTGTACAAATTTAACACCATTAAGTTACGTAAGTATAAAACAGGCCGTTCCAGTGGTTTCCTTTACTCTGTTCTATCTTAGTTACCAGGTCAATAAACGGGATTAAGTAAGTATTCCAATCTCCCTCCCAAAATTAATTTGGAAGAGACCTGCCCCCTTAGACAAGTGACACAAGCGTAAATCGCAAACGAAAGGAATAGAATAGGTCGACCAATCACACCCAAGCCCGTGATCGCGCCGCGGCGCGCGTGTCGTACTCCGACGACGAGCTCGGTTGTGGTTGGTCGATATATTCTAAACTTTCGTTTGCGATTTACGCTTGTGCCACTTGTCTAATGGGGCTGCTCAACATCCACAAGTGAAATGTGATAGCTTTTGATTGTGAATACTAAAGTGTATAGTCATCAGTGTACCTTTGATCTGATTTGATCCATGGAATTCCTCATGAAGTTCACGTAGCCCTGCCCGATGTCCTTACCAGAACCAGACACGTTGGCTATCGTCAGGATAGAACCGATCAAACTGCAAAAAAATTAACTAGGAAGTAATTTCGAAAAATAATTTGAAGTCCATGAAACAAAAAGTAACGAGTATTATGAGGGAGACGGTCAGTGTATATTGAACGTTTTAGCAAATGACACATACACTACTAACACCAGTTGATGCTGTTGGTGACCAGCATGCATTGGTAATGCCGTCAAGATGTGAGAATAAGATGAAATTATTGACACTAATCAAGTGTTAAATAGAACTAGGTAGGATCAAGTGTAAGTTAGTTATACATTTACAAACTAATGCATATGCAACATTATACTCAATAATACATTACTTTCCAGCCATACAAAATACAGTCCAACCGCGACCACGGGCGCTGCAACGTGCTCGAAACGTCGGTGTGAAAATGTTAGTAAATGTATTTCGCGTGAAGTCCCGAGTTCTATAAGTATGAGTGTAAAAAACCCCGATAGTTTAAAGTAACATACCTTCCCTCATCGAATCGCGATATCTTCGCCAGCGTGGAGTCAAGCACCGCTGTAAGGCGAGCTGTTATACCGGTTGACATAGCTTGCAACATCGTGTCGATTTGGCTGTCCGCCGTAGTGTGGAACTGTAACTGGGGAGCCGACAGCGCAAAATTCTTTTGAAAACAGATGTATTATACAGGAAAATAGAGAAAAATTTAATAGTAAGAATTATTTTTGTTACTTCTAAGGTGGCAGACAAGCTTACGGCCCACTCGATGGTTGGTTACCATTGCCTATGGCCGTTTGCAACACCAGAGGCGCTACACATAAAAAGCCGACCCAGGCGCAGATTGTAAGGACCCACTGTTGAAACTTATCAAGCCGCCCATAAGACCTTCAACTTTGCTAAACGATTTCATGTTACTCAAAACTGGGACAACCTGCTAAACGTGTCTTCTGGAAATGCTCACAAATAATTGTTACACGGTGGTCACGGGGCATTCCATGGATCGGCCATATTGAAAGTTGCTTACTGCAGTGGTCGTTTCAGAACACTGAGTCCGGCAGTCGGTGGCAACGAGTGCATCAAAATCATCTTCGGTTTGTTCCAATTGTTTGAATCACCCCAAGCTTCCAAGAATGAGTTCTTTTTCGATGCTTGATTATAAGGCGCTTTGGAAACTTATTGGGTACTTACTGCATTCGCCCCCTCAATGGCGCATAGTTTGATGGCTTGATTCTTAGCGTCTAGAGCGACATTCACCATCGCACATACTTCAACAGGCAAAATGTAGTCAGTCGACATGAATGTAATACTTTTTTTAAGCCAGGCCTGCAAAATAATAATTTCTTGTTCAGATTGTTCTCAATGGTTTAATCGATCAACCGATCACTCTAATTTTAAACAGCATCTTATTATGCTTCCAAATGAAAAATAATTGTTGATTTTCTTAATCGCTTTGCAAGCAAATCTTTATAAACTAAAGAGAGCGTATTACATTGCCTTGGTAAGATGTAATAATATCTGTCGAGAAAAGTAAAAATTAAACCACATTTGGGTATAAAAATGTTATCATTACCTTGCTTTCTCACTTCTGGAGTTCATTTTCACAGTTGTAAAAGAACAAAAAAAAAATTGAGTAATAAGACATAAAATTTTACCTGAAATGCACTATCAGTACCGCGTATGAGGTGTCCCATCAATTCACTGGCCATCCCTTTCAGTCTTTGTTCCAAACTCGTTCGGAACATTGGACATGGCCAGTGTAAGTCTCGTATGAAACTTTGTAATGCATCCAACTTCCAGAAAAGTTCTTCACTCGTAGCACACCCATTGCTGGTTTAAAATTAAAAAGAGAGAGTATTTATTATGTAAATTCTTATACAAGGCGATGACAACTACGATGCCGTATCTTATTTACATACTTCACATATATCTTAAATTTGACATTGTAATATTTTTATTGTTGTTTAATATTTTACTTGGCCTATTTGTTATTTTAACTATTCCAATAGCAACAATGAAATTATAAAATTAATTTATTTTATGTGTAAGTTTGTGTTTTATCCAATAAATATTGTAATTAACATTTAACTTGATATGATTTAATAATAAAATAGTTTGACTGTTATATTGGGGGTTTCCTGTGAAGATAGTGGAAAGCATGTAACTAAATAAATAAAAAGAAAAATTATAAATAAACAAGCTGACCCTCGCAACTTCGTTTACGCTACATAAGGTGTAGGTATGAAAAGACTTGTATTTTTTCAACAGACTCATAGGAACGATGAAACTGCCCTGTTTGCTTAACTCATAAAAGAGCTTAAAGATTAAGTCCATTCGAAAACAATTCAGTCCACGCTTTCAGCGAGACTGAATTTTTTTTACAATAGTCTTAATCATTAAACTCCTTTATGATAAAACCAACACGCCAGTTTAGATTTACCCTCACATTCAAAGGAATCCTTTAATTCTAGGAGATGTCTCTAATTTCTGGACTACAAATTCCTCAACATTGAAACTTGCGTGAAACAATCCTTTAAGTACTCCTTTTATAACACTGAAAAAAATTTTGGAATGGGGCACGCATTGTGAAGTTACAACTAAAAAACCATTTTGTCTTTCATCGCTGAAAAGACCCAACTACTTCATGTGAGATCTGAGCATAACACGAAAGAAAATAAGATCAAGATAATGGCTCACAGTCACATGTGCTTGCACCTATACGATGGAGGCCAGTGTGCGGCGAATTGCACAAGTATCAGATATGCATATCTGCAATCTAATGTAGGACACTCATAATCCAAAAGGCTGCTTACTGAATTCAAAAATACCGATACGCAGAAAAAAATTCAAGAGTAGATCTGAGGTTTACATCGTCCAATGCTTAGAAAGAAACTGACTATTCCAGCGCTTTATTATATCACATAACTTACCCCTTTATCTCCCATCGTTCTTTTTCAAATCCTTTCGTCATCGATTGCCCGATAGATGATTCCATCAAGTCGACGTAATGTAATACAAGGGGTTCAAAGGTTTCCTGTAGATGCATGTGAAAGCGTCCACCTTTTAGATTTTCTGCGACAATATGTGTACTTCTTATTAGAGGTTCTAGTTACCGATGATGAAAATGAAAATGAAAATGAAAAATCTTTATTCATATAGGTCACGAAGTAACATTTATTAGCATCAAAATGATTACTTCTACATTTACTGCCAGATTCGCAACGCAATAATGAGAGCCGGAGAGAAAATAAACTGGCAATAAAATTCCCGGCCACTCTTTTTATTTGATGCCTAGAGCAACATTTACAACATCTTATCTAACTGTAACTGTAATACTTATTTATTTTTCTTACACTCATATTTGCTATACGTACCATCAGTTCTCAAATAGTCATTTAAGATCTGGAACAGTGGGAAGGAGTCCCAGGTGTTCTCTACTTGTTCTTCCAAGACTCTGTCCATATCTACGGCAAACAATGCCCAGAAGATCTCGGCATGCTCAACCAGTAATTCGGAGAACCACGCAAACGCCTGGATAGAAACATATTATTCGTATTATTATAACGTACTCTGTCTGCTGATATATAAATGGATATGTACCTCAGTATATACCCTCAGTGACAATACTGATAAATAAAAAAAAATGAAATTCTGGTCAGACACGTGATTTAGACAGCTACATATTGAAGGGCCAATTTATATTACATAGTTACGAAAATTTCGGTCAAACGCTTCATTTGAAACCTTCGTGATTGGTAATAAAATATTAAAACCACCCATCTTATTGGTGGAAATGTTTTCCAAATTAAACGAGAATCTGGATGCGAATGACAACTGATATCAGACATATGAATCCTCAGAAGCTGCCCTAATTAAAATTCACGCGATGAAAGTGACCAATGGTCTCAACATTGCGCCATGATTGTGTGGTCGCGTAGGTATAACGAAGACAGCGCCGATCATTGTAAGGAAAGTTGTATGTGATGATAATCCTTAGGCTTAAGCTATTAAAGTGTAGTTAGTCAACGCCATTTAAAATAGAACAATGGTCTAGAATTTTTATAGTCTTACAAGTAAATTTTACGTTTCGATGTCAATACTTTTGGCTATACATTTTTCAGGATTTTTTCAAAAGAGTAATAATTTTAGAAAATTATATTTCTAAATAATACAAACACACCTTGGTAGCAAACTTGGGAAAAAAAACCAATGCGCTATATTTACCGATATAGCCATTGTAATGTCAATATTTTATATTCAATACTAACATTCTTCACCCTGCTTTGATGCTAAATATAAGATTGGAAATGACCTTTTTGAAACATCGTTCAATTCATTTCTAGATAAATACTAGGTATATCATGCATAACTCAGCACTTAGTGAATAAGATAACTATATAATAACTAAAAGCAAGAAAGTAGGTACTGATACTAGTATAGTAGTTTATGATAATGTGCAACGTCTAGCGGTACTGAAGATATAAAATGTATTACATGGTCAACAATATAAGGTTATATCGAAAAAGATTTTAACAGGTTTCGCTTCATAAAAATAGTTTTCGATGTAGCGTTCGATACATTTGCCAACATCTTAGTGAATGTTGAAACCTTTAAAATTATTTTCAAATAAAATAATCAAGACAGCAAAATTAGGCAAAGGATTAGAAAAAAATAGTAATAGCTTAATTACATAAGCGAAAATCTGTTGTAATGTGCTTAATGTGTAATGTGTCCTAATTTGTAATGTGTGAAGCCTTTGTTCCCGAAAGTAATGTTATGTATCGTGGGTTGAATTCGAAGTAGACTGTAGAAATAAAAAATAACATTCACTTTTCATTGCAGACATAAAGACTGAAAACCCTGCCAATTATATTTTAAGATATTTTTACTAATATTTTTGACTGCAGCCTATAATGAAAAGTTAGATCTTAGTCATTTAAAAACCTTCTATTGCATTCGTAAATCATGCTATGCCTTGTTCCTAAACTATTGAAGTAACATCAAAGCATTTGCTTAAAAGCGATTTCAACTATCGATTATCGAGTCTACTCCTTTTATATTGTGATCAAACCAATTTAAGTGAAGTATGACCAAGATCGAGTGAATAAACGATTGACAAGTGATCGTTCAGCCGAGCAATCAATCAAATTCATGAGTAGTTACATTTTGTTGACCGCTAGAGTCCGGTTTTGTGTTATAAACCTGCGGAGAAATAAAATTGTAAGACAGAAGTGGATAATAAAGTAAGTATAGTTATATTTAGCGTACATACATCCAGTGTCAGAAAGTGAACTTCAGGACAGTTCACTGAACGACTAAGCGACATAAAATATATAATTTATGAAAATAAAACATTTTCCAATAGAATATTTGGACAAAACTGTACGAGGTATTAAAATCCGCTGGTCCGCGCAGATGAGAATAAAAATGTCTTATTTTCTTATCAATCTGTTGAAATAAATAACATAGCTTTATCATTTCCACACTAATAGCGACAGGAGTATAGGATGCTATCCAGTAAACATTTAGGTACACATTGTAAAGAAATTTTAAGACTTTTCATTTGCCATGATTTACACTTGAGTTAGGTAGTTAGCTTATTGTTTGATGGTAATTTTTAAATATTAGTATCACGTTGTATAATTTTTAAGTCTTAAAATGTCTTACCAAAACAAAAATCACGACATTCAGGATAGACATAGACACAACTGAGCAAATATTAAAGAATATAACACGATAGTTTGATTCATATTTTGATTGATTGTAATATGTTTTTCATGTTATATTCCAAAATAATGCTCAATTCAGGGAAAGGAAGATTTTACTTTCTCAATTAGGTATTCCACATTACCTCTGCGTAATGTTCTTCGTTTTGTTGCAAAAGGTCTACACAGAGTTCTGCTAAATGAATGAGATCTTCCAATTTTTTTACCGGTGTCACCATTGTCTCTCCTCTTAAGTCCTCTGTAAAATATATATCGTTAATTAGACAATCAAGCAGGACGTACGTACATTTAGTTACCATTGTGATTGTATCACTTTTATTAAATTTTTATTTATTCAATATATCTATTGAATCAATATTCATATCATATCAATATATTTGAATTTCTATCGCTTTTGTTCTTACCTTCAATGTTAGCCTTTTGACTAAGTTGTGTGTAATTCAAGAGCGCAGCATTTTCTAAACTTGTTTTTATCAGTGATCTTACTTCTTCAGGAGCGACAGGAGTTACAACATCTTTCATCAGAACCCGTTCTAAAAGTGATAGCGTAGCCTGAAAAATAGCAGGTAGGGTCAACTATTTGGTATTATTTCATACTATTTTATTTGTAAGAAATTTCAGTTTCTCAAGCAGATAATACCGATCAATATCTTTAATAATATTAAACTAAAAAGCATACAGAAATAGTCACTCCAAAGTCTACGTACCTTTAGCGCACCTTCAGGTCGTCCAAACGGAAACGCATATCTAAAGTTGGTGATCTGATATTGCAATAATGTCTTTAGTCGTTCTTTTATCTCTGCAAACTTTTCTTTCTCCAGGACCGTGATGCTGCCTACACCGTCTGGCCTGCCAGTCAACGTCGCTGTACTGTGAACCACTTCCACCGTAGGGCTTACTCTAGTAGGGCACAAGCGGGATATAGGGTAGGCTGTGAAATCAGCAGCTTATACTACTTACAACGAAACTAGATACATAGAATCCTATGTTACAATCGCTCCATTTCTATATACGAACTTCAATATTCTTGAAACACTTTTACCAAGTACTGTAATGACAAAATATGTATGTAGATTGATTAGAATTTGTGTCAATGTACTTATTTTGTGCTATCGCGTGATATTGAATTTTAATTATTGTGACGTTCACAAGAAATACAGTGCTTAAAATGCACGTGCCACTATATTCTTACTTATAAGCAATAGTAACGCTGTTACTTTTATCTTCAAGCTGTTATCTTTGATCGAAAATGTGTAAATGGTTTTCTACTTTAATATAAATAGCTCATTTTGCTAGTGCAAACACTGTGAATCTTTTCTCCTCTGCTGAAAACACTAGGCCCGAAAGTACATTAGTAAGGTGAAGCAGGCATAGTTAGTAAGCACATTAACACGATTGCAATAGTTAGTAAGATCTAAAGTTAGAAGCAATATCACACTCATGTGAGGCGTGGGGATAGTGGTGTTTCTATTTCATGGTTCTGAAGCTGGTTTTGACTTAATAGTTTCTTTAAAAACGTAAGGTATTATTTCAAGTTATAATAGAAAATATAAATGAGATGAGATATAGACAAAATTTTGTGTTATACAGTCTCCAGATTAGAATTTTGAGTAATGATTAGAAACTAAGAAACTCACAGTTCTTAACTCTTTGCTTTTCTTCATTGATTTTAAATTACATATCTAATAGTTATAGTCAAATTCAGCTTCAATTCTAATTATGTTATAACACAAATCACAAACACATATAGTTGCAGACCTAATACACCTCCTTGTGGGACACCAAATCTAACATGTATCATTCAATACGTTTACATTGGATTCACAGGTGCAATGTACATTCATATAATCTTTTGGAAGTATTTCAACAGTACTAAACAAAAGTAAGTTACAGATCTCATTTACGAACTCTGAAAATTTGTTTATTGAAGGTACAAAAGGTTAAGTAGAGTTCTAATAGTATAATTGTTACAATTTGATTGCGTGCCGTGACTCGTAGCTTTGAGCGTTATTAAAGTAGAAGGAAATGGTACAAGACGAAGTTTAGGTACAATATTTTGCCAACATTAATGCTACATTCATCATCCATATGCAATATGTTAATATTTTTAAAAAGTTATTTGTAAAATGTTCAATTCCGCAATTTTTGAACTCAATTATGTTATTAAAATGCAAAATTGTAACAACTTACAACGAAAACTTTTTTTCACCTTTTGTTGCAAATTCTTTTCTTGTATATCTTGTATAAGTGTGTGATTCTGTTTTAATAACTTAAATAAGGATATCGAAAGAATAAGCTTTTGAAAACATTTTAATAGCCGACTTTGTGTCATTGGAATTTGGCAACATTTTTTAAGAATTTTGATACAAATAACTTTTTATTTTCTGGAGCATTAAAACAGAAATCACTGATTTTGCTCACGATATATTATTAACTACCCACTTAAATATTACCATTTACGAGATATTTACCAATTGATTCATAGTGTTCCAATATTTCGGATCTGTTTTGCAACTTGCCATGATCACAGATGAACTAAACAATAACATTTAGTTATTTGTTGGTAAACATTGTGATAATGACTTGATGACATAACTGTTGCAAGAAGTCTATGACGAAATATCGAAAACACGATGAAACAATACACTTTAAATATCCAATAAACAGTAATACTTCATAAAGAGATGTCAGTTTAAAATATCCACTTACCTATTGCCGTGAACATGACTTGCACAGAAAGCGAAAGAATAATGCATTAAAGTTGGGTCCACTGTTTGGGCACCACTTTCAGCTACGTCCAGTAAGTCGGATAAGTAACATAGATGACGGTAACATCCTCTAACGCCGTATCTAGCGCAGTATTCGTCAAGAACGAAAACTTGACCGGGGGAAAACCAACCCTGAAAATGAGAATGGTGAAATGACGTGAATGACGTGAGTGATAAGACCAATAAGTTTAAGATCATAAAAAATGGTAATGAAATTAAACGAAAGAAAAATAATGTATATTATCAAATTATACTAATTTTATTGTCCTGTCACTACAATACCAGGCCAGAGATTACAAAGGCAATCATTTAATTAGTGGAGCCTGCTTATCCAACAACGATTTATGAATCTGATGTAAAACCATCGAATAAAATATTAGGTGCTTACACATCAAATTGGCGTTTTTCGTACTGGCCACTTTAATTACGATTTTCTCCTCTTTGGTAAGGAATTCCAAATTCAAATTTTCCCAGCTATTTACTCATGTATTTATCCTTCGATGACCATCATTCATTTGTTTTTTTCTTCTGTTTTTTTCTGTTTGCGTCACTCATTTTACAAAATGGAAAACTTAAAATATCGCATTATTTACGAGTACGAGTTCCGCCGTGGCACTAGTGCTGCGGAAACGACTAGAAGGGTGAATGATGTGTATGGCGGTCATGTTGCAAAAGAAAACACAGTTCGTTTTTGGTTCCAACGTTTTCGTTCAGGAAATGTCGACCTGCAGAACAAGCCCCGTGGACGGCCTGAGACTCAAGTTGATAATGAAGTATTGAAGGCTATTGTGGAAGCGGATCCATCGCAAACCACGTCCGAGTTAGCTGCAGGCTGCGGTGTTAGTGATAAAACTGTTTTAATTCACTTGAAGCAAATTGGGAAGATTAAAAAGCTTGAAAGGTGGGTACCTCACGAATTGACTGAAGCAAACCGGCAAAAGCGCGTCGACTGCTGCGTTACATTACTGAACCGGCACAATAATGAAGGTATTTTAAACCGAATCATTACCTGTGACGAAAAATGGATTCTTTACGATAATCGAAAGCGGTCAGCGCAATGGTTGGATCCTGGCCAGCCAGCCAAATCCTGCCCCAAGCGAAAATTAACCCCAAAAAAGTTACTTGTAAGCGTTTGGTGGACTAGTGCCGGTATTGTTCATTACAGTTTTCTCAAATCTGGCCAGACTATTACGGCTGATGTCTATTGTCAGCAATTGCAAACCATGATGGAAAAGCTAGCGGCTAAACAACCTAGGCTGGTCAATCGCTCCACGCCACTGCTGCTTCACGACAACGCTAGACCACACACTGCACAACAGACGGCTACCAAATTAGAAGAGCTTCAATTGGAATGTCTAAAACATCCTCCGTACTCCCCGGATCTTGCTCCAACAGATTACCATTTTTTTCGAAATTTGGACAACTTCTTGCAAGGGAAAAAATTCAACTCTGATGGGGCAGTCCAAATCGCCTTCACAGATTTTATTGATTCCCGTCCGACTGGTTTTTTTAGTAAAGGGATCAATGAACTACCTATGAGATGGCAAAAATGCATAGAAAACAATGGTTCATACTTTGATTAATTAAATATATTATATTTAAAAATATTCGACTTTTTGTTCCTCCTATACAAAACGCCAATTTCATATGTAAGCACCTAATATTTAATGTCCATAAAGTAAATAAAATGTAAATATATTTTACATCTGTACTAAAACAATTATTAGATGACGATTAAATGAGAGCCTCTGTTGACCTGTTTTTTCAAGATATACCTACTTATTATGTTATATATTAGAAAACGTAAAATTTTATTCTTACCAGTGAACAATAAGGATCTTGCAATCGATACTTTAACGTAAGGGATTGTAGTGTACAGAACAACTGATGGTGATCGAACTGACATGGGTCTGCTTGGATATAATCTTCCATGCCATGCTTACGAGCTTTGTCCGCATCTGAAAGGAGGAGAAATTTCTTTATAAACGACAAACCTATAGAAAAAAGGCTCTTTAGATTGATCCAATGTGAATAGCGGTCTCCACCGCGAGCTGGAATAATGATTCGCGCCATATCACTGTGTCACAGTAGCGGAAAAACATATGCAGTTTACATTAAAGAACCCGCTCATCCCGCGGTGACAACTGATCTTGAGTCAAAAAGTCAAAAGCTGCTATGATATCAGAAAACTAGTTGCCTCATATGCACCCGTGTCATACTACGAACGAAACTGAATTATGATGGTAAGTATGAGTACTTATGTAACTTAAAAATACCGTGACTTAAGAATGGTGAAATTGCATTTTGAAAATTGGTTCAGTAGCTTATGAGTTTATTGATTACAAAAAAAACTAAAAATATTTCGTCTTTATAGTACCTACCTATTAGTATTAACTATATTACATACCTCCCATAATCTTGTGATGTGTATCCGAAGTTGTTGGTGGCGTGGGTTTATGACTTTGACCTGTTGCTCTATACAACGCCATTACCCATAAATGACATTCATTCTCATCAGAAACACCCATCAATACTGATTCTCCATCTCGAACAGCATTCATAAAGTATTTTGCTCCTTCCAATTCTGTAAGAACACATTTGTTTCTTTTATATTTACAGAATTGTTATATGTATGTAAATATGAATATTTCATTTAAGTATATTAAAATATATAAAAAGTTCATTACCTATTTTTTTGTTGTTTGGCTTACCTTGTCCAACTATCAACTGAGCTGTAACGAGAACCATCATTTTAGGGATCCGTAAAGAAACTCCACGCTAGCGTCTACACGGTTGTAGTCCAGTGTGCCATCCAGGGTGACCTTTCTTGTTGCCATCCATGTATGCGGCAGATGTAATCTAGATTGTATTATGACCTTCATCGTCCTTGGTGGGACCAACCAAAGGTCACCTCGGTTGGGACGCTAGATTACCATCCGTCGGTGTTTATTCAGTCTTGCACATTTTATTGAATGTCAAATACATATAAGTACTTATGTATATTTTATTTTCGAAATAGTGTTAAAATTTAAATGAGGACAAACAGAAAATCAGTTATCTATAATGACGCAATTTCATGATAATTGAGACTACACGATGTCACCATCAAAAAAATCGGTAGAAATTTCAGTAAGACTGGTTCTGTGTGTCTGGTTCATACAAAAATACATTTAAAGGCGAAGTTTCAGTAAAGAAAATTTTATGTTTAGCCAGTCAATAAGTTAGTCAGTAAAGCTGCAAAATCAATACTCAAGTCTTTTCCTCTAGGAAAACTCCATTCGGAGCCGAGGCGCAGTGAAAAACCTCTGACCTATTCAGTGACTCAGTAGAGGCAAAGCAGAAAACGACCTCTGTCCAGACAATCCAGGACTAAAACCCACCTTGGTGCACCTTATCATTGCAATAAAGTGCCCAAATCCAGCTTATCGCATAAAGAAAACACCAAGGTCGTTGTTCCATAACTTTGATACATAGCTACATATTTTTGAACAATTTTGTTATCAATTGTAAACTACAGCGCCTACATAATATCAGCATATGCAATGGACACAGGATATATCAGTAGGTTTTAATGACAAGCTTGTTTATTGAGCTGCGCAAGTTGCTCAAATCCCATCCCTTTATTGAACCTTCGCCTTCCACTAATCTAAAAACTCATGCAATATTAAGAATCAGTACTGTACCGCTTGCTAGCTCGATATAGTCCACGGTAAAGCCATCCAACTGCATCATCTCCGCTGGTTCTGTCCTCTTTTCTTTATACGAACATAGCGCAAATGTATACTGGCTCACTTGTACCAAGACCATGTATCGGCGTTTCCATTTCCGCCAGACGTTTTTGCCGATTACATGAAGATAACTAAAAGTATAAACCAGCTGTAGAATTTGTTTTATCAACATGTATGTACCTACCTATTTATTATTTATGCGTTTATTTTATGAAGTTATGACGCTACAGTTTTTGTTTTATTAAGTTTACAAAAAGTATAGTATGAATTTTGCAAATCACTGACAAAAATGGCTCTAAACTGTTTTTGAGAAAGAAGACAGGCAGATAATCTTAGTTTAGGTTAATAAAAAATCGAAATATTGTATTTTTAATTTTTTGCATAAACTACAATATCGGAATCGAGTAAGTAAAATGAAACCAAAATATAAAAAAGACAATTATCAAACTTACCCACAATGCTTCATATTTAGAGGTTTATCCATTCGACAAGCTATTTTGATCCTCAGATCTTGATCTGGTAAGTTTTTGGATACTGACATACGATGCCATTCAGGAGCCTGCACACCATATGTAAGTAAAGAAATAAGTGCTTTAACACCATACTGAATAACTTAAAGAGCACTTTCACATTATAGGCGTTTTAGTCACAGGCAGAGTCCACTGCAGAATTAAACAGCAGAGCTACGAGATTTCACGTAAGGCAATTTCCCTCTTAAACATTGTTTGATGGCAGTATTCTATTTTTGTTTCGAAAATTACGAACAGTTATACCACTTCTAATATTATTTGTGGTAGACATCTACTGTAAATAAGACATCTACTTACTGGTATTTTTTCTGTCTAACATTTTTCATCACATGTCAAATGGAGCTATATTGCCTATTTCAGTTATTCCTAGGATCCCTTTAAGAACGACCTTCACCGAGCTGGTTATTGCTGCCCATTAGACTATGCAAATGATAGGTTGTCGATTTTTTTCTCGTCACAACTCTTGGGTACGCAGGCATAAACAGGTAAATCGATACTAGTAACTTGCAGCGGCCTGGTTAATGAATTTAAGTTAATCAAAATATAAAATAAAATAAAAAATTATTTAAGCAATTACTACTTTCGATTTACCTGTTTGTACCTGCGTAACAAAAGTTGAGACGAGAAAAAAGTCGACAACCTAACATTTGCATATTCTATGGCAACCCTATTGCAAATTAATTAGTGACATTAATTAGTGACATATTTATTAGTGACATATTTAGTTTAATATAAAACATTTTTCATCCAATAACCAGCTCGGTGAAGGTCGTTCTTAAAGGGATCTTTGACCATTATCTCTATAACAAAGAATACTCGTACTTCTACTGAGAAAAGAAAGACTTCAAAAAGTTGACTCACCTTGCTAGATAGAGGTGTAGGTCTAAGGACCGTTTTGCCAAGCTCTTTGTCTTCAAGTGCAATCATTGATGGATTCTCTGTGTAAAGTTTTACTTTCACTGCAGGAAGAGGTTGTGTTGTACTGAAGTCGCCTTGTGTGTCCCACCTATTTTATTTAAAGGTAAATTTAGATTTGTTTTAATTTGCACTAGGCATTACTCAAAGCGGCCACAATCCCTGCAGGATAGTCACTAAGCGTCTTACACTTCATACAAACTTCTTCGAATCCCTTTTATGAACTAGGTTTGTTTAGTACTTACATAGGTTTGGAGGCTTCCGCCTGGTCAGTCTGAAGTTTGTCACCGCCATCAACTTCCATTGTACAATAAACTATTCTATTCGGTGCTAAGGACTTGAGACCCTTGACCTCCATCACTACTACCTAGAATATGTTTCAAAAGAACATTAAATCAATTTTCAAGAGCCAAACTTATGATAGTTTAGCTTATAAGCGTCGGTTTCGTTTGCAAAATATCTATTTCAAATCTCCGTCATCACCTTTAATACGTCTGCTGCTACATACTGAAACTTTGTTTGTGATGTACAACTTAGACTTTTAAGAGTGGGCCGTATTATTTTAATGGGAAACATTTATTTAAAGTATTCCTTTTCTTTATTTTATTGTGTATTTTAGTTATAGTTATTTTTAGTATCGTTAAGTATTTATTTACGAATGGAGGCTTGTTGTTAGCAACATATTTTTACTTGTAATTTTTATAATAATCAGTAAGCCTTCTACAAGAATAATTAAAAAAAAATCCTGTTGTAAAAATATTGGAGTGCCGTAAGACGTAAAAATTCGAACTTCAGAATCCAGGGTCTCTTAATAAAAACAGTTCGACTGCGTTGTTAAAACCTCAAACAAAAAGTTTAGAAAACTTATAACCCTCTCCAATGTCAAAACCCTCCAAAAAGCGTCTAAAGATATCCAATAACTAAATTGAAGAGAAAATGGTCACCACTAAATTTAAAGTGATATAGCTGTACTTACTCATATACCATGCTGAAGGTCTTTAGTAGTAATAAATAAATATTAGCTCGATCCATAATAATGCTCATTATACGCCTAAGCATGCTATGGTATTAAGACAACTGATAAGCTTTCATAAAAACGATAATACATAATCCGAATCTCTGAAACTGTAATATTTGTTTCGACCTAGTATACTACACAGCAAGTTATAAGTATGACATTGAAAAACTAATTATTGTTGACAATACTAACATAATATTCGCATAAACATGATGCTCATGAACAAATAGGTAATAAAACCAATTTCAAGGCTTAAGTTTGTAAGAGCTTTGGAACTTTTTTTTTTTTTTTTTTATTTATTGTTCAAGACATAACATAGGTATACTGTATTTCAATAGCTTTGCGCAAAAATGTAAACAAACACATTTGATCCTATATATCCATGGTTACTAGCAATTGAGCATTCACCCCGATTATATTCCAGTATCCAGGAGTCATACAGTGTTCTTACAATCATTTCGACACCAAATAACTTCTTTATGATAGTTAATTTTCATTTAAAATACCGACTAAGGATAGTAAAAAATTCAATGATTTGTCATACTATATTTTTCTACTCATCTGTCTTAGACAACGATTGTCAAAACATGACATGTTTACATTATTGCCAGATCGGGCAGGATTGGACTATACTTAACATTATTGTTAAATTTAACTTAAACTACAAAGACCTCGCAGGGTCTATATGAGTATAAGTGAGCCGTTTTTACATATTTATCTTTAATTAGTTTTTTTTTTTCTTTCTAAGTAATATGTTTTTTTTTTAAATGAACAGGACTGGTTCCTATTGTAAGGTGTGCAAAATAATTATATAAAAATACAATATCACCACAGCATGCCTACCTGACAACCTGACTAGCCCTACGACAAGGTCTTGGGATCGGTTTACATTTTTGTTCCACTAGTCAGGCTGTAACATTCTAATACTAGGTACTATTATTAACAAACATATTCACAGTCATCTCATTGATACCAGTATGTATATACCACCAGATGGTGATCAAACGATACCCTGAATGGAAATCACAACAAGTCAATGTGATTCTTTTCAGGGTTTATGTAGGTACTTATATTTATACAATATTCCTCTATTTTATGCTCTTCAGTTTTGGTAAAAAGTGAGTTTTTAATTTATGCTTAAATTTTTTAGGTATGTTTTTGTAAAGCATTTGTATGTCATCAGGTAGTTTGTTCAGGAAGACTATATATACTCAAAGGTAAAACTAACAATCCTATTGCCTAATGCCTAATATGCCTATTCCCGAAGGTATTGAATTTCAATCAGAAGTTTCCGAACAGTCTTTGTTCTATCAAAAATTTTCAGTGGGACCTTTTCAGCAGAAATTACATTGAGTAGAATCCCTAGTGGTTAACTGAAAACCAAAATGTATACGTTACCTCTATTCCAAATGTAAGTACAACATCCATTTTTGTGAGTTGTGCATCGATGTCTCCGCTATCACTGTCTCCCGTCAGCTTGTTCGCAAGTGACCCTTGTGATCTGAAACACAGCTGCTTACTCAACCTTGGACTCGGTTCTGGTCCAGCATTTGATCTAATCATCAGTAAACAATGATTCCAGAACACCACCACCAAAAAATTCGACAAGATTGAATAAATTCCTCAATGTTTTGCAAAGTTACAAATGAAATTAGTAGGATCAGTAATATTTATTAATATATTACATAAATTAAATGCATGGAATAGTATTAGTTAGTAAATATTTAGTTAGTAGGGGTTGTTAGGCGATGTTAACATTCACAAGCCCGTGGGAACACATTGTGGCATACATATAATTACCCATAACCGATACCAAGAATGATTAAGCATACAAAGGGAGAACATGACAAATACACATTTAAATACCGTTTATCTAAGGTACAAATGATGATATAATAATAATTGCCAATGTACAAAATAATTTCGTACATTAACAAGTATCAGGACCAGCCAATAGTACCAAAAAAGCAAAAGGTACATATAACATTTTAATTTAAAGAGCAGACTCTTTTCTGTTTATATTTGAACATTGGCTGGACCATTATTAGAATGAGCGCTATTGTATAATGTAAATGTATAAATCAAAAAGCGAAGCCCTATCGAAGCTGGAAGCGTATTTTATTAATACATGAAGATAAGGAATAATATTAGGTAAATGGTTGTAAATGTGAAATAAAATTGAAGAAGTAAATGTGAAACCAAAGAGCAGTGTTATATTGGTACGTTGGAAGCTTAATATTACTTTACGATTGGGGTACAGTGTCTACTATTTTCGACGTTTAGCTGACGCTTATGTGCTTGGGTACTGTAGCGATATAAACTAGTATTATTAATTCTTTATCTACATTTTTATCAACTATAAGCTTTATATAATTATATTCTGGCAGTGTTATTGAAGCAACAATTTATCCATTGTTGTCTTTAAATTCTTGTATTCTTTATTGTTTGGACCACAAGATGTTTATCAACATTATTAGTAGCGGTAAGCTCTACTCTACTTTACTGTTACTTAGCTACAGTGGTCCTTATGACAACGTCAGGATTGCACACTTTATCAATAAAGTTGGGGTTGTGTTGGGGTCCTGCTACACAAGACACGTGCTTAAAATTATCAATTCTGTACTCATTACTTGTACTTCCTTTATTTTTACCATCCAGTTTATGTGCCAGGGCCAGAAAAAACCAAATAGAAATGAACAAGTGGAAATAATGATCATCTGGATTAACATTTAGAATGACATAATAATCTATATTTTGGTTGTTTACTATTTTCCTTAGAGTATCACACACAAATACTTTGTTCACGAAATTTTCCAAAGTGAAGAAGTTTTTGTGTGTGACTCTCTATTTTTAGTAAACGTTGCACCCAGAATGAAGATTTCTCTGTTAAAATCAAACTTTCTAACAGCGAGAGAGGTGATATACAACACAAAATTAAAAATTATGTTATTGAAATCAGTTATGAAGAGTTTAGTACTGTATTAAAGTTAATTCAAGTTAAAATATACACTAGTCACATCAAAGTACCTACAAGACAAGGGCAAAAATGTTTACAAATAACCAAAGGTTATTGACCGGTCATTCAAATTATAAGAGTGACTTTGAAAACGCTTTCTTTATCTTAAACGGATTTTGTTATCTCTATACAGTAATATAGAGTTTAGACCCGGTAAAGGCTCAAAACAATTTAGAATTGTTTGACAAAGGACAAACTTACGATAAAAGAAAGACTTAATTAAAATACATAAAGTTCTAACAAACAATACTTTGAAGTGTTTGTTTGTCTTTAGTCCAACAATAGCATACATTGACCACATCGAAGGAACAAAACAAAATACATCAAAACAATTGGTGCTCGCAAAATAACGACTTCGTTTGTAAGTATAAAAAATAACAAAAGGAGAGCACCCTTAATTTATTTATTTAGATGACAATATCTTAAAGAATGATGGCTTGGATGAAGTCATTACTTGTACGAATTCGAAATTGGACACTAACACTGAAATACCTATTCTGATTTTTACACAATTTTGCAGAAGTAAAATTAAACTTAGGACACACATAATAGGGATACATGCTACTTTTTCACACAAAAAGAGGTCATTGTGCATGGACAGAGGGTTTGAATGTATTTACTTATCTAATAGTACAATGTGTGAAAAAGTCTATCCATCCATATTAAAGACACGAAATCTTTTCCCATAAGTATGTATCAAACACTGACCTGTGATTATACCGCTTGATTTTAGAGAGGCCATATTTGGTGTCAGCTACGCTTTTGGACACGGGGACAGACTCCAAGTTGGCCATCAACAAGTTGATGGACGACTTCAACTCTTCAATGTACAGGGACTCCATCTCCTTCAGCACGAACTTTGGCATCAGTTTTCGATTCTAAAACATCATTTCATTTCAGATATAACGGTGTTCGGATTCAAGATTAACCTTAATGTAACTTTATTGCCAAAAGTACCTTCTCCATTTCATTGACCTTCTGCATTCTTCCATCTAATTCTCTTCTGATAGCTGCGGCTTGTTCATCAGCCGACTCCAACTAAAAATTATACAATAGTATTTCATTTCTTACACTTAGGTATGTCATAGTGCTATATCCCTGTTTTCACAGAAGGCTTTCAATTAGGCCTTGAGATCTTCTTTCACTTTTTTGTTTGGTGTATTCGGTTTTCTTTTTAAATAACTATGATCTGACTCCACAATTTTTTTAAGAACATCCATCGATCAACGTATGCACGTACGTAACTTGCATTGCATGTGAATTTTGTAATTTTCAACATATTTGGATAAAACTTATTAGGAAGTAACTGACATAAAATTACCATCTTTCACAAAAGTTGTTTTAATCTATTTAAATATGATCAACAATTTTTTTATATACTTACAAGAAGAGCGTTGAAAAGTAGTTGATGTTCAAATTTCTTGACTCCGATTATCTGCTGGAACATATCATACAGTTGTTCTTTGCTGAGGATGCACTCTGCATTCAGGCTTTGCTGCTGTGCCCTTGATGGCCTCTTCGACTCATCGTCTCCGGGAATACCTAAATTTGATCTCATGTTAGCAATAGCACATATAGCAATTTCTTTTAAATATTTTTTATCAATTAGTTTGACATTATCAAATTGTGCGCTAGCGCAAAATCATTGCAAGAGAAGTAAAATTATGTTCGCCCAACTATAGCAAAATCTCGAATCAAATATAAAAAAGGTATACACACGTCGTCATAACTGAAACAGGTAATGGTCTACATCGAAGACAACATTTATAGCGCTTAGAACACAAAAAGCCAAGTCGAAATATTTGACATTCATGCAGTGCTCATACCTGAATCTATATAGCTTACTTACTTTGGACTCCTTGCACCTTGATTTAGGTATACAAAATATTTTTTAAATATAAGTATCGGAAAATTTTAAAAATGCGTGTTAATGTAAAATAGAAACGATAAAATTGAAATAATACCACCAAATTACGGTGGATTGTCACGAAATTTGACTGAATAAAATAAAATAAAATAATGTTTGATAAAAGTTTTGAACTAATGACGCTTAATGAAGCTTATCAATCCAAAATATAATTTAGATTATATCGAACTGATGTTGATATTATGCACAAATTTTATATGACAAAATATGTAAACTGTACAACCGACAATAAAAATCAAGCAACAGCACAAGACGAAAGCCAAATTGTGGAAAATGGAGGAGAAACTGAAAGAAATTACTGTCGAGTGATACCTGTTATTCCTGTTCAGGATGTGTGAGAGAGACATGTTGTGAAAGAAAGGGAGAAAACACAGACAGTGAGACATACACAGGCACGCACAGTTTCAGGTACATTCAGGAGCGATGCTACACAGACACATTATATGAATAATGAGAGAGAATATACACATTGATTTTAAACTAATATGGTCATTACTATACATAATTTAAATGTTAACGGGATATTACCCTGTGTTACTGTTTCATCGAGTCTCGGATATTTCGGCACTGTTGCAAGCGTAGAGTTCATCCGTGATCATGGCGCTTGCAACAGTGCCGAAATTTCGAAGACTCGATGAAACAGTAACACATCTTAAATATCCCGTTAACAGTTATATAGAGTAAATATACCACATTTGTCTCGTTATTCAAATAACTAAAATGATATTAGCTTTTTTGTTTGCATAATTATAGTAACCGATAGTGAACAATATAGGTATAGTATAATGAAATATGATTAACATTCTTAATGCGTAGTATGACATTGATGCGACACATTTACTATACTTACAACGATATCAACATATGATTTATTTACTATCGCAGAAATTAGATACAGAATTTTGTAATATGAAACAGAACCAAACTATCAAGATAATAGCGGTTGCAGACTTCGCAGATTGTAGATAGGTGGTAAATTTACATTTGAAAAAAATAAAAGCCGACAAAAGTGAAAACTTGAATGTTTTGAATTGTCAAAATAAATCCCAGGACCAATATTTGTATGACACATGAAGTGTCGGTAACGAGCACGGTAGCAGTGACTCGAGTTCAATGCCCATCGCGCCTCAAGAAGGATTAATTTTTAAAAATCGCTTTATCTCTCAACCGCTGTCATCATGGTGAACTTTAAACAAAATTATATAATGATTGTGAAAGACTAATTAGGTATATTACCAAAATTATTTTCGGACAAACAGGAACTTTGCACCACTTAACACCAAAAACAGCGAGCTTAAGTACCTACCTACAAACTAAAAGTATCCAAAGTGTAGTCAGTCTGTGCGTCCGTTTGTTTCAAGCAATATTGAAAGCTGAAACTGACTTTCATTGGTAGAAAACGGATGTTACAAAGAGTAATTTAGGGAACTTTTATTCTTTTTCAAATATAGGTACTGGTTCGCGAAATAATATAAAACCTATTAAATAATGGGTAACACGTACTTATGAAAATTAAACAAGAGAAAGAAACTGATAATAATGACAGTAATACACATTTTACGACAAAAACTACGAGTTAGCACACAATTCAGTTATATTTCACCTTATGTCTACGGAGCCATCAATAAATATTGTAACCAATAACTTGAATTACAAGTACAAAAAAAAATTAAGTAACTTCATGTTGTTCATTGAAATTATATCATTCGAATTCAATATTAAATAATGAAATATATAAAGTGTCTCCAAAACTACCTGTCCAAATTTCGTCACGTGACGTGGCATCAGTCAAAAAAAAATTATAAAATACTTTGACTGTAAATCCGTTTCAAAGGTCCTGTAAGTTTTCATTATCACCCAGCGGCAGCAAAAATCGACAACGACAGCCAGGCGGGTGCTCTGTGGTTTGTTTTGCCGCACTGACCATGTTACCTTGAATTGCCGCGGCTACAAACGAATGCTTAATGTGCGGCAAAAATATTTTTTTTTAAATAAAAGAAATTAACCCCCTTTTTTATTAAATATTTGTATTTTATTTCCGATGCCAAGTCATCTCATGAAATTTGGCCCGTCAATTTTGGGACACCCAATATAAAACATTAATTGAATTAAAAATTTACTCAAAAATATTTCTTTTGGAGCAGATCAATTCATATGATAGACCGATGGAGAAGTCTGTTTTATCATAAATATAATCACCATAAAAGGCTACCGTAGACCCAAGCGCTGGACAAACATTCATAGGCACATTGCAAGATCAAGCTTATCAATATTTAATGTTATACACTGCATCATGCTCGAATTTTTCCATAAAAGTCAACGAAAAAATATTTTCATTCCTTCTATTCGAAAAGAATCACTTTGCACCACGATATCGGGGCGCAAAATAGCTCTTTTCTGTTAAGAGCTTTTAGCGGGCGGCAAAGTGATTTGAATTTGGAACTTGAAAATTTCATAGAAATCGAACGCAAATTGTATGAATTACTGACTGGTAAGTGTTGGCTGCACAGGCGCGGTGTCCTGAGCTAACTAAAAAAAACTAAAGAGCGCCATTTATCTGTTCGTGTTCGTCATTATTAATGTCCTTGTAATCAGTAGGTAAACATATTTTATTTTTACCTACTGATTACAATAATTACTAATAATTTAGTTCTGCAAATATAATAAGTTCTACGTCAAGTTATGAAAGTGACAACCCATGAACTCCTGGAACAATAACTATAGAAGGTAACTACGTCGTACAAAACTTATTTTTTCTCATAGAAAGGGAATGAAAAGTAGAGTATATTACTCGGGGGCAAGTTATTTTTCCCTCGGGCGGTGTACTTTGAATCCCTCACTGCGCTCAGGATTCTATGTTAGAATCCCTCGCTATGCTCGGGATTCTATTCTAGAATCCTTCGCTTCGCTCGTGATTCAAAGTAGCGCCCTCGCCGTAAAAATACTATTTTGCCCCCTTGTTATACAATCTACTATTTTCTCTGATTCTACACGTCTACATCTTCATAGAATGACTATGCATTATGTCGATTGTGTAAAAATTACCGAAGTAGATACATTACTTTATAATATTTATCTACTTTTTTGCGTTTCTTAATGATCTTTCCCGAAACTGAATTCATTAGTCTTTGCAAAGATGCTACATATATTTGATTATTAAATGAAAGTTATATTTTATTAGTAGGCAATCAACTTTATAACATATCTGAAATACCTATCTTGAAAAAAATATTTGGTTTCGTTAACTTTTTATGACCAAGAAAAGCAAACAACCTTCTTTGTAATAGAAATAATCAAACGAAAGTTTGCTCAACTTTGAACTTTAAGTGTATTACATTCATTTCACATAATCTTTGTTCTTCCAAGTCTCTAAATTTTGCTCGTGTTTCACATGAAATAAGGAATTCTGTTTGCCTTTTTTCACATGATATAAGAAATTCTGTTTGCTTTTCTTTGAAAATGATATCTGCACACTGAAATCTTTAAGTTTTTTTAGAAATGTCTCACCTGTTCCCTTCATAATACAATCGAATTTTGCCAACCATGACGATAACACAGTTTCTTTACTAAGGCCATCTATTTCAGGAAGAGATCTGAAAAGCGTTTGCTGCGTTATACCAATTCTCAATGTTAATGTTACTGATAATAGAAAAAAAACATCAAATGTTGCGTGAGAAACATTAGGAGAGGTAATTGGAAGCGTCAATGCAGGGTAGTGATTGATAAAAAACGAATGTGCGATTTGAATTCGTACATAGAGGGTTCCGTACCAAAAACGGCAAATAATAGATGATGGTGTGTATGAGCTCCAATTATTATTCCTTTTTCCTGATTTTAATAGGTTTGTTGTTATAGCGGCGACAGAAATACAGAATCTGTTAAAATTTCCGCTCTCTAGTTATAACCATTCATGAGATGCAGTCTGGCGACAGACAGATGAATGGCGGAGTCTCAGTAATAGAGTACCGTTTTAAGCTTTTGATACGGAACCCTTTAAAGTGCCTTATTCATTATATAGGAATATAATTCGTTAATGCGCATTGATTTTTTAAGAATTTGAAAAAGCGCCTGTAGAGTCGACTGGTGACCCAAGGGCTGGCAGTTTTATCTCAGCGAATACGTGTTGCTATTCAAAGCGGGAATGTTGCTAGTGTTTTGGACACAATGCCACGGGGGCCTTATTTAGGTTTAGTTTAGATAGTAATAATGTACCTAATAATAAATTATGCTGCACTGTAGTTTTTAGCAATAAATGTTATTTCCACTCGGTAGAAAAATTTAGATAATTGCATAAAGCCATGCATGTTAACAATGCAAAAAATTATAAAGAAGCAGAATTTTAATATATAACTAAAATATAATGAATGATAATGAAATAAATGATCCATTATCTAAAACTCTAACAGCGCAAACCTGACTCTCTTTTCGATATTATTTCTGAATACTTCACGAAAGTCATGATGAGAGCAGGCACCGGATTTGACCATTTGTTCCACTCGTTCAGATTTCAGAAAAATATCGTGATACGATTGTACTGCGTTCTGAAAAGCTTCATCTGCCAATATTTGTGTTTCACCTTTCAAGAAAGCCTGAGCAAAACCAACATTATCGAAATTGTTATTATAGGTTCTGAAGTAATTGTGTTACGAGTCCGTATGACGCGAATAGATAGAAGATATACATTTCAGTGACAAGAAAGAGATACATGCGATCGGTTTTGTGTGGCTTTAACGAAATAAATGCATTATTAAAGAAATACAATAGGAAAAAATCGAGTAAATGAAGATTTTACTACTTATTGTCTTCCATAAATGAAATATAATATAAAACCAGCTTAAAATTTCATGAAATAAAACTATTGAGAATTTTATCAGTAATCGTGTTTTTGGTTTCGAGCATTTTTAGTTCATGAACTGAAGTTATATGTGTTTATAACGTTAATTCACAAGCCCTAAGTTCTAGTAAAGATAACATAATAGTATTACATGTATACAGATAGGCAACTCCCTGCCTCTCACTGAGCAAGCTTCCCCACCCCCGTCACATAGTTGGAGGGTATTTTGAGGGAACATTTGCTTAGCCTTAGCGGTCACACACACATTCAAACTCTGTACGAACATAACGTGTTTTTAGTGTGTAGGTGACAGCATTGAAAACGAATCATCTGTATGGAGTTTCCACCCAAATAATAGTCCATTTAGCGTCATACGGTCTCATAACATGTTTAATGAATTTAATAGAAGGGGGTTTAGCAAACAGACCTGAAACCGAGCTTGTAATGTCTCCAATTGATGTGGAGTCAACTTTGTATGTCTTCTTGTCATGTCTGTTGGTTGCTTTGCGTTGAAGGGATGAGCGACACATCGAGACACAAACACGTACAACTGTAGACGCCGTTTTTTGTCCTCTTCCAGCTTTTCTATTTTTTCCTATGTTGGGATGAAAACCATCGTATTAGCATTCAAAAACAAACGTCTTGTAAAAAAATCATACTTCCTATACCTATAATCAATTATTAAACTAATGAAACAATGTTTAAAATCAATGAAATCGGCCTGTCATAATACTGGACGTAGATATCACCAATTTTCTATTGTTGTGAGGAGGTACTAAGTGTTTTTGTACCACGGTGGTCTTGGGCTATAGGGTTTTGTTTGAATACTAAATCCTCATTCATTGTCAGCTGTCAGCCAGCGTACTACTTGCAGGTGAGCCCGTTTAATTTTAAAATTTTTAAATTACTCACTTGAGGGTCTTGGTCCTTGTCAGAATGGCTAGCACCAGAAGGACTGGGTGACGGCGCAGGGGCTTCCCCTGAACTAGCGCTGCCCGTCGATGTCCTGCGCAGGAAAGATCTACACGATCGATAGCATTAATACGTTAATGGAAATGAAATATGTCTTTACACACTGATCCTGTTTTCTCTTTTCATTTTGGGCAGACATAACCTCCTCCTTTTTTGAAGTCAGTAAAAAAAATTTGTATACGCGATACCTGAGCAGTGTATTTAGACGAAATGGTTATGTCTGATTCTACAAACTATCTGCTATTTTGATACCTAATATTTCTAAGCAACTTTCAAATCTACTAAGGGATTTATTATGACAACCAATAATAAATCTTGATTTTAAATTGTTTTGCCTAAAGGTAGGCTTTCGAAGCGAGCGTCTGTAGCGTCAGTGGCGCCGCGACAGATAGATACAAATGTATGATTATACTAGTCTGACACAGCGGCACTGTGACGTCACATTCGCGTTGTCAGACTAGAATTTCATACATTTGTATAATTATGTCGCGACGCCACTGACGCTATAGGCTCTCGCTTCGAAAGTCCACCTTTAAGGATAAAAGGATAAAGGTATAGAAAAGGTTCAAACAACTACTTCTAGAGTAGCATCATCTACAATGTTTCGTGAATGGAATGGAAGTGAGAATCTAAGTTGTTCTAGTTCTGAACACTTACGCATGAGGAGGTGGTGCTAATGCAGCTGATTCCCTTTGTCTGGTAGCTGGGTGTAATGGTGCTGCCAATGGTGCTGTTGTCAATGGACTTGCACCTGCCGATAAATATATCGAAATGTCGTCAGTAAGCATTAGTAACGGCCCAAAGCTTGCATAGATTGTTATTTGCCTTTTTTACAAGGAGAGCTCCGCTTACGGACTACCCATGCTGGCGAGGCATGGGCTCGTGTGAGGGTCGCCCAGCACCTGATCACAATAGCACTGGGAATACTCACTAAAACTCCTTGACACCGATCTGCCCCTGTGGGAGTGTTCTGGGATCTGCCTAATTCACCAGAACAGATTGTTATTTGCCAATGCATTTATAAGGCTTGACGTCGATCAAATCAGCCTATAACAGTCCACTACTGGGACTGCTGGACGTAGGCATCTCCCAAATTTCGCTACAATACACGGTCCTGTCCTGCGCCTTCCACATCCAGTCAGTTCCTGCGACTTTTTTTTCAGGTCGTCGGTTGATCTGAACCAACTCGGACCATCCTACCACACGTGTACCAAGTCGCGGTCTCTACTTCAGAACTAGTTTGCTCCACCGACCATTGGTGCTTCAACAGCTGTGGCCAGCGACAAGCTTGGCGTAATGTATCAAAATACAATACTACTAAACATATTTTATTGGGCCGGATCACGACTCTTCCTTGTAAAACTTTGTAATAGCATTATACTTAATTAAATGATAATGATTGTCTGAAGTTAATCAGCCTGAAATTTTCAGTCTTACACAATATTCATAAATATTTTGAGGTGTTACCTCAAAATATTTAGTCAATATTCGTACCTGGAAGACCAGCTGTGGACCCTCGCGGTAGCTCAGGCTTTCCTCTTACGGATGGTCTACCACCATGCAGGGATCCAGGTGGTGCGACTGAGTGAAATAACAGAGCTTATACATTAACATCCTAAACAGCTACAGGAAGATATAAAATTATGATGCAGATAATGGATCGTCCAATTTTGTTTAAAAAGGTTATGATCAAAAAATCTTGAATGTCAGTTATAATTATGTGCCAACCGCACTTGTAAGGGGAGCTTACTATTGAGTAACAGAAAAAGTCACTGAAGAATAGAAAGTCGGAACAAAACCGGTTCAAGTAAAGCCAAGTACCACCCCTACAGCAACTAAAGTTGGGAAAAGCCTAAGTCCAGTGTCGTACTACGGCGATATCAATTGGTTGAGATGACATAAAAATTTCAAAAACTTTAATTTAGAACGCACTGACTGGAGGATTTTTTACCAGTAAAATGTAATAAATGGGTAAAGTGTTCCTGATTCGTAGAGTAAGAGTTCCTGGGACATCGATCAGTCGATAGACAAATAGGTAGGGACCGTATAACTTTAATAAGTTCGAACCCGATGTCATGCGTGGGATTTTCACACATTGCAAAATGTAGGCAGAGAGAAAAATGGAAAAACATTTAATGTTAAAACTTACATTGAAACATAAATATTTACATTAATACTATCTAAACTAAACCTAAATATGGCCCACTTGGCATTGTGCCCAAAAGAATAGCAGCATTCCCCCTTTGAATAGCAATACCTATTCGCTGAGATAAATTAGACATATGTACTCTAGTACTTACCTGGTAATTTTGATGTTTGTTTCTTGTGTTCATCATCGCTGTCCTCCTCCGATGAGCTCGGGTCGATCATGCTACTTCTGTGCCAAAGAAATAACATAAATTATAATAAAGTAGGTATAATAATGGACGAGCTGAATGGAGGTTACCTATGATAATATTACTTAGTGTATTTTACTAATTACGCTCGAGAAATGGGCGAACATTTGAGTCGTTTCCGGGTTTTAGAAAGCACCTTAACCCAAGTTGGAGGCTTATTGGCGGTTTTAAAATATCCCTTCGCATTGGCAATCTTTATCCTATACTCCTCAAAGAAATACGGGCACATCTCAAACGCCCATAAAATCCGATTGCTTTCAAATATATCTATTCGTAATTCCTAAAGCTCTGTATACGAAATAAAATGTATGTACTGGAAATGTATGAACCTAGTAGCAATACAAGAGGTTTACGGGCACTCATGAATAAAGGCGGGGTCACACAGCTCATGAATAATTCAAAGGACACACTGAAACTGTTATACATACATACATATGGTCACGCCTTTATCCCCGAAGGGGTAGGCAGAGGCATATTATATGCCCACATTTCACCTTTGTATAATTAGTCCCACGTAATAGGTGGTGAGCCTTATTGCCGTGTTTAAATGGACAGGCGCAGGTTGTGACTGCCTGCTGTTGAAAATAAAGCCTTCAACTTAGCTTAACGACTGCCATTTTACTGGCAACCGGGACCAACGGCTTAACGTGCCTTCCGAAGCACGGAAACGCTCAAATAAATGTCACAAAGTGATCACATGGATGGTCACCCATCCATGGACCGGCCATAGTGAAAGTTGCTTACTGCAGTGATCGTTTACAGAACACTGAGTCCGCGGGGCCACGAGCGCTTCATGCGGTGATACTGTTATACCGTCTAGATATGATCGAATTACTAGCGTACAGTAAAAAAATATAGGCTGAGATATGAAAATGGTTTATTTTTTTAATGTTAAGTGGACTGACTCCTTAAAGGAGGTCGCAGGAAAGAATGGATTCGAAAGGAGGAAGATAGTGGTCATAAGCTTTTAAATGGATAAACTGATAGCCATTTTGAATTGCAACAATTAAGTATGGCTGATTTGTAGGTATGAAAATTCGGACGCGTTGCAAAGTTCGTGAAAAAGTAGGTATCTAGGGAACATGAAAAAAAAAAAAGGTATTTTTGACGCGGGGACTGCAGGTTATGCATTTCGTCGCCATGTTTCGGGGGAGCAAGGCGGCTTTGTGTGGGACTCACAGCCTGTGGGACCGTCCTACCCACTAAACTCAGCGGTGTTCCGCCGCGCCTTAACCGGTACGCAGGATATACTGGTGGATAAATCACTGCGATCGGCAAAGGGTCACCCCGTTACTTCGGGACTTCACGGGTAGGCAGAGGCATATTATATGCCCACATTTCACCGACATGACATAGCCTAAACCAGAATACCAGCGAAATAGAAATGTTTAACCAAACATGGTCAAGTTAAGGTTCTAATGTGGCCAAATTAGGGCAACCTTAATTTTGAGACACCGCATTTTCAATTTCAGGCATTTTGCCAAATTTGAATTTCTTCAGTATAATCTTATAAATAACTTTGATTTTTCGGAACGAAATCGGTTTTTGGAACAAACAAAAAAGAAACACTTTCCGATTTATAATCAATCAATCCTCAATCAATCAATCATCATCATATAATAATATCGTTACTGTCTGTGTGTCTGTACGTTTGTGCACGCTAATCTCAGCAACCGCTCAACCGATTGCAACGCGGTTTTCTTTATAGCGTTGCGGTTTACTCCACTTAATATTTAGTCCTTGTTTTATGACAATCGTCTCGTAAATAAAAAAAGTTATATCAATCCAAAGAATCACATATAAAATGCAGCGTACGAAGTCGCAGGCCACAGCTAGTGTTACTATATGTTTATTTATAATCTCCCAAAAATATTAGAGGGAACCTCGCTCACCTAAAAATGTATCACCCTATTCAACTCGCTTGTGTGTACAGGCCGCACACGTACATGGAAGGCCTTTTTTCCCAGGTGTCAAGTAACACGGAAGTCGTTAAGACTGATTGAAATACTTTTGGGGTGGCATGAAGATTATACATTTTCAACAGAAGGTATAATAGCCACAATCCGTCCCTATCCATTTCAAAATGACCGGGTTGGCAATGTGAAGGTTAAAACTTTGTGACTTTTCGATCAGGTGGACTGTATGCTTATCTACCACTTTAGTAGTATAAAAATATTCACACACAAAGCCAGTGCCTAAAATTTAGCGAGCTCCTTATTGTTTATTTTTATAGGTCAATGATATTAATATGTATCTAAGGTTGTCATGGCTTCAATTACTCTACCTCCTTGATATTTATATAATGTGGCCTTATAGTATAGTATTACATGGGCCCTTTGCCCTTTCTGAAGGGCACTGAATTATTTATCCATACAAGACAGGTAACTAAGTACTTTTTGATTGCAGATGAAAATACTCCGTCACACAAATATGATGGGTGTAGTGGGGCCCTACCAACACCTCCGGGCCCAAGTCAACCTCACGTGCAAGCTCGTGCACCTGCTGAACAACGGACGAGGCTCTGACGTCGGCGGTCCATTTCAACACGGCGATGGGCTCACCACCTGTTACGTGGGACCGAATTGTACACGGTGAAATGTGGGCCGGTATAGGCCTCTGCCTACCCCTTCGGGGATAAAGGCGTGAGTATATGTATGTATGTATGTACAAATATAGATTGTAACCTAAGGTTATGTAGGTACCCTTAGGTTAGGTAGGGCCCCGCGTGGCAAAGGGAAAGAGTACAAAATGTTGCTACCCCAATTCATTTCGAGGAACACTTTCGCAAAACGGCCCATTGCGTAAAGAAGAAAAACTCGAGGTGGAACCCACTTGTCAGTAAAATGACAATCGTTAAACCAAGTTGAAGGCCTTGTGAGCTTCTGCGTGTTGCTCTTTCTGTGAGCAGGGTCATGCTCGAGAAAGAGGTGGCGGGGCGGAAACGGAAGATAACTCTCCCACCCGAGTTCCGCAGTCGGCGGCGTGGGCGCCTGAGGACGGTGAGAGGGTTGCTCACCGTTCTTACAGAAGCAGGCCCATGACGGCAGCGTGATGTGAGGGATTCAAGCACGCCCCCCATTAGAAGTGGGATCACACCCTAAACCCCCCAAAGACGCGGGATAGCACCCGAACCACGCCCTAGGCGTGGGAAATCCTTCCGAGGGCTTACCCGAGGCTCCCAACCATAGGCTGTTGGGCGTTACGTGAGGTTTTTAGTCGGTAGAAGTCCGGCATAGCATCCATGAGGACTTCCCTCACGTTAAAAAAAAAACCATCTGCATCCTAATTCACTAATAATAATAAAATAAACACACTGTACAAGCCTGCCGAAACCATTTGTCAAATAATTCCTCCCATCAAAGTCGACTGGTAAGGTTCCCATGTCTGTCTGTCTGTTATACTAGTCTAAAGAGGCCAAGCTATGTTTTGTTCTTGATGATTTTTTGTCACAAGGTGGCAAGAATTTTGTTTCAACACTACAGGCGCTACATTTGCTCTCCCGATCCTGAAACTATCTTCTACGACTCGTTTTGAAGAACCCCATACTGTAGAAGTTCAGGAAAGCTGAGGAAGTTTATAGAGTAGTGAATGAAGACACTAACAAAGACGCTATACAGAGACGTGCTATCCGAGTTATTGGTTGTCCTCAGGCGAGCTGTTAGCGCAGCGAAGAACCACAGCGTCATGGCTGCCTTCAGCCGAATGTATTACGACGTGTGTTCTGAACAGCTCTTCGACCTGATCCCACCCTCTCCTTTCCGATATCGAACAACGGGTGCCGGGCAGAGATGCCACTCATACACAGTGGAGAGAGTCTTCTCCAGAACTGAGCGTTTCAAAAGATCGTTCCTCTGTCGAACTTCCCTCATCTTACAATCCCGGGTTCTTCAAGCGGAGCGTGAAAAGGCATATCACAGGGCCGCCAACTTGAGGACCACTGTCAGAAGTCTTACGGACTGTGAGAGCGGCCCCCCCATCACTAGATGCGCCCCGGCTTTTCATCAGGCTGGCGATATCAATTTGGCGAGCTTAATATATTTAAAAAAAGTTGTATGCCAGAATCACAGAAATCTCTTTTCTGATATCTGTGGCCAGAATCATAGCAAGTGAAAATAGTTTCTGCCTACCCCGACGGGAGACAGACGTGATGTTATGGGGTTGAAATAATATGTTCATTAACCTTGAAGCTAATTAACGTTTAAGCAAATTATTAGGTACCTATTAAGTTTTTGTGCGTGTGCATAGACTTATTACACATAGACTGAGAGTCGCTCAGTGATACGTACGCGCCCGCGAAGCCGAACCAATATTAATGTAGGTGTAAACTACTCGTCTTTATACTCGTTGACACTCACACAAGCTTACAGAAAATGTTGCTAGGAAATAAAATTTACCCTATAAATGGGAAAAAAATAAAATTGTTTGTATACAACATTTAATTTAACATTTAACTTAACATTTAACTCTATTTATCTATATGCATACCCTCTTCGCGGGGTAGGCAGAATGGTTTATATATTTTATTAATATGTAAAAAATGCTAAATTAAACACTAACCCCCTTATTCATAATCGTTTATTAAACCTATTTTAGTTATAACACATTTTAAGTCTATTGCTGTCTCTAACCATACTCTGTCATTGGTTAGAGACAGCAATAGACTTAAAGTGTGTCTTAACTAAAATAGGTTTAATAAACGATTATGAATAAGGGGGTTAGTGTAAAACGACTTACTAACCAGTATAATAAACAGTTTAAGTTTTTACTATTAGGCATATATATAGAAGCAAGTGAGGTGTGCATGGACCGTGCCGTGTGGCGCTCGGTTCTATCTGCCTACCCCGCAAGGGATTTGGCGTGAAGATAGATAGATAGGCATATATATACTTTTAGAGTTCCGTAGCCAAAGGGTAAATAAGGAACCCTATTCATGAGGTTCAGCCGTCCGTCTCGCTGTCTGTCTGTCTATCACTCTATCTCGAGGTTCTATCTCAGAAACCGTAATAGCCATAGAACTGAAATTTTTCGAGATGATGTATTTCTGCTGCCACTATACCAACAAATTCTAAAATCGGTAATATTTTGTATTTAAAAAAATGAGATTTTTGCGGTTATTTCCATGTTTTATCGTCAGTTTGTGGCTTTCAAATTTTCAAGCATCCACAAAAAAAAACATATTTTATTAAGTAGTGAGAAATTTAATATTTTTACCTGTGTACATTGCGTTTACAACACTAAACCACAAAAAATTAATACGATACTAATGGACTCGCACAAAAATGGTATCGTCCAAATTGACGGGTGCTATAATTCACATATTTTAGTATGAATGTTAAGGTCTAAACGTTGTATATTTATATTACTTAGCATTAACTTTAATATTTTTTCCTCTGTACATATACTAGCTGATGCCCGCAGCTTCGCTCGCGTAAAATTTGTTCCCGCTTCCCATAATAACTTATTCCCGGGATCAAAAGTAGCCTATGTGTTATTCTAGACCATAATGTATCCCTGTACCAATTTTGTTGAGCCAAATCTGTTGAGCCGTTAGAGCGTGAAAGAGTAACAAACATTCGCATTTCAAACATCCACACTCACAAACTTTCGCATTTATAATATTAGTAAAATATAGATTAGAAAGATGTTCTTACTTTTGTCGGTACAGCACCCAGGCGTAATTTGCGCAAGCCGCCTTTAGTAATATATTTGTCTTTATCATCAAAATGGTCAGAACAGATCTTAGTAAATTTAGTTGGTTTCCAACAAACTTCTTTTCGATTGAGCCTAATTTGTTCTATCCATCAAGCAGCAACAATTGGATCAAAAGGAAATCTAGTAAAGAATATAATATAAATATGAATCTAAACCGGTTCTTTTACGTTATCAAATAAAAATTATACAAGAAATGCATTATTAAATTGGTAACGCACTCGTGATAACCAGTGTTACAGGAATCTATAACAATTGGCCTGATGAAATGAGGCAGGCAGTACGCCTGTCTGCCACTGTTGTAGTAAGTAATATATTATTACTACCGGCCTCCCTGACCGAGTTGGCTACTCGACGTTTTTCCAGAAGCATTCATGGTGGTGGAATAGTAACTAACTCTACCCCCTTTCCCAAGTGGCGGGATAGCACCCGAACCCTCTAAGCGAGGCCAAGGTGGTGGCCTAAGTCTGCCGGCAGCCCTCAGACATCCTTCCGAAGGCTTACCTTACTTATTAAATTAATAAACTTGTTTTAATCACAATATTTTAATAAATTATGTGGTACCCACCCACAAAATTTTGCAAATAAAATTATTCAAGTAGATATAAAGCGGTTGTGGCCCTGCGTACTCAGTGATCTGTAAACGATCACTGCAGTAAGCAACTTTCACTATGGCCAGTCCTTGGATGGGTGACCATCCATGTGACTACTTTGTGACATGTATTTGAGCGTTTCTGTGCTTCGGAAGGCCGTTAAGCTGTTGTTTCCGGTTGCCGGTAAAATGGCAATCAATAAGCAAAGTTGAAGGCCTTTTGAGGCGGCTTGAAAAATTGCAACAGCAGGCATTCAAACCTGCGCCATCTCAACACGGGATTACGGCTCACCACCTGTTACGTGGGACAAATTCTAAAAAGGTGAAATGTGATCATATAAAATGCCTCTGCCTACCCCTTCGGGAGTAAAGGCGTAAGCATAATTATGTACTTATGTATGTGATAAGTACTTTTATAACAAGTTCCATAAACCGATATTGAAGCAAATAAGAGAAAAGTGGGAAAAAAATATTCTCATTGCTTGCAACACCGTCTATGAAAATGACGTCACTAGAATGTACGATTTTTGTTTCTTTAAATGAGGTGTTTTTAACAAAAATGTAACATATTTTGCAGTACTAACCTATGCAATGAGATCTTTGGGTGTTTGGAACAATTTTCAGATGCATTGTGGCATCCTTACACTGCACAATACGTCATTTTTAGACAAAAATTACGCGAGCTCTTCGCACTGACACTAGATGCCCGGTACTAAAGCGCCGATTGATGTAGGCAGCCGGTATCAGCTGCCTTGAAATGGCTTCACGTCGCTCGCGCGTATTGGGTTTCTTTGCGTTATAATTCTATGTGCGTGTGTATATTTATAACACTCGACCTACGCGGGTTATAGCCATTTCCGAGGTACAAGGGCGCGACCTTGGTTATATAGTTATTGCTTTTCATACTAGTTAAAGCGATAACCATTTATAAGTTTTCACTCTTTGTATTCTCGCACTTCGTACAATAATTTCAAAGTAACTCTGAATGTCTTTTTTTTGTAACGTGAGGGAAAATCCATCATGGATGCTATGCCGGACTCCTACCGACTAAAAAACCTCACGTAACACCCAACAGCCTATGGTTGGGAGTCCCGGGTAAGCCCTCGGAAGGATGTCCCAGGACACTCTGGAGGTCTGTAAGAACTATTAAGCTTACTCTTCCGTCAATTTACACCTTTATTCCAACCGTCTTCGGTTGGTATTTCGATGATCGAACTGCTTGGACAATTTTCATCCAAATTGTTAATTTTATTCTTCATAACTGTTACTGTGAGACTTTTTGTTTGCCAAACTGTTAGGCTGACTCAATTAAAAATATAATGTTAACCGAGTGGCCATACCGGGATCAGTGTTATAGTTCAATAGATTAGACTTAAGGCGATTAGAGATGGGCCCGTCTATACTATTGCTTGGTCGAAGGTTGCCCCGTATACCGTAGCACGCCGTCGAACCCCTGATCATACTTTCAAAAATGTATGGTAATCTGCTAGACTTGTTACATTTATTACTGGCTCGCTCCCTTGGGAATACTACGATATAATATAGTCCATGTTATATATTTTATAATAACTTAGCATTCACCCGGTCAATATATTTTGAAAATCACTCAGAAAAGATACTTTTTTTTTCGTTTGGAAATCCTCATGGATGTCATGCCGGACTTCTACGGACTAAAAACACACGGTGCCTTGCCTTCTGTCTAAGGCCAGCAGTTCCGACACAAGAGTCGATTTTATCGATTGCAAATAAACAAATTTGTACACTATATAACTGTTAACGGGATATTTACCATGTACCGTTTCATCGAGTTTCCGATATTTCGGCGCTTGCAACAGTGCCGAAATATCGGAAACTCGATGAAACAGTACACGGTAAATATCCCGTTAACAGTTATATAGCGTATAGTAATGACCATGTTAGTTTAAAATCATACACAAATTTGTCTTCTTTACAATACTGTTAGTATGTACTGATGGTTTAAATCTACTAACCAGGACTAAAAACCAGCGCTGTCTGCCAGATAACGCAGGTGGAGGAGAGCATTACGCTGAGAGGTGGCCGTTATTCTACTTTGTGTGTAATTACTATGAATTTTTAATACTTTTATTATCTACTAGCTGAGCCCGCAACTTCGTTTACGTCACATAAGGGTATGAAAGGAAAGGTATTTCTTCATCAGAGTCATCAAGCAGCGTCTGAAACTGCCCTGTTTGCTTAATCATTAAAGAGCTTAATGATTAAGACTATTTTTAAACAATTCAGTCCACGCCTTCGGCGCGGAAAATAGTCTTAATCATTAAGCTCTTTTATGATTAAGCCAACACGCCAGTTTAGGTTCACTCACATTCAAAGAAACCCCTACAATTAAAATTTTCAAAATATCTGATTCTTAAAAGTGTTATAACTCTTTTATTTCTAAACCGATTTACATAAAACAATCGCTAAATGTTAACTGGAGCAAACCTCAACACAATAAAAAAAACCGCATTGCAATCGGTTGAGCGGTTACTGAGATTATAGTAGGGGAGCCCTAGAAGGGATTTCGGGATTTACTAAAGCGCGACAGATTAATATACACGGGGATACCTTGTACCCGGTTAAGTACCTCCACAAAACATGAGGCCCATATATAAGGCCGCCCGTGAAGGATACAGGATCAGATTAGTAAAAAAAATTGACCATAAGAAATTCTCGAGCGCGTCAGATTAAGGTAGGGTGAGTTAATTACATCCTAAAAAGTGTATATTCCACTAATCTGACAATTTGAGAGTGACGTAAAAAAAGGGGAGGGCCACAAAGTTGTAAAAAAAAAACGTCATCTCGACATTCTCGAGCGTAGCTAAATTTTTTTTATTTTGAAGGAAATAATTCAAGAATAATGAAATATATATAATCTGACGATTTCCGCAAGCCGAAATAACAAAAATTCGTCGATAAAGTTACACTATGCGCCAAATATCTTTGCGTCTACGAACTTCGTTCGTACTACTACTACTACTTACTTTTAATAATAGTATAGAATTAATATTGACCTATTCACATCTATGTCCTGGAAATTACGCAACAGCATCGATAAAATGAATTTTTAGGCTTAGTTCTTTTGTTTGCGATTGTACCTGCGTCGATCGCCACCAAGCTGGTCAAAAGCGGTTGATTCGTTCGAGAGATATCGTGAACGAAAGAAACCCGAAAAAGTGTTTTTTCGGGATTACTCCGAAATTTGTGGTTCGATCAATTAAAATTGCAAAATTACTTATGAGGATGATAAAACTGCGTCGAATGCCGCCAACCGCGTGAAAATCGGTTATCCATTCAAAAGTTATTGCGGTTTGAAAATTCCAAAAATAGTGTTCTTGGTAGTTAAAAGTCTGATAGAAGTTTCATAACTTCTATCAGACTTTCGAGCTGAGAGAGCTCAAATGCATAGAAATATTATTTCTTTGAACTCAGCCAGCTCAAAATATCACATAAATTCTATTTTGAGCTCAAAAATGTCATAAGTACAATTTTAAGAGCCCAGGAATGGAATTAGCGGGAAGTTGCAGGGATGGCCTTTAAGGTGAACCGTTTTTCTAATTTTTTTTTGTCAGATCAGGCCAATCCCTCTAGATAATCGTCAGATTATGAGACAGTACGTTTAGAACATAAAGATGAACCGTATATATCTTAATCTGACGCGCTTGAGTATTTCAAAATGGCGAATATTTTTTGCACATTATGAAAATGGCCGTGAGTTTGCGTCCCATCGAAATCGTCAGATTAGTGAATGAGAGCTTTTTTTTGGTGCACTTAACACTCCCTTAGAAAATCTGACTCTCGCTCGAATTTTTTTTTTTTTTCATTTTCAACCCTTAAATACAACCACCCGCATCACGCTAACGATCAGATTAACATACGTACATTATTAAAAATACGTAGGGAATTGATGCTATCAATATCTGACGCGCTCGAGGATGTCCATGCAACAGTTTTTTTTTACATATTTAAAAATCTATAGCCGCTTCCCCCACCGATGTAAAGGTATATATCATATAACATTTTTTTCTTCATATCATCTAAGCTTTGCATCCCAATAGGTCTCTACGACGCTCGAGTAAATCCCCATTTAGCATCGTGGGCTCCCCTACTATTAGCGTGCACAACCGTAGGTACAGACAAACAGATATACAGACATACAGACATACAGACAAACAGACAAAAATTCTAAAAATCATTGTTTTGGGTTCTATTGCGTTCATAAAGCCCCCCTATAATATTTTTTCTTATTTATCTTCCATGTACAGACAGCGACCTGTTACGATTTTATTATATGTATTGATGATTTTTTTATCTATACATCTATACAAACATCATTTATACTCTTGATTGTTGGCACTTGGTGGAACTTGTTATAACACATTATGCACTTTTGCTTTCTCACTTGTACTTTATAAACATAAGTGTATGAACTGTTTAGTTACCTTTGAGAATGCTTTGAAGCGAAACCGGTTAGGTATACGTAGTATTCATGAAAATAGTGGAATAATGTACAAGTGAGAAAGCAAAAGTGCATAATGTGGTATACAAACATCATAAAGAGGAAAGATGTGATTGTTTGTTTGCATCGAATGGGCTCCGAAACTACTGGACCGATTTAAAAAATTCTTTCTCTGATAGGAAGCTACACTCTTCGCGGTGAACATAGGCTATATTTTATTCCCGTATTCCCACGGGAACGGGAACAACGCGGGTGAAACCACATGACGTTCGCTAGTGTGGAATAAAAAAGCTTTCTCTTTCATCTTTCTTTCATTAACAAATAATATGTTAACGCCATGTGGCGTGCAATAGCTATACTGATGAACTAATTATGTCAAGCTACCCTCTTCACCAAGGTACCGGCCTGTGACACTTATTGGATTTGTTCGTCTTGATGTTGACTTTTTCAGTTAAGACAATCCTTGGCCCCCACTGCCTGTGACATACTGTGTACCTGAAAGCTTTAATTTACAATACGTCTGTAGTACATGTACGAAATAATGTAAGGAAATGTGTCGATTTTTTGACATTTCTTCGATATTCTTGGGTTGAAATCATAAAACTAAATTGGCTTTATCAGCACAAGAATTTTCAAATCAGTTCTGTTGTTGTTTCTGAGTTAATCGACTACAAACTGACACATTTCCTATTCAGACCAGAGGGGCAAGTGCGAGTTCCGGCGAGCGCCTGTCGACATTCACGGGTGAGTGCGTTATCACCGATTTGTATGGAATCGAGACAAGTTCCCGCGTTTACAGCTAGGTGGCGGGGTCTCGATTCCATACGAATTGGCGCGCCGTGAATGTCGACAAGCTTACGCAAAAACTCCCACTTGCCCCTCAGTTCAGAAATATCCTTAATTTTTAGAAACTATATTTATTTATTTATTTATTTATGTACACACTAGAAATATAAGAAGCAAAGACAAAAAGAAAGATATGTACAATAGTACTGCTTATTTGTATAAGACAAGATTGTGTGTGTCAGAATGGCGTGAATGGTGTCTGAATAGTCACAAAACTAGGACCAAAAAACTGTACCTAAACTGTACTAAACTGTACCTATGTTAAAAAAAACTGTACCTCAAGCAATTCTATATAAATAGAAAAAAATATGGACACGCCATTCTGACGTCAGGTTGGCGCGCATAGTCGTGTATCGCCCCAACGTGTGGAAACTATGTTCTGGAACATATATCAATAAACTGTACCTAAACTGTACCTCATAAAACTGCTATTAAAAAAATTAAAATCACACGTGATATCTGTCAAATCAAGAATAAAAATTTGCTAAGGTTTTGAAACTCACACGATTTGTACTACACATTATAATATAATTCTGATCTTTTTTGCGTATACTTCTACCTGTTCTTACCTCTAGACGTTTCGACTGTAGCCGTGGTCACGAGTAGACTGAGGAAATTGTGGAGGAATGAGAAAATTGTGTATGTCTGTGCTATTTAAAGGACAGATTGGGCTGTGAAATGTTTTAAAATCTTATGAGCGATGGTCACGGCCGTGATTGGTGGTTGCAATTTTCTCAAAATGTATTTTATATCTATAATATTATGTCTGAAATACCCATAGGATAGTTTGTATTTGGAATGTATAAAAAAAAAAAAAAGACTGGTATATTATTTCTTACTCTAGCATTTTGGCTAAATATGTTTTCAGTTTAAACAATGCTGTCTGTAATACGTATTGAAGATTTTGTGGTTGTATTTTGTAAATTCGTATGAAAATAGGTCATATTTGTGATCAATATGACATCAATTTTGAACATGTTTAATATCTCACTTAGTGTATTTTTCGGTAATGATGTAATGCTTGAAATAGTTGTAATAGGTTTAAGCATAAGTTGCACAAGTTCATATTATGTATTATAGGTGGATGTCTGGATAAACTAACTGTAATAATTGCTGTTTATGTGCTGTGTGCAGGTTTAGATATTCTTTTAAAATTAGGAGTTGCATCTGCCAACAAACTGCTATGCAGTTTGGCAGACGTATGGATAAGGAAATGTAACTGAAGATTCTGAATAAATGCTTTTAAAAAAAAAAAAAAAAAAAAAGCAGCGGGCGCTGTGCTCTCGTACCCAGCATAAAGATTTTTGTTAACACTCATTAGGGTTGCGACGCACTACACTCACTATGTCTGAACGAATACTACGCGATTTTAACTACCTGATTCCATGTGGAGAAAAAATTAAAATCACACGTGAAATCTGTCAAATCAAGAACAAAAAATTGTTATTGCTCATTTATTTAATAATTAATAAACAATGGTCAAACACTTAACAAACATCAATGATATAAAAACTATTAATACATTATCAACACTGGAAAACGGCAACACGTAAAGTAGGTAATTACCTGGCCAATCGTGACGCGACTGTAGGCTTAGCGAAAGTTCTATTAGCACTGTTTTAAATGCTGTTAGTAAAGAAAACTCTGAAAAAAGCATGCCTTCATGTATCTTCAGAGGATGCACAAACGTAAGTTCAACAGAAATAATAATATTATTTTACTTTCTTGGATCGATGAAATGCCGACTAGCATAATGAATGCGCAAGGAAGATGTACTCTATACTATGTGGTTTTGCGCCCGCGGCCCATAAAGGGATGTTGGGGAGATTTCGTACGAATGTTTTATTTTGCTATATGAATTTTTATTTATTTACGTAATTACTTTTCTATATAAAAAAATGAAACACAATAATAATATATTTTATTAAGATTAGTAAAATAATTTAAATTAAAAATATTTAGATTACCTACTAGGTACTAAATTATTACTTATTAAATAAAATGTTTCTGTATGATATTGTTATATTTTGATTTTATGACTTAAATTACGTTAAACTTAAAAATTACTTATCCGATAAACTGCATTAACATTTCATAAATTTAAATATTGCTTACTTTACCCGTAAATATATTAATCATAGTATGTCTCAGTAAGTGAAGTTCAAGTTTCCCTTTTCCCCACATTCCTCTGATATTGAATAATTTACAGATAATTTATAGATTTTTTTTTTTAAATTTATAAAAGTTTTGCAGTTTTTGAAAGCCGCGATGTTCGTGTATAACATGTCTATTTATAAATCGTCATATTTGTGTGAAATTATTAAACTCAAAACTTGAACATAAAACAAGACATAAAACACTTTCTTTTCAACCATATTCAGTTAGGCAAATTTGTTTCTAACAATTGTGCACAGTAAAGTACACACATTTCGAATGAATAATGTAAATAAATGGTTTATGACATTTAAGTAAGGTATATAAGTAGTAAAATGATCAGTTGGCGAAACCATTGTTTTACGAAACGTTGTTTGTCAAGTGTAATTTTGCCAAATGACTTTTGGTCAAACAGCAGGACCTCCTTAGAAACAGCAAATGAAATTAAAATTAGTATTTTTTTAAACGAATAATATACTTAATTTAAAAAAAAATGTGTCTTAGGCTATTTTCTTGCGTATAAAATACAGTGTGCTATTATTACTTTTGTACTTTTAGTAATCCTATTTTTTAGGTCGTCATAGCACTGCCAAATATTATTTCTCAAAACATGAGCTCGGTAGTGACCTATACTGTTAAAATTTATACTAGGATTTGAACTCGAAGGTATAAACTCAATAAGTCCTAGAAAGTCATATGAGATATCTTTAAGCGACATTTGTTTAGGGACATCGTCAATTTGTATATAATCCGTTTGGCTGAGCTCAAATATAACAATGTTATGTAAGTCATAAGTCATCGTTCTTATTAGGGCTTGAACTCCGGAATTCCGGAATTGACATAATTCCGGAATTCCGATAAAATGTAATATCGTTCTCAATTCCGGAATTGGCGAGATCAATACCGGTATTTCGATATTGGAAAATAAATATATTTTCGCTTCATTATTTTCATTACAAACAAAAATGTAGATTATAAGCTTCTTATGCAATTTAATTACCTTTAATTACTACAATGTTGATAATTTAGGATTTCTCTATTAAAAAAATAATTCGATTATGTTCTTAGGTATTAATCATTTTATTTGGTGATATTTCTAAAACCTAATAAGAATGTAAAACCATAAAATTAGGTATTTGATAGAAAACATACTATTTAAATAATAATTAATGTTATTGATGACGTTTTTGTATTTTTTTTATATTTAGACTTCAATTAAGGTATAGTGCGAACTTAGACTTAGCTCTGACTTAGGCTACGAGTTAAATTTAACTTGATAGAAACGCTGTAAGAATTGACAGAAGTCTGGCTCAGCATAGTTCTAGTAGTTCTGACGGAACTCATGGGGCGTACCTTATTATTAGGGGCAAACATTGCCCCAAGGCGCTCCACTGACCCAGAGTGAGGAGGGTCCTGGGTTCCCTGTTCTCATCAAGGCGGAGGAACATATTCCGTCGCAAATGGCTCCGTCTCAGGCGCCCGACGGTGATTACAGCGAGAACGACGTGCCCGAAGTCACTGAAGGTGAGTTAGGGGCGACTGTACTAAGGCTTAGATTCCGCACGGACCGTGTCCCTGGACCCTACAGCATTCCAGGCCGAGAGTGGGTCCTGGCTCTTGAGGATCTCGGGCCTCGAGTGATGGGGCTCTTTAGTGCATCCTCGAAAAAGGCCAGATTCCCAAGGTCTGGAAGACAGGGAAACTGGTTCTGATCCGAAAGGCAAGACGGTCGGCAGTCTTCCCATCCGGAAATCGGCCGATCGTGTTGCTCCTTTGAGCAACTCCGGCCGATCCCCGATCAGTCGATCCCCAATAATGATACGCTCAAGGAGCTTGCATACCTCGTTAGGTATGCAAGATCCTTGAGCGTATCATTGCATAGCGCACAGTCGAGCACCTCACACGCGTGGGGCCAGATCTGGCGGATAACCAGTTTGGTTTCCGTCAAGGGCGCTCCACCGTGGATGCGATCATGTGCATTAGAAGACTGACGGAGGTAGTAACATCGCAGGGTGAGGTGGTGTTGAAAGCGATGGCGATGTCAAGAAACACCTGTATCGCCTTCAACACCTTGCCCTGGAACTGCGATAGGGAGGCGCTTATTTATCATGGAGTGCCTCCCTACTTCCCTCGAATTGTAGGTGCCTATCTTTCCGAGAAGGCAATAACTTACCCAAGCTGGCTAGGGCCCAGCCGGGTCAGCGAGATACGTCGTGCGGTGTTCCGCAGAGATCAGTCTTAAGACCGCTTCTGTGGAACATCGGTTACGATTGGGTGCTGCGTGGTCCGTTGCTCAGAAGCGGCATGTCTCGAGGATCTGGCAGCGAGGCAACTTGCGTCCTTGTTTAAATAAATTAATTATATTTCTAATTTATTCTTTTCTGGTGCAAGGAGGCGCTGGAGCGGGGTCATAGGCCTACGTCTCCAGAAATCTAGCTTCGGCAGTTCCAGCTCCACAAGGAAACCGTGGAGATCTGGACTTGAGCAACAAACCGAATCGCCACATCACATCATACAAGGGGGGAATCGCCGAATCGCCACAATCACGGCGGTCAGGCCGGTCATGGGTGTGTGACTAGAGGGGAGCCACGGTGCGGGTGCTCTGTCCTACCGGTTGTCACAGATGCTTTCCGGACATGGTAGCTTCAGTAAGTATCTGTGACGAATACACCGGGAAACCACACCTGAATGCCAGCACTGCAAGGAACGCAGTAAGGACACAGTACTTCACACATTAGTGGAGTGCACAACGTGGGCTTAACAGCGCCCGGTCCTCGTGGTAGGTCTGGACGTGGACATTCTCTCGCTGGAGACCATTGCGCGAGCTATGATCTCCAGTGGGAGTCAGTGGGACCCCACTGCGTCTTTCTGTGATCAGTTAATGCGGCGAAAAGTGATCGAGAGAGAACGCTCCCACCCGAATTCCGCATGTCTATGCCCACGACTATCGGCCTCCATAATTGGGGGCCTGAGGACGGTGGGAGGGCTAATCGCCGTCCTTACAAAAGCACGCCCAAGACGAAAGCGTGACGTGAAAGTTTCACGCACGCCTCACGCCTGACCTGACACGCCAACCTGAACAAGCCCCAAATACGCGGGATAGCACCCGAACCTTCTAGGTGAGGCCGCAGTGATAGTCAAGGTCTGTGGGGAATCCTGGGGTCATCCTTCTGAGGGCTTACCCGAGCCAACCGTAGGCAATAGTTAAGAAACGTATGGTTTTTAGTTGGTTACGTTAAAATAAGTAATTTCACTGGGAATCCAAGTAGTTCATACGTAAGTATAGGATACGTAGTGGGACTGTCAGCTCCCATTTATTTTTTTACGTATCACTTTTTGTACCAAACGAAACTTGATTGAGTTCCGGAATTCCGGAATTCCGGAATTCAAAAACTGAATATCGAAACCCAATTCCGGAACTGAAAAAGCGTCCGATATTCAAGCCCTAGTTCTTATACCATTACAATCATTTCTACGACATTGTGCAATATTATTTTCTTCACTCAACACATCTGCTGCTAATTGACTAAGTGAAGATATACCTTTATCTCCTATATTTAGACCTATGTAAGGAATTTTCCTTCTAACGTTGTTAACAGAACAAAATTCGTTGGAACACGACTCAATTAAATCTGCGCTGCGAATCACATCACTCAATATTCTTTCAAATATAGTAGTGACACTGCATTCACATCGTATGTAAGATATGTTATCAAGCATTTCTTTATCAAAATGATTTTCTAAAATAACAGCTCGATGTCGATACAAATCTTGTTTAGACGTCTTACTATCCAACATCAGTCTAATTAAACGACAAAAAGAATTTTCATTATTAGTTATAACCGTAGTATTCAATTCAAAACCGTCAGCACAACCTACTGCAATAATATAAGCCGTTGAATCGAACGCACAAGTGTTGGATATCATAGTATGTATTTTTCCTGTTCTCGTTACTGTGCCATTTGCTAATAAATTTATTTTCTTCATATTTTTAACGGTATTTTGATTTTGTTTCTTTATTTTTCCCAAACCTTTCCAATTTTCAATTAATGTAGGATTCTCATTAAATATCGATTCATCTGTATAATCTGTTTTTATATTAATATTTGATTTAGCAGTCCTGATTTTGGTTATACTGCTGATTTTTTTGGGTTCACTGTTTTCTGCACTAATAGCTGTTTTGATTTCGCCAGATAAGAATTGTGTGTGCGTTTTAACAAAGTCATCTACTCTCAGTCTCTGATTTTTAGTAGAAATATTTAAGAGGTAGCGTTTGATGTTTCTAAAGCTACTCTCAACATTTGAAGAGGATGGCACTTCATTATTAGAATTATATGTCGGCATCATAATATTACCCCAAAGGGGTAACTGGGTCATTAATCTGGACAGTATTGAAACAAACGAAGGCATATAAAATAAATTTTCATTAGCACCTACATTGTCGTTACCTGACAAGGTGATTAATAATTTTTCTTTTTCTATTTGATCACTAAACCATTTCGGTACATTAGACTCTTCTTTAGTTTGAGTCAATAAAATAACGTCTTTGAATATAGAATCTATTTTCAGTTCAGTAGTATCAGTAGTTTCGTTTTCATTTTCATCCCGTATTTTGCTTTGAAGTCGCGTTTTAGCAGATTCACAATTCGACCCTTGCCCTATAAATTTATTTAAACTAACCGTGATTAAATCAGCAATAATCTGTTTTACTTGATCATAGCTCTGATGCTTCTTAATATACAAAAGGCACTTTAAGTAAAATGATCGCACGCGATTATCTACGTGGCGAAAACAAGATAAATTAACCAATATTTTTACGAAGTGGCTAGTATCAATTCTGATGTAGCATTCTTGTGGCAATTTTATATTTTGGTTTAATTTATTATAAGACGCTTTTATATAGTCCTTAGTTGACTCATGACCAGTAAAAGCCTTTACTGCTGCTCCTATTATCGCAGAGCTATCATCTATAATAACCTCATTAGGAGGAGTTTTTTTCCCGATCCATGCGTGTAACCAAGTGTAAATTGTATTCATTGTTTGTGATTCCGAGAGCATTTGTGTGATAGGTACACTTCTACCAATTTTAATATCATACATCAGAGCACTATAAAGAAAAATGTGTTTAGTAGTAGGGATTTGAGGTGTAGGTCCTAATTCTTTTAGAATACTTCCGGTAGCGTCTATACTTACGATCACTCGATTACTTTTTGAATTATTCTCATAATGAGATTCTTGACCTAGTGACCAATATAATAAATAAAATGGGTAAAGAGAAATTTGTCTGATGATTTTACTGTAAGGCTCAATCTGCGTCATAAGCCATAAAGATAGAACCGGATTAGAGTAATAGCGCTCACTGCTGCTATGTTCATATTTTATCTGTCTCAAACATCCAACCAGAAGGTGATCCAGAACCATCACACTTACCAACAAGTGTGATGGTTCTGGATCACCTGTAGACATAATTTCATTTGCCATTTTTTTCTGAACGATAATCGCAGTTTCATGTTTGAGATCTTCACAAAGTTCTCTGCGCTTCCATGGTGACAGTTTTATCTTTTTTGCTGGTCTATGATGAGCAGCATCTGTACCCGTAACTATTGCTTGACAATTAGCTATTTTATCAGTCGGCCAGCCTATGACCAATCTGATTTTCGCTGTACATAAGTTGCAAAATCCATAACAAGTTATTTTTTCATCGTTTCTCACTGAATGACTTTTGAAAATCCAACCACAAGGAAGTCTAGTATTATTCCACACCTGTTCCCGCAGTAAGGATGTCCACTTGTGTTTTGGTAAGAGGGATCTCTTTTTAGCCAGTTTGTTTGTTACTGTATATTTCGTTAGAGGCTGTATTTTTTCCCATTGGTATACATCTATTGAAAAATTGAATACTTTACAATAATCATCTGCATTTACTGTACTCTGATCTATTTGCAACTCAATCTTGTCTGTTTCGCTGTACTCCGAAGATGAGGTTTTTTCGCTTTGATTTTCGAAAAACGTATTGTAATTTCTTTTTAATGAAATATATAATGCTTTTTCAGACATCCGTCCATTTAGTTCGTTTTTGATTTCACTGAAAACTGAATCACAAGGCGAAGGAAGATTAGATTTATCTTTAAAGTGAAATTTAAATTTTAAAAACACTGTCTTCTGATCTTTCAAGGTCACAAGTGGTTTAGTTCCGCGTTTCATTTTAATTAATATGAAAACAATAATTTATCAATAATTATGTACTTATAAAATATAACTCATAGTTTTCCTTCCTGTTTATATGTGCATTTAATGAATCTATGACTTTTGCATTGACAGGTGACTTAGGACTTTTTTATATTTTATTGGTTGAGTTGCTTTATTCTTCAAAAAGTTTTTTTATGATACACGTGTGTATTGATGATTACAGTTCTTGCCTCACGAAAATGTCTTGCGCAAAGGAAGTTTCCTGGAGCACTTAAACGCGTTACGAGAAGGAGAGATCGTTACCTTTTCTGGATGTTAAGGTAATAGTGGGTATGGATGGATCTCTGAAGCACATTGTTTACAAGAAGCCAACGCACACATAGATACTATTGCCTACAATATTGCATGGGCCCCTTAAGATCTGTAATCCTATGCACTAAGTCCACATTCACAAAAACTGCACTAGATGGCGCAACTTTACTCGAATATAATATTGCATAGGAACATATCTTATTAACATTATTAACATATCTTAATATCCACCCTCGCCTTTGGCTCGGGCGGATAAACGTCTCGTATAAAATGGCTTCTTTTATGCACTTGTAGTACAATCTACTATTAATCGGTCCAGTAGTTCCGGAGCCTATTCGTTACAAACAAAAAACAAAAAAACAAATCTTTCCTCTTTATAATATTAGTACCTATAGATAAAACTGTAGAGGGTCGAGAGTCTGTACATGGAAGATATTTATAAAATTTTACTTGTAGGGCGTTCTCTAGTCGATACTGAAGCCGAAAATGCAATTTAATATTTTCATGTCTGTCTGTCTGTTTGTCTGTATCCCGAATAAGTATCACGCCGAAACTACTGAATCGATTTGAATGAAACTTGATTGTCCGCATATTTTTCAATTCAATTGTACCCAAACGCTGCATCACATTATCATTCCCGGCACTAACTTTCTGTACAGAAATCCTTGGTTAACAGAGCTCATGCACTGTGCAACGATGAGTTTTTAAAGGATGAACTGTCCCACTTGCGGAACATACTTCACAAAAACGGGTACAGCGTGAAGGGTACACCAAAAAACACTATTCCTTACCAGACTCCGGGTGTTGACAAGGTGGACTGCAGCTATGGGAGCTCGTATATCGGGCAAACTAGGTGAACCTTCGCAGAACGAGTGAGAGAGCACATGGATACAGTCAAGAACATCTGCTACTGTCGGGCTCCAATCACTGGATGGAGTTACATGCACCGGGAGTTCTATCTACCGAACGCCATTACTACCGAAGGATTGTTCGTGAAACTATTGAAATTAAGAAGCATCATAATTTCAACCGGGACAGTGGTCACAAGCTTTTCTCCACATGGAATCAGGTAGTTAAAATCGCGTAGTATTCGTTCAGATATAGTGAGTGTAGTGCGTCGCAACCCTAATGAGTGTTAACAAAAATCTTTATGTGGGTACATGTACGATCGCCGGTACGAGATGACGGCGCCTGCTACTTTCCCCAGTCTATTCGTGACCACGGCTGGCTGTTGCAATATAGCCGAAACGTCTAGAGGTGAGAACAGGTAGAAGTATACGCAAAAAGACCAGAATTGTATTATAATGTGTAGTGCAAGTCGTGTGAGTTTCAAAACCCTAACAAATTTTTGTTCTTGATTTGACAGATATCACGTGTGATTTTAATTTTTTTAATAGCAGTTTTATGAGGTACAGTTTAGGTACAGTTTATTGATATATGTTCCAGAACATAGTTTCCACACGTTGGGGAGATACACGACTATGCGCGCCAACCTGACGTCAGAATGGCGTGTCCATATTTTTTTCTATTTATATAGAATTGCTTGAGGTACAGTTTTTTTTAACATAGGTACAGTTTAGTACAGTTTAGGTACAGTTTTTTGGTCCTAGTTTTGTGACTATTCAGACACCATTCACGCCATTCTGACACACACGAAAGATTGATATTTTAAATAGTACATTCTTGTCAAATCACAAACACAAGCCTTAAATAAGTATGACATTGGACCCATTACTACTTTATAGGAATATTGGATTCGACCCTAATTCCGTATTTTTGCGCCAATCCGCCGTTGATCCGGGGAAAAGTTCTAATATTCGAATTTAATATAATATACATATATTTTCAAAGCAAAGTAGAGCGTGCTCTGCGGTTACTGGCTTGCTAAATCCCAGAACTATACTTATTTGGGTCAAAAGGAATATAACATTGTATAACGCCTATACCCTACGCCAAGGGGTAGACAGAGGTGAATCACACTAGCGCACTTTGCTGGTAACTTTTTGGGCTAACGTCAGGCTTATCGCCGTAGCTGGGCGTTCTCCTGTATATACCTAGTTACTTACTAGGTATATACACGAGAACGCCCGCAGTAGTAGGTACGGAGCAAATATAAGAAAGAGCTTATATTTGCTTATATTTATTTCTTACTAGCTGTTCCCGCGGCTTCGACCGCGTAGAAGTCGATTATCGCGTAAAATCATAACCCTCCTTATGCGCAGTCGGTTAAAAAGTAGCCTATGTCCATCCCGGGGGCCTCGAACCATCCCAAACCAAATTTCATCTCAATCGCTCCAGCCGTTTAGGCGTAAAAGCGTAACAGACAGACAGACAGTTACGTTACGTTTATAATATTAGTAGGGATATTTGCTCCATTGTAGTGGGGCACGTTTCACCTTCAGTACACAACTCTGTAAACTAAACCAGAATTGTAACGGATAACAGATGTTACACGCCCACAAGACAATCTCTGTAGTCATAGCACGAACTTAATAGGATAGGACTGCGTAATATTACGAATATGATGGGTTGGCATTATAAGGCACAATGGTACCTACAGTCGGCTGCAGAGAAAAGTAAACAGGGGTGCCCTTAAGGATTGAAATTTCTCGGAAAATTTAAATGTATTTTAATAAGATTTTGTATAGTTATAGAAATACACAAATCTAATTACTATAGCGAAATTCATAAAAAAAATATGAAAGAGATTTTTTTGTAAAAACTCAATTCTTACAAGGCGACCCTGTATCCTTTTCTCTGCAGCTGACTGTACAACGAAGAGCCATCAGTCTTCTGTGCGACTGATACGTTTATAGTCTGGAATAACACAAGGGCTCCTTTTTAGCCCCTCTCTATAAAATAAATTGCAGAGGGGCTTATGGCGAGACTTGTGTCTGTAGTCTGTGACTCTGTTGCATTAAACTACGACACTAGGTCACGTGGATCATCTGTTCAAAGTTTGAAATAAAACAAAAATGACAACGTCAATTGGATTGAATTTTCACTTTCACAATAAACGTTTTAGAGAGGGGCAGTCGGGTGAGACCGTGTCACATCTTCTTGTTATTCTAGGAATTTGTTTACATGGGATGAGGAAACAGCCGCGGGCATCAGCTAGTACACAATAAAAGTAAATGAGTTATTCAAGTAACGTACTAGACAAAAGAGTATTGTACATAGTGTTTGTTCCAACCCCTGAATATCGTTGAAAACCTCTAACCCTCAGATATACGTAATTAGCGACCCTCGCAAGTTCTACAAATAATTAATTATTCAACGTATGTTTCATTGTGGAAATTCCAAAGTTTTGCTTTGAGTGGTCAAATAATTTGGGCGGGTTTAGTGGCGAAAGATTTATAACTTTGATTTATTTAGATTAAGTTTACATTGTAGGTATTCTTGTAGAAATTAAATTATGTATCCCTTTGTGTGGCGACACGCGGGGAAACCGGGTCATTGAAAATTCCACAAAAGGTTACCCATTTAAGGACTGATCATATGCTTAACGCTGTGCACGTAATAGGTGGTGAGCCCACTACCGTGTTGAATTGGACAAACGCAGGTCGCCGCGACCCGCAGTTGAAATTTTTCACGCGCCCTTATATGGCCTTCAACTAGGCTTAACTACTGTCATCCTACTGACAACCGGGATTCATTTCGAGTTTTTCTTCTCTACGCAATGGATCTTTTTGCGAAAGTGTTCCCTTAGTCGCCTCTTACGACACCCTCGGGATGTATTGGGGTGGCGATATGTGAATATGTGAATGTTGCCTGATAATATTAATATAATAATCTATACTAATCTACACTTATATTATAAAGAGGAAAGATTTGTTTTTTTTGTTTTTTTGTTTGTATGTTTGTAACGAATAGGCTCCGGAACTACTGGACCGATTTGAAAAATTCTTTCACCGTTGGGAAGCTACACTCTTTGCGGTGAACATAGGCTATATTTTATTCCCGTATTCCCACGGGAACGGGAACTGCGCGGGTGAAACCGCGTGACGTCCGCTAGTATAATATAAAAATAATTACTCTTTAACGGTTCTAGCCGAAGTTTGGTACATGTATAGATTATACTTAGTCCTGTAATAACATAGTCTACTTGTCATCCTGGAATATATTCCCATGGGAAGCGAGAACGGGAACAGAATTCTTTCGGCTCCACGTGAATGAAATTTAGCTATTCCACAAAAACTCTCTCGGATCTGTTCAACATTCATAGCGTCTAGTACATCAGTGTTTAAACTCTATCTAGAATTTTGCTAAACCAATTTTGATTTAACATGCAGCAGTAGTAAGCTGTGAAAAGTCTACGAAAAGATAATATAAAAATAAAACTACTTCGCTTAATCTTTCATCAACCCCTAATAAGCAGTCCTGGGACATCCTTCCGAGGGCTTACCCGGGGCGCCCAACCATAAGCTGTTGGGCGTTACGTGAGGTTTTTTAGTCGGTAGGAGTCCGGTATAACATCCATGAGGATTTTCCCTCACGTTAAACAAAAAAAAACCCCCTAATAAGCAAACAAATAGATATGAAAAATTTTTACTTGTGTCTAAATAAATAGAAGAATTTATAGGTTTAGTAGGTATTTTAAAATTATCTTTACTATCACGGCTATTTTCTCAATCGTATAATAACATCATTATACCTTACAATAAGCTTTCTAAAGAACACTGAGATGACGCAACAATACGAGTACACGGGCGTAATACACACCGAACATTTGAGGAAAATAACCCCATTTTCCACGAACTCCGGCTTTTCTACTTGAAACACGTATTACTGGCCTCTATAATTCTCTTTTATTGTAGCTGTGTGTTGTGTCAACAGATTTGAGGCCACAAAGGGCTTGTAAAAGTGGATAAATGCGTTGCTTTTATGTCTGAGAGTGGGATGAAAGTACAGAAATACTTTAGAATGTGGGCAATTCTTCAATTACATGTCGAATTTATTATAATTAAATCATTAGCGCAGGAAGAAGTGTTTATAAATTTATAATAGGATTTCTGCGGAATGCGAAAAAAAATGTGGTGTGTGCGTCCGCACTCTTTGGTCCCTCTATTATAACTCCCAAACGAATAAATAAGGCATAAATCGCTAAACATCCGCTAACGGCAAAAATTAAGAGAGTGAACGACCTAAGCTCTTTTCTTCTCTCATTGTTTCTAAATCTGTGATATTATAACAGTTAAACGGAAGGACTAAAATTAATTAATTTTTCATTGTTTAGTACTGAATTCTCCTCTTTCATTTCGTTTTCCTCAGATTGTTAACTATCGTTCGTTACTCAACCGCCCTTTTTAAATATAGTTACTTTTAGGCTTAAAAGCACCACACTGCTAACAACCTGAATTGAAACATAGAGAGCTCCTGCGGGAACGGGTAACTAGTATGAGATACCGCTATAGAATGACCTTCACCGAGCTGGTTAATGGATCAAAAGTATTTTTTATTTAATTTAATATGTCAATAAATAAATTGCAAATGGGATGCCTAAAAAAATTCAGTCCAGAATATGATTGATCAAAAATTAAAAGAAAAAGTGAACATTTCACTGATTTGGATAAGACTAGGTATTATCCCTAGGTATTATCTCAGTGTTGTCCCCTACTCTGTTTCTGCTGCATATTAATGACATGTTGTCTATTGACGGCATTCATTGTTATGCGGACGACAGTATGGGGGACACTTGTTACACGGGCCGCCCCGGTATCTCTCGGGACACAGTGGAGGAAAATCGTGAACAGCTTGTGTCTGAAATCGAGGCTACTCTTACTAGAGTGTCCGATTGGGGTGGACAAAATCTTGTCCAGTTCAACCCTTCCAAGACACAAGCGTGTTTTTTCACCGCTAAGCAAACCCCAATTACTGTAGCGCCTCAATTTCAGGGCACATCTCTTTCCATCTCCAAAAGTATAGGGATCCTTGGCGTTGACATCTCCAGTGACGTTCAGTTCCGTAGTCATTTGGAGGACAAGGCTAAGCTGGCGTCCAAGAAGCTAGGTGTGCTCAACAGGGCGCGGCGGTACTTCACTGCGGCGCAAACACTGCTTCTCTATAAGTCGCAAGTGCGGCCGCATATGGAGTACTGCTGTCACCTCTGGGCGGGAGCGCCTGAATATCAGCTTCGTCCATTTGACTCGGTGCAAAGACGAGCTGTAAGAATTGTCAACGATCCTGTACTTACAGCTGGTGTGGAACCTCTTCGCGACAGGAGAGACTTTGCCTCCATATGCGTGTTCTACCGCCTGTACAATGGTATGTGCTCTGAGGAATTGTTTGATATGATGCCCACGGTTACGTTCTATCATCGCACCGCTCGCCACAGACAGGGAGTTCATCCTCACACTCTGCGTCCGGTGCGTTCCAGCACGGTTAGATCCGATAGGTGTTTTCTTCCGCGCACGCTTAGGTTGTGGAATGACCTCCCTGCCTCGGTTTTCCCAAACGCCTACAGTATGGGGTTCTTCAAAAGGGGTCTTAGAAGGTTTTTACAGGGTCGGCAGCGCGAGTGTGGCACCTCTGGTGTTGCAAACGTTCATAGGCTGCGGTGACCACCGGTCCTTCTGGTGGGCCGTATGCTTGTCTGCCACCTTAGTGGTATAAAAAAAAAATCCAAATCAGTGAAAATTTACATTACATAAGTACCAATTGAAAGTACAACGCCCATAGGATACCTATGCAAATGTTAGGTTGTCGATTTTTTTCCCGTCACAACTTTTGGGTACGCAGGTATTAACAAGTAAATCGATACTAGTAACTTACAGCGGCCTGGTTAATTAATTAAAATTAATTAAAATATAAAGATTATTTCATTGAATCCACCATTGATAATTTAATTTCATTGATCATGATCACCTTCACCAGTGAAATGTTTTTTTTTCATTCTTGATTCGTCATATTCTGGTCTGAATATTTTTAGGCAACCCATGTGCAATTTATTTATTGACATATTTCATTGAATATAAAATATTTTCGTCCATTAACCAGCTCGGTGAAGATCGTTCTATAGCGGGATCTTAGACCATACTGAAAACTTCACCACGCTAACGTAGGAGCGAGCTTTTCACGTATTTCTAAAAGGAAATAATGTACAACAAAAAAATAGGCAACGTAATTTGACAAACATTCGTCTTGTTTTTGTGATTTCCCACCGGGAGGGTTAAACTTTCGTCTCTAGAGCAATTCCGTCGTCACTCTGTGATTGCAGGATTACGTGCAAAGTGATGCTGTTATTTTTTCTTATTTACACAAAAGTGTATGTAAAGGAATGGAGATAAGTAATTTAAGAATAAACCGGCCAAGTGCGAGTTGGACTCGCCCATGAAGGGTTTCGTAGCAGCAAGTAACATAATATAAAAGTTCTTATAGTTCGTTGTAACTTTGATCGATGTTTTAACACGTTCGCAGTGGTAGTGATTTTTCTAACCGAAAATTGCGGTTTATGACGTATTAAAAAAAAACTACCAGCTCTATCTCGTTCGAAACAATTTTCGTTGGTAGTTTTTATGGCAATGTACATCATATATTTTTTTTAGATTTATCATTCTCTTAGTTTAGAAGTTAGAGGGGGGGGGACACACATTTTTCCACTTTGGAAGTGTCTCTTGCGCAAACTATTCATTTTAGAAAAAAATTATGTTAGAAACCTCAATAGCATTTTTGAAGACCTATCTATAGATACCCCACACGTATTGGTTTGAAGAAAAAAAAAATTTGAGTTTCAGTTCTGAGTATGGGGACCCCCAAAATTTACTACTTTTTTTCTAGTTGTATATAAGAATCTTAATGCGGTTCACAGAATACATCTAGTAACCAAGTTTCAATGGCATAGGCCTTATAGTTTCGGAGAAAAATGGCTGTGACACACGGACGGACAGACAGACAGACAGACAGACAGACAGACAGACAGACAGACATGACGAATCTATAAGGGTTCCGTTTTTGCCATTTGGCTACGAAACCCTAAAAAACAAGTGGGAGATGAAATTCGAGGGAAAGGAATTTCGTTTTATAATACACAGATGGCAGACAAGCAAATGGTCTAACTGATCGAATGTGGTTACTGTAACCTATGAAAACTTGCAACACAAGCGCTACCTTCACAATGCTGACCCTGCAAAAAGCTGAAAAAAGCTGTTTTCGAACCTTACCCCGCATTGCAAAATAGTTACTAATACGTTAGGAAAAGAATGGCTGAAGTATATGAAGATTTTACTATTGTCGTTCTTTTAAATTAAAAATATTATGTACTAAAATCAACTTAAGAGATCCAGCTTAAGATTTTAAGTTTTTGAGGTTTCTCAATAATGTTAATAATAACAGAAGCAACTTCAGTTTATGAACTATTTAATTATGCTCGAAATAAAAAAAAACCAGTCAAGTGCGAGTTGGACTAGCCCATGAAGGGTTTCGTAGCAGCAAGTAACATAATATAAAAGTTCTTATAATTCGTTGTAACTTTGACTGATGTTTTAACACGTTCGCAGTGGTAGTGATTTCACTAACCGGAAATAGCGGTTTATGACGTATTAAAAAAAAACTACCCGCTCTATCTCGTTCAAACTAATTTTCGTTAGTACTTTTTATGGCAATGTACATCATATTTTTTTTTAGATTTATCATTCTCTTAGTTTAGAAGTTAGAGGGGGGGGGGGGCACACATTTTTCCACTTTGGAAGTGTCTCTTGCGCAAACTATTCACTTTAGAAAAAAATGATGTTAAAAACCTCCATCGCATTTTTGAAGACCTATATCTATGTATGTAAATGTACACAGGGTTTGATGAAAAAAAAAATTTTGAGTTTCAGTTCTGAGTATAGGGACCCCCAAAATTTACTGCTTTTTTTCTAGTTTTATATAAGAATCTTAATGCGGTTCACAGAATACATCTAGTTACCAAGTTTCAATAGCATAGGCCTTATAGTTTCGGAGAAAAGTGGCTGTGACACACGGACGGACAGACAGACGGACAGACAGACAGACAGACAGACATGACGAATCTCTAAGGGTTCCGTTTTTGCCATTTGGCTACGAAACCCTAAAAAAGCCGTTTAATATGAAGTTCTCCTCCACCTCACGAGTCCAGAAATCTAGATCAAGACAATAGTGGAGGCCACTATTGTCAGACAACATTTTCGCTGTAGGCTTCTCTACCTATTCTAGATTTAGAATTTTTCATTACTCTCTATAAAAAAAAAGTAGATAGATAACCGAGTAACCTCGGAATATAATCTTCCTATTACAAACCGAGGCTTTGGCAAAATCTACCCAAATCGTTTCGTAGATTTTTGTAAAAAGTATTTTGCGATAAAACCTTGTCTAATATTCGTAGACTTTTGTAAAAAGTATTTTGTAATAAAATGCTATCTAATATTCCTGTAAGAAACTAGGTAAGCACCTAAAAGCTGTTATCTTTAGGCAATACAATTTGTAGATAACATCTTCTCAGATCATTACCCACGCTAAACGAAACTCGACAAGGTTCCAGAAACTTCTCAGTTTTGTTTATCCCCATTTTCTTTTGATATTCATTAGGTAAGTACCAAAGAGATTGGATCTTTTCTATAGGTACCTCCTTTTTTTTTTGTTTAACGTGAGGGAAAATCCTCATGGATGTTAGGCCGGACTCCTACCGACTAAAAAACCTCACGTAACGCCCAACAGCCTATGGTTGGGAGCCCCGGGTAAGCCCTCGGAAGGTACCTCCTACTTTATAATACCAGAAATCGCCTGACTTTTATACGTTATAGGCGCAGAAATCATAATAATATCGATTTGTGGAAATAGGTTATACCTATGGACTTTTCTCTAGGGCATTTTTCTTTTTAGGTCGTTTGTGTTCATTGGGCATTTCAATTTCATGTCCTAACGATACGAAATGGTCAAAATGAGACCGCCTGCTTGAGCCATGGCAAATTGTCCATCTCCATCTACTGCTGGATAAAAGACTTTCCCAATTATTTTAGAAACACGCTGACCATATGGTCAAGAGAGAAAAACTCTACACAAAATCCTATAAGCACCTACCTTACTTTTCTTTAGATTTCCTTCATTTGGCATCCTGTCCATTGCAAAGTATAGTGCGTTCACAGTTAATTTACCTCTGGCAGATCGTTTTCTGTGCGTTGGTTTTGCAGAAAAGTCCCCCTATGAGTGCCAGCTTAAGATATTTTACTGCATGTTAGAGGAGATTGTAAGATGTTATCGTTAGCACTTTTTTTTAAATGTTTTTTTTTTTAATGTAAATATACATTAATCAATGTACTTAACTTTAATCCACACGTGGTTCTGTTACTATTCGATTGTACATACTTAAGTTTCATTTTTATTTATATGGATATTTAAAAAGACACTTTTACGATCACCAAGAAGGGCGAAGTTGCTGCTTCCACATCTCAAATAATTTCCACACCTAAAAACGACAGAAAAAGTAGAAAATAAGTTTCGACTTAAGGTTGGAGTACTTGGGAGAAGTACAACTATATTATGGTAACACGAAAATCAATGAAGCCAACCTCACAGCTAGAGCTAAATTAACTATGAACGGACTATATAACTTGCCGGTGCGACTGACTTTGGCCCTCTTGAATCATCATCGAAGCGAGTACTACGGATCCAACCGGACTTAAAGCTCAGATGATAATGTTCTTTAGCAACAAAAAGTGTGACTAACCTATTATGTGTACTAGCAATAACCCCATTATTTATAGAGTGACGTGTTTCAGAGTTATTAAGTTCTATGAGGACGGGGTGCCATGACTCACGGCGCGGCAGTGTGGTACCATGCACGCATACTTGAAATATTGTTATAGTTTTAATTGAAAACTAAATATATCGCTATGTAGAAGTGCTTGTAGCTCCTACATATTTCGTGTCGGGAGTTCTGGGGGTTATTCTTTCAAGGACGTATCTGGACCTCTGGCTGTAGACAGAAAGTAAGACACTGTGTTGTTTTTGTCGGAAGAAGTACGGCATTGCATTCATGAGGATTTCTACACGAAAAAAAAAACATTATACTTAGTACAATGTAAACGACTGATCTAAAGGTGAGTGCCGCTTTGTAGCATGTTTGAGCGTTTCCATGCTCCTCCTACTCAGTATTCTGTAAACGACCACTGCGTTGTGCAAATATGGGCGGCTGCTTTGTAGCATTTTCGAGCGTTTCCTTGCTTAAGTCGTTGGTCCCGGTGGTTAGGTTCTAGCAAAGATAATAATAATAGTATTACATACAGGGCGCCGATTCTCGACCACACGACGTGAATGCATTGACGCAAATTTACGGGTGAAACGTCGTCCGTCTCACGTTCGCCGTTCCTAAATATGAGACAGGCGACACGTCACCCGCCGATTTCCGTCCACGCATTCATGTCGTGTGAAGCGAGAATCGGTGCCCAGATCGGCAACTCCCTGCCGCGCCACAGCTGTCAGTAGAGTTGACGTACGTGTTGACGGAACATTGGAGTTTCCACCCTGTCGTTCTAGGTTAGGTCATGTTAGTCGTTAACCCTTATGGGCGGCTGGAAAATTTCAACACCAGGTAGCTACAAACTGCGCTTGTCCATTTCAACATGACAATAGACAAAAGAAAAGATGTGACTATAGGCACAGATTAGAGATAGTAGGTACTTTGTGCTATAGGCTTTAGGCGTAGGACCAAATAAAGATAAAAATGGTAACCAAATTGAAGAACAGGAAATAGCCTACATTATTATTTTAGTAAAATACATTTTTATAAACTGCAATCCCTCCTATTTACTCCATAATACCTATATTATTGCAAAAAATCTGAGGACGACTTACCTATATCCAATGATATTTAAGTAAAGATATGCTACCTTCATACAGAACAGCATTCAGTTATTGTTGAGTTATAATTTCACGTGCTTACCTATCGGTACCTAATAGATTTCATCTATGAATGCGATAGAGAATACAAAACATTTAAAACAGAGAGGGATAGCTATCTGTGTCGTTTTGCACACAGCAGCCGACCACAACACGACTTGTTTCGCTCGCAGCTATTAGCCGACTCAATGGAATTATAACAATTGTGTGACTTTGTCCGCAACAGTTTTTGAGCGGTAATGCGATATCTACCTCTTTTTTACTATAACATCATTGCCTATATCGTATTAAAAGTTGAAATCGAACTTTTGCGAGTACGACATACATGGATGAAAAAAAATAACAACATAAATAGTACAATGATGTTAGAGCTTTTATCTCTCGTACCTACTTGTTTTCAATTTTGTGATAGGTATTATCAGCTTTGTTACTTTGAATAACATGTTGTTATATCAATACAGTAGTACCTATCTAACCTAGTTGTAGCCTAGTATGAAATATATTATTGATGTTGTCGATTGATGGCACTTGGTGGAACCTGATAGACATATTTGTAAAAAGTAAATTGTACTGCTGGGGCTACTATGCAATTGGTGATTATTTGCTGGATGGAGAAGCCTGGAAATGACCAGCTCTGCTGGATTCTCAAAAAATTGTTATAGTGCATAGTTTTTAGATCCATTTTGTAAATAGAGCACTAAAAAGAATAACCCGCTGAGTTTCTTGCCAGTTCTTCTCAGGTGGGTCGCGTTGTGAACTGGTGGTAGAATTTTTGATTTATATTCTGGACGTTTTACAAGTGCATCTGTATATGCCTTAGTAAAATAAATATATTTTTCTTTCTTTCTTACTTTCTTTCTATTGAAGACATCACTTGTACTAATCAACAATATTCTTTTATTTATAACATAAATGGTTTCACCTCATGGCATTATTAAAGGTTAGGTACTGTTGATAATGTCGGGAGGCGAAACTGGTTGGATTGCACATCAGCAATACATTACGAGTAATATAAATTTTGATCTGTTGAGTAAGAAGCCTTGTTACTAGTACCGGGAAGAGCTGCATAACGTGCATTCCGAAGTACGGAAACCTGTTTTCTGTAACGGTAACGCTTGTAAATGAAAATTCCACAAAAGGTCAAACAAATCTAAGAGCTGATGTTTAAACATACATACATACATACATATGGTCACGCCTTTATCCCCGAAGGGGTAGGCAGAGGCATATTATATGCCCACATTTCACCTTTGTATAATTTGTCCCACGTAATAGGTGGTGAGCCGTATTGCCGTGTTTAAATGGACAGGCGCAGGTTGTGACTGCCTGCTGTTGAAATAAAGCCTTCAACTTAGCTTAACGACTGCCATTTTACTGGCAACCGGGACCAACGGCTTAACGTGCCTTCCGAAGCACGGAAACGCTCAAATAATTGTCACAAAGTGATCATATGGATGGTCAGCCATCCATGGACCGGCCATAGTGAAAGTTGCTTACTGCAGTGATCGTTTACAGAACACTGAGTCCGCGGGGCCACGAGCGCTTCCTGATGTTTAAAAATGACCTTAAAAATAGAATACTTAATATTAGACGTCTCCACCAGCCTGATCGAAAGCCGAGGCGCATCTAGCGATTGGGGGCCACTTCTGGCAGTGGTCCTCAAGTTGGCGGCCCTGTGATGTGCCTCTTCATGCTCCTCTTGAAGAACCCGGGATTGTAAGATGAGGGAAACACGTGTGCGGGCAGGTCGTTCCTAGTTTTTATAGTTCGACAGAGGAACGATCTTTTGAAACGTCCCTCCTACCGGTTGTCACAGATACTTACCGGGCACTGTAGCTTCGGCTAGTATCTGTGGCGAAGACACCGGGAAACCCCAGCGATGACACAGCGCTCCACACGCTAGTGGAGTGCACGGCGTGGTGCGAGCCATGCTCTCCAGCGGGAAGTGGGACTGCGCCGCCTCTTTCTGCGAACAGGGCATGCTCGTGAAGAGGCGGCGGTATGGGAACGAGAGAGAACTCTCCCACCGGAGTTCCGCAGTCGGCGGCCTGGGTGCCGTGAACGTGTATTTACCGAAGACTAGGTATCGGCCTCCATGACCTTGGGTATCCTTCCGAGGGCTTACCCGGGACTCCCAACCGTGGACTGTAGCACCGGGAGTTCTTGGGTATCCTTTCGAGGGCTTACCCGGAACTCCCAACCGTGGACTGTAGCACCGGGAGTCCTTGGGTATCCTTCCGAGGGCTTACCCGGGACTCCCAACCGTGATCTGTAGCACCGGGAGTCAATGGGTATCCTTCCGAGGGCTTACCTGGGGTTCCAAACCATAGGCTGTTGGGCGTTACGTGAGGTTTAATAGACGGTAGGAGTCCATAGCATAAGCTTATATTGTCTTAATTTGGGCTAGATGATGTTGTGTGAGAATGTCCGAACCTGGCTACTTATAATGGAAGCACTCTGCGGCTGGACGATCGGCTCACCGAAGTCGAGGTAGAACTGGGTCGCATAAACTGGCATATACTGGTGTTGTGCGAAGTCCGAAGAAAGGGGGAGGACAAGCTAACCCTTGGGTCGGGTGACCTATTCTACTTTCGGGAAGGTGATGGAAGACATTCTTTCGAGGGCGGTGGCGGCTTTACGGTGAAAAAGGAACTCGTTAGCAGCATTGTGGAGATCAGGAGTGTTTCGCCTCGGGTAGCATACGTAATACTGAGGACTAACAGGACTCCCTGAAGGCAAAGACTTCTATATAAATTGAGGTAGACGTGCCGTACTCTAAAAAACGAGATTTCAAATGCAATCCTCAAACACACACATTGCTAAGACTACACTCACTTATAAATATTTTTTACGTAATTGTCACCACACACAATAGCAATATACGAATAGAACAAGAGTAAAAGAGAAGGTGAATGGACTCCGATTGCAAGTCGAGCACCTACTCTCGAAGTTTTGACTCACAACAGTGCGAGCAACGCTGCTAATTAGCGCAGTTTATAGGTTTCAAAAATCGGTGCGTAGGGCATGTCTACCTCAGTTTATATAGAAGTCTTTGCCTGAAGGTGATTCAGGTGTACCTATGCCCCAACTTCGAGAAGCACTGACGGGGCAGTTGAGACCGTGTACGAGGACGTGGTGAAAGCATTACACGGTACTGCCAAGACTCACTACAATGTTATGATAGGGGACTTCACTGTCAAAGTGGGAGTACAAGAACGCGGTGAAACGAAAATCGGACTTTTTGGTGTTGTGCGTAGAAATGACCGGGGGCCGCGGGGCAGTATGCTTATTAACTTTCTTGAGGCTCAGGGGCTCTTCTTGATGAACTCATTCTTTAAGAAGAAACCCCATAGAAGGTGGACTTGGCGAAGCCCCAACAAGGTCACAAGGAACGAGATAAAATTCATCATGTCGGACAGGAGGTGTATATTTGGAGAAGATGTCTCTATGATCAACAGGTTTAATACCGGAAATGATCACCGACTCGTCAGAGCGTCTCTGAATTTAGACTTCCGCGTCGAAAGGGCCCGGATGATGAAGCCTACTCTCCGACCTACTGCGCTCCAAATAGCTTTGTGTGCCGAGAAGTTTCAATTTGAGCTTCAAAATCGTTTCGATGTGCTGGAAACCACTGGCAACGATCACGATAAGGGCCGACACTGTAGTCAGGAGGCTACAACAAGTGTCCCGAAGGTTTCAGTCTGGAAAAAAGCAAAAATAGGTGTTCCCAGCTTTCGCCCGAGACCCTCGAGCTCATGAGAATCAGACGGGAAACGCCATCTATATTTCATTGAAGTGCGAAAATTAGGATGCATGCTGTGTTCGCACTGAGTTCTCGGCTGAACTGAGTCTAAATGAGCGATGTTGAATAGTGTTGCCGAGAATCCAGTTTGCGAACTCAATAAATCAATAAAAAAATAAAAATCTATGCATACTTACTTTTGCTTACTTTTGGTCTTCGTCAGACCAGACCAGAGAGATTTAAACATCAAAATCCGAAAGCTGCTATGACGCGACCTCAGACGTTATAACACCAACATCGTAGAGGCAGCGATCACACAAAATTGGGGTACTAAAGTCTTTGCCCAACAGCTCGGAAGACCTCGTCTGACAAAATTGAAGACAGCGGGTGGCAAAACCGAGACCTCGAGGTTCGAGATTCTCGAAGAAGTTAGGAGCTTCTACAGAGAACTATATGCATGACGGAAAAAAAGACCGACGGGACCTAGCGACCGTGACCACAGAGCCCCACTAATGCGCCACTATACCGAAGACATTCTGGATATTGACCACGGCGAGGTCAGGGCTGCTCTCGAACAACTAAAAACCAATAAATCCCTGGAGAGGACGGAATAACGACTGAGCTTCTTAAAGCTGGCGGGACTCTAGTTCTCAAAGAGCGGACGAGTCTCTTTAATTCCGTCCTCCAACAGGGACCTAAAGCGTGGAGCGGGAGTGCGGTAGCTCTGTTTTTCAAAAAAGGTGACAAGACCTTGCTGAAGAATTATATACCCATCTCACTCCCTAGCCATGTTTACAAGTTGTTCTCGAGAGTAGTCACAAACCGCCTTGCCGGAAAACTCGACTAGTACTAGGTACCTAAATGTATTTAAGTTGATATAAGTATAAGGTAGTAGGTGCCTTGATTAGGCTTTAGGTGGCATGACTCTTTCCCAGGATTTCTTCTTGAGACTTGGACGCGAAGGTCATTGTGTCTTTGTTCAAAAGTTCTTAGCATGCCGCACGCCGGGGTGCTGGGTAGGACAACCTCCACGTGGTGCATCCTGGTAACGTGGACGACGATGTGGACTTCGCCTGAGGCGCACGTCGTCGCCCACGGCCAATAGTCCACCAAGGAGGGGGGGCCTTTATGGCCGGTTTGGAGTTCTCCACATGCGCTCTGTTATGCAGAGCGTACTTAGTGGAGAACTCCCAGGGCGACGAGTACTTCGCCACTGAGCGATCAGTGGCGAAGTACACGGTTCCATAGGAACCACCTTTCGGCCGAGCCGTAACCCCGTCTGGCAACAGACGGGCACGGTGGCTCTTTGGAGTTGCGAGGAAGAAAACCTCTTTAAAAAATTACCCCGAAACTCACGCTCTGACGCCCGGCTATTTGTTGCATCGCTGGGGGGAACTCAGTGCCTAGGGCGTCACTCCCACCTTCCAACCATTCCCATCCTCACATCCTCTCCCAACTTCCCCACTCCCACCCTAAAAAATCGGCGGACTATAAACGCAAAAAACAACAGGACTGAGGTAAATATTTCGAAAGGAACTACCTAGGAGCGCACCCGGACAGTGTCCGGGGAATCGCTTGGCATGATCCGTCATGTCGACCCCGCCAGGGTTCATCCCAGGTGGTATATGGGAGGGGTCACCACAGTCCTACAGGCCCAAGGGTGTGCCTTAAAACCACCCCCAGTGACGCGGAGGTCGCGTCAACCCGTGCCGGCTCCGAGATGGAGTCGGCACTTGATATGGGTACTGAGACCGAGGATACCCTCGGTCTCCATGCCGAAGAAGCGGGACGGAAGAGACCTAGGTCAAGCGGACCAGGCAAAGGCCTGTTCCGTCGGCCTGGGTCCGAATCTTCCAGCAGCGAGGACGACCTTCCTCGAAAGGTCGCGGCTACAACTGCGGGTAGAGGTCGGAAAGCCGACCTCTACAGAGCGAAGGGTAGCAGAACAGCAGCAGAGCCGCCGGCGATTGTGACCCCACTGCCAAGTGGGAAGGTCACGGAGGTGCCGGCGGCGGTGAACATCTTGGCGGCTCTTTCCCGCATTTCTGGCGCCGTAAAAGGCGCCAAGAATGTAGCGGAAAAGAAGAGGGTCGTGGCGGATGCGGTCACAGGCGCCGCCAACGCGCTGGAGGAGCTCCTGGAAAGGAGCGTCTCCAGCGAGGAGGGGAAACTCCGGGCTCGGGTTGCGAGCCTGGAGAAGGAGCTTGCCGATTCCCGCAACCAGCAACAGCTGATGCGGGAGGAGATCGGCAAGCTTACGCAGCTAGTCCAGGGGGCCGCCGGGGATGCTCGGGGTGTCAAAACCCCCGCTCCTCGTGCGCCACCCAAGACAACACCTTCGATGGTCCAGCTGCTGGAGGCCATCGAGCGACGCCTTGGCGTCCTTGAGGACCGGGCATACCGCCCGCCGCTGGCGGCTCCCGTCGGTGCGTCATATGCAACGACGGCTGCACCCAGCGGGACTCCTGGTCCCAAGCCGAGGGCCTCCGCCCCCTCCGCCCCCAAGAAGACGGCTTCTGGGGGAAGTGGCAACCCCGCTCCCCCAACAGCCAGCGCTCCTCCTGCACTTCAGACTACCTCAAAAGAGGGGGTCTGGGAGGTAGTAGGAGCGAAGAAGAAGGTGGCTAAGGCCGCCAAAAAGGCGGCGAAGGCCGCCATGAAGGCGGCAAAAGTTGCCGCTAATGCGGCAAAGGCCGAGCGGCTGTCCCCGTGATCAGGTGAGGTCAGGCGAAATCCGCTTTGGCCCCACCGGTCACGGGTCGGCAGTCGTGAGCTGCCCCGTCGCGGCGGCCCAGAAAGTGGCGGACGGACGGAGCCTCCTTATTGGGGGCTTCCTGAGGGCGCAGGTGCATCTCCTGCAGCCCCGCGAAGACAGGTGCTATAGGTGCCTGGTCGTGGGGCATGTAGGAGTGCAGTGTACGGCGGAAGTCACCGTGGGCGATCGGTGCTTCCGCTGTAGTCAGCCCGGTCACACGGCCCTTGCCTGTGACGCTCCGCCACGATGTTTCAAATGCGTGGCGGAGGGCAAGGACGCTGACCACTGGGCGGGCAGTAAGTCCTGCGCTGCCTCAAGGCCGAAGCCACGTGCACGGGGGGGGGGGGGGGGGTGAGAGTGTAGGTGCACGTTCGCGGCAGGGTGCGGAGATGGACGTCCATTAATGGACACCCATATCCGCATCCTGCAGGTGAACCTGAACCACTGCACTGGTGCTCAGGATCTTCTGTACCAGAGCATCAGGCAGTGGTCCATTAACATTGCAGTCGTCGCCGAGCCGTACTGGGTTCACCCGGGAAGCCCGGTGGATCTGGACGGCCTGGCGACAATCTTTGGGGGGACCGGCGCGGACGACTCGCGCCTGGCGGTCATCGCTAGGGGTCCGGGTTGTGTCGCGGCGGAATACGAGGGTGTGGCTGTCGTGGCCGTCTACATCTCGCCGAGCCTCGACCAGCATCAGTTCGAGCTATGGCTCCCTGAGCTGGACGTCGTCCTCGCTGCATGCCGGCCTCGCCCTGTCCTGGTCCTGGGCGACTTCAATGCCTGGTCGCAGGCTTGGGGCTCCCGGGAAACCAGAGGCAGGGGGAGGATACTGGAGGACTGGGTCACTACACGTGGCCTAGTCATCCTGAACCGGGGGAATGTCGCAACTTGGGCGCGGCGGGGGCTCAGCTCGGTCATAGACGTTTCGTTTGCGACCCCTGAGCTCGCCCGCCGTGTCCATGGATGGCGCGTGGTGGAGGAGGAGGAGACGTTGTCAGATCACCGATATATTCGGTTCGACGTCTCCCCTCCACCAAACCTGCCGCCAGCAATTGCGAATCCCCCGGAACCGCGTTGGGCACTTCATCGCCTTGATCGGGAGGCTCTCCTGGAGGCGGCCATCGTGCAGGCCTGGATTCCGTCAGCGGACAGGCCTGCCGATGTTGATACCGAGGGGGAGTGGTTCGGGAGAGCCATATCGAACATCTGCGATGCGGCGATGCCCAGGGCTAGGCCCAGGCCGGCCAGGAGACAGGTGTACTGGTGGACGCCGGAAATCGCGCAGTTGCGCGCGGAGTGCGTTACCGCTCGCCGCCGGTACACCAGGTTCCGCCGGAGGCATCGCCGCCCAGACGATGCGGCAGCCCGAGAGACGGAGCTCTACGATGGGTACAAGGAGGCCAAGAGGGCCCTCCAGACGGCCATCAAGCGGTCCAAAAAGCTGGGCCGCGATGAGCTGATGGAGACTCTGGAGCGGAACCCGTGGGCCCCCACGGGTTCCGCTCCAGAGTCTCCATCAGCTGTACCTTATGGTAAGGGGCAAATTACGCCCTAAGGCTGACTCAGAGTCTCCAGCCGGGGCGGCTGGAGGAGATCCTGGACTCCTTGTTCCCATCGAGAGCGGAGGAACATATTTCTCCGCGCATGGCTCCGTCTCAGGCGCCCAACGCGGAAGGCAGCGAGAACGACGTGCCCGTAGTCACCGAGGGTGAGTTAGGGGCGGCTGTACTGCGGCTTAAATCCCGCAGAAACACCGCCCCTGTACCCGACGGCATTCCAGGCCGAGCGTGGGTCCTGGCTCTCGAAGAGCTTGGGCCTCGACTAATTGGGCTCTTTAGCGCATGCCTCGAGAAAGGCCAGTTTCCCAAGGTCTGGAAGACAGGGAAACTGGTCTTGATTCGAAAGGCGGGGCGGCCGGCAAATTCCCCATCAGGGTACCGGCCGATCGTGTTGCTCGACGAGGTGAGCAAGCTCCTTGAGCGCATTATTGCACAACGCCTCGTCGGGCACCTCTCACGCGTGGGGCCTGATCTGGCAGATAGCCAGTTTGGCTTCCGTCAGGGACGCTCCACCGTAGACGCGATCATGCGCATTTGACGGAGGAAGCAGTCTCACAGGGTGAGGTGGTGGTGGCGGTGTCTCTTGACATCGCCAACGCATTCAACACCTTGCCCTGGAGCTGCGTCAGGGAGGCGCTTATCTATCATGGATTGCCTCCCTACCTCCGTCGAGTTGTCGGGGCTTATCTCTCCGAGAGAGCCATAACTTACCCGAGCTGGCTAGGGCCGGGTCGGCGAGATGTGTCGTGCGGTGTTCCACAGGGATCGGTTTTAGGGCCGCTCCTGTGGAACATCGGTTACGACTGGGTGCTGCGTGGTCCGTTGCTCAGAGGGGTCGGCGTAACGTGTTACGCCGACGACACCCTCGTTACGGCGCGGGGAGCAACGCACCGTGCCGCAGCACTTAAGGCCACGGCAGGGGTTGCTCAGGTCGTGGGTCGGATTCGGCGGCTGGGTCTCGAGGTCGCCCTTCACAAATCCGAGGCTCTGTGCTTCCACGGACCACGGATGGGGCCACCTGCGGGATCCGGCCTACAGGTAGGGGGCGTCAGCATCGGCATCGAGCCCAAGATGAAGTATCTGGGGCTCGTACTCGATGGCCGGTGGAACTTCGGACATCACTTCCGAAGTTTGGTCCCAAAACTGAGGGGAGCATCGGCCGCACTCGCGCGGTTGATGCCCAACATCAGGGGACCCAACGCTCCCTACAGGAGGCTGTACCTGGGGATCGTGCGGAGCATGGCCCTGTACGGGGCTCCCGTATGGGCGGAGACCCTGACGGCCAGCAATGAGGCTAGACTGCTGAGCCCGCAGAGAGTGATGGCCATCAGGGTGATAAGAGGATACCGCACGATCTCCGGTGAGGTGGCATGTCTCCTAGCCGGGACCCCTCCATGGGACCTGGAAGCGAGAGCCCTTGCGTCACTGTTCAGATGGCGCAAAGAGGCGCTGGAGCGGGGCCAAAGGCCTGCGTCTCGAGAAATCGAGACCCTGCTCCACCAGGAAACCGTGAAGACATGGAAGGTGCGACTTGAGCAACCAAAGGGGGGATTCGCCACAATCGCGGCCGTCAGACCGGTCATGGACGAGTGGCTGGAGAGGAGACACGGTGCTCTCTCCTACCGGTTGACACAGATGCTTGCCGGGCACGGTAGCTTCGGTAGGTATCTGTGGCGAAAACACCGGGAAACCACGGCCGAGTGTCAGCACTGCGAGGACCGCAGCGATGACACGGCGCTCCACACGCTGGTGGAGTGCACAGCGTGGGCACAACAGCGACAGGTCCTCGTAGTGGGTCTGGGCGTGGACACTCTCTCGCTCGAGGCCATGGTGCGAGCCATGCTCTCCAGCGGGAGTAAGTGGGACTGCGCCGTCTCTTTCTGCGAGCAGGTCATGCTCGCGAAGGAAGCGGCGGGCCGGGTACGGTAGAGAACTCTCCCACCCGAGTTCCGCAGTCGGCGCCCTGGGCGCCGCCGACGTGTCTTCGCCGAGGACTATCGGCCTCCATGACCGGGGGTCTGAGGACGGTGAGAGGGCCGCTCACCGTCCTTACAGAAGCAGGCCCATGACGGCAGCGTGTCGTGAGCAACGCACGCACGCCCCCCCTTAGAAGCGGGGTCACACCCGAAACCCCCCATAGACGCGGGATTGCACCCGAACCACCCCCCTGGGCGAGGCCGCAGCGGCGGCCGTAGGTCTGTTGGGAGTCACGGGACATCCTTCCTGAGGGCTTACCCGGGGCTCTCAACCATAGGCTGTTAGGCGTGGCGTGAGGTTTTTTAGTCGGTAAGAGTCCGGCATAACATCCTATGAGGATTTTCCCTCACGTTAATCAAAAAAAAAAAAAAAAAAAGCATGCCGCACGCCTCAAGAAGCGGAAAAGCATCTGAACTGACCCAAAAGACGCAAGATAACACCCGAACCGTAGGCGAGGCCACGGTGATAGCCTAAGCCTGTCGGGTACCCTGAATTCCCTGAATGAATACCCTGAAAGGGGGGATTCGCCACAATCGCGGCCGTCAGACCGGTCATGGACGAGTGGCTGGAGAGAAGACACGGTGCTCTCTCCTACCGGTTGACACAGATGCTTGCCGGGCACGGTAGCTTCGGTAGGTATCTGTGGCGAAAACACCGGGAAACCACGGCCGAGTGTCAGCACTGCGAGGACCGCAGCGATGACACGGCGCTCCACACGCTGGTGGAGTGCACAGCGTGGGCACAACAGCGACAGGTCCTCGTAGTGGGTCTGGGCGTGGACACTCTCTCGCTCGAGGCCATGGTGCGAGCCATGCTCTCCAGCGGGAGTAAGTGGGACTGCGCCGCCTCTTTCTGCGAGCAGGTCATGCTCGCGAAGGAAGCGGCGGGCCGGGTACGGTAGAGAACTCTCCCACCCGAGTTCCGCAGTCGGCGCCCTGGGCGCCGCCGACGTGTCTTCGCCGAGGACTATCGGCCTCCATGACCGGGGGTCTGAGGACGGTGAGAGGGCCGCTCACCGTCCTTACAGAAGCAGGCCCATGACGGCAGCGTGTCGTGAGCAACGCACGCACGCCCCCCCTTAGAAGCGGGGTCACACCCGAAACCCCCCATAGACGCGGGATTGCACCCGAACCACCCCCCTGGGCGAGGCCGCAGCGGCGGCCGTAGGTCTGTTGGGAGTCACGGGACATCCTTCCTGAGGGCTTACCCGGGGCTCTCAACCATAGGCTGTTAGGCGTGGCGTGAGGTTTTTTAGTCGGTAAGAGTCCGGCATAACATCCTATGAGGATTTTCCCTCACGTTAATCAAAAAAAAAAAAAAAAAGCATGCCGCACGCCTCAAGAAGCGGAAAAGCATCTGAACTGACCCAAAAGACGCAAGATAACACCCGAACCGTAGGCGAGGCCACGGTGATAGCCTAAGCCTGTCGGGTACCCTGATACATCATTCTAAGGAGTTGCCCGGGGCGCCTAATACTAGACGGGTAAGTAGCTACGATGTGGGCTTTAGACGGTTTGGATCTGGCATAACGTCCGGTGGGATTTCTACTCCTATAAAAGGGCTTCACACGGAATGTTATAGGTATTGCTCTGTCCTTTGCCATATTGTAGGTACCTACTTATTTGTTCTACTATTATTCCGCTACATAATATCTACTACAATACGAATCTAAAAGAGTACCACTCTTACTGAAACTAGTCAGAGATCACCTTCGTGGCATAAACTCACCTTCGTGGGTAAAACGCCACGAAGGATGAACATGATGAATACACGAAGGTAACGAAAACATGGCTTTTTTTAAAATTCCGACAAAGTTTAGCCGAGAAATGTGTCTGAAATATGTTCTACTATACATAGATGCATATCATCACACCTGTATCCACTATACACAAATAGGTAGGCAGATGTATATTGCACGCTCACATTTCACCATTTATTTTTGAACAACTTCTTGTTCTTGTTTCAACCGTCATACTGACTCTTAATATACGCCCACATTTCACCATTTATTTTTGTATAACGTAATAGAAATGGTGAGCGTATTGCCATGTTGACTGTTTACTATGAAATCTAAAAAGGCAAGACCACAAAATCCTATTTCACATTATCTAAGGACGCCACAATGGGAAATCAACAAGGATAAAACTCATATCGCGGACCCAACGAAGCGGTACTATCGGACACTAGAAAAATAAAAATGAAAATTTTGTTCAATTTAAACAAATATCTTCAAAGAAATCTCATCTGTATATGAAGTAATCCATACTAATGTTATAAAGTGGTAACGTTTGCGAGTTTGTGAGGTTGTGAATTTGTGACGTTGTAAGGGGTAATCTCTGGATCTACTGAACCGATTTTTAAAATAATTTCCCCAATAGAAAGCTACGTTATTGTGGAGTGTCATAGGCTATAAATCATCACGCTTTTACAACAGGCTACCAGACGAAATTAAAAGTATGTCCCTTAATAAATTTAAAAAGGTTGTAAAAAGTAAATTGTACTGCAGGGGCTACTATACAATTGGTGATTATTTGTTGGATGGAGAAGCCTGGAAATGACCTGCTCTACTGGATTCTCAAATAAATTGTAAAAATGCATAGTTTTTAGATTCATTTTGTAAATAGAGCTCTAAAAAGAATAACCCGCTGAGTTTCTTGCCAGTTCTTCTCAGGTGGGTCGCGTTGTGAACTGGTGGTAGATTTTGATTTATATTCTGGACGTTTTACAAGAGCATCTGTATATGCCTATGTGAAATAAAATTATTTTTCTTTCTTTCTTTCTTTCTTTCACGCTACAATGAATAGGAGCTGAGCAGCAATGAAAAATGTAACACAAACGTTGCGAGGGACAGCTAGTCTATATATATAAAAATCAATGCCACTTTTCGTTGTAATTTTATAACTCAAGAACGGGCTCACCTATCCAACCCAAATGTTTAGGCTTTGTTCGGACTATTTAGTAGATGGTTTATGTGAAGTTTGCACAAAATCGGTCGAGCGGTTCTTCATTTATCACGCATACGAAGTTGCGCGGGTCAGCTAGTCTTTTATAAAATTGTTTCCCTTTGTTTAATTTATACTCTGGATTGTTGGCACCTAATGGAACTTGTTATAATCCATTCTTTATTTGTAATTTTACATAACCAACAAATCTGACCAAATCTATGAACCGTACCTGCCTTGGATACTGCTGTAAGGCGAAACCGGTCACGTCACGTAAAGTAAAATTGAATAGTGGAACAACTACCTACTTGCTAACGATAGTTAGTTTGAATAATGTTTTCTATGGATAGAATAATAATAAAAACTTAGCACACTGTTATTGAATGTTGCTATAGTGACATTAGTTGCTGTCAATTTACTTCGTCTAATTAAAAATTCGGCTTTAGGTTCATAGCGTTCTGAAAAAACATACTATAATTTTGTAGTTATTAAAAAAGTACCTACACACCCTAAACCAGAATAAGCTCGGTTCGGAGAATGGCGTGACGCCGTTAATACTCCCGCAATTCTGTTAAGCGAATATTTTCAGACATGTCCCAACAATAATTATATCTTCATACCAAGGATCCTCCACGTCTATAGCATTCCGCCTTCGATCAACAATAGCATTCAGCAGAAATGCAAAAATTCACCCAAGCATTGCCCTTTGTTTGTCATCAACCGAAAAATATGGAAAAATATTCAATATTGAATTAAGCTCGCCTTTCAGCGATCAAATAAATAAAGTACCTATTAAATAAATAAAGTTTGTGAAACGCTTACACAGTTTCAGAAAGTTATCGTAAAAATGATACCAAAATCAGCTCAGTATGAAAAATATTTCAACATAAAAACTTTTTCAGAAGCCCGCCAATGTTTAGTTATAAAAAAATGTTGAACGTTTCGTTTTATGCGTACAAACTTTACGAAAGAATTTTGGGTAACAAAATGGAATAACCATAGAGCAACGCGACCAGTACAACCACTTGTACTGGTCGCGTGCTATGTCTACTCCCTAGTAGACATAGCATGTTCATATCTGTCTGTCATATATGTTGCAGTAGGAAATCATATTCATATACACCACTTGAAAAGCAATCGGCAGTCACTATGAAACTTTTTTAAAATTATTTTCTTGTGGGGGACGCCGGCCAACGCCGAGCGCACGATCCCATCGCCTGTTCCGCTGTCCATTTCGTCCATACTATGGAACTTCACAAACATTGAAACAATACACTCACAAGTTCAATACATCTTATATATGTGTGTATATAACCGTTAACGTTTTGGAGTACGCTTTGACAGAGGGGAAATTCTTTATATAGCGCCTTACCGATTCTACCTTACAGATCAAAGGTAGGTCATGTTGCTCTATGGGAGTAACAACAAAAGTCAGGTGGAGGTTTGAGCGGTAAATTGCTTCATTTCTGGGGATTATGTTGAATTACTGTTGTGTATGCTGCCATATTCCACAATATTACTCCATATACGTCAAGACACGTACGAGTTTTAGTAGGCATTGAGGTCGTGATTATTTTTCATGTCTTTTATACTTACAAATACTAGTTAACCTGATCTACTGTATACCGCCATCTGCCATTTATTGCAGTTCCGTACAACGACGTATTATAATAAGACACGTCATGCACGAACATCACGGCTTTCAATAACAGCAGATCTTTTATGCATTCAAAAAAAGAATTTCTATGAAATTATCTATGGTAGCATGTACGAAAAGTAAGGCAATTGCCTGACTTTTTTTGTTGCCATTTTTTAGTGTTGGTAAACGTATCTATAGTTCTTATATATCATCGGTTCCATAGAATCATGAGAAAATGATTTTTTATTTTCATTTTCTTTTTCGTTTTTTAGGGTTCCGTACCCAAAGTGTAAACCCGGGACCCTATTCATGAGACTTCGCTGTCAGTCAGTCTGTCTGACTGTCTGTTAGCTCTGATAGCTAAAGTACTTAAATTTTCACAGATCATGTTGCCGTTACGACAACAAATACTAAAATCAGAAAAAAGAGGATATTAACGGGGGTTCCATGCAACAATATGTCTTGGTCATATTTAAAAAAACATGTCATCCTGTGAACCATATTTCTAGCAAATAAAGATTATTCTGATCTAAAAAAAAAAAAAATAACAAACGTGATTTTTTGGCGTTCTTTGGTATGGAACCCTCATTGCGCGAGTACAACTCGCACTTAGCCCATTTTTTTTCTTTTACTTGAGGTGCTCTTTAGGGTAGAGTCAAATACAGCCAATCAAAGATACTTAACCACTACAAATAGGTGTTTTCTTGAGACATTAATAGTTAAGTAGTGTACTTACATAACACGGTTATAGGAGTTACCTATATTGATATCTTACTAATATTATAAACTAGCTGATGCCCGCAGCTTCGACGGCGTAAAATTTGTTCCCGTTCCCGCTTCCCGTGGGAACTTATTCCCGGGATAAAAAGTAGCCTATGTGTTATTCCTGACTATAATGTATCACTGTACCAAATTTCAGCCCGATTCGTCCAGCCGTTTAAAAGTTTGTGAGTGTGGATGTTTGTTACTCTTTCACGCTCAAACAGCTGAACGGATCTGGCTGAAATTTGGTACAGAGATACATTATAGTCTGGAATAACACATAGGCTACTTTTTATCCCGGGAATAAGTTCCCGCGGGAACAAATTTTACGCAGGCGAGGCTGCGGGCATCAGCTAGTATGTAATAACCATGTTCATAAAGTGTATAGTCCATGTGTTTACAGTATAGAGTACAAATGTTGTCCCAATTTGTCCCATGAGAGTCGTAAAGGCAAATAAAGGAGCACTTTCGCAAACGAATCTACCCATAGCATTGCGTTAAGAGGGGAAACTCGAAATTAACCCTATAGCAACCTGTATTGTACAGGTGCGTATGATTAAAAATATTATAAGGAATTGTTTGATCCTTGGGGGAGGCTGTATATCCAGCAGTGAGTTATAGTACTATAGACTCGGATAGTTCTTTAGAGATTTGAAAGTCTTTTTGTCCTCTTTACATTGTATTGAATGGTTGGTAGGAAAGTCGGTAAGATATCTACCTGACTTCTATAAATGACAAATGGTTCCGCTACGGAACAACTGGGAATAGAAAAGTCTCACTAGTTCCGCCACGGAACTACTGAGAATAGAAAAGTCTCACTAGTTCCGCCACGGAACTACTGAGAATAAAAATGTGCCAATAGTTCCGTAGTGCGGAACTACTGGGAAAAAGAAGTCTCACTAGTTCCGCCACGGAACTATTGGTACAAAAAGTCTCACTAGTTCCGTAGCGGAACTACTGCCGCGGAACAACTGGGAATTAAGGATATTTGCTTGACTTTTTGTAGGAAATTAAAACATTGTTCTTGGTGTAAGAACAGTTTACTATTCACGTCCAATATTATAACAATCTCGGAGAGGAATCAGATCCAGAACATTTTTTTCATTTTATATTTAGCTCGCCAAATTGACGTCGCCACCAGCCTGATGGAAAGCCGTGGCGCATCTAGCGATTGGGGGCCACTTCTGACAGTGGTCCTCAAGTTGGCGGCCCTGTGATGCGCCTCTTCACGCTCCTCTTGAAGAACCCGGGATTGTAAGATGAGGGAAACACGTGTGCGGGCAGGTCGTTCTATGTTTACATATACCTAAACCAAGATGTAGGGCTGCAAAAGGCACCTCTGGGTTTGTGAGGAGGGTTTGCCCCACGTGCAGACTATTGACCTGCATCGTTGGTTGGCTATTCGGTTGAAGGCGGCACCGCCTAATGAAGCATAAGGTCCTAAGTGGCCCGAATTGAGAAGCTAATTTTTTCACCAACATAGGTATTCATTTTGGTGGAAAATATTGAAAGAATTCGTCTCTATAGCTATCAATAGCAATTCCTATACGTAGGAGTAGTTCGTACTACTTAATAGAGCGGCATAACACAAGCTATACCATACTCATAATACATGAAAACATATGTAGTACCTATAGAGCTTTTAGACTATTACATAAACAGTACTTAGATACCTACTACTACTAATATATATCATAACTAATAGATATGATAAGGCTTATGTGTTACTGGGATTGAATAAATGTTGATAGTAAAATGGTTTCAGCCAATTTCTGAATTGAAATTATGAATTAAGGATGTCAGTAATCAGGTCAACTCGTTATAGTCAGACTAAAAGCTCTGAATGTCTGCCAAAAAATTCAGCATAGGCATTGAAAATCCGAGTTACACAATTAAAAAGTCTTTGAAATTCTCTAACCTTTCCAAATTATAGTAAGTACTTATATCCTTCTACAAAATTCTAGCCCGAACGTCCAAATTCCAAATACAGATAGGTATTCACAAAATATATAAACATTCACATTTATCTATACTAATATTATAAAGAGGTAAAGTTTGTGTGTTTGTATATTTGTTAAATTGTAAGGGGTAATCTCGGGATCTACTGAACCGATTTTAAAAATTCTTTCACCAATAGAAAGCTACGTTATTGTGGAGTGTCATAGGCTATATAACATCACGCTACAACGTATAGGAGCGGACAGGGCCGTCTTAACCGGGGGTTCAGAGGCGCGGCCGCACCCGGACGCCGAGCCCGAGGGGGCGCAGGCCGAGCTCTAAACATTTCGATATTTCCTTACCTAATTAAACTTTAACTCATAAGTACAATAATAACGCCATTCCCCTGTTTCGTAAACTAACGTCAAATAATCACCTACATGCATATAAATATAGGCATCACCCATATTAAATTACCATTGTATTATTGTCACTTTTGCCTTTCGGCACGTGTCATACCGCTCACGATATACAAAGTAAGATAGCTCTTGTTTCGATAAACATAACAATTAAATTTAGTTAACATTAGCAAAGCTGTCATTGTGCCGCTTTACAAAGGAAAAGGGTCGCAGCAAGAGTGCAAAAACTACCGCGGCATAAGCTTGCTCAGCATCGTTGGCAAATTGTATGCAAAAGTGTTGATAAAAAGAGTGATGAATGAAACTGAAGGAAAAATGTGGGATGCGCAAGCAGGATTTGTGAAAGGAAGGGGATGTACGGATCAGGTCTTTTCCTTACGATGCGTAGCTGAGAAAGTTTTGGCTAAAAGTCAAAAGGTCTATTGCATATTCGTGGACTTGGAAAAGGGCTATGACAGAGTGGTGAGGAATGAACTGTGGTCAATATTGTCCATGTATGGAGTGAACAGCAACTTGATACGGGCAATGAGGTCTCTCTATGAGGGTTCTAGTGCTTGTGTCAGGATCAACGGGGCCTGCACGGACTTCTTTCACATTGAAAAGGGTGTGAGACAGGGCTGTGTAGCGTCTCCGTGGCTGTTTAATCTATACATGGACAGTTGTCTGAAAGAACTGCAAGAGAGTATGTATGGTTTAAAAATGAATGAACTGACCGTCAAATGCCTCCTATACGCTGATGATCAGGTGATATTAGCATCATCAGCGGAGGAATTGCAGCTGATGGTTAATAGTATGAATGAGGCTCTAAAAAGTAGAGTAATGAAAGTTAATGTAAACAAGACGAAAGTTATGGTTTTTGAAAGAGAAGAAAGAATGACGAATTGCTCAATCTTCATTGAAGGGCAAAGAGTGGAACAGGTGAAAGAATTTGTATACTTGGGTTCCAAATTTGTAAGGGATGGAAAGTGTGACCAGGATAATGAGCGAAGAGTTTTGGCAGGAAATCAAGTGAATGGGGCTATGTACACTTTTATGAGCAGTCAAAATGTGTCTGAGAAGGCCAGGTTGGCTGTACATAGGGGAGTGCTCATCCCTACACTTATGTATGGTAGTGAAAGTTGGGTATGGCAGAAGAAGCATGAAAGCAAAATTAATGCAGTGGAAATGAGAAGTCTGCGAAGTATAGCTGGAGTGACTTTAATGGACAAAAAAAGAAATAGCGTGATAAGGGAAAAATGTGGTATAACAGAAGATGTAGTGACTAAGATCGAAAAAGGGATGCTTAGATGGTTTGGACACGTGTCTTCCCTCGTTTTCCATAAATTCATTTGCACTAATATTGTTTGCCATAATCATTCCCGATCATAATATTGTGTACGAGCTTGTTTAGTAGACGCTATTATGAGGTTTAGTTTTAGGTTTAATTGTGTTGTGAATAAAAAATCTGTGTCGTATAAATTATCTTTATTTATATTATGGTGAATAAAAGTTATGGAAAATGGCATTATTGAAAATGAAAATTATGGAAAATACATTTATTGATTTACATAAATTATTATGACAGTTGATCGATTATGACCAATGGAATTAGTGAAAGTCATTTGATGTCATTTCACGATTATGGCAACTGAAGCGTTATTTCTAATGAAATTATGGCAAATACCAGTATAGCATATGAAATTATGGCATATTAAATTATGGCAAACATTAGTAAACCCGTTGTGACCTTAATGTAGCCAAAGCGCATTCTTAATGCCTTAATTATCGAGTAGTTGGACATCAACATTAATGTTAACGCAGGTGGAGCAGTAGCATTATATATATAGATTACAGATCTTAGAGAAAAAGAAGTGAAACGTCAAAGTGAAAAATTTTTTTCGTTCGAAAATAGATACTCCCAAGGTGGTCCCATTTTAAGGAAGCCAGGATCTGATTATTGCATCCTGGAGAAATCGAAAGGAACTTTTAAAAATTGTAGGGGCATCTAGGGCGTTTGTAATTCTTTTTATTAAGGGTTTTAAAGTAGTACAACTTAATGAAGGTCTGGAGTCGATCTGATGATGGAGACAAAAGACAGTAGAGAGAATTCCCTAACGATATACAGCAGTTACTTTGTGTTTGGGTTTGATTAATTTGTACTGTCGAGAACTTTACACCTAGATAGATAGATTTTCAGTCAACACGACACTAAAATAGTGAAAAAAATTAAACAAAAAAGAAACCGACTTCAAACAAAACTAAAAACTGAAAAATAAAATTTACTTACCACAAAGTTAGTATATTCTGATTTATCAGATATCATCTATTAGTATAGAATCTATAGGTACTAATGAAGGGCTAATATTATAAAGAGGTAAAGTTTGTGTGTTTGTATATTTGTTAAATTGTAAGGGGTAATCTCGGGATCTACTGAACCGATTTTAAAAATTCTTTCACCAATAGAAAGCTACGTTATTGTGGAGTGTCATAGGCTATATAGCATCACGCTACAACGAATAGGAGCGGAGCAGTAACAGTAAATGTTTCAAAAACGGGGGAAAAGTTATTCCTTTTGAGAACTTCGTTGCGTGTGCTGCGTGACTAATATTATTTAACCGACTTCAAACAAGGAGGAGGTTACTCAATTCAACCATTTTTTTAAATGTTTTTTCGCGCATAGCACCGTCGTTTATAGACCGATTTGAAATTTTTTTTTTCGTTCTAAAATAGATACTCCCAAGGAGGTCCCATTTTAAAAATCGAAAGGAACTTTTAAAAATTGTAGGGGCATCTAGGGCGTTTGTAATTTTTTTTATTAAGGGCCTTAAAGTAGTACAACTTAATGAAGGCCTGGAGTCGATCTGATGTTGGAGACGATAGATGGTAGAGAGAATTCCCTAACGATATACAGCAGTTACTTTGTGTTTGGGTTTGATTAATTTGTACTGTCGAGAACTTTACACCTAGATAGATAGATTTTCAGTCCACACGACACTAAAAATAGTAAAAAAAAAATTAAACAAAAAAGAAACCGACTTCAAAAAAAACTAAAAACTGAAAAGCTACCTAAGCCTACATAGTTTTACTGGGCACTGATTTCAGTATTATATTCAATGATATCTGATAAATCAGAATATACTAACTTTGTGCTAAGTAATTTTTTTAAGAAGTAAAGTTTGTGTGTTTGTATATCTCTTAAATAAATTGTAAGGGGTAATCTTAGGATCTACCGAACCGATTTTAAAACTCTTTCACCAATAGAAAGCTACGTTATTGTGCAGTGTCATAGGCTATATAGCATCACGCTACAACGAATAGGAGCAGAGCAGTAATAGTAAATGTTTCAAAAACGTTGGAAAAGTTATTCCTTTTGAGAGCTTCGTTGCGTGTGCTGCGTAAATATTTATAGTTATGTAAAAAATATGTACCTACTACAAAATTGTTTCTCTTAAAAAAGTTCTAAAAAAAATTGCGCGATAGCATGTGTCTATCTTTGGGTTGGTGCACAATAACCATTTTAATGGCAATCAATTTTTTCTACAATAATGCCACGGGATACCTCTTTCGTAAACGAAATTGTTCTTAAAAATAATGCGACGGGAATACACGGGACGACAAACCTTTCTCTATCTCTCTCTCTCACGTAGTATTGAATATTAACGATGAGACGCTACGGGAGTAAACGCAACGTGACGGGAGTAAATGCGACGGGAAAAGGAAATACTCCCTCTTATGTGGCGCAAACGAAGTTGCGCGGGTCAGCTAGTACATTATATAATACTATTTGTTGGATGGAAGTTGAAAGCGCGCTAGGTTTTGGTGCATTGATTGATGGAGCTCTATTCTGATAGTATCTAGTACAAAGGATAATCTACACAAATAAATAAAATTGGAGTGTCTGTTTGTAATATTAAAATAACCGCTTTCTACTACATGCATATGAATGTATATACGGTACACATATCAAAATAAATATTTTTAAAGTTTTTGTCTGTCTGTTTGTTCCGGCTAATCTCTGGAACGGCTAGACCGATTTGGACGGGACTTTCACTGGCAGATAGCTTATGTAATAAGAAGTAACTTAGGCTACCTACTCTTATATTAGAAATATGAACTATTTTTTTTTATTACATTCCACGCGGACGAAGTCGCGGGCACACCTAGTACATAATAATAATACATAGTATACACCTACTGAAGGAAACGTCATTTCAATGATATAGGTCAAATAGTCAATTGTTAAGGCTCCGTCGGGATGAGTGACCTTTCGCTTTTATCCAGAATAGTACAAAAAATAATTTTATATTATGTACTGCAACTGCAACAGTTCCAACAAGTTTTTACTGAAAAAGCGCCATTTCAATGTCATAGGTCAAATATTTTCAACAGTAAAGGTTCCATCAGCAGCGGAAGAGTGACCTTTGGACTGATAAAAGCGAATCTGCCATTACGCTTAGTACAGAGACGTGGGCGACATACAACCTACACATTTTTTATTGACCTACTATCTATTTTCTGCTGAGCTTTGACCTTTCTATCTAAGAATAAAATGAAAAGAGAAAGTAATTGACTTTTATTGTGCACTAGAGGATGTCATACGGTTTTACCAGTTCCCATGGGAATACGGGAATAAAATATAGCTTATGTCACCCGGGAATAGTGTAGTTTGCCAACAGTGAAAGCATTTTTCAAATCGGTTGAGCAAACAAACAATCAAATCAGTCCTTTTTAGGGTACCGTACCTAAAGGGGTAAAAAACGGGACCCTATTCATGAGACTTCGCTGTCCGTCTGTCTGTCCGTCACGAGGCAGTACTTATCCCGTGAACAGTGATAGCTAGAGTGCTGAATTTTTTACAGATTATGTGTTTCTGTTGCCGCTATGACAACAAATAACTAAAAACAATAAAGTAATAATATTTAAGGGAGACTCCCGTACAACAAACGTGATTTTTTTGACATTTTATTTTATCTTACTAATATTATAAATGCGAAAGTTTGTGAGTGTGGATGTTTGTTACTCTTTCACGCTCAAACCGCTGAACGGATCGGGCTGAAATTTGGTACAGAGATACATTGTAGTCTGTAATAACACATAGGCTACTTTTTATCCCGGGAGTACGTTCCCATGGGAAGCGGGAAGTAAAATTTCACTTTTTTACTTTCACAGTACTTTAAACGTGTCAAAAAAGTCACAACTGTATTGTCTTTCTTCTGTACTGTATTTCTGTAATGTTACATTTTTGCATGTTGTTTCTTTATTCCTGTAAGGAACTATTACATACATACATATAATCACGCCTTTATACCCCAAGGGGTAGGCAGAGGCATTGTATACGCCCACATTTCACCTTATAGTTTTATTTCCCACGTAATAGGTGGTGACCTTATCGCCGTGTTGAAATGGACAGACGCAGGTCCCCGCGACCCGCAGTTCAAATTATGAGGCCGCCTATAAGGCCTGCAACTTGGCTTAACTATTATCATTTACTGTCAACCGGGTTTCATTTCGAGTTTTCCTTCTCTACGCAATGGATCTTTTTGCGAAAGTGTTCCCTTAGTCGCCTTTTACGACACTCTCGGGATGTATAGGGGTGGCGACATTTTGTACTCTTACCCGTCATCACACGGGGCAACTAATACATTAAGATATTTATCTGGATCACTGTGTTAAACTCGTATCAATGTAAATACTTGTTGACCTAAATAGATGAATAGAAATAAACTTTGCTCTACAAGGTCTCAGTCCGGGCCAAGATGCTTATAAAATATGTATCTAGGTACCTACTTCAAATTGTTATTGCAATCATAAAGATGTTTATTCCTATTTTATAGCACACCCGTAGCCCCGCTTGCTCGGCACTCTGTAAACGATTACTGCAGGAAGCAACTTTCGCGTGGCTGGTGCTTAGATGGGTGACCACCACGTAACAACTTTGTGACATTGTATTTGCGAGCGTTTCTTCGAAAGGCACGTTAAGCCGTTCGTTTTTGTTGTCTTGATAGGCCGTTAAGTTAAGTTGAAGGCTTAATGTGCCGCTTGAAAGTATTTCCAGTGTTTGGTTGTTTATTTTACAATCTGCACTTGTCCATTTGGACAAGGCAATAGACTAACCAACTATTATACGATTATTTACTATGCCTTTGAAATCTCCTTCGGGGATTTATTTTTTATGTGAGGGAAAATCCTCATGGATGTTATGCCGGACTCCTACTGACTTAAAAACCTCACGTGTCCCGCTAACAGCCTACGGTTGGGAGCCCGGGTAAGCCCTCGGAATGATACCCGAGGACCTCCTTCGGGGTTAAATACGTGGCTATACACATTACATATATATGCCTAAAGAGCATGCATGAATGAAGCGCTCGTGGCCCCGCGGACTCAGTGTTCTGTAAACGATCACTGCAGTAAGCAACTTTCACTATGGCCGGTCCATGGATGGGTGACCATCCATGTGATCACTTTGTGACATTTATTTGAGCGTTTCCGTGCTTCGGAAGGCACGTTAAGCCGTTGGTCCCGGTTGCCAGTAAAATGGCGGTCGTTAAGTCAAGTTGAAGACTTTATTTCAACAGCAGGCAGTCACAACCTGCGCTTGTCCATTTAAACACGGCAATACAGCTCACCACCTATTACGTGAGACAAATTATACAAAATAGGTGAAATGTGGGCATATAATATGCCTCTGCCTACCCCTTCGGGGATAAAGGCGTTACCATATGTATGTATGTAAAGCCCCCTTAATTTCCCCCTTGCTTAGTATTCTGTAAGCAATCACTGTTCTAACTGTCTGAGGCTACAGTTAGTTCTGAGAAGGGACACTGTCTTTAGCATTTCCACGCTTCAGAAGGTACATGGCAGTCCTTAAGCTAAGTTAGAAGTATAAAGGTCAGGTTTTCAAGCTGCCCAGAAAAAAAAACTGAGAATAAGGGAAAAAAAGTGCCTATTAGACTTGCTATTGACTTTATAAAAGATGCGTTTCAGCTTTAGCTACATGAAGACTTCACTAAGGTGCAAAATATTTTATACAGGGTGTTACAGAAGGGGTATATCAACCCGAAAGGGGTGGTTTCGGCTGGTGGTCTAGAACGTATTCTGCCATATACCGAGAGCGAACCATTAAAAAACCCATTTTTTATTTCGCTTTATTGGTTCGATGTCGGGACACCTTCGAAAACGCCCCGATACCACTCACTGAACTCACCGGTCTGATCTTGATATAGGGCTTAAGTAACACCCTGTTTATTACAGTGTATTATAGAAACTAGGTACCTATAGAGTGATTAGAGGACCAAAATGGACGAGGTCATGGCGAAAATTATAGATAAATATGTTTATAAATATTCACGGACATTTCACACAACGCTATCTGATCTCAAAGCAAGCTAGGAATAACCTACTTGTGTTATGGGTATCAGACCACGGATATTAATACTTATACCCAGACTCCTGAGACAAACATTTATGGGTCTCAGAAATATTTGTCTACGGCGGGAATCGAACCCACGAAACAGGAATAACACGAAACGAAACCCTGTACCTCAGCGTATAGTCTGTTATCCTTCATGTTGAGGATTTATTCGGGGCTCCCGGCCCCCGGTCCCGGCGGTAGGCATATGGATGGGCATCATCCATGAGGATTCGCTCACGAAAAAAAGGCCAACCATATAAAAATATGGCGAAAATTGGGAGAGTCCTACGTCCAGCAGTAGGCTTCTATAGACTGATGTGATTGACAGACTTCAGGTTTCGATGCATAAAACATAACTAGCTAAAAAGGAATTTTTAATTAAAGAAAACAGCAAACTATTAAAAGTATTCAAAAAGATTAAAATGTTAATACTTCGTTCATAATTATTCATAAACTTTAAAGACTCACCCTTAAACAATTAACCCTAAATTGCAGTAACTATGAAATTAAACAAATGGTCATACATAGACAAAAGAAAATTAGGCCAGCTGTTTTAATAGAAATTTATTTTCATGCTGTTCCAAAAACCTGTTTTATTGCCTCTAAAAGGTGCTTAACTTAAGTACCGTTAACGTAATGTACTTGTTATCATTGAGAAAAACACTTAAAATTTATTCAGTAACCTTCATTTCATCAATAAAGTGGCCGCGAATGATTCACCGAGGAAATTTATAGTATTATTTACCTATATTGGGAAAAAAATAGACATTTCTTATTATTATGCAATACTTTACAGTTAGTTTCTGTCTGTCGTTATTATAGATATTATTGGGCCAAATTTCGCCAATGTCCTTTTGATATCATAGCACACTTTCCATACATACATACATACATACATATCTGTACCTATAAGTAACATGTTACATAAAAGAAGTAAATGCAAAACTTTTAATCACCATAACATGCATAAAATTACATCCTAAGAATAAACACAGTACCTACCTAATCCTATTTGTTCTACAGTAACTCGATTTAAAAATAGTTTATAAATAATCTCAAACTTACCTTTAAAGATCCTCCGTCTCCAGCACAATAAAAAGGTTTTAAAAACCAACAACACAATTAAATTTTTTGAATTATTTCGTTAAAAATAACATGTTAATATTTTTTTTTATATTTTTTGTAAACTATTTACAGTTTACGGTAATTTTCGGAGTGCTACTGGGGTTTGTTAAAACGTCAGTGGTGTCGCATGTCATTCAACGCATGCGCGATTCAATATGGCTGCTGGGCTTGGGTCGATAGCGCGCGATAAGGCAGTCGAAGGCTGCGCCACCATGCCTAGTGACATTGTGCTAACGGGGTAACATAAAAACGAGGTCACCGTTTGTATTAGCCCGCGCTTCCGTCAATTTCTGTGATACCAGGATTCTACTTGTTGCCCATTGAGAAAAAAAAATCTAAAGTCATGTGCGTGAATTTTTTTCCTGTAGTTTCAAAACGATACGCGTGTCTTTAATCTGTATTTTTGTTGGGTTTTACGTTCTATCTTTATAAACTCAAAAGAGAAGAGTTATAGAAAAGAGTTTAACGTAGCTTTGAAACAGAATAGAGTGATCTATATTTTAAAAAGTGATCGTATTAAAGGTTCCGTTTGTTCCTTTTGAGGTACTGACCTTAAAACGGCTGACTTTAAATCTTATGGATGCTATGCCTGACTCCTGCCGACTAAAAAACCTCACGTAACGCCCAACAGCCTATGGTTGGGAGCCCCGGGTAAGCCCTCGAAAGGATGCCCCAGGACTTCCAACAGACCCACGGCCGCCACTGCGGCGTCACCTCGGGGGTGGTTCGGGTGCTATCCCGCGTCTTTGGGGGGTTTCGGGTGTTATCCCGCTTCTAAAGGGGGCAGGCGTGAGTTGCTCACGTCACGCTGCCGTCATGGGCCTGCTTTTGTAAGGACGGTGAGCGACCCTCTCACCGTCCTCAGACCCCCGGTCATGGAGGCCGATAGTCCTCGGCGAAGACACGTCGGCAGCGCCCAAGCCGCCGACTGCGGAACTCGGGTGGGAGAGTTCTCTTCCGTTCCCGCCCCGCCGCCTCTTTCACGAGCATGACCTGCTCGCAGAAGGAGGCGACGCAGTCCCACTTACTCCCGCTAGAGATCATGGCTTGCACCATGGTCTCGACTACTTAGGTACCTTGATGTAGTATATTTAGAAGGCTGGGTTTTCAAACTTTTTTTAGCATCTGTTTAAAACAACAATTTATTTTAAACAAGTTTCTAAACTCAAAAATTACTTCCTTTACAGTAAGTTTCTATAAACAAATGCTTACTGTAAAGAAAGTAATTGTTTAAGTTATTATATATAAATATGAAAAAAATTTGCTCAAGCAATAAGCTTCACAAAAAGTCTGTTAATTAAAAATCACTACAAAGATTAATGAAACGTATCTCGTAGCATTTCTTGAGTTTGTAGCGCTGCGTAGATAAGAAATGAATCTCGGACTTGTCTACGCAAGTACGTAGCACGTTGTCTACGACTCGTCTACGGAAGTTATTGTGCGCTTAGTAACATTACGTGATTTATTTTACTTATTTAACTATTATCAAAAACCTTGTTTAGGGGACTAGTTTAGAAAGTGACGAAAAATCGGTGACAATGAAAGCGTTTTTGTCTATATAGTAGACGGAAAATTATAGCCAAAAATAGATTTTTAATCTAAAAGATTTTATATGAATATTAGCTTGTTACAACTAAAATAAGCTATAAAATACAACATGTCTTATCTTGAAGGACGCGTGTTTTGTATGGTCAAAGTCGTTAGCCCTACCAAGCAACGGCCTTAAATGTTATAGGCATTAATTTGTCCTGTTTGCGCTTGGGTTTAAACTATTAAGATAACCTTAGTATTAAAGTTAGCGGGATATTTACCATGTATTGTTGAGAGTTTCCGATATTTCGGCGCTGTTACAAGCACCATGATCACGGAGGAACTGAAGTACTGGCGGTTGAAAGCGAAAGTCTCAGCACATATATCGATCTACCCTCCTTTACAGTCGTTTATTACGCGTTACACCACTACCACTGGTCTCACTTTCGATTTCACTAACTCGACTACGTTCACGACACACAATGCTCACAGAATCTACTCGTGGTTTTGTTTGGAACTGTTTCTGGTTATTTATACACAAACGGTTACATGGTAAATATCCCGGTAACTTTAATACTAATGTCAGTGACCATGAAAGTTTAAATATTAAGATAACCTTTCTTCAATCGACAATCAATCAAATCAGCCTATGGCAGTGCACTGCTGGACGTAGCCCTCTCCCAATCCACGCCACAATTCACGGTCCTGTGCCTTTCGCATCCACTGTGGAATCTCTTCGCGACAGGAGAGACTTTGCCTCCTTATGCGTGTTCTATCGCCGGTACAATGGTATGTGCTCTGAAGAATTGTTTGAGATGATGCCCACGGCTACGTTCTATCACCGCACCGCTCGCCACAGACAGGAAGTTCATCCTCACACTCTGCGTCCGGAGCGTTCCAGCACGGTTAAATCTGATAGGTGTTTTCTTTCGCGCACGCTTAGGTTGTGGAATGACCTCCCTGCCTCGGATTTCCCAAACGCCTACAGTATGGGGTTCTTCAAAAGGGGTCTTAGAAGGTTTTTACAGGGTCGGTAGCGCGAGTGTGGCACCTCTGGTGTTGCAAACGTTCATAGGCTGCGGTGACCACCACTCCTTCTGGTGGGCCGTATGCTTGTCTGCCACCTTAGTGGTATAAAAAAAATCCAGTCACTCCCTGCGACCTTTTCGCGGGTCAACCTTTCTTAGCGAATGCATGTTTCTTAAGAACTAATTATGTCAAATTTGAGTTAAATCAGTACAGTGTGGTTTGAGCTGTTTATTTTTAATTTTCTTTTTATATTAAACTCGCCAAATTCACATCGCCATCCTGATGGAAAGCTGTGGCGCATCTAGCGATTGGTGGCCACTCACACAGTCCGTAAGACTTCTGACAGTGGTCCTCAGCCCAGTGATTGCCTCTTCACGCTCTGCTTGAAGAACAAGGGATTGTAAGATGAGAGAAACACGTGTGCGGGCTACTTGTTCCAGGTTTTTATAGTTCGTTATAGGAACGATCTTTTGAAACGCTCAGTAAAAATGGTTTTAAATACATAATATCTTTTAAGTTGTGACTAAATATCATAAACTTGTACTTACTTACTAATGTGTCCTTGCTGGGAACAGAATAAATATTTTCTTTTTTTTATTTTCTCTTTTTTCTTTTCTTTTATTTTTAAGAGTGGTTTACCCCGAACCAATATGATGACACACGTGTGGCATGGAGGACGTTTGTCGGTAGACTGCGAATGAAGTAGGTATGCCTGTACGGATCGAGGGATCGAATTTAATCTGGCGTTTATGGAGTACGTAGAGGCATAGTATTCTTCTTCTTATCCGGTACGCTCTCGACAGAGCGGTCGTGATCGTTATGTATTAGTGTTATTGACAGGGGCAGATGTAATGCGCTTCACGACGTTTCGCCACCGATGTCTGTTAAAGGTCATCCTGCTGCACTCGTTAACTGAACCTCCAATGGCAGACTCGATCTGGCCAGTCCAACGCGTGGGTGACCTTCCACGCGGACGAGTGCCTTCTACCTTTCCCTGGACGACAAGGCGTTCTATGGACTGATTGTCACGCCAGGAAACATGACCGAAGAAAGTAAGGATGCGAGATTGTACTATCGAAAACAGACGCTGCTTGATACCGAGTTCTTGAAATATCGATACATTCGTGCGAAACTCTGTCCACGAAACCCCAAGCATTCTTCTCCAGCACCACATTTCCAGAGCATCTATTTTCTGTCTTTCCACTTCTCGCAAGGTCCACGTTTCAGCTGCGTATAGAAATATAGGGAATTTAAGTGCCCTCACGAGCCTGCTCGTCGTGGCTTTAGTTATGTTTTTATTCCTCCATATTTTCCGCATCTTGTCCATCGCTGTTCTCGTGATGCCCATACGTCGTTTGACCTCTCCGATGCATCCGCCGGAGTTTGAAATCAGAGCTCCAATATAGATATAAGATTGGGCTACGTTGCAATTCGCGATTTGAGTCACTTCAGGCATTTCAGGTGTTTTATGGCAGATCTTACTTCGGTTAGAAGAATGTCTGGTTCCAAATTCTGCATAGTATTACGCCCATATATTTATTCCGATTAAAACCCTTAGCGTACCTAGTAGGTTAATGCTTCTTGATAAAATGTTTTAAATTATTGTTATCCAAAACGAAAAACGTCGAAGGAAATGGTTTCAAACAGCGCATCGAGATAATCCCAAAGCGATTTTTTTTGTTGGTATGAGCATCTCGATGAAAGTAAGTCATATCACCATCAACTTCAGTTTTCAAAAACTTCACTTCCAGATCGCTAGTTGGCTCGACCCCGCAGTCGCGCCAGGGCCGCACTCCCGCGACTCGTGCGTAGGGAATAGACCCGTACATTACGCCCCCAAATAAATCTATTATTAAAAATATCTCCTGGCGGTAGGCAGATGAAAGGGCACCGTGTGGATTCAGCATCCATGAAGATCTCCACACGTAAAAAAAACATCGCTAATATATTATATTTGCTCAAAACAGCCTTCGCTTTTCAGTGGACGGGTTAGAATATGAATCAACAAAAACAAATAGGACTAATAATATTTTATTCATCATCAATATCATCGACGTTCACTTTCAAAAACCTCACTTCCGGATCGCTGGTCGCTCTACCCCGCTGTCGCGCCAGGGCCGCACTCCCATGACTCGTGCGCAGGAAATACACCCCGTGGTCACTGGGAATAGGTCGTACATTAGACCCCCACGTAAAACTAACATCATTACTACTTTTTACTACTTACTATTATATTATTATCTTTGCTTATAATTTCTTCACTTTTCCGTGGAAGGGTTAGAACTTGAATCAACAAAAACACATAATATGACTAATAATATTTTATTCATCATCAATATCAATATCATCGACGTCCGATTTCAAAAACCTCACTTCCGGATCGCTAGTGGCTCGACCCCGCAGTCGCGCCAGGGCCGCACTCCCGCGACTCGTACGCAAGAAATACACCCCGTAAATTAGACCCCCACTTAAACCTAGCATCAGTACCACTATTACTGCTGTCACTATTCCATTTGGACCTGAAAACAAATAAAGGTTTATTTTTATACTACTAAGGTGGCAGACTAGCTTACGGCTAGATATGTTACACACGTACTGCCGCCCCAGGTGCAGGTTGTGACGACACACGTGGTGGTCATCCATCCAACAGCCAGTCATAGTTAAAGTTGCTTACTGCAGTGTGATCGATAACAGAACACTGAGTCTGCGGGACCAAGTTATAAGAAAAGAAATAAAGAATAATCTAAATAAAGGCCGTATTCTGTCTTCGGGTATGAGTAGTCAAGAAATTGTGCTTTCATACATACATACATATAATCACGCTTGTCTCCAATCGGGGTAAGCAGAGACTATGGCTTTCCACTTGCTACGATCCTGGCATACAACTTTCGCTTCTTCTACTTTCATAACTGTTTTCATACACGCTCTCCTGTTAAGGTTACTCTTGATGTTGCCTTTTTCCAGAAGGTCTCTGATATGATCGGCATGCGTACGCCGAAGTCGACCCCTACCAGTTTGCCCATTCATTCTCGCCTCATAAATCTGCTTTGTCAGTCTATTCTCATCCATTCTTTCCACGTGTCCAAACCATCTAAGCATCCCTGTTTCGATCTTAGTCACTACATCTTCAGTTATACCACATTTTTCCCTTATCACGCTTTTTCTTTTTTTGTCCATTAAAGTCACTCCAGCTATACTTCGCAGACTTCTCATTTCCACTGCATTAATTTTGCTTTCATGCTTCTTCTGCCATACCCAACTTTCACTACCATACATAAGTGTAGGGATGAGCAATCCTCTATGTACAGCCAACCTGGCCTTCTCAGACACATTTTGACTGCTCATAAAGGTGTACATACATTCACTTGATTTCCTGCCAAAACTTTTTGCTCAATATCCTGGTCACACTTTCCATCCCACACAAATTTGGAACCCAAGTATACAAATTCTTTCACCTGTTCCACTTTTTGCCCTTCAATGAAGATTGAGCAATTCGTCATTCTTTCTTCTCTTTCAAAAACCATAACTTTCGTCTTGTTTACATTAACTTTCATTACTCTACTTTTTAGAGCCTCATTCATACTATTAACCATCAGCTGCAATTCCTCCGCTGATGATGCTAATATCACCTGATCATCAGCGTATAGGAGGCATTTGACGGTCAGTTCATTCATTTTTAAACCATACATTACTCTTGTAGTTCTTTCAGACAACTGTCCATGTATAAATTAAACAGCCACGGAGACGCTACACAGCCCTGTCCCACACCCTTTTCAATGTGCTTTCAAAGTCAAATAAAATTACGTACCTTGAGATTTAGACTCTTTTAGTTTAATAGAAGATGAAATGACCTCTTCAAGAGTCGCTGTAAATGGCAAGCGTCTGGTACTACTCTTTGGTAATATTGTCGTTGCTTGAGTTTTACTTGTAATTGTTGTTGGGACTAGAGTTGTTGATGGAACAGGAGTTGCTGTTGTCGTAGTCAATCTTCTTGTTGATGGTTTAACGAATCGTGTTGTTGAACGAGTTGTCCATCTAGGTGTTGAAACTTTTGAAGTAGTTCTCCGTGTTGAAATACGGGAAGTTGTTGTTGGGACTGAACGCGAAGTAGAAATTGATTTTGTGACGGTAGTTTGACGGATCGTTGATGTACGTTGCGTTGTGGTGGTACTTTGAGTAGCTGTTGGGACTCGCCGAGTAGTTGTTGGAATTTGTCGAGTATTTGTTGAAACTCTTCGGGGAGTTGTAGAACTTCTTCGAGTGGTAGTTGAGCTTCGCGCAGTGCTTGTTGAACTTTGCTTAGTGCTAGTTGGCTGAGGAGTTGTTGAAGTAGTTGAAAAAGTACGTGCAGATGGGGCTATTGAAGTTTCCGTTTTATAAGCTGTTGTTGGTGTACCAATTAGCTTTTGAGTTTGTGGTAAATCACTACTCACAGAATTACCTGTAACAGATAATGGTTTGCAAAATAATATTGTTAATAATCAATTCTATGTATAATATGTATGTATGTCTATGTTTGTTATTAGAAATATTTAAGTATATCTATCAGTCATCTAGATCCCTTCGGAAGGCCCGTTAAGCCGTTGGTCCCGGTTGCCAGTAAAATGGCAGTCGTTAAGCTAAGTTGAAGGATTTTTATCAACAACAGGCAGTCACAACCTGCGCCTGTCCATTTAAACACTGATATACGGCTCACCACCTATTACGTAGGACACATTATACCCTGCGAGCAGGTCATGCTCGCGAAGGAGGCGGCGGGCCGGGTGCGGGAGAGAACTCTCCCACCCGAGTTCCGCAGTCGGCGCCCAGGGCGCTGCCGACGTGTCTTCGCCGAGAACTATCGGCCTCCATGACCGGGGGTCTGAGGACGGTGAGAGGGCCGCTCACCGTCCTTACAGAAGCAGGCCCATGACGGCAGCGTGACGTGAGCAACTCACGCACGCCCCCCCCCCCCCCTTAGAAGCGGGGTCACACCCGAAACCCCCCATAGACGCGGGATTGCACCCGAACCACCCCCTGGGCGAGGCCGCATTGGCGGCCGTAGGTCTGTTGGGAGTCACGAGACATCCTTCCTGAGGGCTTACCCGGGGCTCTCAACCATAGGCTGTTAGGCGTGGCGTGAGGTTTTTTAGTCGGTAAGAGTCCGGCATAACATCCTATGAGGATTTTCCCTCACGTTAAACAAAAAAAAAAAAAAGGACACATTATACAGAGGTGAAATGTGGGCATATAATATGCCTCTGCCTCCCCCTTCGGGGATAAAGGCGTGACCGTATGTATGTATGTATCTAGATCGCATAGCACAAGCTTATATTAGCTTAATTTGGGCTAGATGATGCTGTGTGAGATTGTAAGAAAAAAAAATTGATTAATCTATTTTATGGAAATGCGGTAATGATAAACTGCATTGTGACGTAATAGCACTTTGCTGCTCCGTTCCAACATCTCTATTCCTTAATTAATTTCTAAAATTTGCAAGGAAGTTTGCACTATGTGTTGAATGATTTATCACCTCAAAGATATACCCCTGACCCCTGGCGAGGAGTACGATGATCTCCTCTCTCAATAAATGGGTCAACTTATGAGCATAAAAGTATTTTTTTTATAAGGTAAGTAGTTCCTTAGGTTGTTTCTTTTATTTACGTAAGAAGTGAAAAGGGATGCCATTGGACTAGCAAAGGAAGCCCTGAGCCCTGCGTTACTTGTCGGATGGATATCCCAGGATTCCTGGCAGATTTTGGCTTTCACCGCGCCACACCAAAGAGTTCGGTTTTTTCCTGCTTTTTCTGAAGCGTGCGTGATACTCTCATGTCAACCATGTAGAATTTTGTCAATGATCAGACCTACATGGTTGACATAATCAACCATGTAGGTCTGATCCTTGACAAAAGTCTACATTTGACCTTACAATCAAAACTCTACATTTTCAAAATTATTAAAAACATAATCATACCAAAAACGCATATGTCGAGGTAATCCGGGCAACATGTGCCTTCTTCAAGACGCAAGACGCTATCGCAAATGTAGGAGTCGCAACTGCAACCGCGTTCATTACCAGATTCTCCACAGCGGGACACGCACGAATCTGAATACTCAGCTATGAAAAATATTATTTTACTATGAGGAAAAAGTGTGTTATCATACCTACTTTAAATCTATCTAACGAGTACAGGTGAACCACGTTTATAAGTCGCATCGACAAAGGTCGCCTGCTCAGAAGAGAGCAAGCATGCGCCGATTAATAACGATTGCCAACGCTGTTGAAACACCGACTTTATTGCGTTACGTTAAGATTGAAAATGTAATAAATAACTTATAAACGTGGTACTAATGTAACTTATAAACGTGGTACTACTGTACTTATCCTACTAATACTCGTATTATAAATGCGAAAGTTTGTGAGTGTGGATGTGTAGATGTGTGGATGTTTGTTACTTTCACGCTTGAACGGCTGAACGGATCTGGCTGAAATTTGGAGCAGTGATACATTATAGTCTGGAATAACACATAGTCTACTTTTATCCCGGGAATTAGTCCAACAGGAAGCGGGAATGAGAACTTCTAGTGTGATTATATATATAGGCATAAAGAACCGACCAGCAGAATTTGCACTGTGGATCACGTACCGAAAAAACTCAAGCATCACGTTTCTTGTATAGGATATATTATAGCCCTCCTTAAATATATTTTTCTTATTAAGTATTTGTTGTTGTAGCGGCAATAGAAATAAATAAGCTGTGAAAATTTCAGCTTCAGTAATATCGTCCCTAAAAATTGCTTAGTGCACTTCTATTCCGTTTAAACTTAATTTAGATTCCATCCGTTCGTGCAATTTTCTATACAATACAAAAGTAAGTAGGTACCATAGATATAAAGTCCTTATATAATCAAAGGTACCTGTAGTTTTCGATTATAGTTACGAATAAATAAGGTGGAAATGCTTTGAAAACCATAGAATACTAGCTAGCTAGCGAACTTTTACCGCCACATCAAGCTTCACCCGAAAATTATATTTTTCTGATTTTTTTGGATACAAACCTTGCCCGGGCTAAGGCACCTTCACATTAGAAGCTTGAAGAAGTGCTTCAGTCGCGCCACTAAAAAAAGCACTGCAGTGGCGCGTCTGTGGCGCAGCAGACGCGTGTCAGTCGTGCGTCAGTAAATTCTAGTGATGGTCGTTAGTTACGAAATGGATTCCGATGAAACGCATTACTTTTTTTTTATTAAAAAGACAAAATAAAACATTAGAAAGCGTTCCTTATCTTCATTTTGTTTAAATAATAATAGTGAATATTACCAAATACGCCAATATGATGGACACAAGTTTTTGGTATAATAAATTCTAGTTCTACTCTATTCTTTTATATTACAGAGAAACATAATTATTACATATTTACATTATTACTTAGTATATTTACATTATTACTATCTAAACTAAACCTAAATAAGGCCCCCGTGGCATTGTGCCCAAAAGACTTGCAGCATTCCCCTTTGAATAGCAATAGGTACCTATTCGCTGAGCGAGAAAACTGCCAGCCCTTGGGTCACCAGTCGACTCCACAAGGCGCTTTTTCAAATTCTAAGGTCTCGACACCGACTGGACAAAAACGATACGATGAGTCGAGACCTTTATATTATCTTTGGCAAGACTGACTTTGAAGTAGGGTTGTACTCATGTACTGGACTAGGGCTTAGAGGACGAGGGCTTTGACTTATTATTGAAAAAATAATATTTTAAGATTCTTTTTTGTCAATGTCTTTAAAATATAATTATAAAAACAAATTTGAAATCAGAATTTATATTCTTCAATAATAATTAACTAATGTCCCATCCCTATACAGAAATGGCGTGCGTGTGGCGTGTTAGTGGCGCTGCAACTGCGCTTCTTAAAATTGTATGAAAACTAGTGGTGGCGCGTCTAGCGCACCACTGTGGCGCCACTGCAGCGCTTCGTCACGCCTCTAATTTGAAGGCGTTCTAACACAAAAAAAAGAATTAGCGAAATCTGTCCGCCCGTTCTTGAGTTATAAAATTACAACGAAAAGTGGCATTGGTTTTCTATACTAATAATGTAAAGAGGAAAGATTTGTTTTTTTGTTTGCTAGTTTGTAACGAATAGGCTCCGGAACTACCAGACCGATTTGAAAAAATCTTTTACTGTTGGAAAGTTACACTCTTTGCGATGAACATAGGGTATATATTATTCCCGTATTCCCACGGGAACGGGAACTACGCGGGTGGAACAGCGTGACGTCCGCTAGTTATAAATATAGATATCAAACTACCAGATACATGTAAGTCGAATGGTAAAATTACTTTTTTTTTATCGGTACTTACGAAGTTGTGGTGACGGAGTTATAGCATACAGCTTAAGATTAGTACAGTTTTCTCCTTTCAGTATGGCAACATCGTCTATCGCTATGTCACTTATGAAACCCGTACCTCTTATGCCTTCAATCACGATCTGCACATAAGAAAACCATTGAGTGATGAATATTAGTTACACAGAATTACTCGAAATACAATCTTACTAATAGCACAGGGTGGAAACTCCATACAAAAATGTTTGTTTTCACCCACACTAATATATGTAGACGTAATGTGAATGCTTAAATCAAGCTTCAATGTGTGTGTGAGTATTCTAGGGTCACTAGCTATGGAAACAAAATAATAAGGAACATACCGCAATCTCATGTATGTAGGTACTATTTTTTCAAATCTACCCTCGGCTAAGCACAAATTGAACCAAAGCAATAGCACAAAGTACGTAGGTAGTAGTACGTAATGCAACGCAGTGACACTATCTCAAGTACTGACTCGGCAATAGACACTTAAATTTTGGGGGGGGGGGATGGGGAAGCTTACGCAGTGGAAGGCAGGGAGTTGCTAATCTGTATGTAATACTATTATATTATCTTTGCTAATAGTATAAATGCAAGTTACACCCCCAGGTCTAAGTATCTGGATGTTTAAAAACTAGGTACACTTTCACTCTCTTGTGGCTGAACTGATCACGTTAAAATTTGGTACAGGAATAGATTATATTGCCTGGGCTAACACATGAAGCGCTCGTGGCCGCGTGTGCTGTAAACGCAGTAAGCAACTTTCACTATGGCCAGTCCTTGGATGGGTGACCAATTGACCATCCATGTGACCACTTTGTGACATTTATTTGAGCGTTTTCGTGCTTTGGAAGGCACTTTAAGCCGTTGGTCCCGGTTGCCAGTAAAATAGCAGTCGTTAAGCCAAGTTGAAGGCCTTTTAAGGCGGCTTGAAAAAATTTAACAGCAGGCAATCACAACCTGCGCCTGTCCATCTCAACACGGCAATATGGCTCACCACCTATTACGTGGGGCAAATTCTTAAAAAAGATGAAATGTGGGCATATAATAATATTCCTCTGCCTACCCCTTCGGGGATGGGGGCGTGACCATATGTATGTATGTATAACACATACGGCATTTTTCCCCTTGAATTAGTAGGTACCCATGAGAATTACGAACGGGAACAGCATTCCACGCACACACACACAGAACAGTATGTATTAAACCTGAGAAATTGTCAGCCAGAAAAACCTATTCTTACTCTTTTAAACTAAGTCAGTGTCCCATTTCATGCCTTTTCCGCGAATGAGTATGCAGGAGGCATTCAATATGTTCACATTTCATCAGTTCTATTTTGTCCCACGACTAAACGATCAATGCAGTAAGCAAGTTTCGCTGTGGCTGACCATTTGTTGACATTCCCATTCGCGAGAGTTTCCGTGTTTCGGAAGGCACTATTCATAACTCATACTTCATAATTCATAATTCATAACTCATAACTCATAATTCATAATTCGTAATTCGTAATTCGTAATTCGTAATTCGTAATTCGTAATTCGTAATTCGTAATTCGTAATTCGTAATTCATAATTCGTAATTCGTAATTCGTAATTCGTAATTCGTAATTCGTAATTCGTAATTCATAATTCATAATTCATAATTCATAATTCATAACTCATAACTCATAACTCATAACTCATAACTCATAACTCATAACTCATAACTCATAACTCATAACTCATAACTCATAATTCATAATTCATACATACATATAATTTATTAATATGCCCACATTTCACCTTTGCATAATTTGTCCCACGTAATAGGTGGTGAGCCGTATTGCCGTGTTTAAATGGACAGGCACAGGTTGTGACTGCCTGCTGTTGAAATAAAGTCTTCAACTTGATTTAACGACCGCCATTTTACTGGCAACCGGGACCATCAGCTTGACGTGCCTTCCGAAGCACGGAAACGCTCTAATAAATGTCACAAAGTGATGACATGGATGGTCACCCATCCATGGACCAGCCATAGTGAAAGTTGCTTACTGCAGTGATCGTTTACAGAACACTGAGTCCGCGGAGCCACGAGCGCTTCTTAATTCATAATTCATAATTCATAACTCATAACTCATAATTCATAATTCATAATTCATAATTCATAATTCATAATTCATAATTCATAATTCATAATTCATAATTCATAATTCATAATTCATAATTCATAATTCATAATTCATAATTCATAATTCATAATTCATAATTCATAATTCATAATTCATAACTCATAACTCATAACTCATAACTCATAAATCATAACTCATAACTCATAATTCATAATTCATAATTCATAATTCATAATTCATAATTCATAATTCATAATTCATAATTCATAATCATTCAATACCTAATCAATATACACACATAGTCTTACATTTAATTTAAAATTAACTATAATTAATTTATTAACCCGTCTCTCATCGTATCCGGTGCAAATGTACCCATCACACAGGCGGCATTGCCTCGCTGAATAGCGATGGCCAACCTTTGCACCAGATACGAACCGGAACGGGAGTCACTGGTCTTATCCCTCAACCGATGCCCCAATTCTTTAATTAGGTTCTTGGCGTCTGTACCCCAACTGCCCATCGTCTCAACAGCGAACGGAACAAAGAAATATTGTTTTGCTAAGACCGCATATTTATACTTTTTTCTTTCTGCTGCATCTTCAGCAGCAGCTGCTGGAGAACGGACGGTACGCCTAAGGTGACTGGGAGCGACTGTACTTACGCACGTAGCATCCCACAAGAGACATTTGCCCCTTTTCCACGGCACCAGAGTCATACCGTCCGGTCTTTTGCCGTCTGCTCTACTGAGGCCGGGTGGCTCCAACAGGCATGGGACAGCTACCGAAATATAGGCTCTTCGGATGATATCGTTAAGAGCATGGTGACGCGGAAATCTACCCTTGCCCCTACGACAACTCAGCGCGTGGTGACCATCCTCCCCCACCATGGAACCGCAGGTGCATCTATGGGATTCACACACCTTGCAGCCCAGGCGGAGAGCCACAGCCACCCGCAATGAATTGTCATCCAGAAGTGTGCCCAGGTGAGGCGAAGGCAGCGCGTGCAACCATGCTCTTGATTCTGGCTGCGATACAGCCTGCAGCCTGGCCAGATCGGGCACTGAGGCGCCCTCCATTAACTGCTCTCTAACAGTCTTAATAATGCCGTCATCCCAAACGCGTTGGATGTGTGGACCGGCAGGCCTCGACGCTGCAGAACTGCGGACAAACCAAGCTGCCTCGGCATCGGCTGCAAAGGGCACGGTCACTCCGCCACCATTAGAGTGAAGAATTGAAGTGACGAGGTCTGCTACCCCATGCGCCGACGCCAGAAAAGCCGGCAAACCCACATCCCGAGCACATCGCACTCCTATGCCTCCGTGGCGGATGGGAAGCGTTGCCTGAGTCCACTGTGACTCGTTCAAAGATACATTTAAAATCGACTCAACTGTATGTTTTAAACAATCATCAAAAGTTGCGACTTCCACTGGATAGAGCCAGGTAGGTGCTGTTCGCAAAAGATATGTCATCTTCGGGAGGGCGAAACATGTGCGCAGTAATACTATGGCTATGAGACGAAAGAGCTTTGAGACGCTCTCGAGTGGTAAGAAGAAGTGTATTATGTGAGGAAAGAGCATCTGGCACTCCATCAGGAAAGATGGGAGACCCTAAAAGGGTGAAAGAATGAGAAGAGATTTCCTTTAGGCCACGCAAAAGGGAATTGTATTGTGGAAAGCTACCGCGAGCTTCGGGACCGCATGGGTAAAATTCACATCCCGCGTCCCGAATCCCAGCTGGTGTGGTTTCAGATACTCCGCCATCGCCTCTCTCACGGACCGGCACGCTAGCTTGGCCGTCAACCTACGAAACACACTCCCGACCGCTATAGGCCTGACCCCACCATCTTTCTTTTTGAGAGCACAAAGGGAGGCACCGTACAAATAAGGGCAGATCGCGGGATTTAACTTCCCACTTAATAAAAAATTGGCCAGTCTTGTCAAGCACTCCAATAGCCGTTGCCCACTCTCGCCCGCAGATCCAGATGTGAGCTCCTTCAAATGGCCAGGACGCAAGCCATCTAAGCCCGCCGCCGAACCGCTATAAAAAGTGCTTAATGCAATTGTCACGTCCTTCTCCGAAACCGTAGCCACCGACAAGGACGTTTCCGGCATCGGTGGAAAGTTGAGCGGACGTGATGGGCCCGGGTGCTTCATACGAAGTGCATCGAGGGTTTCAGGACCGAGCTGCGCAAATGAGTCGTCAGAGACTAATAAACGGACTGCCCCACGAAGATCACCCTCGTACACTTTGTCCTCGACAACCTTTATCCGATCCTGACCCCCCCGCGACCCACGCCCAGCTCCGCCCGGCTCATCGGGGAACCAATCCGAACCAAAAGTCTGAATGTTTGCTTTAACCTTTGCGGTCAGGTTGCCTGGTGCATCTTTCGAAGGCACCCGCAGGGCACCATAGGCAAAAGATAGAAGCTCCCCCCAGTCCTCCACTTCATTACCACTGACACACTTGTCGATAATCTCACACAACTTGCCCGCCGCCTGGTTTCGAGCTCCTTTAGGTACATGCTTCATTACCACCGTAGAGGCTCTCAAAGAAGCAAGCCTTTCCAGGGGACAGGGGTGGGACACCTGTGGCAACTGAACATACTGACTGGGTAAATCGGTAGGAGATGGAAAGTTCTGTGAGATAGTCGCAGCCTGACTTTGATTTTTGTGCATGCGGCCTATGTGGACTCTAAGTCCATGCACACTAAAATTGCGCAAAGATTCTGGGCAGTGGGGACAACGCACCAAGGCAGTTGACGCATTCATTTTGTATAGGTAAAGAAGTACCTATTATTCTACCAAAATAAACCAAAAAAAAAAAATACAAAATTAATGGAACAAAATCAACAATTATAAACCAATAAAAATAGAAACAACGGGTAACCAAACCAATAACATAGGTTTTATTTATTTATTTATTTATTATACACTTTATTGTACACCATGTAAATATAAACAGAACACATAGATTCCTTACAAGAGTAGGTACAATGGGCGGCCTTATCACTAAAAGCGATTTCTACCAGGCAACCTTTGGATGGAGAAAGTTGGTTTAAGGTGATGAGTGGTAGTTGTTCGGTGTACTTATTTCTAAAAATAAACAATTCTATCTACTTATAATCCCTAGTCATAAACCTACAGCATATATAAATAAATAGTTAGATATAAATTATATAATTATTATAAATATATACACAATACACTTACATACACACTATATACATACATAAACAATACATATACCTACATACAAATATGCATATTCTACATTGATAAATAGTGTTCCTTAACCATTATCTTAAATCTAGATATAGTCTGCGCTCGTCTAATCTCAACAGGAAGTTTATTCCAAAGTCGTATGGCAGTAACAGTGAAAGACTTGTCATAAAAGGTAGACGAGTGAGATGGCATCTTTAGTCTCAAGTTAAGTGATGACCTCAGACATTTCGCATGCGTGTCGTGTAGGAACTGGAATCGTTCCTTAAGATAGGAAGGGGTAGAGGGGTTAAACAGTATACTGTATAATTGTGAAAGAATATGAGCATCCCGACGAAGTCGTATTGGTAACCATTCAAGCTGGGTTCTAAACTGTGAAACATGGTCATATTTGCGTAAGCCAAAAATGAACCTTATGCAGACATTTTGGAGACGTTCAAGCTTGTCTAGCTGGTTTTCGGCGAGATCAGGATAGCTGACATCTGCATAATCTAATATGGATAACAGTAACGTGTTCGCAAGCGCAATTTTGGTAGGCATGGGTAGAAGGTTTTGTAACCTTCTTAACGATCCCACAGATGCGAACATCTTTCGACTCACCTCCTGAATCTGTGTGTCCCATGATAATGAGGAATCCATATACACACCCAGATTCTTAACCTTCGTACAATTGGGAATAATAGCGTTTTCAAAAACTACTGGGGGGATACTAGTCCACTCTATTTTGGATGTGGTTCTGGAGCTGCCCACGATTGTCACCTGCGTTTTCGTCGGATTCACCTTAAGACCATAGGCGCGACTCCAGCTACTTATATGACTTAGGTCCCTGTTTAACGTCTGGATTGCTTCGGGTATTTGTTGAAGAGGTGCCTGATAGTAAATTTGTAGGTCATCTGCATATAGGTGGTAGGAAGAAGAAATTTGATTTGAAATGGAGTTTATGAAAATTGAGAAGAGTAAAGGAGAGAGAACGCCGCCTTGGGGTACACCAGCGATAGTATTACACCAATTCGATATTTTATTTTCTATACATACTCGTTGCTGGCGACCGCACAAGTAACTTTGAAGCCAATCAACCACTGTTGGAGATATGTTAAGAGAGCGCAAAACATCGACCAATACATCAAAATCAACAGTGTTGAACGCATTGCTAAAATCTAGCAATGCAAGTATTGTTAACTTTCCGACCTCCATGCCATATCTGATGTCATCAGTAATATTTATCAGAGCCGTGGCAGTGCTATGGCCAGGACGAAAGCCGGATTGGCAAGGGTTCAGGACATTATTTTGGCGAAGAAATCTACTAAATTGCGTGTGTACGAGACGCTCAAGAATTTTGGACAGGAATGGGAGTATGGATATAGGGCGGTAGTCAGAGAAAGTTATCGGTTTGGGTTTTTTGGGTATAGGAATAATTTGACTACTTTTCCATGCACTTGGAAATACACCACTAGAGATAGAGAAATTAAAAATGTAACATAATATGGGGAGGAGTTCATTAAGGATGGGGAGGATCATATGGCGGCTGACAGAGTCCACACCGGTTGCATTCGACGTGATTGATGTAATGGCCCTCCTAACATCACAAGCAGTGAAGAGATCAAAGAAAAATGGTGGATAGTTGGGTTTTGGAAGAGATGAAAGATAATCGATGGTCTGTGCCTTGGTCGTCCTATCAAAGTTGGACGAGGCTGCGAAATGTTGATTAAGTAAATCAATGTTAAGATCTTGTGGAATTGTACTTTGTCGTTTCCTTCCAACCCCCAATGTATTAAGGAACTTCCATACTTTACCTGGGTCTCCATTTTGGATATTACTATGGATGTGCTGGCGTTGTGCATTCCTACACACCTTATTGCAGTGATTTCTGATTGAAATATATCTAGCATAATTATCCTCACTAGGTCTGATTTTATATTTAAATCTCGCTGCAGCTTTTTTGCGCAACAGATTTTTAATGTCCGCGGTGAGCCATGGGGATGGAGGATGTTTTATTTTAACCGGTCGAATAGGCGCATGTTTGTCGTAAAGGGTGATTATATTGGTGTTAAATATATGCACCTGCTCATCTGTGGACCCCGAGGTAGTGAGTGGACCCCAGTCTATATTGGCGGCATCCTGGCAGAGGCGTTCTAAATTCATACCACCAAAATTGCGCTGCATAAGGATTCTGTGCTTAGCTTTAGGGATACGGATTTTATAGGAAAGGAATATGAGATCGTGTAAAGAGAATGCGTCAGCTGGATATTGTCCATGCTTCACGACGTGCTCATTGGAGGATACTAGTATTACGTCAATTAAACTTGGTTTACGATTTGGGACGTGATGCGTTGTACTTGAAGGAAGAAAGGATAGGTTACAGGAGTTGGCAAGGGTCTGAAAGGCAAAGGTACGAGAGTCATTTTTAACTAAGCACGCATTAAAGTCACCCATAATGATAACATGACTGTAAGAAGGCATTAGATCAACCATCAAGGTTTCGAAAGAAGGAAAAAACTTTACACTTGATAAGTTACAGTAGTAGATGCCGAAAAGGACCTTAGTGTGATTGAGTTCAACTTCCAGAAACAAATGCTCACCGGCGTCAGGTGGCGGTGGTTGCGCTGACATACTTAAAATTTTAAAAGGAATGTATGACCGCAAATATATAGCTACACCACCCCCTCGTCTGTCACCACATTCCCAGCGATCGTTTCTGATAAGCTGAAACCCAGGGAGGGAGTAAAGAGTGGAAGAGTGGGTTGATTTAAACCACGTCTCTGAGACCAATACGGCATGGATATTCTTACAGTCAAAGGTTGTCAGCATATCCGGGAAGTGAGCCGGGATGCTTTGGGCATTGATGTGGACCGCATTAAAATTCTTCGGTACATCAGTAAACTGTAGATCGAGTAACTCAGCAAGAGACGCAACACTGCTGAAGCTATTTTGGGTGATGCTCGTTGCCGAGTAAAAGCTTTCAGATTCACTATTATCATCATCAATATCGCTCATATCATCTAAATACGCATATAATAAATATAATATAAAATATATACAAAAATATCGACTACTATAATAAATTAATATCAACAAAATATAGGTACCTAAATTAAATTAATCAGGAATTATAAAATTCAAGTATTATAGTTAGGCAAATACTTAAAACTACTACTACCAATTGAAATCTACACTTAAAGCAACCTTCACCACCTGCCAGCAGTACTGGTAAAAATAAAGCGCAGAATGTTATCCACCAAAGCCGAACACTTATCTACAAAAGCCGAAAAAGCTCACAATTGCCAACGTCTACTAATAAAAAGCATTTACAGACCAATTCAAGTTTCAGTCCGAGTAATCTACTTCAACTTTTGAAAAAAACAGAATAGTAGAAGTTTTACAAGGGTAGGTACATGTATAAGAGAGAAAATTATGATACTATTTACAGACAGAAATTAGCAAAGTAAGTATTAAAATCTACCAGTTTAAGTAATCAATACTGAGAACAATAATATTAAAGCGAACACACGATCAGCATAAAGTAGTAGGATTGTTTGGTATGGTAATTTTATCGTCACGTGCATTAATAAACAGTAAATGCATTTCACGTAAGTGTGTGCCCACCCTAAGAGCATAAATAATTTAAAAAAATGTCAAGTCAACTGTCTGTCAGTGTCATGTGATCATGTCATTGTCATAAAAAGCGAAATTGGATTGTTTTGATTTTGATGAAAGTGAAGTTATATTTTGAAATTGAAAGTGATTTTGAAATTGTTTTGCAAGAGAATTATTTAGCATTCATTATATGTATTGATTGGGTTATGATAGGTAGTTGGAATAACCTTATTCACCTATCAAAGGGTGCGTAATAACATACTTATATATTAGATAAACAAGATACAAAGTGAAAGCGAATTAGTGACAGAGGTAGTTAAAAATAGCAGAAGAAAAACAGTGAGGCTATAGTCATCTCGGTGTAGCATGGTGCGTATGACAGTTGTCGATCGCGTTTCGTTTCACTCTTGAAAGTTGCCGTACAATTATGAACTTAGTATTTCAGCTACATCCCATTCATAATATATTAAATCGTTAATCACTGTTGTATATAAAATTAAACTCAACCAGAATATTCTAGTCTACAAATAAAATGAATTTGGAAGAAAAAATTAACAAATTGTTGAGTATAACGTAACACCAAAGATGTCTTTAGTGATGGGACTATATACATCTACGATGGATAGTCGATATTTTGATAAAACAAAACGTATATTGTCCGTAGTTCCACCTTTTATTGTAAAAAGTATAATAATGAGTTATTATTACTAATATTTTTCCTCTTCTCGGTTACCTTCTTTTTTTCTTGCGAAGTTACCCGGTCTTTTGATAGGCTGTACCTTATGAACGGTGATAGCTAAAGAGATGAAATTTTCACAGATTATGTGTTTTTGTTACCGCTATAATAACAAATACTAAAAACATAAAAATTATAATATTTAAGGGGGCTCCCATTCAACAAACATATTTTTGACGTTTTTCGGTACGGAGACCTCTGCTCACTTGGCCGGTTTCTTAATCTGTTTAGTTAATTCAAAAATAAATATAGCAATAATTTTCATAACAATAATAAACAGAACGTGATTTATCTCGTTTATCGTAGGATTCTAAACATGAATTGCATATAGACACATCCCTAGTAATGTGGTACTGATAGATATCAACGTCATACTGCCAACTGTCATACGCACCTTGTTACAGCGAGGCGACTATAATAGAAAATATAGATAGCTACTCGGACTATGTAATGAAACTAAGGTGGTACTTATTTTCTTTGAGTGCCGGCAGCTCGCTTCGTCTTCACTGCTGGTTTTGCAACTGGACCGGGACTTGGCCTTTCCTCACTTTGGGGCATAATCTTCTGCAACTCACTATACGTTGTGATGCGGTGCCGCTGTCCATTATGTGAAATGATGTGAATGTGGCCCTCCCTGGTCCAACAACGAGTGATCCCGAACTTCTGTCGTGCGGCCATAAAGGTCTGGTGGCGTTCTTTTGTTAAAAATTCAGTGACTGTTACACCTGTGTTTTTAAGTTTCGTTTTGGCAAACCACAACCGGTCTCGCAGCTCACTACTCGCAAGTTTAATTATAAGAGGCCTCGGCTTATGTACTCCAGTGGGTCGCCCCATACGGTGACAGCGTCGGATGTCAGTAACAGATAAATCTGTAGTAAGGTGCTTCTGCATGACCTTAGCAATGAGCTTAGTGGTTTCCTCATTCGGTTCTTCTGGTACACCGTGCACCAACAGCATCTTTCTACGTGCTCTCATCTCCATGGCATCAACATTTTTCGAGAGCACATCAATCTGATGCTGAAGATTAGCCATGATGTCCATAATGAGGGTTTTAAAAGATGAAAACTCTGATGCCAATCCTCCCACGGAAGTTGTTGCCTGCGCCTTTGGTAATTCTGCTTCAAAATCTGCCATTCGTTTGCTAAAGAAATCCTTCAAACTTGTTAATGAGTTTTGCACTGAATCTACCATATTTGCAAACCTTGAAGATGTTTTGTGGAAACGAAGGAAAATACTTCACTGGCAGGTAGTGTACTGTTTTTAGTCAGTTATAATCATTAAAAGCTCTAGAACTTGCACTTATACAATTTTATTCTAATTTTAACTGGGAGCTTATTATTTTATGTGTTTACACCACAACTACCCTCCGATTTTCTGTTAGCTGTTAAGAAAAACAAAAAGAAATTGAAAATTAAAATTATAACCAATAGTATACATTCAATATAAGTAAATATGTCGCATTATTCCATGTCAAGAAATATTTCAAAAATAAAAATTTAAAACATTAACCAAACTAGTTAATGTGTACAAATATTGTAATATTCGCCAGTAATTTAAATAATGTAATGAATACAATTTAATAATGTCAGAGTTATACCTATTTCTACTATGGTAATATTTTCTTACTGGCAACCGCGCACACGGCACTGCGACAGCGGCGGGTAGTTACCGCTCGAATTATTTATCGGACCACCGACACTATTACAAATAACCAGGGTAATCAAATCACTTTTTGTTATTGTTTTGGTTGTGTCAAAGTTACTTTGATTTTTGTGAAGTAAACCAATTTATGCAATGTAAGTGTTTTTATCACGGCGCCGGCGTGTATGTTGCAAACTTCGAAGAACGAACAAAATCCGTCAAAAATAATTTCAGCCGAGTGCGACATACTCGTACATATTGGTGGTTAGTGCGATGTAGACCTGTTCTCCTTTTTTCGTGACGACTTACAGTGCGAACGACGTGTCACAAGAAATGTATCTTCAGGTAAGTTATGTATTACCAATTTACCTATTTACATATTTACATTCTGCACTTTCTTCTGCATTCTGAATGTGAACTCATGATAGAACGATCTTCTGTCTCTTTCTTCCACTTTTATATTGCCGGTTTATTTTAAAATTTTGACATATGATTCTCCAAAATACACATTAGTTTTATTTCGTTTTTTTACCTTTAAATTTATTTTACTTGTTATATAACTTAATTTGTAGTTCCCTTCGCAGTTTTTCTATTTGTAGCGTATCAGTTAACTTATGATAATCAATAAACCATAACTGATGTTGAGTTCTTCTTGCACCTATTTTTATCACAATATATTACCTTGTTTGTATCGCAAACGATACCTCTTGTAATAGGCACTATCCTGAATACTTTCTTGACTTTATTAGAAGATTCATAATTCATAATTCATAATTCATAATTCATAATTCATTTATTCATTGCTTATTCATGGCTATAAGTTCCTGTTTTTTAAGTAAAATGCACTCCTTAAGCCAAGTTGATGACCTTATGGCCGACTTGAAATATTTCAAAAGCCTGTCGTCACATCCTGCGCCTGTCCATTTCAACACGACAATGTGCTCACCACCTATTTTGTAGAACAAAATATAGTAAAAAAATATTTCAAGCCGCTCATTTGCATCTGTTTCAACCTTCAGGGATCAATATTTATGTTTGTATTATGTTAATTTGCCAGTGTTTCTATACTATAATAAAGAGGAAAGATTTGTTTTTTTGTTTGTTTGTTTGTAACGAATCCTGAACTACTGGACCGATTTGAAAAATTCTTTCACTGTTGAAAAGCTACATTTTTTGCGGTGAACATAGGCTATATTTTATTCCCGTATTCCCACGGGAGCGGGAACTACGCGGGTGAAACCGCGTGACGTCCGCTAGTCTTTTATAATATTCTACTTAAATTACCTGAAAATCATCAGAAACATCCAGAAGATCCATTACGCCCGTATACCACACGTCACCGTTATCACCCCACACCTCAAACAATAGATATTTGTTCTTGCCATCTATATTCGAACGTAGGACATCTAGTAAATCCACTTTGTCAGGCTTTTGATACACTCGGAGACCACCAATGTGTCTGAAATAATATACACAATCTATACTATATAATATTATAAGGCATGTATTTAAATCGATATCTGTTTTTTCCCTTTTTTCGAACAAAATATTACAAAGTTAAACCAAAAATACTGACTTGCACACTAATTATGCACACTAAATAAGTCAAATTCAATATACTGTTTAAAGGTGTTTGCAGAACTATTTTACTGAACAGATCACTATTATCAAAATCGTATGTCTAAAAATTCCTTAGCTCAACAAACTTATTAAAACTTTTTTTAAGAAAACTACCGCCTAATTTACATTTATGAACATCTTTTATTCTAATTAAAAACCCAATTTAATCAGTCATCTTTCCAAAATTAATTTTTATTAATCAAAAAAAATAAAAACTAACCTAACCTAACCTATTCCGGTATAAGATTGTAAAATTTTGAGTGCAAGTTAGTATTTTTGATAAGCAATTCGTATTTTTGTTTAGCAAATCTTATATCCGGTGTACTAACGAAATTTTTGGTTTAAATTCGATAAAAAAGGTCATCTCGTTTTGTGTAAGATTTTAGTTTTTTAAGTAGGACATGTTTAGTTTATCAATTGCTTTTTTTGCACAGCATTTGATTTTCTGGTTTGCGTTCAGTAAATTAGTGGAGTTACCTAGTGTGCAGAAAAATTAAACAGATGTGCATTTAAAAATATCCCATATTATAAAGAGGAAAGATTTGTTTTTTTGTTGGTTTGTTTGTAACGAATAGGCTCTTTCTTCTCTACTATTACAAATTTAATGTGAAAAAATTTTTTTTTTGTCTCGAGCAGGATTTGAACCTGCGTCTTCTGGTTTGCCGGACCAGACGCCTTTTTCACATTAAATTTGTGATTGAGTCAGCATACTAATTGCTTTTCAAAATTATCTCTACTACTATTGTTTAGAATCCGAAAAATTGAGAGGGTCTACAAGGTACTTGAAATTAAAACACTCTTGATCAGTACTTGCGCAACTTAACAACTATTTTGTGAGAAAAAACAAACACAGAGAAAGATAGAGAACAATATTTGTACAATCATCAGGCATCTGTTAGTCTGTTAGCGTGCTGATACATTTTAATTACTCATTAAGGGCACCTTTAAATTAGAGGCGCGAGGAAGCGCCGCAGTGGTGCCACAGTGGTGCTCTAGACGCGCCACCACTAGTTTTCATACAATTTTTAGAAGCGCAGTTGTGGCGCGTCTGTGGCGCTGCAACGGCGCTTCTAAATATTGTATGAAAACTGGGGGTGGCGCGTCTGGCGCGCTACAGTGGCGCCACTGCGGCGCTTCCTCGCGCCTCTAATTAGAAAGGCACCTAAAGAGCAATCCAAATGTCAGACTGATCACAGCATTGTACCCAACGACGTATTATAATTAGACACGTCATGCACGAACATTATGGCTTTCAAAAACGGCAGATCTTTTATACATTTCAAAAAAGAATTTCTATGAAATTGTCTATGGTAGTAGGATGTATTTTTTGTTGCCATTTTTCAGTGTGTTGGTAACGTATCTATAGTTTTTAAATATCATTGATTGTACCTACCTAATATTTGTAGAGCGTCTTCCTAGGCGTAATTAAATAATTAAATAAAATATATTCACGGACATTTGACACAATTATTATTATTTTATTTTATTTTTATGTGATTATTTCTTTTACACAGTGATCCTAGCTACATTTTTGTACAAAGAATCTATTGATTTGTTACTTACTTTCCATACATATGATAATAGAACGCGAAGCAGCCATCTTTGATCAAACTCTCGTCGTAAACCGGTGACAATAACCGCGCCGTGTCGTTCTCGGAGCGGCTCGTGCTCTCGATATACAAAAAGTATCCTTTAAACATAACATTATACTTTAAATTTCCTATTAATTTATATTACTAGCGTTTTCCCGCGACTCCGTTCGCGAGCTGATTTTAACTAATAACCTAACGACTTTGACCTGTCCAACGCATACAGTTTCTAGTAAAACATAGGTCAAGCTGTATTATCATTTCAGCTGAACCGACTTCGAGGAAAAAACCTACAAAATCCTATTAGTTAAATTATGATCACGCTACTGAAATTTGCACTAGCCCTGAACAAATAAACAAACAAACAGACACGAAGAAAATAATGTATAGATTTGGACTTAAAAGCCCTAGATTCGAACTGTTGCACCAATTTGGCCAAAGATTAGAATAAAGATAGGCCCTATTCCTGCGAAAAATTAAAAAATAAATTCATTTATTGTTAAAAATTACAGTGAAACATAATTTTATTATATTATATATTTACATTAATTTTTTATTCTTTTTTTTTATATATTTGCATTATTACTATCTAAACTAAACCCAAATAGGGCCCCCATGGTATTGTGCCCAAAAGACTAGCAGCATGTCCCCTTTGAATAGCAATACCTATTCGCTGAGCAAGAAAACTGCCAGCCCTTGGGCTCGTCGCTACCAGGCGATTTATTCAAATTCTTGAAAAATTATGCGCATTGGGACCCCATGAACCTAGGGTAGAAAATTTCACCAGGCTATTATTATAATGATGGGTATGTCAAAAAGTTGTGATTACCAAAGTTGACTGGGTTCCGACCCATCTTACAAAATAATATTCCCAATCTTCAGATCTTAGCTTCTAGCTTCTTCTATCTTAGCTAGCGACTGTGTGCGTTGCGAATCACCCATATAGCTTACTAAAATTACTTTTTTTACGTGATAAATCCTATGGATGTTATGCCAGACAAAAACCACCTCTCTTCCATCTGCCTTCGGTCGACTACCGGGTACACCCTCGGAAATATAACCTCAGTGCCCAGGGCCTCCAACACAAACTTTGTCCGCCATCGCGGTCTTCCCGAGGGGCAATTACTTTTGAACCTTTTCTGTGACATAGATTTTGAACATACCATTGCCGTTCACACCCAAAGTGTGGTCAGACGACGGTCCAGTTTTTGCAAAACTGCTCGGAGTCTTGGTATTAATTCTTCTCCAGTCGAAGTCATGCAATTCATCTTGTTTCCATCCGCAAAAGTTTTCTTCGAAATCACACGAAGTTTTTGATTTTGCTGTTGAATCTGAGCAATATAAAGTATAAATATTATTTTACATCAAGAAAATTGTGTGTAAAGTTTTCACCATATTCATTGAGAGAGCCGCAAAGTATGAACAAATTATCGTTCATGAGCAGAATTAAACCTGCGTCTTCCCGCATACCGTGCAAGAAGACAAGTATATAGGTATACGATAATTTTTACATATTGAAATTTATAATTTAGAAAGCATTTTAAATGATTTTCAAAATTATTTCTATTACTAGCTGTTGCCCGCGACTTCGTACGCGTGAAAATTGTTATAATGCCAATTTGATTGCTCTCTGCTTAGCCCCTAGGATATGTAGCGTGATAATATATAGCATATTTTAAGACCCTACCCCTAGCTAATATTTGTACAAAATTTGAATCAAATCCATTGAGTACTTTTCGAGATCCTTCCGGACAAAGCAAAGCAAACAGACAAACAGACAAACAGACAAACAGACAAACAGACAAACAGACAAACCGACAAACAGACAAAAAAATTTTTAACTATATTTTCGGCTTCGGTATCTTATGTTGAACAACCAGCTAGTATTTTTTTTTAAATTTTTCCAATGTACAGTTTTGACTCATCTATCATTTTATTATATGTATAGATAAGGTTCAATAAGCCGTTGGTCCCGGTTGCCAGTAAAATGGCAGTCGTTAAGCTAAGTTGAAGGCTTTATTTCAGCAGCAGGCAGTCACAACCTGCGCCTGTCCATTTAAACACGGCAATACGGCTCACCACCTATTACGTGGGACAAATTATACAAAGGTGAAATGTGGGCATATAATATGCCTCTGCCTACCCCTTCGGGGATAAAGGCGTGACCATATGTATGTATGTATGTATGTATAAGGTTCAATATTTCATTAGATCCTAACGTGGAGCTTAGTGTTTAAAAAAGAAAAACATCAGACGAAATTATCAATCAATCAAAACAGCCTATAGCAGTGCACTGCTGGACGTAGGCCTCCCCAATTTATGCCACAACACACGAACAGCCCTAGCCTGCGACCTTTCCAGATCTTCGGTTCGTCTGGCGGGTGGATCTACTACCTTACATTTACCAATTCGTGGTCTCCACTCCAGAACTCGTTTGCTCCATCGGCCGTCGTAGGGTTTTGTTGATGTGGCTGGCGAAACGAAATTATACTATGTAAAATTTTACATCCTAGTATTGAATCTTACCAACACATTTAGGAGCGGTGGTATTCCAATTCCTTCCATTGCAGTACACCACCGAGGATCCCACGAGGTTGTGCTTCGGCATGCAGAAGAACAATACCCAGGCACCGTCGTGGTACGTTTGGTTCACGGAGTTCGGCACTTCTTCTAATGGGTTGCAACCGGAACCTTATAGAACAAAGTAATTTGTTGAACAGCCCTATTTTGATATTAGGTACATGTAATAAAAAAAAAATTCACGCCACACTATCTGATCCCAAAGTAAGCTAGGAATAACCTGCTTGTGTTATGGGTATCAGACCACGGATATTAATACTTATATACTTTTAAATACATACACATTATACATAGAAACACCCAGACTCTTGACACAAACATTTATGGGTCACACAACCATTTGCCTACGACGGGAATCGAACCCACGACCTCCAGCGCCGCAGGCGGAATCAGAGTAGAGTCAGTCCTAGATGGCAGCACTAGTCTTATATTTATTTTAAAGTTATAGGTACAATTAAAGGAGCATAGGCGCTCCACCAAGATCTCTAGTAGATAAATGTAAAATATTCTAACTGTTTTGGAACTTACTGATACAAATAGGTGGTTGTTCATCCCACACTCCATTTCGACACGTGGTATATTTATTGCCAATCAAGGTGAACCCTCCACGGCAGGTGAACTTGGCCAGTTTCCCTCTTTGCATGACCCGTATCGATAAATTTGAGTCACGTGGCAATGGGCATCTTAAAGACGACGAACTGCGGTAAGCTGAAAAATATAAATAAAACAAATTAAAATAAATATACTATACTATACTATCTTCACGCCAAATCCCTTGCGGGGTAGGCAGAAAGAACAGAGCGCCACACGGCACGGTCCATACACACCTCAGTTGCTTCTTCAACTTTCATTTTTCTTTTCATGCATGCACGTCGGTTCCTACGGCTCTATTAAAATAAATATTTGTGAACAAATTAAGCTAATATAAGCTTGTGCTATGGGATCTAGACGACTGATAGGCATACCTACTTATATATTTCTAAATACATACATATTATACATAGAAAACACCCAAACTCTGAAACAAGTGTATCACACAAATATTTAAATAAATAAATATTCACGGACATTTTACACAACGCTATCTGATCCCAAAGTAAGCTAGGAATAACCTGCTTGTGTTATGGGTATCAGACCACTGATATTAATACATAATACTTTTAAATACATACTTATCATACATAGAAACACCCAGACTCTTGAGACAAACATTTATGGGTCACACAATTTTTTGTCTCCGGTGGGAATCGAACCCACGACGTCGTGATCCGCAGTCGCACATTTCGACCTATAGACCAACGAGGCAGGCATTTGGACCGACCCAGGGATCGAATCCAGGAACTCCGACGCGGCAGGTCGCGGCAGGCCGCGGCAGGCCTACCGACTAAAAAAAAATATATTATTTAAAAAGTTAATGTCTGTCGAGCTATTTCGGAGGAGTGCGATTGTTAATGCTATGAGTCATAGACAAAGCCAGCCACTACCACTATCGGTAGGTAGTAAAAAAAAGCAATAGGAGGTGACTACATAGTGCCGATAAGCCGGAAAAAAGATATCACTTACTATGTGTCATCATCGTGTACGAAAACGCTCGGAAATGGAAATACCACCTATTGTTACCCATCTCAGGACTAACCATCTATACAATATGCTTAACACTTTCGCATTTTCAATACTTACAGAATCTTACTAATTCTATTCAATTAATATGGCCATACCATTGATTTCAGACCACATAGTCCATATTGTTACATTGGTAAAATTTTGATTTATTGTAAAAAAATAACTCAACTTTATTATTGGAAATGTCTCACTCAATAAAAATGTGAAAGTTTATAAAGATATCTATCTACTCGTCTATACTAATATTATAAAGAGGAAAGATTTGTTTTTTTGTTTGTTTGTTTGTAACGAATAGGCTCCGGAACTACTGGACCGATTTGAAAAATTCTTTCACTGTTGGGAAGCTACACTCTTTGCGGTGAACATAGGCTATATTTTATTACCGTATTCCCACGGGAACGGGAACTACGCGGGTGAAACCGCGTGACATCCGCTAGTACCTAATAATAATAAAATCTCATTACATTAAAAGTCTAAGAGGGCCTCAGCGTGTTAGATCAATATGTCTGCATCTAAGCCTACCAAAAGACCGAGTATCTTCGTTAGAAAAGAAAGAATATACCTGAGAAGAAAGAGACAATAATAATAAAGTTCATTGTGCCAAAATAATGTTTCAAAGATGTTTGGATGTTTGTTACTCTATCACGCTCTAACGGCTTAACGGAACGGAGAAATGTTATTACAGGAATAGAAAGTTTGGAACACCTAATACATAGGCTCCATTTTGTCGGGAATATGCTCAAATGGGAAGCGGGAACGGGAATAGAATTCCACGCACGCGAAAACTCTGTGTTATAAATAAACAAAATAATAATTTCTGTCCGTACATGTTACAAATACATGGTTTATCGGCCGGATGCACGCTCTTGAATGCTCGTGTAGTCGTGTCCCTATGACATCAAACATCCGTGAACAAACTGACCCATTGTTATATTAGATATATAGGGAAGTACCTAACTATACTGGGTGTAACAAAATTGACTCTCCAAATTTCATGAGATGACTTGGCATCGGAAATCAAATACAAATATTTATATATAAAAATCAATGCTACTTTTCGTTGTAATTTTATAACTCAAGAACGGGCTAACCTATCCAAACCAAATGTTTAGGCTTGGTTTGGATTATTTTGTAGATGGTTTATGTGAAGTTTGCACAAAATCGGTCGAGCGATTCCCCATTTATCACGCAAACGAAGTTGCGCGGGTCAGCTAGTATTTAATAAAAAAGGGGAGTTAATTTTTGAGAGTCCTGGGACATCCTTCCGAGGGCTTACCCGGGGCTCCCATCCATAGGCTGTTGGGCGTTACGTGAGGTTTTTTAGTCGGTAGGAGTCCGGCATAACATCCATGAGGATTTTTTCTCACGGTAAACATAAAAAAAAAAAAAAAATAATTTATAGAACCTTTAAAACGGATTTACGGTTAAAGTATTCATGTGATTTTTTTTTCTTCACTTTTGTAATGTTCCTTGACTGATGTCACGTCACGTGACGAAATTTGGAGAGTCAATTTTGTTACACCATATATACTCCGTAAGAATTTACACTAGTAGCTCTAGTTTTCCTGGGACATCCTTCCGAGACTTTCGTGTCGTGTGATAAGAGTTCAGCTTAGCACTTCACACGTAAAAAGGAATCTAGTGTAGGTCAACCTTTTTCGTTAGCGTGTGGAAAATTCGTCATGGATGCTATGCCGGACTCTTATCGACTAAAATCCACACATTCCCTACCTACTGCCTAGAAAGAAAGAAAGAAAGAAAGAAAGAAATAATATTTATTCGGTACATGGCCTTAACATTAAAAAAACTAACTAAATAAAAGAAATAAATGGTTTTTAACATAAACCAGAAAAAGGTTACGGTTGGGGGCCCAGGGTAACCCCTCAAAAGAACGTCCTCACGATTCCCAACAGACCTACGGCTACCACTTCGGCCTCAATTAGGGGAGTTCGGGTGCTATCCCGCGTCTTTGGGGGTTGTTCGGGTATTATCCCGCTTCTTGGGGCTTGTGGCGTGCGTGAAACTATCACGTCACTCCGTAAGAATTTACACTAGTACTTAACTCTGATTTTCCTTGGACAACCCTCAGAGTAATTTTCCTGGGAGATGTCCCAGGAAATTTACTCGGTGGGGTACCGACTAAAACCACACGAGGGTCTCAGGGGCATCCCTCAGAAGCAAGAGTCCAGCATAGCACAGATGAAGGTACCTACATCACACGTAAAAGGGAATCCTCTAGTGTAGGTCAACCTTTTTCTTTAACGTATGCCCGACTCTTGCCGACTAAAAACCACACGTTACCTTTTTTTACCTAGGGGTCACGGGTGCTATCCCGCGTCTTTGGGGGGATTGTTCGGGCATTATCCCTCTTCTTGGGGCTTGTGGCGTGCTTGAATCTTTTACGTCCCGCCACTTCCTATTGACTTATTGCTTTATATTCACAAACGTCTGGGTTCTTGTATATCGCGGCACCCCATCTTACTTCGCTACCCCATCATACCACCTTCCCCATCCCTTATTGTTCAAATGTCCGCGCTACCCCATCATGCCCCCCCCCCCCTTCTCCCATTGTTCAAATGTTTAATGCGATTATTGGGTAAAAGTCAATGATCAATTTTTGTAACGTTCTGGACTCTGCCCAAAGAGGGACTTGACGTGACTTTAAGTGATGAGTACCAATGTACCTACTTAATTATCCTATAGTAACTGATTTATTATATTATAGACACATGTAGGTAAATGGCATACACGAGAGCAACGTGAATGGGCACAACGGCGATAGCGGCGGAAGTGGATATCGAAAAACTTACATTGCTTTTAAACAAATACTAAAATAACTCAATAAGCTGATGCTCGTGACTTCGCCAAGGTGAAATTCTGTCCCCGTTCTCGCTTTCCATGGGAACATATTCCCGGGATAAAAGCCTATGTCCACACTATAATCTATCCCGTTGCCAAATAAGTTAAGCCATTAGTATGTGATTAAGTAACAAACATCCAAACATCTTCATAAACTTTAACATTAAAAATATAAGAAGGATGTTGGGCAGGGGAGAAAACATTGCTGACAGTGGAAGGTGAGCGTTTATGCTCATAGAAAGGTGGCCACCCTAAACCTACTCAAATGAGTCGCAAGTCTCAGACGTCGCCGTCGGGGTGTTCCCCCCTGTGTCGATATGGACCCGGCGCCCGCACGGAGAATCCATGGAATGCTAAGAATAAGGATTTACCAGAAACGCTTGAGGTTAGTCTCAGTTGTGTAGGACTACGCTCTAAATCGATGTCTGATAGGCAGACTGACTAAATCCATACCGCAAACAATTTAATGACATTTATGATTACTACTTCGCCCCATTCGTTAGTAGCGTGATGACTTACATACCTGTTTTTACGTACTTAATGGAAATCCATCATGGATCCTATGCCGGACTCTACCGACTAAAAAACCTCACGTAACGCCCAACAGCCCATGGTTGGGAGCCCCGGGTAAGCCCTCGGAAGGATGTCCCACGACTCCCAACAGACCTACGACTACCACCGTGGCCTCGCCTAGGGGGTGTTTCGGGTGCTATCCCGTGTCTTTTGGGGGTTTTCAGGTGTGATTCCGCTTCTAAGGGGGGGGGGGGGGGGGGCGTGCGTGAATAATCTCCAGCCACTCGTCCATCCGGTCTAACGGCCGCGATTGTAGAGAATTCCCCCGTGATTTACATGCCTAGTCTATAACCTGGCTCAATAACCTAGCCATATAGTAGGTATAATATACATAATGACTTTTTCAAATGGGGTACTGAAATCTCTATCTCTACCTACTATTATAAAATCGTAACGTACATTCAAGGAGGCTGGATGGTGTGACGGTACATTCAAGATAAAAATTAAGAAAAATAATTGTAATCGACTAATTTAGGGCTTCTGAGTCGCCGACGTGTCTTCGCCGAGGACTTTCGGCCTCCATGCAGCCCCGGATCTAGAGATTTTTTTAGGCGGGGCAAGATGTGAAAATGCCACCCCCATTAATCCCCCCCCCCCCCCCCCCTATTTTTTTAGGTTCCTTAGTTCAAAGTTGAGAGTAGTTTCAGCGAAGGTACAAATCTGCGTCTTGCACAGTAGACACATTTTTTGGAGGGATTTCTAGATACTTTTGCAAATCCGTCACGGATGCTATACCGAAGTCTTACCGACTGAAAGCACACAAATCCTACCACTGCCTACGGTCTGGCGCCCCCGGGTAAGCCTTCAGAAGGATGTCCCAGGATTTACCAAAAGACATTGGCTACCATTGTGACCTTACCAAGGGGGGTTGGGTCCTCTCCCGCATCTTTGGGGGTGTTCAGGTGCTGTCCCGCTTCTTGGGATGTGTGGCGTGCGTGAAACGTTCACGTCACACTGTCTTCTTGGGCCTGCTTCTGTTAAAAAGGTGAGCAGGCCCCCGGTCATGGAGACCGAGAGTCTTGGGCAAAGACAAGTCTGCACTGCAACTGGGGCTCCGAAGTTATCTCCATTTCCCGCTTTTTATCCGATACTCCACGCCACGCCAGACACGAGTATGAACTGTCCGCCGAAAGTGGAGACGACATCCCTCTTAGGTACTCCCCACTGGAGATCATGGCCCCCATGATCTCCAGCGAGAGAATGTCCACGACCAGACCTGCTAATAGGACCTGGCGCTGTTACACTCACGCTGTGCACTCCTCCACTGTGTGCACCGCTGTGTCCTGACTGCGTTCCTCACAGTGCTATCACTCAGCTGTGGTTTTTTTTTGTTTAACGTGAGGGAAAATCCTTATGGATGTTATGCCGGACTCCTACCGACTAAAAAACCTCACGTAACGCACAACAGCCTATGGTTGGGAGCCCCAGGTAAGCCTTCGGAAGGATGTCCCACGACTCCCAACAGACCTACGACTACCACCGTGGCCTCGCCTAGGGGGTGTTTCGGGTGCTATCCCGTGTCTTTTGGGGGTTTTCAGGTGTGATTCCGCTTCTAAGGGGGGGGGGGGGGCGTGCGTGAATAATCTCCAGCCACTCGTCCATCCGGTCTAACGGCCGCGATTGTAGAGAATTCCCCCGTGATTTACATGCCTAGTCTATAACCTGGCTCAATAACCTAGCCATATAGTAGGTATAATATACATAATGACTTTTTCAAATGGGGTACTGAAATCTCTATCTCTACCTACTATTATAAAATCGTAACGTACATTCAAGGAGGCTGGATGGTGTGACGGTACATTCAAGATAAAAATTAAGAAAAATAATTGTAATCGACTAATTTAGGGCTTCTGAGTCGCCGACGTGTCTTCGCCGAGGACTTTCGGCCTCCATGCAGCCCCGGATCTAGAGATTTTTTTAGGCGGGGCAAGATGTGAAAATGCCACCCCCATTAATCCCCCCCCCCCTATTTTTTTAGGTTCCTTAGTTCAAAGTTGAGAGTAGTTTCAGCGAAGGTACAAATCTGCGTCTTGCACAGTAGACACATTTTTTGGAGGGATTTCTAGATACTTTTGCAAATCCGTCACGGATGCTATACCGAAGTCTTACCGACTGAAAGCACACAAATCCTACCACTGCCTACGGTCTGGCTCCCCCGGGTAAGCCTTCAGAAGGATGTCCCAGGATTTACCAAAAGACATTGGCTACCATTGTGACCTTACCAAGGGGGGTTGGGTCCTCTCCCGCATCTTTGGGGGTGTTCAGGTGCTGTCCCGCTTCTTGGGATGTGTGGCGTGCGTGAAACGTTCACGTCACACTGTCTTCTTGGGCCTGCTTCTGTTAAAAAGGTGAGCAGGCCCCCGGTCATGGAGACCGAGAGTCTTGGGCAAAGACAAGTCTGCACTGCAACTGGGGCTCCGAAGTTATCTCCATTTCCCGCTTTTTATCCGATACTCCACGCCACGCCAGACACGAGTATGAACTGTCCGCCGAAAGTGGAGACGACATCCCTCTTAGGTACTCCCCACTGGAGATCATGGCCCCCATGATCTCCAGCGAGAGAATGTCCACGACCAGACCTGCTAATAGGACCTGGCGCTGTTACACTCACGCTGTGCACTCCTCCACTGTGTGCACCGCTGTGTCCTGACTGCGTTCCTCACAGTGCTATCACTCAGCTGTGGTTTTTTTTTGTTTAACGTGAGGGAAAATCCTTGTGGATGTTATGCCGGACTCCTACCGACTAAAAAACCTCACGTAACGCACAACAGCCTATGGTTGGGAGCCCCAGGTAAGCCTTCGGAAGGATGTCCCAGGACTCCCAAAAGACCCACGGCCGCCACTTCGGCTTCGCCCAGGGGGTGGTTCGGGTGCTATCCCGCGTCTTTGGGGGGTTTCGGGTGTGATCCCGCTTCTAAGGGGGGGCGTGCGTGAGTTCCTCACGTCACACTGCCGTCATGGGCCTGCTTCTGTAAGGACAGTGAGAAGCCCTCTCACCGTCCTCAGGCCCCCGGTTTTGGAGGCCGATAGTCCTCGGCGAAGACAAGTCGACGGTGCCCAGGCCGCCGACTGCGGAACTCGGGTGGGAGAGTTCTCTCCAGTTCCCGCCCCACCGTCTCTTTCACAAGCATGACCTGCACGCAGAAAGAGGCGGCGCAGTCCCACTTACTCCCTCTGGAGAGCATAGCTCGCACCATGGTCTCGAGCGAGAGATTGTCCACGTCCAGACCCACCATGAGGACCTGGCGCTGTTGCGCCCACGCCGATTCAGCTGTGGTTTCCCGGTATATCTGTCACACAAGAGCTCCCGTGCCCAGTAATCATCTGCGACAACCGGTAAAAGAGGTTGCCGTTGCTCCTCTCCTTCTGAAGAGAGGGTAGAGAAGAAAAGGGGATCTTAGCTGTAAACGCACATTCCTGTGTTTCCTGGCGTTTTAATCTATAAAGTTTTCTAAATTAAATTGGAAAATGCGGTCAGGCCCGGTCTAGATCCGCCACGAGATGTCTTTTCTTCTACGTCGGACCGCCCCCCTCTGAACGGACTGAGGATGTCTAGATAGTCTCTCAGTAGTATTATCGCATTATGAAGAGAGGGTAGAGGATGGAAAGGAGATCTTTCAGCTGTAAACGCACACGTCTTTATTTCCTGGCATTTAAATCTACCAGTTTTTCTAAATTCCTTTGCAAATGCGGTCAGACTTGGTCGAGATACGCTACGAGCTGCCGCCTGTTTTTCTCCAGGTTGGGCCGCCCCTCCATTGGACGGCCAGATTAACTTTCCTGTAGAGTACTGTGTCTGCATAACAACCAGTGCACCCGAGGAATAATATTCCGAAGAAATAGTGTCGGACTACACAGATCCCTGTGGTACTCTTGAATTAAACTGGAGAAAGCAGGGAACCTGACCAGCACAGAGGACTAGTAGATATACGTCACACGTGCAGGAAACCGGCCATCCAGCGGCACAATTGAGTTTACTTATAATATTTTGTGAATTGATTTTATAATGCTATCCGTTGACTTATGGTGCAACAAGAGATATTTTGAGAACACAACAAATTTCCAAAAAAATGAATATGAAATACTGTGGTCGCCGCGGCCCCTGCGTTGGCCGCCTCCACAACATGCTGCAAGTTTGTAAAGAAGTGTGATACATGCATGGGAATGTTAGCTTCCTTTCAAGCATCTGGAATATATCTATAGTTAATTTCTGATATAATTTGAGCATAATTATTTCTTGTGAAAAGAGAGTTGAATAAGTTAGAGTGTTTGGCTATTTCTACTTTTTACGATTCTCATCGTCACCTTCATGGTAAATTTTAAATACTGATGATTTTAACAATTTTTTTAAACAAACACAAAGCGTTTGGTAAGTTAAGTAACATATATAAGTCAACAAGTTAAATTTTGAGTCAGATTTGGAAGAATAAGGTTTTGAATTATTTGATCCCACGTAGGTGACGCGACGATCCACGAAGGTGACGCAGTAACTTTACAGACATTATTAATCATTATTTAAGTACAAATTATAAGTTAGTTCTGCCGAATAGTTAAATGGTAACAGCTATTTAACTAAAAACAATTACCAGATCCTATACCTACACATGCTTTTGACGTAAAAGTTATTCTGAAACCATTATATTATAAAAATAACACAGTACATCTCTTTGGCACAAAGTGGCAAATTATCAGTTGTCTAGATCCCATAGCATAAGCTTATATTGTCTTAATTTGGGCTAGATGATGTTGTGTGAGAATGTCCGAACCTCGCTACTTATAATGGAAGCACTCTGCGGCTGGACGATCGGCTCACCGAACTCGAGGTAGAACTGGGTCGCATAAACTGGCACATACTGGTGTTGTGCGAAGTCCGAAGAAAGGGGGAGGACACGCTAACCCTTGGGTCGGGTGACCTATTCTACTTTCGGGAAGGTGATGGAAGACATTCTTCCGAGGGCGGTGTCGGCTTTACGGTGAAAAAGGAACTCGTTAGCAGCATTGTGGAGATCAGGAGTGTTTCGCCTCGGGTAGCATACGTAATACTGAGACTTACCAACAGGACTCCCTGAAGGTGATTCAGGTGTACCTATGCCCCAACTTCGAGAAGCACTGACTAGGCAGTTGAGACCGTGTACGAGGACGTGGTGAAAGCATTACACGGTACTGCCAAGACTCACTACAATGTTATGATAGGGGACTTCACTGTCAAAGTACAAGAACGCGGTGAAACGAAAATCGGACTTTTTGGTGTTGGGCGTAGAAATGACCGGGGGCCGCGGGGCAGTATGCTTATCAACTTTCTTGAGGCTTAGGGGCTCTTCTTGATGAACTCATTCTTTAAGAAGAAACCCCATAGAAGGTGGACTTGGCGAAGCCCCAACAAGGTCACAAGGAACGAGATAAAATTCATCATGTCAGACAGGAGGTGTATATTTGGAGAAGATGTCTCTGTGATCAACAGGTTTAATACCGGAAATGATCACCGACTCGTCAGAGCGTCTCTGAATTTAGAATTCCGCGTCGAAAGGGCCCGGATGATGAAGCCTACTCTCCGACCTACTGCGCTCCAAATAGCTTTGTGTGCCGAGAAGTTTCAATTGGAGCTTCAAAATCGTTTCGATCTGCTGGAAACCACTGGCAACGATCACGATAAGGCCGACACTGTAGTCAGGACGCTATAACAAGTGTCCCGAAGGTTTCAGTCTGGAAAAAGCAAAAATAGGTGTTCCCAGCTTTCGCCCGAGACCCTCGAGCTCATGAAAATCAGACGGGAAACGTCATCTACATTTCATTGAAGTGCGAAAATTAGGATGCATGCTGTGTTCGCACTGAGTTCTCGGCTGAACTGAGTCTAAATGAGCGATGTTGAATAGTGTTGCCGAGAATCCAGTTTGCGAACCTCAATAAAAAAATAAAAATCTATGCATACTTACTTTTGCTTACTTTTTTTTGGTCTTCGTCAGACCAGAGAGATTTAAACATCAAAATCCGAAAGCTGCTATGACGCGACCTCAGACGTTATACTTAACACCAACATCGTAGAGGCAGCGATCACACAAAATTGGGGTGCTAAAGTCTTTGCCCAACAGCTCGGAAGACCTCGTCTGACAAAATTGAAGACAGCGGGTGGCAAAACCGAGACCTCGAGATTCTCGAAGAAGTTAGGAGCTTCTACAGAGATCTATATGCATCACGGAAAAAAAGACCGACGAGACCTAGCGACCGTGACCACAGAGCCCCACTAATGCGCCACTATACCGAAGACATTCTGGATATTGACCAGGGCGAGGTCGGGGCTGCTCTCGAACAACTAAAAACCAATAAATCCCTGGAGAGGACGGAATAACGACTGAGCTTCTTAAAGCTGGCGGGACTCTAGTTCTCAAAGAGCGGACGAGTCTCTTTAATTCCGTCCTCCAACAGGGACAAACACCTAAAGCGTGGAGCGGGAGTGCGGTGGCTCTGTTTTTCAAAAAAGGTGACAAGACCTCGCTGAAGAATTATATACCCATCTCACTCCTTAGCCATGTTTACAAGTTGTTCTCGAGAGTAGTCACAAACCGCCTTGCCGGAAAACTCGATGAGTACTAGGTACCTAAATGTATTTAAGTTGATATAAGTATAAGGTAGTAGGTGCCTTGATTAAGCTTAAGGTGGCATGACTCTTTCCCAGGATTTCTTCTTGAGACTTGGACGCGAAGGTCATTGAGTCTTTGTTCAAAAGATCTTAGCATGCCGCACGTCTCAAGAAGCGGAAAAGCATCTGAACTAACCCAAAAGACGCAAGATAACACCCGAACCCGTAGGCGAGGCCACGGTGATAGCCTAAGCCTGTCGGGTACCCTGATACATCATTCTAAGGAGTTGCCCGGGGAGCCTAATACTAGACGGGTAAGTAGCTACGATGGGGGTTTTAGACGGTTTGGATCTGGCATAACGTCCGGTGGGATTTCTACTCCTGTAAAAGGGCTTTACACGGAATGTTATAGGTATTGCTCTGTCCTTTACCATGATTGTATGTACCTACTTATTTGTTCTACTATTATTCCGCTACATATCTACTACAATACGAATCTAAAAGAGTACCACTCTTACTGAAACTAGTCAGAGACCACCTTCGTGGCATAAACTCACCTTCGTGGGTAAAACGCCACGAAGGATGTGACACGAAGGTAACGAAAACATAGCTTTTTTTTAAATTCCGACAAAGTTTAGCCGTTACGTTTTAAATTAAATACTACATAAATATCTCAATTAATTTGCGGTTTCTATGAATAAACTCTGACTTCAATAGCTATTATACAATGTACAAAAAGTCACCCACGAAAAGTACTCGAATTAAGTGTCAAATGTAGAAATTTACTGATATTTTTTTTCTTAAGGAGCCAGGAGTTGCACGTTGCACTCTCGCGATGCCCGAGCTCGAATAACGTTCAGTTAAGTTGAGTTTTGTTATTGGGGCGGTCGTTTTGGTCAACAGTAAACCGTTTACTACGCAAATTTAGAGTACCTAGATTCGTGTGACCGATGTATATTGTGTTTTAAGTTCTAAATAATAGTTAGAAGATTTTTTTTGTAATACTGTGTGTGTAGTGTATGTTATTACGGTGAATTTAGTGTATGTAACTTCAAAATCTATGGAAATTTGGTGAAGCAGTAACCAAATGTTTAACTGAATCGGGAAGTGTGACACGAGTAGAATGCGAAAAATGACCCAGATTTTGACCTTTCGTGTTAATTTTTGGTATGAATATTTACTTCTATTGCAACAAATTTCATGTATTTTATAGCTTAATAGCTGTTTTATCCACTATTTTAAAACATTTCTTTCTAACTCATACGGTTTAGAAAATATAAGCGTGTGACCATCAAATTTAAGCAACCAGGAGAAATAGCCGTTTATTATAAGGTAGGTAATCATAATCACCTATCGTCAACGTACTGATGATTTGTGCATGTGTCTGCAAAGTTTGAATTTGGCGCCCTCTGATTTGCCGCCCCCCTGATCTTGCCACCCGGGGCACGGGCCCCGGCTTGCCCCCCCCCCTAGATCCGGGGCTGCCTCCATGACCGGGGGCCTGAGGACGGTGAGAAGGTCGCTCACCGTCCTTACAGAAGCAGGCCCATGACGGCAGCGTGACGTGAGGAATTCACGCACGCCCCCCTTAGAAGCGGGATCACACCCGAAACCCCCCAAAAGACGCGGGATAGCACCCGAACCACCCCCTAGGCGAGGCCGCAGTGGCGGCCATGGGTCTGTTTGGAGTCCTGGGCCATCCTTCCGAGGGCTTACCCGGGGCTCCCAACCGTAGGCTGTTGGGCGTTACGTGAGGTTTTTTAGTCGGTAGGAGTTCGGCATAACATCCAGGAGGATTTTCCCTCACGTTAAACAAAAAAAAAGCCTAGCCAGTACCTACAGCGTAATAGGTATATATTTCTCTATTTTGTGCTCACCTAATATCCACTGTCGAGTCTACAGCGTATGGGTAAGCTCACACCTCTCTGCTCTAAGAGGTTATAATCGCCTAAGATCTAAAATTCTAAACGAAACAACTATACCGAATTCGATTAATAAAATGCATCAACCACGATGTCTGAAGTATTTACTTATTTATTAAATAGTGAGGAATGAGGAATTGGTTGAACATAGGCATTCGAAACAGAAGGTATTACTTTTCCCTCACTAAATATATATTTTAGGACTCTGAATCTGATTAGGTACCTACCTCTACTTCCTCTTTAAACATACCGCCTTTACACACTGACAACATTGTTCATGTCTATATTAAGCACTAGCGGACGTCACGCGGTTTCACCCGCGTAGTTCCCGTTCCCGTGGGAATATGGGAATAAAATATAGCCTATGGTCACCGCTAAGATTATAGCTTTCCAACAAATAAATATTTTTTCAAATCGCTCCAGTAGTTCCAGAGCCTATTCGTTACAAACAAACAAACAAAAAAATAAATCTTTCCTCTTTATAATATTAGTATAGAAGGGTGAGCCGTAAGCTTATCTGCCTCCTTAGTAGTATAAAATAGAAGCGTAGTACCAAGTGCCACGTGGCGAAAACCACGTTGTCGATTCTGCTTCATTCCCCTCTTTGAACATTCCTAAAGGGTAGTGGAAACAGGACCGCTGCTGGTGCATAAGTTAGTCATTGACTGCCTCTGTGGCGCAGTCGGTAGTGATACCGCCTGCGGCGCTGGAGGTCGTGGGTTCGATTCCCACCGGAGACAAATGTTTGTGTGACCCATAAATGTTTGTCTCAAGAGTCTGGGTGTTTCTATGTATAATATGTATGTGTTTAAAAGTATATAAGTATTAATATCCGTGGTCTGATACCCATAACACAAGCAGGTTATTCCTAGCTTACTTTGGGATCAGATAGCGTTGTGTAAGATGGCCGTGAATATTTATATTTATTTATTTATTGTACTAATTTAAAGCGTCCCCTCTGTATAAAGGAAGGAAAATGGTTGTGGCGCATGGCGTTTAAGCTCTTGCTCGAACCTGCAATTGCTACCGAAACCATGTTGGGGAGGACTCATGAGAGTTTTTTTTATATAATAACATTATTAAGTACACATAAGTACCTAGATACTTTGTAGGGTTTCGTAGCCAAATGGCAAAAACGGAACCCTTATAGATTCGTCATGTCTGTCTGTCTGTCTGTCTGTCTGTCCGTCCGTGTGTCACAGCCACTTTTCTCCGAAACTATAAGGCCTATGCTATTGAAACTTGGTAACTAGATGTATTCTCTGAACCGCATTAAGATTCTAATATAACACTAGAAAAAAAGCAGTAAATTTTGGGGGTCCCCATACTCAGAACTGAAACTCAAAATATTTTTTTTATCAAACCCATACGTGTGGGGTATCTATAGATAGGTCTTCTAAAATGCTGTTGAGGTTTCTAACATCATTTTTTTCTAAAGTGAATAGTTTGCGCAAGAGGGACTTCCAAAGTCGAAAAATGAGTGTCCCCCCCCCCCTCTAACTTCTAAACTAAGAGAGTGATAAATCTAAAAATAATATATGATGTACATTGCCATAAAAACTACCAACGAAAATTGGTTCGAACGAGATAGAGCTGGTAGTTTTTTTTTAATACGTCATAAACCGCAATTTTCGGTTAGAAAAATCACTACCACTGCGAACGTGATAAAACATCAATCAAAGTTACAACGAACTATAAGAACTTTTATATTATGTTACTTGCTGCTACGAAACCCTTCATGGGCGAGTCCAACTCGCACTTGGCCGGTTTTTTTTTGTTAACATACATAGGCCTTTATCCCACATTTCACTTTTTTTTTAGAATTTGTCCCACGTAATAGGCAGTGAGCCGTATTGCCGTGTTGAGATAGACAGGCGCAGGTTGTGACTGAATGCTGTTGAAATTTTTCAAGCCGCCTAAAAAGGCCTTTAACTTGGCTTAACGACTGCCATTTTACTGGTAACCGGGACCAACGGCTTAACGTGCCTTCCGAAGCACGGAAACGCTCAAATAACTGTCACAAAGTGGTCACATGGACGGTCACCCATCCAAAGACTGGCCATAGTGTAAGTTCTCTTTTTCGCTTCAAGACTCTTACCGACTAAAAAACCTTACGTAACGCCCAACAGCCTACGGTCGGGAGTCCCGGGTAAGCCCACGGAAGGATGTCCCAGGACTCTCAAACACATAGGTACTTATCCACCAAAACCGAGCTGAATGGTTTGACGGTAGTACATGGTACTGATATGGTGGCCGAGGTACTGACAGCGCTTGAGGAGTTAGATACTGTGTGACGATGTGTTTATTGGTTTAACGATCCTCTTTAACACAGCTTTAGTAGCAATTAAATAATGGGATATTTTTAAATGCACATCTGTTTAATTTTTCTGCACACTAGATAACTCCACTAATTTACTGAATGCAAACCAGAAAATTAAATGCTGTGCAAAAAAACCAATTGCTTAACTAAACATGTCCTACTTAAAAAACTTATATATTACTCAGAACAAGATGACCTTTTTAATCGAATTCACACCAAAAATGTGGTTCGTACACCGAATATATGATTTGCAAAACAGAAATACGAATTGTAAAGGGTGTTTTTTTTCGAGGTATAGAACTTTGAAATGGAATAAAACGAAAGTGATTGTTTTATTGATATGGAAATGACTTTATTCGAAAGGAAATCTTCTGGCATTATAATTTAAATATGATTTCTGGCATAAAACCGCCATGGCTGGCTCGGACGTAGTCTAATCTAGAGGTCCAATTTTCGATGACTTTCCCAACATTTGTGGCCGTATAGCGACAATATCGCGCCGAATGTTATCCTCCAAGTGGTCAATCGTTTCGGGCTTATCGGCGTAGACGAGCGACTTCACATATCTCCACAGAAAATAGTCAAGTGGCGTAAAATCGCACGACTCTGGAGGCCAATCCACGTGTCCAAAACGTGAAACTATGCGGTAACCAAACGTTTCCTTCAATAAATCAATTGTGGCACGAGCTATGTAACATGTTGCGCCGTCTTGTTGAAACCACTACTCCTGCACATCATGGTTGTTCAATTGATGAACGAAAAAGTCAGTAATCTTCGCTCTATAGCAGTCACGATTGACTGTAACATTCTGGTCAGCATCGTTTCTAAAGAAGTACGGACCAATTATTCCACCAGCCTATAAAGCACACCACACAGTCAGTTTTACTGGATGTAACGGTGTCTCAACATACATTTGAGGATCATCATCACCCCAAATATGGCAGTTTTGTTTATTGATGTATCCATTCAACCAAAAGTGAGCTGCACCGCTAAAGAAAATTCGCTTATGAAAATCACGATACGCATTTCGGACAGAACCATGATTTTCAGAATAAATTTGCACAATTTGGAAGCATTGTTCAGGCTTCAGTCTATTTATGTTAAAATGCCAAATTATACTAAACATAAATCACTTTACAGCTGACAAAAATACCGCCGGTTAAAACAGCTAGGCCAACTTAAAGTTCTATACCTCTAAAAAAAACACCCGTTATATCAAAAATACTAACTTGCACTCTAAATTGTACAATCATATTACGGAATAGGTTAGGTTAGGTTAGGGTTTTATTTTTTTGATCAATAAAATTTAATTTTGTAGAGGTGACTATTAAAATTGGGTTTTTATTTAGAATAATTGATGTGTCTAAAAGTAAATTAGGTGATGGTTTTCCTTAAAAAAGTTTTAATATTTTTGTTGAACCAAGGAATTGTTAGATAAACTATTTTGATAATAGTTATTCGTTCAGTAAAAAAAGTTCTGCAGATACCATAAAACAGTGTAATGAATTGGCTTTATTTAGTGTGCATAATTAGTGTGCAGGTCAGTATTTTTGGTTTACCTTTGAAATATTTAGTTCAGAAAAAGGGAATATACAGATATCGATTTAAATACATGCTTTAAATAATGTACTAGAGCAGTGACGGGCAAAGTACGGCCCGCGGGTCAACTCCGACCCGCGAAAGCATTTAATCCAGTCCGCCGTCGGTCCTTCTACATAAGTATATGGCTTTCGATGATGATATTTTGACGGTCCAGAAGTATTATGTAAGTAGATTCTACTATTTAGAATAAACACTCATAGGTAAAGGAGTCAGCTCGAGTGTAAAAGAGTAACATATAGCCACACACAGCAATATTAGAAGGAAGCAAGGTTAAAAGTTTCAGGACAAAATGCATTTTTCATTCTGGCCCTCCTCCTGAAATATCTTAATTTTTCTGGCCTCCATTAAGAAAGTTTGCCTACCACTGTACTTTTTTCTTTTTATATCTTTTTGGTCCTTCGAGCCGGATTGATCTTTCTTTTTTATAAAGCTAAGGATAGTAAAAACCGCTTAATACATACCAAATGCGCCATAAAAACTGCTTAATAACAATAAAAATAAACATTTTGAAAACATTTTGCACTTAAAAACTTCACGGTTTTGTCACAATAATATATTTTTATAACTATGAATAATTATGTGTTGTAGACTAGACTGGTTGCTATAACGTACACATTTTAAATGTCCTTCCACTATACAGTGCGCCTATCATGTCCTGTACAAAGATTATCCTTACTCACAGACAGATAAGTAAGAACTTGCCCACCCACTGTAAAGTATTTTACCTACGTACTGCGCTATCGACGAATAATATGCGAATAACATTCGATTTTTATACCGATATTGAATTGGAGAGAAATAAAAGTCCAAGGAAGGCAGCTGTTCCCACAAAGTGCAAACCTGTGCTCAACCAATCAATCAAATTAGCCTATCACAATTCATAACTAGTCGTAGGCCTCTGGAAAGTCAATTTTCTCACATTTCATTTAGAGAGTGTGATTGGTCTTACTGTATCACGCTGGCGTCTTATTTTGTACACGGTTATGTTTCGTGTTCTTATTCTCTTCTTTTCGCCATGACAGCAGGTGCCCTACTTGCAAACGAAGTTGATTTGGGCCCAGTTATTAAATTCATACCTATTGCATAGGTACACATTAAACAGTACGCCCGACAACGAAGACTATCTGGCTTCATGGAAAATAAGTACCTATCCATCCCTCCTGCCTGTCGGGATACGGAAAAATTAACCGAGCCATTTAGTCGTAGATGACATGGGTTCCAATTATTGCCTCTGGTAGGTATTATACTTTTCTACTTTCAAAATCATTTCTAGGCATAAACTATCTTACAAAACACTTCTACACAATTTTATACTCTTTGGACTCGACGGGATGCTACTCCAACTCCACTATAATTATCAGAGGAAACGAGCAAGCTTTTTGAATACTATCAACTGCCCATGGTATTTTGAACGGACAGATTAGTTCGGTGGCTTAGCGATATCTTATCTTACAAATATACAAAACATTGTTTTTGAACGTCACTGACTCAGTTGATTATGGGGAATTTTAAAATTTTTAAGGATATGACTAACTTTGAATTTTTAGTACGAAAAAGTAAACCGATTTTCATGAAGCGTTTGAATGATTCGACGTTCTTTTATAATATTTAATCCCGTTGTAGAGGGGTGTTTGGGAATTGTGTAGGTAACTGCCTAACCTCCAAACAGATGCGAATTTTATGTCTGTCAAGCCAACCTGTTTCATGGTAATGCATTTGGGCACTCTACTATGCCGCTGTAAGGGTTTTGCATAGGACTTCTAACCCTGGAGATGGGCTAGACTACCCATTGCTTAAATCAAACAATACATTTTTATATACTGGGTGTAACGAAATTACCTCTCCAAATTTCGTCACGTGACGTGGCATCTGTCAAGAAACATTACAAAAATGAAGAAAAAAAATCACATGAATACTTTAACCGTAAAGCCGTTTTAAAGGTCCTATAAATTTTCATTTTCACCCTTTCTATCGCTACTGAGCGGCAGTAGAAAGCGACAACGACAGCCAGACGGGTGCTCTGTGTTTGTTTTGCCACGGTGACCATGTTACCTCGAATTGCCGCGGTAAAAAATGAATTCTTATTGTGCGACAAAAAAATTTAAAAAAAAATGAAAAAATTTACCCCCCTTTTTCTATACTTATAATAAAACTGTAGAGGGTCGGGAGTCTGTACATGGAAGATGTTTTGAAAATTTTAAGTGTAGGGCGTTCTCTAATCGATACTGAAGCCGAAAATGTAATTTAAAATTTTCATGTCTATCTGTCTGTCTGTCTGTCTGTCTGTCTGTCTGTCTGTATCCCGACTAAGTATCACGCCGAAACTACTGAACCGATTTGAATGATACTTTGTACGATCTAAGCTTATAGTCCGAGGAAGGTTCTTAGATACTTTTGATCCCGATATTTTGCGCGGTTCCTTCAGGAGAGGGGATGAAAGGCAAAATAGGTTTTTAGCTATAACTTCTCACTGCGTGGTTCGATTTCAAATATTTGTTTGGTGTCTGAAAGGGAGTACTTTAAGCATTATTCCATACAATTTTCAATATTGAGGGTTATGTAGTTCAGAAATTAGGGGCATCTTAACTTTCGGTAAATCTAGAATTCAACGTTTCTTTTGAAAGTGAGTCTAAACGGGCGTGTAGGCTTAATCATAAAAGAGCTTAATGATTAAGGCTATTGTAAAATAATTCAGTCCGCGCTGAAGGCGTGGACTGAATTGTTTTAGAATCGACTTAATCTTTAAGCTCTTTTATGATTAAGCAAACAGGGCCGTTTCACACGCTGCTTGATGAGTCTCATGAAGAAGTACTCCTCCATTCGTACACCTTATGTGACGTAAACGAAGTTGCGAGGGTCAGCTAGTTATTAAATATTTGTATTTGATTTCCGATGCCAAGTCATCTCATGAAATTTGGAGAGGTAATTTTGTTACACCCAGTATACTAATATTATAAAGAGGAAAGATTTGATTGTTTGTTTGCATCGAATAGGCTCCGAAATTACTGGACCGATTTGAAAAATTCTTGCACTGTTGGGAAGCTACAGCTGCACTCTTTGCGGTGAACATAGACTATATTTTATTCCCGTATTCGCACGGGAATAGGAACTACGCGGGTAAAACCGCGTGACGTCCGCTAGTATTAGATATTTTTGTAATGGTGCCCACCTATCTCAATGTTCTTCCGAACGGGCAGTATATAGGTATACCATCACAATCCTGGAGTCCGGGGCCCGCATTAACTGGGTCCTTGACTTCCGATCTGACATTCCAACGTCTTTGGAGGTGATTCATTCATGTCTTCGTCGTGGACCACCCACTTGAGATGAGGTTAGGGTGTTCATCCTCACACGTTACGACCTGAGCGCTCGAGCACGGTGAGATCCGATAAAGGCTTTCTTCCGCGTACGCATAGATTGTGGAATGATCTCGCAGCCTCGGTTTTCCCAAACGCCTACAGTATGGGGTTCTTCAAAAGGGGACTTAAAAGGTTTTTACAGGGTCGGCAGCGCGATTGTGGCGCCTCTGGCGTTGCAAACGTTCATAGGCTGCGGTATGCTTGACGACGTAATTGTCAATATTTAACTACCAACTTAAATAAGTAGATAAATGTAGCGGCAACAACTTGCACTCCGACAATTAGAAGGAAGAGAAGAGATAAATCCCTATTTTTTTTTTCACGTGAGGGAAAATGACAATTAGAAGGAAGAGAAGAGATAAATCCCTATTTTTTTTTTCACGTGAGGGAAAATCCGAAAGGTCTTTGATGCTATGCCGGACTCCTACCGACTAACAAACTTCACGTTACGCCCAACAGCCTATGTCGCCTGGGGGGGGTGCTATCCTGCGTCTTTGGGGGGTAAGAGAGAGCACCGTGTCTCCTCTCCAGCCACTCGTCCATGACCGGTCTGACGGCCGCGATTGTGGCGAATCCCCCCTTTGGTTGTTCAAGTCGCACCTTCCATGTCTCCACGGTTTCCTGGTGGACCAGCCTCGATTTCCCGAGACGCAGGCCTTTGGCCTCGCTTCCAGGTCCCATGGAGGGGTCCCGGCTAGGAGACATGCCGCCTCACCTGAGATCGTGCGGTATATATCTAATAAAATAAAAAAATATATAAATGCGAAAGTAACTCTGTTTATATGTCTGTTACGCTTTCACGCCTAAACGGCTGGAGCGATTGAGATGAAATTTGGTGTAGAGATAGTTCGAGGCCCTGGGAAGTTCATAGGCTACTTTTTAACCGAATGCGCAAAAGGAGGGTTATGATTTTACGCGATATCGACTTCCACGCGGTCGAAGCCGCGGGGAACAGCTAGTAGAGAATAAGGGGGGAGGGGTGCTATCCCGGTGCTACAGTGTGGGGGATATTCTTGAAAGGCAAACCTACGTCGGCTGCTTCGAGCATGAAGACTATAATATTAATGTGCAACGGCATTTAAAATTTGTATACGCGTATAGGCATGCCTCTATCCCCAAAGAGGTAGACAAGAGAGAGGCATGGTAAACGCCAGTGTTGGGCATTAATCAATTATTTTTTTAATTGTAGGAGCTAAAAATTGAAAATTTAATCGCAATTAAATTAGTTGCAACTAATTCAATCCAATTGATTGTTTAATTGTGAGAGACAATTAAAATCAATCGCGATTAATTCCATCAATTGTGGTTTACAGTTGATTTAATCACAATTAATATTTTAGTTGACTAATATAATCGTCAATTGTTTCTAATATGTAATTAATACTACACTTAGAAAAAATTAAGGCTAGTGAGTGTTGTGTGGTAAGTTCCTGCCATGATAACAGAACCTACAATCGTATAAATATTGGAATGTAGGTATGTGGCGTAGGTATTGTGTATGGAAGTTAAAAAGTAGGTATGGTGATACCTATAAAACTAAACCCCAGAGCACAGTTGGTTTAAATGAGATCACATCATCATCATTTAAGCGTTAGTCCCGACACTACTCCTCACACCTACTGCAATCTTTACAGTACATTTTCTCCTCACGTTGCATTTGGAGGGCCCCAAAGTAACTATATGAGTTAATATCATCATCATTTTCATTAAGTGCTAGTCCCGGCATACAATACAGTCTCGCCTTTATCCCCGAAGGCGTAAGCAGAGGCATAGTATACGCCCATGTGTATGTATGTTATACGAATATCAGCGATAACCAGGTTATAAATTTTCCCCAAAATTAGGGAAATTACAAATTTTAATATTTTTGTCAGAATAACGTTACAATAATATTTTAGATTACAACGTATCAAATGATCTATTATTTTTTAATTTACCCCAAAAATTGGGAAAAATTTTATTACAATACTGTTTATATATATTGTATTATTAATATTTACAAGAAGTAATAAAAAAGACACGCTATTTTTGGGAAAAAATATTTTCCCCAAATTTAGGGAAATAACAAATTTAAATATTTTTGTTGAATAAATGTATCAATTATATTTTAGATTACAACGTATGAAATGATATACCTATCATTTTCCAATTTTAACCCAAAAATAGGGAGTCTTTTTGGGGTAAAATTGGAAAATGATATATCATTTCATACGTTGTAATCTAAAGTATAATTGGTATATGTATTTAATAATAATAAAAAAAGTTATTTCCCTAAATTTGGGGAAAATATTTTTTTCCAAAATTAGGGTAAGTAATTACAAATTTTAATATATGTGTTTGTTAAATAAATTATACGAATATAAGAGATTACTAGGTAATAAATTTTCCCCAAAATAAGGGAAATTAGAAATTTTAATATTTTTGTTAAAATAACGTTACAATCATATTTTAGATTACAACGTATCAAATTATCTATTATTTTCCAATTTACCCCAAAAATAGGGAGATTTTTTTATTGCAGTACTTTTTTATATGTTTGAATATTAATATTTACATGAAATTAAAAAAAAACAATCTCCCTATTTTTGGGGTAAATTTGGAAAATAATATCATTTGATACGTTGTAATCTAAAATATAATTGTTACATTTAAAATATTACAAAATATTGAAATTTGTTATTTCCCTAAATTTGGGGAAAATTTATTACCTGGTAATCCCTGATATTAGTAGAATTTACCTATTTAACAAAAATATCAAAATTTGTTATTTCCCTAATTTTGGGGAAAATTTGTAACGTGGTAATCTCTGATGTTTGTTGTTGATAATTTCTACACTTGCCAATATACATTATTAAAAAAAAATACCTAAACAATAAAAAACATATTGTTTTAGTGTTTCATGTGACAGTACCCCCCCCCCCCCCCCCCCACCTTATCCTTTCATCTGAACCTTTAAAAATGCCGTGAGGCGAAACAGGACAGGTTATAAATAATAAAAATATTGTGGAACAATAGAATGATACAAGTGTCGTTTTCAATATAATTATGATGATAATGATCATCATCATCATCGTGATCATGATGATCTTTATCATGCCGGGACTAGCACTAACGATGATGATATGATAGCTCGGCCCCCGCGGCTCGATATGGAGCTTAAGAGTACGGAACCCTCGTCGCATCGCTTTCGAGGAATAGCAGCTGATCGGGAGGGCACTAGAAGCACGTCTGGAATACGGAAAGGTACCTTCCGCCATTTAATCCTCGCCCACCGGTTTTTCAAAAGTCAAAACCCAAAGGCGACTCGACCTTGGAGGGCGCGAATAAACACTGCGCCGCCTCTTCTGTAGTTGGGTGGCGCTGTCTAACCCCCAGTTTCCGAAAGGTAACAGAAAATTAATTAGTAATTGTTAATCGTAAATATGCCTCAGACGATTGACAATTACTAATTGTAATCATAAGAATATACAAGCAACAACTAATTAGTTGTAATTGTAAGAACTTGCAATTACGATTGATTATTTAGTTGTTAGTTGCAATTAAATTTGAAAATTTAATTGTTAGTTGTCAATCGTTTCCACAATTGATTTTTGCCCAACACTGGAAACGCTCATACATGTTACTGTATTTTTTTTTAACGTGAGGGAAAATCCGGTAGGGTATGCTATGCTGAACTCCTACCGACTAAAAACCTCACGTAACGTCCTACAGCCTACGGTTCGGAGCCCCGGGTAAACCCTCGGAAAGATGTCCCAGGAGACATTTCGTTAGAATGTTAATTAAACAGGTAAAAGTAATAAAAGTTGTAATGTTTCAATTGAAATGATTTATTGTTTTTATACGTAAAATATTACATCTAGGTAACAAACAAAATTCGATAGCCATTCATGTAAAAAAAACACTTAAGTATTCTCCATAAAAAAACTTAAACGATGTCAAATTACATGATCTTTATTCGCACAATTTTACATAAAAAGGCGATAGCTACATAAGTTTATTAAGTAAATATTTTGTAATGGTAAAAAAGAGAATAGTAATCATAGAATTTGTCTTAAAGCATTGTAACCAGGCCATAAAAGTATAATTTTCTTTTTATACGAGAATTCTTATTTGGTTTTCAATATAATTCATTTATAAAAGAAAAATTCATTGACTTTTAGATGGTAATATATTTGTGTCCTGTGAAAAGTGATACAAGTCAACTTAAATCGAATTTGATATTATTTTATCACCTTCATCAGAAAACAATACTCTATTTTTCTATCTAATAAACATTTTGATACGTCTATTAGTTTCTGAGATCGTGTGGTACATCTAAGACGAAATCGCGTGATTTGATAAATATGTTTGTGTAAATAAATACATGTTGACATGTATCGTTCATAATATTATTGTATTGTATTATCCCACATCTTTTTTTTTTATACTACTTAGGTAGCAGACAAGCTTACGGCCCACCGGAAGGTTGGTAACCGTAGCCTATAGACGTTTGCAACACCAGAGGCGCTACACACGCGCTGCCGACCCGGGCGCAGGTTGTGACGACCCACAGTTGAAATTTTTCAAGCCGCCCGTAAGGCCTTTGGGGGGTTTCGGGTGTGATCAGGCCTCCGTCACTCGCTACAAGTCGTTTTATAAGCACCTACTCCTAAGTATTATGACGCAGAACTAACGTGGCCGACCGGCAGAGGGCTGCCACACGCAAGACCGAGCGAAGTGCGCACAACCAATGTACATTTCCCGCGTAAAATAATATTTCGCTTTATTTAGTCTTGCTTTTTTTTTCATCTTACTTCCTACTAATATTCTAAAATTAAATGCGAAAGTGTTTAAGTGCGGATGTGTAGATGTGTGAATGTTTGTTACTCTTTCACGCTCTAACGGCTAATGGATCTGGCTGATATTTGATACAGGGATAGATAGTAGTCTGGAATAACAAATAGGTTACTTTTTATTCCGGGAATAAGTTCCCATTGGAAGCGGGAAAAGGAACAAACTTTAACGCGGGCTAAGCTGCGAGCATCAGCTAGTTATAATATAATTCTTATGTAAAGAAGAAGTTATAAAATATTATTAAGTTTTTTTTTAGACACTGTGTTTATTGTTTTTTGTAGCTATATGTATTTTTGTTACGTGCTTACAACCCTAATGTTGTCAATAGTTGTCACTCGATGACGCAATCATACGGTGTGCGCACGAATCTCGACTCTCGGAATACGTCGTAGAGCATGTTTTCCACTGTAGCGATATGTTATAGCTAATATTTTTGAGGTTAAGTATGGGAGTGATGTATCTGTTACGTAGTAACTATTATTTAATCTGTGGTGTGATCCCGCTTCTATGGGCTCGTGCGTAAATTCCTTACCTCACGTCACACTGCCGTCATCGGCCTGCTTCTGTAAGGACGGTGAGCCGTCCTCTCATCGTCCTCAGGCCCCCGATCATGGAGGTCGATAGACCTCGGCGAAGACACGTCGGCGGCGACCACGCCGCCGACTGCGGAACTCTGGTGGGAGAGTTCTCTCCCGTTCCCACACCGCCGCCTCTTTCACAAGCATGACTTGCTCGTAGAAGGATACGGCGCAGTCCCACTTACTCCCGCTGGAGAGCATGGCTCGTACCATGGTCACGAGAGAGAGTATCTACGTTCAGGCCTACTACGAGGACCTGGCGCTGTTGCGCCCACGCCGTGCACCCTACCAGCGTGTGGAGCGCCGTGTCATCGCTGCGGTCCTCGCCGTACTGACACTCGGCCGTGGTTTCGCGGTGTCTTAGCCAAAGATCCCTCCCGAAGCTACCGTGCCCGGCAAGCATCTGTGTCAACCGGTAGGAGAGAGCACCGTGTCTCCTCTCCAGCCACTCGTCCGTGACCGGTCTGACGGCCGCAATTGTGGCGAATCCCCTTTTTGGTTGCTCAAGTCGCACCTTCCATGTCTCCACGGTTTCCCGGTGGAACAGGGACCGCTGGGCCTCGATTTCTCGAGACGCAGGTCTTTGGCCCCACTCCAGCGCCTCCTTGCGGCATCTTAACAGTGACACAAGGGCTCTCGCTTCCAGGTCCCATGAAGGGGTCTCGGCTAGGAGACATGCCGCCTCACCGGAGATCGTGCGGTATCCTCTTATCACCCTGACGGCCATCGCTCTCTGCAGACTCAGCAATCTAGCCACATTGCTGGCCGTCAGGGTCTCCGCCCATTCGGAAGCCCCGTATAGGGCCATGCTTCGCACGATCCCCAGGTACAGTCTCCTGTAGGGATGGCGAATGACACTTAGTGTTAAACGAACTGTACCCCGCGATACCCTGAACCGAAAATTGGAGCAACGCGTCTTCGTGAATTGCACTATCTGTAATAGTACGAGAGCCCACGACCAAAATTTTTGTCTCATAGCAATACAGCCAAAACCGCATCAAATCGATAGATACGATTATCCTGAACTCGAAAATACCAATATCAGACATTTTCCGCGTAGCGTTTGATCTGACCGAATTTTCAAAATTGTCAAAGAATTTTACTGAACTGCATCATAGCAATATGTCTGATTTGCAGACTGTAGTTGAATGATAGTTCTGAGATACCGGAAACATATTTTTCAGACGTTAGTGGTGTAGCGCAAACCCGTAAAATCACTTAAAAAAATTAAAAATGAGACAAAAAAAATGTCTCATAGCAATACGTCTGAAAATCTTTTTTATTAGTAAATTTTGGTTATTTGATGCGAACAAAACAATTTTCAGACGGAAATGTGAACGCATTAAATTTTGAGACCGTTTTGAAAATGTTAACAAATTTTACCGATCGGTATCATAGCAATATGTCTGAAAATTGTTGGACATGATAAAATAAGTTGTCCACATGTGCAAAAAATGTATATCAGACAAATTAAGTGTAGCACCTTCTCTATCAGACAACTTTTCGATACTCAGATATCATTTAAAAATCGTATTGAGTAGTAATAATTTTTTTCCCTTTCTCAATCGTTGTTTCTTTACAAAACACACAACTCAGGTCCGACATTTTACACCACCACAACCGCACAACGCATGACAACTAAGTGAGCGTCGTTCCCACGTTTGGAGCAGCTGCCGAGTGAGCTGTATAATAGTAAGAAAGAGGCAGGAGCGTAACAAGCGCTGAGGCTGTTGAAATTAAATACTGATTGATTTGATAGTTTTGGTTTTATTTAAAGCACACTTGAGTAACTTTTACAAAAGAAATAAGTAATGACATCTGTCATCTGTCAAAGTACATATAATAGACAAGGTAGATTCTTGAATATCTATGAAGGCTGTAAATTTGAAAAAACATTTAACAGATGCGTCGGCCAGGCGACTCCTAAACGTTATTTTCGTTTTTGGGAGTATATGCTACACTTAAAGTGTCTGAAAACAGGTTTTTGGTAATCATGGCAGCAATACGAAAAGTTTAAAAAAAAAATTATCCGTATTGCTATGATACAGGTCGGCTAAATTTGTTGACATTTTCAAAAATGCGCCCAGGCTATGTGCTACGCGCAAAATGTCTGAAAACAAACTTTTTCGTAATACAATTATAAAATCTATGTACATTTTCATTATCAGACGTATTGCTATAATACCGACTGCCTTTTTTTTTTGACACAGCAGAAATGGCCTCCCACGCAGTTGCTACACTTTCGACCGTTAATACACACCTAGTCGGGTTCAGAATCATACAATCTAACGATTTTATAGGGTTTTTGCCGTATTGCTATGAGACATGGTTTTGGTCGTGGGCTCTCGTACTTTAAGTAATAAACACTAGTTTATGATACTGTTATTATTTTATTTTGTTATTTATGTTCTACTAGCGGACGTCTCAATTTGATATGAAAGTTTAAGTTCAGTTATGTTTATTATTTTTTTTACACAAAGAATACCTAAATTTTGTTATTTGTTTAGTTATTTGTATTAAGTATGTATCAGAAACTATTTTTCGTTTATGTTGTATGGTTGATGTTTTTTTTTTCCTTTCTAACTAAATTAAAATAATCCAACTTTCAAACGAAGTGTTACTCAATAACACCCTTTTTTTTTTTTTTTTTTTATCTCTTGGCTGTATTTAGTCAGGAAACCTGGTGTACCCTCGAAAGGAAATCCCAGGGATCCTGACCAGCCCCAGTCGCCAGGTATCGGCGACCTCTGTGTTGATTTATATAATTTATTATAGCAAAAATTAATTTAATATTGTATTTAAATATTTAGCGTAACTAAACTAATATTTGTATATAAAAGTATATTTACATGTGATGCCACCCGAACAAATAAAAGCGTGTATTATTTGAAATGGCGGTCACTCTGTGTCAGTCTCTCGTATAGAACAGAACTAGTATTGCTTCCTTGTGACACGATAATAAAAGTAATTATTTAAATTTCAAATACAGTGTTCATATTTATGTCCATATATTCCTACAGGTTATGGACCCAGTATTGCGATATTCGTAAATATTTAAATCGTTACTGCCTATACTGTAGTGAGATAAAAATACTACCTACCTGCAGTTTTGTGAATATAATAGTGAGTGTAAAAATAGTGATTGCATCATTGCTGCAATAAGGAAAAGGTATTGTCGTTAACTGGAAAACCGTAAGTAATGGAATATTCTAAGCAAAAACGGAATATAAAGCCTTTCGACGGTGATAAGTATAGTGTTTGGAAGTTTAGAATACGTTCATTGTTAAGTGAAATGGATTTATTGGCGGTAATTGATAATGATATTCCACTAGATCGATCTGAGATGTGGGAAAAGAACAACAAATTAGTTAAAAATATTTTAGTGGAGTATTTATCCGACTCTTTTATCGGTTTTGTAAACGATACTTTAACAGCCCAGGAAGTTTTCAAAAATTTAGATTTGATTTACGAACGTAAAAGTTTAGCAAGTCAATTGGCTTTACGAAAGAAATTGTTAATATTAAAATTACAAGGTGATATACCCTTAATTAAACATTTCACTGTTTTTGACGAGTTAATCACGGAATTATTGGCAGCGGGCGCTAAGTTAGAAGAAACTGATAAGGTTGCACATTTATTGTTAACGTTACCAAATACCTACGACGGAGTCATAACTGCTATCGAGACTTTATCTGAGGATAACCTAACATTACCATTTGTGAAAACTAGACTTTTAGATCATGAAGTGAAATTGAAGAATGAGAGTGGTGATACAAGCGCCAAGGTTCTACATGTTGAAAGTTACATCGAAAATAATTACAAGCGAAAATTTGATACTACTACTAAATCAAAACATTACTACCCACATCAAAATAATAAAAAGTTTAAAGGACAGAAAAATCAAAAGTTTATTAAATGCCATTATTGCGGACGTAAGGGACATGTTAAGAACAATTGCTTTTATTTCAAGCGATCAAATAAACAAAAGGATGTGTCAGACAGAACAAGAACAGTTCAAACAGTGGGATTAACTGAACAATCGAAGTCTGACGACTTTTCAGGTTATGCATTTATGACTGGCGAGTACCAGCGTGAAGATACTGCAAATATAATTAAATTTTTATTGGATTCTGGAGCTTCTGATCACATCATAAACAGGGATGATATTTTTCTTTCATCCGAATTAATTAAACCCATGAAAATTTCAGTTGCTAAAAGTGGTGCTTTTATTACAGCTACAAAGAAGGGATCCATAAACGTTGTGAGTAACAACGGCGTTGCAGGTGTTCTGGAAAATGTGCTGTACTGTCATGAGGTGCAACACAACTTACTATCGGTTTCAAAGATGCAGCAGGCAGGCTTGCAGATAATTTTTGATGAGCATGGCACGCGCATTATGAAGGTAGGTAAACTGATATTGAAAGGTAAGAATTCAAACAATTTAATAACAATATCTTTTAAACTACCTACAAAACCGTCTGTTTATCAAGTATGTCAGCTAAATGCAAATTATGACTTGTGGCATCAACGTTTAGGTCATATTAGTAAAAGTAAATTCTTAGAATTAAAATGCCATAATATGCTAATAGACCAACAACAAATTGAAAAAATATTTCCAACCAATAAATTGTGTGAGGCTTGCATAAGTGGAAAACAGACACGATTACCTTTTAATAAAATTAAGTGCAAGGAATACATTAAACGACCTTTATATGTTGTGCACTCAGATGTATGTGGCCCTATCACTCCTTCATCAGTGGATAATAAGAATTATTTTGTTTTGTTTGTGGATCAATTCACTCATTATTGTGTTGTATATCCGTTGACTTATAAATCAGATGTGTTCTCAGCATTTAAAGATTTTATTGCGAAAGGTGAAGCAAAATTTAACTCGAAATTAGTGACTTTGTATAGCGATAACGGTGGAGAATATTTATCTACCGAAATGAAAGATTATTGTAAACTAAAGGGTATTAGTTACCATTTGACAGTGCCCTACACACCTCAGTTAAATGGAGTGGCTGAACGGATGGTCCGAACTATAACAGAAAAGGCTCGTTCAATGTTGAGTGGCGCAAATTTAGATAAGTGTTTTTGGGCTGATGCAGTGTTAACTGCAGTTCATTTGATAAATATTACACCAACAAAAGCCTTAAATCAGCCTAAAACTCCTTATGAGCTGTGGCATGGGCGGAAACCGTCTATTATGTCGCTAAGGATATTTGGTTCAACTGTGTATGTCCATAATAAAACCAATATAGCTAAATTTGATAGTAAATCTTGGAAAGGGATATTAGTCGGCTATAGTCCAAATGGTTATAAAGTTTGGAACACAGAATGCGAACGATATGTAACTGTAAGGGATGTTGTAGTAGATGAGACCAATTTTCTTAAGTCTAGGCCTGCAAAGCCTAAAGAGAATAATGTTGAATATTCTCGTGACAAAGCTGATGTAGATAATCTTTTTAAATCAGTGTCTAAAAGGTCTCAAGATACAAACATCCTTAAATCAGATACTTCGAAATCTGATGTACCAGAGGTACAATGCAGTCCGGGTAAAATTCGCAAAATAGATAATGAACCTGAAATTAATTCTGATACTTTGCCTGTAAGTACTAAAGATACAACTAGTGAATCATTTGTACCTAGAAGGAGTGCTAGGCTAAAAGGTCGGCCTCCTATTTCTTATGAGGAAATTGATGATGATTATGCATTGTCTGCTTATCTATTTACATGTACGGTACCTAAATGTTTTAATGAAATAAAATTGTTGAGTAGTAGATCTTGTTGGGAAGACGCGATCAAAGATGAACTTAATTCCCATAAAGTAAATAATACTTGGACTTTAGTTCCAAGACCTCATAATAAAAATATAATCGATTGTAAATGGATTTTTACCATTAAGCATGATGAATTTGGTAAACCTTTGCGATATAAGGCTCGGCTTGTTGCTAGAGGTTTCAGTCAGGAATATCTTACTGACTATAATGAAACTTTTGCTCCTGTGGCGAGAATAGCTAGTTTCAGATTTATTATTAGTTTCGCAAATCAATTTAAATTATTAATTCATCATATGGACGTAAAAACTGCATTTTTGAATGGTGTTCTAAAGGAAGAAATATATATGAATATACCCGAGGGCGTTGTTAGCGAAAATAATAATTATGTTTGTAAATTAAATAAAGCATTGTACGGACTGAAACAATCTGCAAGATGTTGGTTTTATGTATTCGAACAATCTCTCAAAGACAGGGGTTTTCAGAATTCATCAGTAGATAGATGTATATATTTTCTAGATAGAGGTCACATTGAGAAAAACATTTATGTGGTACTGTATGTCGATGATTTGGTAATAGCTTGTGCGGATATGCAGACAATGAATAGTTTTAAAAATTACCTAATGAGCAAATTTAAAATGACTGATTTGAAGGATATAACCTTTTTCCTTGGTATTAAAATAACTAGATACGCTGATACAATTACTCTTGATCAAAGTGCTTACATTCAAACAATTTTAAATAAATTTGATATGATTAATTGTAACCCAATAAGTACACCTACTGAAATGAAATTAAATTATGAAGCACTAAATTTGGAAGATGAATATGATGCACCATGTCGTAATTTAATAGGGTGTTTAATGTATGTTATGATATGTACCCGTCCCGATCTAAGTACATCAGTTAATATATTAAGCCGCTATACAAATAAAAATAATAAGGAGTTATGGTTATGTCTAAAGCGGGTACTGAGATACCTTAAGGGTACTATGAATTTGAAATTAACTTATAAAAGAAATATTTACAATAATGTTTTATGTGGTTATGTTGATTCTGATTGGGGTGGACATGATTATAGTGATAGAAAAAGTACTACGGGTTACATATTTAAGCTCTTTGAACAGTGTACTATAACTTGGTGCACAAAGAGACAAACCTCAGTAGCGACCTCATCTACTGAAGCCGAATATATGGCCTTGTATGAGGCTGTTAAAGAAGCCTTGTGGTTGAAGTCTCTAGCCGAGAGTATTAATGTAAATGTAAATAAACCTATTACTATATTTGAAGATAATAACGGTTGCATTAGTATAGCTAATAATCCTACTAATCATAAAAGGTCAAAACATATTGACATAAAATATCATTTTTCTAGAGAACAAGTAGAGAAAAATGTCATACAATTAGAATATGTACAAACTACCAAACAGCTAGCAGATATCATGACGAAACCGTTACCAGCTGTTTCTTTTCAAGATTTGAGATTGAAAATAGGTTTAGAATGAAGATTAAATTGTTTGTTAATTTTGATTATTGTTAAAATTAGAATTACTCTGTTTAAGTTACAAGGTCTGATTAGGTTTTACTGGGTTTCCCTAATCCGAGCAACAAATGTTGGACCTTGATTGTAAATACTCCCAGCACACACTTGGAAGTAATATTATGTTCTGTAGAATTATTAATTTGTATAAGAAGCAATTATTTAGTCAGAGTGATTAATTTTTGAGGGGGCGTGTTGATTTATATAATTTATTATAGCAAAAATTAATTTAATATTGTATTTAAATATTTAGCGTAACTAAACTAATATTTGTATATAAAAGTATATTTACATGTGATGCCACCCGAACAAATAAAAGCGTGTATTATTTGAAATGGCGGTCACTCTGTGTCAGTCTCTCGTATAGAACAGAACTAGTATTGCTTCCTTGTGACACGATAATAAAAGTAATTATTTAAATTTCAAATACAGTGTTCATATTTATGTCCATATATTCCTACACTCTGGCCTCTGCTATTGTGGAGACCACGTGTTTTTCGTCGAAGAGGCGCGTGCTAGAGGTCACCACGCGCCACCACCTTGAGCCTGATTCTGCTGGGGCGACAACTAGCTCGTAGTGTCGCCCACAGGCTCACGCTTATGGGGGACGGAGATCGTTCTGGGATCTCCGGCGCCCAGTGCGTCTTCTGCGGCACGGGAGAGAACTGTTTGGTAGGACTTCGGATTGTCCTCCCACGATTTAAGGGCTGGGAGGTGGTGGGGGGGAGCGGGGAGGGGGTGTAGAACCCCCCCCCTTGAAGGAAAAGTTGCGGACGCCCCCTCTTTTTGAGTTACGATTTTTTTTATATTATAACCTAACTTTCGCATTTTCTTGGTCTGAAATTGTTATAATAATATTATAAAGGACACCTCTGGCGCTCGGCGGCCGCTGCCGCGGCACGCTCGCTTCGCTCGCTCGCCGTCGCGCGTCAATGGTCACAGTTCCAACCTAACCTAACCAACAGTAGTTGAATAATCAACAATAGTTTGGCTAAAAGGCTGAAGTTAAAGGCCATAAAATAAGTATTACAAAAAAAATATAACTGTCAGACAGTGACAGTGACAGCGCGTCGACGGCATTTTACGTTTAGTTTTACATAGCGGCAATAGTCGGTAAATTATTGTCAGAATACATTTAAGTAATAGCATTCATTTATGTCAACGAAATATATGTATTATAATAAAATATGCATAAAATTTTACGTAGTCGCTGAATATACCTATTTATTTCATTATTAAATGAAGTTAAACATCTAGTGCGTAAACCTTATGTAAAACGAAACGTTTAATGACGAGCCAAATGTCAAAAGCATTATGAGTGTAGGTATTCTGTGGTCAAAAGTGACAATTTTTGGTAAATTTTTATGATTTTCATTTTTTTTTCTCGTTAACCATTAATCTCCGCAAGTTAAAACTTCGTGTGGAGGCTTCTAATAATATTAGCTTTGTGTAAAAAAAATATGAACCCCGAACTCGTGGGAGGACAATCTAAAGTTAAGCCAACTGTTTCTCTCCCGTTCCTTCTCCGCCACTTCTTTTGCGCTTATCACCACTTCACAAAACGAGGTGGCGGAGTTCCATGCCGCATCGCTGCTCACCATGGCCAAAACCATAGCCTGCAGCGTGAGGTTTCCCAATTTTAAAGCCACTACGAGGCCGCGTCGTTGCTCCGTCCACTCTGGGCAATATGCCAGTGTATGGAGCGCCGTATCCTCTGAGCAGCCTAAGCAGTGATGGCACTCAGACGTTGGCTCCCGCTGTATACGGTGCAGATACGCGCCGAAACAACCGTGTCCGGTGAGCACCTGCGTTAGCCGGTAGGAGAGGCAACCATGACGCCTCTCAACCCATTCCTTTAAGACGGGTCTTACCGCATCGACTATGTCGTGCCCAGCACTTGGTTGCCCAAGCCGCTCCTTCCACTCCTCCATGACCACCTGTCGTAGCTGGGACCTTTGTTCCTCGATTTCTCTAAGAGCAGGTCTTAGGTCCCGCTCCGCCGCTTCTTTGCACCACATGTACAGTGCTGCAAGAGCTCTTGCCTCCAGGTCCCATGGGGGAGTGCCAGCTAGAAGACTCGCTGCTTCAAAGGAAACCGTGCGGTATCCTCTAATAATTCTGATAGCCAGCAGTCGCAGCGGACGTCGCAGTATTGCCACGTTGCTGGCCGTCAGATTCTGCGCCCATACTGGGGCTCCATATAAAGCCATGGACCGCACGATCCCGGCATAGAGCCTTCTACAAGAAGTGTCAGGTCCTCTCAAGTTGGGTAGTAGCCTGCATGGCTACTACCCAACTTGAGAGGTCCTAACTCAATAATACCCTTAAAAAATAGTCATAATGCAATTATTTTTTCTTTTTATTGCTTTATTTTTATGCCTTTGTCTTCACACTGTTTCTTGGATCATATTCCACAAATTTGAGTTGAGATTTAAGTCAACTTATATCAAATAACACGACTTTCATTCTCGAGTAAAATGATATAAATAATAAAAAAAAAACTACTTTTACGAGTTTTGTGCCTACAGTGCTTTTGCCAACTGAAAAATATTACTTGTATGTTTGACAGCAGGACATGATTAGTTTAATATAAAACTACCTGATAATAAAACAAATATCACCTTTCACCAAACCTTCACATAGCGTGTAAATTGATATAACTAATTTAGAATCATTATATACGAGCATTTAATTGGGTGTGTTTTGATACAACAAATAGTTTTTTTTAAATATCTCTTCCTACATTGAACACTCTTCAGCAGGAACCTCATAGGTTGCTAACAATAGCACACTAACATACAATTTTTCACTATTTTTGAAAACAAATCTATTCTAACAAATTTTATGACTATTTAAACACAAAAACTACTCTACTGTAAAGTTGACATTTTTGAGATGTATCAGTTTTCACAGGACGCACAGATATATTCCTCCCGAGCAAAGCCGTGCTTTAAAATCAGCCGGTCGTAGGTGCATCCTTAGTTTCTGGATTAGTAGTGTCGCAACGTTCCCAAATAGGAAACCTGCTATTTAATTGGCGGGAAAGAGGCAACGACGCGTGAAACCTGGAAATAAAAAGGCTGTATACAACGACGTAATATAATAATTAGACACGTCATGCACCAACATCACAGCTTTCAAAAACAGCAGATCTTTTATACATTTAAAAAATAATTTCTATGAAATTATCTATGGTAGCATGTATGAAAAGTAAGGCGATTGCCTGACTTTTTTTGATGCCATTTTTCAGTGTTGATAACGTATCTATAGTTTTTATATATTATTGGCTGTATAAGCATTGATATACTAAAAATCCTAATAACACCTATAGTCCCCTCGCTGTAACAAGGTGCGTATGACAGTTGGCAGTATGACGTTGATATCTATCAGAACTACATTACTAGGGATGTGACGTTATGCAATTCATTTTTATCGCTTACGATACACGACATAAATCATCATCTGTTTATTATTGTTATGAAAATTATTGTAATATTTATTTATTTATTAACTAAACAGTTTAAAAAAACCGGCAAAGTGCGCGGAAGGTTCCATACCGAAAAACGACAAAAATTACGTTTGTTGTATGGGAGTCCCTTATTTTTCTGTTTAGTATTTACTATTATAGCGGCAACAGCTTTCTAGCTATCAACTTTCATGAGATACAGCCTCGTGACGGACAGACAGACAGACGGACGGGGTGGTAGTCACAAAAATTTTGACAAACCTAAATATTTTTTTAAAAATTTCAAAGGGAATAAATTTTATTTTATTTTATTTTATTTTATTTTATTTTATTTTATTTTATTTTATTTTATTTTATTTTATTTTATTTTATTTTATTTTATTTTATTTTATTTTATTTTATTTTATTTTTATTTTCATTTTCTAGGGCATAACTTCGGGGAAAACCGCTCCGGGTCTGCCCCGCGATATCGAAACCGGTGCCACACCTGCACCGGCTTCTGCGCCTATCGCCTATCAAAAGACCGCGTATCTCCGCAAGAAAAAGAAAGAAGGTAACCGAGAAGAAGAGACCAAATAATAATAACCAAATAATATACTTTTTAAGAATAAAAGTTGGAACTACGCACAATGTATCATCAAAAATATCGACTATCCATCGGAACAGTGTATCCCATCACTAAAGACATCTTTGGTGTTACGTTATACTCAATAATTAGTTAAATTTTTCTTCCGATTTCATTTTATTTGTAGACTAGAATATTCTCGTTGAGTTTAATTTTATTTACTACAACGATTAACCATATAATATATTATGAATGTGGCGCAGCTGAAATATTAAGTTCATAATAATTCGCGGCAACTTTCAACAGTGAAACGAAACGCGATCGACAACTGTCATACGCACCATGCTACAGCGAGTTGACTATAAACACACGCGTCGCGTAGGGTAGGACGTCCACCCGCCAGATGGACTGACGACCTGGTAAAGGTCGCAGGCTGGGTCCAATTACAATCTGACAATTTGAGCCCGCTGGACAACACGGACACCAGATGAGTAACGCTCTATAGAGCAGTATACATTTTGTTGGTCGCGGCGACAGGTTGCGCCGCCATGGTGTACCGATGAAATATAGCCCTTAAGAGAGCTGAAATTATCACAGATTATGTATTTCTGTTGCCACTTACAGCAGCCAATACTAAAATCAGCAAAATAACATTATACTTAAGGGTGTCTCCGATAAAACAAGCATGATTTTTTGGTAGAGAACTCACCTTGCAACAGTCCAACTTTCCCTGAACCAGTTTTTGATAGCGAAAATAACACTAAACATGCTTTTAGAATGAAATAGTTAATAGTATAGGATCCCGCTATACAACGACCTTCACCGAGATGCTTATTTAATGAGACGTATTTTTTATGTTATTAAATATGCCAATAAATATATCCTATATGGGTTGCCTAACAAATTTCAGTCCAGAGTATTTTTAATTAATAATTTAAAAAATTTTTTTTTTTAAACATTGCACCGGTGTGATTATTAAATAAATTTGATACCAATCGAAAGTTTGAAGCCCATAGAATATGCAAACGTTAGGTTGCCTATTTTTTTCCGGTCACAACCACGGGTTGCCAGGTGTAAACAGGTAAATCTATACTAGCATTTTGCAACGGTCTGATTATTGAATCAAACTTAGATAAACTGAAAGATTATTTCATAAGGAACACGGTGGTATAGGGTTGCCTGCGAAAAATCAGTCCCGAATTACGGTTGTCGAATTTTAAATAATAAAATATCGCTGCGAGTGAATGTGTGTGAGAGAGAGGTCCCACACCAACCATCCCATGCGGTAGAAAAGGACGCAGCGTAGCAGCTGTTTAAAGTCCGCCCATTTAAAGAAGGAGAGTGCGCATGCTATTTGTGCTTGGAAATGAAAAGGATAGCGATAGACTCGTATATGCTGTGCATTATTTTGGAGTAGTTAATTATTGATGTACAGAAATAGTTATTTAATTTTTCATTTTTTAATCAATTAATTATTTATCTATGTTTATTGTTTATGTGACACTAAAGTATATACACATCTTTAGTAAAAAAGACAGTTAGAGTAAAACATATATATTACTTATCTGGCAAATTTTATCTTTATTATTGGGAGCCGAAATAAAAAACAACAATTAAAAGAATACTTCTGTTTATTGAAAAAAATTTAAAATACAAAAATTTTTAAAATTATTCAGGTTCCGAGTCATCGGACATATAACTGTGATCTCCAACTTCTGAATCTTCTTCGTCATCACTCTCCGTTTCAGTTTGTTCGACAATGTCTTCTATTTTTAAAGGTGTATGATCCCCAATGAATCCTACTGGTTTTAAATATTCATCTAAGAACCAACCGCAGTTCTCAGGCTGAAGTTTCACGCATATTGGATCCGTTGCATTAAGCCACATGGAATTTACGAAAATAGTTCGTAAAATTTTCTGAGTTAATGATATCCAGCAAGGTGGTATGGAGTTGGAGTCGAAGCCTTTTATTTTTTTTAAAAAGTGCTCGCTGTCTTCTTTTGCAGAGTAATTCTTCAAAAAAATGCGATGTCTCGCATCATTCACACTGGTACAGTTCTTGATACCATACATACTAGACGTAAATTCTTGAACAGTCTTCATTTTTTCACCAATGAAAATATCAGCAGCATCTGTTAATGACGCAAAAACTGTTTGATATTTTTCATTTTTTGAAAATTGCTGAAAAGGTTTTACTTTCCCTTTGTTGTAAAATGCTGCCGTGTAATCGCAACCTGTAAATGCATGGAATGCTGGAAGACTTTGGCATAATTTAATTCCTAACTCCAACGCTAAATCGGTGCAATTAATACAATCAACAGTTTGATTATTACTCTTTTTTGTAGCTGAACTGGCAAGCCAAATTTCTGATCCGATAAGTTTGTGCATATTTCCTAACAAAATAATCAAAACGTCAGTATCAGAGGCTTTAATTAAAACTCTTGAGCCTGGTTCCGCTTTAGAAGCATGAAAAATAATCCTTGTATCTGCCTCTTCGTGATGACATTCATAATTAGTTTCTTCAGTTTTTTTTACGGAATTTTCCTGAACTTGATAAGAGTAACAATGATGGTCGACGGTTAAAAAAATTTTTTTGTTTTGGATTATCGTTACCAAACTGTCGTTTTGCCAATAATCAGCCAGAAACTGCACCAGAGCCTCTTTAAAGCGATAATTTTTCAGGCTTTGCAAAAAATTTTTTGGTCTAGTTTGCTGAGGTCCTGAAATTTTGTACGGAATATCGAATTCTTTTCTGCTTTCACGTTCGGAATCTTTGATTGACGGTGATAAGTAGCGATCAAAAATTAAATGTATTTCTGTCGCGTTTGTTGAACATATTTTTATGAGTATTGACTCGGCAATTTTATCAAAAGTTTGAGCTATAGCAGCTCCGATTATATGCAAGTAATAAAAACCATCTATTATTTCAACGTTGATATGAGTTGGCTCAACCATTTTAGTTTTGGATTTCAAAACCTTTGCTAACGTTGATTTTGAAGTTTTTAACATCTCTCCAGTACATGCAAAAAGAGCAGGGGGCAATGGTGCTAGTGGAAAAGTTAGGCAAAATTCGAGATTAATTTTTTTGTTTAGACTTATTGCCAAAAGTCGCCCAAATACATCTCGTTCCATTTTCAACAATACTTTCTTGTTCTTGTCTTTGGCACTCAAGACTTTAGTCATACATTGAGAAGCAAAATTGCAGATTTTGTTTCGTTTTATTGATTTATCGAATCTTCCGGGAGTTGAAGAGCATTCCGAGATAAAATTTAATTTTTGTTGAGAGCCTGCTGTTTTTACGTTCAGCAGAAAATCAGTAACTTCTTTCGATGCAGCTTTACCGGTTGAAATGTTGAATAATGTATCTTTGTCAATAGTGTCATCAAATGGATTCATCGTACATTTTATTGCTTCAATGATACTCTGAAGATTTTTCTTGTCTTTCTTAATTTTACTTCGTTGCAATGAGTGCGAAGTATCATCCTCTTTCGTTAATCCGATTTTTTGTTTGATAGATGTTAATATCTTCGTCCTCATGCTATGACTGAGTGCCCATCTTTGACGTGCAGATATTGAATCCGCAGCAAGGTTATCAGCCAATTGATTGCTAGCATCAGCATTGATGGTTTGCTCTAGCGTCAAGTCAACCGGTGATCGAGCGAAATTCGCTGCAGTTCGTCTAATTCCAAAGGCACCTCGACGAAATTCAGCCACCAAAGATGAATTATTAGTATACAAATTGATTAAATTGCTCAAATATAACAAGGACCATCTGGCATAATTGGGCTGGTTTAACGCAAAAAAAATATCAGCCATGTTGAAAATCGAGTCCACGTACAGTTCAAAGTTACTGGTGCGGATACTTCTGGAAAACCGATGGTATAAATTAATTAACTCACAGTACTGGTAATAAAATTGAGCAGTTTTCCCTTTTTCTCCGATTAAAGTCTGATTGCAGAATTCTTTATAACCGTTAACAATTCGACTCAATACATCTGGTAACTCGATAGTTTCGTTGGCGTCATAAGCAGTTTGATTTGATGCATTCTGTATTTGTGTTTGCAGCAGTTCATCCATCGCCTCAAGTGTAACATTAGTTGTCGATAAATACTGTTCAAAATGTAATATTTGTAATGCGGCAGCGGTTAGCGGATGTAAGCGCTTGCAGCGATTGAAGTGCTTGCTGTCCAAAAAGCTATTCATGGAGCCACCGGCTAATACTTCAGCTTGCACCAGTATTTCCACTAATCCACTGGAGTCAATATATTTTCCGATGGCTCTAAAAAATGCCATCTCTGTGTGAAACGCTCCCAAGTTAACAAAAATTTTATTGTATAGCGGTTTTTCTTGTTCTTGAATTTGCATAGCCATTTTTGCTATCGCTAAATCATATGTCACAATAATTTCTGGCTGCTGACATTTTTCAGCGATTTCTTTAGCCATGTTTAATGTTTCATTGACTACTGCATACGACGTTGGTGATGAATTTATGGGAGGCAAATATTCAACTCTTTGCTTCTCACTGTGGTCTAAAGATATCATACAGTTATAACCCAACCACATAGGAACAGAATCAATTCTTGATAACGACATTATCCATAATAAATCTTTATCTGTAGCTATTTCTGTAGCACCTTTGCATAACTCGGTTGTATTGATAAACGAATCTACAGTAATCAGCTGCATACTTGCCTTAGGTTTCGAATAATATGGTCGAATTTCTCGTGATATTTCATTGAAACGCCTTCTCTTGCGGGTAGGCCCTTCTTCATTTGTGTTGTCCTTTACTTGAGGCGCTGGTGAAGTTGTAGCTTCACCATCATCAAAATTATCAGTTCCATTACTAGAGAATTGATAAATAATGCCAACTGTGTCGTGCATAGTGTCCTTTCCAGAAGTTGTGTCAACGAAGCGGTCGAAATTATCGAACGCTACGTGGGTGCTGTGTCCATTTGCTGCAGTGATGCCTTTTGGTATAACTTTGTTATCTTGGATCGATGTATACGTCATTTCGGTTTCCAATTCTTCTGCCAAATTATATCCAATTGTATGGCCATACCTATTAAGTATCGTAATTACTTGCCTAGAGTTGGTTAAAGACTTTACTGCCAATCCAAGAGATAAACTTTTTGCGGGCTTACATGCACCCCTAGTGACAGCATAAATAACGTCACTACATATTGACGTTATTTTAGCTTTCAGTCCGTTCGAATCTTCATCAGAATGATTAGGTCCTTCAATAAGGTTTCGCATAAAATCTATTAATTGCTTAGGAATGTCACATTCTCCACGAATGACATCATCAGCAGTTACGTTGCGAGAAAGCGGATGAACATCTATATTTTTAATACAACTTCTCAAATAATATGCTACATTTTCAAACTCATAATCATTTCTTGTCTCCAAAAATTTAAAATTGTTAGCCATTACAGAAACGTCCATGTCTGTTTTGTACACAATTTTTTTGTTACGTATTCCCATTGACGCTTCAATCGTAATAAGATTACCAAATTTCTTCATTAACTTTTTTTGCAAGGTTTCACATCGGTAATCTTGAATATCATCGAAATCAATTTCATGATTTCCAAACTCTAGCAATAAAGCTTGGTATCTTAAAAATAATTGAGCCAAGTACATAACTTGGTTGTTTTCAATTATTTCTGTCTCAATAAAATTTGATATGGATTGAAAAGCCAACTGATGTAACTGTCGATATTTACTATACGTTGAATCGGTAGATTCTTCCGTGGACCGCTTATTTTTCGATTGATACAGTGCGTAACAAGGCAGATGGTACGCGATAGTTTGATGTTGAAGTTTGGAGAGAATCTCCGAATCGCTTAAATTTTCGGCGATATTTTTGATCTGTAGTGGTACTTTGTCACCTTTAGGGAAAGTAAGATTAACCAGCTTCTTTCCACATCTTTTTTGGCTGTGGTCACAAAAAAGACAAATAATTGTGCTTGATGTCGATGCTGTTGATGTCGTTGCTGTTGATGTCGATGCTGTTGATGTCGTTGCTGTTGATGTCGATGCTGTTGATGTTGACTGCTCCTAAAAGAATTTAAATCATTCTTTGAGTAAAAATGGAAAAAAACAAATATAAATGAAAATACAAGTTCAATTAATAGATTTTCATGTCACTTTTTTAAAAAAGCTAAAAAAAAAAATAATTTTTTATTACCTTGTCAAAGCCCCCAGAAGTTTGAGGCAGGTCTTCAACATTACTCGTTTCATCCTCAGCAACTGTAGCACAGGAATCGACACTAGGATTCAACTGTTGTGGTTCTTCTTCAGTAGTAGATACATCGGTATGCTCCTAAAAAAAAAACAATTTTTGCGATTAAATGAAAATGTTTGATTATAAATTTTAAAAAATTTTTGATAAGAATATTTGATTTAAAACATCCTCATTTAATTATTCCAAAAAAAAAAAAAAAGGAAATCAGAACATTTTCTTGTTCAATTTTCAACTACCGTTTTTTAAGTGAATTACAAAAAAAAATTGCGTGTACTTAGTGTACACACGTAAGAAGTGAAACTTCTTCATAAACTTAATTTTCACCTCACCTTAAATTAAGTCAAAAAGTACAAAAGTACAAAAGTCCAAAAGTCCAAAAGTCCAAAAGTCCAAAAGTCCAAAAGTCCAAAAGTCCAAAAGTCCAAAAGTCCAAAAGTCCAAAAGTCCAAAGTCCAAAGTCCAAAGTCCAAAAGTCCAAAAGGCCAAAAGTCCAAAAGTCCCAAAGTCCCAAAGTCCCAAGGTCTCAAGGTCCCAAAATCCCAAAGTCCCAAAGTCCCAAAGTCCCAAAGTCCCAAAGTCCCAAAGTCCCAAAGTCCCAAAGTCCCAAAGTCCCAAAGGCCAAAAGTCCAAAAGTCCAAAAGTCCCAAAGTCCCAAAGTCCCAAAGTTCCAAAGTCCCAAAGACCCAAAGTACCAAGGTCCCATCTAAAAGTCCAAAAGTCCAAAAGTCCAAAGTCCAAAGTCCAAAGTCCAAAAGTCCCAAAGTCCCAAAGTCCCAAAGTCCCAAAGTCCCAAAGGCCAAAAGTCCAAAAGTCCAAAAGTCCCAAAGTCCCAAAGTCCCAAAGTTCCAAAGTCCCAAAGACCCAAAGTACCAAGGTCCCATCTAAAAGTCCAAAAGTCCCAAAGGCCGAAAGTCCAAAAGTCACAAAGTCACAAAGTCACAAAGTCACAAAGTCCCAAAGTCCCAAAGTCCCAAAGTCCCAAAGTCCCAAAGTCCCAAAGTCCCAAAGTCCCAAAGTCCCAAAGTCCCAAAGTCCCAAAGTCCCAAAGTCCCAAAGTCCCAAAGTCCCAAAGTCCCAAAGTCCCAAAGTCCCAAAGTCCCAAAGTCCCAAAGTCCCAAAGTCCCAAAGTCCCAAAGTCCCAAAGTCCCAAAGTCCCAAAGTCCCAAAGTCCCAAAGTCCCAAAGTCCCAAAGTCCCAAAGTCCCAAAGTCCCAAAGTCCCAAAGTCCCAAAGTCCCAAAGTCCCAAAGTCCCAAAGTCCCAAAGTCCCAAAGTCCCAAAGTCCCAAAGTCCCAAAGTCCCAAAGTCCCAAAGTCCCAAAGTCCCAAAGTCCCAAAGTCCCAAAGTCCCAAAGTTCCAAAGTTCCAAAGTCCCAAAGACCCAAAGTACCAAGATCCCATCCAAAAGTCCAAAAGTCCCAAAGTCCCAAAGGTCAAAAGTCCAAAAGTCCAAAAGTCCAAAAGTCCAAAAGTCCAAAAGTCCAAAAGTCCAAAAGTCCCAAAGTCCCAAAGTCCCAAAGTCCCAAAGTCCCAAAGTTCCAAAGTCCCAAAGACCCAAAGTACCAAGGTCCCATCCAAAAGTCCAAAAGTCCAAAAGTCCAAAAGTTCAAAAGTTCAAAAGTTCAAAAGTCCAAAAGTCCAAAAGCCCAAAAGTCAAAAAGTCCAAAAACCCTTAAATGACATGCTATCCCTGGATAAAGTACTCTTAATTCGAATCCACCGTGGTGAGGAACAGAACAAAGATGGCGCGTAACCAAAAATCGTGACGTGACGTGACGTGACGTGACGTGACGTGACGCAAAAATTTTTTTCCAACGCCGATAAAGAAGTTTCACTTCAAAAAAATTTTTTAAATTATTAATTAAAAATACTCTGGACTGAAATTTGTTAGGCAACCCATATAGGATATATTTATTGGCATATTTAATAACATAAAAAATACGTCTCATTAAATAAGCATCTCGGTGAAGGTCGTTGTATAGCGGGATCTTAGACTATAAGATATCAGTCCGAACTCGACCGCAAGTAGCACTGTGGTCGCTGCAATGCCACGGCCACACCGCAGGTCCCCATACATAGATTTGTATTAGAATAAATTCCGAACTCGGCAGCAGTGTCGCGACTGCACTCAGTACTGTCGCCTTGCCGCCGCGATAGCAATGCTGCTTGCAGTCGAGTTTCTCTACTATTATAAAATTGTAAAAATAGCTGTGACGCGACATTTAAGAGGTTCATCATCACACCTTTATCCCCGAAGGGGTAGGCAGAGGCATATTATATACCCACATTTCACCTTTTTATAATTTGTCCCACGTAATACGTTGTGAGCCGTATTGCCGTGTTTAAATGGACAGGCGCAGGTTGTGACTGCCTGCTGTTGAAATAAAGCCTTCAACTTGGCTTAACGACTGCCATTTTACTGGCAACCGGGACCAACGGCTTAATGTGCCTACCGAAGCACGGAAACGCTCAAATAAAATGTCACAAAGTGATCACATAGATGGTCACCAATCCATGGACCGGCCATAGTGAAAGTTGCTTACTGCAGTGATCGTTTACAGAACACTGAGTCCGCGGGGCCACGAGAAACATTAAGAGAAACATTAAGACATTTAAGAGAAATTTAAAATAATAAATGTAATCGACTAATTTAGGGCTTCTGAGTTCAAATATATATCTTTTTTTCTTCGTGTCTGTTTGTTTATTTGTTCGGGGTTGGAGAAAAATTCAGTAGCTTGATCATAATTGTACTATCAGGATTCCGTAGGTATTTTTTCAACTTAAAAATCACTGTATGTTTCATCAAAATCGGTTCAGCGAAAATGATAATACAGCTTGACCCATGTTTTGACAGGTCAAAGTCGATCGGTGATAAGTTAAAATCACCTCGCGACCGAAGTTGCGGGCAAAAGCTAGGACCTTTATATGAGTGAATACTTACTGCCTATGGTGTCGGTTGAGAGCGCTCTGCTGCGAATACCGTTTGCCACAGTAGTCGCACTTGTGCAAGTTAGTGGTGCGATTGTGTGTCTCTTCGTGTATTCTCATGTTGGCCTTGGTGACAAACGCTTTGTTGCATATGCTGGGGAAATAATTATATCCTATTTAATGTAAAATATGTAAATTGTAACATCACTTTAGCTACCCATACATTGTCTTACTAATATTATAAATGCGAATGTTTCTGAGTGTGGATGTTTGTTACTCTTTTAAGCTTAACGGTTGAACGGATCTGGCTGAAATTTGGTACAGGAATTCATTATAGTCTGGAATAACACATAGGCTACTTTTATCCCGGGAATAAGTTCCCCCGGGAAGAACGCGAACGCGGGCGAAGCTGCGGGCATCAGCTAGTAATAAAATAAATTGAACAGAACAGCGTCAGCCACAAGCTGCGCCTGTCCATCTCAACACGGCAATACGGCTTACCGCCTATTATGTGGGACAAATTTAAAAAGTAGATGATGAATGCCTCTGTGTCGTAGCCGGTAGAGATACCGCCTGCGGCGCTGGAGGTCCTGGGTTCGATTCCTGGATCGGTCTAAATATTTGTGTGATCCACAAATGTTTGTTTCAGAGTTTGGGTGTCCATGTACCTATGTATAATAATATGTATGTATTTAGAAATATATAAGTATGTATATCATTCGTCTAGATCAGTGGTGGGCAAACTTTTTTAGCGGGGGGGGCCAGAAAAATTAAGAAATATCAGGTGAGGGCCAGAATTACAGAAAACCGGCCAAGTGCGAGTCGGGCTCTTGCTCAGATAATTCCGTACAAAAAAAAAACATCGCATTTTTTGTGCCATATATCAAATGCAAGTTCGTGTTGTGTGTGACGAAGTAACTTTAGCAGTGCTTTAGCAGTGCTAAAAGGTGTTCAACAGTAAGTCGGTTTGCGATTGAGTTTATGGCGGGCCATATACCAGGTGCCGAAGGACCGTCGGCGGGCCGGATTAAATACTTCCGCGGGCCGGAGCTGGCCCACGGGCCGTACTTTGCCCATCAATGGTCTAGATCGACAAATCGTCAGTCGTGATCCATAAATGTTTTTCTATTATACTGGGCGTAACAAAATTACCTCTCCAAATTTCGTCACGTGACGTGGCATCAGTCAAGAAACATTACAAAAATGAAGAAAAGAAAATCACATGAATACTTTAACAGTAAAGCCGTTTTAAAGGTCCTATAAATTGTCATTTTCACCCTTTCTATCGCTACTGAGCGGCAGTAGAAAGCGACAACGACAGCCAGACGGGTGCTCTGTGTTTGTTTTGCCACGGCGGCCATGTTACCTCGAATCGCCGCGGTAAAAAATGAATTCTTAATGTGCGACAAAAAAAAAATTTTAAATTACCCCCCTTTTTTATTAAATATTTGTATTTGATTTCCGATGCCAAGTCATCTCATGAAATTGGAGAGGTAATTTTGTTACACCCAGTATAATAGAAGCACCCAGACTATGTATATAAAAGGAGTTACATAAGTATTAATACCCATAGTCCAGGGGTTCCCAACCTGTGCGCTGCGGCGCCCTGGGGCGCCGCGAGGCGCCTCGCGGCGCCCCTCTCAAAAAAGAAAAAGCACAAAAAGAATAGCCCGCCAAGATTTTTGTCAATTCTGCTTAAGCGGGTCGCGTTCCGAACTGGTGGTGGTACTAACTTTGATTTGTATTCATGAACGTGTCGCAAGTTCCTATGTAGTAGGACTATGCGATATAAATGTTTTTTGAGTTTGAGTTTGAGTTTGACCCGTCGCCGTCGTTTACCGAGTCGCGGACTCCGCTGTTAACCTCATTTGCGAAAAAGGGTCTGTTTGTCAAGACAACTATTTCGATTTTTTAAAACTAATCTACGCGGTGTGTGAGAATAGTTAGAGGCGAAAGTTGCCACCTTCCGCTCAAGGAAATCGGCCAAGTCACCGCGTTGACCATCTTGAAGAGTCTTAGTGGATCTCTCAACTTAGGTGGTGATCAGATCGATAATAAACGAGTGGCTGGAGAGGAGCCATGGCAATCTCTTCTACCGGTTGTCACCGATAATTAAGGGCACGGATGCTTCGATAAGTATCTGTGGCGATTACGCCGGGAGACCATGGCTCAGTGTCAGCACTGCGAAAGAAGCAGCGAGGACACAGCGCTCCATACAGAGCATAGCGTGGGCGCCAGGTCCTAGTGGCAGGTCTTGACCTGAACATTATCTCGCTGGAGACTACGGTGCGAGCGATGATTTCCAAGGGGAGTACGTGGGACGCCGCCGCGTTTTTCTGCGAGCAGGTGATTCTCGTGAAAGAGATGGCGGGAGGGAGCAGGGAGATAACTCTCCAACCCGAGATTTCCAGTCTGTGGCGAGGGTGCCATACACTCGATTTTGCCCATACTATCGGACTCTATGACCGGGGGCCTAAGGTCGGGGCGGGGGCTGTTCACCGTCCTTACAGAAGCAGGCCCAAGACGACAGCGTGACGTTAAAGTTTTTCGCATGATACACGACCCAGGTGGAGAGGAGCCATGGCAATCTCTTCTACCGGTTGTCACCGATAATTAAGGGCACGGATGCTTCGATAAGTATCTGTGGCGATTACGCCGGGATTCCATGGCTCAGTGTCAGCACTGCGAAAGAAGCAGCGAGGACACAGCGCTCCATACAGAGCATAGCGTGGGCGCCAGGTCCTAGTGGCAGGTCTTGACCTGAACATTATCTCGCTGGAGACTACGGTGCGAGCGATGATTTCCAAGGGGAGTACGTGGGACGCCGCCGCGTTTTTCTGCGAGCAGGTGATTCTCGTGAAAGAGATGGCGGGAGGGAGCAGGGAGATAACTCTCCAACCCGAGATTTCCAGTCTGTGGCGAGGGTGCCATACACTCGATTTTGCCCATACTATCGGACTCTATGACCGGGGGCCTAAGGTCGGGGCGGGGGCTGTTCACCGTCCTTACAGAAGCAGGCCCAAGACGACAGCGTGACGTTAAAGTTTTTCGCATGACACACGACCCAGGAAGCGAGAGTGACACCCGAAAGCTCCCAAAGACGCGGGGAAGTACTCGAACCAAACGAAGTAAAGTAGATGACGTCGCTGTGGTAGCCAAGGTCTGTCGGGAATCCTGGGACATCTATCCCGAGGCTCCCGACCGTAGGTAGAGGTAGAGCACCGTATGGTTTTAGTCGGTAAGATTTCGGCACACAGATTCCACAAGTAAAAAAGAAGACAGTTTCCCTAGATAACGCCGGCTTCACATGTTTTCCCGGATTTGGTCTGCATAATGACTTGGCCGAGGTTCCATGGCACAGGAAAGTGGCTTGTGCGGTGTATTACTATCAAGGGGGGGGGGGGGGTGCGATTACACGTGATAGGATGGGGAGCCGTGAAATTTTTCAAGACTTATAAGGGCGCCGCGGCCAGCAAAAGGTTGGGAACCCCTGCCATAGTCTGATACCCATAACACAAATAGGTTATTCCTAGCTTACTTTGGGATCAGATAACATTGTAGCAAAATGTCCGTAAATATTGATTTCTTATTTATTGTTTACTAGATGATGCTCGCGAATTCGCCCGCGTGAAATTCGGTACCCGTTTCCGCTTTCCTTGAAAACATATTCCCGAGATGAAAAGTAGCGCATATGTTATTACAGACTTTAAGCTATCCCTGTACCAAATTTCAGCCCAATCCGTTCAGCCGTTAGAGCGTGATTGAGTAACAAACATACAAAAATCTAAACATCTAACCATCCAAAAATCTTCACAAACTTTCACATTTATAATCTTACTAGTTGCTGCGCGCGGCTTCGCCCGCGTGAAATTCAGTACCCGTTCCTGCTTCTCGTGGGAACATATTCCCGTGATAGAAAGTAGCCTATGTGTTATTCCAGACTATAAGCTATCCCTGTACCAATTTTCAGCCCAATCCGTTTAGCCGTTAGAGCGTGATTGAGTAACAAACATCCAAACATCTTCACAATCTTTCATATTTATAATACTAGTTGATGCGCGCGGCTTCGCCCGCGTGAAATTTGGTTCCCGTTACCGCTTCCCGTGGGAACATTTTCCCGGGATAAAAAGTAGCCTATGTGTTATTCCAGACTATACTCTATCCCTGTACCACATTTCAGCCAGATCCATTCAACCGTTAGAGCGTGATTGAGTAACAAACATCCAAACATCCAAACATCTTCACAAACTTTCACATTTATAATATTAGTAGGATTAGTAGGATTAGGATTATTTATTTTTAACATGCATCACAATTACCTGCATTTGTAAGGTTTCTCGCCTAAATGCGTTTTTCGATGAGCTGCCATATCTTTAGTTGATTTTGAAACTTTTCCGCACACGTCACACAATGTACTTCTCATTTCTTTTGACGCACGATGCTCAGACTGTCAAAATACGAAAAAAAAAAATAGTAGTTTTCGATATAAGTGTGGGATTTATGTTATTACGACGAGTTCGACAGATGTTGACCCGAGCCGAAGGCGAGGGTGGACAATCGGAACGAGTTGAAATAACAATCCCACACGTTGTATTGAACAACTATTTTTAATACAGTTGCGAAAAAATTAAGCAATTTAATAAAATAATAAAAACACAATAAACCTGAATTGTCCAAAATGGCGGCAACCGTAAAAGAATATATACCTACCTAAGCAGAGACTATGGCAGTGCACTTCATACAGCCAACTTTTTTTATATTTATAAATTTAATTTGGCCGATACTTAAATTAATTTATGTTTAAATTTTAATTAAAATTACTTTTAATCTGATATTGAAACAAGTTAGTATTGTTTGATCCTCGATAGCTCGTTGGTGGTTTCAAGTAAAATGGACTGTATGATATTTATAAAAAAGTATAATAGCGGTAAAAATCTATAACAAACAAGTACTATACAATATAAGCTTTACTATGACCGTTCGCTTTAAGGATTTAACCAGGAGTAAATTAGTATCGCGTCGCCGCGCGGCGCGGCGGGCGGAGTCATCGCAGGCGCGCACCGCACACCGCGCGTCTTGCTTTCCTCTCAATGTCCATGCGTAGACATGTATCTTTTTTTGAAATATTTGCATGAATCACACATTATTTTGACAGTTGGGAAAGGAAACGCGCACTAGTGCGGGAAAGGTAAAGAAAAAAGCACGAGTGTGTAATAGCCCACATCCCGAACGCTAAACGTCCCTGTAATACGCCACTTTTTGAGCAACTGTATTAAAAAAGATTATTCGTCTCGCTAAAACCAAAGATTATATAATAGAATTACATTCAGAGAGGAAACTCCCTGTCCAAACTGAGCAACCTCCCCCACCCCCGCCACAGCTGTCGTAAGTTACCCTGGGGTCGCATTTGCGGTTTACCGCGGCGGTTTCTAACCTCAAAATGTCATCGAACTGTCCAAATCAATGAAATCAAGTCAATGGTTGGACATTTTGAGGTTAGAAACCGCCGCAGTAACCGCAAGTGCGGCCTCAGCCTAAGAGGGTATTGAATACGAATCATTTGTATGGATGTTCCGACCGGTGTTTCTTTTTTTTTAACGTGGGGGAAAATCCTGCATGGATGTTCTTCCGGACTCCTACCGACTAAAAAACCTCACGTATCCTATTTAACAGCCTACGGTTGGGAACCCCGGGTAAGCCCTCGGAAGGATACCCCAGGACTCGCAACAGACCTACGACAACCACTGCGGCCCGCCTAATTTCACCATGTACTAAAACTCAGAATCGCTGGACCAATGTTTTGAAGGTTTAAAGGGTGGTATAACCGAACCTCTACCAGAGACCGCGGTGGTAGACGAAATTTGCCGGCAATCTTGAGACATCTTCCGAGGACTTCCCGAGTTAAGCTGCGGTTCCACTGCGGTTGCGGCGGAGTGGAGCAGAGCGGAGACGAGCTGTGCCGCGATTCACCTATCACATGGTTTGAAATTCATATTTTTCTCCTCCACTCCGCTTCAAAGGAAACAGCATTGAGCGGAGAGGAGCGGAGAGGAGCGGAGCGGAGCTGTGCCGTGGTTCACCAATGACATGGCCTAAAAAGCCATGTGATTGGCTTAAAATTCACAGCACCGCTCCGCTTCCCTCCCGCCTTAAGGTCACGGCACAGCTCCGCTCCGCCCAAGTGGAACCGCACCTTTAGGCGGGAGCTCCGGAGTGGAGAAGAGATGAGAATTTTAAGCCATGTGATTGGTGAATCGCGGCACAGCTCGTCTCCGCTCCGCCTAAGTGGAACCGCACCTTTAACTTTAGTGGTCATTTTTTTTACTTTGGTTATAATTTTAAAATGCTGGTTTAATTTTGGTGATCATTTACTACTTTTTTGGTGATCATTTACCTACTACTTTTGGGTTATATGTTACTATATCTGGTGGTAAGTTAAACATAAGCCGTTTTATCTTTCGGGTATGGAACCCTAAAATAGGACCATAAGCCCCGCAAGTTGGTAATGCGCTGGAACCTTGTCATAATGACAGCTAAGTGACGTCATCGTGACGTAGCGCGAGCGCGCGCTGGTGTAACGAAGCTGCGTACGGGATTTTTTTTAGTACTGACTGCTCGACGGACATACGTCACCAAGTGGTCACCAAGATGGCCGCCAAGCGCAATATCAACGTGCGGGGCTTATACAGGATGTTGATCTGCATTTGTGCATTACTTGCACACATGACTGTACTGCCTACACTCGTTGATATTTCGGGATAAAACGACACTTTTTTTTTCTGCTTAAATTCTTTTCTATTTGCTACGGGAACTCTACTGCTTATACTAAACCAATATTAAGTGAAAAAATGGGGCAGTAAAATTAAGTTCTTAATAATTATTAAATAAAATAAATTTAAAAAGCAACTCGTATGAATCGGTTCTAAATATTCTAATAATACTATTACCTACATAGGTACATTTTCACCGTTCATTCAACACCGTTTCTTCTTTGCCTACAGTTTAGTAGGCACATACAAATGTGTAGGCATAGGCAAAGGAGGCCTGCGGTGGCGGCGCGGCGCGTGTAAGTTACCCCTCCAACCCCCGCGCAGGAGCGAGCGGCTCAGGCGGCGCCTTTGATCGGTGAATTTGAAATTTGGAATTAATTATTCGCTCGCCCGCGTTCAGCGTGAGTATAACCGCACGCGCCGATATCTACGTAACGTCCGTAACAACACCGGTAACGATGTCAGAGCGTTACAGTAACCAATACCATCTCGTCGCATGATGCTTGCCGCCACACAGCGCTTAAGGGATCACCGACAGTTCGAGGTTCCTCGACATGCACAAGGTCGTGGTACACAAGGCCTATCAGCTGATCGGCAAGAGCAGATTCTTAATTATTTTGAGGAAGAACCTCGAGCCAGTACGCGTGAAGCCGGTCGCCGTTTCGGTGTTCATCATACCACAGTGTGGAAGCTGCTGAATCGCGAACTAATGCATCCGTTCCATTTCCGACGTGTTCAAGAGTTGCATCCGCAGGACAATAACGCTCGGACAGTTTTTTGTCACTGGCTCCTTGAACATCAGGACGTGAACATTTTGTGGTCCGACGAATCATTGTTTACGCGCGTGGGCGTTTATAACGTCCACAATGAACATTGGTGGGCTCACCGACAACACAACCCACATGTTACTACGCGGGACTCGTTCCAGGTCCGGTTTAGTCTGAATGTGTGGGCTGGTATCATCGGTGATCATCTACTTGGCCCATATTTTATTGACGGTCGTTTGAACAGTGCTACATACTTGGTGCTACTTCGACATGTGGTTAATGAGATGCTCGATGACATTCCACTCGCATTTCATAGGGACTTGTACTTCCAACAGGACGGTGCGCCACCTCACTATGGACGCCAAGTGCGCGAATATTTAAGTGAAGTGTTTGGTACGCGTTCGCCCGACCTAACGCCCTTAGACTTTTATTTGTGGGGAGATATTAAAAGACTTGTTTACAATGAAGACATTGTGAGTGTTACACAATTACGTGAAAGAATTGTTTTGGCATTTGAACAAATAAAAACAAATGTGCTAGTGCTTCGCAGCTTAAAACGCAACTTAGTGCGCCGCGCCAATCTGTGCATAGACACTGGGGGTGAGCATTTTGAACAATTATTGCGTGTTACATGATTTTGTAAATAGGTATTTAAGCTTTGATTCTCAATTAATTCTGTAAATAAGTTGATTTAAAATTTTTAACTACGCCAGAAATGCTTCATTTCAGAATACTTTTCTCATACCTAATGTTTACTTAATGTTTTTGTTTGCAATTGCATGATAAATAGCGTGTTTCTGCCGGTCCTAAGCCCTTGAAGTAGGAAGGAATCTTTTAAATCAACATAAACTCATCATCAAATCATTAATATCAAATCAAAAAAGTACATAAAGGTCACCGAACTTGTCAGCTGGAACTAAAAACTCATGAAACCTAATAACTAATGGCTCCTCTACACTGCCCGCAAAGTTCATAGGCGAAGTACTCTAGAAACTTTGTCTAAGTTCGAAAAAAGTGCGTCACTACACACTCAGTGGTGTCAGTAGCCTGCGCACGCACATTGCCGCCGTTTGTAATGAACAAAGAAATTTGTGTGGCAGAGTTTCCAGGAACAACATAATTTGCTCCTGACCACTGTTTGACGCTGATAATTGGATCACATACACCAAAGCACTAATTATAGCTTAAATCACGCGCCGGCAAAGCACCGGCACACACGATGTCGGCCAAGTAGTGTAGAGAGGTACATCGTGAACGCACTTCCCGCATCTTTGGGCCCATTGACTGAGGCGCAAAAATCGACAGCAAATAAAGTCGCCTGAGGGGAGGTATAGTTTTTGACGAGGTAAGCCGAAGTGCCTCTTTACACTATCGTATTCATTTAACTTCGTTCAACTTCGCGGGCAGTGTAGAGGAGCCATGAGATGCGATACGTAGCCGCATTATCTAGGTACCTACTATTGTCTAGCTTTAAGCCCAGGCCACACCGCCAGCGGGCGGGCGAGCGAGCTAGGCGGGCGGGTGAAGTGAGATATTGAAGTTATGCAAACTACGCGACATTGCCGAGCTAAACTATGGGGTTTACACCAAAAACTACATACGGAAGGGCGAACCGGGTAGTGCGGATGAGACTAGACACGTGGACACTGCTATTCGAATGACAAGCGACGACTAGTCTGAGTACCCGAAACGGGGAGGACGGTAGTTAAGCTAGCGAAGCCGGCGCGCCTAACGACGAAAACGAGTAGCTTCGCTCGCATCAGTCACGTAGGTTATTCGGCAGCTCGCTGTGTGCCTAGCTCGCTCACCCGCCCGCTGGCAGTGTGACTTGCGCTTTAGCGTTGGCTCGGCGACGTAAACATTAAATACACGGGTGAAGATTTTTTCTTCGTAAATCATATTTCACTAAAAACAGGATTTTTGGGGTTTTGTCATCTACGTATGTTTGTGTTGCTTGCAATCGATAATACCTATAGTACACTACGCACTGAAGGAGGCTTGTGCACGACCAAATCAACAGCTTGTATATATATTGTATCTCTACCTACCTTGTGCTCCCGTATATGCTCTTCCAGGACTTGCTTTGAGTCACACTTAAGGTTACAGCACACACACACGAGTCGCTTTATGTCCAAAGTTTCTGGATGAATATTAGTTCGATGTGTTGTCAAATATCTGCAATAATGTACATATTACTCTAAAGTCTAAACTATATGAATACTAGCTGACGCTCGCAGCTTCGCACGCGTGAAATTTGGTTGCCGTATCTGCTTCCCATGGGAACATATTTCCGGGATGAAATGTAGCCTATGTGTTATTCCAGACTATATCCCCGGTTCCAATTTCAGCCCAATCCATTCAGCCGTTAGAGCGTGATTGAGTAACAAATGGTGGATCCACACAGGCCGGCGCATGCCGCAGGCCAGTGTGGATCCACCAAAACATCCAAACATCTAAACAAAACATCCAAACATCTTCACAAACTATTTATAATATTAGTACCTAGGATAGTAGGATTATAAAACTGAAGAGTCTGTTTGTTTGTTTGATTGAATGCTAATATCTCATGAACTACTGGTAGTACTGATACATTTATAGAGGAAGGTTAAAGTATATAACATAATGCCACACATTTTTTATAAAGACTGTTTAGTTGACTCTATTAATTCCCAATAAAAATTACTAAAAAACTCACTTTTCCATATGAAAGGCTTGACCGCATACATCACAAACAAACGGCTTCTCCCCTGTGTGTACATTCTGATGCTGTTTGTAGAATGTCTTCACAAGAAAACCTTTTCCACATGTTTCACAAGTATACTGCAAGTACAAAAAGATGGATTAATAAAAACAAGTGTGTAAGTATGAAAGTTAGTATTGATAAATTCAAAAAATAATTTATGAATCGGTAAACAGGCGACTTCATGTGGTACAAAACTTGAATCCATAGCCTTTGCCTTATAGTCCACAGTTCGAAGCTATCTTTTACAGAAACGGCCCGAGGATCGAGCCCTGTGGAACACCACAAGCGAGTTACCATCGTCAAACTTTGAGGCGTATTTTACACGCTTATATTACAGTTTCCTTTCGACCATATAGTAGAAATTATAAAGAAAACCTAGACAAGATTAAGGAACTGTAATGGGGGTGCATCTAAATAAAAAATTATATTTAATAGTCAATTGTGAAACCAAATCCAATCGTTGAACTAATTATAATGTGAGGGTTTCAACTTCAAAAAATAGGTCACACAGATTAATAAATCCAGTAAATATACTTCAGTATGAAATCCCAAACAATCTAACCAATATTCAGACGCAAACATTCAGTGGTCACTTGGTCAGTGTATTTACCTTAAAATTATTTTTGTGCATTCTATCCTCATGTTCTTTCAAAGCTCCCGTATATCCTGTACTGAACCCACACTTGTAGGCGCACGTCAACTTGATGCCACTGTGCACTCTGGAACCATGTCTCATGATGTCAGACACCGTGGTGAATGAACGAGCTGGAAATAATAAAAAATAAATTCTTTATTTTATGCATTCCATAAGAAACTACAAAATTTATTGAATCAGCAGCAAAATTTATTGCAGCCTATGGCCATGCGTCCACTGCTGGACTATATTCATTCAATGATGTTAATCCTAAATAATAAATAACCTTTAAATATAGAGGTTTATTGAGTATATTTGGTCTATTTGTCATCACCACTTTAAGAGTTTCTGGGGTTGTAGTGACTTTTTAAAATAATGCAGCCTTAATGATGCAAGAAAAAGCATAATAGTACAAGAGATGTCTAACTGACTGCTTCAGTGGCACAGTTGGTTGTGTGAAACAAAAATTATAAATACCCAATACTGCCCGTTCGCTCTAACTTTGCCGCTCGGCTCCATACTAAAGTCGAATTTTTAATTAGAGGAAGTAAATTGACAGCAACTAATGTCACTTCTTCATACAATGTTGCTTATTTTCTATGACGAAGTGACATTAGCTACTGTCAATTTACTTCGTCTAATTAACAATTCGGGTATACGCCTCTACGCCAACGGCAAAGTTAGAGCGAACGGGTAGTAGTTTTTGTCTTGGGGGTGGTGGGGGAGGTTAAGGGGCGTTGTATTAAAATGGCCGAAGTCCAAGGGTGTCGCAGGAAAAATAAGTTTGGGAAGCCCTGACCTAATATATAAATAAAATAGCAAAAAACTTTGTTGTATGGGAGCCCCTCTTAAATATATTTTTATAATTTTTAGTATTTGTTATAGCAGCAACAAAAACACATAATCTGTGAAAATTTCAACTCTATTTGTCACCGATGGACAGACAGAACGACTGACAGCAAAGTCTCATGAATAGGGTTCCTTATTTTACCCTCTGGGTATGGAACCCTAAAAATAAAAGAATTTGTGATAACATTTTATTGAAATAGTACTTACGACACACTTTGCAGACATAAGCTCTATCATCTTTATGATATAACAAATGTCGTTTCAAATACTTTTTACAATACACCTTACTACATGTATCACAAGTGTACATTGTTTCGCCATTTACAACTGTTTCTGTGTAAGTTGATTCACTTCCTTCATTATTTTTACTACCGTGTTCTTGATTATAATGATCTTTTAACTCAACCCAAGACCCACATATTTTGTTGCATGTTAAACAACTATAGTTCTCTAATGCAACGTTTTCAGAGGTTTTTGCTACAGTGGTATTATTTTCTAGAATCTTTTCATCACATTTGTTATCATTGTTGCCCTTAAATGTAATATGAGGCTCATCATCTTCTTCATCTGTGGAGTTACTTATGGTCCTATCAATCTCATCATTTGAATCACCTTCGTTTTTAATTATAACCTCTTTATTACTACTGTCTATGTCAGCTGCAATGTCATCTGTTTCGTTTCCTACAACAATTTCTTTTTTAATTAAAATGCCTGTGCTTTCATCAACTACTTTGTCTTTTGAACCATTAGCCAAATAAAAATAGTAATCTACCAAAGTTCCCTTTTCAAAATGTTTGTGTAACATTTCATTGTTAGTTTTGACTGTAGTGCAAAATTCATTTATTTCTTCTATTTTATGTACACATTTCTTACATAACTTGTTTGGGAGTTCCTCGTTGATGATTAACTGAAAAATATCATTTGAAATTAGAACAGATACACAGCAAAATCTTAGCAATTTCTTAATCCCTCAGAGAATGTTTTATTGCATCTTAGCAGGACCCAGACTTTTTGGTACGACTTCCCTTTAACCGCCTTCGATTTTGGAGGCGGGAGGGGGCTAAAGGGAATGTCTACTATCTCCCCCCTAAACGGAAGATTTTCTACCAAAATATTGAAGTGTGGAAGCTATAAGTTTTCCATAGCACATCTAACCTTAGCAAATCAAGGTAATCTAATCTTGTACAGTCAACTACAATGAAATGTGCTAGTTTAATCTTACAAAAATGATGTATCCCTGCAAGTGCCATAATAAACTAACCTAAATTTTAAAGTTGACTTTCTCTGTCAACTTTAAAATAAAAAATAAATATATTGGGATACTTACATAATTATTGCTCTTTACACGCATACATGTTACTCTGTCAAGTTCGGTGGATACCATGTTTGGTTAAGTAGTTCACTAGGGCACTTGCAGGAATACATCTTTTTGTAAGATTAAACTAGTATACGCAATGATATATGAAAACTATAGATACGTTATCAACACTGAAAAATGGCAACAAAAAAGTCAGGCAATTGCCTTAATTTCCATACATGCTATCATAGATAATTTCATAGAAATTCTTTTTTTGAATGTATAAAATATTTGCCGTTTTTGAAAGCCGTGATGTTCGTACATGACGTGTCTATATTATAATACGACTACGTCTTTGAGTATACGTATATTTTATTCGTAGGATAAGTGTTCTGTGATTTTATTGTAGTTGACTGTACAGGTATGAAATCTATGGGTTTAACGAAATAAAAACAAACTTACATTAAGCCGCAGGCAGTTATGAATTTTGGTTATAAATTCACATTCTTGAGTTAAGTTATATTGAAGTTCATTGCATGTATTGGACGTTAAACAAAGTCGGCACAAAAAATATTCCATTTCGTATGTAATATTTTTTTAAATGTTTTTCCCGAAAACCTATCCACCGATCCCGTTTTTTTTTTCTGACCGAACCGAACCGAAGACGAAATTTCAGGGCGAGCGCCCACCGCTTTGCGATCCGGTGCGTTCCGATCCGTTTGCCGTGCCGCAACGCAAACGCAAGTATGGGTGCGCACACTGCTGCTAAAGAATCGTGCGTTTTGCCAGCTCTTTTTTTTTTAAATTGTTTTGTGGCTTGGTTATTTAGACCCGAAAATGTTTTGATAGGAATCGATTGGTTATAGGAATTTCAACTTTTTAATCGATGTTTAACGCTATTTATGAGACTTCGCCGTCCATCTGTCTGTCTGTCCATCACGAGGCTGTATCTCATGAACGTAGATAGCTAGAGAGCGGATTTTTTTTACAGATTATGTGTTTCTTTTAGCACTAAACAATAAAAAATACTAAAATATTTATATTAATATTTAAGGTCTCCGATCTCCAATACAGCAAACATTTTTGACGTTTTTTGGAACGGAACTCAAGTAAGATTTAATCCACTTTTCATGCTCCGATTGAGCTTAAACTTGGAATACTTATTTAACTGCAATGACAATACTATAAGATGGTATGCTGGACCTGGTGTGAAGGTAAAATCTCTAGGTCGTCATAGTATCAACTTCTCAACAAAAAAAAGTCCAAACCTCTAAGGGGTTTTTCCGTATACTGAGTACGAATTACATGAAAATTCGGCAATCCAATATGGCTGAAGCGCTGCAATTACAAAATTTCATGATGGGTATAGTTTTAGGGGTTTTTTTAGTACGCTGAGTACGAATTACATGATAATTTTGCAATCCAATATGGTCACCGGGCTGTAGTTACAAAATTTCATGATGGGTATCGTTTAAGGGGTTTTTCGTATGCTGAGTACGAATTACATTATAAAATTGCATTCCAATATGGACGTCGCGCCGTAATAACAAAATTTCATGATGCGCATCGTTTTTGGGGTTTTTTAGTATGCTGAGTACGAATTACATGACAATTTTGTAATCCAATATGGCCGCCGCACTGTAATTACAAAATTTCATGATAGGTATCGTTTTAGGGGTTTTTTAGTACGCCGAGTACGAATTACATGATAATTTTGCAATCCAATATGGTCACCGGGCTGTAGTTACAAAATTTCATGATGGGTATCGTTTAAGGGGTTTTTCGTATGCTGAGTACGAATTACATTATAAAATTGCAATCCAATATGGACGTCGCGCCGTAATAACAAAATTTCATGATGCGCATCGTTTTTGGGGTTTTTTAGTATGCTGAGTACGAATTACATGACAATTTTGTAATCCAATATGGCCGCCGCACTGTAATTACAAAATTTCATGATAGGTATTGTTTAAAGGGTTTTTTAGTATGCTGAGTATGAATTACATGATAATTTTGCAGTCCAATATGGCCGCTGCGCCGTAATCACAAAACTTCATGATGGGTATCGTTTAAGGGGTTTTTTGGCATGCTGTGTACGAATCACGTGTCAATTTTGCAATCCAATATGGCCACTGCGCCGTAATCACCAAATTTCATGATGGATATCGTTTAAGGGGTTTTTTGGTATGCTGAGTACGAATTTCATGACAATTTTGTAATCCAATATGGCCGCCGCACTTTAATTACAAAATTTCATGATAGGTATTGTTTAAAGGGTTTTTTAGTATGCTGAGTATGAATTACATGATAATTTTGCAGTCCAATATGGCCGCTGCGCCGTAATCACAAAACTTCATGATGGGTATCGTTTTAGGGGTTTTTTGGCATGCTGTGTACGAATCAAGTGTCAATTTTGCAATACAATATGGCCACTGCGCCGTAATCACCAAATTTCATGATGGGTATCGTTTAAGGGGATTTTTGGTATACTAACTACAAATTAAATGGTAATTTAGCGATCAAATATAACCGCCGCGCCGTAAAAACAAAATTTTATGATGCATATCGTTTTAGGGGTTTTTTAGTATGCTGAGTACGAATTTCATGACAATTTTGTAATCCAATATGGCTGCCGCACTGTAATTACAAAATTTCATGATGGATATGGTTTAAAGGGTTTTTTAGTGTGCTGAGTACAAATTACATTATAAAATTGCAATCCAATATGGCCGTCGCGCCGTTATAACAAAATTTCATGATGCATATCGTTTTAGGGGTTTTTAGTATGCCGAGTACGAATTACATGACAATTTTGTAATCCAATATGGCCGCTGCGCCGTAATCACAAAACTTCATGATGGGTATCGTTTAAGGGTTTTTTTGGTATGCCGTGTACGAATCACAAGTCAATTTTGCAATCCAATATGGCCACTGCGCCGTAATCACCAAATTTCATGATAGGTATCGTTTAAGGGGTTTTTTGGTATGCTAATTACAAATTAAAGGGTAATTTAGCGATCAAATATGGCCACCGCGCCGTAATATAAAAAAAACATAATCGGTATCGTTTAAGGGGCTTTTTCGTATGCTGAGTACGAATTACATAATAGTAGGATCTCGGACTCTGCCTGGGCGACATGCCGTGGACAAGAAGAGACGGCAACTCGTGGCGGATCTTGACCGGGACCTGGGTCATATTGCCCAATGGGGTTCAGACAACCTGGTCGAGTTCAATGCCGGGAAAGCACAGGCGTGTGCGTTTACAGCTAAGAAGTAGTAAGTAATAAGGGTAGATGGTACTTCACGCCACATCAGAGATGTCTAGTGTACAAGACGCAGATTCGCTCCTGCGTCGAATACTGTTCTCACCTTTGGGATGACTCTGCGAGGTACTTGCTGGACACCCTTGACGCTATGCAGAGACGTGCTATCCGAATAATTGGGTGTCCTGAGGTGACGGGAGGCGTAGAACTGTTGGCGCAGCGAAGAACCATACCATCCTTGGCTGCCTTTTAACGAATGTTTCACGGCGAATGTTCTGTGTAGCTCTTCAACCTGATCCCACCCTCTCCTTTCCGATTCCGAACAACGCGTACCGGGCAGAGATGCCACTCATACACAGTGGAGAGAATCTTCGCCAGAACAGAGCGTTTCAAAAGATCGTTCCTATGCCGAATTATAAAAACCTGGAACGACCTGCCCGCACACGTGTTTCCCTCATCTTACAACCCCGGGTTCTGTAAGAGGAGCGTGAAGAGGCTCATCACAAGACCGCTAACTTGAGGACCACTGTCAGAAGTGACCCTTAATCGCTAGATGCGCCACGGCTTTCCATCAGGCTAGTGGCGACGTCAATTTGGCGAGTTAAATATAAAAAAAAGTATTTTTAATTTAAGTTGTTTGATATATTATGTCAGTAAGTTCAGAACTTTTAACTTCCCTACTTATCATGTTTGTGAAAAAAAAAGTAGTTACATAGAATTTTATGTTTAAATGCGATTTTTGATACATTTGAACCCTCTTTGAAATCTTTGGTGAATAATAAGCACTTACTCACTAAAATCACATGTGCCCGATCACTGCACGGTCAGAAACCATGGGTAGGCCCTCAAAAGGATTTGCCAGGATTTCCCTTGACTACCATTGCGGCCTCTCCTAAGAGGTTAGAGTCTTTTCCTTTGACTGCCTCTGTGGCGCAGTTGGTAGTGATACCGCCTGAGGCGCTGGAGGGCGTGGGTTCGATTCCCACCGGAGACAAATATTTGTGTGACCCATAAATGTTTGTCTCAAGAGTCTGGGTGTTTCTATGTATAATTTGCATGCATTTAAAAACGTTGGGATCAGATAGCATTGTGTGAAATGTCCGCGAATATTTATATTTATTTATATATATTTTATATTATTATTTTATGTCTTTAGGGGTTGTTCGGGTGTTTAGCCGCTTGTTGGGACGATCGGCGCGCGTAAAACTTTCACGTCACGCTGCTTTATTGAACCTGCTTTTGTAAGCAGAAGGTGAGCGGTGGTGGACGGTGAGCAGCCCCCTCGCCGTCCTAAGGGCCCCGGTCATGAAGGCCGATAGTCTTGGGCGCAGAGAAGTCCACGGCGCCTTCATCGCAGACTGTGGAGTTCGGGGGGGGTGATGGCCTGATTGAAACTTTTTCCCACCCTGGTGGGACCTCGATTTTTCGAGAAGCAGGTTTCCAGCGCCTCTATGCGACATTTAAACAATGAGTCGAGAGGCATCGCTTCTAGGTTCTAAGGAGGGGTTCCAACTTGGAGAAATTCCATGCAGTATCCTCTTATTACTCTGACGGCTCCTCGTTCTCCTTCCTTGGGAACCTAATACGAGAATGCCGCTGTTCGACCCCCCCCCCCCCTTTCAGTTTTGAGATCACACTTTGGTAATGGTGTCGAAATTCCATCCGCTAATAAGTACTAGCCCCAGATACTTCATCAAGGGCTCGATACCGATGCTAATGTCCCCTACTTGTATGCTGGATCTATAATGTGGCTCTTCCAATGTCAGTAAAAGCACAAAGTCTCAGATTTGGGAGGGGTGACCACTAAACCCAACCGTCATAGAAGACTTCCAACGATAAAGCTATTCGGAGAATAAGCCCTCTGAAGCAGTCGTTAGATGCTGCGTTCCGATTTACTCCAATATTAAGATGGGCCACTATCAAAGGCCAGATGTGGCCCATGGGCCACTGTTCGAATATAGCGGCCTTAAACGATACCCATAATGAAATTTTGTAATTACGGCGCGTCGGCTACTTTTGAATAGCAAAACTATTATGTAATTCGTACTCAGCATACGAAAAAACCTCTTAAACGATACTTAGTATGATTTTTTTATATTACGGCGCAGCGGCCATATTGGATCGCTAAATTACCACTGAATTTGTTATTAGTATACCAAAAAACCCCTTGAACGATACCCATCATGAAATTTTGTGATTACGGCGCAGCGGCCATATTGGATTGCAAAATTGACACGTGATTCGTACACAGCATACCAAAAAACCCCTTAAACGATACCCATCATGAAGATTTGTGATTACGGCGCAGCGGCCATATTAGACTGCAAAATTATCATGTAATTCGTACTCAGCATACTAAAAAACGCTTTAAACCATACTTATCATGAAATTTTGTAATTACAGTGCGGCGGCCATATTGGATTACAAAATTGTCATGTAATTCGTACTCAGCATACTAAAGAACCCCTAAAACGATATGCATCATGAAATTTTGTTATTACGGCGCGACGGCCATATTGGATTGCAATTTCATAATGTAATTTGTACTCAGCACACTAAAAAACCCTTTAAACCATATCCATCATGGAATTTAGTAATTACAGTGCGGCGGCCATATTGGATTACAAAATTGTCATGAAATTCGTACTCAGCATACCAAAAAACCCCTTAAACGATATCCATCATGAAATTTGGTGATTACGGCGCAGTGGCCATATTGGATTGCAAAATTGACTTGTGATTCGTACACGGCATACTAAAAAACCCCTTAAACAATACCCATCATGAAGTTTTTTGATTACGGCGCAGCGGCCATATTGTATTGCAAAATTGACACGTGATTCGTACTCAGCATGCCAAAAACCCCTTAAACGATACCCATCATGAAGTTTTTTGATTACGGCGCAGCGGCCATATTGTATTGCAAAATTGACACGTGATTCGAACTCAGCATGCCAAAAAACCCCTTAAACGATACCCATCATGAAGTTTTGTGATTACGGCGCAGCGGCCATATTGGACTGCAAAATTATCATGTAATTCGTACTCAGCATACTAAAAAACCCTTTAAACCATACCTATCATGAATTTTTGTAATTACAGTGCGGCGGCCATATTGGATTACAAAATTGTCATGTAATTCGTACTCAGCATACTAAAAAACCCCTAAAACGATACGCATCAAGAAATTTTATTATTACGGCGCGACGGCCATATTGGATTGCAATTTTATAATGTAATTCGTACTCAGCATACGAAAAACCCTTAAAACGATGCCCGTCATGAAATTTTGTAATTTCGGCGCGGCGGCCATATTGGATTACAAATTATTATGTTCGTAATTGGTACTCAGCATACTAAAAACTCTTAACTGATCCATTAGCCATCGTCCATTACCCATCACCCGTCACCCATCAGATGACCCATCATATGATCATCTATCACCTATCAACCTTCACCTGTAAAATTTCCGCTACATCTATATGCTTGTCTGCCAATTTAGTAGTATTTAAAAAAAAATCGGCTAAGTGCGAGTCGCACACGCGCACAGGGGGTACCGTACGACCATTCTAAAGCCCAAATACCGCTTATCCTTTTTTAATTACTATTGTGACCTTCATCAGGACTTGGCACCATCATCAGACTTGGCTTACCAAATTTTATATTTTTGCCTTGTACGCGTCAACACGATTCTAAGGAGCCCAAACACTGCGGATTTATTTTATAATTAGTATGGTGAACTTCACCAGGACTTGGCTCCATCATCGGACTTGGTTGACTAAATATGATGTATTTGCCATGTACGCATCAAGACCATTCTATAGAGCCCAAACACTTATATGTCTGTATATTTAGTTATTTTCATGACCTTCACTTTGACTTGGCTCCATCATCACACTTGGTTTACTATCCTCCATGATCTTTTTACCATGTACGCATCTAGATCATTCAAAAACTCAAACGCTATGGGTTTATCTTTTTTAATTAGTATGGCGACCTTCATCAGAACTGTACTTCATCATCAGACTTGGTTCACCATCCCCTATTATATATTTGCCAAGTACACAAAAACACCTGTCTAAACGTCAAAACGCTATGGGATTATCTTGTTTCGTTGAGAAGTTTGGTACTATGGCGACCTTGAGGGTTCGCCTTTACACCAGGTCTAAAATACCATCATATTGTGCTCTCCCCGAAACTACAGATGTATTTTAAATTTCAGCTCATTCGGAGCATGAGAAGTGGGTCAAATCTTACTTGCAAAATTTGTACCCTACATACCTACTCACATACATAGCAGGTTAAAAAAAAGCTTGTTAAAAAAGTTTTAATTATAATAAAAATAATTTTCATAGTTGATTTTCATTTTTTTTCTAAACTTACCAATCATATAAAATAATTTCCTCGCTGTATAAGTATTTGTAATATAAAATCCTTGAAATCAAATTAAACTAACTAACTATACTGTTTGCAGACATGGGCATTGCTACGTCAAAGCCAATTATTAAAAAAAAAGAAGTCGCCGCAGCCAGCCGCCGCAAAAATTTGCGGCAGTCGTACGATTTTTTATCAGCAGTGTGCGCACTTCTATGTATCTCCATAGGTTACAGATTTGCGGCAAACGCAACGCACCGGAACGCAAAGCGGTGGGCGCTCGCCCTTAATGTCAAAGAGAAATTAATGTCAATGTCATTTCGTGCCATGCTTAATTTTTTTATTTCATTATTGTACGTACGATACGGCTTTTCAACTTTTCAGACTGTCAATCACTCAGCGTTTGTAAAACAGGCGGTACGGTCACAGACTTACACTTATTGTACGTCTGTGGGTACGGTATGCATGTAATCGCTGAGGAGTTCCAGCCCTTTATTTGTAGTGCTATAAAATACTTAGCTATTGAAAAAAAATTAGTTGTCTGTAAAGTCGGTTCACTGACGATCGATAGTTGAACGTGACAACTCAGTCTTAAATGGAACGCCTCAGAGAGAGATAACGCCGCATACGTCATATTTTTTTCGTGCGTGTGTGGGGTTCATCCCCAGGCACATTAATTAAACTCCTGGGTGCTGTTATAGGGTTTAATGATTTTACAGTAACACTAGATACGTTCTATTATAGTGATACAGTGGTAGTAATATTATTAGATGCTAATTGTATAGTACAGGTTTCGATAAATGCTCAGTCTGTCTGACAGATTGTTGCTAGTGAAGTGTCACTACCGAAAAAGGGCGCCACACCATACTGTCAAACACTAGTGGTGGGACTATCAATTCGCCACACCACCCCCCTACCGAGAAAGTTAACCATGTACAATAAAGAAAATAAAAAAATAATCTTGAAAAAAATCTTATAAATCTAATGTTTTTTTAAACTTAACCCGCCTGCCTGAGCGTGTGGTATAGGTAGGCGGCGTAGGTAATGGCAGCGCAGGTAATGAAGGTGTAGGTAATGGAAGTGTAGGTAATGGAAGTGTAGGTAAAGGAAGCGTAGGTAATTTATTTACGTCGGCGCCGTCAACGAAAGCAGGCTTCAGCCTGTCTACGCTTACGACCACTGGCTTCCCCTTAACCTCCAGTGTGTAAGTTTTACCATCATGCGAACGATCAAGCACTTTGTATGGGCCGGTGTAAGGTGGCTGCAGAGCCCTTCGAACAGTATCGTCCTTCAAAAAAACATGAGCTGCGGTTGAAAGATCTTTAAAAATAAAGGAAGCATGTTCTCCGTGTTTTGACGCTTGTATAGGCCGGATTGATGACATTTTGTGTCTTAACTGAACAACAAAATCAGCTGGGTCTTCGATTCTACCGGCTGAGGAAAAGGTTAGCTTTAATGTCTTCTTTGAATGCGGAACGCATCCCCAAGAGAACCATGGGAAGGGCCCTGACCCAAGAGTCTTCATGGCACATCAAAGCCGCTTTTAATTGGCGATGTACCCGCTCGATCATACCGTATGCGCAGGGGTGCTACGAAGTAGTCCTGATACGCCTAGTGGCGAATTGGCGCAAAAGTCGCTGGAATAAATCAGATTCAAACTGTGAGCCTTGATCGGTGGTAATAACGGACGGCACGCCAAACCTGGGAATCCATTCCCTAGTGAGCGTTTCAACTACTTCTTCCGCAGTAATGGAACGCATTGGCCAGACTTCTGGCCACCTGGCCACCCTATCGATGGCTGTTAAACAATAGCGATACTCGTTGCACACTGGCAAGGGACCTACAATGTCGACGTGAATGTGCAAAAAACGTCCGGATGGTGAATCAAATGTACCAGTAGGTGCAGAATTGTGGCGCGATACCTTGCTGCGCTGACACGCTTCGCAAGATCGAGACCAGGATCGGCAATCCTTGTTTACAGAAGGCCAAACGAAACGCTCTGTAACGAGACGCGTAGTGGCTTTGGCGCCTGGGTGGCTCAAGTTGTGTAGTTTGTTGAAAGTAGCACGACGGAAGGAAGGGGTCAAATAAGGTCGTGGCTTGCCGGTTGAAACGTCACAGTAGACATAAACATTTGTTCCAGGTGTGCAAACTCTGGTCAGGTTGAGGCCGGAACCCCCCTGTAACAAACTGCTCAACTCTGGATCTGTAGCTTGGGACTTGGCAAGAGCCTCACAATCGAGATCTGACGAGACAGCATCCACGTCGATTCGAGACATGGCGTCAGCGACGATGTTGTCCTCTCCCTTTATATACTGTATGTCAGTGGTAAATTGGCTTATGAAAGATAGCTGGTTTAACTGTGGCGGGGGAAGTTTTTCACGACGCTGGAGGAACGCATATAAGAGTGGTTTGTGGTCTGTAAAAATCGTCGCATGTTGAACCTCTAATATGTAACGAAAGTGCTGGACACTCTCATATATTGCGAGCAATTCTCTGTAATAAGCTGGCCACTGTGATTGTTGTGGTGTCAGCTTTTTGCTGAAGAAGGAGAGAGGGAACCATTGCCCGTCAACTTGCTGTTGAAGACAGGAGCCAACGTGGACCCCTGAAGCATCGGTAAACAAACCCAATCTGGCGTTGCCAATAGGTTGCCAAAACTCTCCTTACATGTTTTAAATTGCTGAAGCAGCTCTGGAGTCCAGGGAAAGGGTTTAGCTCCTTTGCTGTTAGTACAAACTAAAGCCTTGATCAGTGGGGCCTGGTACTCAGCAGCGCGAGGAACAAACCGGCGATAGTAATTCAGCATGCCAAGAAATCGGCGCATGCCTTGTACTGTTTCAGGTGGTGGGAAATTCAGCAAAGTCTGAATTCGATCCTGAGGAGGACGCGTACCGTCGCTGCTAATGTGGTAGCCTAGAAATATTACTTCAGCTGCGCCCAGAATACATTTAGAGGGGTTCACCACGACTCCATAATCTTGCAGGCGCTGGAAGAGGGTGCGCAGATGTTGCAAGTGTAGAGATTCATCTTTAGAGAACACCAAAATATCGTCTACGTAAGGGAAACAAAAATCTAGACCTCGTGTAACCTCATCAATGAAACGCTGGAACGTCTGTCCAGCGTTTCTAAGGCCAAAGGTCATAAATGGGAATTCGAAGAGGCCAAACGGTGTAGCTATAGCCGTTTTAGGAATATCCTCTTCAAACACGGGGATTTGATGATAAGCCTTAACGAGATCCAATGTGCTGAATACTTTGCAACCTGCAAGATTATGCGAGAAATCGTTAACATGACGAACCGGATAACGGTCGGGGACAGTCCTGGCGTTCAAGGCGCGATAGTCGCCGCAAGGACGCCAGCTGTTGTCCTTTTTTATCGTCAAATGCAGAGGCGATGACCACGCGCCTTTAGAAGGCCGAGCTATTCCGCATTTGATCATTTCCCGAAATTCCTTCTCGGCAGAAATCAGTTTCTGGGGTGCTAAACGTCGCGGTCGGCAACAAACAGGAGGGCCATCTGTGGTCTTGATGTGGTGCACTGTGTCATGCTTGACCACTCTAGGAAGGCCAGGTGGACGCACAATATCAGGGAACTCAGCTAAAACCTTGGTATAAATAGATTTTCCAGCCACTACTGCCCTCACGCTGGGTTGGTCCATATTGGCGATAGATGCGGTAGAAGATATCCCAGTAGTGCCGTCGACCAATTTATTACTGCGGCAATCAGGCAAAAGGTGGTAAAAGGCCAAGAAATCCGAACCGATAATGGCAGTGCTGACATCAGCAATAACCAATTGCCAAGAAAAATCACGACGTAACCCTAAATTTAGCCTGAGGTTAATTGTACCGAAGGTTTTAATGCAGCTCCCGTTGGCGGCGCTGAGGTTATAATTGGTGGCCTCTCTGCGCAAAGATAGCCAATGATGTGGAAAACAGCATAGATCTGATCCAGTGTCGATAAGAAATTGACGCTTGGTTACTTGGTCAGTGACGAAAAGGCGGCGACTGTCATTAGAACAATCAGCTGCCGCCGCTACTGATTGTTGTTCCCGTTTTCCTTCCAATCGCAGGGGCTGGTGCATCTGGCAGCCTTGGCCCCCCACCTTTTGTGGTACCAGCACTGTTTGCTATTACTGGGAGATCTTTTAGAAGAAGTTGAGCGGTCACGTGGGCGCCGGTGCTGCTGCCTGGAAAGTGCGGCCACTTGACAACTTACCTCATCCAATTGCTTAGCCAATGTGGCTAAGGTAAGTTCTGGAGGTCCAGCTGTGGTACAAACAGTCGGTGTTGGAGCTATCTCGGTAATTTTGTCAGCCAATTCTGCAATTTTATCAAGGCCCAAATCAGCTTGAGCTGCCAATATTGCCTGAGCTTGTTGAGGCAAGCGGCGCAACCACAATTGGCGGATGATGTTGTCATCAGAAAGTACTGACCCAGCTAGTGAACGAAGGTGACGGAGAAGTTGGGATGGTTTTCTGTCCCCAAGTTCTTCGTCACTAAGCAACTGTCTCACCCGCTTTTCCTGAGAAGTTGAGAGGCGCTGAATGAGCAGCTCTTTGAGCCTATTATATTTATCTTTTTCTGGTGGATTTGTTATTAAATCTTCCACTTCTCCTGCGAGTCTCTGGTCGAGATGTCCTATGACATAATTATATTTTGTAGTGTCCCGAATGATGTTGACTATTTCAAACTGTGCCTCTACTTGGGCAAACCAAATGTTTAGTTTGTCGGCCCAAAAGGTGGGCAATTTTAGGGACACTGCACTAATTTTGGCCTCTGCAGTATTCCCCAGCTGTTTTTGAAGTTCAGCATTCTCGGCGGATAGTTTTTCTAATTGTGCTTGGAGTTCTTGTTCTGTCATGATGAAATTATTTGTAAGCACCACCACACACCCAAGCAGTATAGAATATGGTAGAATTAGTAATGAATTGAGGTATAAATAAGTTACCTAAAATAATAGTGATTATACCTTGGTAAGCACCCAAATATTATGAATCCGGTTATACAAAAATAGATATTGAACAATTACAAGAATAATTATGGTGAACAAAACACAAGACTCACTATGATTTGAATATCAGTAAATTCAAATTAGCACCTCTCTATACACATAATCGCATAAAAATTAAAATTGTCTTTTCACTTTGTGATATAACAGAAATATTAATATAAATTTTAAAATATAACACTATTGGGATAAGGCTTACATACATTAATTAACCCTATGACCTCACTAGAATTTAAAGTCAATATTATTGTGTTAGTTGATAGTTCATTCACCAAGAAATGCTGCATGCATAAGTACACCGTTAGGCACCAAGGAAGACTTGTTTATAATGCACTGTTAAATTGTTACCAACTTCATGTAATGTGTTAATGGTAACCAAACATGTGTTAATAATAACCAGTAGGTACTAAATTAGATAGTAGATATGTCATTAAGGTGATTGTTTCACATGGAATCAGACAGTCACAGTTTATTATTGATATTATCACCAAAAATTAAAGATAACTTGCGTGAGGGAGTCCAGCACTATCCAGCGGTCATTGGCTATGCAAGGCACTTGAGAACATGAAGCACAATATTAACACCACATCAACACATGCACGGTCAGGAACCCAGAACCAGTGAGAGGATTCAACGCTTTTTTAGCTGCATAGGTACAGTAGTTATGTATAAACAGGACTGTAGAAACGCTGCGTGTTGAAAACTAGTGGATTGTTCCTTGCTTCAGGAAGACAAGTTGGGAATGTGTAACTGCAATTCATTCTTGAACCAGGGTCACCATTTTGTGGGGTTCATCCCCAGGCACATTAATTAAACTCCTGGGTGCTGTTATAGGGTTTAATGATTTTACAGTAACACTAGATACGTTCTATTATAGTGATACAGTGGTAGTAATATTATTAGATGCTAATTGTATAGTACAGGTTTCGATAAATGCTCAGTCTGTCTGACAGATTGTTGCTAGTGAAGTGTCACTACCGAAAAAGGGCGCCACACCATACTGTCAAACACTAGTGGTGGGACTATCAATTCGCCACACGTGCAGCTGGCTCCATCGAATTATAAGACGTTGTCACGTCAAAAAATAACAAATAGGTACACAAGTTGCCCCTTCAATTTTTTTAAAGATTCGCTCGATTGCTCTAAGTTGCCATCATCAGATTCTGGTTTGGCTGCCTCTGTGGCGCAGTCGGTAGTGATACCGCCTGCGGCGCTGGAGGTCGTGGGTTCGATTCCCACCGGAGACAAATATTTGTGTGACCCATATATGTTTGTCTCAAGAGTCTGGGTGTTTCTATGTATAATATGTATGTACCTATTTAAAAAAAAAGTATAAACGTATTAATATCCGTGGTCTGATACCCATAACACAAGCAGGTTATTCCTTGCTTACTTTGGGATCAGATAGCGTTGTGTGAAATGTCCAAAAAAAGGAAAGGAAAGGAAAGGAATGGTTTCCTTACTGTGGGATACTTGTGAATATTCCCACATTCCCACCAAAAAAATATTCCATCATTAAAATCGGTTGGATAACGACAAAGTAATCAGCGAATCAACATAATAGAAATATACCTACGGTCAAATTCAGAAACCTCCACCTTTTTTGAAGTCAGTTAAAAATAGTTATTAAGTAGGTACCCACCTACCTTAGGTTACGTCCGCACAGGCAGGCGGCTTGCTTGGCGCCTAGAGCCTAGAGGCTTGCATCCTGGCTACTTGCTAGGATACACGGTGGCCGCACTGAAAGGTGGTTTGCGTGGGGGGTCGCTAGTTGCCTTGGTCATTTGCTTATCGGCACGTTGACGAAATGTCACTTTCAAAAATAGCTTGACGACTTAACGACTATCATTTTACTGGCAACCGGGACCAACGGCTTCACGTGCCTTCCAAAACACGGAAAAGCTCGCAAATAAATGTCACAAAGTGGTCACGAGACGGTCACCCATCCATGACCAGCCACAGTAAATGTTGCTTACTACAGTGATCGTTTACAGAACACTGAATCCGCGGGGCCACGAGCGCTTCATATTGGGCTCATGACATAAATAAGTTACAGTCAAGTCATGGGGAGTTTACTGGTTTGTAGTTATAAGCAATTGCGTAATTTTAAAAACATACTTATCAGCCGAAGAACGACTAGTCGTTACATTACGGTAGTTAAGTGAAACTCTAGATACATATTATTTCCATTTATGATATGATTAATATTTCGTCCATTCTTTTCTTCAAAAATATTTAAAAAAAAAATTAAACCGCCTTCAAACAAATCCTGAAAAATATTTACTTATCACAAAGTATATGTAATGGCACCAACTTCAATATTATATTGAGTAAAATCTGATAAATCAAAATACATATTATGTACTTTGTGCTTAATTTTTTATTATTATTTTTTTCAATATTTTAAGTGACGGGTGGGCCGAAAAAATATCTATCTAGGTGTAAAGTTCTCATTAATACAAATCAATCAAGCCCAAACATAAGGTAACTGCTGTAAATCGTTAAGAAATTCCATCGAATGTCTTTCGGTCCCATCATCAGATCGACTCCAGACCTTCATTGAATTGTAGTATACATTAAAGCAATTATTTAAAAAGTTAACAAATGCACTAGTTGTCCCTACATTATTCGGAGGTTGCCCTCGATTTCTCCTGGATCCCATCATCGGATCCTGACCTGGTGAAAATGGGACCACCTCAGAAGTAAACCCTATTCACAAAAAGAAAAAAAATTAAATCCGGCTATAATTGACGGAAATATCGGTAAACATGAAAAAAAAAACATGCAGACGAATTGAGAACCTCCTCCTTTTTTGAAGTCGGTTAAAAATGCCTCGCGCCTGGCGACAAAAAACCAACAGGTTTGTTTACTTGGATACACGCTAAGCGACTAACTAGGCGCCAAGCGCGCAGTGCGGCCGGTCGCGAACATTCAAGTATGTTCGTTGTACTAAGCGACTCGCTAGGTGACTCGCTAGGCGCTAGGCGCCAAGCAAGCCACCTGCCTGTGCGGACGACGTAACCTTACTGATTTTCGAAAAGCGTTCGTGCCACCCTGATCAGCGTTCTGTAGACGATCTGTAGCAAGTAACAAGTAACTTTCACTATTGAATGGGTGACCACCGAGTAACGACTTTTTGACATTTTTTGCGATCATTTCCGTGCTTCGGAAGTCGTTAAGTTAAGAAGTTGGTCCCAGTTGCCAGTAAAATGGCAGTCGCTATGCCCACTATATTGCCTTTGGTGTCTTCCAATTTTTCAATAACCAGCAGCCAGTTATAGTCGATTTCAACGTGGCAATAGTGAAAAACATGTGGGATAAATTCTAAAAAGATGAAATGGAACACATTTCATTTTTTTTTAATTCTTCCCACATATATTATTTAAAATGTCTATGCCTACCCCTTCGAGGCTATAGGCGAGCGTTATGTATTCACTGACTTTATTATGCACAATATACAGACTGTAATATTCGGAGCGGTCAGTGTGGACAAGTCTGTAAATATAAGAAATATAAAGATCTGGAGACATCGATTTTAGAGAAAAGTAGAGCTGCGTACTTCGTTATTACCCAAACTGTACATAAGAAACATTAATCTTTGCCATATAATCCAGAAATTGCATTAAGGCGAAGTGCAATTGTGTCTCAAGCGATTCGGAGGGGGTGAAGCAGACGCAAGATGTTCGGGACGCTCCGTGCGACGGAAACGTTTTCGCGCGTTAACCCGTTCACTGCGCAATTGAAATCATTGACAGAAGTACAAGTTTACATAACAATTTTTTTCGCCCTGTTTAGATAAACCTCTTTAGATCTTCTACTCGTGAGCAACTACGTAATTGATTTTGATGCATTTTTTATCACTAACATGTAATGAAATTCATTTTCATAATAAGAATAGAACATAATATATTTAAGAAGTACCTACTTCAATTTATTTTTTTACCTGTGACGATTTTTGCCAGGTTTATTGAAAAAGTAAGAATCTGCTGCCCCTATCCTTTGTTTATATTTTTTGGTACTTCCTGAAAAGGAAAAAGGAGGGTTCTGTACAAAAAAAGACTGAAAAATTTACCTGTATGGGAGCCCTCCTTAATTTTTTTTCTGTTCTTAGGATTCGAAAATTTCAAATGCCTAGCTATTGCAGTGGTGCATAAGATGACAGATAGATAGTCTCAGTAATAGGGTCGCGTTATTACAGATTGTTTATACTGTTGGCACTTGGTGGAACCTGCAGCGCATATTGAATAACCACCACTTGTACTGTTTTACAGCATTTATTTACTCTACACCTGACCGCCTTTGCCTCTTAGCATTTTCAAAAGGCAATACTTTCTCCTCGTTCCATTTTTACCCTTTGGATACGGAACTGTAAAAACGGCCGAGGTTCAAGTTGGACTGGCACACTGATGAGTATTTCGTAACAAAAAAAAACGCCAGAAGATTACGTTGTATGGGAGTAACCTTATTTTTTTCTTTATCTAGTGTTATTATAGTCGTTACAGCGGTAGCAGAAACATATCTTTGAAATGTATTACTGCCTAGTTCATGAGATACAGATGAACAAACGGACTTCAAAGTCTCAGTAATAGGGTCCCGTTTGGCTAAGAAAACGAAGAATATACAAAAACGAATATTGCTATTTGCATATATGCAAGGGTGTAAAGGAATAAATTTCGATACTGGTTATTTAAACTAGACTAGGCTTTAGTCCCGTCCAAATGATTACCATTTCCTAAATTAAACATTCTACGTTTCACTTCGCATAGCTATTGCCCGCAGCTTCAGCTGTGTAGAATTCTGTTCGCGTTCCCTACTACCAATGGGTCATATCCAGGGATAAAATAGCCTTTATGCTATTTTCTAAATTATCTTACTTCTTACTTAATCTTATAAATGCGAAAGTTTGTGAGTGTAGATGTTTGTTACTCTTTTACGCTCTAACGGCTAAACGGATCCGTTTTTACAGTTCCGTATCCAAAGGGTAAAAATGGAACGAGGAGAAAGTATTGCCTTTTGAAAATGCTAAGAGGCAAAGGCGGTCAGGTGTAGAGTAAATAAATGCTGTAAAACAGTACAACTGGTGGTTATTCAATATGCGCTGCAGGTTCCACCAAGTGCCAACAGTATAAACAATCTGTAATAACGCGACCCTATTACTGAGACTATCTATCTGTCATCTTATGCACCACTGCAATTTAGTACAGGAATAACACATAGGTCCCTTTTTATCCCGGCAATCAGTTCCCACGGAAAGCGGAAACGGGAACAAAACTAGTTGCGGGCAGAGCTGCGGGGGTCATCTAGTGTATAATATGTCCAGAAATACATTGCAGTCTGGAAAAGCATAAAATAATTATAATAGGCCACCAATTACAGCCAGATCTGCTCAACCGTTGGAACGTGATTTTGTCACTAACATCTTCACATACTTTCATATATCATAATTACATAATTCGTAAGTCATATTAAATCATCAGGCCTTTTCAGTAACATATATTCACAAAATCTGCTTCTAGCGCTTAACATATAGGTACCACTATCCATTGAACATTGAATTACTATTTTACATTATGGCTTAAAAACAAAGTTAGGGTTGTATTGACTGTATCGGGTTGTATGTAAGCTGTTTATTTTCAGTTCACTGTTGGTTAAAATTCAAACTGAGGTGACGGGAGGCCTCTAACCGTTTTGGCGCCGCGAAGAACCATAGCGTCCTTGGCTGCCTTCTATCGAATGTATCACGGCGAATGTTCTGAAGAGCTCTTCAACCTGATCCCACCCTCTTCTTTCCGATCCCGAACAACACGTGCCGGGCAAAGATGACACTCACACACAGTGGAGAGAATCTTCGCCAGAACTGAACGTTTCAAAAGATCGTTCCTCTGTCGAACTATAAAAACATGGAACGACCTGCCCGCACACGTGTTTCCCTCATCTTACAATCCCAGGTTCTTCAAGAGGAGCGTGAAGAGGCACATCACAGGGCCGCCAACTTGAGGACGACTGTCAGAAGTGGCCCCCAATCGCTAGATGCGCCACGGCTTTTCATCAGGCTGGTGGCGACGTCAATTTGACGAGCTAAATATAAAAAAAAGAAACTCATACTTACAACTTCAAATTCAATACCTATATCAACTACGACGTAAGAGTTTGGTAAAGTAAGACTACGAGAATATCAACAATACGCAATACGTGCCTTGAAAGCTGTAATTTTGGATAGAAGTTTAATTTATTATATACTCAATTAAGGTTTATTCCTACTGTTATATTGTAAATTTAGGAGAATTGGCCCACTGATTTATCAGTCATTACATTGATTTTACTTAAATATTAATTTAAATAATGTACATGTTATACGCTCGGTCAGGGCGTCACATACATGAGCGCATTTATAGGTGAATCTTCTGGACTTATCTATTATGTGGCATCAGGCAAACTTTGTATTGGAAAGTATGAAAACGTTACTTTAACTTATATAATACACCAAAGAAACTTCCCCAAACAGATGCGATATTTTTACGCTCTTGAGCTTAAGCCTTGAATACTTCCATTTTTGGTTTTTTTTATTACCTATTTTCGTTACTAACGGCAGCGAATTACGTCAGCGGGCGTGACAAAGTTGTATACGGGTGTCCTCAACGAAGCCTGTCGGCTGACTGAGCGGGCTCTGTGAGGTGGCTGATAGCGGCAAAATGCACTCCCGCTCAACAAAACATTTTTTTTATTAAAGCAATATGTTTTTAATTAATAAATAACTGCATAGGACCTCGAGGTAACTTATTAGGGACATGGAAATAAAAAATTTGTGTGGTACATTATATAACTACTGAATGAAATTGATTATAGTCAAGGCGGTCACAGGTAAATTTACAGATTCGAGGGAACTTTGGGATTATTTTCTATCGAGCCGAATTTACTCAATCGTGTTTTGGAGAGCTGACATCCCTAGTCAATATACTTAATAATAATTATCCATTTAAAAAATTGTGAAATCTTTGTTAACACCGTTGCCAAATTGGTTCGAAATATGTCAAAATTATGTATTTTGAGTCCCACTTCACCTTAACTAGCCGACCCTCGCAACTTCGTTTACGTTACATAAGGTGTATAAAAGGAGAGGTATTTCTTTATCAAACTCATTGGAGAGAGTGAAACTGCCCTGTTGGCTTAATCATTATTATTAATAAACAGAAGCGTTTAAAGATTAAGTCAGTAAGTAAATATATTTATATTATCTGTGCTTTTAAGGATTAAAAAGAAGAAAAGAAATAGTGGCAAAGGCACTTGTGCCTAGAAGCAAATTTGCTCGCATGCAAAACGAGAGAGAGTGCAATACATTTATATAACAAAATAAATAAATAATATATCTATTTATTCTAATACATATTTTGAAGTTAAGTCAAAACTGATTGAATCGATAAAAAGCCTTTCATATGAGGAAACCGAAGCGTTTGTAAAACATGAATAAAATCTATTACTACACACACACACACGCACTTAAACACACACACACACACACACACACACACACACACACACACACACACACACACACAGACACACACAGAGACACACACATACACACTTATTCAGAACTTAATCTTTAATATACTAGTAAAAACCAGATTTTTTACTGTTACTATTTAAATAAAAGTGCAAAATGTATGTGAAATAAATGCAAGATATCTGTTTTATAAACACAGTCTATTTCTCTGTTAAAGATAGTTTAAGTCATTAATTACATATTATGATGTGGAGGAGCGGAGTCTCCTGATACAGGCATATATTTGCTTAAAAGGATTCACTGGTTAAGGAAAGATGTAACTTTTATATGACAATAAATAATAATTATTATTATATGACAATAAATTATTATTACTTATTATATTATATATTAAAATAAGCCCTTGCACAGTTCGGGAATCGAACCCGATCGTTTTGGGAAATAAAACTTTTTATCGGCCGGTTAGAGACTTGTTAAATGATAACTTCCCCCAAAATTGATTAGTACAAACGACCGTATCAAGTAGCCCGCGGGATCACTTAGAATGAACTTAAGAAAACAAGCTTCTACATCATCGTGAAGCGCTCGTGGCCACGTGGACTCAGCGTTCTGTAGGTAAACGATCATTGTAGTAAGCAACTTTCACTATGGTCAGTCCTTGGATGGGTGACCATCCATGTGACCACTTAGTGACATTAATTTGAGCGTTCCGGTTGTCAGTAAAATAGCAGTCGTTAAACCAAGTTGAAGGTCTTTTTAAGCGGCTTGTATTATTTCAACAGCAGGCAGTCACAACCTGCACCTGTCCATCTCAACACGGCAATACGGCTCACCACCTATTACGTGAGACAAATTTTAAAAAGGTGAAATGTGGGCATATAATATGCCTCTACCTACCCCTTCAGGGATAAAGGCGTGACCATTTGTATGTATGTATGTACATCATCGAGGACCTAAAAGCAGCCCTAGAGTTCATTTTAATGTAAATTTACCACTTAAAGATACACCTTAAGAGCTTGTCTGACCCTAACCAAAACGCATGATTCACTGCCGCTACCCCCGAGCCCCTCTGCTACAGATCGCGCGCCATATTCACGCAGCGCGGCGCCGCCCGCCGCGTCAGTCGGTGACAGATTACGATAGTAACGCAAGTAGGGGCGGATCACAACGCACTGGCGAACAATGAATAGAATGGAGTAGATATTTTGTGTGAATAGTTTTACTCAGTTTTTAGTTTTATAGTTTTACTTTTTTTTAAATTGACCGTATTATACTACTTATACCTAAAAATAGGAGGAGATTTTTATAGAACTTTAAAATGAACAATTTCGCAATACACAATTTTTATGTACTTAACTTTAATTATATTTACTCAGCGCACGCAACGTATACTCTCAAAAGTAAATAAATTTTCCCGTTTTCGAAACTTTATTCATAGTTGCTCCTATTCGTTGAAGTGTAATGTTATAAACCATCCTCGACAAACGGACTATCGAGCACCCAAACTCCGATACATCATTTTGTGGATCACACAAATATTCGGCCCGACCCCAGAATAAAATCAGGGCCTCAGCGCGGCCATCGTTTATACTACCGAATGCACCACCGCATCAAGGCGAATTATGAAGAACGAATAATCCTTTTTTACTGTAAAAGAACAATGATGAAAAAGATACTATCTATCTATCTACCTTCACGCCTTGCGGGGTAGGCAGAAAGAACCGAGCGCCACACGGCACGGTCCATACACACCTCACTTGCTTCTTCAACTTTCATTTTTCTTTTCATGCATGCACGTCGGTTCCTTCGGCTCTTGACACCACCTTCAACTAACACACGATTAATTTGGTCGTGGTAGGTGTGTCGTGGCCTTCCCCGACTCCTACGTCCATCCACTTTCGCGTTGTATATCTGTTTTGTCATTCTTTCATCTCCCATTCGCTCCACATGCCCGAACCATCGTAGCATGTCCTTCCTTACTTTAACACCGACACTCTCTTCCAGACCAACTCTCTTTCTTACATCTTCATTCCGAACGCGATCTGCGAGCGTTACTCCGCAGATTTTGCGTCGCACGCATCTCGACCACGTTTATTCTACTTTAATGCGTTTCCTGCCATACCTAACTCTCGCTTCCATACATTAGCGTAGGTATCAGCACCGCACTGTGTACCGCGAGCTGGGCCTTTTGACTTAGGGTTTTGGTACCCAAAAGTTTGCCCAACGCTCCATTCACTCTATTTCCCGCAGTTACCCTCCTTTCTACATAAGTGGTGTACCGTCCATCCCTGCTTAATGCACATTCAAGATATACAAACTTATCAACCTGTTCCAGCACTACATCATTTACAATTATCCTGGCATTCGTTCTGTCCTCTTCTCTTTCGAATACCATCACTTTCGTTTTAGTCGCGTTCAAATGTAAGCCTCTATTAGACTATCATCTTTCATCGCTGTGACTAGAGACTGTAGTTCTAATGGCGATTCGGCTATGAGCAAGTCATCATCTGCATACAGCAAACAGTTCACAACCCTCTCTGACGCCAATGTTGACGTCAGACCAGGGAGACAGGCTGCCGCCCACCCGCACACATGCCGTACATCCCACATATGTAGACTACACAGCACGAAGCAGCGCACCATCAATCCCAAATCCTGGCAAGATGATGAGATAAGACGTAATCCAAACACGCTTTCTTCTTTCTTGCTACGCAGGATTGAACGTCTGCATCCCACCAAGCATCACCTTTCGAATGTTCATGTCTCTTTGCACTCCCACATGCTTCTTTTGCACTATCCACTACACTTTCTTTCATAATATTCCAGCATTCATCCACATCTAAGTCGGAAAGGCTCGAGTTTGCAAGCCTTTCACTGACTAAGCCTACATACATACTCCTTACGCTTTCATCTTCCAGTTTTTCACTCTTTATCCTTTCAAAGTCTCCGAGAGGGACACGCACTCGCCAGTGCCTCCACTTCTTGAAAAGACTGAATGCAGAAAAAGATACTAATAATACTATTTTTTTTACGTGAGATAAAATCCATTATGAGTGCTATGCCGGACTCCTACCGACTAAAAAACCTCACGTAACGCCCAACAGCCTATGGTTGGGAGCCCCGGGTAAGCCCCCGGAAGGATGTTCCAGGACTTCTAACAGACCTACGGCCACAATTGCGGCCTCGCCCAGGGGGCGGTTCGGGTGCTATATACCGCGTCTTTGGGGGGTTTCGGGTGTGATCCCGCTTCTAAGGGCGTGTGTGAACTTCTTACGTCACGCTGCCGTCATGGGCCTGCTTCTGTAAGGACAGTGAGTAGCCCTCTCGCCGTCCTCAGGCCCACGGTCATGGAGGCCGATAGTCTTCGGCGAAGACATATGGCCGATGCCTAGGCACCAACTGCGGAACTCGGGTGGGAAAGTTTTCTCCCGTACCCGCCCCACCGCCTCTTTCAAGAGCATAACCTGCTCGCAGAGAGAGGCGGCGCAGTCCCACTTACTCCCGCTGGAGAGCATGGCTCGCACCATTGTCTCGAGCGAGAGAGTATCCAAGTCCAGACCCACCACGAGGACCTGGCGCTGTTGCGCCCAACAGCATCATCATTCAGTAAAAACTCATTTTTCTTTCATTAGTACCTTCAATAAAATGATTATTCTTTTATGTGAATCAACAAGTATTTTTAAACAATAAATTTGTTTTGAAAATATCACCGGCAATTTTCTACTATTAAATCGAAAGCCTAAAGACAGTGTTATATTTTAAAGATTTTTTAAAATACTTACACTGTCTTTAAATTTGTACTTGAATTAGCCGACTCCATTGTTTTATGTTCCGTGCAATTACTTCCGGCACCGACTCGCTCACACAGGAGTGCCGCCACTACTAGGAAGTAGTGGCGGTTTCTGGGTTTTGTATGACATTTTTAGGGTTCCGTAGCCAAATGGCAAAAACGGAACCCTTATAGATTCGTCATGTCTGTCTGTCCGTCCGTGTGTCACAGCCACTTTTCTACGAAACTATAAGGCCTATGGTGTTGAATCTTGGTAAGTAGATGTATTCTGTGAACCGCATCAAGAATTTTGTATAAAACGAGAAAAAAGCAGTTAATTTTGGGGTCCCCATACTCAGAACTGAAACTCATTTTTTTTTTTCATCAAACCCATACGTGTGGGGTATCAATAAATAGGTCCCCAAAAATGCTATTGAGGTTTACAACATGTTTTTTTTTTCTAAAGTGAATAGTTTGCGCAAGAGACACTTCCAAAGTGGAAAAATGTGTCCCCCCCCCCCCCCTCCTCTAACTTCTAAACTAAGAGAATGATAAATCTAAAAAATATATATAATGTTCATTGTCATAAAATCTACCAAAGAAAATTGGTTTGAACGAAATCAAGATGGTAGTTCTTTTTTTTTTGAACGTCATATACCGCAATTTTCGCCGAGAAAAATCACTACCACTGCGAACATCAATGAAAGTTACAACGAACCACACGAACTTTTATATTATGTTACTTGCTGCTACGGAACCCTTCATGGGCGAGTTCAACTCTCACTTGGCCGGTTTATTATTATTGTTCCTAGAAAGCGTCCAGTTCAATTAGGCAACCTATCGGACTTGGGGTGGTGAGACAGCAGTCGCTCTCAACTTTGCCAATGGGGATGAAAATTCAATTCATAGCTGCTGCTCCTGGCAGCCAATAAAAGCTGCGTCGGGTTTGAAATATGGTTGGGCTTGAAGGCAGCTGGGCAGTTGCTAATATGCAGAAAAGGTCTGGGCCCCATGAAGATCTTCTAGGCCCAAGCCGACGTCACTTGAAGCAGTGCAGGTGCTGACCAACGAACGAGGTCCTGGTACAGGCATTCCGTAACGCCATTGAGAACTCGGATGATTCTCGGTGGCAACAATATCGAGGAGATAATATGCCAAATCATACCGACCTAGGTTCAAAAGTAACACCCCAGTTTCTACAAGCCATCGTGAAGAAACTAAGTAAGATGAAGAAAATTTATATCGAATAGTAAACAATCAATACGGTTCTTAGCTTTTTATTTCTTTCATTCTACGAGCGAAAAACGTTTTTTATGTTCGTTCGTTTATATGTATAACTTTTATAATTAGTGCCATTTATTATTTACACAAATTAAGATTTTATGCACCTACAGTCCCCCCCCCCCAACTTTAGGAATTCAAAAGCTTTTTAATCGATCTATCGATGTCGTAATTAGTGTTGCCAGGTCCTATCAGCTAAAAATCGGTACAAAGGGTAAAAATAATCGGGACTTAGGGTTTTAAATCGGGACAAAATAAAAAACCAGCCAAGTGCGAGTTGGACTCGCGCACAATGAAGTTTCGTACTAAAAATCGGCAAAAAAAAATTTGTTGTGGGGTTTAACGGGGGGGGGGGGGGGGAAGCTAAATTTAAAATTCTGATTCCTTTTTTTCTGATTTTAGTATTTTTTGTTATATCGGCAACATTTGTGAAAATTTCAGCGGTTTGTTGCGATTTCTTGTTCGATAGTTCAAAGTTGGTTCTTGTCTAAAATGGTTCTTGGCTAAAATGTATCTAAATACATTTTAGAAATCAACAACTCACTTCTTGAGTGATAAAGGTATTCTACTAAAATTTACTCAGGAAATTACAGGCCAACACCTGTCTTAGATTATAGAAATCGACGCCCATATTGAAACTCATATAAACGCTCGTTTCATGATTGTAGCCCTAACCGTTTTACCGGAACTCCTCCATGGGACCTGAAAGCGAGAGCCCTGGTGTCATTGTTTAAATGGCGCAAGAAGCCACTGGAGCTGGGCCATAGGCCTGCGCCCCGGGAAATCGGGGCTCAGTGGTCCCATCTCTGCCAGAAACCATAGAGTCTTGAAAGATGCGACTTGAGCAACCAAGATGGGGAAACGCCACATCAAGGTGATCAGACCGGTCATGGATGAGTGGCTGGAGACGAGCTATGGCAACCTCTCCTACCTGTGGCGAATACACCGGGATACCACAGTATAGTGCCAGCACTGACCGCAGCGAGCACATATCGCTCCATACATTGGTGGAGTGCGCCAGATCCTCGTAGACATACCTACTTTCGCTGTGAAAGGTGCAACCTGAGCAACCAAGATGGGGAAACGCCACAATTAAGGTCATGGACAAGTGGCTAGAGACGAGCTATGGCAACTGCTCCTACCTGTTGTTACAGATGATTATCGAGCACGTGTGCTTCGGCAAATATCTGTGGCGGATACACCAGGAGACCACAGCGTAGACGACATACTTTGCTGAAGACGTACGAGCTATGATCTCCAGCGGGAAGAAGTGAAACGCAAGCGCCGCCGCATCTTTCTGCAAGCAAGTTTACGGAAGTTACTCGGCGCGTCCAGCGGCCTCGAGGACTGATGTTGAAGAAAGGAGATGGCAACTTGTGGCTGATCTCGACGGGGACCTGGACCGCATTTCACAATGGGGATCCTCGAACTTGGTTGAGTTCAATGCCCGTAAAACACAGGCGTGTGCGCTTACAGCTAAAAAATCCCCTTTCCTACCGTTACCCTCTCTTCAGAATACGACGATTCCACTTGGAGATAATCTGGACATCCTTGGCATAGACGTCCCGCCCGAGCTCAATCACAAATACTATATTGAGCGATGTATTGGGCTAGCCTCGAGAAAACTAGGAGTCCTAAACAAGGTGAAGCGGTTCTTTACGCCAAACCAGAGGTGTCTGCTGTACAAGACGCAAATACGTCCTTGCGTCAAATACCGCTCTCACCTTAGGGACGACTCCGGGAGGTACTTGCTTGACGCGCTGAACTCTATGCATCGGCGAGCTATTCGCATTATCAACTGCCCTGAGGTAACGGAAAGTCTGGAGCCATTGACGCAGCGAAGAACTATTGCATCTTTGGCTGCTTTCTACCGTATCTATCACGGTGAGTGTTCTGAAGAACTCTTCAACCTAATCCCACCCTCTCCTTTCCGATCCCGAACAACGCGTGCTGGACAGAGGTGCCACTCTCACACAGTGGAGAAAATCTTTGCTAGAACTGAACGATTCAAAAGATCGTTTCTCTGTCGAACCATAAAAATCTGGAACGACCTGCCAGCGCACGTGTTTCCCTCCTCTTACAATCCTGGGTTCTTCAAGCGGAGCGTGAAGAGGCACATCATAGGGCCGCCAAGTTGAGGGCCGCTTTCTATAGTCTTACAGACTGCGACGGTGGCCCCCAATCGCTAGATGTTGCTGTGGCTTTCCATCAGGCGGCGGCGGCATCATTTTGGCGAGCTAATTAAAAAAATGAAAAAAAAATAATAAGTACATAGCAGGTCTTGTTCGAAAAAGAGGCAGCGGGGAGAGAGCGGGAGGCTCCACGACCGGGGGCCTGAAGACAACGAAAGGGCTGCTCGCCGTTCTTACAAAAGCAAGCTCAAAACGACGGCGTCACGTAAGAAGCGGGATAACATCCCAAATCCCAACCAACCCCCTAAAGACGTGGGATAGTACCCGAACTCCTAGGTGAAGCCGCGGTGGTAACCAGTCTATCGGGAATCTTAGTTCCTGGGGCTCTCGGCCGTGGGCAGTGGTAGGGAACGGTGTGGTTTCCGATGTGGTCGATAAGAATCTAGCATTGCATCCATCAAGGATTTCCAAACGTAAATAAAAAATGCCAACCAATGCCAAAATCGCTAATAACTTCCTTTTTCCTTCGCTTCATCCCTGAGGGGTGAAATTTCTAAAAACGGTAAAGCTTCCGGTTTCATGGCTGTCCTTTTTTGAAATTGCCTAAAAGATGAACTCTTAATTTTATGTGTTAATAATGTGTAACTTTGGAATTTTGGTGTTGTTATCTATTTCGGGACAAAGTTGTTATATACCTAGATTGTTTTACTCTAAAGACTGACTTAAAAAAATTCTGCCTCAGTGTATTTAATCAATAGACAGTTACACCCCCTTAGTTACTTAGTTAGGAAATACGTTAAAAATTCCTTCATATGGGATCTGGCGACTCACCACAACCATTTACATTACATCACAAAAATAAACAACTTTCCAATGACGAGTCAATGATATTCATAAAAATTTTGATCCCTTAATTTAACATCTTAAAAGGGTAGAAATAAAACAAAAACATAAGACATATCTATCTTAATTTTGCGGAAAGGCCACTTTTAAAATGTTGACTTTTAGTTTTAATGTAGGTAACCTTTAAAACTGTAAAGAAGGGCTAGTTTTGGGGGTTTAAAATCTAAAACACGTTCATTTATTTTTATTGTTGAATTTTAAGATCTACAAGAATTAGGTTATTTCTTTCGTACAATACATAACTTGCCACCTCGTTTCAACCCGAATTTCGACGAATCTGCTATGGATATTTACGTCAGAAAAAAATATTAGTTACTTTCCAAATGTCATGTTTATATCTTTTGTATTTTATATTCTTTTGTATGAGTCGGCTAGGCGTTGATGATTAACCCCACCCAGTTTTTTATACAGTTTAAGTAGATGATTGACTAATCATGATGTTAATACATAATTATTCTTGGTTATCATAAATCGGGACATTTAGCGTCCCGATCAAGTACAAATCGGGACGCGTCCTCAGACCCTGAAAATCGGGACGTTCCGCCCAAATCGGGACACCTGGCAACACTAGTCGTAATTGAGCATTGTGTGACGCAATCGGGCATAGGTCCGCTTCCTACAAGGCGCGCAGCCAGACTAAACGTAATCGGTAAAGGATAGCGCATACAGATTTCGCGAGGAAAGAAAGAGAGAGAAGGTTTGGAGCGCGTTTAGCGAAATGATGTGAAAGCTAAAAATCAGATAATTACAGATAAAAAGAAAACTATTATAAATATTAAAAAAACCGACTAGTGTAAATGAAGTTTTTAGTATTGTCTTTCTTATACATTAAAAATAATATCTAAATAATAGATAATTATAGAGATCCAGCCTAAAGTTTAACTAAAACGATGTGTTTTCAAAAATTAAAAGTATCGAGGTTTTTTTTAGTAATCGTGTTTTCAGGCTAGTAGATCTTTAGTTCATGAACTGAAGTTGCTTGTGTTGTAATGTTAGTTCATTAGACCTCAGGAGTCCTGAGATCTAGATCAAGATAATAGTCTATTTGGCGTCATACGTCCTCTTAAACGAGTTGAATCCTACTTCCTACTATCCTACTTCCTACTAATATTATAAATGTGAAAGTTTGTGAAGATGTTTGGATGTTTGTTACTCAATCACGCTCTAACGGTTGAATGGATCTGGCTGAAATTTGGTACAAGGATAGAGTATAGTCGGGAATAACACATAAACTACCCACTTATTTTTTTTTTAATATTCAGCTCTGCAAATTAACGTCGCCACCAACCTGATGGTAAGCCGTGGCGCATCTAGCGATTGGGGGCCAGTCTCACAGTCCTTAAGACTTTCGACAGTGGCCCTCAAGTTGGCGGCCCTGTGATGTGCCTCTTCACGCTCCTCTTGAAGAACCCGTAATTGTAAGATGAGGGAAAAACGTGTGCGGGCAGGTCGTTCCATGTTTTTATAGTTCGACAGAGGAACGATAATCTTTTGAAACGCTCGGTTCTGGCGAAAATTCTCTCCACTGTGTATAAGTGGCATCTCTACCCGGCACGCGTTGTTCGGGATCGGAAAGGAGATGGTGGGATCCGGTTGAAGAGCTCTTCAGAATATTCACCGTGATACATTCGGTAGAAGGCAGCCAAGGACGCTATGGTTCTTCGCTGCGCCAACGGTTCGAGGCCTCCCGTCACCTCAGGACAACCAATTATTCGGATAGCACGTCTCTGCATAGCGTCAAGCACGTCTAGTAAGTACCATTATGCAGTAAACATCTCTGATGTGGCGTGAAATACCGTCTCACCCTATTCAAGATTCCTATTTTCCCTAGTTTTTATCCCGGGAAAATCTTACCACAGGAAGCGGGAACGTTAACCATGTTTCCAGCGGGCGAAGCCGCGTGCATCAGCTAGTATTCCATAAAAAATGACTTGCACTTCGAACATGACTGTGTATACCTACATACATACTTAATTAAATTAAAATAAACATGAAATACAATGCGTTCTATTTATTTTAGATAATATGTTTTTTTAATATCATTCACTGCTTTTGATATGACCAATACAATCGATATTCAAATAAAAAGATGTGAGTTAAATAAATAAATAAGTTTTCAAATCGATCGGGTTCGACTTCCGACCTGTGCAAGAGATTTTTTTAAATCTATGTATGCAAATCTCCTTGTCTCTTAAATCGATGACATGGTTTTTAAGAAGAGATATTTTTTTTTTATACTCAACACGCCAAATTGACGTCGCCACCAGCCTGATGGAAAGCCGTGGCGCATCTAGCGATTGGGGGCCACTTTTGACAGTGGTCCTCAAGTTGGCGGCCCTGTGATGTGCCTCTTCACGCTCCTCTTAAAGAACCCGGGATTGTAAGATGAGGGAAAAACGTGTGCGGGCAGGTCGTTCCAAGTTTTTACAGTTCGACAGAGGAACGATCTTTTGAAACGCTCAGTTCTGGCGACGATTCTCTCCACTGTGTATGAGTGGCATCTCTGCCCGGCACGCGTTGTTCGGGATCGGAAAGGAGAGGGAGGGATCAGGTTTAAGAGCTCTTCAGAACATTCGCCGTGATACATTCGGTAGAAAGCAGCCAAGGACGCTATGGTTCTTCGCTGCGCTAACGTTTCGAAGCCTCCCGTCACCTCGGGATAACCAATTATTCGGATAGCACGTCTCTGCATAGTATGCGTCAAGATCTATGTAGGTATGTCTCATATTATTATTTTCATTTCAGAATTGCCCATATTGACCGCTCCGTACCTGTATAACTTAAACTATTATTTTATCAATAGGTAATATTCTTTAACAAGCTACCTAACCCATATTCCTAAAATTCCTACTATTGTATAATGTAAGTAATTTAAATCTAGATAAGATAGGTATTTCTGGTTTTATTGCTTTTTTTATGTTCATACATTTACCGACAACTGAGCACTGCATAGTTTCGCGCCAACTAATGGAGTAAATCTTTTCAAAATACTTATAAAGTGAGACGTAAAAATAACCCTTTGCTTTAAATAAGATGTTTGTTTACAAATAATTTTTTAAATGAGTGAAATTATATTTTCTTCATTGTATGGCTACTTTGTGTTGTTAAAATAAATGTAGCAGATATAGTGCTTTAATGGGACTGTATGTAGATTACCTACAATATGCCGCACGGTGGGCCGAAAATCGGCTCTCATAGACTTAGGGATTAAAATTTTTAAGTGTCGGTTTTTGGGCGGATATTGGTTTCATTAGTTATTACTGTATACAAAAATGACTTCTAAATCAAATCAGTCCATAAACCAATTAATTAGAATTTTTTTACGAAAACTTTGTAATAATGTAATGATTTATTTGTTCTAGTATGTGTAAAGCTTTTTTAATTTTGTATTTTATTTGACTACTTATTATGTGTGTATTTAATACATGTCAAAATAAATAACATGTCATTTGCTCATGACGATCATGTGCAATTTATTTTAAAGTGTTTTTTGTATTCATATTATTCAAGTTTATATTAATATCTGCTTTGTTTGGTTATTTATCGATTATAAGTACATGTATAATTTTTATATCAGTTGTTTTTTCTCCTTTCAACCCAAAAACCCCGTTCCATGCTTAAAAATAATATTTTAAATTTGAATAATTAAAAAAAAAAACGGCAGTTACAACCGTAAAATATTGTACACCAAAAAATCATGAATAATTAGCCATAAAACCATCTGTGAGGATATTACGGTTTTCCTTGCCGTTTCAGAGAAAATTGAATTTTTCATACTTTCTCCATACAAAGTTTTCGTAAAAAAATTCTAATTAATTGGTTTATGGACTGATTTGACCCAGAAGTCATTTTTGTATACAGTAATAACTAATGAAACCAATATCCGCCCAAAAACCGACACTTAAAAATTTTAAGTCTATGAGAGCCGATTTTCGGCTCACCGTGTGCCGGTGTGGTCTCATATTCAATGCTGCGGAAGAGGTTGCCAAAACATTTTTTGTTATTTGAAAAGAATGGGACCCTTTTATTGCAAGCGCATATATAAGAGGATTCCATTCCTGGTTACTACGGACCAAAGCCCGCTCATTTTCAGGCTCTAATAGATATTTGTTCTTCCAAACGCATACGCACTATCAGACCTGTGTCCCAGACGTCCCAGTGCATTGGTTGAGTAAATGAAGCTATAAAATGTGTGTGTACCTTGTGATCACCTTTGCCGTCTCCCGATAGCCCTGCGGAAGTTAATAACTCCTCTGCAGGTGGATAGCCTCATTTCGTAACTATAGCTTAGTCATGAAAGCCACCATAAGCATAGTTGCTGCTGAAAATTGTAGGTACTTACATTGTAACTTTTGTTTCTCGACACAAACTTCATAGATAAATCTCCCATAGAGAAAATATATAATTTTGGAGCAAGACTTTGACTTGGGCTGTTTCTGACTTTGGCTGGGACTTAAAGGATGAGGACTTTCAGATATTAGTTTTATTGAAATGAAGTTAATAAAAGGAAACAAGATTTGGCCTACGGTCTTAATAACCAAAGCTAGTAAAAACTATAGTATCCGCAATACGAACTGGCACTTTGGGCCATAAATGTCACTTATTGTAGGGGTTGAACCATGTCGATAAAATATTTAAAAAAATTTCGATATGTCGTAATCTGATATTAAGTGGGTAATTTGCTTTTAGTTGTAAATATGATATTAATAGCAAATAAGATTTTCTTAAATAATGAGCTAAATTTTAGCAATAAAAAAGTTAAAATTAGTAAATTTGAAATTCTTTTAGTTAGTAATTCACCTATTCAACCTACTTATTTTAATATATTTATTTAATTTAATACATTTGTCTTAATAAATCAATGCTGACATAAAAATAAATGAATCATATTTAAATTTTTCGTTTCATTACTTTTGTCGATACTGTCAAAAGATTACCTGCACAGCACTATGGATGCGAGTGCCGCTCCATATGACTGTGTTGGTGCGAAAGAGATAGCACGAATCCGATGATTTATGGCCCCACGTGCCAGTTCGTATTGCGGATACAATAAAAAAATGAATTGACGTTGATGTTTGCGCGCGAAATCGGAGACATGCGGACTACTCCGTTGAAAATTTTCCAAAATTAGTGTGTTTCGAGTGTTTTATGAGTAAAAGTGGTGGATTTTTAAGCATAAAAGTTCGACAAAGTGCACAAGTGTTGGAAAGTGATAAAACGCAGTGAAACGTGACTCTTCCATTTCTCGACAAACTCCAGAGACACTTTTAGTAAAGTACCACCGCTTTACTAGAGAAGACTGACTTTGACTTAGGGCTGCACTTGACTTTGACTAGACTTAGAGGACGAGGACTGTGACTTGAAAAATGAAGATATAATAAATATAAGACTAGGCTGTATGGCTCAAATTGCCTTTGCCTATCCGAAAATGGATAAATAAAACTACTACTACTACTGAATTGACGTTGACGTGCGTGACGTTGGTCTGGTCGCTGTCGTAAAATAATCATTTTTTGTTTTTGTTGTATATTTGTGATTTGTGCAGTGATGCCAGATCGTCCCTTTAGGGACGGTTTTCCGTCCTATTCATTGTCGGACCGTCCTTTCACCGTCCCTCCGATGGTACCGTCCTTTGTAGGACATCATCGCGTCATAAACGTATGACTTCCAAAGCATGTCTTTGAATTTTCAAATCATTATAATTTTTCTGTGAACGCAAAAAGTGTGACGGTGCGCATTTCATACGCATTAAGAAAATGATAGATAGGTAAGAATCATCCCTTATGTTATGGGAGAAAAGTGTCCAGCTGTATGGTGTTAATAAGAGCTGAATCGATAATTCAAAAGTAATATTGTTAATGTACATGTTACATGTATGATGAGGTATTATTCATAACGTAAGTAATAAGTAACGTAGTAGATAAAGCCTACCCGAAGACATGCCGTTCCACATGCATAGCACAGTACAAAAGGATTCAATTTTTTTTAACGTTCAGTATACAGAAAAGCCAGCGCGAGCTTTTTTTTTTTTTTTTTCTTTATGGTAGGTATTACGATTGATTTCTTACAAAACCGTCCTTTCCACCCCAAAACCGTCCCTTTTTAGATTACTCGCCGTCCTTTCTTTATATCTGGACCTGGCAACACTGGATTTGTGCCTGGGCCACAGATTAAATAATAGTTACTGCCTGGGCCCAAACAATAATAAAAATGTCCTGAAAGAACCAATATTATAATTGATATTAAATTAATCTTATATGTACTTCTAAGTGAAAGTAATGGTGTTGTTTTATTAATGTGACTACATTTCTAGGAATTGCTATGACGGGAAGTCAACGTGAAAGAGCTGAAATGATTACTCTTCACAAGATCCTATTTAGTATTTTTGCACTATGTATGATTTGCAAATATTATACGTCTAATACACCAACGATGGTAATAGTCACAGATCCAAAATTCTGTGTTCTTTCCCCTTATAACACATCAAAAGTAATTGTCCATGATAATTACGAGCGATTGATCGATATTGATAATTTTTCTTTCAAACATAATCCACAGCCATGTAAAAATTATACTGCAGGTCTACTGTTAGTTGTAATAATATCTTCAAATCCAAATAACTTTAAAAACAGAAGAATTATTCGCAGTACATGGGGTCGAAACTACGACTTTACCAAAGTAGTATTTTTGATTGGGGAATCGGAAAATGTTACTGTGGCGGCCCAAATAAATAAAGAAATTATGAAGTATGGAGATATTGTGCAGGGAAACTTTGTAGATGCATACAGGAATATGACCTATAAGCATGTTATGGGTTTAAAATGGGTTGCCCATCATTGCTCTTTGGCAAAATATGTTTTGAAAACTGATGACGATGTTGTTGTAAATTCTCGTGAGCTGAGGCACTTCTTGGCAAGAGAACTATCACCTTGGGGAAGCAAAGATGTGATAATGTGTCAAGTATTACAGCATGCCGCTGTACAGAGATCAAACTCGTCAAAATGGATGGTGACATCTGATGAATATCCTCAAAATTATTACCCAACTTATTGTGCAGGTCATTATCATTTTTATAAATACTACCTTCTTTATCAGACTTCAAGTTCCAGTTGCTCACAGTATTCTTAACTTGGGAGTTTCTTGATGAATCATAGTTGAAAAGGCTAATGCCAAAACTCCCCAGTCCTGTTGTGGGTGCCTACAACCCATGTTGTACCCATTCTATCAGCAGGTGCATCACATGTGTGCTATAATGACACATTGACTCACTTCCAACATATTTACTAAAATAGATAATTTTTTTTATCATAAATAATATAATCGATGAGTAAAAGAAAGTTCTTAGATACCACTACCTTCAATCTTTTGTTTTGACGCAGTTTGTGACTGCCTGTTGAAATATTTCAAGCCACCTAAAAAGGCCTTCAACTTGACTTAATGACTGCCATTTAACTGGCAACCGGGATCAACGTCTTAACATGCCTTCCGAAGCAGCGAAACACTCAAATAAATTTCACAAAGTGGTCACATGGACGGACCCATCCAAAGACTGGCCATAGTGAAGGTTGCTTACTGCAATGATTGTTTCCAGAACACTGAGTCCGGGCCCACGAGTGCTTCACTTTAACTTTAACAGTTAATATATTAATTAACAACTTTTCCTATTTACAGGTTGGGCAATACTCTACTCGCAAGATGTAGTTCCTAGACTTTTAAATGCGGCACAATCATTACCATATTTCTGGATTGATGATGTCCATATTACTGGGGTGTGTGCTGAAAAGATTGGAGTACCTCGGACGGTGTTATCAACCCTTATATTGTCACAGTTACGAGTGAAAATATTAAAGATTTTTGGACCAAAATATGCTGGAATGTTTGTGTTTGGACCTCCCGATCTTAACTCGGTGAGGATTCAGGAGATTTGGAAGGCCATTCCAGAGTAGTGTTATAAGGAAAATGCCATATTTTATGTATTTACTGAACTATTTCAGTTGTAGCGTGAGATTTTGTTTTGCTACTATGTTTGCTTTTTATTGTACTTAATTCAATTTCATACAATATTTTATGAAACTTACATGTTAAGGGGCAGCGTAGATGACGCCGCGTTACGTCATGTTTGTGCTGTCCATAATAGATAGAATAAGAATAAACTATTGTAAAATGATAACAGACGATGGGGGGGGGGGGTGAGCTGAGTCCAAACCGTTGATACATCATTTCTAACGTTGTTGTATGCTAGGATTGACGTTGAGGTAAACCACGACAAATTGTGACGGAGAAATGACGAATCAAATTCCTCGGGAAAGGAAATTTTTATGTAAGACAGGAAAAAAATACCTTTACCCTCCAAATGTTTAATAATGAGAAATACCCCGCATAACAACGTGACTAATAAGTCGACACGTCTTTTGGTGTGTGTCAGAATGGCGTGAATGGTGTCTGAATAGTCACAAAACTAAGACCAAAAAACTGTACCTAAACTGTACTAAACTGTACCTATGTTAAAAAAAACTGTACCTCAAGCAATTCTATATAAATAGAAAAAAATATGGACACGCCATTCTGACGTCAGGTTGGCGCGCATAGTCGTGTATCGCCCCAACGTGTGGAAACTATTTTCTGGAACATATATCAATAAACTGTACCTAAACTGTACCTCATAAAACTGCTATTAAAAAAATTAAAATCACACGTGATATCTGTCAAATCAAGAACAAAAATTTGTTAGGGTTTTGAAACTCACACGACTTGCACTACACATTATAATACAATTCTGGTCTTTTTGCGTATACTTCTACCTGTTCTCACCTCTAGACGTTTCGGCTATATTGCAACAGCCAGCCGTGGTCAATTTTTTGTTCTTGATTTGACAGATTTCACGTGTGATTTTAATTTTTTCTCCACATGGAATCAGGTAGTTAAAATCGCGTAGTATTCGTTCAGACATAGTGAGTGTAGTGCGTCGCAACCCTAATGAGTGTTAACAAAAATCTTTATGCTGGGTACGAGAGCACAGCGCCCGCTGCTTTCCTCAGTCTACTCGTGACCACGGCTATAGTCGAAACGTCTAGAGGTGAGAACAGGTAGAAGTATACGCAAAAAAGACCAGAATTATATTATAATGTGTAGTACAAATCGTGTGAGTTTCAAAACCTTAGCAAATTTTTATTCTTGATTTGACAGATATCACGTGTGATTTTAATTTTTTTAATAGCAGTTTTATGAGGTACAGTTTAGGTACAGTTTATTGATATATGTTCCAGAACATAGTTTCCACACGTTGGGGCGATACACGACTATGCGCGCCAACCTGACGTCAGAATGGCGTGTCCATATTTTTTTCTATTTATATAGAATTGCTTGAGGTACAGTTTTTTTAACATAGGTACAGTTTAGGTACAGTTTTTTGGTCCTAGTTTTGTGACTATTCAGACACCATTCACGCCATTCTGACACACACGTCTTTTGCCTATACACGAGGCATCCCCAAGACTGCATGGCAGCAAGTCTCCTTGTGCGCGTACACATAGAACATCCGATTTTACAGGATCTGATAACTGATCCGTCGCTACTTTAGCTAATATTCACACAGCATTTACAGGACTGATTTGGTCAGATCCAGCGCTACTGGACTTCTTCAGTTCTATGTATCGCCTACTTCTACTACTACCTTTCCACTTGTACAAATTTTTTGTAATTTGCCTTTAAAAGGCTGTGTGCAGCACACTGTACCCCGCGCACCCCCGTGACAAGCCTCGCGCGGTTTCGATCCGATAAAACAGATCAGAACTTCCGTTGTGTGTGGGATTTTTTTACTGGATCCAGAATACTGTATTTTGTGTGAACTCGCTCATACAACTACGTACTCTAATAATATATATGTTTAAACGGACCGGTAAAACGGACGTTCTATGTGTACGCGCCCTTAGATCTATCCACCATGGCGAAGTTGTTTGCCAGCCCCGTGCCTTCGTCTGCTCTGCCCCTTATTGATTGTATAGTATAGACTTATAGAGCTATAAAAGTGATGATTAATTTACGCTTTTGCTGATGTACAATTGCTTAATACATAATATTAAATGTGTGTGTGTGTGTGTTAAATCTGTTATTTCGTTAGAAGATTTTAAGTCAATGTTATTTCTTAGATATCATGAATCAAAGAAAAAGTGAAAACACAAAAATCTCTCTTTCTCATTCAGAATATAAATAACATGTTTATTTATATTTCATCCATACTCACACTCCATCTGAATATGAGTTCTTTCCAATGGCAAGAAATTAATTTTGTGTGGAATTCTTAGTGTGGTTGTAAGAACTCCACACAAAATTGATTTCTATACTGAAAAACGTTTTAAGTTCATGGGAAAACAAAATTTATTATCAGATGTTTCAGTATTCCATCCTTTAGTATTGTTAAAGCTTAAATATTTAGTTATTAAGCATTGTATTATGTATGACAGTTTTTGTGCCATAAGATCAAAATTAATTTGTGAAATAATCCAGTGATTAGTCTTCTATAGTATTTAGTGTATCACCAAATGACATCTTTATAAGTGTTAGAAATAATTTTGGAAAACAAATAACATAGTATACCATAACAATTTACCCCCTTATTCATAATCGTTTAGTAAACCTATTTTAGTTAAAACACACTTTAAGTCTATTGCTGTCTCTAACCATACTCTGTCATTGGTTAGAGACAGCAATAGACTTAAAGTGTGTTTTAACTAAAATAGGTTTAATAAACGATTATGAATAAGGGGGTTAATGTTTATTAACATCATCGCCATAAGACATACAATGTGGAATTTTACAACAGCTATAAGAGTGGCTCGGTATCTAGATTGGTGGCTCTAGACTGGGAATAGAAGCCAGTTTGAACTCAGTTTTAGCTTGAAACTTTTAAGTGTCCTTATAAAAAAAACATTTTGACTGCATAGATCGAAAACTCTACTTTAACTGTCCCACAATGTAATATATTATTGTAATACTTGACCGGTTTCCCTTCGTTCGGCATTCTCAAAGGCTATCTAGATGACTAATAAAGTCATCAATCAATAGTCATCTAGATTCAAGATAGCCTTTGAAAATGCCGTTAGGCGAAACTGGTCAGGTATTATACAATAATAAAATATTGGAGTATATAATACCAGTGGAGTTTCAATTTGTACAACAAGTTCCATCAAGTGCCATCAATCAAGAGTATAAATAATTTTGACGGCAGTAGTAGATCCTTAATCACCTAAGTGCAATTCTAAAGTCTGCCACGAGCTAAGGAAATACTTAGCAAGTGGCAAATCCGCACCAAATATTTAGCTGGTAGGGATTTGCCACTAGCTGGATAACAGGAATATTGTAGGGGCGTCTGGTTGAATACATAGGAGGGTAGTTTATAGGGCTGCTCTGATAACAAATTTTCTTTGCCGCAAACTGCCGCTTGGCGGCGTGGCAGTCGCAGTGCGGCAGCCATTTTTTATTTTCCGAAACAAAACATTAAAATCAATCATTGTAAACATCTATAGATATATAATGTTTTGATTTAAAATACATACATACATACATATGGTCACGCCTTTATCCCCGAAGGGGTAGGCAGAGGCATATTATATGCCCACATTTCACCTTTGTATAATTTGTCCCACGTTATAGGTGGTGAGCCGTATTGCCGTGTTTAAATGGACAGGCGCAGGTTGTGACTGCCTGCTGTTGAAATAAAGCCTTCAACTTAGCTTAGCAACTGCCATTTTACTGGCCACCGGGACCAACGACTTAACGTGCCTTCCGAAGCACGGAGACGCTCAAATAAATGTCACAAAGTGATCACATGGATGGTCACCCATCCATGGACCGGCCATAGTGAAAGTTGCTTACTGCAGTGATCGTTTACAGAACACTGAGTCCGCGGGGCCACGAGCGCTTGATTTAAAATGACGTGACATATTTTTAATATGGTGAATGTAGGCGATTAAAGTTTAAAAATGTGCCTACTAGTTTTTGACAATTAACTGCGACACTGAAATGCGCCAACAGTGCCGCCACCTGGGAACCTTTTAACAAAAATCCTTAAGAACTACGCTTCTTGTTTTTCTTTTATTGTGTATCTGTATTCATTGACCAGGATGACCTTACTTGTTGCTGTTGCTATCTATGTAGACGGCAGATATAAACCAAATTATTTTTTCACCTTCACCATCCTTGGTGGGATTATTCACAAGGTCGGTCACCTCTGTTGGGTTGCTGGATTACACCTGTGTATCCGACGCTTTATTGTTGCTTTTGTAATATTGTTCTATAAAAAAATTAAGAACCTTTTATTTTTGAAGTCGGCAAAAAGTTTAATACCTAGTTTGTTTTGAAATGAAAATTTATTTTGTCAGTTTATTTACATGAATGAATTTAGGACTGAGTTGAATTCTATATTGCAGTTTATTTTTGCACCTATTTTTAAGTTTCAGTATTCTTAATTTTAAGTTAAATTTTATAAGCCATTAATTATAATCAGCCTACCAGTCTACTGCTGGACTTAAGCCTCTCACTATTATTTTGGTAGGCTGTTTTCTGTACCACGTTGGTCAGACGGGTTTATTCAGTTAATACGACATGGAATACATACTTATAGTCGTGCCTTTTTTGTAGGCAGAGGCATAGTACCTATACACCCACATTTCACCTAACTAATTAACTTCTTATTCTAGTTATTTTTTTTTAGTTTGAAGTAGTTAAAAACGAAAGAGAGGGACAGAAAGAAGTATAGTTCTCTTTCAACTTCTAGTACACTTATAAAATTCAATACTCACCAAGCCAAAATAACTTGCTAGTAGAAGCATAATTCGAAAACTACATACAAATGATTCGTATTCAGTTCTGTCACCCACACTAAAAACTCGCTATGTTCATAAAGAGCTTGAATGTGTGTGTGACCAATTGAGTCGTTAAATATCAAAAAGCCGCATGTCCATTCTAAGTGATTTTTGGGAATCATAGCAAATTCATTATCTCGTAAAATAAGCAAGTAATATATTTCTTATTTAGCCTTACGACATACTCAGTTAAAACGTTATTAAATCAAAACAACTATGTTTAAATAGTTAATTAAGTCACAAAATAGGAATTAAGTTTGGACATATAGGAGTTTGATATTTACCAGCGAAACTTACCGTCGTTTGAAAAATATAACCTTGGAGTTGCCGGACTTTGAAATGTCAGTTATGGACTTGCGTCACAAAACTTATTGGAAATGGCGGCCATCTTAGACTCATGCTCCGTTCTGATTGGTCAATATGGACATGCGCGACTTTGATATGTCACAGTCATGTCTCATGACTATGTACAGAAGTTTGAAAAAAATCATAGAGTTTGACCCGTATTTTGTACGAGATAAGACTGACTTACCTTAAGTTGAAAGAGATGAAATGAATAATTTTTAATTTTTGAATTGGGCGCCATTCATAGGTCAGTTTGGGATGTGGATGGACTAACGCGAGTTTGATATTTAACGACTCAATTAGGCTAAGCAAATGTTCCCTCAAAACACCCCCCATCTATAATGACAGCTGTTGCGGGACTGCCGGGGGTGGGGAAGCTTGGTCAGTGAGGGGCAGGGAGTTGACTATCTGTATGTAATACTATTATATTATCTGAGAAGGCAGGGACTGTATTATATGCGGAAGGCGCAGAACGGTGTATAGTGGCGTAAATTGGGAGGCTTATTCGCAGTTTGCCTTTGTCGCAAAATGTCTACCGTTCCGAAAATGTCTATTTCGCTGATTGTTTCTTTAGCTAATTGTCGCTTTCGTTGATTGTCTCTTTCGCAAAAAAAACTGTCTATAAATGTATGCTGCAATTGGGAGAGGCCTTTGTCCAGCAGTGAACTACATTACACTGATTTGATTATTGACATTTTTGTAAAAAGACCAGCTTAAATTTTATATTGTGAACTATATTTTTGAAGACTGTTGTGAGTCGATAATACGGCCGTATTTCTTTTTGTGACATTTAGTTTTAGCAAATATAGAGTTGTGACACATTTACCAATGTATTGTTTAGATCTAAGTGTATTTTTCATTTTCGTTACGAACTTTTTACCAAAGATTTCATAACATTACAGCTCATCGGAAATATCTGCGAACCTGTCATATGACGTCATGCAAACTGTACGAGTACGGTATAATTCGAGCGCAACGAGAATGTGCTGAACCTTGTCAAAATCAATGGAAAATGGCCGATTACAAGTATATTTCAATCGCGCGCGGGTTATTCTGGTTAGGCGAAAACGGGGCGAGGTGCGGGGAAGCGCGAGGGGAAGCCAGGTTTGCAGATATTTTCGCCGGATCTTATTGTTTGTTATGTTAGAAGATAAGTTATTTTATGGAATGATTTTGAATATTCTTTCTTAAGAAAAGTTGGGATGCATATCTTTAGATCTTGAATTATAAAATTGTTGAATCTCGAATGCGCCGCGCCATTTTTTTAACGTGGGAATGTCGTGGATATGCCCCGACTGTCATGACGGAATCGAAGCGACTAAAAGCGCACCTATCCTTCTAGCAAAGGGCTCCCCGAATACGTATCTACCTAGTTATATCGAACACTAGCGGCATGGCATATTCATGTTATGTTTTTAATTTGTAAAATTATTATAATTTTTTTTTCGAAAATAAATTACCTATCTACTTATTTAAAGTTCTTAATGTTTTAATGATAATTTTTTATTATGTTCCTAAACTATTAGAGAGCACCCGTGAATAAGATGTTTAACTATTTTTTAAAACTAACCTCATTTTAAAAGGCATAATTAATTAACCTACTTAACTTGTTCGACAATCTGCGCCTTTCAATTTCAACACGGCAATAGACTTACCATCTTTTAAAAACCTCACGTAACGCCCAACATCTTACGGTCAGGAGCCCCGGGTAAGCCCTCGGAAGGATACCCCAGGACTCCTAACTAGACTTACCATCTAGATAATACGTGGGACAAAAACAAATTGTGATTTGTGTGCGTATAATTATATAATATGCCTCTGCCTATCCCTTCGGGAATAAAGGTATGACGTAGTATATGTGTGTATGTATGTATCTGATGTACTTACATGGAGGAGTGCTTGTCCCTACGCTTATGCATGGTAGTGAAAGTAAGTGAGGTGTGGCAGAAGAAGCATGAAAGTAAAAGAAGTTTCCGAAATACAGTGGAGTCACATTGCTGGATAAAGAAAGCCTGGCTAAGAGTACCCCTAACCGACTAGCATGTATGAAGACACTTGTGAAAGTAGAAGAAGCGATAGTTTGCCAGATCGTAGCAAGCCTACCCCGAGCGGGAGAGAACTCTCCCACCCGAGTTCCGCAGTCGGCGGTCTTCGCCCAAGACTATCAGCCTCCATGACCGGGGGCCTGAGGACGGTGAGGGGGCTGCTCTCCGTCCTTACAGAAGCAGGCCCTAGAGCCTAGACGACAGCGTGACGTGAGAGACTCACGCACGCCCCCCCTGACGCGTGATAACCCTTGAAAAACCCCCCAAAGACGCGGGATAGCACTCGAACCCCCCTGGATTAGGCCGCAATGATAGTCGTAGGTCTGTTGGGAGTCCTGAGGTAGGTATCCTTCCGAGGGCTTAACCGGGGCTCCCAACCGTAGCCTGTTAGCGGGACACGTGAGGTGTTTTTGGTCGGCAGGAGTCCGGCATAACATTTATGAGGATTTTCCCTCACGTAAAACCAAAAAAAAAACCCCGTTGGGAGACAGGCGTTATGTTATGTAATGTATGTTTGTATCTGTAACTAAGCTCAGTTGTCTCGTCTATTGCCTTATTGACTACTAGCTGATGCTTGCGGCTTCGCCCGCGTATAATTTGGTTCTCGTTCCCACTTCCCATGGGAACATATTCCTGGAATGAAAAGTGGCCTATATTGTTCCAGACTGACTATAATCAGCCCCGGAACCAAATTTCAGCCCGATACGTTCAGCCGTCAGAGCGTGATTGAGTAACAAACATACAAACATCTTCACAAACGTTCACAGCTTTATCTATACTTATAATAAAACTGTTGAGGGTCGAGAGTCTGTACATGGAAGATATTTTAAAAATTTTAATCGGTGGGTGTACCTACTCTAATCGATACAGAAGCCGAAAATGTAATATAAATTTTCATGTCTGTCTGTCTGTCTGTCTGTATCCCGAATAAGTATCACGCCGAAACTACTGAACTGAATTGAATGATACTTGGCACATTCCGAGCTTATAGTCCGAGGAAGGTTCTAGGATACTTTTGATCCCGATATTTTGCGCGGTTCTTGCGGGAGAGGGGATAAAAGACCAAATGGTTTTTCAGTTGTAATTTCTTAACGCGTGATCCGATTTCAAATATTTTTTAGTGTCGAATAGGGAGTACCTACTTTAAGGATTGTTTTACACAAGTTTCAATATTGAGGGTTTTGTAGTTTAGAAATTAGAGACATGTAACTTTCGCTAAGCCTATAATTCAAGAGTTTTGAATGTAAGGTTCATTCTAAACTGGCGTGTTTGCTTAGTCATAAAAGAACTTAAAGATTAAGGGTATTTTAAAATAATTCAGTCCACGCCGAAGGCCGACAATAGACTAATTCTTCAAGTTCTTTTCTGATAAAGCAAACAGGGCAGATTTACACGCTCCTAAGAGTTTGATGAAGAAACACCTCTCCTTTTTTAGACCTTATGTGACGTAAACGAAGTTGCGAGGGTCAGCTAGTTTATAATATTAGTAGGATGGAAGCGACTCCGCTGACAATTACGCCTACAGTTGCTGCTTTTCCACAAGAGATGCCGCTACTTTGCTATAAATTAGTATGGATGCGTTTCATTCGTCGGTCACACAATTGGACAATATAAACAGCCAACAACGCAACGGATCGACGAATGTGATTGGTGGATATCAAACGCATCAACAGCAGCAACATAGCTTAGCACATCTCTGGTGGAAAGTGTGAAGATACTGTATGGATGTCGTCTCTTTGGTATCACAACCTATGGTTTGGTTGCTATAGTGACTCTGAACTGTGATTTTAGAGACTGTCAATATATTTCGATAACTGCTTATTCATATTTCTTAAAACTATAATAAAACAACGTTTTATTTGCTTTAACCAAGCTGTTTATTATTCTTATCTTCTTAGAACTTTTCCACATTACAAAAGTTCATATGGTAGCAGAGCGAAATGTTCATAGTGAAAAGTTGTCACGACGTAATATAGCGAAAATTTTTTACGTAAGTTTTTTTTTTGCTATAAACATGCCAAAAGCAACGTATCACATTGATCCACTTGATAAGGATAACTATGACACTTGGGCGATACAAGCCGAAGCTGTATTGGTAAAAAGCAAGCTATGGAAGTATGTCTCAACTCCGCTTGACGTAAAAGCAGATACTACTGAGATCGAAGCTGATAAACAGGCCAAGGCAGAACTAATTTTAATTATTGCTCCTTCCCAACTAAAAGAGGTTAAGAAATGTAACACTGCGAAAGATTTGTGGGATAAATTTAAACAAATACATGCGAGCAAAGGCCCTGCTCGTAAAGCCACATTATTGAAGCAAGTTATTCTGACCAAACTTGAAGGCAGTGATGTTCGTACACACCTAAACAAGTTTATGGACACCATCGATAAGCTCGCTGACATGGATGTCACCATAAATGAGGATTTGCTAACTATCATGATGCTCTACAGCCTTTCCTCAGAGTACGAAAACTTTCGCGTAGCTATAGAGTCTCGCGACATATTGCCAAAGCCGGAAGAATTAAAAATAAAAATAATCGAAGAAAGCGACGCTCGTCATCACAATGACAATTACGAACCTGGCCAACAACAACAAGAAGAAAATGCACTTTTAGCTTCTTGCAAAATCTGTAAGAGAACGGGAAGCAGAATCTTTCAGAAAAAGACGCACAGAGTTTGCTCTAACTGTTGGAAGAAAAACAAAGACAAACAGAAGTCTAACATTAGCAAAAACGCCGATTCCCTATACGCTGAAGAATGTTTTCTTAGTTCAACACGGAACAACCAGGATGACTGGGTAGGGTAACCTACTTGACAGTGGTTGTACCTCACATATGACCCATCACCACGAGCACTTCAAAAACATGAAGACTGTGTCAAGAAAACTCAACTTTGCATCAGAAAATCACTCCACAGAAATTTTGGGTGAAGGAAGAATTACATTTTCTGATGAAAAACGAGGACGACAAGTACATCTGGAAAACGCTCTTTATGTACCTTCCCTTTCTACCAATTTACTATCGGTATCTAAAATGACCTCACATGGAGCCACCGTCTCGTTCGACAACAACCGTGCTTTAGTTCGCAACAAGTCAGGTGAACTTGTACTGTCTGCAAAGAAGTCGATCAATGGCTCTCGAACCACTGAACGTCTAGAAATCGTCCACAGCGACGTGTGCGGCCCAATCAGAACACCTACCCACGCCAAAAACAGATCCTTCGTTACTTTTATTGACGATTACAGTAGGTATGGACGGGTCTACTTCCTCAAAAATAAATCTGAAGTATTAGACAAGTTCAAAGAGTACAAACAAGAAATGGAAAAATTTACGGGCAATGAAATTAAACATTTGCAAACGGATAATGGATCAGAGTACGTCAATGCCAAATTCCAAGCCTACTTAAAACAACACGGGATTGCACGACGCTTATCTGCACCCTATACCCCACACCAGAATGGTATCGCTGAACGCAAGAATCGGACACTTGTGGAGAAGGCTAGAGCTATGCTTATTGATGCTAAAGCGCCAATGCACCTATGGGCAGAAGCAGTGAACACTGCTAATTACCTAGCAAACAGAAGTGTAAACAGTGCTGTAGAAAATAAAACACCATTTGAGAAATGGGTGTTAAGAAAGCCCTGTCTTAATCACCTCCACCCTTACGGCTCAAAAGCTTTTATTCTGAAGAAAGGACCAAGAGGTCATAAATTTGCTCCAAAAGCAATACCGGGGATGTTTGTTGGATATTCTGACACCAGCAAAGCATACAGGGTTTATGTTCCGAACAAAACTTTTATATCCGCAGATGTGAAAGTAGTCAAGGCTGATTACTACAAAAGCCCAACTAGTGTTAACAACTTTAAATACAATAAAAGCACTTACTGTGATTCGGTTTCTGAAACAATGAAAAGTCAAATAGAAATCGATGATGCTGACGACACTCGGCAAGATCTTTCTATTGACAACATTGAAACGCAAGAAGGTAATTTTATTGAAAATGTTGAAAATCAACAAAATGATAGTATTACTGAAAACGTCGCAGCAGATTCTACTCTACAATATGAAAGTGTTGATGAAAATGTTGATGATGAACAAGATTCTTTTTACGAAACTTCTATTCTAGAAAGTCTTAGTCATGAACATGTTGACACGGAGTCTGAACCGAATAGCTACAGTCTATCCGATCTGTCTCGTAGACAGATCAGCAATACAAAAACCACAACGGTATGATGACTTTGTACTAGCTACTGTTGCTGAGGTTCAAAATTTACCTAGAGATCCTGTGACTTACAAACAAGCATTGGAATCTCCTAATAAAGAACAATGGATTAAAGCCATGATGAGCGAGATAAACTCTCTAAATGAAAACAAAACATGGGACTTAGTCAGTTTGCCTGATGGAAGAAAAGCACTACCATGCAAATGGATATTCAAATTAAAGACAAATCCAGATGGCTCAATCGATAAATACAAAGCTAGACTAGTTTTAAAAGGTTATTCACAGCAAAAAGGAATCGATTATGACAAAACGTTTAGTCCTGTGGCTCGACTCAGTACTATACGAGCTATTATCGCAATTGCTGCTAAACAAAATTTAAACCTACGCCAATTCGATGTAGCTACGGCCTTTCTCAATGGCTCAGTTGAGGAAGAAATTTTCATGAAACAACCTGAAGGTTTCCAAGATGGGACAAAGCAGGTATGCAAACTTAATCGCAGCCTCTATGGTCTGAAGCAAGCACCGCGATGCTGGAACTCATGCATTGCCGAATTCTTGAAAATTACAGGCTTTCAACAAAGTGAAGCTGATCCTTGTCTGTACGTTAGAACCAGAGGAAAGTCAAAAGTTTTGATTGGACTCTACGTTGACGACGGACTTGTGGCGTCGAATACGCCAACTGCAGGAGACGAGTTTATCAAGGAATTAAAAACAAGATTCAAGATAACTACCCGACCTGCTTCCTACTTTTTGGGTATGGAAATCAAAGCTGAAAAAGGCAAAATAACATTATGCCAACAAGCCTACATTAAGAAGGTTCTTGAAAAGTATGGTATGACTAGTTGCAAACCAACACCGACGCCAATAATCAAAGAAAGTATCAACGATACAGAACCTGATGTTGGTACCATTTTTCCATATAGACAAGCCGTTGGAGCCTTTACGTACTTAGCCGTAGGTACAAGGCCCGACATAGCATACGCTGTGAGCGTTGCATCCAGAAACCTGGAGAAACCTAGCACGAAAGATATCATGCTAGTGAAACGGATTCTCCGTTACTTAAAAGGAACGACGGATAAAGGTCTTGTATATAAGCAATCAAAAGAGTCAGACCAAAGGCTTTTATGTTACTCTGACTCAGACCTTGCTGGAGATCAAACAACAGGCAGATCAACAACTGGAATGGTATGCTTATTCTCAGGAGCTGCAATCAGCTGGAAAAGTCATCGACAAACAGTTGTTTCTATTTCATCCACTGAAGCAGAAATCATTGCTGCTAGTGAAACAGCAAGAAATTATATGGCTGAACAGCCTTATGAAAGGTTTGGTGGATTTGAAGAAACCAATATTGTATTTGGATAACGAGTCTGCTATAAAGCTATCGCACAATCCGAATCACGAATACCACAAACGTACAAAACATATTAAACTTAAGCATCTATTTGTGCGTGAATGTGTTATCAATGGTGAACTTGAAGTTAAGCAAGTACCGTCCGTGCGACAGCTGGCTGATATGCTTACCAAGCCGCTCTTTGGTCCAAGATTGGAAGTTTTAAGCGGACAGATTGGATTGAAGAGAATTTAAAAATTCTTAAAAGTTCCGAGGGTGTGAAGAGACTGTATGAATGTCGTCTCTTTGGTATCACAACCTATGGTTTGGTTGCTATAGTGACTCAGAACTGTGATTTTAGAGACTGTCAATATATTTCGATAACTGCTTATTCATATTTCTTAAAACTATAATAAAACAACGTTTTATTTGCTTTAACCAAGCTGTTTATTATTCTTATGTTCTTAGAACTTTTCCACATTACAAAAGTTCATAGAAAGGCACCCTTACGCAAATGACTCCTTCCGGTGCATAAGGTCCATAGTATCATTACGTCAAGAGTATCAAAATGTCCATAGTATCATAACGTCTACAGTATAATTTCGTCCATATCATCATTACGTCTACAGTATCAAAACGTCCATAGTATCATTACGTCTAGTTTTTCGTATAGTTCGAGTAAATACTTTTTACATACTTTACTGGCCACTTCAGTCCGCACAGGGCAATGGCCGTCAGGGTGATAAGGGGATACCGCACGATCTCAGGTGAGGCGGCATGTCTCCTAGCCGGGACCCCTCCATGGGTCCTGGAAGCGAGAGCCTTTGCCCTTGGCGCCGCCGACGTGTCTTCGCCTCGCCGAAAACTATCGGCCTCCATAACCGGGGGCCTGAGGACGGTGTGAGGGCTGCTCACCGTCCTTACAGAAGCAGGCCCATGATGGCAGCATGACGTGAGAAATTCAGCCCCCCCCCCCCCCCCTTAGAAGCGGGATCACACGCCCAAAATCCCCAAAGACGCGGGATAGCACCCGAACCACCCCCTAGGCGAGGCCGCAGTGGTAGTAACTATATATCTGTGGCAGTAGTAGCCGTATGTCTGTTGGGAGTCCTGGGACATCCTTCCGAGGGCTTATCCGAGGCTCCCAACCATAGGCTTTTGGGCGTTACGTGGGATTTTTTAGTCGTTAGGAGTCCGGCATAGCATCCATGATGGACTTTCCCTCACGTTAAAATAAAAGGTATGTCCATAATATACATAGACGAATTCATGTTATGGACGAATTGATACTATGGTCAATTTGATGAAATAGACGAAATTATACTAGTCCTTATGATACTATGGACATTTTGATACTCTTGACATAATGATACTATGGACCTTATGCACCGGAAGGAAATGACTGAGTTCGACTTCGTTAAGCAAGCAACTATGCTCGCGACTACACATGATAGTGGACACACGACTTCGCACGTGGCTGTGCGTGCGTATTCAAGTCGCGTTTTAAACAACACGTGGTCCATTGTTGTTTATTATCATTTTGCCTCGCCGTTTGCTGTGCCAAAATCGCTAAAACGGTGCCACTCGTTTAAAAATACGGGAGCTCAACAAGAAGTGATTTATGACAATACCCGGTGGTGCTTAGTTCTTCTCTAAATGTAGAAGATTAAAAGATTTCTTGTTCCTACCTTGGTGTAAGGATAAATAATAACGGTTTCCGCGTTAGGTATTACCTTGGTGAGTGAGGCGGTCACTTGGTTATTGAATATGTAGATGTATAAAGGTGATAATTATTATTAATGTTATGTTTAACTAAACTGTTTACATAACTTAATGAAATTCACAATCATTAAACTAGATATGAAAATGAAAATGAAAAAATATTTATTGTCAAAAAGATTACAGTTTTTAACATAATGTCCGTTGGCCCCATACTAGGCAAGCCTGTCCTGTGGGTACCTCCTACGATTTCACAATTACATTTGCTCGGTCGACGTTATTACTCTTATAAAATATCTTGAAAATTTTATGTTTGCGTGTGTGTGTGTGTGTGTGTGTGTGTGTGTGTGTGTGTGTGTGTGTGTGTGTGTGCGTGAGTGCGTGCCTGTGTTCGTATAAATATATACAACATATATACATGCATAGATATATACATACACACATACCTACATATTTATAATACCAAAGAATACGTTTTAAGGCAAGTCTAAACAAGTTAATTTATTAAAAGCATTTCAGTGGCTTCATATGTCATTGTGGCAAGCCATTTTGTTACCTCTATTTTTGCTTCTCTCACCGAGCATTTTTTAATGTTGCAGTGTCTTGCAACTTTATTATAAATGTAATGGTCGATAAACGGTGCAAAGCGTCCAGCAAATGCTGTCTTACGTACACGACCAGACAACACGTTGATATGTTCTTTAAAGTTAAGATTTTCATCTATTATTACGCCTAGATACTTAATCCTGTCTACCCTCTGAACTATCTCGCACTTGCAACAGTTCAGTGTCTTGCAGTTGTGCAGCTTAATATTACGGGACGTGGGTGGTATTGATGCAGCGGTTTTGTGAAAGCAGATGTACTTCGTTTTTCCGGTATTTAGTGTCAGCAGATTATGTCTTAGCCATTGCTGTATTTCAGTCAAACCTGCTTCTGCCTCACGAAACGCTTTTTCCCAGGTCGATCCATGAAAGACAGCGACTGTGTCATCGGCGTAACATATTATGTCGGTTTTAAGACATACGTGAATGTCATTCATATACATTATGAAGAGCGTTGGGCCGAGCACACTTCCTTGCGGTACACCAAAATTAACCATCTGCAGTTCACTTTTGTCATTGCCCATTCGGACGCACTGTTTTCTCTCAGTCAAATAGCTTTCAAACCATTTCAAGGCTATGCCGCGTATTCCAAACTGAGATTCCAGTTTTTTCAACAAGATTGGTATTGAAACCGTGTCAAACGCCTTCGCTAAGTCCAGAAAAACGCCTTTGCTATACCTACTGTTTCACGTCAAGATAGGATGACACTGTTGATGTTAAAAGTGTTACAGCTTTTTAGTTGATTTCCCTCTTCTAAATCCATACTGCCTGTGTGATATAAGGTTTTGACTTTCCATGTATTTAACCAATCTGTTGTTAACTATCTTTTCCAATAGTTTAGAGAATACAGACAGTAAAGAAATGGGTCGGTAGCTGTCCGGGAAGTCTCTAGGACCGTGTTTATAAACAGGCGTGACAGACGCAGTTTTCCAGGCCTTAGGGAATACGCCAGATTCAAGGCTCATATTGAAGACATCAGTCAGTGGGGGAATTATTACGTTTCTTATTTCTTTTAACAGACCATTAGTCATTCCATCAATGCCTGACCATTAGTCATCCATCAATCATACAGCACTATGATATGATTCTATCAAAGATAGAATCAGGGACTCTACTTCTATTACGTCAGTTGGCTGCAGAAAGAATGAGTCACGCAAGCCACTTCTATTGACTTTATTTGCCAGTGCTTCTTGACTTAGCTGAAGACTAATTAGGATCTCGTTAGCCAGGTCCTGCCCCACTGTTGAAAAGTGAGTATTGCAGACATTTAAAGATTGAATCGGGCATATACTGTTGTTTATAGTTAGTAACTCCCTGGGTTCTTTATTAGTATCTGTTAGGTTACAGACAATAGATAACAGATAGGTTTGGCTGTCTCTGGCACGCGCCACAACAACGCGACACGAAGCAAATAGGCACTCAACTACCTTTGGAGTCGCAGTCTGATTGAGAGAACAGCGCCATCTACCGAAAATACACTCGAGAGCAATGAATCCGGGTCACTTAAAGAATGTTAAAAATCTCGGAAACTAAAAATGATAGGTTAATGCAATAAATTGTATTTAATAGACAATGTAATACTCCTTAAATGAAAGTAAAAAAAATATGAGTCACCATACATTTTATTAACACAAAATTACATAAAGAAAAAACTGCTGATCTCTCCTTAAAACAAAAATAGGAAACATGAAATTTTTGAACTTTATTACGATTTTCTTGAATTTTAATACTTCGTATTGCCTCCTCGTGCTTCCATTACTGCGTTTACGCGGTTTGGCATGCTGTACACCAAGTTCCTTATACGATTTTGGGGAATATTCTCCCATTCCTCTGTGAGAGCAATTTTGAGCTCACGAAGCGTGATTGGGGGAGGGTTTCGTTGTTTTACGCATCTGCCTAGCTCGTCCCAAGCATGCTCGATCGGGTTGATATCCGGGCTGCGCGCTGGCCACTCCATACGAGTAATGTTCATCTCTTGAAGGTAGTCATTCACAATCCTACCTGTATGAGGTCGGGCATTGTCATGCATAAATATAGCATCCTCACCTAAATTGACCATAAATGGACCAACGTGATCATTGAGGATTTCTTCCACATATCTTACGCTAGTTAAAGAGCCGTTTTCTATGATCACCAGCTCTGTGCGACTTTCAGAAGAAATTCCGGCCCACACAAGTACAGACCCACCACCGTAGGCTACTTTTTCTTCGATGCATGCTTGCTTGAATCTTTCCCCTGGTCTTCGATACACTCTGTGTCTTCCATCGTACTTGTAGAGCATAAATTTTGATTCGTCGGAGAACATAACTTTTGACCAATCTTCAATACTCCAATTTACGTGGCTCTGGGCATACCTTAGTCTCGAAATACGATGCTCACGCTCCAGTTTAGGGCCGTTTGCAGGTCTAAGGGGTTTTAAGTTAGATTCAGCAAGCCGACGTCTTACTGTCCATGCACTTGGGTTACTTCCTCCGAGGCGTCGAAACTGATTGGTGAGTTCAGTTCCTGTTAGAAAGCGATTTCGAAGCATGGTGTTCACCAAGTATCGGTCTTCTCGTGCTGTGGTACACCTGGTTCTGCCCGTTCCTGGTCTGCGTAGGTTAGAACCAGTTTCTTCGTAACGTCGGAGAACTCTTTGTACTGTTGACAGCGACACACCGACAGTCCTGGCTGTATCGCGCTGACTCCGGCCGGTTTCCAGCATTGTAAGTATTCTGGTGCATTCTTCAGGCGTAAGCGACATAATTTCAGCTTGATTAATGAATATAGAGCACTATCAACATGGTTTATGTACCCACATAAATGACAGATTACAAACAAAAGCAACACCAAATGCTGTAATTTCGTAGTTCCATCTTCGAAAGTGGCCCTTTTTCAAATTTGATTTTTTTATGATATAACTTTACAATAACTAAGAAGTTTTAATACCTTCATTTAAGGAGTATTACATTTCTATTAAATACAATTTATTGCATTAACCTAGCATTTTTAGTTTCCGAGATTTTTAGGATTCTTTAAGTGACCCGGATTCATTGCTCTCGAGTGTAGTTAAACTACAAATTATACAATGAAGAACATATTGAAAAGCTTCACTTGTACTGTTCCACAACATTTATTATTGTAATACCTAACCGGTTTCGCCTTTCGGCATTCTCAAAGGCTATTTACTTATTTATATCATAATTACGCTCCGAACGCATAAACAACGCACTATGAGAGTTTTCACATGAAGTAGAGTAATAGCTGTCTTCTATTGGTGTCGCTCAGAGGGATTTTGACCCCGTTCCGTCACAGTGAGTCAGATATGTTTTCCCACGTATTTAAATCAGCGGATAGATTTTGATAATCTATGGTAAAGCTACGAAATATTTTTTTTGCGATCAATGTGAGAAATCAACATTAACAATGGTTATATAGTACCAGACGTAGGCACTAGGTATAATGTTACCTACACACGTGTAGTCAACCAAAAAAGTGATGTGCCACTTTTTGCAAGTTTTTGAGAAATTCAAGTGCAACTTTCTGACTTTGGACATGGTTTGACGGATCTAAAAATACATACATACATACATACATATGGCCACGCCTTTATCCCCGAAGGGGTAGGCAGAGGCATATTATATGCCCACATTTCACCTTTGTATAATTTGTCCCATGTAATAGGTGGTGAGCCGTATTGCCGTGTTTAAATGGACAGGCGCAGGTTGTGACTGCCTGCTGTCGAAATAAAGCCTTCAACTTAGCTTAACGACTGCTATTTTACTGGCAACCGGGACCAACGGCTTAATGTGCCTTCCGAAGCACGGAAACGCTCAAATAAATGTCACAAAGTGATCACATGGATGGTCACCCATCCATGGAGCGGCCATAGTGAAAGTTGCTTACTGCAGTGATCGTTTTCAGAACACTGAGTCCGCGGGGCCACGAGCGCTTCTATATATATATATTTTCGAAGATCTAAAAATACACACTTTTTTTTCTCATTCCTGGCTGTAGGTAGTCAGGGAACCTGTTTTACCCTCGATAGGTGGGATGGGGAGTCCTACGAACATCTTAAGGACCCCAATATAATTATATCCCTCGGCCCGGCTATAGGGTGAGGGGGAACACCGCGTGGTTTAGTGAGTAGGACGGTCCCTTTCAGTACCTACCGGGCCGGGAGTCCCACACACTGTCCCAGCTGCCCTCGCGGCAGGGATGACGGCGTGTAAATGCGTTACACGCGTCAAAAAAAAAACTCTTGAAAGGTATCCCAGTCCCAGGCACCACCTCCTAGCTCCGCACCGGTTTTACCCGTGGAAATGGAAATCAAATCGATCACAGTTAACGGTACAAAAAAACAACGCCTACTGTATGGGGTTCTTCAAAAGGGGCCTTAGAAGGTTTTCACAGGGTCGGCAGCGTGAGTGTGGCGCCTCTGGTGTTGCAAACGTTCATAACCTGCGGTGACCGCCAGCCCTTCTGGTGGGCCGTATGCCTGTCTGCTATAAAAAAAATCTATAGACATAAGTTCGAAGTGAACTTAAGATAAGGTAGGACCAAGCATACTCCCCAAAAGAACGCCTTTAGCAATGGGTAAAGCACGACCTTCCCTGTACATTAGCATGTGCAAGAAGGTACTGTGTTGCTACATCGGCATTCAAAATTAAACATTCGTTATCGACATAGGCACGTGCTAAAACCGTTATTTTACTCGATAGTGGTAGAATACAATGTTATTGATGTAATAAAAATAAATTATCAGTGGTGCGTGGCAGTTTCAAAAGCGTATTAAAATTCAAGTCGGAGTGATTCATGGGTATTGCAGTAGAGTACCTAAGTATATTGTTGAAAGAAAAAATCTAAATCATAATTGTCTAAGATCATGGGCACTGGACCTTGAGAGCATCAACAAGACCTTCAACTTAGGTAGGTTAACACTAACATGTTACTGCCTTCAACAGCTTGATGAGCCTTCCTATGTACAGTACACGTTTACAGAACACTAAGTTAGAAAAAGCTACTAGCGGTGCAATGTCACCTTCTAAAGATATTTTTTATTTATTTTCAGATTACCGAGTGTTATCTATCATATTTATGTAAATATATTTAACTATAATTTGGAAGCAAACAAAAAAAATAGTGCTACATGAATGATCTTTTTCGGTGATTGCTTGCTGAAGATGAAATGTTGAATTACTTATTGATGGTATTACTTTTGGACAGTACTATGGTCTCTAACGGATGGTATCCAGTTAAATGCAAAGGTGTTTCATTCCATAATAAATTTTATGATAAGGAGAAGATATTTGAATCACTGGCCAGACCATCGAACTTAGTTTATCATAAGTAAGTCTATCATTAAGGGTTTATTGCTTCATATGTGCCAATGGTTAGAGATGACCATAATGATAAGGTTAATATTAACCTTATCATTACGGTCATCTCTAACCATTGGCACCATTGTTGTTGTAAGGTGAACGTTTATAGGTCCAATGAGCTCAAAGTCTCGACTCACAACAAATACATTTTAATGTCTGAGAAGTATTATTTATGTATATACTTTCTCGTATTTTTTCTGACCCGAAAGGTTGCAAGATTATTGTCTAAATTTATTTTGTCAACAGGTTAACCGACAATCTTTTTTTTAGTTATTCAAATTGGGGTTCCGATACACCAGGCCCAAAAATCAGAGTCTGTAATATTGCAACAAGAACATGTCACGATGTTAAGAAAGTCGAGAACGGCCGCGCTATTGGCTACCAACGTATGAATAATAAGATTTATTTAGGAGGTGATGGCTTACATACGTACAATTTCATCACTAATTCCACATTGTTATACTCAAAAGTTTCCGGGATAATGCGAATATTCATCTACAAAAAAATTTACCTCATTCGTTCAAAGAAGCTTTTTACGTTCATCAATCGACAGCTGAAAAGAGTGCCTGAATCCAAAGGAATGGAAATTGATAATTTCTTTATTTCTAAAAACTTATCTGTATATTTATCTAACAAAACTGGTCTATATAAAGCAGATAAATCTAAGGACCCAGTTTATTTGTTAAGTAAAACTGTCAACGTATCACAAATAGATGAAGATTACAGAACCGGTAATGTATTTTTTGCTACCAGTGATGGAATATACGTGGATGATGTATTACAGCACAAATTTAAGAAGGTAGCTAATATCAACGAAACTTTTGGTATAACATTCAGGAATAGAGGAAGAAATAACTATCGAGGAAATCAAATAATATATTCGGATTATAACTCAATATACATGTTGACGATAAGTAATAATAGCAAATTGTGTTTAAACAATAAGAAACAGCAAATTATAAATAGATATCTTTCAAAGTTCTACGCTACCAATCCTTCAAATTATGTTGCAATGAGTTAAACTCTGGCCTACCTACTGCCCTAAGCATAGCTGAACACACCTGAAACGAAAAAAGGACACCGTGGTGATTTAGTGATTAATCCAGGGCGGAGAGTCCACCACGAAACTATCATGCTGCCTTCAGAACAGGATGGTGACGCGCCACAAACGCATTCCACCAAGGCAAAAACTATTAAAATTATTACGTCGGGGTAGGTTTATAATAGACTGATACGAGGATAGACACTTAATAAATTGAGATACAATATGCAACCGTTTAGTTTTTCGATCCACCTAAAATTTTATGATTCTTTAGCTATCGAGTGATATAATTCCATTTTATCTGGAGATCATAGAATGCAGAGCAGCCACGACATACGAAATCGAGCAGTATCAGTACAGTTTTGCTATTATTCGTTTCTTTAACTGTCGGGATATTTATAAATTTATTCACGAAATAAATACATACCTATTTGGTTAATATAGGTAGGTATTTGTAATTATTAGCACTAAATGACAACTTTTTGACTCACGGATACTGAAAGCTGTTTGTGCCTAGGTTTATTTATTTATTTGATCTATTTCGGATTTTGTTGCATGCATGTTTTTATACAACTTCTGTTAATTAAACACATATTAAAGCCTTTAATTCAGACAAAAATCTAAAATAAAGTATTGTATATGGTTACATTTGTGAGTACATATGTACTACACAACTCACTACTCTACAAGATTTCGCAACAGAGTAACTGTATATATTTTCTGTCTAGTTAAACATTACTGATAACGAATATAATCACGAAAAGTCTCCTACACGTCAGGTTTTAAAAAAAAAAAAAATAATGTAAACATGTGATATACGCCCAAATTAAAAACAATTCAACCCATTTTATTTTCTTGTTGAGGGTAGATACTAAAATAAATGACGATAATCGGTTATTAGTGTTATTAAGATTGTCACTTGTCATTTAAATCGCTTTTGTGGGCTGTTCTTTCTGAATTCGAGTGGCTTTTTACTTTTTTTTAGTTCAAAATGGCTAAAATCGCTAAACGTACTTGTGTTACTTCTCCAGATTCATTTTGTTTCATATGTGGTTCGTTTACAACTTCTACACAAAGAAGAGTAATCAGTGAAAATGTTAAGATGTTATACGAGAGTTATTTTGGTTTTACAATCGGTCACCAAGACAAAGAATGGGCACCTCACCGTTGTTGTGTTACGTGTATTGCAAATTTAAGTAACTGGTTGAATGGAAAGCGTTCCTCAATGCCATTTGCTGTTCCAATGATCTGGCGTGAGCCTACTAGCCATGATATGGACTGTTACTTCTGCTTAACAAATGTCGTGGGTTTTTCACGAAAAAATAAATGTAACATTGTTTATCCCGACACTTCTTCAGCTACAAGACCGCTTCCACATTGCGAAGAGTTACCGATACCAGTTCCTCCAGTGGCAATGGAAATCGTTTCCGAGGCGTCTTTAGATACAGCTTCGTCGTTTGTTCCATCTTATGAAGATAGAAGTAGTGAGCCCCATTTGATAGAACAGTCTGAACTAAACGACTTAGTCCGCGATCTTAATCTGTCCAAACAACACGCTGAACTTTTAGGATCCAGATTACAACAATGGAATCTTTTAGCGAAAGATACAAAGATAAGTGTATTTAGAGATCGTAATAAACATTTGTCAACATTTTTTAGGGCTGAAAACAAATTGTGTTACTGCATAGATCCAGATGGTTTGATGGTGAGTTTAGGCATTAAACATGAAGCTAATGAGTGGAGATTGTTTGTGGACTCGTCAAAATCCAGTCTCAAAGCAGTGCTGTTACACAATGGGAACACAAAGCCTTCAGTTCCTGTGGCCTACGCGATCGATATGAAAGAAACTTACGAGAGTATGGCGCTTATCCTTAAATCAATAAACTACGATCGTTTTAAGTGGCAATTATGTGGAGATTTAAAAGTCATTGGTTTGTTGCTTGGACTTCAAGGGGGTTTCACAAAATACTGTTGTTTTCTTTGTCTCTGGGATAGCAGAGCAACCCAGAAACACTATGTTGTTAAAGAATGGCAAGAAAGACAATCGTTTGTACCGGGGAAAGAGAATGTAAAATCTATCCCACTTGTTGATCCAAAACACGTGCTTCTTCCTCCTTTGCACATTAAGCTTGGACTCGTTAAAAAATTTGTAAAAGCTCTCAATAAAGAAGGCCCTGCTTTTCAATATTTAAAAACAATTTTTCCAAAACTTAGCGACGCCAAATTAAAGGAAGGTATTTTTGTGGGCCCATAAATACGCAAACTTATGAAAGATACACATTTTGAAAAAACACTTAACAACAATGAATTAAATGCTTGGAACTCACTGAAATGTATCATTAAGCAATTTTTGGGAAACATAAAATCAGAAAATTATGAACAAATCGTTACAGACTTATTGGAAAACTACCAAAAAATGGGGTGCAGAATGTCGTTAAAAATCCATTTCCTGCATTCTCATTTGGATTTTTTCCCGCAAAACTTAGGAGCTGTAAGTGATGAACAGGGCGAAAGGTTCCATCAGGACATCCTTACTACAACGATACCAAGGTCGATGGGATCCAGGGATGTTGAGAGATCATTGTTGGTTCCTCATGAGAGAAACTGACCTTGATTATAAAAGAAAATCGCCTTATGCAAAGAAAAAATCCACCTGATATTTTGGTTTTTGCTTTTTACTATACATTTGGTCAGGTTTCTTGTAATTAATATATAAATGTTTGTAGTTACTTGTTTTTTTTACTTTTTTATCACCAAACCACAAAAATTTCTCTGAAAATAGTTAAAAAAAAGAATGTACAGTAACAGAAAATCCTGACGTGATGGAAAAATTTGGGCATCAGATTTGGCTTTAGCGATATCGATTTAACCAGAATATAGTACTCAGCTTTCTGTTGTGCTCCATACCAATTTTTTTGTAGACTACAACAGATAATTATCTGTTGTGAGTTCTACTAAGTTTAATGATTTTGCTCTACCTATGTACCTATAAACAGCGTATCGCCAGTTTGGTACATTCAAATTTAAATACCCTGGAGACGCTCTGCAAAATCTTTAGGTACGTAGAATACAGGTTTTGGTATCACGTAAATACTTCCTGTTTTGCCGACAATGATATTAGTCGGAAAGTGCCTCGCCTTGTAGCATTTATTTTCTATAGATGCAGTATTTAGGATGTGAAAGCAGCCTTATCGAGTTATCTTTTTTTAATCGGTTGTCAGTGGTGACATTTCTGCTGTCAGAATGACAGGATGTCATAAGTTCGGTGACGAAGCGTTTCGCATTTAAAGGAACGGGTTTTGGTTAAGATTTTTCGTGAAAGACAGGACTTTTGACCGAGACCTGCTTTGGGGTAGTTGGAGGTCCTTTGGCTTTTGCTCTGAGACTGTGCCGCGAATCAGTTTTTCGCTCAAGCGCGATTATTTGTTACCTCGCGTGGCCTAACGGGCTGTGATTGGGTTGCTGCATTGCATCTTGCTACATTTTACCCAGAAAACTGGTGAGTCACTTCTTCTTTTGCAAAGCGGGTCGATTGTCGTCTGTCGCGCAGCCAAGATCTTAATTTGTCGTTTCTTTCATGACAGGGTTTTTTACTACGGGGCTAGTTGCCGGATGAGATATTTGGTGCCGCACCTATAAGTTAGTGGGCTGCACGTGGTACGACAACGTGGAAGTGCGGACTACACGAGCTTCTCATGTGAGAGGTATCTGCCGTCATCACCTGGCAGTAACAACAGGCAGTCACTCTCACTCAGCTCACTCTGCAGGCCAGTAAATCCACTACTTATGTGTAGCCTAGTAGTATTAATACCTGAGCCCTGACTTTACTTCTGTGTACCTGTGATATTTGTGTCTATCAGTGAATAAGCTCTCTGTGTGTCTCTGTGTATCTCTGTGTACTTAGTAAATATATGTGTGTACACCCTATTGTCTGTTTTCGTGAGAGCCCTAGCCTACCCTTGCACACAGACTGGAAACTTAGAAATAAGGCGCCCTGGGATAGAGTTCTCTGCATAGCTACCTCGCGCTAGTTGGTGAGTAACACTGATCATCTTAGTGTTACAAATTGGCGCCCAACGTGGGGCAAATCTCTGGGTCTACTCTGCGGTAGTCTCAGTCTGGTGTGTGTGCATAGGTGGTTATCTCTGGCGAAACCATTCTGGAATCGTCCGAGACGCTCCAGGACGTTAATTGGTGGTGCTAGCAGCTAAGCACAAAACCTTCCCTTTCGTCTTCTTCCAGCTTCCTACATCTTTGGCTGGAAAAGACACAAAATTCTAAATTCAAAAATTTAAAATAGCTGTGATTTTGGAAAAACTTTTTGATTTTATTTGGCATACCCACTTCTTTTCTTATTGTGTTTCTTTTCTTTGTTATGTTCCTTTTTATGGTGCACACATATATTTATTGTAATATTATATTAGCATAGATTAATATATTACATATATTATTCTATAGCTTCACCTCTGTGTTAACTTAGTGAATTTCACTCTGTGTAATTATAAATTTTTTTTTGAAGGTATGTTGATACCTTGTAATTTTAATTATTAACCTGAACTGTGTTATCAGAAAATTTAGAAACTTTTCTCTCTTAGTATACCCTTAATCTTTGTTAAATTCTAAAAGTCAATTTGAAACATAATTACCTAACTTAGTACACTTTGTTGTAACTCAATTTACATTTTTACTTTGTAATTGATCCCTATCTGTGCCATTTTATATTTATAATTGTTGTAAGTAAATTTTTACATAATGGCACAGATGAAAAAATATATTAATTATTTAAGAAAGGATGAACTTGCTAACGAGCTGTCCCACATGGGTATTTCAGTGGAACCGGAAACGACAGTGTCTGGCCTTCGGAGTGAGCTAAGAACGGCACACCGACTCGTCCGTCGAGGTAGCATCAAAGCGAGTGCTCCGGTACCCGCTGATGCACCGGCTGAGCTCTCGATCTGCCTTCCAAGAGTCTCCGAGCTGGAGGAGGCTATTCAGTCAGGTGACATTTTCATTAATAAAGGTAGTCGTCTTAGGGTGTCCATCAGAGCCAACTACTTATTGAGTAGGTTAGCTCGTTGTGGTCTGGATTGCCCCGACCTGGTGGATATTCGTGGTAGGCTAGTGAAGATCATCGCTAGGGCTGAACCCAGTAGTGATTCTGAATCCGAAGGTTCGGATGATGATGGTGATGATCCTTCGGGTCGTGACCAGGTGGAATATACTTCACCAGTAGTGAGAGAGGACCGCTCGGTGCGAGCTAGTTCAAGTAGGAATAGTTCTACATGTAACATAGTGTATAAAGAACGTCCCCTTAACTTATGTTCATTTAACTTAAAATATGATGGTTCTACTTGTGTACGTGTGTTTTTAGAGAGATTAGAGGAACTTAGATGTGCTCGGGAGGTTACTAAGCCTAGACTCCTTATGGCTTTCTCCGACCTGTTGGATGGACCGGCTTTGTCTTGGTTCCGTACAAACAAAGCTAACTTCATCTCATATGAGGATCTTATTAGTGAGCTTAGAGATACCTTCGATATTCCTGATTATGATTACCGCCTCAGGAACGAGATAAGACAGCGTACACAAGCCCGCTCTGAGTCCTTGGTTAACTATATATGTACAATGCAAGCCATGTTCTCAAGGTTGTCATGTAAGATGCCCAGTGAGGAACAGCTGGACATTCTCATGCACAACATTAGACCTGACTACATGAAGGAACTGGCCTTGCATGATGTCAACTCTGTAGATGACTTGAGACGTTTGGGTAAGCGCTTGGAGCTTGCGCGTACTAGGGCAGACGCTTTCCATGAGCCTGCTCTTGACAAGTTTGAGATTACATCTGACTTACACCAGCTTAAGAACAAAGGTGTACAAAAGCCCGCTAAGCAGGTGTCTGCAGTGGAGACGCCGGTTACCCCCCACGATCGCAAATGCTTTCGTTGCGGCGGGGGCGGTCACACTGCATACAGCTGCACACAGTCAAGGGAGCTGGTGTGTTTCCGGTGTGGTCTCAAAGGAGTCAAGACCCCAGACTGCTCACACTGTACTAGCAAGTCAAAAAACGCGTAGGCCAGGGCCTTATTAGGAACTCTGTGCATCACTCTGTATCTGAGTCTATTTCTGATAAGGTCCTGTTTCCTAAACGGGATAGTGACATTAGACCGTATCTAGTTGTTAAGGTTTTAAATTTAAATGTCTTAGGCCTTCTAGATTCCGGTGCCTCCTGCTCTATACTAGGTAAGGGAGCGCACCGCATCTTCTTGGAACTGGGTTTTGATCTTGTGAGTATCAATCCTACTTTTCGTATTACAACTGCAGACAGCAGTCACTTGCAATGTCTGGGTTGTATCTCTTTGCCAATTGAGTACAATTCGGTTATCCGAGTTGTCAAGTTCTATGTTGTCCCAGGTATAACCACCTCCATGATATTTGGAGTGGATTTCTGGCAACAATTTAAGTTAAGTGATAAGTTAATTTTACAAAATATTAGTCTTGATAGCTTTAGTGATAATAATCCTATAGAGTCTGTGTCCCTTAACGGTGGCCTCGAGGATTACGACAACCTGACAACTAAACAAAGGTGTGTAATCAACGAGGTCATTGAAAAGTTCGACTCGTTGAACACTGATAAGGTGGGTTTAGGTCGGACCTCACTTGTGCACCATGTCATTGACACTGGTGACAGCAAGCCGATCAAGCAGCGTTATTATCCGCTCTCTCCCCTTAAGCAGAAGGCCCTGGAAGCCGAGCTGGACCGAATGCTGGAGATGGGAGTAGTGTCCCCGTCTCAGTCCGCCTGGAACTCTCCAGTGGTCATGGTGGAGAAGGCGAACGGCGACCTCAGATTGTGCTTGGACTCTCGCAAGCTGAACTCTGTGTCTAAGAGTGACGCCTACCCCTTACCCTATATCAATCAAATCTTAGACCATCTTAATAATGCTAAGTATTTAACCTCTGTAGATCTGAGTGCGGCCTACTGGCAGATTCCATTCGACTCACTCCAGTCTGCTGAGAAGACTGCTTTTACGGTTCCCCGGAGAGGATTGTTCCATTACAATTCCATGTGCTTCGGTCTTGTCGGTGCCAGTGCCACGATGCAACGCCTCATGGACCGTCTGTTTGGTCCCGAGTTCGACAACAAGGTATTTGCGTTTCAGGATGACATAGTCTGTGTGTCCAGCACCTTTGAGGAGCATGTAGAGCTCTTACATAGAGTCTATCAGCAACTCAAGGATGCTGGCCTAACTATTAATATGAAAAAATCCCACTTTTGTCGGAGTGAACTCAAATACCTGGGGTATTATGTGGACAAACATGGCTTACGGACAGACCCGGGTAAAGTTGAGGTTATCCTCAACTATCCCACCCCTTCTAACCCTAAGGAGGTTAAGAGATTTCTGGGAATGGCCGGCTGGTATCGTCGCTTTGTTAACAACTTCTCGAAGATTAGTAAACCTCTGTGCAAACTCACTTCTACGAACCTTAAGTTCGAATGGACCCCTGAGGCTGAACAGTCCTTTAACCTGCTAAAGTCAGCCTTGGTTTCTGCCCCTATATTAAAAATGCCTAACTTTGAGATGCCCTTCCGCATTCTTAGTGACGCGTCAGCTTACTCAGTTGCTGCTGTACTGACACAAACTCACGATGGTGTTGAGCACCCTATCGCCTACTGTAGCCGTTCTCTCAACAAGAACGAGGTGAACTACAGCACAACTGAGCGAGAACTTCTGGCCGTGATTTTCGCTTTGGAACAATTTCGACAGTACGTCGAAGGCCAAAAATGTACGGTCGTCACGGATCATTCATCTCTTCTGTGGTTCCATAAGCTAAAAAATCCCACGGGTCGTCTAGCACGTTGGAGCATGAGGCTCAGTCAATTCGATTTTGACATAGAGCATCGAAAAGGTAAAGACCACGTTGTACCTGATGCTCTGTCTCGTATCAAAATTGATTCCCTCGATGCAGTACCCACTAAAGACCCGTGGTATGACCACACCATGAATAGTGTTCGGAAGAACCCTAGGAAGTCACCAAATTATGACATTCGTGACAACCTTCTATATAGGTTAACTAAAAATAAATATTCTTTGACTTCAGACTTTGACTGGAAGCTGGTGGTACCTCAGGAGGATCGCTTGCCCCTGCTCTCTAAGTACCACGATGACACACTTAGTGCCCATGGTGGCGTTTGGAAGACGCATAAAAGGTTAGCCCTAAATTATTACTGGCCCAAGATGTACGAGGACGTCAAAGAATATGTTGGGAATTGCGAAACATGCAAGCAGTACAAACCCGTAAATACGTCTCGTCCCGGCCTAATGGGTAGCCCGAAGCGGGTTTCGAAGCCATTCGAAGCTATCTCTGTCGATCTGCTTGGTCCCTTTCCCACTTCGAGCAATAGAAACGTACACCTGATCGTGGTCTCCGACTACTTTAGCAAATACGTCATGTTGTGCCCTGTTCGGGTTGCCACAGGCGCTGTAGTCGCGAGGTTCATAGAGAAGAGTGTGTTTCTCGTGCACGGAGTCTGCAAGACTATTTACATGGATAATGGCCCTCAGTTTGTGAGTAAGCCATTTAAGGATCTGTTGGCTAAATACAATGTACCTAATATATATTATAACCCTAGGTATCATGCCCAAACTAATCAGGCGGAACGAGCTATTCGCAATGTGGTTCAAGCGATCTCATGCTATGTGAAGTCACAACACAAGTCTTGGGATCAGTTCTTGGTTGAGATACAGTGTGCTTTAAACACTGCAGTTAACGAAGCAACTCGTTTCACCCCTTACTTTTTGGTACATGGTAGGGAATTTATTGGGGATGGAGTGCTGTACAGGCAGACAGATATCGCGTGCCATCCTACTTCAGTCTCTGTAGACGATCCATCAGCCTTCGGTGTCAAGCTGAGAGAAATACAACGCATTTACGACCAGGTGAGGAAACATTTGAACGTTGCCCACCAGCGTAATGAAAAGTATTACAACCTCAGAAAAAGGCATGTAGAGCTGAAAGTGGGACAGATAGTTTACAAACGCACGTTCTACCTGTCCAACAAGGCCAAGAATTTTACTGCTAAGCTAGCTCCTAAGTTCCTTAAATGTGTGGTGACTGCTAAACGATCCCCTTTAGTATATAGGCTGTCAGATCTGGACGGTAAGGATCTTGGGGAGTACCATATCAAGGACATCCTGAAGTATCAGGAGGAGCAGTCTCCAATACCTAACGTAACTACATAGCACTGTTTCTCTAGTTTATTAAACCAGTGCTATGTGATCATTATGTAAGACTATTTTAATCTTTTGTTTGTATTTCTATATGTGTACGTGACTTTAAATTGTCACGTTGTAGTTTCTTCTATGCACCGCACCGAGCGTTTTTCTCTCATTCGCTTCTTAGTACTCTACATTATCCTGAGAGCTTGGGTAGTGTTAGGGTATCGGCAGTGAGTAAAGGGAGCATTCGTTTTCTATGAAGGGCATTAGACTCTAGTTACTTAGCCTAACCGGTACACGAGTCAGTGTCTAGTTAGGTACATAGGAGGATCTTTCTTTGGTATTGTAATGGTCGTAGTCAGCTGGTGTTTGAAGGACCTAGCTGGTTGTCTTTGTTTATTAGTCAGTACTTTTCTGTTTTCTTTATTGTGTATTTCCAGCGTGTCATATCCGCAGGAAATACTATTAAAGGAGGGGTGGTTGTAGCATTTATTTTCTATAGATGCAGTATTTAGGATGTGAAAGCAGCCTTATCGAGTTATCTTTTTTTAATCGGTTGTCAGTGGTGACATTTCTGCTGTCAGAATGACAGGATGTCATAAGTTCGGTGACGAAGCGTTTCGCATTTAAAGGAACGGGTTTTGGTTACGATTTTTCGTGAAAGACAGGACTTTTGACCGAGACCTGCTTTGGGGTAGTTGGAGGTCCTTTGGCTTTTGCTCTGAGACTGTGCCGCGAATCAGTTTTTCGCTCAAGCGCGATTATTTGTTACCTCGCGTGGCCTAACGGGCTGTGATTGGGTTGCTGCATTGCATCTTGCTACATTTTACCCAGAAAACTGGTGAGTCACTTCTTCTTTTGCAAAGCGGGTCGATTGTCGTCTGTCGCGCAGCCAAGATCTTAATTTGTCGTTTCTTTCATGACAGGGTTTTTTACTACGGGGCTAGTTGCCGGATGAGATATTTGGTGCCGCACCTATAAGTTAGTGGGCTGCACGTGGTACGACAACGTGGAAGTGCGGACTACACGAGCTTCTCATGTGAGAGGTATCTGCCGTCATCACCTGGCAGTAACAACAGGCAGTCACTCTCACTCAGCTCACTCTGCAGGCCAGTAAATCCACTACTTATGTGTAGCCTAGTAGTATTAATACCTGAGCCCTGACTTTACTTCTGTGTACCTGTGATATTTGTGTCTATCAGTGAATAAGCTCTCTGTGTGTCTCTGTGTATCTCTGTGTACTTAGTAAATATATGTGTGTACACCCTATTGTCTGTTTTCGTGAGAGCCCTAGCCTACCCTTGCACACAGACTGGAAACTTAGAAATAAGGCGCCCTGGGATAGAGTTCTCTGCATAGCTACCTCGCGCTAGTTGGTGAGTAACACTGATCATCTTAGTGTTACAGCCTCTTCCTATAATTCATTTGAATAGAAGAAGTTTTCCCACAAAAGAAGCTATGCCTTTTGTTATGTTTTTGTTAAATTGAAACTCATCACGTTGCAATTGTAAATTATATTAATGTTAGTAAATATTTTAAAAAGTCCGTCAAAATACCGAGGTCGTTTTTGGACGCGAGGTTTCCGCACAGCTCACCGTCTCTAATTTTCAAGGAAGTCCTATAGGTAAGTACTTAAAATTCAGACAACCAACTATAAAGAACCAGCATACAACTCTCATTTTACTACAAAGTTAACGAAACAATCACTATCTATAATTTAATGAATGACTTGTTATCTTGTTGACTGCTTTAACAAAATACCTAATGGAGTGACGTATGCAAGCGTTTATTTTATTTTTTGCCAACCAAGTGCTGACGCTGAGGGACACGATGTAGCGAGTACATTTATCATTCAGCCCCGGATTTAAGGGGGTTGCAAACCAGACTGTAATATCAGAGACGAGAGATTTAAGAAGGGATGCGTGAAGACGAATTACAAACACTCCAACCTGTTCAACTTTTTTCTAATCAGCAAATGCGCATCCGCGCCCCCGGACGGGTCTGCGGGGCGGTAGCGTTTTTTGCGCCGGGCCACAGTGACTTATCCACCGGCTTATCCTGACCGACCCGGTTAATTCATTTAATGGGTTGGACGGTTCCTTCCTCGGGGCAGTAAGTTCCACACGAAACCTGCGCCCGAACCGCAGTTCATGTGTCAAAAAAATCTAAGGTAGTCTTTCTACATAAAAGTATTATCTATTTTTACAAAAACGGTTGTTATGACTATGGCTGAAATCTAAAAATTCAGGTGCAGACGTATTGTCCATTGATGTCGCAAAGATTTGTAGCCGACGTTGCCACTGGACACTAACTTGTTATGGATAGTGGTAGCCAGATTGATTCCATTTACAGACTACACTGCAAAAGTTCACTGTCCGCCGCAAGGCATTCAGGTAAATCAATCATGACTTCAAAAGATCTTGTTAAAGGTCAACAGTAGGCTGCGTTCACACGGCGCACGTTTTTCTCGCACACGATGTTCTCGTGCACGATGCACTCGTAGTGGCAGTAGACAATATTTGAAACTGTTCACATGAAGTCCATATGGGAAAATCGTGTGGACGAGACACGTTTTTCCCGTATACCGTGCGGAGTTGCCACTAGGATCGCAGTGCGTCGTCGGCTCGATTTTCTCGAATACGAATCGTAGTGGCGCTTATGTACACATTGATCGTTCACACGACTAACCCATTCATGCGATTTTATCGTAACGTCAAAACGCGTTGAAGGGTCGCCGTGTCAACGATTGCATCGTGCACGGGAAAAACGTGCGCCGTGTGAACGTAGCCTTACTGTTTCGTGATGATTCTCATTAAACAAGATTAAAAAATAAGATTGATAGTACCTAAATAATATAATCAGACAGTAAATACTAGCTGCCAGGCTTGTTTTCTAGTAGAATGTTTCAAGTTGCTATTCTTGGACCATTTCTATTTCCATCATATTAAATGTTACAAGCAAGTCTTCTGCTTTATGTTAGCATAAATTCTCGATCACCTCTCATATCCATTCCAAACTGCAGCTTTCTGGTAGGACTGAGAGTCTCGGAGATAAACTGCTGAAAACTATGACGCTAACCCGGTACAGGATTTTGTTTAGAAAGTTTGCCTTCTCATCGCCAAGACCGTGGCATTAGGTTCATTTTAATTCAGCATAAATTTACAATTAACTGATGCCCACCGCGTCTCGTATGCGTATACCTAGTTATAAGTAATTTCTTTCACCTGGTACCTACCCTCAATCTTATTCTCAAATATAATTTAAGTAATTTATGTTCGAATACTGTTCTCACCTTTGGGATGACTCCGCAAGGTATTTATCTACTAGACGCGCTTGACGCTATGCAGAGACGTGCTATCCGAATAATTGGTTGTCCTGAGGTGACGGGAGGCCTCGAACCGTTGACGCAGCAAAGAACCATAGCGTCCTTGGCTGCCTTCTATCGAATGTATCACGGCGAATGTTCTAAAGAGCTCTTCAACCTGATCCCACCCTCTCCTTTCCGATCCCGAACAACACGTGCCGGGCAAAGATGCCACTCACACACAGTGGAGGGAATCTTCGCCAGAACTGAGCGTTTCAAAAGATCGTTCCTCTGTCGAACTATAAAAACATGGATAGACCTGCCCGCACACGTGTTTCCCTCATCTTACAATCCCGGGTTCTTCAAGAGGAGCGTGAAGAGGCACATCACAGGGTTGCCAACTTGAGGACCACTGTCAGAAATGGCCCCCAATCGCTCGATGCTTGCCATCAGGCTGGTGGCGACGTCAATTTGGCGAGCTAAATATTTAAAAAAAAAATGTTACTTCTCGTTATACCGGCTATCTAGAGTGAAATTCAGTAAAAGAATTCATCGAGTCTGATTTATTGGATCCTTATAGAAATTACCTGGATAAACAGCCCCCATTAGCCCAACATTAGCTCCCAATTTTTTTTTATAATGAATGATAAAAATTTGGTTATTGGTTATACCTAACCAATCATCAAATTTTCATTATAAATCACATATAATCTTTGAAAGATAGATAGATAAATGTTTATTAAAGTCAGTCGAACCATACATTAATATAATCTGTGGTCGAACGTTTATTTTACTTTTGACAGCGGCCTGAGAACGAATTTCTTCATAAATGTAAATGGTAAATGAAAAAAAAGGGTAAATGTCAGGGCATCATAATTGGGAGCAATATAATGATGGGCAGACTTGATGGTGTTGCTTTGCCTTCAATAGTGTTTAACACAATAACTATTCCGGTTACCCTTAGCGTGAAGAACTTAGGTCTGCACCTTGATAAAACATTTGATTGGAGAGCTCATGTAACTAACGTTTGTCAGAAAATAACAGGAACATTACGTGCCTTCTATCGACTCAAGAACTTTCTTCCACCGAAAACCAATGCAATGCTTGTTCAGACTCTTTTATTCCCCATCATAGACTATGGTGATGTGTGCTATCTCGACCTGAATGCAGATCTGTTTAATAAACTCGATCGGCTTCTCAACAATTGCATTCGATTCGTTTACAATCTTCGTAAGTACGATCATGTCTCGGTGTATCGTTCCGAGTTGGGTTGGGTGCCTATACGATAGCGTCGTAATTTGCGTACAGTAACTATGCTATTTTCACTGTTGAACTACTCTAATGTTCTTACTTGACATCTCATCTCAAATTACTCTGCTCTAATCATGACAAAAATTTGCGCTCTTTAAATAATCGCCTTCTACTCTGTCCTACTCACACTTCAACTATGAATCATTCTTCCTTCTTAGTGCAATCAACTCTCTTCTGGAATGCGCTTCCGCCGGAAGTCAGGACATGCACCAATCGTTCTACATTTAAACATAAAGTACGCGAGCTTTATAAAGATTAGGAAAACTATCTATTCAATGACTTTTACAATGCTTTTTGAATGTGTATGTATGTTATATATAATAATATGTATGTATGTGTGTATCATTATATGTATGTATTATGTTTATGTACCGTATTAGTATGTATGTGTATGTATGTTTGTATATGTATTCGATTAAAGTACTTATAATATCTATTTATGTGTACCATTGAAATGTGTCAACATCAACAAAGAGCACCTTCCTCCACTTATTTATCTCTGCATCACCCTAAGGTTGACTGGCAGAAAATGCCTATGGCATTAAGTCCACCTCTGTACAAATTTGTGCATAAAGTTTTTAAATAAATAAATAAATAAAGAATGAATTTCTTCAAATTTTTCTTCATGAATTTCTTCATAATAAAGTTGATTGTTATTTTAAATCGAATCGGAAACGCAAACATTACTATAGTAATTGAGTCAGTAATCGAGATGTCAAAAGTGAAATAAACGGTTGGTCAGACTATGAACACCTGTTTTAAGACATGTTAGTAATGTCCAAAAACAGGGGTTGATGAACAAGAACTTTATTTAGTTTTATTTATCAGCTTTTATGGGTCTCTTACACGTAACGAGTACAGTGGCGAGACAGTGCCCTCGGCCGAGTGCTACGTGCATACGTACCACACGTATGAACATTTTGACGAGTGACTCGGCCGAGCAGAGTGGCGAGAGAGTCACTAGAACCACAGTATAAATATGTTGTTTAACCAGTATTGTAGCTCCCTACAAACGGACGAAGCGCAAGCTATACCTATGATTCTCGTTTTCGGCAGGCCTTTCAGCACGCAAGCAGCGTCCGCAGTCGCGATTGTGCCGAGTAGACGAATGGACGGTGTGTCGTTTTTTAAATAGTAACCGCGCGTGTTTTATTCACTAAAAATGTTGAATATGACAACTAGAGTCTATTGTGCTTGTTTTGGTTGCATGAATTCGTCAATAACTGGGAAACTCCGAAAGGTAAGACTATAAATTGATTTTACTTAAGTACTAATTGGTACTATACTACTAGTTGACTAAAGTTAAACAAAGTGATTGACACAAGTGAACTAGGTAGTTACATGAAGTAGGTATGTTTGTGTTTAAAACTAGACTTGTGCTTGCTCAGTCAGTGAACGGTGCGATCCAATATAGTACAATATCCAAAAAAAAACTAGTTCAGAACTCTAGTACGTGTAGGTAGTACATTTAGTTCCGTTGTCAGTTCGTAGTTATTTAATTGAGAGCAATGATTTAGGTACATATGTTTCAAGAGCATTCATTTCTTTGTGGATGACCGATGTTACAGTACACTTAGCACCGTATGACTGCCTCTATGACGCGGTCGGTAGAAATACCGCCTGCGACGCTGGAGGTCGTGGGTTCGATTCCCACCCGAGACAAATATTTGTGTGACCCATAAATGTTTGTCTCAAGAGTCTGGTTGTTTCTATGTATAATATGTATGTATTTAAAAAGTATATTAGTATTAATATCCGTAGTCTGATACCCATAACACAAGCAGGTTATTTCTAGCTTACTTTGGGTTCAGATAGCGTTGTGTGAAATGTCCGTAAATATTTATGTATTTAAACAAAAAAAATTACAGCAAAGGTAACAAAAATTGTTACCTTTGATTTTTATTACACGCATAGAGACAAATATGAACTTCCAAAATTTAACACAACTTGACAATGTACGAAAAGTACTAGTGTACTAGAGACTGACTAGTACTTTCAAATCGAAAAATAGTTTTAATTTTGTAAATCAAAAATTTAACGCAATGATTATAAAGACTAGAATTCCGTGATTCTATCACTGACGAAACATGTGCTGAGCCGATTATTACTGTCTACGCTGCTTACTCGTTTTCAAATTTCTACACCCGTCTCACTCAATCGTTAGTAGATAACAGGCGCTGCGCCGCCAGCCGGCCGCCAGCCGTTGCGGGGATATTATATTATTACTCACAAAGTATTTTTTTGTTTAAATAAAAAAGGTACATATTTACTCGAAATGAAAGCCGGTTGTCGGATTGAAAAAAATCAACTGCATTAGGCTCACTATCTATTACGCGTACGTATAACTATAAGGTAAAATGTGGGCGTATACTATGCCACTGCCTACACCTTCAGGGATAAAGGCGTGACTATATGAATGTATGTATGTACATATTTACAATCGCAATACTAAATAGAAAGTCAAAGTAGGCACATATTATTAAAATGCTGTAGGTGGGCAGCCCTATCGATGCTTACGTACCGCACGGCTGTAGGCATTTATTTCTAAAATCCGGCCGAGTCAAACTACAGTATACAGTGCTAGAACTACGATTTGTTTGCTAGGCCGCGAGTGCCCACTCTCTTGACCTAATATAGTTTTACTGTCTCGCCACTGTACTCGTTACGTGTAAGGGACCCATTACACTTAACGAGTAGGTACAGTGGCGAGACTGGTCCCCTCGGCCGAGTGCTCGGTACGTATGAACATTTTGACGAGTGATTCGGCCGAGCAGAGTGGCGAGAGAGCCACTAGAACTACGATTTGTTTGCTAGGCAGGCCGAGTGCCCACTCTCTCGGCCTAGTATCGTTTTACTGTCTGGCCACTGTACTGGTGACGTGTAAGAGACCTATTACATAATTTTATTTAGGTATTTACAAAGATTAGGTAAGTACCTATTTATTTAGATAGCAACTTATTGAAATAAAAATGCAATAAAAAAATTGTTATCAATGACGCGCTATAGAAAAATACAAGTGATGGATTTACAAGTATTTTTCAATAACAATAACGTTTTTACGAGTTTTTTTTAACGTAGGTAAGTACTTACATATTGAAAAAGGTATGTTAACCGTATCGTATACGTAGGTACCTAATGGGCGTACGTTCCTCAGGGTCGTACCCAGACCACAGGGTGTAAACTCCAGCTTGAATGTGTGCGTGTGATCCATAAAATGTAAGAAAATTGTCCGTCAACGCGCACGTCAACTCTACTGACAGCTGTGGCGCGACAGGAAGTTGCCGAGAGCTTTTTTTTTTTTTTTTTTTTATTGTGAGGGAAAATCCTCGTAGGATGCTATGCCGGACTCGTACCGACTAAAAAACCTCACGTAACGCCTAACAGCCTATGGTTGAGAGTCCAGAGCACAGTATAACGCTATATAGGTATAATAGATAAGGCATAAAAACTAGACGTGCGAATATGCCTACCTATTGTAGGTATGCCAAAAAAATATTCTGTTAAATAATTTTACCATAACTAAGGTCTGAAAAGGAACTTTTACGTGAGGGAAAATTCTCATGGATGCCATGTCGAATGTCGGACTCCTGCCGACTAAAAAACCTCACGTACAATAGAGGCAGCGCAGTTCCACTTACTCCCAGTGGAGATCATGGCACGCACCATAGTCTTCAGAGAGACAGTGTCCACATTCAGACCTGCCACGAGGTCCTGGCGCTGTTGCGCCCACGTCGTGCACTCCACCAATGTGTGGAACTGTGGAGCCTTCGATCAAGAATAACTGGAGCACACCAAGCTGTGTCCTCGCTGCGCTCCTCGCACGGAACTAACCTAGTAATACCTACGTGCCTACCATTACCTCCTACCATTTAAGGAGGGGTATATTAGATAGGTAGGCTGTGTGTGTGTGTGTGTGTGTGTGTGTGTGTGTGTGTGTGTGTGTGTGTGTGTGTGTGTGTGTGTGTGTGTGTGTGTGTGTGTGTGTGTGTGTGTGTGTGTGTGTGCGCGCGCGCCCGTTTGGTTTGTTATTTTTATTTTTCGAAAGCCGTTGAGATCGAGATGGTTCCTTTCTTAGCAACCAATTTTAAAGGTCAGATTTAAATTATGAAATATGAAAATAAAATTTAAAGGTTAGAACTTGGTTCTGCAAGTTAAGTCTAGTCTGCGGAATACCCAACCTCAGAAAATTCAGCATAAATACCATGTTTAGTCTGGTCTCAAAAGTTGCCATCCCAATCTAAAATAGACATTCCTTTATTCATCCTAACAATGTTCTTACCAGTTTACGTTTAATTTTTAGAAATGAAATGTCTATATTTATTAGTTACGTTGCTCTTGGGTGTTGTTATGGCGGCAAGCCACCGAAACCAAACTGAATGCAGGGGCATGATATTTCATAACAGATATTATGTAAGAAGAACACTTTTCGGATCAATGAATCAACCCTCACATTTGACAACGCATAAGTAAGTGGTTACTTCAAAATACTTGCCAAAGCCCGATGTCTATTTCCTAAAGTTCTCCCTGTAGGTACATAGTACGACCTTCGGGAGTCTAGTAGTGAGAAGGACACATTAACCTTAGCTGTTCATGACAGGTGAATTCGATGAAGGTAAAACTCGTGTAAGCTGTGATGAACAAGAACATGTTGATAAAGAACATCAGAAAAATTATTCTGAAAGGACTAGCTACTTTAGATGCCTAGGCGACCAAGGCATTGGTTATTTTCTTGCAGGATCTACACATGCTGCCTTTTACCGATGCGCGATTACTTCGGAGCCTTTCGACCCCTACTGCAGTCATTCTTTATGTGTGTTGATAACGGTTATCCCCGTCTTTACGAATCGACATTCCAGGCATAATCCTTATATTATTTTAATTATTACCAACAGGTACACCAAAGAACTATTCTTCACTCATTTAGATTGGAATAACACTGCAGAATTTAGAATCAAGGTCTGTAATATTTCCAACAACATCTGCAAGGATATTAAAGAAGTCACTAATGGTGTTGCTGTAGCCTATGACCCTATTTATCATGACGTTTTCTTTGGAAACAAAGACGGTATCTATAAGTACAACCGTAGTTCATCATCAGCCTTCTTGGTAACAAAATATGCCAACGTAAGCCAAGTTTTTATTCAAAACAATGTTTTCGTAATAAGTCATAAGCGTCTCTATGTATTAAATGATGGAGCTTTTAAATTTGTACCAGAAGTGAAAGGTATAGAAGTTGAAAATTTCTTCGTTTCTGAAGATTATTCAATTTATTTAACAAACTCCACTGGTTTATATAAAGCTAATACAACTGTTAGTCCAGTTTATTTGTTAAGTAATACGGTTAAAGTAAGACAGATAACTCAAGATTATAGGCATGGTGGAGTATATTTTGCAGCAATAGATGGAATATATAAGGATGATGCAGGCAAACTTATTAAAGTTGCAAATGCCAATAATGTTTATGGTATAACATTCAAGTACAGGATCGGTTCTAAATACGATGAGAGTCGTTTGATATATTCAGATCATCATAAAATAAATATACTTTGGCCGACCAAACGCAATGAATTTTGTTTAGATAAACTAAACAGACAATTGAATGAATTAAAAGGAAATCTCAATGAAACACATTTGAAACCGAGGCTGTAGGAGAATGAAAAATTGATCGTGAGAATAAGAATGAAACGACTTTTTAATGATATTAAGCTTATACAAGAAAATTAAGTAGGGACCTACCTATAAATTGAAAGTAATTGGAGTATAGTCCGTTCATAGTTAATTCACCTCTAGCACTGATGTTGGCTTGCTTGATTTTCGTGTTACCATACTAAGATTTTGTTTATCCCATGTACTCTAACCTTAAAGTCGAAACTTATTTTCTTTTTTGTTGCCGTTATTCGGGCGCGGAAATTATTAGAGATGTGGAAGGAGTAACTTCGCTCTCCTTGGTGATGTTAACGATTGTCTTTTATTAAATATCCATATCAATAAAAATAAAACATATCTAAGTACAATCTTATAGTATCAGAATCACGTGTTAAGTAAAGTTATGTATATTGACAATTAGATATTTACATAAAAAAATAATTGTTAGTGCTAACGTTTACATCATATAATCTATCACGCGGTAAAATGTCTTAAGCTGGCACTCATAGGGGGACTTTACTGCTATAGGTACAAACATACAGAAAACGATCTGTCAGAGGTAAATAAACTGTGAACGGACTATAAGGCTCAGGGCTCAGGCCAGTTTCATTATAAATTACACTTACCTACAATATTTTTATTTTGTTTATTAACTGTAACTGTCTAATGTTGCCTAATAATAAAAATTATTATTATTATGTCTCTCTTTAACAGGGGTATCCTCTTATTTTTTACGAAGACACCCGGGCTTTTGGTAGGCTTACACGGGGACACAGGTCCAACATGCAGTGGCCCTTTGAGACTCTTTATCTAATAGGAAATGGGACCCTCACTGCAAACAATCCACGACCGCCTTATGTACATGTAGCGCCATGTGGTCTCCTGGTAGCTCAATAAATGCTAACTGGTCGAGAAGCGCAAGAAAACTCTGAGGAATTGGGACCGATGTATAGCCACGTACATTCAGCTCGCCACAAGCTGTTGCTTTTTTATTACCTTGTGAGACATTTTTTGTTGATCTCAAAAAGTGGATGATTCAAAAAGCAAATCTACTATCCCCTAATAGGGTTGCGTTATTCCCATGAAAGGATAACGACTGTCCGCGAGGGGTTATTATTATTAGAAAAATGATACCCAGACAGAACAAATTGTTCTGTGTCTGGGTATAATTTTTCTATAATATGTATTGTATTTAGAAATATAAACGTATGTTTATCAGTCGTCTAGATCCATAGCACAAGCTTGACAGTAACACTAAGCAATTTTTATAATATACGTGTAAAAGAGTGCATCTTTCAGGATCAATTTTAGCGAAGGTTGTGTCTGTCCTTAAGAAAGGTTCGAAACAGGATTTCAAAATGTACAGACCCTTATCGTTATTGCCCACCAAGTCTAATATATGAGTTCTGCCTTCGATGCTGTTGAACACGATATATTAATGGGAAAACGGGATCACTATGGCGTTAGGAGTGCAGCTAAACAACTTCGTATGCTACGCAGACAACATGAACAGGCATAGATCAAAACTTGTGAAAATGAAAACTGGCGTTCCACAGGGTTTTACGCTCGGTCCGATATTCTTCATTGTTTTTATAAATGACCTCATAAGTACTGTCATAAACAAGTAGCACGGATAGATCGAGATGACAATTTACGCTGATGATACGAACGATATTGCAGCTCCGCCGGCGGATAACCTTGACGAATTGAGTCGAAGAGTAAATGTGGCATTGGGATGCCTCCATGTGTGGGTTCATACAAAATTGTCTGGGAACAATAGGTACATCTAAATCGAAGGTTATGTTATTCAGAAACTACCAGCAAAACCTCTGCTGAACTGGCTTATATTAGCTTAATTCGGGCTAGAGAATGTTCTGTGAGAATGTCCACAAACATAAATATTAAAATTACACGCATACACGAACAATTCAAGGTGCTCATCACACAAAGCCATTACTCTGATTCTGATTTCTATGGGAACCACTAGACCACGAGGTAGTCTTGTCAATGCAAACCTGTTAAGGAATTTATTAAATGACAGACACAGAAATTTCTCTTCACCCTATCTTAGTGTATTCCCATTTGCTTCGTAAACTTATTTGACTAAGATTCAAAGATTGGAGTCCGCATTTACCTGTCGGCTGTTGTGAGCAGTACTGATTGACTTTTTATTTTCCTGACCCATTAAAGTTGCGCTCCGACTTTTGGTCGAAAGGTGCACTGCTAGCAGGTGAAGTCGCTTGGATACTGGAGATGTGGGTACTGTTCAGACTGTATCGGGTATATTAGTTTGATTGGAAGTTTATGTAAGGCCCAATGGATGGCGTTGTACGGTCGAAGTGAATCGCGATATGGTTTTGATTGCCCTATCTTATATTACTAAGATGGCAGGCAAGCCAAAGTCAAAGTCAAAGTCAACTTGCGACACGTCAATGAATACAATGCAAATAGTACCATCAGTTCGGAACGCGGCCCGCTTGAGAAGAACTGGCAAGAAACTCGGCGGGCTATTCTTTTTGTGCACTACATATTTACAATAAGTAGATACTATAAACTAAAACTCTATCAGTAGAGCAAGCAGATCACTTCCAGGCTTCCATATCAATCAAATAATCGTCAATTGTATAGTAGCCCCTGCAGCACAATTTACTTTTTATACACTTTTTAAACTTAATTAGGGGCATGCTTTTAATTTCGCTTGGAAGCCTGTTGTAAAAACGTATACAGTTACCAAGGAAAGAATTACTGACTTTGTTCAGTCTACAATGATAAACGGCAAGGTTGTTTTTATGTCTGGTGTTCACATTGTGTCTATCGCTTAACTTGTTAAAACTAGATAAATTTTTCTGAACATACATAAGATTTTCAAAAATATATTGTGATGCCACAGTCAGAATATTTAATTCTTTAAATTTTTCGCGCAGAGAGACCTTTGGACCTAATCTATATATGGCTCTTATGGCCCGTTTTTGTAAAACAAAAATTGTATTTATATCTGCGGCATTGCCCCATAGTAGCATACCGTACGACATTACACTGTGGAAGTAACTGAAGTACACTATTCGAGCTGTTTCTACATCAGTCAAATGCCTAATCTTTTGGAAGGCAAATGCTGCTGAACTTAATCTGCCAGCCAGTTTTTCAATATGTGGGCCCCACTGCAATCCAGAATCGATCGTCAACCCTAAAAACGCAGTAGATTTCACAAGTTCCAACTCTTGGCCATTAAGTTGCACATTGGTTTCTGCCTGTGTTACATTGGGCAAGGTAAATTTAATACATTTAGTTTTGTTATCATTCAGGCTAAGATTATTAGTGTTAAACCAATGTACCTACTACTTTTAGGACTGCATTGTTAACATCGTCATAGTCATCTAGTTGTCTTTTAATTTTGAAAATTAAGGAAGTGTCATCTGCAAACAAAACAATCCCGTTATTGTCCCCTACGGAATAGGGTAGGTCATTAATATAAATTAAAAATAAAAATGGTCTGAGTATCGAACCCTGCGGGACGCCCATAGTAACCACCGATCCCCCCGAACGTGTGCCACCGACATCGACCCTCTGAGTTCTATTGTTCAAATATGTAGTCAGAAGATCGAGAGCCTTGCTCCTTATCCCGTAGTGATGTAGTTTCCTGATCAATGTCTCATGTTGGACGCAATCAAAAGCCTTAGACAAATCGCAAAACACGCCAAGCGCATCATGTTTATCTTCCCAGGCCTCATAAATACTCTTCAACAAATCTACACCAGCATCGGTCTTACGGTCCACCTGATGGTTGGTTTCTGTAGCGGACTAATTCGCATAATGAAAGTTTGCAACGCCATGCCAGTGGCGCTGCTGCATGTCGACCCATATTTCCCTTGGCACTACCACTTGAGTCACGGGAAAGTAAAATATCCCGTAACCCTACTGATAGGTCTGATAGTGCTAAGGGTAATTGTACCTACTTTTACCTTGACACTACCCTTTGCCAGTAGTAGTAGTAATATAGTAGTTTTAGTAGTGTCCGTATGAATTATGGAGCCACCTCACCTTTTTCGAGACTATGTAGGTATGTATGTATGTATGAATGTATGTCCATTTCTTTGTCACGTCGTACAGCCTGAACGGATTTTGACATGCGAGGTGTCATTTGATTCGTCGTGTTTGTGTGAGTGACACCAGGTACATAAATATTTTCCAAAAAATCTAAATAGCGGACTTTTGGCGCTAAAATGTAAACCTTGAAAATTGTTTTTGAACGCTCTACAGCCTGAACGGCTTGACGGATTTTAAAATACAAGGTGTCATTTGATTCGTCGTGATTGTGTAAGTTACACCAGGTATAATAAAATTCCTAGAAAATCAAAATGGCGGATTTTTGGCGTTATACTTATTTGACTACGATGCCGCGATGGACGTGAAAACCACTGAACCGATTTTGATGCGGTATTATTTGTTTACAAGGTCTTGGTCACTTCAAATATTACATTTGTTTGATTGCAATCGGTTGAGTAGTACCGGAAATATGACCGAAAATATAATTAAATTAAGTTTACTTCCGTATTTAGTAGACAAGCATAAAAATCTAGGCCAATTTTTTTGGAATATGTATACCAATGATAAAGAGTTATATTTATGTCAGAGTGGCTCTGCTACAGATATCAAAAAAGACTTTTTTCTGGTTTCTGTGGGTTCCGCAATCACAACATCTGTAGTAAGGAGTTTCTTGAATCTCTTAACGAAGCTGATATATTTTAATGTCTTTTTTTTTTGTATCATTTTGTAGGCATTACGTAGGGTTTTTTTTTTTTTTTTTTTTTTTTTTTTTTTTTTTTTTTTTTTTTTTGTTTGTCCAGGGAAATCTTTTGTGGATACCACCTGTATATGAACAGAGTGGTTATGTGGGGCTCCCCAAAAATTGGTATACCCACTAAAACCCTGGAGTGTTCCTTCACGTCGCTATTGTTGGGTTACAGGTAAGGCAAGCGTTCAACTTCTGCAACCCAACAAGCGTTGCCTGCGACAGGCTCGACACTGAGGGGTCTAGAAATTACCCCCCGAAACTGCACTGACTGTGACCCCGGAACACGAGGGGCGCACCTTAGTCAGTCGCACGGCTGGCATAAAGCTGCCGTCGACGACCACGCGTGCGAGGTTGGCGAGGTGGAAGTGTGAGACCACTCATCTCTCGCACTCGCAGCGCTTCTCGCTTTGCCGTCAAGACTGCCTCGGCAAAGGCGGCGACGGCGAACCAATTTTCTTCGCTGACCAGCATAGCGGAAGCTATGGTAGATAGCGAAACGACAGGGCCAATTTGAGCCTCTAGAGCAGCGCGTTCGCTACTCCACTCAGTACACAAGGAGAGCGTGTGCAGCGCTGTATCCACGACGCCATCCTCGCAGTGACGGCACGTTGTGTCAGGCTCGATGCCTACCACCTCGCATAGGGCATTACGTAGGGTAACTACTTACGATCTCCGTTCTATCCTACTGGAATTCAAAAAGCTACGAAGAGTTTAATTTGGCTCCTCAATCTTCGAATTAGGTTCGCTTACAATTACAATAACCATTTTAATAAAAAACCCAATTTGTGATAACTAATCCAAAATGTATTTGGTCTGGAAGAGAGTGTCGGTGTTAAAGTAAGGAAGGGCATGCTACGATGGTTCGGGCATGTGGAGCGAATGGGAGATGAATGAATGACAAAACACATTATACAACGCGAAAGTGGATGAACGTAGGAGTCGGGGAAGGCCACGATACACCTACCACGACCAAATTAATCGTGTGTTAGTTGAAGGTGGTGTCGAAAGCCGAAGGAACCGACGTGCATGCATAAAAAGAAAAAAAAATTAACAAAAAAGAAACCGACTTCAAAGAAAACTAAAAACTGAAAAATAAAATTTAATTGGCACAAAGTTAGTATATTCTGAATTATCAGATATCATTAAATATACCTAATACAGAAATCGGTGCCCAGTACTGCCCAGTAAAACTATGTAGGCTTAGGTAGGCATTATTAAGCTCTCTCATAGTCATATTGGCACCGACTTCAGTATTATATTTAATGATATCGGATAATTCAGAATATACTAACTTTGTGCCAATTAAATTTTATTTTTCAGTTTTTAGTTTTCTTTGAAGTCGGTTTCTTTTTTGTTAAAAAAAATTTTTTTCGCTATTTTTAGTGACGTGTAGACTGAAAATCTATCTACCTAGGTGTAAAGTTCTCGACAGTACAAATTTATGAAGCCCAAACACAAGGTAACTCGTTAGGGAATTCTCTCCACTGTCTTTGATCATTTTTCATTCATCATCAGATCGACTCCAGACCTTCATTAAGTTGTACAACTTTGAAGCCCTTAACAAAAAAAATTACAATCGCCCTAGATGCCCCTACAATTTTTAAAAGTTACCTTCGATATCTCCAGGATGCCATCATCAGATCCTGACTTCCTTAAAATGGGACCACCTTGGGAGTATCTATTTTTGAACGAAAAAAAAAATTTTTCAGATCGGTCTATAAACGACAGAGTTCTGCGCGAACAAACATAAAAAAAAATAAAAAAATATATATATACGGTCGAATTGAGTAACCTCCTCCTTTTTTAAAGTCGGTTAAAAATGAAAGTTGAATAAGCAAGTGAGGTGTGTATGGACCGTGCCGTGAGGCGCTCGGTTCTTTCTGCCTACCCCGCAAGGGATTTGGCGTGAAGGTAGATAGATAGATAATAGATAACAACGGGAATTCACGCGACAGAAAACCACGCGATAAGAATAGAAGCGACGCGACGGGTAACCTTTATATTTCTCTCTCTCTCTCTTACGCAAACGAAGTTGCGCGGGGCAGCTAGTAGCGTATAAAAGTGTACTTGTTTATATTAAATGTGTCTCGCTCTGGATGATTCTGTTTGTATTGCATACCTTGGGCTTTGGGTACCTTTTCGGAGTGTGAAAAAGAACAAATCTCTGCAACCTAGACAACCAGTTTTACTGCTACCGAATAACTGAATACTGTATGAGAGTGGCATCTAAACGCAACTAGTTTCGCTGTGCTTTCATGATTATTTCATACCAGATGATGGCGCCCACAACTAGCCTGTGTGGAACTCTGTTTCCGTTCCTGCATCCTATGGGAACTTATTCCTGGAATCAAAAGTAGCCTATGGGTGAATTGCACAAGCAAAAAAAATACACGGCAAACCTGAGAACGGTAGTGCAATGTTATGGTTTTATGATTTTGACTATTTTTTTTAGTAAAATAAGTACCTATCTACCATGGCAAAAAAAAATATTGAGTAATGTCCTCTATTACATAAAAAAAATTAAGTACGAAGTGTCATTTTATCATTACGGTGATCTGTCCTGAGTCCAATTTCGATCGCAAAATATCTTACTCTGCAGTTGCATTTCTTATTCATACTAAAATCGACTTTTGTATCAATAACTTATAACATAAGCTATAATAAAAAAACTAATATTGTTTGTTTATCTTATTTCTTATAAATTTATTAAGCAGTCAACTTTTGTCCTGAAAACCAATATCATTTTGGTGGACAGTAAGTTTTTGTTAAGCAAATTTTTCAAAATTGCGTTATGGCGACCCCCGCGCCTCAGTACCCGCGAATCAGTCCGCCTCTGCTCGTCGGAGCGCACGCACATGCCGCAACATCAACGTGGATTCCCTGCAAAACGTAAGTGTATCATTTCAGTGATATGGGAACAAAAATAGTTAAGTAATAGTTTCATTTCTGTGGCCTTTATAACTCGTGTTAGGTTCATTATATTTATTTGAAAATTGTATATTATAATCGCCGTAAGATATGCTTTGTTAGAACAGTGATGACATTTTAAAAATAATTCTAGTATCAGAGTGTAATGTAAAAAATACTTCTTTTTATCATGTCGGTGTTATCATTTCAGTGGATTCGGTGGACTGTTATACCAATAATAGTCCATCGAAATGAAATGTAACTTCGAAATGATAAAACCAAAACTTTTAGAGATCCTTGAGTCCAATATTGCGTCATTTGAATTTAGTGATATAATTTCGATATTTTGGGATTAACTTGATGTGTAAATATTTCTGTTTTTTTTCATTTATTTAACACAATACAATAACATGGTACCTAAGTATAATTATATGTAGTTAGAAAATGTATAATAAATGTAGGTACCTACTTACATCTAGATGCACATTTTTTTTTTTTCTCTTGAAATTGAATGTCAACTTTATAATTGTTTCAAGAGTTTTTCCTTCTTTTAATGACAATTAGTAGTAAGTGGTCGTAGAATAAATGATGAATTTGTAGGTACATTTCGTATGTGCATGCGCGTCAGGCGTGAGTGAGAAATATATTTTTGCGTACACGTGAGAGAGCTAAAGTATGCGCTCGTGGTATGTTTAAGAGTAAGTATAGCATCTTATATTTTAGAAAGTAGGTACTTGTATTTGTGAGAGATGCAGATGGATTAAGACTTAAAAAATGGTCATTAACAATTATGTGTTTTGATTTTAGGATGCCGCGACCTAAGCTACAGACCAGAGAAGAAAGGTTAGAAAAAAGAAGGTTATATGAAAGAAGAAGAAAAGAGAGAATTAAGAGCAATGACGTCACACGCGAAGAGTTTCTTCGAAAAGACAGGGAGAGATATGACAGAAAAAAAGAAGTAGGATTAATTGTTCCTAGACATGAAATGACTCCAAGAAAATTAAAAATCTTAAGAAAAAAAACAAAGTAAGTGCCGCCGCCTATTACCTTAGAAAAAAAAAATAGAGCAGCTTCAGCTTCTGTAGTGGCTCAACCTGAGTTTAATGAGACAACTGGGAATCAAAGTGAAGTTGATAATACGAGTGATAACTCTGGACTAATAGCTTTCCATCACAATACGCCTTTGACTTCAAGAACTACCCGGTGTAATTCTTCACGACGCAGCTTACGGTTGATCAGTAATAATAGCATAAGTACGAATATACAACTTGATCATACTTCGGATCGTGTATATAGTAGCAGTCCAAGACAAAACCGACTATTGAAGCATCAATTTTGTTCAGATAACAACTCTAATAATCCTGGTCCAAGCACTTTAAGGCAAGTCAATTCATCTTCGTCTCTAATACCTACCCATCACAGCATTTTACGACGCTGCTTGCAGATGAACAGCGATACCAGTTAGGGTTCCGATATTCAACACGATGTTGATGAGAATGTACAAACTAGTCTTCATTGTGAAGAACCACGAAACATAACATATCTAACAACTGGCGCAGCACAAATAACAATTCCACCAAATCTGAGTAGTATCGAATCAACATTATGCCCCAACAGCCCTGTTTCAGAATCGTCAATTACCTCTTTAGAATTTAAGCGAGGGCTTAAAGAAAAATTTCGAAAATATCAAAGAACTAAATCTAAACTAATAACAGAATTACAAAACAAACTATTACAGGTCTCTAAAGAAAAAGAAATGTGTTGCAGGCTAAAGAATCATTATATAAATTTAAAAGAAAATACTCAAAAAGTAGAAAAAAGTGTAAAAATAAAACCTAAGAGAAAAAACATTATTCAACCGAAAGTAGTGAATTTCTTTGAGGAAGATGAAAATTCAACAGTTTGTCCCGGTAAAAATGATGTTATCTCAAGACATGGATTAAAAAAACAAAAGAGACTATTGACAGACACTGTTAAAAATTTACATTTCAGATTATATAGCTAAACTGTTTGTAATTATAATTTACGATGTCGTGATCTCAATTTAAGATTTTTTGTTGTTTATAAATGTTTAAGATTAGAAGAAGTGCATAGCTCTTTTGAACAGATTTTGATATTTTTATAATATTTCTTAGTAAACCATTGTGTTGTAAAAATATAATAGTTGATTTATTATTTATTTATTTATTGTATACTTTATTGTACGCCAAGATAGTATTCCAATTTGAAATTTGATACAAAATAGCACTACAATGGGCGGCCTTATCGCTAAAAGCAATTTCTGCCAGGCAACCTTTGGATGGACATATTTGGTAGGATCGAAACTGATAGTTGTTGGCGTTAAATTTATATAAACAATAAATTATCTTATACATTACATATCTACATATAAAACTAGAGAAAGCGATAAACTAAATAGTAGGCACATACATATACATACCAATAAATACACGAAAATATATACAAACAAACATCCATACACACCAATATTATAAAGTAGGTATATGCGAACAGGAAAATTTTAATTATTACTTGTTTAAGTAATAATTCTTGACACTATTTTTAAAAATTTGCAGTGTCTCAGCGCGTCTAGTTTCTACGGGTAGTGCATTCCACAAGCGAACTGCTGTAACACTAAAAGAATGGTCAAAAAAGTTCGTGGAGTGCGGTGGCATTTTTAATTTCAAGTTTTCTGATGATCTCAAACATCTGTCATGCGTATCATGAAGAAACCTAAAACGTTCTTTTAAATAGGAAGGTGTAGATGGGTTAAACAATATATTATATAATAAGAATAAAATATGAGTATTCCTGCGAAGTCGTATAGGTAACCACTTGAGCTGTGTTCGAAACTGTGAAACGTGATCATATTTGCGCAAACCAAATATAAATCGTATGCAAATATTTTGGAGACGCTCAAGTTTCTCAAGTTGGTCCTCGGCAAGATCTAAGTAACTGACATCTGCATAATCAAGGATTGGAAGAAGCAAGGAGTTTGCAAGCGCAATTTTTGTGGCTGTAGGAAGGAAACGCTGCAGTCTCCTAATTGTTCCTGCGGATGCAAAAATCTTTCTACTTAACTCCTGGACATGTGGTCCCCACGATAAACTTGAGTCCAGAATTATTCCCAGATTTTTAACTTTTTCACTGACAGGAATAGTAGTCCCATCAAAAACAAACTGCGGAATCTGCGACCAATCTATTTTACTTCTTGTTCTAGAGCTTCCTAATATGATGATTTGTGTTTTTGTTGGATTTACTCTTAATCCGTGTGATCTACTCCATGCAGATATAGTAGACAAATCACCATTGATGACATCCACCGCCTCCGATAACCCGTCCAGGGGTGCCTGTGTGTAGATTTGGAGATCGTCTGCGTAAAGGTGGTAGGAAGAATTCAATTTATTTGAGATGGAATTTATAAAAATTGCAAAGAGGAGGGGAGAGAGCACGCCACCCTGGGGTACACCGACATTGATATTGCACCAACTAGAAACGTGTTCTTCAACACGTATGCATTGTCGGCGGCCACACAGGTAACTACGAAACCACTCTATTACCGTAGGAGATATGTTAATTGAGCAGAGTATTGACAATAAAATATCGAAATCAACTGTGTTGAATGCGTTACTGAAATCCAGTAAACATAGAACAGTTAACTTTCCGTTTTCCATACCATGTCTAATGTCATCCGTAATGTTCACCAAAGCTGTGGCTGTACTGTGTCCGGGCCGAAACCCTGACTGGAAAGGATTAAGGAGATTATTTTTGCGGATAAATGAACTAAATTGACTGTGAACAAGGCGCTCAAGTACTTTAGAAAGGAATGGTAGGATGGATATTGGACGATAGTCTGTTAGCAACTGAGGATTTGATTTTTTCGGCAAAGGAGTTACTAAGGCATCTTTCCATGAGGTTGGAAAAATACCAGATGTCAAGGAATAATTAAGGATGTAGCAAATTATGGGTAGGATTTCATCAAGGATGGGAAGGATCATGTTCCGGCCCATGCAGTCGCTACCAACAGCCTTGGATGTAATCGCCATTATACTCTTCTTAACATCACTAGCGGTAAATAGGTCGAAAACAAAAGGTGAATGGTTGGGGGTCGGAATCGTTGAAAGATAGTGAATAGATTTAGTAAATTTTGAAGTTTTCCTTACCTAACACGATAATATTACAAGTAAAAATTAACACTATTCTCGTTCCGCAAACAATTTCATTTAATTAATTTACCTAATTCAATAGTTTGATCTTATATTCAATAAATTCATACAATCTACGGAACTCACCTATAAATAAATGACGTTCTTGGCTGTATCATTTCAGTGGGCTAATATCATGCCGGTGCACAGTCTTATCATTTCAGTGACAATTTTTGTAATTTCGGTGGACGATTTATCATTTCAGTGAGCATTTTTCATTTCAGTGTACTCCTAAAAATTCAAACATAAATATTTCGGTAAGTTTTAAGATTATTTGATGTCCACTTACGCGTATGCCACAAATAAGGTTAAAGTTTCTTTTAGTTACTTAATAGTGTGTAAAAAGCATCGTTATAAAAAAGCCCACCGAAATGACAAAAAAAAATCACTTGTTGAATTTCACCCCTATGTGTTATTCCAGCCAGACTATAATCTGATCGTATGTTACAATTCTGTCAAGAATTTGTTAAAGGGATCCTAACTTCTTTTTCTATTCTTCATTGTACTGGGTCAGCAGACACGTAAGTATACAGCCTGATGACCTGATGGAAGTGGTCACGGTAGTCTAATGACGTTTGCAACCCCATTCTTTAGGCGTTTGGGGAAACCGGAAAGGGAGTTCAATTAAAGCTACCGCCGAAGAAAGGCCATAGAATCGGGCCTTAGCGTGCTCGGACGCTCCAGACACACAGTTTGAGGATGAACACCCTGTCCACAGCTCGCCTTGCCACAGCGAGTGGTGCGATGCTAGAAGTCGCCATAGGCATTATATCAAACAAGTCCTCCGAGCACAAACCATTGTACAGGCGGTAGAACACGTATAAGAAGGCGAAGTCCCTCCTGTTGCGAAGGGGCTCCACGTCGCCTGTAATAGGATCGTAGCCAATTCTTATAGCTCGCTTTTGCATGGAGTCTAGAGGAATTGAATTAACTGTATCTAGCATTTGAATATAATTTTGTAATGCGACAAAAATATTCTTTGAAGACGAACGATCTCTAATTATGCCGTTTACTGCGGTTGCATGACAAACGGTAATAACTTTTTTTGCAGTGAAACCACGTTGACATTATCAGGAATCAATCAATGACAGATTCGATTTACTGCATAATTTGCAACAGAATGTTAATTTATAACAAGGTAGGTAAGTACTATCTACTTTTCATGAAACTCTGGCTAAGCTGCTGTTTATCGAAGAATAGGATGAAAATCTCTTTAATGGATAGTTTAAATCCATAATATCTAATTTAAGAAGATTTAAAGTGAGTGTTCTAAAAAGATTATTTTCATGTTAGCTATTCTTCGAAAATCTTATAAAATCTTTACAGTCTGTAAACAAATCTTTCCAACTTAGCGTTTTTCCAGTTACCTCCAAATATACCTGAATAGCCTGGGCCTGGATCATGACTGTTAGGGGGCTATACTTAGTTTGTAATGTTTTCGGCAATCTTCGAAGTGAATGTCGTATGACCTGCCAATCTTGAAAGGTCGCGTGATCTGAATCCTCGTCCGTTTGGTTCAGTAGATGCACCACGAGACGAGCAGGTGAGGTTGGTTCTACACCGAGAATCTTGATGGGTTCCAGATAACAGGACTCTTAGACAAGTGGCTTTTACGTTAGTAGAATAGAATTCTCAATGTATGAGACTGACACTCTCACGTCTCTCAATAACGAGTGGCATATAGTCTCTACTAACGTAAAAGCTACTTGTCTAAGGGGGCTGGTCATGTAGTAATGGCGAAAATTTCATCCAATTCGACACTGCAAACGATTCTTGTTACGGTTTTGGTTTAAGAAAACCCCGTGTAGACTTCACAATTCCAGTCTTGGTTTTTTTTTTATATTCAGCACGCCAAATTGACGTCGCCACCAGCCTGATGGAAAGCCGTGGCGCATCTAGCGATTGAGGGCCACTTCTGACAGTGGTCCTCAAGTTGGCGGCCCTGTGATGTGCCTCTTTACGCTCCTCCTAAAGAACCCGGGATTGTAGGTTCCAGAAGATCCAGTTATTATACTTAAATTACATCCTACAGTTTTTTATTCTCCTCCCATTTCCGTCGATCCCTTCGAGGGGATTGAAATGGGTGAAAATTGGTTACCGTTATACCAAGCATATGTAACCGAGGGCAGTAGCTACTTTCTTATAAAACTTGATGGTCTTCTTTTGTTTAAATTTTTCCATTTAATCGTTGTTTTTCAGCTATGAATTGCTTGCTGCGGTTATTGTTTGTATTCAGATTAGTAGCAACGCATAAGACAGAACCTGCTATATGCGATGGTGTGGTGTTAGACCACGAATATTATGAGAGACAGATGCTATTTGGAACTTTAAACACGCCTACAAATTTGTTGATGCATAAGTAAGTACAATTTACCTCATGAAGGAAGAGTACTACAACGTTTGCCGGGCAAAGGTGTGGCGTCATACAGAGAGAGAACTTTCGCTAAAACCCAGTCCTTTAAAGTGAAAAATTGGAACTCTGTGCCGTCGCACGTGATTCCCTCCTCATACAACCTTGGGTTCTTGAAGCGGAACGTGAAGAGGTTAACCATTAGGCTGCCAACTTGAGAGTCTTTGTCAATTAACAAATGCAAACAATGTCGAAAACGAAAATAGCTTGCACGGTATTTTTATTTTAAAGAGAGAAAAATCCTACAGGGATGCTGTGCCGGACTCTTACCGACTAAAAACCATACTTTTACTAACGATTGCCCACGGTTTGGAGCCCCGGGTAAGCCCTCGGTAGGATGACCCCAGGACTCTCCCAACAGACCTTGGCTACCACTGCTGACTTACCTAGGGGGGGGGGGGGGTTCAGGTGCTACTCCGCGTCTTTGGGGGGTGTGGCGTGCGTGAATTCCTCATGTCACGCTGTCGTCTAGGGCCTGCTTCTGTAAGGACGGTGAGCAGCCCCCTCATCCCGAGAAGAAGGGTGTCCCAGACGTGTATGCCACGCCCCCGCCGCAGACTGCGGAACTTGGGTGGGAGAGTCCTCTCCCGCTTCCTCCCCGCGAGCATGACCTGCTCACAGAACTCTTGCATCGCATTGCAAGCGATTTTCGTCTTCACTTTTGTTTTCGTTTGTTTCATCGCTTCATTTGTCTATTCGATTTGCATTTATTTCGTCGATTAAGCGAGGAAAAGTGGTCATGAAAATTTTTAATATTCCACTCTCCCTTTGGCGGGGACACTTGGTACAGCAAAGTGAAATTACAAAATTTGTAACTGATCATTTCTCTTTTGCCAGGTATAGTGGGGAACTCTTTTTCAGCCACATAGTGAGAGACGGTGATAAACATAACTCTGTTATCCAAGTTTGTAAAGTTGATAGCAGGGACTGCCAGGACATAAAAGATGTTCCAGGAGGTGCTGCCATCGCCTATGATCATATGAGTGATACGGTTTATTTAGGAGGTGATAATGGCATCTATAAATATAATCATAGAAACAAAACTGCCTACTTTTACACTGCGCCAGGAAGACAGATATCAAATATGATAATCCATAAATATTTATACTTCATAGAACGAAATACCAGAAAGTTATATACCTATATAGACGGAAAATTTATGATGGTCCCGCAATTCAAGGATATACAGATGGATACATATTTCATTTCCAGACATGGATCTGTGTACTATTCAAACGAAACAGGACTTTATAAAAGTTTAAAAATGAATAAACCAGCTCGTAGTATAGATAGGAATATTATTGTCAAACAAATTGTTCAATACCATACAGGCAGTAGAGTATATTTTGCTGCAAACGATGGTATATATTATATGCATGATACATCGACCAAAGAAGTGAAACTCAAGAAAGCTGCTAGTATCGCTTCGTTATTCGGAATGACGTTGAGAAACACCACCGATTCAAAATATGAACGAGTTCAAATAATATATTCAGTTAAACATTCTATTCTTAAGCTGACACCCAGTAAACAAAATGAACTATGTTTAAAACAAAAAAAGAGATCTGCTAAATTACTTAGAAGGCAAGGCAAGAAAGCTAAAAATATAAAGAGGAGGACGCAAAACAAATCTGAAGTTAATGTTACTGTGAAAACGGATGCAAATTCTACACTACCAAATGGTCAACGGATGATGTTGGTGACAGAGAATAAATGAAATTAGTAATACAAGGAGGTTTTCATTTTAGAGTTTTTTAAATGGGATACTAAAGTGATAATAAACATGGTAATTTGTAAATATGGTGCAATGCGAACTGTTTAAGAGTACACTAACTGTATAACTTGTAGAGGGGCGCGTTGCTCTGTGTTTGTAAAACACTAGCAACCTGCCAGGACTAGATAGCTAACATTACATCATAAACAACAGCAAATGTGTGTATGTACCTAATTGCATTTCTACGGACTACTATAAATTTGTGTGGTGAGTATGTACGTTCGTTCGCACTATTTGGTCGCGCTATAAAACTCCCAAACGGCTTGGTTGATCCTTGTGATAAAGATAATTATGTTAGGTTTAGGCGTACAATGTCAGAAACGCAAAATGACAGATTAGCGAATTGACAGAAACGCATAATGCCAGGTGTCGCAAAATGACAGATTCGCAAAATGACAAATTTGCTTAATGATAGATTCGCAGAATGACAGATTCGCAGAATGACAGGTTTGCAGAATGACAGATTCGCAGAATGACAGATTCGCAGAATTGATATTGTTGGGCCATGTCAGAGGAAGGTTCTTATAGCCACTACCGGTTGACCTACCTTCCAGTTGACCTAGGTCAACCGCAAGTAGGTATAGATTGCTGAACATCCGCTAATGTCAGTATTGCAGAAACTGACTAATTCATGCCGTTAAGCACAGACTTCCCGACGTTAAGACAGACAAGATACAGACTGTATTCTAATCTTGTTCCTTTTATTCAAATCCGTTCGGCTCTTAAAGTATGAAAGAGTAACAAACGTACAGACAGCCTAACTTTCACGTTTAATCATCAATACATATAATAAAATCTTAACAGGTCGATGTCTGTACATTTAAGATATATAAGAAAAAAGTTTATAGGGGGGCTTTTTGGACGCAATAGAACCCAAAACAATGGTTTTTAGAATTTTTGTCTGTTTGTCTGTTCGTTTGTGCACGCTAATCTCAGCACCCGCCAAACCGATTGTGTTGCGGTTTGCTCCACTTAACATTTAGAGTTTGTTTCATGTCAATCGGTTTATAAATAAAAAAGTTATATCAATCTAAAGATAATACAGCGTACGAAGTCGCGGGCTACAGCTAGTCAATAAATGAAATCGTAACAGGTCGCTGTCTGTACACAAAGAACACTAGTTAAGTAACCCGGGTAAAAGAAACGCACACCGAGACGCCTGCGTACGCCAACGTAAAACATTACACACACACATGTACGCTAAGTCATTTTAATTACACTTACACACTTCTTGTGGCATTCCAAAACAATCAACGTGTTGCAATTAAATAAGTAAGCGTATTTGAAACTATGACGTAGTAACCAACGTAGCTAAGGCTCATAAGTTCTCGTCTTTCCCGATTCTGAAGACCCGAGGTTCATAATGAGTGAACATTCTTTTTGAATTTCCAAAATGCTTGTTGATATTTTTCTATTATGAGACGTTTCGTTTCGAGTGATTGTCGAAGAATAAAAATATTTACATGAACGAATGTTAAATGTTGTGGTTTTATTTTGTTATCATTGCATTTTTTGTAAAATATTTTTTTAGTTCCTTAACTGTGATACTAATAGTGAGGGTAGATAGTTTAAATTCAGACAAGCTAAGCAAGTTGCATTAGGTTTGAAATTACTTTACCTATACCCTCTTAATAATAATACCGTTTGTCATTGGTATTATTTAGTTAGAGCATTCGTATACAGCTAACAACCTTTGTGACTGACGCTTTCACACCTTTTGACTCAAAATTTAAACTTACTACGAATACTTACCTAATTATTGAGATTAAAGATGCCTCATTTAACAATATTATTGAGAGCAAAAATAATTGTTTTTCACAAGAAAAAGGTCTCAATTAGTGAAATTGCGAGACGCTTAATGATATCGGTAAGAAGTCAAATTCAACAAACTATAATTTTCTACATGATTGTTCAGTTTCTTTGTTAATTAATAATCATATTTTGTTTTTGTTTACAGAGAAAAACTGTGCGGTTGTGGATTCACCGTCATGCAAAATCTGGAGGCATAGATCGTCTCCGACCTGATCCCCTACCTTTGGCTTTTACTGATGCCAATCCACAGCACAGGGATATTGTGCCCACGCACATTTCAGCAATATGCGTCACCTTTCACATCAACTCAATCTACGGCAACCTGACACAACATCAGTATCTAATGTGTCCGTAATCATTTACCTACGTGCAGGTGGATTGAGGTGTGCCAAACCAGCAAAGAACATTTTGATACCTGACCTTCATCGTGAAAACAGATTACGGTTTGCAAGGGAATATTTGAATTTTGATTGGTGCAATAATATTGTTATATATAGTGACGAAAAGTGTTTTAAATCTGATAAGGATGGACGCAAATTTCTATGGAGAAAACCAGGTGAATGGTTTTTAAAAAAATATTTCATTATGCAGGACTAGTGGCCTTATATTGCCAAATTAATTATTAAGTGAGTATTAGGTAGCTAATAAGTGATTGATGTTAGTGTTTGCGAGGTTAGAAATCATGATACCATGATTTTCGACTAGCTAACATGTTGATTCATATCACTTATGAGTATGACATTATTTTTGGGATTATAAAAATTATGCGTCCATGCTTGTCAAATTTATTATCTTTTTAATAAAGATTATATAGATATAAAGGCAGATAACTGTTACTGAACATGAAAGTGTCGCCAAGTATGTGTGTATTTTTATATATATATAAGTATGTCTATCAGTCGTTTAGATCCCATAGCACAAGCTTATATTAGTTTAATTTGTTTAATTTATTGTTGAAAAATAACATTACAAAGATAAAAATACGCTTCCGTCGATGAGATATTTAATTAAGAACTTTAAAGTTGTCTTCAAGAGCTATACAATTGCGAACGGAATGAGACAATTTATGGTTCATTACCATTTTAAGTTATTATACTGTCTATAGACACGTGAATGGTTATGTAATAAAAACGTTTCTGTAAAAGATATTTGTTTTATTATATTTACTAGTGGATGTTTCACCCGCGGAGCTCCCGTTGCAATGGGAATACGGAAATAAAACATACACTATGTTCACCGGAGATAGTGTAGCTTTCCGACATTGAAAGAATTTTTCAAATCGGTTTGGTAGATTCGGGGCCTATTCAATGCAAACAAACAATCAATTTAATATTTCCTCTTTAAAATATTAGTAAAGATAACCTATAGAGTGTGTATAATATGCCTCTGCCTACCTCTTCAAGGATAAAAACGCGACCATATGTATGTATAATATAACCTATTTACAAAATAAAAAATAAAATACTATTAAGAGTATTTTTTAGCAAAAACTAGTTGAATGTCTGTGGATTAGAACTTGGGTGAGTTTTACAGAATTCACCAAAAAGTAGTTGAGCAATAGGATTCGAACTCGGATCATCGCTATTATCAGTCCACCTCTAACCAATCATGCTGCGCTAGCTGTTACGTAAATGGTCCAAATATGTAAAGATATTGTATTATGTAGGCATAAGTAATACCTACATAATTGTATTGCATAGTTATATTTCGGTCATTACTAATATAAAAAATTGCAACTGTGTGAGTGAATGTATGCTAACAAAGTGCCTACACTCGTCGACATTACGCAGACGTCGGTGTGCGTCTCTTCCGCCCGGGTTACTTAACTAGTGTTCTTTGTGTACATGGAAGATAAATAAGAAAAAATATTATAGGGGGCTTTATGAACGCAATGGAACCCAAAACAATGATTTTTTGAATTTTTGTCTGTTTGTCTGAATATCTGTATGTCTGTAAATCTATTTGTCTGTACGTTTGTGCACGCTAATCTCAGTAACCACTCATCCGATTGCAGATTTCCGATCCGATTCAGTCCGCGCCGAACAATATACCGTTTCGACTTGATACGGCATCTTGTTCAGGTCAATTAGGAGAGGTGCACTTCTGATTGTCATAGAATGCCAATGTCATAGAAGTGCACCGCTCCTAACTAACCTGAACAATATGGCGTATCGATTTGATACGGTATGTTGTTCAGGTTTATAGTTAGGAGAGGTGCATTTCAGGTAGACATAGAATGCCAATGTCATAGAAGTGCACCTCTTCTAACTAACCTGAACAATACACAGTATCAACTTGATACGGCATGTTGTTCAGGTTCATAGTTAGAAGAGGTGCACTTCTAGTTGCTATAGAATGCCAATGTCATAGAAGTGCACCTATTCTAACTAACCTGAACAATATGGTGTATCGACTTGATACGGTATGTTGTTCAGGTTTATAGTTAGGAGAGGTGCATTTCAGGTATCTTATCTTACATCGGGGGCTGACGAAGTCAGCAACACTTCGACCCAGTGGAATCTTTTGTGTTTGCCCCTACCTTAATGTTTCTTACTCTTTGAAGAAGTGGTCTATTAACGCGGTGATCCCACTAAGAGGAAGAAACCTGTATTCTTCCGGTTTGGGACAAGCATTCCCAAGGAGGCTCATACGGTTCGCTGCTAAGACGTCGCATTCACACAGGATGTGCTCCATAGTTTCCTTGACATCACCGCAGGCTCTGCAGTCGTTATTTGAAGTGATCTTCATTTTAAAAAGCATGTCGTTGGTTCCGTAATGCCCTGTAAGGGCACCAACCACAGCTCGTGCTTTGCTTCTTCCATTATTCAATATAAATTTAGAAGCCTCATTGGTTCTGCTACTTATGAATTTCTTCGAATGTAGTAGCCCTTGACTGATATCCCACTCTTGCATGTGTTTATTATCAGCGTAATCCTTAGCGGCCTTTATGAATGTACATGCTGGTAGGCCCATACATGGTTCAGGTCCAAGCATGGCATTCGCCGATCCTGTCCTAGCTAGCTCATCGGCCTTCTCATTCCTTTTATTCCTACATGGCCTGGGACCCAGAGCAGTCGCAGCTTGTTCCTGCGGCCCAGCTTGTTTAGGGTTTTCACCGCATTCAGGACAAGTTTTGAGTTAACCTTGTAGGAATTTAAGGCCTTTAGTGACGCTTGACTGTCGCTAAGAATGTAGATGGTCTTGTTCTCTACACTCCTTTTCAGATTTTCCTCTGCGCATGCTATGATGGCATACATCTCGGCCTGGAAGACCGTGGTGTACTGACCCAGGCTGCTCCATAGTTGTGAAGATTCTGAGTAAATACCTGCTCCTGTACCAGATTCCGTTTTTGAACCGTCTGTGTACCAGATGAGGCAGTCTGCATCTGGTGAGCGCAGTTCCTGCTTCCAGTCTTCCCTTGTGGGGACATGTATTTTGAAGTTTCTTTTGAAGATTTTGATGCACGGCATAGCGTCGCTAATCATATGCATCTTCCTTTGAATCTCATCATTAAGCTCCATTTTTGTATGCCGCGTTGTTGGCCTATTGCAGTTAAAAGCGCCTGACGTTTTTAGTCTGTATAAGGTTTTGATCGCCTCCTGTTGTATGAAGATGTGAAGAGGGGTTAAGTTTAGAATTATATCTAACGCCTTTGTAGGCGTGGACTTAAACGCTCCTGTGATAGCCATAGTGGCCATCCTCTGTAGTTTGCCCAATTCTTCCACGCACGATGTTAGTTTGGTTCTTGTCCACCATACAACACTGCCGTAGGTTAAAATTGGGCGAACCATAGTGGTGTAAATGAAGTACAGTACCTTGGGCTTCAGGCCCCAGGTTTTGCCATACGCCGATCTACACATGTTGAAGGCTCTTATGGCTTTTTCTGTCACCTTCTTGGCATGCAGATTCCATGTGAGCTCCTTGTCTAAGGTCATACCAAGGTATTTCACGTTGGTGGACCATTCTAACTCTGTGTCAAATAAAACCAATTTCTTTAATTTGCTCAACCTCTTCTTTCTTGTAAAAGGAAGAATTGTAGTTTTGCTGGGATTTATGGTTAGATGATTTTCAGCACACCATTCCTCCACATCCTTCAAAGTTGCAGAAGTTCCGAAACAATTCCCGGAAATCTACCATTGATCATGACAACTATGTCATCTGCATATCCCACAGCGAAGCATGCCCCTCTATTCAGTTTGGTTAGGAGGGAGTCTGCTACCAGACACCACAGTGTGGGGGACAATACCCCTCCTTGAGGGCATCCCTTGGTCGTTGTGGCGTGAATTTCATCTCCTAATAGAGATGACCTTATTCTCCTGCCCCTCAGCATGAAGTCAATCCATTTGCAGAGGGTGGGGTCAATGCCGTGTTCTTTTGCGGCTTTCATAATCGATTCGAATGTTGTGCGGTCAAATGCTCCCTAAATGTCCAGAAACGCAGCCGCACAAATCTCTTGACCATCAATAGCATTCTCTGCTCTCGCGACTACATGGTGCAACGCAGTTTCGGTTGATTTTCCGGTTTGGTAGGCACATTGTAGCTTATGAAATGGTTTCTTTGTGAGAGGCCCATTCCTTATGTATTGATCTACCAATTTCCCCAGGGTTTTTAGTAAGAAAGACGAGAGACTTATCGGACGAAACGACTTGGCCTCTTCATAGCTATCCTTCCCGGGTTTCGGAATGTAAGTTACCTTTACTTCCCACCATATCTTTGGAATGAATCCAAAGGCTATGCAGGCCTTAAAAAGCCGCATTAAGTGCGGGTCTAGTATAGGAAGACCTTTTTGTAGTAGTATCGGGTATATGCCGTCCGGACCTGGTGATTTATATGGTTGAAAGTTTTTCAATACCCAACTGAGTTTTCTTTCTTCTACTACCTTCTTTGCAACATCCCAGTCTGCTTTCGTAGTTCGGATGTTTTGCTCTTCTACGGGCATGGGATCATCAGTGCCAGAATTTCAGGTAGACATAGAATGCCAATGTCATAGAAGTGCACCTCTTCTAACTAACCTGAACAATACACCGTATCAACTTGATACGGCATGTTGTACAGGTTCATAGTTAGGAGAGGTGCACTTCTAGTTGCTATAGAAAGTAATGTCATAGAAGTGCACCTATCCTAACTAACCTGAACAATATGCCGTTCATAGTTAGGAGAGGTGAACTTCCGGTTGTCATAGGTCAATCAGAAGTAACGGCGTTTACAAGCAGTCAATGCTAAGATAGTTTGAAATGGTTGTGGCCATTTCTAAAGAAAAAAAAAACACAATTTTATTTTATAGAGTTTATTAAATAATGTATTTTTATTAATATTCATTTATTAGCCCCATTATTTGTCCGTGTTTTCACCCGTGTGGGTGCGATGGGGCCCTACCAACATCCCCGGGGTCCAAGCCAGCCTCACCTGCTAGTGGTGCACCTGCCGATTAACGGACGAGGTCATGGCGTAGAGATGGGAAACTCGAAATGAAACCCTGTATCAACCCATTTGGCCAGAGTGGTACAGTAAGGCTAGGTTCAATAGCCGTGTGTCACCACCCATATCTTCCCGTGGGTGTTGTAGAAAGCGATGAAGGGAGTGTGGAAAAGTACTGATCCCTTGTAACTTTTCTGCCGCTATGCTGTAACATCAGTCTAAGTCTTTCTCCAGTCGTAACGGTCCCCGTTCCACTGGGTCTAGAAGGGCGAGGATGAGTATGTGCACCTGTGTCTCGCGCGTACACTTCTGCACGTTAATATATAGAAAAAATAAAAAAAATATTCACGGACATCTCACACAACGCTATCTGATCCCAAAGTAAGCTAGGAATAACCTGCTTGTGTAATGGGTATCAGACCACGGATATTACTACTTATATACTTTTAAATACATACATATTATACATAGAAACACCCAGACTCTAGAGACAAACATTTATGGGTCACATAAATATTTGTCTCCGGTGGGAATCGAACCCACGACCTCCAGCGCCGCAGGCGGTATCACTACCGACTGCGCCACAGAGGCAGTCAAATATCCTGCGCAACTGACTCTCTTCCGTATAAAGGGACTCCGATTTCAGCCAAGACCTACGGCGAAGGGGGGGAGGTAGAGAGGCTGGACGTGATGCTCGTTTGGCTTTGTCTGACTCCTGCACGTAGGTGGCCCTGGGGGTGTATCCTTACATCGTGGTCGCTTTTGCTCTGCATTGGAGTGACAAGGTAGATTCGACAGCACCCGGGGTGACTATTTAGGGTGGCACTGCTTTCCTGGCTTAGCCGAGGAGGGGGCTAGAAAAGGTGCCCTAAAGAAACGCTCACTCCATCCCATAAGGGGGGCAGTCACCGCGGCTGCCTCTGCATCTCACTTTGCGGTCGAAGACACAAGAAGAATAATGACAGAACATCAACATTAATGGTGGATACCAACCAGCTCGGGGAGTTTCATGCTGAGGTACAAAGCCTGCTCGGCACAACTTTCACGGCGAAGGTCCCACTGAAGCCGGCTTGTGGAGATGGACTTCTTAAAAGCAGGGAGGAAATACTCGAGCGATGGGTGGAGCATTTTAATACACTGCTCAGCGTAGATCATTCTGTTGACCTCGACCACATTCGCTCCTTACCGCAACAACCGCATGCTTCCGAGCTCGACGCCAGCCAGTCACGCTTGGCGAGGTTACCCGTGCTAGTAAGCAACAGCAAAATAAACGTGCCGTAAGTACGGACTCTATACCAGGAGAGATATTGAAGTACGGCGGTGAGGGCCCTATATAAAGGCAAAGGCAACCGAGCGGATTGCAGTTCTTACCGCGGTATTTCTCTGCTCTCAGTGCCTGGAAAAGTCTTTGCCAGGATCCTCTTGAACCGCCTCAGAGATCTATCTGAGAGGATTCTGCCAGAATCCCAGTACGGTTTCCGACCTAACCGTGGTGCCTGTGAAGCGATATTCTCATTGCGTCAATTGCAAGAAAAAGCAGAGAACAGGGTCGTAATATGTATATCTGTTTTGTTGATCTTGAGAAAGCATTCGACAGTGTGCCGAGAGAAGCCCTCTGGATGGTGCTGCTGAAACTTGGGTGCACGGATAAGTTTGTTAGACTCCTGAGACTCCTGCATGATGAAATGCAGAGCTGTGTCGCTGTCAACGCTGATCAGTCACAGTTCTTCCCTGTTGCCTGTGGAGTAAAACAAGGGTGTGTCCTCGCACCCACACTGTTCGCGCTATACTTTGCAGTCGTAGTTCAGGAAGTCTTACAGACAACCCCTGAAGGTATGATACGTATCCGTTTCCGCAGTAGTGGTGGTCTTTTCAACTTGGCAAGACTAAAGGCTCGTACGAAAGAGAACTACACAATGATTACTGAGATCGTCTATGCAGATGATCTATGTTTTGTGACCGACTCCTTGGGGGGCCTGCAGAAACTTATGACCACTTTTCAGGAATCTTGCAGTAGATTTGGTCTCAAGATAAGTGTCAAAAAGACAAAAATGATGTCTTTAGATATCCAGGGCCAAGAGACATGTAACATCAGACTCGATGATGACATACTTCAGCAGGTCAATACATTCCGCTATTTGGGCAGTGCTGTATCATCAATGTGCGCCCTTGATGCTGAAATCAACGGACGGATCGGTTCTGCAGCTGCAGTTTTCGGCAAACTGGATTGCAAGGTTTTCAGCTCGCACGACTTGAAACTGGCTACCAAAATTGACATATCGATACCTCTGGGCTCAAAGGTCGTAAAGGACATTTGGGCGAAAATGACTTTTTGATACAGTTTTACTCAATTTTTAATTCCCTATCGATCTGTATATTCCGTTTTACGAAATTCGCAAAAAAAATGCCTTTACGACCCACATAATCTGAGACTTTAAGCCAAGTTTACCGTGAAAATATGGAAGTAAATAACACTTACCTACTAGAGTAAAATTATTTTGGTAGTAAAGGAAAATATAAAGAAAATTTTGGGTGTAAAACACATAAAAAATTTAAATGGTCCTATACTCCCTATAAGTCACCTCAAAAATATGGATGTAAAGGACATCAGGACTGGTCCTGATGTCCTTTACATCCATAAGGATACTGCCCCCCATTGCCTTCTACTTGTAGCAGTGTGTTAAAGTGGGTAACTTTAAAAGTGAGCTAGATACAATCGACTTTAGAGACCCACAGGGTAGCGTGCTTGGCCCAACGCTTTTTATAATGTACATGGATAGTATTATATGCTATGCCGATGACACTGTTGTTATATTTGATGGTGCAAGTTCGGCTGAAAATTTTACGAAAGCCGAGTTGGGCCTGGGGCAAGTGTCAACATGGTTGCGTTATAATTTAGTGACACTGAATGCCAGTAAAACTAAATATGTATGTTTTCATAAAACAGCTAGATCGGCCCATTACACATCTCTTGGTATCAAATTACACTACTGCAAAGAAATGAAAGGTTGCAAATGTGAATTCATCCAAAGGACAGACAGCATTAAATACCTTGGCGTAATTATTGACGAAAACTTGTTAAAAAACACATCATCGTTTTGTCAAACGGAGTGCGAAAAACCGCAAATATAATGAAATTTCTTCGTTCTTCAGCGCTAACGGACGACCTCAAAACCGTTTATTTTGCCCTGAGTCCTCCTGAGTCAGCCGGCCGTCCCGTGGAGTCAGCGCTGCTTTGCAGGGAGGGCTTCATCATTGAGATTACATTCCGTACATTGATGTCGCCAGCATCCGCAAAGCCCGCCCCTTGTTCGGGCGTGAGTGCGCCGTAGCTGTTCAACAAAAACAGGCGGCTTACCACGCCTGGATCAGGGCTCGGTCTGTGCGCGACAAGAAAGTGGCCCGCCTCAAAGCAGCGTACAACAGAGCCACTAGGTCCAGTAACAGAGCCTTCAAGAGAGTGGACGCCCAGCGCATCACGCGGCTTGGTCAGGAGCTCACGTAACATCCGACGGGCAGACGTGAATACTGGCAACTGACCAAAGCCGTGCAGGCCAACTTTTGCAAGCTCTTGCTGCCGCCGCGCCGATGCGCTATCTTGACGGATGACTGGCTCACAAGGCCCAAGAGAAATCAGAAATGCTAGCCAATCTCTTTGCGGCTAATTCCCGGGTCGATGACTGTGGCAAACAACCTCCCACTATCGCCGACTGTGGAACCACGATGCCGGATATTGTAATCCGGCAGTGCGGCATTGGTGCTGAAGAAGTGTGCAGCTGAATTATGTCCAACGCTAACACGCCTGTATCGTCTTTCCTATTCGTCGGGAGAAGAGTCGAAGGCTTGGTAGGAGGCGAACGTTCCGCCGATCCCCAAGAAAGGCGATCGGTCGGATCCGGCCAACTATCGCACCATAGCCGTAACCACCGTAATCTGCAAAGTGTTCGAGCTAATTATCAACAAACAGCTCATGCGCTATCTGGAAGATCACTCGTTAATTAGCGATTGTCAATATGGCTCTAGGCCGAAACGATCAACGGGTGACCACTTAGCGTACATTACACACACCTGGGGTGAGGCTATGGAGAAGCACGGTAAATCTCTGGCTATTGGCCTAGACATGGCTAAAGCCTTTGATAGGGTATGACATGCGTCGCATCTTTCCAAGCTGCCGGCATATGGTCTATCGCCTCAGTTGTGCCGATGGTTGGCCAGCTTCCTGCACGGGCGACGTACACGGGTCCTCTGTGATGGTCAGGCTTCCTGCTTTTTGCAGGTATATCCCCAATCGGTATTTTCCCCAACTCTCTTTCTTCTGCATATCAATGACATGCTGTCTCTTGGGTGCATTCACTGTTATGCGGATGATAGTACTCTACATGGGAGCTATTCTGGCCGTCCAGCGGAGGGGCGAGGCGACGTGGAAGGAAAGAGACGACATCTCGTGGCGGATCTTAACCGGGACCTGGGTCGCATTGCCCAATGGGGTTCGGACAACCTGGTCGAGTTCAATGCCAGAAAAACACACAGTTTACAGCTAAGAAGTCCCCATTCCTATCCCTACCCTGTCTTCGGAACATTACGGTTCCACTAAAAGAAAGCTCGAATCACAAAACCTACGTAGAGAGATGTATTGGGCTGGCCTCGTGGAAACTAGAATTCCTGAATAAGCTGAGACTATTTCACGTCACATCAAAGATGTTTACTGTACAAGACGAAGATTCGCCCCTGCGTCGAATTCTGTTCTCACATTTGGGATGACTCCGCAAGACACCTACTAGCGTCAACGCTATGCAGGGTGCTATCCGAAGAATTGGTTGCCCTGAGGTGACGGGAGGCCTCGAACCGTGAGCGCAACGAAGAACCATAGCGTCCTTGGCTGCCTTCTACCGAATGTGTTACGGTGAATGTTCTGAAGAGCTCGATTCAACCTAATCCTACCATCTCCTTTCCAAACCCGAACAACGCGTGCCGGGGCAGAGATGCCACTCATACATAGTGGAGAGAATTTTCGCCTGAACCAAGCATTTCAAAAGATCGTTCATCTGTCGAACTATAAGAACATGGAACGACCTGCCCGCGTACGTTTTTCCCTCATCTTACAATCCCGAGTTCTTCAAGAGGAGCGTGAAGAGGCACATCACAGGGCCGGCAACTTGAGGAACCACTTTCGAAAGTCTTACAGACTGTGAGACTGGCCCCCAATCGTTAGATGCACCACGGCTTACCATCAGAGTGGTGGCGACGTCAATTTGACGAGCTTAATATTAAAAAATATAAGTTTATTTAATAATGTAGCCCTTAAAAATGAGTTAGCAAGTGATCCTTATGACCTAAAAATTATTACACTAGTCGATTATTACCTTATTTTCTTCAGAATTGCGCAGTGAAGTAGATTTACACCCTTCGGTGAAATCTTAGGATGGAAATTTGACGGGTGTAAAGGACATTTATTTTCAAATTTATGGTCGTAAAGGAAATCTATCTCGGTAAATACAGCACTAGGGTATTTTTTTTAATCTGCCTTAGAAAATACTATAAATTCGAAGCACTTTCTTCCTTGGTTTTATTAAAATAGCTCAAGAAACAAAAAAGTTAGAGTACAAAATATTTTTTTTCTTTTGTTTTTTGCTTCTCCTGAAAAGTCCCATTTTGTCCTTTACGACCTTTGAGCCCAGAGGTATCGATATATAAAGCGGTGGTGTTACCGAACATATTGTACTCTTCAGAGTCATGGACTATCTACCGCCGCCATATAAAGGCGCTGGACCGCTTCCACCTTAAGTGCCTGCGGAAAATACTCATATAACACGTACCTATTTATCAGGCAGGCAGTTGAACCAACTGATGAAGCCTATAGAGCTATTTCTTTTTTTTTTTCAGTTTTCTCTCTGTGTTTGCTAATACTTGCCCAATCTATTAATTTTTTGCAGATACTACAATCTCTATAAGTTTATTCCATGCTCGGACCACTCTGTTGCTTATAAAAGCTTGTGAGGATTGTTGTTAGAAAATTTGGTTCACAATTTGCGAATGTGATTTCTCAGATTTCAGATTATAATTATCATTGCGTTTGAATATGGAGTCAAATTTCTGTATATCATAATGACCATGGAGGATATTGTAAACATCTCATTTGGTTAATGTTTAACTTTTTTTTGTGGGACTATAAGAATGTAAATGAAAAAGAATCGTATTGATACTATGCATAGATTAAATTAGATTTTAAACTATGCTGATTAACCAATGAATTATAGTCTTTATTCATTGATTAAACGTTGCTGACAGGTGAACAATAACATAAATTGTAATAATACACGAAAAAAGTCATTATACAAATCGTATACCTAACTTTATAAACATTATTTGAATAGATTCTCATAATATTATGTAATTATTATTATATTTATATTTATTTTACTGTACCTAAATTATAAGCATACATTCATTTCATAATAGTATTCAAAATAAATGCAAGGAGATTTTTGTTAAATATCTACCTAGAAGATATTATTTATACTTAGTAAAAGATAGAATTAAAAAAAAAAACATTTGCAAAGGATACAATTATCAATTTAATGTGGCAGTTGCTATGTGGAAATCGATAGATTTATCGATTAATTTACAATATGCGGGCATCGATCGATTTATAAGATGATGATAAGTCCCGAGGACTATCGGCCTCCATGACCGGGGGCCTGAGGACGGTGAGAGGGCGGCTCACCGTCCTTACAGAAGCAGGCCCATGACGGCAGCGTGACGTGAGAAACTCACGAATGCCCCCCCCCCCCCCCCCCTTAGAAGCAGGATCACACTCGAAACCCCCCCAAAGACGCGGGATAGCACCCGAACCACCCCCAGGGCGAGGCCACAGTGGCGGCCGTGGGTCTGTTGGGAGTCGTTGGACATCCTTACGAGGGCTTACCCGGGGCTCCCAACCATAGGCTGTTGGGCGTTACGTGAGGTTTTTTAGTCGGTCGGCAGGAGTCCGGCATAACATTCATGAGGATTTTCCCTCACGTTAAACAAAAAAAAATAAAAAAGATGATGATAAGTTAGAATCTTTAGTAGATAAAAAGTTTCCTGGAGCACTAGCCAGTATTAACGAGTTAAAGAAGGTATTGGAACCTAGTAGACTTGACTGAACTCATCATAGATAATAATAATATTCTTTTCACACACACACATCAAGCCCAAATGAAGCTAATACATATAAGCTTATGCTATGGGATATAGAAGACTGATAAATATTTCTAAATACAGACGTATTAAAGACTAGCGGACGTCACGCGGTTTCACCCGCGTTCTTTCCGTTCCCGTGGGAATACGGGAATAAAATATAGCCTATGTTCACCGCAAAGAGTGTAGCTTCCCAACAGTGAAAGATTTTTTTAAAACAGTTTAGTAGTTCCGGAGCCTATTCGTTACAAACAAACAAACAAACAAACAAACAAAAAAACAAATCTTTCCTCTTTATAATATTAGTATAGATATTTCTTACTAATATCATAAATGCGAAAGTTTGTGAGTGTGGATGTGTAGATGTTTGTCACTCTTTCACGCTCTAACGGCTGAACGGATCTGTCTAAAATTTTGTACAAGGATAGATTAAAGTCTGGAATAACACTTAGGCTACATTTGATCCCGGGAATGGGTTCCCACGGGAAGCGGGAACTGTAACAAATTGAAGCTGCGGGCATCAGCTAGTTTTAGGGCGCCTTCAAATTAGAGGCGTGAAGAAGCGCTGCAGTGGTGCCACAGTGGTGTGCTAGACGCGCCACCACTAGTTTTCATACAATTTTTAGAAGCGCAATTGGCAAGTCTCGTGTGTCGCGTCAGTGGCGCTGCAACGGCGCTTCTAAATATTGTATGAAAACTAGTGGTGGCGCGTCTAGCGCACCACTGCAGCGCTTCTTCACGCCTCTAATTTGAAGACGCCCTTACATAAACTTTATAGGTAACAAAGGGGTACGTAGTACTATCAGTTCACAACGTGGCCTGTCCTGAAAAGAACTGGCAAGAGACTATGCCGGATACTTAGAAGCAAAAGGATTGAGTAAATGAAAACAAATCTTAGATATAAAAACTGCATTTATTAGATACTTTGTACAATTGACACTACAAACTAGTCTTAAGAGAGTAGTTGGACGTATGTGCCGATAGCTAAAGATTACGGTTTAAAACTATGATAGGAAAACGTTCTTGCTACATAATAACTAAACTAGTACCTATATTAATTATTAGTAATTTACCACTATTTTTTGGGTACTTATTACCTAAAATATTATCACAAATTATGTTATTGTTCATTAACTTGCGGTGGCGCAACTCGTCTGAAAATTTACAGAATCTTGATTCTTATTTTAAGGCTGCAATGTTCGACCTTGACAAATCCTAAGGCAATTCGAACGATTCCAGCGTATGCTTTTGCCGGATTTCATTCGATTCTAATACATATACTAATACAATTACTGTTATAAAATATGAGGGGTTTTAAGAATAAATCTAGCCGTAAAATATTGTTCTAAAGATCTATATCTATTTTATGACAAGTTTTTATGATGATTAAACTCATTTATTAAGATAAAAAAAGACATTACTTGTTAAGATTTTTGCAATATTTCTCATTTTTCGAGAGCGATTTTGATCGAACAAAGTATTCCTAATCGTTTTGATACGTTAAAAAAGCAAAAGTATCTAATAAATTACAATAATATAGTTTTATCAGATCAAATCGAAGAATATTTCCTAGTATAAAGTTCACCCCAAGATGAGTCTCTTTCGAACATACAAGCCTTAAGAAGAAAAGCTGTAAATTCTAAGGGGTGTCTCTGAGGGATAAAGTCCGGAACGATGTTATCCCTCAGAGAACCAGAGTGGTCGACTAAGCTCGCAGAGTATGCGTTTTTAAAGTGGCAGTGGGCTGGCCACATCTGTAGGAGAACCGATGGTCGTTGGAGCAAACGAGTTCTAGAGTGGAGACCGTGACTTGGCACACGTGGGGTAGGACGACCCCCACCAGATGGTCCGACGACCTGAAGAAGGTCGCGGGGAGTCACTGGATGCGAAAGGTATAGGACCGTGTACTGTGTACCGTAATTTGGGAGAGGTCTACGTCCAGCAGTGACTACCATAGGCCAATTTGACTTTGACTTGACTGTAAATTCTAATAAGGTATTGTAAAGCTCAACTCATATCTCTCAGTGACGAAATGGTTTGCCTTTTAGCGCGTAGTTTTATTTTAGGTTAATATACAGGTGAATTTTTGAAAAGGGCTTGAATGGCCCGGTTGACACAGATACTTGCCGGGCACGGTAGCTTCGGTAGGTATCTGTGGCGAAAACACCGGGAAACCACGGCCGAGTGTCAGCACTGCGAGGACCGCAGCGATGACACGGCGCTCCACACTCTGGTGGAGTGCACGGCGTGGGCACAACAGCGCCAGGTCCTCGTAGTGGGTCTGGGCGTGGACACTCTCTCGCTCGAGGCCATGGTGCGAGCCATGCTCTCCAGCGGGAGTAAGTGGGACTGCGCCGCCTCTTTCTGCGAGCAGGTCATGCTCGCGAAGGAGGCGGCGGGCCGGGTGCGGGAGAGAACTCTCCCACCCGAGTTCCGCAGTCGGCGCCCTGGGCGCCGACGACGTGTCTTCGCCGAGGACTATCGGCCTCCATGACCGGGGGTCTGAGGACGGTGAGAGGGCCGCTCACCGTCCTTACAGAAGCAGGCCCATGACGGCAGCGTGACGTGAGCAACTCACGCACGCCCCCCCCCCCCCCCTTAGAAGCGGGGTCACCCCAGAAACCCCCCATAGACGCGGGATTGCACCCGAACCACCCCCTGGGCGAGGCCGCATAGGCGGCCGTAGGTCTGTTGGGAGTCACGGGACATCCTTCCTGAGGGCTTACCCGGGGCTCTCAACCATAGGCTGTTAGGCGTGGCGTGAGGTTTTTTAGTCGGTAAGAGTCCGGCATAACATCATATGAATTTTCCCTCACGTTACACAAAAAAAAAAGGGCTTGAATGGCCAAATCAAAATCCGAAATTAAGGTCTAGCGAAAAATGCTCAAAGGAGTGACAAGCCCGATTTTGATGAAACTTCAAACCTTAGATTTTTGAAAAATCAATTATCCTAGCTAGGAATCGAACCCGTTGATTTGGAAAAAAACTGTAGGTATATCCTCATGGAAGCTATGTCAGACTTCTACAGGCTAAAACCACACGGTGTTCCACAATTTCACAAGCCGCGCGTGGCGACGGGGTCCCGTGTTGCGACCGTTAAGAGTACAAAATGTCGCCACCCCAATACATACCGAGGGTGTCGTAAGAGGCGACTAAGGGATCATTTTCGCAAAAAGATCCATTGCGTAGAGAAGGAAAACTCGAAATGAAACCATATTGTCAGTAAAATGACAATCGTTAAGCCCTTTCAACACGGCAATAGGCTCACCACACGTGGGACATAAAACTATAAGGTGAAATGTGGGCGTATACTATGCCTCTGACTACCCCTTCGGGGATAAAGGCGTGACTATATGTATGTATGTATGTTCCACAATCTGTCTACGTTGGAGTCTCGGGTAAGCCCTCGATGGATAGCCCAAGTCTTCTGATCCCGACACATTGTGCCACTTTTGATGTTGTCTTAGTCTGGTACGTCAATGCGCACAAGTGACGCATTAGACTGTTCGGCGACGCCCACACGAAATCACTAGACTATCAGGATCTTGTGACCACTTAATTCGGACCTTATTTACCTACTTAAATAGGTAGGATTAGGTTCTATTTCAATACTAATATTATAAAGAGGAAAGATTTGTTTTTTTGTTTGTTTGTAACGAATAGGCTCCGGAACTACTGGACCGATTTGAAAAATTCTTTCACTGTTAGAAAGCTATATTCTTTGCGGTGAACATAGGCTATATTTTATTCCCGTATTCCCACGGGAACGGGAACTACGCGGGTGAAACCGCGTGACGTCCGCTAGTACATAATAAAATCTACTGCGAGATGTTTTTTTATTCAAATTTCGTTATTGAAGTTGAATAAAAAGACATCTCTTCTCAGATTATGTCACAAAACAAAAAAAAACTTGGATACAATTTTTTTTTTTTTTTTTAATCAATTTGGATCTTAATATAATTTCAATACTTTCGTGTAACATTCTGTACGAACATATAGCCAATTTTACAATGTTAGGAGCCACGGATATCTGAAAAGAGACTTTTTTCTGATTTCTGTGGTTGGAGCATAGGACTAAGTGAAAGAACAAAAATAATTATTCACGTTACATTACATTGAATACATTGTGTGAGAATGTCCACCACTGTTTCAAATATTTATTTACGTTGTGTTAGAAACAATTCTGTTATGAGTTCTGTCAATATAACAATAAACTTTTTCGGTCTAAAGTTGCCGTGTGGTAAAATAAAACAGTTTTACCACACGGCAACTTTAGACCGATTTAAGATAGTTACTATCTTATCTTTCTGACCCTTTTATTTGCCATTATTTTTAATTTTTTACCTACGTATTTTTCAGGACTCGAATTTTAGGCGGATATCGGACAAGTGAAGTTTAACGATTCGAGAAAAAATACAGGGTTTATTTTTAAAATTATGATTGCAATAGATTTGCATTAAAACTGATTCGATTGATGTATAATCAATAATGTAACATGATAACGAACCTGATTTAAGCTAAGAACTTTGAACTTTGAAATCGGCGTTATATTGCGAAAACCAATGAGGTAAAGCATTTTTCCGCATTTTTCTCACGCAAAGTTTCCGACTTTAAATGCGTTTACCTCAATACAAGATTTTTAGAGAAAATTGGTTTTCGCAATATACCGGCGATATATTTCATAATGCCCTTCTTCTTTTGTCTTTACTTATGTTTCTACACATAACATCTTATATTATATCACTTCTTTAATTCTAATTCTCAGTGTTTTCTTTAATGAGTTTGATTTGAGCTTCAGCATCATTATTTTTACTCTTATTTCCACCTTTAAAACTATCTTCTATATCTTGTAAAGTTCTATCTTTAGTTTCAGGTAACAAAACATATATTATACTTAAAAATACTATCAAGGTAGCTGAGTAAACCAAATAGGCTCCTTCTACGCCGATAGAAGAAAACATATGAGGAGCAGATTTCATAGACACAACGAATGCTGGAGTCAAAAATGACGTAGAGAGCGCAGAACCTAAACTTCTATATGCTAGAGGAAATACTTCTCCGCATATCACCCAGTTTAATGCGGCTAAACCTAAACAGAATGATAATGTATACAGTATCATCAAAGACATTGGAAGAATGTCCAAAAACCACGGCGCAGTAATTTTCTCAGTTCTTCTTAAATATATAAACACTGAAATTGCCGACATGGTTATCACAGTCATTATGCCGCTGGTGAATAATATTGTCCTCCTTTTCATCGCTTTTAACAGGAATATAGCTAAAAATGCACACACCGTCCTTAGTAAATCTATCACAGTAAACTGCCATGCGACATCTTTTGGATCGCTTTTGTTTAAAACTGCTTGAAGTATTATGTTGCCATACGCAGCAAACATATGAGCTCCACCGAACTCGAAGACTATTAACATACTTATAGCTATTATAGCTGGCTTATAAAACTCTTTCTTCTTGAATATCTTGATAATATCACTTATTGTTTCGAAAACTTTTTTGAATATGTTATGACACGCATGTGTTTCATTTCTTTCTTTGCGTTCTTCTGCCTCTGTCAGTTCACGTGCGTTTATCATTGCTTTTAATTCCTCTTCTTGCTCAGGTCCATTTCCTCGTACCCATCTAAAAGCTTTCCTGGCTTCCTCATATTTTCTTTTCGATACTAACCAGCTTGCGGATTCTGGGGATAGGCTAATTATGGCCATCGAGACTAAAGGAAACAACGCACAAACTGCTGCTGTCATCTTCCATGTCAAATGAGCGCCCCAGAGATGAGATAGAAATATTCCTAAGCCCAATGAAATTGCAAAGGTACCAAGAAATGCTCCTCTGTATTTCGGATCCGTGTATTCAGCAACTAGGATTGCTGCTAAAGGTGTTCGAAGGCCTAACGCTAGTCCATGGAAAAGTCTTGCCACAATAAAATGGGTGACGGAGTTTCCAAATACGAATACTATCCAGCCAAGTAGAGCTGGTATTGTTGTTATGAGATGAGCCTTCTGACGGCCGTACCTCGTCATCAGTATTGGAGATATGAAGTTCCCGATGATACCCAAAACACCGACGACAGACGCTGAAAAAGATATGTTACTATTAGGCACTATTATCACAGATAATATAATTATTATCTAAATATTGACTTCATACTGTTGATGTTAAATTCAAAGCAATTGGTTTGGTCCACACTTTGGTGGAGTGCACGGGGTGGACGCAACAGCGCCAGGTTCTCGTGGCAAGTCTGGACGTGGACATTCTCTCGCTGGAGACCATGGTGCGAGCCGTGATCCACCAAGAAGCGGGATAATACCCAAACAACCCCCCAAAAATGTGGAAGAGGATGAGCTCCTGTACCCCCCCCCCCCCCCCCACCTTCGAGGCATTCTACTGCGTAGTTCAAGCGTCTAAATTTCAAAGTCTTTACGAAAAAGAAAGTGCACCTGTCTACCGTCGTCTTAGCCACTACCCAGAAGAGGCGTGTTATGCGCGTAGCCTAGATACTTGAATCACAAACATTGTGTCCAGGAACTCTCGCGTGCGGTATGTCTGCATTTGACAGAAACACCGAGTGGCCACGCGCCTAAAACGCCTCTTCTGGTCGGTGGGTTAAGTCCATACATACCTATCCAAGAAGTGTCATGATCCGTCAGTTTGAGTCCTCCATCTCTGGCTATTTGAGCGAACAGGACTGCCGGGTACCCGTGGGCGCATCCATGCCCTGCTATGTTCAACGCTGCGCCACTCACGACAAAAGCCTGAAACATTAAGAATTAATACAAGAATCTTGTTAAGGCTGCAATATTCGACATTGACAAATCCTAAGGCAATTCGAAGGATTGCAGCGTACGCTGTTGTCAGATTCCATTCGATTCTAATACATTATATTACTGTTTCTTCTTCTGAGGGGTTTTAAGAAAAAATCTAGTCGTAAAATATTGTTCTAAAGACCTTTATCTATTTTTTGACAACTTTATATGAGGATTAAACTCATTTATTTAGTTATAAAAAGTACATTAAGTACCTACTTGTTAAGATTTTTGCAATATTTCTCATTTTTCGAGACCGATTTCGATAGAACAAAGTATTCCTAATCGTGTTTTGATACGTTAACAAAGCAACAGTATCTAATAAATTACAATAATATTTATGTAGTTTTATCAGATCAAATCATAGAATATCTCCTAGCCTAGCTAGTATAAAGTTCACCCCAAGATGAGTCTCTTTCGAATATTTTTTTTTTTTGGGTATACAATTGTTCAGAGTGTGGGACAAACTCTCAGACGAAGTAGATAGGCACGGTCAGCACGAAATGTGAATCTGATAAATAAATGCTTGATGGATAAACATCTGATCTTTGAAATCGACTTCCTACGTGGCGCAGTCGGTAGTATAACCGCCTGTCGCGCTGAAGGTCCTGGGTTCGATTTCTGGGTAGGTCCAAATATTTGTGTGATATACAAATGTTTATTTCGGAGTTTGGGTGATTTTTATGTATAATATGTATGTATTTACAAATATATAAGTATGTCTATCAGTCGTCTAGATCCCATAAGCTTATAATAGCTTAATTTGGGCTAGATGACGTTGTGTGAGATTTTCTATAAATATTAATTTATTTATTTTATCTCAATTATAATAGGAACTAATGGAATGAAAAACCTGGTTCTAAAGTTCTCACAAAATTATAACTCCGTTTTGACACTAGAGATTGCGCCACTGTCTTTTGTATATTTCGGATTCAGCAAACGAGAGTTTTTTTTTAACGTGAGGAAAAATCCATCATGGACGATGGAATTTTCCTCTCCTACCGACTAAAAAACCTCACGTAACGCCCAACAGCCTATGGTTGGGAGCCCCGGGTAAGCCCTCGGAAGGATGTCGCAGGACACTCAACAAGCAAACGAGAGTCTGTCCAGTGACGAGAATCTCATTGATCTTTATAATCGTCACTGCCGTAAATTCTTGGCTAAGTCCTAAAACTCAAAGAAATGTGCATAAGTAGTAGCATTGTAGTAACGATTTATCTACTTATTTGATCTCACTAGAGTTCAATGTGATTCCTCCCAACTAGAAAACTGTGACTACTTAGAAGGACATTCTGTCAGAATGTCATAGGCATTTAACACATAGTCTGCACTGCCGTGTGACACTTATCCCTATGTGTTTGTCTGTTTGTTTAGTGTTGCCCTGTAAGTGCTCTGACGAAGGTGTATTCCTGCTTAACCCTAAGGCTACCGATTTTTATGATAGGCTGTGATTTACTTTAACGCAATGATCGTCATAACCCTGAGTCAGCCCTTCCCCACAGTATTGTGACTTGTATGTGACATGTATGATAATTTTACTCCTTTTTAGGGTTTCGTAGCCAAATGGCAAAAACGGAACCCTTATAGATTCGTCATGTCTGTCTGTCTGTCTGTCCGTCTGTCTGTCCGTCCGTGTGTCACAGCCATTTTTCTCCGTAACTATAAGGCCTATGCTATTGAAACTTGGTTACTAGATGTATTCTGTGAACCGCATTAAGATTCTTATATAAAACTAGAAAAAAAGTAGTAAATTTTGGGGGTCCCCATATCTACTCAGAACTGAAACTCAATTTTTTTTTTCATCAAACTCATACGTGTGGGGTTCCTAAAATGTGTGGGGTTCCTTCATATCTATAGATAGGTCTTCAAAAATGCTATTGAGGTTCCTAAAATCATTTTTTTCTAAAATGAATAAGTAGTCTGCGCAAGAGACACTTCCAAAGTGGAAAAATGTGTATCCGCACCCCTCTAACTTCTAAACTAAGAGAATGATAAATCTAAAAAAAATATATGATGTACCTACATTGCCATAAAATCTACCAACGAAAATTGGTTTGAACGAGATAGAGCTGGTAGTTTTTTTTAATACGTCATAAACCACAATTTTCGGTTAGAAGAATCACTACCACTGCGAACGTGTTAAAACATCAATCAAAGTTAGGTACAACGAACTATAAGAACTTTTATGTTATGTTAATTGCTGCTACGAAACCCTTCATGGGCGAGTCCATCTCGCACTTAGCCGGTTTTTTTGTTTTATTTATTCCAATACTATTAAAATTTACAATTATACGAGTCCTACATACACAGCATATTATATGCCCACATTTCACCTTTGTATAAAATAAAGAAGTATCTGATTAATTTCACCGAATACGAATATTAGCAGCTTGTCAGATTGCGTTACACTTCACGAATCACAAGATAAAATCAGCATGTCAACCACTAAGGCAATAGAAATTAAATCCGCAATATACCTAGTATCTTATGTTTTTCAGTCTAGTTTGTATAACTAAACACAGAAAAACATATTTAAAACCTAACAAAAGATTGTAGTGAACGGATCAAGTCTAACAAAAGAGTTTAAAAAAAAATGTGCGTAATCGATTCAGGAATGAACAACGCGTGACGAATAGGTATTTTTTTCTTAATAAATCGATCGATTTTATCAGCCTTTTTATTTTATCTAACAATGCATTATAACCTTCATGCGAAGGAATAATAAAAATCTAATGGTTTTTTTTTCGCTTTGCAAATCATTATGTTGTCAAAAGAAAACAAAAGGGTATCAGGAAATTAATAGCTAAAATGGCGTCATTTTAAATTGGTATCTAACATTTGACGTCTGTCAGTTCATACATTTATTAGTGAAAGCAAAACGTAAAATTACTCGTATCTGTCATCTATTATATAAAAATAAGTCGGGTTTTCCTTCCTGACGCTATAACTCCAGAACGCACGAACCGATTTCCACGGTTTTGCATTCGTTGGAAAGGTCTCGGGCTCCGTGAGGTTTATAGCAAAGAAAATTCAGAAAAATTTCACATACAGCGCCATCGCGGGCGAAGCTGCCGTTCAGTTGGCACTTTGCATCAGCCTAATGCAACTGCTATAGATCAAAAAAATGTATGGAGTTCTAGATTCTAGGTTTTCAGAGGCTGGTTTCCGCAAATCAACGTCATTTCTGCGCCTATTTTGGTGGGGGTTTTGGTATGGCTATTGCCATCCCTGTTCCTCCAATAAGTCTAGCAGACTCTTCACGTTGCCGGAGACTTCCTGGAGCGACCTTGGTGTACCGAAGTGTCTAGCCCTGTATCCTTGCCAGTTATGGGCATTCCATAAGAATGTGACTGGCAGTTCGTCCGTCTGCAAAGGGTCTGTGACACCTGAATTAAAGAGATGATTGTTAAGTAGACTGTGACCGTAGCTTTTTAAGCTATTGCATAGCTTCTATGGCGGGCCTTGCGTGGAGACCGAATCCAGAAATTGTGTCACGAAAATAAATCACACTATCGGCTACCTTCGGCCACGTTCGTGTATCTCGCACTTCATATACCAACGTGTACACGTGAGCGTTTGCACAACGTGTACCTATGTATATGAAGTGAAGTAGGGTGAAGAGGGGTGGACTGAGGTGTGTAGGGTGGGGTGAAGTGAAGTGGGGTGTGGTGAATTGGTGTGAGGTGGGGTGGGGTGAGGTTAGGTGGAGTGGATTTTTGGCCTTTTGGACTTAAGGACTTTTGGACTTTTGTACTTTTGGACTTTTTTGGACTTTTGTACTTTGGTTTTTTTGGACTTTGGACTTTTTACTTTGGACTTTAGGACTTTTGTACTTTTGGACTTTTGGCCTTTTGGACTTTTTTGGACTTTTGTACTTTTGGACTTTTTTGGACTATTGTACTTTGGTTTTTTTGGACTTTTTACTTTGGACTTTTGGACTTTTGGCCTTTTGGACTTTTGGACTTTGGACTTGTGACTTTTGGACTTTTGATCCTGCTTATTGTTGGCAAGTCCAAAAGTTTTGGACTTTTGGACTTTTGAACTTTTGAACTTTTGAACTTTTGGCCTTTTGGGCTTTTGGACTTTGGACTTTGGACTTTTGATCCTGCTTTTTTTTGGCAAGTTCAAAAGTCCAAAAGTCCCTAAAGTCCCAAAAGTCCCAAAAGTCCCACAAGACCGAAAAGTCCCAAAAGTCCCAAAAGTCCCAAAAGTCCCAAAAGACCGAAAAGTCCCAAAAGTCCCAAAAGTCCCAAAAGTCCCAAAAGATCCAAAAGTCCCAAAAGTCCCAAAAGTCCCAAAGGTCCCGGCGGTCCCAAAAGTCCCAAAAGTCCCAAAAGTCCCAAAAGGCCAAAAGTCCAAAAGTCGAAAAGTCCCAAAAGTCCCAAAAGTCCCAAAGGTCCCGGAGGTCCCAAAAGTCCCAAAAGTCCCAAAGTCCAAAAGTCCAAAAGTACAAAAGTCCCAAAGTCCAAAAGTCCAAAAGTCCAAAAGTCCAAAAGTCCAAAAGTCCAAAAGTCCAAAAGTCCAAAAGTCCAAAAGTCCAAAAGTCCAAAAGGCCAAAAGTCCAAAGGCTGAAATTTGGTACAGAGATACATTATAGTCTGGAATAACACATAGGCTACCTTTTATCCCGGGAATGGCTTCCCGCGGGAACAAATTTTACGCGGGCGAAGCTGCGGGCATCAGCTAGTATTCTTATATAGAGGAAGTGGGACTAATATTGTATACTTAGAAAGGCATAATCGACGATAATAAATTTACTTCTTTTATCCCATAAAATAGGACGTTCTTGGATTACATTGATTAAAATTTCTATTTCCAACATTATAAAAAACACGGCGGCACCGCATCCAGTTCGCGCGCAAATATCAAACCAACTGATCGCGTTCGCTTCATTTCGCGCCGCCCCGCACCGCACCGCACTTGCGTTTGGTCACGTAGGACACTTCAATAAGTTTCAACTGTTTGTTGGTATCGCGCCGCGCCGCACCGCTTTGCGTTCGCTTACGTAGGACGTCGCCCTACGTGCACGCGAATCGTCTCGCACATCTGTCACCGGCCGGCGACGCTGTCGTTTAGTTGGCACTTTGCATCAGCCTAATGCAACTGCCATAGATCCAAAAAATGTATAGAGTACTAGGTTCTAGGTTTTCAGAGGCTGGTTTCCGCGAATCAACGTCATTTCTGCGCATATTTTGCGTGGGGGTTTTGGTATGGCTATTGCCATCCCAGCTTCTCCAGTAAGTCTAGCAGACTCTTCACGTTGCCGGAGACTTCCTGGAGCGATCTTGGTGTACCGAAGTGTCTAGCCCTGTATCCTTGCCAGTTCCGGGCATTCCATAAGAATGTGACTGGCAGTTCATCCGTCTGCAAAGGGAACTGTCTGTGACACCTAAATTAAAGAGATGTTTGTTAAGTAGACTGTGACCGTAACCCCCTGGGCGAGGCCGCAGTGGCGGCCGTGGGTCTGTTGGGAATTCTGGGATATCCTTCCGAGGGCTTCCCCGGGGCTCCCAACCACAGGCTGTTGGGCGTGACGTGAGGTTTTTTAGGTAGGAGTCCGGCATAACATCCATGAGGATTTTCCCTCACGTTAAACAAAAAAAAAGAAAGACTGTGACCGTAGCTTTGTTAATTTTGTTTTCGAGATGATTACTCCAGTTTAGTTTGCTGTCAAGAAGTACCCCGAGATACTTGACCTCTTTGGAGAATTGTAATTCGGTGCCGTGGAGACGTGGCAGTTTGGATCTTGGATGGATGGATGATTTGTCATGGACGGTTGGAAACAAATATTATTGGAAAATGCATTTCTTAAATATCAAATACTCAAGAAGTATGCACGGCGAAGCAGTGGGACTAATATTGTTTACTTAGAAAGGCATAATCGAAGATAATAAATTTACTTCTTTTATCCCATAACATAGGATGTTCTTGGATTGCATTGATTAAAATTTCTATTTCCAACATTATAAAAAACACGGCGGCACCGCATCCAGTTCGCGCGCAAATATCAAACCAACTGATCGCGTTCGCTTCATTTCGCGCCGCCCCGCACCGCACCGCACTTGCGTTTGGTCACGTAGGACACTTCAATAGGTTTCAACTGTTTGTTGGTGTCGCGCCGCGCCGCGCCGCTTTGCATTCGCTTACGCTACGTCCTGGGTAGGCGGTTCGAAGCGAACGCGATTCTGAAGCGGTGACACGCGAATTCAACGCGACGCGGTGCGACGCGGCGGCTACGCTACGTCCTAGGTAGGCGGTTCAAAGCGAACGCGATTCTGAAGCGGTGACACGCGAATTCAACGCGACGCGGTGCGTCGCGGCGGCCATGTCCTACGTGCACGCGAATCGTCTCGCACAGCCGCCATACATCATAGAGTTCGCGCGCAAATATCAAACCAACTGATCGCGTTCGCTTCATTTCGCGCCGCCCCGCACCGCACCGCACTTGCGTTTGGTCACGTAGGACACTTCAATAGGTTTCAACTGTTTGTTGGTATTGCGCCGCGCCGCGCCGCTTCGTGTTTGCTTACGTAGGACGTCGCCATTGTCCTACGTGCACGCGAATCGTCTCGCACAGCCGCCACCGACCGGCGACACTGCCGTTCAGTTGGCACTTTGCATCAGCCTAATGCAACTGCTATAGATCAAAAAAATGTATGGAGTTCTAGATTTTAGGTTTTCAGAGGCTGGTTTCCGCAAATCAACGTCATTTCTGCGCTTATTTTGGTGGGGGGTTTTGGTATGGCTATTGCCATCCCAGTTCTTCCAATAAGAGATGATTGTTAAGTAGACTGTGACCGCAGCTTTTTAAGCTATTGCATAGCTTCTATCGCGGGCCTTGCGTGGAGACCGAATCCAGAAATTGTGTCACGAAAATAAATCACACTCTCGGCTACCGTTGGCCACGTTCGGCCACGTTCGTGTATCTCGCACTTCATATACCAACGTGTACACGTGAGCGTTTGCATAACATGTACCTATGTATATGAAGTGAAGTAGGGTGAAGTGGGGTGGGCTGAGGTGTGTAGGGTGGGGTGAAGTGAAGTGGGTTGTGGTGAGGTGAATTGGTGTGAGGTGGGGTGGGGTGAGGTTAGGTGGAGTGGAATTTTGGCCTTTTGGACTTTGGCCTTTGGGACTTTTGGACTTTTGGACTTTTGGCCTTTTGGACTTTAGGACTTTTGGACTTTTGTACTTTTGGACTTTTGGACTTTGGTTTCTTGGACTTTTGGACTTTGGACTTTTTACTTTGGACTTTTGTACTTTTGGCCTTTTGGTCTTTTGGACTTTGGACTTTGGACTTTGGACTTGTGACTTTTAGTCTTTTGATCCTGCTTTTTGTTGGCAAGTCCAAAAGTCCCAAAAGTCCAAAAGTCCAAAAGCCCAAAAGTCCAAAAGTCCAAAAGTCCAAAAGGCCAAAAGTCCAAAAGTCCAAAGGCTGAAATTTGGTACAGAGATACATTATAGTCTGGAATAACACATAGGCTACCTTTTATCCCGGGAATGACTTCCCGCGGGAACAAATTTTACGCGGGCGAAGCTGGGGGCATCAGCTAGTATTCTTGTATAGAGGAAGTGGGACTAATTTTGTATACTTTAGAAAGGCATAATCGACGATAATAAATTTACTTCTTTTATCCCATAAAATAGGACGTTCTTGAATTACATTGATTAAAATTTCTATTTCCAATATTATAAAAAACACGGCGGCACCGCATCCAGTGCGCGCGCAAATCTCAAACCAACTGATCGCGTTCGCTTCATTTCGCGCCGCCCCGCACCGCACCGCACTTGCGTTTGGTCACGTAGGACACTTCAATAGGTTTCAACTGTTTGTTGGTGTCGCGCCGCGCCGCGCCCCGCTTTGCATTCGCTTACGTAGGACGTCGCCTAATTTCTTATGACTCCACTTTAGGTAGGCATGCTTTGCTATGTAGGGTACATTGACATTGTCACAATTAAGCAGGCCTTGAGGACCTGCCCAGTTTTTTGGTAGGGAGACGACGGACTATTCCCAGTATCCCCCGAATGCTATCCCCCGATCGGGGGAAACTGGGAATTTTATTCCCAGTTTCCCCTGAATTCATAATCGGGGGAAACTGGGAACAAAAAAATCCCATTTTCCCCCGAAATATTATTTAAATTATAAATCCATTTTGGGAAATAACAAAACAAAAAAATCCGAGTCGAGGTTTTAACCATAATAAGTGAATGGTTAACACCCCGACTCAGAGTACCCCGACTCGGATAGGTTAGGTTAGAAGGCTAAGGCGGGAGCGAAGCGGAGCGGAGCTACCGCCTTAGCCTTCGTGGTTATTTTTTTTTGTTTTGTTTGTTCCCAAAATGGCTCAAGTTTATTTCATTACCACCAATAGGCGAGTAGCGCGATTTTAGTTCCCAAAATGGATTTATAATTTAAATAATATTTCGGGGGAAACTGGGAATTTTTTGATCCCAGTTTCCCCCGATTATGAATTCGGGGGATACTGGTAATAAAATTCCCAGTTTCCCCCGATCGGGGGATAGCATTCGGGGGATACTGGGAATAGTCGGTGACGACAGCATCGTAAAGAGCTATGATATTTACCTGCTTTATGAAAGGCTTCATGACTGTGCGACTTCATGCAGGAGACGGGAGCTGAAACAAAAAAAAACACACTGGTTAATCTCATATCGTCGGGAATCTTTTAGGGAGGCACTGTTGAGGAAAAATACAGGGCCGTGTGTCATTCTCATTAAGTATACACGGCTCTGCGCCTAGGTACTTGCGCCACTTAAGTGTAGGATTGTTGCACTTAAGAAAAGCTCTTCAAGATTTTTTGAAGCTTTGAAAACCTACCATTGTTTTCTCAGTCTTTTTTTTGAGAGTAAATTATCTTTAAACCTTTGACATCCGATGATTAATAAGACACATCACAAATTAAAAAAAAAAAAATTGTCGCCAGTAGGTACCTACATACCTATGCCTGCCTGCCATACTCTATCGAAAGCTTTGGCTATGTCCAGATATAATTATGTATAGTCAAGACTCAGCGAGCTTCTCCGTTTTTCAGTTTTAAACACTCACAGTATATGCGAGACTGCGGAGATCGAAGGGGTAGGCAGAGGCGTAGTATACGCCCACATTTCACCGTATAGTTCTATGTCCCACGTAATAGTTGGTGAGCATATTGACGTGTTGAAATGGACACGCGCAGGTCGTGACGATTCATAGTTAGACATAATTATGGTGAAACTACTGAACTGAAGAATCATAAACAAGAAAGTCGTGAGATCGTTCTCACCAGACTTCCCCTCTCTAACACGTTTATTGTGAAAGTGAAAGTTCAATCCGATTGCCGTTGTCATTTTTGTTTTATTCCAAACTTTGAACAGATGATCCACGTGACCTAGTGACGTAGTTTAATGCAACAGAGTCACAGCTACAGCAAAGTCTCGCCATAAGCCCCTCTGCACTCCATTTTATAGAGAGCGGCTAAAATGTAGACTGCTGTGGATAGCCTCACGCGAATCCTCTGCGTGACTTATCAATTAAATAAATCACTTATCTATTTAAATACCTAGTAATTAATTGCAATAAAGAATTATGTAGGTACTTCATCAAAGCTTAAAGTTACGTATTTTACAATAAAACATAATGAACCTTAGAACTATTTATACTATGATATTGTAAGACCTTTTATTGTAGGTACCCATGTTGGCAAAGTAAATAAATGAATGGAATTGAATAAAAAGTATTTGGTATTTAACAATGCACTTACTCTGTGCAAATTGGTTGGTTCCTATCCGAGATCCAGCCGCAGTGAAAGACGCTTACAGCAGTGATCGTTTACTGAACACTGAGTCATAAGGGCTACGTCCAGGGTATAGGTACAAACGCATTTGATCCTGCATCTCGAAGGTTGATTTTGTGTCCTAAGGTCTCAGTGATGCTTGGTATCTGGATAGGTACTTGGCCTTGCGTACTCTTGCACAATTTGGTAGAATCCCATTACTACAAGAATATTCCTCTTCTAATGGCGCAATTATTTATTTATTTTATTATATTGTTGGACATTCTCATACATCATCTGGCCCAAACTAAGCTTTAACGTACATATTCTACATAGAAAACACCCAAACTCCTCAAACTCAATTAAACTTGGTTGTTAGCCTGAATTCAGGGTGTGAGTCTGGATTAAGGGGCCCAAAAATTTCATCTTCGCAAAACAAAATAAGATTTACCGGGACTTTAGTTATAATTTTGTTAAACTTAGGGCAATATGCCACAAATTTCTTAAACACGAAATAAAGCTGATATGATGAAATAACTTGTGCACACAATTCGGGTGCACAAATGACATAACCCGAATTCGGACATCCGAAACTGTTAGTATTAAACTGCCGGTTACTGGACCACGGAAAAACGACTTGACATAACTTGAACTTGCTTGACAATTGAAAGGAAAACGGCGTCTAGTAACTATAAATCTGCCCGAATTCGGGTGTACTCGATTGAGTTCATTACGACGTGTCGGCGTTCGTCAGTCATTTGCCCGAATGCCATCCTCAAACGACTTCGGGCTAGCGATTAAGTGTAATTGAGCCATAAATCAAATAATCGATCGAACGTCATCAATAATTTTGCTATACGATAATTGGCATTGTATAATTAATAGTCATGCGATCATTATGAGTTATGGCGGTCTTAAATCAACTTAGTATGAGAAAAAAGTAAAATGCTTTAATTTTTGATGTAATTAGCTTCAATCAGTAACTAAGCAGCGAAGCGTGATTTGATTTAGAATTCTAGAATAAAATAAAAAAGCCGGACAAGTGTGAGTCGTACTTACCCATCGAGGGTCTCATATCTTTTTTAATTATTATAGTAGTTCAGGAATTGAATTCTGCGGTTTTTGATTACGTACCTACTTCAAAATGTGCGGCTTCGGATCCCGAGGTCGTGGGTTCGATTCCCACCGGAGACAAAAATTTGTGTGACCCATAAATGTTTGGCTCAAGGGTCTGGGTGCTTCTATGTAGGTATGATATGATAAGTAGTGTCCGACCGAAACTGGTTTAACAGCCGAAACCGAACTTTCGGCCTCAGGGTCAGTTTTGGCCGAAACCGGAACCGAAACCGAAACTCACCTGTCCATATTTAAAAAAAAACCAGCCAAGTGCGAGTCGGATACGCGCACAGAGGGTTCCGTTACAAAATTTGAGCACAAAAATTACGTTGTGTGGAGGTTTTTTCTGATTTTACATTCATACAAATGGTCACGCCTTTATTTCCGAAGGGGTAGGCAGAAATTTCAACTCCAGACCCTCCGCGATTTTCCGAGTTAAAGGGTCTTGATAGACAGACGGACAGAGTACAAAGTGAGCCTGTTCTATTTTTCCTTCTGAGACAGGAGAGGAGTATTTTTGTTATTTAGGTGTCAGACAAGCTTACGGCCCACCGGAAGGTTGGTTACCTTAGCCTATGAACGTTTGCAATACCAGAGGCGCTACACACGCGCTGCCGACCCGGGCGCAGGTTGTGACGACCCACCGCTGAAATTTTTCAAGCCGTCCATAAGGCGTTCAACTTGGCTTAACGACTGTCATTTTACTGATAACCGGGAACAACTGCTTAACGTGCCTTCCAAAGCAAGGGAAACGCTAGTAAATAAATGTCACAAAGTGGTCACCCATCCATAACCGGCCCTAGTAAATGTTGCTGCAGTGATCGTTTACAGAACGCTGAGTTGGCGGGGCCACGAGCGCTTCATTCACTTATTGGGGATACATACATACAATGATCACGCCTTTATCCCCGAAGGGGTAGGCAACGGCATATTATATGCCCACATTTCACCTTTTTAGAAATTGTCGTAGGTGGTGAGCCGTATTGCCGTGTTGAGATGGACAGGCACAGGTTGTGACTGCCTGCTGTTTAGATTTTTAAAGACGCCTAAAAAGGCCTTCAACTTGGCTTAACGACTGCCATTTTACTGGCAACCGGGACCAACGGCTTAACGTGCCTTCCGAAGCACGAAAACGCTCAAATAAATGTCACAAAAGATATTGGGGACAAGTAAACTGATTTTGAGTGTTTGTTTGTAGTGTAAACGCACGAAGACAATAAGTTTAAGATCAACCGAACTAACCTCGACTTATTTTGAGAGAACAATGAAAATGGCGCCCATTATCTCCCTGGCACTTTCACGCGCTGTCTAATGACGGTAATTTGACATACTTGTCACTTGAGCGAGTGCAGATCTTGTATACCATTGAAATTGTGACACAGTTACAGATTCACATCGTAACGATGTGAGACAATTCGTCCGAATTTCTTTAAAGTTCGGGTCATGGGCATTATCAGTAATGATGAGCAATACTTCGCCTTACATTTTTGAAGTAAAACTTCTTTAGGCGCGACCTAGGGAGTAACTCAGATTTTTTTTCTGACGAAAGTAACGCTATTTGAATTTTGAATAGCGGAAACGTAGTTTGAATTTCGAATGAATGATATTAATATAACATTTGATGCCGTCAATGGCAAAGAAGTTTTACTTCAATCGCGCGTAAAGGTTACACGCACACACTTTTTTTTTCTTGGGGAGATCCTCATGGATGCTATGCCGGAGTCCTATCGACGAAAACTACACGGTGCCCTTGCATCTGTCTACGCTCGGGAGTCCTGGGTACGGCTTTGGAAATTTGACCCCAGCGTCCCCAACACAGACATTCGCCATCGCGTCCTCACTCGAAGGATTAAGTTTAACCTAACTTCGTTCGGGGATTCGGGTGTTATTCCGCTTCTTAGGCAGGACTCCGTTATACATTTCTAGTGTAAAGGTTTTTACCGGTCTCACATGCCTTAGCTTGCAGAATTCCATTCGCCATCCCTTCGTTATTAGTTGAGGTTGTAGTGACTTTGTTTTGTATTCATTGACATGTCGCAAGTGCCTATGTATTAGGATTATGCGAAATAAATGTTTTTTTGAGTTTGAGTTTGTTATCATTGACTGTTATGCTTTAGGATTGACGAATCGAAGACGCAATTACACTTGTCCCCGACAGTCACCATCCCAAATTCGATTGCCCATGGAATTCGAACAAATGAATAATATTAAATGAACGGAGTCGAGTACAACCGCATACGCTTTCGTTTCGGTTCACCAACGCCGTTTTCCTTTTTTGACGTGACAACGTCTTATAATTCGATGGAGCCGGCTGCACGCACGAAAAAACATGACGTATGCGGCGTTACCTCGCTCTGAGGCGTTCCATTTAAGGCTGAGTTGTCACGTTCAACTATCTTTACAGACAACCGATTTTTTTATTTGTCAACCAGTACTTCTCGAGCTGGGGTCGTTTTTTCCGTTTTAACCGATTATAAATGAAATTATTCCATCGGGTGTCTGAATTCGGGTTATACTATTCGTGCACCCGAATACAGGCTAACGATCAAGTGTCATTTCGCCATGAGAGTTTAATGGGTTCCTCTCCATTTTTTTGTGGTAAGTTCGTCTTGCAGACTGCACAAAACTGAGTTCGAGCTCAAAAAGTTAGTTCAAAAAGTTAAAATATCTCAGTATCTGCATCGATATTCGTCACAAGATAATCAAAGGCGTGGGAGGTTGCATAAGTATTTACTTATTGTGTGTTAGATAAAGATATTTATATGATAATGATAGATACAAAGATAGGTATAATAATGAGGTTTATGTAGATATTATAATTGTTTATCTTTTTTTCTTCGGTTCGATGACAATGTTGTCTGTTTACTATATAAGCAAACAATGGATATAAAAAAATCGATTTAAGGAAATACGAGAGGTAATACTGTTGCGATATTTACAAGAGAATACATTCTGGAATATGGCCTGTTATTTATTACAACAAAAATGTAATTATATCTACTGAAATTGTTGTCTATTTTAATGCAGCAAAAGCAGACATACAGTTTGAGAAATTAATGATTTTGCTTCAGCATTTCTTCCATACAATTAAATTTGTCCTCGAGCATTCGCGCGTTACAAAAAGATTTTCATATGTATCTGTTCTTGCAAAAAAAAAATATAATCAATTCTACCATGGAGTTAACTTTATTCTAATTAGAACTACACAAATCTTGGATCTTTTATCAAAATAATGTAGAATTAAATAAATGATAAGTCCAAAAACACGTGTCATTAATTTAATTCAATTTTGTTATTCTTTTTTGTAATGCCACAATTAGTTAGTTTTTGAAAACAGTAATTGGCATTAGTCACTTTAGTTGGTAAAACCAACAAGGAGCATTAAATTTTGACAGTCGGCCATTTTGTCAATTTCGTGGTACACGCTATTTTAGTGTATCTAGAATTCTAGACGAGAAATCAGCTCCATAAAGCAGTTTTTGGTATATAAATTTACAAGCTGTTCCCCGCGGATACGTCCACGTGAAAGTCTTTATCGTGTGAAATCATTACCCTCCTTTTGCGCAGTATTTTAAAAAGTAGCTTATCCTTCTCCAGGGTTCTATCTGTCTCTCTACCAAAATTCATTAAAATCGGTTCAGCGGTTTAGGCGTGAAAACGTAACAGACAGACAGACAGAGTTACTTTCGCATTTATAATATTAGTAGTGATAAAAATAATTCATTCAACGACTCTTAGTGCGAGAATCCGAGTCACCTTTAGCCCATTTTTGCATTACAGAAAATAATTTACATTTTGTTTTAGTTGGCAAGGCAAGAAATTATACACATGTATTGCAAAATACTACACAGTCGATTACTGTTTCATATAAAACTTCAAGCAGCATGATTAATTGGTACATAGCAAGTGCAGTTTTTAGTTATAATAATAATAATAATAATATTTTTTTGTCACTTCTAAAATTTACAATAGTTACATTGGAAATACTGGATCCCAAACTAGGCCAAAAATCTGTATTTTGGGATGTTCTTATGTTATCAAATTGGCCGTTTTCATTTTTCATGTGATAATCCTCATGGATGCTAAGTCGGACTTGGATTCCTACCGATGGGCCACCCCTGCCCTAAATTAATCCCTACAGTATGAGAATGGCGTAGACCAACTGCCTGCTGTACCAAGGCGCTGGTGGAAAGCACGAAAATTGTTATATAAAAAATGACTATCGTTAAACCAAGTTGAAGGCCTTATGGGCTTAAAAAGTTCAACTGTTGGTGGTCACAACCAACACCTGTCCATTTAAACACGGCAATAGGCTCACCTTCTATTACGTGGGACATAAAGTCTAAGGTGAAATACATACATAACATCACGCCTGTCTCCCAACGGGGTAGGCAGAGACTATGACTTTCCACTTGCTACGATTCTGGCAAACAACTTTCGCTTCTTCAACTTTCATAAGTGTCTTCATACATGCTCTTCGGTTAAGGGTACTCTTAACCTGGCCTTTTCTCAGAAGATTATTGATTTGATCGACATGGGTATGCCGAGGGCGACCCCTACCAGTTTGTTCATTCACTCTCGCTTCGTAAATCTGTTTAGTCAGCCTATTTCCATCCATTCTCTCCACATGTCCAAACCATCTGAGCATCCCTTTCTCTATCTTAGTCACTACTCTTCTGTCATACCGCAATGTTCCCTTATAACACTATTCTTTACTTTATCCCTCAATGTCACTCCAGCTATACTTCGCAAACTTCTCATTTCCACTGCATTAATTTTACTTTCATGCTTCTCCTGCCACACCCAACTTTCACTACCATGCATAAGTGTAGGTACAAGCACTCCTCTATGTACAGCCATCCTTGCCTTTTTAGACACGTTCTGACTGCTCATAAAGGTGTGAATGGCTCCATTCACTTGGTTTCCTGCCAAAACTATTCTTTCAATATCATTGTCACACTTTCCATTTCTTGCAAATTTTGAACCCAAATATACAAATTCTTTCACCTGTTCCACGCTCTTTCCTTCGATCGATATCGAGCAATCAGTCATACATTTCTCTCTTTCAAAAACTATTACTTTTGTCTTACTTACATTAACATTCATTCCTCTACTTTTAAGCGCATCGTTCATTATATTAACCATCAACTGCAACTCCTCCGCCGATGATGCCAGTATTACCTGATCATCAGCATAAAGGAGGCATTTGACGGTTAGCTCATTCATTTTTAATCCATACACGCACTCTTGTAGTTCTTTCAAGCAACTGTCCATGTATAGGTTGAACAGCCATGGTGACGCTACACAGCCTTGTCTTGTCTCACACCTTTTTCGATGGGAAAAAAGTCTGTGCAAGCTCCATTGATCCTGACACAAGCACTGGAGCCCTCGTATAGAGATTTCAAGGCTCGTATCAAGTTGCTGTTCACTCCATATATGGACAGTGTTGACCACAGTTCATTCCTCACCACTCTGTCATAGGCCTTTTCCAAGTCCACGAAGATTCAATACACTTTTTGACGTTTTGCCAAAAACTTTTCAACTAGGCATCTTAATGAAAAGACCTGATCCGTGCATCCTCTTCCTTTCATAAATCCTGCTTGTACATCCCACATTTTTTCTTCAGTTTCATTCATCACTCTTTTAATCAAAACTTTCGCATACAATTTGCCTACGACACTAAGCAAGCTTATGCCGCGGTAGTTTTTGCACTCTTGCTGTGACCCTTTACCTTTGTACAGCGGCACTATGACAGATTTGCACCATTCTTCTGGTACTCTGCCATTTCGCCAGCAAAGATTAAAAAGGCGGTACAGCTGGCAAGCTACCACGCCGCGACCCGCTTTCAGCATCTCGACGGAAATTCTATCAATCCCAGCAGCCTTTCCTAATTTCATACTATTCAACGCTTCCACAATTTCTTCCATACTTAAGTGGCTTTCATTCTCAAGTTCATTCATTTCCGAAACATGAGTCTCCCTTTGCATATCCTCTTTTTCAAATAAACTTTCAAAATATTCCTTCCACGTTTTTAACACACATTCCTCTCCTATCACAAGACTGCCATTACGGTTTCTGATTTGCTTAAATTGTGAGGTTGTCTTTTCAGTCCTCATTGTTCTTATAGACTTCCAAAAGAATTTTATGTTTTGTTGGAAGTCATCAGATAACCTGTTATGAAAGTCATCCTCATCATTCTCTTTCTTACTTTTAATGACTTCTTTCACAACACGCTTATACCTTTTATACTCATCCTTTGCCATTTTTAAATCCTCATCCGTTGCCTTCTGCATTCTTTGGTTGGCCATTGTAGCCAACCAGTTCAACCATGCTTGCTTCTTATCAGACAAAACTTTTAAAACTTCAGCACACATACTCTTTACCTGACATCCTTGTCTCCTTTTGCTTATCCCACATACTTCCACTGCAATTTTTACGAGACCTTCCTCAATCGGCTTCCGTCTCACACGAATTCTTCAATCTCACATATTTCCTCTAAATTTACAAATTTTTCGCTCAATTTACTTACAAATTCCTCTTTCACGCGTATATCTTTCAAATTTTCGACTTTAATGCGCTCCAATATACCAATGGGTTTATGCACACGATGCCGCCACAGCTGAAACAGACCTCTTACTCGACTAATTACCAAGAAGTGATCTGTGTCAACTCCGGCACCGCGGTATGCCCGGGTGTCCAGAACATTCTTTCTCATTCTTGCGTCTACTATCACAAAATCAATCATGCTTCTCTGGCTTTCTTGTTTCCTTGTATACAAGTGGATATCTTTGTGGTTAAATATGGTGTTGGTTACCACAAGATTCCTCTCCAAACATACTTCTAGCAAACTTTCGCCATTTTCATTCACTCGCTCATCCCCAAACTATTATAATGTTAGGTGATTTTAATATAAATATATTAAAATCACCTAACATTACAATCCTTTCGTTTCGTTTGCATTTACCCAGAATATCATTCACACTCTCCCAGAATGCCTGCCTCTCACTTTGGTCTTTTGAGGACCGACGCCACCGCGCATCCTGTGGAGCATACACTCCTAACACAAAGATGCGGGTGAGTCCAACCTTTAACCTCAACCAAACGAGTCTTGGGCTCATATATTCATAATCTGTCACACATTCATTCATTCTCGCGGAAAGTATTACGCCGACACCCTGACAAGCGGCACGGGTTGTGGCTACGCCTGACCAGTATGCCGTATAGGTTCCATGCGTCGTGGTGTCGCATCCTTTCCGCTTTGTCTCATTCACACACAAAATATCCAGTCGCCTCTCTCGCATTATCTTGCATACCTCCTCAATTTTATCATCCATACCTCCTCTTACATTCAACGTAGCAAAGCGGCTATCATTAGCCCACTTTTCGCCCTGATGGGAGACGAGACGTGATGGGTTGCGAACCACATCGCCGTCATTCTGGATGTTTAAATTCAACTCCATTGCGTTCCCACGAGTAGCAAGGGAAAAACATGTCCACCTGAACAGAGCCCCGCTTGTCCAAGTAAGGCTAACCTTATTCTGGGCTCGCCCGGTCCCAGGGTAATAGGCACGCTTAAGGTGAAATGTGGGCATATAATCTGCCTCTGCCTACCCCTTCGGGGATAAAGGCGTGACTATGTGTATGTATGTTTATTTAATAAAGCGCTCGTGGCCCGCGGTCTCAGTGTTCTGTAAACGATCACTGCAGTAAGTAACTTACACTATGTCCGGTCCTTGGATGGGTGACCATCCATGTGACCACTTTGTGACATTTATTTGAGGGTTTCCGACTCCGTGCTTAGGAAGGCACGTTAGGCCGTTGGTCCCGGTTGCCAGTACCTAAATGGCAGTCGTTAAGCCAAGTTGAAGCCTTTTAAGCCTGAAATTTTGGGCTTAAAAAGTTTCAACAGCAGGCAGTCACAACCTGCGCCTGTCCATCTCAACACGGCAATACGGCTCACCACCTATAACGTGGGACAAATTCTAAAAAGGTGAAATATAGGCATATAATCTGCCTCTGCCTACCCTTTCGGGGATAATGGCGTGACTATAAATGATGTAACTATGTTTAATAAGTTACATTACTTTTTGAGCTAAAGACTTCGATAAATCTTCTATTTAGAGAGGTTTATATCCGGCATTGGATTGCAATTGTTCGATTTGAATGACTAATTAAATTGTTAAGTATCTAAGTATAACCATTGGGACAATGCAAAGATGGAAACAGACGTTTCAGTTTTATTTATTAGAGCTTAGATAATTATGTGCAATTACAGGAATGTTCCGTAACACAATTTATCATTCTAATTGCTATTGTTTACCAAGTCATCATGCTAAGTATAGGCACTGACTGTAATAAATTGATTGCCTTGGTGACGCAGTTGAATAGGACTGGTGTGGACCTGGGTTGTATTCCCGGGTCGGGACAAATATTAGTCTTATTTGGGTAGGTAGGTACCAATGTTTGTTTTGAAGTTTCTTGTTGTTCGATGTTTCTCAGTTGACAAGGAACAATTTCTTTACTGTACCTGAGTAAATAGGTACCTACAACTACTAAACTACTGCGAAGCTGAAGCGGGAGGGACGCCCTTCCGCTTTAGCAGTTGTTTATGGCATAATTACCACTGACCTGTAATAATAATCGCTGGACTGGCTATGCCATACAAATGACAGCAATTTTTTTGTGCCGATTCAAAGCGCCGCCGTTGAGTGCACTGAGAACTAAATTCGTTTGCAAATGGCCGTTGTTTGTTTATTTTAGAAGGAGTTTATGTGTGAAATTTGGAATATTTTTAAGTTATTACTGTGATTGCTATAAACTGAAGTGTTTTGGTATATAAATTTAGTTTATATTGTGTAATTAAGTAGATATTCATCATGAGATCGTGTGTATATTGTAAAACCAGATACGAGAAGGGCAGTGGCGTCTCTTTTCACAAGTAAGTAAATTTAAGAATCTAATTCTTAAACAATTATTATAAAACCATAATTTAGGTTTTTTTTTACTATCATAAGCGAATACCCTTCGAGTTTCGGGGATTTTACGAATATTTTCATAACCTATAATGTTTAATAGGGATGTCAAAATGTATATCGATAATTTTCTATCCATTGCCAAAATTCGTAGTTTAAAAAACAAGAGTCATGCTAAAAGTACTTTAATAATTTAATGAACATATTAAAATTATTAATAAACACTTAAAATTGTAGTAGATAATCGAAACAGTAGGTAACTAACTAGCGTGTGAAATATAACTTAGGATCTATGGTTAATTTGTTTAGTTACATACCTACTTATATGTGTATAATTTTTTATATTAAACTCGCCAAAGTGAATTCGCCAGCCTGATGGTTAGCCTACTTAGGTACTTTAAAGTAGTCATTCATATTATGTAAACATCATTGGTACAAAAATAAAATTAACATTGTAGTCGATATCTGGTAAAGTTTTTATGACACTAAGACAGGTGTTCTAGGTTGTTAGTATTAGTTCCAAGTACACTCACTAGCTGCCGTCAGCGCCAAATGACGATTTTCAATTAGGCACAATTTTATGGAACCGATCACCAGTCCAGATACTATTACAGGTCAGTGCATAATTAAATACCTAATAATGCATAATTGCGGTGCGTAGGAACTTCATAGACGCAAAGTTATGTGGCGCGAGCTGTACAAGTGTCAAAATAATTGCAAAAGAGGAGGTGGAGAGTAAGGAAGAGTATTTGGGATTAGTGTTCGAATGGTGATGATGATGATTACAGGTAGGTATGTTATAAGTCTATAAGATATTAACGAACAGGTAGGTATGTTATAACTCTATAAGATATTAAACAAGGAAGACCTATTAATTATCCCATAGGTAATGTGTAATTTTCTCGAATACAAGTCATCCATTTTGTTTGATACACTATGAATTGGAAGCAGTATTAATAGGCCAAATTCATAAAAATGTTACAAAATTTGTACAAGCTGCAATTTTGAGTCACCGTAATTTTTCAAGAAGCCATGCGTGCGCCATTGCAAAAAAATCGTCTCAGATTTAAAATGTTGTACAATCACGTAATTCTAGAATTATATAACCAGCTTGCGACCATTATGTAACGATAATAGGTACTGTAGGCTTTACGAACAAAATAATTGAATCCCGGGTATCATGAATCATGACAATCAATATTATTGTATCAACTAGATACTAGTTGTGCCCTACAACAACGGTCAGCAACCAGACGGATCGCGGTCCGCATCCGCATACTTACGGTCCCGCGCAGGTCCACCCTTGGACTGCCAAATAGATGCAAAGCCAGCGAGAATCGATCTCAGAATCTCGATCGGAAAATCCTACATGGTTCCTACGCTGGACTCCTGCCGACTAAAAACCACACGTATCCCACCTAACAGCATACGGTAAGCCCTCGGAAGGATACCCCAGGACTTAGGACTTCCAACAGTCCTACGGCTTCCGGGGGGTGGGGGTGGGAGGGGGGGGTTCAGGTGCTATCCCGCGTCTTTGCGGGGTTGTTCAGATGTTATCCGCTTTTTGGGGGAGCATGCGTGAATTTCTCTTTATAACTAAATTTTCTTTGCAAATGTATAGTTATTGTCGATATTCTTCAGGGGATATGGTACCTATATCCCCTGAAGAATTTCGAGAAAACACGTCCCAAAAATAAATATGAAAATTGCAAAGAAGCTAGATTTCAATTTAGCTGGACATGCGACTTTCTAAAAAGTTTTCCTTTAAGATAATTCGTTCGAGATAAACGGACGACGCCCACTAAGAAGACACATTTTTCTTTATTTTCACCATATCCCGCTTACCCGACCTCGTTAAATTTTTTCCACAGTTATCCAGACTCCACCTGAAACTTCTTGCTGACCTCTGCCCTACGACTTTGTCTGTGACATACGACAAGCCCCATAGCATCCATTAAACCCAGACCTGCCAGTCCCCCTAAGCGAGGCCGCAGTGGTAGCCGTAGGTCTGTTGGAAGTCCTGGGACATCCTTCCGAGGGCTTACCCAGGGCTCCCAACCGTAGTAGTAGGTTTTTAGTCGGTAGGAGTCCGGCATATCATCTATGAAGGGTTTTCCCTGACGTTAAAAAAAAACCGTACCTGCCAGTATTCACTCTGTACGAAAATCTGCCAGATTTGTTGACAATTATTATTACCTACTGCTTGGTTCCCTTGGGTAGTAAAGTAATGATGACACTCCACAATATCTAGGCCATAGATTTAGGATTTTCCGCTTTCGATCAAGGCATTCTAATGGTGAAAAAAGTTTTAAACTCGGTTAGATAGTTCCGTAAGTAATTCGGTTAGGGGCAAAGACGTAATAAAATATAGACACGTCATGTACGAACATCACGGCTTTCAAAAACGGCAAATATTTTATACATTCAAAAAAAGAATTTCTATGAAATTATCTATGATAGCATGTATGAAAATTAAGGCAATTGCCTGACTTTTTTGTTGCCATTTTTCAGTGTTGATAACGTATCTATAGTTTTCATATATCATTGGTTAGGGGTGGGTTATTTGACTTATGTTTGACATGTTATGCTTATGTTTGACATTTCTTTTTGTATTTATTGTAATGTTAATTAATTAGAATATGAATTAAATTTTAATTATTTTCATAATTGATAGTTTCGTAATATTACGATTACAAACAAACAAATAGTTCCTCCTTCTCATAAAAGTATAGATGTGAAGTTTACATCAAGCACGACTACAACCACAGATAAACCATGATATTGGTACTGATTTTTTCCGTGCTTCGGAGGGCACGTTATGTCGTTGGTTCCAGTCGCCAGTAACTTGCCACTTTGGCAGTCGTACAACCTTATGGACTTTAAAATTTCAACAGCGAATAGATGGTCACAACTAGGGCTTGAATATCGGACGCTTTTTCAGTTCCGGAATTGGGTTTCGATATTCAGTATTTGAATTCCGGAATTCCGGAATTCCGGAACTCAATCAACTTTCGTTTTGTACAAAATAGTGATATGTAAAAAAAAAGCGGGAGCTGGCAGTCCTACGTGATTAGTGATAAACTACTTTGATTCCCAGTAAAATTACATACCTATTTTAACGTAACCAACTAAAAACCACACGTTTCCAAACTACCTATTGCCTACGGTTGGCCCGGGTAAGCCCTCAGAAGGATGACCCCAGGATTCCCCACAGACCTTGACTATCACTGCGGCCTCACCTAGTGGGTTCAGGTGCTATCCCGCGTATTTGGGACTTGTTCAGGTGTTATCCCGCATCTCAGGGCGTGTGGCGTGCGTTAAGCTTTCACGTCACGCTTTCGTCTTGGGCGTGCTTTTGTAAGGACGGCGATTAGCCCTCACACCGTCCTCAGGCCCCTGATTATGGAGGCCGATAGTCTTGGGCAAAGACATGTGGAATTCGGGTGGGTGCGTCCTCCCTCGATCACTTTTTGCCGCATTAAATGATCACAGAAAGACGCAGTGGCGTCCCACTTACTCCCACTGGAGATCATAGCTCGCGCAATGGTCTCCAGCGAGAGAATGCCCACGCTGTGCACTCCACTAATGTGTGAAGTACTGTGTCCTCACTACGTTCCTCGCAGTGCTGGCACTCAGGTGTGGTTTCCCGGTGTATTCGTCACAGATACTTACTGAAGCTCCCGTGCCCGGTAAGCATCTGTGACAATCGGTAGGACAGAGCACCCGCACCGTGGCTCCTCTCTAGTCACTCGCCCATAACCGGTCTGACCGCCTTGATTGTGGCGATTCGGCGATTCCCCTCTTGTGTGATGTGCTGTGGTGATTCGGTTTGTTGCTCAAGTCCAGCTCTCCGCGGTTTCTTTGTGGAGCTGGAACTGCTGAACCTAGATTTCTGGAGACGTAGGCCTATGGCTTCGCTCCAGCGCCTCCTTGCACCAGAAAAGAATAAATTAGAAATATAATTAATTGATTTAAACAAGGACGCAAGTTGCCTCGCTGCCAGATCCTCGAGACATGCCACCTCTGAGCAACGGACCACGCAACACCCAATTGTAACCGATGTTCCACAGAAGCGGTCTTAAGACCGATCTCTGCGGAACACCGCACGACGTATCTTGCTGACCCGACTGGGCCTTAGCCAGCTTGGGTAAGTTATGGCTCTCTCGGAAAGATAGGCCCCGACAATTCGACGGAAGTAGGGAGTCACTCCATGATAAATAAGCGCCTCCCTAACGCAGCTCCAGGGCAAGGTGTTGAAGGCGATGCCGGTGTCTCTTGACATCGCTATTGCTTTCAACACCACCTCACCCTGCGATGTTACTTCCTCCGTCAGTCTTCTAATGTGCATGATCGCATCCACGGTGGAGCGCTCTTGACGGAAACTAAACTGGTTATCCGCCAGATCTGGCCCCACGCGTGTGAGGTGCCCGACTGCGCGCTGTGCAATGATACGCTCAAGGAGCTTGCATACCTTACGAGGTATGCAAGCTCCTTGAGCGTATCATTGTTTGGGATCGACCGATCGGGGATCGGCCGGAGTTGCTCAACGGAGCAACACAATCGGCCGATCCCCGGTTCGGTAGACTGCCGACCACCTTGCCTTTCGGATCAGAACCAGTATCCCTGTCTTCCAGACATCGGGAAACTGGCCTTTTTCGAGGCATGCACTAAAGAGCACCATCACTCGAGGCCCAAGACCAAGAGTCACATTCACCTTCTTATCTACGTGAACGCTTTGAGTTTCTTGTCCCTAGGGGTAAACCTTGTCGTACATCCTCTTCACTTCTTCTTCGTATGCCTTCTCACTCTTCGGATTGTTATGACGGTTCCTTTACCATTCGGGCAGTACGGTTGTGGAACTCATTGCCACATTCTGTGCGGGAAAGTACCTCTTTGGGTGTATTCAAGGATAGAGTTAAAGAACTATTTCTGTCTTCAAATTTATAAGTATGTAAGTACAGTGTATATTTAGTGTATTTCTTCATGTATACGATATGTTGATGCAGAGATGCATATAGTATTATGTTTATACTTACTACTATTAAGTTCCTATCCATTTTTGTGTGTTAGTATAATGTGTTAGTATTATGTGTACGACGTGTATGTATATAATAGTCATGGTATCTATGTATGTAATACTACACTCGAGAGCAATGAATCCGGGTCACTTAAAGAATGTTAAAAATCTCGGAAACTAAAAATGATAGGTTAATGCAATAAATTGTATTTAATAGACAATGTAATACTCCTTAAATGAAAGTAAAAAAAATATGAGTCACCATACATTTTACTAACACAAAATTACATAAAGAAAAAACTGCTGATCTCTCCTTAAAACAAAAATAGGAAACATGAAATTTTTGAACTTTATTACGATTTTCTTGAATTTTAATACTTCGTATTGCCTCCTCGTGCTTCCATTACTGCGTTTACGCGGTTTGGCATGCTGTACACCAAGTTCCTTATACGATTTTGGGGAATATTCTCCCATTCCTCTGTGAGAGCAATTTTGAGCTCACGAAGCGTGATTGGGGGAGGGTTTCGTTGTTTTACGCATCTGCCTAGCTCGTCCCAAGCATGCTCGATCGGGTTGATATCCGGGCTGCGCGCTGGCCACTCCATACGAGTAATGTTCATCTCTTGAAGGTAGTCATTCACAATCCTACCTGTATAAGGTCGGGCATTGTCATGCATAAATATAGCATCCTCACCTAAATTGACCATAAATGGACCAACGTGATCATTGAGGATTTCTTCCACATATCTTACGCTAGTTAAAGAGCCGTTTTCTATGATCACCAGCTCTGTGCGACTTTCAGAAGAAATTCCGGCCCACACAAGTACAGACCCACCACCGTAGGCTACTTTTTCTTCGATGCATGCTTGCTTGAATCTTTCCCCTGGTCTTCGATACACTCTGTGTCTTCCATCGTGCTTGTAGAGCATAAATTTTGATTCGTCGGAGAACATAACTTTTGACCAATCTTCAATACTCCAATTTACGTGGCTCTGGGCATACCTTAGTCTCGAAATACGATGCCCACGCTCCAGTTTAGGGCCGTTTGCAGGTCTAAGGGGTTTTAAGTTAGATTCAGCAAGCCGACGTCTTACTGTCCATGCACTTGGGTTACTTCCTCCGAGGCGTCGAAACTGATTGGTGAGTTCAGTTCCTGTGAGAAAGCGATTTCGAAGCATGGTGTTCACCAAGTATCGGTCTTCTCGTGCTGTGGTACACCTGGTTCTGCCCGTTCCTGGTCTGCGTAGGTTAGAACCAGTTTCTTCGTAACGTCGGAGAACTCTTTGTACTGTTGACAGCGACACACCGACAGTCCTGGCTGTATCGCGCTGACTCCGGCCGGTTTCCAGCATTGTAAGTATTCTGGTGCATTCTTCAGGCGTAAGCGACATAATTTCAGCTTGATTAATGAATATAGAGCACTATCAACTAGGGCTTGAACTCCGGAATTCCGGAATTGACATAATTCCGGAATTCCGATAAAATCTAATCTCGTTCTCAATTCCGGAATTGGCGAGATCAATACCGGTATTTCGATATTGAAAAAAAAATATTTTCGCTTCTTCTTTAATTTCATTACAAACAAAAATGTAGACCATAAGCTTCTTATGCAATTTTATTACCTTTAATTACTACAATGTTGATAATTTAGGATTTCTGTATTAACAAATTAATTTGATTATGTACTTAGGTATTAATCATTTTACTTGATGATATTTCTTAAACCTACTAGGAAAGTAAATCCACAAAATTAATGGTATTTGATAGAAAACATACTATTTAAATAATAATAATATTATTGAGAAGGTTTTTGTATTTTTTCTACATTTAGACTTTAATTTATAGTGCGAACTTAGACCTAGCTCTGACTTATGCTACGAGTTAAATTTAACTTTGATAGAAACGCTGTAAGAATTTGACAGAGGTCTCGCTCAGCATAGTTCTAGTAGTTCTGACGGAACTCATGGGGCCCGTACCTTATTATTAGGGGCAAACTTAGCCCCAAGGCGCTCCACTGACCCAGAGTAAGGAGGGTTCTTGGTTCCCTGTTCTCATCAAGGCGGAGGAACATATTCCTTCGCACATGGCTCCGTCTCAGGCGCCCGACGCTGATTACAGCGAGAACGACGTGCCCGAATTGACTGAAGGTGAGTTAGGGGCGACTGTACTGCAGTTTAGATTCCGCAGGGACCGTGCCTCTGGACCCTACAGCATTCCAGGCCGAGCGTGGGTCCTGGCTCTTGAGGATCTTGGGCCTCGAGTGATGGAGCTTGTTAGTGCATGCCTCGAAAAAGCCCAGATTCCCAAGGTCTGGAAGACAGGGAAACTGGTTCTGATCCGAGAGGCATGATGGTCGGCAGTCTACCCATCCGGGGATCGGCCGATCGTGTTGCTCCGTTGAGCAACTCCGGCCGATCCCCGATCGGTCGATCCCCAACAATTATACGCTCAAGGAGCTTGCATACGTCCTTAGGTATGCAAGCTCCTTGAGCGTATCATTGCACAGCGCACAGTCGGGCACCTCACACGCGTGGAGCCAGATCTGGCGGATAACCAGTTTGGTTTCCGTCAAGGCGCTCCACCGTGGATGCGATCATGCGCATTAGAAGACTGACGGAGGAAGTAACATCGCAGGGTGAGGTGGTGTTGAAAGCGATGGCGATGTCAAGAGACACATCACATCGCATTCAACACCTTGCCCTGGAGCTGCGTTAGGGAGGCGCTTATTTATCATGCAGTGCCTCCCTACTTCCGTCGAATTGTCGGTGCCTATCTTTCCGAGAGGGCCATAACTTACCCAAGCTGGCTAGGGCCCAGCCTGGTCAGCGAGATACGTCGTGCGGTGTTCCGCAGAGTTACGATTGGGTGCTGCGTGGTCCGTTGCTCAGAGGCGGCATGTCTCGAGGATCTGGCAGCGAGGCAACTTGCGTCCTTGTTTAAATAAATTGATTATATTTCTAATTTATTCTTTTCTGGTGCAAGGAGACGCTGGAGCGGGGTCATAGGCCTACCTCTCCAGAAATCTAGGTTCGGTTTTCAGCTCCACAAGGAAACTGTGGAGACCTGGACTTGAGCAACAAATCAAATCGCACAAGGGGGGAATTGCCGAATCGCCACAATCAAGGCGTTCAGACCGGTCATGGGCGAGTGACTAGAGAGGAGCCACCACTCCATCACAACACCACAGCTCTGTCCTACCGGTTGTCACAGATGCTTACCGGGCACGGGAGCTTCAGTATCTGTGACGAATACACCGGAAAACTACACCTGAATGCCAGCACTGCAAGGAACGCAGTGAGGACACGGTACTTCACACATTAGTGGAGTGCACAGTGTGGGCTTAACAGCGCCCGGTCCTCGTGGTAGATCTGGACGTGGACATTCTCTCGCTGGAGACCATTGCGCGAGCTATGATCTCCAGTGGGACGCCTCTGCGTCTTTCTGTGATCAGTTTATGCGACGAAAAGTGATCGAGAGAGAACGCTCCCGCCCGATTTCCCCATGTCTTTGCCCAAGACTATCGGCCTCCATAATCGGGGGCCTGAGGACGGTGGGAGGGCTAATCGCCGTCCTTACAAAAGCACGCCCCAGACGAAAGCTTGACGTAAAAGTTTCACGCACGCCACACGCGCTGAGATGCGGGATAACACCTGAACAAGCCCTAAATATGCGGGTTAGTACCCGAACCTTCTAGGTGAGGCCGTAGTGATAGTCAAGGTCTGTGGGGAATCCTGGGGTCATCCTCCTGAGGGCTTACCCGGGCCAACCGTAGGCAATAGTTAGGAAGCGTGTGGTTTTTTGTTGGTTACTTTAAAATAAGTAATTTTACTGGGAATCAATGTAGTTTATCACTAATCACGTAGGACTGCCAGCTCCCGTTTCTTTTTTTACATATCACTATTTTGTACAAAACGAAACTTGATTGAGTTCCGGAATTCCGGAATTCCGGAATTCAAATACTGAATATCGAAACCCAATTCCGGAACTGAAAAAGCGTCCGATATTCAAGCCCTACTATCAACATGGTTTATGTACCCACATAAATGACAGATTACAAACAAAAGCAACACCAAATGCTGTAATTTCGTAGTTCCATCTTCGAAAGAGGCCCTTTTTCAAATTTGATTTTTTTATGATATAACTTTACAATAACTAAGAAGTTTTAATACCTTCATTTAAGGAGTATTACATTGTCTATTAAATACAATTTATTGCATTAACCTAGCATTTTTAGTTTCCGAGATTTTTAGGATTCTTTAAGTGACCCGGATTCATTGCTCTCGAGTGTATAAAACTTAGTAACTTTTATCTTATCTTCTATCTGGTTGCACACTTCTTAAACCTTCCGTTGCGCTTTTCCTATTACCCAAAGGTTTGCTGGGAGAAAACTCAGTGTTGAGTTAAGCTCGCCTTTGTACATCATTGTTCTTAGTATTTAATGTTAATGTATTTTGTTTCTGTGTGCAATAAAGAATTAAATCTAAATCTAAGAGTCAGGAACTCAGGAACCACGCTCGGCCTGGAACGAACACACCTTTAGTGACTTCGGGCACGTCGTTCTCGCTGTAATCAGCGTCGGGCGCCTGAGACGGAGCCATGTGCGAAGCAATATGTTCCTCCGCCTTGATGAGAACAGGGAATCCAGGACCCTCCTCACTCTGGGTCAGTGGAGCGCCTTGGGGCAAAGTTTGCCCCTAATAATAAGGTACGGGCCCCATGAGTTCCGTCCGAACTGCTAGAACTAGAGCGAGACCTCTGTCAAATTCTTACAGCGTTTCTATCAAAGCAAAGTTAAATTTAACTCGTAGCATAAGTCAGAGCTAAGTCTAAGTTGGCACTATAAATTGAAGTCTAAATGTAAAAAAATACAAAAACGTGTATATTAATATTATTTTAAATAATATTATTATTTAAATTGTATGTTTTCTATCAAATACCATTAATTTTATGGATTTACTTCCTTAGTAGGTTTTAGAAATATCATTAAATAAAATGATTTATACCTAAGTACTTACATAATCGAATTAATTTGTTAATAGGGAAATCCTATATTATCAACATTGTAGTAATTAAAGGTAATATAATTTATAATCTACATTTTTGTTTGTAATGAAATTAAAGAAGCGAAAATTTTTTTTTTTCCAATATCGAAATACCGGTATTGATCTCGCCAATTCCGGAATTGAGAACGATATTAGATTTCATCGGAATTCCGGAATTATGTCAATTCCGGAATTCCGGAGTTCAAGCCCTAGTCACAACCTGCGCCTTTCCGTATCAACAAGGCTATGGCTCACCACCAATCCTTGGGTGGAAAGATATCTGAAATGTGAGCGTAGGTTATGTATAATATTAATGCCTCTGCCTACCACTTCGAGGACAATATCGTGAATATTATACATATACTGACATATACATACATACATAATAGTCACGCCTTTATCCCCGAAGGGGTAGGCAGAGGCATAGTATACGTCCACATTTCACCTTATAGTTTTATGTCCCACGTAATAGGTGGTGAGCCTATTGCCGTGTTGAAATGGACAGGCGTAGGTCAATTTCATTTCGAGTTTTCCTTCTCTATGCAATGGATCTTTTTGCGAAAATGTTCCCTTTGTCGTCTCTTACGACACCGGACACCCTCGGGATGTATTGGGGTGGCGACATTTTGTACTCTTACCCGTCGCAACACTGGACCCTGTCACCATACGGGGCTCTATATACTGACAATATAAGCATAACAGTGACGTCAAACACGCATTACCTATTTCGTTTGCAAAATCGGTCACTTTTTAACCGACTTCCAAAAAAGGAGGAGGTTATCAATTGTCTGTATTTTTTTTTATGTTTGTTACCGGCAAATCGATTGAACGAGTTAACCGATCTTGATGCTTCTTTTTTTTATTTGAAAGCTGGTGCTTCCCATGTGGTCCCATATCTAGGAAATCAGAATCTGATGCTGGAATCCTGGAGAAATCGAAGAAATCCCTCGAATCAAGGGAATTCCTTAACGATTTACAGCAGTTACCTTGTGTTTGGGCTTGATTAATTTGTATTGGGGAGAACATTACCCCTAGACCGATATATTTTCAGTCTACCCCTCACTAAAACTCATGAAAAAAAATTTTAACAAAAAAAAGAACCGACTTCAAACAAAAACTAAAAAATGAAAAATAAAATTAACTTAGCACAAAGTAATAGGTAGTATATTTAGATTTATCAGATATTATTGAATGTAATACTGAAGTCGGTGCCAATATTTCTATGAGAGATTAATAATACCTACCTAAACCTATAGTTTTACTAGGCGCCGATTTCAGTATTACATTTAATAATATCTGATAAATCTAAATATACTATCTATTACATTGTGCTAAGTTAATTTTATTTTTCATTTTTTAGTTTTTGTTTGAAGTCGGTTTTTTTTTGTTTTAATTTTTTTGAGAATAATTTGTAAGTAGATTCGCTGATGGCAGTTAAAATAGTTTAAAAGCAGGAAAAGACATAGATAATGATTTAGACGAACAACACAGCAATTTGCATGACAAATTGAATCAGAAACGGCAGAGTTCTGTAATTATATCTGAACTCTACAAATCAATCAAATAGGTAGCTTTATTTACATTGACGTCACAATGTGACGGACACGAATTTTTTTTTTTACGTGAGGGAAAGTCTAAAAAACCTCATGTGTCCCGCTAACAGCCTCGGTTGGAAGCCCCGGGTAAGCCCTCGGAAGGATACCAGAGGACTAAGACTACCGACCTCCATGACCGGGGGCCTGAGAATGGTGGGCTGGCTGCTCGCCGTTCTTACAGAAGCAGGCCAAGACGATGGCGAATATCTCTTTGCCCCTTATAGTGGTGGGACAGTACCCAAATCCCCCCCCCCCCTCCCCCTAGTAGCGGGTTAACAGCCGAACCAACTACCCAGACGCGGGACAGCACCCGAACCCCATAGGCGAGGTTGAAGTGTTCGCCAAAGTCTGCCGAGAGCCCTGGGACATCCTTCCGAGGGCTTACCCGGGGCTCCCGGCCGTAGACAGTTGTAGGGCATCGTGTGGTTTTAGTCGGTAGGAGTCCGGCATAGCATCCATGTAGGATTTCCACACGTAAAAAAAAAACCAGAGGACTCCCAACAGACCTACGGCTACCACTGCGGCCTCACCTATGACTGACACGACTGCCTCGGAAGCGCATACGGTAGTGTTATAAATGTGTAACAGTAGGGTTCGATTCCCGGGTTGGTACACATATTTGTGTGATCTACAAAATAATTTATTTAAAGTAACACTAATGAACGTCAAGAATAATATTTAATATAAAGTGAAAAAGACAACTTGGCCCGCACGGGATTTGAACCCGCAACCTTTGCCTAAACCAGGGCAGTGCTCTAACGCTCTAACCAATTGAGCTAACGGGACCGTACTGACTCAAGTTGAAATTCTTCACCTTTATATTAAATATTATGAAAAAGTCAGCATACTAATTGCTTTAAATATTTCGTCAAGAATAATGAAATAAAATAAATAATTTTCTACATTTACATTTACTGCCAGGTTCGTTTACATTTTATAGTAGGTAAAGCCTGTGAGGGAAAATAGTACCAATAAAAATTCTCGGCCACTCTTTTATAATATCTAGATTGGAATCTAGAGAGCAACAAAATAGCTGAGCCTCCTGACATGCTTTAAGCCCCAGTTGTACCAACCATCTTTTTTTTATATATACCACTAAGGTGGCAGACAAGAATACGGCCCAACAGAAGGACCGGTGGTCACCGCAGCCTATGAACGTTTGCAACACCAGAGGCGCTACACCCGCTCTACAGACCCTGCAAAAACCTTCTAAGACCCCTTTTGAAGAACTCAATACTGTAGGCGTTTGGGAAAACCGAGGCAGGGAGATCATTCCACAACCTAAGCGTGCGCGGAAGAAAACCCCTATCGGATCTAACCGTGCTGGAACGCTCCGGATGTAGTGTGAGGATGAAATCTGTAACCCATTACGAATTCTCTTTGTTGAGTTTTAAATATTTTCATGCAAATTTTAATCCCCTATTTTAAACCTTTAAGCGTATAATTTTGGTAAGTTGTGAAACAGATGTTCATTTATTTTTATTACAGAGTAAGTAGGTACCTATGTGAAAATTATTTTGAAAACAAACATACATCTATGTTTCATATGTCATTCACAATTTACCGCCACATTTCACCCCATTAGATAATTAATTCTGGAAAATTGAATTTCTACATCACAAATGCAAGCTACAGGGGCTACTATACCTACAATTGGTGATTATTTGCTGGATGGAGAAGCCTGGAAATGACCTACTCTGCTGGATTCTCAAATTGTTAAAATGCATAGTTTTTAGATTCATTTTGTAAATAGAGCACTAAAAAGAATAACCCGCTGAGTTTCTTGCCAGTTCTTCTCAGGTGGGTCGCGTTGTGAACTGGTGGTAGAGATTTTTGATTTATATTCTGGACGTTTTACAAGTGCATCTGTATATGCCTATGTGAAATAAATTTCTTTTTCTTTCTTTCAAATGAAAACTATCTATTGTCCAAATTTCATTTTCAATACAGTACAGTTTCGGTTGGCAATGATTGTTTAGTCAGTTTAGTCAATCAGATTCTTTTTAATATTTAGATTAGATTATGTTAGAAACGTAGATAGGTATTTAGGTTAATTTTAAGTGATTCAATCGTAATAATTAAAAGTGATCGAAGGCTGTAGATTATAAGAACTTGTTTTCTTAAAATGGTAAAAATCCATTATTAAAAGAAAATCATCTTATTGTTTAATCACCTCGCTTTCGTCATTCTACTTCGTCCAATTGTCCTTAGCCCTTATCCTACTGGTAAACATAATTATTACATATCTATATTTACATTATTACTATCTAAACTAAACCTAAATAAGGCCCCCGTGGCATTGTGCCCAAAAGACTAGCAGCATTCCCCCTTTGAATAGCAATACCTATTCGTTGAGCGAGAAAACTGCCAGCCCTTGGGTCACCAGTTGACTCCACAAGGCGCTTTTTCAAATTCTTTTTCTCTTTCAATTTCCTACTGGTTAGTTAGTAAATAGGTACATATAGTTAGGTCTGCATAGAGCGACCTGAAATTATGAGTTTTTTATACCATACCTTTATACATTTGTTTTATACATATAGCCGACAAACACATGGCCCAACCGATGGTCATAGTAGCCTCTGGTGTTGCAAATGTTCATAGATATTTGTAACGCCAGGGGCGCTAGCCACACGCTGCAAGATCCACCTAAGACCCCTTTTGAAGGTCCCCATACTGTAGGCGCTTGGGAAATCCAAGGCACGGAAATAATTCGACATGTAAGCTTGCGCGGAAGAAGGCCCCTATCGGACCTCACCGTGCTCAAACGCTCTGTTGAGAATTGAACCTATTCCCAACATCGCTCTGCCTACGCGCGTCTCACCGTGCCCTTACTGCGGCGGAGCGGAATGGAGCGGGGGCACCGCATTCAAGTACATCGGCACATTTGGCACATCAAGTGCACTACCGACAAGCACTACTTATGCATCGGTCCACCGCAACATATAGCAATATTATATCTTGTTCCTGCTTCCAAATACATCAGCGAACCTATAAAATCCACAGTCATTTTATTTCTCGGTCACCTGAGATCCTCAACACGCTCCGTGTGAGGATGAATACCCTGTCTATGGCATGCGGTGCGATGGTTTTATCATCAGTAGCCGGCAGCCGTAGAAATCATATCAAATAATTCCTCAACATTAAATTGTACACAATTCATTGTACACGCGGCAAACACACGTAAGGAGGCAATGTCTCTCTTAACGCGAAGGGGCTCCACGCCACATCTAAGTATATGATTAGTCGTGGAAATCATATCAAATAATTCCTCAACATTAAATTGTAGATACACAATTGTACAGGCGGTAGAACACACATAAGGAGGCAAAGTCTCTCCTAACGCGAAGGGGCTCCACGCCACATGTAAGTATATGATCGTTGACATCCATCACGGCTCACATTTGCACTGTGTCAAATGGACAAACAATTCAGGTACCCCAGCCCAACGGTGACAGAACCACTCCATAGAGGTCGCACTTGGGCCTTATAAAGAAGCTTGTACCAAATAACTACGTAACTGAACGTCACTGGAGATGTCAACGCTTAGGACCCCTATACTATTGGAGATGGAGGTGTGCCCTGGAATTGAGGTCACAGTAAATTGGGCTTTCTTAGCGGTGAATATACAAGCTTGTACCTTGGTAGGGTTAAATTGGCAAAAGGTTTTGTACACCCCAACCGAAACTTTTGCGAGTAGTCTATCTAGATTTGAGACTCAAGTTGTTCATGACTTCCTTCCAATGCCCAGGTGGCTCGTGTAAGAAGTGTCACCCGTACTGTTACTGTCGTCAATAGACAACATGTCATTGATATGCAGCAGAGCGGGGGCAACACCGAGCCTTGTGAAACTACAGCGTATATGGTCATGTCAGTCAGAAGTTCAGAACAGCTACCGACAACGACGGCCCTGATGCTTCTGCCGGCCAGAAAGCTAGATATCCATCTGCATAAACTTTCGGTCAGTTCATAGGAAGGCAATTTCGTAAGGGAACCACGGTGCCAGACTCGATCAAAGGCCTTAGAGATATCGAGGCTCACTGCTAGAGCTTCGCCTTTACTCTCAATAACCGTCGCCCAGTGGTGTGTGAGGTACACGAGAAGATCGTCAGTCTAGCGACAGTTGCGGAAACAGTACTGCTTGATACTGACCAGGTCGTGTTCCTCAAGGTACTTCAGTAGCTATGTAGATACTTATTAAGTACTATAATATATAAATACTCTAAACGTTGTTATAAGAAAGGCGTCCGCTAGAAGCCTGAAATTGGCTGAGTCGGTCCTGTCACCCTTCTTGGGCACAGTATGAACGTGAGTGATCTTCCACGAAGCTTTGGTTGTTTTAGTATGGCCTGTTATATTTCTTTCTTGATGCGTAATATGCTTTTATTAGACTAAATGACCTATATCTATACTAATATTATAAAGAGGAAAGATTTGTTTTTTTGTTTGTAACGAATAGGCTCCGGAACTAATGGACCGATTTGAAAAATTCTTTTTCTGTTGGAAAGCTACACTCTTTGCGGATAACATAGGCTATATTTTATTCCCGTATTCCCACGAGAACGGGAACTACGCGGGTGAAACCGCGTGACGTCCGCTAGTTGTAGATAAAATTCTTTAAATGTAGACCAGTCACGCAATGATAATCATATGCTAGCGTACGTTTTTATTATTTTTTATTATAATGTGAAAAAGACAACTTGGCTAAGACGGGACTTGAACCCGTAACCTCTACGCTCCGTAGCGCAAGCATTGCCCTAGGTTAGGCAAAGGTTATGCTTCAGGTCCCGTCTGAGCCAAGTCGTCTTTTTTTCACTTTGTTATAAAAATATTATGAAAACATTAGCATACTAAGCATGTAATTGCTTTAAATATTTTATCTTAATAAATAAAAATCTGAAACTTCACAAAACACCTCGAGCTTGTAAATAAAAATAATAAACTTACCAGAATTATTTATTTTTTCTTACACAAACTAGTTTTGGAGGAGCTTGAAGGAGCTTTGCGGACTCAAATCGGAGCAACCGGGACTAAAGCTCCGATGATGGTGTGGTTGCTCTCTAGTTTCATTAACTACTTCATCAACAGAACCAACAACAGTCGACTAAACCATTATCGATGTCTTTTCCTGCTTTTAAACAAACTTTTTTTCCAATCCCGACCCTGACATTGATACCACCAGTCTCACAAAACCTTCAATAGTTAACATTTACTACCAAACAACAGCTCTAAACAAGCTGGTTATACAATCATTAAGTTCACCAGTATCCTAAGACCGCCAATCACTAACAATCTCAAGCAAATAATAGCTCTATCTAAACCAGTTTCTTGATCATAAAGAAATAAAATACTTAGACCCAATAAATGTACTATGTTTATAAATAACTGCAGATCGAATTAAATTGGACGACGATATTAGTTGCTAGTATATCTAGGTCCATGAACAGTATGGAACTTGCAAATGGTTGTAGGTCAAGTTATGTTGGATGTTTGTAAGCATAGCTCCACGTTTTTGATTTAAATTTTTAAACGATGTCAGTATAGGAACTAATTTCTTAGTATTAATATCTTTTGTTCATTTCAGGAAAATATCTAAGCACGTATACATTTATATTGTTAGTTTAAAAGACAATTCTTAGATAAAAATACTTACCACAAGAATTATGGTAGAACAAAACCGTATCAAAATAGGTTCCGTTATAGCTAAGACTTTACAGACAGAAACACAGACCGCTTTTTACTTCAAAAAGATCTGGTGAAAATATTAAAGACTAGCTGTAGCCCGCGACTTCGTACGCTGCATTTTCTTTAGATTGATATAACTTTTTCATTTATGAACCGATGTACATGAAACAAACACTAAATGTTAAGTGAAGCAAGCCGCAACCCAATAAAGAAAAATGCATCGCAATCGGTTGCTGAGATTAGCGTGCACAAACGTACAGACAAACAGACAAAAATTCTAAAAATCATTGTTTTGGGTTCTATTGCGTTCATAACGCACCCCTATAATATATTTTCTTATTTATCTTCCATGTACAGACAGCGACCTGTTACGACTTTATTATACGTATTAAAAAAAATGTGAAAGGTTTTATTCGATACGGAAATATAAAGGAAAATGCGACCATTCCAAACAATTTTCACCCATTTTGAACAAAGTATTTTGAAATCGGTCCAGCCGGTTCCCGATTTAAATAATTTTGGGTTTGAAGTAGGTATTTGTGAAAGTCCAGGGAGGGTTTTAAAGGTAAGAAAATGACGGTAGGTACGTACAGCACAACAAAGTCACCATGTGAAGGAGTTCGGATGAAATCCATGAGGAATTTCCATAAGTTAAGTAAATATAAATTGCTTGTGGAAATCGCGAAAAAAATCAAAGGTGGTTTAATCCAGAGGAACCAATTTACGTCGAAGTAGAGAGGCTTGAGGTTGTCCATAAATACACCTACCTAGGGCAGGAAATCACACTTGAGAAGAATAGCCTGGAAAAAGAAATTGCGAGAAGGATCCGCTGGGGCTTAGCACGTTAAATATTTTTTTGGTACTCGAAAAAAAAACTATGGCGACATATAGCTATGTCATTATTTTGTTATCTACGAGTACTAAAGAAAATAATTTCGACTAGTTTCGTTCCAGTTCAGTAGCTCAGTGACCAGAGCGTTGATCTTGAAAGGCCAAAGGCCACGGGGTTCAAGTCTCTACTAATTTATTTTAAGCAAATTACGAGCTATGTCAGCGGTGAATTAATTTTCTAATATTATGTAAGACTAGCTGACCCGCGCAACTTCGTTTGCGTGATAAATGAAGAAGCGCTCGACCGATTTTGTGCAAACTTCGCCTAAACCATCTACAAAATAGTCCGAACAAAGCCTAAGCATTTGGTTTGAATAGGTGAGCCCGTTCTTGAGTTATAAAATTACAACGAAAAGTGGCATTGATTTTTATATATATAGATAAGCTCCAAAACGAGGTTAGGTTAGTTAACGAAAATAGTCAACAGAGCTTGCAGTATAAGCACGATTAAGTGGCAATGAAACTGCCACATTTGTAGAAGAACCGACGTCCGATGGAGAAGTGGCCTCCTGCCCATGGTCTTACTATGCAGCTTCTTGGCTATGAAGATCGGATCGTCAGGAATTGTGCGCCGTAGTTGCGTGTGCTCTTTCTTGACTCCCTACAACTGACTATCCCGGCTATCATAAAAAATGGAAAATAGTCCTGGTGTTCGTCTATCTGTCTGTATGTCCGTCACGAGGCTGTATCTCAGGATCCGTGATAGCTAGAGAGCTGAAATTTTCACAGATAGTTGCCGCTATAACAACATATACTAAAATCTAATAAATAATAATAATTAAAGAGAGACCACAACAAGTGTTTTTTTTTTTCGTTTTTGGTATGAAACCCTACATTTGTGAGCCCGACACGCACTTGGTCGGTTTTTAGAGACAAGGCATGAATTTTTTACCGTATCCCTTAAAATGGGAATTTACCACTTGGCTATGTAGACACAGTGCAGAACACTGTCACTGTAGTAACCAACTTTCACTGTGGTCGATCCTTCGATGGGTGACCAGTGACCATCAGATGACAAATATTTGCCAGCGTTTCCGTACTTCCTTGCACGTTAAGCAGTTGGTCCCGGTTGTCAAGTAATGTGGCAGTCGTTAAACCTAAAGCTTATAAACCAAGTAAAATTCAACAGTGGGTCGTTTACAACCTGCGCCTGTCCATTTCAACACAGCAATAGGGTCACCACCTAGGTGAAATGTGGGCGTATACTTTGTAAGTCTGCCGCTGCCTACCCCTTCCAGTTCTGTCAATTTACATATAGGTACCCTTAATTTTACATAGACCAATTTACAAAGACGCTTGAAAGTATCGTAATTAAAGATTTTGCGGCACTATGGCCGTATCATTTATTTACGTTAACTTAGAAGTTTGATATTTCAGAGCTTCAAAGGCCCGTGTAGACCTGAGTAGAATATTATGGTTTCAATGTTAACTCGATGCTTCCATGCGTTCTCAAGATAAATAATAAAAAATATACATCGTCTGACTGACTACAGATTGATCTTAAAAGGGTTTTCGTTTTTTCTATTGTAATACGGAACTCTATAAAACGTGCACTACAAGCAACCTGTCCCACAAATATAAAGTCTTCCGCGGATGCGTCACTCATTTAAACAATGTTATTATTTTATCTGTTTTTGTGAAATATTAAGATAACCACTTAACTTAAAAAAAAAAGAAGGAAGGTTTTAAATGTGAACACGAATCACGACCCGGTAACACTTTAATTAATTAATAAGTGCTATGTTACGGAGATTTCCGGGCCCTCTTTGACAGATTATTGCAGAGCAGTCTTTATTTTTTTAACCTTCTTCAACTTTCATAAGTGTGTTTATGGACCGATTTGAATTTTTTTTTCTATTCTCCAAAACAACACGGTGCCTTGACATCTGTCAAAGGCATTGAGTTATTATTACTACATACATACATACATAACATCACGCCTGTTTCCCAACAGGGTAGGCAGAGACTATGGCTTTCCACTTGCTTCGATCCTGGCAAACAACTTTCGCTTCTTCAACTTTCATAAGTGTCTTCATACATGCTCTTCGGTTAAGGGTACTGTTGACCTGGCCTTTTCTCAGAAGATTATCTATTTAATCGACTTGAGTATGCCGAGGTCGACCCCTACCAGTTTGCCCATTCACTCTCGCCTCATAAATCTGTTTCGTCAGCCTATTTCCATCCATTCTCTCCACATGTCCAAACCATCTGAGCATCCCTTTCTCCATCTTAGTCACTACATCTTCTGTCATGCCGCAATGTTCCCTTATCACACTATTATTTACTTTATCCATCAATGTCACTCCAGCTATACTTCGCAAACTTCTCATTTCCACTGCATTAATTTTACTTTCATTATTACTACGTAGTAATGATACTCAATCTAAGATCTAAGAACTCAATGGTCAAAGAAATTTCTATAGTAATTGTTCAAGCGCGTCAGATAAAGGAGATACGAGAGGTAAAGGTTTTTCTATCTGATGTAAGAAGAGAGAAAAGCCTCTACTGATATCTTACTTTCCAAAGGAGGGATGTAGAGTTATTTTCCATGGCGACGTTAGATAATCGGATGATTTAAATAAGGATATGGTTTATGTTGACTTAGAAAATCCATCTTAATAGTACTTAATTAATATACACAGAAATCACAGTAGTAAATACCTGAGTATATAAACCATTGTATTCTAGATTAAGTCTTAGTTATCTGTGTAGAAAGTCAATGGTTAATCCATTAATATTGTCTGTTACAATGTACCTACCTACTCCATAAATAGTCATAATTATGTAAATAAATAGAGTCAGTAAAGATTTTGAAAATAAATAAATGAGGAAGTAGATGTTATCTTATTTCTTACTAATGTTATAAATGTAAAAGTTTGTAAGTGTGGTTGTTTGTTACTCTTTCACGCTCTAACGGCTGAACGGATCTTTCTGATATTTAGTATCTACAGGGATAGATTATAGTCTGGAATAACAATCTTCTTCTTCTAAATATATTAGGTGCTTACATATGAAATTGGCGTTTTGTATAGGAGGAACAAAAAGTCGAATATTTTAAAATATAATATATTTAATTAATCAAAGTATGAACCATTGTTTTCTATGCATTTTTGCCATCTCATAGGTAGTTCATTGATCCCTTTACTAAAAAAACCAGTCGGACGGGAATCAATAAAATCTGTGAAGGCGATTTGGACTGCCCCATCAGAGTTGAATTTTTTCCCTTGCAAGAAGTTGTCCAAATTTCGAAAAAAATGGTAATCTGTTGGAGCAAGATCCGGGGAGTACGGAGGATGTTTTAGACATTCCAATTGAAGCTCTTCTAATTTGGTAGCCGTCTGTTGTGCAGTGTGTGGTCTAGCGTTGTCGTGAAGCAGCAGTGGCGTGGAGCGATTGACCAGCCTAGGTTGTTTAGCCGCTAGCTTTTCCATCATGGTTTGCAATTGCTGACAATAGACATCAGACGTAATAGTCTGGCCAGATTTGAGAAAACTGTAATGAACAATACCGGCACTAGTCCACCAAACGCTTACAAGTAACTTTTTTGGGGTTAATTTTCGCTTGGGGCAGGATTTGGCTGGCTGGCCAGGATCCAACCATTGCGCTGAGCGCTTTCGATTATCGTAAAGAATCCATTTTTCGTCACAGGTAATGATTCGGTTTAAAATACCTTCATTATTGTGCCGGTTCAGTAATGTAACGCAGCAGTCGACGCGCTTTTGCCGGTTTGCTTCAGTCAATTCGTGAGGTACCCACCTTTCAAGCTTTTTAATCTTCCCAATTTGCTTCAAGTGAATTAAAACAGTTTTATCACTAACACCGCAGCCTGCAGCTAACTCGGACGTGGTTTGCGATGGATCCGCTTCCACAATAGCCTTCAATACTTCATTATCAACTTGAGTCTCAGGCCGTCCACGGGGCTTGTTCTGCAGGTCGACATTTCCTGAACGAAAACGTTGGAACCAAAAACGAACTGTGTTTTCTTTTGCAACATGACCGCCATACACATCATTCACCCTTCTAGTCGTTTCCGCAGCACTAGTGCCACGGCGGAACTCGTACTCGTAAATAATGCGATATTTTAAGTTTTCCATTTTGTAAAATGAGTGACGCAAACAGAAAAAAACAGAAGAAAAAAACAAATGAATGACAGTCATCGAAGGATAAATACATGAGTAAATAGCTGGGAAATTTGAATTTGGAATTCCTTACCAAAGAGGAGAAAATCGTAATTAAAGTGGCCAGTACGAAAAACGCCAATTTGATGTGTAAGCACCTAATATATAACTCAAAGGTGACTAACTGACTGATATAGTGATCTATCAACGCACAGCCCAAACCACTGGACGGATCGGGCTGAAATTTGGCATGCAGGTAGATGTTATGACGTAGGCATTCGTTCAGAAAGGATTTTGATAAATTCTACCCCCAAGGGGATAAAATACGGGAAGCGGAAAACGGGGAACAAATTTTACGCGGGCGAAGCAGCGGGCATCAGCTAGTAACACATAGTTTTATGTTACCGAATAAATATTTTTTCTTTTTTTCTTTCTTTAGGCTATAGATTTTTTACCCCGGGAATAATTTCCCACGGGAAGTCAGAACGGGAACAAATTTTACACGTGCGAAGTTGCGGGCACCAGCTAGTACGTTTATAGAGCACCGACACTAATATTTCCTGGGGTCATCCTTCCTAGGTTTTAGCCGGGGCACCCAACTATGGGCAGTAGGTAGCGAAGGTGTGGTTTTAGTCGGTAGGACTTTCCTTAAAAAACCAACAATAATAATTATAACAAGAAAGCTGTGAGATAGTTCTCACCAGACTGCCCCTCTCTAACACGTTTATTGTGAAAGTGAAAGTTCAATCCGTTTGACGTTGTAATATTACCGCGAGACTATGTCTGTAGTCTGTGACTCTGTCGCATTAAACTAAGTCACTAGGTCACGTGGATCATCTGTTCAGAATTTGAAACTAAACAAAAATTACAACGTCAAACGGATTGAACTTTCACTTTCACAATAAACGTGTTAGAGAGGGGCTAAAACTGAAGAGTTCGTTCATTTCTTTGAACGCTAGAATCTCAGGAACTACTGGTTTTATTTCAAAAATTCTTTCTAACATCAAAGCTAAGACAAATAGGAGCGGAGTAACTACCTAGCCTAGGTACTTTAAAAAAAAACGGGGAAAAATTATTCCTTTTGAGAGCTGTACAAGCGACAGGAAATTGTGTGCTTCAAGCTGTAATCCTCATATTTGAACTCTCAATGAAATCGAATTTTGACAACGCTAAAAAAATAGTCGCATTATAGATTCGGCGTTATAGCTATAGGTTAGTGAGGATTATGGCTTGAACTTCAAGCTGTAATCCTCATCTCTGGTGCTAGCAAACGGTAAAGTCTATCGAATTGGTTTAGGTGCCAAAAAATAGTTATGAAATAGTCGTAACGACCGCGACCTGCCAAATCTCAGAAATAGTCCATTAATAGTTCCAGAGATACTGATGTGGATAATGGCTTGAACATTTGAAAACTTCAAATTTCTCCGGAACGCCTGCGATTTTTGGTTTAAAGTTTGTGCCAAAAAATAGTCATGAAATAGTCGTATGAAACGATAATAAATTTGAACTGAACTGTTAAAATAAAAAGTTTTCATTATTCCTACATTTCTATGGATGTAGGTACAGTCGCGTACAACATCTGCAAATTCAAATGATACTAGAGGACGTCACGCGGTTTTACCCATGTAGCTCCCGATCCCGTGGGAATACGGGAATAAAATATTTCATATGTTCACTGGGAAGAGGGTAGCTTCCGAACAGTGTAAGAATTTTTGAAATCGGTTGTGTAGTTTCGGAGCCTATTCTTTTTTTTTATGTAATTTAGCTCGCCAAATTGACGTCGCCACCAGCCTGATGGTAAGCGGTGGCTTATCTAGCGATAGGGGGCCAGTCTCACAGTCCGTAAGACTTGCGACAGTGGTCCTCAAGTTTGAGGCCCTGTGATGTGCCTTTTCACTCTTCTTCCTCTTGGAGAACCCGGGATTGTAAGATGAGGGAAACACGTGTGCGGGCAGGTCGTTCCATGTTTTTATAGTTCGACAGAGGAACGATCTTTTGAAACTTTTCTATTTTCATTTTTGGGGTAGGTACGGAGCCCAAGAAAAAAGTTTAAGTACTTAATAGAAATAGGGACGAGATAAAAAAAGTATCGTGAGTCGCTGGTAAAAACTACTACTATACTAATATTATAAAGAGGAAAGATTTGTTTTTTTGTTTGTTTGTTTGTTTGTAACGAATAGGCTCCGGAACTAGGTACTAGACCAATTTCAAAAATTCTTTCACTATTGGGAAGCTACACCCTTTGTGGTGAACATAGGCTATATTTTATTCCCGTATTCCCACGGGAACGGGAACTACGCGGGTGAAACCGCGTGACGTCCTCTAGTAGTTTATATAATGTAAATAGTGCAATGCTACTAAGCTACAGTACAATAACAATACTATTTATAAGTAGGTAACAACTGTATACACATGCATGCAAATAAAGTTGAATTGAATTCAATTGAATATTCATACTTATAGAATTCGGGACTTCACGCGAAACACATTTACTTACATTTTCACACCGACGTTTCGAGCACGTTGCAGCGCCCGTGGTCGCGGTTGGACGCGGTGGCAACGTGCTCGAAACGTCGGTGTGAAAATGTAAGTAAATGTGTTTCGCGTGAAGTCCCGAATTCTATAAGTATGAGTGTAGAAAACCGCGATAATTTAAAAATCAATTGAATATTGTTTTGTACAATTATATCTATATAATACATTTTATGAATTTTACACAGTCATTTATAGCGAATTTAATGTAAGTAGGTATTGTGTAGGGTAATTGTGGGTGAGATGCCGCACATTTTCGTTAAAAACTATTATAAAAGAAGTATATGGGAATTGTAAATAAAATATACTTTCATTCAAAAGAAGTGTTATTTATTATCAATATAAATTGAAAGAATATTGCAATTTTTAAAAATTATACAATTTATAAATCAGAATTAAAAGTCTGGAAAAGCGGCGTCTATTCTACACTCTGTGGGAGAGTTGCCGCACCGCACGAAGATTCTTTTCTGTCCATTCAGCTCTGCTAACATTTCCCTTTCTGATGTACTTCCGATGCATCCTATATATTCAAATAAAGAATGAACTATCAGAACAGAAGTACTAGTCATAAACTCGTACAAAGGCTTACTAAAAATCACTCCTAGCAGGCGAAGCCACGGCCAATAATTTGCCTATGTTCACCGCAAAGCATGTAGCTTCCCAACAGTGAAAGAATTTTTCAAATCGGTCCAGTAGTTCCGGAGCCTATTCGTTACAAACAAACAAACAAAAAAACAAAAAAAAATCTTTCCTCTTTATAATATTAGTATAGATATAGATAAACAAAATGTTAAGCGGAGCAAACCTTAACACAATAAAGAAAACCGCATTGCAATCGGTTAAGCGGTTACTGAGATTAGCGTGCACAAACGTAGACAAACAGATATACAGACATACAGACAAAAAATCTAAAAATCATTGTTTTGGGTTCAATTCAATTCAATTCAAACTTTATTTGCATCCATGTGTACACATACAGTAAGTTGTTACTTATAAGTAGAAGGTTTCAACACGACGGCGACGCCCAGTTTGGGCACAGCAATGATACTGCTCGTTCGCTCTAACTTTGCCGCTCGGCTCCACACTAAAGTCGAATTTTTAATTAGACGAAGTAGATTGACAGCAACTAATGTCACTTCTTCATACAATGTTGTTTATTTTCTACTAGCTGACCCGCGCAACTTCGTATGCGTCACGTAAGAGAGTAAATCACCCGTTCCCGTCGCATTTACTCCCGTCAGAATAATTTCGTTAACGATAGATGTTTCCCGTCGCATTATTGTAGAAATTGCGCATATTCATGCATAGGACGTGGACTACCGGTGTTCGTCGCCAGCAGAATAGTGAATCGACCAAAAAAAGCAAAAAAAAAAGCGAGGTCAAACGGGATAAAAAGTATCCTATGTCCGTCTCCTGGTTCTAAGCTACCTCCCCACCAATTTTCAGCCAAATCGGTACGGCCGTTCTTGAGTTATAAATGTTGTAACAAACCCGTCTTTGTTCTATATATCTATTAAGATGACAAAGTGGCATTAGCTACTGTCAATTTACTTCGACTAATTAACAATTCGGGTATACGCCTCTACGCCAGCGGCAAAGTTAGAGCGAACGGGTAGTAGATAAGGTTCTTTCTTATTGTTATACATTACCTATTACTTATTACTCTTTCGTTCTACTGCGTTCATAAAGCTCCCCTATAATATTTTTTCTCATTTATCTTCCATGTACAGACAGCGACCTGTTACGATATTATATATTGATATTGATGATATTGATAAACTAGCGGACGTCACGCCGTTTCACCCGCGTAGCTCCTGTTCCCGCGGGAATATGGGAATGTAATATAGCCTAGTTCACCGGGGAAAGTGTAGCTTCCCAACAGTGAAAGAATTTTTCTATCGGTTCAGTAGTTTCGGTGTCTATTCGATGCAAACAAACAATCAAATCTTTCCTCTTTATAATATTAGTAGGTAGGTACCTACCTATAGATTTTAGGATGATTCACGCTACACCGTGCAAGGTCCGAGCCGAGCCGAGTGTCGGCCGTGGCACGGTCAACATAATGTTACATAAATAGTTTGTACTAGCTGATGCCCGCAGCTTCGCCCGCGTAAATTTTTTTCCCGTTCCTGCTTCCCGTGGGAACTTATTCCCGGGATAAAAAAAGCCTATGTGTTATTCTAGACTATAATGTATCTCTGTACCTAATTTCAGCCCGATCCGTTCAGCCATTTGAGCCTGAAACAGTAACAAACATCCACACTCACAAACTTTCGCATTTATACCTAACTATCTGATGCCCGCAGCTTCGCCCGCGTAAAACTTTTTGCCGTTCCCGCTTCCCGCGGCACAATTAAGTAAAGTATAAGGCCATTTTCGGGAAATTTGACACTTATTATATTTTTATGAGGTTTTGTATGGTTAGACAATTACACTCATCTAATAGTAAAAATAACATAATAGTTAACCTCTTTATCGTCATTTTTTTCAGACACCTTTTACACCTAAGCATATATACATTTTAGGCCACTATATAACTAAGGTAAAGTCGGGACCAGTAGGTAAGTTGGTAGTCCTTAATTCCACTAAAAATAAAAGTTTCTACGGCCTGCCCCTGTCTATTTCAACACGGCAATAGGATCAACTGAGTATTGCGTCTAGGTACAAGTCAAAGACTTCTATATAAACTGAGGTAGACGCGCCGTACTCTAACAAACGAGATTTCAAAAGCAATCCTCAACACACATTACTAAGACTACACTCACTTATAAATATTTTTTACGTAATTGTCACCACACACAATAGCAATATACGAATAGAAAAAAGAGTAAAAGAGAAGGCGTATGGACGATTGCAAGTCGAGTACCTACTCTCGAAGTTTTGACTCACAACAGTGCGAGCAACGCTGCTAATTGGCGCAGTTTATAGGTTTCAAAAATCGGTGCGTAGGGCATGTCTACCTCAGTTTATATAGAAGTTTTTGGTACAAGTATGCTGTTTCGATTGTGTCAAAACCGAATCATAATCGTTGCTCAAAAATCTCAAATTATACAGTAGTCGACGCATCGGCTTTTTGAGCTATGATTTCGATTTTGTTCCGACAAAATTATAATTTTTTAGCAGACTTCGATTATGGTGACCACTTGGCACTTTCAATCTGTTGGGCTGTATGCTTGCCTGCCACCTTAATAGTATAAGAATACAGATAGGATCAACTAGAAGAACTATTAAATTGTCATTGATAATTTCAAATTCAACTTACTTAAATCCTAAAGTTGGCTGATTTTACAAAAATGAGAAACAAAACTGCAACCCTTACAGTGGGCGCACACCAGGCGACAGTCGCGGCGACATGTCGCGGCGTCTTGTCACTTGCTTGTCGCGGAGTCGCGGCGACATGTCGCCTAGTGTGCGGAGCTTAGAACAAAATGTATGTAATTTGGCGCCCGCAGCTTGTCGCCGCGACATGTCGCCGCGACAAGACGCCTAGTGTGCGCCCACTGTTAGAGCTCCTCATGGCGACCGGTCGCCGCGTATAATAATCAAGCTTTTCCGTATAGCCCCGCGCGGCGACCGGTCGCCGCACCTACCCAGACGACTTTAAACTTAAATTTAGCCTCCTTACGTCCTACTTTTCTATGAACAAGTTTATTGCATGTGTAGTTTATAACATTTTCTTGTTTTTGGAATCTTATAAAATGACGTCAATGGGCCAGAATTTTTTACAAAAATCGAACAGTTGAAGTTGAGAGTGGATTGCGCATGGATGGCGTGCGTTTGTGTAGTACGTGTGTGTGTTTCGTGTTTTTATTATAAATAATGTGTCTGCATTATTATTTATTATTATACATAGTAAAATAAACAATATATCAAAAATCCGGTTGGTGTTTACAGAATCGTAAAATATGGTGTGGTGGTAGAGTAATCAATGTTTTTTTTGTTAAGTGCGTGTGTACCAAGTGAGTGTGTGCGTGTGTGTTTTGTTTTTTTATTATAAATAATGTGTTTTCATTATTATTATACACAGTAAAATAAACAATTTATCAATAATTCGGTTGCTGTTTGCAGAATCGTAAAATTTGATCTGGTAAGTGAGATAAAAAAATTTTTTTGGAAAATGGGAAATCTTTTTTCATTTTTAGGGTGGTGGAGATAGGTCCTTGCGATTACCGATTTTCGATATATTTTTTTAGTGTGTTGAAGGGACGCACGAAAATACCACACAGTTCGCGGACGTTCAGACAGAATGAAAAACAAATGCGATTTGCGAAAAACAGTAATGTCACCAATTTGAATAACGAATGACATTCTTATTATTTTACAAAAACATTTTCTAAAACTCAATTGGGACTCAATCCAACTAAAATTTAACCACAGGATGCGCCTTACTTAAGCATTGTTTTCTGCCAAGCCAATAGACCATTTGGTCTTTTGGCTTTATATGATTATATATTTATTATATTTTGGCTTTATATGATTAAGCTAGTACATTTCATTGTAGTTGACTGTACAATAAAAATTAACACACAACAGCCATTACGCGTTTGTCGATTAAGTAATACATTTTTAAATATATGCGGTGGTTCGCAAAGGCTAGTCCCGTGAAATATGGTCTAAGCATATACCTAATAGAAAATTTGTAAGGTAAAATTACCATTGAACAATTTTCTAATCGAAAATTTCTCCGGTACTTATGCATATAAGGTAGCACATTAGCAAGCGTGTAGGTACTTCATACGACTCTTTTAGCCCCCTCTCCATAAAATAGATTGAAGAGGGGCTTATGGCGAGACTTGTGTCTGTAGTCTGTGACTCTGTTGCATTAAACTACGTCACTAGGTCACGTGGATGGTCTGTTCAAAGTTTAAAATAAAACAAAAGGACAACGTCAATCGGATTGAACTTTCACTTTCACAATAAACGTTTTAGAGAGGAGCAGTCGGGTGAGACCGTATCACGGCTTTTAATATTGGAGAGATAAGATTGTTGAAGGTGAACTGTAAGTACTAGGAATGAAAAGAAATGAAATGAGAATAAAATAAAAATATCATTATTCACTAAGCTTACAAATGACAAAATTTTGACTTCTACACTGACATTTACTGCCAGATTCGCAATGCAATAGGTAGAGTCTGTGAGGAAGAACCTGGCAAGAAAACTCACGGCCACTCTTTTCACATAGTCTAGCTACATTCGTTTGTAATACAATAAAGATTAAAATTTTTATCTAAACCCCAACACGAAGGAGAAGAAGGGGAACAAGAACGTACCCAAACCCTTTATTTAATAGTAAGTATCTAAAATAGTGCCGTGCGAAATCTCGTTTTCAAGCGCATTACTGCTCGTTCGCTCTAACTTTGCCGCTCGGCTCTATACTAAAATCGAATTTTTGATTAGACGAAGTAAATTGACAGCAACTAATGTCACTTCTTCTTGTAGTGTTGCGTATTTTCTATGACGAAGTGACATTAGATACTGTCAATTTTCTTCGTGTACCTAATTAACAATTCGGGTATAAGCCTCTACGCCAGCGGCAAAGTTAGAGCGAACGGGTAGTACATTCCTGAGACATCCGTGCGCGGGCTAAACAAAACTGCATTTTTTTTTTGATTCAATGATTTTCTGAGACTAGCTTTGCTCACCCGGGACTCGAACCAACTGAATTTAAAAAAAAACTGACACTCGCTGTTTTGTTACAATTTGTGTAACAAAATAGCGAGTGTCAGTTTTTTAGAAAGGATTATTATTCAGGATAAAATTTCTCTAACAAATATTTGGTCTTACTCCCGTCTGTCATTCAAGATTATCCATGACTAGCGGACGTCACGCAGTTTCACCCGCGTAGTTCCCGTTCCCGTGGGAATACGGGAATAAAATATAGCCTATGTTCACCGCAAAGAGTGTAGCTTTCCAACATTGAAAGAATTTTTCAAATCGGTCGAGTAGTTTCGGAGCCTATTCGTTACAAACAAACAAAAAAACAAATCTTTTCTCTTTATAATATTAGTATTGAAGAATACCTATTTAATATCTATGCAAGTTCTCTAAAGAACATCTATTAACCCGTCTATATAAGTTCACTGAGGAAATTAAGGCATATCTTTTGAAAAGGGCATACTACACTGATGGGCATACTGAAGGGCATACTATACAAACTGAAGGGGATTTTGATGATACAGGAACATGGACATGAGTTGCTTGCTCCTCAATTAAACAAACTCGGCGCGATTTTAAGCGTCGTCGTTTGTGTAGACAAAATTGTAAATTTTTATTGTATTACAAACGATTGTAGCTAGACTATTTGAAAAGAGTGGCTACTCTTTTCAAATGGTCTAGCTACATTCGTTTATTGGATTTAAGATTATTTCCCTCCAGCGGCTGACCTATTTTTCCACCCTGTACCTACCTATATAAAAAAGCACTGTTCTTTACCTAAATTTTTATGATACGCTCTCTTTTTTTTTTACTTGTGGTTCCCTCATACCGACGAAAACCACACGGTGCCCTTCCACTGCCTACGGCCAGGAGCCATGGATATCTACTAAGCCCTCGCCAGGATGTCTCAGGAATGTCATTTTATAAAAAAAACCGGGCTAGATTTGAGGGTGGAAAAGCTGGACTCTCATCATAACGTTGTCAACTCGTTTGCGGTGTGGGTGCCTACAGACCGCATCAAACCCTTATGGACCCAGATTTCTGGCCAACAGGGGTGAAGTACCGGCGCGGCGCTTCAAAGGACGTCTGCTGCTGCGTCTGGGTTAACATGTTAACACCTTGCCCCTGCGCCTGGGACACGTCGACGGCATTACGTGTTATCACATTTAAGCCGTGAACAATGGTATGGGTTATGTGTTTACTACTTTAAATATTTAATTTTACCTAGTTTAGATTTCAACATGTAACTGTTTTTTGTTCCAAATAAATAAATCATAATTATAGGGTAGATATGATTCATTTTTAATTTGTATTTTTAGTTTTTAAGGTTAAATATCTATGGGCCGTAGAATAGTTACGAGTAATAACATCTTGTAACTGTCTAATGTTGCCTGATAATAAAGAATTATTAAATTATTATTTCTTTTATTGTATTGAAAACGGAATTTCGCGCGGCACTATTTTACTATTAAATTAAGGTTTTGGGTACCTTCTTGTTCCCCTTCTTTTTGAGGAACAAGAAGGTACCGAAAACCTTTATTTAATAGAAATAGTGCCGCGCGAAATCCCGTTTTCAATAGATACAATATAAGTTCAACGCGTGTTAGTTTAAAACAAATAATTTCTTTTATTAGATACAAAATACTTTTTTACGGGAAATCCTCATGAATGCTCTATAATAATAATAAATAAATAATAAATATTTACGGACATTTCACACAACGCTATCTGATCCCAAAGTACCTAAGCTAGGAATAACCTGCTTGTGTTATGGGTATCAGACCACGGATATTTATACTTATATACTTTTAAATACATACATATAATACAAAGAAACACCCAGACTTTTGAGACAAACATTTATGGGTCACACAAATATTTGTCTCCGGTAGGAATCGAACCCACGACCTCCAGCGCTGCAGGCGGTATCACTACCGACTACCGACTGCGCCACAGATGCTCTGCTGGAATTCTACCTGCTAAAATGACACGATGCCCTTCCATCTGTCTATGGCCGGTAGTCTCAGGTCCGTACGCCCTCAGAAGGATAATTCCAGGGCTCCCAACACTCAGTTACTTACTTTTAGAATATATAAAAAAATGAAAACTTACCTAGTCAAATAAAAAATCAGTCCCACAATTTCACAGATCACAATAGAACCATTTTCAACAGTTTAACTAACAAATTATTTTTTAGTTAAAAACATTTCCTCACAATTTTATAGCAATAAAAACAGATGCAATAAGGAAGAGTTTAAAAATAATTATTTTTCGATCACGATTTTTGGAGCGAATAGTGCGGGAAAAGGCCGGTGACCGCGACGCGTCGATTTCTCTGCAACCTTACCATCGACTGACAGCAACGGTTGCTATTACGAAACTTCTTTCATCTAGTGATGTTGCTTATAAGCTATTCAGTTTTTATCAGATCAAAACCTTATTATAATTTGAATTGGAGGAGTTTTAAACACAAATATAATTACTCTCTAAGTATATGATGTGGATATCTAAAATCATATAAAGACGTTGCAGTTTTTCATTTATTAGGTTTTAAAGGATGTCTGTAAATACGTTTAACCCATACAATATAAACCCCTTAAAGAAATACGTAAAATTATTATTTATCGGTCGAGTATATCTACTATAGATCGAGAGTTCTGCTCATATAAAAGTAAAAGGTCAACAGTAGGGGGTATTCGAGGTAACAAAATATTTACCATGTTGTGTTGGTGGTCCAGAATCTCCACAATCACGATCAAAAAGTTTCTCCGTAGTCATGTCGCTTAGTACAGTATCTACCGAAATATCATAAACTCAAAGTAACGCTATGTATACCTAGTATACCTACCGTCAACTTTAATATTAATATTGTATAATATATTAACATTATAACTTCATAAAATCGATCAAACATACTCGTATTAGACATGTTTTATTTTGTTAAACCCAAAACTCAAAATGGACTACTTATAATTATATCTTACACGGTATGCAAGAAAATAAGTGAATAACCTAGGTATTTTAATTTATAATTTGCTATTAATTTAAGAAGGTACTTCACTACTACTATAATTCTAAATACTTACCTGTCTCATCAAGTTAAATAATTAGAAAAAGAGAAAAGAAAGAGAGAAAGTCATTTATAATTTGAACCTCGTGCAAAAGTTCTATTCAATTAACAAAAGCAAAATAATACACAATAGATTCCACGAAATATGTTACAATTGTATTGTAAACTACCTAATGATGAAACGCACAAATTCCTTAAATATTGTTTAGATAAGTATGTATACTGTATTTCAATAGCTTTGCGCAAAAATGTAAACAAACACATTTGATCCTATAAATCCATAGTTACTTGCAATTGAGTATTTACCCTGAGTATATTCCAGTATCCAAGAGTCATACAGTGTTCTTACAATCATTTCGATACCAAATAACTTCTATATGATTGTTTATTTTCATTTAAAATACCTACTCAGGATAGTAAAATATTCAATAATTTGTCATACTATATTTTTCTACTCATCTATCTTAGACAACGATTGTCAAAACATGACATGTTTACATTATTGCCAGATCGAGCAGGATTGGACTATACCTACTTATTTCAAGGTAGATTTCGAGCCATAAATTGTATTTCATAAAATTGCATAGCCGTATGTACAAAGAACCATCGTAATTATTAAAAAAATAAATGTCAACAGCTACTTACGGTTATACTCTGTCACCTTAATGGTATGAAAGAAATCCATAAACCTTTATTATTTAATTAATTATGACATTCAGAATAATTATTTTCTTTAAAGATGTTCATTTGCAAGGTAGGTTAGGTAATAAAGAATGTGAGTCAAGGTAGTGGATTATTTAAATAGAAAATTTACTATGACAAAATTTGCCGACGGTTTTTTTTTTCGACTTAAAAGATGATGAGTCAATAAGGTAATGGTTTATCGATTATCGATAAATCTCTACATCACTAAAGTTAACGAAATGGGTTGTATAGATTCAAGTGACACGTAAACTTATTGTGTAAAATGAATGCTCATAATTTTGCACAACGAGAGTTAAGATGACATAACGATGAATGACGACTTATAAAACAAGTACCTACGTGTGTTGAGGCTTAATATTGAGCATGTGGAGAAGGGTACCGGTTTGACATACATTGTAATATTAACACGGTAGAATAACAATTAGACGTGAAGAAATACAGCAATGAACTGGAAATTGAAAGGCGTCTGTGTGGAATAGATTTATACCGTAGTGTCTAATTATTTTATATCGGTATTTAGCGCCATCTATAAAATAAAACATGATTTTCACGATCTTTTTTTCTGATCTTTCATTAAAGGACCTACATAGTAGCCTGTTAGTACAAGATGTCGTAGCAGGCAGATGGTATCATTACCACAAAACAATGCATAGCATGTGAAATTAAAAAAAAAGCGCTATTGTATAAATTTCTACTACGCATAGTGAATTTGGAAAGCCTTGGGATCACGCTCCATTGCGATTGACTTCTCAAAGTCACCTTCAAATTAGACACCCAGTTCACTAAGATTTAGGTATAATGAGTTGACGACCGAGTTTCTGATTCGACGACCCACTCCGATAAGTATTTCGTGTATAAAACCTCACGGCCTCTACCTATCCCTTTATAGCCGGGGAGATCATAGCGTGCATGCACATTGTCTCCAGCGAAAGAATTTCTTCGAGCAGAACTACCACGAGGTGCGCTGTATCCTCGCTGCGTTCTTCGCAGTGATGGCAGTCGGCTGTGGTCTACCTGTGTACAATCCACAGAATCTCACCGAAGCATCTGTACCCGGTAAATATCTTTGACATTGGGTAAGAGAGGTTGTCGTGGCTACTCTCCAGCCACAGTAATATACTCCCACATATATCATTACCAGTTGTATTTCATCTGTAAGGAGCTTACAGTAACAATTAACAGACGTTTAGGGCGGGCAGTAGGGTCTTTGAGCTGCTCTAAATACAGATGGACATGAAGATTTTAAGGTTTCCTTGTGTTCTACCGACCTCTAACAAAAACGAAGTTTGTTTAGAGTGATCTCATTGTAACGTTTATAGGTACACACTATGACAACATTTACCAACTTGTTCTAAGTGTTAAAACTAAAAAAAATGGTATGTATAAAATAATATACATAGGTACTTAAGTACTTACTTATAGATACTTATTTAACGATCTTGTTTATCCACTGGCGGCGGAGCTATTGGTTCTGTCGACTGTGGACCACGCCGACTCTTAGTCCTGGGCTGGAACAAACGCTTCTACGATCAAGTGTTTTCTAAGTATGTATTTAAGTGTATTTATTAGCAAACATTTCACCGTTTTAGAATTTGTCCCACGTAATAGGGGGTGAGCCGTATTGCCGTGTTGATATGGACAGGCGCAGGTTGTGACTGCTCGCTGTTGAAATTTTCAAGCCGCCCATAAAGGCTTTCACTCGGCTTAACGACTGCCATTTACGTGGCAACCAGGACCAACAACTTGACGTGCTTTCCGAAGCACGGAAACGCTCGCAAATAAATGTCACAAAGTGGTCATGTGGTGGTCACCCATCCATGACCGGCCACAGTAAATGATGCTTATTACAGTGATCGTTTACAGACTGACTCCGCGGGGCCACTACCGCTTGTTCACTTAGATAAACACTAAGGAAAGACACTTAGGAAAGGAATGAAACTGTTACACTGTTCTTTAAAAAGCTTTTTTTTAACCTGAGGGAAAATCCCCATGGATGCTATGCCGGACTTCTACCGACTAAAAAACCTCACGTTACGCCCAACAGCCTATGGTTGGAAGGCCCGGGTAAGCCCTCGGAAGGATGTCCCAGGACTCCCAACAGACCCACGGCCGCCACTGCGGCCTCGCCTAGGGTTCTTTAAGGAGCTATGAGTAGTAAAGTACCTACAAATATAGGTACCTCTCTTCCTATTACAAAACGTAAATGATTACAACATGAAGGTGCCTATCTAGATTATTTCTAGTCTTCAGGGTCAATAATTATTATGGAGACAAAAACAGATGAACCTTCGATCGAATACATTGTACAGAAATACCTTTAACTACCGCCAATAGGTACCTAACTACACTTTTTCCGTGCATTGTATTTTTAGGGTTCCGTAGGTACCCTCTGGCTGTCCGTCACGAAGCTGTAGGTATCTCATTAACGGTGATGGTTAGAGAGCTGAAATTTTCACAGATTATGTGAAAATTTTAGCACATTTCGACAGCAACAATTTCGGGTAACGAACTTTAGGTGAACCAATGTGAACCCCAACTAGAATGCGTGAAAGAAAATTAACGGGTGAAATATATTTGTTTCACATTTTGTATATTAGCTACAGATGATGTTTCATCAGTAATTATTATTTCAAATTTTTTAAAGGTATTATTAATAACTATAATATAAGTATTTTCATCAGTTCGTATTATCGAACCTATTCCTTCAATCCACGTTGAAACTAAAGTATTATAGTCAGCTACGAAGGATTTTTTTCTCGTTCGATAACTCACAGCGAGTGCTCCGAAGGGCTTGAAGAGCTTTTCTTCTTCATAACATCTTTTCCGATCATAAAATAACTAATAAGCTGTTTGTTTTCATTTTTGGTATTAGATATTCTCCGTAGTTTAAAGTAAGTTGAAGTGTTGTATGCTTGCTGTGAAACCTTAAAATGTTGTGCATTAAATTTAATATTACTATGTTACTGTATAATTTAGACGTAAGTTAATAGTAACAACTACTGGTTGTCCTAATAAATAAATAAAACATGAAAAGCTTGTGAAGAACAGAGGTGATAGCCTCATATCTAGGTATCGGTTAAGTTCCTAGGTTTCTTCTCAGTCGTTGAACTCTTAACAGAGTGGTCGTGGTCAACATGTTGAAGTGTTGGCGGCAGATGTAACTTGCCTCACGATCTCTCGCCATTTCTCTCGCCTAGCGGACATCCTTGTGCACCCATGTAAGGGCCCTCTCACCAACGCTTTAACCTGGTCGGTCCATCTCATCGGTGATCGTCCTCGCTGCCTGGTACCCTCTATTCTGCCCGGCACAACTAGGCGCTCCACAGAACCATCACTCCGCCTGGAGACGTGTCCGAACAGTTTTAGTATCCGAGTTTGTAGCAAGTTTGATAGACGCTGTGTGATGTCGACCTCGTGTAGTATCGAGGAATTGGTGCGAAATTCAGTCCCCGATACTCGCAGCATTCTCCTACAGCACTACATTTCCAGAGGTACCTACCTACTACATATTACTATCTTATAATTGTAGACAGAAGACGGCATGGTTCAGTAGGTACCTGAGTTCCTCTTTCTCTCTCGAGTGGAGGGAAGATCGATCGAACCCTTCGATACAAAAAAAAAGCCTTAAAAACTATTTTTGCCAGGCGAATTTCAAAATTTTAATTTTTCAAAAAAATACAATAGCTTCATAAATAATGTGTAACGGACCGTAAATGTACACTTATGCACGTTATCAATTCGGTGATTATCTTAAGGGTCCGTATGACGCTAAATGGACTTGTATCTTGGTCTAGATCTCAGGACTCGTTAGGTCTAATGAAGTTCATGAACAAAAAATGCACTAGAAATTTAGATCAAAAACACGATTAGCTACTGAAATTCTCGATAGTTTAGGTATTTTTTGTTGGAAATACATCGAAATCGTGAATTCTTTGACTGTATCTGAAGAGTTTGAAGCTAGTTTTTAAATATAATTTACATAAGTACACACATCAACACCGTCTAGGGATATTTCACATTTTCTCAATTTTCAGAAAATCTGTTAGAAATAATATGCAACAATGTTATACTCTTAGGAAGCCCATTTTTCAGACTATATTTTAAAATAAAATAAAAATATATTTTCGACTTATATAAAATTTTATTAAAATGAAAACAAAAAGTAAAAAAATGGTGCAACTAAAGATGGATGTGTCATTTACGAAAAAATAAGTAATTTCTTTTCAATTTTTTGCACTGATAGGAAAAATCAGTAGTCAGTAAAACCACCCATGACGTTAACCACGGTCCTGAAACGGTTTTTCATGCTTTGAATTAAGTTATCAAAGTCTCGCTGCGGGATATTGTCCCAAGTTCTGTTAAGATGCAAAAAAAGTTGCTCTTCAGTCGCAATGTCTGCAGGAAAATTCTTATAAGCCCTTCTTTGGAGCAAGTCCCATGCATGCTCGATGGGGTTTAAATCAGGCGATTGCGCCGGCCAGGGTAAAACCGACACGTCATGGTCCTGCAGCCAGCTGGTCACCGCTCGCGCTGTGTGCGGACGGGCGTTGTCATGCATGAGAGTAAATTCTTGACCCATTTGAAGTCGATGAGGGTAGACAATGGGTACAACCACCTGGTCGCGGTATTTTTCAGCGGTCATGGTGTTTCTAATCCAAACGAGGTCCGTTCTTCCACCGTCCTTCCAAACCATAATTGTCCCGCCCTTGTATGGATGGACTACCTGGGGGTGTTGCAGACGACTCTCACGACCAGGAACTCGCCAAACGCGTACTCTTCGTGAATCTGGATGAAAACCGAATCGGGACTCATCGGTAAACAGTACTACAGACCACTGGTTATCTTCCCAAAGCAAATGTTCACGAGCCCACTCTAATCTTCGTCCACGATTTCCTCTGCGTAGTGCTGGAGTACGAAGTGGCCTGCGAGCATGAAGGTTAGCTTCATGCAGTCTCCTCCTCACAGTTTGGTCACTGACAAGCAATTGGTGTTCTGACTGGAGCCGTTGAACCAACTGCACGGCTGTAACGTTTGGCTGCATTCTCGCGGCAACATGTAAAAATCGGCCTTGTCGTTGGGTGGTTAAGCGTCTCCCGCCACGGTGTCTTTCAGCCACTTCCCCGGTTGCACGATAACGTGACCACAATCTTGAAATAACGTTTTGCCTGGTTCCAATCTCCTCAGCAATACTCCGCTGAGTAGCCCCAGCTTGGAGCATGCCTACCGCCCTTAGCATTTCTTCTCTAGTTAAATGGCGTCGCTGCATGACTTACATAATGAAATAAATTCGTAATTAATCAATAACTAGCTTTAAAACTTCAACTGGACAAAACAAATACCAATTAACTATCGTCGGTAAAATTTAAATTTCGAACTTCGCTATACTAATGCCGCGCAAATGATTTGTTTTAATTTCTTTTTTTTTTATTTCAAATTTGGAATCATTCAAATATACCTACAAAATAAGATTCAATCAAGTTTTAAAAATCGGCCAGTATTTTTTGAGATGCAGAACTTTTTAAAAAATATCCCTAGACGGTGTTGATGTGTGTATATGAAAATAGTAAAATCTTCATTTGCATTAAACCACTTTTTCCCCATGGTGATCTTTTATAATTAATTTATTTCGTTAAAAACGCAAAAAAGCCGATCGCACCGCTCTCTTTTTTGTTTCAACCGATTAGAATCATACGAACTCTTAATAGATCCTTTGGTATTAAGTTTTATTTAAATAAGTAGGTACCTACCTACTTACGTTGGTTGCTGAGATTTTGTTTTTTATAATAATGTTAAAAAAAGTAGATTATAGAAAAAAAGCACAACCTTAAAAAGAGATAAAGAGATCAGTTACCTTGGTTGGTAGTTACCTACCTATAAAACGGATTACGGGCAGCAATAATTTGAGGTCCACTGGTCATAGTCTATGGGCTTTAAGAAATTAAATATTTGAAAAACTAGGTACCTAATTTAAGGTTATTTATTTAGTAGGTAGTCGGTACTTACGTAGTTCATAAGGGACTAGGAAGCCTAGAGCCAGAATTATAACGTTAAATTGTATTTTATCACACTCTACAATGACTTGCCGGATTTCATCAATATAACATTGGTAGATCGGTACACTAGGTACCTACCTACCTACTTACTTGGGTAGCTGGTGCTCTTAGGTAGTAGGTAATTCAGAGCAAAATCATATTTTTTGACCGAGCGAGTCTCTGAATCGACAGTATTGACGAGTTTGCTTTCGTCCGTATTTTTGTGTGTATGTAAGTTCCTATCCAAAGGACGCATTTCTAAATTGATTTTCATCAAACTTGGCATGCCACGCGTGTTCTTTGGTTTAAAATACAACGTAGGGACTATTGTTTATACTTACTTATATTGTTTATGTATTACGTAACTCGTAGGGACTATTGTTTATACTTACTTATATTGTTTATGTATTACGTAACTCGCCCGGTCGGCGCGCTCCAAGCTAAAATGTATGACAGATGAATTCATTCCGAATAAACGTACTGTATTAAAAGGTTGTGTTTGTGTTCTCTCGGCCCTAGATAGTTCAGTGGCGACGAGGATAAAAGAATTTGCACGCGTAGTTATAAAGTGTTAAACGAATTGATAGTGCTACAATAAAATGCCGATCGGTAAAATAAGCGAATTTGATCTTAATAAGGACGATTGGCGGCTTTATGTAGAACGATTAGAACAATATTTTCTGGTGAACGAAGTTAAAAAAGAATTACATGTACCTACCTTAATTACTCTTATGGGTGCGGAAAGTTACGAACTGTTGGTCAATTTATGCACGCCAAATAAACCGAACACTAAGAAATTCGAAGAAGTTGTGGAAATATTGGAAAAACATCTACAACCCAAACCCAGTGAGCTCGCCGAGAGGTACAAGTTTAGGAAGAGGACGCAACAAACCGGAGAAAGCATTAAGGAATATGTGGCAGTTTTAAAAAAAATGTCGAAGACGTGTGAATTGGGTAGTTGGCTCGAGGAAAGCTTAAGAGATCAGTTGGTGTGCGGTATTATCAGTGAGACGATTCGCCAACGATTATTTGCCGAGCCCAAACTGGATTTTGCGAAAGCATATAGCTTAGCAACAAGCTTAGAAGCGGCGGAAAAGGACGCGGCAAGTGTAGTCCAAAAATCAGCGTCTATGGTAGATTGTATGGCAATCGAAGGAACAACCCGTCGACTTGAGAGAGTAGCGGGGGGAGCATTCACGAAATCAGAGGCGCGAGATGGGTCAGTTCGGGAGACTGGACCTCGAAGCGTGTGTGACAGCAACTCGCGTCAATATACGCGGTTCCCGACGTCAATTAAGAAGGCTAGAGAGATACCTGCGCAAGCTGTGGGCATAGGTCGGCTTCAATGTCGGATTTGTGGCGGTGCGCACGCGCCATCCCTTTGCAGGTTCGCACGATATGTATGTCGCGCTTGCAACAAGATGGAAGAGAATGTGCCCTAACATTGTAAATCAACATTGTGTAATTGAAGAGACAATACATAGTGACAGCGACGACAGCGAAGAGGTAATCGATATTGATTTTAATCTTTTAAGTTTAAGCCAGTGCAAACCATTTCTCATTACTTTAATTGTAGAAAGCAAAGAACTGAGTATGGAATGTGATACAGGCAGCGCTGTATCATGCATTAGTTATAAAATGTATAAAAAAATGTTTTGTGATTTACCAATTCATTCGTCTAATATTGTGTTACGGTATTACACGGGTGAGTCGGTACACCCAATTGGTATTATCACACCACAAGTTTCATATAAAAATGTAGTTAGAAATTTAGATCTGTATGTAATAAATAATGGAAAGTCAGCGTTGTTAGGCAGGCAATGGATACTAGAGTTAGGTATCCAGTTACCAAAGGTAAACCTGACTAGTGTAAATAAAATATCGAATGAAGCATTCAGTCTAGATAATTTCAGTTCCAGATACTGTAATGTATTTGCGGAGGGACTGGGACGGTTCACCTGTCCCCCCGTCAGCATACATGTGCGCGACGGGGCGCGGCCCGTGTACATGCGTGCGCGTCCCCTGGCGTACGCGCTGCGCGAGCCGGTGGAGCGGGCTCTGCAGCAGCATGTGCGGGACGGCATCCTCACCCCGGTCGAGCGTTCGGACTGGGCCACGCCAATCGTACCGGTACTCAAGAAGGATGGTAACATCAGAATTTGCGCCGATTATAAACTAACGTTAAATAAGGTTTTGGAGATTGACCGTTATCCCCTTCCGAGAGTCGATGATTTATTAGTTCGTTTACATGGGGGTAGGCGGTTTAGTAAAATTGATTTGTCTCAGGCATATGCTCAATTCTTATTAGATGACTCGAAGAAATACACAGTAATTAATACCCATAAAGGATTATTTATGTATAATCGTCTTGTTTATGGATTAGCTTCCAGCCCTGGTATTTTTCAGAGACGGCTAGAAGAACTGTTCGCAGACTTACCGCGCGTAGGAGTATTTTTAGATGACGTCATTATAACTGGCGCGACAGACAGTGATCACATACAAAATTTACACAAAGTTTTCCAGCGGTTGGAAAGATATGGGTTGAGAGTTAAAAAGGAAAAATGTGTCTTTTTCTCGAAATCTATTACATATCTTGGGTACGTGATTAGTGAGAAGGGAGTCCAGACTTGCCCCAATAAGGTCAAAGCTATTTTGAGTACCCCGGCCCCCGTTAATGTAATAGAATTACGATCATTCATAGGCATGATAATGTACTATGCGAAATTCATAAAAAAATTAAGTACAATGCTAGCTCCTTTATACGAGCTGTTAAAGGTGGGTGTAAAATTTAATTGGAGTACCCAATGTCATAGTGCTTTCGAGAAAGTTAAACAAGTACTAGCGAGTAGTGAAGTATTGATACATTACGCCGCTGTATTGCCGCTCGTACTTACAGCGGACGCTAGCAGTGTAGGCGTGGGTGCGGTCTTATCGCACCTAACGGAAGCCGGCGAGCGACCCGTCACATACGCTTCACGCTCACTCACTTCGGCTGAGCGTAACTATTCTCAGATAGATAGGGAAGCATTAGCCATTATTTTCGGTATACGTAAATATCATCAGTATTTATATGGAAGAAAATTTACGCTACGAACAGACCATAAACCGTTAACATACATATTCGGTGACAGGGTCGGTATTCCAGTCATGTCAGCTTCTCGGTTACAAAGGTGGGCCGTGCTATTATCCGGGTACAATTACAGTATTGAGTACGTGGCGTCAAAGAACAATTGTGCCGATGCCCTATCGCGCTTGCCGTCTAAAGTTACAAGTGATAAAGCCGTTGGAGAAGTGACGTACCTCAATTTCGTTGAGGACTTTTTACCGATAACAAATTATAACGTCTGCGAGGCTACATCTAAGGATATTATTCTCAGTAAAATTAAAGTTTATATAGAATCAGGCTGGCCGCAGTTTTGTAATGATAACGAAATTAATTCATTCTTTATGAGGCGAAATGAATTATATATCGAAGGGGGTTGTATTATGTGGGGCTATCGCATGATTATACCCCAATCATTGAGAAAAATAGTTTTGAAACAATTGCACTGTAGCCATATGGGAATAGTTAAAACTAAGAGCTGGGCACGGAGCTACGTGTGGTGGCCACGCATTGACGACGATGTGGAGTCCATGTGCCGCAGCTGCGAGACGTGTGCGCTACAGGCAGACGCACCCCCTCGTTCCGTCCCTCAGCATTGGCCTCATCTGCCCCAACCATGGTCACGTATACACATAGATTTTCTCGGACCCATCAAGGGTAAGACCTTTTAAATATTAGTAGACTCCACATCTAAATGGATAGAGGCTTTCGAAACTCATAGTACTAATGCTTCGACTATAATCAAAATCCTTCGAGCTACCTTTGCGCGATTTGGTCTTCCGACTGAACTAGTTTCAGACCAAGGACCTCCATTTACTAGCAGAGAATTTTCAGAATTTTTGAAACTAAATGGAATTAAACAATGTTTTTCACCAGTTTACCACCCGTCATCGAATGGCGCAGCAGAAAACGCGGTCAAGTTGTGCAAACGCGCCATTAAAAAGGCACAAACTGATAATGTAGATGTAGACGTTGCATTACAAACGTTCCTTTTGATCTATAGAAACACTGTGCATTGTACAACTGGGGAAACTCCCGCTATGTTATTACAAAAACGAAAGCTACGTTCACGGTTAGATTTATTAAGAAACGACCAAGCGCTTCGAGATAAGGTACAAATAGCGCAGGATAAGCAAGCTAAGCAAGCTGGGGGCGTAAGTCGTGACCTTGTACAAGGTGAGACTGTTTGGACTAGGGGATATGGTCAACAAAATAAGTGGTTCAAAGGCCATGTTCATGAAAAACAGGGTTCGCGTAGATATATCGTGGAGGGGGATGACGGTCATTTAGTTAAAAGACACATAGATCAAATACGCCGTAGGCCACGCTTGTCTGATGTTCCTTGTCCTGAAAGCGAAATTACCGAGTCAGCGGTTGATGTGGGTGGGGATGCCCTGTCGCCATGTAAGCAGGAGATAGTGGATAAGAATGATGATGACTGTAACAATCAACAGCAATCGCCGGTTACTTGCGAACGCCAAGAAAATCAGGAATCAGAGACTGTACCGCATGGCAGTTCGAATAAGTCATCACCATTTACATCACCAGCTCCTAACGCTTCACCACCGCCTGCAACACTAGCACGACCAAAGAGTCTACATAAACCTGTAGTAAGATATGGGTTCGACTTTGATTAGATTCATACTCTATTATTGTTTTAGATGTAAGAGATTATTTTTGTAACTGTTTTCTTATATTAAGATTAGTGTTAAGATTTAAGGGTGGAGGTGTAATGTAGGGACTATTGTTTATACTTACTTATATTGTTTATGTATTACGTAACTCGCCCGGTCGGCGCGCTCCAAGCTAAAATGTATGACAGATGAATTCATTCCGAATAAACGTACTGTATTAAAAGGTTGTGTTTGTGTTCTCTCGGCCCTAGATAGTTCACTTTTGTCGACAGATTTTTATGATAGGGGAAATCGGGTAGAAAAGGGGTGAAGATTGTTGTGTCGTTATTTATGAACAGATCTAGATGATTTATCTTTTTTTTCCAGGGTGCTCGCGAGGTCTATCTACTCTTCGCAGAAATACTAGTTTACAATCGGATGCTGGAGACTGTTGGGAGGTTGGGAGTCATAGTCTCCAGCGGTAGCAAGTGGGACGCGTAGTAAGTTAAGAACCGTGTTTAGTCGGTTTAAGTCTAGCATAAGTGAGATTCGGAGTCTGGCATGAGATTTAATCCGTGGGGATTTCTACGTGTTAAAAAGGAACAATGACCACTCTCGAAAAACCCACGACTTTCTTAAAAATAAACCAAAGACCATATGAAAAAAAAGAAAGATATCGCACATGAATCTTTCAGTGATTAGGGCTGGCGCCCATTATCGGCATCGGCAAGGAAAAGGATCCTTCAGCATCCTAGATGCAAGCGCACACTATCGGCAATTATGCTTTGGCATGCTGCAACGTTCTTAGGGATGACGAGGCGTCCTTAAGGATGCCGCACCGTCCTGTAGCTTGCCGAAGCGTCTCAATATCGTATTTCTCGTCATAACAGTCTCAGAGTTGTTACAAGCTAGTTGTCTGAATTGTATTTAATATGGTGGACTGGGATCTAGTGTTCATAGCAACTCTTGCTGAAGAAGAAGAGAAATCTAATCAACCGGTACACACAGCGATTACCTCGATTGTGTTATGTGAGTCAAATGATGCAAATGGCGGATGCCTCCCCTCGCCTCGGCGCCGGCGGCGTACCGAAGGATGCCGAAGCATCCCGAAGCATTCTCAAGGCTGCCGATACAGCAGCCTCAAGCATAACGAAGCGGTGTTTTTGTTATTACGACCACACATCACGGAAATTTCTACTTTATTGCCATTACATTATAGTATATTGCTATTTGCCACCAAAAAATCCTTTTCCTTGCCGATGGCGATAATGGGCGCCGGCCCTTAATCGGTTTGGTTTTTCTTTACACAGTTTCTGGAATCAATATTGTTTTGAGCAAGCGAATGATCAGCCTACTGTGCCCTTATCTGGGTAGGGGGTGCTGCCACCTCAGAGCCTCCAGACATGCTTGGTTTTTACGGTTATCGTAGCTGGTGATATGATTCTGTTTTGAGGCGTAGCATAAGTAGAAACCTACTGGCCTTTCGCCCTGCATCCTATGCTCAGCTTTCAGCACTAGGGTAGAAGGGGGCACGCGGCGGCCTGACTGCATAGGGTCCGGGGGTCCGGCGTAAGACTGATTCTGAAGAATGATAGCCCAAGACCAAACGCGATAGAGGATCAATCTGGACGCCCTCTGCCCCTATCGAGGGGACATATGATACTAAGTCGAGTAAGTCATTGGTCCAGTGAAGTCCAACCGCGACCACGGGCGCTGCAACGTGCTCGAAACGTGTCGGTGTGAAAATGTAAATAAATGTATTTCGCGTGAAGTCCCGAGTTCTATAAGTATGAGTGGTCCAGTGAAGTCAACACTGCTAAATCTGTTAATTTATACCTACCTACTTACATAACTAACAGTAACGCAAGGCGCTCGCATAATAAATACCCTTTACAAAATTACACAGTAAGAGATAAGTATCTACTGTTGTAATTTTTTAAGTATCAGTAACTTTTGAGGTGCTACATGCATGTACCTAATAAGTTACCACACACCTATGCGTTCAGAAACGCGTGTGTCGATGTGTGTAATCTTTCTACTTATCTTACTAATATTATAAATGCGAATGTTTGTGGGTGTGGATGTTTGTTACTCTTTCACGCTCTAAAGGCTAAACGGATCGGGCTGGAATTCGGTACAGAGATACATTATAGTCTGGAATAACACGTAGGCTACTTTTTATCCCGGGAATAAGTTCCCACGGGAAGAATTTTTTTCGCGGGCGAAGCTGCGGGCATCAGCTAGTAATATTATAAATGCGAAAGTTTGTAAGTGTGGATGTTTGTTACTGTTTCACGCTCAAACGGCTGAACGAAGCTATCTAAAATTTGGTACAGGGATACATTATTGTCTGGAATAACACATAGGCTACTTGCCTACGGGAAGCGGGAACGGGAAAATACTTTAAGCGGGCGAAGCTGCGGGCATCAGCTAGTAAATAATGATTATGCCCACATAAATACGTTTGTATGGGCATATTATTGTGTGCTGTGCGATGGAGTCATATGCCTTATCACAGGATAGATGTCCATGATAAAATCCAGTCTCATTTGCAAGTGGTCCAATGAATTTGTGACATTTATTTGCGAACGTTTCCGTGCGTCGGAAGGCACCTTAAGCCGTTGGTCCGGTGATCTGGTTGCTAGTAAATTGGCAGTCGTTAAGTCCAGTTGAAGGCCTTTATGGGCGGCTTGAAAAATTTCAACAGCGGGCAGTCACAACCTGCGACTGTCCATATCAACACGGCAATACGTTTCACCACCTATTACGTGGGACAATTTACAAAAAGGTGAAATGTGGGCATACCTATGCCTCTGCCTATCCCTTCAGGGATGAAAGGCGTAAAATGGCGTACAAATGGCGTGTGGGCAGCTCTCGCTCAATGAAAGTCCTCGGAACAATATTTACCTACCTATATCACATAATAATATACAGGGTGAATTTTTCAAAAGGGATTGGATGGCCAAATCCGAAACTATAAGGAATAGCGAAAAATGCTCAAAGGAGTCACGAGCCCGATTTTGATGAAACTTAAAACCTCATCATTAGATTTTTGAAAAACCAATAATCCTAGCTGGAAATAGAACCCATTGATTTTGAAAAAAAATACACACCCTATATTATTACACCATTCGATAGTGTTGCTATTAAGGATCATATTCTGGGAAGTAATTACATACGGCAAACTAAGGGAAAGTGCTCATCTTTAGTATTTTTCTTACGTTAACTGATGAATTGTTCAAAATGTAGACCATTGTTTTTAATACATAGCTGGATTCGAGACCTCAACGATCGTACTGCATTCAATATTATTGATTCCGTTTAGAATATTCTCCAAAGAATAATTCTCAGCATGATTTAAAACACGGAATAGTTACGAACTATTCTGGAAATTCGAACGAAATAAATTATGATACAAAATTTAGGTACAAGATGTATGAATTTCATCAAAATTCTAAACTTTCCTTAAATTTGCCGTATATCATTACTTCGCAGAATTTGATCCTTATCAGCGACACTATCATATGGTGTAATATAAAGGGTGTGTTTTTTTTTTCAAAATCAATAGGTTCGATTCCCAGCTAGGATTATTGGTTTTTCAAAAATCTAATGATGACGTTTTAAGTTTTATCAAAATCGGGCTCGTGACTCCTTTGAGCATTTTTAGCTATTCCTTATAGTTTCGGATTTGGCCATCCAAGCCCTTTTCAAAAATTCACCCTGTATATTCTCCTAATCCTATATCGCAGGTAATTTATAACTACCCGTAGATGGCGCCCGCGTGAATCCTTCGTTCCCGCACCCTCTTCCCATATGAACTTATTCCCAGGTGGTAAAGCCTAGGTATGTGTTATTTCAGACTATAATCTATCCTTGTTCCAGCCAGATCCGTTAGATCGTGAAAGACTTACAAACATCCAGCATTTATAAAAATAGTATTAAAGAAATAAGTTGAGTAGCCAAAGTGGAATTACAAGTACCAATCAGGAAATATGAAGATAAAACCTGACAATGGTATAGGTACTGCTTACGCCCCTTCAGATAAAAATATTACATAATATGGATAACTGGTGTGACATTTGGGCTAGTGCTCATGCAACTTGGCAATCTCATGAGGGTATTTATTTTTAATCCCCCAAGGTGGCAGACAAGCATACGGCCCACCTGAAGGATCTGGTGGTCACCGCAGCCTATGAACGTTTGCAACACCGCAGGCGCCACACTCGCGCTTCCGACCCTATAAAAACCTTCAAGACCGCTTTTAAAGAACCCCATACTGTAGGCGTTTGGAAAAACCGAGGCAACTGTGCTCGAACGCTCCGGACGTAAAGTGTGAGGATGAACTCCCTGTCTGTGGCGAGGATTATCAAGAATCCTCTACTTGCAGACGGTGACTATCACGTCCACGACAGGAGAGATTTCATCTCGCTTCTCTCCGTCTTACAATGGTTTTTGCTCAGACTATCGGCCTCCATGACCAGGGGCCTGAGGACGGTGAGAGAGTTGCTCACCGTCCTTACAGAAGCAGGCCCCCCCTCTTGGAAGCGGGATCACACCCAACCCCCCCCCCCCCCCCCACGACGCGCGATAGCACCCGAACCACCCTCTAAGCGAGGCCGCAGTGTTGGAAGTCCTGGGACATCCTTCCGAGGACTTACCCGGGGCTCCCAACCATAGGCTGTTGGGCGTAACGTGAGGTTTTTTTAGTAGTTAGGAGTCCGGCATAGCATTCAAGAGGATTTTTCCCTTACGTTAAAAAAAAATGGTGCTTGCTCTGAAGGATTGTTTGGTCTTCTCTCGTTTTCCATAAATTCATTTGCACTAATATTGTTTGCCATAATCATCCCCGATCATAATATTTACTTGCACTATTATCATTTATACTAATAACGTTTGCCTTAACAACTCAACAGTCATAACTTTTATTTGCCATAAAATGACTTTCTATAACAACATATATCATAATAATTAGTTTCCATAAGTAACACATCTCATAATCGACTCTTGACATAATTAAATTTGATATAATTTTGAAAATAATACATAATATTGTTAGGTCGAAATTAATTATCGTTGACACCCCGACTCAGTGCAATAGACCCGATTTTTTTTAAACCACCCAGAAGTAGGAGCCCCGCGTAGCGGGGCTCCGTCGAGCTTAGGTAGTAGACGCCATATGAGGTTTAGTTTTAAGTTTTATTGTGAATGAATATCTGTGTCGTATAAATTATTTTTATTTATATCATGGTGAATAAAAGATATGGAAAATCGCATTATTGAAAACGAAAATTATGGCAAATACATTTATGGATTTAAATTATTATGACACTTGATCGATTATGACCAATGGAATTAGTGAAAGTCATTTTATGTCATTTCACGATTATGGCAACTGAAGCGTTATGTCTAATGAAATTATGGCAAATACCAGTATGGCATATGAAATTATGGCATTTTTAATTATGGCAAACATTAGTAAACCGGATTGTTTGATATGACGCTCACGGCTACTTTCTATCATGGCACCCCTCGCAACCACAAGGGTGTTGATCCCCATACGTTTCAAGCATTTGTATACGCCTACGGTACGTTGTGTTTCCTTCAGCTTACACTAGGGTTGTGAAATGAGTTTCCCGCCTCGCTTAAAACAATTGGACAAAGAAAATGTGGGTGAAGAAAGAAAACACAAAATAATTAATAATTATATTTATTTACTAAAAAGCAATAAATATTTTGAACGTAGACTCTATCAATAAATGAACAAAATTTATGTTAACTTTACACATAAATCTTCATATTTGGCATCACAGTACGTCCAACAGTTTTAGGTAGGCATATTTAGTAGGTATATACTTAGGTACATACAAAAAAATGTTTATAATTTTTCCCCTAATTAATTTGCCCCTTTTAAAATTTAGCAAAGTACCTACAAAGGTGGACTTAAAGCCGTATTTTTTTTTAATTTTATTGAACGTTTTTAAAATCAAGACAATTTCAAATGCCAGTATTTTTTCAAATCCATTTCATACCTACCAATACCTTCAAATTGTAAATCGATTTTCACGACACTTATAAGTATACATTTTGGGTAAATTATTATACACAAATGTAAGTATATAAAACGCGCATAACATCAATAAATTCAATTATACAAATATTTTTATAATTATTAAAATATTAAGCAATGTACACAATAGCACGAGTATGTATTTTATATGCTGTTTATTAAATAATGAAATAAATAAACAATATATAATTTTATATTAGTATATATTTATTTTATATATTTTATTTTATTATATTTGATAAGTAGTAAAGTATAGGTGGGTATGTATAAAATGTCAATATAATAAAAACTAGCGGACGTCACGCGGTTTCACCCGCGTAGTTGCCGTTCCCGTGGGAATACGGGAATAAAATATAGCCTATGTTCACCAAAGAGTGTAGCTTCCCAACAGTAAAAGAATTTTTCAAATCGGTCCAGTAGTTCCGGAGCCTATTCGTTACAAACAAAAAAAACAGAAACGAATCTTTCCTCTTTATTTTATAATATTAATAAATAATAAATAAAAATAATATACCATTTAATAGATTTCCAGTGATCTATTTTATTAAATTAGCATACAAGCGCCTTTCGCAAGCCAAGCGAGACGTCCCAAGTTCCCACAATAATACGATGCTTTTGTTCACGGCCTATTGTGTACATTGTCAATAACTTCTTAAATGTATGAGAATGTTAAAATGATACACTATAAAATGGCAAATTTTATATAGGTATATAATCGGTGCAAGTAATATTAAAGTAATAAAGTAGTACGCAAGGATTGTCGATATAATCTTGATAGGTAGTTTCTCCAACACCAGAATCAGCACCACTGTTTAATCGACTTTTCAAGGATTTTATTGGATTATATTGTATATCAATACAGTTTGGTTAAAGATTATCTGTGTTTTATGTAGTTCATGGCTTATTTTGTAACCTAAATAAAAAGGTATTAATATTAACTTTTCTTTCTATAATTTCTACTTTCCAGAGAAAAATTTAGTAATATTTTACAAACAAACGTTATGTACTATATTACCTAATATATTTTATTTGATTTAATATTGTGACCACCATTACAAAAGCACCTCTAGATTTGAAGCCATGTCTAAATTTAATTTAGAGCAATAATAAATGACAACATTTAGGCAGGATTTCTTAGGTTCCTAAAGATCTCCGTTTTTTTCAGATTAAAATGAAGATTTTCTCTACTTGAAGAGTTATTTATAGGAATAGCGATAGTTTTATGTCTACAAAATAATTTGCGGTATTTTTTCAAAACTGTCATAAAAACTTATCAATCAATTTTAGAGCAATTAATATGCTAATTTCTTGTTAATTTCATTGCTAGTTTAGCTGTCGCGCCTCTAACATCGACAATAAGCAAGTTAAGTAATATAATTTGGAACACATTTTAATTGGAATTCATTTTCTTATAAAAAGGTTTACACAGGGCCACAATAGTGAACAAAACAATTTTATTTTATACTTGCTAAAAATGAATGTAACGAAACTTCTTTTTCATTTTTATGTTTGTTTTTCTGCGAAGTTGCACATAGTGTACCTACCCTGGAACATTCTTCTGCAGGCCTATCCCGGGCTGTACACTGTTGTAAGACATTAAGTGCTTTTAGTCTGTAGGATTTTAGTATATAGCATCCATGTAGGATTTTCACACGCTAAAAAGGTGGTTCATATTTGGAAGCATATTGTATGCCAACAGCTCACAAATTGTACTTAGACCCCAGAATAGACGGTGAATCTGTTGCTGTCAAATGCAGGTCGTGGTTATTTGCTGTTGAAATATTTCTAACCGCCTATAAAGCCTTCAATTTCGCTTAACACCTACCATATTACAAGTTTACAACACTATAAATGCATTTGGGGCCTATCCGCTCATTGCTACAATATAGTTTCATTACTTAGTTAAATCGATTACGACGAAATATGGGAACACTTTTAGTGATTATACCACACACTAATATTCATTCTCATACCAAACAATTGAGACACAACTTATTTCCGAGATGCTTGTCTGGTAACACCTTGTAGTTATGCATATTAAATATAGATATCATACTTATTCCTTATATGTAGGTATGGCAATCTTTGATATCGAGGTTAAATCATTTATGTGGGAATAATATTTATTTATATTTAAAAAAAAACTGTATTGTTTATATTCAAAATTATGGCCCTGTGTAACACATTAATATCTAATTCAACTGGAATAATTTATTTTTAGTTTACCATTACATTTGATGCATACAACTCAATGTTGCCAATTTCGCAATTTTTTACCCAATTTAACACAATAATATTAAATATTACCCCGCTCGGATTCTCTTTTACTGTACACATTCTCTTCACACTAAATAATTAAATTAGTAAATTGACGGATATACCTAATTTAGTACCGATACCAAATTAGGACATCACTAAATCCACAATAGGAAGAAAAGTATTTAAAATTACACTGTACCTAAATTGGTACTAGATTTTACAAATTTTTGTGTTCCCCGAGCGGTTACATTTTGTGCAACACATTTCAACAATGCAGCTTTCTTAACTTGTAGCGGAGTGTTTCTCCGAAGAATACGTTCTTCATCATGGATTGCGCCGAAGTTTGGAGAAAAAGCTGTAACATGCAGAATTTATAAAAAAAATGCATTTCTGTAATGATTAGAGGGCTATTTTGCAAAATTTTGGTAGAAAATACATATCTTCATGGAAACTAAACAGTTAAAGATTTAAAGGTTTTGCATTTAAGTTGAATAAATAGCTGTAATCTAGAAATATTTGATAAGAATGACTGAAACATTTTTGTTTCCAATATTCAGGCTTGAAGGTATTTTTTTTACATCTTGAATCTAAGTAACAAAAATGCTTTAGCTGCCAGCGTGCCACCGCTATTTGTAATTTTATTCTGTTTATCTAACTTTAAAGTTACACATTATTTCATGCAATTTCAAAATTTCACAAGTACCGTTTATCTTGTTAAAAATTTTGCAAATATGCCCCTTATGGTTCACAAGCTTTTTACTAGCTATCCTAATAAGCATACCATCTAGTTACTATACTATACTATAAAACTCAAAAATTGAGTTCTTAAGCATGCACAAAACTATTCAAATTGAGTAAACTAGAGACTAGAGTAGTCGTCAAAACTATATCAATTGATTTTTTAACTATCATCTGATCTGCTTATATTCTTATACTTAAAAAAATCTACCCTTTTCAACCACTTTATCTAGACAAGACAATTTGATTTCAATTCCTACGTAGTTCAGTTCTTAGAAAAAGCTTGTGAAATAAAAAAAACACAAATAGAACTTACCAATGAAATAGTGCAGTGCAACATATAACATAATGGGCGATATGAATCAATAAAATTATATTACACTAAAAAGTGCGTGCAAGTGCGTCTTGTATGTGACTGCATAATGCAAATAATAATTACAAAGTTCGTTGTGACGGTTGTATTAAACAAAATGAACTCTTATTTCAAAGGCATAAAGTTTCAACAATAAAAGCTTTATGCTGTTGAAACAGATTCTTTATTAGTTTAAGTTAATATAACTGTTATTCGAATCGAGCTATATTTTACAGACTATAAGTGACGGCTTGAGCTGCCTGGTGTTCTGTCTGCTGATGCTATAACATAAATTTATCAATAGGTATTGTAATCTCTGTTCTTGGATATAATACTGAATCTATTACTCATATTTTTGATAACGTTCGTACGAATTCAATGTTCTTTTTATTGGAAATTTGGATTAAAAATGCCTCGCGAAAAATATGAGCATAGTACTGTTATCAAATTTTTCAACAGCAAATTAAAAAAAAAGATTTTTTTTTATGTCCTAAATGCCAAGTAAGAAGTTGACATGTTATTGTTTTAAAAATACTTGAAATAAGTTACAAGGTACGATTAGAGTAAAAAAAAAGATTGGTAAAGAGAATAATCTCATATAATATCTTATTCATGTATAACAACTTACTGAGATGCATCATAAGCAACAAATTATGTCCTTCATAATTCTCATTATAGCTTAGGATTATACAATTCTTATTTATATACTTTGACTGATTTATATAAATTGTATATAAGCGTTATTATACGATCGCTTTGTGACGTGGACAGGGCGATAAGCACAAAACTTAAATTGTAAAATTAAATACAGTGCTCAGGCCTTTAATATAAATTACAAAAACAAATAACTAGCAGATCTATGTCAGGTATATAAAACTATAATGATTGTATTCGCTAAGATTGGCTGAGCAGAGAGCGGTGTATATACTGTACATATAAAATGTATAATCATTAAATCTTTTTATTTGCTTGGATATAAAGTCAGATTTTAAACGTTTGTCATATTATTTACAGTGTATATGTAATGATTTTTAAGCGTAACTTACCGCTCAACGCTCAACATGTCTCAATAATAGCTTAAAGCGTGTTTCAATTTGCTCTTTTAGCTGTGTGATCAATGTACAAAGCATGTAAATTCTACAAATAAAACATACATTAAAATGAAATAAATTATGCAACACGAAACACGGACTAACATCTATCTCTATAAATACGTAAACATTTAAAATGCAAAATGTCACATTTTTATAACAATTAGATATATTGAAATTGTTAAAAAACAGATCTGTAGTCAATATTAATTAATAAATTAATAAAATTCATTAGAAATAATCATAAAAAAATATATTGATTCAGGCAAGACATGATTTTATATTTATATTATATTTATTAAACATTTTATATATTTGTTATATATTAATTATTTTCGAAGTAGATAATTAATTCGTGAAGTAACATCGAATAGAAAAGTGATTTCTTTGAAATCAATAAATGTTAGTCTAAGAGTAATACAAAATTTGACGAAACACTAAATTGTACTTAACAGTACTCGTGAGACATAAAATTATACAAAAAGTCTAGAAAACTAATTGAATCGATGGAACAATAACTGTCCTTACATTTACAGTGCTCAGGCGATTGCGCGACCATTTCTTTGACATACACCTTTAACATGAATTTTTGTATATATTTGTACAATATTGTAAATCATGCTTTATACATATATGCATATGTTACATAATAGCATAATGCTATAATGCGCGATAGCATATAAATTTATTATTAATAATTATCAGTCATCAATTAATATATTACCAGTTTTTTTTAATAAATAAGAGATCAACGTGCGTTTATCCTGTGATGTACATTCGCGTACAGAAATGGTCGCGCGATCGCATGTTATATAATAAACAATAAATAACTATATCATACATCGAGTTCACCGTTCGTTCGCTGCGATTATTTCTTCCTCTTAAGCTTCGGTATTCTGTAATGCGTGCGTGTGAGGTTAAGAGCAGGCAATTGTGTATTTTTTATGTTAAAACTGTGAAACTTTGTAGGAATTAAATTTAATATAGCTTAGCGTCCTGGGACATTCTCCTTACGAGCACTAGGCAGATAGATGGGAGTTCGAATCCAGCATGATAATCGCGAGAATTTCACCCGATACAAAAAAAAGGGTTGCTCAGCAAAAAAGTCAATAAAATATTTTCTTTACATCAGCTAATAAATATGAAAATTACAGATTATATTGAAGTAACAAACTTTATAAACAACAATATTAAGCCAAGTTAAAAACGTCCTACATGTTTTAGCAATGTATTTCGAAAATTTCACCAGTTTCACAGTTTTAATATTCATAATAATATAATGAGATATGCAATTTATACTGTAAATATATACAGACATATTTTGACATTATATTCCGTACCGTTATTAACGACAAAGATTTTTTGTCTGTGAATTAGTCAGTGCATGGCTGCGTGCCATTATTTACACAACGAATATCTTTTGCTTTCAATGTGTCTAGTAATTCTACTTTATGTATATTGATTTATGATTTGGTATAGAAAGAGTTCTCGATCACTAATTGTCTTTTCTTACGATAGAAGATAGAATATTTTATTCTAAAAACCTTGCACTACAAAATCTCGTGAAGGCCTCTCCTTATTATGACACACAAACAATTTTTCAAAATAAAGTATCTGAATCCAATATAAGTAAATATTGAGACAAACTGATATAAAAAGAAATATTTCCAAAAAAGAAGAGGAACGGAAAGGGCAACACTATAAAACTATACAAAACTTTTGAAGCGCTGTTTAATAGATGTTGAAGTTTTCCTCGCCATGAAGCATTGAAAGAAATAGAATTGACTCATAATAAAAGACAACTCTTCCTATACGAATGATGAATTAATAATGCAGTATCCTTACCCAGATCCCTTCTTATGTGGCGATGGTGATGACTGCGACTTCTCCGACTCCAATAACTTGGTACTTGAGTCCTTCATAAATCCTAAAACATATGTTTACATTAGTGTTTAGAAATAGTTCATTTATAAAAACTACGATAAAGTATAGTTAAAAAACTAACCCTTGCCTGAAGAACCAAACACAGAATTGCCCAAATTATTCAGACTGCTCGTGAATTTATCAGCTTCACTGGAAAACGCTTCAGCCACTGCTTCACTCTCATTTCTAACTCCCTCGCCAACATCAGTTAACCTCGAATCTGCACTATCAACTGCAGATTTCGCTGACCCCTTTATCTCTTCTAATTTATTATCAGCCGATACGGAGAAACCCTCAAATTGATTTTTGGCATCACCAAACAACTGTTTTGAATTTTCTTCAACATTGTGTTGTGTTTCTGTTACAGAACCGTATGCTCCTTTGACCGAATCGTCGAGACTATCGAATGTGTTGCCAGCTGAACTTTGGAAGCTATGTAGCGTGTCTTCAGCAGAACTGCCAAGACTTACAGCATCGTCTCTCATCAATGCAAAAGTATCCCGAGTAGAGCTTTGTAGCTCGTCCCATTTATCCCTGCCTTCGCTCACTTTATCCTTCGCTGAACTTTCGAGCGTTTCGAAAGTACTCAAGGTTGTGTCTTGTGCGTGATCGAATGCCTCTTTAGACGATCTTTGTAAATCATTCGCTGTATTGCCAGCCGATTGTTGTAGCTGTTCAAATCCATCTTTGCTGGCTTGCGTTAAATCATCGTATTGGTGGGATATATTCGTTTTGAATTCGATTCCTTTACTCGCAGCTGAATTTATGGCATCTTCGGCGGATTTTGAGATTTGATCTGTAGTGTGTTCAGCTTCTTGTCTTATTCTTTCTAAGTCGTTTTGTGCGGCATATTTCTTATCATGATAAGTTTGAGTAATGTCTTCACTTATGGCGGTTCCGATAGCTTGTGTTCTATCTTGAAGTACTTTTGTAGCTTCACTGGTGGTTTCTTCAACGGAATTTTTAATATTCTTTGCCGTATTTTCAACGGAGTCATTTAAATCTTTAGTCCTCTCATTAACTGCATCTTTTGCTTCTTCACTCTTTTCATGTACCGAATGTCCAAATCCGTGGAAAGTATCGCTAATAGCATGTCCAATGCCGCTGAAGGTATCCTTAATAGCTTCTCCAAACCCATGGGATTTCTCATGTGCGTCATGTTCAATTTCTTTAGCTTTATCGTGTATGGCATCTTTAGTTTTATCAGTTTTGTCATGAATACTATCTCCTAATTTGTTGGCCTCCTCGTGTACGTTATGGCTGACTTCAGATATCTTGTCTTTTGTCTTATTTGCTTTGTCATGAATGTTCTGATCAATGTCAGATGCTGTGCTGTGAATACTGTTGCCAACATTGGCAGCAGTATCGTGAATAGCTACTCCGAATCCAGTAAACTTATCATGAATTGCACTTCCAAAATCGCTGACCTTTTCTTTAGCTTCACCGGCTTTGTCTTGGACGTTGTGACTGAAACCTTCCACTTGATCTTTAGCCGCTACTGTTTTATCACAAACAGCTTCTCCGAATTTGGTAGCGTTATCGTGTACAGCATCTCCAATTGCACTGACTTTGTCCTTAGCTTCAGAGGTTTTATCTTTAATAGCGTGTCCCACATTACTAGCTTCATCCTGTATAGCATGTCCTACTTCACTGGCTTTGTTTTTAGCTTCAGATGTTTTATCCTGGATAGCATGTCCCACTATACTAGCTTCATCCTGTATAGCATGCCCTACTTCACTGGCTTTGTTTTTAGCTTCAGTAGTTTTATCCTGAATAGTGTGACCGACATTAGCAGCTGTATCTTTTAAGCTATCACCTGCTTCAGTTAACTTATCTTTAGCTACCTGTGTTTTGTCTTGTACGGCTTGTTTAGCTTTACTAGCTTCATCTTGTACGAAATGCCCAACTTCATTAGCTTTTTCTTTTGCATCTGTTGTCTTTTCGTCAATAGCTTGACCGATTTTCCCAACACCTTCTGTTATAGTATGTTCCGCTGCGACAGCTCTATCTTGAACAGTGCTACTGATATTGTTAGCAGTATCTTTAATGTCACCTTTGAGTTTTTGTGACTTTTCACAAATAGCATCTCCCGCTGCTGCGGTTTTATCTTCAACAGACTGTTTGAGTTCGGATGCCTTATCATGGACAGCGTCTCCAATTTCATTCGCCTTATTTTTGATCGAGTCTTTAGCTTCGATAGTCTTTTCTTTAATAGACGTTGCAGTTTCCTGAGCAGAATCTTTTAGTTCATTAACATGTTTATCCACTGAAGATTTAACTTCAGTTGTTTTGTCCTGTACAGCTTGTTTAGCATCACTGGTTTTAGCTTGTATTGACTTTTCAATTTCGGCCTTTTTGTCAATGATGGACTTTTCCACTTTGTTTTTGCTGTCGTCAATATCTTGTATAAGTTTATCTGTCCCACTTTTTAATTCTTCTTGTTTTTTAGCAGCAGCATCTTTGATTTCATCTTTTTTCGCTGATGCCTTGTCCAGTACTTTATTAGCTGAATCTTTACCTTCAGAGATTTTACTCTTTACTTCATCCTCAATTTTTTCCTTCTCACCAAAAATGTTATGCACTAAGCCGGTAAAGAAATTCTTTCCTTCCTTAGCCTTTTTCTTGGCTTCCTTTGCTTCTTTTTTTAGTTCTTTCTTAGTCTTCTCCCTGACTCCTTCCAAAGATTCACCCATAGAATGCAGTTTCTCATCAGCCGCTACTTTAGCATTGTCTACAGTTTCTTTGGCATCGGCTTTCACGTCTTGTACCTTTTGGCTCAAATTCTCCTTAGCATCGTGTGCTTTTGTAGCTACAGTATCAGCACCATCTTGTATTTTTTGTTTAAAGTTATCAGTAGATTTTTCAGCGCTACTCTTGATTTCTTGTCCTCTTAGTTTAAGTTCCTCCGCCCTTTCATGAGCAGCAAAATCTAACACCATCGCTTTAGCATTCAGGTTATCTTTTACAATGCCTACGTTTTGTACTACATCATCAACAATATCTTTACCTGATGTTTTAGCCTCTTCAATATTTGACGAAACGTTCGATTTCAAATCGGATACCTTTGCATCGATATCACCTTTAACTTTTTCTGCGGATTCAGATATATCACTTATTTTAGCATTGGTACTATCTTTTATCTCTTCACCTTTGTGTTTACCATCTGTTATTAACTTTCCTATATGTGCTGCTAAATCGTCACTACTGTCAACAACGTTCTGCTTAATTTTATCTTTCTGTTCCTTAATATTGTCTGAACTATCATTAGCTTTAACCGCAACGTCGTGTTGAATTTCGTGAACTGCAAAATTAACTTGTTCTATTCTGTCCACGACATTGGAGGTTTCATCATGACGGTGTTTTTGTCCTTTAGGGAATCTACCTTCACAACATCCAACGTAAAATTGGAATGGGTCTATTTTAGAGCAACACAATGGGGTCTCTACGGGTTGCATATTTTTGTATAGTTCATTAAGATCATCCTGGTCATTGTGGCTATGTTCGTCGACAACTAGCTTAGTGGAATACAATTCCCCATCAACTTCATCTAAATCTAAATGAGGCTTAGTTTTTAGATCTTTGAACATATCTTCTACTTTGCCTAAAAGATCTTCATTGATTATTCTTGGAGAAGATTTAGATGGGGTTTTGTCTTTTGATGGTGATGTTTCTTTCTGAGGGGTTTTCTCTTTTATCGGGGATTTCTCTTTTTGCTTTTGAGGGGTCTTTTCTTTTTCCTTTTGTGGTGTCTTTTCTTTTTCCTTTTGAGGTGATTTTTCTTTTGATTCTCGAGGTTTAGGTACGGGTGCAGGAGATGACTCTTTCTCAAGTTTTTCACCGTCTTTATCTTCACTTTGGCCAAATACACCCATGACTTTATCAGCGAGGCCTCCTAAGAATCCTCCTTCAGATTTCTTTTTGCCCTTTTCTAGAGTATTCATTGGGGTCTTATCTTCGTCTGAATCGAATGTGGCTTTCGTTTTGTTGGAGTCTACGATGAGAGCATCACCATTATGAGAGTTGCCGTTAACTGAAACAAATTATAAATTAAATGCGAGACCAAGAGCTTTCATAATAGTTTAGTTTAGACTATTATGTACACAGAAGACTTTGAGGATAAGTATACTTAACTAATGAATACTGAAAGTCAATATGGCTTTCTATTAAGTAGATAGAGTGACCACTTAATACGAATGTTTCATTAGTTTTTGTCCCTGGCTTATGGAGTACAATTTTCTAAAGTGAAAAATTGTCAGTTGTCATTGGCAAATCGTTACCAAAATTATTGAAAACACAAATAAATCATTACTCACTAAGGAATATTGTATTCAGGAAAGCAGCCATAACATATAAAGTAAATAGCTCATTATACTTAGCTTACCTTGAGGTTTAGGCGGTTTCGGCGTACTGTCATCAGCAGTGGGGTATTTCACATCGCCATTGGTAATAAGCTTGTGGTGGCCATTTAAGGTTCGGTCGAGGGATATTGGTCCTAGACTGTTGTTGTGGTCGCCGCCCCATTGGAAGCTCAGCTCGTCTTTTAATGCGTCGAAACCTGGATAATGATATTTTTAGTTATTGTTAGGTAAGCACAATATCACGTGTAGGTATTTTTTTTTTTTGAAAATGCTATATGAGATTTTCTATGGTTAAACAATTACACCCATTTAATAACCTTAAATAATGTATGTATTTTAGTATTTTGAGAAAAGCCCCGACGCTATACATAGGGCGACCGTTGCACCTTATTTGACTGCCTCTGTGGCGCAGTCGGTAGTGATACCGCCTGCGGCGCTGGAGGTCGTGGGTTCGATTCCCACCGGAGACAAATATTTGTGTGACCCATAAAATGTTTGTCTCAAGAGTCTGGGTTGTTTCTATGTATAATATGTATGTTTTTAAAAGTATATAAGTATTAATACCCGTGGTCCGATACCCATAACACAAGCAGGTTATTCCTAGCTTACTTTGGGATCAGATAGCGTTGTGTGGAAATGTCCGTGAATATTTATTTATTATTTATTTATGTGGTTTGTTGACTGTACATACAGTCAGTTCATATTCCAAGCGTAGACACTGACAATTTTAATACTTTAGTCATATTTTCAAAACCTTTTGCAACAAGTTACTTGTTACCGTTCTGTATCGAAATATGAAGTTTTTGACCTTTATTTGTGAACTAGCGCACGTTCCGCGGTTTCACCCGCGTAGCTCTTGGATCGAATACGGGAATATAATATAGCCTTATGTCACTCGGGAATTGTGTAGCTACCCAACAGTAAAAGAATTTTTCAAATCGTTTCAGCAGTTTTAGATCGTTGTAATGCAAACAAACCAACTAATAATACATATTATAAACTAAATTTTGTTTGTTGTGTTTTTGCGAGATTGCCTTTTGAACATAATGCCTGAATTAAAGATTGTGATGAATGTTAAGAATGACTTTTATAAGATAAGCTTTTACAAAAAAGTTGCAAATGTTTAATAAGTGTCTTCTTCTCGCCTGGCATAACTGTGCTGTGCCCGACAGGGTCCATAATTGAAACCAAAATATTATTTGAACAGCTGTATCACATTATGGAACGCAATAAATGTATTGAGTATTGAGTAATAAAATCTTTCCATTTTATAATATTAGTAGAGATTTTCTAACAAAAATTTTTAGAAAATGGTTCCCAAATTACGAGTACAGTCCAAAATCGTACAGCAAGAAAAGACATTAACTAAGTTACTCACCGGATTGATCTAAATTGAGGTAGTCGATTTGACTCTTGCCAGCTCTAGGCACGATTCGCTCTGGCAGTTCTACGTCCAACACGCAAGCTGGAGTTTGAGACTGTTCGCCTTTGGGCACCTGCAAATTTTTGGCATAAGTAGATATTTTATGCTAGGAGTTTTGGTACGATTCTGGGAATTTCGTTTTGAATCTACAATTTGCAAATCTCATAATAGTTCTTTCTTGTATTGTATTGATTCAAATGAGCCTACTCTAAATGAAAGGTCCATCTAGTTATCTAAATAAATGCAGTAGAACTACTACCATCCCCCAGAATATATTGAAATCTGTATTTAAATCGGCATAATTGAAATTAAATTAATACGGACACTAGAATCTCATCCGCTTTTGACAAATGAATCACCTTCAGTTGATAATATTTGGGCATCTTGAATACTCCCTCAAATACCTCCAGAAACAATATTCTAATCCTTAACACAGGTAACTTGTAGTTTATCTAGAAAAGCAGCTGGTACAACCATGTTATGGTAGTTTAGATGACCACTTTACATCAGTTTAAATTTGTTTTCTTTGCATTTATATTTCTAAACTAAAAAGAATTATTGATACGATTGAAGAAGAAGATTTCTAAACTTATTTTTTAGTAAATTGATCTGATATAGCCCGTATTCCTCACCTTAGGTTCGTTCATGAAATAAATCCTGCCTGAAGGATTCTCTTCGTGGTGTTTCACGCGCACTGTGAATTCTACTCGGTTGTCCTTGAACGCCTGGAAACAAATATACACTCAATATTGAAAGCGTCATATCTAGATCGGACTTGTAACCATAAGCTAATCAATTTACAAAGCATATTAAACGTTATTTTTACAAGATAAAGGACTCCAAGTCGCGACGCAGAGTCCCGATCGAGACTAGTGAATTTTTAAAATTAAACTTAAGAGGACAAACATACGTATTTCGCGCCACGTATTGCAGAATTAAACAAATAAATCAAACCTGAATCCATAACTGAAAACTGTATTAAAATCCGACCAGTAGTTTTGGAGAAAAATGGCAATATGTTTTGGCACAAACAAACAAACATCCTCACCACCCAAACGCCGTCTCCGTCCGTTTATACCGTCTCCGTTCCGTCGTGGGTAAAAACAAAAGTATCAAACTTGGCACTATACGGCTATGTGCGCCGAGCCGCGCATCAAAATCTACATCTTACGATCGTAAAGAAATTTGAAAACAGAATTAGCGCTCTTAATACATAGCTTGTTGTTCATACATAAATATTTATAGCGAGTGTAGCGCTTCTAGAATTGCAAACTTTAATAGGCTTTGATAACCACATTATATCCGTTGGGCCGTAAGCTTGCCTGCCACCTTAGTTGTATAAAAACAAATATTTACCTCAAAAGTGAACATAGGCTGGCTACCAGACTTGGTAACAGGCACCAGGTTCCCGGAGAACTCCAAGAACACTTCTTTGCCGTCCAGGAATCGAACCGACGTCGAGTGGGCCACTTCTGTGTAGTGCTCCTGTGGAAAGAAGTCATGGATTTAAGTTAGAACATTTTATTGCTGAATAAGCTCCTTAAGGAAGTATAATTGCTTGCTTCAAATATTAGATTTAATTTCTTAACCATTTCATTCTTTTTTTTTCTTTTTTTTTAATATCCGTGGTCTGATACCCATAACACAAGCAGGTTATTCCTAGCTTACTTTGGGATCAGATAGCGTTGTGTGAAATGTCCGTGAATATTTATTTATATTGGGTGTAACAAAATTGACTCTCCAAATTTCGTCACGTGACGTGGCATCAGTCAAGAAACATTACAAAAATGAAGAAAAAAAAATCACATGAATACTTTAACCGTAAATCCGTTTTAAAGGTTCTATAAATTTTCATTATCACCCTTTCTATCGCTACTGAGCGGCAGTAGAAAGCGACAACGACAGCCAGACGGGTGCTCCGTGTTTGTTTTGCCACGGCGACCATGTTACCTCGAATTGCCGCGGTAAAAAACGAATTCTTAATGGGCGACAAAAACTTTATTTTTAAAAATAAAAAAATTAACCCCCCTTTTTTATTAAATATTTGTATTTGATTTCCGATGCCATGTCATCTCATGAAATTTGGAGAGGTAATTTTGTTACACCCAGTAGAGGCAACCCTAATACCGTCAGAATATATTTGTACTTTGATTAATAAAAAAAGTTATGCTACATCCCATATTAAGAAGTGTTAAGTTTTACAATACAATTTTATATAGGGCATCTAACTTGGCAAGGTTTTAAAGTAGTGGGGGTAAGTTCACGTATCATACACTAAGGCTGGATTCGATCAAAGTCAGAGTAAGACTATACTGCAGAATAACTTATACCTCTTCTAAAAGTAAAGTGACTTTCTATTTTACCAACAACTAATAGCATAACGTAACTATGGTAACCCTACAGGATAGAGTACTTCAGTATGGGACATGGGTTACCATAGGTACGTTGTGCTTGTTAGTTGTTGATAGTGACTTCACTTTCACTTTACTTTTAGTATAACTACGAGCTATTCCCTAGTATAACCTTACTCCGATTTTGGTCGAATCCAACCTTAGAGGCATAACAAAGTGCTCCACTCACTCCAAAAAGTGCTCCGCCCTCTCCAAAACGTTGCCAAGTTGGATGGCGTGCACTACACCTAATTTTTTGTTTTTCTACAAAAAGATTTAAAAGATATGGAACTCTACTATTTTCTTGGCCCGAAAGTCGGTTTGGTTATGCATTACATTGTACTTAAACCACACAAGAAATCATATCAGGTCATCAATTTGAAATCACACGACCCATCCGATTTTTCAGACTGAATCAGTACTCAAGAGCTGACCTAATTCCTGAAGTAAGTTAGGTCATAAGTTAGCTCTTAAGTTAGGTTTTAAGTTAAGAGTAAGGTCAAAGAATGAATAGTGGTGAAAATAATATGAAGCGCTCGTGGCCCCGCGGACTCAGTGTTCTGTAAACGATCACTGCAGTAAGCAACATTTACTATGGCCGGATATGGGTGGGTGACCACCACGTGGACCACTTTGTGACATTTATTTACGAGCGTTTCCGTGCTTCGGAAGGCACGATAAGCCGTTGGTCCCGGTTGTCAGTAAAATGACAGTCGTTAAGCCAAGTTGAAGGCCTTACGGGGGCGGCTTGAAAAATTTCAACTGTGGGTCGTCACAACCTGCGCCCGGGTCGGCAGCGCGTGTGTAGCGCCACTGGTGTTGCAAACGTCTATAGGCTACGGTTACCAACCTTCCGGTGGGCCGTAAGCTTGTCTGCCACCTAAGTAGTATAAAAAAAAAAAAAAAAAAATTAAATCTAATAGAAAATCGACTACTAAGTACTTCATAGCTCGCAAATGTGTCAAAAACTATTTCCGGAAATGGAACTCACTCACCTGTTGCAATAGCGTTTCATACGCATATCTGTCAGTGATGTACATAACTAGCAGCCGACCTTCTAAGGCGTCCAGTCGCTTGCCGAGGACTACGATGCGTACTTCGAATGGGACTAGCAGCATTTCTCTGTAAGTATAGGATAAAGGAATTAAAATAAAGAAAATAAATATTTGTGGACATTTTCACACGTCCATATAGCCCAAATATTTCTAAACACATACCTATATTATACATAGAAAACACCCAAACTCCGAAACGAACATTTTTACGGGTCACATAAATATTTGGACCGACCCGGGAATAGAACCCGGGACCTCAGCGCGGCAGGCGGTTACACTACAGAATGCGCCACCGATGCAGTCAAAATGTGTCAAGTTGATGGGATGAAGGTACCTCTAGACATGAAATATCTTAGTGAATGAAAATATCACAAAGTCAGTCTTAAGATACGCGAAATTGTAGATTCTACATACATTTACTGTCAGGTTCGCAAGGAATATTAACATAAACCATTATCGAAATGTTATAAAAATAGAAATCATATTCACCTGTATAATTCGGTCGCCAATTTGGTGGCGTCACTCACGTTCTGACAATTCATCATCCAGAATCTGAAAATAAAAAGTTTTACCGATTAGTTCTTTGTAATCATTCCCAAATAATATGCCCGGGCGATTTGGCGAGCTTAATATAAAAAAAAACCCTCTTAACGAAGTACATAATTACCTGGCTGACACAGTAGTAGTGAAAGAGGCGCAGTCATCAGTGACAGTGAGCGGGGTCGAACCCGTGACATCCTCCCATACAGCGCGCGCCTGTCCGCCCATAATGGAACAGAGTAGGCGGAGGTTTGTGGTCGATGGCTTCTCTGTGCCGTTGCCCTGGAATATAGAATGCGGTTATAGAAAATGGAACGTCAAAATTCTCGATGTCAACACTTTTATAGAACCAATGGTTTGCTGCAAGGGCGGCAGGAGAGTACACTTAAATATTCACAATGTGTTATGGGTATCAGACCACGGATATTAATACTTATTTTACTTTTATTGCATACATATCGTACATAAAAACACCCTGACTCTCGAGACAAAGAAGAAATAGAGAGTTGACGCTGTAGAACCTATCCTCTACACAAGTATCTATACAACACGTACCCCAGTGGCGGTAGGCAGGGGCGCAGTGAGCGTGATAGAGCGATGGAACTTGCGACGCCGCGGCTCTACAGTGAGTACAGGCGACACGCCGGCGTGGCGCGGCAACACTCGCTTGCGGAGAGAGTTGTCTGCGGCGTGAGCTTGAAGACCAACTCGGATTCGCTTCGTTAGGGCGGCCGCTGGGAATTGGGCTTGGACCTGGAAGAGGATAATAAAGTTAGTAGCAGCACAAGGCGGAAACTCCATACAAATCATTCGTTTTCAATTCTGTCACCTACACTATAAACACGTTGTGTTTGTACCGAGCTTAATGTGTGTGTACTAAGGTTAAGCAAATGTTCCCTCAAAATACCTTTCAACTATAATGACAGTTGGGTCGGGGGTGGGAAAGCTTGCTCAGTGGGGGGCAGGAAGTTGCCTCTCTGTATGTAATACAATTCAGTAATGAGCTTGAAAAATCATGTGGAGTATTCTCTACTATCAAAACTATTTTTTTTTAAATTTCATAGTCCTTCGAGCCGGATTTAAACTAACAACCAACATGGGTTATTAGTTCAAATCAAGTATTTACAAAATGCCGCATCAATACTAATATTCTGCGAGACTATCATAATCATAAGAAAACAATAAAATAGAATAATTAATTGCTAAAATTCTTGTACCTTAATGTTGCAATTGCAACATAGACCATCTAGCATATTTTGGTCCCTCGAGCCGGATCGATACAAACAAGCTGATGCTATATTATATATATGCCTGTATTATGGTGGGTATTTATCAAAAAATCAGTAAATCTAATACAGAAATGAATAAATATGTTCTTCTGTAGAAATTAGTTGGCTCTTTGTACGATGCTGTTTTCTTAATCATGTTTTTAAATGTAATTTGTGTGTACATCTGTTAATAAACTAATAAATAATAAAAATACCTGTGGTATATGAGCACTAGAGATGGTCCCTCCCTCAGGCCCAATGATGTGGACCTCCTGCCTCACTCTGGATACACAGGCGAGGTAGTGAGGGAAGTCGCATGTTATAATACGAGTGACCCTCTCTCCATTCTCGCCGATAGTTTCACCTGTGTTGCCGAACTCTTGGCGTTCGCGTTGTAATGCTTCCTGTAAGAAAGAATTGTGACATTTTATATTGGCTTTTACTATAAATTGAAATCGAGTATCATCTAGATTCTAGTGTAAATCTATAAAATCAATGCCAGTTTTAGTTGTAATTTTATAACTCAAGAACGGGCTCACCTATTCAAACCAAATGTTTAGGCTTTGTTCGGACTATTTAGTAGATGGTTTATGTGAAGTTTGCACAAAATCGGTCGAGCGGTTCTTCATTTATCACGCAGACGAAGTTGCGCGGTTCAGCTAGTAATAATATAAACAGCTCCATACCTGTATAAGTGGATTATCATTGTTATGTAGGTAGTGATCCTGCCAGGTCTCGCCGGTGTCGCTGCGCAGTATAACGATCTCTCGCTCGCGGCATGATGATGTGAATATAGGCACTTCGATTATTACAGGACTGGGGGAGAAAGAAAATGGAATTTTATACAAAATTGATAAAAATCATCATCATTGACTGATTAAAAATTTGAACTATTACGGCGTATTTTAGCGTATTTTTTTTGAACTCCGTACACAAAGAGTAAAAATGTGATTTTATTGCTGAGATCTCGCTGTACATTCGTCTATCTGTCACGAAGCTGTATCTCATGAATTGTGAAAGCTAGAAAGCTAAAATTTTAACAGATCATGTATTTCTGTTGCCGCTAAAAGAACAAGTACTAAAAATAGAAAAAAAAATAAGAGAAATATAACAAACGCATTTTGAATCCCCGTGCGAGATTCCGACTCACACTTGGCCGGTTTTCATTTTAATACGTTGAGTCGGCAATATGTTCGAGGTGACGGTTTCTAGATGTCGGCAAGCGTAACAGATTTACGATTTCAAGTGCCTTTACTTAGTACAAAAATGTCTAATGCGCCCTAAGAAATTTTCATAAAAAAAAAGTTTATTACGGAAACTGTAAAATAAAGTAGACACAACACTGTACTTACGCTAAGAACTTGGCTCCTTGCGGTTGCAATTCCAACAGTCTGGAGGCCAGTGCTTCTCCTTCCATCAATGGCGGAGGGGCGGCCGCAGGGGCCCGTCGTGTGGCCGCTCTGGAAATGTTCATTAAATATATATTGTTGAACATTTTCACACAACATAATCAACTCCACATTAAGTAACTATAAGCTTGTGCTGTGGCATCTATACAACTGATAGACATCTTACTAATATTATAAATGCGAAAGTTTGTGAGTGTGGATGTGTGGATGTTTGTTACTCTTTCACGCTCTAACGGCCGAACGGATCTGGCTGAAATTCGGTACAAGGGTAGATATAGGTCTGGAATAACACATTGACTTTTTATCCCAGGAATTTGTTACCACGGGCAGCGGAAACGGGAACAAAACTTGACGCGGGCGGAGCTGCGGGCGTCTGCTAGTATTTAAATATTTCTAAATAAGTATTCCTAAATAAAATACATAGAAAATACTCAAATATTTGGACAGTCGGTCACACTGCCGAATGCGCCACTGAGGCAGTCATTTAAACCTAAAAACAAATCCTCCTTGCTCCAAACGATTCACAATCTTTTGAAATTATACTTATAGTTGCGAGAGATCTCAAACAGCTATAAAACCTCTTCCTTTACGGTCAGCAACGAAAGTAATTAAGCATAACGAAACTATAGTTATTATGATCATAAAATAGTGATTGCAGTTCTTCATAATATTATTTCTTTACAATAAATCTCAATTGATTTGATACTGATACTTGACGTGATACTTGTAATGATAAGTTCAAAAGCAAATCAGTAGGTCTGTACCATTACGACAATAATACTGAATATTACTTATAATCTAACTGTAAAACTATAAATATAATAAGAAAATAGAAATCTATCTAAAATATAGTTTTGGGCATCAAGTAAGTTAATCGATGCCCAAAACATATTACCCTATTTCTGACTGTAACAAATAAATTGCTGATCTTCAAGACCCAACCGCGAGAGGTACACCTGCTCACTAACAGATGAGATCATGGCAAGGAGAAGCCGAATTCGAAGCACTCTGTCTGGGCAGAAAATTGTCTTAGGTCTACCTATAGCTTGGCAAAAAAGTAGAACATAATGGGGCGCCACTGGGTTGGCGTTTACTGGTTCATACGAAGAACTACTAATCAGTATCCAGTAGTCAATAAACGTATGAATCACCTAACGACAAAATGCACTTACCTGCAAGTGACTCTGGTAGGCGCTGCGCAGGCGGCGGGAGGCACTATGATACGCACTCCACCACGTCTCTTCGCCTTCATGGCGCCTCCCCGAGCGTCCACCACGAATGATACCAGGAACCTGTTCAAAAATATACATGGTTAAGTGGACAGCTTCTTGACACAGCTGACCGAAGGCCCAGTTAACGCTTTAAAAGTATAGAGTTTCTAAGTCAAATAATTGCTTATTGCAGTATTTTGCTTTATCTATTATAAGCTCACCAAATTGACAACGCCGCCCGTCTGATGGAAAGCCATGGAGACATTTGGGGGTCACTATCACAGTTGGCCGCCCTAAAAGTATTAGTTTATTGAACAATACCTGGCGCATGTTATCAACTCGGAATTGGGATGTGGTCCCTGAAGTTCCTAGCGCAGATTTTCAAGTAGGAACGGAATTACTGGACAATTAGAATTACTGGGTTATCAAAAAGGAAAAATAAAGACTATTTATGATAAAACTAGGTTCATTAAACCATTGAACTTTCCGTTTTCTTGATGGAACTTCATCAGTAAGTTTACCTGTGCATGCCATAGACGAAGATGATTCTTTCTATTTCAGCAACTCCCACAGCAGTCAACGACTATTTAAATTGGTGTGTGGCCATCATTTGGTTAGCTATAAAGAACCTGTTCGTTCATTTCTGTACTTCTCTATTCCTTTGAATTAAAGTTATAATAATGATTGCTTTATTTGCTAGAATATTGTATCAATAATATACAGATTCTGTCACAAGTCTCGTACTTCTCCATTCTAGAAATTTCTATTAAAGCGGCACAATGTTATTTTTACACATTTATGTTTGGCTGAAATATAAGTTTGCCTATAAATCAAGCATAATAGGTCACTCCCGTAAGACAATCCCGAATTCTTCAAGCGGTGCGTGAAGAGGCACATCACAGGGCCGCCAACTTGAAGACCACTGTCAGAAGTATTACGGACTGTGAGAGTGGCCCCCAATCGCTAGATGCGCCACGGCTTTCCATCATCAGCTGGCGACGTCAATTTGGCGAGCTAACTTTGAAAAAATAAGAGGCATAAGGCAACAGGCAATTCACATACCCGATGTCCAGCGGCTGCCTGTCGATCGTAGCCACTTTCTTGTCATTGTTGCTGGGCCACAGATGGCCATCAGTGACGGTATCTTCTAGGGGCTTAGCCCGGTGTAAAGTGCCCGCCTCGCTGTTCATGTATCTGTATTGCTGCTGCTGTTGGATTGGACACTCGACTTCGCCTGCAATAGAATGAAGAGTATAAATTAGCAAAGAGTGCATTGATTTGAGCATTTAAAAAAAATATTACCTTGGCTTGAAAATCAGTCAAGACAGTAGGGAACATAAAAATGTGACCTTCTAACATTAAGAGGAAGTCACATTGTGATTGGATAAAGTGTATGACGTAATAATTACGTCATCGTTAATGCTACGATATCCCGTCACCAATTTCATTGGACTTTACGTTGGCGGTTGACTAAGTACCGTTTATGCCCCCCACTACGAAATTATGTTACAGGTAGAGGAAGGGAAAAAAAAATATGCAACTATTTTCCAATAGAAACACGCGAGGCGGGTATCTGCCGCGGGTCCATGTGTGACTAAACGAAGGCCCTAATATGTGATGAGCGATGTCTTCGAAGTCTAAATCAGCCTTAACAACAAGTGGTGCTGAGTCTGTTGATTAACGGACGAGGTCATGTGAAGAGAAGGGAAACTGGAATCAATATCCTGTGCCAACGAGATAGGCCAGCGTGGTACAATCAGACTAAACAACACTCCGCAACCACAGCGTGAAGAGGTTTGTGTTCAGCATTGGACGGTACAGGGCTAATTTGAATTGTGATAAATATTAATAAATAAGTATTGATTAGGTCATAAGGATTTTCTTATGGAACTGGTAGTGATCACTGCGTAAGTCAGTCATCCATCACCATCTAAGTGCTAACCTCTGTAAAGTCCGAGAGCTCCGCATAAATTTTAGAGGCTGGAAAGGACCAAGAGTTAAGGCTCATTTTAGCTCTGAGCTCGTAGCTCAGTAGCTTTTTGAAAGTTTTTGAAAGCCCACAAAGACACAAAGATCTTTAAATTTTATGAAGTGGATATTAGTCGAATAGTTTCGAACTTTTAGAAGTTGTTCTTTTGACCCACTTCAAAAAGTTCGAAGCTATTTACGAGCTGCCCAGACATAGTGCTTTAAGAGTGAAATATGAAGACGCCTGGTTAACTCACCTCCTTCGTCTTCCGAGTCACTCATGAACGTGTCTTGCATTAGCTCTGGCGCAGCAACGCGATATTTGCCTTCCAAACCACCTGTAACAAGACAAAAATACGTATTAATAAACAGGAGTCGCTAAATGTGTGGCACATATTAGAAGAAAACTGGGTCGATTGTTTTAATTTCTTCTTTCTCTACATACTGTCTACTTTTTGACATATTATTCTTTCTAAGTTCTCAATTGTTTCTAAACCCTACGTTACCTACGGATTTTGTCCAAGCCAGCCTATTCTGCAAGTGGTTCATCAATTTCTTGAAAACCTATGTACACCGTTTTTTGGAAATCCTGTGCAAAACTAGTTCAAAATTGGAGCACACCCTTCTTTCACAACATCTTCCATAGTTAGGTCTATAATTTTGCTTATCAAAATTCGTTACATGCTAAAGTGAATATTTAAAAGGTGGTTAGAATCTTTGTGAAATTAAAACGGAAGCCCCATTACTCTTCACGAATAACTTCAAGATAAATTATTATAATCGTGCAAAAAAGACAACGTATTTACTAAATTGCTAGTAAACCTAACATCAACCATTATATAGACAGTCATTATGAACAATGTACATAATGTTGCCAAAAATTGCGTTACATGGACAATATCAGGTAATAGACACGACGCACGCCCAACAGAGGGTATCAAATCGGCAGATGATGATGATAACCTTTCAGAGAAAGAGGTCCAGATATGACTCCATTAATGGACTCATACTTATAGAATACGGGACTTCACGCGAAATACTTTTTATTTACATCAAAGACAATATAACTCTACAGACAGCGGCAGCGCTTTAACAGGGTTACGAATCCGTAGACCATTAGCACGGATTCGGATCGTGCCAATGCGGCTGGCCCGCCCTGGGGCCTTACTCTGGACTTTAATTCCGATCGATCGACATTGGAATTTTGATGTTTCGTACTCTTGAATTCAATACTAGCGCAATATTATTATAGAATTGCGTGGCCGTATTGGGAACTAAATGGGATTGGAATTGCTCAATCGCCCCCCATTTCGCTACTCTTTAGTACATTTGACATCCGTCTATTGCTGTAGAATTGTGTTTATTATTGTTTATTGATTAGGATTTTCTCAATAACAAAAGTGCTACTTCGTAGATATTGTTTTACGTTTTGAGTGGTAGTAATAACAATTATAGCGGTTAATATGGTGCGTTTAGTACTAATGAACAATTTTTTACATAATTACAGGCAGCTATTCTGTCACTATGTCTCTCTCGTTCTTTCCTAGCTAAATTCACATATGCGCTGCCTAGGTTATATTGTCTTGACTTAGATACACTGACGTTTCGGACACGTTGCAGCGCCCGTGGTCGCGGTTGGACCATGAAAACTAAGTATGAGTGTTAAAAACCGCGGTAGTTAAAAAGAAAATCCATAAATGGATTTGTTCAAAAAATTACCATTGGGATAATTCATTCGTAAGCATTGAGGTACTCAATACCAAAGAAAACAAATCAAACAATACTTTGTATGAATGGATGTACGGTCTCATAACTTTCCAGAGAAAGTGCGCGCATAGTGAGGAAGTAGTCGACCCATATGTGTATGGGTTTAGGCGAGGCGAGGTGACGCCTTCGTGCATACGAAATGGTTTGAAACGACATCAATATACAATGTTAGCCACTTCTTTTTAGTGTGCCCATTTAGTTTAATATAGTTTATTTCATATTATAAATAACGCAGAGATATTTCATTTACTTTTCAGAAAAGACTTTGAAGCTATAGAGCAAATTTAGGTGTTTAATTAATGGTTTTAAAGACGTTTCTGACCATGGTCAACATCCATTCAGCCACTATTTAGGCGACGATATACCTAAATATCTTAGCAGGACCCCGATTTTTATTTTTTTTAACGTTAGGAAAATCTTACATGGATGCTAACGCCGGACTCCTACAGACTAAAATCCAGACGTTTCAATGCCTACCGTTGGGAGCCCCGGGTAAGCCCTTGAAAGGATGACCTCAGAGGTTAGCAGGCCCCTTGAGCCACACATTCAGATACATTACAGGCATACATAGTATTGTATATTATTTTAATGGCATACGAAAATCGTTTTCATTGTTCCGTTCGGTAATGTATTTTGTATTTAAATTACAAATCTCAATATGTAGAAATGTCCTCGTCAAATGGTAGACTGGCGTGTCAATATCCACTTGCATTTTGAGAATCGTAATTTACATTTTACAGTTAAGGTCAATGACTTTATCGTGAATGACAGAATATGTATCTGACATGCTGACCCTACAGTTTGACAGCTAAATTCATTGGCAGTTTGGGAGGGAACTAATGGTTTAGGAAGGCTATGATAAGATGAATATTTATGTTAACCATTGTTTGATTTTCAGTTAGAAGGTACTAGTAGAACCTCCTCTTTTATCTGGCCACACACAGCCTTAAATGACTTTGGGTTGAAGCCTTATAGTTAGTAGGTTGGAAACAGTTCTAAAGTGTAACATCTAAGTTAATAGGAAATAATTGTTTGTTTGCATCGAATAGGTTTCGAAACTACTACTACGGACCGATTTGAAAAATTCTTTCACTGTCGAGAAGCTTCTTTATCCCCGGTCTACATAGGCTATATTTTATTCTCGTATTCCCACGGGAACGGGAGCTACGCGGGTGAAACCGCGTGACGTCCGCTAGTATCTGAAAAAACTTTCAAGCTAGATGGTAGTATAGTACCTAGTTTGTTCTATATTTATAAAAGATTTTCTTCAGTAGTTATATATCCGATAATAAAAAGTGGCACAACCGTAATGCCTTGTGCTATTTTAGGTCAGTTGTTTTACGAGCGTGTATATTACAGTTTTACATAAATCATTAGGTATACTGTCGCCATGTGTAATACGTTATTTGTCACTCGCCATGAGGAGAAATGGTATCAAACTCTGAATTTGTTGCCAAATCAGAACATACCTAATTCCTTTTTTAATGGTCGACATAAAATGTCATTGATATGGCTTGGGAGTAATGTTTACGATTGAGAGATAGCGTATTCGAATACCGGTCACATGTTGTCAATCCACTGCTAAAAATTGTAAATTAAAAAGTATTCAAAAAGGATCTCATGGATTGTTTATACTGTTGATTGATGGCACTTGGTGGAACCTGCTGCAGATATTGAATAACGCCACTTGCACTGTTCCACAATATTAATATTGTCGAACAGTACAAGTGGTGTTATTTAATATGACCTCATGTGGTTGGGCGATTAGACAGCAGTCGCTACCAACTATGCTGAAAATAAACGGCCTAAACTGAAGCTTTGGCTCCAAGTCCAGATAAGACTTCGATTCAACTAGAAAAACGCGAAGTTGGGAAAGAATTATCAGGCATAACTCCTCCAACGCACATCGGTGCCGGCTTATAACTCCTGATAATTCTTTACCCCATTATTAGGGAATGCAATCCCGCAACAAGATTGTAATCCCGGTATTTGCGGGATCCCGCATATTTCTGAAAGTCGTTGAGAAAAGAATAGAATTTTGTATCATACATCCATCTAGAACTGAACAATAGTCATCCTCTTAATCCTCGTAGGGGTAGGCAGGACGAGGCACATGGAAATTATTAGAAGCGCAGAAAACATAGCATGTCAAAATTCTTGTCTGCCAAACGACTCCTAACTTCACATGTCAGATAGCCAGCAAGCAATGTACGAGATAATTGAATACTTTTATAGTACAAGAAAAGTCAAATCTCCCTGATTAAATCACTAAAATCAAATAAGTACTGGATCAGACAGCGTTGTGTGAAATGTCCGCGAATATTTATTATTATTTATTATTATTAAGTACGTTATTAGGTTATACATACATATGTTACGTCACAATTACAAAAAGCTTTCTCAATCCGAATCAGTTTGTGCGTTTCCAGTTACAGAATAACACATGGCGTTTACCTTTGCACAATCCCGCTAATCCCGCGGGATCCCGCAGGATTACGTGCGGGATTGATCCCGCAAAAATACTGCGGGATCCCGGTATTTCGGGATCCCGGTATCCCGGTATTGCATTCCCTACCCATTATTCATCCCTCTTTCTCATTATGAATGAGAAAGAGGGATGAATAATGGGATTGGAAACTTCGTACACGACATAAATTTAGTCTTTCTCATTCATAACGAGAAAGAGGGATGAATAATGGGATTGGAAACTTCGTACACGACATAAATTTAGTGTAAAATTAACCAGCTAGTTTTAGACACGTTCATTGCTTATGGAACTTTAAGGGCGTATTAAAGCCAATCTCCTTCAGAAAGTCGCCATAAGGTTTTTCTTTAAAAAATCTTGAAAACCAATGAAAAGAAATATCGACCTAGTTTATCCGTCAATGTCCACCCTCAGTAAGATACAAATCAAGTCATAACCAACCTTGATTCGTGATTCAGTCGCATAACTGTCTGCAATGGCGTCATGAAGCGTTGTATTGAATGCACTAATTTGATTAGGTATTGCTGCGTAGTACGAGTATTTACACGGTGTATGATAATTGGATAGACATTTGTGTAACAAAGTTAGGGGTCGTCCATTAATCGCGTGAGGTTTTTTTGGGCATTTTTTGGACCCCCCCTCCCCCTTGGTGATATTTGGTGAGGTTTCAGATTACCCCTCCCCCCCTGGGCCGAATCACGTGTATTTTTAGTAAATACAAAGTCTTGTAGAAGTCTCTATTGTTATTATCTATCCAAACTTCTAGCTAATCCGCGCAACTTCGTTTGCGTCACATAATAGAGACAGATATGGTATTAATATTTTAATATATTTCCCGTTGCATTTACTCCCATCGTGTTGCTATATAATGTTCATTATTTTGGAGCTAATAATGAAGGTGTCAGTTTGTCAAGCTTAAAATCTTACGTTGGTTTGATCGCAGTTGGCTAAATAGAAGCGAAGTTATGAACAAAAGTACAATAATAAAGGTTGAATTTTCATGCGATCATTATGCTTTTGGTCACGACTATCGATATCCACGTGGACTGAGCTGCGTTTTTTTTTGTTACGGGGGGAATGCGGTTTGGCACCATTATCCTAGCTGCGGGGGCAGCCGGGATGGTGTGTGGAGGAGCTTTTTACTGGACATTCTATCTATGTAACTTCCATTACATCCGATACTGAAGCTAAAATAGTTTTTTTTAATACAGTTGCTCAAAAAGTGGCGTATTACAGGGACGTATAGCGTTCGGGATGTGGGCTATTACACACTCGTGCTTTTTCTTTTCCATTCTCGCTCTCGTGCGTTTTCTTTCCCAATTGTCAAAATAATGTCTGTGATTCATGCAAATATTTTAATTCCGACTGTTTACCCTCGCCTTCGGCTCGGGTCAACACCTGTCGTAACTCGTTGTAATAACAGAAATCCCACACTTGTATCGAAAACTACTATTTTGTGTCTTTCTGTATCATGCCAAAACTATAGCTAGTACCATTTTAAACGATACTGACATAATTTGAGATTATTATTGAACGGATTGAAGCCGATGTTCTGCTCGGTTCCTTTGGAAGACACGATGAAAAACAAAATGATTTTTGGTGTTGTGATCAACGCATAGGTATTCCGATTTCAATTAATTTCTGATGTAAGAAAGGAATTAAGTGCTTTATGAATTTATTATTCCATACAAGTTTTAATATATTGTAGGTTTTGTTGTTCAGAAATTACAATGATCTCAAATTCAGGGTTGTAAAGTTGCAGTTCAAAATAAATACACGTGATATCTCACTACACCCCCCACCCCCCCTGGTGATGTTTCGTGATTTTTGTCAGACCCCCTCCCCCCCCTTTCGAGCCTCACGTGATTAATGGACGACCCCTTAACATTTGTGTAAAATAAACGTGTAAAAATAGGGTGGAAAGAGCCACACCAAGATAAGGCCTTAGCGAACTCTCCTACTAGCAGGAGAGTCACCTACCTACTGACAAACAAAATATGGTACCAATTACGAGAATCGTCAATGAAGATAGGTATTTCAAAATTTAATAAAAGCGAGAACCCCAGTTATGGCGTGGAGGTAGAAATATCACTCTCCATCTCCAATCCATCCGTAAAAGACGTCCAAGGTAATATGATAACTTAAAACTCTAAATAAGTAAATCCCTATAACAAGCTGTCTGACCAGCGTGGTATACCTAAAACGAAAACTCTAAATGGATTGCCTGATCTTTGTGACCTATGAGAAACCAGAACTTCTAGAATTCTATGCTAAAGACAATTGTGAGAATTGCTGAACGATTTGTTGTCAAAGGGCTCTTGCAAGTTTTGCAACGCGGCTTTTGCGGAACTAGTCAAGATATCCTAAAGAACATACAAAAACTGCATTTAAAATATATGAATAATGCCGTCAAGAGATAAATAATTCATAAAACGTGATCACCATGACGTCATTTCTAAGGAACGTATTAACAACAGATACTACGTCTAATTTAATTTTCATTGAGATCATCATTATACCAATTATACTAATTAAAATTAACATCTTTGATAAATGAAATGTTGTTTTAAATGAACGAACGTGATTCAGTAGGTAGTTGGAAATATGAATTATGAATTATTATTACCTACATTTTATCATCATTCATAACCATTTCAAACGACCAAATAACAACAACAAACAAATAACAAACACTTAACAAATCATCGTAAAGTCAAAAACGAGATAGGAAGATCCTGATGGAAGAGAAAATGGCTAGGCTCTGTAAATCAATTTTACTGATTCGAAAAACAATGTGAACAGTTGTGTTGTGAATATGGCAGACTGATCGCATCTTAGATCTACTATATTTCATGTAGTATAAATCCCTAAGACCCTCACCCAATCAAAAATCATGGCTGAATGTGTAAAAACTCATCAATACAGAACAGTTGCGTCATTTTTGACGCAACTGTTCTGTACATTTTTTCAGGACAACAAAATATTAGCCAAACAACTTCATGAATCGAAATGAAATGCCTGAAAAAACGCTCAAAACCCAATTAATTCCCTGGCCTGAAACCAAAGCTGGCCATCATCAACGACGTTATTAAGATATCAAATAAGTTACCCAACGTGGTTACAACATCAAGAAAAACCAATAATTGCCAATTGTACCCAAAGGGCAATTCCATCAGCTGTCTCGATGACAATTCGTGAAGTCAGAAGTCAGGTGACCAGTGGAAGTCAATTAGTTGGCCTCGGTGCTCACCCACGCGTGCCCAGTTCCGCCGTTTCGCGGTGGATGCACAAAGCGTGCTCGTACGCAGTCGCGTGCGATAGATCGACGATTATGTAACAGGCCAATGAATTATTCGACTGAGGCACGCGTATACGCATCTCCTTCATTGAGTAATTACCTACAGATGGTCATTTGCGGAATGGTTGATTCAATATTTGCAATTAGGTACTGTCTTCCTATGCCAATATGACCTAGCAGTTAAAGGCGTGAATCAGTGAGTTGGAAGTTCAATTCTCACTCATAGTATTATTTTTGCAGTGACTCATTGTCTGGTCTACCCTGTTACCAAGTTAAGACGAGGCGGACTACTGCGGTCGTTTTGTAAGTAGTCTACCTCCTTCCGAGAGTCAGGATCCACACTGGAAGTCAGCGCTAATCACAGAAATCATAATAATATCTGTGGCGCTAATGCATTCCACCGCGTAAAAAGCCATCTGACATGTCATCAGCTATGAAAAAAATCTACATTTTAAGCTATTAATGACAGCACCTATCACAACAAATTTCAGTTCAAACGATTATTATTTTATTGTATTTATATTACGCAAAGCCCAGTATTCAATGGGAAAACAAAAGGGAATATGACGGGCCATTAACTAAAGATATTACCAACATCACCATAATAAATATGACCTAGTAATGATGTCATAGAAAGTTACCAGTGTACTAGCGAACCCCACCCTCTCCGATACAAAAATAGACACTTACGCATAAGTTATTTAAGACTTAGAGCGATTTGTAATCAATATTCGGGCTGACCTTATAAAAAAATATAGTTCTCGGCCCAACCCTGAGTTCGTCTAAGGAATCACCGTTTTCTTGGCTCCACCCAAATGGCGATTAGCTTTGAAAATTACAGCTGATATCGATATCAAATGGGAAAAAAGTAAAAATTGACACTGCTTTTCCTCAGGGCCGTAGTTGATGGATAAATGAAATCGGTCAAGGAATCTTGTTAGATTTTAAACCTAATTGTCTCTGTCTGTAATATCTCTACCCATTACGTGGGACAGAAATATGACAAATTTGATGAAAATCGGTTAAGAAATGAGCTTTCTAGACCTGAACTGACATACACACAAATATAAGGATTAAAGCATCGTCCATACTGTCGAATCGGAGACTCTCGTTCGCTTCGCTCGCTCGGTCAATAATATATTATCCAACCCTCAAATACGGCGCAGTTTGGCAGTAGAAGAATTAACTACAGCTTTGACGATTCTTCCAAAATCAGTCTCATCAGAAGTCAATTCAACTTGAAAATAGCAAAGAAGGAATTATTAGAAAAATAAGTATTACCAATATCAGAGAAGAAAAAGCTTATTTAGCTGATCCTAGTATAATATTTACTGTCGTAACAGCTTCCTGAGGATCGTAATTTCAGGATCATTTTCACACACTGCAGGAACTTATAAGCAGTTTCGTATTTTCTGCTAGCAACTGTATGCTGCTTTTCAAAATGAGTTTTATGGACACTATCTCTTGATTGGTTCCGGTTGAGTTCTATTGCTGGCTACCGGAAATACGCAATATTAACAGTACCTATTACCACACTAAATCACTGTTTTGTAACGCACATGTATTTATTTACGATACAATTAGATCTAAGTGCTGTGGGGATATTTTATAGCTTTGAATCAGATGATGAGTACCTATGTGTGTTCTAAAAATATCGTGTGAGTTGACCTTGAATCAGATGTATCTAAGAATTAAAGTTTGTACGTATTTAATGTACTCGTAGTTCTCTTCATTTGTCAATTTTGCTATCCAAGTGTTTGCAAGTGTGCTTAATAAAACATGATAAAAAAATAAATTTACGCTCGAATTGAGTAACCTCCTCCTTTTTTTAAGTCGGTTAAAAAGTGAACTACCGCACTCTCTACTTGAGTTTTAATTCTTGCTCTACAAAGTAAAGCGAACCTTCAAGATCTCCAGTTGGCGCCCACCGACTGACTCGGTTTTCAGGCAAGTCTCCTTCAACAAAGTCGAAAAAATGGTCTCACTTGTTATCAAGCTTATCCCAGGTGTAGAGATTAGGTCTACTCATCATTTGATGGGCATCTTGTAGTCCACTGCCGAATACAGTCAATACTGGCCTCTATGAATTTTTCATCAATGTGCCATAAAAATATTATAAAGAGGAAAGATTTGTTTTTTGTTTGTTTGAAAAGAATAGGTTCCGGAACTACTGGACCGATTTGAAAAATTCTTTCACTGTAGGAAAGCTACACTCTTTGCCTATATTTTATTGCCGTATTCCCACGGGAACGGGAACTACGCGGGTGAAACAGCGTGACGTCCGCTAGTGTGCCATAATTTTGGGGTGGTTGGTCTTTAATATACTTCGCTGCCCAGACGAGTTTACGTTCCTACCCAGTATTTCTTCACTTTGTTCATTTTATTGTTTAAGAAGTTGTATATTACACAATATGAAAAGACTTTAAAACAGACGCCCATTGTACTATTTCTTTGTATGTGTTGTTTTTATGTGTTTACTTAAGAAAGAGTTAACTGCACTGCAATTGTAAACTACAGGTTATTTCTTGATGTGTTTTAAATCTGTAATCCATCGTACAATACTTGCTCACTATTTTCATACTTTAACTAAGGTAGCAGACAAGCTTACCCACCTGATGGAAGACTTGTCTCTTGATCACTTTGTCAAATTAATTTTGATACTCAATAGTAAACTTTAGACGGGTCTCTTTCTTCTTCTTTGTTGAGTGTATTGGACATAATAGTCAAGTCATTTAGTTTGACTTTGATTAAGTCGAGAGGTGAAACCGGTGTAACCGTTTTTAATATCTCTTTCTTTATTTTAACGTCTTGCTAGTCGCTGCCAAATGCCACCTGAGTTTGAAGCCTACGGTTCACTTTTCATGGATGTTAGAAGCCTTCGATCAATAGTTAGGGGCAGCTATGACTCTTCAGGTAGGCATTGTTAGGGGTGGGAGTGATTGCCGTCTTATTCGCGCCATTTTGACCAAATTACGCTAATGGAAGCTGGTGTTATTGGATTTAGACAACTTATCGATTTATAAACGCACTAGATGATGCTCGCGGCTTCAACCGCGTGAAATTCGATACCCGTTCCCGCTTCCCGTGGGAACATATTCTCAAGACGAAAAGTAGCCTATGTGTTATTCCAGACGATAAGCTATCTCTGTAAGATATTTCAGCCCAATCCGTTCGGTAAACATACAAACATCTTCACAAACTTTCACTTTTATAATATTAGTAGGATACATAGAATAACAAGTATCCCAACTGCGAAGTAAACAGGATTACACAATTATTTGTCCCTACCAGTGATTGAAACAGACAACACAGGTAACGACACTTACATAGACACTACCAAAGCACCACCGAGGGAGTCAAAAATAAACATTCGGTAGATAAAACCATTGATGGATCGAAACCAGTGAAACAAGTGTAGAAACACGTTCGGATTTGACAGGAGGATTATGGCGGAATAAGCCTCTCTAACAATGACGAAAAATAGGTCGTGTCACCGCTTTCCAAGCCCAGCAAAGTGGCTTTCTAGCTGCATAATAGAAATGATGTTTGCATAACAGATTTCACACTAACATCGAGCTGGTCAAGGAGAGCCATATATCGGAACCTTCCTTTGCCGAGTCACACTGACACCTAAGGTTTATCGTGGTGGAATACCGTGGTTGATTAGTGGTAGTGATTAATCTGGCCATTTTCGGGATGGGAGTGCCCTACACCTGTGACCCTTCCAAAATGCCTACCTAGAGGCATGTGAACAGCTTCCATCATTTACAAAGACAACAAACTCGGATAGTAGTCAATGTCATCTTTCCAAATAGCATGTATGATATCAGAATGCAAGACAAAATGACTCCAAACCAATTGTTTCTCGCATTAAAGAATCCGTTCCACTAATAAGGGTGATGATCACCACCTACGTAGGTGTTTAAGTGTTTTTGCTCAAGGTAGTCTTACAGCTGACATCACCGCTAAAAAAATATCGGTTTATACAGTCATTTGCTATAACGTTGTACCTAATATGCATACTGATGAGGCAAGAAAATTTATCTTGGATTGTTTATGCAGTTAATAAGTTTTAATGGATGACTGTTTAAACACCTACAGAATAATGTGGACAAGACTCAATCAGCTAATGGTGGCTGACCGCGAAATGATGTCATCTGTGAAAAGCTTGAAGTTGGACCGAGGAGTCGAAAAGAAAACATTCTTCTGAGATCATGTAGAAGTTGCGCCGCATTTTTTGGTTTCAGAGAACGAGTCGTGTACAGTAACCATCTATCAAATGCCGGTGCATTTCAGAACCCTTGCGTAAAAGCTGTATGTATCTGATATAGGTCATGGCCATGGTTTATCTTTTAGAAATTCTATCCGAAAGCTAGCCCTGGAAAGCTTCAGAGAATATATTCTTTTATACAAACACAGACGAGAAATCTATGTCTCGTCACCTGCTTCTAAAATCCACCATTCATTTCATGCTTCAGAATGAACAAACTCGCACAACTCCAGAATGCATCAACACGTAAGTGACAGAATATCTTTTGGTTGGACCGGGTTATTGAAAATAATAGATTTAGTTGGTTGCCGCCGAAGCCGTAGAAGAATAAAGTTTCCAATACTGAACTAAATATGGATTAATGTCAAGTTCTTTTAAATTTGAAGTAGAGGCCACTTCAAATTTAAAAGTACTGTCACGAAACCTTTACACAAAATGATCAGGTAATGTATCTCCCATGTGCTAGGCGCTAGCGAGCATCAATTAACAAGTATTTAGGTTAGGAAACATTAATTAAGCGTGTAGTGCGTTAATACAGGGAGCAGTCAACTCGGGGTCAAATATTTTCAAAGTACCTACTGCACAATGTGGCATTCAATGGCCAGTGTAGAAAGAACTCAGCAAATATAACAATGTTGTATTTATTAATTTCCTCTATGTGGGTTCTACCTTATTGGTTCTATTTGTTTTCACTCCGATATATACATTTCCATTGCCGAAGCGATTCCCAGAGGTTTTCGCAAAGGTTGAAGGTAAACTTAATTACAGGAAAGCATTTCTTCAAAGCGTTATTTGTGCTTTAGGTACCGATTGGTATATTATTCGAGATGAATGTTGTGGCCAGATGGCCAGACGTCTCTCAAATATTTGGGAGACGTCTATGCCCAGCAGTGCCAAACTTAACGCGAAGATTTTGTTCCAGAAAATAAGGCTACAGATTTCTCAAGATGGTGATATCTACCACATTCGTAGAGGGAAACTCTTTCCAGTCTGCAAATGATATCCTGAACCTTAGGAGATTCGAGCAGAGCCGAAAAGTTCGACTCATAATTTTGTAAGCTATTAATTTGATAGGGGAAATGATATTGGGTAATACTAAAGTTGAACTTGATAGTTTTGCGTGGTTGCTTAATGACAATAATCTTTATTCCTGATCAAATAGGCAATCCTCATCACTTCTTGTTACGATGCAAATAGCAAATAGTCTTCATTGTATGGTCATTGTGACGAGCATAGGAGTGGTTCAATTTCAGCCAGTTCATTGAAGTCCATAATATGATGAATGCCGACTATTGCCGACCTTCAATTTATGCAATTGTGATTGCATTCCATTTAAGCTCTGCTTCATTTAGTTCAGTTTATAAGAGAGAGATAACCGGATCTTTTCTTCTATTTATAGGGAAGGTACTTTCAAGAAGCAAGTGAGGTGTGTATGGACCGTGCCGTGTGGCGCTCGGTTCTCTTCTGCCTACCTCGCAAGGGATTTGGCGTGAAGATAGTAGTAGTAGTAGTACTACTTTCCTAAGAGTCTGCCGTTCCCGAAATATGCATAACATTTAGATTGCCTTAAGTTTTGACTTACTCAGAACGTATTTGTAATCTAGAAAATAATTTACATATTGTGGAAAAAAATGCGTTATGAATTTTATTATGATGAATGCCGACCTTCAATTTATGCAATTGTGATTGCATTTCGTTGAAGCTCTGCTTTATTAAGTTCAGTTTATAAGGGAGAGATAACCGGATCTTTTCTTCTATTGATAGGGTACTTCCGTTAGAGTCTACCGTTTCCGAAATATGCATAACATTTAGATTGCCTTAAGTTGTGACTTACTCAGAACGTGTTTCTAATCTAGAAAATAATTTATATATTTAGGTAAAGAATTGCGTTATGAATTTGGAAAAATGACCAAATCTTTTTAGCTGTTCATTATCTGCGTTACAAAATTAGGTAGATAATAAAATTTATTAGGGATGTATTACAGAACGTGTCTGAAAACTAAACAACTCTTTGAGGGTTTCTACCTTAGGAGAAAGCTGTTTCTTGAGTACCTACTCAAGAAACAGCTTCTATTTGCTATTTAATCAATCAAATGAGTTTATGGCAGTCCACTGCTGCTTCTTTAATATACTCAGAAGATCCATTTAGGTACATTAGATTCTAGGCGAGGTCGCAGTGGTAGCCGTAGGTCTGTTGGGAGTCCGGGGACATCTTTCCGAGGGCTTACCCGGGGCTCCCAACCATAGGCTGTTGGGCGTTACGTGAGGTTTTTTAGTCGGTAGGAGTCCAGGATAGCATCCATGATGGATTTTCCCTCACGTTAAAAAAAAAGTACATTGGATTTTCAACGAGATTATTATGTAGCATGTCATCCAATCCAGGTTGGTTCTTTTTATAGCCACGCAACGCAATAACTACGATGAAGCCTAACACAGTTAGCTATAATATCACCCTATACAAGAAAACACATAAAGGTAATTGTATACATCGTAAACATTCACATGACGATTGACATGTTGGTTTTATTGTTGAAAATCATTCCATTGTCACATCTGATCGTATATCTATGTGCTGTTGATTACGGTTGGGGTGCCTACGTCACTGACCCTTATAATATACTAATGGTTGCGTTTGACAAGTGAAGGTTTGATATTTTTATGATTAGAAATCAAAAGGGTTAGAAAAAATGTACTTATTCGCATTTTGTACCTTATTTTTTCAACGCGAGGAAATTCCTACATAGACGTTATGCCGGACTCCTACCGCCTAAAAATAAAAATCACACTTACGCTGCCTAAGAGCCTATGGTTGGGAGCCCCGGGTAAGCCCTCGGAAGGATACCCCAGGTTCATATTTGTGCCCTTAAATTTGTTTAATTCGATTTGCATAAATGATTATGTCACAATTATATTTATTTTCCAGCTCTAAACTAAACAGTTAAATATCAAAGTAGTTATACTTCAAAGTAAACAATAACAACAGGAATATCAAAATGTATTCATGCTGTTTATAAGCAGCAAAATATACACAGACAGGATGCAGTCCTATGAGCAGAATAAGTGAACAAAAACCCTTCCGCCGGACCTTACAAAGCTATGATAATTATAGTTTACTATAAAGCATGATGACAACAACGGTATCTCCTCAATGTGATGGCTTCCTTTCGTCTCAAGTCAATTTTGGAGTGTATAGCCGTCTGGCTATACACTCCAAAAATTGAAAACATAAAGCCACTGTATGTACAGGTTTGAATTTTCTGTCATATTATGCGTCTGCATAATATGACAGAAAATTCAAACCTGCACATACAGTGCCTGTACATTGAAAATATTAAAAAAAAAACTCGCTGGGTGTTCAACATAAGATACCGAAGCCGAAAATATAGTTAGAATTTTTTTTGTCTGTTTGTCGGTTTGTCTGTTTGTCTGTTTGCTTTGCTTTGTCCGGAAGGATCTCGAAAAGTACTCAATACATTTGATTCAAATTTTGCACAAATTTTAACTACGGGTAGGATCTTCAAATAGGCTATATATTATCACGCTACACATCCTAGGGGCTAAGCAGAGAGCAATCAAATCGGCATTATAACATAATTTTCACGCGTACGAAGTCGCGTACGTAGTAACTATTTAGTAATCTGTGGTCGCGGGCAGCAGCTAGTAGGTACCTATATAAAGTGATAGTGGGGTGTAATGAATTAAGTCTTACCGAGATCATTGGGACCACGTCAGAGTCACTTGCAAGGATGCACCACTGCACCTACTGGCTAAAGCTTCCTTCACACTGCTCGCGAAGTTGAACGAACTTCCTCGCTGAGGAAGTCGAGGCGAGGTAATATTTTGACGAAGTAAGCCGAAGTGCCTCTCTACACTATCGTATTCGTCCAACTTTGCGAGTAGTGTGGAGGAAGCTTAACGGTCATGGCGAGGAGAAGGAACCATAAAGAAACGCGACCAGTACAAGGTCATAGGTCGTGTAATTCTTTGGAAGGAACACTGGAATCAAAACACTGTACCAACCTTCTAAGCAGCGAGGTACAGTAAGGCCAGTCGTCCTTCCAAGATGATTGGATGAGAGACTTACGTCCAGTCCACTAATTCAGTGGACTGCAGTAGGCTGATATCAAGATTTTTTTGTTAGTTTATATGCGAAAACCATTTGATTAAGTCTTCTAAAGATATCTTTAAAATCTAAACGAATGATTTTTTTAAAATCGTATTTTATTAAGGTTTCTTCTATGAAAGGTCAATTTGCGTTTTTTATTGACATTAATCGTACAATATTTGTGTACTATGTTAATGTAAATATCATTAAAATCAAGTTAGATTAACAAGGTAAACAAAGTGATGTGACACCATAACGTTAGCATATTACATAACGGTTGTGTAAACTGGCTTTAAGCCGTATTTCCTTAGCTTAGATAAAATAAGCCACGTTGTCTATGTGACATCTCGTTTTTTTTATTTATTTTTAGCACACAAAGGCACGTCATAAATTCGTAATGAGATCGTCATTCGGCCTGATAATGAACATAAAATGATGTTTAGATAGGTAAGGGCATTGATTATGACGTGAAAGCTAAGATACTTTCAGGTGTGGTGAACAGGTTCAGGTTCCGCCCTCGGAAAAGTGGACACAATCATAAAGCAAACCGATTGAAAAACTATTTATAATATTAATAGTATAATTAGTTTTTGTATTCGAAGTAGGAATATAAATATTATTCAAACTTTTAAGTTCGTGTGATCATTTTTTTCTGTAAATTATTCTATTCTCTTTCAGACCATTCTTTTTCACATAACAACATATTTTATCGCATATAATTCGTTTATTATACATTTATTACCGAAAAACATCGCATATTTGCGCATACATGAATACATCAAGCCGTGTTTGTGTGGTACAACTGACCAGATGGATGCTTTCGTACCACGGTCCACGGTCACTCATCTGTATCCTAAATGCGGTAACGATGATGTAAACGAAAACACTCAGGTAGCCTTGACTGGTAAATTCAGGGCCTCACTTTATATTATGCCATTAACCGTGGGTAACAACGTTTTAGTACTAAACGAGTTTTTTTTATATGAAGCTCTGGTTTCGATCTCATAAATTTTATGCTTATGGTTAAAATAATGTAAATAAATCGAAATAGCATTGACAGCAAAACATTCGGCCTCTTTTGACGAGTGGTTCTAAATTTGAATTATGACTTACGGCTTTGATATTGCTTCCAAACATATTAAAAAAAAAGTTTTGCGAAGAGAGTGAAATTCTATTTCTGAATTTTAGTTGTTTAATTTCCGAAAACATGGTTTTCTAACAGATTAATCCCGGAGTGTGCCTTGGGTTTCGTAATTACGGATTATGTAGAACGTAAACATTGTGTATGTGGGTCGTACATGACGTTAAACGCCGTCTGTTTTGCCGATCATAATAAAAAATGTTTCAAACGTACTTCAACTTTGTTTATTTACTTTTACAATGTTTATTTGCTTGTGTGACCCGTGTTTTTGCGTGATGGTAATCAAATAAGATTAGTTTTCTATCAGTAGTGTAACCAAAATACACGAAAGTTAATAATAAATTATCTATCTATGTCATAATCTTAGAAAGCATTCGATTTTAGAGTACAGTTCAACTGCTACACAGACCCAAGATCTTAGCAAGCATTCGATTCTGCATTTCATTCTAGAACACAGTTTAAGTTCTAACCAGACCCGTGATCTAAGCAAACATTTGACTCTAGAATACAGTTCAATTTCTTTACAGACCAATGATCTTAACAAGCTTTTGATTCTAGAGTACAGTTCAACTTCTACACAGACCAATGATCTTAACCACCATTTGATTCTAGAGTACAGTTCAACTTATACAGAGACCAATGATCTTAACCAGCATTTGATTCTAGAGTACAGTTCAACTTATACAGAGACTCGATACCTAAGCAAGCATTTCATTCTAGAACACAGTTCAACTTTTACGCAGACCCGTGTTCTAAGCAAGCATTCGACTCTAGAATACAGTTCAACTGCTACACAAACCAATGATCTTAGCAAGCATTCGATTCCAGAATACAATTCAACTTCTACACAGACCAATGCTCTTAACAAGCATTTGATTCTAGAGTACAGTTCAACTTATACAGAGACCCGTGATCTAAGCAAGCATTTCATTCTAGAACACAGTTCAACTTTTACGCAGACCCGTGTTCTAAGCAAGCATTTTATTCTAGAACACAGTATCTATCACGTATACTATCTAACAGCCTACGATTGGGAGCCCTGGGTAAGCCCTCGGAAGGATAGCTCAGGACTCCCAACAGACCTACGGTACGGTTACCACTGCGGCTAAATATGATAACTTGGTCGCATCTTCTTTTTTATTTTTTTTGCCTACAGCTTTTTAAGCAGTATTTTGAGACGTACTTATAGTAATATAGAGTTTCATCAAGGCAGGTCCCTATTTTACTGTGGATTTTTGGACTCCGAAATTTGTGAGAGTAACGGTCAGGAATTGGATTTATAGGTAATTAAGTAATATTCTAAAAACATGTACCTACATACATGAACAGGATTTTTTTACATTATACAATGCCATTAGACAATAAAACCACAGACGAAAAACAGAATTAGTCAGTGACTTATGTTATGACACTCATAACACAGGTCTGCAATGGTTTTCCTCTTTGAAATCTGAGTAACATTTTCTATAGTTTCTGATGTGCTGATTACGAGAAAAATAATAAAAAAAATCCTACACGTCAGGATTTTTTGATATTGAATATTTAAGATTTTGCTTTAAAATGTCTGAGCGCCTACGTTTTAAAATTTATAAAACGTCATTAAATTACTTCAGTTTAAATTTTATTGCATTTAATTAGTGTAAGGGGACATAGAAAATCATGCAAATCAGTAATTTGGTAATTACTACATAAAAAGTATAAGTAATTCGCCTTAACCATGTTAAAAACGGGTAGTTTTGACTTAATTTTGTAATAAAATCAAAAAATTACCTAGTAGTAATATTAGATACCTATTTTTTGTAAATATAATTAGAAAAGGGTATAATAAAGATAAACCAAAGGGTTTTTGTATAAGTACCCAAACTGATTTAGAAAATTAACAGTTGAATCTTGAAACATGAACTTTAAAATGTCATTGCAAAGGTGTTTAAATTCTACGAATTGTTTTTGTAATATCTCCCGAAATTTTATGGTGATAAAACAATGAAACAGTATTACAGAGTTTGTGAAAAATATTTACAAAAGTTATTTTGGACACGTATTAAGTAACCAAGACAAAACTTCGACACCTCATAAACTTTGTTCGACTTGTTTATTACAATTTCGCAAGTGTTTAAAAGGCCAGAAAAATAGCTTCAAAATTGTTTCACCTATGCTATGAAGAGAGGCTAAAGACCATGATAATGATGGCTACTTTTCTTGTTGTGACATAACTGGATACAATTCTAAAATAAAAGGGACATAAACAAGCACTAAACATCATTTCCTAAATTCGCACATTGATTACTTCCCAGACAATTTAGGAGCCGTTAGCAAAGAACAAGGCGAAAGATTTTACCAAGATTTGAAAGAGCTTGAAGTCTGATATCGTGGAAGATGGAATACTAACATGATGGCGGACTATTGTTGTTTATTGAAGCGCGACTATCCAAACTGGAAATTTAAGCGAAAATCGCACAACCGAAGGTTCCAGGAAAAAAGAACCGGGTTCCACAAATTAAATTTACGTGTAATGTAGACTAGTAACAAGTTATTATTATATTTTAGTCGTTTTATAAGTTAAAGGTAATGTACTTTTTTAAATATATATTTTTTATGAGAAAACGTGGGTCTTTTTTTCAATTTTCTATCTGTGCCTTTTTCGAAAAATCTGGAGGTGATGGAGAAAATCTAAGTACATATTCGTAATCAGCGCACCAAAATACCCTAGAATCAGCCATCAAATTCCAGAGAGGAAGTTATGACCCTCATTTTGCAGGCCTGTGTAATCAATAAGTAAATCTACAATTCTATTAAGGAAGGAATTGATTAATTATTAACTGAATTTAAAATAACGGATACGGAACTGGACAAATGCATACATACATTGCAACACCGACGAAATATTGCTCAACATTTGCCTTTTGCCCAACTTTTTTTTTATTGAATTACAACTTTACCAACTAGGTAGGTATGGCTTTCCGCTAAAATTTCATAGAGCATTTTTTGTGTAAATTTAAAAAAAACGTACCATCATCTTTCCCGGGCTTAATGCACTGTAAGCACGACACAAACTTTTTCTTTTTCACTTTTTTAACATCATTTGGCTTTCCATTAGCCAAGTCTTTCTTTACATCCTTTTTCGTTTTATTTTTTTGTTGTTTAACAACACCCATTTTAATATTTACAAACAAGGAAAGCGCGCGCTTTTCACGTTTTCTTTTTTTTTTTAATAATGGCGGCGAGGCGCGCGTATCACAGATGCGCGTTCAGAAACTAGTGCGGGACTAGCAACGCTAACTGCATACGCGTATGGGCAAGGAAACACTGGCAGCCTACAATGTGGTTTACTAATAAACAGCCGACGCGCAGCACTAGCAGTCTACAGTCTATGATCATAGAGTTGCGCCGTGCCGCTTGAACTCCTCAGCCCGCCAAATCGAGAATCCCGATTGGGAATCAAGGCCAATTCGTGGATTAATATTCCGTGTGTGGCCACATCCTAAATAAAATTTTAATCTGTTTAATTTAATATTTCGGCTGTGCACCCTTGATATGAAACTAGATAAACAGTTAGGTATGCGTTTGAAGATATTCATAAGTTTGTAAGGCGATAAAAAAAACTTTTTAAAAGTTTAAAGAGCGACTAAGTATCGGTCAGTGCAATGGAAGATCTTAAAATAGCTCCCTAATGTTATTATTTCTGAAGTGTTAGTTCAAACAAGTCTATATACGGAATGGAGTGTAATCAATAGTTTTCCAAGGTACATTATAGAGGGGAATATTAAGGGCGGGCGCCTAATCTAAGGGTAAGAATGGGAAGGAAGCGTGACTCGCAACTATTACTCATGGAAATAAGTTATTGTTACAATAAATGACTTCGGTTTATGTGGAAAACTTATCAAAACTAAATAAAAGTTGATAATACGATGCATTTTGTACAGATTAAATAAGCATAATAATAGAGTGTGGAGAAAATATTAGTAGTGTTGTTGTTTTCAGTCAGACAAATGAAATGTGACACGGTTCACATAGATAATATCGTGTGTGAATCTCCTACGCTTTAAGGATAAGCTAGAACCCATGAAGGTACAAATCCAATGAGAAAATTTAAAGGATCGTTCCTCCGTCGAACTATAAAAACATGGAACAACCTGCCCGCACACGTGTTTCCCTCATCTTACAATCCCGGGTTCTTCAAGAGGAGCGTGAAGAGGCACATCACAGAGCCGCCAACTTGAGGACCACTGTCAGAAGTGGCCCCCAATCGCTAGATGCGCCACGGCTTTCCATCAGGCTGGTGGCGACGTCAATTTGGCGAGCCAAATATAAAAAAAAAATTAAAAAAAAGATGCTTCGAACTACAGTCCGTCATGGCATGGGTGCTATACCGGACTCTTACCGACTAAAAATTAACAAGTTCCCTGCCTAATGCCTACGGTTGGGAGCTATGGGTAAGCCCTCGGAAGGATATCCTCAGGAACTACAATAGGTATAGAACCAAGACTAGAATAAAAAGGAAATGTTTCTTGTTAGACCACTGATTTCTTTTATCAAACCGACACCAGCCATTTATACAACTCTAACTGGAATTTTAATGAAAGTTGGCTTAATTTTGATTGAGTAATTTTCAAAAGGTTTCGTCTTTTTCTTTACAGATTATTTACGTAATAAAAAACACAAAAGTTTAAACATTTTGACAGTAAACAACGAATTTAGTCGTAACTCAAAACTTTTTATATACTTATCGTCCATAGAACAACAAATATGTTAATAAGCCTATTACTATTAATACTGTTAGGTGTCAGGCCTCATGTCTCAGGGTTGTCAAACTCAGGAGGCCGTCCTTGTCCCTGTCTCATAATGTATTACGTAATATTGTGGTGCGGAAAAGTCAACTAATCTGTAGTGCGAAAAGGCAACTAATCTGTAGAGACATCCATATTTGCAAACAAAAATTTTGTTTATAGACGGAATAGGTAAGTAAGTACGAGATCTTTCAAAGGACAATTACTCAACTATGTAATCTACCTAATTAGAATGCTGTGTTGTCGAATTTTCGCAAACTACAGGGCACAGAATTAGTATTTTCGTTACGTAGGTATAATTAGAACTAAAATAAGCCCAAGATTTATGCTCACCATCGCGTGGCAGTATTCATTTATCAAGATTGGTCAAGCTATAGGTTTGTATACAAATAGAAATCCCTACTAAGTGCGAATAAAAGTATTATACGGATATACTGAATCTTAAGAAATTTTGTAAGTATAGAGTTGAAATAGAGCTTGGAGAATATAGTTAAGGCTACTACTTTCCGCGGCTCAGCTAGCATGGTGACATTCTCGGGCTTTTATTCCGAGAATGTCACCATGCTAGCTGAGCCGCGGGCATTAGTTGGTCCTCTATAATTATGTATCTCAACAAGATCCATTATGTTTTTGAATTTTGACGTTATCGTAGATTTATTCGATTTTATTTTAAAAAAATGACAAACCTAGCGCCGGTGTTCTTAGGCCGTATTATGTATGTCAATTTTGCGAATAGATCATTGAGTTGTCGAAGGCAGTCGAGCTAAATGTTTACATAAATCAAATGCTATTTTGTACGCAAATATGATTGTTTCGGTTCACACTGATGTAATATTTATCATCATACTATTTTTATTCATTTTCAAGGTTTTGTCATGTCAAGAGTAGGTAGTGTTTTTATCCTACTGCCAACAAGGGTTATGTTTTTCGCGCGTCTTTTCAACTTTATGTACGAGTATGCATGTAATATTCTTTAGTCTAAATATAATATAATTCTGATACAGCACCAAGGTATATTCTTCATTCCTGATCATGAATAGGTAGATCAAATTGTAGCTCCAAGACCAGAAGCTTTTTTACATGAACTATGCGAGTAAGGTAGTTCATAAAGGGTTATATATTAAAATACCAGAAATCAGAATGCCTTTACTTAAAATGCATTAGCCCAAAATACCCGAAATAAAGGCATTATGATTGCTGGTATTGTGACGGTATACCTCATATAGGCTTATTACTTATATTCGATTCGAATGAGACTCATCTTGGGGTGAACTTTATACTAAGAAATATTCTTTGATTTGATCTGATAAAACTATATTATTGTAATATTATAGATATGTACTTTACTCTTGCTCTTGTTTTTCACGGTTCAAAACACGATTAGGAAAACTTTGTTCGAACGAAATGGCTCTCGAAAAATGAGAAATATTGCACAAATCTTAAGAAGTAATGTACTTTTTTTAACAAAATAAATTACGGCTAGCTTTTTTCTTAAAACCCCTCAGATCTTATTACAATAAAAGTATTAGAATCGAATGAAATGATGAATCGAATGAAAAAAAAAGCGTACGCCGCAATCCTTCGAATTGCCTTAGGATATGTCGATGTCGAATACGGAAGCCTTAAGGCCGCGTGGGTCAGATTTTGAGTTTTTTGAAACAATCCTAGTCAAAAAGTAAAAGGGTTTTTAAATCCGAAAAATATATATATAATAGTTAAGGATATAAGCTAAACATATTCCGAGCCCGTTACACGATCCAATAAATTTCACTAGATAGAAAAAAATCCCAAAGTTGACTCTCTCAGAAAAGTTTTTTCAAAACTGTGGCTAAACTATTAACATTTTATATATTTTTTTTGCACTCAATTAAAGGTATTAAGTTTTTATACACATTTTGCGAGCGTTTTTCTATAAACAACTATTTACATAGTTATCATTTACGAATATCTACCAAACGCAATAGAATTGCGCCGCTGACGGCCGATCAGTCTCGCCCTGGCGCTTGTGGAGGCAGGACCTGTGTCAGTTTTTTTCGCAACTATTTCGTAATTATTATGCCAAATTACGTTGAAATCGCGCCACAGTATAAAAATATCAGTAATGGGCAAAATGTAATTAGATTAACCGTTACAAATACATACGCGACTCATGGTAAAAATGTGGTGATCTTTTACTTTTTAAGTGTTTTCACGACATGGTAACCAGCTACCTAATGCATTAAAATGTCTACGAATTACATGATAATTTCGCAATCCAACATGGCGGCCACGCCGTAATCACAAAATTTCATGATGGGTATCGTTTAAGGGGTTTTTTGGTAGGCTGAGTACGAATCACGTGATAATTTTGAAATCCAATATGGCCGCCGTGCCATAATCACAAAATTTCATGATGTGTATCGTTTAAGGGTTTTTTTGGTATGCTGAGTACGAATCACGTGATAATTTTGCAATCCAATATGCCCGCCGCGCTTTAATCACAAAATTTCATGATGGGTATCGTTTATAGGGTTTTATGGTATGCTGAATACGAATCACGTACTAACTTTGCAATCCAAAAAGGCCACCGCGCCATAATCACAAAATTTCATGATGGGTATCGTTTAAGAGGTTTTTTGGTATGCTGAGTACGAATCACGTGATAATTTTGCAATCGAATATAGCCGCCGCGCCGTAATCACAAAATTTCATGATTGGTATCGTAAATGGTAGTATCGTAAGTATGGTAGTATCGTAAATCATACGTAGCAGACTGTAGTGTAAAAGAGATAGAGACAAATGTTCCATTCTTCATTCTAACATTTGTGTGTGGTTGGATTGCATGGAACGACAGACTAAAAAAACTTGTTCGGTTTACTGTGAGTTAGTTAACCGCGTGCCAATTTGCAACTGTGCAAGACGTGGTCAGAGTTAAGAAGTTATTTATTTAACTCAGAGCTTACTAATACTACTACTTTATATATTTAACTCGACACTCCGCGCAAGTAGGCCTAAATAGCTTAGGCGGCCAAATTGAATTTCAAAATGATCATGTTATTCGTACTCAGCATTCGAAAAAACCCATTAAACGATATTCATTACGAAATTATGTGATTACGGCGCGGCGTCCATATTGGATTGCAAAATTATCATGTGATTCGTACTCAGCATACCAAGAAACCCCTTAAACGATACCCATCATGACATTTTGTGATTACGGCGCGGCGTCCATATTGGATTGCAAAATTAGTACGTGATTCGTACTCAGCATACCAAAAAACCCTTTAAACGACACCCATCATGAAATTTTGTGATTACACCGCGGCGGCCATTTTGGATTGCACAATGATCCCGTGATTCATACTTAGCATACCAACTTTAGAAAACTTTAGAAATTTTTATGACCAGCTATTATGTAATTTACATTTTTACGCAACTGTAGCAAACGTACGCAACGGAAACTCTCAAAAGAAATGAAATATCCTAGTTGTCGAAAAATGTTTCGTTGCTGCTAAGCTCTTATTCGCCTTAGCGTGATGTTATATAATTGTTTTGGTATTTTTTAAAAATGGACATTCTGTTAAGAAACTCTTGAAATTCAACTAGCAGTCTCTTAGACTCTAGAGTTAGAACAACTAAACAAACAAACAAACTCTTTAGCTTAAAAATAATAGTATAATATACATAATTTATTTACGATTAACTCTTTTATTTTTATTTACGAAACTAATAAATCACTACACTTAATAAAGTTAGATGCATTTACTACGTCAAACAAAGTTAGCATGCTGTTTCTTTCTACTATACTGTATACTGTGGCATGAGAGTTGACTGCCGCTGCCAGCGCGCGGTGTGTCTTGCGCCCGGGGCGAGGGGAGCGCCAAATGCCTACTTGTGCGCAATAACCGCCCCTTAAATGGGTTTCTCGGGCTATACCCATCCGCTCTCCTAGGCGTCAATTCTGGATGGTACGATTTGAAAGCGTAGACGAAAGTTACAGATGTAATGTCGTCTGTATCATGTTCAGCCGTTTCTAAATGTGAGGCAAAGGACATTTTTCATCGAGAATCGCAACCATGTTGTTGGTTTACTCTATAGCAATGACGATGACCAAAATATGGGCTATATTTCGATGTATTATTTCTGAGGACAATTTAAACAACTTGTGATTATCTAGTTCAAGGTAGAAGTATCAGTTGTCACGAGATATTTGTTATAGTGTGAATAAAATTGGAATCCTTGGTTATAGACAATATAAAATATTGCATGGATATGCTAACGTTTCGTTATTGTCTGCAGCGCCTACGCTAGATCCAAAAGCTGGAATATTTAATTAGGAAGACGAAGAAGTTTTAAAAGTTTACTCTTCAAGGTAACGAAAACATGATTAAAAAGCATAAATGATACTGCTTATATCTATAAGAAGTATCTACCAGTCACAAAGCACCACGACCTTCTTGACATTGTTCAATCTATGCTACCAGCAGACCGGCGAGAGGAAAATCGTTACTCATAGCAAATGAGAAAACCAAATAACCGCCTTTCCCTGTGAGAGGAAATGGCATATTTTAGTTTCGCATTGTTATACAAACGTGGGCACTAGTTTTAAAAGCGATTTAGTCACGCAATTAACTCTCATAGTTCTATAGTAGTGGCTTCCGCACGTTTTCAATGTCACGGTTTCATACGTAGATTTGTATCGCTTATATGTTATGTTACATCAGTTGAGTGTGTCACATAACTATGTACCTATATACAATAGTCAACAGAAGTTTATTATGTTAGTAAACATTAAAATTTGAAGGGAAACTACCTGACTCGGCAAATTTTTATTATTAATTGACTCTCTTGTACTTTTTGTTTGTAATCGGGGCATGGAAAAGTTAAAAATCGGTTCTTGTACAAATATACTAATATTATAAAGAGGAAAGATTTGATTGTTTGTTTGCATCGAATAGGCTCCGGAACTACTGGACCGACTTGAAAAATTCTTTCACTGTTGGAAAGCTACGCGCTCTTTGCAGTGAACATTGGCTATATTTTATTCCCATATTCCCCCGGGAACGGGAACTACGCGGGTCAAACCGCGTGACGTCCACTAGTTATCTACTGTTAGGTAATGTAAGTCTATTTACTTCATAAATACTTACATACTTATTACTTACATAGCCACGACACTATTCACCAGGACTTACTCTAATTATCCCGTATGCAAGAAATATATACTTATAATATACTTTACTTTACACAACATTACAATTTTTTTCACTCTTTTATTTTGTCCCACGTAACGGATGGGGAGGGGAGTCTATTGCCATGTTTGTTGTAAAATTCAACACCATGTAATAAATAAAAACTTGGTAAAGACAAGAATTCAGCTTGTAACATTTTTACGATATTCCATACATATTGGGATGGATTCGATTTTAATAATGTATACGTAGCCTGTCTGTGAAAAAGTATTTATCTAATAGCATGAATAGAATAGATGTTTTATTTATGTGCACTGAATGAGTGGCTGCTATGTTCAAAAGTTGCCAAAATTGTGATTCTAAATTCAAAATCAAATGATCGAATCATAATATTGGCATCTATTTCTACAGAGAAAGCTACAAATTACGAATGATCTAAGAATAGGTGCATACTAATACAATGTCATGTAAGTACGTATGTACTTAGTATACCTAAACACATTGTGTACAGTGGGCCAAAAAATTGGTGTACCATCTTAAGGTTGAACGTCGTTTGCAAATTCATAGGCGATAATGATTAGTTTCGCTTGCAGACATATCTGACAATTTCTTTTGTCATCTTTATCTGATTATTGATAACCTTTTATATTGATTATTGATACCTACTGTTTATTACGTCACAGCTGTTCTTAGTTTGAATATATTTGACAAAAAGTCAGTTGTCAGTATTCTATATGAAAAAGAGATTGCTAGATTTAAAAAGATTTTATTACTTTTATTTAGAACCATTCAAATTATCTTTGCAGAAATTAATGTTTTGTTTTTAATAAAGGTTAAAATGTCATGCACTTCTAAGTGACAAATGAATACTTATCAATAAGGTTTACGTCATTATTATGCATCTCTTTCAATGATATCTAGTATGAACCTTGTTGTAATTTTCAATGACTAGAAAACTAAATCAAAACTGATACACCACTTTCTTGGCCGACCGTACTAGTAGGTAAGTACATATCATTTGTTGGCTCAAGGTCATCCTTGCTTACGAGTGCTATGAGTCATTGCTTATCTGATGCTGTTTATGTCCGAGATATTATCATGTTTATTTATAGAAGGTATAGAGAGTCTGACGTTTTGTTTTTATCGGTGTAATGGGGCCCAGTCAAGATGTAGGAACTAACTGCACTTAGAATAATGTGGAAGTCTTGTTGTAGAAAACCATACAATTGTTCTCGCTAACCTTTTTTTATGGTCTTTAAGAAAAAGAAATGCAATAACTAACTATCATCGGTCGGCACAGAATTATATATTTTTTTAAATATTATTTATAAGATTCTAGACATAGAAGTGTAAAAAAAATCACCACTCAGCTCGGTACTAAAAATAAGCATAAAATTCTACAAGTCCTCAAATTCAAACTTTTTATCAAAATTACTTTCACCTACATTAAAGATTTAAGAAACACAAGAATAAAGTGACATTTTAGTTCATAAATCCAGTTTCAAATATCAATCTTAGTTTTGCGCAACAGACAGCGACATCTTTTGAGTAATTTCAAAACTACAACCTTACTGCATATGCTATTACATGTCTCAGAGTCGCGATAGGTGGCGTGGTCGTTCGCAGTCAGAGTAAACTAACGTTAAAAAATATTTGATACAATCATAAGACATTTATGGGGTTTACAGTATTTTTTTTAGTTAGATAGATGGGTACCTAAATCTAAAATTTTTAATACTAGAATCCTTTTGAATGATTGCCATGGTCATTTATAATTTGGTTGGCTTTCAGCATTGTTGCAAACTCTACCAAAGAGTCGTTGCTCGTCTGACCTCTACACGACGACTCTATAGGTCAGTACATTGAAAGATTCTAGCAAAAAATCAAGATTGGATATCCCAAGCTATGCATGCAAGCGCAATAACAAATATCACTTAATAATTTATGTTTGGTCAGACTTTCATCATTGACCGTGAAAATCTAGGGAGTGCTGTGTATGATTTTCTCTACACTGCACACCAAAAAACAAACACATGTAAATGGAACAAAATTAAGAAACTACGGGTTATATTTCTCAACTCATTTTCACAAAGAGCAACGCGACCAGTACTAAATCAAAGCATAATAGGTCGTGTTCCTCTATGCATTTACACGAAATTTCACATACAAAGATACATTTTTACTCAGAGAGATACTTACTGGTCTACAAAAAAGAAATTCCTCTGTCGTGTTCATTATTTTGATAGTTTTCGAAGTCCTCGCGGGGACATTTTAGAGTCAGTCAAACATGAGGTTAGTTTGCATGCTTTCGAGGTCTTGTCCGGGCCATTTTCTGCCCTCCAATATTAGAAGGTATTACTCAAAATTCTACCAGGAAACAAGAACAATAAATAATTCACGTAACTAATTCACAGTAATCAATCACATAAACCAAATATTTACGAAAGCATGGCCTATAAAATCGATCAAACAAGTTTCATATTAGCGTTATTATACATGTTTCTGATGTCTGACATGCCGTGAATGATATGTGCGTGCGATTATTTTCAAGCATAGAATTATTTTCGGGTATAACGGGAATAGAAGCTATCGCGCACGCTACTGGCGACCTTCCAGACATTTATACCGTCGCCACTACGTTTTATCAAAAACCATCCAAGTGCTAGTCAGACTCGCGCATAGGGGGTTCCGTATCAAAAAACGGAAAAAAAATCACGTTTGTACTGTATAGGAGCCCCCCTTTAAATATTATATTAATATTAATTATACGTGAACTTTCGCTTGTTTTGTTGTTTAATTTTATTTTGATAAAAATATTTTTTTCAATTAGATAATAGTAGTCTCATAATTACATTTTTATATCCAAACATGTATATTCTTGACAAGTTATGTAATGAGTTTATTATATTTTTGATTTTAGTTGTTATAGCGACAACAGAAATACGTCATCTGTGAAAATTTCAGCTATCTCGCTATCACGGTTCCTGAGATTCAGTCTCGTGATGGACAGACAGAAAGTCTCATGAAAAGGGTCCCGCTTTTACCCTTTGGGTACGGAACCCTAAAAATCGAACAGAAATGTTTACACTATTATTTTCTTTCATAAATAAGTAGGTATAGGTATGGCAGCTGCTTTCGCCTGAAATCGCCCAGATATTTAGGCGGACGGCGTAAAATATAAACAAACACCTTGGATGCATGAGAGTAGAAGAAGCCTTTGAGAGTTGCATTAGCGAGCTGACTGAAACGCGAAGATTTTCAAATAAATAGTATCGAAATCTGTCGGAAGATTCAGGACTGCCGTATCAATCCCATACTTTAATTGAAACCTCCTAACGATGACTCTGTTACTGCCTGGCAGCAGAGATGGGTAGGCAGCCTTTTTTTTGTTTTACGTGAGGGAAAATCCTCATGGATGTTATGCCGGACTCCTACCGACTAAAAAACCTCACGTAACGCCCAATAGCCTATGGTTGGGGGCCCCGGATAAGCCCCGTTGTTTGTTTGGGTAGGCAGCCCTACCGACGGATATCGACGTGGCGGTTCGGCTCAGGGCAACCTAGGTCGAGCCTGATTATAAAGTATCGCAGATTCCCACTGGACACGGGTGCTTCCGGAAGAGACTCCACGACATGGCGCTGAGCCCCGACAGCGACTGCTACTGTGGCGAGGAGGACGAGACGCTGGATCACGTCCTTTGGAGGTTTCCCCTGTATTCTGACATCCGCGATCAGATGATCGACGACCCGAGGCGGTCGGAGGCGGGCCCAGTTTACTACCCCAATCTTGTTGCTCCGGAGGCAAACTTTAGACGCCTTCGAACGTTCGCGCACGCGTGGCACGACATACGATCGGCTGGAGCTAGAGATCCCGAGATAGAGCAGCGAAATCGTCTGTAAATCGTGCCGTATCCCTAAAATAGGAAATGAACGCCAAGAGGAGAGGCCGCAGTGGTAGCCGTTGGTCTGTTGGAAGTCCTGGGGTATCCTTCCGAGGGCTTACCCGGGGCTCCCAACCGTTGGCTGTTAGGTAGGATACCTACGTGTGGTTTTTAGTCGGCATAGTATTCATGTAAGATATTCACGTTAAAAAAAAAGGTTATTTTATAGAGCTTTATTCAATCTTGAAATAGGTACGCTGGCAATCTTCCAGATATTAATCCCATAAGCTTCATCAAAACATATTTCCTATTTGAAAGTATCATTTATCAATATAAAAATATGAACAACGTATTTTATTGATATTATTTATGTTTAAACAACGTGAATGGATATCTCAATTACAAATAAGAGTAGTTTCAGTTTAGCTACAAAACTTTGCATATACGCCTTTATCTAGAGCGGCCGATAGATGCGGACACTGTAACTGTAAACATTCACAACGAATGAAATATTATGTACTTGGGTGTTAAAAAATTAATGAAGAAAAGAAGTTAGGATAGTTAGGTTCTTTCTGCCTACCCCGCAAGGGATTTGGCGTGAAGATAGTATAGTATAGTAGGTATAGTATAGAGAAGTTAGGAAACATTAAGTATGCGGGACACATATGATCTTTACTTAAAATGAGCTCTACATAGAGTGGGTACTAGCTGTATAACCTTATTGGCATTTTGAGATAAATTAAATCTGGATGCGGCTACATGCTGTTAAATTTTGAGACAGATAAATAAATTTTCAGGCCATCCAATAAAACCTTCAACTATACTCTGTAAAATATAGCTTGATCTCTGTGACAGTTCTACAATCGTAAACAAGAATAGAGTTTAAGTATGTCAACGGCATAAAGCTTTTGTGGTTGAAATGCAGAGAGTGAGAACACAGATGTGCAAACTGTAAATAACAACTTTATGCCTTTGAAATAAAGTAATTTTTTTTTTACGTTAATATAACTGTCACAGAGATCAAGATATATTTCACAGAGTATGGGAACAAATTCTGTCTTTAATCAATGAATCAAGTCAGTCCATCACAGATCAAACCTGCATACTATTACAAGGTCTATTGTGGCGCTTAATTAATTTAATACCACTAACATAATTGTAAGATTTGTACGCCATGATATTGGCAAAAGCATAGAGAGACTACACTTGTTAACTAAAAACCTATTTATGTACATACCTATGTTTACAAAGACAATAAATTGAATTGAATTGAAAAAAAAAACTCCCATTTTTTGGCATAATGTACCTGTACATAATAGGTACATCTGGGATCATTTCATTGGGAGGGTGTTTGGCCTACTAGACCACGCAGACGAAACAAGTTGATAGCTTTTGTTTCATAACCTCATCCGCTAGTCAGCAGGTCTGCCATTTGCAGGTGAGGCTGGTTAGAGCCCCAAAGATCTCTGTAGGATCTCATCGTAACTACTGAACAATACTGCGTAAAAAAAGGGACAAAATACAACGCATTATCGAAAGAGAGAGAGATAGGTATATAACTACATAGAAATATGAATCTAGAAACGTTATCACGTCATCAAAATGACTAAGACATTTGGCGTCGCCACGATTCGATGGCTTTGACCATGACCTGCTAGTAAAGGATGAAATGGTGATAATAAAATTAACATTGGTAGGAGATATGTAGGTAAATGGAGCGATCTATAAGTAAACTTTGGAAGAGCTTGTATGTTTAGAAATGAGGAGTTATAATGTTACAAAAGTATGAGATGATACCTATTGTGTATTAAGTAGCATCTTTTCTAAAAAGAAGGTCAAGTGAAAATAGAATTAATGTTCCCGAAAAAGCTCCTCAGTACTTTCTGGTTGAATGTTTGTTGGTAGGCTCTTCAATAAGCACGGTGTGATTGGAAGCAGAAGCTGTGTCTTCCGCATCCAGTCACACGCTACCTTTTTCGGGATGTCAGTACACCTTTTTTTTACTGCCTAAAAGCCTACGGTTGGGAGCCCCGGGTAAGCCCTCGAAAGGATACCCCAAGACTGTCGGTACACCTGGAGAGGAGTTGTCTTACCCCAAGTTTACCAAGACCCTATAACTTTATATGAAAAGTGTCAAGAGTACCTAAAATATGCCTTTTTTTACGTGAGGGAGAATCCTCATGGATGCTATGCCGGACTCCTACCGACTAAAAAACCTGACCTATCTAGCCTATGGTTGGGAGCCCCAGGTATGCCCTCGGAAGGATACCCTAGGAGACCTAAAATTTGCCTGATAATAAAGATAATGTATGTGATTTTACCAAGTGCCATCAAGCATCAGTACGAGTAGAGATAAAAATTACCATGAATTGTAGCGTAGCGATAATAGTAGTTTATCCATAATAGCACTGCTATCGATAGTACCTTGCTATAGATAGAACATGGCACGACCAGAGTAGCAATAGCCATAGTGGTACAGTCAATTACAATAAAATGTACTAGTTTAATCTTACAAAATGATTTATCCCTGCAAGTGCCAAAATGAACTTGACACTTGACAGTAAGTAACATGCGTGTAAATAGTAATAATTATGGATCATAATTTTTTTTTATTTTATTTTAAAGTTGACAGAGAAAATAAACTTTAAAAAAAAAAAAAATAGAATCGATAGCAATCAATACATGTTACTGTCAAGTTCGGTGGATACCATGTTTGACACAATATTTGGTTAGTTCATTATGGCACTCGCAGGGATTTTGTAAGATTAAACTATTACATTTCATTGTAATTGACTGTACATACGAAGATAATCATGAAATGTAAATACAAGCTATCTATTCGTCACATAGTCATGTGGACACAGACATGCGTCATTATGAGCGGTTTATCTATCGCGTTAATTGAAAACTCAACCGGTGGAAATTCGTTAAGTTCTATTAGCATACGATAAGTGACATATTTTTTCGATGTTACGTTTTATTAAAAAAAGTATCGATGTTCATTTTTCACAGGGTTATTGGATTTACTGCTATTACAAAAAAAAATTGGTTTTAAGATCGTTGCTTTACATTGTTTTGTTGCGTTTTTTGTAACACCTATATGTATACTCGTACCTAACCCTTGTTTGCAAAAATAAAGAATTGAATTGAATTGAAAAATTTACTGTAGCTCTCGGTGCAGAGGCACCAAGTACCAACTGACCGAGTTTTATGGTACAGAGTTATGGTGATTCCACTTTTGTCCACCAAGTGTCCCATCGCCACTCCCACACACAAAAATGTTCATGTCCTTTTTTCCCCTGTGCGGTAGTTCATTAGGGTTGGTAACTTTCCTTCCTGCGGTATCCTTCCGAAAACTTTCCTGGGGCTTCCAACCGTAGGCTGGTGGGCAGGATGCGTGAGGTTTTTTAGTCGGTAGGAGTCCGGCATAGCATCCATGAGGATTTGCCCTCGCGTAAAAAAAAGAAAAAATAAGGGGATCTTTACATATCTCAACTTAAAAGAGTAGACAGTCTAAATAAATTGTTATGGAGTTTCAGGTATTATTTTTTCAGCCTTTTTTTAATCCTTCATGGATGCTATGCCGTACCAACTTATACCGCCTAAAAACCCCACGTAACGCCCAACAGCCTACGGTCGAGAGCCCCGGGTAAGCCCTCGGAAGGATGTCCCAGAACTCCCAACACTTTGTTCAGCCTTGCCCTCACATTAAGCACCTAAAGATGATAACTGAGATCTACTACATGTTACAGTGTCCTAGGTAGACTTCAATCAAAAAATGCTGTCTACGGTCTACCCCCCTAAGCTTGACGTTCATTTGAACGTCGTGAAACATCAAGGTCGATTTCCTATTACAATAATATTATGACACTGACCATTGCTCTCTTTATCATGATAATATACTAGTAGGCTAGTATGTAGTACTAACTAGAATCACTAGATGATATGGATGGTCAGCCCGCGTGGCATTCGGATTCTGCTTCGGTTATCGCAATCCATAGGAACGTTTTCCAGATAGAATAGTCTACGTGTTATTCCAGATTATATTCTGTCCCTGTGCCAAAATTCAGCCAGTTCCCTTCAACCGTTATAGCGTGACGTCATTGAATAACAAACATCCAAGCATCTTCAAAAACTTTCACATTTATAAATATTAGTAAAATGTATAAATATTAGATGTCATGTGTAAAGTTTAAATAAGCAAAGCTAACAACAACTCACCTGTTACATAATTCAAGCTAAGCGATATACTGAAACTTATCAAAACTGGTAGACAATTTTTTTGTCGACTGTACACTACTCACATACATAACAATACTTATGTGCTCGCACATAAATACTTGTCTATGGTTATTACACAACGAGGTCATGACTCACCGAAAAAAAAACTATGGCTGCAAGGCATTATGTTCAAATACAATAAAAAAAAATATAAAGGACATATACATACCAAAAAAATCATGCTATGGGGCTATTATGATAATTATAGAGTCGCTGGGGCTTACTGACCTTCAGATCACACTATGTTACACGGCAACGTTTTGGAACTCGTTTAATGAAACTAGTATACATTTAAAGTATTATTATATTCGCCATAGGTATTAAGATTTCTGATATAATACTTAAGTCCAGAAGTGGACTGCCATAGACTGATTTGATTGATAGAACTGAGTACTTGCCACAGTGGTAGAGATATGTAGAGATAGTCTAGACTAGTCTAGAGTACTTGTAGGTACGCATACGCAAAGCAAAAACTTCATGAGGATAGTAGAATAGAATAGAATAAACTTTATTTGTACACCATATTAAAACTAGTTTTACAATAAATTTTTACAAAATGTTGTACAAAGGGCGGCCTTATCGCTGTAAAGCAATATCTGACAGGCAACCTTGGGATGGACAGAAAAGATGTTGATTGTAAGTCAGATGGGTAGTTTTTGGTGCAGAAATATGAAGCAATAGATATGAAAGGGTTAAGGAGGAGGTTTCTGGTGAGGAATGAGCTCAGTTGGCCGTGTACAAGACGTTAGAGGATTTTTGAAAGGAAAGGTAAAATGGTTATGGGACGATAATCAGAAAAGGATTTGGGGTTCTGCTTTTTGAGAATGAGGGTAATTTGTGCCTCTTTCCACGTTGTCGGAAATACATTGCAAGATAAGGATTGATTCAAGACATGGCACAGTATGTGAAGGATTTCTTCCAGAATAGGCAAGATCATGTTACATGTTACAACTCAAGCAGTCAGTGCCAACAGCGTTGGAACTCAGCGACATTATGCACCTCTTAACACCACAATCGAACAATTGTTCCAAACAGAAAGGTTGGAAGGAAGGAGTTGGAATTGATGAAATATATTGTAAAGTACTAGCTTTGCTCGATTGATCATAACTCGAAGACGAGCAGAAATGCTGATAGTAGCTGATAGTAGTGCACCATTATTTTTTAACGTGAAAATAATCCAACAGGGATACTATGCTGGACCGCGAAAAACCGCGAAACCCCCGTACGAAACAGCCCGCGGTAGGGGAGCCACGGGTATGCCCTCGGAAGGATGACCTACGGCTACCACTGCGCCTTAACCTATGGGGGGGGGGGGTCGTGTGCTATCCTGCGTCTTTGGGGGGTTGTCCGGGTGTTATCCAGCTTTGGGGGGGGGGGGCGTGTGTGAATCTCTCTCGTCACGCTGTCGTCTAGGGCCTGCTTCTGTAAGGACGTGAGCAGCCCCTTCACCGTCCTCAGTAGTGCACCCTGCCAGACTTCATTCCATAAAAGGGATTCAGAGCAATCAGCCACCAATCGCAGCTGTATCCAGGTTATCAGAAAGAACCTGGAGCTAAAAAGTGGCGATGTCCTTCGAAGTTAACAGATGGAGTCTTAAAGAGTTATACTCTTTGCTATGTAGCCTATAGAGCGATGTATATCTTGCCTCGGTGGCATAGGCCCTAGCGTATGCAATTGCCGTTGCTGATGGGTTCCACATTCACACGAGAATCTCGCAAAAACACAAGAAAAGCACGAGAAACGTGAATGTGCCTATTATTCACATTTTCTTCGCAAGTTCTCGCCGTGTTCTCGCCTGCTTCTGCAAATGCGGATCATGAATGTGGAGGATCTATGAGGTCTTGAGTTCAAATTCGGGGTCGGACCAAATAATATAGTATAGGTAGTATAGGTAGTGATTTTTGCCCCAACTCGACGTCAATTAATTGCGCCTATTTGGCGAGTGGGGTTGTGGTGCCACTATTGTCATCTCAGTTGCTCCATGCAGCCTAGCAGATCTAACGTTGCCAACGATTTCCTGGGGTGACCTCAGTGTGTCGAGGTGTGCCAGCTTAGTGGTATAAAAGAAAAACTTACAAAAACAAGCTCTGAATCCCACCAGCATTCAGAACGTGCATGACAACAAAACATTAAACTCACAAGTTACGGAGATTAGCCGAGAACTGATAAGGTCTCTTTATCAGACTGTACCGTAGATTTAGAATTCGCTACTCTGACTGTACCTACATAATAATGCTGATAGCAAGCTATTTCAACGTCAGCTCCTCAATTTTTCATGGCTGATCTAGGGTTATATATTAAAATACCAGAAATCTAAATGCCTTTACTTAAAATGCATTAGACCAAAATACCCGAATTCGAAATACCTTAACATTCAAAATACCTTATTTCAGTACACCTTACCGTAAAATGTCTAAATTTAAAATACAAATAATTATTATATCAGAATTCAAAATACAAATTTTCAAATATCCTTAATTTAAAATACCGAAAATAGAATACAATGTGTCACTGTCACTCACACGTTTTGTTATTTGGCTTTAACTTACCCCCCCCCCCCCCCCCCCATACGTGTGGTTTTTGTCGGTAGGAGTCCGGCATAGTATCCATGTAGGATTTACCTCATGTTAAAACACTTTGATTCAGAGTTACAAAAGTACTACAGTGGGCTAACGAAACATCAAAAATAAATCTGACTCGGGGTGTTACCCATTCACAGATTTGTAGCATCCATGTAGGATTTAAATCATGTTAATAAAGGTATTTTGTGTTTGAACATTTTAGGATAAGGTATTTCATAAATTTATTTTTTGAGTTTCGGTTATTCGATCGTAAGGCATTTTAAATTATTTATATTATAAATATTTGCCTTTTGAATATTGATATTTCGATTTCGGGTATTTTGGGCTCGGGCATTTTAAGTAAAGGCATTATGATTTCTGGTATTGTGACGGTATACCCTGATCTAGATGAAAGAAACACATATATATTCAAAAAGCGTAAAAAAATATTATAATTCATTTTCAAAAGTCACAGAATAAAAGGCTTTCCTTTACGTGGGACCAAGAAAACTTACCTACGAGATAAGTGGATATAAGTAAACGTAATAGATAAGTGGGTGTTTAATTCACCTCAGTCTACCCACTTAGGGCTATAGGCTTGATATGTTGTAGCGTAAAAGGAAAGTTACTATGCAGCCAAATTAGAAGGAGCGTGAAAGTTTGAACCGAAAAGAGGGCAAGAAAATTTATTGTACAAAAAAACTATGTTCATCAAGGATTTTTCGAAAGAAGTAGGCAACAATCAATGAAATCAAGACTGCAATTTCTGTCTGCTTCTTCAGTCAGAATAGAATCGTTATCGTAGCAATTATTTTATTTTTTATTGTAGCTCAATATAAATAATACATAGCCGATAGTATAATTTGACAGTTTTTGTACCTTTTTCTACGATTACGATTCAGCAGTCTTGGGCCCCTGCAATAGTTTCATAGGACACAGAATGAGGACTCAAGTAGCGAAATATATTTAGCAATATAGTCATCGATCTCAGCCGACATTATAGAAATTATTTATAAATCCTTCAAGGGCAGAAACAGGTTAAGCATATAGTAACGGTATATCTAAAAATAGCATGAAACGTAGCGTTTAATACCTGAATGGCCAAGCCAGTATGATAATATCTAAGCTGTATTGGATTAACTAAAGGCCGGCGTTTAGAATAAATTTATGAACCCAGAGAAATATTTTTTAGAAACATTTAGGATTTAGCTAGAAGCGAGCTACAGAAAATCTACGTCTCCAACAACTAGCGTGTTTTTATCAAGTAGGTACAGGAAATATAAAAGATGCGAAAGGTTAATTATACGTGATCTTAGCAGTCAGAGAGTTCAGTTCAGTCAAAGAGACTCGGGATGTGGAGAGAAAGAGAAAGAGAGAGAAATATTTCTTGTCAAACTGACTGTAACTCAAATACTTCTAAAGTCGAATTTTTAATTAGACGAAGTAAAGTGACAGCAGACAGCAACTAATGTCACTGCTTCATAGAAATTATAATAAGCAACATTGTATGAAGAAGTAACATTAGTTGCTGTCACTTTACTTGGTCCAATTAAAAAATCGACTATATATAAACTGAGGTTATATAGAAGTCCTTTCTGTAACTATGTAGAGCACAATGCAACTAGAATAAGGATCTAAGTTCGCAGTTCTGTGGATGGTTTCAGAGGAAATCAGTCCCGGGTACGCCCTTTGGAGGATGACCCCAGGTTTACCGACATAATGGGCTAGATAGCGTTTTTTTAACGTGAGGGAAAATCCATAATGGATGCTAAGCCGGACTCCTACCGACTAAAAAACCTCACGTAACGCCCAACAGTCTATGGCTGGGAGCCCCGGGTAAGCCCTCGGAAGGATGTCCCAGGACTCCCAACAGAAAAGGCTAAATAGCGTTGTATAAAATGTCCCACAGTATTGAAATTCGCATCAAGAAATGTAATAATTTCATTCCCAGAAATTAATTATGTACACCGAGCGTTATATAAATAGAATTTTAACACCTTCCTGTTTGGCTAGAAAGACGTCTCTTTGAGGATATTGACACTGTTTGGCCAATACAGGTTTTTAACAGATTTAGGTATGATATTATATATATCACTATCATCATCTTAATAGAAAATACCGGTTCATTCGACTTGAAAAGCCCGTAGCGCCACTTGCTTAGTGAAATGAATACTGGGTAAAGCGCTTCGATCAACAATATACGTTAAGCGTATTAGCACAGTATAAAGAGTACTACTAACCAGTATTGTAGCTCCATACAAACGGACGGAGCGCAAGCTATACCTACGATTCTCGTTTTCGGCACGCCTTTCAGCACGTTAGCAGGCGATTGTGCCGAGTAGACGAATGGACGGTGTGTCGTTTTTTAGATAGTAACCGCGCGTGTTTTATTTACTAAAAATATTTAATATGACAACTAGAGTCTATTATGCTTGTTTTGGTTGCATGAATTCGTCAATACCCAGAGATAACGTTTTTTAGATTACCTGGAAACTCCGAAAGGTAAGACTATAAATTGATTTTACTAAAGTACTAATTGGTACTATACTACTAGTTGACTAAAGTTAAACAAAGTGATTGACACGAGTGACCTGGGTAGTTACATGAAGTAGGTATGTTTGTGTTTAAAACTAGACTTGTGCTTGCTCAGTCAGTGAACGGTGCGATCCAATATAGTACAATATCCAAAAAAAAACTAGTTCAGAACTCTAGTACGTGTAGGTAGTACATTTAGTTCCGTTGTCAGTTCGTAGTTATTTAATTGAGAGCAATGATTTAGGTATGTTTCAAGAGTATTCATTCACACTTAGCGTGTACTGTAACATCGGTAATCCACAAAGAAACAAACCGTATGACTTTGATTGACAGCATTTTTGTTACCTTTGATTTTTATTACACGCATAGAGACAAATATGAACTTCCACAATTTAACACAACTTGACAATGTACGAAAAGTACTAGTATACAAGAGACTGACTAGTACTTTCAAATCGAAAAATAGTTTTAATTTTGTAAATCAAAAATTTAACGCAATGATTATAAAGACTAGAATTCCGTGATTCTATCACTGACGAAACATGTGATGAGCCGATTTATTATTGTCTACGCCGCTTACTCGTTTTCAAATTCTATACCCGTCTCACTCCATCGTTAGTAGATAACGGGCGCTGCGCCGCCACGCCGCCGCCCCGCGCCGCCAGCCGTTGCGGGGATATTATATTATTATTATAGTATTTTTTTGTTTAAATAAAAAAGGTACATATTTACTCGAAATTGAAGCCGGTTGTCAGTAAAACGACAATCCTTAATACAGATGAAGGCCTTGTGGGTGGATTGAAAAAATTGAACTGCATTATGCTCACTATATACTGGGTGTTTCTTTTAGGGTGTCAAGCCGCCACTAGCTAGTAGCAGGGTTCCATACCTATCGATTTAACCCCCATGTATGTTCTACGATTTTTTGTAGTTTTCGAGATATAGTTTTTTTTCGTTATTTTTTATAATTACGTGTCCACGTGGCTTTCTTGTTTTTGGTTCGACTTTTCTTGGATATTTTTTTATTATTATAATGCCTATTGATTGCAGTATTATGGACAAAATAATCTCCTTCCTAACTTTGATACAAGATGTAAAAATTTTAATCGATAATAAAAAAATAGGGAATTATGCAGAACATTATATCTCGAAAACTACAAAAAAACGTAGAACATACATGGGGGTTAAATCGATAGGTATGGAACCCTGCTACCAGCTAGTGGCGGCTTGACACCCTAAAAGAAACACCGTGTATACGCGTACGTAAAACTAAAAAGTAAAATGTGGGCGTATACTATGCCTCTGCCTACACCTTCAGGGATAAAGGCGTGACTATATGAATGTATGTATGCACATATTTACAATCGCAATACTAAATAGAAAGTCAAAGTAGGCACATATTATTAAAATGCTGTAGGTGGGCAGCCCTATCGCATGCTTACGTACCGCGCGGCTGTAGGCATTTATTTCTAAAATCCGGCCGAGTCAGACTACAGTATACAGTGGTATTAGCTTAGACGGGTCTAGACATGGGTTACGGTTTTAAGCATTTAATGGCTTAAAAAGAGTGGCCGTGAGTTTTTGTGCCAGGTTCTTTTTCCTCTGGCTCTACCTATTGCGTTGCGAATCTGGCAGTAAATGTAGAAGCAATCATTTTGACGTTCATTATAAGTGTTACTTTGAGACTTATTAGAATTAAGATATTTTCTTTCATTTTATTCTGTAAGTGCCGTTAAATTCTGTTAGTTCAGTATTGGCCGAGAGAGCTACAAAAAAAAGATCTGCCTGAATTTAATGATCAACAAGTGTTTGTTTCGGAGTGCGGCTGTTCTTTTTTAGTTTGTTTATCCGCTATCTAGATTCTACAGCACATGCGTAATATTAACTTAATAAGGACTAGATCTTAATTTAAACATTCACTAAAGAAAAGAAAAACGAGAAAAAAAAACAGTTTTTTACTATCGGGAAAGAATCTTTTTACTTTTTTTCTGCTACAGAGAGGATAGTACTTAAAAATGTTCAAATCTAGAATCCAAACAGGTTCTATCATCACACTCACACATAAGTAGAGGTCGACCGAGCCGTATTACATCACTCGAATGGCATGGCATGATAACCATAGGAATTGCGAAGGCCAAAATGCCAATTCAAGTTGAGAAAAAATGTGTGAAGTGTTTTTAGAACTTTCTAATCTCTTCAAGTTAAAATTTTCTTAAATTGTTTTTTTTTATGGGCTTTTACAGCTTCTAGGGACCATAGCCCTACATAATATACCTAAATATAATATGATGTTAATTTAAACTCGGTATCCACGTCTTAACGAGATAAAGGGTCTTGACAGACAGAGACGGACGGACGGACGGACGGACGGATGGACGGACGGACGGAAGTACGGAAGTCCGCCTCGCACTTGGCTGGCTTTTATATTTAGATCAAACTTTTAAAAACATTATCAGCGACGTTATATCGACTAATGACACTATAAATTAGGAGAATCAAAACCACTTTTGTAGGCCATACATCCAAAACATGTCAATAAAACTATCTAGTTCGCCCACGATCTAAGAAAATTAATTATTTCTATAAAACCTTTATAGAATTTCTATAGCCTGAATGCTAAAATTAAAAACTTTATTGGTGGTCTGACTGAGGTCAGTGACCTCATCCGTTATTTTAGTTTTTTTTTTACTTTACTGGGAAATTGGACTGAGCAAATGACGCATGGCAAACTAATTGTGACTAGAAAATGTTGACTACAAATTAAATCAATATAATTATGGCAGTCTTCTGCTGAACGTGGCATCACCCAATTTATATTGGGATGGTGTTACACATAAAAGACAATTGTTTCAATCCAGTCGGGTCGGTACCTATAGGCATATAGGGTTTGTTTCAATTTCAAAAGCATAAATTGGAATAAATTTTATAATAAGCTCGTCTTGGAGCCATTATACCACTCCTAAATCGAGTTATATCCTAAGCACAATATCTCGAAACATTTACAGCACATTCTGATATGGAACTCTAATGTTTGACTTTCCCACTGATTGACTAATTAAGTAATGTGACACCCGGGTATTGTTTCGTACATTTACAAGAAATGGCGACGATTTAGTCATGGTGTTGTCAGCATTACTGGGAAGTGTTTTAAACATGGTATTGTATACGGTACCATTCTCATTTCAGTGCTTACTTTGTGACGCAAAGTTATAGGGTAATATTCCCCTGTAACCACGTGGTTCGTTCAAATTGTTTAATTTATTGGTCACCTAAGCCTTGGAAATCTCCAGGAATATCATGAGCGCTCTATATTCTTGTCGAGAATCGCGCGAGAACACGAGAAAAGCACGAGAATCGCGAGTGTGGATATGATTCTCATGTTCTCGCCTTGTTCTCCGAATGCGAATCCAATAGAAGTTCTCGCTGAAATTCACCAGAATCTCCCCGAGAATTCATGAGAATGTGGAAGACCTATTAGACTAGAAACAAATATAACCACATGGTTCCTCTCCCTACCTATCCGTCTACCCACGAGCGCATTTGGAAAGTATCACCAAGAATTCTATTACTTCTCGATCGATCTACAACTCACGCTACGAAACGCCAAACCATAAAAGTTTTTGGGATGCAACCAGACTTTAAAGTAACACGAAATTTGTACTAAACTATGTAGATAATTGGTACTTTGGAATTCATTAGTAATTAGAGAGACGATCAACACGTGTACGAATTAAAACTATTGATTAGTATGTATGACACGATGTTTAAATAAAACTCTTCATTAACAGCTAATAGCTATGGAGGTATGTGCGCAATGAAAGTCGTTGTTCGCTGTTTTTGTTTAAATACTATTTCGACATACATTATGCTGGTCACGTATGGAAAGTTATGATGATATTCAAAAATGACAAAGGTATACCTAGTAAGTTTTCATCTAGACCTTTGAAAATGCCGTGAAGCGAAACCGGTTCGATTTACAATAATAAACATTGTGGAATAGTACAAGTGTCGTTTTCAATATGTGCAGCAAGTTCCACCAAGTGCCATCAATCAACAGTATAAATAATTACAAAGATCGTTAAACAGTGGGCTTTTTTTAACGTGAGGAGATGCTATGCGGGACTCCTACCAACTAAAAACTACAGGCATCCTACCTAACAGCCTACTGTTGGGAGCCCCGGGTAAGCCCTCGGAAGGATACCCCTGGGCTATTAAACAGTAGGCTATTTTGTTGATGGTTCTTCGCTCTACTACCACAGGTCGGAACATCCATACAAATGCTGTCACCTACACTAAAAACACGCTGTTTGTACAGAGCTTGAATGTGTGTGGGACCAATAGGGCTAAGCAAATTTTCCCTCAACACGTCCGCCAGCTATAATGACAGCTGTGCCGGGGGTGGGGAGGCTTGGTCAGTGGGAGGCAGGGAGTTAACCTATCTGTATGTAATGCTATCATATTATCTTTGCTACTACTCTTTACCCGTGGTTGTAGGATGTGTTTCCCACCCGTGCGCTGGTAGCATAAAACAACGCCAACGGTATAGGAGAGAAGACATAGCATGTTTGCTCGGTACATATTTTGTCTGTCACATTTTTTAGGGGAAAAATCTAGAGATCGAACTAAAAGTAGAGAAGTCTGAGTTCGATTAAGTTATAAAATACTCATCCTGACACAAGCAACTTTGCTTCGTTTTATTTTCGTTGTCATCTCACAAATCGGTCAATAAAAAACCGCGAAATTTTCAAATTACGCGAGATAGCCAAATCGTAACGGTTCTGATTAGCATGACTTTTCAAATACTATCTCGACAAATATCATATAATTGATAGCTCTAGTACAGTTTTACTAGGTAAAGTAAAGACTGATTCTGACGAGTTATACTTGACAGGTACGTAGAGGACGCGGACTGTGACATAAAATATTGATGACAAAAAATTTTAACAATTTCTAGGCAGCATAGACTCTGTTACCTTAGCCTGAAAAAAAAAACGGCTGTTGTTGTTGTTACTGCTTTGACCTCGAACCTCGAAGTCGAAGTTTTAGACAGTACAAAACATGCCGGTTGAGTAAGTCTCGGCATATTACATAAGTTAAGGTAAATTATGAGTTCACAAACAGTGATCTAAACGCAATAACCTACCTATCGTGCATAAAATATGCGTAAACATTACTCTTATATTGACGTAGGTATCTCTAACTATCTTAGACCATATATCACGGGACTAGCCTTTGCAAACCACTGCATACAAAATATTCTGCTAGTTTTCATAGCGGGTGAAGGGGGAAACACAAAGACATATAAAATTTCATTATATTTAAAAATGTATTAATCGACAAACGCGTAATGGCTGTTGTGTGTTAATTTTTATTGTACAGTCAACTACAATGAAATGTACTAGTTTAATCATATAAAATGATGTACTGATGTACAGTGCTTTTTATAAAGCCAAAAGACCAAATGGTCTATTGGCTTGGCAGAAAATAATGCTTAAGTAAGGCGCATCCTGTGGTTAGATGATCTAAGCTAACTATACATTGAAATTGTATAGTTTACGTGTAGTAGAAGGATGTACTTTGTGGTAATTTTTATGTTATTATTTTTTGTTTACGAGTAATTAAGTGATGTAGTGGTAAATATAATATTAATTTGCCTTTGAAAATGCCGCAAGGCGAAACCGGTCAGGTGTAAAATAAATAAATGTTGTGGAACAGAGTACAAGTGCCGTTATTCAATATCACTAACTCTAATGTAAGTATAAAATTTTATGAACTCGTGTACTTATCTAATTTAGTAATTTTTTTTTTTATACCACTAAGGTGGCAGACAAGCATTCGGCCCACCAGAAGGACCGGTGGTCACCGTAGCCTATGAACGTTTGCAACACCAGAGGCGCCACACTCGCGCTGCCGACCCTGCAAAAACCTTCTAAGACCCCTTTTGAAGAACCCCATACTGTAGGCGTTTGGGAAAACCGATTAAAAATTAGCAAGCTATCGATTTAAAACATATGTCTCTCAATATTAACCACTTTTATCACATGAATTCTGTAAGTAAATATAAATCGCACGCATACAACGCAGAAATAACTTTTCTTTACACGAAGTAAAACTGAAAACTCTGCTTTAGTTTAATAATAAACCTTGGCGTTCAGCCACCAACACTCTTGGCGCACGATAAATATTTGCTTATTAATCTAAATGTATTAAAGTGCAAGACCATATTCGAAAAAAAAAAAGAAAAAACATACCTAAGTAATGTAGGAAGTATCCGTGATTATGGTGTCAACACTTTCGGTTTCTCGTAACAAAACACTATTTAACACCGTGGTTGTGGAACAAAGGATCCATACAAACAATTCACAGTTACATCACCGTATTATTCGCAGAAATTAACACCATTAAAACACAGTCAAATTAGCATACGCATACAAATTCTGTCGACTGAACGATCCTTAGGTTACAAGTTACCGCGCTTTTTGAAAAAAAAAACAATCAATAAAATAGAACGACGCTACACGTTCCAATTTTGAAATGAATTAACTTAATTGGTTAATTGAATTGTAGTGTTGTGCGTCGTGATAAGCGTAGTGAGGTCGCGCCGCGACTGCCGCCCGCTCTATCATTGAGAACCTCACGTGTATTGTGTATGCAAAAAAGCCGGCACAGACCAATAACTCTCACAGACAACACTACTATTTACGTAAATTGCTCACCATTGATTTATTCTGGGCAGATTTTGCAATGCACAGCTTAATTTATTGAGATGTTAAAAAAAAGTATTTTTGATGCAAACATTCTTGGCTCAAAGTGCAGCCAAATTAAAACAGATACTTACTTACGTACTTTTTACTTCTGATTTTCGTAACCTACACTGACTGGAAACAATTTTAAAAAAGGCAATATCGTGTATAGACCTTTATTTCTCTGTTATATTAGAGCTGAAACGTTCCAGGAGTCCAGGAAATATATTAACAATAAAATTGTAAATGATTTACTCTATTTTAAAAACACGAATCATACTCAATAGAAGAAAACATTATCTCAGTGGAATTTTAAACAGCCATGAACTAAACGCAAGTAGGTACGATACCTACACAATTATGTTAGAAATTAGTTCCAATGTTGAGTATTTGATAAAACAGACTGAAAATAAAACTTTTCAACGACAATCAAGAGAATAATGGTGTTCTATTGACTTGGCTATAAAACTCAACATATCGGAATATTATACAGGTCTACAAATCCGAGGGAGCGAAGCCAGCGAAGCGTACATAGCTATATAGTACTCATTATGGGACACACAATTTTACACAGCCCTAGCTAATATAATGGCAGGCAATCACAATACAGATCAACTTTTAAATTATTTAACAGAACTATACTATAACTACTGAACATTTGAAGTCGAATTGGAATCATAATCTTCCGAGCCTTATCCCAACACAAAATTTAAAAAAAAGGACATTGATGACTTCAACCAGTTCATCCTTGAAGGAAAAATTTTGAGAAAGAGTGGTCAAGTTCAACCGAAACTGTAATGCAACTACAAAGTTAAAACGACAAAATTGATTATTTCCCTACTAATATAAAAGCAAAACGCAAACTTCAAAGCCACTTTCACTAGTCTTGCAGACTATGAGAGTGGCCCCCAATCGCTAGAGGCGCCAGGGCTTTCTATCAGGCGGGCGGCATAATATTGATGAGCAGGCATAAAAAACTTTGTTGTTGATAAACATTGGTACAGACATACACAAGAGCATGGGAAAGGACAAAGGCTACTTTTTAACACTAGGAACAAATTCCTCTGGTAAACGAGTAAGTACCGGAAAACCTCATCACGCGTTAAAATGCCCATCTATAAACTATTCCAATGACTTAAAATGGCGATGACGTCACCCCATAACTCTATAGCAAGGAGGAAAGTTCATTTATAAACGTCATGTCTTGTAGTCACTTGTAGTATTCTTGTAAAGTGATCTAATGACTTCTATTCAAGGAAACCAGCAAATAACTTGTATTCATCAAAACACACTGTTATGTGAAACAATAATATGTGCTGGAAGGTGTGTTTTTTGTGAGATAATAATATTGACACTACTATCAACCCATTGTAAAGCACCATGTGTGTGTACTGAAACCTTATCAATTTCAAACACAAATACTGTCTGTGTAAATCTCAAAGGGGTGCTACAGAACTGGAAACTGAAACGGTTGACCAACAGTCGATTGATCCATGAACCTTTCGTCCAATGGACTTTTCATCCACGAACGTTTCGCCAGCATTACTCTACGTCAGTGAATGCTTGACCAACAGAATGTTTTGACCAATAACTTTTTACCCAAAGAACAATCTGCGAGGACCGCAGCGATGACACCGCGCTCCACACGCTGGTGGAGTGCACGGCGTGGGCACAACAGCGCCAGGTCCTCGTAGTGGGTCTGGACGTGGACACTCTCTCGCTCGAGACCATGGTGCGAGCCATGATCTCCAGCGGGAGTAAGTGAGACTGCGCCGCCACTTTCTGCGAGCAGGTCATGTTCGTGAAGGAGGCGGCGCGGGCGGGTACGGGAGAGAACTCTCCCACCCGAGTTCCGCAGTCGGCGGCCTGGGCGCCGCCGACGTGTCTTCGACGAGGACTATCGGCCTCCATGACCGGGGGTCTGAGGACGGTGAGCGACCCTCTCACCGTCCTTACGGAAGCAGGCCCATGACGGCAGCGTGACGTGAGGAACCTATAGAAGCGTGATCACACCCGAAACCCCCCAAAGACGCGGGATAGCACCCGAACCACCCACTGGGTGAGGCCGCAGCGGCGCGGCCGTAGGTCTGTTGGGAGTCCTGGGACATCCTCCCGAGGGCTTACCCGGTACTCCCAACCATAGGCTGTTGGGTGTAACGTGAGGTTTTTAGTCGGTAGGAGTCCGACATAGCATCCATGAGGATTTTCCCTCACGTAAAAAAAAATGGGTGCTACAGAACCATAGTGAAGTAATTGGTACCCAAGCCGGGCCAACAAACGGACGAAGTCATGGAGGAGAGAAGGAAAAACTAGAAACCCAGCCTACGTTCAGGAATCGATTTTTTGGCAGATTCCTACTCTACGAGCATTGGCATAGTTTGTTAGACTTCGACATCTGAATAAATAAATTTTGATGATTATTTGTGCCGTTATAGAATGATATCTGGAGACAGTTGGACTACAATCTTCTTAAAATCTCGGGCAAACGATGGTATTTTATAGATAATATTATGTACTCCACCGTTAATCGTGACTCAGAAATAAGAATATTGCCATGGACGCAAGCCAACGTGACGTCACAGGTGCACAGTGCAAAATACCATCACATATTAAATTCCTCATTAAATAATCCTGTGTGTGTTTCATACTTTTATATATCGAAATTTGAATAATATGAAGAGATATGACTTTAACTACAAAGGAAATAGTGGTTAACCTAGTAGTTGACGTATTTGATTAGCCACCAACAGTTAGCGGCAGTATGATTATTTTTCAGTCATTTTTTCCTGCCATATGTCCGTTTATCAATGATGCCACAAATAACAACGCATTTTACACAAAGATTGTACTATAAAATAGCTAATAAAGCTATAATTAGCAGATTATTCAATCGACTAAGAATGTGAAACAACAACTCGCACGTGCGATGCAGAAAACCATGAATAAATATGTTTTCAGTAATAAATGGCGGGCTGGGTACGGGCGTCATGACTGGCGAGAAGCGGTGAATATTAAATAAGCTTTTCGCACACTTTGAATTTTTACTCGTAGGTAATATTGATGCTTGACATGATTTAGATACAATTTGGTAAAAGTATTAAAAACTGTGACACTCATCTTTCAAACCCCAGCTGAAAATTTTTCGAGAGAGCTAGTCTTCATAATACCCCACTAAGAAAAAGATTTACAAAATTCGTCGTTCGGGGTGAAATAGAGGGTCAATGTTTATAACTATTTCGTAAATGGTCATGGTTCCGAGGAAGAGGGTTAGGTGATTTTGACTGTAATTTTAAAAAATATGACCGATTTTGGAAATTCGGCCCAACGGGGTGAAAGAAGGGATTAATTTTTACGAGCCATTTCGGAAATTATACAATGTACGCCCTTCCCATCACCACCTGCCATATGGATCGACGTTCTCTGGGAGGAACTGGAAGCAGAAAGCACAAACCCATGTGCTGCGGAGAAACGTGGGAGACCCAAAGACTTCTATATAAAGAGGTAGACATGCCCTACGCACCAATTTTTGAAGCGTATAAACTGAGCTAGTTAGCGCGGTTGCGCCCAGTTCGCGCTGACACTATGTCACTGTCGTATCTCCCACGATTTAACAACAAAATTGTATTTTTAACGTGGAAAAGTACATAATTATCGTCATAAAAGTGCTTAAGACTTGGTAGTTAACGAAGGAGCACAAATTTATTTGGTAATTACGCACAATTTATGCGTAATTAATTATTTTTCATCAATTTTATGATTATTCTTAATCGTATTAACCCACCAAATTGTACAGGCCTAACTAATCTGACAACCCCAATGCTTTTGTTGTACTTCGTTTTTTGACAGCATAATACTTGCTGAATATGCCAAGCGAGCGTCAAAGCACGGGGATTCCCCGAATAGTTATAGTTCTACGCAAGTACGGTTTGCAACAAAATTTAATTTATGTTTTACTTTTTGGGTAGGTACTTACAACAATTGTGATCAAATCAGTCATTTAATGCCATCTTATGTACCTACTAAGATTTTGTAAAAATTACACATCAAAATGCAGTTACCTTTCACAGGTTATTTTAAGATTATTAGGTACCTTTTATTAACTTTTTATGAGATTATTACATCATTCATTGACGAATATTATTACATTTTTTTTGTTTCCATTAGCTTTCCTCAAGATCAACTACGTCAGCAAAAATGGGATGAATTTGTCAGACTGGAGCGGTCGGAAAGCGATTGGATACCCAATACCTATTCCAGAATATGCTATACGGGGTGTCCTACGGCTATGTCACATTGAGGGAAAGTAACTTAAATATTGTAGAAGGAACATTTTACTGAAAGAAAACATTATTTTAATTTAAAAAACAATTTAAACTGCATTCATAGATTTTTAAATACTTATATGGTTGAGCCGGGAATCGAACCCGCTACACAAGAAAAAATAATCACCCCGTAGGTTTAACAAACCGATCGAAAGGCTTCATCATAAGGATTTTTTTTGCTAAGTAACATAGTGTCAAAAATAAAAGGAAGACCATGAATTTAAACATTTGATGTGAAATTTTGTTCAGAAAAATGAAAAGCTGGCATCGCCGGTGTTCTCAATAAAGACTTTCATCCCTGGATCGGGACAAATACGATGGCCGCCGAGATCCACAGATCTAATAATGTTAGATTTTTTGTGGGGTTATGACATGATTTTTTTTATACCAATAAGGTGGCAGACAAGCATACGGTCCACCAGAAGGACCGGTGGTCACCGCAGCCTATATTAAATGTAGTTTACAAGAAATGAAAATGTCCACGAGTTACGAACAGAACTTGGTCATATTATTATAAATATACACCACAGCAAGATCAAAAGATTGACAAGGAGTAAAATAATCAAAAGTGTGTGACTTTATATTCAACAGTATGGGACTTTTGTATTAAAAATGCTAAAATTCATGGTCTTCCTTTTATTTCTGACACTATGTTAGTTAGCAAAAAATAATCCTTATGATGAAGCCTTTCGATCGGTATGATAAAGCTACGGAGTAATTATTTTTTCTCGTGTAGCGGATTCGATTCCCGGCTCAACCATGTTATTATTTAACAATCTATGAATGCAGTTTAAGTTATTTTTTAAATTAAAATAATGTCTTCTTTCATTAAAATGTTCCATCTACAATATTTAAGGTACTTTCCCTCCATGTGGCATTGCCGTGGGACACCCTATATAAAAGTAGTAATAATTGCATTGATTTTTAAATAAACTAGGATTTGTCATTAATTTATTCTTGAATAATATAATAAGTTCTGTTGTTCAAATGACTAGTGAGAGCCGCCTTGAAAGTGGTTATAGAATATTACACACATTTAGTGTACATTTCTTTTCATTAGTTCCAGTCTTATTTGTGGCAGGCAGAGCCTCTCTTCCTTGTGGCCTTAATTAAATTTAATTATATGAAGATGACTGATTACTTATTAAATTGGGATTTTATTTAGCATAAACGATGTTCCTAAAAGTAAATTAGGCGATGGTTTTCCTTAAAAACGTATAGATATTATGTTTGTTGAACTATGGAATTGTTAGACAAACTATTTAGACAATAGTTATTCGTTCAGTAAAATAGTTCTGCAAACACCATTAAACAGTACATTTAATTTGATTTATTTGGTGTACAAAATTAGTGTTCAAGTCAGAATTTTTAGTTTGACTTTGAAATATTTTGTTCGGAAAAGGGGAATATTCAGATATCGATTAAAATACATGCCTTAATTAAATAGGTATGTATATAATCAGTTTTTTAAGTTTATATTTAAATATGAACATCATTGGTAAATTTTGCATTTTATACCTTTATACCTACTTAACATTTTTCTGCAGTCAGTACGTGTGATACAGAATCGTAAAACTTCGAGGGTATTCGGTGGTACTCGGCTTGTAATTGGAGTCCATACGCCTTCTCTTTTACTCTTGTTCTATTTGTATATTGCTATTGCAGTTACAATTACGTAAATATAGTTTATGAGTGAGTGTAGTTTTAGCAATGTGTGTGTATGAGGATTGCTTTTATGCTATCGTTTCTTATAGTAGAGCGTATCTACCTCATTTTATATAGAAATCTTTGGGGAGACCAAATGTCCAGCTGTAGTCAGCCAAAGGCTAATTTGCTTGATATACTTGATTTGATTTTTATGAAACCTCTACTTTGGTTTTTTCCGAAGGCTTACCCGGGGCTTCCAACCATAGGCTGTTGGGCGTTACGTGAGGTTTTTTAGTCGGTAGGAGTCCGGCATAGCATCCATGATGGATTTTCCCTTACGTTAAAAATAACCCTCTGCTTTAGGGGAATATAACTGGGTTTGGAACTATGTGGCGCAAGAAGGGTTACGGCCACCAGTTAGTCAATTAATAGCGGAAACAGTAAACCGATCGTTTCAATGTTACCAACACAAATGCGCCAAGTTTATGTATTGAAGCTAGAATTGTTTACAGCAGCTGTGCAAAGGAATCTTAGGAAAGTTTGAAAGTTCTTGGCACGAGGAGTAGGTCATAAAATAGTATTTGTACGTTGAGTTATTATATTTGCAGTAGTGTACAAGGCCTGCTTGTTGTGTTTGAGTTGCAGTAATATGTAGGATCACAGGGCGGAAACTCAAGCTTGAATGTGTGCGTGTGATCAATAAAATGTAAGCAACGCGTCCGTCAACGCGCACGTCAACTCTACTGACAGCTGTGGCGCGACAGGGAGTTGCCGAATACTATTATATTATCTTTGGTAGGATCTCTAATTTAGTATTGTTTATTTTTAGTGTCTTTATGTACCTGCAAGATACGAAGGTACCTAGAAAGACTAGAAACTCAACACCGCACTATGGTTGACTGGTAAAAATCCTTTGACATAAACTCCACCTTTTTGTTGATGTTTTTGTCATAAGTATAAAGAAATAAATATTTTCAAGATTCTTCATGCGGAGTGTGAAGAGGCACCTCACAGGTACACCAACTTGAGGACCACAGTCAGAAGTCTTACAGACGGTGAGAGTGGCCCCCATCGCCATGACTTTCCATCAGGCTGGCGATGTTCATTTGGCGAGTTTACTTAATATAAAAAACAAAAATCGGTTGTCTGTAAAGTCGGTTTACTGACGATAGTTGAACGTGACAACTCAGCCTTAAATGGAACGCCTCAGAGCGAGGTATCGCCGCATACGTCATGTTTTTTCGTGCGTGCAGCCGGCTTCATCGAATTATAAATTCAATAGCAAATATAACTGCTACTTATACGTATCGGAGCTTTTAATCTGGCCCTTTGGTCAAGGGATAATTCTTTCTTTCTCTCTACGGAATTCCATTCTCAGGTTACCCATTTATTAATAGCTTACAGAACACTGGGCCACGCTATTAGCTCTTCTGAATCAAATTAGACACCACTGAGGATTAAACTAATATAACTATGAATCTAGCCAAGACACTTTTCGCCAAGCAGTGTTGTCGTGTTTTAAGAGATCTCGAAATAGTCAGTCCAAGGTCATACCATCACATGCATGGTACGGTCCCAATATACAGATACATCACCTGCCACGTTCGTGACTTAATTAATCGAATACCGACTAGGTTTTTTGCTTCATTATTATAAAGGTGGCATTTAAAATAGTGATTGACTGACATGAGCGGAGCTTCTACATTTTAACAACTAAATATGGTAGCTGTTTAAGTATGTAGCTTAAATAAGATTTGTCTAAAAATGGAGCTTGGACAGTTAATACGAAACCCGTTCTTTAGAATACATTCTTATTGGTTGTAGACGTCTTCTTAAATAGAAAGCGCGGTGGGCCAAAATCACTGTTCATAGAAAGCACCGTAGACAGAAATCACTATTCATAGAAAGCACGGTTGGTAGAAATCACTGTTAATAGAAAGCACACGGTTGGCAGAAATCACTGTTTATAGAAAGCACGGTTCGCCGAAAAGATATTTTCCTTCAACAATAACCATGTTACTGAAAGCCTGGACCAGCATCTCAGCATGCCTACTCAAGCTCAAGAACGCTCGTTATAATACAATCTTACAGAACAGTGTCTATCAACAATATCAGAATTGCAAGCGATATCACAGAAGAAGTAGGTACTACTAATACGTCCAGAAAGAAATCATATTTGTAATTTGCATGAAATTATATTTATATCCCTCATAATGACACTCGGATATCCTTCGGGCCCAAGATGATTAACATCCGAGGTCTAATAACTGCTAGAAGCGGTAATAAAAATCTTCATTTAATACTAATATTACGACAGACGACGTCTGATAGTGTTGATCTTGGTTTTGCGATCATAAACCATGATGTAGGTCAATCGTTGTACTGTCAAGTACGTACTTTTGCAAAATCAGACGATTATTCTAAAACAACTCTACTGAATTTAATCACAAATTAGAGATAGTACAGATAGATGGAAACCTACATACTAAATTCGCTGAGGCTACGCACACATAGACAACGCCCACTGAGTTCACAGACACGATCACACGAGGTCAGGCGGTCGCATTTGAATTTTCGAAACTGATTTGTGCGCTAATGTGTGTAGCATAGGGTAGGTGTGAAAAATAAAGTACATCCATGAGTTTTCCATCTGTACTATCTCTAATTTGTGGTTCAATGACGTAGCTGCATTAGCTTTAAATAGTTTTTTGAGAGCAGATTGGAGTCTCAGTTTGAGCAGGTTCCCGTGAAAAGCAAACTGCCTGTTATGTACACAATCAATGTATTGCTATTTACTAGTACTATTTTATTGGCTCAACTTTAGATTGTCTGACGTGGAGTTTGGGGTTCATATTTTTTTTACACAAAGCTAATATTATTAGAAGCCTCCACACGAAGTTTTAACTTGCGGAAATTAATGGTTAACGAGAAAAAAAATAATGAAAATCATTAAAATTCATCAATAATTTGTCACTTTTCACCACAGAATACATACACTCTCAATGCTTTTGTCTTTGACATTCGGCTCGTCACTATACGTTTCGTTTTCCGTAAGGTTAAAGCACAACAATGTTTTACTTCATTTAATAATTAAATAAATAATTATATTTAGTAACAAAGTAAAATTTTATGCATATTTTATAATATTACGTATATTTTGCTGATATAAATGAATGCTATTACTTAAATGTATTCTGACAATAATTTACCGACTATTGCCGCTATGTAAAACTAAACGTAAAACGTCGTCGACGCGCTGTCACTGTTACTTTCTGACAGTTATTTTTTTTTTTTTGTAATATATATTTTACGGCCTTTGGCTTCAGCCTTTTAGCCAAACTATTGTTGATTATCTCTATGCACATATTATGGTTAGGTTAGGTTGGAACTGTGACCATTGACGCGCGAAGGCGAGCGAGCGAAGCGAGCGTGCCGCGGTAGCGGCCGCCGAGCGCTTTATAATATTATTTTAACAATTTCGACCTTTATATCGATGTCAATGCGAAAGTTAGGTTGGGATATTAAAAAAATCATAACTCAAAAAGGGGGGGCTTCCGCAACTTTTCCTTCAGGGGGGGGGGTCTACAACCCCCCCTCCCCCCTTTCCACCCCCTCCCGCCCCTTAAATCGTGGGACGACAATCCGAAGTCCTACCATTTTATTATCTTTGCTAGTATCTAATCAGTATTAATGTAGAAGTCATTAGGTCGGGTTAATATGTGAAGGTTTACCTAGGTTATAGTCAATGTAATTATAAATTGAATTTCTCAAGTTGCTACCCTGTTGGTAAGTGACTTTTCAGATAAAATTTGTATTTAATAGTGCTCTTATTAATTGAGAGAGCTTCTCAAGGGTTGAAATTTCCCCTGGGAGAGGTCGCAGTGGTAGCCAAGGACTTGAATCCTGGTGTCATACTCCGAGGGCTCCCAACCGTAGGCATTAGGTAGGGAACGTGTGGTTTTTAGTCGGTAGGAGTCCGGCATAGCATCCATGTAGGAATTTCCTCACGTTAAAAAAAGGGTCGAATTCTTCAATTAAATCGGCAAAGTGCGAGTTGGACTCGTGTTCGTAGAGTTCCGTACAAAAAAAGGAAAAATAGTCACGTTTGTTTTATGGAAGACCCCCTTGAATATTATTAGTTTTCTGCGTTGTTATTGCGGCAACAAAAATACATCATCTGTGAAAATTTCAGTTCTCAAGCTATCACGGTTCATGAAATACAGCCTCGTGACGGACAGACAGACAGACGGACAGCGAAGTCTCATGAATATGGTTCCGTATTTAACCATTGGGTACGGAACCCTAAAAAAAATCTAGCGATTTTATGGTAAGGTTAACAAACCTAGATTTTACGTAAGCCATTTTCATTCGTCAATTTTCGTTTCAAAACTGGAACCCAGACGCGTATCATGTTCCCCAGGGTAACACAAAATCAATCAGTAAACATAATGGCTGCTATATAAATAGCTCGGTCGATCACTAATGCATGACACACTAACCAGACAAATATAATTGATAAGGACTGGTGCTCACCAGATGCGCAACAATCTTAGATCATCTAACCACAGGATGCGCCTTACTTAAGCATTGTTTTCTGCCATTGCACATGACCATTTGGTCTTTTGGCTTTATGAAAAGCCTGTACATCAGTACATCATTTTATATGATTAAACTAGTACATTACATTGTAGTTGACTGTACAATAACAATTAACACACAACAGCCATTACGCGTTTGTCGATTAATACATTTTTAAATGCAATGAAATTTTATATGTCTTTGTGTTTCCCCCTTCACTTGTATGAAAACTGGCAGAATATTTTTGTATGCGGTGGTTCGCAAAGGCTAGTCCCGTGTTATATGGTCTAAGGCAACGATACAGGGATCACGATATCGAATCAAAGTACTGTATCCATAATGATATGATTTGTAGGACAGGTAGTACTTATTTGTAAATGCGAGAACTACCATTTTGACATCGCTTTATAAGGAGAGAACTAAGTAAACTAGTGTAGGTATAAGCAGCTAGCAGAAAGTGAGGAAATTTGTTACCATTCATGCTTCCCTTGGAAACTTATTCACGGGATAATAATTCATAATTCATAATTCATTTTATTATTGCGAAATACAGGTAGGTACATACAATGGTAGGTGTAAATGGATAAAAGCCTATATATGATCGCGGCGATATTATAGTCGTGCCACGTATACTTCCTCGTCTCCTATACATATATACTCTCTCGTCGGGATAATATTGCCGTGTGTCTGTGCAAATATTCACATTGCGTATAAAAAAATTGCTATAGGTACGACGATAATATCACTGCAATATCTCGCTCGTGGATTCGACGCCTAAATTGTAACCTGGCAGTCGACTGTCATAGGCTGATTAGCTCAAGCTCAATACAATTAGTGTCTTTAAGTACTAAAATCACGGTCTCCCTACCGCAACACTAAGATAAGTATTAGTGTACTTCACCTACTCACACATAAGTGCCGAATACTCAATAGTTTTTTAAGTACTGCAATCATGGTCACCCTACCGCGACACCAATTAATTTAGCACAGGGACAGCTGTATCATCCTAACGCATTATATGCAATGAAAGATAGGACATGACATTAGGTATTGTATTGTAATACATTCTGAGCAAATAATGATCGATTTGCTTACAATAGGTGCAGATATGGGAGACCACTTAGATATTACGTAATAAATGGTTAAACAGCGGGAGTAATACTTCGCTGGTTCATATCCGGCTCAAAGGACCAAAATTAAAGCACACGAGGCGTAACGAGGCTTTTTGCAGGATGTCCTATTAAGTCTGTTTCGCACAATGTCACTTTTGCACTTTTGTAACTTTAATCATTAGAATATACCACCATTTGTTCGAAAAAGAACATTAAAAAATTCCCATTTCTGTACAATGTATATAATATACACTTCAAATCGATTAAAAACCATAATACACAGCAACGAAACGAAAATTTTAACGTAGGTAGTTTTTCAAAATTTTCTTCGTAAATATGTTGCATTGATTAAAAATTACAATCGCCCGTTTTGTAAAAAAAGGCATTTCGCGAATAACCAGTATATCATGTCTGGCGTTTTAAATAGATATACGATACAGAGTCGAACTTTTGGATGTGTCGAAAGTAGCGGTTTCTTCCTTTCAATAAACATAAATTCACAATGCAATAAGTATTATGTATAACCTACACAGTTTGACCTATTGACGATTTACTTATTAATAAACAATGATTCACGATGTGCTGACGAGCAAGGGGACCTGACGACAACAGGTTATGAGTATGACACAGTATAAATGACGCGTTATATCTCACACGTAGAGTAATTATAGAGCTAGATATTATTCATATTTTATTTATATACATTTTTTTTTGCGTGTGGAAATCCTACATGGATGCTATGCCGGACTCCTACCGACTAAAACCGCCCTACAACTGATGCGAATAAAGTATTGGTCTCGAAAGTCCTTTCATCAGAAGCCCAAATTTGCCAATCTTGCATAACTTTCGATGGCATGTCTTTATTTTTCTAATAATAGCGAATACAATAAAAAAGGATTATCTAATTTGGCCCAACTCGTTCTCCAATTATACCAAGGAATATGGAGATTCATTTTGATGGTTAATATAAATAAATTGCGATGTAAATAATAATATGTTTGTATAAATACTTACATAATGACTGGTATAATATTAAAAGAAGACACTAAAATATTGTATTAGCAATTGATTTCCCTACCAAAGGGAATTGGTCGACTAGGGTCAGTAGAGGAAATTAGAAATTAATTTTCCATCATTCATGGAGTGACTGGATGCGGAAGCCGCAAAACTGTGTACCTATTATGGCGTAATTTGTAAGGCCTACGTTCAGTCAAGATAAAAATAAATATTTGTGGACAATCTCACACAACATCATCTTGCCCAAATTAAGCTAATATCAGCTTGTGCTATGGGATCTAAAAGACTGATAGAGATACTTATATATTTCTAAATATATACATATTATACATAGAAAACACCCAAACTCCGAAACAAACATTTGTGGATCACACAAATATTTGGACCGACCCAGGAATCGAAACCAGGACCGCGCGCCACAGAGGCAATCAAATAATAGTATTACTTCAGCAGTGGACTGCCGTAGACTTATTCGATTGATTGATTGAAGCTTAGATCATACAGTTAAGAGAGTTTGATTCGGTAGATGAGCGTAAAAGTTAGTCATGATTCAACTTAGCCATACAGGAGCTACTTATATCATGACAAATCGTTGATTTTCAGTGCCAGTATTTTAATATAACGAGTAAACATTTATGCATACTTTAATATATTAGAGAATAGAATAGAAGAAACTTTATGGCACACTAATGTTAAAATTTCTTATACAGATATTGCATTTCATACATGTACAGAGCAAAAAGCAATCTTTTACAGGCAACCTTTGGATGGAAAAATACCGTCAAGAATCACGTGGTAAAATGTCTACCATAAAGCTATTATTAATGAAAATCTCAGGGGCTACGATCACGACATATTACACTAACAAATGTTGTGAATCAAACTATGAAAAATGATTTTGAATTGTATCTATATCTATGTGTTTACGTTTTTTATAAATGTTAGTAGTGCCAGAAAATATAATAACTATACTCTACTTAGAGCAATACCAGTGAACACCAGTCATTTGGAATTCTTTACAAATCTCGAAAAATTCTACGACATCAATTATTGGCGAAGGCCAGGGCAACTGCATAGAGCTGTAGACTTCGTGATAAATCCAAAAGATCACTCGTTATTTTTAAGAGACGCTGAAAGACATGGAGTGTATCTCACAACTATTATAAACGACATACAGACGGCCTTCGACAAACAAACAGTTAAAAGATATATCAGAAGAAATATGGATTCCTTCGATTGGGAAAACTATTATCGTTTAGATGATATCTACCAGTGGCTTACTGACCTGGAGAAGAAGTACCCTGAAGAAGTAACACTACAAACTATTGGACAATCGCATGAGAATAGAAGTATATTGGCAGTAAGAATATTACATAAAGGGGGTGCAGACGATAGACCTAAAATAATAATCGAAGGAGGAATTCACGCACGAGAATGGATAGCTCCAGCGTTTGTGACATACTTGATCAATGAAATACTTAATGCTAAAGAATCAACAGATGAAACCTTGAAATTAGTAGCCTTCACTTATGAATGGTATTTCGTTCCGGTCCTAAATGTTGACGGGTATGAGTATACTCACACTGATGATAGATTATGGAGGAAAAACCGAAATGGTAATGGAGTTGACTTGAATAGAAATTTTAATTACGCGTTCGGAACTGTTGGAGTTAGCAAGGAGAAAAATTCAATACTTTATTGCGGGGAGAAAGCGTTTTCGGAAAAGGAAAGCAGAGCTATGGCACATTTTGTAACTTTACACAGTAAAAGACTGCTATTCTACGTTGGATTCCATGCGTACGGTCAGTACATGATCTTACCTTATACGAATTCTAAAAAACATAAAGAAAATTACGATGAAATGTACATTAAATGCAAGAGAGCCGCGAAAAAGATTGCCTCCAGATATGATAATAAGTATGAAATAGGAACAGCATTCGAAACAATCGGTTATAGGTCTTCTGGTGTAAGTGGGTGTTGGGTTAAAAGTACTTTCAAAGTGCCATATGTAGTAACAATTGAACTGAGAGACAGAGGTTACGATGGATTTGCCCTTCCACCAACAAAGATCCTGCCGACGTGTCAGGAAACCATGGATGGTTTGCTAGAATTATTTTATCCTCAAACTTCTAAGCTCAATCATGCAGTGAACGCGTGGATTTTTTACAAGGTGTCGGCGCAAATAACAGTATTTTTAAATCTTTTATTATTCATTGTATTCTAAAAATTAAAATGCTTATTTTTTGGTAGAGTTAAGCAGCTGTTTTCATTCTGGAATCAATGTTAGAAATGATTATTATCTCCCAAAGTCAAGTTCAAAATGTTTATAATAAGAACCATTTAAATGGTCCTTACAAAACAGTGCAAGCCACCTGCATACAATCAGCAAGAGCGAATATAATATATCTTATAGTGGAATGCCGCAAGGGACCATCGTGTGTCCTGTCACATCTTCATATCAATACGTTGGCGATATTCATTCACCATTCCATTTTATTGGATAATAGCGGATGTCACGCGATTTCACCCGCGTACTCCCGTTCCCATGGGAATAATATGTAGCCTATGTTACTCAGGGTGAATGTAGCTTTTCAATAGTAAAAGAACTTTTGAAATAGGCACACTAGTTATTGAGTTAATTTATTACAAACATACACACAATTTTTTTATTCTCTTTATAATGATAAGTGTAGATGTAGATTATTGTAGTAATATTTCCCGTTCCCGTCGGAATACGGGAATAAAATATAGGTTCCCGGGGATAATGTTGGCTTCTAAACTATGTTATGTTATATTATTAGTATAGCTAAGTGTCTGGTCACCGAGTTTGTAAACTGAACCTTACCTTTGGAAGAAAAGCTATAACATTCCAAAGCTTTTGATAACAATAAACCATTAAAATATCTAAGTACTGCGTAGTTTGTTGGACATAAGGTTGTACTCGTAAGATGTATTGTATGGCAAAATATAATGACTTCATTCTTAACCGATATGCGTCATGAATCATGGTAGAATGTGCTAATAATTTTATTACGCATTTGGCATCGCTAAACCTCGAAAATGAGTACACCTGATTTGAATAAGTACTTTTTCATATTGTTTGACTGCCTCTTTTGATCTAGTTTTGTAAAGTGCGACTGCTGATCACGAGGTCGTGGATTCGATTGTCTACACGGCCCCAAAAGGGGCCAGCAGGGGCATACAATAAAGCCCTCACTTCACCTTATAGTATTTGTCCCACGTAATAGGTTTTGAGCTGTGTTGTAATGTGCAGGTGCAGGTTGTAACTGCCCGTTGTTGACATTTTTAAAGCTGTCCATATGGTCTTTAACCTGGCTTAACGACTGCCATTTTAAAGGCATCCGGGATCAAGATCTATACATGCCTTCTGAATCTAGAAAACGCTCACTAATGGATGTTACAACGTGGTCCAGTGGTGGTCACCCAACCACGGACCTACCGTGTTTAACTCACTTACTGCAGTGATTGATCGTTGAGTCCGCTTCAAATTGAGTATTTTAATAACTCCTCTTTTAACAGGGAGCAAATTTGCGTCATCTTCTTATTCTTAAGTTTGGATGAAAAAAAAATCGTGAGTTGTGAATATATTTAGACTCAAATATCGGCAAAGCTATTCTTTTAACCGGGTATTCCTCGAAATGATGTAAACTGAAAAATTATTTCACTGTCGTCAAGCTTACACAGTAACGCGCGCCCTTAGACAGTTTGCGTTGCTCTATGCGTCAAGGCACCATCCTCGGGTGACATGAGCTATATTTTATTTCCATATTCCCACGGGAATGAAGCCGCGTGACATCGGCTAGTAGAATATAAAACGCGATATTTTAGAAGAGATTTATTCATAAATAAGACCAAGAACAAACGATCTATTTACAACCGACACGCAAGCAATAATAAATGAAAGATTACGAACACACTTTGTTGCTGACCTTACCCAGCAATATTTATCGATGACGTAACCTAGAAACGTGGTGTATAGCATAGCTCTTATTTGTATAGCTTGTTTAAATTGTTTAGTATTTTGTAGGATATTTCGCTAACAAAGCGATGCTGTAAAAAATTGGGGCAATAGGCACTATTAGCAGATGTCACGCGTTCCCGGTCCCGTGGGAATACGGAAGTAAAATATAGCCTATGTTCACCGGGAAGAGTGTAGCTTCGCAACAGTGAAAGAATTTTTTTAATCGGTCCAGTAGTTTGGAGCCTATTCGATGCAAACAAACAATCAAATCTCTCCTCTTTATAATATTAGTATAATTTATCTATACTAATCCGGTAATCCGGTCAAGTGCAAGTCGGGTTTGCACACGGAGGGATGCGTACCAAAAACTGAAAACGAATTACTTACGTTTGTTTGGAAGCCCCAATGAATTCTTTTTTATTTTATTTTATAATTTGTTGTTATAGCGACAACAGAAACACATCGTCTGTGAAAATTGCAGCTCGCTGGCTGTCACGGTTCCAGAGATACAACGTCGTGACCGACAGATGCTCTACGTATTAACTCACACTCTACTTCCGGAGCGTTCAGGCACGGTTAGATCCGATAGGGGCTTTCTTCCGCGCACGGTTAGATCCGATAGGGGCTTTCTTCCGCGCACGGTTAGATCCGATAGGGGCTTTCTTCCGCGCAAGGTTAGATCCGATAGGGGCTTTCTTTCGCGCACGGTTAGATCCGATAGGGGCTTTCTTCCGCGCAAGGTTAGATCCGATAGGCTTTCTTCTGCGCAGAATGATCTTCTTGCCTCGGTTTTCCAAAACGCCTACAGTATGGGGTTCCTCAAAAGGGGTCTAGAAAGTTTTTACAGGATCGGCAGCGCGAGTGTGGCGTCTCTGGTGTTGCAGACGTTCATAGACTGCGGTGACTGCCAGCCAGTCCTTCTGATGGGCCGTATGCGTGTCACGTTAGTGGTATAAAAAAAGCAAATAGCGAAGTTTCACTAATGGGGTCCTGTTTTTAACCAATGGGTTCGGAATCCTAAAAATGAACGGCTGCATAAAATAGTCAATATGGGCGTGCCTCTGCCTACCCCTTCGGGGAAACCTTAATAAATTATGTACTTCATTACCAAACTCGCTGTTTGCTATCAATATTCATGCAGAAGTCGGCTCTGAGCAGACATTGGCACATTTCCAAATTTAAATTCTGCCGCGTATTGCAACTTACGTGACTGCGTTGACGCGGGCGCATATAATTTGATCAAAGAAGCTAAGAATACGTTTTGAAATATGATTTAATGCCTAAAGTCTCACTTCAAATCCTACGCTTCTAAAATAGAAGGCGATGGTTTGCGAAGGGAAATTCTGAGGACAAATAGAATTGAATTCAACAAAGGTCCATCCATCCATCCATATTACTAATGTCCGCTATAATGAAATTGCTTCGGTAAAATATTTTTTAGAAAACTAAAAACTCCTTTTAATAGAAAGTTCAACTGAAATGTAAATAAGAATAGCATGTTTTTTTACATAATTGTTGGTAGTCATACAACTAAATGCTATAAGTACATAAAGGTACATTAGTAGCCTTGTATTCTTAATCTGAAACTATAGTTTTAGCACAGGGCGGAAACTCCAGCTTGAATGTGTGCGTGTGATCAATAAAATGTAAGCAAATTGTCCGTCAACGCGCACGTCAACTCTACTGACAGCTGTGGCGCGACAGGGAGTTGCCGTTCTGTACCTATGTAATACTATTATATTATCTTTGGTTTTAGTCAGTTAGAATTCGACAAAATTTCACATAATAATAACTAGTAGGCGTGGTCCCAGGGTTAGAGGGCCACGTACCATGACCCCCACCGAAATCATCGTCAGTTTTTCTAAAAATTTACAAATTAGGGTATTTTATACATGCAGATTATTATTTAAACCTTCCTCCTAAAATTCCAGGTTGCAACTGCTCCTGCTAACTACTTACACATGTAAACTTACCGGTGTCGCCGACAGCTTGACTCAGCGTGTTCTCAGTGACGGGCCGCAGAGCTTCCACGGCGCTGATGTAGCCGAGACGGTCCGAGATAGCGCAAGCTGTCTGTCCATTCTGTATAAAAGTTTGAATTTTGTACATACATACATATAATCACGACTTTATCCCCGAATGGGGTAGGCAAAGGCATAGTATACGCCCACATTTCACCTTATACTTTATGTCCAACGTAATAGGTGGTGAGCCCGTTGCCGTGCTAAATTGGACAGGCGCAGGTCGCCCATAAGGCCTTCAACTTGGCTTAACGATAGTCATTTTACTGACAACCGGCAGGCTGATTACGTATAAAACAGCGATCAGCGATAGTCGCGCAATCATTGCGCAATCATCGCACGATTTATCGCTGGTGGCTGAAAAAATTGTATTATGTTAAATTCTATAGCGAATCGTTCGCTAATCGCTACGTCGCACTTATCACTACGAAACTAGCGCCATAAACAATTACGTGGCGATCACTGAAAACTGGGAACTGTCAAATCTGTTGGGCATTTCATTAGTGTATGTGCGTGCTGAGAGACCACTTTTATTTTTTCGGATTTTTGCAGTTTAACTAACAATAGTGCGTAGTAAAATTTGCGAAAATATTTGTAAAGCTTAGTGATCGGTTAGAAAGCGCGTCCGAACACGTGCTCGCAGCACTATTGTTAGTTAAACTGCAAAAATCCGCAAAAAATGAAAGTGGTCTCTCAGTACACACATACACTAATAAAATATCGAAATCGCTGCCTGGAGGTTGTCAAAAACGATACGTAATACGAAATTATCGCCAGATCGCTGCCGCAGTATGGCACAAATACACTTTTTAATTTACTGATTGTCCTACAGAGGCAGCACCGTCGCTAGTTGGCTATGGCAAAACGATCGTTGATACGTAATACGAAACAGTCAACAAACAGTGATTATCGCGCCATTTCCGCGAGATTATCGCTGTCGCTTGCCTATTGTAACATACGTAATAAGCCTGCGGGTTTCCTTCTCTACGCAATGGATCTTTTTGCGAAAGTGTTCCCTTAGTCGCCTCTCACGACACCCTCGGGATGTATTGGGGTGGCGACATTTTGTACTCTTACCCGTCGCAACATGGGACCCCGTCGCCACACTTTTGGCATTTGCATTGCACAAAGCATTGAATTTTGTAATGATGAAAATATTCAAAATCGTTAATAATGTAAATTATGTACCTACTAAAAACTAACTAAACGGCCTTTTTTTTAACGCGAGCGAAAATCCTTCATGTTTTCTATGACTCCTACCGACTAAAAAACCTCACGTAACGCCACGGAAGGATGTCCCAGGACTCACAACAGAACTAAACGGTCGAAGACTGAGAGACACTATACGCACAACGCCATCTAGCTTCAAACTAACCAAACAAAATGCGAAATAAGAAGAAGCTCCAAGTACTTTAGTTTTTTTAAGGGTTCCGTACCCAGAGGGTTAAAAACGAGGCCATATTACTGATACTCCACTACCCGTCTGTCTCCCAGCTGTATCTCAGAAACCGTGATGGCGAGACCGCTGAATTTCCGCAGATATTATAATTATAACAACAAATAGGTACTAATATAAGCAAAAATAAATACGGGGAGCTCTTATACAACAAACGACACCTTATGCCTGATGAGGAAAAATCTGATACGGAACGTCCGTGAGTCACTCTTTATTATTATTTACTAGCTGTTCCCCGCGGCTTCGACCGCGTAGAAGTCGTTAATCATAACTTTCATCAAAAATTATAACCTTCCTTTTGCGCAGTCGGTTAAAAAGTAGCCTATGTCCTTCTCAGAGCCTCGAACTATCTCTATGCCAAATTTCATCTCAATCGCTTCAGCCGTTTAGGCGTGAAAGCGTAACAGACAGACCGACTTACTTTCGCATTTATAATATTAATAGGGATTTATTTATTTAATGGAAACCTGGAGACGACTACTATATTACTGAAATAGAACTTGAATTATAGATACTCACAGCAGACAGTGCGTTCGGATCGGCGTTACTCTTCAACAGTAACTGAATGATGAGTGTGTGGCCTTGCTGGGCGGCTTGGTGCAATGGCGTGAATCTGTTACAAGAATATTTATGTTATTGTTGAGCTGAATTATAAGGGATTAAAAACCTAATGTGGGTGGCGATTAATATGATATTCGAAGTCTTCGCGAAATAAAGGGAGCGATTACATTATTTTTGTGTACGTAGTAAGCAGTATTTTGTATGTACGCATAGATGACTTTCAACAGGTGGGCTGTGTGGCATACAAGCCTTGTCGTCTTATTTTTGTCAAATCGCTTTGACGTCGTACATACAATCGAGAAGCCGTGTCCAGAATACTCGTCGTGACATATTCGGCAGGTAGCAGCCAAAGCCTTATTCATAAATGCCGAATGTGCAGACCGAGGCACAGTATACTCTTACATATCTCTCTATAGTTTATTTGTCCCACGTAATATGTAGTGAGCTTTTTATTCAATTTAATTCATTTATTCATTTGCAAACATGGGTAAAAACAAGGTGTTAAAAATATACAATAATAGTATACTAGTATCTCCATATTCCACCATAGGCATGCAAAATTATATTTACAATTAATTTAGGTAGGTAACCTTACAAAAATATTAATCGATAATATCCAAATCAATACATCTTAAATTGCCACCTCATAGACATACAAGCAGGGCACAGTTAGTATATTAAGGCTTTGGAAGTAGGGCTTGCAGCTATCCGTTTGCTGCAATCTGCAGATACCCTTACACACCTTTTTTGGGCTTTTTTATCTAATGTAAAGACTAGCAAGCCTAAATAATCCCGTTTAAAAAAGAGTATTTATAATTCAATACAAACCCATGAGCAGCCCTCGCATGAACATCAGCATCGGCAGCTAGCAGCGCTTTAGCGGCGGCGTGATGTCCGTGATGTGCGGCCGCGTGGAGAGGCGTGTACCCATCCCTAGTGCGGGCCGACACATGCCCTCCGGCTGCTAAGAGGGCTCGGAGGACCCCTGGACGACCCTCGGCGGCTGCTAGGTGGACGGGGGTTAGACCTAGTAGGAAATAGAGGAATAAGGTATAAATTATTGTCAGTTGTGATCGGAGAGCATGTATGAAAACACTTATGAAAGTAAAAGAAGTGAAAGTGATATTTCAGGATCGTAGCAAGTGGAAAACCATAGTCTCTGCCTACCCCGTTGGGAAACAGGTGTGATGTTGTGTATGTAATTATTGTCAGTTGTGATCGGATTGGTCATATTGTTATATTTGAAACTGAGTTTGTTGCCGACTGCATTGGTATCGCAGTTTAAGTAAGGGGTAGATATTCTGAGGTACCGAAATCCAATCTCAGGTCGGAACAAATATTTATGCGATCCACAATTAGTTATTGCGTAGTTTGGAAAGTTTCTAGGTATGATTATATACGTATCAGTTGTCTAAATCTCATAACACAAGCTAATATTTAGTTTAATTTGAGATAAATGGCGTTGTTTTTATTTCTTCTGTCAATATTCTGCTCTTCCCAGATTTTAACTTTAAAAACTCAATCTGATACAATAGCGATTACCTTGAAAAACATTGCCTTTTAGCCCCTCTTTATAAAATAGAGTGCAAAGGGGCTTATGGCGAGACTTTGTCTGTAGTCTGTGACTCTGTCGCATTAAACTACGTCACTAGGTCACGTTGATCATCTGTTCAAAGTTTAAAATAAAACAAAAACTGTCAACGTCAATCGGATTGAACTTTCACTTTCAGAATAAACGTGTTAGAGAGAGGCAGTCTGGTGAGAACGATCTCACGGCTTTCTTGTTTTCTTATTGCTAAGTTATGGGGAGAAAGTTTTTCAAATATCCCTTACCATTGTTAGCAGGTACGTTGACATCAGCGCCTCGCTCTATCAACATCTCGACACAATCCTCGTGGCCCTCCTGCGCTGCCATGTGTAAGGGGGTGAAGCCCGCTTTCGACTTGACACTTGGGTCCGCATCTGCACAACACACCAAGAAAATATAGTATTTTATTAAGCTATATTTATTTTTCGAAAATTAGGTAGAAGAAAAGTGAACAAGTGATGAAAAAAATGTAAGCCAAAATATAGTTTTTTTTAAGAGCCTGAAAAGATTGCTATCTCAGCCAAATGATCATGCGCAATAACCGTATAGAACATAATAAGAAAAGCGCTGATTTTCAGATAGTGCCTTTTGAGGGACGTCACAGCAATATAAGATATCCTAACCAAATAGGCTAAATACAACATCGTCTTTATGTATCTATCACGTTAAATTACAAGTCAAGGAAGTAAAATACTCAACTTTGTAAATTTTACAATTACAAAATATAACAAATCACAGTGTAAATACTATAGGCTCATGAACAAAATTACTGTGTGAGAGCTAACATGAATTACATAAGCCCATTTCATTTAGAGCAAGGCGAACTGTATAGAGGCGCGCGTTGCTCTTTGCCCATTTCACGAGAAAATTTAATCAATTTTCCCATAGACACTATCTTGGACGCCGTCAATAAAGCGACTGTTCAAAGGTTCCTACCGCATATAAAAATTAAATATAACAATGAAGGTATTAGAATGAACAAAATACGTACACCATTTTTCATTATTTAACTTGCTATATGTATAGCATAGAGCTAACTGCTCAGGGGGAAAAATAAGCTCTAGAAAATGCTCTGGACGTCATATTGTTGATGATTGTGTACACAAAATAATAAGGTACAGAAAGCAATCTCATGTATGTGGTACTTCTTTTTTTAAACCTACCCTCGGCGAAGCACACTTGCGCACAAACCAGTATAGAAATTACTATTAAAATTGTTGACCTACGTGCCAAAAGATAACATTATACGTTTCATAATCTCAGACAACATTATATGTTTCATAATCATAAAATGTTTCATTAAACTAAATTGATAAATGTAACGATATTTGGTGAATCATAAAATGGTTCTCAGTATTTTTTTTGGAGTAACAACATCAAATGTGTTTGGTATATGAAATGAATTGCCGATGTTTCATTTAATAATGTTAGCATTGTAGGGTCTTTAAAGGATTTCTTGTATGAATCTGCAAATGAAGGAAACACGCTATGTTGTCTTTTTAGGTCCTCTGGTGTCTGTAAACTCCGTGAGCAGTGCGTATGAGTGTGTAGCCCGCGAAGTCATTCGGTATGTAGATTGACTTCTGCATCTTATTATTTTGTGGTGTAGTGTAGTGACATAACTCACCATGTTCGAGCAGTGCGAAGGCTATATCGGGGTGGTTGTGTCGACAAGCGATGTGGAGCGCCGAGTGGCCGTTCTTCGCCAGCGAGTGAGGCGACGCACCTACAAGGCAAGGGGCTAGCTTACTTGATCACTAGCTACTACGTAGATATTGAGGGTAGTGAGATAATTGTGTATGTACTGATATGTGTTCGTATTTTGTATTGCTTGAATCATAACTATAAAGTCTGTCCAACAGTTTATTTTACTTTTGACAGCGGCTTGAGAAGTCCTGGAGTATCCTTCCAAAGGGATTACCCGGGGCCCCCAACCTAGGCTGTTAGGCAGGATACGTCAGGTTTTTTAGTCGGTAGGAGTCCGGCATAGCATCCGTGCAGGATTATCCCTCACGTTAAAAAAAGCAAAAAAAAGCGGCGTATTATGAGTATGAGTATTATTCGTAAAAGGGAACTTTGAAATACGCGGTAAAAGAAATATATAAACTGCCTAATCATATTTATCTAAGTTAATTTTAACCCATTAAAAAACCAAAAGTAAAATAAAATAAAATAATAAATTCAAAAGTAAAAGAAACGGTTGGACAGACTATAGTGTGAAAGTTTGTGAAAATATATGGGCTACTCAAACATGCTCCAACGATTGAACGGATGGAGCTGAAACTTAGTTCAGGGATAGACAATCATCCGACCTTAATGTGTGTAAACATATTATCTGGAACGACTGTTTATTTTACGTTTAGAAGACTAAGGATTTGTGTACTGTTAAAATCAAACAGTGTAAATGTATGCACAATATGCACATTAAAAAAGTGTTCAAATCTGTGTAGAGTAAAAATAGTAATGTAACATCCGTGTAATGTATGTAAGTGATGAAGGTGCGATTATTTAAACAGTTATAGAATGTTGTTTTTAATTTAAAAACTTAAATTATATTTTAAACTTATGTACAGATCTCAAGTTTCAATGCTCTGAAGTTAGCAATGCATACTGCGAAGACGTTTTTGCTACATTATCTATGCGACGAATGCGTTGCTAACTTCAGAAATAATTACGGCGAGCTTAGAAGTGAAACATCTTTTGATTGGGCGTTCATTTGTAGAGAAAAGAGACAACTATACATCGTTCTTTCTCCCGTGTTTTTTTTTATTTTAAACAAAAATAAACTTGAACAAAAAGTTTCACCTCTATCATCCGTAAATTTACTTTCCATTGTATTTTTTAAATTATTAAATAAATTCACACATACCTTTATCCAACAGCAACAAAGCAATATCCGGATGTCCATAATACGTAGCCATATGCAACGGTGTAATATGCGACCTGCCGGGTGCGTCAGGGGAGGCGCCTCGGGCCAACAACAATCTTGCCACCCCCGTGTCTCCATACTTAGCAGCCAAGTGCAGGGGTGTGAAGCCTTTACGAGTTTCTGCTTCAATAGGTGCGTTGTTATCTAGGAGAATGCCTGCTACCTCTTCTTTGCCTGGTGGGAAAGCGAATTGTAAGCTGAAGCGATTTTGTACAGTCGATTTGGTAAGCACATAAATTTGGCACGATAACTCGTAACTATCTATCTAATTTCTTTTAAATATGGAAAAAATTGGTTTCGAGCAGGATTCGAACCTGTGTCTTCATGCATACAGTGCGGACGCCTTAACCACCGACCACCGAAACCTATTCGGAACCAACCAAATTTTTCACCTTGGGGCGACGTATCCTGCACGAAACCAATTCTTTTTCCATATTTAAAATTTATTATTACATAGCATACTATTTGCCTTTCAAAAATTATCTTACTATAGTATCCGCAATACGAACTGGCACGTTGGGCCATAAATCATCGGATTCGTGCTATCTCTTTCGTACCTACACAGTCTTATGGAGCGGGACTCGCTCCCATAGTGCTGTTCAGGTAATCTTTTACGTATTCCATAACAGTATCGACAAAAGTAATGAAATGAAAAATTTAAATATGATTTATTTATTTTTATATCAGCATTGATTTATTAAGACAAATGTATTAAATAAAATAAATATATTAAAAAAGTAGGTTGAGTAGGTGAATTACTAACTAAAAAAAAGTTCAAATTTACCTACTTATATTAACTTTTTTATTGCTAAAATTTAGCTAATTGTTTAAGAAAATCTTATTTGCTATTAATGTCATACTTACAACTAAAAGCAAATTACCCACTTAATATCAGATTACTACATATCGACAAATTGTTAAATATTTTATCGACATGGTTCAACCCCTACAGTAAGTGACATTTATGGCCCAAAGTGCCAGTTCGTATTGCGGATACTATATCTGTCTTTCTTTGTCACTCCTACGCAGTTATATTGGCATTTCACTCTCACAGTTTGAACAGCAAGGTGGTAACGAGTTATTGTACAAAATATTCTGAACACTACTAATCGTATATCGATAAGGAGTCGTGTAAAACATATTCAGGGATACCTCATGTAATGCTAGCAGTACTTTTTACTCTATAAATTTACCTACTAAATAATCACAAAAAAATGACGTGTGATTGGATAAGCTCAAGCATACTATTTTTTTTCTAGGAAATCTAACTTGCAAATGACTCTTATCACAATATCAAAGGGTTTTAAAAAGTTTGCTACATTGATTCGCAACGGAACTATAAAAAACCGGCCAAGTGCGAGTTGGACTCGCCCATGAAGGGTTTCGTAGCAGCAAGTAACATAATATAAAAGTTCTTATAGTTCGTTGTAACTTTGATTGGTGTTTTAACACGTTCGCAGTGGTAGTGATTTTTCTAACCGAAAATTGGGGTTTATTACGTATTAAAAAAAAACTACCAGCTCTATCTCGTTCGAACCAATTTTCGTTGGTAGTTTTTATGGCAATGTACGTCATATCTTCTTTTTAGATTTATCATTCTCTTAGTTTAGAAGTTAGAGGGGGGGGGGCACACATTATTCCACTTTGGAAGTGTCTCTTGCGCAAACTATTAAGTTTAGAAAAATATGATGTTAGATACCTCAATAGCATTTTTGAAGACCTATCTATAGATGCCCCCACACGTATAGTTTTAATGAAAAAAATTAATTTGAGTTTCAGTTCTGAGTATGGGGACCCCCAAAATTTACTGCTTTTTTTCTAGTTTTACATAAGAATCTTAATGCGGTTTACAGAATACATCTAGTTACCAAGTTTCAATATCATAGGCCTTATAGTTTCGGAGAAAATTGACTGTGACACACGGACGGACAGACAGACGGACAGACAGACAGACAGACATGACGAATCTATAAGGGTTCCGTTTTTGCCATTTGGCTACGAAACCCTAAAAAGGATTGTTCTTTATAATAAAAAAATTAGACGAAAATGTAACTGTTTTCAATTTGTGCAAAGTTTACGTTCTCAAATCGAGATACAATACGTGCAGACTGTATGCACAAATTAGAGATAGTACAGATGGCGATCTCAATTCATGTGCGTCCTTTTTTTTTCACAACTACCCTCTGCTAGGCAAACTCGCCGCCAAAATAGTATCGAAAAGTACTATAAAAATCTTTGTCCTCGAGCCTGTGAACTCTGTGAGCGTTGTCTATGTGTGCGTAGCCTCAGCGAATTTAGTATGTAGGTTTCCATCTGTACCATCTCTAATTTATGCCTATAGAATTTTTCTCCGCAACGAATATGTTTATATTCTGATTTTCTTTACTATCTACCCTCTTTAGCAGCGATATGCAGCGGCGTATAATTTATACTTAGTGGTAGCAGCAACATCGGCCCCGTGTTGCAGTAGCAGTGCTGCTATATCGCCGTGGCCGAGTCGAGCAGCTACGTGGCGTGGGGTTTGTTCTTCGCGAGCTCTGCCTACCCGTGAGGGTTGCCATATGAACAGCGCCTGCATTATTTTCTATTCTTTGCCAAGCTATAGTTTGTTATATAGAGCACAAAAAGAATAGCCCGCCGAGTGTCTTGCCAGTTCTTCTCAAGCGGGCCGCGTTCCGAACTGGTGGTCCTAACTTTGATTTGTATTCATTGACGTGTCGCAAGTGCCTATATATTAGGATTAAGCGAAATAAAAGTTTTTTGAATTTGAGTTTTACACTTACCCTCTTTAGCAGCGATATGTAGCGGCGTATATTTATCCTTAGTGGTAGCTGCAACATCGGCTCCATGTTGCAGTAACAGTGCTGCTATATCGCCGTGGCCGAGTCGAGCGGCTACGTGGAGGGGAGTTTGTTCTTCGCGAGCTCTGGCGTCCACCTGCGATTGAAGGGTTATTATTGCGGGTGAAATGTGTAGTAATAATAATAGCATAGAATAATTTCAAAATTCTTTATAACCAACAGCAAATTGAAAAATAAATCCATATCCATCCATAAGATACGGTGATCGCTCGCTATCAAGTAGGCCGTAAGCTTGTCTGCTGCCTTAGTAGTAAAGAAGATCAGAATATAAAGCTCGACAATTGTATAAATACTCCGTAGAGACCCGTTATACAGTATAAAAAATAGCCTTTATGGAAACCAGTGACGCAGTGTTCTAACAAGACTTATTAAACTACAATATAATACCCCGGTTTCGAAAATGGTCGCAGTATCTTAAGCTCTGGCCTATCCTGCGACTCGGTAGGGACTAGGTGTCCGTATGAATTGAGAAGGTGGAACTTCATGATGACATAGTGTGTCATTTTGTATCGGAATACCACATTCCAATACATACTACAAAAAAAAAGCTGCAAACACATTTTTTCAATAACATTCCATATAGTCGAATTTTTAATTAGACGAAGTAATGTGACAGCAAGTAATGTCACTTCTTCATACAATGTTGATCTATTATATAAAAATAAGTCGGGTTTTCCTTCCTGACGCTATAACTTTAGAACGCACGAACCGATTTCCACGGTTTTGCATTCGTTGGAAAGGTCTCGGGCTCCGTGAGGTTTATAGCAAAGAAAATTCAGCAAAATTTCACATACAGCGCCATCGCGGGCGAAGCTGCGGGCATCAGCTAGTTAATTTCTATGACGAAGTGACATTAGTTGCTGTCTCACTTTAATTCGTCTAATTAAAAATTCGACTATTGTCAATAACTTTCAAAACACTCACCTTAGCATTATTCCTCAACAGCACCCTCACAAGATCAGTCTGATGAGCTCTAGCAGCCAAATGCAGTGGAGTTTCTCCCCTAGCCGTCGCGGCGTCAGCTGATGCGCCCGCGCCGACCAACACTAGCGCTATGTTCATACAGCCCATGAATGATGCCACGTGGAGTGGGGTTAGGCCTGATTCTGTTGTTGCGGATTTACCTGGGGGTGTAGAAATATTGGGATTAATTATAGGCTTATAAAAGTTTGTGTTTAGAAGTCGCTAAAATTATTTCCGAAAGGTAAAGCTATGTGTAATACTTTTCCATGAGGCAATTTTGATTCAACTTTTCCCAAGACATCGAGCCCCATGAAAAGGGAAGCCCCATGAAAAGAGGTCTGAGGAAGGCTGTTGGGCTGATCATCCTCACAGAAGCAAGGCCTGAAGTGTATTTCCCAAAGGTCTCAAGGCCTAAAAAGCGGAATAACACTTGAACCGACCCCAAAGATTTTTTTTTTATTTATTTATTTACATCCTGACTTACGTCTATCATGACAGGTATGCGATAGAGTAAGCAAGTATATCCAATACATAATATTCTATAATATATAATACACGCACACACCTATAATAATATAATATACATGCCATTCAATACTTAAACTAATGCATTATCCACTATAACTAATTACATATAATGTTACCCTATTGAATTCACTCAGTGAACAACAAAATATGTCGGTCGCCTCTGCCACAAGGTTGAGAGTGCGAAGCGCCCGCTTCGCACTCTCAACATAGTATGTATAACCGAAAAAAGATGACATAGTATAACCGAATTCCTATGCAACGCCGCGGTCGTAGCCTTAGTTTACTGGGGATCATGAGGCCTCTTTTCAAAGGCGTTTCCAGAACTTCCAGCAATAGACAGAGTGTAGGACATCGCATAGTTTTAGATAATAAGAGTTTGGTATGGCATCCATGAAAATTTTCACACATATAAGAGGGAGCTTTCGTATCGCTATTAACAGAATGTGTTATTTTAAACCAAATATAAAGAGTTACTTACTAGCACCATACTTGAGGAGTAGTTCCACAACTTTGAGCCTATTCTTCTTGCAGGCGATGTGTAGAGGCGTAAATCCGTTCAGTGCCCGGGCGTTAGCGTCCGCGTTTCTGTCCAGAAGTAACTTTGCGACCTAGAATATTATTACAGTTAATTTGAGATATTAAGGTGAAGTGCATGCGAGCATTATTCAACCATTCCGGGGCTATCACAACAGTAATAAAACAAAGAAGTAAATCTAATAATACTTATAATAATCATGATCAATTTATTGCTGCCAAGCATACTTAAGAGTTCATTCTAAGGCTGAAACATTTGTCCACTTAATCTACAAAGCGGAATATTGCATTATTATTAAAAATCTAACTTTCCTTTGATTCGTCATTCCTTCGTATTACTTGGTTAAGGTTACCTTAGAATTGGAGGATCACACACTGCTGGATAGGCCTTAAACCTGTTTGCAGCCAACAGGCTATCGCGATCGTTCTTACGTAGTCTATCAAACTTGCGGGAGGCTTACTTACACTGCATTTTCGACCATTACTTTTACAAGCACTGTGTCTTACTCACTGCAACTTTAGGACAAATTTCGGCTATGCCAGTGATTCTATTATTTTTCAGATTTCTTCGTTATGGGTAATTATAATGGAGAACGGGATGCATGAAAGTTGTTTTCGTTACGGCATCCTATGCGCTCTTATCCTGGGACATCCTTCCGAGGGCTTACCCGGGGCTCACAACCATAGGCTGTTGGGCGTTGCGTGAGGTTTTTTAGTCGGTAGGAGTCCGGCATAACATCCATGAGGATTTTCCCTCACGTAAAAAAAAAAGGGATAAAAAGTAGCCTATGTTATTTCAGATTCCTGGACCAAATTACAGTCAGATCATCTCTTACAGCGTGAAACAAACTTCCTTATTAACTATTTTAGTACTATTTGCTGGACGCAAAACGCAACACAAGCGAGCTCACCTTAACATGTCCACAATGCGCAGCGACATGCAAGGCCGTGAGGTAGTCGACGGTGACGTCATCGATGGGCGCCCCCTCCGTCAGCAGAACCTTCGCCGTCTCCACGTGTTCGCCTTGCACGGACATGTGGAGAGGAGTGAGGCCGTTCTGGAACACAAATATATTTACAGTTTAATATAAAGAAGCGCTCCTGGCCTCGCCTACTCAGTGTTCTGTAAACGATCACCGTAGTACTACCCGTTCGCTCTAACTTGGCCGCTGGCGTAGAGGCGTATACCCGAATTGTTAATTAGACGAAGTAAACTGACAGTAGCTAATGTCACTTCGTCATAGAAAATAAGCAACATTGTATGTAGAAGTGACATTAGTTTTTGTCAATTTACTTCGACTAATTAAAAATTCGAATTTAGTATGGAGCCGAGCGGCAAAGTTAGAGCGAACGAGCAGTAAGCAACATTTACTGTGGCCGGTTGTGGATAGGTGACCATCACGTGACCACTTTGTGACATTTGTTTGCGAGCCTTTCCGTGCTCCGGAAGGCACGTTAAGCCGTTGGTCCCGGTTGCCAGTAAAATGGCAGTCGTTAAGCTAAGTTGAAAGCCTATTTAGGCGGCTTGAAAAATCTCAACATCAGGCAGTCATAACCTACGTCTGTCCATATCAACACGGCAATACGGCTCACCACCTATTACGTGGGACAAACTCTAAATAGGTGAAATGTGGGCACATAAAATGTCTCTGCCTACAACTTCGGGGATAAAGGCGTGACCATATGAATGTATATATATCAGTCGTCTAGATCTGAAAGAGTAGTCTGAAACTGAAAGAGAGTATCGGTGTTAAAGTAAGGAAGGGCATGCTACGATGGTTCGGGCATGTGGAACGAATGGGAGATGAAAGAATGACAAAACAGATATACAACGCGAAAGTGGATGGACGTAGGAGTCGGGGAAGGCCACGACACACCTACCACGACCAAATTAATCGTGTGTTAGTTGAAGGTGGTGTCAAGAGCCGAAGGAACCGACGTGCATGCATGAAAAGAAAAATGAAAGTTGAAGAAGCAAGTGAGGTGTGTATGGACTGTGCCGTGTGGCGCTCGGTTCTTTCTGCCTACCCCGCAAGGGATTTGGCGTGAAGATAGTTAGTTAGTTAGTTAGTCGTCTAGATCCCATAGCACAAGCTTAATTTGGGCTAGATGATGTTATGTGTGAATGTCCACACATATTTATTTATTTATTTTAACATGCATGCAATACAATGCTCTCACACCGGACTTATAGTCACTTGATGTAGACGGCATAGCCTAACACCCAGTCCTTAGGTACCGGTGTTTTCTAAATACCTTTGTTTTGCTAGTAATGGGTGCTCCATGTTGCAATAACCGAGACACGACGTTACTGTGTCCGGAGCGTGCGGCGCAGTGTAGTGGTGTTAGACCGTCGCGTGTGACTGCTGCTATGTTTGCGCCTGAAAAGAAAAATGGCTCGGTTAAATTTCCTATTACTTTTCAGAAGAGAGAATTAATTTTCTACTGAAAAGATATTTTTGCTGGCAACATAAATCAATAACTTTTTGAAGAATGGAAAGGTTAATGAAAATCCAAACGGTAACCCATCTCAGGATTAATCGTATTGTAAGGCAGAGCAGTGATCGTTTATAGAACATGGCGCATAAGGGACGAAAAGGACTTTAAACAAATGAGAACACGATTCAACAGTGAGTCGCTATGTGATGACGGGTATTTCGGATGGTGGTGGAAGGTGCATATCGGATGAATGTGCGGAACATATTCGAATAATAGATGCTCCCCTATCAATCATACACATAAACATACGCAGTATTGGAAGAAATTTGGATCAACTAGAGGCCCTCCTTAAATTGCTTGATATTTCCTGCGATGTTTTGGTTCTGTCTGAGTGCTGGCTCTCAAAAATTACAAACATCCCCATCTTAGAGGGATATAAGTCGTATTCTACCCGAAGACTAATAAACCAAAATGACGGAGTCGTTATATACATTAAATCTGAGCTTGATTGTGTGGTGAATGAGCCTTCATACATAGGGGAATTTAGCTGCTTGATATGTAAAATAGGCCATGATTTGGCACTTGTGGCAATTTATAGATCACCCTCATTTCCTCACATTGATAATTTCTTTAATGGCTTGAATAAAATATTAGAAACACTCAACACATTTACTACCATATGCATGATGGGCGATATCAACATTGACATAAAAATTGACAACTCCGATAACAGATGTGGAGACTACTTGAATCTGTTAGCATCATATGGTCTTATTCCCACACACCTGTACCCAACAAGAAAGGGGATGTGTTATGACCATGTTTTATTGAAAACAAGACAGCAGTCTATCACATTAGTGGTAGAATCCGTCATCACAGACCACCTCCCCACCCTTCTCACAATATCTTTGAAAAAGAGGCACAGTTCGCCACCCACAATTCGGAATAAAATCGATTTCGATGCAGTACGCCACGCTCTAACCCTTGTAAATTTTAGACCTTTACTGAGTTCTAACGATGTCAATTTATAAAAAATAATAATAAAAAATAATACATATACATACAAAATTATAAGTAAAAAAAGAAACATTAAACCTTGGATTACACCCGGCTTAATAAGATGCATCAGAAATAGAGATAGAATGCACAAAGTACTCAAACGGGATCCTACTAATGTTACGCTCAAAATATCATACCTAAGGTACAGGAACTTTGTCAATAAGTTATTAAAAAACCTTAAAAGAACTTATCAGCAAGGTTTGCTACAAGAGGCAAAACACAACATAAAAGCTACGTGGGATGCCATTAAAACAATCACGCACTCAAAAACTAATTATACAACAGCAGATGCACTCCTTAAAATTGAAAAAGATCCAATTTCATCAGTGAATACGGTTAACACTTTTTTTGCGAATATCGGGCAACAACTAGCTACACAAATCCAGAACCAAATGCTGACTACTACATTATCTGTAGATGGCAATCAAATCAATTCTCAGCGCGACTCACTGGTACTTTTAGATACCGACGCTGAAGAAATAGCATTGATTATAAAAAACCTCCGCAAGGATTGTGCTGTTGGTATTGACGGTATTTCCTCAGTCATACTCCAATCTTCATATGATATATTTGTGCCCATCATAACACATATCTGCCAGGTATCTCTTTCTACGGGCGTTTTCCCTGATGTGTTTAAGAGGGCTGTTGTGCACCCAATACATAAGAGTGGTGATGAAAGTGAAATTAATAATTATAGGCCTATTTCGGTACTCCCAGCTATGTCCAAAGTTTTGGAGAAGGTGATAAACATACGAGTGACAAACTACCTTGAATCTAAAGGAATTATCTCACCGCACCAATTCGGATTTCGGAGAGACCTGTGCACTGAGGATGCTGTTTTGTCTTTTGTGAATAGTGTCGTGGATGGTTTGGAAAGAAAAGAAAAGTGCCTAGCAATTTTCCTCGACTTATCTAAGGCATTCGACACAGTCTCCTTTCCGATACTTATCACAAAATTAGAAAGAGTGGGTGTTAGAGGTGTAGCCCTTGATTTGTTGAAAAGCTATTTGACCAACCGGACACAAGCTGTCAAAATAAAGAACTATAAAAGCAATGATGAGTGCCTGAACTTTGGAATACCACAAGGGAGTATATTGGGGCCCACTTTATTCTTGATCTATATCAACGAATTGTGTTCACTAAAGTCCCCCAATTGCCAGGTATTCACCTATGCCGACGACACAGCACTTTTCATACGCGGAATCACCTGGGACGAGGCAAAAGCAAGCGCAGAAATGGCCATGACTAAGGTTATGACATGGCTGTCACTGAACCTTCTAACGCTTAATATCCAAAAGTCTAACTTCATAACTTTTGCCTTGAAAAGCTCAATGCTCCCACCAAAGGACACCTTTTTTATTAGGGCTCACAGGGGCACAGGTTGCAACACTGATGCTGGCTGTGGTTGTGTGACATTGGTTAGAGCAGATGTTGTTAAATATTTAGGCATTAAAGTAGACCAACTCTTAAAATGGGATGAGCAGATAAAACACCTAATTACACGAACCAGAAAGATGATTTATGTATTTAAACTCCTTCGTAATGCGGCGGACCTAAACACACTTAAAATAACATATCAATCACTTTGTCAGTCATTTTTGTCTTATTGTATCACGTCATGGGGCTCAGCAACAAAAACCGAACTCCTGCCATTGGAACGTGCTCAAAGAGCTGTTCTCAAAGTTATGACCAAGAAGAACTTTAGATACCCAACTGCTAACCTTTATGTGGATACAAAGGTCCTAACAGTGAGACAGCTATTCGTATATCTAACGCTGTTTAAGAAGCACAAGACGCTTGCCTATGATCCCAATATTATCGCGACTAAACGCCGCTCAGATAGAGTATGCCCTCCGGTACGACATAGAACAGCAATGGCAAAGAGACATTTTAGAGTAAAAAGTGCCTTTCTATACAACAAAGTAAATAGAATTTTAAATATTTATAGTTTAAATAAATATAAGTTTTCTGTAGCATTAAAAGACTGGCTTCATAAATTAGATTATACAGCAACTGAGGATCTTCTCCAAACTTACTGAATGAGATTCGTACTCACCTACTGCACTACACAAACACACGCACACTTACACCATACCACACGAGCACAAACTCTCACACGAAAAATACCAAATTGCTTCTGCTGTTGATTATAGGCGTAACCTAATAAATCGTCCGCAGCGGTAACTATTTGGTATACTTAGTATAATTTTTAGTATAATATAGATATTACTTAGATAAGAATAAGTTCCCAAAATACAGGCTTGCCTATATTGGGAACTTGATAATACCTAAAGCTTGGGTACCGTTATAACCAACACCATCGGGTTGCAGGTACGGGGACGGGGCCATCTTCCTGCTACCGTAACACAGGTTAAGTCCTAGCACGGGGCTGGGGATTGGTCCTCGGTCCGCCCTGTAACTCGATACCTAGACAATTATTTGTAATACCTTAGGTCACTTAAGCCATACGTGTAATGTTTTATTTTGCTCAATAAAGATATATTATTATTATTATATTTCCGACTACAACTTATTTCAGAAAAAGGCCAGTTCAAGAGTAACCGAAAATCAAGTACACTTGCTGGCCACATACAGAGGTGTGATTTTGTGTTTGGCCGCACGTCTCGCGTCCGCATTTGCTAATAGTAATGCGCTCGCTATTCCTAAGTTTTCGTAGTGGGCCGCTATGTGCTGATGGGCTTTCCAAAGACAACTTTTGCCTTTTTTCGGTCCTAGAGGGAAATCTTACCATTCTCAACCAGCAGATCCAACATAGCCAGTTGCCCCCACTTGCTGGCGACGCGGCGACGTGCAGAGGAGTGATGTTGTGTTTAGCCGCACGTCTCGCGTCCGCATTTGCTAATAACTAGTAATGCGCTCGCTATTCCTAAGTTTTCGTAGTGGGCCGCTATGTGCTGATGGGCTTTCCAAAGACAACTTTTGCCTTTTTTCGGTCCTAGAGGGAAATCTTACCAATCTCAACCAGCAGATCCAACATAGCGAGCTGCCCCTACTTGCTGGCAACGTGCAGAGGCGTGATGTTGTGTTTAGCCGGCCTTCCCGCGTCCGCTCCGGCTGATAGCAATGCCCTCGCTACCCCTACGTTGCCGTAGTGGGCCCTATAATGTCAAAGAGCTTTACGAAGGCAACTTTTGCCTTCTTTCTCTCCTAGTGAAAGATCTTACCATTCTCAACCAGTAGATCCAACATAGCCAGTTGCCCCCACTTGCTGGCGACGTGCAGAGGCGTGATGTTGTGTTTAGCCGCGCGTCCCGCGTCCGCCCCGGCTGATAGCAATGCCCTCGCTATCCCAATGTTCCCATAGTGGGCCGCTATAATGTCAAAGAGCTTTTCGAAGGCAACTTTTGCCTTTTTCTGTCCTAGTAAAAGATCTTACCATTCTCAACCAGCAGATCCAACATAGCCAGTTGCCCCCACTTGCTGGCGACGTGCAGAGGTGTGATGTTGTGTTTAGCCGCCCTTCCCGCGTCTGCACCGGCTGATAGCAATGCCCTCGCCACCCCTACGTTGCCGTAGTGGGCCGCTATGTGGAGGGGCGTGAAGCCGGATTTGGAGCAAGCGTCTGGGTTGTGTTCGTTCTGGAAATTACAGATGGTCAGTGTTAATATTTGTTTGTAAGGAGGAGTGATCTGGTTTATTGTAAAAGATTAGTCGACTTCACAAAGCTAATTCGCACTGAGTCACACTAAATCCTGGTCGTCATTGACCGACTCTGGGCTGGATGTTTTATAATGTCTACAAATATACTTATGTAGCGTTACATTGCATTAAAGAAACGATCAATAAAAAAACCTTCAAAAAACTTACTTCCAAAAGCAGAGTGGCTGCTTTGACGTCATTCTTCTTGGCCGCAATGTGTAGTGCGGGTAGTCGTACTTTCCCTCGTGTGTCGGACTCTAGCAGTTCAGCTACCACTCGGTCATGGCCTTGTTGCATCGCTACTGCTAAAGGAGTGAACCCGTCCTGGAAACATGAAAGGAAATTTGAATATTTAAATTCAATTACCGAGTGACTATTCACCCCATCAATCAACACCCATTTGAAACCCTACACCTTCTAGAAACTCCAAAATTTCAGGTTATCCTTACAATGTAGGCCTAGGCACCCATTACGAGTAATTTTATCTTAATTTCACTCCTAAGATAAACAGTTCAAGTTTTTTATGCAGGCAGTAGGGTTTTTAAGCTCTAAATAGGGACCACTCTGCTCATTAAAACCAACGCCGAGCCGCAGGTTAACACAGAAATTAATTAACTGGAACCCAGCTAAGGGACGCCCCTGGATTAGGTTCTCCTTGGGGGCCAGATGAACGACCGCTTCTTCAACCGTTCGTAAAGTTACAGAAGGCTAAGATGGACAGGTTTAATTTGACTTGAAAGAGGCAACCTATCAGTGACTGCTGGAGAGCCGCCTGCTGCCATGACAGTGTCCATTTAGCTTCAAAGAGGCTGCCAATCAAAGGTACTAAAATTCATTACTGTTACCTCGGTAGCCAAAGTTTGGCTGGCCCCAGCAGCGAGCAGCATCTTCACACAGCCCGCATGGTTTTCCTGCGCGGCCATGTATAGGGGCGTGAAGCCTGCTGCCGATTGTGCGTCCGCCTTCGCCCCCGCGGCCAGTAACGCCCGCGCTACTGACTCCTGCCCCGCGAGACATGCTATGTGTAGTGCTGTGTTGCCTGAAAAGAAAAATGATTGTGATCATGTTATTTTATTCCTCTAAGCAATAATGATGGGGTGATGAACAAGCAAACGATTTACACCTACCTTTTTTAGTAGCTGCGTCGACTGTGGCGCCCCTTTTGAGTAACTCTTCCACGACGGAGATGTGACCATCTTTTGCTGCCAAGTGGAGAGCGTTGAGCCCGTTCTGTAAATAATTAAAATTATTGTTTTAAGTAGGTATCTACATTTTTTGTTAAAAATTACAGAGAAACATAATTATTACATATCTATATTTACATTATTACTATCTAAACTAAACCTAAATAAGGCCCCCGTGGCATTGTGCCCAAAAGACTAGCAGCATTCCCCCTTTAAATAGCAATACCTATTCGTTGAGCGAGAAAACTGCCAGCCCTGCCAGTAGGTATCTTGATAACATTTCATGGGGCATTCTCTACCAGTCAAGAACTAATGAAGGATAGGCTCATTTTAAATGACAAATTAGTAAAAGTAAAATATTACAAAATAAGACGTTTTATTAAACCAATTATGGTGTTGCAAACGGCAAAAGGTTAAGCAACGTGAAATTTTTGATCAGGTCGGTTGCATGGCTTGTCAGACAATTTAGTGCTATGAAAAATGTCACTTCGAAATTCCATAATGTGAAAACAGAATGTGAAGAGGGAAAAACTTACAGTAATATTAAAAAGTAGGGAAAAATTACTTCCATTTTGTTAAATGGGATCAAAATGAACAAAATATTTATACAAATTAGCCGCTACGAAACTCTACATTGCACGTGGCCCGACACGCACTTGTTTACGAAAAGCTTTTACATAATAACACATCCAAATAAAAATAAAATAGTTAAGTAATTGCCCCCAAGCCTAGTTAGGGCGGGCCACTCGCGACTGAGTGAGAAAATCGTCCCCCTACAAGCGAATTTGGCCCGCTAACCTGAATTTATATACTCATAAATTACTCATCTTGCGTATCTACTTCTAACAAAGCTATCAATCATAGCAAAATCTAACATTGAATACGAAAAAATAGCACTGTAATCGTTTCAGGCAATTATTATGTTATGCCATTTCGCGTATTGAGCCAGCTTCAATGAAGATTTATTCAAATGGTGTGTATATTGTACTTCAAGCCTTTTTTCCCCAGATACTCAATTATGGTTGTATTTAGTTTCGCGTAATGGATAGTAAAGTAAGTGTACTGCAATTTTGAAACACACGTAAAAGAAGCGGCCAGTGGGAGCAGACTCGCGCACAGAGGGTTCCGTACTACAAAAATAACGTTAGTTCTATGGAAGCCCTCCTTAATACCCCCCTTTCTTCTGATTTTAGTATTTCTCATCTGTGAAAATTTCATCTCTCTAGCTATTACGGTTCCTGAGAAACAGCCTCGTGGCGGACAGACAGACACAGACAGTTAGACAGACAGACAGCGAAATCTCATGAACAGGGTTCCGTTTTTACCCTTTGGGTACGGAACCCTAAAAAGTAACCGAAATCGCCGTCACCCCGCTCGCCGCTGGTTTTTTTGTTTCCTTTAGTCGCGTTTGGTCCTTCACGCGTTTGGTCCAATTGTCAAAAACAGGTAAAAATCGCGGTTAATCCTATTCGCGATTGGTCCAAATCAGTGTAATGATTAGAATTTGGCGTGGTTTTGTTTAGGTGGTTATAAAAAAAATAACCACGGAGGCTAATGCTAACCTAACCTATCCAAGTCGGATTGCGCGGTATCCTCACAAGATAAAATTGACCAAACGCTTATTGGACCAATCGCGTATTAGACCAATAGCGAATTGTACAAATCGCTAATTGGACTAACCGCGAATTGTACTAACCGTGAATTAGGTGGATTGGACTAAACGCGTATTGGACAAAACGCGACTAAAAGTTTTGTTTGAACGGACACAATACCAGAGTAAATACCACAGAAATCAGAAAAAAGTCTGCTCAGAAAAATCTCTTTTCTGATATCTGTGGTAAAAACAGTCGTGAGAATTGGTGCAGTATAAGTAATCTACCTAGTTGTTTTTTTTACGAGCAAAACAAGTCATTACTTACAAATTGGATATTACTCGTTGTTTTGTTTCACATAGAAGACGTTACGGGTCACTCTAGGTTAATTAAAGTAATGCCAACGAAAGATTTATTGCTATATCAATGTTTCATTCAGATATTCTAAGGCAGTGTAGTTATTGTATGGACATAAGAATCAGTTTTTAATGGAGGAATTCTCTTAGGACACATCCGGGCTCCCTGAGATATGGGTAGTATGGCAGCAACAATCAGAACGGCAACAGAAATCTTAGACGTAATAGGGGAAATAATTATTTTTAAAGAGAGCCTTTATTTTAGCTAATTTAGAAATATAATAACTTGTGTTTGACATTTGTCCTGATCCCAGGATTAGAGCTTAGCCTAAAATAAAAATATCCTCATAATATTAGAAGTTTAAAACAGTTATAGAACACTGAACCACAGTAACGGCGCGTACACATACATTGAACGTCCGATTTTACGGATCCGTTTTAAATAATCCATCGCTACTGGAGCAATATGCACATCCGTCGCTACGCCAACCTCGCGCGGTTTTGATTCGATAAAACGGATTAGTATTTTCGTTTTTTTACTGGATACGGAATACTTTATTCAGTGTGAACTCGCTCATACAACTACATAGGCTAATAACATTTTACGTTTTAACGGACCGATAAAACGGACGTTCTGTGTGAACGCGCCATAAGTCACATAGAACACGTATTCTGTTGAGTCACGCGTTTCTGAGAACTAGAGAAATTCCCCTAAAAATAGTAAAACCGTGGTCGGTTTGAAGAAATGACCGTTTCAGTGTGTACCCACTGACCCAGTGTAATAATAGCCGCCATTAAAATAGAATTTAGTATACGTTGAAGGTACTTTCTCTACGCCTATTATTCATTTGATATAGAGCAAGCAAACTCGCAATATGGCTGGCCTATGGTCGTGAATGAATTCTATTGAATATTACTTAGTTTGTAATGGTCCAATTACAATTATAGTTTTTGTGCATGTTTACCAAATTATAATTAGTAACAGCTAGCTAGCTTACTTTTAGAGTTTTGTAGACGAAGGGTAAAAAAAATACCTTATAACTGAATGAGACTACGCTGTCCGTTTTTCACCAGTAGCATAGTAAACGAATAACTTGTGGACGGAAAAGTCGAAAGCAGAAACTTTGACTTAGGAACTTTGTTTGGACTAGTTAGTAGATAAACATACTAAAAGTCCTGACCCCTCCGAGGTGAGTCCGTTGGGCACAAAGAAGGTCCCGTTTTTTTTGTTTATTGCTCGACCTCGGAGAGGTCAGAACTTTTAGTATGTGTATATCCTAACTAGTGCAAACAAAGTTCCTAAGTCAAAGTTTCTGCTTTCGACTTTTCCATCCACTCCCCCTTTATGAGCATTCATTGACTAGACTACAGGCTGTATCTCAGGAACGGTGATAGAGTTGCAAATTTTACATTATGATGTATTTTTGCTGCCGCTATAACCACATTAACGAAAAACTGAAAAAAATTGAGGGGCTCCCGTACAATCAACTGTTTTTCTTGCCATAGCTTGGTGTACGAAACCCTCCATGCGCGAATACGACTCTTACTTGGCTGGTTTTTTATTACATAAAAGTTATAACAAATAAGTTTGCTCAATTGTGCAACAGCAATGTTGACCATGAAATGTATAATACAGATAAATAGATGTTATCTAATTTTATGATGATTATAACCCCACCTGCCAGGATGTTCTCAATGCGACAACGTGATACTAGGTCGCATTGTATGCAATGGTTCTAGGGTTGTCATATAATACAAACTTTATCGATTTACTATGTATAACCAAACATAATATAATAGTTGTTTATAATATAACGAAACGAAGGCATAGTTTATGAAGAGTTTCTGTTTTCTTTTCTAGGTTATGGACTTTTCTAGGTTATGTGCATATGCAAAATGTCAACTACTGGGGCATCTGCTTTCTAACGAACAATAAATACTCTTGTGTAGGCACATCAAGCAGTTGGTCTTAGGGCTTCTCCATTACAACAATGAATGTAAAAAAACCTGTAAGAAATAACCCTAAACGCTTAATCCAAAGTAATCCATCAATATCAATATATCAAGGTAAAACTTTGCACCCATTTTCAAGAAAATGACGCGAAAGTATAACGTGGATATTACAAACTAATGCTCATAAGGAGAAGAAGTACATTGTTTTCCACCCCCTAGGCGAGTCCGCAGTGGCGGCCGTGGGTATGTTGGAAGCCCTGGGACATCCTTCCGAGGGCTTACCCGGGGCTCCCAAGCATAGGCTGTTGGGCGTTACGTGAGGTTTTTTAGTCGGTAGGAGTCCGGCATAGCATCCATGAGGACTTTCCCTCACGTTAAAAAAAAAAGCTTTTTGAATTACAAAGCCAAAGGGTCGATAGCCCAAATTAAACCTAACAAAAATGCCCAACAAACGCCAGTTCATTTAACTAGACACGTAACTTGCTGACCTATCTTCTCAAATCAATAATCGGATTTTATTGATAGGTTTTACGCAAGGGGATGAACTCACACACGAATGAAATCGGGTCGCTAGTTTTATTATCTGTTTGCTATCTGAGATCGATACGGTAGATGTTAGAGGCAGTGCGTCTGGAAGAAATATGAGTTCATGTTATAAATGTTTTAGGTTAAGTTCCCTAAATATTTTTGATATATTGAGACCTAGAAAAGGCGAAGAAATTGTGGAGCAAGCGGTACGAATAAAAGGTGGACACTTGAAAATTTCAACACGCATCAAAACAACCTGCATCTGTCCATTTCAAATATTCAAGACCCGCATTAGGCTAGCCACTTTTATGTACCTAGTTGATATATTTAAATTGACTGGGATTATCGTTTTTTCAATAACGCCATTAGCTATCATCAATAGGGATCGAAACTTGTAAAACTCGAGACCAATTTTTATCATAATTTAGTCATCCCCGCCCAATTGAAAATATTTTTCTACTTATATTAGACAGTACTTAGATGAAAATGGAACACGAAAGAGAAAACGCAAATGAAATTCGTGTCCCAATTGCTCTGAACTGGTACAAGCTCAGTTTACCGTGACTCAGACAGTACATTTTTTTTATCTAGTTCTCCAAAAGATAATTGAAATTTTTCCGTTAGACTTGTAAACAAGATTTGTTCAAGTTAATTACAATACCAAATTGAATATTATCAAAGTTCCACCATTGTTGTTGTTACTTCCTAATTGCTCAGCATGAGTCAATGTGACAAAAAAAAGTTAAAAATAACATGTAAGCACAAGTTGTAACAAATCGCATTTTAATACATAGACGGAAATAAGATTGAGTAGAAATAAGTTTGTCTGGTAATGAGTTTTGTCTGGTGGTGTTGTATGATAGTATGAATAGAGATCAATAGAGTCATAGAGATCAAATCAGACAAAGATGGAGAAGACAGTGGAATAGTAGATGAAAACAAAAAGTATGTAACCAAAGTAATTCTTCTTACGTACGAGTCTCTAATCTATACTAATATTATAAAGAAGTAAAGTTTGTGTGTTTGTTAAATTGTAAGGGGTAATCTCGGGATCTACTGAACCGATTTTAAAAATTCTCTCACCAATAGAAAGCTACGTTATTGTGGAGTGTCATAGGCTATATATATATCATCACGCTACAACGAAAAGGAGCGGAGCAGTAAAAGTAAATGTATCAAAAACGGGGGAAAAGTTATTCCTTTTGAGAGCTTTCGTAGTATTGAATATTAACGACGAGACGCTACGGGAGTAAACGCAACGCGACGGGAGTAAATGCGACGGGAACAGGTAATACTCTCTCTTAAGTGGCGCAAACGAAGTTGCGCGGGTCAGCTAGTATACAATAAATGGATACTGCGAGTTTCAACAGTATCTTGGCCAAACATTTTCCTAAAGCTGCCATTCTAATTTATAAAATGAGGTATGAATTTTGATAGTTTAGTATGTATGATAATGCCTACCTAAATTTATTAAAGTGCGCAAAACTGCAATTTTTTCTATTATAAGATCAGATTACGATGGAGCTGGCATGGCTATATAGTAAGCCAAAAGCTCCTAAATAAATATAGATTTAAAAGAACAATAATTCTTCTAGCTAGGTAAAAGGTAATTCTTTTTACATTTTGGACAGCCCTGTTTGTACTGATCCATTTAGCTCATACCAGTAGGACAGCAAAGTGCGCTCGCGCATTTTCATTGAATTTGCATTACCTACTTATTACTTTTGTTACATACATTACAATAAACTCCTGGGAGATTAAAATAAATGTATCACGGTTTTTACAGTCACTTGGGGCCTAAGACCTTGTTAAATGTGTTAATTATGACGATTTAATAGCGGAACTAATTGTCTTTAACAATACTTAGTTTATGTTATTTACTGTTAGCCAGTTTATGAGTTATCCTTATATGTGATTGCTTAAGAGTCTTTTAACAAAGGAACCGATCATGAAAAATACTATTTTGCAAAAAGCTTAACTGTTTTATAAAACTTTTAAAATTGTAAAATTTTATTTGAAAGTAATTTCTGAATGCAAGAACGATGTTTGTTTTGAACGCCAGGGATAAAACGCAGAAGTATCGCAATGTTTTTAAAATGCGAGTAGATACTTTTTTTAACATACATACATACATAACATCACGCCTGTCTCCCAACGGGGTAGGCAGAGACTATGACTTTCCACTTGCTACCAAACAACTTTCGCTTCTTCAACTTTCATAAGTGTCTTCATACATGCTCTTCGGTTAAGGGTACTCTTGACCTGGCCTTTTTCAGAAGATTATCGATTTGATCGACATGAGTATGCCGAGGTCGACCCCTACCAGTTTGCTCATTCACTCTCGCTTCATAAATCTGTTTCGTCAGCCTATTTCCATCCATTCTCTCCACATGTCCAAACCATCTGAGCATCCCTTTCTCTATCTTAGTCACTACATCTTCTGTCATGCCGCAATGTTCCCTTATCACACTATTCTTTACGTTATCCCTTAATGTCACTCCAGCTATACTTCGCAAACTTCTCATTTCCACTGCATTAATTTTACTTTCATGCTTCTCCTGCCACACCCAACTTTCACTACCATGCATAAGTGTAGGGACAAGCACTCCTCTATGTACAGCCATCCTTGCCTTTTTAGACACGTTCTGACTGCTCATAAAGGTGTGAATGGCTCCATTCACTTGATTTCCTGCCAAAACTCTTCTTTCAATATCATTGTCACACTTTCCATCTCTTGCAAATTTTGAACCCAAATATACAAACTCTTTCACCTGTTCCACGCTCTTTCCTTCGATCGATATCGAGCAATCAGTCATACATTTCTCTCTTTCAAAAACCATTACTTTTGTTTTGCTTACATTAACATTAATTCCTCTACTTTTAAGCGCATCGTTCATTATATTAACCATCAATTGCAACTCCTCCGCCGATGATGCCAGTATTACCTGATCATCAGCATAAAGGAGGCATTTGACGGTTAGCTCATTCATTTTTAATCCATACGCGCACTCTTGTAGTTCTTTCAAGCAACTGTCCATGTATAGGTTGAACAGCCATGGTGACGCTACACAGCCTTGTCTCACACCTTTTTCGATGGGAAAAAAGTCTTTGCAAGCTCCATTGATCCTGACACAAGCACTGGAGCCCTCGTATAGAGATTTCAAGGCTCGTTTCAAGTTGCTGTTCACTCCATACATGGACAGTGTTGACCACAGTTCATTCCTCACCACTCTGTCATAGGCCTTTTCCAAGTCCACGAAGATGCAATAGACTTTTTGACGTTTTGCCAAAAACTTTTCAGCTAGGCATCTTAATGAAAAGAACTGATCCGTGCATCCCCTTCCTTTCATAAATCCTGCTTGTACATCCCACATTTTCCCTTCAGTTTCATTCATCACTCTTTTAATCAAAACTTTCGCATACAATTTGCCTACGACACTGAGCAAGCTTATGCCGCGGTAGTTTTTGCACTCTTGCTGTGACCCTTTACCTTTGTACAGCGGCACTATGACAGATTTGCACCATTCTTCTGGTACTCTGCCATTTCGCCAGCAAAGATTAAAAAGGCGGTACAACTGGCAAGCTACCACGCCACGACCCGCTTTCAGCATCTCGACAGAAATTCTATCAATCCCAGCAGCCTTTCCTAATTTCATACTATTCAACGCTTCCACAATTTCTTCCATACTTAAGTGGCTTTCATTCTCAAGTTCATTCATTTCCGAAACATGAGTCTCCCTTTGCATATTCTCTTTTTCAAATAAACTTTCAAAATATTCCTTCCACGTTTTTAACACACATTCCTCTCCTATCACAAGACTGCCATTACGGTTTCTGATTTGCTTAAATTGTGAGGTTGTCTTTTCAGTCCTCATGGTTCTTATAGACTTCCAAAAGAATTTTATGTTTTGTTGGAAGTGTTGGAAGAACTTTTTTAACGTGAGGGAAAATCCCTCATGGATGCTATGTCGGACTCCTACCTACTAAAAAACCTCACGTAACGCCCAACAGCCTTCGGGAGCAACGGGGAAGCCCTTGGAAGGATGTCCCAGGACTGCGAGTAGATAGCCAAAATATCTATGTTAGTCAGTTCGATCACGAACTCGTAAACGGTTTCATCGATTTAGATGTCACTAAGTTCTTATTCTTTTCTTCGAAAGTCAGTCCTGAGGGCCTAAAAAGGCAACATTGTTTGTTTCATATTATGAAACGTCAAATGTTTGGTATGTTTTGTATGTTCTGTATTTCAAATTATATGAATTGTATGTTTCATAAAATGAAACATACAATGTTGCCTTTTTAGGCCCGCAGGTTTTTAAAAGAATTTGTTTGTGGGTACTTACTGAGTTGCATGTGTTTATATCTTTGACTGCGCCGGAGTCGAGCAGGTCGACGACTGTGTCGAGCTGTCCGGCGCGTGCTGCTCGTAGGAAGGCTGTGTTTGGGTCTATCTGTAAAGATAGAAATCTTTTTAAGTAATGGTAAGTATATTTATTAAACGCCCATTTTATAATTAGGCGGAATAAACGATGAAATGTTACATAAAAGAGATATCGGGTAGTTATAATTTAGATTTAGGACAGCCCTGAAGTACTGCAAGGGTATATTCGCAAAACATCTTACTGCTATACTACCTCCATAGTAAAGGCTGCTTTATGCCTATATGAAACGGGTGAAACTCAACATTTGCCGAAAGCAAAGTTATCAACCAATAGTCACCCTGCCTACCCATCTAGTATGTATGTATGTATGGCACAAAATGTTCCGGTCTAACTTTATCGAAGTCTATTAGCCTCGCAATAACTTTCGAAGCCCTTAGCTTTCTCCAGCATTAACAGTTACACTTCGATGGTTGCAATAATTTGTGCTATTACAGTTCCTAATCCAACACTGATGTACAGCCAAGTACAATAATATTTACAGCTCAATAAAGTTGTTTGTAAAGCGGGTCTTTCTTTTTTTTTACGTGAGGGAAAATCCTTTTTGATGCTATGCCGGACTCCTAACGACTAAAAAACCTCGCGTAACGCCCAACAGCCTATGGTTGGGAGCCCCAGGTAAGCCCTTGGAAGGATGTCCCAGGACTCCCAACAGACCCACGTCCACCACTGCAGCCTCGCCTAGGGGGTGGTTCGGATACTATACCGCGTCTTTGGGGGGTTTCGGTTTTGTAAAGCGGGTCTGTAACTCTGATTTCAACTACCGAGTCACACTGTTGTTCGTTGCGAGTATTTTTCTCAACGAATCACAGTGTAACCCGGGTAACCCGTTGAGAATAAAGGGTACTTTATGTTCTTGTTAACCTCAGGTCGGGGAGTAAAATAGGGTCTTATAGAACAGGCACACACTGACTTTGGTATCTTATCATCATACGGAAGAGCGGTAATCGATCTCTAGACAAGGAGAAGGGATTGCCAGGCTTAGCAGCTAGGCATGATCGATCTCCAGTCTCCAGGGATTTCCTAACTAAAATGTAAGAACCATTTTTTCTGGCCACTGGAAGGATATATTCGCAAACATCTTTTACGACCGATGGACCGGTGGACATTTTGCAAAAAAAGATGTTTTGTTAAAGTCGCATTACAGCATTCTACCCTACCTGCCACCTACAGCAGTGCGTGTTTTGAACAGTCAAACATGCCTTGCATTTAGCTGTGAGCACCAGTGAGTTGAATGGAGTAAGTCCAGCATCTACCTCACACCTCACTCCGTACTATGTATGGAGTTGCACAAATGAAAAAAGCAGTTAGGTAAGTATAAATTACAGCTATAGTATCATTTTCGTCCACGGTACTTTCCCACCCATATCGAACTCACCATGTTCCTCTAAATCGCCCATCTATGTCGAATAAACCAGCTACCAAAAAACACAGTTTCCAAGAACGACCATCGATAATCCGAAAATATAGTTCCGCTACATCGTGCCCTGCGATTTCACGGTCGACCGTCGACCCGACGCCATTGGTCAAATAATCTGGGTTCCTATCGGTACAAGAACTTAATTTTTCGCTCTATTTACTGATCATGAAGGGCCGTATCATCCCAGATAGGTCATTGTTACACCCGGTCGATGCTGATGGCTGTCAACTGTGATAATATTTTAGATTTGTTACAGTATAAAGCGGTGCGAACGAAATTTTCATAAAATTACTCAAAGTTTGCTCGCTACACTAATATTAGCTGCTGACTCTTTCATCTATCAACGACCAGCCGAAACCCTTACATCTCAGTACTTAAAATTTTTAGGGTAACCTACCCTTATAATGTAGGAACTCACTAAGAAAGAATATATCCCGAAACTCAACCATTAAGGGCAAAACATATTATTATGAGTGTAGCAGCCTTTAGCGCTGCAAAGAAATCCATCAGCTGGGATCGTAAACTAGTCTGCCACCTTAGTATTATAAAAAAAGGAGTTTTAACTTTATCTCAGTATGTCATGAACGGACCAAGTCGTGAGCTCAGCTAGTAATGCCTTATAGGTAGGAGCCATTGGCAATTAATTTGCCGCTGCTATATCGCACAAGCAATCAATCTACAATTTTGAGCGCAAACCATGACTTGCAATATTCTTTACAATGTACTGTGAATTAGCAGAAAGTCAGCCGCCGACGACGCCTATTTTTTCTTATACACGCCCGGTTTGTGGAACTATGTTTACATCTGTGCTTATCTGTATTACAAGAATAGTGTGGTTGTGTGGATGTGTTTGTAAAGTTCAAAGTCTAAGAGTAAGACATTACTGACGAATGAGGTCTTGAAGAAAAGGGAATCTTAAAAAGAAACCCAGTACTAAGGTTAGGTACTAAGGTTAGGTTTTAGGTTCTACAAGAGGGGCCTAAGAAGGTTTTTACTTCGCGCCTCTGGTGCTGCAAACGTCCATCCATACACTGTGGTGACCACCGGTACATCTGGTGGGCCGTATACTTTTCTGCCACCTTAGTGGTATAAAAAAACTAAATCGTCTGGTAAGCGTGTTACAGTAAAAACATCATTTCAATATGAAAACATATCCACACAAATCCTATTTTGGCAATAATTGGCTTCAACAATAAAGGGCAGAAGGTCGTGTCTTTTAAGACAATTGGGAGGGACTCACGTCTTGCACTGGGCTACGATAATTTGATTCAATCAATCAATCAAATCAGCATAATATAACAGCCCACTACTGTGATTATAAGACCTTTCCAAATTTACGCCACAACCACAATAGGGACCAGTCCACTACTGGGCCTAAAAGACCTCTCCGAATTTACGCCGCAATAGTTAGCAGTTCACTACTGGGCTTAAAAGACCTCTCCAAATTTACGCCGCAATAGGTAGCAGTTCACCACTAGGCTTAAAAGACCTCTCCAAATTTACGCACGCCGCAATAGATAGCAGTCCAGTAATGGGCTTAGAAGACCTCTCCAAATTTACATTGCAATAGGTAGCAGTGCACTACTACTACTGGGCTTAGAGACCTCTCCAAATTTACGCCACCTGTACACGGTCGTGGACCTGGTAATAGAATGATTGAACTTATTTTTGTAGATTTTCCTAAGTTTAACGCTTGCCTTTAGAAAAGCCTAAAACATCCTCAGCTGCTTGCTACTCAAAAATACCAAAGCAAGTATTGCGGCAGCCCCTATTACCCGTAGAGAAGTTCTTCCAGTTACTCTGACTCAAAAGATTAACTACCTACATATTCTATTTAAGTACAAATCCCCGTAACAATGAAACAATGCACAATACTTTCACCGGTTGATTTGATAAAACTTAATTTGTCTCAACGTGAAATAGACAAGTTAATAATAACTTCGCAGCCAAGCCGAATACAGACATCATTGTATTTTTCATTTCGTTTCAAATGAGAATATGAAATTATTTTAGACTAGTTGATGTCCGCAACTCCGTACGAAAGTCGGTATCTGCCATTTAGTAGATTGTGTAGGTTTTTTTTTCGCCTAACTAACTTTTAACCTAAGTTACTCCTAGTAACATCAACTTCTGAAACTAGGTATAAGAATTTTCAAAATCGGTAAACAGCGAATAGATCGACAAATTAACTTCTTTTTAATTTTCATATTTAGGAGGTTTGCACTATTCCTTAACGTGACAAAGTAAAATAACTTGGTACCTAGTTCCAGTAGGTAGTTAATAAATTTAAGTTTAATGTTCATAAAACATTTTCACAGCTCCATCTCGCCCTAACTAAGCTAGGTAGCCTAAATAAGCTTATATAATGGGATCTAGAAAACTGATAAAACCACAGATATCAGAAAAGATACAACATACTTGTTTATAAATTCCAAATTAGTTAGTTGATTTGATTGATAAAACCACAGAAATCAGAAAAGATACAACATACGTACTTATAAATTTTCTAAATTATTTACCTACACATTTGAATTTACTTCTATTGTGATCGGAATAGAAAGTAGTTTGCAAATTCTTTTTTAAATTAGATATACAGTAGAATCCGTTTATTATGCCTCCGCCTATATTGACCAACCGGTTAATTATGACGAATTGCACTACGAAGTTTGGTTTTCATATAAAATCTATATATATAAAAATCAATGCCACTTTTCGTTGTAATTTTATAACTCGAGATCGGGCTCACCTATCCAAACCAAATGTTTAGGTTTTGTTCGGACTATTTAGTAGATGGTTTATGTGAAGTTTGCACAAAATCGGTCGAGCGGTTCTTGATTTATCACGCAAACGAAGTTGCGCGGGTCAGCTACTTCTTTATAAAAAAGTCGGATATAATGACTTCCCTTACAGTGACATGTCGCTTATTATGACCCATTTTTAATAAATTATGTCCGGTTATAATGACCGGCATGATTCTTTACACCTTCGGTAATGTTCGTTGATTCCCAATGACGTTCGACACGTGGCTCGTTTTTGTTTTGAATCTCAGTGAGTAATTTACGGTTGACGGTCACGCATAGTTTTTCGTTTGTTACTGTGAAAAAAATGTCATTTCAACGACGTAAAGCATTTACAATTGAGGAGAAAGGTGCAATAATATGCAGATTAGAAAATGGAGAATCTAACTCATGTCTCGCAAAGGAATTTGGCGTGGGTCATTCGACAATCTCAATGATTTTTAAAAACAAGAACCGCATTTAGCAATCGTACTCAATCGTACTTAAGTACATACATATTTACATAAAAAAGATTTTTCATTTCACATAACGCTTTGTATGACGTCCGCTTATTTTGACGTGTTTGTCAATTCCTCTCGATGTCATTATAAACGGACTCTACTGTACTATGTTTTATTCGCCACAAAATGGCGACGGGCAGGTAACTACATTTCATATTATTACTTAAATTATTCCATTTACTACAAGCTCATCATGTCATGTCGCGTGTCTGACTAGTGTTAGTATACTGAGGTATTATTTTTTTATAACCGAAGACTAGGTATATCTCTACTATTATAAAATTGTAAAAATAGCTGTGACGGTACATTCAAGATAAGTTTAAAAAAATAACTGTAATTGACTAATTTAGGGCTTCTGACTACTTCTGAGTCTAATTTTTTTTTTCTTCGTGTCTGTTTGTTTGTTCGGGGTTGGAGCAAAATTCTGTAGCTTGATCATAATTGTACTAATAGTATTTTGTAGGTATTTTTTCAACTTAAATATCGCTATATGTTTCATCAAAATCGGTTCAGCGCAAATGATAATACAGCTTGACCTATGTTTTTCTACAAGTCCTATGCATTGGACAGGTCATAGTCGTCTGGTTATTAGTTAAAATCACGTCGCGAACGAAGTCGCGGACAAAAGCTAGTAGCTGATAATATTGTAATAAGTAGGTTTATATTTTCATGTCACCGCGACACAATTTCCGTAAACGTAATTATAAGGGACAAAAACAGTAAAGTGAAACGTAGCTATAAGTATACTACGCCTCTGTCTAGCCCCTCGGGGATAAGGGCGTGACTATATGTGTGTAAGTAATTAATTCATAATACAATATTAGCTGTTCCCCGCGTCTTCGTCCGCGTAGTCCCACCACTTCGTAATGATCTACATCCCTTATAGTAAAACCGAAAGCGCAAATGTCTTCCTCTCCCATTAGTCCATTGAAATGTTACATGAGCTTTGCATTTATTAGAGGACGCAATTTTATTTTTGAGACATGTGTGGGGGGTTAATAGAAGCTTAACCTCAAGTTTGTGGGGTCGCCACCCTTGTCCCCGGCCGCCATCTTGAAAAGAGGGGGGAAAAAAACACTTCTTTCGCAATATCTCGGATCGTGTCTTGCAAAAAAATTGAAGAGGCAGAATTTGTAGCATATTGTTATGCCTACAAATATGTATGTAACTTAACAAACATTTTTACAAAAAATTGAGAAAATTTTTATAAAAATTTTCTTTTTTGCTCTTTAACTTTTTTTTATACATTTTACAAAAAAAAAATACCTCAGACTATTGTAGATGATCTTTTAAGAGAAATTGAAAAAGATCATCCACATTTTTGTAAAATATATATAAAAAACACCACAGAGTAAAAAAGAAAATTTTTATAATTTTATTTTCAATTTTTTGTTTGTAACTTCTTTAATTTTTAATTTAGGGAAAATATTTGTATTAACATATTTGTAGGCAAAACAATTTGCTACAAATTATGACTTCACAAATTTTTTGTAAGACTCATAGTTTCCGAGATATTGGGAAAAAAGTGTTTTCACCCCTTTTTAAGATTGCGGCCGGGGGACAAGGGTGGCGACTCCACAAACTTGAGGTTAAGCTTCTATTGAACCCCCACACATGTCCCAAAAATAAAATTGCGTCCTCTAAGAAATGCAATATTCGGTCCTTAAATTGTAACATTTCAATGGACTACAAGTAGAGTCCCGAATTTAATCTTGAATTTCGTAATACTACAAAGGCAGACAAGCATAGAGTCCTCCAAAATGGTCATAGTAGCCAAACCGAACTTTACTTACAATACGAGGTGCAGCTCTAGACGCTACGAAAACCTATTAAAAGCTCCTTTAAAGAACCTCATGGATATTATACGCATATCGGTCGTGCCTCGATTAATAAGTAGACTAACATCTCTAAAACTTATGAATCGGCTAGGACACGATTCCTGAATTAATATAAACATAAACCAGTGAGTTTGTGAGAAAAGCTCTAAAAGATTGTACCTAGGTACTTTGCAGAAAGACATCTTTTTTATTCCAAAATTTTAGCCCTATATAAACTGTGAATTAAGGCTTTGCGGCGCATTTTCACGCGACTCATTCTGTTTTTAAAATCCCTTTCGACGCGTAACGCCAGGAAAATAAATGCGAAATCATTTTTTGAACGCGACTAAAACGAAAGTGATGGTATTCGAAAGAGAAGAGGACAGAACGAATGCCAGGATAACTGTAAATGATGTAGTGCTGGAACAGGTGGATGAGTTTGTATATCTTGGATGTGCATTTAGCAGGGATGGACGGTACACCGCTGATGTAGAAAAGAGGGTAACTGCGGGCAATAGTGTGAATGGAGCGTTAGGCAAACTTTTAGGTACCAAGGCCTTAAGTCAAAAGGCCCAGCTAGCAGTACACAATGCGGTGCTGATACCTACGCTAACGTATGGAAGCGAGAGTTGGGTATGGCAGGAAACGCATGAAAGTAGAATAAACGCGGTCGAGATGCGCGCGCTACGCAAAATCTGCGGAGTAACGCTCGCAGATCGCGTTCGGAATGAAGATGTAAGAAAGAGAGTTGGTCTGAAAGAGAGTGTCGGTGTTAAAGTAAGGAAGGGCATGCTACGATGGTTCGGGCATGTGGAACGAATGGGAGATGAAAGAATGACAAAACAGATATACAACGCGAAAGTGGATGGACGTAGGAGTCGGGGAAGGCCACGACACACCTACCACGACCAAATTAATCGTGTGTTAGTTGAAGGTGGTGTCAAGAGCCGTAGGAACCGACGTGCATGCATGAAAAGAAAAATGAAAGTTGAAGAAGCAAGTGAGGTGTGTATGGACCGTGCCGTGTGGCGCTCGGTTCTTTCTGCCTACCCCGCAAGGGATTTGGCGTGAAGATAGTTAGTTAGTTAGTTAAAACATTTTTTTAATCTGACGCCAAAACAAAGTGTTTTCTGAGGGAGAAATTTTACTTACGCTTTGTACACACAAAGCCTTGAATTCTGCTATAAGTAAATAAATAATACAATATTTTATGTTACTGCTGGGGTTCTTGGAACATCCTCCAAAGGAGTTACCAGGAGTTCACAGCTTAAGGCGGATTGGTAAAACCGTTTGGTTTAGTCGGGTCGGGTCTAGTCCGGCATTGGAATCGTGGAGATTTCCACTCCACAATTAATGCCTTTTTTAGCCCTTTTTTTTCTAAAACAATAAATTGATATTTATTTTGAACACTTATCAGTATTTTTGTGACCGGTATTAAATTGGTTAAAGTTAACATAAAATAGAACAATTATGCTATGCTTAAAATAACATATCAAAATTTAAAGCCCAAATAAAATAAAATAAAAATAAAATTTATTCCCTTTAAAATTTAAAAAAAAATAGGTTTGTCAAAATTTTTGTGACTCTACTGGGGTTCGGAAATGCTACAGACTGAGAAGAACACCCCAAGAAACTCAGTCCTAAAAACAGTAGACGTGATACCAAGTTTTACCAAGTTTTTTTTTTAATATAGCTTATTAGCTATATTAAAAAATATAGGTATACACCAAAATAACGAAACGAATTTTCCGCATCAACAAACGATTTTCCACACACTTTTACACATAAAAGAACATGATAACACCAATCAACAGCAGTAACTACGCACCACAAGTGTTATAGAGAAGACGCGTCGTTCGAGCGGGAGAATGCGCGCGCCGCACCACACCGCCATTGCGGCACTGGCTGCGTATGGGCAGCCGTCATGCACCGATGACTATCACCAGCCTACCAGGTGTAAAGTGTGACGGATCAGACTGTACTGATTTTCAGGTAAAATTATTGTATTAAATGCGGAAATACAGCAAGATATAAGAGCTAAGCGTTTCTGAAGATCTTTTTTTTTTCAACGTGAGGAAAAATCCTAATGGATGCCATGCCAGACTCCCACGGACTAAAAAACCTCACGTAACGCCCAACAGCCTATGGTTGGGAGCCCCGGGTAAGCCCTCGGAAGCATGTCCCAAGACTCTGTCGGTCACCTTTATCTTAACGGAGCTTTGGTGTATGAAAAGGTTCACTTAGTTCTAAACCAGCTGCTGATCGTGTTTTTTACGGTTCTTGAAAAGCGTGGCCGTGAGCACCGTGAGTTTTATTGCCAGGTTCTCCCTCACAGTCTCTCTACCTATTGCAAATTTGACAAGAAATGTAGAAGCAATAATCTCGACGTATAACCTACTTTTTGAGTGACCTAAAATGGCTTCATTTTATTAGGTAACATTTATTTGACGTCTGACAGTTCATTATCTAAATGTTAGAAATTAGTGAAAACAAAACGTAAAATTACTCGTATCTGACATTATTACAAAAAATATGTATTCGTTATTGAAAAAAATTAAGCAATTGTGCCTCTGTCTAACCCTTTGTGTTAACAGGCGTGAGAGTATGAAGTACAGTAATGTATTTATAGGGAGCAAGAGATAAAGAATGCGATTAAAGACATTTAATTGGTAGGTACTTTCCTTGACATTATACACTCTGATTACAAGATGGGTATTCTCGGAATGTCAGAGAAAGATGTCGGATATCCCATGCTATTCAGGTTGCTAACTTTTTGCTAAGAAAAATAACTCTTTCCGAAGAGCATTTACCGCGCAAGACAAAAGATTTGCAGTCTTCATAATATACGATTGTTACTTAGGTACTCCTGGTTGCACATTTTATTAGGGATATTTTTAAATGCACATCTTTATAATTTTTCTGCACACTAGGTAACTCCACTAATTAACCGGACCGGACTGAGTTTCTTGGGGTGTTCTTCTCAGTCTGTAGCATTTCCGAACCCCCGGTAGAGTCACAAAATTTTTGACAAACCTAAATATTTTTTTAAAAATTTCAAAGGGAGTAGTCAATTTTATTTTATTTTATTTTTAACTGAATGCATACCAAAAACCTGAATGCTCTGCAAAAAAACCAATTGATTAACTAAACATGTGCTACTTAAAAATCTAAAACTTTACACAAAACGAGATGACCATTTTTATCGAATTTAAACCAAAAATGTGGTTCGTACACCGGATATATGATTTGCTAAACAAAAATACGAATTGCTTATCAAAAATACTAACTTGCACTCTAAATTGTACAATCTTATAACGGAATACGTTAGGTTAGGTTAGTTTTTTATTTTATAATTGATAAAATTTAATTTTGTAAAGATGACTGATTAAATTGGGTTCTTAATTAGAATAAAAGGTGTTCCTAAAAGTAAATTAGACGATGGTTTTCCATAAAAATGTTTTGATACGTTTGTTAAGCTAAGGAATTTTTAGATAATTAAAATAGTTCTGCAAATACCATTAAACAGTATATTGAATTTGACTTATTTAGTGTGCATAATTAGTGTGCAAATCAGTATTTTTGGTTTAACTTTGAAATATTTTGTTCGAAAAAAAGGGAATAAACAGATATCGATTTAAATACATGCCATTTTATTATACCACTAAAGTGGCCCAACCAGATGTGACGGCGGTCACCGCAGCATATGGACGATTGCAACACCAGAGGCGCCACAATCGTGCTGCTGACCCTGTTAAAACCTTCTAAGATCCCTTTTGAAGAACCCTTTACTGTAGGCGTTTGGGAAAACCGAAAACATGAAACCTTATCTTCAGAACCCGGTCTATTCGTCTTGGTATTCTCTCTCCTCTTGGCAGGGTCATCAACACATCCTTAGAAGACAGTAGTGAGAACAGCCTCCTAATCATGGAGACGGTGAGTTAGTCACTCGCAGGACAAGTAGAAGCGAGTGTTTATCGTAGGCCTCCAAATGACTGTCAGGATTCAGGAGCCCTGTGGTTTTCCCTACAAGTAGGTACGTACCCAGTACCTCCGAACATAGGCTGGAAAGTCAACGCGTGATTTTAGTCGGTAGGAGTCCGCCATAGCATCCAATTCATCCAAAAAAGCTGAATGTCTAGGGAACAAACCCGAATCAAAGTTACGACCTCTGTAACTCGAAGACAAGGTCTACCGAGTAAGAGTAATACTTGCAATTTTGATTGAAAACATCATCCTCCATCAAATCAAAGCCGGTTCTCTTAGATTTTCCTGTTATAACTCGTCGAAAACGATATAGCTTAACATTATTCCCCATTTATCCGAGCAGTTTCCTCTATGAATCGTACTTATGGAACGCCAGTCTTGATGAAAAATGACTTGGTACAGGATAAATTCCATAGACAATGATTGTGTCCGTTGATCTATACCAGATATGCCGGATTAACGGAAATCCCATTGTGCAACGTGTGGCGAACATTTGTCAGACCAACGGAACAGTGTAACGGAAATTATGGCGTCATGCGATGCGCTTGGGCACTTTGATGGGTAGCAACTTGTAATGCTAATACTAAACTACTTGAATAACCAGTACCTTTAATCAGCTACCTTTAATCTATACTCGTAATAAGAGGAAAGGATGATTTGATTGTTTGTTTGCATCGAATAGGCTCCGAAACTACTGGACCGATTTGAAATTTTATTCCGCTGTTGAGAAGATACGCTATCCCCGGATATCATAGGCTATATTTTATTCCCTTCAAAGTTTAAATTTTAAAAGATTCCGACTCGATTCATTACAATTTTAGTAAAGGACATTAACCACTTTTTTTTGCTATTCAAAACATTTAGTTCTGGCTACACGCTTAAAATTCCACGCTGGCTTATCGACCGAACTTTGTTTAGTGCTGAGTTTTTGCTACCGAAATAAAATTTAGAATTCGTCATAGACCGCCATATCCAATGATAATTTTCAATCATAGCCACCTATTTAGGGTTCCTTTGGATAAGGTGGGCAATGAACACATACGCGGCAGTTTCAAAGTTGCGCCAATCGTGGACAAAATGACCGAACACCGCCTCAGATGGTATGGAGGACATGTAACAAGACGCAGCGAAGATCACGTAGTGAAACTAGCCCTAAATATCCTAGAACAAAAGAGAGGCAGGGGCCGCTCGCCATCGACCTGGTGGTCCAATATCGAGAGAGACCTTGCCAGAACCGACAACCCAAGACAGACTGTCTTGGCGCAGAAAAGTGAGGAGACCCGACCCCAAATAATGGGAACATGGAAGGAAGAAGAAGAAGATGAAGAAGCCATCTGTTTAGGGTTTCGTAGCCAATTGGCAAAAAACAGAACCCTTATAGATTCGACATGTCTGTCTGTCTGTCCGTATGTCACAGTCAATTTTTACTAAAATCTAGCTGACCCGCGTAACCTCGTTTATAGGTACTACGTAAAAAGACAGAGAGTAAGCTATACTTATAGAAAGGGGTTTAGAGATTAGTACAAGGATTTTAAAATTCCGCCGATAATAAAACGTAACTACCTATAACCATTTACTCAGTGCAAGCTACGGAAGCTTTCACCAGGAACAACTATTCTTCGGTTTTATAACATTTTTTAATTCTGGGTCGCTCCCATTCGTCGCAGCGTGATGCTATATTATAAAAGAGAAAGAGACAGCCTTTATCTTCCTCTATACCTACTCATGAAATTATTTTTAAAATCAGCTCAGTAGTTTTAGAGCCTATTCATTACAAGCAAACAATAAAAAAATCTTACTGTAGTGGAGATACTAGCTGATACCTGCAGCTTCGCCCGCGTAATATTTTTTTCCGTTTCCGCTTCCCGTAATCGTTATTCCCGGGATAAAAAGTAGCCTATGTGTGTTGTTCCAGACTATAATCTGTCCCTGTACCAAATTTCAGTCAGATTCGTTCAGCCGTTACAGCGTGAAAGAGAAACAAACATCCACACTCACAAACTTTCGCATTTATAATATTACATAGTAACATAAGATATTGTAAGGAATATGATGGCAAACAAAACTCTACAATTCAGAGCAATCAATAGTGTTTTTATTGTTCGAAAATAGAGTGGGCCGGTAGAAAGTTTTGTACCTTACAAAGTTACAATAGAGATACGGGTCACAGCTGCAATGAATTGAATCTAAATTATATGGATCTATGATGAATAGAAAGATGATTCTGAAAATTGGCTACGAAAAGATGCGAACTAGACTGTATACCGAGGCTTCATTTTATTATTACTTTTCATCTATGCAATATACCTACATCTACAGGAGACTGTACCTGGGGATCGTGCAAAGTATGGCCCTATACGGGGCCCCCGTATAGGAGACCCTGACGGTCAGCAATGTGGCTAAATTCCTGAGCCCGCAGAAGGTGATGGCCGTCAGGGTGATAAGGGGATACCGCACGATCTCAGGTGAGGCGGCATGTCTCCTAGCCGGGACCCATCCATGGGACTTGGAAGCGAGAGCCCTTGCGTAACCATTTAGATGGCGCAAGGAGGCGCTGGAGCGGGGCCGAAGGCCTGAGTCTCGAGAAATCGAGGCCCAGCGGTCCCAGCTCCAAAAAGGCAACCGTGGAGACATGGAAGGTGCGACTTGAGTAACCAAAGGGGGGATTCGCCACAATCGAGGCCGTCGGACCGGTAATGGACGAGTGGCTGCAGAGGAGACACGGTGCTCTCTCCTACCGGTTGTCACAGATACTTACCGGGCACGGTAGCTTCGGTAGGTATCTGTGGCGAAGACACCGGGAAACCACGGCCGTGTCAGCACTGCAAGGACCGCAGCTTCGACACAGCGCTCCACACGCTGGTGGAGTGCACGGCGTGGGCGCAACAGTGCCAGGTTCTCGTAGTGGGTCTGGACGTAGATACTCTCTCACTCGAGACCATGGTTTGAGCCATGATCTCCAGCGGGAGTAAGTGGGACTGCGCCGCCTCTTTTTAACTGCGAGCAGGTCATGCTCGTGAAAGAGGCGGCGGCGGTGCGGGAGCGGGAGACAACTCTACCACCCGAGTTCGGCGGCCTGGGCGCCGACGATGTGTCTTCGCCGAAGACTATCGGCCTCCATGACCGGGGGCCTGAGGACGGTGAGAGGTCGCCGATCATCACCGAGCGAGACGGTGGTAGGCCGCAGTGGTGGCCGTAGGTCTGTTGGAAGTCATGGGACATCCTTCCGAGGGCTTACCCGGGGCTCCCAACCATAGGCGGTTAGGCGTTACGTGAGGTTTTTTAGTCGGTAGGAGTCCGGCATAGCATTCATGGTGGATTTTCCCTCACGTTGAAAAAAAAAACCTACCTACATTACTTTTACGAAATATAGACATTTATACGTATATTTATCACTGTAATAAGTATCTATACTTTTTCATAATAGATTATGTAGGTTACCTAATAATTATATTTCATTGTAATTTTTAACAATAATAGTTTTGGATTATTTTATTTATCACTTTTTTAGATTAGTTTGTAATAGCTTAATTTGGCCCAGTGACACATTTTAAGATGGTTTCCAAAACATTTATTTGTTATTTTTAAATTTGTAAACTAAAAAAAGAAAACTCTCCTTCATTTCTACCGACAGCCCTTCCCTCGCATTTATTACAAAAAGCTAATTCTTCATTATTACTATATAGGTACACATTATTCGAAGATTTGAGATCATCAAATATTTGATCATTTATTTACGCTCGACAGGCGCAGCAGCACAAGTTACTAAAAATAAAATAAAAACATGAAACAAAAATATTGTACAATTATAAACCGCAACCCACAGAACTTTTTTTTTCCTTCCTCCTGCATGAGACAGCTACCAGCTGCCACAGACTTGTAGCACAAATTAGAGATAGTACAGATGGAAACCTACATACTTGATTCGCTGAGGCTACTCACACAACATAGACAATTCATTCACAGACACGAGGTCAGGCAGTCTAAACCGAATTTTCGATATTGATTTAATTTGATTTGTGCACGAGTGATACTGGTTTGTGCGCGAGTGTGTGTAGCAGAGGGTAGGTGTGTAAAAATGACTTTTCCATCTGTGCTTGTAGTCTGTTGATCGAAGGATACATTATACGTTTCTTCGTATTCAAGTGAGATGAACGGATGCTTTTGTGATGTTGCTATTACCTGAAAAAGAAAGAGAGAGAGAATAAGTACTAATTTAGATTACGCCGCAGCATTGCTCGCTATAACTAAAAACAATTTTAAAGGACATTTTACAAAATCCTTTCATTGTGGATGCCTACGTAACAAAGGCCAAGTATAAGTGAATCCTACTAAATTTGAGAATATGTACGTAAGCGAAGATTAAGATAATTTTTGAAAAGCAATTAGTAGATACCTATGCTAATTGATGATCATACATTTTAATTTTTTGTTTCGAGGATTCGACAGAACAGGACAGGAAAAAAAAAGTTAGTGAAGATGTTTGTTACTCAACCACGGCAGGCTGAAATTTCATACAAGGATAGATTAGTCTGAAATAACCCTTTTTTTAACGCGAGGGAAAATCCATCATGGATTCTATGCCGGACTCCTACCGACTAAAAAACCTCACGGAACGCCTAACAGCCTATGGTTGGGAGCCCGGGGTAAGCTCTCGGAAGGATGTCCCAGGACTCTGAAATAACCCAACCTAGGCTAATTTTAACCTATGTGTTGAGGGAACGACAGAATTTCAAGCAGGCGTAGCCGTGGGCATCAACTATTGATATTTATTATTAACTAAAGTGCATCATAATCTGTTCAGCTGTTTGAGCTTGTGCTTGTGGTCATAAATGATTCAGTTACGATAGCCCTACACTCGTGGACATCTATCAATAGATTTCTCCCTATTCTATAATTTATGAGATGTCTGTCTTGTTCCCGATCTGATTTCCCGTGGGAACTTATTCCCGGGGTATAAAGTTGCCTATGTGTTATTTCAGACTATAATCTATCCCTGTAACAAATTTCAGAAAGATCTGTTCAGCCGTTAGAGCGTGAAAGAGTAACAAACATCCACACTCACAAACTTTCGCCTTTATAATATTGGTAAGATTGGGTTAAATTTTGGTTTGGTTCGGATTAACGATACTATAAGGATAAAATACCTACTCGCTTTTGCCACACGTGATGGGTTTAGGTTGAGAAGCGAGTTCATCTATACTAATATTATAAAGAGGAAAAATTTGTTTTTTTGTTTGTCTGTTTGTAACGAATAGGCTCCGGAACTACTAGACCAATTTAAAAAAATCTTTCACTGTTGGGAAGCTACACTCTTTGCGGTGAACATAGGCTATATTTTATTTTCGTATTCCCACGGGAACGGGAACTATGCGGGTGAAACTGCGTGACGTCTGTATAACATAATCAAGTAAAATTGGGCCACAGGGCGTGGGTTGAACTTCACCTAAAAAATACTAACGATTATGACGTAAAATGGCTGTTACTGCGCGTTATTTTTCATTTTGTTATACAAAACCTAAACCTCACACAGACAAAAACTTTGTCAAATTACCTCCATTACGTCAAGACCCCTCATTACTCGCAGGCGGTCATTTTCATATTTTTAATCCGGTTTGAGCTTAGAGTTTTTAATATTAAAGTAAATACAGATGTCATCATTATAGCAAACGAGGGATGTGATGATACAAAATAACAATGCTGCACCTATTCAGTTAACGCTGTTTTTGAGCAGTAGTTTCTTAAGATGATAATCACTGCATATTATATTGGCTGAATACACCTAATATGCAGTGATTATACATATTAGCCATACCTATTCTCTCTCAGCCAATAGGTATTGCTATTCAGAGGGGGATTGCTGCTATAATAACGTAAATAATATGTTATAATTATGTTTAACTGTAATTTTTAACAAAAAATGTTTTCTTCAACTATTGGCTAACCGATTCACCAAAATACCTATAGGTAAGTGATTCACGAGGAAGGAGTGGCTATCATCAATGTGTCAACTTTTTGTTTAAATTTATTGAAATATGATTACAATTTTAAAATGTCTGTAAAAAAACAAGAGCGAAAGGTGTAAGAAAAAGAGAGCATTCTCTAGCTTGAATAGAATATCTAGAAAATGCTCTCAGTAATACGTATTTTTCGTCCCGTTTCCGTTGTACGGGAAACTTTGACCACACGGGCGAAGTCACGAGCATTATCTAATACAGTACTAAAATAATCTAAGCACTGCCTTCTAGAGTTTAAACTCTTTAGGGGTTCCCAAGGCCAGCAAACAACTGTTGCCGTTGTACGGGAAACTTTGACCACACGGGCGAAGTCACGAGCATTATTATCTAATACAGTACTAAAATAATCTAAGCACTGCCTTCTAGAGTTTAAACTCGTGAGGGCTTCCCAAGGCCAGCAAACAACTGTTGCCGTTGTACGGGAAACTTTGACCACACGGGCGAAGTCACGAGCATTATCTAATACAGTAAGTACTAAAATAATCTAAGCACTGCCTTCTAGAGTTTAAACTCGTGAGGGCTTCCCAAGGCCAGCAAACAACTGTTGCCACACGGGCGAAGTCACGAGCATTATCTAATAATACAGTACTAAAATAATCTAAGCACTGCCTTCTAGAGTTTAAACTCGTGAGGGCTTCCCAAGGCCAGCAAACAACTGTTGCCGTTCTACGGGAAACTTTGACCTCACGGGCGAAGTCACGAGCATTATCTAATACAGTACTAAAATAATCTAAGCACTGCCTTCTAGAGTTTAAACTCGTGAAGGCTTCCCAAGGCCAGCAAACAACTGTTGCCGTTCTACGGGAAACTTTGACCACACGGGCGAAGTCACGAGCATTATCTAATACAGTACTAAAATAATCTAAGCACTGCCTTCTAGAGTTTAAACTTGTGAGGGCTTCCCAAGGCCAGCAAACAACCATAGACAAAGTGTGCTAGTGCTGTAGCTCTTAAAGTTGATATTTTACGCGTCATTGTTGCTTTGTAGTTTGCTCAGGAGACTTACAGTGGACTTTATACTGTTATTAGGGTTCCGTAAGTACCCGAACAGTTAGAACGGGACCCTATTCATAAGACTTCGCTTCCATTTGTCTGTCAGTCCGTCACGAGGCTGTTTCTCAAGAACCGTGACAGCTAGAGCGCTGCAGCACAGTATAACGTAAAATTTGGGCGTATATGCCTCTGCCTACCCCTTCGGCGATACAGGCGTAACTATATAAATGAACATGTACGTACATTTTTACAATCACAAAACTGAATAAAAAGTCAAAGTAGGCAGATATTATTAAAATTCTGTAGGTGGGCAGCCCTATCGCATGAATACGTACCGCGCGGCTGTAGGCATTTAATTCCAAAATACGGCTGAGTCAAACTACTGGTTATACTGTGGCTGCTGTGGGTTTCAGAGATTATGTATTTCTGTTGTGTTCAACAATCGAAATACTAATATCACGTTTAGTTATTCAGGTTAGCAACATAACAATAAGGGGCTCCCATACTTAAGTGTGATTTTACCCATTATGCCCGAGTCCGACTCGCACTTGGCCGGTTTGTGTTTAGAGAAGTACTTGTAGAGTCTGACAGTCCTTTCAAACATAAAATTCAAGCTGAATTTTTAGTTTACTACCTAAGTAAGTACTTACTATAAAAATTTGTTAAACAGTGCTCTAGAACGCATTCAGCATGAGCTCGTTTCGTACCTAGAGACCGCAAACTTAGTAAAATTTCATCTGCAATGCGACATTCATGATATGCAGAATTTTAACATATCTATTTACATAAATAAAATGATAGAATAGACAAAACTGAACATTGGAAATATTTAAAAAAATACTCGCTGGGTGTTCAACATTAGATACCAAAGCCAAAAATATAGTTAGAAAAATTTTTGCCTGTTTGCTTTGTCCGGAAGGATCTCGAAAAGTACTAAATGGATTTGATTAAAATTTTTCACAAATATTAACTAGGGGTAGGGTCTTCAAATATCTACGTATCCTAGGGGCTAAGCAGAGAGCAATCAAATTGGCATTATAACATAATTTTCTCGCATACGAAGTCGCGGGCAACAGCTAGTAATAAATATACTCCGTTGGAGAACGGCATGCCGCCGTTCACGCTTCTGCATTTCTGTCATTATAGCGGATGTTTAGCTATTTACTGGGGCTAGGCTTAGAACCTTCCTCAGGCACGTCCCAACAATAATATATCTTGATCACTAGGATCCTACTATTTGGGAGTTATAGTAGCGCGACCAACTAGTGCAGACGCACCACACAAATTAACAACATTCCGCAGAAATGCAAGTCATAGTACCTCTACCTACCTACTCGGAGATTAGATAGTCCGATGGTTTTAATTAATTCCTACAGTAGGTCTACAATGCTGGTTGGTCGATATTGTGTTTGGAAATGAAATTTGAAATGAAAAGTGATGTAGAATTTTTGAACTAAACTGGTACAAGCTGATTAAAAACCTAATTATGTCATGAGTGTGTACTTTCATTGATTTTTATATTATAAGTACTAATAATTGCCCTCGACTTGGTTAGAATTAGGGAATGCAATCCCGCAACGCAATTGAAATCCCGGTATTTGCGGGACTGAGAGATCTCAGTCCCGCGAGATCCCGGTATTTGCGGGATCCCGCATATTTCTGAAAGTCATTGAGAAAAGTATTGAATTCTGTATCATACATGCATCTAGAACTGAAAAATAGTCACGCCTTAATCGCCGAAGGGGTAGGCAGAGGCATATTATAATACCCACATTTCACCTTTCAAGATTGGTTTCGTCCCTTACCACGTAATATGTGGTGAGCCGTATTGCAGTCTTGAAATGAATAGGTGCAGGTTGCGATTGCTTGCTGTTGAAATTTTTCAAGCCGGGCCTTCAACCCATTTTACCGGCAAACGGGACCAACGGCTTAACGTGCCTTCCGAAGCACAGCAACGCTCAAATAAATGTCACAAAGTGGTCACCCATCTAAGGACCGGCCATAGTAAATGTAACTTACTGCAGTGATCTTTTACACAACACTGAGTACGCGGGGCCACAAGGGAAAATAAATTATTGAATATTACTTATGTATTGAGATTATTAAACGGATATACATATAAGTAATAAAATACCGACTGCAAATTATTAGAAGCAGTTAAAATGGGTAGTTTTGGCATTACTTTAAAACTGCGCAAAAAACATAGCATGTCAAAATTCTTGTCTGCCAAACGACTCCTAACTTTAAGTGTCAGATAGCCAGCAAGCAATGTACGAGATAATTGAATACTTTTCTGACTGTTTATAGTACATGAAAAGTCAAATCTCCCTGATTAAATCACTAGAAACAAATAAGTAGGTACGTTATTAGGTTATATCTTACGTCACAATTACAAAAAACTTAATCATACCGAATCAGTTTGCGCGCTTCCGCTTACAGAACAACACATGGCGTTTGCCTTTGCACAGTCCCGCTAATCCCGCGGGATCCCGCACGATTTACGTGCGGGACTGGTCCCGCAAAAATGATGCGGGATCCCGGTATTTCGGGATCCCGGTATCCCGGTATTGCATTCCCTAGTTAGAATGAAAATTGTGATGTAGGTAATGGACTTTTAAATTGCTGTCTGCCTAGCCCTTAGGCACAGTATAACTCTTAGGCGAAGTAGAGATGGCTGCCGAGAGCCCTGGTGCATCCTTCCGAGGGCTTACCCGGAATCCCGGCCATAGACAGTTGTAGAGCATCGTGTGGATTTAGTCGGTAGGAGTCCGGCATAGCATCCATGTAGGATTTCCACACGTAAAAAAAAGGCGAAGTAGAGAGCAATTCGAATGATAAATAAAGCCGATAATATGTAGACTAGACCTCTAACTAATATAAATAGGTACAACATTTGAATTGAATCTATGCAATAGTTTTAGAACATATGGCCGATGGAGCTAACGATTTCTGGAGTAAATACCGCGACTTTCTACTCGTAATGACCCCCGCCAGATGGACTGACGACCTGAAAAAGGTCGCAGGGAGTGATTGGATGCAAAAGGTAAATTGTGGCGCAATTCGGGAGAGACCTTTTTTTTTAACGTGAGGAAAAATCATTCGTTGATGCTATGCCGAACTCCTACCGACTAAAAAACCTCACGTTACGCCCAACAGCCTATGGTTGGGAGCCCCGGGTAAGCCCTCGGAAGGATGTCCTAGGACTCCCAACTGACCCACGGCTACCACTGCGGCTTCGCCTTTTGGACATTGGGAGAGGTCTACGTCGAGCAGTGCACTGCCATAGGCTAATCTGATTAAATAGATTTGAGTTTTCCTCCATTCGCTCTTCAGATGTGTTAGACAACCAATCAATTTAAGAATTTTGTTATAAAAAAACATGATGATATTACTAGATGAACAGTTCCGCCCACGATAGCAATCTGTGATTCGTACAATAGACAATGCACTGAACTACAGTTCAAGGAAACAATCAGCCAATTGGATAAATACGGAGTGACAATTGACCAGTTGACCCAGACGGTGTCTTGGTCTCTTGGTGTTGCAAATTATCACATTGAACACCTATTAGTCGGGAATAGCTAGCCAATTTTCTTTGGAGAAAACTGGATCAGGATTTTTTTAACGTGTAGAAATTCCCACGGGTGTCGTGCAGGACTTGAATTGACCAAACCATAGGTCCCTAGCCAACGCCTCTCCTCACTCCTCCTGACGTCCTCTCGAAAGATCTTAGCCGAATTTCCTCTAAGGGCAAATTTGGATCAGGCAGTTGCATACAAAAATTGTAGAAGTCGAGCTCTCGAAAACAGCTCAGCAACTCCACTATAGACACTGAAATTCCCACGGATGTCGTGCAGGACTTGAATTGACCAAACCATAGGTCCCTAGCCAACGCCTCTCCTCACTCCTGCTATCGGGAGGGATGTCCTCTGGAAAGTTCTTAGCCGAATTTCCTCTAAGGGCAAGTTTGGATCAGGAAGTTGCATACAAAAATTGTAGAAGTCGAGCTCCCGAAAACAGCTCAGCAACTCCACTATAGACACTTTAAGATGTTTTATTAGAATAAAACTTTAAAGATTCGCCACTGTTAAGAGTTCTGGGGATGACCCCAGAACTCTTAACAGCCCTCGGAAGCATGAGCTTCCGAGGGCTTACCCGGGGCTTCTAACCGTAAGCATTAGGCAGGATACGTGTGGTCTTCAGCCGGTAAGAGTCCAGCATAGGATCCCTGTCCACACTTTTAAAAAAATTGATTCGCCGCATCGTGAAACTTGTGACGTTTTTTAATTGGTTATTTAAAATCTTATCAGAAGGCCTAAAAAGGCAACATTGTATGTTGCATTTTATGAAACGTAAAATGATTACGTACGTAAAATTGTATGAATTGTATATTATGAAACGTACAACAATGTTGCCTTATTTAGGCCCGCAGTTTGCAGTCGGCAGCCATCATAATTGCCCATTTTTGCTTGCTTTCCAGAACTTTCTTTAGAACAGGATATCAAATATCTAACCAACTTAATTCCAGTCTGAACTATCGATACAGCACACTACTTTTTATGATATCCTTCCTGCTCTAGATCTTTACTGGAGCGGGACTTATACGTACCTATATCATCGTAACTCGATTCGTTTGACGAGTGCCTTGCCTTGAGAGTCGAGTCAGCATCGTATTACGTCCCATGAGTATCGATTGCCACCTGCGAGTGTCCGGTGACCACTGGCTTCTGACGAGCATTATGTAGTAAGCTTTTGTAATCAATATTCAACATCGTACTCTTCCTAGCGTTGATTGGGTTATTCAACAACTTTGGTTAACTTTCCTTGATAGCCTGGTGAACAGTTTGACTATGACAGTAAAATTACAAAGGCTTTTTTTTTAACGTGAGGAAAATCCTACATGGATGCTATGCCGGACTCCTACCGACTAAAAAACCTCACGTAACGCCCAACAGCCTATGGTTGGTAGCCCCGGGTAAGCAGTCGGAAGGATGTCCCAGGACTCTCATCCCAATTCCCCGTGATCCCGCTTCTAACTTCCTCTTTCTCACGTCACGCTGCAGTCATGGGCCTGCTTCTGTAAGGACGGTGAGTCGCCCTCTCACCGTCCTCAGGTCCCCGGTCATGGAGGCCGATAGTCCTCGGCGAAGACACGTCGGCGGCGCCTAAGCCGCCGACTGCGGAACTCGGGTGGGAGAGTTCTCTCCCGTTCCCGCCCCGCCGTCTCTTTCACGAGCATGACCTGCTCGCAGAAGGAGGCGGCGCAGTCCCACCTACAGCAGAACAATGGCTTACTTTAAAATAAATTAGCGAAATTAAGGACTTAGTAATATTCTTTTCCACGAATTATACATAATGCCTAATTTAAAACCCCTTTGGCAAAATACATATGAAACTTTACATCCAGTAAGCACATAGGTACTCGTGCAGGTAAGTTTACGTTTGACCTATTAAAATGTCTGTCGTGACAGGGTAAATAGGCGTTAAACCGAAATGGAGGTAGGTACTAAACTAATTAAGTAAGAAAGGAACCTTAATTTACGAAAAGGTTGCTAATTAAGTGAACTCAATACCTTCGAAATTGACTTTGAAACAGGATGTATTTAAGTAGGGACTATAAATATATTTAGGCGGTATATAAATCTATGTTTATGCTTTTGTTCTAAACAGGAATAAGCACTTCCAAGCGTGATAGGCTTACGGCGTAAATTGGAATAGGCATTCGTCCAGCTTAGCGGTATAATCTGTGTGAATTAACATTAAATATTAGAATTATAAACTATGAATTAAATATTTACAGGAAAAATGGGGGAAGAAGAAACAGAGGGGGAACAATACACAAGACCGTCGTAACCCTTGCCGAGGTGTCGAGGAATTCTATCACATCGCGACCGGTAAGGTGCTTCTTAGCCTGGCCACAGATTACTAAATAGTTTGGCGGTTGGCCTGGCTGCGTTGCTACATTGGATAGCAATGCTTATTCTCTGAGCGAGAAAGAGGCCAGCCTTATGGTCACGAGAAGCATCGACCAAACGCTTTGTTACATCTTCATAATAGCAAACCAGCACAAGACCCCATCAACCCAATGTGATTTTAACTTTTGTTAATTTTTCAACTTGTAAATACCTACTTACATATTATTAGAAGTTTTAATAAACATTTTAACATTTAAAAACACATCGCTTTTACCTAGGTATACAGGATGAATTTTTCAAAAGGGATTGGATGGCCAAATCCGAAACTATAAGGAATAGCGAAAAATGCTCAAAGGAGTCACGAGCCCGATTTTGATGAAACTTAAAACCTCATCATTAGATTTTTGAAAAACCAATAATCCTAGCTGGGAATCGAACCCATTGATTTTGAAAAAAAATACACACCCTATATTATTACTCCATTCGATAGTGTTGCTATTAAGGATCATATTCTGGGAAGTAATTACATACGGCAAACTAAGGGAATGTGCTCATCTTTCGTATTTTTCTTACGTTAACTGATGAATTGTTCAAAATGTAGACCATTGTTTTTAACACATAGCTGGATTCGAGACCTCAACGATCATACTGCAATCAATATTATTGATTTCGTTTAGAATATTCTCCAAAGAATCATTCTGAGCATGATTTAAAACACGGAATAGTTACGAACTATTCTGAAAATTCGAACGAAATAAATTATGATACAAAATTTAGGTACAAGAAATATGAATTCCATCAAAATTCTAAACTTTCCTTAAATTTGCCGTATATCATTACTTCCCAGAATTTGATCCTTATCAGCGACACTATAATATGGTGTAATATAAAGGGTGTGTTTTTTTTTTCAAAATCTATAGGTTCGATTCCCAGCTAGGATTATTGGTTTTTCAAAAATCTAATGATGACGTTTTAAGTTTTATCAAAATCGGGCTCGTGACACCTTTGAGCATTTTTAGCTATTCCTTATAGTTTAGGATTTGGCCATCCAAGCCCTTTTCAAAAATTCACCCTGTATACTCGTATTCTCCTATTTGAGCGAGCAGGTACAAGCATTTAAAGCGCCTGCCAGTTATGTCTTAATTAAAAGAGTATTTCACAACATAACATTGTTGACGTACCTAATAAGAATTCCAAACTCGCTCCAGTAAAAATTAAAGTTCAACATTGGAAGTTTTAAAAATATCAAAGCGAATATTACTCTTCAAACAACAGTAGAGCTAGAGAATTTAATAGAATCCAATTGAAATGCAAAACGAACGCCTACGGAAAATATACGTAGCGCGTCCGAGCGAATCTCATTGCTAGTCATATTTTAACAGGCGCTGCACTACTTTAGTAGATTTTGAATCGTTTATTTATGACGGGATCTGAACCTCTGAATGGTACATTTTTAGATTTTATACTTTTTAGGGTTATGTACTCAAACTGAACCCTATCTACTGAGTTTCCGCAGTCTGGTCTGTCTGGCACTGTCGCCAGGCTCTATCTCCTGAACCATCTTTTCAAACATAAGTCTGACTCGCACTTGGCCGGTTATGCATCACAATTGATAAAGTAAACATCTGGAATGTTGGTTGAATGAAAATTTATTGCGGCCAACCGCTAGTGCGTTTGATCTTGTCTATCTTCCAATTGGATTAACCTACTATGCATCTGATCAATCAATTAATCATTAGATCAATTACAACGTAGGTTTTCTACCACTAAGGTGGTAGACAAGCATACAGCCTATTTGATCGAAAGTTACCACCGAAGACGTTGGGAAAACTGATTTCAAGTTTTATTCGGAGTTATAACTTGAGTTCGAACACACTTCGCTTGCTTCACCCTTCCCTAGAAGTGTGATCGCATTCAATGAGTCTCCAAGGCCTAAGGGCTAGAGGCTCAAGGTAGAGTTTAGTCAATAAGAGTCTGACATAATCACACGGCCGGCCGTGTGGTACGCATGTAGCGTTCTCTACCTCCACCCCTAGCTCCCAGGTGGTGCCTTAAGGCTCAAAAAAAAGAAGTTCGAACACAGTGGTTTTCGTGGATTCAGCTGTTGTTAATGAACTTGGTGCTGTATTCGTCACACACAATATTGGAACGCTGATAGAATTGACTGTTTCTAAATACCCTCTTTCTTGATGCTATCTTGTGCCTATAAAAGTATAAATCAGCTGAGACTGTATCTCTAACTCAAAAGGACTATACACACTTCAAAAGATTATAGAAGTTCGGATTATCACATACCTACCTATTTAGTTAATAATTAGATACTTCCTCCATCATAGACTCTAAGTCATGGGTTCCGAACCTAGGGGTAATTACCCCCGCGGGGGTAAAACAATAATTCTATGGGGGTAACAGTGGTGATGCCAAAAAAGATGAATACACGATAAAAATAATGATTTTATGTATAAAATAAAATATCAATGTAAATACCTAGGTAGGTACGCGGCATCGCGATCTCTCTTCGTAAACTCTCAGTGAAACATGGAGCTGGAAGGTGCTCCCTCAACCCCGAGCACTAGTATTCCGAGAGCTGGCACGAATTTTTGGGTAGGTATTTGAGGCAAGCTGAAAACTTGTCAGATACCTCTCCTATTATATCCCAACTGGGAATTGCAGACCTGGCTGGTGAGTACCGGGGCTAAATCAACCCCTTAATTTTTAAAAATATTATTTTTTTTTTCCAAAAAATATATTTGAGGCACTACGCAATTTATATATGTTGCAGTGTAATACTTAATGAATACGAAAAAAAATAAGCCAGATAATTTAATCGGGGTTTTAACATTGCCAGACGCGTGCAAAAATATTTTGCAAAAAATTATAAAAAATGTTGTTGAGGCAGATTGAAATTTTAATGGAGCGTTATTTATAAGTAAAAAATAAGATTACCAAAAAGACAGATCATTTCGGTGGGGCTTTCTACCTGCCAGGTGATCAAACAAATAATGAATGGGTACGAGCCTGTAGTGCTATAGACAAGCTGGAGTGTGAGACAGCGCATAACGACAGCTGTCTTCGTTCTTGCTTGCCGCGTTACTATTAGCTCTGGCGAAGCCACGTGCGACCCATGAGGTTTCTAGTTAAAATTTCGGAGTTAAAAATATTAAATTTTCTGAATTTCTACTAAGAACATTTTGCGTAAAAGAGATTGTATTGATTTATGGACGTTACGTATTAAAAAAAGCAATAATTACTCGTAAAATAAAAAATCGCAAAACCAGGTTTATAAAAATATAATAACTCTCCAGTAGTACAATTATTTCAAGTATAAAATAAAATTGAAATAAATTCTATTCATTTATTAATATTTTAGAGATATTGAGTTAATATAAATGTAGGAACCTACTTATAATTTGGTCAAACTAATTTTATTCTATACTAGCTGATGCCCGCAGCTTCGACCGCGAATAATTTGTTCCCGTTCCCGCTTCCCGTAGGCACTTATTCCCGGGATAAAAAGTATCCTATGTGTTATTCCAGACTATATTGTTTACCTGTACCAAATTTAAGCCAGATCCGTTCAACCGTTCGAGCGTGAAAGAGTAACAAACATCTACACTCACAAACTTTCGCATTTATAATATTAGTAAGATTTTATACAACCCGTTTTATTTTATTTATCTTTTAATTTTTTAAATGTTTAAAATTACATAATTAAACATATTTCGGAATAGGAATAATAATAAATTATATATTATTAGTATATATTATTATTATATATTATTGGTATTATTTATTATTATATATTATTAGTATTATAATGTGCTCTCTTGTTTGCTTAGTCAGATGAACGTCTGAGACACACGATTAACATCCTATTTCAGACAAGGATCTGATAATACACTGTAACAACTTCTTGCCGTAGCTGATAGGTATTTCATTACTTTAGTCAAGTGTAAGTTAAACCATGAATTGTAAGATATTAACGATTGTACTGCTTTTATTACTTTGATATAGAAAAAGAAAATATTATATGTGCCTACAATGACTGAATTACTGTAATCCTAATATTTTAAGTGATATCTGTATTGTTTTTGATGATCACCTGGCAGGTAGAAAGCCCCACCGAAACGATCTGTCTTTTTGGGAATCTTATTTTTTACTTATAAATAACGCTCCATTAAAATTTCAAGCTGCCTCAAAAACATTTTTTATAATTTTTTGCAAAATATTTTTGCACGCGTCTGGCAATGTTCAAACCCGGATTAAATTATCTGGCTTATTTTTTTTCATATTCATTAAGTATTACACTGCAACATATATAAATTGCGTAGTGCCTCAAATATATTTTTTGAAAAAAATAAATAATATTTTTAAAAATTTAGGGGTTGATTTAGCCCCGCTACTCACCAGCCAGGTCTGCAATTCCGAATTGGGATATAGTAGGAGAGGTATCTGACAAGTTATCAGCTTGCCTCAAATACCTACCCAAAAATTCGTGCCAGCTCTCGGACTATAGGAACATTTTGGCGAAAAACATCTTCAGACTAGGAACATTTTGGCGAAAAACATCTTCAGAATACACAATCATTGCTAACAGAGCTCTGAACATGTTGGTACCATTTGCTACCATTTGTAGATACGAGAGCGGATTTCTCAACTCTGTTAACATTGAAAACAAATCCAGAAACTGTCTGAACGTGGAGCGTGGTATCAGATGCGCGCATTGAGCGTTCATCGGTTTTCGCACAAAAAAAAACCGCGTAAAACATTGGTCCGTCCGAAATATCCGTCATGGATGGATGCCATGCCGGACTCTTACCGAATAACAACCACCGCTTCTTATTTACTGCCTATGGTTGGGAGCCCCGGGTAAGCCCTCGGAAGGATGACCCCTGGATTCCCAACAGACCTTGGCTACCACTGCGACCTCGCCTGTCCGGGTGCTTTCCCACGTTTTTGGGAGGTTGTAAAACTATCACGTTACGCTGTAGTCTGGGGCCTGCTTCTGAAAGGACGGTGATCAGACTCCCACCATCCTCAGTTCCATGGAGATGGAGGCCGATAGTCTTGGGCGAAGACACATCTGTGGCGCCCCCGCCGCAGACTGCGGAACTCGGGTGGAAGAGTTCTCTCCCGCTCCCTCCCCTCAGTCTCTTTCAGGAGCATGACATGCTTACTGAAAGAGGCAGCGGAGTCCCACTTACTCCCGCTGGAGATCATGGCTCACACCATGCATGGTCTCTAGCGAGAAAATAGTCGACCTACAGACCTGAGTTCCTCACAACTGAATTTCACAGTCTGCGGCAAGGGCGCCGCAGACTGCGGAATTCGGGTGGTAGAGTTCTCTCCTGCTCCCTCCCCGCCGCCCTTTTCAAGAGCATGACCTGCTCGCAGAAAGACGCAGCGGTGTCCCACTTACTCCTACTGGAGATTGTCTCCAGCGAAAGTTTGTTTACGTCCAGTCCTGCCACGAGGACCTGGCGCTATTGTTTCCACTCTGTGTCCTCCCTGCGTTCACTCGCAGTGCTGACACTCAGCCGTGGTTTTCATGTGTCCCCGTGAGATCGTGCGGTATCCTTATCACCCTGACGTCTATTACCTTCTGCGGGCTAAGTAGTATAGCCGCATTGCGGGCTGTCAAAGTTTCCGCTCGAACGGGGGTCCCGTATAGGGATAAAAGTAAAGTACTCCGCACGAGGTACTGCAGGGAGAGTTGGGTCCTCTTACGTTGGGCAACAACCGTGAAAGTGCGGCTGTTGCCCCCTCAGTTTTAGGAAAATACTTCAGAAGTGGTGTCTGAAGTTCCATCGGCCATCGAGTACGAGCCCCAGATACTTCATCGAGGGCTCGATGAAGATGCTGACGCTCCCTACCTGTATGCTGGATCCCGCAGGTGGCCCTTTCCAAGGTCCGTGAAAGCACAGAACCTTGGAACAGAACCATCATTCAAATCACAGAACCTTTGTGAAGGGCGACCTCAAAAACCAGCCGCCGTATTCGACAGCATTCAATCATATCTGATGTTCCACAGAAGCAGTCCTAGGACCGATCCCTGCGGAACACCGCAAAACGGGCCTTAGCCAAGTCAGGAAATCTATGGCCTTCTGAAAAAGATAAGCCCCGACAATTCAACGGAGGTAAGGAGGCACTCCGCGATAAATAAGCGCCTCCTTAACGCAGCTCCAGGCCAAATTGTTGAAGGCGTTGGCGATGTCAAGAGACACCGCCATCACCACGTCGTCCTGCGATATTACTTCCTCCGTCAGGTCTCAAATGTGCATGTTCGCGTCCACATTGAAGCGCCCCTGACGGAAACCAAACTGGTTATTCCGCCAGATTTGACCCCACGCGTGTAAAGTGCCCGACGAGGCGCTTTGCAATAATACGCTCAAAGAGCTTGCACACCTTATTGAGCAACACCATCGGCCGGTACCGCGTCTGCCGGCCGCCCCGCCTTTTGGATCAGAACCAGTTTCCACGTTTTCCAGACCTAGAAAAACGGACCTGGCGAAGAGGTTCATCCGCTGAGTTGCTAGGGTACCACAGGCAGATACACTTATCACCCCTCGTTTTTCGTCGGGGGTCAACTCACTTAATGATTGTAACAAAGTGGTATTCTAAATATGCATTTTTTAAGAATAAAGACATTTTTCCTTGGCTGTATTGCTTTCTTAATTTTTTTTTTAATTTGGGGGTAAAATCTGTTTTACTAACATGTGATAGGGGTAACAGCTCTGAAAAGGTTAGGAACCAATGCTCTAAGTACTTACATCTAGTACTTTAATCTTCACAACCGAAAGGCGGTTATGAAAGCAGCTTTACAATTAGGTCATATCCAGGTCATGCAGAACTCCTAGGATTTATTGCCTACAGTAGCGAATTTCCCCTATTAGTTAGTAGACTTTCACCCACCCACTTACTACAAGATTTGAGATTGCAATTATTTAGATATATGACATGGTCTGCAACTAGCTTGTATGATTCGATACCGTCCGTAGTCCTGTCCCTGTTTGATAGAGTAAACAAGTAAAGTATGCTCCTGAGTTCTTTCCAAGTTAACGATTCTTTGGCGGGAACTGGAAGGAATCGTATCGCGTCGTTTTGTAAATTTACAAAATTAGTGTATTTTCGAGTGTTTTGTGTCGTATCATTACACTTCATCGAAAACACTTCACCGAAAAACACTTTCCCGAACGACATTTCGTCGAAAACACTTCGTCGAAAACACTTCGTCGAAACGACTTTTCACCGAAAACACTTCATCGAAAACATTTCCCCGAAAAGACACTTCGTCGAAAGACAGTTCACCGAAATGACATTTTATCGAAAGGCACTTCCCCGAAAGACATTTCATCGAAAACACTTTGTCGAAAACACTTTATCGAAACTGCATTTTACCGAAAACACTTATACGAAAATCAGTTCGCCGAAAAAGACACTTCATCGAATGACATTTAACCGAAAACACTTGCCTCTGTGGCGCGGTTGGTAGTGATACCGCCTGTGGCGCTGGAGGTCGTGGGTTCGATTCCCACCGGAGACAAATATTTGTGTGACCCATAAATGTTTGTCTCAAGAGTCTGGGTGTTTCTATGTATAATATGTATGTTTTTAAAATTATATAAGTATTAATACCCATAACACAAGCAGGTTATTCCTAGCTTACTTTGGGATCAGATAGCGTTGTGTGAAATGTCCGTGAATATTTATTTACTTCACCGAAAACATTTCTACGAATGGCTGTCCTTATAACACAAATACGCGGAACAACTTTATTATTTAGGTACCAGTTCCTCGATTAACATTTTATCGAATCTAACCTAACCTGATAACCCAACAACGGATCGGTCGGTAATGGATAAAAAGATTCCTTCTTAAAGTTTGCCATTTCTGTGCCCCCCCCCTTCTTCAACCTACCTACAAATCTCAACCTCAACATTTCAGCTGATTAACGCTCTTCGGAAAAATGTAATGCTTCCGTGTAAAAGTCGTTCGACAGTTTTTTTCGGTGAAATGTCATTCGAAGAAATGTTTTCGGTAAAGTGTCGAAGTTTTATGAGGGAATTAGAACAATAATTTGAAGCACCTGTACAACAACCGCACAGCATAGTGTGTATTAAGTCTGACCTGAGGCGCGCTGGTAGCGGGTACGAATCCTGGTACTGTTTCTTATTGTTTTTATTTCACTTTTTGTGTTTTCTATAGTTTTTAAAGTATTATTATATTCATTTTTTTTTGTGAAGATAGTATAGTATAGTATAATAATTTTTTGTATTGTATGAAATAATATTTTTAATCTATACTTTTTTTGCACGAATTAGCTCCGAATCATGTTTCATTTTTCAATTTTTCATTTTTCAATAGCCACTACACTACTTTGGACTAGATGGCGTTGTGTGCCATTTCACTTATTTATCTGGTAAAGTCTGTAAAGTTATAAAATAGATTCAATTGTATTTTTGACTGCCTCTGTGGCGCAGTCGGTAGTGATACCGCCTGCGGCGCTGGAGGTCGTGGGTTCGATTCCCACCGTAGACAAATATTTGTGAGAGCCATATTTTTTTTGTCTCAAGAGTCTGGGTGTGTTGTATGGATAATATGTATATTATGTATGTATTTAAAAGTAAGTATAAAGTATTACTATCCGTGGTTTGATACCCATAACATAAGCATGTTATTCACTGGGCACCGATTCTCGCTTCACACGACATGAATGCGTGGACGGAAATCGGCGGGTGACACGTCGCCTGTCTCATATTTAGGAACGGCGAACATGAGACGGACGACGTTTCACCCATAAATTTGCGTCCACGCATTCACGTCGTGTGGTCGAGAATCGGCACCCTGGCTTACTTTGGGATCAGATAGCGTTGTGTGAAATGTCCGTGAATATTTATTATTATTATATAATGACCTAATATTGTCAAGTTTTCGAGGTATTATTCCCAGTGTTTTCTACCTGCGAGGACGATATTATAATTTCCGTAGTACTTCAGTGACCAGTCGCAGTTTCCCCTACATTACCTAAGCTTTACTGATTAGTTATATTAATTTAAAAAGCAAGAAACTAGATTAAATTATCGAAATTAATTTAATACTAATGCCATCTATGCGGCATCAACGTAATTATCGCAATTTTATCACTAGGAGGACATTGTGATTATCGCCATCTTGTGGCACACGTTTAAAACTTATGAAGTAATTAATAGATAGATGGCACTACTTTTAATTTTATTAAACTATGTTAAGATATTATTTATCTATCATAATAGCAGATCATATTGCATTAATTAAGACTCTTTTATACCGTTTACAATAGGTACCACAGCGCAGCTGAGGAAGAGGAAATTAGGTGTAATAATGTGACTTGGTACCTACATTACGTGGAAAATCGATAAATTGCTAAACCTCATGGGGTTGAGTTCAGCTAGGTAGGTAGGTACTGTTGTCAAGGCAAGTTCATGAATGGATTACCTACTTACCAACTGATACCTAAACTTTTGCAACAACTAAAATCTTGATATTAACGTTGAAAAAAACAAACAAATTGGTTTCATAATTTTCTACAGAAACATTATATATCTTACCTGCAGACCCTATTGTCCATTTCTACGAAAATTATAATATCGTCCTCGCAGGTAGAAAACACTGGGAATAACACCTCGAAAACTTGACAATATTAGGTCATTAAATACAATTGTTTCATAATTACTTAAATACCCATCAATCAAAAATGATACACATACATAATATTAAATGAGTGAAATGGCACACAACGCCATCTAGTCCAAAGTAGTGTAGTGACTATTGAAAAATGAGCGATTTGTTCAAAAAAAGGATAGATTAAAAAAAAAATTAACACACTACAAAAAATGAATAATAATACTTTAAAAACTACAGAAATCACAGAAAGTAAAATAAAAACAAAAAGAAAATAGAAATCCAGGTTTCGTACCCGCTACCAGCGCGCCTCAGGTCAGACTTGATACACACTATGCTGTGCGGTTATAGCAGAAGTGCTCCAAATTATTGTTCTGATTCTCTCATAAATCTTCGACACTTCACCGAAAACATTTCTTCGAATGACTTTTCACCGAAAAAGATGTCGAACGACTTTTACACGGAAACACTTCCTCGGTATCCTTCCCGAAGGGCGTCAATCAGCTGAAATGTTGAGGTTGAGGTATTTCACAATGTATTTTTTAATATATATATTCAAGATGATTCAATCTTTTTCTTAGAATTTAAAGGTTACTAATATAAAGCAACTTTTATGACAGAAAATTCATGAATTAGTTCTGAAGTCTTGGGGATGACTTTGTGATTACTGCTTTTCATAAATCAACATCTGGTCTTCGCTATGGAATTTCTTTATCGGGATGTTTCGTTTGGGAAGCTATCATCGGGGAAGTGTTTGCGTGTAAACAACTCTCTGTCACTTTTCGGAGAAGTGTTTTCGGCGATCTGCCTTTCGGAGAAGTGTTTTCGGTGATCTGCCTTTCGAAGAAGTGTCTTCGGTGATCTGTCTTTCGGAGAAGTGTTTTCGGCGATCTGCTTTTCGAGGAAGTGTTTTCGATGATCTGTCTTTCGGATAAATGATTTTCGGTGAAGTGTTATTTCGGAAAAGTGTTTTTCGAGGAAATGCTTTTTCGGTAAAATGTTTTCGATAAAGTGTTTTTCGATGAAGTGTTTTCGATGAACTGTTTTCGGCGAAGTGTTTTCGATGAAGTGTTTTCGATGAAGTGTCTTTTCGGTGAACTGTTTTCGATGAAAAGTATGAGTACCGTTTTGTGTGTATCAATAAAACGCAGTGAATCGCAACTTTGCAGTTTCTGACAAAAAATCCAAAGAAACTTTCAGAAATTTATGCAACGCTTTTCTGAAGGAAGACTGACTTTGACTTAGTGCTGTACGTGACTTTGACTGGACTTAGAGGTCGAGGACTGCTGTGACTTATTAAAGCAAAATGAAGAGATAATAAATACAAGACTTGGCTGAGGCTGTATGGCTCAAATTGCCTTTGCCTATCCGAAAATGGATAAATAAAACTACTACTACTCTTCCCAAGTAATCAGCTGGCAGATTTGTATTTCTTTTTTCAACATTATTTTGTCACTCCGGTCACTCCTTTTTCTTCGAATTCCGATGCGAAGTTGCAAAAGATGTCTCACAAATTTGTTCTAATTAGGTTTATTTATTTATTTATTTTACACTTTATTGTACGCCAAGTATATAAAAACATAGTACATACAATCCGTGGAAGTAGCTGTACAATGGGCGGCCTTTAATTCGTTATTATCTGCAAACAAGGGTTATAAAAGGTGTTAGATAATGTACAAGTAATATTCCTTTTATAACACTTGTCTCCCCTTAGTAAAACTTAAACTTTGGCGGTGGCAAACAAGCAAATAACATCCACCTGAAAGATTGTGGTCATCGTACTCTACCAGACGACTGACTCTACTGGTTGAATTTATAGTCGTTCTGGAACGGAAAGGTTTGGACACAGTTTCGATAACAGAACCGATCGCGCTTGACGCTATACATACAGAGACGTCTCTGCATAGCGTCGTGTGCGTCTAGTAAATACCTCGCGGAGTCAAACTAAAGGTGAGAACAGTATTCAACGCAGGGAACATTTTCGTAATTTTTTTTTGTTGATTTTCAAATTGACTGGGAAATTGATTTGGGGTGTAGTGGGGCCCTACCAACACCTCCGGGCCCAAGTCAACCTCACGTGCAAGGTCGTGCACCTGCTGAACAACGGACGAGGCTCTGACGTCGGCGGTCCATTTCAACACGGCGATGGGCTCACCACCTGTTACGTGGGACCGAATTGTACACGGTGAAATGTGGGCCGGTATAGGCCTCTGCCTACCCCTTCGGGGATAAAGGCGTGAGTATATGTATGTATGTATGTATGTATGTTCAAATTGACAGTGCCGATCGGTTCTGTTATCGAAACTGTGCCTAAACCTTTCCGTTCCAGAACGTCTATAAAATTCAACTAGTATAATCGTTTGATATTATTAGGCATAAGGTGTGTTGTAACTTGTGACGTAAATTAGGAGAGGCCTACGTCCTGCAGTGGACTGCCATAGGCTGTTTTGAGTGATTGATATGGCCTTCATCTAAAAATATCCGTTATCAACCTTTTAAGTAAGTAGTTATAAAAATATAAAATGAATAATGACTACTAATAGCACAGAGACAAGACATTTAAAATTCTAATGGCCGTTTACAAAATACTCTCACGATTTTGTAAAATGATAAGAATCAACGTTTAAAACTTATTTTATCTGTTGACTGTAGCAAGGTATTCTAGCTTGCGCTTTTTCCTCTAAGTGTTCCATAAACGATGATGTACGCTATGATCACTAAAGAGATGGGTGATCTTTTGTGGCTTTGGCTGCCGATAATATCAGTAGAGAAGTTTGATTTTTTTACAGTTTCAAGGGACTTGTAGACTTGTTATTGTTTGGGAGTCCTGGGGTATCCTTCCGAGGGCTTACCCAGGGCTCCTAACCGTAGGCTGTTATTTGCCGTGGGATACGTGTGATTTTTGGTCGGTAGAAGACTTATTTTATAGCATCCATGTAGGATTTTCCTCAAGTTAAGACTTTTTTGTGTTACTTTCAAGTCGCGACTTCCACGCGTTTAGCAGATAAAGGTCTTGACATGCAGACAGACGGACGGACGAATAGATAGTAGCACGATAATACATATATTACTGTGATAGTAGGGAAACCTCGGTGGACGAGTCAGACTTGATCTAGTCCTGTTTTTATATGTATAGAACTATAGACTATAGATAGATTATTATTGAAGTAAAACTTCTTTAAGCGCGACCTAGGGAGTAACTCAGATTTTTTTTCTGACGGAAGTAACGCTATTTGAATTTTGAATAGCGGAACCTTAGTTTCCGCTATTCAAAATTCAAATGAATGATATTAATATAACATTTGATGCCGTCAATGGCAAAGAAGTTTTACTTCAATCGCGCGTAAAGGTTACACGCACACACTTGTTTTTAGTATACCCAATCCATCTTCCGTTATACCTACATCTCGTGAGCTCTATATTACCATTTCGTAGCCGAGTACAACTACATAGGACGTGTTTTGGTTTTCTAAACTCGGACCGTCCTTGCAGGCGAGTCGATTGCGTCATTCATGCGTCTTTAGTTTGGTGCTAGCTAGTGCATAATGTATTTTGAACTACATAACAAAACTGTACCTACCTACATTTTCAATAAGACAAGTCTAGTTTACATCTTACAAAAAGTTCAAAGTTCTTTAATTGTTTCCTCCGCTTCTTTTCCCATCAAATAAGTAAGTAGCTAAGTAATTACTCTATCTTTTCTTCATATTTCCTTGTTAGGGGAAATCGGTAGTTATGTAGGTCCTACCTCTAAAAGATTCCGTTATGACCGTAAGCCTTACTCAGAGATAGAAATTAATGAATTTCGGGTTCCAACACTTCCAACCTAAATTGAATGACAAGGCCAGACAAGTTGGTAAAAGGTTTTGTTTTTTTTTGTCCAGTTTTCTTCTTTATACCATGACCTCTCGTTCCATAGTCCTGTTAATCTTTTAATTCAAATCTGAGTCCGCAACTGGTGCTCACCACTCACCACAAAGTTTCTGAAACTTGAACCTCGAAAATCATATGAGGCTTTCGGTGCAAGAGTGATCTAAATCTAACATTAAATTTTTCATTTTGCTGATTTCAAACGATAGATTTTTAAAACTTGTTCATCATTCTTCAACGTAAGTATAATAGGTACCTACTTATAGCGGTGCATAATTATTATTGCTTATTTACTTTATCTCCATTAATAAATTCAAAAAAGTATTAATGGTTAGGCTATTTTTCTATGGCATTGAAAAGCTAGTGTTGGCCATTCTTGCGGTGATGGCCTGCAGCTTTCTTTACAATCTTCCATGTGACGCGCACATAGAGAGTGCGCAATATCTTCAAACAGAGCAATATCCATTACTCGCACTATTTCCTGTTGTAACACTTAGAGTTACGAATTTAGACATCACCTACCTACACCAAGAATGCCATTACATCTATTTACGATCCACTACATAACATAACCCTTTGGAAGCTATTAAAACATCTGTAAAGTATGAAAAGTGTTAGAAGGTCTTTATATACAAGTAGGTACTCATATTCATAAAACCAATCCTTTAATCCATCTGCTTATCGAGCGCTACCCAGATTTAGATTTGGGCTGAAAATAGTTTAAGTACTTGAAGTGAACGGTTCATATGCCGTGATTGTACAGAAACGGTGTGGGTTTGGAGCAGCGCAGATTATGATGATGCCGCTTCTAACCTTTGTCATACAAAATGTACGGTAGTATGCCATGCCTGGATACACCGCTTCTGTATAACCTGAAACACCCTGTCTATACGGAGACTGGACGATTATTTTTATGACAAAGATTCGAAGCGGTATCGTGTCCTTTTCTTTGCAACGTGAGGAAAATCCTACAGAGATGTTACGTCGGACTCCTACCGACCCAAAACAACACGTATCCTACGGTTGGGAGACCCGCGTAAGCCCTCGGAAGGATGTCCCCAGGACTCCCAACAGACCTACGGCTACCAATGCGGCCTCACCTAGGGGGAAGTTAGAGTATTATTCCGCTTCTTGGGGCGTGTGGCGTGCGTGAATCCCTCACGTCACGCTGTCGTCTAGGACCTGCTTCTGTAAGGACGGAGAGCAGCCCCCTCACCGTCCTCAGGCCCCCGGTCATGGAGGCCGATAGTCTTGGGCGAGGACACGTCTGCGGCGCCTCTGGCATCGTGCCTGACCCAGAACGTCGCCGTATGCCGCTTTTGTTGTGTAATTCGTCTTAAGAGCTTGGCAGTCTTGGCATTAAAGGATCACGTATTACTGACGTTAAAATATTTCCTGGAAGTCAGCTGTATGAATACAATTGTTGTAGGAATCTTAAATCTTAGTAATTGCGCCACACTAAGTATCTTTTGCTTCGGCATCAGTTCCAAAGCAGTTTCACCATAAAATGTCTATTGCCTTGCAGAATATGGAACTAATTTTTGCAAATATATTACGATTGGCGTAACAAATTTAGAAATCTACGTAACTTTTACAGAAGCTGAGTAATCTATTGTTTTATTACACTCATGTGGAAATATAACCTTATTTGGCTTGCCGAGAACTAGAAACTACTTCAAGTACTTAGACAGTTTGGCAACTTTTCCGGTAAGAAAAATGATTTTATGCACTGACATTTTTCAGTTTCCCACACGTGTAAAGTAAGGTAATCTGACATGGGGTTTTCTATAGTACTTAAAAATACATACTTATTGTTGTAAGTTATTTTGTTTTAATTATATCTCAGGGTTAGTCAGCTTTTCCGATATCTCATCTTGAACAATTAGGTACTTATCATCATAATTCACCCATTTATAGCAAAACGTGAGGGAAAATCCTTCATGGATGCTATTCCGGACTTCTACCGACTAAAAAACCTCACGTAACGCCCAACAGCCTACGGTTGGGAGTCCCGGGTAAGCCCTCGGAAGGATGAGGACTCGCAAGGTACCATCTAAACCTTTCTCATGATTCATTCATTCATTCTCTATATTATCGGTGAAGTTCTCATGATAATCCAGACAGACTTTGTATCATAATATTTAGTGATTGTGTTTCCTTCATTTTAAACAAAAAGCAGTATGTATGTATGTTCACAGTATACCCATACTCGGGTGACACGGCCACCCGCTGCGTAATAGCACATTGTCTCCATAAATTGATTGCCCCCACGTCCTTGACACTGACACACATACAACAGTTTGTTGATCGATTCATTACGGAATGGTTAGGTGAGCACAATTAGGTAACATTGAATCAGACTTGTTTACTACGCTAAAACGTATTGTTTACTAGCGGACGTCACGCGGTTTCACCAGCGTAGTTCCCGTTCCCGTGGGAATACGGCAATAAAATTTAGCCTATGTTCACCGCAAAGAGTGTAGCTTTCCAACAGTGCAAGAATTTTTCAAATCAGTCCAGTAGTTCCGGAGCCTATTTGATGCAAACAAACAATCAAATCTTTCCTCTTTATGATATTAGTATAGTATAGATGTCGCACAGGTCGCACTAGAAGTCTCGAAGAACCTTTAGAACGTGTCGAAACATACAACGTGTCGAAAGGCAGGTACTGAAGAAGAGACACGAAGGATTGACAAATGAACATTAACTTCGGACCCCTCATGAATGCAATGCTCTTATCGACTAAATCCACACCTTACTACTGCCTACGGTTGCGAGCCCCGAAATAAGCCCTCGGAAGGATGTCTCAGGATTCCCGACAGTGTCTTCGGAAGACTACATACCTAATGAGAAGTACTTAAGAGATTAAAGTCTGTCTGTAATTGTGCTTATTAGTAGTGGAATATTGGGCATTCTGTCCCACTTTAAGTTCGCATCGTCGCTATCGCTCCTTGCTCACGTGGGACAGATCGCCCAATATTCCACATTTTAAAAATGTAACCTAACCTAACATTTTTATAAAAAATAATTTAAAAAATAAAAATTGCTGAAGCTCCCTCCATGTTCATTACTTACCATTTATAACCCACAACGTTTTCTGTATCCAGTTGGGTTCGACTACTTGTAGTTATAAATATTTATGTTATAAATTCATCTTTTCATTATGAGTCCATCAGTATTGCATAGCAAACATGAAATTCGTTAAACAAAGACAATCGTTACAGGTCAATACAATCTGTGACGATTTGACAAAAAACAAATTACGTCATGGAGAATTATTACCGAATACTGTACGTTGCATCATTTGTGGACCATCAAATTGTGGAAAAACTAATTTATTAATTGGTCTTCTATTGCATGAAAATGGCTTGACATTTAAAAATGTTTATGTATACTCTAAAACTCTACATCAACCAAAGTACATCTTTTTAGAAAAGGTTTTACAACGAGTACCAGGTATCACTCTTCATAAATATCAGACAAATGATGACGTTTTAAAAGTTTCAGATGCAAAACCAAATTCTGTGATTATTTTTGATGATGTAGCATGTGAAAATCAAAGTAATATACGTGATTATTTTGCCATGGGAAGACATAAATTGATTGATAGTTTTTATTTAAATCAAACTTATACCAAAATACCTAAACAACTTGTAAGAGATAATGCTAACCTAATTGTGCTTTTTAAGCAAGATGAAGTTAATTTGAAACATGTTTATGAAGAACATGTTAACACCGATATGACATGGTTGAAATTTCGAGAAATGTGTTCCTTAATATGGAAAGAACCTTTTGATTATGTGGTAATTAATAAAGATTGTTCTAAAAACAATGGTTGCTATAGAAAAACGTTTGACACATTTGTATTATTAGATGAAATTTGAATATTTAAGTAGACTGCAGTCTGTTTATTGTTATTCTTTAATTGATTCTTATTCGATTACCACCTATTTTACATAATGGATAAATCATTGAAAAAACAAATTGTTGATGCGACACAAGCTGTCAAGAAAAAAATACGTAAAATGAAGGATTTTGAAGATAATAATAAGCATGCTCTTGATACAGTTTTTAAACCTGTCACAGAATCTCTCAATTTAATAGCCAACACTAATAACCACTTAGCTCTAACAAAAAAGGAGGAAAAAGTAGAACCCAATGAACCGCAAGACCAAGATATGAAAGAAACAGATGATAGCAGTATTGCTAGTAACGAATCGGAACCCTCATCGGACTCTTCATTTCAGTCATTAGTCGGTACTAATCCAGATGCATCATCTTGGTCGTTATCTTCACAAGTACTATCAGATGTTCCATTTGGTATAAGAAATGAACGTGGAAAGCTAATGTTGGGTTCCTCTAACATAACTATTGGGGATAAAGTTATTACTGTAGCCGGACACAAATACGAAAGTACACCTGGGTTGCGAGAGTTACTGTTAAAAAAAGACATTGATCTGAGCTTGGTTAATGACTGTGACAAGCAAAATTATAAGACAATGTTACTTGTAACGAATGCACATCGTCGTGATTTCGATTCAAAAAAACCAATTAAAAGTAATAAAGGACAAAAATATTTGCAAGTTATTAAACCACTTTTCGATCAAGAAAGTAGAAGTCCAAGTTGTAGACAGAAAGTAGGAAAAGGATTACCTTCAACAAAAATGTGGAAAAAAAACACAGATTTTGTATATTGGGATGATCCCAATGAATTGGTTGATAGATTAAAGTTATTAATTGCTTCTCGAGATGCTGGGAACACAGGACTAGACAATGAAATAATATCTATCATTGAAGAACTACGTGAAAGCAAAGTCATTAAATAAATAGATCTACTAATGTTATATGTGTGTCATTTTACTATATACCGTTCAACATAATACACCTTTAATATGAATGTAGACAAATTTGGACATTATATTCATAAGCGAATGCGGATATCAGAAATACTTGATTTTAATGATAACGCATTAATAAAATCTGATTATGGAGATTATGACTTGAAGACATCGAGGCTAAAAGGTGTTAAACCTCCTCAAGACGCAGATGATGCAGTAAATAAAGCATATGTAGATGAATTGAAAGGTGTACTAATCCGTGACTTACGAAAATTGCAAAGTTCTATTCCAAATAGTGTTCAAAACCACATAGAGAAAGCTTTAAAAACAATAATGTCTGAGATAGACACTCATTTGGAAAGCAAATTTTACACAAGAAAAGCAGTTGATAAACTAGTTCAAGACGCAATTCAATCTATATTAAAAGATCGAAAAACATAGCCCTTAAAGTTTGTTAAAATGACGAAACAACAAATCGTCAATGAAATACATAAAGCAGCACGAAAAAATTTTCCTCGACGATCTGTAATTTTAAAAGGTATTGATGATTTGTGGCAAGCAGATTTAGCTGATATGCAAAACCTAAAAACCTTTAATAAAGGATATAACTATATTTTAATAGTTATCGACTGCTTCTCCAAGTACGTTTGGGTGGAACCATTAAAAACTAAATCCAAACATGATGTCTCTCTTGCATTTGAAAAAATACTTTCTTCTAATCACAGGATACCAAATCATCTGCAAACTGATATGGGTACTGAGTTCTATAATTCTACATTTCAAAAGCTTTTACAGAACTATAATATTAATCACTACTCTACATTTTCAACCAAAAAGGCTTCAATTGTAGAACGAGTTATTAAAACTATTAAAAATAAATTGTACAAATACTTTAGCTTGAACGGACACTATAAGTGGATAGATGGTGGCTTGAACGGTATTGTGAAGACATATAATAACACAAAACATCGTACTATTAAATTTGCACCTGTTAATGTCAATAAGTTTAATGAAACTAACATTAAAAATAATATTACGAATTCCATGATAAAGGTAGTCCAAAAATGTCGTCCAAAGTTTAAAATTGGTGACAAAGTTCGAATTAGCAAGTACAAACATATATTCGAGAAAGGATACACTCCTAACTGGTCAACAGAATTATTTACTATAAAAAAGATAAATAACACTATACCAATAACATATCGCATCGAAGATAATCAAAAACAAGTCATATTAGGAACTTTTTACGAACAAGAGCTTCAAAAGTCGTCCTGTCCTGGTGTCTATTTGATAGAAAAGGTATTAAAAAAGAAAGGAAACAAACTGTTTGTAAAATGGTTGGGTTTGAATAACAAAGAGAATAGTTGGATTGATAATACTGCAATAGTGGAATGAGTTAATTATATAAGTGATATGTAATTTTAAAGTATATTCATTATTCTTTGGACGATGCAAGGTGGTGGACTAATAAACAATATCATTAATCATTTACCATTCGAACTACACATACCTGGTTATAACTATTGTGGACCAGGAACAAAGCTTTCGAAACGATTACTACGTGGTGATAAAGGTGTAAATAAGTTAGACGAAGCTTGTATGCATCACGATATTGCATACGCAAACTACACAGACTTGCCTAACCGTCAAAAAGCCGACTTACGTCTTTTAGATATGGCTAAGCAAAGACTTAAAGCAAAAGATGCTCGAACAGGGGAAAAGATTAGTTCGTGGATAGTAAACAAAGTTATGAAAGCTAAATTGAAGTCTGGTGCTGGTGTTAAGACCTTTTATAACTTTGTTAAAAAAATAAAAAGAAAAATCAAAAAAACTCTCACCTAAAGATGATAAGTCATTAATAAATATGGCTTATATGGTTGCCCGAAAATTAGTTCCATGCATTCCAAAAGTTCGAGTACCTCGAATGATACCTATACCAAAAACTGGAGGCATTCTACCTTTAATCCCAATTTTTGCTGGTTTATCTGCTTTAGGAGCATTAGCTGGTGGTGCAGCTGGTATTGCAAAAACTGTGAATGATTATAAACACGGTCAGAAAAAATTACAAGAAACTGAACGTCATAATAAAACTATGGAGGCTATAGCAATAGGTAAAGGTCTATACATTAAACCGCATAAGCAAGGTCAGGGATTGTTTATAAATCCATCAAAAAACTAATTGATCAGCTACCTAATCGCGCTTTAACTAATATCGATATTCAGAAGTATGGTCATTGTATTCCACATTTTCGAGGAGTTTATATGAAGGATCAGTTACCAAAAACACCTAAACGAATTGAATGTGCTATAGTTAACCTAGATAATTCGAGAAATGATGGAACGCATTGGGTAGCTTATGTTAAAATAAACAATTATTGTGAATATTTTGATAGCTATGGTGATTTAAAACCGCCAAGAGAGTTAATGCTATATTTTAAGAACTGTGATGTTCATTATAACTATGATAGATATCAACAATTTAACACAATAGTTTGTGGACATATGTGTTTAAGTTATTTGCAAACTTTTTGGATTAAATACTATAAATCTTTATTATAATTATAATACTTTAAATAAAAATACTATAAATCTTATACCACTCTTTCATTTCCATCATTTGCAAGATGTCACTCACCTTATCGATAACTGGAAACTCATCGGTATTATCTACCTATTATCCAGACACGTTGCCATTAGCTGAGGAGTATGAATGTGCATTATTACATTTCTCTACATATAATTCTATTCCAAATTTTGATAATACAAACAATAAATTATACTATGGTTCTAAAAATGTTATTGAGATACCTGAAGGAACCTATGAATTACAAGATATTAGTGACTATTTAAAAACTGAGATAAAAGATGCATCTATAACACTCAATTGTAATAACAACACCTTAAAAACTGTGTTATTTTGTACATCAACTATAGATTTTACTAAAGAAGATACATTTGGAAGTTTATTGGGATTTAAAAAGCAGATCTTAGAAGCAAATAAATATCATGTATCAGAGTTTCCAGTAAACATTTTGCCAACGACTGTCATAAGGATTGAATGTGACATAGTTAGCGGTTCCTATATAAACGGTCAATCCAGTCACATCTTACACGAATTTGCACTTAATGTTCCACCTGGATACAGGATTATAGAAATTCCGAAAAACGCAATCTACTTTCCAATAAATCAAACCAATATAAGCTGCATACAGATAAGGTTGTTGGATATAAATAATAACTTAATAAATTTGCGAGGTGAAGAAGTGCAGTTGTATCTACATATCAGAAGAAAACAATGATAGATTATAATAAATATGTGGTACATCCAACTAAAAATAACAGTTCTACTAAAACTATCAAACCAATAAGAGCTCGGTCCAAAAGGGTTATAAAATTGAATAACAATAATAAAGCATTTCTTAAAGCGATCGGTTTGTTGAAATGAATATACTAGATGTTTTGTCCACTCCTGCATACAACAACGCTGTGAAAGGAATTGAATTTCACTCTTACAAGCCTTACGTAACAAGTTTCAATAGAAGCGATGAAATCAGAGTGCCGAGTGCGAGTTTTTTTCTTATGCGTTTACGAGCAAGTTTTCGTGAATTTGTATTCATATAGAGCTGCACACATCTAGAAACATTGATTGTGTGAGTCAGTTTTGCACGTCCTTGTCGCAAGCCCCGCCCATTGTCGACACTGGGTCTCACGAGGATGATGATAATGGCACGTCATTGGTTGTTTAAAAGTTTGCCCAAGTGCGAGTTGCAATTTTGACATTTCGTTTCGTAAACTTTGGTTTACGTGATCGAATACGCTGTCACCTATAATTTCCTAGTGAAAGCACAGTGACTACGTTTACGTGTTGTTATTAAAGCTTATATATGATTTTAAAATATGGCTGAAATGTATTTCTTCGCGTGGAGGATGCTTGCTGTTGCTACGGAATAAGATAATCGACAATATTCTATCTATCTAACACAAGGATGGAGGCAAGAGCTCGGGCTTCCTTGAATGGTGGAGACAGTTTGGTGTTCTTTACCTACATAAAACACAAAAAATGTGCAGTTTTTATATTCAACAAGTGCCAGAAGCGTTACCTACTGTGTACCAGAATTTTAAGGGCTATGTAGGTACATTAAACACAGCCACACAATGTTTTATTGGCCTCGGGATCAAAGTTCTAATTCCTATATAAATTTCAGAAACGTGAAAGTGATTCTAATTTATATACTAATTTTTCTTTACAATGACAACAAAATATTCTATAGAAAGTGTTAAATAAAGATCAACAAATTATGGTAAATTGTCCTTCATAATTAGCTACATAATCACCTAAATTAACTAAATGGTATCTAAATATAGTGCATGAGGCTTCATTTGCGTGAAATTATGTTCCTGCATCCCATGGGAACATATTCCAGGGATAAAAAGTAACCCATGTGAATTGCAGACTGATCTATTCCTGTAGGTACCAGTTTGTTCAGTTGAGTGTGGTTTAATAACATACAGCACAATATTTCACATTTTAATATTAGTAGGATTGTGTATGTGTAATGGGATTCCATATTACCACCTTATTTAACTGGAAGGTGCCAGTGACTTCATCTGTGAGGAATTTTGTTCCTGTATCCCATGGGAACAAATTCCTTGGATAAAAAGTAGCTTATGTAAATTCCAGCACGGCAATACAGCTCACCACCTATAACGTGGAACAAATTCTAAAAAAGGTGAAATGTGGGCATATAATATGCCTCAGCCTACCCCATCGGGATAAAGGTGTGCCCATATGTATGTGTATTCCAGACTATAATCTATTCCTATAGGTACCAGATGTCAGCCTGATCCGTTTAGCGGAGTGTGATTCAGTAATAAACGGCACAATATTTCACATTGTACCTAATATTAACAGGATTGTGTTGTGTATGTGTAGTGGGATCCCTTATTACCACTTATTTAACTAGAAGCACCTTCTAGTTAAAAACGCAGTCACCCTATTGCTTCATCTGTGTGGAATTTTGTTCCTGTGACCCATGGGAAAAGGGTTAAAAAGTAACCAATGTGTATTATTTCAGACCATATTTTTGTAGGTACCAGATCCGCTCAGCCAAGTGTGATTTAATATGTAATGGGACCCAATTACACATTCCAAGGCCCGAACCAACCTCATTTGCAAGTTGTGCACCTGCTGATCATGGAAAGGAAGGAAAAATAATTCATTGAAAAAGACATGTAATTAAAAGTTTATTTTACACCGAACATGGATTAAATTACAAAAAGTATAGCTTAAAATATGTTCATATAAATATCTAGGTCCCTATTAATGAAAACAATTTCTCTTCAAAGAATATCTTTAAACCTGTCCACTTATGGTTCAGCCTAGTTTGTTGTCAAGTTAATATTATATTGGTGCCGGTGAGCTTGTTTTGTCATCAAGATTTCTTAGCTTGGAGATAATGCCTAGTTTCCCTGCCCTTACTCTTTTACCATTTCTATACTCTGGTCCATGGTTTAGTTGGGCCAGATGGAGATTGTAGTGGCTGGTTCCTGTGGTACCAACTGGCGTATCACCACTGTCATCTGTAAAATAAGTAAGTAAATGAGATGACGAATTAGAGCAAAATCAAAAGAGGACAATGATTCTGACATGACATTTCTTTAATAAGTAACTTCTTAACTATATATTTATCAAAATCAAATATTATGAGGCATAATATAGACAATAATGATAAGGCTTTCATTAAACTAAGCAAGTCTTGTACTATGAGGAAGAGATATAATAGTAGGGACAGGCATTATGGTATGTCTACATTTTAGTTTCGTAGAATTTGTCCCACATAATAGGTGGCAAGCAGTATTGACATGTTAAAATGGAGCGGCTCAGGTTGTGGCTGGCTGCTATTGAATTTTTTCAAGCTACCCATAATGACTTCAACTTGGCTTAACATTCCTTCTGCAAAACGAAAACATCTGCAAATGCAAAAGTGGTCACCTCCATCCGAGGACCGGCCAGTGAAAATTGTTGACTATATTGATCATTTACAGAACGCTGAGTCCGCAGGGTCTCAAACCTTTCACTTTTGGAGGTAAATATGGTTTCTAAGAATAATAGGGCATACAACGATAGCTTTACCTTAATAATGTGCATGTTTTATAAAGTACCTAATTGAAGTTATTAGTTCTTTTCTACTTATTTGTTGATTTTCCTTTGAAATGAATGGAGATTTGGTGTTGTAATATCTTAGTTTATCATTCTGGCATGACTCAGGCTTGTTCCGAGGTTGTCTAGCTGAAATAACATACAGATATATTAAATAATCAGTTAAACTTTTATACTATTATTATTCTAAATGTTACTTTGTTGGGATGTTGGGATTTTGAATGGTTACTTAATGAGGTTGACATTTGGTAAAAAATTGATTATACCTAGTCTACAATAACACTTAAGCTACTTTTTGTTCCTAGAATATTATATTATGTTATAAATATTCCCATGGGATCCTAAACCGGGAACGACATTCAGGCGGGCATCAGCTGGTAGTACTATATTACCCCAAAACCATCAAAGAATCACTATAGTAAAGTGTGTCTTATTGACTTGAACCTCGACTACAAACCTGTCTTCTGTAGCTTCAACTCAACAACTTTTGTCAGGATAGATTTACGTTGTCGATGTTGTACGCATTGTTTTGTTTGTTTACTAGCTGTGTATTTTTCAACTTTCAAATGAGAAAAATAAAATAGTATGTAATGATGTAATGTTCTTTGACATTGACGTAAGGGTTTCATATCATGTTCAAAAATCGAGGCGAAGGAGTTCGAAACTATTCGGCCATGCTGCCAAAGCGCTGACAGCATGGCTTATTTTGGTACCATATAATTATAATAATGTAAACTTGAATTTATTGTCGAGTTACATTTTATCAACACTGTTCTTTTTTTTTTAACTGTAATTTTTTATGTTATTAAAATAATATTAGATAAATATATTAGATTTTTGTAATGCAGTAGAGGAAAATGTACCTATACTACGATTTTTAATTCGAGTCAGTAAAATGACATTTTCAGTGTGGCGGGTTTTTTGTCACAAATAAATAGTGATGTGGTTGAATCGAGTTTTACGATTAAAAGTTAGTCAAGATTATATTTTTTTATTCGATATCAAACAGTAATTAAATATTGCATAAAACCACCTATACCGTATTTTAACTCATTCAAAAAATGTAGTAAACAAACAATTTGGACCTCGATTGCCCCATAATTATTTACACTAAAATATCAATCCCGATCATCACCACTTTTCAAGGAACCGTAGTTTGTCTTATACAAACATTTCACACCAATTTACCTTGAGATTAAGGGGCCCGTCCGTTAAATGCACGAAAAGACACTTTGGACTTAGGAAATATTTAAGAACTCGCTTCATTAAATGACACGTGTGACATGTACAAAATAATTTACATTAGAAAAAACATCTCTGTAAATTATTAAAAATCATCGAAATAGCAAGAAACTTTTTTATAAGTACATAATTAATTAAACAACATTAATTAATTCATAAACAATAATAATAAAACCAATTAAAAGTTATATCATTACACTAAACTTAAAATAAAAACTCTTAAAATAAAAACTAACTAACTACCTATCAATATACAAATTGGGTCCCTTCCTACCTATGACGCAGGCAGCATTCCCACGCTGGATAGCTATGGAAAGCCTTTGCGCGAAATAGCTACCAGCGCGGAGATCACGCGTTTCTTACCTCAGACGCTTACTCAGAGCCGTGAAAAGACCATGTGCACCGCGACACCGTGGACCCAGTGTCTCGACATCAAATGGAACGAATTCATATTGGCACCGAGACAACTATACTTGCCGATCTTTAACCACTCGCGAGCATTAGCCGGCCCACCGCTCTTTTGCTAGTAGCCGGGAGGTAGGACGCCGCAAGAGTGTCAGTGCAAGTGGCATTCCACACTAACGCACGTCCCATTCTCCAGGGTACTAAAGACATCCCGTCGGGTCGCTTACCATCCTCCCGTATAATTTGGGGTTCTAAAACCGCGGGGACATTAACGGTGATAAGTACATACTTATTATTTCAATTTTTTCAATAGATCATTCCTCTGTCGAAGTATAACAACAACGACCTGCTCGCACACGTGTTTCCCTCATCTGTGAGATCATGGAAACGTGTGCGGGAGGGAATCCCGGTTTCTCCAAGAGGAGCGTGAAGAGGAACATCACAGGGCCGCCAACTGGAGGACCACTGTCAGAAGTTCTTTTTTTCATTATTTTTAGTGACGTGTAGACTGAAAATCTATCTATCTAGGTGTAAAGTTCTCGAAAGTACAAATTAATCAAGCCCAAACACAAGGTAACTGCTGTATATCGTTAGGGAATTCTCTCTTCTGTCTTTCGTCTCCATCATCAGATCGACTTCAGATTTTCATTAAGTTGTACTACTTTAAAGCCCTTAATCGAAAAAATTACAAACGCCCTAGATGTCCCTGCAATTTTAAAAGTTCCCTTCGATTTCTCCAAGATGCCATCATCAGATCCTAACTTCCTTAAAATGGGACCACCTTGGGAGTACCTATCTATTTTCGAACGAAAAAAATTTTTTTCAAATCGATTAATAAACGACAGACGGAGTTCTTCGCGACAAAACATTAAAAAAAAAAATATATACGGTCGAATTGAGTAACCTTCTCCTTTTTTGAAGTCGGTTAAAAACTACTTGAATTGTTTTACTTAATTTCTCTGAATCTTTTATTTTATTTAGCTCGCCATATTGACGTCGCCACCAGCCTGATGGAAAGAAGCCGTGGTGCATCTAGCGATTGGGGGCCACTTCTGATAGTGGTCCTCAAGTTGGCGGCCCTGTGATGTGCCTCTTCACGCTCCTCTTGAAGAACCCGGGATTGTAAGATGAGGGAAGCACGTGTGCGGGCAGATCGTTCCATGACGTGATCTTTTTAAACATTTTTTCCCAGCTTTTATAATAATGTTATAGTAAACAATTTTAATATGCTGGTAAGGTCCATATTTCTCGAATTATTTAATCTATTACAAATTTACAATAAAAAAAAAGCTTTCATACCTAATAAAATAAAGAATGACTAAAATGTCTAAGTCTATTGATTGTCGAACATCACTATTGTAGCGGGTCACCCTTTTTCGTATCAGTGACAGTTGCAATTGTCATTTTACTGACTCGAATTAAAAATCGTAGTTTATATATTATTTTTATTGCAGTGTTTTTCGTCACTGTCCCAACTGGCCTTCTCAGAAAATCAGTGTTGTTATCATGTTGACCTTGAGACAACAACAAGCTGAGAGTGGGCCATAGTATGGTGACAAGTCGACTTGAATTTTACTGTTTTTATGTTATTAGGTTTAAATTAATACCTAAAATGTCACGATTTTCTGTAAAATAAAACAATTTTTTGTTTGTTTGTTTGTTGTGTAAGTTTCAGAACACCTTTAATTAATAACCAATACACATAAACATCAAAAATACACTTGTTTTGAAAAATTAAAGTACATAGTCGCTTGGCGTAAGTGTCCCGGTAAATCCATAATACATTAGGTACTTATTGTCATTTTTTATATAGATAACATGTTAAGGGCTCGCTACCCACACGGTCAAACTGCGCTTGTCATGCACGTTAAATAATAATTATAAATATTCACGGACATTTCACACAACGCTATCTGATCCCAAAGTAAGCTAGGAATAACCTGCATGTGTTATGGGTATCAGACCACGAATATTAATACCTGTATACTTTTTTTTAAATACGTACATAATTATTATACATAGAAACACACCCAGACTCCTGAGACAAACATTTATGGGTCACACAAATATTTGTCTCCGGTGGGAATCGAACTCACGACCTCCAGCGCCGCAGGTGGTATCACTACCTACTGCGCCACAGAGGCAGTCAAATATGAATGGAAGTTGCTTCAGTGTAGGTACGTGATTTCTTTGCGTTTGTGTGTGCATCGACGTATATACACATGAGATTTAACGTGCTTGACAATTGCCAATTGTTCGTGCCGGGGCCCCTTAACAGTTTCCGCATTCGGTTTGCTGGTCAAGAATCAGATTCGAAATCCGTCCTATGCACTGAGTTTTTTTTTTCTAGTTTTCCATCTTGGCTGCATGTAGTCTTGAACTTAGTGGACCCTCGAAAGGAAATCTCATGGATCCTGACCAACCGTGATCGCGTATGGACGTGCTCGATCACGACGTGCCACTACCTAGGGTTTGCCTTTGTTAGGACGACAGCTAGCCCAAAGTGTCGCCCTTAGCCTCATATTTATGGAGGACGGAGATCGTTTTGGGATCTCCAACGCCCTGTGTGTCTTGAAAGAACTATTTTAATAATGAATTACGAATTCATTACGGGAATGATGTATAATGGGAAGTCCTCGAACTAAAGACTTTTAGTAGTTACTAGCTGACCCTATAAAAGGAGAAGTAGGAGAGAAAGGAGAGGTATTTCTTCATCGGACTTAAAAGCAGCGTGTGAAACTGCCCTGTTTGCTTAATCATAAAAGAGCTTAAAGATTAAGTCTATTCTAAAATAATTCGGTTTACACCTTTGGCGCGGACTGAATTATTTTACAATAGCCTTAATCATTAAGCTATTTTATGACTAAGCCAACACGCCAGTTTAGATTTACCGTCACATTCAAAGGAACTCTTGAATTCTAGGTTTAGCGAAAGTTTAGGTTTCTCTAATTTCTGAGCTACAAAACCTTAATGTTGAAACTTGTGTGGAACAACGCTTAAAGTACTCCCTTTCTGATGCCATAAAAATATTTTAAATCAGACCTTGCGGTGAGAAATTACAGCTAAAAAGCTATTTTATCTTTCATCCCCTCTCCTGAAGGAACCGCGCAAAATATCAGGTTCAAAAGTATCATAGAACTTTCCTCGGATCATAAACTAAGACGGAAAACGGCTATAATAAATGTGTTCTTCCTCCTTCTGTGGGACAACTATTTTAAAATGGCTTCCATCGATGCAGCCAATGACTCCAGGAAACCCATATTTTCTGTAAAATCTACACTTACATGTTAATTTGGTAAGTATATTTATTAGAAGTAGTATTGCAAAGGGGATAAATGGCATGATTCATGAAGTACCTATAGTATAAACATAAGATAATACCTTTGACTAATTTCTTGCCTAGCTGCCACAGTAGCTGGAAACTTTATATTTACTAATAATATCATTGGACATTAGTGCTTCTGTCACTTGCTCTATATATACGCTGCACATTTTCTGGGATAAATGTTTGGCTACTCCGACTGGTTTCTGGTAGGACCCAGAGGCATAAAAAAATAGAGCAGTGAGCACCTGCAAACAAAATGAGTAGGTATGTAGCAAAACGATAGGTCTATGTGCCTCGTAGTCCCCGGAACAAATAAAACAGTCTAGATTTTATACATACTTTATGTTCTAAAGACACACGTTGAGTGGATCTTAGATTCGTCAACCGCCTTAGCTCGATGCACAAAAACTTAAACGCACTCTTAGAAAGGCGGTAACGATTTCGAAATTGGTTTTTCGAGAGGTGTAATAACGGGTCGAACAAAGCTCTAGCTCTTGCCTGCCTTCTAGTGCTTGAATCTCGATCGTCTTGTGCCGTCGCAGCAGCAAGCATCCTCCACGCAAAAAAATACGGTGCTGCCATATTTTATATCAATCAATTATATGAAAGTAATAAGTATAGTAGCCACCAACTATGATTTGATCACAAAATGAACACTATTTTATTTTCTTTGAAATGAACTAGTTTCACTGTATTGTACATACTGCTCGTTCGCTCTAACTTTGCCGTTCGGCTCCATAGTAAAGTCGAATTTTTAATTAGACGAAGTAAATTGACAGCAACTAATGTCACTTCTTCTTATAATGTTGCGTATTTTCTATGACGAAGTGACATTAGCTACTGTCAATTTACTTCGTGTAATTAAAAATTCGGGTATACGCCTCTACGCCAGCGGCAAAGTTAGAGCGAACGGGTAGTACGAAAATGTCCTTTACTTTTTTTTTCTAAAAATTGTCACTATAAAACTTATGGGCTCCGGAGACGGTCAATGCGATTTGACAAGTCTCATGTCGCACATCTGTGGCAAACTCGTGAATGAGCAGTTAAAATATATAGAAATTTATGGAGGATTCGTAAACTTCCAGACATACACAAATACGTGTACAGTCCGTTCACAGTTAATTTACCTCTGACAGATCGTTTTCTGTAAGTTGGTATTGCACTAAAGTCCCCCTATGAGTGCCAGCTTCAGACATTTTATCGCATATTAGGGAAGATTATAAGACGGAACCGTTAAGACAGAGAGTTTTTTGTTATGTAAATATCCATTAGTCAGTATATTTAACATTACTAAAGACGTAGTTCTGTTACTATAAAATTTTTCTTAAGTTTCATTTTTATTTACATAATATGAATATTCAATTCAAAAAAGACACTCATCACCATCACCAAGGAGGGCAAAGGTGCTGCTTCCACATCTCAAATAATTTCCACGCCCGAAAAAACGGCAGAAAAGAAGATAATAAGTTTCGACTTTAGGTTGGAGTACATGGGAGAAAAAAAATCTTAGTATGGTAACACGAAAATCAGGGGAGCCAACCTCACAGCTAGAGGTAAATTAACTATGAACGGACTTTATAGAAAGCACGCACACTTAAAGCTACTTTCAAATTTCAAAAGCTCTGAGATTTATTGATGTCCAGTTAGTGATCGTAATTGACAGTCCCCGGAGCCCATTAAATTCACTTTTATTTGCTAACGACTTAAAAAAATATGAAAGTGAAAAGTGGGAGGAGTTAACGCCGAGCGACACGAGCAACTTGAAGCGATTGGTTCGTCGGGTGTCACCGGTGACAATGTCACGAGACTTTATAAAAAACTCACACTAGGCACTCAGGATACCTATTAATCAACAAGACTTGTATATATTACCATCAGCAAGCACTTTGTTTTTGGAAGGAACTGTTGTTGTAAACAAGGGTGGAAATTCGAAGGAAAGAGTCAGTAACGTTCATTTCACAAACAATAGTCTACTTTATTTGTTTCAAGATATAAGGTATGAGATAAATGGAGTGGAAATAGATAAAATAAAAAACGCTGGTATAACTACCACAATGAAATCATTAATATCAATGAACGAAAACGAGGCTAAAGCATCTAATGCTTGGGGATGGAATATCGAAGGCATAAATAGTGCAAATGGGGGAAGCTTTTCTGCTTCTATACCCCTCTGTAACATTCTTGGTTTTGCAGAAGATTTCAAGAAAGTAGTGATAAACAGCAAACATGAATTAATATTGTTACGAAGTAATACTAATCTGAACGCCCTAAAACTTAACGATGGTGAAACTGTAGAAGATATTATTATAAATAAAATAATATGGCGTGTACCACATGTCAAAGTGTCCGATAGGGAAAAAATAAATATGTTAAAACTGTTAGAAAAAGATCGACCACTCCAGATGATATTTAGGAATTGGGATTTATATGAATATCCGGCTTTACCAAAAACTACTAAGCATACTTGGTCCATAAAAACATCGTCGCAAATAGAGAAACCAAGATTTGTTATTATTGGTCTGCAAACAAATAGAAAAAATAATTCTAAATTGGATATGTCTAAGTTTGATCACTGTGATGTTCGTGATGTTAGAGTATACCTAAATTCAACCTACTTCCCTTATGAAAATTTAAATTCAAGTTTCTCGAATAATCGAATTGCTTTAATATATGAACAATATACTAGATTTCAACAGTCGTATTATGGACGTCGCGCCGAGCCATTATTAAATGAGAAACAATTTAAAAATATTGCTCCGTTATTTGTAGTAGATTGTTCTAGACAACCAGATAATCTTAAATCAGGTCCTGTTGTGGATGTTAGAGTGGAAATTGAAAGTGATATTGATATACCAGATCAAACTTCAGCATATTGTCTTATATTGAACGACTGTATAATCGAGTATAAGCCGTTAAGTAGCGTCGTCAGAAAGATATCATGAACAAAAATACTATTATAGTAGATGTTCAGGGTTTTAAAGATCGTTATAATAACTTTATAGTCAAAGAATTAGCTGTAGCTACGTTGGAACATACTCATATATTCTTAATAAAACCTCCTTACCCGTTATCCTCGCTAACTGATGAAGAAAGAAGACACATTTGGTGGATTGAAAGGAATAGAGGTTACCGCTGGAGCGAAGGATATATAGACTACAGAGAATTTTCTAGAATAATCAAACCCTATTTGAAGGAAAAAAAGCTTCTTGTTAAAGGTAGTGAGAAAATTAATTGGGTTCAAGAGCTATGTGGTCATAATAATGTTTCCGACATATGTAAAAATAAAAGTATTCCTAACTTAAAGACTCTTAGTGATCTTTACTGTAAAGACCTATTTTTGTATAATTGTTTTGCTCATAAGAACTATTGTGCTTTAAGGAATGTATTGTGTATTAAACAATGGTGTTTAGAAAATAATTTTTGTATTTCATAAGTTTAATAAACCGAATAAATGTTTTATTACTATACTGTGTTTGTTTTTCATACTATTTCCTACCCAAGTCGAAATTGAAATGAAAAAAAAAATTAATCATAATACCATTTATTTAATGTCTCAAAAAATTACATTGATCTTAAACCTAACACAATGATAAAAAATGACGCGTACAAAATGTTGAAGCGTCAGCAGTACATCTCTAAGTATTAAGGTGATGTATAACTTACTTAAAACTAAAAACACATTAGTTAAAATGATAAGCTATCACCATGAATTTTCTTAGATATTTTCTTAATAATACCTTCAGCCATGTCCATGATTTCATCAACTGTATCATGAACTACGTATTGAGCACTAAGTATCACACTGTCACTATCTTCACAAAACGGCAACGAAGGTTTGTCTTTGTCGTTGGTGATGTCCAAGATCTTTATCTGAATTAGCTTGACTCCTTTTGGTTGGTTGCTGATTACAAAAGATTTATGAGCTGTCTTTTTAGATTTTCTACAAATAGTTGGTTTTCTTCTTTTTGGTTCAACTTGCGTAGGAGAAAGAGGTAAAATATGTGAGAAGTCAAAGGGGTCTTGAGCGTATTGAACAATACCGTCACCATATGCATCTGCCATTATTTATAATGTATTAATGTTGAGGTATATCTGGTTGGCCTCGTCCTCCTCTGCCACGATCTTCTAACGTTTTAAATATTTGGCTCAGTAATTTCTCTGTTTTATAATATATTTCATCCCACTGATCGTAAACAATATATTGGGTTTTCACTCTTGTATGTATTTCTACTTCGTTATCTGATGTATCTTCAGCTTCTAATACATCTATTTTAATTACGTATTTTGGAATCCTCCTATTCCTTGTAGCAAAGTAACTGGTTTGAGGTTCAGAGATGCACTGCTGTTGCTTCAACATTATTAATTAAAAGACTGCTTTGTGTGAATGTAAAGAGAACAAGTATGAAACTGAATGTAATTATGAGTAATAGGTGAATTAAATAGAAACATGACCCGCTAGTGACACATACACTGTACTACGTATTAATTCAAGTTCTGACCTGTTGATTTAGTTTATTTTGCAATAAGTTGTAACGAGATACTCCCTACAAGTTTGCAAGTGTCATCGTTCACTATGACGAACATGTTCAAACATGTCTTAAGAATGATGTAATGCACATTGTTATGTACTTACTTAAGTTGCGAAATTTTTATGAATTGTAAACGTGTTGTAACGTGAATGATGATGCATATCATCAGGTGTTATGAGGTTGTGACTGTCGCTACCAAGGTCCCAGGTTTTGAAGATTTTTTTCAGAATGTCCAATAGTCCACTACTACTAACCATAGATATCCTATTTCACATTTCTAAGAAATTTTACTTCGAAGTATGTAACTTAAGACATCATAACATACATACATATACATATTTTCACACCTGTTTCCCATCAGGGTAGGCAGAGACTAAGGATTTCCACTTACTACGATCCTGACTTACAAGTTTCATGGCGGGCATAGCCAGCGCGACAGCGGTTTCCCGCGACCGCGAAAATCTCTCATGGTACATGATAGTAGGTATTGCAAATGTATTAGGAAATTAAAGAAAAAACAGAATACTATATTTATAATAATGCATTTATTCCAAATTTCTCAGTTTTACTTAGTTTAATTTCTTAAGATTAGGTACTTATAATAATACAAAACAGCATATAAATTTTACAGTTTTAGTTAGTTTAGTTGATTACAATAATTATAATTTGTGAATACTATGTAAAGACAGGATAGCACACAATAAAAAATATCGGTATGACCCCATGCTCTTACTTGGTTTAATTTCTTAAGATTAGGTACTTATAATAATACAAAACTGCATATAAATTTTACAATTTTAGTTAGTTTAGTTGATTACAATAATTATAATTTGCGAATACTATGTGAAGACAGGATAGCACACCTAATTTTTGTTAAAAATTAAAAATATCGGTATGACCCCATGCTCGAGTTGAAATCTTATCTTTTGCAATAACTCGTTTATCATCATCACCAGACAGCGCAATTTTTGTTACAGCACATGTAAATAGCTCATGTTTTATTGACTTAAATAAAACATTTGTTTTATGAACAATTTCATTGTTGTAAAGTGTTTTTTTGTAATCGAAAACGTTAATGTCACGTACAACATTCTTTTTAATACCCTTGGCTTTTTTAATAGTGCTATCAATGGTTTTGATACAATATAACTTTGATCTCAACCCAACGAATTCGCTTATTATTTTACCACCCATTTCATCTTTAAATAAGCCTGGTATTTTTTTGTTCTGTATGGGTAAATTATACACATTATTTTTACAAAAATTGCTGGTGTCGAAGTAAGATAAAAAGTTATTTTTTATGTCTTCATAGAAATCATGGGTTTGTATATGATAAACAAAACTATCTGTGTCCGTGTAACACATCCGTATCCTATCCTTGTAAAAAGGTTGCATGACTGAATAGTGAAAGTCATACATATGACTTTTTGATAATTCTAGAACAGCAAATCCAATATATATTGGTTTGTTCAAAACTATTTGTTCAGGATTTAACTGCACCGCTACTAGATTTTTTGTGAAAACCGTTGCACTATGGAAATTTGGACGAGCAATAAGGTTTTGAGCGCATTTTCTTCGTTTAGTTATGTTTTCGATATCTTGCCACTGAGAAACTAAATGGACATTAACCCTGTTTTCAGTATTTTCTAAAGTTTTTCCAAATACACTATTATTCAAGAGCTTAAAAAAGTCTTGTTCAAAAGTGGAAGAACTTTTTTGTCTCAGTTTGGTGTTTAAATCAATATATTGTTTTAAATATGGGCTTTGTAGAAAACTGATTATTCTATGAATCTTCTTCAATATCAACCCATGTTTCATACAAGTTTGTAAATGCACGTAATGTATGACATAATTAAATTTATCATATAAATTAGGTATTAGCTTAGAACTCTTTCCCCCGGGGGGTATAAATTTTTCGGAACAAAATGGTAAATCGTTGTGCAAGTTATGCAAATGCTTAGGGTATGCTATATCCACTTCCAAAATATAACCATAATCAGCATCAATTGCAATTTTAGTTATATCTAAATTATCAATTTCTTGTTGAGTGAGAAATTTGAAATTAGATAATGGTAAGTATTGACACATACTGTACCCATACAAATTATTACAATCTATATAAGAGATATAGGAATCAGGTTCCGAAGATTTGTAATTAGCTAAGTATGTGTTATTTGCTTTAGCATGCCTGTGAGAGCAGAGGCACACTCCTCCTCTTATACCACTTTGTAACATGCGTATCATAGACAAGTCATTAATTAGTTCCAATTCAACACCTGTTTTTAATAACATAGCGTCGAAAGATAAACTGGGTGCAGTTAAATAAAAAGATGGATCTAAGTGATAATGTTGTTTGCATGTCTTTCTAAAATTTTCAAAAATATCTGCTAATAAAAGCACATCAGTTTTTAGATATAAATCCGTATATTCACCTAAACTAGTAATTCTAAATTTTGACCAAACTAAATTTGCATACCGGTAATCATCTTCAGAAACATTTTCATCATTAAGGGAACTATAAAAGTATTTCTTTGGAGGTAAAAAATTTTCATCATACCGTTTCCACGAATCCATATATTCATATGGATAAATACCTTTGCGAGTAAGTAGTTGGAATTCATCAGGAACAGGGAAGTGATTTTGTAAATGTTTAAACATTTCTGGTGTTAAAGTTTTACTTAATTTGTCTAAACTTGTACCCAAAAATTTAAATGAATCAAGAAAACGCATTTGAAAAAACTTATTATTTGAAACTGATACAAATTTCGTAAATGAGATATAGTTTTCTTTATTTTTAGGTATTATTTTTATTTCACCAGGGACGTCACCCAACGCTTTAATAAATAAATGACAATCATAACCAGCTAAGTTATGAAAAAAAATGGGGACAAATGCGGGCATTTTATATTGCAAATTACAGAACGAATGCGCAGCTCCTCGATAACGACCGGTAAGATGACAATGATCGCGGACTTTGTCACAAAAAATAAAGTTTTGGCAGATATGACAACGTGTTGCATTTTCAAAATCACACCTGTCCTCCGAGGAAAATATCATTGCAGCAGGCGACTTAATTATATCATAAATTTTTTGTACGTCTTTAGTTATATAGTCAACAAAGCGCTTATCACAGTCTCTACCTCGATATGACACGTAACGATTATAACGAGGATCATCAGAGCATACAATATAATAACCAAAAGCAACCGGCACGTGTTGGTGGAATATATTCGTATTTTTACTAGAACAATTATTATTAGGCTCAGTATTTTTTTGTAACATCGATTCAAAATCTGCGTAAATACAAAAAGGCATAGTTTGTTTGCGTTCATAGTTTTTAAATTTAATTACTGAACCTTTATTTGGGAGGAGAGTTATTATACCTCCACATAAATGGTTGTTAAGTTCGTCAGCGGTATTGAAAAATATTAAACATAAATCACAAAGATGTAATCTGTTGTGATGAGATGTGACTTGACTTCTAAAAAGTCTAGAACAGTCTTTGATCAAACAATAATGAGAAGAGCTGTTATTTTCAAGAAACAGTAAATGAATAATTTTTCCTTTGTACTTTTTATCGATTTCAGATTTATACAAAGGACCTACAAAGGTTTTATGATTTTTTAAACCATAAATTATAAACTTAATACATGGATTGTTTCTTTCAAATGTTTTAATATCATTAAAGGTCACGGGAAAAGACATTCCCTTTAAATTAAATAATTCTCGAAAATTAGGATAAGAATGCGTTCTTTCAGGGTGTTTTTTAGTTGGATATAAAGCCGCTGTTACACACCATAAAAATCAATATCGATCTTTATTCATAATATTCAAACACGCTTTTTTAGCCTGAATTGATTTGGGTAAACTGATGAAACTCGACCCACCAAGTGGTTGGTATTTATTGAGATTCATCTCAACATACAAATGGTTTATAAATGTCCAACCACTATCACGACCTTCAAACTCTTCAATATTTGTTTTTAAATAATTAACTGTTTCAATATAAAATTTTTCGAAATCAAAATTAGAATACAATATTTTATTTTTGGTTCCAAAAGATTTCACTTCTTGGGAATTATCTTTGAATTTTAAAAATGTACCAAAATACTCAAAGTTTACCTTAACACAATTATGCTTAGCAAGAAATTCGATTAGAAGAGATTTTAATTGGTTACGAATATTTAAAAAAAAAGATTCTACTGACGCTCCCTGAAGTTCATCGCAAGACAATATTTTATATGTTAATATACGATTGCGAAACGCTGAGTTTACGATTTCTACTCCATCACTATGTTTTATTGTATGAGTACTTTTCCTATGCAAACTACTTCGTAAATGTCCTATCCATGATTTACTGGGTACGGATGTGTTACACGCAGTACAAAAAGGCATTATTATTATTATTATATATAACCCAATTTATAAACCGAATACATACGAAACTTTTTCAGTCTATAGCTCAATTTATAAAAAATAGAGAATAAAACTACTTTATAAAAATCTTATCAGAATAATGCACTGGTTCAGTGTCTTGAAATTCTTTAAATGCGAGTCCTAGAAACTCTTGAAGTGACTCCCAAGATAGTAAGGACTCGTCACACTGTAGTTTTACAGTCACCACAGATATGTAGTCGTTAGTTTTATACAGTTTAAAATCAATCACATACCCTCCTCGGATGTGTTACACGTAGTACAAAAAGGCGTTATTATTATTATTATTATTATATATAACCCAATTTATAAACCGAATACATACGAAACTTTTTCAGTCTATAGCTTAATTTATAAAAAATAGAGAATAAAACTACTTTATAAAAATCTTATCAGAATAATGCACTGGTTCAGTGTCTTGAAATTCTTTAAATGCGAGTCCTAGAAACTCTTGAAGTGACTCCCAAGATAGTGAGGACTCGTCACACTGTAGTTTTACAGTCACAAGGGCAGTCCTATAGCGCACATCAGCGGCGTGTGATATGTAGTCATTAGTTTTATACAGTTTAAAATCAATCACATACCCTCCTCCCGTCTTCTTGGAGCGACGGGACGTTCCCGTTGCAACACGGCTCGAGAAACTGGAAGTTAGTTCACGTCGTTCTGGTTCACTGCAACTGGCTTCTTCGGACCGCAAAATATTCAGGAAGTTTGGTTTATTTTTTCTGTAAAAGAAACAAAGTGTTAATTATAAACGTACTGAATCAAAGTGACTAAGAACTTGGGATCAAAGTATACTAAGTATGAATGTTAACAATCAAAACACAAACTTAGTTGAAAAAAGTTGAAGTTTTGAAGCGCTCGTGGCCCCGCGGTCTCAGTGTTCTGTACACGATCACTGTGGTTAGCAAGTTTCGCTGTGGGTGGTCCTCGATGGGTGAACAATTTGTATCAATTCTTTGTGCGAGCGTTTCCGTACTTCGCAAGGCACGTTAAGCCGTTGGTCCCGGTTGTCAGTAAAATGGCAGTCGTTAAGCCATGTTGAATGCTTTTCTGAGCGCCTTGAAAATTTTCAATAGCAGGTAGTCACAACCTGCGCCTATCCATTTCAACATGGCAATACGGCGTTCAGAGTCGGCAGCGTGGGTGTAGCGCCTCCGGTGTTACAATCATCTATAAGCTGCGGTGAGCACTTACCATCAGGTGGGTCGTAAGCTTGTCTGTCACCTTAGTAGTATAAAAAAAGAACATAGTGAAACCTACCTCTGTGTGGTTTTAAGGTCAGATGAATTTCTTTTTCGTCGAACGCTGTCTGACTCCAACGGAGGTGAAGTGAGGATCTTCGATTGTTTTTGCTTTTTCTCCACCGGCTTACGTTTCTTTGGTGCAACAGACTCCACTACAGAACACGTTTCAAACTCCGAATCAGACCTGTTAAGATACAATCAAATCATAAATAAAATATTCTCAGATTTTCAGTACATCAGGAATAGATAGGACATGAAAGTTAACACAGCCGACAGACAAAAACCGGGTTCGTAACTGAACAACATCATGAGGAATAGATAGGATATGAAAATGGGTGCATGAGGTCCAAGCGTCCTCACCTTTAAGCGGTGCACCTGTTGACTAACGGATGAGGGAACGATAAAGGCATTCCTAGGGGGTTGGGATGTTAGACAGCAATCGCTACCATCAATGTTGAAAATCAAAAGTCAAACAATAGCTGCTCTAGCAACCAAATAAAACTGGACCCCAGGCTCCAAATCCCAGTAGGGTTTGGTAGCTACTGAGAATGCACTAAGATGAAGAGAAGATGAAAATGAACACAGCTAGCAGACAAAAACTAGGTCCATAGCTGAGCATTTCTACTATTAAAAGAAGAACTTACTCACATGATAGAAATCTGGTTATTTCTTGTCACTTGTCACTTGTCACTTGTGAGATACTGGTTCGAATGTGATTTTTCATTCAAAAATTCCGAGTTTTATACAAATAAAATCTCGATTCAGCAATAATTTACCTCACTACAAATTGAACCTTAATAAAATATATTTGCAAGTGTATCATTATATTTATGTTGCTTACGCCCGATTGATCATGAATCATATTTTAAACAAACCTAATCAATTTAAGTCTTTTATAACTGGTACTAGTGGGCGTCCGTGGCTGATATTTTACCGGTGAAATATATTCTCAGGATAAAAGTAGTCTAATATTATACATTATTACACCAACTATCTGTCAACCAAAGTCATGGTTTCGAATCCAGAAATTTGTTTGAGATCTTAGCGATGAATTCAGCACCTATTATGTTGGTTGGTATGCCTGTGCCTACCTCTTCGAGGAATTTTAGATGCTTCGTTTCCACTTGTTGAAACGATTACTCCCCTGACCGATAGATGACGTTAGCTGTCTTGTTAATTTGAAAACACATGTAAGCATTTGTATCATATATTTATTCTTACACGTTTAGTCAAAAGCTGTTGTTTAAAATGAAGTACACACACACTTTTATTTTATTTATATGTAATATTTTAGACGCTGAAAAACAATTAAAATTATTTTTGAGATTGAGCACAGCGCCATCTAACGAATATTGGACACACTTGTTAAAACGCTTACTCCCCTGACCGATAGATGACGTTAGCTGTCTTGTTAATTTGAAAACACATGTAAGCATTTGTATCATATATTTATTCTTACACGTTTAGTCAAAAGCTGTTGTTTAAAATGAAGTACACACACACTTTTATTTTATTTATATGTAATATTTTAGACGCTGAAAAACAATTAAAATTATTTTTGAGATTGAGCACAGCGCCATCTAACGAATATTGGACACACTTGTTAAAACGCTTACTCCCCTGACCGATAGATGACGTTAGCTGTCTTGTTAATTTGAAAACACATGTAAGCATTTGTATCATATATTTATTCTTACACGTTTAGTCAAAAGCTGTTGTTTAAAATGAAGTACACACACACTTTTATTTTATTTATATGTAATATTTTAGACGCTGAAAAACAATTAAAATTATTTTTGAGATTGAGCACAGCGCCATCTAACGAATATTGGACACACTTGTTAAAACGCTTACTCCCCTGACCGATAGATGACGTTAGCTGTCTTGTTAATTTGAAAACACATAGTAAGCATTTGTATCATATATTTATTCTTACACGTTTAGTCAAAAGCTGTTGTTTAAAATTAAGTACACACACACACACACACACACACACACACACACACACACACACACACACACACACACACACACACACACACACACACACACACACTTTTATTTTATTTATATGTAATATTTTAGACGCTGAAAAACAATAATGAGAGAGGCACAGCGCCATCTAACAGATATTGGACACACTTGTTGAAACATTTACTCCCCTGACCATTAGATGACGCTAGCTGTCTTGTTAATTTGAAAACACATGTAAGCATTTGTATCATATAATTATATATTCTTACACGTTTAGTCAAAAGCTGTTATTTGAAATATCAGCAGTTGCATTTTTTATACTAGGTATGTTGAAAATTATTTATTATGAATGTAACATTATATGCAATTCAAACAGGAAAAGAGTCCGATAACATTATATCCAATTTAAACAGGAAAAGAATTCGATCACATAAAATTAATTAGACATAAAATATGATGAATGGATGATTTCACAAAAATCTTGTTGTTGAAATGTTTAAGCGGAAACGGAAAGTAATATAATATTCAACAATTAAATTAACTAAAACTGAGAAATTTGATATGAGTGATGTGTTTACGTTTGACGTATGTTGAAACATAAAAGATACCTATTTGCTTCAGCCTCAGTGTCTTAAAACAAAGGTGTACAACCAATGTGTATTACCCGTGATGACTTATGGTTCTGAGATGTGGTGCATCACAAAAGGTCTTTTCAGACGGCTCAAAGTCGCGCAGCGAACTATGGAGAGGGCTATGCTTAGCATTTCTCTACGTGATCGAATCAGGAATGAGGACATCCGTAGAAGAACTAATGTTGCTAACATAGCTCGCAGGATTAGTTAGCTGAAGTGGCAATGGGCCAGCCACATAGCGCGAAGATCGGACGGTCGATGGGGCAAAAAGATCCTTGTCCACTCAAGCCGCGCACCGGCAGGCGCGGTGTGGGACGGTCACCTACCAGCTGGACCAACGACCTGGTGAAAATTGCTGGGTCTCATTGGATGCAGGTGGCAATGAACCGGTCTGGCTGGAAATCATTTAAAGAGGTCTATGTTCAGCAGTGGACAGCGATAGGTTGAGATGGTGATTTGCTTCAGCAAGTTTTATTTTATAAATTATTTTTTATAAAAATGTTTGGTTAGGTTACATTTTTAAAATGTGGAATATTGGGCGATCTGTCCCACGTGAGCAAGGAGCGATAGCGACGATGCGAACTTAAAGTGGGACAGAATGCCCAATATTCCACTACTCTTATTACATAATCCCAGAAAGAGCAGAAAATAAATGCCAGCCTCTTTCACGAGGACCCAATAGAAGATGTAGATAAAAGAAAATCTGGCTGGACAAGAGGAACTGGTAGCACTAAAAAATCGGTTGTCTGTAAAGTCGGTTTGCTCACGATAGTTGAACGTGACAACTCAGCCTTAAATGGAACGCCTCAGAGCGAGGTAACGCCGCATACGTCATGTTTTTTCGTGAGTGCAGCCGGCTCCATCGAATTATAAGACGTTGTCACGTCAAAGACGGCAAGATATTGTAAATGGACGTGGAAATGGAAGAAATGGAAGGATTATTATGATCCCAAGCGAGGCTACTGGGTAAAATTTGGATGGTACTCGTAATTGTAATGATGGCGCAAAGAAGCCGTTTTGGTGTTTTATATGTATTAAGTAGCTTAATTTGGGCTTGATGGCGCTGTGTGCAAAATGTCCCACAATATAAAATAAGTTAAGTTTATTTAGGACTTATTTTAGGAAGTCTCCTGAGCATATACTTCATACGAAAATAGTCGCGGGCATCAGCTCCTTTGTCAACAAAAGTTTACAATCTGTGTACAAACTTATACCTATTACAATTCCAATTATTTACTGTGACGAAGGCTGTATGTACCGCAGACGTTTGCTGACGGAAGTTAATGTTTAACTTGAATATAATGTGTCTGGAACTTGAAGGAACTAACTTGAAACTGGAGCGACGGAAGTCACAGTTCTGAATTGCGGTGTGGCGGACTAGTTTTCAATGTAGTTTTCAAACTTTGTGCACTCCTGTGGTAGACCGAATAAAAGAACGATTAAAATCTTTTGTAGTTACTCGAACCCCGTCGTTTTATATTTACTGCTTGAGGTTTAAAGAAATGTCTGAAATATATTTTTAAATCAAGTACTCTAGAGTGGTCATCATTGCATAATGGCTATTGCTAAACAGATGCAATTCTCACAATCTATTTTACATTTTTTTTTACCCATAGCGTCTTTAACTGCTTTCTATTGAATCTATCACGGCAAGTGTTCTGAAGAGCTCTTCGACACCTTCCTCGTTTACGATCCCGAAAAACCCGTGCCAGGCAGAGGTGCGACTGCTACAGAGTGGCGACAATCTTCCTCGGAACTAAGCGCTAAAAAGATCGTTTCTCTGTCGAAGCATAAAAACTTAAAACGACCTGCCCACGCACATGTTTCCATTCTCTTACAACCCCGGGATCTTCAAGACGAGCGTGAAGAGGTACAGAGTGGAGAGAATCTTCCTCGGAACTAAGCGCTAAAAAAGATCGTTTCTCTGTCGAACCATAAAACTTAGAACGACCTGCCCACGTACGTGTTTCCATCCTCTTACAACCCCGGGTTCTTCAAGACGAGCATGAAGAGGTACAACACAGCACAGGGCTGCCAACTTGAGACTTGATGGCAATATCCTGCGATTAGGGCCTCCCAATCACTAGATGTGACGCCATGGCTTTCCATCTGGCGGGAGCGGTCAATTTGGAGATCTTAATATAAAAAAAATCGTTCGTGAACTATAACGAAGGTATCATCATAGACAAATCTTTCTATTACACAAAGTCTATTGACTTTATATCTATGATTGACTGATACAATGACTGACAGTTCACGTTTTTAATTGACCGTGAATGAAGATAGAAAGTAACATGTCTATCGCTATTAATGAAAATGTGAGAGATGGAAGGATTCCCACCGCACTTACGTGTATGTCAGATCGGAATGGACGTATAAAAACTGAATCAATCGACAAATCAAGCGTGAAAATAACTCATTTCATTAGAAGCTGACTATAACATGTCGAATAAAGACTATTCCGTTGCGTCTTGCGTTGAGTAACTGTTGGCTATTGTCTATGGCTCTTAACTAGATTGCAGGTATTGGAGCAGAATTTTGGGCAAGTGACACCAGGCTTTTGCTATTTTAACCAAGTTTGAAAGTGCTATATCTGAAGACTCGACTCGACTTGAAACCCCTCGAAATGCAGGTCAAGTGGTCGATTTTCGACATATATAGCCAATAATGAACTGATAACTCATAACTTTTTAATACCTATCGTCTTAAATAAGTAGACTGTTCTCAGATTCCTTGTTCTTTTTTGCTGAAAACCTCCTCGGATCTTTCTTTCTTGACGCTAAATCTTACGTGACAACCTTTTTATCTATCTGCAATACACTTTTTTTACGTGAGGGAAAAGGCTCATGGATGCTATGCTAGACTTCTACTGACTAAAAAACCCGACGTATCCTGCCTTACAGCCTACGGTTGGGTAGGGTAGGGTAGTTAGAGACTTTTGATGGTTAGTTCTTTCAATAAATAATATAACATAGAAACACGATTGTAAAGCTTTTCTCATCAAAAGTCCAACCTTAATAATAATATGCTTTATTGTGCACCAAGGATATACATATAATTGAAACTGGAAAAACTGTTGGAGCTAAATGTTTCTATTGTCTGAACATTCCGTTCTTACTAACGGGCATAAAACGGTGACGCACAAAAGCTCTATATAAGATTAAAAAGTCTGGAATTCATTATTTTCTTTTTTTGTCGTTTCGAGCTGACTCGAGCAACAATACCCTGCGTGCTTTGAAAAGATTCATTTTAATTGCACCACAGAGTATAATTAATAGAGTGTATTGTAGTAAAAAACTTCAAAAGGTTTTAATTTAATTAATTAGGTATTTAATTTTTTTTAATATTCAGCTCGCCGTAATGATGTCGCCGTCCCCCTGGTTAAAAGCCGTGATGGCGACGACATTCAGCGAATTGGGGGTCCTGTAATAATGCTCCAGTAAAGTAATCTATTGCTCCTCTTGAAGAACCCAGGTTTGAAAGAGGAGGGAATCACGTGAACTTGCAGAACGTTGCAAGTTTTGAGGCTATCTATGACAGTAAAGGAGAACTGGATATATTCAGCCATAGAGTTATATATATTATCATTTCAGCTGTCAAATTTGACAAGTCTTTTTTTTGTGTGTGCCTAACTAAACCCCCGTTTCTGACACGTCTTTAGGCGTTGGTTTCTAATCCTTTCATTATTTATATCACATCGTCTGTACGTGTTTAAGCTGTGAATTGTTTGAAAGCATTATCTTAATAAGGCTAATTCAGTACCATACAATGAGTTTAAGATCTGAGGTTTGATTTCATTAATCTCCGCAATTGGTGAAAGTAGTTCCTGTATGTTTCTGTTAAACCATTTATGCGTATAGATGTCACAAAACTTTCTTCTTTCACTATGTTTAGACCGGCCATGTCATCTGAAATAATCTACTACCTTAAAGAAACCTACCACTACTTTCATGACCTTCACTTTTAAAACTCAGGTCATCGAGGTACAATTCAGGTCAAAGACTTCCGATGGCAAGTTAATTTGACACTGTTGAGAGACCTGACCTCTCGATTCTCATCAGCCAGACCGAGTTGGGTAGAAAGTGCAGAACCAGCTTACGGTTGTTGTCAAACATTTTTCTCGTTGTTTGCTTTCAGAGAGGACTGGCTAAGGTCCGAAGCCATACAGCCTAGCCTTTACAAAACTTGCTTGGTCTTCGTTAAGTCTAGTTCCAAATTCTATGACAAACCCCCAGAAAAGCTCCAGTAACTCACGGAAGTTTTCTATGGGCTCCAAGTTCTTACTTAACAGAGCTTAGTTAAAAAAAAAAGAAGTTGTTTTTTTTAAAGCGTAAGTATGCCAAACCACCAAACATAAATCTTTAATCAGGTTATACGTTCTCTATGGCCATCAAACCCCTTATAAAGCACTACGCTCGTCCTAGAAGCGCATCAGTTCCACGTTTCATCAACGGGACCGGTTTTTGTATCCGTGCATTTCTCTCGACTGGTCCCGCCTACATTTTAAGCCTTTAATTCCCATAATACAATTATCTTTGTAGCTGGTTCCGTAGCGTAGGCACCTATAATAAGAAACTTTTGAATCAGCGTATATCTAATAAAATGTGAGAGTATTGCAATTTAAACTAAATATATTTACTCACGAGGTTAGCTTTGGATTAAAAAGGATATAAAGATTACACACGACTTATAGAAAGCTTATTTAAAAAGTAAAAGCTCGTTCAACTCTCTCGTAATGACAAGCTAATCCGAAGTATTTACAGTAAGATATTTTTGCGATACGTAGGTACTCACTCAATAATATTAAAAATCAGTTGTCTGTAAAGTCGGTTTACTGACGATAGTTGAACGTGACAACTCAGCCTTAAATGGAACGCCTCAGAGCGAAGTAACGCCGCACACGTCGATGTTTTTTCGTGCGTGCAGCCGGCTCCATGGAATTATAAGACGTCACGTCAAAAAGAAATTGCGGTACAGGGATGACGTCATTGGCAACATAGGCAATGTCACATCTCAACCAAAATGGACTCCAGACAAATCCCACACGATGTTTATAATAGGAAAAAAAAGGTGTTTACAACCTAGTGCAGACCTCATAATCTAGTTGGAAGTATAAAGAAAACATACTTGTTGTGATTGGGCCAATTCTGACTCATTGGTTGTCTAACTCTGAACCACAAGACCTGTCTGCCCACGCAACGGCTGAGTAACAATTGAAGATGGTTGTCTGTTGTCTCCCAATGTTATTTCGTGTGTTTATTTTATTGAGCAGATGACGATTGTGTTTGCATACTAAAAGGTATGGAAGACAAGGTTCGGGGTATCCTACCGATTACCCGGGACTTCCAACCGTAGGCTGTTAGGTAGGGTACGTGTGGTTTTTAGTCGGCAGGAATCCGGCATAGCATCCATGTAGGATTTTCCTTACGTTAAAAAAGGTATGAAGACAAAATACTTACCTTCGAAAATAGATGCTAAAGTTTGAGAGAAGCTCTATCCTCTTTTAAAGTAAAAAGTGACAAGATTGCCGGGATTTTGGCGGCTTTTTGATAAGATGCAACGTTTCAGGTTTGTGTACTAAGTAGATATTTCAAGAGACTAATTATTATTTGTAGAGAAAATAAAATATAAAATAGTAACGCTATTTCAACGTACATTTAAAAAAAAGAAAAAGGATAAAATTTTGTCTATTCCTCTCTTCTCATACTCACAAAACAAATCAAGTTTTGTGATTGCTTTCATATAAAACATTGGTTTCTTTAAAAAAAAACATACCTACTTAATTATTTTTTTTAATAACGCTCAGACGTGACATGACATTCCAATCCAATTTTACTGTCTGTTTTTAGACCACTCAATCATCGAGATGGTTCCATAAAGCGTGCACAGCGGTGACTCGACGTTTCCAACAACCCTTAAAACGAAAGGGCTTGACGCGACACGGTCGGTCTCTAAATGAAAACCATTTTGAGGCAAATTAACTGGGACAAGAGTGTACTACAAAAATAGATCAGTTGCGTGTTTGATTTACTTACGTAAATGAAATCAAAACTACCTATCTACTGATTAGTGTTTTCCGCTTTCTCATCTGATCTCTTCAAAACTACCCACTGATTTCGGTTTTCCGCTCTCTCATCTGATGTCTCACCTCTCAAATTTCCTGGTTCAAAGTCCCTTGCTTGATTCCAGACACAACCTCCATTTGACTGGCTGCTTGGGGCAGCTGTGGTTTGGATAATTTTTTGGGTATGTTGGATGCGAATGCTTCTCACTCCTCAAAGCCTCTAGAGAGGCACCTGCACCAGTTTCTTCCGTTAGTCAACATGGACTGGAGTCGGTTCACGTCGGTTGAGTGACGGCCGGGTACTTATCAAACTCGGGCCGCCAGAATGGAAGTTCGACACCGAAACAACTCGACTATTAGTACTTCAAGCTTTCAGGTAAAACAGGCTTTAGGACGGAAATTAAATAATCCCCTATAAACAGTAGAAAGGAGGTTAATATTTCAGCTCTCTGTCAGCACATTTCACGACAAAAAAGCTCAAATGTCTCTCATTCATCACATTTTATAAACCCCAACATATCTTATTCATTTCGGAGTGAAGTTCAGTACAAAGCACATCAAAGTTGACAGAACCCAGTTTCTACTAATGTATTTCGGCCACAGATACACCCAGCGACACACCCTGAATGCACTGTGCAGTGTGTGACCTACTTAAAAGCCGGACATGTTTATATACTGTGTCTACAGGTATTTTATATTCAAATAAATTATCATCTTCCATTCCTTCGTTTAAAATCTTCTACTATTATAAAGTTCCACGAAGTAACGCCTAATTTTATTAGTTACGTTCTTCTTTTACTAGGCACTTCTGGAATTCCATTACAACGCGAGGTAAAAATTCGTTCATGAACTGAATTAAAACAGAATTCAATTAAAAAAAAAATACAGACGAATTGATAACCTCCTCCTTTTTTGGAAGTCGGTTAATAATGAAATAGGTACGAACGGAATGATGTTATAGTGAGGGTAGAACTATTCTGAAAGTTACACTCAGACTTGAAGCTAAGTGATAGGTAAGTATTAGAATGAGATAAATTTATAGTTAAACTAGCGGCCCGCTCCGGCTTCGTACGGGTATACAGTATTTCTCCACTATTTAATGGATGTTATTAAACATATCACCTTCCTCTTCAATCACTCTATCTATTAAAAAAACCGCATCATAAAAGTTTTAAAGATTTAAGCATACATAGGGATATAGGGACAGAGAAAGCGACTTTGTTTTATACTATGTTATGTAGTGATTTAGATAAATAAGGGGATAATATGATAGGTAAGCCTGAAGCTAAAGATGTGGGATAGTCAAGGAGTATTAGAAGGAAAAAAATAGAACGGACTTCATACAATTCCTTAAAAATAAAATTTACCTAGCACATTGTAATATGTATTTTGATTTATCCGATTTTATTCAACATCATATTGAAGTCGGTGCCAAGTAAGCCCATAGGTTTAGGTAGGTATTATTAATGGCACCAACTTCAATATTATATTGAATAAAATCGGATAAATCAAAATACATATTACAATGTGCTAGGTAAATTTTATTTTTAAGGAATTGTATGAAGTCGGTTCTATTTTTTATTTAAAATTTTTATTTTTTTATTTAAAGTGACGGGTGGACCGAAAAGTATTTCTATCTAGGTGTAAAGTTCTCATCAACACAAATCAATCAAGCCGAAACACAAGGTAACTGCTGTAAATCGTTAAGGAATTCCCTCGACTGTCTTTCGGTTCCATCATCAGATCGACTCCAGACCTTCATTAAATTTTAGTACATTAAAGAACTTAATCAAAAAGTTAACAAACGCACTAGTTGTCCCTACAATTTTCGGTGGTTGCCCTCGATTTCTCCTGGATCTCAGCATCAGATCCTGATACCCTGGATATGGGACCACCTCAGAAGTAGCCTCTTTCAAACAAAAAAAAGAATTTTCAAAATCCATCCATAATTGGCGCCGCTATCGCGTAACATACATACAAAAAAAAAAAAAAACAATGTACGAATTGAGAACCTCCTCCTTTTTTTGAAGTCGGTTAAAAAGCCTAGATTGTTCTAGAAATAAGTTAAAAATTTGCAAAAACGTAATAATAAAGCATAACCTTGACACGTATGTCATTATACTAACTGTTATAACTGGTCACGCAAACTGCTGTTAGTGTAATTAACGTCCATGTTCTAATGAACTTTATTAACATAGCAGCATAAAAGCGTAATTAGCGTTGTCACAACTTACAACAAAAGAAGGGTTTTTGTTTTTACTCTATGGAAGCGATAAAAATCATCTGGAGGCAGTAGAACAGATTGTGCTGAAGTTGTCATTATTATCGATGAAGCCCAAGAAAAGAAAAGTTCTTTAAGGTAAAATAAATAAATAATCCCCTACAGATTCGTGGAAGCGCTCGTGGCCCCGCGGACTCAGTGTTCTGTAAACGATCACTGCAGTTAGCAACTTTTACTATGGCCAGTCCTTGGATGGGTAACCATCCATTTGGCCACTTAGTGACATTTATTTGAGCGTTTCCGTGCTTCGGAAGGCACGTTAAGCCGTTGGTCCCGGTTGCCAGTGAAATCTGGTAAAATGGCAGTCGCTGACCTAAGTTGAAGGCCTTTATGGGGCGTGGGACGGCTTGAAAATTTTTAACAGCTGGCAGTCACAAACTGTCCCTTTTCATATTAACACGGCAATACGGCTCACCACTCACCACCTATTACGTGGGACAAAATCTTAAAGGTTAAATGTGGTCATCTAATATGCCTCTGCCTACCCTTTCGGGGAAAAAGGCGTGACTATATGTATGTATGTATGTACAAACTCGTGTTCACAGCATTTTACCACACGGGGTATTCCCATAGATTTAGTTAGAATGTTGAGAGTAGTTTTTCGATTGCGGTATCTTATGTACTTATTCGAGTATTATATTTTTTGCTCGATTAAACGTTCATTCTCACTCATTTTATCGATGTCTTAGTTTTATCTTACACATCATATAAAAAGTGGTTCATTAAATGCCATACCTAACGTCTTATATGGCACGTTCACCTGTTATGTGTGTATACTTCAGCAGAATGTAACTGTATGTGATAACTTAGCTTCTTACATTGTAATACACTGGTATGGATTACGGATGCGTTGTCAATTGGCACAGAAACGTGAACTGGTATAAGGGTAAGCCCTTGTTGGCTGCAAAGAGTACTCGTTAGTTTAAGTTCAGAGAGTACCTATACCTATATTTTTGGTTTATTAGAGAGAAAAAAGGTTTTAAAGATACATAACAGAAGTTTAAGTAATGATTTATATAAAAAGATTCCCAAGTGAGCCCTAGGTACCAAAAGCAATTTATGACTGTTGATTCATATTACAGACAAAAATAAGATACATAATTTCATAGTAAAGAACTAGATGTGACCGGTACAAAACTTGAAAAGTGTTTTTGTCTATGTACGATGATAATGGTAATTGTGAAATCTTTCTAAGCTTTCCCTCGTTCAAATATAACTAACTTATTCTACCTACATACAAATACACCTATCAGGAATGATTAAGCGGTCTTGAGTAGACATCATTAACGTATCTATCTTCTTACGAGGTAGGTATGCGTTGTGTACTTACAGTAAAAAATAAAACAAGCTTAATATCGTTTACCATTCCAACTAGAAAAGGAAAAAGCTATGTTCATTAGCTATGTTAAATGTTTTATTGATTGAAAACAATTTATCGAGTACTCGATCACAATACAAACACAGTGAGTCACGGCATTATTCACCACGAAGGCGAAAGTGTTGAGCGAAAGTGCTTGTCCGTTTTTGTGGAGCTTTACGTCTCGGTCAAGCGGAGCACGCTGATGAAAAGGTCGAATTTCACTGGCATTCGTTTTTTAAGCTTGTTCAACATCTTATTTAAATACATGAAAAGGAAATTGACTTATTAGGTACGTAAGGTACTTACGAAATAACATTGTCTACATCTACACTAATATTTTAAGAGGAATAATTTGTACTTTTGTATGTTTGTAATGAAAATTAATTAGAACTACTGTGCCGATTTCAAAAATTCTTTCACCATTGGAAAATTCACATTTACCCAGGGTAACATAGGCTATATTTTATTCCCGTGTTTCACAGGAACGGGAGCTCACGGTTGAATAGTCCAGTAAAACTAAGTGTTTTAAGGTTCAAAAGTTCCTATAATTCTAAAGTTGGTTTTTTTTTTTACAGTGTGTGAGGTAGGTATATATAGTGCTACTGTAGCGTTTTCTAACAGATCTGAGGTCGGGGCTAGGTATAGTTTAGGTATTTGTACGTCAATTCTATAACTGATAAGATATTGAATTAGAGATAAAAATCTTTGCGCTATGGTGTTAAGCTAATAATTGCCGATATATATTTACATTTTCTAACAATTTCACCCACGGGGTTACCCGTAAATTACAAGAAATGATTTTTAGGGCCTAGCTCAGTGACAAAAATATTACAGTCTATAAAACAAACGTATTGTAACGTGGAATTCATAAATAAATGCACGAAACTAAATTCTAACAAATTACTCCACATACTTTTTTGTTTTCATTAATCTTATCTTTTATAATCGATTACTGCTTAAATAAAATATTAGAGATATTAGAGTTTGTCGCTACTGTTCCTTAAATATCTAACAAGAATAATACAAAAAATTCTAACACATTAGTCAAGAAATATGTAATATAATAACAAAAACTTTAAATTGGCGCGAACATAATTCAAAATGGCGCGAGAGACATCGACGCGGCGGCGCGCAGCCGTGGTACGCATGCGCAGTCGACGGTCTCTCGTCGGTTATTATTATTCGATCGATCGATTCCGATTCCACTTGAGACTGCACAATGAAATGATAATGTTAGTCTATTGTTTACTAATTCCTTTACGATCTCAGTTCTTCAAATTGGCACGTATAGTAGCGATATCGACGCTGGAAAGGCTAATTGCATTAACGACCATTATATGAATTGTTCAGGAGAGGCATTTAAAGTTTCATATTTTGCAAAAAAAATCATAACTAATTAACCACTTGAGTAATCCCATTGTAAATCAGAATGGTTATTATAAAATAACGTTTACTATGAAATGTATATAAATAAAAAAAATGTAAGTATCCTCCTTCCTAATATATTGGAGATAATACAATGCACAACATAATTTTGGTAAGGTAAAAATGACTTAAGTTACTGTAACATCCTCATTGCGGTTCGCTAAAGACGTTTGAATGATCAAATAGCTGTATAAAACGAACTAGATAAATGTTTTATATTCTGTTCAGCATAGTTTCACATCAAAGTAAAATGTTTTATCGGGCTGAATCAAGTCAAACGATGACAGCCAGATTATCTTATCCGGCATTAAACGTTAAGTCACTCCTAGACTTTTAGTATTATCTCCCAATATGAATGACTTATGGAAGTGATCGGTAAAATAATCTTCAAATTACATTATATTTTTATACTGATTTTTCTTAAAAATCAAGAGCGTAACTTTATGGATTATCATAAAAATAAAACTACACGATTCTGAAATGAATCCCTGTTATTAAAATGGAAAAGCATTATTTTGTGCGTGTAACACCACACAATCGGTTTCCCCAGACTTCCCCTAAAGATGAGTATGAGTATTCCAGTAGTTTTCACGGCGTCTGGTCAAATTCTCGTTTATTAACAGGATCGTACTATCTGACCCATCCAGATACTGGAAATTTTCTTGGTTTTTTCTTGTCGTACCCATAATCTTAGATCTGCTAATTGAAATTATTTTATACTCAGCCATAAGTTGAGACTGGTCTCCAGCAGGAGCATATCGGTCGTGAGGGGTAATCCATCACTCTTAACCAGTACTGTCAAGTACTATTCAGGCTACAATGTCCTGTAATTATCTCGTTAACTAGCCTCATATTTCCTCTTGTTAGCTTTGACTATCTCATTCCCGTTGAAAATCTCAATCTAAGATTAAACTTCTCGTTGTCATTATGCTCCTGCTGATAACGCTCTTGGTGATTTTATGAGCGATGGGAAGTTCAGTCTTAGGTTCAACCAAGCATTCATCTGGTCCCTCTGGGGCTAGATTATCTACTGTTTCGTCACCCGAAATTCCCTAGGTTCCAGGTACCCAATCTATGTACGTATACTTCGGTCTTTTCCTCCAACATGTCAAGTGACTTTCTATATTCCTTCACGATTGCTGATGTTATTATTTTCTTACTTAAATTTCAATGCCACTTCACTGTCGCTGTATATGGTTGCCTTTCCTGAGTTTGTTTGGTAGTAAATTATTTGCGCGCTCTCAGTGATTGCGGTGATTTCACACATTGACACTATTACTTTTATTATTTGGACCACTTCCAGAGCGTTGTTGTTCAGTCTATCTGGTTCAGCACTGCTTTGCATTATCTTAATTTAGGTTCGTCTCTTTGCTTTACACATAGTGCCAGAGCCTTCTTCAGAGAGAACAAAGAGTTCCCCAAAGTCGGAATATACCTATGTGTATATTATTATGAGCATCCTCTTAATTTCATTATTATTCGTCTTATTACCAGACATCACATAAGTAGCGATAGGTATCCTCCCTTACTCACGTGTATCGTGCAAGTTACGGCTGCCATCTCTGACTCCATCAGCCGGTGTCTCAGCATTTTCTGTTTCACCCATTTTTATGTCTTTGTCACTTTTTTCGCAGTTTAGGGTAGTTTCTATTAATACCGGAGAATTGAAGATTCCTTGACGTCAAAGAAGTACCCTAACGCGAACTGCTTTGGTATTATGCCTAACAGCCTACGGTTGGGAGCCCCGGGTAAGCCCTCGAAAGGATACCCCAGGACTCCCAACAAATCTACGGCTACCACTGCGGCCTCATTTAGGGGGCGGGGGGTTTGAGTGCTATCCCGCATCTTTGGCGGCGTGCATGAATCCCTCACATTACGCTGTCGTCTAGGGCCTGCTTCTGTAAGGACGGTGAGCAAGCAAAGAGGCAGCGCAGTCCCACTTACTCCCGCTGGAGATCATGGCTCGTACCATCGTCTCCAGCAAGAGAGTGTCCACGTCCAGACCTGCCACGAGGACCTGGCGCTATTGCGCCCACACCGTGCATTCCACCAATGTGTAAAGCGCTGTGTCCTCGCTGCGCTCCTTGCAGTGCTGGCACTCGGCCGTGGTTTTCCGGTGTATTCGCCACAGATACTTACCGAAGCTCCCGTGGCCGGTAAGTATCTGTGACAACCGGCAGGAGAGAGCACCATGGCTCTTCTCCAGCAACTTGTCCATGACCGGTCTGACCGCCGCGATTGCGGCGAATCCCCCTTCGGTTGCTCAAGTCGCACCTTCCAGGTCTCCATGGTTTCCTGGTGGAGCTGGGACCGCTGAGCCTCGATTTCTCGAGACGCAGGCCTGTGGCCCCGCTCCAGCGCCTCCTTGCGCCATTTGGTCCGGCTGTTTTGCAGGGCTAGAAAGACTGGATATTGCATCGTAGGTGTTCTACTTTAATGATTGCGGTTTTTTATATTAACCAGATCGTAAGACGCTACGCTATGTTTGCAGATGTTAACCTTAAAAACGTCTTATAGGTCTTGCTGCGTGTGGCTGCTTTTTAGCCCCACGAAGAACGTCCGCAATCTACTTTCATTTCTGTATTCGTCTTTGAATGTGTTTATTTCTTCTTATCTTTATATTGTTTGTTATTTTTCTTTGAACACATCTATGGTATTTATGAACAGATTCAGTGGACCGTTTGTGATAAAGATACACATACTGACCATATGCCGAAATATCAAATATTCTCAATAACACATGGAAAATATCCCGTTAGCTGCAATACTAATAAATGTACTTTTATAATTTAATCAATTTTTGTAACGTGTGAAGTGAAGTGACGCAAATTTGGAATTCAATAAGTAGGTTTTCGCATTTGTGCAAATATCGGCTGCAGATATTCGCCTTCGCAAATGTCCAGAAATTAGCATTCGTTATAATCGTGGAAGATGACACCCGTCAATTATGACTAGTGACAATGGGTGTAGTCTCCCAGTTTTATACCGTATAGGTGGCTGAAGTACCCACAGAACGTTTGGCTCTTAGCTAACAGCCGCGGTCTAACTGCAAACGACGACCTTGACGTATAGTCTAACCGCCAGTGTTTTATATTTGTCTTTCTTTTTTGGTGGTTTTATCACACTAATAAAATGAATTTTGCATTAAGCAGAGTAGCTTATGTGCTCTAAACACATCAAAATAAATTCAGGTAAAATTGTGTTATCGACCAATTTATTAGTAAGGGCCATCGACAAAATTGGTTTAACGTCCTAATTTTTACAATTAGAAGGAAGGTAAAAGGCTTTATACGACAATAAACTAAAATTTATTGACCAGTAAATTGACTTATTTTGAAATTCTATAATAATTACCAACCACTAAAATGTTTTATGCCGTGAAAATTTCTAAAAATGGTATGGCTAAATGTTTTAAAATAATGATTTTTTAAATCATGTGCAGGCTAAATGACTTATCAGTATTTAGCTGCTGTCATGGGCGCTTTATGAACCAAAATCAAAAATTGAGTGGATTTAAAACACAAAAATATACTAAAATATCGAAAATCACCGGTGTCTGAACGACCACCAAAGTGCTCAGATTAGACCATTCGAAAGAGAAAAATCAGGCGATTCTAACGATATATATAACTCATATTCGACCAAATTGGCTGTTAATGCAGTTTGCCTTTCCAGCGTCTCAACAGTAAAATAAAGTCGGGCTAAGAGACACTATACTTAAGAGATACTTGATACTAGGAGTAGTCCAATTTCGGCATTAGTAGACAAGTTATCCCTGAAATTTTCCCAAGCATAGCATAGTCAGATGACAACTAGTTTTAAAAAATTGTTTATTAGAATAATAATTCGAAAGAATCAAGACTGGACTGTTAAATATAAAACACCACGCCGCAAAAAAGTTTAACCAGGTAAGTATCTTCTGTTGTCATAAAACCTATTTTTCACGCATAATGACCGTCTCAAGTGGAAAGGAAAATCGGAAAATCAAACAACAACGCAGAGTTAAAGTGGGGGCAATAAATTCCCAATACGCACTTGATGGCAAATGGAAATTTTATTCCCAATTGCCACCTGGTAGCAATCTATGTGTAGGTAGGCGAATGGGAAGATACCGTTGATGTCAGTTTTCCAGTGGGATAGATAGTAATAGTTTTTAAAGTCGTCAATTTTGTACGGAACACTTAGTGCGTGAGTCCCAGTCGCACTTGACTGTTTTATTACTAGAAAGTTAAAATATTTGTGGTCACCTGACCGCTGCGCCACAAGCTGCGCCTAGCAGTTAATTAGTTACACCACTGCAACGTCATTATAAAAACAAACAATTTATTATGTAAATAGTTTGCATAAAATTTTACTGGTTCTTATAATAGTTTCATCGCATATTTTTTAAATTCTACTAACAAAGTGTACAAAATTGTAACAGTGTGCGGCGTGAAAAGAAACGGGCGGCGCGCAACAATACGATACCTACTTAGACGATACGACTGGGTTATACTTGATCCTAGCGACTGGCACTGCGAACCCCCTCCCTACCCGCGCAGACTGCGGGGATAATATTTTATAGAAAACTCTTTTTATTTTTTAATTCACTGACTAATGTGTTAGAATTTTTTGTATTATTCTTGTTAGATATTTAAGGAACAGTAGCAACAAACTCTAATATCTCTAATATTTTATTTAAGCAGTAATCGATTATAAGAGATAAGATTAATGAAAACAAAAAAGTATGTGGAGTAATATGTTAGAATTTCGTTTCGTGCATTTATTTATGAATTCCACGTTACAATACGTTTGTTTTATAGACTGTAATATTTTTGTCACTGAGCTAGGCCCTAAAATCATTTCTTGTAATTTACGGGTAAACCCGTGGGTGAAATTGTTAGAAAATGTAAATATATATCGGCAATTATTAGCTTAACACCATAGCGCAAAGATTTTTATCTCTAATTCAATATCCTTTCAGTTATAGAATTGACGTACAAATACCTAAACTATACCTAGCCCCGACCTCAGATCTGTTAGAAAACGCTACAGTAGCATTATATATACCTACCTCACACACTGTAAAAAAAAAAACCAACTTTAGAATTATAGGAACTTTATAACTTTCTCGTACCGGACTATGAAACCGCGTGACGTCTGCTAGTTACAAATAAACAAGAAATCCTACAGGTATTGCGCCTGTCATTAAGTTGATTGATCTGTGCGTGCTTGATGGAAAGTAATTACAAAATAATAATCGTGGCAAGAAATGTTAAGTATAGCGCCAGCAGTCCGATGTAGTTCAACACGACTTGATCACACTGTCTGTCAAAGTTACTAGTGGCAAGTTGACAGTTTAAAGCTAGAATTGGAGTCAGGCTCCTATTCTCGATCATACGACTTGAAAGCGTGGAAGGAAATTAAACGGTGAAATAGGTATCTTTTGTTTCTTGTTTTGACATTTCTCCGCAAACGTATCTTTGTCACAAATTGTTGGGCTCAGTAATAAGAAGATTTTTCTCACTCTTACTGCTGTAGGCTTATTAGATAAAACTAAATCCCAAAGTCATGTCTACATAAACATTTTTTACTGGAACTTCACCAACAAGAATTTTAATGAAACCAAAAATAAACATTTTCGCATTATTAGTGGCGAACAATAGAATTCAAATAAGTAACGAAAACAAATTAAAGAAATAGTTTCCTGTTTTTTTGGAAGTTAGGTAGTTCTATTTCAGTAGATCCTTTGTCATAATTTAACGTATTTTTTCAATCTTAGAACTTATAATGGCAAAGAGAAAGGGCTAAAGCAATGAAAGCTCTTATTATGGTTCGCAATATCCATTTATCAAGTTCATCTGATGACTGGTAGATAACTTGTTGTTATTGAGACATGGCGTTATTTAGAGAAAGTAATTTAACAGAAGCGTAACCATTAATCGTTTCGCTATCTATAGGCTAGTACCTACCTATAATTGCACTAATTATTCGAACACTTGTAGGTGCTTGTAGCATGCATCATTCTAGCAGGTATATAGGTAGTTCTGTTGAATTCTTACAAACCAAAACCACTCCCTGCTCCTGAACCTGGTGGCCATAAGCAGTGGAGCACCATGTAATGTGGTTTTTCATCCTTACATCTCTTTTACATCCTTACATTCTTTTTTACTCCTTTTTTACATTATTATATCCTTCCGAGGGCTTACCCGGGGCTCCTGCCCCTTCCACCTCCCTCGGAAGGATGTCCCCCAGGACATAAATGGCCACGCTAGGTAAATTTTGACACATATAGGCACGCAATTTTTCGACTGGGCCAGATTGCGACTGTTACATTTTACAAATAGAACATGAACGAGGCCTTCATCTTGGTTTATCTTAACTACCATGACAGTCGGATTCAACTAGAGATTTCGCCGACCTCTGAACCTAGAACGATAAATTCGGATCAGAGCACGTCTGAATTAAGTAGGTAATATCATTTTCGTATCGACAAATGCGGTGAAGATCAAAAACATACCTACCAAAAAAACAACATTAACATTAATGCCGGGGCCACATTAAAGAAAACGTCAATGCCCATCATCGCGATAAATATTGCGCTAATTATGGCGTTAATTCTTAACGTCACCATTTGAGTAGTGTGGCCGCTTCAACGTAATAATTCTCGCGTGAATGCCCATTCTTGGCGTTAAAATTGACGTTAAGTGTGACCGAATTAAATTTTACAATAATACCTTAGCTCCTTAAAAATATACTGAAATGTATCTATATATAATACTGGCACAGAGAAAATATACCGATAAAAATACCGATTATCAAAACGTGTTTATTCTTTAATTTACTACCTTATTTTTATAAAAGAAGAACCTAGAATTTACATTTAACATTTTATTTGAAGGATTGAATTCAACGTCCTTCACCTGCAACACGCTTCGTAAAAAAAATTACCGAATGTTATTACAACAAACCCTACAAAGAAAAAAATCATTGCGATGAGGAATTGGGTTTTTATTTTTTCAGGTCCTTAGCGAGCTCCGGGGGAACCTCCCATCTTGCTCCCCCGAGGAGAGCCGCCGAACCATAGTAGACCGAACGGTTCTCGACGGGAATAATCTTTGGAAATTCTTTGGCTTTTTCCCGGCTTTCCGGATTCCCGGCTATAGGGAGGAGGAATACCACCAGGTTTAATGGGTAGGACGGCCCCGTTCCGGGACCGGGAGCCCCACACCCAGCTGTTTTACATGATAATTTTGCAATCCAATATGGCCGCCGCGCCGAAATCACAAAATTTCATGATGGGTATCGTTTAAGAGGGTTTTTGGTATGCTGAGTACGAATTTCGGGTTAATTTAGAGATCCAATATAACCGCCGCGCCGAAATCACAAAATTTCATGATGGGTATCGTTTAAGGGGTTTTTTGGTATGCTGAATACGAATTTCGGGTTAATTTAGAGATCCAATATGGCCGCCGCGCCGTTATCACTAAATTTCATGATGGGTATCGTTTAAGGGGTTTTTTGATATGCTGAGTACGAATTTCGGGTCAATTTAGAGATCCAATATGGCCACCGCGCCGTTATCACAAAATTTCACGATGGGTATCGTTTAAGGGGTTTTTTGGTAGGCTGAGTACGAATTTAAGGTCAATTTTGCAATCCAAGATGGCCGCCGCGCCACCGTTGTAAAATTTCATGTTGGATACCGTTTAAGGGGTTTTTTGATATGCTGAGTACGAATTTCGGGTCAATTTAGAGATCCAATATGGCCGCCGCGCCGTTATCACAAAATTTCATGATGGGTAACGTTTAAGGGGTTTTTTGGTAGGCTGAGTACGAATTTAAGGTCAATTTTGCAATCCAAGATGGCCGCCTTACACCTTTGTAAAATTTCATGCTGTATATCGTATGAAAGGTTTTTTGGTATGCTGAGTACAAATTTCAGGTTAACGTTTGCCATCCAAAATGGCCGCCGTGCCACTGTTGTGAAATTTCATGTTGTATATAGTTTATGGGGTTTTTTTGTATGCTAAATTCGAATTTTAGGTAAATTTTGCTATCCAATATGGCTGCCTCGCCACCGTTGTAAAATTTCATGGAGCATATCGTATAAATGGAATTTTGATATGCTGAGTACGAATTTAGGGTTAATTTTGCAAAATTATCTTGAAATTCGTACTCAGCATACCAAAAAACCCCTTAAACGATACCTATCATGAAATTTTGTGATTTCGGCTCGGCGGTCATATTGGATTGCAAAAATTATCATAAAATTCGTACTCAGCATACCGAAGAACCCATAACCATACCAAAGAATTGTGCACTTTTTAACACCTTCGTTGCGCATTTACTTAAGTAACCCCAAGGTTTGCTGGAAGAAAACTCAATTATGAGTTAAGCTCGCCTTTGTACAGCGTAATATTTGTACTGTATTTTGTGTTTATATTTCTATTATATTTTGATGTGCAATAAAGAATAAAAAAAAAAAAAAAAAAAGAACCCCTTAAACGATACCCATCATGAAATTTTGTTATAATGGCGCGGCGGCCATATTGGATCTCTAAATTGACCCGAAATTCGTACTCAGCATATCAAAAAACCCCTTAAACGATACCCATTATGAAATTTTGTGATTTTGGCTCGGCGGCCATATTGGATTGCAAAAATTATCATAAAATTCGTACTCAGCATACCGAAGAACCCCTTAAACGATACCCATCATGAAATTTTGTTATAATGGCGCGGCGGCCATATTGGATCTCTAAATTGACCCGAAATTCGTACTCAGCATATCAAAAAACCCCTTAAACGATACCCATCATGAAATTTTGTGATAACGGCGCGGCGGCCATATTGGATCCCTTAATTAACCCGAAATTCGTATTCAGCATACTAAAAAACCCCTTAAACGATACCCATCATGAAATTTTGTGAATTCGGCGCGGCGGCCATATTGGATCTCTAAATTAACCTGAAATTCGTAGTCAGCATACCAAAAAACCCCTTAAACGATACCTATCATGAAATTTTGTAATAGTGGCGCGGCGGCCATTTTGGATTGCAAAATTATCATAAATTTCGTACTCAGCATACCAAAAAACCCCTTAAACGATACCCATCATGAAATTTTGTGATTTCGGCGCGGCGGCCATATTGGATCTCTAAATTAACCCGAAATTCGTTCTCAGCATACCAAAAACTCCCTTAACCCTTAATAGCCTAATTTAATAGCCTAATTTACTGAATGCCTGAAGTATCAAAATTGATACTCACAAAAATAGCACTAGTTTCTTCAAGTAAAACATGTACTCGCAAAAAATAATTATATCTTAGCAAAAATAAGATATTAACTTACCTCAAAAGTATTTATATTCTACAGAAAAAGAAAATACATCAAATTTGTATTCAACAAAACTTCTAGTAAAATGTGTTTACTTGTTCACTTTTTGTTCACTTTGCCGCGCAAGTAGGTAATATGTCGTAGGTAGATAAAATAAAACAATAATGACATGTATTTTTTTTTAAATTTCGTTGGTAAGAATATTATACAACAGTAAAATACGTACAGCCAACCTATAAAAAAACTAATAGTAATGTGAACATTTGGTTTAAAAGATTGGTATCAAAATTGAAACTCTAGGCTATAGATTGGTATCAAAATTGAAACTCTAGGCTATATTAAGGGTTAAACGATACCCATCATGAAATTTTGTGATTTCGGCGCGGCGGCCATATTGGATTGCAAAATTATCATGTAGTCACACAGAGATAGATTATAGTCTGAAATGATACAAGTTTTATCCCGGGAATAAGTTCCCATGAGACGCGGAGAAGAGAACAAAATTTCACGCAGGCGAAGCTGCGGGCATCAGCTAGTCTATAATAAATGTTACATTACACGCGAATGCTCGTGTCGGTCAGGGAGGTAGCATCGTAACGTAATGCTCGAGTCGAATCTATAAATGTTACATTACACGCGAACGCTCGTCGGTCAGGGAGGCAGGCCGTAACGTAATGCTCAAAGTCGAATCTAATTTGTTACATTACAGGCGAATGCTCCCGGTGAGGGAGCACCTTTACCCTAACCTTTTATTCAAAATATACCCAAAAATACTGACTTTTACCAATATACCCATTAATATACTGATATCGAAAAAAGTCAATAATATATACTTACCGAAAAGGTATTAAAATACTGAAAACGGTCACACTCTCACGGTGCGCACTGACACACGTAGTGTGGCCGCTTCAACGTAAAAATTCTCGCGTTAATCTCTTTGATGTGCCGCCACTTGAGCTATCGCCTAAAGTCAAACGGCAATGTGAATGCCGTTGTCGAATTATCGCGATAATTCGGTGGCTACACTAACGTTTAACGTTCATCAACGCCATTATTAATGGCATTTCCCCTTAGTGTGGCCCGAACATAAGAGTTTTCAAAATACAATTCGATTGAAAAGCCTTGCTGCCACTGAGCAAAATGAAAGCATCAGATGCATGCATAACAATGTGCCAGCCATGCAGTCAGGAATGTCCTTCATTGGGGGTTACTGGATGACGTCATGTGCGAATGACGTAACCGTACTTTGTTCGTGACATTGTGGTACGAGAGAAAAGGACGGCGAGCTTTTATTTTGTGCAAGCTTTGATAGCAAACCGACTCTTTTTCTATAATTTTAATCAAATTGACATAGGTACCTAGTCATTTTGTAATTTCAAATTACAAGCTTTGATAGCAAACCGACTCTTTTTCTACAATTTTAATAAAATTGACATAGTCATTTTGTAATTTTTAAATTACACTTAATGATAGATATTTAACATTTATCTTAAAAAAATGTTTGTCTCAATGTTCGTTTCGGCTTATATCTGAAACGATTGGACCGTTTTTAGCGGTACTTTGACTGGCAGATAGGAGTGAAATTCATCTTCGTTCGTTGTCTTGAAAATTCAATGGAATACTTACTTAATACTAAGATATGTGTAGGGTACTACCACATCACCGAGGCAGCTCTTCATTACATTTCCCTAACTAATCTATACTAATATTATAAAGAGGAAATATTTGTTTTTTTGTTTGTTTGTAACGAATAGGCTCCGGAACTACTGGACCGATTTGAAAAATTCTTGCACTGTTGGGAAGCTACACTCTTTGCGGTGAATATAGGCTATATTTTATTCCCGTATTCCCACGGGAACGGGAACTACGCGGGTGAAACCGCGTGACGTCCGCTAGTACATAATATCTATTCAACGAAAGAGCGTTGTGCTTTTCACAACTATACATAACATTATTCACTACACAACCAAAGTCACTAACCGCACAAATTCAAAAAGATCACGTGTGCAATGCGTGCAGAATATTAAAACCAGCTTCAAATTTATTTTGTTGCATAAAAAATTTAAAGGTGACCCGAACTAACATTGAGAACAAGAAAAGCTCTTAAACGAAACACATAAATAACTCCAAACTGCCAGCACTGTTTTTCTTTCGAAATAAACTTAGGAAGGCTGCAGACATAACAATAAATTCATAACATACCCTAGAGTAAGTTAGTCATGAATTTACTTATTTCAATCTCACTTTGACTTGCACGATGTGAATTTCAATGTGGACTTCTGTATTCAGATCTTTCTTTCTCTAGTTCTCTCTCTTAGTTTTTTTTTTGTCACGTATAGGTGGTGACTACCCGCTGTTTTTTTTGAATGCCTAAGTAAGCAGTTTGGAACTTCTAATTGGCCGGGATTCGGTTTTTGAACGGCTTGGAACGGCTCGCAAAATGAAATAGATACCACAATTTACGTGACAATTTATTTTGGGATCTGCCACTCTCATTCGGGGACCAGTCACACCAAAAGATGCCTAAAACAATGGTCGTATACAGAACCCTCATCGGGGCTATGAGCTTACTTTAATGTAAGATTAAAATACTTAATATTGCGTCAAGAGATGCTAATGGCAGCATAACGGCAACGCCATCGACACCATGTGGTCGGGACTGTTTTATGTAAAACATGTGGTAAATAAAAATAGGAAAAAATGTCACATCCTCTTCTGATGTGTGATGAACTGTGATGTGATGGACTAAGTAGAAACTTCTAAACAGATTGTGAGTAAAATTCATGATTATTTTAGTAAGTATGGCTATTGGACCCCCAATGCCATACTTGACTATTCCTAATATGAATGAATAGTCCTAATATATAAGATAATCTTTTTTGAAAAGCAATTATAGGTACCTAGTATGCAAACTAATCATAAAATTTTAAATGGTGCCTATGTCGCCCGATTAAAAAATCAGGCCAAGAAAACCTAAAATAATGCCTATAGCCGAATGGAGAACTAAATAAATCAAGCTCAAAGTTAAGACAAGGAAATTGCTCTGTAACAAATAAGCTCAAAATAAGGTTGTATACTTTTTATAGCGGTTCACGTTGCTTTTACGAGTGCCTGATAAGTGGTCTAGAAGAAACTCTTGGCATAGTTTTATGTTACCCTAAGCTTTTGTTATTGAAAATGAGAACCGTCTCCACTATTGCCACAACACGTGTTTGACCTACTTTTATACGACGTACCTACCTACATTAAACTTTAGTCTTAAAAAAGATGGTAACTAATGCGTCATCATTACCATATTTTATGGCATTTGTTTGTTTTTGACTATTTTATTGACCATAGCCATAAAGCACCGCTCTATTTTCAATAATATTTTTGTGTCAAAACTCGTAGCAATAAAATAATATTTGGGCGGTTTTCTCGAACATATGGGTCCAACGTAAATATTGAAATGAATAAATACCTATTGATGGTTATATTTATAACTAACTCCGGTACGGACGATATGTGAATTTGTTAATCTTGAATGTTTTTTTTTATATCTACTTAAGTATATAAAAATAAGTCGGGTTTTCCTTCCTGACGCTATAACTCCAGAACGCACGAACCGATTTCCACGGTTTTGCATTCGTTGGAAAGGTCTCGGGCTCCGTAAGGTTTATAGCAAAGAAAATTAACGAAATCCTATCCTACTAATATTATAAATGTGAAAGTTTGTGAAGATGTTTGGATGTTTGGATGTTTGGATGTTTGTTACTCAATCACGCTCTAACAGCTGAATGGATCTGGCTGAAATTTGGTACAGGGATAGAGTATGGTCTGGAATAACACATAGGCTACTTTTTATCCCGGGAAAATAGTCCCACGGGAAGCGGGAACGGGAACCAAATTTCACGCGGGCGAAGCCGCGCGCATCAGCTAGTGTTACATAAAACGAAGCCATCTGGTGGCGAAACGGAGTTCGCGGGGTTTGCTAGTATATAATACCTAATAATAGTAAATAAATATTCACGGACATTTCACACAATGAATGTGTAGCTATCCCTGTGGATTGTATTGTTATAGTAAGTATTATTGGGACACAAATTTTAAATATGGAAAAAGAATTGGTTTCGAGCAGGATTTGAACCTGCGTCTTCTCGCATACCTTAACCACTTGGCCACCGAAACCCACTCGGAACCAACCAAATTTTCCACCTAGTATACTTAAGAAGACGTTTTTTTTGTAGCTACTTACAGCCTAATTTTGAGCTTATTTGTTACAGAGCAATTTCCTTGTCTTAACTTTGGGCTGGTTTTATTTAGTTGTCTCATTCGGCTATAAGCATCATTCTAGGTGTTTTTGGCCTGATTTTTCAAGTAGGCGTGTTTTTTTGTAACTACTAACCTAGGAAAAACAATCAATCAATGTGATCCTGTTTCCCAGTAAGTAATGTGGGCAAAGGTGCCGCGGTGTGGATCATTACAAGTATGATCCTGGACATTGAAAATTTTAGTTTGGATACAGCACTATTAAAACAAAATATTTTTTTGAATGCCCGATGACGGCACTAGGCGTGTCCCTACGTTGTTTTTTTAATAATTATGTGGGATCAACAAAACTATATGTATGTCATTCTCTGCCTAACCCCTCGGGGATATAGGCGTGATTATATCTTTGTAAGTATAAATAATAATTTGCTATTCTATCTAATACAATGGAAAGCATACTCAAAGTAAATTAAATGTAAAGGGTGCGGCTTCGAAGTACTTATAATTGTATCTGGGCATCACGAAAACTGAATAACACAGGTAGGGCAGGCTTGGGCTTGTACAACACATCATAATACATTTATAGAACTACCAATCTTCCCACGATAGAGCTCACCTACTCGCCTTAAACGACCCCGGTAATTACTACGGTACAAATTAAAAGCTTCATTTATAGGACCGTGAGTAGTGAGTGCGTGTGGGTATTTAATATCCAGTCGGGAGTTAGTACTCCCGACGAATAGTTAAAAAAAAATGCGCGAACGGGTAGTCCCATTCGCGCTAAGTTTGCCGATCGCCTCCTCTACTACAGTCTCTACGCCAGCGGCAAACTTAGTGCCCACGGGTTGTAATTATGTATTAATAACATTTGTATAGGTAGGTACCTATATTATTTAATAATTTAAATAAAAAATATCCCGGTAAATAAATTTTGTTTTAGTTTTAAACTTTTAATCAATTAGGTCCTTTGGAAATATTTCTATGTTTTTACCAAGTTGATACACAGCGCCCTCCCCCTCCAATCTTCAGGGGCGCTTGACAAGGTCTTCCGCAGCGTCATGACTGTAGACTTCTTGATAATTGGAAAGTACACCCAAGAGTCATAGTTAAGTATCTACTACCCGTTCGCTCTAAATTTACCGGTCGCCTCCCCTACTTCGCGTCTACGTCAGCGTAAAATAATAATATTTTTATTGAGTCATTACTGCGTGCGACAAAGTTCACGAAAAGTTGCCTTACATTAAAGCAAGTATGTACCTATTACGAATATTACGATGTAACTACCTAAGTATTAATACTATAATCATGTCATTCGTTATTAAACTGTCATAAAGCTAACTTTACGTTTATCTACTTCTCTACCAGAAGCTTTCAGTAGCTAGATATTTTGTTGGCTAGACGGAGCGTTTTGTGTAAAAATGCCTTTTTATTTACATTTGTTTATAAATTAAAATTCTAAAATCAAAAAATATAAGGTAGAAAATAATTCTGATAATTTTTAATCCTACTACCGACGTGCCGTGGTTTCAAATTCACACGGTGCATTAATCGCCCTAGTTTCGGAAGATGACAATTGTCCCAATAAATCCCATGACAAACGGTCGGTAAACAATAGCGCGTATCAGACTGTAACGACATAAATATATTCAATATTCGATCCTCGTGAACAATGAAGATCACCATACAGTTGTCGCTGCAACGGAACATGGTCGCAGCTGTCACGCTCAGTTTGCTATACAAATGTGAAATTAAAAGGCAACGTCATCATAGAAGTGTTGTTTTGCAAAAACAACGCCTTTTAACAAGAATACACCAAGTATTCTATCGACTGCTGTAATTGTGAGTGACATGTAGATAATTAGAGCTAATTCTAAAATTTTGGATGACCTATTTTTAGATCTAACTCAAAAAATTCCAATTCGAATTTAAAAAAAATAAAATTCAATATCATTTGTTTTTTCAATATTCAAATAGAATTTTGGTTTGAAGTATGAGGGATAATTTTTTTAAACCGTGCCAGTTTAACGAGGGGTATTAAAAGTTTAACCGATGCCTGCCTGTCGGGCTATGATAGCTCCCAAAAAGATGGGCTACATTAGATGCGGATTTTTCATTTTCGAAATTCAAAATTGACGAGATAGTTCTTTCTTAGCAATTAAATTTTAAACATCATCAGGTTCCTTCTTAGCTGGCAGGGCGTGTGTAGCGTCTCTGGTGTTGCAAAAGTCTATAGTCTACGGTCACCAACCACCAGGTGGGTCGTAACCATGTCCGCCACCTTGTAATATAAAAAAACATGAACAATGTCTTAAACGTCTTGAATAAAAAAAACAATCGTCACCCAATAGATAAGTACTATACCTAATTCTAGCTGTGGTCTCATCGACTTGTCTTGTTCAGTTGTTCGTATATGACATACAACTATGATTGTTGGATCCACTTTGCATAAGAAACCTGTATAATAATGTTACGCTATTCGTACCGGTTTTGTTAAAAAGTTATCATCATCCGTTCGAAATACATAGAATTATAACACATTTTAGCCTTAATATATGCCTTACATTACAATCGTTTTCATTCAGATACTAAGTATTGCCAAGAGAATATGATATAAATTTCTGCAATGAGAAATTAAATGCATTGACAACGTCAATAGCAAACAAGTGGCTGGCCTTGTTGTTATCATAATCTATTTAAATTCATGTTTATTGTAGGGTAGGTATGTTACAGCAGAAAAAAAAGTCATTTCAACTCGATTCTCGAACAAACAAGCCGATTTCTTGTTTTAAATGATTGCTGGCACCATTTTAAATACAACTGTGTAAATATGACTTCACATCTTAGCTAAGCTTCTATCTCGCATCATGTATGAATCAAAGGTTTACTAGATGCCAAAAATATGCTTCAGTTCCTATATTTGGTAGGCTAAAAATATATAAATTGTACATGTACATAGATGCATTGCATCATTGTTTATTTGGAGATTCGACAGGAGTGAATCGCAAATGAGTAAACGTATGCCTGCTGGGAAGATAGTGAACACATCATCTAGAAAAACAAACACAAAATTGTCCATAAAAAAATATAAACCTCTATATTTCCAGCGACGATATAATATCTGGAATCTGAACCACGATTTCAAATGTCAAATACACTGTAAGATTCTTTGAAAATGAGAAAAGGAATGAGGAAAAACTGTCTGCCGCCTACATAAGATCAGATACAGCACATGTTTGTCATAACATCGAGTGAATTCAATAGCAAAGCTTTACCTATACCTAGGTATTTGTAGTTCTTAGCACATAAGTCATAATATCCGTTCTATGATTAAACTGCAATACTAACGCGTTTCCGTAGGTTACTCTACAAAGTGCACGTCTAATAATGTGTTTAGTACCTAGCGATAATAAAGACAGATTTGTAAATTACACTTGGGGCCTAATAATTCATCATCATAAAAAATATATTTTAGTTACTTTGATATTATAATGTCACTAAAAACTTTTCGATGTTAAATCTGGATCAATCCATAAAATCAGATTTCATAGATTGATTTGATTCCAGCACTGAACAGTTCTGGACGGCAGCCTCCACAGATTTTGTAATAGCAGTGTGCTAGCCAATCCTCTTGCGTATCCAGCGTTCTGCGCCATTTGCATCCAGACTACCTGCTACCTAATCTAGATCGTCAATACATCTAGCTGGGGGGGCACCGGACGTTTGCCGTGAATTGGATGGAACGACGTTTTGGATTCTAAGGCTATTTGGATTGGAGCTTGGTACGAGCCATTTATAAGTGATGCTGAATTTGCCGTTATAGGAACTGGCTGCACCTGCCTGCCTTACAGAAAGTACTTACACATTTTATTTTTTTATGTCTTCGCTCTGTTTCTTAAACTGTGTCAAACTCTACGGCAAGTTATCTTCACATACAGACTGACACCCATGAAAAAAAAAGAAAGTTGTGGTGAAATTATAATTTCCCTCGAACGTGCTTAAAACTAGGTCTAGATTGCCAAAAATTAAGATATGATATCATACGGTGTTAGGTAACTAACGGTGCGGAAACGATCTGAGTTTAACGAATAACAAAATTGTGCAGTTTACGATACGTGGAACAGGATGATATAATTTTTCTTATGATCGCACACACGATGGGGTCGATTTATTGTCCTCCCACTCCGGTGCTTTTCGTTAATTTCCGGCCAAATCTAGACCAATTTATTACGAGCAAGTCTCGCATTGCCAACGAGGCGCCCCCTTCCCTCTTTCAATGAACGCATTGTTATTGTAGTCACTGCTGATCGCTCAGCATCGAGATTTTAAAAAATGCATTCTCGTTCATTGTCATGATAATTTAATTTGGAGCTTATTTCGATATCTGTGATGAAAAGGAGCAGCCATTTTTATTTAAGCCGAAATCAGTCGACGTGTTTGCGCATAGGACGGCTACTAAGGTTATAAGCCGTTTGCATTGATCATGATACCTACCTAATCCATAAATTGAATGCACGAACACGATAAATTGCGAGGAAACTTTATTCTGAAGGCAACAACATTGATATTTAGTTACGGATATTTAATATCATATCGTTGTGGAACGTCAGTCATGCCTTTGAGGCATTAATGCTTAACTTGTCAACCAGTTTTGACATAAATTTTAATTTGGAACATAGATACGCTATTGAACAGAACAATACTTAAAATACGAGTAGTTCGGTTGATTTTGGGCAAGTTGACTGAACGAGGACAGCCAAACAGTAAACATTTCCTCTCGAGGTTCGGCACCAAGAAAATATCGAAAATGCAAAAACACATTTGAACGATAATCTGCTTTCCTGGAAATCGGTGGATAATAAATGGTAACCATAAAATATAATACTCAGAAGCAATGTGAATGACTTAGTCCGACTCCGTAGAATATGTATAAATAAGGTCAACCACATAATTTGCCATACATCATCCAAACTATAAAGTAAGAGACCTTCAGAACTAAAATTAATTCCAAATACATGCGGTGACGTAATTTGTACTAAATAAGCAAGTGCTTGTTTTTTTTTTAGATTTCATAGACAGACAAACAAGACACTCTTACTTTTTTTTACATACTTTGTTTAGATGGGAGTCACAGTTGTACTTACATTTTGAATTGGCAACTAGGTAAGTAGATAATTTAATTGTTTTCTGTCGTCATTCCTATTAGCTGATGCCATTTGTTGCATACCCCGGGGGAACTAGGTCCTGGTGGCTGGTGCAGAAATTGAAATAGGCAGAAGTCAAAATAGGCAAATAAATTGCAATAAACTGACATCACTAGGTCACAGAAAAACAAATCAGATTGAGTAGTTCCAAAATCTGTTTATCAACAGAAATTACCCGCTTTTTTTTCACAGTTGCATACACAGGCGCTTCACACGCATTTCTAGTACATATAAACTACCGGCTGAATTAAACCACAAAATAAATAGGCATAATATTAAACATAGGTAATTCAACTTGTTATGTATTCTTCATTTTCTCAGTGAACACATTTGCATTGCTATGAAAACAAAGTATAATGTGAGGAGCTCAGTAACGGTAAACTTCTATCAGCGGATGCCGGAAGGCATAACGTGACTGCTACTACCAGTAGCGTTCTGAATGCACTCTCTGGGGATGACTGAGCTCGTTTCGTTGTAATTATCAGCCTTTTTTTTGTGAATGTGTAACATGTGTACTGGGTGTTGGAATTTTGGTTCGGAATGTAGGTAGATTGTAGATTTTTTCTCGTTTATATTATAGTACTCAAACGGTAATAGCCTTGCCCTCTATTACGCGGGCGGGACCAACAAAAATACTGACAAATTGTGTGATATAGCCGTTATTTTATTGGCATGCAGTGTGTCACTATTTTAACTCCTTCAATCAAATTTACATACTTCTTACAAACCCCGATGCGGGTAGTTAGACAATGACTTTTCCTGGGAGTCAATGAGTTCATCGATTTTCAGCTAATTGTTTCTTCTACGAGGAAACTACCTAGTTTTGCAAGAGTTATTTGATTCGCCTAATAGTTTTAGCTTTACATTTCTTTGGGAGCACAGTTCTAAATATAGGGACACCGTACATCTACGGAAACTCTACGTGGAGCATGAAAATGGCGGTCAATTTATGTATGTGCGTATAATTTGAAAACATTGATTTCTGTCATTTTCAGGCGATGTGTAAAGACGACAATGTGACACAATTTTGTTATCTGTGCGAATGCAGTTGTAAAACAAATGAATTTGTCACACATTTACAGATTCATGTCAGATTAGATGTGACATTACGTCCGTACTTTAAATAAAGAAGAAGGAAAATTAAAAATATTGTTTTCCCCTACATGTACCTACACTGCATAAACTACCACGGCACATAACGCTACAACTTGGAAATCATTACTAAAACGTAGTCAATAAAGAACAATTTTCTGTAAAGTATAATAAAAACAATACAATCGAGATTGTAGAGCAGCTAATTCCATGGGGCCGGGTGGCGGTAACCATGGCGTATTGTTTTATTTCCACTTGGCTGCCCATCAGATGACGTCACGCGCTGCCACCTTCCGCTGGGTCGGGTATTGCAGCTCACGGATGTGGTCAGCAGCTACAGAAAATGCCACTCGATTTTCACATTTCTGATGTCAATATTTCGGCGAAGTAGTGGTAGAAATTTGTGTTGTTCTCTACCTTGCCCCTAGGCAAAGTAGCGTGATAATAATTATGTACTTACCTTGTTTATGATAGACCCGTCCTCTTCAATATACTTACTTACGTACAAAATTTTAATTAAATATAAGTAGGTACCTATTCAGTAGTTTTTGCGGATTCTATAAACTTGGTTTTTAAAAAAATTAGGCTTCGTTTCGGTATGCTTTGTTGAACACAGGGCTGTAAGTAGGTAATTATTCTTAAAAAAAATATTTAGATACTTACATGTAAATATGTTATACTGTTATTATTTTATTACGAGGATAGGTACATGCCTATATTTGACAAAGGACATAATGTATCTTTTTGGTAATCGTTGCCTTAAAACAGTAATACAAAATTGAGTTGTTAGCCATGAAAAGACGAGGTAACGCCCTCATTTGGCGTTACTCGCACGAATAGCAACCATCTGTCTATTTAGATTAAAGGACGTTTGCCGTATATATTTAGAATTCAGTGCTCTGGTAACGACTGAATCAGAGTTCACGCGAGTATAAGATAAAATAGGAGAAAACCCGCTTGACGTTATATCCAAGTCGGCTTGATATACGCAATGATGGCGATGCATAAAACGTGCGATTTTTTTTTTTATTTTTTTTTTTTTTAACGTGAGGGAAAATCCTCGTAGGATGCTATGCCGGACTCTTACCGACTAAAAAACCTCACGTAACGCCCAACAGCCCATGGTTGAGAGCCCCGGGTAAGCCCTCAGGAAGGATGTCCCGTGACTCCCAACAGGCTTACGGCCGCCAATGCGGCCTCGCCCAGGGGGTGGTTCGGGTGCAATCCCGCGTCTATGGGGGATTTCGGGTGTGACCCCGCTTCTAAGGGGGGCGTGCGTGAGTGCTCACGTCACGCTGCCGTCATGGGCCTGCTTCTGTAAGGACGGTGAGCGGCCCTCTCACCGTCCTCAGACCCCCGGTCATGGAGGCCGATAGTCCTCGGCGAAGACACGTCGGCGGCGCCCAGGGCGCCGACTGCGGAACTCGGGTGGGAGAGTTCTCTCCCGCACCCGGCCGGCCGCCTCCTTCGCGAGCATGACCTGCTCGCAGAAAGAGGCGGCGCAGTCCCACTTACTCCCGCTGGAGAGCATGGCTCGCACCATGGCCTCGAGCGAGAGAGTGTCCACGCCCAGACCCACTACGAGGACCTGTCGCTGTTGTGCCCACGCCGCGCACTCCACCAGCGTGTGGAGCATAAAACGTGCGATCCAATTGCCGAGGTAGGTGACGTTTTATAGTAGCTAGCTATTCGTGCGAGTAACGCCAAATGAGGGCGTTACCTCGTCTTTTCATGGCTAACAACTCAATTTTGTATTACTGTTTTAAGGCAACGATTACCAAAAAGATACATTATGTCCTTTGTCAAATATAGGCATGTACCTATCCTCGTGGTATGTATGATGGATTTCACGCTAATAAATATTAAAGAAAGAAGATCTGGTTTTCAAACAACCTGTAAGCTTTATTTAGTTGAAAATAACCTAAATTATAGCAATACGCAGATCCCTTTAATACGCAGAACGTTACCAACCTCACAAAGAACGCATTTAACCGATATTAGGTCAGTAGACAAACTATTTCCTCCGTGTAAAAATGTAAACAGTGCGCTCGTAAAATCCGACAAAATTAGCCAGGCATAGTAAGTCGTTAACTACAGACGAACACTTCGGTCTTGGTACGTTGAACGATTTGAGAAGTCTTTGAAAATAAATATACGAGTTTAAGTTAACCGGATTATGGCTCTTAAACCAACGACGTATTACATTTAGACACGTTTTCAGACAGGCTTTTAAAAACAGCAGAACTATTATACATTTTAAAAACAATCTATGAAGTTATCTATGGTAGCATGTATGAAAAGTAAGGCAATTGCCTGACCTTTTTTTTGTTTTTCAGTGTTGGTACTTAACGTCGTCGATCGAACGATCGTCTGAACACTCGGTCAGTTGAGTATCTTTTGTTGCTAATGCATAGTATGCATGCAGATATGGTGTTATCACGACATGCTCATTTCTGGAAGGAATTTGTTGATACTTACTTATATTTGAGCTGATCTTTTATTGATGTGTTGACAGTAAGAACAGGTGATGAAGATCAAGTCATATCAGCAAGCAAGAAGCGTTTAGATAATGCTACCGAAATAGAACACATTGCACACACAATTCTACTAAACTACATAGCGCTATGGTTACCGATATAGCTTATTTTCGTTGTACCCACACGTTATAAATATAAAACATTACAGCATGGAATCTTTTGCGAGTAATCAACATAATTAGAATTCATTCATATCATCTATAGGTACTAATATTATAAAGAGGAAAGATTTGTTTTTTGTTTGTTTGTTTGTAACGAATAGGTTCCGGTACTACTGGACCGATTTGAAAAATTCTTTCACTGTTGGGAAGCTACACTCTTTGCGGTGAACATAGGCTATATTTTATTCCCGTATTCTCACGGGAACGAGAACTACGCGGGTGAAACCGCGTGACGTCATCTAGTCGCTCCCGTCCGCTAGTAGGACATAAAATTAAACCTTCATACCTATAACTTTATTCTTAAAGCAACCTTCCCGCATCGTAGTTTGTGCAATGTATTGATCGGTCATAAGACCTTTCATAAGAACTACCTAGCTACATTTGAACACCATCAAAAGCACTAAAGACATTCATTATGAGGATATAAGTGCTTTGGCATTACAGAAATATTATCGTAACTTTCATTCTGTGCTAAAATAAAACCAGTTGCGCCGATAATAGCTAAATGTCAAAGTACGCTTTCACTAGAGCAGAAACGATAGAAATAGATTGTACGGAGAATAAATGAATTAAACCAACAAAGAAACCGACGATAATATTAAACAAGAAGTCGTGAGACGGACTCACCCGACTGCCCCTCTAACGTTTATTGTGAAAGTGAAAGTTCAATCCGATTGACGCTGTCATTTTTGTGCTATTTCAAACTTTGAACAGATGATCCACGTGACCTAGTGACGTAATTTAATGCAACAGAGTCGCAGACTACAGACACAAGTCTCGCCATAAGCCCCGCGCTAAAAGAGGGGCTAAAAGGTCTATCCAAAATTCCAAATACATAGTGTAGGTAGGTAAATTATACAATTTGGAATAGAGCAGAGGTTTATTAAATCCTAGCGGATGTCACCTGCGTAATTCCTGTTCCTGTGGGAATACGGGAATAAAATATAGCCTACGTTCACTGGGGATCACATAGCCAGTGAAAGATGTTTTCAAACCAAAGCTAATTCAATGCAAACAAGTGCGCCTTCACACTAGCGTTTTTCCAGCGTAGGCGTAGGATGGACGTATGCGCGGCGCCGACGCGACGTATACGCGACGTATACGCCGCGTTGACGCGGCGTCTCCACTGGAACACATGATTACGCTGAACAAGCGTCGGGCGTGCGCGGCGTATACGCGACGTATACGCCGCGTTGGCGCGGCGTCTCCACTGGAACAAATGAGTACGCTGAACAAGCGTCGGGCGTGCGCGACGTATACGCCGCGCATACGTCTATCGAACGCCTACGCTAGTGTGAAGGCGTACTAGCAAACAATCAAATCTATCCTCTTTTATAATATTAGCATTAAAGTATAGATTAATATCGACTAAACAGAACAGGGTAATACTACTACTATATTATACTACTAACGATGCGCCGGCGCTTGGGCGGCAAGTCATAATGCCTATGTCAACAACAGGCCTGTTATCGATTCAAGTGCTATTACATACGCGTTACGACTTATGAGGATCAATTCGTATGCACAACATGTCGGCATATAAACAACTTACAATGTACGAGTTAAACTCATGTAAGTATAATGATATGGTTAAGATGTTCAGGTTATTAAAAGAATTTGGAGTTCGAAAGTGTTAATTATGGCAACTCTGAGGTTAATAATGAACCTCATTGGTGCATTACAAATGAGGGTAGAACGCTGCGTAGCGGAATAATCACATTCATTAACGCTACACCTTTCCTTTTTGCTGCGAGGTATTTATGGAATTTCGCCAAATTCTCCATGAATGTCTACAGTATATCACAGGCAGTAAATATGAGCCAAAATTCTACCCAAATTTTAAGTTCTTGTCGTGGTTACTGACCTAAAATGTAGAGTGTACGGCTTTAACGTCTAATTTGTTTCCAATTTCGTGTAACTAACTTTAATTTCCTTTCGTCCGTCATGCGAAGCCAATTTTTATATAATTTCAACTTGTAGGTACTTACACAGTATAAAGCATTTATCTTCTTCAAATTATTCACAACAAAGCTTTGTTTCTGACAGCCATTTTGGTTGAACCTGCTGATTTGTTGAATTCGTATCAAAAGACGCAGACAAACCTCTTTACAAGCAACCGTGGTAGCTCTACATGTAATGGTCGGTGTTCGAGGGTACTCCGGATGTAGATCCTTCCCCCTTTCAGCTTCTTCAGAGATGACGTCACGTACAGGGGAGAAACCTACGTCTCACGTATTGTTTTGATTCGATGAATGCAAAGATTTTTACATGGAAATACGTGTTTTCTGATCTTAACTTATAAAATACATTTCTGATATCTAGGTACCTACTCTCCTAGTTAGGGTTCTGAGTTTCTGCATTAAAGTATTGAATAGAGAGAGACATGACTACTAACAAGTAATTGTAGCACAAGGTGAATGAGACACGCCTTGTGGGCATCAACGGAATCTTATTGAAATTGATGATTACATAATGGATCTGCCACATCGGCCTTGACTGTGGTTGAATCATAATAATACATTTGAGAGAATTAAGGAAGTAATCTGTTTGTGTCAGGTAATGAGGTCTACTTTACAACAGTACCTATTATAATGGTAATGGTTTATTTAGCTAATGGAATTAGAAGTAACATTTTTTTTACGGTTGGTAGTCCTCAAGCGAGCTCCTACCAACTTAAATCACACGATGCTCTACAACTGACTACGGCCAGGAGTCCCGGGTAAGTCCTCGGAAGGATGATATATTGTTACATACATACATATGGGTGATTCCACAAAAATAGGGCTACTTGGTGTTTTCAACACCTTTCATTAAAAAAAAATCTTTTTTTTAACAATTCACTGGCCTGATATGTCTTACACAAATCATTCTTTATGAATCATAATTTTTTTTGGGATGAACAATAATTTAAGTGCTAAAAATAGTCAATCTTAACTAAAAAATGTCAGTCCCTAGCAGTGTCCGAATCCCCGAATGTTTAATACATACGTCTTAATCTCGAAAACCAATAACCTAATTGTTTTATTTATCTATGTTACGTTGAGAGCTAGGTTTGTGCTTATATAATAATAAAATTTAAATAAAAGTAAATTAAATTAATAAATATTTTTGACTTTCAAACTGTGTCCACAGTTTTTAGCATCAGTCCCTAGCACTAAACAAAATTTAAAATTTCGCGCCCTAGAAAGTATTGATAGCGAATGACATTAATTGAATGACAAGATTGACGGGAAGTTAGCTACATATTATGTTACTCCTGGAGGTCGGCTAGTCTAGACCAGTCTAGTCGCCGTAGTAGTAAAAGTACATTTTTAGATTAGTGTCATTAAGGTGGAGAATTGCTTGCACCTCTTTTTTTGAATGGTAATCACATCTAGATCTAGATTACAAAATATGGCTGCAAGTAATTTTTGACCTTGTCAACTTTTTTTATAGACTTTTGTTTTACTGATCTGTCTGCATAGGCTTTTTCGATCGTCATTTGTTTTGTCGATTTTCATTTATTTTGCCGATCTTCATTTGTTTTTTCGATTTTCATTTGTTTTGTCGATCTTCATTTGTTTTGTCGATCTTCATTTGTTTTGTCGATCTTCATTTGTTTTGTCGATCTTCATTTGTTTTTTGATCTTCATTTGTTTTTTTGAGCTTCATTTGTTTTATCGATCTTCATTTGTTTTATGGATCTTCATTTGTTTTCTGGTCGTATAAGTAGATATATTTTAAAATACCTACTGGTAATATGCAAAAAGAAATTCAGTTCATTTGCGTCTGATAATATGGTAACTTGCATGTCGGGTCATTTGCGTCTCTGGTCTTATGCGTATTTATTAAATACTGGTCTTTTGCGTAAATAAATTCTGGTCATATGCGTATCTGGTCGTTTGCTGATGAAAATATGGCCATTTGCGTGTCGGGTCATTTGCGTTTCTGGTCATATGCGTCGAAAGGCTTCATTATTGCCCATTCATATTACGTACTCTATTTTTATTTTACAGAAACATGGCAGCCAAGAAAAAACTTAAACTTACAAAAGAAGAAATAGCTCTTAAAAAGTCAAATGCCGCAAAAGCACACTTTTTCATTTCGATAAATAGGCTATATCGTCAGTCCCTAGAAAAAAAAATCAGAAAAACCTGAATTTCTCCTAAAATACTTGGTTGTTTAAGTGGCCCTTTGAAATACACGACAGGGATATGACTACCGATGGCTAGGCTAAATATAAATCTATTTGTATTCAAATTGTGTCGTGGTCAAAAACATCCTCAAAGTAGTCTTATTCTTGTGGAATCACCCATATAGTTACGTCTTTATCCCCGAAGGGCAGAGGCATAGTATGTATATGCACACATTTCACCTTATAGTCTTTCACGTAATAGGTGGTGAGCCTATTGCCGTGTTGAAATGGACAGGCGCAGGTCGCCGTGACCCGCAGTTGAAATTTTTCAAACCTTCCATAAGGCCTTCAACTTGGCTTACCGATTGTCATTTTACTGACAACCGGGTTTCATTTCGAGTTTTCCTTCTCTACGCAATGGCTTTTTTTGCGTAAGTGAGTTCCCTTAGTTGCCTCTTACGACACCCTCGAGATGTATTGTATGGACTGATATATTGTTACTGGCAGATTTTGGCTGCCAACGCAGCGTTACATGGTGGAAATCCGTCGTAGAACTACAATCTCGTCATCGGAATCCCATCATTCACCCTCACTTACTTAATTCCTCAATTATAAGGAACCTGATTCTCAAGGATCCTAACTGGGTTTCATCCTCCTTCCCTACTTTACTATCGCTTCACAATGCTTTATGTTGCACTTGCTATGTCGTAAAATTTAGTTCTTTTATGGAACAATTCTGAAGATTCTCACTGGTTTGCCATTTAACAATAGGCTATTATTGGTTATAGTTTACGACTCATAAACTTATAATATGCCTTAGTAACACAAAGTACTTGATTACTAGTTGTACTTGAGCGTAAACAACTTTGCTTTTTTTAAATTTTGTAATCTTGTAAAGCCGATGTAGAAAAAGTCGCATTCTCCGGTCTAGCAGGATAATTTTAAAGTGAGAAAATTGAGTCAAAAATTAGACAAGTCTATGTCGTAGTACTTGCATCTATACTTGCAATATCATCATCAGCGTCTCAACCGATTTGAAGTCTAATGCTGGGCATAGCCTTGCCCTAAAGACAACTACAGCATTCGGATTCGGACTTGAGCTTCCCGCGCAAGAAGCGTCTTAGTCACTTAGATACTATGTTACCACCTCGGTACTAATTTTGAAAATCTTGTCTCATTACCTCTTCATTCCTAACAGATAATACTGCCAATCAATGCCGTGCTATAGAACTCCTTGCATGTACACTTTTATAAACATATTTGAACAATTGAATTTCGTTAGGTACCAGTGAATTGAAAAGCTGTGAGCCACTTAAGGTTATTGAATGTACGGAGAAAGTTTGTCAATTGGCATTATTGAAGTGCAGAAAGCTCAAAATTAAGTGAATTACGAACAATTGCAACCACTTAGCGCCTGTTAACTATGATTGGTGCGTGATTGACAAGTCTCGCCTTCATAACTAAATGGTCCAACCAAAGAAACTGCTTTCCACTGTTCAAAGAAACGAGCTTATTGTCGTGATAAGATGCGCCAAAGTATCAGTAAAGTCTGTAGCCCAAAGATATTAGAAATAGAGGGGTAGAGCTAAGACCAACGACTATATACCCACTACTTTGTTGGTATTAGTCGTTGGCTAGGGTAAAAGGCCACGCCTCATCGAGTCCCAATTCTCAATCGGCTTTTACCACATGAGACAACTTTTAAAAATTCAATGTCTTGTCTAAGGGTCGCAGGGTTTTCATGGAATGGGAGACATGTGCAGTATTGGTATACCTACTCCTGCAAGGATGAGACAACTTCTTTTTCTTTATTTTTTGCCACAAAATAGCGAGGCAACCATCGCAATTGTGGTGTTTTTTATTCGCGATTCCGATTTATATTTTCAGAATTACAAAAAAATCAAAGCTTTGTTTTTTATAATTCCGAATTGGGAGTAAACGTAACTAGCAATTAAACGAGAGAATAATTCTATTTTCTCTGGCTACGAATCTTCAGTTTTGAATGTGGATGGAAGGGCATTTATAGATTTTATATTTAAAGCAATTAGTATGCTGACTTTTTCATAATATTGAATATAAAGTTAGAGAGAAGAGGGGGCATTTAGTTTTTAAATTATTGAAATTACTAGGACTAGAGAGTATTAGAGCTGCATCTGAACAAATTAGATTTTATATAGATAAAAGAAAATAATTACACGGCTCGTCGGTCTCCTGTGGTTTATGGCGTGGATAATAATCGCATTGGGCGGTTAATAGGGGATAGAAAAGGGCCTCGACGGCCCATCGGCCCAATGGTATCTACCAGACTGCTTCGGTAATCCTATTACAAAAAGATCGGGTTAACTTTACACCTTTATGAAGCCATAATTGTTATCCCTTATATACCTACTCATAGTTAGAATTATTCTAAGCTGGTAAGGATAGAATTACGTTTTAAGGCAGTATGGTATACTGACTAATTATAGAATTACGAATTTCTTTCTATTAGTTGTTATGTTCACAGTTAGGTATGGACGTGATCCTAATATGATGGACGGTATCTACTACCCGTTCGCTCTAACTTTGCCGCTGGCGTAGAGGCTTATACCCGAATTTTTAATTAGACGAAGTAAATTGACAGTAGCTAATGTCACTTCGTCATAGAAAATATGCAACATTGTATGAAGAAGTGACATTAGTTGCTGTCAATTTATTTCGTCTAATTAAAAATTCGACTTTAGTATGGAGCCAAGCGGCAAAGTTAGAGCGAACGAGCAGTACTTTTAAATTATTGAGGAAATAAAGGAAGCGACAGTTTAGACATATCGGACTTGCGGTCGAGGCCCGAAAGTTCGAATTTCTGTTATTACAGTAATTACCGATACGAGTAATGGTGAAGTCGTGAACTTTCTCCTAACGTAAGTACCTACAAATTAACTTTAGTTGGGGGTCATCTCGAATAATAGTAATATTTCAGTTCCTAGTTGCTCTTCAAAACATTATTGAAAATCCTGGAGTTGTATAGTGGCGACAAGCACGAATGATTACCAAAAGTAGCCAGCTCTACATAAAAACCGGCCAAGTGCGAGTCCAACTCGCGTCTCTTCGGTACCAAAAAAACGCCAATAATCACGTTTTTTGTATGGGAGTCCCCTTAATATTATTATTGTTCTGATTTTAGTATTTGCTTTTATAGCGGCAACAGAAATACATCATCTGTGACAATTTCAGTTCTCTAGCTATCACAGTTCCTGAGATACAGCCTCGTGATGGACAGACAGACAGACAGTCAGACACACGATCAGACAGACAGTCAGACAGACAGACGGACAGTGAAGTCTTAAGGGTTTCGTTTTTAACCTTTAAAAGCATAGGTAAACTTATTTTGCCTAGATAGAGCTTTTCCAGGAAGTAATTAAAAAAATCATTGAATCATACCAAATGACATACAATGACTATAAATAAGTAGGTATTTATTACTTGAATGAAGACCAAGGTCTTCGCCATGAATACTGACCAACCTTGAAATGATGTCATGCCAGTGTCATGGTTGTTACGGAACGATCTCTGTGCTAATGTATGTGGGTGGTAGATTAAATAAAAATATTTAGTCAACTTGGTAGGTAGGTAAAGTTTGTATCTTGGGAACAATGACGTCTGTGAAATCTGTATTTAATAGAACTAAAGACAATTCAGTAGGAGTTGAGACTGGCGTATCGCCATTTTTTACTGATTTAATTTGTATCTATTTATTTTACTGGAGACTGGCAAAATCGTTGATATACGGAGGGCCATTCATTAAAAGAAGAAGAAGAATAGAACTAAAGATCATGTTTTTAGATTTAAAATGATCTATATAAAATAAGCCGTAAGTGCTGCAGTGCGGGATCACACCCGAAGCCCCTCAAAAACGCGGGATAGCAACCGAACCGCGCCCCCTGGGCGAGGCCGCAGTGGTCTGTTGGGAGTCCTCCTAACCATAGGCAGTTGTGCATTACGTGAGTTTTTTAGTCGGTAGGAGTCCGGCATAGCATCCATGATGGATTTTCCCTCACGTTAAAAAAAAGGCATAAGTGCTCGGAGCCTTTTTTTTAACGCGCTTTTTTTTTAACATCCTACTTGGATGCTATGCCGGAATCCTACCGACTAAAAACCACACGCATCCTACCTAACAGCCTACGGTTGGGAGCCCCGGGTAAGCCCTCGGAAGGATACCCCAGGACCAGCATCTTACGCTACGTACGGGATGGGCTTTCGATACTTTCTATTTACGAGTGTCTGCTTCAGTAGGTACGTGAGTCGTTGATTCCGGGTGCCAGTAGACAATAAGTCAAGTTGAAGGCCTTAGGGGCGTTTGAAAGATTTCGAAAAGTAACAAAACTTAAATATCCTAAGTCATGTGTTGCAACAAGTACAATTTTTGAAGTAAAACTTCTTTAGGCGCGACTAGGCAGTAACTCAGATTTTTTTCTGACGGAAGTAACTTTAAAATTTTAATTGAATTTGTATACAAAATGCGAATGAATGGTATTAATATAACATTTGATGCAGTCAATGGCAAAGAAGTTTTACTTCAATCGCGCGTAAAGGTTACACGCACACACTTTTTTTGTAATATCAGGGTGTATAGACACGGTTGTCTGCTTTTAATTCATATGGAGTCAATATCTACTCTACATTGTTTATGGTCCTTCGAACCGGATCTGAACTTGATTATCGACAGATTTCTTTGAGAACATCACTAGTTTATTTATTTATTTATTTATTAAAGGTTCACAAAACAGAACATAGTACATGGTAATCTTATATCTAAAAGTGCAGTTTTGGTCTACTATGCTCCACTAATGATGATGAAACATGATTGTATACACACACAACACACTAATATTGTAGTTAAAGCTACAATCCACAGGTCTGCTGAAGATCCAAAAATAGGCATGTTAAAAATAGTTAGTGCTTTACATAAGTCTTAAGTAGGTACCTAGTTTTCGTTTTCTAGATTAAGTCATATCAAATTATCTTTATTTGCATGAAATTTGGTAACATTATTTTGAACCAGATACATATTTTACCATAATACAAAGGTTAGTGTTACAAAGATAGACAAAAAGGTTAAAATAAAAATAAATAATCTTAAAGTTTGTATCGAGCTTAAAACCAGGCTGAATATAATTATTGTGCAATATTTTTTTTAAAAAGTTAAATGAACATTTTTTGTAGATTTCAATTTTGTTTCATTTCAAATAGGTATGACATAACCATCTCGGCAAGATGATCCCTATTTACAATTGGGCCACTAGACCGGGTCAATTAATATGGCCTTATTATCACTTGCTCTAGAATTTATCACATCAGAGTGATATATAGAGGGATTTCCTCCCTATTTTAGTGATAATTGATATAATATTATGTCACACACTTGATTTATTATCAAGTTATCAGATACAAGTTAAAAATAATTTTGATAAGTGAGCACTTATTTAGGATATTTTCTTTAGTTTCTCTGGGTAAATAGCCCAAAGAATAGATAGGTATTGAAACCTCTTATGTATAAATAAAACTATAGAAAAGTAAATAGATTTTGATAAGGATGAAGAAAGATAAGGACCGGTGATATTCTAATACTGATAGCATAATATCTCTATTCAGAACATATTTAAGAGGACATGTTTTATCAATGTTGTCAAACATACAGGTAGTAGATACTAAGATTATCTTTGATGCAGGTGACTAACATACCTACCTTTTTTTTTTCAATGTCTTACCATGTTTAATGTCAAGGACAAACTTGCTAAACAGATAAATAAAATGTTATCAATCAAAACAAAAAAGAGGTAGGTTACTGTGGTATTTCCTTTTTCAATAGGATGTAAACTACTTTCAGTTATCTTCTGATTCATTTGAAACCAGGGTCCAAGAACTAACTTTTCATAGGATATTAATGAACCCAGTGTATCTTTTCTGGTCTTAGTCATTGGTAGGGATGCAAACGATATATCGATATATTTAAAATATCGATATATCGGTTATAAATATCGATATTTTAGTATCGATATCGGAATCAAAAATATCGACGATATATCGTTCTTCATGAGCGAAATATCGATATTTTAATATCCATATTGAAACCCAAAATTTCGACGATTTATTCTTGAGCGTGAGATGATTTCACTCAATCAAAAATTATAATTAATTGAATATATTTAAATAAAAGATTTTGGTATTTATCTTGATATTTAACCACTTAGGTTTTGGTAAATGAAACTGAGTTAAGATGAAATTCATTTCATGTGTTATTTACAAATGTATTGTGGCGTAAATTTGAAAAGGCCTACATCCAGATTTGATTGATAGATTGTTTTATTTTAGATATCTAATTTGAATTACCAAAACTATTAAAATGTTAAAATATAAACTTAACACTAGGCTATATGGCTGCCACTGCCGCGGTGTGGCGGAGTGATACGGCATGCGACTGCTACGCTGAGGTATTTGGCCAATTGTTTTAGTTGAGTTCGATTCCCGGGTAAGACAATCGGCCAAATATATTTTTCAAAGTTTGAGTGTTTTCGGTTTATACTATTCGTATTATTAAAGTGTAAAGTGGTCGTGTCTGTACAATGGAGATACTTAAAAAAGAATACTTGGATTATAATATCTTAACGAACGATACTGTACACAACGTTTTTATTAATCCTTGTCTGTTGGTCCTTATGCCTGTTTGTTTGCTATGGACACAAATACTACTGAACGACACTTTATGCGTATTTTAATAGAGAGATCTAGTTAAGCTTAAATCTGAGCTTTGTTCCATGGCAATCGGTTGAAAAAAGGTGGAGTTATGAACAAAAGTAGAATAATCATGGTTATTCCCGTCCGATCATTATTAATGAAATTGTGAAATTTATTGTTTACTAATATTGTACTAAGTTTTATTTACTAACAAAGTTGAGATGTAATAAATTTATGTATAAATAGATTAAGGTATATATCTATGGGTCATTGTAACCTGAGAATAAAGATTTATTATTATTATTATTATTATTATTCTTAAAAAAACAATAAGAGCTGCAAAAAAATCGATAGATCGATATATCGTTCATCAATATCGATATATCGTTTATACACATCGATATTTTCAATATCGATATTTTATTTCGAAAAATATCGATATTCTAATATCGATATTTTTTATGAACGATATTGCATCCCTAGTCATTGGTATAGATCCTGCTTTAAAGATCACAGTAATGAGAGGAGAGTACAGGTAGAAGTAGTTCCATAGACAAAATTATTTATCTATAAAGTCTATTTTTTTTTCTATGCCTGTTGTTTGCATGGCATATTGTCAAGGTCGTATTTGCATTACAGTTATCTAATCAATCAAACATGAGGTAGAGACAAATGCGATACGACTATACGACTCTATATCAAGAGTTAAGTAGAGTCAAGATCATATCAATTACATTTTATTATTTGAATAAAAATCTTGCGTAACTACATCTCGGTTCGATAGCTAAATACTTGGATGAATACCGCAAGACTAACAACATCGGCTATTAGGAAACTCTACATAGCGAGGTATTAAAAGAATATATTTAGATATGATCAGCAATATTATATTTAGTACGGAAATCGGCAATAACCTAGTAAAACGCCGCATTGATACGCCCAAAATAGGTCATATCCCACCTTCCCCGAGTAGCTCAGTCCACATGATGCGCGAAAACACCCTGCCTGCCGCAATAATACTGAATATGGTGCTATTACCGTTCGATAACAGTTAAACAGCCACTGTAAAAACAGTAAAACGCTGCCTGAGATTTATATGACTTAACACCGCATCTCTAAGGTCAAAGAATGCGAAAAATCACGACAAAAAAAATATAAAATTGAAGTCATATCGGTACCTGTTTACTTTTGTTGTCGGTCCCGTTCGCCTTGCCGTCTGGTACATTGCCGTTGTTTTCATCACTTTTTTCACTTTTCACACCCTCCAACGCCATTTTCAAATGGTTATTTTATTCACTGTCATGCGATAAACTTAATAATTCCTCTGAAATCACTGGACATGAAATCTTTATTCACAAATTCAATACGAGCAAACACACTCCCATACACAACGGGCCGTTTTACACAACCAACAACGCAACGCAGCGTCGGACGCATTGAGCGCGAATGAAAAAGAAACGAAATGGATTCGCTACGGTAGAAAGAGAGCGAGCCAAATCTGGTTGGGGATTGGTTGGTGCCCGAACCGATGCTCACTCATTCAACCCCCCGTTCGTTGCATCTGGGAATCCGGGATACGAAATAGAAAAACAAAATGATTGTATAATATTAACCATTAACCACCTACCATACGTCTCACAGACGCAGCAGATATTTAAAACGTAAATATATCGGCGACCGAGTCGTTTGCGAACTCGTCCGTTCCTGTACCTTTTCCCCGTGTCCCTCAGTGCCGTGCAAACCACAATACATCAGTTTCGAATGCAAATCACCAATTTGCCGAGAATTTTCTAATAAGCTGTGCAATAATTTTCGTGAAAAACTATAAGTTTAGGGCTTGTAATTTTTTTCTATTTAATTTAATTCTCACCATTTTCTTTTTTTTGCAATGGTTGATTATTGAATCAGTGTTTGTCTTATTATTATTACGTACTTACTTGTTTTATTCAAGTTAATCGACTTTTCGATACACTATTAGGTTTTTAATTTTCACGTACCTACCTACCTTCTGACTTTACAATAATTTGAAACTTATGTTTAAAGTTACGTAAATGGTTAACTACACAGGAAAACAAACGGTACAAACTTTCTATGTAATGCAAATTATAGCATAAACATTACAAACATTATGTGTGTTTTTTAGGACTTTTAAAATTGAGATCAAAAACAAATGACATGTCGTAATAATAAATTAATTTCCAAATTTAAAATTGCCGCGCCTCGCATTCCTTCCCTTTCCTTCGAATTGGAATTTTCTATGGCACAGATAACATAAATTGAAATACATTAAAGGCTTTCATAGAAAAAAAAGATCATCAAGCGAGCGCGGAGTAATAATCAACCTCTAAATAATGTTGACAATATCGCCATCTATCGCATAAACTGCAAAATATTTTTAAAGGTTTAAGAACGGAATGCTCACCGTATTTAATGAGATTATAACAAGTTAGGTATAGTATTCACGAACTTATTACTTTATTGTTATGGTAATACCTACTTACTACTAATATTACTTTATTCTCTTTCCTTTTTTGGTCAAGTTTAAGTTATAGTTTGGTAAAGTCTGTGTCACCAAAGAAGACCCGTTACAAAACTTGGCACCAAAATTATTTGGCTGCCGGAGCTGCGGAGTTCTCAACTGGGATTTACTAGTTGAAATTGGATTATTTTTTCAAAAATAATTTTGCCCTTCAAATTGTGGTAGTTCACCAATACTCAAAGAGATGGCAGTGTACCGTTAGTTGGTACAAATGTTCAACGAGTGTATTCTCAGTTTTGTTTGCTATCGTATAATCTATGCAAACCAAGGAACTTATACTTCTAACGCAAACATCAAAAATAATATAGACGTATTACAAATACCTCATAAAATAATATTAAAGCTAATAACAGTTCTCAGTCAATGAAATTGTGATAGTTCTCCAATATAATAAGAGATGGCAGTAGCTGATGTATCCTTTTTGAAGTGAAACTTCTTTATCGGCGTTGGAAAAAAATTTGCGTCACGTCACGTCACGTCACGATTTTTGGTTACGCGCCATCTTTGTTCTGTTCCCCACCACGGTGGATTCGCATTAAGAGTACTTTATCCAGGGATAGCATGTCATTTAAGGGTTTTTGGACTTTTGGGCTTTTGGACTTTTGGATGGGACATAGGTACTTTGGGTCTTTGGGACTTTGGAACTTTGAGACTTTGGGACTTTTGAACTTTTGGATGGGACCTTGGTACTTTGGGTCTTTGGAACTTTGGAACTTTGGGACTTTGGGACTTTTGGACTTTTGGACTTTTGGACTTTTGGACTTTTGGACTTTTGGACTTTTGGACTTTTGGACTTTTGGACTTTTGGACTTTTGGACTTTTGGACTTTTGGACTTTTGGACTTTTGGACTTTTGGACTTTTGGACTTTTGGACTTTTGGACTTTTGGACTTTTGGACTTTTGGACTTTTGGACTTTTGGACTTTTGGACTTTTGGACTTTTGGACTTTTGGACTTTTGGACTTTTGGACTTTTGGACTTTTGGACTTTTGGACTTTTGGACTTTTGGACTTTTGGACTTTTGGACTTTTGGACTTTTGGACTTTTGGACTTTTGGACTTTTGGACTTTTGGACTTTTGGACTTTTGGACTTTTGGACTTTTGGACTTTTGGACTTTTGGACTTTTGGACTTTTGGACTTTTGGACTATTGGACTTTTGGACTTTTGGACTTTTGGACTTTTGGACTTTTGGACTTTTGGACTTTTGGACTTTTGGACTTTTGGACTTTTTGGACTTTTGGACTTTTTGGACTTTTGGACTTTTTGGACTTTTAGACTTTTAGACTTTGGGACTTTGGGACTTTGGGACTTTGGGACTTTGGGACTTTGGGACTTTGGGACTTTGGGACTTTGGGACTTTGGGACTTTGGGACTTTGGGACTTTGGGACTTTGGGACTTTGGGACTTTGGGACTTTGGGACTTTGGGACTTTGGGACTTTGGGACTTTGGGACTTTGGGACTTTGGGACTTTGGGACTTTGGGACTTTGGGACTTTGGGACTTTGGGACTTTGGGACTTTGGGACTTTGGGACTTTGGGACTTTGGGACTTTGGGACTTTGGGACTTTGGGACTTTGGGACTTTGGGACTTTGGGACTTTGGGACTTTTGGACTTTTGGCCTTTTGGACTTTTGGACTTTGGACTTTGGACTTTTGGACTTTTGGACTTTTGGACTTTTGTACTTTTGGACTTTTGGACTTTTGGACTTTTGGACTTTTGTACTTTTGTACTTTTTGACTTAATTTAAGGTGAGGTGAAAATTAAGTTTATGAAGAAGTTTCACTTCTTACGTGTGTACACTAAGTACACGCAATTTTTTTTTTTTTTTTTACGTGAGGGAAAATCCTCAGAGGATGTTATGCCGGACTCTTACCGACTAAAAAACCTCACGCAACGCCCAACAGCCTGTGGTTGGGAGCCCCGGGTAAGCCCTCGGAAGGATGTCCCGGGACAGCTGATGTATCCTTGCCATAGAGTTGGTATTGAAGCGCTCGTGGCCCCGCGGACTCAGTGTTCTGTAAACGATCACTGCAGTAAGCAACTTTCACTATGGCCGGTCCATGGATGGGTGACCATCCATGTGATCACTTTGTGACATTTATTTGAGCGTTTCCGTGCTTCGGAAGGTACGTTAAGCCGTTGGTCCCGGTTGCCAGTAAAATGACAGTCGTTAAGCCAAGTTGAAGGCTTTATTTCAACAGCAGGCAGTCACAACCTGCACCTGTCCATTTAAACACGGCAATACGGCTCACAACGTATTACGTGGGACAAATTATAAAAAGGTGAATTGTGGACATATAATATGCCTCTGCCTACCCCTTCGGGGATAAAGGCGTGATGATGAACCAGAGTTGGTATTGGTTGGTACAAATGGTACGAACGAGTAAATCTCACTTTTCATTTTACTAACTTTCCTGAGTTTGTATACAACTTTAAACGTTGTTACTGTACAGAGTATATAGACAGATTTTGTCAATACCTACCTAGCACATACTACGTAAAATTCTATGAGGAAACGGACCTAAACTCGGCATTTGATGCTTTTTATGACTATTTTTGTCTGCTGTATAAACTTTGTTTTCCCATAATTAAGGTTAAAACAAATTCATTAAAAAAGAATAATTGGATGTCAAAGGGACTAAAAAAAAGCTGCAACTATAAGAGACGACTGCGTTCAAGATATTATTCGACCGGGTCAAAAAAAGACAAACGTATTTATTTAAATTATGACAAATTATTAAAAAAGTGTGTTGAGACAGCTAAGAGAAATGGTAACAAAAAATATGTTTTAAATAGCAAAAATAAATGTAAGGCCACCTGGTCAGTAATTAAAAATGAAACGGGTGACATAAGTAAGGGGAATTACATAACAGAGATAGTCAGAGGGAAGGACAGAGTAACAGATGGACTAAAAATCGCAAATAACTTCAATGACTTTTTCATATCTTCGACAAATGTGACAAACAGCATAGTTCATAACACATGCACCAAAAATAGACAACTGAAGTCTATATTTCTGTCTCCGGTTGATGAGTCATATATGTATAGAACCATAATGTCTCTTACAAACACCACATCCGAGGGTTACGATTTTATTTGCACAAAAATTATAAAAAGATGTAGTGTGCAACTAGCACCCATATTGACATACCTTGTGAATCTCTCGTTAGAAACTGGCACTTTCCCTTGTAAACTAAAATATTCTGTCATTAAACCGCTTTATAAAAAGGGAGATAAAAAAAACATGTGTAACTATAGGCCTATTGCCTTATTACCTATATTTTCAAAAATCTTTGAACGAGTAATGCACGATAAGCTTACTTCATTTTTCACTGTTAACAACACCATTGTTGAAAATCAATATGGTTTTCAAAGAAACAAATCAACCAGAGATGCAACTTTCTGCTTGGTAAATGATATCCTGCGAAATGTTAATGACAAAATGTATACCACCGTAATGTTCCTTGACATGTCCAAAGCATTCGATTTTGTCCCCCACAAACAGCTACTGGCAAAACTTGAACATTATGGCATAAGAGGACCTGCTTTGACCTGGATAGAAACCTACTTAACAGACAGGTATCAATGTGTCGAGGTATTGCAACTCAACTCAACGAACCACGCAGAAAAAAAAAGGTCAGAATTTACTAAAAACAAATTTGGGGTGCCTCAGGGAAGTGTACTGGGACCTCTACTCTTCCTGGTCTATATAAATGACCTGCCATGCAGTACGCTGTATAAAACTATATTGTTTGCTGATGACGTGTCTGTGATAATTACCACAAATAAAAACCTGACAACTTTACAACATGAAACTGACATAAATAAAACTTTGACATTAATTATAAATTGGATGAATAATAATAATCTACAAATTAATTTATCTAAGACACATGTAATTAACTTTAATAATCTAATTAATAACAATATTAGGATAGAATATAACGGACAAGATCTATTAATGGTTAACAACACTGTATTTTTGGGTATTAACATAAATAATACACTAAATTGGAAAGACCATATTGAAAAAGTCGCAAACAAAATTAACGGATTCTCATTCGCTTTGTATAAACTGTCAAAAATATCTAACCTTGGCACTGCATGCATTGCTTACTCTGCTTATGTAGAATCCGTATTAAGATATGGATTGCTTATTTGGGGGAACGGTACCTCAATAGATAAAGTATTTATTGCACAAAAGCGGTGCATACGATCTTTGTGCAACATAGCCCCAGATGTATCCTGTAGATCATACTTCAAAAAATTAAAACTACTTACACTTCCTTGTCTATACATACTCGAAGTAAATAAATTTGTAAAACAACATCCTGATTTGTTTAAACGAGCGAAAGACATTACAAGACGAACCAATATTAGGAATCCAGAGAGGCTAGTGTTGGACGTTGTACCTAGAACGGTCCGAATGAAAAAAAATAGTCACTCAATGTGCATAAAAAATTTTAATAAAACTCCAGAACACATAAAATCACTGCCATTAAATATAGTAGATTGTTAACCGAGGGTGGAAAGAATCAATTCCCGAGGTATTTAGACGCCCGAGCGCAGCGAGGGCGGCTATAGTCCGAGTCGGAATTGATTCTTTTACCCGAGTTAAACACTCTACTTTTCATTTCAAATACGAGGAAAATAAAACTTATAATAAGATTCAAACCTTACCATAAAACATTATTACCAATTGTTTTGAATTCTGTTACAGATAAAATAATAACAACTACATTATGTCGACTTTTTAAATTTTAAATATGGTACTCCGGCTGGCCCCATACACGTACAATATTGACTCAATATTTATTTCCATCCGAATATAGTCTGTTCAAACCTCAATAATTTGTTCAATTTATTGCTACATTGATCAATATTATTGTACGTGTATGGGGCCGGAAGAAATTTTCGCTAAGTTCACACTGGCTGTTTGGAAAGTCGCATGGCATTTTTTTAAGCTATTGCATAGCTTCTATCGCGGGCCTTGCGTGGAGACCGAATCCAGAAATTGTGTCACGAAAACGAGTCACACTCTCGGCTACCTTCGGCCACGTTCGTGTATCTAGTCTAGCAATTCATATTTTTTTTGTTTACGTCAATTATGAACTCTGCAGTAGTTATATATTATTATTATTATGTCAAATAATCCAAAAATTGATGCTTGTACCCAGAATCGATCTTGCGCCTTCTGCGTACCGATCCGCGTCTTAACCACTCGACCAAAGTTGAATTAAGAGTGTTGGTCGAATTTAGAGTTCGTAATGTGAAATGACAATTTCGATGCTGTCAATTACATTAGTTGCTGTCAATTTACTTTGTCTAAATAAAAATTCGACTATAGGTGTATAGGTATTCATCATCTATGTACAACAGTGAACTGTACTCGAATAATTTGTGTAAAAAGTGTTTTAAATATAAATAAACAAAGTGCATTTATTAATGTAGAAAGTCACGAAAAATAGTGAAAGAAAATGAGTGAGTACTCTATATACATACATTTTATTATTATTATCACCAATGCAGTATCATTTTTTGTTTTGTTAATTTATATATAATACTGCTATAAAGATAACCAAACCCGGGAGTACGTTCCCATGGGAAGCGGGAAGAAAATTTCACGCTGACGTAGCCGCGAGCGCCATCTATCCCATACCTATGTACTTTAAACGTGTCATAAAAGTCACAACAATACCATACATGCATATTTCAAAGAATGTCTATTATTACCATAAAATTTGTAAAAATAGTTTTTAAGTAGAAAGAAGAAACCTATTGTTTTATCTTTTAACTAGCTGACCCTCGCAACTTTGTTTACGTCACACAAGGTCTATGAAATTAGAGGTATTTATTAATCATACTCATCAGTAGCGTGTAAATCTGCCCTGTATGCTATATCAAAATAGAGCTTAATGGTTAAAACTATTCCTCAGTATAGAATTTTCCTCAGTATAAACAATTTACATACAAACACCGGCGTGTTAGAATTTTATTACATGTATCAATGTAGTAGACGTAACGTGTATAAAATGACATCAATCAAATGTCATCAATATTGTGAAAAAGAAATTAAAAATAGAGTTCACAAACTCTTTTGAAAATACATACTGTACCTACCTTAGAGGATCGTTATGAAGATAACAGGATAGTTAACAACCATCCATAGAAAATAGATGGTATAATGCTGAATACCGCAAAGAACAATCGGCGCGGCATAGAATGGGGCCTATACTAATATCCTGGAGGATATTAATGATGCCGATGTCCTGTGCCTGCTGAGGCACAGGACATCATGTCTGCATCATGTCTGCAGGACGTGCAGGATGTGATGTCCTGCAGACATGCATCCGTCATGCATGTCTGCAGGACAACGTGCAGGACAACGAGCAGGATGAGGCAGCGAATGGCTGGACTGAAATTAAAATCGACAGACGCAAGAGATGTGGTGGAGGCACTAATTCACGTACCTCGGGAGTGTCGTGTCAGAAACTGATGGAATAGAAGAGTATCCTACATCATTTCGAGTCTCGCCAAGGCCAGAATAACCTTTACACAGCTGCGCCCCGTAGGCAGTTACGAAAATAGACACGAAGAGTGAAACTCAAAACAAAGTAAACGTTAAAACTGTACTGCTAACTGCTATACGGATGCGAGACATGGAAGGTCACTAAAGTAAAGACATTTCGCACCAGCTACCAGCTATAAGTCTTCGTCAAACGCTGCCTCCAATGGATCCTCGGTACATATGGGCCCGAGAACATCACGAACGTAAGACTATTGGAACGCTGCAGTGAGACCCCAACAGATCAAACGTCGGAAGTGTAGCTGCTGCGCTGGATTGGACACACGCTGCAAAGGGACCATGAATCACATCATACCAAGGCAAGCCTTACTGAAACTACTGGTAGGCTTTCAAAAACTGTTCGATAGTAAGTAGGTACATTTATTGATAGTGGCTATAGGCTACATAACATAATGCGAAGATTAATAGGAGTGGTGCAGCAATGAGGAATGCAAAATGCAAACATTTAATCGTTTTATGAGTATCCGTTGCGCCTCTGCGTAAATGGTTGAAGTTACATAAAAATAATTTATTACAAAATAATTGTTCTTCTTAAAAAGTTCTAAAACAAAATTCCAAAAGCCCAAATGTCCACAGTCAAGTAGGCACTTGGTACTTTACTTTGTTGAACATAGGCCTTAAAATCTTACTTCTTACTAATATTGTAAATGCGAAAGTTTGTGAGTGTGGATGTTTGTTACACTTTCAGCTCAAACCGCTGAACGGATCGGGCTGAAATTTGGTACGGAGATACATTATAGTCTGGAATAACACATAGGCTACCTTTTATCCCGGGAATAACTTCCCGCGGTAACAAATTTTACGCAGGCGAAGCTGCGGGCATCAGCTAGTATTCTTATATAGAAATAATTATACTAGCATAGTTGGTAAAAAATGCTATGTAATAGCTTTACCGCGGCAGTCCCCGAGTGCCACACGTCTTTTTTTTTTTACTTTTTTTCATTCCGGCCCTTGGGTGGGAAGTAATTTGTATGAGTTTTTCCCTCCCTAGGGAGGGAAACAGCATTTTCCACCCAATAGTCAGATCAAGAAAACACTATTTTCCGAGTATGAGAAATGAAATAGTAGATTGTTAACCGAGGGTGGAAAGAATCAATTTCCGAGGTATTTAGACGCCCGAGCGCAGCGAGGGCGGCTATAGTCCGAGTCGGAATTGATTCTTTTACCCGAGTTAAACACTCTACTTTTCATTTCAAATACGAGGAAAATAAAACTTAAAATAAGATTCAAACCTTACCATAAAACATTATTACCAATTGTTTTGAATTCTGTTACAGATAAAATAATAACAACTACATTATGTCGACTTTTTAAAATTTTAAATATGGAACTCCGGCTGGCCTCATACACGTACAATATTGACTCAATATTTATTTCCATCCGAATATAGTCTGTTCGAACCTCAATAATATGTTCAATTTATTGCTACATTGATCAATATTATGGTACGTGTATGGGGCCGGAAGAAATTTTCGCTAAGTTCACACTGGCTGTTTGGAAAGTCGCATGGCATTTTTTTTTTTTTACACAAATCTCTTCACTATCACAGCTGACCAGGCAGCAGTTCTATTTTTAAAGTTCATTCCGGCCCTTGGGTGGGAAGTAATTTGTATGAGTTTTTCCCTCCCTAGGGAGGGAAACAGCATTTTCCACCCAATAGTCAGATAAAGAAAACACTATTTTCCGAGTATGAGAAATGAAATAGTAGATTGTATAACAAGGGGGCAAAATAGTATTTTTACGGCGAGGGCGCTACTTTGAATCACGAGCGAAGCGAAGGATTCTAGAATAGAATCCCGAGCTAAGCGAGGGATTCTAACGTAGAATCCTGAGCGCAGTGAGGGATTCAAAGTACACCGCCCGAGGGAAAAATAATTTGCCCTCGAGTAATATACTCTACTTTTCATTCCCTTTCTATGAGAAAAAATAAGTTTTGTACGACGTAGTTACCTTCTATAGTTATTTTTTCAGGAGTTCATGGGTTGTCACTTTCATAACTTGACGTAGAACTTATTATATTTGCAGAATACATTATAATTATGTTTACCTCCTGATTACAAGGACACGAACACGTTCAGATAAATGGCGCTTTTTAGTTTTTTTTTTAGTTAGCTCAGGACACCGCGCTGTGCAGCCAACACTTACCAGCCAGTAATTCATACAATTTGCGTTCGATTTCTATGAAATTTTCAAGTTCCAAATTCAAATCACTTTGCCGCCCGCTAAAAAGCTCTTAACAGAAAAGAGCTATTTTGCGCCCCGATATCGTGGTGCAAAGTGATTCTTTTCGAATAGAAGGAATGAAAAATATATTTCGGCTTTAAGAGAGTGGTTAGAGGAAAAGGTTTATTATACAATTGACGAATTCCTAAATGAATGATCTTATTTAAAAATGCATGATTGGATGGATGTCGTCCTAATTATAATGTTGGTTGAAATGTTAATTAGAATTTATATTAAATTGTTCCTAACCTAATATAATTTGCATGCCATTTAAATTGTGGCTAAGTGGGCATGCTCTGTAAACATTATCTTTTTTGTTTAAAATGTAACACCATATTATGTACAACCCCATTTATAGCAAATAAATGATTATGAATTATGAATAACATTAATGCAAACAAACCACAAATAAAAAACCGGTCAAGTGCGGGTCTTACTCGAACACGTAGGGTTAAGAACGAAAAAACGGCAGAAAGTCCGTTTAGTTAACAAACGTGATTTTTGTCCTATAAGGATTATTATGGGACCTCCCAAGTTCGGAGTTCCCTATAAGTTTTTCTTCATTTTAGTATTGCTGTTTCGGCAACAGCCATACTTACATCATCTGTGAAAATTTCCAGCTCGGTTCCTGAGATACAAACTCGTGTGACTCGTGACAGACAAATGGACAACTAAGTCTCACCGTCTCACTAATAGAGCTTTACCATTTGGGCACGAAACCCTGTGAAATTCGAAAGGCATTTAGGTATGCCGTTAGGTAGGTATGTCGTTAGGCCATGTTGGTTTCATGGACGGCTTCAATAATATTAACAGCAGGCAGTTACAACCTCGCCTCGGCATAATTAGGTAAATGCCTCTGCCTATCCCTTGGGAATTAAGGTGTGACCATAATAATAGAGTTTATATTTATATACCTACTGTGATAATAATGTATGAGTATGTAGTAGGTATGGATCGTATCGTAGGATATAACATAAAGCTCACGGAATAGGAATTGCCCCAGAGAGCTAGGTGAAAGTTTTCAACAAAATTTTGCGGGGGCCCCTCGGGCACAGGCTCGGGCGTAAGTAAGTTAGTAAAACTTTATTGTACACCAATAAAAATGATAATAAAAGGATGGGAGGGGGGAAGAGGAACCCGCATCACACCCTCGATTCGTCAATCCTAACTTACAACCGTTAAGGATAACCCCAACTAATTGTATGGGAGGAATGACGAACCGAACTCCTCAGGAGTCAATGCCAAGCAGTCCTGAAGATGCCTCGTGTGTAGTCGAAACACGTGTTGACAAATTAGTCACATTGTTAAGCGGAGTAGTGCTAATTACCAACAATCTGGAGGGTACAGGTAATTTTTCCTATCCCACATCCAAAATTCCTTTCCTGAGGAGTTCGGTACGTCATTCCTCCCATACAATTAGTTGGGGTTATCCTTAACGGTTGTAAGTTAGGATTGACGAATCCAGGGTGTGAGGCGGGTTCTTCTTCCCCCCTCCCCTCCTTTTATTATCATTTTAGGATGGATTTCCGCCATGTACCTAACGCCTGATTCCATTAGTTAAACCAATAAAAATTTAATAATGAAAAAGAATTAACATAAAAAGAATGTACAAATGGCGGCCTTATCGCTCAAAGCAATTTCTTTCAGGCAACCAGGCGTACCGGGATTAGCGCTCGTATTATGTTAGTAATCTGCTGCTTGAGTGTCGCCATCTGTAGTGAATTCAAGGCGTTGTTGTGGAGATGAATTTACTGCTAGTTGTATGAATTTTAGCCCCGCTCTATAAAATAGAGTGCAGAGGGGCTCATGTCCAGATTTTGTCTGTAGTCTGTGTGCCTGTTTCATTAAACTCCGTCACACGGTCGGTCACGTGGATCAACTGTTTGAAGTTAGAAATAAAACAAAAATGACAACGTCAATCGGATCGAACTTTTACAATTAACGTGTTTTTTTTTTGTTCTCGGCATGCATGGGCAAAGCCTAGTTGCAAAATAATTCAGTCTAGCTAACTGTAAATTAACGATCTAGCCCCGCAGGGCTCCTTTATCTACTTCGAGAGATGGCGGAAGGCAGGCGCACCCCTGCCAGGGATTGTGCTCTACATATATTTGGCTTGACACCCAGTAGTGTCGGCCTCGTCTGCCGCTTATTTCAGGTAGTAGCGTGTAGCGTAGCACCCCGGACCTCCGTCATCTCGAACCTAGCTAACCTAATTCCTCTTTTACCCAAATTCTCTTTATCATTCCAGATCTATCATTTATGCTTCTCGCACTTTCACGCTATCCCGACCTTTCACTCTTGTTTCTAAACTAGCTAAGCCATAATACTATCATCTTTTATTCTTATTCCTCTAGTACCATACTCGTCGCGCTTTTATGCCTCTCGCACTTTCATTCTAGCCTTTCATACTGGGGATAGTGGGTGTCATTCCTTTTTGAGATGGGGTGGTGGTTTGCTTCATTTATTTGTTATCAAAAGCTCTTAAGAACTAATTACAATTTTTACTAGGTTTTTCTACTACTTATTTATTTGACAATTTCTCTCTACAATTTACTTTTAAAGTGATTTCCTCTACCTACTTAATATCCTAAATATATTACAGTTTTCAATTAACAAAGTTACTGACACTGACAATTCTAACTATCTATTTATTTGACAATAGTTATCTCTTATTTCTAATCAGCTTTAATGCCTTACTAAATTCTTTAATGTTTACAGTTTACTACAGTTTTACTTATGTCCAGAGAGGGGCAGTCTGGTGAGACCACAGATATCAGAAAAGAGATCTTTTTTCTGATTTCTGTGGGTGAGACCGATCTTACGGCTTTCTTAATTCCCTGAAATAAACAAAAGAAAATCCTCCTCTACCTAACCAAACATCTACTATTTATACAATGTTCCAGCAAATAAAGATATTCCTAAATGGACAATAACTATTATCTATACTAATATTAGAAAGAGGAAAAATTTGATTGTTTGTTTTGTTTGCATCAATAGGCTTCGAAACTACTGGACCGATTTGAAAAATTCTTTCACTGTTGGGAAGTTACACTCTTCGCAGTGAACGTAGGCTATATTTTATTTCCATATTTCCATGGGAACGGAAGCTAAGAGGGACAAAACGGCGTGACGTACCTAGACTTTTATAATTTAGAAAGAAATCTATAAAATAATATTGAATGGCATACTTAAACCGCAATAATGATTAGGTAAGTAGCTATTATATCAATACAAAGTAGATATATTTATTTCATTACCTGCTTAGTACCTACTTAACGTCTGTCTTGCTGGTCTTGCGGTTTGCATTGAGTACCTATCTACTTATAATAAAATCTGAGAATGGGTTAACCTAGATAAATAAAATTTTATACTTTATGATAGAATTATATCAAATTTATGATAATACTAGTTGTGCCTAACTCTAGGCTCCGCCCATGACATATATTTATACAACTCGTGCCCCATCATCAATTATTTTCTTTTACTTTTTCTCAAAGTCACAGAAGAAAACTACCTACTAATCGAGCGCGAAAACGTGGCTCAACTTATCGCGCACGAGTAGTGCTAGTACCTGCCTACGCTTGAAAATTTTACAAATAGGTAGGTACCTACTAGGTAAAAATACTGTAAGTACCTAATTAGGTAGTCTAGGTACTACCTAAACTACCTACTTAGGTACTTGGGATGCGGGGTCCTACTACCTAACATTTTCGGAGTAGCGACCACTCCCCTTCCTCTGTGGGGGAGTTGTGCTACTCTGGCTAATTCCGGCCGAGGCGGGAGCAACCCCTTTGTGGGTTGCTCGGTGGTGTGTGTTGCTGCCGGCCGTGGTGTTATTCACAGCCGGCAGCAGCAATGCTGGGTCGCCGTCACGCGTCACTTCGCCCGCCACCTTTGCTGGCGAGACGATGGTGGCAAAGTTGGAGAGGCACTGCGTGGGGGGCGGGAGTTTGGGTAGATGCTCCCGCCCTGCCATGCAGTTCGGGCTGCCGGCCGTGAATAACGACGCGACCGGCGGCGGCAACAGGGCTGGGCCGCTGTCACCTCGCCAGTCAACGAGGTGATGGCGGCAAAGCAGGAGGTGCACTGTGCGGGGGAGCGGGAGTAACAGATAATGCTCCCGCTCTGCCGTGCAGTTCGGGGGCGCCGCGGTAAGGAGTCACTGCGCGCCCCCGATTGTTTTTTGACCGTGGGCGTAAGGTCGGGGGACCCCGCCCACCAACGATCACATGGCGGTGGGCACCTTCCCCGTGTTCCAGGGGTGCCCATTAGCGCACGCCTGCGCCAGCCGCTCTCTGTCTCCTCTATTACAGAGGGGCGCTCTAAAGCGGTGCAGGCCTGGTCTTCAGCTCCTTAGGGAGCTTTGGGGAGCCACCCATCTGGCTCCCCCGAGGAGAGCCCCGAATAAACGGGGCTCCCCTAGCCGGGTCGACGTGAATAGCGCGCCTTCAATCCCAGCTGCGGCGCGTAAATACGTTCCCCGCGTCAACAAAAAAAAATCTACTTAGGTAGGTACTTACAGTGTTTTAAACTAAACTACAGTAAATTAAAAGTTATCTTTTAGGTTTCTACCTATTGGAAAAGAACTACGGACACACGTAGGTACCACAGAATTATCAGAAAAGAGTATTTTTTCTGATTTCTGCGGTAGGTACTGTGGGTATTATTTTTAAACCCCCATGCATCCTCCTATTCAAAGAGCGAAATTATTGACAATATTCTGTCTACCAATCCTACCGGCATGAACAATCAGTCATGGCATGAAGTTGAGTCATGAACTCATGATGACCCATTATGACCCATTAGACCGGTATTACAAATTTAATGATAATGTGATCGCTTATTAGATAGGTACTTACCATTTATGTACAGGTGCGTACACAAATGTTTCACTTAATTGCATTAATAACTTTTCGAAACTTGTATATGTATACTTTAGTTCTTTTTTAAACAGCCCAAACAGGAACCACAGTTATGTAGATACTAATATGAAAAATGCAAGATTTTAAGAACCTCATGCAACTTATTTTTTCTTCGAGTCGTTGGAGCAGCTAATTCTAGGCACTGTATTTTCTCTTGCAACGATCATACGAGATGATTAAAATAAAATAATTTTATTTTAATCATCTCGTATGATCGTTCGTCGATTTTTTTCATCGACATCTAGGAATATCTAGTTTATAATACTAGATTATGCTCGCGGCTACAGCCGCGTGAAATTCAGGACCCATGCCCGCTTCCCGTGGGAACATATCCCGAGATAAAAAAAGTGTTATTCCAGACTATAAGCTATCTCTGTACCGAATTTCAGCCCAATTCGTTCAGCCGTTAGATCGTGATTGAGTAACAAACATCCAAACATCTTCACAAACTTTCACATTTATAATATTAGTATAGTATTAGTAGAATATATCCTGTATCGTGTTATTCGATACCTATATACCTACCTACACACCAGCCCAAAATCCACTTTGGTCATGGGCCCGTCAGGTATAATCGCAATGTCTGTTAGTCTGTTACCTAGTTCCTCTTTCTCTACACTTACGGTATCACTAAACTATGGAAAAAACCACAATGAAGACATAATAAAATTATATTTCAGTGATCTCTAGATATACTGCAGCCATTCGCGAAATCAAGAAACTAATATTTGTCTTTTCTGATAGGCATTGTAGTCTGATGCGCATTCTCGCGAAGTTTGGACTGTTTCTCTAAGTACATACCTACAGTTGTTTCGTATTGTTGCGACATCATTTAATATGTGAAAATTCATATCAATCACATAAAAGTTATAAAAAATTTTAAAAGGGGGGCGTAAATAAAAAAATAATTCTAATTCGAAGGTTTTTTTCCGCGCCTGTACTCCGATACTAATATATAAATGCAGTGCGGTTACTGCTATAGTTTACGTATATTATCTTATCTGTATTTAGCAATACATGCACAACCTATGTGGACATCACACAATCAAGTCCTTTGAAATAACATTATTCTAAAATAATTGACAGTTTGTACGTGAATAAACTGGAGTGATATTCAGTTGAGTTTTTATAGTTCTACGTTTTAAACATCTGCGTTTTGAGCTTAGAGTGTGTATTGAAGTGAAAGTGAATTAAAAATACAAAAAAAAAATGATTTGTGTTTGAAAACGAACGAGAGAATATTAAAAATGATTAAATGTAAGTAAATAATTAAGGTTTTACGTAATTATTCTAATATATACCTACTTATGGACCATAATATAGGACCACTGTGCTGTTCTACAACCTTTTTAGCTATCAAAGTATCTAAGTATCTCTCTTTTTTTTAACGTGAGGAATTCTACAGGGATATTATGCCGGAGTCCTAACGACTAAACCACACGTATCCTACCTAACAGCCTACGGTTGGGAGCCCCGGGTAAGCCTTCGGAAGGATACCCCTGGAACTTTTAAGTATCTCTACTACTCAGAGACTTTGGTAAATTTAAAAAACTCACCAAATACGTGCTACTCGCAATATAGGGTAAAATTATAAAAAGGTAAAGTTTGTAGGGGTGATCTCTGAATCTACATAACCAATTATGTATCTGGTAAATATGGATGGATTCTCTATTTTTTCACTCTGTGCGCTTCGGTCGGAAAAAGGAGTTTCGTAACTGGTTTCTACCTGTGTTATATCAAAGACAATATTCTAATATTATAAACAGAAAGGCAACTCCCTGCCTTGGGAAAACGTGCTCAATGGGGACTGAGCACGTTTTCCCAACCTCGCCACAGCTGTCATTAGTTGGGGGGTAGGGAACGAATTGCTTAGCCTTAGTGGTCACACACACATTGCAGCTTTGTAAGTTTGTACAAATATAACGTGTTTTAGTGTAGTAGATGACAGAATTGAAATTGAGAATGAATGCCTAACCTGTGAGTGGTGCACCTGCTGACTGAAACACGAGGTCATGACGAGAAGCGAGTCCCAATTCTAAGCATTCCATAGTTTCACCGTTAGGCCGGCGCCGGGTCCATAGCATGGCACAAGGAGGAACACCCCGATGGCGTCTGGGGCTTGCGACCCAATTGCTAGGTTTGGTTGCCCACCTTTTTGTGCGCATAAACGTTCACCTTCCACTGTCAACAAAGTTCCCCGAACCAGATTTGATACTTAACTCGAAACTCCCGTTTTAACCCTTGGGTACTAAACCCTAATTGGGTTGGTTCCTATACAACTAAGAGACAGACAGATAGACAAACGGACAGAGGAGTGCCAATAATAGGGTACCGTCTTTACATTTTGGGTAAGAAACCTATAATGTATTGGTGAACATCGGGAGAGACATACATTTAGCAACGGGCTGCAATCAAAGACGTCTATATAAAACTAGAGGGCCCGGCCATAGCCATGTAGGCTTTTCACAAAAAAAAAACTATCGTATCTCTCAAGTTGGATCAAACTGCACACGGTGTGCAAATTTGGTAAAAATCGGTTAAGTAGTTTAGGAGTCCATCGCGGACAAACATCGTGACAAGAGTTATATATATATTAAGATGAGGTTTGTATAGAATACATTCAGTAACGGGCTGCAATCAAAGACTTCTATATAAAATGAGGTTTGTATAGAAGTTTATACAGAAGTCTTTGGCTGTATACCTATATAGAAATCTTTGGCTGCAATAGGCAGAATTGGTTGCTAGACATTTAAAGATGCTGTTCAATAAATTATAATTGGAATACGCCATTGATGACATTGACATATTAATGATGAACGTTCTCAGATGCGTGTGTATTCATTAATTTCAATTCGCTAGAAGGTCGTGTGCTTCAAGCTGTAATCCTCACCTTTGAAATCTCAATGAAAACGAATTTTGACAACGCCAAAAAATAGTCGTGAAATAGTCGTAAATAGTCGTACATGTAAAAAAAATAGTCGTATTATAGTTTCGGCGTTATAGCTGTAGGTTAGTGAGGATTATGGCTTGAACGTCAAGCTGTAATCCTCACCACTGGTGCAAGCAAACGGCTAATGCTATCGAATTGGTTTAGGTTCCAAAAAATAGTCGTAAAGACCTGCCAAATCTCAGAAATAGTCCATAAGCGGTTTCCGAGATGTGAAGGTACCCTGGTGAGGATTATGGCTTGAACCTTTGAAAACTTCAAATGTCTCCGGAACGCCTGCGAGTTTCGGTTCAAAGTTTGTGCCAAAAAATAGTCGTGAAATAGTCGTAAGAAGCTGTAATAAATTTGAGTTGATTTAATGTGAAAATAAAAACTTTTTATTTTCCCTACATTTCTATTGATGTACAGTCGTGTACAAAATTTGTAACTTTTTTTTTTTTTTTTTTTTTATACTACTTAGGTGGCAGACAAGCTAACGGCCCACCGGAAGGTTGGTAACCGTAGCCTATAGACGTTTGCAACACCAGAGGCGTTACACACGCGCTGCCGACCCGGGCGCAGGTTGTGACGACCCACAGTTGAAATTTTTCAAGCCGCCCGTAAGGCCTTCAACTTGGCTTAACGACTGTCATTTTACTGACAACCGGGACCAACGGCTTATCGTGCCTTCCGAAGCACGGAAACGCTCGTAAATAAATGTCACAAAGTGGTCCACGTGGTGGTCACCCATCCATATCCGGCCATAGTAAATGTTGCTTACTGCAGTGATCGTTTACAGAACACTGAGTCCGCGGGGCCACGAGCGCTCCTGAACTTCCAATGATACTAGAGGAAGTCACGCGGTTTTATCCGCGTAGTTCCCGTTCCCATGGGAATGCGGGAATAAAATAAAGCCTATGTTTACCGGGAAGAGTGTAGCTGCCCAACAGTGAAAGAATTTTTCAAATCGGTGAAGTAGTTTCGGAGCCTATTCGATGCAAACAAACAAACAATCAAATCTTCTCTCGTTATAATATTGGTACAGAATTAGGTTGTTGGGAAATATTCCGCTTAATATAATAATATTTCTTTGAATGAGACGTTTTTCATACCAGCAGTTATAATTAAACAAAAAATAAACATTTATGATTTGTATCTTTATTTATTACAACCGAAAGCTTGCAAATACGTACATTTGTTTAAATCTCTCTGTATGTTTATAAAATTATAACACAGCAATTAGTTTTGATCACAATTGTCATGTCAGTTCAATATCTGTTGGCGTTTCTAGAAAAGTTCTAGATGGCATTGGTAGGTTGAGTCACAGACTAATAAATAGCTACTACGCAACCGATACATCGCTCCCATACAAAAGCGAAAATACGTATGCTATATTAGCCTACAAAATTTTAATAATAATACCTGCTGCTCAGAACGAGAAGAATTGTACCTTAAACACGTGCTCATAGCGTCGAGGCTATGTTGCCCGCCCTGCGAATGACGTCATCGTAAGAATGCGCTAGGGTTGTTATTGTAATACAACGAATGTTACGAATCAACCATGTTTTTTATTAGTCAATCAAATATGTTTTAGTTTTGTATTTTTGTTCCCTTTTTCGGAATTAAAAATTACATAGTGTAAAATATAATAAATAATTTAAATAAATAAACATAAGGAAAACAGGAGCAAAGCGATGGAAAATCAACAGTTTTTAACATTTGTAGTACGGCAATGAATAAAAAAATTCCTTTGATTTTGGACTTTTACACCCATCTGCTGTACAATAGTTACTTAATTCTTCTCGTTCTGAGACTTTATTTTATTCCCGCATTCCCATGGGAACGGGAACTACGCGGATAAAACCACGTGACTTCCTCTAGTATCATTGGAAGTTACAAATTTTGTACACGACTGTACATCAATAGAAATGTAGGGAAAATAAAAAGTTTTTATTTTCACATTAAATCAACTCAAATTTATTATAGCTTCTTACGACTATTTCACGACTATTTTTTGGCACAAACTTTGAACCGAAACTCGCAGGCGTTCCGGAGACATTTGAAGTTTTCAAAGGTTCAAGCCATAATCCTCACCAGGGTACCTTCACATCTCGGAAACCGCTTATGGACTATTTCTGAGATTTGGCAGGTCTTTACGACTATTTTTTGGAACCTAAACCAATTCGATAGCATTAGCCGTTTGCTTGCACCAGTGGTGAGGATTACAGCTTGACGTTCAAGCCATAATCCTCACTAACCTATAGCTATAACGCCGAAACTATAATACGACTATTTTTTTTACATGTACGACTATTTACGACTATTTCACGACTATTTTTTGGCGTTGTCAAAATTCGTTTTCATTGAGATTTCAAAGGTGAGGATTACAGCTTGAAGCACACAGAAGGTCGTCTCAATATATCCAAGTAGGGTTGCCATCTGTGACATTCGAAAACTATAAGAAAAAGGAAAAGACCTTGATTTTGGCAGACAAGCTTGCAGCCTCACCTGATGGACTGTGGTGACCGTAGCCAATGAAAGTCTGCAACACCAACATTTTGTTTGTTGACAAGTAGGTATATCATCTTTTTTGAAGTAAAACTTCTTTAGGCGCGACCTAGGGAGTAACTCAGATTCTATTCTGACGGAAGTAGGTAACGCTATTTAAATAAATCGAATGAATGATATTAATAAAACATTTGATGCCGTCAATGACAAAGAAGTTTTACTTCAATCGCGCGTAATTTATATCATTTGTAAAAAAAATAACTATCTAGCTATTACGGTTGAAGAGATACAACCTGATGACAGACAGACAAACAACGAAGTCTCAGTAACGTAGCAGAACATTATTTGGGCAATAATTACTTATTTTTAATAAACCGTTCCTCTTTGTATAAATAACGTACAATATCTACTTGTTATTTATTATTTATAAATGAATGATTCTTTGTACGATACAATAATGCCTGTGTCATCTGACATAGTTACGTATACTTCGTAAATTGATAAATAAATAAACATAGAACCTACCTACAGACCTAATTGCATCAACTAATATTAGATTAGTGTGTACAGTACACGATGCACAAACTGAGAGTAGAATTTACTACAAGGCCTGTATGTATACACGATGCACAAACTGAGAGTAGAATTAACTTCAAGGCCTCTACTATGGTATTCCTTTTTTTTTTTTTTACGTGAGGGAAAATCCTCAAAGGATGCTATGCCGGACTCTTACCGACTAAAAAACCTTAGGTACGTAATGCACAACAGCCTGTGGTTGGGAGCCCCGGGTAAGCCCTCGGAAGGATGTCCCGTGACTCCCAACAGACCTACGGCCGCTACTGCGGCCTCGGGTGGTGGTTCGGGTGCTATCCCGCGTCTTTGGGGGGTTTCGGGTGTGATCCCGCTTCTAAGGGGGGGGGGGGCGTGCGTGAGTGCTCACGTCACGTTGCCGTCATGGGGTCTACTATAGTATAGTTATATAGTACTATGTTTACAATACCTACAGGGCATCTACCACTACCATGGAGTAAACGTAAAGTTGCTCCGGGGCCCCTTTTACAGTAAAATGGCGCCCCATACCTATACGATTAACAGTACCTGCACAACCTACTGTCCAAAATGTTGTCGAAACTATGATCAGACTATATATTTTTTTATTTTACTATGCTATTATGGTTATATTACTAGTATTTCTGCAAAGAGTAGACCTCGCGAGCCCCGAAGAAAAGAAACAATCTGTGAGGAATCATATCCTTTATGTTTCAGACAAAAATCATCAAGATCTGTTCATAACAACGCGACAACAATCTTCAACTCGTTGCTCCCACTTTTTCCCCTCTATCAAAAAAAGCTCTCGACAAAAGTTATAAATGTATTTTAAATCAAAGAACATGTTGTGCCAAGTTTGGTGAAACTGTCTAGATCGGAAATTCGGAACTGACAGACATATGGACAAAAGCAAAATGCGAATCGAATCCGAAACTCTCGCTCGCTTCACTTGCTCGGTCAATAATATTTTTTGATAAGACCTGTCCAAAGATGGAGTTGACGAAAATAAAATAAAAGGTACGCCCATTTTTATCGTGAACGAGTCTTAAGGGCCGAATGCCAGAGCGCATTAGGTATTTTTACCACCTCACCTCACCGCGGGCGATACCCCCGTAGCATGCGATCGACATGAACTCATTTGACCCCAAGCACTTTGTTTGGACGTTGCCAGTTGGTGCAATTGGACGTTGACAGTTGGTGCAGCGTGTATTTCATGCCGCACTTTTTGTACCACCAAATAAATTACAACAGAAGTATAAGTTTATCAAACCTTTATAAGACATTTTATTTAGTAAGTGCCTGTTAGCAGGTAAATTCAAAATGGGGTTGTAAGAAATCTTTCCTTATTTTTAACCGATTTCAAAAAAGGAGGAGGTTCTACATTCGTCTGTATGTTTTTATGTATGTTCACTGATATTTCCGTCAATTATAGACGTATTTAATTCTTTTTTCTTTTCTTCAATAGGGTTTACTTCTGAGGTAGTCCCATTTTTACCAGGTCAGGATCTGATGATGGGATCCAGGAGAAATCGAGGGCAACCACCGAAAATTGTAGGGACAACTAGTGCGTTTGGTAACTTTTTAATGAAGTGCTTTACAGTGGGCGCACACTAGGCGACAGTCGCGGCGATATGTCGCGGCGACTTGTCGCGCAGTGTGCGCCTGCATCGGGCGACTTGACGCCGTGACAGACGTTGTGCAAGGAACACGTTGTCCAAAGCTGTCGCTGGGCGACTGTCGCCGTGTCGCCGCGACAATAGCGCGACAGACGCGAAGACTCCCCTTGCTTGTCTCGGAGTCGCGGCGACATGTCGCCTAGTGTGCGGAGCTTAGAACAAAATGTATGTAATTTGGCGCCCACAGCTTGTCGCCGTGACAAGATGCCTAGTGTGCGCCCACTGTTAATGTACTACAATTTAATGAAGGTCAGGAGTCGATCTGATGATGGAACCGAAAGACAGTCGAGGGAATTATTTAACGATTTACAGCACGTACCTTGTGTTTGGGCTTGATTGATTTGTATTGATAAGAACTTTACACCTAGATAGATATACTTTTCGGTCCACCCGTCACTTAAAATGATGATCAAAAAATTTTTAGTAATAAATAGAACTGACTTCAAAAAAATCCTGAAAAATAAAATTTACATAGCACAAAGTAATGATATGTATTTTGATTTATCAGATTGTATTCAATATGATATTGAAGTTGGTGACATTAATAATACCTACCTCAACCTATGGGTTTACGGGGTGCTAGGTCGGGAAACCTCCTAGTGTGCTTGGTCCGGTTTTCTATCCCTTCGGGCTATATGCCCGGTGGGAGTGACAACTGGACTAAGACGGTGCACCCTGGAACATCGGCTAATGGGTGCGGTGTGCAGCCCTCATTAGTCGATGTACTAATATCCCGGCAAGCTGACCCCATGGCGAGGGGGTCGCAGTTCGGTGGGCCTGCTAGGCCCACGGTGTTGCGTTGCATCTGCAGCGCAACACAGCGTGGCGGACGCCCCAATGCTCCCGGCTTTCTGGCTGGTAGAAGCATTGGGACGGTTTTTCGGCCGTCATTTGACGGAGTTGCACGGTGGTGTGTGTTGCTGCCGGCCGCGAGTAACAGCGCGGCCGACAGCAGCAGTGCTTGGCTGGCATCGCTTCGCCACATTTGCTGACGAGGCGATGGCGGCAAAGTGAGAGGCACTGCACGGGAGGGGCGGGAGTTTGGGTAGATGCTTCCGCCCTATCGTGCAGTTCGGGGGCGCCGCGGTAACCAGTCACTGCGCGCCCCGGATTGTTTCTTGACCGTGGGCGTAAGGTCGGGGGACCCCACCCACCAACGGTCACACGGCGGTGGGCACCTTCCCCGTGTTCCGGGGGTGCCCATTAGCGCACGCCTGCGCCAGCCGCTCTCTGTCTCCTCTATTACAGAGGGGCGCTCGAGAGCGGTGCAGGCGTGGTCTTTTCAGCTCCTTAGGGAGCTTTGGGGAGCCGCCCATCTGGCTCCCCCGAGGAGAGCCCCGAATTAACGGGGCGCCCCTAGCCGGGTCGACGTGAATAATCTTTTGATACCCCTCGGCCCGGCTAATGGGTGAGGAGGAACACCGCGGGGTTTAGTGGGTAGGACGGTCCATTCCGGACCGGGCCGGGAGTCCCACACACCATCCCAGCTGCCCCAGGCGCATAAATGCGTTCCCCGCGTAAACAAAAAAAAAAAAAAACCTATGGGTTTACTTGGCGCCGACTTCAATATGATATTGAATAAAATATGAAAAATGAAAATACATTTATCTTTGTGACAAGTAAATTAAATTTTTCAGGATTTGTTTGAAGTCGGTTCTATTTTTTACTACTTTTTTTATCATCATTTTAATTGTGAGACGAGCCGAGAAAAGATAATAAGAAAAAAATCCGTCAATAATTTATGATATCAATTCGAGCAGTCTTCGAAGAGGTAAGCATAGGTATAACATAAGTAGCAAAAAATAATAGAATGCATCTTGTGAGTAAAATAATGCGTTTATTTATTTTACATTATAATATGAATAAGACAAGTAACACGCACGCTGCATTTCAGCTTAGACCTGTGTTACAAAATACAACAAATGATAGATGGCGCTTACACCAACATAGTCAATTTGAAGTCAATTTTAAGTCTATTTGAAGACCCTACCCCTAGTTAATATTTGTGCAAAATTTTAATCAAAAATATTGAGTACTTTTCGAGATCCTTCCGGACAAAGCAAAATTAACAGACAAACAGACGACAAACATACAAAAAAATTCTAACTACATTTTCGGCTTCGGTATCCTGTGTAGAACCCCCCGCGAGTATTTTTTTAAATATGTTTAATGTACAGTTTTGACTTTAGATCTTTTTATTATATGTATATAGACTAGGAACTTAGGTTGCCTAGAAAGTTTTCAAAAACCTATTCTTAGTCTCCCGCAGGCTGGATCCCGCAGGTGGCCCCTTCCGAGGTCCGTGGAAGCACAAGGGATATAAACCCTTGTTTGCAAAAATAAAGGATTGAATTGAGTACTTAAACCAGAAAAATAATAAATATTTATGGGGGACTTCCATACAACAAACGTGATTTTTTTTTGCCTTTTCTTATTAATAACGGCAACAAGTACACACTTGAAATGAACGCCGCAGACGTGTCTTCGCCCAAGACTATCGGTCTCCATAACCAGGAGCCTGAAGACGGTGAGGGGGCTGCTCACCGTCCTTACAGAAGCAGGCCCACGACGGCAGCGTGACGTGAGGGATTTATGCATACCCCCTTCAGAAGCGGGATCACATCCGAAGCACCCAAAGACGCAGGATTGCACCCGAACCTACCCCTAGGCGAGGCCGCAGTGGCGGCCGTGGGTCTGTTGGGAGTCCTAGGACATCCTTCCGAGGGCTTACCCTGGGCTCCCAACCATAGGCTGTTGAGCGTAACGTGAGGTTTTTAGTCGGTAGGAGTCCGGCGCTCGTGGCCCCGCGGACTCAGTGTTCTGTAAACGATCACTGCAGTAAGCAACTTTCACTATGGCCGGTCCATGGATGGGTGACCATCCATGTGACCACTTTGTGACATTTATTTGAGCGTTTCCGTGCTTCGGAAGGCACGTTAAGCCGTTGGTCCTGGTTGCCAGTAAAATGGCAGTCGTTAAGCTAAGTTGAAGGCTTTATTTCAACAGCAGGCAGTCACAACCTGCGCCTGTCCATTTAAACACGGCAATACGGCTCACCACCTATTACGTGGGACAAATTATACAAAGGTGAAATGTGGGCATATAATATGCCTCTGCCTACCCCTTCGGGGATAAAGGCGTGACCATATGGATGTATGTATGTGTATGTAGGAGTCCGGCATAGCATCCGTGAGGATTTTCTCTCACGTTAAAAAGAAAAAAAAATAGGGTTTATAACCCTTGCTTACAAAAAATAAAGCTGTTACAAAGTTGAATGAAAAAGGTACATGTCCTCAAAGTCTCGCTCTCGTATGTCAATTCGGTGAATCAGCTTATTGATAGGAATATTGGCATGCAAAATTCAATATTTGTTGTTATGGTGGCAAAAGAAACACATTATCTGTGAAAATTTTTCAGATCTCTAGCTATGTCCGTTCATGAGCTACAGCCTCGTGAAGGAAAGACAGAAAGATTGACAGACGGACAGACAAACAGACAGACTGACCGACAGACAGACTGACCGATAGACAGACAGACGGACAGCGAAGTCTCATGAATAGGGTCCCGTTTTTTTACCTTTTGGTACCTACGGAACCCTAAAAATTATCCACTTTTTCATACATTCATATTTACTAAGAAAGTAACGATTATTACACTCAAAATTAAAGTATGAAAGTACCTACGAGTACTAGGTACTTACGATTCACGTGTATCTTTTTTTGCAAATGAACCACCGTTCAATCTCGGAATCGATGAGCTGAAAAAAAAAAGACTTTGAGGGTACACTACAACGAAACGGCTAGACTACAACGAAAAATAAAACTACACGTTTAGTCTTTTATGTCGGTAGTGGGTAAGTACTACTGTTATAATTTATACAGTGTAGCAATAACAACGTGAATCTACTATTATACTCTAAGCGTCAAACATTATATTATTTAGATACTACCCTTTCGCGTTAAGGTTGCCGCTGGCGGACAGGATGGTGTACAGGCGTAGTATGGGAGGCGAAAGGCAAACTTAGAGCGAACGGGCAATACGTTGATTGTTCAGGCATTTTACTATGCTGCTAAGAGAATATTTTACACCTAGTAGTTACTGTGGTTTAGGTAAATACTATCCCTCTTCTTATCGTAAGGTCCCAAGCAACTTTGGGGCACCGAGTTCATTTCTCACAGTCATTCATTACCAAAAACAGCCGTGATCTAACTTACTTGGCCTTTGCTAAATGACAACTACCTGTACCTACGTAGAAGAGGACTGGAATGGGAGATCTCTAAGCCTATAAGAGTACGTTTAGCTACTGTACTGCCTCTTCAGTAGGTAGCAAAATAATGGCAGCTGTTGGCTTCAGTCGCTTTGCTCAGCATGAACCTTATAATTTCATCATGCCCGTCAGTGAATTATTTGGTTGTGTATTTTTATAAATATAATAAAGATAAAACAATACTTGTAGGAACTTACCATACTTGCCGTCGTAGTAGCCGCAATTGACATCTGGGCATCATATTTCTCTTGGCTTTTTTTTACCCATATTCACTGAGTATCTAGTCACTAATCACTATATTACACGATATTTATTTATTTATACACAATAACGTACTTATCCTAATATTTACAAATAAAAACAAAATAATATTTACAGATTTCTGCAACTACTTCTAATTAAAACGATCGATTCGCGTGAACATAGCCGGTCACGGATGACAAAGCGACACAGGTCCTAACCAGAACAGCCCTGTCAGGCATATGAAGTGATTGAAGTGTACGCTAAATGCCTAATTGTTCTAGATTCTACACTTTTTATAATAGTTTTAAAATCTGAGGTGTTTAAAAAATAAATAATAGCATGAATATTGATCATAAGATCAATATCTTTAATATAGACATGTGTTTATATAAAATAAACAAGTATATTTTGAGCAATAACAACATTCATCTTTAAATTTTTTACATATTTCCAGTTTTTCGAGAACGATTTTTATCATATAAAGTTTTATTAATCGTGTTTTAAAAATTAAAGGAAGCAAGAGCATCTATTAAACTATAGTAATACATTTTTATCAGATCAAATTAAAGAATATTTCTTAGTATAAAGATCGCTTCAAAATGGGTCGATTTTGGTCGATTTCGGAAATACTAGCCTTAAAACCCATATTAGGTATATTGTAAAAAAGATTGTCTCACTTGATTCTCTAGTAGGCAGTTATTTACTACGAAAGCATAAAACTAACCTGGATCTCGGGTTTCAAGTATCGAGAGTCGAGAGTCCTGATTTGCCTTTCACAGGATCAAAGACAGAAATCAGGCAAGTTGACTGTTAAGAGTTTGAGTCATAATCGTGATCGAGTTCGAAATGACAAAGTAGAATGTAGTAGCGGTAACGTGCGTGATAAAAAAAGGAACTGTATCTCAGTTTCATATTAGACGAGTAGCGAAAAGTTCTAAATAAATGTATTTGACCAAAAGCCTCAGATTCCTATCAATGCTTCTGTCATTCAACGTCATAAAAACAATTTGACGGAAAATGTAGCAAATAATATTTTACTTTTGCAAAAATAAAATCTAAAACAATGCTCAGAACACAATAATGAATTACTTTTATATTTGCTAAAGAATCTGCCGGAATCATAACTTTCACTGTTCATATACCGAATCAAGCCATACCGCTTAGAGCACACTGAAATATTGGAGACCATGGTGGAAACATTTTAAAGTCGAAAACAGTCTGAAAGGTATGATAGCTTCTCAGAATTTTAAGTCTTCAACGACTTCCTGTTGGGGAGACTCCTGTTGAGAGAATTGCAGTTTTACTTTAATTAATAATATTGTCGTGTAGTTTATAATCCAGCAATTACTGCAGTAGAACTGGAGACGCAAACGCCAGCTTCAATTACTGTAGGTAAAAAAATCACGTTTAAATTATTATCATAAACATAATGTTCTAAGAGTATTACGCAATCATATTCAGCAAAATAACAAACAAGTTTCAAGTGATCACTTGTGTATATTGATCGTGGCACTCTTGCTCAGTGATAAGAGTGTTACTGATAACAATAACCCCAGTCATAAGAGTCGCTTCAATTTATACAATAATCTTCTTTAGTCAGTAAAAGTGCGCCGGAGTCGTCGTAACGTGACTCGTGATCAACTCATTTGTGCGTTGTCATTGAGAGGATTTTATACTTACCACTTAAAAAGAAAACCAGGTTCGTTTTAAACTTCTTTTGTTTTTTCTCTTAAAACCAAACCATAACAAGCCAGTAATAGGTCAACCGGAGACGAAAAACCATGATCAAACACGGGCTTGGGAATTCAAGTCGTATGGTCGAAAAGTTGTCGACCTAGAATTTTAGAAAACCCGCATCATTTTGCGGAATAGTCAATCCCCTTCTGGTCAGAAGGTCTAAGTAGCAAAATGTCGCTTGTACGATTACTATATTTGCGATGAAAATATGTCGAATATTAGGTATTCACTCTTCACATGCGGATTCGAGCTAGTACCCAAAACCCGAGTAGACCCAATTGACATTCTGGAGACCACGAATGCAGCACAGCAATTACTTCTTGACGACAACTCTAAAATTCTCTTTTACGCGTGTTACTCCTCATGGATGCTATGCTGGAATCCTGCCAGCTAAAACAATACGGTGCCCTGCCATCTGACTACGACCGAGCGTCCTGGAAAAGAAATCGGAAGGATAACTCCATGGCTCCCTACTACCAACACAGACTTTGCTTCTCTATACCTAAGTCTACCAATATAGTTATTTCCCGCCTCTTTCTGACAGCAGGTCATGCTCATGAAAGAGGCGGCGGGGCGGGAACGGGAGAGAACTCTCCCACCCGAGTTTCGCAGTCGGCGGCTTGGGCACCGCCGATGTGTCTTCGCTGAAGACTATCGGCCTCCATGACCGAGGGCCTGAGGACGGTGAGAGGGCAGCGTGACCCCCCCTAAGAAGCGGGATCTACCCGAAACCCCCTAAAGACGCGGGATAGCACTAAACCACCCCCTAGGCCAGTCCGCAGTGGTAGCCGTAGGTCTGTTGGGAGTCCTGGGACATACTTCCGAGGGCTTACCCGGGACACCCAACCGTAGGCTGTTGGGCGTTACGTGAGGTTTTTTATTCAGTATATTTATTCAAATCACTGACGAAATTATACGTGATTAAACTACGCTGTCAGCCGTGCGATATGATAAGAGAATATAAAACGAACGTTTGTTTTGTTGGTAAATGAGTATAGTCTGTGGTATAGTCTTGGGGGTTATCGAAGTCAGATGTTACACTGGTTTATTATGCTTAGTACTTCATTTAGTTTATTGACCTTATCTTAAAATATTTTTATAGTTGGATAATAGTCAGTGCAGTTTAATTTCCATTAATTCTTTTTTTATATTTAGTTAAATAGGTATGTACCAAAATTATGCCACCCGCCTGAATGGAAGGTCACTTTCACAGTCCACAAAAATATTTGACAGATGCCCATAATATGACGGCCCAATAGGCTCTCCTTGAAGAACCCGTGGGTGAGGATGGAGCAGTTGCTGTGGTTAGACCGATAAAATATAATTTTGAACCGCCTGTGCTGGCTTAAATACAAATGTGCTGATACTTATTTCGCCGCAAGTTCACTATGTGAATGGTTTTTAGCATTGTTACTGGACAATCTGAACTAAAAGCTTGTTGCATATTCTGAACTTTTAGATTTGTTATTACTACTCTGCCAAGCGCCAATCAATTCTTCTTCTTTGTCTCCGGCTCAACCTTCCTGGTAGAATACCGCCGCCTGTATCACGTGTAGGTACTTCGCTTCTCAAACCAGATTTTACGTTTGTGTCTAAGAGTCTAAGGCCATTCTAGTTCTTTATCATTGGGGTGATATCTTCCTACCACTTCTCCTCTCGTCTACGAATTTTGTCGAATAAGAACTTGTGTATTATATAAATATTTATTAATTAGTGGACGGTGTATTGACAATTTCCTTTATAATGTTAAAAACTGTAAGGCGGAGGTTTTGGAATTTGCTTTATCAGACCATACAGCCCAATTATTAACATGTCCCGTTAAGACCAGTTGCCGCTTGAAGTTCTGGCATATTTGTAAGCGTAATTATAGTATAAAGAATATGAGAAGATTTCAAGAGTGTTTCGACTCCCTTAGCTTTTGTATGTGTATTGACAATTTCCTTTATAATGGTAAAAACTGTAAGGCGGAGGTTTTGGAATTTGCTTTATCAGACCGTACAGCCCAATTATTAACATGTCCCGTTAAGACCAGTTGCCGCTTGAAGTTCTGGCATATTTGTTCACGGGAAATAATAGCCTACAAATGGAATCTGATATTAATGAAACTTTATCTACTGTTATAAACTGGTTGACATTCAATAAATTGACAATTAATTTAACAAAGACCAAGATTATGACTTTTAGAAACAGAATAAATAGATTAAATGACATGCAAGTGAAATATAATGACATCATAATTGAACATACTGACATTACGAAATTTTTGGGTTTGACTGTAGACTCTTGTCTGCATTGGTCCTCACATATTGAATTACTGAGTAGCAAGCTGCATCAATTTTCTTATGCACTTTATATGCTAACAAAAACGTCTAATATATCGACCGTGTTAACGGCCTATCATGGACATGTGGTATCGCTATTGCGTTATGGAGTGATGTTTTGGGGAAATTCCACAGACAGAAATATGGTGTTCATTGCACAAAAAAAGTGCATACGTGCAATGTTCAAGTTGAAACAAACTGAGAGCTGCAGACCTTATTTTGTTCGTTTTGAGTTGCTCACTCTCCCATGTGTTTACATCTTCGAGGTGGTGGTGTTTGCCAAAAAACATATTACCATATTCAAACACTTAAATAGTAGTAGACATAGATTAAAGATAAGGCTGCCACCAAATAAAACGGCGTTCTTAAACAAAAGCATATTTTGTATGTTGCCACGTATTTACAATCATTTACCCACGTCAATTTTAACTATTTCTAATATTGTTAAGTTTAAATCATCCGTTAGAAAGCTTCTACTGTTAAAGGCATACTATGCTGTGAATGATTATTTGACAGACAATTTATCCGATTATGTAATCATTAATTGATTTGGTTGAGGACTAATGTGTAATGTTGGTTTATGTAGAATATATAATTTTGACATTATTTAATTAATACCATTGACAATTGTTAAATCTAATTATTTTCTATGTATTTGCTTATGTAATTTCATCTGCATGCAATTAATTAATGTTTTTACCTACTTAAAAATATTATTATATCGTATGCCTCATGGCAAAACATAGTAGATCTACATACTCTCATAAGACCTGTAAAATTATTTACCTGTGTACCTATGTTTACGAAAAATAAATGAATATGAATATGAATAAATATAAAAGCAATGAATATCTATTGTATTTTTTTTTGTTACAGTATCATTAAACGAAGTCATGAAGATCGGTTTCATTGGTGGCGGCCGACTGGCCTTCGCCTTGGCCAATGGATTTATATCTGCTGGTAAGTTTTGACCTCTTGTCTTTTCAATTGGATAAAATGGCGCCAATAGATTGAAGATGTGACGAAGCGTGGCTTCAATCGGTAGTAGATAATACACGAACACGTATCTATAATGTTAAATACATTATCTCGAAAAACATTACCCTCCTGTCTTCGGCAGTTCGGGTAAAAAGAAGGAAATAAGTGAGCTAATTTTGAAAAGCGAAGTACGTTTGCTGACTTTATCAGTATATCATAATTTAATGTAGCAAGCGAGAGGACCTAAGTCCGAATCCGACTTGAGCATGACAACCAAACTCCGAAATAAACATCCTTTGTTGATTGACACAAATTTTTGAGCCGGGATCTAAACCCGATATCACACCACACCAGTCGCGTGTACTACAAATGCGCCTTCGAGTCAGTCTAGCTCATATTTGCATTGTTTATTATCTAATAACAACCAAATAAGTGTAAACTAAGAAACTCGATTTGCATAATTAGCTCAGTTTATAAATAGGTATAGATCCTTAAAACAATTCCACATATCGCGGTCGTCGTACTTGTAGGATTGTTGACAGTAGGTAGGTAATACAACTATCAGAATACAGGAGCGATGAACCCTACTGGGATCTAAGGGTCCTTAATCAGCCTTACCTGTAAGTGGTGCACCTGCTAACTAAGGGATGACGTCTTGGCGATGAGAAGAAAAACTAAGAAAAACTCGAAACAAAACCCTATAGCTAGGTACCAAGGTACCAATTTTTTGGCCAATGCGGTACAATAAGGTCACAAATCTATAATGATACTAATATACTAATCTATACTAATATTATAAAGAGGAAAGATTTGTTTTTTGTTTTTTTGTTTGTTTGTAACGAATAGGCTCCGGAACTACTGGACCAACTTGAAAAATTCTTTCACTGTTGAGAAGCTACACTCTTTACGGTGAACATAGGCTATATTTTATTCCCGTATTCCCACGGGAACGGGAACTACGCGGGTGAAACCGCGTGACGTCCACTAGTAGGTATTATAAAGAGGAAAGATTTGTTTTTTTGTTTGTTTGTAACGAATTGGCTCCGGAACTACTGGACCGATTTGAAAAATTCTTTTACTGTTGGGAAGCTACACTCTTTGCAGTGAACATAGGCTATATTTTATTCCCGTATTCCCACGGGAACGGGAACTACGCGGGTGAAACCGCGTGACGTCCGCTAGTCTTCAATAAATTAGGAGACGCTTACGTCCAGCAGCAGTGGCAGTGAACTAGGTAGTACGAGTACATTAGGCTGAAATGATTCACTACCGTACCATCACACCAACGGTCTATCTAAGGGGCTGTACAGACCAATGCGGATAGACGCCGACAATTAGTGCCAATCTGTCCGCGGCTGTCGCCTGCGCAATCCATAGCCACGCTTTTTTTAAATTTTTTAATTATTTCGCAGGTTTGGCTAAACCGGAAGAAATTACAGCGAGTGTACATCCAGCTGATATAACCAGTGCTGAAGCATTTAAGGTAGGTGTAAAAAACAAGATCTGAAACTGCTATCTGGCAGAGGAGACTAAACTGGAAGGGAACAGGAACTCTGAGCTCGTAATCCAACCGTAGTGCAAACAATACCGAGGCGGCCTGAACTTTGCTTTTATTTTAGTAGCATTGATTGTAGGATTATTATAATGTCCTGGACTACTTGCATGAACATTTTGTGCGGAAATCTCGGTGAGCAAGTTAGACTTGCTGTTGTCCAGTTTTTTGCTCATCAACTGTTAACTGTGCATTAAATATACATAATTTCATCCCACAGATTCCAGAAACAATAAGTCCAAATGAATTTCAATGATAAACACTGTCAAATCGTGCATCACATCAATAGCAAAGCAAAAAGACGCGACTCGAATAATTTCAAACCCTGCTGTTACAATTTAGATAAGCAATTACGTAGTCCAAATATTGCCACTTATTTAATAACTAGTGCTAATGTAATTAAAATTAAGTCTAGTGTCAAGCAATATTTAGAGTTCATACCTTTACGAATTGCATTTTATTGCATCGTAAAGTATAAAAATATATTGTAACATTGCAGTATTGTTTGACATCTTTGACTCTTTTTCATTTTTTCACTTGGTGAATGGAGACTACTGTTAGGTACTGGAATGGATGGTCCCTTCCAAAACAAGTAAAATCTTCTTAAGTGTCAGTTTATTCTCACCCCATCTTATCTTAGGAATGCTGAACGTAGGCGAGCCAAAGCTTGCTTTATAGGTAAGTACTTTGAGAATCGTAGATTGAGAAATTAGGAATACTTCTCTGTCTACGGTGAGAATTCAGCAGCCACTGCCATATTCAAAAATAGAATCGGTAAAGAAAATATCAAACTGGTCTTTTTTTTTTTTTTTATACCACTAAGGTCGCAGACAAGCATACGGCCCACCAGGAGGACTGGTGGTCACCGCAGCCTATGAACGTTTGCAACACCAGAGGCGCCACACTCGCGCTGCCGACCCTGTAAAAACCTTCTTAGACCCCTTAGATCTTATTCTTATATGTCTGTGACTGGTTCATAAGCACATTTTTTTTAAATTGCAGCAAATAGGAGCGACAGCAGTATTCGAAAACAAACCAGTAGTTGAAAGATCTGAAGTTGTGATCGTTTCTGTGAAGCCTGATGTGGTGGTGCCAGTACTGAAGGAGGTGAAAGATCTAGAAAGTTCCAAGAACAAGCTGTTTATTTCCGTGGCTATGGGAGTTAGCACAAGCGCTATTGAAAAGGTAAGAAATGAATATACACGACAGAGTCCTAATTTGAATTTACTACACCAAAACACAATTATTGTATACCAATAAATATTCATGTGAATAAGGAATACAGGTCTTGAAATGTGGAATGGACGGCCTTATCGCTAAGTGCGATTTCTACCGGGCAACCTTTGAACTAGGTCTTTCTTTGCCGTAAAACCTTCGAATTTTTTTTCAGCAAATGGGTTTTCCCTATATGCAATCCCCTATATGTTTATAAGAAATAGATATAGGTATGACATTTTCCCCAATGCGGTGGACGGCGAACTGTTATCCATGGGCCCTTAACGCCTAAGGTAACAGATGTTTGACTTGTTAAATTTGGTATATGTATAAGTATCTCTCGGTAAGCCCTATCAGTCATTTCAGGGTTATCTGTTGGTTACCAATGTTACTACATATTTAATGGGTTAATGTAGTTTTGTAATTGGTCATTGTTATTGGTCCGTATTTAAAATACATACCTAGTACCACCACTACTGTCTAAACTACCTCCCCCGCCCATTATGGATTCACATAATGATTATGTTCTAATTTTACGTAAGTATAGAAATTATAACAAGAAACCGTGAGACGGTCTCACCCGACTGCCCCTCTCTAAAACGTTTATTGTGAAAGTGAAAGTTCAATCCGATTGAGATGTTGTCATTTCTGTTTTATTTCAAACTTTGAACGAATGATCCACGTGACCTAGTGACGTAGTTTAATGCAACAGAGTCACAGACTACAGACACAAGTCTGGCCATGAGCCCCTCTGCAATCTATTTTATAGAGCTAGGCTAAAAGCCGTAATGTGCATAGAATAGGAAAGTATGGAATAGATGCTCCTTTTCTGCACATTCTTCAACTCGTCCGAATTTTGCTTTTGTTTGTCCAAATGTTTGATGGTAAGTGGTCAGAATCTCTTACAAATCCTGAGTTAAATCACAAGGCGGAAACTCCATGCGTTTTCGCGCTTGAATGTGTCCGTGTGTCCAATAAGGCTAAGCAAATGTTCTCTCACGAAACCCTTCAACTATAATGACATCTGTGGCGCGGGGGGAGTTCCCTATCTATATTATCTTTGGTTAAATATAACAACGCCAATGTTCCATAGGCTCTGCCACCAGAAGCGCGCGTCATCCGCGTAATGCCGAACACTCCAGCCCTGGTCCAACGAGGAGCTGCTGCCTTCAGCCGAGGCACTAAATCCACAGCCGAAGACGCCAAGCTGACAAATGAGCTGTTCAAAGCAGTGGGCACCTGTGACGAGGTTCCTGAGTATCAGATGGATGCTGTCACCGCTTTGAGTGGCAGTGGACCTGCCTATGTAAGTAGTTTTGTACTTATGTTTACCTTATAGCAGTTGTAGTTAATGCATATTCATACATACATACGTCTTTATCACCGATTGTGTTGTCTTTTTTTTAACGTGAGGGAATACTCCTACCGACTAAAAAGCCTCACGTAACGCCCAACAGCCAATGGTTGGGAGCCCCGGGTAAGCCCTTGGAAGGATGTCCCAGGACTCCCAACAATCCCGATTTTGTTGTCTTTATCACGACTTTATAGTGGTGTCCGTAACATACTATACCAGTACGCTCATATTCAGTCACAGACAGTCATACTTTTTTTTTTTGATGTACCTACACTTTTGTTACTGCAGCTGGCAGAAATAAATTGATTTTTCTTTCTTTCTTTCTTTATATTCCTTCATTTTGTACTTTTGTCTGTCGTAATGTCTATTGCCGTGTTGAAATGAACAGGCGCAGGATATGGCTACGTACGCCTTTCAAAGTTTGGCTCTTGCTGGTCATAGTCATCAATCAGGAACCGGTGATTATCAATCATGTCTAGATCAACGGACAATGCTGAGTAACTATATTGTTAAAGCAAACAAACTGAAGAAGTATCCGAGATAAATAAATAAATATAAATATTCATGGACATTTCACACAACGCTATCTGCTCCCAAAGTAAGCTAGAAATAACCTGCTTGTGTTATGGGTATCAGACTACGGACATAAATACTTATATACTTTTTAAATACATACATATTATACATAGAAGCACCCAAACTACTCTTGAAACAAACATTTATGAGTCACACAAATATTTGTCTCTGGTGGGACTCGAACCCACGACCTCCAACGCCGCAGGCGGTATCACTACCGACTGCGCCACAGAGGCAGTCAAATATCATCAAGATAATCACTGAGTTATAATGTACTACTTAATAATTATAAGTCAATGGAGATATTAAAATTCATTGAAAAACATTGATAAATAGATCCTATTGAAAAAGATCATTATCTCTCTAAACGACAGCTGCAATGTAATTGTCAAAATATCCATATATAAATCCTTATTTCAGGTCTACATGCTAATAGAATCTCTTGCCGACGGCGGCGTTCGCTGCGGCTTACCACGAGATCTGGCACTTCGCCTGGCTGCGCAGACAACCCTGGGATCTGCCTCAATGCTGAAGACAGGGCTTCATCCTGCTGCACTGAAGGACAATGTCACAAGTCCAGCTGGGTCTACTGCTGAGGGAACGTATCATTTGGAAGAACGTGGTAAGTTACCTGGCAAAATAGGGCCTCTCGAAGATCTCCTTGACCCAAGTAAACCTTAAAAAGTGAATATTTCGCTCTACGATAACATATACGGTGATTTGGTTGATTTTTCACCAGGTGTATGTATGTATGTATGTAAATTTCTATTCCTTCTTCAATATGCAACGCAAAGATAACTCTCCCTGTGTCATTCTTTCACTTTTGAACCATACACGTGTCGTAGAATTCCTCCGCATCATCGCTGACAGGAAACGTTCTCAGAAAACTGTCAGCAATTATTATATTTACTCGTGTGATCGTGTGACAATGCCACCTTATACATTGTGCAAGTAAGCAGAGCAGCCACCCAGGTCGTCCCGCGAAACATCGTTAGCCGCTAAGTCGATACTTCGATGTAATGTAAATTAAATAATTACTTCTAGATTACAAACCTATTCGTGCTCTGTACCTAAATTACTTTTTTTTTACCAGGATTCCGTTCAGCAGTCATAGGAGCAGTCAAAGCAGCAGCAGACAGATGTAGAGTCGTCAACAGCCAACTCAATGCGTCATGATCATGATCCAGATTATCATTGTTAATACTATTATATAGGATTGTATTGGTATAAGAAAACAATAAATAAATCGAATTATTTTATGTATTGAGTGATTCTTCCTGCCTATCGGCCTATCCTCACGTCTCTTCATATTAACTTTGCCTGTAGGTACCTACTTCAGCGTTTAATATAGCATGGACGCCCGTTAGGATACAAAAGTTGAACCCGAAAGCCAAAGTAATCGTCAGACTTCCCTGTACGCCTCTTGGACAACTCTAGTGGCGCGGCGCGGCGTTGTGGCCGATTTAGATTTTTTCAGATTATTATTCAACTATTACTTGATTTAATAATAATTAATACATACCTCTACTTTCACATCGTACCACTGATCTGTATTACCTATTTACAGATCAGTGCATCGTACGGTGGATTATTGACTCTCGTCTGTGGTATTACTTTTTCACTGATGATTTGTTCTCCACTAGCTGCATCATGGATTTCGACGACCTCCTGAACATGATGGCTTTGGAATAATTTATGCCCTAAATTTATAATTTATTGATTTGATCATCGTGTTATTAGTAAGTAATACGATAATCCTACAAATATATACCTACGTAGAAAAAATTACAATGAAATTGGAAGAATATCTCATATTATGTTTCGTGTATTTATTTACCTTTCGACACAGATTTTTCACGAAAGAATTCTGCATAAATATTCTGGAATCCACACTTGAGTATAGTTCGGCTCATAATATTACGAAAACAATTTCATAGGTATCCCTTGTTTTCCTGTGTACCCTTGGCTGTTCCCTTGACGGTTGTAACGTAACGGGCGTCCAGGGTGTCGGTGTGGACTTCCCAAATCCCGTGTTACAATAGTTTGATTTGTAAAAGAAGATTACCTGGATAACAGCAGCCGGAGATACAGTGGACCTTTTAGGTTAAGGGCCGTGTTGTCTGGCTAGTAAACCCCTGTTGCAGTGAGTTCGTGAAAGAAAAACCAGTGTATATTATTATCACCACGTTTAATGGTCTACAATACAAAAACCACAGGCCTTGTGGTATATCAAACGCACTACTTAGCCTATATATATGGCAGGATGCACCAGTATTACTCCAGTTAGAATACTTATATCTACACACACTTTACTTACTTGCTATAAACTTATATCAAATCTATTGACCTGGCCGGCTCTTGCGCCGATGCGATGAAATTATTTCATTTGACACAATTAACTAAACATCACCTTGTGACGTGGCTAACAAAATATACTTTAATCTAGCGACCTAGAGATGGATCCATTCTGGTTAACATTATTATAATCTATGATTTAAAGGCTAAATAAATCTAGTTACATTCTCGGATCGTTATGCAGCCTCCTGAAGGTGAACTACGTTGTTAAACTGTCGGTGGACTATCGCGTAGGCACCGCTAACCAACGAGATGCAGTAATCAACCTCGCGTATGGATGTATAAGAAGAATCCTGGTGGCCCTCCTTGGTGCCAAGTAGTGAAAAAGAAATGCACGTGGCGTAAAAAAGAGAATAAAAAATGCCGGTGCGAGAACCGGTTACCGCTACAAAGCCGGGCTCGTCAGCGGCGCGCAGTCCCGTCTGTGGATCACGCGTCCCACGCTGATGGGTTCACGGGGAAGAATTCCTCCGTGTTGGGAGTCCGCCAAGGGACGGGCAGGTATTCCCAGCAATAATAGGTAGGTACTCCAAAGACCCGCTACAACAAAAGTTACGCGTCATTAGCAATCAGCACGCACTTCACAGACCGCGATTATTACAAGGTCTATCTAGCTTATAAATACCTTTTTGCGGGTCCTGTGATGGTACGAATTGCTCTTGAAGAGACACCCTACGGGTCTTCTCGCTCGAGAGAAAAAAATGCCGACTGCCTCCATCTTTGCTTTTCGTCTCTTCCCCTTCCCACCAAGCCAAACCCGCTTGGTCAGTTACATCTACGGTCCGTTTCATTTCACTCATCCCTCACGTTCCGTTCGTGACTTTTATTCCTCCACTTCTCATACGCCATACACGATTAGGGCTTTATCGCATTAACGCCATGTCATTAACTGAAGCTAAAACTATCCTGTACATTAACCATCCTATCCTCTTAAGCGAATATTTTATCCACTATTTGACATAATGTTCTACGTTACGCGGAACGTGAATTCTGGTGTGACCACTCCGAAATTGATCCGCTCGTAAACTATATATAAATTATCATTAGTTCCAAATCTGTTTACTAATTTAATATACCTATTATTTATTCTAATCTAGATTTATTGTACACTAAATAAAACTATTTTTTTTTATGTTCTTTTTTTTTATTCCTAAACTATTTCGTTGACAAGGATCAGTCATTGTCACTGTCAAAATGACAATGTCAGATTCACGACGTCTAACCTATGTGTATGTGTAGTATTGTGACTGGATGTAAACACGGAATAAAACGACAGAAAGATATCGAGTTTAATATCTTTGTGTTCAGGTTCAGGTTCATCATCACGCCTTTATCCCCGAAGGGGTAGGCAGAGGCATATTATATACCCACATTTCACCTTTTTATAATTTGTCCCACGTAATACGTTGTGAGCCGTATTGCCGTGTTAAAATGGACAGGCGCAGGTTGTGACTGCCTGCTGTTGAAATAAAGCCTTCAACTTGGCTTAACGACTGCCATTTTACTGGCAACCGGGACCAACGGCTTAACGTGCCTTCCGAAGCACGGAAACGCTCAAATAAATGTCACAAAGTGATCACATGGATGGTCACCCATCCATGGACCGGCCATAGTGAAAGTTGCTTACTGCAGTGATCGTTTACAGAACACTGAGTCCGCGGGGCCACGAGCGCTTCAATCTTTGTGTTAATGTGCTTAATGTATGAAATCCTCGTTATCACGAGACAAAAAGAGAGTATTATACTAGAACGTATGGATAATGTGTTGGTGAGTATTGCAGAGTGTTACAATACCCCCTTTCTCGGGAAAAGAGGTAAACCGACAGGTTTACCGAAAGAAACAGCCGGGGTAACCGGGAAAAAGTGGTTACTTAACCGACTCCAAAAAGGATTAAAAAAAATACCGAGAAATAAAAGAATAAAACTTCAGAACGCTGCTAGCAATAGTTATTCTTCTGACTGCCCTTTAGAATGATCACAGCTGGATAGGTATTCCTTTCAAAACGCGTACTTCACTCTTCCATACCTCACACAGTATTTCATATTTATCTATGTACATTCATTCGTCATCCTTTCCATATTAATAATAATTATAATAATACATATAATAATATTTAAAGCTTATTTTCCACCTATCATTCAGTCATGCACTTATCCTTCCCTTTCTTATTTGCTCCTATCATTCCATAATTATTTACATGCTGTCATTCATCAGTCTTATATTCTGTAAGAGTTTTTCATACTTTGGCCAATCGTACTGTCGGTCAATCATTTGACTGTCAAGAAAAACAACTTTTTTGCTCATGCGTTGTTAAGTATCATATCATATAAACATTAACTGTAAGAATAAGAACACAATGTAAAAACACAAACGGCAAAACAATTATTAATTGCATACATTAGTTTCGATAAATGCTTGCCTAGCCCTACGATCAAAAAAAATCTTGGGTTCGGAGTAAATACCACTAGACAAGCAACAATATCGGACAGGGTGTGTAAATAATTTAATCTACACGCAAGATGTCCTTTACATGAAATTTACCAACAGATCCTGACGATAACTCGCGTAGCTCATACACTACATCTGACAACCTCCTTTCAACCGTGCACTTCACAAATTTCGGCGCCAGCTTGGCGGAGAAATACTTCGCTGCGTTAGATTGTACGAAGTTCCTTCGCCAGACCACATCGCCTATTTTCGCTGTGAAGTGTCGTCGTCTTAGGTTATAATGTTGTGAATTTTTCTGGTACGCCTGAGTTAATGCATCTACTACCTTGTCAAAAATTTTTCCCAATTCCAACAACGATGATGCCGCTGCGCTTCTATCGCCTATGGTCAGATCATCAGCTGATGTTGGTAAATCCCTAAGAATTGAATGGAATTGACCGTCAGTGACTATTTCACGACCGGTGGCTAAGAAGTACGGTGTGTATCCCGTTGCTAGGTTCACCGTGCTATTCAGTGATAGCTGAATTTGCTGAAGGTATTTGGACCAATTACGTTGATCTTGTTCAACTAGTATGGATAAACAGACTTCAGCGGTTTTGTTATACCGTTCGACTGTATTCGCTTGCGGTGCATAATGCGCCGTATAGAAAATTCGAGGGATAGAATATCCATCGCAAAATGATTTAAACGATTTGCTTTTAAATATGGTAGCGTTGTCACAAATAAGAATCGCGGGGGTTCCCCATTTCAAGATCAATTCCTTTTCCAAAAATGAAGTGACCGTTTGAGTGGTTGCAGTACGGAGGGGGTGAAGCCATACAAATTTTGAGAAAACGTCTACAACTGACAGAATGTATATATGACCCGAATATGCTTTAGGTAATGGGCCTATAATATCTATTGACAACGTGTGCATCGGAACGTCCACCTCCTTTTGATTTGTCATGAGTCCGTGAGGTGGTGAATTTGAGTGTTTATATGCTTTACACTTGTCACACCGTGTGACAAATTCCTTAACATTTTCAAACATATTTGGCCAATAATAATGTTCCCTAATTTTCAAATACGTTTTTTGAACTCCTGGGTGTACACTACAGAAGGAGTCATGGTTTTCCTTGATGCATTCATCGACCAGCTCTTTAGGAATTACTAACCTCCAATTGTTTTTTGAAGTACAAGAGCCACCTTTGCAAAATCTAAACAAATTGTTGCCTAGGATCTGAAAATTTTTGAAACGAGTAGGCATAGTTTTACAGCCGTTATACATCTTCTTATACCACTCATCAGAAGTTGAAGAAAGTTCTTGATTGAAAGTAATAGCATCGACCGAAATTCGGGATAGTGCATCTGGTACGACATTAAGCTTACCTGCCTTATGGCAAATGTCAAAATTAAAAGTGGATATCTGCATTGCCCATCTGGCCAACCTGCCTGAGGGGTTATTTAAAGACTTAAGCCACTTTAAACTCATATGGTCAGTGATGACCGTGAACTTAGTACCTTCTATGTAAGCACGAAAATGATTTATGGAATCCACTACCGCGAGCAGTTCACGCTCTGTTGTACTGTAATTTCTCTCAGGTTTTGCCAGTAAACGTGAAAAGAAAGCCACAGGACGCTCGATTCCATCTATGTCCTGCGTCAAAACACTACCAATGCCTACGGATGATGCGTCGCAATGAAGCACGAAAGGTTTCGAAAATTCTGGCGACGCCAAAACTGGAGCTGTTATTAAAGCATTTTTAAGGGTATTGAAAGAATCCTCAGCTGCTTCGGACCATTGGATGCCGTCACTGCCTTTCTTCTTACCTACCAACGCTGTCATAGGTGCTATGATGGTGGAAAAATCCTTAACAAACCTACGATAGTATGAACATAGACCTATAAATCCTCGTAGCTGCTTGGCAGTTTTAGGCTGTGGGAAATTCTGAATGCTGCTCAGCTTCTCTGGGTCAGTGCGCAAACCTTGTGTATTGATGATGTATCCCAAGTATCTAAGCTCTCCTTTGCAAAATTCGCACTTTTTTAAGTTGATAGTGAGACCAGCGTCACTAAGCGACCTCTTTACAGCAGCAAGTATCTCCATATGTTCAGAAAATGACTCTGTGGCAATCAGAAGATCGTCCAGATAACAAAAAACTTTTCCGTCAAATTTGTGCAGAAATAGCGAATCAACTAGCCTTTGCATTTCCGCTCCCGCATTGGATAATCCGAATGGCATTCTTTTAAAATGAAAAAGACCTCTATTAGGGACTACGAAAGCTGTTTTCTCACAAGAAGTACCTTTGCCGTCTATTCCATCCTGACTTGACAAACTGACCTGCCAAAAACTCGATGATAAATCAATTGAACTAAGATAATGTGCTCCTCGCAGATTGTCCAAAATCGAATTTATATAAGGAAGTGGGTACGAGTCTTTAACCGTGACATCATTGAGCTTACGCGCGTCGAGGCAGAATCTCCATGATCCATCTTTCTTTGGGATCATGACAACCGGGTTGGACCATGGTGACCTCGACGGTTCGATGACATCGAGCCTCAACATCTCGTCCACCTCCCTATTCAATGCTGTCAACTTAGCCGGCGATAAAGGGTAATATCTTTGTTTAATAGGCTCTCCCTGTGTAATAATTTTATGTGTAACGATATGCGTTTTCCCTAAACCTTTTTTTTCTGATGAAATTGACTCAAAGTCATTCATTACTTTTTGTAGATGTTTGGCTTGTTGAGATGTTAGATCATCTCTGGGTATTAAAGCTTTCACCTCACACAACGCACTGCAAGCACTATAACTTGTGGAGTTGCCTCTCCTCACGACATCTCCAAACTTAAAAATGTCCACTAGACCAAATGCATCAGCGAAATCCATACCGCACAAGATTTCGTGATGTATGTCAGGGCAAACTAAAAAATTAAAGTGGGCAGTTATCCCATTACAAGTTATTGGCAAAGACATTATGCCAATGACTTTAATTTGAGATAAATCCGCTAAAAATACTGCTGGCACGACTGAAGCATCCCTAGCATGTAATGTCCATCCAAGTCTTTGAAAATATCGATGCTTATTCGCACCTAAAACTGATAAATGTGCCCCAGGATCGAGCAATGCTTCGAAATTACGGTCCTTTATTGTGAATTTAACAAACAACCGATTATCCCCTACGAATGACGATATTTCAGGCGAAGAGACTGTTTGTGTGTGTAACGACTTGCTCGGGGGCCCCATCAGTTTTTTTCATTAAGTGTCTGTGTAGTAGACTGCGAGCGCAAGCCTGTGTTACATTGGGTGCAGCTCCTAATCGTCACCCTCTTAGCTCCGCACTTGAAACATATTATGCCTGGTATTGACCTACACACCTTATAACTATGGCCGACTTTTTTACATTTAAGGCAAGTAATAGGTGAGCCGCGCCTGTCAGGTAATTTGCCGACGCTGACTGCATTGAGTTCGCGCTTGCCAACCGGTTTAGATTGACATAAAACACCAGAATAAGCCTCATAATTCTTGGACACGTTGACCAATTGGTCAAAGGTAGTAATATCATTGATGGCTAATAGTTGGGCGTATGTAGGTAGCAAATTGTGTTTTATAATTTCAAGTAGGTTGTCGCTTGTAATAGGATATGTTAGTCTATTGTTTAAATCCTGGATATCTAAAATAAAGAATGATACAGACTGACCCAGCTTCTGCTTTTTTTCACGAATTTGTCTCTCTATGTTGTAGTTGTAATCCTTTGATTGAAAGAATTTTCGAAATTCAACGCAAATATCAAACCAAGAGTTAATTTTATGTTGGATTGTTCTATGAAACTTGAGTGCGGTGTCAGATAACAGTTCTGAAAAACCTCTTACTAATGTTGTATCGTCAATCTGTCGTGCGATACGTGTTTCATTAACCCTAAGGAGGAAGTCGTCAATATCTGACTCTCCGTTATACTTGAGTTTAAGGGAAGCTAAATTCAATGATTTGTAGTACACATGCGCACTGGGGGGCGGTGCAACTACTTGTGTTATACCATTACCTTGGTTCATGTTGTCAAAAATTTCGCTAGTTTTAATGGGGAATGTCTTATGTGCGTGTGCTATCGGTTCTTGTGCCACGTATGTCTCTTGTGTGTTGCTGTGAGAGGCAGCATAATGGGTGGTCGTATTAGAGACTATGGATGTCGTAAACGTTTCGGGAGCCAAAGATGAAGTCCGGTTCACGTTGACTCGGGGACGTGTATTTACGGTATCCATAGGTATGTGTACCTCTAAAGGTCGTGTATACGGGCTAGAAGTTACCTGCATAACGTTCCGACTATGCACCGGTGAAGCAAATTCACTTGCATCAGTATCTGGAGTTTTTGACATTTTTTATAAATAAGTTCTTAATATCTAGTTTGTATTTAGCCTAAAATGCTCTAGTCGTAGTAGTAGTAATGGTATAATCACTGTAGCAATGCCACAGACACAATAACAACAAAGTTATGTTTCAAAAGTATGTTCGTAAAAATTACTATGAAAAAATTCAATTTTGTTAATAAAAACAAAACCTGCAACTATTTAGTCCTGATCCTTGTGTATTTAAGCTCTAAAGGGTGTACAAGATCAGATAAAACTATAAAAACAACCAATATGTTGATATTTAAAAAGTTGATTTTTGTCGGGATGAGAACGACAACTCATAAAACACAAATTTGTTCACAAAAACAAAATTTGCACATATTTTGGTTTGGTTTCTTACTGTCATTAACTCTAAGCAGTGTAAGCAATTATATTAAACACTTAAACCATCCAGATGTCAATATTTAAAAAATGTTGTTAGTTCTGGATGAAACTTTTGTTAAAGAAAAAAAACTTAAATTTGCATAAAAAAGTCAAAATTTACACATTTTGTGGTCTGGTCTTCACGGATATGAATTCTTAATAGGGTGAGTGACCAGATTCAATATCTATAAACCATCAATATGTCAATATTTAAAATTTTGACATATTCCTGAGGGAACGGTGAAGTATGAACTATTAATTTTCTTAAAGTAAAGCTACTGCTTTCAAGCCTAGATACAACAATAAAAATTGTATCCCTCAAAAGATAAACACAAAGGAAATTCCCCCCCGAAGCTCAATTGCAACAATGGTTACCAACTAATTTCAATTGAATTCAGGCGCTGTACATGCAGCACTTTAATAGGTAATCACAATAAAATAAAGTTCGGGCGCCATGTAACGTAACGGGCGTCCAGGGTGTCGGTGTGGACTTCCCAAATCCCGTGTTACAATAGTTTGATTTGTAAAAGAAGATTACCTGGATAACAGCAGCCGGAGATACAGTGGACCTTTTAGGTTAAGGGCCGTGTTGTCTGGCTAGTAAACCCCTGTTGCAGTGAGTTCGTGAAAGAAAAACCAGTGTATATTATTATCACCACGTTTAATGGTCTACAATACAAAAACCACAGGCCTTGTGGTATATCAAACGCACTACTTAGCCTATATATATGGCAGGATGCACCAGTATTACTCCAGTTAGAATACTTATATCTACACACACTTTACTTACTTGCTATAAACTTATATCAAATCTATTGACCTGGCCGGCTCTTGCGCCGATGCGATGAAATTATTTCATTTGACACAATTAACTAAACATCACCTTGTGACGTGGCTAACAAAATATACTTTAATCTAGCGACCTAGAGATGGATCCATTCTGGTTAACATTATTATAATCTATGATTTAAAGGCTAAATAAATCTAGTTACATTCTCGGATCGTTATGCAGCCTCCTGAAGGTGAACTACGTTGTTAAACTGTCGGTGGACTATCGCGTAGGCACCGCTAACCAACGAGATGCAGTAATCAACCTCGCGTATGGATGTATAAGAAGAATCCTGGTGGCCCTCCTTGGTGCCAAGTAGTGAAAAAGAAATGCACGTGGCGTAAAAAAGAGAATAAAAAATGCCGGTGCGAGAACCGGTTACCGCTACAAAGCCGGGCTCGTCAGCGGCGCGCAGTCCCGTCTGTGGATCACGCGTCCCACGCTGATGGGTTCACGGGGAAGAATTCCTCCGTGTTGGGAGTCCGCCAAGGGACGGGCAGGTATTCCCAGCAATAATAGGTAGGTACTCCAAAGACCCGCTACAACAAAAGTTACGCGTCATTAGCAATCAGCACGCACTTCACAGACCGCGATTATTACAAGGTCTATCTAGCTTATAAATACCTTTTTGCGGGTCCTGTGATGGTACGAATTGCTCTTGAAGAGACACCCTACGGGTCTTCTCGCTCGAGAGAAAAAAATGCCGACTGCCTCCATCTTTGCTTTTCGTCTCTTCCCCTTCCCACCAAGCCAAACCCGCTTGGTCAGTTACATCTACGGTCCGTTTCATTTCACTCATCCCTCACGTTCCGTTCGTGACTTTTATTCCTCCACTTCTCATACGCCATACACGATTAGGGCTTTATCGCATTAACGCCATGTCATTAACTGAAGCTAAAACTATCCTGTACATTAACCATCCTATCCTCTTAAGCGAATATTTTATCCACTATTTGACATAATGTTCTACGTTACGCGGAACGTGAATTCTGGTGTGACCACTCCGAAATTGATCCGCTCGTAAACTATATATAAATTATCATTAGTTCCAAATCTGTTTACTAATTTAATATACCTATTATTTATTCTAATCTAGATTTATTGTACACTAAATAAAACTATTTTTTTTTATGTTCTTTTTTTTTATTCCTAAACTATTTCGTTGACAAGGATCAGTCATTGTCACTGTCAAAATGACAATGTCAGATTCACGACGTCTAACCTATGTGTACCTATGTGTAGTATTGTGACTGGATGTAAACACGGAATAAAACGACAGAAAGATATCGAGTTTAATATCTTTGTGTTAATGTGCTTAATGTATGAAATCCTCGTTATCACGAGACAAAAAGAGAGTATTATACTAGAACGTATGGATAATGTGTTGGTGAGTATTGCAGAGTGTTACACGGTACAGTGGAAAATAAATTTTAACCGCTGTACCCTTGGCCGTAAAACCCAACCAACTTAAATTAAACATGAAATCTTTCATTGAAATCATGACGTTAAATCGTTACGTTCTTTCATTACGTTAAACAAAACAATAATCTCTTTGTAGCTACTTATATGCGAATCAATGTTCACTGTTAATGTGAAGAACGACCTCGAGTTGTCGCCGCTAACCGACAGTTGGCGTTGCCGTAGCTTCGGCACGATATCCAAGAGGCGTATAAGGATACCCCGGATATGGGAACTCGTCTTCAGTTCAGAGGAGGTACCCGTGGCACCTTCTGGCCTTCAAATTCATATAAGCAGTGCACCTGTGTAACCACATATCAGATGTCCATATTTCCGATTTCTGTGTGTACCCATAGATTTAGAATTTTTCGCTATGATGTAGGTGCTGCATCTTCAAATATGTAACAAAAGGGGCTATTAAAAACTTCTTCAGGACTCGGCTAATTACTTTATTCTCCGTATAGATACATTCAATAATTTGGGCAGAGCTTCGACTAGTCTCAGTATACAGTACAGAATGACCATAGAGTAAAGTAATATACTAGAATGACAGACAAACATGCTCGCACTGACTTAAATAGATATATAAATACATACACTCGGAAATTACGTCACTTCTTATGTGAAATAAGAGAGGGTAGGTATATTACCTGTTCCCGTCTCATTTAGTCCTGTCGCGTTGCGTAAGAAATTTGATATCAATTAAAATGGTTATTGTGAACCAACCACTGATCTGTATTATTACCACACAGATCAGTGGAACCAACCCTAAAAGATAGACACAATACAATACTGTGGCAGCCTTTTTTTTTAATTTTTGAGGAACAGTTTTGAAGCTACATCATTTTTATTATAACTTTAACCATTTACGCAGCGCACGCAACGGAAGCTCTCAAAAGGAATAATCATTCCCGTCTTTCCTTCGTTTATTGTAACATTTATGCTCCGCTCCTATTCGTTGTAACGTGATGCTACAGTAGCCTCATGCCATCCTCTATATAGGAACTACCTATCGAACTGTAAAAGAATTATTATATTATTATTTTGTGATACATGCCTTTGTTTTTGTTGCGAACTTGGTTATTATGTTGAAAACTGTTGCAGATTGTATATTTAGTAAGTATGTAAGTAAACATGATGTGTTATGTATATTTTAATTTGTTATTCTACACAAACCTTGTCTGGGTTTACAGGATAATTTTACTGTAACAAAAAGTATTTGTTTAAATTATAAATAAATAAATAAGTATTGAATTACTTACAACCAGTGGTTCCTGAAATCCTAGCGTTCAAACAAACTCTTTAGTTTTAAAATATTAGTATGGATATGGATATAAATGCCATCTTGTGGTTTAAGTATAAAATGTTTGGTTAACACAGCAATGCTTTTTTTTTTTTTTAATTAATTTGTACTGGCTTTGGTTACTTCGACCATATGCCAAATCTTGTTTCCATATTATATCTTCATTTTGCATTATTAAGTCAGTTCTCGTCCTCTAAGTCCAGTCAAAGTCAAGTACTACAGCCCTAAGTCAAAGTCAGTCTTCCCTAGTAAAGCGGTGGGACTTTACTAGAAATTGTCTCTGGAGTTTGTCGAAAAACGGAAGAGTCACGTTTCACTGCGTTTTATCCCTTTCCAACACTTGTGCACGTAGTCGAACTTTTATGTTTAAAAATCCACCACTTTTAACTCATAAAACACTCGAAATACACTAATTTTGGAAAATTGTACAACGGAGCCTCCGATTGTCTCCAATTTCGCGCGCAAACTCTCACACAGCAATGCCATCTAGTTTCCAATCTCGAGTCTCTTTTCCATAGACAATTAGGTCTTTCACATTACTTATAAGCTGACAGAATTGACACTTTGACAGAGCATTTGATTTATAATCTGTGGAAAACCAGTTTTCTTTCTGTCTGATGTTGCTGTCTATTCTGTTCCTCAACGGCAGAATTTATAAAAATTAAACGTCACATTATTTGAAATTTGAAAGTTTTGCAAAAAATTATCGAGAATTTCGACCCAATTTTACACAAAATTATTGAAATAGATTTTACATTCAATGCTTGAAAACAATAAAAGAATACATAAAAATACATAAAATAACGATAGATTGTCATCATTACAGTATTTATTCTTTGTATTTCATCCAAATGTATGGGCTTGGCGCCGCGCCGCCGTGACGCCGACGGCGCGTAAAAATACAATGAATGTTCGTTGAAAATACCAAAATCTTTATGAAATACACAATCTACGAATAAAAACTCTAACCTAGTCATAATTTTGTTAAGTTTTGAAAGTAAAAAACACCAAACACAAATGTAATTACACGCAACACAGTACCGGTCGTCGTCACTTAGCCGCGCGGAATGGTGCGCGATGGAGGGCACTTTTTAAACGAGAATCATGAGGTGCAGCTGTGACAGACAGACATACAATGTACTACATACTTGTCCCGTTTCTGTCTAAGAACACTCCATAAAAATTTGAACAGGATAGAGATAGTACTTTTTGCGCTACAAGACCGCAAACTGTCTGACGGCAAGGTATCTCTTGGAGATACTTACACAGATGCGAGACATAGCAAGGAATAGAGAATCATGAGGTGCAGCTGTGACAGACAGACATACAATGTACTACATACTTGTCCCGTTTCTGTCTAAGAACACTCCATAAAAATTTGAACAGGATAGAGATAGTACTTTTTGCGCTACAAGACCGCAAACTGTCTGACGGCAAGGTATCTCTAGGAGATACTTACACAGATGCGAGACATAGCAAGGAATAGAGAATCATGAGGTGCAGCTGTGACAGACAGACATACAATGTACTACATACTTGTCCCGTTTCTGTCTAAGAACACTCCATAAAAATTTGAGCAGGATCGGGATAGTACAGCCTGAGCTAGAAGAGCCCGAACTGTTTGAAGGAAAAAGTGTTCAAATATTGAATTCAACAGATGCGGACATTTGGAAAATGTCTCATATTTTGAATTCAACAGTTGTTGTCAAAGTCAAGTACTACAGCCCTAAGTCAAAGTCAGTCTTCCCTAGTAAAGCGGTGGGACTTTACTAGAAATTGTCTCTGGAGTTTGTCGAAAAACGGAAGAGTCACGTTTCACTGCGTTTTATCCCTTTCCAACACTTGTGCACGTAGTCGAACTTTTATGTTTAAAAATCCACCACTTTTAACTCATAAAACACTCGAAATACACTAATTTTGGAAAATTGTACAACGGAGCCTCCGATTGTCTCCAATTTCGCGCGCAAACTCTCACACAGCAATGCCATCTAGTTTCCAATCTCGAGTCTCTTTTCCATAGACAATTAGGTCTTTCACATTACTTATAAGCTGACAGAATTGACACTTTGACAGAGCATTTGATTTATAATCTGTGGAAAACCAGTTTTCTTTCTGTCTGATGTTGCTGTCTATTCTGTTCCTCAACGGCAGAATTTATAAAAATTAAACGTCACTACTAGATAAATGGTGAAAACTGAATAAGATAAAATAAAATCATAGTGACTGCGAAACTACGACTTTGTGACCCCTCATCGAATCGCTTTGTGACTTGTTGTTATGCCCGGCGCTTCTGTTTACATTTTATAAGTTACAGTGAAGGCAAGGCAGTGCAATTTTGTGTTTGGTAAGCCGAGGTTGTCGGCGTATGCCAATAAGAATTACTGAAATAATACAAATATCGTTTAGTTCTGCTGAGGCTTCGTGTTTTTAGTGGGAGCACCGCTGACCTTAGGTCTGAGTGAGAAATCGACCCACGCCACAATAAAATACTCCTACGCGGCATCTTGAATGATACAAACTGCGCCGTGAGAAACATTACAATGAGCGAAATAATAAGAAAAACGAGCACTTCAGTTGTGCCATTTACTGATGTGTACGTTTAGGTCTAAGTAAAAGTGATTTTTTTTCTGTGTCTCAGTGTAAAACCAGTAAAACTTTGTGTACTAACGTGAACTATTAACATTAAACATTCGTCATCATTTGCATCAATCAAGGCTAACGTAGCCTGCTGTTCTTCAACTGTATATTTTGGTGAGTGATATTTCAATGTCAACAGACAAACGAATGTAATAAACTCATTCATTACATTTACTTAGCATACTTGTGGTACTTACACTATCAGATTTTATTACAGATAACATTTTTTTTCTAATTTGTTATGAAAACTGAATGCAATGAAATAAATATTAAAAATGAAGTCAAGCTCTTAATTTCCAAATCACTGCACTGTTTGGTTTAGGTAGGTACCAGATATTTAAAAACCCATTGCTGCAACAAATATTATTTTGTCTCTGACATTGCAAGATTTCTGGGTTGTGTAGATTAGATGATAAATAAAAAAATATTGCCTTTGGCGAGCATGGGTTGAACTATTCCACCCTTTTTCTCACTCCTTGAGATCTTTGGGATAAATCTCAAAGATAACTCACTAAACTATACTTAGTTATAATTTGGCTCAACTTTAGATTGTCTGCGTCAAGTTTGGGGTTCATATTTTTTTTAGACAAAGCTAATATTATTAGAAGCCTCCACACGAAGTTTTACTTGCGGAAATTAATGGTTAACGAGAAAAAAATAATGAAAATCATAAAAATCCACCAATAATTTGTCACTTTTCACCACAGAATACATACACTCTCAATGCTTTTGACATTCGGCTCGTCACTATACCTTTCGTTTTCCGTAAGGTTAAAGCACAACAATGTTTTACTTCATTTAATAATTAAATAAATAATTATATTTAGTAACAAAGTACAATTTTATGCATATTTTATATTGTTACGTATATTTTGCTGATATAAAGGAATGCTATTACTTAAATGTAAACTAAATATAACTTCACCCCCCTTAAATTGGGGGGTGAAGTTGCGTCGCGTCCGTAGGAGTTACCACCTTTCCTAGGCCCACCCTACACGTGCCCCCCGGGTGGTGCTAAACGACGCAACAATGCCGAACAACAGGCGGCAGTCCAGTAACCTGACCAGGTCTACCACAGGCCTTGAGGAACTACCTAAATAGCCTCCTAAATAGTGGCAACAACGCCTTGGGGAAGTGTTGTTTGTGATCTCCCATAATCGTAATGGAAATGTCAGATTCAGAATGTGTTATGTCATGCGAACCGGCTAACGCCCGGCGCTCTCCAGTATCCGGGCTGGAGAGTGTGAAATATGTTACCGAAGACACTTCGGGAGCGGGTAACCAGGCTTCCGGAGGAGTTAATGTTACTGGAAACAGGAAACTTGTGCAACAAGCCTTTCATCCAAGCTTGTTTTTCACAAAATCCAAAAAGGCACCCATCGGGTCTCGAATAAATAAATTGGATGAAACTGTACCACCACAATATGTGTCACCACAAAACACACTGCCAGAACAGGAACAGCGTGAAAATGCCGGTCCCCCCGACTGGCAAAGAATACCCTCATCAGGCAATAGAAAGCGAAAGAAGATCTCGGACAGTCCACCACCCTTGTTTAACCAATATGCATCTCTAAATATAGATGTGGAAGACAGTGAACTCAGCCCTCAGCCTGTCAAACAAATTCAAAACAAACCTCCACCAATAATCCTCTATGGTGTTAATGATGTCTCGAAACTAACGGAGCTCATAAAAACAGAGCTAAATGACACTGACTTTATCATCAAAATAGTAACAAAAAATCAACTACGTATTAATTGCCGATCAGTGGACTGTTATAAGCAACTTATGAAGATTGTACGAGAAAATAACCTCATAGGTCACACCTTCACAAGAAAGGAAGACAGGCCATATAGAGTAGTTATAAAAAACCTCCACCCAACAACACCAATGGAATCCATAATAGAAGCAATAAAGGCTAGTGGCAATGAAGTTAGGGGCAAAATCATCAATGCAACTTATGGACCTGAAAAAATTCCTCTTTCCACATTCTTCGTCAATTTGGAACCACACGCCAACAACAGCTTGGTCAAAAATATAAAATACATTTATCACACCTGTGTCACAATTGAAGACCCTATAAGGAGAAACAATACACCGCAATGTAAAAGATGCCAGCAGTATGGGCATACGAGAAACAACTGCCTAAGACCCTTCAGGTGTGTAAAATGCGCTGGAGATCACAACACTTTAGATTGCACAAAAAAGGACAGGAATACACCTGCCAAGTGTGCCTTATGCCAGGGAGAACACCCGGCGAATTACAAAGGATGCAAAGTTTTCCTGGAAATTCAAAATCGTAAAGGACAGAGAAAGCTTCATAGAAAATCTTATATGAACCAACAGCTAGAAAGCCAAAACAGTGAGAGAAGTATACAAGTAAATAATGGAAATACGAAATTCAAAATCTCTAAACCTCAGACCCACCAGAAAAAATATCAGATAGAAATTATAACCCAGGTAATAAAACTTACACCGACGCTGTTAAAACGAATGAACTACTCTCAAATGAAACAAAATTAGAAATGTTACTCACAAAACAAGCTGAAAAGCTAGACCATCTAATCAATCAAATCGGAACCCTAATGGGGCTACTCACATCAGTTATTAGCAAGCTTGTTAAATAAAAATGCTCTTATTAAAAATTGCGACGTGGAACGTAAATGGTATTATCAAATACAAACAGGATGTCACTTCTTTGCTGCAACTTCACAAACTTGACATTCTTCTGGTCTCCGAAACACATCTTAAAGAGCCAAACAACTTCTCCATAAAAGACTACATTACCCACTCCACAACACACCCAGATGGAACTGCACATGCAGGCGCAGCTATCCTAATAAGAAAAAACATCAAGCATGACTTATTGCCAGAATATAGAACTCCACACATCCAAGCTACCTCAATACTGGTACATGATAGGGACGGACCCATTACAATATCAGCAATATACTGTCCGCCAAAGCACAAGCTTAAGGAGGAGCACTATATGCACTATTTCAAAACACTTGGCAATCGATTCCTGGCTGGTGGAGACTGGAATTCAAAACATACGTTTTGGGGTTCCCGGCTCACGGTAACAAGAGGTAGAGAGTTGAAGCGAAGTGTAGATACCAACAGACTCAATGCACTGACCACCGGTAAACCTACAAACTATCCAACGGACCCCTGCAGACTTCCAGATTTGCTCGACTTTTTCATATATAGAGGCCTGTCTGATATGTACATGAAAATAGAAAGCTGTGATGACAGCAGTTCGGAGCACACCCCAATAATAGCCACTGTTAGCACCACACTAATTGAACGGCCAATGAAACAATCACTGTACAACAAATACACAGACTGGAATGCTTTCAGAGAGCACATCGAAACAAAAATCTCACTTCAAATATCACTGAAAACCGAAGATGATATTGAAAACGCTGCATCATATTTCACAAAGCTCATGCAGGATGCGGCTTGGAAGGCAACACCTGAGATCCGAATCTCTAAAGGATCGACGAACTTACCAAGTGATATAAGGGATAGGATCTTAGAGAAACGTAGACTTAGGAGAGTATGGCACAACACCCGCCACCCTTCAGACAAGCGCGCATTCAATAAAGCCGCTGCTGAGCTAAAGCTATTCTTGAGACAGGTCGAGGTCGACACACTCCAACACAAACTGGAAACCCTAACACCGACAGCCCGCAACGAGTACTCGCTATGGAAATTTGTGAAATCCTATAAAGATGCACCAAGAATTGCAAACTATCCGCTGAGGCTGGGTAACGGTTCTTGGGCAAGAACTGACAGTGAAAAAGTGAAAGCCTTTGGAGAGCACCTAAAGAACGTATTCACCCCTAATATCGGCAGTGATGAAGTGGAAGTAGAGCTGAACGAGTACCTGGCAACAGACCTACAATTAAGCCTCCCTATAAAGTGTTGTTCACCCCAGGAAATCACAAACACTATCAGAAGCTTGGAACTTGGGAAGGCTCCGGGTTTCTGTTTAGTAACCGCTGAATTGCTGAAGCAGCTGCCAAAAAGAGCATTTATATTCCTCACACAGTTATTCAACGGCATACTCAGAACATCATATTATCCAAACATATGGAAAGTATCAGACATAATTATGATACCCAAACCGGGAAAACCACATCACCTGGTGAGCTCATATAGACCTATCAGTCTTCTCCCAATTCTTTCAAAGGTGTTTGAAAAGTTAATCTCCAAAAGGCTTAACGATGTTCTGCAGACCAATGGAGTTATACCGCAGCACCAATTCGGATTTAGAAGAAAACATGCCACCATTGAGCAGGTACATAGAGTATGCAACAAGGTCAGAGAGGCTCTAGAAAAGAAAGAATACTGTTCGGCAGTGTTTCTTGACGTTCAGCAGGCGTTTGACAGGGTGTGGCATACTGGATTGCTGGCGAAATTGAAATCATGCCTCCCTCATAGCATGTACCTATTGCTTAAATCATATTTGGAGGATCGAATATTCAGAGTAAAGCTGAATGATGAATATTCCGAAACCTTTGAAATCAATGCCGGTGTGCCTCAGGGCTCAGTTCTGGGGCCTACCCTATATTTGATATATACAGCTGATCTGCCTGAAACCGGGAACGTTCTCTCGGCTACTTTTGCCGACGACACCGCAGTTCTTTGTAACAACAAGTGCCCTCATAGAGCATCATCAATGTTGCAAACCCATTTGGATAAGATCTATGAATGGATGGAGAAATGGAGGATCAAAGCAAGCGCCAGCAAATCAGTTCATGTCACTTTTACTCTATGCAAGAGCGACTGTACACCGGTAAGGCTGGGTTTGGACATACTGCCACATAGTCAACATGCCAAGTATCTTGGTATACACTTGGATCGAAAGCAAACATGGCGAAGACATATTGGAAAGAAACGTGATGAGCTCAATTACCGGTTGAGGGAGTTAAACTGGATCCTGGGCAGAAGCTCGAGACTGTCTCTTAACAATAAGGTCCTCATTTACAAAGCTGTCATTAAACCCGTGTGGACTTATGGCATAGAGCTGTGGGGGTCGGCGAAAAACTCAAACCTGGAAATACTACAGCGATTTCAGAACAGAGCTCTGAAAACTATAACTTGCGCTCCGTGGTTCACTAGAGCAGCCGACACTCATAATTACTTAAATATAAACACAGTAAAGGAAGAAATAGAACACCGAAAAAGATCATACAGAGACCGTATAACTCACCACACCAATGACCTGGCAGCAGCATTGAGGGAACCACTGAGCATCAATCGGCTCAAAAGAAAACACATATGGGATGCCTTACAATGAGCATCATTAATTCTAGAAAGGAGTATCTTCAATGGAAGGTCATAACCTTGCTCGACTGAAACACAGAACATATCTGCTTATGGCATGAAAGCCGATTGCAAGATAAAACACGAAAAAAAAAAAAAAAAAAAAATTACTTAAATGTATGAAAAAAAAAAAAAAACTTTCTGTGGGCAAGTATAAACAAGACAAAATTGGAAATGAGGCCAGAGAACTTATGATGGAAAGAAAACTCATGATACAAGACAGGAAAAATAACATAAGAAATATAGAACCGATATACCGATGAGTGCCGACAGGGCTAGGGCGTCCCCCCAAGGCGACGCGTACCGGTATGCCCCCGTCGGTACGACTGCATGCGCACGCGGCGAAGGGGGCCGCCACCCTTCACGCAGCGCCAACTCTGGCGGGATGCGAGGAGCCGAGTGCCGGATAGGCACGTGGAATGTGCGTGGTGGTATGGAAGGTAAGATGAATGAATTGATGGATGTAATGAAAGAGCGATGCCTGGATGTATTGTGTGTCACAGAGACTAAGCGGAAGGGGAGCGGCATCGACGATCTTCCTGGCGGAATAATTGCTTTGTGGTCCGGAGTGGACCAAGAGGATCATGCCAGTAAGGGAGTGGGTGTCTTGCTCTCCTCCCGTTTGGCCTCTGGAGTGAAAGATTATGGATTGGTAGGCCCAAGACTCCTGTGGGTACGTATAAAACTGGGGATCACGAGAGTTTTTTTGGTCGCAGCCTATGCTCCCGTCAGCTCGGCTAATCCCCAAGTGCTCGCGGAGTTCTGGGAATCCGTTAGGGACGTCCTCGATTTGGCTGACGGGAATGAAAAGTTGATCATGTGTGGTGATTTGAATGGATGGGTGGGGACCAAGCGAGATGGCTTCGATGCTGTCCTTGGTCCGTATGGAGATAAGAGATCGAATGATGCTGGTAAGTCAATCTTAGACGTATGCTTGGAACGAGACCTCCTTGTGGCGAACAGTTTATTCCGTCACAAAGATATCCACACGTATACATGGAGACGGAAGGAAGAAAAAAAGTGTGATTGATTTGATTTTGATAGACAATCGTCTTCGACAGGCTATAAGGGATACAAGAGCCTACAGAGGCCCCACTCTTGAAACTGATCACTACCTGGTGGTAAGCCGGTTTGTTGGTCTTTTCAAGAAGTGGAGGCACTGGCGAGTGCGTGTCCCTTTCGGAGACTATGAAAGGATAAAGAGTGAAAAACTGGAAGATGAAAGCGTAAGGAGTATGTATGTTGGCTTAGTCAGTGAAAGGCTTGCAAACGCGAGCCTTTCCGACTTAGATGTGGATGAATGCTGGAATATTATGAAAGAAAGTATAGTGGATAGTGCAAAAGAAGCATGTGGGAGTGCAAAGAGACATGAACATTCGAAAGGTGATGCCTGGTGGGATGCAGAAGTTCAATCCTGCGTAGCAAGAAAGAAGAAAGCGTGGTTGGATTATGTCTCATCTTTGCAACTGAATGACAGTATGAAAGACACGAAGAAAGAAATTTACCGCCTCTGCAAGAATGAAGTCAAAGCTTTAGTGAAAGAGAAGCGTGAAAGGATAAATATGATTGCGGAAGAGAAGCTGACGAGGAACTTCGAGACGAATACCAAACTCTTTTGGAGGGAGGTCAAGAAGTCTCGGAGCTGTTCGTCAGTTTCCAGAATGGATAAGATAAAGAGTAAAGCTGGGGACATTCTTGCAGACCCCTTAGAGGTGTTAGAGCGGTGGAATGAGTACTTTGGAGAAATGTATGAATATCTCCCGGATGCGGGCACTGCGAGGGAGGCGATAACTGATCTTGCGGTGCAAGCATCAAGCGGAGATATTACTTTGGAAGAGATTGAATGGTCGATACGAAGCTTGAAAAATGGAAAGTCTGCGGGAATTGATAGGATATCTGCTGAAATGATCAAATTAGGTGGTCCTTGCGTCCGGGACGCCTTCTGGTCATTGAGCAATCTATGCTGGAAGACTGGAAGGGTCCCAATGGACTGGAGGCGTGCTATCGTCGTGCCCTTGTATAAAGGCAAGGGCTCACGTATGGAGTGCGCCAACTATAGGGCCATCAGTTTGATCAGTATAGCAGCTAAAGTGTATGGCAAAATTATTGAAAGGAGAATGAGGGTGGAATCTGACGGATTACTGTGGGAGGCGCAGGGTGGTTTCCGAAATGGAAGGGGATGTATGGACCAAGTTTTCTCGCTCCGCAACATTGTAGAGAAGCAGCTGGCTGTAGGCCGGAAGGTTTTCTGCGGTTTTGTGGACATGGAGAAAGCATTTGACAGAGTTGTACGGAAGGATCTCTGGGATATATTGCCAGGATACGGGATTGATGGTGCGCTGCTTCGTGCTGTGCAGTCTACATATGTGGGATGTACGGCATGTGTGCGGGTGGGCGGCAGCCTGTCTCTCTGGTTTGACGTCAACATTGGCGTCAGACAGGGTTGCGTGCTGTCGGCTCTGCTGTTTGTCCTGTACCTGGACGATTGTCTTAAGAGAGTAAGATCGATGAATGTTGGATTGCGAATGGGTGACTTACTTGTGAACTGTTTGCTGTATGCAGATGATGCCGTGCTCATAGCCGAATCGCCATCAGAACTACAGTCACTAGTCACAACGATGAAAGATGATTGTCTAATGAGAGGCTTACATTTGAACGCGACTAAAACGAAAGTGATGGTATTCGAAAGAGAAGAGGACAGAACGAATGCCAGGATAACTGTAAATGATGTAGTGCTGGAACAGGTGGATGAGTTTGTATATCTTGGATGTGCATTTAGCAGGGATGGACGGTACACCGCTGATGTAGAAAAGAGGGTAACTGCGGGAAATAGTGTGAATGGAGCGTTAGGCAAACTTTTAGGTACCAAGGCCTTAAGTCAAAAGGCCCAGCTCGCAGTACACAATGCGGTGCTGATACCTACGCTAACGTATGGAAGCGAGAGTTGGGTATGGCAGGAAACGCATGAAAGTAGAATAAACGCGGTCGAGATGCGCGCGCTACGCAAAATCTGCGGAGTAACGCTCGCAGATCGCGTTCGGAATGAAGATGTAAGAAAGAGAGTTGGTCTGAAAGAGAGTGTCGGTGTTAAAGTAAGGAAGGGCATGCTACGATGGTTCGGGCATGTGGAACGAATGGGAGATGAAAGAATGACAAAACAGATATACAACGCGAAAGTGGATGGACGTAGGAGTCGGGGAAGGCCACGACACACCTACCACGACCAAATTAATCATGTGTTAGTGGAGGGTGGTGTCAAGAGCCGTAGGAACCGACGTGCATGCATGAAAAGAAAAATGAAAGTTGAAGAGGCGAGTGAGGTGTGTATGGACCGTGCCGTGTGGCGCTCGGTTCTTTCTGCCTACCCCGCAAGGGATTTGGCGTGAAGATAGTATAGTATAGTAGTATAGAAATATAGAACGTATTAGTAAACAGATAACATCAAGCAAATTAAGTAACCTGCAGCCGATGGTTCCAAAAAAAACCAAAATGCTTTCAACTTAATTTAATTAATAATTCAAAATTACAATAAAAAATGTTACAACTAAAGGAATCGACTACGATCGATGTAAGATACGAAGTGGCGTGATTTCGTCGAAGCGGGCGCATGTGCGCATTAGGTAAATTGACGTGTCAGCGCCTCGTGCTCGTTTCCTGTTGCCAAGGTGGAATGAGTGTACTTCGTGTCAGCAATGTGTCAGCAATTCCCTCAGTGGCCGATGCCTTAACACCTCCCGCCGTAGCTCAGCAACTATTAGAGGACTTTTGTTGAGAATAGTGCTGAGTAATGGTCCGGGGTAGGAGCTGGATGCTGTGGTTGTTCAACAACCCTCTTTGTGCCATCTTGGCTTGTAGATTGACTTCCATCTTTCACTGAAATTTTAATAGTTCGATGTCGATACTTTTTGATAAAGATGTAGCTTGAAAGGACAACTGCACTAAATAGGATAAGGTACAGCGGTACTGTAGTGTGATATAATGATGTATCTTGTACTGCTTGTAGATTAATTGGAGGCTGCATCATTATCTTGGTATGACTGGCATGTAAGTTCTCCAGGTTCATGGAATTCAGTTTGAGTGTGGATTGCAAAGGAGAATTCCTGTTGTAATCTATAGGTAGGTCCATTATTTTCGTTGCTTGTCCTTTTAAACGATTATTGATGTTAGCTATCGTGAATTCGGATGTCTTTAAATAGCAATGTTCGGGCAGGATAGCTAGGTAACTTCCTCGAAGTGTTTTGAAGACGTTTCTTTCACACGATGTCTGTACCTTAGTGGGTTTCGGGAACGAGATTACGTAGTGTTTGTCGTCTAGTCGCTCGAAGGCCTCTTTTGAGAGTTGAACAGGAGTGTGGTTGCAGGTAGGATCTAACGTCTGCTTCGTAATGATTTGCTGGATGCAGTCTTCTTGAGTGTGGTGATTGTAGCTAGACAGTTTCTCACAGATATACCAGTCAGTAACCTTCGGGCATTCTGCCTCTATGTACATAAAATCAGACTCATGTATTGCTATAAAAGGTGAGGGTGGAATAAGGACGTCATGATTTTTGTTAGGCACGACGGATAACTTGTACAGGTGGTATGTTTTGGGTAAGGCAATCGGTAATTTAAATACTATTACTATCTTACTTTTACTATAATAAGAACCAAAACCAAACTAATTATATCAAAATAATCTCTAATACTTATCTCTAAAATTTCCTCCTTGTCATAGAGGTTACGTACTCTATCTATCATACCTTTTAATGCTTTTGGGTTAAGCATCGAATGGTGAGTACTTTTCGCATGAATAAAAGCTAACAGATTTTCTATTCCTAACATTTCCTCGGATAACTCTTCTATATTATCGGCTAGTATAATCAGTAATTGAGATAAATGAACAAGTTTAGTAAACTCTACATTGGCTAGATTGGTAGTATTTATCAAAATATTAATTGTCTCGGTGATTTTATTCTGGTTAATCGTCAAATTATCTAGGACTTTAGTTTGTTGAGACATCCAATCTTTGCTTAGGCTAATATGATGGTTATACTGCAAACTTAACTCGTTTTCCTTGTCTTTTAACATTTTAATAGCATTATCATAGCGTAAGGCGTCGGTATAATCTAAATTACCTGAGATACTTTTAATTACGGAGCCTAATCCGTCTATCAATCCGCGTTTAACTCGACTTGATTCAAACGTTTCTAACTGTTCTGTAATCTTGTCTAGTTTGGTACGTAGGTACTGGATATGGATTTCGTACATTGAGTTAGTCATATTATTTAATTGGGGTTCTATACTATCTAATTGACTCTTAACGCTGGTAACCTTAGAAGTTATTTCTTCGATATCAACGAATTGTAAAAAGGAGTGGTATTGGGAAATTATCTTGGTGGGGCCTAAGTCGAAGGGTAGAAGTCCCGGTCCATCGTCGATGCTTTCAAGTGTGATCTCTTGAGCAGCTATCGCTGGTAGAAGGAACATCAGGATCATCCTGTAACAACCGTGTTGCCTTAGGTACTCTTTTTAAACGGGATTTTGCGACTGGGCCGCGTTTCTTTTTAGTGTAAATGTGTATGGGTAAATCGGCAAGTACTGTGTCTTGTGTAAACCTAGGGGCTAGCTTTTGACGAGCAGCGAGTGGGTTTTTGATAAATATCTGTTGCTCGGGGATGTAACTTTCTTCTGGTTCGCGATTTTTATTTAAGTTGTCTATTATATCTGTCCTATCCCTCAGTGAGTTTTCGCTAATGATTTCGTAAACTTTACGCATTTTTGAGTGGTGGTCCTGCATATACTGTTGCATTAAATGTTCGGTCACGTCTAGATTTAGAGGATCGCGGGGATCAAAATGTCCACTTATAACTTCTAAAGGTCTACATCTGGTGAAACTATGAATGGTACTATTGTAGGCTAAAATTGCATAGGGCATAAGGTTAATAGCAGACTCGGTACGGTGCTTTACTTTAAGTATTCTTAGGTGTTCTAAAAGAGTCGAATGTAGGCGTTCTACCATGCCATTTTCGTTGGGTGCGTGAGCTAGGATCTTGTGATGTTGTATCTTATGTAATCGTGTAAACTCGAGGAACAACTGGTTCGTGAACTCTGTTCCACGATCAGTTACTACTGTGAGTGGGACACCGTGATGGGTACAGAAGGTAAGCAAGGCTTGAATTACACTCATAGCGGTTCCGTCTCTTAGATGATACGCTTGGGCATACTTTGAGAACGAATCTATGATGGTGAGAAACTTCTCAGTTTCGACTGTAAATAGGTCTATGTGAATAACTTCGAAGGGCTTAGATGGTGGTGGAACCAAGTGAAGCTGTTGCTTGATTGGGTTACGATCGTATTTACTTTGCCCACAGATCGTGCATTCATTGATATACTTTGAAATCTGCTCTTTCATTTTGGGCCAGTAGTATCTTCGAGATAAAGCAGAATAGCACTCATTTATGCCGCGATGATTGGTTTTCCCATCGTGGTATTTTTGAATGATCTCCTGCTGTCGCAGATACTCTTTGACGTTCTCGAGCTCTGTTTTAGTTAGGACTAGGTTCATGGCGGAACTTTTAAAGTGACTCTGAATAATCGGAATTATATTGTACATCTCTAAAGGTGGGTTGATCAATATACCAGTCTTTACTTTAGGGTTGACGTATTCTTTGATTGCATCTACAAGGTCTAGTTCTAGTATTCTAGTATCTTCAGGGGGGGGGGGGGTTCTACAACCCCCCTCCCGCCTTTCCCCCCCATCCCGCCCCTAAAATCGTGGGACGACAATCCGAAGTCCTACCTATAATTTTGTTGTGAATATTATTCTTATTGACTGGCGTCGTGGTCCAGTGGTCAGTGTGCCTGACTATGAATTGGGAGGTTGTGGGTCTGGTTGCAGGTAATTTATTTAGGTATAATATGTGTATTTAAAAATATATAAGGGTGAATATACGGTATTTGATTTTTTTGTGTCCCACAAGAAAATGTTATCTGTTTCATTCAATATCGATAATTTGTATATTTTACAATATTTGCAAAGTCCTAATAATGATGGCCAGAAGATTTTTCCAATTTTTTGAATTTTATAAGCGCCAGAGGAAAATATGTTATCAGAGGAGTGACACTATGGCACAATTGTGACAAATTAAAGCAGAGTAGTGACATGTCTTTGATTATTAGCTAAGAAAAGGGAGAAATATTAAATAAAACATTTAATATACAGTATAGGTTTCGAATATTTTTTGTATACGAGAGAAATTCAGTCTTCACAGTTTCTAAACGCATAATTATTTTTAATATTTATGGTTTGTTAATGCTTATGTTTCGTTTCATCAATCAATCATGAAATCAGCCTATGATAGTCTACTGCTGGACGTAGGCCTCTTCCAAATTATGCCACAATACACTCTGCCCACCCCTTCGGAGATAATGGCTTGCCCATATGTACACGGTCCTGCGCCTTCCGCATCCAGTCAATCCCTGTGACGTTTTTAGGTCGTCGCTCCATCTGGCGGTGAGTTGTCCTACCCCACCTTTACCAAGTTAAAGTTCCAAAACTCATTTACTCCATCGGCCATCGGTTCTTCTACTGATGTCGTCAGCCCACTGCCACTTCAAAACCGATACTCTGCGGGCTATGACGACCACTATGATTCACTGATAAATGTGATCTAATTGTTTCAGATTTTTCCCTTTGTATACACCCCAAGCATAGCTCATTCCATTGCTCACTGTGCCACTTTAAGGACTAGACCCACTGTGAGTGTCCAGGTCTCGGCACTGTAGGTCATAATTGGTAGAACACAGTGGTGATAGACTTTCGGCTTCAGGCATTGCGGTATATGCAAATAGAAAACACGACGCAGTTTGCTGAATGATGCCCAGCCCAAGCGGATCCTTCTGACTATTTCCTAATCCAGATTATTCTTTCTTAGTATGATAACCTGACCAAGGTAGGTATATTCCTGGACAACCTCAAGTCTCGCTCGATCCTTTGACGTAGATTGGTATCGGCATGACACGCTCACTGAAATTACCTTGGTTTCATCCAAGTTAATGCTGAAGCCAACACGTTTAGCCTTTCCATTAAGACTTTACAGCACACTCCTCAACTGTTCCAGCATTTCCTCTACCATGACGATACCTCGTCATAATAGCACGACGCATCTCGAAATTCAGTTTCTCCATATCATCGGCAAATCGTTTCACCGTTTGTATTCTCGCCCCATCTCAGACCTGTGACTAACAGAAGTCCTCAGGCGCATTGGTGAAGAGTTTAGGGGATATTACATCTCCCTATACACACCTCTGCGCCGTGCTATAGGATTTTACTTTTAATCCTCAAACAGGATAGTCATGGTAGTGGTATGTTAAGCATCTCAACACCTTGATACATCATCAATCAATACGACATCGCTACAAAGCGTCCAGGGCTGTCCAGGTTTGGATAGAGTCGAAGGCTTTCTCGTAGTCCACGAAAGCCATACTTACGCAGAGGCTGATTGTACTCCTCTGTCTGCTGTACAATCCACCGAACAGTATGGATGTTTTCCATGGTACTAAAGCCCTTTTGAAATCCGGCTTGCTCAATTGGCTGAAACTCGTCAAGTTTTCCGGTGAAGCTATTTGTAACAATCTAGAGGACAACTTGTAAATATGAATTAGAAGTCAGATGGGGTCGTCACATTAGTTCTTTAGTATGATCTAGTCACCTTTTATTAAAAAACAGAGCCACCGCACTTCCACATCACGCTTTGGATGTCTGGCTCTGCTGGAGAGCGGAATTAAAGATGCTCGTTAATTCTCTAAGGACTGGAGTTCCGCCTGCTTTAAGGAGCTCAGTATAATTCCGTCTTTTACGGGGATTTGTTATGTTTAAGTCGCTCGAGAACCACCCTAACCTCGCCCTGGTCTATATCCAGTATGTCTTCCGTGTAGTGGCCAGTTAATGGGGCTCTGTGGTCATTATCGCTTGCAATGATGTCTGATTATGCTGGAGTAGCTAGAATAAATGAATCGACCTCTTAATACATTAAGTATTAACGAAAGTTACTACATTATTTAATTTTTGTCACTTTCCTGGCGCGTATGTTTTTCTCTGGCATGAAATATGCCAGAGTAATGACGCCAGAGAAGTGACAAAATCGCACATTATCTATAAAAATAGCATCACTCGAATTTCTGACTACTCTTTAACTTAATACATGACATCTACACACAATAAACATTGCATTGCTCATATATACAATTTCGTAACTTTAAAATAGAAAAATATGTACTTACCAGAGGAAATATTCCAACGAATGGCACAAACCCGCTTTCCTGCAGTCAATCGCAAACTGACGCAAAATTATTGAAGCTTTTCTCAAGGATTTTAGCGTACTTCTTACTTTACTCTGTGACCCGCGCATACATTAAAGTCAAAAACATATCTTTGCGCATTTAAGTAAAATTTTAGTTCTTTGGGTTTCGCCAGATGAAGGTGACATTTTTGTAAGGGGCCAAAAAAGATAAGTTATTTTTTTTATATTAATAAATGTTTTTACAGTGTATTTTATTAAAATATGTTTCGAAATTTATTAAAGCATTTGATCATCTTAAAAAAGATCATAATAGCATACAGATTTAAAGTATCTGACCATTTATTTACCATAAGCTGGTAAGCGGTAAAACCAGAGGAGTATACATTTATGACTATTTTAGACTATTAATGCTAAAATAAAACAAATTATTATAAATAAACTATGTGGTCCAAATAAAATAACATTTTCTTTATTGTTTAAGCATACGGAAACTATAGTATAATGGGGTTAACATAAAATTTCTCTATGGGCCACTGAAATTCAAATAGCGTATATTCACCCATAACCATGTTTATCAGTCGTCTAGATCCCATAGTACAAGTTTATATTAGCTTAATTTGGGCTAGATGATGTTGTGTGATATGTCCTCAAATATTTATTTATTTATTAGGTATTATTGAATTCTGTAAATAAATAAATTGGTTCAATGGTGGCTTCCTCTGCCCCAAAACAGGAGACATGGATGGAACTATGCTTGAATCCACTAATTGGATAATAAGTCTTTCATGTCTTGCGAGCAGAGTCTGATTTTTAGATGTCAGCGAAGAAACAGATCACAGTCAAATTTTGTTTTAACTTGGAGAGGGTTCATTATGCTTGAAATATTAGATATTTGTTGATAAAGAAGTAGATCTCTTTAAGTATGTTTATAAAATAATTCAAACCTAGCAATCCAAAGCAGTTGGTGGAACAGTTGGCGGATCAGAGAGATAAAAAAATTATATTCACACAGGTTCCGGAAAGTAGGCAGTCACTGCCTGCACTTGCCCCATGCAAAGGGACTTTCTTCTATTCTTGTACCCTCACTTTACTGCTGTAGACTTTACTCGTGCCACATAACTTTACGTCTATGAAGTTTAGTTTATTTGCACCACATAACTGGTTACTATGCAATAAACTACCGCTGAGGCGCACAGTCGCTTACCCTGTGATACCGAACGAACTTCGTAGAAGCAACGTTATGTGGAGCAAATTGTACTTTGATGACACATAATTCCTTCTCGTAGTCAGCATGTACACCTTGGCTACCTGGTAAATGTTAGGTGTGCTACAAGCCCACAAAATACTAACTGCTTCGTTTCTTTGAATCTCAATCAACTGGATACGCCAGTTTATGTGGCTGAGTTACCTACTAGCTGTTCCCCGCAGCTTTATGCCCATAGAAGTCATTATCCTGTAAAATCCTTTTGCAGTCAGTTAAAAAATAGCCTATGACCTACCTTTAAACTCAAACTATCTCTATACCAAATTTCATCAAAATCGGTTCAGCAGTGAATATGTAACAGACAGACAGACAGAGTTACTTAGTAAGGCCCAAATGTATGTTTTTATTTTTTAATTTTCAATTGTTCTCAAATCTGTTCCTACAGATCAGCCCACAAAATTTACTATTATTGTTATTACATAAATCTACTCCCATGGTACCTATTTGAAACAATCATGAGAAATTTCTATGCTTAGATCAATTTATTTGTTTTAGATGTTGTGCCTATTTACAAAATGATAGTCGGTTGTGTGGGTGTACAAGAATATGACAACACTATAGGCTGAGCACCAGATTTCCCATGGGGTAGTGGGAAATCATTTGAAAGCTTATGCCATGACGGGTACAGAACTCCAGCTCTGCCAAGAACTCATGGCGACATGGAGATGTAGGATGTGCGACTTTAGCAGCAGCGCCAGGTCCTCATTCTCCGAGCCGTGATCTTCAGCGGGACTTAGTGGCACGCCGTCGCGTCTCTCTGTGAGCAGATCATGCTCGTGGCAGAGGCGGTTGAGTGAGAGGTAGCGGGAGAGAACTCTCCCAGCCGAGTCCCGCAGTCTGCGGCCAGGGGGCCCGAGACTTGTCTGCGCCCAAGACTATCGGCCTGCATAAATGTCATAGAGTGGCGCGCGGCGGGTGGGCTGCTCGCCGTCCTTAAAGAAACAAGCCTCAGACGCCTGTTTTTTTTTTAACGTGAGGAAAATCCTACGTGGATGCTATGCCGGACTCCTACCGAATAAAAACCACAGGTATCCTACCTAACAGCCTACTCTTGGGAACCCCGGGTAAACCCTCTGAAGGATACCCCAGAACCTGTTAAAAAAAACCTCTGCTCCCAAGAAGTAGAACGGCATCCGAACCAACTCCGATAGATGCAGGATAGCATCAGAACCTACTTGAGGCGGTGATGGTGGGCAAAGTCTGTCGGAAATCCTGTGGTATCCTTCCGAGGGCTTACCCGGGACTCCCAACCACAGGTTAAGCAGTTGGCAGGGCACAATGTGGCGTGTACCGATTTAAGTCGGTATTTACCAAGGCATAGCATCCACGAGGATATCCAAGTAGTAGGCCAAATGCAAGTCGGAGTCGCGCACGGAGGGTTCCGTACCAAAACACGGCTAAAAATAATGTTTATTGTTATGGGAGCTCCACTTAATCCCTCCCTTTTTTCTGATTTTAATATTTTTATTTTATAACTAGTGGTTCCCTGCCACGCTTCGCTGTGACTTTTTTATGGTGGTTTCATGTACCTATGAGAAATGAGTAACAAACCAAAGGATGGGTACATTTCCAAAAAGTTTAATGTTGAGCCGTAACCTAAATTATAAATCTTTCAGAAAATCCAATTGACATCCAAATCGATAGAAGCTTCACTTGAAAAAAAAAAAATTCTGTGATCAATGTTCAGTTTTTAAAACATCGTGCGCACGCTTCAAAAAAATAAATTCACTCTGAAATAATTCTCTAACGCGCCAAAACTCTAACTTCAAAAATAACATGCAAAACATATCTGACCTCTGTATTTAGGTAGGTACTCTCTTTATTTATTCTGAATGCAAGGAGGCCGCAATCAAACTTCTTTTAAAAAACAGCAATCTGGAAGGTACCTTCTAAATAGGTTGTTTATAATATTTTGTTCTGAAGCTGGCAGAATATAATTAAAAAAAAAAACGACCAGCGCCATCTATAGGTAAAATCACTTTTTTAAGCTGTTTTATTCTTATTGCTGTTATGATAAAAGTGTATAAAGTAGCCTAAAACCATCTCTGAATCCTGTTGTAATATCGTGTCTAATTTTGAGCTCAGTCGATTCAGTAAATTTTGAGTTTTTAATAGGTATTTAAACGCACACCACATTTTTATATATATATGTATAGATATTTTTATTTTATAGCGGCGACAAAAATGACTTAAGTAATCTGTGAAAATTTCAGCTTTCTAGCTATCATGATTCCTGAGATACAGCTTCGCGACGGACAGACAGACGGACGTGAAGTCCCGAATGGGGTCCTGTTTTTACCCTTCGGCTACGGAAACCTAAAAAGGGCTACAGATATGTTATGGTGGTTATAGGTCCACGATGGCGCTCCCGTTCAATGCTTGTGGAATAACTTCGCCGTCGTGGTGCACCGTTCGTTGACGTGACGGACGAGGAATGCGTAGGCTCCCATCAGAGGTCAGACTGCAGAGTCTGCAGACGCTTCCGATATTGCCAAGTAAAACCACTTACGACTGCAGCTAAATTATAACTCACTCCATATTTTGTGAGGCCAAGTGCTTATTTTAGAATTTAGGTCAATAATATCGCACTACAATATGTCGATCGATTCGATAATATTGCACGACAACATATCATAATGACCAAAACAAGGTTGACCTTGGGTTCTAAAGACTACAGATGAGTAAAAACTAGTACTGCTCGTTCGCTCTAACTTTGCCGCTCGGCTCCATACTACACTTGCCTGCACTTGCCCCATGCAAAGGGACTTTCTTCTATTCTTGTACCCTCACTTTACTGCTGTAGACTTTACTCGTGCCACATAACTTTACGTCTATGAAGTTTAGTTTATTTGCACCACATAACTGGTTACTATGCAATAAACTACCGCTGAGGCGCACAGTCGCTTACCCTGTGATACCGAACGAACTTCGTAGAAGCAACGTTATGTGGAGCAAATTGTACTTTGATGACACATAATTCCTTCTCGTAGTCAGCATGTACACCTTGGCTACCTGGTAAATGTTAGGTGTGCTACAAGCCCACAAAATACTAACTGCCTCGTTTCTTTGAATCTCAATCAACTGGATACGCCAGTTTATGTGGCTGAGTTACCTACTAGCTGTTCCCCGCAGCTTTATGCCCATAGAAGTCATTATCCTGTAAAATCCTTTTGCAGTCAGTTAAAAAATAGCCTATGACCTACCTTTAAACTCAAACTATCTCTATACCAAATTTCATCAAAATCGGTTCAGCAGTGAATATGTAACAGACAGACAGACAGAGTTACTTAGTAAGGCCCAAATGTATGTTTTTATTTTTTAATTTTCAATTGTTCTCAAATCTGTTCCTACAGATCAGCCCACAAAATTTACTATTATTGTTATTACATAAATCTACTCCCATGGTACCTATTTGAAACAATCATGAGAAATTTCTATGCTTAGATCAATTTATTTGTTTTAGATGTTGTGCCTATTTACAAAATGATAGTCGGTTGTGTGGGTGTACAAGAATATGACAACACTATAGGCTGAGCACCAGATTTCCCATGGGGTAGTGGGAAATCATTTGAAAGCTTATGCCATGACGGGTACAGAACTCCAGCTCTGCCAAGAACTCATGGCGACATGGAGATGTAGGATGTGCGACTTTAGCAGCAGCGCCAGGTCCTCATTCTCCGAGCCGTGATCTTCAGCGGGACTTAGTGGCACGCCGTCGCGTCTCTCTGTGAGCAGATCATGCTCGTGGCAGAGGCGGTTGAGTGAGAGGTAGCGGGAGAGAACTCTCCCAGCCGAGTCCCGCAGTCTGCGGCCAGGGGGCCCGAGACTTGTCTGCGCCCAAGACTATCGGCCTGCATAAATGTCATAGAGTGGCGCGCGGCGGGTGGGCTGCTCGCCGTCCTTAAAGAAACAAGCCTCAGACGCCTGTTTTTTTTTTAACGTGAGGAAAATCCTACGTGGATGCTATGCCGGACTCCTACCGAATAAAAACCACAGGTATCCTACCTAACAGCCTACTCTTGGGAACCCCGGGTAAACCCTCTGAAGGATACCCCAGAACCTGTTAAAAAAAACCTCTGCTCCCAAGAAGTAGAACGGCATCCGAACCAACTCCGATAGATGCAGGATAGCATCAGAACCTACTTGAGGCGGTGATGGTGGGCAAAGTCTGTCGGAAATCCTGTGGTATCCTTCCGAGGGCTTACCCGGGACTCCCAACCACAGGTTAAGCAGTTGGCAGGGCACAATGTGGCGTGTAAAGATTTAAGTCGGTATTTACCAAGGCATAGCATCCACGAGGATATCCAAGTAGTAGGCCAAATGCAAGTCGGAGTCGCGCACGGAGGGTTCCGTACCAAAACACGGCTAAAAATAATGTTTATTGTTATGGGAGCTCCACTTAATCCCTCCCTTTTTTCTGATTTTAATATTTTTATTTTATAACTAGTGGTTCCCTGCCACGCTTCGCTGTGACTTTTTTATGGTGGTTTCATGTACCTATGAGAAATGAGTAACAAACCAAAGGATGGGTACATTTCCAAAAAGTTTAATGTTGAGCCGTAACCTAAATTATAAATCTTTCAGAAAATCCAATTGACATCCAAATCGATAGAAGCTTCACTTGAAAAAAAAAAAATTCTGTGATCAATGTTCAGTTTTTAAAACATCGTGCGCACGCTTCAAAAAAATAAATTCACTCTGAAATAATTCTCTAACGCGCCAAAACTCTAACTTCAAAAATAACATGCAAAACATATCTGACCTCTGTATTTAGGTAGGTACTCTCTTTATTTATTCTGAATGCAAGGAGGCCGCAATCAAACTTCTTTTAAAAAACAGCAATCTGGAAGGTACCTTCTAAATAGGTTGTTTATAATATTTTGTTCTGAAGCTGGCAGAATATAATTAAAAAAAAAAACGACCAGCGCCATCTATAGGTAAAATCACTTTTTTAAGCTGTTTTATTCTTATTGCTGTTATGATAAAAGTGTATAAAGTAGCCTAAAACCATCTCTGAATCCTGTTGTAATATCGTGTCTAATTTTGAGCTCAGTCGATTCAGTAAATTTTGAGTTTTTAATAGGTATTTAAACGCACACCACATTTTTATATATATATGTATAGATATTTTTATTTTATAGCGGCGACAAAAATGACTTAAGTAATCTGTGAAAATTTCAGCTTTCTAGCTATCATGATTCCTGAGATACAGCTTCGCGACGGACAGACAGACGGACGTGAAGTCAAAATCAAAATCAAAATCAAAAATATATTTATTTCACATAGGCATTATACAGATGCGCTTGCAAAACGTCCAGAATACAAAACAAAAACTCTACCACCAGTTCACAACGCGACCCACCTGAGAAGAACTGGCAAGAAACTCAGCGGGTTGTTCTTTTTTTGCTCTATTTACAATTTTAAAGAATCTAAAAACTAGGCATTTTAACAATTTTTTTGAGAATCCAGCAGAGCAGGTCATTTCCAGGCTTCCTTATCCAACAAATAATCATTGATTGTATAGTAGCCCCTGCAGTTCAATTTACTTTTAACAGATCTTTTAAACTTATTAAGGGACATACTTTTAATTTCGTCTGGAAGCCTGTTGTAAAAGCGTACACAGTTACCCATGAAAGAATTGCTGGTTTTGTGCAATCTGCTATGAAAAACAGCAAGGTTATTTTTATTTCTAGTGTTGACATTGTGTCTATCACTTAACTTAGCGAAACTATGTAGATTTCTTTGTACATACATAAGGTTTTCAAAAATATATTGTGATGCTACAGTAAGAATATTAACCTCTTTGAATTTTTCGCGCAGAGAGACCCTTGGACCTAGTCTATATATAGCTCTTAAGGCCCGCTTTTGTAAAATAAAAATTTTATTTATATCTGCAGCATTGCCCCACAGTAGAATACCATAAGACATTATACTGTGAAAGTAACTGAAATAAACTATTCTAGCCGTATCTACATCAGTCAAGTGCCTTATTTTTTGTACAGCAAATGCTGCTGAACTTAATCTACTAGCTAGTTTTACAATATGTGGACCCCATTGTAAACCAGCATCAACCGTTAACCCTAGGAATGTGGTTTGTTCCACAAGTTCCAACTCTCGACCATTAAGTTGAACATTGGTTTCTGACTGTGCTACATTAGGCAAGGTAAATTTAATACATTTAGTTTTATTATCATTTAGTTTAAGATTGTTAGTGTTAAACCAATGAACCACTTTCAAGATTGCGTTGTTGACATCGTCATAGTTATCTATTTGTCTTTTTACTTTGAAAATCAAAGAAGTATCATCTGCAAACAAAACAATCCTGTTGTTGTCCCCCACGTAAAAGGGTAAGTCATTAAAATATATAAGGAATAAAAATGGTCCGAGTATTGAACCCTGCGGGACGCCCATAGTAACTACAGATCCCTCTGAGCGTGCACCATTAACATCGACCCGCTGAATTCTATTGTTCAAATATGAAGTCAGAAGGTCGAGAGCCTTGTTTCTTATGCCATAATGGTGTAATTTCCTGATTAATGTTTTATGTTGGACGCAATCAAATGCCTTAGACAGATCACAAAACACACCAATTGCATCTTGTTTATCCTCCCAGGCGTCATAAATACATTTCAATAACTCTACACCAGCATCGGTAGTAGAACGTCCTTTAGTGAAGCCAAATTGTTTCTCATGAAATAATTTGTGACTGTTAAAAAAGATCAGCATCTGCTCTAGTATCAATTTTTCAAATATCTTGCTCAAGGTCGGCAACACCGAGATAGGTCTGAAATTACCCGGATCTGAAGCGGTGCCAGCCTTGAATAGTGGTATAACTTTACTGTGTTTCATCAAATCAGGAAATACACCACTAGAGACGCAATCGTTAAACACAGTTGCCAAGTGGGGGGCAATGACATCTATAATACTTGATATGGATTTTACTGATAACCCCCAAAGGTCAGCGGTTTTTTTAACATTAATAGATCTAAAAGCTTTTATGATGTCGTTGCAGTTGACAACGGTGAATTCGAACGCGCCTTCACAGGCAGCTACAGATTCTGCTAATAATAGCTCGGCGGAGGTGGAAGACGACTGGAGAGTGTCAGTTATCTCTATTGGAACATTACTGAAAAATTTTTCAAACTCGGTCGCCACTTCCAAATCCCCCGATACGTGGCGATTGTTTATATTTAAATGAAACTTTCTTTCATTCGTTGTACACCTACCACATTCCGCATTGATAATGTTCCAAGTAGTTTTAATTACATTCGCAGAATCATAAATTTTATTTCTAATGAAATTAGACTTGGCTAAGGTACAGGCTTGCTTAAATATCTTTGAGTATTTCTTAACATATTGCTGAAACTCTGGGTTGAAATTATATGATTTTTCAGAATACAGTTCATATAGTTTATGGCGACTTTTATAAATTCCGGGTGTAGCCCAGTCACTGAAAGCAGAGTCCCGAATGGGGTCCTGTTTTTACCCTTCGGCTACGGAAACCTAAAAAGGGCTACAGATATGTTATGGTGGTTATAGGTCCACGATGGCGCTCCCGTTCAATGCTTGTGGAATAACTTCGCCGTCGTGGTGCACCGTTCGTTGACGTGACGGACGAGGAATGCGTAGGCTCCCATCAGAGGTCAGACTGCAGAGTCTGCAGACGCTTCCGATATTGCCAAGTAAAACCACTTACGACTGCAGCTAAATTATAACTCACTCCCTACGAATAATGTATACTATAGAAGCATAATTCGGCTCAAAAAATGGCTCCACCAAATGGGGACCGCGGAAGGCGTTGCTTAAAATGGGGACCGCGCGACACATTTAGTCCGCGCTGTCACGCATAGCGTTCGGTTGTGTCACCGGAACCAATCTGTCAGTGATTTTAATGGTTTTTTCGCGTTAATTATATTTCAAATATGCCTTCGTGTGTTCTGAAGTGGTGTAGAAACCATACGGATATGAAAAACGCTGAAATCACCCTCCATAGGTGAGTAAATATTCATTTTAAAAACACGTACTGGTGACGTTGAAAAGTGTTATGCAACATGAACCCAATTCGAAAATTAAATTATTTTTATGCAGTGTTTATAGTATGTTAAGCGCTAAGGTAATATTGTTAGTACGATATTATATTAGTAGGATGATATTATGAGGGTTTATCACCCAGCGCGGACAAAATTGAAAAAGTATCAAGTGGCGTTGAGCACACTCAAAGTATTCGAAGATTACGATAATACCTGACTGGGAACGCGGGAAATAAAGTGATACCTCCTCCCCCTGGAAGGCCTCGGCCGGTACTAATTTCTCGCGGCCCGTGCATCGAGTTTGAGGACTCTTTTTATTACGTTATTATAGATATGTTTAAAGAGGTTTCTAGAATATTACTGATGTATTCAATTGGTGATATCATGATCAGTCTGTAAATGTAAAAAGATCACCATTTTGTAAACTAGAAGTGTACCAAAAATCGTGATGAAGTTCATCAAAGTACGACGTATTTTGGAAACTTTATTTGTCATGTTTTGGTGATAAGAAATATATTTCGGTATAATTTTCTTAGGCGGATTTAAAGAAGACAATACGAAGATACTTATAGCAGCTTTAATTTCTGTGTACATCAATTAATTTTATACCACCCGATTGGCAAAGATGCCTTGTTTCGTGAATTTCTTCAAACGAGGTGTGTAAACACTGTTTTTAATAAAAACCTAGTTATGCCACGTTTATTTTGATTAGAACAATTTTTAGACAAGGAAATATATTACTCTTACACATTAATCATACTTACTAAACATTGGTAGTTTCTTCAGAAACAAACGTTTCAAACGCGTGAAATCATGTATTTGGGTGTTAGCCCTCTTATGCATAGAAATTAAATTATAATTTGAATTGCACGGATTCCCAACAAATGAAGTCCAGCCTGAAAAATGGCTAAATGCGATTCGTTTGGAAAGAAATGAACGTAATTGGATGCCTAGTCAGTACAGTAAAATGCGCAGTACAGTAACGTACACTTTTAAACTAATGACATGTACACACTAAATAATGGAAAGGTTAAGCGATTAAGAAAAACTGCGGTGCCTATTTGTAGGTACTGTAAGATATTTTATATATGTATTTGCAATTAATAAAAAAGAAGTGTTTAGCCAATATAAAAGAACGAAATGACGTCACGAAACCCCTTAAAGAAAGCCATCCAATAGAAAGCAATTACGACGTTATGTTGTTAAATGCATAATTGAACAATTTGTCGTAATTCGTTTGCATTAATTTGCTAAAACGGAGTCTTTACCAAATTCCAACCGCCATAAAAATTAAAAAAAAACGAATTAATTTTTCCGAGGCACATAATTGTAAAAAAAACCGTAACCGTTTTTCATTTGTAGGCGTATGTTGTTCAATGAATAGAAAAATAATAATTTTCTATTGATTGAACTTATTCAATAACAAGCTTTCTTATTATTGTATAACACCGTCCACGTTTGCCGCTTCGGGTGGGGCGCCGAGCCGCCATGACCTTGGCGCGACCAATCGCAAGCAAGTGTTGAACTATGAATGTGTGAGTGTTGTGTTTTATTGCTGTATTTTAGTATGGGTAAGTTGCTCCAAGATTTTGGCGGTAACTATATAGAAGTTACATTTCTATAGTATACATTATTCGTAGCTCACTCCATATTTTGTGAGGCCAAGTGCTTATTTTAGAATTTAGGTCAATAATATCGCACTACAATATGTCGATCGATTCGATAATATTGCACGACAACATATCATAATGACCAAAACAAGGTTGACCTTGGGTTCTAAAGACTACAGATGAGTAAAAACTAGTACTGCTCGTTCGCTCTAACTTTGCCGCTCGGCTCCATACTAAAGTCGAATTTTTAATTAGACGAAGTAAATTGACAGCAACTAATGTAACTTCTTCATACAATGTTGCGTATTTTCTATGACGAAGTGACATTAGCTACTGTCAATTTACTTCGTCTAATTAACAATTCGGGTATACGCCTCTACGCCAGCGGTAAAGTTAGAGCGAACGGGTTAGTAAAATCTACAATCAGATCATGGTTTGATCGACAAAACAAAAACATAGAAATGTGTCAGATTCTATTTTTGTCCTTCAAGTAGGTAATAATAACAACAGCTCTGTTTTAAGTGCAATGTTTTTGAAAGGTTCCCATCTCAGATTAAAAGAATATTCTTTTAATCTGAGGTTCCCATTCTCTGCCTTCTTGAATTCCGTGCGTGCGTGGTTCATTTTTGTAACACTCGTAGCTCCCAAAAGGTTTGTCCCTTCGATCAACAATTGTTGATCGAAGGTTTGTCCAATCCAGGATTTTGATACCGCATATTGTTAAGGTTAACTAAGGGCTCGTTTAAGGAGACGCGGGGCGTCAAGCGTCGCGTACGGCGTGGCTTGCAGCGGCGCGTAAAGCGATTTGACCGTTTATAGTCAGGCGGCGCGTGAAGCGGCCCGCGTAGCGTCACGCGCAAAATCAAACATATAGAAATGTAGGAGCTCGTTTAAGGACACGCGGGGCGTCGAGCGACGCGCGTGGCGTGGCTTCTCTCGGCGCTGCGTCCGCCGCGTGGCACGCAGCTTCACTCGGCGCTGCATCCGCCGCGTTGCACGCAGCTTCATATACGGCGTCGTTCAGTGCGACATAGGGATGTGACATTGTACATAAAAAAACGATTTTTAGTTAATCGATTTTTTCTTTAGCATGAAAAATCGATTAGTAAATTATCGATTTTTCTCAAGAAAATAATCAATTTTTTTAAATTAATCGATTTTTTCCTAATTTGACATTTATTTTTTTATAAAATAAATACCATATCAAGTTTTATTCATCTATACATATAATAAAATGATAGAAAAGCCAAAACTGTACATTGGAAATATTAAGAAAAAAATACTCGCTAGGTGTTCTACGTAAGATACCGAACCCAAAAATATAGTCAGAAAATTTTTTGTCTGTTTGTCTGTTTGTCTGTTTGCTTTGCTTTGTCCGGAAGGATCTCGAAAAGTACTGAACAGATTTGGTTCAAATTTTGCACAAATATTACTTAGGGGTGGGGTCTTAAAATAAGCTATATATTATCACGCTACATATCCTAGGGGCTAAGCAGAGAGCAATCAAATTGGCATTATAACATAATTTTCACGCGTACGAAGTCGCGGGCAACAGCTAGTTAATAATAAACAACAGAAATAGTAAGTACTTACATAATCAACACAAATTAAAGTTGTAGAACAATAAGGTTGAAATTTAAATGTTTTTCACATTGAATCAACAAAATATTCAAATAAATAAAAAGTAGGTAAATTAAATTATTCAAAAACTAAAAATCCGTAGGCAACAAAAAAAAATAGTGTCCACGGACTTGCTTTTTAAAAGTGGTGATAGTTTTACTGTCCCTGATACCAGGCGGAAGTGAGTTCCATAGTCTGACTGCATGCACGGTGAAAGAGGATGAATAAAAACCGGTTTTGTGAGAAGGAAATTTAAGATTTGAGCGTAGGTGAGATCTGCAGAGAGCATCAGGAGAACGAACAAAAGAGAACCTTTCCTTTAGATAGGGAGCTGAAGATGGATTATAAAGGATATTGTAAAGGAGGCAGAGGATTCGAGTGTTACGGCGAAGGCGGATTGGGAGCCACTTGAGTTCTTTGCGAAAGTGAGAAACATGATCGAACTTTCTAAGATTGAATATAAAGCGTATACACAAATTTTGCAACCTCTCAAGTTTATCCAGAAGCTCCTCAGTGGCGTCTAAATAGCAGGCGTCGGCGTAGTCAATAATGGGCTGAATAATAGTTAGAGCAAGACTAATTTTCGTCCTCAAGGGTAAGAGGCTCTGGAGGCACTTCAACGAATGAAAGCAGAAGTGCACTTTCTTGCTGACGTCACTAATATGGGCACTCCAGGATAGCGTGGTGTCCATGATCACTCCCAGGTTCTTCACAGTGTCTGCGTAGGGTATCTGAATACCGGCCAAAAGAACTGGATCCAGTTCAGACACCGGCATATTGTCAGTTTGATACTTACTGACTGCTAATGACGATGGCTTGCGACTTCAGAGGGTTGATGCGCAGTCCGACCGAATTAGCCCAGTCGCTTCGTCTAAGTCGCGGTTAATGCACGATATGCCAAATGGGGCGTCAGTGGCCGAAAAACGTCGGTACAGCTGCAAGTCGTCAGCGTAGAGATGGAAGTTACTGGAAATAAGACTCGTAGCCGAGTTGATGAAGATACAGAATAAAAGAGGAGATAGAACGCCACCCTGAAACGTATGGAAATGTTCGAGTTCGACGTATGGAATTGAACGCCAATCTTTCATAAGTATCGATGTATCGTTTATTTTGCGTACGTGATATTTTGCTTTCATGACGTTCTGCTCCAGAGGGTTATAAACATCGATTACATTTTCAAAATAAAATATCGATATTTTATTTTGATAAATATTTTTATTTTAATATCGATATTTTCTATGAACGATATTGCCCGACATTCCTACCTAACGCATACCCCGCACATCTCCCACCCCTTCCTTGAAGCGTCCTTCGCGGCGTCACCCGCAGCTTCATCCGCCGCGTTCCTCCATTGCGAGACTCGCTGGTTTACCCGCCGCGTCCTCCGCGGCATCACCCGTCGCTTCAATTGCCGCTTCCGACGCGGCGACACTCGCCGCTGTGGCAGCTACAACTCAAACAAACGCTTGCAAAAACGCTTCTCCTTGAACGCTCTGAACATTTCCATACGTTTGTGTTTCTGGCGGCCCGCCTGGCGGGCCGCGCCGCTCGAAGCACCGCGTCTCCTTAAACGAGCACTAAGAGAGGTGCAACGGCACTTGCGGTTGGCCGTAGGTCGTAGGGCTTGTAGGTCAACCAGAAGTTACAGTGGGGTGCGGAGGGGCATTTTATGATGCTGCTTTTTTATATTGTTGATAAGGTTAGTTATGATCCTGAGATGATTAAAAGTAATTACAATTTGCGAGCGTTTCTGAAATTGTAGTAAGTACCTATGTTACTTAACTTCCGAAATGCGGGTGCGTACTTCGCCTCTGCTTACCCCTTTGGACATATGGGCGTGATTGTATGTTACCTTGGTAACCGTTGCATTTAGGTAGTCATGATCAATTACATCAGCTGCGGGAGCGCACAGTTATATCACTATGTGTTGACATTGGTGCGAACAGAGAGCGTTTTATTTTTAATCTATCCGCCATTATTTTAGTAAATTTTTGCCAATGTACAATATACATTTATTGTTAAAAATAACAGAGAAACATAATTATTACATATCTATATTTACATTATTACTATCTAAACTAAACCTAAATACGGCCCCGTGGCATTGTGCCCAAAACACTAGCAGCATTTCCCCTTTGAATAGCAATATCTATTCGTTGAGCGAGAAAACTGCCAGCCCTTGGGTCACCAGTTGACTCCACAAGGCGCTTTTTCAAATCCTTGAAAAATTTTTGCGCATTGGGACCCCATGGACCTAGGGTCTCGATTTTTTTTCTTTACTACATTATACGTTCTTCTTCACTGTAATATAATGATAAAAATGTTGGTCTCGAGCAAGTCTTGAAACTGCGTCTTCTGGTTTGCCGGACGTCTGGGCCTTAACCGTTGGACCACCGAGACACTATTCTCGACCGTCATATTTTTTCATCTCATTACATCTTGGGACGACTTTGTGATTGAGTAAGCAAACGCTTTTCAAAATTATATCGTTTATCTCTGTGATGTCTCCATTCTGTTCCATATAGCTAGGCTCGTTGCTACTAGCTACTAGTGGCCACCATCCGCCACCATCTTTAATCCGGCCATTAAGATAGGCTAAAGATTCAAATAACACGCAGAATAATAGGAATATCTAATAGAACTCGCAAAATAAATAAATAAATATTCACGGACATTTTACACAACGCTGTCTGATCCCAAAGTAAGCTAGGAATAACCTGCTTGTGTTATGGGTATCAGACCACGGATATTAATACTTATATACTTTTAAATAACATACATATTTATACATAGAAACACCCAGACTCTTGAGACAAACATTTATGGGTCACACAAATATTTGTCTCCGGTGGGAATCGAACCCACGACCTCCAGCGCCGCAAGCGGAAATAATAGGAGTATCTAATAGAACCCGCAAAATATTATCAACTAACTGACCCTCGCAACTTCGTTTACGTCACATAAGGTGCACGAAAGGAGAGGTAATTCTTCATCAGAGTCGTCAAGCACCGTGTGAAACGGCCCTGTTTGCTTAATCATAAAAGAGCTTTAATAATTAAGCTCTTTTTTGATTAAGCCAACACGCCCGTTTAGATTTACCCTCTCATTCAAAGGAACCCTTAAATTCTAGGTTCGGCGAAAGTTGAGATGCCTCTAATTTCTGAACTACAAACCCCTCAATCTTGAAACTTGGGTTGAAAAATCCCTAAAGTACAATTTTTTTCAATACTAAAAGAATATTTGAAATCGCCTTACGCGTTGAGAAATTACAACTGAAAAACCATTTTATCTTTCATCCCCTCTCCCGCAGGAACCACGCAAAACTTCGGGATCAAAAGTATCCTAGAACCTTCCTCGGATTATAAGCTCAAATTGTACCAAGTTTCATTCAAATCGATTCAGTAGTTTCAGCGTGATACTTATTCGGGATACAGACAGACAGACAGACAGACATGAAAAATTTAAATTACATTTTCGGCTTCAGTATCGATTAGAGAACGCCCTACAATTAAATTTTTTAAAATATCTTCCATGTACAGACTCTCGACCCTCAACAGTTTTATTATAAGTATAGATTGTTTAGATCCCATAGAACAAGCATAGGCGCACTTAATTGGAGCTAGATGACGTTATGTGAGAAATACTTATTTTATTTCGTAGAGCTTCTTTACTAATACGGTATTTCTTTATTATGTTTCCTGATTACCGTTGTGTGTACAAAATTTACTGTTATTTTATTTACGTGGTTTACCGGTCTAACTTTCTTTTTTTTCGTAATCATTATCAAGTAGGTATCTAGACTTTAGCGATTAAGATAGCGAATGAAAAATAAAGGTAACTTCAATTTTAGCTTTTAAGGTGGCATCACGGCATTGAGGCAGTTCGTGTTTCCTCGTTCGTGGCACTTCCTGTACTGGAGAGGGCAGCTACCTACCCACTAAACCATTACAGCTTTTTGTCAACCCGTCGCAAGATGGTCCAGGGGTTACGTCACTGCTACCCAGCAAAGTCCTCGAGAGGCTCTCCCGGATGCTAAAGGGACGGCAGTCCACTAATTTCTTAAGGAGCATTTCTGCTTGGGTCCAGCTCTCGAGGTCCCCTCTAAAACCATAGTGGGTAGGGTAGAAAGCGGGCAAGCACGGCGGGGTACCAATAGGGTTTGGGTTGACAAGCTCCTCATAATACCAGTGTCGGATAGCTTGCGTAGATTTTGATGATAAACAATGTCCTTTTTTTCAGATGTTGTGCTTCAAGATATTCAACAAAAAAGTAATCAATCATAACTCAAAATGGTTTGAATGAGCATTACGGCGTCTACCCACAAGTCGGCCAGAAACGCTCATGACTTGGTGAGCGTAAGGCTTCAAGATAAAGAAATCGGCAGCTCTGCTGTGTTACAAAGTGAGGATGGATGAGAGTGATGTCATCGTTTCATCTACAGAAATTATCAAAGGTAAGTCCTAGTATACTGTAGAGGTGTTTAGTGACCTCCACCCCAAGGAGCTGAATAGTATCGGAAGCAACTTCCAAAGAAGTGGGATAATAGCCAAACTCGAACTCAATCATATTGATTGAGATAATGAATCATTTTTAAAGGTTTGAAATGACACTGGCTGGGCCACAGATATCATTTCTGTATGCTGTACACATGACTTATAGGCGAGGAGCTGATGGACTGAGGGGAATTACAGAATGGTTATTAGATTTTCTCCTGTATAAAGAGTACTGTAGGCGATAGTTTCGTCCCATGTAGCTATTCTGCTATATCTGGAGTGGACACCCCCTGCCAGATGGACCGATGACCTAAAGAAGGTCTGGGAAGGGCTGGGACTGGATGCGGAAGACGCAGGACCGTGTGTTGTGACGTCATTTAAAAGACACCTACGTCCAGCAGTGAACTGCCATAGACTGATTTGATTGAAGAACTATTGCCGAAATGTGGGTGTCTCGTTTCTACAGGGGTAAGCAGAGTTGGATTGTACACCTACTGGCAATGGCTCAGAGATATCTTTGGCCAAATTGATATTGGTAGGAACAAAATAATTGCCTTACTGGAAGTTTTAAATAGAGCAAGTGTCGTGTCGATAACTCCCACTGAACTTATTTAAATAATTGAGAAATAAATATAAAAGTTTTACTGCCAAATAAAGCTGACCATCTGGTTAAATAGTGTCGCAAACACTTTGTTTCAATTTAATATAGCTCTCTTCATCTTAGCGTATGAGCATTTTCTTCCAAACTTTAACTGGATTTAGAAATAGGGGTCTATTTTTATAGACTACTAGAAGCAGTTATTTACTTTGCCTTCTTAGGGTACCGAACCAAAAGTAAAATGAGTCTCTACACAAGTCTACTACATATTTCAGTCCAAGCCTTCGGTGTGGACTGAATTATTATACAATAGCCTTACTATTAAGCTTTTTAGGATCATGCAAACGCGCAAGTTCTCACGCTCCTGTGAGCCTAATGAAGAAAGGCCTCTCCTATCATTCACCTCTCTCGCTTTCTCACTTATGTGACGTAAACAAAGTTGCGAGGGCCAGCTGGTTAACCCTATGTAATCCAGGGTATCAGCTAGGTACCTGTTATAAAATTTCAGCCAAACTAATTTAGGGGTTAGAGCGTGATCGAGTAACAACCATCATTTTTGCCAACTTTCACACATAGTATTAGCAGGATTGAGCCAAGACTGAAATAGCAAATTTATTTCAAGCAAATTCATTTGTATATTCAAAATAACTAAAAGAAAGAACTAAAACTAGGAACTTTAAATAGTTTTTCGTGGTTTGTCGTGCGTCAACTAAAAATACAAGTTCAAGTTTACCCGAAGATTGAAATTATTCAGGGTCAGACGTGACGAAAACTAGGCTATGCTATATGAACTTGAACTCAGGAAGTTGTACTCCATTAGGCGTTATGTGTAAAACATTTGTAAATTCAAGTAAACATTTGTTATCGGGCATATCACATTAACCTTTACTGCCAAGGACTAGATTGGTCTTGATAAATATTGACCTTAAAATAGGCAACGCAAGTTAAATTTGTGAAGGTTTTATAGTTGTAAATTGTATTGTGGAATATTTTAATACGCAGCGCCTTAAAATCCAAATTGAGCTAAAATGTGACGATATAGATAATGGGTAAAAATAATTATACCTGATTATATTAAACTCAACAAGCATTTGCGGATCAAAGAAAGAAATAAATATTTGTGGATCACGCAAATATTGTTTCAAACCGGCATTTGAACGTGTGACATCAGTAATATCAAACATAGCACCTTTAGAGTATAATATATTAGAAGGTACCCTCAGTCTAATAAATACTCTAAGCATAGCACTGTTTTAGATTAGGCCAAAACATATTAATACATAATTGTTGGCAAATTGTATTTTTAAACTACCGCGGTTTTTTACAATCATAGAATTCGGGACTTCACGCGAATTACTTTCTACTTACATGTACCGACGTTTTGACAAATCGTTTTGAAAAAAAATTGTGAGCCATAACGGAACGCCTGGCAGATGTAAAACAACGAAATTATTTTGTAAAAATCCAAAAATGAAATCCATAATCTCCAATTTAAATTGCGAGTTCCTAGTCCCGTTACATAGAAAGCTAGCTCGACGGAGGATACAGAAAAGGCGAATTAGCCTAGTCCCTAAGGGTATTTTTTAAACCTACTAGACCCGTATCAAAACAAATTCATTCTTCTATTCTAAAAGAGCTTTAAACGCTGTAGTGCTACCCGTCTCTAATTGAGCTCATTAAAATTCTGACATTTCAAGAATGTCCGGAATTTGCCCTCTATGAAAATACTATTACCGTGACATGACCTTGACCTTTGAAGAGTTAAAGAAATACGCACGAAATACAACAGCTTTTTAACTAAACAAATATGGTCGAAATCCTCGAGTCAGTCTAGAGTCGCTGAAGCTTTCCTCAACATTGAAAATGGTGTTGAGAACTCGAATTGAACACCTTTGGCAGCCATACTGGCATGTGAATGATTAGCTGCCGGGAATCATGGCACATTCTTCCGAGGAGCTACCGAGGGCTCGCGGTTCTAGACTAGAGGTTAAACCAGTGGTTCCCAAAGTGGATTTGGCTCCAACCCACCTTACAAAAACTGCCAGTCTTGATCCACCTTTCAGCTGTCTACAAGAAGCAAAAATTGCAAATTAATGAGTCGTACGCGTACCCCTTTTTTTTTACGTGATGGAAAATCCTCATGGATGTTATGCCGGACTCCTACCGACTAAAAAACCTCACGTAACGCCCAACAGGCTATTGTTGTGAGCCCCGGGTAAGCCGTCGGAAGGATGTCCCAGGACTAAACGATTCAGAAATTTTTTGATCGTCATTGTTCGTTTCGTCATCGTCGATGTGTTCATTTCAAGGCCCGCTCAGATTTGTTATCGACCCGTAGTTTAGGAACTGCTGGTATAAACCTTAAACTTTTAGGTTCGAGTCTGGCGTGACATCCGTGGTTATTCAATAGGTTAAACAAGAAGCCGTGATACGGTCTCACCCGACTGCCCCTCTCTAAAACGTTAATTCAAAGAGAATATAATCACTACGTTTTATTTATTGTGAAAGTTCAATCCGATTGTCGTTGTCATTTTTGTTTTATTTCAAACTTTGAACAGATGAACCACGTGACCTAGTGACGTAATTTAATGCAACAGATTCACAGACTACTGACACGAGTCTCGCCATAAGCCCCTCTGCACTCTGTTTTATAGAGAGGGGCTAAAAGAAATACGGCTGGTCGAAAATATCATGTCTTACTGCTAACAAATTGTGATATCCTGATTACGCGTTCTAGTTGTATAATTTTGAATTGCAACCCTGGTGTTGAAACCATTTTTAAAATTACAAACTAAAACTACCTACCATTGTAGTTTTGTTGCACCCTAAAAAATTTAAAACTACATAATTACACTTTTAAACTCAACAAAACTTCTTTCTAGTGGCTCCAGCGACTCTGTTCTGCGGAAACGGACGTGTAATTAAAGTATTTTTTAAGGTTTCTTTGTTTAATTTCGTTCCCCACGCATTTTTTTTTGTGTGTAATGAACTCGGACGTATTACATAAGGTTTCTCAAATCTGATAAACGCATCACGGTCTTTTTATTAAACGAAAACTAACCTCCAGCATTTTGTGATTATCAAATTCATATTATTCTACTAGATCCTCCGCCTTTGAGGAACTATGTTTCCGTTCCCGCTTCCCACGGGAACTTATTCCAGGGATAAATCAAAATGCTATTCCAGAAATCCAGACTATAATCTACCCCTGTATCAAATTTCAGCCTGATCCGTTCTTTCTGCCGTTGAGTGTGAATGAGTAACAAACATCCATACATCGATACACTCACAAAATGTTTACTTGGTCATCCCGCATATTTAAGTACTACCCGTTCGCTCTAACTTTGCCGTTGGCGTAGAGGCGTATACCCGAATTGTTAATTACACGAAGTAAATTGACAGTAGCTAATGTCACTTCGTCATTGAAAATAAGCAACATTGTCTATAGAAGTGACATTAGTTGCTGTCAATTTACTTCGTCTAATAAAAAAATCGACTTTAGTATGGAGCCGAGCGGCAAAGTTAGAGCGAACGAGCAGTAAGTACAGTTTTCGTGTATAGTAGAACTAACTTATTTTGCTATGTAATGTTCCTTATTGTTGACATAATATTGTCAAATAAAACGTTGCACACGATAGCTATAAATTTAGGTCAATTTTTTAGGTACTTACTGTATGTACCTAGTTTTAGAACTCTTGACTTACTCGCGTTTTGCCCTAGCGCTGAAACTCTTGGTGCTAGAAAGAGAAAGCCGTAATTTGACATAGATATGGACTTATATTACTAGCATCATAATAATATTGATAGTAGGGTCAAGCTTAACCAATATTTTAGCCGAAAGAAGACAATGACTAGACAAATTTGGACTTATTTCAGTTCCATTACTATTGCCACGTCAGCCAACTAGCCAAGTTTCTAATCAGATCGCTATTTTCTTTTACCAACGCGCACGCGACACCATTTCGCACTCTTTAATAATTCAATTCGGGGACGCGCTCTGATGAATAAAAGACGATTAGCTAAAAGGATTTCGGTCCGACAAGTAAGTGGGTTAAATGTCTGGTTTACACTTGACGACTACTTTCTGATGTAATGTCCAAGTTTTTATCTATTGGAAACTCGTTCTGATACGTAGTTCCTGATTGGAGATAAAGCAGAAACATGCAAAAACTGTGGAACAGAATCCAGGGCGAAGGGAACAACCGCCCTGTAGAAACCTTTCCAAGAACTCAGCAGCACTATTATAACTAAGCACATGAGAGACGAAATAGTTATGTGACATCCAACCAAGCTGGAAGCCTGCTGTTCCTTTTGTATCTTTGTTGACGAAATGGCAATGACGGAGAACAAATATGATTACACTCCGATAATGCAGAAGTTGCAATTGTGCAACTACTGCATTATCGGAGTGTATCGTATTAGCGGAGAGTTCATCAGGACTCATTGGTACCAATTTACCAATGAGTCCCGATGAACTCTGCGAATCGATAGGCGCTGGGCCTGGTTACGAAGCAAAGCACGGTTACATGGAGGCCGAAAGGGTATGTGGATCTTTCACAGGAAAGAAAAGGACCCAGTGACACATAAACACGATCCTCATGTTGCACGTAAACCTTGATTTTTTATCGTCTTCCAAACTGTCAACGATGTTCTGTTAAAGAGTTCAAGTTCAACCCTTTAAAACGTATTTTATCTACTGTCTGTCCATATTCAATGTCAAGCGATAACTCATAAGCCGCCCTCCAAAAAAAGTAAACGACAAATTTGAATTTCATATGTCGTAACGACGAAGCTAAAATCTTTATTTATGGAGTTCAGAAGAAAATTGTGCTTGATAAACATCAAGTCGATGTTTTATGAAAATTCACAAGGCCTAATTTCAAACAAAAAGCTACCTAAGTATATTACATGCCTCGGCAATATTTACGTGCATGTGAATTGTATGGTACTAAATGATTACGATATGACAATATTTTGAGTAAGGGAATTATTGGACCATTCTATTGTGGCACTATGAGTGGTATTGTGATTCTGATAACCTTTAACAGTATTGTTTAATTAAATAGCAGAGAATATAAGGTCTCGACTCTGGACGCAATAAAGACAGTCAAATTATTTATTAGCTGAAGAAATTGTGAAGAATGCCTATACCTCGTTCATCAATCGCTCATTCTTGCAGAGATATATTTTAACGTTTTCTTCTGAAATTTACCAGTTCAATATTATACTTGTCTTTAACTCTATTTGAGTTGAACTTGACTTAAGCAGCCTGCTCCCTGGCAATCCCAGTAATGCGAAACCCCACTGGTGCCAAGTTCTTTATTCACAATCACAAGTGTACCGAGTTATAGTCGACCAATTGAGAAAATGTACCTTCTCTTTAAAGCAAATAGCTACGGAAACGAAACCTTACATTCCAAGTGGCCCAAAAATCAGTTTTTGTAGTGATGTGTTGAATAAAATGACCACCACCGCTTTTTATCCGAACCAGCCTGATGACAGGCAGACGTACCGCGATATCTCACTAATAGGGTCCCATTTCGACCCTTAGGTGTAAAACCCTGTCTGTTGGGAGTCCTGGGACATCCTTCCGAGGGCTTACCCGGGGCTCACAACCATAGGCTGTTGGGCGTTGCGTGAGGTTTTTTAGTCGGTAGGAGTCCGGCATAACATCCATGAGGATTTTCCCTCACGTAAAAAAAAAAAAAAAGTTGTAAAACCCTAAAATAGACGCAGACAGACGCGTGCTTAACGGTCACGTTTCACCAATAGTATTATGTCTCACGTAATAGGTGATAGGAGGTACCTATATGTATGTCCGTACCATACTGTGTAGGCGTCGTTCGAGGCTATCGTTTACAAGTTCGCTACCGGCTTAGCAACATCACAATAGAACATGACTTGTAACTTATATCCAATGCAGTTTTCTTGTGTATGCGCCTTAAATTGGTTCCCAGTGACACGATAAATTAGTTCACATAATTATACTCCAATAGAAATTTGGAAATTGTGTTATGGGAAATGTGATTTGTCAATATTGCTGAGCATTTTTGCTCGTGCTAAATCCAAAATTTGAGCAAAAGGACTAACTTAGACAATGCTGTTTCATTTATGAAAAGTAAAACTAAAACGTCCTGACATTTTTAGCATTTTCCATTTACAAGCGTTTCAGGGCTTAAAATATTTACTTAAATTCTTTTTTTTTTTATATTCAGCACGCCAAATTGACGTCGCCACCAGCCTGATGGAAAGCCGCGGCGCATCTAGCGATTGGGGGCCACTTTAGACAGTGGTCCTCAAGTTGGCGGCCCTGTGATGTGCCTCTTTACGCTCCTCTTAAAGAACCCGGGATTGTAAGATGAGGGCAAAACGTCTGCGGGCAGGTCGTTCCAAGTTTTTACAGTTCGGCAGAGCAACGATCTTTTGAAACGCTCAGTTCTGGCGACGGTTCTCTCCACTGTGTATGAGTGGCATCACTGCCCGGCACGCGTTGTTCGGGATCGGAAAGGAGAGGGAGGGATCAGGTTGAAGAGCTCTTCAGAACATTCGCCGTGATACATTCGGTAGAAAGCAGCCCAGGACGCTATGGTTCTTCGCTGCGCTAACGGTTCGAGGCCTCCCGTCACCTCAGGACAACCAATTATTCGGATAGCATGTCTCTGCCTAGCGTCAAGCGCGTCTAGTTAGTACCTCGCAGAGGCATCCCAAAGGTGAGAACAGTATTCGACGCAGGGACGAATTTGCGTCTTGTAGAGTAAACATCTCTGACGTGGCGTGAAGTACCGCCTCACCTTATTTAGGACTCCAAGTTTACGCGAGACCAGCCCAATACAACTCTCTATGTAGTTTTTGTGATTGAGCTCACGCCGGACGTCTATACCGAGGATCTCCAGGTTGTCCTTTAGTGGAACCGTAATGCTCTGAAGAGAGGGTAGAGGAAGGAATGGGGACTTCTTAGCTGTAAACGCACACGCCTGTGTTTTTTTGGCATTGAACTCGACCAGGTTGTCTGAACCCCATTGGGCAATGTGACCCAGGTCCCGGTCGATATCCGCCACGAGTTGCCGTCTCTTCTCCTCCACGTCACCACGCCCCTCCGCTGGACGGCCAGAATAGCTCCCATGCAGCGTACTATTATCCGCATAACAATGAATGCACCCAAGGGACAGCATGTCATTGATATGCAGAAGAAAGAGAGTTGGGGACAATACCGATCCCTGTGGTACTCCGGCATTTACCTGCAAAAAGCAGGAAGCCTGACCATCAAGGAAGAAAAAGGAAGGCCAACCAGCGGCACAACTGAGGCGATAAACCATATGCCGGCAGCTTGGAAAGAAGCGACGCATGCCATACCCTATCAAAGGCTTAAGCGATGTCTAGGCCAATAGCCAGAGATTCGCCGTGCCTCTCCATAGCCTCACCCTAGGTGTGTGTTATGTACGCCAGGAGGTCACCCGTTGATCGTTTCGGCCTAAAGCCATATTGACCATCGCTAAATTAACGAGTGATCCTCCTGGTAGCGCATGAGCTGTCTGTTGATAATTAGCTCGAACACCTTGCAGATGACGGTGGTTACGGCTATGGGGCGATAGTCGGCCGGATCCGACCGATCCCCCTTCTTGGGGATCGGCTGGACGTTCGCCTCCTTCCAAGCCTCCGGCACTTCTCCCGACGAATAGGATTGGCGATACAGGCGTGTTAGCGTTGGAGATAATTCAACTGCACACTTCTTCAGCACCACTGCCGGAATGCCATCAGGACCACTGGCTTTCCGCGTGTCGAGTGACCGTAGCACCGCTCGCACATCGCACTGCCGGATTACAATATCCGGCATCGTGGTTCCACAGTCGGCGATAGTGGGAGGTTGCTTGCCACAGTTATCGACCCGGGAATTAGCCGCAAAGAGATTGGCCAGCATTTCTGCTTTCTCTTGGGCCTTGTAAGCCAGAGATCCGTCAGGATAGCGTAGCGGCGGCAGCGAGGGCTTGCAAAAGTTGGCCTGCACGGCTTTGGCCAGTTGCCAATATCCACGGCTGCCCGTATGATGTGATGTGAGCTCCTGACCAAGCAGCGTGACGCGCTGGGCGTCAGCTCTCTTGAAGGCCCTCTTACTGGACCTAGTGGCTCTGTTGTACGCTGCTTTGAGGCGGTCCACATTCGGGTCGCGCACAGCTCGAGCCCTGATCCAGGCGCGGTGAGCCGCCTGTTTTTGTTAAACAGCTACGGCGCACTCACGCACGAACCAGGGGCGGGCTTTGCGTATGCTGGCGACATCAGTGTATGGAATGTAGTATTCCATACCTAATGTAATCTCACCAGCAACCGCAGAGGCGCTTTCCGATGAAGCCCTCCCTGCAAAGCAGCGCTGACTCCACGGGACGGCTGCAAAGTATTCTCGTAGTCCGTCCCAGTCTGCTGACGAGTAGTGCCATAATCGCCGCGACACCTGTGCTGCCCTTGCAGGAGATGACACCTGCAGGCGGGCACGCACAACACAGTGTGCAATTCACGCAATTCATTTTGCTTCGGAACATAAGTTAAGCTGAGTTGGGTCCGACAGTGTTTGGCAAAATCTGCCGCTGTTCATTTCAACATGGCAATAGGATCACCACCACCTATTTCACGAGACAAAAACGTCGATGTTCAATATGCCTCTGCCTTCCCCTTTGGGGAGTAAGACCCAATTACATACAATGTATGTTGTAAGAATACATACAAATAAAATAGCATGCATCTAAATTTAGCCCATAATTTGACAATATGCTCTTGAAGGCTCTCATAACTTTATATACTCTCGCTCAATCGTTCCAAAGACATGACAACATGTCGTTACATTTAATGACTCTTCCTCAATATGATATACACATTCATAAAACAATTCATGTCGGTCGTAACGTTATGATTTATGTTATACTGCCAGTTCACACTTGAAAGGATTCCTAGTAGCGTAATGTACAATAATATGTTCATGTTTCATTTTATTGGCTCCATGTTGAGAAAACTTGTACTTACTTTACTGGTGTTGACATTATCGAATATTTGTGGGTATTATCAAAGATAATATAATAGCATTACATACAGATAGGTATCTCCCTGCCCCTCACTAAGCTAGCTTCCCCACCCTTGCCACCGTTGTCATAGTTGAAGGGTATTTTGACTTGGACACACACATTCAAGTTCTGTACAAATATAACGTGTTTTTTAGTGTAGGTGACAAAACTGAAAACAAATCAATATAATTATAAGGAGTTTCCGTCCTGTGGTATTATTCAACCCAGCCCAGCCTGTCGCTGGAACCGTTTATAAGTTGATCTTGCCTTGCCTGTGATGAACTACCGAAAAGTAGAAAACTCCCAGGGTTTTAGTGAGTGGAAATTCCCCCATTTTGCGAAGTTACATTTAACAACAATGACCGCGAAAAAGACTGGTGTCTATAAAATGTTTTTCTGGATCAAAATAACTCCAGACACTTCAGATTTAAAATATTTATATCCTTTCGTTTAAATTTCAGGACTACAGTATTCGGGTAATGTTTTATAGCCTGAAGACGGAATGTCCAATTTACTTGATGAAAGTACCTAATCAATTTGCCTTTCATTTAAGTAGATTATTGTGCTGCTGAAAGTGCTAACATTTCTTTAACGCATGAGTTTTATAAAAATCGCTGGCTATCTTTAATATTTTTTTTAATTTTTGTGACTAAGCTATGGCTTACAACTACCTCGTCTCCAGCTCCATTTACATAATGTTGCGTCAATATAGAGTACCAACAACTGTGGTTCTCAATAAGGACGGTTGGAAAACATCATTATTAGAGAAATCTCGAAAAAAAAATTAGATAGATTAGATTAGATTTATTATTAGAGTAGAAAAAAGTATTTTGTTAAGGCTCACTTGCGGCGGTCTATCTAGTGGAGAATGAGGCATATCTTCTTTGGTTTTCATTATAAGTACTAAACTTGAAAAGGTCTCATAATGACACTATGTTTCAAAATCTACTCCGCAAAATTCAGATCCGGGACCCGGGTTTTGAAGCTCCCAAGGGAAATTAAGTTTGGAAGATTTTTCAAAAAACTTCTGCCACCAAAAGGGCACAGTTCCTTTGGAACATTATGTAGCCATACCGAAGGTATATCCAGGCAGAGACGTAAGAAAGTAACTCGTAAAGAGTGCACTGTGCTTATAATAATATAAAGTTTTACCAGTGTACTTTTCTTCCTTCGTAATAGATGGTGAGACTATTAAAAAGTCGAGATGGACATGGGAAATCTTTGGCAAAAAACAGGTAGCTGTACACATTGTTCTTACTTTGCACCAAAACTTCAAAACTGCTGCGATTAAACCCCCATTAAATTCGAATTTCCTTAAACTTCTTGCAAGCACCATGAAGCTTCAAAGGTCATCCGTCAAGTACGGTAGACCACTGAAATAGCTGTAATTTCCTATTCAACCAATTGGTGCTGGTACACGTGCAATTGAGGCGCGGCTCAAGTGTCAGACCGACCTTGGTTACGTAACTGTATACAAAGTTAAGGTGTGGTCCAAGGACAGCCGCCCGCGATTCATTCCATTGCCATTGATGGACTTTTGTAGGTGTTTTATTGGTGTTTTAATGAATTTCCGTTTTAGTGCGTCTTGCGACATATCGTGCCATCAGTTCATCTAGTATCGGTAAAGCACAGCTGTTTAGTTTTCGACAGCATGTGTCAATACGGAAGGTATGCTCCTTTTTCCCGACAGTCCTGTTCTGGATAACGTTCAACATGTCGATTGTTGGTTTGAGAGATTGGAAAGTCCTGGAGGATTTAGCAATATCTGGCTTAACGTGAATCATATCACGTTTTCGTATCATAAAGAGTTTCAGGTAAGGTATGGATTATTTGTCAGGGGCAGGAATGTAGGGTCTGTGTAAGGAATTTTGTGGTCACTGGTTTTATCTTGGAATTGGATATAGTGGCTGCAGAGCGCAGGTGGCATTTTTTCTGTTGAATTCATTTGACCAATTCGGATGGCATCTACAAATTCCATGAACACTTAGTCATACCGTGAAACATTGTTATGTGAGCAAGGTTCCACAGAGACAACATTACGTAATAAATGACGGCGGAACTTTGACATGCTGTTTGTCCACCATTCGTAATTTGTTGTTTACTATTGTTTATTCATTAACCGAATCGGAGTTGATCAATATTGAACAGCAGCGTAGAATTGCATTCAGCAGAATCAGCAGCTTCGACGATGCGTTTTTTTTTGTAAAACGAATTCTTTAGCTACCTATCCTTAACCATAACCATACGTAGTACTCTCACAACCTCGGGTTTTTTAACGAAGCGTGAAGAGGCACATAATAGGGCCGTCTACTTGAACACCACTAGTCTTATAGACTGCTAGCGAGGCTCCCAATCGTTAGATGTCGCCAAGAATTTCCATCAGGCGGGCGGCATTCGATTGCTAGAAACGTGCCATTGTTTTATTTAAGTGGGTAATTCGCCAGCCCCTTTCTTCTTCGAAGAACTTCAGAATTGCTTTTATTTTACCAAAGGAAATGGCCATCACCCGCTGTGGTATAACTATAGGCTATACAGCGGGTCATCTGGGTAACTTCATGACTCTTTTAACACTGTTTGCCTTCCTGCCGTCTCTTCCGAGAAGAAATACTCGAATACTGCTGGTGCCTGCAAGTACGCAATAAGGCAGACACCCTTATACGACCTTTTTGACAACGCCAATAACCGTCTTGCTCAAATGCATTCACACGTGTGCCACGAGAAATAGCGTCTCTTCCTGAGGACTATCGGCCTCCATGACCGGGGGTCTGAGGACGGTGAGAGGGTCGCTCACCTCCCTTACAGAAGCAGGCCCATGAGGGCAGCGTGACGTGAGAATCTCACGCACGCCCCCCCTTAGAAGGAGGATCACACCCGAAACCCCCCCCAAAGACGCGGCTAGCACTCGAACCTCCATCTGGGCGAGGCCGCAGTGGCGGCCGTAGGTCTGTTGGGAGTCCTGGGACATCCTTCCGAGGGCTTACCCGGGGCTTACAACCATAGGCTGTTGGGCGTTACGTGAGGTTTTTTAGTCGGTAGGAGTCCGGCATAACATCCATGAGGATTTTCCCTCACGTAAAAAAAAAAGCGTCTCTTCCTCGCTTCCTTGCTTATACTTCGGCTAGTTACCAAGAAGTTTTGCTTCTAAAATAATCAGCAAGTTGTCTATTGGTTATATCTTCGATGCTGAAACCTTTACCGATTGTCACGTGGCGAAAAGGTACTGTTTGTTTATGCTATGTTACGGAAGAACGAACTTGGCGAAGGTCGGGGGCATTCAATTGCAAAGAGCGGAAATTCAATGATGGTGTGATTTCATTTGACACAAACATTATTATTGAGATGTAGCGATGGAGCAAAACGTTTCCATTTCGTTTACTGACGGCTGACAACCATCTTTTCAAATTTATCGTTAACAGTGGGAATAGAAATAATTTTCAGCACAAAACTCCAATATCCTGACAGACTCTGACGGTCCCTATTCACACAGTGAAAGATATAATGTTAAAAGATGGTAGCAGCCCCCTTGATGTGAAGTATCAGCCATGAGGTTACTCTTTGACGCTAGTTGTCTTCTGGAGATGCTATTTCGGTTAGCTTTTGAGCAAATATGGTGGTAGCGAACATCTGAATATAAGTAGTAACACTTGTTAAGCTTCCTCTACTTTACTCGCGAAGTTGAACGAAGTTTGTCGGCGAAGTCGCCCGAGTTAAAGTAAAATTTTGACGAAGGAAGCCGAAGTGCCTCTCCCCACTATCGCATTAGTCCAACTTCGTTCAGCTTCGCGAGTAGTGCGGAGGAAGCTTTACTGTTTCGTGAGCAGGGTCTCACAACGTCTTTGTCGGACCTACTTCGTAAGGATAAACGTGGTTTTCAAAACTGTAGGAACAATTTTCATCTAGATACAATGCTATTTACTATTCAAGGTTAGAAGTTAACACTAACAGTAAAATAATCTAATTCATATATTCGATAACAGTATTGCATCGAGTCTGCAATGATAATTTGTTTCTGTCTGGTTTTTATCTCTCGCGCAGTTTGCTCAATATTTGACAAATTTACCTCTTCTTTAGTAGACTTTAATCTTATTTTAAACTATCCTGATATGACCATTAGTAAAATTACTTACCTATTAATACCCAGCCGAAACCCGTATTAGGATGAATAGCAGATTTATAATGTACCAAAGCATCAATAAGAAAGGGGTTTCCAATATTCCATCCCTTAGGGGGTTAAATGCAAATAATAATGGAGGGTAGGCACACAAAACACGACACATTGCAGATTCTCGCAAAATATTGCTGCGATTACGGACATTGCAAGTATTGCAAGCAACATGTTCGAAACGTTTGATACCAATATGGGTTCCATTTTACAATTTGAAATACATATTTGTAACGAAAAGGACATCTATCAGGAGTTTTTAATCTTTAAATAATAAAGTAAGATAACCACAAGTTTATTAATCTTTTTACTATCTAGGCAAAACAGATTTTTTTTCAATTATTAATTAAAATGTACTAAGCGTTATTTCGGTTTGTTCACTTTCTAGAGTTGAATAAACTCCAAATATGTAAAATATTGTATAGTTTCTGAACGTCCATTCGTCATACTCATTCGCTAACTCGCAAAATAGACTGAATTCTATGAATAGTAATATGGCCCAATTTGAGTGTAGTCATAAATTGTATCGCATGCCTGTCATGGTCTTACGGTGGACATATTTGTAAACAAAAAATAATAGGTAAAGTACAAAAAGCTATCAACTGGTAGTCTGGTACCTATTAGCTTACATTTGAAATCGGTATTTTAGCCCCTAGGAAGTCTACGAACCAATTATGAAATCTATAAAATAAAATTACTTTTCTTTGCCTTGGTATATAATTTATACATAATTATAATAATTAGGTTTACGGAATTTTAAACCCCTTTCTCCCTATAAGTAGTAAAGGATGTTTGAACTTTTGAAGTAGCTATCACATTTATTAGTTTACTACCTGTTCCCCATTTGAAATCGGTACCTACTTTAGTCCCGAGGAAGTCTAGGAACCAATTATGAAACTACTAGCTGTTCCCCGCGACATCGTCCGCATAGAAGTCGTTATCGCGTAATATCAATAGTAAAATTAAGTTAAAAAGTAGCCCATGTCCTTCCCTTTTTTTTTACGTGAGGGAAAATCCTCATGGATGTTATGCCGGACTCCTACAGACTAAAAAACCTCACGTCACGCCCAACAGCCTATGGTTGTGAGCCCCGGGTAAGCCCTCGGAAGGATGTCCCAGGACCATGTCCTTCCCTTGGACTCGAAACTATCTCTATACCATAATTCATCAAACAAACAGACAGACAGACAGATAAAATTACTTTCGCATTTATAATATTACTAGCTGATGCGCGCGGCTTCGCCCGCGTGAGATTTGGTACCCGCTTCCTGTAGAAACATCCTGGGATGAAAAGTCTAGTCTATGTGTCATTCCAGATTATAAGCTTCACCGAATTTCAGCCAAATCCGTTCAGCCGTTAGAGCGTGATTGAGTAACAAACATCCAAACATCTTCACAGACTTTCACATCTATAATATTAGTAGGATTTAGGGATTTTCATAGAAATAACAAAATCACTGAACTCAATACGATCAAAGAGAGCAATATGAATTGAAAAACCTTTCTGATTTCGAATGAAAAAGTGACGCACACCTAGGCCCCTAGGGCACGGTAATGTAGGGTTTTTCGAACAGGAATTGTCACGGAGAGGACAAACCTACCCCACCTCACAAGCGGCGACTCTATTACTCCTCATAATGTATGATCAATATTATGCCTGTTATGGTTTAAAGACCAAAATGTGCTGAATTGTAAATGAGTGTAAGAAACCCTATAAAGATATTTTTTGGGTCGCCATCCACCTAGCCTACTTGCCATGTCCGTGAGTTTTGAAGTAAGAAAATTTAACGAACGTATAACCTGAAATTTTGCACAGTAAAAGTTTATTTGAAGCAGAAGAGCATTAAAATTACTGTCGAATTACTATGTCCAAAAAGTCTCTAGTACTTACCGATATTTTTTTTTGCATTGCTTGACATTTTCTCTACAATGACATTACTTTAACAATTTATCAATATTTTTGAGAAAAAAATGCCCATCTTTAGAGTCTCAATGGAATTGCTGTGGCTTACATTACCGTAAATAGCAGACTTATCCTGAGCACCGTCGAGACTGATGAATGCTGGAAATATCTCGACTGCCTCTGTGGCGTGTGGCGTAGTCGGTAGTTATACCGCCTGCGGCGCTGGAGGTCCTGGGTTCGATTCCCGGGTCGGTCCAAGTATTTGTGTGATCCACAAATTTTTGTTTCGGAGTTTGGGTGTTTTCTATGTATAATATGTATGTATTTAGAAATATATAGGTATGTCTATCAGTTGTCTAGATCCCATAGCACAAGTTTATAGCTTAGTTTGGGCTAGATGATGTTGTGTGAGAGTGTCCAACAATATTTATAAAAAGCGCCTTGTGGAGTCAACTGGTGACCCAAGGGCTGGCAGTTTTCTCGCTCAACGAATAGGCATTGCTATTCAAAGGGGGAATGCTGCTAGTCTTTTGGGCACAATGCCACGGGGGCCTTATTTAGGTTTAGTTTAGACAGTAATAATGTAAATATAGATATGTAATAATTATGTTTCTCTGTAATTTTTAACAATAAATGTATATTTATTTATTATCTATGTAAATTTTCTAGATAATCAAATCAGACTATCACAGCACATTAACTTCATGAACATAAACTGCTCCCATTTTTTTTTTTTGATGATATGAGAGGTAATACTTTACGTTACCCCGCTGCCGCGCTGATCAGACGGATTAGTACAGAGTTTTGTTTCGAGTTTGTCAACTGGTGTACTTATGCTATGGGGGCAAGACCTTTAAACAACCTCTAAGTTCAAAGCGACCTCTAGACCACCAACTTTGCAATACATTTGCAAGCGATCTGAAAAGTCTAGGTATTAAAACTTTACGGTTAGTTTTAACCACGATAGTTTATATGAGTACAGTAAAACGTATGATGTCATGAATATTACTAACTACAATATGCAAGTGGTACTTGGGAACTAGAATATCTAGTAAACATGCTTTCATACAACTTCCAAATAGGTTTTAAATCCATTTGTATGTCTAATAGCATCGTAGTAAAAGAAAACTAGTCTGTACTGTTTTACTAGAAATTTGTTGTGGATGGATTGGAATGATGTCTAAGCATGCGACGACCGGTACAATTTGTACGTAGTAAACGACAAGTAAATATTTTGTATTTAGTAATAGCTTTTTAACCCCCGACCACAGGGCGTAAACTCCATACAAATAATTCGTATTCAATTCTGTCACTTACACTAAAAATACGCCATATTCGTACGATGCGAGAGCTCCGCTCCCGCTTCGCTCCCGCATTAGCCTTCTAACCTAACCTATCCAAGTCGGGGTGCGTAGTATTCGAGTTGAGAAAGTAGACATCTGGGAATGTGAAGATCTGGGAATAAGGGCCCACGTGGGTACGTAGTGGGTGCCTCAAAACAAGCGCCAACTATAATGACAGCTGTGGCAAGGGTGGAGAAGCTTGCTCAGTAGGGGGCAGGGAGTTGCCTATCCGTATGTAATAAATATTATATTATATTATCTTTGCCTCCAACTAAAACAGAGGGTATTTATAATAAGTTTTACTTGTGTACCTATCTATGTAAAAAAAGAAACTGATTTGCTGATGATATTTTAAACATTACCAACTCTTTTGTGCAAGAATTATAGTATGTATTGCAAAGTAAAAAGACCCACCTAGTACCTACATTTACATTGCATGTATGGTGCTTATATTTAACTGGCAAAACACGCAAGGGGTGAATTCCAAGGTAAAATGTGTTAACATCCACTTCAGACTCGAGTTATTTTCTTTTGCGGATCCGTGTTAATGTGATAACGATAATAAACCTTCGTGAGCCTTTGTGTATGTTCTTTGCTTGGCGGTAATTCTCGACCATACGACAGTTAATTATTACTGACGAGTAGAATAGTTTACTGGTAAAATATAATTGTCTCCTAGTTAGAAATGGTATAACCCACCATCACAAGACACTTATCGCTATTAAATTTTCTACGCCTTATGGGAAAATCCTGCATGGACTCCTACCGACTAAAAAACCTCACGTATCCGGGCCGGGGCGGGGCTCCAAAACATAGGCTGTTACCCGGGGGTAAGCCCTCGGAAACCTACGGCTACGGCTTTGTGTATGTTCTTTGCTTGGCGGTAATTCTCGACCATACGACAGTTAATTATTACTGACGAGTAGAATAGTTTACTGGTAAAATATAATTGTCTCCTAGTTAGAAATGGTATAACCCACCATCACAAGACACTTATCGCTATTAAATTTTCTACGCCTTATGGGAAAATCCTGCATGGACTCCTACCGACTAAAAAACCTCACGTATCCGGGCCGGGGCGGGGCTCCAAAACATACCCGGGGGTAAGCCCTCGGAAACCTACGGCTACCACGCGGCTTTATCTTGGGGAGGGTTGGGGTGTTATCCCGCGCCTTGGGGGGTTTTTCGGGTGCTATCCCGCTTCTTAAGAGGGGCGTGCGTGAATTTCCACGTCACGCTGTCGTCTAGAGCCTGCTTCTGTAATAGTACGAGATCCGACTGCAGAATCAGTACGTTCATCGAGTATACGCTAGAAACCTAATTTTTACGCATATTTATGATTAGGAGAATATATATTTACTAGGGTGCCTATCAAAATTTGGCCGCTAATATTTTTAATTTAATTATTGCGAATTGATTTTCGGAAAAAAATTTCGTTCACTTGTTTTTTAAATAAAATATCGTCCACTTCACGGCAATTTACATAAAGACTCTGAAAAATCACGGTTGCCGTTGCGCACTTGGCCGCACCTCTTCACAGCCAGGTGTAAACGGGTATGATTTTGATACATTTATACGTTCATAACGTACATTTATTATTTATATATCAAATTAAAGCTATTTTTTTTCTGTTTATTATGATAAACGGTTGCCTAATTAAATCTGGCCGCAAATAAGGGTTGCTGGCTGTTAAAGATGGTAAATATTTATAGATATGATAGAGTGAAAGAGAGCTAGTGCGTAACATCACTAGTCACAGTCAGACGAGGATAGCGATTGCCAGCTGTACGACGCTTTAAAGCCATTGCGCATGCGTTGAATGTGCCATGCCGTGAAGTGGACGATATTTTATTTAAAAAACAAGTGAACGAAATTTTTTTTCGAAAATCAATTAGCAATAACTAGCTGCCCCGCGCAACTTCGTTTACGTGATAAATGAAGAACCGCTCAACCGATTTTATGCAAACTTCACATAAACCATCTACTAAATAGTCCGAACAAAGCCTAAATATTTGGTTTGGATAGGTGAGCCCGTTCTCGAGTTATAAAATTACAACGAAAAGTGGCATTGATTTTTATATATATAGATTTTATGAAAAATATTAGCGGTTAAATTTTGATAGGCACCCTAGTAAATGTATATTCTCCTAATCATAAATATGCGTAAAATTTAGGTTTTTAGCGTATACTCGATGAACGTACTGATTCTGCAGCCGGATCTTAGACTATAAGGACAATGAGAAGCCCCCTCACCAGGCCCCCGGAAATTTTCTACGCTTATTATCAGAGTCATGCTTTCGCTACTTACCCTCAATATAATAAAACTCATTATATTTTTTTCTTTTTCAGACAGACTATACTTCGCAACACTAAAAACCGGCTACAAACCAAAACCAACCCGAAACAGCAGGTACTTTCACATAGAAGATGAGATTGTCTACGAAAATTTCTACTTTGACTTTGGGCCGTACCATCTGTGCCATCTATACCAATTTTGTAACAAGCTCACCGAAGAACTGGAGAGGAATCCAAAAAAGAAAATCGTTTTCTATACCAGCAATAATGAAACTCTTCGACTCAATGCCGCCTATCTTATTGGGAGCTATCAGGTAAGGAAACGGTTTCATTGTTAATATTTTTGCTTTTGAAGATGGGTGATGGTTTTGAACGTTCACATGACGCTGTGTCGAAAGTAATTACATACGTCTGAATATAACGCTTTCACTTTCAAAAGATTGAACGATTCATTTGGTACAGGGAAAAGACGAAATGTTCAATGCAAGAAAGAATTTGATGAGGTTGACAGGGAATGACATGAAAGTTTGTATCGGTGTGATTCACCACACAGTCGGAGCCATAGGCAATAGCTAGTTAGAAAACTGAAATGGAAACCCAGTACCAACTCTTCTGACCAGTGTTCCACAGTAAGGCCAACATAGCAACATGGCTAAGATTGTGAGAGATCTACGTTCAGTTCACTGCAAGAGTCTTATTGCATTGACATTGTCATTCATAATTTATAAAAATGATGGCGAAAACACTCTACCCCTCATTATACGGAAATGCTATTGTCTATCTTGCCATTGTCACTTTTTTCAATGCATTAAAATTTTATGCATGAAACGTTCCATTTTACATAATCTGATTGCCGACGTTCACAGCGGTACCTGCTAAAATAAGTATTTAGATTGTTTAAAGCAAAGACTTCTATATAAACTGAGGTAGACATGCCCTACGCACCGATTTTTGAAACCTATAAACTGAGCTAATTAGCAGCGTTGCTCGCACTGTTGTGAGTCAAAATTTCGAGAGTAGGTGCTCGACTTGCAATCGGAGTCCATACGCCTTCTCTTTTACTCTTTTTCTATTCGTATATTGCTATTGTGTGTGGTGACAATTACGTAAAAAATATTTATAAGTGAGTGTAGTCTTAGGAATGTGTGTATTTGAGGATTGCTTTTGAAATCTCGTTTGTTAGAGTACGGCGTGTCTACCTCAGTTTATATAGAAGTCTTAGGTTTAAAGTTAAAGAACTGCAGAGCCTGGTCCCAATTTAGGACTTACAGTTTACAGTCCTTTTTAACTGATTTCGTGAAATGAGTTTCTTGTCTGACCCGTCGTTAAGGCTGCAAGTTCGACCTTGACAAATCCTAAGGCAAAAAATTCTAATACATTATATTACTGTTATAAAATCTGAGGGGTTTTAAGAAAAAATCTAGACGTAAAATATCGTTCTAAAGACCTATATCTATTTTATGACAAGTTTTTATGAGAATTAAACTCATTTATTTAGATAAAAAAGTACATTACTTGTTAAGATTTTTGCAATATTTCTCATTTTTCGAGAGCGATTTCGTTTGAACAAAGTATTCCTAATCGTATACGTTAAAAAACCAGCCAAGTGCGAGTTGGACTCGCCATTGAAGGGTTTCGTAGCAGCAAGTAACATAATATAAAAGTTCTTACAGTTCGTTGTAACTTTGATTGATGTTTTAACCAAAGACTTCTATATAAACTGAGGTAGACATGCCCTACGCACCGATTTTTGAAACCTATAAACTGAGCTAATTAGCAGCGTTGCTCGCACTGTTGTGAGTCAAAACTTCGAAAGTAGGTGCTCGACTTGCAATCGGAGTCCATACGCCTTCTCTTTTACTCATTTTCTATTCCTATAATGCTATTGTGCGTGGTGACAATTACGTAAAAAATATTTATAAGTGAGTGTAGTCTTATTAATGTGTGTATTTGAGGATTGCTTTTGAAATCTCGTTTGTTAGAGTACGGCGCGTCTACCTCAGTTTATATAGAAGTCTTTGGTTTTAACACGTTCGCAGTGGTAGTGATTTTTCTAACCAAAAGTTGCGGTTTATGACGTATTAAAAAAAACTACCAGCTCTATCTCGTTGAAACCAATTTTCGTTGGTAGTTTTTATGGCAATGTACATTATATATTCTTTTTAGACTTATCATTCTCTAAGTTTAGAAGTTAGAGGGGGGGGGGGGGGGACACACATTTTTCCACTTTGGAAGTGTCTCTTGCACAAACTATTCACTTTAGGAAAAAATGATGTTATAAACCTCAAAAGCATTTTTGAAGACCTATCTATAGACATGTATGGTTTTGATGAAAAAAAAAATTTTTGAGTTTCAGTTCTGAGTATGGGGACCCCCAAAATTTACTGCTTTTTTTCTAGTTTTATATAAGAATCTTAATACGGTTCACAGAATACATCTAGTTACCAAGTTTCAATAGCATAGGCCTTATAGTTTCGGAGAAAAGTGGCTGTGACACACGGACGGACAGACAGACAGACAGACAGACATGACGAATCTATAAGGGTTCCGTTTTTGCCATTTGGCTACGAAACCCTAAAAAGCAAGAGTAGGTATCTAATAAATTACAATAATATAGTTTTATCAGATCAAATCGAAGAATATTTCCTAGTATAAAGTTCACCCCAAGATTCGAGTCTCTTTCGTACGTCGTACATACAAGCCTTAATAAGTTCTTGATCCCGAGTCGAACCAAATATGACTCTAATATTTGGACAGGATCATCGCAAATAGAAAGATTAATATACTAGGTGCAATTCTGTACATTCGTGCCGTGCAACTTATGTAAGTTGCCGGTAGATGGTGCCTACGTCGCCCCATGACGTAATGAAGTGAAATAATTTGTCGGTTGAGATTGAGAGTAGTGTCTCGGTTGCCAACGGTTAAGATGTCTGCTCTGGCAAACTACAAGACGCAGGTTCGAGTCCTGCTCGAGACCAAAAAAAATCACATTTGATTTGTTATAATAATTTAGTTCGGCGCTCTGTAAAAATTGTACCGTAATATTTATTGAATACAAATTATTATTATTTCTTCAGATAATATACCTGAACTCAAGTCCCGCGGCAGTATACAAACAGCTAACGGACGGCTCTGATTGGTCGCTGCTGAACTTCCGTGACGCATCAGGCGGACCCCCTCTCTTCGACATATCTCTATTGGACGTCCTCCATGGCATCAAGGTAGCTCATGATGCCAGGTTCTTTGATTTTGATCACTTTGACGCGGAGCAGTACTTGTTTTATGAGGTGAGCATTAGTTTAATAAGTTTTTTTAAATATTAAGGTGGCAGACGAGCATGACTGATCTGATTACGTCACCGTAGTCTGTCTATAAGCCCCGGTAGCTCCCGGTTAACGACTGCCATTTTACTGGCAACCGGGACCTACACTCCTAGAAAAGCGATCTTCTGGCACACAACAGCCAAGTTGAAGGCCTTTTTAGAGGCGGCTTGAAAAAATCAACAACCTGCGCCTGTCCATCTCAACACGAAATTACGGCTTACCACCTATTACATGGGACAAATCCTAAAAAGTGAAATGTGGACATATAAAATGCCTCTGCCTACCCCCTTCGGGGATAAAGGCGTGGCCATATGTATGTATGTAACATTCCCGCTTCCTACTCTACTGCTAGACAGAGACAAGTTCTGGCCACCTATTGTTGAAATTTCTTAAGCTACTCGTAAGATCACAACCAGAAACCAAACTAATGCCGCCCATCTGATGGACAGCCGTCATGGCTTTCCATCATTCATTACATCTAGGAAATTGGAGGCTACTGTCACAGTCCATAAGACAACAGACGGTGGCCTTCAGGTTTAAATTGGCGGCTCTTTACGCTCTGCATAAAGAACCTGAAGTTGTAAGGCGAGGGTAACAAAATTCATGTGCTGGTAGAGCATTCCAACTTTCTGTGATCATGTTACTGATAGCCGAAACGAACGGATAAAGACCTACGCTTAGCTTGTAGCATAAGATGCATAACGGAGTGATAATTTGCAGAACACTAAACGGGGCTACGAGCGCTTCATAATAATTACATCAAAGTTTTTGAACAAAATCAGCTATCACATCGAAATTTTTTTATACCACTAAAGTCACATGGCAGACAAGAATACGGCCCCACCAGATGTACTGGTGGTCACCGCAACCTATGGACGTTTGCAACACCAGAGGCGTGACAATCGAAAATGCTCGTAGTATTAATTTATCATTTATGAAAAACTGTTTTTATAAGAATTCCACATCAACGCTCTTAGCAACTTAAACATCCATTTCAGAAAGTCGAAAACGGCGATCTCAATTGGATAATTCCCGGAAAAATGCTGGCATTCTCCGGTCCCCATCACAGATCGAGGCTAGACCGCGGCTACCCACTTCACAGTCCCGAACACTACCATCAGTACTTCCGAACTCATAGAGTCACAACTATCGTTCGTTTGAACAAAAAATCGTATGACGCAAGACAGTTTACAGCTCATGGATTTGAGCATAGAGAGCTGTTCTTTGTGGATGGGTCTGTGCCATCAGATCTGATTGTGAATAGGTTTATAAGGATATCAGAGGCAGCGAAAGGTGCGGTCGCTATACATTGCAAAGGTAGGTTTGATTTTAATATAACATGCAACTTTATCGATTAATATTTACTGCGATGCTATGGAGTCCAACCGAGATATTCAGAGATTGAGACAGTCTCGCCTGCGAGGGTGCATCTGATAAAAGGGACGAGGGAATGATCGAAAGAAGTCGTTCACACTTCTGAATTGCTAGCATTAAACATAAACCCCAAGACCACAGGAGTCTAGGACCCCAAGATTCCATTTCCAAGAAGACATTTTAAACCGCAAGGAACAGAGACCTCAAGATTCATAGACCAAAAACTTAAGATGTAAACTTAAAAAGCTGTCAATTCGACAAAATCCAGTACCAGCCTGTTCCGTAAGTGTGGTAATGTTAGGCCAATCGCGCTCCCAAAATGGAAATGTGCTTGCGTCCAGCACTGAACTATGATGAGCTCACCCCTATTGTCGCTCTAATTTTTTTTAGTCAACACAGGTCACCGCGCTGCTGTGCAGCCAACACATACCAGCTAGTAATCCATACAATTTGCGTTCGATTTCTATGAATGTTTTAAGTTCTAAATTCAAATCACTCTGCCGCCCGCTAAAAAGCTCTTAACAGAAAAGAGCTATTGCGCCCCGTTATAGTGAAACGAAGTGATTCTTTTCGAATAGAAGAGATGAAAATCTTTTATTTACTATTTCATATTGTATTGTGTATTCCAGCCGGCCTAGGTCGCACTGGGACGCTGATAGCCTGCTACCTTATGAAACACCACGGATTCACTGCGCGGGAGTCGATCGCGTGGCTACGCGTGTGTAGGCCAGGCTCTGTCATTGGACATCAACAGTGGTTTTTAGAGAAGTAAGTAGACTATAGTCTGTCCAACCGTTTATTTTACTTTTGACAGCGGCCTGAGAACGTAACTGTTCCATTATTTGTAAAAGGGAACTATGAAATACGCGGTGAAAGAAATATATAAACTGCCTAATCATATTTATCTACTTTAATTACAAATAACCCAAAAAGTAAAATACAATAAAATAATAAAATCAAATCAATCAATAAAATAATAAAATCAAAAGTAAAATAAACGGTTGGATGGACTATAAATTTACCTATTAACATTTTCTTTTCTCGGAAATCAAAAGTGATGTATAAATTTAATATAACAGCAGTAAAAATGACACTTATTTCGGTCCTTCGAGCCGGATATACCTAAGAGAACTCCTCCTCAATATTAATAAATATACATGGTTTGTGTTTACTATCCGAATCATTTTCAAGTATGATATACTTATATCCTGACGTAAGGGCTTAGAGCCTCTCCGTCAGTTTATGGTCCTTCGAGCCGGCTAAGCATACAATATCATCTGCCGGCATTTTATTTCCTTTTTATTACTATTTTTATATGTATAATTTAGACAACTTATAGGACCTGTATCTTGCTGATGTGGATCAGTTCCTCTTGCAAAATATAAGTTATAATCTTTCACCGCCACTAATATTAATGTCCTATAATTTTAGCGTTCAACCTCGCATGCATTCAGAAGGCGAAGCATACCGTCGGCGACATAACATCTCATCTCTGCCGGTATTCGAACGCGGGATCTATTGGGATGAGCTGCCGGAACCAGAAATACCCCTAGCAATTGAGAAACCTGTGTCACTCCATACCATACTTAATAGCAACAAGAATGCTACTAATAAGGTACCTTACATTTCACACTTATAATTTCAGACTATTTTAATTTATTCACAATATTTACCTTAATATTGTCTCTACCTACAGCTGGACAACGCAAACGTCTTAAACGCCAACGATAGAGATTCAGAGAACAACGTAACAACTGTCATAGGCAAATACAAAACCACCCCTACGCCTATGTTGCCCACTAAAACGGTATTCGCGCCAAAACTGAACTACATGATGCCCACAAACAACATACGGAATGCCAACAACAGTAATTTAAAACAACCACCTCGTATCTTAAATTCTACTCTTAAGTCCCATTATGCGTCTAAAACTTCGACTTTCCCGCCAACAAGAAGTGCCAACTCACAAGCCAATAAGACGAGTAGTGTCAAACCTTTCACAGGGAAAAATAGCTTCCATGGGCAAAGAGCAAATTTAGCTCGCCCCGCTTTAGGCTATACTCATGGTGCAAGCCCATTAAAAACCTTCGCAAGAAAACCAGTAACTATCAACAAAATTACCAACAACGATAGTGCTGTAGTCGCCACACTAAACAACGTAACTTCAACCTTATCTGCGTTGACAGAGAACTGCCATTTAAACGGCAAAAATCGTTTACCATCGGAGCCAAATTTGAAATCGGTCGTTCAGAAACAGACGAATACAAATCTGAACACTCGGAAGAAATTAATCGTTCGATCTAATTCCAATTCGCGAAAGAAACTTCCGAAATCCAACATTCCGAAAACTGGTCTGGAATCCAGTCAGGAATTGTCTTCCAGTGACACGAACGTTACCAATATATCCGCAGATTCGTTGGATGCGCCGTTCCGATTTAGACGGAAACGCGATAAGTCTAGTAGCCCAGAGCCAATGGATTGTATTAGCAATTCCGTCATCACAGCTGATGTGACGCCTGATAATTTTGAAGAAACCAACAATTCTCAAGGCAATAAACTTTATAAGATCAAGGCGCTAAGGAAGAAATGCCCAGCGTTTGGTGTGAGTTTGCTGAAGAAAGATGGCGTCCAAACTCGGTCCAGTAACCTTGCTAGTAGTTCTACAGTTAAGAAGAAATGATCTCGGTGAATGTCTAGCTTAGGGTCGTGTTTGCACGATTAGTTTTAGTATTTTATAGATGTGCATAGCACACGTGGTGTTGTATCGTGTTTATACGTTTGATAGATTTGTTTAGATACTTTTTCTACATTTTACGACGCCTAAAGGTTAACTTATCTTTATGCAACAGTAAAGTCTTTACGCTCTGAAGTTGGCTTCACAGTTGCGCATCTTTTTTACGTAGTAATTATCTGCGCAAACAGGTGCGTCGCTAACTTCAGTGCAAATAACTATCGTGTAAACGGCACGTGTTTTTAGAATAATGTCGTTAAACTTCTAATAGACGTATATCAAAAATCGACAATAAGAATTGATTTTTAAGCAATATCGGCGATCATCTTGGTCCTTCGAGCCGGATCATCCATATTGACTATCAGACTCATATCAGCTCGACTATCAAAAATCATTGCTCTAAACAAATTTATCGATGTTTTGGTGTATAGTGTTTAGATGTTTACAGGGAACCCTGATAAGAGCCTAAATATATAAATCTCATTAAACTTTATAACAAAAACTCGCATATAATACGTGGCCGACTGATTGCCCAATAATGTTTAAGTTTGAAGATAATTTATTTCAAGAAATATAATAAAAAGTACAATTTCTTGGCATCTTTTTTATATATATTGAGCTTTTTAAAAAAATATACAGCACCTTTTTATAATGTACTGATGAACTCATACTTGGTCCTCAGATAGTGAAAACTTCATTTATTATGTTTTAGTCATGTTGTATTTTAGGTTAAGAAACTTTGAGCTGTGTTTGAATGTTGTTTTAGATAGATGTACTTACTGTGCAATTTTGTAGTCTTTATCAATATGGTTGCAAATAAAATAGCTTTTAAAGTAAGGAAATACAGTTCACTCGCATTATTCCAGTCAGTCGGTTTGGCCTAAGACATTTGACATGAAATTGGAATTGTAAAGAAAGATAATTACTTTCAATCGAAATTTCGTCCTATTGAGTTTCCGTATGTTTTCTTTAGTAATTTTGTAAAAGCGGAGAGCTATAAATTGCAATCTGAGCCTAGGTTTCCTATGATTGGGTCGCGGCACTCATAAAATTTTGTAAAAAAGTTGTTTTTGTCTTTTCTGTCGCTCATAAAATTATTGTTATGGAATAACCTACATACAGTGCGTATACTAATATTATGTTAAAAAAAATTATGCATTTCATTCGCACACCGAATTTTCTACGGTTACCACATTTGTGTGGATGAAATGCAAATATAATTATTACGAAGGTGCGACAGGGACACTAATAGAGGTCATTGTACGAAATTATATTTGGTCCACGACTCGGGGATATCAATAGGATAAAGAAATGTTAAATAAAACCTACTTATTTATTTTTCTTTTCAATTCCAGCACTTACATAAATAAATTCTGAACTTTGGCCAACAGAGAATAAAATATTTTTTTATTATACTAAATAAATCACCTAGTGATAATATAAATGCCATTTCTTTAGCTTTTATTGAGCTTGTTATATAATAGATTTATTCTTGAAATACGTTACATTTTGTTATATTAAATTCATTTATATTTTTCTTTATATAATATGCATATTATAAAGTAAGTTATGTTTATTCTGTTAAGCTCAGATTTTTTATAATTGATGTGCAATTGTAATTGGAATTTTTCGTTGTGAATTAATATAATTTATTTCAAAAAATACATACAGGGTGTCCTACCAGAAATAGACGTCAAACAGAAACCAGGTAACAGGACAATGATACCTCTGTCATGCTATTCACAAATGGCATATTTTTAAATTTTCATTCTTAAAACAGTGACAATTATTCTGAGAACTTATCCCTATTTTTCAAAGTAATAAGTATATAAAATTTAATTTTAGAATATTTACGTGTTAACCTTTAAAACTTGTACCCAGTGATCTTTTATTTTAAAATAAGTAAAAATAATACTTATTTAAACTGTTGCCTACTTAGTAATCATATATTTATTTGACGGACCTACTATCCGATTCCGTTTAACGTGAATTTCTGACACCCTGTGTATAAAAATAACCGAATAATGCCTTGTAATCTATAACAAACACATATTCCTAACACGGTTACATGATATAGGATAATATAGTTTATACCAATATATAAGCAATAGTATGTTTTATACTTTATAGCTCTGAGAACTTAACCGTTTAGCTGAGTGATGAGCGTAGCCAAATTTCGTATCAAAGGTGACTTTGAAATCTTTGAGAGGAAACTGAGAAAAACAATTTATTTTACACCTTATGCTCTATAGAATAAAGTTGATAATTCAATGTAAGACATACTTACCTGCGATTGATGCCCTCAACCTATCGCAAGACTTTTCTATATTCTGACATTATTTTATTCTAGCTACCCCCCCCCCCTTTTGACCTATGATATAATTTCATAAAATTTTACCCCCTATTTTTTTCCTTTAGCGTTGGAATTTTGAACAATTCTTTCTTTTTAGTGACATTTTAAATCTTAGCGTTTCGGATATACATTGGTAGATTACTGAGTCACCCAGTATTTATATCGATATAAATAAATCAGTTCTGTTTTTACGCTCATCACTTAGCTAGTACCGAAGCTTTGATACTGTAAATTTAAATAACCTAAGCTTTGTTGTCACAAAACGCTGTGAAAATGGTAGCTTTTGTGAAAAAATATTGATGTTGTGGTAGTTGTGCTTACATGTTTAGAATGTGTCAATTCATAACTATACAATGCAAATGGGATGGTTGTAAAATAATTTGTAATGGGCTTATATACCCTACAGGGATAACTGGGCTGGTTTCCGCATCAACAAAAATTAACATCCTGTATATAAGAAAAAATCTTTTTGTTGTTTTTTGTCCACTAGAGACTTCAGATTTATTCTATTCAACTTTTATGCTTTATAACACTTATTCTTTTCTCAATAAATATCAAAACTACAAAAAATACTGCATTTCGTTTGCACTTTTGTGAAATTTAATGAAAAATTCTATTTCCTTGTTAAAATTGTCTTCGACAAAAATCACATTAAAACATCCCTTATTGTGTCAGATGTAGATTGACTTTTACTATGAAATACTAAAAAACATTTTTTTTTGTCACAAAATATAAAGTTACGGTGACAATCTGTCAGATTGTATTACACCATTTATTTATATAATTTTGTAAATATTTTGTTAAAAATGCCTCCTTTTTTTTCGAATAAGTCTAATAGTTCTTCGTATAATTCTTTGAATAAAGTATTCAGGTTGTTGATACAAAAGTGGTAGCTGGATTCGATCTATATGCAGAGTTTTAATAGACTGAGCAGTCGTTTTAAAGTTCGTTATTAAGTTCTTGTTGTGCTGTCACCGTACCGCATACACCGAGCCTATGAAAAGTTCCATACAAAACGTCCGAATTTACAGTGTCATATCATACAAGTTGTAATCGCTCCAGTATCTATATATATAAAAATCAATGCCACTTTTCGTTGTAATTTTATAACTCAAGAACGGGCTCACCTATCCAAACGAAATGTTTAGGCTTTGTTTGGACTATTTAGTAGATGGTTTATGTGAAGTTTGCACAAAATCGGTCGAGCGGTTCTTCATTTATCACGCAAACGAAGTTGCGCGGGTCAGCTAGTTGTATATATATTTATATAGCAGCTTTTGTAATAACTAGATAGCCTTCATTTTTTTTATAAAAGTTGCTACCCAATGAGATCTGACGTTTCATTCTCAAGAGGACTCCGAGGATAGTACCTACAAGGGGATTACGCCTTACAAAGGAACTACCCTTGGGGTCCCCATATTGAGGCCATAGCGCTTTTTTAAAGTTACTATGATAGCGACAAAGTTCTTACGAAGTTTGCAGCGCACTTGTTTATGTAAAAGTATCTATGCGAAAACGTAATATATGGTGCCAACAAAGAAGGATAGGAAATCAGAAGGTTGTGACTGGCCGCTTCATTGCACGATTTTCCTCGATTTAAATATAGATTCAAATCGCGGAAAATCGAAAATGTAGAATATCGTATAATGGCCCTTACCTGTCCCTGTCTCATGATTGGGACAGAGGTAGGTAAGGGCCACGTGGAGGCCGCTGCTGTGTGAATGAAACGCAATTACGAGGGAGTGAGAAAGTGTGTGTTATGCCATTCAAGTACAGGATCTTGGCGGGGCATAGTCTATTTTGTCGAATACGATCTTTCTCTAAGAATAGAAAATAACCACAGGATAAAAATTCTCGTGTCGAATTACAGCCAGCTATAAGTGGTTTCATTTATTAATCAGTTAATTTTTAGTTTTTTATATTGAACATTTTTTTTAAATAACTGACTTTTCATAATACGCTTCAAAGGTATGGTAGCTAAACGAGTTTTTAAATTAAATTCAAAAGTCGGTATTCCAGTGTTGAAAAGCGACTTTTGATTTTACTTGTTTTTCCAATCGTTCGTTATCAATATTTGTTTAAAGAATGGTTATAGTACACTGTCAGGCAAATTAATTATTAGGTGAGTAATTTTTTGGAAATTGTTTTGTTTAATGAAAAGAAAAACTGTTATGTTATTGTTATATAGGTACATAATTAGTTTGGTATGGAGATAATGTTGATGGCTGCCATTGCCAAACAGATGTGCCACTTGATGAATAATTGACGAAAAAAATACTTAATAAAAATAATACAAATCTCGGCTGTAGGTATTTATGCAGATTGAAATAGCTTACAGAAGCCTCTTAGAAAAAAGGACATTACATTTTAAAAGCAAAAACGATTGAAATGGTTAATCTCTTTTACTCTTAAGCTAATTTCACTTAAGAGTAAAAGAGAAGAAGAATAACTGTAATTAGAAAAGCTTTTATATCCTTCCATTTTTTTATTAAATGCCCATTTAAATATAGTTGTCTTTCTATCTGTGGAACTGGACTGTATTTTAATATAACAGTTTTATGTTTGTTATTTGTTATAGTTGTATTTTTGCTCGATATTAAAAAAATAACAATTTTATTAAATACTTATTATTTGTGATAATTAATTTTATATTAATTCATAATTGCAATCAGATAAAATAATTGTGTCGGTGATTATTATTTCGATAAGAACGTGTTATGTTAAAAATGTGTTATTTAAGAATTTGTGAAAATAAAACGAAACAGTGATCTGAAATATTATTATTTCACTACTTAATATTAAGTTTTTCATATTTAACATTAATTTTTATATAATTTTTCTTTTGAGTATTAAATAAATTAAATATCTATGTTATATTTCCGATTAAACATATCAGACATGAAAACCAGTGAAAGGTCTGAGTTTATAATGATTATATAATATTGTTATACTAAAATATTTCTATAAATATAAATGATAATATCAAGTATACATCTGATTGACGAATTTATAAAAATAAACACGTGTTATACGTTTACCAAGCCTCTCGTTCATTCAGTCGAAATATTTCAATTGATGTTATAATTTTTTAATCACAATTTGTTAAAACTTAATATACTATAGCAGTCGGCCTGTAAGAAGTAAACTCTGACACATGGACAGCGACCCATTCGCCCACTAACTTTACCCACCAGTGGGTTGATGGAATTTCTATTACCCGTACAACTACTGCATCGTGGTGGGGAAAAGTATCGATATTAATTCAATCCAACACCCGTGCACAAATTGGGCACTTCATTGTGTTCACTTCATTGTCCATAAGGTCGAGAATCGCATCTATCGGGTAGTCTTTTGTTTTATATACTTTTATTTTGTTTTATTGATGTTCATGTGTTTTGAAAATAATTACAGTTCATATCAATGCATTTTCTCCGCCCTTTGTGCAGTGAGTGCACTGGTAAACAGAAATTCACCATGCACCAGTGGGTGATTTTGGTGGATGTACGGGTCACGGTGGATCCTATATTGTCCTGATTATAAACAAAAAAGTGTCCAGATACTCTCTATCTCTCTCGCTTGTTAGTCAAACGACAGAGAAAGAAAGGACATACAGACCGACCGCTATAGATACTTTGATGCGCAGGAGTTGATGGAAAAAAGGGACCAGAGCGTTGCTTATAGATACAACAATTGTATTTTATATTGTTTTGAATCTGTTGTTTAGATATAATTTAAAATAATTATGTTGTGATCTAATCATTTACTAATTATTATAAGTGCACTATTATAAATAATATGAACATGTACATAACCGAGTGGCATCATGATCTATGATGAACGAACGCTTGTGCTTGTATTAAAATTAAAAAGATATATTCCAATTTACTTTTCTTTTTTATTTACAAAGAACCAGTACATTCTATAGTTAACTGTGAAGTTGGCAACGAATGTTTTTATATAGAACTGCGCGAAAAGAATGCATTGTTCCTCTGAGGAGTCCCATTTCGAGGCGTTCCTCTGTTGGGTCTCAGTTATTTATCATCATGGCCTATCCTCCGGCGATGTGAAGACCGTGAGGTCTCATATAGGATGTCAGCGAGGAGCGGGCGACAGCGGCAAGAGCGCGGCTACAGAGTACGAGATAGTACGCACCGAGCGCGGTTTGCTTGAGTGCAGTTGGAGGGGACGAGCTGCGCCACACACACTTTGACCTATAAGCCCCGAAAGTTGGTAATGCGCTGGAACCTTGTCATAATGACAGTTAAGTGACGTCATCGTGACGTAGCGCGAGCGCGCGCTGGCCTCGCGAAGCTGCGTACGATATTTTTTTAGTAGTGACTGCTCGACGGACATACGTCACCAAATGGTCACCAAGATGGCCGCCAAGCGCAATATCAACGTGTGGGGCTTATAATTTTATAAATTTGGCCAAAGTGTGGGTGGCGCCGCTCTCGATGCGTTTGTTCGTGTTGCCTACTCTCTTGTAGTTCGGCGCCGCGCTCTCGTCGCTGTCGCTAGTCGCCCCGCTCGTCGCGGACATCCTGTTGGAGGCCTGATGGTTAAGTAACTAGCCCGGCCTATCTCCAGTCTGCACTTCTATCCTGCAGCCCTCAGCACTGTCGCAGTGTCTAAAATATATTTCACTATACTTATAAAAAAGTGCGTTGCTAACTTCACAGTGGACTAAGGGTCGATACAAGCTGAATACGAATTTCATTCTTAAACCCAGAAATTAGGGTAGGTACATAATTCTATTTTCGATGAAGCACAGCTTAGCTGTAGTTTTAACTGAAGTAGAAATATGTATGTGATTTTTGAATTCGCTTTCAGTTTTATATCCCGCGAATAGTACCTAAACATTAAAAGTAGGTACTTTAAACTGTCGATATGACTTATTTGAAAATAGATAAAATATTAAAACAATAGGAAATGCTTAAAAGTCTACAATTTTCGATAAGTAACTATAGGAAGTCGCTTGCTCTGTAATTTAGCTATTAAAGCTCTGATGAAAATCTCTAATTTTGAGATTTTACAACCCCTTAGAGCGCAGGTGAGCGTTACAAAATAGTTAAATAAACAATTTTAAATAAAGCATTTCAAATAGATCACTCGGCGGTCAAGCCAGAGTTAACCAGTCGCTCTTTGATTCTCTTTGCTTCATTGATTATAGCTGAAATATTTCAGAACTTATATTCGAAGAAAGTTACATTTCTCAATTGAAATTATTGGAATCACTTTACTCTAACCCCCATATTCATAATCGTTTATTAAACCTATTTTAGTAAAAACACATTTTAAGTCTATTGCTGTCTCTAACCATACTCTGTCATTGGTTAGAGACAGCAATAGACTTAAAGTGTGTTTTAACTAAAATAGGTTTAATAAACGATTATGAATAAGGGGGTAAGAGTTCTGTAGCTCAGTGGGCCGAGCGATACCCTTCATACGCAAATGCCACGGATTCAAGTTCCGTCTGAGCCCGTCTTTTTTCACTGTAAAATAAAAATGTATGTGAAATTATTTTCGGCAAAAAATACATATAATTATTGCTCTACAAAATACTTATGTTTAGTTTAGCTTTAAGTTGTTTTCTTTACTGATATTTTATAGATGAAAGAAAAGATTTTTATTTGTGGCTCCGAAACTACTAATTTGATTAGAAAAATTTTTTCACTGTTGGGAAGTTACCCTATCGCCGATGAACATAGGCTATATTTTATTCCCGTAGTCCCACGGGAACGGGAGCTACGCGGGTGAAACTTACTTACTTACATAATAAAATTAATTAAAATTGTAAAAGCATTCAAAGTGCGACTGGCAACATCACCTAAATCTACTTACAGCCCAAAACTTAGGATACCTATGTTACTCTCATTCAATAAAGCATAAAACTAAATTTATCCCTATACTCTGCAAAATATAGCTTGATCTCTGTGATAGTTAAGCATGGTCGTAAACAAAATTGGCTTTTATTTCAAAGGCATAAAGTTGTTATTTACAGTTTGCACCTCTGTGTTCCCACTCTCTGCATTTCAACCATAAAAGCTTTATGCCGTTGATATAAAGTCTATTCTTGTTTGTAGAACTGTCACAGAGATCAAACTATATTTTACAGAGTATAGTTAATAAGCTAAATGTCCAATCACACTAGAACTCGTATTGCGACACGATGACCACCAGCCTGGCGACAGCACTGCCCGCGAACATGCCTCGTTGGTATAGCGACATGCTTAGTTCCATCTCCACTACTTGAGGACCTTCGAGCGAGCATAGAAGGGAGATCACGCAGATGTTGCTTGAGGGCCTCATACTGAAATATTCGAGAAATAATTATTAACAACTTACTTTTATAATTCAGCGTTCTAAACAAATTGTAGCTACGAGTCGATGAGGGCTTTAAAGTTTTGATGTTTCTAAAATTTTTGCCCTAAATGTTGATGTTGACGGACATGAGCTGCATGTTACTGGGATCTAGTTGGGGTGTTGATGAAGAGTCAGTAGAATTGACTGCGCAACGTACATCGCATCAAAATACAGCATTCACAGCAGTGTAAAGGTATGAGTCCGAACGCGACTGTAAGCAGCATTGCTGTCGCGGCTGCAAGGCGACAGTGCCGCGCATCAGTGGGTGTAGTGGCCACGCTGTTGCCTTGGTCAGAATGTATTCTAATACAAATCTATACAGAATGTATGGAGCCCGGTGGTGCTGTCGCGGCAATGCAGCGACCGCAGTGCTGCTTGCGGTCGAGTTCGGACTCATACCTTTAACGATCGTGACGTTACGAACAAAAAACAGAAGACTCTCCTTCGCTGATACTGTCACTTTCTAAAGCCACTTTACTAAGTCCGGTTATGTGCGCTACCGATTAATGTTATCGGGGCCCGAGCCCATCTATAGAGTTGAATTGCAATATGTGTGATAAGTATTTTATTTAGTAACCATAAGAGAAGACAAAACATGACACCAACGAGTTTAACAAGAAATAGTGAATTAACTGAGGGTAGTCGGTACGGACACTTACTCGAAACACCTCAAGTCGGCGGGCTTGACGCCGCGCGAGGCCTGCACGTTGATCATGCGCAACTCGAAGCTCACGATGGACTCCCTCCACGCCGGGCCGTGCATCGTGAACAGGTCCACCTGCAAACGTGGTGTAATACAGTATTATTATAGCTTTAAGATGAATACTTGACTTTTTGGAGATTTTAGAGTGCGATTACCTTAATATATAATCCTTGGGAGACTTCTGAGCAGCAGTGGTCGCCAATCGGCTGAGATTACACTTTTTAACCAGGGACAGTCAAAGAGATTGTAAGCCTCTCTTTTTCTATCTCTTCTACATCAAAGGCTGAGCAAGGATATTTTGTATTTTGGCGATCATTGGTCCTTCGAGCCGGATCATCAATCTTACTAAATTCACTTGTTTCAGAAATGATCGATCGTATTTGTACAAAATGGTTTGCTGTAGTCCGTGACGTAGGTACTTATGTGACGTATGTATTGTCGGAATGTGTTGACTGTTTTTGCCAGAGTATCATCAAAAGACAAACGCCTTGGCAACCAGGCTCTAAAGATTTTCAGGCTACAATGTTGAGTCACAAATTAGAGATAGTTCAGATGGAAACCTACATACTAAATTCGCTGATGCTACCCACACATACACACCGCTCACTGACTTCACAGACACGAGGTCAGGAGAGGTTGAGGAGAGTTTTCGATACTGATTTGTGCGCGAGTGTGCGTAGAAGAGGGTAGGTGTGAAAAAAAAGTACCTACCTACTGGTCTAAGATCCCTTTAAGAACGACCTTCACCGAGCTGGTTATTGGATGAAAAGTGTTTTATATTCAACTAAATAATTATGTCAAAAATTAAAATGCAATAGGGTTGCCTAAAAAAATTCAGTCCAGAATATGATAAATTAAGAATAAAAAAAATTACTATTTACTGTTTTGCTTATTAGATACATTCCATACCAATTGGAAGTTAAACGCCCAAAGAATATGCAAATTTTACTTAATTCATTAACCAGGGCGTTGCATTACTAGTAGGTATAGATTTACCTGTTTATACCTGCGTAACAAAAGTCGTGACGAGAAAAAATCGACAACCTAACATTTGCATATTCTATGGGCGTTATACTTTCAATTGGTATGGAATGTATCTATTAAGCAAACCAGAAAATTGAATTTTTTTTTTAAATTCTTAATTTATTATATTCTGGACTGAAAATTTTTAGGCAACCCTATTGCAAATTAATTAGTGACATATTTAGTTTAATATAAAACACTTTTCATCCAATAACCAGCTCGGTGAAGGTCGTTCTTAAAGGGATCCTAGGATATGCATGAGATTTCCATCTGTACCTACTACGAGGATCTCTATTTTTTGGTTGAGTTTTCGTATAAATATTTTGATTATAAAATGAAACTTACGCTGCCCGTGGGTAGGTAGATATTAGCTACAAATGTAATAAAGTTGTAGCTGTAGGTACTGGGTTGCCGCAGACACGTCCAGTCTCCGACCGGGCAAGACCGTTGAATCCTTGTACAGCGACTGCAATAGTAGCGTAAATGTAAAAAAGAATCTGAATATGGAGTAAGTACAGAATACACGCCATGAGATCATATCTCTGAGCTGAGGTCCTAGACCATCTGACCTGCAATTTTGTGTGGGATTCTCAGCCCCAGGCGGACTAGTATGACCACGAGGAAACGGCGCAGAAAGAGAACTTCCCACTAAACCACCACGATGGTGGTTCGCCTAGCCTCAACCAGCCTGCAGGATAAGCCGGAGTTTAAGTAACTACAACTATCAGGTGACTATTATACTAGTTTAGTGTACCTATTAGTCTTGCAGATGGATCCAGCAAGACTATTTTTTTTTTTTTTTTTATACCACTAAGGTGGCAGACAAGCATACGGCCCACCAGAAGGACCGGTGGTCACCGCAGCCTATGAACGTTTGCAACACCAGAGGTGCCACACTCGCGCTGCCGATTCTGTAAAAACCTTCTAAGACCCCTTTTGAAGAACCCCATACTGTAGGCGTTTGGGAAAACCGAGGCAGGGAGGTCATTCCACAACCTAAGCGTGCGTGGAAGAAAACACCTATCGGATCTAACCGTGCTGGAACGCACCGGACGCAGAGTGTGAGGATGAACTCCCTGTCTGTGGCGAGCGGTGCGATGATAGAACGTAGCCGTGGGCATCATATCAAACAATTCCTCAGAGCACATACCATTGTACAGGCGGTAGAACACGCATAAGGAGGCAAAGTCTCTCCTGTCGCGAAGAGGTTCCACACCAGCTGTAAGTACAGGATCGTTGACAATTCTTACAGCTCGTCTTTGCACCGAGCCAAATGGACGAAGCTGATATTCAGGTGCTCCCGCCCAGAGGTGACAGCAGTACTCCATATGCGGCCGCACTTGCGATTTATAGAGAAGCAGTGTTTGCGCCGCAGTGAAGTACCGCCGCGCCCTGTTGAGCACACCTAGCTTCTTGGACGCCAGCTTAGCCTTGTCCTCCAAATGACTACGGAACTGAACGTCACTGGAGATGTCAACGCCAAGGATCCCTATACTTTTGGCGATGGAAAGAGATGTGCCCTGAAATTGCGGCGCTACAGTAATTGGGGTTTGCTTAGCGGTGAAAAAAACACGCTTGTGTCTTGGAAGGGTTGAACTGGACAAGATTTTGTCCACCCCAATCGGACACTCTAGTAAGAGTAGCCTCGATTTCAGACACAAGCTGTTCACGATTTTCCTCTACTGTGTCCCGAGAGATACCGGGGCGGCCCGTGTAACAAGTGTCCCCCGTACTGTCGTCCGCATAACAATGAATGCCATCAATAGACAACATGTCATTGATATGCAGCAGAAACAGAGTAGGGGACAACACTGAGCCTTGCGGTACTCCAGCGTTTATGGCCATGCAGTCTGAACAGCTGCCGTCAACGACGGCCCTGATGCTTCTACCGGCCAAGAAGCTGGACACCCATCCGCATAATCTCTCAGGTAGTCCATATGAGGGCAATTTCGTAAGAAGACCACGGTGCCAGACCCGGTCAAAGGCTTTAGAGATGTCGAGGCTCACTGCTAGAGCCTCACCCTTACTCTCGATAGCCGCCGCCCATCGGTGTGTTAGGTACACAAGAAGATCGCCCGTCGAGCGACCGTGACGGAAACCGTACTGCCGGTCGCTGAGCAGGTCGTGTTCCTCAAGGTACCCCAGGAGCTGTGTATTCATTACACGCTCCATCACCTTGGATAAAAGGGAGGTGACGGCTATAGGCCTGTAATTGGCCGGGTCGGTCCTGTCACCCTTCTTGGGTACAGGATGTACATACGCGATCTTCCACGACGCCGGGACTTGTTGCATGGAATAGGAAAGTGCGAAAAGACGTGTAAGTACCGGACACAACTCTGGACCACAATGCTTTAGTACCACCGCGGGAATGCCGTCTGGCCCACTCGACTTATGAACGTCCAGGGATTGAAGCTCCCGCCGGACATTCCGCTGTGTAAATTTAACTTCCGGCATGGAAGTGCCACAACTCGGAATGCCCGGCGGTAAAGCACCCCCGTCGCTCATGGTCGAGTTAGAGGCAAAGAGATTACCCAAAAGGTCGGCTTTCTCCTTGGCACTCTGGGCCAAACTACCGTCGGGTTTAAGAAAGGGTGGTAATCCTGACCGACAGAAGTTTCCCTCGGCAGCTTTGGCAAGCGACCAAAATTCACGACTTCCTGAAGGGTAGCTTGCTAGCCGTTCGCCAATTCTGCCGACGAAATCGAACTTGGCCTTGACAATTGCTCTTTTACTGGACCTCGAGGCGGCATTTAATTTGCGTTTTACCTCAGAGATGTTTGGATCTGAATTTGCACGAGCCGTGGTCCAAGCTCTGTAGGCAGATTCTTTCTGCATTAGAGCTTCTCTGCAGAGCCGATTGAACCACGGTCGCTTTTTTGCACCTACAGGGATCCAGCGGTTGGGAATGTAGCATTCCATACCCTCCAAGATCCCCTCAGCGACTGCTATAGCACAAGAATCCAGATCCTCTGAGGCAAAACAAAGCCGCCACCACGGGTACGACGCATAGAACTCTCGCCGTCCATCCCAGTCTGCTGACTTGTAGTGCCACACATGTCGCCACTCCTTGGGCCGAGGTGGTTCAGGCCTTGCGAGAGGCACATGCGTCCGAACGACACAGTGGTCCGACGATCCTAGCGGAGCATCCACTGAAACACTGTATCCGTCCGGACGCGTTGTCAGCAGGAGGTCCAGCAATGCACTATGCTCGTTCTCCCTGTCTGGTATCCTTGTATGGGATTTAACCAGCTGGGAGAACCCATAGGTCAAGGCAAATTCGTGAGCAGCTTTTCCCGCAAAGTCGGTGGTCCGGGAGCCCAACCAGTCAACATGATGACCGTTGAAATCTCCCAAAATCACTATCTCCGCGGAGGGACACTGCTCAATCACCCTGTCAGTCGACTGCTGCAGGTGGTCATAAAGGCGAACTGTGTCCGTGTTACCGCTGTGAGACCTGTACACGCACGCGTAGATCCGGTTGTGGCCCCCGTGATCCACGCGCGCCCATAACGTAGACAGGTCCCTGTCTTCGAGGCTTGTAAGACGGCGACAGCAGACATCATCCCGGACGTACATACACACCCCGGCTTTCCGCCTAAAGTGGTACTCCAGCTTGAAGCCAGGGTACATTAAGTCAGATGCATCTTCCGGGCATGAGATCTGCGTCTCCGTCAAGAAAAAAAGGGTCGGCTTCGCAGTTTCAAGATGGTGGTGGACTACGTTGATGTTCGCGCGCATGCCTCTGATGTTGCAAAAGTCCACTTGAAGTTAGGACGCCGATGCCGCTGTGGATACCCTTTTATTTTTCCTTTTTGCTGCCATGGTTGTTTTTTTTTAAAAAGGGGAATTAAGAAGGTTGAGGGGGCGCCTGTGTGCCGCTGGCGCAGGAGACTAAGCGAGGCTCCAACTCACCAAAGGCAGACAAAGGTAATGCGGAAGATTGGCACGGCGTACGGAAGGGCCCCCGGTCCCCCCCCAATGCAGTGGCCGCGTCCACTCCGGTATCCTCCTCCGGCACGACCACAGCACCAGGGACTTTACACAAGCTGCTGGTTCAGCCTCCTGGGGCGGAGATTAAGTGATCCCCAGGTTCGGGTTCCGTACAGCCTGCGGGCGGTCAGCGGTCAACCGTTTCACCGGGTCTCCCTGACCGCCGTACCAATACTCCGCGCCTCTATCCGCCAATGGAGCCAGGTAAGCCTCTGGTCTCACCGTCACCGGCACAAAGTCGCCCCAATGAGCTCTGGATCCCTGCTAACCGACGGAGAACATAACCCAACCGGAGTCAGGTTACTATTACCGCGGTCTTCTGTAGGGCGGAGGTACTGCCCCAGGCGGGCTGCTCAACGAACGGAGTACCGTTATGCCCTTCCTCCTAATGTGGGCTTTTTCGTTAATCCCTAAGATATTGAATCTTAGGGATCTCATTGAAGAAGCCACTACTGTACCCTCAGGGTGTAACGTTAGCTCCATGAGAAGTAACGCATATCCCCTAAACCCCGAGGGGAAAAAACACAGAGCAGAGTTCATATCATTCTCCACTATCTCAAGCCAGCTTAATGGGGAGGCACTTTAACTGTTACATACTTCCGAGGTCTTACCCAGGCCTCCCGGCCATAGGCTATCGTAGGGCACAGTGCGGAGTAAGCCGGCGCCCAACGGCTGAAATCACACTGTCTCAGTAGACATCATCATGGATGCTATGCCGAACTCCTGTCCTGTATAGCATCCATGAAAATTTCCACTCATACCTACAAATATATTAGAATGTACTTACTGCTTGGACTCAAGCTGGTATCCGGTGGGGCAGTCGATGTGGTGGCAGTGGTAGCTGCCGCGCGTGTTCTGGCACACCGTGCCGGTCTCTGCACCGCACTGCGCCTCGCCCGACTCGCACTCGTCCATGTCTGGGAGGTGACACAAAAGCCACATTAATCACGCCATCTAGCCCAAACTAAGCTAATATTTACTCAATCACAAATATCATCGTTGGGACGTAATTATATAAAATATATTTTATAATCTGTGGTAATACATCTATAAATATAAAAATCAATGCCACTTTTCGTTGTAATTTTATAACTCAAGAACGGGCTCACCTATCCAAACCTAATGTTTAGGCTTTGTTCGGACTATTTAGTAGATGGTTTATGTGAAGTTTGCACAAAATCGGTCGAGCGGTTCTTCATTTATCACGCAAACGAAGTTGCGCGGGTCAGCTAGTATATTATATAATCTGCGGTAATACGTCGCCCCAAGACGTAATGTGGTGAAACAATTTGAGAGTAGTGTCTCAGTGGTCCAACGGTTAGGGCGTCTGGTCCGGCAAACCAGAAGACGCAAGTTTGTGTCCTGTTCACTTTAAATTTGTAAGCTAATGTTTTTTATACGACTAAGATGGATGGCAATCGTAGAAATTGGTCACTAGTCTATAAACATTTGCAAACAACTCCAGAGGCGTTTGCATCATAAGCTTGTGCTTTGGGATTTGGACAACTCATAAACATCCAAACTCCAAAATAAACATTAACGGATCACATTTTTAGTCCAACCGGAGATTCGAAGTCCTAGGCGCATACATTACTGCGCCACCGAGGCAGTCAAATCACATAGCATGAGCATGAGCTAACAATCAATTTATGCTAGTATGCTCTATGTAAAAAATATTCCAAAATACTCAATTATTTAAAAATATGCTATTATTTGATCAGCAACAGCAAAGCAATATCATACCTATACAACTCCTGCTATCCTCAGACAGTCTGTACCCTGCAGGACAGGCGCACCGGTAGCTTCCCGGCTCATTGACGCATTGACCACCGCACAGTTTGCCTCGCGAACGAACTGTGGAATACTCTTCACACTCATCCACGTCCACACACGTCCTGAAATTGTACAATTTATATGAAAATGATAGCAAATTTAATCATAAAATGCAAGTTGGATATGGATACACTTTATCGAACACTACTTGATGCCCAACGGTTAGCTCGTGTCAAACATTTAATTAGATATTTACATACATAAATACTTCGGGCGAAAATCTAATACCAATTGCAATCCGTTGAATTATCTCTGCATTTTTAGTATCAGATAGACATACACAGTGGAGGTCTTTGTTTCAGAATGTATGTAAAGTTGTACGCCACGCACGCGTTTCCCCCCTTGTATAACCCCGTGTTCTTATACAAAGTGTATTGTGGAGAATGCCTATAAGCGGAGCATGAAAAGGCACGTCATTAGGCCGCCAATTTAAGTGCCACTGTTCGGTCTTTTGGACTACAGTCCAGCCATATCAGTCCATAACTCTTACAAGAGTAGCCCCCAATACGTTTGATATCGTCATGGTTTACCAACAGGCTGGCAGCGTCTTTATACCGAGCAAAATATAAAAAGAAATCAACAAAGTATAAAGTCTTACCTGTTATCATCATCAAGCCGATATCCTTTCCTGCAATAACACCTGTAACTGCCCCAGGTGTTGGAACAGGCATGCGAGCAAACGCCAGGTGTTTCCGAACACTCATCCAGGTCCACACACACTCTGTCGTTGGATGGTGCGTTGCGGAAGCCATCGCGACACACACAGCGGTAGGAGCCGTATGTATTGACACAGTCTGCGTTGTAGGCACACGGCTGGAAAAATACAGTAAAAATTGTGTAGGTAGGTATGAGTAAGGTTGCTTTGGTGCACCCAAACACCGAAACCAACATTTAAGGATCACACAAATATTTGGACTGACTCGGGAATCAAACCCAGGACCTCAGCGCAGCAGTCAGTTACCCTAACGAATGCGTCATCCAGGCAAGATGTGCTATGAAGTTCCGATGCCACAAATTAACTATCGCAAAAAGCTTACTGTAAGTGCTTTGCTCTTCACATAGCTGCACCACACGTGACCATCCATAGCGTGCATCTATAGGAAACATCCATAGCACGCCTCCATAGCATGCATCCTTTCGTATAAAAATATAGATTAGTTGAAATCGTTTCCACCAGCTATGCTATGGTGGACCAACGAATCTGATTTTTGGATGGCAAACGCATCCATAGCAATGTAGCATAGCCATAGCACATTTCTGGTGGCAAGGCATCATCTATAGCTAGACCACTTTTCTGTCCTCATCCAAAGACAATTAATCACTCTTTTTAAGAGATGTAGTAGGTACTACCAAAGATTATATCATTAAATACAGATAGGCAACTCCATGCCCCCACTGAGCAAACTTCCCACTCCGCCACCGCCATTGGCCCAACTGTCAAATAGTTGGAGAGCATTTAAAGGAACATTTGCTTAGCCTTATTGATCACACACATATTCAAGCTCGTCGTATATCACTTGAATGGATTTTCCGCCCTGTGGTAGGTACTACCAACCAAGTACTACGTAGTGATTATATTGTCTTTGGGTGAGGACTCAGCTGCTTGCTTTAGCTGGTAAATAGTATACTAACGTTCCCGTGGTTACATTCGTTGATGTCCTCGCACTGGTTCTGCCCCACGAGGCGGTGTCCGGCGGGGCACTGGCACGAGTAGCCGCCGTAGAAATTCTCGCAGCGCTGCTGGGGGCCGCACTCCGACACGTTGCGACCGCACTCGTCGATGTCTGCAAGTTACGTAAATTGTTTGCAAAATGGTCGTGATGGATTTAGATTGTTTGAAACTAATGTTACTTATTTTTCTGTTCTGAAATATCAAAAGTCTTTACCATAATTTTCTTAAAGAAACTTGAAAGTAGTCAATACCTTTTGTCCCCTGTAGCAATTTCATCAGCATCGGTTCAGAGGTTCAAGCGTGAAAGCGCTACAGATAAAAAAGTGCCACTAGGGCTAGCTCCTAAGTGGGTTATTCATCATCTCGTAAGCAGAAATCTTGCCCATATAGAGATAAGGTAACCTAACAATCAATTTTATTTTCATACTCATTTTCCCTGCTTTAACTTGCTTATTTTAAATTAGATGCGCACGTGGCCCCGCGCCTCAGTGTTCTGTTCTGTAAACGATCACTGCAGTAAGCAACTTTCACTATGGCCGGTGCTCGGATGGGTGACCATCCATGTGACCACTTTGTGACATTTATTTGAGCGTTTTCGTGCTTTGGAAGGCACGTATTCCGTTGGTCCCGGTTGCCAGTAAAATGGCAGTCGTTAAGTCAAGTTGAAGGCCTTTATAGGCGGCTTGAAAAATTTCAACAGCAAGCAGACACAACCCGCGCCTGTCCATTTCAACACGGCAATACGGCTCACCGCCTATTACGTGAGAGAAATTCTAAAAAGGTGAAATGTGGGCATATAATATGCCTTTGCTACCCCTTCGGGGATAAAGGCGTGACCATATCTATTATGTTTGTATGTATTTTCCTTGTCCTACTTTTTTAAAGAGTGGATGGAAATCTCCACTTTCTATGCCGGAATCAATCCGACTAAAACCAGGAGGCCCCGTCTATCCTCCCAGGTAAGTCCTCGGCAGGTTCCTTGTATCACTTACTTTAGTATTTCTTATTCGTCGTCAGCTAGTACCCTCACGGGCATGAAGCGACCACGGCCCCTACATCCGAGAGCAGCGAGTAAGTAGATAGGACGCGGCGAGAGGGCCCCGTATTGGGTAAAATATAATATGCCCGGTTTTGCCATTTGTCATCGCGACGACGCTCACTGGCGGATTCCTGAATTCGATTCTCGCCACTGAACAGACTCTTTTAAGCTGATTCCGGAAACTCGGAATCCTTGTTTCTTTCACTGGCTGATTCTGGAATTTGCCAATGAAGGTGGCGCTTTCTCAAATGTCAAAACGGGCTGCGAGGAACCTTTTATTTACAACCCTACTATGTGGGATACAAATATTGGCATATCAGGATGTAGGGCAAGACCAAGTGCATCGGGTCAGATCTTAGAAGGTTTAGTACCACTTACCATAACACCTCTTATCCGTCGTCAGCTTGTACCCCCACGGGCATGAAGCGACCACGGCCCCTACATCAGACAGTCTCGAGTAGATAGGACGCGGCGAGTACGGCCCCCTCTGCCCGTACTGAGCACCCACTGTGATGACGTTGCGACCTTCGCTGGAGACGGATGGGCGAGGAGTTGTCGTGGATGTGGTGGTGGTGGGTGCGACTGGAATAAAAAGACGTAATTTTTATTGAATGTAGGTACTGAAAACTGACGCGGCTCAGCAGATATTTGGACACTCCAGTTAAAGCTTTCGTTCAAATATCTGTCTACAACTCTACGTCATTCCGGTAAATAGAAGTTTTATTATGAATAGGGGAAGAGTGTCGCCACTGCGATGAGCTTTATTGTCCAGGTGTTCAGGGTCAACAGTGTTGCACCTGCTTAAAAATGGACAAAGTCATTTTGCGAAAGGAACGTAAACGCGCTACAAAACCCTAAACCAATTCGTCTGGGAAGCGTAAGAAGTGCAGCTCTTAAAATTATGTCAAATATGTGAGAAGAGAAGCCTACATGCCGCAGTGGACTGCGGTAGGCCGAATTGATTGATTCAGTATAGATTTTCCAACCCCACCGGATCTACTTACGAGTGGTAGAAGTCGTACGTTCATTCTCTCGACACCTCTGCCCACACTCACAACGGAAGCCACCTTCCACGTTGATGCAGTCTTCAATCTCAGAGCACGTAGCCATGTTTGACGCACATTCGTCTACGTCTACAACAAAAAAAAAGGTTTATATTTTTCATCCCTTTTTCATGTTACGATATCCTCATGGTGGCTATGCTAAAATCTTGCCGGCTAAAACTTCACCGTGCCCTTTTTGTAAATTTCCGGGGATCCAAACTCAAACTCAAACTCAAAAAAACATTTATTTCGCATAATCCTAATACATAGGCACTTGCGACACGTCAATTAATACAAAGCAAAGTCACTAACTACCAACTACCACCAGTTCGGAACGCGGCGGCCCGCTTGAGAAGAACTGGCAAGAAACTCGACGGGCTTTTCTTTATGTGCTCTATTTACAAATTTTAAACTAAAAATCACAAACTATTGCTTGAGAATGCAGTAGAGGGTGCGTTTTCTCAAGGTTAACCCTTCGTCAATAAGTCAGGTAGATTCACTGTATACCTGAATTACAGCGGCGGCCTAACCCATTGCGAGGCTCCGGGCGGCAGGTCTTTGCGAGGCCCTTTGTCCTTCATGAAAAGTATGGGAAAAGTGAGTGGGTCTGGTTGTTTAGTTTAGGTATTTGTCATGTTTGACGAGAAATGCTAAAGTTATGCAAATAAAGAACAGTTTTAAAATATTTTATATTAAAGGATTTACAAAATTAACAAATACAGAGACGATAAATTTTAAAACAGAGGTTTGCGGCTTTTCCTAAGACTAAAATCTTTAATTAGATCACAATAATCTAACGAATGAGCTACGTCATTTTCGATTGAAAGAATAGCAAGGGCTGAAAGCCGATCTCGTGTCATCGAATTTTATATTATTATTTGTATTATCTATACCGAATATTCGACACGGAAAGCAGTAAACGGCATCCTTTGTTTGTGAATAAATCATCCAACGCCTGTCAAGCTTTTCACCGTTAACCTTTAAGTATGGACGTCATTTTTTCTTTACACAACTGTGGACGTGGAGTCTCACAGGCTCCTATATGCACACACATTTTTTTTGGGAAATTGATGTTAGATCGTTTTAAAACTGATTGAATATTAAAGTTATGGTATTTAGCAATAAAATAATGTGTATAAAATAATATATTTATGTTTATAAAAAAATAAAAAATTTAAAAATCCAAAATTATGGCACTTTTTAGTCTAAATCTACTTAGATTACAATTTTAGATATTAAAACAGCCAAACTTATTCCTAGAACAAAATTAGTCTTTTTCGTCAAAATATAATATACTGAATATATACTGAAGTAGGTGTTTTATGTTTTTGGTTGCTCATACCAAAAACATAAAACACCTACTTCAGGGAACAAATATAAAAAATTTTGACAACCATCTAATAACGTATATTTATTGGCAGTCAGTGCAAAAAGTTCTAGAACATAGGTTTGTTGTACAGAACACAAACATGAGTAGTCCATCCTGTGTTTTTTCGCGGGACAGATTCTACATTTGTCACTCTCATGATTTTGTGTCAGTTCGGACTTCAATATAAAAATCTTCAATATTCTTTTCATTGTCAGACTGATTCAAAGCTAACAACAACTCAATCACTTCTTGTTCGAAAGAAGGTTCTGCTGTACGATTTTTTTTTCTCTCAGGGCCCTGAACAGAACTCGTTGATGGTCGTTTTGATTTAGAACTACCGGCTTCATTATTTTTTTTTGACATTTTGTACTACAAAATCTGAAAAAATATTATCGCCCTTATAAAATACATCATAGGGCAACAAGGGACGTGTAGCCTGACAGGCTTCGGTCAATATTTGACGGTTATTACTCACGTAATATTCATCGGCAGAGGCAAACTCCTTCTTTGTTTGTAGTTTTACAACTGAATCAAAAGCTACTGAGCCGCTCAATCTCTAGGAGTGGGGGGAACTAGGTGAAACTAACAGAACGCAAACATCGTGTAGCCTGTGAGACTCCACGTCCATACTTAAAGGTTAACTAATATCTTATTATAATGATATTCGCTGAATCGCCTCCCATTTTCATTTACGGGAAATAAATCAACTTTAGCCCGGTTTGGACCTTTTAATACAATCTCAGTTCGGTCTAAATCAGTAATTTCTTTGGGCCACAAACCGGGGTCATTTTGAAGATTCAGATTTTCCATTCCAACAGCCATGGATAGATTCGACATAGACTCGGGCTCAGATTCGTGTTCTTGACTGGATAGCGTCGATGGCGGCATCGGTGACCTAAGAGACAATGATGTAGTTAAATCATCATCATTCTCGCTGTTTTTAATTGATGACTGCGGCGGATTTTCAACTGGATCAGGATTAGAGTTACTTTTAGTCAGTATATGTTTTGTAGAGGTTTCTTGATCATCACTTTTAATATATTTATATAAAAATCCACGTAGATTTTCTTTTAGCTGCTTTTTTTTTGTTTAACGTGAGGGAAAATCCTCAGGCCCAACAGCCTGTGGTTGGTAGCCGCGGGGAAGCCCTCGGAAGGATGTCCCAGAACTCCCAACAGACCCACGGCCGCCACTGCGGCCTCGCCCAGGTGGTGGTTCGGGTGCTATCCCGCGTCTTTGGGGGGTTTCGGGTGTGATCCCGCTTCTAAGCGTGCGTGAATTGCTCACGTCACGCTGCCGTCATGGGCCTGCTTCTGTAAGGACGGTGAGCCGCCCTCTAACCGTCCTCAGGCCCCCGGTCATGGTGGCTCTCGCTCCCGGTCCTCGGCGAAGACACGTCGGCGGCGCCCAGGCCGCCGACTGCGGAACTCGGGTGGGAGAGTTCTCTCCCGTACCCGTCCCGCCGCCTTCTTCACGAGCATGACCTGCTCGCAGAAAGAGGCGGCCGGTCCCACTTACTCCCGCTGGAGAGCATGGCTCGCACCATGGTCTCGAGCGAGAGAGTGTCCACGCCCAGACCCACTACGAGGACCTGGCGCTGTTGCGCCCACGCCGTGCACTCCACCAGCGTGTGGAGCGCCGTGTCATCGCTGCGGTCTTCGCAGTGCTGACACTCAGCCGTGGTTTCCCGGTGTTTTCGCCACAGATACCTACCGAAGCTACCGTGCCCGGCAAGCATCTGTGTCAACCGGTAGGAGAGAGCACCGTGTCTCCGCTCCAGCCACTCGTCCATGACCGGTCTGACGGCCGCGATTGTGGCGAATCCCCCCTTTGGTTGCTCAAGTCGCACCTTCCATGTCTCCACGGTTTCCTGTTGGAGTAGGGACCGCTGGGCCTCGATTTCTCGATAAGCGGGCCTTTGGCCCCGCTCCAGCGCCTCTTTGTGCCATCTGAACAGTGACGCAAGGGCTCTCGCTTCCAGGTCCCATGGAGGGGTCCCGGCTTGGAGACATGCCGCCTCACCGGAGATCGTGCGGTATCCCCTTATCACCCTGATGGCCATCGCTCTCTGCGGGCTCAGCAATCTACCCACATTGCTGGCCGTCAGGGTTTTCTTTTAGCTGCTTTCTTTTCATAGCTCGTTTCTTTTTTGAACTACCCGAGTCAAATTTTCTACCGGCATCACGATCACGCGAACTCATTTCGTAAATCTTGTTTTGTATCGCACAAATAGTACTTACAGTTAGAAATATTTTTAACTATTATAGAGTTCTTTTACACTTTTTCAGTTTACTCAATACTTAAAATAATACTATATTTACACTCTTCCAGCTCACTCAGTACTTAAAAATACTAAAGAAAGTAATATTATTCAATAAAATTGAAAGATATGTAGGTACGGTGCAGTAACGACTTTGCAACTCATACTCGAACGAAATGAAACACGGGGATTCCCCGAGCGATAGAGACTAGCTAGCGCCACGGCAATTCTCGACCTTGTATGTACTAATACCGATTTTTTAAATTATGTTATGAAGGAAGGAATGAATTGGTATTATATTTTTTTAATTTGCTTGGGTTGTTGCGCGTCTCCGCGAGGCCCCTGCAAACGCGAGGCCCCGGGCGGTTGCCCCGATAGCCCCCCCCCTAAGGCCGCCCCTGCCTGAATAGACAAAGTCTCTCCTGTTGCATGCAACCAGGTAGGCACAAACTAAAATCATTCTAAAATTCCCTTACCAACGCAAGTTCTTCGCCGCAGATCGTAAGTATATCCCAGTTCGCATGATGGACTGTATGTCGGGTACCGAGGACGTGAAGGTCTGTATGGTGGCCGCCATGTTTGCGCCGGTACTGGAGAATATAAAAACATTTTAAACTAAAAATATCTTCGTAGCCTAAGTCAGCCATACTGTAACGTTGTGAAACAACGGGTGCAAATAGGGGTTTAACATTAGGGGTTTAAAATGAAAACTTAAGGGCCCCACTCACTAACAGTCCGCCTGCAGTCTCTGATCCTATCGGACGGCCTGCCGTCCTAGACCAATAGCGCCAACACACTAAAGCGATTTTTGCCTGCCGGCAAGGGCCTGCTGTCAGTCTTGCGACCACACACTAACAGTCGGGAGTCGGCAGTTTTCCACCGTACGATCGCCCGTCGGCCATGGTCTGATATCGGTTTGAGGGCCCATACACTACATACAGCAAATGGTCACCTATTTGCTATTCTACACAAATTATTTTGTAATGAATAAATGAATTATTATCACAAGTCAACATGTTATTACGTAGATTCATCGATCTGAAAGTAGGTAGATGGATATTTAATGAATAATATACCGTACCATAAATATTTTTATTCAAAATTTTTGACAAAACTATTATAATCTGGATAACAATAATAAATATATATTTAAATTTTATAATACATAATTTAAAAGTACGTAGGTACTTTTAATCTGTGTAAATTATAGATAGGTATAAGATATATAGGGTTATCCCTCTAGATAGCTACCTACCAAAAAGCGTATTTAGCATTTTCATATAAGAGTAAAATCAAAATTACCTTTTATCGATCTTTACTGAATGTGCTTTTAAGATTTTTTTTTTCACATTGTCAATTGTTGCTGAAGGTATTGTGGTTTGATAATATGCTAATAATTTGTTTTAAGCATCCTTCGTTCTTCCTTCAATCGTTTATTGTGATGACAATCATCCTTCACCTTCCATAGACATGGGAAACTTCTATATAACTCAATAAACGTAGATACAAATTGAGGTTTGCTGTCCATTTTGACGGTAAAATTAAACAAGTCGAAAAACTTAAAACTGTCGGCCTGCAACTGATACAAGACGTCGGTCGACAGGCCGCCGGCCGGCTACCTGCTAATGTGTGGTCAATCGCGCGCCAGGCTTTAAACTGTCCGGCCGATATCTGTAGGCGCTGAACGGAATCGTCCAGCGGCCACACACTATCAGTTCGTATTAGTCGTCCGTCCAAAACCTTCAACAGAACTGTTAGTGTGTGGGCTATTGCGATTAACTGACAGATTGATATCGTCCGGTAAACTGTTAGTGAGTGGGGCCCTTTAGATCAATAAATGAAAGCGCCATCTACCGAGTAAGGGTCGCAACGACGGAAGCCATAGTCATATAGGCGGTCTTGACGATTGAGTAGTTTCGAGTAGTGCCACTAGAGGCGCTATTTCATTAATATATAAAGCGTTGCGTCAAAGGCAGGAGACCGCCAGATTAATATTTAAAATAGCTCACGGACGTATAAGCACAGTATAAATATATGTTTAACCAGTATTGTAGCTCCCTACAAACGGACGAAGCGCAAGCTATACCTACGATTCTCGTTTTCGGCATGCCTTTCAGCAAGCAAGCAGCGTCCGCAGTCGCGATTGTGCCGAGTAGACGAATGGAAGGTGTGTCGTTTTTTAAATAGTAACCGCGCGTGTTTTATTTACTAAAAATATTTAATATGACAACTAGAGTCTATTGTGCTTGTTTTGGTTGCATGAATTCGTCAATAACGCACCCAGAGATAACGTTTTTTAGATTACCTGGAAACTCCGAAAGGTAAGACTATAAATTGATTTTACTTAAGTACTAATTGGTACTATACCACTAGTTGACTAAAGTTAAACAAAGTGATTGACACGAGTGAACTAGGTTGTTACATGAAGTAGGTATGTTTGTGTTTAAAACTAGACTTGTGCTTGCTCAGTTAGTGAACGGTGCGATCCAATATAGTACAATATCCAAAAAAAAACTAGTTCAGAACTCTAGTACGTGTAGGTAGTACATTTAGTTCCGTTGTCAGTTCGTAGTTATTTAGTTGAGAGCAATGATTTAGGTATGTTTCAAGAGTATTCATTTCTTTGTGGATGACCGATGTTACAGTACACTTAGCACCGTATGACTGCCTCTGTGGCGCGGTCGGTATTGATACCGTCTGCGGCGCTGGAGGTCGTGGGTTCGATTCCCACCCGAGACAAATATTTGTGGGACCCATAAATGTTTGTCTCAAGAGTCTGGTTGTTTCTATGTATAATATGTATGTATTTAAAAAGTATATTAGTATTAATATCCGTGGTCTGATACCCATAACACAAGCAGGTTATTCCTAGCTTACTTTGGGATCAGATAGCGTTGTGTGAAAATGCCCGTGATTATTTATTTATTTATAAAAAAATAATATAGCATTTTTGTTACCTTTGATTTTTATTACACGCATAGAGACAAATATGAACTTCCAAAGTTTAACACAACTTGACAATGTACGAAAAGTACTAGTGTACTAGAGACTGACTAGTACTTTCAAATCGAAAAATAGTTTTAATTTTGTAAATCAAAAATTTAACGCAATGAATATAAAGACTAGAATTCCGTGATTCTATCACTGACGAAACATGTGGTGAGCCGATTATTATTGTCTACGCCGTTTTCAAATTTCTACACCCGTCTCACTCAATCGTTAGTAGCGCTGCGCCGCGCCGTCACGCCGCCACCCCGCGCCGCCAGCCGTTGCGGGGATATTATATTATTACTCACGAAGTATTTTTTTGTTTAAATAAAAATGGTACATATTTACTCGAAATGAAAGCCGGTTGTCAGTAAAACAACAATCCTTAATACAAATTGATAAATACAAAGGCCTTGTGGGCGGATTGAAAAAATCAACTGCATTAGGCTCACTATCTATTACGCGTACGTAACACTATAAGGTAAAATGTGGGCGTATACTATGCCTCTGCCTACACCTTCAGGGATAAAGGCGTGACTATATGAATGTATGTATGTACATATTTACAATCGCAATACTAAATAGAAAGTCAAAGTAGGCACATATTATTAAAATGCTGTAGGTGGGCAGCCCTATCGCATGCTTACGTACCGCGCGGCTGTAGGCATTTATTTCTAAAATCCGGCCGAGTCAAACTACAGTATACAGTGGTATAAGTGTCATTGGAAATTGTGAGAAATACAAAAGTTTGAAAATCATCGTTTATATCATCGTAAATATCATCGTAAATATTTGTCAAGTATAAGGAGCAAATAGCTCTAGACAGAAGACCCCATCATTGGGGTCCACCCTACGGGTTCAAGAGATCCACCTTACGGGTTGTGAAAGTACACCCTTCGGGTTCTACGAGAGAAGCAATCCACCCTGCGGGTTGAGAACACCGTGCCAGCCAAAGTTGTGGACGGCACGGCTACGTCACGGACTGCCTCAGACTTCAGAACCACCAAGATAAGTCGAACCCTGCGAAGGCCTTCGGAAACCGTAATTGCTGCCCGAAATTACCACGACCCCGAGTTCTTTCCTTATATTTAAATAAATTATTACTTTCAAATTCTAAACGTCACCTCTTCTCATTTCTCTCTTCTTCCTGAAAGCCATCAGCTTTTCAGTGGCGCCCATATCGTGGTTTCGGGTAGCGAGAAAGCGATTTCCGACGGGAGTCGGAAAGTCATAATTATAAGATATTTTAATCTGTGTAAAATAGTCTTAAGAGTGCCCGTTAGCGGGGTAGTTTCCCTCCAAATTATCATAACTACCCAGGAATTTGGCTCTCCTGACCTCTGCTGCCAACTTGTTCTTTCCGGCTTATTTTGTGTGTTTTTTTTAGTGATTTTAGACAGATTTCGGCATAAACAAGAACAAGGCAAAATTTGAATTTTTTTCTCAACGTAAATTGTAATTTTTCAAAATTTTAACGGTCCCCAATTTATTTTTCACACCCTCACATATTTATTTTATGGTGGAAAAATTTTAAGTAAATTTAAAGTAAAAGTTTTTTTTGTTTTGTTCCAATTTTAAATAGTACTTTGTTAAAGTCTGAAGTAAAACTTCTCATTTGAAACGCTTACATTAATTGTAGTAAGTGAGTTAATTGCCTATATTCATCGTAAAAAGTAGTCAAAGGATATCACCACCACAATTTTTATTTTTTTACGGCGTCAAACCGCCTCATTTTGTGTATTATTTTGTTGTATTTCCTATATGTGAATTTACAGCGAGACCAACAGCCGATAATCACACTTCTGGGTAACAATCCCTATTGAAATTTCACTCTGAGTAAACGGTAGAACAAAGATTTTACGAATTTCACTTCACGTAAATTTTAAAAGATTCATAATTGTTTCACTTGTCGAATTACGTCGAATTCTGTTACACTGAAATACAACTGTAAAAAAAAAAACATTCCAAACGTAGATCACGCAGTGAATACATTCTTGCCAAAAAACAATGGTAAACTATTAACTTTGATTCGTGTTCTGAATAAACAACGGCAGATGTTGCTTTCACAACGTTTATGAGTAAGTTGAATTACTAGCTCGATAGTAGAAGAAATTTTTTTTTTCCATATAAACTGTGGGTGGAAGTGAATATAATACACTCCGGACACCAACAGTCTCATACAAAACATTTCCAGAAGCGTCCAAGTACGAATCGGTTTTTCAAACAATTCGAAATATTCAAGGGTTCCGTAGTGGTAAGGAACAATTTACATAAAAAGTTAGTTACTACGATACAGTTTATTTCCAGAACCATCCAAGTGCGAATCGTGTTGACACAGTTCGAAATATTTAAGGGTTCCGTAGTAGTAAGCAACTATCTAAAAAAAAAAAAATAGTTGGTACGAGTTAATATACAATTAACTCTTAGAACGTTCGTGGGAATAGTTACATTTCAATAAAAATAATAGTAGTGTCGAAAATTGCATTATTCGAGTAAAACTGTAAAACATTTAGTTAATTTCATCAACCCATCATCACACACTTCACTTTCACCACTCACTGCTTCGGATTAGATTACATTTAAACACAGACAGACAGACAGACAATTAATTTCTAGAAGGGTCCAATCTATTAATTGAGTGAAGGAACCCTAAAAGGTAATAGTTCCAAACTTAAGTATTTCCTAAAGCAAATACTAAGTTTTATAAAGGTTCAATTTATAATTCGGTTCACCGAACCCTAAAAGTAGAATTTATTTTTTCGTTATTCTGCGGGTGTATCGAAAAATATTCACATTCCTTAACATTCAAGAACGTAAACAGACAACGATAAGGGCCGTCGTTCACTACAACAGAATTCGTTAGCGAATATAGCGAACATTCGTTGTTTACATGAAATTAACTTTTCATATAAAATAAGTAGCAGATAAATACACTATACATTGGTAAATAATCATCATCACTAAAGATTCCCGGCAATAGTAATTGAAATAGTCAGTACAATGGCATTCAAATCAAATTTCACATCACTTCCAAAGGCGGAACTTGCATATGAAGTTAAGATCCGGGGAGAGGAACCTGGTTCAACGGTGGCAGCCCTCAGGCAACAAATTAAAAAATTAAAGTTAACCACGGACGAAGAGGACTTACAGGTCTCCCCTTTAGAATTGGAGGAAGACTTAGTAGGATTGTATTCCTCGCTGGCCGTGTTGGAGAAGAACGTGGCGTCCCTTCAGGACAAATACATACTAGCATTATTGACTAGCTCCAAAGCCTTATGTGCTCACATGGAGTCTAGGTTCGCTAGAATCATTCCCCCAGAGGAATCAGATCTAAAAGAAAGATACGACGACTTTCATCTCACTTTCAAAACTACTAACAAGAGATTGAAAGCCATATCCGAAAGTCATTCGCATGCATCAAACACCAGCGAATTTGATGATGCGGACGAGAGCATTGCTGCCCCTACCAATGAAGCGCAGGAGGCAGACACCCTCGCGGACATTAAAGAGAAAGCAAATAGCAACAACCTGAAAGAGAGTCACTTTCTAAATCTTCCCGTAATATATGAGCGATGCTTTCTTACGGAGCTTTCCAAATTTAAATACGACGGGAATTCGGAGGTACATTCTTTCATTGAGCGGGTGGAGGATTTTAGGCAGGCTCGAGAAATCGACGACAAGAGATTGTTAACAGCAGCCTCTGAACTATTCACAGGCAATGCTAGGCATTGGTACCGCAGTAATCGCGATAAATTTGCGTGCTGGCAAGATCTAACGAATGCGCTAATACAGGATTTCGGAGTCAGCAACTACGAATACCGCCTATGGCAAGAAATTCGACAACGCACTCAGGGAAACGGAGAAGGAATAGTGGTATACCTGGCCATCATGGATGGAATGTTTGCTCGTCTAAGCAACAAGGTGTCGGAAACGGAAAAACTACACATTATCTTACACAACATCAGACCCGTCTACGACAACATCCTAGCAACCAATGGAGACATAGTCTCGTTGGAACAAGTAAAAAACTTATGCAAAAAACATGAGGACATGGTGGCACGCAGAGCGTTCTTTACAGAGCCTCCAACAGCATCTGAAGGGATGGTAGCAGCGGAATTCGCATTTACAAATAGAAGGACCGCGAGCAAAACCTCAACATCTACAAGGCAAAGTTACAACAACTTCAACAGAAACGGCAGTAACTTCCCAAGCAGCAGAACTGCGAACAATGCCTACGGGAACAGTAACACTTACAGCACAGGTTACAGCCGCGACAGTCGTAACTTCAGATCGCAAAACACTGTGGCGGCGACAACATCGGACGACACACGGCCATGTTCGAAGTGTGGTTCCAGGTATCATTTGACTATGGCATGCCGAAATACGAATGAGTCGTATGGTTACAAAGGTGGGACAAAAGAAGTTAGGTCTACAAGATGCAAAAACGAAATTACAAGTCAGAAGGAATCTTCTATACTCTCCCCATTACCTACAAATGACCCCAGGCCTTACGCCAAAATAACAATTATGTCAAACCCACAGTTAGAAGCATATGGATTGTTGGACACAGGAGCCGCAATCACAATTTTAGGTAACAACTCGCACAGAGTGTTACAAAATTTAGGATATAAGATAGAGGAAAACATAAGTACAACGCGTTGTACTTATGTTTACAACGGTTACAACGGCCGGCGGACACACAACCGTGGTACAAGGAAAGGTAAAATTACCCATCAAATTCGAAGACAGAACTCACATAATTACGGCGTATATAGTGCCTAACATAACCACAAACCTAATTTTAGGTATAGATTTCTGGCTCAGATTTAACCTATGTCCCAAATACTTCGGACATATACCGATATTAGTGGACGATGACCCTAAATTGTCATTAATATCCGAAGAGCAAAACAAACTGTATGACTGGCGTAGCCTCAGGCAACAACAACGCTTAATAGCAGAAAAAATGATATCGAAATGTGCTGAAATATCATATGAGAAAGTAGGGCTAGGCAGAACTCATTTAATAGAACACACCATAGATACGGGAGACAGCAAGCCAATCAAACAACGAACCTATAGAATGTCCCCTGAAAAAACGCGAATAGTATCAGAACAAGTCGACGAGATGCTAAAGGCTGACGTCATCGAGCCTAGTCAGAGCCCTTGGTCAAGCCCCGTACTAATCGTGAATAAAAAAGACGGCAAGCCCCGTTTCTGCCTAGACAGTCGCAAGCTCAATGCAGTCACAAAAAAGGACGCATACAGCCTGCCATACATATCAGAGATATTAGACAACTTAAGAGAAGTGAAGTATCTAACAACACTGGATCTCTCCAAAGCCTTCTGGCAAATTCCTTTATCACCAAAAGACCGGGAAAAAACAGCCTTCTTCATCCCAGGACGAGGAGCATACCATTACAAGGTTTTACCATTTGGACTAAGCAACTCAAGCAGCTCACAACAAAGACTAATGGACAATCTATTTGGGCCACAGTTTCAAAACAAGGTGTTCTGCTACATAGATGACATAGTGATAGCGTCATCTACATTCGAAGAACATGTGTCACTCATTTCAAGAGTTCAACAAATATTAAAAAGGGCAAATCTAACCATCAATCTGGAGAAATCTAACTTCTTCAAGGACAGGCTAAAGTTCCTGGGGTACATTGTGGATGGTCTGGGTCTCAGAACAGATCCGGAGAAAGTCAACTCAATCTTGAAATTCCCGGTACCAACAACAAAGAAGGACGTTAAGAGGTTCTTAGGCACTGCGTCATGGTACAGACGGTTTATACCCAACTTCAGTACGATTGCTGCACCTCTTAACAAACTCACTACAACAAAGAAAGGAGCCCCGGCTTTTCATTGGAACACAGAGGCGGAAAGGGCGTTCATGGAATTAAAAGCACATTTAATAAAAAGCCCGGTACTCAAATGTCCAAAATACGACGAACCATTTCAGGTACATACAGACGCAAGCAACTTTGGCATTGGTGCCATGTTAACACAACTACACGAGGGAGTAGAACACCCAATAGCATACATGAGTCGGTCACTGAGCGGTCCGGAAAAGAATTATAGTGTAACAGAACGAGAATGCTTGGCGGTGATAGCCGCATTAGAACATTGGAGATGCTACCTAGACAATGGTCACAAATTCACGGTGTATACTGACCATTCGGCACTAAAATGGTTCATTTCTTTAAACAATCCAACCGGCCGGTTAGCTCGTTGGGGCATACGGCTTAGCTGCTTCAACTTCGAGTTAAAGCACAGGAAGGGCAAAGACAACATAATACCAGACGCATTGTCACGAGCTGTACCAGTATCTACCATATCCACGAAACAATGCAAAGTCACCGACAGCAAGGACGAATGGTTCATTAAAATATGCAACGGCGTGACTAGCTTACCGCAGGCATACCCCAACTTCAAAATAGAGAACGACGTACTATACAGACGAACTGACATAAAGGACTTTGTAAACAATGAGTTCGAGTGGAAAACGGTAGTACCACCCGAAGCGAGAGACGCAGTATTTCGAGAAAACCATGACTCACCTACAGCCGGACACTTCGGTATTTTTAAAACATACCATAAAATAAAGTTACGGTATTACTGGCCGGGGCTATATAAGGACACGGTAAGCTATGTGTCATCTTGTGAAAAGTGCAAAGCACACAAACATGACACTCAAGCATCCATAGGTAAGATGGGCCGTCCCAAACAATGCTCTCGCCCGTTTCAGACAATTTCGACTGATCTAGTAGGACCCTTACCGGTCTCTAAAAAACAACACGTATACATTCTCGTCGTCACGTGTTGTTTCTCTAAATATTGTTTAATCTTCCCACTACGCAGAGCTACCGCAGAACCAATAGCCAAAATACTAGAGGACAATGTTTTCATGGTGCACGGCATACCACAAACGGTATTAATGGATAACGGTGTCCAATTCATAAGCAAAGAGTTGAACACATTATTTACGAAATATAAAATTCCCAACATCAACTTCACACCTAAATACACACCACAAGTAAATACCGTAGAACGGTACAATAAAACTATAATGACAGCCATATCAATATTTACCAATAATGACCATCGATCATGGGACATACATATCCCAAAAATCCAATTTGCGATCAACAACTCGATCAACGCTTCCACCGGTTACACACCAGCATATTTGGTTCATGGTAGGGAATTGGTAACATGCGGGTCACATTACTTACAAAATGATGACCCAAGTGAACTTAACCTATTGCCTAGAAACATATACCCGGAGAACCTAGGATATCTCGCAGAGGTGTTCAACACAGTACAAGAGAACCTCTGGCGTAGCCATCTAAAGTACGCACACCATTACAACACGAGACACCGACACGCACAATTCGAAGTAGGCGACATAGTGTGGAAAAAATGCTATTTCCAAAGTGATAAAGACGCATACTTTTCTAAAAAACTGGCCCCCAAATTTATCAAATGTAGGGTAAAGGAAAAGTTATCAAATTTGGTCTATATCCTGGAAGATATGACAGGAACAAATCTGGGAAGTTGGCACGTCAAAGACATAAAACAACATTCGGTATCGTCCATTGCATCGGTGAGACGAATAACATAAACATTCCTCAACTATGCGGGTACGAATGCAGATAACGGTAAAGGCCGCAACACACTGCGCTAAGACGCGTTTGTTAATAGTTTATATAGTACATCAGTACAGTTACACAATAGTGTTTTTGATAATTAAACTTTTGAAAAATATAAGGGGGTTAGCACACCGTCATAGAATATTAATACTTAGGTGGCACATATAGGTACCACATTTCGTGTCATGTTACACGCATACATATGATCATACGGAAGTTTCACAACTACAATTACATAATAATTAAGTAGTATATAGTCATCACATATTCATCACAATTATCTTCACACACTATTCCAAACACTTCATAAGCAGTTTTTTTTGTTTGTTTGTTTACATAGTGACATTTGAACTTCATGTTGTGTGACTCCCAAAGGCGGAAGTAGGAGTCAAACTGGTTACAGGCGAGTCACTTTCGTAAATTAGAGAAAGTGACTCAAAGGTCCTAAGTTTTGGTTCCCGACCAAAGCTGACGGGTTATTATATAGCATGGAATGTAGTGTGACACTGGCCTTAGATGCAACGATAAATAACACGTTTACATCAACACGATTACGTCAGCAGCTTACGCGCAAACAAAACAAAACTTGCACAGGGGAGATTTCATACGTACATACATACATATTATTTATTTAAGCACGCACAGACATTTTACACTGCCATGGTGGCATACAAGGGTACCATATTTTTTTTGGAGATTTGGCATAATGGCCAGAGAACGTTTATCTTCGTTATTTATTAGGGTTGACATAATAGTCATAGTCAACATTCTTCTACTAAAGTTGCGAACAAGCACTTAGCTTTGTTATTGCTACTAAGATTGCGAATAAGCACTCGTTTTTTTTTATTTTATTTTGTTAAAGGGCTAAAATAGCCTAGTAATTAGTTAGGGACACTACACACTACACACTACACACGACTTACAAAGAACGACATATAAAAACGTGACAAACACAGGCCGTGTTCGTCATGGGGACATAGGGGTCAATTAGCATCACGGAGGATTCTGCGAGTAAATTATTTCTATCACTTTTCTGTTTCTTGGTTTAGTTGGGAGTTTTCTGTTAGCTGGAAGCATGGGTCTATCCCTAACAGAGTTCGTCGGTTACTGTTAGTTGGCAGCATGGTCGTGCCCTAACAGATTAATGGTGTAGGTTTATTACTGTTTCGAGGAAGCATGAGGCTTACCCGAACAGAATTATGGTGGACTGTTATTTGGCAGCATTTGTCTTGCCCTAACAGTCGTAGGTGTAGATCACCGTTATCTTTAATTTCGTCATATGGCTACTCCTACCACTCGGAAGCCAGAGGCTTGCCCTGGGGGATAGTCCATCCTATGAGTCGGAAGTGTTACACGAGCCCTAGTAGGATGTTCTTCTCTGGGACGGTTGTATAAATCCCAGCCTTCAGCAAAAAGCCTTATTATACACACCCCACTTTCAGGCGGTGCGTATTACCTGAACCTTCAGCCCAAAGCCTCAAATACGTCTTTTCTCTTTCTGTCCTATAAGATCCTTCAGAATCACCTAAATACATCCTGCGAGTTGGCTTCATTAAGGTTAAGGCCGACTCTTCGCTACACCCAGCATCACCTCATTCACACATCGAACGACGTACTATACAGACGAACTGACATAAAGGACTTTGTAAACAATGAGTTCGAGTGGAAAACGGTAGTACCACCCGAAGCGAGAGACGCAGTATTTCGAGAAAACCATGACTCACCTACAGCCGGACACTTCGGTATTTTTAAAACATACCATAAAATAAAGTTACGGTATTACTGGCCGGGGCTATATAAGGACACGGTAAGCTATGTGTCATCTTGTGAAAAGTGCAAAGCACACAAACATGACACTCAAGCATCCATAGGTAAGATGGGCCGTCCCAAACAATGCTCTCGCCCGTTTCAGACAATTTCGACTGATCTAGTAGGACCCTTACCGGTCTCTAAAAAACAACACGTATACATTCTCGTCGTCACGTGTTGTTTCTCTAAATATTGTTTAATCTTCCCACTACGCAGAGCTACCGCAGAACCAATAGCCAAAATACTAGAGGACAATGTTTTCATGGTGCACGGCATACCACAAACGGTATTAATGGATAACGGTGTCCAATTCATAAGCAAAGAGTTGAACACATTATTTACGAAATATAAAATTCCCAACATCAACTTCACACCTAAATACACACCACAAGTAAATACCGTAGAACGGTACAATAAAACTATAATGACAGCCATATCAATATTTACCAATAATGACCATCGATCATGGGACATACATATCCCAAAAATCCAATTTGCGATCAACAACTCGATCAACGCTTCCACCGGTTACACACCAGCATATTTGGTTCATGGTAGGGAATTGGTAACATGCGGGTCACATTACTTACAAAATGATGACCCAAGTGAACTTAACCTATTGCCTAGAAACATATACGCGGAGAACCTAGGATATCTCGCAGAGGTGTTCAACACAGTACAAGAGAACCTCTGGCGTAGCCATCTAAAGTACGCACACCATTACAACACGAGACACCGACACGCACAATTCGAAGTAGGCGACATAGTGTGGAAAAAATGCTATTTCCAAAGTGATAAAGACGCATACTTTTCTAAAAAACTGGCCCCCAAATTTATCAAATGTAGGGTAAAGGAAAAGTTATCAAATTTGGTCTATATCCTGGAAGATATGACAGGAACAAATCTGGGAAGTTGGCACGTCAAAGACATAAAACAACATTCGGTATCGTCCATTGCATCGGTGAGACGAATAACATAAACATTCCTCAACTATGCGGGTACGAATGCAGATAACGGTAAAGGCCGCAACACACTGCGCTAAGACGCGTTTGTTAATAGTTTATATAGTACATCAGTACAGTTACACAATAGTGTTTTTGATAATTAAACTTTTGAAAAATATAAGGGGGTTAGCACACCGTCATAGAATATTAATACTTAGGTGGCACATATAGGTACCACATTTCGTGTCATGTTACACGCATACATATGATCATACGGAAGTTTCACAACTACAATTACATAATAATTACAGTTTTTTTTGTTTGTTTGTTTACATAGTGACATTTGAACTTCATGTTGTGTGACTCCCAAAGGCGGAAGTAGGAGTCAAACTGGTTACAGGCGAGTCACTTTCGTAAATTAGAGAAAGTGACTCAAAGGTCCTAAGTTTTGGTTCCCGACCAAAGCTGACGGGTTATTATATAGCATGGAATGTAGTGTGACACTGGCCTTAGATGCAACGATAAATAACACGTTTACATCAACACGATTACGTCAGCAGCTTACGCGCAAACAAAACAAAACTTGCACAGGGGAGATTTCATACGTACATACATACATATTATTTATTTAAGCACGCACAGACATTTTACACTGCCATGGTGGCATACAAGGGTACCATATTTTTTTTGGAGATTTGGCATAATGGCCAGAGAACGTTTATCTTCGTTATTTATTAGGGTTGACATAATAGTCATAGTCAACATTCTTCTACTAAAGTTGCGAACAAGCACTTAGCTTTGTTATTGCTACTAAGATTGCGAATAAGCACTCGTTTTTTTTTATTTTATTTTGTTAAAGGGCTAAAATAGCCTAGTAATTAGTTAGGGACACTACACACTACACACTACACACGACTTACAAAGAACGACATATAAAAACGTGACAAACACAGGCCGTGTTCGTCATGGGGACATAGGGGTCAATTAGCATCACGGAGGATTCTGCGAGTAAATTATTTCTATCACTTTTCTGTTTCTTGGTTTAGTTGGGAGTTTTCTGTTAGCTGGAAGCATGGGTCTATCCCTAACAGAGTTCGTCGGTTACTGTTAGTTGGCAGCATGGTCGTGCCCTAACAGATTAATGGTGTAGGTTTATTACTGTTTCGAGGAAGCATGAGGCTTACCCGAACAGAATTATGGTGGACTGTTATTTGGCAGCATTTGTCTTGCCCTAACAGTCGTAGGTGTAGATCACCGTTATCTTTAATTTCGTCATATGGCTACTCCTACCACTCGGAAGCCAGAGGCTTGCCCTGGGGGATAGTCCATCCTATGAGTCGGAAGTGTTACACGAGCCCTAGTAGGATGTTCTTCTCTGGGACGGTTGTATAAATCCCAGCCTTCAGCAAAAAGCCTTATTATACACACCCCACTTTCAGGCGGTGCGTATTACCTGAACCTTCAGCCCAAAGCCTCAAATACGTCTTTTCTCTTTCTGTCCTATAAGATCCTTCAGAATCACCTAAATACATCCTGCGAGTTGGCTTCATTAAGGTTAAGGCCGACTCTTCGCTACACCCAGCATCACCTCATTCACACAACACACTAACATACACACACACATAGACGAGTAGTAGGTATTATGTTAGGGGCGTTCGAGGACGAACGCAGCATTTGACGTGTTAGGGTACGTCAAACGCTCACCGGGGAGGGGGAGTATGTAACGTTGTGAAACAACGGGTGCAAATAGGGGTTTAACATTAGGGGTTTAAAATGAAAACTTAGATCAATAAATGAAAGCGCCATCTACCGAGTAAGGGTCGCAACGACGGAAGCCATAGTCATATAGGCGGTCTTGACGATTGAGTAGTTTCGAGTGGTGCCACTAGAGGCGCTATTTCATTAATATATAAAGCGTTGCGTCAAAGGCAGGAGACCGCCAGATTAATATTTAAAATAGCTCACGGACGTATAAGTGTCATTGGAAATTGTGAGAAATACAAAAGTTTGAAAATCATCGTTTATATTATCGTAAATATCATCGTAAATATTTGTCAAGTATAAGGAGCAAATAGCTCTAGACAGAAGACCCCATCATTGGGGTCCACCCTACGGGTTCAAGAGATCCACCTTACGGGTTGTGAAAGTACACCCTTCGGGTTCTACGAGAGAAGCAATCCACCCTGCGGGTTGAGAACACCGTGCCAGCCAAAGTTGTGGACGGCACGGCTACGTCACGGACTGCCTCAGACTTCAGAACCACCAAGATAAGTCGAACCCTGCGAAGGCCTTCGGAAACCGTAATTGCTGCCCGAAATTACCACGACCCCGAGTTCTTTCCTTATATTTAAATAAATTATTACTTTCAAATTCTAAACGTCACCTCTTCTCATTTCTCTCTTCTTCCTGAAAGCCATCAGCTTTTCAATACCTTTAAATAGATTATGGGTAAAGCTGGATTTAGTTGGGTCATGTCGAAAAGATGTGTGGCCAGTTTTGTACACTACAGTACAGCAAATCAGCCCCTTACAATGATTGAGAGTCAATGTACGGCAGAGAACTGAGATGCTTGATTTGATTGGTATAAATTTGCTTCCAACAATGTCGACAAAAGTCAAAATAATAATAACCGGCCAATCCAAGCAAAACTAAGACTTATTTGAAAACACTTTGGTTACAGAAAGGAAAAGAGAAAGTGCGAAATAAATATAATATTAAGCTCACATTATTTACCATCTCTTTCAGTAGTCGTAGAAGTCGTACTGGTAGTTGAAGTAGTCGTACTACTTGTAGTACTGCTAGTCGTTGTTCTAGGCGTTGTGTTGATGGTAGTAGGTGAAGTGTTTACAGTGCTAGGTGAAGGGAGGGGGATACACCAGCCAGACGCATCCTTTCTGAATCCAGGCACGCACTGGCAGATGTAGCCTCCTGGTCGGTTAACGCATATTTCAAGGTTTCGACACGCGTGTTGGCCAGTTGCGCATTCATCGTCATCTGAAAATCATGGGGAAATTTTTAATGCACCTACTCTGAGGATCAGGTGAATTAAAGGCAGAAATAGAGTTCAAAGCCGAAGAGTATTTAGAGTAAAATAACCCCTAGCAGTCAGTTGACTATAAGACCTCTCACTCCGAACTGCCGATTTTGTACTACAGATTTGAAAATCTTACTTCCTACAAATATCATAAATGTGAAAGTTTGTGAAGATGTTTGGATGTTTGTTACTCAATCACGCTCTAACGGCTGAACGGATTGGGCTGAAAATTGGTACAGGGATAGAGTATAGTCTGGAATAACACATAGACTACTTTTCATCCTGGAAATATGTTCCCGCGTGAATCAACTAGTGAATAATAAATCTGATTGTTGTATCACCCCGGGGATGACACCAATACTTCAGAATCAAAAAATACAGACGAATTGAGAACCTCCTCCTTTTTTGGAAGTCGGTTAAAAAGTGAAGTCTTACCAGGTCTTACTAATAAGGGTAGCGTAAGGTTTGACTAGACAGGATGCTCACTTCTCTATCATGTGAAGGAAAAAAAAGCAAGACAAATAAAAAGGATATTTGCTTACCAACGCAATTGCCTTCCTCATCTTTGACATAACCATCCAAGCAATGTACTTCATCAGGATTGAATTCTTCACCAATTGAATTCCCCTCTCCAATTTCATTCGTTCTTCCATCATCTGGCACTTCTGGAGTGACTTCTGACGTAGTACTCGTAGGTTTAGGTCCCGGTCTGGTAACTGAAGTGTCAGGCCTTGTAGGATCTATTCTCCTACCATAATTTGGCCTATGATGATAGTAATCAGGTCTACGTCTTGTTGAAGTGAGTCTTTCAGTGGTAGTACTTGTAGAAGATGTGGTAGTAACTGCGGGTCTTGGGTTGACAGGGTAAAGAGTGTAGTAAGGGTAATCTTGACTAGGCGGACGACGTGGTGTAGTCGGACTAACTGTCGTCGTAGTCGTAGTCGAAGTTGTAGTCGGTTTGGGAGTCGTCGTTGTAGTAGGTTTAAGAGTTGTGGTTGTAGTAGTTGGTCGAGGCGTAGTTGAAGTAGTCGTAGAAGTGGTAGTCGGTCTTTGTGTAGTTGTAGTACTTGAAGTAGTCGGTACTAGGTGTGGATAAGGGTCTGGGTAATTAGCTTCTGGAGTCGGGTTCTCATCGCTGTAAAAGTAAGAGGGAAAACTACATTATTCATTCAAAACTAGAACTAGAAATCAGCCTCATTTTCACAGACTTGCATACATACATATGTCACGCCTTTGATCCCCGAAGGGGTAGGCAAAGGCATATTATAGGCCCACACTTCACCTTTTAGATTTTTGTCCCACGTATTAAGTGGATATTTATTTATTTCAAACTTTAGCACAATGTACAAGGCGGACTTAATGCCTTGTTTATATGGATATATCAACATGGCAATATGGTCCACCACTTATTACGTGGCAGCAGGCAATACGTTCACTCAGGAGTCGCTATCTGCGCTGTCCAGGCGCTGGTAGTAACTGGGGCACCTATAAAGGCCTTAACGACTGCCATTTAACTGGCAACCGGGACCAACGGCTTAACGTGGTTTCCGAAGCACGGAAACGCTCGCAAATAAATGTGACAAGGTGATCACGTGGCGGTCACCCATCCATGACCGTTCATAGTATGTTGCCGAGCTGCAGAACACCGAGTCTGCGGGTCACGAATACTTCACACAAACATTAAAAATCAAACTTACTCAGTCTCATAATACTCGTATTCATACGACGCGGGGTTTACAGTGGTGGTGGTAGTACTGGTGGTGGGAGCTTGGCGGGTACACGTGAACGAGCCCAGCAGGTTCTGACAGTGCTGGCCGGGACCGCAGTTGTCCATCTTTAGGGCACACTCGTCCATATCTGGAAATATTTGTTTTGATTATTTCATGATAACGTAGGTTCATTCGGTACCATTTGGTTTTACACAGCGCTATCTGATCCTAAAGCAAGCAAGGACTTAATTTGCTTGTGTTATGAGTACTGGATAACGATATTAATAGCTTTTTTTTTTTTTTTTTTTTTTTAACGTGAGGGAAAATCCTCGTAGGATGCTATGCCGGACTCTTACCGACTAAAAAACCTCACGTAACGCCCAACAGCCTATGGTTGAGAGCCCCGGGTAAGCCCTCAGGAAGGATGTCCCGTGACTCCCAACAGACCTACGGCCGCCAATGCGGCCTCGCCCAGGGGGTGGTTCGGGTGCAATCCCGCGTCTATGGGGGGTTTCGGGTGTGACCCCGCTTCTAAGGGGGGGCGTGCGTGAGTGCTCACGTCACGCTGCCGTCATGGGCCTGCTTCTGTAAGGACGGTGAGCGGCCCTCCCACCGTCCTCAGACCCCCGGTCATGGAGGCCGATAGTCCTCGGCGAAGACACGTCGGCGGCGCCCGGGGCGCCGACTGCGGAACTCGGGTGGGAGAGTTCTCTCCCGCACCCGGCCCGCCGCCTCCTTCGCGAGCATGACCTGCTCGCAGAACGAGGCGGCGCAGTCCCACTTACTCCCGCTGGAGAGCATGGCTCGCACCATGGCCTCAAGCGAGAGGGTGTCCACGCCCAGACCCACTACGAGGACCTGTCGCTGTTGTGCCCACGCCGTGCACTCCACCAGCGTGTGGAGCGCCGTGTCATCGCTGCGGTCCTCGCAGTGCTGACATTCGGCCGTGGTTTCCCGGTGTTTTCGCCACAGATACCTACCGAAGCTACCGTGCCCGGCAAGCATCTGTGTCAACCGGTAGGAGAGAGCACCGTGTCTTCTCTCCAGCCACTCGTCCATGACCGGTCTGACGGCCGCGATTGTGGCGAATCCCCCCTTTGGTTGCTCAAGTCGCATCTTCCATGTCTCCAGGGTTTCCTGGTGGAGCAGGGTCCGCTGGGCCTCGATTTCTCGAGACGCAGGCCTTTGGCCCCGCTCCAGCGCCTCCTTGCGCCATCTGAACAGTGACGCAAGGGCTCTCGCTTCCAGGTCCCATGGAGGGGTCCCGGCTAGGAGACATGCCGCCTCACCGGAGATCGTGCGGTATCCTCTTATCACCCTGACGGCCATCACTCTCTGCGGGCTCATCAGTCTAGCCTCATTGCTGGCCGTCAGGGTCTCCGCCCATACGGGAGCCCCGTACAGGGCCATGCTTCGCACGATCCCAAGGTACAGCCTCCTGTAGGGAGCGTTGGGTCCCCTGATGTTGGGCATCAGCCGCGCGAGTGCGGCCGATGCTCCCCTCAGTTTTGGGACCAAACTTCGGAAATGGTGTCCGAAGTTCCACCGGCCATCGAGTACGAGCCCCAGATACTTCATCGAGGGTTCGATGCCGATGCTGACGCCCCCCACCTGTAGGCTGGATCCCGCAGGTGGCCCCATCCGAGGTCCGTGGAAGCACAGAGCCTCGGATTTGTGAAGGGCGACCTCAAGACCCAGCCGCCGAATCCGACCCACGACCTGAGCAACCCCTGCCGTGGCCTTAAGTGCTGCGGCACGGTGCGTTGCTCCCCGCGCCGTAACGAGGGTGTCGTCGGCGTAACATGTTACGCCGACCCCTCTGAGCAACGGACCACGCAGCACCCAGTCGTAACCGATGTTCCACAGGAGCGGCCCTAAAACCGATCCCTGTGGAACACCGCACGACACATCTCGCCGACCCGGCCCTAGCCAGCTCGGGTAAGTTATGGCTCTCTCGGAGAGATAAGCCCCGACAATTCGACGGAGGTAGGGAGGCACTCCATGATAGATAAGCGCCTCCCTGACGCAGCTCCAGGGCAAGGTGTTGAATGCGTTGGCGATGTCGAGAGACACCGCCACCACCACCTCACCCTGTGAGACTGCTTCCTCCGTCAGGCCTCTAATGCGCATGATCGCGTCCACGGTGGAGCGTCCCTGACGGAAGCCAAACTGGCTATCCGCCAGATCAGGCCCCACGCGTGTGAGGTGCCCGACGAGGCGTTGGGCAATAATGCGCTCAAAGAGCTTGCACACCTCGTCGAGCAACACGATCGGCCGGTACCCTGATGGGGAATTTGCCGGCCGCCCCGCCTTTCGAATCAAGACCAGGTTCCCTGTCTTCCAGACCTTGGGAAACTGGCCTTTCTCGAGGCATGCGCTAAAGAGCCCAATTAGTCGAGGCCCAAGCTCTTCGAGAGCCAGGACCCACGCTCGGCCTGGAATGCCGTCGGGTCCAGGGGCGGTGTTTCTGCGGGATTAAAGCCGCAGTACAGCCGCCCCTAACTCACCCTCGGTGACTACGGGCACGTCGTTCTCGCTGCCTTCCGCGTTGGGCGCCTGAGACGGAGCCATGCGCGGAGAAATATGTTCCTCCGCTCTCGACGGGAACAAGGAGTCCAGGACCTCCTCCAACCGCTCCGGCTGGAGACTCTGAGTCAGTGGGGGCGCCTTAGGGCGTAATTTGCCCCTTACCATAAGGTACGGGCGCCCCCACGGGTTCCGCTCCAGAGTCTCCATCAGCTCATCGCGGCCCAGCTTTTTGGACCGCTTGATGGCCGTCTGGAGGGCCCTCTTGGCCTCCTTGTACCCATCGTAGAGCTCCGTCTCTCGGGCTGCCGCATCGTCTGGGCGGCGATGCCTCCGGCGGAACCTGGTGTACCGGCGGCGCGCGGTAACGCACTCCGCGCGCAACTGCGCGATTTCCGGCGTCCACCAGTACACCTGTTTCCTCGCCGGTCTGGGCCTAGCCCTGGGCATCGCCGCATCGCAGATGTGCGACATGGCTCTCCCGAACCACTCCACCTCGGTATCAACATCGGCAGGCCTGTCCGCTGACGGAATCCAGGCCTGCACGATGGCCGCCTCCAGGAGAGCCTCCCGATCAAGGCGATGAAGTGCCCAACGCGGTTCCGGGGGATTCGCAATTGCTGGCGGCAGGTTTGGTGGAGGGGAGACGTCGAACCGAATATATCGGTGATCTGACAACGTCTCCTCCTCCTCCACCACGCGCCATCCCTGGACACGGCGGGCGAGCTCAGGGGTCGCAAACGAGACGTCTATGACCGAGCTGAGCCCCCGCCGCGTCCAGGTTGCGACATTCCCCCGGTTCAGGATGACTAGGCCACGTGTTGTGACCCAGTCCTCCAGTTTCCTCCCCCTGTCTCTGGTTTCCCGGGAGCCCCAAGCCTGCGACCAGGCATTGAAGTCTCCCAGGACCAGGACAGGGCGAGGCCGGCATGCAGCGAGGACGACGTCCAGCTCAGGGAGCCATAGCTCGAACTGATGCTGGTCGAGGCTCGGCGAGATGTAAACGGCCACAACAGCCACACCCTCGTATTCCGCCGCGACACAACCCGGACCCCTAGCGATGACCGCCAGGCGCGAGTCGTCCGCGCCGGTCCCCCCAAAAATAGTCGCCATGCCGTCCAGATCCACCGGGCTTCCCGGGTGAACCCAATACGGCTCGGCGACGACTGCGATGTTAATGGACCACTGCCTGATGCTCTGGTACAGAAGGTCCTGAGCACCAGTGCAGTGGTTCAAATTCACCTGCAGGATGCGGATATGGGTGTCCATTAATGGACGTCCATTTCCGCACCCTGCCGCGGGCGTGCCACCTCACTCTCAGCCCCCCGTGCGGACGGACGGGGCCTCGGCCTTGAGGCAGCGCAGGACTTGCTGCCCGCCCGGTGGTCGGCCTCCTTGCCCTCCGCCACGCATTTATAACACCGCGGCGGGGCGTCACAGGCAAGGGCCTTGTGACCGGGCTGACTACAGCGGAAGCACCGGTCGCCTACGGTGACTTCCGCCGCACACTGCACCCCCACATGCCCCACGACCAGGCACCTATAGCACCTGGCTTCGCGGGGCTGCAGGAGATGCACCTGCGCCCTCAAGAAGCCCCCAATAAGGAGGCTTCGTCCGTCCGCCACTTTCTGGGCCGCCGCGACGGGGCAGCTCACGACTGCCGACCCGTGACCGGTGGGGCCAAAGCGGATTTCGCCTGACCTCACCTGATCACGGGGACAGCCGCTCGCATCCACGACGGCGGAGATAAGCTCGTCCGTCGTGGCCGCGTCATCCAGACCCGAAATGCGCAGCGCGGCGCATTTGTTGGGTCTGGTCACGCAGACGTCGCCCGCATTCAGCGACTCCCGCAGCTTCGCCGCTAAGGCATCCGCTTTGGGGCCGCTGGTGGCGCCGGAGACCTCGAGGAGGCGTGCTCCGGTGCGCGTCACCTTGCACCGGAGACCTCCCTCTATCTCGAGGGCCTTGAGGTCAACTGAGGCTTTCGCCTGCCTCAGGACCTCGGCGTACCCCACGCCCTTCGCCTTGCCCTCCGTCGTCACCGTAATGACGACGGCAGTGGAGCGGGGAGCGCGGAGCCTCTTCGGCGCCTTCGTCGCGGCGGCCTATGCCGCCTTTGCCGCTTTAGCGGCGACTTTTGCCGCCTTCTTGGCGGCCTTCGCCGCCTTTTTGGCGGCCTTATTGGCCTTCTTCTTGGCTCCTACCACCTCCCAGACCCCCTCGTTCGAGGTAGTCTGGGGTGCAGCAGGAGCGCTGGCTGTTGGGGAAGCGGGGTTGCCACTTCCCCCAGATTTCGTCTTCTTGGGGGTGGAGGGGGCGGAGGCCCTCGGCTTGGGACCAGTCCCGTTGGGTGCAGCCGTCGTCGCGTATGACGCGCCGACGGGAGCCGCCAGCGGTGGGCGGTATGCCCGGTCCTCCAGGACGCCGAGGCGTCGCTCGATGGCCTCCAGCAGCTGGACCATCGAAGGTGTCGTCTTGGGTGGTGCACGGGGAGCGGGGGTTTTTACACCCCGAGCTTCCCCGGCCCCCTGGACCAGCTGCGTCAGCTTGTCAACCTCCTCCCGCATCAGCTGCTGCTGCTTACGGGAGTCGGCAAGCTCCGCCTCCAGGCCCGCAACCCGAGCCCGGAGCTTCCCCTCCTCCTTGGAGACACTCCTCTCGAGGAGCTCCTCCAACGCTTTGGCGGCGCCTGTGACCGCGTCCGCCACAACCTTCTTCTTACCGGCCACATTTTTGGCACCCTTTACGGCGCCAGAAATGCGGGCAAGAGCCGCCATGATTTCTTTAGCCGCCGGCACCTCCGTGACCTTCCCGCTTGGCAGCGGGGGCACAATCGCCGGCGGCTCTGCTGCTACTCTACCCCCTTTCGCTCTGTAGAGGTCGGTCTTCCGACCTCTACCCGCGGTGGTAGCCACAACCTTCCGAGGGAGATCCTCCTCACTTGTGGATGTTTCCGACCCAGGCCTACGGAACAGGCCTTCGCCGCTCGACCTGGGTCTCTTCCTTTTCACGTCGGCATGGTTACCCTCGATGGCACCCTCGGTTTCGGTACCCATGTCGACCGCCGACTCCATCTCCGAGCCAGCACGGGTTGACGCGACCTCCGCGTCACTGGGGGTGGTTTTAAGGCACACCCCTAAACTATGGTGACCCCTCCCATATACCACCAGGGATGAACCCTGGCGTGGGTCGCCATGCCGAGACATGGCAAGCGATTCCCCGGACACTGTCCGGGTGCGCTCCTGGGTAATAACTTCCGTTGTAATTTGCTCCATAGTGATTTTTTGTCGCGTTTTGCGTCCGCCGACGTAAGGGTGGAAGTGGGGAAGTTGGGAGAGGATGTGAGGATGGGAAGGGTGGGGAGGTGGGAGTGACGCCCTAGGCACTGAGTTCCCCCTAGCGATACATCAAATTGCCGGGCGTCAGAGCGTGAGATTTGGGGTAATTTTTTAAAGAGGTTTTCTTCCTCGCAACTCCAAAGAGCCACCGTGCCCGTCTGTTGCCAGACGGGGTTACGGCTCGGCCGAACGATGGTTCCTATGGAACCGTGTACTTCGCCACTGATCACTCAGTGGCGAAGTACTCGTCGCCCTGGGAGTTCTCCACTAAGTACGCTCTGCATAACAGAGCGCATGTGGAGAACTCCAAACCGGCCATAAAGGCCCCCCCTCCTTGGTGGACTATTGGCCGTGGGCGACGACGTGCGCCTCAGGTGAAGTCCACATCGTCGTCCACGTTACCAGGATGCACCACGTGGAGGTTGTCCTACCCAGCACCCCACGATATTAATAGCTAGGTTTTTTTTGTAAATATTTGGGGGTCTTATGTTGATCCTAAAGCAAGCAAGGACTTAATTTGCTTGTGTTATGAGTACTGGATAACGATATTAATAGCTAGGTTTTTTTTGTAAATATTTGGGGGTCTTATGTTGTGTATGCGTCTGGAAGATGCGGAGAGATAAATCAAAGATAGGTTGCGTGTTAATTTGGTCACTGTAATTTCCGGCAATATATGTATTATCAAATTCACAAACAAGTTACTACGCTAAGTGAAAAATCTTGGTATTTGTTTTTACTAGTTCTACGGATTCCATGCTGGGTTAAACCGAGTTAAACCTCACGCTCCCTACTTATCTGTCAAGCGCCGGGCACTCTTAACTCCTTGGAAGGATGTCCCAGGGCTGAAGGCCTTTTGGTGTTCAAATAAAGCTTACCAACACAAGAGCCAGAAGAGAAGTCAAGCTCGAAACCGCTTTTGCAGCGACATTCATGACCTCCGAACGTGTTGATACAGTTCTGGAACTGGTCGCAGAGATGTGTACCCTCGCGGCACTCATCGATATCTGAAAAGGAAATAATTTGGTATGAATGACGATTTGATTAGGTACTATGAATTAATCTAATAGAGAGACAAGTCGCTGGATAGAGCGGTAATTTATTGATCAGGCAGTGTTCCCTCTCCCCTTGAATCAGTTAAGGATAGGACAGAGGTTCAGCCGCTGTGACTCGTCATGTCGCATACTGGGGATTGTGGCCTCCCTCCAATTACCTATTACAATTTCAGAGCTTATATAGATAGATACTGAATTCCATCATCATCTCTTTTCGGTTACATAACAAAAATAATGTATAATCTCACCTTCGCAATTTGTTCCACCTGAACGCATTCTAGTTCCTTCTTGGCAGGTTTTGGTCCCCAGCCTGGAAAACAAACATTCAGGTAAATTGCCTTTAAACACGGCATAAACTCACCGCGAATACGCGGGACAAAACAAAACGGGGGATATGTGGGCGTCTTCTAAATCTCTGTCAGTCCCTTTGGCGAAAAAAGGTGTGAATATAGGTACTACTAGCTTTTGCCTGCGACTTCGTACGCTGCATTTATATGTGATTCTTTAGATTGATATAACTTTTTTATTTATAAACCGATTGATATGAAACAAACACTAAATGTGAAGTGGTGTAAACCGCAACGCAATAAAGAAAACCACATTGCAATAGGTTGAGCGGTTGCTGAGATTAGCGTGCACAAACGTACAGACAAACGGACAGTTACGATTTTATTATATGTATTGATTATACCAAATATGTGTTAAAACTAACTTGGGCAAAGTGCTAATCTTCGACTTGCAATCGTATGCTCCAGGTAGGTTGATGCAAACCTCGGAACGTTGGCAAACTTCCGAGCTTTCTTCACATTCATCGATATCTGTGGAAATAAAAAAATACGATTAGTGTACGAGCGATATGCTGAGTTGCTGGAGTAAATTTTGAGTACGATTTTTATATGGTGACATCTTAGATATTTAGGTTATTGACTATTGGTACTGTTATAGAGTCCTAGCGAGATTTTCGGGGCCCAAGTCAACTTCAGCTGCAAGTTTGCAACTGTTGACTTACGGATGAGGTCAGGGTGAAGAAAAAGAAGGACTCGAAGCAAAACCTTGTCAGGTTGGTACAATCAAGACTTAGTTTTGAATTTTCCCTCTACGCAATGGATACTTACTGGCTATTACCACAGCCTACAGATCATAGATAGGGTTTCTCTTTATTCTGTGCTCCTACTGTGGAAACGTTTCTTAGTGCCTACATCTCGGAATAAAATTGTGGTAGTGACATTTTTACTCTATCTCTTTACCAAACTCTTTTATGAATACCTTCACATATTCCGGTAGCAGAATTGACCTTGAAACCAGGTGTACACCGCTTGGAGACGTGATCCTGACAGAAGAAGCTGCCGTGAGTGTTGATGCAATGTTGGGACAATGGCTGGCAGTCATCTAGCTTTTCTTTGCACTCGTCAATATCTAAGGATAAACAGTGATAAATATGAAGTAGTTTCCCTATTGGAGAGCAACCGAATGGCTACAAGGGACATCAAAGTCATTTAGTTTCAGCACGTGGTTTTTTTTTCTCGCCATTATGATGCCGCCCGCCTGATGGCAAGCCATGGCGACATTAAGCGAAATCTCTTATTGATAATGGCCCTCAATTTGGCGGCCCAATTCAGTTAATTGGATCTCCATTTAAATAGCCCGCGGTTATATAATAAGGTAAATACTCGTACTGGGAGAGAGTTTGAAGTTTCAATGTTTCGACAGAGAATGAATCTTTTAAATCGCTCGGTTCTGACGAAAACACTTTTTTGTAGAGTGTCACCTCAGCTCGGCATGCGTTGTGCAAAAAGAAGAAGATAGGATTCATATCATTGCAACAGCATGTCTCTGGTTAGCATTAAAAACGGTTAGTGTCCAGCAAGTATAAAAAGTACTCACCCAAACATTCGTCATTAGGTCCAGCCCTAAATCCTGGCGGACAGATATCGTTCCTCGGTCCCGTGGTGGAACTGGCTGGAGGTGCTTCTGTGCCACCTCCAGGGATGACCTCCGTGAAGGGCTTACCCGGTTTACCACCACATTTATAGGCGCCGATGGTGTTGACGCAAAGATACTTTGGACATGGAGGTCGGGGAAGTTGACATTCATTAATATCTGGAAAGGTAGAACAGAGAAGAATTAATATTATATTGCTTATTAGTCACTTCTTTTGCACAAGGGTTAGGCAGAGGCAAACAATACGTCCTTATTTCATCACTTTTGTTTTTGTTCGTATAGTAGGTGGGGATTTGTTTTTTTTCCATATAGTATAGTAGGGGGCGGGGGAGCCTATTGCAGAGTTGCAACGGACAGTCGTATGGATTTGCTACCCGACGTCTTTTTTCCAACTTTGTAAACCGCAAACAAGACGGACAATTTGCCTAAACGACTACTGTTGCTGGGACCGCGATCAACAGCAAGCGTACCAAAATGGAAATCGCCCGGAACGGTCACCTATCTCAGTACTGGTCTTAGCGAGAATTTTTTACAATGACACACTAATTGTTAACAGAATATTGGGTGAATCTAAGCAAAACCTATCGAGTTCGTGTAATCTGTAGAAGGGTACCTAAATCAATTCAAATCTATGAAATACAGAACGAATTTCTCCATTCAAAGGTAGAAATAACTTTTATTGATAAGGCCGCCCATTGTATTTCCTCTTTTTTCGGTTTTTATGTACTGTATAGTTATTTATCTGGCGTACAATAAAAAGTAAAATAAAACATTTTGTGACAGAATCTGGAATATAATTGCTGCATTATTCAGACCAAACGGCATTCTAATGGTTTTGTAATTGCCTTTCTCAACTCTTTCTAAGTTGTAACTTACCATCACAAACTTTATTAACAAGGTTCCTCTTGAAGCCTGGTGGACAGGTCATGCCCACTTCCCGTTTCCTGACCGGCACGCACTTAAACGCTCCTTCCACGTTATGGCAGACAGTACCCTCAGCGGTACATAAGTCATCTAGTGACTCTGCACACTCATTTATATCTGTAACAATGTAAAATAAATCTATTTACAATCTGTTTATGTGCAGTTGCTGATTCTTAATTATACTACCCTAAAAATACTAAAGACCAGAGACATCCTTCCGAGGGCTTACCCGGGGCTGCCAACCACAGGCTGTTGGGCGTTGCGTGAGGTTTTTTAGTCGGTAAGAGTCCGGCATAACATCCTCTGAGGATTTTGCCTCACGTAAAAAAAAAGACCAGAGACATACATATCAACGGTTTCATTTCATGCCAATGGTTGAATAAAAATAAAGATTAGAAGAAATTACAACCCTGAAAACAAGCACATATAGGCTGGGACTATTGGGTTTGTTTTAAGGTGTCAATTTGTAATCCACTAAGCATGACAAAATACTCAATAGCACACGGGGATCGAAATTAAAAAAAAATCTTTATTCCTACCTAGGCATAAAGCTAAGCAACACTTATGAATGTCAAGCTTCTGCCTATGTTAAAACCGTTGATTCTAAAAACGCACGTTTTCCTGACCTTGACCACATGGAAGCAAAGCAATGAGTAAAACTGTAAAAGAATTGTTTTTTATACCACTAAGGTGGCAGACAAGCGTACGGCCCACCAGAAGGACCGGTGGTCACCGCAGCCTATGAACGTTTGCAACACCAGAGGTGCCACACTCGCGCTGCCGACCCTGTAAAAACCTTCTAAGATCCCTTTTGAAGAACCCCATACTGTAGGCGTTTGGGGAAACCGAGGCATGGAGGTCATTCCAGTGCTTAAGTACCACCGCGGGAATGCCGTCTGGCCCACTCGACTTATGAACGTCCAGGGATTGAAGCTCCCGTCGGACATTCCGCTGTGTAAATTTAACTTCCGGCGTGGAAGTGCCATAACTCGGAATGCCCGGCGGCAAAGCACCCCCGTCGCTCATGGTCGAGTTAGAGGCAAAGAGATTACCCAAAAGGTCGGCTTTCTCCTTGGCACTCTGGGCCAAACTACCGTCGGGTTTAAGTAAGGGTGGTAAACCTGACCGACAGAAGTTTCCCTCGGCAGCTTTGGCAAGCGACAAAAATTCACGAGTTCATGAAGGGTAGCCTGCTAGAGGAAGAAATGAAATTACCTTTACAAGTTTTCTTATCAGCCTGTAACCTGTACCCCGATCTGCAAGAACACCTAATCACCCCGTCTTGATCGTCACACGATTGGTGACACGAGTCGGGTGAACACTTCTGCTTCTTCTCTGTCGTAGTCGGTATTAACGGAGTCGTAGATGCCGTGGTCGGTTGGTTCGTAGTCGAAGGAGTCGTTGCTTCTTGTTCTTTTGCTGCTTTCTGAAGAGGAAAGTAGATAGATGGATAAATAAATTTATAATTATTTACTGCCATAAATATATTTAATTTAGATTAAAACTTAAAATAATAAGAATGAGATTACAATTGGCAGTCTTATCTATAATTTAGCGATGTCATTCAGTCATCTTTGGTTGGAAAGACTAAGATCTGTTTACAGTTGCACGTAAATTAATGTTCTTCAAATTGAAATATATTATTCGTCTATCACTAAGGTTACAAAACGAGGGACTGATACCACACAGAGGTATATGGAAGGGTATCGTGTGGTTTAGTCGGCTGAATTCCGGCACGTAGGCAATACATATATTATACTGGCTGTAACAAAATTGACTCTCCAAATTTCAAGAGATGACTTGGCATCGGAAATCAAATACAAATATTTAATAAAAAAGGAGGGCTAATGTTTTTTTTTTTAAATTTTTTGTCGCACATTAAGAATTCGTTTTTTACCGCGGCAATTCGAGGTAACATGGTCGCCGTGGCAAAACAAACACGGAGCACCCGTCTGGCTGTCGTTGTCGCTTTCTACTGCCGCTCAGAAGGAAAGAAACGGTGATAATGAAAATTTATAGAACCTCTAAAAGGGATTTACGGTTAAAGTATTCATGTGATTTTTTTTTCTTCATTTTTGTAATATGTATTTCTTGACTGATGCCACGTCACGTGACGAAATTTGGAGAGTCAATTTTGTTACACCCAATAATATAATAATATATAATCTGTGGCAATACACACGTAAAAATATGGTATATGACTATTACCACAGGGCGGAAACTTCATACAAATGATTCGTTTTCAATTCTGTCACCTACACTAAAAACACGCTATGTTCGTACAGAGCTTGAATGTGTGTGTGACCAATAAGGCTAAGCAAATGTTCCCTCAAAACACCCGCCGAACTATAATGACAGCTGTAGCGCGGGACTGGCGGGGGTGGGGAAGCTTGGTTAGTGAGGAGCAGGGAGTTGCCTATTTGTATGTAATGCTATTATATTATTATTATCTTTACTATTAGTAAAAGTTTTACCAAACAGCACTGACGAAAAGCGTTGTTGGTGAGAGCGCTGGTGACGGACAGGACCGATGATTCCGGTGATCCGCAGCCTTCCGCGCCTGAAGACTCGCCTGTCCACGTTCCGAATGTACACTCCTCGCAGCACATCTGATGATGACATGGAGAACGTTTAAGAAATTGTTATTTACAATATTTACCTATAGCACAAATTAGATAGTACAGATGGAAACCTCATGTACCTATGTACTTTTTTTCAAACCTGCCCTCTGTTACGCACAAATCAGTATCCAAGTCCGTTCACAATTGGGTGAATTTCTCAAACGTAAAAATGAGGCGGCGCCACTGAAAATCATACCTTAAAGTTCAGATACGATAAATCTTTTTTTTGTGTAAGAAAGCAATTAATTTCCTTAATAAAGACATACACAATAAGTTATAAGATATTATTTTGATTATTATTAAAAAAAGGATTTTCTATATAAAATATAATTTTGGTGGCTCGTCCACAACCTGTTTTATAAAGAAAAATCACAACCCAATCAACACACCGTCAGTTTACTAGATAAACCTAATTTTATTTTAATTCTGTATTAGCTTTTCCACCTCTTGACTATTTAATTCGAGTATTTAGTGCTATATTTCATCTTATAAAAAATGTATCAGGTCCGTCCGCGATAAGTTTCAAATTTTGGTGTCAATAATTAAATCATTCCGTGAATCGTACTGAAAATAGGTACCGGGACGTTGCTACCATCTTTCGAATCATTGAGTCCTGTGCTGTCACGCACCAGTGCCAGTATCGTGCCAGCTTGCTCCAACTTCCCGTTAAAAACGTAAGTAATACTCTCGTAAGCCCTCGGACACGATTTCTGTAATTTTTGTGTAGATAATTTAAAACGTTTTAAGCTCGTTATTTGTTTAAATACCTAATGTATAGCGTAAGGGTTCGGTATTTGTTTAAAATAATAGTAATGTCATTATAAAATTCTGAATAGTATTTTGTCAAATCAACTTATTTGACACATTTCTAATTTTGGTGGTCTAATTTTGGTGATTTTGGTGGTGTTTGACTAATCACCAAAATTGCTTAGTTACACCAAAATTAGATTTATAGTTTCTGGGGTAATTGTAGAAATTCTATGTTTATTTTCATTAAATTAATATGGATAAAGAATTTATGCTCGAAACAGGATTCGAACCTATGTCTACCGGAATACTGTTCCGGTGCATCTACCGCTTGCGAACGTTAAGTTTTGACTCCACAGTACGTATTAAGAGTGACGCCATCCTCAGATAGCACCTTCATTTCATTATGAACTAATAAAAAAATATTATCAACAATGTGAGATACTCTTACTTCGTGGTCTGAGAATATTTTTTTCCACATTAATTGAATGAAAATTATACTAGGTGTGAGCTTTTAAGTATATTAGTAGTATTCCTTCCATTCCAGCATGCCAAAGAAAACATCAAAATTATCTCAAGCCGAGCGTTTCGAGAATAAAAGAAATGCCGAGAGGAAGAGAAAAGAAAAAAATAAGAAAGATCCAGAGAAACTATAGGAATTACGAAGAAAAGAAAGAGGAAGATATCACCGATAAAAAGCAGAAGGAAAAATCGTACCTTTGAGTGAAATGCCACCACGTGCTCGCAGAGCTCATCAAAAAACGGAATCGGATTAATTTTAAAGCATACTACGAAAGGAAAAAAAAGGACACAACTAACAAGCATTCAGCCGCAAAGCCCTGATACTTGCATGCCCGCAGGCAAGTATCATCTCCTGCGCGTGCAGTTGAGATGAAGCGGCGGTTATGGCTCTACTCGTCAGCAGACTGGGACGTTCTCTGCGACTACTTTGCGTCTATCCCGTGGAGTCAGCGCTGCTTTGCAGGTGAGGCTTCATCGGAGAGCGCATCTGCGGGAGTTGGTGACATCAGTTTAGGTATGGAATACTACATTCCATACACTGATGTCGCCAGCATCCGCAAAGCTCGTCCCTGGTTTGGGCGTGAATGCGCCGAGGCTGTTCAGAAAAATCAGAAGGTGTTTCGCGCTTGGGTCAGGGCTCGGGCAATGCGGGACCCGAACGTGGCACTCCTCATGGCAGTGTATAACAGAGCCACTAGAGCCAGCGAGAGCGCCTTCAAGAGAGCGGATGCCCAGCGCGTCGCACGGCTGGGTCGGGAGCTAGCCTCACACGCCACGGGTAGCCGTGGCTACTGAGAGCTGGCCAAAGCTGTGCATGCTAACTTCTGCCAACCCTCGCTGCCACCGCTGCGTTACCCCGATGGATCACTGGCTCACAGGGCCCAAGAGAAAGGCGACCTGCTAGTTAACCTCTTTGCGGCCAATTCCCGGATCGACGACTGTGGCATGCAGCCCCCCACCATCGCCGATTGTGGTTACACAATGCCAGAAATTGTCATCCGGCAGTGTGATGTGCGGGCGGTGCTGCGGTCACTCGACACGCGGAAAGCCAGTGGTCCTGACGGCAGTCCGGCGGTGGTTCTGATAAAATGTGCGGCCGAATTGGCTCCAGCATTAACGCGCCTGTATCGCCTCTCCTACTGTTCAGGGGAAGTGCTGGAGGCTTGGAGGGTGGCGAATGTACAACCGATCCCCAAGAAAGGGGATCGGTCGGACCCTGCCAACTATCGCCCTGTAGCCGTCACCTCGATCATTTGTAAAATATTTTAGCTGATCATCAACAAACGACTCATGCGCTAACTCGAGGATCACTCGCTACTCAATGATCGACAATATGGCTTTAGGCCAAAACGATCTACGGGTGACCTCCTGGCATACGTGACGCATGTTTGGGGTGTGGCTATGGAGAGGCACGGTGAGTCGTTGGTTATAAGCCTCGATATCGCTAAAGCCTTCGATAGAGTATGGCATGCGCCCTGGACCGCATTTCACAATGGGGATCCTAGAACCTGTTCGAGTTCAATGCCCGTAAAACACAGGCGTGTGCGTTTACAGCTAAAAAAATCCCTTTCCTACCCTTACCCTCTCTTCAGAATACGACGATTCCACTTGGAGATAATCTGGATATTCTTGGCATAGACGTCCGGCCCGAGCTCAATCACAAATACCATATTGAGCGATGTATTGGGCTAGCCTCGAGAAAACTAGGAGTCCTAAACAAGGTGAAGCGGTTCTTTACGCCAAACCAGAGGTGTCTGCTGTACAAGACGCAGAATACGTCCTTGCGTCGAATACTGCTCTCACCTTTGGGACGACTCCGCGAGGTACTTAATTGACGCGCTGGGCTCTATGCAGCTGCAAGCTATTCGCATTATAAACTGCCCTGAGGTAACGGCCTCCTGCTGACAACGCGTCCGGATGGATACACCGTCTCAGTGGATGCTCCGCTCGGTTCGTCGGACCACTGTATCATTCGGGCGCATGTGCCTCTCGCAAGGCCTGAACCACCTCGGCCCAAGGAGTGGCGACATGTGTGGCACTATAAGTCAGCAGACTGGGATGGACTGCGGGAGTTCTTCGCGTCGTACCCGTGGAGGCGGCTTTGTTTTGCCTCAGACGATCTGGATTCCTGCGCTGCAGCAGTCGCTGAGGGGATCTTGGAGGGCATGGAATGCTACATTCCCAACCGCTGGATCCCTGTAGGAGCAAAAAAGCGACCGTGGTTCAATAGGGTTTGCAGAGAAGCTTTGATGCTGAAAGAATCTGCCTACATAGCCTGGACCACGGCTCGTGCAAATTCAGATCCTAACATCTCAAATCAAATCAAATCAAAAATATATTTATTTCACATAGGCATTATACAGATGCGCTTGCAAAACGTCCAGAATACAAAACAAAAACTCTACCACCAGTTCACAACGCGACCCACCTGAGAAGAACTGGCAAGAAACTCAGCGGGTTGTTCTTTTTTTGCTCTATTTACAATTTTAAAGAATCTAAAAACTAGGCATTTTAACAATTTTTTTGAGAATCCAGCAGAGCAGGTCATTTCCAGGCTTCCTTATCCAACAAATAATCATTGATTGTATAGTAGCCCCTGCAGTTCAATTTACTTTTAACAGATCTTTTAAACTTATTAAGGGACATACTTTTAATTTCGTCTGGTGACTCTGAGGTGAAACGCAAATTAAATGCCGCCTCGAGGGCCAGCAAAAAAGCAATTGTCAGGGCTAAATTCGATTTCGTCGGCAGAATTGGTGAGCGGCTCGCAGGGTACCCTTCAGGGAGTCGTGAATTCTGGTCACTTGCCAAAGCTGCCGAGGGAAACTTCTGTCAGTCGGGTTTACCACCTCTGCTTAAACCCGACGGTAGTCTGGCCCAGAGTGCCAGGGAAAAGGCCGACCTTTTGGGTTTTCTCTTTGCCTCTAACTCGACCATGAGCGACGGGGGTGCTGTGCCGCCGGACGTTCCGTGGTGTGGAACTTCCATGCCGGAAGTTAAATTTACGCAGCGGGACGTCCGACGGGAGCTTCGTTCTCTGGACGTTCATTAGTCGAGTGGGCCGGACGGTATACCCGCGGTAGTACTTAAGCAGTGTGGTCCAGAGTTGTGTCCGGTACTTACACGTCTTTTCACGCTTTCATATTCCATGCGACAAGTCCCGGCGTCGTGGAAGATCGCGTATGTGCATCCTGTGCCCAAGAAGGGCGATAGGACCGACCCGGCCAATTACAGGCCTATAGCCGTCACCTCCCTATTGTCTAAGGTGATGGAGCGTGTAATTAATACACAGCTCCTGAGGTACCTTGAGGAAAACGACCTGCTCAGTGACCGGCAGTACGGTTTTCGTCACGGTCGCTCGACGGGCGATCTTCTCGTGTGCCTCACACACCTATGGGCGACGGCTATCGAGAGTAAGGGCGAGGCTCTAGCAGTGAGCCTCGACATTTCTAAAGCCTTTGACCGGGTCTGGCACCGTGGTCTTCTTAAAAAATTGCCCTCCTACGGACTGACCGAGACATTCTGCGGATGGGTGTCCAGCTTTTTGGCCGGTAGAAGCATCAGGGCTGTTGTCGACGGCAGCTGTTCTGACTGCATGGCCATTAACGCTGGAGTACCGCAAGGCTCAGTGTTGTCCCCTACCCTGTTTCTGCTGCTCATCAATGACATGTTGTCTATTGACGGCATTCATTGTTATGCGGACGACAGTACAGGGGACACTTGTTACACAGGCCGCCCCGGTGTCTCTCGGGACGCAGTGGAAGAAAGTCGTGAACAGCTTGTGTCTGAAATCGAGGCTACTCTTACTAGAGTGTCCGATTGGGGTAGACAAAACCTTGTCCAGTTCAATCCCTCCAAGACACAGGCCTGCGTGTTTCTTCACTGCTAAGAAAGCCCCAATTACTGTAGCGCCTCAATTCCAGGGCACATCTCTTTCCATCTCTAAAAGTATAGGGATCCTTGGTGTTGACATCTCCAGTGACGTTCAGTTCCGCAGTCATTTGGAGGACAAGGCCAAGCTGGCGTCCAAGAAGCTCGGTGTCCTCAACAGGGCGCGGCGGTACTTTACTGCGGCGCAAACACTGTTTCTCTATAAGTCGCAAGTGCGGCCACACATGGAGTACTGCTGTCACCTCTGGGCGGGGGCACCTGAATATCAGCTTCGTCCATTTGACTCGGTGCAGAGGCGAGCTGTGAGAGTTGTCAACGATCCTATACTGACAGGTGGTGTGGAACCTCTTCGCGACAGGAGAGACTTTGCCTCCTTATGCGTGTTCTACCGCCTGTACAATGGTATGTGCTCTGAGGAATTGTTTGACATGATGCCCACGGCTACCTTCTATCATCGCACCGCTCGCCATAGACAGGGATTTCATCCTCACACCCTACGTCCGGAGCGTTCGAGCACGGTTAGATCCGGTAGGGGTTTTCTTCCGCGCACGCTTAGGTTGTGGAATGATCTTCCTGCCTCGGTTTTCCCAAACGCCTACAGTATGGGGTTCTTCAAAAGGGGTCTAAGAAGGTTTTTACAGGGTCGGCAGCGCGAGTGTGGCGCCACTGGTGTTGCAAACGTTCATAGGCTGCGGTGACCACCAGTCCTTCTGGTGGGCCGTATGCTTGTCTGCCACCTTAGTGGTATAAAAAAAAAAACGGAAAGTCTGGAGTCATTGGCGCAGCAAAGAACTATTGCATCTTTGGCTGCTTTCTACCGTATCTATCACGGTGAGTGTTCTGAAGAACTCTTCAACCTACTCCCACCCTTTCCATTCTGATCCCGAACAACGCGTGCTGGACAGAGGTGCCACTCTCACACAGTGGAGAGAATCTTTGCTAGAACTGAAAGATTCAAAAGATCGTTTCTCTGTCGAACCATAAAAATCTGGAACGACCTGCCAGCGCACGTGTTTCCCTCCTCTTACAATCTTGGGTTCTTCAAGCGGAGCGTGAAGAGGCACATCTTAGGGCCGCCAAGTTGAAGGCCGCTTTCTATAGTCTTACAGACTGGGACGGTGACCCCCAATCGCTAGATGTCGCTGTGGCTTTCCATCAGGCGGCGGATGCATCATTTTGGCAAGCTAAATATATATAAAAAATCTATATTACATATAATGTGTCATAAAACAAAAAAATCTTATGTTAAAAGGTATTTTTATTGTATACTAATTACTAAATCAATTTTGGTGTTCCTATATCTAATTTTGGTGTTAAAATACCAATTTTGGTGTATTGACAATTTAGGTGTCGATAATATTAATGTCATTTTCGGGTTTAATTACACTTTTCTAGCTTTCATGCAACTATTATACGTATTTCTTTCTAATTATAGAATAATATTCTACATATAGAGTAACAAAAAAAAAAACACCAAAATTAGGTAAAAATTCACAGATGTTGAAATTCACCCAATTAATTTACCTCTGACAGATCGTTTTCTGTAGGTTGGTATTGCAGTAAAGTCCCCCTATGAGTGCCAGCTTCAGACATTTTACCGCTTATTAGGGGAGATTATAAGATGGAACCGTTAAGAATGAGAGTTTTTTTTTCATGTAAATATCCATTAGTCAGTATAATTAACATTACTAAACACGTAGCTCCGTTACTATAAGATTTTTCATAAGTTTCATTTTTATTTTCATAAAATGGATATGTAGTTCAAAAAAGACACTTATCACCATCACCAAACAGGGCAAAGGTGCTGCTTCTACATCTCAAATAATTTCCACGTCCGAAAAAACGGCAGCAAAAGAAGAAAATAAGTTTCGACTTAAGGTTGAAGTACATGGGAGACAAATAATCTTAGTATGGTAACATGATAATCAGGGAAGTCAACCTCACAGCTAGAGGTAAATTAACTATGAACGGACTTTATGAAAATGTCTTGACCTCGTGTCTGTGAACTCTGTGAGCGGTGTCTATGTGTGCGTAGCCTCAGCGAATTTAGTATGTAGGTTTCCATCTCCCTTAGAAGCGGGGTCACACCCGAAACCCCCCATAGACGCGGGATTGCACCCGAACCACCCCCTGGGCGAGGCCGCAGTGGCGGCCGTAGGTCTGTTGAGAGTCCTGGGACATCCTTCCTGAGGGCTTACCCTGGGCTCTCAACCATAGGCTGTTGGGCGTTACGTGAGGTTTTTTAGTCGGTAAGAGTCCGGCAAAGCATCCTACGAGGATTTTCCCTCACGTTAAAAAAAAAAATGTAGGTTTCCATCTGTACTATCTCTAATTTGTGGTTATAGCCCTGCAGAACAGTAAGCTAGTTTAAGATTTGTTTGTTTACTTGTAATCGATAAACTACTGAAGCAATTTTAATAAGCTTTCATTTATAGAATACCAAGTTATCCAGAAGTAGTAGACTACCAACGTATCATCATGCCGCTACCTACGAGAGAGAATTAGTCATGATAAATGCCAACAAAATGTGTAGATTTTCATATATTTAAAAGAATACGGGCTTTTATAGGTTCATGGAACTACAGTGCTTGTAGCCAGTCACAGGCAAAGCCGCAGGGTACAGTTGGTGTTGTGCAATGAAATTCGTATGTCTGCCGCGATGTTACGAGTAGTAAACAGAAGTGTACCTACCGCAGGGTTTGCTTTAGCACCCCTATTGCTGTATTATAATTTTAGCAAGCATGAAGGTCATAAATGGAACAATTGGATTTTAGTTTATGGAATTGTAGAAAACTTTCTAACTTTTTTGGAAGTTGATTTTAAAGTGGATTAGCACGCTCAGTCCCTTCCAAATTACCTTTTCAATATCAGCTTTCGCTCCTCTGCAACCTCTAGCGGCAGACATTTTGATGCCTACAGCACAGCGGCGCTTGAATCTGAAATTTTCATAAAGTAACACTTTGTTTAGTCAAATCTACTATCTAAAGTATTTATATACCTACTAGATAATGCTCGCGGCTTCGCCCGCGTGAAATTCGGTACCCATTACCATGAAAAGTAGCCTGTGTTATTCCAGATTATAAGCTCTCTGTATTAAATTTCAGCCAATCCATTCAGTCGTTAGAGCGTGATTGAGTAACAAACATCCAAACTTCTTCACAAACTTTCACAATTATAATATTAGTAGGAAGTAAAACTATAGTCTGGCAATAACTCCTGTGCACTCTCTGAGGAGTCTGAGGTATGCGCGGCGAGGTGGGAGCCGGGATAATACAGATCAGTGGAGCCGGGGAAAAAAGAGCATGAGTACACATACGATTAATACACGTCGGACAAATCTTACGATATCAGTTTACATTTTTAAAACTGATGATTTTTTCTTCTGATAACTCCAGTGCACAGCAGTTATGACCAGACTACTATAGTCCTACTACAAAAGTGGCAACTATGCACACGGCATATCAAACTCGGCTTAAAAGACGAAAATTGTCATCGTAGTCTATGGACGGCTGCATAGCAATATAAGAGGTCATTCAATCATTTTTGTAGGATGGTTGACTGTTCTACCTCGCTGGCCAGATGGGTTGGTACAATAAGTTGTTTTTCGGGCTTTCCTTCTCTTCGACATCAACTCGTCTGTTAGCCAACAGTGTACCACTTGCAGATCTGACTAAAAATGCAACATATCGCGTTACATTCATAATCTGATTCATTTTGCAGATTCGTATAAGAAATCCATCTATCTATGATATTGATTTTGCTACTCCGAAAAGACTGCAAAGCAAATTTCAGCTTTTTAATACTAAGTTTCTCTGATCTAGGCAAACAGACTCCCCCCCCCCCCTACATCTCTAGGTGGTTTAATGCCAAGATGTCGAGTCCCGTTACGTTGAGTCTCCGCTACGTCGAATCGTTCCTTGGGTGGGTGCAATAAAGCGTAGTCGCCTCTACGTCGAGTGGCCGCTACGTCGAATCGTTCAGTGACGACTAACGCGCGAAGGCGAGCGAGCGAGCCTATCAGTAAAACTGTAGATACGTCGATTTCGTGAGTGGTTGTCACGTGATTACAATATATTGTATGAAGAGGGCATCTTTTCTATATTGTTCCAACCTAACCTAACCATGATATTTGTGTTATGGTTCACAATATCTCAACAGTTTTCAATCTCGAGGGACAGGTCATAATCTCATTATAGAAGTTACATATTTATAAATCGTTATAAAAATTTGATCTATATATTTATTTCAAAATGCATATTATAACTATTAGTTTTATACACGACTGTACTATTAGAACTTCGTTCAGTAACTAGTAGACGTGACGGTAATAAATGAGAACCCGCTACGTCGAATCAATAAAATAATCATTCACTCGACGTAGCAGGAATAAATGGAATAAACGCAAAATAAACTTTGCAAAGTAGACGTAGAGGCAACTACGTTTTATTGCACCGGTCCTCAGAACGATTCGACGTAGCGGCGGCTTGACGTAGAGGCGACTACGCTTTATAGGTGCTGATAGACTTGAGCATTCACTTGTAACAGAACATAGAGCATTCGTCGTTTATATATTTTATCGAGCAGAACAACGAGCCGAGTTAGGCATAGAGCCTAGAGAGAGATATTGCTACGAATATCATGAGAATTCTAGCGAACGCTCTATTCGATGCTCGAAGATGTCAGACTTCACGGTCGCGTGTGCTGCATTTATACTCATTAAATATACAGAATTCTCTCTAGAATGCTCGCCAGAACGCTCGATAGAATGCTCGCTAAAAGGATCTCGTATTTTTCTGTAATGTAACATTCGCAAGAATACTCATTACAACTATTACAAGTGAATGCTCAAGTCTATCAGCACTTATTGCACCGACCCAAGAAACGACTCGACGTAGTGGAGACTCGACGTAACGGGACTCGACATCGTGGGACTACATCCTTAGGTGTGGCTGCAGTGATGGGTCTGTTGGGAGTCCTGGGGTATCCTTCCGAGGGCTTACCCGGGGCTCTCAACCGTAGGCATTAGGTAGGAAACCTGTGTGATTTCCACCAATAAAAAAATAGACATGGTGAAACGAAACTATAATTTTGTTTATTACAGAACTCTAAAAAGGTTAGAAGTGATATCATTTTTGACAAACTACCTATAAATCTTATAAATCTGTTGTTCTTATTGACCAGGCCTATGATTGTACACCAAAACATGTTTTTAGGGTTCTGTAGCCAAATGGCAAAAAACGGAACCCGTATAGATTCGTCATGTCTGTCTGTCTGTCTGTCCGTCCGTATGTCACAGCCACTTTTCTCCAAAACTATAAGGCCTATGATGTTGAAACCTAATAAGTAGATGTATTCTGTGAACCGCATTAAGATTTTCACATAAAACTAGAAAAAAAGCAGTATTTTTTTTTTCATCAAACCCATACCTGTGTATATCTATAGATAGGTGTGTGTATCTATAGATAGGTCTTCAAAAATGCTATTGAGGTTTCTAACATCATTTTTTTTTAAATGAATAGTTTGCGCAAGAGACACTTCCAAAGTTGAAAACTGAGTGTCCCTCCCCCTCTACCTTCTAAACTAAGAGAGTGATAAATTTAAAAAAAAAAATGATGTACATTGCCATTACAACTTCCGATGAAAATTGGTTTGAACAAGATCTAGTAAGTAGTTTTTTTTTAATATGTCATAAACCACAATTTTCGCCTAGAAAAATCACTACCACAGCGAACGTGTTATAACATCATTCAAAGTTACAACTAGGGATTGCAATCCGGTGTCATTTTGAATCCGGCCGGATCCGTACCGGATTTCGCAAATCCGGCCGGGTCCGACCGGATCCTCCTACTACTACGGAACCCTTCATGGGCGAGTCCGACTCGCACTTGGCCGGTTTTTGTTTATTTATACCTCCCATTGATGTGCGTAGGCCGCGTAGGCACTAGGTAGGTACCTAAGGTTTATTACTATTAGCATAAATAATACGTTCAGATACAATATTATTGTTTTTGTGTCGGTGTCGGATATTTATTGCTAGTACCTAAATAACCTCCTACTTAGGTCCGATCCGTAATACAGAACGTTTGTCAAAAGTAAAAAAAAACGCGTAGGTTGTAGTTTTAAACTAATCTCAAGGATTTCTTGAGTATTGATCTATATTTATATCCTTATTGAAACTGTACATACATATAGTCTATTTACACCTTAAGCCAAGAAGGGTCTCCTGCCTACGAGTATGATATAGGTTCACCCACATTTTGTTACGAATGTACAGGTGCAGTTTCTAGATTTCTCCCATAGATACTTTTGGTATATAATAATATCACTTATTTAAATTTCAACTCAAGTACACTTACATACAATATCTTTACATACTTAATAGGTAACAGGTCGGTTACCTACTGACAAGTGACATTGCAATTGTTTCTTGAGACACCCTGATCCTAAACCAGGGCCTGATTTAGGGTTCCGCGCGCCCTAAGCTAGCTATAAATATGCGCCCCTAGCTGCAACTAATTAAATTACAAGTTCTACCTACAAAAGACACTTTACCGTAAGCTGATCCTACGTTCCTAATCGTTATTTATGAACGTATGACCCATGGTTTACTGAGGAGTTGGGTATTTACAAGAGATCTGTTGTTTTTCCGGTAATTACATCTATTTCTTCTTCCAAAAAACTTTCCTGACTGTCACGAAATAAAAGAAAAATAACAAACAGTCCTAAAATCTGCTTTAACCTTGCGGTGTCCCCGATATGATGGGACATTACTGATCACTTCCGGCAATTTGGGCTAAACTGGACTAAACCCGAATCCCCCCAAGAAATCAGATAAAACCCAAACCCACGGGAGGAACTGCGATGGCGGACAAAGTCTACGAAACAGACTAGATCCTATTTCTTTGAGGAGTGAAGAGTCACGCCATCTTCCTGATCTGCTTCTGTAAGAATGGCAAGATGACAACTCGCCGTTTTCAGGCCCTCCGTGATGGAGGCGGGTAGCCCTGAGCGTATTGCAGTGTGCGACGAACCCGCAGTCGACTACGGAACTTGGAAGGGAGTTCCTCTCCCGCTGCTCTATCGCAAATATGACTTGCTCGCAAAAAGACTCAGTGGCGTCCTATTTTCTCCCATTGAAGACCATGGCTCTCGCCACGGCCTCCAGCGTGAGAACATCTACGCCCAGGCCCGCAACGAGGTTGCAGTGCATAAGCTGAGCGTATCCTCGCTGCAGTCACCGGAGTGCTGACACTCGGATGTTAACTTCCGCCGCAGATACTTACTCGTACTGATGCACTCGTGTCCTGTAAGTATCTGTGACATTCGGTAGGTGAGGCTGCGATGTTGCCTTTCCAGCCACTCCTCCATGGCCGGTTTCACCGTCTCAACAGTGCCGTCTCACACTTTTTTTTATACCACCAAAGTGGCAGACAAGCATACAGCCCACCAGATGTACCGGTGGTCACGCACAAGGAGGCAAAGTCTCTCCTGTCGCGAAGAGGTTCCACACCACCTGCAAGCATGGGATCGTTGACCACTCTCATGGCTCGCCTCTGCACCGAGTCGAACGGAAGACTTCAGTCAATTCATTCTGATATCCAGGTGCCCCCGCCCAGCAGTAGCAGCTGTACTCCATGTGTGGCCGCACTTGTGACTTAAACAGAAGCCGTGTTTGCGCCACAGTAAAGTACCGCCGCGCCCTGTTGAGCACACCGAGCGGCTTGGACGCCAGCTTGGCCTTATTCTCCCAATCACTTCGGAACTGCACGTCACTGGAGATGTCAACATCAAGGATACCTATACTGTCAGAGATGGAGAGATTTGTGCCCTGAAATTGTGAATACAGAACAGCTGCCGTCAATGACGGCCCTGATGCTTCTACCGGCCAAAAAGCGGGACACCCATTCACTTTGGTTCCTGGGTGCTTTGAACGCGACACGGGTGGAGCTGTCGTATTTACTACCACGCTGCCAGGGAGATGGGCGCAGGAATTTAATTTTAACGCACGTATTTGTATTTTCACTAAATTACCAAATATGATTATGTGCTTTGGTGTTACAAAATGTTAAATAACATTTTTAAATATGTTGTTGGGAGTTGTTACAATCTGTTAAAAATTGCTAGATGGTTTGTGTGCTCCTTTTTGGGAGCACCGTAAGTCACAACCCAGCGCCGATCCCAACGCCAGGCGCCCCCTTGATCCTGACGCCCTAAGCTTCAGCTTAGTTAGCTTATGGGTAAATCAGGCCCTGTCCTAAACTAGTAGAATCAGGTACCTAATAAAATCTAGTAAAATCAGGGTAGTATATCAGGGTATTACTTGTCAAATGCCAACGGGAAGCACCAATCAATTTTGATTCTCTTGAGATTGCCAAAATATATTAGCGTACGACCGGTACGACTTTATACCCGTGAAAATTGTTTTGCTCTCTATCAAGCTTCTATTCTACTATATTCCAAAATACTTACCGAAACTGTTGCTCGCAGCAGTTCTTCATAGCAGCCACGCATACGTGCCGTTCCTCTGGTTCAATATCTTCAGGTGGGGGCGCACTCTTGCACTGCGTCAGGGACGAGGACATCACGAACGAGTTGCTTACGTATGTGCAACATTTTTCTGTCACTGACTCTTCGCTGGATGATGAAGCTGAAACGTGAGGAAACTCTTTTGAGTTTTAGTAAAACACTATGGAGATCACAACCGCAATTCTTGTTTCCGCTTTCCATGGACACTTCCTAGAATAAAAATATCCTTTAAGTAGGAAAACTCGAAATGAAACCCGATTGTCAGTAAAATGACAATTGTTAAGCCAAGTTGAAGGACTTATGGGCGCCATGAAAAATTTCAACTGCGGGTCGTCGCGACCAGTCTGGCCATTTCAACACGGCAGTAGGCTCACCACCCAGTACGTGGGACACAAAACTACTAAGGAGAAATGTGGGCGTATAGTATGTATGTATAATATGTATGTAAAAATATCCTATGTGTTATTCAAGACTATAATCTGTCTATTTACCAAATTTCAGCTAGATTCTTTAAGCCATTAGTGCTGGAAAGAGTAACAAGCATCCAGACGTGCTCACTTACAAATTTTCGCATTTATAATATTAGTAAGATGCGATAGTTTGTGAGTGTGGAAGTCTGAATCTGGATGTTCAGGTAGATAGTTTATTGCTCTTTTACACTCTAACGGCTAAACGCATATAGCTGAAATTTGGTACAGGGATTGTTTATAGTTTAGTAAAACACATAGGCGCTTTTTATCCTGGGAATAAGTTTTCATTGGAAGCTAGACCGGAATCAAAATACCACGCGGGTAGCAGGCGCAGGGCGCAAGCACCTCCTAAATCTGCTCAGGTAATCTGTTCGACTTCAAATATGTAAGTTTTTATAGTTGTTGAGCCTTTATCGTGTTGAAAGGGATAGGTGTATGTTGTGGCTTGTTGTGGCAACTGGGCCTATCGGCGAAATGTGACTTCCGCAGCACGAAAACGCTACTAGTCATCTCAGGACCACCCATAACATGATTGTTTACAAAATACTGAGTTAATGTCTGATTTAAAATTGAGTGATTAATAAAATTTGTGGGTTATTTATACTGTTGATTGATGGCACTTGGTGGAACTTGCTGCACATATTGAAAACGACACTTGTACTGTTCCACATTATGTATCAACCTGACCGGTTTCGCATCACAGTATTTTCGAAGGTCTAGATGGAAGGACAAGGTAGTACTTAAAATTAGTGGGGCTACGTAAAGTATTAAGTACTTCTAAGTTTGGCCATCTATTTAAGAAACAAGACTATTTGATTCTGACTCGACCTCCAACCGTCTTACCTGAATGATAAACTAGAAATATGAAAGTAAGTATCTTTCAGAGCTATCATTTACTGTCAGATTGACAAGGCATGTAAGAAAACCCCTATTCTTCATACGACAATGTAGTCTTAAATAAAAATTTATTCAATTCTTAGACAATAAAAACCCGAGGCAGAAGCGAGGCTTGTTCTAACATCAAATGATCAAGAATGATCCTTGCAATAGATATTATCGTGTGCAACAATCTAGTCTAGATCTGTATCCTCATTGTCTCACAGTCTTGTAGGTTTGAAGTGCAGTTTTAGCTATATAATAGTACGTAGTTATATTATACTTGTTGAAGTGACGTAGATCCCGTTCCCGTGGGAATATGGAGATAAAATATAGCCTATGTATTTAGGGATTATCGAAATCCATCCTTCTGTGCAGCGGGTTGGTTACTCTCTGTTCTTATAGAAGCAGGCCAAGATGGCAGCGTGTCTCTTCGCCTCCTTAAGAGTCCATATGACGCCAAATAGACTATTACTTTGATCTAGATCTCAGGACTCGTGAGGTCTACTGAATTAAAATTTGAACACAGACAACTTCAGTTCATGAACTAAAAACGCTCTAGGCTCGGAACACGACTACTGATAAAATTCTCGATAGATTTTTGTGTTGAAAATACCTCGACTTCGTGAAATTTTAAGCTAGATCTCGTATGTTATAAGTTGTTTTTTATAATATAAAATACTTATTTATAAGAAAGACAATCGTAAAATCTTCATTTGCACTAGAGCATTTTTTTCATATTGGTTATAATTAGATTTTTTATAATTAATTTATTTCGTTAAAAGCGTACAAAAACCGATCGCATCTCTCTCTTTCTTGCACGCTAAAATGTATATCTGCTATCTGCTTTTAACAATTTGGCGTCTGGTAGGTATCCTCGTCCCAAAAGAATCGGAATCCCAAATCTTGTACAAGCGACGATTGATAAAGTCTGTGTCCGGAGGTCTGGGGTTATACTTCCGAGGTATACCTACAGATGAATAGGCTCCGTGTGGTTATGGTTAGCCGGTAGAAGTCCGGCAACACATCTAGAAAATAACCTAAAAAACTAATATAACATTTATTGAATACGTGTTCGAATGTTGCAGATCGTGCCCGCCTATTGGCTGTGGGAGAATGGGAATCTGGTGTCTGGATTCAGGCTTTTCCGTCGCCCAACACAGAATTGCTACCTGTCTTCGTTTAGGTGCTCCTTGCGTTTCTCCGCATAGTTGTCAATGCGGTGAAGCAGTCAGCAGCCTTGGGAATCACGGTCTATCATGCAGCAGGAGTGCAGGTCGCAGGCCTCGCCATGCATATCTTAACGACATCATCCGCCGGGCTCTTGTCACCGCCGGTGTTCCAGCCATTTTAGAACCTAATGGTTTGGCTCGTGACGATGGCAAGAGGCCGGATGGTATGTCTTTGGTGCCATGGAAGATGGGAAGGCCTTTAGTTTGGGACGCAACCTGTGTGGACACCCTGGCTCCTTCTCATCTTCCAAGCACGACGGGCTGCGCCTGTTCTGCTGCTGTTTCTGCCGAGAATCTTAAACGGCGCAAATATAATAATTTAATAGGTAATTATATATTTGAGCCGTTTGGGGTCGAGACATTGGGCTCGTGGGGCCCAAGTGCTTGTTCTCTTTATAGGGAAATCGCAAAGCGTCTAGTTGACTCCTCTCGCGACCATAGGGCTGGCCTCTTTCTCGCTCAAAGAATTAGTATCGCAATACAACGTGGGAATGCGGCCAGCCTTATGGGAACTTTACCGGTTGACACCGATGGGGAGGAATTCTTTGACACCTGAGAGAGGCTTTGTCAGTCTTGTCACACCCCTCTCTTCTTTTTAGGGTTTCGTAGCCAAATGGCAAAAACGGAACCCTTATAGATTCGTCATGTCTGTCTGTCTGTCCGTCCGTGTGTCACAGCCACTTTTCTCCGAAACTATAAGGCCTATGCTGTTGAAACTTGGTAACTAGATGTATTCTGTGAACCGCATTAGGATTCTTATATAAAACTAGAAAAAAAGCAGTAAATTTTGAGGGTCCCCATACTCAGAACTGAAACTCAAAAATTTTGTTTTCATCAAATCCATACGTGCGGGGTATCAATAGATACATACATACATACATATAATCACGCTTGTTTCCCATCGGGGTAAGCAGAGACTATGGCTTTCCACTTGCTACGATCCTGACATACAACTTTCGCTTCTTCTACTTTCATAACTGTTTTCATACACGCTCGCCGGTTAAGGGTACTCTTGACCTTGCCTTTTTCCAGAACGTCTCTGATTTGATCGGCATGCGTACGCCGAGGTTTACCCCTACCAGTTTGCCCATTCATTCTTGCCTCATAAATCTGCTTTGTCAGTCTATTCTCATCCATTCTCTCCACGTGTCCAAACCATCTAAGCATCCCTTTTTCGATCTTAGTCACCACATTTTTCCCTTATCACGCTATTTCTTTTTTTGTCCATTAAAGTCACTCCAGCTATACTTCGCAGACTTCTCATTTCCACTGCATTAATTTTGCTTTCATGCTTCTTCTGCCATACCCAACTTTCACTACCATACATAAGTGTAGGGATGAGCACTCCCCTATGTACAGCCAACCTGGCCTTCTCAGACACATTTTGACTGCTCATAAAGGTGTACATAGCCCCATTCACTTGATTTCCTGCCAAAACTCTTCGCTCAATATCCTGGTCACACTTTCCATCCCTTACAAATTTGGAACCCAAGTATACAAATTCTTTCACCTGTTCCACTCTTTGCCCTTCAATGAAGATTGAGCAATTCGTCATACTTTCTTCTCTTTCAAAAACCATAACTTTCGTCTTGTTTACATTAACTTTCATTCCTCTACTTTTTAGAGCCTCATTCATACTATTAACCATCAGTTGCAATTCCTCCGCTGATGATGCTAATATCACCTGATCATCAGCGTATAGGAGGCATTTGACGGTCAGTTCATTCATTTTTAAGCCATACATACTCTCTTGCAGTTCTTTCAGACAACTATCCATGTATAGATTAAACAGCCACGGAGACGCTACACAGCCCTGTCTCACACCCTTTTCAATGTGAAAGAAGTCCGGGCCCCGTTGATCCTGACACAAGCACTAGAACCCTCATAGAGAGACCTCAGTGCCCGTATCAAGTTGCTGTTCACTCCATACATGGACAATATTGACCACAGTTCATTCCTCACCACTCTGTCATAGGCCTTTTCCAAGTCCACGAATATGCAATAGACCTTTTGACTTTTAGCCAAAACTTTCTCAGCTACGCATCGTAAGGAAAAGACCTGATCCGTACATCCCCTTCCTTTCATAAATCCTGCTTGCACATCCCACATTTTTCCTTCAGTTTCATTCATCACTCTTTTTATCAACACTTTTGCATACAATTTGCCAACGATGCTGAGCAAGCTTATGCCGCGGTAGTTTTTGCACTCTTGCTGCGACCCTTTTCCTTTGTAAAGCGGCACAATAACAGCTTTACACCATTCTGCTGGTACTCTGCCACTTCGCCAACAAAAGTTAAAAAGGCGGTAGGTACAGCTGGCAAGCTACCACGCCACGTCCAGCTTTCAGCATTTCGACAGAAATCCGATCTATTCCAGCAGCCTTTCCTACTTTCATACAATTCAACGCTTCCACTATTTCTCCCATACTTAACTCGCTTTCATCGCCAAATTCATTCAGTTCTAAAACACGCGTATCGCCTTGTATATCTTCTTTTTCGAATAAACTCTCAAAATATTCCTTCCATCTCTTTAGCACACATTCTTCTCCTCTTACAAAACTTCTATCCTGGTTTCTGATGTGATTGAGCGGCGACATTGTTTGCTGACTCCTCACTGTTCTTATGGACTTCCAAAAAAATTTAATATTCCGTTGGAAGTCTTCCAACGGAATATTAAATTTTTTTCAAATTATTCAATTCAAACCTTTTATCAAATTTTTCTCTATCATTCTCTTTCTTTCTCATCATCGTCTCTTTTGCAACACGTTTATACTTTTTATATTCATCCTTTGCCATTTTTACATCCTCATCCGTTGCCTTTTGCATTCTTTGATTGGCCTTTGTAGCCAACCAGTCCAACCATGCTTTCTTCTTGCCAGTCAACGCATAAAGAACTTCCGCACTCATTCCCTTTGCCATACATCCTTGTCGTCTTTTGCTAACCCCACACACTTCAATCGCAACTTCCACAAGTCCTTCCTTAAACGGCTTCCATAATTCTTCAATCTCACATTATTTCATCTAGGTTTTCAAATTTTTCACTCAGTTTACTCACAAATGCCTCTTTTATGCCTAACTCTTGTAAATTCTCAACTTTTATTCGCTCTAGTACACTAACGGGTTCATGCACACGATGTCGCCACCGCTGAAACAGACCCCTTACCCGGCTAGGGCTAGGTCTTTAAAAATGCCATTGAGGTTCCTAAAATCATTTTTTTCTAAAGTGAATAGTTTGAGCAATAGACACTTCCAAAGTGAAAAAATGTGTGTCCCCCCCCCTCTAACTTCTAAACTAAGAGAATGATAAATCTAAAAAAAATATATGATGTACATTGCCACAAAAACTACCAACGAAAATTGGTTTGAACGAGATAGAGCTGGTAGTTTTTTTTTAATACGTCATAAGCTAAAATTTTCAAACATCAATCAAAGTTACAAAGAACTATAAGAACTTTTATATTATGTTACTTGCTGCTACGAAACCCTTCATGGGCGAGTCCAACTCGCACTTGGCCGGTTTATTTGTTGTTAATTTTCTTTGTTTTTGTTTTTCCTGTATATAAATCTGTAGAGTATAAGTAATTAAAAGTACTTGACCGTAATTCGAAGCTTATATAATGAGATAGGCATATCCGTTACCCGTAGGCTTATCTTACTCATGTTTGATGACGTATTTCCGTCGACTCACCAGCAGATGGCGCCACCTGTGAACTTATAAAAGAACATGGCGTCCACTTTGTCCTCATTGGCGTTTTGATTCCCGTAGCAAAAGGTTATAGCAGGAACACCTGCTAGTGCATTTATTTTTTTCTAGTTACTAGTTATATACCTAGTAAAGTTATAAAAAGTGACTTGGGATGAAGTTAGTGAATTTACAGAAATAATTATTTAACGGCTTTGCCGTTCGTTTGAATATACAGTGAATCTAAAACAAGTGACTTGTGATTGAAGTAAGTGAACCTACAGACATATTTAACGGTTTAACCGTTCGTTTAAGTCTCAGGTATGTTTTTACTTCATATTTTTACGATCACATAAGAGTGTTATACGTCATAACGTGAAATAACCTATTATTTTAAAATAGCACGTAAACCTTTCGAGGTTGCAGTTTCTTTTATTTAATATCTTTAGTTACAGCTAATATCAAACTGATTTTATAGATTGTATTCATAGGTACTAATACTTTTTTTTAGATATTATTTGCTTCGTGTATGTACAGCGTAAGTACCGCCGAATATAAAAAATATTTTCAAATTATTTTTATACCTACCCACATAAAGGCACATTAATTACTAGATGTTCCTATACATGTAAAAATATGGCCTATTATGGGTAAAATCGTAATCATCCCAAGTTTCTGAATACGTACGAGTGTGTCAAAGTAATAACTAAATGTTCACCATGAAAGTAGTACTTAAATTTTAGGTACCTAACATAATACTATTTCTTTTAGTTTGGTTTCTTGATAGAAATGAATCCTCCATCCTTAGAAAGTGAGCTAATTCCAAGTGGAGTATTTCAGAAGCGCGCTATGAGCTCCAGTTACTGTATTAGGTTCGTCAAATAGCTACAGTTCCAGCTCATTTAGATCGAACTTCAAATAAGGGCGATCGCGACGCCACGTGCATTGTCGTAAGTGGAGTAAAAGAAGCCGACTTCCACTAAACCAGATGAGGATGATGGAAATAGGTGAGTTATTTCTTATTACCTAACACTGGTCCTGACCAAGTGTAAATTTCTTCACAGATCAGAGGTTAAATTACGAGGATGATAGAAACAATCATCCTTGCTTCGTATTTTATATAGGGACAGCATTAAAAGAGATTTCGGTTACCCAAGATCCTAAGACACAGTATAACCTAAGAGTTTGATAGACACGTTTTGGCGACAAATTGCCTTGATAAGATAATATGCTGATACCCACTATTGTAAAATCATAGTCCTGGGTTCGTCAACCTAAACAAAAACGGGGAGATTCGACAATTCGAATCCCTGCTACATTTTGAAAAAGCTGACAAGGTTCTTTCTGTCAAAAGGCTTTTGCTGCCAAAACCTTTTGTATTTTTAAACAAAGAGAATCTTTTGAAAAACTTAAGTTTCTTCGAAAATATTTATGACAAAATTGAAGACCTACTTTAATAATAGGATTTCCATAAATCTTTTATCAATTTATTACAAATGGCTTGCGACCATAGATCTGATTTCATATAGTATTCTCAGAATTGTCAAAGACCCAATTCTTAAAAATGAACCTTGATAAAATATCGTCTTCAAACACATACATTTTCGAGGCTGAAGCCTTTTCAACGGCACTCGGGAAGGCATGCATTTTGGTCTTCGATCTCCAAAAAGGATGACCCCGAAAAAAGTTCATCCAAATCATTACGCCAGCCTTCGAGAGGATCAGGCGTCAAGATCAGATCTCCATCGAATAGAGTCCAGATTCCATTGTACCAAGAGCCTTTTTAGGCCTGTATTACAGTTACCACTCTCGAGGGGTGTGTACAATATCCATAATAATTGGGCATACGACAGTAAATGTCCCTTCAATTATGAAATTTCTGAGCTTTAGGCTCTCAAAGAGACTGAGAAGTTTAACACTAACCAGTAACCACCCTCGAGGGGTATGTACAATATTGTGTATCTATAATAATTGTAATATACGATAGTAACCAGGCGTACGATAACATAATAAGTAACCATGCAAGGATGTCCCTTCAATTACGAAATTTTCGAGCTCGAGGCTCTCAAAGAGACGAGGAGAGGTCTAACATCCTCTGCCCACACCAGCAAAGGAAACACTAAATGATATGACCCTGTCATTCTATGTCGGTCAGTTAACTCTGTACAAAATACGTTGGTAAGGAACGAGAGTACCAAAAAGTTTTAAATTTATAAAAGGGTACCGCATTCCCTTTATCCAGAAACTCCAATCCGTCCTGCACGGTATTCGAGAGGACGCAGGTTCGAATCCTGCTCAAAACTGATAACCTTCCCACATTTAAATTTACACCGAACTCTGTTTAAGTCCCGTCCTGACAAAGTTGTAAATTTTCACTTTATGTTAAAATGCTATGGAAAACTTGACTAAGGTGGAATACTAATTGCTTTAAATACTTAAGAATCCATACAACGAACTCTTTTTAAAAAGGTTTCCTTTTTAACTAAAATGACCACATTGTGCAATGGTTCAAAAGATGAATGCTCAAGGCACTCTAAAACTAGTTCCTTTGTCACCAAGTTTGGTTTCTCCACTTTTCCTAACTTCAAATAGCGATGGGTCATCCGCCCAGAATTCAGTTTTAGGACATTGTACGCCTTTGTGAAGCTAGAATAATTCTATCTTTCAGCATGTTCTGTTTACCAGATTTCCTCCAACCACGAGATTGGATGTGCAAAATACATCTCAGTCAAGCTTATTTTCATGATAAGGCTGACGTAGTGTACATTATTCTTTCTCAGAGCACATTCTTGTCTTCCGCTCGGGTAAGCCGCACCCAAAACATTTTCGTTTCTCACCATCTGGGTGCCTCGATTTCTATAGAATAAGAGTATTCAAATACTCGTCTACCTACACAAAATCTCATTTTGCGCATCAAAATCCTGTTACTCTTCACAAACACGTACAAATAGCCTTGAAAACTCTTCAAACCCAGGGATGGTTAGACAATTGGGAGAAAACAATAATAGGTTCCCAAAGAAACCTCTCATATCGTTATGCGATAGACATAGAACTACCTGAAAGTCCAATACCAAAAGAAAAGATATTAGACATAAAAGGAAGCTTTATTTAATTCCAAATCAAAGAAACTTAGTTCTTTTAAAGAAAATTCAAACTTGGTGGGTCTTTTGAATTTTTACCACTTTCGCAGTGCCTAGAGGTAGCTTTACCTCAGCGCCACATTCGGTCAATCCCCTAACCGACAACCCACTGAAGAAAATAGTAGTGCACGGAGTGGTACAAGTGGAACTCCAATAGTGGGTCCGCTATTACCGGTTCTCGACAATTTTACAAGCTTTCCATCCGAGATGCTTTCTTACCACGGACGCGTCAGATTTCGCTTGGGAGCCCAGCTAGAAAACATTTCTCTAACAGGCTCGAGGGCCTAGAATAACAAAGATTGCACTGCATCAATAGAGATGTTGATAATCTTACACATGATTCGAAATCATATACCGGTACTGTGTTACAGTCTGTACTCATTCAAAGCAGTTGTAGTCCATCCCCCCAGAGGGACGAGACCAAATCAATTGCCTTGACGAACTTAACTCGTCAGCTTGCGTGTAATGGTCCGACATCAAATTGACTTCACCATACACTGCATTCCGAGCCGATACCATATGTATCAGCTCCTCCGGGTATTTTTTGTGAGCATCCTGCTTCAAACACCACTAAGGCAAGATTGCCTACAAACAATATTCCTATTATGAAATGGAGAACACTACACATGATAGGCCTGTTTGTAATGTGTGGATATTACTTTCACCACCATTTTTAATACCCAAGATGCTGTCACACCTTAATCGGTCAACAGGAGTGTTTGTGGTGCCGCGATGGCACAAGGTAATAATAGAGGGCAGATCTCAAAGCGAGAGCTCTGTAAGCTCCATTCGTTCTGCAGAACCTGCAAAAGAACCTAATAAACATTATTTATTTCCTTCTACTAAACACCTCGACAGGTCTCCCACCACCTCACATAGAGAATCTGTGGAAATGTGGAGGGGGGGGGGGCGAAGAGGTAAATAACAGATATTAAATCAAAATCTTCTACTATTGAGCTCCTTGAGACCTACCTTTTAAGATACTTATAAATTTTACAGTTTTAACCGACTTGAATTTTATTCTTGGTTATTATATAATACGATTCTGTTACATAAATCTGTTGTTGCTGCTCTTGATAATATAGAAACCGTTAGTCAACTTTACATAGTTCGCATGTTTTGGTTAAACATATTATCTTGGTCGATTTCTGTAAAAAATGTAAAGAAAGTTAAGTCACATATTCATTGATATTGGGATTGATGACTTAGTTCAATATTACCAAGTATTGATACAAAGAGAACATTTTTCAGGTTTCTCGTCATAGTGATTTTATGCTTAGGTCGCCGCAACCACGATCTAACTTTGCTCGATTGTATTAACTCACGTCATAGGTACTACTTTTAGGCCCGAATCAAGAGTCCGAAACTGATCATTTTCATTTCAGACAATCTGGTTGGAAAACTATTGTAAACAAAGATAACACCTACGACTAATCAATTGAATCCTTTATTCTAGATAGAAATTAGGATATCAGAGTAACCGATATGAGACTACACAGTCTAATAGTTTATTTATGACTGTTAGAGGTTCTCCAACTATTCTAGCCCCGGCACTACCCGGTCAACAGCAGCTTCTAAGAATTGGTGGTGGTGGTAAGATCAAAATAATCCTTAACACGAGGTAAATGACGATGGATTTCAAAAATTTTTATCGTTGAGTAATAATGTCATCTACTACCACCAATCAAATATAATAATAATTCGCAATTATTTAATCCTGTCAATAGAAGGAATACTTACTACTCCTTAAATAAGATTCCTTATTTAGTCTGTTTAAGATTACATATGAAGTTGTTCAAGATGGTAAAGATTATAAATCTAGATACCATACATACAACATTGTATAATATTATTTTCCTAAAAATAAGGCTATTTCTCCTGGTTGCTTAAATTTGATGGTCACACGCTTATATTTTCTAAACCGTATGAGTTAGAAAGAAATGTTTTAAAATAGTGGATAAAACAGCTATTAAGCTATAAAATACATGAAATTTGTTGCAATAGAAGTAAATATTCATACCAAAAATTAACACGAAAGGTCAAAATCGGGGTCATTTTTCGCATTCTACTCGTGTCACACTTCCCGATTCAGTTAAACATTTGGTTACTGCTTCACCAAATTTCCATAGATTTTGAAGTTACATACACTAAATTCACCGTAATAACATACACTACACACACAGTATTACAAAAAAAATCTTCTAACTATTATTTAGAACTTAAAACACAATATACATCGGTCACACGAATCTAGGTACTCTAAATTTGCGTAGTAAACGGTTTACTGTTGACCAAAACGACCGCCCCAATAACAAAACTGAACTTAACTGAACGTTATTCGAGCTCGGGCATCGCGAGAGTGCAACGTGCAACTGCTGGCTCCTTAAGAAAAAAAAATATCAGTAAGTTTCTACATTTGACACTTAATTCGAGTACTTTTCGTGGGTGACTTTTTGTACATTGTATAATAGCTATTGAAGTCAGAGTTTATTCATCGAAACCGCAAATTAATTGAGATATTTATGTAGTATTTGATTTAAAACGTAACGGCTAAACTTTGTCGGAATTTAAAAAAAAGCTTTGTTTTCGTTACCTTCGTGTCACATCCTTCGTGGCGTTTTACCCACGAAGGTGAGTTTATGCCACGAAGGTGATCTCTGACTAGTTTCAGTAAGAGTGGTACTCTTTTAGATTCGTATTGTAGTAGATATGTAGCGGAATAATAGTAGAACAAATAAGTAGGTACCTACAATCATGGCAAAGGACAGAGCAATACCTATAACCTTCCGTGTGAAGCCCTTTTATAGGAGTAGAAATCCCACCGGACGTTATGCCAGATCCAAACCGTCTAAAACCCCCATCGTAGCTACTTACCCGTCTAGTATTAGGCGCCCAGGGCAACTCCTTAGAATGATGTATCAGGGTACCCGACAGGCTTAGGCTATCACCGTGGCCTCGCCTACGGGTTCGGGTGTTATCTTGCGTCTTTTGGGTTAGTTCAGATGCTTTTCCGCTTCTTGAGGCGTGCGGCATGCTAAGAACTTTTGAACAAAGACACAATGACCTTCGCGTCCAAGTCTCAAGAAGAAATCCTGGGAAAGAGTCATGCCACCTAAAGCTTAATCAAGGCACCTACTACCTTATACTTATATCAACTTAAATACATTTAGGTACCTAGTACTCGTCGAGTTTTCCGGCAAGGCGGTTTGTGACTACTGTCGAGAACAACTTGTAAACATGGCTAAGGAGTGAGATGGGTATATAATTCTTCAGCAAGGTCTTGTCACCTTTTTTGAAAAACAGAGCCACCGCACTCCCGCTCCACGCTTTAGGTGTTTGTCCCTGTTGGAGGACGGAATTAAAGAGACTCGTCCGCTCTTTGAGAACAAGAGTCCCGCCAGCTTTAAGAAGCTCAGTCGTTATTCCGTCCTCTCCAGGGATTTATTGGTTTTTAGTTGTTCGAGAGCAGCCCTGACCTCGCCCTGGTCAATATCCAGAATGTCTTCGGTATAGTGGCGCATTAGTGGGGCTCTGTGGTCACGGTCGCTAGGTCCCGTCGGTCTTTTTTTCCGTGATGCATATAGTTCTCTGTAGAAGCTCCTAACTTCTTCGAGAATCTCGAGGTCTCGGTTTTGCCACCCGCTGTCTTCAATTTTGTCAGACGAGGTCTTCCGAGCTGTTGAGCAAAGACTTCAGTACCCCAATTTTGTGTGATCGCTGCCTCTACGATGTTGGTGTTATAACGTCTGAGGTCGCGTCATAGCAGCTTTCGGATTTTGATGTTTAAATCTCTCTGGTCTGACGAAGACCAAAAGTAAGCAAAAGTAAGTATGCATAGATTTTTATTTTTTTATTGAGGTTCGCAAACTGGATTTTCGGCAACACTATTCAACATCGCTCATTTAGACTCAGTTCAGCCGAGAACTCAGTGCGAACACAGCATGCATCCTAATTTTCGCACTTCAATGAAATGTAGATGGCGTTTCCCGTCTGATTCTCATGAGCTCGAGGGTCTCGGGCGAAAGCTGGGAACACCTATTTTTGCTTTTTTCCAGTCTGAAATCTTCGGGACACTTGTTATAGCGTCCTGACTACAGTGTCGGCCTTATCGTGATCGTTGCCAGTGGTTTCCAGCAGATCGAAACGATTTTGAAGCTCCAATTGAAACTTCTCGGCACACAAAGCTATTTGGAGCGCAGTAGGTCGGAGAGTAGGCTTCATCAACCGGGCCCTTTTGACGCGGAATTCTAAATTCAGAGACGCTCTGACGAGTCGGTGATCATTTCCGCTATTAAACCTGTTGATCACAGAGACATCTTCTCCAAATATACACCTCCTGTCCGACATGATGAATTTTATCTCGTTCCTTGTGACCTTGTTGGGGCTTCGCCAAGTCCACCTTCTATGGGGTTTCTTCTTAAAGAATGAGTTCATCAAGAAGAGCCCCTGAGCCTCAAGAAAGTTGATAAGCATACTGCCCCGCGGCCCCGGTCATTTCTACGCCCAACACCAAAAAGTCCGATTTTGGTTTCACCGCGTTCTTGTACTTTGACAGTGAAGTCCCCTATCATAACATTGTAGTGAGTCTTGGCAGTACCGTGTAATGCTTTCACCACGTCCTCGTACACGGTCTCAACTGCCTCGTCAGTGCTTCTCGATGTTGGGGCATAGGTACACCTGAATCACCTTCAGGGAGTCCTGTTGGTAAGTCTCAGTATTACGTATGCTACCCGAGGCGAAACACTCCTGATCTCCACAATGCTGCTAACGAGTTCCTTTTTCACCGTAAAGCCGACACCGCCCTCGGAAGAATGTCTTCCATCACCTTCCCGAAAGTAGAATAGGTCACCCGACCCAAGGGTTAGCGTGTCCTCCCCCTTTCTTCGGACTTCGCACAACACCAGTATGTGCCAGTTTATGCGACCCAGTTCTACCTCGAGTTCGGTGAGCCGTCGTCCATCCGCAGAGTGCTTCCATTATAAGTAGCGAGGTTCGGACATTCTCACACAACATCATCTAGCCCAAATTAAGACAATATAAGCTTATGCTATGGGATCTAGACAACTGATAATTTGCCACTTTGTGCCAAAGAGATGTACTGTGGTATCTATACATATAATAAAATGATAGAAAAGTCAAAACAGTACATTGGAAATATTAAAAAAAAATACTCGCTGGGTGTTCAACATAAGATACCGAAGCCGAAAATATAGTTAAAATTTTTTTTGTCTGTTTGTCGGTTTGTCTGTTTGTGTGTTTGTCTGTTTGCTTTGCTTTGTCCGGAAGGATCTCGAAAAGTGCTGAATGGATTTGGTTCAAATTTTGTACAAATATTAGCTACGGGTAGGGTCTTAAAATAGGCTATATATTATCACGCTACATATCCTAGGGGCTAAGCAGAGAGCAATCAAATTGGCATTATAACATAATTTGCACGCGTACGAAGTTGCGGGCAACAGCTAGTTTTTATGATATAATGGTTCCAGAATAACTTTTACGTCAAAAGCATGTGTAGGTATAGGATCTGGTAATTGTTTTTAGTTAAGTAGATGTTACCATTCGGCAGAACTAACTTATAATTTGTACTTAAATAATGATTATTAATGTCTGTAAAGCTACTGCGTCACCTTCGTGGATCGTCGCGTCACCTACGTGGGATTAAATAATTCAAAACCTTATTCTTCCAAATCTGACTCAAAATTTAACTTGTTGACTTATATATGTTACTTAACTTACCAAATGCTTTGTGTTTGTTTAAAAAAATTGTTAAAATCAACAGTATTTAAAATTTACCATGAAGGTGACGATGAGAATCGTAAAAAGTAGAAATAGCCATAAATTAGAATCACATTGGCGTTTCCGTCACTCACCAGGCGAAAACAAACATTTCTCATTATATAAGCTTCGAATTACGGTCAAGTACTTTTAATAGCGGCGTTTTCCCTGAAAGAAAACGCATATTAAAATACTTCCTAATTCGAAGCTTACTTTTTAAATCTGCCTGGTGAATAAATGAGGACAAAGTGGACGCCATGTTCTTTTATAAGTTCACAGGTGGCGCCATCTGCTGGTGAGTCGACGGAAATACGTCATCAAACATGAGTAAGATAAGCCTACGGGTAACGGATATGCCTATCTCATTATATAAGCTTCGAATTAGGTAAGTATTTTAATATGCGTTTTCTTTCAGGGAAAACGCCGCTATTTTAATTTCCATACCTAGGTATATAAAATTAAAAATATGTATGTATTAAAAGCATTTCTGAAAACGACTACGACATTTTAAAGTTTTCTCTATCGTGATGAAATGACTAACCTATTGAGAATTTTCGTCTTTGTGACTCACGAAGTTAGAGAATATTTCTAGAAAATGACAGCTCACAATGTTTGCAAAGCTGTTATTACAATACAACATATTTCATTTCGTATACTTACCCAAATTTTATATCGCTATTCATTATGTCTACGGAAGTCAAAAAACTACGCAAATATTACAGCAATTGACACAAACCTGTTTTTTTTTCATATTGTAGTAATACAATTTGCCAATACAACATATTTGTTCTTATCGAAAACCTCCCAAGGCAAGGTATTAGCGCTAGTAGAGGCATATCAAAGTGGTTAGACTCGTCCTGGGGACATCCTTCAGAGGGCTCAACCGGGGCTCCCAACCGTAGGCTGTTAGGTAGGATACGTGTGGTTTTTTTGTCGGTAGGAGTCCGGCATATCATCCGGGTAGGATTTTCCTCACGTTAAAAAAAGCCCTCTATCAGTTTTCGCCTTGGCTTATTATACTCTGCATTTCGCGTAGGGGTCTCCCCTCGACTATGTCCAGCTGGACGTCGAACGATCTAGAAAGAAGGTTACTTTCCCTACTGTAGGATCCATCTTGGCTGTAGGGTAATTCACAGACTCGTCACGCACTTAACGGACAGACTTGCCGAACACGTGCACTTTCGCGTAATGGCGCGACTCGTATGCACTGTGTACGCTAGAGGCTGTGCTATGTCTGTAGGTACGGTAGAGGGGATGGCATTTCAATTTTTAATGGTGATAACTGTTAAACAATGTACCGAACAAAATCACCAAATACTATTATTTTAACTTCACATTTCTGTGTACTTGCTCAACACAACCAATTTAGGAAATAAAAGATAAAACGGAACAGCTAATATAATTGAGCTTTCTCCCACTTCCTCGTTTTCTTATCCTGGTATTACAGCTTCCCATTCTCTTTTCACCTTATCAAATTAACGATAATTTCTCTCATGAGATTGTCCCGATTAAATATTCTTGACAGCACAATATCTCCCAATATCAAACGTGTCCGTGGATACGGTCAGCGTTGTGTGTCGTGTGTATCCACAAATTGATAATTTCGGGGGTAGGTACATAAAACTAGCGGACTCTCCAACCTACCTGCATCCGTCACCTCGGGACCACGATAGGTGTGACCCTATCGAAACGTTCATACGAAATACCATTCTGTACAAAATTATGTGTTCAACGCATATTAGTTCAAAACAAACAATATTTTGATACTTTCCACAGTATACTGGGTTGGATTAAAATTCAGCATCAATTTAGTGTTTTACATTAACTTTTTCATTCCATTTATCCCGCACACAACCGCTTTCCATTTTCTATTTCACTTGTCTTCATCTCTGATTTTTTTAATATTTTTATTTCTATACAAGGATATTTAATGATACTACTAAAATGAATACCTTAATAAGTATACCAGTCAGTATTGAAGGCGTTTATGACGCAAAAAGCATTTCTGAGTTTTCAGTTCCAGATGTATGGAGGCTCCTCAAGGGGCTTTGAACAGTGGTGTTTTTTTTTTTAGTGACAAAATTAGGGCAGTTGATTTTAGTTGTCACGCTACAACATCAACTGATTTTACTGAGAACTATTACTGGGAAAGTACTGGAGAACTAGATATCCCGTTCTTAAAAGTGAACTTGTTTTAGACAATGCTTAGATCGATTTTCATTCTGTACTCTCTGCGGATGCAGCCATACTCTGTTCGAGAAGTATAGTCAACAATTATTTAAGGAGACGATATAGACAAGCAATAATGTTTCCAGATCTCAGCAGTGCCTTCGACTTTCTCCATATAAATTTACATTTGCACTATACACAACCTTTAACACCTCTCAGCTTTGAAGAAAACAGAATGTGCGCGCGATGAGTACCGCCGACCTAATGATGCCTTTTGTATTACAATCTCTTACCTATTGTGAAGGCCTTCAACTTCCTCGTTATAACAAGATCACGTGTAGCATCATTCTGAAGTTGTACGGTATTCTCTGTACGCTGTGTGGGTGCATGGATAATTTCCTTTCTAAACTTTGCATTCAGCACATCACGAGCAAAATATGAAGAGGTATTATGATATACATTTTACATCATTAGTTTAATCTCATAAAATTATTTATTTGTATTGCATTTTAAACTAATTTTATCGAATGAGATTCTATTATTTGAGATTTTAACTGTCAAACACCCGTCAATAACATAGTGTACCTCCATTCAAGTTGTAGTCGACAGCAGTCCGCATCGAGTTGTATAATTCAGGCATGAAATTCGAAATCACCTATTTTCTCTTTTCAATTTGATGGGTTATCACAACAATGATCACTTAATGGGATGATTTTATGTAGCTAAAAACTTTTCACCACCTCTTATTTCATGAAAAATGTATTAACAAACCTACCAACTTAATGGCGGCAACCTTACAATTTAATAGCAACAACCTACGAATTTATCGGTAGCAACCCTTCAATTTAAACAATTTTATTCGAAGCAACCTACCAATTTAACGGCAGTCTCCTACCAAAATAATGGTAGCAACCTTCCAATATAATGGAACCACCTACCAATTTAATGGTAGCAACATTCCAATTTAATGGAACCACCCACCAATTTAATGGTAGCAACCTTCCAATTTAACGGAACCACCTACCAATTTAATGGCAGCAACCTTCCAATTTAATGGAATCACCTACCAATTTAATGGCAGCAACCTTCCAATTTAACGGAACCACCTACCAATTCAATGGCAGCAACCTTCCAATTTAATGGAACCACCTACCAATTTAATGGCAGCAACCTTCCAATTTAATGGAACTACCTACCAATTTAATGGCAGCAACCTTCCAATTTAATGGAACCACCTACCAATTCAATGGCAGCAACCTTCCAATTTAATGGAACCACCTACCAATTTAATGGTGGCAACCTTCCAATTTAACGGAACCACCTACCAATTTAATGGCAGCAACCTTCCAATTTAATGGAACCACCTACCAATTTAATGGCAGCAACCTTCCAATTTAATGGAACCACCTACCAATTCAATGGCAGCAACCTTCCAATTTAATGGAACCACCTACCAATTTAATGGCAGCAACCTTCCAATTTAATGGAACTACCTACCAATTTAATGGCAGCAACCTTCCAATTTAATGGAACCACCTACCAATTTACTGGCAGCAACCTTCCAATTTAATGGAACCACCTACCAATTTAATGGTAGCAACCTTCCAATTTAATGGAACCACCTACCAATTTAATGGCAGCAACCTTCCAATTTAATGGAACCACCTACCAATTTAATGGTAGCAACCTACCAATTCAATGAAACCACCTACCAATTTAATGGCAGCAACCTTCCAATTTAATGGAACCACCTACCAATTCAATGGCAGCAACCTTCCAATTTAATGAAACCACCTACCAATTTAATGGTAGCAACCTTCCTATTTAATGGAACCTAGTTAATAGCGAAATCTACTTAATAGCAGAACCCACTTAATAGCTCAACCTACATAATAGCGGAACCTACTTAATATCTGAACAAATTGATATTTAAGTAAAGATAAACTACCTTCATACAAAACAGCGTTCAGTTATTGTTAAGTTATAATTGCACGTACTTACCTATCGGTACCTAATACATTTAATCTATGAATGCAATAGAGAATACCAAACAAATAATATAGAAAAAGATAGCTATCAGTGTCGTTTTGCACACGACAGCAAACCACAGCACGACTTGTTTTGCTCACAGTTATTAGCCGACTTAATGTAATTACAACAATTGTATGAATTTGTCTGCAACAGTTCGCGCGCGATATCTACCTCTTTTTTACTATAACATCAGTGACCGAACCTACTAAAATCGCCAGATATCTTCGCAGGAGACCGATCAGGTACTTGCTAATCGGTATATTTCACACTATTATGTTATTTATTACCTAATTAAGTACATTTGTACCTATAGCCCCATGAAAAATAAAGACTAAGTAGATTCTCACAACTTACTTAGCCTGTTACCAAACGAACCGTATGAACGCTGAGTACAGAGCATTCATTAACAACTAACAGTAAAGATCAGTGTGAGTAGTTTTACTTTTATAGGTATACATACATCATATTAATTTACTTACCAAATTTTATAAAACCGATGAATATTGATAACCATTAGTCTCGCCAACATCGAAATGGCAACGCCGATTTGACTGAATGTTTTCTTTTTTATTATAATGTGTACCTACTTCATTAAAATAATTACACATGTTTAGAAAACATTATTTCATATATTTAGAAAACCTAAAGCGAAAAAGGACAACTTTGCCCCGACGGGACCTGAACCCGTAACCCTTACCTAAACCAAGGCAATGCTCTATTCCTTATAGTAAAAATATTATGAAGAAGTTAGCATACTACCTAACTTCGTATGTTACCGTTTTATGTTGAATTTATTGCAAACTTATTTAGTGTGACATTTATTTATTATTGTAACAAATAATTATTATTCAAGTTAATTATCATGATAATACCTACCTGTTCAACATATTTACATGCCTTCGGGTGGAATATGACTTGTGTGTGTGAAACAATCTATTATTACTTTATTGTAACACCTTTTGTACACATATTTGCAAAATAAAGAAATTGAATGGAATTGAATAAATCATAAATCTAATTCGAATTATTATTTTATGTTGTATTCTTACTTTGTTTCTTGGATTTCGACGTTATGAATTATATAAGGACACGCACTTGGATTAGGAAGAAATGATTAAATATTTTTTATACCGTTTGTACCTATAGTATTCGTTTAGCCTATTGTGCAGGGAAATTCATTACGTCCAAACAGAACGTAAATAGATTCTGTGCTACACCATTTCATCGCTGTTGACTTCCCAATTGAATCCCTATGATAATAATGAAATATCCACATTAAAAGGCTAACTTCCGAGTCAAATCAAACCTATATTACGGGAGTTATAATCATTCCGGACACAAGCTTGACGTCCACGCATGGACAGGACACAATGATGTTAGAAAAGCAAAACGCGCATTCAGCACCCAATCTTTACAGCTATGGTCACTGTTAGTTTAACCATTGTCCTAGTTTTCCTTTTATGTTATGTGTTATGGAGGATCAACCCTTGGTCTATACGGTATTATAAAACTATCATAACACTGCACGTAGAATGTCAAATACTGAAACGATTGAATAATTTTAGATTCGACACGCCTGCGCAGCGCAGGTCCTTAGAAGGTGTAAAAGGTGACAAACTATACACAACACAACTTACAACTTTCCATACAGAACGTCTTGCCAGTACGGTAAACTCGGGATATCCTATTCCTTCTTTTTTATATAAATCAAGACAGCGTCGCTTTCATATATTTTTGTTTGACATGCGTACCCAACACACTATAGGTCTTATTACATGAGGTAGGATTTCTTTGTTTGTTTTGTTGGAACACAAAACTGTAAGAAATAAACTGAGTAAAAATCTTAACACCATAAAAAAAATTGGGATGGACACAACCCCTTAAAATGACTCAAGAATCGGCAGGTCAATCCCTTCGATACCTTACACTTGGTCCCCGTATTCACTATCTACAACGATACGAAATTCACCGGGACTAACAGTATGTATTATAGGATATGACAATGGTAAACAATTCTTCAACAGTTACCACAACATGGTAGTTACTACCCAGTGACCTCGCATTATTTCCATACCATGAGAAAACAGCAATGTAATTAAGTTATGTGGGTAGCATAGCAATCAATTATGTTTGTTGTTTAATAATTGTTAATATAATTGGTTTTATTTTCTATTACTTTTTCAGAGATACAATATTTATGAGGTGAGAAAATAGACCTGTAACAACATGTGTGACTAATTCTACACATTAATAAAAATGTTTGATGTTTTGTTTGATCTATTTGTTTGCAAAAATGTAATAACATGGTTTATTTAACCACAGTGACATTCTCAACAGTAAACAATAACCTTCCGTATTTTGTTGTTTAGTTCTTAACACCTGTGATATAAAAAATCTATTGCAACAGAACAATGTAAATATTAACCGTCTTTTATTCTGATGTAAGCAAAACGTCAGGAACTTATATAACGACTATGAACGTAATATTTGATTTGTGAGGCTTTCCGTATCACTTCTTTCAAGCGCAACACGCGACCTCCAGACAAAATGTAGCCCCCCAAAGTCCCTTTTTTAAAACTCATACTCATTGGAAACCGAAGAAAACCCAACCACATGAAGACTTTCCTCTGAGACTGATACTTCTCCTCTTCATCTAACAAATTTTGAAGTAATAAAAACACCAACCCAGTACCTATGTAGAATCAGTATACAATCTATAATATAAAAATCAATGCCACTTTTCGTTGTAATTTTATAACTCAAGAACGGGCTCACCTATCCAAACCAAATGTTGAGGGTTTGTTCGAACTATTTAGTAGATTCTTCATTTATCACGCAAACGAAGTTGCGCGGGTCAGCTAGTTATTTATAAAAAGAAAGGCATATTTTGCATCTTACAGATCAAAACGCATCGTTAGTCATCGTTTCTATCCACCAAACGTCAGCAAAATGATATCCTTTGCAATTCCCTCTCGTCACTTTTTGAAACAAAGGCCTAAATTAAATACCAACAATGATAATAATTTTAACAAAAGCGGTTGACATTTAAGTTAGTTTATTACGTTACCTAGAAGGCCAATATTGTAATAAATCTATTCTGTAGCATATGCGAGTAGAATAATACTAATTATCATGCATTTCATAACTCCACTGTACATCCTAACCTATAAGATTCAAAACATTGTTTACTCCTTATATATCTCCTTTTTTTTTCATAAAAGAACTAACCTTGTTTCCTCGTCGCCAGTTGTAGGATCCATCTTGGCTGTAGGGTAATTCACAGACTCGTCACGCACTTAACGGACAGACTTGCCGAACACGTGCACTTTCGCGTAATGGCGCGACTCGTATGCACTGTGTACGCTAGAGGCTGTGCTATGTCTGTAGGTACGGTAGAGGGGATGGCATGACTGCATACACTACACCTACCAAAACATGTCTGCTAAGAACATAATCGTAGTTAGCTAATGATGTTAGATACTAACTCTACTACATCTTATAGTAGATATACTACCTCTTTCGAAAAGTTTGTGAGTTTCAGAGGTTTTCGGAAGTAATCTCAAAATCTACTCGCACGCTTAGATTGTGGAATGATCCGCTTTACCGCCTGTACAATGGTATGTGCTCTGAGGAATTGTTTGATATGATGCCCACGGCTACGTTCTATCACCGCACCGCTCGCCGCAGACAGGGAGTTCATCCTCACACTTCACGTCCGGAGCGTATCAGCACGGTTAGATCCGATAGGGGTTTTCTTCCGCGCACGCTTAGGTTGTGGAATGATCTCCCTGCTTCGATTTTCCCAGACGCCTTTAGTATGGGGTTCTTCAAAAGGGGTCTTAGAAGGTTTTACAGGGTCGGCAGCGCGAGTGTAGCGCCTCCGGTGTTGCAAACGTCCATAGGCTGCGGTGACCACCAGTACTTCTGGTGGGCTGTAGGCTTGTCATCCACCTTAATGGTATATAAAAAACTTATAGAAAATCACATAATTTGTGAGTTTGTGAGATAATTACGCTACGTACCAAGAGTGTGGAGAGCTAACCATAATGTTAATGTCATTTACTTTTGATTTGTTAGTTTAAGTAGGTATTTGGTGTAATTGTAAACGGGAGTACGAATTCGAATAGAATTAATTATATCATGAGCAAAGTCGTGGGGCACAGCTAGTAAGTTATAACGTATTCAAATCACGGAGGAATCTTCACCGACAAGCGTAGCAACTTTTTTATAGTTTCCAAAATAATATAGTATCCAACCTAATTACCTACTAATATCTAGTTTTAGACTCGCTACGCTACGCTCTTATAAAATTCCTTTTAGCATTAAGCTCGGTTGCCATCTCATCTGAGCAAATCCGGCGCCCCATTTAGTTAGGCGTGTAATGAAATATTAAATAATTCCGGGCTTGGTTACGGAGATTGCAGCTCGACTTAGGCGCAGGTCACAATGGATGAAGTTTTTAATCTATTTATTTATTTACCCACAAATTATAATAAGATTTTTTAAATAATTTATTGTGCACCATTTGACCCCTTTGTCGCGCATTTAATTAAATCACCCCAAGGTTTGCTGGAAGAAAACTCAATTATGAGTTAAGCTCGCCTTTGTACAGCAAAATATTTGTACTGTATTTTAATGTTTATATTTTATATATTTTGATGTGCAATAAAGAATAATAAAAAAAAAGAAACGCGCGAAATCATCACATGTTTCCTAGTGAACTCCAAGGGTTTAGTTTAGAAATTTCCATGGGTAAAAAAGATACGCGTGGAAAACATAACCTCTCTAAGAAACAGAGCCTTCTTATTTCTATAGAAATGTCTTCCAGTTTGCCCGAGAGAGGACATACAAAGGGGAGATAAAATTATTGTGTGCAAGAAAATAAACATAATATAAAATAATGGGTAGGTACACTAAAACTTAATTCTGAAAGTTAAAATCATGAATTTCAAAATTCCGAATACTTAAATAAATAGGACAGATAATTGAATACCTATGTTATCTATCGCTATTATTATTTTTGGGAACACCCAACGAAATATGTGATTCCAAATTTCAATATTCCGATTCGGGATTTTAAAACATTCGGAAATATAGTATTTAATGCATATTTAAGTATCCATGGTCAAAGGGTAGGTACTGTTACAAAATCAAATGTTAATAAAAATCGGTAAAAAATCTTTTAAGTTAAACGGTTTTATTTTATGTGCACTGAAAACTAGAAAATAAATAAATAGTTACTTACCTTTAAACCTACGTAGGTGATCTCGGTCATTAATATCTCTGATGGTAGTGGTTGTCATAACATGAACCATGTCAGCGGCCGAAAGGCAGTTCAGGAAAAAACACTAACACCAGGGTTTGCTTGGTAGGTAAACTAAGCAGCCCACGCTATAACAAGTAGGTATTTTGACCCTCTCGTTCAGAAATATTTTAGTACTAGGCAGAATAGCTTTTAGGCATATTAGACTAAAATAAAAACGTGGGGCCCATGAACTAATTCTGTATTACTTTCTACTATACTAAGTGTGGATTGCATCGGCTTATTATAATCGTCATCATCATCATCCTAGCGGTTTATCCCGGTCGCATCCGAAACCTCATAGCTCCGGAGTCCAGGGTCCGCTGAATCGACTTACTATAATCGTAACTGGAGGATTTGACCATCAATAACCAGCCGTTACGGCTTCACCAGTGAACGCCGAGCTCATGATCTACCAAAGTATAAGATATGCTCTGCCATAGGTATGATTTCAGAGGGGCCCCACGTTTTTATTTTAGTCTAATATACCTAAAAGCTATTCTGCCTAGTACTAAAATATTTCTGAACTAGAAGGTCAAAATACCTACTTGTTATAGTGTGGGCTGCTTAGTTTACCTACCAAGCAAACCCTGGTGTTAGTGTTTTTTCATGAACTGCCTTTCGGCCGCTGACATGGTTCATGTTATGACAACCACTACCATCAGAGATATTAATGACCGAGATCACCTACGTAGGTTTAAAGGTAAGTAACTATTTATTTATTTTCTAGTTTTCAGTGCACATAAAATAAAACCGTTTAACTTAAAAGATTTTTTACCGATTTTTATCTTCTTGTTTTTAGTATTTCGTGAAATTGTCTACCGAATATTCCTCGTTTTCGTCATTATTACATGGTTTCTTACCTGATAATTTAGTACAATGTAATTCCTCAATACATAGCCCTTCCAGAGACTTGACTCGACTTAGAGCCACGTACGCTTGTCCTTTCTCAAACAATTTTGAGCCCAAATATATTATACTACTGCATGGTCGACGGTGCTGCCCTGCATTTTATGGAATGTGGATGCCCATGACAAAACTAAGGGCAACATCCTTCTTTCAGCCGTACCATAATTGAATTTTGCTGGAAACTGTATGGCTTTAGGGTATATAACGTGCATGTCGTCTCTGCCAAAGTCAATTTGAACTGATGGTATATCTGTTTCGTACATTTGGGTTTGACGGAACTGAGGCCAAATAATTTATGTAATGTGGCCTATAGCGCCATTTACCAATCCTTTTGTAACGTCAATGTTGGACCACAACATTACTTTTGCACCTACAAATATTTCAAGTACGGATGGTAAGCCTCCAGTCTTATTTATATCTGTTGGTATTATATTTGCTAAATTTAGATTATCTGTATTTCGTGTGGCGTCAATTATTTGATCCTGTGCTTTTATGGTATAAATTCGAGATCCCTTGCTTCGGAACAGATTTAAAACCGCAGCGTTGTGATTGTTTACTTGCTGATTAGTGGGGTAAACCCTTAACGCTTTGTCTGTTGCAAACTCATCACTTGGGTTTTTAATAACTCTTTGCATCAAAATACTAAAATGGTTAGCGGTTAGCTCACCTAGTCTCAAAGCATTTAATATGTCAATAAAAGTATGGTCCCCTTGCTGACGCATATTCTCCGTCAGCTCACAGAGCATGAACAAACGCCATAGATGCGTGGCTGGTTGGAGATGGACGGGTTGTTTGAAAACAGGAGCTCCGGAGCGTTTGATTGGAGGCAGTTGTAACAGATTTCCAAAAAGTAAAACGTTTATGCCTCCAAAGACTTCGTCTTCATGATTCTTAACTTGTCTTAATCGGGCGTCAATCATACATAGCATTTGATAGGATACCATTGAAATTTCGTCGATAATGAGAAACTCTGTCTGCCTCCACTGCTGTCTCATTATTCGCAAATAGTTTCCGGACAAGGGTGACATACCAGTTATTCGTCCATCCTTCTGTACTGGCAACTTTAGCGCTCCTGTACACGACGCCGCAACCGCACCGGCGCCGCACCGTTGCCGCACACTGTACTGTGTATACGTGCCGCTGACACGCCGCCGCCGCACCGGCGCCGCACCGCCGCCGCAACGTCGCCGCATTATTTTACCATACCACTACACAGTTGTTAGTAATACATTACTGGCTACACAGATCACACGTGTTAAGATGTCTAATTTAACGAAAAAAGAAGTTGCTCTTGGCTTATTATATGTACAAGAAATGGCAAAATGAAAGGCGTAAATTTATCAGAAAGTTGTGGGTACATCCTATTCTCATGCGAAGGGAGCAATATGGTGAATTTCATACACTTTACAAAGTTTTACGCTTATCTTTGTAAATTTCTAAATTTTTGTACCATAATACTTCCCTCTCCTCAACTAAAGTTATGAAAATTTCATGATCAAAACTTCCATGATTGTTTTTTGCTAAAAAACTCATAACTACACATGCACTATCATAGCCAGCCAGTAATGGAATGGCAACACGATTAGAGTCACGGCGTGTGCGCGGCGAATGTGCGGCGGCGGTGCAGCGCCGGTGCGGCGGCGGCGTGTACGCGGCACGTATACACAGTACAGAGTTGCGGCGACAGTGCGGCGCCGGTGCGGTTGCGGCGTCGTGTACAGGAGCCCTTATTAAGGTACTATGTATAGTAGCTCCATTTATCAACCGTGCTGCAACTTCCGTCAGTGCGCATAGCCCTTTTACCGCGTCCTTCGCATAGCACCTGTTAATTTGGTCTCGTAATAAATTTAGTAGAAACGTCTTTCCGACACCAGCACCACCTGTAAAGAATATTTTTAAGCGTTCTTCGGCACCCACTATTTGATTTTGTATGGACTGAGTAACCATCGTGAAAATTTCTTTCTGTCCAGCATTCATAGACTGCTTCGTTAGTATGAATTGGTTATCGTTCATTGGCAGATATGGAACATCTTCTTCACAGTCTAGTTCCATCGGCTCTTCCTGCTCCAATATCTGAAACGCGTGTTCTTGATTGACCGCGTTTTCAAGTTGCCTGTCACGTTCGCGATAGAGACACAAATAAGCATTGGTTTCTCTTAACCTCTGTTCATTGGCGAGAAATGCGTCTCTGGCGCTGTTGTATTCTCCCATCAGTTCTCTCTCATTACGGTAGGGCGTATACTGGAGCAACAAACTGTAATAATACGACTCGGGATCAGAGGTTGCAACAAAGTTAGGAACCCGTATTACAGCTGGCCTGTTTCTGATGGTCATTTTTGTGTTGCTTGTTAGTGTAATAAGTCGCTTTCTTAATGTTTGCTCACGCGCTAACGCATCTGTATCGATGCTTTCTTCGTTGATTGCTGGTGATTTTGCGTAGTGCTGCTCAAACAACTCGCAAACTCTATTAGACACATGTTGTTGAAATTCAATCGTTTCATCGTTCAAACATATTCGCACAATAACCAGCTGCTTGACCGCCTTCAGTAAACTTCAACACTTTATAACTTTGCTCCTGTTTGCGGGTATTGAAGAAGACTGTTTTTCTTGAGCTGTCACGCATATTTAAATGACAAACTCTGAAAACGAATTCGCAAGATGAAACCTGCCGTTCTTTCAGTATGCGCATGCATATTTTAAAAAGCTTACGTGAAACATCGGATTCTTCTCTCCTAATTTGCTGGATAGCTCTAGCACAGATTACTAAATAGTTACTACTCTAGTGACTTCACCATCCAGATTCGTAGGCTCCGAATTTGACACGTATTTTGCGATGTAATACGCAATGGACTCATTAGTGCCACAGGGTTGGATGTCCATATTGGCTTTCCACATTTTCAGAAAAGCAGGACTATAATTATTTACTAATCGTTTAAACCTATTACCTTGACTTGAGAGGTATAGCTACCGCTTACTGACGAGGTTTCTAATTACCTATTTTTTTTATCTGCCCCTGTAACGACACACAATCTTGGACGCAACTGTTCTCGACACGACTAATCATGCCCCCACCTAATACGCCATTTTGTAACAGCGTCCATCTTGAGTTTGAAATTTTGACATAATGACAGTATTCTGCTAGTGTAATCCTATTATTTGATACCCATATTGTGGTGGTTGTGAAAAAATATGTACTTAGTCCGTCATATTGGAACCGCGTCCATCTTGAATATTACATTTTGACATAATCATCGTGTTTTACTAGTGTAGCCCTTTCATTTGATACCCATATTGAAAAATTAAGGAAAAATATGCAATCCGCCATTTTGTATCGGCGGCCATCTTAGATTTATAATGTTATTGATTTTATTACATTGTATTATCATCTAAATTAAATGTGTGTACCAAATTTCAGATCAATTTGACAACGGTAGCGTGCTTAAATTTCAATTTCTAATTTTGATCCAAATAAACAAATAAATTCCGTACGGGTCGAGCTAAATAAAACCGTTTAATAATAATAATTAAAAAAATAGCCGTGAACCAACGATAATTTGAAAATATTCGGACCATCTAACCACCAAATCTCCTCTATACGTATATACTGTTACGTAAAAGTAAAAAAAAAGGAAAGAATGCTGTCAGCCAGTCACAGTAATTTTGTTAAACCAAACGATTCGTACGAACCGAAAAATACCACCAAACATTTCGCTTTTCAATGTGACCTGCGCTTTACAATGAATTATTCCGGTGAGTAGCTCAACTTCGCTTCTAGTTCTAACCAAATTATGTCAGTTTACTATAATAAGTTGTACATAATTAGGTGAAATGTTAGAAACTAAGATAAACTAATCTAAAATTTCAAAAATTAAAATAACCTTTAGACCGAGATGAGATTTGAATGCAGAACGAATGTCTTACTTTAGGCGAATTTTGTATTTGCATGGCCTTGCAGTGGCGTGGCGTACCTTGTTGTACGACTGGTCGCCGGCTTTGCTTAGATTCTCTGAATTTCAGTTGACCCTCCCCGAACAAAGTAATCTGGTCAGGTGGGGGAAAGCCACAGATAAAACATTTTATGCATATGGAGAAGCAATTGGAACTGCTAGGCACCTGCTGGTGGTTGTAGGACGCTATTAGACCGGGATCATTACTCACACCAACATAATAGGGTATTGGAAATCATACGTAAGGCTGTCTGTTTGCCGGTAGCTAACTAGAGCGAAAAAGGGATTATCCACAAACAAAAGAAATGACATTGCGTTTGTAAAGGAAGGCTGTTCAAAGAAAGTACCTCAAAAGCCTTTACTCAGTTTTGATGGCTGCCGCCGATTTCACCATACCCGCACGTGTGAAAAACACTACAAAATCCCGGAGGATGTATGTGCCTCGCCATCCAGGCCCGACATATTCCTGTTTTCGAGGATATTTAGGCGTGCAGTGCTCGTGGAGATCACGGTGCCGTGGGAGACCAACATACCGAAGGACCACGCCATGAAAATAAATAAATACTTTGACTTGACCAATGAGTTAACCAAAAATAGCTGTTTCGTTTCTCTATCGAACCGTAAAAACCTGTAACGATCTGCCAGCGCATGTGTTTCCCTCCTCTTACAATCCTGGGTTCTTCAAGCGGAGCGTGAAGAGACACATCACATGGCTGCCAACTGGAGGACCGCTGTCAGAGGTGGCCTCCAATCGCTAGATGCGCCACGGCTTTCCATCAGCCTAGTGGCGACGTCAATTTGGCGAGCTAAATATAAAAGTAGTCGGTAGTGATACCGGCTGCGGCGCCGGAGGTTCTGGGTTCGATCCCTGGGTCGGTCCAAATATTTGTGTGATCCACAAATCCACTGGTGGTCCGTGGACCACCAGTGGTCCGCAGGAGCGAAAATATGGTCCGCGAATGATTTTAAATGTATCGGGCGGTGAGCTGTTAGTCGCCGTGCAGTGAGCGAGAAGAGCGAGGGTAGTGGGGGCGGTTGGTACGCCCATTGGCTCGGCGAGCAAAGACAACACTAAGTCTGCGATTTGCCCACGATTGAATGTGTTTCCAGGCCGAGCGTGAATCCTGGCTCAGGATCTCGCCAGATCAGTTTCCTAAAGGCTAAAGTGTGGGAAACTGGTTCTGATCCAAAAGGCCGGGCGGACGGTGGACTCGCCATCGGGGTTCCGACCGATTGTGTTGCTCGACGAGGTTTGCAAGCTCTTTGAGCGTATTATTACAGAGCGACACCATTTCCGAAGTTTGGTCATAAAGCAGAGGGGACAACAGCTGCGCTCTCGCGGTTGGTACCCAACATAAGAGTACCCAACGGTCCCTGCAGGAGACCTTCGGGGTCGTGCACTATACGGGACCCCTGTATGGGCGGAGGCCCTGACGACCGGCAACGTGGCTAGACTGCATAGCCCGCTAAAGGCGATGGTCGTCAGGAGAGGGTCCCGTACGATATCCGTTGAGGCGGCATGTCTCCTAGCCGAGACCCCTTCATGGGACCTGGAAAACAGGGCTCTTGCGTCATGGAATGGAGCAAGGAGGCGCTGGATCGCGACCACAGGCCTGTGCCCCAAATAGAGGCATAGCTATCCCTATTTCGCCAGAAGCTCATGGAGACATGGAAGGTACGGTACGGTGCTTAAAAGCAATTTCTCCGAGAAATCGCCTTGCGCTATTTTATGGTTTTCTCAACAGCTTATTTGTGCGAAAAGTCTTTCTGCTTCGTTGGTTTTTAAAAACAAGGCGAGGAATCGTTTGCAAGTAAGTGATAATTTGCATGTAGGTAGCTTTGAGTACCAATATTAGTCCTAGGTTAACAGATCTCGTGAAGAAGATGCACCCCAGAAATCATATTAATACAAAAATACGGAAGCTTTCTGTTTATACAATTTCCTATTGCGTTTTTTTTTAAAGTTTCAGATACATTATCATAGTTTGTTTTGATTATGCCTTTATAGTGGTCCCTGTTAACAAGAAAAATATAAGAGTGGTCCCTAACCACGAAATGGTTGGGAAACCTAGCGGCGCTAGGTGATGTTGTGTGTGAATGTCCACAAATATTATTATTATTACCTTGGATAGCCAAGAGTCAAGAGCTTCAGTAAGCTCTTTACTAAAACGAATATCCAAAGCGGCATTGATAGGATCTTACCAAATCTGGTTGGGCAGGGGAGGGAACATTGCTAAAGGTGGAAGGTGAGCGTTTATGCGCATAGAAAGGTGGCCTTTACCCTAAGTAAAGTTTATTTTTAATGTCTCCATTGTACAAATGCACAGACACGACCACTTTACAATTTTATAATAGCGTAAATATAGATAGATTGGCAGTTTTATAGAAATTGTTATCTATTCGTTATAACAGGACATCTCTCACAATCCGTTTTATTAAGTAGATGGCATTTACTTAGAATACCTGTTCACATTTTTTAAATTGTAGAATGGCCTACCTATTTTAAATATGACCTATTGAAATCTTATTTTCAAAGATAGTAGACCTATTAATCCTAATACGATACTAGGCAGAGGTAATTATAATAAAGGTAATTCATGCCACATCAGAGATGTTTACTGTACAAGACGCAGATTCGCCCCTGCGTCGAATACTGTTCTCACCTTTGGGATGACTCCGCGAGGTACTTATTAGACGCGCTTGGCGCTATGCAGACACGTGCTATCCGAATAATTGGTTGTCCTGAGGTGACGGGAGGCCTCGAACCGTTAGCGCAGCGAAGAACCATAGCGTCCTTGGCTGCCTTCTACCAAATGTATCAAGGTGAATTCTTATTATTCTGAAGAGCTCTTCAACCTGATCCCACCCTCTCCTTTCCGATCCCGAACTACGCGTGCCGGGCCACTCATACACAGTGGAGAGAATTTTCGCTAGAACTGAGCGTTTCAAAAGATCCTCTGTCGAATTATAGAAACATGGAACGACCTGCCCGAACACGTGTTTCCCTCATCTTTCAATCCCGGGTTCCTTAAGAGGAGCGTGAAGAGGCACATCACAGGGCCTCCAACTTGAGGACCACTGTCAGATCAGAATTGGCCGTCAATCGCTAGATGCGCTACGGCTTTCCATCAGACTGGTGGCGACGTCAATTTGGCGAGCTAAACATAAAAAAGAAAAAAAAAAAAAATAGGTATTAAAAACGTTTTTCCCTTTTTGATTTCAATTACGAAAAATGTTTCCCTCATCTTACAATTCCGGGTTCTTCGAGAAGAGCGTGAAGAGGCACATCACAGGGCCGCTAACTTGAGGACCAGTGTCGAAAGTCTTACGGACTGTGAGACTGGCCCCCAATCGCTAGATGCGCCATGGCTTACCATCAGGTTGGTGGCGACAATGTCAATTTGGCGAGCCAAATATACAAAAAAAAAACAACAACAAGTACAAAAAAAAATTCTTCACCTCTACAAAAACACCATTAAGGAAACAGACTATGGCCTTCAACATGGCTTAACAATTAACTGTCATGGCAACCGAGTTCAACGTCTTAGCGTGACTTCCGAAGTACAGAAACATTTCTTAATGAAAATGTCAAAGATGATCACCAATCTCAGCTCGGGTTAGATCCTTAACACAATAGGTAATTGTTTGATGAATACTGAGCTAACTGGGCAACGAGGGCCATTTTTTGTGGTATTTTTGACATTCTGACACAACGTCATCCAACCCAAATTATGCTAGTACTAGCTGATGCCCGCAGCTTCGCCCGCGTAAAATTAACGTTATTCCCGGGATAAAAAGTAGCCTATGTGTTATTCCAGACTATAATGTATTTTTGTACCGAATTTCAGCCCGATCCGTTCAGCGTGAAAGAGTAACAAACATCCACACTTACAAACTTTCGCATTTATAATAATTAGTAAGATTAGCTTGCTGTGGGATCTAAAGTACTGATAAACATACTTATATGTAACTAAGTATATATCTTAATACATTCAATATCAATTCAGCCTATAGCAGTCCACTGCTGGACCTAGGCCTCTCCTAAATTTCGCCACAATCTACGAATAATGTATTCTACAATACAGGGTCCTGCGCTTTGCGCATCCAGTCAATTCCTGCAACCTTCTTTAAGTCGTCGCTCATCCGGCAGGGGTCATCCTACCCCACATTACATAGGTATTATCCGTTATGGAAAACACTTCTAAACAAATCTAAATGTCCCGGGTTCGGAATCGAACCCGGGACGGGGTTTTTTTTTAAACCTGAGGAAAAGACCTCATGGATGCTATGCCGGACTCCTACGGACTAAAAAACCTCACGTTACGCCCAATAGCATATAACCCCGGGTTGTCCCAGGACTCCCAAAACCCGGGCCGGGGCTTCAACACGACAAACGCATAATACCTACTTAGTATTGAGCCGCTCTGAAGCCGGCAAAAAGTGATGATCGCATTGAATAAGAACCACACAGATCTTCAATACCAAGAAATAAAGGGTAGATAGATCAATATTTACTTATTTACTCAACGAATGAGTTTTGACATGAAGTGCCAACGAATGGTCATTCTTATCGTATAGTTCTCGGAATCAAATGATAAACTAGTACTAGATAATTAAGCTCAGTGAAACGTGATACGATCACACTTACTATGGGTTCTGGTGACCGGGTTGTGAACTCTGACGTCACTTAGTAAAGTTCAAATAAACACAGATTGACATTAATTTTCGAATAAACAGATTGACATTAATTCGGACTTCAGACTGGCGTATCGCCATTTTAGTAATTAATTACTGACTTAATTTGTATCTATTTTCCTACTGGATATTGGCGGAAGAAAAGAAGAAGTCGTTAATTTGTCACATTCATTCAACAATGGTAGTCAGAGAGCGGAATGCCGTATTAACACTGGTTTCACCGTGAAAGGGTGATGTGAAATTCATAGTTAGGCGAAACTGGCAATTTTTTATGAAATAGGGCTACGTTTCTAGCAAAGATAATTAAGGACCGAAGGACCCTATTAATGAGACTTCGCTGTCCATCTGTCTGTCCGTCACGAGGCTATATCTCAGGCTATATAATCTCATCAGTGATATCTAGAGAGCTTATAATTTTTACAGATGATGTATTTCTGTTGCCACTATAACAACAAATACTAAAATTTGAAAAATAATAATGATTAAGAGGGTTTCCATATATCAAACGTGTTTTCCTGTTTTTTGGTACGGAACCCGTACACTTATCCAGTTTTTTTTATCCTAAAGACTGTTTGGCAGTACATATGGCCACCCTATTATAAGCACACCAAACGCATGTTTATTTAGGGTAGACAACTGAGTATAATTAATGTCCGGGCTGTGACCGTTTACTCTACATAAATAATGTCTACAAAAAAAAGGGGCACATTGTTAACTTCGGGGGAAATTTTAGCACGCTGCCATTAGCATAGCTTAAGGAAGAGAGAAAGAAAATATTTTTATTTTGGATCAAAACGTAACATACACACTCCAAAAAACAGTAACATCTATATATGTATATGAAAATGTTGTGTGCGTTTAAGTATCTATTAAAAACTCAAAATTTACTGAATCGACTGAGCTCAAAATTGGACACGATATACAATAGGATTCAGAGATGGTTTAAGGCTACTTTATACACTTTTATCATACAATAACAATATGAATAAAATAGCTTTAAAAAGTGATTTTACCAATAGATGGCGCTGGTCGTTTTTTTTAAATTATATTCTGCCAGCTTAAGAACAAAATATTATAAACAACCTATTTAGAAGGTACCTACCAGATTGATGTTTTTTAAGAGAAGTTTGATTGCGGCCTCCTTGCATTCAGAATAATAAAAGAGAGTACTTACCTATTAATGAGGTCGGATATGTTTTGCATGTTATTTTTGAACTTTTTGGACATTCGGAATTTGGAGTTTTGGACTTTAGACTTTGGAATTTTGGAGTTTTGGAGTTATGGAGTTTTGGATTTTTAGAATTTTAGACTTTTAGACTTTGGAGTTTTGGACTTTGGACTTTGGACTTTTGGACTTTTGGAGTTTTGGGCTTTTGACCTTTTGGACTTTTGGAGTTGGAGTTTTGGAGTTATAGAGTTTTGGACTTTTGGACTTTTAGAATTTTAAACTTTTAGACTTTGGAGTTTTGAACTTTTGGACGTTGGACTTTTGGGCTATTGGACTTTTGGACATTCGGACTTTTGGACTTTTGGACTTTTGGACTTTTGGACTTTTGGGTTTTGGAGTTTTGGAGTTTTGGAGTTTTGGAGTTGTGGAGTTTTGGAGTTTTGGACTTTGGACTTTTGAACTTCTGGACTTTTGGACTTTTGGGCTTTTGACCTTTTGGACTTTTGGAGTTGGAGTTTTGGAGTTTTGGAGTTTTGTAGTTATAGAGTTTTGGACTTTTGGACTTTTAGAATTTTAAACTTTTAGACTTTGGAGTTTTGAACTTTTGGACGTTGGACTTTTGGACGTTGGACTTTTGGACATTCGGACTTTTGGACTTTTGGACTTTTGGACTTTTGGACTTTTGGGTTTTGGAGTTTTGGAGTTTTGGAGTTTTGGAGTTTTGGAGTTTTGGAGTTTTGGAGTTTTGGAGTTTTGGAGTTTTGGAGTTGTGGAGTTGTGCAGTTTTGGAGTTTTGGACTTTGGACTTTTGAACTTTTGGACTTTGGACTTTTATACTTTTGGAGTTTTGGACTTTTGGACTTTTAAGAATTTTAGACTTTTAGACTTTGTAGTTTTGGACTTTGGACTTTTGGACTTTTGGACTATTGGACTTTTGGGCTTTTTGACTTTTTGACTTTGGACTTTTGAACTTTTGAACTTTTGGACTACTAACTTCTATTTATATTTCATGATATTTCTTTCGAAAAAAATGTCTGCCTCTGTGGCGCAGTCGGTAGTGATACCGCCTGCGGTGCTGAAGGTCGTGGGTTCGATTCCCACCGGAGACAAATATTTGTGTGACCCATAAATGTTTGTCTCAAGATACTGGGTGTTTCTATTTGTATGATATTTTATTTCAATATTATTTTATTTTTATGAAGAAGTTTCACTTCTTACGTGTGTACAATAGTCCACGCACACTTTTTTTTTAAATGTACCCATCATTTAGTTTGTTACTCATTTCTCATAGGTACATAAAACCACCATAAAAAAGTCACAGCGAAGCGTGCCAGGGTACCGCTAGTTATAAATAAATATCTTGTTTAAAAAAAATAAAAGAGGTTTCTTTTACTTAAAAAAAAGAGTTCAAAAACAACAACTGAGTTTACACTAGATTAAAACGTTCGAAAACTTAACGGCAAATTTTCATCTGTGCTGTTTTTTAACATGTGGAAATCCATCATGGATGCTATGCCGGACTCCTACCGACTAAAACAATACGATGCCTTACAATTGTCTACGGCTGGGAGACCCGGGTAAGCCCTCGAACGCTTAGGTTGTGGAATGATCTCCCTGCCTCGGTTTTCCCAAACGCCAACAGTATGGGGATCTTCAAAAGGGGTCTAAGGTTTTTACAGGGTCGGCAGCGCGAGAGTGGCGCCTCTGTTGCAAACGTTCATAGGCTGCAGTGACCACCAGTCCTTCTGTGGGCCGTATGCTTGTCTGTCACCTTAGTGGTATTAAAGAATACCCTCGTAAGGATGTCCCAGGGCACAGTGGCGACCATTTCGGCCTAGCCTAACCACTAGCTTAGCTTTCTGCCTTCAGCTTCAGGTAATATTAAGAATAGATAGATAGATTATGTTTATCAACAGCATAAACATAATCTTGATTGATGGCACTTGGTGGAACTTGCTGCACATATTGAAAAAAAAAACGACACTTGTACTGTTCCACAATATTACAAGTGTAGACAAGTGTCGTTTTTTCAATAGATTTTATGTGTATTATTTTAAAGGAATATTAATAAAGAAACTATCAGAATATCCTATTAACGGAACCTTTTAGTGTGATTCTCACTTATAAATATCGATTATTCGTCGAAAATTTGCACACTGAGAAAACATAGAAATGGCCGAAATGGCTTTAATAAAAACTAAAAAAAATAATTAATTAAAAAATAATTAATATCATACTCGTAATTACCTATCAACAATATGTTTATTGTTAAAAAGCTTTGGGTGATTGATGGTAGTTTCAATTTAATATGGAAAAAACAGAAGACGTAGAATAGCGTCCTGCTCGAGACCTATAATTTTCGTTATTGGTAAATTTATAATTTATTTGCTTTACTTCTCAACTCTCCAACTTTCGATGGTATTTGTTGGTATGCCACATTTTTTATGTGTTGTGTTTTTAAGTTTTTAAAACTGACAGTTTCTTTCGTTATTATAACAAAATTTTACATGGATTGACATTTAACTAAGATGGAATTAATAACATTCATTGAATATTATTGTAATCTGGTATTAGCATTTAAACATCTAATACCTATCAAAACCTAACCCTTAATACTATAAATATGCATCTTTATTAGCGACTAGCTGACCCGCGCAACTTCGTTTGCGTCACATAGGAGAGAGTATATTGCCCGTTCCCGTCGCGTTGCGTTTACTCCCGTTGCGTCTCGTCGTTAATGTTCAATACTACTTGAGAGAGAGAAAGGTTTCTCGTCGCGTGTATTTCCATCGCATTATTTTTTAGAACAATTTTGTTTATGAAAGAGGTAACGCGAAACAAAACACTACCGATGAGTGCCGACAGGGCTAGGGCGTCCCCCCAAGGCGACGCGTACCGGTGTGCCCCCGTCGGTACGACTGCATGCGCACGCGGCGAAGGGGGCCGCCACCCTTCACGCAGCGCCAACTCTGGCGGGATGCGAGGAGCCGAGTGCCGGATAGGCACGTGGAATGTGCGTGGTGGTATGGAAGGTAAGATGAATGAATTGATGGATGTAATGAAAGAGCGATGCCTGGATGTATTGTGTGTCACAGAGACTAAGCGGAAGGGGAGCGGCATCGACGATCTTCCTGGCGGAATAATTGCTTTGTGGTCCGGAGTGGACCAAGAGGATCATGCCAGTAAGGGAGTGGGTGTCTTGCTCTCCTCCCGTTTGGCCTCTGGAGTGAAAGATTATGGATTGGTAGGCCCAAGACTCCTGTGGGTACGTATAAAACTGGGGATCACGAGAGTTTTTTTGGTCGCAGCCTATGCTCCCGTCAGCTCGGCTAATCCCCAAGTGCTCGCGGAGTTCTGGGAATCCGTTAGGGACGTCCTCGATTTGGCTGACGGGAATGAAAAGTTGATCTTGTGTGGTGATTTGAATGGATGGGTGGGGACCAAGCGAGATGGCTTCGATGCTGTCCTTGGTCCGTATGGAGATAAGAGATCGAATGATGCTGGTAAGTCAATCTTAGACGTATGCTTGGAACGAGACCTCCTTGTGGCGAACAGTTTATTCCGTCACAAAGATATCCACACGTATACATGGAGACGGAAGGAAGAAAAAAGTGTGATTGATTTGATTTTGATAGACAATCGTCTTCGACAGGCTATAAGGGATACAAGAGCCTACAGAGGCCCCACTCTTGAAACTGATCACTACCTGGTGGTAAGCCGGTTTGTTGGTCTTTTCAAGAAGTGGAGGCACTGGCGAGTGCGTGTCCCTTTCGGAGACTATGAAAGGATAAAGAGTGAAAAACTGGAAGATGAAAGCGTAAGGAGTATGTATGTTGGCTTAGTCAGTGAAAGGCTTGCAAACGCGAGCCTTTCCGACTTAGATGTGGATGAATGCTGGAATATTATGAAAGAAAGTATAGTGGATAGTGCAAAAGAAGCATGTGGGAGTGCAAAGAGACATGAACATTCGAAAGGTGATGCCTGGTGGGATGCAGAAGTTCAATCCTGCGTAGCAAGAAAGAAGAAAGCGTGGTTGGATTATGTCTCATCTTTGCAACTGAATGACAGTATGAAAGACACGAAGAAAGAAATTTACCGCCTCTGCAAGAATGAAGCCAAAGCTTTAGTGAAAGAGAAGCGTGAAAGGATAAATATGATTGCGGAGGAGAAGCTGACGAGGAACTTCGAGACGAATACCAAACTCTTTTGGAGGGAGGTCAAGAAGTCTCGGAGCTGTTCGTCAGTTTCCAGAATGGATAAGATAAAGAGTAAAGCTGGGGACATTCTTGCGGACCCCTTAGAGGTGTTAGAGCGGTGGAATGAGTACTTTGGAGAAATGTATGAATATCTCCCGTATGCGGGCACTGCGAGGGAGGCGATAACTGATCTTGCGGTGCAAGCATCAAGCGGAGATATTACTTTGGAAGAGATTGAATGGTCGATACGAAGCTTGAAAAATGGAAAGTCTGCGGGAATTGATAGGATATCTGCTGAAATGATCAAATTAGGTGGTCCTTGCGTCCGGGACGCCTTCTGGTCATTGAGCAATCTATGCTGGAAGACTGGAAGGGTCCCAATGGACTGGAGGCGTGCTATCGTCGTGCCCTTGTATAAAGGCAAGGGCTCACGTATGGAGTGCGCCAACTATAGGGCCATCAGTTTGATCAGTATAGCAGCTAAAGTGTATGGCAAAATTATTGAAAGGAGAATGAGGGTGGAATCTGACGGATTACTGTGGGAGGCGCAGGGTGGTTTCCGAAATGGAAGGGGATGTATGGACCAAGTTTTCTCGCTCCGCAACATTGTAGAGAAGCAGCTGGCTGTAGGCCGGAAGGTTTTCTGCGGTTTTGTGGACATGGAGAAAGCATTTGACAGAGTTGTACGGAAGGATCTCTGGGATATATTGCCAGGATACGGGATTGATGGTGCGCTGCTTCGTGCTGTGCAGTCTACATATGTGGGATGTACGGCATGTGTGCGGGTGGGCGGCAGCCTGTCTCCCTGGTTTGACGTCAACATTGGCGTCAGACAGGGTTGCGTGCTGTCGGCTCTGCTGTTTGTCCTGTACCTGGACGATTGTCTTAAGAGAGTAAGATCGATGAATGTTGGATTGCGAATGGGTGACTTACTTGTGAACTGTTTGCTGTATGCAGATGATGCCGTGCTCATAGCCGAATCGCCATCAGAACTACAGTCACTAGTCACAACGATGAAAGATGATTGTCTAATGAGAGGCTTACATTTGAACGCGACTAAAACGAAAGTGATGGTATTCGAAAGAGAAGAGGACAGAACGAATGCCAGGATAACTGTAAATGATGTAGTGCTGGAACAGGTGGATGAGTTTGTATATCTTGGATGTGCATTTAGCAGGGATGGACGGTACACCACTGATGTAGAAAAGAGGGTAACTGCGGGAAATAGTGTGAATGGAGCGTTAGGCAAACTTTTAGGTACCAAGGCCTTAAGTCAAAAGGCCCAGCTCGCAGTACACAATGCGGTGCTGATACCTACGCTAACGTATGGAAGCGAGAGTTGGGTATGGCAGGAAACGCATGAAAGTAGAATAAACGCGGTCGAGATGCGCGCGCTACGCAAAATCTGCGGAGTAACGCTCGCAGATCGCGTTCGGAATGAAGATGTAAGAAAGAGAGTTGGTCTGAAAGAGAGTGTCGGTGTTAAAGTAAGGAAGGGCATGCTACGATGGTTCGGGCATGTGGAACGAATGGGAGATGAAAGAATGACAAAACAGATATACAACGCGAAAGTGGATGGACGTAGGAGTCGGGGAAGGCCACGACACACCTACCACGACCAAATTAATCATGTGTTAGTGGAGGGTGGTGTCAAGAGCCGTAGGAACCGACGTGCATGCATGAAAAGAAAAATGAAAGTTGAAGAGGCGAGTGAGGTGTGTATGGACCGTGCCGTGTGGCGCTCGGTTCTTTCTGCCTACCCCGCAAGGGATTTGGCGTGAAGATAGTATAGTATAGTATAATAAAGAAACTATCAGAATATCCTATTAACGGAACCTTTTAGTGTGATTCTCACTTATAAATATCGATTATTCGTCGAAAATTTGCACACTGAGAAAACATAGAAATGGCCGAAATGGCTTTAATAAAAACTAAAAAAAATAATTAATTAAAAAATAATTAATATCATACTCGTAATTACCTATCAACAATATGTTTATTGTTAAAAAGCTTTGGGTGATTGATGGTAGTTTCAATTTAATATGGAAAAAACAGAAGACGTAGAATAGCGTCCTGCTCGAGACCTATAATTTTCGTTAATGGTAAATTTATAATTTATTTGCTTTACTTCTCAACTCTCCAACTTTCGATGGTATTTGTTGGTATGCCACATTTTTTATGTGTTGTGTTTTTAAGTTTTTAAAACTGACAGTTTCTTTCGTTATTATAACAAAATTTTACATGGATTGACATTTAACTAAGATGGAATTAATAACATTCATTGAATATTATTGTAATCTGGTATTAGCATTTAAACATCTAATACCTATCAAAACCTAACCCTTAATACTATAAATATGCATCTTTATTAGCGACTAGCTGACCCGCGCAACTTCGTTTGCGTCACATAGGAGAGAGTATATTGCCCGTTCCCGTCGCGTTGCGTTTACTCCCGTTGCGTCTCGTCGTTAATGTTCAATACTACTTGAGAGAGAGAAAGGTTTCTCGTCGCGTGTATTTCCATCGCATTATTTTTTAGAACAATTTTGTTTATGAAAGAGGTATCCCGTGGCATTATTGTAGAAAAAAAAATTATTGCCATTAAAATGGTTATTGTGCACCAACCCTAAAAGATAGCGAAACTTTTTTTTGAACTTTTTAAGAGAAACAATTTTGTAGGACATATTTTTTACATAACTATAAACATTTACGCAGCGCACGCAACGGAAGCTCTCAAAAGGAATAATTTTTACCCCGTTTTTGAAACATTTATCATTACTGCTCCGCTCCAATTTGTTGTAGCGTGATTCTATATAGCCTATGACACTCCACAATAACGTAGTTTTCTATTGGTGAAATAATTTTGAAAATCGGTAAATCCAGAGATTATCCCTTACAACGTCACAAACTCAATACCTCACAAACTCACAAACGTTACCTCTTTATAATATTAGTATACAAGAATAATAGATATCATTTTAAATTAATCAAAGCTTTTGATTTCAGATTGCCATTCTGCATTTAACCTTTTAAAACCCAGTAAAATCAACTTCTTGGAATTTTTAATGCATTGTATACCAGTTTATTTAATCTATTACATAATGGAGATCCCCTTTTTTAACGTGAGTAACATCCTACATGGGTGATATGCCTCCTACCGACTAAAAACACACGATACCTACCTAATGGCTACAGCTTCCTTCCGGGTAAGCCCTCGGAAGAATGATCACAGGATTCCCATACAACTAGAGACCCCTACTTCGTCAAAACTTGACATACTTAATTTAATTTGAAAATAGTTTTCTGCACTTCTCCTCTATACATATTATTTGGAGTATTTGTCAATGGGTTGCAGCTGAAAATCAGCGTCGTTTGCCATTCAGGTAAGCGACATTTTGCTGAGCTGTAGTCCCTTTTGGTACTATGTCGATTTAATCTATATACCAGTTTATTTAATCTATTACATAATAGAGATCCCCTTTTTTTAACGTAACATGGGTGCTATGCCGGACTCCTACCGACTTAAAACCATACGATCCCTTACCTAATGGCTACGGTTGGGAGCCCCGGGTATACCCTCGGAAGGATGACCACTGGATTCCCAACGCGGCTAGAGACCCCTACTTCGCCAAAACTTGACAATATTAAATTTGAAAATAGGTATCTTCACTTCTGCTCTATGTGAACTTTAACTTTGGCAAATTTCACGATCACTGCTATCGTAATTTTCTTTAAAAGGGTCTTTACCAAAGTTTCATGTATTACCTAATACATAATATACTAGCAGACGTCACGCGATTGTTCCCGTGTAGCTTTGGCTCCCGTGGGAATACGGTAATAAAATATAGCCTATGTTGTGATAATGTGTAGTGAAAGAATTTTTCAAATTATTTCAGTAGTTTCGTAGCCTATTCGATGCAAACAAACACTCAAATCTTTCCTCTTTATAATATTAGTACATATAGATAAAATGAACCTACTTCCATAATTACTTGTTTAAATCTTATTTTCGTACGAACTCTGATTTCTTATCGGAAGTTCAACTATTGCCTAACGTTTTAGACCTCTAGACGTTGAAATTACTGATAAAGCATTTAATATGTCGCAAATAACATATTATCAGTTCACTTTAAGACAATATTTAAACAAACGTTTATAAAATAAAATATTTTCTACTTACCATTAACGAAATTCGCACACACACACAAAACAATCACAAAACATAACTTCATGTTAATATACAAAAAATATTCACACACATGAACGAAACCGGTATTGTATTCAATATTTTTGTGGTTTTAATTATTCTATTTTGTTCATTTTGATCGAGTTTGGTTTGCGTGGGAGGAGACTGGTCGGGACCACACTACTTTGCCACTGTCGCGGTAATGATACGCGGGCAGGTCACATTATGATAACATTTCTGCGCATGACTAGCCGGACATGCTCCATTGGAGGAAATATTATAAACTTTGTCAACAATCTAATAATTCTTAGAAGAGTAACACGGTTTTAGGGGTCCGTAGTTAGAGGGAACCTTTATATTTTTATTATGTTCGTCTTTATGTCCGTTTGTCTGGCAGTAGTCAGCTATGGATAGATATGCATACTACGTATTATACAACGTGGTAAAAGAAAATTTTCGAAAACAGCTTTTGAAAACCCTATGGTGTGGGGTAACGTTAGATAGGTTTTTCAAAAATATGGAGGTTTCTTAGAACCATTTTTGATTATGGCATAATGTTGTGAAATATTTTAGCTTTTAAGTCCCTTTTTTATGTCCATGCTTTCTCCATCTGGACGGGTTTTCTTTTACGGGTTACTTGAGAGTAGCGAAAAATTCTAAATCCATGGTTATGTTTTTGAGCTTATAAGTAGCCTACATGTTTACAGCAATAGTCGCTGAACTGAAAAATTATCAAAGTAAAAAGGTTTTTTAAAAAATAAAGAGTCATGTTAATGTACTACAAGTGCATGGGTCATGATTGGTTATGGAAAGGCTACGGAACCTTAGATTCTTTCTCAGACGCGAATATAAAAATACACATGATAAACAAATACTCACAAAGTTTAATAACTTCATTGGAATATATGATCTGATGTTTCTCATGAATTGACTTTACTAAAAAATCCCAGAAATCTCTATTTGTCTTAAAACTTGAAATACTTATAAAGGTAAGCATTTTTCTGTTACGTCGTTGTATGAAAAATTACAAACTTTCCCATAAAGTATGAATCATTCACAGGGTTAAATCTTCGTAGCCAGTAGATCTAAGTGGGGTACTGGGGCCTCTTAATAGATCTAGGATTTGGATTTGAAGGTTATTTTACATCCCACCACCATTTTAAAATTCATTGTAATTAAAGATAACTACGAATATACATAATTATAGCGCTAAAAATCTCCATTTATTCAATGATATATAAAAAACTATAGATACGTTACCAACACTGAAAAATGGCAACAAAAAAGTCAGGCAATTGCCTTACTTTTCATACATGCGGCCATAGATAATTTCATAGAAATTCTTTTTTTGAATGTAAAAAAATTTTTGCTGTTTTTGAAAGCCGTGATGTTCGTGCATGACGTGTCTATATTATAATACGTCGTTGCATTTATTCACGTTACTATAAAACTCCAAAATTATTTCATTTAATTGTAGCCGTCGACGGACATTCAAAAGTTTTTTAATTTAATATTTCGCGTTACATTTATTTACTAAATTGAGGGATTTTAAATTATTTAATCCTTTTTGAAATATTATTAAGCATGGTGATTTTTTTTTTAAATATAATTCATTTTGCTCACTCAATGTCATCAAGCTAATTATAATGGGGTTCTGAACCTATGAAAAATTCATGACGCAAGTATGTAATTCACGTCGACAAAAAACGCGATCAATACAAGGGGAGTAGAAATATCATGTCTGCTCTATACGTCTGTCATTTATGTTGAGGGGGAAAATCGTATATTACACACCTCACCACTTTTAAAAACAATCGGCTGTCACTATTGAACTTACACAAAACAATTATTAAAACAATAGGCATTTATGCATGTGTGTAAAAGCGTACCCCTTTCGAAGCCCACTTTAACAGAGAGGAAACTCTCAATATATATATAATATATACTTCCCTGCCAAAAAGTCATAGATCGTGTTGACAAACAACAACAAAATTATCTTTCTATTATTTCTTGTCTAACTTAGGTAGGCTGTGCCCTCTCAATGTCTCACCTTGTATTTCTCATGTGCCCATAATATGCATGAAAAATTGGAAACGAGTCTGTAATCTACTCATCTGTGACACAGAGCTAAAATTATGACCTAGTACCTCGGTGCCCTCGTATGGATACAGCTATCGGTAACTATTATATAATCTGTGCCTCTGTTTGTCTAATTTTTATAGGATATTCTGCCCCTGATTGGCAGAAGATGCTGACTCGATTCCTGATAGAGACCGTCAATATTTATTTTAGGTAGCATACCTTCTAAATGCTTTTCAAAATTATCTCTAAAATTCCTATTTTTTTATTAAATTGAAATAAAATTCCCAGTCTTCGCAGATCCTAACCTTCTGTATATTAAATTTTACCTACATACAAACCGTCCTAGATGATTTTTACTTACAAGGGTTTAAAAGTTTAAAATCATCTAAGACGGTTTGTTGTATTTTCACATCTTGTACCTACTATAACAGAAACCTTTCCTATTTTTTTTTTTATAATAAGGTTTATTTATATTTATAATTGATCGATCCTGTCATATTTTTGAGCAATTACTGAATCTTCGTTTATATCTTTATTATCCAAGTTTTGAGTGTCAGAAAATGCCTTCGGCCAAATCCACCTAGAACTTAGTGGCCACGATTGAAATAAATGATTAACCGGAAGTGGCTTTATCTTATTTTTTTTAACGTGAACTAAAATCCTTCGTATATGCTACCGACTAAAAAAACCTCACGTAACGCCCCTACCTACGGTTGGGAGCCCCAACAGACCTACGGCTGCCACTGCGGCCTCTCCTTGGGGGTTTTCGGGTGTCATCTCGCTTCTTAGGGGGTGCATGAATTCATCACGTCACGCTGCCGTCATGGGCCTGCTTCTGTAAGGACGGTCAGCGGCCCCCTCGCCATCCTCAGGCCCCCGGTCATGGAGGCCGTTGACAAGTCGGCGGCGCCCCAGCCGCCGACTGCGGAACTCGGAAGGAAGAGTCCACTCTCGCTCCCTCTCCGCCCGCCTCTTTCACGAGCATGACCTGCTCGCAGAAAGAGGCAGCGGAGTCCCACTTACATCCGCTGGAGATCATAGCTCGCACCATGGTCTCGAGCGGGAGAGTGTTCACGTCCGTGCACTCTTCCAACGTTTGGTGCGCTGTGTCCTCGCAGTGCTGACACTCGGCCGTGGTTTCCGGTGGATTTGCCACAGATACTTGCCGAAGCTCCCGTGCCCGGTAAGTATGTGTGACAAGCGGTAGTCGATAGCGCACAGTGTCTCCTCTCCAGTCATTCGTCCATGACCGGTCTGACCGACTCGAAGCGACTAAAACCCCACAGTCCCTTCATCCGGGCGCCTTGGTAAGTCTTCGGAAGGATGTCCCAGAATGTTTACACTCGTAATTCGTAGACTACATTAAGTAAAAATAAAACTAATAATAGTTTATGAGGATGGCACGCAGATCTATATATTAAAATTCTTGAAATACCGGTTTTTTATGTATATCAAACAAGTATCGATAACATCTCGGCAGATTCAGTTGTGCGGTAACAATAGAGTGGAAACGTGATAATATAGTGGTTCGAAGCATATAGAGACATTATTAAGCCGCCTATAAAAGGGCCACTACCTCGGTGGCGCATGCGGTAGTGTAACCCTTCGACTAAGTAATATAATCTATTATTCAATCCTGTAACCTTTCAATTCTCCCCTCTAGTGCTACCCATTATTTTCCAAACAAACCTCCTTCGCTACTTGACTTGATAATTGTGTCCTCACCAAGTAGAGTGGCTAAGCATGGTCAGCGCTCGGCAGGCGAGTTTTCTTACCACGACTTACTTTTTCTATCTTATCGCCTTCGTCTGCCTAAACTTAAACCCCAATTTCTAGCGCTGCGCAACTTTAGTGGTATAAGTGTCGAGGAATTGCGTAGGGACGCCGTGGCCATTGATTGGGATCCGCTTTTTAATTCAAATTGCGTTGATGTCAAAGTTGAAATTCTCACTTCCAATTTGATAGCCCTATACGATGTACATGCTCCAGTTCGCAAAATTAAAATGAAACACCTACCATCCCCTTAGCTCACGAGTGAAATCAAAGCACTCATATCTCGAAAAGCTGCAGCCAAATCGAAATATAAACATCGACCAACAGACACAAATTGGGAAAAATATACCCTTATTAGAAATTACTGCAACAAGGTGGTAAGGAATGCTCAACGCCAACATATTCACAGCTCTGTTGAAAACGGAGATCCAGCAAAAGTCTGGAAATTTCTACGATCTTTGGGAGTGGGAAAATCTAATCAAGATTCAATGACTAAAAGTTTAAATCTGAATTCACTCAATCAGCATTTCTCTGCTTCGTCAAATATGAATAGTATGACAAAAGAAACGACACTTAATCATCTTTCATCAATATCCCCTCCCAACTATTCTCCTTTCTTTTTTAGTCAATTATCTGCTTGTGATGTTAAGAGAAGTATAATGTCCATCAGCTCCAACGCTGTAGGTACTGATTGTCTAGGCCGCAATATGATTGTTCCTATTATTGACGAAATACTTCCAGTTTTCTCTCACATTTTAAATTTCTCAATAATGAATAGCATATTTCCCGCGGCTTGGAAAAGCGCCCAGATTATTCCCATAGCTAAAAAGAAAAACCCTTCCTCCTTTTCTGATTACCGTCCTATTTCTATTCTCCCTTTCCTTTCTAAAGTCATCGAACGTCTCCTTTCCGATCAACTTTTAAGATACCTCTCTCAAAACCAACTCCTCAACCCATTTTAATCTGGTTTCCGTACTGGTCACAGCACAACCACAACTTTAACTCATATTGCGGATTACATCAGAAGTGCTATGCAAGATGGCAACCTGACAGTACTGGCACTGCTTGACTTTATTAATGCCTTTAATACGGTGGACTTTGACATTTTACTCGGTATATTGGCCTCCCTTAACATATCTCCAACAGTGATTGATTGGTTTCATAGTTACCTATTTGGCCGCCGGCAACGTATTGTAATTGACGATACCTCCTCGTCTTGGTGCCATACATCTGCTGGTGTGCCTCAGGGAGGCGTTTTATCTCCAATTACTCTTCGCTGTTTTTATAAACTCAAATTCAAACAACTTATCTTCTTCCTACCATCTTTACGCAGACGACCTTCAAATATATTCTCAAGCTCCTTTACATAAACTGAGCGAGGCTGTTGATAATATTAATGATGATCTGCGTACTATTTGTCGCTGGAGTGATTCGTATGGCTTAAGGGTGAATTCATCAAAGACACAGGTCGTCGTGATTGGCGGTTCCAGGATGGTGCCCAAAATTGACTGGTCACAACTTCCTAAAGTGACGTGTGACGGTATTAATATCACTTACAGTGCTAAGGTCAAGAACTTAGGCATTTATTTAGATTCATGCTTATCCTGGGGGCCTCAGCTGCAAGAGCTGAGTCGTAAAATCTATGCTGCGGCGGGATCATTGCGCAGGCTACGAAATTTTCTACCTATAAAAACTAAGGTTGCGCTTGTGCAATCACTTCTTTTCCCCATCCTCGATTATGCAGACGTCAGTTATCTAGACCTAAACGAAGACCAACTAAATAAACTTGAGAGACTCCAAAACTTCTTTATAAGATTTATATTTGGACTACGCAAATATGATCACGTTTCCGAATTCAGAAAAAAGCTCAAGTGGTTACCTATCCGCCTTCGCCGGAATACCCATATCCTCTCCTTATTATATAACTACTTTTTAACCCTAACACTCCTTCCTATCTAAAAAGTCGCTTTGATTTTTTGTGTAACTCCCACAATAAGTTCCTGAGATCGTCGGAGAATCTGAGACTGAAGATGCCCGGGCATTCCACTAACTTTGTGGATAAATCGTTCACTGTCCAAGCAGTTAGGTTGTGGAATGCACTGCCAGTTCCCATTAGACGTGCACAGAGTTTAGCAACATTTAAGAGACTAGTAAACAATCATTACTTAAAGGATATTGGCTATAATTAGTGTTTCCACCTTCTGAATAGTTTCTGTATATGTATATTATACATTTAAAGCGTGTAAGTGTATGTTTATGTGTATTTGTGTATGTATATGTCAGTAATTTATGTATTTGAATGTATGTATATATTATAAATTTTTGGTATATATATATTCATAGTTATGTATGTATTTCATATCCCTTTATTGTTCCTTATGTGTACATTATGTATACGTTTAGTTTATGTTAATAAAACGTTAGTATTTCATACCATGCTGCCCCTAGTTAAGTTCGTATAAAGTCTCCATCCAAAGGTTGCCTTGAAAAAATCGCCTTGTGCGATAAGGCCGCCTATTGTATAACCTGTAAAATATTGTCTATGTGTATAAAATGTAACTGTATGTTTTGGTGTTACAATAAAGCATTACTAACTAACTAACTAACTAGTATAGACGGGCCCACGTCATACATTACGAACTCAAAAAGTGAGACTAGTTTACACACAATAGTAGTTTTCGATACAAGTGTGGGATTTCTGTTATTACTTTACTTTACTTTAACTTTATTTTATTTATTTTTCTTTCACAAAGGCTATAAACTATGTCTAATACAAGATACAAAATGTGATACCTTTGTGAGAGACTGGTATCTGTACTAGGAAGACCCTGTCAGACAGATTACCAGAATCCCCACTTACAAAATGATCTTCATTAGCAGTACATATAACTACTATAATCTTTGTACTAGAAGTACCAGAAACAATTTCAGACAAAAATAAATATAATAAAAAATCATGCGTGAGATAAAATAAAGTTGAAGCATGATGTGTGTGTGTGTGTGTGTGTGTGTGTGTGTGTGTGTGTGTGTGCGTGCGTGCGTGCGTGCGTGCGTGCGTGCGTGCGTGCGTGCGTGCGTGCGTGCGTGCGTGCGTGGGTGTGTGTGTGTGTGTGTGTGTGAGTGAGTGTGTCTGTGTCTGTGTGTGTGTGTGTGTATGAGTGATTGAACGATCATTCATACCTATTTTTATAATGCGCTTTGCAACAGGTTCTCAGTTTTATTATAATCAAATTTTTGTAACCATTCATAAATGATTTGCTTGCACTTTTTTCCAGGATAGGAGTATATCTCAATGGCGGAGTTTACTCTATTGTATAAGTATCCACCCAAGAAACAGAACATTTTACGTGACAAAGCATTTCTATACAAAACTGGCGGGCATACTCGGATTTTTCTGCGTTTTTTAGTGTGTATATGCGGTGTGTAGCCAATTTCGGAGTGCTTTTTTAGTACTGCGTGGAAAATGTACAGCTGTCGAACCGTCAGCACCTCGCAATCTCCATATAACTGACTTGTGGGGTAACGAAAGGGAAGAAAATGAGCAACCTTTAAAACAGCTCTTTGGGCTCGTTCAACAGGAAGCATTAGCGTCTTTGCCGCTCCACCCCAGACTGTGATGCAGTATGTGATGAGAGACTGACATAGGGCAAGATAGGTGTTTCTAAGAATATTTCTATTGACTACTTTTCTCAGGTTGCTGAAAATGTATATAAGCTTACGTATCCTTGTGGCTAGAAGGGTTAAGTGGAGTTTAAAGCTAAGGTTTTTATCTAGGATGACTCCGAGGTAAACGAGTTACGACAGGTGTTGACCCGAGCCGAAGGCGAGGGTAGACAGTCGGAACGAGTTTAAGTAACAGTCCCAAACGTTGTATAGTACAACTATTTTTAATACACACACAATAAACCTGAATATCCAAAATGGCGTCAACCGTAAAAGAATATTATACCTTCCTAAGCAGAGACTATGGCAGTGCACTTCATACAGCCAACTTTTTTATATTTATAAATTTAATTTGGCCGATACTCATATTAATTTATGCTTAAATTTTAATTAAAATTACTTTTAATCTGATATTGAAACAAGTTAGTATCTTTTTTGAAATATTTGTATGAATCACAGACATTATTTTGACAGTTGGGAAAGGAAACGCGCACTAGTGCGGGAAAGGTAAAGAAAAAACACGAGTGTGTAATAGCCCACATCCCGAACGCTAAACGTCCCTGTAATACGTCACTTTTTGAGCAACTGTATTAAAAAGATATTGCAGCAACGACACGACATGACATGTATGTAGGGTAAACCACCCAATTATTGGCACTTTTAGAATGAATTATTGGCACTTTAGTTAAGAGTATATTTCGAAAAATAAGGGAAACCTAGTTTATTTCAGTTCGGTGTTGCCCATTATGTAGTTGTAGATATGCATTAAAAAGTAAAATAGCATTCTTTTTCTGTTAGAAATGGGCAAAATTACCTAAAGTGCCAATAATTGGAGGTGTGCCAACGATTGGGTGGTTTACCCTACATTCTTTTTCGAATTTAGGGTGATAGGAAGGCATCTTGCGAAAAATGTCTTATCTTGATACGTGTTTCACCTTCGGAACAATAACACCGACTACGACTAAGTGAGCGCATGCGGTTACTTTAACGTCTTCAAAACTTATGTATGAATGGGCCCGTCTATGCTATTACTTGGTCGAAGGTGTAACCGCCTGCAGCACTGAGGCCGCGTTCGATTCCCGGGTTGGTCCAAATATTTGTGTTGTCCACGAATGTTTGTTCCGGAGTTCGGGTGTTTTCTACGTATAATACCTATGTATGTATTTAGAAATATAAAAGTAAGTTGTCTATCAGTCGTCTAGATCCTATAGCACAAGCTTTTATTAGCTTAATTTGAGCTATATGACGCTGTGTGAGAATGTCCACAAATATTATATAGGTACTGCCAAAAACCTTTTGGACTGGGAAGGTGACCTCACCTTCATTTAATTTGCTAGATATAGAGAGATATCACAGTAGCTTTCCATCAGGCATCAGGCAGGGGCATATAAGTTCCCGCGGGAACAAATATTACGCAGGCAAAGCTGCGGTCATCAACTAGTAAATAATAAATATTCACGGACATTTCACACAACGCTATCTGATCCCAAAGTAAGCTAGGAATAACCCTCTTGTGTTATGGGTATCACACCACGGATAGTAATACTAATATACTTTGTAAATACATAGTCATACATATTATACATAGAAACCCCCAGACTCTTGAAACCAACAACCAACCAGACTCTTGAGACAAACATTTATGGGCCACACAAATATTTGTCTCCGGTGGGAATCGAACCCACGACCTCCAGCGCCACAGGCGGTATCACTGCCGACTGCGCCACAGAGGTAGTCGAAATTTTTACAGATAAAATATTTCTGTTGCCACTTAGTTATCTAACAAATATTAATATTTAAGGGGACTCTCCTATACAATAAACGGCATTTTTTATCGTTATTTAGTACGGAACTCTACGTGCTCGAAGTCGACTCCCATTTGGCTGGTTTTTAAACTAATTATTGCCCAAAGACTATTAATCTGCTAATATGTGAAAATCGACGCGACTGTATTATCTCGTTTGACATTCATGATACAGAAACAGCTCTACATATTAGTCAAAACCTGTTTTCAATTCATTCACTTTGTTTAAGCACATACATCAATAGTCATTGCTTTTTACTCGAAGGGGTAGACAGGTGCATATCAAAACAACAACAATTCACAAAGTTGATACAAAAAATAACTAGTAGGTACTTCTGCGAAGAGTAGACCTCTTCACGCCATTTTCCAACAATCTTCATCCCATTTTTCCTATTCCCTCCATTAAAAAAATGCTTGCAACAAAAAGTTGTATTGCTAAGTTTGGTGAAAATCTGTATGTCTACTGTCGAATCGGAGAGTTTTCGCTTCGCTCGCTCGGTAAATTAATGCAATTTATAATGGAGTAAGACAAATCTTTCCGTTTCCGTGCTTCGGAAGGCACGCTAATTCTTTGGTCCTGGTTGTCAGTAAGATGACAGTCGTGAAGCCAAGTTAAAGTGAAGGCTTTATGGACGGCAAATTTTTCAAGCCGTTCCTGTTCATTTTATCATACTCATTTTTTTTAAATATTTAGCTCGCCAAATTTCCATCGCCACCACCCTGATGGTAAGCCGTGGCGCAACTAGCGATTGGGAGCCATTCTCACAGTCCGTAAGATTTTCGACTTTGTTCCTCAAGGCCCTGTGATGTGCCTCTTCACGCTCCAGGATCTGGAGCAATAACCAGAGTCTACTCTAGTACCTATGCTACGATTTCATGTCGAAATAAGGGAAACCTAGTTTATTTCAGTTCGGTGTTGCCCATTATGTAGTTGTAGATATGCATTAAAAAGTAAAATAGCATTCTTTTTCTGTTAGAAATGGGCAAAATTACCTAAAGTGCCAATAATTGGAGGTGTGCCAACGATTGGGTGGTTTACCCTACATTCTTTTTCGAATTTAGGGTGATAGGAAGGCATCTTGCGAAAAATGTCTTATCTTGATACGTGTTTCACCTTCGGAACAATAACACCGACTACGACTAAGTGAGCGCATGCGGTTACTTTAACGTCTTCAAAACTTATGTATGAATGGGCCCGTCTATGCTATTACTTGGTCGAAGGTGTAACCGCCTGCAGCACTGAGGCCGCGTTCGATTCCCGGGTTGGTCCAAATATTTGTGTTGTCCACGAATGTTTGTTCCGGAGTTCGGGTGTTTTCTACGTATAATACCTATGTATGTATTTAGAAATATAAAAGTAAGTTGTCTATCAGTCGTCTAGATCCTATAGCACAAGCTTTTATTAGCTTAATTTGAGCTATATGACGCTGTGTGAGAATGTCCACAAATATTATATAGGTACTGCCAAAAACCTTTTGGACTGGGAAGGTGACCTCACCTTCATTTAATTTGCTAGATATAGAGAGATATCACAGTAGCTTTCCATCAGGCATCAGGCAGGGGCATATAAGTTCCCGCGGGAACAAATATTACGCAGGCAAAGCTGCGGTCATCAACTAGTAAATAATAAATATTCACGGACATTTCACACAACGCTATCTGATCCCAAAGTAAGCTAGGAATAACCCTCTTGTGTTATGGGTATCACACCACGGATAGTAATACTAATATACTTTGTAAATACATAGTCATACATATTATACATAGAAACCCCCAGACTCTTGAAACCAACAACCAACCAGACTCTTGAGACAAACATTTATGGGCCACACAAATATTTGTCTCCGGTGGGAATCGAACCCACGACCTCCAGCGCCACAGGCGGTATCACTGCCGACTGCGCCACAGAGGTAGTCGAAATTTTTACAGATAAAATATTTCTGTTGCCACTTAGTTATCTAACAAATATTAATATTTAAGGGGACTCTCCTATACAATAAACGGCATTTTTTATCGTTATTTAGTACGGAACTCTACGTGCTCGAAGTCGACTCCCATTTGGCTGGTTTTTAAACTAATTATTGCCCAAAGACTATTAATCTGCTAATATGTGAAAATCGACGCGACTGTATTATCTCGTTTGACATTCATGATACAGAAACAGCTCTACATATTAGTCAAAACCTGTTTTCAATTCATTCACTTTGTTTAAGCACATACATCAATAGTCATTGCTTTTTACTCGAAGGGGTAGACAGGTGCATATCAAAACAACAACAATTCACAAAGTTGATACAAAAAATAACTAGTAGGTACTTCTGCGAAGAGTAGACCTCTTCACGCCATTTTCCAACAATCTTCATCCCATTTTTCCTATTCCCTCCATTAAAAAAATGCTTGCAACAAAAAGTTGTATTGCTAAGTTTGGTGAAAATCTGTATGTCTACTGTCGAATCGGAGAGTTTTCGCTTCGCTCGCTCGGTAAATTAATGCAATTTATAATGGAGTAAGACAAATCTTTCCGTTTCCGTGCTTCGGAAGGCACGCTAATTCTTTGGTCCTGGTTGTCAGTAAGATGACAGTCGTGAAGCCAAGTTAAAGTGAAGGCTTTATGGACGGCAAATTTTTCAAGCCGTTCCTGTTCATTTTATCATACTCATTTTTTTTAAATATTTAGCTCGCCAAATTTCCATCGCCACCACCCTGATGGTAAGCCGTGGCGCAACTAGCGATTGGGAGCCATTCTCACAGTCCGTAAGATTTTCGACTTTGTTCCTCAAGGCCCTGTGATGTGCCTCTTCACGCTCCAGGATCTGGAGCAATAACCAGAGTCTACTCTAGTACCTATGCTACGATTTCATGTCGAAATTTTAAACTGATATGCTGGGCCACAGAGAGATAGATGAGATGATATTGAGAGCAAGATGAGAACCCCGTGGCCTGAAAATAAAAGAGGGGATAATCCGCATTAATTTCGCCCTTTTTATAACCTAACCATAATTAAGTATGTTATTCCTTATTTGTGCTTCATTTTGGTACGACGTAGGCAGCCCATGACTCCGTCGAACGAAAATGAAGCACTAATTTTCATAATTTAATATTTATCTACTTGGTTTATAATTCTTTCTTTGTTGAACATAGTATATCTGTCGGCTATAATCGTTTATTTAGGTATGTACTCCAAAATACCTACCTTTTATTTTACAATGTTTAAACAGATAAATTGAGAGATAAAAATAAATATAGTTACAACATGGCTTATTTCTCGAATAGTCCAATATTTTTTGCAAAAAACTTTACATACATTTATAAGTAAACGTTGATAGTGGTTGATAGTCTACATTGATTTTATTTACTTTTTTTTTATGTGAGGGAAAATCCTCAAAGGATGTTATGCCGGACTCTTACCGACTAAAAAACCTCACGTATAACGCCCAACAGCCTGTGGTTGAGAGCCCCGGGTAAGCCCTCGGAAGATCTACTTACATGCTTAGATAATAATAAACAAGAATCTATAAAAAAATATAATACCTACACTAGAGAACTTCACGCAGTTTTACCCGCGTAGTTCCCGTTCCCGTGGGGATACTATATTTTTTCTTCCATAAGAACCTTCTCCTGACAATACCTTACACAACAAAAAACTAATTAGTGAAATCGGTCCACTCGTTCTGAAGTTATGCGCTTTTTTTTTAAGCTATTGCATAGCTTCTATCGCGGGCCTTGCGTGGAGACCGAATCCAGAAATTGTGTCACGAAAACGAGTCACACTCTCAGCTACCTTCGGCCACGTTCGTGTATCTAGTCTAGCAATTCATAATTTTTTTGTTTACGTCAATTATGAACTCTGCAGTCGTTATATATTATTATTATTATGTCAAATAATCCAAAAATTGATGCTTGTACCCAGAATCGATCTTGCGCCTTCTGCGTACCGATCCGCGTCTTAACCACTCGACCAAAGTTGAATTAGGAGTGTTGGTCGAATTTAGAGTTCTTAATGTGAAATGACAATTTCGATGCTGTCAATTACATTAGTTGCTGTCAATTTACTTCGTCTAAATAAAAATTCGACTATAGGTGTATAGGTATTCATCATCTATGTACAACAGTGAACTGTACTCGTATAATTTGTGTAAAAAGTGTTTTAAATATAAATAAACAAAGTGCATTTATTAATGTAGAAAGTCACGAAAAATAGTGAAAGAAAATGAGTGAGTACTCTATATACATACATTTTATTATTATTATCACCAATGCAGTATCATTTTTTGTTTTGTTAATTTATATATAATACTGCTATAAAGATAACCAAACCCGGGAGTACGTTCCCATGGGAAGCGGGAAGAAAATTTCACGCTGACGTAGCCGCGAGCGCCATCTATCCCATACCTATGTACTTTAAACGTGTCATAAAAGTCACAACAATACCATACATGCATATTTCAAAGAATGTCTATTATTACCATAAAATTTGTAAAAATAGTTTTTAAGTAGAAAGAAGAAACCTATTGTTTTATATTTTAACTAGCTGACCCTCGCAACTTTGTTTACGTCACACAAGGTCTATGAAATTAGAGGTATTTATTAATCATACTCATCAAGTAGCGTGTAAATCTGTCCTGTATGCTATATCAAAATAGAGCTTAATGGTTAAAACTATTCCTCAGTATAGAATTTTCCTCAATATAAACAATTTACATACAAACACCGGCGTGTTAGAATTTTATTACATGTATCAATGTAGTAGACGTAACGTGTATAAAATGACATCAATCAAATGTCATCAATATTCTGAAAAAGAAATTAAAAATAGAGTTCACAAACTCTTTTGAAAATACATACTGTACCTTAGAGGATCGTTATGAAGATAACAGGATAGTTAACAACCATCCATAGAAAATAGATGGTATAATGCTGAATACCGCAAAGAACAATCGGCGCGGCATAGAATGGGGCCTATACTGATATCCTGGAGGATATTAATGATGCCGATGTCCTGTGCCTGCTGAGGCACACACACGCCGTCATGCATGTCTGCAGGACAACGTGCAGGAAGGATGAGGCAGCGAATGGCTGGACTGAAATTAAAATCGACAGACGCAAGAGATGTGGTGGAGGCACGAATTCACGTACCTCGGGAGTGTCGTGTCAGAAACTGATGGAATAGAAGAGTACCCTACATCATTTCGAGTCTCGCCAAGGCCAGAATAACCTTTACACAGCTGCGCCCCGTAGGCAGTTGCGAAAATAGACACGAAGAGTGAAACTCAAAACAAAGTAAACGTTAAAACTGTACTGCTAACTGCTATACGGATGCGAGACATGGAAGGTCACTAAAGTAAAGACATTTCGCACCAGCTACCAGCTATAAGTCTTCGTCAAACGCTGCCTCCAATGGATCCTCGGTACATATGGGCCCGAGAACATCACGAACGTAAGACTATTGGAACGCTGCAGTGAGACCCCAACAGATCAAACGTCGGAAGTGTAGCTGCTGCGCTGGATTGGACACACGCTGCAAAGGGACCATGAATCACATCATACCAAGGCAAGCCTTACTGAAACTACTGGTAGGCTGTCAAAAACTGTTCGATAGTAAGTAGGTACATTTTTTGATAGTGGCTATAGGCTACATAACATAATGCGAAGATTAATAGGAGTGGTGCAGCAATGAGGAATGTTTCGAAAACGGAAAACATTTAATCGTTATAAGAGTATCCGTTGCGCCTCTGCGTAAATGGTTGAAGTTACATAAAAATAATTTATTACAAAATAATTGTTCTTCTTAAAAAGTTCTAAAACAAAATTCCAAAAGCCCAAATGTCCACAGTCAAGTAGGCACTTGGTACTTTACTTTGTTGAACATAGGCCTTAAAATCTTACTTCTTACTAATATTATAAATGCGACAGTTTGTGAGTGTGGATGTTTATTACTCTTTCACGCTCAAACCGCTGAACGGATCGGGCTGAAATTTGGTACGGAGATACATTATAGTCTGGAATAACACATAGGCTACCTTTTATCCCGGGAATAACTTCCCGCGGTAACAAATTTTACGCAGGCGAAGCTGCGGGCATCAGCTAGTATTCTTATATAGAAATAATTATACTAGCATAGTTGGTAAAAAATGCTATGTAATAGCTTTACCGCGGCAGTCCCCGAGTGCCACACTTCTTTTTTTTTTTTCTTTTTCCGTGAGGGTAAATCCTCATGGATGTTATGCCGGACTCCTACCGACTAAAAAACCTCACGCAACGCCCAACAGCCTATGGTTGTGAGCCCCGGGTAAGCCCTCGGAAGGATGTCCCAGGACTCCCAACAGACCTACAGCCGCCTCTGCAGCCTCGCCCAGGGGGTGGTTCGGGTGCTAATCCGCGTCTTTGGGGGTGGGTTTCGGGTGTGATCCCGCTTCTAAGGGGGACGTGCGTGAGTTCCTCACGTCACGCTGCCGTCATGGGCCTGCTTCTGTAAGGACGATGAGCGACTCTCTCACCGTCCTCAGACCCCCGGTCATGGAGGCCGATAGTCCTCGGCGAAGACACGTCGGCGGCGTCCAGGCCGCCGACTGCGGAACTCGGGGGGAAGAGTTCTCTCCCGTACCCGCCCCGCCGCCTCTTTCACGAGCATGACCTGCTCGCAGAAAGAGGCGGCGCAGTCCCACTTACTCCCGCTGGAGAGCATGGCTCGCACCATGGTCTCGAGCGAGAGAGTGTCCACGTCCAGAATCACTACGAGGACCTGGCGCTGTTGCGCCCATGCTGTGCACTCCACCAGCGTATGGAGCGCTGTGTCATCGCTGCGGTCCTCGCAGTGCTGACACTCAGCCGTGGTTTCCCGGTGTCTTCGCCACAGATACCTACCGAAGCTACCGTGCCCGGTTAGTATCTGTGACAGCCGGTAGGAGAGAGCACCGTGTCTCCTCTCCAGCCACTCGTCCATGACCGGTCTGACGGCCGCGATTGTGGCGAATCCCCCCTTTGGTTGCTCAAGTCGCACCTTCCATGTCTCCACGGTTTCCTGGTGGAGCAGGGACCGCTGGGCCTCGATTTCTCGAGGCGCAGGCCTTTGGCCCCGATCCAGTGCCTCCTTGCGCCATCTAAACAGTGACGCAAGGACTCTCGCTTCCAGGTCCCATGGAGGGGTCCCGGCTAGGAGACATGCCGCCTCACCGGAGATCGTGCGGTATCCCCTTATCACCCTGATGGCCATCGTCCTCTGCGGACTCAGCAGTCTGGCCACATTACTGGCCGACAGAGTCTCCGCCCATACGGGGGCCCCGTATAGGGCCATACTTCGCACGATCCCCAGGTATAGTCTCCTGTAGGGAGCGTTGGGTCCCCTGATGTTGGGCATCAGCCGCGCTAGTGCGGCTGATGCCCCCCTCAGTTTTGGGACCAAACTTCGGAAGTGATGTCCGAAGTTCCACCCGCCATCGAGTACGAGCCCCAGATACTTCATCGAGGGCTCGATGCCGATGCTGACGCCCCCTACCCACAGGCTGGATCCCGCAGGTGGCCCCTTCCGAGGTCCGTGGAAGCACAGAGCATCGGATTTGTGAAGGGCGACCTCGAGACCCAGCCGCCGAATTCGACCCACGACTTGAGCAACCCCTGCCGTGGCCTTTAGTGCTGCATCACGGTGCGTTGCTCCCCGCGCCGTAACGAGGGTGTCGTCAGCGTAACAAGTTACGCCGACCCCTCGGAGCAACGGACCACGCAGCACCCAGTCGTAACCGATGTTTCACAGGAGCGGCCCTAATACCGATCCCTGTGGAACACCGCACGACACATCTCGCCGACCCGGCCCTAGCCAGCTCGGGTAAGTTATGGCCCTCTCGGAGAGATAGGCCCCGACAATTCGACGGAGGTAGGGTGGCACTCCATGGTAGATAAGTGCCTCCCTAACGCAGCCCCAGGGCAAGGTGTTGAAGGCGTTGGCGATGTCAAGAGACACCGCCACCACCACATCACCCCGTGAGACTGCTTCCTCCGTCAGGCCTTTAATGCGCATGATCGCGTCCACGGTGGAGCGTCCCTGACGGAAGTCAAACTGGCTATCCGCCAGATCAGGCCCCACGCGTGTGAGGTGCCCAACGAGGCGTTGTGCAATAATACGCTCAAAGAGCTTGCACACCTCGTCGAGCAACACCATCGGCCGGTACCCTGATGGGGAGTTTGCCGGCCGCCCCGCCTTTCGGATCAAGACCAGTTTCCCTGTCTTCCAGACCTTGGGAAACTGGCCTTTTTCGAGGCATGCGCTAAAAAGACCTACAAGTCGAGGCCCAAGCTCCTCGAGAGCCAGGACCCATGCTCGGCCTGGAATGCCGTCGGGTCCAGGGGCGGTGTTTCTGCGGGACTTAAGCTGCAGTACAGCCGCCCCTAACTCACCCTCGGTGACTGCGGGCACGTCGCTCTCGCTGCCTTCCGCGTTGGGTGCCTGAGACGGAGCCATGCGCGGAGGAATGTGTTCCTCCGCTCTCGTCGGGAACAAGGAGTCCAGGACCCTCTCCAGCCGCTCCGGCTGGAGACTCTGGGTCAGGGGGGACACCTTAGGGCGTAATTTGCTCCTTACCATAAGGTACGGGTTCCGCTCCAGGAAATTGCTTAGGTTCCTCTCATGACTCTACAAAGCTACTTATTGACTGAACTATAAATATTTTCTTATAAAAGATTATGCAACATGCTCCATACGCCTACGCACTGCAATTGCGGCACCAAATCGTATCGGGAAAATACGCTGTCAATAGGTCAAGTACGATAGATAAATAATAATTGCTCAAGTAATCTTATTAAAGAGCGTCTTCATCTTATCTGCAATTTGTGATCTATTTTAAAATGTTGCGTTTTGTAAACATATCTTCACCTATCACTCGCTTATCACCTCGCACACAGTACTAAGTACTGATTTTCTCTCCACTCCTACTTATTTTATCAATATAATATTGTCTACTCGATTTTCTACGTTAAGCGTCAAAAAATCCGGCTCAAAGGACCATAGATGAACGACACAATGTCGCCGAATGTAGACGGTTGTCTCCATTACTCAGAGGTGGCACAAATACACAGAACATATAGCATTTGTAGTCAATAACATATCCCAAAAGTAGTATACACTCTTTTTATTTTATCAGTATAATCTTAATTAACCGTCAAAAATCCGGCTCGAAGGACCGTAGATGAACGACGCAATAACGGTGAATGTAGACGCTTGTCTGCATTACTCAGAGGTGACACAAATACGTCGAACATAAGCATTTGTAGTCAATTACATATCCCAAAAGTAGTACACAGTGCCAAGTACTATTTTACTCTCCACACTTATTTATTTTATCAATATAATCCTTGTTAACCGTCAAAAATCCAGCTCGAAGGACCATAGATGAACGACGCGATGAAGGTGGATGTAGACGCTTGTCTGCATTACTCAAAGGTGAAACAAATACGCTGAATCGATGGTATTTGTAGTCAATAACATTTCTCAAAAGTAGCACACAATACTTAGTACACACAATATTAACTCTCCACTCTTTTTATTTTATCAATATAATCTTAATTAACCGTCGAAAATCCAGCTCAAAGGACCATAGATGAACGCTGCTATGGCAGAGGATGTAGATGCTTGTCTCCATTACTCAAAGGTGGCACAAATACGCCAAACAGATAGTATTTAGAGTCGATAACATTTCCCAATAATATTACGTGCCATTAGGTAGCTTAATAGCTGTATACTGTATAACGGTACGGTGTCTGTTTGTCAAATGTTAATGTAAATGAAATGCCAAGGAACCCTCTATAAAGCATCGTACGCATACTTGTGTTTACTTTGCAGAGCCGCATTGTTTTTGTTTGTGCTCGGGGGAAATAAATAAATGTAGAGCTAAATTGACATTTGACTGCCTCGGTGCCGCCTTCGGTAGTGATACTGCCTGCCTCACTAAGGTCCCGGGTTCGATTTCCGGGTCAGTCCAAATATTTGAGTGATCCACAAAACTTTGTTTCGGAGTTTGGATGTTTTCTATGTATAATATGTATTTAATATGATAAGTATGTAGATATATCAGTCGTCTTGATTAGACTAGATTCCATAGCACAATCATATATTAGCCTAATTTGGGCTAGATGGTGTTGTGTGGGAATGTCCACAAAGATTATTATTAGTTTTATTATGGTGCCCGCAGCTTCGCCCGCGTGAAAGTTTGTTCCTGTTCCCGCTTCCCACGGGAACTTGCCGGGATAAAAAGTAGCCTATGTGTTATTCCAGACTATAATCTATCACTGTACCAAATTTCAGCCAGATCCGTTCAGCCGTTCGAGCGTGAAAGAGACAGATACATCCACAGTCACAATCTTTCGCATTTATAATATTCGTAAGATTATTACTATTGGGTCTTTTTCAACTTCCGTTATATCATAGATAGGTAAGTAGGTATATAGTATTATGTGTCAATGTTTTGGGAAGGTAATGCGATATGGGTCTTACTTGGTACCACGCACGCTGGGCAGTCGGGTCGCTCGGTACCAGGTTTTGCTTCAAGGACCTTATTTGTTAGTACAAGGTTTTGTTTCGAGATTCCTCCTCTTCGCTATGACGTCCGTTAGTCAGTAGGTGCACCACTTGCAGGGTAATACGGCTTAGAATACGTAGGGCTCCATCGTTCCCTTCGTATCTAACTAGTGGATATACGGGAATAATATATAGCCTAGGCTATGTTCACCGGGAATTGTGTATCTTCCCAACAGTGAAAGAATTTTTCAAATCAGTCCAGTAGTTTCCGAGTCTATTCGATGCAAACAAACAAACAATGAAATCTTTCCTCTTTATAATATTAGTATGTGCCATCATTTTGAGAGGGTAACGCGATGTGGGCTGGTATCAGGTTTTGTTTCAAGGAGGCCTCTTCGCCATCACCTCGTCCGCTACTAGCAGGCACTTGCAGGTTAATCTGGCAATATAGCAGACCATATTGAATAACACCACTTAACTTGTACTGTTCCACAAAATGTTATTTAATACGTGCAGCAGGTTCCACCAAGTGCCATCAACCAACAGTATACCTAGGTACCTAAATAATCTTAGACCCAACTTTTGGAGATCTCGTTAGGGCTCCATCGTTCCCTTTATATCTAATTAACGGAAGTCACGCGGTTTCACCCGCGTAGCTCCAGTTCCCGTGGGAATACGGGAATAAAGTATAGCTTATGTTCCCAACAGTGAAAGAATTGTTCAAATCGGTTCAGTGGTTTCGGAGCCTATTCGATCAAAACAAACATCAAATCTTTCTTTATAATATTAGTACCTATAGATAAGCCTATTTAATTTTTTTTAACAAATGTTGTTAGAGCACGCACTAGAATAAGATGAAAGAAAAGTTCTTCGCCAGTGACGTACTTCAAACCCCTTCTTACCCACCACACTACCAAGCCACACTACCGGTAGTGTCGTGGGGAAATTTCTTTCCCTTCTACACTACCAGCTAGTAGTGTCGCGGGTAATTTCTAAAAGGTCTTACATCTCCGTTCCCATCGACACTACTATAAGATACCGCACTACCAAATACTCTACCGGTAGTGTCGTAGGGAATAATTCTGCACTAGCAGCCCTTTTTACCCACTACACTACCAAGCCACACTACCGGTAGTGTCGTCCCCTCCGGAGCAAAATGTGCAAAACGCAAAATGACTACCACACGCAAAATTTACAAATTGCAACAAATGAAGATCGACAAAACAAATGAAGATCGGTTAAACAAATGAAGATCGGTGAAACAAATGAAGATCGGTAAAACAAATGAAGATCAACAAAACAAATGAAGATCGATGAAACAAATGAAGATCGTTAAAACAAATGAAGATCGGCAAAACAAATGAAGATCGACAAAACAAATGAAGATCGGTGAAACAAATGAAGATCAACAAAACAAATGAAGATCGGTGAAACAAATGAAGATCAACAAAACAAATAAAAATTGGTGAAACAAATGAAGATCAACAAAACAAATGAAGATCGGTGAAACAAATGAAGATCGGCGAAACAAATGAAGATCGAAAAAACAAAGTATTAAAGTATTTTTTTTATGAAAAATGGATCTTTTAGGACATGCGAGTGGAAAAGGATTCATTATAGGTTGTGGTCACTTGTGGTATACGAAGAACATCCTAAAAGTCAAAATGTATAAAGTGATTAAATAATTTTCAAACAAATAAAGATCGGTAAAACAAATGAAGATCGGCGAAACAAATGAAGATCGAAAAAACAAATGAAGACCGATAAAACATATGCAGATCAATTAAACAAAAGACTATAAGCAAGTTGATAAGGTCAGAAACTACTCGCAGCCATATTTTGTAATCTAGATGCGATTGCCATAAAAAAAAATAGGTGCAAGCAATTCTCGACCTTAATGACACTTATCTAAAAATGTGCTTTTAGGCGTTTATAGACATCACTGATCATGAATATGTAAAAAATAAATAAATATTTATGCATGTTCATAAGGTCGAGAATTGCTTGTACCAATTTTATTAATGTTTATCGTATCTAGATTACAAAAAATGGGTTTTAACTTTTGACCTTATCAACTTGCTTATAGTCTTTTGTTTTATTGATCTGCATATGTTTTATCGGTCTTCATTCGTTTTTTCGATCTTCATTGGTTTTCTCGGTCTTCATTTGTTTAAGCAATCTTCATTTGTTTTGTGAATCTTCATGTAACTAGACAATGGAACTACTGGGATATGGTGGGATATTTTAAGAACGGGACAGTTTGTGAACGGGACATTTTACGAAAGGGACACGGGACATTTCGCGACCGGGACGATTTACGAGAACCTCAAGATTTAAAAAAAAAAATTTAACCTTAAAACGCAAAATGCACAAAATGCGAAATGTACATTTTATTCTTAGGACATGCTCACAACAGTTTTTTTGGAATATAATAATTAAAGCATCAGAATTTTGGGTTAGTAGTAAAATAATGTCCAAATTTAAATTCCAAAAAAAAGATGAATTGGTGAAACGAATGAAGACTGAAAAAACAAATGAAGACTGGTAAAACAAATGAAGATCCATGAAACAAATTATATTCGTGATCGATGATGTCTATAAACGCCCAAAAGCACATTTTTAGAGATATTTAGAGGTATTTTTTGACCTTATCAATTTGCATAGTCTTTCGTTTTATGGATCTACGTATGCGATTTGTACATTTTGCGTGTGGTGCTCATTTTGCGTTTTGTACATTCTGCTCCGGAGAGGTTTTATCGGTCTTCATTCGTTTCACCGATCTTCATTTGTTTTGTCGATCTTCATTTGTTGCAATTTGTACATTTTGCGTGTGGTAGTCATTTTGCGTTTTGCACATTTTGCTCCGGAGGGGACGACACTACCGGTAGTGTGGCTTGGTAGTGTAGTGGGTAAAAAGGGCTGCTAGTGCAGAATTATTCCCTACGACACTACCGGTAGAGTATTTGGTAGTGCGGTACATCTTATAGTAGTGTCGATGGGAACGGAGATGTAAGACCTTTTAGAAATTACCCGCGACACTACTAGCTGGTAGTGTAGAAGGGAAAGAAATTTCCCCACGACACTACCGGTAGTGTGGCTTGGTAGTGTGGTGGGTAAGAGGGCTTCTTCAAACCCCCCATTAAACTTACCTAAATGAAAATGAGAACACATTTCGCATAATAATACATACGCCATACGCACTTACGAAACGTCAGGCACACAAAGCAAGGGTAGTACCACCAGTTCAAAACAAATATAGGGAACTCCCAAACTCTGAAACAATCACTGGCGAAAAACACACCTAATTTTTCGACCGGGATTAGAATTCAAGATCTAATCACTGTAGTACCTACGCCTCCTCGAAAATCCACATTTTAGTGCATGAGTAGGTATCAAAAGTCACATAACTTAATCATTTCCGTTATTTCATCTTTTTTACATAATTTATTACGTAATTCACTGTTTAACCAAAAAAAAACTGGTTATTCGGCCTTGCACCCAAGGTCGAGCCGACAATACGGTTTAAAATAAAACCAAAAAAAGTTATTTATACGTATCACTTTTAATAAATTCTAATCTAATTGCTACAATTTTCTATGTTAATTGCTAAAGACACGGAAATGATGTAATGAGCAAAATAAGCATGAGCATGAACGAACTCTATGCCTAAATATCGCTATGATCAAAAAAGCAGGAGGTTTGTTGTTACAGCTATCTACAATTTAGTCAAAAATGACCTTGACTCTGTGACCTTAATAATTTAGAGGTTAAGGTTCCCATTTACACTGTAAAACCGGGTTTTTGCGCTAGTTTTCTAACATAACAGGATTCGTAAACAAACGGCGTATTTTAAACGTATTGTTCTACACAGAGTGGAAATTAAAGACAACTTTTTTTACAATAATATTTTACTTGGCCTTTCTTTAATTTAAGACACTATGTTGTTTGAAAGAAAGTAGAAAGAAAGAAATAAATGTTTATTTGGTGCAAAGTAGTTAGGTAGGTACACATACATCACACATCCGATAACACAACGATAAAGAAATTGTTTCTTAAATGACTCTTTCAGTTGGTATCATAAAATTTAGGTACCATTTTTGCACATTCACCAGTTCGTTTCAAAGCTCAAGCAGGTGATTTTTCAAAAATCTTTACTTGCAGTTTTATTACTTTTGAAAATAAAGGAATGTTTCCTTTCACGAAATTTGCCATCATCAATATAAAGGGTACTTTTCCTCCAACCACGGTCTTTAATTTCCACCCTGTATCGTATCGTAAATACCCGTTTTACCATTTGGGAACGGAACCCTAAATATAAATTTACACTGTTTGATCTTGATCAATAACGATTGTTGTAGGCTTATAATTATATACAGACATGATAGTACCTACTATTATAATGCTATTATTATTATTAGAATCTGAGGTAATACTAAAATAATATCTTTTGGTAAACTTAGAGTTTAGACCATTGCATCCTAGTTTTGGGCATAAAGCTTTGGTGTTTTACATTGTACTATATAGTACAGTTAGGTGCAGAGAAAAGTATACAGGGCCACTCTGTGAGGATTGATTTATAAAAAAAAATATTTTATAAATTTTGACGAAATTTGCAATGGTTATAAATTAATATAATAGGCTTGTGTCCACTAAGAATAAATCTGATCGATGTGTGTTTCTAACGACTATGTCCGATATATAAATAACAAAAAGTAATATAAATTGGTGCACAAATCAAGGATTACTATTATTTTTAGAAAATAAGATTGGAAAAAATAGGCAATCAGTCACGTGACATCAAACACCTCTATCAGATGGTGTGACGTCACAGTTTGCTTTTTGACGTTTGACACACTCTGGCAGTCTCGAGTCTTGACATCTTGTGTCACAAGTCGTGTTATCTTGTGTCATAAAATACTGTGGACAGAGAACATTTAAAATTATTACGGAAAGCAGACGAACGCTAACTTAACACTGTCAAACACCTGTCAAACAGTGATGTCAATGGCAATTTTTTTTTTCAATTAATTTATACTGGCTTTGGTTACTTAGACCATATTATGCCAAAGTGATGCCAACTCCTACCGAATGTTCCTCTAAAAACCAACTTCAAATTCCCCAGATTTCCCTAAATATCGATTAAAACCCCTAAACGTTTCTTTTTTGTAGTATAACTTTTAATCTCAAAACAAATCATTGAAAGGGCTCTTAAAAAAATACACATTTTCTTTTTGTTTTGTTTGGCGAGATTCTTTGGCGGGAACTGAAAGGAATCGAATCGCGTCGTTTTGTAAATTTGCAAAATTAGTGTAATTTCGAGTGTTTTGTGTGTATCAATGGTGGATTCTTAAACATAAACGTTTGACAACGTGCACTAGTGTTGGGAAGTGATAAAACGCAGTGAATCTCAACTTTGCAGTGACAAAAAATCCAAAGAAACTTTCAGAAATTTATCCACCGCTTTTCTGAAGGAAGACTGACATTGACTTAGGGATGATGTACTTGACTGGACTTAGAGGACGAGGACTGTGACTTTTTAAAGCAAAATGAAAAGATAATAAATATACAAGACTTGGCTGTATGGCTCAAATTGCCTTTGCCTATCCGAAAATGGATAAATAAAACCACTACTACTTTTGTTTAGCATCAAGTGACGTCACACAAGGCGCCATGAGCGTTTTCGATACAAATTGAAATTCATTTTTTAAATCACAAAATAAACTATGTAAATGATTGTTTTAAATCAAAATATTAAATTTTTGTGATCATGTAGATATAAATCTACAAAAATAAACGATTTTTGAAATTTAGGACACAAGCCTATTCTGAAGAAATGCAAAATCTCACAGAAATATACACAAGTTTTTTTAAAAATCAGTACTTATAGGGCGGCCCTGTATGCTTTCATCTGCAGCTGACTGTACTATTATTTATAATTGATTGTACTATAAAATAAATAAATAAATAAATATTCACGGACATTTCACACAACGCTATCTGATCCCAAAGTAAGCTAGGAATAACCTGCTTGTGTTATGGGTATCAGACCACGGATATTAATACTTATATACTTTTTTAAATACATACATATTATACATAGAAACACTCTTGAGACAAACAATTATGGGTCACACAAATATTTGTCTCCGGTGGGAATCGAACCCACGCCCTCCAGCGCCGCTAGTATCACTACCGACCGCGCCACAGAGGCAGTCAAATGCACTGCAAAAATGCATTTAAAGTACTTACATAATCTAAAATATTGGTGTATTGAGCTTCACCCGTTATTTCTTAAACCTGAATTCAATCCACACAAAACAAAAACAATTTAAAAACTATAGGTAACTTTGTTCTAAAATATTATTTATAAACTATCGCCGTTTTTACACTCATGTACTTTATTACCATTCAGGACTACATATACTAAAAATACTTAATTGCATCGACGTTTTGGATGCGTTACAGTACAGCACTATTGGTCGCGGCTAGACTGCGGTTGTGTGTAACTGTAACTACCATAGTAAAATAAAATAAAATTAAAGTAAAATAAAGTAAAATAAAATAAAATATAATATAATATATACTCTGGTAACTACCCTCCACTATTATTTTAAGAAAAAATTAGGCTTGCGCCACACCACACTCACTACGTCCGTTTTATTTAGCACAGTTTTGCGTTCAAGTATTTCTGACATCAGGAATGGACTCCAACTCGTACAATTCGTCGATCAGACGTCGACTTAGGTCGTTTGAATGGTTTGCTGTATATCGCTGTCATGTTAGCTGATGCTCTCTGTAAAGGCGCAGTTGCTTGACACAATTCCTTCGGCACGTTATGTCTTACTACCGGAAAGGCCAGTCAGTTCATTACGTCTATTTCCCTGATAGTCCATTTCCCTGAATGTCCACTTTCCTTATAGTCCTTACGTACCACACGTGGATAATAATGGCGATAAGTTAACGTTGGGTTGATGAAGTTCGAATCGGTGATTACTGCCCCATGTTGCAGAACACCTCGAAACGTGCGCGCAAGAAAATTTAATAGATTTAATTTCGCGTGAAATCCTAACTATGATAGTAAAAAAGTAATGTTTGTTCTAAGGTACAGTCAACTACAAAGAGATGTACTAGTTTAAGCTTACAAAATGATGTATCGTTGAACTTACATTCGACTCGCAGGGATACACCATTTTGTATGATTAAACCACAGATAATATAATATACAATATTATATAAACTAGTACATCTCTTTGTAGTTGACTATACATAAAAATATTTAAAGCAACCGTCAATTTGCTCCGCGTTATAAGTATAATAGATATTGTTCGTAATATTTATGAAACTAGGTGTGGTTCTTATTTTATTGAGCCCCGGATCTACGGTAATTTGAAACTTGATAGAGGCTCTCTCTTCGGTGATTGACATATTTAAAAGCTTATAAATATAATTTTGCTATGATATGTATGCTAGGCGCTATGTGGAAAAGGGTTTTTTATGGAGAAGTTTTTTTTATAGTATTTTTTACTTTTTTTGCTTTGGTACTTTAATGTTACTTATTTTAATATTTTATTTTGGCGCATTTGTTTACTGCGGCCGCGAGACGATGCTCCAGTTTACCCCTTCGACCAAGTTGACCTAAAGATCCGGGGTTTCTTTTAGTGTTTTACATAGAAGATATTTATTATAACCATAAGAAATGTCACAGTGTTTTCTAATACTCTCAGACCTTTACAATGTTTATAAAACGGAGAACTCATTACCTTTCTAAGACTGAGACACGACTGTCTTAAGTCTGACTCTTGCTATTAATGTTACACCCAAAATCCGATCACGCGGTCGACGTAAAAATTTAGCAGCCGATAATCGGACGTTGGCGCGCACCGTAAAACACAGTATGCGCAGTATTATAGTTTTAATAATGGGCTCCGGACATGGTCAATAATATAGAGTCAAGTCAGCTAAAATATGAATGAAAGTAGCTTCAGTGTGCGTGCTTTCTTTCTAAGTGTGTGTGCATCGACGTATGTGTACACATTAATTGATGTGAAGTTATTGATGGTTATTTGAAAGTGCCCGGTGCCCATTAAGCGGTAGTCTGCCTGAAGACAGTCTTGTCGTCAAAGTGCACTCAGCTTAACACTCAGTTTGATTATGTAGTCTATGGATAAAAGAAGGAATATAATTACTCCAAATAGGCAAGCTTTAATAGCAGGCACGTCACATTTTAACCTACTTTCAAAAAGGAACAGGTTCTCAAGGAGATAGACTGTCCTGGACGAATTTTGACAAACGATTTTATACATTTTAGGCCTTTTTATATTTAGTTATACTTAGTAGTAGATACAGCTGCTCAATGGGTCTTAAAACTCTTTTAATGAGTTCTAGTTCAGCCTTATCTTCAACAAAGGCTTCTTTTAATTTAATGGACTACACAAAAGCTGTTAAGGAATTTCATTATTTGATATGGTAACTTTCAGGACAAATTAGTTCATCATCACGTAGACTTAGTTGCTGAATGGTCCATATAACTCTTTTCATGGGTTCTAGTTCAGACTTGTCCTCAATAAAAGCTCATATTTATATTAATTTTAATACCTCGACTGAACTAGTCAAAGAAGTTCAAAAGGAAGTACCTACTCTGCTATAAGCTGTTGAGATATTCATTTATTAATACGTGATATGGTTCCTTTTAGGACAAATTTGTTCATCATTGATTCTCGGTTCTTATGACTCGAATGCGTGGACGAATATTTACTCGTGAAACGTCATCTGTCTTGTAAAGCAACGGCAAAACCTGAGACAAATTAACGTTTCCCTCGTAAATTTTTGTATACGCATTCTCGTCGTGTGTTCGAGACTCGGCGCTCAGTACTAAATATAAGATATGCATTGTGCAAGCCTCCAGGGCTTCAGGTATACCTGATACTCGTAATAGGGAAAAAACTTTTTATTTAGATTTTCTTTTTGAGGCCTACCTGAAAAAATCTAAATAAAGTTTTGCGAATGGTAACTAAACATTTTTTTAAAGAAAATATTAGAATAAATCATGTCTATTCCTTAGTAATTGCACAATTTAAATTTCATGTATTTTAAGGGCACTTTTAGTGTCATGCGTGTTTTCGCGCGCATGCGGCCGGGCCCGCATCACCGTACCGTCTCACCCGCGTTCCGCGTGCTTGAGGCGTGCATGATAATGAAAAGTGAAAACATGGCCGCCCGGCCCGCATGCGCGCGAAACCACGCGTGACACTAAAAGCGCTCTAACACCAGTCAATGTTTTAAGTACAGTCAACTACAACGAAATGTACTAATTTAATCTTAGAAAATTATGTATACCCTGCGAGTGCCATAATGAACGAACCAAAGATTGTGACAAACATGGTATTCAACGAACTTGACAGTAACATTATTGATTGCTATGCATGTAACTTTTAAAAAAATAGCATGCATAGCTATTTCTTTTAAAGTTAACTTTCGCAGTCAACTTTAAAATAAAAAAAATTGCGTGTACTTAGTGTACACACGTAAGAAGTGAAACTTCTTCATAAACTTAATTTTCACCTCACCTTAAATTAAGTCAAAAAGTACAAAAGTACAAAAGTACAAAAGTCCAAGAGTCCAAAAGTCCAAAAGTCCAAAAGTCCCAAAGTCCCAAAGGCCAAAAGTCCAAAACTCCCAAAGTCCCAAAGTCCCAAAGTTCCAAAGTCCCAAAGTCCCAAAGTCACAAAGTCCCAAAGTTCCAAAGTCCCAAAGTCCCAAAGTCCCAAAGACCCAAAGTCCCAAAGTCCCAAAGGCCAAAAGTCCAAAAGTCCCAAAGTCCCAAAGTCCCAAACTCCCAAAGTCCCAAAGTTCCAAAGTCCCAAAGACCCAAAGTACCAAGGTCCCATCTAAAAGTTCAAAAGTCCCAAAGGCCAAAAGTCCAAAAGTCCCAAAGTCCCAAAGTCCCAAAGTCCCAAAGTCCCAAAGTCCCAAAGTCCCAAAGTCCCAAAGTCCCAAAGTCCCAAAGTCCCAAAGTCCCAAAGTCCCAAAGTCCCAAAGTCCCAAAGTCCCAAAGTCCCAAAGTCCCAAAGTCCCAAAGTCCCAAAGTCCCAAAGTCCCAAAGTCCCAAAGTCCCAAAGTCCCAAAGTCCCAAAGTCCCAAAGTCCCAAAGTCCCAAAGTCCCAAAGTCCCAAAGTCCCAAAGTCCCAAAGTCCCAAAGTCCCAAAGTCCCAAAGTCCCAAAGTCCCAAAGTCCCAAAGTCCCAAAGTCCCAAAGTCCCAAAGTCCAAAAGTTCAAAAGTTCAAGAGTTCAAAAGTCCCAAAGTCTCAAAGTACCAATGTCCCATCCAAAAGTCCAAAAGCCCAAAAGTCCAAAAACCCTTTAATGACATGCTATCCCTGGATAAAGTACTCTTAATTCGAATCCACCGCGGTGGGGAACAGAACAAAGATGGCGCGTAACCAAAAATCGTGACGTGACGTGACGTGACGCAATTTTTTTTCCAACGCCGATAAAGAAGTTTCACTTCAAAAAATGTATTGGGATACATAATTATTGCCCTTTACACGCATACATGTAACTGTCAAGTTCGGTGGATACCATGTTTGGTTAGTTCATTATGGCACTCGCAGGAATACATCATTTTGTAAGATAAAACTTGTACATTTCATTGTAGTTGACTGTACAACTCGAAGCTTAATTTTTGACATTTCACAAATTACTTTGTAGAATCGAGTCACATATCCACTTAAACCTAATTTCTACTTCCTCACAGCCCTATTAACTTTCCCGTATATTTCCGGGAAGGCTTCCTTGCAATACTGAAGTTTTTCCCTCACTCTATCGTAAAGGTCGTGGCTGAACATCCTTCTGAATTCTTCTTTGGTAGTGTAGGTGTCTGCGTAGAGCATTTGGAAGCCGTTGTGGTCGGAGACGAACTTCTCGATTTTACGGGTTGAGGGTACCTGGGTAGAGAGAGGAGATTTGTAAACTGGCTTTCACGACTAAAGCCTCTAAGAGTCTAAGACATGGAGCGCGTTTACAAGCTATAAGTGGATGTCAAGCGGTTTTCGTTCCCATCGGAATACGGGAATAAAATAAAGTCTATGTTTCCCAGGGATAGTGTAGCTTCCCAATAGTGAAAGAATTTTTCAAATTGGTTCAGTAGTTTCGGAGTCTATTCAGTGCAAACAAACTATTAAATCTTTTCCCTTTACAATATTGGTATGGACAAGCCCGCGAGTTCGCAAACAGCTTTTTAACTCACTGTCATGTCATCGAGCTATTTTACAATCTGCTTTTTAGTGTCCCATTGTAATCGCTAGCTTTAAACTCGCGAAACAGCAGCCTGTAAGCTCGAATTCTCGAATTATTCATTTTTAAACTAAAGTTTTAAAGGCATACTATCAACTTATTTGAAGACCCATACACATACTGAATGTCTGCATGTCTTATAACAAGTACAATATTTTAAGGGCGGTGATTCTCGACCATATGACTCGGAAGCGCTCGTGGCCCCGCGGACACAGTGTTCTGTAAACGATCACTGCAGTAAATAACTTTAACTATGGTCAGTCCTTGGATGGGTGACCATCCATGTGACCACTTTGTGACATTTATTTGAGCGTTTTCGTGCTTCAGAACGCACGTGTAAGCCGTTGGTCCTAGTTGCCAGTCGTTAAGCCAAGTTGAAGGCCTTTTTAGGCGGCTTGAAAAATTTCAACAGCCGGCAGTAACAACCTGCGCCTGTCCATCTCAACACAGCAATACGGCTCACGGCCTCACCACCTATTACGTGGGACAAATTCTATAAAGGTAAAATGTGGGCATATAATATGCCTCTGCCTACCTCTTCGGAGATAAAGGCGTGACCATATGTATGTATATATGACTCGAAGGCGAAGACGAAAATTTACTGTGTCATCTGTAAACTTTCGTCTACGTTTTCAAGTGGCAGGATCAAGAATTGGCGCCATAGTGATACATGGATACTCACGGTATTATAGCCCTTAGCTTTGGGCACTCCGTATACTCCGATGTCAACAAACATCTGAGAGTCAGTAGACGTTTTGACCCTGAGCTGACCGGGACGGTTGAACACTCTGAATGGGCACAACCAGATTGGGTACACCTGAAACAAGCATTTTGTTCAATCCAACAGCAGGTAGCAGGTGAGTCGTATGCTAATTTCAAAACTCAGTTTTTTTTTCACAGTTTATAGCAGAACCTCAGTTTTTACAGTATTATTATTTTTATATTATAATTTTTCTTTTCCGTTGCTAGAAATTCTATATGCTACCGGGGCTTAAAGCTTCCGTATTCAACCTTGACAAATCCTAAGGCAATTCGAAGGATTGCAGCGTACGCCTTTGCCGGATTTATATCTTATAAAATCTGAGGGGTTTCAAGAAAAAATGTAGCCGTAAAATATTGTTCTAAAGTCCTATATCTATTTTAGGACCAGTTTTTATGAGGATTAAACTCATTTATTTAGATAAAAAAAGTCCATTACTTGTTAAGATTTTTGCAATATTTCTCATTTTTCGAAGGCGATTACGATCGAACGAAGTATTCCTAATCGTGTTTTGAACCTTTAAAAAAAGCAAGAGTCGCTATCTAATAAATTACAATAATATAGAGTTTTATCAGATCAAATCAAAGAATATATCCTAGTATAAAGTTCATCCTAAGATGAGTCTAAAGTAATGAGGAGTAGCTAAGCTAAGCAAGGATACTAATAATATTATTGTTATGCTCGAATCATCAAGTATACAAACCTCAACTTCCTGATGAAATACATTGATGGCCTTCTCCAGATGGTCGATCGGTACCAACATGTCTTGGATGACATGGGCCTTTTCATACAGTTTACCCACCGCCTCTGGTTGAGTCAGCTTCAGGAGGGACACCTCTGGAGGCATTAACCACCCGAAGAGCAGACGGAATAAGATGTTGTTGCCGAATGGTACTATATCCTGAAAAATATCAATGTTAGATATTATTATTGTCAAAATTGTCGTCTCTTTTTACGAGGCTATGATGGCTAGCTAGGAGGTCGCTATCATAGCATCGGAAATAAAAGGGAAAGTGAGTAGGCCAGACTAGAGCTACAAATCAGGATACAAATTAGGCCTATATTGATATTTATATTCATATTTTGTCCCATGTAATAAGTGGTGGGTGCAATGTGACTTTTTTACAAGTGGAAATCTTCATGGAAGCTGTGCCGGCGTCCTACTGGCAGAACAATACGTTGTCCATCCACCTGAATAGTCCCGGGTGTCCCAGGGTCCTCGGATGGAGTCTGTAAAGTGACCCTACGGGATCTTCAGTCCCTAAGCCAGCGTCGTCTGCAAGTGGTACACATGTTGACTATATATGAATTCATGGCGGAGAGAACGAGATCTCGAAACAAAGGTCTGGACCTGGACCAACCCATCTAGCCATTGTGATATAAAAGGTCAATCACCCAAAATGAAAATTGAGGGTACGTCCAGCCGTGGACTATGAGGGGTTAATTTGGAGGTGATCTGGTGAGTCTATAAAGTAATTCTATGTTTTTAGATATAATCTAAGGTTTTTAGTAGAGAAGGAAAACTCGAAATACAACCTAATTGTCAGTAAGATTATGACAATCGTTAAGCCAAGTTGAAGGCCTTTAGGGCGCCAGGCGGCTTGAAAATTTTCTACTGCGTACACGACCTGGGCCTGTCCATTTCAACACGGCAATATGCTCACCACCTATTACGTGGGACATAGAACTTTAAGGTAAAATGTGGGCGTATACTATGCCTCTGCCAACCCCTTCGGGGGTAAAGGCGTGACTATATGTATGTAGTATTGTGTTTACCTGCAGTTCCCAAAACAAACTCCTGGTATGTCTGTGGTAGTAGTCACGTAACGGGATGTACTGCACTGCAGTTCGGTTCTGAGTAAGAAACTTCTCCACTTGCGTGAAGAACCACTCCGCGTACCATCTTCCTATGGGATTGAACTGCAATAATAATATACATTGATACAGAATGAAAATGAGAATCAAAGCAAACATTATGGAATGAAAAGACAATGGTATATTTAGAGTTGGTGTGGAAATTCTCATGGATACTACGTCGGACTTATGCTGACTAAAACTTCAAGGTGTCCGTCCATCTGTCTACTCTAAGGCAATCTGATACATCTAGTCGCTCAATATAACAGCACACGAGTCTACATACCTGACCATCATCACCGATACTATCCACCATATCCCCAGTCATCAGCACACCGGTTTCCTTGGTGAACAGCAGCGCTTCAATAAACTGGTGAGGGTTCTCCTTCAGCGACTCTTTTCTGAAGTGGTTTGATAGGTCCGAGAGGTTGGTGTGCGGGTGGTATTGGAGACGGACGTATCTGGAAGGTGAAGAAGGGATTTCTGATGGATGTTTGAAAATTGAGCCATCGCTTGCTCTAAATGATTTTTTATTTTTTTTATTTATTTATTTGATATTTATGCACACAAATATCAACAATAGAAGAAATTACATTAAATAAAAAGAAGAGTACAATTATACTGCTTATTATTGGGTCGATCCTATCCGATTATTGGGTTAAGCACAGGGCCTGATTTAGGGTTCCACGCGCCCTAAGCTAGCTATGAATATGCGCCCTCAGCTGCAACTAATTAAATTACAAGTCCTACCTACAAAAGAAACTTTACGTAAGCTGATCCTACGTTCCTAATCGTTATACTTTGTTAATTTGAAAATATAATAAAACCCGATCCTGAGACTTCTTATGAACTTATGACTTATGGTTTACTGAGGAGTTGGGCATTCGGCAGACTACTTGATGCATGAGCCAGTAAAAGCGTGATAAAAATACCATCAAAGTACCTAACAGTACCTCGGTACATCCAGTTTCCGATAAATCGAACCAGTGAATCTTGGTGAAATGCCTTCATAACTCAGAAAGTGATGCAAAATTTACAGTTAAGAACGGCTCGAAAGCCGATGTGCTGGAGATGGCCCCGGCACATTGGCTTTCCACGGCTCTCAACAGTCCTAAAATCTGCTTTAACCTTGCGGTGTCCCCGATATGATGGGACATTACTGATCACTTCCGGCAATTTGGACTAAACTAGTGTACGAAACAGACTTTGTACGCCATCGCAGTTCCTCCCGTGGGTCTAGGTTTTATCTGATTTCTTGGGGAGATTCGGGTGTATCGGGGAAGGGAAATAGGTGCTATCCTATTTCTTTGAGGAGTGAAGAGTCACGCCATCTTCCTGATCTGCTTCTGTTAGAATGGCAAGATGACAACTCGCCGTTTTCAGGCCCTCCGTGATGGAGGCGGGTAGCCCTGAGCGTATAGCAGTGTGCGACGAACCCGCCGTCGACTACGGAACTTGGGAGGGAGTTCCTCTCCCGCTGCCTCTATCGCAAATATGACTTGCTCGCAAAAAGACTCAGTGGCGTCCTATTTTCTCCCATTGAAGACCATGGCTCTCACCACGGTCTCCAGCGTGAGAACATCTACGCCCAGGCCCGCAACGAGGTTGCTGTGCATAAGCTGAGCGTATCCTCGCTGCAGTCACCATAGTGCTGACACTCGGATGTCAACTTCCGCCGCAGATACTTACTCGTACTGATGCACTCGTGTCCAGTAAGTATCTGTGACATTCGGTAGGTGAGGCTGCGATGGTGCCTTTCCAGCCACTCTCACACTTTTTATTATACCACCAAAGTGGCAGACAAGCATACGGCCCCCCAGATGTACCGGTGGTCACGGGGTCACAAGGAGGCAAAGTCTCTCTTGTTCGAAGAGGTTCCACACCACCTGCAAGCATGGGACCGTTGACCACTCTCATGGCTCGCCTCTGCACCGAGACGAACGGAAGACTTCAGTCAATTCATTCTGATATTCAGGTGCCCCCGCCCAGCAGTGGCAGCTGTACTCCATGTGCGGCCGCACTTGCGACTTAAACAGAAGCACTGTTTGCGCCGCAGTAAGTACCGCCGCGCCCTGTTGAGCACACCGAACGGCTTGGACGCCAGCTTGGCCTCATTCTCCAAATTACTTCGAAACTGAACGTCACTGGAGATGTCAACACCAAGGATACCTATACTGTCAAAGATGGAGAGAGTTGTGCCCTGAAATTTTTAATTCAGAACAGCTGCCGTCAATGACGGCCCTGATGCTTCTACCGGCCAAAAAGCTGGACACCCATTCACTTTGGTTCCCGTGTCGCACTCAAGGCACCCCTTGAATGCGACACGGGTGGAGCTGTCGTATTAACTACCACGCTGCCAGGGAGATGGGCGCAGGAATTTAATTTTAACGCAAGTATTTGTATTTTCACTAAATTACCAAATATTATTATGTGCTTTGGTGTTACAAAATTTTAAATAACAATTTTAAATATGATGTTAGGAGTTGTTACAATCTGTTAAAAATTGCTAGATGGTTTGTGTGCTCCTTTTTGGGAGCACCGTAAGTCACAACGCAGAGCCGATCCCAACGCCAGGCGCCTCCTTGATCCTGGCGCCCTAAGCTTCAGCTTAGTTAGCTTATGGGTAAATCAGGCCCTGGTTAAGCATCTTACGTAAGGGCTGATTCTGGGATGAATTACTTCTCTTTTAATCACTTCTAATCAAGATGTGGTGATACATAACAATGGTGTGTTTTTTTGCACATATTAGTTTAAATTAGGAAGGGCCCCGCTGGACAGACAATTTTTTCTTGCTGAATATCTCCTGTTCTGTTGAAGATTTCTTGGAGTTAATACATGCATCGAGAGGTACATTGGCACAAGTTACGATCAGTATTCTTTTTATGTATTTCGAGCGTTATACAGCCGCGGGCCCCGCTGGATGAATGACGTACTTTATTGTAATTTTTATTAAAATAGGCGAGGTACATAGGATCTTGTTAATAAATTCGTGGGTACATTGAAAAAGCAAACCCGTGACACAAGTTTTTTTGGTGTAGCTCGAGTGGCCCCGCTAAATCGATACACATCCAATCAAGTAGCCACGATCTGCCCCTGTTCATTTCAACATGGCAATAGGCTTAATGCCGGTTACGTGGGGGCTTTTTCGAGAAGAAGCGTTGACTGTGTGTACTGTACATACTACATACGGCGCAATGGGGGCCTCACCTAGATTTTCAGAGTTTATAAAACCTGCAAGTGGTGCAGAAGATGAGATAAGGCATGCATTTCTCTAATAAATGACAATATTCAAGAGATTCACTGGTTTCAGTCATCACCAAACACACAGCCTTACAGTACAGTCGAGTAATGGAGGAAGTAGTAGTGAAGAGAAGGAAATCAATAAAATGAAAACAATAATAAAATCGTAACAGGTCGCTGTCTGTACATGGAAATTAAATTTTAAAAAAAATTATACGGCGGCTTTATGACCGCAATAGAACCCAAAACAATGTGTTTTACAATTTTTGTCTGTTTGTCTGTATGTCTGTATATCTATTTGTCTGTACGTTTGTGCACGCTAATCTCAGTAACCGCTTAACCGATTCTTTATTGTGTTGAAATTTGCTCCACCAAACATTTAAGTGTTTATTTCATGTCAATCGGTTCATAAATAAAAAAGTTATATCACTTTAAAGAATCATACATACACACATGAATCTGAAAATGGGTAAATCTAAACTGGCGTGTTTAAAAAAAGATCCGTCCGCGCCTTAAGCCAACGCACCAGTTTCACACGCTGCTTGATGAGGCTGATGAAGAAATACCTATCCTTTCATACACCTTAAGTGACGTAAACAAAGTTGATTGGTCAGCTTGTCATAAAATAAAACTCTGTATCAACCGGCCTCTTTGGGTGCTGAGTACAGTAAGGGCTTCACCCTTACAAATGATTGGTAAAGACCTATGTCCAGCAGTGTTTTGATAGATTGATTTGATTGATAGGTTTCTACGACTATGTATTTATAGAAAAGAAACGACTTCGCTCTGGTAGCTATAATGCTATAGGTGAGGCCGCAGTGGAAGTCGTAGGTCTGTTGGGAGTCCAGGGGTATCCTTCCAAGGGCATACCCGTGGCTTCCAACCGTAGACTGTTAGGCAGGATAGTGAATACCTGAGGTTTTTTTAGTCGGTAGAAGTAGAAGTCATGAGGATCTTCCCTCACGAAAAAAAAAGCTATACTGCTAATGCAGTTTTCGGATATACCTACTTATTCTATGATTCTTATGTGAGGAACTTACTTTTTAGCAGGAACAACCTTCATCACAACCGATGTGAGGAACCCGAAGGTGCCGTACGACCAGGGGACTGCGTAGAACAGATCTGGGTTCTCTTCCTGAAAACAGGATTAAACATAAGTAGAGACTTCTCCGTCACCCTTCGTGTTGAATCAAAGATAATATAATAAGTATTACATACAGATCGGCAACTCCCTGCCGCGCCACAGCTGTCACAGTGTGTAGTTGACGGACGCGTTGAGGGAACATTTGTGTAGGAAAATAAACAACTAAAGATATAAATACAATATACTGCTTTACCAGTGAACAAAATATTACATCTTTAGTTGTTTATTTTCCTATAATTTGCTTAGCATTATTGGTCACAGGCACACATTCAAACTGGAGTTTCCGTCTGTGGTTGTATGCCTAGTCCCTAGAGAATTGCGTCGCAGGAGGTCAGAGGGTAGTAGGTTAGGTTAAGTTCCATACGCTGTAATCTTTCATTGTTCTCAAATAACATGTAGCCTTAAGTCACTGGGACAGCGTCCTGTCTGGTTTTGCCGAATCTACTACAAGTATTCTGAAGAGCTCTTCAACGTAATCCCACCCTATCTTTTTAATTGCTGAATAACGCGTACTGGGCAGAGGTACCACCAGCAGGCAGAGTGGTAACTCTCATAAAGTGGAATGAATCTCCACTAGAATCGAGTGATTCTAAGGACCTTTTTAATTTCAAACCATGGAAACTTGGAACGTTGCTTCATTTCTTCTACAACCATATTATTGGGCCGCCAACTTGAGGACTACTGTCAAGATTTGTATCGGCTTTGAGACTGACCATCAACCTACTAGATTTTATCTCAATGTCTTTCCATTAAGTGGGACCATCATACTGGCGAAATTGTTGAAAAATATTGCTTTTGTAAGAACAAATAGGTAAACCGAGGAGTTTAACTTAGTATTCTCAGTATAAGTAGAATAAATAACTAACAAAACTCAAGTAGATAGATAGCTAAATAATAAATCTGCTATTTCCGCCTGAATTTTTCAAGCGGAGCGTGTAAAGAATCACTGTCAAAACTCTTGTGAACTACAGCTTGGCAAAGAAGTCTAGAAACGGAACTAATATTTTGCCGGCTGGCTACATTGTCAAAAAGCTGCCAATAACGTCACATATATGTATGTCAGTCAATGACGTTATACAATTTGATTGGTGGGTTTTATTGAAGGTTGTTGGCAACTGGATACTGATTGGTGATTCTTTTAACGGGTTGCCATAAGAACAGCACAGTGGCTCCTCCATTATTTTCTTCTCTTTGCTGCCAAGCTGTACATAAGAGCGCGACAGTCAATTTGATTGGCTTTCCGTCTGGCAGATGTCTGAATTGACGACCTAATCATAAGTAATTTATTGTTGGATACAACTTACTTTACTACAAGTAACAAGAGATCCATCAGCTAACACCAGCTCATACTGCAGGCAGATATGCTGGAACAGGCCATGCACATGCGACGTGGTCTCCACTCCAGTCCCCATGACCAGACCACCGACCGTCAGCTGGTCTAACTCTGGCACTACGGCTAGCGCTAGGCCCAGGGGTTCTAAGGTTCTGGATAATTGGCCCATTGTCACTAGAGGCTCGCAGCGTACCGTCTGGAAGAAAGAGATATATTATTTTGATAAAATGTTCAGTTAGGTTAGGACTTGACTGCCTCAGAGGTGCTGTGGTAGTTAGTGTATGCTACATAGTCCTGGGGAGATCCTTCCGAGGGCTTCACCGGGGCTCACAACCGTGGGCAGAAGGCAGGGAACGTGTTGGTATTTTGTCGGTAGGAGTCCGGCATAGCATCCATGACGAATTTTTCACATGTAATAAGAAAGTCTATGTCACATCCTCACTAACAAACTTAAGTTGAGATTTGTTAAAATGTGTAAATGTTTGTAACTATTTCATACTCTTAAAGTTGAACATATCTGGATGTAATTTGGTATAGGGATTGATTATAGTCTGGAATATCAGTGAAATATCACACATTGGCTACTCGTACTGTTTATCCCCGGAATAAATCCGAGAACCGAGAGTTCAGGAACGGAACAGAACTCTACGAATCCGGACTAGCCGGAGCCTCACTCTCTTAACTACCTACTGAATTTTCCCTTCTTTTCGAACTTTTACCAAATCAAATTACGTACGACGGTATGGTTTTTCAAAAACATTTCATATCCTTTAAGTAAGTTAAGATATTCAGCCCTACGCTTAAAACTAGAACCGCTTTTCATCCAGTCATTATATTGATTAGGTAGGTACAAGAGTAGAATGAAATCTATCCTAAATGCCCATAAACCAACGCCAATAATACCTATAAACTCAATTCATCTCAAATCAATTTAATATCAGATTATAACGGGTCCAAAAAACACGTATGACGTCCATCCCCTATCTGAATTTATAAACAGACAATATCAGACCAAATCAACATTGTAAATCAGTACCAAAGATTGTCAACACTTACTTATACAGTCATTTAGGTAAATTTTTCATATCCAGAGGGGACAAACTACATACATATGCGATGAACTCTCTTCTACAGTTTATAACTAGGGTTGTCAACTTTCTCGTAATGACTGTAGGTATACACTTAGAACTTACTAGCTGTTCCCCGCGTCTTCGTCCGCGTAGAAGTCGTTATCGCGTAAGATCATTACCCTCCTTTTGTACAGTCAGTTAAAAAGTAGCCTATGTCCTTCACTTGGATTCAAATTATCTCTATAGCAAATTTCATCAAAATGGGTTCAGCGGTTAGGCGTGAAAACGTAACAGACTGAGTTTCTTTCGCATTTACAATATTACAAGCTGTTTCCCGCGGCTTCGACCGCGTAGAAGTCGTTACCGCGTAAAATCGTAACCCTCCCTTTGCGCAGTCCGTTAAAAAGTAGCCTATGTCCTTCCCAGTCCTCAATCGCTTCAGCCGTTTAGGCGTGAAAACGTAACAGACAGACAGATAGACAGTTACTTTCGCATTTAATATTAGTAGTGAGTAGGGATTATTCGTTAAATCAACCTCTACAGATTAGGGTTGTCAGTGATGCCGTATTGCTACTCTATAAAACTGTTAGGGCTGGTTTCACCAAAGCGGAGAGTTTTCGCCGGAGACGAGAGGAGATGAACCATGTATGACCATGTGTCATCAGATTTTGTCACGCTTGATGACTCGTCTCAACACAAGATGTGGCAATAACGAAACTGATTCGACAAACACATCTTCTCTGGTCTCCGTTTTGGTGGAAACCGACCCTAACAACGCCCAAGCCTTCTAGATTGTCTTCAGCATAATTTGTACATGAATAAATTTACAAAAAACGGTGCTTTATAAAATCAACATTGTAAATCAGTACCTACTGATTTACAATGTTGATTTTATAAAGCACCATCCATAACGCGACGATGTCGTAAACAATACATTATGCAGTCGATGGAGGCGAAAAGAAAAATCTATATATTATGTGATTATTAAAACCTGCCAAGTGTGATTCGGGCAATGTGTGCTGTGTCAACTACCTACATGTAAAAGTAAAGTGTACTTTGATAGATAGCATTTATAGCATAGTTTTCTTTTTAATACCTACTAAAATTTAACATGAGCAACGTTGCTACTCGAGACCTTCTAAAGTCATTCGTCGTTACTGATTACTATTTAACCGCTTCCTTAAGTAATTAATATCAATCGATTACCTACTACTGAAAGTAATGAAATGACGCTCTTACATAAGAACAATGCGACACAGGGAGAACAAAAAGTATTCATATACACCACTACAAAAACAATCGGCTGTCACTATGGAACTTACACAAAACAATACACTCATCATTTCAGACACACACATATTTCTTACTAGCTGACCCCGCAACTTCGTTTACGTCACATAAGGTGTATGAAAGGAATGGTATTTCTTCATCAGACTCATCAAGCAGCGTGTGAAACTGCCCTGTTTGCTTAATCATAAAAGTGCTTAAAGATTAAGTCTATTTAATCTAAATAGTCTTAATCAGATATTTTGTAAATTTAATATTACAATTAAAATTTACAAAATATCTGATTCTTAAAAGTGGTATAACTTTTTTATTTACAAACCGATTGATATGAAATAAACGCTAACGCAACGCAACACAATAAAAGAAACCGCATTGCAATCGGTTGAGCGGTTACTGATATTAGCGTGCACAAACGTACAGACAAACAGATATACAGACATACAGACAAACAGACAAAAATTCTAAAAATCGTTGTTTTGGGTTCAATTGCGTTCATAAAGCCCATATAATATTTTTTCTTATTTATCTTCCATGTACAGACAGCGACCTGTTACGATTTTATGATATGTATTGATGATATGTGTGCGATTTGACAGGAGGAGAAAGGAAAGTCTCAGTATGGCACCTCCCGTCCCGACAAAAGTCGTTGCTTTATGACACTTACCATATTTTCAGCATCCACTTCCAATATGTCAACGAGATCAATCTTGATGTTCGTGAAGGTTTTCTTGTACTTGCTCTGTCTGAAGGACATGGTCTGCCAGGCAGGTCTGGCGGTGCAGAGTCGTGTGGTGCGGTCACCGTTTAACCAGGCTTTTATCTGTAACGTACGAAATGCAATGCTAAATCGTATCCCCATATTCTGTGGTTCATTGTGTGTCTTTTAAAGTGGCAATGGGCCACATCAGTAGAAGAACTGATGTCTGGTGGAGCCATGTTTCGAGTAACCGCAGCCATTTTAGGCCAAAATTTTGTAAAGATACCTGAGGTGTCCGATGCTAGACGGATTGGTAAGGATGGTTTCAGTCGGTTTGAGTCCAGCATGACATCAGTGAAGGTTTGCGATCAAAATAAAATACCAATAGTTAGCGAATAAATAAATAATCAAATTTTAAATTTTACAGGACAACCCTAGCAGCACAATTCCCGTCATTTAATTGGCTAACAGTCCAGTTCTTCCAGCCAATTAAATCGCAGGAAAATCTATAATGAACATTGATTGTTTTATTGGCTGAGAGAATAAAACACCTGGTTGCATTTGAAGCTAAAAACAATATACTACACAATTAAATAATTTACAAAGTTGGTAAAAAAAGCCGAACTTAGCTGGGTTTGAAAAGGGTCGGAGGAGGGCATTTTATTAGTCGTGTGTTGTGCAAGGGAAGTTCAAAATATGTCACGAACAAAACTGGGAGGCAAAGCTAGTTTACTAATGTAGTAGCCAGTAGGTACTATAGTCTGTCCAACCGTTAATTTTACTTTTGATAGCGGCCTGAGAACGTAACTGTTCCATTATTCGTAAAAGGGAACTTTGAAAGACGCGGTAAAGAAATATATAAACTGCCTCATCTACATCATATTAATCTACGTTAAAGAAACAAAAGTAAAATAAAGTAACATTAAAAGTAAAATAAACAGTTGGACAGAATATAGCGTTAATTCACACACTGTCCGCATTCAGGGCGACAATAAACCACAACCTTCGACCACTTATATGGGCTATGTGGTCGGTGCCGTAACCGAATCCGCTTGTGAATGCTTGCACTATGTCATGACAATCGAATACAGGTCGCTTACAGTCAGGTACGCTTAGATAAGAGTAGAAAACTCATAGATGCGGGTTTGTGTAGAGTCTGTGTCCTGGAACAGGAAAGTGACCACTAAATCCCGCAATCACCTCTCCCTAAGGGTGCCATCACACGGACTGCATCGCAGCGACTGCGCGCAGTCGATATATTCAACTGCATGCAGTTATATGTTACGCTACAGTCGTGTCGAACTGCGCGAAGTTGACGGTACGACTGTATGCAGTTGATATTGACTTCACACGACTGCGGCCGACTGCGTGCAGTTGATATCATAACTGTATGAAGTCGAACATAAAACTGCATGCAGTTAAATATATCGACTGCGCGCAGTCGCTGCGATGCAGTCCGTGTGATTGCAGCCTAAGGGAAACAGAAATTGTAGGCCAAGACTGAAAGGTCCCAGGGATTCTCTTTCGATCTTAAAAAGGGCTCCAGCCCCTCGTCATACATTGCCGTACAAACCTTTAGTATGATTTAGTCAGTACGATCAACTTCGTATGGAAAACGAATTCAGACTTATTTAGAACGTCCTTCTAGGTAAGCCTGAATTCGTTCGCTAATTTTGTAGGGGACATGTCCCCATATAGCGTAGTTTACACATATGCGTGCTATTTTCTTTCTTTTAGGGTAAACGGGTAAGACAGAGATGGCCTCAGTCACAGCAAGGTCCAGAAAGTTGATCTTCAGACGATACGGCAGAAATATTGCGGAAGGCGCATCAACAATTAGCAGCAAATACGCCGACCGGGCTTAATGTCGCGGAGGAAATGCGGCTGTTTAGAGCCGAGCTACGGGAGATGAGAGAGAACTGACACGGGAAATCAGGGACTTACGTCGAGAGGTCGGTGATCTTCGAAGTAGCATAACAGCCTGCGAAAACCGGATGCAGAGATTGGAGGATAGGTTCAAGGAGCTCGAATGTGGTAGAGAGAATGCTGAGAACCTATAAGAACTGTCCTCTTTGTGCATCTAAATTCGTTGGCATAGAATGATTTATTGATCATCATGGATCTGAATTATCATCATCGGATGAATCTCTCATCACATCAAATAAAATAGATATCAGATATCAGAGTTCTGTTACCATGATGTGTCTCTTCACGCTCTGCTTGAAGAACTAAGTGTTGGAAGAGGAGGGAAACACGTGCGCGGGCAGATTATTCCAGGTTTGCATAGTACGACAGAGGAACGATCTTTTGAATAGCTCAATGCTTTGCTTACTTATAAAAAAAGTTGACAATATCTCACCTGTTTCTGCACAAACCAGACTTTCTTATCGTGCAACTTCGGCGCGCTGTTCATCTTGAAGACCACGTAGTTCCTGAGAGTGGACCACACTTTCCACGCCAGGGAGAGAGGCAGTAGCGCTGTGATCACCACCACCCATCGGTACTCCACCAGGATGTACTCCGTAAGGTTCTCAGTTTGGACCGTCATCTTGTGTGAAGGTTTTAAACTGCTGGGAAAAGAAAGATAAGTATTAGAACATCCTCTGGTGCTGCAAACGTTAGGATGCTGCGGTTAGGATGCTTTCCCGCTCTAACGGCTGAACAGATCTTTCTGAAATTTCGTACTTTGATACATTATAGTCTGGAATAACACATAGGCTACTTTTTATCCCGGGAATAAGTTCCCACGGGAAGAATGTTTCGCGAGCGAAGCTGCGGGCATCAGCTAGTAGTATATATGCCATAGATCATGACACTGTGGAAATAGCTGAAGTAGAGAAGACGCGCTGTGCTAATGTCTGTCTTTTTAATGGTATAGGCTGCACAGTTCAGACTGCCCGAAATTTTCCCAATGTGAGGTGCTCCTTGTAATTGACTGCCTCGGTGGCACATTCGGTAGTATAATCGCCTGCCGCGCTGAGGTCCCGGGTTCGATTCCCGGGTCGGTCCAAATATTTGTGTGATCCACAAATGTTGGTTTTGGAGTTTGGGTGTTTTCTATGTATTATATGTAGGTATTTAAAAATATAAAAGTATGTCTCTCAGTCGTCTAGAACCCATAGCACAAGCTTATAGCTTAGTTTGGGTTAGATGATGTTGTGTGTGAATGTCCAACAATTTGGAGGAGTTTAAAATAAGGTATAGAAAGGCAGTCATTGGCCATCATCCCTAACCTTAATATCGGTGTTAACGAGCGTAACATTTAGCAAGGTGAATCTAACATATTTCGTTTTAGTTTTTTCATTTAACTCAATTAATATTTATTAAAAATGCGGAAGTTTGTGAAGATATTTAAATCTAGGATATGATTTGGGTGTCGGATATAACTTGGATGTTTGTTACTCAATCAGTGGAGACCGCGACTATTGGGTAAACGTGGAGTAGGACGACCTCTGCCAGATGGAGCGACGACCTAAAGCAGGTTGCAGGGATTGGCTGGATGCGCTAAGCGCAGTACCGTGTGTTGTGGCGAAATTTGGGAGAGGCCTACGTCCAGCAGTGGATTGCTATGGGCTGCATTGAATGATTGTTATTCAATCACGCTCTAAGGTTTGAAAGGATTTGATGGATAACACATAGGCCTGCAACAGGTTCGACTCTGGGGGGTTCTAAAAATTACCTCCTGAAACTCCACTGACCGCGCGCTGGATAGCGGTGGCCAGCCTACCTTTGCACCAGATGCGAACCGTAGCAAGAGTCACCGGTCTTATCTTTCGACCGACGACTTGAGTTCTGGGATATCCTTGAGTCCTGGGACTTCCTTCCGAGGGCTTACCCGAGGCCCCCAACCGTAGGCTTTTGGGCGTTACGTGAGGTTTTTTAGTCGCTAGGAGTCCGGCATAGCATCCATGAAGGATTTTCCCTTATGTTAAAAAAAAGCCTTCCCTGTGACTCAACAATAGCGACAAGAAGGAACACTCCAGGGTTTTAGTGAGTATACCAATTTTCGGGAGTCCCACATAATCACCCTGCTCTTGTACAGGGTAGTACCTACCCATAATAGATTTACCTGGATAAACAAAAAAACTATCTAGCGCACTAACTAGCACAAAAAGTTGTTACAAATACCCCACCGTGCAGCGGGGCAATGCAGTCAGTGTAATCTTTGCATCTTTGAACCGGATAGAGTTATTTAAGTAGTGTCTAATGAATTTTATTTAAAACCGTTATAAAATATACATTTATTGTTAAAAATTACAGAGAAACGTAATTATTACGTATTTATATATTTACATTATAACTATCTAAACTAAACCTAAATAAGGCCCCCGTGGCATTGTGCCCAAAAGACTAGCAGCATGCCCCCTTTGAATAGCAATACCTATTCGCTGAGCGAGAAAACTGCCAGCCCTTGGGTCACCAGTCGACTCCACAAGGCGCTTTTTCAAATTCTTGAAAAAATTTTTGCGCATTGGGACCCTATGGATTTAGGGTCTCGACACCGACTAGACAAAAACGATACGATAAGTCCATATACTCGTATTTATTAATTTTAATATATTATTTACAGCCGCGTCCGCTGTAGTGCTGCGCTGGCTTTTAAATTTATTTTAGGAAGATGGGACGGGGTCACCGCGATATAATTTATAATCATTCCTACAATTTTTTTTTTGGTGCTGACTCAAAGCGAGCGTAAATATTGCACATGTTAATGAATATTGACTATTGCGTCTGGACCGATTTTGATCAAAGCAGCAGTTTCTGTTTATAGTAGCTTATAGTACCGAAACTCAAGAACGACTACGACTGAACCATATTTGAAGTAAAACTTCTTTTGGCGCGATTAGGGAGTCAGTAACTCAGATTTTTTTAACGTTTCCGCTATTCAACATTCGAATCAATGATAATTAAATTATAACACAAGAAGTTTTAATGCAATCGCGCGTAGGTTACACGCACGCACTTTTTTTTAAAATAGGTATGAAATATTTTTGGAAGTCCAATGAACGTTTAAAACGTGATTTTTAGGCAGCAGAAGTTTATCGATTTAGCTCACAGATATCAGAAAAGAGACTTTTTCTTTTTCGACTTAGTATATATTTTTAACTAGCTGATGCCCGCAGCTTCACCTGCGTGAAATTTAGTTCCTACACTGTCTCTAACCTATCTCTGTAGGTACCAAATTTCAAGCAGATCCGTTCTGCCGTTACAGCGTGAAAGAGTAACAAACATTCACACTCACAAATATTCGCATATTTATAATAGTTGTTCTGATTAACAAATTCATAAAACATATTATATGAGTTATGTAAATTTATTAATTAAATACATTTCTTAAATCATTGGCTAGACTACTACTTGACTCAAACTCTCTTCTAAGCAATTGACATCGTAACTTAGTTCCTTCTTCAGGTAGTCCCAGTCATACTGTAAGCCTACAACGTATGGGAAAACCGAACTACGATAGACTTTGTCCTCATAATACAGATGGTCCAACCAAGACCTGTTAACTTAATAACCATGTAAATTTCATCTGCTAGGTGTTCATGTTCATTTTAATGGCTCTTTTTACTTGTCAAATGTGATCTTCGTAAAGGCCATTACCGCATTTTACAAAGACTTGGTGAGTCTGTGTCCTGCACCGAATGCAGCCAGAACTATAGAATAAAGTTCATACCTTCCATGACCAGTCGCGTAGGGCTGCTGACATCTTTCATTCTAATGCACAGTGGACACTACCTGAAGCGTGGTCTTTCATTATTCCTGGCTAGCCATCTTCGAATTTTCTTCTTCTTTCACATATTTATGTACAAAATTTTTAAAAAATTAACAACAATATTTACGATAGTACTTTAAAGCAAAATCATGAATATGACAATGTCATTCGGATTGAACATCCACAAATGTGTCAAAATAAAAAGTAATTTAAATCAAAAATAAGAGTATTTAAGGAGTATTGATATCAACTCCGGAGAAAATCAGCTCCAAAATAATTTACATTCCCTTTTTAGGTCGATAAAGTATAAATTTCAATAAAATAAGGAACACGTCTTCCATCAGTTATGCTAATAATGCTATATGCCAAATTTTAAGCAGATCGGACCAAGGAATCGCGTTGTCCCATACAAACTTGACCCTCCTTTTTTATACCTTTGGAGGTGGAATTTGCAAAAATGGTAAAATTACTTTTTTGAAATTGTAACAATAAACGCTCACGCTGAATTTTATCATCGTACCATTAACCGTTTCAGCAATAATTATTGCTGAAACGGTTAATGGTAAAAGTTATTATCAATTATAATTGATAATAACTTTATACGACTTAAGTTCCTTTTATATTTTATAATAAGCATACTTTTCCGGGATGAAAAGTACCCAGTGTGGTGCCGAGGATATAAAAGAATAAATATACCAAGTTTCATCGTAATCGAACCGGTAGTTTTTGCGTGATGCCTGAACAAACAGACAGACAGACAGACAGACAGACAGACAGACAAAAATTTTTTTAATCACATTTTTGGGTTCGGTGTCGGTCTAGTAACACCCCCTGCTATTTATTTTTTTTATATTTTCAATGTACAGAATTTTCACTTCTACAGATTTATTATAAGTATAGATTAAACCCAAATTCTTAATAATAACAATAAATATAGATATTTATTTTTCAATTTATTTTTTATCTATTATTTCATTTATTGTATTTATTTATTTTATTTTTTGTACTTATTTTATTTTTTTCGACCCAGGACTCGAGCCCAAAACCTCAACAACAACGGTTCCGTAGTAGACTATCACTGCGCCACTAACAATACTTATTGATAGAAAAAACTACTCACAGAAAACTTTAACTTATATTCACTTAACTTTACAATTAATTTACAATACTAGTGAAAAATCCCACCAATTTGACCGGTCACATTGGATGTTCGCGCACGAATGCCTGAGCTTGAACAGACCGTCCACGAATAAAAAAAATGGATTTCAATTTCAAATGTAAGTTTCATGAATTCAGTGATGTCAGATTGGGGGGATTCCCCCCAAATTTGGGGGTTTTTTATAGTTACGGGGGGAAATTTGGGGGGGCAATATTTTTGGGGGGATATTCGGAGGGAAAATAATGGGTTTGGAGGGAATTGGGTGCAAGCCAGTGATTTGGAATCCGTGATTTTTATTTCATTCTTTTAAAATTAAACAATGAACACTATGCTAAATATAGAATTAAATTTCGCGCGCGTACCTGGCGAGGGCGATGACATTCGATTCTAGTGCCTATGGGAGAGTGAAAGATGCTTGCCAGATTCAATTCTGAAAAAATGTACGGCACGAATGAATCTGAAGATGTTGACCCAGTGCTAGAAGCAATTGCTAAAATTACATAGATAACTTTTTATGTTACATGTTTCTTTTTGTTCAAATTTTTGTTCTTTTTAAGCCGCGCTGAGGTCACGGGTTCGATTCCCGGGTCAGTCCAAATATTTGTGTGAATCACAAATGTTTGTTCTGGAGTTTAAGTGTTTTCTATGTAAAATAAGTATGTATTTAGAAATTATTATGTAAGTATGTCTATCAGTCATCTGGACCCCATAGCACAAGCTTAAATTAGATTAATTTGGGCTAGATGTTGTGTGTGAATGTCCACAAATATTTATATAATTACGTGTCTTCACTTTGCAAGAGACGAACACACACGTTTTCTATGGGACTAGGTGCTTTGGAAACCCTGTAAAATATATATTTTTCTTGTGATCCTAATTGTAATAAATATGAAAGTTTGTAAGGATGTTTGAATGATTGTGGCTCTATGCCACATTAACAATTGAACCGATCTGGTTGAAAATTTGTTGATAGATAGACCAGTGTCTAGAATTCTAGATTAAAACATAGAATATTTTCTATCCTATGGAAATCTACAGCAATAAAACAATGTGACGCGGGTGGCGCCGCAAGTATCCTCTTGTTAATATCTTAATAATTTTGTTCTGAAAATTTTGGGGGTTTTTTTTTAAGAAAATCCTAAATTTTGGGGGTTTTCGGAATATTTTTGGGGAGAATTCTAAACAGTCATCTGGCAACACTGCATGAATTCCATCTTTAGTAATTCAAATCGGTCGGAACGCTCGGAAACAGTATAAATATTACTAGTCGACCCACGCAACTTAGTTTACGTGAAAAATTTATATCAATCAATAAGTACATGTTTTTATTAGCGAAAATGGGTACAAAAAAATTTTTTTTACAAAAAAAACCGACTTCAAACAAAACTAAAAACTGAAAAATAAAATTTACTTAGCACAAAGTTAGTATATTCTGATTTATCATACCTATATCATTAAATTAATATAATACTGAAACCGGTGCCAAGTAAAAGTATGAAGGCTTAGGTAGGCATTATTAATCTCTCTCATAGTCTTATACGCACCGACTTCAGAATTGTATTTAATGATATATGATAAATCTGAATATACTAACTTTGTGCTAAAAAGATTTTTATTTTTCAGTTTTTATATTTGTTTGAAGTCGGTTTTTTTTTTGTCAAAATTTTTTTTTTATTATTTTTAGTGACGGGTAGACTGAAAACTTATCTATCTAGGTGTCAAGTTCTCGACAATATAAATTAATAAAGCCCAAACACAAGATAACTGCTTTACTTCGTTAGGAAATTCTCTCTACATCATCATTTTTCATTGCTGTTCCGCTCCTATTCGTCTTAGCATGATGTTATATAGCCTATAGCCATCTTTAATAAATGGACTATCGATCGGTAAAAGAGCTTTAAAAATCCAACCAGTAGTTCCTGAGATCCTAGCGTTCAAACAAGCAAACAAACTCTTCAGCTTTATAATATAAGTATAGATTACGCAGCGTACCCAAAGGAAGCGAGAAAAATACACATTTTCCCTATATAGCCTGTGAATAATTTGGTTATCTAATGGCAAAATATTTTTTTAAATATGAATTTAAAAATGGGTAAATCTAGACTGGCGTGTTGGCTTAATCATAAAAGAGCTTAATGATTAAGGCTATTTTAAAATAGACTCTTTAAGTTCTTTTATGATTCAGCAAACAGGGCAGTTTCACATGCTGCTTGATGAGTCTGATGAAGAAATACTCTCCTTTCATACACCTTATGTGACATATACGAAGTTAGCTAGTGGCGAAATATTTTTTAAAAATCAGTTTAGTATCTAGTATCAGCGTTTATCTAAATACTAGCGGCCCGCTCCGGCTTCGCACGGGTATACAGTATTTCTCCACTATTTAATGGATGTTATTAATTATTGAAGTGGAAGGTTTATATGTATAATAACTTAATAAACATATAAACCTTCCTCTTCAATCACTCTATTTTTTAAAAAAAACCGCATCAAACTCCGTGGCGTAGTTTTAAAGATTTAAGCATACATAGGGACAGAGAAAGCGACTTTGTTTTATACTATGTAGTGATATATAACTCAAAGGTGATTGACTGACTGACCAAGTGATATATCAACGCACAGCCAAATCACTGGATCTTTCGGACTGAAATTTGGCATGCAGGTAGATGTTATGACGTAGGCATCCGCTAAGAAAGGACTTTTATAAATTCTACCCCGAAGGGGGATAAAATGCGGAAACGAGAAAAAAATTTAATCCAGCGAAGCTGCGGGCATCAGCTAGTCGATTATAAACTAACAAATGTTCTATACTATACTAATCTTAAATTTAATGTGAAATTTTTTTAGATCTCGAGCAGGATTTGAACCCGCGTCTTCTGGTTTGCCGGACCAGACGCCTTAGGGTCCGTTCACACAGATCGGCTCGGAGAGGAGAGCAGATTCTTATCACGTTGAAAACAGAGTTTTTATTATTTGAAGTAAGGTTTATTTTTGCATGTGCACTACTTTTGTCATTGAGAATGCTTGAACGCGCTTGGTGTGAAATAATAAGAGGAGCTGACCGGCTCCGATCGCGTACTTTTCTCGTTCGCGCAGCCGTTCGGATCCGATTTCATGCTCTTTCCCGCTCGCGCAGCCGATCGGCTCCAATTGCATGCTCTTTCTAGCTCGCGCAGCCGATCGGCTCCGATTGCGTGCTCTTTCACGCTCGCGCAGCCGATCGGCTCCGATTGCGTGAGCGCCTCCCCACGCCGACCGCTATTTTGATAGCACAATTTAAACAGAACAGTTGTGTAATTTAAACAAAACATGACTGATGAAAAATTCATATATTTCTTAATCGGATCTATTAAAACCAGGTTCCGAAAAGCACCCGTTAACACCGAAAACAAAACTTGGAATACTGGTACTGCCTTTGTAGTGAATCGATGCACTCGATGCATCCGACCGGCTGTGAGCGCATCGGACCGGCTGCGAGCGCATCCGACCGGCTGCGAGCGTATCCGACCAGCTCCGAGCGCATCCGCTTTCAGCCGGTCTGTGTGAAATAGTTGGCGGCTCCCCTCCGACCAACTCCGAGCGTATCCGATCCGGTCTGTGTGAAAAGAAAGTGCGCGCCGATGCTCTCCGAGCCGGTCTGTGTGAACGGACCCTTATCCAACTAGACCACCGAGACACTGCTCTCGACCGTCAAATACTTTCACCTCATTACGTCTTGGGGCGACGTAGGCACCATCTACCGGTAACTTAGTTAAGTTGCACGGCTCGAATGTATAGAATTGCACCTATATTATTATAATCATTCGACTTGCGATGATACCTGCCCAAACATTAGAGATAATTTTTGAAAAGCAATTAGTATGCTGACTCAATCACAAATTTAATGTGAAAAAATCTTTTTTTTTTTGATCTCGAGCAGGATTTGAACCCGCGTCTTCTGGTTTGCCGGACCAGACGCCTTAACCAACTAGACCACCGAGACACTGCTCTCAACCGTCAAATTCTTTCACCTCATTACGTCTTGGGGCGACGTAGGCACCATCTACCAGTAACTTAGTTAAGTTGCACGGCTCGAATGTATAGAATTGCACCTTTATAATCATTCGACTTGCGATGATACCTGCCCAAACATTAGAGATAATTTTTGAAAAGCAATTAGTATGCTGACTCAATCACAAATTTAATGTGAAAAATTTTTTGATCTCGAGCAGGATTTGAACCCGCGTCTTCTGGTTTGCCGGACCAACCAACTAGACCACCGAGACACTGTCTCGACGGTTGAGAGCAGTGTCTCGGTGGTCTAGTTGGTTGGTCCGGCAAACCAGAAGACGCGGGTTCAAATCCTGCTCGAGATCCAAAAAAAAAATTTTTTTCACATGAGTCAGCATAGGCACTAATTGCTTTTCAAAAATTATCTCTAATATACTAATCTTCTCTACTTATATTATATTATGTAATATATTAAAAAAAGAAACATCGAACCTAGCTACAGATATTTTAAAAATATTACTGGAATCGAATGATCTGCAAAGATCGTAGCGAGTGGAAATACAAGCTCTACGCCGTAGAGGAAAGTAGACCTACTCTCCTCTCTTTCACTCACTACCATTAGAAAGGGACGCAGTACCGTAAATGCTGTATAATTATAAAAGTATTGATTGCAAGCTACTTCGTCGGCTAAGAACGTCGAACCCGTCACACTCTTCTTTAAATTGGGTTTTTCCAAAAATGCTTTATAAGACACCGGAGACAAATATTTGTGTGACCCATAAATGTTTGTCTCAAGAGTCTGGGTGTTTCTATGTATAATATGAATGTATTTAAAATTATATAAGTATTAATATTCGTGGTCTGATACCCATAACACAAGCAGGTTATTCCTAGCTTACTTTGGGATCAGATAGCGTTGTGTAAGATGTCCGTGAATATTTATTTATTTATTTATTTAAGACGTCTACGTCATAATAGCCTTTTTGTAAGACCCGCAGGCAACCAATAGTCTATTGACATAAGCAAGGAACACAGGTGAAGAGACGAACAGTAGGACATTTTTGTGTGCTTCAAGCTGTACATAATCTTATTTTTTTTAATTTATTTAATAACATGCTTTTCACTATCTTTACAGGAAACCCTCAATAAAATTGTGAGGCTATAAATCAAAACATAACATAGTATATTAACACATTATGTTGAATCACTACATAGTATAAAACAAAGTCGCTTTTTCTGTCCCTATGTCCCTTTGTATGCTTAAATCTTCAAAACTACGCAACTGATTTTGATGCGGTTTTTTTTAATAGATAGAGTCATTAAAGAGGAAGGTTTATATGTAAAATAACATCCATTAAATAGTGGAGAAATACTGTTATTTTTGAGGTTTCTAATGTGATGTCGTAAATAATTACATTTTTTCCACTTACATTGCAAACGCAGGCTGATTCCTACGAGATTTATCAATATAATGTACTAAGTATTGTACACATTGTAAAGGTCTACAGAAAACTCCGCGATGGCATATCTCTATCTCTTATGGATATCCCACAATAACATTTTTATGTCATTTACTTTTTACGACAAATATGGCTTATTTTCGAAGCCGTTTTAACCAATACAGCATTAATCCTTATCCAATTAAATACCTTAAATACATTGTTTATTTAATATAGATCAATATGGCCCTTTACAGTATATGATTTAAATGAATATTTTCTAAGATATTACAGATATAAAATTGCGGGACGTAGCGTTTGCGGCTGTACCGGCCGGCCGCACACTGGTCCGGATTTTAAAATAGGTGGGCATACAATCTAAGATATCAAATTTGTTTTGGATAGGAAATATAGTGCTAATTAACATTTAGTACTACAACTTTTCCATAAAATGACTCATTCATGCCTAAAAAAATGTACCTATGGGGGAAAATTCATTTGGTTCAATTTCTCAGTTCAGTATCAAAGTATAAAGGTCTCACCTTATATTTTGATAAGCAACTATGGTCTTTAACACGACAACATAAAAAATTTCCGCGTATCCCTGCGGGTTTGGGATCCACTATGCTTTAAAGTTCACAGTTTTTCTGTTCAGTTCAGTTGTACTTAGTGTATTTAGTATCAGAATTGCACCCGTGCGAAGCCGGGGCGGGTCGCTAGTTAGTTAATAAATAATTTCAATTTCTCAATTTGTAAATATTATGTACATAAATTAATTAATTAAGGAAGACTAAAAGTTAACAAATTACAATCTTAATTATATAAAAACAATTACAATCTCAAACGAAGCAGTTTTTTTTTAACGTGAGGAAAAACCTACACGAATGCTATGCCGGACTCCTACCGACTAAAAAGTAAACACACGCTTCCTACTTAATGGCTACGGTTGTGATCCCCGGGTAAGACCTTAGAAGGATGACTCTGGGACTCCCAACAGAGCTATTAATAGGCTTACCAGGACCATCGTCCAAACGTGACTTCAGATATATTTAGGGTTCCATACCCAAAGGAAAAAAACGGGACCTTATTCATGAGACTTCGCCGTCCGTCTGTCTGTCTGTCTGTCCGTCACGAGGCTGTATCTCAGGAACCGTGATTGATAGAGAGCTAAAATTTTCACAGACGATGTAGTTATTTCTGTTGCCGATAAAATCAAAAAAAGGGGAGATTAAGGGGGTATCGCATACAAAAATAGTAGTTTTCGATACAAGTGTGGGATTTCTGTTATTACAACGAGTTACGACAGGTGTTGACCCGAGCCGAAGGCGAGGGTAGTCAGTCGGAACGAGTTTAAATAACAGTCCCACACGTTGTATTGAACAACTATTTTTAATACAGTTGCGAAAAAATTAAGCAATTTTACAAAATAATAAAAACACAATAAACCTGAATATTCAAAATGGCGCCAACCGTAAAAGAATATATCGTAGGTATACATATATATACCTTCCTAAGCAGAGACTATGGCAGTGCACTTCATACAGCCAACTTTTTTTATATTTATAAATTTAATTTGGCCGATACTTATATTAATTTATGCTTATTTCAATTAAAATTACTTTTAATCTGATATTGAAACAAGTTAGTATCTTTTTTAGAAATACACTCGAGAGCAATGAATCCGGGTCACTTAAAGAATGTTAAAAATCTCGGAAACTAAAAATGATAGGTTAATGCAATAAATTGTATTTAATAGACAATGTAATACTCCTTAAATGAAAGAAAAAAAAATATGAGTCACCATACATTTTATTAACACAAAATTACATAAAGAAAAAACTGCCGATCTCTCCTTAAAACAAAAATAGGAAACATGAAATTTTTGAACTTTATTACGATTTTCTTGAATTTTAATACTTCGTATTGCCTCCTCGTGCTTCCATTACTGCGTTTACGCGGTTTGGCATGCTGTACACCAAGTTCCTTATACGATTTTGGGGAATATTCTCCCATTCCTCTGTGAGAGCAATTTTGAGCTCACGAAGCGTGATTGGGGGAGGGTTTCGTTGTTTTACGCATCTGCCTAGCTCGTCCCAAGCATGCTCGATCGGGTTGATATCCGGGCTGCGCGCTGGCCACTCCATACGAGTAATGTTCATCTCTTGAAGGTAGTCATTCACAATCCTACCTGTATGAGGTCGGGCATTGTCATGCATAAATATAGCATCCTCACCTAAATTGACCATAAATGGACCAACGTGATCATTGAGGATTTCTTCCACATATCTTACGCTAGTTAAAGAGCCGTTTTCTATGATCACCAGCTCTGTGCGACTTTCAGAAGAAATTCCGGCCCACACAAGTACAGACCCACCACCGTAGGCTACTTTTTCTTCGATGCATGCTTGCTTGAATCTTTCCCCTGGTCTTCGATACACTCTGTGTCTTCCATCGTGCTTGTAGAGCATAAATTTTGATTCGTCGGAGAACATAACTTTTGACCAATCTTCAATACTCCAATTTACGTGGCTCTGGGCATACCTTAGTCTCGAAATACGATGCCCACGCTCCAGTTTAGGGCCGTTTGCAGGTCTAAGGGGTTTTAAGTTAGATTCAGCAAGCCGACGTCTTACTGTCCATGCACTTGGGTTACTTCCTCCGAGGCGTCGAAACTGATTGGTGAGTTCAGTTCCTGTGAGAAAGCGATTTCGAAGCATGGTGTTCACCAAGTATCGGTCTTCTCGTGCTGTGGTACACCTGGTTCTGCCCGTTCCTGGTCTGCGTAGGTTAGAACCAGTTTCTTCGTAACGTCGGAGAACTCTTTGTACTGTTGACAGCGACACACCGACAGTCCTGGCTGTATCGCGCTGACTCCGGCCGGTTTCCAGCATTGTAAGTATTCTGGTGCATTCTTCAGGCGTAAGCGACATAATTTCAGCTTGATTAATGAATATAGAGCACTATCAACATGGTTTATGTACCCACATAAATGACAGATTACAAACAAAAGCAACACCAAATGCTGTAATTTCGTAGTTCCATCTTCGAAAGTGGCCCTTTTTCAAATTTGATTTTTTTATGATATAACTTTACAATAACTAAGAAGTTTTAATACCTTCATTTAAGGAGTATTACATTGTCTATTAAATACAATTTATTGCATTAACCTAGCATTTTTAGTTTCCGAGATTTTTAGGATTCTTTAAGTGACCCGGATTCATTGCTCTCGAGTGTATTTGCATGAATCACAGACATTATTTTGACAATTGGGAAAGAAAACGCATGAGTGCGGGAATGGTAAAGAAATAGCACGAGTGTGTAATAGACCACATCCCGAACGCTATACGTCCCTGTAATACGCCACTTTTTGAGCAACTGTATTAAAAAAACTATTTATCGCAGTTTTTTGGAACGTAACCCTCTGCGCGCGAGTCCGATTCTATGATATTCCGGTTTTTTATACCACTAAGGTGGCAGACAAGCAGCTCTTATGAAGAACTCCATACTGGAGGCGTTTGGATTATTTAGGATGGCCTGTAGATTGCTCAACAAAGTGATCAATTACAGAACACTGAACTAGCGACCGCTACGAGAGTTAAAGCTATCTTTATATCAAATTCGAGCCAAATCCGATAAGCTGTTTGAGCTGTACGCTGTCTTTCACACGAAACCGAAATGTCATGATTCATGAATGATTCCACGTACATCTATAAATTATAACCTGATAATTAGATAATAGTTGTAATATTAATAAATTCTTGAGTATTGATAAACGTCATAATTTAATTATATAATAAATTTGAATGGATTTAACCACCTGCTGACTGCTAAGAGAGTTAGGTATCAGCAACTTTGTATTCTCTCAGTTTCGACATAGTAAAAAGTCGATGAGTATGTCATCTTCGGACATTCGTTTCGAGTGCGGTTTGCATGTGTGCGAGTGCAGTGCCTACGAGCATACTTTTTTCCTTTATTTCCCGTGGTCCACCTCCTCGTAGTCCACCCAGGTGAACCACGGGAATTTTTTTGAATGGCAATCGCATCTAGATTACAAAATATAGCTGCGAATAGTTTTTGACCTTATGAACTTGCTTATAGACGTTTGTTTTATTGATCTGCATGTTTTGCCGATCTTCATTTGTTTTGCCGATCTTCATTTGTTTTGTCGATCTTCATTTGTTTCGCCGATCTTCATTTGTTTTTGTTGATCTTCATTTGTTTTGTCGATCTTCATTTGTTTCGCCGATCTTCATTTGTATTTTCAAACTTCATTTGTTTTTCCAATCTTCATTTGTTTTTTCGATCTTCATTTGTTTTTACCGATCTTCATTTATTTTTGATCCAGTAGTACCATGGGTAAAATTTAAGTACCAGTGGTACTACTGTGACCACTTAGTAGTACTACTGGTAATTTTTTACTTTTTTGATCATAAGTATATCCATAATTTTATTATATAATTTACTGTTACAAACATATGGCTATGCAGGTGGACCACGGGTAAAAAAAATTCCCGTGGTTCACCTGGGTGGACTACGAGGTGGACCACGGGAAATAAAGGCAAATTCCTTCCTTAGGGATAGTACAGATGGCAAACTCATGTATGTACTTTTTTTCACACCTACCCTCTGCTACACACACTCGCGCACAAATCAGTATCGAAAATTCGGTTGAGACTCTGTTGAGACCGCCTGACCTCGTGTCTGTAAATGAGTTGTATATGTGTGCGTAGCCTCAGCGAATTTAATATGTAGGTTTCCATCTGTACTATCTCTAATTTGTGCTACAAGTCAGGCACCTCGTTCACAGCGTGAGCGAGACAAGCTCGTGCTGCAATTTAGATTACCTATAGTGTGAAAGTGATTCCATGAACTTTTTTCATTTGAATGATTTGCTCAACGCAAAAACAGGAGAACATATTTCACTTTTGCCAGCCAGACCCTTTGACCAGCTTAAACAAAAAAATACGTTTTTGTGCCTCACTTACGCTAATGACAATTTATCGATTGTGACTGAGTTCAATGTTCTGTGGAGTGGAGACGTGTGGTAAGAGTGGGGTAGGACGACCTCCTGTTAAGTATACCAACAACCTGGAAAAGATAGCAGGGAAGGACTGGATGCGAAGGCGCAGGACTGTTTTATCAATCAAGGCCTACGTCCTACAGTGAACGACTATAGGCTGGGTTGATTGATTGAATGAATGAACCAGTTGCCTCAATCAAACTCAACGTCATTGACCACACGCTAAGAGCAAATCACTTATCTTCCGGTTTTGAACTAAGGAAATAATAGACGTTCTACTGCAGTAAATTGATCAAAGTCTTAGTGCTCTGCTTGTAGATTCTCGTAGGTTCGCTTATTATGGTGCTGATAGTACTTCACTCGTAATTAGTAGATACCTATTCTAGCTAATGTCCGCGAGGGCGTTTTAGTGAGCATTATAATGATTATTCGGGCGAGCATTATAGCGAATTACTTTCGAGCTTTTCGCCGAACCGAGCCTTCTGTCAACAGTAGAAAGTCAGCATCAAATCAAGCGTTCGCAAGAATGATCGTGAAATGTTTCAAAACGATGTTTGGCTCTGTTTGTAGTTCACCTAGAAATTTAGAAACGACTAGCGGACGTCACTCGGTTTCACCAGCGTAATACCCGTTCCCGTGGGAAGACGGGAATAAAATATAGCCTATGTTCACCGCAATGAGTGTAGCTTCCCAACAGTAAAAGATTTTTTTAAATCGGTCCATTAGTTCCGGAGCCTATTCGATGCAAACAAACAAAGAAACAATCAAATCTTTCCTCTTAATAAAATAGTATAGACGAATGTTCACTGTTCTGTTACAAGTGAATGTTTAAGTCTATCTGCAGCAATAGACATGCACTTGGCGAGTATGTTTTTAACTTACTGATTGTATTTTTACTATGATCTCAACGTCACAGTGAATCATGATTATCTAAAGTTGTCATTTAAATTAATACTTCAATCTAATGGTGTATGTTAGTATTTAGTATGCTTTACGTTGGAGATAATGGATTCAATAGGAGCATTTTTTTACGTTTTCGACTTAAAAACCTAACGTACCCTGCCTAACAGCGTACGGTTGGAAGCCCCGGGTAAGCCCTCGGAAGGATACCCCAGTACTCCCAACAGACCTACGGCTACCACTGCGGCCTCGTCTAGTAGGGGAGAGTTCGAGTGCTATCCCGCGACTTTGGGGGGTTTTTCGGGTGCTATCCCGCTTCTTAGGAGGGGGGGGGTTCAATGGGAACTACTTAGACTTAGATCAATCAAAGTATGTTACAGGAAAAGCCGTGGGCAGCTAGCATTATATATAACTAGCTGATGCCCGCAGCTTCGCACGCGAAAATCTTGTTCCCGTTCTGACTTCCCGTGGGAACTTATTCCGGGAATAAAAAGTAGTAGCCTATGTGTAATTCCAGACTGTAATCTATCGCTACACCAAATTTCAGAAAGATCTGTTCAGCGGTTCGAGCGTGAAAGAGTAACAAACATCCACACTCACAAACTTTCACATTTATAATATTAGTAAGATTGTACGCAATCTGTGTTACTACGGTGACGACTGTACCCGAGGGATGTGTAGAATAAGTAAAACATTGTAACACATTCCAAGTTTTAATGGCTGGTCTATAAAGAATAGATTTTTTTAAATACCGCGGTTCGACTTTCAATTCTAATTCTAATTAATAAGCCCTGTGTGGTGACGGGGCCACGTGTGGCAACACGAAAGAGTACAAAATGTCGCCATCCCAATTCATCTCCAGGGTGTCGGTAGTGACTAAGGAAACACTTTCGCAAAACGATCCATCGTGTAGAGAAGGAAAACTCGAAATGAAACCCGGTTGTCAGTAAAATGATAACCGTTAAGCCAAGTTGAAAAAAAATTCAACTGCGGGTTTTCACGGCCTGCACCAGTCCATTTCAACACGGCAATAGGCTCACCAACTATAACGTGGGAAATAAAAATATAAGGTGAAATGTGGACGAGTACTATGCTTCTGCCGACCTCTTGGGGGATAAAGGCGTATATGTATGTATTCAATTCAAATATGGGTGGAGCCTCTATCCCTATGTATTTGTGGGATCGACTTGGGTGCGATTTCTTTTTCAAACTCACACATATTTCGCTTGGTAAAGCAGGAAATATCGGTCTATCAAGCTAGTTAATAAATATTAGCATAATAATTAATACTAAACTTGACACGGTCTAGTTAATTCACTTGTGATTCATAGCAACGGTCCAAAAACCAAACCTTGCGGAACACCGTAGACTTGATACTTAGACGCTACCAAAGATAATTTAAAGTATTACCAAAGATAATATAATAGTATTACATACAGATCGGCAACTCCCTGCCTCCCACCGAGTAAGCTTCCCCAACCCCTCACCAAAGTTGATGTGTCTATTGCCGTGTCAGTACTTGAGAGAGTGTCACTGCGTTATATTACGTATTACTACCTACGTACTTAATGCTATTGCTGTGGTTTAATTTGTGCTTAGCCAAGGGTAGGCTTGAAAAAAAAAGTACCTACATACATGAGATTGCGTTTTGTTCCTTATTATTTTGTTTCCATAGCTAGTGACCCTAGTATACTCACACACACATGCAAGCTTGATTCAAGCATTCACATTACGTGTATATTAGTGTGGGTGAAAACGAACATTTTTGTTTAGAGTTTCCGCCCTGTGGTAGGTATTACATTACATACGATCGGCAACTCCCTGTCGCGCCACAGCTGTCAGTAGAGTTGACGTGCGCGTTGACGTACAATTTGCTTACATTTTATTGATCACACGCACACATTCAAGCTGGAGTTTCCGCCCTGTGAGTCCTGTGTAGTAAAAGTAAATTTTTTGGGACACTTATTTAGCCCCGTGTAAAGAAGGGAAAGAGTGCAACATGTCGCCACCGCATTTCATACCGAGGGTGTCGTAAGAGGCGACTAAAGGGACACGGATCCGTAAAACGATACATTGCGTAGATAGAGAAGGATGTCTCGAAATCTGCGGTAGTCAGTAGGTACATTTTACAGTCGTCCAAGTTGATGGCCTAATCGGCTTTAACAAAATCAACTGAGGGTCATTGCGGCCTGCCCCTGTCCATTTCAACACGGCAATAGGTTCACCACCTATTACGTGGGACATAAAACTATAAGGTGAAATGTGGGCGTATACTATGCCACTGCCTACCTCTTAGGGGATAAAGACGTTAGATTACTACTCCAGTTCCTAGGAAAGGAGTTTGTATTGCGTAAGAATAACCTTTTTCAATACATAGGCTATTTAATATAAAAAGATTTTTTCAAATCGGTTCAGTAGTTCCTGAGATTCTAACATCCCAACTCACAAACTTTACCTCTTTATAACATTAGTAATTTAGTTTATATAATCACTAGACTGTTAAGTGTGGGAAAATTAATTGTGTTGTTAAATTTTTTGATTAAAGTAGAAACACAAAACTCGGCGAGTTTTTTAAATGCAATGCAAATTTGACATATTTTAATTGTAAATTATACGCTGCTATGATAAAATATTTTAATGCCAGTCATTTTTTAAACTGGGCCACCCAAGAGTAGAAATAATTTCTACTTTAAAAATTAAAAATGACTTTTATTTGAATTTATAAAATACTCGCGGACGTCACGTGGTTTCACCTGTGTAGCTCCCGTTCCCGTGGGAATACGGGAATAAAATATAGCATATGTTCACCGGGAATAGCGTAGCTTTCCAACAGTGAAGATGATGAATTCCTTAATTCTTAAGGAAGAACTGATAACAAAAATCCTCATTCTCAAGGGCCGACGACCTGAAGAAGGTCGCAGGGACTGACTGGATGCGGAAGGCGCAGGACCGTGTGTTGTGGCGTAATTTCGGAGATGCCTACGTCCAGCAGTGGACTGCTATAGGCTGATTTTGATTGATCATTCTCAAGGTGCCTGTGTTACGACGGGTAAGAGTACAAAATGTCGCCACCCCTATACATCCCGAGGGTGTCGTAAGAGGCGACTAAGGGAAAAGATCCATTGTATAGAGAAGGAAAACTCGAAATGAAACCCGGTTGTCAGTAAAATGACAATCGTTAAGCCAAGTTGAAGGCCTAATGGGCAGCTTGAAAAATTTCACCTGCGGGTCGCGGGGACCTGCGCCTGTCCATTTCAACCCGGTAATAAACTCACCACCTATTACGTGGAACAAAACTATAAGGTGAACTATAAGGTGCCTAACCTCTTTGTCCACTAAAATCCATCCATCATGGATCTTTGTGAACATGTCATGTCCACTTTAAGTATTTTTTATGAAAAATGGATCTTTTAGGACATGCGAGTGGAAAAAGATCCATTAACAAACTAGGTCTGTTGGGAGTCATGGGACATTACTTACTCGGGATCCCAACCCATAGGCCGGTAGGAGTCCGGCATAACATCCATGAGGATTTTCCCTCACGTAAACAAAAAAAAGGTCCACGTTGTTGACATTTTTCACTTCTAGCCGGTAACACCAATGATGTTTATTATACCAATGAAAATCATAACCAACCACCGAGATTTTTCCCAACCAGTCAACTTTCCAGTCTAATGCAGCTAAACCACAGGGCGGAAACTCCATACAAATGATACGTTTTCAATTCTGTCATCTATAAGTACTATAATAATAATCTATACTAATATTATAAAGAGGAAAGATTTGTTTTTTTGTTTGTTTGTAGCGAATAGGCTCCGGAACTACTGGACCGATTTAAAAAATTCTTTCACTGTTGGGAAGCTACACTCTTTGCGGTGAACATAGGCTACATTTTATTCCCGTATTCCCACGGGAACGGGAACTACGCGGATGAAACCGCGTGACGTCCGCTAGTCTACACTAAAAACACGATATGTTCGTACAGAGCTTGAATGTGTGTGTGACCATAAGGCTAAGCAAACGTTCCGTCAAAATACCCGCCAACTATAATGACAGCTGTGGCGGGGGTGGGGAAGGTTGCTCAGTGGGGGGCAGGGAGTTGCCTATCTGTATGTAGTTAATACTATCTTCGGCTAAACTCCAAAATTTTCAATAAGGCAACTTCCAAATGACCTTCACAACCAATGGGCGATGTCGAAGTTCTGTAGTTAGATTAATGTTCTTCTGTTGGGAGTCCTGGGGGTAATCCTTCCGAGGGCTTACCCGGGGCTCCCAACCGTAGGCATTAGGTACGAAACGTGTGCGTTCGCGCAGCGGAATGTTGTTGAATTTAAAGATTTTAATTATGCAGATATTTAGTATATGACGTCGTGTAATTGTGTATGGTAAAAAGAAAATTGTGTATGCAGCCATTGTGGAGAAATTCGCCAAAAACTGATTCCGCTGGGCGAACGTTGTCCTAGCGGAACTTTTTTTAAATACATGCACTTATAAGAAAAAAAATGTGTCCAACAATTAGTGTGTATTTGTGTGTAATTGTGTATGTATGAATAAAATTAGTGTATGCATAAACTTCGGAGAAATTCAAGTTTCCGCTACGCGAACGTTTGGCCATTAGCTAGTTTTCATATAAAGCGCTTATATAGAGAGCTGTAGATTTTTACATACGTTGTTTTGAATTTGTTTATATTTGTTTAAAAAACAGATTTGGAAAAAAATGTAGGGTTTAAAAGATAAAAATATAAACGTAAAATACGCTTTTTAGGTCGTAGTTCGTAAAGTATACACTTTGGGGTCTAGATTTTCACGTTTATACAAACCATGTAAGTGCCTGCAACATGTTGCCAAGTATCAATGATGTTCCGTTAGTAATTAAAGGGTTATAGGACAATTTACCATGAATAGATCACTGTTTACAAAGCAGTCAAATATCACGGCGTTCTAAAGGAATTGCATAGTAAAATGTATGCCAATGATTAGTTTATTAATTCAACTACTCACATGCAAAATTTCATCTCATTAAATTCAGTAATTAAAGAGAAACAATTTAAATACTGACAAAACATCGAAAGCCTACATAACCCGACCAAGTTCGAATGGCTACAAAAAAGCGGCCGTGCCATATATCTAAGTAACGCTCTTAACCTTCCAGTATAGTATTTATTATTATAGTACAGTTGCGTACACAAGCGTTAGGAAAAAATTAAACAATTGATTTCTTGAAATGAAAAATATTTTTTAATAATAACGCCACCATCTACGATAAAAATAAATCTCCTATTAACAAGTACTTCTCTAATTAAACATCTGTGTACAAAAATATTTGTAATTACATATAGTAATTATGTATTTATTATTTATTTCTCACCACCTGTTACGTATACATATAATAATTACGTATTTATTATTTATTTCTCGCCACCTGTTACGTAGAAACCCAAAAATGGCGAAATGTGGGTGACACAGAAATGTCACACCTCTGCCTACCCCTTCTGGGACAACAGCCGTGAGCATATGAATTAATGAATGAAAATACAGCTCTTTGGTACTAATCATGACAATCCTTGGGCGCGCGCCCCAGTAACGGCAGAACTTGGCATACAACTCATGTGCGCGCACAGGCCGTGTGTATTCTGAGCGTATCGGGAGCGCAGCTGAGGTGCTTGTCATGGCTAGTCCCTTGTTTATAAAAACTTAACATTAACAAACGCTTGCTAAACATACTCTGTCATTGGTTAGAGACAACAATAGACTTAAAATGTGTTTTAACTAAAATAGGTATAATAAACGATTATGAATATGAGGGTAAGGATAATATGTATTTCGAGCTTCAATAAAAATTTAAATCACTGATCACATATAAATTATATCGAAACAACAATTATGTTATCACCTGTACCAATTCAAAACCGGTATTATACTGTAAATTTTAGAATGTTACCTAAATATATTGCACGGCCGCTTTTTTGTAGCCATTCGAACTTGGTCGGGTTATGTAGGCTTTCGATGCTTTGTCAGTATTTTAATTGTTTCTCTTTAATTACTGAATTTGATGAGATCAAATTTTGCATGTGAGTAGTTGAATTAATAAACTAATTATTGGAATACATTTTACTATGCAATTCCTTTAGAACGCCGTGATATTTGACTGCTTTGTAAACAGTGATCTATTCATGGTAAATTGTCCTATAACCCTTTAATTACTAACGGAACATCATTGATACTTGGCAACATGTTGCAGGCACTTACATGGTTTGTATAAACGTGAAAATCTAGACCCCAAAGTGTATACCTTACGAACTAATACCTAATAAGCGTATTTTACGTTTATATTTTTATCTTTTAAATCCTACATTTTTTTCTAAGTCTATTTTTTAAACAAATATAAACAAATTCAAAACAACGTATGTAAAAATCTACAGCTCTCTATATAAGCGCTTTATAAGAAAACTAGCAAATGGCCAAACGTTCGCGTAGCGGAAACTTGAATTTCTCCGAAGTTTATGCATACACTTATTTTATTCATACATACACAATTACACACAAATACACACTAATTGTTGGACACATTTTTTTTCTTTTAAGTGCATGGATTTAAAAAAAGTTCCGCTAGGACAACGTTCGCCCAGCGGAATCAGTTTTTGGCGAATTTCTCCACAATGGCTGCATACACAATTTTCTTTTTACCATACACAATTACACGACGTCATTTACTAAATATCTGCATAATTAAAATCTTTAAATTGTGTTTGAAACGTGTGGTTTTTAGTCGGTAGGAGTCCGGCATAGCATCCATGTAGGATTTTCCTCACGTTAAAATAAACACTATACTTAGTTCTTTACTTGGGGCAGGTTGTATTTTTAAAGGGGGGGGGGGGGTTCGCCTGTCCTATTAGTCGCATATTCTTGTCTATACAATGCGTTGGCGTCATTCATCGAATTTTATCCATCTCGGGCTCTTCCTTCCAAGACTTTAGTAGGCATTTTTAGGCATAATTTTATAATCATTATCCATGAAAATCAGTCGAATAAATTGTCTCAACTTTTTCAAATTACCTCGAACTTCAAAAGTCATAAACTATTCCTATTTTGTTACTAATACCCAGAGTCAAGCTAATTACTGCTAAGTGTGGGAAAATTAATTGTAATTTTTTTTGATAGGTACTATTAATTACGATGTTTTTTGCTTAGTTAGGAACATGTGTGCCGGTACACTTATCGAACTTTTAATTTTTAAAAATTTATTACGTAGGTTACTCATTTATAAATTCATAATTATACAAATATGGAAAACTTGAAAAATAAGTCCTTGATATACGTGTGTATATGTTTTTATTGTACGGTAATAATAATAATTTATTCAGACAACAGTAATTAATCCATTTGGTTAGTAACAATTGAATTATTAAAACTATCTCAGTATAATAGTTTACAATTAATGAAATAGTTAGGTATTTTATTTTGTTTTATTTTCTGTCTTACCCAATATTTCAACAAGAACAAGAAGCCGTGAGACGGTCTCACCCAACTGCCCCTCTGTGAAAGTGAAATTTCACTCCGATTGACGTTGTCATTTTTGTTTTATTTCAAACTTTGAACAGATGATCCACGTGACCTAGTGACGTAATATAATGCAACAGAGTCACAGACTACAGACAAAGTCTCGCCATAAGCCTCTCAATAGAGAGGGGCTAAAATGGGATCATTCGATAAAAATTGAAGTCATTAAAATTAATACTTACTTACATTTCTCGTGGTAGAAGCGCTCGTGGCCCCGCGGACTCAGTGTTCTGTAAACGATCACTGCAGTAAGCAACATTTACTATGGCCGGATATGGATGGGTGACCACCACGTGGACCACTTTGTGACATTTATTTACGAGCGTTTCCCTGCTTCGGAAGGCACGATAAGCCGTTGGTCCCGGTTGTCAGTAAAATGACAGTCGTTAAGCCAAGTTGAAGGCCTTACGGGCGGCTTGAAAAATTTCGACTGTGGGTCGTCACAACCTGCGCCCGGGTCGGCAGCGCGTGTGTAGCGCCTCTGGTGTTGCAAACGTCTATAGGCTACGGTTACCAACCTTCCGGTGGGCCGTAAGCTTGTCTGCCACCTTAGTATAAAAAAAAAAACATTTTTTACGTGTTAAAGATTCGTCATGGATGCTAATGCCGGACTCTTATTAAAAACCGCATGTTTCCAACCGACTGCCTAGGGTTGGAAGCCCCGGGTAAGCCCGCGGAAGGATTTCCTTAGAATTCACAACAAACCTTGGCTACCACAGCGGCCACACTTAGAGAGTTCGGGTGCTATCCCGCGTCTTTGGTGTGGTGTTCGGGCTTATCCCGCTTCTTGAGACGTGGGCATGCGTGAAATTTTCACGACACGCTGTCGTCTAGAGCCTACTTTGACGGTGAGCTCGACGTCCTCAGGCCCCCGGTCATGGAGGCCGATAGTCTTGAGCATAGACACGTCTGCGGCACTCGGGTCACTCGGGTGGGAGTGTTATCTACTGCTCCCACCCCACCGCCTCTTTCACGAGCATGGCCTGCTCGCAGAATGACACAGCGGTGTCCCACTTACTCCGATCAAGGCTCGCATCATGGTTTCGAGCGAGAGGATGTCCACGCCCAGACCTGCCACGAGGGCCTGGCCAACCTGGCGCTGTTGCGCCCACGCTGTACAATGGCATACCTACATCTAAAAAAATAGGGGGCTGATGCTAAGATCTTTTAATTTTTTACACCCCAGTCATCCCAAAGGTGAGAACAGTATTCGACGCAGGGACGAATCTGAGTCTTTTACAGTAAACATCTCTAATGTCTTAGCTATCACGGTTCCTCAGACACAGTCACGTGACGGACAGACAGACAGACGGACGGCGAAGTCTCATGAATAGGGTCACGTTTTAACCATAAAAACGGACCTAGTTACAAATTTAATGTGACGATTTAAATGCAAATTAGCAAGAATATTATTAATACTGCTACATACGTCAAAAAGTAAGTACCTACTTAGGTGTTTCAAAATGAGCTATTGGGCAATTGCCGGGAATCCTGATACATGTTTCCGAGAAGTTACCCAGGGTACCCGGCGGCAGACTTATAGCTAGGATACATATATACATATAGTCGTGGTGTCCATACATACATATAGTCACGCCGTAATTCCCGAAGAGGTAGACAGAGCCATAGTATACGCCCACATTTCACCTTAATATAGTTTTATGGTCCACGTAATAGGTGGTGAGCCTATTGTCGTGTTGAAATGGACAGGTGCAGATCGTGATAACCTGATTTTTCAAAGCGCCCATAGGACCTTCAATTTGACTTAATGAATGTCATTTTACTGACAACTGGCTTTCATTTCGAGCATTGCTCTTTACGCAGAGGATCGTTTTGCAAAAGTGTTCCCTTAGTCGCCTCTTAAGACACCTTCGGGATGAATTTTAGGGTGGCGACATTTTGTACTCTTCCCCGTTGTCTCACGGGGCCCCGTCGCCACACGGCGTACTAGCTAAGATAATCGTGTGGTTTTAGTCAGTTCGAGTCCTACATGACATCCTTGGAATCCACACATTTAAAAAAAAATAGTTGCGCATACGCATAAAGACGAATCAGGGTTGACTGTTAAGTCCTGAGACATCCTTCCGAGGGCTTACCCGGTGCTCCCAACCATAGGCTGTTGGACGTTACGTGAGGTTTTTTAGTCGATAGGAGTCAAAAAATAGCATATACCTATATGCAAAGCTATAGCATCCATGATGGATTTTCCATCACATTAAAAAAAAACGGTCAAGTGCGAGTTGGACTCGCCCATGAAGGGTTTCGTAGCAGCAAGTAACATAATATAAAAGTTCTTATAGTTCGTTGTAACTTTGATTGATGTTTTAACACGTTCGCAGTGGTAGTGATTTTTCTAACCGAAATTTGCGGTTTATGACGTACTAGCTGACCCGCGCAACTTCGTTTGCGCCCCATAAGAGAGAGTATTACCTGTTCCCGTCGCATTTACTCCCGGCGCGTTGCGTTTACTCCCGTAGCGTCTCGTCGTTAATATTCAATACTACGTGAGAGAGAGAGAGAGAGAGAGAGAGAGAGATAAATATTTACGCAGCACACGCAACGAAGCTCTCAAAAGGAATAACTTTTCCCCCGTTTTTGAAACATTTACTATTACTGCTCCGCTCCTATTCGTCATAGCGTGATGCTATATAGCCTATGACACTCCACAATAACGTAGCTTTCTATTGGTGAAAGAATTTTTAAAATCGGTTCAGTAGATCCCGAGAATACCCCTTACAATTTAACAAACACACAAACTTTACTTCTTTATAATATTAGTATAGAAGTATAGATTAAAAAAAAACTACCAGCTCTATCTCGTTCAATCCAATTTTCGTTGGTACTTTTTATGATAATGTAAATAATTTTTTTTTTTTTAAAAGGTGAAATGTGGGTTAATATGCCTCTGCCTACCCCTTCGGGGATAAAGGCGTGATGATGAACCATATATTTTTTTTAGATTTATCATTCTCTTAGTTTAGAAGTTAGAGGGGGGGGGGGATACACATTTTTCCACTTTGGAAGTGTCTCTTGCGCAAACTATTCAATAACCTCAATAGCATTTTTGAAGACCTATCTATAGATACCCCAAACGTATGGGTTTGATGAAAAAGAAAATTTTGAGTTTCAGTTCTGAGTATGGGGACCCCCAAAATTTACAGCTTTTTTTCTAGTTTTATACAAGAATCTTAATGCGGTTCACAGAATACATCTAGTTACCAAGTTTCAATAGCATAGGCCTTATAGTTTCGGAGAAAAGTGGCTGTGACACACGGACGGACAGACAGACAGACAGACATGACGAATACGTTCCGTTCCTGCCATTTGGCTACGAAACCCTAAAAAGGGTTGACTGTTCGTCTGCCAGTGTTATAACGATTCAGTGAGACTCGTTGCAAATAAAGGAAAGTGGTCACATATTATAATATTAGATGATGCTCGCGGCTTTATTTGGTACATGGGGCCATTTTCCCGGGATGAAAAGTAGCCTATGTGTTATTGCGGACTTTATATATATATATATATATATATATATATATATATATATATATATATATATTAGAGATGCGCCGAATGTTCGGCCGAATATTCGAATTCGGTACATTCGGCAAGTTTTAAAAAGTTCGTATTCGGCCGAATATTCGGTTTATTTGCCGAATAATTAACGATTGTTGAAATTATTATTATTAATTATTGAATAGGTAGGGGTTTTCAAACAATCATTTTTCAAACGTCATCGTACAGAGATCTATCAATGTATAAGTACAATAAAAGTAAGATAACAATTTGAGATTTCTGGTGAAATCCAGTAACGTAGTCATTTAGGTGAAGAGGCCAAGCTGGTGTCCAAAAAGCTCGGAGTGCTACACGCGCCGTCATTTTTAAGCTGGTGCACCTGAATTAGCTTTGCCCGTTCGACGGTAAAGAGGCGTGCTATGAGGATTATCTTAACGACCTTCTACTTAAGAGCGGTGTCGAAGTCCTTTGCGACCAAAGATACTTCGCCTCCATATGCGTGTTGTATAGTTGTTTATAATGGTTTATGCTCTTAAGCACTGTTTGAAATGATGCCTGCGGCTTTTTTTTTTTTAACGCAAGGAAAAGCTTTTGTAACGTAAGACCTCGCAAGGAAGACCCCGGGACCCCAGTATTGGCTACTACTCCAGCTTCACCTACGGGGTTCAGGTGCTATTCCGCATCTTTGGGGGGTTGTTCGGGTGTTAACCCACTTCTTGAGGCGTGTGGCGTACGTGAAACTTTCATGTCACTGTCTTCTTGGGCCTGCTTCTGTAAGGACGGCGATCAGCCCCCCCCCCCCCCCCCTCGTCCTCTGGATGATGCCTACGGTTACTTTCTTTCACCGCACCACCATCAGCATCCAAACACGATGCGCCCGGAGCATTCGTATATTGTAAGATCCGATAAGGCCTTTCTTCCGCTTACGCTTGGATTGTGGAATATACTCCCGGCCTCAGTTTTCCTGTACATCTGCAGTATGGCATTTTTCAAATGTATAGCATCTCTGCTTTAGCAAAACCACTTTGAACACATGACCAATTTAACACAAAATTAGAAGGTCAATTACACTAGCTCTGTAACCTCAGCGATAAAAAAAAACCGGAAAAGAACTAGTCGAACTTGCCCACCGATGATTTGTTTTAAAATTTTTACATAAAGTAGTTCAGAAATCGAATCTTGCCGTTTTCGATTACGTACTTTAAAAAGAGACTACATTTTTCATATGTATTTGAAAATGCCGTAATGCAAAACCCGTCAGGTGTTAAGTAAATAAATGCTGTAGTACAGGTGGCACTATTCAATATGGCAGCAGGTTCCACCTAGCGCCATCAATCAACAATATTTTTATGATTTGATTACTAATGCATAGTTTCTAGATTTTCCACTTTAGGTAAGTACTTGTAGTTTATGAGGATATTACTTGCCAATATTCACAATCAACTGGAAGTATTACCCGGTACCCTATTAACTTTGATTCACTTGAACCCGACAAATTACACGTACCTAAGTTTTTTTTTGTGACAAAACTCAAACTCAAAAAAACATTTATTTCGCATAATCCTAATACATAGGCACTTGTGACACGTCAATGAATACAATGCAAATAGTACCACCAGTTCGGAACGCGGCCCGCTTGAGAAGAACTGGCAAGAAACTCGACGGGCTTTTCTTTTTGTGCTCTATTTACAAAATTTTAACTAAAAATCACAAACTATTGCTTGAGAATGCAGTAGAGCAAGCAGATCATTTCCAGGCTTCCTTGTCAAGCAAATAATCGTCAATTGAATAGTAGCCCCTGCGGTACAATTTACTTTTTATACACTTTTTAAACTTATTTAAGGGCATACTTTTTATTTCATTTGTAAGCCTGTTGTAAAAACGTATACAGTTACCCAGGAAGGAATTACTGACTTTTTTCAGTCTACACTGATGACAAGCAAGGTTATCTTTATGTCGGGTATTTACACTGTGTATATCGCTTAACTTAACGAAACTAGATAGATTATTTTGCACATACATAAGATTTTCAAAAATATGTTGTGATGCTACAGTCAGAATATTTACCTCTTTGAATTTTTCGCGCAGAGAGACCCTTGGACCTAATCTATATATGGCTCTTATGGCTCGTTTTTGTAAAACAAAAATTGAATTTATATCTGTGGCATTACCCCACAGTAGAATACCGTAAGACATAACACTGTGGAAGTAACTGAAATAAACTATTCTAGCTGTATCTACATCAGTCAAATGCCTAATCTTTTGTACCGCAAATGCTGCTGAACTTAACCTGCCAGCTAGCTTTTCAATATGTGGACCCCACTGCAATCCAGCATCGACCGTCAACCCTAGGAACGCCGTAGATTTCACAAGTTCCAAATCTCGGCCATTAAGTTGAACATTGGTTTCTGCCTGTGTTACATTGGGCAAGGTAAATTTAATACATTTAGTTTTGTTATCGTTCAGGCTAAGATTATAGTATTAAACCAATGTACTACTTTCAGGATTGCATTGTTGACATCGTCGTAGTTATCTAGTTGTCTTTTAATTTTGAAAATTAAGGAAGTGTCATCTGCAAACAAAACAATCCCGTTGGTGTCCCCTACGTAATAGGGTAGGTCATTTATATAAATTAAAAATAAAAATGGTCCGAGTATCGAACCCTGCGGAACGCCCATAGTAACCACCGATCCCTCTGAACGTGTGCCACCAACATCGACCCTCTGAGTTCTATTGCTCAAATATGAAGTCAGAAGATCGAGAGCCTTGTTCCTTATCCCATAGTGATGCAGTTTCCTGATCAATGTTTCATGTTGAACACAATCAAAAGCCTTTGACAAATCGCAGAACACACCAAGCGCATCATGTTTATCTTCCCAGGCCTCATAAATACTCTTCATCAAATCTACACCAGCATCGGTAGGCGACCGTCCTTTAGTGAAGCCAAACTGTTTAACATGAAATAATTTGTGATTGTTAAAATAGGTCAGCATCTGCTCAAGTATTAATTTTTCAAATATCTTGCTCAAAGTCGGCAATACCGAGACAGGTCTGAAATTACCTGGATCAGAAGCACTGGCAGCCTTGAACAAGGGTATAACTTTACTATGTTTCATTAAATCAGGAAATACACCCCCTGAAACGCAATCGTTAAACACAGCTGCCAAGTGGGGGGCAATGACATCAATGACACTAGACACAGATTTTACTGATAGCCCCCATAGGTCTGCAGTTTTTTTAACATTAATAGCCTTAAAAGCTTTCAAAATGCCATTACAGTTGACAGCCGTGAATTCGAACGCGTCTTGACACAAATGGCCGCAAATTAGTAGTTTATTTTATGATCGCGAAGAATCGCCGCTCTGTTGCTACCCGCAACTTAAGTTTACTATAGCAACAGAGTGTCGATTCTCTGCATAGAAGAGGGAAATTTACTGCTGAAATATCTGTATTTAAAAACGAGACAAAAGACATTTCAATGGTAAACTTTCTTCACGCTTGTAAGTCGATTGATTGAATATCGTTGCCTTGGAGTTAAGGCTGCACACCCGGTGCTAAAAGATTGTCGCCAGCCTCGTCGACTGATCTGTACTAACCCGTTTACCGCGTAAACTTGAACTGAATAGTTCGGCCGAATGTTCGGTTCGGTACATTTTATACCGAATATTCGGCCGAATGTTCGAATTCGGTTCAACCCACATTCGGCGCATCTCTAATATATATATATATATACTATATAAGCTATCTCAGTACCAAATTTCAGCCCAATCCGTTCAGCCGTTAGAGCGTGATTGAGAAACAAACATCCAAACATCTTCACAAACTTTCACATTTAAGTACCTACATATAATATTTGTAGGATTCTTAGCTCCTAGAGCGCCTTCACTAAAAACTAGTTATGTATATTAACATTGTTATAACTAAACAGTCATATTAATTTTTTGAAAAAACATCATTAGAATTTACTGAAGCATTACTACTATTATTATTATTGTCTACTGCGCCACAGACGCGCAACAATGCAACGCTTTTTAGGGTTCCGTAACCAAAGGGCAAAAAAACCCTTTTCTGTCTGTACGTCACGAGGTTGTATCTCAGGAACCGTGATAGTATAGCCAGAGAGCTGAAATTTTCACATATGATGTATTTCTGTTGCCGCTATAACAACAAAATTACTAAAATCATTGATCGTTTTGTATATTAATGACTAAAATCAGAATAATGATAATAATTAAGGGAGCCTCCCTTAATTACTATTATATTATTCCTGATACAACAAACCAACAAACGTTTTTTGGTATTTTATTTTCCGTTCTTTGGTACGGGAACCCTACGTGCGCGATTCCGACTCGCACTTGGCCGAGGTTTTTTGGTGAACCGTAAAAGCTAGACGTATAAAAAAAAATACGGTGAGGCGGCATGTCTCCTAGCCGGGACCCCTCCATGGGACCTGGAAGCGAGAGCCCTTGCGTCACTGTTCAGATGGCGCAAGGAGGCGCTGGAGCCAAGCCAAAGGGGGGATTCGCCACAATCGCGGCCGTCAGACCGGTCATGGACGAGTGGCTGGAGAGGAGACACGGTGCTCTCTCCTACCGGTTGTCACAGATGCTTGCCGGGCACGGTAGCTTCGGTAGGTATCTGTGGCGAAAACACCGGGAAACCACGGCCGAGTGTCAGCACTGCGAGGACCGCAGCGATGACACGGCGCTCCACACGCTGGTGGAGTGCACGGCGTGGGCGCAACAGCGCCAGGTCCTCGTAGTGGGTCTGGACGTGGACACTCTCTCTTCGAGACTATGGTGCGAGCCATGCTTTCGAGCGAGAGGACGGAGAGAGGGCGGCTCACCGTCCTTACAGAAGCAGGCCCATGACGGCAGCGTGACGTGAGCAATTCACGCACGCCCCCCTTAGAAGCGGGATCACACCCGAAACCCCCCAAAGACGCGGGATAGCACCCGAACCACCCCCTGAGCGAGGCCGCAGTGGCGGCCGTGGGTCTGTTGGAAGTTCTGGGACACCCTTCCGAGGGCTTCCCCGAGGCTCCCAACCATAGGCTGTTGGGCGTGTCGTGAGGTTTTTTAGTCGGTAGGAGTCCGGCATAACATCCATGAGGATTTTCCCTCACGTTAAACAAAAAAAAAAAAGACGTATAGAAATATGTATTTCTGTTTCCGTTACCGCATAGACAATTGTTTCCGGGATAAAAAAATCGAATAACACCTATATGTCATTTCAGACAATTTATCTATCCGTGTACCAAATTACAGTCAGATTTGTTAAGTCGTTCAAGTCAGATGTCAATACATACAAACCGTTCACGTTTATAATTATATTAGTAGTGATTATCTAAGTGTCTATTATTTTAAAGAAGCAATTTAAAATAAGTTATGTATAGTATAATAATATAGGATTTAATACGTTTGGTGTAAAATTACAAATGACGCATCAAAATTGTCTACAACCTTCTAAAAGGCACTTAGTATAATATGCAATGTTACCGTGTCAAATTACTATAATTATTACATGTTAATGTTAATAGGAAAAATTGTTAAGAATGACATTTCACATATTGTTGACACAAATTGCAGTATTTTTGCAAACACTATATATAATTATACAAAAGGTAGAAATATCACACTAATCCCACTAATCTATACTAATATTATAAAGAGGAAAGATTTGTTTTTTTGTTTGTTTGTTTGTAACGAATAGGCTCCGGAACTACTGGACCAATTTCAAAAATTCTTTCACTGTTGAGAAGCTACACTCTTTGCGGTGAATATAGGCTATATTTTATTCCCGTATTCCTACGGGAACGGGAACTACGCGTCCGCTAGTTACTAATATGATTAAATACGAGAGTAACTCTGTTTGTTTGTTAAGATTGCAAACATAAACTACTAAATCTCATAATTCTGATAAAATTGGTACGGTACAAGAAAAGATTAAATAGGTACTAAAACCACTATTATATTAATGCGACATTGGTCTGTTTTGCTTTCCACCTGAACCACTAAACCGATTTCGATAAAATTTGGATACCTTCTAACGCTTGGGATTAGAGATAAAAAGGCTTGCAGACTTTTAAAAGGTGATCTGACGAGGAAGTTAAGATTTTAATGGAATTTTATCATTGGCAAAAAGATTAAACAATAATACTTTGTATTAGGTACTTAATATTAAATTAAATTAAATTAAATATTCACGGACATTTCACACAACGCTATCTGATCCCAAAGTAAGCTAGGAGTAACCTGCTTGTGTTATGGGTATCAGACCACGGATATTAATACTTTTTTTTTTAAATACATACCTACATATTATACATAGAAACACCCCGACTCTTGAGACAAACATTTATGGGTCACACAAATATTTGTCTCCGGTGGGAATCGAACCCACGGCCTCCAGCGCCGCAGGCGGTATCACTACCGACTACGCCACAGAGGCAGTCAATCTTGATAGGAAACTAGTTGCGTCCCACGGCTTCGCTTCTTGTTAAATGGGTGCTACGAAGTCCGTAGCTCCCATATTTCTGTAGCCCCATAGGTACAACAAAAGGGATCTTATGTCGTTTTTTGGTACCTACGGAACACTCCGTGCTCTATTCCGACTCGCACTTGGTCGATTTTTTTGTGTTTTCTATACATGTATGAATCTATGAAAAAATCTGCTGTCTAGCTCTTTGGTTTATATTCGTGACGTGCATCTGTGTATGCCTAAGTGAAATAAATTTATTTTTGATAAACTGTTTGTTTGACCATTTTGAAATTGTCAAGATGAAACCTATAATTAGATACCCATCTCCAAAAAAAAAATCTTACCTATAGGGTCACACAATGTCACGTCGTTGCTTTTTTTTATCGCGAAACAAAAGCAAACTCAAACTCAAAAAAACATTTATTTCGCATAATCCTAATACATAGGCACTTGCGACATACGGGGCTCCCGTATGGGCGGAGACCCTGACGGCCAGCAATGAGGCTAGACTGCTGAGCCCGCAGAGAGTGATGGCCGTCAGGGTGATAAGAGGATACCGCACGATCTCCGGTGAGGCGGCATGTCTCCTAGCCGGGACCCCTCCATGGGACCTGGAAGCGAGAGCCCTTGCGTCACTGTTCAGATGGCGAAAGGAGGCGCTGCAGCGGGGCCAAAGGCCTGCGTCTCGAGAAATCGAGGCCCAGCGGACCCTGCTCCACCAGGAAACCGTGGAGACATGGAAGGTGCGACTTGAGCAACCAAAGGGGGGATTCGCCACAATCGCGGCCGTCAGACCTGGTGGTGCTGGTGGAGTGCACGGCGTGGGCACAGCAGCGCCAGGTCCTCGTAGTGGGTCTGGGCGTGGACACTCTCTCGCTCGAGGCCATGGTGCGAGCCATGCTCTCCAGCGGGAGTAAGTGGGACTGCGCCGCCTCTTACTGCGAGCAGGTCATGCTCGCGAAGGAGGCGGCGGGCCGGGTGCGGGAGAGAACTCTCCCACCCGAGTTCCACAGTCCGCGCCCTGGGCGCCGCTGACGTGTCTTCGCCGAGGACTATCGGCCTCCATGACCGGGGGTCTGAGGACGGTGAGAGGGCCGCTCACCGTCCTTACAGAAGCAGGCCCATGACGGCAGCGTGACGTGAGCAACTCACGCACACCCCCCTTAGAAGCGGGGTCACACCCGAAACCCCCCATAGACGCGGGATTGCACCCGAACCACCCCCTGGGCGAGGCCGCAGCGGCGGCCGTAGGTCTGTTGGGAGTCACGGGACATCCTTCCTGAGGGCTTACCCGGGGCTCTCAACCATAGGCTGTTGGGCGTTACGTGAGGTTTTTTAGTCGGTAAGAGTCCGGCATAGCATCCTACGAGGATTTTCCCTCACGTTAAAAAAAAAATAAAAAAGGCACTTGCGACACGTCAATGAATACAAAACAAAGTCACTACCACCAGTTCGGAACGCGGCCCGCTTGAGAAGAACTGGCAAGAAACTCGACGGGCTTTTTTTGTGCTCTATTTACAAAATTTTAACTAAAAATCACAAACTATTGCTTGAGAATGCAGTAGAGCAAGCAGATCATTTCCAGGCTTCCTTGTCAAGCAAATAATCGTCAATTGTATAGTACCGTAAGTAGCCCTTGCAGTACAATTTACTTTTTATACACTTTTTAAACTTATTTACGGCATACTTTTTATTTCATTTGGAAGCCACAGCACCCTTGGGTTACCAAGGCAAAACGATAATATAAATTCGATTAAGTAATGAATGAAACAAGTAAATTCATGCAACAGTTTGGAAGTTACGAGGTAATAAAAAATATAAAATGGATACTTACAACATAGGCGCGAAAACCGAAAACTGACAGATGTATAAATTGGACACAACAACAAATTTTTTGTTTGTACACAACCACTCACAAACCCCTTAACCAATATGACTGAAAATTCGTAAAAGAGCACATAATTTATATACCTACATACACTTTTTAGGATTCCGTTTCCAAAGCGTAAAAACTCTATTGCTGAAACTTCGCTGTCCGTATGTCTTTCTTTCTTTATGTCACCAGGGTCTATCTCAGGAACCGTGATAGCTAGAGAGCTGTTTTTTACAGATGATAAGTCCAATCCTGCCCGATCTGGCAATAATGTAAACATGTCATGTTTTGACAATCGTTGTCTAAGAAAGATGAGTAGAAAAATATAGTATGACAAATCATTGAACTTTTTACTATCCTGAGTAGGTATTTTAAACGAAAATAAACTATCTTATAGAAGTTATTTGGTGTCGAAATTATTTGGTGTCGAAATTATTGTAAGAACATTGTATGACTCCTGAATACTGGAATATAATCAGGGTGAATACTCAATTGCAAGTAACAATGGATTGATCAAATGTGTTTGTTTACATTTTTGCGCAAAGCTATTGAAATACAGTACCTATATATATTTCTATTGCCACTATAACAACAAATATTAAAAGAAAAATAAAATAATTTAATGTCTAATTGAAGCGACCATACTTGATTTTTGCCGTTATTTAGGAATGAAATTGGACCTCCGTGCGTGGTCCGATTCGCACTTGGCCGGTTCCTGTGGACCCGGGTGCGGGAAAAGTTCCCGCGCAGTCAGATACGCGGGCTAATGTCTATTACAAAAATGTTTTACGAGTTTGTAGGCCATAACTTTTATTCTATTCTATTGTATTCTATTTTACGGTACCAATAAAGTTTATTCTATTACATTCCTTTCCTTTATGTAATGACTTCCATCATACATAATAGTATTACATACCTATAATGTCATGAACTCATGATAGTACGATCTGATCCCCCTGTATACGGTTATATACAGGGTCATTTGTTAAACACCACCAACTTTCCCAGAACTAGATAGTTAACATCATAGACGACAATTTTTGTTCTACCACTTTTAAAAATTCATTATAGGTAATTAGCTTTTACACAATATAAAAGCAACTCAAAAAAATGCACATTATCAAGATTAATCATAAACCTGTCTAGTTAGCACAGTTACATAAGACTAGTGGACGTCACGCGACCCGCGTAGCTCCCGTTCCCGTGGGAATACGGGAATAAAATAAAGCCTATGTTTACCGAGAAGAGTGTAGCTTCCCAACGCACGGTGAAAGAATTTTTCAAATCGGTGTAGTAGTTACGGAGCCTATTCGTTACAAACAAACAAACAAAAAAATCTTTCCTCTTTATAATATTAGATATTAGTATAGAAATAGCCTGGTGACAGACAGACAGACAGACCCAAACCCCCTAGGAGAGGCCGCAGTAGTAGCCAAGGTCTGGTTAATATTGAATTCATCCTTTCGACGGTGTACCCGGGGCTTATAACCGTAGGCACAAGGTCGGGATCCTGTTGTTTTTAGTCGGTAAGAGTCCGGCATAGCATAGCATCTATAACGGATTTTCCTCAAGATAAAAAAGAAGCCAAAGTCTATCGGGTATCCTAGCACATCCTTCTGAGAACTTACCCGGCGCTCCCGGTTGTTGACAGGGGTAGGGCAACGTATGACTTTAGTCGGTTAGATTTCGGCATAGCATACACTAGCTGTTGCCCGCGACTTCGTACGCGTGAAAATTATGTTATAATGACAATTTGATTGCTCTCTGCTTAGCTTCTAAGACATAATAATATCCTAGCGTGTTAATATTATAGCCTATTTGAAGACCCTACCCCTAGTTAATATTTGTGCAAAATTTGAATCAAATCTATTAAGTACTTTTTTAATAGTACAATAATTTTTAACAGGGTGCAGTGGGGCCCTACCAACACCTTCGGGGCCCAAGTCAACCTCACGTGCAAGCTCGTGCACCTGCTGAACAACGGACGAGGCTCTGACGGCGGCGGTCCATTTCAACACGGCGATGGGCTCACCACCTGTTACGTGGGACCGAATTGTACACGGTGAAATGTGGGCCGGTATAGGCCTCTGCCTACCCCTTCGGGGATAAAGGCGTGAGTATATGTATGTATGTATGTATGTAATAATTTTTAATATCAACATACGTATAGTCTATCAACAATTATTCAGAGCAGAGCTAATGCGAATTGCGCGGAGTGTGGTTACAGAATTAGAAATACATTCCACTCCTCATATCTTTCGAATGACTAAACCGATTTTCATAAAACTTGCGGTATCGTGATGTATAAGTTATGACCTTTCATTTGATACCCAACGCGGGTATATTTGTACACATTTAATTTTTCATCACCACTTTCACACCTCATATCTTTGAAATGGCTTAACCGATTTTTATGAAACATAGCTAAGAACACTCTCCCCTAACCCATCTTTCAAACAAAAGAAACAGAATCAAAATCGGTTAATCCGTTTGGGAGCTACGATGCCACAGACAGATTTACACACACACACACACACACACACACACACACACACACACCCACACACACGTCAAACTTATAACACCCCTTCGGGTTTCCGTCGGGGGTTAAAAAGAGACCTTTAACAAAAAAATTGCGTGTACTTAGTGTACACACGTAAGAAGTGAAACTTCTTCATAAACTTAATTTTCACCTCACCTTAAATTAAGTCAAAAAGAACAAAAGTACAAAAGTCCAAAAGTCCAAAAGTCCAAAAGTCCAAAAGTCCAAAAGTCCAAAAGTCCAAAAGTCCAAAAGTCCAAAAGTCCAAAAGTCCAAAAGTCCAAAAGTCCAAAAGTCCAAAAGTCCATAAGTCCAAAGTCCAAAGTCCAAAAGTCCAAAAGGCCAAAACTTCAAAAGTCTCAAAGTCCCAAGGTCTCAAGGTCCCAAGGTCTCAAGGTCCCAAAGTCCCAAAGTCCCAAAGAAAGTCCCAAAGTCCCAAAGTCCCAAAGACCCAAAGTACCAAGGTCCCTTCCAAAAGTCCAAAAGTCCAAAAGTCCCAAAGTCCCAAAGTCCCAAAGTTCCGAAGTCCCAAAGACCCAAAGTACCAAGGTCCCATCCAAAAGTCCAAAAGTCCAAAAGTCCAAAAGTCCAAAAGTCCAAAAGTTCAAAAGTTCAAAGTTCAAAAGTCCCAAAGTCTCAAAGTTCCAAAGTCCCAAAGACCCAAAGTACCAATGTCCCATCCAAAAGTCCAAAAGTCCAAAAACCCTTAAATGACATGCTATCCCTGGATAAAGTACTCTTAATTCGAATCCACCGTGGTGGGGAACAGAACAAAGATGGCGCGTAACCAAAAATCGTGACGTGACGTGACGTGACGCAAATTTTTTTCCAACGCCGATAAAGAAGTTTCACTTCAAAAAGTGAAAATAATAATAAAAGTTGTGGAATAGTACAAGTAGGTAGAGTAATTTCGGGTAATATGGCCTGGTCGGTCAATATGGCCTACTGCGATGCGAGACGAAGTGTGCATGTGTGTCCCGCGCGGGCGCTCGATCGAAAATTACATAAAGTGATCTTATTTTTTGGTAATATTTGCTCATTACATTTCTTGAAATTGTAGTTATTTTTACAATACAATACAATACAATACAATATGCTTTATTGTACACCATAAACATACATAATAACATTACAATAATTTTCTAATGCTATCTTACGATTATTACATATTTATATTTAGGGTACAATCGGCGGCCTTATCGCGAGTGGCGATTTCTTCCAGGCAACCTATAATGGACTTAGTGCGTAGAAATAATTGTGTTTATGGGGTATTTCTTTGCCGTATTGTTACTTTTAAACATGAATTAATGTACTTACTTAAACTAAACATTATATTTATAATTAACAACAAGTAGATATGCATATAACTAACCTATATTTACAAAACATACACATACCTATATACCAACATACATGAATACGTATATTATACTATTAGATATACTTATATTACTTACATAATTATAAATACATATACTTATATATTTCTTCAATACAATAAATAGTATTATTATAATAATATCAAACAGGGACAGAATGAAAGTGTGTGAAACATCAAGAGATTTATAGAGGTAACGATAGATAATAATTAAAGACCATCCTTTTGAAATTATCAATTGTCTGTGCACGTCGCACAGACACAGGCAAGGCATTCCACAAGCGAGTAACTCTAACTGTAAACGATTTATCGTAAAATCTTGTGGAATATTCCGGTATTTTAAGGCGCAAGTTTTTCGATGACCTCAGAGACCTCAAATGAGTATCACATAAGAACTCAAAACGTTCTTTAAGATAAGTGGGAGTACGGATATTAAATAGGATATTGTATAGGAGAAATAAAATGTGTGCATTACGGCGAAGTCTTATAGGAAGCCACTTGAGTCTCGTGCGAAATTCAGAGATATCTATATTTGCGCAAACCAAATATGAATCTGATGCAAAAATTTTGAAGACGCTCAAGCTTGTCGAGTTGTGCCTCAGTGAGATCCAGATAGCTAGCATCGGCATAGTCGAGGATTGGCAGGAGTAGAGATTGAGCCAGCGCAGTTTTTGTGGCAATGGGCAAAACATCACGTAGTCTTCTTAGGGCCCCACCGGAAGCGAAAATCTTACGACTCACTTCACGGAGCTGCACATTCCAAGACATTGTTTTGTCGAAGTAAATTCCCAGGTTTTTCACTTTATCACTAAGAGGTACAACGGTACCGTTAAATATTATTGGAGGGAGGCTTGTGTATTGAATTTTTGGTACTAGCCCGGGGCTGCCAATAATAATAGCCTGGCTCTTAGCGGGGTTTACTTTTAGACCAAAATTCATACTCCAGTCGGCTATGTTTGCCAGATCTATATTCATTAGGTCCACTGCATCTGAAAGTGACGCAAGTGGAGCATGTGTGTAGATTTGCAAATCATCTGCATAAAGGTGGTAGGATGAAAGAAGTTTGGAGGTGATATGGTTAATGAATAATGCGAAAAGTAAAGGAGACAAAACGCCACCCTGCGGCACACCAACAGAAATATTACTCCATGATGACAAAGTATCATCAATTCGAATACGCTGTCGGCGGCCAGACAGGTAACTGTGAAACCAATCAACTACTGTTGGAGATATGTTAAGAGAGCGAAGGATGGCCAGCAAGACATCGAAATCCACGGTATTAAATGCATTACTGAAGTCTAATAAGGAAAGCACCGTCAGACTTCCATTATCCATAGCCATCCTTATGTCATCCGTAATATTAATTAGGGCTGTAGTAGTGCTATGTCCAGGACGGAAACCAGATTGGTAACGGTTTAAAAGATTATTTTTATTGAGGAAAGGACTAATTTGGTTATGGACTTGACGCTCCATAACTTTTGATAGGAATGGGAGTATAGAAATTGGTCGATATTCAGAAAAGGATGAAGGATTAGGTTTCTTGGGTAGGGGAATAATTTGGGCGTCTTTCCAAGACGATGGATATGCACTACTGGTTAGGGAATAGTTTAAAATATGGCATATGATAGGAAGGATTTCATCTAAAATAGGGATTATCATATTACGGCTGACACAATCAGTTCCAACCGCGTTGGATGTTATTGACATAATGCTTCTCTTAACATCACAATCAGTGATTTCATTGAAGGTAAATGGGACATAATCAGGAGTTGGAAGTGACGATAGATAGTCTAAAGTCTTTGCTTTAGTTGTCCTACTAAAATTGGACGAAGCTGTGAAATGATCATTTAATAAATCAAGATTAAAACTTTTGGGAATAATTTCAGATTGTGTTTTTCCAACTCCTAGTGATTTTAGAAACTTCCACACCTTAGATGGGTCACCGTTTTGAACGGAGTTATGAATGTGTTGGCGTTGGGCTTTCCTACACACCTTACTACAGTGATTACGAATAGAAATATACCTATCCAGGTTTTCTGGCGTAGCTCGCCGGTTGTACCTAGTTTTCGGTGCTGCCTTTTTCGCAATTAATGCTTTTATGTCTTCAGTGAGCCAAGGTGTTGGCAGGTGTTTAACTCTCATTGCCCGGATCGGCGCATGCTTATCATATAGTTGAACTAGTTGGTCCGTAAACAATTCAACTTTTTCATCTACTGTTTTAGCATCCATGAGAGTTGTCCAGTCAACATTCTTGGCGTCCCCGATAAGACTATTACGGTCCATGCCACCGAAATTGCGCTGTCGAAGAATTTTAGGCCTTGCTTTGGGAGGACGTATTTTGTAGGACAGAAAAAGGAGATCGTGGTAGGAAAACATGTCAGCGTTATATTGACCATGTTTTGAGACATGGTTGGTAGAAGAAACAATTATAAGGTCAAGAAGTGAAAGCCTACAGTTAGGAAAGTGGTGAGTGGCTGACAAAGGAAGGATGGACAGGTTGCAAGAGCCCAATAGATTTTGAAGAGTGGAAGAGCGCGAGTCTCTTTTGAGTAGGCAAGTATTAAAATCTCCCATGATTATGGTATGACTGTATAAAGACACATGACTTTCAAGAAAAGTTTCTAATGAGCTAAAGTAATTAACGCTAGACAGGTGTGAGTAAAATATACCGACCAGGACCTTTACGTGATTCAGTATCACCTCGATAAATATTTGTTCACCTGCATTAGGTGGCGGGGGTTGTGGAGATATATCAACAATATTAAAAGGAATATATTCTCTGAGGTATATAGCCACACCACGGCCCTTTTGACTCTGACAGTCATTTCGTATTAGTCGAAATCCTGGTAGTGCTACAAATTTAGAGGAAATAGAAGATTTTAACCAAGATTCAGACACAAGAATGGCATGTATATTCCTACAGTCAAACGTCGCCAGCATATTAGTGATGTGGGCCGAAATGCTCTGTGCATTGATGTGTACAACATTGAAGTTCCTCGCAACATCACAAAACTGCGCCTGAAGAAAATCAGCAAGTGATGGTATACTAACAAAGCTGTCATCGTTAGTAGCAGATGTAAAACTTACTGAACTGCTGGATTCCAAATCAGTATCCAGCAAGTCACTCATAAAAAACTAAAATATAAATAATGTACCTACAACTGAAATACTAAATATGTAGATATAAATACAAATATTACTACAACTAAAATATTAAATAAATTAAATATACTTACTTAATATTATTCAAATATAACAAATACCAAACTAATAATGTAAAATAAATACGTATAAACCGTAGAGGGAGAATATACCTAGAGAAGACATTAAATAATGTTAGTCATGAGTGAAAGTGACACATATATGATATTTACACAAGAGTAAGCGAGACAGACGCCACTTTTTTTGTCTCGCTCACCGTATGCGTTTTCATTTGTTTGGAACCTCTTTCGTTGGTCCCAAACAAAAGCGTGTTCGATAGTGTTTTGTCGAAAAATTGGTGATAGTGACTTATTTGTGAAGTTAGAAGTTGTTTGGAGCTTATAAAAGTGTAAATTTTTTCTTAATAATGGTGCGTTGTTGTGTTAAAGACTGTACAAATCGCCTAGAACGGAAAACTCCGAACATAACCTTTCATCGGTAAGTAAGCCCATTTATGCTGTTTTGTATGTATATAATGATATAATTTACTTCGTAGATTAGTATTCACTATCTTTGCGCCTTAATTTACATACTATCAAGTATATTTCTCGAATTATTTTTTTGTATTATCCGACAGAATTATGTAGCTCATATACATTAAGACGGCCATGTTGTCTAGGGGTCAATCATCCATGTCCGTATAATCGGGGGAGTGTGACCAGTGTTTGGTAAAGTTTACCCAACAATATTGAAATTTATAGCTATCGTTTTATTTACTTTTAGGTTTCCAGAGGATATAAGTATGAGAGTTTTATGGATTCAAGCAACAGGCAGAAAACATTGGCAACCTGACAAGAATGCTCGGATTTGTTCAAAACATTTTAAATCCTGTTGTTTTCGGAAGGCAAAAACAACGACTTATTTGAATCCAAATTCGATTCCTTCACTCTCTGTTTTTCATGTAAGTTATTAATCTATACTAATATTATAAAAAGCAGAGGATTTTTTTTTATTTGTAATGAATAGGCTCCGAAACTACTAGATCTATTTTAATCATTTTTTCACAAATAGAATCCCACATTATCACATCACTGAGTAACATAGGCTATAGAATATCAAGATAACGCTACTTCCTGCCAAAGACGGGTAGTGACCATAAATGCCGGCGTAGCCGCACATAGAAAGCTAGTTATAGATATACCGGGTGTAACATTCGGAACGGTCAGTATGGGCAAGTCTGTAAATTTATGAGATACAAAGATCTGTTCTTAGGAACCATATCATCGATTTTAGAGAAAATAAGAACTGCATATTTTTTTTTTTAAATCTCTTGCACTGTCCGGGAATCAAACCCGGTCGTTTTGAACTTGAAATATATTTAGAACTTGTCTCTTCTCTACTATTATAAAATTGTAAAAATAGCTGTGACGGTACATTCAAGATAAATTAAAAAAATAACTGTATACGACTAATTTAAGGGTTCGGAGTCCAAATCTATAATTTTTTTTCTTCGTGTCTGTTTATTTGTTCGGAGTTGAAGCAAAATTCAGCAGCTTGAGCATAATTGTACTACTTAGATTTTGTAGCTATTTTTTCAACTTAAATATTGCTGTATGCTTATACAATACTAGCTGACCCGCGCAACTTCGTTTGCGTCACATGAGAGTGAGAAAGAGAGAGGTGGGTTTGGTATTAATATTTTAAGTAATATAATATTTCCCGTCGCATTTACTCCCGTGTCGCGTTTAATCCCGCTGTCGCGTCGCTTATATGTATTCATTAAAGCTTCTAACTTTTTAACATTGAAAGTGACGAATATTCCATACAAACTTTTATCACTTATTATAAATTTAATATGAAAAAATTTTTTGATCTCGAGCAGGATTTGAACCCGCGTCTTCTGGTTTGCCGGACCAGACGCCGGCAAACCAGAAGACGCGGGTTCAAATCCTGCTCGAGATCAAAAATTTTTTTCACATTAAATTTATGATTGAGTCAGCATACTAATTGCTTTTCAAAATTATCTTTTATCACTTATTTTTTTTTTTTTAAATAAATAAATATTCACGGACATTTCACACAGCGCTGTCTGATCCCAAAGTAAGCTAGGAATTACCTGCTTGTGTTATGGGTACTTGTTATGGGAGTTATCCTCTTAGTAGTAAAATTTTGAAAAAACTGATGCACTTGTTCGTTTATTTCTTAAAAGACACAGGTTTAACAAATTTTGTGCATCTAGATCTGAAAATGACGGACTTTCATACAAACTTCCATCTCTTATTTTACCCCTTTAGTAGCACAATTTCCAAAAATACTTTCTTAGTGGATCCCTAGACCATACAAGGAACCTACTTGCCAAATTTGGACTTTCTAGTCCCAGCGGTTTGGGCTGTGCGTTGATTATCATTCAGTCAGGACATTTACATTATTTTTTTTTTTTTTGAAAATCTTATGTAACTAAGTATGTACAAAAAAAAATCTAGTTTCGTTACCAGACACAAAAATAAGTTTCTTGCCAGTTCTTCTCAAGCAGGCCGCGTTCCGAACTGGTGGTACTAACTTTTTTTGTATTCATGGACGTGTCGCATCGCAAGTGCCTATGTATTAGAAATGCGAATTAAATGTTTTTTTAAATTTTGAATTTTGAGTTTTATTTCCCACGTAAAAGGTGGTGAGCCCATTGCCTTCTTGAAATGGACAGGTCGCCGCGACCCGCAGTTGAAAATTTTCAAGCCGCCCATAAGGCCTTCAACTTGGCGTTAGGATTGTAATTTTACTCACAATCGGGTGATATATGTGGTTATAAACGTTCAAACAGACGCACCTGGACTATAAAAGTAGCCTATGTCTTAATCTGGGCTGTTAGCTACCTCAATACCATTTTTTTGGTATAGTAGCTTCTTTATATGAATTTACCTATTTCTCAGGTAAAAACATTTGGCGTGAGTGGGTAACACCGATGTCATAATAGCGCTATCTCAAAAGGTATACGCCGATGACTTCTCTAGGTATATTCTCCCTCTACGGTATAAACTGATTCAACAAAGACCATAAATTTTTAAAACAACACACATTGTCCACTCGCCAGTCGAGTGTTACACCAAAGTACTTACTACATACACAGCTAGACGGTATATAGTAGGTAATATTATTATCATCATTATTTTAAACAAAACTATTTGTGTAACTATTTTAGCATTGCAATATTCATAAAAGTAAAAGCAATCAAATTCTATTCCCATCCAGGTTTTGAGTAGGTAATCATTACATTTCCATGTTCAAGTTGTTAACTTATTTGCCAACATCATTTAATCGAGCGCACCTCACAGCAAACCAAGAAGTCACTAATTTACGTCTTCTGTTTGAAAATTGTCACTGTGCCGTGTCAACAAATACAAAATGTCGTGTCAATATTAGGAAACAGCGGGATCTTTTTTTTTTTTTTTAAAGCAATTGTGACAGATGACAGTACAAAATTGAATTGCCATATTTGACATTAGTGACAATGTCATGTAAAACAAAAAACTTTGCTGTCAGTTGAGGATTCGTAATCTTGTGCGGTATCTCAAGAACTTGTCTGTTACTTTCGTTTTTATCAGAGAAAATAATAAAAGTACCATTTGAGCAAACGGAACAATACTGAAATGTGCACAAGCCCAAATACCTACACACAGTGTGTTATAGAAGCCAATTTGCGGTCACGTCCGTTTTATAAACTCTTTGTAAAGAGAATTTTAAGACAAACTACTTAAAAATACTTTCGTTACTGTATGTCTCATACTTTTTAAGAAATTAAAAAAATTGAGAAAAATCCATAGAAACCAGAAAAACCTTATAGCTGTTTTCCTTATGATTTTTAACTATAAAATGTATATAAACACGATGAAGGTTAACCTAAAGAATAAATTTCCACATAAGAAATTGATGACTGGAGTCTCAAAAAAAAGAAAAAAAAAATTCTAAAATAACCTAAATATTTTTTTATTCAAAAACTCTTGCGTTGTAGCATTTGTTTGAAATTGATTTATATGTATAATGTTAATATGTATTGTCACAAAAAATACCAGATGCGACAGACGTATTGTTCGTAAGATATGAATTTTTGAAAATCTTGCTTAGGGTTGTCAAAAATTAAGTTATTTTGTGAAATGTACCATGTATTATGATCTGCTAAGTTTTTACTGATATAAATATAAATATAAATAAAATATAAATATTCACGGACATTTCACACAACGCTATCTGATCCCAAAGTAAGCTAGGAATAATCTGCTTGTGTTATGGGTATCAGACCACGGATATTAATACTTATATACTTTTTTTTAAATACATACATATTTTACATAGAAACACCCAGACTCTTGAGACTAACATTTATGGGTCACACAAATATTTGTCTCCGGTGGGAATCGAACCCACGACCTCCAGCGCCGCAGGCGGTATCACTACCGACCGCGCCACAGAGGCAGTCAATCAAATGATAACTTATAATTGACGTTATAGATAAATATTATACTAATAGGAATGATGACAAATTTTGAAAACACTTCCTAAAATGCTCTTGATTATATATTATTTACTGGGAATAACATATTTTTGTAGAAGTTAGAGATTTATTAGGAAAACAAAAATATTTACTTAGATTTAAAATACGCGCCAAAACGATACTCAGTGACGGTCGCAGAAGTGACGTCATCATTCAGCCTAATCTATAGCCCACAGGTTCTACTGGACGCCGGTTTCAGATAGCGTGGCGAGTGAATTATGGTGTTCAATGTACTTGTTAGAATAAATCGTTGCACTAGTGTCGCGAATATAATTATTTTAATTATTGGATGATAGAAACGCACTTATGTGCGATAAAGCAAGCAATATTACGGCGGATAATAACGTGTCTGTGTGCGGAAGCCTTTATTAGTGTAAAGTGACGTCATTCGCTCTGGCTGGTGTTCATGAAATCATGGCGGATTGCCGTATTTCATAGTTTTATTTCATCCAAATAATTACTAATATCACAAAATTTATCTAGATAAATGAGTGTTAATTAATTTTTAGTTAGTGTCATCATGCCTGTTGTAAATAAACTATTCTCATGGCAAAAGATATGCAACTCGACTATTTTTCTTTTATGAAGGTCATCGTGTGATATTGAGAAGGAGTTCGCCCTTAGAAATATGCTAAAACCCAATATCAGGTACACAACGACTGGAGAAGCGGGGTGAGGCGTCATGGAGCCCCACTCTGATGAAGAGTCCTAATAATATAAATGTGTATTTATTTTAGTCTTTATTTTGTTTTGGGGATTATTTAATGCGTCAACATGGGGTTGACGCGATTAATCTCTCTCCTTCCTTAATCTCTTCTCAATTTAAATCTTCAAATAAAAATTGATTTTAATATTTGTAATTAATTAAATGTTGACAACCCTATTTCCATAGAAATATCTCAAAAACTTAGAAACGCTTTTTCTACTTTACAATACGTTTGTAGTTTGCGAAATTTTAGAATATTGTAGACGACTATGTTGTGCATGGTAATAACCAAAAATAAAATGCTACAACGCTAATCTATAATTATTAAAAATATAATTGTGAAAAACAGAAAATATTTAATATTTCTCAGACTAATAAAGCTACTGTCTTCTACTTTTTAATATAAATATATAGCAAACAGTTACACTACTCTGAGTGCTAATAAAGTGTAATAGGGTCATGATTTTCGCAATAAAAATAGATAAAGATTTTCTTAAGGTCACTGACCTCTCATAGAAAAATTAATATCTCTAAAACTAGAGAAGATTATCGTATCGGGATTTCTGTCAATTCTTCATCATGATAGTGTCCATTAAATAGACATATGAACCATGCACGACCGCAAATCGACTTCTATAACATACTGTGCTACATATAAAGTAACATAATACCTGTATCGATTGTTACCTGGATGGAAAGAAGGTACCTGTTGGATTGTTTTGTTTACTTTCTCGACGAAACAACCCGTCTCGACTTGCTGCACTTTTCTACCACTGAAATCGTCTTTGGGATTGCTTCAAGACTTATCCTGTTGATATCAGATAATGAAGTGATTCGATGCTTGACACCATTGGATCCTACAGCATAGATGAAACCCTCATTTGTCCAACAGTTAGAGATGCCAAATTTGCTCCGAGCAGCGATGAAGATATCATGTCTAGCTTTTGTCAGAAATTCTGACATTGTAATGCCAGATGCTTTGAGCTTAGTCTTCGTGTGCCAAATTCTATCTCTAACTGCAACATCCGCCAGCTTTATCAAGATTGGGCGTGGACTCTTAGTAGTACGAGGTTTTCCCATTCGATGACATCGTTTAATGTTGTCAGTGTTCAATCCATTCAAATCAAGCCTGTCTCGAAGTACACCAACCATAACATTTGCCACATTCTCATCACTAGACTCTGGGATACCATGGAAAATTAACATTTTGCGTCTGCTTCTCATTTCCAGGTGATCCATATTTGAAGCAAGCAACTGCAGCTGCTTTTGAAGCATGTTAAGAGCCTGGGTCACAAATAATTTGTATGTGGCGAATTCGGCCACAAGTGACCCGACAGAAGGAGATGCATTTGGCTTTTTTAAGTCCTCCAACTGAACCTCAAAATCTGCCATCTTCTTGTGAAAGGACTCCACCAATATAGCCATATTGTCCATAGTGTTTTGAATTGGGTCCATTGTTCTTAGTGCGGTGTTATTTACTTGTGTTCTGCTGCTTGTTGATAGGAGATAACACTGTCCTGGCAAGTAGGTAAACTTATCCTTTGTTATATAGCATTTATAGTTAATTATATATATTGTAAATATTTTTTTTCACGAATATTTATTCAGAGCTTTAAAAAGACGTTTAGAGCTTTCAACTACCCACAACTTTTTTTACATTGGTACTACACAGGTTTGTAGATTAGCTATTATTATGTGGTATTGTGATAGCTTTTAAACATATTTCTTGCTCATTTTTAGGCTAGACTTTTACCTATTAAAAACGTTCCCGCGGCCAATATGGCTCACCAGATAAATGGCTAATATGGCACCAGGCCATATTGTCCCCATAATTTTATATTGTATCTATTATGTTTTTCTTATTTAGATAATGGCTCCGCGGAAACCACATTCGCAAACAAAATGACAAATTTGCTTCGCAAAGTAACACAAAATTTATTAGTTACTGTTATATTTCTGGAGGGCAATTTAGCTCACCTGATTTGTGGGTAATATGGCCCAGGCCATATTGCCCTTCCATTGTTAAAATTTGACAATTGTTGAAGGTTCAGATTTTGTTTTTTGTAAATTATTTCTTTATGTTGATTGTTTTGAAATTCTAATGATTTATTCTTTATTAGTTCTAAGACTGAATTGAAAAATAAAAACTGATCGATCTCAAAAAAAAAATTATTTATTCCCAAAAAGGCTTATGGCGTGCCATATTACCCGAACTTACTCTACTTGATTTTTAATATTCTTGGTAAAACATTTTCAATATTTTTTCTATTGTCTCTGGATGAGGATTCCAATATTTTATTTTATAAATCAGAAATGTGGGACATCACTACAGTGGTGCCACAGGGAAGACCTTAATTCCCATTGGTCCCACTGGTGGTGTCACGGGGATTAATACGATTCCCAGTGACACCACGGTGGTGCTACGGGGAAGAGTTGATTCCCCGTGACAACACTGGGGGTATAACTTGGTGGTGTCACGGGGAAGGAACGGTACTCGTTTTTGAGATCCTTCCAGACAAAGCGAAGCAAACAGACAAAACAATTTGTAACTATATTTTCGGCTTCGGTATCTTATGTTGAACACCCAGTGAGTATTTTTTTAAAATATTTCTTATGTTCAGTTTTGACTTTTCTATCATTTTATTATATGTAGGTATAGATGAGGGATTTCCATACGTAAAATAAGATATCATACAATTGTTGTAACTGCTAAGTATAAAATGGTCTAACTCTTAAAGGCTCAAATAATTATCACTAGTCTGTTCATGCAACAATGGCCTTAAACTTCTATGTTACGTCGTGTTATTGGCCAACAACGTCTATGGCCTACAATAGCGGGATTGTAGAGTTATAATAATAACTATCTGTGTCTCCAGGTATCGCCCGTGATAAATTTCTAATTGCCATTGCATCCCAGACGCAAACAAAATTGCCATCATATTACATTACTGAAAAATTCATTTTCAGTAATGTAATATGATGGCACAGTATAAAGAGATCTATTATGATCTGTCGGTTGTGATGATAGTCTACTATGATTACTAGTATGCGATTCTTTGAGTACATAGGTACATGCATACATTTGATCACGCCTTTTATCCGCGAAAGGGTACAGGCACACTGTTGGGAGTCCTGGGACATCCTTCTGAGGGTTTACCCGCGTCCCAACCATAGGCTGTTGGGCGTTACGTGAGGTTTTTTAGTCGGTAGGAGTCCGGCATAACATCCATGAGGATTTTCGCTCATGTAAAACAAAAAAAAAGAGGGTACAGGCACATCATATGCCCGCATTTCACCATTCTAGAATTTGTCCAACGTAATAGTTGGTGAGCCGTATAGCCGAGTTAAAATGGACAGGCGCAGGTTAAATTGTGTCTGCCATTTTACTGGCATCCGGGACCAACGGCTTAACGTGTCTTCCAATTTGGAAAACTTCCAAAGCACGGAAACTCTCGGAAATAATTATCACAAAGTGGTCAAGTCGTGGTCACCCATCCAAGGACCGGTCATAGTGAAAATTACTTACTGCCGCGATCGTCTACAGAACACTGAGTCCGCGGGGCCACGAGCGCTTCTGTTCATGAAGTTACCCTTAAATTCTGAACCCACAAGTTATACTTTCTTCGTAGAAAGTAAGGAAAGAGGCAGAAAAGGGTGCATTTAAAAACTGCCGGAAGTACTGTGACAGTCGGTAGTGATACCACCTGCGGCGCTAGAGGTCGTGGGTTTGATTCCCACCGGAGACAAATATTTGTGTGACCCATAAATGTTTGTCTCATGAGTCTGGGTGTTTCTATGTATTATATGTATGTATTTAAAAAGTATATAAGTATTAATATCCGTGGTCTGATACCCATAACACAGCAGGTTATTCTTAGCTTACTTTGGGATCAGATAGCGTTGTGTGAAATGTCCGTGAATATTTATTTATTATTTATTATCTTTCCAAGGAATTATCATACCTACCAGGGGTTTTTTTGTTTAACGTGAGGGAAAATCCTCATGGATGATAAATGCCGGACTCGTATCATTACACTTCATCGAAAACACTTCACCGAAAAACACTTTCCCGAACGACATTTCGTCGAAAACACTTCGTCGAAAACACTTCGTCGAAACGACATTTCACCGAAAACACTTCATCGAAAACATTTCCCCGAAAAGACACTTCGTCGAAAGACAGTTCACCGAAATGACATTTTATCGAAAGGCACTTCCCCGAAAGACATTTCATCGAAAACACTTTGTCGAAAACACTTTATCGAAACTGCATTTTACCGAAAACACTTCAACGAAAATCAGTTCGCTGAAAAAGACACTTCATCGAATGACATTTAATCGAAAACACTTCACCGAAAACATTTCTACAAATGGCTGTCCTTATAACACAAATACGCGGAACAACTTTATTATTTAGGTACCAGTTCCTCGATTAACATTTTATCGAATCTAACCTAACCTGATAACCCAACAACGGATCGGTCGGTAATGGATAAAAAGATTCCTTCTTAAAGTTTGCCATTTCTGTGCCCCTCCCCCCCCTCCTTCAACCTACCTACAAATCTCAACGTCAACATTTCAGCTGATTAACGCTCTTCGGAAAAATGTAATGCTTCCGTGTAAAAGTCGTTCGACAGTTTTTTTCGGTGAAATGTCATTCGAAGAAATGTTTTCGGTAAAGTGTCGAAGTTTTATGAGGGAATTAGAACAATAATTTGAAACACTTGTACAACAACCGCACAGCATAGTGTGTATTAAGTCTGACCTGAGGCGCGCTGGTAGCGGGTACGAATCCTGGTACTGTTTCTTTTTGTTTTATTTCACTTTTTGTGTTTTCTATAGTTTTTAAAGTATTATTATATTAATTTTTTTTTGTGAATATAGTATAGTATAGTATAGTATAGTATAATAATTTTTTGAATTATATGAAATAATATTTTTAATCTATACTTTTTTGCACGAATTTGCTCCGAATCATGTTTCATTTTTCAATTTTTTATTTTTCAATGGCCACTACACTACTTTGGACTAGATGGCGTTGTGTGCCATTTCACTTATTTATCTTGTAAAGTCTGTAAAGTTATAAAATAGATTCAATCATTTTTGATTGTAAGGTAGGTAGGTATTTTATGAAACAATTGTATTTTTGACTGCCTCTGTGGCGCAGTCGGTAGTGATACCGCCTGCGGCGCTGGAGGTCGTGGGTTCGATTCCCACCGGAGACAAATATTTGTGTGAGCCATAATTTTTTTGTCTCAAGAGTCTGGGTGTTGTATGGATAATATGTATATTATGTATGTATTTAAAAGTAAGTATAAAGTATTACTATCCGTGGTTTGATACCCATAACACAAGCATGTTATTCCTGGCTTACTTTGGCATCAGATAGCGTTGTGTGAAATGTCCGTGAATATTTATTATTATTATATAATGACCTAATATTGTCAAGTTTTCGAGGTATTATTCCCAGTGTTTTCTACCTGCGAGGACGATATTATAATTTCCGTAGAAATGGACAATGGGGTCTGCAGGTAAGATGTATATTGTACTTATCTGTAGAAAATTATGAAACCAATTTGTTTGTATGTTTTTTAGAACGTTAAGATCAAGCTTTTAGTTGTTGCAAAATGTTAGGTATCAGGTGGTAAGTAATCCATTCATGGACTTGCCTTGACAACAGTATCTACCTACCTAGCTAAACTCAACCCCATGAGGTTAAGCGATTTATCGATTTTCCACGTAGGTACCTAGTCACATTATTACACCTAATTGCCTTTTCCACAGCTGCGCTGTGGTACCCATTGTAAAAGGTACAAAAGAGACGTAATTAATTTATACATGATCTGCTAATATGATAGATAAATAATATCATATCATAGTTTAAATAAAAGTAGTGCCATCTATCGATTAATTAGTTCATAAGTTTTAAACGTGTGCCACAAGATGGCGATAATCACAATGTCCGCCTAGTGATAAAATTGCGATAATTACGTTGATGCCGCATAGATGGCATTAGTATTAAATTAATTTCGATAATTTAATTTAGTTTCTTGCTTTTTAAATTAATATAACTAATCAGTGAAGCTTAGGTAATGTAGGGGAAACTGCGACTGGTCACTGAAGTGGCCGCACCGCCTGGTGCGACGCCTGTGCGCCACCTAGTTGCCTACCTTATTACGTAATCTCATCAATAATATAGGTATCTCTGATTATACCATACCATAGTCCTCTCTGTTGCCGCATGCCGCTATCTTAGATATATACTTTTAGAGGTTAAGGAAACATGTATGTGTTGACTTTATTGCAGTACGGAAAAGTTACAGCTATGAATATTTTCAGCCAGTTATTTTGTTTGAGGTTTATAAATAGCACAGGAAGACATTGTGATTATCGCCATCTTGTGGCACACGTTTAAAACTTATGAAGTAATTAATAGATAGATACTTTTAATTTTATTAAACTATGTTAAGATATTATTTATCTATCATAATAGCAGATCATATTGCATTAATTAAGACTCTTTTATAACGTTTACAATAGGTACCACAGCGCAGCTGAGGAAGAGGAAATTAGGTGTAATAATGTGACTTGGTACCTAAATTACGTGGAAAATCGATAAATCGCTAAACCTCATGAGGTTGAGTTCAGCTAGGTAGGAAGGTACTGTTGCTGTCAAGGCAAGTTCATGAATGGATTACCTACTTACCAACTGAAACCTAAACTTTTGCAACAACTAAAATCTTGATATTAACGTTGAAAAAAAACAAACAAATTGGTTTCATAATTTTCTACAGAAACATTATATATCTTACCTGCAGACCCTATTGTCCGTTTCTACGGAAATTATAATATCGTCCTCGCAGGTAGAAAACACTGGGAATAACACCTCGAAAACTTGACAATATTAGGTCATTAAATACAATTGTTTCATAATTACTTAAATACCCATCAATCAAAAATGATACACATACATAATATTAAATGAGTGAAATGGCACACAACGCCATCTAGTCCAAAGTAGTGTAGTGACTTTTGAAAAATGAGCGATTCGTACAAAAAAAGATAGGATTTAATAAAAAAAATTAACACACTACAAAAAATGAATAATAATACTTTAAAAACTACACAAATCACAAAAAGTAAAATAAAAAGAAAAAGAAAAAAGAAATCCAGGTTTCGTACCCGCTACCAGCGCGCCTTAGGTCAGACTTGATACACACTATGCTGTGCGGTTATAGCAGAATTGCTCCAAATTATTGTTCTGATTCTCTCATAAATCTTCGACACTTCACCGAAAACATTTCTTCGAATGACTTTTCACCGAAAAAGATGTCGAACGACTTTTACACGGAAACACTTCCTCGGTATCCTTCCCGAAGGGCGTCAATCAGCTGAAATGTTGAGGTTGAGGTATTTCACAATGTATTTTTTAATTTATATTCAAGATTATTTAATCTTTTTCTTAGAATTTAAAGGTATATAAAGCAACTTTTCTGACAAAAAATTCATGAATTAGTTCTGAAGTCTTGGGGATGACTTTGTGATTACTGCTTTTCATAAATCAACATCTGGTCTTCGCTATGGAATTTCTTTATCGGGATGTTTCGTTTGGGAAGCTATCATCGGGGAAGTGTTTGCGTGTAAACAAGTCTCTGTCACTTTTCGGAGAAGTGTTTTCGGCGATCTGCCTTTCGGAGAAGTGTTTTCGGTGATCTGCCTTTCGAAGAAGTGTCTTCGGTGATCTGTCTTTCGGAGAAGTGTTTTCGGCGATCTGCTTTTCGAGGAAGTGTTTTCGATGATCTGTCTTTCGGATAAATGATTTTCGGTGAAGTGTTATTTCGGAAAAGTGTTTTTCGAGGAAATGCTTTTTCGGTAAAATGTTTTCGATAAAGTGTTTTTCGATGAAGTGTTTTCGATGAACTGTTTTCGGCGAAGTGTTTTCGATGAAGTGTTTTCGATGAAGTGTCTTTTCGGTGAACTGTTTTCGATGAAAAGTATGAGTACCTGCCGGACTCCTACCGACTAAAAACCTCACGTAACGCCCAACAGCCTATGGTTGGGAGCTCCGGGTAAGCCCTCGGGAGGATGTCCCAGGGCTACCTACCAGGGGTACCCGGCGCTAAACGAATACTAGGGGCCGACCGTGTGTGGTTTTTAGTCAGTTTGATGCACAAGTTTAAAAAAAAGTTAATTGCCTTACTATCCAAGACAGATCTTTAACAATATCTAGGATCTCTTTTTTAATTACCTACGACTGTAATTGTGTTTCTGTTCGCATTTATGCGAACAAAATTTACTTATAAGTAAATTTTATAAAAATATCCGGATTGTTGCATAAATTTGTTATTAAACATTGTGGGTTCATCTAGTGCGGTTGCTATGCGGAATTTCTAGATTCAGTTCTATTCTATATTTACAAATATTAGGTAGATAGATATTATGTTATGCTTATCTATATATATAAAAATCAATGCCACTTTTCGTTGTAATTTTATAACTCAAGAATGGGCTCACCTATCCAAACCAAATGTTTAGGGTTTGTTGGGACTATTTAGTAGTATTTAGTCTACGAATAATGTATACTATAGAAGCATAATTCGGCTCAAAAAATGGCTCCACCAAATGGGGACCGCAGAAGGCGTTGCTTAAAATGGGGACCGCGCGACACATTTAGTCCGCGCTGTCACGCATAGCGTTCGGTTGTGTCACCGGAACCAATCTGTCAGTGATTTTAATGGTTTTTTCGCGTTAAATATATTTCAAATATGCCTTCGTGTGTTCTGAAGTGGTGTAGAAACCATACGGATATGAAAAACGCTGGAATCACCCTCCATAGGTGAGTAAATATTCATTTTAAAAACACGTACTGGTGACGTTGACAAGTGTTATGCAACATGAACTCAATTCGAAAATCAAATTATTTTTATGCAGTGTTTATAGTATGTTAAGCGCTAAGGTATTATTGTTAGTACGATATTATATTAGTAGGATGATATTATGCATAGAAATTAAATTATAATTTGAATTTCACGGATTCCCAACAAATGAAGTCCAGCGTGAAAAATGGCTTAATGCGATTCGTTTGGAAAGAAATGAACGTAATTGGATGCCTAGTCAGTACAGTAAAATGCGCAGTACAGTAACATACACTTTTAAACTAATGACATGTACACACTAAATAATGGAAAGGTTAAGCGATTAAGAAAATCTGCGGTGCCTATTTGTAGGTACTGTAAGATATTTTATATATATTATGTTTTTGCAATTAATAAAAAAGAAGTGTTTAGCCAATATAAAAGAACGAAATGACGTCACGAAACCCCTTAAAGAAAGCCATCCTATAGAAAGCAATTACGACGTTATGTTGTTAAAAGCATAAATGAACAATTTGTCATAATTCGTTTGCATTAATTTGCTAAAAAGGAGTTTTTACCAAATTCCAACCGCCATAAAAATTCAAAAAACTAATTAATTTTTCCGAGGCACATAATTGTAAAAAAAACCGTAACCGTTTTTCATTTGTAGGCGTATGTTGTTCAATGAATAGAAAAATAATAACTTTCTATTGATTGAACTTATTCAATAACAAGCTTTCTTATTATTGTATAACACCGTCCACGTTTGCCGCTTCGGGTAGGGCGCCGAGCCGCCATGACCTTGGCGCGACCAATCGCGGGCAAGTGTTGAACTATGAAATGTGTGAGTGTTGTGTTTTATTGCTGTATTTTAGTATGGGTAAGTTGCTCCAAGATTTTGGCGGTAACTTTATAGAAGTTACATTTCTATAGTATACATTATTCGTAGTATTTAGTAGATGGTTTATGTGAAGTTTGCACAAAATCGGTCGAAAGTTTGCACGCAAACGAAGTTGCGCGGGTCAGCTAGTAAAATTATAAATCCCTAGGCTTTTTTTTAACGTGAGGGAAAACCCTTCAAGGTTGCTATGCCGGAATCCTACCGACTAAAAAACCTCACGTAACGCCCAACCCCTACGGTTGGAAGCCCTCGGAAGTATGTCCCAGGACTCCCAACAGACCTACGGCTACCACTGCGGACTCGCCTATGGGGTGGTTCGGGTGCTATATCGCGTCTTTGGGGGGTTTTCGGGTGTCATCCCGCTTCTTAGGGGGGCGTGGGTGAATCCTTCACATCGCGCTGCCGTCTAGGGCCTGCTTCTGTAAGGATGGTGCGCAGCCCCCTCACCGCCTCAACTCTCAAGCCCTCGGTCATGGAGGCCGATAGTCTTTGGCGAAGACACGTCGGCGGCTTGGGCGCCGCCGACGGCGGAACTCGGGTGGGAGAGTTCTCTCCCGTTCCCACCCCGCCTCGCCGCCTCTTTCACGAGCATGACCTGCTCGCAGAAAGAGGCGGCGCAGTCCCACTTACTCCCGCTGGATAGCATGGCTCGCACCATGGTCTCGAGCGAGAGAGTGTCCACGTTAAGACCCACCACGAGGACCTGGCGCTGTTGCGCCCACGCCGTGCACTCCTCCAGCGTATAGAGCGCTGTGTCATCGCTGCGGTCTTCGCAGTGCTGACACTCGGCCGTGGTTTCCCGGTGTCTTCGCCACAGATACTTACCGAAGCTACCGTGCCCGGGTAAGTATCTGTGACAACCGGTAGGGGAGAGCACCGTGTCTCATCTCCAGCCACTCGTCCATGACCGGTCAGACAGCCGCGATTGTGACGAATCCTCCCTTTGCTGGTCAAGTCGCACCTTCCATGTCTCGACGGTTTCCTGGTGGAGCTGGGCCACGATTTCTCGAGACGAAATCCCTAGACCTAACTCAATTCAATATCTAGCTAGACGAATATTATGATACTTGACGTTATTTTAATGCGATGCATCTCAGGAATCACTGATTGAAATTTTAAAAAACTTTAAATGTTCAACAGCCCATGGAGAAGGCTGTATTTTACATCATCTACGACGAATAGTAGCGGACAAAGTAAGAATCGAAAAATGCTTTAAAATACTTTTTGAGATTATAAACCGAACCTCACTGACGATTGCATCTAATAGCCCATCCAGACTCTCTAGGAGGCCAGAGTAGGCGAGGCGAGTGCGAGAGTTAGGACGGTCGCCTTGTCTCGCCTCGCCTCGCCTCCTAGGCGCTTCGCTCGGCTCTGACCATCCACACTCTCGTGCTCATTACGTTTCCGTTTTGACTTTATTTTTTTAGGTAAATGATATAAATGCAAAACATTATAATATTGATAGGCGGATAAAGCAGCTAACGCAGGGAGCGGGAAACTGTATAAACCGAGAGTGTCGAGAGCCTCCAGAAGATTATTACAAATTACTAAGAAGGCGCCTGGCAAGAGTGTGGATGGCAGCACTCCTGTCGCCTCTACTCGCCAAGGCTCGTGCCGAGACCCTCCAGGAGGCGCCTCGCGATAGTCTGGATGGGATTTAAACCCCTTGCGGCCTTGCTGTGAAGTTGATTTCCAGTTTCCTGCCACCATTCCCACTTGGTCTAGCATCTCTGATCATTAGCTAACATGTCATCTTCAGCAAAGTCAACGCACAGTGTCGAGAGCCTCCAGGAGGCGCCTCGCGAGGGTATAGATAAGCTATAAAAGCCTTGCGGCCTTGCTGTAAAGTTGATTTCCAGTTTCCTGCCAACGAAATTCTTCTATTCCCAATTGGTCTAGCATCTCTGATTGTAGGTCATTAGCTAACATGTCATCCTCCAGGAGGCGCCTCGCGAGAGTCGTGATGTCTTAAACCGCCCTTGCGGCCTTGCTGTGAAGTTGATTTCCAGTTTCCTGCCACTATTCCCAATTGGTCTAGCATCTCTGATTGTAGGTCATTAGCTAACATGTCATCTTCAGCAAAGTCATCGCCCACTCGAACCGAGACAGCGACATCCGCCAAGCCAATTACATCTTTATTGATAGGTACTAGACTAGAACTAATAATAGAAACTGACAAGAGTGTGTTTGTCTGTTGTCATGGCGTATTAAATTTATAGATTGATATGATTTTTAAAATGGAGACTATGTACTTTTTTATCCCGTAACGACAGTTTATCCTCGTGGAAAAAAACGTTCCCTTACCTTATCCCGAGGGTGTCATAAGAGGTGACTCTTATGACACCCTCGGGATGTATTGGGGTGGCGACATTTTGTAGTCTTATCCGTCGCAACACAGGACCCCGTCGCCACACGGGGCAAGAACAGATGGTTACACAAGACTAACCGAGATAAAGTATTTTTTCCATGGTTGCTATGGCGTAACAGAACAGAACTAATGGGAAAAAAATTACCAGTAGTTCTGCCAACAGAACAGATGGGAGTAGACGCTTCTGCCGGCTAAAGCCACACAAATCCTACCACTGCCTACGGTCGAGAGTCCCAGTAGCGCCCGCGTAAGGATAGCCCCATCCCCCTAGGTCAGGGGTCGGCAAGGCGCGGCTCGCGAGCCGCATGCGGCTCTTTGGGTGTAGACCTGCGGCTCTTTAGTTGCATACATAATTATCATATTATTCATTTTCAAGAACATTATCAATCTTTCATTTTCAAAAATACCACAAATGTCTTACTAGTAGTTAAACCAGCAAACTCGCCTAATGGTGGTGTGCTGCGCTTGAAAGCGTTATATGGAGCACCATTTACTTTCTAATAGGATTCTGCTGCGATTTCCGCAGCGGGCCATCGCCCAGAGAATATAATATCATATGAGACGGCTTATTCTGACAGTCCTTCGCGGAACCTAGAGGCCGCAGTTCTGGCAGAAATCTACCGGCCCAATGCTTTGGTGCGTCAAAATGGCAAACAACCATCTTCGGAAGAGATTGACAGCTGGCGTGTTAGAGCGCGCAATGATCTCATTCATAAATGGCGCACCTGGCTAGAGCTCGGCGGTAAGCATTGAGCTCGTCTCTGCCATCTTATTTATTCTGAGATCCTGGGTAGAAAAGCGGCACTGACATACCTACCACCTAACACAGCTCCTCACGGGGCACGGATATTTTAGTAAATACCTGCATGATGTGGTAGGCATTGAGCCTGAGGCAACGTACCTATTGCGAGGACGGCGCGGCGTCGTGAATAAAGCGCTGCACACCCTCGCTTTTTGTACGGAGTGGAGTGGCGAGCGTACCGCTCTAAGAGTCCTAAATTGGCCCGGTCGCGTCGCTGTCTATTATAGTTTACGCTATGTTAGACAGCGAAGAAAATTGGTTCGGCTGCTGTTTTGACGTCAACGGCAATGCGAAAAGCGCTGCGGGTGCCAGAGCGGGGTGGCCTAACACTTCCAGTATGCCAACCTAGCACGCGTGGCCGACGATGGAAGCTTTATGACAGCCGTGAGACTGACTAAGACGCACCCCTCGTGTTCAGGCGTCGCGGCAGTCAAGTTTCTGTGGGTAATATATAGACCCCCAGAGTCGAGACTGTTGCAGGTAGCTGTTGTACGCTTGCCTTCCCTGTGACCCAACAATAGTGACAAGAAGGAACATCCCAGGGTTTTAGTGGGAGAAACTCACATAATCACTCAGATTTTTATATTTGTGGAAGTTCTCCAAAACCACCCTGTGACTTACCATCTGCCTATGGCCGTAAGTCCTGGAGACGCCCTTTGAAGAATGTTCTCAGAGCTTCCGACAGACTTGGTTTGTCTCTATAGCAGACTTTCCCCGCAGTCTAGTCTATCCCACTTCTGACGGGGCGGGGGGGGGGGGGGGTCGTGGGATAAAGAAAGATTTTGTGGCTCTTTAAAAATGTTGTAATTTAAAATCGACATTTTTGGCTCTTCCGATTCAAAAGGTTGCCGACCCCTGCCCTAGGTGAGGCCGCAGTGATAGCCGTAGGTCTGTTGGGAATCCTGGGCTCATCCTTCCAAGGGCTCCCCACCGTAGGCTGTTATGTAGGGTACGTGTGGTTTTTAGTCGGTAGGAGTCCGATAGCATACATGCTGAATTTTCATCACGTTTAAAAAAACCCACGTTTGAAAAAGTATGTTGGACTGGAAGCATCTTCCAGTCCAACAGACTTTGTTTGCCGAGGACTCTCCTTGTTTATTTTTATCTTTCACTTCTTAAAGGAGTTCCGATGCTATGAGTACTATGCAATATCTTTGTGTTGTGAGATATGCAACAGAAGATCGAGCATCTACTTATACCAACACATACATACATATTAGTCACGACTTTATCCCCTACTAAAGAGTAGGCAGAGGCATAGTATTCGCTTACGTTAACCTTATAGTTTTGTTATTGCCGTGTTGAAATGGACCCGGCACGATTGTCATTTTACTGACAACCGGGTTTATTTCAAGTTTTCCTTCTCTCTTGCAATGGATCGTTTTGCGAAAGTGTTCCCTTACTCGCCTCATAAGACACCCTCTGAAAGAACTTGGGTGGCGACATTTTGTACTCTTTTCCGTCGCCACACGGGTAACTACTAATACCAAATCCATACTAATATTATAAAGCTGAAGAGTTTGTTTGTTTGTTTGTTTGAACGCTAGGAGGATGAGCGACGCCACGGGAGTAAACTTGGTCTGCAGTGGCAGCCAGTCAACTGAACGATAAAAATCGGCCAAGAACGAGTCGGACTCGCACACGATAAGTTCCATACTGAAAAACGGATGGGCGGAAGTAAAAGCGACGAGAAACATTATATCACTTTAGAACTTCTTTCCTTCTCACTCTCATGTGGCGCAAACGAAGATAAATGCGGTTCAGCTCTAATGAATATAAGCGACGCGACGCGACGGGAATAAGCCCGACGGGGGTAAATGCAACGGAAAACATTATAATACTCGAAATATTAATACCATACCTCTCTCTTTCTCACTCTCATGTGACGCAAACGAAGTTGCGCGGGTCAGCTAGTATAATATAATAGTAGGTACTACATAATACCAATACAATAAGTAATGTAATGTTGAACACAATACGTAATTCGCCATCTAGCCGGAAAATGAGATGAGTTAGTACAATGAGATCCTTTACTAGGTAAATACCTGTAATACAATACTAAGTAATATACTTTTGACGTGACAACGTCTTATAATTCGATGGAGCCGGCTGCACGAACAAAAAATGATGACGCAATACGTCGTTACCTCGCTCTGAGGCGTTCCATTTATTTTAGTAATGTTTTCAACAGATGGCACTATAATCAATTGATGTGTTTTTATATTTATTTTTGTTTTGTAATGTTAATTTTATGTTAATTTTTATTTTTATTTTCTTATGACGTTGTCACGTTCAACCATCGTCAGTAAACCGACTTTACAGACAACCGAATTTTTTAAAGGACAAGTACACGGTGTTCGTCACAAACATCTATCTTCACGCATTTACATGATCTAAGTATCTCTATATCATCATGCACCGTGTGGCGACGGGAAAGTAATACAAAATGTCGCCACCCCATTTCATCCCGCGGGTTTCGTTAACGCGACTAATGGAACACTTTCACAAAACGATCAATTGCGTAGAGAAGGAAAACTCAAAACAATAAAATAACAATCGTTAAGCCAAGTTTAAGGGCTTAAGCACTAACCTTAAGCGCGGCTTGAAAATTTTCAAATGCAAAAATGTTGGCGTATACTATGCCTCAGCCTACACTTTCTGGGATAAAGATGTGACTGTGTATGTATCTCTATCATATAAATCTTCCCGGGGACACGAGCCTGCCCTTTGAAGGAGCCTAGACGTGTGGGCCTCTTAAATTGTTACCTAACATGATGCAGAATTAAAATGGATTCCGGTATATCCGGACAGTTTCATAAAAAAATTTCAGGTCTATGTGGTGGAACTATGTCAATATAGGTCTCGAGAACGGCTTAAGACCGCAGTGCCTATCAGATCATTACTGGGTAGACAGTAGTGTGCTACATAGAATATAATTATACATATAATCTGTGGTGCTACTTATCTAGAAATAGACTTGTATCTCACAGTCACGACCACAACGGTCCCGTGTGGAAACGGTAAAGAGTACAAAATGTCGCCACCCGAATCCATCTCGAGGGTGTCGTAAAAAACGACTAAGGGTCTAAGCCTCTAAGGGAACACTTTCACAAAAAATAATTTCGCAGAACTCGAAATGAAACCCGGTAGTCAGTAAAATGAAAATCGTTAAACCAAGTCGAAGGCCATAAGGGAGACTTGAAAATTTTCAACTGTGGGTTGTCACAACCTGCGCCTGTCCTTTACGACACGGCAATATGCTCACCACCTATTACATGGGACATAAAACCATAAGGGGGAATGTGGGCGTATACTATGCCTCTGTTTACCCCTTCGGGGATAACGGCGGGAATAAGGGTTAAATCTAGTTCCACAGTTCCTTTGCCTACTGATAATCCAATACTATCAATGTGTCTCATAGTTTCATGTTTGGGCTAAGTAAATTATAACATTTTTATAACTGACTAAAAACCTCACGTATCCTGTTTAAGAGCCTACGGTTGGAAGCCTCGGGTATGCCCTCGGAAGGATACCCTAGGACTTACTCTACACTTCTACAGCCTCTTTTGGGATGTTCTCGTTGATAAGACTAATGAGTAAATTATCAGACACAATAAGGGTCCACAGCGTTCCGTTCCAGGTTACTTTCAGGTTTCGATCTCAACGAAATAAAATATCAAAGTTTAAAAGGATATATAGGTCATAAGCGACATACATATTGGTCGAAAATGCGTCTTCTCTTATAACACAACAGAAAATATTAATAAATAAATAAATAAAACATTTTACCCCTTTTTATCATTTTAGCATATATGGAAAGAGAACCAATTTCTCTAAACAACATAAAAACTCATGAAAGAACGGCGAATGATAGAAAAAAAAATACTTTTCATGCTATTCGAATTCTTGATTCTAGAACTACCTATTTCCATTTTTACGCTATGACAATTTATAAAAAAATGTAATGACCCAATTTCTGATTTTAAAACTTAAAACGGCTCTCCTGAACCTTTTAGTTTTGTCACTCATATCCGTCGGTAGGTATATGTAGACTATTAAGCAGACTCTATATTTTATGTATAGTCTACCCTTAGACCATATAACACAAGTTAGTGGTTAGATGATCTAAGAGTCTACCAGACGAGGTTAAATCCGATACTTTCCGATTTATTATCACAAGTTTGCCAACAATCATGGAATCAAAAGTGATGAACGTAGCCTAATGTGATTCACAAAATTAGACACCTTTATGTTTACACGCTAACGACCTAGCTATAGACGCTCGGAAAAACACGGACAGTGAGCTCACTCCACAAGCGCGGAAGGAAACCCTTTTTCAAAAAAGCGTTAGGGTGAACACCCTGTCTGTAGTGAGCAGTGCGATTATATGGAATTGCACTCCTTTTTAAACTTGTACCTACATATTTGCAACTTTAACACTTCCTAGCACTTGTAAAATAAAAAGTAAAACCTCTAGCAAATGTAAAATTGATACATTTTCAGTAATTTCTACTAAATCACTACAAAAAAATTGCAGCTTATATAGATAAAAGTTTAATATACAACAGCATCGATATCGCTAATATAACAATTGGCTTAAAGGTTGAGACAAGACAAAAATACAAGTATATACCTACTGAAAATGATATAACAATTTATTGGCTTAGCTACGTATGTGGCGGTAAAGGCTGAAGCCAAAGGCTGTAAAATAAATATAAAAAAGACAAGTAGTGAAAATAACTTTAAAAAAAATCACACACCACAGTCTTCAGTCATAAAACGGTATTCCTACTGGGCAATCTTTTGTCGATTGGATAGGTTAGGAACGCGTATTAATATGAATAATTGCTATACATGGTAGGTATGTAGGTATCTATTATTTAAAAAACTTCTAACAAAAATACATTTCGGTTTTCATACAACCTTAATGTTTGTAAACCAAGCAGGCTTTATTCTGTTAAATATAAGTAAAGGTATCCCCGCACACGTCTCGCGGCTTACATATTGATTTTTTGTGCCTCTAGCTAGCTCACAGATGGTACCGAATATTTCGTATGAATCTTGAACATGGTTTCACTTTCACGACTATGTGTTCATTACCAGACAATCGTACATCAATTACCGAAAAAAACTACTAATTTACCCACCTGAGCGTGTTCCGGTCATTAATATTATTTAGCGGCATTTTAAAAAACAAAACTTAAAACTTTCCGTTTTCAAATGTCACTATTTTTATCAAGCATTTGTAAGTAAATTGGACTTACCTTTTTTTTAACGAGTTCCTTTCTTTAATGGCAGTGGCAGCAAAGAGTCTGCATCACACCAGCGCTACCGGCAAACTGAATTCAAGGGCAAGCCTCTATTAGGCATTTTATCCACCACATCAAGCGAATTTAAACCTTACTCGCTAATATATAACTAACACATGGAAACATTTCTAAGACGGTGTGTGAATCGCGCTTTTTCAGCTAATATTCGACTTGAAGTTTGTATGATAAATGGTTTTTATTGTTAACGAATTAAATTGATAAACTGTCATGCACTTATCTATTATGCCTCAATAAACGGTTCGTAGACTGACTACATTGTTGGTATGCCCACGTTGTCTTAGTGAGGTGCCTTACATATAAACCGGCCAAGTGCGAGTCGAAGTCGCGCAAGGAGAGTTCCGTAGCAAAAAAAGACAAAAAACTACGTTTGTTGTATGGGATCTCCTCCTTATTTTAGGTTTCATTTGTTGTTAGAACGGCAACAAAAATACATCTGTTAAAATTTCAGCTCTCTAGTTATCACGGTTCTTGAGACACAGCCTCGTGACGGACAGACATACAGACAGACAGACAGACAGATGTAAAGTGAAGTCTCATGAATAGGGTCCCGTTTTTTACCCATTGGGTACGAAACCCTAAAACAAAGTTATAGGTATTATACCGGTGAGATAGTACACACATTTTTTACATTGTTGCGAGGATGGAGATTGATGAGTGTACTTATCAATTAACATTCAATCACGCCTACAAGTGTAGTAGTAGGTATCTCATACAGTACATAATTGTGCCAATCAAACGTACCTACGTCAAAATTTTATAAGATGTGGTACATGGTGATAAGACTGTCTGAGTAGTGACAGATACGCTTTTTCTTAATTTTTAAGGACTAAATACATATACTAAGGATTATTCCACTTTGTTCACCTGGGTGATATCACCTAGGTGAACAAAGTGGAATTGATTAGTCTACTTTGAATAAATCATTTCATATTCATTGTTTTAACCATATCACGACGGACAGGTTGTAACTTCTAGGTATCGACTCGTGTGCAAAGACGCATTAAATCATCGGTTTTATCCATTTCTTTTCTGTTTAAAAAAAAACCACGAAGGCTAAGGCGGAAGCTCCGCTCCGCTTCGCTCCTTCTAACCTAACCTATCCGAGTCGGATTCGAATCAATTCCACTTTGTTCACCTAGGTGATATCACTCAGGTGATTTATTTCCGAGGTGATCACTGTAGACGAATCAATTCCACTTTGTTCACCTAGGTGATATCACCCAGGTGAACAAAGTGGAATAACCCATAATTTACTAATACTATAAAATGGGAAGATATGTTTGTAATGGATAATCTCTGAAACTACAGAACCGATTTCAAAAAAATCTTTCGCCATTAGAAACCTAGATTACTCTGAAGTAACATCTGTAGGGTATTTATCATCACGCTGCTACCTAAGGGAGTAAGCATTAATAACTACTCCCTTAGGATCGGAAATATGCCATGTTCTGAAAGTAAATATTATTGACATATATTCGTGCGTAGTACTTATAGATCGATGGTATAAATATAATAAATAAATAAACCTTATATATAATAATGAATCGCAAAATGTGTTGGTAAGCGCATAACTTCAGAACGGGTAGACCGATTTCACTAATTCTTTTTTTGTTGTGTAAGGTATTGTCAGGAGAAGGTTCTTATGGAAGAAATAACATTGTATTCCCACGGGAACGGGAACTACGCGGGTGAAACCGCGTGACGTCCTCTAGTAATAAATAAAATTAAATCATTTCATTTATTTAATTTTTTTTATTTTATTTAGGTGTGGGATGCTACTTGTGTCTGTACAGTGGCCGCCAGTCACTTGGATCGCACTGTCCGTTCACCATCGGCGGCTGCAGAGGATGCAGCCGAAAGGAAAAGGCAGAAGTACGCTGCGATGGAGACCCATTATTTATTCACTCCCATCGCCGTGGAAACTATGGGATGCTGGGGCTCTGATGCCAAAAATATTATTAGCGAGCTGGGTCAAACGAGTGACTCCCACTCCAAATCGTTCCTAGTCCAAAGGCTGGCGATAGCCATTCAGCGTGGCAATGCGGTTAGCGTAATGGGCATCTTTACACCAGGAACAGTTAGGGGTGGGTTACTTGACTATGATCACGGATTCACGGTTGATATTTCTGATTGTATTTAGTAATAATTTATTATAGTACTTTATTGTGTAATTTTAATGTATAAATAATGTACTCTAAAATAAAATAATAATAATAATAAAATGTAATTCTATATATATAAAAATCAATGCCACTTTTCGTTGTAATTTTATAACTCAAGAACGGGCTCACCTATCCAAACCAAATCTTTAGGCTTTGTTCGGACTATTTAGTAGATGGTTTATGTAAAGTTAGCACAAAATCAGTCGAGCGGTTCTTCATTTATCACGCAAACGGAGTTGCGCGGGACAGCTAGTAAATTTATATAAATACTCTCACAACATGTCATATTACGTTTCATTATTGTAATACGGTTCTAAATGGGTTAAAAGGATTCGTAGTCGTAGGTGCAGGCGAAGCCGTGAGGCACAGCTAGTCTTTAAAATAAATAACATATAACTACATAAAACATTCTGATTCAAATACAATTTATTTAAAAATAGAAATGATTAAAGTTTATTTAACTAAGTAAGTACATACAATTATCACCAGATATCCGATATATCTGTTACACCACAACTTGGTATGGAAAATAAAACATTATCACCCAAAATACCTATCTAAAATAAGTATGTACCTACCATTGGAATTCACTACAAAAATAGGCCTTTGGAACCTTAAGCTCTAATAGTATATTAATAAAATGTTTAGGTATGTAGAGTCTTATATTTTCCATCCAAAAAAACTATTACAACCTAAGCAAAAAGACAAACCTAACCTTACTCTTAAAAGTAAGTTAAAAATATTTAACTTAAATAAATTTAACTGATTGAATACCTACGATTCTGAACTTCTGATAGCTCAGCTGGTCAAAAGTGTTACTGTGGGAGTTCATTTAAGTCCCGTCCAAGTTATATTTTTAACTTTAAATAGACGTAGATAGGTACCTAATAAGTACCTATCATAGTTTACTTTTAGACTTTGAACTTTCATGTATCACTGGAATTTCAATATCGTTCTTGACCACAGGATTCCTAGGCACGGAGATCAACAGAAAACCATCAGAGGTCAATCGAGAATTGATTTTATCAGTAAAACATCCTTCTGGAATTGTGAATCTTCTCATAAATTGTCTCGCAATAAAACCAAGGTCATCTTTTTTTTCTTCATGCTTTCCTTCGACCACAATACAACCATCAACTGTCTTTACTGACAGTTCCTGAGGTGTGTAATCTTTGACTTGTAAACAGATATCATATTTATCACGATCAGTTCTGACAGTGTTTTCTTGACTCCATGGAAAACTCTCGATCCAATCCAACGATTTCAACAAAGAATTATCTTCGAATATGCGAGGTTTAGATATTGTTGGTAACTGAAGCATTGCGAGAAACCGAAATTCTCCAAAATATCATGAATTAACACTAATTCTCACTACGTTTCACTACGATATTATTATTACTATACGCAACTGCGTGTCCTACTTTCATTGATTACTATCTTAAACCTGCTGTTGTCAAATAGTTCGTAAGTGTTAAGAATAGATGTCGCTTATTTCAAATACTAAATAAAATGATAGATAACTTTAATGAAGCTTGTCGAACTCTTGGCCTCTCTTGGCGTCATTCGATCATTCATAATCAATATTTAGTTACTTCATTAAATTAGGTTAGCAGTATTCGAAAATATTCGAGATACTTATTAGTGAGACTTCAATTATAAGAAAGTTAGGTACCTAGGTATAATTATGTATATCGCAACGCACACATTGAGATTTGCAAAAATGTTTGTAGCTATAGATAAAGATACTTAGATAATATATTATATTATACCTATACGTTGGTAAGCACGCTATTATCACTGACTTTATAATATACACAGTGACGCTGGTTCGTGGTTTTTAATTCTTTGTTAGGCTATTAGTAGATATTTATTTCATAAAATGTCAGAAAATAAAATAGCCATAGTAACTGGTGCTAATAAAGGTCTTGGATTTAGTATTGTGAAGCTACTTTGCAAAAAATATAACGGGAAAGTGTATTTAACATCAAGAGACGACAAGAGAGGAATAAAAGCATACGAGGAGCTCAAAAAAAAAGGTTTTAATCCTATTTATCAACAACTAGACGTAACTGATAACGAAAGTGTTAAAAGATTTATGAAAATAATCCAGGATAAGAATGAAAAAGTTGAAATATTATTCAACAATGCTGGTATTTATTTTATTAATTCACCAGAACCAAAAATTTATCAAGCTGAAGAAACCATACTTGTCAATGTGACTTCGCTAATAAATTTTACAGAGATGTTAATACCGTTTCTAAGTACTAATGCGAAAATCGTAAACATTACGAGCTCTTCCGGTCACTTATCCCGAATCCCTTCTCAAGAAATAAGAGATTTATTCAGTCCTCCGAACTTGACTTTATCAGAATTACAGAACATAGTTGAAATATATGTTGAAGATGTTAAAAGGGATGAAGAAATTCAAAAAGGCTGGGGTTCAAACCCGTATATTGTTTCTAAAGTGGCGGTGAATGCGTATACGTTTAATTTGCATCGAAGATTGTCACCAAAAGGTAAGATATTCTATTGGGTACAGAATGTTCCTGAAAACGCTAGAAATGCTTGAGCGTAGTTTTATAAGGCGAAAAAAAATTCAAGAAACCCCATTTATTGCCTTCTTGAATTCGTACGTGGTTTATTGAAGTGAAACTTCTTTATCGGCGTTGGAAAAAAATTTGCGTCACGTCACGTCACGTATTTTGGTTACGCGCCATCTTTGTTCTCTTCCCCACCACGGTGGATTCGAATTAAGAGTACTTTATCCAGGGATAGCATGTCATTTAAGGATTTTTGGACTTAGGGACTTTTGCACTTTTGCGCTTTTGCACTTTTGCACTTTTGCACTTTTGCACTTTTGCACTTTTGCACTTTTGCACTTTTGGACTTTTGGACTTTTGGACTTTTGGACTTTTGGACTTTTGGACTTTTGGACTTTTGGACTTTTGGACTTTTGGACTTTTGGACTTTTGGACTTTTGGACTTTTGGACTTTTGGACTTTTGGACTTTTGGACTTTTGGACTTTTGGACTTTTGGACTTTTGGACTTTTGGACTTTTGGACTTTTGGACTTTTGGACTTTTGGACTTTTGGACTTTTGGACTTTTGGACTTTTGGACTTTTGGACTTTTGGACTTTTGGACTTTTGGACTTTTGGACTTTTGGACTTTTGGACTTTTGGACTTTTGGACTTTTGGACTTTTGGACTTTTGGACTTTTGGACTTTTGGACTTTTGGACTTTTGGACTTTTGGACTTTTGGACTTTTGGACTTTTGGACTTTTGGACTTTTGGACTTTTGGACTTTTGGACTTTTGGACTTTTGGACTTTTGGACTTTTGGACTTTTGGACTTTTGGACTTTTGGACTTTTGGACTTTTGGACTTTTGGACTTTTGAACTTAGGGACTCAGGGACTTAGGGACTTAGGGACTTTGGGACTTTGGGACTTAGAGACTTAGGGACGTAGGGACTTAGGGACTCAGGGACTTAGGGACTTAGGGACTTTTAGACTTTGGTACTTTGGGACTTTGGAACTTTGGGACTTTATTTAGGGTGAGGTGAAAATTAAGTTTATGAAGAAGTTTCACTTCTTACGTGTGTACACTAAGTACACGCAAAACACTTAGTGTGTACACTAAGTACACTAAGTACACGCAAAACTAGTGTACACACGTAAGAAGTTTCACTTCTTACGTGTGTACACTAGTTTTTGATACACGAGTAGCTCAGAAACGGATTTACCGATACGGGAACTTGATACGGCATATTTATCAACTATAGCAATTCCGCTTGGCCATAGGTCAACCGATTCAACCGAAAGTCATATAAGGGGGCGTTCATATGATGTTATGTTTTACAACTGTCAATGGCTTAGTTTTCCTTCCCGTCGCCTTCGTTTTAACAAAATGGCTTGAAGGTTTGTTGTTGTCTTATGTGGTTTCTTCTCCTTCCTTTCCTCTGTCTTCAAAACACGTGATAAAAGACGTTTCACCAGTAAATTACCGTCCATTTGCGGCTTGCAGTTTTAATGAATCTGATAATGGGAGCTTCTTTTTTAGACCATAGATTAAATAATAGGTTAGACGTCAAGCAGGAGACACGTCACAGAAATGAATGGACGCGCACGCAATTCAGTTTGACATTAATTGTAGTGTCATGTCCATAGATTTAGAATGTACAAGATGAACAGTGTCAAACTGAAGACGAGACCAAAAATGAAAGATCTATGTGTGGGTTAAATAGTGTTGTTGAATGGTCACACCTATGTTATCGATAAAAGTATCTGTATAAATAGATGGAATGGAAATGAAACTTCTAAGCACACAAAGTGCTTAGAAGTTTCATCTCCAACTTCTTGTTTTGGGGAATAAATTGTTAATTTGAATGTAATCGACTATGAAAAAGTAAAAATGGGATTATATGGGGTAACTCGTAATATTAGAAATTCTGTAGTGATTTTACGAATTTTGATTCAGTGTGTGAATGTGAAAATACACTTTTAACATGTAATTTATGGCATCGTACATTGCATTGTTGCCGTACATATATATTTTGCCAATTGAATTTGAAATTTTACTAAAAATCCAACTCTTATCGTAATACTAAACCTAGAAACTCATTTATTATTGAACCCTAGTAACAATAAAAGATATTACTCGTAGACTTTTTTAAATATATTAACCTCGCCAAATTGACGTCGCCACTGATGGAAACTAATGGAAAGCCGTGGCGCATCTAGCGAATGGGGGTCATGCTTACAGCACACAAGACTTCTGACAGTAGTCCTCAAGTTACTATGATGGCGGCCCTATGATGTGCCTCTTCACGCTTCGCTTGTAGAACCCGGGATTGTAAAATGAGGGAAACACATGTGCGGGCAGATCGTTCCAGGATTTTGTAGTTCGACAGAGGAACGATCTTTTGAAACGCTCAGTTCTGGCGAAGATTCTCTCCGCTATATATGAGTGGCACCTCTGCCCGACGTGTTGTTCGAAATCGGAAAGGAGATGGTGGGATCAGGTTGAAGAGCTCTTCAGAACATTCGCCGTAATACATTCAGTAGAAGGCAGCCAAGGACGCTATGGTTCTTTGCTGCGCTAACGGCTCGAGGCTTACCGTCATCTTAGGACAACCTATAATTGAAATCGGATAACACGTCTCTGCATAGCGCCAAGCGCGTCCAGTAAGTACCTCGCACAGTCATCCCAAAGGTGAGAACAGTATTCGACGCAGAGGCTAATCTGCGCCTTGCACAGCAAACATCCCGGTGTGGCGTGGAGTACCTTAAGTGAAGTAAAATTATAAAAATTCAACTCAAAATGGATCACAAATTTTGGAAATATTATATTAAAATAGGCACAAAACCCTAAAAAAAAGGTTAAATAACACAGTTCGAGTAAAAATCAATCATATTTATAGTAAATTAAATCCAGATAAGTTTGTTTGCAGCAATGCCACTATAATGAACTATCGACATCCTTATCGATACCTACCCACGACTATTTTACTGTAAACAGCCCTTTCTATTTCTGCCTTATATATCCTCCAAAAATGCATTTACACATTAAATATTGTGTTATGTATGAAGGAAAATGCATAATCTACGTTATGTCACATGTCACATCATATACATTTTACATCCAATTTGGCAAAATATGTACGTCAAAAATGGAATGAACGAAGTCACAAATGACCTGTTAAACGAGTCTTTCTTCGTATAATAGCGTTTTGTAATATCCTATTCACACACTAAACACGACAATATTGTTGAAAATATAAAATTTTCTATTTTAATCGTAAGATCACTACAGATTACTGGATATTATGAATAACATAGAGCCGCCATAGGATCCCAGCGGGCTCAGCGATTCAAAATACTGACATATGAGTACACAATTTGCTTTCTCTTTTCCTCTCGAGCTAAGTGCTATGGATAATGAGGTCTTGCTCGCACGCTTTGTATATCTATTGAGAGTAGCGAAAAATTCTAAATCTATGGTCATGTCCATTCATTACATTACTAACTAGTATTGTATTCTCTTTGTTACTAACGACGACCAGTATGTCGCGTGGCAATGAAGTTGCTGAATGCCACTGAATAGGTGTTTATTAATATTGTACTTGAATATACCTATTGATGGTCCTTGGTGGAACTTGTGGGACATATTGGACAACGCCACTTGAAATACTGTTGGAAAAGCAGCAGGCAGGGACTAGGGTTATACATTAAAATACCAGAAATCAAAATGCCTTTACTTAAAATGCATTAGACCAAAATACCCGAATTCGAAATACCTTAACATTCAAAATACCTTATTTCGGTACACCTTACCGTAAAATGTCTAAATTTAAAATACAAATAATTATTATATCGGAATTCAAAATACAAATTTTCAAATATCCTTAAATAAAATACAATGTGTCACTGTCACTCACACGTTTTGTTATTTGTCTTTAACTTATTTACACCCCCCCCCCCCTAAGTTGAAGCCGCAGTTGTAGCCGTAGGTCTGTTGGTCCTTGGGTATCCTCCTGAGGGCTTACCCGGGGCTCCCAACTGTAGGCTGTTATGTAGGATACGTGTGGTTTTTAGTCGGTAGGAGTCCGGCATAGTTTCTGTTGGTCATCATTCGACTGCCTCTGTGGCGCAGTTGGCAGTGGTACCGCCTGCGGCGCTGGAGATCGTGGGTTCGATTCCCATCCGTGGTCTGATACCCATAACACAAGCAGGTTATTCCTAGCTTACTTTGGGATCAGATAGCGTTGTGTGAAATGTCCGTGAATATTTATTTATTTATTTATAGTATCCATGTAGGATTTACCTCATGTTAAAACACTTTGATTCAGAGTTACAAAAGTACTACAGTGGGCTAACGAAAATCAAAAAAAAAAACCGTTCATCCGACCATTCACAGATATATAGCATCCATGTAGGATTTAAATCATGTTAAAAAAAAAGGTATTTTGTGTTTGAATTTGAACATTTTAAGATAAGGTATTTGATAAATTTATTTTGTGGGTTTCGGCTATTCGACCGTAAGGCATTTTAAATATTTCGATTTCGGGTATTTTGGGCTACGATATTTTGAGTTAAGGCATTATAATTTCTGGTATTGTGACGGTATACCTACCAGGGACTAGATGTACCTAGTTCTGGGGTCATCCTTCCGAAGGCTTACCCGGGTCTCTCATCCGTAGGCATTAGGTGAGAAACGTGTGGCTTTTAGTCGGTAGGAGTCCGGCATAGCATCCATGTAGGATAGGACATTAAAAAAGAAAAGGGACTGGATGCGGAAGACGCAGGAACGTCTGTTGTGGCGCAAACTGCCAGAGCAGTGCATTGCTATTATAGGCTGATTTGATGAATTGCACTGTTCCACAATATTTATCTATACCTAAACCTGAACAGTTTCGCCTCTCGGAATTCTCAAAGGTTACTTAGATGAGTAGGTAGTCATGCCGCGAGGCGAAACCGGTCAGGTTTATAAATAATCTAGCTCACCCGACAAACTTTATGACAACTCGGAAACATTGCAACCTGAACTTCCAAAAACGTATCACAACCAAATTCAGTCAAATCAGTCCAACAATTCATTTTTAAATTTAAAAGAAGTAGGAATTTTGTGGAAGAGTTGGCTATAATAAAAATCATGTGATTTACCATTTATGATACCACTGGCTGACCCTGCAGGTCACATAAGGTGTATGAACGGAGAAGTATTTCTTCATCAGACCCATCAAGCAGCGTGTGAAACTGCCCTGTTTGCTTAATCATAACAGAGCTTACCTAATGATTAAGTCTATTCTAAAACAATTCAGTCCACGCCTTCGGCGCGAACTGAATTGTTTAACATAGTTTAATCATTGAGCTCTTTTATGATTAAGCCAATACGCCAGTTTAGATTTACCCATTGTTAGATTCATATAATAAGTCTACGAGTATGTACGATTCTTTGAACTGATATAACTTTTTTATTTATAAACCGATTGACATGAAATAAACACTAAATGCTAAGTGGAGCAAACCTCTATACAATAAAGAAAACCGCATTGCAATCGTTTTAGCGGTTACTGAGATTAGCGTGCACAAACGTACAGACAAACAGATATACAGACAAACAGACAAAAATTCTAAAAATCACTGATTTGGGTTATATTGCATTCATAAAGTCCCCCTATAATATTTTTTCTCATTTATCTTTCATGTACAGACAGCGACCTGTTACGATTTTATTATACCTATGTATTGATACTGATTGATATTGATATTGATGATATTGATTGATATCGTCTATTTATTTTCGTTCCTATCCCCAGGTATAACAGTCACCTGCGTGCATCCCGGCTATGTAATATCAGACATGACCTTCGGTAATGGCAACATAAACCCAGAAGACGCGGCCATTTTACCAGTTACAGTGGCTTTGGAAGGAACAGTCCGTGGACGGTTTGTGTGGCATAATGGCCAAGACGTGCAGTGGGATGGTGCAGACCCGCGAGGTTATATCGATGGTAAAGATGTATGAGTTTGGAAGGCGTTCGAGGTGTAGTGTAATTCAAGGCTACCTACTGCTGGGTATTACCGGACATATAATATTCCTAACCTTCGGTAGCTAGTTCTACAAGAAATGCGCAATAAATTATTATAGGAAAGTATAAGTCCTGGTAGAAAAAATCCTCCTTGGTAACTTAACTTTAACATTATTCCTTCACAAACGGCTTGTGAAGAAACAATGTTCAATTTTTCTTCCGAAAACAAATAATAATAAATATATCTAGTAAATTGTTTTTTCGGAACTGCATATCGTGTTTCTTTTTTCCTTTTTTGTTTGGTATATTTCGAAAACTTGTAGCTTGTAGGAAGAATGTGTTGAATGCAGAGAACCTAAATAACCTTAAGGAACCTTGTAGTTCTGGTTTTAATTTAATACGTTCGTGTTCGGCATGAAATTCATGGGGATTTTTATAGATTTAGGATTTCTCGCTACATTCTAAATCTATGGGGATTTCCATGCGTAAAAAAAGCAAGTCGCTCGGACTTGCAACCGTTAGAGCATGAAAGAGTAACAAACATCCACACACCCAAACTCACAAACTTTCACATTAATAATATTAGTATCTAAGATTTGTTGCTATAGCGCCAATAGATCGAAAATGTAAGTATCTAAGTAGATATTAAAGTAAACGATATATTTACCATATATAGGTATTATTGTTTCCGATATTTCGGCACTGATGCAAGCGCCATGGTCACAGGCGAACTAAAGTACTGCCGGTTAACAGTGAAAAGTAAAAGTTAGCACATATTATCGACTACCCACCTTTGCAATCGTTTATTACGCATTACACCACTACCACTGGTCCCACTTTAGATTTCACAAAGTCGGTCTCGATCACATTCACGACATATAACGCTTACAATCTACTCGCGGTTTGGCGTGGATATGGCGTTTATTCTTCTGCAAATGTTTATACTTTGTGGAGTTTTAAGACAAGTACCCTCTCATCGTCTCGTAAGTCGTGGAGTGCACAGCGTTAACCAGCAGTCATGTTCGACTGCGCTGAATAGGTAAGTGCAACCTCAGCCTCGTCACCTGGTATCCTATTCCGTCGACCTCCTCAATCGTGCCAATCACTTTTTCGTAAGGAGTACGCTAGTGTGGGGGCAAAGTTTGTACTTTGCCCCCACACTAGCGTTCAGCACTAGCGTTCAGCACAGCATTCAGCACACACTGAAAAAAGGCTTGTGCCTTTTTTCAGTGTGTGCTGAATGCTGTGCTGACCGAGTCAGCGAGCACTTTGTCAGAAAGATTGATCACTGTCCGTGAGCTGACGTTGTACGGGATAAATGTTTTCTGTTTGTATTTATGACACTTACATGACTTTCAAAGCACCTTCCCTCGAACGTTGTGCCTGTACCTAAGTAGGTACGTAATCCGGTCACACTCATCAAAATCACTCTTTGACAACACCATACTGCACTCAATGCGAATATTGATTATCTCACAATAACTTTTGCCTATTTTATAGCTTGTGTTACTAATTAGTTGACGCAACAATTTTACACTTTACAGAAAGAATAACGATTCACTAAAATATTCACTCTTTTTCTGCGCGCATTCTCCAATAGTTTTATTAATTTTAAAATAACGCCCGTACCGGTGTGAGATATATAGGTATTTAAACTTTCATGATCACTAACATTAGTATTAGAGTTAACGGGATATTCACCAATTATTATTGTTTCTGATATTTCGGCACTGTTGTAAGCGCCATGATCACGGAAGTACTGAAGTCCTACGGGCGGTAAAAATTGAAAGTCTTGAACACATTATATCCATCTACCCTCCTTCACAGTTGTTTATTACATACCTACTTTTTACGGATCTGTATTTGTTTAGTCGATTTTCATTGGTTTATGGATCTTGTTACAGTCGCGACTTTCTGCATTGTTTTTGTACGACCATTAGATGTTCTGCGATAAAAGTATTTTTAACGGACTTCAAAGTTTTTCAATTCGACCGTATATAATATTTAAATAGTTGAAGGCAGTTTTAAAAACTTGCCGGGGGCTTGAAAACTTACGTAGCCGGTAAACACAACGAACACAACCTACGTTTATTTTAACACACAGTTACACAGGCCAAAATGCCAGTAATTAAATGTGGAATACAATGCATAAAGCACAACTCACTCTACTCACCCCTTTGGGGATAAAGTATACGTTACCACAGAAAATAGGTAGCATTCTTTTTTTTTTTTAAGTGAGGGAAAATTATCATAGGATGTTATGCCGGACTCTTACCGACTAAAAAACCTCACGTAACGCCCAACAGCCTGTGGTTGGGAGCCCCGGGTAAGCACTCGGAAGGATGTCCCGGGACGAAGGATGTCCCGGGACAAAATAGGTAGCATACCAATTTTTTAGACGTTCTACCACCGGTGGCATAAACCAGGAGCCAGGTGTACCTACAACGGATCAAAACTCGTACGGTACTTGAATAGCAGTGTTGAAATTAAGCGTAGCGTCGGGAGGAAGACCATTTCGCGAACTTACCAATTTATATTTCAATATTACCTTGCTTGTAGTCACCAGGCAGCGTTTGGTCTTGATAAAATGTTTGTTTCTATGCCATTTCATTTCTGGGGGGGCAGGGGACTTAACTGCTGTCAAAAGGGCCAGGGAGTCCAGTGATGAGAAGGCCGACGAATCATCCAAGAGACCGAACCTGAACAAATCGTTCAGGGACGCTCTCAACGGATGCAGGATGGCGATCATCACTGATAACTTCCCGGCTTCACAAGTCACCACTGATGACGTCGGACCGATTGTCAGCGCCCTCTGGCAGATGATGGTCGGTCACCCGGATCCTCTGCCTCGATTCAACATCGGGTCAGTCAGCGCGGGAGCACTCCACGTATTCTGCGAGGATCAGAGGTCGGCAGACTGGCTTGCCGGGATCGATGGGAGGAGTATCGGCAGCCTTACCCTTAAAGTGGTCAACGCCAAAGATCTTCCCAAACCGGTGAAGATGGCGTGGAAATCGAAGAACGTCTGGATCACAGATCTGCCCAGCGTTCTTTCGATGTTACAGCGCCTAAACCCCGAACTGAAGACGGGAGACTGGAAGGTGGTGGACACAATTGTGGAGGCGGCCAGTGTCAGGAGGATTGTCCTGATGGACAGGACATCGGCAGACTATAAAATCCAAGGACTACTGCCTCTACGCTGGCGTCGATAAAGGCTACTTCAAACTCCTTGAAGACAGCGATGACAAGGTCGGCGCCAGTGGGGGGGCAGGAGTTCCACCACTTGCTCCACAGATGCTGCTCGGCGACGCGGGGTCACACCAGGACACCATCGGGGGCTACCCAGTCCCTTCACCGGCCACTTCTCATCGCACCGATGATGTGTTGGGCGATTTGGACGACCTCAACCTGTCGTCTCCACTCTCGCAGACGGAGACTATGGAGGAGGCTGTAGACGCAGGCGACAGTCACTAGACTGCCGATACCCCCCATTTGCAAAGAACAAAAAATGGCGGGACTAAGGTGTGTACAAATTAACTTACATCACTGTAAAGCGGCGATGTCCCTCTTGGGACGTCACCTTAAAGGACATCAATTCGATATTGCCTTGATACAGGACCCTTATATAAGCTCTGCGGGTGTTGTCTCAGGTAGAGAGGGATCTATTTTCCACTGTACTAATGAGGGTGTGAGGGCGTGCGTATATGTCAGAAATGGCATAGACGCTATGCCCTTACACGATCTTTGTTCCAGGGACCTTACAGCAGTCAAGGTCTATACGGGGGCAGGGCGAAGACGGAGGGCAGTTGTGCTGGCCTCTGTGTACCTCGCCTACCCAAAGATAGAAAGACCCACTAACATGAGGGAGATGAAGGAACTTGTCGAGTTCTGCGGCCGGGAGAACCTGGAGTTAGTGATGGGCTGCGATGCGAATGCCCACCACATCACCTGGGGGAGCTCGGACATCAATGATAGAGGGGAGGAACTTTTCGAATATTTGGTAAGCTCTTCACTTCATACACTAAATAAAGGCAATGCTCCCACCTTTGTGGATGCTAGGCGTTCGGAAGTTATTGATGTAACTATAGCTACTAATAATACTTATAAGAGAATTACTAACTGGCGAGTGTCTGACGAAGCTAGTGGTTCTGATCACAGGTATATCTGTTTTAGATACGATACAGAGGACTCCATTCCAGGGGTACGGAGAAGAAATCCCAGGAACACTAACTGGGAGGCGTACACTAAGGAACTAAAAAACGAGTTAGAATCAGTTAAAGGTAAATTGAACTCTACGGTTGACATTGAACTTGAGGCTGAGCGGGTTGACAGAGCCATTAAAACGGCATGGTACACAAACTGCCCAGAGAAAGAAGCGAAAGGAACTAAGGTTCCGTGGTGGACGCCAGATTTAGAAAAGAAAAGACAGGCAATTCGCCGCATCTTCAACGACGCTAAGTCCAAGAGATGTTTTAAAGAGTACTCCCGAGCGCTTACCGAGTACAATCTGGCAGTTCGCAAGGAACGAAGGAAATCATGGCAATCTCACTGCCAGGACATCAATACTGTTCCTGAAAGTTCAAGATTGGTAAAGGCTATGTCTGTGAGTAGAAGTAATACCCTTAATGCAGTTAGAACCCATGAAGGGAGACTAACTGAATCTGGTAAAGAAACCCTAAAGATCATGATGAAAACACATTTTCCGGACTGTAAGATTCATGATAATTCTGGCACAGATGATCCCATGCCCGTAGAAGAGCAAAACATGCGAACTACGAAAGCAGACTGGGATGTTGCAAAGAAGGTAGTAGAAGAAAGAAAACTCAGTTGGGTATTGAAAAACTTTCAACCATATAAATCACCAGGTCCGGACGGCATATACCCGATACTACTACAAAAAGGTCTTCCTATACTAGGCCCGCACTTGATGCGGCTTTTTAAGGCCTGCATAGCCTTTGGATTCATTCCAAAGATATGGAGGGAAGTGAAGGTAACTTACATTCCGAAACCAGGGAAGGATAGCTATGAAGAGGCAAAGTCGTTTCGTCCGATAAGTCTCTCGTCTTTCTTATTGAAAACCCTGGAGAAATTGGTAGATCAATACATAAGGGATGGGCCTCTCACAAAGAAACCATTTCATAAGCTACAATGTGCCTACCAAACCGGAAAATCAACCGAAACTGCGTTGCACCATGTAGTCGAGAGAGCAGAGAATGCTATTGATGGTCAAGAGATTTGTGCGGCTGCGTTTCTGGACATTGAGGGAGCATTTGACCGCACAACATTCGAATCGATTATGAAAGCCGCAAAAGAACACGGCATTGACCCCACCCTCTGCAAATGGATTGACTTCATGCTGAGGGGCAGGAGAGTAAGGTCATCTCTATTAGGAGATGAAATTCACGCCACAACGACCAAGGGATGCCCTCAAGGAGGGGTATTGTCCCCCACACTGTGATGTCTGGTAGCAGACTCCCTCCTAACCAAACTGAATAGAGGGGCATGCTTCGCTGTGGGATATGCAGATGACATAGTTGTCATGATCAATGGCAGATTTCCGGAAATTGTCTCGGAACTTCTGCAACAGGCTTTGAAGGATGTGGAGGAATGGTGTGCTGAAAATCATCTAACCATAAATCCCAGCAAAACTACAATTCTTCCTTTTACAAGAAAGAAGAGGTTGAGCAAATTAAAGAAATTGCTTTTATTTGACACAGAGTTAGAATGGTCCACCAACGTGAAATACCTTGGTATGACCTTAGACAAGGAGCTCACATGGAATCTGCATGCCAAGAAGGTGACAGAAAAAGCCATGAGAGCCTTCAATATGTGTAGATCGGCGTATGGCAAAACCTGGGGCCTGAAGCCCAAGGTACTGTACTTCATTTACACCACTATGGTTCGCCCAATTTTAAGCTACGGCAGTGTTGTATGGTGGACAAGAACCAAACTAACATCGTGCGTGGAAGAATTGGGAAAACTACAGAGGATGGCCACTATGGCTATCACAGGAGCGTTTAAGTCCACGCCTACAAAGGCGTTAGATATAATACTAAACTTAACCCCTCTTCACATCTTCATACAACAGGAGGCAATCAAAACCTTATACAGACTAAAAACGGCAGGCGTTTTTAACTGCAATAGGCCAACAACGCGGCATACAAAAATGGAGCTTAATGATGAGATTCAAAGGAAGATGCATATGATTAGCGACGCTATGCCGTGCATAAAAATCTTCAAAAGAAGCTTCAAAATACATGTCCCCACAAGGGAAGACTGGAAGCAGGAACTGCGCTCACCAGATGCAGACTGCCTCATCTGGTACACAGACGGTTCAAAAACGGAATCTGGTACAGGAGCAGGTATTTACTCAGAATCTTCACAACTTTGGAGCAGCCTGGGTCAGTACACCACGGTCTTCCAGGCCGAGATGTATGCCATCATAGCATGCGCAGAGGAAAATCTGAAAAGGAGTGTAGAGAACAAGACCATCTACATTCTTAGCGACAGTCAAGCGTCACTAAAGGCCTTAAATTCCTACAAGGTCAACTCAAAACTTGTCCTGAATGCGGTGAAAACCCTAAACAAGCTGGGCCGCAGGAACAAGCTGCGACTGCTCTGGGTCCCAGGCCATGTAGGAATAAAAGGAAATGAGAAGGCCGATGAGCTAGCTAGGAGAGGATCGGCAAATGCCATGCTTGGACCTGAACCATGTATGGGCCTACCAGCATGTACATTCATAAAGGCCGCTAAGGATTACGCTGATAATAAACACATGCAAGAGTGGGATATCAGTCAAGGGTTACTACATTCGAAGAAATTCATAAGTAGCAGAACCAATGAGGCTTCTAAATTTATATTGAATAATGGAAGAAGCAAAGCTCGAGCTGTGGTTGGTGCCCTTACAGGGCATTACGGAACCAACGACATGCTTTTTAAAATGAAGATCACTTCAAATAACGACTGCAGAGCCTGCGGTGATGTCAAGGAAACTATGGAGCACATCCTGTGCGAATGCGACGTCTTAGCAGCGAAGCGTATGAGCCTCCTTGGGAATGCATATCCCAAACCGGAAGAATACAGGTTTCTTCCTCTTAGTGGGATCACCGCGTTAATAGACCACTTCTTCAAAGAGTAAGAAACATTAAGGTAGGGGCTAACACAAAAGATCCCACTGGGTCGAAGTGTTGCTGACTTCGTCAGCCCCCGATGTAAGATAAGATAAGAATGCCATTTCATGGAATGAAGTGCATCGCTTGTTTATTCAAATAACTTAAATTTTTACTTTGAGACAGCGTTGCGACACAAACAATACAAAACATAATATTCTAATTTATTATCTAATTAGAATATTGTTTTGTATTGTCTGTGCGTGCCCAAACATCGGTCTACGTTTAGTAACAACTTAACGTAGATCCATGTCTGGGCACACATTTTGCCCTAGCAAGAACCTTTCTGTATCTGTGGTTAGAATGCATTTTGGATCAATCTAGCCACTGTCCTTGGTCAGATCAATCTAACCCGTTTTTGTCCAAAAAAGACATAACTTTTTGTCAAAAACAAAAACTAATTGTAAATTCGAAACCAAAAATATTTGAACATGGTTAACAACGGTCATGCTTCGAAGGGAATGTCTTTAACAATGCTATCTAACCACGGATACAGAACCGCAAGAACGAAAGATTATGTTTTACTATTTCCAGCCATATTCCCACGCACAGAAGGTTGATATTCAATTGTCAACTTCAGCTTACCTTACCATGTTTTTTGACTAATGATATGACATGTATATCTTGTATGAATTATGATGAATAGAGCGATGTTTTGTTAAAAGAAGCTGCATCTTGAATTAGTCACGCTTGCGCATTATGAAAAACCATTCGTTCAATTGTCAGTCAGCAGTTCAACAGCAACATGCAGTGAATGAGTGAGAAGGATGTCATTAAAAGAGTGAATGTAATAATCTTTGCTTTTAATTATGATCTTCTTGACGGTTAATGGCTCAATAAGGTACAAAATGGAACAGCGGATTATTGGCATCTCATTTTAATATAGAAAAAATATAATCTGTCGCAATAGGGATACGATTGAAAATAAATATATAATAGTGTAACGAAAATACGTACATCGGCCGCAAAGAAACGAAGTAAAGAAATAAAGAATAGAAATACAATAACCAACAGACAACAGGCGGGACAGATCCGAACGTAAAATAATAAATAAATAAATCAAACTTTAAATAAAACAAATAGGTTAATTTATTTTACAAATTCCTTTGTTATCATATTTCTTTCGTTAAAATATGCTCTTTCTTAATACAAAGATTTATCGATCACATCACCAACGGAAAGAAACAATAGTATTACTGAATAGAAAATATAATATCCGTTCTGAGACAGCGGTCGAAATTGCACAGTAGGTTTCGTCCCGATTTACTTAGCGTCGATGCATTCTGCGGGGTGTTGGGGGGGCTTGGCGGGGGCAAAGCCCGGCGGCAGGGGCATGCCTCCGTAAGCCGCACCCCAGCGCTTAGGGCCGCCCCAGCCTTGTGGTCCGTTCGGCTGAACCCCCATTTGGTTGAACCGCGCGAACAATTCCTGCTGTTGTTGACTTAAAATAGCCGCGTTATTATTGCTGACGCCCATATTTTTGCCGAAGTTCACGGATGTGGACATTATAGCTGGGTCCATTTGAGTCCAATCTGAGTACACAGCGTTGTTTGAATTGTAACCTGGAATTGAATTTAAAATTGGGTTAAATACAATATTATCTTCCGACTTACACTACCTCAGTGTTGTTTATCGGCGGATATCGGTACAAATTTTGAAATTACGAGTACGTTAATAAGTAGATCCTATAACGCAAAATTATATTAGCGTCCCAAACCATTTTTGGGAGTCCTGGGACATCCTTCCGAGGGCTTACCCGGGGCTCCCAACCATAGGCTGTTGGGCCTTACGTAAGGTTTTTTAGTCGGTAGGAGTCCGGCATAGCATCCATGATGGATTTTTCCTCACGTCAAAAAAAAATAAAAAAGAGTTCCAAACCATTTATTGTTACTTTTACGTGATTCTTTACTTTCATAAACAGAACATCTAACAGAGGTAGACAAAATGTAACATTTCTTCTCCTAATGGCTTGCTCACACTGGACTAGTTATGCGTTCCGAGCGACTGGTTATTAACTTCTATATCTCGTCCTGTGATCTCTATACTCTGTGAAATATAGCTTGATCTTGAACGTAAACAAAATTGGCTTTTTTTCAAACACATAAAGTTGTTATTTACAGTTTGCACCTCTGTGTTCTCACTCTCTGCATGTCAACCGCAAAAGCTTTATGCCGTTGACATAAAAGTCTATTTTTCTTTACGTTTGTAGAACTGTCACAGATATCAAACTATATTTTACAGATTATAGGTAGACCACCGCCTTCAGGCCATCTGACCACAAAATTTTCACCAACAGTGCAGTGGTGAGTTGGTAATCCTCTTTTCCAACTGACCACTTGTGATTGAAAACACTAAAGTCGAATTTTTAATTAGACGAAGTAAATTGACAGCAACTAATTAGTACTCTCATAACACCTACTCGTGGTGCAATTGTCTCATTTTGTCACTGGTGATAAAATGGTAATTGTTTTGTTCCGATTGACCACCAATGATGGGATTTAGTGACCGGACGGTCGGGAGAGAATTTTTGTAATACATTCTGCTTGCCTCTACATATATAAAAAAAATATATATAAATATTCACGGACATTTCACACAACGCTATCTGATCCCAAAGTAAGCTAGGAATAACCTGCTTGTGTTATGGGTATCAGACCACGGATATTAATACTTATATACTTTTAAATACATACATATTATACATAGAAACACCCAGACTCTGGAAACAAACATTTATGGGTCACACAAATATTTGTCGCCGGTGGGAATCGAACCCACGACCTCCAGCGCCGCAGGCGGTATCACTACCGACTGCGCCACAGAGGCGTATAATATACTATACACAACAAGCTATGCAAGGTGGTGTACTGTACCTTGGTGGGCCTGGTGGTGTGTCTGCTGGTGCGCACGCGGCACGCCCACTCCGAACGTGTTCATGTGGGCGAAGCCGGGGGGCGCCAGCCGGGACCTGCGGACTCGCTCCATATTGTCTCTGCAAATGGAAGTAACTTTCGTGAGTAATATATTTTATTAATCTTTTACATAGGGAAATAGTATTTTGTATGAAGATCAACGAGTTGAAATCCTCATAGATGTTGTGTCGAACTCGACCCGACAAAAAACCACACGGTTCCTTCCTATCCGTATACATAATTCCTCGAAAGAATGTCTCGACATTCCCGACAGACTTAAGCTACTTGCTTCGTGGGGAGAACGTGCTTGAAACTCTTACGTCACGACGCCGACGCCTTGATTATTTAATCAAATGTGTACTTGAAAGGAACACAGCGACGAGCTTACATAACACGACCACCATTAAAGGGATATCTTTATATGATTACTCGACACATGACTGTGTCATACGTTGCGAGGGGAAATCGTATTCTTAGACTCATACAAAAGCGATTAGCTGTCACAACTACGACCTAAACCAGATAATTTGAGATATAAATTCATATAGGTACTTACCCGCTAGGAACTGTGTTTTGCATCATTTCTGTTTCCATGAGTTCCGCAAAAGCCTTCTGTGTTTCTTTGAATGGATCAAAATCTAAATCATCATCACCGTCGCCAGCTGCTCTACCCCCATTTCCTTCGTTCACACGGAGATTGTTCATTCTGAAACAAAATTTACACGATAAGTAGAGACGTGTGGATGTGTCACACCGTGTCCTTATGGTTAGGATTGCAGAATACTTGGTGATACATGATGCACTTTATATTAAACCTTCTACTTTATTCCATAACTAGTAACTACAAATTAAATATCCCGACTGATTTCGGACCGATCAGTGTGTTCGCGGGTGAGTGATCGAAAGACAGTGAACGGATGAGTGATTGAAAGAGTGAACGGGTGCGTGAGCGCAAGACAGTGAGTGGGTGAATGAGCGAACGATAGTGAGCGTGTGAGTGAGCAATTGGCAGTGAGCGGGTGAGTGAGTGATTAGGTGAGTAAGTGAGCGAAAGATAGGGAGCCGGTGGATGAGTGAACGGGTGAGTGGGTGGTGGCAGTGAGCGTGTGAGTGAGCCAATGACAGTGAGCGGATGAGTAAAAGTGAGTGGATGAGTGTGAATGAGCGAACGATAGTGAGCGGGTGAGTGATTGGGGGGGGGGGGGGAGTGAACGACAGTGAACGGGTGAGTGGGTGGTGACAGTTAGCGTGTGAGTGAGCATTGGCAATGAGCGAGTGAGCGAACGACATTGAGCGTGTGATTTAACAATCGACAGTGAACGTGTGATTTAGCAATCGACAGTGAGAAAGTGAGCAGGATAGTGAGCGTACGATAGTGAGCGGGTGAGTGGGCGGGTGACAGTGAGCGGGTGAGTGAAAGTTAGCGAGTGAAAGTTAGCGAGTGAAAGTTAGCGGTTGAGTGAGTGAGCGGGTGAATGAGCTAACGACAGTGAGCGGGTGAGTCATGGAGTGAAAGTGAGCAGATGAGGTAGTCAATTACAGTAAGCAGGTGAGTGAGTGTGAGAGTGAGCAAGTTATAGTAAGCCAGTGAGTGTGCAAGTGAAAATGACGGGTGAAGGAGCGAGTAAGAGAGTTTACGTGAGTGTGTTGGTGTGTACCTCTGCTTGTGCTCCATCTCCAGCCGCTCTGCGCTGAGCATGTTCTGCGGGTAGTGGTGGTGGCGCGGCTCGTGGAAGCGCCGCTCGTCCGTGTGTAGCATCTGCCGCATCTGCTGCGCTTGCCTGAAGTCCGTGAAGAACTTGTCCATGTTCTCCGCTAGATACCGCCCTTCGCTCTGTCAATGATAAACTTCATGTTATTATCTTTTCGTTCTGTCTCTGTGTTGACAGATATTGAGAGGAAACTATGAAAGACGCCAGCTGTATACCTTTCTACTCAAAATAAACGATCAAGATGTTCGGGGTCTAGGTCTTTGTAGGACTTTCCCAACCAGTCTCTCATTACTGTGACTCCTATTATCATGGATCTACATAAATTATTAAGACCATATTTATAGTCGAGAAGTGAGTCGCGATCATGTGTGTTAAAGCCTGTCAGAGGAAGCGATATCACGGAGTGATGTGGTAAAGGCAATGTCTCTTGACATCGCCAAGGCTTTCTAAACCTTGCCCTGAATGCCTGCGTCAGGTAGACGCTCATTTATCACGAAGTGCCTCCCTACCTCCTTCGTATTATTGGATCTTATCCGCCGGAGCAAGCTGGAGCTTACCCTAGCTGGCTAGGAAAAAGGAGGCGAAGAATATAGTGTGGTATTCCCCAGGGATAGTTTCTAGGACCTCTATTGTGGAACATTTGCTACGATTGAGTGGTACGCAGTCCGTTGCCCAGAGGTCTCGGTCAGGTCTTAACCAGTCTGTCGGGGATCCGGGGACATTCTTACAAGGAGTTACAAGGGGCGCCCAGCAAAGGATGGATAGGTCGAAACCCTTGTGGTTTTAGGCAGTTCGAGTCTGGCGTGACATCAATGGGAATTTTCAGATATAAAGAACAAAAAGGGTACTTGTATAAGAATGTTAAGTGTTTGTACAGGGCGGAAACTCCATACAAATGATTTGTTTTTAATTCTGCCACTTACACTAAATACCTGTTATGTTTATACAGAGCTTGTATGTGTATGACCACTATTGCTAAGCAAACATTCTCTCAAAACACCCTCCAACTATAATGACAGCTGTAGCGGGGGTAGGGAAGCTTGCTTATTGGGAGGCAGGGAGTTGCCTATCTGTATGTAATACTATTATATTATCTTTGGTATTTGATAACTTATTATTCACATTGAGTATCCTCTAATCTAAATAGGACATTGGATCTGCAATTACTATCCAAATAATAAACAGTACTTACATTTGTCTGTGACGCATCGTATCCATTCACAAGTCCTGCCTGTGCCATCTGAGTTTGATTCTGATGAAGGAGCCCACTGTTGTGTAGCAGGAACCCGACCCCCATAGAACCCCCCACGGACCCAACGCCGCTCACCGCAGAACCCAACCCGTTGTCTACGCGCATACCGAACGGTGGGAGCATATTGGGATTTGGATGATAATTAGCACCTGGAAATTGATGATAAAATATATTAGAGAGTAATGACTACTATTATAGAGAAGATATATAGAGTTAAGACAGGCGTTAAGGAATATGCATATCTATATCTGTTTGTTTGTTAGCGTCGAATAGGCTCCGGAACTACTGGACCGATTTGAAAAATTCTTTCACTGTTGGGAAGCTACACTCTTTGTGGTGAACATAGGCTATATTTTATTCCCGTATTTCCACGGGAACGGGAACTACGCGAGTAAAACCGCGTTACATCCGCTAGTAGCCTTTTACAAAGGTTTAGGTTCAGAATGGTTGATTACCAAAACCTTTAATCAACAAATTTACTCTTATAATGTCTGAATTAATTCAGACGTTTTGAGAGTCAAAACCTAAGAAATTTATTCACAAAATTCGTGACCGAAAATTCACATTTTTAAAATATTCTTTCTCAGAGATACCGCCCATACGGTTTACATTTGTAAAAGTAGTCAAATAACAATCAAACCATACTATTTTTATTGGATGCAGGTGTCCCCCATTTTTACTGTCTTAAAATTCAATCTTAGTACTAAAAACTTCATATACAGCTTGGCAAAAAAGTCTAGAAACGGGACTAATATTTTGCAGGCTGGCTACATTGTCAAAAAGCTGCCAATAACGTCACTTAAGTCTGTCAGTCAACGCCGGTATACAATTTGATTGGTGGGTTTTATTGACGGTTGTTGACAACTGGATACTGATTGGTGGTTCTTTTTAACGGGTTGCCATATGAACAGCACAGTGGCTCCTCCATTATTTTCTTCTCTTTTTTGCCAAGCTGTAGATTTAATTAAAAAATGCAATCTTACCTAATAATTCACTAGTAGATTCAAGTCCTATACTAGAAGAGGGCATATAGTGTTTAGGCTCAACCATAACATTGTGTTGCCTCGCAATCATTTCATTCTGTCTCATAAGCATCTCACTTTGGCTCCGTTCTCTAAGCAATAGTTCCTTCTGATCCATAAGACCTTGGCTAATTTGACTATGTCTATCGTTACCCAGGTAACTCATATCTCTGTCTAAGAGGCCATAGCCGTTGAGTATGGGGGATTTCATATGTGGCATTAAATGATTGTTATCTACTAGACCAGCTAACATTTCATTGTGCCTCTGCATCATCATGACTTCGCTGCTGGCATCGGTTAATAGATTGTGTGTGTGGTCATCATCAAGTAGACTATGATCACTGTTATCTAACAAGTCGTGGTTTTCTAATAAACTGTGTCTATCTGATTCGAGTTCATCTATATCGTTGGATAGGAAGCTAGGGTTGTCACTCTCGAAGACTGATGTGTGATTGGTGTTGCTATTATAATGTTTAGTATCTAATATATCTGTATCGTTAGTAATACTATTGCTAGATTTTTGTTTGCTTTTGTCATTTTTACTTTTCTTGATGGTTTGACCGTTTGTGCTTGGTTCTTTGTTTCTGTTTGTTTTGCTGTCTGTGTGTGTGTCTTTACTCTGTTTTATTTGAGCCTGTTGTTGTAACTGTTGTGTGGGACTGGAAGATTCTGATGTGCCGTTTTCTTGTGACTTAACTGTAACAAAAACAATTATTATCGCTGTAGAAAAAGGTGGTAACAATGGATATAAATTATCCGATTTTTATATATTCCAAAATTACAATCTGAAAATATGTCAATTTTTTTGTAACTCAATCACACTATTAATAAATCGAGCGTAATTTGTTGTAACGCACATACAAATAAAATCTATATTAGCACAATAAGATCAGTCAACCAAGATTACAACCAAATATGTAACACAAATTAGGCTCATTCTGCTATCATTGAGATATATTTGCCAGAACTGAGCGTTTCAAAAGATCGTTCCTCTGTCGAACTATAAAAACCTGGAACGACCTGCCCGCACACATGTTTCCCTCATCTTACAATCCCGGGTTCTTCAAGAGGAGCTTGAAGAGGCACATCACTTGAGGACCACTGTCAGAAGTCTTACGGACTGTGAGAGTGGGCCCCAATCGCTAGATGCGCCACGACTTTCCATTATGCTGACGACGTCAATTTGGCGATATGAATATAAAAAAAAATATCCCATCCACCTTAAAAATTCAAAATGCTCCTCTCCATTATGCATAATATAACCACTAACTAGGTAATTCTATTTATATGCCTTGACGTAAACAAAAGACTCGTACCAATTTTTAAAAGACATTCAACCAAAAAAAGCCACTTACCCTGGGATTGTTGTGGTTTGGGACTGGGTAACTTTCTAGCGGGACTGTCGGATGGCGGCGAGGAGCCCAAGCTAGGCCAGGCTTCCTTTCCGTTACCATTGCTACTACCGCTACTAGACGCGCTCGAACCATTCACTGACTCTTTTTTATTAGATCTGCAAAAAAAAATCAACATTATTGTAGTTTCTCTCTTCAGATTATACTTATACACGAGTTATTTGACATTTCTGCCTGCATAACATGACTGCCTCTGTGGCGTACTCGGTAGCGATACCGCCTGCGGCGCTCGGGCGGTCGGGGCAAATATTTGTGTGATCCACAAATGTTTGTTTCGAAGTTTGGGTGTTTTCTATGTATAGTATGTGTGTATTTAGAAATATATAAGTGTGTATATCAGTCGTCTAGATCCCATAGCACAAGCTTATATAAGCTTAATTTGGGCTAGATGATGTTGTGTGTGAATGTCCACAAATATTTATTTATTTATAAATTTTACTCGAGGAGGTCTTGAACTTTGTTTTAATGAAAGCCTTAGAGATTTAGGGATGACTTAAGTCGAGGGTATGAAGCAAATTCGATCTAATTTGCTGTATATTTATCTCAATCTACGATAGTTCAATAAGCCCTTATATAAAACTACAAAAGCATGAATATATATACTCACTTAGAAGAATTGACTACGTTTATATGTGACGATGTGACCACTGTCGTTGGTATAAAGTTCGATGGATTACCTGCGATGGCAAAACAAATCATATTAGACATCTTTGCAGAACGTTTTTTGGTATCAGAGTAACGTAGTGAAGATTCTTACCATCTTTTGAACTGCTTTTTTCTGCATTCGTACTAGAATTACCTGTAAAAATGTACAATGGTTAGTTACGATTTAGTTATAACTAGAGATGATAAAGTAAAAGCTACCATGACCTGGGACATCCTTCCGAGGGCTTACCCGGGACTCCCGACCATAGGCTGTTGGGCGTAACGTGAGGTTTTTTAGTCTGTAGGAGTCCGGCATAACATCCATGAGGATTTTCCCTCAGGTTAAAAAAAAAGGTACCATGACCTTGGAAAAGGTGTATTTGTAGCGTGATCACACCGGACCATTAACCAAAACACGTATTAACATAATATGATTTAAAAAAGCTTATATTATAGCCTATTTAAATTGTTAAAATGTTTATGGAACAATATAGTCAATATAATAAAAACAAAGTGATCCTATAAGGGTTCCGTTTTTTCCTTTTAGGCACGGAACCCTAAAAAAGGAATCATAAATCGTTTAAAGGACGGGGCTCTAAGGTCTTCAAAAGACGGGGCTCTAAGGTCTTCAATAGCCGTGACCTTGTAAATCCCTACCAAAGATATCGTCTGTTGATATCTAAAGATAAGGGATAGAAACCAGATTACAAGAACAAAATCTCACGACCTAAGCATCTTTATCTGTTCTTCCAAGACAGGCAGACAATGATTACATAATCGGTTATCAATCATTCGAGTCCATAGTTACGTTACAGTAGGATTGTTAATTAAAAGGACTGTAGAGAATGGTGTTCTTCAAGAGGGATCTTAGAAGGTTTTTACAGGGTTTGCTTTCCTGCTGCCTTAGTGGTAATAATAATAAATCATTTATTGCATGAAACACGGTGTCTACAAAAGATCTTACATGGTTATAATGTTCAAGCATGTTTCGCAACTGCATGGTATAAAAAAAGGTGTCGTCTACTCTCTGACCCGATTACACGAAATAAACCTCAAGACCTAAGCATCTTTATCTGTTCTTCCAAGACAGGCAGACAATGATTACACAATCGTTTATCAATCATTCGTGTCCATAGTTACGTTACAGTAGGATTTTTAATTAAAAGGACTGTAGAGAATGGGGTTCTTAAAGAGGGATCTTAGAAGGTTTTTACAGGGTATGCTTTTCTGCTGCCTTAGTGGTAATAATAATAAATCATTTATTGCATGAAACACGGTGTTTACAAAAGATCTTACATAGTTATAATGCTCAAGCATGTTTCGCATCTGCATGGTATAAAAAAGGTGCCGTCTACTCTCTGACCCGATTACACGAAATAAACCTCAAGACCTAAGCATCTTTATCTGTTCTTCTAAGACAGGCAGACAATGATTACACAATCGTTTATCAATCATTCGTGTCCATAGTTACGTTACAGTAGGATTTTTAATTAAAAAGACTGTAGAGAATGGGGTTCTTAAAGAGGGATCTTAGAAGGTTTTTACAGTGTATGCTTTTCTGTTGCTGTAAAAAAAGGTGCCGTCTACTCTCTGACCTAGAACTAACACATCGACACAGAAAGCACACATTTCGTGTGGGCAAGAAATCCGAATAGTATCTATTGTTACAATGTCATTATCCTTTGTGGGAACCTTGGTCGCAATTTGAGCGCGTGCCAGAAATAGTTGTATCCATCTTCGATGAGATACTTTTAAAAATAAATGGTTATTTTGTACTCCATTTGCTGCATAGAAACTAGATAGTATTTAGTACCTGTTTACTTTCTATATTGTACCGTCACTATTAATAAACTTTTATGTACTTAAAAGGAATATTTGAACATGTTTGACCGACTTTAAAACTACATATTTTGAGAACCCTCGTTTTTATACATTACTAGCGGACGTCACGTGGTTTCACACGCGTAGCTCCGGTTCCCGTGGGAATATAGGAATAAAATATAGCCTATGTTAATCAGGGTGAATGTAGCTTTCGAATGGTGAAAGAATTTTTGAAATCGGTACTATAGTTTCTGAGTAAATTCATTATAAACATTAGTGTAGATTTTTTCATACAACTTCTTTACATTATCCATACTATAACTACCGATTGCTATGCAAGATTTGGTTGTTTTGTAATGCTGTCTGGTTCGCAGCATATCACAGGCAAAACTGTAAGGCACAGCTAGTCTCCACATAATAGGAATAAACAAAGTACGTATAGGATGATATATCGACCAATGATTTCCATCTCGAAGGAATGTCAAGAAATGGTGGGATCACAAATTCTGGTCTCCGAAACGAGGTATTCGCAACCAAGCATAACGCTAAGATGATAATCATGACTAATTACTATGCTATGTACGACTTATAACAAACTTCATAATATGTTCGCCTTATTGAGAAAAACCTTATTAAGTATACGAGGTTTCTTTATGGTCACTGCTCCTGCTCCCACGTCAATGAATAATGTAAGATAGGCAGTTACATAACTTATTAAAACGGTGCGCAAAAATTTACTCATTATAACCAAATTTATAAGATCCTATGAGTGCTTTATAAATAAAGTACTACTTAGTAGACTACACGACCGACGTCCTGGTAAAGGTCGCAGGCTGGGACTGGATGCGGAAGGCGCAGGACCGTGTTGTGGCGTAAATTGGGAGAAGTCCACGTCCAGGAGTGGACTGACATAGGCTGATAAGATTGATTGATTGATAGTACTAAATACAGAAGGAGAACCTCCTGAGAAATACAACCTACTCCAAGTAAATAACCATAGTAATTTGGACATCGCCAATAGTGTGTAGTGGCGTAAATTGTGAGAAGTCCACGTCCAGGAGTGGACTGCGATAGGCTGATTTGATTGATTGATTGATAGTACTAATACAGAAGGAGAACCTCCTGAGATATACAACCTACTCAAAGTGAATAACCATAGTAATTTGTACATCGCCAATAGGTTGTTGAGATCAGATGGCAGTCGCTTCATTGAAAATATCGAATTCAGCCGCGTCGAAGATAGACCGGACTTCGACTTGTCCCTTGTGTCTCCTTGACAAGGAAGCATGGAACTTTTTCGACTGCCTCTGTGGCGTAAACGGTAGTGATACCGCCTGCGGCGCCGGAGGTCCTGGGTTCGATTCCTGGGTCGGTCCAAATATTTGTGTGATCCACAAATGTTTGTTTCGGAGTTTGGGTGTTCTCTATGTATAATATGTATGTATTTAGAAATATATAAGTATATGTCAGTCGTCTAGATCCCATAGCACAAGCTTATATTAGCTTAATTTGAGCTAGATGATGTTGTGTGTAAATGTCCACTAATATTTCATAAATGTTTCAAAAAAATTCATTTCATTTCAAATCATCTGCTGGCTCTGCTGAATTCTCAAACAATATGTAGTAAGTCCTCCACATTCTCGCCGAGAACATTTATTGGATCCGCTTTCGGAGAACAAGGCGAGAATACGGTCTGGGTCATCCTTCCGAGGGCTTACCCGGGGCTCCCAACCATAGGCTGCTGGGCGTTACGTGAGGTTTTTAGTCGGTAGGAGTCCGGCATAGCACCCATGATGTAATTTCCCTCACGTTAAAAAAAGAGGCGAGAATACGGCGAGAACTATGTGAATCGCCTCCACATTCTTTCTCGTGGGAATGTGGAGCGCTCATTATAATTTTTACAGCCTATATCATTGTAAAAAGAGCACTAAAAATAAGTTCGCCGAGTTTCATGTCAGTTCTTCTCAAGCGGGCCGCATTCCGAAATGGTGGTACTATCTTTGATTTGTATTCGCGACGTTGCGTAAGTGCCTATGTATTAGGTAGGATTATGCGAAATGAATGTGTTTTTTATTTTCAAAAAAGACTGCTACTGTATCAGAACGCGAAGTAGCCCAGTATTTAGACGTCCAATTTAGCCAAAACTATTCAGGGTCAGATTTGATCTGTACATTTCCAAAATAGTATCATTACATTTCCAAAATAGTATAAGTACCTCGTTTGGGAGTCCCTGGGGTATCCTTCCGAGGGCTTCCAACCGTAGGCTGTTATGTAGGATACGTGTGGTTTTTAGTCGATAGGAGTCCGGCATAGCATCCATGTAGGATTTTCCTAACATTAATTTTTAAAAAAGTATAAGTACCTGAACTATTGTTTTGTTTGTCTTCCGGTTTGTCCCGCTGTGCTTGCAACAGTTGATTGTGAAGTTTCCGTTCGTACACCTGATGCAAGCCCGCGTGCATTTCCTCCTTCGTAAATGACGCGTGAGGATCACCTGTAGGTCAAAAAATATAATATTTTTAGGTACTAAAGGAGGAATTTATACCAAAGACAATATAATAGTATTACATACAGATAGGCAACTCTCTGCCCCAACTGAGCAAGCTTTTTCACCTTATGAAATGCGTCCTATAGACCAGAATTTGACATTCACACAGACATACGGACGAAAACAAAGTCTTCCATACTGTCTAATCGGAAACTCTCTCTCGCTTCGCTCAATCGCTCAACTACAGTTTAACACCCCATTGAATAGGATTGGACTCAGGTCAGGACGCTGGTATACCCCATAAGAACCCGGGGTCAAAAATTGTCCATACCGTCAATTCGGAGTCTCGTTCGCTTCGCTCGGTCGGTCAATAAAACACAAATGTCAATATCCGTGGAGTGCACTCACCTAGCTCGTGCAGATACATGCAGTCGGCCTTGGGACACGGCTGGTTCTTCATGAAGTTGGCGCAATACTTGGTGGTGCCGAGCGAGCCCTTGAGCACGCGCCCGTCCAGCGTCACGTTGTTGACGCCCTGGATGGCGCGCAGTGCGTCCGCCGGGGAGACGTACGTCACATACGCCGACGCCGATGGACCCTGTACAAATACACAATGCTATTGAAAAAATAAACTGAAAGTGTCAATTCTCGAACATGCTACTTAAAACCGCAGACGAAAATGTACTGGCGAAATATCCACACGGGACAATTTAGGAGATAATTTTGCTCCAACAACGCTTTCGAGTTGATATTTTACTAATTTGTGGCTTTCAAGCTCGCCATCCTAGTTAAAAATAAAAATATTATACCCAAACTATGCCGGTAGTTGTGTTGGTCCCACATTATATAAAAAAATAAATTAATAAATCTTTATTTGCTTTAAATAATAAGGCAAGTTTATCATCACTTAGGTACTTTATACAGAAGAAAATCTATAACTTAACTAAATTTAAACAGCCAGGACCAATATTATACATTTACAAACACAATCTTTACAATTTTGAGTCTAATGTATAAGAATGTGAAATAGTATTCTCACCTGTGAACCCGCATAGGTGGTACTTTGGTTTATAACTACTTTGTGAATTTTGCCATATTTGCCAAAGTACTCTTGCCGTTTGAGGATCTGCAATGTGAAAAAGAAATATAAATCTTACTGATCGCCAAACACATAGATAAACAGAATTATGGAGACGATTTTAGGTCACTTTTGACAAGATTCATTTTTAGTTTACAATGAGATATGAGTGAAGATCTAGACAAGTATTCTAAAGAGGGCGAACTTGCAGGGCAAAAGCTGGGTTTTTTTTCAGTAATTTTTAGAATCGCAGCAGCAGCAGTTGGTAATGCCCTAGCTATGTAAATGCAATAGAAATAGCAGACATTGACGTTCAAAATCGACAACACGAGCTTGTTCTGTAAGAGCGACACTAGAGCGAACAGAGTGGCAGGTCCGTTCCTCGGTGTCGGCGAGTCTCACGGGCAGTCCTACGACAACACGAGCTTGTTCTGTAAAAGCGACACTAGAGTGAACAGAGCGGCAGGTCCGTACCTCGGGGTCGGCGAGTCACACGGGCAGCCCTACGACAACACGAGCTTGTTCTGTAAGAGCGACACTAGAGTGAACAGAGCGGCAGATCCGTACCTCGGGGTTGACGAGTCTCACGGGCAGCCCTACGACAACACGAGCTTGTTCTGTAAGAGCGACACTAGAGTGAACAGAGCGGCAGGTCCGTACCTCGGGGTCGGCGAGTCTCACGGGCAGCCCTACGACAACACGAGCTTGTTCTGTAAGAGCGACACTAGAGTGAACAGAGCGGCAGGTCCGTACCTCGGGGTCGGCGAGTCTCACGGGCAGCCCTACGACAACACGAGCTTGTTCTGTAAGAGCGACACTAGAGTGAACAGAGCGGCAGATCCGTACCTCGGGGTTGACGAGTCTCACGGGCAGCCCTACGACAACACGAGCTTGTTCTGTAAGAGCGACACTAGAGTGAACAGAGCGGCAAATCCGTACCTCGGGGTTGACGAGTCTCACGGGCAGCCCTACGACAACACGAGCTTGTTCTGTAAGAGCGACACTAGAGTGAACAGAGCGGCAGGTCCGTACCTCGGGGTCGGCGAGTCTCACGGGCAGCCCTACGACAACACGAGCTTGTTCTGTAAGAGCGACACTAGAGTGAACAGAGCGGCAGATCCGTACCTCGGGGTTGACGAGTCTCACGGGCAGCCCTACGACAACACGAGCTTGTTCTGTAAGAGCGAGACTAGAGTGAACAGAGCGGCAGGTCCGTACCTCGGGGTCGGCGAGTCTCACGGGCAGTCCTACGACAACACGAGCTTGTTCAGTAAGAGCGACACTAGAGTGAACAGAGCGGCAGGTCGTACCTCGGGGTCGGCGAGTCTCACGGGCAGCCCTACGGCAACACGAGCTTGTTCTGTAAGAGCGACACTAGAGTGAACAGAGCGGCAGGTCCGTACCTCGGGGTCGGCGAGTCTCACGGGCAGTCCTACGACAACACGAGCTTGTTCAGTAAGAGCGACACTAGAGTGAACAGAGCGGCAGGTCCGTACCTCGGGGTCGGCGAGTCTCTCACGGGCAGCCCTAAGACAACACGAGCTTGTTCTGTAAGAGTGACACTAGAGTGAACAGAGCGGCAGGTCCGTACCTCGGGGTTGACGAGTCTCACGGGCAGCCCTACGACAACACGAGCTTGTTCTGTAAGAGCGACACTAGAGTGAACAGAGCGGCAGGTCGTACCTCGGAGTCGGCGAGTCTCACGGGCAGCCCTACGACAAGACGAGCTTGTTCTGTAAGAGCGAGACTAGAGTGAACAGAGCGGCAGGTCCGTACCTCGGGGTCGGCGAGTCTCACGGGCAGTCCTACGACAACACGAGCTTGTTCAGTAAGAGCGACACTAGAGTGAACAGAGCGGCAGGTCCGTACCTCGGGGTCGGCGAGTCTCACGGGCAGCCCTACGACAAGACGAGCTTGTTCTGTAAGAGCGACACTAGAGTGAACAGAGCGACACTAGAGTGAACAGAGCGACAGGTCCGTACCTCGGGGTCGGCGAGTCTCACGGGCAGCCCTACGACAACACGAGCTTGTTCTGTAAGAGCGACACTAGAGTGAACAGAGCGGCAGATCCGTACCTCGGGGTTGACGAGTCTCACGGGCAGCCCTACGACAACACGAGCTTGTTCTGTAAGAGCGACAGGTCCGTACCTCGGGGTCGGCGAGTCTCACGGTCAGCCCTACGACAACACGAGCTTGTTCTGTAAGAGCGACACTAGAGTGAACAGAGCGGCAGGTCCGTACCTCGGGGTCGGCGAGTCTCACGGGCAGCCCTACGACAACACGAGCTTGTTCTGTAAGAGCGACACTAGAGTGAACAGAGCGGCAGATCCGTACCTCGGGGTTGACGAGTCTCACGGGCAGCCCTACGACAACACGAGCTTGTTCTGTAAGAGCGACAGGTCCGTACCTCGGGGTCGGCGAGTCTCACGGTCAGCCCTTCGACAACACGAGCTTGTTCTGTAAGAGCGACACTAGAGTGAACAGAGCGGCAGGTCGTACCTCGGGGTCGGCGAGTCTCACGGGCAGCCCTACGACGAACACGAGGTTGTTCTGCACGACGCGCACGTTGGCGAGCGCGCGCCGCGACTCCAACGTCTTGTTCCGCCGTTTTTGCTCGCGCGCTTTCTTCTCCGTTTTTATTGCTGCCACCTAAAAATAAAATATTTATAGTTTCACAAAATCTGTATTAATTTCTTGCCACCTACAAACAATATATTTCTATGTTTCACAAAAGCTGAATTAATTTCTTAACCTGCTAAGCAAGCGTTGTGATTTTGAGTGGGACTTAATCTTTGTTTTCTGGCACATGACATTTTGATTTTATTCTTTGACATAATTTAATTTTAACATTTGCATGTCAGAAAGGAACTGACGGAGTATGTGAACAAATAGATCAAAGCAATTTACAATTTTATGTACCATACTTCATCACATAAATGAATGTCAATTTCAAAGAATTTTCAAACTGAGCCTGCGAGGGTATCGCAAACTTTCATAGGCTTCAGTCACCTATTTTGGTCAAATAGGTTGAATGCTTTTCTGTCCACTTTGTTGAAGGACAATAATAATTTCAAACTATTTTATTAAATGTTGCGACATCTTTGGTAAACAAAGACAAAGTCATGGCAAAAAGAAGGAAACCAGAAACCAACGCGTCTGATCAGCATCGTTTAATGAACACCCACCCAAAATGAAATTGGAAGAGACCCACATATATCTGTAGATAAGCTACTTCATATTTGTATACAACATTACACTGAGTATATGATTCATTTTAACATCACTAATAAACAAAGTTATCTATACATGTATGTGTGATATTATCTTTAAGTACAAGTTCGCGACATCGCCTTAGAGACTAAAGCGGTCTTTGTCCCAAACAATTCTATTGTTTTTTTACATTAAGCTCGCCAAATTGACTTCGCCAGCCTGATGGAAAGCCGTGGCGCTTTAGCAATTGGGCCGGGGCCCACTCTCACAGCCCGTTAGACTTCTGACAGTAGTCTTCAAATTGGCGGCCCTGTGATGTGGCTCTTAACGCTCCGCTTGAAGAGCCCGGGATTGTAAGATGAGGGAAACACGTGTGCGGGTAGGTCGTTCCAGGTTTTTATAGTTCGACAGACTGATATTAAGAAATGTGATTGTTTGTTTATAATATTAGTTTTCACTTCATAATTCGCTCAGTCCACTGCTGGACGTAGGCATCTTACAATTTATGCTGAGAGGATTATAGCCACAGGGCACCGATTCTCGCTTCACACGACATGAATGCGTGGACGGAAATCGGCGGGTGACGTGTCGCCTGTCTCATATTTAGGAACGGCGAACATGAGACGGACGACGTTTCACCCGTAAATTTGCGTCCACGCATTCACGTCGTGTGGTCGAGAATCGGCGCCCAGGGCGGAAACTTTGTACAAATAATTCAATTCTGTCACCTACACTAAAAACACGTTATGTTTTACATAGCTTGAACGTGTGTGACCACTAAGGCTAAGCAAATGTTCCGTCAAAATACCCTCCAACTATAATGACAGCTGTAGCGGGGGTGGGGAAGCTTGCTCAGTGGGAGGCAGGGAGTTGACTATCTGTTACGTACAGATAGTCGAGGCAGGGAGTTGACTATCTGTTACGTACAGATAGTCAACTCCCTGCCTCCCACTGAGAATATTATATTATCTTTGATATAGCTTAACTGCAGTAAGCTCACCAAACGTATCGGTTAAGGGTCTTCGTTTGTTTAATTTTCCTTCTTTCCACAATTACTCTGTCCAGAAATGGTTGTGAAGTGTAAGTATAAAGTGTCAGTCAGATCATGCTCAAATAAAGTGAAAAAAGTCTCAACAAAAAGTGAATATAATAAACGCCTTCGCGATACATCAGGCAGGGTGGAGTCTCTCAAGTTTTAAAACGCGGCGCACAAAATACGGCAGATATAAGTGTGTTTTGTCCGTTGTCTGATATTAGGGATGATTTATACTAGACCGTGCCGTGCCCAGGGCGTACCGTGTACGTTTGACGGATTTGAAACGTTTCATACATTTTATATGAACCAGTTTATATTACACAGTGCATGATCCATGTTCGGGCTCCGCTCCGGCCCGGACACGGCACGGTCTAATATAAATCATCTCTTATCAGGTGCACCACTTATAGAGATGAACCTAGACTGAAACACATCCTACCAAAAGACTTTTGGCAGTATATTTTTAATATTTCGCCTAATTTGACTGTAAGCTAAAGGAGGTTGCACGGCTTGAATAGGTTTGTTTCAAGTCTCTGTAAAGCTATTCGACAAAATCAAGTATGCTTGTTAAAAATACCTGTTCTTGACTGAGTGGAGTGAAATCTGCTGGGTTCTCCGGGTAGGCTTTCCGACACGCTGGACATAGGCCGTTCTCTCCTTCCCGGATTCGATTCCAACAAAACCGGCATATCTGAAACATTCAATAAACTCTACTTAGCGATAAAGAATATAGAAATCTGAGTAACCTCAGATTTTATTTTTTGTGGCTCTTGACTTCTAACGGCCCCAATACATACATACATACGATCACGCCTTTATCCCCGAAGGGGTAGGCAGAGGCATATTATATGCCCACATTTCACCTTTTTAGAATTTGTCTCACGTAATAGGTGGTGAGCCGTACTGCCGTGTTGAGATGGACAGGCGCGCAGGTTGTGACTGCCTGCTTTTGAAAATTTTCAAGCCGCCGTGAATTCTGTGCGTGATCGTTTAATTGTTCGACGCGTTGCACTTAAACGGTTTGACCGATCCAGGAACTTTGATACGGCATATTGTTCAGGTTAATAAGGCGACGTACAACAGCACTTTCGTACCAGACACAGTTGATCATTCATGATGATGTGGTGTTTGTGTTTACACAACTGGCAATTCTGAGCATTTTATTTTTAGTGTAGCCTAAAGTGCATCCTACTATCCTACTAATCCTACTATAGCTTATAGTCTGGAATATCACATAGGCTACTCCCCCCCCCCCCCCGGAAATATGTTCCCACGGTAAGCGGTAACAGTAACCGAATCTCACGCGGGCGTATCCGCGAGCATAATCTAGTTAGCTATAAAGATTAAACTTTCATAGATATGCTATCTATAGATTTAATAAATGCATTGATATTGGAATACCGACAAAGCTTAAACTATGTCATTATAAGGAGATATTACAAAGACACTTTTTTGTTTACAAACGGCTATCTCTATCATATCGAACTTTTAAAACGAAAACATTGATATAAATATAGAATATCCTCAGTACATTGTTGCTTTATGTTCTCATTAATATCTACATATAATAAAATGATAAAAAAGTCGAAACTGTACATTGGAAATATTGAAAAAAGAAAAGAAAACTAGCTGGGTGTTCAACATAAGATACCGAAGCCGAAAATTTAGTTAGAAAAAATTTGTCTGTTTGTCTATTTGCTTAGCTGTGTGTTCGGAAGGATCTCGAAAAGTTCTCCATAGATTTGATTCAAATTTTTCCTAAATATTACCTAGGGGTAGGGTCTTCAAATAGGCTATATATTATCACGCTGCATATCCTAGGGGCTAAGCAGAGAACAATCAAATTGGTATTATAACATAATTTTCACGCGTACGAAGTCGCGGGCAACAGCTAGTTACAAATAACAGTATTAAACTTATTACTAAGAAATTAAGAATCTATCAAGACCCTATCTGTCTCTGTCGCTCAACGTATGCGTTGTTTGCTGTGCGAGCGAGATGCCAACAACAGTCTGGGTTTCAGGCACGCTGACCGTCCACATTGTCAGGTCAATGTTTACAAGGCGATTTTACGAGTCATGGGTGCTATAATTGATGAGATATCTTAAAAGAAAAGAAAGAAAGGCTTCATACTTGGTATCCACACGTGCACGGATAGAAATGAAGGTCGTCCACTTCCAAGGGTTCCATACACAGGGGACATTCCACCTGGAACAGATATAAGAAGCATTAGTATCATCTGGTTTCCATCTCGACACATTTTAGATTGAAAAAAAAATGTGTGCGTGTTTATCCAAATAGCGCTATTCAAAATTCAAATAGCGTTACTCCCGTCAGAAAAAAATCTGAGGTACTCCCTAGGTCGCGCCTAAAGAAGTTTTACTTCAAAAGAATACGAGTAACTGTGTATTTCTATAACAAAAAATGTCGTGTACATAGATGAGACATGATTAGAAGTAAACTATAGGTTCTCCCAATATGCTATGCACGCCAAATATTTCTCAGAAAATGATATAAGGCAGGCGAATGCCATGCCAAGGTTCTGGGTTTGATCAGGATATTCGGGGCCCAAGTCAGTCTCACCTGCTTGGTCTGAGCAACGGAAAAGGTCATAGGGATCAAACACAGTCACAATAACGTTCATAGTTTTGTTCTATCACCACATGTAGAAGCTCAAAAGTCAGCGTTACTACCCGTTCGCTCTAATTTTGACGCTGGCGTAGAGGCGGATATAGTCTTTTTCTGGACAGCTCAGCAATCATGTAAATATGTCATGTTTTGACAGAAGTTGTCTATGATCATAATGTTGTAACTAAACTGATTCTAATTATGTAAGTAATCATTGAGTTATATCTAGTTCACCGTACATTCATTTACTTCGGTTACCAATCGCCAAATTCATCAAATCATGTAATTCGGTATATCTATATATATAATGTGCAATAACTTTTTATATTAATTTAATTAAAGGATCTTTAAAAAAAAAAGAAACTTTTAGAAAATTTAATAGTATAATCATTTATTTACAATAATATATTAGTTTAGGGATGATAAAATGTGTAGACGCCTCGTTGGCTGCTCGCCGTTCTTACAGAAGCAGACTAAGACATTTTGAGAGATTTCTAATGTGCCGTTTTTAAATCCAAAGAAAGGTAACTAGGCCATTATAATGACATGGTGACAGGTATATTCGAAGCAAAGTAGTAAAAAGTTCTAGCTTTTTGAACAAGCGCTATAAAAGCACATTAGGTCACAAAATTTGATAAAAAAAGTTACGAAACAAAATACATAGGTATGCTGCCAATCTCGCCGCCCCAAAAAAAATAAGGGCACCTTCGCTTAATCACTTTAAACTTACTTCGGGACAGGTAAAGCCTTACGTAGGAAGAAAAAAAAAACAAATCATCAAATATAACAGAAGTTGAAGTAATGCTAAAAACACCATACACCCGGGTATCCGGCACCCGGCAACCGGTACGTGTGAAAGGGTCAATAAGTTATATTATTAAAGTAAGTTCATTTTTTCGAACTGACAGATTGATAAAACAATGACCTCCTTTTAAAATCAATTGGCCAGTACAACAGTTTTACAACACTATGGCAAAGACAAACAAGTCTGAGAAAAAATAATTTAATGACATACAAAAATGACAGTCTTAAATTTTTACCATCCGAGTATTTTTCATGAAATTATTCTATAATCTAAAGGTTTATTAGTGTCGAAATGTCCGCATAAATCTAACTAGAGTTCCTTGAAACGACTATGATCAGGATTGATAATTAAATGTAAGTAATTATGGAGCAGTCAAGATCCAATTGCTTTGTTTACTATATTATTTACATCTGTTGAATTCCACTATACCCGAATTGTTAATTAGACGAATTAAATTGACAGTAGCTAATGTCACTTCGTCATAGAAAATAAGCAACATTGTATGAAGAAGTGCCATTAGTTGCTGTCAATTTACTTTGTCTAATTGAAAATTCGACTTTAGTATGGAGCCGAGCGGCTAACTTAGAGCGAACGAGCAGTACATGGTCCTTCGAGCCGGATTCGTACCAGCAACCTGTGGATATCGAATGTAGCATATAAGTGAATAACCTGCTCTTCTCCACTCTGGTTCAACACTGACATTCTAGCCCCAGCAGCCAATTGTTCACTTCCCTCCAGCGAACGACAAACGAACGTCAGCTTCTCTTGCAATAATAACTACTGCAACCTGAAATGAAGCAAACATAAACATTAGCCAATATGATCCGCACATTGATCTGTGATAGTGGAGATTGTGAGAGTGAAATATTACTAATCTTACTTCTTACTAACACATATTATAATTGCGAAAGTTTGTGAGTGTGGATGTGTGGTTGTTTGTTTCTCTTCCACGCTCGAACGGCTGAACGGATCTGGCTGAAATTTGGTACAGGGATACATTATAATCTGAAATAACTTTTTATAACTATAGCAGGATTTATGATTATAATTCATAAGAGGTTTAACCAGAAATAAATGTTCAAGCAATTCAATGATAATTATCCCTGGAATAAGTTCCCACGGGAAGCGGGAATGGGAACAAATTTTACGTGGGCGAAGCTGCGGGCATCAGCTATAATCAATATAATTGCTTGAGCGGGTAACGGGTCATTGGACGATATTCGATGTGTAACACGATTAAATCTGATAAGCCATTACAGTGGTCATTGGATCTAAACAGGGGATGTAACTGCTTGATATTGGTATGTTTGTGCTTACTAAATGGTTTCAGGATGTACGGAGAGGAATAGATTAGAGATAATGCAAATTATCTCTAATATCAAGCAGTTACATCCCCTGTTTAGATCCAATGACCACTGTAATGGCTTATCAGATTTAATCGTGTTACACATCGAATATCGTCCAATGACCCGTTACCCGCTCAAGCAATTATATTGATTATAGCTGATGCCCGCAGCTTCGCCCACGTAAAATTTGTTCCCATTCCCGCTTCCCGTGGGAACTTATTCCAGGGATAATTATCATTGAATTGCTTGAACATTTATTTCTGGTTAAACCTCTTATGAATTATAATCATAAATCCTGCTATAGTTATAAAAAGTTATTTCAGATTATAATGTATCCCTGTACCAAATTTCAGCCAGATCCGTTCAGCCGTTCGAGCGTGGAAGAGAAACAAACAACCACACATCCACACTCACAAACTTTCGCAATTATAATATGTGTTAGTAAGAAGTAAGATTAGTAATATTTCACTCTCACAATCTCCACTATCACAGATCAATGTGCGGATCATATTGGCTAATGTTTATGTTTGCTTCATTTCAGGTTGCAGTAGTTATTATTGCAAGAGAAGCTGACGTTCGTTTGTCGTTCGCTGGAGGGAAGTGAACAATTGGCTGCTGGGGCTAGAATGTCAGTGTTGAACCAGAGTGGAGAAGAGCAGGTTATTCACTTATATGCTACATTCGATATCCACAGGTTGCTGGTACGAATCCGGCTCGAAGGACCATGTACTGCTCGTTCGCTCTAAGTTAGCCGCTCGGCTCCATACTAAAGTCGAATTTTCAATTAGACAAAGTAAATTGACAGCAACTAATGGCACTTCTTCATACAATGTTGCTTATTTTCTATGACGAAGTGACATTAGCTACTGTCAATTTAATTCGTCTAATTAACAATTCGGGTATAGTGGAATTCAACAGATGTAAATAATATAGTAAACAAAGCAATTGGATCTTGACTGCTCCATAATTACTTACATTTAATTATCAATCCTGATCATAGTCGTTTCAAGGAACTCTAGTTAGATTTATGCGGACATTTCGACACTAATAAACCTTTAGATTATAGAATAATTTCATGAAAAATACTCGGATGGTAAAAATTTAAGACTGTCATTTTTGTATGTCATTAAATTATTTTTTCTCAGACTTGTTTGTCTTTGCCATAGTGTTGTAAAACTGTTGTACTGGCCAATTGATTTTAAAAGGAGGTCATTGTTTTATCAATCTGTCAGTTCGAAAAAATGAACTTACTTTAATAATATAACTTATTGACCCTTTCACACGTACCGGTTGCCGGGTGCCGGATACCCGGGTGTATGGTGTTTTTAGCATTACTTCAACTTCTGTTATATTTGATGATTTGTTTTTTTTTTCTTCCTACGTAAGGCTTTACCTGTCCCGAAGTAAGTTTAAAGTGATTAAGCGAAGGTGCCCTTATTTTTTTTGGGGCGGCGAGATTGGCAGCATACCTATGTATTTTGTTTCGTAACTTTTTTTATCAAATTTTGTGACCTAATGTGCTTTTATAGCGCTTGTTCAAAAAGCTAGAACTTTTTACTACTTTGCTTCGAATATACCTGTCACCATGTCATTATAATGGCCTAGTTACCTTTCTTTGGATTTAAAAACGGCACATTAGAAATCTCTCAAAATGTCTTAGTCTGCTTCTGTAAGAACGGCGAGCAGCCAACGAGGCGTCTACACATTTTATCATCCCTAAACTAATATATTATTGTAAATAAATGATTATACTATTAAATTTTCTAAAAGTTTCTTTTTTTTTTAAAGATCCTTTAATTAAATTAATATAAAAAGTTATTGCACATTATATATATAGATATACCGAATTACATGATTTGATGAATTTGGCGATTGGTAACCGAAGTAAATGAATGTACGGTGAACTAGATATAACTCAATGATTACTTACATAATTAGAATCAGTTTAGTTACAACATTATGATCATAGACAACTTCTGTCAAAACATGACATATTTACATGATTGCTGAGCTGTCCAGAAAAAGACTATATCCGCCTCTACGCCAGCGTCAAAATTAGAGCGAACGGGTAGTAACGCTGACTTTTGAGCTTCTACATGTGGTGATAGAACAAAACTATGAACGTTATTGTGACTGTGTTTGATCCCTATGACCTTTTCCGTTGCTCAGACAAGGTTTATTAGTGTCGAAATGTCCGCATAAATCTAACTAGAGTTCCTTGAAACGACTATGATCAGGATTGATAATTAAATGTAAGTAATTATGGAGCAGTCAAGATCCAATTGCTTTGTTTACTATATTATTTACATCTGTTGAATTCCACTATACCCGAATTGTTAATTAGACGAATTAAATTGACAGTAGCTAATGTCACTTCGTCATAGAAAATAAGCAACATTGTATGAAGAAGTGCCATTAGTTGCTGTCAATTTACTTTGTCTAATTGAAAATTCGACTTTAGTATGGAGCCGAGCGGCTAACTTAGAGCGAACGAGCAGTACATGGTCCTTCGAGCCGGATTCGTACCAGCAACCTGTGGATATCGAATGTAGCATATAAGTGAATAACCTGCTCTTCTCCACTCTGGTTCAACACTGACATTCTAGCCCCAGCAGCCAATTGTTCACTTCCCTCCAGCGAACGACAAACGAACGTCAGCTTCTCTTGCAATAATAACTACTGCAACCTGAAATGAAGCAAACATAAACATTAGCCAATATGATCCGCACATTGATCTGTGATAGTGGAGATTGTGAGAGTGAAATATTACTAATCTTACTTCTTACTAACACATATTATAATTGCGAAAGTTTGTGAGTGTGGATGTGTGGTTGTTTGTTTCTCTTCCACGCTCGAACGGCTGAACGGATCTGGCTGAAATTTGGTACAGGGATACATTATAATCTGAAATAACTTTTTATAACTATAGCAGGATTTATGATTATAATTCATAAGAGGTTTAACCAGAAATAAATGTTCAAGCAATTCAATGATAATTATCCCTTATCTCTAATCTATTCCTCTCCGTACATCCTGAAACCATTAATCTGTGTCATTCTGGTGTACAGGAGTCACCTGTACACCAGAATGACACAGACCTAAGAATCAGAGAGCTCCAGCTCCCAGGAAAAGCGCAACGAATGTTTATGCTGGCATCATTTTGTAAGTCGTCATAAATATGGTTGTCTGCGATAAACAAAAGAAAATTCCTGAGCTGGCTGAAAATTGATTTTTCATAGAAGGTAGGAAGAACAGGAATATGGTATGAAGGCGTGACAGTTGTGTAACTGAATGAGTAGTGATTGGATATGCGTGTGTGATACGGTAAGTGACGTAGGGGTGTAAAAGCGAATGATTGATGAATAATATAACTCGATACAGTAATAACTTTAGTTAGACTATTATATGTCGTACTTGACATAGTGGAAATCAGCGTCAACAATGGTAGTTATTGTTTTAAAGACAAGTCGAGAGTCGAGTCGTTATACATCACAGTATTTTTTATTTGCAAGAATACTTGATACAATATTGAGCCTGTTTATATTTTTACCTCGAATTTATTAAACTTAGTTATATAGTACACACAGAACAAAACAAACCAACAATGTTATTTAATTTGGTGTAATCTTAATGACGCTATTATCTATTTTCTATAATTTATTATTACGATATAGATAAAACGATAAATATTTTTAAGTGCCCGGTGATTGTCATCTGACCTATGCTCCAAGAGATTCTGGATATTAGCAGACTAGTTGTAATATCACATGTTAAAGACCTACCGCAAAGACCTGGGCGATTTATGGGATAAATAAATTCTCTTGCCCTATAATAAGAACATAGCTGGAATTGTTAAATATATGGAAAGTATTTGTTTGGAAAAAGTGGAGTAAATATTATTGCCGGATTCTTGTCGCACAGCTTTGAATTGCGATTCAGGCAGATGTAAATTGTCTATTTAAATCATAACAAGCAAAAAATACTGCTAATCCAACACTTTTAAAAGAAAAACACAAGTTTGCATTTTACCACAGGGCGGAAACTCCACACAAAAATGTTCGTTTTCACCCACACTAATATACACGTAATGTGAATGCTTGAATCAAGCTTGAATGTGTGTGTGAGTATACTAGGGACACTAGCTATGGAAACAAAATAATAAGGAACAGAACGCAATCTTATGTATGTAAGTACTTTTTTTTTCAAATCTACCCTCGGCTAAGCACAAATTAAACCAAAGCAATAGCACAAAGTACGTAGGTAGTAATACGTAATGCAACGCAGTGACACTCTCTCAAGCACTAACACGGCAATAGACAGATCAACTTTGGCGGGAGGATGGGGAAGCTTACTTGGTGGGAGGCAGGGAGTTGCCGATCTGTATGTGATACTATTATATTATTTTTGATAATACTCAAACGCAAGTATTTTGTATAAACTTTCAACTTCTTATCTGACCAATTTGTCGACAATTTTGAAATCCGTTTCTATAATCGAGAACAATCGTATCACGAAAATAATCTTTTATTCATCTCGATTTACATTAACCTATATGTAATGGTATGAATTCAACATTTTTGAAAAGTAGGTACACAGACTGTGTAATTTTAGTCTCTCTATCAATCTTACGGTACGATAGAGCTAACGTATTATTTATCTTATTTTTTTTAACGTGAGGGAAAATCCTTCATGGATGCAATGCCAGACTCCTACTAAATAAAAAACTACGGTTGGGAGCTCCGGGAAAGCCCTCAAAAGGATGTCCCAGGACTCTTATTTATTTTTACTTTAAATGAATCTTATAAGAAATAATATTATTAAATAAAAAAATATTTAACTTAAATTTTATCCACATTGAAATTAAGAAATATTCAATCTACTAAGAATGATATCCAACACCACACCTAAACCACCACCTTTCAAACTCACATCTCTTTTAAAAAACTTTCTAGCTTTTTTATATGAAAAAAAATCGCAAAAATAAAGAATGTTAGAACATCAGAAATATATTATGCTAATGAAACATCCAACAAGCAGTAGCGATCGGCTGTGATGCGTTGGACATTATGCAAACAGTATTAGAAAGGCAGATCTTATTCTGAGGTCACCACAACACATTTAATTTAACATAGCATGTAAGTGTTATTCGCCGATATTAGATACTAGTGGACGCTCGCGGTTTCTTTCTAGTTAATCTTTAACCGTACGTCTACTAAAAGCTAAGTTATAAGTACTCCTCTAGGCCTAAAAAGGCAATATTGCATGTTTTATATAACATGAAACATACAATTTATATAATTTGAAATACAAAGCATTCAGAACATACAAATCATTTTATGTTTCATTATATGAAATACAATGTTGCCATTTTAGGCCCTTTATTCTTTTTTGCGACTGCTATTATTGTAATCTTGAGTCTCTAATGCATATTAAGCCATTGCTAGTTACAGTTACTGGTCGAGCTTAGGGCAAGGCCATAAAATTTTCAAAATTAGCAAGTAAAATTAAACATTGAAGCAAATCTGTAGAAAAGATAATAAGTTTTCATGATAATAAAACGTATCTAATGATTTAATATTAATGAATATTAACATATTCGCGTTCAAGATTTTTAAGACTCTTCCGGTATGGTGCGAATTTAATTAAAACTTTTTGCAATATTCATTAGTTGTAAGGACAAGATGAAATAACCCTTTTATTAACCAGTGACACTAAAGATATTTTTTATCTATACTTAAGTTGTACAGATGAGGGTAAAAATAAAAAAATCTACGCTAAGAAACAATTAGGATAATCGATAAATTTGCTAAGGGCTATGCTTGGGGTGTCTCTGAGGGATAGACTCCGAAATGTGACTATCCGGCAGAGAACTAAAGTGGTCGACATAGCTCGCAGAATAAGTACATAACTTCTGTATTTCTATACCTTGTTATTTAGTAGTTAGTACAATAAAGCATATATCTATCTATCTATCTATCTACATTGAAGTGGCAGTGGGCCGGCCATATCTGCAGAAGAACCGACGGCCGATGGAGCAAACGAGTTCTAGAGTGGAGACCGCGTCTCGACAAACGTGGGGTAGGGGACGTCCACCCGCTAGATGGACCGACGACCTAATAAAGGTCGCAGGCTGGGACTGGATGCGTAAGGCGTAAGGAGAATAAATATAAATAATGCAAATATGGTGTCCTGGTACATCCTTCCGAGGGCTTGCCCGGGGCTTCCAAGTTCCAACCATAGGCTGTTGGGCGTAACGTGAGGTTTTTAGTCTGTAGGAGTCCGGCATAGCATCCATGATGGATTTTCCCTCACGTTAAAAAATATTCAAATATGGACTCTCGCGGCTCGAACTGGTTTTAAGGGTAAAATATTGAAAACCCGTTTCTTATGAGACCCTAATAGGTCTAGCCTATTTAATGCAAACAAACAAACAAATCTAATCCTTGCTCTTTATAATATTAGTAAGTATAGACAACGGCGCTAAAAGTAGGCAGTCACAAGTATTGTATAAAATTGAACTTAGACATACACCGTACCTACTTTAGTGAAAGGTCAGTCACCCATCATTAATTTTATGAGCACCATAGCATAAATGTAACCACTCTCTCTACTTCCGCAAACAACTTATGTTCATAATAGCTTTATCATTGATTGAAAAATCTCATACGGAACAATCGACGCGGCGACGACGTCAATAACTAACGGAACAAATGTTATAAATAAAAAAATGTACGAAAATTTGGAAAGTCTCAGAAAAAAAATGACATAATTACATCAATTTTGTCATTGTAATTAAAACCTTTAACAAATTGAGATAAGGTTGACGTTTTTAAAAAATGTTGCGCTCCTTTACCGATATCAATGTCTTTTTACTACGCCGCCGCCGCACTTACTAAAGGTGTGCGTAAATACAACAGGTTTACTACGTCCCTGCGGGTGCTATTCATGCACAAAGCCTAATTCAAATTCTAACAAAACATTGAAAGGTGCACAAACAACTTTGTTTATATTTTTTTTTGTAAACAAAATCTGATACAAAAGTGTGTGCACTTAATCTAATTTTTATAGACTTGCATAAAACGTATTTTAATTGGTAATAAAAATACTTTTTATACAAAAAAAACAACAACATAAGTACAAAAATTGTGTACTTATTCAATTCATTTGTTTTAAACTAACACGCGTTGAACACATATTTTTATACAAAACGGGATTTCGCGTGGCACAATTTATTATTAATTAAAATAAGGTGTAACCCTGTCGAAACGTCGAGGAAAGTGAAGGTACCGAAACCTTTAATTAATAATAAATTGTGCCACGCGAAATCCCGTTTTGTATAAAAATATGTTATTCAATTCAATTGCATGAAATAATTTTGATGAATGTCTCATTTCTTGTGTATGTATTTTAATATTGTACAGCATTTTAACACTTATTATTATTACCTACTTGTATAACATACTTATTTATTAAATAAATATACGCACTATGAGAATAAAAATGATATATCGATGTTATTTATATTTTTTATGTATTACATATTTTGATGTTTGTATTCTACAAAGACTTAGCGAAATTGGTATTTGAATTGACTTAATAAATGAAACGCGTAATTCTACAAATAACTATTTGCGAATTAATAATAAGGTGAAATGTGGGCGTATACTATATCTCTACCTACCCCTTCGGGGATGAAAGCTTTACTATAATGTATTGCACTGATAAGTACATGTTATTGGAGATGGGTAGTAGGTATCTGACTTAATAATTGGTTTCTTGTGTTGTAAATAAATAGACTGTTATTGTGACATTTACCTAGATATTATACTATCTATCTAGGGTTTGAGAACCAGGTACTGCCAACTACATTACCTTGGTGTATTAGCACAGGGCGGAAACTCCATACAAATGATTCGTCTTCAATTCTGTCTTCTACAACTAAAAACACGCTATGTTCGTACAGAGCTTGAATGTTTGTGTGACCACGAAGGCTAAGCAAGTGTTCCCTCAAAATACCCTTCGACTATATGACAGCTGTGGCGGGAGTGGGGAAGCTTGCTTAGTGGGGGGCAGGGAGTTGCATATCTGTATGTAATACTATTATAAGTATCTTTGGTATTAGAGAAAAGATCTCCCATATGAGAATTCAAAACTTCTAACAAAACAGAGAGCTATGGCCGAGTAAATAATATACATATTCTGCTTGTGTAAGTTGAATTATAATTATTTATCTATACTTTCGAATATTAAAGCAGCAAAGTTTGTTTGTTTCTTTGAAAGGAAACTCACGAACTATTGGTTGTATTTCAAACAAAACATTTTTTTACATGTTAATAGTCGATTATTGAGGATGGTTATAGGCATAACATATCACTACGACTAATAGGAGCGGAGCAGCAATGAATACTGTTTGTAAAGTAGTTTTTTTTATACTAACACGGTGGCAGACAAGCATTCGGGCCCACCAGATGTACCGGTGGCCACCTCAACAATGGATGCTAGCAACACCAGAAAGAAACATTTATTTATTGCTAACATTTATTTACTTTCTTTATTGTTTAAGTATTGCTTTTGAGCTGTACACGCGACAAGAAACATGCTGACGCAAAAGTTGTGCAGGTCAGGTAGTGATTAATATAAGTAGGTAAGAACAAGAAAGAAAGTCAATTAATTCAATCATGAAGTGTCCAGCTACTGTTGTTTACAAACTCAATGCACCTTTATTATGCAAACAAATTTTATCGCAAATCGTTACTGATATAGTGAGAATATATAGATAATGCGCACAAAGAATTAAAACGCGATAAAAGCGTATAAAAAGTAAAAATAAAACGTGCTGAGGATGATGACGTATTACGAGTATTCAGCACTAGTTGATAGCCGCGACTTTGCACTCGTGGCATTCCGTTTCCGTTATTGCATTAATGGCATTTAAACATATTCCAGGGATAAAAGTAGTCTCAGTCCAGGGTATCTATACTGTCCTGGGATATCTTTCCGAGGACTTACCCGGGGCTCCCAAGAGTAGGCTGTAGGAAAATCCTACAGGGATGCTAGGCTAGGCTAGCGTAGGATTTTCCTCACATAAAAAAAAGAAGTATTTTATATGATTTGATTGTTTGTTTATTTGTTTGCATCGAATAGGCTCCAAAACTACTTTACCGATTTGAAAAATTCTTTCACTATTGGAAAGCTACGCTATTCCTGGTGTACCTACATAGGCTATATTTTAGTTCCATATTTCCACGGGAACGGGAACTGTGCGGGTGAAACCGCGTGACGTCCGCTAGTATACTACATTTTGGTACAAGGAGTCAAACAGATCCATTCAGTCCCAGAACATGATTGAGTAACAAAAATCCAAACATGTACACAAATTTTCTAGTATCGCAAGCAAACCCAAAAAGATTTGGATGATGTGGAAGAGGATCAAATGCATGCTATTCCTCCCATCAGTCCCATCACTCAGCCCCGGATCTAGGGGGGGGCAAGCCGGGGCCCGTGCCCCGGGCGGCAATATCAGGGGGGGCGGCAAATCAGAGGGCGACAAATTAAACTTTTCAGACAAATGGACAAATCATCAGTTAATAACCTTGACGATAGATTACCTACCTAAAAATAAACACTTCAACTTATTCAACTCTTTTCACAAGAAATAATTATGGTATTTGTTCAAATTATACCTATCAGAAATTAACAATTCCAAGTTGCATGCACCACTTCTGTACAAACTTGCAGCATGTTGTGGGGGCGGCCAACGCAGGGGCGGCCACAGTAATTCATATTCTGATTTTTGCATCGTACCTACGTCAACGGATAGCGTTAAAAAGTTTCCTTTGATTATTTTCTTTTTCTCTCTTAACCCTTGGGTACACTGAGTATACTCATTGTTATGCAGACGACAAGTACTCTACAGGAGAGTTAATCTGTCCGTCCCACGGAGGGGCGGCCCGACCTGGAGGAAAAGAGGCGGCAGCTCGTAGCGTTTCTCGACCGGGTCTGACCGCATTTCCCAATGGAATTTAGAAAACATGGTAGATTTAAATGCCAGGAAATAAAGGCGTGTGACTTAGAGTATAAATAGAAGGTACCTTAATTTATACTCTAAGGCGTGTGCGTTTACAGCTGAAAGATCTCCTTTCCGTTCTCCACCCTTTCTTCACAATGCCATAATGCTACTAAAGGAATATCGAGACATCCTTCAACCGATCATAGGGGCGCCCCCCGACGTAGAAGAAAAGAGGCGGCATCTCGTGGCGAATCTCGACCGGGCCTGACCGCATTTCCCAATTTCATTTAGAAAACCTAGTAGATTTAAATGCCAGGAAACACAGGAATGTGTGTTTACAGCTGAAAAATGCCATTTACTTCTCTACCTCTTCAGAAGGAGATATGCAACGGCAAGCTCTTTTACCGGTTGTCGCAGATGATTACTGGGCACGGGATCTTCTGTTTGACAAATACACCGGAAAACCACAGCCGAGTGACAACACTGCGAGGAACGCAGCCAGGACACAGCGGTGCACACATTGGAGCAGTGCACAGTGTGAGCGCAACAGCGCCAAGTCCTATTAGCAGGTCTGGTCGTGGACATTCTCTCACTGGAGATCATTGTGGCCATGATGTCCAGTGGGAGTAAGTGGGATGTCGCCTCGACTTTCTGCGGGCAGTTCATGTTCATGAGTGGCGTGGCGAGGAGTATCGGGGAGGAAGCGTGAAACTGGAAATAACTGTGGCGCCCGCGCCGCAGCCTTATCTTCGCCTAAGACTCTCAGTCTCCATGACCGGGGGCCTGAGGACGGTGAGGGCATGCTCATCTTCTTAACAGAAGTCCAAGCCCGGGACGCCCTAAGAAGCGGGATAACACCTGATCAACCCCCGAAGATGCGGGATAGGACCTTAACCCCCTTTTTTTTTTACGTGAGGGAAAATCCTCAGAGGATGTTATGCCGGACTCTTACCAACTAAAAAACCTCACGTAACGCCCAACAGCCTGTGGTTGGGAGCCCTGGGTAAGCCCTCGGAAGGATGTTTCGGGACTCACAACAGACCTACGGCCGCCACTGCGGCCTCACCCAGACCTTAACCCCCTAGGTAAGGTCGCAATTGTAGCCAAAGTCTGTTGGGAATCCTGGGAAATCCTTCCGAGGGCTTAATCGGGGACCCAGACCATAAGCAGTGGTAGGATTTGTGTGCTTTCAGTCGGTAAGAGTTCGGCATAGAATCCATGACGGATTTCCATACGTATCTAAAAAACCCTCTCTTCAGGATGCGATAATACTACTGAAGGGCTATCTAGACATTCTCGACCTAGACTCCGAAATCATCTCTTGCGAAAAATGGGAGCTATAAATACAAAAGGTGATGATTACGCCACCATAGAGGTGTTTATTGTACCATACGCAGATTCGTACCTTCGCTAATACTTCTCTCAACTTTGAACTGAGGAACCTAAAAAATAGGGGGGGGGGGTTGTGGGGCGGCATTTTCACATTTTGCCCCGCCTAAAAAAATCTCTAGATCCGGGGCTGCCATCACTACAAAGGATGCTGAAGACCTTACAAAGAAGAGGGTAAAAAGTAAGAAACCAGACCCCGGGGTTTTGGACCCCAGCGTTTGGCGTGAGCTTCGGGTGCAACCAGGATTAACGTTTAGACAATTAAAATGCCAATATCACAAATTTTGATTTTAGTCAATAATTTATGCAGCACAGACATTAGTAATTTCAAAATCAACCATATATGCTTATCAACAAAAACATTAGTCAATTTCATTTGAGGCAGAAATAGCTCAAGTTTTTATGTGGCCTATGATTAGCAAAGGATACATAAAAGACTTCTGCAAAGTCATTAAAATTAAAAGCATCCTGGATAGCATTCTGGATGCAATCAATGTTTTTTGTAGTAATGGAACTATACTACTCCTGTTCACCAGAGGTTGTTGAACCTGGTAAAGTAAGTTCAACTCATCTGTGCGCGCGGCCCTATGTGTGGGTAAACCTCGTATAAACACAGTGACTTCGTGTGCGTGACAAGAGGTACAGTGAAGTACAAAATACAAAAACACTCGTTTAACTAAAATAAAAAACTTAAGGGGTGAAATGTATGTTAAACATATTAATATGTTTTGCTGCTAAAAGAATAAAATTGAGGAAATTTAGGATTCGCTGCTCTCTACAAGGTTAATTTGAAAAAAATCAGATTCCATATCAAAATGTCCATAGTATTCTTCTTCTTTGTATTACGCCACATCTCTTCATCAATTTGACCTTAACGTTCGTTTATTAATTTCAATATTCCCATCACATTTTGTTCGATGCTATGCGAGGCATTATATGTTTTTTTATTCCCCGTACATTTTCGATTGGGTTTAGTTCAGGATGATACGGTGCCGCGGTGGTAGCCGAAGAACTTTTAAGCCATGTGGCTAAAGAATGTCATCAATCTTATTACAAACTAGCTGACCCTTGCAACTTCGTTTGCGTCACATAAGGTGTACGAAAGGAGAGGTATTTCTTCATCAGACTCATCAAGCAGCGTGTAAAACTGCCCTGCCCTCTCCCAAAGCCCATCCCAGAACCTTCTTCGGATCATAAGCTCAGATTGTACCAAGTTTCATTTAAATCAATTCAGTAGTTTCAGCGTGATACTTATTCGGGATACAGATATACAGACAGACGGACATGAAAATTTTCAATTACATTTTCGGCTTCAGTATGTATCGATTAGAGAACGCCCTCCAATTAAAATTTTCAAATTATCTTCCAATTGTACAGACTCTCGACCCTCCACAGTTTTTTTAGATGTATAGAGTATGGTCTTTTTACTTTTTAAATCAAGTCATACAGTAAAATTATTGTCATATTTACTGTATAAGCAATGTTTTTTCTGTCGACCATCATCTCTGCATTTCTATTTTTTTCTGCATTAGGATTTAGAGCTCTATCATTTTTCGACTATTCTGTAGGCCTTTATAAGTTACACAATTCTACCATACATTATTTTGTTATGACTCGAAGGGTTTAGGCAACGTTTTCGTTAAAAGCTCCCGTACACCTGATTTTTTTCCGACATCTCCAACTAATATCGTTATATTTTAGTGACTAAAACTAACTTGACATTGACTAAAATTTAGTCAATGTCAAACAAACTCACCAAATTATATACGCAAACCGTTCTCAAGAATCATTGGTGATCTCTGCATGAAAATCAATGCAGTAGTTTTTAAGTTTGTCGTGAAGAACTTTGTTTTATAATAATATTATATGTAGTGATGATAAAAAATATTAATTACATCGAATTGACACATCAAAAATATTTATCTGACTACTTAAACATTTTCTCCGTGAAGAACTAGACATTTTCTTTAACGACTGTACCCATGGTATTATCACTTAGAACACTGTGTAATGGATTATAATGTAACCAACTTACACAGGATGTCAACATTGCAGTTACATTGAGAATTGTCATGATATTCAATTTTGTTTCATTATAACGTAAGAGTTGCCTTCAAAACGTGGTAGATGACGCTGTATGCTTTTTGTTTATTATAATTTTTATTTCGCGGCCTCGCAGAGAGTTTTCTGCAAAGACTGCTTGGCACCGCTGGTGTCGTCAATAAGTCGAGTAACGTCTTTATCTCATAATAAACAAATGTACTCTGTGAAGATGGCTGCGTCACTGGCACACAAATTAAAGCTGTATAATTACTAGCGCACGCACACATAGCGCCGCGCGCACTGATGAGTTAAACTTACTATAACCGCATAACATTTCCGAGTGTGACAACCTGGATAGCTCGTAAAAGAAATTGATATCTGATTACAGATATAATCAGTTACTCTTATACATCACATGTAAGAAAGCACCTGGACCAATTGTCTTGTGGGGATGCCGGCACTGCCGGGCGGACGATCTTACCGCCTTTCTGCTGCCCATTTCATCCATACCTGGACCATATAGTTCCTGGTTACATGATGGAGGCAGACAGTGCAAGCTAACAGCAGCTTTGCTGTTTCATCAGTTAAAAGACATAATAGGCCTCTATCCGTTTCACACCACCAATTAAGGTTGGAATGTTCGACCTTGACAAATCCTAAGGCAATTCGAACGATTGCAGCGTACGCTTTTGCCGGATTTCACTCAATTCTAATACATTCAAAAATCTATACGTTAAATATTGTTCTAAAGACCTATATCTATTTCATAAAAAGTTTTTATGAGAATTAAACTCATTTATTTAGATAAAAAAAGTACATTACTTGTTAAGATTATTGCAATATTTCTCATTTTTCGAGAGTGATTTCGATCGAACAAAGTATTCTTAATCGTGTTTTGATACGTTAAAAAAGCAAGAGCATCTAATAAATTACAATAATATAGTTTTATCAGATCAAATCGAAGAATATTTCCTAGTATAAAGTTCACCCCAAGATGAGTCTCTTTCGAACATACAAGCCTTAAACTTTTTTTTTCTGTTATGCATCAGTTGATTGGCCTGCAAGCCCTCAGCAGATATGTTAAGAGAGGTTTTGGCAGGCCAATGAAACTAAACAAATTAGCTTTCAATACCTTAACAGTGTTGACTTTATTGCTATTGAATCTGAGGATACAAATCTACTTACTTCATCAGAACGATAATAAAGGAGGGGACGGAGAGGAACCTACCTCACACACATTCGATTCATCAATCCTAACGTTCAACCGTTAGGGATAACCACCACTAACTGTATGCATGTATGGTGCCATAACTTTCATCTCTACATAATAATGATGACTATTGTCTGTTGTCATCGCCCAACATTGACTTTTATGTTATGACAATTTTCACAAAATGCGCTCATGTACATACAGACAGACAAAAAAAACTTGATCATAAACATTCACCAAATTTTTTGTCAAAACCAGATCACTAGAGACTGATATCAGTCATAGAACTTTATTTGCCATGCCAACAAAATCATGTGTTATTTATGAAATTTTCAAAATATGCTACAGCCATGTTGAATTACCCTATGGTATGTGTAATGCATTTGCTTTAATAATGTTACACTATTGCAACAAATGGATAGTATAGTTTGAGATTCCCTCCAAAAGACTCGCTTCAGAGTCAAAGTAAACAGTGGAAGAATAAAGTGTCATGACACTTTTTACAGGTTATATTCAAGCATTCGTTGAAGAATATAAATCAATGATTAGTTTAAACGCTGTGATTGTGATAATCTCTTGTCATGATAGTGTCTTATCACCAAATGTACTTCCAGCCCCGGTCAGATGAGGGCTGTTCGTAAAAGAGCAGACCCCTGAAAGGATACTCAATATTTCCCGCTCCATCCCTGATTTATGGCTTTATCAAAAATAGCTTTATTCAATGAGCAATTTAGGAAATCAAAATATGTACAATAACTTAATCCTTCAGATGATTTTGGAAAAACAAAGGCAACACACAATTTCTGTCTTTGCGTTACAGCCTTTTGTTGTTCACTGAATGATTCACACAATAATAATTAAACAAAAGACATGTACAGTTGTAGAATGCTAATATGATTTTGTAATTCCCCTGAGATATGAATGAAAACCTATGAATGGTTAGCAGAAAAATATTATACGTTATCAGTAGAGATGCTCTAAATACTCGACAGGTCAGGTTATCATTGTAAATAGGTGTAATACAATAATTTAGACCACTAAATGGTTCGCAACAATGACTCAACCCTGCTTTGACAAGTTCAATATTTGACATTTTATCAAGGAAAAAACAATTCGATTTACAGCTTTCTGAAGCGTCTAGAAGCCACTTTGAATCACCAATCACGAACGTTTTGATGCAAATAATATAATAACAATCACAAAACACAGTTTACGTTGCATATGTACCTACTCTCGTAACTAGATGTACGTCGGTCAGCTGCCATTCAAAAGAATATGTGGCAAAAGTCAAACTTTCATTTCGTACAAGGATACACTAAAAATACATTATAAACATTGAATATACAACCACTTAGGTATATAAACACGTAATGTTCACTTTTAGCACACGATTCCATTTTAGGAGAAAAAATTAAAATCGATGTTTACCTTACGTCTCCTCTCAATGCAAATCTTTTCTATTGCAGAATCAAGACTGCTAACCCTTCCGCTAGAGTCGACGATGAATCCTTTTCAATGGACTTACAAAGCGGCTCACGAAACAATTTAAAATAAAATGCAATGCTGAAATAAATACAACTGTCCAGAAAATATTTTCTGCGAGTTACTATACATTTGTTTTATGAAATGGCATAATCTTTTTACAAGATTCCGTTCTGTATTTCCATAGACAAGTACTTAAACTTTTTAATTTTGAATAATGAAGGAGTAGTTTTCCACTAGACAAAAATATGTAGCTCATATATTATTATTTGCTTTTTAAATACATTTTGTTGTTTCTTAAATAAAAATTATGAACATAAAAGTATTACAATAACTAGCAATTAAAAATCATTTAGAATTGGTTCGTTCATTTACATGTCATAAACTAAAACTGTATTGATTCGATAGAAAGATGTAGCATCAAACTGTGGATTGGTGAAAATATAATTATCATAGACAAACATGTAAAGTAGCCAATCGTAGCTCTTTTTTTTTTTTTTTTTTCTTCTTGTTCTTGGACTTTCTCGGTTTGAGAGTATGCCAAAGTCAAGTAAATTTCATTGTGAAAATAATATAAATCATTTTCATATTATGATTCTTCATATGAGCAGCGTATTCATGTATGTCCAAGTTTGGACTAAGTTCTACTCTAGTAAGGCGGTGGTACCTTACTAGGGCTTGCTGTGGAATTCGTCGACAAACCTAAAAACTCGCGTTTCACTGCGCTTTATCACTTTCCAACACTTTTGCACGTTGTCGAACCTTTATGTTTAATAATCCACCATAAATTACACATAAACACTCAAAATTACACTAGTTTTGAAAAATTATTAAAACACAATGTAATGCTTGTCTGAAAGTTTCCCGCCGAATCCAATCGTAGCTCTTCACACGCTATTTTGTTGACGACCAATAATAGTACGGCCACACACTCTCGTCGTCATGGTCGTTCGATGAGGAGCGAGGGAAATGGGCAGGAACGTCTTGTTGGATTTGTGTCCAATCCTTAAATTAGTTTTTACACTGCTAGGTACTACTACTGCTGCATCAAAAGTAAATGTAGACTGATGTCCGCATTTATTTTTGATTTAGTTCTATCTACGGATAATCCGTGGTTTTTCTTTTTTATAAACTGAAACTACTGTTACTGTATGGCTTGGTTGGTAGTACCACAGCCGACGTAGTTCTCTTTATACTATGGTAGTGCCATGGGTAATGTTTTAACCAGTGGTACTACTAGTATTATCAGTTAGTATCAATATCACGGGCAAGAAAGGTCATAGGGAAACTCGTCAAAGCGTGTACACACTAAACAAATTATATCATACATAAGTTAACATTTACCATCATGTATGCACTGTGGAATGGCAAATAAAGATACCTTCTGAATACTGAAAGATATTGAAATAATGAATACAACGATCCATTTTTTGTCGATTTTTAGCGCGAGTCATAGTTCAGAAGCGGCAAACGAACGCAAGTGACCGGCCACACATTTGTATACAACACCCTTTGCATATAAAGTCGAATTTTTAATTAGACGAAGTAAAGTGACAGCAACTAATGTCACTTCTTTTTTTTTCACTTCTTCCTGTATGAAGAAGTAAGATTAGTTGCTGTCACTTTACTTCGTCTAATTAAAAATTCGACTATAGTGCTCGGTGTTACCACGTGTCTGATTATTGAATTTTAATCACAGCTTACATCTGGTCCAGTGGCGTAACTATAGGATGGCAAAATGCCACGGGCCCCCGACCTGAAGGAAGGGGCCCCAACCCGATAGCAAATTGAAAGAAAAAAAAAATTTTAGAAAAGCCTTAAGGGCACCCGACACGGTCAATTGGGCATGACAAGTCTACGTGCTTGAGTCAAGTTATTGACCGTTTACCACGTAGACTTGACGCTATCATCAATAAATCTACGGTTTGATGGGAATTGAAGTAGAAAAGAGCGTATTAAAAAAAAAACGGCACTTGATGCACTTTCGATTGATGTGAACTGACGGGACTTGACAAGTTTTTATTTTTATTTTTTTTTTAACGCGGGGACTGCAGATTAGGCACTTCTCCGCCTTGTTTCGGGGGAGCAAGGCGGCTTTGTGTGGGACTCGCGGTCAACATGGTACCGTCCTACCCACTAAATCCCGCGGTGTTCCGCCTCGCCTTAACCGGGTCGCAGGATAGGCCGGTGGATAAATCACTGCGGCCCGGCAAAGGGTCGCCCCGTTACATCATCGGGACTCTCCACGGGGGGGCTTGATGGACTGCCCCCCCCCCCCCCCCCCCTTAAATCCTAATGGAGTTGGAAGTGCTGATTCCGTCGGTCCGCTCTCGGATGCCCCTCTGTAAGCAGAGGGGGTAGAGAGCGGCCAAGCGCGGGGCGGGCGCTAAAAGCACCCCCGGAATGACAAGTTTTTATTTATTTTGCAATCGGAAAACTTCAAAACATCAAATTCAAAAAAGTTGCGGAATCGATCAGCGTCCAAGAATGTATTCAATATTATTTAGATAATAGTTTACCTATATATATTAGACGACCTGTTTGGTTCGGAGGCAAAAATACTGTCTTTTAATCAAGAGGTCGCGGCTTCGATCCAAAATGGCCGCTGCGCCGTAATCACAAAATATCATGATGGGTATCGTTTAAGGGGATTTTTGGTATGCTGAGTACGAATCAGTTGATAATTCTGCAATCCAATATGGCCGCCGCGCCGTCATCACAAAATTTCCTGATGGGTATCGTTTAAGGGGTTTTTTGGTATGCTGAGTACGAATCACATGATAATTTTGCAATCCAATATGGCCGCTGCGATGTATTCACATAATATCATGATGGGTATCGTTTAAGGGATTTTTTGGTATGCTGAGTACGAATCACATGATAATTTTGCAATCCAATATGGCCGCCGCGCCATTATCACAAAATTCCATGATGGGTATCGTTTAAGGGGGTTTTTGGTATGCTGAGCACGAATTTCGGGTTAATTTTGCAATCCAAAATGGCCGCCCCACCACCGTTGTAAAATTTCATGTTGGATACCGTATAAGGGGTTTTTTGGTATGCTGAGTACGAATTTTGGGTTAATTTTGCAATCCAAAAAGGCCGCCGTGCCACTGTTGTGAAATTTCATGTTGGATATCGTATAAGGGGTTTTTTGGTATGCTAAGTACGAATTTCGGGTTAATTTTGCAATCCAAAATGGCTACCATGCCACTGTTGTGAAATTTCATGTTGGATATCGTTTAAGGGGTTTTTTGGTATGCTGAGTACGAATTTCAGGTTAATATTGCAATCCAATATGGCCGCCGCACCACCGTTGTAAAATTTCATGTTGATTATCGTATAAGGAGGTTTTTGGTATGCTGAGTACGAATTTCAGGTAAATTTTGCAATCCAAAATGGCCGCTGTGCCACTGTTGCGAAATTTCATATTGGATATCGTATAAGGGGTTTTTTGGTATGCTGAGTACGAATTTTGGGTTAATTTTGCAATCCAAAAAGGCCGCCGTGCCGCTGTTGTGAAATTTCATGTTGGAAATCGTATAAAGGGTTTTTTGGTATGCTAAGTACGAATTTCGGGTTAATTTTGCAATCCAAAAAGGCCGCCGTGCCACTGTTGTGAAATTTCATGTTGGAAATCGTATAAAGGGTTTTTTGGTATGCTAAGTACGAATTTCGGGTTAATTTTGCAATCCAAAATGGCTACCGTGCCGCTGTTGTGAAATTTCATTTTGGATATCGTTTAAGGGGTTTTTTGGTATGCAGAGTACGAATTTCATTTTAATATTGCAATCCAATATGGCCGCTGCACCACCGTTGTAAAATTTCATGTTGGTTATCGTATAAGGAGGTTTATGGTATGCTAAGTACGAATTTCAGGTAAATTTTGCAATCCAAAATGGCCGCTGTGCCACTGTTGTGAAATTTCATATTGGATACCGTATAAGGGGTTTTTTGGTATGCTAAGTACGAATTTCGGGTTAATTTTGCAATCAAAAATGGCTGCCGCGCCATTGTTTTAAAATTTCATGTTGGATACCGTATAAGGGGTTTTTTGGTATGCTGAGTACGAATTTTGGGTTAATTTTGCAATCCAAAATGGCCACCGTGCCACTGTTGTGAAATTTCATGTTGGATATCGTTTAAGGGGTTTTTTGGTATGCTGAGTACGAATTTCAGGTTAATTTTGCAATCCAATATGGCCGCCGCGCCGTAATCACAAAATTTCATGATGGGTATCGTTTATGAGCTTTTTTAGGCTGAGTACTATTTTAATGTAATAATAATAATAATAACACTACCATAGCCAGCAGATATTTTTTCAACTAAAATATTTTTATTAAATTTTATTCATAAAACAGCAAATATTTACTATAAATATTTCAGAAAATCAAGAATAGAAGTAATAGAACCTATAATTTCAATTTTCAATGGAAATACTATGGAAATTCTGGAAAAATACTACAATATTATAATGACATGACAGCTGCAAATGTCAATTGAAAAATAACACGAAAATGGATACAAATTAAATGGAAAAATCATGTTGACTAGGGCCAAAAGCAGACAAAATGCACTCACACCATCCCCGGACTCGTCAGGCGGCTCCACTTCGCACCCTAAGGATACTGTTTTACCTGCCTGCGAAATGTCGAGCTCCACCAGTAGCAGTGACGAGTATTTCTCCCCACCGACGTCGCCACTACCTGTACGTCGGCAGGGGAGAGGCCGGCCGCCAGCTAGCTTGGGACCCCGAGGCCCACCGGCCTCGAATAGGGCCCCCGCTGCCGGTGGTAATGTGCACCGCATGAAGTGGACTAAAGAAATTAATGAAAACGTCATGCGGGCATATTTTGCGGCTTCAGAGCTAGGTGCTAACCTCACTGCGTACCGTGGCCGTTTACTTTCTGTATTTCAAGAACTTGAACCAGCTGTCAACGTGTCAGCACAGCGATTCTCGGATCAGGTGCGGGCTATCCAGCGTTGTAATAAGCTTGATAGTCCGACACTTGAGAGGCTACTACTTCGTCGCAAGTTGTGTGTACCTCGTCACAAATTCGTACACCACCAGTTAGTACACCTGTAGTTGCTGAGGAAGTTGTTGATGATGAGACTATATCCGTAAGTACCCAATGTGAGAATCGATTAAGGAGTGCTTTGGAAGATGCGATTGTGGAATATCGGTTTGCAAGTGCAGATTGTAGACCACGTCTTCCTCGTATGTCCATGCATAAAAGAAATCGGGCTCTGGTGTGTGCCCTGGATTCACTATTGCTCCAATATCTGGACAATAGTGAAGATCTTAGTGATACGCACTCAATCCTGTACTGTGCGGCGGTTGCGGCTTGTCGAGTAGCTAAGGTTAAATTTTACACAAATGAAACTACTACTCGACCTAGGTCTGCAAAAGCTACTTTACAGTGTAGGATTGAGAGGCGTATTTCCGAGGCCAGGGCACTCATCGGGAAACTTATATGTTTCAGGTCGGGTAATACCCGTCCGAAGGTGATGCGCTTTGTGAAACAAGCGTTCTTTGGGACTAACATAAGTCCTCAAAGATACGCATCATGTGTCACAGAACGCATCGATCTTCTGAAACAAAAGGTTTCTGCATGGGCAAATCGCGTTAGACGCTATAAAGGGCCAGTAGATCGATTTAACCAGAATCGTATGTTCCAAAAAAAACGAGAAGTGGGTTTACAGGAACTGGGAAACCCCATATCTTCCAGAGGTTAATGACGTAACTCACACAGATGATGATACTACTAATGCATTTTGGAGGAACCTCTGGTCAAGACCTGTGGATCATACTGATGATGAGAGATGTTGAACGGTCATGTGAGAATATAACGGATATGGAACCAGTTTATATAGATGCAGAAGATGTTGCTTGTGCAGTTCGTTCGCTCCCGAATTGGAAAACAGCGGGACCGGACGGACTGCATAATTTCTGGTTAAAATGGTTCCGCAGCTCACATGGCCGTTTAGCATCACAATTTCAATCATCCCTAGATATGGGTTCACTACCCGATTTTATGACTACTGGTTTAACTCACTTACTCTACAAATCTGGTAGTGCTACGGATCCCAAAAATTATAAACCCATTACCATACCATATAATCATCCCTAGATATGGGTTCACTACCCGATTTTATGACTACTGGTTTAACTCACTTACTCTACAAATCTGGTAGTGCTACGGATCCCAAAAATTATAAACCCATTACATGTTTACCAACTGTCTATAGTCCAATCCTGCCCGATCTGGCAATAATGTAAACATGTCATGTTTTGACAAGCGTTCTCTAAGACAGATGAGTAGAAAACTATAGTATGACAAAACATTATTTTTTTTAATATCCTGAACAAGGTATTTTAAATGAAAATATATAGAAGTTATTTGGTGTCAAAATGATTGTAAAAACACTGCATGACTCTTGGATACTGGAATACTCAATTGCAAGTAACTATGGATTTATAGGATCAAATGTGTTTGTTTACATTTTTGCGCAAAGCTATTGAAATACAGTATATAAACTTTTAACATCCATTTTGAAAGTCAAAATTACTAAACACATAGAAAAACATTTAATCAATATGACCATCAGCCAACAGGTGCGTCGTAATCGCAAAAATCTGGCGACATGTTGGATAGATTATAAGAAGGCCTTTGATTCAGTGCCACATACATGGCTTCTGAAGGTACTTGAGCTGTATAAAACTGATACAAGTCTGTGTACTTTCTTGAGGGCATGTATGGGGCCAGTGGATAACAGTCCTTTGCTATCCAGGGTGTCGTCGGTTTTGCAATAATGGTGCACCAATTAGTATCAAGCGGGGAATATTTCAAGGGGACAGTCTGAGTCCGTTGTGGTTTTGTCTAGCTCTAAATCCTCTCAGTACTATGCTAGAGAGTTCTGGGTTAGGCTATCGGTTGCGCAAAGATGGTGGGATTATATCGCACCTCCTTTACATGGATGACCTCAAATTATTTGCCCACACTAAATTGCAACTATGGATTTACTGGGAGTAACAGAAACTTTCAGTAGAGCCATCAGGATGGAATTTGGGGTGGACAAGTGTGCAGTCATGCATGTTAAAAGAGGTGTGATAGTGGAATCTGATGGTGTAGAACTTTCAGATTCCACTAAGCTAAACTGTCTTTCTGCAACCGAAACTTACAAATATCTGGGTATATCACAAGCATTAGGAATTTCTGATACTGGCATGAAAGAGACATTACAGGAGCGTTTCTTTGGCCGCCTGAAAAAAGTAATAAAAAGACTTTTGTCAGGCGGTAACAAGCTGCACGCCTTTAATGGGTGGGTCATGCCAGTCCTAATGTACTCTTTTGGTATACTCAGATGGACTCAGACTGAACTCAATAAAATTGATAGAAGAGTAATAACACTGTTGACTGCATTCCGGATGCATCATCCCCGATCATCTGTAATGAGGTACAACCTCATTACAGATGATCGGGGAAATGTGGGGGTCGAGGCTTTTTAAATGCTAAGACCCTCCATAACCGCGAGGTATACAATCTTAGGGAATTCTTTCTGAAAACAGACACCAATATGCACCGTAATGTGGTCGCAGTGGACACGGGACTCACCCCGCTTGCTATGGGCAGAGAGAACTGGCGCAAACTGTAGTACTTAGTACTGAAGATCGCAAAGAGGTATGGAAAAGCAAGCAGCTACATGGACGTTTTTATCGGGCCTTAAATGGACCTGACATTGATTTACAAGCGTCCGTATCTTGGCTACAGTTCGGTAATCTTTTCGGAGAAACCGAAGGTTTTGTCTTTGCCATAATGGACGAAGTTGTTATGACGAAGAACTACCGGAAACATATTCTGAAGCATGGTACCATTGACATCTGTTGGGCATGTCATTGTCCCGGAGAATCACTTAGTGCGAGGCAGCATTTGCGTTTTTCCGCGGCGGTTTCTAACCTCAAAATGTCATCAAACTGTCAAAATCAATGAAATCAAGTCAATGTTTTGATATTTTGAGGTTAGAAACCGCCGCGATAACCACAAGTGCGGCCTCGCCCTTAGACATATAGTTTCTGGTTGTTCTCGTCTTGCCAATGGAGAATATTTGCACAGACATAACCAAGTGGCCAAGATAATACATCAGCAGCTGATATAGTGGTGATAGATCGATTGGAACGCCTCGCAATAATTATCGATATCAGCATTCCTCATGATGACAACCTCTTTAAAGCAGAAAAGAAAAAAGAAATGAAATATTTGGATTTGGCTCATGAAGTTGTTGACATGTGGCATGTTGATTCGGTAATTATTGTTCCAATTATCGTTTCGGTCCACGGTTTGATGGCAAAGAGCCTCGATAACCATCAGAAGAGGCTCTCGTTAGACGGCTGGTTCAAGGGCCTGATACAGAAGGCAGTACTTCTTGACACGGCACGCATTTTGAGGAGGTTCCTGTCTCTGAAGCCCTAACCACCGGTAGCTTGGTCCCTGCACCCGATGCCGGTGGGACACTATTTTTTTATATTTTTAAATAGATTTTTATTTTTGTAAGCATTATTTATTTAAAAATGTAAGACAATATGTTAAGAATAAAAAATAAATGGAATAATAATAATAAATCTTTATTTTCAAGCAATATTAGAGACAGTTAAAGATATTTTTAACTTACTCTACGGCTCATAGATACATACCTTAGGCAGCGCGATTGTGGCGCCTCTGGTGTTGCGAACCGCCATAGACTGCCTTGACCACCGGTACATCTTGGGGGGCTGTATGCTTGTCTGCCACTCTAGTGGTATAAAAAAAAAACCTTAATACTAAAAATACATATAACTTAACCTAATTGACACGCACTGACGTCGACGTGTCGCGGGGCGGGGTGTCCCGTGTCAGCAGACGTCCTCTGAAGCGCCGATACTTCACCCCTCTCGGCCAGAAGTCAGCAGCCATGAAGGTGGTGATGCGGTCTGTAGTAGGAAGGTTTAATGTAATAGACCTTAATTTTACAATAAGGACCTTTTGTCATAGTATTTTCGCATTGCTAGTTTAGAAAGCCTAAACTTAATAAGCAAATTATTAAAATTTACTTGTTAGGCGAAAATGGTACTCAGCATTTCAAAAAATCCCTTTAACGATACTCATCATGAAATGTTGTGATTACGGCGCGGTTGCCATTTTGGATTGCAAAATTAACCTGAAATTCGTACTCAGCATTCCAAAAAACCTCTTATACGATACCCAACATGAAATTTTACAACAGTGGCAAGGCGGCCATTTTGTATTGCAAAATTAACCCAAAATTCGTACTCAGCATACCAAAAAACCCCTTATACGATATCCAACATGAAATTTTACAACGGTGGTGTGGCGGCCATCTTGGATTGCAAAATTAACCCAAAATTCGTACTCAGCATACCAAAAAGCCTCAGAAAAATATCCAACATGACATTATATCTGCTAAGTCACTAGGTCACGTGGATCATTTGTTCAAAGTTAGAAATAAAACAAAAATGACAACGTCAATCGGATTGAATACTTTAAACGTTTTAAATAGGGACCGTCGGGTTACACCGGCTCACGGCTTCTACCTATCCAAAAAAAGATTGCGTGTACTTAGTGTACACACGTAAGAAGTGAAACTTCTTCATAAACTTAATTTTCACCTCACCTTAAATTAAGTCAAAAAGTACAAAAGTACTAAAGTCCAAAAGTACAAAAGTCCAAAAGTCCAAAAGTCCAAAGTCCAAAGTCCAAAGTACAAAAGTCCAAAAGTCCCAGAGTCTCAAAGTCCCAAGGTCTCAAGGTCTCAAGGTCCCAAAGTCCCAAAGTCCCAAAGTCCCAAAGTCCCAAAGTCCCAAAGTCCCAAAGTCCCAAAGTCCCAAAGTCCCAAAGTCCCAAAGTCCCAAAGGCCAAAAGTCCAAAGTCCCAAAGTCCCAAAGTTCCAAAGTCCCAAAGTCCCAAAGATCCAAAGTACCAAGGTCCCATCTAAAAGTTCAAAAGTCCCAAAGGCCAAAAGTCCCAAAGTCCCAAAGTCCCAAAGTCCCAAAGTCCCAAAGTCCCAAAGTCCCAAAGTCCCAAAGTCCCAAAGTCCCAAAGTCCCAAAGTCCCAAAGTCCCAAAGTCCCAAAGTCCCAAAGCCCCAAAGTCCCAAAGTCCCAAAGTCCCAAAGTCCCAAAGTCCCAAAGTCCCAAAGTCCCAAAGTCCCAAAGTCCCAAAGTCCCAAAGTCCCAAAGGCCAAAAGTCCAAAAGTCCCAAAGTCCCAAAGTCCCAAATTTCCAAAGTCCCAAAGACCCAAAGTACCAAGGTCCCATCTAAAAGTTCAAAAGTCCCAAAGGCCAAAAGTCCAAAAGTCCAAAAGTCCCAAAGTCCCAAAGTCCCAAAGTCCCAAAGTCCCAAAGTCCCAAAGTCCCAAAGTCCCAAAGTCCCAAAGTCTAAAAGTCTAAAAGTCCAAAACTCCAAAAGTCCAAAGTCCAAAAGTCCCAAAGACCCAAAGTACCAAGGTCCCTTCCAAAAGTCCAAAAGCCCAAAAGTCCAAAAGTCCCAAAGTCCCAAAGTCCCAAAGTCCCAAAGTCCCAAAGTCCCAAAGTCCCAAAGTCCCAAAGTCCCAAAGTCCCAAAGTCCCAAAGTCCCAAAGTTCCAAAGTCCCAAACTCCCAAAGTCCCAAAGTCGCAAAGTCCCAAAGTCCCAAAGTCCCAAAGTCCCAAAGTCCCAAAGTCCCAAAGTCCCAAAGTCCCAAAGTCCCAAAGTCCCAAAGTCCCAAAGTCCCAAAGTCCCAAAGTCCCAAAGTCCCAAAGTCCCAAAGTCCCAAAGTCCCAAAGTCCCAAAGTCCCAAAGTCCCAAAGTCCCAAAGTCCCAAAGTCCCAAAGTCCCAAAGTCCCAAAGTCCCAAAGTCCCAAAGTCCCAAAGTCCCAAAGTCCCAAAGTCCCAAAGTCCCAAAGTCCCAAAGTCCCAAAGTCCCAAAGTCCCAAAGTCCCAAAGTCCCAGAGTCCCAGAGTCCCAGAGTCCCAAAGTCCCAAAGTCCCAAAGTCCCAAAGTCACAAAGTCCCAAAGTCCCAAAGTCCCAAAGTCCCAAAGTCCCAAAGTCCCAAAGGCCAATAGTCCAAAAGTCCCAAAGTCCCAAAGTCCCAAAGTCCCAAAGTACCAAGGTCCCATCTAAAAGTTCAAAAGTCCCAAAGGCCAAAAGTCCAAAAGTCCCAAAGTCCCAAAGTCCCAAAGTCGCAAAGTCCCAAAGTCCCAAAGTCCCAAAGTCCCAAAGTCCCAAAGTCCCAAAGTCCCAAAGTCCCAAAGTCCCAAAGTCCCAAAGTCCCAAAGTCCCAAAGTCCCAAAGTCCCAAAGTCCCAAAGTCCCAAAGTCCCAAAGTCCCAAAGTCCCAAAGTCCCAAAGTCCCAAAGTCCCAAAGTCCCAAAGTCCCAAAGTCCCAAAGTCGCAAAGTCCCAAAGTCGCAAAGTCCCAAAGTCCCAAAGTCCCAAAGTCCCAAAGTCCCAAAGTCCCAAAGTCCCAAAGTCCCAAAGTCCCAAAGTCCCAAAGTCCCAAAGTCCAAAAGTCCCAAAGACCCAAAGTACCAAGGTCCCTTCCAAAAGTCCAAAAGCCCAAAAGTCCAAAAGTCCCAAAGTCGCAAAGTCCCAAAGTCCCAAAGTCCCAAAGTCCCAAAGTCCCAAAGTCCCAAAGTCCCAAAGGCCAAAAGTCCAAAAGTCCCAAAGTCCCAAATTTCCAAAGTCCCAAAGACCCAAAGTACCAAGGTCCCATCTAAAAGTACAAAAGTCCCAAAGGCCAAAAGTCCAAAAGTCCAAAAGTCCAAAAGTCCAAAAGTCCCAAAGTCCCAAAGTCCCAAAGTCCCAAAGTCCCAAAGTCCCAAAGTCCCAAAGTCCCAAAGTCCCAAAGTCCCAAAGTCCCAAAGTCCCAAAGTCCCAAAGTCCCAAAGTCCCAAAGTCCCAAAGTCCCAAAGTCCCAAAGTCCCAAAGTCCCAAAGTCCCAAAGTCCCAAAGTCCCAAAGTCCCAAAGTCCCAAAGTCCCAAAGTCCCAAAGTCCCAAAGTCCCAAAGTCCCAAAGTCCCAAAGTCCCAAAGTCCCAAAGTCCCAAAGTCCCAAAGTCCCAAAGTCCCAAAGTCCCAAAGTCCCAAAGTCCCAAAGTCCCAAAGTCCCAAAGTCCCAAAGTCCCAAAGTCGCAAAGTCCCAAAGTCGCAAAGTCCCAAAGTCCCAAAGTCCCAAAGTCCCAAAGTCCCAAAGTCCCAAAGTCCCAAAGTACCAAAGTCCCAAAGTCCCAAAGTCCCAAAGTCCCAAAGTCCCAAAGTCCCAAAGTCCCAAAGTCCCAAAGTCCCAAAGTCCTAAAGTCCTAAAGTCCCAAAGTCCCAAAGTCCCAAAGTCCCAAAGTCCCAAAGTCCCAAAGTCCCAAAGTCCCAAAGTCCCAAAGTCCCAAAGTCCCAAAGTCCCAAAGTCCCAAAGTCCCAAAGTCTAAAAGTCCAAAAAGTCCAAAAGTCCAAAAAGTCCAAAGTCCAAAATTCCAAAAGTCCAAAAGTCTAAAAGTCCAAAAGTCCAAAAGTCTAAAAGTCCAAAAGTCCGAAAGTCCAAAAGTCCAAAAGTCCAAAAGTCCAAAAGTCCAAAAGTCCTAAAGTCCAAAAGTCCAAAAGTCCAAAAGTTTAAAAGTCCAAAAGTCCAAAAGTCCAAAAGTCCAAAAGTCCAAAAGTCCAAAAGTCCAAAAGTCCAAAAGTCCAAAAGTCCCAAAGTCCCAAAGACCCAAAGTACCAAGGTCCCATCCAAAAGTCCAAAAGTCCAAAAGTCCCAAAGTCCCAAAGTCCCAAAGTTCCAAAGTTCCAAAGACCCAAAGTACCAAGGTCCCATCCAAAAGTCCAAAAGTCCAAAAGTCCAAAAGTTCAAAAGTTCAAAAGTTCAAAAGTCCCAAAGTCTCAAAGTTCCAAAGTCCCAAAGACCCAAAGTACCAATGTCCCATCCAAAAGTCCAAAAGTCCAAAAGCCCAAAAGTCCAAAAACCCTTAAATGACATGCTATCCCTGGATAAAGTACTCTTAATTCGAATCCACCGTGGTGGGGAACAGAACAAAGATGGCGCGTAACCAAAAATCGTGACGTGACGTGACGCAATTTTTTTTCCAACGCCGATAAAGAAGTTTCACTTCAAAAAATTCCCAATAGCATTTGACATCTTATGTCGTATGTCGACCTATTTTAAAATCCGGACCAGTGTGCGGCCGGCCAGCCGCAAATAAAAGTGCATTGATGTTACAAGTTGTATCAAAACATTACACACTAGCGGACGTCACGCGGTTTCAACCGCGTAGTTCCCGTTTCCGTGGGAATAGGTACGGGAATAAAATATGCCTATGCCTATGTTTACCGCAAAGAGTGTAGCTTCCCAACAGTGAAAGAATTTTTCAAAGTAGTTCCGGAGCCTATTCGATGCAAACAAACAAACAAACAATCAAATCTTTCCTCTTTATAATATTAGTAAAGATTGTATCATTACAAGGCGCGCATTGTAATGCTTCGTTCTCCTCCTTCACTGATATAACCTCGTCTTTTATCATTACTAGTTGCGCATTGCAATGCTCGGTTCTCCTCCATCACCGCTGTAATGCTCGACGCTGTAATGTTACATTACACGCGAATACTCCCGGTGAGGGACATACATCAGACAGGACAGGACAGAGGGTACATAAAAACACGATCGCAAAATCACCGGTGAATTTCACCGTAGCTCAAGATTCCGCTCCGATGCAAACTACTAGCGAATAGGGCCAAAAGGCAAGTGTGCGAGCCACACTTGACGGCACCTTCAATGGGCGTCAAGTATCGTCAATTCATCCTTCAAGTGAGATCTCAATCACGTAAAGGCATGACAATAAAAATTGATCGTCTCGGGGGCCTCTTAGGGATTTTATGGATGTTAGGCCCCGGACCAATATCCTGGGATTCTCACCTGCAAGCGGCGCACCTGTATTAACAGGCGAGGCTCCGACGCGTTGAGGTACAGAAGTAAGATTAGTTGCTGTCACTTTACTTCGTCTAATTAAAAATTCGACTATAGTGCTCGGTGTTACCACGTGTCTGATTATTGAATTTTAATCACAGCTTACATCTGGTCCAGTGGCGTAACTATAGGATGGCAAAATGCCACGGGCCCCCGACCTGAAGGAAGGGGCCCCCACCCGATAGCAAATTGAAAGAAAAAAAAAAATTTAGAAAAGCCTTAGGGATTTTATGGATGTTAGGCCCCGGACCAATATCCTGGGGCACCTGCAAGCGGCGCACCTGTATTAACAGGCGAGGCTCCGACGCGTTGAGGTACGCACGCGGTTGATGTTGAGCCTTGTGTAGAGTGTGTAGCTGTGAAAAGCCCCATAGGTAACCTAGTAGTAAGTAACACCTACGGAACCGGACTCTGAGTGATGTTCGCCGCAGCAAGTACTTGTAGACGCCAAGCAGAGTATAGTTTGTGCGACGCGAGTCGACCCGTGAATCAGTGAGACCCTGTGACCGGCACGGGGTTTTGACGACCACACCCAGTACGGTAGAGAGGCGAGGTCCGTTTTGTCATTTGGATAAGCCGCAGAAAACCAATCTATGTTTAGTAAGTAATAAATCTATGCAAGTTAACGCAACCCTTTATCGATGAAGGGTTGCGTTAACTTGGCACGACATTCGCCGCAGTACAGTGGGGGACAAAGCGTAAGAGCTAGTTTTTTTTTTTTTTTTATACCACTAAGGTGGCAGACAAGCATACGGCCACCAGAAGGACCGGTGGTCACCGCAGCCTATGAACGTTTGCAACACCAGAGGCGCCACACTAGTTTCCTTTGTGTCTGTGTGGTTGGAGGGAAACTGTTCTACTAAACATAGGTTTACGTGGAGTCCACGATGTTGGTGAACCTACGTCAAAAATTGTAATTTTGCGGGGTTTTGTGCCGCCGCCGATACAAAGATCGTCCTTTTTCTGCGCAGTACCATGGTGTTTGGCACTGCACAGAAAAAGGAAGATCTTTGTGTGGACTCCATGTGAACCTAGACGCCGTCTTCTACTACCTCAATACGGCACGACCAGCTGTGACTTTTCTGACTAGAGAAGCTGAAAAAATGAGACTGTAGCACCTCAGTTAATGAGTAGATGACGCTCAAATGTTGTTTTTGAACGCTGAGCTGGTGTTCCTCGGGGACTTCAATGGCTACGGGGAAACTGAGAGGCTGGGGTCCCTCAAGAAAGATCCAGTGGGACGGGCCGCCCACGCGTCCGCTTTCTCTCATGGTCTGACCTAGATGGTACGTGGGACCACGCGAATATCGTACAGGTCAGATCATGCACCCATTCTGCTGGATCTGGACATATTGCTGACCAGTTTTCCAGCTTAAATATACTGTGTCAGTGCGGTGGGTGCCCTTTTGGGTACTAATGACCACTGTATGGTGCAGAATCACATTCAATTGACACCTCATACACGTGCAGTAGAGTTGACAAGATGATCATGACACTATTCGAGAGCAGACAGATCTTTGGGATTTGGGATTACTTTTCGGCCGTCCCGTAATGTCAGCTCTGATTCGGATAGTTTTGTCGAGAATGTGAAGGGGCCCCATTCAACGAATTTGCCACGGGCCCTAGATGGTGTAGTTACGCCACTGAGTGTCACAGTCTATTGGAGATCATACACTTTGCTAGGGTTTGCGTTATGGTTATGCATAAACATTTACACACATGTTTCAAATTGCACCTGCACTTTAGGATTGCATGGACAGTTTTACCATAAGCACAGGGCGGAAACTCCATACATATTATTCGTTTTCGATTCTGTCACCTACACTAAAAACACGTTATATTTGTACAGAGTTGATGTGTGTGTGACCACTAAGACTATAAGCTCATGCATGTAATGCTTTTATATTATCTTTGCCATAAGTTCTCAGTTTTTCTCCGAAAGCCTCTCTCAATTCACGCCATAAAATACAGACCGATCCCTTCCTAAAGAAGCGGGGCAGATAATGTCTATTCACACACTTTAGGTATGATTATAATGAGATGGTTGAATTTACATTAACCTCAGAACCTTGCGCCCAAGTTGCTAGCGGTATGGTAAGTATCGCATCTTCCAGTGACGAAAATGTGACGCATATCGCAACCTTATTCCAAGTGACGGCTTGGGTTTGTGGATATTGGATGTTGAAACGGGGAGATTTTACACCTTACGGCCAGCAGTTTTCTTTGAATTACTAATAAATCACTGTTTTTCTATTTCTTTTTAGGTTGTCACATTTCGTTACAATGTCGTCACTAATGCTACATCCAAGTTTGAATCTCTTATGATCAGTTGCGTAGTTTCGTTGGATGGGGCCCCCTCAGTGAAAATTCTCAAGTTATGGTGTTACATTAGTTATAGGAATAATAGATCGGTCAATTTATTTTTAAAATAAGGACAAGTTTACCATATATTAGCACAAAGCCAAACATTAGTATGGATATTCAGAACATCATTATGAATGAAATGCGAAAAGTCTTCATCGATTTCTGGGGTGGAAAATAATTTAACCCCGGATCCCCTTTCTTGGAAGCAGTTGGACGTTTGCCTTCTTCATATCTAAAGCAAGATATTAGATTAGACCTAAAGTTTACTTGCAAACAACCGCAGATGCGCTATCCGATAAAACCCTTTACGTGAAGTAGAGCTGACATCACGGAACGGCCACAAAGTATCTAATCACAAAGACCGTCTCAGTCTGCTCACCAATAGTGCCATAATCGCTCTGTTCACTCTACTGGACGTGCAAGAGACAGTGGTCGTAAGTACCCAGAGGGGCACACGTAATCCTGGCTCATGGCGCCATGATCCACGTAGAGCCAATGACGAGTGCGCACACCCCGGCCTTATCTCAAAATTGCTCCTTATTTGTATTAGTCGGGGTAACACCAAAGACTTCTATATAAACAGAGGTTAGGCACTAAAGACTTCTACTTAAACCTCTGTTTATATAGAAGTCTTTAGGTAACACAGGTACGATGTATCATCAGTGCGGCGCATTTCTGTGTTCGTCAGATACATCACAGCGGGCCGTGCTGTCTTTAGGTAGTGGAAGACGACGTCTAAATTTACAGGTTTAACAAAGAGTTCACGATGTTGGTTGTGATTTTGCGGGGTTTTGTGCGGTCACTGTGACAAAGATCTTCCTTTTGTTTCGCGCACTGCCATGGTGTTCAAAAAGGGATGCGTTTAGATCGGCCGCCATTCCCCGTAGCGCAGTGGGTGACAAGACGCAGGAGTATTATATTATCTGGGGCAATAGCTTGTTTCGTTTATGTCTGTGTGTTTCGTAGAGGGGTATATTCTCCCTCTACGGTGTGTTTGGATGGAAGCTGATCCACAATACATACAGTCCGTTCACAGCACAGACATATAAGAATAAGCAGACCAAGCATAGGCGGCAAAAATCGTAACCATTACGCACACATAGACATTAGAACAAATCCAGGGTCGAATCCACTGACATATAAGTAAAAATGTCTGTGGATATGACTCTACTTTTGTAGAAATTATTTCACTGAAACATATTTTGTGATTATTTTAAAATTATTGTTTTTCTTTTCAAGTTTAATTTTATATATTAGGTCTTTACTTATGAAATTGCCGTTATGTATGAAAAAAAATTAAACGATATTTTTTCATGTATTTTTTATTTGTATTAATCGAAGTAATCACCCATATCCAGCTCCATTTTTCATCGAGGCGATGATTTTTTGACGGATATATTACTACAGACATAAAAGTATACCCAACATTAAGGGAAAAAAACGTAACCAATACACACACAAAAGACAGTAAGTTGGCACCGAATCAAGTATTTCTGTATGTTGCTTTTTCACTCTAAAGGCGGCTGAACAGATGAGATTTGGAACATGGATTAGATTATATTCTAAAATAAGCCAAGTGCAAGTCGGGTTCGCGTACGGAGGGTTTCGTACCAAACAACGGCTAATATCACGTTTGTTGCAGAGACCCTAATTATTACTATTTTTTTCATGTTTTTAGTAAGTAAGTATTTGTTGTTGTTGCGTCAACAGAAATACGTCATCTGCGAGAATTTCAAATTTCTCGCTATCGCGGTTCATGAGATACAGTCTTGTGACGGACAGACTGACATCAGAGTAATACTGTGCCGTTTTTGCCCTTTGGGTTCGAAGGGTAGGACTTCGGATTACTATCCCACGATTTAAGTGGTGGGAGGGGGGCTGGAGGGGGGAGGGGGGTGTGTAGAACCCCCCCCTTGACGGAAAAGTTGCGGACGCCCCCCCTTTTTGAGTTATGATTTTTTTTATATTCTAACCTAACTTTCGCATTTGCTTGGTTTGAAATCGATTTCAAGGTCGAAATTGGAAGATGGAAAATGGAGGGGGAGGGGGGAATCCCCCTGACCCCTCCCCAAAGTTAGGAAATCAATAGTTACCTTAAATTTAGATTTTTATTTTTTGAGGTTATGTTCAATAAAATCGACGACATAGGTAATCGTTCTCCAAATAAGAACTCGTCGACAAGCCAAAAAAAAAAAAAACCACGAAAGCTAAGGCGGGAGCTCCGCTCCGCTTCGCTCCCGCCTTAGCCTTCTAACCTAACCTATCCGAGTCGGGGTGTTAACCATTAAGTACTAATTATGGTTGAATTAGGGATGCGCGTAATTCAAATGCCGACCTGGGGTTGAAAAAAAAACTACGCGTCTCCTATACAAGACACAAATTCACAAATAGGGTGTCATTTGAAAGAGTTGACCTTGACCAACCCATAGAATGCGTACGACGTTTTACGTTTAGTTTCACATATCGGCAACCGTCATTAAATTATTATAATATTTAATAGCATTCATTTATATAAATATACGTAATATAATAAAATATGCATAAAATTTAACTTAATAACTAAATATCATTATTAATTAAATTTTTAAATGAAGTAAAACATTGTTGTGCGTTAATGTTACGTAAAACAAAACGTATTGGACGAGCCGAATGTCAAAAACATTGGGAGTGTTTGTGTTCTGTGGTGAAAAGTGACAAATTATTGGTGTTTTTTTACGATTTTCATTATTTTTTTTCTCGTTAACCATTAATCTCCGCAAGTTAAAACTTCGCGTGGAGGCTTCTAATAATATTAGCTTTGTGTATAAAAAATATGAACCTCAAACTCGATGGCAGCTAATCTAAAGTTAAGCCGTTCGAAGCCCTAAAAATCACCACGAACTTTTTATTGACTTAAATATTTATGATATTTAAAAATGAAAATATGTACTTAAATAAAATAAACTGAAAACAAAGTAAACCCGCCCTGACCCCTCTCGGTGCAAAAGTGACCATTACACTTGCTTGTAAATATGTACTTACTACATAATACCTAGTTAACAAGTAAAATACCCTGTTTCTAAGTAAAAAAATTAAATAGAATTCGTAGTCATTTCAGACGAAATATTTGGGCACAGTTTTGATTACTAACCGACTGTAAAAGTGTTGAATAGTAAAACACAAAATACATTTTTTAAATAAAACGGCCTCCGAACTGAGTTCGTCCCCGTATGGAATAATAGTACCTGGCATGTTAGTGCAAAGTGTACGTAAATTAAAGATATCTTAGTTCTGGGTAACGACGGTAACCAAACGATATTTGGAAAATGTTAATAACATTCATTAACAACTTTTTCACGTGTTTACCAAGGAACTTTTAACATTTTGAATAAATATCGCAGACTAATATATCGTATTCGAACTACAACATAAATTACCTGTGAAAAGTTATTCCTGGTGATATTTTGTGACCAAAACTTTCACAATTGTTTACACAACACTTAACCACTTTTATTTTTAACCTTACTTCCCTTTTTAATACAAATATCAATTATATTTTTACTTTTGAACTATTCGTACATTTTGATCAATCACAGATACCGCCATGTTGTTTTCAAAACTTGTCTCAAGTCGACGTTCTGTGTCAAAGTGTGAGTTAGATGTTGCTACACAGAAAACAAAGATAGCGCTATACAATAATTAGAAGAAATGAAAAGGACAAGGTATTGCTATACTTCCGTACCTATAGCTAGAAAAATATGTTTCGTCTGCTTATTCTTATATGTCTGTGGTTCACAGTTATTTTACATCTGACAGATCGTTTTCTGTGAGTTGGTATTGCAGTGAAGCCCCCCTTTATGTGCCAGTTTAAGACATTTCACCGCCTACTAGAGGAGATTATAAGTTGTAATCGTTGGTATGTACTAAGAGTTATTTATTTTATGTAAATATCCGTTAGTCAATGAACTTAACTTCAATAGACATGTGGTTCTTTAACTATTCGATTGTACTTAAGTTTCATTTTTATTTATAAGAATATTTAAAAAGATACTCTTTACGATCACCAAGGAGGGCGAAGTTGCTGCTTCCGCATCTGAAATAATTTCCACTCCCAAAAAAATGGCAGCAAAAGAAGAAAATAAGTTTCGACTTAGGGTTGGAGTACATAGGAAAAACAACCATATCATGGTAACGGACTGTAGATTTATTTTCTATGGCTTATCCGTCATACGGAAGGGGCCCCGCCGCACCGCACTGGGCATGGTTGCCAAAACCCGGCGCCGGTCACAGTACTAGTACACGTCTCCCTCAAACACACTATACTCTACTTGGCGCCTACTAGTCTCTACTAGCTGCGGCGATCATCGCCCCGGGCCCGGTTCTGTTACTACTAGTGTTGGTTCCTTAGAGGGCTTTTGACAGCTACACAGGCCGAACATCAACAGCCAGCCTCAACTACGGTAGATACCTCGTTCGTTAATGCAGGTGCACCGCTTGCCCTAACATTCAAACAGTATTTTTTTTCTTTTAATTTGCTTTCGGGCCGGGGCCCCTTTAGGTCGGGGGCCCGTGGCATTTTGCCACCCTATAGTTACGCCACTGGTGACACTTCATTTATTGTGACATATCCATGTCACGTTTTGACAGCATTTTGCCACTGTTGCCAACATGAAAAATATTAGTTCCATTTCCGGATGTTTTGCCTTGGTGGTGTAGACTAAATTATTTTCCTCCTTGAAAGTTTCGTCAATAAACGAAAAGATTTGATTTAAACACTTGAGAAATGAAACATGTGTGTACAAGCATATTATATATTTTTTTTATAATAATTAAGAATAAATTCTTACATCACAAGTTATAAAATAAATACATTTATCGCCTTAAATTAAGTCCAAAATTATTCTGTACAATTATTGTTAGTGATGTACAAACGAGAACGCTAAGTAAATATATCCAAAAAACAAAAAATTAAAAAAAAAAGATCTTATCGCGAAGTCAGTAAGTTTTCACAATTGTTCATGTGACGAATATACTAACAACTTAACAAATTGTGTAAGAATCACAACCAATAGTTTGCATCTTAATTTCATCTCTTATCAATATTACACAAACTATTATATACCATTGCTCTTTGCTTATAACTAAAACAAGAACCATTCTTTACCTTATATTATAATTACAATTAAATTAAGACTATCTAATGCTAGCGGGTGTTTATTACTGGACTGTTGTGCCAATTTCCACAATATTATTTCTAGTCCTCTGTAATGTCGAGATCTAGAGCTGAATGCAGACTGCTTTCGCGGCGTACTTTACCCGAGCAATTTATGATCATAATATTAATCCATTACATGCTTCGAGAACGCGTGTGCTTTTTATTTGTGCCATAGATATTAATATTAATTTTAATCGACATGTTACCTCATTTCAGAATATTTAGTCACTGGCATAAAGGAATAAATGAGATCACGGTGATTCTAGACTATTGGTACAAGCCATTTAGGATATAACTTTATTTGTATAGAAAAATATGAATAATTTGTCTCATTATACTAATCTAAGATCATTTTACTTTTACTGGTATATATAAAATGGTTTAGGCGTACAACACATTCGAAAAAGTCATATAATAAAAGTTTCTTGTACGCTGAACGTCCATTTTGCGACTTATAACATTCTTAAGAACTCTTCGGAGCATAATGTACAAGGCGCAAAAAAAGGAACGACATGATACATGTACAATAAGCAAAATGTACACTAAAAAAATCAGGCCAAAATGTGGTCTACGATCCTACGGCAAACAGACAAGGTCTATTTTACTTGCAATAATATCTCGACATAATTCCGTGATGCTTTATCTAGTTGCAGTTTTCACGACTAATATAACTCATTTCAACCGTAGTCATAAATTTGATCTAGTATAAACTTATCAAAACTTATAGATCACTTTTATGGCCGACTGTACAAGTTGCAAAATGTACAAATAAAACCATTTGCATACATGTTCATTTATTCATTATTAAAATACCAGCCCGCATACAGTTACTTCAAAAAATCTGATAGGCAAAATAAAAACATTACACACAGGCAATTACTGTGCCTCTACAGCAGCAGCTGTAATTTAATTTAATTTTTGCAGATGACAAAGATCGGATCGGATCCATCTACCATATTAAACACTAATTTGTATTAATGTGGGTTTGCATGTACATTTTGGGTGTTAGTTCATTTTGCTATTTGTACATTTCGCAGATTATGTACATTTTGCGTATTGTACATTCCGCTCTGACGGATGTACAAACAGTTGAAAGAAAAATACTTAAGTTCTTTTGTATTATTTTTGTGCAGTTTCGACGTCGCGTCGTTACGTTTATGAAAATTATGAATGGTTTTACTGCAAAGGGTTCGGATAACCGTTTATTGAACAGTTTCTAAACTTTGACTCAGCCAATGAGTGGTGATCATTACTGGGCGTCTACTGGTCGGTCGTCGAATGAGTAACAATGTCAATAATTATATATATACCGTATCTATTCACTAACTAATTATTGCTATAAAACGACACAGATCCACCTATATAGTGATACGATCAGTACCACAGTCTGCACACAGGCTCAAGTGTGTCAACGCTGTTCATTGCTACGTCCGTATTCGCTCTGGTTCATTGCTTTTTAAACAAGGCATTACTTCACCAAGGCCACTGTGCCTCCACAATGTGCGATTACTAGTCTAGCATATTAATATGCCCTATGTACTAAGATTATAACGAAAAAATTTGCGCTGAGATGATTGGTATTGTTCATACAGAATTACAGACAATTATATAAATTAAATAAAGACGGTTTAAAAATATCACGAAATTAAATTCACGTGGCTAAATATATGGCATCAGATTTTAAGTACTTTCATTAAAGTAAAGACTAATAAGAAGGTCTTGCGTTTGCAAGTTTTAGATTTTTTTATTCGAGTACAAAAACTTGTATACTCGTAATTAGTATTGTTACTATTTAAAAAGTCTCGTAAATGTATTGGAAGACAGAAAAACATTGCTATTCAGATCAAAATCGGGAACAGTCGTAGGACTGATACATCAAGGTCAATTTATACCGGCCACTAAGCCAAAATAATTAAAATACGCCAATTTCACTAATTAGATTATTATTATAAAACTAAAATGGACAAAAGATTATGTACTTCCGTGTTATTAAAGTAACCAAAGTGCGGAGTTTAACATTTCAACACAGGGTCGGGCTCCATCTAATTTCAAAAATTGACTAGATATCTGCGTGCATAGGAATCATATATAAAAATAGCTAAGTAAAGGAACCGATACACTGAAATTCTGGCATGTTCGTGTAAAAATCGTCTAACACTAACTTATCGCCGTAAGCAAAAAGTTACGTCTAAAACTGTACTTTAAATTATGTAGAGTATACAACAACACGTCTAAACTTTTGTACAATTTGTACAAAACGCATCCGCACTCGCCAACACAAAACACACTCTCAGTCAAGAAACTTATGGGCCGACCTGCGCCGACGTCACGCTAACGATTACGACAAAATAATAATAAAAATCCGAAAACCGCGATCACAACATCGAAAAAAAACAATCTCACAATAATACAAGAATCACTAACAAAATATTTGATCTGGTTCGACGGGTGTTAGGTTAAGTACGGCGGGTGCGGGCATCACTTGGACGGGTAGGGCGGGTAGGGCTGGTGCGGCTGTGCGGCGCGGCTGCCCGTGGCGTACAGCTGCTGCTGGAAGTTGTGGAACTGCGCCGCGTACGTGGGGTCCGCCGGCGACGGGACCGCGAAGCCTTGAGGTTTGAAGCCTCCCCCGCCGCCCATAGACGGTGGTAAGGCCTGTGCCGCGTTCATTCGCACGCCCGGGCCCTGCCCCGGACCCATGGAGCCCTTGACTCCGCGGAAGGGCGGGGCGCACATGCCGGGCGAGCCGAAGGGGTCGGCCATCTTGGGCGGGGAGTTGAACCCTCCGTAGTGGTGCGGCATTCGCAGCATCCCTCCCGGCGCGCGCATTACGCCGCGCATTCCACCGTCCATCTCCATCCCGCGGGGGAAGTATCCCACCCCGCCCTTACCGCCGTCCATCTGCATGGGGTTCGTCACTCTTTGAAGGAAGTCGAGGCTCGGCGGGCCTCTGGGTCCAGAGTTGCACGGCATCTGAGGTCTCGTCGGTAGGTATTGTATCGTGTTCGGCGCGCTCGCTTTCACCTGAACGTTGGCGCCGTTGAAGGGAGGCATTTTGCCGGGTCCGCCCATGCGGGGGCCCATCATGGCGGGGTCGGGGCCCATCGGTCCCATGGGCCCGCCCATCGGGCCGCCGCCCATCTTCGGGCTCAGGTTCATGTCGGGCGGGAAGTCGCCGCCGGGCATCATTCCCTCCATGGGCCCGCCCATGCCTGGGCCACCCATTCCATCCATGTGGCAGCCTGAAAAAAGAGTTGAAGAGAGTTAGGCAATGATCATCAAAAAAGACAACAAAATATTTTACATGTTATAAAGTAAATTGTACCTAATTCATTCATCATCATGTGCGGATGTCCATGCGGGTGCATCGAATGGTGATGTTGCATGTGATGCGGGGCCGATCCGAAGGGTCCCATGCCGCCCCCGTTGGGTCCCATGGGCCCCGCGGGTCCCGGCCCGCCTCCTCCCACCGTGTTCGTCAACTGTTGCGACATCTGTGCTAGGGATGAAATAGGATCGAAGGAGGATGCTGAGGGCCCCATAGGTCCGTTTGGACCCTGATTGGGGTTGATGGGAATATTGTCTGGCCTGTTCATACTGCATGGGCCAGGGAATGGTCCGGGTAGGGTCGTGCTGTTTGGACCGCCTGATAACGTCGTCTGTGAATGGAAAAAATTGCTAGTTGATGAATTGATATCAGAAATATTGACAAGAGTAACCAAAACATAATTATTGAAAATTGGGCGCACCAAGTTCACAAATAAGATCCACCTCAGCGTCCATAGAAATCAAAATTCTGCTTCGAATTGTGAACAACTACTACTTTAAGCATCTAACGCTGCATTTAATCCTGAGATAGATGACCATTGGCTACATGTTCATTTACAGCAAATTTTCAAAAATCCTACTTCCTACTATCCATACTAATATTATAAAGCTGAAGAGTTTGTTTGTTTGTTTGGTTGTTTGTTTGTTTGAACGCTAGGATCTCAGAAACTACTGGTTCGATTTCAAAGCTTCTTTAACAATTTGATAGTCCATTTATTGAGGATGGCTATAGGCCATGTAAAATCACGCTAAGGCGAATAGGAGCGGAGCAGCAACGAAGAATGTTTTGAAAACGGGGAATTATTTTTACGGTCTGAGAGCTTCCGAGGCGTACGCTGCCTAAATGGTTAAAATTACGTAAAAGTTGATTATTAAAAAATTGTTGCTCTTAAAAACTTCTATATAAAAGTCCGCGACAGCATATGCCTATCTTTAAAGGTTCGCTCACAATAACCTAATTTGTCTTTCTTTTAAGGTTAGCTCACAATGTTATTAAACTGAAGAGTTTGTTTGTGCTAGGATCTCAGAAACTACTGATTGCATTTCAAAAATAATTTCACAGTTTTATAGTCCATTTATTAAGGATGGCTCATGGCTATATAACATCACGCTAAGACAAATTGGGGTGGGGCAGCCATGAATAATGTTTTGAGAGCGGGGAAAATTTATTTCTTTTGAGAGCTTCCATTGCGTACGTTGCGTAAATGGTTAAAGTTACGTAAAAATTGTGTACTACATTTTTTTTCCTTTTAAACAGTTACAAAAAAAAGTTCTGAACAGCATATGCCTATCTTTTATTGTTCACTTACAATAGCCCTCTAAATATTTTTTTAAATATGAGCGAGGCAACTCGACGATAGTAGATTCAGTCCACTGAAAGATAATTCCGGCCAAGTGCGAGTCGGACTCGCACACGATGAGTTCCGTACCAAAAACCGGAGAAAAATAAATGCGACGGGAAACACTATATCACTTCAACAAAGTTGTGCGGGTCAACTCTAATGGTAATGAATATAAGCGACGTGACGCGACGGGAAAAAATATATTACTTTAAATATTAATACCTACCACACCTCTCTAATAAATATAAGACACGCGACGGGATTGTATTACTTATAATATAATATTAATACTATACCACTCTCTTTCTCACTCTCATGTGACGCAAACGAAGTTGCGCGGGTCAGCTAGTAATATTATAAACTAGCTGACCCGCGCAACTTCGTTTGCGTCACATGAGAGTGAGAAAGAGTTTAGATTACTTAATATTTTAAGTAGGTAATATAATCCCGTCGTATTTACTCTCGTCACAGTGCTCTCGTCGCGTGTCTTAGGTAGGACTTTTTTTTGTAACTTTTTAAGATGAAACATTTTGTAGTACACAATTTTTACGTAACTTTAACCATTTACGCAACGTACGCAATGAAAGCTCTCAAAGGAAATAAAATTTCCCCGTTCTTAAAACATTACTCATGGCTGCTCCGCTCCTATTTGTCTTAGCGTGATGTTTTATAGCCATTAGCCGTCTTAAATAAATGGACTAAAAACCTGAAAAATTATTATTGTAATGCAACCAGTTGTTTCTGAGATCCTACCACAAACAAACTCTTCAGTTTGATAATATTGTGAGCTAACTTTAAAAGAAAGACAAATTAGGTTATTGTGAGCGAACCTTAAAAGATAGACATATGCTGTCGCGGACTTTTTTATAGAACTTTTTAAGAGAAACAATTTTGTAATACACAATTTTTACGTAACTTTAACCATTTAGCCAGCGTACGCCTCGGAAGCTCTCAGACGGCAAAAATAATTCCCCGTTTTCGAAACATTCTTCATTGCTGCTCCGCTCCTATTCATCTTAGCGTAATGTTATATAGCCTATAACCATCCTCAATAAATGGACTATCAAATTGTAAAAGAAGTTTGGAAATCGAAGCAGTAGTTCCTGAGATCCTAGCGTTCAAACAAACAAACAAACAAACAAACAAACAAACTCTTCAGCTTTATAATATTAGTATGGATGTGAAAGTTTGTGAAAATGTTTGGATGTTTGGATGTTTGTTACTCAATCACGCTCTAACGGCTGAATGGATCTGGCTGAAATTTGGTACAGGGATAGAGTATAGTCTGGAATAACACATAGGCTACTTTTCATCCCGGGAAAATGTTCCCACGGGAAGCGGGAACGGGAACCAAATTTCACGCGGGCGAAGCCGCGCGCATCAGCTAGTTAACTATAAGAAACTGCGCCAGAGTGGCAACCCTAAATAACATAAATACCTAAAAATCATACCTCATTATTCCCTGCTAGCGTATCATCCATACTTCCACTATTGCTAGGCACCGTACTGCTGGCAACACTACAACTATTTTTACTCCCGGCACACGATGAGGCTACGGACGAGGGGGCGTATGGGCCCTGACTTAATTGTTCCCTTTGGGGGGTTTTGGAGGCACTGTCTTGACTTGATCGGTTGGATGAAGGACTTGGTCTGGATTTTTCATCTGAAATTGTAATAGAATATTGTTATTTATGTTATTTCTGCATGCTTGTGAGTGAATAATCCCCCCTGACCGCGTGGTCCGACTGCTTCGTCCGACTGATCGGAAGACGCGGACTATTTTTTCCGTTTCTTCCGATGTAAGAACCCGACAATACTAGTCGGACAACGAGGATTTTGTTTTCCTGTTGGTTCGAGTGATCGAACGACGAGGACTTGTTTTACAGCTCTGACCGCGTAGTCCGACAACTTAGAAAATACGATTTAGAATTACGTGTGCTAGTAGAAAGATAGATAGATATTCATGAAACATGATGAGATAGTTTATATGTCAATGTTTCGTAAATTATCGTTTCTTTTAGCCCCTCTCTATAAAATATAGTGCAGAGGAGCTTATGGTGAGACTTTGTCTGTAGTCTGTGGCTCTGTTACATTAAACTACGTCACTAGGTCACGTGGATCATCTGTTCAAAGTTTGAAATAAAACAAAAATGACAACGTCTATCGGATTAAACTTTCACTTTCACAATAAACGTGTTAGAGAGGGGCAGTCTGGTGAGAACGATCTCACGGCTTTCTTGTTTTGTAAAGTTGGGTGTAGTTTAATCGGAAATCGCTATTTTTTATTCTGTTTCTCTATATTAAAGCTAAATACATGGGCTATCAAAAAATAATATAGTTTTTAGTTTTTACTACAAACGTTTTAAATAAAAGTCAAACGAACAAACTGGAAAAAAAATAGACCGCGTCCTCCGATCAGTCGGACGAAACGGAAAAAATAGTCCGCGTCGTCCGATCAGTCGGACGAAACGGAAAAAATAGTCCGCGTCGTCCGATCAGTCGGACGAAACGGAAAAAATAGTCCGCGTCGTCCGATCAGTCGGACGAAGCAGTCGGACTATGCGGTCAGGGGGGAATAATCATTGCATACATTATAGTATTATACTTAAAAATAACTCTGATTTCAAAGGTCATCGAATAAGATCTTTCTTTCTCTTTACATGAAATTTAATAACAAATGTGTAGTTATTTCGAAAATAAAAGAAATTGGATTTCCACTTTGCATATACGGAAGCTAACGTAAATAAAAATTCCTGGTTTGTCTAAGTGAATATAATATTTATTTTAAACTACACTACAGATAGATGGATACAAAAGTTTCTTATCCAAAAAAAGCGAGAGGCAGGCATTTTGGGAGAGCATGAGTGATGTTTTGAGTAAGTGCAAACTAAATGAAAGGATAGTAATGTTAGGCGATTTTAATGGGTGGGTTGGAGTCAAGCGTGATGGGTATGAAAGAGTATTGGGAAAGTTTGGTGATGAGCGAGTGAATGAAAATGGAGAAAGTTTGCTTGAAGTATGTTTGGAGAGGAATCTTGTGGTGACTAACACCATGTTTCACCACAAAGATATCCACTTGGTTACGAGACAAGAAGGAAGTAAGAGGAGCATGATTGACTTTGTGATTGTTGACGCAAGGATGAGAAAGAAAGTACTAGACACTCGAGCCTACCGCGGTGCTGGGATTGACACAGACCACTTCTTGGTTGTCAGCCGAGTAAGAGGTCTGTTTCAGCGGTGGAGGCACCGTGTGCGTGAACCTGTTAGTGTACTAGAACGCATAAAAGTTGAGAATTTGCAAGAGATAGGTATAAAAGAGGAATTTGTGAGCAAACTAAGCAAAAAGTTTGATAATTTAGATGAAGTATGTGAGATTGAAGAATTATGGAAGCCGATTAAGGAAGGACTCGTGGAAGTTGCGATTGAACTGTGTGGTGTGAGCAAGAGAAGCCAAGGATGTAAGTTAAAAAGAATGACCGCGGAAGTTCTGAAAGCGTTGTCTGATAAGAAGAAAGCATGGTTGGACATGCTGGCTACAAAGGCCAATCAAAGAATGCAGAAGGCAACGGATGAGGATGTACGAATGGCCAACGATGAGTATAAAAGGTATAAGCGTGTGGCAAAAGAGGTGTTAGTAAGAAAGAAGGAGATTGATAGAGATGAATTTGATAAAAGGTTATCTGGTGACTTGACTTCCAACAGAATATAAAATTCTTTTGGAAGTCCATAAAAGCGGTGAGGAGTCAACAGACCACATCACCGCTTAATAAGATCAGAAACCAGGATGGAAATTTTGTGGGAGGAGAAGAGTGTGTGCTAAAAATATGGAAGGAGTATTTTGAAAGTCTATTTGATAAAGAGGATACGCAAGTGCAAACTCATTTTTGTGAAATGAATGAAATTGGAAATGAAAACGACATTAGCATGGAAGAAATAGTGGAAGCATTGAATAGTATGAAACTAGGCAAGGCTGCTGGAATTGATAGGGTTTCCGTTGAGATGCTGAAAGCAGGACGTGGCGTGGTGATTGACCAGCTGTACCGCCTTTTTAATCTGTGCTGGAGGAATGGCAGCGTACCAAAAGAATGGTCCAAAGCGGTCATTGTGCCGCTGTATAAGGGAAAAGGGTCGCAGCAAGAGTGCAAAAATTACCGCGGCATAAGCCTGCTCAGCATCGTCGGTAAACTGTATGCGAAAGTGTTGATAAAAAGAGTGATGAATGAAAGTGAAGGAAAAATGTGGGATGTTCAAGCAGGATTTATGAAAGGAAGGGGATGCACGGATCAGGTCTTCTCCTTACGATGCATAGCAGAAAAAGTTTTGGCGAAAAGCCAAAAGGTATATTGCGTATTCGTAGATCTGGAGAAGGCCTATGACAAAGTGGTGAGGAATGAACTATGGTCAACATTGTCTTTGTACGGGGTGAGCAGCAGCTTGATACGAGCACTGAAATCTCTTTATGAGGGCTCAAGTGCTTGTGTCAGGATCAACGGAGCTTGCACGGACTTCTTTAATATAGAAAGGGGTGTGAGACAGGGTTGTATAGCGTCACCGTGGCTGTTTAACCTGTACATGGACAGTTGTTTGAAAGAATTGCAAGAGAGTGCGTGTGGTATAAAACTGAACGAGCTGACCATCAAATGCCTCCTATATGCTGACGATCAGGTGATCTTAGCAGCATCGGCGGAGGAGTTGCAGTTGATGGTTAATATTATGCATGAGGCGCTGAAAGGTAGAGGAATGAAAGTGAATGTAAGTAAGACTAAAGTAATGATTTTTGAAAGAGAGAAATGTATGACAAATTGCCCTATTATTATCGAAGGGCAAAGAGTGGAACAGGTGAAAGAATTTGTATACCTGGGTTCAAAATTTACGAGGGATGGAAAGTGTGACCAGGATATTGAGAGAAGAGTTTTGGCAGGAAATCAAGTGAATGGGGCGATGCATACCTTTATGAGCAGTCAAAACGTGTCTAAGAAGGCGAGAGTGGCTGTGCATAGGGGTGTGCTTATCCCCACACTTATGTATGGTAGTGAAAGTTGGGTGTGGCAGAAGAAGCATGAAAGTAAAATTAATGCAGTGGAAATGAGAAGTCTGCGAAGTATAGCTGGAGTGAAATTGATGGACAAAGAAAGGAATAGCGTGATTAGAAAACAATGTGGTATAACTGAAGATGTAGTGACAAAGATAGAAAAAGGGATGCTTAGATGGTTTGGACATGTTGAGAGGATGGATGAAAAAAGACTGACTAAACAGATCTATAAGGCGAGAATGAATGGGCAGGCTGGTAGGGGTCATCCTCGGCGTACGAATGGTAACCAAATTGATGACCTGCTGGAAAAAGGCCAGGTCAAGAGTACCCTTAACCGGCGAGCGTGTATGAAAGCACTTATGAAAGTAGAAGAAGCGAAAGTGGTATGCCAGGATCGTAGCAAGTGGAAAGCCATAGTCTCTGCCTACCCCGATGGGAAACAGGCGTGATGATATGTATGTATGTATGTATGTAAAAATCAAAAACTTGCAACAAAGTAACTTTTAAAGTACAGCTTGGCAAAAAAGTAAAGAAAATAACCCGTTAAAAAGAACCACCAATCAGTATCCTGTTGCCAACAACCGTCAATAAAACCCACCAATCAAATTGTATAGCGTCATTGACTGACAGACTTAAGTGACGTTATTGGCAGCTTTTTGACAATGTAGCCAGCCTGCAAAATATTAGTTCCGTTTCTAGACTGTTTTGTTAAGCTGAATGTTTTGGCTAATCAGTGCAAAATAAAACTAAACAACTACCCTCGATTTTTTTTAAGTAAACAACATTTTATCATTGCAAATAATGTTTTAGGAACAGCGATGTGTCATATTCATATCACAACTTCTAATTCAAATAAATCTAGTCTTAATTCAACTAGTATTATAAAATTAAATTATCGTATTGCATGATTTCTTGTGAACAGATTAAAAGTCATTTATTTTTCTCAGGCATGTTTTTCGATGAGAAAAAATACAGAATAATAAACGAACCTTGGCATTTGGTGTTTGCAGCGGAGGTAGGCGTTTGTGGGTTGTTGAAGCCGGGGCTCTGTTCCAATGAGAATCGACCCGAGCGAGCTTCTGATAGCGACGAGTGGGGTTCAGGGGTTCCCGGCATCATGCTGTACGGACAAACAACAGTTATAATGTACTAGCGGTTCCCTAGCACGCTTTGCTGTGACTGTTTATGGTTGCATGTACCTATGAGAAATAAGTAACAAACCAAATGATTACTACGAGTGCGTTTCAAAAGTCTAATTTTGAGACGTAACCGATCGAAACCTAGAGCCATCTGTTTGAATACAGGTCTCATGTCGGGCGCCAATATGACTTATCTCTCCAAATCTTGGCCTAGTGTTGTCTTTTATAATTTCTTCAAGTAACCTTCAGTTCGCTTTTACTATTTCCTCAAGAAGTTATTCTCTAATTTTTGAGGGTAGCAAGATAAGCTTACTTCAGAAACATCCCTTCTGATGTAAGCTTTTCTTGGGAAGGTAGGTAACGAATTCAGATAGCAAACACCTACTTTTATTACCACCATTTTCTCAATATAAACTTAAAATAGTTCAAATGCAAAAGAGAGCATGGGTTGGACTTTTTCGGGTGGATTAACGGACTAAACCAGATTCAAGAGGGGCATGCGTTACGACTCCAGTTACTTAAAAACAAAATTCCTATTAAAAATTGATACATACCCGGCTGGAGACTTTTGATTCGAATTTGACTGAGGCGTTTGACCACCACTGTTTGAAGGAGGCCCGCTGTCTTTTAACGATGTGTTGGGTTGTTTTTGAATTGTTAGCTCTTGACCTGTCAGAACCACATACAATTTAATTTAAAAAAACATTCATTACAAAAGTACGTATAGAATGATAGAACAAATTAGCCATAGAGTATGAAGATACATTATGTTAGCACATTTTCACCAACCACCACCAAAATGAAAACTCAAATTACCAAAAAAGTAACACAAAACTACATGTGAACATAAAAGTGATAAATGCAGTGAAGAAAACATAATGGCCAACGGTCTGACGGTCGCATTTTAAGTTAGAGAATATTTTACAATTTTTTTTTTTTTAAAGGCACGGTGATTTGACAGACTGAAGAGCACGCTTGTTATTTCAAAAAGATTACAGTGTGAAATTGACCGTCAAACCGCTGAGAACAGGACAATGTGTGCTATGCCTTATTGATAGTTTGAATTTAAATTGTGTAACTACCCACAAACACAGATTTTTTTTAAATAAAAAATTTAATCCTTTTATAATTTCTACAACAAAGAAAATAGTTATAAGCGTACAAAAATGCAGTTTCAATCAGAGTCGGAAGCAAATAATAGTACCACATAAGCCTGCCGTTATATTAAACAAGTTAAGTAAGAATTGATGTTCGACGAACTTTTTAATTTGACAAATAGCATTAGAAGCAAGTGATACGCCGAAATGTATTCTGTAGGCGTCCTAACAAGTGTGAGTTACCTTCGAACTGGTTGAGATACGATATTTGCTGCGGTGACGGCACGGGCATCAAACTCGGCTCCTTGTGAGAACCACCCTGCTGATTCTTCTGTTGTTGGGCCGCCAAACATTGCAGAGTTCTTACAAACATTCCCTCATCTAGTTTCTCTAGTATTTCTACTTTGGCCAATGTTTGATCCAATGTTTTCAATATTCGAAGAAATTTAGAGTCACCAAGTTTGTTTCGGTTTCATTGGTTTTTCGAAGTTTATTTTTATGTTATTCGTTGTTATTTCGTCACACGATGGGATTTCAAGCGTCAAGCGATTTGCGAGGGGAGGGGAAGGAAAACAAAAAATACGCATTACAACTACAGAAAAACAAAATTAAAAACATAATTTCAAAAAAAATACAATTTACATCAATGATGAAAAATGTCATAAAAAAATAAAAAAACAATTCGTCGTGGTTGGGAAAATGTCTAACACATAAAAATATGAGCATGCTTTATTATAGTACTTCTATGGCTTCAGATTATGATTCAATTCTCATGCATGCGACATTTTATAACTTACCAAATACTGGGTGCCACACAAACCCCGTACTCTTCTTTGCCCAACGTAAAAATTCCTAAACAAAATCACGCTCAGCGAGAGAGTCGAGAGGAATAATGTAGTATCTCATTTAATTCAACATCTCATTGGTCAAACTCAATTGAAAAATATAAAAAAGATATTAATATGGGTCCGTATTTCCACATTCGTATAATTTTAAACTTTATTTTAAGCATTAGATGCAGATGGAGAACTGAGGTAGCCGGCATAACCTGACATGAAGTGGAAATGTGTTGGTTATGTCAACCAATGACGACTAATGCCAATGACAGCAGTTCTAAGAGTGGAGACCGTGACTTTGCAGTGCACTACAGTTCGCGTCACATAACTTTGCGACTATGAAGTTCGTTCGATCGTGCCGCAATTATGCACTATTAGGCCGGCCGTACACGGACCGCGGTTGTTGACTGCTCGAGCCGTCGCTACCAACCGCTCGAGCAGTCAAGATTTTCTACTGCAGTCGAGTCATGGATTCTGCCGAGAAAGCACTGCTTTTGCTGCTTCTGCTCAAGCGGAGAGGACGGCGGCGACGCGTTTGGATTCATCCAATTTTGGAATTAAGAGAACAACATGGACAATATTTTTTATGTAAGTGATATAGAATTTTTTTTAACCTATTTTAGGATGTCAATGTCTTCGTTTGATAAATTGAATAATATAATAAAGTCTAAAATTAAACGTGAAAACACAATTATGAGGTAGCTCAAGAATGATAAGGAGCTGTCGACTGTTCTAGCGCAGTGAACGGCTCAAGCAGTCGGTGTATGCCTCACGACCGCTCGCGAGCCGTCGACGGCACAATGGAATTTCATCATGCAGTTGACGGCTTGAAGCGGTCGCGACTGCTCGAAGTCGTGTGTACGGCTGCTAATGAATGGCTATAGTTCACTGCGCGGCGCGGCTTCAAGCAGTCGGTCTCAACTGCTTGAAGCAGTCCGTGTACGGCCGCCCTTAGGTTTCACAGGGTAAACTACAGCGTAGCTGCGGCGGGAGGGGCGCCCCTTTCACCAATTGCGGCACGAACGAACGAACTTCATAGACTAAAAGTTATGTGGCGCGAACTGTACTTGTCGGGTAATTATTGCGAGTTATGACTGCGACATAAAAAGGTCAAGAGACCGGCTGGATGGAGGTGCATAACGATCATATTATATCGTGATTTGAAAGAGATATAATATATGTACAGCAGTGAACTGCTATGTGCAGCAGTGAACTGCTATGTGCTGATTTGATGGTTCCCGAATACGCAGAGTCTAACATTCAAGTCTTCGTGGCAAAGATGACGCAGTCCGATTTGGTCGATACGATGCCGACATGTCCATTTTGTCTATAGCTCTCGACGATGTCAAGTCTTTAGGGAATAAAGAACGTTGAAAAAATAAATGCGACTATGATTTGAAGAGCTAAGTTAGAAATGAGACACAATAAATGGTAGCGATGATGTTTGATTCACCGCAAAGGGAATTCCAAAAACTATTTTTGAATATCCGGGCAATTTATTCCGGGACTCGGGAGATTTATTTTTCGAGAAATTTAGAACACTATTTGTTTCTAGTAAATGTCATGCTGGTAACAGATATAAAATTTAAGCCCAATTTCGCAATGTTGAGAAGATACGGGGTTTATGAGACACACGGTATAACGAATTAAAATAACAACGCATTCAAAATTCACAACTACCCACAAAATGTAATCTTTGACTTCTTCATGCTTAATTTTTGATCCAACATGCAACAAAACTGCTCCATTTTGATTACCTTGACTCCCAAATATGTCGTTTATATATTATTTTGCTTTAGAGTAACACAATTTTCAATATATTAAGAAGGTTTTATTGTAGAAATATGTACAAACCTGGACCGTCCTGTTTGGGCCCCTGTTTACAGTGTGCGGGGCTGTTGAGGCCACTGCTAGCGCGGGACGCTTCGGCCGACATGGGCATTTGAACTGAGCCGTGACCGGGCGATTGTGTCGCTGTGGGTATAAGGAAATCAACGTTACTTATGGTAATAAGTAAATTTTCGAAATTGGTACTTTTATAATTATTAGAATACTAGCTGATGCCCGCAGCTTTGCCCGCGTAAAATCTGTGCCCGTTCCCGCTTCCCGTGTGAACTTATTTCCGGGATAAAAAGTAGTAGATAATGTATCTCTGTACCAAATTTCAGCCAGATCCGTTCAGCCATTTGAGCGTGAAAGAGTAACAAACATCCACACATCCACACTCACAAACTTTCGCCTTTATAAAAGTAAGATTAGAAAAAAGTAAGATAAGAAGTCAGATTCTTTCTGTCAGTTGTTCTTTAAAGTTATTTAGTGGAAAATGAAATCGCAACTTAATTTTCTGTGCAGGTATATTGGGGGCTACTAAAATCTTGTAGACTTGAGCGCACATTGGCGACAAGACAGTCTACAGACAGACTGCCGCTTTACTAAATCTATGGAACTGCGAAACTTGTCCGGTCCGATAATCGAGCAAGAGTCATTCTTAAGACAGTCGTGTCTCCAATGTGCGCTCAGCCTTAAACGACTTCACCAGCTCATGCTAACCAGCTAATTAAGCAAAGGCGCTGGCCCCTTACTGGGACTACTACTTGGGAACGTCAGGCGGTGATCTCACTTCCTTCCATAAAATAAAAAGCCAGGACATAGCTGTTCTTAACGCGCTATAACGAGAAGTCGTGAGACGGTCTTACCCGACTGCCCCTATCTAACACGTTTATTGTGAAAGTTCAATCCGATTGACGTTGTCATTTTTGCTTTATTTCAAATTTTGAACAGATGATCCACCTAGTGACGTAGTTTGATGCGACAGAGTCACAGACAACAGACACAAGTCTCGCCATAAGCACCTCTGCAATCTATTTTATAGAGAGCTAAAAGCACAACCCGAGTTGCGTATCCAAACAAGATATGCAAACATATTGGAAGACGAAGATATTATTTTCTATGTCCTAAAACACACACTACTACTAATAATATCCTCCGCATATTATAATATTCTCAAATTCCTCGCTATAAGACTACAAATTGATCAAATGATTTTAAAGGTTGCTTGGCAAAGATTGCTGTTTGCAATAAGGCCGCCCATTGTACCTTCTTAATATTTGTAATATCCAGTTTTAAGTTTAATTTTCTTTGGTCTACAATAAAGCATATTATTATTATTACAAATTTTATACCTATTTAAATATTAAGATTTCTATTTTACTTACCTATAGGTACTGAGGCAGAACGGTGAAGAGGCGAGGCACCATACGGCGGTGGCGGTAAGCATCCCCCACGCTCTGAGCAAGGGGACTTAACTTGTGTACCTGAAATATTGGAAACAGATTAGTACGGCTCTTTCGACATCGTTTAGTGTTAAAATTGAATTTGTTGTTTGGACCAGGTTGAAGGTTTTACATACATATAGACACGCCTTTATCCCCGAAGGGGTAGGCAGAGGCATAGTATACGCCCACATTTCACATTATAGTAAATTAAAAATTATTATTACTAAAAAAATTGACTTTTATTTAAAGGTTATTATGAGGCAACCTTAAGAGATAGCTTTTCTCAATAAGTTTATGCAGTACCTGTATAAAGTGCTTTTAGTTTCCGAGATCATTGCGTTCAAACGATAGGACTCTAAAGCTTTATAATATTAGTAAGATTATTATTTACTTACCTAATTCATTATCCATAGATTTAGGGTCGTCGAAAAACTGATGATGGAGCTTTTGCCAATCGATATCGGCAGCGGGGCTTTTGGGGCTCCGTAACGGTTTGTGGACTCCTGGGCCCAACCCACCGGGGTCTCCTGGACCCATCTGTACAGATATATTAATATGAGTTATTTTTTAAATATTTTTACATGAAATAGTTTTGAAAATCTTTGTAGATGAAAAATCTTAAATGTGAAGTAAATGTGACTGGGCATGTTCGCAAAAATCTAGTAGAAAAGATTAATGTTCTTTTTTTTTTCAATTATGACATAATTATACATGCACACATTCATCATCTTCCATGAAGCTAGTTTAAGCTGTTAATTTATCAAAATACACAGAAAACAATTAATCTATACAATTTTGTCACGATCATTATTTTTTAACGCCTCTAATTAGAATACTACAAAGTTTCTTACGTACTAACTACAGTTTCTCGTGTACTAACTACAAACTTTAAAAACCATCGTACTCACATTTCTTCCACGCCCATAATCATCACACATAGGACCGTTGACTGACATTCCGTGGTGATCCGGACCGCAGTCTCCGTGTGGTACCATCCCTCCCATCATACTGCCGTCCATCATTATACCACCTGCAAAACACACACAGTTGAGCCACAAGAAATTTTTACAAACCTAAATACTTAGCTGTTTTTTTTTGTAAATTTCAAGGGGACTAAATTTTATTTTATTTTATACACATTATAATGTAACAACAAAATAGCATAAATTTTAAATATGGAAAAAGAATTGGTTTCGAGCAGGATTCGAACCTGCATCTTCTCGCATTCCGTGCAAGATGCTTAACCACTTACCCACCGAAACCTACTCGGAACCAACCAAATTTTTTACCTAATATAGGTACGTCTTGGGGCGACGTCTATATGATCAGTTAGCATACTAATTGCTTTTCAAAAATAATCTTAAAATAGCATAATGCGATTGGTTTGATATGAAACTTCGATAAATAACGATAAATTTATGAACGCCGACTGTACGCACAAAAAAGTGTAACGTTCCGCTAAAGCCACGCGTGCAAGTCAGAGCGTGAAACAAGCGTAAGAGGCGATCGGCCTAATCGTTCGGCTTGTAACGTATCTATCTGTCTCCCACTCGGGATGTTTATGACATTATCACGTAAAAGTATCGTCGGTAAGCCGACTTTACAGACAATCCCTTCGTATGAAAATTACAAAATCTATGAATAAAACCTTATCATTCAAATTACGTTAAGACTTACCGTTCATAGCATTAATGTTAGGCCCCGGCATCATTCTAGGTCCCATATGTGGTCCGCCCATCATGCACGGTTTTGGCCCTCCCATTCCTCCCATAGGGTTTGGCATTCGCTGAAAAAGATGACATTTATTAATAAAAAGAACTTTTAATGAAAATAAATAAAGCTAAAAGAAATTAACTTACTCCCATAGGTCCACCACAACCTCTTCCCATATGCATATCTGTACACATTCCAGTTTTCATATCAGGCCCACCGCAAGGACCTCTTATACCTTTCATACCACAAGGTCCCATAGGACCCATCGGTCCATTAGGCCCTAAACCTCCCATCATTGGCCCATTAGGACCCATCATTCCATTTGGTCCCATAGAACCGTGCCCGCCCATTCCCATCCCACCTGGCCCACCCATACCGCCCATCGGACCTCCCATAGGACCGTTCGGGCCCATCGGACCACCTGGGCCCATAGGACCACCCATAGGTCCATTAGGCCCCATTGGTCCGGACATAGTGCAGCTAGGTCCTGAATTCATACTGTTAGACATTGACACCATTGGGCCGTTAGATCCCATAGGGCCATTTGGACCCATGGACATGGGTGGGTAAGGTCCCATGTTCATGTTAGCACTGGAGTTAGGAGGGTTGATATCATTTGGGGGTTGGGAACCGTCTCCAGGGCCTTGGTTAGGGTTATTTCCACCACTTTCTGGGAATAACATTTGTTGCATTTTTCTTATAGTGGCCAGTTGTTCCTCTCTATGTGCGCGCTGTTGTGGGGTTAAATTTTCATCGGGAATTTTGACACCTGCAAAAACACAATGGCTATAGAATTCATTCAATATTTCTGATGGGAATAATGTCTTTAAATTTGTATCTTAGAGTGAAGTTAGTGTTGACTTTAAGGTCACTCCACAGACCATCAATAGTTACTGGTCCAACCCGGGATTCGAACAAAAGATCTCGTCCATTACCTGCCTTCTTGTATTCCGTGCGTGGTTACACGCGTAGCTCTCAAACGGCTTGGGAACTTGATTTATCGTTCAAGTCAATTAGCAGAACGGTATCAGGGGATCATTAATTTAATGTTGTGTTTACAAAAAACAGTCAATGTACAGTTTTAAATAACTTTACCACTACCTTTAGGTCCGCTCTGGCAATCTGAGTCAGCGGAGGCCTGACTCGAAGGTGTGTCCTGAGGAGCTGAGCCCGCTTCGGAACACGCGGGCAGCGAGCCCGGGCCGTTTGGCATGCCATTCGACATTACAGAGGGGGTTTTCTGGAAGGAAATGTGTGTTTTGTTAAACTAATGTGCGTCTTTTTTGAAATATTAAGATTAGAGTGTAGAGTAGTAGCGGCGTTTCTAACTTCAAAATGTCATCAAACTGTCAAAATCAGTGAAATCAAGTTAAGGTTTGACATTTTGAGGTTAGAAACCGCCGCGGTAAACCGTAAGTGCGGCCTCAGGCTAAGGAGACCCAATAACTGCAAAAAATTATGTTTGTTGTATATAGCCCCCCTTAAATATTACTTTAGTTAATATTCGTTGTTATAGCGGCATCTATTAAAATTTCAGCTTTCTAACTGTTACGGATCCTGAGTGACAGACAGACGGACTGTGAAGTCTCTGGAATAGGGTTCCGTTTATGCCCTGTAGGTACAGAAACCTAAAATATCGGTTGACACACCCCAACTTCACATTTGGGCACTGCCTAAGAAAGGGTTTGAAATGGGATAGCTAAATTTCAAACTGAAGGATCCGCGGTTGACCTCTAGCTAGTCTATACTAATATTATAAAGAGGAAAGATTTGTTTTTTTGTTTGTTTGTAAGTAACGAATAGGCTCCGGAACTACTGGACCGATTTGAAAAATTCTTTCACTGTTGGAAAGCTACACTCTTAGCGGTGAACATAGGCTATATTTTATTCCCGTATTCCCACGGGAACGGGAACTACGCGGGTGAAACCGCGTGACGTCAGCTAGTCATTTATAAAATGTAAATACAAATTATGAGAACTAATCACAACTAACACTTATGTAAGGGTTTGCCTACTGTCATCAATCAAATCAGCCTATAGCAGTCCACTGCTGAACGTAGACCTCTTCCAAACTGCGCCACAACACACGGTCCTGCGCCTTCCGCATCCCGTCACTCCCCGCGACTTTCTTCAGGTCGTCGTACCCCACTTTACCAACGTACAGTTCGCGCCAAATAAGTCTTTTTTTTTTTGACATTCTCACACAATATCATCTAGCCCAAACTAAGCTATAAGCTTGTGCTATGGGATCTAGACAACTGACATACATACTTATATATTTCTAAATACATACATATTATACATAGAAAACACCCAACCGACTACGCCACAGAGGCAGTCACTGAAATTCGTTCGTTCGCGCCGCAATTTTGCAATGATAGGTTTCAGAGGGAGAATTACTGCTGAAACGGGAGAGGCACCCCTCCTGCCTCAGCTGCGCAGTAGTTTCTCCAGTGAAACCTATTATTGCACAATTGTGGCGCGAGCGTACGAACTTTATAGACGCAAAGTTATTTGGCGCACGTTGTACGTATTACCTACTGATATAAGGTTATAGTATAGAAATAATAAATCACTTACGGTGTCCCAGGGTATTTCACCATCAGCACCGAGGCCGTCCATGACACCACAGGACGGGGTGCCCCCTGGAAACCCCTCCATCGGACCCATCCCCGGCCCCATCTGACCCATGGGATTAGGACCACCTTTCATCATCATCATTTGATTAGGCCCACCCATCCGGTTAGGCCCCATCATGTTAGGACCCATCATATTTGGTCCCATGCCACCGTGGCCCATTGGACCCATGTTGGGGCCCATTGGACTGCCCATCATATGTCCCATTTGGTTGGGTCCTAAAATAAATAAAATATAAAAAGTTAGTTAGATTTGTCAGAATTGTCGTGAATCTACTGAGGGTTCAGAAATGCTATAATAGACTGAGAAGAACTCGTCAAGAAACACAGTCAGACTTTTCTCAAAATTTGTCTTGAAATCTAATACAGTTGTTTTATGTAGAAAGGAGCAATTCGTGTCACTTCCAGGCAGCCTTGTCGTCTAGAAAATCTTTAATGCTTTAATCAGCTTTCTGGCACAATTTACATAATTATACATACAGAATATGTTATGGATGTTCGCAGTGTGTTGAATATTCGAATAAAATTCTTTTATTTTATGAAACCTACATCTAGGGTTGGCCAAGTTATCTTCTATTAAGTCTTGACCAACCCTTTTAAGTTTAGGTTATTGATATCACTATTTTGTTGCAGGGGTAACAGACATACATAATCTGTGAAATTTTAGCTCTCTAGCTATCACCGTTCATGAAGATGTGTAGCGGAGTATATAATATCTTCCTAATCTTACTTAATAATATTATAAAGGCGAAAGTTTGTGAGTGTGGATGTTTGTTACCCTTTCACGCTCGAACGGCTGAACGGATCGGGCTGAAATTTGGTACAGAGATACAATATATTCTGGAATAACACATAGGCTACTTTTTATCCCGGGAATAAGTTCCCACGGAAAGCGGGAATGGTAACAAAACTTCACGCGGGCGAAGCTGCTGGCATCAGCTACTATTTTCATAAATGTACTGTGAATACCTGGTCCACCCATCATGTTAGGCCCTCCGCGCATTCCTCCTCTGGTCTTGGCCATAGCAAGATTGTTTAGCCATTGTGCTGGACTCTGTTTGTTAAATTGGCCCATTTTGAGTGGATGTTTCTGAAAATTATATTACACATTACATATCTTGAAATTACTCGAACTTAAAAGAATCATATTTGGTAGGAATGGTTTCACTGAGAGGATTTTTAACGGAAACTGGTGGATATCTAATGTAATTAGAATAAACTTAGGATATTTCAATTCAATTTAGTTTATTTCAAAACAATATACATTGTGTAGAAATTTGATCTTAACCTAAACAAATTATTTCATAACAAAAATCCAAGGAGGGTAACTTATGAAAACAATCATTAATCTAGGCGGTACATAAGTCAATGTCAAATTATACAATTTTAATCTACCGCTAAAACCAGCAATACACTTATTTTATCATCAGTCTTATAAATTAAAAAATGTCAATCAAATTATTTATAAATTTATACATGTCACTAAGATTATGAATTATTAGATGTCAATAAAATTATTAATTAATAGAATCCTAATTTCTATGTAACTACACAGTAATCTAATAGCTAGCAGCCAGAAATGCTAATTCAGATAATATCATAGTTCATCCAATGCATAAAGACATCTTTCGACAAGAAACTCCCTCAAATTAGGCTTAAACATTTTTGTATAAAATGACCTCTTTAGTGCTATCGGTAGTCTATTAAACAACTTTGTTGCATTAAAAAGTGAGCAATGCTTAACCACTTCCAGTGTGGGGATTATTACGAAACCCAGGTCCATCCTTCTGGATGCCTCTCTCTTCGCTCGTTGCTCCTCGGTTTCAAATTCGTGAATATATTTCTTCAAATGCATCAATAAGACCATGACATATAAGCCAGGCACTGTCAAAATATCAAGCTCTTTGAAATATGGGTGACAAGATTCCTGCTGCTTTATCCGTACCATAGTTCGTATTGCCCGTTTTTGGGCAATGAACGCTGACTTAATATTATACTCGTAGCTGCCTCCCCAAAACAGGATGCTGTACCGTATCTTGGACTCTATTAAAGCACAATACACAGCTCTGAGTTGGTCACGTCTTACTACTTCTCGTAAACTCCTTAGAACATAACAGGCAGCGCCGACGGAGCTCTCTATGGATGACAGCTCGTCTTTCCAGTTCAACAAATAGTCAACATGTACTCCCAAAAATTTCACTACCTTAACAACGCTTAGATTTGCTCCATTCATTGTACACTGTAGACTATCCATACTATTTACTTGAAATTTAAACAAAATTAAGTGTGTTTTAGTCGCATTAATGCATAGGCTATTACAGGAGAACCATTTATGGAACAACTCCAATGATTGATTGACCCTTACATTTAAAGTTTCCACATCATCCGCCGACACTACAGCGTTTGTGTCATCTGCAAAAACCGTCAATTTTGTATTGTCAAATGTATTTTTCGTCATGTAATTAATTAAGTCATTCATGAAAATCACAAAAAATATTGGTCCAAGAATCGATCCTTGTGGAACACCTGTTTTAATTGTCACACACTTCGATCTATAACTTTTGCGTATATATTGTATTGTGCCATTTGTTTTAGTGTAACTGTTATCGTTAATTTCAACGAACATTGTTCTCTGATAAAGATATGACGCAAACAATTGTTTTACTTTGCCTCTAATTCCATAATGTTCCAGCTTACCTATAAGTAGTTCATGACTCACCATGTCAAATGCGGAACTTAAGTCGAGGAATATGCCCGCAACCTTCCTTTTATCATTAAGTTTTTTGACTATGTCTTTTACTAAAGTGTCAATAGCGTCTAAGGTTCCCACATTCTTTATGTATCCAAACTGCCTTAAATTAAGTACTCTGTTCGAATTTAAATGTCTCAGTAACCTACTTTTTAGTATCTTTTCAAATACTTTTGCAGTGGTAGGCAGTAAAGATATTGGTCTATACATTTTTGGATCCAGCTTTGAACCTTTTTTATGTACTGGTACAATTTTCGCAATTTTGAACTGATCTGGAAAAGATATCTATATTGTCCTTTATTATCCCTATTGGAACCTCATCGTAACCACATGACATTTTACTCGGCATTTTGATAACTATATCATAAACTTCCTTCGGCGTGACCAGATCAATCTCCATGTTTTTAGTAACTCTATCATTACTTTGGGCCAGAAAATTCAAGGCGACTCTGTAATCAGTCCTTGCGCACTTAGGGCTGCAGTCAAATTGTGAAATAAAAATGTCTACTATTTTCTTGGGGTCAAAAATGAATTTATTGTCATAAGTTAATTTTATACGGTCCTTAGGTGCTGTCTGCTTATTTCTATGTTTATTTACAATTTTCCAGATTTCTTTGGGAGTGTTATTGGATTTCATTAAAGCAGATTGTACGGCCAATTTTTTTGCATGTATGATCACTTTCCTGTATGCTCTGAGGTAATTGGTTTTGTATCTCACAACGGAACTATCACAGTTATTGGTTACACCTACACACAGGAATCGTTTCATCTTACTCGAAACTCGTATACCCCTTGTGATCCACAAAAGACCGTCTTTATGCTGTTCCTTTACCCGTGTTTTTTTTCTTTTTAAAAGTTTCCATAAATATTGTGTTGAACTTACACAGAAATGGGTTAATGCCAAGTGCATGCCAGTCTTGTTGCAGGAGTCGGTTTCTAAAAGTTCTCTTATTGTTTAAATTGAATGTTCTTTTAATAATATACGTCATCCCGACCTGATCCTTATTTCGGTTTTTGTTCTTGTGCGCTGTGCTGCACAGTAATGCACCATGTCCATCCCCAATTCCATTATGATCTATTTTACAGTCAATAATGCATTCACTCGGAAGGTTTGTCAAAATATTGTCTAGACATGATGTTTTATCTTTCCGTATAAATGTTATGTCATTAATTAGTGGTCTAAAATTATAACAGTTCAATAAGTTTAAGAAATTATTCGTTTTCTGCGTGTCTATCCACCGAGGGTCTATATTAAAGTCACCACAAATAAAGCATTTCTTGTCAAAAAAGTACGTGAGTAATTTGTCAAGATTTAACATGAATATGTCCAGATTATTGTCATAAGGGCCGCGGTAACAACAGCAGATATAAATTCCCGTAAGCGAATCTCTCACACCACATATTTCAAACGCATCCCTTTTATAAAGTGTCTTACACATAACAACTTCCTCACAAACTCTCTCCTTAGAGGCAAGAATCAATGTCCCTCCCCTTTTTTTGTTGATCCTTACGTTGTACGATACCAGCTTATAATTGGAAAAGTTGTAAAGCTGAACTGTTTCTGAATTAAGGAAGTGTTCACCTATACACAGGTAGTCCAAACCATATGTGTTTTCATTCACATACAGTTCGAGTTCGTCCGTTTTATTACTAATTCCACACACATTCTGGTGGAAAAGGTTTAGTGATAATTTATGTACTTGTTCAGGCACGAAAAAGGTCATTTTTGGTCTCTTCAACAAATGAAGGCAAATCATCAGAGGTCTGGGTACCCACTGATATCTGATTGAGTTTAGATTTATACCGCAAGGTTTTTATTTCTGTGACTATTCTAGTTTGTACATAATTGTTATAATTTTCAGCGTATTCGAGTCTAAGAACATCTCTTAAAACATGACGTCCAATATGTAAGGGTGTGAATTTATGAAGAGGAATGAATGTACTGTAATGCATATCTAAGTAAGTGGCGTTCGCATATTGATTACAGATATAACGAATTTGATAATTAAGTTTTTTCACATTTAGAGCTTTATTGCAAGAAATCTCAGACACTAGAATATTCGGTAATGATACTGATTCCAAGAAATAATTTAGCGCCGACTGGAACTTATATGGACTTTTGTCATTCATTCCTCCAAAAACTATAATAATGTCTTTAGAAGTTAGTCCACTATAGAACTGGGGTGAGAATGAGCCCAACACACTTGAAAGTGTAGCACCAGGCTTCCAGAAGGAGACAACATTGTACTTACTACCTACAAGACGCTGAAGCAATTTCTGTAGTCTTCTTCCTTGATCATCCGCAAGAATGACTATTTTCTTTTTTTCAACGGTAGTAACTCTGTAATTATTCTCGGTCTGTACTTCTTCGCTTTGGGTATCATTCTTTACATTTTGCACATTTTGAGTGCATTCTTCATTAATTTGCTGTTGAGGCAGATTAGAGACACTAAGATCTTCCTCATTGTGATGTGTCCCTTCTACCAAAGGTGTGTCTGTGTCTTCTGACAGGTCTGAGCATAGCATGCGGCTTTCATCATATTTGTTTATTTGTATCTTTTGCGATTTGCGTTTTTGCTTGCTGCTGATTGGAGTGGCAAGGTTGTCTGACTTCCCAAGTGTCTTATAGGTATGCGCAATTTTTTTGTATTTATGTAATTCCAGTTTTATGTTGGTATTTTCTATATTTAAATTATCAATCTCACAATGTGCCGTATCCAATTCATTCTTTAACTTTTGAATCTGCGATCTCAACTCCTCCATAGCACACAAATTGTCAACAGAGGTGTCCTGCAGACTTCTCATCGTACTATCCAAAATATCAGTGGAACCGGTTGAGATGTTAGATAAGGATAGTGACTTTCGCGGTCGCCGAGTAGTTACATTAAAGTTTTGTTGATCCATTGCTTTATGATATTTGAGATTTCTGTTTATTTTTTGGTCCTGATGTTACTTCAAAATTAATGTTAGGTAGGTATCCGGTGTTTATTTTTAGTCAAATTCAGAATTATAATTCAACTTATTCTCCAAAGTCAGCCACATTAAATTATTTAGCCAATCAAAAAACAATAATTATCATACATTCTTTTGATGTCAGGTCACTTTGTTATTGTCAATTTTATTATTTGGTCCAAGTGTGTGGTCCCACTAAACAATTCGTTGCAGTGTATGGCAGCCTTTATGCAACAGCTCAAAAGACTCATGGTCAGTCTTCATTGTCATTTATGATAACTCAATAGGATCTATGGTTGTCAATGCTCAGCTGTTTTCATATTGTGATTGGTTAAATATAGGTTAAAATACCCATCAATTGTTTCGATTTAAATTGTACTAATTACAGTGTTTGCATGTGTTAGTGCATTTTTCAAATATCTTAACGTTTGTTATTTACCTTGTGGAAGTTATATTGGTATGAATTCCTCGGTTTTACTGTACAAAACCTAGGAAAACTTCGGCAGTGAATTTATTCTCTAAATTGTGATCTTCTTTTGTAGTTTACATCACAAAACACCACATAAACTTATTTTTAATTGAACAGAAGTACACTATGGATTGTTTACCAACTGCACGCACACATTTCAATGATATTATTTTTTACGTGAGGGAAATCCTCATGGATGCTATGCCGGACTCCTACCCACTAAGAAACCCACGTTACGCCCAACAGCCTATGGTTGGGAGTCCCGGAAAGCCCTCGGAAGTATGTCCCAGGATAAACTTAGGATATTTAAGTGTCGCGTTAGTTGACACACTGAGTACGTCGATACTGAGAGCTCTGCATCGCGATATGAAAGTTCTCGCAATACGGTTTTGTGCCGTTTGCACTCAGTAGGTTCGCAGGACCCTTATGAGTGTCTATCGTTCGTCAGTACCGTATTGAAAAGCTTATTTCTACTTTAAAAAACATGCTTACTATCCGCCCAAATTACATCAGTTGTATTTAGCCTCACGTAATCAATAGCGAGTCTATAGCCCTGTTAAAATACACAAGAACAGGTAGAAATTTCTCAAGCTGCCCTAAGACTTTGAACAAACCTCAACGACTACAAGCAGCAATACCAACACCCGATAGGGGCTTTTTTCCGCGCACGCTTAGGTTGTGGAATGATCTCCCTGCCTCGGTTTTCCCAAACGCCTACAGTATGGGGTTCTTCAAAAGGGGTCTTAGAAGGTTTTTACAGGGTCGGCAGCGCGATTTTGGCGTCTCTGGTGTTGCAAACGTCCATAGGCTTTGGTGACCACCGGTACACCTGGTGGGGCTGTATGCTTGTCTGCCACTTTAGTGGTATTTAGTTCTGCCAACAGAACAGGTGGGAATTGCATTACCATTTGTTCTGTGGACAGAACTAATGGGAAAAAAATTACCAGTAGTTCTGTTAACAGAACTACTCAACAGAATAGGTGGGAGTAGACGACACTAAAACTAAACAATACTAAGGAAATAGAACAGACTCACCTCAAGATATTTCTTCGTCCCGGGTTGAGCACAATGGTAGCCTATGATCGAGTGGTACTGCCCCGATATAACCGCCTCGGCTCCTTTGTTAGCCAGTAGTGTTGAGAACACGAATATCTGACTCTGCTGCTGGGAGAACATCCGTTATTTATTTGATTTTGAAAACGTAGTTTATTATTTAATCCTAATATTATAAATGTGAAAGTTTGTGTAGATATGGATGTTTGTTACTCAATAACGCTCTGCTGAATGGATCTGGCTGAAATTTAGGACATAGATAGATTATAGACTGGAAAAATACATAGGCTACTTATATTCCCGCAATAAGTTTCCATGGGAAGTGGGAACGGGACCAGAATTTCACGCGGGCGGAGCCGCTAGCAACATTACTTCTTACTAATGTTCTATAATAAGAAAGTTTGTGTGGATATCTGGTTTGTTACTCTTTCACGCACAAACGACTGAACGAATCTGGCTGAAATTTGGTACAGCGATAGATTTATAGTCTGAAATAACACTACAATTTTTTATACCGAGAATAAGTTGCATTGGGAAGCAGGAACAGTAATAAAATAACGTTAAATGATAATTATGAATTTCCAAGTTACCTCCATACTCCCAGCCTGTTTGCTGATAACGTTGGATGGTAAGGTCTGTGCTTCACTGGACATCGCTCCTAAAGGAACGCCGGGTCCCATTGGACCCACCCCGCCCATACGACAAGAACCCATGGTCTCTGGACCACCGTTGGGGTTGCGGCAGTTTTGACTGCCATCCTAAAAAAAAAGGAAAAAATTATATTAAAAAGTTAAAAACTAATGGACGTCACGCGGTTTCACCGGCGTAGTTCCCGTTCCCGAGGGAATACGGGAATAAAATATAGCCTATAATCACCGTAAAGAGAGTAACTTCCCAAAAGTGAAAGAATTTTTCAAATCAGTTTAGTAGTTTCGGAGCCTATTCGATGTAAACAAACAAACAATCATATCTTTATAATATTAGTATAGATAAATCATCTGCGCCATCTGTCTTTTTTTTTTTACGTGAGGGAAAATCCTCAGAGGATGTTATGCCGGACTGTTACCGACTAAAAAACCTCACGTAACGCCTAACAACCTGTGGTTGGGAGTCCCGGGTAAGCCCTCGGAAGGATGTCCCGGGACTCACAACTGACCTACGGCCGCCACTGCGGCCTCGTTTGGGGGGTGGTTCGGGTGCTATCCCGCGTCTATGGGGGGTTTCGGGTGTGATCCCGCTTCTAAGGGTTGGCGTGCGTGAGTTGCTCACGTCACGCTGCCGTCATGGGCCTATCATCTGCGCCATCTAGACTAAACTAAGCCCTAAGCTTGTACTATAGCATCTATACTGATAGAAATATTATACACAGAATCCATATTCCAAAACAAACATTACATTACAGGACCCGAACCTGCGTCTTTTTTTGGCATGGGACCTAGCGTCTGCTCGAGACCGATATTCTTTTCACATTAAATTTGTTATTTAGTTAGCATACTAATTGGTTTTCAAAGTTATCATTGAATTTGTGGAACAGTCGCCATACACTACTTCTGCGCCATCAATGCTACACCACGGCTACGTTCTATCATCGAACCGCTCGCCACAGACAGGGAGTTCATCCTCACACTCTACGTCCGGAGCGTTCCAGCACGGTTAGATCCGATAGGGGTTTTCTTCCGCGCACGCTTAGGTTGTGGAATGATCTCCCTGCCTCGGTTTTCCCAAACGCCTACAGTATGGGGTCCTTCAAAAGGGGTCTTAGAAGGTTTTTACAGGGTCGGCAGCGCGAGTGTGGCGCCCGTGGTGTTGCAAACGTTCATAGGCTGCGGTGACCACCGGTCCTTCTGGTGGGCTGTATGCTTGTCTGCCACCTTAGTGGTATAAAAAAAATGCACTCAAGAAGATCAGTAATACACAGGGTCAATCGTAAAACACGAGCAACTTGCCACGACTGGATTGTTAATACCATAAACAAGAACATTATTTGTTCTACCACTTTAGTCCAGTCAATTTAGACAAAAATAGTAGTTAAATAACAATAATTCCAGAGGAGCCAAATTTTTGTGGAGAGCTGGGGTTTACCATTAAAAATTAAATACTAAAAGTCCCCATCGATCCTATGTGTGCTACAAAAGTTATTTGGGGTTAGGGTTACCATTTCTGAAGAAATGTATGCCTGATTTACATGGTAAAAACGCCTGATTTTCACGAAAAATGCCTGATTTTCTTGAAAAATGCCGCATAATAAAAGAAATATTTTTTAATATTAAGTAAAACACATTGCTTGAATAATTTTTAATTTTTAATCATCAATTTTCAGACACATTAGAGTAGGTAATAAGAAAATCAGGCAAATATATATTTTTTTTAATAAATAATTTGTTTTTTAATAAATGAAAAAGGAATTCCACTGTACGTTATCTTACTTCTAATAATAATTATCTTATGACGCCATTTTTAACCAGTCTTTTTGAGTTAAAATATAACTCTTTACAATTAATCATTTCGCCTGACATAGAACAATGCCGGCCGGGCGCCTGATCAAGTGCTAAAATGCCTGGCAAATCAGGCGAAAGCCTGGCATATGGTAACCCTATTTGGGGCAGTGATGGGCGTAATTAATTACAAAAGTAATTCAATTAATAATTGAATTACAATGTAATTAAGTTACAATGTAATCTAATTACTCAGTAATTAATTACTTTGTAATTTAAATACTTTGGATGTTCCGGTTAATTAGTTACTAAGTAACTAGTTGCAAAGTAATTAGATTACTTTATAACTAGTTACTTTGTAATTCATTACTTCGTAATTATCATACATTCAAGTCAAGCAAATCAATACCACAGCCGGCAATCCAATATGGCCGCCGCGCCGCCGTTGTAAAAGTTCATGTTGGGTATCGTATAAGGGGTATTTTGGTATGCTGAGTACGAATTTCGGGTTAATTTAGCAATCCAATATGGCCGCCGCGCCATCGTTATAAAAGTTCATGTTGGGTATCGTATATGGGGTATTTTGGTATGCTGAGTACGAATTTCGGGTTAATTTTGAAATCCAATATGGTCACCGCGCCGCCGTTATAAAATTTCAGGTTGGGTATCGTATATGGGGTATTTTGGTACGCTGAGTACGAATTTCGCGTTAATTTAGCAATCCAATATGGCCGCCGCGCCACTGTTGTAAAAGTTCATGTTGGGTATCGTATAAGGGGTATTTTGGTATGCTGAGTACGAATTTCGCGTTAATTTAGCAATCCAATATGGTCACCGCGCCGCCGTTATAAAATTTCATGTTGGGTATCGTATAAGGGGTATTTTGGTATGCTGAGTACGAATTTCGGGTTAATTTAGCAATCCAATATGGCCGCCGCGCCATCGTTGTAAAAGTTAATGTTGGGTATCGTATAAGGGGTATTTTGGTATGCTGAGTACGAATTTCGGGTTAATTTTGCAATCCAATATGGTCACCGCGCCGCCGTTATAAAATTTCGAATTGGGTATCGTATATGAGGTATTTTGGTACGCTGAGTACGAATTTCGCGTTAATTTAGCAATCCAATATGGCCGCCGCGCCACTGTTGTAAAAGTTCATGTTGGGTATCGTATAAGGGGTATTTTGGTATGCTGAGTACGAATTTCGGGTTAATTTAGCAATCCAATATGGCCGCCGCACCACCGTTTAAAAGTTAATGTTGGGTATCGTATAAGGGGTATTTTGGTACGCTGAGTACGAATTTCGCGTTAATTTAGCAATCCAATATGGCCGCCGCGCCACTGTTGTGAAAGTTCATGTTGGGTATCGTATAAGGGGTATTTTTGTATACTGAATACGAATTTCGGGTTAATTTAGCAATCCAATATGGCCGCCGCACCACCGTTTAAAAGTTCATGTTGGGTATCGTATAAGGGGTACTTTGGTATGCTGAGTACGAATTTCGGGTTAATTTAGCAATCCAATATGGCCGCCGCGCCATCGTTGTAAAAGTTCATGTTGGGTATCGTATAAGGGGTATTTTGGTATGCTGAGTACGAATTTCGGGTTAATTTTGCAATGCAATATGGTCACCGCGCCGCCGTTATAAAATTTCATGTTGGATATCGTATAAGGGGTATTTTGGTATGCTGAGTACGAATTTCGGGTTAATTTAGCAATCCAATATGGCCGCCGAGCCACCGTTTAAAAGTTCATGTTGGGTATCGTATAAGGGGTACTTTGGTATGCTGAGTACGAATTTCGGGTTAATTTAGCAATCCAATATGGCCGCCGCGCCATCGTTGTAAAAGTTCATGTTGGGTATCGTATAAGGGGTATTTTGGTATGCTGAGTACGAATTTCGGGTTAATTTTGCAATGCAATATGGTCACCGCGCCGCCGTTATAAAATTTCATGTTGGATATCGTATAAGGGGTATTTTGGTATGCTGAGTACGAATTTCGGGTTAATTTAGCAATCCAATATGGCCGCCGCGCCATCGTTGTAAAAGTTCATGTTGGGTATCGTATAAGGGGTATTTTGGTATGCTGAGTACGAATTTCGGGTTAATTTAGCAATCCAATATGGCCGCCACACCACCGTTGTAAAAGTTCATGTTGGGTATCGTAAAAGGGGTATTTTGGTATGCTGAGTACGAATTTTGGGTTAATTTAGCAATCCAATATGGCCGCCGCGCCATCGTTGTAAAAGTTCAAGTTCATATTGGATTGCAAAATTATCATGTGATTCGTACTCAGCATACCAAAAAACCCCTTAAACGATACCCATCATGAAATTTTGTGACTACGGCGCGGCGGCCATATTGGATTGCAAAATTATCATGTGATTCGCACTCAGCATACCAAAAAACCCCTTAAACGATACCCATCATAAAATTTTGTGACTACGGCGCGGCGGCCATATTGGATTGCAAAATTATCATATGATTCGCACTCAGCATACCAAAAAACCCCTTAAACGATGCCTATCATGAAATTTTGTGACTACGGCACGGCGGCCATATTGGATTGCAAAATTATCATGTGATTCGCACTCAGCATACCAAAAAACCCCTTAAACGATACCCATGATGAAATTTTGTGACTACGGCGTGGCGGCCATATTGGATTGCAAAATTATCATGTGATTCGCACTCAGCATACCAAAAAACCCTTTAAACGATACCCATCATGAAATTTTGTGACTACGGCGCGGCGGCCATATTAGATTGCAAAATTATCATGTGTTTCGTACTCTGCATACCAAAAAACCCCTTAAACGATACCCATCATGAAATTTTGTGACTACGGCGCGGCGGCCATATTGGATTGCAAAATTATCATGTGATTCGCACTCAGCATACCAAAAAACCCCTTAAACGATACACATCATGAAATTCTGTGACTACGGCGCGGCGGCCATATTGGATTGCAAAGTTATCATATGATTCGCACTCAGCATACCAAAAAACCCCTTAAACGATACCCATCATGAAATTTTGTGACTACGGCGCGGCGGCCATATTGGATTGCAAAATTATCATGTGATTCGCACTCAGCATACCAAAAAACCCCTTAAACGATACCCATTATGAAATTTTGTGACTACGGCGCGGCGGCCATATTGGATTGCAAAATTATCATGTGATTCGCACTCAGCATACTGAAAAACCCCTTAAACGATACCCATCATGAAATTTTGTGAGTACGGCGCGGCGGCCATATTGGATTGCAAAATTATCATGTGATTCGTACTCAGCATACCAAAAAACCCCTTAAACGATACCCATCATGAAATTTTGTGACTACGGCGCGGCGGCCATATTGGATTGCAAAATTATCATGTGATTCGCACTCAGCATACCAAAAAACCCCTTAAACGATACCCATCATGAAATTTTGTGACTACGGCGCGGCGGCCATATTGGATTGCAAAATTATCATGTTATTCGCACTCAGCATACCAAAAAACCCCTTAAACGATACCCATCATGAAATTTTGTGACTACGGCGCGGCGGCCATATTGGATTGCAAAATTATCATGTGATTCGCACTCAGCATTCCAAAAAGCCCCTTAAACGATACCCATCATGAAATTTTGTGATTAGCGTATGGGAATTTCAGTGAAATTCCTTCGTCACTCAGGAATTGAGCTGATGGTCTTCAAATTTTATAGCTGAGTACCAACCTGGACACATTGACTTACATCAAAAAACCGCATCAATATCGATTCACCCCTTGGTTGGGCCGCGACGAATCCACAGCACAGGACAGAGTTGGTAATTATGAGTGTTGGTTAATTGAATTAAAGAGTAACTAGTTGCAATGTAATTAGATTAACGTGTAATTCCATTACTCAGTAATTAATTACTGCTAGTACTCATAGTAATTAATTACTCAAGTAATCTGTTACAGAGTAATTGAATTAACCATTACAAAGTAATTATAATTTGTAACGGTTAATCTAATTACATTTTGCCCATCACTGATTTGGGGTCAAAGGTCAGAATTTGTTATCAAAAAATTAATCAATGCAAAGTTGTAGATCTTAAAATTCCCCACAAAAATGGTCTATGTGATTTGATTTCACCGTTTATGAGATACAGCCCCATGACGGACAGACAGACAGACTCTCTACCAAAATTTGGCTCCCCGGGAATTACTGTTATTTCAAATGTCTATTTTGACTGGACTACTTTCAATATACCTCAATAAACTGAACACAAAAACACAAAAATGATTTTGCTGGTTTTAACAACACCTTGTATATATATAAGGGACTTTCATAATGACAGTGAGTACCTGTATACATTGGAAGAAGGAATTAACACCCGAACAACAAACTAAAACTGGATTCGAAGTTGACTGCAGAGACTGGAAACGATCGCCGAGTTTTCTTTTCACATATTTTCTTTTCACTTTTTGCTTGTTTGAAGCCCCAATTTCGTCAACATTATCCTTCGATGTCTTCTTTCTTGGCATTATTGAACTTTGAAAATTCGGATATTTCGGTGGCAATCACTAGTAGGCACTTAACGCAACAAGTAACTATTTGAAAAGAATTGATTTGTCAGATGACATATAGCTTGTAAGCCATTTCGTCAATATTATTCATAAACTCTTTATTCATAGTATCACTATACTTCGAAAACCGGATATTTCGATATCAATCACTATTCGGCACTTAGAAAGAACAAATAACTACGCGAAAAGTATCGGCTTCTCAGATGACACGTGGCTTGTAAGGTCAACATTATGACTCAAATCATAACCACTATCGCACACTTTGAGCTGATCTAGTAAGATCAGCTATAGACTGAGTCCCGATGCAACTAACGCAAAATTCTGAATAACTGATGCAAAAAGGGTAAAACACCCCTCCTAACTTAAAAGTGAATAATATCAATAATGGGTTTTAAAACACGAATCAGCAAAAAAAGGAAAATAAAAAAGAGTAATGTTTTGTTTTTCTTTTGTATTTATCAGGTAACTGAATTGTATTGTTTTACATTGGTATAATGTAAATTTGTAACAGTAAACCTTTTTATACACACTAGTTTTGTCCTATACCCTAAAACAGGTATCTTCGAACATAGGGCACGTGTCTCAATATTTTGAAAATGCTAGTAGGTATGAAGAATTTTTAAAACATTAAGGTGAATTAAAACTTGCCTCTGCAAACGTGTAGTTTCTTTTTAAAACATTAAAATAAGGTAGTGATTGTAGTGTGTAGAGGCCCTTTCGTGTGAAAATCCTCATGGATGCCATGCTGGACTTCTACCGACAAAAACCACTCGGCGCTTTGTCATCTAAGCCCAGGAGGTACGCCCTCGGAATCATAACCCCAGCGTGTGCAGAGGTCCTAATAACTATTTTCAAACCTAAATGTACCTGTCAACCTACACAGCAAAATATGTACCTACTTTAGGTGTTCAAATATATGAAATACTAGATGAATCTAAGTCGTTACGCGTTCCCGCTTCCCATGGGAACATATTCCCGGGATAAAAGTAGCCTATGCGTTATTCCAGGCTGATTTCTATCCTCGTACCGAATTTCAGCTTAATCCGTTCAGCCGTTAGAGCGTGATTGAGTAACAAACATACAAACGTTATTTTTAAACTATCGCAGTTTTTTACACTCATAATTATAGAAAGGTGTGAAAATCTAAGTTAAAATGTATTTCGATTGAAGTCCCGAGTTCTATAAATATGAAACAGCCAAACATCTTCACAAACTTTTACATTTATAATATTAGTAGGATTTATTTATTTTAAACAAAGAGTCCGAAAGTCCGAAACATATTTAGTTCTTTACTGAGCGGTTCTGTCAAAACTGTGCTCGTAATGTTTGCCTAGTATTTTGGTACAAAAGTATGCAATTTAAGACAAAACAAACACTAAACTGTGAATCAATTTGTTCTGTAAAGGATGTAAAAGTATTATTTACGCGAAAAACATCGAAGAACTGCACAAATAAGTGTAAACAAATAACTTAGTGACATTAAACAAGTGAAAGGTTTTTTCCATATACCCTCAACAACTTTTGCTTTTTGTTTCTTCAGTTGCGTTTAGTTATTATATGGCATGACTACAAGACTATTGGAAAATAATTAAATTTGACAAACATTGGGAAATAATAAATTATTTTATCTACTCTGATCTTAAAGGAATATTTAAAATTAATAGACAGAAGTTTTGTATATTTTGTATTAATTGCTGGTCGAAATCAAAAAAACTACGAGTCGGAGTCACGCTCGAAGGGTTCTGTATTCAAAAACTGCAAATAATCAGTAGTTATATGAAGCCAACCTCAGTTACTATATTTCAATTTATTTTATTTCATTTCTTAAAAACTATTCATGAGACTTCGCTCTCTGTCTGTCTGTCCGTCACGAGGCTGTATCTCAGGAACCGTGATAGCTAGAAAGCTGAAATTTTCATAGATAATTTTTTTATGTTGCCGCTATAACAACACAAAATCAAATCGAAAAAGGGGGGATTAAAGGGGGCTTCCTTTTTATGATAGGGAACCCTACGTGCGCGTGTCCGACTTGATCGGTTCTTTAATTCTTTCTAACTGCGCAATACCGCTAAGGGGTAGACCCCCTTAGCGGTATTGCGCAGTTTTTCTTAAAAGAAATTGCCAAATTATCACTTCCTAAAAAATGTTTCGCATAATTTCATTTGTCAAATTATTACTTAGCAAAATATCTCTTCACAAATAATTGTAACGCAAACGTTATGTTTGGGTAGTGAACGTTTAAACAATTATTTAGTTACCAAGAGTAGCGAAAAATTCTAAATCTATGCCAACTAGTACTTTTACCAATTTTTATTAAGTCAAATTTTTTATTTAATCAAATTTAGTCAAAGTAAAAAAATATGTTTTTTCAACTGAAACAGTGCGAAAAACATATTTAACGCAAAATAAAATAAGAAAAATATTTCGTAGCATCAATTTTCAGTCAATTATTTAGCCAATGACAAAATTATTAAGTTTCGGAGTCACATCATCGAAATTGAATTTGTTGTTGAATGGTTATAAAAAGTCCCCATATTCTCTTCCTTCTATATGCTATTCTTTATAATGAACACATTCTTATCGTGAACGCTTTGAGTTTCTTGTCCCTAGAGGGTAAACCTTGTCGTACATCCTCTTCACTCCTTCTTCGTATGCCTTCTCACTCTTCGAATTGCTATGACGGTTCCTGTACCATTCGCGCAGTACGGTTGTGGAACGGATTGCCACATTCTGTGCGGGAATGTACCTCTTTGGGTGTATTCAAGGATAGAGTTAAAGAACTATGTCTTTCTTCAAATTTATAAGTATGTATGTAAGTACAGTGTATATTTAGTGTACTTCTTCATGTTTTACGATATGTTGATGCAGAGCTATATAGTATTACGTTCATACTTACTACTATTAAGTTCCTATCTATCTGTGTGTTCAGTATATGTATTGGTATTATGTGTACGAGATGTATGTTTATAATAGTCATGGTATCTATGTATGTAATACTCTAAAACTAAGTAACTATTATCTTATCTTCTATCTAGTTGAACACTTCTTAAACCTTCCGTTGCGATTTTCCTTTCACCCTAAGGTTTCCTGGGAGTAAACTCAGTGCATAGTTAAGCTCGCCTTAGTACATCATTGTTCTTAGTATTTAATGTTAATGTATTTTGTGTGCAATAAAGAATTAAATCTGCAGGGACCAAGCTACCGGAGGTCAGGACTTCAGAGACAGGAACCTCCTCAAAATACGTGCCGTGTTCAGAAGAACTGCCTTTTGCATCAAGCCCTTGACCCAACAGCCCACCGCAAGCCTCTTAAGGTGTTGGTCGAGGCTTTTGGCTATTAGTCCATGCACAGAGATTACTATCGATACAATAATAGCTGAGTCAATACTCCACATGTCCACCATCTCGTGGGCCAAGTCCAAATACTTGTTTATCTATCTCAGCCTTCACGAGATTGTCGTCATGTGGAATAATGCTATCAATTATTATTGCAAGGCGCTCTAGCCGATCTATTATCTCTGTCAGGTCTATTTGCAATAATAGTCCTGTCAGTGATAATAGATCGATGATTATTATTATTATCTATTAAAAAAATCAGAATCTTTTTCACAAAGAGTAAGAGAGAGTGAAAGACACATACATAATTATTTACCTGAAGACTGCTTGACGATCCCCTGATCCCCGTCTGTGGGTCCAATATATCTGTCGAGTCTGACGACAAACGCTCCGATTTCAACGAAGCAGGACCGCCGAGCTCGCATTGTGGCGATTTTGTTGGATCACCTGGTGGAGAAAGTATTACTGGTCAGAATGACTCAAAATCATCATAAAAGCTAATAAACTTATCATCTATACTCAGTAAAATATAGCTTTTTTTTGTTTAACGTGAGGGAAAATCCTCAAGGATGTTATGCCGGACTCCTACCGACTAAAAAACCTCACGTATCACCACTGTATACAACATATATTTATACTGTGGTATCACCCAACAGCCTATGGTTGGGAGCCCCGGGTAAGCCCTCGGAAGAATGTCCCAGAACTCCCAACAGTAAAATATAGCTTGATCTCTGTGGCAGTTATACAAACTTAAACAAGAATAGACTTTATGTTGACAGAATAAAGCTTTTGTGGTGTAAATGCAGAGAGTGAGAACACAGAGGTGCAAACTGTAAATAACAATTTTATGCCTTTGAAATGAAAGTCAAATTTGTTTACGTTAATATACCTGTCACAGAGATCAAGCTATATTTTAAGGATTGTTTTTTTTTTCTCAATATGAAAACGTAAGTTTCGGTTTCGGCCAAAACTGACCCTGTGGCCGAAAGTACGGTTTCGGTTTCGGCTGAAAAACCAGTTTCGGTTGGACACTAGTTTTAAGTATTCGTTAAACAATACTTTAACAATAGTCAACGTTATTCCGATGGCATAAGGCTTAAGCCATCGGAAAAACGTGGAGTATTGTTTATGGACATTCTTTTGAAAGTTCTGAAATGTATGACCGTTTGAAGTATTTTCGTTTTTGAGCGTTTCCGTGCTTCGGAAGGCAAGAATCGAACCCACGAACTTCGATTTAGCAGCCAATGTCACTGCCAGTACCCACTAGATTAATAGACCAGCAGAAAACCGACAGTCAATAAGAGCAACAAGCAGTCGAAAAACATGGACGCAGCCGTGTGCGTGTGTGAATACGTCTTTAGTTGATTTGAGCTGACCATGCAACTTGAACAAAAGGCATAGCGTCGAAAGATAGGTAAGTATACTAGATGGAAACCTGGAATTCACAATATGACCTCATAATCCCCTTTCGCAGTGCGCGTTGTGTCATAGTCCATACTTAGCATAGTGTGTAGCGACCACGGGCACTGCAACGTGCTCGAAACGTCGGTGAATGTAAGTATTTCGCGTGAAGTCCCGAATTCTATAAGTATGAGTTGCTACTTGCTACTGACAAAATTCAATTACACTATGCTTAGTGTAATTGAATTTTGTATGGAGACGTTAGATATACAGCTGCAACATCTATAATGGAATAGAAAATGGAAGGAATATAAAAAGAAGCTCACCATCGCTATCCAGGAGTCCGTCAATCTCCGTCTTGATACCGTCAACACCAAGGTCAGCCGTAGAGTCTTCGCCCCCGGACTGTGTGTGGGGTTCCATCTTAACCCTATGCGGGGGTTCGTCAGGTTCCTTCTTCAGTGCCGCTGGCGTCGGCAGCGACGCTGACGGTGGACGGGACCCATGACCTGGACAAGATTTGAAGCGAAACTTTAGGAAGTTGAAGAAAAATCTGGTCAATGTTTTCACCAAGGAATGGTAGATTATGTGGTTTGACTCTCCATAATTTACCAATTTCACCACGCGAGGTCAATAAACCATAGAAAAATAATAGGACTTTCAATGACCACATTCTGAAGTAAATACGAGTTTCATCAAAACATTTATTGGTTTAACATTTTAAATATTTAGGGAGTAGGAAAGCCCAGTCTTCAAATTAGTACATAGTATTGTGATGACGTGATAATACGGAAGTTGCTAATGCAGGAATCTGCTGGAATGGAATCTCAACTCCTCAGAAAATCGAATCGATTAAGCTTATTTTAAAAGTATATAAGCATAAGCATTAATATTCGTGGTCTCATACCCATAACAGAAGCAGCTTTTTTCTAGCTTACTTTGGGATCAGATAGCGTTGTGTGAAAATGTCCGTGAATATTTATTTACTTATTAGAAGATACTAGCTGAAGCGTGCGGTTTCGCCCGCGTGAAATTTGGTTCCCGTTCCTGCTTCCCGTGGAAACATTTTTCCGGGATATAAGAATAAAGATTCCGGAATAAAGATATAAGATAAAAAGTAGCCTATGTGTTATTCCGGACTATACTCTACCCCTGTACCAAATTTCAGCCAGATCCATTCAGCCGTTTGAGCGTGATTGAGTAACAAACATCCAAACATCTTCACAAACTTTCACATTTATAATATTAGTAGGATTAGTAGGATTCAAAATTGAGTCATCTACAACAGCAGTAGCATATTGTTTGCCACCGAACCCAACCCATAGTTTTCGAAAAAAAACACGGTTTAATTTTTTTTTTATCAAAAATTCAAAACTAACCGTCCGCCACTACTCCAACATGGCCGTCGGCAACCGTTAAGATATATTGTCATAACCGCTGACAAAAAATTTATTAAACTTTATTTACACTATTTAAAAAAATCTTAAACACAAATCATACAAGTACTAGTAAACAAAACAAGTGACCAACGTTGCTAAGGGGCGCGGTATGAGGAAAGGGGAACGGAGGTAGCAGCCGAATTTGTTTCAAACTAAAAAAAGTATGAAAGTACTGTTTTTTGAAGACAATAGGGGAGTTAGAGGGTCCAGTATGTATACAATTGGGTTGTTTATTGCCAAGAAATCTGGTAAACAACAAAAGGTATCCCTTTTTTTACTCAAATCTGCACATCTTTTTAAAAATATCAACGGAAATATGGAAGTCTTTTTATTCTGTTCTGTTCGATTCTAGTGTCTTGATTAATCGAAGACTAAGTTTCAAATAAAAACTGTGTTTCTAGATCTAGAGTTCCAATAAAATGATTTTAACACTTGATATTTTAAAGTCGCACATTGCCTCCTTGTCTGTAAAACACAGCTTGATCTCATTGACAGTTTGTATTAACTTGAGCAAAAATAGACTTTATTTCAAAAGCATAAAGTAGTTATTTATAATTTGAACCATGTGTTATCTCATTGACAGTTTGTATTAACTTGAGCAAAAATAGACTTTATTTCAAAAGCATAAAGTAGTTATTTATAATTTGAACCATGTGTTCTCACTCTCTGCATTTCAACCGCAAAGGCCTTATCTCGTTGAAATAGAGTCTATTTTTGTTTACGTTTATACAACCCAGCCCCTGCGCTACAACCCAGCTGGTAGTGAATACTCCTTGCTTTTACCGAACAAGGCCGGTAGCAGCTTATCTGGCGACCTAGGTCGGAAGCCTGGGATTGTGGGTTAACGGGCCTGCTAGGCCTGCAGTAGTGTACAAGCCTTCTACATTACTGTGTGCCTAGCAGGCCCGTCAACCCACGACCCCCTCATGGTTCAACTACCGAGATTGGTATATCGACTAACAGTTTCAGCATTAGACACTGGTCACAATATCCTATGGACGTTTGAAACACCAAAAGTCGACCCTGCAAGAAACTCCTAAGATCCATTTTGAAGAACCCCATACTGTAGGTGTTTGTATTAAAAAAAATACATTGCTCTTTTATAACTCAAATTTTAATAAAGATTTATTTGTGTATAATAATTATAATTACCGACTATGTTTATCATTTGTAAGATATATCATAAGTGTCTACATTTATTGTACTTAAAAACTAAAGTAAAATAAATAAAAAAATTAAGAATAAATGTTATAATTTGAGCATGTATTTTTTTGATGATGATGATAATGTTATACCTACTTTACTATTATATTTTTGAACTGGTTAGGTACTGGTGTACATACATACATTATTATGGTCACGCCTTTTTCCAAAAAAAAAAAAAAAAGATTACCGAAACGGATTACTGAAATCTACAATCTTCGTAATAAAATATGCTTAATATTTTTTACACTACAACATTTATACATATACATAGTCACGCCTTTATACCCGAAGTGGTAGGCAGAGTCAATATACGCCCACTTTTCACCTTATAGTTTGATGTCCAACGTAATAGGTGGTGAGCCTATTGCCGTATTGAAATGGACAGGCGCAGTTCGCCGCGACCCGCAGATGTAAATTTTCAAGCCGCCCATAAGGCCTTCAACTTACTCGATTGTCAATTTACTGACAACCGGGTTTCATTTCGAGTTTTCCTTCTCTACGCAATGGATCTTTTTGCGAAACAGGTCCCTTAGTCTCCTCTTTCGAGGACCCTCGGGATTTATTGGGGTGGCGACATTTTGTACTCTTACCCGCCGCAACACGGTCCCGTGTGGCACCGTGTGTTAAATAAAACAATTAATACTTAAGAAGAGAATACACACACATTATTGGTGAAAGCATTAGCTAACCATGTAATAGATTCATGTTATACAGCTGAGTATGCCGATGGACAAGCAGTTATACATAACATATTGCTCTATATAATATTACATGAATTCGCTTCCTCATTCAGTAAAATTGATACTGTTGAAGCTCGCGAGAAATGAAAACGTAACAGCAGGAAAGCGAGCCCCAAGCTTGGAAGTGAGGGTCTCAGAGGCAACCGGGATTAAAGCTCAGATAATGACATTCATTCATAGTAAATGCGGGAATACCGCAGGGATCTGTGTTGTCGCCAACTCTCTATCTTCTGCATATCAATGAAATAATGTCCCTTGGGTGCATTCATTGTTATACGGGTAATAATTAATATCACTCTGCATGGGAGTTACTCAGGTCGTCGTCGTCGCGTCGTCTTGCGGAGGAGTGACGCGACGTGGAGGAAAAGAGGCGGCAATTTGTGGCGGATCTAAACTGGAACCTGAATCGCATCTTACAATGGGGTGCAGACTATAACTACATTAAGAGTTGCATTGGGCAGGCCTCTCGGATATCAGGAATCCTAAATAAGGTAAGGACTGTCCGGAAAGCCTTCAGCTGTTGGCGCAGCGAAAGACCATAGCGACTTTGGCTGCATTTTACCGAATCTTTCACGACGAGTATTCTGAAAAGCTCTTCAACTTACCTAATCCCACCCTCTCCTTTTCGAACCCGTACAACGCTGAGCAGAGGTGAGAGAGGCGTCCCTCAGACTGCCGACGTCAATTATGCGAGCTTAATATTTATAAAAAAAAAAATCCGTGGTGCGAGCCATGATCTTCATCGGGAGCAAGCGAGACGCCACTGCCTCTTTCTATGAGGCCATGCTCCCGAAAGAAAGAGGTGGTGGAGAGAGTACGGGGGAGAACTTGAAAACTTGAGTTCAATAGTTGGTGTCCAAGGCTATCGACCTCCATCACCGGAGACTCCATGAAGATGAGTTGCACACGCCTTACGCTCCAAAAAGGAGGAATAACACAACTTTTAGGCGAGACCGCGGTGGTAGCCAAATTGAAAAGAAAATTATCTTTATTCATGTAGGTTAAAAAAATAACCAGTTCTATAGAAACAAAGAACGCTAGTGAAATTTTATTTTGCAGTTCGTAAGTAATTTACATAAAAACTGTGTTTAAAAAGACTTACAAAAAATCTAGCAAATACCGTTTTCTTCACGTGGTATTTAAATTAGCCTTGATTTATTACTACCGTTAATTATAAAAACTCTAATGTTTAAGCTGCAAACAGATCTAACCAAGATTAGAAAGAACATGTTCATGTAAGAGCATTCGCTTCTAAAGTGACAGAAAAAACATCGCCGGACGCCGAACTTGTATGCGGGGACGGAATTTTACGGGTGAAATTATTTGTTTCATTTTTTCCGTTCCTAAATATGACACAGAAGACGTTTCACCCGTAAATTTCTGTCCGCACATTTAATTCGTACGAGCGGAAATTGCAGCCCGTTGTGATCCTTGTGAGGGTCTCTGAACACCATCCCACAGAAGCAGACCCAAGACCGCGGCGCCGGCGCGTGACGTCAGAGTCGTAATGTGCTTCACTTCCCAAAGGCGCTGGACAGTACCCGTACAGGTGGTAGGGTACCGTGTGGTTTTAGTTGGGTAAGGGTCTGGCATGGCATTCATAAGGATTTTCACAAATGGTATTTTGGATCTCACAGTTAGACATGTTTATGTGCCACAGAGGTACATAAGCAGGTACTTCTATCTATGTTACTCTTTTGTGCGGGAACGGGAGAAAACTCTCCCACCCGAGTTCCGCAGTCGGGGCCGCCGACGTGTCTTCGCCAAGGACTATCGGCCTCCATGACTGGGGGCCTGAGGACGGTGAGAGGGCGGCTCGTCGTCCTTACAGAAGCAGGCCCATGACGGCAGCGTGACGTGAGCAACTCACGCACGCCCCCCCCCCCCCCCCCCCTTAGAAGCGGGATCACACCCGAAACCCCCCAAAGACGCGGGATAGCACCCGAACCACCCCCTAGGCGAGGCCGCAGTGGCGGCCGTGGGTCTGTTGGGAGCCCTGGGACATCCTCCCGAGGGCTTACGCGGAACTCCCCACCATAGGCTGTTGGGCGTAACGTGAGGGTTTTTAGTCGGTAGGAGTCCGGCATAGCATCCATGAGATTTTCCCTCACTTTAAAAAAAATGGTACTGTGGAGGAAGGGTTAGGCTACGTCCGCACAGGCAGGCGGCTTGCTTGGCGCCTAGAGCCTAGTGGCTTGCATCCTGGCTACTTGCTAGGATACACGGTGGCCGCACTGAAAGGTGGTTTGCGTGGGGGGTCGCTAGGTGCCTTGGTCATTTGCTTGTCGGCACGTTGACAAGATAGCTCAAAAATAGCTCTATATTGCTCTATATTGGGCTCATACATATGATCACGCCTTTTATCCACAAAGGGGTAGACAGAGGCATATTAGATGCCCACATTTCACCTTTGAGATTTTGTCCTTTTGAGATTTTTTGTGATTTTGTTTGAGTAAAACTATGTAGACTTAGGTTCTCTCTCTCATAGTCATATTGGCACCGACTTCAGTATTATATTTAATGATATCTGATAAATCAGAATACTCTCAACTTCAGCCTCATCGACTTCGAGTAGGGCAAGGGAGTCACAAGGTGGATGACGGGGGTCACTTTTTCCAATGGTCATGGGGGCATCCGTTCTGGAAGTTCTAGGAAGAGCTTGTGACTGCAGCAGGATCTGATCCGCCAGATAACTTTGTGCTAAGTAAATTTTATTTTTCAGTTTTTAGTTTTGTTTGAAGTCGGTTTCTTTCTTGTTAATTTTTTTTTTAAATAGGTACTATTGATATTATCAATAAATAGTGTAGATAAATAACTAGTTTTATTTTCCTCATATTTGCAATGAAAAATAGAGTGTTTAACACGGATAAAAGAATCAATTCAGATTCGGACTATAACGTCTAAATACCTCGGGAATTGATTCATTCAACACTCGGATAACATCCGCAATCAAAATGCCTCGCGCCTGGCGACAAAAAACCAACATGTTTGTTTACTGGGATACACGCTAAGCTACTCACTAGGCGCCAAGCGCGCAGTGCGGCCGGTCGCGAACATTCAAGTATGTTCGTTTTACTAAGCTACTCGCTAGGTGACTCGCTAGGCTCTAGGCGCCAAGCAAGCCGCCTGCCTGTGCGGACGTAACCTTAGGAATGTTCCTCCAACACACAAAGGGAGGATCCTCCGACCAGGCTAGGTGAACGAGCCTGGCGGGTCGAAGCCCAACGGTTGATGTTGGACTGTTGGTTATATCATTCATCGCTATGAGAACTCTAATATCGCGATTCAGGATTTAACTATTCTTCGTTGTGATAACTTTCATATCGCGATGCAAGACTTCTATTGATCTTCAATGTGGCGGTCGCCACAGGTACTCTTTTGCACTATTTCGTTTAAGCGTAAGTTTAACGGCCAGCAATGAGGCTAGACTGCTGAGCCCGCAGAGAATGATGGCCGTCAGGGTGATAAGAGGATACCGCACGATCTCCGGTGAGGCGGCATGTCTCCTAGCCGGGACCCCTCCATGGGACCTGGAAGCGAGAGCCCTTGCGTCACTGTTCAGATGGCGCAAGGAGGCGCTGGAGCGGGGCCAAAGGCCTGCGTCTCGAGAAATCGAGGCCCAGCGGACCCTGCTCCACCAGGAAACCGTGGAGACATGGAAGGTGCGACTTGAGCAACCAAAGGGGGGATTCGCCACAATCGCGGCCGTCAGACCGGTCATGGACGAGTGGCTGGAGAGAAGACACGGTGCTCTCTCCTACCGGTTGACACAGATGCTTGCCGGGCACGGTAGCTTCGGTAGGTATCTGTGGCGAAAACACCGGGAAACCACGGCCGAGTGTCAGCACTGCGAGGACCGCAGCGATGACACGGCGCTCCACACGCTGGTGGAGTGCACGGCGTGGGCACAACAGCGACAGGTCCTCGTAGTGGGTCTGGGCGTGGACACTCTCTCGCTTGAGGCCATGGTGCGAGCCATGCTCTCCAGCGGGAGTAAGTGGGACTGCGCCGCCTCTTTCTGCGAGCAGGTCATGCTCGCGAAGGAGGCGGCGGGCCGGGTGCGGGAGAGAACTCTCCCACCCGAGTTCCGCAGTCGGCGCCCTGGGCGCCGCCGACGTGTCTTCGCCGAGGACTATCGGCCTCCATGACCGGGGGTCTGAGGACGGTGAGAGGGCCGCTCACCGTCCTTACAGAAGCAGGCCCATGACGGCAGCGTGACGTGAGCACTCACGCACGCCCCCCCTTAGAAGCGGGGTCACACCCGAAACCCCCCATAGACGCGGGATTGCACCCGAACCACCCCCTGGGCGAGGCCGCATTGGCGGCCGTAGGTCTGTTGGGAGTCACGGGACATCCTTCCTGAGGGCTTACCCGGGGCTCTCAACCATAGGCTGTTGGGCGTTACGTGAGGTTTTTTAGTCGGTAAGAGTCCGGCATAGCATCCTACGAGGATTTTCCCTCACGTAAAAAAAAAAAAAAAAAAAAAAAAAAAAAGCGTAAGTTTAGGGCTGAGCGAGGTAGTGGAGAGGATCTGCGCAGGGATATCGCGTACCTACTAATTAATATCTTATGTGACTTCTGCGCATTAACGGTCAGCGCTAGAGTTTCATGCCGCTACTTATACCTGTCATCAAAATACATCAAAATGAGGGGATCACTTTTGTACCCTCTTTTTACTAATAAGGTGGCAGACGAGATTACGCCCCCCCCCCCCCCCCCCCCCCCTGATGATGAGCTTATGAATGTTTGCATTGCACCTTTTATTTGCATTCAATAATCATGTAAAAACACTGGATTTTGCGCAGTAGGGTTACCTTTGTTTTCGTCGTAAACCTGGGTTGGTCGGGTATTGGTGGAATTTTAATAACTTTATACATGTACTTAAACAAACTTGACTGCCTCGGGTGCGCAGTCGGTAGTGTAACCGCCTGCCAGGCTTGAGGACCTGGGTTCTATTCCCGGATTGGTCCAAATATTTGTGTGATTCACAAATGTTTGTTTCGGAGTTTGGGTATTTTCTATGTATAATATTTATACATATAATCACGCTTTTATCCCCGAAGGGGTAGGCAGAGGCATAGTATACGCCCACATTTCACTTTTTAGTATTATGAATTTACGATACACGTAAAAGGTGGTGAGCCTATTGCCGTCTATTAATTATTGTATAATATTTATGTATTTAGATATACATATTAAGTATGTCTATCAGTCGTCTAGATTTTATAGCACAAGCTTATATTAGCTTAAGGGTCGGTTATAGCGCACAAGTAGGCATTTGGCGCTCCCCTCGCCCCGGACGCGTGACACACCGCGCGCCGGCAGCGGCAGTCAACTCTCATGCCACAGTATACAGTAGAGTAGAAAGAAACAGCATGCTAACTTTGTTTGACGTAGTAAATGCATCTAACTTTAATATGTGTAGTGATTTATTAGAGTTTCGTAAATAAATGAGTTAATTATATATATTATACTATTATTTTTAAGCTAAAGAGTTTGTTTGTTTGTTTAGTTGTTTGAACTATAGAGTGTAAGAGACTGCTAGTTGAATTTCAAAAGTTCCTTACCAGAATGTCTATTTTTCAAAAATATCAAAATATATAACATCACGCTAAGGCGAATGAGAGCTGAGCAGCAACGAAACATTTTTCGAAAACTAGGATATTTCATTTTTTTTGAGAGTTTCCATTGCGTACGTTTGCTAGATGGTTACAGTTGCGTAAAAATGAAAATTACATAATAGCTGGTCATAAAAATTTCTAAAGTTTTCTAAAGTTGGTATGCTAAGCATGAATCACGTGATCATTTTGCAATTCAATATGGGCGCCGCGCCATAATCACAAAATTTCATGATGGGTATCGTTTAAGCTCGGCGCTCGTGGCCCCGCGGACTCAGTGTTCTGTAAACGATCACTGCAGTAAGCAACTTTCTCTATGGCCAGTCCATGGATGGGTGACCATCCATGTGATCACTTCGTGATATTTATTTGAGCGTTTCCGTGCTTCGGAAGGCGCGTTAAGTCGTTGGTCCCGGTTGCCAGTAAAATGGCAGTCGTTAAGCTTAATTAAAGGCTTTATTTCAACAGCAGGCAGTAACAACCTGCGCCTGTCCATTTAAACACGGCAATACGGCTCACCACCTATTACGTGGGACAAATTATACAAAGGTAAAATGTGGGCATATAATATGCCTCTGCCTACCCCTTCGGGGATAAAGGCGTGACCATATGTATCGTTTAAGGGGTTTCTTGGTGTGCTGAGTACAAATCACGTGATAATTTCGCAATCCAAAATGGCCACCGCGGTGTAATCACAAAATTTCATGATGGGTATCGTTTAAAGGGGTTTTTGGTATGCTGAGTACGAATTACGTGATAATTTTGCAATCCAATATGGTCGCATCGCCGTAATCACAAAGTTTTATGATGGGTATCGTTTAAGGGGCGTTTGGTATGCTGAGTACGAATCACGTGATAATTTTACAATTTAATATGGTCGCCGCGCCTAAATCGCAAAATTCCATGATGGGTATCGTTTAAGGGGTTTTTTGTTATGCTGAGTACGAATCACGGGATAATTTTGCAATCCAATATGGCCGCCGCGCCGTAATCGCAAAACTCCATGATGGGTATCGTTTACGTGGTTTTTTGGTATGCTGAGTACGAGTCACGGGATAATTTTGCAATCCAAAATGGCCACCGCGCCGTAATCATATAATTTCGTGATGGAAATCTTTTAATGGGTTTTTTCGAATGCTGAGTACAAATAACATGATAATTTTGGAATTCAATTTGGTTGCCTAAGCTATTTACAGTAGTAAATTAAAAAGATTTGCTTATTAAGTTTAGGCCTAGCAATGCGAAAATACTATGACAACAGGATTTTTGTAAAATTAAGGCCAATGACATTAAATTGGTACCTAGCATACGAAAGAATCCCTTAATCGGTACCCATCATGAAATTTTGTGATTACGCCGCGGCGGCCATATTGGATTGGAAAATTATCACGTGATTCGTACTCAGCATTCCAAAAAAACCCCTTAAACGATACCCGTCATGAAATTTTGTGATTATGGCGCAGCAGCCATATTGGATTGCAAAATTATCACGTGATTAGTACTCAGCATGCCAAAAAACCCCTTAATCGATACCCAACATGATATTTTATGATTATGGCGCAGCAGCCATATTGGATTGCAAAATTATCACGTGATTAGTACTCAGCATAACAAAAAACCCCTTAATCGATACCCAACATGAAATTTTATGATTATGGCGCAGCAGCCATATTGGATTGCAAAATTATCACGTGATTCGTACTCAGCATACCAAAAAACCCCTTAAACGATACCTATCATGAAATTTTGTGATAACGGCGCGGCGGCCATCTTGTATTGCAAAATTAGTACGTGATTCGTACTCAGCATACCAAAAAACCGCTTAAACGATACCCATCATGATTTTTTGAGATTACAGCGCGGCGGTCATATTGGATTGCAAAATTAACACGTAATTCGTACTCAGCATACCAAATACCCCTTAAACGATACCCATCATGAAATTTTGTGATTACGGCGCGGCGGCCATCTTGTATTGCAAAATTAGTACGTGATTCGTACTCAGCATACCAAAAAACCGCTTAAACGATACCCATCATGATTTTTTGAGATTACGGCGCGGCGGTCATATTGGATTGCAAAATTAACACGTAATTCGTACTCAGCATACCAAAAAACCCCTTAAACGATACCCATCATGAAATTTTGTGATTACGGCGCGGTGGCCATATTGGATTGCAAAATTATCGCGTGATTCGTACTCAGCATACCAAAAAACCGCTTAAACGATACCCATCATGATTTTTTGAGATTACGGCGCGGCGGTCATATTGGATTGCAAAATTAACACGTAATTCGTACGCAGCATACCAAAAAACCCCTTAAACGATACCCATCAAGAAATTTTGTGATTACGGCGCGGCGGCCATCTTGTATTGCAAAATTAGTACGTGATTCGTACTCAGCATACCAAAAAACCGCTTAAACGATACCCATCATGATTTTTTGAGATTACGGCGCGGCGGTCATATTGGATTGCAAAATTAACACGTAATTCGTACTCAGCATACCAAAAAACCCTTTAAACGATACCCATCATGAAATTTTGTGATTACGGCGTGGCCGCCATGTTGGATTGCGAAATTATCATGTAATTCGTAGACATTTTAATGCATTAGGTAGCTGGTTACCATGTCGTGAAAACACTTAAAAAGTAAAAGATCACCACATTTTTACCATGAGTCGCGTATGTATTTGCAACGGTTAATCTAATTACATTTTGCCCATTACTGATATTTTTACACTGTGGCGCGCTTTCAACGTAATTTGGCATAATAATTACGAAATAGTTGCGAAAAAAACTGACACAGGTCCTGCATCCACAAGCGCCAGGGCGAGACTGATCGGCCGTCAGCGGCGCAATTCTATTGCGTTTGGTAGATATTCGTACTGTCGTACATGATAACTATGTAAATAGTTGTTTATAGAAAAACGCTCGGAAAATGTGTATAAAATCTTAATACCTTTAATTGAGTGCAATAAAAATATATAAAATGTTAATAGTTTAGCCACAGTTTTGAAAAAACTTTTCTGAGAGAGTCAACTTTGGGATTTTTTTCTATCTAGTGAAATTTATTGGATCGTGTAACGGGCTCGGAATATGTTTAGCTTATATCCTTAACTATTATATATATATTTTTCAGATTTAAAAACCCTTTACTTTTTGACTAGGATTGTTTCAAAAAACTCAAAATCTGACCCACGCGGCCTTAATTTGGGCTAGATGATGTTGTGTGTCAACCACAAATATTTGTTTAATTAATTTAAGTATATTTTTGTACTATTATAATCTGTTATGAATGTAATGCGCTTGAATAAATTTATTTCTTTCTTTCTTTCTTTAATTAATTTGGACAATAACATAATTTAATAGATTTTTTTAATTATTTAAAATCTTACTTGAGTTTTTATGTTACCAACCATGGTATGGTATGTGATATCGCAGGCATATTTGTACGTCCTTGGGACAAAACATTATTAATTTATTTATTTGTTATTTAAGATCTATTTATTAATGTATCACCTATGTTTCACAAATAAAGTTTCTGATTCTGATTCTTGTTTAAAAAAAAGTATAAAGGATATTCATGTAACACCACTGGATTATGCGCAGTTGGTTTACATTCCTTGTCGACATAAACCTGGCTCAGTCAGGTATTGGTGAAATTTTATACATGTACTGCAAACTTACCGGGCTCAGCTGGATCATTAGGCTCGTCCTTGAGCCGGGCACCTCCACCCTTCTCCTTCTCCTTGATCATTCCCCTGCGTGCCTTCGCCAACTTGACTGTACACAGAAGAAACAAAATTTTATTCGAATGTTCCTTGTAAATATCTAGAAGTAAATCTTTAACAAAATGTCATGTAGAAGAGTTTTAAATGACTGGAAGGAATAAAAGAAATTCATTAGTAAATCTTACTAATATTATAAATGCTAAAGTTTGTGAGTGTGGATGGTTGTTACTCTTTCATGCTCAAACAGATGAACAAACCGGGCTAAATTTGGTACAGAGATACATTATAGTCTGGAATAACACATAGGCTACTTTATATCCCGGGAATAAGTTCCCACGGGAAGCGGGAACGGGAACAAATTTTACGCTGGCGAAGCTGCAGGCATCATCTAGTACTAATAAATAGGTGACCGTCGGTTGTGACTAATGCTGCCTTTTACGCTGGCGAAGCTGCAGGCATCATCTAGTACTAATAAATAGGTGACCGTCGGTTGTGACTAATGCTGCCATTTACAATTGGATAAAAATCATGGCAGATCGTGAAACTATTCCGGATTTAATGTTTTAAGTCAGGACAAACGAACAATTTACTTAAAATCCCTACTAATATTATAAATGCGAAAGTAACTCTGTCTGTCTGTCTGTTACGGTTTCACGCCTAAACGGCTGGAGCGATTGAGATGAAATTTGGTATAGGGATAGTTCGAGGCCTAGGGAAGGACATAGGCTACTTTTTAACCGACTGCGCAAAATGAGGATTATGATTTTACGCGATAACGACTTCTACGCGGTCGAAGCCGCGGGGAACAGCTAATACCAGAAGATATTGGTTATGAATATGTATTGACCGTGAATACAAGTTATTTTAGGTAATAATTGATCGAATAAATGAAGTAGGTATCATTCATTCTGTACAATCAATTTGTCATAAAAAGCATACAGTGGAATTATGATGTTGTACAATACCATGAAATAGAAAGAGAACTAAGTATTTGAAAAATAATATATCTGGCTGACATTGGGCACAAAAAGTATTATGCATATTGCATATCAATATGGCAGGACTAGAGATTGTAATGGGCTCAGGAGATGGTCATTATAGGCTCAGGAGATGGTCCAGCGACTGTCAATATCATGTGTACATACATGTTGATGCACACTGAAGCTACATTTATTCATTTTATCAGACTTTTCAAGTACATATTGACCATGTTGGGAGTCCATAAAACTAAAGGAAGCAAATACTGAAACCCAAAGTGAGTAATGGAATGCACCCGTGCTATTCTTTGTCACTTACACTAGCAGCCGCACTAGTTCAGATACTACCGGTCACTCCAACAAGTTTGTTTCTTCACTGACCACAACCTGGTATGGTGGTTTTCCTTCATAAGCCTGGACCAATCATAAACAACGAAGTTATTCTATTACAAATACTAAAAAATATTCCTGAAGAGCAAAACTACTAGATGTTATAAATGTTGTTCTGCTTGAATTTTCCTAATCACGGAGTAAATAATGCAATGTGGAAAAGAAACCGTACCAGAATCATTTGGGATTGTAAATGATTCTGGTAGATACAATTGAAGAACAAAATATCTCTACTGTTCATATTCTCCTTCCTGTGGGTTTAAAGGCGACTAGGAATATTATCACAAAAGTACCCATTTAACGAAGCCTACATCCAGCAAATGACTGCCACGGGCTGATTTGATTGACCCATTACATAGAGAAGGAAATTTCATAATAAATCGAAATACCAAAAAATGCAAGCGTGGGATACCTAGTAAGACCAAAAATACCCGCTAAATAGGAATTGTTTGATCTCTCAGTAGCCCTATGCTTAGCAGTAGGCATTAGGTCAGCTGAGCTGAGAAGATTGAAATAAACTTTTTTTTTTATATTAAGCTCTCCAAATTGATGTCACCACCAGCCTGATGGAAAACCATGGCGCATCTAGCCATTGGGGCTCACTTCTGACAGTGGTCCTCAAGTTGGCGGCCTTGTGATGTGCCTCTTCACTCTCCTCTTAAAGAAGCCAGGATTGTAAGATACAAAATATAAGTACAATACCTACTATTCCGAAGAAACAATTATTTGCTTAATTAACTGAAAAAAAGGTGTTCACTGGATCTTTAGATTCATTAATATCTGAGATTCTTGTTACACTTGCTTCCATGCATGCACGCACTTGCATCTAGATTCAATAATACTACAAATATCAAATTTGTAAAGATGTTTAAATATATTTCTAGTTGAAAATTGCCACCAAGATAGATTATAGTCTGGAATAACACATAGGCTACTTTTTATCCCTGGAAATATGTTCTCATGGGATGTGGGAAATGGGCACAGAAATCCACGCAAGTGATGTTGCGGGCATCACCTAGTTCAATGTAAATTATAGTGACCGACCGAAGTTTCGGTTTCGGTTTCGGTTTCGGCCAGTTTCGGCCAAAAAATCAAGTTTCGGCCGCAGTTTCGGTTTCGGCCAAAATGGGCCGAAACTTTCGGCCGGGCCGAAACTCACGTGTTCATGAGGTATACCGTCACAATACCAGAAATCATAATACCTTTACTTAAAATGCCCGAGCCCAAAATACCCGAAATCGAAATATCAATATTCAAAAGGCAAATAATTATAATATAAATAATTTAAAATGCCTTACGATCGAATAACCGAAACCCAAAAAATAAATTTATCAAATACCTTATCCTAAAATGTTCAAACACAAAATACCTTTTTTTTTAACATGATTTAAATCCTACATGGATGCTATATATCTGTGAATGGTTAACACCCCGACTCAGAGTATCCCGACTCGGATGGGTTAGGTTAGAAGACTAAGGCGGGAGCGAAGCGAAGCGGAGCTCCCGCCTTAGCCTTCGTGGTTATTTTTTTTTTTATTTTTCGTTAGCCCACTGTAGTACTTTTGTAACTCTGAATCAAAGTGTTTTAGTGAGGTAAATCCTACATGGATACTATGCCGGACTCCTACCGACTAGAAACCACACGTATCCTACATAACAGCCTACAGTTGGGAGCCCCGGGTAAGCCCTCAGAAGGATACCCAAGGACCAACAGACCTACGGCTACGCTACAACTGCGGCTTCACTTAGGTTATGTAAATAAGTTAAATAAGGTAGGTTATGGTTTTTTTTTATTCCAAGCACAAGATTGTATAATTGTCCCTTAAATTTTGGTGAATGAAATTATTATAGAAAAGACAATATATAAATATGTGTTACATTCCACGCAGTTATGACAGTGACACATTGTATTCTATTTTCGGTATTTTAAATTAAGGTTATTTGAAAATTTGTATTTTGAATTCTGATATAATGATTATTTGTATTTTAAATTTAGACATTTTACGGTAAGGTGTTCTGAAATAAGGTATTTTAAATGTTAAGGTATTTCGAATTCGGGTATTTTGGTCTAATGCATTTTAAGTAAAGGCATTTTGATTTCTGGTATTTTAATATATAACCGTTCATGAATTTCGAGTGCCTGGCTCTACTTATGACGTGGTTGGGGTCAGCCCAACCAGTAAATATGTTACTAACCAAAGATTTACAGATTTACAATGGACTTGCAATCAATAGTTTTAATAATACAATTTTTACGTAATCCTAAAACGGTGATCCAGGACATTACATAACCCATTACCCCTTTGTTGTCAGTTTCATTGACTTAGTTGGTCGTCTGCCTGTCTGTCAGCAGGCTGTAACTCATGCACCGCGATAGTTAGACAGTTATTTTTTTACAGATGTTGTATTTCTGTTGCCGCTATAGCAAAAATAATAGAAATAGACAAATTAATAATATTAAAGGGGGCAAGGGGGCCTCCCATACAATATACGTGATTTTTTGCCGCTTTTCTTGTACTACTACTGTTTCGTGCGCTAGTTCGACAAACTTGTTGTCCAGTTTTAGAATGTAAGAAATACTTCTAGAATGTAACTAAAACCAGCCAAGAGCTAGTAGTAGGGCACCGTGTGGTTTTAGTCGGTAGGAGTTCGCAATAGCATCTATGAGTAATTCCACTCATCTTTAGGTGGAGATATTTCTAAAATGAACACTTGAAAAGATTTATACCGTTGATTGATGGCACTTGATGGAACTTGCTTTGTTGGTGGAACTTGGTTATTTTTTCAATAGGTTCACTATTGGAAAAATAACCGGCTAAGTGCGAGTCGAACTCTCGCACGGAGGGGTTAAAGCGGGACCCAAAAACGAGACATGAGGCCTAGCCGTCCGTCTGTCTGTTAGTCACGAGGTTGTATCGCTGGAACTGTGCCAGAAAGAGGCCTAAAATTTCACTGTACAGTAGTCCTACCGACCAAAAAACCACGCGTATCCTACCTACCAGCCCATGGTTGGGAGCTCCGAGTATGCCCTTGAAATGATGCATACTGCAGCCGCATCTTTGGGTGGTTGTTTAGTTGTTATCCCGCTTCTTGAGGGGGACGTGCATGAATCTCTCACGTCACGCTATCGTCTAAGGCCTGCTTCTGTAAGGACGGTGAGCAGCCCCGTCAACGTCCTCAGGCCCCCGGTCATGGAGGCTGATAGTATGGGGCGCCGCCGCAGACTGTGAAACTCGGGTGGGAGAGTTCTCTCTCGCTTCCTCCCCACCGCCTCTTTCACAAGCTTGACCTGCTCACAGGAAGAGGCCTATGGCCGCGCTCCAGCGCCTCCTTGCGCCATTTAAACAATGACGCAAGGGCCCTCGCTTTCTCGGTCCCATAGATAGATCCCGGCTAGAAGGCATGCCGCCTCAACTGAGATCGTGCGCCTTCTGCGGGCTAAGCAATCTAGCTGCATTGCTGGCTATCAGGATCTCCGTCCATACGGGGGCCCCGTTTAGGGCCATGCTCCGCACAATCCCAAGGTACAGTCTCCTGCAGGGAGCGTTGGGGCTCCTGATATTGGGCAACAACCACGAGAGTGCGGCTGATGCCCCCCTCCCTCAGCTATGGGACCAAACTTCGGAAGTGGTATCGGAAGTTCCACCAGCTATCGAGTACAAGCCCCAGATACGTCATCGAGAGCTTGATGCCGATGCTGACGCCCTCTATATGTAAGCGCAGGTGGCCTTTTTTTAACGTTACGCTGACACCTCTGAGCAACGGATCACGCAGCACCCAATCGTAACCGATGTTCCACAGAAGCGGTCCTAAGGCCAATCCCCATGGAACACCGAGCGACACATCTCACCGTCCCTGCCCTAGCCAGCTCGGGTAAGTTATGGCCCTCTCGGAAAGATAGGCCCCGACAATTCGACGGAAGTTTGGAGGCATTCCATGGTAAATAAGCGCCTCCCAAGCGCAGCTCCAGGGCAAGGTGTTGAAAGCGTTTTCGATGTCAAGAGACACTGCCACCACCACCTCACCCTGTTCCGTTGCCGCTATAACAAAAAATATCCACTAAAATCAGAAAGAAACATCCACACAACAAACATAATTTTTGTACCGGCACCCTCTGTGCGGGAATCCGACTCGCACTTGACTGTTTTATTTTTTTGTTCAATATGAACACGTGAGTTTCGGTTTCGGTTTCAGTTTCGGCCGAAACTGACCCTGGGGCCGAAAGTTCGGTTTCGGTTTCGGTTTCGGCTGGAAAACCAGTTTCGGTCGGACACTAGTAAATTATTAAGAATTTACATTTGCCTACATTATGCAACCTACGAGTGAATTATGTTATGCATAAACTGACCATTTATTTTTGATCTCAAAACGGGACATAAGTTTTTAGACCCCAGTTAGCAGGTTAACAATTAAAATAAACATAACTTCATAATTTAGAAAAAAAACCGGTCAAGTGCGAGTCGGATTTGCGCACAAAGGGTTCCGAACCAAAAAACGGCAAAAAAAAACTATTCTATGGGATGCCCCCAATTTTTATACCACTAAGGTGACAAGCAAAGTGTGAGGACGAACACCATGTCCATGGCGAGCGGTGCGATGATAGAAAGTAGCCGTGGGCATCATATTAAACAATTCTTCAGAAAACAAACCATTGTACAGGCGGTAGAACACGCACATAGTCTGTCTCTCCTGTCGCGAAGTGGTTCCACACCACCTACAAGCATGGGATCCTTGACACCTCTCATGGCTTGCTTTTGCACCGAGTCGACCGGTCGAAACTGATATTCAGTTGCCCCCGCCCAAAGGTGACAGCAGTACCTACTCCTTGTGCGGCCGCACTTGCGACTTAGAGAGTAGCCGTGCTTGCGCCGCAGTAAAGCACACCGAGCATCCTGGACGCCAGCCTGGCCTTGTTCTCCAAATGATTTCGGAACTTAACGTCATTGAGGATGTCAACAGCACCTAGATATCTATACTGTCAGAGATGGGGAGAGAGATGTGCCTTGAAATTGTGGCGCTACAGTAAATCGGTTTTTTTTTGCGGTGAATACACAAACGTGTGTCTTAGTAGGGTTGCATTGAACAAGATTTTGTTTACCCACATCGGACACTCTGGTAAGAGTACTCTCTATTAAAGACACAAGTTTTCAACGACGGTCTTGATGCTTCTACCAGCCAGAAAGCTAGACACCCCACTACTGAAACTCTCGGGCAGTCCATAGGAAGGCAGTTTCGTAAGAAGACCACGGTGCCAGATCCGGTCAAAGGCCTTAGAGATGTCGAGTACTCACTGCTAGAGCTTCACTCTTACTTAAGGGGTCGTCCTACCCCATGTTTACCAAGCTGCAAGCTCAAGAACTCGGTTGCTCGTTCGGCCATCGGTTGTTCTACATAATGTGACTAATCCACTAACACTTCAAAACGCATACTCTGCAAACTATGTCGACCACAGTGGTTCTCTGATGGATAACATTGTTTCGGATTTTATCCCTCGGAAACACCCCAAACATAGTTCGATCCATTGCTCGCTGCGCAACTTTAAGGGTATGGACTAGTCCCACTGTAAGTTTCCACAGCTCGGCACCATAGGTAATAATTGGTCGTTTGCTCAATAAATGGTTACTTTTCTTGTGTGTTGACATTAAATGAAAACTTGCGTTTCGGCATTATCTAAAAGTAAAATTCCAAAACAATAGAAAACTTCAATTTAGTTATCAGTTTACCACTAAACTACTTCACGAATTTTACGCAAAAACAAAACAATAGTATAGCTAGTGAACACACGGACGGGCTCTAAATTCCCCGACCGCCCATGTCACATGAGCAACGAAATTAAAAAAAAATCGCAATGTGTCGGAAAACGGGACAATTTAGCGTCCCGGCGCTATGTTCGGGGACAACGGGACAAGGAACCGAGAAACGGGACAGTCCCGTTCAAAACGGGACGTATGGTCAGTTTAGTTATGCATAACTAATCAAAACGCAGAGTGGAAATAATTAAGGTTTTTATTACACTAGCAAGAGATTTTATTTATTGATTTGTGTATGTTTTAATAAATATACACGTTTGTTGTTAAAAATTACAGTGAAACATGATTATTACATTATTAGTATTGTGTCCAAAAAACTAGCAGCATCTCCCTTAAAATAATAATATGTATGTTCTGAATTAGAATCAGGTTGAGCTTATAGGCTTAAGCTGTAACTTACAGCTTACTGACATACTAACAGATGGGTACTCATACAAGTATGATATTATTATGTGCTGCATAGTGCTAAATAGGCTTTTAAAAGAGCTATGTTCTGCAGCAGACTGTTGTAGATGGATTTCAATGAAACTTAATTAAAACAGACTATGATTAGGTTTCACTCTTCCTATTTCATGGTACCGTAAAAAACTTTTTTTAGGAATAATAGCTTCAATGATCTACTTATTCCAATAAAAAATCTTCACAGTTTAACACAGACCTAGTTTTATCTTACGTTTTGAAGGAGCATTAGAAATTTCATACTAATTATTTATCAAAAAATTTCCTAGTACCTAGTTAAAAAAAGGATAGTAAAACTTTGTTATTCGTGTCTTAAATAACATTCAAAATTAGATTCATTACAAAATTTTAGCTAGACCTTGGGATTATACATCAAAACAATGCATACATGTCATGAATAAATTAAATAATAATAAGTTGAGTATGTATTGGTACTGTAACATCTAATGTTTGCTATTTCAAGTTATTCATTTCAATTACAATTTGATCCACAAGTTAAGATTATTAAAATGTAAATTATATACCTTTTTCTCCAACTACTGAGGAAATATATACTCATCTACTAGAGATGAGCCCTTCTCTGTATCAAATACAGCCTCTGCCAGTTAGTGATCAAATGATATAGTACTGTGGTACTGTGATACCTCCATGTGGTACCTACTCATGCAAATCACAAACAGCACTGGATATTTGTATACATACAAACATATCCGCGCTGCGGTTTCGTCACAGGTACAATAATTGGCACATGTCCCACAAATCTACAGAACAGCACTTCACTACAAAAATGTCATTATGCTGCACCAAATGAACAAGAATTCGAGATTTATTATAAATAGAGATCACGGAAAGCCTTGGCAGTCGGAAGGACGCCGACGGCGCAGAGTGACCCCGTCGTCATTACCGAACGTAGTTAACCATTATTTCTTCATAATCAACTAAAGCGAGAATACGCGGCGAATTCCCATAAAAATTCCTGGCTTATTCTCCATACATAAACAATGAGATAGGTCGGAGATAGACGGGCGCGAGCACACGAAACGCACGTTTGATGTGGCTGTAATATTGCCTTGGGAACGCTATACGAATAAGATAATGCACCAGAGAAGGCGCCTTAAATTATATTCTAACATTCGTGTGATCTAATTATGGTATAACGATGGGCATGCAGCAAGAAACAAAAAATCGGGATCGCTGACATTTTTGTTTATGGTACATCGAAGATCCAGAATCCACAAATAGCGAAATAACGTACACGATTACCGCCTCCCGACGGATTCACTAGCACTTGATAACACTAAACACTGCGTTTGTTCACATTTATGTACGTTTCATCTTCAAAATATACCTGATTTATTTTAATTTGTTTCTATCAGCATTAACACAAATCACCACGCACACACAACACAACATACATATATACGTTGACAACACTAGATAGAGTAGATAGTTAAAACGATTATCGTAATCATTACTTTTTTAATGATTAGTCGATTATAATTTATTAATATAAATTGTACAGACTTCATAAATTAACGATTAATAAGTAAAGCTTCTTTTTCTGCAGTTTATTAATAATATTTAACAACAAATATTACAAGTTAAAAATCAAATATTTTGAGATCAACGCCATCAACTTCGAAATGTGTACTAAAATAGAATTTTTTATCCTTTCTTGCCCGTGGTACCACCCACCACAGGTAGGTACTACTGGTAGTGTCACAAGTAAAAAAAATACTCGTGGGACTACCTACCGCTACCAAGCGGTCCGAGTAGTACCAATGGTAATTCAATTTACACGTGGTACTACATACTCGTATGATAGGTGACATTGTCTATTAAAGTTTTACAATTTTACATTTCATTTTGACAAGAAAGGTGTCACCTTGTTAGACCCAGTTACGTCCTTAACCCTTACTTTGTAGACGGCCTGCCTACTCTGACCCTTTCACGACACATGATTTACTGTGTATCTCTTGTAGAGATGTGCAAAGCACTTCATCTTTTACCAAGACGCTACTTTTTGGATCTATTCTCCTGCCGCAGCTAGCTTAGTACGTTACTAGTTGCTCACGTACGTATTTGGGTTCTTCTCCTCACACATGAAAATATCAACAATGTCAACACTTTTACAGCTACTCTATCCATGTTAATAAAATTACAGGGTAATCTAGTCATCTATCAGAGCCCAGCCCAATGGCTTTGACCTAGAAACTTGAAGCCCTGATATAGGAGGCTAGCGATAAGAAAGGATTTTTGGAAATTCTACCATTAAGGTGGCAAAATAAAGTATAAAAGGTAGTATTCAATCGCGATCCACAACCACTTAGAAACTAAGCAGCCAAATTTGTTTTTCCTGACGGAGACGAAGATTTCATGTCCGGTTGATACATCCTACTTGATGTACCCCGGCTATAAGCTTGAGGCTAACTTCAAGGCACAAGCTGGGGTATGCATGTTCGTCCGGGATGATATCTGCTGTCGCCGTCTCAAAGGCCTAGAAGACAGGGACCTGTCAGTATTGTGGGCGCGCGTGGATCACGGGGGCCACACTCGGATCTACGAGTGCATTTACAGGTCTCATAGCGGTGACGCGGACACGGTCCGTCTCTTTGAACACCTGCAAAGATCGACTGACAAAGTCATTGAGCAGTATCCCTCCGCAGAGATAGTGATTATGGGAGACTTCAATGGTCACCACGTTGACTGGATAGGTTCTCGGATCACTAACTTTGCGGGGAAAGCTGCTCACGAATTTGCCCTGACCAATGGGTTCTCCCAATTGGTCAAATCTCACACGAGAATACCGGACCGGGAGAACGAAAAGAGTTCGTTGCAGGACCTGCTGCTGACTACGCGCCCGGACGGATATACTGTTTCAGTGGATGCGCCTCTTGGCTCATCAGATCACTGTGTTGTTCGGGCGCGAGTGCCACTAGCAAGGCGGGAACCACGCCGGCCCAAGGAGTGGCGACATGTGTGGCACTATAAGTCGGCAGACTGGGATGGACTGCGTGAGTTCTTTGCATCGTACCCGTGGAGGCGGCTTTGCTTCACTTCAGACGATCTGGACACCTGCTCTGCAGCAGTTGCTGAGGGGATCTTGGCAGGTATGGAAGGCTACATTCCTAACCGCTGGATCCCTGTAGGGGAAAAAAAGCAACCGTGGTTTAATCGGTCGTGCAGAGAAGCTAGAAAGCTGAAAGAGTCTGTCTACAGGGCTTGGACCACGGCTCGCAAAAATTCTGATCCTAACATATCTGAAGTGAAACGCAAGCTGAATGCCGCCTCGAGGGCCAGCAAACGAGCAATCGCCAGGGCAAAGTTCGATTTCGTCGGCAGAATTGGTGAGCGACTAGCCGGCTACCCTTCTGGAAGTCGTGAATTCTGGTCGCTTGCCAAAGCTGCCGAGGGAAACTTCTGTCGGTCAGGATTACCACCCCTGCAGAAACGGGACGGTAGTGTGACCCAGAGTGCCAAGGAGAAAGCCGACCTTTTGGGCTCTATCTTTGCCTCCAACTCGACCATGAACGATGGAGGTGCGCTGCCGCCTGACGTCCCCTGGTGTGGCACTTCAATGCCAGAAATTAAATTTAGGCAGCGGGATGTCAGGCGGGAGCTTCATACCCTTGACGTGCATAAGTCGAGTGGGCCAGACGGCATTCCCGCGGTGGTGCTTAAGCGGTGTGGTGCGGAGTTGTGTCCGGTACTTACACGTCTTTTCACGCTTTCCTACTCCATGAAAAAAGTCCCGGCGTCGTGGAAGACCGCTTACGTGCATCCTGTGCCCAAGAAAGGTGACAGGACCGACCCGGCCAATTACAGGCCTATAGCTGTCACCTCCCTATTATCAAAGGTGATGGAGCGTGTAATTAATGCACAGCTCCTGAGGTACCTTGAGGAACACGACCTGCTCAGTGATCGACAGTATGGTTTCCGTCACGGTCGCTCGACAGGCGATCTTCTCGTGTACCTCACACACCGATGGGCGGCGGCTATTGAGAGCAAAGGCGAGGCTCTAGCAGTGAGCCTTGACATCTCTAAAGCTTTTGACCGGGTCTGGCACCGTGGTCTTCTAACGAAATTGCCCTCCTATGGATTGCCCGAGAATTTATGTGGATGGGTGTCCAGCTTTCTGGCCGGTAGAAGCATCAGGGCCGTTGTTGACGGCAGCTGTTCTGAATGCATGGCCATAAACGCTGGAGTACCACAAGGCTCAGTGTTGTCCCCCACTTTGTTTCTGCTGCATATCAATGACATGTTGTCCATTGACGGCATTCATTGTTATGCAGACGACAGTACGGGTGACACATGTTACACGGGCCGTCCCGGTATCTCTCGAGCTGTAGTGGAGGAAAGTCGTGAAAAACTTGTGTCCGAAATCGAGGCTACTCTCTCTAGAGTGTCCGATTGGGGAAGACAAAATCTTGTCCAATTCAACCCCACCAAGACTCAAGTATGTGTATTCACTGCAAAGAAAACCCCATTTACTGTGGCGCCACAATTTCAGGGCACGTCACTCACCATCTCCGAAAGTATAGGGATCCTTGGTGTTGAGATCTCCAATGTCGTTCAGTTCCGAAGTCATTTGGAGGACAAGGCCAGGCTGGCGTCCAAGAAGCTCGGAGTGCTCAGTAGGGCGCGGCGGTACTTTACTGCGGCTCAAACACTGCTTCTCTACAAGTCGCAAGTGCGGCCGCACATGGAGTACTGCTGTCACCTCTGGGCAGGGGCACCTGAATACCAGCTTCGTCCTTTTGACTCGGTACAAAGGCGTGCTATGAGAGTCGTCGGCGATCCCATACTTGCAGGTTATGTGGAACCTCTTAGTGACAGGAGAGACTTTGCTTCTCTGTGTGTATTCTACCGGCTGTATAGCGGTTTGTGCTCTGAGGAATTGTTTGACATGATGCCTACGGCTACATTCTATCATCGCACCGCTCGCCACAGACAGGGTGTTCATCCTCACATGTAGCATCCGGAGCGCTCGAGCACGGGTAGATCCGATAGGGGCTTTCTACCGCGCACGCTTAGGTTGTGGAATGATCTCCCTGCCTCGGTTTTCCCAAACGCCTACAGTATGGGGTTCTTCAAGAGGGGTCTTAGAAGGTTTTTACAGGGTCGGCAGCGCGAGTGTGGCGCCTCTGGTGTTGCAAACGTCCATAGGCTGCGGTGACCACCGGTACATCTGGTGGGCCGTATGCTTGTCTGCCACCTTAGTGGCATAAACAAAAAAAAAAAAAGTATTAAACTTCACCTTTTTTGAAATTAGCAGCATGAAATTACATACACGTATTCTTTTTATCACAAACACCTGTACGTGTATAAGGGATTTGAAAAAAAAAACAATATATTAGGGGATAAACAGGGAAGATAAGTTTGTATGGGAACTTCTCCATTTGCAAACACTCAATCATCAATCAGCCTTAAAGGGATAAATCAAATAATCATCAATATCAATATACAGAATGAATTTTTCAAAAGGGATTGGATGGCCAAATCCGAAACTATAAGGAATAACGAAAAATGCTCAAAGGAGTCACGAGCCCGATTTTGATGAAACTTAAAACCTCATCATTAGATTTTTGAAAAACCAATAATCCTAGCTGGGAATCGAATGCATTGATTTTGAAAAAAAAACACACCCTTTATTATTACACCATACGATAGAGTCGCTGTTAAGGATCAAATTTTGCAAAGTAATGATATACGCCAAATTTAAGGAACATTTGGAATTTTAATAGAATGCATATTAGTCCAAAAGTCCAAAACTCCAAAATTCCAAAACTCCAAAAGTATAAAAGTTCAAAAGTCCAAAGTACCAAAGTTCAAAATTCCAAAGTCCAAAGTCCAAAGTCCAAAAGTCCAAAACTCCAAAACTCCGAAACTCCGAAACTCCGAAACTCCAAAACTCCAAAACTCCAAAACTCCAAAACTCCAAAACTCCAAAACTCCAAAACTCCAAAACTCCAAAACTCCAAAACTCCAAAACTCCAAAACTCCAAAACTCCAAAACTCCAAAACTCCAAAACTCCAAAACTCCAAAACTCCAAAACTCCAAAACTCCAAAACTCCAAAACTCCAAAACTCCAAAACTCCAAAACTCCAAAACTCCAAAACTCCAAAACTCCAAAACTCCAAAACTCCAAAACTCCAAAACTTCAAAACTCCAAAACTCCAAAACTCCAAAACTCCAAAACTCGAAAACTCGAAAACTCGAAAACTCCAAAACTCCAAAACTCCAAAACTCCAAAACTCCAAAACTCCAAAACTCCAAAACTCCAAAACTCCAAAACTCCAAAACTCCAAAACTCCAAAACTCCAAAACTCCAAAACTCCAAAACTCCAAAACTCCAAAACTCCAAAACTACAAAACTCCAAAACTCCAAAACTCCAAAACTCCAAAACTCCAGAACTCCAAAACTCCAAAACTCCAAAACTCCAAAACTCCAAAACTCCAAAACTCCAAAACTCCAAAACTCCAAAACTTCAAAACTCCAAAACTCCAAAACTCCAAAACTCCAAAACTCCAAAACTCCAAAACTCCAAAACTCCAAAACTCCAAAACTCCAAAACTCCAAAACTCCAAAACTCCAAAACTCCAAAACTCCAAAACTCCAAAACTCCAAAACTCCAAAACTCCAAAACAACAAAACTCCAAAACTCCAAAACTCCAAAACTCCAAAACTCCAGAACTCCAAAACTCCAAAACTCCAAAACTCCAAAACTCCAAAACTCCAAAACTACAATACTCCAAAACTCCAAAACTCCAAAACTCCAAAACTCCAAAACTCCAAAACTCCAAAACTCCAAAACTCCAAAACTCCAAAACTCCAAAACTCCAAAACTCCAAAACTCCAAAACTCCAAAACTCCAAAACTCCAAAACTCCAAAACTCCAAAACTCCAAAACTCCAAAACTCCAAAACTCCAAAACTCCAAAACTCCAAAACTCCAAAACTCCAAAACTCCAAAACTCCAAAACTCCAAAACTCCAAAACTCCAAAACTCCAAAACTCCAAAACTCCAAAACTCCAAAACTCCAAAACTCCAAAACTCCAGAACTCCAGAACTCCAAAACTCCAAAACTCCAAAACTCCAAAACTCCAAAACTCCAAAACTCCAAAACTCCAAAACTACAAAACTCCAAAACTCCAAAACTCCAAAACTCCAAAACTCCAAAACTCCAAAACTCCAAAACTCCAGAACTCCAGAACTCCAAAACTCCAAAACTCCAAAACTCCAAAACTCCAAAACTCCAAAACTCCAAAACTCCAAAACTACAAAACTCCAAAACTCCAAAACTCCAAAACTCCAAAACTCCAAAACTCCAAAACTCCAAAACTCCAAAACTCCAAAACTCCAAAACTCCAAAACTCCAAAACTCCAAAACTCCAAAACTCCAAAACTCCAAAACTCCAAAACTCCAAAACTCCAAAACTCCAAAACTCCAAAACTCCAAAACTCCAAAACTCCAAAACTCCAAAACTCCAAAACTCCAAAACTCCAAAACTCCAAAACTCCAAAACTCCAAAACTCCAAAACTCCAAAACTCCAAAACTCCAAAACTCCAAAAGTCCAAAAGTACAAAAGTCCAAAAGTCCAAAAGTCCAAAAGTCCAATAGTCCAAAAGTCCAAAAGTCCAAAGTCCTAAAGTCCAAAGTCCAAAAGTCCATAACTCCAAAACTCCAAAATTCCGAATGTCCAAAAAGTTCAAAAATAACATGCAAAACATATCTGACCTCTTTATTAAATTAGGTAAGTACTCTCTTTTAGTATTCTGAATGCAAAAAGGCCGCAATCAAACTTCTCTTAAAAAACATCAATCTGGTAGGTACCTTCTAAATAGGTTGTTTATAATATTTTGTTTTGAAGCTGGCAGAATATAATTTAAAAAAAACGACCAACGCCATCTATTGGTAAAATCACTTTTTAAAGCTATTTTATTGTTATTGCTGTTATGATAAAAGTGTATAAAGTAGCCTAAAACCATCTCTGAATCCTATTGTATATCGTGTCCAATTTTGAGCTCAATCGATTCAGTAAATTTTGAGTTTTTAATAGATACACAAACGCACACAACATTTTTATATATATAGATATATATATATATATATATATATATATATATATATATATATATATATATATATATATATATATATATATATATATATATATATATATATATGTGTGTGTGTATGTATACATATATTTACTATATACATATAATAAAATCGTAACAGGTCGCTATCAGTACATGAAAGACAAATAAGAAAAAAATATTATAGGGGGCCTTATGAACGCAATAGAACACAATTATGCATGAGGCGCTGAAAGGTAGAGGAATGAAAGTGAATTGCCCTATTATTATCGAAGGGCAAAGAGTGGAACAGGTGAAAGAATTTGTATACCTGGGTTCAAAATTTACGAGGGATGGAAAGTGTGACCAGGATATTGAGAGAAGAGTTTTGGCAGGAAATCAAGTGAATGGGGCGATGCATACCTTTATGAGCAGTCAAAACATGTCTAAGAAGGCGAGAGTGGCTGTGCATAGGGGTGTGCTTATCCCCACACTTATGTATGGTAGTGAAAGTTGGGTGTGGCAGAAGAAGCATGAAAGTAAAATTAATGCAGTGGAAATGAGAAGTCTGCGAAGTATAGCTGGAGTGAAATTGATGGACAAAGAAAGGAATAGCGTGATTAGAAAACAATGTGGTATAACTGAAGATGTAGTGACAAAGATAGAAAAAGGGATGCTTAGATGGTTTGGACATGTTGAGAGGATGGATGAAAATAGACTGACTAAACAGATCTATAAGGCGAGAATGAATGGGCAAGCTGGTAGGGGTCATCCTCGGCGTACGCATGGTAACCAAATTGATGACCTGCTGGAAAAAGGCCAGGTCAAGAGTACCCTTAACCGGCGAGCGTGTATGAAAGCACTTATGAAAGTAGAAGAAGCGAAAGTGGTGTGCCAGGATCGTAGCAAGTGGAAAGCCATAGTCTCTGCCTACCCCGATGGGAAACAGGCGTGATGATATGTATGTATGTATGTAGAACACAAAACAATGATTTTTAGAATTTTTGTCTGTTTGTCTGTACGTTTGTGCACGCTAATCGCAGTAACCGCTTAACCGATTGCAATGCGGTTTTCTTTATTGTGTTGAAGTTTGCTCCACTTAAAATTTAGTGTTTATTTTATGTCAATTGGTTAATAAATAAAAAAGTTATATTACTTTAAACAATCAATATCAATACATATAATAAAATCGTAACAGGTCGCTGTCTGTACATGGAAGATAAATAAGAAAAAATATTATAGGGGGGCTTTATGAACGCAATAGAACCCAAAACAATGATTTTTAGAATTTTTGTCTGTTTGTCTGTATGTCTGTATGTCTGTATGTCTGTATATCTGTTTGTCTGTACGGTTGTGCACGCTAATCTCAGCAACCGCTCAACCGATTGCAATGCGGTTTTTTTTATTGTGTTGAGGTTTGCTCCAGTTAACATTTAGCGTTTGTTTTATGTAAATCGGTTTAGAAATAAAAGAGTTATAACACTTTTAAGAATTAGATATTTTGAAAATTTTAATTGTAGGGGTTTCTTTGAATGTGAGTGAATCTAAACTGGCGTGTTGGCTTAATCATAAAAGAGCTTAATGATTAAGACTACTTTTAAACAATTCAGTCCGCGCCGAAGGCGTGGACTGAATTGTTTTAAAATAGACTTAATCATTAAGCTCTTTTATGATTAAGCAAACAGGGCAGTTTCAGACGCTGCTTGATGATTCTGATGAAGAAATACCTTTCCTTTCATACACCTTATGTGACGTAAACGAAGTTGCGGGCTCAGCTAGTCATACATAGACATATGAATCTAAAAATGGGTAAATCCATCTCCTTTGGCGCAGACTGAATTTTGAAATAGCCTTAATCATAAAGCTCATTTATGATTAAGCCACAAGCAGTTTCACACGCTGCTTGATGAGTCTGATGAAGAAGTACCTCTCCTTTCATACACTTTATGTGACGTAAACGAAGTTGCGGGTTCAGCTAGTACTTAGGACATATGAGTTTATCGAAGTATATCCTGGGCAAAACAGTTCCTACCTATTACCTATGCCGTAAAACGGTTCAAGTCCTCACAGAATAGACCCATGATGGCGCTAGAGAGCTGCCTCTTCAGCTTTACAGGGATTTTAAGAACTCATGTGACACCAGCCACCTCACAATTTTTAACCGTCTCAGCTTCAGTCAGCGCTGTTCATAAGCAAGTCCTTCCTTGCATTTTGGCTTTGTACTAACCTGCTATGTCCGGATCCGTAGGCGCTTTGTCCTGAGTTCTGAGCCCGGGGCTAGGGTTCGAAGAAAGACCTAGGGTCCAGGATCTAGAATACAAGTTTTAGAGTTCAGGCTCCAGGTTCTAAAGTTTTGAGTCGGATATCATAGTTTGGGGTCTAGGCCAGGGGTCGGCAAGGCGCGGCTCGCGAGCCGCATGCGGCTCTTTGGGTGTAGACCTGCGGCTCTTTAGTTGCATACATAATTTTCATATTATTCATTTTCAAGAAAATTATCACCCTTTCATTTTCACAAATACCACAAAAGTCTTACTAGTAGTTAAACAAGCAAACTCGCCTAATGGTGGTGTGCTGCGCTTAAAAGCATTATATGGAGCACCATTTTCTTTCTAATAGGATTCTGCTGCGATGTCCGCAGCGGGCCATAGCCCAGAGAATATAATATCATAAGAGACGGCATGTCTAATTCTGACAGTTCGTTGCGGAACCTAGAGGCCGCAGTTCTGGCAGAAATCTACCGGCCCAATGCTTTGGTGCGTCAAAATGGAAAACAACCATCTTCGGAAGAGATTAAAAGCTGGCGTGTTATAGCGCGCAATGATCTCATTCAGAGCTCGGCGGTAAGCATTGAGCTCGTCTCTGCCATCTTATTTATTCTGGTCCTGGGTAGAAAAGTGGCACTGACATACCTACCTCACAGCTCCTCACGGATAATTTAGTAAATACCTGCATATTGTGGTAGGCATTGAGCCTGAGGCAACGTACCCACTGCGAGGACGGCGCCGTGGAGAAAGCGCTGCACACCCTCGCTTTTTGTACGGAGTGGAGTGGCGAGCGTACCGCTCTAAGAGTCCTAAATTGGCCCGGTCGCGTCGCTGTCTATTATAGTTTACGCTATGTTAGGCAGCGAAGAAAATTGGTTGTTTTGACGTCAACGGCAATGAGAAAAGCGCTGCGGGTGCCAGAGCGGGGTGGCCTAACACTTCCAGTATGCCAACCTCGCACGCGTGGCCGACGATGGAAGCTTTATGACAGCCGTGAGACTGACTAAGACGCACCCCTCGTGTGCAGGCGTCGCGGCAGTGAAGTTTCGGAGGGTAATATTTAGACCCCCAGAGTCGAGACTGTTGCAGGTAGCTGTTGTACGCTTGCCTTCCCTGTGACCCAACAATAGTGACAAGAAGGAACATCCCAGGGTTTTAGTGGGAGAATCCCATATAATCACTCAGATTTTTTTAATTGTGGCAATTCTCCAAAACCACCCTGTGACTTACCATGGCCGTAAGTCCTGGAGACGCCCTTCGAAGAATGTTCTCCAGAGCTTCCGACAGACTTGGTTTGTCTCTATAGCAGATTTTCCCCGCAGTCTAGTCTATCCCATTTCTTACGAGGGGGGGGGGGGGGGGAGATCGTGGGATCAAGAAAGACTTTGTGGCTCTTTAAAAATGTTGGAATTTAAAATCGTCATTTTTGGCTCTTCCGACTCAAAAGGTTGCCGACCCCTGGTCTAGGCACCAGATGCTGAGTCCAAGGTCCGTCACCCATAATAGAAGTCCGAGCTTCAGAGTAGAAAGTGGTCCGGTCCGGTAACTGGAAGCTTAAATGGGGTGAAGAGTTTTATTATAGAATTATATTTCTATCAAAATAAATAAAATAAATAAATAAATAAATATTCACGGACATTACACACAACGCTATCTGATCCCAAAGTTTTTTTTTTTTTTTTTTGACGCGGGGAACGCATTTACGCGCCTTCATCCCAGCTGCGGGGGCAGCTGGGATGGTGTGTGGGACTCCCGGCCCGGTCCGGAATGGACCGTCCTACCCACTAAACCCCGCGGTGTTCCTCCTCACCCTTTAGCCGGGCCGAGGGATATCAAAAGATTATTCACGTCGACCCGGCTAGGGGCGCCCCGATTATTCGGGGCTCTCCTCGGGGGAGCCAGATGGGCGGCTCCCCAAAGCTCCCTAAGGAGCTGAAGTCCACGCCTGCACCGCTCTCGAGCGCCCCTCTGTAATAGAGGAGACAGAGAGCGGCTGGCGCAGGCGTGCGCTAATGGACACCCCTGGAACACGGAAAAGGTGCCCACCGCCATGTGACCGTTGGTGGGCGGGGTCCCCCGACCTTACGCCCACGGTCAAGAAACAATCGGGGGCGCGCAGTAACTCCTCACCGCGGCGCCCCCGAACTGCACGGCAGAGCGGGAGCATTATCGGTTACTCCCGCTCCCCCGCACAGTGCACCTTCCGCTTTGCCGCCATCACCTCGTCAACTGGCGAGGTGACAGCGGCCCAGCACTGTTGCCGCCGGTCGCGCCGTTATTCACGGCCGGCAGCCCGAACTGCATGGCAGGGCGGGAGCATCTACCCAAACTCGCGCCCCTCACGCAGTGCCTCTCCCACTTTGCCGCCATCGTCTCGCCAGCAAAGGAGGCGAAGTGACGGCGACCTATCATTGCTGCTGCCGGCCGTGAATAACGGCACGGCCGGCAGCAACACACACCACCGAGCAACCCACAGGTGGGTTACTCCCGCCTCGGCCGGAATTAGCCAGAGTAGCACAACTCCCCCACAGAGGAAGGGGAGTGGTCGCTACTCCGTTGCCCAGGATGCACCACGAGGAGGATCCGACCCATTGGGGTCCTTAAGATGTTAGTAGGACCCCGCATCCCATCTGATCCCAAAGTAAGCTAGGAATAACCTGCTTGTGTTATGGGTATCAGACCACGGATATTAATACTTACATACTTTTTTTTTCTTTAAATATATTTTTTTTTAAATAATTAAATAAATATTCACGGACATCTCACACAACGCTATCTGATCCCAAAGTAAGCTAGGAATAACCTGCTTGTGTTATGGGTTTCAGACCACGGATATTAATACTTATATACTTTTAAATACATACATATTATACATAGAAACACCCAGACTCTTGAGACAAACATTTATGGGTCACACAAAGATTTGTCTCCGGTGGGAATCGAACCCACGACCTCCAGCGCCGCAGGCGGTATCACTACCGACTGCGCCACAGAGGCAGTTATCAAACAGTTCTTACGGGAATATAAAATTCCTGTTGTTTTTTTTTTTTTTTTTTTTTCTTTTTTTTTGTTTTCGGACAAAATACGTTTGACAAATTCCTACACCACTATCTGTATACTTACATACTTTGTCAGTATAAAACAGATTCCGGCGAGATTGAACTGAGTGATAAAAACTATTAGGAGAATAATTGGCCTGCAGGTCAGGTCAAATTTAAGAAGCAATTGGTTAAAATTATTTATATAGGTAGTTGTATTACTTACTAAGTGTTTAACATGATCATTTTCCATCCTTTTGCTTACATAAAAAATATCCAGATAATTATAATTATCACCAACGCACCTGTATTCAGAAAAGTCATCAGTAACAGCTATTTCATTCTTCAAAAGAAAGTAAAACGTTTCCTCTTTATCATAACTATTTATTCTTAGATATAATCAATAATTAGTCATTAAGTTTCTAAGTATTACATACTAATAACATTTAAATATATAGTGTATATATATTTTAATTATAGGTATGCATGTATTTACGTATTTATGATAATATCGGTAACGTTATGTTTATTAATATGCACACACTTATTGCCCGTGAGGCGACGCGACGGGGTCCCTTGTCGCGACGGGTAAGAGTACAAAATGTCGCCACCCCGATACATTCCGAGGATGTCGTAAGTAATTCATTGCGTAAAGAAGGAAAACTCGAAATTAAACCCGGTTGTCAATGAAATGACAATAGTTAAGCCAAGTTGCGGCGGCGGCGGCTTGAAAATTTTCAACTGCGGGTCACGGCGCGGCGATTGCACCTGTCCATTTCAACACGTCAATAGGCACGCCAACTATTACGTGGAACATAAAACTATATGGTGAAATCTAGGCGTATGCTATGCCTCTAACTACCCCTTCGGGGATAAAGGCGTGATTATGTATGTATGTACTCTTATTTACTTTATTTTCCCTTCACATCTCCTCTGTGAGGCCTACTGGAAAAGATTTCTGTAGAAATAAGTAGCGGCTTGTACAAAGTTCCTTGTTTTTTTTACTTTTTCGCAGTTGTGTGTACAAAACTAATAAATAAAAATAAAGGAGAAAAAAAAATTAAAAATAAATAAATGTTAAATTATTTTAGTAACTTTTACTGGGCGTAACTAATAGGTTGAAAACTTAAGAATCGACTAAATAAAACGTTCCATAGACAATTCATCCTAAAGAAAGCAGATGGAGGTTATAGTTCTGACTCGTTCTACCTAGTTAACTTAGAAGTTGCAAGAAAGAGATAAAAAATAATTTGAGTTGTTTAGTTTTTTATTATACGCGGTCTATGTATCGTTTATGATTTCTAATTTTGTTTATTTTTTTGGTGGAATTATTATTCAGATTAGTCAGCAAACTTGATTATTATTATGTGAAAATTACTCGGAAAATTTAATTTGCAATTTAAATATGAAAGCAATATGTATTGTTGTCTGATTGAGGAAAGTCTTTGCATCAGAATAAAAGCAGATTTACAAAAATCAACAATATTGTCTATGATACAGTTACAGTGAAGGGAGGTGGGACGATTTCGCTTCGTTGTCGCCCAAATTATAATTTAGTAGTGATTTGTGATAAGATCTTCGTGAGTGGATTGAAATAAGTGGCGTCGTTTAATGTGTGGTTTGTGTGTTAGGGTAAACTGAATACATATTTGACTCTTGATAAACTGCAACGGTGTACATTCTGACCGCTCCCTTGGCGTAGAAAAGTACGTCAGTCGCAAAGTATTTTTCATGCCTGTTTGTACTACTGGCATTAGTAGGGGGCCGTAATAGTAAAAGCTGTTGGAAAGTGCAATCGTACGGGAAACTGACGGTGTAAAAAACTATCTCACGTTCCATTTATGAGGTGTTTGTCGTGTTGTTGCATTTGTAAAGTTTGTGGCCATTTTCGGTGAGTATTCTCTTCTAACATTCTGCTATTTACGTGTCGAAGCAGATTATAACTTGTTTTACGTTATCGCCTTTACCGAGTTTTGATAAATATGTCACACTTTGCCATTACTGCAGTGATGAATGTTGAGAATGAAATGAACCACATATCTACCTAGAATGAAATCAACGAATCAATTTATTCGCTATCATGTTCCTCATGTTAGTGTCGTGAAGTATTTGTGTATAAACATATTTGGTCTGCTATGTGTGTCACACTTTTAACAATTAGTAGGTACATTAGAATTCTTACAGTGCATGCATTACTAGTATCAAATGCAATCAATAGGATCTGCATAAAACAATAATATTTGCTTTTACTGGGTGTAATGGTACTGCACCAAAATCTGTGAGGCCCAAACTCGATCTTACATGTCAGTGGGGCACATGCTGACTGATCTATAGTGGTGTGCACTTCACTAAGGAGTTGTGTGGTCCGATTGCTAAAAACACTGCTCTATCATTACCTCTAGCAGCTCTGCTGAATAAAAATTCTTAGGGCAATAGGCCGAACCTCATATAATTCTCATTGTATGTTAGTAATGTAAATAAATATAAGTTTTCAATATGCCAGGAACCTCATTATGACAGTGATTATATGAATGTGTGCATAAGTGTCAGATTTTGTATGGGAATTTGACACTAATTCTATATTTAAACGGACGACTCACTAAGCAGTTAAGATAACAACTGTGGTTCCTTTATTTATAGTAATTGATAAAATTGACAACATAGATGACCAAAGCGTTGGAAAATTTACATCTCAGGCGCAAGATCTAACCTGTGACTAAGATCTAACTATCATAATAAGCCAAATAGGGCTGAGATTACGATAATCATAACATGGTGATCTGTCCCTCCGACCCTATTTCTATTCATTTAGGTAGTTGCTTCTCTACAGTGTCTGATATAGGATAGATAGATGATGCATCCATCTTTATAGCCTTCCACTTCTTGATATCATATAATTTGCTTGCCGTTGGTCTAGAGATCGTTAAGTATAACTGCAGATCTTGAGGTCATGGGTTCGATTCCCAACAGGAACAAAAATTTGTGTACTTAAGATATAAATATTTGTCTCGAGAGTCTTGGTGTTTCTATGTTAAAAGTACCTACCTATGTATTTACTACAAAATTAATTTGTATTAATATTAGCGATCTGATACTCATAACACAAGTAGGTAAGTTAATCATGGCTTACTTTGCGATTTGATAGCAATATTTAAAAATGTCCATGAATATTTATTTATTTTATTTAACTAGGTATTGCAATGTTGTGTTACCTGTAAGTAGAATCAACAAAATTTATATAAAAAAAAAAACGGACTTCAAACAAAAACTAAAAAATGAAAAATAAAATTAATTTAGCACAAAGTAATAGGTACCTAGTATATTTAAATTTATCATATATTATTAAATGTAATGCCGGGGCCACATTAAAGAAAACGTCAATGCCCATCATCGCGATAAATATTGCGCTAATTATGGCGTTAATTCTTAACGTCACCATTTGAGTAGTGTGGCCGCTTCAACATAATAATTCTCGCGTGAATGCCCATTCTTGGCGTTAAAATTGACGTTAAGTGTGACCGAATTAAATTTTACAAAAATACCTCAGCTCCTTAAAAATATACTGAAATGTATCTAATTATAATACTGGCACAGAGAAAATATACCGATAAAAATACCGATTATCAAAACGTGTTTATTCTTTAATTTACTACCTTATTTTTATAAAAGAAGAACCTAGAATTTACATTTAACATTTTATTTGAAGGATTGAATTCAACGTCCTTCACCTGCAACACACTTCGTAAAAAAAATTACCGAATGTTATTACAACAAACCCTACAAAGAAAAAAATCATTGTGATGAGGAATTGGGTCTTATTTTTTCAGGTCCTTAGCGAGCTCCGGGGGAACCTCCCATTTGCAATCCAAGATGGCCGCCGCGCCACCGTTGTAAAATTTCATGTTGGATACCGTTTAAGGGGTTTTTTGATATGCTGAGTACGAATTTCGGGTCAATTTAGAGATCCAATATGGCCGCCGCGCCGTTATCACAAAATTTCATGATGGGTAACGTTTAAGGGGTTTTTTGGTAGGCTGAGTACGAATTTAAGGTCAATTTTGCAATCCAAGATGGCCGCCTTACACCTTTGTAAAATTTCATGCTGTATATCGTATGAGGGGTTTTTTGGTATGCTGAGTACGAATTTCAGGTTAACGTTTGCCATCCAAAATGGCCGCCGTGCCACTGTTGTGAAATTTCATGTTGTATATAGTTTATGGGGTTTTTTGGTATGCCAAATTCGAATTTTAGGTAAATTTTGCTATCCAATATGGCTGCCTCGCCACCGTTGTAAAATTTCATGTAGCATATCGTATAAATGGAATTTTGATATGCTGAGTACGAATTTAGGGTTAATTTTGCAAAATTATCTTGAAATTCGTACTCAGCATACCAAAAAACCCCTTAAACGATACCCATCATGAAATTTTGTTATAATGGCGCGGCGGCCATATTGGATCTCTAAATTGACCCGAAATTCGTACTCAGCATATCAAAAAACCCCTTAAACGATACCCATCATGAAATTTTGTGATAACGGCGCCGCGGCCATATTGGATTGCAAAAATTATCATAAAATTCGTACTCAGCATACCGAAGAACCCCTTAAACGATACCCATCATGAAATTTTGTTATAATGGCGCGGCGGCCATATTGGATCTCTAAATTGACCCGAAATTCGTACTCAGCATATCAAAAAACCCCTTAAACGATACCCATCATGAAATTTTGTGATAACGGCGCCGCGGCCATATTGGATCCCTTAATTAACCCGAAATTCTTATTCAGCATACCAAAAAACCCCTTAAACGATACCCATCATGAAATTTTGTGATTTCGGCGCGGCGGCCATATTGGATTGCAAAATTATCATGTAGTCACACAGAGATAGATTATAGTCTGAAATGATACAAGTTTTATCCCGGGAATAAGTTCCCATGAGACGCGGAGAAGAGAACAAAATTTCACGCAGGCGAAGCTGCGGGCATCAGCTAGTCTATAATAAATGTTACATTACACGCGAATGCTCGTGTCGGTCAGGGAGGTAGCATCGTAACGTAATGCTCGAGTCGAATCTATAAATGTTACATTACACGCGAACGCTCGTCGGTCAGGGAGGCAGGCCGTAACGTAATGCTCAAAGTCGAATCTAATTTGTTACATTACAGGCGAATGCTCCCGGTGAGGGAGCACCTTTACCCTAACCTTTTATTCAAAATATACCCAAAAATACTGACTTTTACCAATATACCCATTAATATACTGATATCGAAAAAAGTCAATAAAATATACCGAAAAGGTATTAAAATTAGTGTCCGACCGAAACTGGTTTTCCGGCCGAAACCGAAACCGAAACCGAACTTTCGGCCCCAGGGTCAGTTTCGGCCGAAACCGAAACCGAAACCGAAACTCACGTGTTCATATTGAAAAAAAAAAAACCAGCCAAGTGCGAGTCGGATTCCGCACAGAGGGTTCCGTTACAAAAATTGGGCACAAAAATTACGTTTGTGGTGTGGATACTTTTTTCTAATTTTAGTAGGCATTTTTTGTTATCGGCATCAGAACAGGGTAAGGTGGTGGTGGCAGTGTCTCTTGACATTGCCAACGCTTGCCCTCAGCACCTTCAATTTCAATTTCAATTTATTTATTTATTGTCTGTTACAGGTACGTAGGTATACAGAGTTGTTATAAATTTATAATAAATAGGTCTCTTCCGTAACATGCCTTTTCAGGCGTACAATAATGTTGGTTTAGTAGTAGTAGATACATACTTTGATACATGCAATAGGTAAAATGTCAACGTTATCATAAAAATTTCAAATCCAAATATTAACAAAATTTAAAATGTCTGTCCTTATTATTTAAACACTAGAACAATGTCATTACGTAAAGATAATTATTGTCATCACTTAGATATTCCTCAATGATATACTCAAAAACAATTAGAACATAAATAATTACATTAAATTTTTTCACATAACAAATTTTAAAATGTTCAAAATCTTTATATATTTCTTAACTAAACAAACTGTCATTACTTAAGATAAATTAATGTCATAAACAATTAATAGGACTCCGGACCCCCGGACCTTGCCCTGGAGCTGCGTTTGGGAGGCGCTTAGTTCTACCTCGAGTTCCATGAGCCGCTCGACCAGGCGCAGATTGGCTCCTTTGAACGTTGCCACGGTTTGGTAAAGGGTTTCTTGCGAGTTTTCCTTCTCTACACCATGACCCCGTTCGTTAATTGGCAGGTGCACCACCGGCAGGTGAGGCTGGCTTGGACCCCGGGGATGTTGGTGGGGCCCCATCGCACCCAGGACTTTTGTAAGAAAGTTACAATTCCTACCTCTTGCCATGATTTTATATAAACCTTAATGCTTCAAGTGAGGATGTTGATGAAGGCCTATTATTAGTGAAGATTTTTAACAAATATCTATATCTTTTATTATTACTTTGTGCCTAGTTATTAATGAAGATAATTTTAGTTTTATGTAAATGAGGTCCTAACTGATACAAATTGCAAGCATTGATTCTAAATTTGAAAATTCTAAATATGTCTATGACACTTATATCTTTTCACCACCATGTTTATTAATTAGGAATGTTCAAAAGATTTCAAGTGTGAAAAGAGACCATGGTTACCATGGAATGCCTCCATACCTCCGTCGAATTGTCGAGGCCTATCTTTCCGAAAGGGCCATAACTTACCCGAGCTGGCTAGGGCTGGGTCCGCGAGATGTGTCGTTCGGTGTTCCATAAGGTCTTAGGACCGCTTCTGTGGAACATCGGTTACGATTGGGTGCTGCGTGGTCCGTTGCTCAGAGGTGTCGGCCTAATATGTAACGTGCGTAACGTGTTACGATGACACCCTCATTACAGCGCGAGGAGCAACGCACCGAGACGCAGCCCTGAGGCGACCTGCGGGATCCAGCTTACATATAGGGGGCGTCAGCATCGGCATCGAGCTCTCGATGACGTATTTGGGGCTCGTACTCGATAGCCGGTGGAACTTCGGATACCACTTCCGAAGTTTGGTCCCATAGCTGAGGGAGGGGGCATCGGCCGCACTCTCGCGGTCGTTGTCCAATATCAGGAGACCCAACGCTCCCTGCAGGAGACTGTACCTTGGGTTCGTGCGGAGCATGGCCCTTTACGGGGCCCCCGTATGGTCGAAATCCTGATGGCCAGCAATGCCGCTATATTGCTTAGCCCGCAGAACGCGACGGCTGTCAGGTTGATAAGGAAATACCGCACGATCTCAGTTAAGGCGGCATGTCTTCTAGCCGGGACCCCTCTATGGGAATTTGAAGCAAGGGCCCTTGCATCATTGTTTAAAATGGCGCAAGGAGGCGCTGGAAGGGGTCATAAGCCTCTTCCTCTGTGAGCAGGTCTTGCTCGTAAAAGAGACGGCGGGAGAGAACTCTGCCACCCGAGTTCCACAGTCTGCGGCGGCGACCCATACTATCAGCCTCCATGACCGGGGGCCTAAGGACGGTGACGGGGGAGCTGCTAGCCGTCTTTACAGAAGCAGGCCTTCAGCAGATTCATCCACGCCCCGCTCAAGAAGTGGAATAACAACTGAACAACCCCCCAAAGACGCGGCCGCAGTATGCATCATTCCGAGGCATACTCGGGGCTCCCAACCGTAGGCTGTTAGGTAGGATACGCGTGGTTTTTAGTCGGTAGGACTACTGTACAATGAAAATTTTAGGCCAATATCTGGCACGGTTCCAGCGATACAACCTCGCGACTTATAGACAGACGGACGGCCAGGCCTTATGTCTCGTTAATAGGCTTTAACCCCTCCGTGTTTGAGTTAGACTTGCACTTGGCCGGTTATTTTTTCAATAGGTGCAGCAAGTTCCACCAAGTGCCATCAATCAACGGTATAAATCTTCTCAAGTGTTCATTTTAGAAATATCTCTGCCTAAAGATGAGTTGCTTTGTTTTACGTGTGGAATTACTCATAGATGCTATTGCGAACTCCTACCGACTTAAACCACACTGTGCCCTGCTACTAGCTCTTGGCTGGTTTTGGTTACATTCTAGAAGTATATAACTAAAACTGACAACAGTGAGCCGGACTAGCGCGCGTAGAGTTCTGTACAAGAAAATCAGCAAAAAATCACATATGTTGTATAGGAGGCCCCCTTTAATATTATTAATTTGTCTATTTTTATTATTCGTAGCTATTGCGGCAACAGAAATACATCATCTGTAAAAAATTTAACTGTCTAACTATCACGGTGCATGAGTCTGCTAACAGACAGACGACCAACGAAGTCAACGGAACCGACAACAAAGGGGTAGGGTTATGTAATGTCCTAGATCACCTTTTTAGGATTCCATAAACATTGTAATATTATAACTATTGATTGGAAGTCCTTTGTAAATCTGTAAATCTTCGGTAAGTAACAAATTAACTGGTTGGGCTGACCCTAACCACGTCACAAGCAGAGCCAGGCACTCAAAATTCATGAACACGTGAGTTTCGGCCAGGCCGAAAGTTTCGGCCCATTTTGGCCGAAACCGAAACTGCGGCCGAAACTCGATTTTTTGGCCGAAACTGGCCGAAACCGAAACCGAAACCGAAACTTCGGTCGGTCACTAGTAAAATGACAAGCGTTAGTTTAAGTCGACGGGCGGCTTGAAAAATTTTAACTGCGAGTCGTCACGACCTGCGCTTGCTTTCATCACGGCATAAGGCTCACTCGTCTGAAATGGAATCCGTCCAACATGGAATCCGTCCAGCATGAAATCCGTCCTAAGTGGCCAGAAGGACTGAAGGACTGCCACCACCTATTACGTGGGTCATATAAGGCAAAATGTGGGCGTAAACTATACCTCTGCCTACCCCTTGGGGGATAAAGGCAGTTTATTCTTGGATGTAGGCTTCTCCCAATTATCGTTATAGCACGTGGCCCTGCACCTTCTTCATCCGAGCCACGCTCCCAGCACAGTTCTGCCATTGCAAACTTGTTTGTTCACCGAACACCAGGCGTTTGATAGGTACAAGAAAGACTCTCCGTATTCACTGCAGGCAGATGTGTGGTGAACCTGAGCATGTAAAAGGTCCATCTGGAGCGTCCTACCTTACCTTTGCCGAGTCACGGCCTCCTCTCCAGAACTCTTCGGCTCCATCGGCCGTCGTTTCTCCGATAGAAGTGGTCATTATAACACTTTATGTGCTTATTTTTAGAGCTTAAAATATGCTTCTTACGTCGTTCCTGATCCTGAGATGGGTGAGCGTTTGCGGTGTTTCAATTTACGAGCATGCTTCCGAAAACATTCGTTTGCAGGCAGATCTGTAGTGACATCTGGAGCGTCCTGTCTTACGTTTGCCGAGTTGCGGTCTCCTCTCCAGAACTCCTCGGCTCCATCGGTAGTCATTTCTTTGATAGATGTGGTTATTGAAACTTTTTCGTGCTTATTTTTAGAGCTTATAATATACTTCTTCACACACTCACACACACAAACACACACACTGTTGTTAATTATTCACTGCATGCAATTGTTTTCACTTTTATTTGGATATTGTAGTTTAAAACATGTACCTACCTAAACACTTTGTTAAACAATTTTATATAGTTTAAACCGCGGGAAAGGGACTGTTCTCCCTTACTACAGGTTAATATCTAACTTATCAAGGGAAACAGAACTTCACCCACTAGATTGTAAACAAAATAGTTGTAAGATCTACCCTGTAATGTTTTGATCTGTAACTACAATACAATCAAACATTTTGAAATAAACATTATATTATTCTTACGTCGTTCCTGATCCTGAGATGGGTAACCGTTTGCGGTGTTTTAATTTACGAGCATGCTTCCGAAAACATTTGTTGAGCCAAGTTCGAATACTCAAAAAAAACAGTTTTGTTTGTCAACATCAACACCGCAGTAGCCTAAACCAGGGGTCGGCAAGGCGCGGCTCGCGAGCCGCATGCGGCTCTTTGGGTGTAGACCTGCGGCTCTTTAGTTGCATACATAATTGTCATATTATTCATTTTCAAGAATATTATCACCCTTTTATTTTCAAAAATACCACAAAAGTCTTACTAGTAGTTAAACAAGCAAACTCGCCTAATGGTGGTGTGCTGCGCTTGAAAGCATTATATGGAGCACCATTTTCTTTCTATAATAGGATTCTGCTGCGATGTCCGCAGCGGGCCATAGCCCAGAGAATATAATATCATAAGAAACGGCATGTCTAATTCTGACAGTTCGTCGCGGAACCTAGAGGCCGCAGTTCTGGCAGAAATCTACCGGCCCAATGCTTTGGTGCGTCAAAATGGAAAACAACCATCTTCGGAAGAGATTGAAAGCTGGCGTGTTAGAGCGCGCAATGATCTCATTCAGAGCTCGGCGGTAAGCATTGAGCTCGTCTCTGCCATCTTATTTATTCTGGTCCTGGGTAGAAAAGTGGCACTGACATACCTACCTCACAGCTCCTCACGGATAATTTAGTAAATACCTGCATGATGTGGTAGACATTGAGCCTGAGGCAACGTACCCACTGCGAGGACGGCGCCGTGGAAAAAGCGCTGCACATCCTCGCTTTTTGTACGGAGTGGAGTGGCGAGCGTACCGCTCTAAGAGTCCTAAATTGGCCCGGTCGCGTCGCTGTCTATTATAGTTTACGCTATGTTAGGCAGCGAAGATAATTGGTTGTTTTGACGTCAACGGCAATGAGAAAAGAGCTGCGGGTGCCAGAGCGGGGTGGCCTAACACTTCCAGTATGCCAACCTCGCACGCGTGGACGACGATGAAAGCTTTATGACAGCCGTGAGACTGACTAAGACGCACTCCTCGTGTTCAGGCGTCGCGTCAGTGAAGTTTCGGAGGGTAATATTTAGACCCCCAGAGTCGAGACTGTTGCAGGTAGCTGTTGTACGCTTGCCTTCCCTGTGACCCAACAATAGTGACAAGAAGGAACATCCCAGGGTTTTAGTGGGAGAATCCCATATAATCACTCAGATTTTTTTAATTGTGGAAATTCTCCAAAACCACCCTGTGACTTACCATGGCCGTAAGTCCTGGAGACGCCCTTCGAAGAATGTTCTCAGAGCTTCCGACAGACTTGGTTTGTCTCTATAGCAGACTTTCCCCGCAGTCTAGTCTATCTCACTTCTTACGGGGGGGGGGGGGGGGATCGTGGGATCAAGAAAGATTTTGTGGCTCTTTAAAAATGTTGTAATTTAAAATCGTCATTTTTGGCTCTTCCGACTCAAAAGGTTGCCGACCCCTGGCCTAAACGCCGTAGGTATAGTGTGCCTCTGTGTTCCCCCAAAGGTTAGTACTCTTTATACTGTGCCCAAAGCTATCGTGACTTGCCTACAAGATTTCTTGTACTTCCTAACATAAATGTATCTTATTACATCTGCACATCTCAAGTTAATTACCCAGACAATAAACCCCTCATCGCGCACAATTCACCAAACATAACAGTAACCGGCAAACTTCTTGAGCAACGACCCGACGGTAGACCCTCTCTTTTCTCTCTATACCATCAACTAAAAATCAAATAAAAAAAATGCGTTTTTCAATGATACAATATTTTTGCACGTACGTGACTGGATGCGGAGGGCGCAGGACCGTGTATTATGCCGTAATTTGGGAGAGTCCTACACCCAGCAGTGGACTACTAAGGCTGATTTGGTAGTATACCACCGTATGAGTGTATTATGATGTTATTGTCCTTACTTGACTGGATGAGTTCTTACTTGAAGTTCGGCATCTCATGACAGTACGGTGACATGCGCAAACTTCCTCCCACCACCTCACGCTATGCTCAAGTTGTTTGCCGAGTACTATAACTAACTTCGTCACCAGATTAACAATAGGCCATTCAAGCTTTCTTTTATCACCCGCTTGTGCTATCTACACGCGTTTCTTTTGATTCTCTCTAATTGCGTTTTATTTGTACGTTCACGCGGGTACTTTTACGTAATTGTCCCACGAAAGTATTGCCTCTTATAGTCGCTGAAGTAAAAGTTTCATCATAAAGTCTGTGATCTTTATGACAGTATTCTTTTTAAAGACTTGTGTAGGTTATAGTTGTCGTCATTATTATGGTTGTTTACAATATTTCTGTTAAAAAAAAGTGGGTATTAGAGACAGAGAGTCTTTTACAAATCGCAGTCTCAGACCGAAAAACTGTATACCACGATAGTTAGGGAGCTGAACTTTTTACAGATATAAGTATTTCTCTTGCCGCTACAACAACAAACAGGTACTAAAATAAGAAAAATAACAATATTTCAAATGCAAAAATATCGCGACTTTTTTTCAATTCGCACTTGACCGGTTTTTAGTTTTTTTTTTTTTTATACCACTAGAGTGGCAGACAAGCATACGGCCCCCCAGATGTACCGGTGGTCACCGCAGCCTATGGACGTTTGCAACACCAGAGGCGCCACAAGCGCGCTGCCGACTCTTTAAAAACCTTCTAAGTCCCCTTTTGAAGAACCCCATACTGTAGGCGTCCGGGAAAACCGAAGCAGGGAGATCATTCCACAACCTAAGCGTACGCGGAAGAAAGCCTCTATTAGATCTCACCGTGCTCGAACGCTCAGGACGCAACGTGTGAGAATGAACACCCTGTCTATGGCGAGCGGTGCGATGATAGAATGTAGCCGTAGGCATCATATCAAACAATTCTTCAGAGCACAAACCGTTGTACAGGCGGTAGAACACACATAAAGAAGCAAAGTCTCTCCTGTCACTAAGAGGTTCCACACCACCTGCAAGTATGGGATCGTTGACAACTCTCATAGCTCGCCTTTGCACCGAGTCAAATGGACGAAGCTGGTATTCGGGTGCCCCCGCCCAGAGGTGACAGCAGTACTCCATATGCGGACGCACTTGCGACTTATAGAGAAGCAGTGGTTGCGCCGCAGTATAGTACCGCCGCGCACTTCTGAGCACTCCGAGCTTCCTGGACGCTAGCTTGGTATGACCTTGTGTTGTGTCACGCCAATTTTGTGGCTGCCTCTTCTACTGCTACCTCGTAGATTGTGGCTGCCTCTTCTACTGGTACCCGGTAGATATGACCCGATACTTGTTTCCCCACAATTTCTACACTTTAACATAAGCTGCTTGCAACCTCATAGAGATAGACCAAAGCTTGTAGATATTATAAAAAATTAATATAGTTCAATGAACTGATAATAGATACTAAATCTATGTTTATAAACGCGATGCAATTACCTAACAGTGGAAAGTAGATACTTAAATTGGTATACTGGGCATAAATCCGAGTATTTTGCATTATTCAGTCTTACGGCAATACCCTTACGTGACTAAATGGAGCATAGTGCTAAAAATACAGTAATTCTCAATGAAAGATTAATAGAAAAGCGAAAAAAAAAATAACGATTAAAATAAATGACTGTCATTGCTTAATTTGCCAAAAACGCTCTCAAACAGGAAAAAAATAAACATTTCTCTTCTCATGCTATTTAAAGGCTTCCCTGAGATATTCTTAAAGAGCCTAGGCACCCGATGGTCTTGACTCTAGACGTCAGTTAGGGAACGTGTGGTTTTAGTCGGTTCGAGTCTGTTTGGAGATTTCCACACAGTGGCGTAACTACACCATCTAGGACCCGTGGCAAATTCTTTGGATGGGGCCCCCCTCAGCGAAAATTCTCAAATTAACCTCATGCGTCGGAGGTAAAACAAGTGTGCCGCTTGCATGTGACAACCCCAGGGCCCAGACCCTGACATCCAAGCAGTATGAAATTACTATATTTTTTCTTTTAATTTGCTCTCGTGCCCGGGGCCCCTTCAGATTAGGGGCCCGTGGCATTTCGCCACTCTTGCCACCCTATAGTTACGCCACTGTTTCCACACGTTAAAAAAGCGCAACTTTCAAAAGGAAATTTTCCACATCGATTCATAAAAGCCCATCTTTAATTACATATGGGTGAATATACGCTATTTGAATTTCAGTGGCCCATAGAGAACTTTTATGTTAACCCCATTATACTATAGTTTCCGTATGCTTAAACAATAAAGAAAATGTTATTTTATTTGGACCACATAGTTTATTTATAATAATTTGTTTTATTTTAGCATTAATAGTCTAAAATAGTCATAAATGTATACTCCTCTGGCGTTACCGCTTACCAGTTTATGGTAAATAAATGGTCAGATACTTTAAATCTGTATGCCATTATGATCTTTTTTAAGATGATCAAATGCTTTAATAAATTTCGAAACATATTTTAATAAAATACACTGTAAAAACATTTATTAATATAAAAAAAATAACTTATCTTTTTTGGCCCCTCACAAAAAGGTCACCTTCATCTGGCGAAACCCAAAGAACTAAAATTTTACTTAAGGCCGCGTGGGTCAGATTTTGAGTTTTTTGAAACAATCCTAGTCAAAAAGTAAAGGGTTTTTAAATCTGAAAAATTTATATATAATAGTTAAGGATATAAGCTAAACATATTCCGAGCCCGTTACACGATGCAATAAATTTCACTAGATAGAAAAAAATCCCAAAGTTGACTCTCTCAGAAAAGTTTTTTCAATACTGTGGCTAAACTATTAACATTTTATATATTTTTTTTGCACTCAATTAAAGGTATTAAGTTTTTATACACATTTTCCGAGCGTTTTTCTATAAACAACTATTTACATAGTTATCATGTACGAATATCTACCAAACGCAATAGAATTGCGCCGCTGACGGCCGATCAGTCTCGCCATGGCGCTTGTGGAGGCAGGACCTGTGTCAGTTTTTTTCGCAACTATTTCGTATTTATTATGCCAAATTACGTTGAAATCGCGCCACAGTATAAAAATATCAGTAATGGGCAAAATGTAATTAGATTAACCGTTACAAATACATACGCGACTCATGGTAAAAATGTGGTGATCTTTTACTTTTTAAGTGTTTTCACGACATGGTAACCAGCTACCTAATGCATTAAAATGTCTACGAATTACATGATAATTTCGCAATCCAACATGGCGGCCACGCCGTAATCACAAAATTTCATGACGGGTATCGTTTAAGGGGTTTTTTGGTATGTTGAGTACGAAGTACGTGATAATTTTGCAATCCAATATGGCCGCCGCGCCGTAATCACAAAACTTCATGATGGGTATCGTTTAAGGGGTTTTTTGGTACGCTGAGTACGAATCACGTGATAATTTTGCAATCCAATATGGCCGCCGTGCCATAATCACAAAATTTCATGATGGGTATCGTTTAAGGGGTTTTTTGGTATGCTGAGTACGAATCACGTGATAATTTTGCAATCCAATATGCCCGCCGCGCCGTAATCAGAAAATTTTATGATGGGTATCGTTTAAGGGGTTTTTTGGTATGCTGAGTACGAATCGCGTACTAATTTTGCAATACAAGATGGCCGCTGCGCCGTAATCACAAAATTTCATGCTGGGTATCGTTTAAGGGGTTTTTTGGTACGCTGAGTACGAATCACGTGATAATTTTGCAATCCAATATGGCCGCCGTGCCATAATCACAAAATTTCATGATGGGTATCGTTTAAGGGGTTTTTTGGTATGCTGAGTACGAATCACGTGATAATTTTGCAATCCAATATGCCCGCCGCGCCGTAATCAGAAAATTTTATGATGGGTATCGTTTAAGGGGTTTTTTGGTATGCTGAGTACGAATCGCGTACTAATTTTGCAATACAAGATGGCCGCCGCGCCGTAATCACAAAATTTCATGATGGGTATCGTTTAAGGGGTTTTTTGGTATGCTGAGTACGAATCACGTGATAATTTTGCAATCCAATATGGCCGCCGTGCCATAATCACAAAATTTCATGATGGGTATCGTTTAAGGGGTTTTTGGTATGCTGAGTACGAATCACGTGATAATTTTGCAATCCAATATTCCCGCCGCGCCGTAATCAGAAAATTTTATGATTGGTATCGTAAATGGTAGTATCGTAAATCATACGTAGCAGACTGTAGTGTAAAAGAGATAGAGACACATGTTCCATTCTTCGTTCTAACATTTGTGTGTGGTTGGATTGCATGGAACGACACAGACTAAAAAAACTTGTTCGGTTTACTGTGAGTTAGTTAACCGCGTGCCAATTTGCAACTGTGCAAGACGTGGTCAGAGTTAAGAAGTTATTTATTTAACTCAGAGCTTACTAACTCTATATTTATATATTTAACTCGACTCTCCGCGCAAGCGGGCCTAAATAGCTTAGGCGGCCAAATTGAATTCCAAAATGATCATGTTATTCGTACTCAGCAGTCGAAAAAACCCATTAAACGATATTCATTACGAAATTATGTGATTACGGCGCGGTGGCCATTTTGGATTGCAAAATTATCATGTGATTCGTCCTCAGCATACCAAAAAACCCCTTAAACGATAACCATCATGGATTTTTGCAATTACGGCGCGGCGGCCATATTGCATTTCAAAATTATCACAGGATTCGTACTCATCATACCAATACACCCCTTAAACGATACATGGGTATCGTTTAAGGGGTGTATTGGTCATATTGGATTGCAAAATTAACACGTAATTTGTACTCGGCATACCAAAAAACCCCTTAAACGATACCCATCATGATATTTTGTGATTACGGCGCGGCGGCCATATTGTATTGCAAAATTATCACGTAATTCGTACTCAGCATACCAAAAACCCTTTAAACGATACCCATCATGAAATTTTGTGATTACGGCGCGGCGCCCATATTGGATTGCAAAATTATCATGTGATTCATACTTAGCATACCAAGAATTCCCTTAAACTATACCCATCATGAAATTGTGTGATTACGGCGCGGTGGCCATATTGGATTGCAAAATTAGTACGTAATTCGTACTCAGCATACCAAAAAACCCTTTAAACGATACCCATCATGAATTTTTGTGATTACACCGCGGCCGCCATTTTGGATTGCAAAATTATTACGTGATTCGTACTCAGCATACCAAGAAACCCCTTAAACGATACCCATCATGAAATTTTGTGATTACGGCGCGGCGCCCATATTGGATTGCAAAATTATCATGTGATTCGTACTCAGCATACCAAAAAACCCCTTAAACGATACCCATCATGAAATTTTGTGATCACACCGCGGTGGCCATATTGGATTGCAAAATTATCATGTGATTCATACTCAGCATACCAAGAATTCCCTTAAACTACACCCATCATGAAATTGTGTGATTACGGCGCGGTGGCCATATTGGATTGCAAAATTAGTACGTAATTCGTACTCAGCATACCAAAAAAACCTTTAAACGATACCCATCATGAATTTTTGTGATTACACCGTGGCCGCCATTTTGGATTGCAAAATTATCACGTGATTCGTACTCAGCATACCAAGAAACCCCTTAAACGATACCCATCATGAAATATTGTGATTACGGCGCGGCGCCCATATTGGATTGCAAAATTATCACGTGATTCGTACTTAGCATACCAAGAAACCCCTTAAACGATACCCATCATGACATTTTGTGATTACGGCGCGGCGTCCATATTGGATTGCAAAATTAGTACGTGATTCGTACTCAACATACCAAAAAACCCTTTAAACGACACCCATCATGAAATTTTGTGATTACACTGCGGCGGCCATTTTGGATTGCACAATGATCCCGTGATTCATACTTAGCATACCAACTTTAGAAAACTTTAGAAATTTTTATGACCAGCTATTATGTAATTTACATTTTTCACGCAACTGTAGCAAACGTACGCAACGGAAACTCTCAAAAGAAAATGAAATATCCTAGTTGTCGAAAAATGTTTCGTTGCTGCTTGCTGCTAAGCTCTTATTCGCCTTAGCGTGATGTTATATATTTTGGTATTTTTCAAAAATGGACATTCTGTTAAGAAACTCTTGAAATTCAACTAGCAGTCTCTTAGACTCTAGAGTTAGAACAACTAAACAAACAAACATACTCTTTAGCTTAAAAATAATAGTATAATATACATAATTTATTTACGATTACCTCATTTATTTTTATTTACGAAACTAATAAATCACTACACTTAATAAAGTTAGATGCATTTACTACGTCAAACAAAGTTAGCATGCTGTTTCTTTCTACTATACTGTATACTGTGGCATGAGAGTTGACTGCCGCTGCCGGCGCGCGGTGTGTCTTGCGCCCGGGGCGAGGGGAGCGCCAAATGCCTACTTGTGCGGGTTAACCGCCCCTTAAATGCGCAAAGATATGTTTTTGACTTTAATGTATGCGCGGGTCACAGTGTAAAGTAAGAAGTACGCTAAAATCCTTGAGAAAAGCTTCAATAATTTTGCGTCAGTTTGCGATTGACTGCAGGAAAGCGGGTTTGTGCCAGTCGTTGGAATATTTCCTCTGGTAAGTATATATATATTTCTATTTTAAAGTTCCGAAATTGTATATTCGAGCAATGCAATGTTTATTGTGTGTAGATGTCATGTATTAAGTTAAAGCGTAGTCAGAAATGCGAGTGATGCTATTTTTATAGATAATGTGCGATTTTGTCACTTCTCTGGCGTCATTACTCTGGCATATTTCATGCCAGAGAAAAAACATACGCGCCAGGAAAGTGACAAAAATTAAATAATGTAGTAACTTTCGTTAATACTTAATGTATTAAGAGGTCGATTCATTTGTTCTAGCTACTCCAGCATAATCAGACATCATGGCAAGCAATAATGACCACAGAGCCCCATTAACTGGCCACTACACGGAAGACATACTGGATATAGACCAGGGCGAGGTTAGGGTGGTTCTCGAGCGACTTAAACATAACAAATCCCCGTAAAAGACGGAATTATACTGAGCTCCTTAAAGCAGGCGGAACTCCAGTCCTTAGAGAATTAACGAGCATCTTTAATTCCACTCTCCAGCAGAGCCAGACATCCAAAGCGTGATGTGGAAGTGAGGTGGCTCTGTTTTTTTTAAAAAAAGGTGACTAGATCTTACTAAAGAACTAATGTGACGACCCCATCTGACTCCTAATTCATATTTACAAGTTGTCCTCTAGATTGTCACAAATAGCTTCACCGGAAAACTTGACGAGTTTCAGCCAATTGAGCAAGCCGGATTTCAAAAGGGCTTTAGTACCATGGAACACATCCATACTGTTCGGTGGATTGTACAGCAGACAGAGGAGTACAATCAGCCACTGCGTAAGTATGGCTTTCGTGGACTACGAGAAAGCCTTCGACTCTATACAAACCTGGACAGCCCTTGACGCTTTGTAGCGATGTCGTATTGATTGATGATGTATCAAGGTGTTGAGATGCTTAACATACCACTACCATGACTATCCAGTTGGAGGATTAAAAGTAAAATCCTATAGCACGGCGCAGAGGTGTGTATAGGGAGATGTAATATCCCCTAAACTCTTCACCAATGCGCCTGAGGACTTCTGTTAGTCACAGGTCTGAGATGGGCCGAGAATACAAACGGTGAAACGATTTGCCGATGACATGGAGAAACCGAATTTCGAGATGCGTCGTGCTATTATGACGAGGTATCGTCATGGTAGAGGAAATGCTGGAACAGTTGAGGAGTGTGCTGTAAAGTCTTAATGGAAAGGCTCGACGTGTTGGCTTCAGCATTAACTTGGATGAAACCAAGGTAATTTCAGTGAGCGTGTCATGCCGATACCAATCTACGTCAAAGGATCGAGCGAGACTTGAGGTTGTCCAGGAATATACCTACCTTGGTCAGGTAATCATACTAAGAAAGAATAATCTGGATTAGGAAATAGTCAGAAGGATCCGCTCGGGCTGGGCATCATTCAGCAAACTGCGTCGTGTTTTCTATTTGCATATACCGCAATGCCTAAATCCGAAAGTCTATCATCACTGTGTTCTACCAATTATGACCTATATACAAATATTCCCCCCCCCCGCCTCAGGCGTCGAAGTGAATGGACGTGTTTCAAAGAGCTCTTATATTTAAATTTTCGTAAACAAAGTTAAAGTGCTGAAGTAGTGATATCAACTAGTGTAGTTTCCAGAAAAAGTGTTCGGGCATCTAGCAGTGCCCTGATCTGGTCTGCTACTAAAATATAACTCTTTAAATTGTGCAAAAACCAATACTGCTGTCGTTCAAATTATTTCAAAGTACCTGTCGTGTGTGAAAACAAACAGTGCACAGTGACTTTCACTTTCATCCTGAGTATTTCTGAGCTGAGAGAATAACACCTGTGAAGATACGATACTATTATTTCGCCACTTACGTCACGGTTAGCTTAGCGTTGTCGTTAACAGCGCAGTCGAAGAGCCTCTGGAGTGGCGATTTCGACGGCGACGGTTCGAATCCCAGCAACCGTCAACTTTTTGGATTTTGTTGCTTTCAAATATCTGATATTTTGAACTTGTAAACTACGCTAGTATACTTATACCCGTGAGCAACTGTTATTTAAATATTATATTAATAAAATAACAGAGCGATGCCCCTAAAGAGAACACCGCCCGCTTCGCCATCCATGTTGGTCCCACCTGGAACAACTCTGGGACCTGGGAGTAGTCGCAGTTGTGATAGACTCTCGTCTGTTGCCACGAGCTCCACAATCCAACATAGTGAGTCGGCACCTAATCTACTTGCCGTTGCTTCAAACATCACTGAGAGAAAGAAAAGAAAGTATGACGATGAAGACAACAATATCTCGGGCATGATTCGGGAACTGTTCACCACCTTCTCCCGGGAACAGGACAACCGTTTCAGTGATCTTCAATACACAATCAACAAACTTGCAGAGCAAAATAGCGAACTAAAACAGAGTGTCACAATGATGTCAAACAAATATGACGACTTCTTGAAAAAAATTGATGCCCTTGAAAAAGAACGAAGAGACGACAAGAAGCTAATCGGCCAGCTGGAGGAGAGACTGGAAACGCTGGAGCGCAAATCTCGCCTGACTGGAGTGGAGGTCCGCAACGTACCTATAACAGCTGGGGAAACTAAAGAGTCATTGTGTGGCATTGTGACAAGCCTGAGTAAAACGCTGGACCTCAATATTGATGTATCAAGTATAAAGGACGTATACAGAATTAATTCTAGGGATGGCACCAAACCTATTATTGTCGATTTTACTACCACCCTTCTGAAAGAAAGCTTTGTCAGAGGATCAAAGAATTTTAACAAATCTAAAAGTAACAAAGATAAATTAAATACATGTCATTTGAACCCACTATATGAATATAAACCGATTTATATAACGGAATGTCTTACGCAAAAATCCAACAGGCTCTTCTATTTGGCTAGGACTTTCCAGAAAACTCATGGTTATATGTTCTGCTGGACTACTAACGGAATTATTTACTTAAAAGAAAGTCCGGGTTTGCCACACATTCGTATTTCCACTGAACAAGACCTTACTAAATTAAGGAACGCTGCATGACTCTCTCTACCAAAATTTAAGTACCAATGTCTGTCGACTTGTGCCTTAACTTATAATCTGTATTATTCTGTTACTTATTATGGTTTGCTACTTAATAATGTGATTAACTCATATTGTACTAATATTGTGAAACTTCTCATAACCTACAGTACTAAACTCTTAGTAATATTTTGTAATTATTCATACACAAAACCTAAGTGGTGCCAATGTTTGTTAACTCGTGTCTTATGCTATAAATTACTGTACTATTTTGTTATTTATTTTAGTTTGCCGCTTGGTATTGTTAATATTATATATTGCACGAACACTATGAAACTCCTCACAATCTACACAACACGCTGCAACTTTTTCGTACACATACTACATCCAACACACACAATGTTATGGAGATGTCCACAACAATTAGACGCGCATTCATATAACACCCTCACCACTATTTACACTAACACTGATAACAATTATGCCTTTCAGCTAAAAGGTACATGCATTGCTTATACTCACCGTCACCCTAATAGACGTGCTTGTTTATTGCCTGTTTATTCAAATTCCAATTTAATACTATTGTGGACACTCAAATCTAATGACATTTCAGAGCTCTTCTCATTTCAGAAATATTCGCTTGTCATATGTACATACATGATAGCTAAAATTCGATCATAACGCCCAGCATTCAATCAATAACGAACTAGACGACCTTTCGGTTGTTGACTTCGAAACCTGTAATATTGATAACTGTCGTAACTTAATTTATACTAGTAAAACATCATTGAATATAATTGTCCAAAATATTAGAAGCGTGAATCGTAATATAGCAGGGTTCGAAACTACTGTAACTAGATCTGGAATTGACTGGGATATTGTAATTTTGACTGAGTGTTGGCTCTATAATAATCCGTTTATACCTCCTAGAAGTGGCTACCGATCATTTGGCACAAAAATTGTAAGAAATCAAAATGACGGAGTCATCGTGTACTGTAATTCTACGCAACCTTACAAGATATACGAACCGTCGTTAGATGGCGCTAGTTGTTTGGTAATAGTAATCAGTGTCCAAGTGGTGGTGATTGGAATATATCGTCCTCCAGGTGAAAAAGACATACAAAAATTTCTCGAATCCTTAAACAGTCTTTTGCTATCACTATTGCCCTATAAAACCATTTTTCTCACAGGGGATATAAACATAGATATTTCAGGGTCCACCCTGAGCGAGGATGCTGAAGGTTACCTTAATATTTTGGCATCACATGGTCTGTTACCCGCGTACTACACACCTACACATGACAAGACTTGTCTAGATCATGTAATGGTCAAAACTCAATTACCCACCAGATGTTTAATTGCGCATACAACGTTAACTGATCACTACAGCCTCCTCATAAGTGTGCCTCACATCTCATCTACTCGTGTGCTAACCAAAGTAGTCAAGGTGACTGACCATTCGCAGTTAGACTCAAGAATTGCAGCTTTGGATTTTAGCGAAATATGCAAAATTGAAACTGCACCAGAGGCCTTAACTCTGTTGTTGAATACACTCCAATCTACAATAAACAACTGCACACGAAGCATAACTGTCCCTAGACGTAAACGTATAATCAAGTCGTGGATTACTCCTGGACTATTGCGGTGTATGCGCAATCGAGATAAATTACACCTTAAATGTAAAAAACATCCCAATGACATGACTATTAAACTTACTTATACCCGATACCGCAACTATTGCAATATGATATTAAAAAAAGTAAAACAGGATTATGACAGACACGAATTTACTCAATGCAAGGGAAATACAAAAAAGATGTGGAACAAAATTAAAGACTTGACTTGTACACAAAAAGATAGCGCTGCATCTGCGGAACTTATAACTATGAGTAACCCCTCAAAATCAGTAAATGATATCAATAAATTCTTTGCTAACATGGGCAGAACAATCATTACTAACAACTCACAAATGACCCCCGTGACGCATACACGTCAGCCAACACGGGTGCTGTCTCCTTTGTCTTCATTTGTCCTGTTATCGACCGATGTTGTTGAAATAAAAACTATCATATCATCTCTGAAATCCAATTGTGCAGTAGGCCGTGACAACATCTCAAGTAACCTAATTAAAAAATACGCCAGCTTCTTGATTACTCCTATTACACATATTTGTAACAATATATTATCGACGGGTGTGTTTCCTGCGGATCTAAAAAAATCTCTCATTTATCCTATCCATAAGAGTGGCAGCAGAGATTGTGTCAATAACTATCGGCCAATTTCCATCCTACCAACGCTATCAAAAATAGTTGAGAAAGTAATAAACAAGAGACTAACAAAATACCTAGAGTCCAAAAATCTACTTTCAGAAAACCAATATGGATTTCGAGTAGGCAGGTCTACAAACGATGCAGTGCATATACTTACAGACACGATAGTGACTAAGCTAGACGGGTCAAAAAAAGTCCTAACAATATTTCTTGACCTTGCGAAAGCATTTGACACGGTCTCTGCGCCACTTTTACTGGAGAAGATGGAGAACTTGGGTATTCGCGGCACTCAGTTGGAATTATTCAAAAGTTACCTAGAGGACAGATATCAGCGTGTCAGGGTGGGAGATTGGATGAGTGATGACTGTAAGGTTGATGTGGGCGTACCGCAGGGCAGCATCTTAGGTCCCTCTTTGTTTCTAATATTTATTAATGACCTTTGTGAATTAAAATTAAAAAATGGAAGAATTATAACTTTTGCAGATGATACTGCGTTGCTTTTTTATGGGGATGCCTGGGACGAGGTCTTTCAACTAGCCCAAGAGGGATTTTCTATCGTCGTGAACTGGTTAAGCAAAAACTCATTAAAACTTAATACAGGTAAAACGAAATATATTGCATTCTCTCTAAGTAATACTTCAACTGTGAAGAATCTGACACAGAGCATCGTTGTGCACTCTTGTAACGATAACTCTTCTAGTTCGTGTTTATGTCCTACACTTGAAAGAGTAGATTCGATAAAGTATCTTGGTATCATCATTGATAACAATTTGAATTTCTCTGACCATCTGAATTTATTGGCTACGCGCATTAGAAAACTAATGTTCATTTTCAAAAATCTGCGTCGGGTTGCGGATGACGATGTTCTAAAGACTGTTTACCTTTCACTTTGTCAAACACTAATTACCTACTGCATCACGGTATGGGGAGGAGCTGCAAAATCCTCCATGTTAAAAGTAGAACGAGCTCAAAGGTCTGTGTTAAAGGTGGCTTATTCCCTGCCATACTTTTACCCAACTTCTTCTCTCTATACAAAATGCGAAGTGCTCACAGTTCGTCAACTTTTTATAAGACAAATAGTACTTCACAAGCATGCAAAGTTAACATTTAATGCCGCCCAATCATCACAGACACGGAGAAAAGGCAGGATATGCCCCACTATTCTATTCAGAACTTGCCTTTCACATCACAGTTACTGTTTTCTATGTAGTTACTTATATAATAAGATAAACTCCTTAATTAATATATACCCTCTGACAGGTAGACAATGCAAAAAAGTACTTACAACGTACCTATTAGGCCTGAACTATGAATTGACGGAAAACTTACTAGTAGTCCCGAAATAATCACACACACTCTCTCAAACACACACACACACACACACACACACACACACACACACACACACACATACACACACACGCACATACACACACACACACACATACACACATACACACACACACACACGCATACACACACACACACGCACACACAGAGACACAAACATTAATGTACATTTATTGTTAACAAGACCGTATGGAAACTACAGTCTGTTGTTGAACTAGCTCTTTTTGTACTGCATATTATTTTATAATATATATCTGATAGTGGTGGGCCTGGTAATCCGTGTGACAGGGTTTCCTAGTGCGGATACCAGTCTCCCACAAAGGATTGTTATTGTGCATTATTTTGTATAACTTTAGACTAATTGTACCTTTGTGGAAGAGAAAATAAACATATATTATTATGAGCAATGGAATGAGCTATGCTTGGGGTGTATACAAAGGGAAAAATCTGAAACAATTAGATGACATTTATCAGTGAATCATAGTGGTGGTCATAGCCCGCAGAGTATCGGTTTTGAAGTGGCAGTGGGCTGACGACATCAGTAGAAGAACCGGTGGCCGATGGAGTAAATGAGTTTTGGAACTTAAACTTGGTAAAGGTGGGGTAGGACAACTTACCGCCTGATGGAGCGACGACCTAAAAACGTCACAGGGATTGACTGGATGCGGAAGGCGCAGGACCGTGTACATATGGGCAAGCCATTATCTCCGAAGGGGTGGGCAGAGTGTATTGTGGCATAATTTGGAAGAGGCCTACGTCCAGCAGTAGACTATCATAGGCTGATTTCATGATTGATTGATGAAACGAAACATAAGCATTAACAAACCATAAATATTAAAAATAATTATGCGTTTAGAAACTGTGAAGACTGAATTTCTCTCGTATACAAAAAAATTCGAAACCTATACTGTATAATAAATGTTTTATTTAATATTTCTCCCTTTTCTTAGCTAATAATCAAAGACATGTCACTACTCTGCTTTAATTTGTCACTATTGTGCCATAGTGTCACTCCTCTGATAACATATTTTCCTCTGGCGCTTATAAAATTCAAAAAATTGAAAAAATCTTCTGGCCATCATTATTAGGACTTTGCAAATATTGTAAAATATACAAATTATCGATATTGAATGGAACAGATAACATTTTCTTGTGGGACACAAAAAAATCAAATACCGTATATTCACCCATATTCCAAGTTACGATAATTACAATCGTTAAATGAGAAAGTTTATGAAATTTTCGATTGTCGCTACTCAATCACTTTCATTTCTAAACCAACTTGCTGAAACTTAAAATAGGTATTAAATAGGCTATTTTTATTCCTGTAACAACTTATATTAAAGAGGAAAGAATAGGCTCCGAAACTACTGAACCGATTTGTAAAATTCTTTCACTGTTCGAAAGCTATACTATCCCCGGGTGACATAAGCTATATTTTGTTCTCGTATTCCCACGGGAACGGGAGCTACGCGGGTGCGGAATAAAAAAAAGTGAATCTTTTATATTACGCTCAAGTAAAGGTTCTGCAGTTGCCCATTACACTTTTAATTTTAACAGCTTTCCATTTCCAAGCATGTTTTATAAGTCCTATAAATAATGTACTCATAAGGGATCTTAGGAGGGGTCGGTAGCGCGGGTGTTATAGCGCCTCTGGTATTGCAATACTCCATAGGCAACGGTGATCACTTTCCATTAGGCGTAATTTTGTCTGCCACCTTAGTAGTATAAAAAACCAGTCAGCGTCCAAAGCCTGTAGATTTACGCTAGACTAAGGCCCCCAGGGATCTCAGTTAGACCTTTTACCTTAACTACATATACTTTAATATCCTATTACAATTTGTTGTATTACGATTGTCCAAAGTTGGATACGCTCCGGGATTTGACCGAATAACGTTGGTCAAAGTTTCATATTGTAATGTTAGTATGTCCACTACCACATATATATAGTTATGTTTGCGTCGATAACGGATTTTGCATGCATTAACTTTTATGACTGGACACCAGATAACGTGTCATTGCCTGTACTTCCTACTACAAAGGAAATTGCCAATGTTGGGATAATATTGGGGAAGTTGAAGATCGCGAGAAATGGTATAATAGAATAACAGGGAAGCGGTGCCCGGAAGTCCAAACGAGAGTTTTGGATGTCATCTGGTATGGCGGCGGAAACTAATAACTACTACGGAATAAGTATAGTCTGGAAAATGCATTTCGAAAATATCTCGCTTCACCCTTTTGGGTATGAGGTAATCCCATCAAGATTTTTTGAGGCACATGCCAGAGTATACGTATTGAAGTGGCAGTGGGCTGGCCACATCTGTAGGAGAACCGATGGTCGGTGGAGCAAACGAGTTCTGGAGTGGAGACCGCGACTTGGCACACGTGGGGTAGGACGACCAAAGACTTCTATATAAACTGAGGTAGACACGCCGTACTCTAACAAACGAGATTTCAAAAGCAATCCTCAAAACACACACTTTGCTAAGACTACACTCACTTATAAATATTATTTACGTAATTGTCACCACAATAGCAATATACGAAAAGAACAAGAGTAAAAGGAATGGCGTATGGACTCCGATTGCAAGCCGAACTCTCGAAGTTTTGACTCACTACAGTGCGAGTAACGCTGCTAATTAGCTCAGTTTATAGGATTCAAAAATCGGTCTTTGAGGACGACCCCCGCCGGATGGACCGATTAACTGATATAGGTCGCAGGGACTGGATGCGGACGGCTCAGGACCGCGTATTGTGACGTTATTTTGGGAGAGGCCACGTCCAGTAGTAGACTGATATAGGCTGATTTGGTGATGTCATTTTACCTGCTGTTTCTTATGAGACGGTGTGTCTGATAATCAGGGATCTTAATGCTGGACTACTAAAGCATATCTACAAGGAAAACGCTTTGGTGCAAATAAACGGAGGTCAGAATCTTCCGAACGGAAAGGATGACAGTTCTGACTGTTTCTTCTGGATATTTTTTGCAGTCTCTCGAGTAGGATGCTCTTGCTTCTTTTTCCACAAAGGTCTATCCCATTTGGCTTCTTAAAATGGTCGTCAGTTCAGAATAAAACCGATTATAGTGATTTTTGTAATAAGTAAACATTTAATAACATCTTTGAAATAAAAATAAGAAAGACAACTGACCAGCTACTTAAACTAAGATTTAGAACTTTTAATCTAATTACTCAACCAATAAAAAACATGATCGTTCGAGAATAGAAATGCAAAAGCTTGTCAGCTACGCCTAAAACAAAATGTAGAACTGTAGATCCGAGCGACGCACACTGTAAGAAAATCGGAATCTAGCGGGATTTAATTCAAATTTCGAACATTGTTTTATCTATTATCTATTGATGTCTATTTATTCTATAGCGATCACTTAAAACGGTGGCATTTTTTTTTTGTTGTGGGTAGCTTATCATAAATATTAGAAATGTTTATATCAGCGTCAAAACTGAGTTACACTCGTTACGCATTTTGCAGTGTTAGTTGGTGCGAATTAAGATTACGATTACGAAGCAATTATGTAGTCAATGGTTTTATTTATTGTATATATTTTAGTGTTTGTGTTTAATACGTAAGAACATATACATTTTATCCGATTTATAACAAGCATATTCGTTAAAATCAACCATTTCTATTAGAACACGAAATTGACTTCAATTTTCGATTGTTTTAAATTCATTGGATTCGAAACCCAATTTCATAGCATTTTATAGTAAAGTATATACCATCATAGTCAAGCTGATACTTTCAACTAATTGACGCAATCCACAGTTTGTGCGCTTTTTTGCGACGCCAATACATTTTTTTTAAATTTTCAGTATGACTATCGAGATAACGAAAATTGTAATTTTCGAAATTAGGTCTTCTAATAGAGGAAGTGATCGTTTTGACCAAGATTTTTCAATTATCATGGATAGTTATGATCGTGTGACTTTTTCTGAGTTTTCTAAAAACAAAATCAAGGCTTTGTTGAAAGCACAATGTCAACAAATTGATGTAAAATGGAAAAAATGTGGACGTCACTGCGACCGTGTTTTAATAAAATATATAAATTGGTTAAGTACATATATTACATTGCCATAGTGTGTTTCACAAGAAATTCCATCATCTAGCTCAGTTACTCCAGGAATACCTGCAAAACATTTTCGAGATTTTTGTGATAGAACTCAAAAACCAAAAATTCATTCAAAGACCAAAAGTCATTGCAGCTGCCTTTGGTCTTTCTCCATTACATTCGTGGATAGGATTCATGGAGTGCATACTGCACATGGCATATAGACTCTACATAAAAGTCTGGCAAGTTAGAGGTGATCTACATATTTTTTTTGACCAAGAAAAAATGGATTTATTATTGAATATGCCTAAACAGCATTTTGGAATTACCAATGATGGCAACACTGCCAGACGTTTTATTCGACATTCTTCTATAACAGCTGAGATAACTGGCGTAAATTCAGAACTGATTCATCTATTTCATATAATTTTAGAAACATTTGCGACTTTTCAATTAATTTAAATGCCTTTGATTTGTTTGTAAAGGATACCAAGGAACTCTATGTAAAGGAATATTATTGGTACAATATGTACCTATTATATCAGTGTACATACAATTCTTTTTCATGCTAAAGATGTTGTAACGTTGTGGAACAACGGGTGCAATTAGGGGTTCAACATTAGGGGTTTTAAAATGAAAACGTAGATTAATAAATGAAAGCGCCATCTACCGAGTTATTGTCGCAACGGCGGAAGCCTCATTCGTATTTAAAAAGCGGTCTTGACGTTTAGTAGTTTCGAGTGGTGCCGCTAGAGGCGCTGTACAAAAATATAAAAACAACCGCGCGCAAATTTCAAAGCCCCATTACTCAAATAATCTAAATATAAGACACTGTGCGTAGGTGCATCAGAGGATAATTTCAAAGTGAAGAAATATTGTTAGGAGCCAGGTGCTCCCAAAGTGATCAGCGATTTAGCTGCGAGCGTCAATAACCCCATCATTGGGTGAGTCAAATTAATTATAATGAATCTAGATTTTTAAAACAGTGAAAATTAACGGCTGTTGGTCAACCCTGTTATGGGAGGGTAGATTACAGGGGTGTGAAAAAAAAAGGTCTCTGTAAACTTAGTATATAACCAAACATTGTAAGGCAGCCGACTCCTGACAGGTTTAACAGGGACCGGCTGTCTTAGCAATGGGCGGGAAAAAGGGTTCCAGCTAACCCGTCATCTGGAACGTCCACCCTACGGGTTGTCAACGTCCACCCTACGGGTTGTCAGCATCCACCCTACGGGTTGTCAACGTCCACCATACGGGTTGTCAAGATCCACCCTGCGGGTTCCAAGCAGGAACGTCCAGCCTACGGGATCCAGAGATCCACCCTTCGAGTTCGACGAGAACCTTTTACCCTACGGGCTACAGGAGATATCTTACTCTCCGGGTTGAAAACACCGTGCCAGCCGAAGTTGTGGACGGCACGGCTACATCAACAACTGCAGCATTCTCAAGGAAGGCAAAAACTAAGATAAGTCGGAACCCTGTGAAGGCCTTCGGAAACCGCACTTTCTGCCTGAAAATACCCACGACCCCGAGTTATATCTAATTTGCAATAAACTATCATTTTAAAATTTAATCTCAACTTCTTATTTATTCTCTCTTTTTTTTTCCTGAAAGCCCTCAGCTTTTCAGTGGCGCCCACATCGTGGTTTCGGGTAGCGAGAAAGCGGTTTCCGACGGGAGTCGGAGGTCATAATTATAAGATTATTCAATTTGTGTAAAATAGTCTTAAGAGTGCCCGTTAGCGGGGTAGTTTCCCTCCAAATTATCACAACTACCCAGGAATTTGGCTCTCCTGACCTCTGCTGCCAACTTGTTCTTTCCGGCTTATTTTGTGTGTTTTTTAGTGATTTTAGACAGATTTCGGCATAAACAAGAACAAGGCAAAATTTGAATTTTTTTCTCAACATAAATTGTAATTTTTCCAAATTTTAACGGTCCCCAATTTATTTTTCACACCCGCAAGCATTTATTTTATGGTGGAAAATTTTTAATTAAATTTAAAGTAAAAGTTTTTTTTGTTTTGTTCCAATTTTAAATAGTACTTTATTAAAGTCTGAAGTAAAACTTCTCATTTGAAACGCTTACATTAATATTAGTAAGTGAGTTGTATTGCCTATATTCATCGTAAAAAGTAGTCACAGGATATCACCACCACAAGTTTTATATTTTTTACGGCGTCAAACCGCCTCAATTTGTGTATTATTTTGTTGTATTTCCCATATGTGAATTTACAGCGAGACCAACAGCCGATAATCACACGTCTGGGTAACAATCCCTATTGAAATTTCACTCTAGTAAAACGGTAGAACAAAGATTTTACAAATTTCACTTCACGTAAATTTTAAAAGATTCATAATTGTTTCACTTTTCGAATTACGTCGAATTCTGATACACTGAAGTACAACTGTAAGAAAAAACATTCCAAACGTAGATCACGCAGTGAATACATTCTTGCCAAAAAACAATTATAAACTATTAACTTTGATTCGTGTTCCGAATAAACAACGGCAGATGTTGCTTTCATAACGTTTACGAGTAAGTTGAATTACTAGCTCGATAGTAGAAGAATTTTTTTTCCATATAAACTGTGGGTGGAAGTGAATATAATACACTCCGGGCACCAACAGTCTCATACAAAACATTTCAAGAACCGTCCAAGTACGAATCGGTTTTCAAACAATTCGAAATATTCAAGGGTTCCGTAGTGGTGAGGAACAATTTACATAAAAGGTTGGTTACTACCATATAGTTTATTTCAAGAACCGTCCAAGTGCGAATCGTCTTTGACACAGTTCAGAATAATTAAGGGTTCCGTAGTAGTAAGGAACGATTTAAAGAAAAAATTAGTGGTACGAGTTAAAATACAATTAACTCGTAGTACGTTCGTGTGAATAGTTACATTTCAATAAAAATAATAGCAGCGTCGAAAATTGCATTATTCGAGTAAAGCTGTAAAACACTTAGTTAATTTCATCAACCCATCATCACACACTTCACTTTCACTACTCACTGCTTAGGATTAGAATACATTTAAACACAGACAGACAGACAGACAATTAATTTCTAGAAGGGTCCAATCTATTAATTGAGTGAAGGAACCCTAAAAGGTACTATTTCCAAACTTAAGTATTTCCTAAAGCAAATACTAAGTTTTATAAAGGTTCAATTTATAATTCGGTTCAACGAACCCTAAAAAGTAGAATTTATTTTTCGTTATTCGGCGGGTGGATCGAAAAATATTCACATTCCTTAACATTCAACAAGACGTAAACAGACAACGATAAGGGCCGTCGTTCACTACAACAGAATTCGTTAGCGAATATAGCGAACATTCGTTGTTTACATAAAATTAACTTTTCATGTAAAATAAGTAGCAGATAAATACACTATACATTGGTAAATAATCATCATCACTAAAGATTCCCGGCTATAGTAATTGAAATAGTCAGTACAATGGCATTCAAATCAAATTTCACATCGCTTCCAAAAGCGGAACTTGCATATGAAGTTAAGATCCGGGGAGAGGAACCTGGTTCAACGGTGGCAGCCCTCAGGCAATTACACTGCATTAAAATGCATTCACTAATAGTTTATATAGTACATCAGTACAGTTACACAATAGGTTTTGATAATGGTTTTTTTTGGGAAAATATAAGGGTGTTAGCACACCGTAATATAATATTAATGCCTAGGTGGCACATATAGGTACCACATTTCGTGTCATGTTACACGTATACATATTATCATACGGAAGTTCACAATTACACTTACATAATAATTAAGTAGTGTATAGTCATCACATATTCATCACACTTGTCTTCACACACAATTCCAAGCACTTAACAATCAGTTTTTTTTTGTTTGTTTACATAGTGACACTTGCATTTCATGGTGTATGACCCCCAAAGGCGGAAGTAGGGGGCAAACTAGCTACAGGCGAGTCACTTTCGTAGATTAGAGAGAGTGACTCAAATGTCCTAAGTTTTGTTCCCGACCAAAGCTGACGGGTGGTTATATGGCATGGAATGTAGTGTGACACTGGCCTTAGATGCAACGATGAATAACATGTTTGCATCAACATGATTACGTCAACATTAGACGCGCAAGCAAAACAAAACTTACACAAGGGAGATTTCATACGTACATACATACATATCATTTATTTAAACACGCAGATACATTTTACACTGCCATGGTGGCAAACAAGGGCACCATATTTTTTAGATATTTGGCTTAATGGCCAAAGATCAATGATCTTCGTCATTTATTAAGGTTGACATAATAGTCATAGTCAACATTCTTCTACTAAAGTTGAGAATAAGCATTTGTCTTTTGTTATTGATACTAAGATTGCGAATATGCACTTGGTTTTTTATTTTATTTGGTTAAAGGGCTAAATAGCCTAGTAATTAGTTAGGGACACTACACACTACACACTACACACGACTTTCAAATAAGTACACAGAACAACGTGACAAACACATGCCGTGTTCGTCATGGGGACATAAGGGTTAATTAGCAACACGAAGGATTCTGCAAGTAAATTATTTTCTATCACTTTTCTGTTTCTTGGTTTAGTTGGGAGTTTTCTGTTAGTTGGAAGCATGAGTCTATCCCTAACAGAGTTCGTCGTTTACTGTTAGTTGGCAGCATGGTCTTGCCCTAACAGAATTATGGTGTAGGTTTGTTACTGTTACGAGGAAGCATGAGGCTTACCCGAACAGAATTATGGTACTGTTATTTGGCAGCATTTGTCTTGCCCTAACAGTCGTAGGTGTAGATCACCGTTATGTTTATTTTCGTCATATGGCTAATCCTACCACTCGGAAGCTAGAGGCTTGCCCTGGGGGATAGTCCATCCTATGAGTCGGAAGTGTTACACTAGCCCTAGTAGGATGTTCTTCTCTGGGACGGTTGTATAAATCCCAGCCTTTAGCAAAAAGCCTTATTATACACACCCCACTTTCAGGCGGTGCGTATTACCTGAACCTTCAACCCAAAGCCTCAAATACGTCTTTTCTCTTTCTGTCCTATAAGATCCTTCAGAATCACCTTAATACATCCTGCGAGTTGGTTTCATTAAAGTTAAGGCCGACTCTTCGCTACACCCAGCATCATCTCATTCACACAACACACTAACATACACACACACATAGACGAGTATTAGGTATTATGTTAGGGGCGTTCGAGGACGAACGCAGCATTTGACGCGTTAGGGTACGTCAAACGCTCACCGGGGAGGGGGAGTATGTAACGTTGTGGAACAACGGGTGCAATTAGGGGTTCAACATTAGGGGTTTTAAAATGAAAACGTAGATTAATAAATGAAAGCGCCATCTACCGAGTTATTGTCGCAACGGCGGAAGCCTCATTCGTATTTAAAAAGCGGTCTTGACGTTTAGTAGTTTCGAGTGGTGCCGCTAGAGGCGCTGTACAAAAATATAAAAACAACCGCGCGCAAATTTCAAAGCCCCATTACTCAAATAATCTAAATATAAGACACTGTGCGTAGGTGCATCAGAGGATAATTTCAAAGTGAAGAAATATTGTTAGGAGCCAGGTGCTCCCAAAGTGATCAGCGATTTAGCTGCGAGCGTCAATAACCCCATCATTGGGTGAGTCAAATTAATTATAATGAATCTAGATTTTTAAAACAGTGAAAATTAACGGCTGTTGGTCAACCCTGTTATGGGAGGGTAGATTACAGGGGTGTGAAAAAAAAAGGTCTCTGTAAACTTAGTATATAACCAAACATTGTAAGGCAGCCGACTCCTGACAGGTTTAACAGGGACCGGCTGTCTTAGCAATGGGCGGGAAAAAGGGTTCCAGCTAACCCGTCATCTGGAACGTCCACCCTACGGGTTGTCAACGTCCACCCTACGGGTTGTCAGCATCCACCCTACGGGTTGTCAACGTCCACCATACGGGTTGTCAAGATCCACCCTGCGGGTTCCAAGCAGGAACGTCCAGCCTACGGGATCCAGAGATCCACCCTTCGAGTTCGACGAGAACCTTTTACCCTACGGGCTACAGGAGATATCTTACTCTCCGGGTTGAAAACACCGTGCCAGCCGAAGTTGTGGACGGCACGGCTACATCAACAACTGCAGCATTCTCAAGGAAGGCAAAAACTAAGATAAGTCGGAACCCTGTGAAGGCCTTCGGAAACCGCACTTTCTGCCTGAAAATACCCACGACCCCGAGTTATATCTAATTTGCAATAAACTATCATTTTAAAATTTAATCTCAACTTCTTATTTATTCTCTCTTTTTTCTTCCTGAAAGCCCTCAGCTTTTCAATGTGATATCATCATGTATATAGTACCAATTGGCCAACTATCGGAAGAAGCCCAAAAGGCACGCAATAAAGACAATCAATACTATAGGGAGTAAGTACTTCACAAGATAAACTTTGCGAATGGATACAAATATAGACCTTTTAAATAGATTATGAATATCATCTGACCCCTATTTAGCAGCATTAAGGAGCATACCACGCATAAAAAATAATTAACTGGAGCCAGACGTTTCGTCGGTTCTTTTCCTGCTCACAATAAACGAGTGATATGCCTATTTTCCATATATTTTTACTATTTTAAACAATAAATTAAACGAAAATGATTTTATAGAACACATATTATAACTAATTTCAATGAAATTAATGGGTTTAGTATCATTAGGAATTAAATCCCGCTAGATTGCGACTTTCTTACAGTGTGCGACGCCAAGCTCGGAAACGATTTACATACTTATTTTTATGCTAATCACTTTCATTAGGCGGAACATTAGACGCTTTTAAAAATGTAGGTGTGTGAGGCTGAGAGTATCAACAAAGATTTGATCCAATCTTGAAACGACTTTTTTACTTACTTAATCCTGGAACATCCTTCTAAGGAATCTAAGGAAGGAGTCTTCCGAGGCGACCAGCGCTAGACGAATAGGTTGGGAATAGGGAATGTGTTGTTTTAGTCGCTTCGAGTCCAGCATGCCACCTAAAAAGTACTAAAAACTTAAATATTGTAGGGTAAGCATTGTAAGGGTTCTTAACTTTATAATTTAAAAGTCTTAAGTCTATTCTATCTCTACTTGAATTTCATTAGAGTTGATTGAACGGTTCAGGCCTGAAAACCTAAAAAACATACTTTCAAATTATAGTTGTAAGAAAGAAAAGTAGGGGATGCAAATAAATAGACTTTACAAAAACGTTGTCTTAAGTTTATGAGCAAGTAGGTACTTAATTCTGTGGTGACCCAGAAATTGATTTGGTTTGTGTCTCCGCAGTTCCGTTTGATTTCTTAAACTAGCGAGATTTTACTATTATTGTGCGGCATTTTGAATGTTCATGTAAACCTAGTCTTAGGCAAATGGGAAGAAATAAGACGTTTATGACGTTTTTTTAGTAAGTACTTACAAAAACGTCTAAAATCACGATGACCTTTGGTTTCTTAATCAGTTACTCTAAGGCCGGTTTTTCTCATGCGGTTTCTTACCCGTGTGCGGTTTTGGACGGTGTATCTATGGTTCTAGTCTTCTAGACCAAGCGCGTGTGCTAGCATGCTCCTCAGACTTCTCCTAGAACCATTGAGTATACTGTCCACAACCGTTCGCGGGTGAGAAACTGAATGACAATAAAACGGTTATATTGGTCGAATGTTGGATGTATGGTTATATTGGAAATAAACGGACAATAAACAGTTGACCAAGAGACGGTTCAGAAGGTTATGCTTAAGATTTTAATAAGAAAAACAATTGTTAGCTAATTCACCCTGGCTTGACTCAAAAATAGATAAAGTGACTACCTACTCCCTGCAACGCATTAACCTAACCTCCCCAGTTGGCTCTCTTACTCCCTCTACCTATTACAATATCCAAAGAATCGTTTACCACAATTATTACTGAAACTCGAAAACCTAGACCAGTGTTTCCCAAAGTGGTCCAGGTGGACCCCCAGGGGTCTACGGAAGACTCGACGGGGGTCTAAGTTGGGCGCAATGAAAAATAGGGGTCCACAAACGTAAGCTGGGATGCATGAAAATAAATTTGGTTTCGATAGTGAAAAACTAAAATGTCCTCTTGACTTCTCTCATCCATATAGTATAGGCAGATAATATTTGTGTGACTAGCTGACCCGCGCAACTTCGTTTGCGTCACATGAGAGTGAGAAAGAGAGTCGTACAGTATTAATATTTTAAGTAGGTAATATAATCCCGTCGCATTTACTCCAGGTATCAGTATTTAAAGTGATATAATTTTTCCCGTTCGCGTCGCTTATATTCATTACCATTAGAGTTGACCCGCACAACTTTTTTGAAGTGATATAATGGTTCCCGTCGCATTTATTTTTGTCCGTTTTTTGGTACGGAACTCATCGTGTTCGAGTCCGACTCGCACTTGGCCGGTATTATCTTTCAGTTGACTGGCTACTGCTACAGAAAACGTTTACTCCCGACGTAAAGGTTAAGAAGTAGGTTATTGTAAGTGAACCTTAAAAGATAGGCATATGCTGCTCAGGACTTTTTTTTGTAACTTTTGTAGTACACAATTTTTTTTTAACTTTAACCATTTAGGCAACGTACGCAATGAAAGCTCTCAAAAGAAAGAAATTTTCCCCGTTCTTAAAACATTATTCATGGCTGCTCCGCTCCTATTTGTCTTAGCGTGATGTTATATAGCCATTAGCCATCCTCGATAAATGGACTATAAAACTGTGAAATTATTTTGTAATGCAACCAGTAGCTTTTGAGATCATAGCACAAACAAACTCTTCAGTTTGATAATATTGTGAGCTAACCTTAAAAGAAAGACTAATTAGGTTATTTTGAGCGAACCTTAAAAGATAGACATATGCTGTCGCTGACTTTTTTATAGAACTTTTTAAGAGAAACAATTTTGTAATACAATTTTTTTACGTAACATTAACCATTTAGGCAGCGTACGCCTCGGAAGCTATCAGACGGTAAAAATAATTCCCCGTTTTCGAAACATTCTTCATTGCTGCTCCGCTCCTATGTCTTAGCGTGATGTTATATAGCCTATAGCCATCCTCAATAAATGGACTATCAAACTGTAAAAGAAGTTTTGAAATCGAACCAGTAGTTCCTGAGATCCTAGCGTTCAAACAAACAAACAAACAAACAAACTCTTCAGCTTTATAATATTAGTATGGATTAATGCAGTTAACAAAATAAGAAGCAATGCATTGAATACCTACGCGTTTATTTGCACAAAATTGTGCGATGAAAATGATGAAGACTTCCATTCCAACGATTGCGGTTACATACCGAAGTACGCTGACTGTCGAAAGGTGCATGTTTATCAAGATTTTATTAACTTTTAAAATAGGCCAATTAAAATTTAATTGATAATATTCGACTATTGTCAAATACATCAAGCAATCAATTCTAACTTATTTTTTCGAAAACTGTTAATTCGTCGTTAAAACTCAAACACAACGCAAGTTTCCATAGATAGATCTGATCTTCACTTTTTTTTTCAATAATTAGAAATTGGCACTGATGGAGCTGCGGGGGTCCACCGGGTCCAGCAAATTTTGAAAGTGGTCTATGAAACAAAAGCGTTTGGGTACCACTGATCTAGACAAATAATTTCTCTTAGAGATTGCAAAGGTCCTCTGGGATCATATTCAAATTAACCTTGGCGTATTTGCTACCAAGAATTTAATATAAAAATGTCCATAAGATGATACAAAGTAAATAATGGCTTTATACATGCTTTATCTTTGTTGGTAACAAAGAAACCGTTTGAACGTATACGATTAAAGAATATTAACGACTTTACGTACCTATATGATATCACTCGGTGAATATTTATTTAATAGGGTCAGTTGTTTCTAGAGCATACTATATGGATGCTATGCCGGACTCCTATCAACTAAAAGCCACACGTATCCTACCTAACAGCCGACGGGTAAGCCCTCGGAAGGATACCCCAGGACTCCCAACAGACCTACGGCTACCACTGCGGCCTCACATAGGACGGGGGGTGGGGGGGCTTCGGGTGCTATCCCTCGTCTTTGGGGGCTGTTCGGGTGTTATCCCGCTTCTTGGGGAAGTTATGTGGCTATTTTTCTTAATATTTAGCTCGCCAAAATGATGCCACCGTCCGATGGAAAGTCACAGCGACATCTAGCGATTGGTGGTCCCAGTCTGTAAGACTATAGACCAGGGGTTCCCAACCTGTGCGCCGCGGCGCCCTGGGGCGCCGCGGCGAGTCCAAAGGGGCGCCGCGGGAGGCCTCGCCGGCCTCGAGGCGCCCCTATCTCAAAAAATAAAAAGAGCACAAAAAGAATAGCCCGCCATGATTTTTGCCAATTCTGCTTCAGCGGGCCGCGTTCATGCTTTGATTTGTATTCATGAACGTGTCGCAAGTGCCTATGTAGTAGGACTATGCGATTTAAATGTTTTTTGAGTTTGACCCGTCGCCGTCGTTTTCCGAGTCACGGACTCTGCTCTAAAACACCTTTGCAAAAAAGGGTATGTCTGTCAAGACAACAATTTGGGTTTTTTAAAACTAATCTACGCGGTGTCTGAGAAAAGTTGCCACCTTCCGCCCAAGGAAATCAGCCAAGTCCTCACCGCGTTGACCATCTTGAAGAGTCTTAGAGGATCTCTCAACTTAGGTGGTGATCTCTTGAATGTGAATGTCTTCTACCGGTTGTCACCGATAATTAAAGGCACGGATGATTCGATCAGTATCTGTGGCGATTACGCCGGGAGACCACGGCTCGGTGTCAGCACTGCGAAGGAAGCAGCGAGGACACAGCGCTCCAAACAGAGCATAGCGTGGGCGCCATGTCCTAGTGGCAGGTCTTGACCTGAACATTATCTCGCTGGAGACTACGGTGCGAGCGATGATTTCCAACGGAGTACGTGGAACGCCGCCGCGTCATTCTCGTGAAAGAGATGGCGGGGAGGGAGCAGGGAGATTACTCTCCAACCCGAGATTTCCAGTCTGCGGCGAGGGTGCCATACACTCGAATTTGCCCATACGATCGTACTCTATGACCGGGGGCCTAAGGACGGGGCGGGGGCTGTTCACAGTCCTTACAGAAGCAGGCCCAAGACGACAGCGTGAAGTTAAAGTTTAGACCGCGTCGCTGTGGTAGCCAAGGTCTGTCGGGAATCCTGGGAAATCTTTCCCGAGGCTCCCGACCGTAGGTAGTAGTAGAACACCGTATGGTTTCAGTCGGTAAGATTTCGGCACACAGATTCCACAAGTAAAAAGAAGACAGTTTCCCTAGATAACGCCGGCTTCACATGTTTTCCCGGATTTGGTCTGCAAGTAATGACTTGGCCGAGGCTCCATGGCACAGGAAAGTGGCTTGAGCGGAGGATTACTAGTCGGGAGGGGGGGGGGGGGGGTGATTACACGTGATACGATGGGGCGCCGTGAAAAATTTTAAGACTTGTAAGGGCGCCGCGGCCTGCAAAAGGTTGGGAACCCCTGCTATAGACAGTGTTCCTCAAGTTGGCGGCCTTATGATGTGCCTCTGGTAATGGCACGTAACTGAGGTAGTCTTAGTAGTGTTCCATTGCACCCCTTCCATATTGCATAGAAAAGCTTCCTGGGACATCCTACCGAGGTATAGGGGGCTCCCGGCAGCGGGATTATTACGTAGGGAAGGGACCATGTGGTTTTAGTCTGTCCCAGTCCAGCATTACGTTAGTGGGGATTCCCACACGCCAGAAAAAAATAAACATAAAATTAATAACATTACATCAGACACTAATAATTTTGCGAGATATTCAACCCGGTTTCAGTCGTTATACAAACTTTATAAAAAGTAATACAATTAGGGTTCGTAAATTTCACCCATAACGCGGTTACTACACTTTTATCTGTGGAAAATGGGAGAGCGGAGCATCGAGACCCAGTTTTCTTTATTCAATTGCTGGAGTAGCAATTTTATCAGTTAGTACTGTTATATGTGTGTAATTGTGTATGTAATTTGTCCGTAAATTTCTATGACCGCACGACCTGGCCAAACCATTTGCCCGATGAATATGATACTTGGTGGACCTTTTTGAGTCGGTCCAAAGATGGTTCTTGGTCACAAATTCTAACTGGAAGGGGGTCCCGAAATACCGGGATCCCGCAGTATTTTTGCGGGACCAGTCCCGCACGTAAGCGGGATTAGCGGGATTGTGCAAAGGTAAACGCCATGTGTTATTCTGTAAGCGGAAGCGCACAAACTGATTCGGTTTGAGAAAGTTTTTTGTAATTGCGACGTAATATATATAACCTAACTAGCTGATGCCCGCAGCTTCGCCCGCGTAAAATTTGTTCCCGCGGGAACTTATTCTCGGGATAAAAAGTAGCCTATGTGTTATTCCAGACTATAATGTATCTCCGTACTAAATTTCAGCCCAATCCGTCCAGCGGCTTGAGCGTGAAAGAGTAACAAACATCCACACTCACAAACATTTGCATTTATAATATTAGTAAGATATGTATACGGAAATAATTAATAATCTCAATACAAAAGTAATATCAAATAATTTATTTTTCCTTGTGCCCCGCGGACTCAGTGTTCTGTAAAAGATCACTGCAGTAAGTTCCTGCCTCGGTTTTCCCAAACGCCTACAGTATGGGGTTCTTCAAAAGGGGTCTTAGAAGGTTTTTGCAGGGTCGGCAGCGCGAGTGTAGCACCTCTGGTGTTGCAAACGTTCATAGGCTGCGGTGACCACCGGTCCTTCTGGTGGGCCGTATGCTTGTCTGCCACCTTGTGGTATAAAAAAAAAAGTTACATTTACTATGGCCGGTCCTTAGATGGGTGACCACTTTGTGACATTTATTTCAGCGTTGCCATGCTTCGAATGGCACGTTAAGCCTTTGGTCCCGTTTGCCGGTAAAATGGCAGCTAAGTCAAGTTTAAGGCCCGGCTCGTCTCATAGCATAATGTCCTTTTCTCGAAATTTCCTTTCGCATTATGTCCCTTTTCTCGAAATGTTCTTTCTCATAATGTCCTTTCTCAAAATGTCCTTTTCCCAAAATGTCCTTTTCTCGAAATGTCTTTTCCTCAAAATGTCATTTTCGCGAAATATCCTTTTCTCAAAATGTCCTTTTCGCGAAATGTCCCTTTCTCAAAACGTCCCTTTCTCCACATATGTGCAGTACAGTATTAATCCCGCTCAATCCGATTTGATAGGTTAGGTTAGGTTATAAAAAAATAACCACGAAGGTTAATGCGGAAGCTTCGCTACGCTCCGCTCCGGCCTTAGCCTTCTAACCTAACCTGTCCAAGTCGGATTGAGCGGGGTTAATCCTGTAGTGCACATATTTTGAGAATGGGACATTTTGAGAAAAGGACATTAGGTATGAGATGAGACCATATGCCTCGTCCTGCCTACCCCTTCGGGTATTAAGGGGGTGACTATTTTTCAGTTCTAGATGGATGTATGATACAGAATTTTATTCTTTCCTCAATGACTTTCAGAAATATGCGGGATCCCGCAAATACCGGGATCCCGCGGGATTGAGATTGCTCAGTCTCGCAAATACCGGGATTACAATCTTGTTGCGGGATTGCATTCCCTAGGCCACTCTAATGGGCGCTCTACATTCACACTAGAATCTCGCGAGAACACGAGAACAGTACGAGAAACGTGAATGTGGATATGATTCGCAATTTCTCGTCGTGTTCACTCACACCTTGTTCTCTGAATGCGGATCCAATGGAAGTTCTCGGCGAGATTCTCGTGTGAATGTGGAGGCCTATCACAATCTGTAAGACTTCTGACAGTGATCCTCAAGTTGGCCCTTTGAAGGACCCAGGGTTATATTATTAAATTGTACTTTTTGTTTTGTTACAGGTGTATTTAATGTACAACAGTATCGTGGGCATCTCATAATGACACTGCCTTTACATACATTAAGTAGTCATTAGGGTATCGCCGGTCGAGTTTAGACATGATAACGGAACTGCCGCAGACATGGATGGCGTGAAGAAAATACACTCGGGAACACTGTATCGGTAAGTTTTTTTTAATATACAACAGCAATCCGATCCAGCATGGTTACACGTTTACCAATTTACAATTTTCCCGACCCCCGTTCAAACTTTTTTCATAATCATTCAATGCGCAACACAGGTAAAGGCAAATAAATAAAATAAATAAATAAGATACCAACCGTAGCCATTGGGTAGAAAACGTGTGTCCGACATAGCATCCATGTAGAATTTCCCTCACGTTTGACTAAAAAAAGCCTATTGGCTAAGAAGCAAGAAATAAACATTAATTTCAGTTCTCTTCAATAATACCAAAGCATTGCCCAAAACTCTAATTACAAAAAATACTAAAGCCATAGTAGTCGATACGTGTCGTATTGAAACTTTGCCAAACCGAGTGAACTCGCCAGAAACAGGATACACTGTAATCTGTAATTCTACCTTTTTGTTGGAATTTACGAGTTGTTGGGTAATAAAGAAACTTTTTTTATTATTTTTGTTGTGTACTAGATCAGTTTTTGGGACTTTGCCATTATTAAAGTTCTTGACTGTACCTATTATGTTTTTGGAATACTTCTATAGATGCGATAAGCGTTTTTATTCTGACAAAAAGCTATTGAACTAGCGATACTAACATGCAACCGACATCTCGACACTGTAGCCATTTCATTTTTTAAAATATTTTTTGTACGTTATGATTTTTTATACCACTAAAGTGGCAGACAAGCATACGGTCCCACCAGATGTACCGGTGGTCGCAGCCTATGGACGTTTGCAACACCAGAGGCGCCACAATCGCGCTGCCAACCCTGATATTAACAATAAGTAATTTTCACTTCTGTAGGCATTCCCGGAGAGCAACAGTTTTTATTTATTTAAAACTAGCTGTTCCCCGCGGCTTCGACCGCGTAGAAGTCATTATCGTGTAAGAGTCGTTATATTGTAAAATAATAACCCTCCTTTTGCGCAGTCGGTTAAAAAGTAGCCTATGTCCTTCCCAGGGACTCAAACTATCCCTATACCAAATTTCATCTCAATCGCTTCAGCCGTTTAGGCATGAAAGCGTAACAGACAGACAGACAGAGTTACTTTCGCATTTATAATATTAGTAGGAATTATGATCGTTTAGGTTATTCTATGAGAAAAGAATCTGACAACTACCTAACACTCTCTATTCATTACTAAAGAGTGACCGAAATTTTTATTCACAGCACAAAATATAGTAAACTCACTTGATTTTTACAAAAATACTGTAATTACGAAACGAAAGTAAAGTCAGTAATTACATTCGTTATCTAATTACAGTGCTTTTGTAAAAATACAAGTTTTATAATATTTTGTATTGTGATACGAACGTCGCAAGAACAAGCTTATATTAGCTTGAATTTGGGCTAGATGCGTAAGAATGTGCCAGATATTTATTTACTTATTTTATCCCAAGACTACTTGGACATCCTTTCGTGAGTTAACCCCGGACTTTTGGCCGTATTCAGTAGTATGGCAACGTATGTTTTTAGTCGGTTAGAGTCCGCATAGCATCCATAAAGAATTTCCAATACCCACACGTAAAAAAAACTCTGAAATAATATTGTCTTCACTACGGTTCGGTTTGTAGTCATACCAAAAGTAATCACAGAAACCCAACGATACAAGTGATTACAACCAATTCAATCACGCTGTAATTAAATCCACAGTTTGATGTTCCAACTAGGGAATGCAATCCCGCAACAAAATTGTAATCCCGGTATTTGCGGGACTGAGGGATCTCTCTTCCCGCGGGATCCCGGTATTTGCGGGATCCCGCATTTTTCTGAAAGCCATTGAGAAAATAATAGACTTCTGTATCATAGATCCATCTAGAACGGAAAAATAGTCCCTTAATCCAGAGGCATATTATATGCCCACATTTCACCTTTTAAGATTTCGTACCACGTAATATGTGGTGAGCCGTATTGCCGTTTGAAATGGACAGGTGCAGGTTGCGACTGCTTGCTGTTGAAATTTTTCAAGCCGAGCCTTCAACTTGAATTAACTGCCATTTTACCGGCAAACGGGACCAACGGCTTAACGTGCCTTCTGAAGCACGGCAACGCTCAAATAAATGTCACAAAGTGGTCACACATCTATGGACCGGCCATAGTAAATGTAACTCACTGCAGTGATCTTTTACAGAACACTGAGTCCGCGGGGTAACAAGGAAAAATAAATTATTTAATATCACTTATGTATTGAGATTATTAAACGAATATACATCTAAGAAATAAAATACCTAGGTACCGCAAATTATTAGAAGCGCAAAAAACATAGCATGTCAAAATTCTTGTCTGCCAAACAACTCCTAACTTTACATGACAGATAGCCAGCAAGCAATGTACGAGATAATTGAATACTTTTCCAACTGTGCATAGTACCTACCTACAAGAAAAGTCAAATCTTCCTGATTAAATCACTAAAAACAAATAAGTAAGTTATTAGGTATAGTATTGTTCTATCCTGCCCGATCTGGCAATAATGTAAACATGTCATGTTTTGACAATCGTTGTCTAAGACAGATGGGTAGAAAAATATAGTATGACAAATCATTGAATTTTTTACTATCCTGAGTAGGTATTTTAAATGAAAATAAACTATCATAAATGAGTTATTTGGTGTCGAAATGATTGTAAGAACACTGTATGACTCCTGGATACTGGAATATAATCAGGGTGAATACTCAATTGCAAGTAACTATGGATATGAAGTAAACAGCTAACTTACTGCACAATCACTTTACTAATAATTACACTTTGTACTGAAGTGAACAACTAACTCACTGCATATCACTTTACTATTACCTACACTTTGTACTCGTTAGACAAGTGTTGTCTTCTAGACGTCCGGTGCAAGACTGACCTTGCCACGCCCTACCTAGCTGACGTTGACAGCTCATTCGACTATGTACTTAGCGGAAATGACGTAGCCCCACTTTGGAATTATTCTAATAAAATTCATATCTAAATACTACATCTCTCCCTTTTTAAATTTAATAATATATTGTGTTTATATGCATATGCACACAAATATTCATTTATTGATATCATGTCTCTATTCCTTTCTTTTGACTGCTGATCTAATTTCTTTACTATGTCTACAAAAGATTATAGTATAATCTTGTTTCTGAATACACGCTTTTAAAATAGTTCATAGGATGTTTCAGCAGTTGAAGTGTAGAAGTTCTATTTTACATCAAATAGTAGAAATGAAATCCTGGCACATAGTTCTTACAGTTCTCCCCTGCAATACAAATATGCCACTGCTGTCCACCAAATCTCCTCAGAGAAGAATTCCGCACAACACCATACCACAGAAACAACTGAAAAAGATTATTCCAACCATTTTAACATTAGTGAGCTGTCCTAACTGCTCCCACTGCATATGCAGTAGAACCCAATTTACCTGGCAATCCTTCTACATAATATATAGGTACGGGCCCCACTGAAGCTTTGAGCCAATTGAAATGGCCAAATACACAGCAATCTCCTCAGAATTTATTCCGGATCCACCAAGTTTTACATTGGTCGCCACCTGTCTCACACTAGGCGTTAAAACTCATTATTCTGGCTTTCCCATCATTTAAAAGATTAACAAATCCAAACCAATAAACAACACATGAGAGTGCACTGTTGACATCGTCACAACTAATCAATTGTGTATTAATTTCAAATAGCACCATCCACTAACATAACAATCCACAACAAAAGATTGACACCAGCGGGACACCCATCACAACTGGAGTTCCTGCAGATCGTTTATTGTTGACAATTACCCTATAAACTTTATAGCTTAAATAAGATCGAGAACCTTATTCCTGACACCATAATGGCGCAGCATTTTGACCAGAGTTTCGAGATTCAATCAACAAAGCCTTAGACAAATCACAATCACACCTAATGCATCCTGCGAATCACCCCAAGCCGCGTAAGTACTCTTCGTAAAGTAACCCCAGCAACCACTGTTATTATAGTGGCTGAGCAATTGAACAAACATTAGCTTTTCAAAAATATTGCTAGGGAAGTACTTTAAATTTTACCTATAAATGGAAATAATTTCCGAAGTCTGAGGGATCATCACTATAACCAGCCTTGAAATAAATGTATCATAAACTATGTTTCATCAGGTCTCTAAACATACCACATACCAGCATTGACACGGCCATTGAAAATTGCTGCCAGATGCGTAGCTATTTTTTCCTTAAAAATAAATATATATTTGTGCACCCATACTTATAAAATTCGGGACCTCACTCGAAACACTTTTTGCTTACATGCACCGACGTTTCGGACACGTTGCAGCGCCCGTGGTCGCGGATGGACTGCGATGAGGATTAACAAAAACGCTGAAGTTCTTATAACTACCCTCCGTTATTACTACACCGAAGAAATATAGGAAGGATATAATATTTTTGGTTATTCTCACACAAAGTAGTCCAGCCCAAACCAAGCCAATATAAGCTTGTTTTGTGGCATCCAAACAACTGACAGATACATACATGTTATACATATAAATCCAAACTTTGCGAAGACTTCTCCAAAATATCTAAGTTAAAGTCTCCACGTACAATAACAGTTGTATGGCTATATACGAGTATATTTCAATTAGAGAGCACTTCGTTATATTTAAAGAAGCATCAAAGGGGGACACGGAGGTTCATATTCAATACAGTAAATCGTTTCAATTCAACACATGAAAAACGTCTACTACTCTCAACGGAGAGGCTCAAAACATCACATCATTCTTTGAATTTGAATAATAAACTTTAATTTAATATTAAGGAGCCAGCTTGTATTTCTAATGTAACCTCATGATTTTATATTGAAGTTGTAAGTGAATTCATGGCTTCTTAGCCAGTGCTCATATAGGTACCTATTATGAGTAATAAGACAATTTCAATACTGTTACTATTCATAAACGACTTCAATTCTTCTTCCGTATCCAAACCCAGAATGTTTTGATGCCCAATATTAATACATGTTTTAATTTGTTTATTTCTAGTAGGAAAAGGTGTTACACTGCCAGAGAAGCGTTTTGATTTACTGGCCATTTAAATTACTGACATTACTCAATAGGAGCAACATGTTTAATGAAGTTCCTCGCTGATATTTCAAATCAATGTGGTAACGAAATAGCTATTCGATTTAAATAATAACTAGATAGATAATAATCATGATCATTTGTCAAAGTTAGAAAAGTTCCTCTTTCCAGTTTTTCTTTTTTTTTTTGTATGGCAAATTCGTAATTGCTTGAGGATACTTCTATGTTGCCGTTCTACATCACCATTTTGTTGAGGCCATCAGGTAAAAAGTAGGTACTTTTGATCCAACTACAACGATATATTTACTTACCCATAGTTAAATTTTTAATGAATAATTGTTGTTACGAGTGCATAACAGTTATACTTACTTTTCTTAAAAAGAATGATTAATATTTATAAACACAAATGGTGAAGCCGTTTCATAAGCTGTAAGTTTATAAACAGGTGGCTTTCTAAAAATAAAATGTACATGTGGGTTCATACACAGTATAATTTTTTATAACCATTATACCTAGTTAAGATAATTTTCACCGTTTTCTATTCGCGTGTCCATTTACTTGGACCGTCGCTATTGTCAGTTACCCAACCAGAAATCATAGTAAAATAATTTGCATTGTTTTATATACGCGTGTCCATTTGCCTGGACCGTCGCTTTTGTCGGTTATTCAACCAGAAATAATAGTTAAGATAATTTGCACAGTTTTCTAACCGCGTGTCCATTTAACTGGACCATCGCTTTTGTCAGTTCTCCAACCAGAAAATGTCCATTTACCTGGACCGGATCTTGGTTAGGTTTTCTCGCGTGTCCATTTAACTGGACCATCGCTTTTGTCAGTTCTCCAACCAGAAAATGTCCATTTACCTGGACCGGATCTTGGTTAGGTTTTTTCGCGTGTCCATTTAACTGGACCGTCGCCTTGCATAAGAAACAGTGTGTCCATTGATGACTGGACCGTCACTTGTTTTCTCGCGTGTCCATTTAACTGGACCGTCGCTTTGCATAAGAAACAGTGTGTCCATTGATGACTGGACCGTCACTCGTTTTCTCGCGTGTCCATTTAACTGGACCGTCGCTTTGCATGAGAAACAGTGTGTCCATTGATGACTGGACCGTCACTCGTTTTCTCGCGTGTCCATTTAACTGGACCGTCGCTTTGCATGAGAAACAGTGTGTCCATTGATGACTGGACCGTCACTCGTTTTCTTATGTCATTCTGTATACTTATATAAACTTAATATAACAGTGTGTCCATTGACGACTGGACCTTCACTCATTTGCTTATTTTATTATCAATATCAATATATCAACATCAATATCAACACATACAATAAAATCGCAACTGTCTGCCTGTCTGAACGCCTGCGCACGCTTATCTCAGCAACCGCTCAACCGACCGCAATGCGGCCTTCTTCACTGCGTTGCGGTTTACTCCACTTAACATTTAGTGTCCGCTTCCTGTGAATCGGTTCATAAATAAAAAGCCATATAAATCTAAAGAATCACATATAAAATGCAGCGTACGAAGTCGCAGGCAACAGCTAGTATGCAATATAACCTTACTATAACAAGAACTAATACACCTGGACTTATTTGTTCATTAAAACACTTTATGCGAAAAATGTTTAAGCAATCCTTTGGGTACCATTCAAGAATTAATATCCCTGAAATTATTTGTTCATCAAAACACTTTATACAAAAAATGTTTTGGCAATCTTGTAGGTACTATTCAAGAATAAATATCCCTGAAATTATTTGTTCATCAAAACATTTTATACAAAAAATGTTTTATCAATCGTGTGGGTACTATTCAAGAATTAATATCCCTGAAATTATTGGTTCATTAGAACACTATATACGTTTAATAATTTAGCGACCCCTGTGGGTACTCACGAATTTCACCTCGTCGCCACTGAAGTAAACAGCTAACTTACTGCACAATCACTTTACTAATAATTACACTTTGTACTGAAGTGAACAACTAACTCACTGCATATCACTTTACTATTACCTACACTTTGTACTCGTTAGACAAGTGTTGTCTTCTAGACGTCCGGTGCAAGACTGACCTTGCCACGCCCTACCTAGCTGACGTTGACAGCTCATTCGACTATGTACTTAGCGGAAATGACGTAGCCCCACTTTGGAATTATTCTAATAAAATTCATATCTAAATACTACAGGATATATAGGATCAAATGTGTTTGTTTACATTTTTGCGCAAAGCTATTGAAATGCAGTATACTATACCTAGTTATACATAATATTACGTCAACATTACAAAAAACTTTCTTAAACCGAATCAGTTTGCGCGCTTCCGCTTACAGAACAACACATGGCGTTTATTTTTGCACAATCCCGCTAATCCCGCGGGATTCCGCACGATTTACGTGCGGGACTGGTCCCGCAAAAATACTGCGGGATCCCGGTATCCCGGTATTGCATTCCCTAGTACCAACCCTCGAATTTTATTGACAAGACCAAAAAAATCGCCCACAATGAAGCGCGGGAAAATCGTTTACGTTTTGAAGTAAGGGAAACTCATTTAAGGGACAAATATCCACGCAATGTATTTATAGAGTACCTAAAATAAATGTTCGGCGAAGGTTCTGAAGAGCTCTTCAACCTGATCCCACCCTCTCCTTTCCGATCCCGAACATCGCGTGCCGGGCAGAGGTGCCACTCATACACAGTGGAGAGAATCTTCGCCAGAACCGAGCGTTTCAAATGATCGTTCCTCTGTCGAACTACAAAACAAAAACCTGGAACTACCTGCCCGCACACGTGTTTCCCTGCTCCTCTTAAAGAACCAATCCCGGGTTCTTTAAGAGGAGCGTGAAGAGGCACATCACAAGGCGACCGACTTGAGGACCACTGTCAGAAGTGGCCCTCGATCGCTAGATGCGCCACGGCTTTCCATCAAGATAGTGGCGACGTCGATTTGGCGAGCTATATATTGGGTGTAACAAAATTACCTCTCCAAATTTCGTCACGTGACGTGGCATCAGTCAATAAACATTACAAAAATGAAGAAAAAAAAATCACATGAATACTTTAACCGTAAATCCGTTTTAAAGGTCCTATAAATTTTCATTTTCACCCTGTCTATCGCTACTGAGCGGCAGTAGAAAGCGACAACGACAGCCAGACGGGTGCTCCGTGTTTGGTTTGCCACGGCGACCATGTTACCTCCAATTGCCGCGGTAAAAAACGAATTCTTATTGTGCGACAAAAAATAAAAAAAAAATAAAAAAAATTAACCCTCCTTTTTTATTAAATACCTATTTGTATTTGATTTCCGATGCCAAGTCATCTCATGAAATTTGGAGAGGTAATTTTGTTACACCCAGTATAATCCTTACTTTGCTTTATCCAGTATCTAAACTGCTGTGCTGAAATATTAGTTTGTTTAAACGCTAGGATCTCAGAAACTACTGGTTGGATTCAAAAAAATCTTTTCTAGTCTGAAAGTTTATTTATTTAGGAAGGATAAGGCTGTATAGCTCATGGCGGTATGATGATAGAAACAGGCGCTTCTTTATTTTTTTTAATATTTAGCTCGCCAAATTGACGCCGCTACCAGCCTGATGGAAAGCCGTGGCGCATCTAGCGATTACGGGCCACTTCTGACAGTGGTAATCTTTCGTTTTAGTTCTAGTTTTAGATTTGTTCCAAGTCTATCTTCGTGATGAGCAAATATAAATCAAAGTACCTACTCGCACTATAGCCTCATAATTTGAAATACGATAAACCGTTTCAGCGTTATAGATGCAATATTTCCTAACATATTAAAAAACTAAATCTCGTACATATGAGGCACAAAGAGAAAAAACTCTATCCCAAGCCCGGAGCATAACAATAAAACACAGAAAACATTATTGTCGAAAACGGGACTATCTAAAACACATGCGGACAGTTTCTGGGACAAGTTAGTTCCTAATTAAAACTAGCTATCTCACAAACAGGTAGTAGGTATAGTTATACAACAACTAGCTGATACAACAAACATTGTTCTGTTGTTCTGTCATATAAATCTTGCTAATATTTTATTAAGAAACGCTCGTGGCCCCGCGGACTCAGTGTTCTGTAAACGATCACTGTAGTAAGCAACTTTCACTATGGCCAGTTCTTGGATTGGTGACCATACATGTGACCAATTTGTGATCAGTGACTAGTTATTTGAGCGTTTCCGCGCTTCGGAAGGCACGTTAAGCCGTTGGTCCCGGTTGCCAGAAAAAGGGCAGTCGTTAAGCCAAGTTGAAGGCCTTTTTAGGCGACTTGAAAAATTTCAACAGCAGGCAGTCACAACCTGCGCCTGTCCATCTCAACACGGCAATAATACGGCTCACCACCTGTTATGTGGGACAAAATGGTTCTAAAAAAGGTGAAATGTGGGCATATATAATATGCCTCTGCCTACCCCTTTGATGATAAAGGCGTGACCATATGTATGTCTGTATGTGATATTATAAATGCGAATGTTTGTTGCTCTGCCACGATCTAACGTCTGAACGGATCTATCTTAAATATTGATACAGGGTTCAGATTATAGTCTGAAATAACAGATAGGCTGCTTTTCCAGGAATAAGTTTCCATGGGATGCGGGAATGGTATAGAATTCCACGCGGGCAAATAAATCGAGAAAACTACGAGTATGTTACGTTCTCGAGTAATTCCGAAATGATCGAATTATCCCATACTTATACCTACAGGAACACATTGATCTGAATCGCGGGCACCATGGCTTTAGCTTAGATCAAGAATAACTAGATGTAATATCGACGCGAGAAATCCGGCACCTATAGAAGACGGCTCACTACATCTTTGTTTGAACTGGCGACAATGGGCCGACATTGAATAATACAAACGTATGGAACAAAACGACTTAACTTATATATCAGTGGCATGGTATTTTATGCTTACGTATAATAACTATAAGGTACATTTTAAGTTAAATGTGATACAGTCTTTATTATTTATTTACGATTGCTAATAAATAGAATATAGGTTTAACTACGTATCGACTTGGGACACTTTTTAACTTTCATTTTGTTCGCGACCCGTAATCTAGCTGTTATTCTTAATCTAAGGGCTTTATCTTTCCTCTTTATAATATTAATATTAGTATAAGTAGATATAGATAGATTTACCAAGAAAACCAAAGTACTGCGTTGACTGTTTCTGAGTGTATCACTTAGTTATAGAAATGAACAGAGAAACCACAATACGAGATATTCTTCAAGTAGGTAGTTTCCAGTAGCTTAACTGCCTATGTAATTATTATGTTACGTGTAATTGGAGATAAGAGTTATCTCGACATATACGATTAACAGATTCCTAGTGAGGGCTTCTTACAATCTACTTTATGCTACTTAGGTGGTAGATAAGTATCCACTAGTCTACAAACTTTTGCAATACTAAAGGTGTGTGTATTAGTTGGGGATTTCCACACTTAGAAAAACATAAAAAAAGGTGCTATCTTCGGTTTTTTTTAAATTTATTCGTATACATTACATAAGTACAAATTGTACAAAATATAATACTTACGAGATCTAGGTTATTATATTTGTCATAATGTATATTCTCGTCATCATACAACTTTCGTTTTCAAAAATCCATTTGAAGACGCTTCTTATTGGAGCCTCTAATAACTTATCGATACTCTTCGCGAACTGTCAAATACACGCTTACTTCGTTATTGGAAATGTGATCTCAAATTGGTAGTTGCCTCGCGTTTTTAGGGTTCCGTAACCGAAGGATGAAAACTGGATATTGCGCTGTTTGTCTATCACCACCAGTTTTTATCTTGATATTGTTGAGAACCCCCCCTCCCCTGTGTTGCCCCGGGTGGCGACCGGGTCCTGTATTGCGACGGGTTAGAGTACAACATGTCACCAACCCAATACATCCCGAGGGTGTCGTAATAGGCGACTAAGGAAACACTTTCGCAAAAAGATCCATTGCGTTGAAAGGGAAAACTTGAAATGAAACCCGATTGTCAGTGGATTGACAATCGTTAAGCCAAGTTGAGGGCCTTATGGGCGGCTTGAAAAATTTCAACTGCGGGTCGCGGAGACCTGCGCCTGTCCATTTCAACACGGCAATAGAATCACCACCTATTACGTGGGACTTAAAACTAAGGTGAAATGTTGGCGTATACTATGCCTCTGTCTACCCCTTCGGGTATAAAAGCGTGATAAAATTTAAGGGGGGCTCCCGATGCTTACCATACAACAAACGTAACTTTTTTGACCTTTTTGGTACGGAAGTCTCCGTGCTCAAATCCGACTCTTGGCCGATTTTTTTCGTTGTCATCCTCTATGGTCGGCTGAATCTGTGGAACTTTTTTTTTCAATTCAGACTTCATGAACGTCACAAACGCTTGTCTATTGTTACGTTACCTATTGTCGCATTCAAAATGTGTATGGACAGTCCTCTCTGTTACGTAATAACATGTGGGGATTATTTTATAACTAGAGGACTTCACGTAGTTTCAACCGCGTAGTTCCCGTTCCCGTGGGAATACGGGAATAAAATATAGCCTATGTTCACCGCAAAGAGTGTAGCTTCCCAACAGTGAAAGAATTTTTCAAATCGGTCCAGTAGTTCCAGAGCCTATTCGTTACAAATAAACAAATTAAAAAAAAAACTAATCTTTCCTCTTTATAATATTAGTATAGAATTATAGATAGTAAGAAGTAAAATTCCCTTTCAGATTTGATACAATCGTATTTGTAAAACGCTTATCTAAAAGCCACTACCCACATAGAAAATTGGAGCTAAATTGTTGCTTTTCTTCCAATGATTAGGGTAGGCAGTCCTCTGGGAGCTCTCGGTACACTCTTGGCGTGGCTATATTATAAATTTGTTGTAGGTGAAGTGGATTCCAGACTTTTATCACGGGTTCCAACAAGGAAAAGATACCGGTGATAAGGGTTAATCAATGATTTCATTAATGAATTGAAGCGCTCTTCTGGCCCCGCGGACTCTGTGTGTTCTGTAAACGATCACTGTTGTAAGCAACATTCACTGTAGCTGTTCATGGATGGATGACCGTCACATGACCACTTTGTGACATTTATTACGAGCGTTTCCGTGCTTCAGTAGGCACGTTATACCTGTTGCCAGTTAAATGACAGTCGTTAAGCCTAGCTGGTCTTATCGGCGGCTTAAAAAATTTCAACAGGCCCAACCTGCGCCTGTCTATATTAACACGGCAATACGGCTCGCCACCTATTACGTGGTACAAAATTTTATTAAAAGGTAAATGTGGGCATTTAATATGCCTCTTCTTACCCTTTAGGGGATGAAAGGCGTGATCATATGTATGTATGTTCACTAATAAAAGCTGCCTTCACTTAAGTTTTTAATGAAAAGGTTTTTTGTACCATAAAATCCAGGAATAGCCATCCAAGACGAACCATCCTCGTTAATAAAAGCTGACAATAAACGCGGACATCCTCAAAATCCCTGAGCTATGGGACAGATAGGCTATTGAACGTTCATATACGTATTTAATCAAGGTTCTCATTGTAGAATTAGATTCTAAGAGGGGTTATCTTTAGACCTTAAGAATTTATTGTAAACTAGCTAATACTAAAACTTGTTATTCCGGGTATTAAATACCCGGAATAACAAGTTTTAATGCTTTAATCCTGGCAGTCGGCTATCTGTGTACTATTTACTTCTGTAATTTCAGCCAAATTGGTTCAGAGATTTGAGAATGATTGAATAACATCGTTCCTCTGTCGAACTGTAAAAACTTGGAACGACCTGCCCGCACACGTTTTTCCCTCATCTTACAATCTCGGGTTCTTTAAGAGGAGCGTGAAGAGGCACATCACAGGGCCGCCAACTTGAGGACCACTGTGAAAAGTGGCCCCAATTGCTAGATGCGCCACGGCTTTCCTCAGGCTGGTGGCGACGTCAATTTGGCGTGCTGAATATAAAAAAAACAAACATCCTAAACTAACATAGCTGCCCCACCTCATCTCTCAAGGAGTAGATAGAGGCATACTGTACGCCCACAATTCACTATTTGATTTTTAGTCCCATGTAATAGTTGGTGATGAACCTATTGCTGTATACTTTAGTAAGATATACTAGGGGCCTTTTTTTTTTTTTTTTCTCTCTTACTCCGTCTTGGCTGTATGTTGCTAGGGTACCTGGTGCACCCTCGAAAGGAAATCCCAGGGACTCTGACCAGCCCTGGTCGCCATTCACCGGCGACCCCTCCTCGTGGAAAGAGACCACACATTGCCTCTTCCGTCTAATTGAGGTGCGTGCCAGAATACGTCACGCGTCACCACCCTGGGCCTGTCTCTGCCAGGGCGACAGCTAGCCCTGAGTGTCGCCCCCAGGCTCACGCTTATGGGGGTCGGAGATCGTTCTGAGATCTCCGGTGCCCAGCGCGTCTTCTCCTGCGGCACGGAAGATTGCTGTTCCTCTCCCGTTCCTTCTCCGCCGCCTCTTTTGCAACCATCACCTCCTCACAAAACAAGGCGGAGATATACTAGGGGCCTTTCGCAGAACTATATCTGGCGTTGACGCCAACCCTGGCCTTGCCAGTCTCCGTGGAAAGTCGTGTGGATATATAAAAGGAGCCATCTTTTGCGTACATTATGTCCTCAAGAACGAAGACAAAGTCGGCTAAGTTCCTGATCTCTTCTCTTTTACACACTCGTTGGTACTTAAAGACACTACGTTACATAGTGCATTTTATAAATGGCAACATTCGGTACGCTTGCATTGTGGAATGAACTCATACATACATACATACATATCATCACGCCTGTCTCCCATCGGGGTAGGCAGAGACTATGACTTTCCACTTGCTACGATCCTCCGATCCGACTACTTTCGATTGGTAGGTGGGTTTTGGTGGTTTATACTTGGCTAACAAAATAAGCCATTTATTCCACTGAGTCATAGACTAAATATATGATTCCCCGTTTTTACTTTAATCGAAACACGATGGTTTTATTACCCCAGTTCATATATGACGCATAATAACTAGCCAGCAAACATAGTCATCATTCTGAAATGTCGGTACAATGTTGTGAAAAAACCACAAACACTCCATGTTTACGCGCCTGTATCATCAATTCATCACAAATGAAGATCTTCGAGATTAAAAATAAACCGGCCGTATACAAACGAAGCCCCCCAGCCTCAGTGACGGCGAAACACCGTCTAGGCATGCGAAATATACCCGTTTCTACTGTTTTTATTTCGCCTTTGTCGGTCATAAGTCTCCCGGTGTGACAGATTTATCCCACCCCACAGACAATACAACCTAAAAGACAACGCTTTCGTGAAATGCGCGATGAAAACGCTAAATATTGGCGAGGTGCGGGGAGAGGTTGTCCAGTTACAGTAGTTACTATTGACTCCTTCAAGTTCACGCCCTGACATTCACAGCCGTACGATGTTAATATTACGCCTGATTCGATGACAGAACGAGATAAAGATAAATAAAGGGATAATTTTGAAGAGCAATTAGTATACTGACTCAATCACTAATGAAAGAATTGTTAGGGCTTCTGGTCCGGCAAACCAGAAGACGCAGGTCCTGCTCGAGGCCAAAATTTTTTCACATTAAATATGTAAATAAAGGGACTGGCTAGCCAGTATGGTAGATGGTAGTCTCAGAACATAACGTCAGTGAGTGCGTGACCCCGGCAAAGAGTGTCTATTAGACTGTATTTTGTCTACATCCCCCCTTATGTATAGTCCCATGACTGTACTTATTTCAGGGTAAACGATTCCTTTAATTTAAAGTATTTGTTTCTATTGCTCGATTAAATACTATTCGATTCTTGGGAGTGGTCGTGTAGTAAATGTTGTATAAATAACACTAGGTACACGCCTGGCCCTGATAATATGTACACTCATTTGCAAAAAAAACGGGCGGTTTTGATTTTCATTCATCTTTAAAAAGATACAATGCCAAAAAGGTTTCGATCGTTTGTACACGTTCTTAGACCATATAACACGGGACTAGCCTTTGCGAACCACCGCATACAAAAATATTCTGCCAGTTTTCATACAAGTGAAGGGGGAAACACAAAGACATATAAAATTTCATTGCATTTAAAAATGTATTAATCGACAAACGCGTAATGGCTGTTGTGTGTTAATTGTTATTGTACAGTCAACTACAATGTAATGTACTAGTTTAATCATATAAAATGATGTACTGATGTACAGGCTTTTCATAAAGCCAAAAGACCAAATGGTCATGTGCAATGGCAGAAAACAATGCTTAAGTAAGACGCATCCTGTGGTTGGATGATCTAAGTACACGTTACTGGCCGGTTTTAAAAATGCCGTGGTATTTAAAAAAGTACATACGTTCTAAATTCAAATTTTCATTTGATGCTCATTTTTACAGAAAACCCCCCTATATCCTAAATTTTTGGCGCGAAGTTCCAGGAGTTAACATCGACTTTCACAACTTTTATTCAATGTTTATCGATTAATTTCATATCCTTGACTGTCAAAGCTTTATTTATTGCTGTTTGGCTGTATCAAAAATGGTAGATAAAGTGGTAAAAACTACCAAAATTATCGCGTTGCTTGAGAGGGTTGCAGCCAATGTTTCGTGGCTAGGAGGCTAAATGTAAGTCGCTCGACGGTCCAAAGGACCTGGCAGCGATATCAGGAGACTGGTTCCGTCGAGAGAAGGCCTGGTTCTGAAAGAAAACCATGTACCCAACCACGGGATGATCGTTTTCTTGTGAGTCGCGCATTGAGAAATCGCAAATCTTCGTTTGTGGATCTTAAGAACAACCTCCAAGAAGTAAGAAATGTGCATATTAGTCTATGGACGGTCAGGAGGAGGCTTCTCGCTGCCAATATACGCAGTCACCGCCCGGCCCGCGGCCCCAAAATACTCCGTGAGCACAGAGTTCACAGGCTTAGGTTCGCTAGAAATTGTGAATCATGGACTAAAGAAGATTGGAATAGGGTTTTGTTCTCTGATGAAGCCAGGATATCTCTGTTCGGTGAAGATCGACGTCGGCGAGTGCTAAGAAGATAAGGAGAACGCTTTGCAGAGGCATGTTTCGAAGAAATCACACCTTATGGTGGGGCTCTGTTATGTTTTGGGCAGGAATAAATTCAATGGAACGTACAGAGTTAGTCTTCATTGAAAACGGCTCACTGACTGGGCATCGATACATAACGGAAGTCCTAATTCCTCATGCACAACCCGCATTGGCCACTGTAGGTTAAGACTCGATTTTTATGGACGACAATGCTAGCGCCCACCGATCCCGCGATGTTAATGCGTATGTGCAAGAGGTCGGCATTAGTCGTTTGGATTGGCCAGCTCGAAGTCCCGACCTCAATCCCATAGAACATGTCTGGGACGTTCTAAAACGGCGTGTGAGATCAGTACACCCGGCTCCGCAGACCATCAGAGAGCTGAAGAATGTGATTACTGCGGTGTGGGAACGTATTCCGCAAGCAAGTATCCGGGATATACTCGCTAGCATGCCCAGACGAATTCAAGCTGTGATTTTAGCTAGAGGGGGTCACACTCGATACTAAACATTTATCTGCTTTTACTTTATTAAAGAAAAACAAACAAAAAAACCTTTTTATTTTTATTTCATGAGCATAAATGCACTACTAGCGAACATACACTACTAGCGAGGTTTAGCATTATTTCCCATAAATTGTAACAAAATTTTATGAAATACTGATGAAAACGATTATTTTCTTATTAATTTACCAAATTGTGAGGATAAAACTACCTATAATTATCAAACAAAGCAATATTAACATTTGAAATGGTTCATTGCTTAAGTGCCCGTTTTTTTTGCAAATGAGTGTATATTATGTAGAGTTCCGTAGTTACTTGTCATATAAAACATTTAGGTTTAGGTAGGTATAAAACCTTATCTTTTTTTATACAAAAACAATATCACTTCCATTAAAATAATATTTTAGTATGCTTCAGTAACCGTCAAAAAAAATTTTTCAATAAAAAATAAAACCGACTTCCAACTAATCCTGAAAAATAAAATTTACTTAGCACAAAGTAACATGTATTTTGATTTATCAGATTTTATTCAATATCATATTGAAGTCGGCGCCAAGTAAACCCATAGGTTTATGTAGGTATTATTCATGGCACCAACTTCAATACTATATTGAATAAAATCTGATAAATCAAAATACATTTTACTTTGTGCTAAGTAAATTTTATTTTTCAGGATTTGTTGGAAGTCGGTTTTATTTTTTATTGAAATTTTTTTTTTCATTATTTTAAGTGAGAGGTGAACCGAAAAATATATCTATCTAGGTAAAAGTTTTCATCAATACAAATCAATCAAGCAAGCCCAAACACAAGGTAGCTGCTGTAAATCGTTAAGGATTTCCCTCGACCGTCTTTCGGTTCCATAATCAGATCGACTCCAGATATTCATTAAATGGTAGTACATTAAAGCACTGAATTAAAAAGTTAACAAATGCACTGGTTGTTCCTCCAATTTTCGGTGGTTGCCCTCGATTTCTCCTGGATCCCATCATCAGATCCTGATCTGATTAAAATAGGACCACCTCAGAAGTAAACCCTATTCAAGAAAGAAAACAATTTAAATCCGTTTATAATTGACGGAAATATCGGTGAACATACATAAAACATTGAGAACTTCCTTTTTTTTTTGAAGGCAGATCTATCAACCTAGGTGCAAAGTTCTCATCAATACAAATCAATCAAGCCCAAACACAAGGTAACTGCTGTAAATTGTTAAGGAATGCCCTCGACTGTTTTTCGACTCTATCATCAGGTCGACTCCAGACCTTCATTAAAGTGTAGAACATTAAAGCACTTAATTAAAAAGTTAACAAGTGCACTAGTTGTCCCTACAATTTTCGGTGGTTGCCCTCGTTTTCTCCTGGATCCCATCATCAGATCCTGACCTGGTGAAAATGGGACCACCTCAGAAATAAACCCTATTCAACAAAAAAATAAATTTTGAAATCCGTCTATAATTGACGGAAATATCGCTTGACATACATAAAAAAAAATACATACAGACGAATTGAGAACCTCCTCCTTTTTTGAAGTCGGTTAAAAACTAAGCAGCTATAGCCTCCGTTCAGTTGTAGGACAGGACTCCGATTCTCGCTCACCCTACGTGAATGCGTGGACGGAAATTTACGGGTGAAACGTCATCTGTTTCATGTTTTGCCGTTCTTAAATATGAGACAGATGACGTTTCACCCGTGAATTTCCGTCCACGCCTTCATGTTGTATGAATCAAGAATCGGCGCCCTGGTAGGATGTGACACGTTTTAGTCGGCAAGAGTCTAGATATAGTATTAACACGCATGGAAAAATAAAAAAAAAGGTGCTACTTCATCTACAATCCAATAAAAATTCTGATGAGTTGTTTAGGTTGCTTATAAAAACCTGCAACTTGGCTTAATGACTAGTCGACTACCATGATTCTAGCACTATTTACTACTAGAATAAATAATTCTCAGAAAAAAAATCAATTGAACGATGAAATCTCCATCCAAATCGGTTCATTAGTTTTCTTGGTACCCGGTTATAAATAGACTAGTCGTAACGGGATTAAAACCTTCGAGTGTATTGCTGGAAAATTACCGGTACGCAAGTTTTCTTGCACACACCCATCCCGTTATAACATACTGTAGTTATTTTTTAATACGATAATGCCCTGGATCTTGGGCCTTTTGATTTGGTATTCTAACGGTATTGCCAATTGACTTTTCCTTATTTTTATCATTGTTTATTTACATACTTACATACATACATGTAGTCACACCTTGATCCCCGAAGGGGTAGGTAGAAGCATAGTATACACCCACGTTTCGCTTTATAGATTTATGTCCCACCCATGTAATTTGTGGTTGAGCCTATTGCCGTGTTGAAATGGACAGGCGCAGGTCGTGACGACCCGCAGTCTATTAATGTTAGGTTATAGCCATTATCATAGAATAGTAAATACTATGAAGATGAATCTAAAATAAACGTTATTTTCGTGACGAAAATTCTCAAAACTATATTTTCTCATACAGTTTTCACAAGGGTCTCAGGCGGTGAGACCCGTCGTGGAGATAAGAAAATGAAACCTTTTATCACCAGATACATTCTATGAACCTTAAAGCTTTTTTTTTCTTTTTGAATTGAGGAATGTCCTACAGCAATGCTATGCCGGACTCGTACGTCCTACCGACTAAAAATCACACGTTTCCTGCCTAATTCCTACGGTTGGGAGCCCCGGGCAAGCGAACCTAAGGCTGGTCTGGTGTACCAAAGATATTCTATGTATGTTAACGATTTAGAAAAACAACAATTTTCAAGCAATCTAACCCCCTTTTTTTGACATAAAGTACAAAAAGCATCGAGTCACTTTTCATTCTACATTTTGTTGTACACCACGCCGAATTGCCTGCAAAACTTTTCAAATATGGCTTAACAAGCTATAACGATCTACCTGAACCGAATGAAATCCCTACAGATTCTTTAAAAGCGGACGTTCTTTTTATAGCTCATCGACTGTTCTGGTATACCTGCTATGATTCACGTAGATCAAGGGACTTGTAGCTAAATTCACTGTAAATGATGTTTGTTGTTTTTTAGCGTTGGAGAACACGTGCCTTTACCTTTATATTTTTAGGGTTACGTACCTAAAGGGTTAAAACGGAACACTATTCATGAAACTTCGCTGTCCGTATGTCTGTCTGTTTGTCTGTCCGTCATGTGGATGCATCTCAGAAACCGTGATAGCCAGAGAGCTGAAATTTTAACAGATGATATATTTCTGTTGCCGCTGTGAAAACCAATAAAATCAGAAAAAAGGGGATTAAGGCCCATACGTAATTTTTGTGCCAATTTTTGGTACGGAACCCTCTGTACGCGAGTCCGACTCGCACTTGACCGGTTTAACACACTGTGTTTCTATACACGTTGAACCCTTTTTCATAGCTGTTTACATAGACGTCACATAAATCCTAGTTTTCTCATACTCTGGTTATCTTGAGTAACGGTTTTTTGCGCTATTGAATAGTTTTTCAATTCTAAATATAAATAATTCAACAGTTTTGAAAGGGTTAACCATTTTCGGAGTTCGACATTGAGCTAAAAGGTTAAACGTTGATAAGTTTTGTGCATATTCAATGTGACCCTCGTAATTTTCTTGACTGTTTTTGCTGAAATTCAGAGACAATTACACCGGTCGGTTCGATTTTATGTTGATTTTGCACCGTATTTATGTTGAACTCTGTAGGGATTAGTCACGAAATCGATTAGTTACTTAAAATAACCTTTTAGACATTGCTAAAGCTTTGAAAATCGTTATTAGTTTGTCATTTAACCCTTAAATTCATAGTGTAGGATTCAGACTACACAATACTCTGATGCCTGACTGTCATCAGCTTTTGTCTTAAAATAATTTTTAATATCTCTTGTCAATTGAAAACGGGTCTATTTTCTAAATTTTTATGTTTGCAGTCCTGTTTTTTATTTCGAACTTAAATTTTATTGCTAAAACTTTTTGGCGAACCGCGATTTGTAAAAGTTGTAATTGAACGTATTTAGTGAACATTTGTTTTCGAAAATTTCAAGGTAAGTTGTCCTGTTTAATTTGTACTTTTATTCATCAAAATGTTAAATATTGGGTGTAATTAGTAAAAGTTTCAATTGTATTGGGAATGACCACAAATTTTCGAAATTTTGTTATGTAGGACTTATCCTACACTATGCATTCAGTACTAAGTAGAATATTGTATGAGATATTTATTATAGAGGTAGAAATTATATATTTCAGATGTCTAATTGAAGATGGACTGGTTTTGATTACCAAATAAGCTCCTACGTAGCTGTCTTCGATGACAATGAAACAGCAGATGGTGCTGAAAAAGATTTCAGTGAGGAGAATGATGAAGAGGAACAGGTTCATTATACGGACTGAGTGTCAAGCTTTGAATCTGAAAAAGCTGTAGATGGTCCTTTGGAAGACGAATCTCCTGGTGCTGATGTAGACCACAGTGTAGAGGATCCCACCTGAGTGGCGTAGATCTCATGGGGCAAGTATATAAGAAAATATCACAAATCCAAAAAAATAGAAAGTAGTATGCGATTGTTCCATGGCCTTGTAGACCTAGTTATGATAAATTCATGGGTAAGCTTACAAGAAATTGTTATCAGAAAAACCTAAAATTAAGTGGGCAGCTTTATAACTTGGGTACCCTTTTCTTTTAACGTGAGGGAAAATCCTTCATGGATACCAGACTCCTACCGACTAAGAACCTCAGGGGGTCGTGCTTGAATCCCTCACGTCACGCTGCCGTCATGGGCCTGCTTCTGTAAGGACGGTGAGCAGCCCCCTCACCGTCGTCAGGCCCCCGGTCATGGAGGCCGAGAGTCTTGGACGAAGACACGTCGGCGGCACCCTCGCCGCCGCTGACTGCTAAACTCGGGTAGGAGAGTTCACTCACGCTCCCTTCCCGCCGTCTCTTTCACGAGCATGACCTGTTCGCAGAAAGAGGCGGAGCAGTCCCACTTACTCCCGCTGGAGACCATGGCTTGCACCATGGTCTTGAGCGAGAGGGTGTCCACGTCCAGAACTTGGGTACCTTTCGTCTTCTTTGAAGTAGCTGAAACCCTTTACTTTTTGGGGAAAAAAAAATAGGTAGACTAGGTTATTCTTTAGAACAGGAAATACGGGCGAAAAGGAAGAAAGGTGTTTCCCTGGTTTCACCATCAGAAGATATTAGTTTAGATGAAGATTTTACTTATCTAGCCTTTTTTTTTGATAAAAGTAACATGTAAATGCCTTAGTGTTCTGGTTTTACCCAAACCACATGTAAAAAAAAAAATATTTATGTACCTGACATTATGAGAAAAGATTGTTTTAGGAAATACCATAATAAATTAATGAAACACAAAATCTCATTGTTTCAATTTTGAAGAAAATGACGCGACATATACACCTACTTACATAGATACTTTTTTTACTTGGAGTGCATAATGTAGGCTACATCCTGCACAGAAAAAATTAAGGATTTAATGGACTTAACCTTCTTAGATATTTTTTTATTATTTTTCCAGTAATTTCTGTACTCTTGAGATAATACATATATTTTTTTCATTGAAAAATAAAAAATCATGCATTTAAGGGTTAAGCTCAAATAGCGTCCGGCCACTTCTGAAAACCAGCGCTGTCTACCTGTTTACGCAGGTGGACAGCACTACGCTGAGAAATGGCCGTTATTCTACTTTCTGTGTTATTACTTTTCATTTTTATTACTTTTATTATGTATTTTTTGAGAGAAATAAAAAAGCTTTTTCTTTCTTTCTTATTTATGTAGATTTTTAGGCAGGGAGACGGAGAGAGGCTGTGTCGTTGCGAAATTTGTAGAGAGGACTACGTTCAACAGTGACCTACTAAACATAGACTAGTTTGATGTTTTTATAAACCCTAAGGATATAGCATCCGGGTTAAACCGTGGAACAGTTATTATGAGAATTTCTTAATTGAACTGCTCTAAAAAGCGATAGTAAATCTACGTTTTCGGAAACTTTTATACTGGGTACAGCGTGACGCTCATTTTCAACTTCAGACTTAGTTCATTTCAAAAAGAAATAAGTACACATCATAATGTTCATACATATTTTAGTTCTTTAAAGCACCAAAATAAATTTAACTTACTTTTGCTTGGAACTTGAGTACCCTCGGTCGGTTATATCACGAAATGTGCTCTCGCGTTAAAGTTCGCAAGTTCCTTTAAAATGTCTTTAAAAATTTTAGCTGGCTTTCCAAAAAGATGACAAGAAACAGTTTATACAAACTTTTATGTTACACTGAGAAATAGGTTCTTACTTAAAAAATATGTACCTACTTACCGACATTTTCTGGAAAATATAGTCTTTTTTTTTAACGTAAGGGAAAATCCTCATGGACGCTATGCCGGACTCCTACAGACTAAAAAACCTCACGTTACGCCCAACAGCCTATGGTTAGGAGCCCCGGGTAAGCCCTCGGAAGAGGATGTCCCAGGACTCCCAACAGACCCACGGCCGCCACTGCGGCCTCGTCTAAGGATAATATAGGCTTCGACCAAAGGTTACCACAATGGTTGGTGCATTATGTCGTCGCATGGATGGACATCTTTTAGACAGAAGCCTCTATCAATGATTGCCCGTTGGCATTCGATCTTTTGCTGTTCTCATCCAGCATGCTTCCGCAATCTGCGACCTATGATGACCGTTAAAATTCATATTTTTGAATCTCAATATTAAAAACTAGCAGACGTCACGCGGTTTCACCCGCGTAGTTCCCGTTCCCGTGGGAATACGGGAATAAAATATAGCCTATGTTCACCGCAAAGAGTGTAGCTTCCTAACAGTGAAAGAATTTTTCAAAAGAGCCTATTCGTTACAAACAAATAAACAAAAAAACAAATCTTTCCTCTTTATGATATTAGTATAGATTATTACATTAGCCATCATTACGATTTCTTGCCGACGCGACAGAAATGGAGTTATTCGTACGAATCGGTACATAATTAGCTAGAACGTTGAACGTAATGTGAGCCGTTTGGTTTAATTGCTGTGACGTAAACGGTGCATTGCTCTGCTACGTGATTTAATGGATAGACTTATTGAGGTAGTCGATACCGCCAGCGGTAAGATTGGCTAGATTTGATATCAAGAACATTGCACTTTGAAGAAGTGCTCGAGGCCCCGCGGACTCAGTGTTCTGTACCTAAACGATCACTGCGGTAAGCAACTTTCACTATGACCAGTCCTTGGATGGGTGACTGTCCATGTGACCACTTTGTGACATTTATTTAAGCGTTTCCGTGCGTCGGATGGCACGTTAAGCTGTTGGTCCCGGTTGCCAGTAAAATGGCAGTCGTTAAGCCAAGTTGAAGGCCTTATTAGGCGGCTTGAAAAATTTCATCAGCAGGCAGTCACAACCTGCATCTGTCCATCTCAACACGGCAATACGGCTCACCACCTATTACGTACAAATTCTAAAAAGGTGAAATGTGGGCATATAATATGCCTCTGCATACCCCTGCGGGGATAAAGGCGTGACCATATGCTGTACTTTGAAGCGTTCGTGACTTCGCTGACTCAGTAAACGATTAGTGCAATAAGCAACCCTTGCTATTTCCGGTCCTTGGATGGGTGACTACTACATGATATTTATTTGATCGAGTCAGTGCTTCGGAAGGCACGTAAAGCCGTCAGTCACGTTGTTGGTAATATGACAGGCTTTGAAATTCAACACTGAATCGTCACTACATGCGTCTGGGTCGGCAGCGGGTATGTAGCGCCTCTGGTGTTGCAAACGGTGTAGCATTTGCATGTGAGGGTGAGTTGGCCCCCAGGGACCTAGGCAAGGGCGCCATTGCACTCAGATGATAGATCTCCGTTACCTAAACGAGGAAAAATATGCCGCATCTTCTCAGAATAATCTTGTGAGCATTACTAGCTTTACCTAGTTCTGGTAACACAGCTGTCACAAATTTGTTTCTGCCTGCTACCCTTTTTTTACCGTGAGGAAACTCCTACATAGATGCTATGCCGGGCTCTTCCCGGCTAAAAACCACACATATTCTACCTAACAGCTCACGGTTACACACGGATACACCAGGACTTCCAACTTCCAACAGACCTACGGCTACCACTGCGGCCTCACATAGGGGGGGTTCCCGCTGCCCTAACAAGCAATCGCGTTATTGTATTACATTTGTACTGTGAAAACAATTTACTTGAATAAATCACATTCAAATGTAGCACACACAATAAGAAACTGAACTCAATATTTAAATTAAATCGTGGCTTATCTTCATCTCATTATAATAGAGAATAAATGGGTCCGGTTATCATGTATGCACATTTTACATACGGTATCAACATACAAAATGGCAGTATATTTTTTCGATCGTCATTTGTTTTGTCGACTTACATTTGTTTTGCTGATCTTCATTTGTTTCACCGATCTTCATTTGTTTTGAAAATTATGTAATATATTTCTCTTTTATTTGTTTGTTTAGTAGTATGTCTTATAATTTTGGTAGAGTGGTCATTTTGAGAAAGGCAGTGGTCATTATATAGGAAACTCCGCCAGGTGGCGCTAATTGGTAAACATTGCTTTCGTATCGGCTTCTACAATATTTAGTTTTAAAAATAGTTAATTGGTCTTTTAAATGTGTGTTGTGCATAAAAGTGCTTATTGATTGATAAATGAACTGTGATAACATTTGTGAAGGTGTACAACGATAAAAATCGAAAATACAAGAAAACTAAAAAAATTCAAATATTAACTACAAACTCCGTCTTAAACTACTATTATGTTTCAAATATAAGATCATTTCAACATACTATGTGCTATGGAACAGAAATAAACAGTGAATTTTGAAAACTGTGTTAAATATCATGAAATTTTCATAAGTTGTGCAAAACAAATTCCGTTTTTTATTCAAAAACATGTTCGTATGTGACTACTTAAGCGACATCTGTCGAATGTTAATACGAAATTCAATGCAGGAAAATATGACGGACAATTTCATAACTTATAGTCAATGTTAAGTTGGTCTCGAGGTTTAGATTGAGACTGTATGCTCTTGGGTAGTGGTTTCAAATTTTGACTGATTTGACTTTTTGAACATAATATTCACTTGGAAATCACTTGATTACTAATCAGTTAAGAAAAACACTCAGTTGCACGAATTTATTGTGAAAACAAAACATGTCCTTGTAATTTAATTTTGTTTAATATTCAAAAAATAAGTATTTCAAGAAGTTTGGCAGGTTTCCAATACTCGTATTTTTCGTGTATTACGTAATTAGATATTATTTATTTTTGATGAGAAGCAAGGTCCATTGAAAACAGACCCAATTTGGCCATCTTCTATCCAACAGGACAATTTTTTGAAATTTTATTGGCTGGACCGGCTGGACCACACAAAAGTTACACCTTCATCTTACAAAAGGAAGAATTTCGGACATAGTACATTATGCAACGCGGGGGGCGTAGGTCCCTCGCGTTGCTATGGAAAAGGCGCAGAAGATTGAAAATGTCATAGTTTAAAAGACTTTCATTGTCTATTTATTTTTATTTTGTGTTTGTTTGTGTTTTTAAGTGCATATAAATCGTGTATTATTCTTATGACGTCCACCTCTACAGTCAGTGGCAATGTGGAAGCAGGTTCAGGTCAACCCGCTGCCTCAGTAAGTAATTTTCAACAATGCCCCTTTTGTCCCCAGGCCAGGTTTTTTAAAGGTGAACATGGCTTGAAGGTGCATATTGGGAAAATACACAAATCCCAGAATGTACTTCAAGACCATGTTAACCCAATCTCGAGGGTCAATAATACATCTGATACCTCCGAAATTCCCTTTTGGCAGACTTTGAGTGAAATGAAAAATTCAATTCCGGTTTTAAAAAGAATTCCTCGAGCTGCGAGGCCTACTGTGGCTTATAATTTGGCAAGCTGCATAGGCCTTGTCGTTCGTGAGAATTCTACAACGGCCTGGGAGCAATTGCTCACCTTTTCTTACAGAATACTACATGTAAATAGAAATAACACTTCCAATCGATCCTTGACAACCCTTATTAAAGAAAATTGCCATAGTTCTAATTCCACTTCTATCTTTCAATCTATTTTGCCAATCACACATAATAATACAGTAAGTACAAACCAATTTAAGTATATAGAAAATAAAGTAAGGGAAGGTGACATAAGGGGAGCGTCGAGGTTACTTTTTAGTAGCGATGTGGTGGCGACTAATTCTGCAGACACGCTCGCGTGTTTGCAGGATAAGCATCCACCGCCGTCAGCTGATCTCACTTTTCCTGAACCACCCAGTGATGACTTTGAGTGTCTCAGTGTCACTGCCAAGGACGTACTTGCAGCCGTTTGCTCCTTCCGCAGTGGATCTGCGGGCGGTCTTGACGCTCTGACACCACAACACCTCAAGGATTTGTTGTGTCAAAACACAGGTGAGGCTGGCGATGCTCTGCTGAAGGAGCTAACGGCTCTCATAAATTTAATGCTCTCCGGCAATGTGGATGATGGCATCATCGCTATCTTGTACGGGGCCAATTTGTGTGCCTTACGCAAGAAAGATGGTGGCATTCGTCCCATTGCCGTAGGAAGCGTCTTAAGACGTTTGGTAGCCAAACTTTGTTGTAAGTTTTATAATACAGAACTTGCCGAAAAATTTCAGCCCTTACAACTTGGTTTCGGCTCCAAAGGAGGGTGCGAGGCAGCCTTGCACGCTCTCTCCACATATCTTGGCAGTGGTGAAGGTGAGGTCATCCTGAAGGTTGACCTGAGGAATGCCTTCAATTCATTAAACAGAGACACCTTGTTGACCCAAGCAAAATTAGAAACTCCTAAAATTTATAAATTCCTTTGGCAATGTTACAGATTTCCTACAAAATTAGTATATAAAAACCACCTTTTGGAATCAGCTGTTGGTTGTCAACAAGGTGACCCACTGGGGCCTGTCATCTTTTCTCTCGCTATACATCCTATTATTAGAGAAATAAATTCTAAATTCAACATATGGTACCTAGACGACGGGACTTTAGGAGGCGATGTAAAAACAGTATTAGAAGACCTACAATTAATAATAAATAAATTTAATTCCATTGGTCTGAATTTAAATTCGGATAAATGTGAACTTTTTATTACAGAAAAGGTAGACAGTCTTTCCACAATACACAAATTTAATTCTTTGGCTCCTAACATAAAAATTTTAGATAGCAAATCTCTTCGCCTCCTGGGTTCCCCGGTTTTAGAAGAAGGTTTTCAACCCTTTTTAGAAGAAAAGCTACAAAATTTCGATATTATTTCTGATCGATTACTTAAAATTAGTGTTCATTCAGCTTTCACTATACTCCGGTTTTGCCTTTTCGTTCCAAAATTTACTCATGCCATTCGTTCATCACAATTTTGGAAATTTATGCCACTTTTGGAAAATATAGATACTACGATTCAGCACACCTTATGCAAAATTTTAAATGTGGCCTTGAACGACCGAGCCTGGCTCCAAGCGTCTCTTCCAGTGCGCTTGGGTGGTCTCGGTATTCGCAAAATTTCTAACATCAGTCTGCCAGCATTTTTGTCGTCAGTTCACGGCACTGAAGATTTAACCAGAAAAATTTTAATTAACACACAGGTTGATTCTGAGGTGTCGTGTAAGACTGACGCCATAAATGCTTGGAAGATGGCCTGCCCCAATACTCCGTTGCCCGACAACCTATCCTCTCAGAGACTGTGGGATGTGCCGCTCTGTAACTTGGTAAGAGCTAATTTAATCAATACTTCTTCCAATATTGCAGAGCGTGCGCGTTTGCTAGCTGTGGGAGAGTGGGAGTCGGGTCTATGGATTCAAGCGCTTCCATCATCTAACATAGGTACTATGTTAGATGATACTACCTTTCGCCTTGCCACATGTCTCCGTCTAGGTGCGCCGTGTGTTTCTCCGCATTATTGTCACTGTGGAGAAGTTGTCGACAATCTTGGACGTCATGGCCTCTCGTGCAGCAGAAGTGCCGGCCGCATTTCTCGCCACGCCAACCTGAATGACATAATACGTCGGGCTCTTGTCACCGCAGGCGTACCCGCCGTTTTAGAACCAAACGGACTGGTGCGTGACGATGGCAAGAGGCCCGACGGTATGTCATTGTTGCCTTGGAAGATGGGTCGACCTTTGGTGTGGGACGCCACATGCGTTGACACCGTTGCACCGTCGCATCTTCCAAGCACAGCAGGTTGTGCAGGTGCTGCTGCTGCTTCTGCGGAAAACCTCAAACGGCGCAAATACTGTAATTTAATAGGTAATTATATGTTTGAGCCGTTTGGGGTTGAAACGTTGGGGCCTTGGGGTCCAAGTGCCCGCTTTTTGTATAAAGATTTGGCAAAGCGGTTAGTCGACGCTTCACGGGACCAGAAGGCTGGCTATTTCCTTGCACAAAGGATAAGCATTGCCATTCAACGTGGCAATGCTGCCAGTCTTCTGGGAACGTTTCCAGTGAACGATGATGTGGAGGAATACTACGACGCCTGTATGTAGGTATGTACAATAAAATTATTAGTTCTTTTTTAAATTGTTTGTTTTAGCCTTTTGTAGATATTTTATTATAATAATTGTAAATAAATTATAATATAAGTTAAGAAAAAAAAATGGAGATAAATACAGAAAATAATGTAACATATCGCAAACGTCACAGAACAACCTCACCGAGCGATATATGTAGAAATAATACGAGTAACCCTCTGTTTGACAACACAGTGATGAGCTTAACCGATGATCTAAACGACAGTAGCGATATTATCAAAAATCTCACAGAGCAGATTAACACACTAAACATGCAATTATCAAGCGCGCATCAGGAGATTGACAATCTTAACACTGAAAATTCGCATTTACAAAATAAGTTGCAGGATTATTATAAAAAAGTAGAAATGTACAAAAAAATTTGTTCAACACCTGAGAGAAAATCGTCAACACCAGTATCAGAACGTAAAAAACAATTATTTGCAATAGGAAACTTACCTGAATGCGTAAATGCTATGTGCAGCGCCCAGCTAAAATTGCAGGGAGAAAAACAGATCACAACACATGACATAGAAACACAAACTGACACAGCACATTCACAAATCACACTAAATGGCCGGCGATCAAATAGCAACAGTCCGAGCCACCTAACTCATAGCCGAAATTATACATGTGTTAAGGAGGTAGATGACACTACTAGCTACCCTCAAAGCAGTGACTATTTAAAAACAGCATTTACCTGTTCTACAACTACGGAAAACAAGACGTATTTCAATAAAGTATGTATATTAAGCGATAAAAAGGTAAACAAGATCTTGGAAAACGCTGAAAAATTGCTGCCCGATTCCCAAATCTGTCACTACTGCTTGCCAAACGCAGATACTATGAAACTTCTTTCAAATTTAGATCTAAAACTGCGAGACTTCACTTTGAAAGACTACTGTGTTATTTTTTTGTGTGAAAGTGACTTCTTTTACTCTAAGAACTATGAAACACTAGTCAGTCACATACGTAGTAAACTTGAACAAATTACTTACACAAACATAATATTATGTAGCCCTAGTTTTAAGTTAAATAACAATGTAAATTTATTCAATAGGCGAATAGAGGCTTTTAATCGACTACTGTGCTTAAGTAATCAGGTGCATCAGTTTGCTTACCTATTTGACACAAATCAGCTTCTTGACTATAGCTATTCTATGTTTTCCAGGTTTACTGGCAAAATAAATAATAGTGCTATTAGAATTATTTTTCAAGAGTTACGGGATTACATGAACTGTATTGGGAATTATTATTGTAGCTATTCTAGTACAAATACATCTAGTACAAATTTACTCTGTAAGGAGCTGGGACGACGCTATGTCAAAATTAACCTTTGACTCCTTTTTAAATGCTAGCTTAGGCCCGGATCGGGCCAGATTATTAGCGCTCAGTAGAAAGGAATCCGGTGATTGGTTGAAAGCTTTCCCTACAGCCAACACCGGAACTTTTTTGGAACCGGACATCCTAAGAATTTCAGTTGGTTTGAGACTTGGCGTCACGCTTTGCGCTCCACATCGATGCCCCTGCGGTTTTAACGTTGACACTTTGGGGCATCATGGTCTTTCATGTTTAAAGAGCGCAGGCCGCTTCTCACGCCACGCTGCGCTGAATGACATCATCCGCCGTGCTCTTGCCACCGCCAATGTGCCTGCGCTCTTAGAGCCAAACGGCGTTTTCAGGGACGATGGCAAGAGACCGGATGGTATAACTTTGATACCGTGGGAGATGGGTCGGGTCCTGGTGTGGGATGCAACTTGTGTTGACACTCTAGCCCCGTCCCATCTTCCTAAAACAAAATTAAAAGCCAGTGCAGCAGCGGAAGCGGCTGAAAATATTAAAATTAATAAATATAAGGGTCTCGACTCATCGTATCGTTTTTGTCCAGTCGGTGTCGAGACCCTAGGTCCATGGGGTCCCAATGCGCAAAAATTTTTCAAGAATTTGAAAAAGCGCCTTGTGGAGTCAACTGGTGACCCAAGGGCTGGCAGTTTTCTCGCTCAACGAATAGGCATTGCTATTCAAAGGGGGAATGCTGCTAGTCTTTTGGGCACAATGCCACGGGGGCCTTATTTAGGTTTAGTTTAGATAGTAATAATGTAAATATAGATATGTAATAATTATGTTTCTCTGTAATTTTTAACAATAAATGTACTCTGTAAGGAAAGTGGCCAATGTAAGATCTCTAAATATAAACCAGGTACTATACCCTACTATTTTAAAAAGCTTGAGGGTTGTGTTGAGCTGAAGTCTAGTAAAAATTCCACATTGAATGTGTCTAATGCAGGGTCTACACATTCAAATTGTGATGTTAGTACTGATCGTTTATTTCGCTAATAATTATTTACATGTGTTTCATCAAAACATAGCGGGACTGATAAATAAGTCAGATATGTTGTCTGTTTGCTTATGTGAACTGGCACAGAAAAATCAACAGATAGATGTAATATGTATCACCGAACATTTCATTAAGTCTGGTTATGAAACCGGACTGTGTATACCCAACTACAATTTAGCTGCATTTTACAGTAGGTTCAATATAAAGAGAGGAGGTTCTTGCATTTTGGTTAGAAATGGGCACTTATGGAGAGATCTACCAGAAATTAAATTAATGGCAGTTGTAAATGCATTTGAATGTTGTGCTGTGGAATTAACAAAATATAAAATTATAGTTATTTGTATATACAGGATTCCAATGAGGAAAAACTTTTTGACATTTTTAGGTAAACTTGAAGACTTATTATTATATTTAAAGAAAAAGACAAACTTTAAAGTCATTCTGGCAGGTGATTTTAATATAAATATATTAAAGAATAGCAATGAAACGCGAGAATTTAAGAATTTATTACAGAGTTTTAACTTAACATTAGCTTTACAAAAACCAACTAGAATGAAGAAAAAAACCTGCTTAGATAATTTTGCCCATAACTTCTACAGATCATGTACAGCGGAAGTTGTAGAACTAGCTATGTCTGACCATACCGCACAAATATTAAATTGCCCAGTAAATAAAAAATGCCTTATTGATTATTGGCGTAGACCGCAGAGAGACTACTCCATTAGAAACATGCAGAAATTTAGATCATATCTGGGGAGCTTAACGTTTTCCGAAATTTATCTGACAGAAAATCCGAATATAGCTTTTAACGACTTTATAGAATTGTTTAGGCTAATCTATGATCTATGTTTTCCAAAGGTTATCAAGACAATTAGGGTAACCAGAAAGCTTTCTTGGATATCGCGAGGTATTAAAATATGTAGTTCGAAAAAAAGGCAATTGTTGTGGAATGCCAGAAGGAAACCCACTCCTGAAAACCAATTAAAATACAAAAATTACACTAAACTATATAAAAAAATTATAAATCTGACTAAAAAATCTCAAAATAACTATAATATAACAAATTCAAACAATAAAAATAGAACGACATGGCAAATAATTAAAAATAGTGATAAATTTAAAGTACCGAATGACTCTGTAAATAGTATTCAAGTTGACAATTCAGTTATAAATGACCCGACAAAAATAGCCAACATGTTTAATGACTACTTTATAGATAAGATTACACCAGTGTTGAATTCAGGTAGAAATGTAACTGGAAATATAATAAAAAAACTCAATTCAATGTTTATGACTCCTCCCACGTCAATTGCTATTTTGAATATCATTAACGGACTAAAAAATACAAACAGTGTGGGATATGATGAATTGTCTACAAAAATTGTTAAGTATGTTGGAGATATAATAGCTGGACACTTAAGTTACATTCTTAGCTTATGTATTATAAACGGTGTTTTTCCTGAAGCTCTGAAGGCATCAATTGTAAAGCCATTGCATAAAAAAAATAATAAACAGCACATGAAAAATTATAGACCCATAGCTCTCTTATCAATATTCTCAAAAATATTTGAAAATTTTATTCATAATAAAATTTACATGTATTTAGAAAAAAATAACATTTTGTGTAAGGAACAAAAGGGCTTTCGGAGAAACGTGACAGTTAATTCAGCAATATATGACTTTCTTAGTAGAGTTATGGTAGACGTAGATCATAAGAGGCCAATATGTGCCATATATTGCGACATGACACAAGCTTTTGACTGCGTGGATCATAAGATTCTCTTGGACAAACTTGAGTGTTACGGTATCAGGGGTAACATACTAGATTTATTAAAGTCATATCTACAGAATAGGACACAAATAACTTACATAAAAAAGCTCAGTGTAAGTAAGAAAATGGAGAAAACATACGCTTCTCAAGTTCGAAAAATATCGTTCGGAGTGCCACAGGGAAGCGTGCTGGGGCCTCTACTGTTTATTATTTACATAAACGACCTCCCAAAAGTAGTAAAACACCCAATGGTATTATTTGCAGATGACAGCACTGTAACTATATCAGGGGTTGAAACGGACACATATGAAAGGGACATAAATGAAGCACTGTCGGCAATTATAACATGGCTCAAAAATAATAATTTAAAAATAAATCTTGAAAAGACACAAATTATGCATTTTAGGCAAAGAACAACTGCACATAATGACATAAACATTAAATATCAGGAAAATGAAATCACAGAAACTGAAACAACAAAGTTTCTTGGTCTGACAATCGATAGGCAACTTAACTGGAAGGCCCATGTAGAAATCTTAGCAAAGAAACTAAACAGTTCGTCCTATGCCCTATATAGACTTGCTCCAGTAGTAAGCACTGAAACTTTAGTGACTGCATATCATGGTATGGTAGCATCTGTACTCAGGTATGGCGTTATGTTCTGGGGAAACTCCACAAATAAAGATATTATATTTAAGTCCCAGAAAAGATGCATTCGAGCTATTTTCAAACTAAATCCAATAGACAGCTGCAAGCCTCTCTTTGTTAGACATAAGATTCTCACGCTTCCCTCAATATACATTTTTGAGGTGGCTTTATTTGTAAAAACAAATAGCCATTTATTTAAAAAATTGTCAGATGTATCGACTCGCAATAGGCGAAAAGATAAGTTGTGTATTCAAAAGTCCAATACAGCTCTGATGTGGAAAAGCGTATTCTGCCTTGCACCTAAGATTTATAATAAACTGCCTGAAGAATATAAAGCCTTAAACCTACACTTATTTAAAAAAAGGATTAAGGATTTGTTAATTGCAAAATGTTATTACTCGATCTCGGAGTTTCTGGACGACACATTGCTTTAAAAAATAAAAGATCTTGACTGTCCACAATTATATTAATTGTTCATTTGTTACATAATTAATTACATTAAATATTTTAATTTATTGGATAATTTGATAAATATGTAATATATTATTGTATTGATTTCAGCTTGCTTACATTTAGAAATATTTATTGATTATGTTTATTGAATGAAAATCTTTAGACTTGACTAAATAGACCATTATTATATTGATTTTCGGTACCTGTACTAATTTGACATGTTATTTAGAAATATGATTGTAATTTTGTGATGTGATATTATTTTGTGATGAATATTTATGATTTTGCACACCGCCTACGTGCGGTGAAACATGCTGCATCTACCAAATTGTAATTGTCAACTTTATTTAACCATGTTTCTAGCAAAATAAACAATTCTGATTCTGATTCTGATTATGAAAAAGTGGTCATTTTGATGAAGTGGACCTTGTGTGAAAAGCAGTAGTCATTACGAAGACGTGGTCATTTTGATAAAGTGGTCATTTCGATAAAGTGGTCATTTCGATAAAGTGGTCATTTCGATAAAGTGGACTTTAAGTAGGTTCTGAAGCCTACTCGAGTGGTAGAAATGACTAAGTTTGTTTTGTATTAGAAACAGTTATTCATGTTAGGTAATCGAGAAATGGCGACTTAACTTTACTAAGAAACTATGACACTTATTAATATACTAGCCACCTGCCCCGGCTTTGCACGAGTCCAATGCTGATACTAAATACAAATAAACCTTCCTCTTCAATCACTTGTATCTATTAAAAAAACTGCATCAAAATCCGTTGCGTACTTTTAAAGATTCATACATAGGGATATAGGGACAGAGAAAGCGACTTAGTTTTATACTATGTAGTGAATTGTTTACTACGTTACTACTACGAAATAAACAGAAACAATTATAAATACGCCCTTTTCCCCAATGGGATAGGCAGAGGCGTACGCCTACTAGTGGTAAGCGATGAGATGAATGAATTATGGAATTTGAAATACGAAGTGTGAGAACTTTTCACGCTTTTCTGTAGAACTTTTCCTTTGGTTACCAAGTTAAGTTCAGACAAATAAATTCAATCATCACTATTGGAGCATTAGTTCCTATTCTATTCGAAGCCTCCGCGCTCCTTAACCAGGTACAGATCCACTTGGCACGGTTTTTCTTCTTCTTTAAATGAGTTTAATGGTAGGGAGGTACCTACCATAAAATCCTATTTTTTAACGTGAGGAAAATCCTAGAGACTCCTACCTACTAAAAACCACACGTATGCCACCTAACAGCCTACGGCTTAGAGCCCCGAGTAAGCCCTCAGAAGGATACCCCAGGACTTCAAACAGATCTACGGCTACCACTACGGCCTCACCTAGGGTGGGTTCGGGTGCTATCCCGCGTCCCTGGGGGGGTTGTTCGGGTGTTGTCGAGTTGGTCGAACGGGTAGCTCGTACGCCGTCTCCTATCACGAGCTTGACATGCTCTCAGAAAGAGGCAGCGAAGTCCCACTAACTCCCGCTGGAGATCATGACTCGCACCATGGTCTCCATTCCACATCCAGGGTCCACTTAACCATTAAACAAGTCTTGCTTTTGAAAAGTGGCCAAAATCTTTCTTGGAAGATTTCCATGAGAGTTGTTGGATCTATTTCTGTTGCTGGGCTTATTCAATAACAAAACAACAACAAGAATAAATCGATGCTATTTATTTACTATTTTCTTGATGTCCTTTAATGGAAATAAACTACCTTAGATAAACTTCGTCCTCCGTAATAAAAGCAACAAACTCACTAAGTATTTACTTACGAAAGCAATTTACGGAATGTCTGTGGCACAATTATTTTAATACTTGCTAATACCGCAGCTCAGACCTGAATAGATTGAAATAACATCTTCATTAGAATGTCGAATAAATTCGTGATTTTTTACAGTCGAAATTAAAAAAAAAAAATACAGTCCTATTGAAAATCTCTTCGTTTTTTGAAGTCGGTTAATTCTTGTTTGTTTGAATGAAACTTTATGTCGCATGTCGGTTGGACCGCGATGGACACAAAGTGGGCGGAACGGCGGGCATCAGCCAGTCAAATTGTCTAGTTTAGATTGACTATGAAAATAACATGTGACTACTTTATCATGGGCTGGTTTATTTACATAGGTAGTCTCCGGTCCACGTCATATAGGTCCTCCATATTGACGTGTAGATCTAGAAATCGGTCAATGATATCAGAAATTTCAATAACAACCAAACAAACTATTCACTTTACAATACAAGTATCGATAACACACACACATTTATTATATTTCTAGCTGATGCCCGCAGCTTCCCTCGCGTAAAATTTGTTCCCGTTCCCGCTTCCCGTAGGAACTTATTCCCGGTATAAAAAGTAGCCTATGTGTTATTCCAGACTATAATGTATCCCTGTACCAAATTTCAGCTAGATCCGTTAAGCGGGCCTAAAAAGGCAACATTTAAAATTAGAAACATACAAAGCATACCAATCATTTTACGTTTCATAATATGAAACATACAATGTTGCCTTTTTAGGCCCTCAGCCGTCCGAGCGTAAAAGAGTAACAAACATCCATACTCACAAACTTTCGCATTTATAAAGTAAGTAATAAGTAAGAAGTACGTGCTCTTGATACATTGTGTGCACTTGAGCTAAAGCTTCATAGCTCGTAAACTGTTGATTCTATAACGTATTAACCTAGTTTCTTCTTAATCACCTATAACATTATAAACTTCACATAGGTACTTAAACTGTTTTATTCTGGATATTATCCACTAACGTGTGTATATGTTCTCTCAGTGTATGAAGAGAGAATCTATCCCTACTTCCTCTGTGGACTGCCTCTGTGGCGTAGTCGGTAGTGAACTAGTGATACCGCCTGCGGCGCTGGAGGTCGTGGGTTCGATTCCCACCGGAGACAAATATTTGTGTGACCCATAAATGTTTGTCTCAAGAGTCTGGGTGTTTCTATAAGTATTAATATCCGTGGTCTGATACCCATAACACAAGCAGTTTATTCCTAGCTTACTTTGGGATCAGATAGATAGCGTTGTGTGAAATGTCCTATGATTATTTATTTTTATTTTATTTATTTATTTCCGTACTGATCTTACCTACTTCTTACTTAATAATAAAGGCGAAAGGTTGTGAGTGTGGATGTGTGGATGATTGTTACTCTCAGCTCAAACGGCAGAACAGATCTGGCTGAAATTTGGTACAGGGATAGATTATAATCTGGAATAACACATAGAATAACTTTTTATTCTGGGAATAATTTTCCATGGGAAGCTTGAAAGAGAACAAATTTTACGCGGGCGAAGCTGCGGGCATCAGCTAGTATAATATATGTATAATCGCGAAAATAACTTCCTCTGTCTGTTGTGCTTTCACGCCTGAACCACTGAACTGATGACGATGAAATTTGGTACAGGACTAGAATGGAGCTTGGGAAAGGACATCGACTAGTTATTATCCCGGGAATAAGTTCCTGTGGGGAACGAGTAGGGGAAAACTACAGTACCACCATCGCATTCAACATAAAAACTGTAAATGAGAGGGCTTATTCCACTTTGTTAAATTGGGTGATATCACCTCGGTTAACAATGTGGAAATGATTAGTCTCCTTTGATCCTCTCGAAATTAATTACCTGGGTGATATCACCTAGGTAAACAAAGTGAAATTGATTCGAATCCGACTCGGACAGTAGGTTAGAAGGCTAAGGCGGGAGCGAAGCGGAGCGGAGCTCCCGCCTGCCTTCGTGGTTTTTTTTAGACTCAAAAGAAATGAATAAAACTGATGTTTGAATGCGTCTATGCACACAAGTCGATACCGAGAAGTTACAACCTGTCTGTCGTGATAATGGTTATAACAATGAATTTAAAATGATTTGAAGTATAGTGCCTCGGTTCTCCCAAACGCCTACAGTATGCGGTTCTTCAAAAGGGGATTTTAGAAGGTTTTCACGTGGTCGTCAGCGCGAGTGTAGCGGCTCTGGTGTTGTAAACGTCCATAGATAGGCTACGGTGACCTAACGGTACATCTGATGGGCCGTATGCTTGTCTGCCACCTTAGTGGTATAAAATAAAACCATGAGCGGTCTTATCGTTAAGAGCTATCTCTTCGAAACAGCTTTAGCTATAAGGCAATATGTATATTTAAAACTAGCGGACGGCACGCGGTTTCACCCGCGTAGTTCCCGTTCCCGTGGGAATACGGGGATAAAATATAGCCTATGTTCACCGCAAAGAGTGTAGCTTCCCAACAGTGAAAGAATTTTTCAAATCGGGCCAATAGTTCCGGAGCCTATTCGTTACAAACAAACAAACAAAAAAATCTTTCCTCTTTATAATATTAGTATTAGACTAAAGTTTTATTTTGTGTTAACATTCTTGTCATGTAAACGATTTCCGAATAAGATTGTATAATCACAAACTTATAATCAGAATTTGGTAGGAAGGTCTTTGTCGATCCCTAGGGCGAATATTTCCTAGCATTTTATAAGTGTGATTACAAGGATCGCCAAAAAGAAAAAATGGGCACAGACATCTCCGAACTTCATTAAAACTGGGTCGATTTGCCAAAATGAATCAGGAACTCGATCCTCAGTCAACATGACGCGGTAAAGATGAGTAAACAGTTTAGATATTTACCATTAAAAAAATATTTTTGCTTAATTCTGGTGTAGCTTTTCAGTGTGTTTCAATTGTGGGTACCTGCGTTTAAATTTGCGATATGAGTGGTGCTGAAATAATAATTGCAGTAAATAAGGATTAGGTTGTAAATATAAAGGTATGATTCCGAACTCAGCAGCAAGCATCACGGCTGCCGCTGTGGTGCTGTCGCAATATTGCAGCGGAAGCAGTGCTGCCTGCCGCGTTGACTTCGAGCAAGGCAGCAGTGCTGCGCTGCACGTGGACTGGAGTTATCCTTCCATATTACTGTTTAATTAAATTATAACAATAATTTTGCTGCTGCCGAGTTCGGAATCATACCTTTATCTTATTTCGATCATCTATTATATAAAAATAAGTCGGGTTTTCCTTCCTGACGCTATAACTCCAGAACGCACGAACCGATTTCCACGGTCTTGCATTCGTTGGAAAGGTCTCGGGCTCCGTGAGGTTTATAGCAAAAAAAATCAGGAAAAATTTCAACAGAAAAGCGTGAAAATCATTTTTCACATTCAGCGCCATCGCGGGCGGAGCTGCGGGCAACAGCTAGTGTCGTATAAAAAAGAACCTAGTAACTGTTCTTTCTAGTATACAGTCACCTTAAAATATAGCGTACTACCCTACGATTAAGGTTTATAAAAAACTAGCTGATGCCCGCAGCTTCGCTCGTGTACAATTTGTTACCGTTCTAGCTTCCCGTGGAATCTGGTTCGGAATAAAATAAATATAGCCTATGTGTTATTCCAGAATATAATCTATCCCTGTACGAAGTTTCAGCCAGATCCTTTCAGCCGTTAAAGCGTGAAAGAGTAACAAACATCCACACATCCACACTCACAAACTTTCGCATTTATAGTACTCGTATTAGTAAGAAGTAAGGTGATACTTGTCAAAATAATGATGCACATATCACTTTCTAGACGCATCGTAACTGAAATAAATTATTAGCTAATATTAGCAGCTAAGTATAGATGTCGCTACTGATACATAATGTTGCCACAAAACAATTAGTAAACGCCACACATGTAATAGCCGCCAATTCGTATCCGTTCGAATTATCGATACTCTTATCACTGTATCAATATATTGAAACTGATATTTCACGTTATCACTATGCCGATCGTAATTTGTTGCAAGTTCTATTCGATATTCGGTGCTAAGATACACGTTTTGTGTATAATATTCCATTAATATTTGTTATAGTTTAACAGTGTTTGGTGTAGTCAGAATGGATGGGACAGGATGGATATACAGACCAGCACGGTAGGTGTTTTATTCGAATATGTCATATCTTTCGGTAGCTAAATCAATCAAGCCAGACTATCGCAGACCACCGCTGGACATACTTACATTGAAAGGGTGATTGAAGTTACCCCTTAAGCCAAACGGGGTGATACAGGGGATTGTTATTCATAATTAGTGTTTATCCCGTGTTTCGGGATAGTCCATCTAGTTAACTGAGTTTCTGACCTAAATGAGGTCATTTTTCAAGCAGTGACAAGTACGGCTGCAATACGAAAGGTAATTGTTGTTCGGGTGTCGCACTGTGATCGTGCAAAACCGATACCTACGTAAAGGAAGGGGACTTGAATTTTATACTGAATTTAAGCTACACCTCTTAAGCATATAATTTATCCATAAAAATTACAGTGAAAGACAACTCTATTTATTGACATGCAACACTCGAAAAATCAATCCCAATAAGATTAAGAGACACCCAAGGGTAGGAAAGTTTTGTGATATATTAATTTGATTGATTCACTACATCCCTACTGGGCAGTGTGTCGTTGCTAAAAATGATTGTAAATGTTGCTTCAATGGTATTGTGGTCAATTACAAACAATACGAAATAGCTTTACATACTTAAATAATAATAATAAATAAAGATGAATAGAATAGTCACTATCCTTTATAAAAACCAACATTTGTATTTATTTTGTTACGGGGGATACATATACAGGATGCTGCGAAAGTTATTTTACAGAGTGTGCACTTTGTTTAGATACTCAATTCTGTTTTTATACATTTAGCACAAAGTATCAATATAAAACAATAAGAAAACAACAATACGCGTGCGATGCTCTCTTACGTCATTCCCCTGGAATGCGTCCGCAGATGCAACGCAACGCTTTGCGGCAGGCAGCGTTATTCGATGACGTCACAACTTGGTCCTTTTCGCTCAGTTGTGGCGCCTCAAATGGAAATAAATTATAATTGGTTGGAGGGTTGCTTAATTAGATGTGGGACCGCAGACGATAATCCATAAAGTATCTGGAGCCTGGTTTGAAGTTGATACTGTAATGATAATGAAACTAAAATAGCAATTTATTTGAAATTGCTATCTATTATCGTACAGCAATATTCAAGTAGCTAGGGATAATATACTAAACTTTTATCATGATCATGTTGAGGTGTGGCGCATAATCTGTCCGTAAAAATATTATTCCGATCATTAGTCATTTCATTACTGAACGAGATCTAAAAGTTTTCGTGTGATCCGCCGAAATAGATTCCATGTTTGTTTTAAAACTTAATTTTCACAACTTGTTAAAATCTTATTTTCGAAACATCATATTTATATTCCAAGATACAGCTAGACAAACTGCCTTAAAATCGGTATCAAATTTAATGAAAAGCATTTACTTCAGGGCTACAAATTGTGTATCGAGTGAGATACAGGGAGTTGAATGAATAAGCAATGAATATTGGCAGTGTAGCTTACACCAGGGAGGAGAAGGTAGGTTGATGGACGCAAAATAATGGCGTTTATTGCCTACCGTCCAGCTAATTTCTTCAAGAAGCGCATTAGTGATGCAGCGATTTCGTGGTTTATTCAAATAAGTGTTAATTTTAGAATATTTGGTATTAGTTGGACTGATTATGTACTAATGGATTAATGGAAAAAGTTACTCGAATTAAATCGCACAAAACGTCAAATTCATAGGTTTAAAACTAATGGCCTATTCATAAAACTTAATAAGACCTATTCATTAGGTAAATACCTAATATATCAGTCCTCTGGCTGTGGGTGTAACTAATTGTGTGCATCTACCTAGGACGTCACTAAAACATCGCGACACACTTAACGAGTAAATGATTTAAAATAACTTAACATCGTCATTTCCATGTCATTGATTAACCGGTTTTATAACTTTCTAATTTCTAAAACCGGTAAATCCACGAGTTGACATAAAAACGATTATATAAATAAATATTGATATTCAAATTACAATGTGGCCGTAAATAAAGGATTATTTAAATAATAATAGCGGCCTTTACACACACACTCTATCGCGCGTTCTCAGGAGCGTACAGGATTGCACGCGGGATAGCCTGCACGCTCATTCGCGCGCGACTGTCTTTGTACAGTTTGTTTACGCTACCCGTTCTTTCGCGCGCGTTTGCTTGCGTTTGTTTTCCTCAGCGGAATGAGCGGCCGTGTAAAGGCTAATCGCGCGGGATAGATTGCGCGAAACTGGCGGGTGTTGAAGTGTGTGCAATTCACACAGTTTTACTGAAGAACGTGGGTGTTGCGGTGAAAAATGGATAGAAGATATCGCGTGGCGCAAGTTATCATGTTCGCTGGCTGTCTGTAACTTTCTTATGTTCCTTTCGGAACGAGCCCCTTAAACTTTGTAATTTCTTAACCACAAAATCACGATTGGCGTAGGGAAAACCTTTTTCTATCCCCTTTTTCTTTTTCTAAACGATAACAGAAATACTGAGAAAGGGTCTTATCACGAAAGGGGCAAAAAGCGAACGGGCCTAATCGCGAATGGGTCATACCGCGAACGGGCCATACAGCGAACGAGCTGAATCGCAGACGGGCCATATCGCGAATCGTAGAAATTTTATAAGCGGGACGTAAAGAGAAAGGGCCTAAACCGTCCTAATCCCCTTTTTCTTTACAAAGGCAAGGCAAAGTTTTGTACAATGTAATTAACCCTAAGATTAGTTCTTTACTAGCTGATGCGCGCGGCTTCGCCCGCGTGATATTCGATACCCGTTCTGACTTCCCGTGGGAACATTTTCCCGGGATGAAAAGTAGCCTATGTATTATTCCAGATTATAAGCTATCTCTGTACCAATTTTCAGCCAAATCCGTTCAGCCGTTAGAGCGTGATTGAGTAACAAACATCCAAACATCTAAACATCCAAACATCTTCACAAACTTTCACATTTATAATATTAGTAGGAAGTAGGATTCTATGTACGTATGTCCGCCATCTTAATCGTGCGCGAATGAATTTTATGTGTATAGGCAACCTGAGGAAACGCGATTGCGCGCACGACTGACAAGCGCGGCGCTCTTTCCCTTTTCCTTCCACATCCTTTATACGCGCGCTCTTTCGCGCACGATTGCTGTTTCACGCACGATAGAGTGTGTGTGTAAAGGCCGCTATTGTCAACTATATGAATTAAATAGACACATTTTATTTTGTATTAATATTATGTAATTGTTTAGAATGTTATTTGATGAGATATTTGACATTTTACGTAATTGGATTTGAAATTATAATATGTACAATAAGCATCATATTATGTAAAGATAATTAGTATAAATTATTGTTATATGTTTATAATAGTAAATTAATTCATAGTTGACTTGTCATTTCGACACCTCATAAAAAAAAAACTTCAATAATAATAATTATCATTTAAATTATTTCAGAACAAGCTTATTTTGTGGAGTTTGTTGAGAATCCGTTTCGTACACATCCTGTATAGTAATGTCAGTATGAACTGAAATGAACTCACATAGTCGTATCTATGTCCACAATACGTAATCTTTGGCTACTATAGCGGTTATACGTATTACACAGTATTATACGGCAGCTCGTCAATTACACCTCGTCATGCATATCAGACGGCTAATTTGAGGCTTAAGTGTACGGTACCTGTATGCATGACGACCTCTTGAGTTTGCCTTTAGGTATATGTATTCTATGTCGATGTATATCTATTAGTAAGATTGATGATTTGTGTGATGTACACGTTAAGGGTTGTACTGAATATGATTTGGTTTACATTTGTCCATAATGACCAGCCATATACTCTGTTCTGTCTCTTCTGAAATAATCTGAATCTACTTTGTCAATTCCTAAATTGCATTTTATCTACAACCCGTCTATAGTTCGACAGTAATTCTTCCTGCAGACTTACCACAGTCTTATTCACAGTTGCAAACTGAACAAATCATCTTTGCAAGTCCAGGGTACTGAATCTGCGTCAGAATTTCATGAATTTACTCATCAAAACTTCAAGAATCAGTTTTTCAAAAAGTTTTACTAAGTAGATAACTTGGATATTATTCCATTCCATTGAAAAATACCGGAAACATTTTCATTAAAATCAGTTCTAAGTTTTAGTTAGACATCATAGGGATTCACTTTGATTAATCAAACAAACGCCCGGCGGGCGTTTTAATCGAACGCCCGCGTTCTAGCGAACAGTGTCGATCGAACTCAATCATAGCAGTGTATTGTCAGTCTCACAAGTAGATAGTGTTGTAGAGAGCATATAAAACTGACTATAAAAGCTTCAGGACTCGTTTGATTCAACACAATGTGTATTGGATCAATACTCCATAGATGCTATTTATTGCTTGTTGAGTTGGATGTACTTTTTTATGTTAAAATAGCATACGGCGTTTCTGTAGGTGAGCGATTACTGTAGACTTTTGAATCTACTAATAGATTTATGTGCTCAACTAGCTGATGCCCGCAGCTTCGCCCGCGTAAATTGTTCCTTATTAAAGACTCTTTCTGTTGGTATTCCAAAATACAGTTTTGATCATTTTACAAAACAACAAGTAAAATCGTCAGTGATCGTTACGTTGCCACGATTTCCATTTTTATCGAACTCCATAGATAGACGTATCAATCGGGCTTCTTCATCGAAGCCTTTTAATTCGTAATCGCATTAATTAATTGTTCTACTATAAAATCGATATATATTCGATATGTGTCGAGTAAAACTGACTTAGTTACTTTGCAAGATGGATACTTAGCGTTTTACTTCGAATACACATCATATATTATTTTATTTCCAAAAAAAAAAAATGTACAACCCCGCGCGGAGTGAGGGTCCTAAATACATCACCCACGAGCAGAGTTCTAGCGTAGGTACTCCTTTCGATAAACGTGCTCGCAAAAACCCCAAAACATGACGACCAGATCCACACAGTCGCTTTTGCATGATTTAAAATCAGTGTTCAAACTTAAAAACTCTATTTTATTAAACTGAAAACATGTCAATTAAGATAGGAGACGACTAAGTACACTTTAAGTAATTAAGACTTAAAAAATTGAGACTAAAGGTTACTTTGTCTAAATGAAAAAGTGTTTTAAGTTTTCTACAGAGCACAATTAGTGACAACGGCAACTTTGAAGATCAATTTTCATAATTAAAAAAGTTAAATCACAAGCCTGAATCCGCGACAGCTCACCTTACAAAATATCTAAGAAAATGTGAGGTAATAATTATACCTGCAAAAATATATTATTCATTACATAGAAAGATATTATAAAATTATGATGCCTTTTTTTAACGTGAGGCAAAATCTATCATGAATGCTACTCCTACCGACTAAAAAACCTAACGTAACGCCCAACAGCCTATGGTTGGGTTGGGAGCCCGGGGTAAGCCCTCGGAAGGATGTCTCAGGACTCCCAACAGACCCACGGCCGCCACTGCGGCCTCGCCTAGGGAAATTATGATGCCTTATAAAGAGAAAAGATTTGATTGTTTGTTTGTTTGAAAGATTGAAGAAACAGATATATCATAATTATACTGCCTGTATAAAGGAAATGTAAAAATACAGTACTTATGGGTACATGTAAGCGTACATGCGACTACTTATGCCAGATTACTTACTGTGTTTTAACCAAGAGCTATACCAGAATATCCTCAATAGCATACATTTATGGAAATGTTCATGGGTTTCTTAAGTAGGAAACGGGAGAGAACGGGGGACTTATGTTCGTAGAAAATCGTAGCAAGCAGATGGACAGGCTCAGCCCTTGGTTATAAAATAAAAGTTTATTATTTCTTTCTGACAATACCTAAAGAAAATATGCAGGTCATCACTCTATTAGTTTTTAAATACAATTTGTTATTTAGACGTTACCGGCCTATATAGCAACCTCGTTTGCGTCAAATTATGCGGTGGTTTCAGGTCGAAATGTAAGTTGTAATAACCTATGGGTTATTTTTATTTATGCTGCGGTTTTGCCTGCGTTGATGTCTCCTATCGTTAATATTTGTGCTTTTTGTAACCGATTTTTGGTATCTTTGTCTCTTTTTTTTTCTTTCTTTTTCTTTTTACGGACATTTCACACAACGCTATCTGATCCCAAGTAAGCTAGGAATAACCTGCTTGTATTATGGGTATCAGACCACGGATATAATATTTATATACTTTTTAAATACATAGATACATATTATACATAGAAACACCCAGACTGTTGGGCAAACATTTATGGGTGACACAAATATTAGTCTCCGGTGGGTATCACTACCATAGTAGAATTATTAAACTCTGTCACTACCGACTGCGCCACAGAGGCAGTCTGCGCCACAGAGGTAGTCTTTGATTTGTGCGTTTACACAAATATAATGTGAAGAACAATTTTTCTCACTTCAACATTTTTATAAAACGGAATTTCGAAGGGCCTTGTTCCTCCAAGGTTGAAATCGATACCTCTCAGAATTCCGCTCCATCCATTTCGAAGTATTCCTGAAAGCGATTAATGAAAGGTGTATTATTGTAGCTTGTCAAGTAATTCTTTGAAATTAAATTTAATGGATGTGGATGAATAGATTACATTGAATTTCCTTATAATGTGCGAGCCAGGGGAGTGATGCTTGTGGTTTTAAAGAATTTATTACAATCAAATCCAATTTACAGTGCAGATCATTGCACTGCATAAGCGGTTCAAGATGACTAGATTTAGTATGCTTGGAAATGTCTTTCAATTTCCATTTCTGTTACTTTTCGTCGTAGTTATTTATAAAATCATTGCTTAATGGTTGAAAAATCAGTAATCAGCGAAATACACAGCAATGTGCGTTCGCCGGGTTTATAGAAATATGGCATAAGCTGAACCGGTCTGAATAAATGTCAGTAGTCCATAGGACATACACCCTTTTTTTTCACGTGAGGGAAAATCGTCGTGGATGCTATGCTTCTAAAAAACCTCACGTATCCCGCCTAACAGCCTACGGTTGGAAGCTCCGGGTAAGCCCTCGGAAGGATACCCCAGGACAGGAGATCCACCCTCTTATTAAAAAGTAATTCTGCCAGTAGTGATGTACTTAGTAAATGTTGATTTGTTACACAATATCAATATTTACATTATGTTTAAGAGTCTGTATGACGCCAAATAGACTATTACCTTGATCTAGATCTCAGGACTCGTGAGGTCCAATGAATTAAAATTTTAACACAGATAACTTCAGTTCATAAACTAAAAACGCACTAGGCTAAAAACACGATTGCTGATAAAATCCTCGATAGATTTTTCTGTTGAAAATACCTCGATTTCTTGAAATTTTAACCTAGATCTCATAAGTTTTAAGTTGTTTTTATAATATAAAATATTTATAAGAAAGACAATAGCAAAATCTTCATTTGCACTAGACCACTTTTTTAATATTGGTTGTAGTTTTTTTATAATTAATTTATTTCCTTAAAAACGCACAAAAACCGATTGCATCTCTCTCTGTCTTGCACGCTAAAATGTATATCTTCTATCTTCTTTCAACAATTTGGCATCAGGTAGGCTCTTAAGTTTGCATAGCAAATGGTTCGCGTGTCGCGCCTATTTTAATCACTACATAGTATAAAACAAAGTCGCTTTCTCTGTCCCTATATCCCTACGTATGCTTAAATCTTTAAAACTACGCAACGGATTTTGATGCGGTTTTTTTAAATAGATAGATTGATTGAAGAGGAAGGTTTATATGTATAATAACTTCCAGAAAATAGTGGAGAAATACTGTATACCCGTGCGAAGCCGGAGCGGGCCGCTAGTGAACAATATGATGTAATGAGAGAAGAATTAGCATTACAACAGTTGGATGTAATTACACTTATAATAAGTGCTTTAGATATGGTAAATCCTGTATTAACAGTGGTACTTGTGGAGCGCGTTGTAATTGGCCTAGCAAACAATATACGTAATTGAAATTCTCCGTCATCTGAATTTATATTTTCAGAGTAGTTTGCGAACATAGCATAAGGCCTTTATCCCAGAATGTATGTGCAGAAATAAACTCCTAAAATTTAACATAAGCAAAAGCTCGCTGCGCAACTTAGCAAACTAGCTGATGCCCGTGGCTTCGTCCACGCGTGGTTCGGTTATCGCAACCAAAAGAATTGGACCCATATAAATCTAACCTTGATTTTTCTATTTTCGTTCATATCTCCGGTTCTCCTCAACCGATTGCGACCAAACAAACGTAAGATCTTAAGTCGCAACAAAACTTTCTAATAAACCCGCGTCATATTGTTTAATAGTTTTTGTGTCTATCGCGGACAAACAGAATGATTCAAAATTTCTATTTGTGTTAAGTATCGTCGTTTATATAACATAAGTACATAACCCAAGTATTTTTTTTTAGTATAGCTTATGTAGCTTATTTTATACACACGCCACACCCCCCTAAGAAGCAGGATAACACCCGAAAAACACTCCAAAGACGCGGGATAGCACCCGAACCCTCCTCCTAGGCCCTAGGCGAGACCTCAGTAGTAGCCGTTAGTCTGTTGGGGAGTCCTGGGGTATCCTCTTACCCGGGGCTTCCAATCGTAGCTGTTAGGTAGGATATGTGTGGTTTTTGGTCGGTACGAGTCCGGTATAGCATCCATATAGGATTTTCCTCACGTTAAAAAAAAAGTATCCCTTATGAAGAGACACGACTACTTTACAATTTTATAGTAGACGAACTAGGCCCACTGCAAGTGTCTGGACATTGTAGGTCATAATCGTTTATCGACTCTCGCGTTAAAATTAATCTGTTGTGAGAGTGAGCACGGTGCACGATGGGCCGATTTGTATTTAAATATTTAACTATCATTAGTCTTCTGCTACCCTGGTACTTAATCTATCTATATCAATATTATAAAGTGGAACATTTTGTTTGTGATCGATGTACTCTGGAATATAAGTTATATTATCAATCAATCAATACATATAATAAAATCGTAACAGGTCGCTGTCTGTACATAGAAGATAAATAAGAAAAAATATTATAGGGGGGCTTTATGAACTCAATAGAACCCAAAACAATGATTTTTAGAATTTTTGTCTGTTTGTCTGTATGTCTGTATATCTGTTTGTCTGTACGGTTGTGCACGCTAATCTCAGTAACCGCTCAACCGATTGCAATGCGGTTTTTTTATTATGTTGAGGTTTGCTCCAGTTAACATTTAGCGTTTGTTTTATGTAAATCGGTTTAGAAATAAAAGAGTTATAACACTTTTAAGAATCAGATATTTTGAAAATTTTTATTTTAGGGGTTTCTTTGAATGTGAGTGAACCTAAACTGGCGTGTTGGCTTAATCATAAAAGAGCTTAATTCAAACAAGAGCTTAATTTTTAAACAATTCAGTCCACGCCTTCGGCGCGGACTGAATTGTTTAAAATTGTTTAAAATAGTCTTAATCATTAAGCTCTTTTATGATTAAGCAAACAGGGCAGTTTCAGACGCTGCTTGATGACTCTGATGAAGAAATACCTTTCCTTTCATACACCTTATGTGACGTAAACGAAGTTGCGGGCTCAGCTAGTATCATAATATTATTACATAAGGTAGCGAAGCAGTAATGTCATAAAATCTGGCAGATTTGTCATACATTATGATTAACAGAGACTTTTACGCCAATTTGAATAATAATAACGTACCTATTGATTGCAAGTGTCTATTGACATAGTTGTGAAAGACGACCTACGAATGTCGTTCGTTTGCGCGCGCCGTATAACATGTTTCGTAGTACCATGCTACGGACTTCGTAGTATATCATTGGCGAAGCACTAGGGCACGTCTAGTACCTACATAATATACATACATATAGTCAAGCCTTTATCTTCGAAGGGGTAGGCCGAGGCATAGTATAAGCCCACATTTCATCTTATAGTTTTACGTCCCACGTAATAGTTGGTGAGCTTATTGCCGTGTTGAAATGGACAGGCGCAGGTGACGACCCAGTTGACATTTTTCAAACCGCCAATATGGCCTTCAACTAGGCTTAACGATTGTCATTTTACTGACAACTGGTTTTTATTTCGAATTTTCCTTCTCTAAAAGATATTATTTGCCTAAGTGTGCAACACAGTGGCTGAATACTGAAACGCAGTTTACTTTATGAGGTCCTGGTGTTATACTAATATGGGCGTACCCGGGAGTCGGGACTCCCAACCGTAGGACATCGTTTTTACAGGGCCGCCAACTTGAGGGCCACTGTCGAAAGTCTTAAGGACTGTGAGACTGGCCCACAATCGCTAGATGCGCCACGGCTTACCATCAGGTTGGTGGCGACGTCAATTTGGCGAGCTGAATATTAAAAAAAAAACATGGTGACGTTTAAGTCGGTAGGAGTCCGGCATAGCATCCATGAGGACTTACACTCGTAAAAAAAGGTCATTTTATCGTGTTATCATTGAAGAAGGCCTTCGTTTCTCATCTACTATCAGTATACTGCTATACTAATATTAAAAAGAGGAAAGATTTGATTGTTTGTTTGCATCGAATAGGCTCCGGAACTACAGGACCGATTTGAAAAATTCTTTCACTGTTGGGAAGCTACACTCTTTGCGGTGAACATAGGCTATATTTTAGTCCCGTATTCCCACAGGAACAGGAACTACGCGGGTGAAACCGCGTGACGTCCGCTAATCATTGCTAAAAGTGACATAAGTATGTACAACACTTTTTAGTCTTCTAAGTCTAGATTTTTCTTTTATTGGAGGCTAGGGTTAGGTAATTAGGTTTTAATTTAACTTTTTAATTTCGGTATTGTTGAAATCATCTGCTATTATTATATAACCGTCTAACCCCCTTATGCTAATACAAATTGTTTAGTTTCATTGTGTTTAGTATTTGTGTTCATTTATCATTGTAACTAACCAAGATTAACGTTAGCTGGAAAATAAGCCTTTAATTCCAAATTATATCAAAATTGTAACGCTGTTTTGTCAGAATTTCAGCTGGCATTGATCCTTTTAAATCTATTTGTAACAATGATTATAACATGTTATCCACAACTACAAAAGCCTCCATACCCAGTTATCTCTGGCTTTTCATTAACCTGTGAACTTAGAGTAGCGGAGCGTCTAGCGGGGCGAAAAGTGATTGATTAGATTAGTAAATAAATCCAGAAAATATTTAGTACTAATTTTTTTTTTTATATACTTTTATTATTTAATTTATACATATATACAATTTATATTTACTTTACACTTTTTACATAAGAAAAGAAACTAAAAATAGGTAGGTACCTAAATTTCAAACAAAAGAAAAAAAAAACCCAAGAAAAGAAATGAAATACCCGATTTAGGCATCGAAAAATTCTTCCACATCGCTGTCAACCACAACCGTGCCCAAAACGCTGGCGGCATTGCCACGTTGAATGGCAATACTGAGTCGCTGGCCCAAGTACACGCCAGCCTTCTGGTCACGGGAACTGTCGACCAAAAGCTTGCATATAGTTCTGTATACAAGCTTTGCACTAGGACCCCACGGTCCAAGAGTTTCAACCCCAAACGGCTCAAATAAATAAGCCCCAGCAAGATTTATATATTTGCGCCGTTTGAGGGCCTCAGCAGATGCGGCAGCAGCTCCCGCGCAGCTAGCGGTGCCAGGAACATGAGAAGGCGCAAGGGTGTCCACGCATGTAGCATTCCACACAAGCGGTCTTCCCATCTTCCATGGCACCAATGACATCCCGTCGGGCCTCTTTCCATCGTCTCGAGCCAAGCCCTTTGGTTCAAGGACTGCTGGCACGCCGGCGGCGGAAAGAGCGCGACGGATGATGTCATTTATACTAGCATGTCGCGGAAAGCGTCCTGCACTTTTATAGCAGGATAGACCGTGGTGACCCAGGTGGTCAATAGTTACGCCGCAGTGACAAAGATGTGGAACGATGCAAGACGTGCCGAGGCGTAAGCAAACAGCGATGCGGAAAGTGCCATTATCTAGCAAAGTTCCAATATGGGCTGAGGGCAGCGCATGAAGCCAGAGACCCGATTCCCACTCTCCCACAGCCAGTAGGCGCGCTCGCTCTGCTGCAGTGGACGAAGTGTCAATTAGGTTTTGTTGTACTAACTTGCAAAGCGGCACATCCCACTGTCTCTGGGAAGAGTAGTTGATGGGAAGCTCTGTGCTTGGGCAGGTCATTTTCCAGGCATTCAGGGCATCAGATAAATACGGTACTTCAAAGTTAACCAGTGACGAAGTTAAAATTTTCCTAGTTAACTTATCTGTACCGTACACCGAGGACAAGAATGCCGGTAAACAAATACTCGTAATTTTGCGGACGCCGAGACCACCTAGACGGATAGGTAATGACGCTTGTGTCCAAGCTCGCTCGTCCAAATTCACATTTAAAATATCTATAAGTGTATCCCGGATAATTTCATCTACATTTTCTAAAAGTTTGTGGTGTTTCCAAAGCGGACAAGATCTAAGATAGTAGGTTAATTTTGGGGCAAAAGAACAATAACGAATTATAGTGAATGCGGAATGTAAATTTATTTGGTAAAACCGCTGTTTGATATCCCGAAAATTTTGAAAATTAATTAATTATTTTTCCAAGTCAAAATACTTCTCCGGCGTGTATAAGGCTCCTTCATAAATCTCTGAGATCAAGGTCAAGATGAGTGCCTTTTGACTGTTTGAAATATCGTAAGCATAAAGGCAAGCCTGGGAGTATCCTTCCGAGGGAGAACCTGGAACTCCCGGCCTTAACAGATGAAAGGGCACCGTGTGTGTGTGTTTTAGTCGGTAGAAGTCCGGCATAGCATTCATGAGAATTTCCACACATATAAAAAAAGTAAATAAAGGGGTTGGGAGCTAGGACGACAGTTATTTTCAACAATGTCATTACATTGTCATTGTCAATTGCAAAATAAAATGGAACTCAGATCCCATAAGATTTCATTTTTGGTTTCTTATCGCATCGAAACGCAATATTTGATGATCCATAAATTGTAAACTATGCTCTCATATAGACACAAGATACCTACACGCTTATCGCTATGCGCTCACACTATGCGCTATCAGCTCCATACACGTGTGACCTTTTCTAGAATGTCGAGTTCACGTCAAGATATCCTTTTGATGTTTTCCTTTGCCTTCTACTGCTTTGATTTCTAAAGGAGTACTTATGTCGGCGGATAAATTAATATGGCTATAGCTACATATTATTTACTAATGGGGAAGACGATTAGAGGGAAAATTCTAATGGGTACAAAATGTTTTATGGTTAAATTATATTATTGCTTAAGTTTGAACGATAGTCGGACTTTCTACGCCGAACTTAATGGTTAAATTTTTTAACTGCTCGGAAATGAGACTATTCTCAAGGTCAGAATTGTCCAAATAACATAGTTCAGGATAGATATAGAACTCTCGATTTCATGGCAATATAATCGAACTTTATTCAGCAGCGGAGCGTTCTTCCCGGTTGCGTCCTAAGCACACAGTTCTGAGTCCGGGATTGGAATTAGCTATTTACTTGTAAGAATTCACTCGATACCAGTAACAATAAAGTGTATTACAAAAATTATATTTAGTAAAATATTTTCTTTGCTACAGAATCAAAACAAAACAATATTTACTCATTCAATACCCTTGAAATTCTATTGTAACCGCTATCTCTATTATTTTTGTACTCTGCCGTCGTTCGTCATCGGTCAAGATTGTGAGCCAACCACAATACGATTGCTTCTAAATTGACCCCTTGCGGTTTGAAGCCGACAATTAATAGAGTTATCTAGGACTAGATTATACCTACCTGATCCAATTAATTTCGTTGCTGTGAGCTTAATTCAACTCGTCTGAGTTGGAGCCAGAATTTGTGGTAAAGCAAATAGACTTAATTGTTGGGATTTACATGAGATTTCAAGTCTAGAATGCGAATTTTAGTATTCAATATAGCACGTTTTGTTGTTGAATTATAAAACGTTGTTGAAAAATAAAGACTTATAGTTATAGTCACGCCTTTTATGACAAAGGCATGGTGTGTTAATATTTTTATGAAATCTAGACTAAAAAACCGGACAAGTGCGAGTTGGACTAGCCCATGAAGGGTTTCGTAGCAGCAAGTAACATAATATAAAAGTTCTTATAGTTCGTTGTAACTTTGATTGATATTTTAACACGTTCGCAGTGGTAGGAATTTTTCTAACCCAGCTCTATCTCGTTCAAACCAATTTTCGTTGGTAGTTTTTATGGCAATGTACATCATATATTCTTTTTAGACTTATCATTTTCTTAGTTTAGAAGTTAGAGGGGGGGGGGGGGGAGCATTTTTCCACTTTGGAAGTGTCTCTTGCGCAAACTATTCACTTAAGAAAAAAAATGATTTTAGAAACCTCAATAGCATTTTTGAAGTCCTATCTATAAATACCCCACACGTATGGGTTTGATGAAAAAAAAAAATTTGAGTTTCAGTTCTGAGTATGGGGGGGACCCCCAAAATTTACTGCTTTTTTTTCTAGTTTTATATAAAAATCTTGTTGTATTTGAAGCGCTCGTGGCCCCGCGGACTCAGTGTTCTGTAAACGATCACTGCAGTAAGCAACTTTCACTATGGCCGGTCCATGGATGGGTGACCAATCCATGTGATCACTTTGTGACATTTATTTGAGCGTTTCCGTGCTTCGGAAGGCACGTTAAGCCGTTGGTTCCGGTTGCCAGTAAAATGGCAGTCGTTAAGCCAAGTTGAAGGCTTTATTTCAACAGCAGGCAGTCACAACCTGCGCCTGTCCATTTAAACACGGCAATACGGCTCACAACGTATTACGTGTGACAAATTATAAAAAGCTGAAATGTGGGTATATAATATGCCTCTGCCTACCCCTTCGGGGATAAAGGCGTGATGATGAACCATGAACCATATAAAAATCTTAATGCGGTTCACAGAATGCATCTAGTTACCAAGTTTCAATAGCATAGGCCTTATAGTTTCGGAGAAAAGTGGCTGTGACACACGGACGGACAGACAGACAGACATGACGAATCTATAAGGGTTCCGTTTTTGCCATTTGGCTACGAAACCCTAAAAAGCTATGCAAAAGAAATAACTATTGCACAGCTGACTCTATTCGATTATCACAGACGTCATATCTGGATTATCTGACGAGGTTTTCTGGAAGAGATCGCTCTTAACAATGGGAACAAACATTTTATCCTAATTTATATTCCTTGTAAAGGAAAAACTGTGCTATAATAATTGTCTATCTCTGTATCTGAGGTATCCTACTATCGTATAGGTATCGTATCCATCCTACTGTTTCGAGTTCAACAATCAACTACCTACTACCCGTTCACGCTAAGTTTGCCGCTGGCGTACAGGCTGGTGTAGAGGCGTAGTATGGGAGGAGACAGGGCAACATAGAGCGAACGGGCAGTACAGGAGAAACCTTGGAAGCCATTAATATATATTTTAATTTCCATTCATAACATACTTCCGTCTGTTTGTTCCAGGAACGGTCCTGTGGATGGTGCGTACGGGTCGCAACACAGTCCTGTGTCGCGGTCCGACGCTTCCACCGAGGACGCTGAGCTGTCAGCGGCGCTTGCGCATCAGCACCATCTTGCTATGCAGGTTTGTTGGATACGCTAAAGTTTTTGTGTAAACGTACTAGCGTTTCTTTTCCATGGCACTACCGTGTCTAGTGTCACGGGAAGTTTACCTTTTCCGTTACACTACTGGTAGTGCTACGAGGTGCTTAAGTCATGGTAGCCCATGGTCGTAGTACAGACCGTGATGTGTTTTTCCAGAAGCAATATCCAGAGGCATACCTCCTATCCTTTTATACTGTTAGTTCGATCGGTAGAGCAATTCGGAAAAAAAATCCGTTCTGTTAGATTGCCTGGGCTAACAGTGTTCATCCCAAATCCCAATAATAATTCGTCATTTTTTATTGTCTCACGAAAAACAGCTGTCGAACTTATTGCCGTATTATAAAACGGACAGACACAGGCTGTCAAAGTCAAAAAACATTTATTTCGCATAATCCTAATACATAGGCACTTGCGACACGTCAATGAATACAATGCAAATAGTACCACCAGTTCGGTGTCTGCTTGATCCCCGATTCTCGATCGTATGACTTTAAAGTGTACGTACACGAAAGTTTACTAATCACTAATCAGTGATCCATGAATGAAAAAATAAAATGTCTGTCACAAAAGTTCAAAACGTAATTTCGAGAAGAACAATTTTAACAAATATCTTTTATCTAGACTAGACATTATCAGATTACCTTATTGACCTCTGCAAATACCTATTACAATGAGATCATCATAAGGATAATGAGAATACATAGGAATTTGGTTCTTTATAATTATAGTAATCTTATGCAGTTATCGTGTATTCGACATTGAATACTTCTAAGAATTTACAATTAATAAATCAAATCTGCCTATCACAGTCTACCTACTTCTGGTCGTAGACCGCTCCATTTAAGGAAGAAAGAAAGAAAATATTTTTATTTAGGACACGCACAATGAATTACAAACAAACAATAAAAAAAATTACGTCTAATCTTAAAAATTTACATAACACTGTGTGAACCCAAAGGTCTCATCTCATAATGTCCTTTTCTCGAAATGTCCATTCTCATAATGTCCTTTCGCAGATTATCCTTTACTCGAAATGTCCTTTTCTCGAAATGTTCTTTTCTCAAAATGTCCTTTTCTCGAAATGTTCTTTTCTCAAAATGTCCTTTTCTCGAAATGTCCTTTTCTCAAAATGTCCCTTTCTCAATATATGTACACTCAGGATTAACCCCGCTTAATCCGACTTGGATAGGTTAGGTTAGAAGGCTAAGGCGGGAGCGGAGCGCAGCGGAGCTTCCGCGTTAGCCTTCGTGGTTATTTTTTTTATAACCACCTAAGTTTTGTTTAGGTGGTTTTAAAAAATTAACATCAAATTTACCAAGTGACTGGTGGTAACTTGGTGGTTATAAAAAAATCGACGGATTGAGCGGGGTTAATCCTGTAGTGTACAGTCACGAGCAATAATATGTATACATTGTCACGGCTCCTAAAATATGTAAACACCTTCGGCTCCAAAACGAAGTGCTCAACGTAAAGAGCATAAAATTGTAACCACGGGTTCACATCATAAATATATATACACTCATTGAGGAAGAAAGGAACAAAACTATGTATGCACGTTTTGCATCAATATAATACACAATGTATCCACCAATAATATGTATACAACTAAAATTTCATAACTGCGTATACAATAAAATTATTTCAAATTGTGAGAAACGAAAGCATACTATAGCTCCTGTCTGTAGGTCGGGCACCTTCGTAAGCCATACGAATATCACCGATCTATTTTCTCAGAGAAATTCTTTATTATTCTTTGTGGGGCTTATATATATATGTACATAAATGGCAAAGTTTGTTTGTTTGTTTGTTTTCTTTAAAGCGCGGTATATTAATATTAGTGTTAGTTAATCGATCTGAAACCTTTGCACGGGTTGTTTGGTATCGCAAACCAGAATGTGTTTTAACAGACTCCAAAAAAGGGGAGGCGGTTTATTTTTTGTTAAATGTTTGTTACCTCATAACTCCGTCATTTACAGACCGGAATATTTTTTTTTTATAAAAAGGATACATTTCCAAATTGGAACATTTTTTTTCAAAATTTTGTTCTGATGGGTGGGTTTATCCCAGAACACCGTCACAGGGGCAGATCGGTGTCAAGAAGTTTTAGTGAGAATTCCCAGCGCTATCGTGATCAGGTGCTGGGCGACCCTCACACGAGCTCATGCCTCACCAGCATGGGTAGTCCGTAAGCGGAGCTCTTCTTGTAAAAAAAAAGGTTTATGATGACTTGAGGCAACTCCTCAAACATCATATGGTGATTTTGGTATTTATTAAATACTAGCTGTTCTCCAAGGCTTCGACCGCGTGTCTTTATCGCGTAAAATCATAACCCTCTCTTTGCACAGTCGGTTAAAAAGTAGCCTATGTCCTTCCGAAGGTCTAAAACTATCCCTATCCCAAATTTCATTTCAATCGCTCTAGCCGTTTAGGCGTGAAAGCGTAACAGACAGACAGACAGAGTTACTTATGTATTTATAATATTAGTGAGAGTCGGTGCCAGCAAAATATCAATATAAACCTAAGCAATTTTGAGTATATAATATTTTTTTTCAGTTCAGTATTATTTTTGTGTAAGGTTATACTTAGATATTAAATCAAAAATCTAATTTGAAGGTTTTCATCAAAAGTGGATACATATTTATGCAGCACCGTTCAGATACATGTTATTGCCGAAGAAGTTAATTTTTTTTATTTTTTTTTATACTACTAAGGTGGCAGACAAGCTTACGGCCCACCGGAAGGTTGGTAACCGTAGCCTATAGACGTTTGCAACACCAGAGGCGCTACACACGCGCTGCCGACCCGGGCGCAGGTTGTGACGACCCACAGTTGAAATTTTTCAAGCCGCCCCCGTAAGGCCTTCAACTTGGCTTAACGACTGTCATTTTACCGACAACCGGGACCAACGGCTTATCGTGCCTTCCGAAGCACGGAAACGCTCGTAAATAAATGTCACAAAGTGGTCCACGTGGTGGTCACCCATCCATATCCGGCCATAGTAAATGTTGCTTACTGCAGTGATCGTTTACAGAACACTGAGTCCGCGGGGCCACGAGCGCTTCCACGAAATATAATTTAATGGAATTTAAGATGAGTACATCATATGAATCAACGCGTGAATACATATTATTGAAGCAATAAGTGTATGTATATTTATAATGTTAACTCGTGGTTACAATTATATGCTCCTCACGTTGAGCACTTCGTTTTCGAGCCGAAGGTGTTTACATATTTTAGGAGCCGTGACAATGTATACATATTATTGCTCGTGACTGTACATATTTTGAGAAAGGGACATTTTGAGAAAAGGACATTTTGAGAAAAGTACATTTTGAGAAAAGAACATTTCGAGAAAAGGACATTTTGAGAAAAGAACATTTCGAGAAAAGGACATTTCCAGAAAAGGACAATCTGCGAAAGGACATTATGAGAATGGACATTTCGAGAAAAGGACATTATGAGAAAGGACATTTCGAGAAAGGACATTTCGAGAAACAGACATTATGAGATGAGACGAACCCAAATAAGGTCGCCAACTCAGCATAATGCTGCCCAACCGCAATATGGTATGAGCAGCGCTGGTTTTCAATTGTTAGGATGATTGAGTCTTATTGAATCACGCTGGTCAGACGGGTTGGTACAGGGTTTAGTTTGAACATTTCCTCCTATTCGCTAGGACTTCGTCCGTTAGTCATGCATGAGGTGCACCCAGAACCGTAGAACCTGGTTTAAGATACTACTTGGAGACCTTGAAGTTTTGCGATGCGATGATGTGCAGTAGGGCGCGGGCGTCATCCCACATCGCGTGATAGTAGCAAAGATAATTATAATAGTATTACATACATATCGGCAACTTCCTGCCTTCCACTGAGTAAGCTTCCCCATCTCCCCACCAAAGTTGATGTGTCTATTGCCGTGTTAGTACTTGAGAGAGTGGCACTGCGTTGCATTACGTATTACTACCTACGTACTTTGTGCTATTGCTTTGGTTTAATTTGTGCTTAGCCGAGGGTTGATTAAAAAAGAAGTACCTACATACATGAGATTGCGTTCTGTTCCTTATTATTTTGTTTGACACACACACACACATTGAAGCTTGATTTAAGCATTCACATTACGTCTATATTAGTGTGGGTGAAAACGAACATTTTTGTATGGAATTTCCACCCTGTGATAGTAGTGAAATTGTATGACCAATCTGGGCACCGATTCTCGCTTCACACGACATGAATGCGTGGACGGAAATCGGCGGGTGACGCGTCGCCTGTCTCATTTTAGGAACGGCGAAACATGAGACGGACGACATTTCACCCGTAAATTTGCGTCCACGCATTCACGTCGTGTGGTCGAGAATTGGCGCCCTGGTGTTCTTTAAAAAATAGAACTGTTATAATTCGTTCCTCTGTCGAACTATAAAAACCTGGAACGACCTGCCCGCACACGTGTTTACCTCATCTTACAATCCCGGGTTTTTTAAGAGGAGCGTGAAGAGGCACATAAAAAGGCCGCCAACTTGAGGACCACTGTCAGAAGTGGCCCCCAATCGCTAGATGCGCCACGGCTTTCCATCAGGCTAGTGGCGACGTCAATTTGGCGAGCCAAATATAAAAAAAAAAATTCTTACTTTATCAGTAAAATACTTCCCCAAACATAGTAGGTAACGATAGTTCGCTCAATGCCTCCCGCGTCAAGCAGTTTCCCGTTTCCCGGGACCGAGGTAAAGTTGTGTTGTCACTTGTCACCGCCCCATCTGTTCGAAGGGTGTCGGCAAGAATCAACTAATGGAAAAGTTATGCAAACGAATTTACCGAAACTTACAAATAAGTAAATACTTTGAAAACTTTTTCAAGCATTAATACGTAAGTGGCGCCGCGTTCATGACCGGTATAATTCCATTTTTTTAAATATGTGGTGCACACAAGGATACACGACCATCTTGGCGGTTTTCAAAATACTGCTCGTTCGCTCTAACTTTGCCGCTCGGCTCCATACTAAAGTCGATTTTTTAATTAGACGAAGTAAATTGACAGCAACTAATGTCACTTCTTCATACAATGTTGCTTATTTTCTATGACGAAGTGACAAAAGCTACTGTCAATTTACTTCGTGTAATTAAAAATTCGGGTATACGCCTTTACGCCAGCGGCAAAGTTAGAGCGAACGGGTAGTAAGTGTAATTGTTTTCGAGTAATAATGGTCACACACATGCCAATCAGGTTATAGGCTGAATAAAACCGCAAAATTAATTGAGCTTAGATTAACGGTAGGATGATATCAATTGAACTGGATATTAATAAAAGCTGAAAAAAATACGCAACACCTAAAGATAAAGAATTCGTCGTATTTATTATAATGAGTCGGGAGTCCTTAACAACTCGAAACTTTTTAATTAATTATATAACGAGAGGAAAGAGATAAAATAAAACAAAGACGACGTTTTTTGAATTAAACTAAATGATGACTTTTCTTGCGACTTCCAAAATGTATGTACTACATTTTCATTAATAATACCTGTTTAAAAGCTTTCATTGTGTTGGTGAATATCTTGTATTCTAGCAAAAAGTTTATTTTAATTTATTCTAAGCCCTGAAATTGATTAGTAAGAGTTTCGTTTCAAAAATTGAACCTTAATGAATAAAAAAATTGAATCGCTCGTAGCTCTTCTCTGTGTCCTGTACACCATCACTGCGTTAAACAACCTTTGCTAAGGTCAGTCTAGGCCCCAGAGGTAAACCACCTCTGGTTACCAGACTGACCTTAGCTTCAGAATTTTCGTATTGCTGAAGACACGAAGCCTATAGTGTCGGCTGGCATTAATGTCACATAACAATATGGTACAGAACGCAATCTCTTGTACTTATGTACTTTTTTTTTTAATCCTACCCTCGGCCTCGGCTACACACTCGCACACAACCCAGTATCGAATTAATATAAAAATCCCTTGACCTCGTGTCAGTGAACGGTGCACGGAGTTCACGGTGTGCGTAGCCCGAGCGAACTTTGTATGTAGATTTCCTCCTGTACATCTTTTTCATTTTTTTTAACGTGAGGGAAAATCCTTCGTGGATGCTATGTCGGACTCCTACCGACTAAAAAACCTCACGTAACGCCCAACAGCCTACGGTTGGGAGCCACGGGTAAGCCCTCGGAAGGATGTCCTAGGACTCCCAACGGACCTACGGCTACCACTGCGGCCTCGCCTAGAGGGTGGTTCGGGTGCTATCCCGCGTCTTTGGGGGGTTTTCGGGTGTCATCCCGCTTCTTAGGGGGGGGGGGGGGGGTGAATGTTTCACGTCACGCTGCCGTCTAGGGTCTGTACATTATTATTTTGTGGTAATATGGTCGTACAGTCATTTGAAAAACATCAACAGCAGATAGCTATAATGTACGCCTGTCCGTTTTAACATGTACATCGGCGCCGTCTTACTCCTGGTTAATAGTGAGTTTAAAGTTTAAAGTATGCCTCTGTTTCCCCTTCCAAACGAAACCATTATTGTGAGTAGTGATTTAACTTGAAGTAACTATTTCCATTTTGAATTTATGTATATTTTGTTCTTAACAACACTTTTCGTCCTCAGGCTGGTGATTATACAGGAGTGGTGGGCTCTGGTGTAGACCCCGACTATGGACAGTATGTGTCGTCGCCGGCAGCGCACTATAATCACATGGGACATCTCACTATGGCGCCCTCACAGAAGTATCCTCATGTAAGTTAATTATTAAAGGATTCAAAGACACATTTAAAAATCGAAATGCACTGCTTGAGCCTGTGTTTCCGGAAAGCTAAAGCTTGGGTGTCTTCAAGTCTAGAGTGAACAGATTACTTCTATCACTTAATTACCAGGTGAGACAGTGGTCAAACACGAGCCTACAGTTAATAAACAAAAAAGAACATCAGCTGCAAAATGGTGTACCAGCTATCTGATGGATGAGACTATGAGAATTGCATACTATAATAATATATAGTATGCATTAGAGATGCGCCGAATGTGGGTTGAACCGAATTCGAACATTCGGCCGAATATTCGGTATAAAATGTACCGAACCGAATATTCGGCCGAACTATTCGGTTCAAATTAACGCGGAAAACAGGTTAGTACAGGTCAACGAGGATTTGGATTATACTTATAGTCGTTTGCTTAGGTCTACAGATTCTTCAAGCTGAAAAAGCGTAGATGTCGCGAGGGCCCCTAAGTAGAGGATCGTTAATAATGCTCATAGCACGCCATTATACCGAGTCAAACGGGCAAAGCTTGGTAGTAATAGCACCAGCTCAAAAATGACAACAGCACTTCATGTGTGTGGCCGCACGCGCCGATAGAGTAATTAGCGGGAGATAGTGAGCTGAACAGGCTCATTTTTAATTAAATAAGCTTTGTTTTCCAGCAACGAAAAGTTCAAAAATAAAAATTAGGATTGAGATGAGTGAGAGAAATGATCAGTTTATTTTCACAGAGAGATAGTTCAGTTGAAGTTTTGCACTGGTTGTGTGCGGTCGTGTCTAGCGTATTAGCGATAATGTCGTGTAACACGAAATCAAGTGAAGAAAACGCACTTGCATATTGTACCTTAAAAAAGAACAGATAAAAACGGACTCCGTAATGATTCGGACCGCTATCTAGAACTGAGACAGCTCATTACAACAATTTCTGATATATTAAGTCCTTTCAAGCACCCGTGGCCCCGCGGAATCAGTGTTCTGTAAACGATCACTGCAGCCAGCAATTTTCACTGTGGCCGGTCCTTGGATGGGTAACCGCTTGTGACATTTTTTGAGCGTTTCAGAATACACGATAAGCCGTTGGTCCCGGTTGCTTTGCTCGCGGTGAAAATCGCGCATTTCGTAGGGAAGCAACGTTGAGCACTCAGAGCTTATTGGACGCCAGAATGGCCTTATCACCTAAATGACTACGTTACTGTGCGTCTTCAGAAATTACTGTACCATCACGTTAATTATGGCAAAACCGCTACCTATTCAATAATTATTAATGTTGTTAAAAATAATTTCAACATTCGGTAATTATTCGGCAAATAAACCGAATGTTCGGCCGAATACGAACTTTCCAAAACTTGCCGAATGTACCGAATTCGAATATTCGGCCGAACATTCGGCGCATCTCTAGTATGCATGTATGTGTGTATCATAATAGCATGGCCTGGAGAATGGAAAGCAATGCCATCTTGAGAATTGCATACTATAATCAACGACGTATTATAATATAGACACGTCATGTACGAACATCACGGCTTTCAAAAACGGCAAATATTTTTTTATATTCAAAAAAAGAATTTCAATGAAATTATCTATGGTAGCATGTATGAAAATTAAGGCAATTGCCTGACTTTTTTGTTGCCATTTTTAAGTGTTGGTAACGTATCTATAGTTTTTTATACATCATTGACTATAATATATTATAGTATGCATATTCTCAAGATAGGCATGACTTCTTCAGGAGTGTGCTTCATTTTGACGAGCTTAATATAGTCAGTTTCAGAAAAATAAGCATGGCACACTTCTGTACTTATAACTATTGACAATAATCTTAATTCCCCAGGTAATGGACTCAGTATCAGTAAGCGGAGGAGGCAGCTATGCGGGAGCGGGCGGTGCCGGCCACTACGGCACGTACGGGCATTACGGCACTGCGGCCTACCAACCGCAACCTACATACATGGTTGAGACTACTCAGGTGCCGGCGTATTTGGGACAGGTCAGTTTTATATTAAATCTAGGTGCTTTACGGAACTCTTTCTAGCTTTGCAAAGAAGGGAAGGGTTTCTGGATTGAGTAGTTGTACACAGGTGCCGACGTATATGGTCCAAGTCAGTGAAGTAACTTTATTTTGAACTCCTACTTGTAGCGTAGAGAAGGAAAACTCGAAATGAAACCCGGTTTTCAGTAAAATGACTATCGTTAAGCCAAGTTGAAGGCCTTAAGGGCGGCTTGAAAAATTTCAACTGCGGGTCGCAGCGACCTGCGCCTGTCCATATCAGCACGGTCTGTCCATTTAAAACTATAAGGTGAAATGTGGGCGTATACTATGCCTCTGCCTACCCCTTCGGGGATAAAGGCGTGATTATATGAATGTATGTCCTACTTGGACGGTGACTTCTCCATCAATTGACTTGTTTTTGTGCCTAATCAAAACGGCCTGAAGGCGTCAGTACGACTCTTATAAGTACTAAAATTGTAATTTCCTTTTGTAAACGACAATTGTATATATATTTTTCTGTCATGAAATTGAGTACCTATTATAAATAAAAAATTTAAATAAAAAAATAGAACCGACTACATACAAATCTTTAAATATAAAATTTACCTAGCACATAGTAATATGTATTTTGATTTATCAGATTTTATTCAATATAATATTGAAGTCGGCGCCAAGTAAACCCATAGGTTTAGGTAGGTATTATTAATGGCACCAACTTCAATATTATATTGAATAAAATGTGATAAATCAAATACATATTACTATATGCTAGGTAAATTTTATATTTAAAGATTTGTATGAAGTCGGTTCTATTTTTTTATTTCAAATTTTTATTTTTTTATTTTAAGTGACGGGTGGACATAAAAGGTGTAAAGGTGTAAAGTTCTCATAAACACAAACCAATCAAGCCGAAACACAAGATAGCTGCTGTAAATCGTTAAGGAATTCCCTCGACTGTCTTTCGGTTCCATCATCAGATCGAGTCCAGATCTTCATTAAATTTTAGTACATTAAAGCACTTAATCAAAAAGTTAACAAACGTACTAGTTGTCCCTACAATTTTCGGTGGTTGCCCTCGATTTCTCCTGGATCCCAGCATCAGATCCTGATACCCTGGATATGGGACCACCTCAGAAGTAACCTATTTCAAACAAAAAAAAAAATCAAAATCCATCCATAATTGGCGCTGCTATCGCGTAACATACATACAAAAAAAAAACAAAAAAAAACAGCGTACGAATTGAGAACCTCCTCCTTTTTTGAAGTCGGTGAAAAACAGATTTCTATCGTATTAAAGTTAATAGTTTTCGCAAAAACATCAATATGTTGCATGTGAGGTGCATTTTGAAAATTGTATGTTATTTAAATTCTGAATCTTTATTCACAGGAGTATGTCGAGGGCGGCGGCAGCGGTTCACCCCGAAGTGCGTCTCCAGGCGCGTTACCACAACACAATCTACACCTACAACAGAGGTATGAATATAATTAATTCGCCAGAACCGAGCGTTTAAAGATCGTTCCTCTGTTGAACTATAAAAACTTGGAACGACCTGCCCGCACACGTATTTCCCTCATCTTACAATCCCGGGTTCTTTATGAGGAGCGTGAAGAGGCACATCGCAGGGCCGCCAACTTGAGGACCATTGTAAGAAGCAATCGCTGGATGCGCCACGGCTTTCCTTCAGGCTGGTGGCGACGTCAATTTGGCGAGCTGAATATAGAAATAATACTCATGTTATGAATTGTTGTTCTTATGATAAAAGGAGAGAGAGATTGAGATATGAATAATGTTTCTTTAAACTCACACAGTCTTAGTATCTTTTTCCAGTCCGCTGCTGAACGCACACCTCTCTCAATGTTTACTAATATGCTCACACAATATTTTTGATGGGTACCTTGTAATACCGGGCTAGCCTAACTGACGTCACCGGGCATTAAATACAGGACAATATGAATATTAATTACTAGCTGTTGCCCGCGACTTCGTACGCGTGAAAATTATGTTATAATGCCAATTTGATTGTTCTCTGCTTAGCCCCTAGGATATGTAGCGTGATAATATAATAGCCTATTTGAAGACCCTACCCTAAGCTAATATTTGTACAAAATTTGAATCAAATCCATTAAGTACTTTTCGAGATCCTTCCGGACAAAGCAAAGCAAACAGACAAGCAGACAAACCGACAAAGAGACAAACAGACAAAAAAAATTCTAACTATATTTTTGGCTTCGGTATCTTATGTTGAACACGCAGCGAGTATTTTTTTAAAAATATTTCTTACAGTTTTCACTTTTCTATCATTTTATTATATGTATAGATGTATAGATTATGTAATCTTAATAAAAAATCCAACAGCCACGACTGAATTTACACAAATACGAATACAATCTCTGCAGTTCGAGAAATTTTAAGTTTACACTTTGAAGTGGTCTACTTTTTTTTACCTTTAATAACTCCCAAGGGAAAACGCGTTTATAAAGAAAACCGGCTAATTCCGAGTCGGATTCACGCATAGCACCTGCATAATCTATACAAATAAATAAAATTGGAGTGTCTGTTTGTAATATTAAAATAACCGCTTTCTACTACATGCATATGAATGTATATACGGTACACAGAAATATATATTTTTAAAATTTTTGTGTGTCTGTCTGTTTGTTCCGGCTAATCTCTGGAACGACTGGACCGATTTGGACGGGACTTTCACTGGCAGATAGCTTATTTTAGAAAAAATCTTTTATTTTAGAAAAAATGTCCAAAACAAAAAAAAAACTAAATAAACTGTTTTTTTTCATTACATTCCACGCGGACGAAGTCGCGGGCACAGCTAGTATTAAAATAAAATGCGGGCAGAGCAGCAGACGTCTACTAGTCTATACAACGTGAACTTTATCCTTTCCACCACAATGGAGATGAATAGTTTATTGTTTATCGATTTGCTATTATTGTCGTGGCCGTGTTTAAAGATTACCGCGATCAAAACGATTTATGTAGTTAATTGCGCGCTTTAAATTTAGTTTGTGTTAGTTTACAAAGGACTATCTAAGCCGCGCGGCTCCGCTCGCACTGTATCAGAACTTGATATAACCAGCCCGCCCATTCGAGTGTGTAGTTTTCTAGACCCACTTCGCGTATGAAGTAGTTCCACGGAATAAAATCTAAGGTGTTAATTAAAAACTAATAATTGCCAGCGAAGTGAAGTTTCCCGAACAAACTTTCATCTCATCCCCTATTTGACTGCCTCTGTGGCACAGTCGGTAGTCAGTACCGCCTGCGGCGCTGGAGGTCGTGGGTTCGATTCCCACCGGAGATAAATATTTGTGTGACCCATAAATGTTTGTCTCAAGAGTCTGGGTGTTTCTATGTATAATATGTATGTATTTAAAAAGTATATAAGTATTAATATCCGTGGTTTGATACCCATAACACAAGCAGATTATTCCTTGCTTACTTTGGGATCAGATTGCGTTGTGTGAAATGTCCGTGAAAAAAATAAATCTTTTCAACCGCTTTTTAGTGACAAATTGTAGCCCATGTCCTTTCTAAAGCTTTAGTCTTTTTTTTATCAGAAACTTTAATTTAATCAGAAACAGTTGAGTGTTTCGGGCATGATAGCGTTACAGACGTAGTTATTTTCATACTTATGTAGGGGTACTAGGCAACTGCTAGCTTTCGTGAAATTTTTGTTTTTATTGAATGAAACCAACACTATAGCATATTTTATTAGCAAGTTATTTGAAAGCATTGCGTTCATCACTTATTTCGTCAGATTCATTAGCGGCATTTAAACGAACTAGACTAAATAAGTTACGTTGTAATGTAACACTACCTTGTGAGATTTAGAATTCGACCCTTCCTTGTACTAATAATATCGTAATTATGTTAGTTTCATAAGTAAGGAGATTGTCAGATTGGTCGTGGGTTCGATTCCCACCGGAGACAAATATTTGTGTGACCCATAAATGTTTGTCTCAAGAGTCTGGGTGTTTCTATGTATAATATGTATGTATTTAAAAAGTATAATTAAGTATTAATACCCATAACACAAGCAGGTTATTCGTAGCTTACTTTGGGATCAGATAGCGTGTGTGAAATGTCCGTGACTACTTATTTATATTTATTTATTGTTCGCGAATAATTTACATCCTTGTGATAAGAGTACTAAAAGTCTCAATTGTAATCAGTTTTTTTACACTAAAGCATAAATTTGTAAACGTGTGGAAACTGAAGTGCCTCACTTCAATGGAGCTATCTATGCGGAGACTATTATGTAGATCTTTTACAACCTTACAAGTCTAAGGAACTAAATATGCCATCGAAATAAGATTTCTGGAACATAATTCATTTAAAAGCCTTCGAAACAGCTGAATTAATTTGATAAAACATATCTAAGAACCACGGCTAAAAATTTGCTTTCAAATTAATTATCCAATCGCGGGAATCAGTTACTCTGTGGTCATGGCGATTGCTGAACTACCAAAATATCCTATAAAATACTCGCGAATGCCAGTCAACGTGATAAATATCCAGAAAATCGTTACTAGTTCAATAGATTCAAGTAATACAAATATCAAGTAGGTACCTAATAGAAACTTTTTCATACAAAAAGTTGACTTATCCCTCTAGCTGTAAATACTTTTTTAAGCATACGGCCCCACCAGATTTACCGGTGGTCACCGCAGCCTATGGACGTTTGCAACACCAGAGGCGCCACAATCGCGCAGCCGACTCTTTAAAAACCTGCTAAGTCCCCTTTTGAAGAACCCCATACTGTAGGCGTTTGGGAAAACCGAAGCAGGGAGATCATTCCACAACCTAAGCGTACGCAGAAGAAAGCCTCTATTAGATCTCACCGTGCTATCTGATCCCAAAGTAAGCTAGGAATAACCTGCTTGTGTTATGGGCAGTGATGGGCAAAATGTAATTAGATTAACCGTTACAAATTACAATTACTTTGTAATGCTTAATTCAATTACTCTGTAACAGATTACTTGAGTAATTAATTACAATGAGTACTAGCTATAATTAATTACTGAGTAATGGAATTACACGTTAATTAATTACATTGTAACTAGTTTACTCATTAATTCAATTAACCAACTCTCATAATTAACATCTCTGTCCTAAGGATTCGTCACGGCCCAAGGGGTGGATCGATTTTGATGCGGTTTTTTGATCGTTAGTCAATGTATCCTTGATGGTTCTTGGCTATACATTTTGAAGACCATCAGCTTAATTCCTGAGTGATGAAGGGATTTCACTAAAATTCCCATACGCGAATTATGGTAAATGTGGTGATCTCTTACTTTTCAAGTGTTTTCACGACATGGTAACCAGCTACATACTTAATGCATTAAAATGTCTACAAATTACATGATAATTTGGCAATCCAGCATGGCGGCCGCGCCGTAATCACAAAATTTCATGATGGGTATCGTTTAATAAATTGTAAGATCTTTGTTACCATGTTTATAAGCAAATAAATCTATTCTATTCTATTCTATTCTTAAGGGGTTTTTTGGTATGCTGAGTACGAATCACGTGATAATTTTGCAATCCAACATGGCCGCCGCGCCGTAATCACAAAATTTCATGATGGGTATCGTTTAAGGGGTTTTTTGGTATGCTGAGTACTAATCACGTGATAATTTTGCATTCCAATATGGCCGCCGCGTCGTAATCACAAAATTTCATGATGGGTATCGTTTAAGGGGTTTTTTGGTATGCTGAGTACGAATCACGTGATAATTTTGCATTCCAATGAGGCCGCCGCGCCGTAATCACAAAATTTCATGACGGGTATCGTTTAAGGGGTTTTTTAGAATGCTGAGTACGAATCACGTACTAATTTTGCGATCTAACATGGCCGCCGCGCCTTAATCACAAAATTTCATGACGGGTATCGTTTAAGGGGTTTTTTGGTATGCTGAGTACGAATCACGTGATAATTTTGCAGTCCAACATGGCCGCCGCGCCGTAATCACAAAATTTCATGACGGGTATCGTTTAATGGGTCTTTTGGTATGCTGAGTACGAATCACGTGATAATTTTGCAATCCGACATGGCCACCGCGCCGTAATCACAAAATTTCATGACGGGTATCGTTTAAGGGGTTTTTTGGTATGCTGAGTACGAATCACGTGATAATTTTGCAATCCAGTATGACCTCCGCCGTGTAATCACAAAATTTCATTATGGGTTTCTTTTAAGGGTTTTTTGGTATGCTGAGTAAGAATCACGTACTAATTTTGCAATTCAATATGGCCAATATGCAATACAATATCCAATATCATTTTGGATTGAAAAATTATAATGTGATTGTACTCAGCATACCAAAACACCCCTCAAACGATACCCATCATGAAATTTTGTGATAACGGCGCGGCGGCCATATTGGATTGCAAAATTAGTACGTGAATCGTACTCAGCATACCAAAAAAACCCTTTAAACGATACACATCAATCACGTACTTATTTTGCAATCTAATATGGCCAATATGCAATACAATATCCAATATCATTTTGGATTGCAAAATTATAATGTGATTGTACTCAGCATACCAAAAAACCCCTCAAACGATACCCGTCTTGAAATTTTGTGATTACGGCGCGGCGGCCATATTGGATTGCAACATTAGTACGTGAATCGTACTCAGCATACAAAAAAACCCTTTAAACAATACACATCAATCACGTACTTATTTTGCAATCTAATATGGCCAATATGCAATACAATATCCAATATCATTTTGGATTGCAAAATTATAATGTGATTGTACTCAGCATACCAAAAAACCCCTCAAACGATACCCGTCTTGAAAATTTGTGATAACGGCGCGGCGGCCATATTGGATTGCAAAATTATCACGTGATTCGTACTATGCATACCAAAATACCCCTTATACGATACCCAACTTGAAATTTTACAACGGTGGTGCGGCGGCCATATTGGATTGCAAAATTAACCCGAAATTCGTACTCAGCGTACCAAAATACCCCTTATACGATACCCAACTTGAAATTTTACAACGGTGGTGCGGCGGCCATATTGGATTGCAAAATTAACCCGAAATTCGTACTCAGCATACCAAAATACCCCTTATACGATACCCAACGTGCTCTTTTACAACGGTGGCGCGGCGGCCATATTGGATTGCTAAATTAACCCGAAATTCGTACTCAGCATACCAAAATACCCCTTATACGATACCAAACATGAACTTTTACAACGGTGGCGCGGCGGCCATATTGGATTGCAAAATTAACCTGAAATTCGTACTCAGCATACCAAAATACCCCTTATACGATACCCAACATGAACTTTTACAACAGTGGCGCGGCGGCCATATTGGATTGCAAAATTAACCCGAAATTCGTACTCAGCATACCAAAATACCCCTTATACGATACCCAACATAATCTTTTACAACGGTGGCGCGGCGGCCATATTGAATTGCTAAATTAACCCGAAATTCGTACTCAGCATACCAAAATACCCCTTATACGATACCCAACATGAACTTTTACAACGGTGGCGCGGCGGCCATATTGGATTGCAAAATTAACCCAAAAATAGTACTCAGCATACCAAAATACCCCTTATACGATACCCAACATGAACTTTTACAACAGTGGCGCGGCGGCCATATTGGATTGCTAAATGAACCCGAAATTCGTACTCGGCGTACCAAAACACTCCATAAACGATACCCAACATGAAATTTTACAACGGTGGTGCGGCGGCCATATTGGAGTGCAAGAGTATTAAATTAGTGTGCACCATTTTAATTAATATTAATAAATTATAGGAAGCTGTCGCAAACGCGGCAGCCCTAAAATGTGTCCCGAACATGTTCGGGATTTTTTTCCCTTCCGCGTCTTGTCCCTTGTCCCCCTCACGATTGACCTGACTAGACGGCTTCGTCGGCCGACTGTATGATCTGCCGGCTGTGGTATTGATTTGCTTGAATGTATGATAATTACAAAGTAATGAATTACAAAGTAACTAAATATAAAGTAATCTAATTACTTTGCAACTAGTTACTAAGTAACTAATTAACCGGAACATCCAAAGTATTTAAATTACAAAGTAATTAATTACTGAGTAATTAGATTACATTGTAACTTAATTACATTGTAATTCAATTATTAATTGAATTACTTTTGTAATTAATTACGCCCATCACTGGTTATGGGTATCAGACCACGGATATTAATACTTATATACTTTTTAAATACATACATATAATACATAGAAACACCCAGACTTTTGTGACAATTACTATTAAAACATCAACTACATTATTTCAGTACATCATCTAACCCTTTTCACAATAGACAACGAATAAGACGTATATCGCTCTGCCGATTCTGAAATAAATTGCTCCTTAACAATAGATATTTTCATCAGATGCAAATTAGGGAGGGTTGATCGGACAATAAACCCTTTTCTCCCCTTACGTATCTATCGAGCATGTCCCACTAATATGACAAGTGATGCTCGATTCACGGAAATTGTGATGTAAAGTTATGTTAGCATTTTCTTTTTTGTGGTTTTTGGTGGATAATGTATTCTGCAATTTTTATCTAAGACATCCGACAGCACACACAGGTAGTCACATACCTAGTTCTGAGGATATCCTTCCGAGGGCATACCCGGGGCTCCCAACTGTTGGCTTTTAGGTAGGATACGTGTGGTTTTTAGTTGGTACTCGGTAGGAGTCCGGCATAGCATCCCTGTAAGATTTTGCTCACTTAAAAAAAATGCTTGACTCGTCTGACTGTTGTATGACTTGATAAAGACAATACTTTATTTCAAGGTCATTTCTTTTCATCTCTCAGTTCATTAGTCAACAGCTTTACTGGTTGTAGAGTGCCTTAGAAATAAAAGTTCATTTCGTTTACGTTATGATATCTGCCACAGCAATCAAGCTAATCTTTGAAGTCCTAGACCTCAATAGGTATAATTTTTTGATCATTTCGTACTAACTCTACATACATTTCCAGGTACGACTCGGCATCCCTAGAACAGTTGGGACGACATTACTGCGTGACGTCACCGCGGGGCGAGTACGCACCAGATGCATACGGATACCAACATTACCCCACTGCGTACGAGCCGCCCCATCAACCTGCGCCTTTTAAGGTAAGCATCATCATCATGGGACATCCTTCCGAGGGCTTACCGTAGGCAGCGTTAGGGCATGTGTGGTTTTAGTCGGTAAGAGTCGGCATTGCATCCATGAGAGATTATTATACTTAAAAAGAAGGAACGTTTTCCTATTGCAGATTTTATTTTTCTCTTTTCTTTTTCCGTCTATTTCAACCCTTCCAAACCTTTCATCAGGAAAAGAGGTCTAGTCAATCTCTATTGTATCACTCTAGCAAATTTCATGAGAAACTGTTGATTGATCACTTTATTATTAAGAGTCCATATGACGCCAAATAGACTATTACTTCGATCTAGATCTCAGGATTCGTGAGGTCTGCTGAATTAAAATTTGAACACAGACAACTTCAGTCTCAGTCAGATCTCGTATGTTATTAGTTGTTTTTATAATATAAAATATGTATAAGAAAGACAATAGTAAAATCTTCATTTGCACTAGAGCATTTTTTTTATATTGGTCATAGTTTTCTTATAATTAATTTATTTCGTTAAAAGCGCACAAAAACCGATCGCATCTCTCTCTTTCTTGCACGCTAAAATGTATATCTTCTTTCTTCTTTTAACAATTTGGCTTCTGGTAGGCTCTTAATAGAGATTTGTAACTGAATTGAATCATTGAATAGTATGAGATTCAATACCTTCGGGTCAAATTATTATCATTTTAAACTTCCCATACTTTTTGTAGCAGAACACAATGTTTTACGAATTATTTTGTACATAATAAAATGTCCACTAATTTCTTATATTCAGGACTCACAAAATGGACTAAGTTTAGGCAGTGCGGGGGGACAGTCAATGTATGGAGACGACGAAGAGCTACAGAAACAAATGGCTAACATGGCGTTAGGTAAGTTTTCTTAAATACTATACTCTGTAAAATATAGCTTGATCTCTGTGACAGTTCTCCAAACGTCAACAATAATAGACTTAATGTCAACGACATACAGCTTTTGTGGTTGAAATGCAGAGAGTGAAAACACAGAGGTGCAAACTGTAAATAACAACTTTATGCCTATGAAATAATAGTCAATTTTGTTTACGTTAATGTATATGAGTATAAGTAGCTTCTGTGCGGATTTACCGTACGTTCCAGTGGACAACGGATACGTATCCGTTGTCCACAGGAACTTGTTTCGTGAAAAAGTAGCCAATCACCTTTTCTAGATTTATTTCTGCTCTATTACAAATTTGGCCAAAATACGCTAATAATGAAGGTAAAATATGCAATTTATTATATAATAAATTATACATTGCATTCCATTTTACTGCTTCGTATGGCACATTAAGCTGTTGGTGCCGGTTGTCAGTAATACGGCAGGCGTTAAGCCAAGTTTAAGACTTTATGGGTGGCTCAAAAATTTCAATATCAGGTTGACACAACCTGCGCCTTTAAACATGGCAATAGGCTTACCACGACGCGCACGTGTCTCCTCATCTTACAGTCCAGGGTTCTTCAAGCACAGCGTGAAGAGGCACATCACAGGGCTGCCAATTTGTAAACCATTATGAGAAGTTTTAAGGACTGTGAGAGTGGCTTCCAATCGCTAGATGCGCCATGACTTTCCATCAGGCTGGTGACGACACTAAAGGGGAAATAAATGTACACGTATAATATGACTCTACCTATCCCTTTGTGTAAGGGCGTTACTATATTTATATGTTTATGCATTCGCTTCCAGTACACGGCGGCGTAGGTCGTGAAGAAACAGGCGGTCTGCAGTGGCGCGACCCCAACCTGCCCGAAGTGATCGGCTTCCTCAACTCGCCCTCGGACGTGGTGAAGGCCAACGCGGCCGCCTACCTGCAGCACCTCACCTACATGGACGACCCCAACAAGCAGAAGACCAGGAGTCTGGGTAAGGAGTTTGTTTGTTTCAGCGCCATCTAGCGAGGAGCGCCCTTATTTTACACATACTTATTTAGGCCATGTCAAAGTACGCCATCTAGTCCAAATTAAGCTGATAAAAACTTGTGCTGTGGGATCTAGACGACTGATAAACACACTTGTAACAACTCCGAAACAAAGGGAGGGAACCTCAGGGTGACTTAGATCGCAAAGAAACAGGCGGACTTCAATGGCGCGACCCCAACCTGTCCGAAGTGACCGGCTTCCTCAACTCGCCCTCGGACGTGGTGAAAGCCAAAACGCGGCTGCCTACCTGCAGCACCTCACTTATAAGGACGACCCCAACAAGCAGAAGACCAGGAGTCTGGGTGAGGGCTTGTTTGTTTCAGCGCCATCTAGTGAGAAGTTGCCGTTTTAGAATATGCTAGCGCACGAGTTTTCCTCCCCTTATAACTATAGGTTCTAAATAAAGAAGTTTTTGGCGAGAATGGAAGGGATAAATGTCACTTTCGTGTCCACCTACACCTCACCTATATGGACGACCCCAACAAACAGAAGACCAGGAGTCTGGGTGAGGGCTTGTTCATTTTAGCGCCATCTAGCCAAGGGCTGTCAGTTTAGAACATGCCTAGGTTCAGAATACAGAAGTTTTTGGCGGAAATGGAAGGGATAAATGTCACTTTCGTGTTCACCGGCGGAAATGGAAGGGAAAAATGTCACTTTCGTGTCCACCTACACCTCACCTATATGGACGACCCCAACAAACAGAAGACCAGGAGTCTGGGTGAGGATTTGTTTGTTACAGCGCCATCTAGCGAAGGACTGTCGGTTGTCTGAATAAAGGAGTTTTTGGCGGGAAATGAAAGGGGGTGAATTTCTTTTCCACCTGCAGCACCTCACATACATGAACGACCCCAACAAGCAGAAGATCAGGAGTCTGGCTGAAGGCTTGTTTGTTTCAGCGCCATCTAGCGAGGAGCTGCCGTATTTTAATGTAGCGGCGCATGTTGTGTTTCCTCACAGGTTTAGATTATAGGAGCTTTTGACGGAAAATGAAAGAGGGCGGATATTACTACGTTGAAAACGTGTTCTAAATACTTATTTTATTAACACTCCAAAAGTGATAATTTTATGTGTTTAAAAAAGGTCAATTCTGAAATATGAAAGATTCGAAATTATTGATAATTGATATAACGCCGCGAAACGCGACATTTCTTGTTAATTTTTGTTTTGCTCCAGTAAAGTTTCTATCACTTTGCTGCTGTGGAACTTTAATGAAACTTGGAGATGGATATGCTGCTATAAAAACATCTATGCTTAATTTGGACTAGAAGTCACAGTTTTAAAAATTGCTCCCAACTCATTTCTCGCCGGTTACTATAGTTGACTTTAATCATCAATTTTGTTACAGGCGGAATCCCCCCATTAGTGAGGCTAGTGTCGCATGAAAACCCGGAGGTGTGTCGCAACGCGTGTGGCGCACTACGCAACTTGTCGTACGGGCGACAAAACGACGAGAACAAGCGCGCCATACGGGATGCGGGCGGCATTCCCGCGCTAATGGCGCTCTTGTGTCGCGCTACTGACTTGGAGGTCAGTTGATGAGTAGATTGACTGTAGTTTTGGACCCTAGCTAGCTTCATAGTGTAGATGCAACCAGAATTGTGTCGCAATGTGTGTGACGTTCTACGCAACTTGTCGTACGGGCGACAGAACGACGAGAACAAGCGCGCCATACGGGACGCGGGCGGCATTCCCGCGCTAATGGCGCTCTTGTGTCGCGCTACCGACTTGGAAGTGAGTTGATGAGTAGATTGACTGTAGTTTTGGACCCTAGCTAGCTTCATAGTGTAGATGCAACCAGAATTGTGTCGCAATGTGTGTGACGCTCTACGCAACTTGTCGTACGGGCGACAGAACGACGAGAACAAGCGCGCCATACGGGACGCGGGCGGCATTCCCGCGCTAATGGCGCTCTTGTGTCGCGCTACCGACTTCGAAGTAAGTAAATAGGTAGATTAACCGTAGATTTTCCGTAGTTTGATCTGGTGTAAACGTTACTGAATTTTTCTGGGTCCAAGTGAACCTCACTCAAATCAAAACACACGAGCAAGACAACAGATTCCCGAGTTCTGAAGCGAGGTTGCAGAGGGAAACATAGTAAAAATAGGTTTTAGAAAAGTGCATGTTTCTTTCTTACACATCTACGTGTGACCATCAAATTTAACGGTGGCTTAGAAACTGTTTCACTCTAGCTCACAAACTAGGTATGAACTAGTCTCTCAAGAGACGTTCTATTCTATTAGATTTTCTTCCTAAGCCGGACGGATCGTCAGACCATTGGCCAGCCTTGATAAGATTGGACCTGCTTCGTTTTTTTTCAATGAATTGTAGAGATATAAAATTACCCTTATTTCCCCCTATTATTAGTTTTATTATTTTTAAAATAAATGTAACTACTACTCACATATTATTCACAGGTAAAGGAGCTAGTGACAGGCGTAATCTGGAACATGTCGTCGTGTGAAGATCTGAAACAGTCGATAATAGACGACGCGGCGCAAGTGATAGTCAATAAAGTGATCATCCCTCATTCTGGATGGCATCCCACTAACCCTGGAGACACGTATTGGTCTAATAGTGAGTTGATTATTTATATGCTGATAGTTTTTTCTTTGTTTGAGGAGGTTTGCTCGCATTCCCGTGGATATTATTTGCTTTTTCTTGTCAAAAAGTAGTCTTAGCATGTACTCCGGGCCGAATACTATTCCCGTGCTTGTTCCAAGAGATTTTGTCGTGTAGATATCTGCCGACTTAATGTTGATAAACAAACGTACCTACTTGTATTTATAATGTGTGGATAGCTGCCTTAGTGGTTCAAATGCAGAGTGAAAACACAGAGGTCCGAATCGAAAATAACTACTTTATGCCTTAGAATTAAAAGTTTAATTTGTTTACGTTGATACACAAAGTCAATCACATAGATCAAGCTGTATCTATTCACTGACTGAACTATTTTACAATAGCAATAGCAAAAGGGCAGTTTCACACGCTCCTATGAGTCCGATGCAGACATTCTTCTCCTTACATATAACTTTCTCTAGCTCTTTGTCTTAGTTGACGTAAACGAAGTTGCGAGGGTAGTTCTAACATAAATCTCGTGTTTAGAATCTTTAACTGACAAGCCACTTATCCTACACAGTATTCCGCAACGCCTCTGGCGTACTACGAAACGCGTCATCAGCGGGTGAATACGCACGAAGACGCCTGCGCTGCCTGACGGGACTGACGGAGGCGTTACTGCACGCCGTACGCGCCGCGCTACAGGTCAACGCCATCGGCACCAAGATCGTTGAGAACTGCGTCTGTGTGCTACGGAACCTTTCCTACAGGTACCTATATCACATCAGCCTATGGCAGGTCACTGCTGGACGTAGACCTCCCAACTTACGCCACGATTCAAGGTCCTGTGCCTTTCGCGTCCAGTCCCTGCAATCTTTTCTATGTCGACCGTCCATCTGACTGTGGAAGTTCGGCATTACGTTGGCAGAGACCTCAATAGGGCTCTTTCGGATACAAGGGACTATGCCAATTCAATCAAATCAGCCTATTGCAGTCCACTGCTGGACATAGGCAACTCCCAGTTCACGCTACGGTACGCGGTCCTGCGCCTTCCGCATCCAGTCCCAGCCTGCAACCTTGACCAGGTCGTCGGTCCATCTGGCGGGTGGACGTCCTACCCTACGTTTACCGAGTCGCGATTTCCACTTCAAAACTCCTATGCTCCATAGCGCATCGGTTCTTCTACAGATGTGGCCAGCCCATTGCCACTTTCATGTGCTTATTCTGCGAACTACGGTACTGCTTTAGTTGTGTTACTCATCATACTGCATAATAATATTGACTTTTCAATCACTGTTTCTATGATACGCGCTTGAGTGACATCAGATTCACCACAAAATTGCTTGTATTTCATGATTTAACTTATCTATTTGGTTGCAGATGTCAAGAAATCGAAGACCCATTGTACGACACGAGGGCGCCACCGACGCAATCTGCTGGCCAGGCCAGGATACAAGCGAGCGCTTCGAAAGGTAAAAACAATAACTGAATTTATCAAGTTACTAGGCAGAGCCCGCGTAGAATTTTGTTTCCTTTCGCGCATCCCATGGGACCGTGTTCTGGGGACAAAAAGCAGTTTGTGTTACTCCAGATTCCAAAATATAATATATCCCCGTATCGCTCGATTCGTTCAGCTATTGCAGCGTGAAAGAGTCACAAAAAAACATCCATTGATAATTACAAACTTAGCATTTATAACATTATTAAGAATATTAATCTAACATACAAATTATTAAATGTACCGTTTTTTAAAGTGATTTTGAATTTATGAAAGGGTAAACCGCTTCGTTACATAACGCTTTAGAGTGCCCGTCTGTCTGACTTCCCTTCCTCTCTCGCATACGGCGTCGGCAGACAGGCTCCTCCTCTCTTACTCAAACCGACAACACTACTTCAACGTAGATTAGTTTAAGTTATCAGTTTCTTCGGGCATTCCGAAATGTTCGAAAGCTTAGTTTTATTATAGAAAACTAGATGATGCTCGTGGCTCCGCCCGCGTGAAATTCGGTACCCGTTCCCGCTTCTCGTGGGAACATTTTCCCGGGACGAAAAGTAGCCTATGTGTTATGTCAGACTATATGCTATTTCTGTACCAAATTTTAGCCTAATCCGTTCAGCCGTTAGAGTGCGATTGAGTAACAAACATCCAAACAGCTTCACATTTATAATATTAGTTGGAGTAGGCACTGCATATAGAAAATCACGAATTAATACAAAAGTTTATTCCCAGGAGAGAATCTCGGCTGCTTCGGCGGCAGTAAAAAGAAGAAGGAAGGTGCATCGTCTTCAAACTCCACCTCACCGCTCGGCAAGAGTGAACCGGAACCGCAGCCATTAGGCGATACCGGCGGAACCCAGCTGGGGTATTCCGTACCTAAAGGGACTGAGATGTTATGGTCTCCGGAGGTTAGTATAAAGCTAAAATAGTATTTCTTATAGTCAAAGATAATATAATAGTATTGTCATTATAGTTGACGGACGTGTGGACGGAACATTTGCTTAGCATTATTGGTCACACGCACACATTCAAGCTGGAGTTTTCGCCCTGTGGTATAGGTCTACAGCTCGCAGAGTAAGGCCTTTAAAATGGTAATGGGCTCGCCACTACAGTAGAAAATCCGATGAAGCAAATGAGTTCTGGTGTGGAGACCGCGGCCCTGCAAATGTAAGGGTGTTATTAGACCAATCGATCGATCGTCGACGGCATCGATCGATGGCAGAATGGTTTAGTCGACGTCGATCGATAATTTTTATCACACTAATCAATCGATCGTCGATCGACGGCATCGATCGATGGCAGAATGATTTAGTCGACGTCGATCGATTGTTTCTATCACATCAATTTAGTCGCGCGCCGCACACTGGGGCAGCGTCATATAGGGACATGATATAAATTCAATTTTGAAAAGTGGGTATTTGATAAAACTAATGATGTTATGGTAAACTTGACTATTGAGTGCATTCATTACTACCCTTTATAACAAAATATCAAATTATTTAGTACCAACAAATTGCACTCGAAGTAAGACGTAAAAGGAATTAAGAATATTGCAAATATTTTCAATAATTTATTTATAGTGGATCGCGAAACGAATTAATTATGTCTAATATGGAGCACAGTGATAATGGTATGTAGAATATATTGCACTATTAAAACGTTAATATTAAAACCCTACATAGGCTGTATGAATAACTACTATATTTACACTATTTTTATATGTTTTTTATATTTCTGCAATGAGTTCCTAATATATTTTACTAGTATATAATAGGGTAACTACTGTTTAATATAATAGTACAATAAAAAGTAGGGAACTCATTGCAGAAATGTAAAAAATATATAAAAATAGTGTAAATATTGTTTTTTTTATACAGCCTATGTAGGGTTTAAATATTAACGTTTTAATAGTGCAATATATTATACATACCATTATCACTATGCTCCATATTAGACATAATTAAATCGTTTCGCGATCCACTATAAATAAATTATTGAAAGTATGCAATATTCTTAGTTCCTTTTACGTCTTACTTCGAGTGCAATTTGTTGGTACTAAATACATTGATATTTTGTTATAAAGGGTAGTAATGAATGCAGTCAATAGTCGAGTTTATCATAACACCATTAGTTTTATCAATTACCCACTTTTCAAAATTGAATTTATATCATTTTCCTATATGACGCTGCCCCAATGTGCGCCGTCACGTCGTCAACGTCGACTGATGTCATCAACCGGTAATCGATCGATGGGCTGGTCGAACAGTATCCGTCGATCAATTAAAGCTATTACACCAGTCGATCGTAGCTGACGATCGACGTAGATCGATGCTGTCGATCGACGATCGATCGATTAGTCTAATAACACCCTAAGGTAGAGCGATCCCTCGCCAGATGGACAAACGACCTTGAAAAAGTCGCAAGGAGTGGTTGGATACGTTTAGTGCAGGACCGTGAGTTGTGGAGTAAATTGAAAGAGGCCTACGTCCAGAAGTGGACTGCCATAAGCCAAGTTAAAGGCGTTTTGGGTGGCTTGATAATTTCCCACTGACCGCGTGGTCCGACTGCTTCGTCCGACTGATCGGAAGACGTGGTTGTAGCCACAACCTGCACCTATTGACTTCAAAACGACAATAGACTCATAATAAACAATGATATCTTTTTATACCCATAATTTGACGAAGAAGCATACGATCAACTTAGTCATAAGTGTTAACTATAAGCCTATAGAAAGGTTTGATTATTTACAGTCGCACTACCGATTATACTCCGTTATGGGTGGCTTGATAATTTCATCAGCTTGTAGCCACAACTTGCACCTATTTACTTCAAAACGACTCATTTCTTTTTATACCCCTAACTAGTTTGGGAGTCACGGGACATCCTTCCTGAGGGCTTACCCGGGGCTCTCAACCATAGGCTGTTGGGCGTTACGTGAGGTTTTTTAGTCGGTAAGAGTCCGGCATAGCATCCTACGAGGATTTTCCCTCACATTAAAAAAATAAAAAATAAAAATACCCCTAACTAGAGGACGTCACGCGGTTTTACCCGCGTAGTTCCCGTTCTCGTAGGAATACGGTAATAAAATATAGCCTATGTTCACCGCAAAGAGTGTAGCTTTCCAACAGTGAAAGAATTTTTCAAATCGGTCCAGTAGTTCCGGAGCCTATTCGTTACAAACAAACAAACAAACAATAAAACAAATCTTTCCTCTTTATAATCTATATATATAAAACCAAGAACTGACTGACTGACGATCAACGCACAGCCTAAACCGCTGGGTCCAGAACCATGAAATTTCGCACAAATGCTCCTTATGTCACGTAGGCGAGCAATAAGAAGGGATTTTTGGAAATTCAACTCCTAAGGGGGTAAACAAGGGTTGCAAAGTTTGTATGGGACAACGTGATTCCTTGGTCCGATCTTCTTCAAATTTGGCATACAACATCTTTAACTGAATTGATAGGAGACGTGTTTTCTATTTTATTGAAATTTGTCTTTTATCATGGTTAAAATGGGATAGAAAAAATTTTTGGGGGGAATTGCCCCAAAGTTCATATTAGTACTTCTTAGTCGGCACTTTTTAATTTTTTTTTGACATATGTTTGACAGCTCAATACGAGTTTTTAAAAAAATGGTGTCAATTTATGTTAAATGTCAAAAAATCAAATAATTTTATTCAAACTGCTAAATTTATTGATTGCCCTTCAGTATGCGGAATTGCCTTCATATTTTGTATGTCAGAAATACATTTGTGAGAAGGAAAGCCTGTACATGACTGGCTAGGAATTATGAAAGAACAAATTCTAGGTATGGTGTGCACGGTTCATCCGAATAACACGAGAGTATTTATAACAACCTTCGCTTACTTTCTTATTTTATACGGTGAGAATACAAACGACCAGAGGCGTTAAAGATGAACATTTAGCGGATGAAAGTACGGGTTGCCTCAGCCTCAAAAGTCTGAAGACCTACATAATCCAGAAATACTAAAAATAAAGAAGTTAAGATAACAACTCCTAATCAATTGCAGAGAATCCTCTTTATACCAATTAACAAAGACATTAGGTATTATTTTTTGCAAAAATATAGATTTACTCTCAATGCGTAACGTATGTTTTTTATTTATTTAGTCAGAATTATATCTATACATATAAAAACAGTACTGTAAAGTGCCAGCGGGCTGGCCACAGAAGACGACAGACGATGGCAGATGGATCAAACGAGTTCTAAAGCGGGCATCGCGACTTGGTCCACCCGCCAGATGGATCGAGGATCTAGAAGAGGTCGCAGGCTGGATGCGAAAGGCGCAGGACGTAAATTAGGAGGCCTATGTCCAGGAGCGTACATGCTGATTTGATTTATATAAAAACAAAAACTGACTTAAAGTCTGATCGAGTTCTAGAACCTTGAAATTAGATTAATGGCATAGGTGCGTAGAAAGAAACGATTTTTATGGTTCGTACCCTTAAACGGGGTCCTGTTTATTCACGAGACTTCGGTGTCCGTTTGTCTGTCTATCTGTCCGAAATGAAGCTGTATCTCAGGAATCGTGATAGCTAGAGAGCTGAAATTTTCAGATGATATGATACCTAGAGAGCTGAAATTTTCAGATGATATATTCTGTAGCCACTATGACAACAAATACTAACGTCAGAAAAGGGTGGGGGGTGGGGGGTATTATGGGGATTATTTTTTGGTATGGAACCTTCTGTGCGCGAGTCCGCTTCGCACTTGTCCGATTTTTATACTACTAAGATGGCAGAGAAGCTTACGGTCCACCTGATAGTTGGTTACTGTAGCGGACTAATTCGCATATTGAACGTTTGCAACACCAGAGGCGCTGCTGCATTTCAACCCATATTTCCCTTGGCACTACCGCTTGGCACCCAGTAGAGTCACGGGAAAGTAAATTATCCCGTAACCCTACTGATAGTGCTTCGAATTAGGTTCGTTTAAAATAACCATTATAATGAAAATCAAATTAGTGCCAAAATAATACAACGGGAGTATGTACACGCGACAGAAAACCACGCGAAAAGAATAGAAGTGACGGGGAACCTTTCTATTTCTTTCTCTCTTACGCAAACGAAGTTGCGCGGGTCAGCTAGTCTAATATATAAAATTCTCGTGTCACAGTTTTCGTTGCCATACTCCTCCGAAACGGCTTGACGGATTCTCATGAAATTTTGTGGGCATAATGAGTAGGTCTGAGAATCGGCCAACAGCTATTTTTCATACCCCTGTGACCGGGAATAACATTCCACGCGGGCGGAGCCGCGAGCATCAGCTAGTATTAGTATAGATGTGACAGAAAAGCATCTACCAACTTGATCAAAAGTGGTTACTATAAGCCTATATGAAGGTTTGATTATTTAGGCTACGTCCGCACAGGCAGGCGGCTTGCTTGGTGCCTAGAGCCTAGTGGCTTGCATCCTGGCGACTTGCTAGGTTACACGGTGGCCGCACTGAAAGGTGGTTTGCGTGGAGGGTCGCTAGGTGCCTTGGTCATTTGCTTGTCGGCATGTTGACAAGATGTCCCTTTCAAAATTAGCTCTATATTGGGTTCATACATATGATCACGCCTTTTATCCACAAAGGAGTGTCCAGAGGCATATTAGATGCCCACATTTCACCTTTGAGATTTTGTACTTTTGAGATTTTTTTTGAGATTTTTGATTTTGTTTGAGTAACACTATGTAGGCTTAGGTTCTCTCTCTCATAGTCATATTGGCACCGACTTCAGTATTATATTTAATGATATCTGATAAATCAGAATATACTAACTTTGTGCTAAGTAAATTTTATTTTTCAGTTTTTGGTTTTGTTTGAAGTCGGTTTCTTTTTTGTTAATTTTTTTTAAATAGGTACTATTAATATTATTAGTGATATATATTAATAGAGTACCTAGATAAATAACTAGTTTTATTTTCCTCATATTTGCAATGAAACGTAGAGTGTTTAACACGGATAAAAGAATCAATTCCGATTCGGACTATAGCGTCTAAATACCTCGGGAATTGATTCATTCAACCCTCGGTTATCATCCGCAATCAAAATGCCTCGCGCCTGGCGACAAAAAACCAACATGTTTGTTTACTTGGATACACGCTAAGCTACTCACTAGGCGCCAAGCGCGCAGTGCGGCCGGTCGCGAACATTCAAGTATGTTCGTTTTACTAAGCGACTCGCTAGGTGACTCGCTAGCCTCTAGGCGCCAAGCAAGCCGCCTGCCTGTGCGGACGTAACCTTACAGTCGAGCTACCGATCCTACTCCTTAAAGAACAAGCAAGTAAGCAGGCAAAACATACAGGTGAAACTAATAAAAGCGTTATAAAAAAAAGCCTTCAAAATATGAAGCGCTCGTGGCCCCGCGGACTCAGTGTTTTGTAAACGATCACTGCAGTAAGCAACTTTCACTATGGCCGGTCCATGGATGGGTGACCATCCATGTGATCACTTTGTGACATTTATTTGAGCGTTTCCGTGCTTCGGAAGGCACGTTAAGCCGTTGGTCCCGGTTGCCAGTAAAATGGCAGTCGTTAAGCCAAGTTGAAGGCTTTATTTCAACAGCAGGCAGTCTCAACCTGCGCCTGTCCATTTAAACACGGCAATACGGCTCACAACGTATTACGTGGGACAAATTATAAAAAGGTGAAATGTGGGTATATAATATGCCTCTGCCTACCCCTTCGGGGATAAAGGCGTGATGATGAACCTTCAAAATACTTATTTGCATTTACAGGTAGTACCTCTCTACATGGCGTTACTTCAGACGTGTTCGAACCCGGAGACGTTGGAAGCGGCGGCCGGCGCGCTACAGAACTTGGCCGCCTGCTACTGGCAGCCTTCCATCGATATTAGAGCTGCTGTTAGGAAAGAAAAAGGTATGTAGGTTTGCTGTGTCAGAATAACGTTTATTTGAGACTAATGCCAGTTTTAAAGACCATTTTTTTTTGAATGAAAATTATAAAATACGAGTTGGGCGTATTTGTACTAAAAAAAACCGGCTAAGTGCGAGTCGGACTCGCCCATGAAGGGTTCCGTAGCAGCAAGTAACATAGCATAAAGGTTCTTGTAGTTCGTTGTAACTTTGATTGATGTTTTAACACCATCGCTGTAGTAGTGATTTTTCTATGCGATAATTGCAGTTTATGACGTTTTAAAAAAAACTACTTTCTAGATCTCGTTGAAACCAATTTTCGTTGGTAGTTTTCATAGCCATGTACATTATATATTTTTTTAGAGTTATTATCCTCTTAGTTCAGAAGTTCCAAATTTTATGCTTTTTTTTTTAGTTTTATGTAAAAATCTTAATGCGGTTCATAGAATACATCTACTTACCAAGTTCTAATGGCAAAGGTCTTATAGTTTCGGAGAAAAATGGCTGTGACATACGGACGGACAGACAGACACACATGACGAATCTATAAGGATTCCGTTTTTTGTCATTCGGCTACGGAACCCTAAAAACAGAAAAACTATTCCAATGACGTCCGATTATGTTTATCGAGACCTCGTAACTGTTACCGGTTCGAACTGTTCGAGGACTAGATGTCAATTTCAATTCCCTCTACATGGCACTACTCCAAACATGTTTGAAACGTTAGAGGCGGCGTAACTCCGGAACGGTTTGATCGATCCGGGAACTTGATACGACATAATATTATTCGGATATATTCGGATCACTAGGAATTGGTCAACCGAATGCCGAATGTCGCTGGGGGTCATTCGACAAATTGTGTTTGTACAACAGTCAATAACTAGATTATCTTATTTAATATGTAATTTTTTTATTTATTGTAATTGTAGTGATTTCATTGACATTGTGAATTATAATGAAATTGAAATTTTAAAAAGCCTTATACTCAGCTAGTCCTCTTTTCTCTAATTTAATATCAATTTTCCTTCCAGGTTTACCAATCCTAGTGGAACTCTTACGCATGGAGGTGGACAGAGTAGTATGCGCGGTCGCCACGGCGTTACGGAACTTGGCCATCGACCAACGGAATAAAGAACTCATCGGGAAGTACGCTATGAGAGACCTGGTGCAGAAACTGCCTAGCGGGAACCATCAGCATGATCAGGTTGGGAAGATACGAAATTATATAATTTCTATAGTTACCTAGTTTTAGTTTTTGTAGGAAATCGATTCGGTAAAATCACGCAACGAAACGACGATCTCTCCTAAGGAATTCTGAAGTAAAATTGCCATTCGTATTTTTTTCTGGGATTGATACATTTTAGGGTTCCGTACCCTAAGGGTAAAAACCTTATTACTGAGATTACGCTCCGTCTGTCTGTAAGGAGACTGTATCTCATGAACAGTGAACACTAAAGAGCTGAAGTTTTCACAGATATTTCTGTTTGATTATGTATTTCTGTAGCCGATTTATCAACAAATAATAAAAACTGAAAAATAATATTTAAGGGGGCTACCATAAAACCAATGTAATTTATAAGCTGTTTCTTGGCACAGAACCGTCCGTGCGCGAGTCCCGACTCGTACTTGGGCGAATTTCTGTTCTAATTGGGCTGGGCTAGACAATTTAACAGATAAATAGGTAGTTTGTTTTTTTTTTTCATTTGTTTTTGATCGAGGGGGACGAACGGGGGACGAATGGCACTTAATCGAAGAACATATTCCCATTCGTCCCCTCTTGAATTAGAAGGGGGACGATCGGGGACTGATTAAATATTATTTTTGAATTCCCGTTCGTCCGACTCGGGGGGACGAAGTCGAGGGGACGAACGGGAATACACGGTTTATTAAGATCTTAACGAATATACAGCGAAGAGTTCATCGATCATTATTATACTACTTCCTTCGGCTCTTTATATCTATTTTGAACAAACTATTTTCTCAATAAATTACTAACTTGATTCTCTCACTCGCAGGGAACATCAGACGACACGATAGCAGCCGTACTGGCAACATTGAACGAGGTTATAAAGAAAAGCGGCGAATTTTCCCGGTCGCTTCTAGAGGCGGGCGGAGTGGAGAGGTTGCTTAACCTGACGAAGCAACGACATCGTCATACACCGAGGGTGCTGAAGTTTGCAGGTCAGGACATTTTGTTGTACTCATGGATGCTCTGCCGGCCAAAACCACACATTGTCCTATAATCTGCATACGGCCGGGAAACTATTTTTTTATACCACTAAGGTGGTAGACAAGCATACGGCCTACCAGAAGAACTGGTGATTACCGTAGCTTACAGACGTTTGCAACACCGGAGGCGCAACACTCGCGCTGCCGACCCTTGCAAAAAAATTGCTCTTAGAAGGTGACTGTTGTTGAAAAATCAATTTCTGGAAAATCGAGACAGAGAGATCATTCCACAATCAAAGCGTGCGTGGAAGAAAGCCTCGATCTGATCTTACCTTGCTTGAACCCTTCGGACTATTACCACAGGGCGGAAACTCCATACAAAAATGTTCGTTTTCACCCACACTAATATACACGTAATGTAATGCTTGTATGATGTACGGATTGAGTATTGGAATAAAACACTAGCTTGGTTGAAACAAGACTGCTTTATTGCATGAATTGCATTCGGTTTTATAGATACACTAGCTGACCCCGCGCAACTTTGTTTGCGTGATAAATAAAGAACCGCTCGACCGATTTTGTGCAAACTTCACATAAACCATCTACTAAATAGTCCCAACAAACCCTAAACATTTGGTTTGGATTGGTGAGCCCGTTCTTGAGTTATAAAATTACAACGAAAAGTGGCATTGATTTTTATATATATAGATTGGTTACACATTAAATATAGGAGTAGCTAAAATAACACATCACATCACACCTCCCTTTTAAAAAAAAATTAAAATAAAATGAGTATACAATTTATTTTATTTTCATAGATAATGTTATGATGAGTAACTGCATAATTGATAATAAAACTATTAGATATAGATACCTACTCTAAATTATATAATCTGATACATGTGACATTAAGATAAGCGACGCACCGTAGTAATGGTGTACAGTTTCATAACAAGTCATATAATTATAATCAAGCATTTAAGGCTACTTACAATGATTTCATTACAAACATATCGCCCCTATATCCTCGATGGGATAGGTAGAGGTGCATTGCACACACACTTTATATGTATAAGTACGGTACATTACAATTAGACAAAGGCATTGAAGTGAAGGTATAAAATTCATCCGTTAGGTATAAACAATTTTGTACGGTTTTTATGTACAATGTCTATTTTACCGTCTTTTAATATTTCGACATTTGGTGAATTATCTTTTGTAACTAAAAAAGGTCCTGAATATATGCTTGATAATTTATTACCATTTTCATTACGGATCAAAATATAATCACCTGTTTGGTACAGAATAGGCTTACAAATTTTATCATATTTTTCTTTACGTGCTAATTTTGAAGAAATTAAATTTTCTCGGGCTTCGTTTAAAGCGGCTTGTAAACGATATTTTAGTTCTAAAGGATAGCTGTCGTGATTGTAAAGAGGTTCAACTGTTTTAGTTAGATTACTGGGTAAATTACATTTTTTGCCAAAGACCAGTTCGAAAGGTGTAAATTTGGTTTCGGTGTGAATTGTTGTATTATAGCTAAAAGACCAGTAAGGTAGCCAAGTGCTCCAAGATTCAGGATGGTTATCTGTGTATATACGTAGAAAGGCACCCAAATTTTTATGTGAATTTTCGAGTGCACCTATGCTCTCGTGATGATAGGCAGTAGAATTTATTTTATTTATATTAAGGAGTTTACATACCTCTTGCATTGTTGCTGACATGAACTCAGCTCCTCGGTCGGTGGCTATTTCTCTGGGTATTCCATAACGTAATATAAAGTTACTTACAAAACTACTGGCTATTTCAGGACTACTTTTGGTAATTAATGGGTAGCATTCTACATATTTGGTTAATTCACATTGTAGCGTCAGAATGTACGAAAAATTATGATTATCCTTATCTAAAGGCCCTACAACATCTAAATATAGTTTTTCAAAGGCAGAATTAGCTGTACTTGTAATTATCATTGGTTCTTTAATATGCACTGAGTGTTTTTGTTTTTGACACTTTTCACATCTATTAACAAATTTAATGACGTCGCGTTCAAGGCCTGCCCAGAAATAATATTTTTTAATGTTATTGACCATTCTTCTGATACCGGCATGACCGCTTGTAGGTAACAGATGGAAGTCATTGAGGATAACTCTTTGTTCATCTTTATCATCTATTCTTTCCACATCTTTTAAAATACACAACCGCGGTCCGGTCCAACACGACAAGTTCTTTATATTTTGTGCTAGTGTGTCAATAAAAGTACCGTTTATCTTATTCTTGATAAAATATATTTCATTTATATGTAACTTCTTACAAAACGTTGCCAGCTCTCTCGCAAATGCGTCTGGGGCTATATGCGATCGAGTAGAGGGCTTAATGTATATTACCATATCGCTCGGTACGTAAAATAATGATTCACTACTATTCTCAACCTTATATTTGTTTCTAATTTTATTTATTTGTTTGTTGTTACTTAACCTTAGTTCTATGGACATCTTTGGCTTGCTATGAGTTTCAACGACCGTCGGCTGAGCGGACAGACTCGGGTCGGAATCGTCGTTAGAAGCTACAACATCCGAAGTGTCCTGTTTACCTTCTAATATTCTTTTTTGGGCACGCGTCATTACATTCATCGTATTTTCATGCATGTCTTTCAAGTCCTTACATGTTAGGATAATCCGAGAAAGTGCGTCTGCAGCTGCATTGTCCGGGCCTTTAATATATTCCACCCGAAAATCGTATTCCTCTAATAACATTCTAAATTTTAATAACCTACTTGAAGGCTCCCTTATATTAAATAAGTAAACTAGTGGCTTATGGTCGGTCAATATTTTAAATTTGCGACCATAAAGGTAAGGCCTGAAATGTTTTACAGCCCAGACAATGGCTAGTAATTCTTTTTCAATTGTCGGATAGTGTACTTCCGCTTTATTTAAGACTCTACTAGCATAAGCTACTGGTTTGCAATTTTGGTTAGCTAAAATAGCTCCTATTGCTAAACCTGATGCGTCTGTTTGAAGAACGAACTCATTGTCGTTTGAAAAATTAGGATAGTCTAGTATAGGTGGAGAAATTAATTTTTCTTTTAACAAATCAAATGATTTTTGGCAGTTTTCAGACCATATAAATTCAATATTTTTCCTGGACAAATAGTTTAAAGGATATGTTCGTATTGGAACGACAGTCCTCGATGATCTCTTTTGTAATACATTGTTATTGTTCATGCATCATTTGGAGTCAACACTGTCTTAATATGGTACTATATTGAATTACACGCGCGAGGTTGGTTCTACTGGCAGGGTCGCCATATGATGTACGGATTGAGTATTGGAATAAAACACTAGCTTGGTTGAAACAAGACTGCTTTATTGCATGAATTGCATTCGGTTTTATAGATACATTGGTTACACATTAAATATAGGAGTAGCTAAAATAACACGTCACACTTGAATCAAGCTTGAATGTGTGTGTGAGTATACTAGGGACACTAGCTATGGAAACAAAATAATAAGGAACAGAACGCAATCTCATGTATGTAGGTAGGTACATTTCTTTCAAATCTACCCTCGACTAAGCACAAATTAAACCAAAGCAATAGCACAAAGTACGTAGGTAGTAATACGTAATGCAACGCAGTGACACTCTCTCAAGTACTGACACGGGAATCGACACATTAACTTTGGTGGGGGGATGGGGAAGCTTACTCGGTGGGAGGCAGGGAGTTGCCGATCTGTATGTAATACTATTATATTATCTTTGCTATTACCGTCCATTGTAGACTACAGGCAAAACAAAATTGCCACGTGTGCCAGTTTATAAGACGGTTAAATTACTATAAGAAATGCTTCTTAGCCTTATACTGTTAATATGACTGTGTTATATGTATGATTATCTCTTGCAAATGGTGCTTCTCTGGAGATCCTAGAGAGAAAGACAATTCGAAATGAAACCCTGTACCAATTCGTCTGACACCTTCTCAAAATGAACTACTACGATAGGCTGCGCCAGTGTCAGTTACATGAATGAAGTAGTGCATTATTTAAACTGAAATTAGTACGCGTGTTGTATCTTGCTAACGGTGGCGACGGGAAAGAGTACAAAATGTCGTCAACCCAATCCATCCCGAGGGTGTCGTAAGAAGCGACCAAGGGAACACTCTTGCAAACGATCCATTGCGTAGAGAAGGAAAACTCGAAGTGAAACCCGATTGTCAGTAAAATGACAATCGTTAAGCCAAGTTGAAGGTCTTATGGGCGGCTTAAAAAAAAAACAACTTTGGGTCGTCACGACCTGTCTGTATCAACACGGCAATAGGCTCACCTCACCACCTATCAAATGGGACATAAAACTATAAGATGAAATATATATATAGCCTCTGCCTACCCCTTAGTCGTTAAGAGAGCTCTACTGCAGACAGATTTTGGGTATTTTGTATCTCAGAATTTCGCAATACTGATTTGATTGTGTATGCTAATATAATATTTCCTATCAACAGGCCAAGTACTAATGACGATGTGGTCTCACGCGGAACTACGGGAAGTGTACCGCAAACATGGCTGGCGTGAGGCAGACTTCCTAACCCCGGCTAGGGCTGCCCAGCCCAGGGCGCCTTCTAACGCCAGTGGTATGTATTGATGTGTAGCGTTTGACACTATGTATCACTGTGAATAGAGTTGTGTATAATATTGAACGAAAGCCATCAAAATTGAGTTTAAAGATATAGTTAACTGATGAAATACTAGTTTTACCCGACTACAAAGAAGCGAACCGGGTGGCTTATGATGTTGAGTCGTATGTGTGTATGTTTAACCAATCCCCTCGTTATTTCTATACTACTTACAAGAATTTAAGAAGCGCTCGTGACCCGCGGACTCAGTGTTCTGAAAACGATCACTGCAGTAAGCAACTTTCACTATGGCCGGTCCATGGATGGGTGACCATCCATGTGATCACTTTGTGACATTTATTAGAGCGTTTCCGTGCTTCGGAAGGCACGTTAAGCCGTTGGTCCCGGTTGCCAGTAAAATGGCAGTCGTTAAGCTAAGTTGAAGGCTTTATTTCAACAGCAGGCAGTCACAACCTGCGCCTGTCCATTTAAACACGGCAATACGGCTCACAACGTATTACGTGTGACAAATTATAAAAAGGTGAAATGTGGGCATATAATATGCCTCTGCCTACCCCTTCGGGGATAAAGGCGTGACCATATGTATGTATGTATGTATTACAAGAATTTAAAATATGAGGTAATTTATGTGTTTACAAAAGTGAATACATATCTGTATCACAATGTACCTTCCAATCAATTTCCAATCTAAGTATGTAGATTCCACCAACGACACAAATATTTTTAGCAAATCGTATAAACTTTTATTCCCACCCGAACTAATTCCAACTTCACTCACATTCGTCTAGTCAAAATGTTTTAAAAATGGCCCACTGTTCATTCATTTATTAATTTAATATACACGTCTGTCAAAAATCCTCCTATACCTGATAATTTAGCATACTACCCGTTCGCTCTAACTTTGCCGCTGGCGTAGAGCCGTATACCCGAATTGTTAATTAGACGAAGTAAATTCACAGTAGCTAATGTCACTTCGTCATAGAAAATAAGCAACATTGTATGAAGAAGTGACATTAGTGGCTGTCAATTTACTTCGTCTAATTAAAAATTCGACTTTAGTATGGAGCCGAGCGGCAAAGTTAGAGCGAACGAGCAGTAAAATCTTAGGACACAGTTGATGTGCTTTATTTTCTACAAATTATATGGCTGTAAATAAATATTTATGTTGTAAGAATTTTGTATAAATGTATTTTGTAAATGTATGTATGTATGTACCGTGTATCACATCACCCACTCGCTGTGTGAATCTCACGCTAACTACCATTGTTTAGTCAACTAAACTAATATGAATAGTCAACTAATTGTCACTTACTAAATTATTCTTGTAATGCGTTCATGTCGTCATTCTTTAATACCTTATTACTAGCGCGGCCTTTCTTTAGTTTTCTTATTATTAGTATTTATTAACCTTCCTTTTGAATCACTATTTATTCCTGAAAACTTCATTACAATTCGTTGAGTAGTTTAAAAGATTTAAGGGGACGGAAAGAAAGGTCGATTTCATTTTGTGCTAGATTTATTTTCATTTCCTTAGCCGACCGCGCAGTTAGTGATATATTTTCCTAGTTTTTTGCCATACTGGTTGTGTTTGGGATCACAGCAGTGGTCATGATACTCCGTTGAATTTTCTTCTATAATAACTCTCAGTAAGTTAAATTCCTCGAGAAATTGGACTCTCCAAACACAGTAATCATGTAACAGATTCACAGTTTTTATATTTCTCTATGATTAGTACATTTTTGCTTGATGTTTGAAAGTGTTATCGTCCCGGACTGAAATATTAATCAAAACCTCGCCATGAAACACAAATAATATTGACGACATGAACGCCTATCACCTTGAAAGTTAGCCTGAAGATCACACAGCTCTTTCACACACAATGTGCTTACGCGGTGCGGGGTAACCATAGGTCAGGGCACGCCGTCTTCGAACGCGGGAGCGCCACACTCGCCAAGCAATGCCAACAGTACCCTCAGTCGCCCCATGGCTTCCACTGGTGGGACCCGCTATGAAGACCGCACTATTCGCAGGCATCGGGAGGTAATGCACTGCTCGACACATCTCATTTTTGCATGAAACTATGATTTCAATGGTGACAACTCAAAAAATACTTTACTAAATTTAATGAACAGATTTTTATCCCAACGGTCGCCGTAGCCTATGAACGGTACATACAATACTCGCGCTATCGACCCTAAATGGGTTTCTAAATTAAAATCGATACATAATTGAAAATCGAGATTTTGAATTATGTATCGACGAATTGAAAATTGAAATTCGAGACGTAAACATAATCGAATGGAATACATGCCTTGTTACCGATTTTATCTCTTCGATAAAGATTATACACACTGGCTGTTAGTCTACTCATAAATATTACAATGTTTTATAGTGCTATCATAAGGGTGCGTTTTCACCAGAGATGTGCTATGCGTTTGAAATCATATTCGTTAGTCGCAATTTGACAGTATAAACTGTCAACGTTACTTGTGGACCGATGAATGTGATTATAGCTACGTAGCTTAGCACATCTCTAGCACCCTATAAATAGTGATGGAATATGATTTTTGAGTTGTCACGGTTTTGATGTAAAGTTGCATGTAATGCATGCTTGTAGAGGCTACGGCGAAGACAGGGAGAAAATGCTTTTGAAAAAAATTACAGCTTGATCAAATATTTTTTAGTGTAAATAGTATTTTGCTGTGATGGTTTGTATTTTAATGGTAAAAACTGATGCTGTTGAAGTCGATATTTTCAGGGCAATTCATTTTTAAGTGATAGTTTGCATGAATGAACTTATGGTGTAGTGCACGTACGAGTATTTAGCTTGTTGTTAATTCACCTTCGTGTTCATTCATCGATCATTTAACCATATATTATGCATGTAAATAGTGTCACTAATGTACTTGAAACATGTAGGGCATATATGTATGCTGATGACATGTGTTTGATATATGCGTCTAAAGATATATTTGAAATACAAAAAAAAGTTCAGGCAGACTTTGAGAATATCACAAAATGGGCTCATGATAATGGTATAATTATTAATTTATCTAAGACAAAATGTATGCATATTTACTCGCCGCATTGTAGGTCATATAAAGATTTTGTGAAACATAATATAAGCATAATTGGACACACATATGAATGTTTGCACAGTGGGAGGAATAATTGTAACTGCTCTAAATTAGAATTTGTTAGCAGTTATAAATACTTAGGATTAATAGTGGACAGTAATTTCAGCTGGAAACTGCATGTTGAAGATGTATGTAATAAGCTCAGAAGCATATTAGGCAAATTTTATCAATTACATGGGATATTGAGCAGGCATACATTGTTCATTGTATACTATGCTCTTGCAGAGTCTTTGATTGGTTATGGACTCAGTGTTTATGGACGCACCTTTGATACTTACCTAAATAAAATTAAACTATTACAGATACGCTTGCTAAAGTATTTAGTAGATAAGAAAACTAAACGTGCATGTAGGGGTGAATATGAAAAATTATTTGCTGTTTGCAAAATGCTTACAGTGCACAATAAAGTTAAATATCAAATAGCTCTTGAACAATATTACAGTATAGACTTTAAAGAGACAGCTAGGAGATACGCTGTGCGACATCATAGACAAAACAGGTTAGTCCAACCAAAAGCCAACAATTACTATGGAGAAAGAGTCACTAAATACCTGGTTCCAAAGATTTTTAATAAAATAAAAGACTTAAGTACAGAAAAGATGCTAAGTAAAGGTCAACTAAAATCCAAATTAAAAAAAAGCTTCCAGTGATTTATGGATTTTATTGTGTAATAGATATAATGAAACTAAACATTGTTAAACTAGTGAGAGAATGGCAGATGAACCAATATATTTATGTAAGTATGTATAATCAAATTATATATATTTATTCATTCAATTTATAATATGTGTGTGTTTTGTGTGTATATTATGTAAGTATAGATATTGTATAGGTATATTTTATTCATATATAGATGTATATTCTTTGAACTTTGAAAGGCTCACAACTATGTAGTTGTGTGCCATGTACTGTAAAAACAAAAAATGTTAATGCATGATAATATATGGTAATGTGTGTAGGTATAACTAAAGCTTAAAATTGTAATGCGTGTATTGCCAACAAACTGTGCAGCAGTTTGGCAAGTAACTTGTATATAAATCATTGTATGTACCTACTTAAATAAATAAATAAAAAAAAAAAAAAAAAATATAGACTTTATTAATATAACCAATAAAATTAATTGTTTTACAAAATGTTCGACGAAGAGTTGATATTATAATAAAACCGGCCAAGTGCGAGTTGGACTCGCCCATGAAGGGTTTCGTAGCAGCAAGTAACATAATATAAAAGTTCTTATAGTTCGTTGTAACTTTGGTTGATGTTTTTAAACGATCGCAGTGGTAGTGATTTTTCTAACCTAAAAATTGCGGTTTATGACGTATTAAAAAAAAACTACGAACTCTATCTCGTTCAAACCAATTTCCGTTGGTAGTTTTTATGGCAATGTACATCATATATTCTTTTTAGTGTTATCATTCTCTTAGTTTAGAAGTTAGAGGGGGGGGGGGGGACACACACGCATTTTTCCACTTTGGAAGTGTCTCTTGCGCAAACTATTCACTTTAAAAAAAATGGTGTTAGAAACCTCAATAGCATTTTTAAAGACCTATCTATAGATACCCCACAAGTATGGGCTTGATAAAAAATCAGCCTTTCGGAAACTGGGGGTTAATGCGGTTCACAGAATACATCAAGTTATTAAGTTTCAATAGCATAGGCCTTATAGTTTCGGAGAAAAGTGGCTGTGACACACGGACGGACAGACAGACAGACATGACGAATCTATAAGGGTTTCGTTTTTGCCATTTGGCTACGAAACCCTAAAAATGTGGAAGAGACTCAAAACGAAAGATACAAGTCTAATTTCATGTTTTTTAATAAAGAGAATAAGCTAGTGCCATTCATTTTAAGAAGACTGTCAAAACAATCATCTACGTTGCCTAAATGTATCGCCAGTGGTCCATGAACCCATGTGGAGTCTTTTTGGTTCTATGACCTCTGGTGTTGCAAACGTCCATAGGCAGCGGTGACCACCGGTACATCTGGTGGGGCCGTATGCTTATCTGTCACTCTAGTGGTATAAAAAAAAATATCGAATAGTGTTTAGAAGAGTTCCTGGAATTTGTTAATTTAATCGTACTTTATTAGTTTGTAATTTCATCGCCAAATTTACACTTTCATGATTCACTGCACTGTCATTGGCTCTATGTGCGCTTGAGCAAGTTACTAACAAGCTTTAAGTTTCTACTAACAGCAGTATTATTAAAATTTCATTCATTTTAAGAATATCGGAGGATTAAGCCAATACACGACGCGTGGGCAGTCAAGGCTAAAATCATTATCTTAAGACTTTATTTTTGTTTATTTTAAACGATGTGGGTGCTGATTTTAAAATATGCATGGTAGCATGTTAAGTATAGGTATGTAGATGATATGTAAGCCCTTTGTTGCCGGCGGGGGCAGCATGTGTGGAACTACGAACTATAGAGAGAGGTTATACTATCGACTTGGTGTTCCTCCTCACCTCAACGGCTCAACCGGGTCGAAGAATAGACAAAAAGTTAAAATAAGGTGCCAACAATGTTTCATCAAATATGTGCATGACGACTTAAAACATGCATGGACTTACGCATGAATTATTATGATGACAGTTTTACCACCAAACCACCTGAGGGGTAAGTGCGAGTTTCGGCGAGTGCCTGTCGACATTCACGGGTGAGCGCGTTATCGCCGATTTGAATGGAATCGAGACCCCGCCGCCTAGCTGTAAACGCGGGAACTTGTCTTGATTCCATACGAATTGGCGCGCCGTGGATGTCGACAAGCTCACGTATAAATTCGCACTTGCCCCTCTGATTTCTATTATCCACAAATCTAATATAGCAATTTCTCCACACAGAACGATGACATGCCCGCAATGGACGCGAACAATTACCACGACGGTATGGGTATGGGCAATCCGAACGGGAGGCCAATGAATCTGCAGGGCGTTCAAGCCCAGATGCCTATGCCGCCGAGCAGTCGTTAGCGCTCTCTAACAGATGGCGCTGTTCTACAGAATAATTGATGGGAAGTTGATAAACACTTTATGTATTGTCCTTTTCTAACAAGCTATGAGAGATAAGGATGGTTATACTATTTCTTTAAAGTACTTTTGTGAAGTCGTACACATGCCATAAATACTCGTTTTTATTTTCAAAAGGTCCTAAACGAGTAAGTTTAAAATCATCTCCGAGATTTTCAACCTTATCACTTTAGGATAAGGTACATTTTTGCAGTCACTATGTCCTATTACAGTAAAATACACGTGTGGACATCTTTGATTGTGTTGTGTTGATAAAAAAATTTGTATGTTAGAAAAGGACAGCAAATAATTGTGTTTAAATATTAATTATCAAACAGGAGGACAAAATAACAAACGAGTTGAAATATTCTAAGGCTACATTTACACTTGTCTCACAAAAATAACTCCTTTAGTGGTTGCGTTTAGTGTAAATGTATCTTTAGTTAGATTTTAACGTGAAGTTATTGTTTTTTACACTGTGACTGACTTCGTGAAAATTTTGTAGGTACTATTTTTTCAAATTTTTCAATATGGCGATATTTGAAAACGTTTGAAATTTATCATTGGACATGCTTAATTTATTGAATAGATCTTGGCATACTTACCACATTTTAGTGTACAAAACTTTTGTTAAATATCTTAGAAAAATAGTTAAGTATTTAAATTGTATTTTTAAAGATTCAACGCTTTTCGTATGCAAAGACAATTCGATAAGTTACGAACTCAAAATTAGATGTAACGAAAGCAGTTCTTAATTTCTTGTATTTTGGTTAATAATAATGAAACCGATTTATCTGATAAATTGAATATGTCTGATTGAAGCGGTTGGCAGTGCGTGTGTAGCACCTCTGGTGTTGCTAACATCCATAGGCTAAGGTGACCAGTTTTCATCATTTAGGACGTATGCTTCTCTGCCATCTTTTCTAAACTAACGTGAAATGTACTAAATAGGTATTTAATTAGGTAAAATAACAGTATTATTGTTGTGACCATATAATTTTAATCGAGTTATAAAAAGAAATATTCAAATAGTTTTTTTTTAATCTCACGAAGTCAGTCGAGTGCTAAGATGTATTTATTGTAGTATCGAATACGTGCACAATCGATTATGTTAATTCGTCATTAAAAGGTAGCTGCCCGAATGTGATTTTGCTATTTCAACTTTATTAGTGTACAGTCATTGACAAAATCATATTTAATTTATTTTAATTTACAAAATCACATGCATCACTTCCAGTACGTATAGGAGTTGCATTTAGTTTAGAATATTTTCGAATAGTTAAGGACCATGAAATAAAGTTATATTTTGCTTCTTGCTGGCATTTTTTTTCTACTTTCATTTAAAATCTATTCAGACTTAGTATCCTAATTCACTTTCATCAGATGTCCCGGCGTTATTATTTACTAAGGGTAGTTATTAAACGCACACCAAAAATTGGCAATTCTTTTCTATAGTATCTTCTCATTCAATTCACATCTAAAATTTGATGAAACTTCACGTTTACATAACTAGTTACGAAGAAGATTCATTAGGTAAATTACAAATGCAATGTAATAAAAAATAATTAAAGCTCCATACAAAACTGCTTGTGAATAGTGATATTTTAAGTGTTTTCATTGATTTTAAAACATTTATTTGGTGTGCGGTTAATAATTACACACATTTACTAGCTAAATTATTATTTCATAGACTAACAGACTACCGGCAATATTGAAGTTATTGAATTTACAAAACAATACCTTACAGTACCTCATAATAGGAACAACTAACATTTGAAGACATTCCATACTTTTACTTAACTTATCTTTAACACTTTTTGTTGTGACTGTACACGAAAATTATTTGCCTCAAGGCCTAAAATTTAATCATTGCATTTGTATGTGCGGTTTTATAAAATGATTATTATTACTGCCATTTAATTATTTGTGAAGATGTCATGTCAATTCCCCATGTATATAGTCGTGCCATTTCTGTATTTAAAATAATAAAAAAAATATTATAAAAGGGGTTTCTTGTAGGTAGATGTGTTGTGTATTTTATATTTAATATTGAGGCTCACCATGATTGGTATAAATTGGTTTGTTGTGGAATAAAATAAAACAAATATAAGTTAGTCTATTTTCTTTTTCACGCAAGCAGAGCAATTAATTCCCTTTAGTGTTGTCAAAGACACATATTGAGGCTCACCATGATTGGTATAAATTGGTTTGTTGTGGAATAAAATAAAACCAATATAAGTTAGTCTATTTTCTTTTTCACGCAAGCAGAGCAATTAATTCCCTTTAGTGTTGTCAAAGACACCCCACCCCAATGTGGAAAGTTTCATCAAAATGGGAAAATTTTTTTAGTAGTAAGGAGTCGAAAATTACATTGCCATAGTTGAATCTTATTTTGTAACGTCAAAAAAAAGATGCTCTTAGATGAATCGGTACGGTAAATACGTTCATATCTACGAATCAAGTTCGCATTCCCAGCGTCGGCAATAAATATGTAGGTACGTATAATCTGTATCTACGTAATAGTGTAGTAATGTATGTAATTATAGAAAAAAATCGGTTTGGAGTCCTTAAATTGAAGACACTCCGATGCAATCTTAAGCCCTACTATTGCAAAGTATATAAAGCATTGATTTCATAGCAAATACAGCATCAAAAATTTAAAATGTTCTTGAAATGAAAGAAATGAAAGTTAGGTATGTATGCAGATTTGTTAAACGCTGGGTAGTAAGTAAAATGACTCAATATTGAAAGCATTTTAGCTATTTGATAATGATAACTAGAGCTGAGAATAAAAACAATTAACTTTATTAATTCCACAACAAAACAACTTGATTATCCAAACTCCTAAAATAAAACCATTTATACTATACAAATAAACATTTACAAATTTATAAATAAAATTTTCAAATATACTGGATTTAAGTATTATTGTTATTATTTAAAACGATTTAGTTTATAGCTACACCAAGACTTTATTATAAAGTGAAATTTGAAAAAAATATATTTGAAAAATTTCACTGTTAATAAAGTTTTTTTATAGTAAAATAACAATAAATAAATAATTATTATAGAAGTTTTGTAATATTTTGTATCCATTCCATGGCCCTTATTGTAATATAATATAGACATCTATTGTCGTCGTAATATAAGTAATATCCGTCTTATATTTAGCGTTAAGATGCGTTATCGTGAAACGTTTTATGGGATGCTTATTATATTTTGTTTACATATTTTAAATGCCGTGGGAATATAAGCTTTATGCCTTGTGACAAATTACCTGGGTAACCGCGTAAGGCCTTTCATAAATGTCATAGAAAAAAAGTTTATAAAAACACCGACCATTAATTCAATAAATAATACAATTTATTGAAATAAATTACATTGTATTTATTTTTAAAATATATTTTGTGTTACAAAGACTATCCCTTCTGTCCATTATCCAAGTTCTATTAAATTTCTGTTCCGTACAAAAATAATAATTTTTAATAGCATCGCATGCAGGAACGTTTCACACGATTGCGACTATATTCTATTCAATACAACAAATATTAACTTTGGGAATTATTGATACCTACCTAATTATAAATAGCCAATGTATACGGCAAATTACGTCGTATAATAAAAAAAAAGAAAATGTTTTTAACTGATTTTATTTATTATTTCAAGTTTTTTTTATGACAAGCGCAGCTTCAAATAGTAAGTAATTTGAACTTTCATGGTGGTACCTATTCAGAGTTAACGGGATATTTACCATGTATTTTCGATATTTCGGCACTGCTGCAATCGCTATTCACACAGGCAAATGTCGGAGGATCTGGGCGCTTGCAACAGTGCCGAAATAGAAACCATAATATTACTAAACATTCTTTAAAAGTTGATTAGCTCAAACAAAAGTAGACGTTATGTCAAAGGCGTAAAGTAGTTATTTATAGTTTAGACATCTGTGTTCTCACGCTCGTTATTTCAATCACAAAAGCTTTATGCCGTTAAAATAGAGCCTATTTTTGTTTATGGTAATACAACTGTCACTCGAATCTAGCTATTGTTAACAGAGTTTAATGCAAGTTGAATTTTGCGGATCATAGACAACTATTTATTTTTCTGTCAAAAAGTCTGCACTGCAGACAATAAAATTGCCATTTTGGGTTTTAAAAAAATTCAACCCCTACCTGTAACTAAAAGTAGATATCAAGTGATAATCAATAGTGATAATGGTAACTTAACATTAATCTACGAAAATTGTGAATTATGTCAGCTTTAAAATATTAATTGTTCGGTGTGTTTCCCTCCGTTTATGATTTTAATGTTTAGTTTAATTATTTATTTTACATTAATCGCGTAAGTTTTACATTTTAAGGGTTTATACAAAGGGATTTTGAAAGTAGTTTTTTTTTTGTTTTAATATGCACAATAATGCATTTTTTGTATCGTCCGCGACAGGATAGATGTGACTGACGAAACCTGGTACAAAACTACCCTCATCCAGTGCATTATAATGTTATTTAAGTACTCGTGTATGTAAGTTTTGTATATTTTTATTAGAATTTTGTAAGCGACTGTACAAGAATGATTTATTCTACAATAGGCTTGTCTCATCGCTGTCGCTTCCATGAAGCGATATTTTTTAGATTAAATACGTGCATAAAAGCATTCGTACGTTGAGTTCGAATATTCTAGAAATAAGTGTATAATTTTTAGGCGGGAATCGTAATATTTATTTATAGAATTTATAGGTATTACTAGATATATTGTTTCATAATATTATATGTCTATTAATATTAATGTCTATATTAAATTTTATAGGAATCATTCTTAGGCTTTGTATAGTTATTATCTTATTATGAATTTTTATTTTACTTTTACCCCCTTTGTACTTCCAATTCACAGATAAAGGATCTCTAGATATTTCCAAAATTTTATTTTTAAGACAAGTTTCAACCATGATGTTGAGTCTTTTAGTGCTGCTAACTATTTACTGACACATCTCGTAATAAACAGACAATAGTCAATAAATTCTACATTCTCTATGAACATTACGTCATAAATGTCAGTAAACAGTGACATTAAAAGTAAAATATATAAAAACCTCTATGGTCAACCATAGACTAATAGTTGTTGGAACATTAATACTCGATTATTTATATTTTATTTAAAATTTTATATTATTATAGTAATATTAAACAAATGTCATCTGCGTTTGGTCGTTGCGACAGTTTAGTAGTTAATATAATGATAGTTTGTATTATGTCACGTTGTATCTAGATTAATAGAGCATTATTCTCATAAATAAAGATACCTTATAATAAACAAATTATATTATCAAAGAGAATTAAAGGAATGATTTTTTTATTTAGTTTTGTTTTCTTTTTATTTCCTTAAGTTTCCTTTCTTTTTCGTTATTTTTTTTAACAGGTGAAAGAGGTCTCAGAAAAGGCCTATAGTATAAATACATACATTTTGTGTTATTTTGAAAATATGGCCATTTGAAATTAAACTATTGCTAATTTCATAAAATACTATGGATTTGTATGTCATTGTACGAGACTTGGAATGGAATTAAAGCATTTTCTAACAATTTACATTATGCCTATATCGGCGTGTAGGGAAATAGTGTCGTCAATGGGTTTGTTTTATTGTCACCGTTTTCTACTCGAAACGGAACTTGCGACTGAATTTTAAATGGTTTTTGATGTGATTTTAAAACTGCGTCTTTTTTATTAATTACAGCAAATTGAACCAATATAAGTAACCACCGCAATCAAATCGGTAAAATATAAAAATGACAGCTTTTATAGAATATCCCCTATTTTATCATTATTCTAATTTAATTGAAACAGAATTATAATCAACGAGTTAAATTTCGAACTAAATGTGACGAAAGACCACTGCAGTTGGCTGTTCAAAAAACTATGTTGCTTATAAAAAAGGTTTTGTCTATGGACAGCCGAGCTGGCTATTGGTCTTTTCACTAATATAAGCGACGTCTCCTATCTGTATGAATGCTCACGTTTTGTAATTATCAGTAGTATTTAAACGTATTAAAAATCAGTTATTGAATTTATAGATGTAATAGAAACGTAATTAACGAATTGTAATGAATTATTTGTAAGTTGCATTTTAGGTGCGTGCACGATTATCGGTGATAAACGATGTCTTTTTTTACTTAAGATACACTAATTGTTATGTGGATGTTCTTGAATGTGAACATCGCGATATTACAATATTCCACAACAGTATTATTCAGTAATCTCATGTACCAATGTTGCTAATACACTTACATACATTCAAATAGAGACGTGTTTCATTTTAACCTTAGATGTTTTTACGCGTCAATCGAACCATAACCTCTGTTAGGAAGATTGAGTGCGTGTGTGACTCCCGGTCTTATGATCTACCAACTAAACCTCAATGGCGCTTTTCTCGGCAGAGGGAAGGAGCATCAGGAAAGCGTCACTGACTTTTGGAGTCAACGAAACAGTAATTAGGGCCCGTTCCAGTGTATAGTCCGTTCAGAGATATATTACCTCTAGCGCTTAGGTTGCCTATCTTGATTGCTGTGTTACCCCAATAAGTTTTTGTTTCGCCCATGTAATCTTACTTTTAGTCGAAACTTACTTTCTTCTTTTGCTGGCGTTTTTTTTCGGGTGTGACCATTATGAGATGTGGAACGTTGTGGAAGCAGCAACTTCGCCTTCGTTAGTGGTAGTGATTTATTTCTTTTCAGAAATTCATAAAAAATAAATAAATTTTTAACACAATCGCATAGTCACAGGAGCACTGCCTTAGTGAAGTTAAGTTTATTGTGACATGAAAAACAAAAATATTCGTGCTAAAAAGGTTGGATGTTATAATCTCCACTTTGATTCGGTAAAATGTCTTAGGCTGGCACTCATAGGGCGAGTTGACTGCAATGCCAACACACAGGAAACGATCGACGAGCTGTCAGTCAGAGGTAATATAACTGTAAACGGACTGTATCTAAACCCCGGGCAGGCCGCAGCCTAAAACAGGTAGGTAATTATAATAGTTAGAAAGGTTATTATCGGGGTGGTAACTACACCCTTTTTTACAAACAGTTGTACAATATGACTAGAAAATAAGATAACAATTATTTACCACTTTCCATTACGGACATGTACCTATGGGTTAAGTTAATTGGATTTCGCAGTAAGTAACAAAACATGGATACCATGGTTGGTTCGTTCATTGTGGCACTTGCAGGGATACATCACTTTGTGGGAGTAGACTGGTGCATTTCAATTTTCATTGTAGTTGATCCGATTTCGGTCAAGCCTAAAAGAGCGTTATAGTGATTCAAAGTGATAAGTACTTTTCGAATGGAAGGGATGAAAAATACTATTCATTTATAATAAAATCATAAAAAATTAAACATGAAACAATAAACATAAAACTCTGAGATTCGAAGTACCTACATGTCATGCGAAGCAGTAATAAACAGGATGTGTTATTCAATCACGTTCTTACGGTTAAACATGTGCGTTAGGACCACGGGTGTACAGCACGGAATCAAGCTGTTCCTCTACACAAAGATGGTACCTGCAGTGTACCTCAGTGTACCCTTAATGAAATCCGGTGTACTTCTTTTGATAAAAAAATATATAGTACAATTTGTACACCCGCCATTCTACAGTTAGGACTGCGGGTGTGCATTTTTCCCATCAGGAGATGCGTATTTTACATATGTTTTTTGTTGTAAATATGTGTACCTGCAGTGTACCTTAGTGAATGCCTTAGTGAATGCCATTAATGAAATTCAATTTACCTTCTCGGATAAAATATTATATAATTAAGTATGTACACCCGCCATTCTAAGTTTAGAACTGCGGGTGTACATTTTTTTTCTCGGCTAGCAGATGCATATTTAACATTTTTTTAATTTTTTTATGCGTACCTACTGTGTACCTGCATATAAAAATATTAAATATAACTAACAAGCTGTTCCCCGCGGCTTGGACCGCGTAAAAGTCGTTATCACGTAAAATCATAACCCTCCTTTTGCGCAGTCGGTTAAAAAGTAGCCTATGTCCTTTCCAGGGCCTCGAAGTATCTCTATACCAAATTTCATCTCAATCGATCCAGCTGTTTAGGCGTGAAAGCGTAACAGACAGACGGACAAACAGAGTTACTTTTTCATTTATAATATTAGTAGGGATATATTAGTAGGGATGTTGAAAATACGAGTAATAAATGTTGAGACAACGGGGTACCTCAAGCAAGGGTAAAAATATACATACATATACTCTTTATGTACCTATAACATACATTATTAGGCTAGAAAAACATAACCCTCCTTCTTCGCAGACGGGTACATAATATACTTAAATCATTTTATCTGCAACAGAGTGGTCTGAGCATGGAATTCTAAACTTCCAGAGATTGTCTGTATGTCTGTCTGTTACGCTTTCACGCCTAAACAGCTGGATCGATTGAGATGAAATTTGGTATAGAGATAGTTCGAGGCCCTGGAAAGGACATAGGCTACTTTTTAACCGACTGCGCAAAAGGAGGGTTATGATTTTACGTGATAACGACTTTTACGCGGTCCAAGCCGCGGGGAACAGCTAGTTAGTTATATTTAATATTTTTATATGCAGGCACACAGTAGGTACGCATAAAAAAAATAAAAAAAATGTTAAATATGCATCTGCTTGCCGAGAAAAAAAATGTACACCCGCAGTTCTAAGCTTAGAATGGCGGGTGTACGTACATACTTAATTATATAATATTTTATCCGAGAAGGTAAATTGAATTTCATTAATGGTATACTAAGGTACACTGCAGGTACACATATTTACAGCAAAAAACATTATGTAAAATACGCATCTCCTGATGGGAAAAATGCACACCCGCAGTCCTAACTGTAGAATGGCGGGTGTACAAATTGTACTATATATTTTTTTATCAAAAGAAGTACACCGAATTTCATTAAGGGTACACTGAGGTACACTGCAGGTACCATCTTTGTGTAGAGGAACAGCTTGATTCCGTGCTGTACACCCGTGGTCCTAACGCACATGGTTAAACGGATCTGACTGAAATTTGTTACAGAGATACATACATACATACATATAGTCACGTCTTTGTCCCCGAAGGGGTAAGCAGAGGCATAATATTCGGATATACACCGAATACGCCCACATTTCACTTTATAGTTTCATGTTCCACGTAATAGGACGTGGTGATGGTAAGCCTATTGCCGTGTTGGAATGGAAAGATGCAAATCGTGATGACTTTGACCTGATGCACTTGATCCGAGGAAGGTTCTAGGATACTTTTGATATCGATATTTTGCGCGGTTCATTTGGGAGGGGGGATGAAAGACAAAATGGTTCTTTAGTTGTAATGTAACTACTCAATGCGTGTTCGATTCCGATTTTTTTTCTGTGGTACAAGGGAGTAGGTACTTAAAGGATTGTTTCACACAAGTTTCAACGTGAGGGTTTTGTAGTTCAGGAACTAGAGACATCTCAACCTAGAATTCAAGGGTTCCTTTGAATGTGAGAGTAAATCTAAACTGGCGTGTTGGCCAGGACATATAAGAGCTTAATGATTAAGACTATTGTAAAATAATAAAATTGTAAACATAAAAGAGCTTAATGATTAAGACTATTGTAAAATAATTTTGAATAAATCTTTAAACTCTTTTATGATTAAGCAAACAGGGCAGTTTCACACGCTGGTTGATGATGAAGAAACACCTCTCCTTTCATAGACCTTATGTGACGTAAACAAAGTTGTGAGGGTCAGCTAGTTTATATTATTAGCAGGATTAAGCGGAATATTTACAATAATCTAATTCTATATACTAATTTTATAAAAAGGGAAGATTTGATTGTCTGCATCGAATAGGCTCCGAAACTGCGTAACCGATTTCAAAAATTATTTCTCTGTTCGGAAGCTACTCTCTTCCCGGTGAACATAGGCAATATTTTATTCCCGTATTCCCACGGCAACGGGAGCTACGTGGGTTAAACCGCGTGACGTCCTCTAGAATCATTTAAAGTTACAATTTTTTTACGCGACTGTACAGTACTACCAGTTTTATAAGTTACACCGATGTACCTGCGCAGAATTAAATTTTTTTGTAAGGCGCGAAAATATGTCTACCAATCACAGCGCGCCACATATTCCCGCGAAAATACTCGCCTGCTATACGCCTCTTGGACAACTCTAGTGGCGCCGCGTAGTGGCCGATTTAGGCAACACGCGGACGTTAGAGTGCGGTCAGCTGTACGGTTTACGTTTGTAATTCTCTCAAAAACGTTCAAAAGTGGTCTCTCAAAATACGAAAAATGGGTGGTACGAGATGCTGTTGTGTTGTGGGGTGCAAGAATTCCCAATCTCGGAATCGGAAATTGAATTTTTATTCGTTTCCGAGACGAAATTGGGAAATAAAAAAAAGAGATGAGTGGATAAAAGCCGTCAGAACAGTATAAGTATAAATATTATAACGATTTGATAATCATAACGTATCGAACATAAACAAACGTCAAATTTTCTGTTCGTGTGTTGTATGTTTGAAGTAAAACTTCTTTAGGCGCGACTAGGGAGTAGGTAGGTATATCAAAACAAACATGCACAATGTTAATCATGTTAAATAATCTCGCATGGACATTTTTAGAGAATCACGTGCAAGTTATTTTTAGGGTTCCGTAGCCAAATGGCAAAAACGGAACCCTTATAGATTCGTCATGTCTCTTTGTCTGTCTGTCTGTCCGTCCGTATGTCACAGTCATTTTCCTCCGAAACTATAAGGCCTATGCTGTTGAAACTAGGTAAGTAGATGTATTCTGTGAACCGCATCAAGATTTTTAGATAAAACTAGAAAAAACGCAGATAATTTTGGGGGTCCCCATACTCAGAACTGAAACTCAAAAATTTTGTTTTCATCAAACCCGTACGTGTACGTACCCGTACTATAGATAGGTCTTTAAAAATGCTATTGAGGTTTTTAACATATAAATAAATATAATAAAAAAATAAATATTCACGGACATTTCACACAACGCTATCTGATCCCAAAGTAAGCTAGGAATAACCTGCTTGTGTTATGGGTATCAGACCACGGATATTAATACTTATATACTTTTAAATACATACTTATAATAGGTACATACCCACCCAGACTCTTGAGACAAACATTTATGGGTCACACCAAGATTTGTCTCCGTTGGGAATCGAACCCACGACCTCCAGCGCCACAAGAGGTATCACTACCGACCGCGCCACAGACGCAACATATTTTTTTCTAAAGTGAATAGTTTGCGCAAGAGACACTTCCAAAGTGGAAAAATGTGTCCCTCCCCCCTCTAACTTCTAAACTAAGAGAATGATAAATCTAAAAAAAATATATGATGTACATTGCTATAAAATCTACCAACGAAAATTGGTTTGAATGAGATCGAGTTAGTAGTTTTTTCTTAATACGTCATAAACCGCAATTTTCGCCTAGAAAAATCACTACCACTGCGAACGTGGTAAAACATCAATGAAAGTTACAACGAACTACTACCCGTTCGCTCTAACTTTGCCGCTGGCGTAGAGGCGTATACCTGAATTGTTAACTAGACGAAGTAAATTGACAGTAGCTAATGTCACTTCGTCATAGAAAATACGCAACATTGTATGAAGAAGTGACATTAGTTGCTGTCAATTTACTTCGTCTAATTAAAAATTCGACTTTAGTATGGAGCCGAGCGGCAAAGTTAGAGCGAACGAGCAGTACAAGAAGTTTTATATTATGTAATTTGCTGCTATGGAACCCTTCATGGGCGAGTCCAACTCGCACTTGGCGGGTTTTATTTATTTCCTTGTTTTATTATCTATAATTTATTATACTTAGATGAAAAACGATTAAATAAAAAATAACTAAATGAATAAAATTATTATTGATTCGATATTTCATGCTCATTCTTATGAAATAGTCTTCACCCATGACTTTATATTACTAATTTAACATTAATAATGCAAGAAATGTTAATGTTCCTTTATACCGATATGAAAAATGCAGTTTGCAGATAATATAATTTCAATGACCAACACCTATTTCTTCATCTATCTATCTAAATATATAAACCTCAAAGGTGACTGACTGACTGACATAGTGATCTATCAACGCACAGCCCAAACCACTGGAGGGATCGGCTGAAATTTGGCATGCAGGTAGATGTTATGACGTAGGCATCCGCTAAGAAAGAATTTTAATAAATGCTACCCCCAAGGAGATAAAATACGGGAACAAATTTTAAGCGGGCGAAGCTGCGGGCATCAGCTAGTTATTTATAACGGGTGTTTTTTTTAGAGGTATAGAACTTTAAGTTGGCCTAGCTGTTTTAACCGGCGGTATTTTTGTCAGCTGTAAAGTGATTTATGTTTAGTATGGTTTGGCATTTTAACATAAATAGACTGAAGCCTGAACAATGCTTCCAAATTGTGCAAATTTATTTTGAAAATCATGGTTCTTTCCGAAATGCGTATCGTGATTTTCATAAGCGAATTTTCTTTAGCGGTGCAGCTCACTTTTGGTTGAATGGATACATCAATAAACAAAACTGCCATATTTGGGGTGATGATGATCCTCAAGTGTATGTTGAGACACCGTTACATCCAGTAAAACTGACTGTGTGGTGTGCTTTATAGGCTGGTGGAATAATTGGTCCGTACTTCTTTAGAAACGATGCTGACCAGAATGTTACAGTCAATCGTGACTGCTATAGAGCGAAGATTACTGACTTTTTCGTTCATCAATTGAACGACCATGTTGTGCAGGAGTAGTGGTTTCAACAAGACGGCGCAACATGTCACATTGCTCGTGCCACAATTGATTTATTGAAGGAAACGTTTGGTAACCGCATAGTTTCACGTTTTGGACACGTGGATTGGCCTCCAGAGTCGTGCGATTTTACGCCACTTGACTATTTTCTGTGGAGATATGTGAAGTCGCTCGTCTACGCCGATAAGCCCGAAACGATTGACCACTTGGAGGATAACATTCGGAGCGATATTGTCGCTATACGGCCACAAATGTTGGGAAAGTCATCGAAAATTGGACCTCTAGATTAGACTACGTCCGAGCCAGCCCTGGCGGTTATATGCCAGAAATCATATTTAAATTATAATGCCAGAAGATTTCCTTTCGAATAAAGTCATTTCCATATCAATAAAAACAATCACCTTCGTTTTATTCCATTTCAAAGTTCTATACCTCGAAAAAAAACACCCTTTATTTCTTTGATAAGAGGAGATACATCTTCATTTTCCATTTCTGCTTTGCATGTAGGTATATGGTTGAAAAGTTGCTGTACCTAAATAGATTTTTTTCAGATTCAATTAATCATTGAATAACAATTATTATTCAACTATTAATTGATTTAATAATTATTACATAGATACCTCTACTTTCACATCGTACGGTGGATTATTGACTCTCGTCTGTGGTATTACTTTTCCACTGATGATTTGTTCTCCACTTGCTGCATCATGAATTTTGACCGCGACCTCCTGAACATGATGGCTTTGGAATGATTTATGCCCTATAATTCATAAATAATTTGATTTCATCATCGTGTTATACTAGTAATACGATAATCCTACAAATATATACGTAGAAAAAATTACAATGAAATTGAAAGAATATCTCATTGTTTCGTGTATTTACTTACCTTTCGACACAGATTTTTCGTGAAAGAATTCTGCATAAATATTCTAGAATCCACACTTGATTCTAGTTCGGCTCATAATATTATAAAAAGAATTTCTTATTATGTTAAACAAAACAATAATCTCAAATTTGTAGCGACTTATATGCGAATCATTGTTCACTGTTATGTCAAGAACGACCTCGAGTTGTCGCCGCTAACCGACAGTTGGCGCTGCCGTAGCTTCGGCACGATATCCAAGAGGCGTATTGGATGATGCGTACGCGCCATGTCTGGCTCGGCAGTCAGTCTGTCTAGACAACGGTGTAGTCGCGTTCATTGTTCTGTGTAATATTATGAGTACAAGCATTAAGAGCGAGATAGCACATCCTGTTCACGTCTTGTTATTTTCGACCTTAAGTTAGTAGCAATAAGTTCGAAATTGCTTTGCAATTTTCATTCGGTTTAATTCGTCAGTGGGATGAGCTATTCTGCGCAGCCGAATAAAGCCGATGCGACTTATAAACGTGGTAGTACTGTATATCCATAGAAATGTAGGGCAAATAAAAACTTTATTTTATGATAATTTTTACGCAGGCGTTTCGGAGAACTTTGAAGTTTTCAAATGTTCAAGCCATAATCCTCATCAGGGTACCTTCATATCTCTGGAACTTTTTATGGACTATAGCTGACCCGCGCAACTTCCCTTGCGGCACATGAGAGTTAGAAAGAGAGAAGTATGGTATTTAATATTTTGAGTAATATAATGTTTCCCTTCGCATTTACTCCCGTCGCGTCGCTTATAATCATTAGAGCTGACCCGCACAACTTCGTTTGCATCACATGAGACTTGAGAGTGAGAAGGAGAGAGGTGTGGTATTAATATGTAAAGTGATATAATGTTTCCCGTTGCATTTACTTCCACCCGTCCTTTTTTTGGTACAGAACTCATGTGTGTCCGACTCGCACTTGGCCGGTTTTTATCGTTCAGTTGATTGGCTCCCACTGCAGACCACGTTTACTCCCGTCGCGTCGCTCATACTTCAAAACTTTTTAAAAGGGGTTATTGTAAGTGAACCTTAAAAGATAGGCATATGCTGTTGACGACATTTTTTGTAACCTTTAAAAGGGAACATTGTTGTAATACAAAATTTTCACGTAATTTTAACTATTTACGCAACATACGCAGTGGAAGCTCTCAAAAGAAAGAAATTTTCCCCGTTCTCGAAACATTATTTATGGCTGCTCCGCTCCTATTCGCATTATTGTGATTTTATATCGCCATTAGACATCCTCAATAAATGTACTATTAAACTGTAAAATAATTTTCGAAATGCAACCAGTAGTTTCTGAGATCCTAGGACTAACAAACTCTTCAGTTTTATAATATCGTGAGCGAACCTTAAGAAACCGACAAATTAGGTTATTGTGAGCGAACCTTAAGAGATAGACTTATGCTGCTACAGACTTTTTTTTAGAACTTTTTAAGAGAAACAATATTGGAATACACAATTTTTACGTATCTTTAACTATTTACGCAGCGTACGCCTCGGAACAACGGACGAGGCTCTGACGGCGGCGGTCCATTTCAACACGGCGATGGGCTCACCACCTGTCACGTGGGACCGAATTGTACACGGTGAAATGTGGGCGGGTATAGGCCTCTGCCTACCCCTTCGGGGATAAAGGCATGAATATATGTATGTATGTATGTACGCCTCGGAAGCTCTCAGACGGTAAAATATATTCCCCGTTTTCGAAACATTATTGATTGCTGCTTCGCCCCTATTCGTCTTAGCGTGATAATATATAGCCTATAGCCATCCTCAACCAATGGACTATCAAACTGTAAAAGAATTTTGGAAATACAACCAGTAGTTCCTGAGATCCTAGCGTTCAACCATACAAACAAACAAACTCTTCAGCTTTATAATATTAGTATAGATTTCTGAGATTTGGCAGGTCGTTACGACTATTTCATGACTATTTTTTGGCACCTAAACCAATTCGATAGACTTTACCGTTTGCTTGCACCAGAAATGAGGATTACAGCTTGACGTTCAAGTCATAATCCTCACTAACCTATAGCTATAACGCTGAAACCATAATGCGACTATTTTTTTTACATGTTAGTCATACCTACATGTAAAAAAAATAGTCGCATTTAGTAGTGAGTAGTGACTATTTCATGACTATTTTTTTGCGTAGTCAAAATTCGATTTCATTGAGATTTCAAATATGTTTTTTACATGTATGACTATTTCATGACTATTTTTTTGCGTTGTCAAAATTCGATTTCATTGAGATTTCAAATATGAGGATAACAGCTTGAAAAGCACACCGCTTTAACAAAACTAGATAGGTTTCGTCACTCGGTTGCTCCCGTTATGGGAATATAATATAGCCCACATAACCCGCGGGGTTACCGGGTTGGTTACTGAAGCTTCCCAACAGTGAAAGAATTATTCGAATCGTTTCAGTAGTTTCAGAGACTATTCAATGCTAACAAACAAACAACCAAATTTTTCCTTTTTTCCTCTTCATAAAACTAGTACAGAATAGGCTGAGCGCACATCGGCGACAAGACAGTCTACAGACAGACTACCGCTTTACTACGAAACTGCGAAACTTGTCCGGTGCGATAATCGACCCAGAGTCTGTCTTAAGACAGTCACAGTCGCGTCTCCAAAATGCTCAGCTTTAGGCGCTTTAGGTGAACACACATCCGAGACATGCTCTACCTGCAAAAATCTTAATCTATCACGGTTCATGAGATTCAGTACTTGTTGTTATCGCATTTTAAAAGCGCCGCCTCATGAATTACTGTATGTAACGAAACCATACCGGGGTTCAGATTTCAGCACACCGCCATCTATCGAGCGTATACGTAATCTAATAGAATAGCTTAATTTTTTTATAATTTGTAACCACTTTATTAATCTGTTCACTTTATTACTCACCAACTTACTCAGAGGGAGCTTACAGAGAACTCTTTCCCAGGGCGCCTTTCTTCAGAGTTCCCAGTGTGTGTGTGCAAGGGTAGGCTAGGGCTCTAACGAAAACAATGCAGAGAGATGTATACACACATATATTTAGAATGTTCTCAGAGCTACAGAGACAATAAGAAGTTATACATTAATAGACATATATATGTATATATTGGGTGTAACAAAATTGACTCTCCAAATTTCGTCACGTGACGTGGCATCAGTCAAGAAACATTACAAAAATGAAGAAAAATAAATCACATGAATACTTTAACCGTAAATCCGTTTTAAAGGTCCTATAAATTTTAATTTTCACCCTTTCTATCGCTACTGAGCAGCAGTAGAAAGCGACAACGACAGTCAAACGGGTGCTCCGTTACCAACCTTCCGGTGGGCCGTAAGCTTGTCTGCCACCTAAGTAGTATAAAAAAAAAAAAAAAAAATTGGGCGTGTGAAAGCATCCTAATCGATCTATCGTTTTTTTAATCGGTTGTCTGTGGTGACATTTCTGCTGTCAGAATGACAGGATGTCATAAGATCGGTGACAAATCGTTTTTTCATTCAATGAAAGCAAGTTTTGAGATGGAATTCGAGACGATTTCACATTAGAGAGGGGATAAAGCCCTGCTATAAAGTTCCAAGCCTTTTTTACCATCCTCGAAGCAGCAAGGAATTTTGAAACAACTCTGAGTAGCACACCTCAATTTTTCTTTAGAGGTTATAAGTTGGAACCTGAGGACCTGTTAAGGAGATTAGCCTGGGTTTCACCTATTCTCCTCAGAAAGGATTAAATTCTGTGATAACCTATACCCAGATTCTGGTAAGTTTCAATTAACTATTTGCAAAGCGGGTCGATTTTCGTCTGTCGCGCAGTCAGTATCTTAATTTGTCGTTTCTTTCATGACAGGGTTTTTTAGTACGGGGAAAAGTTGGTCAGCCACAGTTCTGAACCACACTCGAAAACACGTGGACCACACGAGTGAGGTTGTTGCGAGAGAGGCCTTCCAACTTCAACTGGACTGTCGGCTCGACTCGAAGGCCAGTACTTGTCACCCATACTAATACGTGTAGTCTAGCCACCAAAGTTACTTCCTCACGCTGAATTAGTGTATGTCTGTGCTTTCTGTATCTATGTAATCTCATTGTCTCTGTAGTGTACTGTGTACTATATGAATATATGTGTGTACACCCTATTCTCTGTTTTCGTCAGAGCCCTGGCCTCCCTTGCGCACCCACTAGAAACTCTGTAACAAGGCGCCCTGGGAAAGAGTTCTCTGCATAGCTACCTCGCGCTAGTTGGTGAGTAACATCATTGTGTTATAAATTTTCGGGCCCCACGTTGGGCGCCAATTTAGGCGGCTAGACTACACGTATTAGGCGGCTAGACTACACGTATTAGTATGGGTGACAAGTACTGGCCTTCGAGTCGAGCCGACAGCGACCCCGCACGCTGTCAAGTCCAGTTGAAGTTGGAAGGCCTCTCTCGCAACAACCTCACTCGTGTGGTCCACGTGTTTTCGGGTGTGGTTCAGAACTGTGGCTGACCAACTTTTCCCCGTACTAAAAAACCCTGTCATGAAAGAAATGACAAATTAAGATACTGACTGCGCGACAGACGAAAATCGACCCACTTTGCAAATAGTTAATTGAAACTTACCAGAATCTGGGTATAGGTTATCACAGAATTTAATCCTTTCTGAGGAGAATAGGTGAAACCCAGGCTAATCTCCTTAACAGGTCCTCAGGTTCCAACTTATAACCTCTAAAGAAAAATTGAGGTGTGCTACTCAGAGTTGATTCAAAATTCCGTGCTGCTTCGAGGATGGTAAAAAAGGCTTGGAACTTTATAGCAGGGCTTTATCCCCTCTCTAACGTGGAATCGTCTCGAATTCCATCTCAAAACCTGCTTTCATTGAATGCAAAAACGATTCGTCACCGATCTTATGACATCCTGTCATTCTGACAGCAGAAATGTCACCACAGACAACCGATTAAAAAAAACGATAGATCGATTAGGGTGCTTTCACACGCCCAATGCTGCATCTACAGAAAATAAATGCTACAACCTTACCAATAGTTAGATACCAACACAATTTTAAATCATTCATTAATTTTGTCATGAATTTACTTTCGAATTATTAGCCTGTGAGACTACATGACATGTCCCTAGTTAAAGGGGCTCTTTTACATTAAGAGTCCATATGACGCCAAATAGACTATTACTTTGATCTAGATCTCAGGGCAGGACTCGTGAGGTCTGCTGAATTAAGATTTGATCACAGACAACTTCAGTTCATGAACTAAAAACGCTCTAGGCTCGACACACGATTACTGATAAAATTCTCGATAGATTTTTGGGTTGAAAATACCTCGATTTCGTGAAATTTTAAGCTAGATCTCGTATGTTATATGTTGTTTTTATAATCTTACTAATATTATAAATGCGAAAGTTTGTGAGTGTGGATGTTTGTTACTCTTTCACGCTCGAACCGCTGAACGGATCTGGCTGAAATTTGGTACAGAGATACATTATAGTCTGGAATAACACATAGGCTACCTTTTATCCCGGGAATAACTTCCCGCGGGAACAAATTTTACGCGGGCGAAGCTGCGGGCATCAGCTAGTATAAAATATTTATAAGAAAGACAATAGTAAAATCTTCATTTGCACTAGAGCATTGTTTCATATTGGTTATAGTTTTTTTATTATTAATTTATTTCTTTAAAAGCGCACAAAAACCGATCGCATCTCTCTCTTTCTTGCACGCTAAAATGTATGTTCTATCTTCGTTTAACAATTTGGCGTCTGGTAGGCTCTTAAAGCGAACACGTCAGTTTCGTACTACCCGTTCGCTCTAAGTTTGCCGTTCGCCTCCCCTACTACGCATCTACATTGGCCTCTACACCAGCGGCAAACTTAGAGCGAACGGGCTAATATGCTGAGCGTATTATGCTCCTTTAGCTTGTTTAATAAATACACCTTTCTCTCTCTCTCTTCTATGTGACGTAAACAAAGTTACGCGGGTCAGCTAGTGCACAATAAATCTGAAAAGCCTAAAAGTGATTAACAACTTGAGCCACTGAAGCGAATGATTAGTAGGTACCTACTTAAAGAACATTAATCTTAAGTTAATATGGGGAAGGGTGGATGATTAATATGTTAGGTTTATCCCGTTAACCTCCTGCTTAATTAAACCCATTTATTAATGGAAATTGAATAAGGTACGTTTGCCACTTATGACAGACTAAGCGGCAAATTATAGGGTCACCAACTTTGTTGTCATCGCACATCCGTCTTTGACTCTTTGCAAGAAGTGATCTTTTGTAAGTCTGACCGTGAATCGCTGGCATCAGGATAATAAGAGGGTAACGCATGATCTCTGTCGAGGCTGCATGTCTCCTACCCGGGAACCCAGTCTTATGCTCTGTACCGTGGCCCTCAATCGCTAGGTGTCGCCGTGGCTTTCCATCAGGCGGGGTCGAGGCAGCGTCATTTCGGCGAGCTTAATAAAAATAAAGCTTTCACCGATAGGTTTAGGACTCAAGATGGTCTCAGCTTCAAATGGTGCTTCTGTGGTAAAAAGGATGAAGTCGAGCCAAAAGAGAGAAAAACTAGAAAACTACTTATTGCTTGCTGTAGAAGAAGATTAAGCGTTGTGAAATTTAGCTGTTCTTTATTTTTTTTGTTGTGTGATTTTGTTCAATTACGTATTGCAGCTATAAATAATTCTATTGTACATATATTGCTGATTACAAATGTCTGCAGGTAGGAACCTAAGATAAGATTTTCTAATGTAAGTTATGTAACTAACTAGTCTTTACAGCAAGGCACAGTTATTTCGCAACAGCTAGGTGTGATCAAGATCGAAAGGTTCATACTGGCATTATAAGTAATATAGGCCTTGTCGGCTATTAGACAAGTTAAAATTACACCTTCAATGCCCACAAGTATAGGCAAGTAATGCCTACGAACTCTTTTTACTCCACGACACGTATCCGATACGGGAATCTTCAATGAAAGAATTTCATCAGTATCTAGCCAACTTTACTTCTGGTATGAATATAAAAGATAGCGCACAAAATCTGGCCAAAAATCCAAGTTACGTAACAACTGATAAACTTTTTGGCTTCTGATGAAATATGGGTTACAGAGCTCATCTGCTGGCTGGGCATTATCATCTTAAAACGTGATGGCGTCGAACTTCAAAATGTTATTAGAGTTCAAATTCTATACAATATAATTCTATATTGTATAGAATTCGCCAGAACTGAGCGTTTCAAAAGATCGTTCCTCTGTCGAACTATAAAAACTTGGAACGACCTGCCCGCACACGTGTTTCCCTCATCTTACAATCCCGGGTTCTTTAAGAGGAGCGTGAAGAGGCACATCACAGGGCCGCCAACTTGATGACCACTGTCAGAAGTGGCCCCCAATCGCTAGATGCGCCACGGCTTTAAATCAGGCTGGTGGCGACGTCAATTTGGTGAGCTGAATATAAAAAAAAAAGGTAAGTATAATCCACCTCAATTTATTTACTAAGTAGATGAGATGACAGCAACGATGGGAGACACCGAATAAAATGTGAGGTTGAATTGTCTCAAGTTCATGAGAACTAACCTATAGCGTATTTCCAATCGCAATGCCATCGTTATATTTCCAAAATCACATCATACAGTAAAAATAAATTGAATAAATTTTTATTTCTTTACCACGCGCCGTGTCGTGAACTCTAAACGTCTTCTTCTTAGGCGATTGACCGCAAGAAATGATTTATTGAAGCTTTATGTGACCGGCGCCGACAACGACTTAATTAGAAACACGTCATCCTATGTTACCCGTGGAAAAAAAAGGCGCCTTTCGGAGGGTAATTTTATAGGGTTGAGAAATAATGAGTGCTTCGTGGTGTAAGCAATTTGGTATTAAATCAGTAACCGGCAAAATTAAAAAATAAGTAATAGAACTATAATAAAGGAGGGCGAGGAACCTTCAACACATAATTTTTACATCGTGTCGAAATCCTGATGGATGCTATGCTGGACTCTTACCAGCTGAAACCTTACTTACGGTGTTATGTTACTTTAGGTTCGGACTTGACTTGGTTCGCCATCGCGGCCTCTGCTCGTAGGTTTTGGTACTATGAAAGAAAGAAAGAAGAAAGAAAGAAAGAAAAAGAAATTTATTTCACATAGGCATTTACAGATGCTCTTGTAAAACGTCCAGAATATAAATCAAAATCTACCACCAGTTCACAACGCGACCCACCTGAGAAGAACTGGCAAGAAACTCAGCGGGTTATTCTTTTTAGAGCTCTATTTACAAAATGAATCTAAAAACTATGCATTTGACAATTTTTTGAGAATCCAGTAGAGCAGGTCATTTCCAGGCTTCTCCATCCAACAAATAATCACCAATTGTATAGTAGCCCCTGCAGTACAATTTACTTTTTACAACCTTTTTAAATTTATTAAGGGACATACTTTTAATTTCGTCTGGTAGCCTGTTGTAAAAGCGTATACAGTTACCCATGAAAGAATTGCTGATTTTGTGCAATCTGCTATGATAAACAGCAAGGTTACTTTTATTTCTAGTGTTGACTTGGTGTCTATCACTTAACTTAGCGAATCTATGTAAATTTCTTTGTACGTACATAAGATTCTCAAAAATGTATTGTGATGCTACTGTAAGAATTTTAACCTCTTTGAATTTCTCGCGCAGAGAGACCCTTGGACCTAATCTATATATAGCTCTTATGGCCCGCTTTTGTAAAATAAAAATTTTATCTATATCTGCAGCATTGCCCCACAGTAGAATACCGTAAGACATTATGCTATGAAAGTAACTGAAATAGACTATTCTAGCCGTATCTACATCCGTCAAGTGCCTTATCTTTTGTACAGCAAATGCTGCTGAACTTAATCTATTTGCTAGTTTAACAATATGTGGACCCCATTGTAAACCAGCATCGACCGTTAACCCTAGGAACGTCGTTGATTCCACAAGTTCCAACACCCGACCATTAAGTTGAACATTGGTTTCTGACTGTGTTACATTAGGCAAGGTAAATTTTATGCATTTAGTTTTATTATCATTCAGTCTAAGATTGTTAGTGTTAAACCAATGAACCACTTTCAAGATTGCGTTGTTGACATCGTCATAGTTATCTATTTGTCTTTTAACTTTGAAAATCAAAGAAGTATCATCTGCAAACAAAACAATCCTGTTGTTGTCCCCCAGGTAAAAGGGTAGGTCATTAAAATATATAAGGAATAAAAATGGTCCGAATCATGCCGCCAGCACCGTCTTAGCTGCTTCTGTAAGAACGACTAGCAGCTGATCTGCCGGAAGTCTTGAGGGCTTGAGGTTATAGCAGTCTGGAAAGATAAAAACGATGAAATAAGCTTTTACTGAAAAGCTCATTTCGTCGTTTTTGTCGTCGCAGGAACCAAAGACTGAAATGGGCTCCATCGGATCCAAGGGACAATACCAATTGGTGTATCTATAGGTACCTATACCTATAATAAAATGGTAGAAAAGTCAAAACTGTACATTGAAAATATTTAAAAGACAATACTCGCTGGGTGTTCTACATAAGACACCGAAGCCGAAAATATAGTTAGAAAAATTTTCGTCTGTTTGTCTGTTTGTCGGTTTGTCTGTTTGCTTTGCTTTGTCCGGAAGGATCTCGAAAAGTACTCAATAGATTTGATTCAAATTTTGCACAAATATAACTTAGGGGTAGGGTCTTCAAATAGGCTATATATTATCACGCTACATATCTTAGGGGCAAAGCAGAGAGCAATCAAATTGGCATTTTAACATAATTTTCACGCGTATGAAGTCGCGGGCAACAGCTAGTTAATAATATAAATATTAAACACTTAGGTCGTTACTCTGGTAAATATACGAACGAGTTTTCTTTTAATAGTCAGGTTAATAGGATCTGTCTACCGAGAAAGTAGCCATTTGAAGTGTAATTAACGCACTCATTAGCTGGGCTGAAAATACGTATTTTCTTTTGGGCTCGTCCATATTTGATGATGTAGCTACTCTTGGAATAGGACTGGCCTGAGTTGCCCTAGGTATACCTACCTACTGGTCTTAGAATCTAAATGGATAGTTAGTATTGTATTGATTTTGTAAGTACCTATGATATCTATACTAATATTATAAAGAGGAAAGATTTGTTTTTTTGTTTGTAACGAATAGGCTCCGGAACTACTGGACCGATTTGAAAAATTCTTTCACTGTTGGGAAGCTACACTCTTTGCGTTGAACAAGGCCATATTTTATTCACGTATTCCCACGGGAACGGGAACTACGCGGGTAAAACCGAGTGACGTCCGCTAGTAATTCATAAATAGATCCTTTGATTCCTATTGCGTTTGTTGTATGGGAGCCAGCTTATATTTTCGGTTTTTAGTATCTATTGTAAGCGGCAACAGAAAAATAACATACATACATAATCATAGGTAGGTACATTTCACCTTATAGTTTTATGTCCCACGTAATAGGTGGTGAGCCTATTGCCGTGTTGAAATAGACAGGCGCAGGTCGCCGGCCGAAATTTTTCAAGCCGCCCATAAGGCCTTCAACTTGGCTTAACGATTATTATTTTACTGACAACCGGGTTTCTTTCAATGGATCTTTTTGCAAAAGTGTTCCCTTAGTCGCCTCTTGCGACACACCGGGTGGCGAAATTTTGTACTCATAGGCGCTTCGCGCACTGGTAAATCGAGACGCGGTAGCGGCGGCGTCGAGGCGTGACGTTTATGTAGAGTCGAGGCGCGGGCGGCTCTTGCCTGTTCCTGTTGCTATAATGATTAGACAGCTTGATCATAAATACAAGAGGATTCATTCGTACAATTTCAATAAATTTCACGTTGGTTTCAAAATCTTCACGCATGTTTGAAGAGTGTAGACACGTCTACGCGCGAACAGAATGGTGACGGAGTCGCGGCGCGGTCGTGCACAGCATCCCCACGCCGCCTGCGCCTCGACTTCACTTAGCCTGTGACGCGACTCTAGTGTGTGAGCGCACTCCCATGTATTTCTGAAGGAAAAATAGAAGCGGCGCGTCGCTCGTGTGGGCGACGCGCCTTACCCGTCGCAACACGGGACCTTGTCGCAACACGGGACCTTGTCGCTACACGGGACCTTGTCGCAACACGGGACCTTGTCGCAACACGGGACCTTGTCGCAACACGGGACCTTGTCGCAACACGGGACCTTGTCGCAACACGGGACCTTGTCGCAACACGGGACCTTGTCGCAACACGGGACCTTGTCGCAACACGGGACCTTGTCGCAACACGGGACCTTGTCGCAACACGGGACCTTGTCGCAACACGGGACCTTGTCGCAACACGGGACCTTGTCGCAACACGGGACCTTGTCGCAACACGGGACCTTGTCGCAACACGGGACCTTGTCGCAACACGGGACCTTGTCGCAACACGGGACCTTGTCGCAACACGGGACCTTGTCGCAACACGGGACCTTGTCGCAACACGGGACCTTGTCGCAACACGGGACCTTGTCGCAACACGGGACCTTGTCGCAACACGGGACCTTGTCGCAACACGGGACCTTGTCGCAACACGGGACCCCGATCGCCACATGAGGCAAATATATCATAGGTTTTTTCACGTTGGAAATGCTACATGGATGCTATGCAGGACTCCTACCGTGTAAAACTACAAGATGCATTACAAGTTTAAAACTGTCTACGGCCGGGAGCCCCGGTAAGCCTTCATAAGGATCTCCCAGGGCGTTGTTGGGCGTTGCATGCGTTGGTTGGCGAGTTGATAGATTAATGACTTAACTATAGTTACTGATGTCCAAATTTGTTTTGTCCCATAACGACTCTAACCTTGTATTGCGATGCTGGAACATTTCTATATTGAGAGAGCTAAATACTAACTTGACAATTTATTGTAATGCTCAACTATGCAAATAAAAATATCGGGACGACTTCACATGGTAGGTACAGTGTCAAATTAATTAAAACACGGTGGAGTTGGAACGGTCCCAATACACAACTCACATGTTTCTGTCAACGATTTAAATAGCATAGATAAGCCTCACATGAAAATAAAACATTACTTTTTTTAGTTTCAACTAAAGTAAGTGAAATTATTGCATCTCGTTTACTTATAAGCGACTTTGGCTCTCTAGACAAAGTTACTGGTTTCTACGCGTATGAAAATACCCCCTTATGTAGGTAATATCAAAGATAATATAATAGTATTACATACAGATCGGCAACTCCCTGCCTCCCACTGAGTAAGCTTCCCCATCCCCCCACCAAAGTTGATGTGTCTATTGCCGTGACAGTACTTAAGAGCGTGTCACTGTACGTCACACGGTCACACTGTGTGTCTACGTACTTTGTGCTATAGCTTTGGTTTAATTTGTGCTTAGCCGAGGGTAGATTTAAAAAAAAAAGTACCTACATACATGAGATTGCGTTCTGTTCCTTATTATTTTGATTCCATAGCTAGTGTCCCTAGTATACTCACACACACATTCAAGCTTGATTCAAGCATTCAAAATACGTGTATATTGGTGTGGGTGAAAACCATGAAAACGAACATTTTTGCATGGAGTTTCCGCCCTGTGGTAATATCAAGCTCGAATCGACTACAACCATCGGTCCCACCCTACCAGGGCTTCCCCAATCCAGACACATTGGCTACCACCACGGTCTCGCTTAAGCACAGGGCGGAAACTCCATACAAATGATTTGTTTGCAATTCTGTCACCTACACTAAAACACACTATGTTTGCACAGAGCTTGAATGTGTGTGTGACCAATAAGGCTAAGCAAATGTTCCCTCACAACACCCGCCAACTATAATGACAGCAGTGACGCGGGACAGGCGGGAGTGGGGAAGCTTGGTCAGTGAGGGACAGGGAGTTGCCTATCTGTATGTAATAATTATATTATCTTTGGCCTAAGAAAGTTATTGTGCAAAGAAGAACACTCTTAATATTATTGCCGCTACTTATTCGTCACAAGCCAATGTACAGTATATCTCGTTCTCTCTAAGTTTGACACTGGCGTAGAGGCTGGTGTATGGAAGGCGACCGACAAACTTAGGGCGAACGGGTAATCAAGGGTTTATCTAACCAGTTTAAATCGTTGTTATCGGTCTCATGCCAGACAGCAATTAGGAGAGATGTAACTGTGAAATGTCAGGCGATTCTAGGCGCCTAAGTGCACTCCAATCATCACATTGGGAATAATTCATATAAACTTTCAACAACATAACATTCCTATTGAGTTGGCCTCTTGGGTTAGATGAGCATAATTGATTCGTCTTGAACATTCGAGAGGAGGGAAACATTTCTATTTAGCCCAATTATTCATCTACTTTGTGCTACGTTCGATTGTCATACTACCCCCAAAGTCGACAGAAAAAGTCTACAATCGTATAGTTAATATCCATGTAATAAATGAGCGTTTTTCAAAGTTTGCCGCTCGGCTCCATACTAAAGTCGAATTTTTAATTGTCACTTCTTCATACAATGTTGCTTATTTTCAATGACGAAGTGACATTAGCTACTGTCAATGTACATCGTGTAATTAAAAATTCGAGTATACGCCTCTACGCCAGCGGCAAAGTTAGAGCGAACGGGTAGTAGCTATGAACTGCTACCATAAAATGTATTCGTCAAAATCGCCGAAAAAATATTTTATTTATTTTTAAAAGTTTTTGTTAATATGTTAATTAACAGTTTTAATTCGACTTTAATTATATAAATAATTCAATTTTAGTTTGTCCATGAATTCCCGGTGTACCGGAATTCCCATTAAGTAACGGTAGTTTTGCCATTTTTTTTGGTCTAGCAAGTATCAAATCAACCCTTTTTCGACGGATTCAAATCATTTCCGGTGACATTTTTATTTGTCATGGTTGTTTAAATTGTTACTTTCGTTCATTGTTTATTTGTTTATCATTCACGGAGTATTTTAAGAACACTTTAGTCAATTGGATTCATCAAATGTAAGGTATTTTAAGTTTTAAATAGGCTTTGTTGTTTAAAAATGTGCTTTCGTAACGTCATGTTCATAACCTTATATACAGGCGGAATGATTTTTGTTACGAACTGGAATTATAAAGCCGTGATCTCATTGCTGGTGATTAAGAACCTATTAGGTGTCTTAAAAAGCAGTCAAAATTTCACTTATCACTTTTACTTTTCAATTTTCACTTTTTGCTTTTCACTTTTCTTTTTGCGTTTTTTACTTTTAACTTTTTACCCTTAAAACTTTAATCTTTTAAGCGTTTATTCTTTTAATCTTCTTATTTCTATTAATCTGTTAATCTTTTAATCTTCTAATCTTCTAATCTTTTTTTTTTTTTATTTTTTTTTTTTTATTAATTAACACGGCCTAAGACCAATTACATTAATTAAGAATAACACTGAAACATACACATACAAATTCTATACAGCAGCTCAATTATACAATAAAAAAAAAAAATAAAAAACCAAACATTTCAATAAAAAGAGAAAAAAAAAAAAGAAATATATATATAAATAAATTATAAATGAACGTAAAATTCACTAAAATGAAGACAAACTAATAATAATTTGGGTAATGTGTCGGCAAATAAGTCACAGCTAGGGTACTTCTCGAGAAGGGCGTCTTATCTTATAATCTTTTAATCTTATAATCTTATAATCTTATAATCTTATAATCTTATAATCTTATAATCTTATAATCTTATAATCTTTTAATCTTTTAATCTTTTAATCTTTTAATCTTTTAATCTTTTAATCTTTTAATCTTTTAATCTTTTAATCTTTTAATCTTTTAATCTTTTAATCTTTTAATCTTTTAATCTTTTAATCTTTTAATCTTTTAATCTTTTAATCTTTTAATCTTTTAATCTTTTAATCTTTTAATCTTTTAATCTTTTAATCTTTTAATCTTTTAATCTTTTAATCTTTTAATCTTTTAATCTTTTAATCTTTTAATCTTTTAATCTTTTAATCTTTTAATCTTTTAATCTTTTAATCTTTTAATCTTTTAAACTTTTAATCTTTTAAACTTTTAATCTTTTAAACTTTTAATCTTTTAAACTTTTAAACTTTTAAACTTTTAAACTTTTAATCTTTTAAACTTTTAATCTTTTAAACTTTTAATCTTTTAAACTTTTAATCTTTTAAACTTTTAATCTTTCAAACTTTTAATCTTTCAAACTTTTTAATCTTTTAATATTTTAATCTTTTAATCTTTTAATATTTTAATCTTTTTATCTATTAATCTTTTCATCTTTTAATCTTTTAATCTTTTTATCTATTAATCTTTTCATCTTTTAATCTTTTACGTTTAGTCTTTTAGTCTTTTAATATTTTAATCTTTCCATCTTTTAATCTTTTTAATCTTTAATCTTTTCGACCCTATTAAGACAAAACGCTGCAACCCGGGTTACAGCGTTTTATCGGAATAAAGTTAAAAATAATCTAATGCATGTAAGCTTGCTACTAGTTCAATCCTCAGTTCAATATCTATGTTTATTTAGAAAATATCGCAAGCTTGCCGATTAATTTGTCGATTCGTTTGTCGATTAGTTTGTATATTAGTTTGCGATTGGTTTGTCGACTAGCTTCTCGATTAGTTTGTCGATTAGTTTGTCGATTAATTTGTAGATTAGTTTGTTGATTGGTTTGTTGATGATGTTGATTGGCGCTATGTCACAACTGCATCGAATATGGAGAGATCGTAACATATCAAGAAAAATCAAAGTCAAACCGCGTCACTATGGTTTATTTTATATGGTTTTCTATATATTTTTTTACGCGGTAGAAACGTGGACTTTGAAAAAGGCAGACCGAGACCGCATCGACGCGTTTGAAATGTGATGTTGGAGGATGCAGATCCCGTGGACTGCTTTTCGCACCAACGTGTCTATTCTGAGCGAACTCAGGCTGTCGACTATGTGTCTCCACAGGGTACTTGATATCTTAGGTCACATTGCCTGGAAAGATAACCGTAACCTGAAACAACTAATGGTTACCGGAAAGGTTGACGGAAGGCGTTCTAGAGGCCATAGCCCAACTAGATGGTCAGACCAGATACGCACTGCGTTGGACACTGAATTATACAATGCTTTCCACATTGCCAAAGATCGCCACAGATGGCGCAATATCATCAGGGAGAGAATGATTCAGAGGGGGAATCACGACCCTTAGTAATGAGGAGCACGACGAGAGGAGGAGGTTTATTGATTGGTCTGTCGATTGGTTTGTTGATTGGTTTGTCGATTGTTTATCGATTATTTTGTCGATTAGTTTGTCGATTAGTTTGTCGATTAGTTGCTGTAAAGCTTACTCACTATTTTATATTGTAAAATAAAATCATATTTTACTTGGTCTTCCTTTAATTTAAGATACTATGTTGTTAAAAAAAATATTCCTTATAAAAGATTCTTTCGGCGGGTATCATAAAATACAGGAGGTTTTTTTCTTACATCTCCCAGGTTCGATTCCCGGCTCAAGCAGGTGATTATTCAGAGATCTTTAAATGCAGTTTTACTTACTTTTGAAAATAAAGGAATGTTTCTTTTCAGCAAAACTTGCCGTTATCAATATTATGGGTACTTTACCTCCTTACCTTTACCGGATTTCCAACTACCATCTTTAAATTTCACCATACCGGGTGAAATTTAGAAGGTACCTACTAATTTATACTCTAAGCCAGTGGTTCCCAAACTTATTTTGTCTACTGCCCACTTTGAGAATAAATATTTTTTTAGCGCCCCCATTTTTTCACCTATTTAAAAACCACTATAACTCCAAATTAAATTAATTAATTATTGTGACCTATACATGCGATGTTGTGTAAAAAAAAAATGTATATTATGTATATTAACAGAGAATTCTAAACGAAACTTTTACTATAACCCGCAACTTGAAACCTGAGCGCAGTAGGTAACATACAACGGCGCTTAGGTCTCAAGTTAACTCTTACGGGCTCCACCTGCCAATAAGAATGATTATTGAAACGCAACTTTATAGTATTAAACAGAGTATCTTTTATTAAAAATATAACTAAAATAATCAATCCTTATATAAAAACTAATGTGAAGGATGAATCTGATGCTGTTTAATAAGTTTGTTGATATCAGATTCCAATTTACTCAAGAACAGTCGCAAGTCGCCACGTTCGGTAACAAGCAAACGATTTCTCTTTTTAGTAAGCAGTGTTGTCACAGCACTAAATCCACGTTCACACAAATATGACGATGGGAATGCTATCAAGAATCGTTGAACGATTGACCACAATCCAGGGTACAATTGAGGGATCGGTTTTTGAAGCCAAAATTCTTGGTAACCATTTTTGAACTTGATTTTTATTTCCTCGTTTGTTGTCAATTCTATAAGTTCTTCTTCCAGCTGAGGTGACATTGCTGTGTTGACATTTGAAAACGGATCCAACACCCAGTCTGGTATTTCCAAGTTCAAAATGTCCTGGTATCGTTCGGTGAAGTCAATGTGGAGGTTTTCCAAATGTTGGCAGTAGGCAAACAATTCGTCGTTACTGCATGATACTGATAAATTTGGAAAATTGTGAAACTCACGTCTGCCCAGATTCTTTTTGTGTAGAAGCAGTTTGGCTGCGAAAGCAGCAACGACGTTTTTTGTTTTAATTAGATTTAGTTTATCGCCTTGCAGTTGGAGATTCATGTCGTTGAACAATTTATACAGGTCTGTCATGTAAGCTATATCATTCTTTGATGTTATGAGCTTGTCGTGCAATTCTGTATCTTTAGTTTCCAAGAACTCTATAACAGAGTCAACCAGGTTGTAAAATCGAGTCAGACAATTGCCTCTTGATAGCCAACGAACTTCAGTATGAAACAACAAACGGTTGAAATCCTCGTCATTAGTAACACAAAGCTGATGAAATAATCTATCATTCAAAGAGCTTATGCGGATTTTATTCACTGCTTTGATGACATATTGCAGTGATTGAAATAGTTTTTCACTTAAGTTTCTAGCAACTAAATGTTGTCTATGAATAACGCAATGTACACCAAGGACATTTGGAATTTTATTTTTTAAGTACGCTATGAAGCCTTTATGGCACCCTGTCATAGCCGGAGCGCCATCCGTAGCAACTGAAATAATATTTTTCAAAGGAATCTCTTTCTCATCGCAAACTTTTCCAATGTATTGAATATGGTTTCACCTTTTGTATCGGTCTCTAAATTTCTAGCAAATAATAGTTCTTCACATATTTTCTCATCTTTAATAAACCTCACGTAAGACAACAACAATGCTTCATTAGTTGGTAAAGTGGACTCATCGAGCTGAATTGAGAATTGACTTGTCCTCAGGTGATCGCACATGATTCTTCAATGTTTTCAGCCATTTCATCAATTCGTCTTTGCACAGAATTATTACTCAAAGGAATTTTTCGGATAATATCTGCGGCCGGTTTATGAAGCACAGTAGTTATTACTTCATTTATTGCTGGCAATATTAACTCTTCTCCGATGTTATGTGGTTTGCCTTTTTGAGCAATTAACAAAGAGATATTGTACGAAGCTCGAAGTCCGTCGTCATCTTGCTTAGCAGCCGCCGAAAATAGTTTTACTACACTTGGCTGAGTATTATGCTTCTTCTCTAGGTCTTGAAAATATGCTACATTCTTGTCTTTCTTATCTGGATGCATTTTATTCAAATGATCTTGCAGCCTTGAAGGCTTCATTGCTTCATTCGAAAATGTTTTTAGACATAGAAGACACAAAGGCGACGATCGGTGGGACTTCCAATAAATCTGAATTTAATATATTCCGCAGAGTATTGCCGTCTCTTCTTTTTTACTTCCGACATTGTTTTGCTTTGAGAAATACGTTCAACTTCGCGAGTAGAGGAGGCGTAAGTACCTACTGCTCATCTATTGCGCGCGAGACCACAAATGAAAATAAAATAAATATTACATTGTTTATATAGGAATGCTTAAGCAGCACGCACCGACAGGAATAAAACAAACATGCATAAACTCGTTTATCTCATTCGACGCTCAATCGTACTCAACAAGTCCGAACAAGCATTCAATGAACCAGCCGACTGATACAGGAATGCACAATTCGGGTTATTTAACAAAAACTTGTTAAAACATGATAGACTTAAGCAGCACGCACCGACAGGAATAAAACAAACATGCATAAACTCGTTTATCTCATTCGACGCTCAATCGTACTCAACAAGTCCGAACAAGCATTCAATGAACCAGCCGACTGATACAGGAATGCACAATTCGGGTTATTTAACAAAAACTTGTTAAAACATGATAGATATCTACGAGTACTAATAACTATTAATTTTTTCTATATTAAATAAAATAGGACAGATATATGAACTACGCGAAGAGAAATATAGAACCGAGTTTGAGCAATCTTTTAATTCATATTAGTTGATGTTCACAAGTTGTTGTTGAGAGTCGAGAGCTCTTGCAGTTGTTGTTTAAGAGGCCTCTTAGCTAAATAAAGTTACAAATCACCCCCCGCCCGCCCGCCTCTACACAACGCCCCCATTTTCTTATGGGTCTCTTACCGCCCCCCTTGAGACCTGCAGCGCCCACAAGGGGGCGTTATCGCCCACTTTGGGAAAGACTGCCTAAGCCAAGACTCCAGTGCAGTGTGGCTTGTTACCAACTTTTAGATGAACTTCATGTAGGTAGGTGCCTACTCAAGAATAAGTTTTATATGAGTTTGTGTGTCTTTGTAGAACAATCGTAGATTTATGATTACGAGAAAGCTTTCCTTCTCAAAACTTTTCTAGTTTTCTTAGATACATAAGATGAGGATTCATTTATAAACATTTTCCTTTCTTATAATTATTTACTTATGGTTGTAATTTGAGCGCTTATAACATTTATTCTGTGAAATAAGTCTTATTTCATTTATCCCCGAAGGGGTAGGCAGAGGCATATTATATAAATGTGCCCACATTTCTACTTTTTATAATTTGTCCCACGTACTTAATAGGTGGTGAGCCGTATTGCCGTGTTATAATGGACAGGCGCAGGTTGTGACTGCCTGCTATTGAAATTTTTCAAGCCGCCTAAAAAGGCTTTCAACTTGGCTTAACGACTGCCATTTTACTGGCAATCGGGACCAACGGCTTAACGTGCCTTTCGAAACACGGAAACGCTCAAATAATATTCACAAAGTGGTCACATGGACGGTCACCCATCCAAGGACTAGCCATAGTGAAAGTTGCTTACTGAAGTGATCATTTACAGAACACTGAGTCCGTGGGGCCACGAGCGCTTCATCATCATGTCATTTTAAACATTCAAATGACTTCCATCACCCCAAACCTACAGGACTACTAGGTACGTTATTACTTTTCTGATGGTTATTTTACTTCTGCCTTGCGCCCTTGCTCTTTCAATGGTGAATATGGACCACGAGCCCCGTAGTTGTGGTCCATATTAATTACTAGCTGACCCCGCAACTTCGTTTACGTCACATAAGGTGTATTTAAGGAGAGGTATTTCTTCATCAGACTCATCAGGCCGCGTGTGAGACTGCCCTGTTTGCTTAATCATAAAAGATCTTAAAGATTAAGAGGGCTAACATATTTCGCGCCACATATTGCTCAGAAACCATACTTTTCATTGCATTTTAAGTCATTAAATATTTATCGTACATACATGGTATTCACTAACATACTTAGTAAATTTAGCTCTCTAAACGTTTCTTAAAACATATTTTACCTAACAACGGATTACATATGGTTAATATCAACGAAAGTGAAACAGGTTTTTCAAATCATACGATTTGCATAGATTTCGATGCTTAAATTCATGCCAAATTACTGATAAATATAATAAACAAGGGATACGAAGCAATTGCAAAGGGCGTTGGCTATCTGTTTGTAGAATAACCTGATCTCAGGTAGGTTCCTTTTTTTAGAGAAAGTGACTGTAAAGTTTGCTCAAATACTGAGAAATTTCGCCAAAATAAAGTAGTCTTTTCACCAGCTTCCGTAGTTTAAATCATAATGATAATTATGTAATATTATGTTAGAACTTCTCCTTTGACAATAAAAATATTATTTTTAAGTAACTAGATACAGATTTTTTTTTACAAAGTATTTTGTGAACCCCTATAAATGCAGATACGCGAACAAATACGATTTATTTAGTACCAAAGAGAATACAATACTACGTAAGATTTAGTACCGCCGAGAGGCTCTCAGAGAGTGGTCATGTCGCTCGATGTTCCATTTTTGAATACGAAAAAATGAACAAAAATAGTCTAATTCTAGCGTGACCAAACAATCTTAGTACTTTGTGACGTATAATATAATATATATAAATATTTATGGTCCATATACAACGTGAACTTTTGTATAGTGCAAAGCTCAGACACACCGACTAGAATTTCGCTTCAAAATTATGTAAAAAAAAATTAAATGAAACTAACGAAAACTGACCAAGTTATAAGCTTTTACAGTTGCACTATTTTCTTCACGAACAGCGTAGGTGTAGGTATTATACGCAAGGCAGGTAGTCACTATTCGTGTGGTATTGATAATAACATATTAATACACCATTTTCATAAGTGGTAATTATGGAACACCTGTGAGGAACCAAACCAGGATTGGGACGGCTATAAAGCCGCTAAAGCAAAATACAAGTAGCGACTGAGATACAAAAGTACCAAGTCTTGGAGAAACCTCTGATAGAGTCAGACTAATACTAGCCAAACAAGGGACAGAACTCTCCGTATCTATAAAGAAACCTGACGGCGCGGCGGCCAGACCCACACATGAAAAGAATTATTTATACTGTTGATTGATGGCACTTGGTAGAACCTTTCGGCATTTTCAAAGGCAAATTAACATTATATAATGACCACTAAATCACTTAATTACTCGAAAACAATAAATTGATAACATATAAATTACCACTACATCATTCTACTAACGTTAACTATCATGAAAAGAAGCCGAGAGTATTTTGATACAAACGCACTTCCCAGAATGCCAATTGCTGCAGACACTCATGTGGCTGGTGGAAAACGTATCCACAGAAGAAGTCCAGTGGGAGCTCGCAAGACCTGTTCTAATCTATTCTGTCAACTTACAAAAAACTGAATGGGTAATTAACAGCTTCAAGTCCTTCAAATCTCCAGGACAGGATGAAGTCTTCCCTGCAGTGATAAAATGGGGGAGGACACAAGTTGATATTGTCAGTTACATAGTATCTATACGCCAGACAATGAATGGGACTGTGACCCAGACCCAGTGTGGAGAGAGGTCTAAGTGATCTTTATACCAAAACCCGGTAAAGGGATTATGTTTGTGATTCAGACCTCTGGTTATACAGACCGATAAGCCCTTCGTCTTTCCTGCTAAAAACTCTGGAAAGATTGTGTGACAGAGACAATCGAGGGACGGCCCTTCAAAATAAGCCACTGCATTCCAACCAACGCGCATAATGCCCCCGGCAAGTCTACAGACTCAGCACTACATGCAGTGGTACACAAAATAGAAGAGGTCATCCAGAATCAATCAATCAATGTGTCTCGGCACTTTCATAAACATAGAGGGAGCTTTCAACAGAAGAAGCATAACCACGGCACTGGCAAAACACCGAGTATACACGGTAGTCAGTGAATAGATAGATAACATGCTAAACAAACTCATTTTAAAGCTACAGACAAGCAGAAACCAGTGCGCAGCCATGGCCAAAGGTTGTTCACAAGGGGGCGTGGTCTCACCACTGCTAAAGAACCTTGTTGTAGACGACCTAATAACCAATCAATCAATCAATTTAACCTAGAACAGTCCCTATATACATGGATGTGGAACAAGCCATAGCAGATGGTAAAATTAAATTATGGAGAAAAACGGATCTGTTCACAAAGCATGACTGGTATTTTAAAATACAAGGCCAACTTCAAATCAAGTGAGAAGCTGCGTTTATTTTATCTTCTAGTGATCTTGTGTATATAATAAATATTTTTTATGAATTGTATTAAAATTACTTTCAGTCAAGCCAACATTTATCAATTTGCGGTGTAGACTGAACACTAATTTTGCCCATAAGCATAGTAAAAATTTCGAAAGACGACGAGTTCTGGACTACGAGGATGGAACCTAAATTGTTAAATTTTTACGACTAATGTCTGTTGCCCAAAATGATTGAGCCCAGAAAGAGCCGAAAAAATAAAATAAAATTTATTCCCTTTGAAATTTAAAAAAAAATAGCTTTGTCAACATTTTTGTGACTCTACTGGGGGTTCGGAAATGCTACTAACTGAGAAGAACACCCCAAGAAACTCAGTTCGGTCCCTCCCAAAATTCATCTTAGTAGGTACCTATCTAATAATCGATCAATGCCGATACGAAATGGCTTTTTCTTGGCGGTGTGCATTGTTATGCACATACCTCTTAATAAATATTTGGTTGTTGTAAATGAAAAACACCTACTATCAATTAAGATTAGATTTAGATCCCATAGCTCAAGCTTATAGCTTAGTTTGGGCTAGATGATGTTGCGTGAGAATATCCAACAATATTTTATTTAATAAAAATATTTTAATGTTCCTGCCAGCACTGAATCTGCAGTAGGCAGCAAAACATCGGACCATGCCAAGCGCCTGCGCATTGCTACGTTAATATTACTTTTTTAACTATGTGTATTGTCAAATTTAAATAATAGAATATTGTCTTTCTACAATTTTCGTATATTTAGATACTTTAAAAATAAACTTATGGACCGTTTTCATGTATGTGTGTATTATATACTATACTATCTTCACGCCAAATGCCTTGCGGGGTAGGCAGAAAGAACCGAGCGCCACACAGCACGCTCCATACACACCTCACTTGCTTCTTCAACTTTCATTTTTCTTTTCAAAGGGCCTGATCCACTGGCGAGCATATAACATATCTTTTATTGGGTTTAACGGAAACATATAATACCGTAGTAACTGCACTGGAAACAGTAAATGATAAACTATCTTTAGATTTTGTTAAGGCTAGATTGTTGGATGAGGAGCTGAAGAGTGTGAAACATAATTATCAAATGGATGGAGTTGCATTTAAGTCGAACATCATTAAGTGTTTTAGATGTCAAAAAGAAGTTCATAAGAGCTATGAATGCAGGTCAAACAGTATAAAAGAAACAGCTGGAAATTATCGAGGATCAGGAAATAGAGGACAAGAAAGAGGAGATAGAAGGCAGACCAGAGGATATAGTAGATATGGAAGATCATATAGAGATCAGAACCGAAATCAGAGTCATAGTCATGCTGCAAGTTCTAGTTTAGAATACAATGAAAACTTGTCTTTTCTGTCGGGGATTGAGAAATGCAATTTAATAGAAGAGAATGACCAATATATTGAATGGGTCATAGATTCAGGATGTACCGAACACCTAATTCAATCTAGATATGAGAAATACATGAGTAACGTTATAGAACTGAAACAGGAAATAAAGATTTATATAGCAAATGGAGACTGTGTTATAGCGAGGAAGCAGGGAACAATGAAAATGATCTGTAATGAAAGACAATTAACTTTGAGTGCTCTTTTGATTGATAACTTATCATTTAATCTCTTGTCAGTAAAAAAGATAGTGCAAAACAATTTTAATGTTGAATTTACTGCAAATAGTGTAAACATTTATAAAATTAATTCAAATAGCTGTATCACAGGTTATTGTAAAGGAAAATTGTTTATTCTAAAAGCATCTTTACTAAAAAATAATCACAATGTATGTAATTTGAACACAGATTTTTTATGGCACAACCGTTTAGGACATGTTAACAGGTACAGTATGAAAATTTTGAAGCTTCCTATCTCGGACAAAACATGTGGACCATGTATGATTGGTAAGTCAACTCGTCTACCATTCCCGCATACACCAAGGCCGAGGTCATCGTATGTTGGTGAATTTCTGCACACTGATGTTGCCGGACCTACAAAAACAAAAGGAATGAATGAAGAAATGTATTATCAGGTAATAGTTGATGATTTTTCACATTTTGTAGTGGTTTATTTACTGAAAACTAAAGATGAAGCAACACATAATTTAATTGATTTCATAAAAATTATAGAGAACCAGCAGGACACTAGGGTAAAAAGAATTAGATGTGATAATGGTGGAGAATTTAAAAATAGAATTTTAGAATCATTTTGCAAGAACAAAGGAATAAATATTCAATACACACATCCTTACTCTCCACAGCAAAATGGTGTCTCAGAAAGAATGAATAGAACTTTGTACAATAAAGCGAGAACGCAAATGTTAGAGACAAATCTTCCAAAGCATTTATGGGGAGAAGCCATATTAGCCTCAGCATATCAATTGAATAGATGCCCTTCATCTGCTATTAATTTTAAGACTCCAGCAGAGGTGATGTTAGGGTCATTAGATTTGACCAGACTACGTGTTTTTGGATGCAAAGCATGGGCTATAGAACTACCACGAGGGAATAAATTTGATGAACGAGCTCAAGAAATGAGAATGGTAGGATATGCAAGAAATGGATATCGTTTGTGGAATCCCAGAGAAAACAAAATTGTTATTTCACGAGATGTCAGATTTGATGAAAAAGATATAGTTTACAAAAATGAAACTTCAGAGATACAACAAAGGTATTATTACAATGAAGATGAAAATGACACAAACACAGGACGTGAAGATATTGAAAATCGTAATGACTTAAATTCCAAAGAGGATACAAATACAAGACCGCAAAGAGAAACTAAAAGACCAAAATATTTACAAGATTATGAAACAGAATATTACGATGCATGCAATGAAGAAAACGAGAATGATTGTAGTATTGAGTCTAACATAGCGTACTGTTTAAATACATATATAGATACAGAACCAATTACATTCGATCAAGCTTTGAAAAGCCCAGAATGGAAAGAAGCTATAGAAAAAGAATTAAAAGCACATGAGAAATTACAAACATGGGAAACTGCTATATTACCAGATGGACAGAAAGCTATTGATACAAAGTGGATCTTTAAGAAGAAATCAGATGGCACGAAGAAAGCTCGACTAGTTGCTAAAGGATTTCAAGAAGTTAATACCTATGATGTATATGCACCAGTTGCTAGAATGTCAACTGTGAGACTATTGATTAGTATTTCTTTACAAGATATAAACGCATAAGACAGATGGATATACCCACAGCATTCCTGAATGGAAAATTAGAAAAAGATGTATTTATAAAGTACCCAGAAGGAATTAAAAAAGAAGAAGGAAAAGTTATGAAATTGAAAAAGGCATTATACGGGTTGAAAGAAGCTCCCCGATGTTGGAACGAACGAGTCCACAAATTCTTTATTGATAATAACTTCACACCATCGAAATATGACGTATGTCTTTATTACAGGCCAGGAACTTAGGCGCTAATATTTGTAGACGATATTTTACTAATGGGAAATTATGAAGAAATAAAAGAAAATTTACAGAAGGAATTCAAAGCAAAAGATTTAGGAGAGATGAAAGAATATTTAGGAATGACAATCTATCGTGACAAAGACACTATATGTATAAAGCAAGAAAAGCTAATTGAGAAAATACTGAAGAAATTTGGAATGAAACAGAGCAAAGTTGTGACGACACCTATGGAGAAAGAACCTATAACTACATCAGAGGAAGAGATAGAAAAGGTACCCTACAGGGAATTAATAGGCAGCCTCACTTATCTCTCAGTTACTAGTAGGCCAGATATCACTTACGCTACTTCTTACTTAAGTAGATATTTGGATAAGCCAACAGCGCAGCACTGGATAGCAGCTAAACGGATTTTAAGGTATTTAAAACACACTATAAATAAAGGACTTACTTATTTCAGGACTGACGAAACATTACAGCTTATAACATACACAGATGCAGACTGGGGAAGTGATAAAACTGATCGCAGAAGTGTGAGTGGATCTGCAATTTATTTTGGTAAGAATTTAATTCATTGGTCATCAAAGAAACAGTGTACTGTTGCTTTATCATCAGCAGAAGCGGAGTACATTGCAGCCGCATCAGCGACAACAGAGCTGATTTATCTTAAAGGTATTTTAAATGATTTCTATAATATCCAATTTCAAACTTCTCTTTTGATAGATAATCAAAGTGCAATAAAAATAATATCAAATAGAGAAAATGGAAAAAGAACGAAACATATTGATATTAAATATCATTTTATAAAAGATGCTGTTAGGAATTATAACATTGAAGTTACCTATGTACCTACTGAACATAATGTATCAGACATATTTACAAAACCATTGTGTGAGATTAAACATAATTATTTTACATCGAAATTAAATATCTTGTAAGACTGTTGTGGTACTGTTGTAATAGGTATATGAACTTATTATTTGTAATTCAGATTGTATAGATATTTAAATAGTATTTTAACATTGAAGGGGGATGTTAGAATTTTGTCAATGTTCAAAGCATAGAGTAATTTATATACTCTTCTGTTACTATGGAAATGTTCTTTGTTGGTTAATATTGTTATGAAATAAAAAAAAAGACGTGTGGCACTCGGGGACTGCCGCGGTAAAGCTATTACATAGCATTTTTTACCAACTATGCTAGTATAATTATTTCTATATAAGAATACTAGCTGATGCCCGCAGCTTCGCCTGCGTAAAATTTGTTACCGCGGGAAGTTATTCCCGGGATAAAAGGTAGCCTATGTGTTATTCCAGACTATAATGTATCTCCGTACCAAATTTCAGCCCGATCCGTTCAGCGGTTTGAGCGTGAAAGAGTAACAAACATCCACACTCACAAACTTTCGCATTTATAATATTAGTAAGATGTAAGATTTTAAGGCCTATGTTCAACAAAGTAAAGTACCAAGTGCCTACTTGACTGTGGACATTTGGGCTTTTGGAATTTTGTTTTAGAACTTTTTAAGAAGAACAATTATTTTGTAATAAATTATTTTTATGTAACTTCAACCATTTACGCAGAGGCGCAACGGATACTCTTATAACGATTAAATGTTTTCCGTTTTCGAAACTTTCCTCATTGCTGCACCACTCCTATTAATCTTCGCATTATGTTATGTAGCCTATAGCCACTATCAATAAATGTACCTACTTACTATCGAACAGTTTTTGAAAGCCTACCAGTAGTTTCAGTAAGGCTTGCCTTGGTATGATGTGATTCATGGTCCCTTTGCAGCGTGTGTCCAATCCAGCGCAGCAGCTACACTTCCGACGTTTGATCTGTTGGGGTCTCACTGCAGCGTTCCAATGGTCTTACGTTCGTGATGTTCTCGGGCCCATATGTACCGAGGATCCATTGGAGGCAGCGTTTGAGGAAGACTTATAGCTGGTAGCTGGTGCGAAATGTCTTTACTTTAGTGACCTTCCATGTCTCGCATCCGTATAGCAGTTAGCAGTACAGTTTTAACGTTTACTTTGTTTTGAGTTTCACTCTTCGTGTCTATTTTCGCAACTGCCTACGGGGCGCAGCTGTGTAAAGGTTATTCTGGCCTTGGCGAGACTCGAAATGATGTAGGGTACTCTTCTATTCCATCAGTTTCTGACACGACACTCCCGAGGTACGTGAATTAGTGCCTCCACCACATCTCTTGCGTCTGTCGATTTTAATTTCAGTCCAGCCATTCGCTGCCTCATCCTGCTCGTTGTCCTGCACGTTGTCCTGCAGACATGCATGACGGCGTGTGTGTGCCTCAGCAGGCACAGGACATCGGCATCATTAATATCCTCCAGGATATCAGTATAAGCCCCATTCTATGCCGCGCCGATTGTTCTTTGCGGTATTCAGCATTATACCATCTATTTTCTATGGATGGTTGTTAACTATCCTGTTATCTTCATAACGATCCTCTAAGGTAGGTACAGTATGTATTTTCAAAAGAGTTTGTGAACTCTATTTTTAATTTCTTTTTCAGAATATTGATGACATTTGATTGATGTCATTTTATACACGTTACGTCTACTACATTGATACATGTAATAAAATTCTAACACGCCGGTGTTTGTATGTAAATTGTTTATACTGAGGAAAATTCTATACTGAGGAATAGTTTTAACCATTAAGCTCTATTTTGATATAGCATACAGGGCAGATTTACACGCTACTTGATGAGTATGATTAATAAATACCTCTAATTTCATAGACCTTGTGTGACGTAAACAAAGTTGCGAGGGTCAGCTAGTTAAAAGATAAAACAATAGGTTTCTTCTTTCTACTTAAAAACTATTTTTACAAATTTTATGGTAATAATAGACATTCTTTGAAATATGCATGTATGGTATTGTTGTGACTTTTATGACACGTTTAAAGTACATAGGTATGGGATAGATGGCGCTCGCGGCTACGTCAGCGTGAAATTTTCTTCCCGCTTCCCATGGGAACGTACTCCCGGGTTTGGTTATCTTTATAGCAGTATTATATATAAATTAACAAAACAAAAATGATACTGCATTGGTGATAATAATAATAAAATGTATGTATATAGACCTACTCACTCATTTTCTTTCACTATTTTTCGTGACTTTCTACATTAATAAATGCACTTTGTTTATTTATATTTAAAACACTTTTTACACAAATTATACGAGTACAGTTCACTGTTGTACATAGATGATGAATACCTATACACCTATAGTCGAATTTTTATTTAGACGAAGTAAATTGACAGCAACTAATGTAATTGACAGCATCGAAATTGTCATTTCACATTAAGAACTCTAAATTCGACCAACACTCTTAATTCAACTTTGGTCGAGTGGTTAAGACGCGGATCGGTACGCAGAAGGCGCAAGATCGATTCTGGGTACAAGCATCAATTTTTGGATTATTTGACATAATAATAATAATATATAACGACTGCAGAGTTCATAATTGACGTAAACAAAAAAAAGTATGAATTGCTAGACTAGATACACGAACGTGGCCGAAGGTAGCCGAGAGTGTGACTCGTTTTCGTGACACAATTTCTGGATTCGGTCTCCACGCAAGGCCCGCGATAGAAGCTATGCAATAGCTTAAAATATGGTGATTGTGTAAAACTGTGTATAAATGAATCCTCATCCATCTACCACTGCGCAAGTTATTATATTAAAAGACCGTTGGCTCGCTAGCGAGCCAGCGAGCCAACAGTCTTGCTCGCCAGTGGAGCACCGAAAGTCCGCGGACTTTTTGTCCGTTGTGCGTCGAAGTATGCGGACAAAAAGACCGCCAGTGGATCAGTCGAACCGGCGAGCCGACAGTCTTTTTTCGAATTTTATAGCGAGCGCACGCGCTTTGATTGTATATAATATAATGGATCTACGCTCGTTTCGTCGCGACAATTTAACGACATTTGTACAATGTTTTAAAAATCATAAATGCCTGTGGCTATATACGAGTAAAGATTACAAAAATAAAAGTATGAAAACATCAGCATATAATGATCTTTTAGATATTATGAAATTACAAGTCTTTCTCGCAACCAACTTTTTACCCAGACTTTATGGCGTCTTTTATTTTTCTTTTTTTCTTTCTCCTGTTGTAACAATATTCCTAAATAACAAAGTAACTCTGTTTGGGAGCACGCCATGTCTCCGTCAACGTTAGGAGCAGACTGTTTAGTCCGCTAGTGGATCATATACGCGAGCCGACGTACCAACGAACCAACGGACTATAAGTCTCTTGGTTCGTTGGTTCGTCGGCTCGCCCAGTGGATCAGGCGCTATGCATGCACGTCGGTTACTTCGGTTCGGTATTTCTAATTGCAATATTGATATTAGTTAGGTAAATAAATGTCAACTATATTAATTTTATGATGTCAGTGTCTATCACTACTTAATATCAATCAATTTGCAATAAAATAATCAATAATTATTAACTAATATTACTAACATGAAAATTAAATTAAAAGATTGAACGCTTAGACTAAGAATATGACACCGGTAATACATCAAGGAAAACAAAAGTATCAAACTTGTTGGTAGCAACAATTGGCACTATACCTACGGCTATGTGCGCCGCGCCGCGCTGGTTTCTTACGATCGTAAAGAAATTTGAAACCCGAATTTACGCTCTTAAGTCTATTCTAAAACAATTCAGTCCACAAGTGATATAACTTTTTTATTTATAAGCCGATTGACATGAAATAAACACTAAATGATAAGTGGAGCAAACCTTAATACAATTAAGAAACCCGCATTGCAATCGGTTAAGCGGCTACTGAGATTAGCGTGTACAAACGTACAGACAAACAGACAAAATTCTAAAAATCACCGTTTTGGGTTCTATTGCGTTTATAAAGCCCTCCCAATAATATTTTTTTCTTATTTAACTTCCATGTACAGACAGCGAACCTGTTACAATTTTATTATATATATGTATTGATTGATTGATATTGATATTATCTTTGATCACACAAATAAAAGGGTTTTACATGTAAGGTTTTTATTTTAAACTCACACGACTTGTACTACACATAATGAAAACGACACTTGTACTATTCCACAATGTTTATTATTATAAACCTGACCGGTTTCGCTTCACAGCATTTTCAAAGGTCTAGCTAGATGGAAGGTCAAGGTAGTACTGTACAACCTTGTCCTTCCATACACCTTTGAAAATGCTGTGAAGCGAAACCGGTCAGGTTTATAATAATAAATATTGTGGAATAGTACAAGTGTCGTTTTCAATATGTGCAGCAAGTTCCACCAAGCGCCATCAATCAACAGTATAAATAACTTGTATGTACAACACATTTTAGATTTCGGATCTTTTGTGCGATACATCTAATTTTGACCCACCTCTCGACGCAATATAGCCAAAACGTCGAGAGGTGAGCATAGATAGATAGATGTATACGTGCAAAAGTCTGTACTGTGAAGGGTTGTACCTATACTCTGTTAAAATTAGGTTGATAATTTTGACAGCTCACGCCTTTGAAGTATCGGATTTGTTTATGTCAAGTATACTTCAAAAAATTATCATAGCACATAGACGAGTACCGCCCACTTTTCGTAGTGAAGCGTCTTCCAACAATACCGCAGAATCGATCATAGACAAATAATTCGAATGAATCAAAATTAAGTATATTCATTTAAATGCAAGTAAAGTTAATAAGAAGGTATCTACAATATTTATTTGTAATATGATTAGCTAAGTATAATGCAAACAATAATAATGCAATTATATTGACGTAATTACCTAAAATAATAAAAACGGTTTTTTTGTTACTATCGATTTAAAATTTTATGCAATCGATAATCAAATAGATTCATTAACGATTGGACACTATGGGGTGCCCTACTAAGAGCTGTCAAAATTATCATCCTAATTTTAACAGAGTTTACTTGTATCAAATAGGCAATGGATGGATGACGTTCTAACTAAGGAGTCAGGTTCATTATGACTGTGCCCTATGGTAGAAGAGGATAGAATCATTTTAAGAGACCCCATACACCTACAATACTCTTGATCAATATATTTATTGTTCAATATTATCAATAACCATCTTTTGAATACACACCTTCAATAATATTGACTCAATAACATTGCATCAATATTTTTATTACCGTCCGAGTATAATGTCTGACGAAGAAGGAATTTGAAATTCGTAATTCCGATATCCAACTAACACCGATCCGAAGAACATTGGCCTACACATTGCAAGAAAAAAATATAGATCAATAAAATTTAAGCTCGTCAAACTTTTGTTTAGTGATTGTTCAAACTTCAATATTACCCCTACACGGTCAATTTATTGAACAATCATCTATTCTACATTGATTAATATTATTGTTAGAAGTTAAAGAGAACAGTTAAAGAGTTCAGTAGCAAAAGAGACCTAAATAGATATTCTAAAATCAAATCAAACAGCAAACTATCGAACAACAAAAATCGAATTTTAAAATCAAAACGCGAAGCTCAACGAGTGTCTCCGAGGGAACTGGCGCTGCTAGGGAAGTTTAAATTTGAATGTGGAACGCTAAAGTTTAGAAATGGCGCCTGGCGACAGGGACCTACAATTTTGTTAATGTCACTTGCATTACATTCCCCAGATGTGAGATTTGTGTAGGACTTTTGTTTAAAATTGTTTTGAATTATTTGAGAGTAGAAAAGACGATATTTATGACCAAGTGAAATTTCTACTCTAAATTGTTTGAAAATATGTATATGACTGCTCTACATTTTGATGTTTTAAAATTAAAGGAATCATGTACAGAATGCGTGAATCGAAAGATTTTTGGACGCTCTAGAAAAAATAAAAAAAAAGCAAGTGCAAAGGACTTTACAGCTCGTCTTGTGGTGTGCTTCAAGCTGTAATCCTCACATTTGAAATCTTAATGAAAACGAATTTTGACAACGCCAAAAAATAGTCGTGAAATAGTCGTAAATAGTCGTACATGTAAAAAAAATAATCGTATTATAGTTTCGGCGTTATAGCTATAGGTTAGTGAGAATTATGGCTTGAACGTCAAGCTGTAATCCTCACCTCTGGTGCAAGCAAACGGTAAATTTATTCTATCGAATTGGTTTAGGTTCCAAAAAATAGTCGTGAAATAGTCGTAACGACCTGCCAAATCGCAGAAATAGTCCATAAGCGGTTCCCGAGATATGAAGGTACCGTAGTGAGGATTATGGCTTGAACCTTTGAAAACTTCAAATTTCTCCGGAACGCCAGCGAATTTCGGTTCAAAGTTTGTGCCAAAAAATAGTCATGAAATAGTCATATGAAGCTATAATAAATTTGAGTTGATTTAATTTGAAAATAAAATCTTTTTATTTTCCCTACATTTCTATTGATGTACAGTCGTGTACAAAATTTGTAACTTCCAATGATACTAGAGGAAGTCACGCGGATTTACCCGCGTAGCTCCCGTTCCCGTGGGAATGCGGGAATTAAATATAGCCTATGTTTACCGGGAAGAGTGTAGCTTCCCAACAGTGAAAGAATTTTTCAAATCGGTTAAGTAGTTTGGGAGCCTATTCGATGCAAACATACAAACAATCAAATCTTCTCTCGTTATAATATTGGTACAGAATTAGATTATTGGGAAATATTCCGCTTAATATAATAATGTTTTTTTGAATGAGACGTTTTCCATGCCAGCATTTATAATTAAACAAAAAACAAACATTCATGATTTGTATCCTCATCATCAAAACTTACTACTACTAGTCTAGTACTTTTATAACAGGTTTTAATCATAATTATCACAGTTGTTTCATTCGTATAATCACAGCAATGTTCTACTATCATACATATAATACATACTAGACTAGAAGTAGTAAGTTTTTAAGACAATGACAGGATATATGGTATTGTTTACACTTAAATTGGTATATAACATCACATATTTTATTCCCGCATTCCCACGGGAATGGGAGCTACTCGGGTAAAACCGCGTGACTTCCTCTAGTATCATTGGAAGTTACAAATTTTGTACACGACTGTACATCAATAAAAATGTAGGGAAAATAAAAAGTTTTTATTTTCACATTAAATCAACTCAAATTTATTATAGCTTCATACGACTATTTCATGACTATTTTTGGGCACAAACTTTAAACCGAAATTCGCAGGCGTTCCGGAGAAATTTGAAGTTTTCAAAGGTTCAAGCCATAATCCTCACCAGGGTACCTTCACATCTCGGGAACCGCTTATGGACTATTTCTGAGATTTGGCAGGTCGTTACGACTATTTCACGACTATTTTTTGGAACCTAAACCAATTCGATAGAATTTACCGTTTGCTTGCACCAGTGGTGAGGATTACAGCTTGACGTTCAAGCCATAATCCTCACTAACCTATAGCTATAACGCCGAAACTATAATACGACTATTTTTTTTACATGTACGACTATTTACTATTTCACGACTATTTTTTGGCGTTGTCAAAATTCGTTTTCATTGAGATTTCAAATGTGAGGATTACAGCTTGAAGCACACCTCGTCTTTGTCTGTTGAGCGTTTGTTGAGTAGGAAAGAAAGAACCGTAGTAATTATGTTAGCAGTGATGTGCCATGCGATACACGAAAATTCATACATTACATATGACATGCCCACATTTGACCTTTAGAATTTGACCCACGGATTGGATGGTGAGCCGTATTGCCGAACAGGGAAACTCTGGCAAATTAAAATTCCACAAATTGTCTCCCATCACAAGACCTCTAAGAGCACATATTCTCACCGGCAGGGTTATCAGCAAGTTGGGCTTCTAAAACCTCCTAACCACTTAGTGAGGTAAATTCAATATTTATTATCTAGCTGTTGCCCAAAATTATGTTGAAATGCCGATTTGATTGCTCTCTGCTTAGCCCCGAGGATATGTAGCGTGATAATATATAGCCTATTTGAAGACCCTACCTCTAGTTAATATTTGTGCAAAATTTTAATCAAATCTATTGAATTTTTTTCGAGATCCTTCCGGACAAAGCATAGCAAACAGATAAACAAACAGACAAACCGACAAACAGACAAAAGATTTTCTAATTATATTTAGAAAATATAGTTAGAAAAATATATTTTAATCGACTTCGGTATCTTATGTTGAACACCCAGCGGGTTTTTTTTTTAATATTTACAATGTACAGTTTTGACTTTTCTATCATTTTATTAAATGTATCTATATAGATTAATTTCACAATACAGCTATTATACATCGGTACTAGGAGTGTGTACCTAGTACACAAATATAGAACTACCAAGCAGTAATTACAAAACCATAATTTTGTTAATGTCACTTTCATTACATTCCCCAGGTGTGAGATATGTGTAGGACTTTTGTTTAAAATTGATTATGGTTGAATACACACGCGTCACACTTTTCGTTTCAGTCAAATTTCAGTACAATTAATCAATTACGAATACAATATTTTTCGTTATATTGAATGCGAAAATGATCTAAGCAGTTTTACATAAAACAACATTTAGCTTTTACGAAATCCTCCATGATCGATGGGCTTGTGGGTGACAAAATAAGGGGCTGATTCTGGTGTTTGAAATATGTAATACAAAGTTAATTCGTATTTTAGGTCGGTTTCCGATTTTTTTTTGCTTAATTTACGTCCTTAATTAATGCTTTTTAGACGCTAGGTATTCCATTGCTATCACTAAAAAAATATTGTGTATTTTATCACATTCTTGGCTAAAAACTGTATTCATCAATAAACTTAATTTTTGTTTCGATTTTCAATGCAAAAATCTTTCCATAACTAACCTTGGTTTTGTAGTTATCTATCAACTAGGAAAAGTTAAAAAAAATAACGAAAAAGATCTCAAACGCATTTATATTTTGACGAATGGAGTTTGTCTCTCAAGCTTTGATTAATCCAACTTCTTTATTTTAAGGGTAAACCCGAGACTGAGTCAGATCAGTCGTGATAACCTAGCCTGATTGGGGGCTCCTTTGGCAAGACAAGTATCTTTAACCCATTTTCCCCATAAGTATCAGCCTTAAAAAGTGCTAAAACATATTTTTTATAAATTAAGTACTGTCGGGGTCGGCAGCCATTAGGCCAAAAACGTAATTAATCTATAAGTATGTTTAATACATCTCAATTTTATCACAATCCAGTTTCGTTTTAAATATATTTTCAAAGATATTATAAAACCTGAATTGCATCGTTTAAATAAAAAATCAACCGGTACAATAATCGTCCGCCATTTAAATTGAAGTGTACCAAGAATAGCCGCCTCTATGTACTGGATTAATGTCGTGAAAGATTACAGCGGTTAGTCGCATGATTTATACAATTTTACAGCCGGCCAAGGATTATCAACGCATTACGGACATTGTACAGAATACTCGTTTGGTAAATCCGAGCGATATTGGTCCGGTGAAGTGGGGAATACGGTATTCAGTATCGGCGGGATTATAATATTTTATTTTTACATTTTTCATACATATGGTCACGCCATTATCCCCGAAGGGGTAGGCAGAGGCATATTATATGCCCACATTTCACCTTTTTGTATAATTTGTCCCACGTAATAGGTGGTGAGCCGTATTGCCGTGTTTAAATGGACAGGCGCAGGTTGTGACTGCCTGCTGTTGAAATAAAGTCTTCAACTTGACTTAACGACTGCCATTTTACTGGCAACCGGGACCAACGGCTTAACGTGCCTTCCGAAGCACGGAAACGCTCAAATAAATGTCACAAAGTGATCACATGGATGTTCACCCATCCATGGACCGGCCATAGTGAAAGTTGCTTACTGCAGTGATCGTTTACAGAACACTGAGTCCGCGGGGCCACGAGCGTTTCCACATTTTTCATATTCATTAATACCTGTTATTGTAGACTACATACCTACCTAAATAAAAGTGCTCTGGGAATTGACATTAGACAGACTCATGCTTATATCCTGGAAGGTGTAAGCAGAAGTGAAATATGCACACACATAATTTGTCAATAGTTTTATTGGTGCTACCACAGATTATACTGGGTGTAACAAAATTGACTCTCCAAATTTCATGTGATGACTTTGCATCGGAAATCAAATACAAATATGTATTTAATAAAAAAGGGGGGTTAATTTTTTTATTATTTTTTTAGTCGCACATTAAGAATTCCTTTTTTTACCGCGGCAATTCGAGGTAACATAGTCGCCGTGGCAAAACAAACACGGAGCACCCGTCTGGCTGTCGTTGTCGCTTTCTACTGCCGCTCAGTAATGATAGAAAGGGTGATAATGAAAATTTATAGGACCTCTAAAACGGATTTACGGTTAAAGCATTCATGTGATTTTCGTTTCTTCATTTTTGTAATGTTTCTTGACTGATGCCACGTCACGTGACGAAATTTGGAGAGTGAATTTTGTTACACCATAATGTGCTATCATAGGGTGCCACGTTGCAGGGGAGTGTTAGAGCGATAGTTTTTTATTTGTATAACAACATTGATATCCTCGAATAATAACAATGTACGCGCGGATTAAGTTGCCGACAGCGAGTAGATTTAAAAAAATAAATACTTTTATTCAGAGAAACAGCGTAACAGTAATTAGTTTAATTTGACAAAATGCAAATCTTATATACTATCTTATTGCTAACTAGCGGACGTCACGCGGTTCCACCCGCGTAGTTCCCGTTCCCGTGGGAATACGGGAATAAAATATAGCCTATGTTCACCGCAAAGAGTGTAGCTTCCCAACAGTGAAAGAATTTTTCAAATCGGTCCAGTAGTTCCGGAGCCTATTCGTTACAAACAAACAAACAACAAAAAATCATTCCTCTTTGTAATATTATTAAGTATAGATTCAGCACGTTACCAATAGACGCAAGTCTTGGGTAATAGTGCTGACGTCTATCAATTATTCAGCTGATGAAGCTGATGTTTGGGTTTTGGGGTTCCTTAACTCGCGCCACGCCGTTCAAGAAGTGGAATAACACCGGGATAGCACCCTAGGTGAGTCTGCAGTGGTAACCAAGGTTTCTTGGGAATCCTGGGGTCATCCTTTCGAGGTCTTTCTTACCTCGAGCTCCCAACCGTAGGTATTAGGTAGAAAACGTGTGATTTTTAGTCGGTAGAAGTCCTGCGCTAATAGGATTTTTTTTTTAAAAAAGAATCATTGTAGATATTTCTGGTCGCAATCCTCCGCAATAGCTTAATTGATTTTATTTAGATACTTGGTTTTTTTATTAATGACTGCCTCTGTGGCGCAGTCGGTAGTGAAACCGCCTGCGGCACTGGAGGTCGTGGGTTCGATTCCCACCGGAGACAAATATTTGTGTGACCCATAAATGTTTGTCTCAAGAGTCTGGGTGCTTCTATGTATAAAATGTTTGTATTTAAAAAGTATATAAGTATTAATATCGGTGGTCTGATACCCATAACACAAGCAGGTTATTCCTAGCTTACTTTGGGATCAGATAGCGTTAAAAAAAAAAAAAATATTAAGTAGGTAGGTACTTAAATATGGTTTCCCAGGTCAGCTTGTAGATAATGATTGCGGCCGTTCTTTCTTTAGGTCTTCGATATAAAATAACCTTAGCCCCCTTATTTAATGGCAAAACGTTTCGCTAGCAACGACCAGCAATTCAATTAATAAGTACTTTGATTTCTATAAAAGTTATGTGCAATAACTAGTTAAACTTAAGTTCAAATTGATTGCCGATTGGCGGCCATTATCCTGTCAATTATCGTCTACGCTGAGATAACTTCTTAATGAGAAATTAATTCCAAAGCTGGAGGAATCTCTTGGCTGCACCCGCTTTCCTTTAAAGGATGATTGCTGGTAATAATAAGTTGAAGCATTATTAATTACTTTATTTACCTCTACATGGTTGAAATATACAGGCACAGGTTTTGACTTCCTGTTGTTGAAACATTTTAAGTCATCTATGTACAGCTTCAAATTGGCTTAACGACTGCCGTGTTGCCGGCAAACGATAGCTACGGCAGAATGTGCTTAAAACGCAAAGAAGCGTACACTAAAAGTGATCACCCCTCTGAGGAGTAGCCATCGAACACTGAGCTAGGGAGATTAGCTTATTAGCTTATAGAGCTTTTCTCGTTTCGTAATAAGATAGGTGTCTTATTACGCGGTTTCACCCGCGTAGTTCCCGTTTCCGTGGGAATACGGGAATAAAATATAGCCTATGTTCACCGCAAACAGTGTAGCTTCTCAACAGTAAAAGAATTTTTCAAATCAGTCCAGTAGTTCCGGAGCCTAATCGATGCAAACACACAAACGACTTGTCCAGAAGTGGTCAACATAGCCTTAGCAACACCATTCACTTGAGTCGAAGGTTTCTTTAACCCATTGTAATGAAAGGTTTCTACTACCTACCCATTGAAATTAAGATCTGGAAATGACTAAGGTAGACATAGACTAAATACAAATTAAAATAAAACAATACTAAATTATATGGAGATTGTAATTTAAGCATTGTCCGAATAAGTCTATCCCATAAATTCATAAACAGATGTTTACAGATCTATTTATACTGGAACAGACATTGAGAAGCAAGTACGCTTGCTGACCACGGCTGTCAAAAGTGGCCGTGCCAGATTGACACGTCGAATGACAGTCAATCTTAAAATGATCTTTATTATCATAGTTTAAATAGAAAAATGTAGGTTTCGGATGCAATCGAGTAGACCCTATTTTTATTAACGTGACGGAAAATCCTTCATGGATGCTATGCCGGACTCCTGCCTACAAAAAGCCTCACGTAACGCCCAACGGCCTACGGTTGGGAGCCCCGGGTAAGCCCTTGGAAGAATGTCCCAGGAGGCATCGAGAGTAGAACCGTCATGAGGAAAATGTGAATGGTTGATTTTTTTAAAAAGAAGAGTGAAGGTGTGTTTTTAATTTTTGTCTAACTAAAAAGATATCTAGCAGGAATTTTTCGTTCCTTAATTAGGTACTCAGCTTTTGGGGTTTTACCAGACTGTCGAAGAAATGAGGTTAATATTTTCTTATCATACTGGGTAGGAAAATGCCTACCTAAGCCTACATAGTTTTACTGGGCACCGATTTCTGTATTATATTTAATGATATCTGATAAATCAGAATATACTAACTTTGTGCTAAGTAAATTTTATTTCTCAGTTTTTAGTTTTGTCTGAAGTCGGTTTCTTTATAGGTAAAATTTTTTTTTTGTTATCGGCATCAGAACAGGGTGAGGTGGTGGTGGCAGTGTCTCTTGACATCGCCAACGCTTTCAGCACCTTGCCCTGCGTTTGGGAGGCGCTTATTTACCACGGAATGCCTCCATACCTCCGTCGAATTGTCGGAGCCTATCTTTCCGAGAGGGCCATAACTTACCCGAGCTAGCTAGGGCTGGGTCCGCGAGATATGTCGTTCGGTGTTCCATAGGGATCGGTCTTAGGACCGCTTCTGTGTAACATCGGTTACGATTGGGTGCTGCGTGATCCGTTGCTCAGAGGTGTCGGAGTAACGTGATACGTGCGTAACGTGTTACGACGATACCCTCATTACAGCGCGAGGAGCAACGCACCGAGACGCAGCCCTGAGGCCACCTGCGGAATCCAACTTACATATAGGGGGCGTCAGCATCGGCATCGAGCTCTCGATAACGTATCTGGAGCTCGTACTCAATAGCCGGTGGAATTTCGCATACCACTTCCGAAGTTTGGTCCCATAGCTTAGGGAGGGGACAACAGCCGCACTCTCGCGGTTGTTGCCCAATATCAGGAGACCCAACGCTCCCTGCAGGAGACTGTACCTTGGGATCGTGCGGAGCATGGCCCTATACGGGGCCTCCGTATGGGCGGAGATCCAGATGGCCAGCAATGCGGTTAGATTGCTTAGCCCGCAGAAGGCGACGGCTATCAGGGTGATAAGGAGATACCGCACGATCTCAGTTGAGACGACATGTCTTCCAGCCGGGACCTCTCTATGGGACCTAGAAGCAAGGGCCCTTGCATCATTGTTTAAAATGGCGCAAGGAGGCGCTGGAGCGGGGCCATAGGTCTCGCAAAAGAGACGGCGGGGAGGAAGCGGGAGAAAACTCTGCCACACGAGTTCCACAGTCCGCGGCGGCGCCCCATACTATCAGCCTCCATGACCGGGGGTCTGAGGACGGTGACGGGGCTGCTTACCGTCTTTATAGAAGCAGGTCTTAGACTATAGCATGACTGTGTGTGTGAGTTAGACTCGCACTTGGCAGGTTATTTTTTCAACAGGTGCAGCAAGTTCCACCTAGTGCCATCAATCAACTGTATAAATCTGCTTAAGTGTTCATTTTAGAAATATCTCCACCTTAAGATGAGTTTCTTTCTTTTAAGATGCTATTGCGAACTCATACCGACTAAAACCACACGGTGCCCTGCTACTAGCTCTTGGCTGGTTTTGGTAACATTCTAGAATCTAGAAGTATATAACTAAAACTAAACAACAGTAAGCCGGACTAGCGCACGTAGGGTTCCGTACAAGAAAATCAGCAAAAAATCACGAATGTTGTTTGGGAGGTCCCCTTTAATACTATTAATTTGTCTATTTCTATTATTTGAAGCTATAGCAGCAACAGAAATACATCATCTGTAAACAAAATTACTGTCTAACTATCACGGTGCATGAGTCTGCTGACAGACAGACAGACGACCAACGAAGTCAACGGAACCGACAACAAAGGGGTAGGGTTATGTAATGTCCTAGATAACCTTTATAGGATTCCGTAAAAATTGTATTATTATAACTATTGATTGGAAGTCCTTTGTAAATCTGTAAATCTTCGGTTAGTAACATATTAACTAATTGGGCTGACCCTAACCACGTCACAAGCAGACTTTTGCAGTTTTTTGGCCGAAACTGGCCGAAACCGAAACCGAAACCAAAACTTCGGTCGGTCACTAGTAGGAACCCATTTCAACACGGCAATAGGCTCACCACCACGTGGGACATAAAACTATAAAGTGAAATGTAGGCATATACTATGCCTCTGCCTACCCATTCGGGGATAAAGGCGTGATTATGTATTTATGTATGTAGGTTGTAACTACTTTCAAATGATCACGTCTTAGGCTTTAAAGACAAACATTTCTAAGTTAGTTACTTCCTGCAAATAGTGTCGATTTCCCGGACCTGCCTTTCTTTAAGTGTCAGGTCTATCTAGCATACAAATTATAGTTCTATGTATTATCTACCTAAATTAGATAGAATGTTTCTACTACTTAGTACAGGCAGTGTAATAAATGGTATAAGATTTTAGGTCGATTACGCATTATGAATGTAATAAGTATCTACTGGGAATGGGAACCAATTGCTGAGCTTTTAGCATTTGAAATACGGTAGGTACCTACGTTTACCTACATTTTTTATATAACCTACATATTTTATAAAAAAAAGTCCTTAAAAATATTTATGAACAATAACTACCCACTTACTAAATGATCCTCGACAAAATCTCCATCCAAAGGTTGCCTGTAAGAGATTGCCTTTTAGCGATAAGGCCACCCTCTGTACATTTTTTACTACTATAATCTATACTTTAATATTATAAAGAGGTAAAGTTTGTGTGTTTGTTAAATTGTAAGGGGTAATCTCGGGATCTACTGAACCGATTTTAAAAATTCTTTCACCAATAGAAAGCTGCGTTATTGTGGAGTGTCATAAGCTATATAGCATCATACTACAACGAATAGGAGCGGAGCAATAATAGTAAATGTTTCAAAAACGGGGGAAAAGTTACGCGACGGAAGCAAATGTGACGGGAACAGGTAATACTCTCTCTTTGGCGCTAACGAAGTTGCGCGGGTCAGCTAGTCTCTTATATGAATGTTTTTGTATTGGTGTACAATAAAGTTTATTCTAGGTATTCTATTCTATTTTGTATCTAACTGAATAAAAAATCACCTGCACGTCTGCACAAAGAAAGTGGTCAGTTAGCACCACATGTTTGCTACATTGTATCGATAACTTCAAACGCAAAAACCCTAATTGAATTCGCACCTGTGCATAACATTTGTTGCATAAACGAAAGTAGGATTTCTACAAACCGATCATTAGCCTGAAAAGATGTAAAGATTACTATAATACGACTGTATAGTCTGCGCGCGCAGCCTACCAATATGGCGGCCGGTGTATGCATTGCGAAGCGCGGCAACAAGACAGATGTCAATCTGGAATATTTAACGACTGCTTGTGCATTACAATTGCGCCGGTATAGCATCGCAAATGGGCATCAATTTCTTCGTAAGCTGCCATTAAAACTAATATAAGGTATGTATGTCTTTATCTTGCAGTTAGAAGTTAGGATATGGGACCTTAGCCTGTGATGTTAATGCACATCGGCGGGTCTAGAATCCACGTTACTCCTTAGTGTATCCCTTACAAAACAATATTGGAAGGGCATCTCATATGAGGATGCAGGGCACGCTGCTCCCTGTCCTTACAGAAGTAGACCCAAGACGGTAGCGTGTTGTTTCACGCCACGCACGCTTTACGTCCCAAAAAGTGGATACCAAACGAACTATCCTCCAAAGACGCGGGATAGTAACCGAACAACTAGGAGAAGCCGCGGTGGTCGAAAGTCCGTCAGGAATCCTGAGACATCCTTCCGACGCTGTGTGGTTTTAGTCATGCGTCTATGTGGGATCTCCACACGCAAAGAAAAAGGACCTTTCATTATGTAGAATATATTATATAATCTAATCTGTGCTGTCATCAATAGATATGATATTTATTGATAATGTCCCTCCGCACCTAGTGAAATGGTCAAGGTAAGGGAGAGTAAGGATTTAAACCTCTTAATTACGAATAGGTCCTGATCGGGGGCCTGAAGACGGTGAGGCGGCTGCTCACCGTCAGAAGCAGGCCCCAGATGACAGCTTGACGTGAGGGATTCACGCACGCCCCCCTTAAGAAGCGGGCTATTACCCGAAATACCCCCCAAAGACCCGGGTCTGTTGGGAGCCCTGAGCTGACGCGGGTTAGCACCCGAACCACCCCCTGGGTTAGGCCACAGAGGCAGCCGTAGGTCTGTTGGGAGTCCTGGGACATCCTTCCGAGGGCTTACCCGCGGCTCCCAACCGTAGGCTGTTAGGCAGTATCCATGAGGTTTTTTAGTCGGTAGGAGTCCGGCATAGCATCCATGTGGAATTTTCCTCACGCTAAAAACAGATGTTATTACCTGTCCCGGTTTGCATGAAGCAATTTTTTTAATATTGTAGCGCACGACAAGAATGATAAGTTACGTTAGTATAGTCAAATTAAGACTTCAAAATGGTACCCAATCGGTGCCAAAATGTTAAACTTGAACCAAGTCCAAAAAGTAACAACCGTAAAACCTGGCGTGAGATTTATCTTATTAATGTTTTTCACAGAATGCAAAATAATAAAAGTAAGTAAATTGTAAACTTAGAAAATCAGGTCAGTTGATACAGCGAGCCACTAAGATAGTATGTACACCTTAGATCATCTAACCACAGGATGCGCCTTACTTAAGCATTGTTTTCTGCCATTGCACATGACCATTTGGTCTTTTGGCTTTATAAAAAGCCTGTACATCAGTACATCATTTTATATGATTAAACTAGTACATTTCATTGTAGTTGACTGTACAATAACAATTAACACACAACAGCCATTACGCGTTTGTGGATTAATACATTTTTAAATGCAATGAAATTTTACATGTCTTTGTGTTTCCCCCTTCACTTGTATGAAAACTGGCAGAATATTTTTGTATGCGGTGGTTCGCAAAGGCTAGTCCCGTGTTATATGGTCTAAGATGTACACAGAAAAACCAATCCAGAATACCATACGTTCAAAGCGGGCTATGATAAGCTGGTTTGATTTATTTAGGTATACATAAATAATTATAATCACGCATTTATTCCCGAAGGGGTAGGCAGAGGCAAAGTATACGCCCACATTTCACCTTTTAGTTTTATGTCCCACGTTATAGGTGGTGAGCCGACCGCCGTGTTGAAATGGACAGGCGCAAGTCGCCGTGACCCACAGTTGAAATTTTCAAGCCGTTCATAAGTCCTTCAACTTAGCTTAACAATTGTCATTTTACCGACAACCGGGATTCATTTCGAGTCTTCCTACTCTACGCAATGGATTTTTTGCGAAAGTGTTCCCTTAGTCGCCTCTTACGACACTCTCGATTTATTTATACATCCTTCAAAAATGCTAAAAAGAACTATCCACATTTTAATAGAAATATTCTATAAGAAGATATCATTTTCAGTGCGAACAGTATCTACAATTACGATAAAAGCACCGTACTCAGTGTTCAGTATAACTCTCTCCAGTTTAATCCGAACTTAGTGTTCTTACAAATGTGTGCCACAGTTGGAGAGCTTCCAGCTGGTGACGTGAATTTATCTTGTTAATTTGTACTGTGGCTTTAACACTAAGAGCTGCTTCACACTAGCGCTTGAGAGACGGAATTCGCAGTGATATGATGACAGGCTGAATGCGTTGTTCTTTAGCTTGTAACAAAAAGTAAGGACTTATTTTTTGCAGTTAGTACAATGTATTTAACGTGAACACAGATACAAAGTGTGACATCACTATTATAATTTTGTTAAATCCAAATTTAAATCTACCCGCTATTCGAAAGCTAAAAAGTCAGAACGCAGGAACGCGGACGAAGAAAAAGAAGTAGTTCGGTAAAAAAGTAATCATGTATGTACCGCTCTTAATTTGTGCGAAAATAATAGTCGAAAAGTTGCGGGTGACTGCCAAATAGACTACGTTGTGTCCGGGGTAGTCTAATTATACAGGATGGAATTTGAAGACCGTAGTTAGAGTTAAGTACCCTTATTATTAATAATGGCAAGTTTTGTTGAAAGGAATGATTCCTTTATTTTCAAAAGTAAGTGAAACTGCATTTAAAGATTTTTCAAAAATCACCTGCTTGAGCCGGGAATCGAACCTGAGAGATGTGAAAAAAAGAACAGCCTGTATTTTATGATACCAGCCGAAAGAGTCGTTTATAAGGAATAATTTCTTTTAAACAACATAGTATCTTAAATTAAAGGAAGACCAAGTAAAATATGTTTTTATTGTAAAGCTTACCTACTCACTATCTAAAGAAAAAGAAATCTGTCGAATGAGAACCTCCTTCATTTTTTTAAATCTTTAAATGCAGTTTTACTTACTTTTGAAAATAAATGAATGTTTCCTTTCAGCAAAACTTGCCATTATAATAATTATTAAGGGTACTTTACCTCCAACTACGGTCTTTAAATTCCATCCTGTATAAGCGATTGTATCTTTCTATGGGTCTATGGTCAAGAATATCAAGTGTGTATAATATTAGTGTATCAAGTGTGTATCAAGTGTGTATAATATCAAGGGTGCGTAAGTCCCATTTTTCTTGATTCTTCAGTAGCGAGCACCTTCAGAAGTTCCTGGGGTTTGCAGGACAGAAACGGTTTAGGTCACAGGAATGCTCAAGTTTGCTCGGCTTAGCGGTCTAACCAAACCCTATACACAAATTTAAAAGTGACTAGAAATTCAGCGAATATTCGGTAGTTATTTGGCTATCGGTCAGCTTGTTAAAATTTTTGTTGTATTGAGAAGGAAGTCCAATAGAATCACTCAAACATTATTTTATCTACCAAATAAATAATTATAATAAAACATCTCTAGTCGTAGATAAAAACAAAATTTTCAGCAAGAGCGAGGAGCAGCGATGTATACCGCTGCCTATCCTTTCAGAGAAAAAGGCGTGACTGTTCGACATTTAAAGGTATGTCTCAATCTCAAACTCAGATTAAATCACAACATTTTCCAACCACGCGGAATTGATCAATTTAAATGATTTCTATCTGTGCCTGGAAATGAGTGCCTTATTTTGCAAGCGACTGTACCTACTAAGCTATCAGCATAGACCTATAAAGTATCAAGATATTTTGTACTAGCTGTTGCCTGCGACTTCGTAAGCTGCATATTATATGTGATTCTTTAGATAGATATCACTTTTATTAATGAACCGATTGACATGAAACAAACACTATGTTAAGTGGAGTACGCAATAAAGAAAAACGCATTGCTGTCGGTTGAGCGGTTGCTGAGATTAGCGTGCACAAACGTGCAGACAAACAGACAGTTACGATTTTATTATATGTATTGATTGATTGATTTGTACACTAAGCTAAGTATCTTTGTTAAGTTCAGTGTGTTGACCTATTCTAGTTCTATAAAGTGCATCCAGTTACATATTCTCTTAAATACTTATTTGAAGCACAGATTATATAATAGGTATACTAGCTTCTGCCCGCGACTTCGTTCACGAGGTGACTTTAACTCATAACCAATCGACTTTGACCTGTCCAATGCATAGGTCTTCTATAAATACATAGGTCAAGTTGTATTATCATTTTCGCTGAACCGATTTTAATGAAACATACAGCGTTATGTAAGTTGAAGAAATATTTACAAAATCCTAATAGTTATGATCAGCAGGCTACTGAATTTTGCTCCAACCCCGAACAAATAAACAAACAAACAAACAGAAACGAAGATGAAAAATTATAGAATTGGACTCAGAAGCCCTAAATTAGAAGATGACAGTTCTTTTTATTTATTATGAATGCACCGTCACAATTTCATAATTATAGATTCTAAGTTGAAGTGAAACTTTCGATTTCTACTACATGAAAAAGAAAAAGCTGTATTTCCAAATGGGGTTGAAAACTGATGAAGATGTCTCAGTTTCCATTTTTCTCTACGGCTAATGGCTAAAACCACAAGGTATCCTCCAATCTGTTTACGGCCAGCAACACCTTAGAACTCCACAGGCTTTGTCCACCAACATAGACTCGACAAGGTTCAGGTGTTATCCCGCTACTTTAGGGGGAGGGGAAGTGGGATTTGGGGACTATACCACTTCTTTGATATGGGTTAAGGGCGCTTACAGGCTGTCTGGACCTAGGTCTGTTAAAAAGGTAAGTAGTTTATGTCCCACACATTGAGTTATTATTATTATTATTTTTGAAGTTATACTTCTTTAGGCGCGTTATGAAAAAATGATGAGAGTGAAATTTTAAGATCTGTGACACAAAATTAACAGTATGAAGTTGTCTGCTTAACCGCTCATTAAGTCTCGAAAAAAAAGCTACCAACAAAATAGAAATTGAACCTCGATATTAGTCGCGCATGTCGGTACGCTCGTCACCTCTGATCACTGTTTTCATATTTATAATATTTTTTTTATTTTTTTTATTATTTTTTTTTTAAGAAGTATAGCTTCTCACGCGCGTACATAAGTACACGCACCCATTTTTTTTACCGTGAGGGAAAATCCATCATGGGTGCTATGCCGGACTCCTACCGACTAAAAAATCTCACGTAACGCCCAACAGCCTATGGTTGGGAGCCCCGGGTAAGCCCTCGGAAGGATGTCCCAGGCCTCCCAAACATTGAGTACGTAGTACATTATGACTCAATGGTCCCACATGAGTGGAGCTACCGAAATAAACGAGTAGGTTAAAGATTCATCATATCAACCGCGAAAATTTTGCCAGACTTTGTAAAACACGGAAATGCTTTTATGTGTATGTGTCTCAGGTCATTATTTAGTTAGAGTATGCTGTATTTCTACGCTACATATTATTAATTAACGCTATGATGAGGACAGCGTTAATATCTAATTACATTCAGGAAAACTTGAATGAATGAATTTGAATCAGTAACATTCAGGGAAATTTTAGCGTATCTGAATCCGGGATAAAATGTAGTCCATGTCCTTTCCTAAGCTCTATTCTACCAGTTCTGGGACATCCTTCCGAGAGCTTCCCCGGGGCTCCCAACCACAGCCTGTTGGGCGTGACGTGAGGTTATTTAGTCGGTAGGAGTCCGGCATAACATCCATGAGGATTTTCCCTCACGTTAAACAAAAAAAAAGCTCTAGTCTACCAATGTTCCTTCCATCATCAGAATCGTAGAATCATTAGAATCATCAGCATAGTTCATCAGAATCGGTTCTGTAATTTAAGGTGAAGTCGGAACAGAGTTACTTTCGCAGTTAAATTACTAGCTTACCCGCGCTACTTCGTTTGCATCATAATTTGAGAGACACAGAGAGATTTATTTATTTCAATAAGAAATTAAGATTTTAAGATCATGCCCCTATCGCGACGCTTGTTGATAGAAGAAATGGTTATTGTGAGCCGAACCTTAAAAGATAGATACGACGTGTAAAGCTGTTAAATTTTTTAAGAGAAACAATTTCGTAATACAACGATTCTTACGTAACTTACACCAATAACGCACGCAACTGAATCTCGCAAAAGGAATCATTTTCTCCATTTTGCATTCTTTGCACAATATTTTTTGCACTAATATAATTTGTGATGTATGAAATGTGCCTGAATAAATTTGTTTCTTTCTTTGTTCCAATCCTATTCGTCGTAGCGTGGTGTTATATTTTGGCGCTGTTAGGGCTCCAAGGATGTCCGATAGATATGTGCCGTCGTTAAGGTTGGAGACAATGAAACACTTGCGTTGCGTAATCCTCGTTTACTGCTGTAGGTACTGGCTCAACGTTTGTACAATTACAATGCAGATATTTGTAGGATAAGATACAGTTATTCAGTAGTTTTTGCTTAGTTAATCGTATCGTTCTCTACTTCGTAGCGAGCGGGGAAAGTTCTGTCCTGAGTTCTGACTAATGATTGACATAGACAACTGTCAAAATATCCATGTGGCGGTAGCTTAAGGCTAGCACGTTACTTAAGGCAGTGCTAGTGCGTGGTGTGATACGCCACAATATTCTAGCTTATAGCCTTCCTCAACAAAAAACAATACTTTACCAGAGATCCGCCAGAGAGAGAGAGAGAGAGAGACCTGATGGCCAGTGTGGATCTCTAAGCCGTTTAGGCACAATGGTCGGTCGGTCCAGAAAAATCCTATGCCGGTGGGGAATGAGATCCAGGCCTAATCGCATGTGACTGGGGCGTCCCCTTGGCCCCCTTTCAGTCCATGTTGCACTTTTTTGCATACCCCCTTTGTCCTACATTCTGCTCTAAGGCTTATCCGATTGAGACCACTGACAGAGCAGTTGAGATGGCAGAGTTTAATGCCAAAACTGTTTATGAAAAAAAAAATGAAGAATCATTGACACGATAGGAGAAGAAACGTTTGAACAAACAAACTCTTCAGCCCTATTTTATTAGTATTCATTACTATTTATAGAACAGTTGATATTAGTAAGGATTGGAAATGATTACCCCGGTACCGTTTCTCGGTCATTCAGCTTCAGATTGTAACGGTCATTTCTGCTTTTGGAATCGATTCAAACGATTGTTGAGCCACCATTCTAAACCCTGTATAGAAATGTAATAATTAAGACATTGTTTCTGCATAATGCGGTAGACATTTTGATTTAATACAACGCTTATATGGAGTGCGGTATCTGCTTTGCTGCCTATTTACTGTTTCAAATAAGCGGTAGTTTAGGAGTCTTTGGTTTTTATGGTGTAATACGGACCCGATCAAGATCTGTGGGCCCAAGCTAAGTTTAATAGTGCATGGGGAAAAGAAGAAACGCTAAAAAAAACCCTGTACAAATCTGGTATAAAGTTTTACTGTACTGTACAAATGTAGATAAAACACCCTCCCTGTATGTATCCACTCTCACTTATAAAATTCTGGACTTCACGCGAAATACTTTTTACTTACATTCGGACACGTTGCAGGGCCCGAATTTCCTTAGGAGCGGGATCACACCCGAAGCCCTCCAAAGATGTGGGATAGCACCCGAACCGCCCGCAGTGGTGGCCGTAGGTCTGTTGGGAATCCTGGGACATCCTTCCGAGGGCTTATCTGAGGCTCCCAACCATAGGCTGTTGGGCGTTACGTGAGGTTTTTTAATCGGTAGGAGTCTATATATATAGAATAGCATCCATGATGGATTTTCCCTCATATTAATAAAAAGGCCCGAATTTTATAAGTATGATTGTTAAAAACCGTGATGTACCTATAATGTAACTGCGCTGCTCATAATAGGGGGGGGGGGGGAGAACCAACGCTACCTTCAGTAGACTCCTGCGGTATAGTAGAGTGAAGACCCTGACTACCCGCCATGAGGCTAGATTAGTTTAATTATTTGATTACTGGGGGACGGTATGATGAGAACGGTGGGTTGGTTGCTGGTCATTCTTACAGAAACAGACTAAACCAGCGGAGTGAACTCCCTCCCCGTGAGCCGGTAGTTACAACTTGGTGGACTGCAACGCAGCTATTTTACACAGACCATTGAATAATGAAATTTATCAGTCATGGGTGATACCGCGCGATCTCCACCTTGGCTGCATGTCTCCTAACCGGGACTCTCGGATGAGTAGCAGGCGTGGATTCTCGCTCCATACTTCCGTCGGTGGCAGTGGCAAGGTCATCACGGTCTGCTGCTGTGAGCCCAGGACTACCTACTGGCCTCCAAAATGAGGGACGGTTAGATGAGAACAGTGGGTTGGTTGCTGGTTATTCTTACAGAAGCAGGCTAATACAGCGGAGTGAACTCCCTCCCCGTGAGCCGGTAGGGGTAAGGCATGCATGGCATCCATGAGGAATTGCGATTGCACAAATACATAGGTTACCTATAAAAAAGATGGCAGAGCTCGTGGCCCCGCGGATTCAGTGTTCTGTAAACGATCACTGCAGTAAGCAATTTTCACTATGGCCAGTTCTTGGATGGGTGACCATTCAAGAGACCACGTTAAGCCGTTGGTTCCGGTTGCCAGTAAAATGGCAGGCGCTAAGCCAAGTTGAAGGTCTTTATAGCCTGCTTGAAAAATTTTAAAAGCAGGCAGTCACAACCTGCGCCTGTCCATCTCAAAACGGCAATAAGGCTCATCATCTATTACGTAGGATAAATTCTAAAAAGTGAAATGTTGCATATAAAAATATGTCTCTGCCTACCCCTTCGGGGATAAAGGCGTGACTATATGTATGTATGTGCCTAAAAAAAGCATTAAATGCTTACCTCAACCATTTTAATCCTACTATCGTACTAATATTATTAATGTGAAAGTTTGTGAATGTTTAGATGTTTGTTACTCAATCACACTATAATGGCTGAATGGATTGGGCTGAAATTTTTGGTAGAGAGATGGCTTAGAGTCTGGAACATAGGCTTTTCATCCCGGGAATATGTTCCCACAGGAAGCGGAAACGGGAACAAAACTTGGTGCAGGCGAAGCTGCAGGCGTCAGCTAGTCTATACTAATATTATTATAAAGAGGAAAGATTTGTTTGTTTGTTTGTTTGCATCGAATAGGCTCCGGAACTACTGGACCGATTTGAAAAATTCTTTCATTGTTGGAAAGCTACACTCTTTGCGGTGAACATAGAAAATATATATTTATTCCCGTATTCCTACGGGAACGGGTACTACGCGGGCAAAACCGCGTGACGTCCGCTAGTATAATAGATATTATTACCGTGGCATTGCGTTATTAAACACAGAGCCAGTAAAGCTACGGAAATACTCTCAATTTATATGAAATCTTCATTATAATTTAAGTAAACCTGTCCTGTCCGTTTATTACCTGACATTACCCTGAACATTTAGTATTATTAACTCGTTTAATATATGTAATTGCTCGCGTGTACGTGGGTGCGAACTGTATTTTATACCGGTCGTTAATTCGTTGCATTCTGAACATTACAAACTGCGTCATAGAATGGGGAAATTATATATAGATACTTCGACAGCAAACGCGAAACATGAAATTATGAATCATAATAAATGGAAAGTTATTTAAACACTTAGCTTTTTCGAAAAAGAAATGACAAATTGTAGCAGCGGAAACATGAGATTTTCAGCAGTACAGTATTTCAACAGTGACATACTACCTGTACTATCTATACCAATATTATAAAGAGAAAAGATTTGTTTTTTTGTTTGTTTGTTTGTAACGAATAGGCTCCGGAACTACAGGACCGATTTGAAAAATTCTTTCACTGTTGGGAAGCTACACTCTTTGCGGTGAACATAGGCTATATTTTATTACCGTATTCCCACGGGAACGGGAACTACGCGGGTGAAACCGCGTGACGTCCGCTAGTAATAATATTATAAAGAGGAAAGATTTGTTTTTTTGTTTGTTTGTAATGAATAGGCTCCGGAACTACTAGACCGATTTGAAAAATATTTTCACTGTTGAGAAGCTACACTCTTTGCAGTGAACATAGGCTATATTTTATTCCCGTATTCCCACGGGAACGGGAACTACGCGGGTGAAACCGCGTGTCGTCCGCTATATAGTATAAATTTGTCTACCTCTTCGGTAAAAAGGTGACTACGAATATATGTATTAACAACCTCAATCAAAATATTCGTGCCGACAGTTATTCCACACCATGTATCCATACATTACTGAATGAAGGTCTAATTATGGACATAACTGTAATTACATAATAAAGTTATTGTCAAAAATACACAAAATGTACGCCGAACAAACATAATTCGCCTCGTAAGCCCACACAATACATTCCCAGTTCTCTTATGACAAGCATAAACAACATTAATTAAATAAAATTTAGCCAAGAGAGAGCGTTTTTACCCGACGCCTTCGTTTAAACGAATAAAACAACATCCTGTGTTTGCACGTTATACAGATGTTCCGTAAATTGTTAGAGTACACAGGGTGTTGTAAGTTTTTCTTCCACCTTGTGTAGCTGTTTGGACAACACACTTTGTGTATAAGTTTTTGGGGATTATTTGTACCTATTTATTTTAATTAAGGGTATAAAGGGCCCTATCTAGATCTTCGACGTCCTTTTTTTTAACGTGAGGGAAAATCCTTATGGATTTTATGCCGTACTCCTACCGATTAAAAAACCTCACGTTACGCCCAACAGCCTATGGTTAGGAGTCCCGGGTAAGCCCTCGGAAGGATGTCCCAGGACATGTTTGACGTCCTTGTCAATCTCACAGAGGTCATGAGAAATCCGTAACAAACCCCCCCTCCCCTCCCAAAAAAATGGGCAGAGGCGTAGTTCATTCAACAGTGGATTGTGATAGACTGCTCTGATAGATTGATACTAATCAAGGAGGTAACAGGTCGAACAAGACCTGCGGGACCTAGTTTGTACTGCTTCTAACGATAACAGTCGTTTCCATCAATACTGAAAACAAAATGATACTCAATCACTGCAATTCTAGCAGACACTGTTGGAATGTTGAATTAGATGTTCAGCGGAAGACAAAGAGCGGTTTCAATAATATGTGCACTGTGGCAGAAACTTCCAATTCAGTGCTATCTATTTATATTTATACCAAAGATAATATAATAGTATTACATACAGGTCGGCAACTCCCTGCCTCCCACTGAGTAAGCTTCCCCATCCCCCCGCCAAAGTTCATGTGTCTATTGCCGTGTTAGTACTTGAGAGAGTGTCACTGCGTTGCATTACGTATTACTACCTACGTACTTTGTGCTATTTATTGCTTTGGTTTAATTTGTGCTTAGCCGAGGGTAGATTTGAAAAAAAAGGACCAACATACTCTATATGTTGCGTTCTGTTCCTTATTATTTTGTCTCCACAGCTAGTGTCCCCCTATAGTATACTCACACACACATTCAAGCTTGATTCAAGCATTCACATTACGTGTATATTAGTGTGGGTGAAAATGAACATTTTTGTATGAAGTTTCCGTCCTGTGTTAATACACGAAGAGAAAAAAATGTAGACTATCTGGATTTGCGTGAAATAAATCATTATGGGGCTACATCACGCTTACGAAACGCAACAATACTAATTAAATAACACTCCCAAGCAATTCACATAGGCATACAGGTACAATATTATCTCGGCTGCACCTCAACTATCGATTGCAACACAGTTCGATTCCCGCTCGAGGTATTTCCAGGTATCGCGGCTGTTTATCTAGCCGCTAGTGCATTTGAGCGGTCTAATGATATTGTTGTGACACCCTGACCCGAGATGGCTGGCGTTGTTGGCACATTGCTGTGTGTGTACAGTTAGACACAAAAAAAATGTGTATGCAAAGTTTCCAATTGCCCGTGAGTGGATTTTGGTTGGTTGTGTTTTTTTGGGCAAAAGAATAGCTAGCTACATTTGTTTGTACTGGGGTCTCCAGCAGGTTTTGAATGCCTAAGTCATTCAGGGGGATACTCAGGGCTAGCTGTCGTCCTGTTAGAGACAGGCCCAAGGTGTTGGTGCTCCTAAACGCAGAAGGGGCTAGTTGTGGACTCCACGAACAGTTTAGTCAGGGGTATAAAGGTCAGGGGGAGGGCCAGTCAGGGTCCCTCGAATTCGAGTCCGACTCACACTTGGCCGGCTTTCTCTTTTCATGTGGAAATCTCATGGATGCTATGCGACTAAAACCATCATACAACTACCACTACCTACGGTCGTGAGACGAGGGTGAGCTCTCGAAAGATCTTGTAAGGTAAAATCAGAGTACCGCAGAAAATATTATTAAATGATATATTAAAATTATAATTTGTAAAGCTAACACATGACACCACGTAATACCATAGAACACACTAGTGACAGCAGTTCGTTCCTTGATATAAAAATATAAAAACTTATACCGTATTTATGTGGCCAGCGTTATATTTCAACACCCCCCCATAACGTGGACATCATCAGTTATGCTACACCAAGCTGCTTAGTAAAGTCCTGATGCTTGACACAACCCAGCGGCTTGGTAAACACATCTGCTATCATTGCATCTGTTGGAATGTACCATAGATTTAGAATGTACAAGATGAACAGTGTCAAACTGAAGACGAGACCAATAATGAAAGATCTATGTGTGGGTTAAATAGTGTTGTTGAATGGTCACACCTATGTTATCGATAAAAGTATCTGTATAAATGGATGGAATGGAAATGAAACTTCTAAGCACACAAAGTGCTTAGAAGTTTCATCTCCAACTTCTTGTTTTGGGGAATAAATTGTTAATTTGAATGTAATCGACTATGAAAAATTAAAAATGGGATTATATGGGGTAACTCGTAATATTAGAAATTCTGTAGTGATTTTACGAATTTTGATTTAGTGCGTGAATGTGAAAATACACTTTTAACATGTAATTTATGGCATCGTACATTGCATTGTTGCCGTACATATATATTTTGCCAATGAAATTTGAAATTTTACTAAAAATCCAACTCTTATCTTAATACTAAACCTAGAAACTCATTTATTATTGAACCCTAGTAACAATAAAAGATATTACTCGTAGATTTTTTTAAATATATTAACCTCGCCAAATTGACGTCGCCACTGATGGAAACTAATGGAAAGCCGTGGCGCATCTAGCGAATGGGGGCCATGCTTACAGCACACAAGACTTCTGACAGTAGTCCTCAAGTTGGCGGCCCTATGATGTGCCTCTTCACGCTCCGCTTGTAGAACCCGGGATTGTAAAATGAGGGAAACACATGTGCGGGCAGGTCGTTCCAGGATTTTGTAGTTCGACAGAGGAACGATCTTTTGAAACGCTCAGTTCTGGCGAAGATTCTCTCCGCTATATATGAGTGACACCTCTGCCCGACGTGTTGTTCGGAATCGGAAAGGAGATGGTGGGATCAGGTTGAAGAGCTCTTCAGAACATTCGCCGTGATACATTCAGTAGAAGGCAGCCAAGGACGCTATGGTTCTTTGCTGCGCTAACGGCTCGAGGCTTACCGTCATCTTAGGACACCTATAATTGAAATCGGATAACACGTCTCTGCATAGCGCCAAGCGCGTCCAGTAAGTACCTCGCACAGTCATCCCAAAGGTGAGAACAGTATTCGACGCAGAGGCTAATCTGCGCCTTGTACAGCAAACATCCCGGTGTGGCGTGGAGTACCTTATGTGAAGTAAAATTATAAAAATTCAACTCAAAATGGATCACAAATTTTGGAAATATTATATTAAAATAGGCACAAAACCCTAAAAAAAAAGGTTAAATAACACAGTTCGAGTAAAAATCAATCATATTTATAGTAAATTAAATCCAGATAAGTTTGTTTGTAGCAATGCCACTATAATGAACTATCGACATCCTTATCGATACCTACCCATGACTATTTTACTGTAAACAGCCCTTTCTATTTCTGCCTTATATATCCTCCAAAAATGCATTTACACATTAAATATTGTGTTATGTATGAAGGAAAATGCATAATCTATGTTATGAGTTGGACTTTCAGTGAAATTTTACATCCAATTTGGCAAAATATGTACGTCAAAAATGGAATGAACGAAGTCACAAATGACCTGTTAAACGAGTCTTTCTTCGTATAATTGCGTTTTGTAATATCCTATTCACACACTAAACACGACAATATTGTTGAAAATATAAAATTTTCTATTTTAATCGTAAGATCACTACAGATTATTGGATATTATGAATAACATAGAGCCGCCATAGGATCCCAGCGGGCTCAGCGATTCAAAATACTGACATATGAGTACACAATTTGCTTTCTCTTTTCCTCTCGAGCTAAGTGCTATGGATAATGAGGTCTCGCTCGCACGCTTTGTATATCTATTGAGAGTAGCGAAAAATTCTAAATCTATGGAATGTACAATATTTTTACATTGTATCGATCTACCATGTCTCTTACATAATGGTACCTAATCTCAATGTGCTTACTACGCTTGTGATGCACCCTATTAACAGCTAGTTGCATAGCAGACTGGTTGTCACAATACAACACAATATCACAAACAGGTATCATTAATAGTTCTTTTAATAACGCTTGGAGGAATACCGCTTCTCTGCTAGCTTCACTTAAACTAATATACTCCGCCTCGGTAGACGACAATGAAATACACGATTGTTTATAACAACCCCATGATATCAAATTACCACCGTACTTAAACAGATACCCTGTATACGATTTTCGATCAGAATCAGAGGCCCAGTCTGCATCGGAATAATCCTCCAAGGTGGGGTTCTCATTAGACTTCTCAAAAACCAAAGCCTTTTGTTTTGTACCCTTAAGATACCTTAAAACACGCTTAGCTTGATTCCAATGAAATTCCGTATAACAGTTGTTATATTTACTTAAATATGACACGGCAAACGAAATATCAGGTCGCGTAGTAACACATAAATACATTAAACTACCAATCAACTCTTGGTACGGAAACTTGCTGACATTATTATTCCTAACATTATCATTATCAAATTCCTCATTGACAGAACTAATGTTAGTCATCATTGGAGACTTTACAGACTTGCAGTCTGTCATACCAAAACGATCTAATAATTTGTCAATCCGATTTTCCTGACTAAGTTTGATAGAGGTTTCATTACGTTCGACTTTAATACCTAACATATTTCTTACCGGTCCTAAGTCTTTAATCTTAAAGAATTTCAGCAAATAAGATTTTAATGTCTCTGCTTGACGCTTGTCATTGTAAAACACGAAAAAATCATCAACATACAAAGCAATGAAAACAATCGACTCACCCGATCTCTTAATAAAGATGCAGTCTTCTTGCTTGCATTGTTTGTATCCAAGGGAAAGTAAAACATCTTTTACCTTTTGGTACCAGGATCGCGATGCTTGCTTCAACCCGTAAACCGCCTTTCGTAGTCTGTAGACTTTGTGTTCACTCCCAGGGCTTATGAAACCTTCTGGTTGTTCCATGAAAATTTCCTCTTGAAGTTCACCATTAAGAAATGCTGTTTGTACCATCGATAAATGTTAATATATATAACTCTATGGTTTGTACATCCAAATAATCAATCTTCAGATTCATTTTGACAGCCAGAGATAATAACAATCTTATAGAACAGTGACGAATGATTGGCGAAAAAGTTTCATTGAAATCTTCTCCATACTTTTGGGTAAAGCACTGATCTGTATTATTACCACACTGGATAGGTGGCTGTCAAACTAAAGTTATAGTCGCCTCGCTGTAACAAGGTGCGTATGACAGTTGGCAGTATGACGTTGATATCTATCAGTACCACATTACTAGGGATGTGTCGATATGCAATTCATGTTTAGAATCCTACGATAAACGAGATAAATCACGTTCTGTTTATTATTGCTATGAAAATTATTGCTATATTTATTTTTGAATTAACTAAACAGCTTAAAAAACCGGCCAAGTGAGCAGAGGTCTCCGTACCGAAAAACGACAAAAAATACGTTTGTTGTATGGGAGCCGAATTACACATTATATTTTTTTTGTTTTTAGTATTTGTTATTATAGCGGTAACAAAAACACATAATCTGTGAAAATTTCATCTGTCTAGCTATCACCGGTTATAAGGTACACAGCCTATCAAAAGACCGGGTAACTTCGCAAGAAAAAAAAGAAGGTAACCGAGAAGAGGAAAAATATTAATAATAATAACTCAATAATATACTTTTTACAATAAAAGTTGGAACTACGGACAATATACGCTTTTTTTTATCAAAATATCGACTATCCATCGTAGATGTATATAATCCCATCACTAAATACATCTTTGGTGTTACGTTATACTCAACAATTTGTTAATTTTTTTTCCAAATTCATTTTATTTGTAGACTAGAATATTCTGGTTGAGTTTAATTTTATATACAGCAGTGATTAACGATTTAATATATTATGAATGGGATGTAGCTGAAATACTAAGTTCATAATTGTAATTCACGGCAACTTTCAAGAGTGAAACGAAACGCGATCGACTACTGTCATACGCACCATGCTACACCGAGATGACTATATGCCTTCTTAATTCTCGCCATTGTGGCGCTGAAATCAGCAGCGCTGGTTCAGAGAACTAAAATCAGTGATGTGCCAAACTTTCTTGAACAGACGCGTATCGATAGATTTAATTTGAAATGAAAACATTTTTAGTATATATATTTTAAAATTAATTTTGTTTATAATTTGTTTAATATAAGAATATTACCAACCGAAATTACGAATATTCTCTTTAACTTCTCCAACTAAGCTAAATTGCTTGTGCTAGGAGTGGCCAGGATTCGAATTCCGGGTCTTCTCGATCGCAAGACAGTCAGTCTTCTTAACCACTAAGCTATCGACGCTTTAATGAATATTGCTCTTAATAAGGGTGGTTTAAGTTGGTGTCTAGTATACCTACCTAAATGAAATAATATTTACCTGCAATTTGGCATACTCGTGACGCAAAATTGTAGGAAAATATTACTTTTGTTGAAGAGATTGAGAGAGGTATTAAGGCACATCTCCACTTGAGGGGCGAGCTGCCTCAATCTGAGCGTGCCGCGTGCTGGGGAAATTACATGCATCTCCACTTGGGCCAAATTAATCAGCAACTCGGCAGCGTGCCTCAAGCTGAGCAACGAATTTCTATAGTTTCTTACTAGCTACCATGGGTGACGTATGCGAATTCGCTGTAGCTTTAGTAATAATGAATCCCTACAAAAAGAATAAAAGGCAGACAGACAAAGATCATTGTGCGGTGAACGTGGATCCCATAAGTGTCTGTGGCTTTCATATACTTCAGTTAATTTGATGCATTTATCATTGTCCATTTCACCACGAAGTGAGCGTATATATATATATATCATGCGCCATAGAAATAGAAAGGGAGTTATGTGTAGAAAAAAATAAAAATAAACGTGATTTTATTAATCATTTATTTATTTTACACTTTATTGCTAGCCGACGGTATATTATTTATTAACCGGGAAGTTCTTGTGTAATGCTTATAATAAAATTTATTATAAGCATTACAATTATTAGATTAGAACACACGACGATCGCTTGAATTTGGAGTCCAGTTACGGGCTCCTATGTTGCCAAGCCATGCACTTCTAATTTTTGGATCAGTTGGAAATCTGCAATAAAATAAACATACATCAATAGAGTAAAAAACACTATGTAGTAAGTAAGTAAATGTCAGAAAATAAGTTAAATAAATATTACTAATAAGATTTTGTTTGGTTGATACCATTATTATATATTGAAGCGCTCGTGGCTCCGCGGACTCAGTGTTCTGTAAATAATCACTGCAGTAAGCAACTTTCACTATGGCCAGTCCTTGTATGGGTGACCATTCTGGTGACCACTTTGTCACATTTATTTGAGCGTTTTCGTTCTTCGGAAGGCACGTTAATCAGTTGGTCCCGGTTGTCAGTAAAATGGCAGTCGTTAAGCCATGTTGAAGGCCTTTTTGGGCGGCTTGAAAAATTTCAACAGCGGGCAGTCACAACCTGCGCCTATCCATCTCAACACAGCAATACGGCTCACCAATTGTTACGTGGGACAAATTCTAAAATGGTGAAATGTGGACATATAGTATGCCTCTGCCTACCCCTTCGGGGATGAAGGCGTGACCATATGTAATGTAAAATGATACCATTATTAGACATATCCATACTAATATTATAAAGCTGAAGAGTTTGTTTGTTTGTTTGTTTGTTTGTTTGTTTGAACGCTAGGATCTCAGGAACTACTGGTTGGATTTCAATGATTCTTTTACTGTTCGATAGTCCATTTATCGAGGATGGCTATAGGCTATATAACATCACGCTAAGACGAATAGGAGCGGAGCAGCAATCAAGATGGTTTTGAAAACGGGGAATATTTTTAACCGTCTGAGAGCTTCCGAGGCGTACGCTGCGTAAATGGTTACAGTCAGGTAAAAATTGTGTATTACAAAATTGTTTCTCTTAAAAAGTTCTAAAGAAAAGTCCGCGACAGCATATGTCTATCTTTTAAAGTTCGCTCACAATAACCTAATTTGTTTATCTCTTAAGGTTCTCACACGATATAATGAAACTGAAGAGTTTGTTTGTGCTAGGATCTCAGAAACTACTGGGTTGCATTTCAAAAATTATTATACAGTTTAATAGTCCATTTATTGAGGCTGCCTAATAGCGATATAGCATCACGCTAAGACGAATAGGAGCGGAGCAGCCATGAATTATGTTTTGAGAACGGGGATTATTTCTTTCTTTTGAGAGCTTCCATTGCGGATGCTGCATAAATAGTTAAAGTTACGTAAAAATTGTGTAAAACAAAATTGTTCCTCTTAAAAAGTTATAAAAAAAGTCCTCAACAGCATATGCTTATCTTTTAAGATTCACTTAAAATAACCCTCTTATTAAGTATGAGCGACGCGACGGGAGTAAACTTGGTCTGCAGTGGCAGCCTTTCAACTGAACGATAAAAACCGGCCAAGTGCAGGCCGGACTTGCACGCGATGAGTTCCATACCGAAAAACGGATGGGTGGAAGTAAAAGCGACGGGAAACATTCTATCACTTTAACACCTCTTTCCTTCTCACTCTCATGTGACGTAAACGAAGATATGCGGTTCAGCTCTAATGAATACAAGCGACGCGACGCGACGGGAATAAGGCCTGCTGGAAGAAATTTCTTATAGAAATAAGCAGTGCCATTGTACTCTTTTTTCCTAACTATGTATCTCTGTTATATATTTTGTGTGTACATAAATTGTAAATAAATAAATAAATAAGCACGACGAAGGTAAATGCAACGGGAAACAATATAATACTCGAAATATTAATACCATACCTCTCTCTTTCTCACTCTCATGTGACGCAAACGAAGTTGCGCGGGTCAGCTAGTTTCTTATAAAGAAAAGTTTTCGATCACATCAGACCATGATCAAGTTTATCGATACTACAACATGGACATCACTAAACGAAATTAAAATCCTATTTTTGTGCTTAAAAATAATTTAATCTCACCTATATATTATTCTTATACATATTTTGTAAATAATCAAGCATTTTACATGTAGGTCAGGCTGATTTCATGATAAAAATTACAAAATTTCAACTTACCTGTGAAATCTAATGTTGCTCCCTTTTTGAAGCTAATTTTGCAAAACACACATTTCACCATGTCTAGGTACTTATTGCTTTTTTTGTAACCACACAAATCCTCACTAAACTGCACTAAAGTCCTTAAATTACAAAATTATTCGTAATTCCCGGCGCGATGCGGGAAGTCATTTGCATGATACGTCAGATTTAGTTCCTTGAACCAACTCTAGAGGCGTTTCAAATCGGCACAAATAATTCGGTGTCATTTGTATGAGACAGCCAATCCAGTGGTAATAATACAGATCAGTGGGGTAAAGCCTTTCGCTACCAACCTTGCTTTGTAACGTGTTATATTTCCATCAGAGTCCCGCTTCAGTGTAAAAATCCATTTATTTTTAACCAATTTCTTGTCAATCGGTTTGTCAGTAAGCTCCCAAGCTCCATGAAAGATAAAAGAATCTATTTCTTCTTGCATGGCTTTCTGCCACAACTCCTTATCTTCACAATTTAAAGCTTCTTTTACAGTTCGCGGCTCTATAGGTTCTGTCACATTACAAACATTAGTTACATTACACGTCGGTCTAGGCAAACGTGGACGCAGGTTATACCGTTGACTAGTAGACTCATCTGCCTGTGTAGACGCTCTTGCTGAGTCTTCACTAGGCTTATGTTCACACTCCATCTCACCACGGTAATTTGGCAAATTGACGGAAACGGCATCCAGTTCTGGCTCCGCCTCAACAGGACAATCTAGATCTAGCTCCGCCTCAACTGGAGTAGTTTTTAGATTCTTATCATTGCCTTCTGTGAGATAAATAGGTTCAAACACACGTTTCTCACCAATTTTAGAGTGTCTACCTGGAAACACAGATTCGTTGAAAACCACATCGCGTGATACAACGATCTTATTGTTATCAGGGTTGAACAAACGATATCCCTTTACGTTGTCATAGTAACCTAAAAAAATTAGTCTTTTCCTTTTAGGGTCTAATTTTTTTCGTTTGCCGTCATCTATGTGTACAAATGCCTCGCAACCAAAAACGCGCAGAAACTTAAGACTCACTCGCTTACCACTCCACATCTCTTCCGGTATTTTACCAGATAGTCGTGAGCTAGGAGATCGATTTATAAGAAATGCTGCTGTGTTCGCAGCCTCTGCCCACATCTTGTCGTCTAGATTAGCATTGTACAATAAACATCTGACTTTGTCAAGCAAACTACGATTAAATCGTTCAGCAGATCCATTTTGTTGAGGACTGTACGGTACTGTCAATTGATGGATAATACCCTTTTTCATCAGAAACTGAGTTAATCCTGCGTTTACGTACTCCGAGCCATTGTCTGATCTCAGTACTTTGACTTTAGCGTCACACTGATTCTCAACAAGATTTATAAAATTTATAGTATACTTACATACTTCACTCTTCTTTGCAATGCAGTATACAAACACCTTCCTGGAATAGTCATCTAGGAACGTAAGGATGTAGCGCTTTCCTCCGAGAGAAGTTGTCGGCATTGGCCCGACGACGTCAGTGTAAATAAGCGCCAGTCGTGTCTTAGCTACCTGTTTGTCAGAATTAGTCACAAAAGGGGCGCGGGATTGCTTACCTTTAAGACATACATCACAAACTTGCTTCTGACTAGCAACCTGAAAATCAATATCATTAGCAACCTTCCTTAGCGATGCCAAGCTATCAAAATTTAGATGCCCTAATCTTTGATGCCATAACATCATGTCTTTAGACGATGCGGATGTTGACAGGTTAGCTCTACTAACATTTACAAGTCTGTAAATTCTCCCAGATTTCCAAGCACTTAAAACAACCTTACCAGATTTTAATATTTTACATTCTGTATTAGTAAAATTAAATATAAAACCCTTTGCGGTTAAAGTTGACACAGATATCAAGTTTACAGTAAGGCCAGGTACAAACATTACATCTTTCAAAGTTATGTCAATATTACTACCATGAAAGTTCACTGTAAAATGTACATCACCTTTTCCTTTCACTGTTAACTTCTTTCCATCAGCAACACATACTTCCTTTGTCAGTGATTGATCAAGCGATTCAAACAATTCCCGACATCCTGTCATATTGTCCGTGGCTCCAGAATCAACAATCCAAGAACTGTCATCCCTAGTCGTGCTGAGTGCAGTCAACATCATAGAAGTCGATACATCAGTTTGAGGACAGTCCTTCTTGACGTGACCTTTCGATCGACACTTCCAACACCATAGTTTCTTTGTATTTGGCGAAGTATTTACGTGTTTCGATGTAATAGGCACATATTTTCTATTGCCTCGGAAACTGGTCTTGCTACCGCTACCACGATCACGTGTCAACAAGCAGTCATCAGGACCACCAGTGCCTTTTCTCCATCGATGATCTTGCAGAAGTTTAATTTTTATCATATCTGTGGATATATTAACACCTGAGTGTTCCAGAGCCATAATCATGGGCTCATACTCCTGTGGTAACCCCTGAAGCATAATAGCTGCTAGAAATTCATCATCTAAAGGCTTCTTCATGTTATCTAGCTGTTCAGCTAGCGACAAAATTTCATTTACATAAAACTCCATGCTCTCAAACTGCTCCAGCTTAATCGAGCATAAATGTCGAAGACATGACAACCTTTTGTGCAAACCAGTGTCGTCATACGCCTTTTTCAAGGCATTCCACACATCTTTCGCCGTTTTAGCGTTTACAATGTGAGAATAGCATGACTTGTCAACACTCAAGCACAGTCTCGCTTTAGCTTTTTCTTCTACGCGAGCATTCAGTTCAGCATTTGCACCTTCAGCTGTTTCGAGTTTTTCGGTGATGCATTGCCACAAATTTTCGAATATGAGTATGTTTTTCATTCGAAATGCCCAATCTCTATGGTTGGTTGTGCCTTTCAACCTTTCAACGGCAATAGCTGTTGAGTTGTTTGAATACTCCATTTTCAAAATTTAATTAAATTATAAATATAATCACTTACATAACATTCTACGTGATGCAGCCCATAACCTCTTGTAAGGTAAAATCAGAGTACCGCAGAAAATATTATTAAATGATATATTAAAATTATAATTTGTAAAGCTAACACATGACACCACGTAATACCATAGAACACACTAGTGACAGCAGTTCGTTCCTTGATATAAAAATATAAAAACTTATACCGTATTTATGTGGCAAGCGTAATATTTCAACAAAAGGATGTTCCAAAATGTAGCTGTACTATCTAAGTATTCTGTAAACACTTTCTTTGTTTAGCACCTTATTTGTCCTCGTGGTAGGTCAGGACGTGGACACTCTCTCGCTCGAGACCAGGGTGCGAGCCATGGTCTCCAGCGGGAGTAAGTGGGACTGCGCCGCCTTTTTCTGCGAGCAGGCCATTCTCGTGAAGGAGGCGGCGCGGGAGCGTGAGCGGGAGAGAACTCTCCCACCCGAGTTCAGCAGTCGGCGGCTTTGGAGCCGCCGACATGTCTTTGCCGAAAACTATCGCCTCCATGACCGGGGGCTTGAGGACGGTAAGTGGGCTGCTCGCCGTCCTTACAGAAGCAGGCCCATGAAGGCAGCGTGACGTGAGTGATAGACGCGGCATAGCACCCGAACCGGCCCTTGGGCGAGACCGCAGTGGTGGCCGTAGGTCTGTTGGGAGTCCTGGGACATCCTTCCGAGGGCTTACCCGGGGCTCCCAACCGTAGGCTGCTGGACGTTACGTAAGGTTTTTTAGTCGGTAGGAGTCCGGCATAGCATCCATGATGGGTTTTCCCTCACGTTGTCACACAAAATGGCTCTACTATCTTTTTCATGTGGAAATCTCTCATGGATACTATGGTACTAAAACCATCATACAACTACCATTATCTACGGTCAGTAGACGAGGGTAAGCTCTCAAAAGGATGTTCCAGAATGTAGCTGTACTGTCTAAGTATTCTGTAAACACTTTCTTTGTTTAGCGCCTTATTGAAGTCAAACTTCTTAAAGCGCGACCTAGGGAGTAACTCAGATTTTTTTTCTGACGAAAGTAACGCTATTTGAATGAATGATATTAATATAACATTTGATGCCGTCAATGGCAAAGAAGTTTTACTTCAATCGCGCGTAAAGGTTACACGCACACATTGTTTTCGATTTGTTGACGTTTATGTTCCGTACGATATGGGTATGAACTTATAATATGTCTATGGCCCTCTCCAGTAAATTTCTGAGTTCATTAAGCCTGGTTTTATAGTCACGGCGCCGATTCTCGATCATACGACTTTAATGCGAGGACGGAAATTTACGAGTGAACTGTCTTTTATTATTTCTCTGTCCGTCCCATATTTAGCAGTGGGAAAAATTTGGTGAATAAGTATAGCTTGTGCCATAGGAACTAGAGAACTGATAAACACTTAACCGTACTATGGGCAATAGATCACTAGTAGGTACTGCTCGTTCGCTCTAAGTTTGCCGCTCGGCTCCATACTAAAGTCGAATTTTTAATAAGACGAAGTAAATGACAGCAACTAATGTCACTTCTACATACAATGTTGCTTATTTTCTATGACGAAGTGACATTAGCTACTGTCAATTTACTTCGTCTAATTAAAAAATCGGGTATACGCCTCTACGCCAGCGGCAAACTTAGAGCGAACGGGTAGTACTGTATATTTTGTGGCAATAGGCTCACTACCTATAATATGGGACATGCAACTATAAGGTGAAATGGGCGTATACTATGCCTTTGCCTACCCCTTCGGGTATAAACACGTGACTATATATATGTATGCATATTTGTTCCGACCCTGGGACCGAGACATTTCCACAGCGACATAGAAGTATAAGAACTTCTAAAGGTCACTTTGTTCCCTAAAATGAATTTCTGCAGTCAGGTTTCATACCGCCTAAGACTATCAGCCTCCATGACCGGGGGCCTGAGGACGGTGAGTGGGCTGGTCACCGTCCTTACAGAAGCAGGCCCATGATGGCAGCGTGACGTAAGGGATCACACCAAGCGGGATCACACCCGAAAGCCCCCCAAAGACGCGGGGTAGCACTCGAACCACCCCCAGGCGAAGCCGCAGTGGCAGCCGTAGGTCTGTTGGGAGACCTGGGACATCCTTCCTGGGGCTCTCAATCGTAGGCTGCTGGGCGTTACGTGAGATTTTTTAGTCGGTAGGAGTTCGGCATAGCATCCATAAAGGATTTTCACTCACGTTAAAAAAAATGGCTGCTAAATTCATCAATTTCGCAGTACATTGATAGGGCTAAGAACACTTCCTCACCACTGACCTACAGGTAAATCTCCTGGTTCGTATCTAAATCTAACTTTCACTCAGTCAATCGTTTTATCTAAGGTAGCATTCACACTACGCCATTACATAACTGACTTACGGGCACAGATAATTAAAGTACTTGTAGTCTGTGGCTCATTAAGATTGTAGGTGCGAATATTGTAAGGCCTGGTTTCCACCAAAGCGGAGACGAGAGGAGGAAGATGTCGAAATAACGAAACCTGATTGGTTTCTCCAACCCAATCTGCCTGCGCACGTGTTTTTCTCCAACCCCGGGTTCTTCAAGCAGAGCGTAATGAAGCTCATCACAGGGCCGTCTACTTGAGGACCACTGTCAGAAGTCCTATGGACTGTGAGATTTGCCCCCAATCGCTAGATGGCGCCATAGCTTACTATGAGGCGGGCGGAGGCAATTTAGCGAGCTTAATAAAAAAAATCTCTCGACTCCGATTTGTTGGAAAACAGCCCTAAGGAACGTATTGCAAAATGATACTCTATATTTAAAAATTGCTTGAGGTTCACATTATTGATACTGTTGATTGAGTTTCATTTAGTTAGGCATTTTTTTTCACGGGAGGATAATTCTAAATGGACGCTATGCCGGATTCCTCCCGACTAAGAACCATACGTATCCTGCATAACAGCCTACGGTTGAGAGCCCCGGGTAAGCCCTCGGAAGGATACCATGGGATTCCCAACGGACCTGCGGAACTCGGGTGGGAGAGTTCTCTCCCGCTCCCTCCCCGCCGCCGGCGCCGCCTCTTTCACGAGCATGACTTGCACACAGAAAGAGGCAGCAGATTCCCACTTACTCCCGCTGGAGATCATGGCTCGCAGCGGGAGTAAGTGGCTCTCCAGCGAGACCTCATTTAGTTAAGCTAGTTTGAGTTTCTACTGTAGCCGTTGAAGGTCTAATAATGTGACTCATCCCTCACCACTTCCACCCTCTCCACGTATCCAAACCATCTGAAAATCTCTTTTTCCGTCAAAGTGACTTTATCTCAATAAAGTTTTTATTGTTAAAAATTACAGAGAAACATAATTATTAATCTTATATATTTACATTATTGCTATCTAAACTAAACCTAAATAAGGCCCCCGTGGCATTGTGCCCAAAAACTAGCAGCATTCTCCCTTTGAACAGCAATACCTATTTGTTGAGCGAGAAAACTGCCAGCCCTTGGGTCACCAGTTGACTCCACAAGGCGCTTTTTCAAATTCTTGAAAAATTTTTTGTGCATTGGGACCCCATGGACTTAATCGACACCGACTGGACAAAAACGATACGATGAGTCGAGACCCTTATATTTATTAATTTTAATATTTTCAGCCGCTTACGCTGCTGCACTGGCTTTTAATTTTGTTTTATCTTCTGTAATGACGTATCACCAGCACCAATTATGCCAAAAGTCCTTCATTTCGTCACAATAATCTTCAAGTTGACATCAAATAACCTTTGAACACACACACATAAAACAAGATACGTCTAAAACAAGCCCGCGGCTAGATTCACCGCGTAAATGAGTTTTAGTCTAAACACTAAAATGAATCGTGTTGTGCCGAAGCTCCATTAAGCACTGGGTTAAAGGTTCTCAGTGAATTCACGACTGCGGTCGGTTCCATGTTGTGATGTGTAGTTATTACTGAGAATAGCTAGATACAGGGATAGATAGGATGGTAACATAGGATACAGAAAGGTGCCTTTATTTTGAAATTAAATTTAACTGCTTTGGTGTTACTGTGACAAGTGTCGACTGCCGAGGTATAATATTAAAGTAAGTTTAGATTCCATAGCAAGCGCGACTCAGCGCGAGCGCATCTTAGGTAGAGGATAGAGCCTTTTTTGGTAACTTTTCCATTGTGATAAGAATACCTACCCTGTCTCTGTTTTGACTCCCAAACTGAATTTCGACAAATCCTTCTACGACAAGATTTTACTTCGACATCATGAAATTCCGATATGACTCAATTTCGACAATATTTAGATCGAAACAACCTAATGTCGACACTACTGTACTCCGACAAAGCGTTTCTTCCTTTGTCGGAGTAGAGTAGTGTCGGGATTAAGTTGTTTCGACCTAAAATATTGTCGAAATTAAGTCGTATCGGAGTTTCATGTTGTCGAAGTAAAATCTTGTCGTAGAAGGATTTGTCGAAATTCAGTTTGGGAGTCCTAATGTTATTCGTGTGGACACGTGTGGAAAAATAGGCGACATTCACACAAAGACAATGAAATTAAAAGTTAATCAATTGAAAGTTTTAATCTTTACCCAACAACCAAATAAGAACTTAAATAATTGCCTCCAAACAAAAACTACCAACAGATAGGTACCTAATTACAACTATCTCAAATGCTTTACTAAAAATAAGGCCTGCAGTCCACAGTTATCTAAATACGGCAGGCTAAGTAAATCTAATCTGACATTAGCCATAAAGGTCGAATTATATGGCAGTCTGTGCTTACGCAAATGGGGATCCAATCTCCGATAGATCCTGAGACGATTTTGATGTTATTTTAAGTAGTGATAGTGGAGTACAATTTTCTTACTATGGAGTTCAAAGAGATACTTATCATAAAGTGCAAAAGATTATATTGATAGGCAACTGTGTGCTTTGCGGGATACATACATACTTGAAATTGAAATGTTGCAAAATATTATTAAACTGCACTCCACAGTCTTCTATATGAATATTATAATGAGGATAATTTAGGTATCTAATTGTTTGTTTGTTTGCAACGAATAGGCTCCGAAACTACTGAACTGATTTGAAAGTGTGTGGATAGACAGGACTAACGGCTTTATGTGCCTTTCGAAGTAGGTTAGGTACGAAAATGTTCGTATTGAAAGCTTCACGAACGCACTTTTCATGGTTTTCAGCCGCTTATCAAAGAACTGCGGTAGGCTTTAACCAATGAATGATGTTACAACCCATTGATATGAAAACATCCCTCAAGTTATGGATTTTTTTATATTTTTGTAGTAATCAGTACCTATCTATACTAATATTATAAAGAGGAAAGATTTGTTTTTTTGTTTGTTTGTTTGTTTGTTTGTAACGAATAGGCTCCGGAACTACTGGACCGATTTGAAAAATTCTTTCACTGTTGGAAAGCTACACTCTTTGCTGTGAACATAGGCTATATTTTATTCCCGTATTCCCACGGGAACGGGAACTACGCGGGTGAAACCGCGTGACGTCCGCTAGTTTAAAATAAAAATAAACCGACCAAGTGCGAGTCGAACTCGCTAACATAGGGTTCCGTACCAAAAAACGACAAAATTAAGTTTGTTGCATGGGAGCCCCCATTAAATATTCTTATTTTTATGTTTTAGTGTTTGTTGTTATATCGGCAACAGAAACACATAATCTGTGAAAATTTTAGCTCTCTAGCTATCACTTTTTATGAGATACAGCCTCGTGACGGACAGACAGACAGACGGACGGCGAAGTCTTATGAATAGGGTCCCGTTTTTTACCATTTAGGAACGGAAACCTTAAAATGTAAAAAAATTAAAATGAATTTCCAAACCTTTTTTATACTAATATTATAAAGAGGAAAGATTTGTTTGTTTGTTTGTAACGAATAGGCTCCGGAACTACTGGACCGATTTCAAAAATTCTTTCACCGTTGGGAAGCTACACTCTTTGCGGTGAACATAGGCTATATATTATTCCCGTATTCCCACGGGAACGGGAACTACGCGGGTGAAACCGCGTGACGTCCGCTAGTCTCTAAATAAGTAGGTATTCAAAGTTAGCAACCCCGCAACTTAGCACCTCTTAGCACATCATTTGAAAATTCAAACAACAAATATCAGCATAAATTCATCCATGTTCACACTTCACATTAAAGTAGAAACATGCCGTAATCACCGCGCCTGTTCAAATGTGGCTATAAATATTATTGTACCACTAAATAGCAATAAATAAAGACGGGGTCAGACTTTTATGCAGGCCGGGCGCGGGCGCAACACGGCTTCTTGTAAACGTTAGACTATAGCTATACTATGGAGCAACGCGACCAATACAAGGGGAGTAGACATAACATATTTGCTCTATAACGTATCTCTCTGCCATACGTCAATCACTCTATCAATCAAATCAGCCTATAGCAGTCTCTCCCAAATTTCGCCACAATTTCTGCAACCTTTTTTTAGGTCGTCGCTCAATCTGGCAGGGGGTCGTCTCACGCCACGTTCAAGTCGCTGTCTCCACTCTAGAACTCGTTTGCTTCATCGGCCGTCGCCGTCGGTTCTTCTACAAATGTGGCTAGCCCATTGCCACTTAATGTACTTATTCTGCGAGCTATGTCACTATGGCAACCACTCTGGTGTACCATAATAATATGTAGTGTGGGGGTTGGGGGGGGGTGTAACTATACACTACTAGAAAAGCAATCGGCTATTACTATGAAACTTACAAAAAAAAATTAAAACAATACACTCATAGTTTCAGACACATCTGTAAATATTTCTTATAATGTGTGTAAAACTTTGACGGAGGCTCTAGTTTCTGTACAGCGCCTCCTCTCCCGATAAAAGTCATAAGTCGTGTTGCTCTATGGCCCATACGCATGAGGTTAGCGAGTGACTCCGTGAATGATGTATTGCAAAGTTATTTCCTTGGTTTGATAATATCAGCATTTATTTTGAGGTTGATGAGACCGTTTTGTGATATTTTCCAAGTTCATAAAACTGGGTAGATGGTCGCGGGTCAGTAAACAACGCTTTGTTTCGAACGCAACACGACAGGGTCCCTTTTAAAAACATGCTACAGTCAACTACAAAGAGATGTACCTACTAGTTTAATCTTACAAACCAGCGGCGCGGCGAGTCGAATGTACGACGATACATCTCTTTGTAGTTGACTGTACTTAGCACTCTCGTATTCAGATGATTATAATATAACTACACTCGAGAGCAATGAATCCGGGTCACTTAAAGAATGTTAAAAATCTCGGAAACTAAAAATGATAGGTTAATGCAATAAATTGTATTTAATAGACAATGTAATACTCCTTAAATGAAAGTAAAAAAAATATGAGTCACCATACATTTTATTAACACAAAATTACATAAAGAAAAAACTGCCGATCTCTCCTTAAAACAAAAATAGGAAACATGAAATTTTTGAACTTTATTACGATTTTCTTGAATTTTAATACTTCGTATTGCCTCCTCGTGCTTCCATTACTGCGTTTACGCGGTTTGGCATGCTGTACACCAAGTTCCTTATACGATTTTGGGGAATATTCTCCCATTCCTCTGTGAGAGCAATTTTGAGCTCACGAAGCGTGATTGGGGGAGGGTTTCGTTGTTTTACGCATCTGCCTAGCTCGTCCCAAGCATGCTCGATCGGGTTGATATCCGGGCTGCGCGCTGGCCACTCCATACGAGTAATGTTCATCTCTTGAAGGTAGTCATTCACAATCCTACCTGTATGAGGTCGGGCATTGTCATGCATAAATATAGCATCCTCACCTAAATTGACCATAAATGGACCAACGTGATCATTGAGGATTTCTTCCACATATCTTACGCTAGTTAAAGAGCCGTTTTCTATGATCACCAGCTCTGTGCGACTTTCAGAAGAAATTCCGGCCCACACAAGTACAGACCCACCACCGTAGGCTACTTTTTCTTCGATGCATGCTTGCTTGAATCTTTCCCCTGGTCTTCGATACACTCTGTGTCTTCCATCGTGCTTGTAGAGCATAAATTTTGATTCGTCGGAGAACATAACTTTTGACCAATCTTCAATACTCCAATTTACGTGGCTCTGGGCATACCTTAGTCTCGAAATACGATGCCCACGCTCCAGTTTAGGGCCGTTTGCAGGTCTAAGGGGTTTTAAGTTAGATTCAGCAAGCCGACGTCTTACTGTCTATGCACTTGGGTTACTTCCTCCGAGGCGTCGAAACTGATTGGTGAGTTCAGTTCCTGTGAGAAAGCGATTTCGAAGCATGGTGTTCACCAAGTATCGGTCTTCTCGTGCTGTGGTACACCTGGTTCTGCCCGTTCCTGGTCTGCGTAGGTTAGAACCAGTTTCTTCGTAACGTCGGAGAACTCTTTGTACTGTTGACAGCGACACACCGACAGTCCTGGCTGTATCGCGCTGACTCCGGCCGGTTTCCAGCATTGTAAGTATTCTGGTGCATTCTTCAGGCGTAAGCGACATAATTTCAGCTTGATTAATGAATATAGAGCACTATCAACATGGTTTATGTACCCACATAAATGACAGATTACAAACAAAAGCAACACCAAATGCTGTAATTTCGTAGTTCCATCTTCGAAAGTGGCCCTTTTTCAAATTTGATTTTTTTATGATATAACTTTACAATAACTAAGAAGTTTTAATACCTTCATTTAAGGAGTATTACATTGTCTATTAAATACAATTTATTGCATTAACCTAGCATTTTTAGTTTCCGAGATTTTTAGGATTCTTTAAGTGACCCGGATTCATTGCTCTCGAGTGTACTTATACTTCGATGCACTAGAATCTAGTGTATCGAAGCTGCAGTCCGTTAATCAATAAACGGGTTTTGAATTGGCTATGCAGGTAGACCACGGGTAAAAAAAGATCCCGTGGTTCACCTGGGTGAACTACGAGGTGGACCACGGGAAATAAAGAGTTTTGAATTCTAACTACAACAATGAAGCCTTGAATGGAATCCACTTAGTTTCGTTACTAACAATAAAAACATGCAAAGACCTTGTTGTTTTTAAGGAAAGTAAGCTTTCTTTATATTAGAAGAATAACTATCATGAGTGCTGTTTATAGGCTAATTATGCTTTTCACGATTCCCATTTCACCTTCATGGTAAATTTGAATAGCTGCTTACTTCAATTATATTCAATTATTATATTATTAGTGGTATAAAAAAATATTCAAAACAGAGTAGTTTACCAGTAGTAACAAAATCTCCTGAAGAAACTTAATAATACTTTCTGAATCTATCGCGAGACAACCCTAGCTCACAAAAACATTTCGCAAGTCGCACCTCCAGCGCCGTAGCAGCTCTGCCTTACATACAAATGGCCGCGGCTCGTATTTATGTGTCTGTAATGACTATGTGAGGCCGGTAGCGGCTGTACTTGTAATTCTTAATGCGGAAGATTAGAGCTTGAAGATAATAAGCAGCCTTGTTGTTTAAAAAAAAGGTAAGCTTTCTTTATATTAGAAGAATAACAATCATGAGTGCTGTTTATAGGCTAATTCTGCTTTTCACGATTCCTATCGTGGTAAATTTGAATTGCTGCTTACTTCAATTATTCTTAAAACAGAGTAGTTTGCCAGTAGTAACAAAACCTCCTGAAGAAAATTATTAAACATTCTGAATCTGTCACGAGACAACCCTAGCTCACAAAAACACTTCGCAAGTCGCACCTCCAGCGCCATAGCAGCTCTGCCTTACATACAAATGGCCACGGCTCGTATTTAATTGTCCGTACCTTAATGTGAGCTTGTAATAGGACTATATGAGGCCGATAGCGGCAGTACTTGTACTTCTTAATGCGGAAGATTACAGCTTAAAGATAAAAAGTAGTCTTGTAGTTTTAAGGAAGCTTTCTATATTAGAAAGAAAAAGAAAGAAAGAAAGAAAAGTTTTTTATTCAGCAGCCTTCGAGATACATTACAGTCATAATAGTGAGAAAACATTTTTAGGTAAAGTAACATTAACTTTTTTTTTTAATGCAATCCCTCAAGCTTACCGAATGGGGCCTGGTTCAGCGTGTGCTAGACTGATGCCTAGCGCTGGTTTTCAACCAGACCCCTCCGAGCCACGGATGCCAATCAGTATCCGATTAATTGATGTCTAGACATCAATTAATCAGATATACACGAAAATAAAAAATTAAATAAAAAAATAAAAAAATGTGAAAACAGTGAGCAAAACAGTGACATAACCAAAATCAAATAACATAGGTAAGTACTTATTAAAAAAAAAAAAAAAAAATATTAATAAATTTCATAAAATACAAAATATGATACAGTAGCCTGATCCCTCCCGTTCCTTTCCAGTCAAGCAACTCAAGCGCAATCACCAACACGGCTCCCAGACAATAGAAGATAAGAACACGCACATACCACGCACATCCGTATCCCATCACTCACATTAATGTAAGATTCAAATGAACGACATATTCACATTTATAAGACCGAATTCCCGCTGTGCTTCGATCAGGTACCGCCGCAGTCTCAACCTAAAAGTATTTATAGTTTTTAAGGCTCTAAGAGGCGGAGGTATATTGTTCCAGATTTTGCACCCAGCGTATCGGAAGCTCCCTCTGAACCCAGCTGTCTTATGGAATGGGATAGACAATGGTGGCGAGCACTGTCTTCTGCCGCAATTGCGTCCACCCGATGTTGGTCTAAATTTGTCAGACAAATAAGTTGGTTGCTGACATTTAATTACTCCAAACATTAGGCATGCAAGATGCAATTTACGTCTCATCTTCATCTTGAGTAAGTAGTGTTTATTTAGGAATGGTGTGACGTGGGTTCTAGGAGGTATGGAAAAACAAAAACGGGCACAGGCGTTTTGCACTCTCTGAATGAGCCGCTCCGTCTGCGCCGTTATGCATGAGCCATACACTGTGTCACCGTAGTTTAGCCTAGACAAAACCAGAGACTCCACCAAATGCATCCGCAAATCCTCTGACAAGTAGGGTCTCATCCTGTACAGCACCCTTAACCGATAGAAGCAATTGCGAACTGATTCCGCAATGTGCCTCTCGTATTTGAGACCTGGATCCATAACTATTCCCAAATTACGCGAATCATACACTCTTTCGATGTCCTCACCCATTAGCGATATGTTAAGGTTAGGCAGTCGGCTAATTTGGTTCTTTGTACCCAGTATCATGTATTTCGTTTTAATGGGATTGAGTACCAGAGAATTGTCATCAGACCATGCAACGATTCGCTGGAGGTCCCTGTTTAGGGCTTCAACCGCTTTTGCATGATCTTCTGGTTTAAACGAGATGTAGATTTGTACATCATCAGCGTAGAGATGGTAATAGCAAGATTGTATGCTATATTAGAAGAATAACTATCATGAGTGCTGTAGGCTATTTCTACTTTCCACGATTCTCATCGGCACCATTATAGGAAATTGAAATAGGTTCTGCTTATTTCAATTATTTTTAAAACAGAGTAGTTTGCCAGTAGTAACAAAATCTCCTAAAGAAACTTAATAATACTTTCTGAATCTGTCGCGAGACAACCCTAGCTCACGATACATTTCGCAAGTCACACCTCCAGCGCCGTTGCAGCTCTGCCCTTCATACAAATGACCGCGGCTCGTATTTATGCGTCCGCACCTTAATGTGAGCTTGTAATAGTACTATATGAGGCCGATAGCCGCAGTACTTGTACTTCTTAAAGCGGAAGATTAGAGCTTGAAAAAAGCCTTGTAGGTTTTCAAGGAAAGTAATCTTTCTGTATTAGAAGAATAACAAAATAAGGGATAAAATTAGTGATGAAATTAGTGAATCGTGAAAAGTAGATATAAAATCTACTTTTCACGATTCCTATAGTGGTAAATTTGAATTGCTGCTTACTTCACTTGTTTTCTAAACAGAGAAGTTTGCCAGTAGTAACAAAATCTCCTGAAGAAAATGAATAAACTTTCTGAATCTGTCACGAGACAACCCTATCTCACAAAAACATTTCGCAAGTCGCACCTCCAGCGCCGTAGCAGCTCTGCCTTACATACAAATGGCCGCGGCTCGTATTTATGTGTCCGCACCTTAATGTGAGCTTGTAATAGTACTATATGAGGCCGATAGCGGCAGTACTTGTAATTCTTAATGCGGAAGATTACAGCTTGATGACAAAAAGTAGAAAGTCTTGTAGCTTTAACGAAGCTTTCTATATTAGAAGAATAACTATCATGCCGCTGTTTATCGGCTAATTCTACTTTTCACGATTCCCATCGTCGCGTCACCTTCATGGTAAAATGAAAATGCTGCTTACTTAAATTTTCAAAACAGAGTAATTTGTCAGTAGTAACAAAATCTCCTGAAGAAACTTAATAATACAGGAAGCGAATTTGTCGAATCTGTCGCGAGACAACCCTAGCTCACAAATACATTTTGAAAGTCGCACCTCCAGCGCCGTAGCAGCTCTGCCTTACATACAAATGGCCGCGGCTCGTATTTATGTGTCCGCACCTTAATGTGAGCTTGTAATAGTACTATGAGGCCGATAGCGGCTGTACTTCTAGTTCTTAATGCGGAAGATTAGAGATTGAAGATAAAAATAGTCTTGTAGTTTTTGAGAAAGCTTTCTATATTAGAATACTTAAGGACTAACTTTCTAGAATGCTGTCTGTGTCGACACACATTATAGTCACGCCTTTATCTCCGAAGGGGAGGCAGAGGTACCTTACACATTTATGTCACGTAATGTTAAATTAACAAATTAAATAGCAAACTTATTTTTTTTCGTTAGGATTTTGATTTTGCACATATCTTTTCTACTACATGTAATAGGCTGTACTGTTTCAAATCAGCAGTCCACTGCTGGTCCTGCGCCTACCGCATCATCAAAAAGGCAACATTGTATGTTTCATAATATGAAACATACAATTCATATAATTTGAAATACAGAACATACAAAGCATACCAAACATTTTACGTTTCATAATATGAAACATACAATGTTGCCTTTTTAGGCCCTCTGAGGGGCAAGTGCGAGTTTCGGCGAGCGCTTGTCGACATTCACGGGTGAGCGCGTTATGGCTGATTTGTATGGAATCGAGACAAGTTCCCGCGTTTACAGCTAGGTGGCGGGGTCTCGATTCCATACGAATTGGCGCACTGTGAATGTCGACAAGCTCACGCAAAATCTTGCACTTGCCGCTCGGGTCGGTCCATCTGGCGAATAAACGTTCTACCTTACGTTTACTACTGTGTGTACTGTACTGTTTCTATAGGTAAATTTCTCCCAGTGATGTGCCTGACGTAACAACAACTGAGTGAGAAGTCAATCAATCAATCAATCAAATGAGCCTATCGCAGTCCACTGCTGGACGTAGGCCTCTCCTAATTTGCGCCACAATCCACGGTCTGCGCCTTACGCATCCAGTCCCAGCCTGCGACCTTTACCAGGTCGTCGGTCCATCTAGCGGGTGGACGTCCTACCCCACGTTTGCCGAGTCGCGGTCTCCACTCCAGAACTCGAGTGAGAAGTACCTACTGCTGAAAAAACTAAACAAGATCGAGTCATAGACATAATTACATGACTAATTTCTACACGATATCTGCCGTTCACGAGTTATCTAATAGGGCCTTGACAGATAGACGGAAGGACAGACGGATGGACAACAAAGTGATCTATATAAGGGTTCCGTTTTTTTCCTTTTGAGGTACGAAACCCTAAAAACTCAGTAGGAATCTTTCTCTACCAAACTCAGAATGTTTGTCTGTTAAAAATATTCAGAAGCACAACTAAGTAAATAACATATTTATAAAAAAAAATCTGATCGTGTTGCTAAGTAGGTACATCTGTCATATCAAACACATTACTAATATTTGTAAGCTCACATTGCCTAAGTTAAATTAGTCTGTAACTAGAAGTGAGGACTTGTAATTGGCTTTTAGACGGCTAAACCCAAGAATTACTCTGTTATTAATAAATAAATATGTATTATTAATAAATAAATAAATAAATAAATAAATATTTATTTTACAATGTTCAGTTCTCACAGCAATACCGCGGTATCTGTTGAATGTCTCATTAGTTTCCCGCGATGGTAACGTGTCGGTCGTCACGCGGTCGTCGCGATACGAGAGATTAGATAGCCGCTAACGGTGCGGACGCAACGAGACGCAGGGCTCACCGCGACAGTGTATTGCTATTTATATTGCTAGGTGTTTTTCAAGCTCTGCTTAAGTGTCAAGATAATTTGCCATGATCATGTTCTCACTCAATTCAAAAGGCTATGTTCACTATAAGGAAAAATAACCCGCAGATTGAGAAGAAGTATATTTCTCATCATCCGGTTTATTGACAACTCAGTAGGAATCTTTGTCAAATCAAGATAAGAGTGTGCATTTGTTAACGAGTAGAGAACGTCACGCGGTTTCACCCGCGTAGCTCCCGTTTCCATGGGAATACGGGAATAAAATATAGCCTATGTTCATCGGGTGGAGTGTAGCTTCCGAACAGTGAAATAATGTTTGAAATCGGTTTAGTAGTTTCGGAGCCTATTAGATGCAAAAAAAACTAACAATCAAATCTTTACTCTTCCAATATTAGTATAACTATTCTGAAACACAACTAAGTAAATAATATAAAATGTTCAGTTCTCACAGGAATACCGCGGTATCTGTTGAATGTCTCATTAGTTTCCCGCGATGGTGACGTGTCGGTCGTCACGCGGTCGTCGCGATACGGGAGATTAGATAGCCGCTAACGGTGCGCAGACGCAACGAGACGTAGGGCTCACCGCGACAGAGTATTGCTATTTATATTGCTAGGTGTCTTTTAACCTCTGCTTATGTATCAAGATCGTTTGGCACGATCGTGTTCTCACTCAATTCAAAGAGCTATGTTCACTATAAGAAAAAATAACCCGCAGATTTAGAAGAAGTATATTTCTCATCATCCGGTTTATTGACAACTCAGTAGGAATCTTTGTGAAATCAAGATAAGAGTGTGCATTTGTTAACGAGTAGAGAACGTCACGCGGTTTCACCCGCGTAGCTCCCGTTTCCCGTAGGAAAACGGGAATAAAATATGGCCTATGTTCACCGGGGAGAGTGTAACTTCCAAATAGTGAAAGAATGTTTGAAATCGGTTCAGTAGTTTCGGAGCCTATTCGATGCAAAAAAACAAACAAATCTTTCCTCTTTATAATATTAGTATAGATAAATATTCAGAAACACAACTAAGTAAATAATATCTATAATTTTATAATACTTTTGCCGAAGGGGAGGCAGAGGTACAGACGAATTTGAGAATGCATGGTCAATCCGAAACGAAATTGCTATGCACTGACAATTGACGCCATATCTCGGATAACATTGGAAGTCAAGTATCTAGCGTTCAGCGTTGCCGATTTTTTAATACCTCACACAGGAACGCGATTATTTTCAAAATAGCAACTCATTAATCTTTTGAGTAATGTAAATATGCCATCTAGTTGTTTTTTGCGATTCTATGGTGTCTATGCAATATTATATCCGAGTAAAGTTGCGCCAACTAGTGGAGTTTTTGTGAATTTGGACTCAAATGTGTATGGGATTATAGATCTTAAGGGGCCCATGCAATATTGGAGGTGACTGTACCTTACACATAACATTATGTCACGTAATGTTAAATTAACCTCATTTTTTTTCGTTAGGATTTTGATTTTGCACATATCTTTTCTACTACATGTAATATACTGTACTGTTTCAAGTCAGCCTATAGCAGTCCACTGCTGGTCATAGACCTCTCCCAAATTACGCCACAATACACGGTCCTGCGCCTTCCGCATCCAGTCCCAGCCTGCGACCTTTACCAGAGGGGAAAGTGCGAGTTTCGGCAAGCGCTTGTCGATTTACGGATGAGCGCGTTATGGCCGATTTGTATGGAATCGAGACAAGTTCCCACGTTTACAGCTAGGTGGCGGGGTCTCGATTCCATACGAATTAGCGCGCCATGAATGTCGACAAGCTCACGCAAAAACTCGCACTTGCCCCTCGGGTCGGTCCATCTGGCAAATAAACGTTCTACCATACGTTTACTACTGTGTGTACTGTACTGTTTATATAGGTAAATTTCTCCCAGTGATGTGCTTGACGTAACAACAACTGAGTGAGAAGTCAATCAATCAATCAATCAAATGAGCCTATCGCAGTCCACTGCTGGACGTAGGCCTCTCCCAATTTACGCCACAATCCACGGTCCTGCGCCTTACGCATCCAGTCCCAGTCTGCGACCTTTACCAGGTCGTCGGTCCATCTAGCCCTAGCGGGTGGACGTCCCACCCCACGTTTGCCGAGACGCGGTCTCCACTCCAGAACTCGAGTGAGAAGTACTACTGAAAAAACTAAACAAGATCGAGTCATAGACATAATGCCGGGACCCCTCCATGGGACCTGGAAGCGAGAGCCCTTGCGTCACTGTTCAGATGACGCAAGGAGGCGCTGGAGCGGGGCCAAAGGCCAGCTTATCGAGAAATCGAGGCCCAGCGGTCCCTACTCCACCAGGAAACCGTGGAGACATGGAAGGTGCGACTTGAGCAACCAAAGGGGGGATTCGCCACAATCGCGGCCGTCAGACCGGTCATGGACGAGTGGCTGGAGAGGAGACACGGTGCTCTCTCCTACCGGTTGACACAGATGCTTGCCGGGCACGGTAGCTTCGGTAGGTATCTGTGGCGGAAACACCGGGAAACCACGGCCGAGTGTCAGCACTGCGAGGACCGCAGCGATGACACGGCGCTCCACACACTGGTGGAGTGCACGGCGTGGGCGCAACAGCGCCAGGTCCTCGTAGTGGGTCTGGACGTGGACACTCTCTCGCTCGAGACCATGGTGCGAGCCATGCTCTCCAGCGGGAGTAAGTGGGACTGCGCCGCCTCCTTCTGCGAGCAGGTCATGCTCGTGAAGGAGGCGGCGGGACGGGTACGGGAGAGAACTCTCCCACCCGAGTTCCGCAGTCGGCGGCGGCCCGGGCGCCGCCGACGTGTCTTCGCCGAGGACTATCGGCCACCATGACCGGGGGCCTGAGGACGGTGACAGGGCAGCTCACCGTCCTTACAGAAGCAGGCCCATGACGGCAGCGTGACGTGAGTGAGACAATTCACGCACGCCCCCCCCCCTTAGAAGCGGGATCACACCCGAAACCCCCCAAAGACGCGGGATAGCACCCGAACCACCCCCTGGGCGAGGCCGCAGTAGCGGCCGTGGGTCTGTTGGGAGTCCTGGGACATCCTTCCGAGGGTTTACCCGGGGCTCCCAACCATAGACTGTTGGGCGTGGCGTGAGGTTTTTTAGTCGGTAGGAGTCCGGCATAACATACATGAGGATTTTCCCTCACGTTAAACAAAAAAAAAAAAAAGTCATAGACATAATTACATGACTAATTTCTACACGATATCTCCCGTTCACGAGTTATCTAATAGAGCCTTAACAGATAGACGGAAGGACAGACGGATGGACAACAAAGTGATCTATATAAGGGTTCCGTTTTTTTTAACCGACTTCGAAAAAAGGAGGAGGTTCTCAATTCGTCTGTATGTATTTTTTTTTATGTATGTTAAGCGATATTTCCGTCAATTATAGACGGATTTCAAAATTTATTTTTTTGTTGAATAGGGTTTACTTCTGAGGTGGTCCCATTTTCACCAGGTCAGGATCTGATGATGGGATCTAGGAGAAAACGAGGGCAACCTCCGAAAATTGTAGGGACAACTAGTGCACTTGATAACTTTTCAATTAAGTGCTTTAATGTTCTACACTTCAATGAAGGTCTGGAGTCGACCTGATGATCGAGTCGAAAGACAGTCGAGGGCATTCCTTAACAATTTACAGCAGTTACCTTGTGTTTGGGCTTGATTGATTTGTATTGATGAGAACTTTGCACCTAGATTGATAGATCCGCCTTCAAAAAAAAAAGGAAGTTCTCAATGTTTTATGTATGTTCACCGATATTTCCGTCAATTATAAACGGATTTAAATTGTTTTCTTTCTTGAATAGTGTTTACTTCTGAGGTGGTCCTATTTTAATCAGATCAGGATCTGGTGATGGGATCCAGGAGAAATCGAGGGCAACCTCCGAAAATTGTAGGGACAACCAGTGCATTTGTTAACTTTTTAATTCAGTGCTTTAATGTACTACAATTTAATGAATATCTGGAGTCGATCTGATTATGGAACCGAAAGACAGTCGAGGGAAATGCTTAACGATTTACAGCAGCTACCTTGTGTTTGGGCTTGATTGATTTGTATTGATGAAAACTTTTACCTAGTTAGATATATTTTTCGGTTCACCCGTCACTTAAAATAATGAAAAAAAAAAATTTTCAATGAATAATAAAACCGACTTGCAACAAATCCTGAAAAATAAAATTTACTTAGCACAAAGTAAAATGTATTTTGATTAATCAGATTTTATTCAATATAGTATTGAAGTTGGTGCCATAAATAAAACCTACATAAACCTATGGGTTTACTTGGCGCCGACTTCAATATGATATTGAATAAAATCAGATAAATCAAAATACATATTACTTTGTGCTAAGTAAATTTTATTTTTCAGGATTTGTTGCAAGTCGGTTTTATTTTTTATTGAAAAATTTTTTTCCTTTTGAGGTACGGAACCCTAAAAACTCAGTAGGAATCTTTCTATACCAAACTCAGAATGTTTGTCTGTTAAAAATATTCAGAAGCACAACTAAGTAAATAACATATTTATTTTACAATGTTCAGCTCTCACAGCAATACCGCGTATCTGTTGAATGTCTCATTAGTTTCCCGCGATGGTGACGTGTCGGTCGTCACGCGGTCGTCGCGATACCAGAGATTAGATAGCCGCTAACGGTGCGCAGACGCAACGAGACGTAGGGCTCACCGCGACAGAGTATTGCTATTTATATTGCTGGGTGTTTTTCAACCTCTGCTTATGTATCAAGATCGTTTGCCACAATCGTGTTCTCACTCAATTCAAAAGGCTATGTTCACTATAAGAAAAGAAAACCCGCAGATTAAAACGACTAGAAGTATATTTTCTCACCATCCGGTTTATTGACAACTCAGTTGGAATATTTTTAAACCAAGCTAAGAGTGTGTTTTTGTTAACGAGTAACGGACGTCACGCGGTTTCACCCGCGTAGCTCCCGTTTCCATGGGAATACGGAAATAAAATATAGCCTATGTTCATCGGGTGGAGTGTAGCTTCCAAACAGTGAAAGAATTTTTGAAATCGGTTTAGTAGTTTCGGAGCCTATTAAATGCAAAAAAACCCAACAATCAAATCTTTACTCTTCCAATATTAGTATAACTATTCTGAAACACTAAGTAAATAATATAAAATGTTCAGTTCTCACAGGAATACCGCGGTATCTGTTGAATGTCTCATTAGTTTCCCGCGATGGTGACGTGTCGGTCGTCACGCGGTCGTCGCGATACGAGAGATTAGATAGCCGCTAACGGTGCGCTGACGCAACGAGACGCAAGGCTCACCGCGACAGTGTATTGCTATTTGTATTTTGTGCTATTTCTTTGTATTGGTAGTGGATATGTGTGCAACTGAGGATTTATTTGCGGTTAGTTTTGTATAAAACTAACTGACACACCTAACTTTCTGCCATCTAGAATCATGTAATGTGATTTTTTTCTCAATCTTTAAACCTTCCTTGAAGAATAAAGTATAATAGAAGCTCACTCGGGTTCTTATGAGTAAAACAAACAGCAATTCATTAGATTTTAATAAATTTTTTTTTGAGGGAAAATCCTCAAAGGATGTTAAAAAAGGACTCTTACCGACTAAAAAAACTCACGTAACGCCCAACAGCCTGTGGTTGGGAGCCCCGGGTAAGCCCTCGGATGGATGTCCCGGGACTAAAAGAATAATTTAGCCCAAAATAAGCTTACATTGGTAAGCTTGATGCCCGCTGATTCTAGCCAAATTCTCGCTCGAATTTAAGCGCAGTTTTTAGTGTGAAAGTTTGTGAAGCTTCGGCTGAAATTGGTATACATACTTTTTATCCAGAGAACAAGATTTTGTATTATGTGCTAAGTATTAACTTCACGTGGGCGGAGTCGCAGGTATTATCTAGCACAGAAATAATTACGTGTAAATGGCATGGTCAGTGGCCGCCTTAGAATTGCAGTGTGACGTGTTACAGGATATTATGATAATATCTCTAACGGCGCTTGCGCAGGGCTGACGGTCAATTCACATTTCTCATCTTAGTAATAATAGAAAATGCGAAAGTTTGTGAGTGTGTATGTTTGTTACTTTTTCACGCTGTAAGGGATGTCTTCACTCCAGAACTCGTTTGCTTCATTTGCCAACGTTTCTTTTACATTATGGTCCGCCCATTGCCTACCCGCTGTTGGAAAATTTCAAGCAAGCATATGTTCAACATCAGCACTCTGCTAATGATAATTTTGACGACTCTTAGTAGGGCACCCCATAGTGTCTAATCGTTAATGAATCAATTCGATTTTCGATCGCGTAAAATTTTAAATCGATAGTTACAAAAAAAACGGTTTTTATTATTTTAGGTAATTAGGTAAATATAATTGCATTAATATTGTTTGTATTATACTTAGCTAATTAAATTACAAATAAATATTGTAGATACCTACTTATTAACTATACTTGCATTTAAATAAATAATACTTAATTTCGATTTATTCGATTTATTTGTTCGCTTCACTACGATAAGCGGGCGGTAGGTACTCGTCTATGTGCTACGATAATTTTTTGAAGTATACGTGACATAAACAAATGCGATACTTCAAAGGCGTAAGCTGTCAAAATTATTAACCTAATTTTAACAGAGTGTAGTAAAATGTCTCATGATTTTAGTAAAAGTCTCTCAACAATGAGACAAAAAAAACGGCACAAAATTAAAAAAAAAAAAACCTTTTTTCATAATTCCTACTCATACTTACATTCATAAGCTTTTACTTTGGAATTACATACAGACACTTAAATTTTATTGAAATATGAGGGCTTCGTGCTGAAATGAGAGAATAATATTAAGCTGTATTTATAGGTCACCTTTCCTCCTAGCTAAGACAAATCTCGCACTATCGCCAATATAAATTGTAGATAATATCAAATACATTCAGGTGAAAATGGCTGTGCTAGATTCGAGTGAAATATAACCGTGTAGCGGGTTCGATGCCGTGTTCGACATTCCTAACAGTTACCTTATATCACAGGGCTTATTAATGAGGCTGGTTTATCTAACAGATTGTAATTATCGACTTGTAAGGAGCTAAGAGAACTACTTACTTGCAAATGGCGGACATAAATATAGGTATGTGTTGACCTTTTACATTAGCTAAACTTAGACTATCGGCCTACATGCTACATGATGGCAGCTTTTATTTTACGCGTGAAAATCCTCGTGGATGCTACGCTGGACTTCCATCGACTAAAACACACGATGCCCTTCCAACTGCCGACGACCGGGAACCCCGGTTAAGCCCACGGAAGGCTGTCCGAGGATTCCCGTTTTAAGAACGCCTCATGCCATAAGAAGTGGGATAATACACGAACCGACCTCTAAAGAAGCGGGAGAACACTTGATACCTTTAGGCGAGACGGCTGCGGTAGTCATCCTGCTGGAAATTCTTGGACATTCCTCCTCGGAAGGGTGCCAGTTACTGCCCATGATTCCCAACAGACTTTGCCTAGGTGGCAGGTAAGCGTACGGCTCAATTGATAGAATGCCTAAAATTAGACAAATTTATAAGAACTAAATGCAGTGCCCCACAGACAATACAACCTAAAGGACAACGCTTTTATGAACTCCGCTATGAGAAAGTTATCGTATAAATAATAATAATAAATATTCACGGACATTTCACACAACGCTATCTGATCCCAAAGTAAGCAAAGAATAACCTACTTGTGTCATGGGTATCAGACCACGGATATTAATACTTATATACTTTTGAATACATACATATTATACATAGAAACACCCAGACTCTTGAGACAAACATTTATGGGTCACACAAATATTTGTCTCTGATGGGAATCGAACCCACGACCTCCAGCACCGCAGGCGGTATCACTACCGACTGCGCCACAGAGGCAGTCGGGGCAGTATATTGGTGGGATGCGGGGAGAGGATGACTAATCGCTCCTTAACAATCACAGTTATATGACGTTTATTAATACACCTGATTCGATGTCAGAGCGAGATAAAGATAGGGGTGGGTCTCCTAGTACCTATGGTGGTCTTAGTAGAATATCTTACTTCTTACTAATATTATAAATGCGAAAGTTTGTGAGTGTGGATGTTTGTTACTCTTTCACGCTCAAACCGCTGAACGGATCGGGCTGAAATTTGGTACAGAGATACATTATAGTTTGGAATAACACATAGGCTACCTTTTATCCCGGGAATAACTTCCCGCGGGAACAAATTTTACGCGGGTGAAGCTGCGGGCATCAGCTAGTATTATATAATCTGTGGTCTTAGTACTAAACGTTGGAACGTTGGTGAGTGTATAACCCCGGTAAAGCGTTGTCTATTAGTAGGTTTTGTTTGTGAGTGTTTCTCATTACAAATCGATATAACGGCCGTGGGTTGAGCACATAATTATTTCTGCGGTGTGATTTTGCGTTGAGCTGTGCGGTTGTGGTGCACCGACGTTTTCAATATCGATACCGGCTGAGGTTTGAGATCAATAAAGCTTTCAATAAATAAGTAGATTGTTACTAATGGGATCAGGTGTTACATCGTCAAAATTCTTCGTAGATATTAAAGGAGGGGAGAGAGAGGAAGTCACCAGTTGTGGAATAAACGACGTTCCTAGGGTTAACGGTTGATGCTGGTTTACAATGGGGTACACATATTGTAAATCTAGCAAGTAGATTAAGTTCAGCTGTACAAAAGACAAGGCACTTGACGGATATTGATACGGCTAGAATAGTCTATTTCAGTTACTTTCACAGTATAATGTCTTAATAATAGATAAAAAAAAAAAATTACAAAAGCGGGCTATATGATAGCTCATAGATTACGTCCAAGGGTCTCTCTGCGCGAAAAATTCAAAGAGGTTAATATTCTTACTGTAGCAATCACAATGCATTTCTGAAAACTTTTGTATATACCTATGTACATAGTTTCGCTAAGTTAAGTGATAGACACAATGTCAACACTAGAAATAAAAATAACACACAGATTGCATAAAATCTGCAATTCTTTCATGGGTAACTGCGGTATACGCTTTTACAACAGGTTACCAGACGAAATTAAAAGTATGTCCCTGAATAAGTTTAAAAATTTTATAAAAAGTAATTTGAAATCTCATGTTCTATTCTTATTATATAACATTTTGTTTAACCCATCTACACCTTCCTATTTAAAAGAGCGTTTTAAATTCCTCCATGAAACACATGAAAGATGTTTAAGGTCATCGGAAAGCTTAGAATTAAAAATGCCACCACATTCCACTAATTTCTTTGATCGTTCTTTTACCGTTACAGCTGTTCGATTGTGGAATAAATTACCTCTCTCAATTAGACAGGCCCAGATATTGCAGAAGTTTAAAACAAATGTTAAAACCTATTACTTATCAGAAATTTGTTAAAAATTCATTTGGCTTTTAGGTAGGTATTTAATATAATGTTGATATTTATTTGGAAATTTGAATGTACGTACTTATATTAGTTTATAGTGTAGGTATTTACGATTTGTGTATATATATTTCACGTAAGTATGTACTTTGTTTAAATTGAAATATTTATTGTGTATAGGTATAACAATACCTAATTTGACGCCAACAACTACCAGTTTAGTTCCTATCAAAATATTTCGCCATTCAAAGGTTGCCTGGCAGAAATTGCTTTAAGCGATAAGGCCGCCCATTGTATTGCTATTTTGTATCAAATTTCTGTATCACAATACTATCTTGGCGTACAATGAAGTGTATAATAAATAAATAAATAAAAAGTAATTTGTGCTGCAGGGGCTACTATACAATTGATGATTATTTGTTGGATAAGGAAGCCTGAAAATGACCTGCTCTGCTGGATTCTCAAAAAAAATGTGAAAATGCAAAGTTTATAGATTTTTTAATTATTGTAAATAGAGCACAAAAAAGAATAGCCCGCTGAGTTTCTTGCCCTGTTCTTCTCAGGTGGGTCGCGTTGTGAACTGGTGGTTGAGTTTTAAGTTTTATGTTCTGGACGTTTTACAAGCGCATCTATGCCTAAGTGAAATAAATACGATTTTTATTTGATTTGATGATTTTTACACACAAAAGCAGTGAAACCTGAAATACTTGAAAAACTGAAAAGAAAACCCGTACCAACCCCTTTGTCCACTAAAATGCATTAAAAAGATCAACCCACCTGACCGGTCAATCACCCTCCCAAATTAGTTGGAAGAGGTCTGCGTCCAGCACTACACCGATTTGATAGAACTAAGAATATACTATACTAGCGGACGTCACGCGGTTTCACCCGCGTAGTAGTCCAAGAGGCTGTCGTAGTTCATATATCCCAGGATTAGAAAAAGACTCGGCATCTCTGCTGACGAAGTACGAGAAGCTTTACGACTCCGATCCATTCTCTGAGGAGACTATTGCGGCAGGCGAGGACTTGTTAAACATCATTGCAAAAAACAGAAGAGATGGGTGGGTATCGACAATATCGAGTATTAACATGACCCATAACAGTAAAAAGGCCTGGCAAACTATCAAAAAGTTAACCGGCGAGTCACCAGCACCAACGAACCCAGGTCAAATAACAGCGAACCAGATCGCTCATCAACTCATTTTGAACGGCAAACCAGCAAAACGAATCCCAAAAGTGGCGCGTTCCAATAACTCAAGGTCACCCAACACTATCTGCCAACCTTTTACATTAGCGGAACTAGTGCAAGGTATTCAGTGTCTTAAGTGCGGGAAAGCTTCAGGAGTTGACGACCTAACAGTCGAACAGATTCCACACCTTGGTCCACCAGCAGTATCATGGCTCTTGGCTTTATTTAACACCTGCTTAGAGGAAGCAAAAATTCCAAAGCTTTGGAGAAAAGCTAAAGTTATAGCACTCCTAAAACCAGGCAAACCTCCTAATGAACCTAAAAGTTACAGGCCTATCTGTCTGTTATGCCACACGTATAAGCTTTTTGAGAGACTATTACTCAACCGCCTTATGCCGGTAATTGATGCTGCACTAATTCCTGAACAAGCTGGTTTCCGCCCTGGTAAGTCCTGTTCCGGCCAAGTCTTAAATCTGACGCAATATATTGAGGATGGATTTGAGCTGGGCCAAATTACGGGAGTCTGTCTGGTTGATCTCTCAGCGGCATACGATACCGTGAACATAGGGCGACTTCTCACGAAAGTTGGAGCCATGACTGCGGATGCAAAACTGGTGAAGGTACTAGGGGAACTGCTGTACAACCGCCGGTTCCAGGTCCATCTATCTACGGACAAAAGCAGGTGGCGTTGCCAGAAAAACGGGCTCCCCCAGGGAAGTGTTCTCGCACCCATTTTGTTTAACACATTCACCAATGACCAGCCCTGTGCTCCAAATACAAAGATGTTCCTTTACGCTGATGATTTGGCGCTGGCGACTCAAACCACAACATTCGACGAAGCCGAAGAATGTCTTACTTCAGCTCTAATGGGGTTGGAAAGCTATTATACAGCAAACGGACTAAAACCCAACCCATCAAAAACTCAAGTGTGCGCGTTTCACCTGCGCAGCCGGGATGCTAAACGCCGGCTCAGGGTTACCTGGTTGGGGTCTGAGCTGGAGCATTGCTTCCATCCAAGGTATCTCGGTGTTGCCTTGGACAGGACTTTGAGCTTTAAAACACACTGCCTTAACACAAAGGCCAAGGTAGGTGCCCGAAACAACCTGCTCCATCGCCTCACAAGCACGGCCTGGGGGGCAGAGCCTGGCATCCTTCGTACAACTGCACTGGCTTTATGCTTCACTGCGGGTGAGTTTGCGTGTCCTGTGTGGCACCAATCAGCTCATGCCAGGCAGGTGGATGTCGCTCTGAACGACAGCTGTCGAATTATTACCGGCTGTTTAAAGCCCACTCCCCTTACTATGCTATACCCACTAGCGGGCATCGCACCACCTTCTACGCGACGAATTGCCGCTTGCAGGCTGGAGAAGGCAAAACAAGAAACGGACTCCCGACATTGCCTATACGGTCACCAACCACCTAGAGTCCGCTTAAGAGGTCGCAAGAGTTTCATCCGCAAAACGGAAGCTGCACGCGAACACCCGGTAGCTATGAGGACCTCACTGTGGAAACAGAAACTCCCACCACCTACTGATTTCCTACAGCCCCAGGAGAAATTACCTCCCGGAAACGACCTCAGGTGGCCGGTATGGAAGTCTCTCAATCGTTTACGCACCCTGGTGGGCCGGTCAAGACAAAATTTATGCAGGTGGGGAATGAGAGACCCGGGTTTAACCGCATGTGACTGCGGAGCCCCAGTGCAGTCCATGTTGCATTTGCTTTCATGCCCCCTATGTCCTACCTCCTGCACGAAGAGCAATCTTAACGAGGCCACTGACAGTGCGGTTAAGATGGCAACGTTTTATGCCCAAACTATCTGAGAAGTCAAAATAAAAAAAATTAAAAAAAAAGTGAATCATTGACACGATAGAAGAAGAAGACCCGCGTAGTTCCCGTTCCCGTGGGAATACGGGAATAAAATATAGCCTATGTTCACCGCAAAGAGTGTAGCTTCCCAACAGTGAAAAAAATTTTCAAATCGGTCCACTAGTTTCGGAGCCTATTCGTTACAATCAAACAAACAAAAAAACATCTTTCCTCTTTATAATATTAGTATAAATTCACTATAATATAATAAACGTCATAATATACGTCATTTAAAAAAATCTGTGCCTAGTCAAAGAGACAGAAAGACCGAGATGTCCACATCAATTCTTCTGTCCCTTGTATGCTGTAGAAATCTAACTCTAACAGATTTACAATACTAGTTCCCTATAAAACTGCTAGTCGACACTAAAACAGCCTTATCTCTTACAAAGGTGGTGTAATCAAGGGCCAAGAAGGTGCAACAAAGTAACCGTACTTGTTTAAATGTACTTGGTACTTTATATCGTATTCAGGACCAACGGTTGTTCCGTGGAGGTCGCGATACATGCCTGCGTGAAGAGTACTTTTGTTATAGAGTGAAATACTTTTGTTGACATAGGTACTACATTAACTAATTTTTATTTTACTGCACAAAAACATGTACGTACAAAGGTGGACTTAATGCTAAGGGCATTCTCTACCAGTCAACCTTGGAGTAATGCAGAGAAAAGATAGAGCAGGTGCTAAAAGTAGGTATATTATGCTAGTATTTATTGTTAAAAATTACATTGAAACATAATTTTATATATATAGTCCAATCCTGCCCGATCTGGCAATAATGTAAACATGTCATGTTTTGACAATCGTCGTCTAAGACAGATGAGTAGAAAAATACAGTATGACAAATCACTGAATTTTTTACTATCCTGAGTAGGTATTTAAAATGAAAAAAAAAAACTATCATAAAAAAGTTATTTAGTGTCGAAATGATTGTAAGAACACTGTATGACTCCTGGATACTGGAATATAATCAGTGTGAATACTCAATTGCAAGTAACTATGGATGTATAGGATCAAATGTGTTTGTTTACATTTTTGCGAAAAGCTATTGAAATATATATATATTAACATTATTACGATCTAAACTAAACCTAAATAAGGCCCCCGTGACATTGTGCCCAAAAGACTAGCAGCATTCCCCCTTTGAATAGCAAAACCTATTCGCTGTCGAGAAAACTGCCAGCCCTTATAGGTACTTAGTATTTTGTAATGGACTGACTTCTATGAAAAGGTGATATTGAAGGGCTGGAAGCTTAGGTAATGGGGAATATTGGAAGAGGCCTACGTCCAGCTTGGAACCAAGTAGGGAGGAATCAAAAATTCTGTACAAAGTCAATTACTTAATAATTATTGATACTGTTGATTGATGGCACTTGATGGAACTTGCTTCACATATTGAAAAACTTCACTTGTACTGTTCCACAACATTTATTACTGTAATACCATTGAGAATGCCAAAAGGTGAAACCGGTTCGGTATTATAATAATAAATGTTGTGGAACAGTACAAGTGAAGTTTTTCAATATGTCAATTAATAATACTTTTGCACAAAATAAATATTGACACACAATAAAATATATTTCACACAACATACAACTAACTTACTTATACATTAATAAATTAAAATAACTCTGATTGTTGAAATCAATTAAATCTAGGAGACCCTTGTTCACGGGGTAAACGGGTAAACTCTCTCGTTCTGATAAACTTACTAAAATCGATGCCTCCATTAAGGCTGTATCAGATCAGATAACCGGGGCCACTCGCATCCATTCTGTAAGATTCCTCGTCCAAGTGGAAAATGAGCGCATAATCTTCAATATATTTCAGCCTAATATCTTCATAGAAAAAGTTCTCTTACTTTTGAAAAGTTGACTTTCAAAAACGGCACCAAAATTGAGTTTAATTTATATCAGTTTCTTTTTTATGTGACTCGCCAAAAGTACGTCATCCGCTTGCTGAGAAGCCAGGGCAAAATCTTCTATGACAGTCTATGAGATTTTGTTTTTATATTTAGCTCGCCAAATTGACGTCGCATCGCATCTAGCGATTGGGGGCCACTTCTGACAGTGGTCCACAAGTTGGCGGCCCTGTGATGTGCCTCTTCACGCTCCTCTTAAAGAACCCGGGATTGTAAGATGAGGGAAACACGTGTGAGAATATAGACAGTGTTCAAGTTCACGCATCGCATGAACCACCCTGGATTACGAGCACAGACACATGCGCTGGCATATCGTTGCATGTTTCAGAGTTATGACTCCACACTGCTAGATACAAGGGTACGTACCTACTACCCGTTCGCTCTAACTTTGCCGTTGGCGTAGAGGCGTATACCCGAATTTTTAATTACACGAAGTAAATTGACAGTAGCTAATGTCACTTCGTCATAGAAAATAAGCAACATTGTATGAAGAAGTGACATTAGTTGCTGTCAATTTACTTCGTCTTATTAAAAATTCGACTTTAGTATGGAGCCGAGCGGCAAAGTTAGACCGAACGAGCAGTAAGAGAGTTTTTCTATAAACATTTTCTTGAACTTGACTTTGAAAGGAACTTTCACATCAAACAGCTATTATAGATATTTCATCAGTGTCTTCATTTCTTGGTTGACTGGATTCACTACATCTCCTGGCCCTTGGACTACGAATTCCAATAGATTCTTTTCTCCTCGACTCTAATGCTACATCTATCAATCTCTGTAGGTCTTGTTGATCACTGGCAGCGTCATTCCTTGACTGGTAGGATCCGCTCCATCTTCTAGCTCCTGAACGAATTCCAGATTTTACTCTATCCTCCTCTAATGCTGCATCTATTAACGTCTGCAAGCTAGGTTGTTCGCTAGAAAGTGGTTCCTGGACATCTTCTCGATTAAAAATCCATTGAGAATTATTGAGATCCCTCTTAACTCTTGAAACCTGAGGACTTGGTTTTGGAAGCCGGGGCCAGTAGTTTGACAACATGTCACGTTGACTGGTCGTCTCCCGGATGGAAACGGCAGCCATGACACTCAAAATTATCAAAAGTTTAAAATACATGTTGACAGTTTGAAGGTTCTTTTTAGAATGATGAAATATGTATAGAGGTCTGTCTATTTTATAAGTAGATTATTTTGAGGATATACCTATACTAAAAATAATAATTGTATCAAATAATAGTTAATAAGGAAAATAACGCGATTACAATAGAACAAATTAATGAATAGCGTCGAAGAAGTAACTTATCCTTATTTTACACTGATTATTTACTTGGGAATTTCAGGTAGGTATTGGGATTTCTGTACTGATAAAATTTATTTATAAAATACGGACGCCCGTATCGTGCCTCCGAGAATAGTACTGCCACAGATAATATAATATACCTATTCTATAGTAGTGATAAAATTGAAGGCATGTTTAAATAATATATTTCGTCGTTGCGCCTGACAAGTTCCAGATGTGATTTTTACAAGGTTTTGAGAAACTCAAAAAAACATGTTTTGTCAAAAACTGTGTAAGTAATCAAAAATCTGTAAATGCAGTATTATGAACATTCATTTTTACATATGTATCATATACATTTGAAATGCAATGTTGCATATATTTGAAGATATAATTTTTTTTCTGTAAATCTGCACATACCTGTTTTGGCACTGTGCATGCAAATTATTCATGTGCCATTTTCATGCACATAAGGGATAATGTTAACACTGTTTTCTCCAAAACTAGTCTATTATGTGACATTTCGGTATTAAACATTCTGTGTACTACTTTCATTTTCACAATTATTGGTCGGTCTTTTTGTAATGTATAAGTATTAATTGAAACTTCTGTCCTTAATCGTAAAAGTTAAATTAAAAGTCGCGGCACGTCGGCGGCGCCCAGGCTGCTGACTGTGGAACTCGGATGGGATAGTTCTCTCCCTTACTAGCCCCGCCGCTTCCTTCACGAGCATGACCTGCTCGCAGAAAGAGGCGGCGCAGTCCCACTTACTCCCGCTGGAGATCATAGCTCGCACCATAGTCTCGAGCGAGAGAGTGTCCACGTCCAGACCCACTACGAGGACCTGGCGTTATTGCGCCCACTCTGTGCACTCCACCAGCGTGTGAAACGCGGTGTCATCACTGCGGTCCTAGCAGTGCTGACACTCGGCCGTGGTTTCCCGGTGTTTTCGCCACAGATACTTACCGAAGCTACCGTGCCCGGCAAGTATCTGTGTCAACTGGTAGGAGAGAGCACCGTGTGTCCTCTCCAGCCACTCGTCCATGACCGGACTGACGGCCGCGATTGTGGCGAATCCCTCCTTTGGTTGAAACTTTATAATACCTACTTACGTACGAACTTATGTCTTTAGAAACCGTGCTCAGTTTTATGCCTATTCTTAATTAGGTAATCAAATTAGCCTATGGCAGTCCAATGCTGGACGTAGGCTTCTCCCAAATTAAGCCGGAACATACCGTCCTACGTCTTCCGCATTCAGACACTCTCTGTGACCTTTTCAGGCGGTTGAGCCATCAGAAGGGGGATCGTCACATCCTACGTTCATCAAGCTCGGCTATCGTTTCTTCCATAGATGTGTACCTACCATCAAAACGCATGCTCTGAGAGCTATGTCGATAACTCTGGTATTCTGACGGATAACATCGTTTCAAATCAGGTTTTAAGGTAGGCAGACTCCTGGGCAACCACAACCCTCAATCTTTCGACTAGGATTAGTCCCTGCTACGTCGTTTTTTTACGGCGAGGCAATTTGTGACACTATTCTCGAGAACAACTTGAAAACAATTACCCATGGTACAACCAGGTGAACTAAGGTGGACTACGGGAAAACAATAATTCCCATGGTATACCCAGTTAGACTGCGGTGGACCATGGGAAAAAAATTACCCGTGATACAACCAGGTGAACTATGTAGGTGGATCACGGGCAAGAAGGGCTTGAAAACTTGTAGAATGGTGCCGGTCTTGTCACCTTTTTTTAAAGATCAGAGTTACCACACTCCCGCTCTCCGCTTTAGCTGTCTCTTCTAGCCGGAGAATGAAATTGAATACACTATAAGGACCATAGTCCCACCAAATTTAAGGTGTTATTTTTTAATTCTGTCCTCTCAAGGGGATTTATTATTTTTGAGTTGCTCGAGGGCCACGCTGACTTTGCTCTGATCGATATCTGGTACATTGGTGCGTTAATGGAGCCCCGTGGCCACGTAGGCTAATTAATTCGTGATAATCATAGGTCTCTGTAGAAGCATTCCACTTCCTCGAGAATATTTATGAAATTAACCTTGAGGGTACAACTTTGCTACCTGTGGCTGTTTGCTGCTGTTGAACTGTTGGGTACAGACCTTAGTGCCCCTGTTCTGCTCAATCGTAGCCTCGAAAACACTGGTGTTATTACGTTTGAGGTCGTGTCTTAGCAGCTTTAGAATTTTGACGTTAAGGTCAAACCGTTATGACGAATACGCAGGCGTAGGTCTAATCTTCATAACTTCGAGAGTCTCGAGCTTTGAACACCTTTTTTGCCAATGCTGGACAAAAATCTTCGAGCACTTGTTGTAACGTTTTTACCACTGTGTCGGTTTTATCGTTGTCAGTGGTTTCTAGCAAATCGAAACGATTTCGAAGTTTCAATTGAAACCTTTCGGATCCCAATTCTATGTGGAGCGTAGTAGTTCGAAGTGCAGGCTTCATAACCTTGGCTATTAATTGTGACTTTGTCGGGGTTACACCAAATCAACTTTCTATAGGGCCTCATATTAAAGAAAGAGTTCACCAAAAAGTGACCCTGAGATTGGAGGGGAAATCAACAAGTAGGTATGTGCTCCAGTCATTCGCCGTATCACGGTTTTGCCGCGATCTTATACCCTACAGTTTGGCGTTGAAAATACCCATTAACATTGTAGTTGCCAGTGCCTTGTAATATCTTCGCTATGTCTACACAGGCTCGATTGCCTCTTTCGTGCTTCTCGAGATAGGGGCAAACACCTGTATCACATTCAGAGAGTTCCTGTCGGTAAGTTCCAGTATAAGATATGTTACCCGAGCCGATACAATTCTGACTTCCACACCACTGCTAATGAGGTACATTTTCACCATAAAATCGACACCACCGTGGAGTTCCTTCCATCACTTTGCTAAAAATAGAGCATTTCATCTGGTGTTAGGGGAAGCGTGTTCAAGTGTTCCTTGATTGAAGTGTGTAAATGAAGATACCCTTTATTCGGACCTCGCTCCAGTCTAGTATGTCTTAGCGACTCAGTTCTACCTCGAGTTTGGTAAGATGCTCGTTCAGCTATGGAGTGTACCTAAAGTGCGTCGTTATTCGGAGCCAGAATCAGTCGTAAATGGTAGCCTGTCTTAGCCCGTAAATTCTTTGCACTTCCCTCCCGCCATTGTTGCGACCACTACCGCGACCGGAACAGCGGAAGTGTAGGGAACTGGGGGCCGTTTATTTTAATAAGCTTTCATATTGGTAGGGGTTTGGCCCTTACTGTACGACGTTGACCAGACGGCTAAGTACCTAGTGCGTTAGTAGTGCGTAGTGCTTTATTTTGTTTGTTCTTCTCTTCGTCATGACCTCATTCGCTAATCAGCAAGAGCACCACTCGCAGCTGAGACCAGAAAATGACCCCTATGTTGTTGGTAGGACTCTATACACAACTAAACTTATCAAATAATAGTAATAAATAAGTAAAAAGCACACTACTTACGAATTTCGACAAACTTTTCTTTTCAATACCCATTAAAATGATGGTAATGGTCACATATTTATCATGTTCTTCGCGCGATATTGGCAAGATCGCATATTCCATATGTGCGTGTCTGCACATAACGTTTTTTTCCAAGGCTTAAAACACATACGGAATATTGCAAAATTGGTTCTAAGCTAGATATTACACAGCGGATTTTACTACCATGTGTAGATTTAGACGGAGATTATAAATATGCAAAAATCGAAAAATCAAAAAAATGCACATATGGAACTTGTCAGGCGCAACGACGATTTGAGACATGATTTAAAATATTTTTTCTAAACTAATAACTAGCGACTGTCACGCGGTTTCACCCGCGTAGTTCGGGAATAAAATATAGTCTATGTTCACCGCAAAGAGTGTAGCTTCCCAACAGTGAAAGAATTTTTCAAATCGGTCCAGTACCTAGTTCCGGAGCCTATTCGTTACAAACAAAAAAACAAATCTTTCTTCTTTATAATATTAGTATAGATTAAAAAGAGGAAAGATTTGATTGTATGTTTGCATTGAATAAGCTCCGAAACTACGGAACCGATTTGAATAAATATTTTACTAAGAAGCTACACTATCTACTACTATTTGTTGCAAGAACGGAAAAGAATTACACGCAGGCGAAGCCGAGGGCTTTGGCTAGCTTTATATATAGCTGTACTATAAAGCATGTCTATGTGCAATATAATTACGATGTCTGTGCCATAACTTAAACGCAATAAACACTATAACACAGTTAATGCTGGCCCCAACAAATCAAATGCACCGCACTATGTTATCTACCGGACATTATTGCTCCGAGTAAGGCTGGCTATTCATTGTACGTGGTAATCGAAGATGCGCGTAATCGTAGATGCAGAAAAATATTATTGCTGATTTCTTAACCGCGTTTTAATCTTAGATGTACAAAGTCGTACATGCAGAAGAATATCTTGCAGATTTCTAAACCAGAAAATAATGATTCTCATAAAATTCTGACACTACTTTCATGTTCTGCAGTAAGTCCCTACAGTAGGTGGTGTCGGTATTACTGAAGTAAAAGTAAAGTTTTAGCCCTGAAGCTATCCTGAACTCCTGAAAGGGCACCGTGTGGTTTCAGTCAGTAGAAGTCTAGGTATCTATAATCCGTGGATATAGCATCGATGAAGATTTCCACACGAAAAGCGGTAAGTTTCCTTGACACTCGGTATGTTAGCACACCAACCTTCCTACATAACGGGATTACTGCCTCAATACTGGTGTGTCCCCACTTTGATAGCTCAAGCCGCACCTTCCATGTGTCCATGAGCTTCTAAAGATTTTTTAGAGCACCATTTACTGACGCGTTTAATTTTTAACAGAAATACACACCACCTTACGTGATCACAAGCTTGCTTTAAAAAGTTCAAACCTGAAATATCTTTTTCACTTAAAAGAAAGCGCTGTCAATTGTAGATTTTCGAAAATTAAGTTAACAAAGTGTTAACCAAACTGAAACTTTAAGTACAGGCTTAAGTATAATGTCCACTTTGAAAGCATCTAAGTACAATTTTAAGTGTAACCAATTTGTAAAATATTAATTTTAGCTTGAATGGAATATTAAAATAGTAATCAAAATAGATAGTCGAGTTGAGTGGTATTTATCGGATACAATTTGTATGAAATCGAACCCTTGGGCCCCTTTGTTTTAGTTTAAAATGGTCGTCGATATAATACAAGTGTGTCGCGATGTCTTAACATGAATGGGCGGCTTTATTAGGCTCACGGGATGTTAGGGTCGCGGTGCTGAATTCAGTATAGAATCGGTAGATAATTAACGGAGAAGATTATCGAATAAGGTTTTAATATCGAATGGTTTGTTGTAAATACATATAGTCACGCCCTCATCCCCTAAGGGGTAGGCAGAGGCATTGTATGCGCCCACATTTCACTTGATAGGTTTACCTATGTACCACGTAATAAGTGGTGAGCATACTGCCGTCTTGAAATGGACAGGCGCAGGTTGCGACGACCCGCAGTTGAAACTTTTCAAGGCCTTCATCTTAGCTTAACGATTGTCATTTTACTGACAGCCGGGTTTCATTAAGAGTTTTCTTTCTCTACGTAATGGATCTTTTAGCGAAATGTTCTCTTAGTCGCCTCTTACGACACCCTTGGGATGAATTAGGGTGGCGACATTTTGTGCTCTTTCCCATCGCCATACGGGGATTGTTGTACTGAATAAAATATTTTCAACTTCAGAAAAACGCACAACTAGGGTCAAGTGTCCAAAAATGAAACAGTGGTACACAATAAAACATAGTAATATTTCCAAAACGCGACTTTGGCAGTTAGTGTAATATATCGCGTAAGGACACTCAATAGATACCACCGGCGTATCCCAGTTTGCGGCGGCACCGCGTGAGAAAAGGGTTTACTAATGTTTTCCATAATTTAAAATGCCATAATTTCATATGCCATACTGGTATTTGCCATAATTTCATTAGACATAACGCTTCAGTTGCCATAATCGTGAAATGACATAAAATGACTTTCACTAATTCCATTGGTCATAATCGATCAAGTGTTATAATAATTTAAATCCATAAATGTATTTGCCATAATTTTCGTTTTCAATAATGCCATTTTCCATAACTTTTATTCACCATAATATAAATAAAGATAATTTATACGACACAGATAATTTATTCACAATTAAACCTAAAACTAAACCTCATATGGCGTCTACTAACTAAGCTCAACGTTCGCAAGGCTCCTTCTTCTGGGTGGTTTAAAAAAAAACCACGAAGACTTAAGGCGAGAGCTCCGCTTCGCTTCGCTCCCGCCTTAGTCTTCTAACCTAACCTATCCGAGTCGGATTGCACTGAGTCGGGGTGTTAACGATAATTAATTTCGACCTAACAATATTATGTATTATTTTCATAATTATATCAAATTTTAATTATGTCAAGAGTCGATTATGAGATGTGTTACTTATGGAAACTAATTATTATGATATATGTTGTTATAGAAAGTCATTTTATGGCAAATAAAAGTTATGACTGTTGAGTTGTTAAGGCAAACGTTATTAGTATAAATGATAATAGTGCAAATAAATATTATGATCGGGGATGATTATGGCAAACAATATTAGTGCAAATGAATTTATGGGAAACGAGAGAAGACCTGAGAAAAGACGCGGCTGCGGCTCATTTTTACTATTTTCGTCAAAAATTGAAGTATTTCTGGCTATCTTTAAAGATTTTTCATTATTTAATGGTTAGAAATATTATATTTTTTATGATTATCCTGCATTCTACATGTTTTGTAGATTATTTTGGCATATTTCATTTGTTTGAAAGTTACAATTTTGTGAACATAAATTAACAGTTAGTTAGATAAACCCTAGGTAGTCAATAATGAAACAGTTTAACAATGGACACAATGAAACACTGTTTTATTGTGTACCATCATAAGATATCTATATAAATCTAGATTTTTATTGGTTGATATTGTGTAACCTCTGCTATTAAAATTTGTTTTTATTTTAAGATGGCGCGTAACAAAGCTGTAAAAAGGACAAGGGGCGTATTGCTTACCAAATGGCAAAAATTAACAATATTCGATATTCTGTTAGCTGGGAAAATGGCTGGAATCGAATTTTTACGGTCTTATAAAGCTGGGCATGCAGAACTGTCATTAAAAAGCCTGAAGCATGCAGCATGGCACGTCGTGCCACTGCATTTAACGTAAAAACGGACTGCTCTTTCTTTAATAACTATCTACATTAAACAAAATTTGAATTTGGCACAGTTTATTTTTATGGTGTTTCATTGTCGAATATATGGTGTTTCATTGTGTACGCCTATATGGACACAATGACACAAATCCCATTTCTTAGTTTTTATTTCTTTGTCGATTCAAATCACTTTATTTAAAAAAATCTATAAATGACATTCGATACCCAATCATATTGACTACATGCCTGTAAAATTATAGACTTCTATCAGCAAAAACATGAGATGTACGAGGTTATGAACTTTTAGTGTTTCATTGTTGAACACTTGACACTACTTATATTTTTCTTTTTATTAGATTAACCAAAGGCACAGTATATATATGTTGCCAAAGGTGTCTAAATATTTTTATTAAATTACTTTCTTATTTTCTTTTCTGAGCGAGCTCGTAGTCACTTTGCAGAGTTCTGTAAACGACCACTGCATCTAGTTTCTTACGATGCTGTTAAAATGCTTTCAAAGCAAATAATACAAAGAAAATATTGTGTGAGCGCTTCGGAAGGCACTTTAAGTCACCGGCCTCGACTGCCAGTAACACTGTTGTCGTTATCCAGGGACAATGCTTCATAGGCTTACTATCAAAAAGCGGGATACCACCGAACCGAACCCCACGCCCCTAGGTGAGGCCGCAGTGGTAGCCTGTTGGGAGCCCTGGGGTATCTTTCCTAGGGCTTACCAGGGGCTCCCAACCAGAGGCTGTTAGGCGGGATACGTGAGGTTTTTTAGTCGGTAGTAGTCATATAGCATCCAAAAAAAGGCTATCAAAAACTACGAGGCGTTATTATGGAACACCCAAAGGAGCGGAATAATGTGATACACATCAAATCTTTTTGACTCGTGGTCCAATGGTTAGAGTACCTGACCACGGATTCGGAGGTCGTAGGTTCGATTCCCACCCAGGACAAATCTCTTTGTGTGATGAGCACATTGATTTGTTCTGTGTCTGGGTGTTATATTATCTATATTATGTATGTACGCGTATTTAGAAAATTTATAAGTGTATTTATCAATAGTCTAGATCCAATAGCACAAGCTTATAATAATATTAGCTTAATTTGGACATGACATACAACATGACATACAAACATATTTAATTAATATTTACTAGCTGACCCGGCGAAATTTGTTCCGCTATATCAAGCTGATCCGATTTAGGTTAATTATTAAATTGTTTATGGGATACAACCTTGCCCTGGCTACAACTAAAAAAAAAAAAAGGAATTAGCGTAATCGGTCCAGCCGTTCTAAAGTTATGCGTGTTCATACATTTCACAGATTCATTTTTATTATACACTAGCGGACGTCACGCGGTTTCACCCGCGTAGTTCCCGTTCCCGTGGGAATACGGGAATAAAATATAGCCTATGTTCACCGCAAAGAGTGTAGATTCCCAACAGTGAAAGATTTTTTTAAATCAGTCCAGTAGCTCCGGTGCCTATTCGTTACAAACAAACAAACAAACAAACTAAAAAACAAATCTTTCCTCTTTATAATATTAGTATAGATATAGTAGATTTAAATCGGGCAGATTTTCATACATACCTACTACATACTTTAAATAACCACAATATTTTAAACATTGTCATGTATCATGGCTTCATTGGGCGCTACGCTGCGCTACGGGATTCGTAATTATATGTTTTTCTATACAACTAAGGCGGCAGACAAGCTTACGGCCCACCTCATGGAAAGTGGTTTACGTAGCCACGGTAAAGAAATATATATTGAAAGTGCCGTAGCCTATGGAGGCGTTTCACTCACGTTGCCGGGAAATGTCGCCATTGTAGTCTTTTTCTCCTAACTATTATCTCTGTGTATTTTAATGTGTGTACTTAAAGTTATTAATGAAATAAATAAAAAAAAAAGTGTGTAACCTTGACGTGCGATTGAAGTAAAACTTCTTTGCAAAGAAGTCACTGAAATGATTAAATTTTAACTTAAATAATAAATATCATATTATAATTTAATTTATTTATTATTCATGTGTATTATTCAAATGTTATATTGATATCATTCATTCGAATTTTGAATAGCGTTACTTCCGCCAGAAAAAAATCTGAGTTACACCCTACTCGCGCCTAAAGAATTTTTACTTCAATAAAAATGTCCCAGGCAAAGCCTTGCGCCATAGATAGTCTTAAATAAAATTAACAATGCTTGCCCTAAGCAACTCCCACCGAAACCAGGCCCTCTGAAATTTGGGCAAACGTATCGCTCGCTGTCGAAAACAGGAATTCGTATGCGATTACTTGAAGATGTAAATCAACGACCATCAATGATGCATCTCCTTACATTCTCAGTGTGTTTGCAATCTTATTTATATTGTATTCATTACTATAACTCTGTATCGGCGCGCGGTAAACTGCAAAACGTGACTTGGTTGTCTCCCTCCCACGCTAAGATCTCTTTTTTTTATACCTTCATACTGATCGTGCCTTAAGATGCGAAAAAATGCGCGCCAATTTTTGGATACTTCTCCGAATGACATTTGATATTTTTGAAATTGGAATTGTGGTGACGTTTTATATTTATTTGATATCGATTACGATGCGAGGTGGTATCATAATTTTACAAATCGATTGTGATAAATATCGATAAAGGCCCTTTTTTAGTCCTCCGGTCATCGAGGTCGATAGTTTTGGGCGAAGACAAGCTACGCGCGGCCTCGCCGCAGACTACGTAACACGGGTAGGAGAGTCGACAAATGTATCTTAAAATACCTGATTCTCGTGAATTTATGCAAAGTCCAAAAGATATTTTGTTTGCAGACGAAATACTTGTCAACGTACCTACTATCACGTTTACGAGGAATTTAACTGCTAACAATAGCCTGAAAAGTGAGTAAGTATGGTGTAACATTATGCTCATAATGGCGAAAAGTAAATATTTATGTGCATCGGACAACACTAATGCCTATGTGGAAAGACGAAAGAAGTTATTATTATATAGAAGTATTACTTATATAGAAAGTTAGTATTATTTAGAAGTTAGTATTATACAGAAGACGAAAGAAGTTAGTATTTATTACACTATGCTAATGCTACAAATCGTTCAGAGCTCAGTTTTTGAGGAGTTTGTCCGTCATCTATGGGTGTTTAAATTCAGACTACCTAAAAACTAGATAACCTTCCAAATAAACCATCGTGAATTTCATCTACAAGACTGCTACTGTTTCAGGAAAATATTATGCTGTCACCTTTGAGACGAACATGTGTGATGTCCATAGATCAGCGCGACCTTTTTTTTTCTTCTCCGGGCTGGCAGTTGAGTAAGATGCTTATGCTAAGTGATCTTTTACTGACAGAGATCTTTCTGTATATAGAGCTATGAAAGCTTCATACATTTATTTAGATTTCAGCAGTAATGACAAAATAACCAAACTACAAAACAACATTTGAGGATCACACAAATGATAAAATTATTTCAATCCGGGGTTTAAGTCCTAGATCTCGGCTACGGTAGTAACATACTACTACGGTTTACGGTTTGTAGTCACTGAGGCAGTTCAACGAACTATAGAATATGTACAAGGTATGCCCCAAGGAGTAGCCCTTCTTGTTACCAATAAGATACCGATCATCAGCGCCACAGTGAGTAATATGAGCTGAAATATACGCCTAGTGACGTCACACACGAGACCCAGTAAAAAAACGATCGGCCGCAATAAATTGGCGTATCAACGAAGGCTCTTGTAGCGATATAGAAGGTGTTTTGTAGGTGACGACACGGGGACGATGTGGGAAAAGAGTATATGCAACACTGGCTGTGACTATGGCTGTTGTAATATAGCCGAAACGTTGAGAGGTGATCAAAATATGTACCTACCTATATGTGAAATAGACCCGAAAATCATAAATTATAAATATGGAAAAAAGAATCGGTTTTTCGCAGGTTTCGTTCGAACCGTGCGACGCCTCAACGAACGCCCACCGAAGCCAACTCTGAACCGACCAATTTTTCCACCTTTTTATACGTCTTGGGGCGGAATAAGTCCCTCCTACCAGCACTTTTTTTAGAAAGTTACATGGCATTAACCCGAAAATCATTATTGAATTGTACAAGTCGGTTGAGTTTACTGGCTAAAATGGGGCTGCCCACCCGATGAAAAATCAGGGCGGCATTTAAACATTTGAAGCACCATAGCCGGCAAAATTTGCTGACAGTAGCCCTCAACTTTACGTTTCACTTGAACGAGGTTGCAAGAGCTTTGTGTACGGTTGGTCTTCATTTCGTTGTGGGTCATATCATCTTTTTTTGGGATATTCCATAGTCTATTATTTTATGTTTCAAAGTCATTGTATCTAAAATCTTGAGGATTACAGATAAATAAAGTGCCAAAAATAGCCACAGACAATTAATTGTAACAATTTTCTTGGGGAACTCAAGATTTAACCAGGAATAAACAATATCTTATAACTGCGAAGGTACTCAAACTAGTACCATGGAAATAGTAGCAAGTTGCTTCAGGACCTACTTAATTTTTATGTTTATCGTAGGCAAAGGGAGTAAACTGTTTATTCGAAGTAGAAAAAATATAAATCACATACTTAGCTGTTACTGTCGATTTAAAGAAAATAGGTATAGGTATTTAATGCGCAGATATCATCTCAATCAATCAATTCAGCTTATCACAATTCATTGCAGGACGTAAGCTTCTCCAATATCATTTTGGAAGAGAAATATCCTTTTGAAACACATTATGGACCAACGTACGAGCCTGGAGCGACACTTGTCATCGAGAGCAGAGCGACTCGGCTCTTGCTCGGCTCGACTATCGTAGACCCACCTAGTTTAATTATAATTTAAAGTTTAAAAAAAATTGTTCTCTCCATTTTAATCTCGTAGCCAAGTCGTCGGCGATTCCGTACATTCTAAATCACCCTTTGGCACTGAGAGGAACCAGATATATGAAATTAATATCTGAATACGCCTCGATATCTGATATATATCGCTTTATGTGTTGAGAGACGAAATTTATAGCAGTTTATAATAAATAAATACTTTGTAAATTTAAATGTACGGTGTGAAAGAGTAATGGTATGATTTGTATTGAAGTGCGGAGTTTAAATTATTTTCTTCATACTTTCTTGAATCTTTAAATTTATAGGCATTACTGAATTGGAAATTGTACACCTTAGTTTAAAAATAAAACGAAAGCAAATTAGTAAAAAAAACCGGCCAAGTGCGAGTTGGACTCGCCCATGAAGGGTTCCGTAGCAGCAGGTAATCTAATATATAAAATTCTCGTGTCACAGTTTTCGTTGCCATACTCCTCCGTAACGGCTTGACCGATTCTCATGAAATTTTGTGAGCATATTGAGTAGGTCTGAGAATCGGCCAACATCTATTTTTCATACCCCTGTGACCGGGAAAAACATTGCACGCCGTCGGAGCCGCGGGCGTCAGCTAGTATAATATAAAAGTTCTTGTAGTTCGTTGTAACTTTGACACGTTCGAAGTGGTAGTGATTTTTCTCATATAAATCAATGATTTTTCTAAACGAAAATAGCGGTTTAAGACGTATTAAAAAAAAAAAAACTACCAACTCTATCTCGTTCAAACCAATTTTCGTTGGTAGTTTTTATGGCAATGTACATCATATATATTTTTTAGATATATCGTTCTCTTAGTTTAGAAGTTAGAGGGGGGGGGCACACATTTTTCCACTTTGGAAGTGTCTCTTGCGCAAACTGTTCACGTTAGAATAGAATGATGTTAGGAACCTCAATAGCATTTTCGAAAACCTAACTATAGATACCCCACAGGTATGGGTTTGGTGAAAAAAACATTTTTGAGTTTCAGTTCAGAGTATGGGGACCCCCAAAATTTACTGCTTTTTTTCTAGTTTTATATGAAAATCCTAATGCTGTTCATAGAATACATCTGCTTACCAAAGTTTTAATAGCATAGGCCTTATAGTTTCGGAGAAAAGTGGCTGTGACATACGGACCGACAGACAGACAGACATGACGAATCTATAAGGGTTCCGTTTTTGCCTTTTGGCTACGGAACCCTAAAAAATGAAGAATATTTGTCACAGCGCGCGCCATGCCCATTTCAACATGGCAATATACCACCTAACCTGAGACTAAAATTAAAGAGCTGAATTAGGATATGCGTCTGCCTACCTTTTCAGTAATAATGGCGTGACCATAAAGTTGTGTAACTAAATAAAATAGAAACGAGCAACCTAGTTACATTATAGCTAAGTTGCAAGATGCAACAATCTCTGCAGCAATTCAGTTGCAAGTGAGCCAAATAAAGGAAAATCCAATCTTCCAGAAGGGTTAACAATATCTTCTGTGTAGCCTTCATTGCTACTGGAAGTGTTTTTAAAAGATTTCACACACAAACGTATGAATACTAGAAATCGGATACGGTACGAACATTCAGATTAAAAAGGTTGAACACAATCGTTGAGAATTAGTGATGTGATTATTTTTATCGATATTCTATTTTTAAAAACAAATAATAAATCTACACTACACTAATATTTTAACTGTCGAACTTTGTGAGATTATACGAGGTAATTGCTGAAACCACCTATTCATGGGATTTTGAATATTCTTTTGGCCAAGAAAATAAAATTATTTGCGTCATACGCTATACATTATCACGCTACTGCCCAAGGGAGCAAAATAAATTTTAAGAGAGTCCCTCTTAAAATTTATTTTGCTCCCTTGGGCACGTTCCTACATTTTCTGAGTTGTTGACAAGGGTGCAGCGGGAGTTTGAAATATGTAGGTACAAGTCGTGAAATATGTTGGTACATCTAGTAGGTATTTAATAAAATGAAAAATTGACTTTGTAAAACTGAAGGGCTTTGCCTCACGGCAGTCTCTAAGTTTGATAAGATGAGCTGTAGGAGCACTGAATCTACTCACTACTGTACACTTAAAGTAATAATTATAGTAATAGGCAACAAACATATTTGTAGAAGTTTTACGTAATAGCGGTAAAATTAGAAAGAATTCACACATCGGACTTGGTGAAATGCCTAAAGTTTTTGGCACTAATTGGTCTACGGCGTTATTGACACCACTGTGTGTAACTGAAAGAGCTAGCTGATTTGGTTTTGCAGAAATTGGTGGCTGAAACATGGTATATCTAATTTTGATTTTGTTGAACAACTATGATTGTAAGTACCACACACAGTGAGTGTAATCACCGCAAAGACGGTCATCATCTCACAGCTCCTTTGCCAGAACTGTAGCGACGTACTACAAAAAACCGACGAAGTGCGAGTTGGATTCGCGGAGAGAAGGTTCCCTGCCTACCAAAAAACCGCAAAACATCACGTTTTTTTGCGAAAATTCCCCGAGATCCCCTTCCTTTTTTCTGATTTTATTTGTTGTCATAGCGGCAATAGAAATACACCATCTGTGAAAATTTCAGCTCTCTAGCTATCACGGTTCCTGAGATGCAGCCTCATGACGGATAGACAGACAGACAGACGGACAGTGAAGTATCATGAATAGGGTCCCGTTTGTACCTTTTGGGTACGGAACCCTAAAAATACTTAAACAGAACTTTTACATACCTACCCACTTAATTCACAATACCAAGTATAAATAAATCTAATTGTATAAGTCCAATCTTGCCCGATCTGGCAATAATGTAAACATGTCATGTTTTGAAAATCGTTGTCTAAGACAGATGAGTAGAAAAATATAGTATGACAAATCATTGAATTTTTTACTATTCTGAGTAGGTATTTTAAATAAAAATAAACTGTCATAAAGAAGTTATTTGGTGTCGAAATGATTGTAAGAACACTGTATGACTCCTGGATACTGAGGGTAAATATTCAATTGCAAGTAACAATGGATATATAGGATCAAATGTGTTTGTTTACATTTTTGCGCAAAACTATTGAAATACAGTACACAAACAATACTACAAATATCCATCAATCATTCGCCATTTTGTAAAATGGATTAAAATTTCTCCATGCAATATTCGCCGAGACGCGGGTAACACACAATAACATAAATCAAACATGGCGATTTTTCTCCGTTCTTTGTCGATATAAATCAGTCACGACGATGCCCATCGGTACTTTAATCGAGTTTTAATATTTATGAGTTTACTAATACTTATCTACTTAAGTAGATTTATGTTTTGTAAATAAATAATTTTAAATAGCACATGAAGGCGTCCTGGGGTAGGTATACTTCCGAGGGCTTACGCGGCGCTCCCAACTGTAGGCTGTTAAATAGGATACGTGTGGTTTTTAGTCGATAGGAGTCCGGCATAGCATACAGGTAGGAATTTCATCACGTATAAAAAAAGCACATGAAGGTCCTCGCATTTACCTTCTTGAGCTGTTTCACAAGAATACAGAGTAATAGTATTTACATAATATATGAAAGCTCTATATTTTTAAGTGAAATGAATAGCCATATACTTAATAATATATTCCATTAAAGGTCAATAGGTAGGATATACTGATGATAGGTATCTACTTAATGTAATGAGATTTGCGAAGGTTTGTATCAGCTGCCAGTAGCCTGGTAGTTATTAAGTCAAGTCGTTCAAATGCTGGTGGTCTGAAAAATATCATTAGCTGGTACAGTCCGATTCAACACGACATAGACAGCGAGTGTATTGATTTTTATTCTGGTTTATATTTAGTTGTTTAAATAATGTAATCTAATTTTACAACCAGCATATTTATCCATCTTACATTGGGCGAAGTAACGACCCTAACATATTTGTTTTTGTAGTTTGTACCACTTTCTTGGAGAGTGGTGAGTTGGACTGTTCTGTTATTAAGCAGCGAAATCAACTAACAACACCAGTTTTTATGTGTGTAAAAAAGACAACACATGAATCGATCTTTAAAACAAGTAATCGCTAAAGGTTTAAAAACTAAACAACATAATTACAAAATACATTCGACCCAAACAATCCTCTTAAGCGAAGATAAAGACTTAACAAATAAAAATAAAACGCACTTATCCACGGCAAATTCATTTTATTGTCTCGAACTCTCGATCCAGATGTCACCGGCACATTTATTACATCGAATAAGCCGTTCTCAGACAATTAATATACGTAATGCATAATGTCAATATAGTTTTTGCTGTACTACATCCAATTAGGCGATTTCTTGAATCGATTCTCATATAAATATGAATAAAAGATGTTGCTAGATGAGGCTGTAAATCTTAGTCGATTGACAGATGGATCATCATGTAGCCGAAGACAAGAATAGTGAAGGCAGGTGTCGATTAAATATAGTATCGATATAAAAAAGTTTATCATGTCTAGAGACTACAAAAAAAATCAAACTAAGACTACGCTAATAAAATAAAACGAAAATTACGAAACCAAAATACGTCGTAAAATTTCTTCGCATAGCAGTACTTGAGGCAGCGTCCCCGAAGGACTGGCAGCATTATCACGTTGCATGGCAATGCTTAATCTGTTTTATCGAAATATATTATATAAATACTGACTGACTGTCTCTGATTGCCGCTGTGGCGTAGTCGGTAGTGATACCGTCTGGGGCGCTCGAGGTCCTGGGTGCGATTCCCGAGTCGGTCCAAATATTTGTGTCATCCACAAATATTTGTTTCGGAGTTTAGGTGTTTTCTATGTATAATATGTATGTATTTAGAAAATATATAAGTATGTATATCAGTCGTTTAGATCCCATGGCACAAGCTAAGAATACGTACTAACCTAGAAACCGTCTCGCCTCGTGATCACTGCATCAAAAACTGCCGTACTAACGCATGATTGTGTGCGTGAGCGTGCTGTCTTACACACGCCTTGCGTCAGTGTGTAGTGACGCCGGCTAAAGACACTTCCCACTTTTTTCGGGAAATTAATCATGCAAAAGCCATATTCTATCTGCATAAAGTTCTTATGAATGGCATCATGTATGCATTCCCGCTTTACAAAACAGGGGGGGGAGTGGGCGAGGGTTACTTATCAAAGTGTTTAGCGCCTTATGGTTGGAGGTTTTCCTAAAGGTTTTTGCGATATCACGCACTGTTTTCGAGATATAAGAATTTGAAAAAAAAAAACTACCATGAAATCATTCTCTTCAATGAAACTGCTGGCTGATGACCGGAAAATAGGCGGCATGGACCCTTTTTGTCGATTCGTTCAAAAGTTTGGTGATGAAAAGATATCAAACCAACCAATAAACCTAAAGGTGCTTCCTAACAGGGTACATTCGCGTGTAGTGTAACGTTACAGAGTCGAGCATTACAGCAGTGAGGGAGGAGAACCGAGCATTGTAATGATACAAGACGAGGTTACATCAGTGAAGGAAGAGAACCTAGCCTCGCCTAGGGGGTGGTTCGAGTGCTATCCCGCGTCTTTGGGTTTATACCTAATAGTTACTTAACTTATAAGACCTATATAAAATCAGGGTACCTACCATCATTTTAACAACTTTAGTACCATTTACTTTATTTTATGTAAATATCCGTTGTATGATAAAGTTGACAATATCACATAGAGTTATTATTACTACGTAGTAATAATACCTCTATGCAATATCATTGAAAATGAGAAAAATATGAAAAATTTAATATTGTAAGTACATTTATATCATATCATATTAATTTAGACAGTACTGAAATATTTGACGTTCTTTATTTTTTAAATTACATTATTCATCGCAACAAAAATGTCACAATTTCAAGTTAATCTCTGTATTGCCGCGTTTTTTTTCACTAAAATGCGCAGTTTTATAACACATTAAACATTTTTTTTTGCAAAATGGCGGACATTGAACGTTCTTTTGCCAGCGTTTTCATAAAGATTCGTGGGAGGACAAATTTATAGCAAGAGGATAAGCATCTCGAACAAAATGCTTGTAATTTTAGTGATTTTTCTTTTTGAGAGGGCCCGTTTGTTCCAAACAGTCAGGGTGCTAATGTTGTTGAATAAATAAACACTGATTGTACGCTTGTTTGAATTATTCACTTGTGTTTCGCGAAAGTGTGATGTAAGGCGTGTTTCTGGCTAATATATGAAATGGAAGACACATTGTACTTCGTTTGTATAGTCCGTTCATAGTTAATTTACCTTTTGCTGTGAGGTTGGCTTCATTGATTTTCGTGTTACCATAATATGGTTGTGTTTATCCCATGTACTCCAACCTTAAGTCGATACTTATTTTTTCTTATGCTGCCGTTTCTTTGGGTATGGAAATTATTTGAAATGTGGAAGCAGCAATTTTGCCCTCCTTGGTGATCGTAAAGAGTGTCTTTTTTAAAGATCCATATAAATAATAATGAAACTGAAGTACAATCGAATAGTAACAAAACCAAGTGTGTATTAAAGTTAAGTAAATTGACTAATGGATATTTACATTAAAAAATAACTCTTAGTGCTAACGATTACATCTTATAATTTCCTTTAATATTCGGTAAATTGTCTTGAACGGGCACTCAGGGACTTTACTGCAATACCAACTCACAGAAAACGATCTGTCAGAGGTAACTGTGAACGAACAAGGCTTGATGTCATAAATGATGACGTATGTCTGACTGACGGTCTAAATTTTTGACTACTAGCTGTGAACCCGGGCTTTGCCCGCGACTTACTGCGATAAAGTTTTATACCACTATTGTATTCCATTAGGGTTGGAGTTTAGAAAAATCCTTTCATATTGGATCCCTATATTATAAAGGTACACGTTATATGCTTCTTGGTCCAAGAATTTTGACTGGGTTAAAAGGTGAATAAGTCTAGATTGTATAGATAAGTAAGCTCTCTTTATGTAATGCTTAGTATAGATAGATTTTGGATAAAACAATGCAAGTACAACGAACTTTAAATTACATTTTATTTATTAAAGCCTATTTATAGTACTAAACTTTGCTGCACGTCACATTAACTTTGACGTGTAGCATTATGCTGAGGTGGCAACTATTTTAGAGCCATGCTACGTTCGACCATTTTTTTTATTGCTTTATTTGTTTAGTTATTTTTTTCTTGTTTTTGATTTTTTCTCTGTGATTTTCCTTTTTTATGTTTTTCATTATTGTTTGTTTTTTTTTATAATAGTTTCTAAGTTTATCATGTAGGAAAGTTAGTAATAATCATTTATTGTATGTATCTCAGTTTATATTTAAGAAAAAAATTATAAGTTTATGGTATGGTATGGCATGGTTTAGAATAAATAATTTTTCTTTCTTTCAACAATTAAAATAAATGGCACATTTTTCTATAAGTACGTACCTATCGTAAAAATTATAGGTCCTTTTTCATAAAATCTGTTTTTTTTAATATCACTTTAATCCTTTAATTCACTCGTACCTATTTTAAGTGCAATTAACTACCCGCTACCGCTACCCGATAAGTCTGACATTGGGAACTCTTGTACAATTCATACTCCATTCCCAACTTCCCGTTAATTGCTAAGGGAATTTGTTTATTAGCTTGCAATGCTCGCTTGGTAGAAGATTTGTAACGGATTCGAATCGCATACCTGCACTTACCTATGATTGTGATTGCTATCAGTGAGTAACGGCTCTTTTGTGTGTGAAGTTAAAAGGTCTAGTGTATGGAGTCTTAGGTAATGTATGCGACTGTCGAGCTGAGCTCCCAGGTTCGATTCCCGGGTCAATTTGTGTGATCCGAAGATGTTTGACCCGAAATTTTAACGCTTTCTATTAATGCCCACATATACCTTGTTTTGCGGAATAGGTGGTGAGCCTATTCATGTGGTGAGTTTTAGGAGCTGCCCATAGGGCTTTCACATTGACTTATGTAAGCCTTCTACTAAAAACTACCAGCAGCTGAATGAACAGATTGACGTGCCTTCTGCGAATGCAATGCGAATTTCAAAATGACTAGAAATGTCAGCCATCACAGGGCACCGATTTTCGATCACGCGACGTGAATTCGTGGATGGAAATTTACGAGTCCACGCATTCATGCCGTGACTGTGACAAATCAAGACCAGCACCAGAGATGAGCATCCAGGACGGACTAGCGTACAATGCCGTTTTCAGATCACTGAGTAGGCGGATCTATGCCAACTTCATATTTTGTTATTCATATATTAACCCGAACGATTATTTTGTATGTATTTCATTATAGGGCCCAATGTTGCTTTTTACTTAAGTTGCTAATGTTAAAGTTTGCTCATTCTTAAATGTTATGATAACATTTCTGGTCTATTGAATAAACTGTTTTGATTCGAGTTTTAAACAAGCAACAAGAAAAAAATTCAAAAGATCTACATACAAACTCTTGTTCGTATAGCATATTCCATTCGTGATCTCGTTCCTTTCATTCATTGAATGTGTCACTGAACTGAAACACGAAAGAACAAATCGATAAGACTTGTGACCTATATCGAATACTGAATAGATATCGAGTAAGTAACTAAATTTCAAATGAAGCGCTCGTCCTTGCTCACTCAGTGTACTGTAAACGATCATTGCAGTAAGTAACTTTTACAATGTCTGGTCCTTGGACTTTTTGACAGATGGATATCTCCACGAATACTGTACTCGAACCGACGAATACCACATGGGTCCCCGCCTATCCGTCTAACGCGGGGGCCCAGGGCTTGGTGAATGCGTATTAAATGAAATTCATTTATTTAATTAACCTTTCTTTACAAACATTTAAACAAGCTTTCTTTAATTTCTTTAAACAATTAGTGTGAGAAATAAAATGGACGTGTGTTGCGAACTCCTATTGTCATTTGGTTTTAAGATTTTGTTTCAATTGGGTAAAGTCAATTATTTTTTTTGCAAAAGTAGGTATCTACTTATTCTTAAACCAATGTACCTAATTACTGCTATTATTATAAGAGTCTCGACTCATCGTAACGTTTTTGTTCAGTTGGTGTCGAGACCTAGGTCCATGGGGTACCAGTTCGTAAAAGATTTTCAAGAATTTGAAAATGCGCCTTGTAGATTCGAGTGGTGACCCAAGGGCTGGCAGTTTTCTCTCTCAGCGAATAGGTATTGCTATTAAAAGGGGGAATTCTGCTAGTCTTTTGGACACAATGCCACGGGGGCCTGATTTAGGTTTAGTTTAGTTTAGATAGTAATAATGTAAATATATGTATATTATAGGTAGATATCTAATAATTATTTTTTTGTGAATATTACTGCATAATAGCAAGAAGTGGCCGTGAGTTTTTATTGCCAGATCTCCTAGTTTAAAAAAAATACTAACTCACAAGTCAAGTCGATTGCCGATAGAAAAAGAGTTTGATCGTCTTGACATGACTTTTGGTGCCAGGAATTTCCACTCAGCTTACAAAAAAATAAATTAGAAATGATAACAAATGTCATACAATCAAAATTTCACGACTGCTCGTATACTGCCATAATGAAATTATACATTCATGCATAAAATAGCAGTTACAGTGTTATGTGGCCAGACCGCAGTGTGATTAACAGATTACGTACCCACCCTGTCTGTACCTCTGGTATTATTTGTATTTTATTTATGAAAGATGGCGGACAACAGTAGTATAATGCCAACTTATATCTGTTTACATCTCGGCAACCATTTGTTATTTTTAATGAGAATTTTATTCGATTTGTATTTTAGGCTTTTGTTGTTTTTTATGAGACTGTATTTTTGAGATAATCTTTTATAATTTACTAGATGTTGACCGTGGTTCCGCTCGCGTGGAATACTTGTTGGCTTTTATAGGAACATATTCTAGGGATAAAAAGATTTTATTAGTATAGGTAAAGCCGATCTAAAATTTTAAAAGTGGTTACAATAGTAGGAGTGAATTTGTAAAAAATAGTGTGCTATATTGAAATTCATTCTACAGCATTTGTTTTCGTAAATTTACTTATGATAATCATATAACCCATACAACGTTATTTGTGTGGAATCGCTACGTCATGAATGAATGAAAGATTGATTCATTCGATTTCCGACTGTGAGTCAGAATGCGAATACATACGTGAACGATTCTCAATACAATTACGTTTATTTCCACATACAATTTACGTATAAATTTCTTTCTGTAGGACGGTATTATTTATAAGTAGGTTTATTTGCTAGTCCGGTCTGATTCATCAACGAACTACCGTAACTATTACTGACTCGCTAAAACATTGTTTTTTTTTTAAATTTCCCCCCTAGGGGACTAAATCAATGGTTTGTTCATTAGACTAAACGGAAGTGGAAACGCGATTGTTTTTTTTTTTGACATTAGGTCTTGATTTTATGGCGCTCCAGTTTGTGTATAATTAATAATAATATTTTTTATGGGTAGCGGAATAATAATATGTGCATAGGTACCTCATGTAGAATAAGCAAGTAATACTTTGGTTTCCATCGAGCAAGGGGTGTTAAAAAGCTCGATAGGCGAGTCCACAAGCTCCTCGTGAACTGCCTTTGTGGCGTAGTCGGTAGTGTAACCGTCTGCCAGCGCGGCAGGTCCTTGGTTCGATTCCTGGGTCGGACCCCATATTTGTGGTAGCGTACCTACCTGGAGACATCCTTCCGAAGGCTTATGGACTCCCAACCGTAAGTTGTTAGGTAGGATACGTGTGGTTTTTAGTCGGTAGGAGTCCGGAATTGCGTCCCTGTAGAATATTCCTCACGTTAAAAAAGGGGTAGGTATAGCGTGACTTTACCAAACTTGTAATAGTAACCTTCCTCAATAAAGGGTTATCTAACCAAAAACAATTTTTCAGTAGCCAGCGTTAGATTCTGAGATTAGTGCGTTATGCCGACTTAAGTCCTTCATTCAGTAAATCTTGCCTATACCACAAAATTAATAGTTCTAAGACACGCAAATGATGTATATACAACGAAATTAGTATTGCCAACCTTGAGCATTATATGTCAGGCGATTGACGACCACTTGGCCATTTTGACATTAATTTGACAGATCATTTTTATTCTGCTATATGTAAGTATTGACAATTGAAATATCCAACGATAGTATCGTAATTGTACTGCATCAATACGGAACTTTGAATCGTTCTACTGAAATTAATTGCTTATGAAGTAAGTAACTCATTTACCTACAAATACACCATCACTACGTTTTTCCCGGTCAGACTCGAGACTAATAAAATCTTTCGTTGATTGGTTTTGATTTGCATTTTAGAGTTATGTTTTTTTTATACCACTAAGGTGGCAGACAAGCATACGGCCCACCAGAAGGACCGGTGGTCACCGCAGCCTATGAACGTTTGCAACACCAGAGGCGCCACTCTCGAGCTGCCGACCCTGTAAAAACCTTGAAGAACCCTATACTGTAGGCGTTTGGGAAAACCGAGGCAGGGAGATCGTCCCACAACCTAAGCTTGCGCGGAAAAAAGCCCCTATCGGATCGAACCGTGCTCGAACGCTCCGGACGTAGAGTGTGAGGATGGATTCCCTGTCTGTGGCGAGCGGTGCGATGATAGAACGTAGCCGTGGGCATCATATCAAACAATTCCTCAGAGCATATACCATTATACATTCGGTAGAACACGCATAAGGAGGCAAAGTTTCTCCTGTCGCGAAGAGGTTCCACATCACCTGTAAGCATAGGATGGTGTTAATTTGCCAAACTCGCACCTTAATTTACACCTATACGTGAAAGTACTCTTAAATTCTTTCATTTCCTCGATGCATATCTATTAATAATCGGACCGATTCACAAAGAGGCGGTACGTGACCTATGGCCGAAACTGCCACAGAGCCCACAGATAACAAAAGATTTATGACCGACATATTAACGAAGGAACGAATGAAACATATGAAACGAATGCTTTTTAAGAGCATAACTTTATTTCATTTCCTTTCATGGGCGGGGTGTGTAACAAAATTACAATTAACATGATTTACAAACTGCATAAATAAAACCTCAAATTATTAAATACAACGCCTCAAGACACAACATCAGTTTTGGCGGGAACTTCGGTGTTGGGACCACGAAAATAAAATGGAGATCTCTTGATAAGTATTTTGTGTGTGTCATATCATAACGAATTACATGACTTGATGCACTTCATTTGACATCCAGAAAAGCCTTCATAAATTTTAATAATTGTTATTTATTATGTTACACTAACGTTTCTGGGTGGTCAATCTGCCAAATGTGGTTTTAATAAATATTTCCCGTAATTAAGGGAAAATAGGTGCATAAAATTACCCAATATTTAAAAAAAATTGCTGATTATAATAGGTACTCCACATAAATCACCATTCATTCAATTTTAATCAGCCAATTTGAAAATATTTTTTTAGTAGGTATTTAAAAAAAAAATGAGCTCAAATCATTTTTAGCAGAAAGATATTAAAAGAAAGATATTAATATGCAACAAATAGGTACGACTTTTTGTAAAAAACCGGCAAAGTGCGAGTCGGACTCCCACACGGAGGGTTCCGTACCAAAAACCACAAAAAGTCTTATTTGTTACATGGGAGCCCCCCTTTTTCTTTTTATTTAACGTTAAGGAAAATCCTTTATGGATGCTATGCCAGACTCCTACCGACTAAAAACCCTACGTAACGCCCAACAGACTACGGTTGGGAGCCCCGGATAAGCCCTCGAAAGGATGTCCCTGTAAATGTCCATTTTGTTTATATTATATTTTTTTATGAAAATACACTGCTCGATATTCTGAGAGTATTTCAAGCGTCTACTGGTTGCCCTTATCACCTATTAACACTACTTAGTATAAAACAAGTATTGCACTGTGGTGGTTGTTAACCATAGAGCAACGCGCGCCTTAGACAGTTCGCGTTGCTCTATAGCACTATAGTGTTAACTATCCTGTTATGTAGATCCTCTACGGTAGGTACATTATATTTCCAAAAGAGTTTGTGATCTCTATGTTTAATTTCTTTTTCAGAATATTGATGACATTTGAATGCTGACATTATAAATATGATACGTCTCAACAGTCTCATGCACCGAGCGTGTAATTGAATTGTGTGTTTGTACGTAAATTGTTTATACTGAATAAAAATCTAAAATATGGGCTCATTGTTGACTATTTCCCATGAAATTGCTATCTTTGAAATATTACACCTACCTAAAGTAATCTGCTGAAAGCGTTGTTCACTCTTTAAAGAAAAATTATTTACGATGAAAGTCGAAAAATAAGTTAGTATGTCACCCGTATAATGTTTAATCATGGCGACAGGAAATTAATTTCAATCAGCAATATTTGACTTTGCTATACCTCCTAAAGTATTCATTTAATTTGCATGGTGTAAAGGGAAGAAATAATCTTGATTATATGTTTAAGCCAACTAACGTATTTAAATTGAGAAGGATACCTTATTACCTAATATATAAGATAAAATGGCGAAAAAACACGTTTGTTGTATGGGAGCCCCCCTTTAATATTATTATGTTTTTGTTTTTAGTATTTGTTGTTATAGCGGCAACAAAAACACATAATATGTGAAAATTTCAACTCTCTAGCTATCACCGTTCATGAGATACAGCCTCCTGACGGACAGACAGACAGACAGACAGACAGACAGACAGACGGACAGCGAAGTCTCATGAATAGGGTCCCGTTCTTTACCCTTTGGGTACGGAACCCTAAAAATGAGCTCAAATCATTTTTAGCAGAAAGATATTAGATCATAGGTGAAGCATGAAAATAGTCATTAATGTATGTGTGAGTGCATTACAAATAAATAGGCAACGTGTTCCTGGAACTTCCACGTAGTGTGTAATAGCGGAAATTGAACAAAATGTAAAAAACAATAATCGAAGAGCATAGATTTAATTTTTTTTAAATTTTTTAAAGAAGCATACGTTTGTAAGTAGGTACATACACCAGCACCTTTAGATGTCAAACGCTTCTTGCCGAATCCATCTATATAAACGCAGACAGTCGAAAACTTCATTGAATTTTACATTCGCGCTGTTGGCCTTGCCAAATTCTTAAGACCCTATTTAAAGATCCTCATATTGCAGACATTCATGAAAACCAGAGTAGGTTTCATTCATTCCCATATAGTAGATAAGATTGCATGTACCCCTCGATTAATATAATAATTTTGGAAATAAATCGATATTGTGTACAGTGTACACTAAATCATTAATCGGATACACATTATCGCAGCGCGCGAAAAAGTACACAAATCACACCTCACGAACGTTGATTTTTTCTTTTTATTTGAGCCACGCACAGGAACGCGTTCTTCCAGCCGGTATAGGTAATATAGCTAATGTTTTTTCTTTTTGGAATATTTAGTGTCTGCTGATGCAATTTAGGCTATTAAGATAATAATAATAATGTGATGCAACCATAGAAATAATAGCACTACCAAAAAAGTTTTCTATGGAAACAGATGCTAGGACCTCGCGAACTAAGTACTTAGTTAAGTCTTGTATATTTTTTAATTTTATTAATATTTGGAATAAATAAAAATTTATTTCAGAATACCGTTCACTCACTTGATATACTACTAGGTTTAATTAGCAATATTAAAATCATTTATAAAAATCTATCGTTAATTTCTAATGTGATTTTATAAGTTCGCGCTACGAAAGGGCAAAAAAATGTCTACCAAGTTCCAAAAAAATTTATAAACACTTGTTGCCACTATCCTACTAATATTATAAATGTGAAAGTTTGTGAAGATGTTTGGATGTTTGGATGTTTGTTACTCAATCACGCTCTAATGGTTGAATGGATCTGGCTGAAATTTGGTACAGGGATAGAGTATAGTCTGGAATAATACATAGGCTACTTTTTATCCCGGGAAAATGTTCCCACGGGAAGCGGGAACGGGAACCAAATTTCACGCGGGCGAAGCCGCGCGCATCAGCTAGTATTACATAAATAAAGGCCAACCTACACTACCGTATCCAGTAGTTAAATTTTTCACATTTACAAAACGACCACAGATCCTAAAAGACAAGTGTCAAGTTAAAAAGAAACAAAAGATATAACGTGGCAGGCGGAAAGTTTCGAAACTAGTTTGCATTTTCAATTTTAAGACGATTTAAGTTTTAAGTTCAGTTTAAGTCGTTAAAGATTCCATTCGGAAGGAGATTTTTACTTAAATGGTTTGGTGGAGGACTCGCGAAACAAATTGTTGAATTTGACAATAAAGTATTTCTATTTTTTGAAGGTTCGATTTAGGTAAGAATGTTTTTTACATAAAACAATGTTCCCGCTGCGTCTCTATACAGGATGAAATGACTATTTCCCATGAAATTGCTATCTTTGAAATATTACACCTACCTAAAGTAATCTGCTGAAAGCGTTGTTCACTCTTTAAAGAAAAATTATTTACGATGAAAGTCGAAAAATAAGTTAGTATGTCACCCGTATAATGTTTAATCATGGCGACAGGAAATTAATTTCAATCAGCAATATTTGACTTTGCTATACCTCCTAAAGTATTCATTTAATTTGCATGGTGTAAAGGGAAGAAATAATCTTGATTATATGTTTAAGCCAACTAACGTATTTAAATTGAGAAGGATACCTTATTACCTAATATATAAGATAAAATGGCGAAAAAACACGTTTGTTGTATGGGAGCCCCCCTTTAATATTATTATGTTTTTGTTTTTAGTATTTGTTGTTATAGCGGCAACAAAAACACATAATATGTGAAAATTTCAACTCTCTAGCTATCACTGTTCATGAGATATATATATACAGGATGAATTTTTCAAAAGGGATTGGATGGCCAACTCCGAAACTATAAGGAATAGCGAAAAATGCTCAAAGTACTTACTCCTTAAAACCTCATCATTAGATTTTTGAAAAACCAATAATCCTAGCTAGGAATCGAACCCATTGATTTTGAAAAAAATAACACCCCCTATATTATTACACCATACGTTAGTGTTGCTATTAAGGATCTTATTCTGGGAAGTAATGACATACGGCAAACTAAAGGAAAGTGCTCATCTTTAACTAAATACAATTTATTTTTCTTACGTTAACTGATTAATTGTTCAAATCGAAGACCATTGTTTTGAATACATAGCTGGATTCGAGATCTCAAGGATCATACTGCCTTCAATATTATTGATTCCGTTTAGAATATTCTCCAAAGAATCATTCTGAACATGATTTAAATCATGGAATAGTTAAGATCTATTCTGGGATTTCGAACGAAACACATAATGATACAAAATTTAGGTACATGAAATATGAATTCTATTAAAATTCCAAACTTTCCTTAAATTTGCCGTATATCATTACTTCGCAGAATTTGATCCTGATCAGCGACACTATCGTGTAGTGTAATAATAAAGGTTGTGTTTTTTTTTCAAAATCAATGGGTTCGATTCCCAGCTAGGATTATTGGTTTTTCAAAAATGTAATGATGAGGTTTTAAGTTTTATCAAAATCGGGCTCGTGACTCCTTTGAGCATTTTTAGTTATTACTTATAGTTTCGGATTTGGCCATTCAAGCCCTTTTCAAAAATTCATTCTGTATATCTATAAATTTGTATTTGAACTGAATATTCTATGTATAAACCTAAAAGATTTTTAATATTTTTTGACAAATCGATAGGTAGATTTTTTTCAAGGTCTGAACTTATTTATTACCTAGTGACTTTTAACAAATCTAAGACTATATTTTTTTAACTAGTTTAAAATCCGTCATAGATGATATGCCTTACTTTTTGTGACTGAAAGCCACACATTCCCTAATTCTGCCTACGGTCGAGAGCCAAGGTTAAGCTGTGGAAGGATGTCTCAGGATTACCGGCAGACCTTGGCTACTACTGCGGCCCCACCTAGGGGGTTAGGATACTTTTCCGAGTCTTTGGGGGTCGTTCAGGTGTTATCCCTGTTCTTGGGGCATGTGGCGTGACGAAACTTTCAAGTCGCGATATCGTCTTGGGCCTGCTGCTGTAAGGACGGTAAGCAGCCCCCCAGCCTCCGCCCGTCCATTGACCTCAGTGACTTGATACTCATTCCTTTTCTGTACGAATGCAAATGAAACATCTTCCTTTTTATTTTTTTTAATTCAGGCCAAGGTAACATATCAATACTGTTTGTTTAAATGCGAATTTTATTGCGCAAACGTTTAGAAATGATGCTTGTTAAACACAAAACTGCTACTCCACATGCAAGTGTCGCATGCAAGGAATGCGAGATGCCAATTAGCGCCGAAACGAATGGGACCGGTTTACCCTCGCTTTATGTACCTGTTGGATGTAACACGGTGTCTGTAAGCGATCATTATGCCTATTAACATGTATAAAAGGTGACAGACGCTGATCTATATCACCCTATTATAAAGGAAAACTAGACATTGTTATAAATACTGTGTAGAGCTCATTGCTCGTAGCCAATTATAAGCGAAGGTCTTACGGATTCAGTAAGATAAAAATATTTTGGCAAACTTAATCATGTGTTCTAAAAACAGCGTGAAAGGGGGAGGGGTCAGCTCGCTGTCTTAATAGAAGCAGGTCCATAACGGTGGTGTGATGTGTTAGTTTCACGCCCTCTTGCCCCAGAAAATAGCATAACGCCTGAACCAACCCACAACACGCTGTTTGCACCTGAATCCCTAGATTAGAGGCTGCGATGATGGTCTAAGTCAGAGTCGGGAGTCTTGGGGTTATATATTCCCTTGGGTGTACCCAGGACTTCCAGTTATATGCAGATTGAAGGACACCGTGTGGTTTTAGTCGGTAGGAGTCCAGTAAGCATTCATAAGGATTTCTAGACATAAAAAAACCTAATCAAGACACTTTTTACACAGTGGGCGAGACGTCGACGCCGAAGTTGCACTGGCTAAGCGAACACTCTCAAAAAACGTAAGTGTGGGAGGTCCACACTCCCGTTGCCGATTCCATTCTATTAGCGTGTAGAAAAGGACAGAGCGATCGAAGTCTGTGTCACAGTATAAATATATGTTGTTTAACCAGTATTGTAGCTCCCTACAAACGGACGAAGCGCAAGCTATACCTACGATTCTCGTTTTCGGCAGGCCTTATAGCACGCAAGCAGGCGATTGTGCCGAGTAGACGAATGGAAGGTGTGTCGTTTTTTAAATAGTAACCGCGCGTGTTTTATTTTCTAAAAATATTTAATATGACAACTAGTGTCTATTGTGCTTGTTTTGGTTGCATCAATTCGTCAATAACACACCCAGATATAACGTTTTGGAAACTCCGAAAGGTAAGACTGTATATTGATTTTACTTAAGTACTAATTGGTACTATACTACTAGTTGACTAAAGTTAAACAAAGTGATTGACACGAGTGAACTAGGTAGTTACATGAAGTAGGTATGTTTGTGTTTAAAACTAGACTTGTGCTTGCTCAGTCAGTGAACGGTGTGATCCAATATAGTACAATATCCAAAAAAAAAACTAGTTCAGAACTCTAGTACGTGTAGGAAGTACATTTAGTTCCGTTGTCAGTTCGTAGTTATTTAATTGAGAGCAATGATTTAGGTATGTTTCAAGAGTATTCATTTCTTTGTGGATGACCGATGTTACAGTACACTTAGCACCGTATGACTGCCTCTGTGGCGCGGTCGGTATTGATACCGCCTGCGGCGCTGGAGGTCGTGGGTTTGATTCCCACCCGAGACAAATATTAATATGACCCATAAATGTTTGTCTCAAGAGTCTGGTTGTTTCTATGTATAATATGTATGTATTTAAAAAGTATTAATATCCGTGGTCTGATACCCATAACACAAGCAGGTTATTCCTAGCTTACTTTAGGATCAGAGGGCCTAAAAAGGCAACATTGTATGTTTCATATTATAAAACGTAAAATGTTTGGTATGCTTTGTATATTCTGTATTTCAAATTCTATGAATATTATGTTTCATGTTATGAAACATACAATGTTGCCTTTTTAGGCCCGCTGATAGCGTTGTGTGAAATGTCCGTGAATAAAAAAAAAAGTAAAATTGACAGTATTTTTGTTACCTTTGATTTTTATTACACGCATAGAGACAAATATAAACTTCCATAGTTTAACACAACTTGACAATGTACGAAAAGTACTAGTGTACTAGAGACTGACTAGTACTTTCAAATCGAAAAATAGTTTTAATTTTGTAAATTAAAAATTTAACGCAATGATTATAAAGACTAGAATTCCGTGATTCTATCACTGACGAAACATGTGATGAGCCGATTATTATTGTCTACGCCGCTTACTCGTTTTTAAATTTCTACACCCGTCTCACTCAATCGATAGTAATAACGGGCGCTGCGTCGCCACGCCGCCGCCCCGCGCCGCCAGCCGTTGCGGGGATATTATATTATTACTCACAAAGTATTTTTTTGTTTAAATAAAAAAGGTTTAATATTACTCGAAATAAAAGCCGGTTGTCAGTAAAACAACAATCCTTAATACAAATTGAAGGCCTTGTGGGCGGATTGAAAAAAATCAACTGCATTAGGCTCACTATCTATTACGCGTACGTAAAACTATAAGGTAAAATGTGGGCGTATAGTATGCCTCTGCCTCCACCTTCAGGGATAAAGGCGTGACTATATGAATGTATGTATGTACATATTTACAATCGCAATACTAAATAGAAAGTCAAAGTAGGCACATATTATTAAAATGCTGTAGGTGGGCAGCCCTATCGCATGCTTACGTACCGCGCGGCTGTAGGCATTTATTTCTAAAATCCGGCCGAGTCAAACTACAGTATACAGTGTCTGTGTCGTGAACTCTGGAGTTGTGCCTTAGAGGGATAACCCGGGACTTTGGGCTCTAGGAGATGGTAGGGGATAGCATCTATGAGAAGTTCTACACAAAACAAAAAGATAATTTTAGACATGTTCCTTTATGTTGTAAATGTTATGCCCTAATAAATGAAATTATTGTAACTGGCAGCTGTAATTTTTGAATGACGTTTCGTTATTAGCTAAAATTTTTCTTAAATTTCTTTTTATTATTATTGGCAATGAATGGGATTTAATACTTGCATTGGATTGACATTATAAATTATAATGAATGAGTGTAACCTGTGTAACATTGCACATAAAATATGTTATTGAATGTAAATCGTTGAATGAGTAATTATTATAGCGGGATGTTCACTTTCTATTTTATTGTACAACATTGCATTGTACTGTGCTGGTTCCGATGACAAACGTTTTTGCTTCGAGCAATAATGATCTTTAATTATATAATTACAACCACTAAAATTGATAAATATGCTTTGTACTATATAATAATACATAACTTACTGGCTGTGTGTTAGATTACATGACATTACATCATATTTGTTTTAAACTTTCGGCACAACTTTCTATTATCCTACTGTAAAAACTTCAGAAATTGTTTTAGGTACCTACTTATTTAAAATTTGAAAAGCTCGCTTATTTATATGTTCTTGTGCCACACAGTTGTGGTAAAAAATTACTGACAAAATAAATGTTCATATTTGGGGCCCTAAGTCTTTTATAGCTTCAATCGAATCATCCTATGTCGGTTTTCTTTTTATACTGTGCTATGGCAGTCCACTGTTGGACGTAAGCCTCTTCCAATCTTCTGCAGATAGATAAGAACCGTATAATTATAGGGTAAAAAAGTATATAATAATATAAGTAATTTAATTAAACACAGCTTATGGCGTGTGTGAAGCTTATAGACATTAATAGTATTGTCGTATACTCAGGTTGTAACAGTCTATAACTCTATACTCTATAAATGTATATTAGTAGTAGTAGTAATTAGTAGTCTCGAGACTAAATAAACGCTTTCACCCTTTGGTACGGAACCCTAAAAAGTAAATATTTATTTAAACTTTAATTAATAACAGAGGTAATTGCAAAAAAATGTTCAAGATTGAGGACTCCCTTAATAAATCAGCAAATTTCAATCGAATAATCTGGTAACACAAAACAAAATGGCGGATACCGTGACAGCGTATAAAATGTCACCGGAGTCGTTTATTTAGCATTTGCATATTTTTGCCGCGTCCCTCGTGTGTTATTCGATATTCAAAATATTTCATGTCGGAGATTAAAGCTTTATATCAATATATTTTATTTTGAAGTGATTTGATTTGTAATAATTGGATGAACATTTTCTGAACTCGATTTTGCTGCTAAAGGTCTTCCCACACTATGGAAAATTATATGAATATCTAATCATAGAAAATATTTCATTACTGCAAATTAGAGAAGAGAAGCCTTAATCGAGTAGATAGGAGAAAGACGCGGGTAAGATAAAAAGTCAACCAGTTTTGATGAATTTAGTAAAACGACAGATTGGTCTCTTGTGAATAGATTGAAAGTGGGGAGAATAAAACAAGTGATAATGTCAGAATTAAGATAGCTTATGAAAAATATGATAATTCAACTCATCAGTGCGCGCGGCGCTATGTGTGCGTGCGCTAGTAATTATACAGCTTTAATTTGTGTGGCAGTGATGCGGCCGTCTTCACAGAGTACATTTTTATATTATGAGGTAGAGAGGTAACTCGACTTATTGACGACACCAGCGGTGCCAAGCAGTCTTTGCAGGAAACGCTCTGTGTGGCCGCGAAATAAACATCTTATTTATACAAATAGCATACAGCGCCATCTACCACGTTTGCAAGCAACTCTTACGTTATAATGAAACGAAATCAAATATCATGACAAGTCTCAATGTAACCGCAACGTTGAGATCCTGTGTAACTTGGTCACATTATAATTCATTACAAATAGTGTTCTTAGTGATAATACCATGGGTACAGTCATTAAAGAAAATGTCTAATTCTTCACGGAGAAAATGTTTAAGAAGTCAGGTAAATATTTTTATGTGTCAATTCGATGGAATTAATATTTGTTATCACTACTTACATAATTATAATAAAACAAAGTTCCCGCCGCGTCTGTCTGTTCACGATAAACTTAAAAACTATTGCATGGATTTTCATGCTGAGATCACCAATTATTCTTGAGAAAGGTTAACGTATATAATTTGTTGAGTTTTTTTGACATTGACTAAAATATAATGATATTAGTTGGAGATGTCGGAAAAAAATAAGGTGTCTGGGAGCTTTTAACGAAAACGCTGCCTAAACCCTTCGAGGCATAACAAAATAATGTATGGCAGAATTGTGTAACTTATAAAGGCCTACAGAAAAGTCATAAATATTAGAGCTCCAAATTCTAATGCAAAAAAAATAAATGCAGAGATGGTCGACGGAAAAAAACATTGCTTATACCTACTGCAAATATGACAAAAATTGAACTGTATGACTTGGTTTAAAAAATAAAAAAACCCATATCTATACATCTAAAAAAAACTGTTGAGGGTCGAGAGTAGATGGAAGATAATTAGAAAATTTTAATTGTAGAGCGTTCTCTAATCGATACTGAAGCTGAAAATGTAATTAGAAATTTTCATGTCTGTCTGTCTGTATCCTGATTACGAATTGATTTAAATGAAACTTGGTACAATCTGAGCTTATGATCCGAAGAAGGTTCTAGGATACTTTTGTTCCCGATATATTGCGCAGTTCCTTTGGGAGAGGGCAGGGCAGTTTCACACGCTTTTCGCACACCTTATGTGTCAGCTAGTTTGTTATAATATTAATGACATACTTCAGCCATATGGCTTAAAAGTTCTTCGGCTACCACCGTATCATCCTGAACTAAACCCAATAGAAAATGAATGGGGAATTTAAATAAATTATAATGCTTCGCATAAAATCGAACAAAATGTGACGGAAATAATGAAATTAATAAACGAACGTTTAAGTCAAATTGATGAAGAGATGTGGCTTTAAACTTGTCGACACGCCAAAGAAGAAGAATACTATCGACATTTTGATTGAATTTATAATTAACCTTGGAGAGAGCAGCGAATCCTAAAATTCCTCAATTTTATTCTTCAAACAGCGCATATTAATATGTATAACATACATTTCACCCATTGAGTTTTTATTTTAGTTAAACAAGTGTTTTTGTATTTTGTACTTCACTGTACCTCATGTCACGCACACGAAGTCGCTGTGTTTAGACGAGGCTTACCCACACATAGTGCCGTGCGCACAGATGAGTTGAACTTTATAATATGTTTATGGTGTACAATAAAGCATATTGTTTTGTATCGTAATTTACGCGGGTTAAGTAAGTAAAGCGCTCGTGGCCCGCGGACTGTGTTTTGTAAACGACCATTGCAGTAAGCAACATTTACTGTGGTCGGTCCTTGGATGGGTGACCGGACACAGATCATGGGACCACTTTGTAACATTTAGTTGAGCGTTTCCGTGCTTCAGAAACTTAAACTTCAAACTTCACGGTCGTTAAGCCAAGTTCAAGCCCTTTTTAGGCGGCTTGAAAAATTCCAACAGCAGGCATTCACAACCTGCACCTGTCCATTTCAACACGGCAATACGGCTCACCACCTATTACGTGGGACAACTTAAAAAAAAAGTGGTGGGCATAATATGCCTCTGCATACACCTTCAGGGATAAAGGCGTAACCATATGTATGTACCTACGTATGTATTAAAATATTTTTGCAGTAGTTTCTTGTAAATATTGCGTAGGACCTGTAATTCTGAGAACTTGGTTTCAAAAACAGATCGCCGTCGAAACAAATATTTGTACTAATTACATCGAGATAATTTTGAAAAGCAATTAGTATGCTGATTCTATCACAAATTAATTTTGAAAAGCAATTAGTATGCTGACTCAATCAGAAATTAATTTTGAAAAGCAATTAGTATGCTGACTCAATCAGAAATTAATTTTGAAAAGCAATTATTATGCTGACTCAATCACAAATTCAGTGTGAAAAAAATTTGGTCTCGAGCCAGGCTCGAAGCCTTTTGGCGCTGTTAGGGCTCCAAGGATGTCCAGTAGATTTGTCGTCGTTGGAGTGGAAGACAATAAAAGATTTGTGTGACGCAATCTTAGTTTACTGCTGTACTTGTTCACAGTTGTATAATTATTATTCCGTCTTTCCACTCCGACCAACTAAACCGACCAACCGTTGTTCGGAATGGAACTCAATATGGGACTTTATTCCTATCGGACCAACTGGTTGATGACAGATGTTAATTCATGCACACTAGTGGACGTCACGCGGTTTCACCCGCGTAGTTTCCGTTCCCGTGTGAATACGGGAATAAAATATAGCCCATGTTCACCGCAAGGAGTGTAGCTTCCCAACAGTGAAAGAATTTTTGAAATCGGCCCAAAAGTTCCGGAGCCTATTCGATGCAAACAAACAAACAATCAAATCTTTCCTCTTTATAATATTAGAATAGATTTACAGTGGTGTAAATTATTAGATTATTGCAATTACAATTAGTTAGTTTTAGGAGTCTCCACTTCGTAGCGAGCGGGAAAGTTGTGTGTAATTGACATGACAACAACTGTCAAATATGCCTTTTGGCAGTAACTTAATGCTAGGCTGTAACTTAAGGGGTATGGCCCCGTATGGCTAGTGAGTGGTGCAATACGCCACAGCCCTAAACGTGCCCACCGACACTACTTTCGACCTTCAAATACTTCTCAAATCAGAAGACGCAGGTCCGAGTCCTACTCGAGAAGGAAATTTATTCACTTTAATTTGCGAATTACATTGAGTTGAGTTCGGATATAATATTTGTGTATACTTACTTACAATCAAAGATTTTCAGAATATAATTTTCTTGTGCATAATATTCTGTATGATTTAAGTAATCGATTAACTAGATGCCATATATCACTAGCTTAATTTGGGCTAGATAGAGCTGTGTGTGTTTAGTTCATTAATGGTTAAAAAAAGTTTCTTGGTTAATCAGTAATTTAAACTGATCTTCTCCGAGACAAATCTTTGCAAGATAATTTATTCTTATAAAAACTTCCAGCAACAATATAGTATAAGGCCACTCGGATAAATGGTTATCCAGCTACAAAGTTGACCGGATATTCGATATCCTGTATCCGGAAAAATATCTATCCGTATCATCTGACTGGATAACACAGGTCTTGAATCTAGTACCGACTTCCAGCTCTCGCTTAGTTTTATCTAGTAAATAAACAAATTTGTATGAAAGTAACACTTGTATTTTTGAAGTAAAACTTCTTTAGGCGCGACTAGGCAGTAACTCAGATTTTTTTTCTGACGGTAGTAACGCTATTTGAATTTTAAATAGCTATTCAAAATTCGAATGAATGATATTAATAATTATAACATTTGAATTGCCGTCAATGGCAAAGAAGTTTTACTTCAATCGCGCGTAAAGGTTTCGAACACGCGCACACCTTCTTTTTGGGTTTCCGAAAACGCGACCTTATTACTTCGCTGGCTGTCTGTCTGTCTGTCACCAAGCTTACATCTCATGAACCGTGACAGCTAGAAATTTTCACAGATGATGCATTTCTACAAATACCTACAAAAAATTGAATTAAATAAATAAGGCCCCCTTCCTTATTTATTTCTATTTTTAGTATTTGTGGTGTGTAAATAGGTTCATTTATCTCAAAGACCAGTCAAGTGTGAGTCGGATTTGCACACAGAGAATTCCGGACCAAAAATATCGGCAAATAAAAATACTTATGTTTGTTGTATGAGTGCCCCCGTAATGTCCTCTTTTCTTCTAAATTTAGTATTTGTTGTTATAGCGGCAACAGAAATACATCATCTGTGAAAACTTCAGCTCTCTAGCTATCATGGTTCCTGAGATACAGTCTCGTGAGGGACAGAGAAACTAACAGACAGACAGACATACGGCGAAGTCTCATGAATGGGGTCCCGTTTTACCCTTTGGGTACCGAACCCTAAAATTAAAATGCAATCCACATTGAGTTTTTTCTAGTTTAAAAAAATAATCTAAGACCCCATACTGTTGGCCTTAGGGAAAACCGAGCCTGGGAAATCGTTCCCCAATCTAAGCGTGCGCTTAATGAAGCAGCCTCCCATCAGACATAACCGTCCTCGAACGCTCCGGACGCAAAGTGTGTATGTAAGTGCATAGTTCAAAAAAGGTGGGGGTTTTATTTTTTAACTGGGATGCAAATAGCTATACTGTGGGTGTTTTTAGGGTTCCGTAGCCAATGGCAAAAAACGGAACCCTTAGGCTACGTCCGCACAGGCAGGCGGCTTGCTTTGCGCCTAGAGCCTAGTGGCTTGCATCCTGGCTACTTGCTAGGATACACGGTGGCCGCACTGAAAGGTGGTTTGCGTAAGGGGTCGCTAGGTGCCTTGGTCATTTGCTTATCGGCACGTTGACAAGATGTCACTTTCAAAGATAGCTTAACGACTTAACGACTGCCATTTTACTGGCAACCGGTACCAACGGCTTAACGTGCCTTCCGAAACACGGAAAAGCTCGCAAATAAATGTCACAAAGTGGTCACGAGACGGTCACCCATCCATGACCGGCCACAATAACTGTGCTTACTACAGTGATCGTTTACAGACCACTGTAGTAGTAAAATCCGCGGGGTCACGAGCGCTTCATATTGGGTTCATGACAAAAATAAGTCACGGTCATGTCATGGGGAGTTTACTGGTTTGTATAAGCAATTGCGTAATTTAAAAAAACATACTTATCAGCCGAAGAACGACTAGTCGTTACATTGATGTAATTAAGTGAAACTCTAGATACATATTATTTCGATTTATGATACGATTAATATATCGTCCATTATTTTCTTCAAAAAAAAAATTAATAAAAAATTTAACCGAGTTCTAACAAATCCTAAAAAATATTTACTTTATTACAAAGTTATATGTATTTTGATTTATCAGATTTTATTGAACATTATATTGAAGTCGGCGCCAAGTAAACCCATAGGTTTAGGTAGGTATTATTAATGGCACAAAATCTGATAAATCAAAATACAAATTACTTTGTGCTCAGTAAATATTTTTCAGGATTTGTTTGAAGTCGGTTTAATTTTTTATTAAAAATTTTTTTTCAACATTTTAAGTGACGGGTGGGCCGAAAAATATCTATATAGGTGTAAAGTTCTCATTAATACAAATCAATCAAGCCCAAACACAAGGTAACTGCTGTAAATCGTTAAGAAATTCCATCAACTGTCTTTCGGTTCTATCATCAGATCGACTCCAGACCTTCATTGAATTGTAGTACATTAAGGCACTTATTTAAAAAGTTAACAAATGCATTAGTTGTCCCTACAATTTTCGGAGGTTGCCCTCGATTTCTCCTGGATCCCATCATCAGATCCTGACCTGGTGAAAGTGGGACCACCTCGGAAATAAACCCTATTCACAAAAAGAAAAAAAACACCGTCTATATTTGACGGAAATATCGGTAAACATACATAAAAAAAACATACAGACGAATTGAGAACCTCCTCCTTTTTTGAAGTCGGTTAAAAATGCCTCGCGCCTGGCGACAAAAAACCAACATGTTTGTTTACTTGGATACACGCTAAGCTACTAGCTAGCTAGGCGCCAAGCGCGCAGTGCGGCCGGTCGGGAACATTCAGGTATGTTCGTTTTACTAAGCGACTCGCTAGGTGACTCGCTAGTCTCTAGGCGCCAAGCAAGCCGCCTGATTGTGCGGACGTAACCTTAGGGCGCCTTCAAATCAGAGGCGTGAAGAAGCGCTGTGGTGCGCTAGACGCGCTACCACTAGTTTTCATACAGTTTTTAGAAGCGCAGTTGCAGCGCCACTAACGTGCCACACGCACGGCATTTCAGTTTAGGGAAGGGACATTAGTAAATATACTCTGATTTCAAATTTTTGTTTCTATAATTACATGACTTTGACAAAAAAATCTTAAAATAATATTATTTCTTCAATAATAAGTCTTAGCCCTCGTCCTGTAAGCCCCAGTCCAGTACAACCCTATTTAAAAGTCAGTCTTGCTCCACAAAAGAGGTATTTGGTAATATTAACTATTATTAATTAAACAAGATAAAGATGGAAAAAATTAACAAGAGTAATGCTTCTTCATCAGAATGCATTTATAACAAACGTAACTAACGAATATCACTAGAATTTACTGAAGCACCACTGACGCGCGTCTACTGCGCCACAAACGCGCCACTGCTGCACAGTAGTGCTTTTTGAGTGGCGCGACTGAAGCGCTTCTTCAAGCTTCTAATTTGAAGACGCCCTTATAGATTCGTCATACATTGCCTTAAAAACTTCCAACGAGAATTGGTTTGAACGAGATCTAGTCAGTAGTTTTTTTTTAAAACGTCATAAACCGGAATTTTCGCCTAGAAAAATCACTACCACAGCGAACGTGTTAAAACATCAATCAAAGTAACAACGAACTACAAGAACTTTTATTTTATGGTACTTGCTGCTACGGAACCCTTCATGGGCGAGTCCGACTCGCACTTGGCCAGTTTTTATTTTGTGTGGATATCCCTCTTCGATGTTATGCCGGACTCTTACCGACTAAAACCACAGGTGCCTTACCACTGCCTACGATCGGGAGCCCCATGTACCTAAGTGGCCAGATGTTTCATTTTCGTGACTTATGTTTCATCGCCATAGTATGATTAGGCATTAATAACATCTTTACCTGTTAATAAAGGTAAACATTGCAGTACCAAACCTTTGAAAAAACGCGTTTTTTTTTATTATAAAACTTAAGGTAAAGATATCCACGGAAACGAAGATTTTAATGGACCTGTCGTAACTTACCCAGTAGGTAAATATCATGTCCTGCCAGAAACCCTGGGGTTTTACGGGTTGTAAAGACGGAACTCTTACGAGAAGTCCTGGGACCTGGCGCTAGATGGATAGTTAGGTAGGTACTAGAGATAGTATTTTGCGTGCAACTGGCGCTTCCCGAAGAGAAAAATTTTGAGCTTTTCGTAAAAAATATTCTCATTATTTTATCAACTACAACGATAATCAACAGTAAGATGTGAATTATTTTTATTACAAAACCTTAATTTGTAGGTAGGTATGCAAATGTCTTCGCTTTCTCAAAAAGAAAGATATGATTAACTACAGAATAAAAATAAGTACAATTCCATTTTAACATAATAATATTCAAGTCGTTCCAAAAGTCGAAATGAATTTATCATAAATCGTTCTTGAATGTGAACGACTGAATGAACGAAAGAACTTATATTGTAGGTCACGTTCGATGTTCGAAATCTTTGGGTTCCTTACGTAAAGGGATCATTGGAACTTTTACATTCGTGGACCGTGAACGTGGTGCCCTAAGGAGCACCCATAAAACTGCAACCAGCCTCTTTAATAAATTTGAAAATCGTTCGCGTGTCTTCTAAAGACTTTATTAATCAAGTCTGTGGACATACAAGCTACTCAAGCTAGGACATTGCCTATAGGTATTTTGGGGTTCCGTACCTGAAGGTAAAACGATAAAAAAAACAAAGAAAATAATAATAATATAGGGTTCTCCAAACAACAAATTTTTGTTTTTTCTTGGCCTTGCCGGTTCATTTATTCGTGGTAGAATTCATTCAGGCACTTCCCTTTCCCTGCTAACTGCCTTCCTTGAATGGCCCGATTCAGCACATAACAGAGATAACATCATTGTGTCCCGGAGGAGAGCATCTTCTAGAGAAACCTTTGTCAGAACCATCTTCGTCGTCACCTCCTCCTTTTTTACATACGAAAATTCGTACAATTGTTATGTCGGCGTGAATTCAACTAAACCACAGGGACACGCGTCGCCTCTGAAGCATATCCCCCGGGGTCCTGGCAGATTATTGTTACCACCGTGCCTTCACCTTTAAGTTCGGGTTTGATCCCGCTTCTCGAGTTTTTTGGGTACTACCCCGCTTCTTTGGTAGGAAACCCAATCAGTTTATTAATAGTTAGGTACTTACTTTGAATAATATGTGTAAAATCTATCTTACAATCCCGGGTGAAGAGGCACATCACAGGGGCCGCCAACTTGAGGTCCACTGTCAGAAGTCTTATTACGAACTGTGAGAGTGGCCCCCAATCGCTAGATTCACCACGGCTTTCCATAAGGCTGGCGACGGCAACTTGGCGAGCTAAATAAAAAAAAAACAATTTCGATAATTTCTAAAACGACATTAAACAAAATTAAAATCAAACCATTAAATCACAGACATCCAGCCAACAACCAGATAAATCTTTCATCTTCCTGACTGTATGTTAGGATCGCTTTCCTGTATCTCATAAACCGGTCTGCGATTAGTCGCACCCCGGCCGACTATTAGTCGCTCGTTTAAATTAGTTACGGCAGTAAGCCGTATTGCGCCTGCGCATATATTGCGTGGGAGACTGCAAATTGTGCAAAAATATTGCTATTATTGTGTATTAATGTTTGATATTGATATACCTACGTGTTTTGATTAAATGAAATCTAAATATATATAACTCAAAGGTGACTGACTGACTGACATAGTGATCTCTCAACGCACAGCCCAAACCACTGGACGGATCGGGCTGAAATTTGGCATGTAGGTAGATGTTATGACGTAAGCATCCGCTAAGAAAGGATTTTGATAAAATCTACCTCCAAGGGTATAAAATACGGGAAGCGGGAACGGGAACCAATTTTACGCGGGCGAAACTGCGGGTATCAGCTAGTTGATAATAAACGTGAAAAGACCTAAAATCACTGGATATGTGATTCGATCGATCTGATGATGGAGCCGAAGACAGCCGTAGTAATTCGAAAAAAAGGTCGATTATGGGGTCTACCATACAATTAGCGTGATTTTTGCGCTGTCATTTAGTACGGAACCCTCTGTGCGCAGGTCCAACTCGGGGCTGACGGCTTAACGGATTTAGCTGAAATTAGGTGCAAGGTATAGTCTGAAATAACTGTACTACTTATGCCTTTTTAGGCCTTAAGGCCGGCTTGAAAATTCACAAACAGCATTCTGTCACAACCTACGATTGTCCATTTCAACACAGCAATACGGCTGACCTATAACGTGGGACAAATTCTAAAAAGTTGAAATCTGACCTTAAAATATGCCTCCTCCTACCCCTCCGGGGATAAAGGGGTGACCATAATATGTATACCTCTTTATTATTATACCCGGAATGAGTTCCGGGTTGCAGGAAGGGGTTCAAAATTCACGTAGGTAAGTAGGGGAGAGTTGGATAATACCGCGCGGTCGATAATACCGCGCCTCAGTGCAACTAAATATCTACCCACAGAAAGTTACAGCTATTTCCATTGCGGGATTGCCCTTGCAACTAAAAAAACCCCTCCCCGCACGACAGTGGCCCACGATCAGTGAAACGATCGGTACGTGGGCAGAGAGCTTTCGCGCGTATTTCTTATAATTTCTTGGTGACAGGCGAATCTAGGTATGTACTTCTTTCTGTTGGCTAAATTTTGTTTGAGTTATGTATTTTGTAGCGTTATTTGCTGTTACTTAAAGTGGATATAAGTTTTATGGTGAACGTTTTGATTGTAAAATTCTGTTGTGGCGGTAAAACAAAATGGCGTAGGCTGACAATGCCGCGCCTAGGGCGCGGTATTATCAAACGTATATTTTCTTCTTTCACAGATGTCTGAAAGTGCACCAAAAAGAAAAAAGGGGTCTTGGGACCCACTTCAAATGAAAGCTGTAAATAGTGGGAGGAAAATAAAGGAAGTAGCGAGATCTTTTATACTTCCAGAATCTTCAATAAGAGATAGATTAAAAAAAGGAGGGTACTATGACCCTCGTCTTAGCCGAAAGGCAACATTTTCAAAAGCAGATGATAAGGAGTGAGACTTCTGTTAAGATAAATATAAGCACTTTACCTCGCAATGCACAATGGCTGTGATTTATGTCCAAATAAATGTTGATTGACTTATTTATGGCCTATTATTTTTAACGCACGGTATTATTGGGTTATTGTACATTCGTCACAAAGTAAATTCGTCATATTTTGAAAAATCCATACATTGAAAGTAAATTCGTCACATGTATAAAAAATATGTGTAAATCCGTCACATGTACATGAGGGTTATTGTATAATTGTCACAAATCCTCATTTCACGTATTTAGTAGCAATAGCAACCGAATGTTTTGATTTTTAGCTACCTATAGCTCGACGGAACCCCACTTAGCGGGGCTCCTACTTCTGCATGGTTTATAAAAAAAACCACGAAGACTAAGACGGGAGCTCCGCTTCGCTTCGCTCCCGCCTTAGTCTTCTAACCTAACCCATCCAAGTCGGATTGCTCTGAGTTATATTAAATGTTACTTAGCGTATTATTTAGCGTATTATAGTAAAATCCCTATGCGGGTTATCAAAAATCGTGTTGAGACCAACTGATAAAGTTGGTTAAATTTGCTAAGTGTTTGCTATCGGTGTGGATAAAAGCTATGTGACGAATTTACAATAAACAAAATGAAAATTTATTAAATAAATGAGAATTGTGACAAATTTACACATTCTTTTTTTCGTGACGAATTTACTTTGTGACGAATGTACAACAACCGGTATTATTAAACCAGTTAGATAATACCGCGCTTTCACAAATTTTGATTTTCTTCTTTTATTTTCATGTAGGTGTTGTAAAAAGTAAAAATAGTTTTTAAATGTGATTGCTAAGTAACCTGTATTAATAAATATCTAGCTGAAGTTGATCTGATCTTCGCTAGTAAAAAAATATACCTATATTCTCTTAAGGGCGCGGCATTATCCAACCCTCCCCTAGTTCAAAAAAATCTGTTTGGTCTTTTTGAGAACGACTTTTTACCGACTTTTTTCTTATTTTCCACTAGCGGACGTCACGCAGTTTCACCCGCGTAGTTCCCGTTCCCGTGGGAATACGGGAATAAAATATAGTCTTTGTTCACCGCAAAGAGTGTAGCTTTCCAACAGTGAAATAATTTTTCTAATCAATCCAGTAGTTCCGGAGCCTATTCGTTACAAACTAGAGATGGGCCGAGTGACACTTTTGCCGAGTAACGAGTACCGAGTTTTACTCGGTTCAATTTTTTTTCAACCGAGTACTCGGCCGAGTAAAGGTCAAAGCCCACTATAACGACTCCACTCCCACCCGGCAAAAACAATATAATTCAAATATAGGCTTTAAATATTGCTCTTTAGATATATTTTACATTGCCATCATCAATTAGCAGACAGCTCGCTGTCAGCGAGCTTACCGCCGTCAGACTGCTCGGGAGTAGACGCCTCGCTGGCCGTGCGTTGTAGACGAGCGGTCGGCGCGGTGCCCGCGCGGCCACTGCTAGCAGTCGCCTCACCAGCTCGCTACTACGAGTTGCTTTAATGGAAACCGATCGCGAACTGTGTCTATTGCGAAAAGCGAGAGCGGTCGGCGGGTGGACAGCTGGCCGTCTGCTAGCTGTCGCCGCGTGGACTGCTGGGTGCGGGCTAGCTGTCGCCGCGTAGACTGCGAGCAGTAGCCTTCTTTTAGGGCAGTATTGGGTGGGAGCGGTGTTGGAGCGGGGTGGTTATAGTGTGCTATGACCTTAACTCGGTTCAATCAAATTCCCGTTTCGGGCCTGAAAACAAGTACAAACAGGTTCACGCGGCACGAGCGGCCAACTCGCGTTGATACACCCCTCACCCCGCCTGCGCCTTTCATCTATCAGTCGCTTGCTAGTTTACAAACAAATAGGCATGTAATTAGTATTAAATACTTTTTGATTAACCCTGTTGTATTAATTATCAACCAATCAAATAACTCAGCTTATAGCAGCCCACTGCTGGACGTAGGCCTCTCCCAGTTCACGCCACAGTACACAGTCCTGTGCCTTTCGCATCCAGTCCCGGCATGCGACCTTCACCAGGTCGTCGGTCCATCTGGCGCGTGGACGTCCTACCCTACGTTTATAGATGTGGCCAGCCCACTGCCACTTTAATGTGCTTATTCTGCGAGCTATGTCTACCACTCCGGTTCTCCGCCGAATAACTTCATTTCGGAGTTTATCCCTCAGAGATACTCCAAGCATGGCTCGTTCCATAGCTCACTGTGCAATTTTGAGGGCATGGACTAGCCCTACCGTAAGTATACAGTGCCGTAAGTGTCCACGTCTCGGCACCATATGTCATAACTGGTAGTACGCTCTGATTGTAAACTTTCGTCTTCAGACACTGCGTTATAGGCGAATTGAAAACGCGACGTAGCTTGCTGAAGGCTGCCCAGCCCAAAGGGATCCTTCTAGCGATTTCCTTGTCCAGGTGCAATATTTTAATTATATCCACCTTAATATATTGCTTTACTTAAACCGAGTATACTCGGCATTAAAACCGAGTTATTCGGCCGAGTACGAGTATCAAAAAACCCGCCGAGTGCGCCGAGTACCGAGTATCAACCGAGTACTCGGCCCATCTCTATTACAAACAAACAAACAAAAAAACAAATCTTTCCTCTTTATAATATTAGTATAGATGGGTATCTTTTTTCCATGAGGATTTCATACGTTGAAAAGTAATCGTTTATAGAATACTGAGCTATCGGAAATACAAGCGCTAAATTATCAATACAAAAAATCCGGCCAAGTGCGAGTCGTACTCGCGCACAGAGGGTATCGTACCTAAAAACGGTAAAAAATAACGTTTGCTGTATGAGAGCCCACCTTAATCCCTCCATTTTTCTAATTTCCGTAATTGTTGTTATAGAGGCAACCGAAATACATCACCTGTGAAACTTTAAGCTCTCTAAATAGCCGCCGACGTGTCTTCGCCGAGGACTATCGGCCTCCATGACCGGGGGCCTAAAGACGGGAGAGCGATTAATCGGTCTTAAAAGGTGAAGTCCTTCTGGTGGGCCGTATGCTTGTCTGCCACCTTGGTGGTATAAAAAAAAAAATTAACTGACGATAGTTGAACGTGACAACTCAGCCTTAAATGTAACGCCTCAGAGCGAGGTAACGCCGCATACGTCATATATTTTCGTGCGTGCAGCCAGCTCCAACAAATTATAAGACGTTGTCACGTCAAAAATCGGTTGTCTGTAAAGTCGGTTTACTGACGATAGTTGAACGTGACAACTCAGCCTTAAATGGAACGGCTCAGAGCGAGGTAACGTCGCATACGTCATGTTTTTTCGTGCGTGCAGCCGGCTCCATCGAATTTTAAGACGTTGTCACGTCAAAAAAAAGAACCACGTACAGAATTCTTGAAGGAATTATGTTCAATAATATAAAGTCTTGTGTCCCCAAAACGAACTTATATAAAACTAGTTATTCCGCGCGGCTTCGTCCACGTAGCAGTCGTTATCGTGTAAAATCATTACCCCCTTTTTGCGTAGTCAGTTAAAAAGTAGCCTATATCCTTTTCAGGGACTCAAACCATTTCTATATGGAGGGAAACTAAATCGCTTCAGCGGTTTAGGCCTGAAAGCGTAACAGACAGACAGACAAGAGTTACTTTCGCATAAATAATATTAGTAGAGATGTAGAGATATGAAACTTTTTACCGAAGAACGTTCCATTACCAAACTACAATTTCAAACTGTCAAAGACCATTCCAATTTCAAATAAATCAATCGGGTTCAATCGGATTCCACCGAACGATATTATGACGATATTGTCCGTTCTTATTCCACTGTTCGCCGTTTCTCCGCAATTCTAGCCAGTTTACGGCAACGTGGTCGCCATAGCTCGCTTTAATGGTTCTTAATGACCGTTTAAGACGTTGCCCAAGAGCCTCACTTGTTTTATAGTTGTAATTAAACCGCTCTGATCTATAGATCTCGTAGATCCTGGTGTGAATGTCGGTGTGAGTGAATTGATTTTTTTATTGTGCAAAGTGTTGTACCTACAGCTTGTTTTAAAAAGTTAATTATTTAAAAAAGGAACCTTCTCGAGGCTTTGACTAAGTAATAGTATATACGGTCCCACGTCATACATTACAAACTCAAAAAGTGGGACTAGTTCACACACAATAATATTGCAGCAACGACACGACATGCTCACATACTTTCTTTTTTCGAAATTCATTTCAAGTCATTCATTTCAACTCGAAATATTAATTTTATGAATTTCTCGTAAATGTTATACTTAAATCACAGTACCTATAAATATTCAAAAGCCTTTGTATTTTGATCAACATCATAATTAAGTTGCTATTTTGGTTTTTGTAGAAACATTAAAACTTACAAAAAAAATCAGTAAATAAATCAGAAAATGAAATCCACCCCTTACGTAAGTTTGTTGAATGTATTTCTTATAGGTACATAGCAGCTGTGTCCTGGGACATCCTTCCGAGGGCTTACCCGGAGCTCCCAACCATAGGCTGTTGGGCGTTACGTGAGGTTTTTTAGTCAGTAGGAGTTCGGCATAGCATCCATGAGGATATTCCCTCACGTTAAAAAAAAAGGTACTTAACTGTTCCCCGCGGCTTCGTCCGCATAGAAGTCCGTGAAAATTATGTTATAATGCCAATTTGTTTGCTCTCTGCTTAGCCCCTAGGATATGTAGCGTGATATTATATAGCCTATTTGAAGACCCTACCCCTAGTTAATATTTGTGCAAAATTTAAATCAAATCTATTGAGTACTTTTCGAGATCCTTCCGGACAAAGCAAAGCAAACAGACAAACAGACAAACCGACAAACAGACAATAATTTTTCTAACTATATTTTCGGCTTCGGTAGGTATCATAAGTTGATCACCCTACGAGTATTTGTTTCTTAATATTTCCAATGTACAGTTTTGACTTTTCTATCATTTTTAACCCCCGACGGAAACCCGGACGGGGTGTTATAAGTTTAACGTGTGTGTGGACATGTGTGTGTGTGTGTGTGTGTGTGTGTGTGTGTGTGTGTGTGTGTGTGTGTGTGTGTGTTTGTAAGTCTGTCTGTGGCATTGTAGCTCCCAAACGGGTGAACCGATTTAAATTCTGTTTTTTTTGTTTGAAAGATGGGTTAGGGAGAGTGTTCATAGCTATGTTTTATAAAAATCGGTTAAGCCATTTCAAAGATATGAGGGGTGAAAGTGGTGATGAAAAATTGAATGTGTTCAAATATACCCGTGTTGGGTATCAAATGAAAGGTCATAACTTATACATCACGATACCGCAATTTTTATGAAAATCGGTTAAGCCATTCGAAAGATATGAGGAGTGGAATGTATTTCTAATTCTGTAACCACACTCCGCGCAATTCGCATTAGCTCTGAATAATTTTTGATAGACTATACGTATGTTGATATGAAAAACCCCCTATAAAATCCCTATAAAAAGCATGAAATGAAAAATTAAATTAAAAATTTAAAAAACCCCCGACTCACAAAAAAAGAACAATAAAAAAACCTGTAAAAAGTAAATAAATAACTATTATATTATGACCTATCTACCCTAAGTATTGAACTTTTATTATTATTGGTAGCTATATTATTTAGGTATTCATATTTTTAACTAACAGTTTGTCTCGTCGGGGACCGCTCACCTAAAAATAACCTAATCGTACGTCTGTCTCTGATTAGGCATAGAGCGGTCCCCCCGACGAGAGTGAGTCGGGGGTTTTTAAATGTTTAATTCATTTTTTTATGAAAATGTAAAGTTTTAAATATGACAATGGGTATCAAAAAGGATCCCATTCAAAAAATTATAATAATATATATTAAATTGGTGACCCCGACGGGAAATTCTTCAAGTCTTCGTTAATAACAAACATCTTTAAGTTCAATAGCATGTAACGAAACCATAGCGCGATTCAGGAAATAAATATACGGCTGCCATCTATCGAAGACGTTGGTAACTTTAATTTTTAAAGCAAAAACAGTACAATAATTGCTTATTAAAACGTGATTAGGATCGGTAGCGTGAGTGTGAGTGCATTTAGTAGAATAAAATATCGGCCAAGTGCGAGTCGGACTCGTACACGGAGGGTTTCGTCCCAAAAAAATACCAAAAATCACGTTTGTTGTATTTGAACCCGCTTTAAACCTAGAGTGGTCGCGCGGATTACATAATAATCCCCTAGTAAAAATTAAAAAAATCTTTAAAACAGTAAGAATTGGGCTGATGTGCTTTTAGATATTTTTAACCGACTTCCAAAAAAGGAGGAGGTTCTCAATTCGTCTGTATTTTTTTTTTGAAATGTTTGTTACCGGCAAATCGCTTGAACGAGTTAACCGATTTTGATGATTCTTTTTTATTTGAAAGCTGGTGCTTCCCATGTGGTCCCATATACAAGAAGTCAGAATCGGATGGTGGGATCCTGGAGAAATCGAAGAAAACCCTCGAATCGAGGGATTCCTTAACGATTTACAGCAGGTACCTTGTGTTTGGGCTTGATTAATTTGTATTGGGGAGAACAATATCCCTAGACAAATATATTTTCAGTCTACCCCGTCACTAAAAATAATGAAAAAAAAAATTGTTTAACAAAAAAAACCGACTTCAAACAAAAACTAAAAAATGAAAAATAAATTAACTTAGCACAAAGTAATAGGTAAGTATATTTAGATTTATCAGATATTATTGAATGTAATTAATGAAGTCGGTGCCAATATTTCTATGAGAGATTAATAATACCTACCTAAACCCATAAGTTTTACTTGGCACTGATTTCAGTATTGCATTCAATAATATCTGATAAATCTAAATATACTTACCTATTACTTTGTGCTAAGTTAATTTATTTTTCATTTTTAGTTTTTGTTTGAAGTCGGTTTTTTTTGTTAAAAATTTTTCAAATGAGTTATCGGGGGACTCACTTTGGGCAGCACAAGTGCCAGTCTCGTGCGGATGTGTTACAATACCTTGTCAAAGTTTCCTGGACTTGTAATCCGCGCGACTAAATACTTATGTATTTTTCAACTATATTTCGGATTTCAGGATGTCTGGTACATAATTCTCTGCTGGCGGAAAGTTTAAAAGATGCCAGATTAAATGAAAGACCAGTTTGTTGGATAGATTTGGAAAACGCCTTTGGCTCAGTACAACATGAGCTTATTATATTGTTTGCATTAAAATGGTACGTATAAGTTTCCGTCAAAGTTACATAGCGCTAGCGCGAGTTTTTAACTACGTTTCCGCTATTTAAAATTCAAATAGGTAGTAAGCGTTACTTTCGTAAGTTTTTTTATAAGGTAATACCTATTATACCTTGAATGTACCTACTCAACGAAATTAAAACCTTAACTTTTTTTAAACGAATAAAAGCTAGTGAGTTGGTAAGTAGAAAAAAAATACATCTTTACTTGAATGCTACAACTTGAAAAGGATATCTAGATAGATATTCATTAGCAGTAGTTATAAATAAAGTTAAGCTACGTCCAGATAGGAGCTAACAGAATACAAGATACCACTTTACCTGTTGTATTCCTGCCGAGCCTCCCATTAAATAGGGTCCGAGTATCCGCTAATTATACGCCTTTGCGCTAAACGCACTAAAACGTAATGAAACTGTATTTTATTTTTTAAAATACAACTTAAAGTGCCTACATTTTAATGCAATGACTTAAAAGGAACGTCCAATTGTTTTTTTTAATAATAACAATTAAAAAGTAGTGAATTATGTATGTGTTTTTGAAGTACCTAATATAAAACTTCTTTTAACTGTGACTCAGATTTTTGAAGTATAACTTCTTTACGCGACCTAGGGAGAAACTCAGATTTTTTTTTCTAATGGAAGTAACGCTATTTGAATTTTGAATAGCGGAAACCATGAATGATATTAATATAACATTTGATGTCGTCAATGGCAAAGAAGTTTTACTTCAATCGCGCGTAGAGGTTACACGCACATTCTTTTTTATATGATGGAATTTTGTGTTAAGTATGAAACAATACTTTCATTTCCACCCTTTATAAACCAATCCTGCTTTACAAAACCTCACACAGAATTTAACGGTAGGTTTACACGGAAGTTAAGTAAAATAAAAATAAAATAAAATAAAATTTATTCCCTTTGAAATTTTTAAAAAAATTATTTAAGTTTGTCAAAATTTTTGTGACTCTACCGGGGGTTCGGAAATGCTACAGACTGAGAAGAACACCCCAAGAAACTCAGTCCGGTCCCTCTTTTCATCTTAGTATCTAATACAGTTTTTTTTTTAATGTAGAAAGGAGCAATTCGTGTCACTGCCAGGCAGCCTTGTCTTCTAGAAAGTCTTTAATGCTATAATAAGCTTTCTGGCACAATTTAAGTTTTATTAGTTTTTTAAATTTATTAAGTGACAAACCTGTTACGGCTGTCGGCAATGTATTGTACATTCGAATACAATTGCCCGCAAAAGAATTGCTTATTTTATTAAGCCTAAATCTAGGTACAGCCAATTTATTCTTATTTCTTAAGTTTAGGTTATGGATATCACTATTTTTAATAAATTTACTATTATTTTTACGAGTATATAATAAGTTTTCATATATGTACTGTGAATACACAGGAAGGATGTTGATATCCTTAAACTTTTCTCTTAATGACTCCCGAAACCCCATACGATAGATAGCCCGGACAGCCCTTTTCTGCAACACAAAGATACATTCGATGTCGGCAGCGTTACCCCATAATAGTATGCCATAGGTCATGACACTGTGGAAATAGCTAAAGTAGACAAGACGCGCTGTTCTAATGTCTGTCAGTTGTCGGATCTTTTTAACGGCATAGGCTGCAGAGCTCAGTCTGCCCGAGACTTTCTCGATACTAGGCCCCCACTGCAAGTTGGAGTCTAACTTTATGCCCAGAAAGACAGTTTCATCGACCAATTCTATTTGATCATCCCTAATCCTAATACAGGTGTTAACGAGCCTAACATTTGGCAAGGTGAATCTAATACATTTTGTTTTAGTTTCATTTAACAATAAATTATTAGCGTTAAACCAGTGGACTACCCTAGAGAGGGCATTGTTTACTTCGTCAAGATTGCGTTGTCCACGTTCAACTTTAAATATTAAAGATGTGTCATCAGCAAACAAAACTACCTCGTGATCGTCTCTTATAAGGTGAGGGAGATCATTTATGTACACTAAAAATAGAAAAGGTCCCAGAATTGAGCCCTGAGGCACCCCCATTGTTACAGCAGACCCATGTGACTGTTTACCATTTATAACTACTCTCTGTACTCTATCTCTTAGGTAAGAACTAATTAAGAGCCTACCTGATGCCAAATTGTTGAAAGAAGGTAGAAGATATACATTTTAGCGTGCAAGACAGAGAGAGATGCGATCGGGTTTTGTGCGTTTTTAACGAAATAAATTAATTATAAAAAACCTACAACCAATATTAAAAAACTGCTCTAGTGCAAATGAAGATTTTGCTATTGTCTTTCTTATAAATATTTTATATTATAAAAACAACTTAAAACTTATGAGATCTAGGTTAAAATTTCAAGAAATCGAGGTATTTTCAACAGAAAAATCTATCGAGGATTTTATCAGCAATCGTGTTTTTAGCCTAGTGCGTTTTTAGTTTATGAACTGAAATTGTCTGTGTTAAAATTTTAATTCATTAGACCTCACGAGTCCTGAGATCTAGATCAAGGTAATAGTCTATTTGGCGTCATACAGACTCTTAAATCCAAGGCCGTCCCCTGGATCCCATAATGATCAAGTTTTTGAATTAAAGTCTGATGCTGGACGCAATCAAAGGCCTTAGATAAGTCGCAGAATACACCATAAGCATCATACGACTCCTCCCAGGCCTCATATATACACTCTAATAATTTGATTCCAGCATCCGTGGTAGACCGACCGCGCGAGAAACCGAATTGTTTAGTATGGAATAGTTTATTTGTATTAAAATGATTTTGCATTTGATTAAGCATTACCTTTTCAAAGATTTTACTAAACGTTCAGCAGCATTTGCGGTACAAAAGATTAGGCATTTGACTGATGTAGATACAGCTAGAATAGTTTATTTCAGTTGCTTCCACAGTGTTATGTCTTACGGTATTCTACTGTGGGGTAATGCCGCAGATATAAATTCAATTTTTGTTTTACAAAAACGAGCCGTAAGAGCCATATATAGATTAGGTCCAAGGGTCTCTCTGCGCGAAAAATTCAAAGAGGTCAATATTCTGACTGTAGCATCACAATATACTTTTGAAAATCTTATGTATGTGCAAAAGAATCTATCTAGTTTCGTTAAGTTAAGCGATATACACAGTGTAAATACTCGACATAAAGATAACCTTGCTTGTCATCAGTGTAGACTGAAAAAAGTCAGTAATTCCTTCCTGGGTAACTGTATACGTTTTTACAACAGGCTTCCAAATGAAATAAAAAGTATGCCCTTAAATAAGTTTAAAAAGTGTATAAAAAGTAAATTGTACCGCAGGGGCTACTATTCAGTTGACGATTATTTGCTTGACAGGGAAGCCTGGAAATGATCTGCTTGCTCTACTGCATTCTCAAGCAATAGTTTGTGATTTTTAGTTTAAATTTTTGTAAATAGAGCACAAAAAGAAAAGCCCGTCGAGTTTCTTGCCAGTTCTTCTCAAGCGGGCCGCGTTCCGAACTGGTGGTACTATTTGCATTGTATCCATTGACGTGTCGCAAGTGCCTATGTATTAGGATTATGCGAAATAAATGTTTTTTTGAGTTTGAGTTTGAGTTTGAAAGAAAATCCTTGTCTTAGTGGCTGAGTACATCACAATGATTAAAGAATACTAATAACTATTTTGGAAAATTTTCACACAGCGCCATCTAGCCCAGCATTATGGCGCTGCAGCGAACATTATTATTTTATTTGTGATGAAAATCAAATTTGATGCGGTTTTCATTTACCCACGATGAAACGGAGACGGTATAATATGCGGTTTTACTTAAGTATTGAAGAGTAACTACGTAAGTATGCTAAATGTACCTAAGCTTGTATAGTCCAATCCTGCCCGATCTGGCAATAATGTAAACATGTCATGTTTTGACAATCGTTGTCTAAAACAGATGAGTAGAAAAATATAGTATGACAAATCACTGAATTTTTTACTATCCTGTGTAGGTATTTTAAATGAAAATAAACTATCATAAAGAAGTTATTTGGTGTCGAAATGATTGTAAGAACACTGTAAGACTCCTGGATACTGGATTAAAATCAGGGTGAATACTCAATTGCAAGTAACTATGGATATTTAGGATCAAATGTGTTTGTTTACATTTTTGCGCAAAGCTATTGAAATACAGTATACACATAATGTTACACCACAGTTCGATATTTAGCCTTTATTTATATGCCGCAAGCTATATTTTACTTTGAAATTGGATACCATTTTGACCTATTTTATCAAGATTGCTAATAAACAGAATACAAGTTAGCTGCTTATCAACATGGGACAGATTTTTGCCACAGATTAATAAATAGTTACTAGGTACGTAATTTTCGCTGTGATTGTGTTCGCGACCCATTATCAAGGTAATTGTCAATTGAAGACTGGGCCTTTTAAGGCAGTTATGAGGTATTTTTATAGGTAATGCGGGAATAAAATATAGCCTACTAGCTGTTTCCCGCGGCTTCGACCGCGTAAGTCGTCATAGCGTAAAATCATAGCCGACCTTTAGCGCTAATTTGCAGACAGTAATAGCTGGTAATTTTGAGAGAGTAGGTATACAAAATTTCAAAACAATAGGTCATGTGGTTTTTTAGAAGACGTGTTAGAGAGGGACGGGGATATTATTCACGGACTTTCCTTCTAAAGGTAGTGATAGTTTTACTGTTTCTGATGTTAGGTGGTAGTGAGTTCCACAACCGCATGCACAGTAAAGGCAGTAAAGGAATAAGAATAGAAATCGGTTTTGTGTCCAGGAAGTTTGAGAAGAAGGTGGAGGTTAGTCCTGCTGGAAGCGTCGGGAGAGCGTGCAAATGAGAACCGCTCCCGCAGATAGGAGGGTGAAGATGGATTGTAACAATGATGTTATAGTATAAAAGACGATTGTAAAGTATATTGAAAAGGAGTCGAGTGTTCCGGCGAAGACTGATAGGGAGCCACTTGAGTTCTTTGCGAAAATGGGAAACGTGATCATACTTTTTGAGATTGAATATGCTTGCGTATACATAAATTTTGCAACCTCTCAAGTTTATCTAGAAGCTCCTCGATTGCTTCTAAAAAGCAAGCGTCAGCGTAGTCAATAATGGGTTGTATGAGAGTTTGAGCAAGATTGATTTTCGTCCTCAGGGGCAAGAGGCTCTGGAGGCATCGCAAAGAGTGAAAGGAGAAATGAACCTTCTTGCTGTCATCCTTAAAGTGAGTACTCCAAGATAGCGTGGTATCCATAATTACACCCAGGTTCTTCACGGAGTTTGTATATGGAATGTGAACACCAGCCAATAGCACCGGACTCAGTTCCGACACCGGTAGTTTGTCTTCTTGTTTCAAATCGGTTCAGTAGTTTTGGAGTCTATGTGAAAACAATCAAATATTTCCTCTTTATAATATTAGAGACTAGCAGACGTCACGCAGTTTCACCTGCAAAGCTCCCATTTCCGTGGAAATAAGGGTATTAAATAATACAGTATAGCCTATGTTCACCGGGACGGGGATTGTGTAGCTTTCGAAAAATGAAAGAATTTTCTAAATTGGTTTAGTAGTTTTGGAGCCTGCCAATGAGATGCAAACATAAAAAGGATCAAACATTTCCTCTACAATATTAGATACTAGCGGACGTCCCGCTTTCACCCACGTAGTTCCCGTTCCCGTGGGAATACGGGAATAAAATATAGCCTATGTTTACCGCAAAGAGTGTAGCTTTCCAACAGTGAAAGAATTTTTCAAATCGGTTCAGTAGTTTCGGAGCCTCGTTACAAACCAACAAACAAAAAAACAAATATTTCCTTCTAATAATATTAGTATAGTTTAGTAAAAATAATAATTATGGGTATCGAAAAGGATCCCGTACAAAAATTTATTTTTAACATATGGTCCTTCGAGTCGGATTATATTATTATCTTCATCTTCATGTCTTCTCTAACGACGAAAACCTTTAACTGAAATAAGTTCAATAGTGTGTAACGAAACCATAGCGCGATTCAGGAAATATGTATACCGCCATCTATCGAAGGCGTTGGTAACTCTAATTTGCTATTACTGCGTGATTAGGATCGCGATCTCAGGGCCGAAAAAAGGCAACATAGCGGTTAGTGTTGTCTGACTATGTATTCAGAGGTCGTTGGTTTGATTCCCACCCAGGACAAATCGGTTTGTGTGATGAGCATGATTTGTTGTGTCTGGGTGTAATTTGTCTAATGTACTTATGTTTTAGAAATATATAAAATATTTATAAGTAATTTTATCAGTCATCTAGATTCCATAGCACAAGCTTATATTAGCTCAAATTTGGGCTAGATAATGTTGTGTGAGAATGTCAGCAGAAATTTGAAAAAAAATTCTCCCAAAAAAAAAACGGCTTACAGTTTTATGATTCGTTAAATATCTTTACTTTTAACAATTTATTTACTAGCTGATGCCCGCAGCTTCGCCCGCGTAAAAGGTGTTCCAGTTCCCACTTCTTGTGGGAACTTATTCCCGGGATAAAAAGTGGCCTATGTGTTATTCCAGGTCATAATCTATCGCTGTACCCAAATTTCAGCCAAATCCGTTCAGCCGTTTGAGCGTGAAAGAGTAACAAACATCCATACATACAAACTTTCGCCTTTATAATATTAGTAAGATTATACACTTTATTGTACCCAAGATAGTAATACAGGATAGAAATTTGAAACAGAATAGCAATACAATGGGCGGCCTTATCACTTAAAGCAATTTCTGCCAGGCAAATAAAAAATATAGCCTATGTTCACCAGGGATAGTGTAGCTTATACCAACAGTGAAAGAATTTACACACAAGAATTTCACAATTTAGTAAAATGAAACATTTTATGATCAGTATATGAAACATAGTATTGAGGACCGCCGGTGTTGCAAATGTTCATAAGCTACTGTCACCACATTCAGTCATACTTACATGACACGCTTTTATCCTGAAGGGGTAGGCAGAGGCATATTATATCATCCCAGGACTCCTAACAGACCTATGATTGTTGTTGCGGCCACTGCGGCCTCGCCTGCTGTAGTGCCATGTCCGCGTCTTTGGGGCGTTTTCAGGTGTTATCCTGCTTCTTAGGGGAGGGGGAGGGGGGAGGAGGTGAATCTCTCACGTCACGCTGTCGTCTAGGGCCTGTTTCTGTAAGGACGGTGAGCAGCCCCTCACCGTCACAGAACACGTCGGCGGCGCCCCCGCAGCTGTGCCTAATAACTTACTCACTCAACGGAATTAAGACCTTACCTTTTTTTAAAGACGCAAATCTAGTGTGTCGCTAAGTAGAAAAGAAAAACCATCTTTACTTAATGCTATAACTGAAGAGGATATAATAATATGTAGATAGATATTCATTAGCAGTAGTTGTAAATAAAGTTCGTCCAGATAGGAGCTTACAGAATACAAGATACCACTTTACCTGTTGTATTCCTGCCGAGCCTCCCATTAAATAGGGTCCGAGTATCCGCTAATTATACGCCTTTGCGCTAAACGCACTAAACAGTAATGAAACTGTATTTTATTTTTAAAAATACAACATGAAATGTTTCCATTTAATGCAACGATGGCTAAAAAAGAACGTAACTACCATTGATTTTTTTTAAATAGGTAAAGACATTTAAAAAGCAATAATTGAATGTTACTTTTGTGTTTTTTATTTAAGTAGGTATTGGAATTTTATGTTCAAATATGTAACAACTAGCTGTTGCCCGCGACTTCGTACGCGTGAAAATTGTTACAATGCCAATTTGATTGCTCTCTGCTTAGCCCCTAGGATATGTAGCGTGATAATATATAGCCTATTTTAAGACCCTACCCCTGGGTAATATTTGTGCAAAATTTGAATCAAATCTATTGAGTACTTTTCGAGATCCTTCCGGACAAAGCAAATAAACAGACAAACAGACAAACAGATAAACAGACAAACAGACAAAAAAATTTCTAACTATATTTTCGGCCTCGGTATCTTATGTTGAACACCCAGCGAGTATTTTTTTTTTAATATTTCCAATGTACAGTTTTGACTTTTCTATCATTTTATTATATGTATGGATTAACAATGTTTTTGATTTTCATTTTCATTGAATAAAGTCCCACGACTTACTTTAAATCCTGTATTACCCTTCGAGGGCAGGACTCACACAAAGATTTTAAAAAAATTACTCCATGATTGCTTACGCCAAATATTTTGTAAGATTTATACACAGCGCTGTGAAACTAATGTGATAATGAAATTAAAACTTGTTCTAGATTATCTGACGAAACGCAAACAATTTTTCTTTTAGGTTTTTAAAAATTGTGAAAGGAGAACTCAGGTTAAATAAAAAAAAAATATTCACGGACATTTCACACAACGCTATCTGATCCCAAAGTAAGCTAGGAATAACCTGCTTGTGTTATGGGTATCAGACCACGGATATTAATACTTATATACTTTTAAATACATACTTATCATACATAGAAACACCCAGACTCTTAAGATAAACATTTATGGGTCACACAAATATTTGTCTCCGGTGGGAATCGAACCCACGACCTCCAGCGCCGCAGGCGGTGTCACTACCGACTGCGCCACAGAGGTTACTTGTAGATATTGAAGAGTAAGTACCAAACGCATACCGATTATGCTGAATGTTTAACTTATGGTCCATGAGACCATGACTAAATGTATCTCTCATACATTATTTACAATCTCGGTTCACGCCATTGTGGTAAATGCAACAAAAGAAAACCACTATCCAAATTTCATATTTCTGTTACGAATCAGTAAATAAATCAGGGCAAGCAATTATTAATATTAACGGCGAAGACGTAAAGAATATTTGTATAAGAATATTTTATAAAATGTGATATAAAACAGTAGTAACAAAATATCAATTGGGTCGGCTTGTCGTTTTTTATAGAGAGCTCTGTAAAACATCGTTGTCGCGTGTGCAACGGCCTTATGCGGTCCAAACACGCGATGTACATACACAACAAAAAGTGTTTTACGTTATTTTTCTGGCAGTTACCTATTAACTCTTAATTCGGGCCATTTGCAACCACGGTCGGCTTTATTTTTATATTTTCCTGTACATTTACTTGATGTGGCTGAAATCGGGATTGTTCAGATGTTTCAGGCGACCCCTATTTTGTACGACTGTGCTATAAAATGTATGTAAGAAATAGGGTTTGTTAGAAGCGTGCCTAATGAGGATAGGAATTGTTTGAGCAAATATTGTTTTCTTTTATTTAATTTTTTTCTTTAGATGTTGATACATTTTGTCAGTTCCATTGTAAATACATATAGGTCATTATAGATAGGTACATTACATAATTACAGACTGTGTGTGCCGTTGTTCCGTGTAGCGTTAATATTATAGATGTTTGTTTCTAAATCACGCTCTAACGGCTATTCGGATCTGGCTGCAATTTTGTAAAATGAAATAAAAATGACAAAGGCTACTTTATATCCCGGGACTATGTCCCGTTGGGAAGCAGGAATGGGAACCGAATTCCACGCGCTGGAAGCCACGAGCATCGGCTAGTTTATATCATCAGTAGAATTTAGGTGTAGATGATTTTAGGTTTATTACTCAATCACGCTCTAAGGGCTGAACGGATCTGGTTTAAACACAGAGCAACGCAACCAGTACTAAGGCGGAAAACATAGCATGTTTGCCATATACATATGTCTGTCATATTTTGCGGGGGAAATCATATTCATATACATCACAACAAAAGCCATCGACTGTCACTATGGAACTTACACAAAACAATTAAACCAATACACTCTTGATTTCAGACATACACATATTATATTTCTTATATAGGGTGTAACAAAATTACCTCTCCAAATTTCATGAGATGACTTGGCACCGGAAATCAAATACAAATATTTAATAAAAATGGGGGGTAAATTTTTTCATTTTTTAAATTTTTTTTTGTCGCACATTAAGAATTCATTTTTTAGCGCGGCAATTCGAGGCAACATGGTCGCCGCGGCAACACAAACACAGAGCACCCGTCTGGCTGTCGTTGTCGCTTTCTACTGCCGCTCAGTAGCGATAGAAAGGGCGAAAATGAAAATTTATAGGACCTTTAAAACGGCTTTACAGTTAAAGTATTCATGTGATTTTTTTTTCTTCATTTTTGTAATGTTTCTTGACTGATGCCACGCCACGTGACGAAATTTGGATAGGTAATTTTGTTACACCCAGTATATGTGTGAGTATAAGCGTACACTTAGAGTCCGCTTTGACAGAAAGTAAACTTTCAGTGTGGCGCCTCCCCTTCCGGTGAACGTCATAGTTCGTGTTGCTCTATGAGTTGAAAGGTACAGGATAGCTTATAGTCTGGAATAGCCAATCCCTGAAATATGTTCTCATAAAATGCGAAAACGGGAACTCAATTTCAAGCTAAAAACTGAAGCCGCGAGCGCCATGTAGTGTTAGTATAAATTACAGTTTGTTATCACTTTTGTACACGAAGGTATAACATCCTTTTATACTTTTTAAAGGCAGCAGGCTACAACCCGCAAATGATCGAGCGGTTCCTCACTGTAACATATAAAATTATCCGATTCTGAATGTAGTAATTTGTTTACCAGTTGTTGCCCTGATATGAAAGCGCAAAGTTATTGCTTTCAGTTTTATAATTATAAACACACATAGATGGTTTAAATTTTTGATAAAAGGCGTGGTTTACTTTTTTACATGTGGAAATTCTTGAAGACTCTTACCGACTAAAACAACATGGTGTTCTAAGGCCTAAAAAGTGCCTAGTTAAAGCAACTGGTGACCAAGGGAGGGCAATTATAGCTAGAGAGCTGACATTTTCTCTAGAGAGCTAGAGAGCCGCTCTAACAACAAATAGCTACTAAGAAAAGCCTCTTTCTGCGAGCAGGTCATGCTCGTGAAAGGTGCTCGGGAACGGGAGAGAACTCTCCCACCCGAGATCAGTAGTCGACTATCGGCCTCCATGACTGGGGGCCTGCGGACGGACCGTCCTTACAGAAGCAGGCCCATGAAGGCAGCGTGACGTGAGGGATTCACCCCCATTAGAAGCGAGATCACAGAGGGCGTTTCGCGTCTTTGGGGGGCCAAAGACGCGCAACGCCCTCTGGGCGAGGCCGAAGTGGTGGCCGTAGGTCTGTTGGGAGTCCTGGTACATCCTTCCGAGGGCTTACCCGGGGCTCTCAACCATAGGCTGTTGGGCGTTACGTGAGGTTTTTTAGTCGGCAGGATAGCATCCATGATGGATTTCCCTCACGTTACGATAAAAAAAATTTAAGGGGCTCCCATACAAAAAATGTTTTTTGCTCTTTTTGAGCACGGATCCGACTCATTTTAGGCAGATTTTATTCAATTTTTACGACTGGCATGTCATCTCACAAAGATTTTCGTAAATTTTTTAACTACAAATTTACGAAAGTACATTTTCCTTAACACAAATAAAGGGTGTCGGGAGTCGGGAGCCTAGGGGACCTAGGTACATTGTGGTTTTAGACGGTATTAGTCCAGCATAGCATCTCACTAGTATCCCACAGAAGCTTGTTTACTGAATAAAATAGCTTATCTGTTTTTTCCAAGCTGTACTCTACCTCTATTTCGAATTTCATCAGAATCGGTTCAGTGGTTCAAGTATGAAATCGTAACCGATAAAATTACTTAATTCCTTTTAGCCCCTCTCTATAAAATAGAGTGCAGATGAACTTATGGCGGGACTTTGTCTGTAGTCTGTGACTCTGTCGCATTAAACTACATCACTAGGTCACGTGGATCATCTGTTCAAAGTTTGAAATAAAACAAAAATGACAACGTCAATCGGATTGAACTTTCACTTTCACAATAAACGTGTTAGAAAGGGGCAGTCTGTTGAGAACGATTTCACGGCTTTCTTGTTGTAAGTAAGGAAGTTCCCTACTTTCCTACGAATACTTACGTTACTTTATTTTTTTACATTTATTACTGTTCCCAAGGCGTGCCAAAAGAATGCCAACATACAATCAAAAACGCAAAACGTTTAATTAGTTACAAATTTCTGTGAAACCGCTCACATGCCAATGGGGCATAAAAATTAAAAGTGCAATTTAACACTGTTGTGTTGGTATCGTGTACAGGTAGTGCCAACATAACACGCAGGGAAGGCTTTAAAACTAATTATTTTTATTTAATTTTATTTATTGAGAGATCGGACACGCGAACTGCGCCTCGGAACGGGAGTCGCCCAAACCTGTTTCTGGTAATAAACATAAAAATGTTATTAATGTAATAAGTAGCCCTTTAAAGTTGCTATGGGAAATTGTACTTTATTCCAAAGTGATATAATTCTTTTTGTTGTAATGAGACGATCGATTATATTATCATGATTTAGTTCCAGTGGCATATGGATAGGGTTTCAGTTGAACTTTCTTGTAATGTTAGGTAGCAAATAAGCACTGTACGTGAACTAAAGGGGCTAGGGGGAGTGGCGTTGCACGCCGTCCTTTCCGAAGCAGGCCAGGCCCAAGATGACAGTGCTAGAGATGGAGAAACTGCGCTCTATTCGTTTAGAATAGTTGCAGAAGCTGTGCTCTATTCCTCGTTCAGTTGTAACACTATTATGGCGACGACGGGATTCTATTTTGGGACGGGTAAGAGTAGAAAATGCCCAATACATTCCGAGGGTGTCGTAAGAGGCGACATAGGAAACAGTTTCGCAAAAAGATCTAGTTCTAGTGCATAGTGAAGAAAAACTCGAAATGAAACCCGGTTGTCAGTAAATTAAAGGCCTTATGGGTGGTTTGAAAAATTTCAACAGCGGGTTGCTGCGACCTGCGCCTGTCCATTTCAACACGGCAACGGGCTCACCACCTATTACGTGGGACATAAAACTATAACTTGAACTGTGGGTGTATACCTACTATGCCACTGCCTACCCCTTCGGGGATAAAGGCGTGACTGTGTTTGTTACGGGTCACAGTCCACTTAACAAACATCTATTTAATTTAGGTGTCACAGACAGTCCCCTTTGCAGAGCCTGTATGGAGACGGACGAAACTGCCAGTCACATTCTTATGGAATGCCCGGAACTGGCCAGATACAGGGCTTAACACTTCGGTACACCGAGGTCGCTCCAGGAAGTTGTCGGCAACGTGAAGAATCTGCTGGACTTCCTGGAGGAACTGGGATGGCAACCCCCCACGCCAAATATTTAAATAGCTTAGGTAATTTGGGCTAGACCGCTAGATGGAAGGAGCTGTGTAACAAAGTTTCTAAGTATAAAATAGTAGGAAACCTAATTCAACAAGTAAAATTATACATCCGAACCGAAATTCTTTCCCAAAACGCAAAACCTCTAGATTTCAGGTCTCAATATCGACCACATACAAGCAAGTCAACTCTCCATTACCTGCTGTATCTATCCATCCTACCTAACTAATAATTTATTATGCGTACGTAACGAATCGAGGCCGGCGGCGCTGTGCAGATGAAAAGCGGCTTCCTAAGACGTGGTACAAGTCTTTCTGCACAAATAAAAAAATAAGGCTCTCTGCTCTGAAGTCATAAACTAAGTAGCATGTGGCATTTACAACATTGTAAGATCCTTTGGCCGTCGAAATTCAATAGTAATTAATTTAAAAAAAAATGTATCAAGTTCCAACCAGATCATTTCAGCCGTTAGAGCGTGAAATAGTAACAAACATCCACACATCCACAGTTTATAGTAAAATTGTCTCTAGCTTATTTTTACCACCAGCATTCTTCTCTATCTAGTCCCACGTAAGCACTACACTAGTCCCAACTGGTGGCAAGAAGTAGCGTGGCTGCCTGTTGCTGAAAATTTTCAAGTCACCTTTAAGACCTTTTTTTTTATTAACGTGCCGGAAAATCCTCGTGGATGCTATGCCGGACTCGTACCGACTAAAAAACCTCATGTAACGCCAGGATGTCCCAGAACTTCCAACAGACCCACGGCTACCACTGAGGCCTCGCCTAGGGCGTAGTTCGGGTGCTATCCCGCGTCGTCATCCCGCTTCTTAAGGAGGGGGAAATGGGGGGCGTGACTCTCTCACGTCACGCTGCCGTCATGGGCCTGCTTCTGTAAGGACTGTGAGCCGCCCTCTCACCGCCGGTCGGAGGCCGATAGTCTTCGGCGAAGACATGTCGGCGGCGCCCAAGTCGCCGACTGGTGGAACTCGGGTGGGAGAGTTCTCTCCCGCTCCCGCTTTCACGAGCATGACCTGCTCGCAGAAAGAGCCGGCGCAGTCCCACTTACTCCCGCTGGAGATCATGGCTCGCACCATGTTCTCGAGCGAGAGCTTAAGACCTTAAACTTGATCTTACAGAAACACTGAGCTAGCAGAGCTACGAGCATTAAAAAAAAAAATTTTCAAAAAATGCCACATCCATTTCAACGCAAATCCTCGGTCACAAATTACCAATCGGCTACGCGCGACGCGGTATCGCCACATACAACCTTCCAATAATAATATTACGCTAATTGTGATAACACTGCTTGTACCCTGGGAGATATGTACACCTTGCTTTAAAGCGCTACTGGCCCATCGGACTCGGTGTTCTGTAAACGATCACTGCAGTAAGCAACTTTCACTATGGCCGGACCTTGGATGGGTGACCATCACGTGACCACTTTGTGACATTTATTTACGAGCGTTTCCGTGCTTCGGAAGGCACGTTATGCCGTCGCCGGTCTCAGTACGGTTGTCAGTAATGACAGTTGTTAAGCCAAGGTGAGGCATAATGGACGCGTTGGACTTAAAAATTTTCAAGGGTGGGTCGTCATAGCCTGCGCCTGTTCATTTCAACACGGCAATAGGCTCATCACGTATTACGTTAGATAAAACTACAGTATGAACTGGCCAAGTGCGAGTCGCACTCGTGCATTGATGGTATCGTACCAAAAATCGCCAAAAAATCACGTTGGTTATTCTGGTAGCCACCCTTGAATATGTTTTGTTCTTCTGATTGTAGTTCATCTGGGAAACTCTCAGTTTTCTTGCTATCACGGTTCCTGAGCTACAGCCTCGTGACTAATAGACAGACGACGAATTCTCAGTTATAATGTCCCATTTCTAACTTTTGGGTACCTTAAATTGTTTACTGCTAGTTTCTAAAGCTGTTTAAGCTTGTATTTTACAACCATAATTGCATACAGGTGCTAAAAAAGGTCGGCGATGGAGAGACTAGCCTCGATGTACGAAGGTTGTTATAATATTCATAAATTTGTAATGTCTTCGTTTTGGCGCCATTCCGTTCGGCCATTTTAATTTTAAACACTAATGAGCATAGCATTTGTGTTTTAGTACTTTTATTTATAAGGCTAGGTTAGTACGTATTGTTAGGGCTAGTCATCTTTTTCTTTAAAACTAGTGAACGCGGAGTTATTTAGGGGTAGAATTTTGAAAAGCCCTTTCTTAATGGGTACCTATGTTAAGATGGTAGCTAATTCTAAATAAGTATTTAAAGTTCTACTAGGATAGACCTTTAAATCTATACTCTATCTCTATGCTTATATTATAAAGAGGAAATATTTGATTGTTTGTTTGCATCGAATAAGCTCCGAGACTACTGGACCGATTTGAAAAATTCTTTCACTGTTGGAAAGCTACACTCTTTGCGGTGAACATAGGCTATATTTTATCCCCGTCCAAGGGAACGGGAGATACACGGGTGAAACCATGTGACGTCCGCTAGTGATAATACAAAGAAGAAAGGGAAATATGAACTCATTTCTATCAATCCTAGCTACTCAATATAATTGAGGAATGTAAAATAAAAAAGAGGAATACTCCTCAATGAAATTTGTCCCAGCATACTGTGTATGTAAAAATGTCATTTTATATTACTTATTTAACTTTATTTGGCACTAGTTGTTGCCCGCGACTTCGTACGCTGCATTATCTTTAGATTGATATAACATTTTTATTTATGAACCGATTGACATGAAACAAACACTAAATGTTAAGTGGAGTAAACTGCAACTCAATAAAGAAAACCGCATCGCAATCGGTTGAGCGGTTGTTGAGATTAGCGTGCACAAACGTAAAGACAAACAAACAAACAGACAAAAATTCTAAAAACCATTGTTTTAGGTTATATTGCGTCCATAAAGCCCCACTATAAACTACTTTCTTATATAATTATCTTCAATGTACAGACAGCGACCTGTTACGATTTTATTGTATGTATTGATTGATATTGATGATGATTGATGATTGGTGTAGGTAAAGCATTTAGTTACAAACCGCATAGATTTTTTTTTAAATGCTTAAATGTAATTTTTCTTTGCATATATTGTTTCGTATGATAATAAATTAAAAAACCAATATCTTAATCTCTGGTCTATCCTATGATTCGTCTAGTTCAGTCTGTATTGTGTATCTCCCAATCCTGGAATAGCTGGAGTACCTCTCCTCGGTCGGGAGATAAATAAAGCCGCTCTGCTGTTCTCAGTGCATCTACGTTTCGAAAAACAGTTGACCACGTCAAAAAAATCAACTACTGGCAAATTCTAGGGTTATCACATAATGTTGAATAACACCACTTGTACTGTTCCACAACATTTATTTACTTTACACCTGACCGGTTTCGCCTCTCGGCATTCTCAAAGTATTTACATGATGTAGTGGTCATCGAGTTAGTTTTTTTTTTTGTACCTTTGAGAATGCCGATAGGTGAAACCGGTCAGTAAAGTAAATAAATGTTGTGGAACAGTACAAGTGGTGTTATTCACTATATGCAGCAAGTTCCATCAAGTGCCATCAACCAACATTATAAATAATCTATGGTTATCCCTCCAAGAGCATACCCGGGACTACTTTTTGTCAATAGGAGGCTATCATCACACGTTATAAAAAAAATATAAGGTTTGCAAATCGTTGTCACACCGTCTTATAAAATAGAGAGGAGTTTGTCGGTAAAGGCGGAATGCCTAATTAATTTGTACCGGGAATCAAACATTGGGCGTAAAAAAATAGGGTTGTCAATCTGCAATTCTAATTTCAATTTATTTGTTGTTTGTTATAGGTTCGTATATACAGCTCAAGATTTCTGTGAAATGTTTAATTTCTGGAACAGTTAGAATTATCTCTAATAATCTAGGCTGTGATTCCATTATTATTTACCAGACTCGGTTTTTTACACTTCTAAAGTGGCATACAAACATACGACCCTTGATTGAAATTCTCGCTGAAATTGTAGATTTCTGAAGGAAGATAGAAGGTGAATGACACCTGCATAACCCCCATAGATCAATCATCATCAAAAAAATCAGCTTATCGCTGTCCACTGCTGCACATAGGCCGCTCCCAAAATTCGCCATCGGTTCTTCTACAAATGCGGCCAGCCCACTGCCACTTCATAACGCATGCTCTGCGAGCTATGTCGATCTATCTAGTTACTCCATAGAACTACAAATTAGAGATGGTACAGATGGAAACCTACATAATGAGAGATGTCAACGATCCCATACTTGCAGGTGTTGTGGAACCTCTTAGTGACAGGAGAGACTTTGCTTCTCTGTGTGTGTTCTACCGCCTGTACAACGGTTTGTGCTCTGAAGAATTATTTGATATGATGCCTACGGCTACATTCTATCATCGCACCGCTCGCCATAGACAGGGTGTTCATCCTCACACGTTGCGTCCTGAGCGCTCGAGCGCGGTGAGATCTAATAGAGGCTCTCTTCCGCATACGCTTAGGTTGTGGAATGATCTCCCTGCTTCGGTTTTCCCAAACGTCTACACTATAGGGTTCTTCAAAAGGGGACTTAGAAGGGTTTTAAAGAGTCTGCAGCGCTCTGGTGTTGCAAAAGTTCATAGGCTGCGGTGACCACCGGTACATCTGGTGGGGTCGTATGCTTGTCTGCCACTCTAGTTGTATAAAAAAAATCGATGAGGCTACGCACACATAGACAACTCATTCACAGACACGAGGTCAGGTGGTCTCAACCGAATTTTCGATACTGATTTGTGCGCGAGTGTGTGTAGCAGAGGGTAGGTGTGAAAGAAAAGTACATACATGAGTTTTCATATCTGTACTATCTCTAATTTGTGATAGAACTATCAAGCAAATAATTAGGCAAGGTAACGATGATAGTCAATGTCTGCCGGAACTCTTAGAACATCTTCGCGAGGACTTACACGGAGTGCCTGGCGCTAGATGAATAGATAATAACCGCGTGGCTTAAGCAAGTTTGAGTTCGACATGATAGTCATGGGAATCAAATGCCTACAGTATGGGGTTCTACAAAAGGGGCCTTAGGAGGTTCTTACAGGGTCGGCAGCACGAGTGCAGCGACTCTGGTGTTGCAAGCGTCCATAGTCTGCGGTGACCTTCAGTACGTATGGTGGGCCGTATGCTTCTCGGCCAACGTACTTAGTAGTATAAAAAATCTCACATACGTTTTATAAAAATTCAGATTAAGATTGTATTTTATGAATGTGTATTGGAATTACAGAATGGAAACGTACATACTAAATTGACCGAGGCCAATTTAGTGTGTATGCACACACTTAGACACCGCTCACAGAGTTGACAGACACGAGCTCAAAAGACTTTCATATAGTACTTTTCAATACTGATTTGTGCGCGAGTGTGCGGTAGCAGAGGGTATGTGTGAAAAAAAGTAATAAGTACATGAGATTTCCATCTGTACTGTCTCTAATTTGTAAAAGTACCCCGTGACGTCAATAGGCTTATTTCTGTTACGTGGGACAAGCACAACTACTGTCAAAGTGCGGATGTGTAATTAATTTCTAAGCGTGATTTTATAGCACAAATTAGTGATAGTACATACATACATACATATGGTCACGCCTTTATCCCCGAAGGGGTAGGCAGAGGCATATTATATGCCCACATTTCACCTTTGTATAATTTGTCCCACGTAATAGGTGGTGAGCCGTATTGCCGTGTTTAAATGGACAGGCGCAGGTTGTGACTGCCTGCTGTTGAAATAAAGCCTTCAACTTAGCTTAACGACTGCCATTTTACTGGCAACCGGGACCAACGGCTTAACGTGCCTTCCGAAGCACGGAAACGCTCAAATAAATGTCACAAAGTGATCACATGGATGTTATTGATAGTGATAGTACAGATGGAAAACTCATGTATGTACTTTTTTTCACACCTACCCTCTGCTACATACACTCGCGCACAAATCAGTATCGAAAAGTCGGTCTGTGAATGAGTTGTATGTGTGCGTAGAGTCTGTGAATGAGTTGTCTATGTGTGCGTAGCCTCAGCGAATTTAGTATGTAGGTTTCCATCTGTACTATCTTTAATTTGTGTTTGTAGTATGCTAAATACCTACAATGACAGTTCAGTCAGTTTTGACAACCCTAGTCATTATATTGTATTGACAAGGACAGTGTATTTTAATGTGAATTCTAACAAAACTGAGAGGCATTTAGGAAATAACTTAGGGACATTTGCGACTGCTCGTAAGGATGCCTCTCTTCCCATTAGAATCTGAAACGTTTTTGTCCGGCTAATTTCCGTTGATGTCGCCTGCATTATAATTTGCTAGACATTATTGAATTTTTAAATGAATCGGGTTTCGTTTAAAGAAATGATGTTTGGTACGTTTTTAAACTGTTTTGGCTTGGTAAGAATGTACTTAGTATTTTCAGATTTCTTGTGTGATGTAATGAAAAGGCTGTTTAAAGGTTTTAGGGGAAATTTTTACGATGAAATTGGTTGAAGGAATCGAACAATAGATAATAAAGAGACCACAGGTAGCGTAATGATTGGAAATTTTGAAAATTTACTTTACAACAATGTTGTCTTTTTTTGGTTTGGTTCAAAATAAAAGACTTAGGGGCTCAAGAAAGGCTTAAGCGTACTTTTATAACGCGAAAACTTAATAGAAACGGTTCTATTTGTTTTGTACTAAGTGAATGATACGTGTTTTCTGTTTCCGTGGGAATACGAGCAAACGTCACGGTTTCTCCCGCGTAGCTCCCGTCCCGAATATGGGAATGAAATATAGCCTATGTTACCCGGGAATAGTGTAGTTCCCAAGCAGTGAAAGATTTTTTAAAATTAGCGCAGTAGTTTCAGAGGGTAGCCGACGCAAAAAACAATCAGATCTTTCTTCATTAATATAATATTAATGTAGATCACACCCGGGGATAATCTTTTACCGTTTGATAGTCTATTTATCGAGGATGGCTATAGGCTATATAACATTACGCTAAAACGAATAGGAGCGGAGCAGCAATCAAGAATGTTTTGAAAACCGGGAATATTTTTTACCGTCTGAGAGCTTCCGAGGCGTACGCTGCGTAAATGGTTACAGTTAGGTAAAAATTGTGTATTACGAATTTGATCTCTTAAAAAGTTCTAAAAAAAAGTCCGCGACAGCATATGTCTATCTTATAAGGTTCGCTCACAATAACCTAATTTGTCTATCTCTTAAGGTTCGCTCACGATATAATGAAACTGAAGAGTTTGTTTGTACTAGGATCTCAGAAACTACTGGTTGCATTTCAAAAATTATTTTACAGTAAAATAGTACATTTATTTAGGCTCGCTAATGGCGATATAACATCACGCTAAGACGAATAGGAGCGGAGCAGCCATGAATAATGTTACGAGAACGGGGATTATTTCTTTCTTTTGAGAGCTTCCATTGCTGACGCTGCATAAATAGTTAAAGTTACGTAAAAATTGTATACTACAAAATTGTTCCTCTTAAAAAGTTATAAAAAAAAGTCCTTGACAGCATATATATACCTATCTTTTAAGGTTCACTTACAGTAACCCTCTTATTAAGTTTTAAAGTATGAGCGACGTGACGGGAGTAAATTTGGTCTGCAGTGGCAGCCAGTTACTGAATGATAAAAACCGGCCAAGTGCGAGTCGGACTCGCACACGATGAGTTCCATACCCGAAAACGGATGGGTGGAAGTAAAAGCGACGGGAAACATTATATCACTTTAACAAGAGGTGTTAAAGTTACATCCTTCTCACTCATGTGATGCGCCATAATGAATACAAGCGACGCGACGCGACTATAATAAGCGCGACGGGGGTAAATGGAACGGGAAACATTATAATACCTACTCGAAATATTAATACCATACCTCACTCTCATGTGACGCAAACGAAGTTGCGCGGGTCAGCTAGTTATATATAATGGACAGGAGACACGGTGCTCTCTCCTACCGGTTGTCACAGATACTTACCGGGCACGGTAGCTTCGGTAAGTATCTGTGGCGAAGACACCGGGAAACCACGGCCGAGTGTCAGCACTGCGAGGACCGCAGCATAGTAGAAATATATAACTGCAGCGATGACACAGCGCTCCACACGCTGGTGGAGTGCACGGCGTGGGCGCAACAGCGCCAGGTCCTCGTGGTGGGTCTGGACGTGGACACTCTCTCGCTCGAGACCATGGTGCAAGCCATGATCTCCAGCGGGAGAAAGTGGGACTGCGCCGTCTCTTACTGCGAGCAGGTCATGCTCGTGAAAAAGGCAGCGAGGCGGGAACGGGAGAGAACTCCCACCCGAGTTCCGCAGTCGGCGGCCTGGGCGCCGCTTCGCCGAAGACTATCGGCCTCCATGACCGGGGGTCTGAGGACAGTGAGAGGGCTGCTCACCGTCCTTACAGAAGCAGGCCCATAACGGCAGCGTGACGTGAGGGATTGACGCCCCCTCTTAGAAGCGGGATCACACACGAAACCCCCCAAAGATGCGGCACCTGAACCGCCCCCTGGGCGAGGTCGCAGTGGCCATTCTGGTGGCCGTAGGTCTGTTGGGAGTCCTGGCCTCCTGGGACATCCTTCCGAGGGCTTACCCGGGGCTTCCAACCAGGCTAGGCTGTTGGGCGTTACGTGAGGTTTTTCAGTCGGTAACAGTCTGGCATAGCATCCATGACGGATTTTACCTCACGTTAAAAAAAAGAGTTATAGTGACCATTTACAAAAATGCTGATGAAATGGAAAACTGTATTAAAATGACGATCTGAAACTGAAAACTGTATAGTCTAACTGTACAGGATGGCTACTGAAAACAGGAAGGAGATACTACGTAAGTGCATTGTAATATATTTATTTATTTATTTATTATACACTTGATTGTACACCATGTAAATATAGACAGAGCACATAGATTCCTTACAAGAAGCAGGTACAATGGGCGGCCTTATCACTAAAAGCGATTTCTATCAGGCAACCTTTGGATGGAGAAAGTTGGTTTAAGGTAATGAGAGGTAGTTGTTTGGCGTACTTATTTCTAATAAATAAACAATTCTATATTATTCCTCTACTTAGAGTACCTACTTATAATTAAACTAGCTGATGCCCGCAGCTTCGCCCGCGTAATATTTGTTCCCGCGGGAACTTATTCCCGGAATAAAAAGTAGCCTATGTGTTATTCCAGACCATAATCTATCTCTGTACCAAATTTCAGCCAGATTCGTTCAGCCGTTAGAGCCTGAAAGAGTAACAAACATCCACACTCACAAACTTTCGCATTTATAATATTAGTAAGAAGTAAGATTATATTAGAACCTACTAATATATAATACTCTACTAGCTGACCCGCGCAACTTCGTTTGCGTGATAAATCAAGAACCGCTCGACCGATTTTGTGCAAACTTCACATAAACCATCTACAACATAGTCCGAAGTCCGAACAAAGCCTAAACATTTGGTTTGGATAGATGAGCCCGATCTCGAGTTTTAAAATTACAACGACAAGTGGCATTGATTTTTATATATGTAGATGAGATCTCTTAGTACCTATATTTATGTCTAACCAAGTAGCTCCTGTTCCACTTTTTACTTACAAAATCGCATAACTCATACGCCGCAGATCTTTCATTTCCAACAGGTGGAAAGATAAATAAGGATTGCCGGGAATGATTGATACGTACGACGATCTATCGATCATTGATCTACGAGCGTCTCGGCGAGCTAACGAGTAGATTTAATGTCTCCATCTCGTAGTAAAATCTCATACATAGTGATAAGGTGGATGGGAGATAGGACGTAACGCGCTGAAATTTACGTTTAGAAATATTTTTGAATAAGTACTTACTAGCTAAATGATATTAAACAAGAAGCCGTGAGACGGTCTCACCCGACTGCCCCTCTAACGTTTATTGTGAAAGTGAAAGTTCAACCCGATTGATGTATTCATTTTCGTTTTATTTCAAAGTTTGAACAGATGACCCACGTGACCTAGTGACGTAATTTAATGCTACAGAGTCACAGACTACAGACGCAAGTCTCGCCATAAGCCCCTCTGCAATCTATTTTATAGACAGGGGCTAAAATCTGCAGTGCTTTGCCAATATGTTTTCGTAGATCGTAAGTGGGAGAGTTAATTTGACTCGCAATTGGGCTTCGTCGTTATAACAACGGAGGGTAGTTCGACAAGAAATAACTTCGTGGTTTTTGTCGAGCCTCGCCTCAGTCCCACCAGTCCAACCGCGACCACGGGCGCTGCAACGTGCCCGAAACGTCAGTGAATGTAAGTAAATAGTATTTCGCATGAAGTCCCGAATTCTATAAGTATGAGTCTCAATTACCTAAACCACAAAACAAAAAAAAAATCAAAACATAGACTTCGCTTTTTAAAACAATACAACTTCAAATTGGATATCCTTGTAGCCGTACGAAAAAAAAACATTTAAACCAAAACAATAATTTCGAATGTTAACCCCCTACAGCTACATTCTCAACCCGTCGAAGCCTTGTCGTGTGTGGTACTTTTTGCACCAGCCGGCATTTCACGAATAACTGTATAGACAGGCGGGCTCGACCGGTGACCGCCTAATTAGTACTAAAAATACCACGGCCATAGCTCCACTGTTGCATGTACGTTGACGGGATGCCTTTTACAGGGTTAAATTTTTACAATACAACATCGTTGTCGTGGATTAGGTACGTTGTTTTTTTTTTTTTGCTTAAATTAAAGGTAAAGGCTGTTTCACAAATGAGGCGTGAGGCGTTGAAAAACTTAAAAAGTTTATGATACTTGTTTGATGACATTTTCAGTTATGTTCGTTAATATATTCTTTCTTTTTATCTTAAAAACATCTGATACCATAAGTACCTACCTAGGTATATCTTATCTAACTAATATTATAAATGCGAAAGTTTGTGAGTGTGGATGTTTGTTACTCTTTCACGCTCAAACCGCTGAACGGATCGGGCTGAAATTTGGTACAGAGATACATTATACTCTGGAATAACACATAGGCTACCTTTTATCCCGGGAATAACTTCCCGCGGGAACAAATTTTACGCGGGCGAAGCTGCGGGCATCAGCTAGTCGTTCATAAATCCATCAGCCGACAGCAGTCCACTGCTACAGATGGCCTCTCCCAGTTCTCGCCACAACACACTGTGCGGCAGTGTCGTCGACAATAGGTATAGACTTTTGTAACATCAAGGTAAAACAAAGCAACTTCATCTTGGTATTAATAATTATAATAACGTAACGCGATCATCTGCGTAATAAATAGTATAAATTAATCGCGTTAATACCCGTTATTATAATTATTAATGTCATGCAATGCGAAAGTTTAAGGTTACGTCCGCACAGGCAGGCGGCTTGCTTGGCGCCTAGCGCCTAGCGGCTTGCATCCTGGCTACTTGCTAGGATACATGGTGGCCGCACTGAAAGGTGGTTTGCGTGGTGGGTCGCTAGGTGCCTTGGTCACTTGCTTGTCGGCACGTTGAAGAGATTTCACTTTCAAAAATAGCTATATACTGCTCTATATTGGGTTCATACATATGATCACGCCTTTTATCCAGAAGGGGTAGACAGAGGCATTTTAGATGCCCACATTTCACCTTTGAGATTTTGTCCCACGTAATAGGTGGTGAGCCGTATTGCCATGTTGATATGGACAGGCGCAGGCAAGGACTGCCAGCAGTGCCAGCTGTTAAAAATTTTCAAGCCGCCTACAAAGGCCCTCAACTTGGCTTAGGCACTGCCTCGACTGCTATTTTACTGGCAACCGGGACCAAGGACTTTTCGAAGCACGGAAAATAAATGTCACACAGTGGTCACGAGACGGTCACCCATCCATGAACGGCCACAGTAAATGTTGCTTACTACAGTGATCGCTTATACAACACTGAGTCCGCGGGGCCACGAGCGCTTCATATTGGGTTCATGACATAAATAAGACACGGTCAAGTCATGGGGATTTTTTTGTTCTATATAAGCAATTGCATAATTTTCACTAAAAAATTACGAAGATTTGCGTACGGCCAGAGACACATTTGATCTACTTCTCAGTAAAGTTAAAGGAAAATTAACTCATTCGGATACTCATCTATTTATGACTAGCTGTGTCCGCGACTTCGTCCGCGTAGAATGTAAAGAAAAAATTTAGTTTATTTAGTTTTTTTCTAAAATAAAAGATTTTTTCTGAAATAAAAGTAGCCTAAGTTACTACTTATTACATAAGCTATCTGCCAGTGAAAGTCCTGTCCAAATCGGTCCAGCCGTTCCAGAGATTAGCCGGAGGCCAGAACAGACAGACAAAAATTTTAAAAGTATATATTTTGGTATGTGTACCGTAATACATTCATATGCATGCAGTAGAAAGCGGTTATTTTAATATTACAAACAGACACTCCAATTGAATTTATTTGTATGTATGGATGTGATTAATATTTCGTATATTTTTTTCTTCAAAATGCCTCGCGCCTGGCGACAAAAAACCAACATGTTTGTTTACTTGGATACACGCTAAGCTACTCGCTAGGCGCCAAGCGCGCAGTGCGGCCGGTCGCGAACATTCACGTATGTCCGTTTTACTAAGCGACTCGCTAGGTGACTCGCTAGGCGCTAGGCACCAAGCAAGCCGCCTGCCTGTGCGGACGTAACCTAAAGGTTAGAACTTTATCTTGGTCCTCCACCATATGGAGAATGCGCAGCCAGAGAGGAAACCGATGGAGACGAAAATGGAAGGCGTGGAATGGTATATTACTTCGACCGTATTGCTGCAACAGCCAAAGAGTGACCGTGGTTTAATCCTTTAAAAAGAAGAAGAATGTTTTCAGAATCTACTCGTATCTACAGATCTCGCACGATGGCTAATAACAATACTAATATCGTAAAGTGAAACGTAAATTAACCGTCAGGTCTTAATTTGATTTCCTCTACACAATTACAGAGCGACTATCAAGCTACCCTTCACCTTCTGAGCATCGTGAATTCTGGTCGCTTGCCAAAGCTGTCGAGGAAAACTGTCGTCACTCTGGCTTACCAACCCTACTTAAACCTAAGGACCAGAGCGTCTAAGAGTTATAGGGCTGGTCATTACTACCTTCATATCTCCTTTTTTTTTTTTTCTACGTGAGGGAAAATCCTCATGGATGTTATGCCGGACTCCTACCGACTAAAAAACCTCACGTAACGCCCAACAGCCAGCCTATGGTTGTGAGCCCCGGGTAAGACCTCGGAAGGATGTCCCAGGACACCTTCATATCTACTTAGGCTTTAAGTCGACTCTTAGAAAGAAGAGGCGCTGAGATGTGTAGCTGTGTCTTTCAAGCCGAAAATTTAAAACGTCTACTACTGACCACGGCTTAGTCAAACGACCTGATAAAATGTTGCAGCAAAAAAGACTTGGAAACCATAAAGAATAAAAAAAAAAGTTTGTCGTTGATAAAAACCGAATACACTGCAAGTATAGGTATTATAAATTTCCTAGCTCTATATGTATAAATATCAGCATTCTCAACTAATACATTACGGCTCCTGATTTACCAACCTAATTTAACTGTTAAAAGAAGAAAATTGAATTGTGCGTTTGTATTCGAGTAATACAAACTAATAAAATAATAATAAAAATGTAATAAAAACTCGATAGAGACGTAATTTCCGCCTTTACTCGCATAATAAACGCTCGACGAGAGATCGTCTGATTTGAATCTAATTTAGTTCTACGTTTCTCCCGTCTATATAAATGACCAATGTAAAGTACACTTCACATTGAATAATGTAGCGGTGCTGGCGAATCGCGGGCAAAAACGGCTGACAAGCCGACAACGTAACATTGGTAATACTATTTACGTAGTCTAACCATAAATACTTTTGCAATAAAAAGAAATACAAGACAAAATTGGAATCTGACATTTTTATATTTATATTTATGAATATAATTTCGCGCGTTTTCTCAATTTCGCGGTAAGTTGAATATTTATGAGCAGTTGTAGTTGGTACTCTCGTTTTATTTTGGGATAGCCAGCTATGTGGTTTTAGATCTCAAAGAATAATTTTATTACTTTGTAATTAATTTGTGAGGTCTGCTCGCGAATTGGTCATCTGGTGCTTGCTATCTTTCATTTGCTCAGCGGTCAATAACCTTCTTCTTCTTTTCTTAAAAGGTGATGTTTTTTTTAAACTGCATCAAACTACGTCAGGGGTTACATTTTCATACTGAAACATAATACCTATAAGCCCCGCAAGTTGGTAATGCGCTGGAACCTTGTCATAATGACAGCTAAGTGACGTCATCGTGAATCGCTGGCTTCGCGAAGCTGCGTACGGTATTTTTTTTTAGTACTGACTGCTCAACGGACATACGTCACCAAGTGGTCACCAAGATGGCCGCCAAGCGCAATATCAACGTGCGGGGCTTATACGTAACTACAAGAATTTTGTTGAAGAAAGCTTCATCTTGAGCTTGCTTAGCTATTTTTAAAACAAGATGAGAACGATAGCAGTCTGAAAGGAGTTTTTTTTTTTTTTTTTTTTTTATTAACGTGTGTAAATCGTAATGGATCCTATTACAATGACTTCTACTGACTAAACTCACACGGCGTCTTTACATCTGTGGACGACCGGGTATGTCCTCGGAAGGATAAACCCACGGCTCTTGACGCGGACAACTCTCCTGTCAAATCCTCGTCTGTAAATAACCAGGTTAATAATTATAGACCGATTATTCCTAAAACATTTCTTTTTTTAAAAGGTTGACATATTTCCCTAAATAAACCTATTATAAAACTCGGATCAGATGCTATAATGATGTCGAATCTTACTAATGAATAAATGTACCTATTCGAAATTAACTCAGTTTCGAGCTATTTCGTACTAGATCATAATGTCATCGCTGGAGACTATGGTGTGAGCCATGATCTCTAGTGGTGCTGCCACTTTCTGCAAACAGGTCATGCTCGTGAAAGAGACGGCGGGGAAGGAGCGGGAATGAACTCTCCTGACTCCCGCCCTAGTTCTGTCTGCGCCCAAGACTATCGGCCTCCATGACCGGGGGCCTGAGGACGGTGAAGGGGACTGCTTACAGTCCACTCAGCGTGACGTGAGGGATTTACACACGCCACCCTCTTCCCCTGGGATAACCCCCGAACAACCCCCAAAGACTCGGGATAGCACCCGAACTCCCCTTAGATGAGGCCGCAGTGGTAGCCGTAGGTCTGTTGGGAGTCCTGGGGTATACTTTCGAGGGCTTACCCAATCCGAACCGTAGGCTATTAGGAAGGACACGTGTGGTTTTCTGTAGGATTTTCCTTACGTTAAAACAAAGGTCATAACGTCAATAAGTATGAGTAGGTACTTCATAACGCACCGCTTCTTCAGTGTGGAAGGTCCTTAACACGCGACAGACGAACCCGGGATCGATCAAATTGCATGCTGTAGGTAATGCGAGGAAGGTAATACTGGAGTGAGTTATCGTTTACTCAAGTTTAAAGCTCTTATACAAGGGTAAGGGAATTAAGATGTTTGAAATTTGATGGGTCGACGTAGGCACTAACTAATATTCGAAAATCATTGTGTGTGGAATGATTGTGACGTAATTAATTGCAATGAATGCCTGGTTGACCTAGAAGACGTACAATTCGAATACGGATCACGAGGTTTTTTATTTAAATTTAATTTTTTCGATCCAAATATTTTCTCGAGAGTTTGAGTGTTTCTATGTACCTACTTATTATAAGTACCTATAGTATATAGTTTTTAGAAAAAAAGGTGTCATACACCACAAGCACGCTATTCCTACCGTACTTGGGATCAGATAGCGCTGTGTATAAAACGTCCAAGGATATTTAATTTAATGTCTTAGGATCCGGGATAGAGCCCGGGTCACCGACATAATCATAATCATAATCATAATCATTTATTTTGCCTTAAGTGTTGTACATGGTAGGTCTTAAATATAATTATTACAACGGTTCTAACACTTAGTCAGTAGTTTGACATGCAAATATTTAATTGTCAATAGAGTGAAAACATAATTCAACTTTCTTATAACGCCATGTCACAAATTATATAAAATTACACACATTTATTTGCTCTTTCATTTCTTCACGGCAGATTGCTAAGACGTGTGTTGATATATCCAAACTTTTTCCCAGTAACTCCTCCGACTCGAATGAATTGAATGAGGCGCTCATATCAATTCCTTCCAAGGATTTAGATTTAGTCATAGGTCTTCTTAAAGTTATATTACTTGGTGATTCCATTTTAATAAAACTGATTTGCACTTAAACCTTGTAATCTTGTAGTTTGTAAGTTCTCTGCATTATTTATGGTTCGATACTTTCTTTTTGTCTGTCTGTAGATGACACTTGTAATTTGTTAAGATTATTTTTTAAGTACAGCCACTGCACTGCTGCTGCGTATGCCTCAGCTGTTTTCGTTGAAGTTGAATTTGTGCAATATTATTTTTCACAAAAAGAGATTTACACCCAACTTGTATTTGAACCACGGACACACAGATTCACAAGACCAATCCTTAGCCGCCCGGCCACGGGTCAATATGTACTAGTTCTTCAAATTAAGCATTGCTTGATATGTTTTACATACTTTTTAGTCAGGTAGGTAGTCTATCAGTTAACTGTTAGATTTTTGTATCACAGTCCAAGCAGGTACTTTTCATCGAACAAAGTCACATAAACAAAACAGTAATTTCACTATTTTTATCAATACACTTTACTTTTTGTACACTTTAAAGTCTTATTTTAAGTGTGTTCTTACGATCACAAATAGTCATGAAGAAGAAATGTTGAATTTAAACAGTTTTTTTTACTTGCAGCAATTTTTAAATTATAATAGTCATTGTTGACAATATCCACTAGACCTCATAAGTTCACTTTTTCCAAACTATTGTGCACATTTTTTTTATATATTTTCCTTACTAAACACATAAATCACGCAGAAAAAATTAAAAATACACGGAGCCTTTTCAATTTTTACTTTTGATTTTACTTTTTACACATACACTTTTACATAGTCGAGAGAATCGCCCGACTCGAACTGACAGCCGACAAGGTACAAAAGTGCTGGAATATTGTCCACCTACTGGAAAACGCAGAGTTGATAGATGACCTAATAAAGTTTGAAGGATCCTGCAGAATGCGGGTAGCCCACGATTAAATGTTTCAGCGGTCCTTGGAGGAAGCATATCCTCAGCTGAGGGCGTCAAATTATCTGAAATTATGATGATGGCGTATCAGAAGCCCTGACTTCGGAGCTCTGCCTGACGGAGCATTCTTTAAGATAGAAGGTTAGTCCTGGTTGTCAGTAGGTAATACCGAAGATATTAAAACAGTATTACATACAGATTGGCAACTCCCAGCCCCTCACTGACCAAGCTTCCCCGTCAACGCCAGTCCCGCCACAGCTGTCATTATAGTTGGCGGGTGTTTTTAACCGACTTCCAAAAAAGGAGGAGGTTCTCAATTCGTCTGTATTTTTTTTTTTTTTTTTTTTTATGTTTGTTACCGGCAAATCGCTAGAAGGAGTTATCCGATTTTGAAAATTCTTTTTTGTTTGAAAGCTGGTGCTTCCTATGTGGTCCCATATACAGGAAGTCAGAATCGGATGCTGGGATCCTGGAGAAATCGAAGAAATCCCTCGAATCGAGGGAATTCCTTAACGATTTACAGCAGTTATCTTGTGTTTGGGCTTGATTAATTTGTATTGTAGACAGATATAATTTCAGTCTACACGTCACTGAAAATCATGAAAAAAAAAATTTTTAAGAAAAAAAAACCGACTTCAAACAAAAACTGAAAATTGAAAAATAAAATTAACTTAGCACAAAGTAATAGGTAGTATATTTAGTTTTATATCAGATATTATTGACTGTAATACTGAAGTCGGTGCCAATATTTCTATGAGAGATTAATAATATCTACCTACACCTATAATTTTACTTGGCGCCGATTTCAGTATTACATTCAATAAAATCTGATATAAAACTAAATATACTACCTATTACTTTGTGCTAAGTTAATTTTATTTTTCAATTTTCAGTTTTTGTTTGAAGTCGGTTTTTTTTTCTTAAAAATTTTTTGAGTTAACATTTGCTTAGCCTTAGTCTTAGATCATCTAACCACAGGATGCGCCTTACTTAAGCATTGTTTTCTGCCATTGCACATGACCATTTGGTCTTTTAGCTTTATGAAAAGCCTGTACATCAGTACATCATTTTATATGATTAAACTAGTACATTACATTGTAGTTGACTGTACAATAACAATTAACACACAACAGCCATTACGCGTTTGTCGATTAATACATTTTTAAATGCAATGAAATTTTATATGTCTTTGTGTTTCCCCCTTCACTTGTATGAAAACTGGCAGAATATTTTTGTATGCGGTGGTTCGCAAAGGCTAGTCCCGTGTTATATGGTCTAAGGCCTTAGTGGTCACACACACATTCAAACTCTGTACAAACATAGCGTATGTTATTAGTGTAGGTGTCAGTATTGAAAACGAATCATTTGTATGGAGTTTCCGCCCTGTGGTAATAGGTAGGTACTTAAGCCTTATGAAAACATTAGTTATACCAAAGATAATATAATAGTATTACATACAGATCGGCAACTCCCTGCCTCCCACTGCGTAAGCTTCCCCATCCCCCCACCAAAATTTAAGTGTCTATTGCCGTGTCAGTACTTGAGAGAGTGTTACTGCGTTGCATTACGTATTACTACAAATTAGAGATAGTACAGATGGAAACTTACATACTGAACTCGCTGAGGCTACGCACACATAGACAACTCATTCACAGACACTACGCACACATAGACAACTCATTCACAGACACGAGGTCATGCGGTCCTCAACCGAATTTTCGATACTGATTTGTGCGCGAGTGTGTGTAGCAGAGGGTAGGTGTGAAAAAAAAGTAACTTTGCCGCTGACGTAGAGGCGTATAACCGAATTGTTAATAAGACGAAGAAAATTGACATAAGCTAATGTCACTTCGTCATAGAAAATACGCAAAATTGTATGAAGAAGTGACATTAGTTGCTGTCAATTTACTTCGTCTAATTAAAAATTCGACTTTAGTATGGAGCCGAGCGGCAAAGTTAGAGCGAACGAGCGGTACATGAGTTTTCCATCTGTACTATCTCTAATTTGTGGTTTACTACCTACGTACTTTGTGCTATTGCTTTGGTTTAATTTGTGAAAACCCACATTACATACATGAGATTGCGTTCTGTTCCTTATTATTTTGTTTCCATAGTAAAATCACACACACATTCAAGCTTGATTCAAGCATTCACATTACGTGTATATAAGTGTAGCGAAAACGAACATTTTTGTATGGAGTTCCCGCCCTGTGTTTATACTGCTACACCAAAACATTTCATGTTTTTTACTTTCCTATCTAAAGAAATAGTAAAGAAATAAGTAGTTCCTCGTCCATTAGCCATAACCTCGCATTATCCAAGCAGAGCAAAAAGCACCATTGTCTGGGCGCAGGCACCCTAAATGCTTTTTTGTAATCGTCGAATAAGTTTTTCTTTCTTCGCTAAAAGGAAATGTATTGGCCACTTTCGCATCATTCGTTTTCTTAGAAGCCAGTAATTTGGTACAGAGGACAGTTTTTTGACTCACCATGCAATTACATTCCGAATGGGAAGAGAAGAATGTGTGTGTGTGTGGGTGTGTATTGCATACCTACAATCTACAACAAATTTCTTTTTAAGATTTTTAGGACAAAATAATTCGTAGTTAATCTTACTAATATTATAAATGCGAAAGTTTGTGAGTGTGGATGTTTGTTACTCTTTCACGCTCAAACGGCTGAACGGATCTGGCTGAAATTTGGTACATAGATACATTATAGTCTGGAAATAACACATAGGCTACTTTTTATCCCGGGAACAAATTTTCCGCGGGCGAAGCTGCGGGCTAGTTAATCCATATGTAAGAAATTCTTAATCAAAAAAGACCTTACCAATTGCCATCCAGAGCTGATGTAATAATCCCAATTATATGAATACTCCGATTTTTATTTGCTTTGTCGATCTTCGTTTGTTTTGTCGATTTTCATTTGTTTTATACAGGCTGAATTTTTTTTATAGTGATGGTACCACGAGAACTAAAAACAACTAGCAACGACCTGTCCATTTTTTTTATACCACTAAGGTGGCAGACAAGCATACGGCCCACCAGAAGGACCGGTGGTCACCGCAGCCTATGAACGTTTGCAACACCAGAGGTGCCACACTCGCGCTGCCGACTCTGTAAAAACCTTCTAAGACCCCTTTTGAAGAACCCCATACTGTAGGCGTTTGGGAAAACCGAGGCAGGGAGGTCATTCCACAACCTATATGTCGGAGTAGACATGCGGCAGCTGTTTTTAAAAAGCGCAGGCCCGCTGACCTGGAGTAGGTCATCGGGTCTGCTTTATGCTTTATTACACTTATAGATGGATATCTAGTTAAATAACAGTGAAATAAATACTTAGGCGGTATTTATTTCCGAAACACAGTAATCAAAACAAGCAAATGGAACACCAATGAAATAAAATCAAATGAAATGAAAAATCTTTATTCATGTAAGTCACAATCTACATTTACTGCCAGATTCGCAACGCAATAGGTAGAGCTGGAGAAAAAAGAACCTGGCAATAAAACTCCGGCCACTCTTTTAATTTCCATTAGGTTATTACAACATAATTTTTAATCCAAATTAAAACCAACATAGAATCTACTCACAATGTTTTCTCTCCAAATTCCAGCAACAAAGTGAGCCCTCGGCCACAACCACTGTCTATTTATAAATCCCCGCCACTCAAATTGTTCTCACAAAACACGTGGCTTGATATTTAATGTTTTCTTTTTAAATCAAAGAAATGTGGTTCAATTTATTTTTGAGAAATAAAGTTATTAATTTAATTAGTCAAACAAACTGTTAAATTGAATGAAATCGTTAAAATACAAAGATTAATTCATTCTCAGTAAAATGAACATTGCCGGAACTATAGGAATAACAAAAATCCTGTTTTGATTAAAAACATTTTTAAATGTCGACAATATTCGTATTAATTGTCAATAAGAATTTAACAATAGTCTTTATTGTAGGTTCTTACGAACCTACATAGTCACATAACACTTAGGTAACCTAATTAGTTCAACACTACATCAAGTTATACAAATCAGTGTTAATAAATTCTACAACTATTTCTATTCGAACCTTATATCACAAAATAGTAAGGTATCAGTAAAGTTGCTCATTGTAATGGTTTTAATCTATTTATAATCAAATAGATTTTAATAATTAGTAATTCTCGGTGTGGCGACACGGCCATACTGATCGACGATGCGTGCTCTGCATCGTGTGGTAAGGTCTAGATCTGCAAAATAAATATTAAAAGCTGAGGCTTGGTAGTTCTACAGTACACGCAAACCAGAAAAACTTGGTTAAGCAAATATAATTCCATTGGTCATAACCTTACATCGTGGTAGCATGTAGAGTGTCACCGCTCATAGTTAATGAAGACGGTGAGCTGGTTATGATGCGCTCACTGAGTGCTACTACTGCGATCCACATCAATCAATGAATCAAATCAGCCTATATCAGTCCACTGCTGGACGTAGGCCTCTCCCAAATGACGCCACAACACACGGTACTGCGCACATGTAAATACATGGCAACAGATTTTTTTTTTTATACACAGGGAAGGATTTGTAGGGGAGAGGTCGATGCTGTCAAAGACAGGGGCCCTAGGGGATGTTGGTAGGGTCGATGCTGTGCCCTAAGCGGTCTTGTACGCCGTGTTACACAGGGGACCATTATTCTTTCAGGATTGGGATATCCACTTTTAGTGGTTCTTACTGCTCATTCCACATAACAGTATTTATTTTTTTTATTTTTTTTTTTTATATACGGGTAAGGATATGTAGGGGAGAGGTCGATGCTGTCAAAGACAGGGGCCCTAGGGGATGTTGGTAGGGTCGATGCTGTGCCCTAAGCGGTCTTGTACGCCGTGTTACACAGGGGACCATTATTCTTTCAGGATTGGGATATCCACTTTTAGTGGTTCTTACTGCTCATTCCACATGACAACAGTATTTTTTTTTATATATACGGGTAAGGATATGTAGGGGAGAGGTCGATGCTGTCAAAGACAGGGGCCCTAGGGGATGTTGGTAGGGTCGATGCTGTGCCCTAAGCGGTCTTGTACGCCGTGTTACACAGGGGACCATTATTCTTTCAGGATTGGGATATCCACTTTTAGTGGTTCTTACTGCTCATTCCACATGACAACAGTATTTTTTATTTTTTTTTATATACGGGTAAGGATATGTAGTGGAGAGGTCGATGCTGTCAAAGACAGGGGCCCTAGGGGATGTTGGTAAGGTCGATGCTGTGCCCTAAGCGGTCTTGTACGCCGTGTTACACAGGGGACTACTATTCTTTCAGGATTGGGATATCCACTTTTTGTGGCTTAATACAAATAATAAATAAATAATATGATTCAGGATAGGGATATTAGTGGCTTATTGGCGACTCCACGCCCCAATAGCATCTTTTCATTTAAATATTTTATTAGCTAATTTGGTGACTCCACGTCCCAATAGCATCATTTGTCTAATAATTCAGCTAGCATTTTAATACCGATTAGACTGAAGAAACTAAAATGAAAATACCTCACCAGATTTTTCAATTTGTGGTTTCTGAGAATCAAGTACTCGCTGGGTGCGGTGCCGTCAGCGTCAGCGCCAATGCGCCAGATGACCTAACCTAAGCTGTAGCTCACCACGAGGTTTTGGGCGCCCCGCTGTTGATTGTGGGGACCTTTAGCGCCCGTCTATGATGTCCTAATGCTTCCTTTAGAAGACAGCGGCCGTTGTCGAGAACGCTGTAAACTTAAACAAAGATGCCTCTGTAAAAACTATGATTTTTTTTTTTTGCACGATTCCTGTCAAATCTCGCCTTATCTTTAGTAGATGTCTGTGTCGATGTTGTACGTGCCATTCGAGAAGTTTCAAACTAGGTACTTCAGTGGTTGACCAAATTAGGCAATTCCGCTGGTAAACAGTTTTGGCACTGAAATAAGAGGAGCTACGCCTGCAGTTCGGACTTTCTGATGCGGTGTGCGAATTTGAAGTCTCGTAATCCCTTATCATGATAAGACTATTAGCCCTAATGATACCTGTGGCTACTATACAGGGACATCGTTTATAATTACTTGTTTTGGGGCTAGGAAGAGATGAAATACTTGTTTGGGCCACCAAGGTTCAATGCTCGCCTTTGTAGTTTGTATAGCGTAACAGAACTTACTTTGTATAGGAGTATTTTTAAAGAGGGAATCCTACATGAATGCCATGCCGGACTCCTACCGACTAAAAACCACACGTTTCCTACCTAATATGCCTACGGTTGGGAGCCCCGGGTAAGCTCTCGGAAGGATGACCCCAGGACTCCAGACAGACCTACAGTTACCACTGCGGCCTCACCTAGCGGTGGGGGAATATGCATAGGGGTCTACTGTGAAGGTTACACGTTCCTGTTCATCTGAAGTGCCTGGCTTACTCGATACGTCGACGTGTAGGTATAGCTTCGAATGGCACGGTCGGTTTGCTAATAGAGCGCAAGTGAACTTGCGTTGATCTAAACATTCGAGGTCCTGAAAAAGATGCAATTGTCCTAATGTTAACGGTGAAAAAAATCTTTAACGGTGCTAATTTTTTCAAAATAGTAACTTCCATAATTTTATGACGAGTCTTAAGGTATTAATTACTAAAGCTTCTTTGGAAAGATTTAGGTACAACAGTCAACCGTTGTGTACCTACCCAAGATTGGGTCTCGCTTTTCAGATACCTATCTTGACATTTTCTTGCAGATAACATCCCTGGACGGTCTCATCTCAGTGGAAACCGTCTATGATAGTATGTACGTAACTATCTCGACGTTGTTTACTGTTTATTCAATGAATAATCATTAATCAAACTGTTATTCAAGACTTTGCCTGTTAAAGGTATTTCAGTTTAACAATATCGGCATGCTGCATCCGCTCGCCCTTCCTGTATTTATTTCAAATTCAAATTTTTGCGAATATACCATTATGGATGTGAGACAGCAAGTCTTCCTTGTGCTTCGAGGCTTAAAGCGCGTCGCAGTCGGGATACCGTATAATCATCTTGAAATGGCGTCCATACAAGTAATAGTTAAAACGTTTGACCGCTCGTACTACCACCAAAATCTCGAGTTCGCTCGAGTGATACTTATCTAGTTTCTACATCGCATCGGTCGTGTGCATACTAAAAAAAAAAGCCACTATGTGCTGCCGACCCATATTGATTTGAATAAGGATTGACCCGAAGTCAAGGCCCAGCCAAGGAAGCAATTCGCTAGGTTCTTTTCCTAGAAATATTCTATGCCATGCTTCCTCATGAACATGGGTCCATTGCCACTTAGCGCCTTAGATAGTCAGTTCATTAAGAGAAGCCACAGCAGGAGCGATATTTGGTATGAACGAGCGGGAGTATTCAGCGCGACAACTGAATAGACGAATTTGTTTAGCATTTATTGTCGGTACCAGAGTTTTTACGCTTAACCTTTTTAGGGCTAGGACGCACTTGACCGTTCTGTACTAAATTTTTAGCATACTCAATTGACCGTTAAAAGAAAAGGCATTATTCTATGAGGATTGGAAATCCTGGTTAACGGAATGATATTAAGACTCTAAGCACAGATTAGTAAATAGTTACTGCTCTAGTGACAGAGCTTGGAGAGAAAACCTACGGTATTTACCACAGATATCAGAAAAATATGTACTGATAACGTCATCTATACAAACCTACGCTATACTACCTTTGTGGTCATTGTCTGAACTCAAGAGGTAATTTTATTTTTCTGGGTGTTTTTAAGTCATCTTCGGTATCAAGGTTACCTTATGCTATCTAATAAAAATAGATTTGAACCTACCAACACGTCTGAAGTAATAATCTTGTGAAATGTGACATTCAATTTCTACGTTAATTCTATTATCTAGAATCTAGACAGACTTAAGATGGTTTTCCGGCAAATTGTATGAGATTGACTCACGAATTAACAAGCGCTTAACCCCACTATCAAAGATGGTATTATTAATTACCTTACCTATCCTCACACGCATTGTGTTCAAGCTGGACTAGTTAAGAACAGAGTTCATATTATAGGTTATGTGCTTTTCGCGGCGATAGCAGGTACCAAATGTGTAAACGGCTTTTGATCAAAATGAATTAAATTCAAGTACTATAAGTTTGTTCGTATAACCGTTGCGTTGGCCGGGTTATTGTCGCATTGGGAACACAAGTTTCTTTCAACCGTACGTTTATCCGAATCTGTTGTAGTAGCTTTAAAACGTCACTCACGAGAGGTATGACCGGACTTACTACAAAAATTACAGTAAGAAGCGTTTCCACTATCAATGGAATATTTTAACAGTTTCGGTGGTGGTTGTGATCAATTCGCGTTTGAACGCTTACATAATATAGAAGAGGTAACATAACCTATCATCGCTGCTACTGCATCGCAATTTCGTAACCACTAAGCTGGCAGACTAGCTTATGGTGGCCTCACCGTGGACGCGGTAACTAGCCAGTTGTCAACCTATGTTAGCGCGGCCCTTCAGCAGTCTAGTTATTTTCATACGTATATCGTAGTCACTTGATAACATAGTTAGTTTGAAACAAACAAAAAAAAAAAAAACATGATTACATCAATTTGCAGTCGCCAACGCGACGTTACCGCCTAGGTCATATGAGGGTAGAAACACATCGGTACTTAATCATAATTTTCTTTTGTTGTTTCGACAGGCGATCACTCATACATTACTTCACTGTGATCATATTAAAATAAAATTCGGGTGGTACATTACCCCTTTGCTGTTGTAGCTGTGTGACGGTGCTGGTGGAGGACTTACTAGCACCAGGCTCTCGCACAGCCGCGGAACACGCCGGCGCGCCCGTAACCGCGTGCGGCGCGTTGGTAAACTGGTACACAATCTTCGTAGCAAAGATCCTGAAAAATAAATAGTCTCGCACAGTATTTTGTAGGTAGTGATCCCACTTCTGATGTCGGAGTAGACATGCGGCAGCTGTTTTTAAAAAGCGCAGGCCCGCTGACCTGGAGTAGGTCATCGGGTCTGCTTTATGCTTTATTACACTTATAGATGGATATCTAGTTAAATAACAGTGAAATAAATACTTAGGCGGTATTTATTTCCGAAACACAGTAATCAAAACAAGCAAATGGAACACCAATGAAATAAAATCAAATGAAATGAAAAATCTTTATTCATGTAAGTCACAATCTACATTTACTGCCAGATTCGCAACGCAATAGGTAGAGCTGGAGAAAAAAGAACCTGGCAATAAAACTCCGGCCACTCTTTTAATTTCCATTAGGTTATTACAACATAATTTTTAATCCAAATTAAAACCAACATAGAATCTACTCACAATGTTTTCTCTCCAAATTCCAGCAACAAAGTGAGCCCTCGGCCACAACCACTGTCTATTTATAAATCCCCGCCACTCAAATTGTTCTCACAAAACACGTGGCTTGATATTTAATGTTTTCTTTTTAAATCAAAGAAATGTGGTTCAATTTATTTTTGAGAAATAAAGTTATTAATTTAATTAGTCAAACAAACTGTTAAATTGAATGAAATCGTTAAAATACAAAGATTAATTCATTCTCAGTAAAATGAACATTGCCGGAACTATAGGAATAACAAAAATCCTGTTTTGATTAAAAACATTTTTAAATGTCGACAATATTCGTATTAATTGTCAATAAGAATTTAACAATAGTCTTTATTGTAGGTTCTTACGAACCTACATAGTCACATAACACTTAGGTAACCTAATTAGTTCAACACTACATCAAGTTATACAAATCAGTGTTAATAAATTCTACAACTATTTCTATTCGAACCTTATATCACAAAATAGTAAGGTATCAGTAAAGTTGCTCATTGTAATGGTTTTAATCTATTTATAATCAAATAGATTTTAATAATTAGTAATTCTCGGTGTGGCGACATATATAATATAATAATATAAGCCTTTATTCAGACACAATTTACAGTTTTTTTTTGTTTTTACATATTTATATCTACTTTACATTCTTATTTTCTAAATAACAATTATGTCTCTTCTACGTCGATATCGGCAACTTGGTCTGTCTGCCCATTGGCAAAGGCCTCCTCCAGTCCCTTCCACTCCTTTCTGTTGAGAGCGGTTCTCGTCCAAAGCCTTCCCGCTACCACTTTAATATCATCTTCCCACCTTCGGGTCTGTCCTCCACGACTTCTTTTGGAATTTCTGGGGTACCAGAAAACTAATGTTTGGTTCCATTTCTCTCTGTCTCTTAACATGTGGCCTGTCCATCTCCACTTAAGTTTTCGAATTCTGGATATTACGTCATCTACTTTCGTGCGTTTCCTAATGGTTCGGTTTCTTATTTTGTCACTTTTTCTGATACTCAACATGCTTCTCTCCATCGCTGTCTGGCAAGTTTTTATTTTGTCGTTTTGTTTCTTCGTGAGTGCCCATGTTTGACAACCATATGTCAGTACAGGCAATACACATGTGTTATAAAGTTTCTTTTTAACAGACATCTTCGTTTCTTTATTTTTCATTACTTCTTTTAGCCTCCAATAGCTTTTCCATGCATTACCTATTCTTGTGTCTATTTCCTTAGTCATTGAATCGGTAGTTGAAATTAGTTGACCCAAATATGTGTACTCTTTCACATATTCGATGGGTTCGCCGTTCAGTATTATAGGCTCTTCGATCGTGTTTGTCATGACTTTAGTTTTAGACGTATTCATTGTTAGGCCTACTTTACGACTTTCTCTTTCTAAGTCTGCTATCATATTTTGGAGATGCATTCTTGTCGTGGCGAAAATTATGATGTCATCAGCAAATCGTAGGTGCGTCAGTTTTCGTCCGTTAATGTTTAAACCGTATTCGTCCCATTCTATTTTGCGAAAGACTTCTTGTAACACGGCTGTAAATAATTTTGGAGATTGGGGGTCTCCTTGACGTACTCCCCTATTTATTTTTATTTCTTTACCCTGTTTTTACAACTTTATATTAGCTGTACTTTTTGTATAAATATTTTTCAGAATTCAGATATATTTGTATTCAACACCTTGATTTTTCAGACTTTTCCAAATACTTTCATGTTCGATTGAATCGAATGCCTTATTATAATCTACGAAGCAACAGTAAAATAGTATATTATACTCCTTATTTTTCTCAAAGACTTGCCTTACCGCATGTATGTGGTTGAGTGTAGAGTAACCAGTCCTGAATCCGGCCTGTTCTCGAGGTTGATTCTCGTCGAGGGTCCTGGTAATACGGCGTAAAATAATTTTCGCGAATATTTTGTATACATTAGACATCAGGCTGATTGGTCTGTAGTTATTTAATTCGTTTTTGTCGCCTTTTTGTGTAACAGCGTTATCGTAGAATTTGTCCATTGTGTTGGAATTGTTTCCGTGTGCAATATATCGTTGAAAATGTTTTTTCAGTAACGGTATGATGGTATTTTTACAATCAATCACTAATTCATTGCTAATGTTTTCGGGTCCAGGTGATTTATCCATTTTCTGTGTCTCAATAGCTTTAGTTATCTCGATTTCTAGAATAGGTGGCACGCTCTCATTATTGTTTAGGTCAGTTTCGTCAATGTGGTTATTTGAGGAATACAAGTCTTCGTAGAACTTAGTGGCTATAGTTAGGATGTCTGGTCTTTTAGTCTTTATTGCGCCCCTTCGGTCCTTCATATTAGGTATCCAGTTTGATTTTTCATTCAGAATTTTTACAGCTTTTTTTATTCCCCCTGTCTTGATTATGTGTTTTTCAAAAGTGTCTAGCCTTAGGTGTTCACGGTGTTTTCTCATTTGTGTTTTTATTTCCTTACTTAACTTGCTTATCCTATCTCGTGTGATTTTTGTTTTGTTTTCAGTTTTGATTAGCTTGTACCTTTCCTCTAGTAGCTCCTTAGTTTTTTCAGACATGTTGTTCTTTGACCTTGGTGTGTTATTGCTGTTGCTGCTGTGTTGCTTTGCGTTCGTAGTCAGTATTTCATGTAGTATATTGTATTTATTTTGAGTATTAAGATGTTGTATGCATTCATCTTTTACGGAGCTCAGTTTTTCCTTTGTTGCGGTTGTCGATATTACCTTTTTAGTATTTTGTGATTTTATTTTGAAGGGCCGTATCATATTCGGCCTGGATGATATGTGCAGACGTGCTCGAAGCATTCTATGGTTGCTGTTGAAGTTAAGATTTGCAATGGTGCTACAATCATCAAAAAAATTGGATCTGTTGGTAAGGATGTAATCAATTTCATTTCTGAAACGCCCGTCTGGTGATGTCCACGTCCATCTTTTCGATTTCCTTTTTTTGAACAGACTATTTAGAATTTTAAGATTATTTTCAAATGCGAACTCTAGTAATTTTTGACCATTCCTGGTTCTTTTGCCCTCGATATGAGACCCCAGTATTATGCCTTCTCCTTTCCTTGGAGTTCCGACTTGCGCGTTGAAGTCTCCCATTACTATACAGTTTTTGTGGGTGTGTTCTTTGATGGCAGTATTTAGTGATGCGTAGAAGGATTCGATTTCAGAGACAGTTGATTTTTCTGTTGGCGAGTATATTTGGATAATAGACCATCTTTCTTTCTTATTGGGGAACGTTATGTTTAATATAGCTATCCGTTCCGAAATGCCTATTATCTCTTCAATGAAATTCTTGAGCTCCTTCTTGATTAAGAAGCCTACTCCGTGTAGTCCTGGAGTTTCTCCTTTGTAATACATTATGAACTGGCTGAATTCTTCAATCCCTTCGCCATTTCTTCTCGTTTCACATAGGCCAATTATATCCCATTTCATTTGTGAGATGGCGTTTGTTAGTTCATTCAGACTGTCTTCTGTTCTCAGTGTAAGTGTATTGTATGTTGCTATATGATATACTCGATTCCGTTCGTTTTTGCTGTTTCCAGAACTATTTGGTATATATGTGGGAATGTTTGGAGGGTAGTGGTCGCTTTTCCCCGCGGTGACCGGCCGTCTTGGGCTGGATGCTTTTAGTGTTTCTTTGGGTATGTATCTCTCTTTTAGTTGTTTTCGTTTCCGGTTGTCGATGTCTAATATTAGTTTTTTGACGTTGAAGAAAGTGATAGCGACGTTGATCTGCTTCTTGCCACGTAATTTAATATGTTGGTTTTGTTCACCTTCTTTGGAGCGGGTGTGACTTTACAGTTTGGTGATTGATTGGGGGAGTCTGTGCGATCCCTCTTCCTTTTTTCCTTTTGGTCTGCTTTCGGTTCTTTGGTGTCTAGTTTATCTCTTACTAAATAACAAACTTTCCCCTTTGCTCTGTCTTCTTCTAAGCGGGGTAGAAGCAACTTTCTCTTCTCGAGTACTTCTTTAGTATAATCCTCTTTTATATAAATATCTGTACTGAGTTTCTTTTTGTTTTTGAGTACCTCCATTTTCCTCCAGTTTGTTGTGAAAGTTACAAGAATAGGGCGTGGTTTGTTATTGTTCTTTTCACCGATTCTGTATGAATTATTTATTTCTTGCGGATTGATTTGAATCTTCACGTCTGTTTTAACCAATCCTATATTTTTTTCGATCAGAGTATCGGAGTGGTGTTCTTCATTGACTCCAAAAAAGATAATGTTATTCCTTTTTTTATCTTCTTCAAGCCTTATTATTTTATTTCTTAGTTCATTTACTTCGCTTTTAAGATTTTTGTTTTCTTCTACAAGTGTATTTAATTTCTCGGCAATGCTCTCTGTGACGTTCCCGGTAACCGCTTCGGTTATTTCTTTAGTTTGTGCTGCCATTTGCTCTGCGAGTTTTTCTCAAAAATTGTCCAATTGACCTTCCATACTTTACGGAGATTTGGGTAATAAGTGACAATACTGAATTTATTATGGCATTCCACAACCTAAGCGTGCGCGGAAGAAAACACCTATCGAATCTAACCGTGCTGGAACGCACCGGACGCAGAGTGCGAGAATGAACTCCCTGTCTGTGGCGAGCGGTGCGATGATAGAACGTAGCCGTGGGCATCATGTCAAACAATTCCTTAGAGCACATACCATTGTACAGGCGGTAGAACGTACGTATGTACGTATTTCGCCCTCAGGTTCTTCAGGCGGCGCGAGAAGAGTTATCATGGGGCCGCCAACTTGAGGATCACTGTCACAACAAGTCGCACTGACTGTGAGAGAGTCGTCATGAGGTTTTTTTTATATTAAGCTCGCCAAAATCGTGCCGCTGCCGCCCGATGGAAAGCCACAGCGACATCTAGCGATTGGGGCCACCGTCCCAGTCTGTAAGACAGAAAGCGGCCCCCAACTTGGCGGCCCTATGATGTGCCTCTTCACGCTCCGCTTGAAGAACCCAGGATTGTAAGAGGAGGGAAACACGTGCGCTGGCAGGTCGTTCCAGATTTTTATGGTCCGACAGAGAAACGATCTTTTGAATCGTTCAGTTCTAACAAAGATTCTCTCCACTGTGTGAGAGTGGCACCTCTGTCCAGCACGCGTTGTTCGGGATCGGAATGGAGTTTCCATGAGGCGGGCGGTGTCAATTTTGGGGAGCTTATTATTTCAAACTAGCTGTTCCCCGCGGCTTCGACCGCGCAGAAGTCGGTTATCGCGTAAAATCATAACCCTCCTTTTACGCAGTCGGTTAAAAAATAGCCTACAAATTTCATCTCAATCGCTTCAGCCGTTTAGGCGTGAAAGTGTAACAGACAGACTGACAGAGTTACTTTCACATTTATAATATTAGTAGGGAATAGGGATAAATCGGCTCAATGCGAGTCGGAAAAGCGCACAGAGGATTACATACATACATACATATATACATATGTTCACGCCTTTATCCCCGAAGGGGTAGGCAGAGGCATATTATATGCCCACATTTCACCTTTGTATAATTTGTCCCACGTAATAGGTGGTGAGCCGTATTGCCGTGTTTAAATGGACAGGCGCAGGTTGTGACTGCCTGCTGTTGAAATAAAGCCTTCAACTTAGCTTAACCCTTAAATGCATGATTTTTTATTTAGTTATAAAACAAATATTTCAGTATAGATTTTGAGTCATAAATAAAGGGAAAAATAATAAAAAAAATCTTGGTTTGATTAAAAAGTATATTTTTGAAAAAATACAGTTTGTAGACATTTGGCTACATTATGCGTCTAGGGAGAAACAAATAACAATGCGGTAGGTGAGATCAAAATCTAATCTATACTAATATTTAGAAGTAAAGTTTGTGTATTCGTTAAATTGTAAGGGGTAATCTCGGGATCTACTGAATCGATTTTAAAAATTCTTTCACCAATAGAAAGCTACGTTATTGTGGAGTGTCATAGGCTATATAGCATCACGCTACAGCTAATAGGAGTGGAGCAGTAATAGTAAATGTTTCAAAAACGGGGGACGACGGAAACAGGTAATACTCTCTCTTATGTGGCGCAAACGAAGTTGCGCGGGTCAGCTAGTAACTTATAATCCTAGTGGTTATTTATGTATGTAACGCAGCAAAACAATTTCTGTCTTTAGTATGACAAAGGGCCACCTGACACTTGATACATTCTGTGCGTGAAAACCACTCACATCCTTGTAATTTGCACCTATTTTTTGTATCACACCTTCTCTCATTGTGATCAATCAACCCCGTCAGTTCTATCATCTTTAGGTGGAACAGGCTTCATAGGTCCTCAGTGCTTTTTAGCATCAAATTCTGCATTCTCACGCTGGAGACCATGGTGAGGGCCAAGGCCTCCAGCGGGGGAAAGTGGAACGCTGTTGCGTCTTTCTGCAAGCTACTTATGCTCGAGAAAAAGGCAGCAGGGAGGGAGCGAAAAAGAAATCTCCTTCCCGGGTTCCGCAGTCAGCGACAGGGTCGTCGCCGGTTGCTTTACGCCCAGGACTACCGGCCTCCATCCTCCACCGAGGGTCAGAGAAGGGTGAGTTGGCTGCTCGTCGTCCTTACAGAAGCTGACCAAGACGGTGGCATGTCTTTTCGCCACTAATAGTAGTAGTATAGCACCCAATTATCCCCCCAGACCCTCACAGACGCCGGATAGTACCCGAACCATCTAGGCGAGGCCGCGGTGGTAGTCTGCCGGGAATCCTGGGACATCCTTCCGAGGGCTTGCCCCCCCGGACTCCCGGCCATAGACTGTTGTAAGGCATTGTATAAAACCATACAATGGTACCAGTCGGTAGGTGTCTTATACAACACCCAAGAATTTATAGCCGACATGACATGTCCATCATGTGATAAAAAAGCCGAAAATAGCATTTTCTACTTTTTATTCAGATCCTATACCTTCCTAAGAAACTGTCAATGAGGTCTACTCCGCCCATATAGGCACTGTAGTCCTTTATGATTTTTGGGCAAATTATGGTTTATTTGAGATGAGGTTTCCGCCACAGGTTCCGCCGTGGATGCACCACCTGACAAGTGCTCCTCTTCAAAGAATATGGGAGGCTCTTCTTTATTATTCAAGGATTGATCTTCCAGTTCATGCAATAAGTGCCCGACATTTGAATAATAATCGATATTATCATCATCGAAATCTACACCATCTTCAAAGACCTCACCGTTATGTAAAGCAGCAAGAGCTGGCTCGATTTCTTTTTCTGCCAGCGAGCCATACATGCTGAAAAGAAAAGCGAAATAACCAAAATACCAAAACTATACCCAAATAGGCAAAATAAAGCAAACGCATGGTGTAGACATTTGGCAACATACATAAAATCAAGCTACAGACACATTCAGGATAAATTGCCAAAAAAAACCGTTATAATAGTGGTTTCTTACCTTATATCTAATGTATTTCTTATTTTTTTAAATCGTTTCAGCAATTACTTCTCAGTAAATTTTAATTCAAAAGTCACTAATTATCACACAATCAACTTTTTCCCCCTGCGCTTTCGTTATGTCAAATTGCGAGGTAATTTTAATTTCTGCCGACTCTTTTTCATATTTTTTTGTTTTATTATGTTATTGACTATGATAAAAACATACATTCACCATATGCATTTAAGGGTTAACGACTGCCATTTTACTGGCAACCGGGACCAACGGCTTAACGTGCCTTCCGAAGCACGGAAACGCTCAAATAAATGTCACAAAGTGATCACATGGATGGTCACCCATCCATGGACCGACCATAGTGAAAGTTGCTTACTGCAGTGATCGTTTACAGAACACTGAGCCCGCGGGGCCACGAGCGCTTCTTCACTTCACAGAGGATTCTGTTCAAAAAACGGCAAAAAATCACTTTTGTTGTACATGTTACAGAATTATTAGCATATGTACCTAAGGTCTGGCTGGTATCTGCAGTGGCAACACTTAATAATGACCGGGTGGGGAATGTTACGCCATTTTGTGGGGCTCAGTCTTAAACTAGCCGTCGGTAGATAGAAACGTGAAAGTATACGGGCAATGGGGAACATTGTTAGCGGTGGAAGGTGAGCGTTATGCGCATTGTAAAAGGTGGCCACCTCAAACCTACAGATTGGGTTGCAAGTCCCAGACGCTGTTGCAATGTTCCTCCTTGTGCCACGCGGTATTAGGTTTCCTAGTTCTTAAATTGATTATTTGTATAGTTGAGAATAAACGAGTGTGCTGCCATCTCCGTGTTTTCTTCTGAGGTCTAACATCTCAGAAGTGGCATTATAACCCACGCCATGTAAGTACACGCATAATTTCGTATAAAGTGGTTTCTTTAACTAGTAGGATAAAACTATGTAGGTATCTGCCTTGCCATAACGTGGATTTGGTAAATAGAATAGATATTGCTGGTTAAGATTTAATAATGAAGGATAGATAATGCTGGTTAACGATTAGTAAGGCGAAAGATATTGCTGGTTAATTCAATTGGTACTTTTCATCTAACAGTATGCTGAGTTTTGCCAATGATGGGAAAATGGGCCGTTAGGTTTTACCTACATGGTAGCACAGATTTCACAGACATGAAGTCAAAGAATTTGCAAAGTAATTTCGATACTGGTTTGTACGCCAGTGCGCGTAGCCGAGGGTAGGTTTGGAAAAGGTAAGAAACGGTACATACATGAGTTTGCGTTCTGTACCTTGTTGTTTTATGCTAGTAGTTTAAAAAAATAGTGTCGCGATCCTGTTAATAAAAGAAAAAAGGAACAGGTGGGTTAAAAAAAAGTGTAAGTTTAGTGATTAGGTTTATTGTGTAGATTCGGTACTAATGAAATTGAATACATTATCGAATCATGGAGTGAATATTCAGATCCTTAATTGGTTTGTGTTGGGTGTTTGGTGTAAAAGTTCGGTTCTACAATGGATTTCGCAGTTAACATGCGCTGGTTGCCTAGTACTCGGTCACACTTTCACGATTTTTTTTTTGTAATTTTAGTGTTGTTTAAGAGTGTATTGGGTGTATGAAGGTCAAGCGTTATAGTATCAGGAGGGAGTGTGAAAACAACTTGTGGTACCTACTGCGTTGAGAGGCTAACAAATACGTATCTTATTGATAATGTGACTGGTTAAAAGTAGGCATCCGCCCTATTAAGGTTGTGTGTATTGGAAACCAAGGTTCAGGGGGCCAGCCAGCAGTGTTATACGACGACATTGAGAGGCTCCTCTTGTACAGTATGATACAGGGTTCATAGGTGATCCAGGTTAGCTAGCGCCATGTCGTTGAATGGTCGTATAGTGAGTAATACAACGGCGTGCTAGGTTTTCCTACTTCGTTATATTGGGTTCTATTGTAGTTGTGCTTTTGGTGTGACTGTTAAGGCGTGAGCGTGACCGTGACCCACGTGTTTATATTTCTCACTGTGGTGTTTCATTGGGCTGTTGGTGTAGATGGTTGACAAGATTGTGGCTATGGCAAAATAAATAGCTCTGAACGCTAGTACCTACTGTTCGAAATCATAATGAGATTTTTCTAGTTTAGCTTTGTCAGACCTATTGGGATACTGATGGCAGTCGTTAGAAAGATTTGTAATATAAAAGAAAAGAGGGTTAACTTAGTTGGTATGAATGCTTATATGGGAAAGTGAAAGCTCAGTTACAGGTTATTTATATATATTAAATAAACGGATCGCATGTAGTTTTTGAGGGTTTCCGATGCTGTTAGCCCCTGAAATGTTTCATAGTGAAAATTTTCAATATCTCAGTTACAGATGTTTAACGAAGAACTACGTTTTTGTATAGGTGTGATAATAATATTAAATCGAAACCAGTTAGAATTAGTATGATCTACAATGTAGATGAGTGTTCTAGAACGGGTGCATCCAAGTCCGGGTTTTATTTTAAGTATAGTTTTGCAACAGATTAAGAGAGCCAGCTAGAGGTCTAGATCTATGGTTCGGTTAAAGGTTTTGGTTAAAAGAATATATATCTACCTACGTATGTTGGTTGGGGATATGAAAAGGTCCGTTAGTTACCCTGTACTATACTGATATGAAAGTGGTTCTGGTTGTGTCAGCTTAAACGTTTTCAGGTTCAAACGATCAGGAGGTAATTCGATGCGATAACTAAACTCGGCTGTGATGAGTGTGTCTGTGTGTATGTGATCATATTTTGTGAGAATTGTTGAATTTCAGTTAAGTTGGAAGTAAAAGTGAATTTTTCTAATTTACCTTCCGACGGAATCTTCGTTGATACCTGCGTGATGTTATTTTTTTGTTAACATTGGGTGGCCTTCGATGGTTTGAATCAGTCTCAGCCCGGCGGATGGTGCTGCAGTCGGTATTTAGGTTGTCTATTGATGTAGACGAGGGTGATCAGGTTAACTAGAGTTTTCTAATTGTGGCTATTCAATTGACGATTATTTGCTTGACAAGGAAGCCTGGAAATGATCTGCTTGCTCTACTGCATTCTCAAGCAATAGTTTGTGATTTTTAGTTTAAATTTTGTAAATAGAGCACAAAAAGAAAAGCCTGTCGAGTTTCTTGCCAGTTCTTCTCAAGTGGGCCGCGTTCCGAACTGGTGGTACTATTTGCATTGTATTCATTGACGTGTCGCAAGTGCCTATGTATTAGGATTATGCGAAATAAATGTTTTTTTGGTTACATTTTTATTGACCGAACGTGATTGGGATGGACTCCAGAAGGCAACCCTCGAATGACTGATGTTATCTAATCGTATTCCCTTAGAAAATTATAATATAATTCATTAGGTTAGAAGATATCAGACTAAGTAGTGATTAGAGTTGTAACGTTGTTGGGTATAGATAGGAAATGTAGGTATTAGCCACCGTCGCTTATATCATGGACGGGATTAATCTGTTCAGGGAATGGTGTGGCCACTGCCATGCCATTCCTCAAAACATTTTTGTGGAAGACATGTACAGTAACTGGCTACCGGTGTACTTTAACTCTGAATTTTGTAAACTTTCATGTGACGAGTTCCGGAAAATGATCTGGAGAGTGCCGAGGCCTCGGTAACCTTCACCGTGAGCGGTTGTGCTGTAGCCGCTGTGGGTACTCCATCGCCGGCGTAGCGGAGAAGCAGAGCGCGAGTCGACGGCGGCTTGCGCGGGCGCTGTGGACACACAGCGTGAGCACAAGCGGCGCCGGCGTGGTCACGCGTTGTGTCGGAGCTACGAGAGGAGTAGCGTCATTGAGCTGCTGAGTAGTTATGAAAATCGACGTGCTACGATGATGGACATTGGACATTACAGGTCACGTAGTCTTTTTCCATTAAGTAGGATACTCAAATGATGAAGTCCCTAGACCCTTTACCATCTCAGCTATTAAGTTTCTAAAGATTTGTATTAGTTTGGAATAAATTTGATTTCTACTAGACGGATTATTGTGTCCAAACGTTTAAGAATAGACTAATGCTATCACGGATTACTTTGTGGAGCTTTTCGGGTGAACAATTTCATCACACATGATTGTTGCGGGTAGAGCGTAGCTCGCTTTCTGTTACTGAGTTAGTCTGTTAGTAGTAACGGAGTGTTTGGAACAAGATTCATAACACAATGATTGTTGGAATAATTATTGAAAAAATTATTGAACCTCGTGGATAAACTTGTTCTCATGCTTGACAATTTGATAGGGAGACTGAAATTCACACGGATGCGAGATTTGATTTGACTTTGCAACAATTCAAGGATTCCATCGCGTCCAGTGGCGTCTTACCTTCTATGGATTAAAGAAACTTGCTGTAAATTGGTTACTTCGTGGAAAATGGTTTAAAATGGTACTACCTCCAATAAGCTGCATTACATTTGTTTCAAAAATACCTACTAATTTTTACTCTGATAGAATCGCGAGATAGTAGTTTTAACCATAGATTTAGAATTTTTCGCTAGTTTGAACAGAAGTTTGACGGTTAGGTAAACTGGTTGGGTCCAAAGGTGTCATGTCGGTTCGTTATCGGTTTTGTCTATTGTGTCGGATGTATTTTTGTCTGTGATATTAGTATTTATCACACCTCGTAAAGGTAAAGAAAAAGAAACAAATTTCGTTTTTGCTAGTAAATTATACCCTCGAAGTTAGCGTACACATAAAGCAACATTTTACGAGTTAATAATCGAGTTATTCGGTAAATTTTGGACGAGTACCTATCCAAATTGATGAATGATAACAATGTCTTTTTTATTGCACGAATTAACATGGTTTTCTCTTTTTGTTTATCTTTTGATTTCAGGTCAAGACATTACATGAAACGGTGTCACGCCTGACAAGACTTGGTTGACATTAAACCACCCTGAGAAACGGATTGGTTTTTTTGGACGGAAATGGAAACGGATTGGATGAGATCCCTGGATGATAGATACGAGTAATAGGCAGTTTTAGTTAAAGAGTCAGTTTAGTTAAGTTGCTTTAAAATTATGTTCCTCAACGTCGATAGATAGCGTTGTACGGCTTTGTGAACCGCGATATGGTTTCGTTCACACATTTGCGTAACTGTTTGGCGAGTTACTAAATAGTTGCAGTTCTTCTATAGTACATACATTAGTTAGAGTTTAAATAAGCAGATATTCCATGGATATTGGTTAAGTTTGAGCAATCTGTCGACGGGTTTCTAGATGATAATCGTTTTGTGTATTAACTGGTTATTATGTCGATGTTTAGTGTGACAGTGTTAAAGTGTTATAATGTTGAGTGGTTCAGCAGTACTGTTGGTTGTTAAATGCATAATGGTTACCGTTGTTAATATTGATACCTGGTTACCACGCGTAGTCAAGCGAAAGTTAAGATTTCCCACTGGTCAGATACCTAAATAGTTTGGTATTGTTTAAGCGAATTGTTTAAAAGATTTGCCATTGTTCAGATATAATATGTTTCGCCACTGTCCAGATAGATAGTTTGATCGAATAGTTACAGATTTAGGACGGCAAACATTTAAGATTGTAAAACGTAGTTTTTAGTGATTTAAGTATAGTGATGTATTAGGTAGGATGTGAAAAATGATTGTAAATTATTGAGTACATAGGTACGTATGCGTGTGTATTAGTGATTGATGAGGGATTTAAATCATAAAATTGAATTGAGCCTGAATAATGTATCTACCTATTAGCTAATTTCGGCGAAGACACTGCTACTTGCTCTTCAACTGTAAACAGTGTCAATGAGTAATTGTAATTTAATGATATGAGATTGAATAGTTACAGATTTAGGACTACAAACATTAATGATTGTAAAACGGATTGAATGCATAATTTTAGCGATTTAAGTATAGTGATGTATGTAGGCAGGATGTGAAAAAGGATTGTAAATTATCGAGTACATACGTATGCGTGTGTATAAGTGATTGATGAGGGATTTAAATCATAAAATTGAATTGAGCCTGAGTAATTTACTTATCATCTAATTTTGGCGAAGACACTGCTACTTGCTCTTCAACTGTAAACAGTGTCAATGAGTAATTGTAATTTGATAATATGAGATTGAATAATTACAGATTTAGGACGACAAATATTAATGATTGTAAAACGGAGTGAACGCATAATTTTAGAGTGATTGAAATATAGTTATAGTGAGGGTGCTCTCGAGCCGGGCAAGATTGGCGTAAACGACCTCGCCGCCCACGATTGGTAAGAGACATCGCAGTTGTGTGTCGTTCTGGTGAAAGAAGTAACCTTTGCGGCATGCAGCTATACCATAGTAGTGACGGGTGTTCTCGAGCCGGGCAAGATTGGCGTAAACGACCTCGCCGCCCACGATTGGTAAGAGACATCGCAGTTGTGTGTCGTTCTGGTGAAAGAAGTAACCTTTGCGGCATGCAGCTATACCATAGTAGTGACGGGTGTCCTCGAGCCGGGCAAGATTGGCGTAAACGACCTCGCCGCCCACGATTGGTAAGAGACATCGCAGTTGTGTGTCGTTCTGGTGAAAGAAGTAACCTTTGCGGCATGCAGCTATACCATAGTAGTGACGGGTGTTCTCGAGCCGGGCAAGATTGGCGTAAACGACCTCGCCGCCCACGATTGGTAAGAGACATCGCAGTTGTGTGTCGTTCTGGTGAAAGAAGTAACCTTTGCGACCGGCTATACCATAGTAGTGACGGGTGTTCTCGAGCCGGGCAAGATTGGCGTAAACGACCTCGCCGCCCACGATTGGTAAGAGACATCGCAGTTGTGTGTCGTTCTGGTGAAAGAAGTAACCTTTGCGGCATGCAGCTATACCATAGTCGAAGAATCTGTAGTAGTTTAAGTGTATATAATTATACACGTACAGTAAAAATCTTAATATAGATGATTATAAGAGTGATGCGAGTGATACGTTCAATTATTTAACAAAACAATGTTTAATAGAAATGTAAATTATAGTTAATTAGAACGAAGGGACTCGTTCCCATAGGATGGCCGACTGTTACAGAATTATTAGCATATGTACCTAAGGTCTGGCTGGTATCTGCAGTGGCAACACTTAATAATGACCGGGTGGGGAATGTTACGCCATTTTGTGGGGCTCAGTCTTAAACTAGCCGTCGGTAGATAGAAACGTGAAAGTATACGGGCAATGGGGAACATTGTTAGCGGTGGAAGGTGAGCGTTATGCGCATTGTAAAAGGTGGCCACCTCAAACCTACAGATTGGGTTGCAAGTCCCAGACGCTGTTGCAATGTTCCTCCTTGTGCCACGCGGTATTAGGTTTCCTAGTTCTTAAATTGATTATTTGTATAGTTGAGAATAAACGAGTGTGCTGCCATCTCCGTGTTTTCTTCTGAGGTCTAACATACAGGACCCCCTTTGATCTCCCCCTTTTTATCTGACTTGAATATTTGTTGTTATAGCGGCAACTAAATACATCATTGTGAAAATTTCATCGCTCTATCTAACACAGTTTCTGAGATACAGCGTCGTGACGGAAAGACAGACAGACAGATAGACGGACAGCGAAGTCTCACGAATAGGGTCCCGGTTTTCACCCTTTGGGTACGGAACCCTATAGAGTAAACTAAATTTTTGGGCATAAGCTATAGCTTAATAAACCAAAAAAATCGATTATTATGTCTATGTAAAGATTCGACAGTTGTGTAGGACTAGGTAAAATTCATGTACTGTATTTATGTGTTTGTGCCAGCCTAGGGTTGATCACGTAAACCGAATGTGCCGGTGAAGGGGACATAGTGACGTCATCAATCGGGTTAAACGCCGAGTACGTGTTTAGACAGTCGATAGATAAGGGTCGGTTCACACGTCACTAAGCCTCGGCTAATGTGTGTAATGAATCTTTTAATTTGGTGTGGTTTTCGTGGTTCTGTGGTGATTGAATCACTGGTTGGAATGTGTGCGTTGATTTTTAACAAGGATTTAGACGATATTTTATTTTATGGTAGGTATAAATACCTATAGCCAATTTTCAGTAATAAAAAGATTTTATTTTATTAGGTTTTCTATACCAATATTATAAGGAGGAAAGATTTGATTGTTTATTTGTTTGCATCGAATAGGCTCCGGAACTACTGGACCGATTTGAAAATTTCTTTCACTGTTGGGAAGCTACACTCTTTGCGGTGAACATAGGCTATATTTTATTCCCGTATTCCCACGAAAACAGGAACTACGCTGGTGAATGAAACCGCGTGACGTCCGCTAGTCTTGTTTAAATACAGTATTTTCAGCAATAGAAAGACTAAAGCCAAGTGGAAGACCTTATGGTGGCGACCTGCGCCTGTCTATTTTAACACGGCAATAGGCTCACCACCTATTACGTGGGACATGAAACTATAAGGTGAAATGTAGGCGTATACTATGCCTCTGCGGGGAAAAGGCGTGACCATTTGTATGGTTTGTAATTTCAGACACACGCAAATATAACTCTTAAAGCTTTTGGAGTACACTTTGACAGCGGGGAAAATCTCAATAAGGCGAATCCACATTCGATAAACGTCATACAGTGTGTAGCTCTATGGTATGCATACGCATGCAACTCTAGCTTAGGGCGAGGCCGCACTTGCGGTTATCGCGGCGGTTTCTAACCTCAAAATGTCAAAACATTGACTTGATTTCATTGATTTTGACAGTTTGATGACATTTTGAGGTTAGAAACCGCCGCGGAAAAACGCAAATGCGGCCTCGCACTTAGGCACAAATTAGAGATAGTACAGATGGAAAACTCATGTATGTACTTTTTTTTTCACCCCTACCCTCTGCTACACACACTCGCGCACAATTGTGCGCGAGTGTGTGCTGTACTATCTCTAATTTGTGCCTAAGCTGAGACTTACATGCATACGTACCATAGAGCAACACACTGTATGACGTTTATCGAATGTGGATTCGCCATATTGAGTTTTTCCCCGCTGTCAAAGTGTACTCCAAAAGCTTTAAGAGTTATGTTTACGTGTGCCTAAAATTAAAATCAGTATCGAAAAGTCGGTTGAGGAGCGCCTGACCTCGTGTCTGTGAATGAGTTGTCTATGTGTGCGTAGTGTATGTAAATGAGTTGTCTAAGTGTGCGTAGTGTCTGTGAATTAGTTGTCTATGTGTGCGTAGCCTCAGCGAATTTAGTATGTAGGTTTCCATCTGTACTTTTGGTCTAACTTTATCCAAAGATTTCAGGTAACAAATGTCGAAACATGTCCGAACACAGAAACACGCCGCCTCCGCACATCTCATCTACTATTTACAAGGTTTAGTCTGATGTACTGAATGAAATATGCCCACGGGCTTAAAAAGGCTTTTCATCTATCATTTTGCCACGTAAATGTCTAATAAGATCATGGGCTCCGGACACGGTCAATGCGGCTTGACAAGTCTGTTAAAATTTTAATGAAAGTAGCTTTATTTATGCGTGCTTTCTTTGCACGTGTGTGTAATAATTATAATAGTATTACATACAGATAGACAAGTCCCTGCCCCCCACTGAACAAGATTCCCCGCCCCTGCCACCGCCACTGCCCCGCATGACTTATAGTTGCAGGGTATTTTGAGGGAACGTTTGCTTAAGAGCCTACCAGACGCCAAATTGTTGAAAGAAAATAGAAGATATACATTTTAGCGTACAAGACAGAGAGAGATGCGATCGGTTTTCGTGCGTTTTTAAGGAAATAAATTAATTATAAAAAAACTATAACCAATATTAAAAAAGTGGTCTAGTGCAAATGAAGATTTTACTTTTGTCTTTCTTATAAATATTTTATATTATAAAAAAAACAACTTAAAACTTATGAGAATTTTAACCTAGATGGTGAAAATTTCAAGAAATCGAGGTATTTTCAACACAAAAATCTATCGAGGATTTTATCAGCAATCGTGTTTTTAGCCTAGTGCGTTTTTAGTTTATGAACTGAAGTTGTCTGTGTTAAAATTTTAATTCATTAGACCTCACGAGTCCTGAGATCTAGATCAAGGTAATGTCTATTTGGCGTCATTCAGACTCTTAACCATAGTGGCCACACACATTCAAGCTCTGTACAAACATAGGTAGCATGTTTTAGTGTGAGTGACAGAATTGAAAACGAATCATTTGTATGAAGTTTCCGCCCTGTGGTAATACTCGACTGTTGTTATCACTACGATTGACAAATCAAAGGTGCGTGGAGGATTTTCTTCTTCTCTTCTGTTTTTACTTAAGGCCGTTGGTAGGCCTAACGACCTTGACCATACAAAACACGCGTCCTTCCAGGCTAGGAAATGTAGCATTTTATAGCTTATTTTAGTTGTAACAAGCTAATACTCATACTTATTCAAAATCGAAGAAAGCCAGTTTAAAGGTGTATGTTTTCTTCATATGTTGGCATATTTTTTTCTTTCGCGTCGATAAAAATTGAAGTCAATGCATTTTAGCATTCATCTAAAAATTTGGGGGTGACTCTATGATCGTTTTACACATTGTGTATAATTAACATACAATTTACAACAAAACCATATTTTGACACACATCATGTAGATTAACAATCTATTTTTGGCTATAAATTTCCGTCTACTTATGCAGACAAAAACGCTTTTATTTGCACCTCTTTTTCGTCAATTTCTAAACCAGTCCTCTTAATATTTTCTGAATTCTAAAATGCGAAAGCAATTATCAATTCATGGCATCCCAGTCTCAAAGCCTTAATTAAGTCTTCACTTACCGCTCCGAAGCCCCAAGCAGAGAGCACGATTTTTTTTTTCACGTCAACTCCTTTTATAATAAGGCCCTTCTGTTCCTCCTCGCAGAAAATCCTCCACGCAACCTTGATTTTTTTTACCCTTTTTACCGCTAAAGAAGCTGAAAGTGATTTGGCAATCCCATTGATAACAACAGTCGAGTACCTAAGCTAGCTGGACCTGGAAATGATGCACTTACTGACTAACCGACTAGGTCACAGATGAGAGGAAACCTCGAAACAAAGCCTAGTACCAACCAATCTGGCCTTCTTTGCCAATAATCCTCCCAACAGAGAAGTCTACCAACGTTTAGCTGATTTTATGTGATTGATTGAATAAATTTACACTACACTAGCGGACATCACGCGGTTTCCCCGCGTAGCTCCCGTTCCCGTGGGAATACGGGAATAAAATATAGCCTATGTTACCCAGGGATAGCGTAGCTTTCCAACAGTAAAAGAATTTTTCAAATCAGTTCTTTCGGAGCCTATTCGTTGCAAGCAAATAAACAATCAAATCTTTTCTGTTTACGATATTAGTATAGATAACTAGTTTATATTATGTACTAGCTGACCCCGCAACTTCGTTTACGTCACATAAGGTGTATGAAAGGAGAAGTATTTCTTTATCAGACTCACCAGGCAGCGTAACGTAAGCCAACACGCCAGTCTAGATTTACCCATTTTTAGATTCATAAGTCTATGTATGATTCTTTAAAGTGATATAACTTATTTATTTATAAACTGATTGATATGAAATAAACACTAAATGTTAAGCGAAGCAAACCTTGACACAATAGAGAAAACAGCATTGCATTCGGTTAAGCGGTTACTGAGATTAGCGTGCACAAACGTACAGACAAACAGATATACAGACATACAGACAAAAATTCTAAAAATCATTGTTTTGGGTTCTATGGCGTTCAGAAAGCCCCCCTACAATATTTTTTTTATTTATCTTCCATGTACAGACAGCGACCTGTTACGATTTTATTATATGTAAGTATTGATGATTGATTGATATTGATTGATGATTAGTAAATCGCCACCAATTACCCTATTTTCCGTACCAAGAAGAAATAACAATCTATTTTTCATAAACCTAGAAAACTCCGCTGAATTCTCACTTAAGATATTTCCTCCTCAAAAGGGGAGCGAATTATCTTCCCACAACTTTTTCTATCAGTTTTTATTTAACAATGTTTGTTCCAATGCTGGCTCAAATTGACTCGGTTACCATCTAAAAGGCAGAAAATAAAATTGTTTCTTCTAAGTGCACTCATTTCCGGCCGTGACTCTTAGCATTCTTACGATGCTCGCCTGTAATATCATTTTCTAGACCTCGCTGTAGAAAATTCTTTAAAATTCCAGTATTTTTTACAAGCTTTTTAATATTAAACTTCGTTTCTTGTGAATCTGCAAATTCCCAGGAACATTAGTTGTTTTGGAAAGATAGTAGTTGCTTAGATCGTTCAAATAATCCCATCTGTTAGGCTGGTTTTAGTGTCGTGCTGACCGCACGCTGACCGTCGGCGCTGACAGCCAAAATGTATGAACTTGTAGGAAGCGTTTTATAATAACTCAAACTTGACGTTCATTGGTTTGCCAAATTATTATTATTATTTTTTTTTTTTTGTTGACGCGGGGAACGCATTTACGCGCCTTCATCTGCGGGGGCAGCTGGGATGGTGTGTGGGACTCCCGGCCCGGTCCGGAATGGACCGTCCTACCCACTAAACCCCGCGGTGTTCCTCCTCACCCTTTAGCCGGGCCGAGGGATATCAAAAGATTATTCACGTCGACCCGGCTAGGGGCGCCCCGTCTATTCGGGGCTCACCTCGGGGGAGCCAGATGGGCGGCTCCCCAAAGCTCCCCAAGGAACTGAAGACCACGCCTGCACCGCTCTCGAGCGCCCCTCTGTAATAGAGGAGACAGAGAGCGGCTGGCGCAGGCGTGCGCTAATGGCCACCCTCGGAACACGGGAAAGGTGCCCACCGCCATGTGACCGTTGGTGGGCGGGGTCCCCCGACCTTACGCCCACGGTCAAGAAACAATCGGGGGCGCGCAGTGACTCCTCACCGCGGCGCCCCCGAACTGCACGGCAGAGCGGGAGCATTATCCGTTACTCCCGCTCCCCCGCACAGTGCACCTCCTGCTTTGCCGCCATCACCTCGTCAACTGGCAAGGTGACAGCGGCCCAGTACTGTTGCCGCCGGTCGCGCCGTTATTCACGGCCGGCAGCCCGAACTGCGTGGCAGGGCGGGAGCATCTACCCAAACTCCCGCCCCACACGCAGTGCCTCTCCCATTTTGCCGCCATCGTCTCGCCAGCAAAGATGGCGAAGCGACGGCGACCCAGCATTGCTGCTGCCGGCCGTGAATAACGGCACGGCCGGCAGCAACACACACCACCGAGCAACCCACAGGTGGGTTACTCCCGCCTCGGCCGGAATTAGCCAGAGTAGCACAACTCCCCCACAGAGGAAGGGGAGTGGTCGCTACTCCGTTGCCCAGGATGCACCACGAGGAGGATCCGACCCATTGGGGTCCTTAAGATGTTAGTAGGACCCCGCATCCCTGGTTTGCCAAATTATCTTAGAAGTTGGTACAAGATTTTTGCTTCACGAATTTAATAATAGATTCAAGTGAAATTCTAGTTTCATCGCTTTTTTTTAAATGAGGAAAATTACATCATGGATGCTATGCCGGACTCCTACCGATTAACAGCCTATGGTTGGGAGCCCCGGGTAAGTCCTCGGAAGGATGTCCCAGGGCTGGCAACAGACCCACGGCCGCTACTGCGGCCACGCCTAGGAGGTTCTAGTTTCACTGCTTGAAATGTCTTTAAATTATAAGACGAAATTCTTCGAACAGTGTGATGGCATGGCAGTGATTCTAATTTTTTATCAATTAATTTTATAAATTACAAACTTTATATTACAAAAATGATTTTTAAAACCTAGTACACTATATATCTATATCTTAGACACTGTACTGTTCTATCGTCTTTCTAGTCCTGAATTCACATAACTTATTGGCTGCTTTGATATGAATGATATGACTCTGGTTGCTGGGATATCCATCCAAAGCCTACCCTGGACTCCCAGCCTTAGACAGTTGTAGGGCAACGTGAGGTTTTAGCCAGAAAGAAGTCCGGTTTATAGCATCCATAATAAACGTAAAAATAAAATAACAATAAAAACTCTGCTTACAGAAAGAACGCTATCCTCCGAAGCGTAGCCGTAGGTCTGTTGGGAGTCCTGGGACATCCTTCCGAGGGCTTACCCGGGGCTCCCAACCGTAGGCTGTTGGGCGTTTCGTGACGTTTTTAGTCGGTAGGAGTCCGGCATAACATCCATGCAGGATTTTCCCTCACGTTAAAGAAAAAAGCTTTGGTAGTAACTTTAGTTAACCTTGTAACCTCGAGAAAAAAGATACTCTGCCCCTGCCAAAGCCTTTTCCGTTGTTCAGCAAGTATACACAAGTGTAGCTGAAGATTTAATGGGGTTCCGTACGCCCTTGTACAACAATGGCCTGTCTACAAAACATATAAGTAGCAACCCTTATTTTCGCACGAGTGAATGTTTATTTCGCCGTAAGAGTTCTCATGTTATTCTCATCACATTTAGTTTTGTAAAGATGTCTTCGTATTTATCTTAGCGTATTCTCAGTTACGTTTTAAGACTTTTTGCCTAGATGTACCGGGATTTTAAGCCAGGGGACTATTTTAATTGACAACTTGGAGCAAACTATGGTTTGGCTTTTTGGAAATTGTATTTATTAGGTACGGTTGTATCATCGTAAATATCGGTCAGTATCTTGGCACTCTGCAATTTGATAAAGAAATATAAAATTTGTCTATGGTGCTTCCAGTCAAAAAATCGAAACGAAAATCGCGACGATGAAAATGGCATATTTTCAAAACTTGTTTGTTTTACAACAAAGGTAAAATAACTTTAGAATTTTATTTAGTATCTTTCTCAACGCCCATTCGTCGAAAGTCAGTTATTTTTGAGCATTTGACAATATTACTTCATGTAATTGTACTAAATAGCCTTATTTTACATAAATAGTAGTAATTCGAAGTAAATAAGGGTCTGAGTTATCGTCGATACGTGACGTCACAGTTTGTTTGTTTGTGGTTGTTATATCGGAAGTCCACTTGTATGAACACTTATTTTGGAGATGATTACTGTAATTAGATATTAAAAAAAATTGTTTTGAGATGTGCCTTTGTAGGGATCCGTACCCTGGAAAAGGTTTCTCATTAATGAGACTTCGCTGTCTGTCTATTTGTTATGAGGCTGTATCTCAGGAACTGTGATAGCTGGAGCGCTGAAATTTTAACAGATGATGTATCTCTGTTGTACAGAAATCCCTATCAATATTATAAATGTGAAAGAAACTCTGTCTGTCTGTCTGTTACGCTTTCACGCTTAAACCGCTAAAACGATTTATAAGAAAATTCGTAGGTATAGAGATAGTTTGAGTCCCTGGGAAGGACATAAAACGTTGAAAACCAGCGCTTGACAGTAGCCTTACACATGCTGAACGAAGCCCTATTCGGCTTGCTTATGTTAAAAACCATTTACTTCTTTTATTTAGTTTTTTAATGTAAAGGCTATGTACCGAATAAATATTATTTCTTTCTTTCTTTCTACATAGGCTACTTTTCAACCGACTACCTACCCAAAAAGAGGGTAATGATTTTACGCGATAACGACTTCTACATGGACAAAGCAGCGGGGACCAGCTAGTCAGCAATAAAATAGGGGGACTCCCATACAACGTTTTTTGGTACGATACCCTCCGTGTGCGAGTCTGCCACGCCCTTGGTCGGGAGCTTTGCCTTTTCGAAAATTTTTAACGTCATAGTTTTGAGTTTGGAAAATGATTTTCATCTTAGCGGTCTATTATGATAATGTCTAAACATAGAGCAACGCGAACGAGGCGCGCGATGCTCTGTGTGTCTAAACCACTAATTCTGAGACACAAGTTTGTATATAAATCCTTTGGTATTGTCTCACTTACTTGTTTGGTGACAGGCGAAGTTTGAATTTGTTTTAAAATTTATTCCCGCGAATACGGCCATTTTGTTTCCCCTTACATCCGTTGTTTGAATTCCAAATGGGCGGCAGAAAAGTTTTCGTGCGTCAGCCATCTTTTTGTAGAAAGCGTAAAAAGTTGTTACGTAATGGTTGTGAAAGTTTAATTTTATTTGATTTCGTGTGCATAATGAGTTTTAATGAGCATTGTATTATGTTGTCACTTTATTTAATTCTATACTAGCTGTCCTCCACAGATTCGCCTGTCACATACCTACCTACTATAAACTTCGTAGCAACCATTGAAATTATTTTCACAATAATGCATGGAAATCTCATAGATTTATTGTTATTTTAATTAAATATTGTTGGACATTCTCACACAAATTTATCTAGCCCAAATTAAGCTAATATAGGCTTGTGCTATAGTTTCAGACCACTGATATACATACTTATAAATTTGTTAATACATACCTACATATTATACATAGAAAACTCCCTAGATTACGAAACAAACATTTGTGGGTTACACATAAATATTTGGACCGACCGACCCGGGAATCGGACCTAGGACCTCAGCAGCACGACTGCCGTGTCGGTTACACTACCGAATGCGCCACCGAGGCAGTCTGTTTCTTTTTTTTTTCAGTTTAATATTAAACTGCTAGGTGCCACTGCCAACATTATAAGGGCAAGGGTAACTCGAAAGTCAACCTATAAAATACCAATACATATAATCCATTTAAATAATCGACAGGAGGCAGTGGCAGGAGAAGCATGAAAGTAAAATTAATGCAGTGGAAATGAGAAGTTTGCGAAGTATAGCTGGAGTGACATTGAGAGATAAAGTAAAGAATAGTGTGTTATGGGAACATTGCGGTATGACAGAAGATGTAGTGACTAAGATAGAGAAAGGGATGCTCAGATGGTTTGGACATGTGGAGAGAATGGATGGATATAGGCTGACGAAACAGATTTATGAAGCGAGAGTGAATGAGCAAACTGGTAGGGGTCGACCTCGGCATACTCATGTCGATCAAATCGATAATCTCCTGAGAAAAGGCCAGGTCAAGAGTACCCTTAACCGAAGAGCATGTATGAAGACACTTATGAAAGTTGAAGAAGCGAAAGTTGTTTGCCAGAATCGTAGCAAGTGGAAAGTCATAGTCTCTGCCTACCCCGTTGGGAGACAGGCGGGATGTTATGTATGTATGTATGTTTGTATGTAAATAATCGACATATACCATTCCATTAATCGACATACCTACTATTATGTTCTAACTTTATATTTCCATTGAAACAATCAATTACGATCAGAACACTGTTTATTAGACATACATGTAATCACAACTGTCAAATATGGGGGTGTTAGACTACTTTATTAAATTTACCTACTACCCACGTTATAATAATTGTGTGTATACAAAACACCTACCATTCCAGATTTAGTTACCAACCATGACGACTTAAAAGGTTTATTAGCAGCAAGTTTAACAAAAGAATTCAATAGTTACCTTACAAAAGTGCTAATCGTTGTACTTTGTCAATCATTATTGCACTGAAGTCTTTTTCTTATTGCATGCTCTAAAGCTGAGTATAAAGTTAGGTCCTGTCGTTGCTTGAATTGAAAGTTAATATTTTGTAGGTCAGAAAGTAGAGATTTTAATGAATAAATAACCCACCGATTTAAAAAAAAATCTTATATTTGGACAGATGATTTTTCGATTAAAAATGAGGATGCTTTTGCGATATGAAGTAAGTCAATAAATGGTTAAAAAATAAATATTTAAGTTCGAAAAAATTACAGTGCGTTTCTAACATAAAAAGAAAAGTTTTCACCACAATTTGCGAGCAATAAAATACATTTTTGTATAAGATAAAAAAAAACCAAAGATTAGGTTTTTTGAATGTTATACCATATCTACTTAGGTACTTGAGGTTATGTCAAAAAAGTGTAAATCCAAAGTTGTAGATCTTTTTATTATCTACAACTTTGCCATCAAATTGTAGTTTTGTCGAAAATCGAGATAACCCCTTTTTATCCCTATTTATTATATATATATTTGAAATCGGCACAGTGGTTTTTGAGTTTATTCATTGCAAAATACACACAGGACTTAGGGACACAGGATTTAGGGCCGGCAGCGCGAGTGTGGCGCCTCTGGTGTTGCAAGCGTTCATAGGCTGTGGTGACCACTGGGTCCTTCTGGTGGGCCGTATGCTTGTCTGCCACCTTAGTGGTATAAAAAAAACACAAAATTACATTTTTCCCTCTTTTTTATATTAATGTAGATTAGTAATTCAACTCCTCCCTAGGATGTCCCAGAACATGTCTACGTTTATTGCAAATCGTTTTTAATTTCGATATAATGTGCCATCAAAGGGTTGTCCATCTGCATGAAAGCACAGTTTAGCGGTAACCATTGTGATGTCGAAACTCCTACAATCAACGGTTCATGATGAGAGTACACGTAAACATACGGAGCTACATTGCGTCGATCAGAACTTCATAACTTACGAAAACAATCAAACTAAACTAACTACATTCCTTCCCTGTATTAAACTGTTAAAAAACGATGTGAGGGTCTGGTTTTGTAATTAAAATAAATAAAATAAAAAAAAATACTGTTGGAAATAAAATAAAATAAAATAAAATTTATTCCCTTTGAAATTTTTTAGGTTTGTCAAAATTTTTGTGACTCTACCGGGGGTTCGGAAATGCTACAGACTGAAAAGAACACCCCAAGAAACTCAGTCCGGTCCCTCTTATTCATCTTAGTATCTAATACAGTTTTTTAAATGTAGAAAGGAGCAATTCGTGTCACTGCCAGGCAGTCTTGTCTTCTAGAAAGTCTTTAATGCTATAATAAGCTTTCTGGTACAATTTAAGTTTTACTAGTTTTTTAAATTTATTAACTGACAAACCTGTTATGGCTGTCGGCAATGTATTGTACATTCGAATACAATTGCCCGTAAAAGATTAGCTTATTTTATTAAGCCTAAATCTAGGTACAGCCAATTTATTCTTATTTCTTAAGTTTAGGTTATGGATATCACAATTTTTAATAAATTTACTGTTATTTTTATGAGTATATAATAAGTTTTCATATATGTACTGTGAATACACAGTAAGGATGTTGAAATCCTTAAACTTTTCTCTTAATGACTCCCGAAACCCCATATCATAGATAGCCCGGACAGCCCTTTTCTGCAACACAAAGATACATTCGATGTCGGCAGCGTTACCCCATAATAGTATGCCATAGGTCATAACACTGTGGAAATAGCTAAAGTAGACAAGACGCGCTGTTCTAATGTCTGTCAGTTGTCGGATCTTTTTAACGGCATAGGCTGCAGAGCTCAGTCTGCCCGAGACTTTCCCGATATGAAGCCCCCACTGCAAGTTGGAGTCTAACTTTATGCCCAGAAAGACAGTTTCATAGACCAATTCTACTTGATCATCCCTAATCTTAATACTGGTGTTAACGAGCCTGGATATTCTCACACAACATCATCTAGCCCAAACTAAGCTATCAGCTCATGGTATGGGATCTAGATCACGGATAGACATACTTACTTAGGTATATATTTTTAAATACATACATATTATGTATAGAAAACACCCAAACTCCGAAACAAACATTTATGGTTCACACAAATATTTGGACCGACCCGGAAATCGAACCCTCAAGCGCGGTATGCGGTTACACTACCGACTACGCCACTGAGGCAGTCAAATAATATAATTACTGCTTTCTAATCTTTCCTTCATCACACCCCACCCCATAGCCAAAGTATTCATCCTCAGTACGATATTATGGGTTATTCATATAAGTAGGTATTCCGGCCACGCTTGTATTTCCTGACTTGGTATTACCGAACGTCTTCAGTAAATGATTATTTTTCTTAATCGGTTTTTACAGATTCGGTAGCGCAAGTGTAGCACTCTGGTGGCACTTTCGAATTTCGATCAGGTGAGCCCGTAAGCTAGTGCTATACAAAATATGATTTCTATAATACTTTACTTTAAAACATTATTTTTGTATATTCAGTGATCATAGATAATAATCTTAGGTTGTAACAATCTCCTTAACCTGGTTTCAGGGCCGTAGGCAGTGGTAGGGCACCATGTGATTTTAGTCGATAAGAGTCCGTCATAGCGACCATCATGGATTTCCACACGTGAAAAAAATCCCTAAGTAAGAAAGTAAATCCCTAAGTAAATCCCTAGTAAGACAACAGCGAACGTGCGCGACCATTTTCTTTCCCGTATGTTTAACAGTAGTCGAACCCCTCATAATGCGTTATTGCCAGCCCGAGACGGGACATGTACCTGCCTCATTGTAGTCGCGATGCCTTTTTTAAAGGCACAACAAAGCCACAGCGCATACAGCCTACCCTGATAGACACTAGGTTTCGATATATACAGCATGTTTTATTATATTTCGTAAAATATTGAAAAGCGCTTCTACTGAATGCCATCCTTCTCTAATAATGTATAAATGCGAAAGTAACTATGTTTATTCGACTGCCTGATGCATGATCACGAGGTCGTGGGTTCGATTCCCACCGGAGACAAAAATTTGTGTGGTCCATAAATGTTTGTTTCGAGAGTCTGGGTGTTTCTATGTATGATAAGTATGTATTTAAAGGTATACAAGTAATAACATCCATGGTCTGACACCCATAACACAAGTAGGTTATTCCTAGCTTACTTTTGGTTCAGATAGCATTGTGTGCAAATGTCCTTGAACATTTATTTTTAATATTTATTTTATCTGTAAATTTCACACCTAAACCACTGATTCGATTCTGATAAAATCAGGCACAGAGGCTACCTTTAATCTTGAAATAGTGCTTGATATTTTTTTTTTTTATATCCGGAAAACTTAATCACGCTGTTGGACCCATGTTTAATATGTACCAAGAATACAGTAAAAAAATAACCTACCTAATAGTATTTTTGTGTTAATAGAATTTAGATCCAAATAAGGTACTAAATAGCATATAATTTTTAACTTTACAATTTGTTATTCTTTAAGGCGGTTAATTATTAAAGAAATAAGTAGGTATATTATGTAACTTGATTAAAGAGTAATAATTTATTTTCATACCAAAAGAGATGACATCTGGTCAAAGGGTGGCATAAATTATTTCTGTGTTGCAAAGAGGTCAAGCTGTGTTTAAATATCTTAAGAGTATTGGAGTCGGACCGAAAATATAATATTTTGAAGGTACCGACTCGTACACCAGTTTGACCTGATAGAATTATTTAATGACGCAAATTCAAGAAATGGTCGAATGTTTATTCCGTTTTTCAAAACATAATTTCTTAACCGTATTGGTCAATTGAGTTTCGAGTATTATCATTGAAGAACTTCACGTAAGATTACCTTTAAAAGACTAAAAGGTAATCTAACGTTTTAGTCAAAAAATTAGACTACCTATCGAACTTGGACATCACCAATTGGTTGTGGAGATCAGATATCAGATTTTCCAGAATTTACAAACCAACGAAATTATCCTAGGTAATATTTTAAATCTGTTTAGACTGAGCTTCCTTTACTAATCACAATAACACATAGCTATATGCCAAAACACAGTCCAAGGCATTAAATAAAAAAAATACTTTACTAAATCCTAGCAACAAAATTTTATATTAAAAAGAAACTCGTCGTATGGAGGTTTCACAACATCCTGTATACAGCAATAAGGCAGAGTGCAGACTGCTTTGTCTCGTATATGTAGAGGCACTGTTACTTCATTTGTGTTTAATTACTAGACATGTTTGTCAGACTAATGGAGTATATGCAAGCCTTTTCATCATTGAAATGCTGTTATTTTTTGTCACATGCTTATTCTAACATTACTATTTTTTTGAAGCGCTCGTGTCCCCGCGGACTCTGTGTTCTGTAAACGATCATTGCAGTAAGCAACATTTACAACGGCCGGTTTTTGGATGGGTGACCAGACCACCCATGTGACCACTTTGTAACATTTATTTGAGCGTTTCCGAGCTTTGGAAGGCACGTTAAGTCATTGCGTAAAATGGTAGTCGTTAAGTCAAGTTGAAGGCCTTTATGAGAGCTTGAAAAATTTGAACAGCAGGCAGTCACATCACAACTTGCGCCTGTCCATTGCAACACGGCAATAGGCTCATCACCTATTAGGTGGGACATAAAACTATATAAACTAAAAACATAAATATAAACTCCGCCATTGACGGTCCCAAGCCCGTATGCAAAAGGAGGAGGGCTGACTGAGCCTAGACCACACCAGTCGTAAGAGGTCAACGCCGAGCATCGGGCGGCGGTTAACTAACCCGATTAAGACAAAATCGATGATGATAGGAAATGATCATCATCACCCGGTACCCTTTGGAAACACAGAACTGGGGGCCTTGGCTTCACTGCCCGTGCCGCGAGGTAGAAAGCCTCACTAAAAATTCACCCGAATCCTACGGTGGGAGACGCGCCAAAGGGATGCATGGCTGAGGGTCTCAGCTTCTAGCGCCAACCTTGGTGAACCTGGCGAACGCCATTGTATATAGCCTTCTCTCAGGAATGGCGTCACCCTGAGAGCGACCACCCTATCGTCCATACTCGTGGGAACAAAATGGAGAAAAAACCAAATATACCCCAAAAAACTTATACACAACAACTTCTCAATAAAGGATTTTTTCAAGCAAGACCAAGATCGTCTTCTTATAGCGGCTGCCCAAGTGAAGATATTACACATACTGAAGAGACAGAATTACGGAGCACCACAGCCACCTACCAACCAATACAAACTAAACACGTATTCAATACCTCCACATTTAATCAGACAAGCCAGCAGAACGGATCTAGTTATGAGTGGCAGCGAGACATGGTACCAAATAAAAAACGTAAACGACATGACAGTCCAACGGAAAGCCTTAGCAAACAGATGAACAAAGGGCAAGATACGTATAAAGTTCCTGTTCATAATCAATTTGATATCCTGAGTGACGATGACCTTGAAATTACAAATGACAACAAAGAGTATGTCCCAAAACCAGAACCAATCTTTGTCACTGGCATTGTAAACATAACTCCATTACGAGAACTCTTAGCCAAAGTAGTTGAAATAGACAAATATACCATGACTACGCTCAGATCAGGTCACATTATAAAGCTAATGCCTATCGATATCGATACTTACAAAAAAATTAGAGATACACTAATTACAAATAGCGTCAACCACTACACTTATAAACTTAAGAGCGAAAGAGCGTATAGAGTAGTAATTAGAGGCTTACACGCCACAGAAAACACAAACGAAGTTAAAGAGGAACTACAAGCCAAAGGACATACAATACGTCAAATAATTAACGTACTGCATAGGAATACCAAAGAAAAACTGCCACTTTACTTTGTAGACCTAGAACCTCAAGCGAACAACAAGGAAATTTTTAATATAACATTTATCAATCATGTCAAAGTTACTATCGAAGCACCTTACAAGAAAAAAGAAGTACTGCAATGCAAGAGATGTCAAAGATTTGGGCATACAAAAAATCAATGTTTTAGACCCTTCCGGTGTGTCAAATGCGGCAATGACCATTCGACAAGTACATGCACTAAAACTCCAGACACAGAAGCAACGTGTGCTAATTGTCAAGGAAAACACCCAGCTAGTTATAAAGGTTGCTCAAAGTATAAGCAGTATAAGGAAAAAATCCTAAAGTTGAATCCGACTCCCCAACTACCCAAGAAACCACATATCACTCAGACACAGATACATCCAAAACCAAAAATTAATGAGAAATTGAACCCCTTGCAACATACACGACAAAGCTATGCCTACACAGTGAGGAGCAAAAGTGACAAACCCGTTTCTTTATCAAATGACCCACTCCCGGAAACAAATACACAGAATATAACTAGCTTATTAGACAAAATGTTAAACAGATTTCAAGCAATCATGAGAGACATGATGGACAGCATGATGGACCAGATGATCCAACTAATAACACGACTGACAGCACAGTGGGCCTAAATATCCGTATTATGACCTGGAACGCCAATGGGCTTACCGACAGACGGAGAGAACTCGAGTTATTCATGAGTACTGAAAATATTGATGTAGCCTTGATATCAGAAACAAGACTAACGCCTAAAACATTTGTAAAATTTCAAAATTATACGATATATAGAACGGATCATCCTTCTGGGAATACTCATGGCGGGGCTGCGGTGATAGTAAGAGAAAACATAAAACACTATTTTCTTCTATCACATAAAACAGATAAAATTCAAGCAGCAGCAATCAAAATACAACACAAAAGCGGTGAGATAACAATCGCTGCAATTTATTGCCCACCACGACACAAAATACTGGCTGACGAATTCAAGTGGTTCTTCAACTCACTCGAACCTGTATTCATATGCGGTGGTGATTGGAACTCCAAGCACACCTTCTGGGGATCAAGGTTGATAAACCCGAAGGGTAGACAACTGTACAAAGCCAAACAAGATCTTAATCTTGAATGTATCTCGCATGGTGAGCCGACGTATTGGCCGACAGACCGCTTCAGAAAGCCAGATCTGCTAGACTTCTATGTTATTAAAAATTTGGGCCGTGATTACATGAAAATCGAAAAATGTGATGATCTATCATCGGATCACACCCCAGTCATTCTCAATGTATACAAACAGGTGATTCTCACCACGCCCCTACCTCACATCTACAACAGGCATACAAACTGGAACTTATTTAGAGAATATTTACATAACGAAGTAGACTTGAATATTAGACTAAAGACAAATGATGATATTGAAACAAACATAGAGATATTTAATAGCATGGTCCATAAGGCTGCTTTCATCTCAACCCTTGAACATGGGAAAACAAACTTAAACCCAAAGAAATACCCACAAAACATCATCGAGAAAGTCAGGGAACGACGCAAACTGAGAAGGGAATGGCACAGATCTGGATATCCTTGTGACAAAACTAAACTAAATAGAGCTACAAAAGACCTGAAAGACATGATAAAAGAGCACGAAAACCGGTGCTTACAGAGTTACTTATCTAAACTCACTGCACACAAGGATACTAACTACTCACTGTGGCGTGCGACCAAGAACCTAAAGCGACCAAAAGATCATATCCCTACTTTGAGGAGACAGAATGGGGGATGGGCTAGGACCGATGTGGAAAAGGCAACAATATTCGCAGAGCACCTGGAAAGGGTTTTTACACCATGGCCTTGCTCTGTGCCTAATAGGGACCATGAAATAGAACATTACCTGGAGTCCCCCAATCAATTGTGCTTCCCATTGAAAGCTGTAAGTCCAAATGAAATAAGCCGAGAGATAAAATCTCTACCACATAATAAAGCCCCGGGCTACGACCTACTGGACTCCGTACTCCTGAGAAATCTCCCAAAGAGAGGAATCATGTTTCTTGTGATCCTCTTCAACTCATGTCTTAGACTTTCCCATTATCCTCTCCAGTGGAAAATTGCACAGGTGGTCATGATCTTAAAACCTGGCAAGCGACCCGAAGATGTCTCCTCCTATAGACCAATTAGTCTGCTCCCATTGCTGGGTAAATTGTTTGAAAAGGTGATTCTCAATAGAATGCAATTACACCTTAATAATATTCTCCCTGAGCACCAATTTGGATTCAGACAAAAGCATGGAACTACTGAGCAAATCCACAGACTGATGGATACGATTGCTTACACGCTTGAGAACAAGAAATACTGCTCGGCAGTGTTTCTGGACATAAGTCAAGCCTTTGATAAGGTCTGGCATGACGGCCTCCTCTTCAAAATAAAAAAATGCCTGCCTCACTCCTTCTATTTTATACTAAAAAGTTACCTTGATAGAAGATGCTTTGAGATCAAATTTAATAATATTACGTCCAACTTGTTTAAGATAGGATCAGGAGTACCTCAAGGAAGCATTCTAGGACCAGTACTGTATCTCATCTTTACTGCAGATATCCCAGTGAATGAACAAACTTTAATTGCCACATACGCCGATGATACCGCAATTATGTCTGTTAATGTCGACCTAACTACAGCATCAGCAAATCTCCAAAATCATATCCGTGACATCGAAGAATGGCTGAAAATCTGGAGAATAAAGGCAAATCAGAGCAAGTCGACTCATATTACATTCACGTTAAGGAAGGGCGACTGCCCACCAGTCAAAATGAACGACGAACAAATACCACACAGGACATAACTGCGAAATATTTGGGCATACACTTGGATAGAAGGCTGACTTGGCAAAAGCATATTTGGAGCAAAAGAAAAACGCTAGACGCAAAACTTCGATCAATGTATTGGCTGATTGGGAAAAAGTCTCAGTTAACAAACGAAAGCAAAATGCTCATTTACCGAACCATACTAAAACCGGTTTGGACATACGGAATAGAACTCTGGGGAACAGCAAGTAATAGCAACATTGAAATTTTGGAGAGGTTTCAAACCAAAGCTATTAGAACAATGTTTAACATCCCGAAATGCATACAAAACAAATACATCCTGCAAGATCTAAGGCTCAATACCGTTAAAGAAGAAATCGCTGCTCGCAGCCTTAACTACCAACAAAAATTAACGACACATGTTAATGCCTTGGCAGCTAAATTGACAGGTGCTGGAAGTACCACGTACTCAAGACTGAGAAGGAACAGCGTTCCAAATCTCACTAAACGATTTTACAATAAATAGTGAGAATGGTCGATGGACCCTTCCGCCGCTTAGTGACATAATAAAGTACAGACACAGTTCAGACAGGAAAGCAGCTAAATATCAATGATAGATTGCTGCGTTGAGCGGGATACAATAAAAGAAAAAAAAAAAAAATTAAAAAAATTAGGTGGGACATAAAACTATAAGGTGAAATGTGAGCGTGATACTATGCCTCTGCCTACCCCTTCGGGGATAAAGTCGTGACTGAGCGTATGTTTTTTTTAAATATAAAGCCTGCCTGATCGTAAGCAGTTACTCTTTACTCTTGATTATTGGTACTTGATGGAACTTGTGGCCAAAGTTACCAAAATATATACAGATTAGAACCGACTGCCTTGTTGGTCTAGAGGTCGAAATGTGCGACTGCGTATCGCGAGTTCGTAGGTTCGATTCCCATTGGAGACAAAAAAAAATGTGAACCATAAATGTTTGTTTCGAGAGTCTGGGTGTTTGTATGTATGGTAAGTATGTAGGTATTTAAAAGAAGGAAACCCATAACACAAGAAGGATATTTTTAGCTTACTTTGGAATCGGAATAGCGTTATGTGAATATGTCTGTGAATTTAATTTAATGAGTTTGTCTTTTATTACTTTGTCAAATACACAAAATAGTACTTTCAAATTCATACAAAAAGTGTAATATCCTACATGTTATCAATATTTTAGGCATGAATCATCAAGTTGTAACAATTTCATGCATTCGTGGAACACGTTCAATCAGCCTGCCCTCGTTTTGACACTCGGCCCGTTTCAATTTAAAAGAGATGTATCGAAGTGGATGCCTGTTATGCATTCAGGTTCTGACCTGTTCCTAGAACCAGTCTGTAACATATAGGTGTAATTCTGTATTTCTGTGGCACTTGTATTGACGTAAACCTGGATTAATTAACGTGCAAGTGACCTGTAAAATGATCATTGGTCTGTCTATTTGCATTAAAGCATTAGTAGCCCAGATTGCTTCGCCGAGGACTATCGACCACCATGACCGTGGGCCTGAGGACGGTGAAAGGGCGGCTCACCGTTCTTACAGAAGCAGGCCCATGACGGCAGCGTGACGTGAGCAATTCACGCACGCCCACCCTTAGAAGCGGGATTACACCCGAAACCCCCCAAAGACGCGGGATAGCACCCGAACCACCCCCTGGGCGAGGCCGCAGTAGCGGCCGTGGGTCTGTTGGGAGTTCTGGGACATCCTTCCGAGGGCTTACCCGGGGCTCCCAACTACAGGCTGTTGGGCGTGACGTGAGGTTTTTTAGTCGGTAGGAGTCCGGCATAACATCCATGAGGATTTTCCCTCACGTTAAACAAAAAAAAAGCCCAGATTGCTCAACGCATTGCATTTTTTTTGTTTTACATGTGGATCTTCATGGATGCTATGCCGAACTAAAACATGGTGGAAACTCCATACAATTATTCGTTTCAACTCTGTCACCTTCACTTAAAACTCGTTATATTTGTACATAGCTTATGTGTGGGTGTCCACTAAGGCTAAGCAAACGTTCCGTTAAAATACCCTCCAACTATAATGACAGCTGTGGCGGGGGTGGGGAAGCTTGCTCAGTGGGAGGCAGGGAGTTGCCTATGTTTTATAGTTTTATATTATCTTTGCTAAAACCACACGGTGTCTTACAACTTTACATTCTGGGGCCAGGGGAAGTTCTCGAAAAAATGTCTCAGGATTTTTGGCAGAATTTGGCTACTACTGCTGCAGCCGCACCTCGTGGTTCGGTTTCTGTGCACTACGTTTGTTTCATATCCGATTTATAAAGTTCTAAGATACTTAAATATCATAGGTTTGTTGTATATTATATAACTAACTGTGCCCGCGACTTCGTCCGCGTGGAATGTGATAAAAAAAAATCGTTTTTTGTTTTTGGCATTTTTTTTAATTACTTTTTTTTTAAATAAATTATCCTTAGTTACTCCTTATTACATAAGCTATCTGCCAGTGAAAGTCCCGTCCAAATCGGTCCAGCCGTTCCAGAGATTAGCCGGAACAAACAGACAGACAGACAAAAATTTTAAAAATATATATTTTGGTATGTGTACCGTACGTACCGTATATACATTCAAATGCATGTAGTAGAAAGCGATTATTTTAATATTACAAACAGACACTCCAAACTTATTTATTTGTATGTATGTATTGTATGTTTAGATTGTAACTCATTAAGTGCAATGGAGTATCGTTCTTCTTGATCTAGTAGCTAAATATCGTTTTCCAATGTATTTATAGGTTTTCATACCTACCGTAGGGCTCGAAATACATGTATCAAAGTGGAACCCTGAGGCATAACACCTAAGTACAGTGTTACGCCCACGTCAATATCAATTGACAATCTATCGCGGTTAAATGTCAAATTGACAGTTAAGATCGAAGGTTTTATATCATTTGACAGCCTGTCAATATGGTACATTGACAGCGATAGGGTTTGGTGACAAGTATCTTTGTGAGATGAATCTTTAACGAGGCAAAATGACTACCGGAATTGAGTAGTGAAAAACTAAAAAATAACTAAATTCAAAAATCATTAAGAAGGAGCCCTACGAAAGACTATAATATAGTAATGTACTAGTTGATCTAGATCTCTCTCACACTTCAACATTTTTAGGATTTCGTACCCAAAGACTTTTATAACGTGACTCTAATACCTACAAAGATCCCATGACGGCAGAGTGACGTGAGAACTCACGCACGCCCCCCCTTAGAAGCGGGATCACACCCGAAACCACCCAAAGACGCGGGACAGCACCCGAACCACCCCCTGGGCGAGGCCGCAGTGGCGGCAGTGGGTCTGTTGGGAGTTCTGGGACATCCTTCCGAGGGCTTACCCGGGGCTCCCAACCATAGGCTGTTGGGCGTTACGTGAGGTTTTTTAGTCGGTAGGAGTCCGGAATAACATCCATGAGGATTTTCCCTCACGTTAAACAAAAAAAAATCTACAAAGATACCTACGGCGGTTCGTCCGTCAGTTTATAAACAGAAAAAGAAATTAAGGGGGTTCCCGTAAAACAAACACTACTTTGCCGTTGTACGGAACCGCCAGTGTGCAAATTCGACTCGTACTTCTATGTAGGTACGTAATAGTACGTATTCTAATTATTTCATCAACATGCTCTTCTCTGTAATTTACATTTCAAAATTTTCAAACCTACAACACCGTAACAGTAGAAGCTAATCCTATTTTAAGAAACCATTAACTCATAAAAAAACTACTTAAAACGTAAACTCATATTACACAAAGAACAAAAATACTGGTATTTTAATTTATAGAACAGTGTTGTTTTGCTAGTATGTTAAAATTGTGAAAACTAAAAATATTTTTGAAATGTTTAGAAATTGTCATGAAACGAAGAATGAGCGTTGTTTGTTACAATCTGAAAAATATGGTTTACCGTTTTTCAAGCTGCGGAAGTTCTTACACAGCTAAAACTCTTGAACCATGTCTTACTTACATGCTCTATACATTAGGCAAAATGATGGCAGTGATTTTTAAGGTTACGTACGTCAAAAGGAACAAGAAAGACGTAAGATCGTTCTCACCAGACTGCCTCGCTCTAACACGTTTATTGTGAAAGTTCAATCCGATTGACGATGTCATTTTTGTTTTATTTCAAACTTTGAACAGATGATCTACGTGACCTAGTGACGTAGTTTAATGCGATAGAGTCTCAGACTGCAGACAAAGTCTCGACATAAGCCCCTCTGCACTCTATTTTATAGAGAGGGGCTAAAAGCGGAAGCCTTAAAGGATGACGTTGTTGTCTGTGAGTCTGTATTTTAAGCTGAGAATGCGCGGAAATCGAGTACCTTCAAATTAATATCAAGTATTTTCACGACTTTTTTACTCTTATTAGTACGCCTATATTTACTAGTTAAAAAGAATAAAATTATAATATTCATGAACATTATTTGCTGGTCAGCAAGAAACGTGATATCACTGTATTTTCATTTCTATGGCTAGCGGATTTCAGTTACCAACAGCCCGCACCTCAGCCTGCCTCAGCGATGAATGAGGAGAAAGCGTCGTTTTATTTTATTTTTAGGTAGGTAATAGGTTTTCATTCTTTGCCGAATGGCTATGAGTTTGATATTTATGTATACTACTAGTGGTTCCGGTTATCGCCATTTTTTCCACTTATTCTGCTATTTCTTGTAAACCCAAAACATTGAAATCACTAAAAACTGCTTCCAAGTTCTGTAATTATCAAGTTTGGAACAAACCCGACTTTGTTTATTAGATTTGAAATAAAGAAGTAGAACTTCTTATGAACCCAGACAACGATAGCTGAAACCAGAAAACTGAAAGCCGATTTTAGGAAACCGATAACTAGGAACCGAAAGTCGAAAACATAAAACCGGAACCTAGAAACGAGAAATGGAAAACTAGACAATACCATAGACCGCAGACCGCAGACCGTAGACCGTAGACCGTAGACCGTAGACCGTAGACCGTAGACCGTAGACCGTAGACCGTTGACCGTAGACCGTAGACCGTAGACCGTAGACCGTAGACCGTAGACCGTAGACCGTAGACCGTAGACCGTAGACCGTAGACCGTAGACCGTAGACCGTAGACCGTAGACCGTAGACCGTAGACCGTAGACCGTAGACCGTAGACCGTTGACCGTAGACCGTAGACCGTAGACCGTAGACCGTAGACCGTAGACCGTAGACCGTAGACCGTAGACCGTAGATCGTAGACCCGTGGACCGTCACAAAAACCAAAACCATGAATTAAAACCGGAAACAGAAAACAAAAACGCGGAAACTTAAAACAGAAATTCGGAACCCAGAAACCGGAAACTAAAAATCGTAAACTGACAACCAATAGCCAGAAACCGAATTTTGAGTGTAATGCCCCACCAAATTCGGGGGCCCAAGCGACCTCACCTAACCTGTGCTGCACCAGACAATTTTAGGTACCCACATGGTGGGCTAAGGCTCCCATGTGGGTGCCAGGTGGTACAAAGTGTTGGTCCGGGGGGGTACCACCGTACAGCTGTGTAATGTTCCCTAAGTAACCCAGCCCCGGTTGGGTAATGTTCGGGGATCAGCAGCTGCACAACCGGGCCCGGAGCGATGTTTGATGCAGCAGGGGGGGGGACCAGTAGGCGCTACGTGGAGCCAGTGTGGCTGACGGGGGTCAACCCGCCGGCCAGGGAGACCCGTAGAAACGGTTTGCCGCTGGCCGCCCGCGGCATAGTATAGGGGCCCAACTGGGACTAACCACCCTGGGATGCTGCCCCACCAGGCTGCGCATATTCCTGATGTGGTTCGTCGTGACGACTTCTGTCTCACCACACAGAAATTGATAAAACTAGCTCCTACGCTTTATCCTTCACTGCTGTAGCTAGTTACTATTTAAAACATCAAATTCACCACCACCAAATACAACAGCAAAGTGTGGAACTCTTCAGGAAATTAAAATGATACCTATGTGTACCTATGTATATTTGTATACTTAAGACGTATGGTATGACGATATGAATATTTTGTCCATTAACGAGAAAATGGTTGTGATAATCATAATATTACTAGCTGACCCGACAGACGTTGTCCTGCCTTAACTATGAAAAATCGGTATTCCGAGTTCTGAGTACCCGTTCCCCTGTTCCCGTTCCCGATTTTCTATTCCCGGTTTCGGATTGAGTTCCTGGTCCCCTGTTCCCATTCCCGGTTGATGGGTTCCCAGTTCTTTCAGTCTTTCTGTTCCCGGTTCCCATTTCGGAGTTTCCAGTTCTAAGACCCGATCCAAAATAGCAATAGAAACCATTACTTCTAACAGTTCAATCGGGTTACAGTTATTTAAAATTTCCACTCATTTTTTTAAACCTTCTCCTGACAATTACAAACACAAAAAAAAATAGAATTAGCGAAATCGGTCCAGCCGTTCACGCGTGATGCCGTGACCAAGGAAATAGAGCTCCATTTTTAGGGTTTCGTAGCCAAATGGCAAAAACGGAACCCTTATAGATTCGACATGTCTGTCTGTCTGTCTGTCTGTCCGTCTGTCTGTCCGTCCGTGTGTCACAGTCACTTTTCTCCGAAACTATCAGGCCTATGCTATTGAAACTTGGTAACTAAATGAATTCTGTGAACCGCATTAAGATTCTTATATAAAATTAGAAAAAAATCAGTAAATTTTGGGGGTCCCCATACTCAGAACTGAAACTCAAATTTTTTTTTTCATCAAACTCATACGTGTGGGGTATTTATAGATAGGTCTTCAAAAATACTATTGAGGTTCCTAAAATATTTTTTTTCTAAAGTGAATAGTTTGCGCAAGAGACACTTCCAAAGTGGAAAAATGTGTGTCCCCCCCCCCCTCTAACTTCTAAACTAAGAGAATGATATATCTAAAAAAAATATATGATATACATTGCCATTAAAACTACCAACAAAAATTAGATTGAATGAGATAGAGCTGGTAGTTTTTTTTTAATACGTCATAAACCGCAATTTTCGGTTAGAAAAATCACTACCACTGCGAACGTGTTAAAACATCAATCAAAGTTACAACGAACTATAAGAACTTTTATATTATGTTACTTGCTGCTACGAAACCCTTCATGGGCGAGTCCAACTCGCACTTGGCCGGTTTTTATAAATATAGATGTTGAAATTTTTTCTTAATACACTAAGGCGTCAGACAAGTTTACGGTCTGTGGTCACAGTAGCCTATGAACGTTTGCAGGGCCTGATTTACCCATAAGCTAACTAAGCTGAAGCTTAGGGCGCCAGGATCAAGGGGGCGCCTGGCGTTGGGATCGGCGCTGGGCTGTGACTTACGGTGCTCCCAAAAAGGAGCACACAAACCATCTAGCAATTTTTAACAGATTGTAACAACTCCTAACAACATATTTAAAATCGTTATTTATCATTTTGTAACACCAAAGCACATAATAATATTTGGTAATTTAGTGATAATACAAATACGTGCGTTAAAATTAAATTCCTGCGCCCATCTCCCTGGCAGCGTGGTAGTAAATTCGACAGCTCCACCCGTGTCGCGTTCAGGGCACCCAGGAACCAAAGTGAATGGGTGTCCAGCTTTTTGGCCGGTAGAAGCATCAGGGCCGTCATTGACGGCAGCTGTTCTAAATTCACAATTTCAGGGCACAACTCTCTCCATCTCTGACAGTATATGTATCCTTGGTGTTAACATCTCCAGTGACGTTCAGTTCCGAAGTGATTTGGAGAAATAAGGCTAAGCTGGTGTCCAAGCCGCTCGGTGTGCTCAACAGGGCGCAGCGGTACTTTACTGCGGCGCAAACAGTGCTTCTGTTTAAGTCGCAAGTGCGGCCGCACATGGAGTACAGCTGCCACTGCTGGGCGGGGGCACCTGAATATCAGAATGAATTGACTGAAGTCTTTTGTACGATTCGGTGCAGAGGCGAGTCATGAGAGTCGTCAACGATCCCATGCTTGCAGGTGGTGTGGAACCTCTTCGCGACAGGAGAGACTTTGCCTCCTTGTGCGTGACCACTGGTATATCTGGTGGGCCGTATACTTGTCTGCCACTTTGGTGGTATAAAAAAAAGTGTGAGATGGTACTGTTGAGACGGTGAAACCAGTCAAGGAGGAGTGGCTGGAAAGGCACCATCGCAGCCTCACCTACCGAATGTCACAGATACTTACTGGACACGAGTGCATCAGTACGAGTAAGTATCTGCGGCGGAAGTTAACATCCGAGTGTCAGCACTACGGTGATTGTAGCCCGCAGAAACACCGCCCTTGGACCCGACGGCATTCCAGGCCGAGCGTGGGTCCTGGCTCTCGAGGAGCTTGGGCCTCGACTCATGGGTCTTTTCAGCGCATGCCTCGAAAAAGGCCAGTTTCCCAAGGCCTGGAAGACGGGGAAACTGGTCTTAATTCGAAAGGCGGGGCGGCCGGCAAACTCCCCATCAGGGTACCGGCCGATCGTGTTGCTCGACGAGGTGTGCAAGCTCTTTGAGCGCATTATTGCACAACGCCTCGTCGGGCACCTAACACGTGTGGGGCCTGATCTGGCGGATAGCCAGTTTGGCTTCCGTCAGGGCGCTCCACCGTAGACGCGATCATGCGCATTAGAGGCCTGACGGAGGAAGCAGTCTCACAGGGAGAGGTGGTGATGGCGGTGTCTCTTGACATCGCCAACGCCTTCAACACCTTGCCCTGGAGCTGCATTAGGGAGGCGCTTATTTACCATGGAGTGCCTCCCTACCTCCGTAGAATTGTCGGGGCCTATCTCTCCGAGAGGGCCATTACTTACCCGAGCTGGCTAGGGCCGGGTCGGCGTGATGTGTCGTGCGGTGTTCCACAGGGATCGGTATTAGGACCGCTCCTGTGGAACATCGGTTACGACTGGGTGCTGCGGGCCCGTTGCTCAGAGGGGTCAGCGTAACGTGTTACGCCGACGACACCCTCGTTACGGCGCGGGGAGCAACGCACCGGGACGCAGCACTAAAGGCCACGGCAGGGGTCGCTCAGGTTGTGGGTCGGATTCGGCGGCTGGGTCTCGAGGTCGCACTTCATAAATCTGAGGCTCTGTGCTTCCATAGACCTCGGATGGGGCCACCTGCGGGATCCAGCCTACAGGTAGGGGGCGTCAGCATCGGCATCGAGCCCTCGATGAAGTATCTGGGGCTCGTACTCGATGGCCGGTGGAACTTCGGACATCACTTCCGAAGTTTGGTCCCAAAACTGAGGGGAGCATCAGCCGCACTCGCGCGGCTGATGCCCAACATCAGGGGACCCAACGCTCCCTACAGAAGACTGTACCTGGGGATCGTGCGAAGCATGGCCCTATACGGGGCACCCGTATGGGCGGAGACCCTGACGGTCAGCAATGTGGCTAGATTGCTGAGCCCGCAGAGAGCGATGGCCGTCAGGGTGATAAGAGGATACCGCACGATCTCTGGTGAGGCGGCATGTCTCCTAGCCGGAACCCCTCCATGGGACCTGGAAGCGAGAGCCCTTGCGTCACTGTTCAGATGGCGTAAGGAGGCGTTGGAGCGGGGCCAAAGGCCTGCGTCTCGAGAAATCGAGGCCCAGCGGTCCTTGCTCCACCAGGAAATCGTGGAGACATGGAAGGTGCGACTTGAGCAACCAAAGGGGGGATTCGCCACAATCGCGGCCGTCAGACCGGTCATGAACGAGTGGCTGGAGAGAAGACACGGTGCTCTCTCCTACCGGTTGTCGCAGATGCTTACCGGGCACGGTAGCTTCGGTAGGTATCTGTGGCGAAGACACCGGGAAACCACGGCTGAATGTCAGCACTGCGAGGACCGCAGCGATGACACAGCGCTCCATACGCTAGTGGAGTGCACGGCGTGGGCGCAACAGCGCCAGGTCCTCGTAGTGGGTCTGGACGTGGACACTCTCTCGCTCGAGACCATGGTGCGAGCCATGGTCTCCAGCGGGAGTAAGTGGGACTGCGCCGCCTCTTTCTGCGAGCAGATCATGCACGTGAAGGAGGCGGCGGGGCGCGTACAGGAGAGTACTCTCCCACCCGAGTTCCGCAGTCGGCGGCCTGGGCGCCGCCGACGTGTCTTCGCCGAGGACTATCGGCCTCCATGACCGGGGGTCTGAGGACGGTGAGAGGGCCGCTCACCGTCCTTACAGAAGCAGGCCCATGACGGCAGCGTGACGTGAGAAACTCACGCACGCCCCCCCTTAGAAGCGGGATCACACCCGAAACCCCCCCCAAAGACGCGGCTAGCACCCGAACCTCCCCCTGGGCGAGGCCGCAGTGGCGGCCGTAGGTCTGTTGGGAGTCCTGGGACATCCTTCCGAGGGCTTACCCGGGGCTCACAACCATAGGCTGTTGGGCGTTGCGTGGGGTTTTTTAGTCGGTAGGAGTCCGGCATAACATCCATGAGGATTTTCCCTCACGTAAAAAAAAAAAAAAAAAAAAACGGTGATTGTAGCGAGGATACGCTCAGCTTATGTACTGCAACCTCGTTGCGGGCCAGGGCGTAGATGTTCTCACGCTGGAGACCGTGGTGAGAGCTATGGTCTTCAATGGGAGAAAATAGGACGCCACTGAGTCTTTTTGCGAGCAAGTCATATTTGCGATAGAGGCAGCGGGAGAGGAACCCCCCTTCCAAGTACGGCGAGTTGTCATCTTGCCATTCTTACAGAAGCAGATCAGGAATATGGCGTGACTCTTCACTCCTTAAAGAAATAGGATAGCACCTATTTGAGGTGTAGTAATAATAGTCTATGACAGACTTTAGTATAAATATAGTTACTTTGTATTTTAAGAGGGAGTAATAAATGGTAATCGTTCGAGAACAGTTGTTTCAATAACACAACTCCCCTCATGGCGACCCTTGCCATATTTGGGATCTGTGACGCGACGCGATGCACTCTCATTAAAAGTGAATAGCGAAATTAATAAAACATACCTAATAGAAAACAAAGCGTGTAATGTGTTCAACAAAATAATTTATAAACTTTTAAATCAAAATGTGTCGGTCCAACGTCGAAAAAGATACGGTGTTCGTAAATCAGAATGCTCTTGGTGAAAATTCTGCTCACGTTGAAGAACTAAAAACGCACGTTTCTACAATAAGTATCATGCTCATCGTAATATGCATTTTATTCGGTGTTATGCTTGTGTATTTTGCATGGAAAAACTATAAAAAATGTCATCATTCCTGGATCCGGGACCAAATACAACAAAACAATTTCCGACGGTCATTTAACTCATTCACCCGTTCCAGAGCCAATCGTGAAGAAAACGAGATACGTATTCCAATGAAGTAATTAAAATAATGAAAAAAAAGTGGGTAGTCAAGAAAGAAACATACAAAATTTTTAGCTCCTGTATTTAAATTAATATTTATTGATAATATCAGTATTTAGTTCATCTATGTACTATAATAGTGATTAATACTCACTTGTGCTCGCTGTCCAGTGTTATTTTTTAATTTCCATCACATATCCAGACCATATTCACACACACAAAATGGATCTCAAACTGGCCAATGGTCTTGAAGAACTGGCGAAGCTGTTCAGTTCTAAGATGGCAGAGTACGACGAGAAGCTCTTGAAAGTAACATCCGGAACTAGTCCTGTTTCAACCAACGTAGCAAGTCTAGCTAAGGACTTCAAAGACTTCAAAACATTTGCTTGGCGGGCCTTATCCTGTATCAGGTCTCAGGTTGAACTTCTAACCCTGGGATTGGACCGACACGAGACCACAATGAGACGGAAGGTTCTACTGTTTCATGGCATTCCCGAAAGCCCTAATGAAAACTTGCATGAGGCTATACACCATGTTATTTCGTCTGACATGAAGATTCCTGAAGTTGGACTCCAACACCTTAACATTTGTCATAGACTGGGTGGAGCGAAAGGGAAGGTTCGCCCAGTTCTTGTTAGATTCCACGGACTGCAACAGCGTCACCTAGTGTGGGACTAGTGTTGCCAGGTCCTATCGGATGAAAATCGGTACAAAGGGTAAAAATAATCGGGACTTAGGGTTTAAACTCGGGACAAAAGAAAAAACGACCAAGTGCGAGTCGGACTCGCGCACAAGAGAGTTCCGTACCAAAAAACGGCAAAAAATCTCTTTTGTTGTGGGGTTTAAAGAAGGGGGGGGGGGGGACTTGTACCCTTTTTTTCTGATTTTAGTATTTTTTATAGGCGCGACATATCTATCTCATTTGTGAAAATTTCAGCGATTCGTTGCGGTTTCTTGTTCGATAGCTGATATGACCGGGATGGTTCGTGGCTTGGATAAATTTTTGAGATCACATCAGCTCACTTCTTAAGTGGATGAAGGAATTCTACTAAAATTTGCTCAGGAAATTACAGGCCATGTTTTGGGTTTATTAGATCAGTCGCGGGATCGGGGGTTTCTAATTTTCAAATTAACACCTGTCTTAGATTGTAGCAACGACGCCAATTTTGAAGCTCATATAGACGCTCAGTTCATGATTGTAACCCTAACAGTTTTACCGGAACTGCTCCATGGACCTGGAAGCGAGGGCGCTTGTGTCATTCATTAAATGGCGCAAGAAATCAAGGCTCAGCGATCCCATCTCTGCCAGAAATCATAGTTTTGTGCGACCTGAACAACCAAGATGGGGAAACGCCACAATCAAGGTGATCAGACCGGTGATTGACAAATGGCTAGAGACGAGCTATGGCAACCTCACCTACCTATTGTCACAGATGATTACCGGGCACGGATGCTTCGGCAAATATCTGTGGCGAATAGACCGGGAGACCACAGCTTAGTGCCAGCACTGAACGCAGCGAAGACATAGCGTCCACACATTGGTCCTCGTAGGCCTACTTTCGCTGTGAAAGGTGCAACCTGAGCAACCAAGATGGGGAAACGCCACAATCAAGGTGAAAAGGCCGGGCATGGACAAGTGGCTGGAGATGAGCTATGGCAACCTCTCCTACCTGTTGTCACAGATGATTATCGGGCATGGGTGCTTTGACAAATATCTGTGGCAAATACACTGGGAGACCACAGCTTAGTGCCAGCACTAGACACAGCGCTCCTCACATTGGTGGAGTGCGCCAGATTCTCATAGATATACTTTCGCAGGAGACGTGCGAGCTATGATCTCCAACGGGAAGAAGTGGAACGCCGGCGTGTCTTTCTGCGAGCAAGTCTTGATCGAAAAAGAGGCAGTGGGGAGAGAGCGGGTTGAGCGAGAGGGAACCACCCGAGTTCCGCAGTCTGCAAAGGGCACCGCAGAGTTGTCTTCGCCCAAAACTATCGGCTTCCACGACCGTGGGCCTGAAGACTACAAAAGGGCTGCTCGCTGTTCTTACAAAAGCAGACTCAAAACAACGGCGTGACGAAAAAAGCGGGATATCATCCCAAATCCCAACCAACACCCCTCAAGAAGTGGAATAGTACCCGAACTCCTGTGAGGCCGCGGTGGTAGCCAAAGTCTATCAGGAATCTTAGTTCCTGGGGTTCTCGGCCGTGGGCAGTGGTAGGAAACCGAGTGGTTTTAGTCGATAAGAATCCAGCATTGCATCCATGAAGAATTTCCAAACGTAAGTACAAAATAGCCCTACCATTTGCAAAATCGCTAATAACTTCCTATTTATCCCTCAGGGTTGGAATTTCCAAAAACGCTTTTTGCTCGTTTCTTGGCTCTAGTCCTAATTGTTTTTGAAATAGCCTAAAAGATGAACTCCTAATTTAATGTGTTAACATGTGTAATTTTGTAATTTCGGTGTTGTTTTCAATTTCGGGACAAAATCGTTACCCACATAGGTACCTAGATTGTTTTACTCTAAGGGCTGCCTTTAAAAAAAATCCGTCTCAGTGTATATTTTAATGAATAGATCGTTACACCCCCTGGAGCGGGGCCAAAGGCCTGCTTATCGAGAAATCGAGGCCCAGCGGTCCCTGCTCCACCAAGAAACCGTGGAGACATGGAAGGGGTGACTTGCACAACCAAAGGGGGGATTCGCCACAATCGCGGCCGTCAGACCGGTCATGGACGAGTGGCTGGAGAGGAGACACGGTGCTCTCTCCTACCGGTTGACACAGATGCTTGCTGGGCACGGTAGCTCTGGTAGGTATCTGTGGCGAAAACACGGGGAAACCACGGCCGAGTGTCAGCACTGCGAGGACCGCAGCGATGACACGGCGCTCCACACGCTGATGAAGTGCACGGCGTGGACGCAACAGTGCCAGGTCCTCGTAGTAGGTCTGGGCGTGGACACTCTCTCGCTCGAGACCATGGTGCGAGCCATGCTCTCCAGCGGGGGAGTAAGTGGGACTGCGCTGCCTCTTTCTGCGAGAAGGTCATGCTCGTGAAGGAGGCAGCGGGCCGGGTGCGGGAGAGAGCTCTCCCACCCGAGTTCCACAGTCGGCGGCCCGGGCGCCGCCGACGTGTCTTCGCCGAGGACTATCGGCCTCCATGACCGGAGGTCTGAGGACGGGGAGAGGGTCGCTCACCGTCCTTACAGAAGCAGGCCCATGACGGCAGCGTGACGTGAGCAACTCACGCACGTCCCCCTTAGAAGCGGGATCACACCCGAAACCCCCAAAAGACGCGGGATAGCACCCGAACCACCCCTGGGCGAGGCCGCAGTGGCGGCCGTAGGTCTGTTGTGAGTCCCGGGACATCCTTCCGAGGGCTTACCCGGGGCTCCCAACCACAGGCTATTAGACGTTACGTGAGGTTTTTTAGTCGGTAAGAGCATAACATCCTATGAGGATTTTCCATCACGTAAAAAAAAAATAAAGATTGTTACACCCCCTTAGTTAGGGCATACAATTCAAAAATCCTTCTTACGGTAACTTAATTTGTTGCGGAAAGGCAACTTTTTAAAATGTCGACTTTTACAGTTTTAAAATAAACCTTTAAAACTGTAAAGAAGCGCTAATAATTCAAATCTGAAACACGATGATCGTTTATTTCTATTGCTGAATTTTAAGATCTAGAAGAATTAGCTTTTTTCTTTCGTACAATATATTATGTCTTGCCACCTCTTCCTCCCGAATTTTGACGAATCTCTGTTTAACTACTATGTATATTTACGTCGCAAAAGAAAGCTACTTTCCAAATGTCATATTTATAGCTCTTGTATGATGCAGCTTGGAGTTTATGTGTTAGTTGTGTAACACACCCAGTGTTTCTATACAGTTTAAGAGTAGATGATTGACTGCCCATGATATTAACACATAATTATTCTTTGTTATCATAAATCGGGACATTTAGCGTCCCGATCAAGTACAAATCGGGACGTGTCCTTAGACCCCTGAAAATCGGGACGTTCCGCCCAAATCGGGACACCTGGCAACACTATGTGGGACAGTAAAACTTCCCTTAAAGGTACGAAAATAACTATCTCAGAATTTCTGACCAAGGCACGGCATCATGTCTTCACGGCCGCGAGACGGCACTTCGGCGTGAGGAGTTGTTGGTCGGCTGAGGGCAAGATAGTTATCCTGACTCCGGATAAAACACGTCGGAAATTGGAATCTATGGCTGAGCTTGACACCGTTATCCGTCAATATTCCTGCCCCATTGCAGAGACCGACAGGTCTTCACAGCCTGTTGTTGCCGCGTCTTCCGAAGCTGGTGAGGCATCCAAACCACTGAAAGCAGGCAAGTCAAGCCGTCGCCGCGTATAAGATTTTGCTTTGGTTCTAGTGATAATCGTCATGTTTCGCCCCATGCATCCTGTCAATTTATATCACTTGTTCTCCTGTTTTGTATCTTGGCCGCTATTGCTTTGTTTACATTCAAGTGACTTTCACTTTTTAGAGACACCATGTTTAAAAATTTGTTTATATAATACCTGAATTGTAAAATTATTAACTGTAAATATTAATATGTACTTATTCGTATTGAACGTGAAGCATTGGCATTGACATATGACAGTGACACTGACACCCCGTGTCATTTGTGGATGATGCCGGCTCCACACTTTCGCCTTGCATAAAATAGGTAGGGGTGAAGTCAATGACTTAACTTTGTAGCCGGGATGCGTGAGGGAATTAAGTTATTGATTTTTTTTTTTTTTTTACACCCGGCTCTTTAGAAAGCTTCCTTTGCTGTGTAAAGGTTTTTTTTTTTTTTTTTATGTGTTCTCTATAAATATGAGACGTTATCTTGTGAAAATTTCTGCCACTATCAGCGAGTGAGTGAGCAAGATATTTTTTTTATTCTTCCGCAGTATATTTATTTATATATATTATTTATTAGTATAGATATTTATATTTATTTCATTTCTGAACTATGCATAATACGGACGACCTTTGCAACCTAAACAGCAGCTTTTTTTCTTGTTCTTCTGGCTCCGATAGTTTCCACAGCGTGGATGTTGATTCCTCTGCCTCTCTGACCTTGCACGATCATCTCTCCTCTTTATCTTCAAACCATCCCAAGATTCTTAATATAGCGCATATTAATGCACAGAGTGTTAAAGGCCACTACTCCGATTTTCTGGCGTCTTTTAGCAACTCCTCTCTTGATGCTATCCTTATATCTGAAACATTTCTTAAGCCATCCATTCCATCTACAATGGTCTCACTTCCAGGCTATGTTTTAATTCGAAACGATAGAACTGGTGTAGGCTGTGGCGGTGTAGGAATCTACTTACGTGCTAACATTCCTCATAAGATTGTTAGTGCATCTCCTAATGCCTACACCGAATCAGCTGAACATCTCTTTCTGGAAATTTCTTTACTTCATACTAAACTTCTCCTTGGTGTTTTCTACAGCCCTGATATGCACATAGACTATTTCAACTCTTTTGATAACCTTCTACATGAACTCACTCCTTCCTATAGTCACGTAGTCATAATGGGTGACTTTAACACTTGTTTGGTAAAAAATGACAGCCGCTCTCGTAAATTATTATCGTTATTGTCTGCATATAACCTACATGTTCTACCGCTCTCTACAACTCACCATGCCCGTGATTGCAAACCTTCACTACTTGACCTCATTCTAGTTTCCTCCTCTGACGATGTGGGCTCACATGGTCAGCTGCCTGCTCCGTTTTCCTTACATGACTTACTTTTCCTCTCTTATCGTGTTCGTCCCCCTAAACGTAAGCAACAAATCTGTTTCCTTCGTAATTTCAGGGGTATGAATCTGGAGGCATTGCAAAGAGATGCCGGCTCTGCTGACTGGTCGTTGGTGTTTAACTCCGCTAACGTCAATGAAATGGTCAACATATTCAACACTACAGTTGTTGAGTTATTCGACCGGCATGCCCCGGTTAAACGTGTCCGAATCAAACATTACCCAGCTCCCTGGTTGAACGATTCTATAAAAAACCTAATGGCTCGTAGAGATAGAGCTAGGAGGCGATTTAGGAATAGTCCCTCAGAACAAAATTTTGTAGCTTTTAAGTCTCTGAGGAACCGCTGCAGTCGGATGTGTAGAGATGCAAGAAAACGCCACTTCTACGATTCTCTTAACGGTCGGAGTTCGGCTGACACCTGGAGATTTCTTAGGTCCGTGGGCATAGGCAAATCTCCAGTTTCTGACTCCAAGGAAATCGACACCACTGCTCTAAATAAGCACTTCTCTCAACCGCCGGTCTCCTTGGATGCAGATGTAAAGAGGGCTACCTTGCTCAGACTTTTGGATGGGCCTGTGCACCGGACCTCTCCTTTTCAGTTCGTCTCTGTCTCCGACTCTGACGTTAGGAGATCTCTTCTGTCCATTACTTCAACAGCTTCGGGTTGCGATAGCATCTGCTCAAGGATGATCCTCCCTATTCTCCCTATCATACTTCCGGTCATTACTCATATCTTTAATTTCTCGTTAATCTCTGGTTCCTTTCCTAAGGTTTGGAAGTCAGCGTACGTTGTGCCTCTACCTAAAACAACTAACCCCTGCTTACTGACTGATTATCGACCTATCTCTATACTTCCGTTTCTCTCCAAAGTCCTTGAGCATATTGTTCATCGGCAGCTCTCAGTCTTTCTATCGTCTTCTGACTCCCTCAGCCCCTTTCAGTCAGGATTTCGCGCTGGACATAGCACTGTCACTGCGCTTATTAAAGTGACAGATGACATCCGATGGGCTATGGAGCGAAAACAACTAACACTTTTAGTTCTCCTCGATTTTAGTAGTGCCTTCACTTCTGTCGACTTTGATGTACTACTTGGTACTTTAAGATCTATAAATGTCTCTTCCTCCGCCATATCCTGGTTTGACTCTTACCTTCGGGGTCGCACTCAGTGTGTTCGTATCGGCCAGACATCCTCTGATTGGTGCGAACTATCTGCAGGCGTTCCTCAGGGTGGCGTTTTATCTCCTCTTCTCTTTTCTATCTTTATTAACTCTGCTACCAGTCACATTTCCAGTAACTTCCATCTCTATGCGGATGACTTGCAGCTGTATCGCCATTTTACGGCTAATGATGCACTTTCTGGAATATCATCTATAAACCGGGATTTGGATAAATTAAGTGACTGGGCCAGGTCGGTCGGATTACTCATCAACCCTTCCAAGTCGCAGGCTATCGTCATTGGTAGTAAATACCAATGTGACAGACTACCGGTGTCGGAACTAAGTCCGGTACTATTGGCTGGTGTCCACATTCCATATTCAGACTCTGTTAAGAACCTGGGTGTGATTATGGATGCCACGCTATCTTGGCGTGCCCAGATTAACGATGTCAGCAAGAAGGTTCATTTCTCTTTTCACTCGTTGCGATGCCTCCAGAGCTTCTTGCCCCTGAGGACGAAAATCAATCTTGCACAAACTCTTATAAAACCCATTATTGACTACGCTGATGCTTGCTATTTAGACGCCACCGAGGAGCTTCTAGATAAACTTGAGAGGTTGCAAAATTTATGTATACGCTTTATATTCAATCTTAGAAAGTATGATCACGTTTCCCATTTTCGCAAAGAACTCAAGTGGCTCCCTATCCGTCTTCGCCGGAACACTCGAATTCTTAATCTACTTTTCAATATCCTTTACAATCCATCTTCACCTTCCTATCTGAGGGAGCGGTTCTCATTTGTTCGATCTCTTGACGCTCCCTGCAGGTCTAACCTCCGCCTACTTCTCAAACTCCCTCGTCACAAAACTGATTTCTATTCATATTCCTTCACTGTGCATGCGGTCAGGTTGTGGAACTCACTACCGCCCGCCATCAGAGACAGCAAAACTCTCACAACTTTCAAAAGGAAAGTCCGTGAATATTATATGTCTACACTATAAACCTATTTATGTATTTATTAAGTTTATGTAAGTAAGTACATATTCTATGTATTTATATTTATACCTATTAACAACTTATTAAGATGTAAGTACCTATATATTCTTTCGTTAATTTTGTATGTATATTATTTCAGTTTTACCCTATTCCTTTATTTACACACTTTTCATTTCTTTTTTCTTCTTCATGTTCTCCTTTCGCTGGTCTGCTGGGAGATATTTCTTATAGAAATAAGCAGTACCATTGTACCTATCTTTCTTTTTGTCATACTTTTTATATTTCTTGTGTGTAAGTACATAAATAAATAAATAAATAGTATAATTTTTGTATCGGTGCGTATTATGGTGTATCAATTTGTTTAACTATAAAATAAAGTGCTTAATTATGTGAATAAGTGCAAAATAAATAGAAGTGTTTTTTTTTATAATACCAATAGTTCGCGAAATTGTATAAAAACAATGGACAGAGGGACAATTATAAACTTTAAATGTAGTGTTAATTATCGTCTTATTATTAGTAATCTAAAATAGTTTAGATAGTGTTGTGTATCATTGTGAGAAGTATCAACTTACACTCGTGTCCCCTACTATTGTAACTCAATAAAGGACTATGGTATGTATTAATATATTATTTTGTATAGGGTTATGGAAGATGAATTATTATCATGTTTAGAGGAACTTAAAGTAATTAGAAAATATTTAATTAAAAAAGGAAAGTCGAGATATAAGGGTAATATTATAAAAAATAAATTGCATGAGACTGAAATTATATACAACAAGAGCAATGACTTAATTAATTATTTTATACAGAATCAAAATACTAAGTATAAAATTTTATCATCTTTAGATTCATTAAGAAATGTAATAAATAACTATCACCAGGAAATAATTGAATTATGTACTAAACCAAAAGTTGAAAGTGATAGTGACAGTGATTATTGTGAAGCGAGGCCAAATACCGATATCATCATGGAATTTGACTTAAAAACGGCGTGTAGTTTGATTCCTGTTATGAATGGTAACGAGAAAAGCACCAAAAGTATCATTGACTCCATAGAAATGTACGCAGATATGCTTTCAGAGGCAGGTAAAAAATTGCTCATAACATTTGTTTTAAAGAGTCGTTTATCCGAGAATGCTAAACTCCGTATGTCTCAAGGATATTCATCTACAATCGATTTTGTAAGAGATTTACGAAATAATCTCCTGACTAAAAAATCTTTCACAGCCATTCATTCGCGGTTACAAAATGCAACACAGGGTTGGCGTACTATCGACCAGTATGGTACAGAATTGGAAAAGTTATTCACCAATTTAACCATATCGCAAGCAGAGGGTAACTCTGAAAACTTTTCAGTTCTGAAGCCTTTAAATGAAAAGTTAGCTATTAAAAGATTTGCCGATGGATTGAGTGATTCGCGCCTAGGTACTATTATAGCAGCGCGTAACTATGATAGCTTAAAGATAGCAATTCAGGCAGCTAAGGACGAGGAGCTGGCGGCGCCATCGACATCTGCAGGTGACAGTGTGATGCAGTTTTCACGTCGTGGTAGAGGTAAGATGCATGTTAATAAATATTATCAAGGAAATTCGCACCAGCAAAATTTTCATAATTTTGGTAAAAATTACACTAGAGGTAGTTTTAACAATTTTTCTAACACTAGTAGAAACCATTTTACAAATTCACGTGGTAGAATGTTCTATCATCCCCGTGGTACAAATAGAAGTACATACAATAATATGAACCGAGGAGGATTTCACCCAAACGAGAATCGATCGAGTTATAAAACTCATAGTAGTGGAAATAATCAACGAGTATTTTATACTAATCAATGCTATAATAATGAGCCTATGAGTTCAAACACAGTGGAAGAAGATACAAAAGAAATGCAGTTTTTTCGAGTTGAAACATAGTATTTTAGCATTACATGGTAAAGCAAAATTTTTGACTTTTTATTTAGGAAATAGAAGATATTATTGGTTAGTAGATACTGGTGCGTCATTATCTGTTATTAAGAGAGATGCATTACCTCATAACATTTGTGTAACTAGAGATGAGACTATTATAAATGGTATTGGTGGTCAGATTCAATCAAACGGGATTGTTCACCTTAGTTTGACTCACCGTGATGAGCAATGTTCTATTGATTTTAATATTAAGTTTCATGTTTTTGATAGTATACCTTTAAAGGCAGATGGAATATTAGGCTTAGACTTTCTTTGTCAATATGCCCTGAATATCAACTTGAGAGATAATGTCATCACCTTATGCCAAAATGGAATGGAATATTCGGTAGCACTTCGTGACTCATTAGATTACTCAAGTGAATTGTTATACATTCCAGGTCGAAGTGAATCAATACACTATTTATTTTTGGACATTGACATAAAGGGAGACTGTGTTATTCATAGTAAACAGTTAGCGGAAAATGTTTTTTTAGCGGGATGTATCGGAAAAATAAAAAATAATAGATTACCAGTTAGAATTTTAAACACAAATGAACATGATCTTACCTTACCCATGTTCAAACCGGATATGGACCCGATTGAAGATTATAACTTATGTGATTTTAAACCTAACTCTAACGGCTTAGAACGAGCAAAAAAGTTATTAAATATTTTAAAATTAAATGATTTAAATTCGGAAGAACGAACGTCTATCCAAGAATTATGTTCGAAATATTCGGATGTTTTCTTTTTGCCCGGTGACAAATTAACAACCACTAACATTTATGAGCAATCAATAACTTTAAAGCCTAATATAAACCCCGTTTATGTTAAACAGTATCGTTTACCTCATTCTTTGAAAAGTGAAGTAAATAATCAAATTCAAAAGATGATTAACGATGATATAATAGAGGAAGCAAAAAGCGAGTGGTCAAGCCCTATTTTATTAGTGCCCCAGAAGAGTGAAAAGGGTAAAAAGTGGCGGCTTGTAGTTGACTATAGAAAGCTTAACAATTGTATCGTAAATGATAAATTTCCTTTACCGAATATCACTGATATTTTGGACTCTCTTTCTGGATCAGTATATTTTTCACATTTAGATTTAAATCAAGGATATTACCAAGTAGCTCTTGACAAAGATAGCAGAGAGTACACTGCGTTTAGTACAGCCTCAGGACAGTACCATATGAAAAGATTGCCGATGGGCTTAGCCTTAAGCCCAAGCGCCTTTAGTAGGGTTATGTCAGTAGCGATGTCAGGATTAACTTATGAAAAATGTTTCATATATTTAGACGATTTGATAGTATTTGGTAGAAATTTAAGTATTCACAATAAAAACTTGACAGATGTTCTGGAAAGACTTAGAAAAGTTAACCTGAAATTAAATCCTGAGAAATGTAAATTCTTGAAGAAAGAAATACTTTATTTAGGTCATTTAGTTACAGAAAATGGAGTTTTACCCGATCCAGCAAAAATTGAAGTACTACAAAAGTACCCAGTTCCAACAAGTACCGATGAAGTAAAAAGATTTGTAGCATTTTGCAACTATTACCGAAAATTTATTGATAATTTTGCTAAAATAACTTATCCCTTAAATAAATTAACTAGAAAATATGAACAATTCAACTGGACTACAGAGTGTCAAAGCGCATTTGAAACATTAAAACAGGCTTTGATAACTCCACCAATATTAGAATTTCCAGATTTTTCAGAGGAAAATGAATTTATTATTCAAACAGATGCTTCAGGTACAGCTGTAGGAGCAGTGCTATGCAATAAAAATATGAAGCCAGTAGCATATGCTAGCAGACCCCTCAATAAAGCGGAATTGAACTATCCAACTATTCAGAAGGAGTTAGTTGCTATTGTTTGGGCCGTAAAGTATTTTAGGCCATATGTGTATGGTAAACCATTTACTATTATGACAGATCATAGACCTTTAATTTATTTATTTTCGATGAAAGATCCTTCTAGTAGACTTTTCAAATTTAGATTAGCATTAGAAGAATATAATTTTAAAATTTTATACGTGAAAGGAAAAGACAACAGTGTTGCAGACGCATTATCAAGAATAAGTGTAACATCAGATTATTTAAAACAGATGAATGATGAAATTATGTTAGTAACAACTAGAGGACAAAAGAGGCGTTTAGATTTAGAAGAACAAATAAATGCCCCTGGTATTAGTAATCCCGACGACGTGAGGCCTGATCAACCACAAGTAGTCGAGATACTAAAACAGCCAAGTAATTCAGTAGAAATGACTTTTATAGGAGAGGACGAAATACATGCATTAAAAATACAAAATAATGTAATTAATGAAGAAGAATGTTTTATTTACAGTAGTGGTAGAAAAACGTTATTTATAAATCTCAGTTTTAAAGCACAATTTACGCGAGCCGAATTTGTGTCAAAACTAAGAGACTTTTGTAACAAAGTAAATATAAGTGAACTATGCATAGTAAAAAATAATAATGAATATGAAACTTTTATTAAAGAGTTTTTAAAAGAGATAAAAGATAGAAAGGATTGGACCGGTCCACGAGTTTATGTGTTAAGAGGAGTTAAGCGAATTGACGATAAAGAAGAAAGAAATTATATTTTACACGATTTTCATCTACTACCCACAGCAGGTCATGCAGGTGTACGTAGAATGACAAATAATATTAAGAGACAATTTTACTGGCCAGGCTTAGACAACGATGTGAAAGAATTCGTTAAAAAATGTACTTTGTGTCAAAAAATGAAGCATTGTAGGTATATCAAGGCGCCCATGGAAATAACTACAACGGCTTCACATGCTTTCGATAAGATCTATCTCGATATTGTAGGACCTTTAGAAGCAGACTGCGAAGGAAATATTTACATATTAACGCTTCAATGCGAACTTACTAAATTTGTAGAGGCATATCCTCTAAAAAACAAAGATACGGTAAGTGTAGCTAAAGCATTTGTAAATAACTTTATATTGAGATTTGGAATACCAAATACGTTGGCAACTGATCGTGGAACAGAATTTGTTTCTTCGGTTATGGAGCAGGTATGTAAACTTTTCAATATTAATAAACTTACATCTACAGCATATCACCACCAGTCAATAGGTGCGCTTGAGAATGCCCATAAACATTTAGGTTCATTCCTAAGACTACAATGTAATGGTCAAAAAGAGACATGGAGTCAGTGGCTACCATTTTGGTGCTACAGTTTTAATAATACTGTTCATTCAGAAACCAAATACACACCATTCGAATTAGTTTTTGGTAGAGCTAGTATTTTACCTTGTAGAGTAAGTCAGTATGTAGAACCTTTGTATAACCCAGACAGTTATCCTTTAGATCTTAAGTATAGGCTACAAGTAGCACATCGAGATGCTCGTAATAATCTAGTATTAAGTAAACAAAACCGTAAAGCTAATTATGATAAAACCACTAATAATATTACTTATGTTAACGGACAGTTAGTATTAGTTAAAAATGAGGTAGCTAATAAGTTAGATGTACAATGGCATGGACCATTTGTAGTTTTAGATGATTTAGGAGTTAATGTCAGAATATTGAAAAATAACAAACATTATGTCTTGCATAAAAATAGAACAAAACCGTTTGTATCATAAATGTAGATTAATGTCTTTAAATGACAAAGTTTTAAATTGCCTTTAAATATTTTAGAAAATACAAAAAAAAAATATGTTTACATTTTTTTTTCTTTTTCTCACCCCCGAGGTGAGGTGTAGTAATAATAGTCTATGACAGACTTTAGTATAAATATAGTTACTTTGTATTTTAAGAGGGAGTAATAAATGGTAATCGTTCGAGAACAGTTGTTTCAATAACACAACTCCCCTCATATTTCCCCTCCATGAAACACCATTCGATGGCGTACAAAGTCTACGAAACAGACTTTGTACGCCATCGCAGTTCCTCCCGTGGGTTTGGGTTTTATCTGATTTTTTGGGGAGATTCGGGTTTAGTCCAGTTTAGTTCAAATTGCCGGAAGTGATCAGTAATGTCCCATCATATCGGAGACACCGCAAGGTTAAAGCAGATTCTAGGACTGTTTGTTATTTTTCTTTTATTTCGTGACAGTCAGGAAAGTTTTTTGGAAGAAGAAATAGATGTAATTACCGGAAAAACAACAGATCTCTTGTTTTATGTCGAAATGTCCGGATGGTAATCACCCGGACAAATCGAGAAGTGTTATAAGTTTGACCTGTGTATGTGTGTGTCTGTTGGTGGCATCGTAGCAGCCCAAGAGATGAGCCAATTTTCCGGTTTTCTATGCTCGAAAGCCAATGTGCCGGGGCCATCCCCAGCACATCGGCTTTCGAGCCGTTCTTATCTGTAAATTGTGCATATCATCAGCTGACTTCCTGAGTTATGAAGGGATTTTACCAAGATTCACTGGTTCGATTTATCGGAAACTGGATGTACCGAGGTACTTTGATGGTATTTTTATCACGCTTTTACTGGCTGATGCATCAAGTAGTCTGCGGAATACCCAACTCCTCAGTAAACCATGGGTCATAAGTTCATAAGAAGTCTCATGTGATCGGGTTATATTTTATTTTCAAATTAACAAAGAATAACGATTAGGAACGTAGGATCAGCTTACGTAAAGTGTCTTTTGTAGGTAGGACTTGTAATTTAATTAGTTGCAGCTGGGGGCGCATATTCATAGCTAGCTTAGGGCGCGCGGAACCCTAAATCAGGCCCTGAACGTTTGCAACACCAGAGGAGCTACACTCGCGCTGCCGACCCCTTAAGAACCTTCTAAGCCCCTTTTGAAGAACCCCATACTGTAGGCGTTTGGGAAAATCGAAGCTGGGAGATCATTCCACAATCTAAGCGTGCTTGGAAGAAAGCCCCTGTCTGATCTTACCGTGCTCGAAAGCTCCGGCCTCAAAGTGTGTCATTGACTGGTTGGTCATTTAAGACCCTGATTTTGAAACAATAAGTAAATTTTACAAACTTTCCATCGCCCGATTCGTTCAACTGCTTACTCATATTTTTAGAACTATCACTCTTCAACAGTAGATTGCCATACTTCAAAGCCATAACAAGGCAGCTAAAAGACGTTTAACTTTTCAAAAAAAAGTAGGGCAAGTACTTCCTTGATTTTACAAAGCATTCAAAAACACTTAATGCAAAAACTGAACACGTAGTCCTCACCATTCCTCACCTCACTCAAGCTCATAATGATGTCCAAGGCGTGACGATCATTTGCCGGGCACTTCAGCAATGCCGTTAAGCGATCGCCCCTCTGAATAGGTAAGGACAGTAGGGCGCTTTCACATGTAAGCGCGACTGCAGCGCTTTTTAAGTCACGATGAAGAAAGCTGTAGCGGTACAGCCGAGCGAGTGTGAGTGCGATAGTAGCGTTTCCAGGTGATTAGTTGGCCTTAAACCAGTCTTGTCAACGTATATACTGACAGATATAAAACTCACCATTTTTCACCTCACTCAAGCTTATAATGATGTCCAAGGCGTGACGATGCCAGGCACTTCAGCAATGCCGTCAAGCGATCGCCCCTCTGAATAGGTAAGAACACTAGGGCGCTTTTACATGTAGGTGCGATCAAAAGCGCTACGCTTTTTAAGCCGCGATGAAGTGGGCTGAAGCGGTTCTAGCCCCACTATGGCCGGTGTACCTACCTACCTATACGTCTGTAATTTGTTCAAAGAATCGTTATTATAAGTTTACTACGAACAAGCTGTTTCTCTTGCCACCACCTGCAAGAACCCAAGAGTTTGTCGTCAACATAATTATGGTCCTTCGAGCCGGATCCGTAGCACGGTGACCATAATGTGACAATTCGTGTTATTTATTTGTAAGCGTTTCCGCGCTTTGGAGGCACTTTAATTCATTGGTCCCAGTAGTCAGCAACATGATAGTAGTTAAATCAAATTAAAGGCCTTGTGAGCAGCTTGAAATTTTCAACAATGCTCTGTCTACCCTACGGGGATAAAGGCGTTACTATATTTACGAACTTGTGTATTTAAGAGTCTGTATGACGCAATATAGACTATTACCTTGATCTAGATCTCAGGACTCGTGAGGTCTAATGAATTAAAATTTTAACTCAGACAACTTCAGTTCATAAACTAAAAACGCACTAGGCTAAAAACACGATTGCTTATAAAATTCTCGATAGATTTTTATGTTGAAAATACCTCGATTTCTTGAAATTTTAACCTAGATCTCATAAGTTTTAAGTTGTTTTTATAATATAAAATATTTATAAGAAAGACAATAGTAAAATCTTCATTTGCACTAGACCACTTTTTTAATATTGGTTATAGTTTTTTTATAATTAATTTATTTCGTTAAAAACGCACGAAAACCGATCGCATCTCTCTCTGTCTTGCACGCTAAAATGTATATCTTCTATCTTCTTTCAACAATTTGGAGTCTGGTAAGCTCTTAAGTAGCTTGATGACTAACTAGCCACATGACGTCGCCTGCTTGATGAAAAATGGTGGCCTATGATGTGCCTCCTCACGCTCCGCTGTTGTAAAAGATGGGAAACACACGGTTTAAAAGAGCGTTCTAAACTTCTATAGTTCAACAGTAAACAATTCTTGTGTAGCGCTGTAAGTATTGTGAATAAAACGTCTACATGTGAAAGCGCCCTTATAATATCACCTACCCTCTTAAAAATATTTCGGAATTACATAGCTGACCTTATTTTACGGGGTCTGCAAAGTTTCTAGGTCAGTAAAAGAATACAGGAACCAAATATTATAGTAGGCCACTTTTTCATTTCCTACTTTTCAAAAAAGGTTCCGAAGGTTCTCAAGTCGAGGTATTTTTTATGTTTGCTCGTTAGCTAATGATTTTAAAGGAATAATGATCTAGTCCGTAATTCTTGTAAAATGTTTTCAATGTAACTAAAAATGTATTTGTTCGTGTTTTTATTTTATATTCGTGTTTTTATTTAATGGCGATGTTTGTTATTGCAATAAAGTTAGGGCAGTAAAAAAAAATCTTAATACTTAATAGCTGGCTCACATAGCAATTATTGTAGGTCCTCGTAGCAGGTCTAGACGTGGACATTATCTCGCCGGAGACCATGGTGTGAGCCATGATCTCCAGTGAGAATAAGTAGGACTTCGCTGCGTCCTTCTGCGAGCAGGTCATGCTCGTGAAAGAGGGAACGGGCGAGAACTCTCCTACCCGAGTTCCGCAGTCTGCGATGGGGGTAACACAGACTTGGCCGATTGTCTTGGGCAAAGCATCGCCCAAGACTATCGGCCTCCATGATCCACGGGGCTCCCAACCGTAGACATTAGATAGGAAAGGTGTGTTTTTAGTAGATAGCGTCGCCGTATGGTTTTCTTCACGGTAAAAAATCGGCTGTCTGTAAAGTCGGTTTACTGACAATGGTTGAACGTGACAACGTCATAAGAAAATAAAAATAAAAATAAACAAAATTAACATTACAAAACAAAAATAAATATAAAAACACATCAATTAATTATAGTGCCATCTGTTGAAAACATTACTAAAATAAATGGAACGCCTCAGAGCGAGGTAACGACGTATTGCGTCATCATTTTTCGTTCGTGCAGCCGGCTCCATCGAATTATAAGACGTTGTCACGTCAAAAACACTTCAATTAATTATAGTGCCATCTGTTGAAAACATTACTAAAATAAATGGAACGCCACAGAGCGAGGTAACGACGTATTGCGTCATCAATTTTCGTTCGTGCAGCCGGCTCCATCAAATTATAAGACGTTGTCACGTCAAAAAATAGGAATGATAGTCACTTCCACAGGTGCATATTTAGGTACCTAATAATCCAATATAGGAATTACAATCTTAAGAGTGTACTCGTAATCAAAAATAAACAGTCTTTAGCGGCAATATAACGAAACCTTAATAATAAGGCTCATTACACAACAAATCTGTAAAACACACCTGCCTACCCCACATCCAATAAAATGGAGCAATAAACTGTATATACCTATAACAATTTCTGCATATAAGCAGCCATTTTTATGTGGCGATATAAATGTTTTAGTTTCAGTAATCGGTCGGATAAATCCTGCTTATTTATTACAATTTTACAAGGAAATTACTTTTTACAAAGAAGAGAGCTAAAGGTGTTGGACTAATAACTCAATTCGAGTGCTAGTGATGTGCGTTTCCGTTTTTGATTGATGGATATCGATATCGAGTTAGGAGCATTATTAAGGTTTTAATTCCCTGGCTATCCGAAAATAAGGCTCAAAGCTTTTGTTTTGCATATTTTTCAGTTTAATAAGTAGATGTGTAATGGCACGGAAGTCATAGACGGCCTCTCTTATGATGTTGAGTTACATATCATTGCTTAGCTAATTAGGACTAAAAATTGCAATATTGTATTTTATGAATTTATTGAGTTATTCTGTATTATGCCACTTTAATATCCAAATTAATTAAAATGAAAGTTTAGTTTGTTTTTCTCCTACCTAAATCACTGATTATGAATGTGAAGGACATTTTTGAGAAATCTGTCTCTCTGTCAAGACCCACGACCGACGAACGGACAACAAAATAATTACGTTACTTATTAGGGGTTATGAATTCCTTTTAAGTTGCAGAACTCTGAAAAAACTTCAATTTTAGTTCTTATTTATAACTTTCTGCCAATATTTTAATAGAAAAGAACGTATGTAACAACAATCTGGCTCAGAAGTAGATTAACACTATTCAAATTTAGGGAATAGATTCATATAGGAAAACTTACATGTAGGATTCGTTTGTAAGAATCTTTTTATAAATGGAATATTTATACTTTTGGAGAATAGAGTCCAAATGTTCTGACATAATTATATATTTTTAGTATAATTAAACTTTTGTTATGCTTTTACACTTACTTGACCCGGTTGTCAGTGAAATGACAATCGTTAGGCTAAGTTAAATGCCGTATGGGCGGCTTAAGAATTTCAACTGCGGGTAGTCGTGACCTGCGCCTGTCCATTTCAAAACGGCAAAAGGCTCACCACCTATTACGTAGGACATAAAACTATAAGGTGAAATGTGGGCGTAAACATTGCCTCGGCCTACCCCTTCGGGATTAAAGTCGTGACTATATGTTTCTTACACTTACTACTACAGCATATTCACCAGTAGCCATATCTGAAAATACAATTATCGACACAAAATATCGATACCAGCCCCCCACAAGCCTGTAAAAATAAGGTTGTTAGTTTTAGGGTGGCTATTTTGCAATCATAAAGCCCCACTTGAACGTGTCGGCGAACACAACTTGCCTTAATGAGACCTAACAAAGTATATACCTGTTTTATTGTGAACAGGTTTGATTCCCAGTAGGTGAATGTCCTTTTCGTTTGTTCGATAAACGATAAACTACTTTTGGAAGTTGGTTTAAAGCTTTGAGATTTGATGCGTAAGGAACCTAATAAAAAAGAGCATTTCGTGCCGTGACGCGAGAGTTCCAAACATGATTCACATTCTAAGAAGCGGCATGAGGACTAAGGCCTTAGGGGCTTGACAATTTTCTAGTAAAGTAGCCACAGCCTGTGTCTACCCTAGTGTTGCGAACGTCGACAGGTTTGATCAGACGAACCGTATCCATCTCTGTCACTTCAGGTGGCTCTGAAAGTGCATTAAAAATTTTTGTACAAAGAAAATTACTAACTTTAAAGCGCTTTCGGAGCCAACTGTTTCGTGTTGAACGAATTGAATTATCCGAAAAAAGTCAATCGCAACAAAGTAAGTAAAATTTAAAAAGTTTTTACTAACATTATGAAAACTCACTCACTTGTACTATTATACAACTTTTTTTTTGATTTTAAATAATACCTAACCGGTTTCGCTATTATAGCATTCTCAAAGGTGTTTACACTAACTTTTGACATAAGAAATGATACTTTATAATCATTTGTGCATGTGGGTATACAAAAACTACTTTTACGTTTTTACTAACCCCAAGAATACGTTAGTCACTGTTTTCACCTTACATGTTCATGCAAAAACAGCCTAAAAGCTTTATCAAAGGCATTTCTTCTTTGTAAAAGTCTTAGAAGGTCATATGAACTTCAAAGACCCTTAAAGCAACTTTGAACCAGTCACTCAAGAATGCCTTTTAAAAACCCCTAAAGGTTTAACAACAAAAGGTATTAGGTACTATATTAGCACGATCCTTCATCTTTTATTATAAGTACAACGTTGAGGTCAATGAGACCCTAATCAAGTAAGCAACAATAAGTTACTTTAGCTGTCACCTTTATAGGTCAGAAAGTTGGCTTAATATTGGAGGTACGAAGATTTTACTTGAAGTTTACTTAAAAGACATTTTGTGCTAAATAAGTTGGTACTTGAATAACATTAAATTCTTCTTCGTCGGAGTGTAGAGCCAGAATTTTAGTACCTGGATCTCCTTTGGATACTGAGAGTACGGAAAAATTAGGAGATTAAGGCAAGACCAATAAAAAGTATATTTTTATTGGTCAGAGCACTAAAAATATAAGGAAAAGGGTCAACGCATCTTTGCGCTATGGTCCTTCAAACATTTTTAAGATCTGTGAAGAATTATATTTACAATTATTGTAGGTGCGTTTGGGAAGGCAAAAAGCTCATTCCACAATCCCAGCATACGCTGAAGGAAATCCCTATCGGACCTTACCGTGCTCAAACGCTCCGGACGCAAAACGTGAGAGCAAACCCCCTAACTTTGGCAAGCGGTAAAATGATGTCCTGGGACATCCTTCCGAAGGCTTACCCGGGGCTCCCGACCGTAGGCTGTTAGGCGTTACATGAGGTTTTTTAGTCGGCAGCATCCATGAAGGATTTTCCCTCACGTTAAAAAAAAATTATTGCCGTAGATATCAAATCAAACAATTCCTCAGAGCACAAATCATTGTACAAGTGACAGAACACTTGTTACCCTGATCCCGCCCTCTCCTTTTCGATCCCGAACAACGCTTGCCGGATAGAGGTGCTGGCACATACACAGTGGAGAGAATCTTCGCCAGAACTGAGCGTTTCAAAAGATCGTTCCTGTGTCGAACTATAAAAACCTGGAACGATCTGCCAGAACACGTGCTTTCCTCGTCTTGCAATTCCGAGTTCTTCTAGCGGAGCGTGAAAAAGCACATCACAGGGCCGCCAACTTGAGGACCACTGTCAGAAGTCTAACGGACTGATGCGTCATGACTTTCCATCAGGCTAGCGATTTCAATATGGCAAGCTTAGATAATATTAAAAAAATCTCACTCTTCCTACATCTTGTTAAGTCAATAGACTTATCTTATGAACCGAAATGTAGTCTTTAATAAAGTTTACAAAGAAAATAATATCCATTAAATCCCAATTTACGACGGTAGTCAACAAAACAAATCCCGTAAATACTAGTCCCTTGTACCCATAATAGGTACACGCCTTAAATTAGAAGCAACGAATTGTGAACATGCTATTAACAAATATTTATGTGACGTAAGATAATGTACCAATCAGTACAGCGTATTTTATTAAGTGATCATGGGTACTAATATCTTACAACTGGTTACTAAAGTAGCGAGCTATCTTAGTGCTCTGTTAACGGTCACTGCGTGAAGCATTTTATGATACGTTTAGTCGTAATGCTACGGCCACACACTCGACGAGAAATGAGCGAAATTGGGCAGAGACGTAGTGTTTTTTTTAACGTGAGTAAAATCCTACAGGGATGCTATGCCGCTGCCGGACTCCTACCGACTAAACATCACACGGTGTTTCGGGTGCTATCCCACGTCTTTGAGGGGCTGTTCCCGTGTTATCCCATTTCTTGTGCGGGCGTACACGAATCCCTCTCGTCATGCTGTCGTCTAGGGCCCGCTTCTAAAGGGTGTTTTTTTTCGAGGTATAGAACTTTGAAATGGAATAAAACGAAAGTGATTGTTTTTATTGATATGGAAATGACTTTATATGAAAGGAAATCTTCTGGCATTATAATTTAAATATGATTTCTGGCATATAACCGCCAGGGCTGGCTCGGACGTAGTCTAATCTAGAGGTCCAATTTTCGATGACTTTCCCAACATTTGTGGCCGTATAGCGACAATATCGCGCCGAATGTTATCCTCCAAGTGGTCAATTGTTTCGGGCTTATCGGCGTAGACGAGCGACTTCACATATCTCCACAGAAAATAGTCAAGTGGCGTAAAATCGCACGACTCTGGAGGTCAATCCACGTGTCCAAAAAGTGAAACTATGCGGTAACCAAACGTTTCCTTCAATAAATCAATTGTGGCACGAGCTATGTGACATGTTGCGCCGTCTTGTTGAAACTACTACTCCTGAACATCATGGTTGTTCAATTGATGAACGAAAAAGTCAGTAATCTTCGCTCTATAGCAGTCACGATTGACTGTAACATTCTGGTCAGCATCGTTTCTAAAGAAGTACGGACCAATTATTCCACCAGCCTATAAAGCACACCACACAGTCAGTTTTACTGGATGTAACGGTGTCTCAACATACACTTGAGGATCATCATCACCCCAAATATGGCAATTTTGTTTATTGATGTATCCATTCAACCAAAAGTGAGCTGCACCGCTAAAGAAAATTCGCTTATGAAAATCACGATACGCATTTCGGACAGAACCATGATTTTCAAAATAAATTTGCACAATTTGGAAGCATTGTTCAGGCTTCAGTCTATTTATGTTAAAATGCCAAACCATACTAAACATAAATCACTTTACAGCTGACAAAAATACCGCCGGTTAAAACAGCTAGGCCAACTTAAAGTTCTATACCTCTAAAAAAAACACCCGTTATAAGGACGGTGAGCAGCCGCCTCAATGTCCTCAGGCCCCCGGTCATGGAGGCCGATAGCCTTGGGCAAAGACACGTCTGCGGCGCCTCGCCGCAGACTGTGGAACTCGCGTGGGAAAGTTCTCTCCCAGTCCCTCCTCATGGTCGTTTTCACGAGCATGACCTGCCCACAGCAATAGGCAGCGGAGTCCCTCTTACTCCTCCCGCTGAGAGACGAGCTGTGGCTGCTTTACTCGTCATGCTCTCGACCCGTCCGGTGATTCATTTCTTATCGGATTTTTAACACAAGTCAACGTAGTGGCAATACGAGTGAGTGTGTGACTCTGAGCAATATTCGCAGCAGAGCGAGGAGCGGTACGAGCGGCATGGTGTGGCTGGGGGGTTAGTTAGATAGATGACTGTTTGTGGTATATCCATTTACGAGCGTTTTCGTGCTTCAGAAAGTATTTTTATACAAACGGGATTTCGCGTGGCACAATTTATTATTAATTAAAGGTTTCGGTAGCTTCACTTTCCTCGACGTTTCGACAGGGTTACACCTATCGTGGTCCCGAGGCGACTGGTGCATGTAGGCTGGAGATTCTGCTATGCGGCGGGAGTTTTCGAAGTACCCCCGAGATCGTCAATTTGTGGAAACACACGGCACACAACACTGACCGTAGCCGCGGACGCGTTCACTATTTTATACCTATTAATAATAAATTTTTAATAAATTAATAATAAATTGTGCCACGCGAAATCCCGTTTGTATAAAAATATGTGTTCAACGCGTGTTAGTTTAAAACAAACTTCAGAAAGTATGCCTTAGCCACAGTATATATATGTTGTTTAACCTTAGCCGTTGGTCCAGGCTGTCACTAAAATAGTTAATTTAAGCCAAGTTGAAGGTACCTATTATGAACTGGCAAAAATCTGCGCCTGGTCTTCAATGCTCGCTAATGAATGCCAAAATTGATTACGTGGTGTCCCGTCCAAGTCCCATCCATAGGGATAGTTGCTTAATGCAGTAATCGTATACAGAACACGGAGTGAGCGAGGCTACGGACTTACGTGGAACGAAATACAACAGATGAAACATAGACGTATACTTAGTCTCTATCTATGGTATTACATAGATAGGGCTGCTCATCGTCCTTACAGAAGCAGGCCCATGACGGCAGCGTAACGTAAGGAATTCACGCATGCCCCCCCTTAGAAGCGGGATCACACCCGAAACCCCCCAAAGACGCGGGATAGCACCCGAACCACCCCCTAGGCGAGGCCGCAGTGGCGCCCGGGGGTCTGTTGTGAGTCCTGGGACATCCTTCCGAGGGCTTACCCGGGGCTCCCACCAACTATAGGCTGTTGGGCGTTACGTGAGGTTTTTTAGTCGGCATCCACGAGAATTTTCCCCTGATACAGTATTCCCTGAAGTATTTACAAATGGTTCGCTCACGAGCAACAAGATAGAGATCCGAATTAATTAGTGTTTAGCATTACAAAACTAAAAGTTTGGTACACCAAGTTCATCTGACGTGGAAACTTCTAGTAATTACTGCCGCAACTTGAACATAACGCATTACTTGCACACGTTGCTTCAGACTACTATCTTTGTAAACATACATTTAGGTTTATATTCCTACACTAGCGGACGTCACGCGGTTTCACCCGTAGTGCCCGTTTCCGTGGGAATACGGGAAAAATATATATACTGGGTGTAACAAAATTGACTCTCCAAATTTCATGAGATGACTTGGCATCGGAAATCAAATACAAATATTTAATAAAAAAGGGGGGGTTAATTTTTCAATTTCTTTAAATTTTTTTTTTTGTCGCACATTAAGAATTCGTTTTTTACCGCGGCAATTCGAAGTAACATGGTCGCTGTGGCAAAACAAACACGCAGCACCCGTCTGGCTGTCGTTGTCGCTTTCTACTGCTCCTCAGTAGCGATAGAAAGGGCGAAAATGAAAATTTATAGGACCTTTAAAACGGATTTACGGTTAAAGTATTCATGTGATTTTTTTCTTTATTTTTGTAATGTTTCTTGACTGATACCACGTCACGTGACGAAATTTGGAGAGTCAATTTTGTTACACCCAATATAGCCTGTGTCCTGTCCACCAGGGATAGTGTAGCTACACTCCTCAACTACTACTTTGCACCAATTTGAATAAATCTTTCTCTGTTGGAAGCTTCCCAACAGTGAAAGATTTATTCAAATTAGTTCAGTAGTTTCGGAACCTATTAGATGCAAACAAACAAACAATCAAATCTTTCCTCTTTGTAATATTAGTATAGATAATCTTGACTAATATCGTTTCGATATGAAGCGCTTGGAGCCTTACTAGCTATAAGTAAGTCCGGAAAATATGGATTGGTTTAGTAATTTTTGCATTTTTCTCAAAAAAACAATGAATCAATACAATATTTTAATTACTTATCGACAGCATGAATTCGCTACTATAATCAACTTAACAACATTATACAAAACTTTCAATCAAGTTCTTCAATATTCTTAAAAGATTGTTTGCGTGAACAGTATCAATATTTTAAAACTATATAGAGGTAGGGATTATATCTTTTTTTTTTTTTTTTTATACTACTTAGGTGACAGACAAGCTAACGGCCCACCGGAAGGTTGGTAACTGTAGCCTATAGACGATTGCAACACCAGAGGTGCTACACACGCGCTGCCGACCCGGGCGCAGGTTGTGACGACCCACAGTTGAAATTTTTCAAGCCGCCCGTAAGGCCTTCAACTTGGCTTAACGACTGTCATTTTACTGACAACCGGGACCAACGGCTTATCGTGCCTCACGGAAACGCTCGTAAATAAATGTCACAAAGTGGCCCACGTGGTGGTCACCCATCCATATCCGGCCATAGTAAATGTTGCTTACTGCAGTGATCGTTTACAGAACACTGAGTCCGCGGGGCCACGAGCGCTTTAAAATTCGAAGCGCTTCAATATCGAAGATAGGCAGAAATACTTTGTACCTTTGATATATAAATCAAAGCTTAGCACTTAGATCAATAACTTTAAACCAAACAGCGTCCTGTTTATACGAATTCCGCAGTGAAATATGGCTAAACTATTGTTTTAAATCATTATAACTGGCAGTAGCAGGTCAAAATGCAATAATTATCCCCCTAAATTGATTCCAAGAACATATTACTATCATATTCCTTATCCCATTGCACGAAAGTCGATTTTTCAGTGGCAAAATCTCTGCCGAAATCCCGCTGACAAATCTTCTACACAGTCAGCAGCAAACTTTTGTGTGGCTAGCATAATTAGACCCATAACTAATGATTGTATTGCCGCAAGTCAACCGCGATGTATTAAGTGGAGAGGGGTGAGGGGGGTCAGGTTATTGTGGTGGTACGGCCACCCGCGGCGACCTCACAGCATGAGCGCAGACTCTGAGTCACCACCAGACCGAATGAGACATTTCGCCAATAAAAATAATTAAGTACATGTTTTTTTTTTCTTCAACACAGAACTCTGACGTTGATACTAATGAACTTTTATAACTTTCTCACATTGTTTCGTTTAACAAGATTTATGGGTATTTAAACTTAAATCTCATACATAAAATCATGTCTATATCCCTGTGGGATAGGCAGAGGGTTAATGACACAGTTACACACCCAAATTTGAGGATCACTGTCAATCCCAAAGTCCTGGGGACTGTGAGAGAGATATCTCTATGGTTTCCTAATAGGCGGGCGGCAAGGAATCCTGTACTTACAGATAGTGCGGAATCTCTTCGCTACAGAAGAAACTTTGCCTCCTTGTGCGTGTTCTACCGAATGTACTATGGTTTATGCTCTGAAGAATTGTTTAATATGATGCCCACGGCTACGTTCTATCATCGCAACGCCTCGCCATTGACAGGGTGTTCATCCTCACGCTTTGCGGCCAGAGCATTTGAGCACGGTCATGACATCCGATAAAGGCTTTCTTCTGCACACGCTTAGATTGTGGAATGATCGCTGCCTCGATTTTCCTGAACGCCTGCAGTAGGTATGAGGTTCTTCAAAAGGGGTAATAAGGTTTTTACGGGGTCGGCAGCGCGAGTGTGGCACCTCCGGTGTTGCAAATGTCCATAGGCTACGGTGACCACCAGTCCATCATGGTGGGTCATATGCTTGTCTGCCACTTCAGTAGTATAAAAAAAAATAAAAAAGGATGACATATTTTTGTTGGTCGACATTGTTTTTGTTTGTTCTGGTGAATTAGTCAGATCCCAGAACACCCCCACAGGGGCAGATCGGTGTCAAGGAGTTTTTGTGAGTATTCCCAGTGCTAACGTGGTCTGGTGCTGGGCGACCCTCACACTAGCCCATGCCTCGCCAGCATGGGTAGTCCGTAAGTGGAGCTCTCCTTGTAAAAAAAAAATGGTCGACATTGTTTAATGACATATTTTTGTTGGTCCCACGTAATATAGGGAACAACAATAACGTCTTTAAGGTCTTCCTTTCATCAAATTTGTTTTAAAACAAGGGTGGTCAACATGAACATACTCAAGAAACAAGAAGCTGAAAATAAACCAAAAATAATTTTCATTGAAGTTTTTTTTTTATTTTTAAAATTGCCGTGACTACTGTGCGTTCTAAAATGCAAAAGTTCTAAAATAATTATCATCATTTAACCCTAGAACCGTACCCTGGGGTACAACCGAAAAAAAAAATATAATTTTGGCTATAACTTTTTTGTTTTAAAACGGATCTTTTCGCACCTCCGCGTATTTACGGGGGGCGGGAGATCGTATCGAAGCATCGGCCGGGCGCGAGTCCTGTTAGCGTGCGATCGTGGCAAGCCTGAGTGGAGTACTACAGCACCCCTGGGTATGCATCTACAAAATGCATGCACAAATAAGTATTGGCGGTATTTTAAAAAAGCACGACCTTCTAGTGCTCCATCCACTTCAGATTTAAAATCTGGTAGATGTTCCTTTTGTCCCAGGTCAAAAGACCGTAAATCAAGCACTCGATGTGAAAAATGTAAAAAATTTATATGTTTAGAGCACCAATAGAAGATTTGCCAAAACTGTTAATATAAGTTTGGTAATTTTTTGTTTAATTATGTAACGTGAGACTGAAATAAGTGCCATAAAAGTCTATGTATGTTGATTATATTAATAAATGTCTATTCTTATGAAAAAAATGTTTTCTTTAACGGGGTACTGTTATTTAAAGTCTATGATGGGTACGGTTCTAGGGTTAAGTACCTATACTGATCAGTTTCGTTACGCCACCCATGCTTACTTTAGAAATAGATTTCGAAATAGTCTATGACTGTAATCATAGACTATCTATAAATAAAACATGAGTGTATTCCCTTTATAGCATCTATTCTTCGGATAGTACCGATCTATATTTAATGCTGTTTCGTAGTAAGTGGGTTACACAATCGATGTATCAACTACCATCAATTCTGTCAATGCATATAGAATGCAGTCGACACAAAATTTAAATACACTTCGTATTTTCATTTTGTCTCATAGAACTAGGACTTTGATTTAAGGTCGTCAATCAATCAATCAAGCCAGCCTATAGCAGTCCACTGCTGGACGGAGGCCTTTCTCAATTTACGGCAAAATACACGGTCCTTCAGCATTCTTACATATTTTGCAAAGTACTAACCAATCTAGCCCAGAATAACTCATTCTGCAAAACTAATTAACTGTAATAATTATTTTAAAAAAAGGAGCTGTGCGTTTTAAAAGATCTTTCTTCTGTCGAACTATAAAAACCTGGAGCGACCTGCCCACAAACGTGTTTCCCTCATCATACAACCCCGGGTTCTTCAAGCGAAGCGTGAAGAGGCATATATATGACAGGGGAGCCAACTTGAGGACTACTGTCAGAAGTCTTACGGACTGTGAGAGTGGCCCCCAATCGCTAGATGCGCCACGCATCAGACTGGCGACGTCAATTTGGCGAGCTTGAATGAAAAAAAAAAGGATAATGTAATTTCCCCCAATCGCTAAATGTCTTCAATCACCTTGGCGAGCTAAATATATAAAAAAAAGAAAACAGAAGTAGCATTTATCTGTTTTTGATCTAAAATATTTTTAAATTTTATACACAGAACTTGACACCTTAGAGATCTCAATTCTTTTGTCGGCGAAATCGAAATCGAAGCTTATTTTAATTATTGAACTTGGCTCTCATTTCATATGTCTGTTTTTGATAAGACTTGCATTTCAAAAATATAGGTTCTTATTTTAGTTTAAATTCTTTAAAACTTACTCACAAATATTTCACTTAACAGACTTATATAACAATAGCGAAGATTTTCGACCATAACTAAGTCCTGGAGGGCATTTCTTAAGCCCATTACATCGGCCTTGGATAAGATGCGTTGGCCTGTGAAAGATTTACTAGACACTTTCATTCTTCATGGAACGAATGACTGAATGTATTCATCGAGTTTGCGAATGAACTGATTGAGTTAGGAGTTCCGTTTTGTCGAGTGTTTTTGTTGAGTTTTTGAGGTTAAGCGAATGGAAAAAGTTTTAGTGAGAAGTATGGGCAAAATTGTTTTGGAAAAGTGTTAACTGAATTAGTAGACAGCGATAAAATAAAATTATTATGATCTTTTTTATATTCTGTATTCTGTCGGGGCCACGACCGCTTTAAAATTCTTTTGAAGCGGTCGTGGCCCCGAGGACTCAATGTACTGTAAACGATCATTGTAGTAAGGAACTATCGTCAAACCACGGCCGTGTGCCAGCACTACGGGGAGCGCAGCGAGGACACAGCGCTTCACACATTGGTAGAGTACACGTGGACGTGGACACTCTCTCGCTGGAGACCATGGTGCAAGCCATGATTTTCAGCGGGTGTAAGTAAGACTGCGCTGCCTCTTTCTGCGAGCAGGTCGTGCTCGTGAAGAAGGCGGCGGGGCCGGAGTGGGATAGAATTCTCCCACCTGAGTTCCGCAGTCGGCGGCGGGGGCGCGGCGTGTCGTCGTGTCGTGTTGACGTCTCTTCGCCCAAGACTATCGGCCTCCATGACCGGGGGCCTGAGGACGGTGAGGGGGCCGCTCAACGTCCTTACAGAATCAGGCCATAGACGACAGCGTGACGTGAGAGATTTACGCACGCCCCCCCTAAGAAGCGGGATAACACACAAAAACACCCCAACGACGCGGGATAGCACCCGAACCCTATTGTCTATTGGGAGTCCTGGGGTATACTTCCGAGGGCTCACCCGGGGCTCAAAACTGTAGGCTGTTAGCAGGACACGTGAGGTTTTTAAGTCGGTAGGAGTCCGGCATAACGTCCATGAGGATTTTCCCACACGCATATAAAAAAAGGAACTATCGCCGGTCCTTGAACGGTGGCTACCACGCACGGGACCGATTTGTGACGCCAAACTAAAGGCGTCCTACAGTATGGGGTTCTTCAAAAGGGGACTTAGAAGGTTTTTAAAGAGTCGGCAGCGCGATTGTGGCGCCTCTGGTGTTGCAAACGTCCATAGGCTGCGGTGACCACCGGTACATCTGGTGGGGCCGTATGCTTGTCTGCCACTCTAGTGGTATAAAAAAAAAGGCGGCTTGAAAAATTTGAACAGTAAGTCGTCACGCCTGCACTCGGGTCGGCAGCACGTGTGTGGCGCCTCTGGTGTTGTAAACCTCAATAGGCTACATTTGCCTGCCATTTAAAAGGTTGGTGAAACTTCCTGTCCTGTCCTGGCTGTTGTAAGTTTGATTTGGGCAACAGAATGGTTATGGACATAAACGCCCAACGACAATATTTTGTACATACCTATTTAGGTAAAAAAAAATCTTGCGTCAAATTCAGCACGTACGGTCGGCAAAGAAAGTGGTGTATCAGTTTTGATTTAGTTTTCTAGTCATTGAAAATTACGACAAGGTTCATACTAGATATCATTGAAAGAGATGCATAATAATGACGTAAACCTTATTGATAAGTATTCATTTGTCGTAAGTCACTTAGAAGTGCATGACATTTTAACCTTTATTAAAAACTGATAAAACATTAATTTCTGCAAAGATAATTTGAATGGTTCTAAATAAAAGTAATAAAATCTTTTTAAATCTAGCAATTTATTTTTTCATATAGAATACTGACAACTGACTTTTTGTCCAATATATTCAAACTAAGAACAGCTGTCACGTAACAAACAGTAGGTATCAATAATCAATATAAAAGGTTATCAATAATCAGATAAAGATGGCAATAGAAATTGTCAGATATGTCTGCAAGCGAAACTAATCATTATCGCCTATGAATTGGCAAACGACGTTCAACCTTAAGATGGTACACCAATTTTTTGGCCCACTGTAGGTACTATGCGTTTCAAATGAGTTGATAACTGTCAGAATGATATTTTGATTCGCGGTGCTAACTTCATTACATAATGTAGGGTCAGCAAACCCATTTTTCTGTTTCACTATTGCTTGACACTACTGATGATATTTCTAAATTTCCTCTTCTAAATTCGCTTTGTCAAAATAGGTAATACCATCAGGTAATTATTTGCAAAAGAAGTTTTGATTGATGATGAAGTATAGGTAAGTACCTACTTGTACAACGCTAACTACTTTATGAGTAAAGAGGCGGCCAAGGACAATAGAACAGGAATGTATTGTATGTAAACCATGTATGTAAAAACTAGAGATGGGCCGAGTGACACTTTTGCCGAGTAACGAGTACCGAGTTTTACTCGGTTCAATTTTTTTCCAACCGAGTACTCGGCCGCGTAACTCGGTTCAATCAAATTCCCGTTTCGGGCCTGAAAACAAGTACACAAACTGGTTCACGCGGCACGAGCGGCCAACTCGCGTTGATACACCCCTCACCCCGCCTGCGCCTTTTATCTATCAGTCGCTTGCTAGTTTACAAACAAATAGGTACCTATGTAATTAATATTAAATACTAATAACATACCTATTTGTTTATATTGACTGCCTCTGTGGCGCAGTCGGTAGTGATACCGCCTGCGGCGCTGGAGGTCGTGGGTTCAATTCCCACCGGAGACAAATATTTGTGTGACCCATAAATGTTTGTCTCAAGAGTCTGGGTGTTTATATGTATAATATGTATGTATTTAAAAAAAAAAGTATATAAGTATTAATATCCGTGGTCTGATACCCATAACACAAGCAGGTTATTCCTAGCTTACTTTGGGATCAGATAGCGTTGTGTGAAATATCCGTAAAAAAAAACTTTATGATTAACCCTGTTGCATCAATTATCAACCAATCAAATAACTCAGCTTCAAGCAGCCCACTGCTGGACGTAGGCCTCTCCCAGTTTACGCCACAGTACACAGTCCTGTGCCTTTCGCATCCAGTCCCGGCCTGCGACGTTCACCAGGTCGTCGGTCCATCTGGCGCGTGGACGTCCTACCCTACGTTTTTAGATGTTGTCAGCCCATTGCCACTTTAATGTGCTTATTCTGCGAGCTATGTCGACCACTCCGGTTCTCCGCCGAATAACTTCATTTCGGAGTTTATCCCTCAGAGATACTCCAAACATGACTCATTCCATAGCTCACTGTGCAATTATGAGGGCATGGACTAGCCCTACCGCAAGTGGCCACGTCTCGGCACCGTATGTCATAACTGGTAGTACGCACTGATTGTAGACTTTCGTCTTCAGACACTGCGGTATAGGCGAATTGAAAACGTGACGTAGCTTGCTGAAGGCTGCCCAGCCTAAACGGATCCTTCTAGCGATTTCCTTGTCCAGGTACAATATTTTAATTATATTCACCTAAATATATTGCTTTACTTAAACCGAGTATACTCGGCATTAAAACCGAGTTATTCGGCCCATCTCTAGTAAAAACCAGCCAAGTGCGAGTCGGACTCGGGCACGGAGTTTTATCACTTTTCAACACTAGTGCACGTAGAAGAAATTTTATGTCTAAGAATCTGCCGTTGATACACTCAAAACACTCGAAAATATACAAATGTTGAAAAATTACATAACGGAGCGATAACTGCCCTTTTTTACTTTCCATCAAAAAGTCATGGCAGCCGACCGGCAGCTGTGGTTGCCATTTTTTATGTACTTATTGATTAAAATAAACTATTAATATAATTACTAAAAATGTGTTAAGAATGTAGGTACTTATTGATAAGAAAATAAAGATGAAGTCATTGTTAACATAATACACGTAGGTACATGAATCTATCCGACAAGGAAAATTTTGTTGCTAGCTGTACAATTTTGATGAGTACGGAGTGAAGTTGCCGCGATCGCGATTATCTTCTCATTTGAATCGCATAGTAACCGACCGTATTTATCTCTCCTGCTGGTACCCGGTAGAGAAAAAATGGCCAGACAAAATCGTTGTTTGTTGAGTGAAAGAATGAAATGGCCAAATACTGACATCATCCCTCCAGCTTTTAGTGAAATAATTTAGTACTGGTCATTAATAGAAATCCACCAATTTTCCACAATATTAAAAAACCGGCCAAGTGCGAGTTGGACTCGCCCATGAAGAGTTTCGTAGCAGCAAGTAACATAATATAAACGTTCTTATACTTCGTTGTAACTTTGATTGATGTTTTAACACGTTCGCAGTGGTAGTGTTTTTCTAACCAAAAATTGCGGTTTAAGCCGTATTAAAAAAAAAACTACCAGCTCTATCTCGTTCAAACTAATTTTCGTTGGTAGTTTTTATGGCAATGTACATATTATATATTTTTTAGATTTATCATTCTCTTAGTTTAGAAGTTAGAGGGGGGGGACACACATATTTCCACTTTGGAAGTGTCTCTCGCGCAAACTATTCACTTAAGCATAAAATGATTTTAGGAACCTCAATAGCATTTTTAAAGACCTATCTATAGATACCCCACACGTATGGGTATGATGAAAAAAAAAATTTTGAGTCTTAGTTCTGAGTATGGGGACCCCCCAAAATTTACTGCTTTTTTTCTAGTTTTATATAAGAATCTCAATGCGGTTCACAGAATACATCTAGTTACCAAGTTTCAATAGCATAGGCCTTATAGTTTCGGAGAAAAGTGGCTGTGACAGACAGACAGACAGACAGACATGACGAATCTATAAGGGTTCCGTTTTTGCCATTTGGCTACGAAACCCTAAAAAGAATGTTGAAAATATTATCCAGTCGATTTCAGAACATCCATCGCAGCTACAAGCGTAAGTATATGTTTCTGACAAAACGAAGAACATTTTCATCCCCTCTAAATTTAGCCGATTAATAACGGTGCCGATTAATAACAAAAATGGCCGACCCCAACAGATTTCCCGCGCAAAAATATGATCAACGAAATAAACAAATCATTTTCACATAACCCAACGATCTCCCCCTTAAATTTAACCGACCGTGTCTGTGCTTACCTACAAATCCACGCATTTTTTATATGTGTTCGTATTTTGTTGTATAACTCGGGCTTTCAATACAAGATTTCACCGGAGCGAAAAAAATGGCGGGTACAATGGCAAATAAAAATAATAAATGCTCAATTCTTTACTTCGGGGTTGTAAAGCTGTCGAGCACACTTGTACCTTAGTCCAGACCTTGTGTTGAACAATGTACTACGGATTTTTGTGTCGAGATGGATTAGAATATACTTGGAAGCTTGGATTGAAGGTCTTGTTTGAAGATCAGAGGGTCAGTGAACTTGTAGGATGTGGAGTTTTATGTTATCCAAGTGTACACAAAACTTTTACCTCTATGGTAAAAGTTCTAGGTGAGGCCGCAGTGGTAGCCGTAGGTCTGTTGCGAGTCCTAGGGTGTCCTTCCGAGGGCTTACCCGGGGCTCCCAACCGTAGCATATTAGGTAGGATACGTGTGGTTTTTAGTCGGTAGGAGGCCGGCATAGCATACCTGTAGGATTACCCTCACGTAAAAAAAATGGTATAAGTTCTGTGTAGTGTACAATTATATTGCTAAAAAGGATTTTTTTTGTTCTGTTGATGGTGGAGACCTGGATTAATCTAACTCTTACAAGTCAACTTTAGAACGTGTGAAGACCTGCAATGACACCTATCTGTATATTTTTAAATTTTCGACAATTTAGAAAGCAAGCTTAGGTCAAGGGGACTGTCCCATAACCCCGACCGTTGGTAATTTGTTGCCCTAGCTGTTGATGAGTTTGGTTTGGCCTCGAAGGTTTTGGAGGGATTCAGGGCACTCTCAATAAGTAACTAAGCCCTCTAAAATAAAAATGAAGGTACCTACCGATACTATCTTTCACAAAAGGTGCAACTGATTGATATACTCAAACTTTTGACCGAAGACTAGCTTGCTTCCCATAAAAAAGAACAGGTCTGATGAACGCTAAGAGCCGTATCATACTAATATTATAAATGTGAAAGTTTGTGAGTGTGGATGTTTGTTACTCTTTCACGCCCGAACGGCTGAACGGATCTGGCTGAAATTTGGTAAAGGGATACATTATAGCCTGGAATAACACATAGGTTACTTTTTATCCCTGGAATAAGTTACCACGGGAAGCGGAATTTTACGCGGATGAAGCTGCGGGCATCAGCTAGTTATAAAATAATACTTAAGAAAGCTATCGTCCGCGCCGTTAAAATCACGGTCAAGCGATTCCTCAATTTTGAGAAACATCCTGATATACGGTCCTAAGTGGGACGTGATTTATCAGTCAGTTTGTTTAGGTTCTAGGCATATTTGAACAGTTCGTGTTTGGGATTCAGGATGATTTAGTTGTCAATGAGGTCCATAAACCTATTACTAAAATTCAATGTGATGTGTATATATGAGCGAAACTTCAAAAGTCAAAGGAAGCCAATTCGTAATGTGAAAGAAAATAAGTAGGTACGTGATTTTTTTAGTTAAAGAACCCGGGGTTTTTTTTTGTTTAACATGAGGGAAAATCCTCATGGATGTTATGCCGGACTCTTACCGACTAAAAAACCTCACGTTACGCTCAACAGCCTGTGGTTGGGAGCCCCGGGGAAGCCCTCGGAAGGATGTCCCAGAAAAAGAACCCGGGGTAGCAAGAAGACACGTTTACTGGCAAGTCGATCATCATTACTATGGTTTTTATTTGTTGGCATGGTGGTAGGGTTGTCTCCCGTTCGGGGATGATTTGGTAGCTTCGAGAAGAACTGAAACCGTGGGGTACGGCAGGGAGGATTCCGCGATCGCATGGTAAGTGGCTAGACCAGGAGTCTTAATTACGGCCTCTGTCTCCCTACCGAGGGATTATTGCATTTCCTTTATAAACGCTTCCAGTGTTAGGCCGTGACAACCCTACTTATCTATCGTGTTATACAAGTATGTGAGTTGTTGTTTCACGCGACGCTGGTCACTGAAACCTTTTCAGACAACCGTCAAATCCTGAATGACGATATACGCTGCACGCTGTATTTGACAGCCGTGTAATTGCCACAATTGTTGCCAGTAAAATATAATTACGTATTTATTATTATGTAGGTATATTTTAAGTGGTTGTTCAGTGTTCACTTCGCAGAAGTGCCTGCCTGGCTCTGAATCAACGCGACAGACAGCACTGTTGCGCAGCACTTTAGTGGCAGCACTGCAGCGGCAGCAGTGCTGCTTGCTGATGAGTTCGGAATCATACCTTTAAAGATCACTGTGTGCAGAGTTTTTTAGAATTCGAAACTAAGACGGCAGTAGCGGCTGTCCATGTACCTATATTGTTTAATAATTATTATGATATTCTTAGACCAAATATAACTATTAAGGAAGGACCTTTCCGTTGGGCTCGAAATTAGTAGGGCTATCGCAAAATTAACACATAATAAAAATTAAATATACAACGTTCTCTACATTTATTAATTAAATATTGATATATCCTTCTATACCCAGAATATTTTTGATTCGTTACAACAACCACAATTTTTGAATTAAAAATCTATAGATGGGACACGCTTGTAACAACGTGGCAAAGCTATCTTGTAAATGTTTTAGGCACTATCGTGGTTTCAGGGCAAATCTAGGGTACGCGTTAGGTTAGCAGGGCAACACTATAAATTGTAATAAATCTACTACTGGACACTGACAAATTATGGCGAAAATAACAGAATTTACATTTTAAAAAGCCCATGGAAGTAACGATAGCAGTTCATTAAGTTCAATGTTTCGTAAGATTGATATTTTACATGCATACATACATATGGTCACGCCTTCATCCCCGAGGGGGTAGGCAGAGGCATATTATATGCCCACATATTACGCTTTTAGAATTTGTCCCACCTAAAACGTTGTGAGCCGTATTGCCGTGTTGAAGTGGACAGGCAAGTTGAAATTTTTCAAGCCGCCTATAAAGGCCTTCAACTTGGCTTAACGAGTGCCATTTTACTGGTAACCGGAACCAACGGCTTAATGTGCCTTCCGAAGCACGAAAACGCTCAAAATAATATCACAAAGCGATCACATGAATGGTGACCCATCCAAGGACCAACAATAGTGAAAGTTGCTTACTGCAGTGATTGTTTACAGAACACTGTGTTCGCGAGGCCACGAGCGCTTCAAATATTAGAGATATTTTTACACTTGCGCATATTTACGGTCAATACTCTATTAACTTATTACCTATACCTAATTAAGCAGAAATTTTCACAGATTATGTATTTCTGTTGCCGCTACAACAGCAAATACTAAAATCAAAAAATATTAAGGGGACTCCCATACATTACATTCTTCGCAGTTTTTAATACGGAGCCTGTCTGCGCGAGTCCAACTCACACTTGGCCGGTTATTTTTTCATCCCTACTAATATTATAAATGCGAAAGTAGCTCTGTCTGTCTGTCGGTCTATCTGTCTGTCTGTCTGACTATCTGTCTGTCTGTCTGTCATCCTAGACCAAGATAAAATCATCTCATTATATCTACATCAGAAGCTTGCCAGTACTCACTACTGCGTATGAAGCCGCGAGCATCATCTGGTTATAACTTTTTCCAAAATTTAAGTAATACTTTCCAAGAATATTTTGATTATAAAATGTCTTATGTGATTTTCTCTTATTGATAAATAAATATTGAGGTATACATACCTTCACAAAACAAAAATAAGTATATAAATTACTAAATTCATAAATGAATGAACTTAGACAAAGATAAAACCATCTAATTATATCTACATCAGAGGCTTGCCAGTAATCACTACTGCGTATGAATGCCTTCTGTTTAGCCGCCTAATTAGCCGCCATTAGTCGCCTTTGTGTAACCAAGATGGCTCCTGAATTTTGATCGCGGAATATATTCTGAGAAATTATATTTAAAAAGATTTCTTTGTAACAAGGTCACGTTTTCTTGTTATATTAAATTGTTTTTATAAAATACATTTAAAGCTTTTTGCTCTGTGTTCTGAAAACGGTTATTGCGTTAAGCATTTTTTGTAAAAGACGCTACTGAGATGGATAACCGTTTGTGAGTTTTCCATCTCCATACGTTTCCGTGCTTCGGAAAATGGTTCATTGTGTTCGTTGTTGAAACAGTGTTTGGTAAGTCAAGTTAGATGCTTGTGGGAGATGTTCACGCCAAATTGTGACGAATTTGTCTGTCTGGCAAGGCAGCATTAGCCGTATAATCACGTGTCAATGACAGTAAGTGAATTTAATGGGGTCCCGCCGTTTCCCAAAATATGTTTCGTCAAATTTCACTACCCAAAAAACTTTTCGCATAGTTTCATTTCCCAAAAGAATCTTTAGCAAATTTATATTTCGCATATTTTAATCACTTCGTCAAATATTCATTTGGCAACCTTTTACTTGCTCAATTTTTATTTAGTCAAATATACATTAAGCAAATCCTTTGTTTCGTAAAAAATGATAAGTATTCCAAAATTTTGATTTTACTATGGGTGAAAAATTGTCAAAACATGAAAAAATCTGATGTAAAAGTGGGTTGTTTTGCCGTGTTGTAAAAGACAGGTCCACGCGACCCGCAGTTGAAAATTTTCAAGCCGCCCATAAGGCCTTCAAACTTGGCTTAAAGACTGTCATTTTACTGCCAACCGGGGTTCGTTTAGAGGTTTCCTTCACTACGCACTGGATCTTTTTGCGAAAGTGTTCCTTTAGTCGCCTCTTACGACACCATTGGGATGTACAGGGGTGGCGACATTTTGTACTCTTACCCGTCGTAACACGGGACCGCGTCGCCACACATACATACATACATACATATGGTCACGCCTTTATCCCCGAAGGGGTAGGCAGAGGCATATTATATGCCCACATTTCACCTTTGTATAATTTGTCCCACGTTATAGGTGGTGAGCCGTATTGCCGTGTTTAAATGGACAGGCGCAGGTTGTGACTGCCTGCTGTTGAAATAAAGCCTTCAACTTAGCTTAACGACTGTCATTTTACTGGCAACCGGGACCAACGGCTTAACGTGCCTTCCGAAGCACGGAAACGCTCAAATAAATGTCACAAAGTGATCACATGGATGGTCACCCATCCATGGACCGGCCATAGTGAAAGTTGCTTACTGCAGTGATCGTTTACAGAACACTGAGTCCGCGGGGCCACGAGCGCTCCAAAAACCAAGTAACTGAAAAAACCCTGTTTTAAAGTTATCAGCTTCAGTTAGGCATTTAAGCAGACCTTATTTGATAACAATCAAATAAAAATGGGGTTGATCTTCAATCTAGATTTAAAAAAGGTTCCCCAATTTAATTTCTTTCGGAAAATGCGTAAGTCGAAAATAATTAGAACCCTCTTTATCCCTCGGTTGCCCTATTTTTTTGTACAGTGTACCCTTTTAAAAGGGTGTGGCGATGATTCGCGATGAAAATAGCAACATATGTGGATTCTGACCGTCATAATGTGTCATTTTGTTTCATAATAAATAAATATTGACTGACATTTTTATAAAGGGCCATCTAACCCAAAGTTAGCGATCTTATGCTTGTGCTATGAGATCTGGAAAACTGATAAACATACTTGTATTTTAGAACGACATACATAATTGTACGCGAAGGCACAGGTTTTTGATTAACGTTCCAAGGTCGTTGAAAACACACAAACTCCAAACCGAAAATTTGGGGATTACACAAAATTTGTTCTGACCCGGAATCGAACGCGGAAGTTCAATATAAAAAATGTATGTAAGCATAAGTACATTGTATTAATTTAGGATATTAATTAAAGTCACAGAAATCTGAAAAAATAGAAAATATTTTTCTGATATAAGTATCTGTAATAAAAGTGTTTGATATGTAAAGTGGCCATAATAGCATGCAAATTAAATACTGCATTTGAATAATATCAATAATGAATGAATGATAATGAAAATGGTCGCAAATGAAATTTTCAACTTAAATTTGATGGTATCTAGGTACATAATATAATTTATTTATATAACCACAACGCAGAAAAAAAATTGCTACGGTGAAAACATATTTTTCGTGTGAAAAAGATACTTTTCTTAAAAAGTTAGACTTGATGTTTCTCAGAATAGTAACTAACCTCACAATGATTTTAATAAGTTATGTCAATTCACTGCTTCCTGGTGGCATAATAGACGGTCAAACAAACAAACACGTTTTGACATTAATTATAGATACTATTATCGACACAGTCCTCTTCTTTTCAAAGTGTTAGTCCAGCTCCCTTACAAAACCGTTCGTAAACTTTCCGATGAATATTAAACATTATCCTCGGAAATTCAATTTCATACTTAGATTCCAAAACGTGATTCATACAGATCCTAAAGGATCTTTAAATGGGATTTCTTGGGATTAAGTCCCTTCTAAAACAATTCAGTCCGCGCCGAAGGCGTGGAATTAATTATTTTACAATAGTCTTAATCATTATCATTAGACTCTTTTATGATTAAGCCAACACGCCAGTTTAGATTTACCTTACATTCAAAAAGGAATCCTTGAATTCTAGGTTTTGCGAAAGTTGAGATGTCTCTAATTCCTGAACTATAAAACCCTCAACCTTGAAACTTGTGTGAAACAGTCCTTTATGTACTCCCTTATAACACTGAAAAAAAAATTGGAATCGGACTACGCGTTGAAAAGTTACAACTAAAAAACCATTTTATCTTTCATTCCATCTCCCAAAAGAACCGCAAAAAATATCGGGATGAAAAGTATCCTAGAACCTTCCTCGAATTATAAGCCCTAATTGTACCAAGTTTCATTCAAATCGATTCAGTAGTTTCGGCGTGATACTTATTCTGGATTCAGACAGACAGACATGAAACTTTTAAATTACATTTTTGGCTTTAGTATCGATTAGAGAATGCCCTACAATTAAAACTTTCAAAATATCTTCCACGTACAGACTCTCGACCCTCAACAGTTTTATTATAATATGTATACTGGGTGTAACAAAATTACCTCCCCAAATTTCGTCACGTGACGTGGCATCAGTCAAGAAACATTACAAAAATGAAGAAAAAAAAATCACAAAGCCGTTTTAAAGGTCCTTTAAATTGTCATTTTCACCCTTTCTATCGCTACTGAGCGGCAGTAGAAAGCGACAACGACAGCCAGACGGGTGCTCTGTGTTTGTTTTGACACGGCGACAATGTTACCTCGAATTGCCGCGGTAAAAAAATAAATTCTTAATGTGTGACAAAAAAATTTTAAAAATAATGAAAAAATTTACCCCTCTTTTTTATTAAATATTTGTATTTGATTTCCGATGCCAAGTCATCTCATGAAATTTGGAGAGGTAATTTTGTTACACCCAGTAGACTACTAAGTTGGCAGACAACAATATAGATCTTCGGATTGTTGGTCTGGTCACCTTAGCCTACGGACGTTTCAACACCAGACTAGCGCTGTCGACCCTAAAACATTTAAATTTGTTAAATGAAATGAAACATTCACAGAACCCCTTACATCATACCTCCGATACAATAACAAACTATAAAAGCACTTTTGCGCAATCAGTAACAAAAATCTAAAATAATAATAAATAGAGCATAAAAAAGTATCATAAAATATCGTTGTGTAGCATAATAACGCTCAAAATTATACTTTTTATTGTTGCAATAAAATGCTCATGTCTTACTCCTTGACTATATAGGCCAACGACGTGTAATAAAGTTAAAATATCCGCGTTTGGCAATAGTCAGGGAGGTGGACGCGGATTTTGTAATAGCTAACACGCAGAATCACTGTAGTTAGCAACTTTGATGGTCAGTCCTTGGATGGGTGACCATCCACTGTGACCACTTTATGACATTAATTTGATCGTTTCCGTGCTTCGGAAGGCATGTTAACCCGTTGGTCCCGTTTGCTAGTAAAATGGCAGTCGTAAAGCCAAGTTGAAGGCCTTTTTAGGCGGCTTGAAAACTGTCCATCTAAACACGGCAATACGGCTCACCACCTACTACGTGGGACAAATTCTAAAAAGGTAAAATTCAGACATATATATATATATATATATAGGGTATATAGGGTAGGCAGAGGCAATATGCCTCTGCCTACCCTATATACCCTATATAAACCCTATAGAAAGCTGATGATCTTCTGAAATTTTTAAGCCTACCCCTTCGTACATAAAGGCGTGACCATATGTATGTTTGTGTGACACGCAGAAACGAAAGGTTTGTTGTTTTCTATCAATTAAATCAGCTTATGGAGTCCACTGCTGGACGTAGACTTCTCCATATTCATGCCACACACGGTCCTGTGTCTTCTGCATCCAGTCCCTTATTGCACCTTTTTGACCTTGTTTTCGATGAGTTAGAGACCTTTTTTTTCTTACGTGAGAGAAAATCCTTCATGGATGCTATACCGGACTCCTACCGACTAAAAAACCTCACGTAACGCCCGACAGCATACGATTGAGAGCCTCGGGTAAGCCCTAGAGAGGATGTCCCAGGCAGAAGGACTTCCAAGGTGAGTACCTACCTATGTATTACCAAAGATAATAAGTATAATAGTATTACATACAGATCGACAACTCCCTGTAGCGCCACAGCTGTCAGTAGAGTTGACGTGCGCGTTGACGGACAATTTGCTTACATTTTATTGATCACACATTTAAGCTGGAGTTTCTGCCCTGTGCTATTACCATCATAATATTATAGAGATAGATACAAATTTACATCATTGACTGCTTACAAAAGGTATTAATTATTTGAAAATGAAAAGACCCCCGATCCTGAGACTGTTCTAATAAAGCCGTCAAATATGGTAGATATAACATTCATAAATTTTCTGAGAAGTGAGGATGCATAAGTCAGTTCCAGGCTACAATCTTTTGGAAATATCATCAAAGTAGCAGTTTATCACATTTGTAAGGATTAGGACGCGCTCGTGGCCCCGCGGACTCAGTGTTCTGTAAACGATAACTGCAGTAAGCAACTTTCACTATGGCCGGTCCATGGATGGGTGACCATCCATGTGATCACTTTGTGTCATTTATTTGAGCGTTTCCGTGCTTCGGAAGGCACGTTAAGCCGTTGGTCCCGATTGCCAGTAAAATGGCAGTCGTTAAGCTAAGTTGAAGGCTTTATTTCAACAGCAGGCAGTCACAACCTGCGCCTGTCCATTTAAACACGGCAATACGGCTCACCACCTATTACGTGGGACAAATAATACAAAGGTGAAATGTGGGCATATAATATGCCTCTGCCTACCCCTTCGGGGATAAAGGCGTGACCATATGTGTAATTAATAGGACCTGTGACGTTTAGTCAAATCTCTTCATCACTTAGAAAGAAAGCTGATGATCTTCTGAAATTTTTAACTAAGAACCATCGCCTTCACATCGACTTTCGCACAAAAAGCCCTCATCAGAGTTCGTCATCCGTTGGGTCCCTACCATGCTACAGATAGACACACTTGAGCCAAACATAATAAAATCCCTCGTTTTCATCACGGATTAAAAATTTGTATCCAGAACTCAAAAGCCATTCTAATACGGTCGGTCTTAAACTTACTCGTTCTAATTTTCATGGCCGCTACTTTCATATTTTACTCATAAGCATTAGCTAAATGCCAATTTATATTTTAAAGAAATCCCCTTTTTTGAATAAGACAATTTAAAACGGCTAAGTCCTGTAATTCAAGTCACTCATTTAAAATTTAGTCTAGAGGGTTGGCGTATTTTTCAAAGCAGTTCCTAACAATCTTTCTTTGTCTCGACTATCGGGACGTTCTCTAGGAAATAAAAAGATCTTCCACTAAGGGTGTTGTTTGTGTAATAAGAGGAGCGATTCGAGTTTCATTTTGTATACAAATAAATAGTTGACGATTTTTTAAACAGCGTATTTCCGTCCATATTATAATAAATTAGCGATAGGTTTAGACCACTGATAAAGATATTCATATATTTCTTGTATGTATTTAGAAATATATATAAATATCTTTATCAGTGATCACGCACTTATAAGAAGCAAACATCTTGCAAAAAAATATTCACCCTAACAATCTATAGGATATATGCTGCATGCATATTCATGTTACAAAAATATAAAGGTATTCTGCCTTGCCTCTGCCGAGTCACAGAATACGCTTGAAGGTAACTTACTACGTTTTGGCAAAGGACTAGGCCTTTTTTTTGTTAAACGTGAGGAAAAATCCTCATAGATGTTATGCCGGACTCCTACCGACTAAAAAACCTCATGTAACGCCCAACAGCATATGGTTAGGAGCCCCGGGTAAGCCCTCGGAAGGATGTCCCAGGACTCCCAACAGACCTACGGCCGCCCATGCAGCCTCGCCCAGGGGGTGGTTCGGGTGCCATCCCGCGTCTTTGGGGGTTTTTGGGTGTGATCCCGCTTCTAAGGGGGGGCGTGCGTGAGTTCCTCATGTCACGCTGCCGTCATGGGCCTGTTTCTGTAAGGACGGTGAGCCGCCCTCTCACCGTCCTCAGGCCCCCGGTCATGGAGGCCGATAGTCCTCGGCGAAGACACGTTGGCGGCGCGCAAGCTGCTGACTGTGGAACTCGGGTGGGAGAGTTCTCTCCCGTTCCTGCCTCGCCGTCTCTTTCACAAGATTGACCTGCTTGCAGAAAGAGGCGGCAAGAACTAGGTCTAGATCAAATTATAGCAAACTGGATAGTGACCGCGACTCCGAACGCGTATAAATGTATTCCCGTTCTCGCATCGCATACTGATGCATTTCTGGGGAAAAAATAGCCTATGTACCTATTCCGGACTATAATCTATCACTGTACCATAATACAGCCAGATTCGTTCAACCATTAAAGCGTGAAAGAGTAATAAACAGGCAAACTTACAAACTTTTGCATTTATTATTTTAGTTAGTTATTTTCCCGCTAATCTTATCGCTTATCTCACCAATGCGCCATAACGTCGGTAACCGGTAACGGGGGATATTTTTACTTTAGATTAAACTAAAGAACTTGTCATTGCACCAACAAGCATATTTAAATTGTCTAAGAATATTTTTTAGATAGATGTAAAGCAATTTAATTATAATGTACCTACAGACTCTTTTTCTTTTTAACGTGAGGAAGAACCTACATGGATGTTATGCCGGACTCCTACCGACTAAAAAACCTCACGTGTCCTGCTAACAGCCTACGGTCGGGAGCCCCGGGTAAGCCCTCGGAAGGATACCCCAGGACTTAACGTACAGACTCTTCAAAAGCTTTTAACGTAACTAACCAATTTTAGAAAGATACTTATTGTACGACGCCAGTCTGATTGCTAAAGGGTTTACATACATACTCGTATAATAGTCACGCCTTTAACCCCAAAGAGATAATCAGAGACAACGTGCTTCCGATGCGCGGAAACCCTCGCAAATGAAATTTCACAAACTGATTACCCATCCGAGGAGCAAATAGTAGGAATTTGATAAGTGGACACCAATAAATCAATTTAATTAAATGTTCGAGACCCTATGTCCATGGGGTCCCAATGCGCAATTCTTTTTTAAGAATTTGAAAAAGCGTTTTGTGGAGTCGACTGGTGACCCAAGGGCTGGCAGTTTTCTCGCTCAGCAAATAGGTATTGCTTTTCAAAGGGGGAATGCTGCTAGTCTTTTAGGCACAATGTCACGGCGGCCTTATTTAGGTTTACTTTAGATAGTAATAATGTAGATATATAGATATGTAATAATTATGTTTCTCTGTAATTTTTAGGAATAAATGTATATTTAAATAAGTGTTAGTGTAACAATATAATGAAACAGTGTAAAATCACACGTCAGTTTATTGAATCAAGCTTATTAACATAAACAAGTACATATAATCAGTTTTGTACAATGAAATTTTGTATAAAATGAAAATTTAATAACATTCCCGCCCTAACGAGAGATTAACATATAATTAAACCGATAATTGTGCAATTCAGCAAGGAATGGGGCTGCCTCATTAATTTATATATTTTTTAATTTGATTCTGACCCGGGCACCGTGCGATTAGATTTTGTCGGGTTTAGGAAGGCTTCTAAGGGTATTTGGCTGTATTCTATGTGAGTTTCCTGCTGGGTGATTCAAGGTTCCGCTCAATCCTATACAATAGATAAATTTAACACCTTAATTCAATATTATATGTCACTAATTTGATAACTAATCGAACTATGTCTTGAAAAGTAATGACGCTAATTTCACTTACAGATAAAAAAAAAGATCCCAAATATTTTTGAAGTAAAACTTTTTTAGGCGCAAGTAGGGAGTAACTCAGATTATTTTTCTGACGAAAGTAAACCTTACTATTTGAATTTTGAATAGCGGAAAGGTAGTTTCAAAAAGTAGTTTTAAAGGGGCGTGAAAGAGTAACAAACATCCACACATCCACACTCAAAAACTCCCTGTCGCACCACAATTGTCCTTATAGTTGACGGACATGTTGACGGAACATTTTGTTCGTGATTTGTTCACACGCACACATTCAAGCTGGAGTTTCCGCCCTGTGCCTTTATCCCCGAAGGGGTAGGCAGAGGCATAGTATACGCCCTCATTTCACCTTGTAGTTTTATTTAAGTAAATTTCTTTACTTGTAGGCGGGACCTAGGGAGTAACTCAGATTTTGTAGGCTAAACGTAGTTTCCGCTGTTCAAAATTCGAATGAATGATAATAATATAACATTTGATGCCGTCAATGGCAGAGAAGTTTTACTTCAATCGCGCGTAAACGTTACACGCACACACTTTTTTTCCGACGTATTTAGTTGCGAGCCTTTTGCCGCGTACCCACTATGAATGAACCAAAACATAAATAGGATATCGCAACGAAACCAATTAGCTAACTATATTGTCTATTAGCCATGGCTATTGTAATTAGTTGGTTTAAGAATTCATTAAGTTGAGAGCTGACCGCGCCTCCAGCTATCCGATTACTGGCAGCCATGATAAGTTTCCTAATTTATCTGTGGACAAAAATGGCGATCGGTGAAATGAGGTTTTATAACTTTGCAGAACATAGTTTAAAAAAATAATTCTACAGTTGGCATACGCTTGTTTTTTCTTAACGTGAGGGAAAATCCATCATGGATGCCATGCCGGACTCCTACCGACTAAAAAACCTCACGTAACGCTCAACAGCCTATGGTTGGGAGCCCCGGGTAAGCCCTTGGAAGGATGTCCCAGGACTCCCAACAGACCTAAGGCCACCACTGCGGCCTCGCCCAGGTATAGGCTTATCATATTAAAGGGTAATTCTACAAATTTTTGACTTTTGTATTAACTCGTGGCAGGTATTTCGCGGAAAATAGTATCGCCATAAGAAAAAAAAACTTGTGGCAGTGCATACAGAAATATCGTCACACCTATAAACCAAAATGGGTAAGCAAAGGCATACTATACATAACCACGTAATAGATGGTGAGTCAATTGATTCTTCTTGCAACTCTAAATTAAAAAAAATATTACTTAAAAATCCTTCCCTTAGGATGTGATAGATCCATAAGTATGTAAATAATAAGGTATATAAATAGTAGAAACATGATGCATCGAAAAACATAATAATTTCTGTATAAAATCTTATTAAATATAACATCAACGTTTATTCAACGAACTTATATTCAGGCGGTCCTTTAGTATAAGGGCCATTTGAGCGACCCTTGTAAGAGCCAGCTAAGATATAATCTTGTAAGCGGTGCCATACAATAAAGTACTGCTTGAGTACCATTTTAAACATATTTGTAAGGATTTTTATGAAAAAAAAATGTCTTCTATTCAAGAATTTTCTGGAAAAATATGAACTTTTTGGTGTTGCTACATTGAAAACGGCAACAATTTGTTGTATATTTTTCAGTTGTCGAGAATCTTGGGGAATAAAATCTTTTGAAGCGCTCTGAGCCCCCCTAGCTCAGTGCTCTGTAAACGATCACTGCTTTACCTACGGTCCCCGGTTCTGAGATAAATACCATTTTTAGGGTTTCGTAGCCAAATGGCAAAAACGGAACCCTTATAGATTCGTCATGTCTGTCCGTTCGTGTGTCACAGCCACTTTTCTCCGAAACTATAAAGCCTATGCTATTGAAACTTGGCAAGTAGATGTATTCTGTGAACCGCATTAAGATTCTTATATAAAACTAGAAAAAAACCAGTAAATTTTGGGGGTCTCCATACTCAGAACTGAAACTCAAAATTTTTTTTTTCATCCATACGTGTGGGGTATTTATAGATAGGTATTCAAAAATGCTTTTGAGGTTTCTGACACCATTTTTTTCTAAAGTGAATAGTTTGCGCAAGAGACACTTCCAAAGTGGAAAAATGCCCACGGTTGGGAGTCCCGGGTAAGCCCTTGGAACGATACCCCAGGAATCACTGAAAGCCATAATCTCAGTTGCTAGTACCAACAGTCAGTGAGATTATATCCCTCAACTGGATGGTACCTCCAGCCTGAGGACAGTGAGAAGGCTGCTCACCGTCACGGCACCGGAACGGCAGCGTGACGTGAGGGATTCACGCACGTTCCCCTTAGAAGCGGGATCACACCAGAAACCCCCAAAGACGCGGGATAGCACCCGAACCATTCCCCTTGGCGAGGCCGCAGTGGTAGCCGTAGGTCTGTTGGGAGTCCTGGGATATCCTTCCGAGGGCTTACCCGGGGCTCCCAACCATAGCCTGTTGGGCGTTACGTAAGGTTTTCTTAGTCGTTAGGTTCATTATCACGCCTTTATCCCCGAAGGGGTAGGCAGAGGCATATTATATACCCACATTTCACCTTTTTATAATTTGTCCCACGTAATACGTTGTGAGCCGTATTGCCATGTTTAAATGAACAGGCGCAGGTTGTGACTGCCTGCTGTTGAAATAAAGCCTTCAACTTGGCTTAACGACTGCCATTTTACTGGCAACCGGGACCAACGGCTTAACGTGCCTTCCGAAGCACGGAAACGCTCAAATAAATGTCACAAAGTGATCACATGGATGGTCACCCATCCATGGACCGGCCATAGTGATCGTTGCTTACTGCAGTAATCGTTTACAGAACACTGAGTTCGCGGGGCCACGAGCGCTTCTCTGTTATATTGCAATAACCGTGGTAATAAACATCTTCTCAAACGTTTACATTTAAAGTGTAATAAGTAGATCATAAATTTAGTTTTCTAACTTAACCAGCAGACAACGCCCACTCCCAATCAAAATAAAATATTTATTCTAGGTAAATATTATTGAATAATTTCATGCGTCCGTGTGAAAATTGGACGCAAAACGGTAAGACGAGGGATAGAAAAGAGTCGAATCATTTCATACCAATATCTGAGTCGGATTTCGTTTAAATTTTTAATCCCGAGGGGTTCCCTTCATTTATATCAGTTTAGCTTGAATGAAAGTCGACAAGGCAGGGGAGACATGGGCAAAAAGATTTTTTTTTGATTAGGGAAAATAAATAATATGTAAGTTAATATTTTTTGTGACATAATTCTGATTTGGCGCTTTGTGTGGCTTAGTGATGTCGGGTTTAAAAAGAATCATTTAAATAAATATTTGTGGACAATCTTACACAACATAATCTAGCCCAAATTAAGCTAATATAAGCTTGTGCTATGGGATCTAGATGACCAATAGACATACATATATATTTGTAAATACTTACAATACATTATACTATAAAAGACCCAAACTCCGAAACAAACTTTTGTGGATCACACAAACATTTGGCCCGACCCAGGAATCCAACCCAGGACCTCCAGCGCGGTAGGAGATATCACTACCGGCTGCGCAACAGAGGCAGTCTAAGTTTATCCTCTCTCAGTTTTCAGCCTCAGTTGCTTTAAAAATGCTAATTTGGTATCCACAGTTGAGGTTTGTGGGTAAGAAGCTGTGAAACAGAAACACTGGAGAACATGGAAAATACCTCAATTCGCTGCATGTCGCCATGCTCCAAGATCCATGCATAAAAATAAATTACTCCACAATGGATACGGAATCTAGTAAAATCTTACTCACCGTTTTCGTAACTAGCAAACAGTTGCGAAATTGTCATCGCATCTTTTGTCATTGTTAATAGTATTTGCTACTGTACAGCTGTACTGTACTGTACTTGAATGTCAAGGTGTGGTTATATTTGCAATGGTACTGCATAATAATGTGTATAATAATTATAATAATTTAATTAGTATAACATTGTAAATAAAGGGAATAATAATTTCAATAGAAACATGCTGAATTTCATTAGGGTTGATTACAACGGGTCCATTAAAATCTTCATTTCCGCGGATCTTTTTACCTTTAGTTTTATAATTTAAAACAAGAAGCCGTGAGACGGTCTCACCCGACTGCCCCTCTCTAAAACGTTTATTCAAAGAAAATATAATCACCACGTTTTATTTATTGTGAAAGTTCAATCCGATTGACGTTGTCATTTTTGTTTTATTTCAAAACTTGACGTGTGACACGTGACCTAGTGACGTAGTTTAATGCAACAGAGTCACAGACTACAGACACAAGTCTCACCATAAGCCTAAATCCCATAAGGCTAAAATCACTTTTATTAAAGGTTTTGATACTATATGTTTTCTTGCATAATATCTACCAGATAACTAAAAAAACTAACGAGATATATACATCATTAAAAATCATATGCCACGGCAATGAAACATGCGAGCACAAAACAAGCGTCCGTCGCAATGAAAGAAATATACTACCTTTATAACAGGCAAAGATGTTTATAATGTCTAATCATATAATGGCGATGAAAACATAAGTCACGAAAATGAAACATGACGACAATGAAATTAAATTGTATTACAAGGCATGGCAATTAATTTTTTATCATTGCCGTGTTTTTTGTTTTGTTGCCATAGCCAAATTTGACCACGGAAACAACGGCAATGAAAGCGCGGCGATGAAAAACAACGCAAAAATATAAAATAATAAAAATCTACTAATTATTCGAAGTAATAAACACGTTACAAAAATAAACAAAAGAAATAGCGTTCTATTGTATGTTTAATCAAGAGGGTAAACTTACAAAAAAAACCTATCCACGGCGATGAAAGAAAAAATGTCCAGTAATATAAAAATAAGGCGCCATAAGGGTATACTTACCCTTATGGCGCCAAAAGGCAAGCACGTGTGTACGTCCTTCCACGTCGAGTACTTAGGCGGCACTAATATGCAACGTTTGGCGCATATGAGGAAGGACGCAAGTCGTTAGATAAAACAATATGTTAAAACATGCTTAGAACACGGCGATGAAAGATAATTCTGGTATCATTTTTTTTAACCATTAGTTGTATTGTTAAATTTTGAAAAAAATAATTTTGTAACAAAACTTTAACTAGGTTTTAATAAAATAACCAATAGACTTTTATTAATGATCTATCTCAACAACTGTAATAAACACGACAATGAAAGATTTCGAGGTTTAATATTTATCCTATTTAATAGAATATTTAGTGCTACACATCTGTCACTATTTTACCTTACCAGAAAAAAATGTTAGAGCATTATAGCCATGATTTTTAATACCGATTTCATCGATGCCACACAATTCTTGGTCCAGGGATATTCACCCATTAAATTTAAATGGCTTACTTACACAGCAAACTACACCCTAAAACCTACTAACTTACATTAAACGTAAACCCTGTCTCTCATACTATACCTGAATCAGATGAAGAACGTGATAACATTATTGGTCCTTCATCTAGCTGGAGGGTCTCTGGTCAATAATTTTGAGGATTATGAAAGTAGTAACCCAGTCAATTCGTTAATTGATATGCATCATTTTGGTGGGCAAAGTATAAAATAATCAGGGTTTAGTTTCCTGCAATTTTCTTTACCTCTACAGAGGCAATCTCCCACAGGCAACTATTACATGTTCATCTTAGCGCAAGCCCAAACTCAAGCTCCTCAACCCAAATCCCAAATTAATTCCATAACTTTCAACTGATGAAAACACGTAAGTTATGAACCTACAAACTGACAAACAACCCAGTAGCTATCACAAATTACATTACAATCCCGGTAAAACAATCAGTCAACCGTCGAAAATGTAATTCGTTTCAAAGTTGCCAGCCTAATTCGTTTACCCATTCGGGAAATTAAATAGATGGGTAATATAGCAACCCTGTTGAGAGCATCGAGCTTAAATCGAGGACCTAGGGTGGGAAATTCCCCTTTTATTTATAATATGAGGGATTTAAATTTATGTTGTCAGTTTGGCTAGCGATGTGGGTATGGTTCCCGTGTTGTATTTTTTACTTTCTTTTCATATTTTAACCAGCCTCATTGGTTTGACAAATTTTGATTTTTGGTTTGATTTTTGATTGAGACAAATAATATGATTTTACGTGTGTGTGTTTTGTGTTAATTTTAATGTGAATTTTAGTGGACCACCTCCTTATTAGCTCAGGGTTCAGGTCACCCCTGAGATGGTGGCCGATAGTGATATATTCATTTACGAGTGTTTCCGTGCTTGGAAAAGCACTTAAAGCCGTTGGTGCCAGCTGCCAGTTACTTGATAGTTGTTGTGCCTACCCAAACTCATGAAAAAATTTAACTGCTACGTGCGTGAATCCCTCTCGTCACGCTGCCGTCATGGGCCTGCTTCTGTAAGTACGGTGAGCAGTCCTCTCACCGTCCTCGGGTCCCCGGTCATGGAGGCCGATAGTCTTCGTCGAAGACACGTCGGAAACGTGTACCCGACTGCGGAACTCCGGTAGAAGAGTTCTCTCCCGTTTTTGTCGGCTAATCTTAATAGTATTAATAAAGCCATGGTAAGCAAAACACTTTCATTTCACACTCCATCCGCCATTTTAATCAAAAAGTGATTCAATAATGGCAGTCATATATCAGACCTTAATTTTACTGAGTAGTATTAAGTGAATTTGCCAACCCCTTGCCTCTGTTTTACGCATGTTTTAAACACATTGAAAATAAAGTTTTTTGCATCATTCGCATTCATTGAAAACAGTAATGGAGATTAATAGTATCTGGCTGTAAGCCAGTCGAATTATGTTACTAATGGAACTCGAAAGTTATACTGTCTCTATGTATGTGTGTCCAGGTTGAATTCGAAGTTTTTAGTTTTGAACCAAACAAATAGTATTTTTGATTAAAAATTTCTGCTTCTATTTTTATTATTTGTTTGCTCATATTTTTATTAAGTTCTAGAAAATTAGAGTTCAAACACTTTTTACATTTCCGATTAACCGACTTCGATCTAAAAACTTGAAAATCTCATTCATAAAATCGGCCAAGTTCGAATCGAACTCGCGCCCAGAAGGTTCTGTACCAAAATCACGTTTATTGTATGGGAGCTCCCTTAATTCCCCCTTTTTTCTGGTTTTATTTGTTATCATAGCGGCAACAGAAATACATCATCTGTAAAAATTTCAACTCCCTAGCTGTAACGGTTCTCGAGATAAAGCCTCATGATCGATATACAGCCAGACAGACAGACAGTCAGACAGAAAGACAGACGGAAGTCTCATTATTAGCGTTCCGATTTTACCTTTTGGGTACGAGCTTATCCATACTACTGTCAGAAGTGGCCCTGACGCTGAGTTTAGTAGAACATTTAAAGCTACAGATTTTTTAAATAATTAAACTCTCTCTTTAATTTTACATTTTTTGTCATCGAGTATCAAGTAGTAGGGGAATATTTCTCATTTCTTTTTTTCGTTAAACAGTAAGCTTGTTAAATAATTTTATGTTACATTACTCCAATCCTGTAAAATGGTCCATTGGAAAATGGACGATTAAATCAGATCGCGTCTAGACAACAGTAGACGGCCATTTTGTTTTTCAGTATTGTCGGTAATGTGTACTTAAGTTTGTTTTATGTTGATACTTTTCCTTATTCTGTACAAGAGTAAGATTCTTTTGTTTTTGGTTTGTTTGGGAATATAATTTCCCCCTGGTTTGATTGCAGGTCTTAGAAAAAATTACTATTTAAAATGACCAAGTGGGAATTATTATTCATTTATCTACTAGTTTTCTCACGACTTACATAATAATTACGTGGTACGAATATAACTGAATAAATGTGAGCGTTTTATATGCTTCTGCTTACCCCTTTCGAGAAACACGTGACTTTATGTCTGTGTGTTTGAACGTCACTAGTTCAAGAGTGTGTTACAAGAATAGAAAATTGCACAAAAAACTAAGGGTCGACAGTCAGTCCAACCGCAACCTCGGGCTCTACAACGTGTCCGAAACGTCGGTGCACGGAAGTAAATAGTATTTCGAGTGAAGTCCCGAATTCTTTAAGTATGAGTGTAAATAACCGCGATAGGATTGTCTGCTATGTTGATAAGGATTTTGGTTCAAAGTTATAATTACCAACTGATCTCTAGTTTATTTAATAAATAGACAATGCTCGGAGCTTCGCCCGCGTGAAATTTGGTACCCGTTCCCGCTTCCCGTGGGAACACTTTCCCGGGAGTAGCCTATGTGTTATTCCAGACTATAAGCTATCTCTGTACAAAATTTCAGCCCAATCCGTTTAGCCGTTAGAGCGTGATTGAGTAACAAACATCCTAACATCTTCACAAACTTTCACATCTTACTTCTTACTAATATTATAAATGCGAAAGTTTGTGAGTGTAGATGTTTGTTACTCTTTCACGCTCAAACCACTGAACGGATCGGGCTGAAATTTGGTAGAGAAATACATTATAGTCTGGAATAACACATAGGCTACTTTTTATCCCGGGAATAAGCCCCGCGGGAACGAATTTTCCGCGGGCGAAGCTGCGGGCATCAGCTAGTTTATAATAATAGTAAGATAGTAAGATACAAACTAATTCATGTTTCAACAATACCAAAACAAGCAGATTTACATTTTAATATTTGATGAAACTGAATTCGACAAGTTCTGACATTGCAATAGCTCTTTCAAATACTATCACGCAGCGAATTTAATATTTCATACAATATTCAAAATTCAGTCAGCCATGACAGAGGCCAACGGCAATTCATCAGAATTAGCGCTGATTGGTTGAGAGAGTGATGACGTCGTCAATATGCAACCAACCGGTTACGAGTATATTGGACAGTTAAACGGTACCAATATTGGAATGCTTTTTAAAATTATGATTCTATATTTAACACTAGCCGCGTAGCTGCCGTTCCCGTGGGAATACGGGAATAAAATATTGCTATGTTCACAATAGTGTAGCTTTCCGATAGTGAGAGAAATTTTTACAGCGGTTCAGTAGTTTTGGAGCCTATTCGATGCAAACAAACTAACAAATCTTTCTTCTTTATAGAATTACTGGCGGACGTCACGCGGTTTCACCCGCGTAGTTCCCGTTCCCGTGGGAATACGGGAATAAAATATAGCCTATGTTCACCACAAAGAGTGTGGCTTCCCAATAGTGAAAGTATTTTTCAAATTGGTCCAGTAGTTTCGGAGCCTATTCGTTACAAACAAACAAACAAAAAAACAAAAAAAAAACAAATCTTTTCTCTTTATAATATTAGTATAGATATAGAGGTAGACTGGTGTAAAAAGGGTTACAGTCACAGGTCGTATTGTGAAAAAATTTTGCCTGTCTTTTCTGTATGCTTTATATATTTTTTTTATTTTCGCACAATGGAATGCAGCCCAAATTAATCAAATCGATGCCTCCCAAGCATATTGTCGGAACACATTTTTTAGCGAAATAAGATTTTTTTTTTACATTGGAATTTCGGTTTTCGGAAATCAATCCATTTCGGCGTCCATCTTCATAACTCAGTAAGTACCTATTATAATTATATTATACTAGCTGACCCGCGCAACTTCGTTTGCGTGATAAATGAAGAACCGCTCGACCGATTTTGAGCTAACTTCACATAAACCATCTACTAAATAGTCCGAATAAAACCTTAATATTTGGTTTGGATAGGTGAGCCCGTTCTTGAGTTATAAAATTACAACGAAAAGTGGCATTGATTTTTATATATATAGATAGAAGATTCATTTAAAACCGAAAACTGAAAATACTGTTCTTCCTTCCTTTCAAATGTAACGAAAACCGAAATACAAAACTGAAATTACAATGTCTGGATATTTGGATTTCCGGATGTCCAGATGTACAGACTATCAGATGTCTGGATGTCTATCACTGAAAACCAAATATCAAAACCCAAAAACAGAAACCATCAATCGAAAGAAACTGAAAACCAAAAATTCTGTCTTTTGTGATATCTGGATATCCTGATGTCCGAATGCCCACATGACCGGTTTTTGGCCAAGACGTTGGTATACGGTCTACCGTAGACCGTAGACCGTAGACCGTAGACCGTAGACCGTAGACCGTAGACCGTAGACTGTAGACCGTAGACCGTAGACCGTAGACCGTAGACCGTAGACCGTAGACCGTAGACCGTAGACCGTAGACCGTAGACCGTAGACCGTAGACCGTAGACCGTAGACCGTAGACCGTAGACCGTAGACCGTAGACCGTAGACCGTAGACCGTAGACCGTAGACCGTAGACCGCACACCGCACACCGCAGACCTTAGACCGTAAATCGTTGACCGTAAATCGTTGACCGTAAATCGTTGACCGTAAATCGTTGACCGTAAATCGTTGACCGTAGACCGTAAACCGTTGACCGTAGACCGTACGGTTTTAGGTTTTTTGTTTTTGCTTTTTGATTTATGATTGCTGGTTGTCGGTTGTCAGTTTTTGGATTTTTGTTTTCGGTTGTTGGTGTTCATATTTTTGTTTTCGGTTTGATTTTGACTTTTGGTTGTCTTTATTGAGTTCTCGGTTGCCGGTTAACAATGTTTGACTTTCGAGAGTCAAGAAATGACTTTTACCTTTTTAAATATCGTAGCTCTTGATTCATACACACTTATAGTTTGAAAATTTTTTATTCGTAATTCGTTCGACCAAATTAGTTTTTACGTTACTGGCATAAAATTAAATGTCAATTTTAGGCTTTGTACCCAAACGGTAAAAACGGGACTATATTCATGAGACTTCTCTGTCTGTCCGTCACGAGGCTGTACCTCAGAAACCGTGATAGCTAGAGAGCTGAAATTTTCACAGATGATGCTAAAACAACAAATATTGAAATCAAAAAAAAAAAATTTTATTACTGGGTTTCCTTCACAACATACGTAATTTTTTTCCGTTGTTTTGATACGAAACCTTCCGTGCGTAAGTCTGACTCGCATGGCTGGTTTTATAGGTTTCTTAAATACTTTAAGATATCATGCTGAGCTCTCACTGAGACAAGATCCCTATTCAGTCTTTGCTAATTAAACTAAAACTAACATTTAACGACTCATTTCAAACCGTCCAGTTTAGAACACTGCCCGACAATTACAAATTTGAATTTGGAACTAATCTAAAACTGAAATCAGTTTAGCGGGCCCGGATTGGCGGGCTGAATGATGACGTCATCAATACACGTCGTTAGACCAACCACAACTCGTGTTGAAATAGTGCGGTACCGTAACTATCATGAGTTATTTCCCAATAATTCCCGGGAACAAACCTTATGGAGTTTGAGTTGGATTTGAGTGAGGTAGGGTTAAATGAAAGTTTGGTTTTGAACTGACAACTTGTGAAGTTAGGGTTGAGTGTAACATAAGTTATGTTCTTGTGTAATGAAGAATCTCTTAAGGGGCCTGTCTCAGAAAATGACGAATAAAAGGTGCAATAAAAGGTGCATGATTTTTTGTCGGCTTCTGTAGACGAAAATTGATAGCCAATAATAGATTTTTAATTTACAATAAGATGTGGATCAAAATATCATTTTGTTATAAATTGTACTTGCACCCATATAGAGAAGCGCTCGTGGCCCCGCGGACTCAGTGTTCAGTAAACGATCACTGCAGTAAGCAACTTTCACTATGGCCGGTCCATGGATGGGTGACCATCCATGTGATCACTTTGTGACATTTGTTTGAGCGTTTCCGTGCTTCGGAAGGCACGTTAAGCCGTTGGTCCCGGTTGCCAGTAAAATGGCAGTCGTTAAGCTAAGTTGAAGGCTTTATTACAACAGCAGGCAGTCACAACCGTGTGCATCTGGATTGAGGGCCCAAAAATTAAATCTTCGCACAACAAAATAAGATTTACAGCGACTTTAGTTAAAAGTTTCTTAAACTTAGGGCACTATGCCAAAAATTTCTTAAACACGAAATAAAGCTTTTATGAGGAAATAACTTGGGCCCTCAATCCAGATGCCTGCATTAAGTGGCATAGTCTGATTCTCAGAAAGTACTACCTCTGGGCTGATAATTTTTATTTAAGGAGTTAGTTAAGAATTTCTTAGAACTTTTAAGAAATTCCCAAATATGTAGAATACGATATTACAGAGTTATTGCGGTATATCTTGGGCCCTCAGTTCATTAATGTTTGTACTGAGGAATCATCAAAATATGGGTTTGTCTAAAGAGATACTTAAATACGACTGTAATATATTTTACTTAACCGCGTCTATAAATTCGTTAAAAAGAACTAATGACAAAAAAGTAAATAGTTAAAATTTAAATTGGTAATTGAATTTTCCTAAAATGTCTGAACTGAGGGCCCAATATTTTCGGCAGTATTGACTAGGATAAGGCTTCTACACTACTGCACATCAGTGTAAGTACTTTAAGAAATTTTTAATTAAAATCTAACAAAGCGTTTATTCTTCTAAATGTTATACTTTTACAGAAAATTGATTTTTAATTTTTTGTAGGAGAAAATACTGTAGGGTAGATATGATTTTGTTACTTTTTGAGACTAATCAGCATGTACCCCCATACAAGGTTGTTATTGCTTGAACCGTCAAAAGCGATGTTTTGTGTGGTGCAATAATTATAATTAAATATTGCAGTTTATAATAATTATATCAGTGTCCGTACTATTATCAGTGAAACCGCAGTAAGTACCGAGACCACTTTGACATTGTCAATTATAGCACAGGGTGGAAACTCCATACAAAAATGTTCGTTCGCATTCACGTGTGTGTGAGTATTCTAGGGTAGGTATGGAAACTAAATAATAAGGAACAGGGGGCCAAGTTTGCTATTTCAATCGCGTCAGAATAGAATAGAAATCGTGGCAAAATATAAGGTCGTCGGTACAATTTGTCAATTTTGGTAGTCGCGTAGTCACTAGAGCTCTATTGTAAGACCGGTAGAAGTCTACTGGTCGACCGATGTTCGCTCGCCGCCGCGCCGGCTCTATCGAAATATATGCGTAGTCGCGTATTATGTGACGGGCTAGTGGCTGCTGCTTTTTTGGTAGTCTTGTAATGTGGTTTCGTAATGGGTTCAGGTGGGGGGGAGGCTTACGTTGGGGGTTAGGGTGGGGGGGGGTTACGTTGGGGGGGTTAATGTGGGTTTAGGGGGGTGGGTTAAGGGGGGATGTTATGGTGGGGGTGAAGGGGCATTTTACCACCCCCCCCCCCCTTAACCCCCACCAGGTTAAGGAAGGTTTAAGGTTTGTGTTGTGGTGGGGGTTAAGGGGCAAATTACCCCCCTTAACACCCACCAGATGAAGGTGGGAGGGGTATAAGGTGGGTGTTATGGTGGGGGTTAAGGGGCACATTACCCCCCTCTTAAACCCCCCCCTTACCCCCACCACAACATCCACCTTGCCGCCCCCCCTAACCCACCCATCTTACCCCCCCCTAACCCAACCATCTTAACCCCCCCCCACCGTCTCCCCCCCATTAACGCCCCACCTTAAACACAGCCTTATTAACCCGCCCCCCCCCCTTGAACCCAGTTACTTCACCTTCACTCACCTTACCTCTACCTACCTAAAAAAAAGGTATTGCGATTCTACTCTAGTTCTATTCTGGTGATGTTGTAAAAATTTTATCCGACTACCAAGTTTAGGACCAATCGCTATAACATCGTAATAGAATCGCACTAGAACGGCTTTTTGATGTTAAATAGCAGACTCGGCCCCCAGAACGCAATCTCATGTATGTAGGTACTTTTTTTGACATTGTACTTTATCCATGTTCGCTGTATCATGGTATCTCTGGGGCAAGTTTACCACAGATTACATAATAGATATATTCTAAAATGTTACGCGAAGAAATTTATTTTTCATCAAACCTATACGTATGGGGGTATCTATAGATCGGTCTTGAAAAATGCTAACATCGTTTTTTTCTAAAGTGAATAGTTTGCGCAAGAGACACTTCCAAAGTGGAAAAATGTGTGACCCTTTAACTTCTAAACTAAGAGAATGTTAATACTAAAAAAATATTAATAAATATTCTCACTGTAGCATCGCAATATACCTATTTTGAAAATCTTTATAAAAAAATACCTAGTTTCGTTAAGTTAAGCGATATAAATATCAGACATAAAAATAGCCTTGCTGGACATCAATGTAGACTGAGTCACTCAGTCAGTAATTCTTCATACCTGTATACTCTAACTGTATTCGTTTTTTTACAACAGGCTTCTTTCTAAATGCATTAAAAAGTATGCCCTTAACTAAGTTCAAAAAGGGCTACTATACAATTGACGATTATTTGCTTGACAAGGAAGCCTGGAAATGATCTGCTTGCTCTAATGCATTCATGCAACAATAGTTCGTGATTTTTAGTTTTATTATTGTAAATAGAGAATAAAAAGAAATGCCCGCCGAGTTTCTTGCCAGTTCTTCTTAAGCGGGCCAGCTTCTGAACTGGTACTTACTGGTACTTTGATTTATATTCGTGGACGTGTCCACCTGCGCTTTACAAAATACTACAAGAACACATCGAATACTGTTGTATACTTACATGGAAATTATGGTCACCCTACGGAATATTCTCCTACAAAATATTAAAAATCAATTTTCTCTAAAAGTATAACATTTAGAAGAATAAACGATTTGTTAGATTTTAATTAAAATTTCTTAAAGTACTTACCCTGATGTGCGGTAGTGTAGAAGCCTTATCCTAGTCAATACTGCCGAAAATATTGGGCCCTCAGTTCAGACATTTTAGGAAAATTCAATTACCAATTTAAATTTTAACTATTTACTTTTTTGTCATTATTTCTTTTTAACGAATTTATAGACGCGGTTAAGTAAAATATATTACAGTCGTATTTAAGTACCTATCTCTTTAGACAAACCCATATTTTGATGATTCCTCAGTACAAACATTAATGAACTGAGGGCCCAAGATATACCGCAATAACTCTGTAATATCGTATTCTACATATTTGGGAATTTCTTAAAAGTTCTAAGAAATTCTTAACTAACTCCTTAAATAAAAATTATCAGCCCAGAGGTAGTACTTTCTGAGAATCAGACTATGCCACTTAATGCAGGCATCTGGATTGAGGGCCCAAGTTATTTCATCATAAAGGCTTTATTTCGTGTTTAAGAAATTTTTGGCATAGTGCCCTAAGTTTAAGAAACTTTTAACTAAAGTCGCTGTAAATCTTATTTTGTTTTGCGAAGATTTAATTTTTGGGCCCTCAATCCAGATGCACACGTCACAACCTGAGCCTGTACATTGAAACACGGCAATACGACTCACCACCTATTACGTGCGATTTCGAATATCCGTAGTTTTACTGCGATCTTCGATCTTCGAATACTGAGGCTGAATGTAAGCATAAACTAGGATAAGTGAAAATATGAAAATGAAGCCCAATATATATTGCGTGCAAAAGCAATGTCAATAACGGCCAAGTGCGAGTCGGACTTGCTTACAGCGGTACCAAAAATTCTTACTTATTATTTTTATTCTGTTTTAATCTATACTAATATTATAAAGAGGAAAGATTTGTTTTTTTGTTTGTTTGTTTGTTTGTTTGTTTGTTTGTTTGTTTGTTTGTTTGTTTGTTTGTTTGTAACGAATAGGCTCCGGAACTACTAGACCGATTTGAAAAATTCTTTCACTGTTGGAAAGCTACACTCTTTGCGGGTAACATAGGCTATATTTTATTCCCGTATTCCCACGGGAACGGGAACTACGCGGGTGAAACCGCGTGACGTCCGCTAGTCTTATATAAATTACTAGCGGACGCCACGCGGTTTTACCTGCGTAGTTTCCGTTCCCGTGGGAACACGGGAATAAAATATAGCCTATGTTCACCACAAAGAGTGTAGCTTCGCAACAGTGAAAGAATTTTTCAAAAATCGGTCCAGTATTTCCGGAGCCTATTCGTTACAAACAAAAAACAAATCTTTCCTCTTTATAATATTAGTATAGATTATAGTGGCAATAGAAATACATCATCTGTGAAAATTTCAACTCTCTAGCTATCACGGTTCATGAGATATAACCTGGTATTAGACAGATGGACAGACAGACATACGGACAGCGGACTCGCAGTAATAAGGTTCCATTTTTACCCTTTGGGTACGGAATTCTAAAAACTGTAGAAGAAAAAATTATCTTATTTCTTAACTGAATTGTTAAATCATTCAACCTTTGAAGATACCGATCGAATCCCTAGATTCAACAAAATTGATATTAAAATGATAATATCTGTATTTTGTTTGAAGCAGATCGCTTATTTTTTTTTTATAAAATCTTTATTTAGGTTTCTTTTATAGATAAGCTAAAGTGATTTTCATTTTCAATATTAAACTCTTCGGGCATCGGCCCTTCCCAGACTAGTGCACCAGACCTAGCTGTACCTAAGTAATTTTGAATGTCCTTTTTAGATGTCAAAGAAACTCACTTCTGAAACGAAACTTAGATTGTGGAATCACCTGACTCGGTTCTACAAAAAAAATGTGTACGTGTAACCTTCACGCGCGATTGAAGTAAAACTTCTTTGCCATTGACGGCATATATCACTGAAATGATTAAATTTTAACTTAAATAATAAATATCATATTAATTATTTAATTATTATTTATTATTCATGTGTTTTACAAATTATTCAAATGTTATATTAATATCATTTATTTGAATTTTAAATAGCGGAAACTACATATAGTCTGTGTAGTTTCCGCTATTCAAAATTCGAATTGTAAGCGTTACTTCCGCCAGAAAAAATCTGAGTTACTGCCTAGGCGCGCCTTAAGAAGTTTTACTTAAAAAAAAAACGAAAATATATTTTTAGGCATATACAGATGCACTTATAAAACGTCCCGAATATATACCAAAGAATTACCACCAGTTCACAACGCGACCCACCTGACAAAAACTGGCAAGAAACTCAGCGGGCTATTCTTTTTGGTGCTCTATTAAAGAATCTAAAGATTATGCATTTTAATATTTTAGCCCCTCTCTATAAAATAGAGTACAGAGGAGCTTATGGCGAGACTTTGTCTGTAGTCTGTGACTCTGTTGCATTAAACTACGTCACTAGGTCACGTGGATCATCTGTTCAAAGTTTGAAATAAAAAAAAATGACAACGTCAATCGGATTGAACTTTCACTTTCACAATAAACGTGTTAGAGAGGGGCAGTCTGGTAAGTACGATCTCACGGCTTTCTGTTTTGAGAATCCAGCAGAGCAGGTCATTTCCAGGATTCTCTTCAAGGACTGCAGGGTGAGCAGTGCGAGCGTACCACCTCTGGTGTTGCAAACGCTCATAGGCTGCGGTGACCACCAGTCCTTCTGGTAGGCCGTATGCTGGTCTGTCTTGTATTTTAATCTATTTTGGGGAATATTTTTGGCCCTACGCCTGATGAAAAGACCCTTTATTTCAAGTTTTCCTTCTCTACATCATGAATACTTTTACGAAACTTTTCTCTCAGTATTGCCATTTACGAAAACTCATACCAAATACACAATTTACAAATTCAAAACAATAATTTTATCGAAACGCTTGAACTAGCATTAAATTAATTAATATAGAACGTGTGTCAATTCAGCGATAATAACAATGTTTCGTCACCTGCTGTCATAGAGCAACACGACCAGTACAAGGGCAGTAGATTTAGCATGTTTGCTCTATACACATCTGTCGGTCATAATGTTGTAGAAGGAAATCGTATTTATAATGTATTGTTTTAATTGGTTTGTGTAAGTGAAGGGGTGTATATGAATAATTCATATACACCCCTACAAAAGCAATCGGCAGTCTCTCTTTAACTAACACAAACCAATTAAAACAATACACTCTTATGAATATAATATGTGTCTGAAATTATTTTCACCCCTTGTGGCGACGGGGTCCCGTGTTGCGACGGGTAAGAGTACAAAATGTCGCCACCCCAATACATCCCGAGGGTGTCGTAAAAGGCGACAAGGTACTTTCGCAAAAAGATCCATCGCGTAGAGAAGGGAAACTCGAAATAAAACCCGATTGTCAGTAAAATGACAGTCGTTAAGTCAAGTTAAAAGCCTTATGGGCGGCTTGAAAAATTTCAACGGCGGGTCGCGGCGACTTACGCCTGTCCTTTTCATGACGGCAATGGGCTCACCGCCTATTACGTGGGACATATAACTATAAGGTGAAATGTGGGCGTATACTATGCCTCTGCCTACCCCTTCGGGGATAAAGGCTTGATTATTTGTATGTAGATTACCCTGTAATTTTATTTATATAAATATGAATTTTATTATGCGGTTCTGGGTTCGATTCCTGGGCCGGTCCAAATATTTTTGTGTGATCTACAAATGTTTGTTTCGGAATTTGGGTATTTTCTATGTATATTTAGAAATATATAAGTATGTTTATCAGTCGTCTAAATCCCATAGCACAAGCTTATATTAGCTTAATTTTCACTAGATGATGTTGTGTGAATATCCACAAGTATTTATTTATTTATTTTATTTACGTTATGTGCGTGTATAAGAAATGTATTCTGGAGTTTGACAGAGGGGAAAGTCTCAGTATGGCGCCTCGCTAAAGGCGCTAAACGTCCCGCCCCTAAACATTATAGGTCGTGTTGCTCTATGCCAGCTGCTTCAGCTTCAGTAAACAGAGTCAAGTTAAACAAATTCATCATGAGATCTACGCTCCGATACACATCTCGATATAATTGTGAATAATGTGTAATTTCATGTTTATCCAATCAATATTATAAATGTAAAAGTTTCTGAAGATGTTTGGATGTTTGTTACCTAATAACGTTCTAGCGGCTGAACGGTTTGGCCTAAAATTTGGTACAGAGATTGCTTATAGTCTGGAATAACACATAGGCTACTTGTTGTGTTCCCACGGGAAGCGGGAACGGGTACCGAATTTCACGCGGTTCGGTACCCGTTCCCACTTCTTGTGGGAACATTTTCCCGGGATAAAAACCCTATGTGTTATTCCAGACTATAAGCTTTCTATGTGTAATTTCAGCCCGATCAGTTCAGTCGTTAGAGCGTGATTGAGTAACAAACATCCAAACATCTAACCATCCAAACATCTTCACAAACCTTTTATAATATTACTTTAGGAAACTTTAAATAGTTCGCTTTAAATTTGTTTTTTAAATTAAGTCATCGAAATACACACGTAAAATAAAAAAAAAACTATCGAGAGTTTCGAGAAAACAGCAGACATAGGAAAATTACATGGTCCTGAGGAAACTCCTCATTGCCTACAAAAGGTCGGTTAAAAAGAACCTGAGCGAAAACACATCTCATACCATTAGTATAGAAAATCTGACTATCGGCCTCCTTGACCGGGACCAGAGAACGGCGGGAGAACTGCTCGCCGTTCTTACAGAAGCAGGCCTTTTTTTTAGTATGTTATGCCGGACTCTAACCGACTAAAAAACCTTACGTAACGCCGTACAGCCTATGGTTGGGAGCCCCGGTTAAGCCCTCGCAAGGATGTCCCGGGACCAGAAGCAGGCCTTAGACGTTGGCGAGACGTGAGAGTTTCACACACTTCTTACTCACCAAGTAGCTGGATAACACTCCAGCATCGCGCACCAACGCCCAAAGACGCAGAATGGTACCCGAACCCTAGGTGAGGCCACGGTGTAGCCAAAGTCTGTCGAGAACCCTGGGACATCCTTCCCAGGGACCTACCCGGACAGTGGTAGGGCACTGTGTTCTTTTAGTCGATTAAGAGTCTTTTATTTTTTTTTTTGTGAGGGAAAATCCTCATGGATGTTATGCCGGACTCCTACCGACTAAAAAACCTCACGTCACGCCCAACAGTCTATGGTTGGGAGCCCCGGGTAAACCCTCGGAAGGATGTCCCAGGACTCCCAACAGACCCACGGCCGCTACTGCGGCCTCGCCCAGGGGGTGGTTCGGGTGCTATCCCGCGTCTTTGGGGGGTTTCGGGTGTGATCCCGCTTCTAAGGAGGGGCGTGCGTGAATTGTCTCACTCACGTCACGCTGCCGTCAAGGGCCTGCTTCTGTAAGGACGGTGAGCCGCCCTGTCACCGTCCTCAGGCCCCCGGTCATGGTGGCCGATAGTCCTCGGCGAAGACACGTCGGCGGCGCCCAGGCCGCCGACTGCGGAACTCGGGTGGGAGAGTTCTCTCCCGTACCCGTCCCGCCGCCTCCTTCACAAGCATGACCTGCTCGCAGAAGGAGGCGGCGCAGTCCCACTTACTCCCGCTGGAGAGCATGGCTCGCACCATGGTCTCCAGCGAGAGAGTGTCCACGTCCAGACCCACTACGAGGACCTGGCGCTGTTGCGCCCACGCCGTGCACTCCACCAGTGTGTGGAGCGCCGTGTCATCGCTGCGGTCCTCGCAGTGCTGACACTCGGCCGTGGTTTCCCGGTGTTTCCGCCACAGATACCTACCGAAGCTACCGTGCCCGGCAAGCATCTGTGTCAACCGGTAGGAGAGAGCACCGTGTCTCCTCTCCAGCCACTCGTCCATGACCGGTCTGACGGCCGCGATTGTGGCGAATCCCCCCTTTGGTTGCTCAAGTCGCACCCTCCATGTCTCCACGGTTTCCTGGTGGAGTAGGGACCGCTGGGCCTCGATTTCTCGATAAGCGGGCCTTTGGCCCCGCTCCAGCGCCTCCTTGCGCCATCTGAACAGTGACGCAAGGGCTCTCGCTTCCAGGTCCCATCAGTGGCGGATTTACCAATAGGCCAAGTAGGCCGGTGCCTAGGGCGGCAGATTTAGAGGGGCGGCAAATTTAGCAAATTTTTTTTTACTGATTTTTTTTTTATAATTATACGTGTACACAATCCATATAGGTACAGTAGACCCGCGGTAATCGGACAAACGTTTTGCAAGGCAGTGTCGGAATATCCAATTTGCCGGATTATAGAGTGCTCACCAAGACCCCCTATAGTTCGGCATTTTTTACATAAGAGTACCTTGTAATCCGACAAATTTCAGATCCAAAAATGAGATTCCATGTGTTATTGTCGCTGAAGTACCTACAAATTCTACAGATGTCGAATTTAGTTAAATAAACAAGAAAAAAATATTTAATAACTTTTACATTATAAAATATGTCTGATTGCAGCGATCTAAAAAATATTATTTTAGTTATAAACCCGCTCAATATTGCATGGTTTACATTAGCGATAATGTGACGATCGTCAAAAAATGGGTAGGTACCTACTATTAGGTCCTGTCGGATTACAGGGGGTGCCGAATTAGCCGGGGGCCGGATTACCGCGGGTCTACTGTATAAATAAACGATTAATAAACGCACTGTAATATATCCTTAGGTACTTATGTGATCATGAATTTTAAAATATTCCAACAGCGTTTCAATAAAAATAAAATAAAAAACTGGTAACACACGATCTTTATGATTAGTACACACATCAACACCGTCTAGGGATATTTCACATTTTCTCAATTTTCAGAAAATCTGTTAGGAATAATATGCAACAATATTATATTCTTAGGAAGCACATTTTTCAGACTATATTTTCAAATAAAATAAAAATATATTTTCGACTAATATAAAATTTTATTAAAATGAAAACAAAAAGTAAAAAATGGTGCAACTAAAAATTTATGTGTCATTTATAAATAATATTTAATTTATAAAAAATAAAAAATAAGTAATTTCTTTTCAATTTTTTGCACTGATAGGAAAAATCAGTAGTCAGTAAAACCACGCATGACGTTAACCACGGTCCTGCAACGGTTTTTCATGCTTTGAATTAAGTTATCAAAGTCTCGCTGCGGGATATTGTCCCAAGTTCTGCTAAGATGCAAAAAAAGTTGCTCTTCAGTCGCAATGTCTGCAGGAAAATTCTTAAAAGCCCTTCTTTGGAGCATGTCCACGCATGCTCGATGGGGTTTAAATCAGGCGATTGCGCCGGCCAGGGTAAAACCGACATGTCATAGTCCTGCAGCCAGCTGGTCACCGCTCGCGCTGTGTGCGGGCGTTGTCATGCATGAGAGTAAATTCTTGACCTATTTGAAGTCGATGAGGGTAGACAATGGGTACAAGCACCTGGTCGCGGTATTTTTCAGCCGTCATGGTGTTTCTAATCCAAACGAGGTCCGTTCTTTCACCAAAACGAATTCCCGCCCAAACCATAATTGTCCCGCCCTTGTATGGATGGACTACCTGGGGGTGTTGCAGACGACTCTCACGACCAGGAACTCGCCAAACGCGTACTCTTCGTGAATCGGGATGAATACCGAATCGGGACTCATCGGTAAAAAGTACTACAGACCACTGGTTATCTTCCCAAAGCAAATGTTCACGAGCCCACTCTAATCTTCGTCCACGATTTCCTCTGCGTAGTGCTGGAGTACGAAGTGGCCTGCGAGCATGAAGGTTAGCTTCATGCAGTCTCCTCCTCACAGTTTGGTCACTGACAAGCAATTGGTGTTCTGACTGGAGCCGTTGAACCAACTGCAAGGCTGTAACGTTTGGCTGCATTCTCGCGGCAACTTGTAAAAATCGGTCTTGTCGTTGGGTGGTTATGCGTCTCCCGCCACGGTGTCTTTCAGCCACTTCCCCGGTTGCACGATAACGTGACCACAATCTTGAAATAACGTTTTGCCTGGTTCCAATCTCCTCAGCAATACTCCGCTGAGTAGCCCCAGCTTGGAGCATGCCTACTGCCCTTAGCATTTCTTCTCTAGTTAAATGGCGTCGCTGCATGACTAAAACAATGAAATAAATTCGTAATTAATCAATAACTAGCTTTAAAACTTCAACTGGACAAAACAAATACCAATTAACTATCGTCGGTAAAATTAAATTTCGAACTTCGCTATACTAATGCCGCGCAAATCATTTGTTTTAATTTCTTTTTTTTAATTTCAAATTTGGAATCATTTAAATATACCTACAAAATAAGATTCAATCAAAAGTTTTTAAAATCGGCCAGTACTCATACTTATAGAATTCGGGACTTCACGCGAAACGTCGATCCTCGCCTCAGTCCAACCGCGACCACGGGCGCTGCAACGTGCTCGAAACGTCGGTGAATGTAAGTAAATAGTATTTCGCGTGAAGTCCCGAATTCTATAAGTATGAGTGTTAAAAACCGCGATAGTTTAAAAATAAAATCGGCCAGTATTTTTTGAGATGTAGAACTTTTTAATAAATATCCCTAGACGGTGTTGATGTGTGTACATGCTGCTGTTTTTAACCCCCGACGCAAAGAGGGGTGTTATAGCACCCGAACGAATGAACCGATTTCAATTTAGTTTTTTTTTTTGTATTACAGGTGTTCTACGGGCGAGTGTTCTTAGACATGTTTGATGAAAATCGATTAAGCCGTTTAAAAGTTACAGAGATTTTACGCTTTAAAGTCGGGGATTTTTTATTTTGCCTGTCAAATAAACTTGTTAGGTCAACATTAAACTCTTCAGTACATAGCGGGTTGCAAAAATAATCTAGGAACTGACAGAAATATCATTAAGTTCACAATCATACTATAAATAACGGGATTAAACTAACGTATTGAATTTCAAAAGTCAGTAGGGGCGGCAAAAATTGAATGGCCTACTAGCGGCAAATTTGTAAATCCGCCACTGGGTCCCATGGAGGGGTCCCGGCTAGGAGACATGCCGCCTCACCGGAGATCGTGCGGTATCCTCTTATCACCCTGAAGGCCATCACTCTCTGCGGGCTCAGCAGTCTAGCCACATTAATGGCCGTCAGGGTCTCCGCCCATACGGGAGCCCCGTACAGGGCCATGTTTCGCACGATCCCCAGTCGATTAAGAGTCTGGTATAGCATTCATGTGAATTTCCACACGTAGCAAAACAAAATGGTAATCTTCAACCATGGATATCGACTTGATTAACTACAATATCCAATAATAAGTACTGAATTGTAGTAATCTGATGCATTCTTATTGCTCATATACTTCTATACTAATATTATAAAGAAGTAAAGTTTGTGTGTTTGTATATTTGTTAAATTGTAAGGGGTAATCTCAGGATCTACTGAACTGATTTTAAAAATTCTTTCACCAATAGGAAGCTACGTTATTGTGGAGTGTCATAGGCTATATCGCATCACGCTACAACGAATAGGAGCGGAGCAGTAATAGTAAATGTTTCAAAAACGGGGGGAAAGTTATTCCTTTTGAGAGCTTCGATGCGTGTGCTGCGTAAATATTTATAGTTATGTAAAAAATATGTACCTACTGCAAAATCGTTTCTCTTAAAAAGGTCTAAAAAAATTGCGCGATAGCATGTGTCTATCTTTGGGTTGGTGCACAATAACCATTTTAATGGCAATCAATTTTTTTCTACAATAATGCCACGGGATACCTCTTTCATAAACGACATTGTTCTTAAAAATAATGCGACGGGAATACACGCGCCGAGAAACCTTTCTCTCTCTCTCTCTCTCTCTCTCTCTCACGTAGCATTGAATATTAACAAGGAGACGCTACGGGAGTAAACGCAACGTGACGGGAGTAAATGCGACGGGAACAAGTAATACTCTCTCTTATGTGGCGCAAACGAAGTTGCGCGGGTCAGCTAGTCTATGATATAATGTCAATATGACATAGCGACATTAATATACACATATACGATACAATGAACTACACTAACATGTCTGAAATTCCTCCTAAGGACGGAATTCCGTCTGCGTTGCGGTGACTGGGAGTTTGTGGTCGCATTCCGTAGACGCTCACACCTCGGTACTGAGATACAACTGATTAATATTAGGGCATTATATTTGTTGTGAGTTATGTGTATGTTTAGGACAAAGTCTCTTGCTAATATTATATGTAAATGTGGAACGTTTGGTTGTGTGGAGGTTTGTTACTCTTTCACGCTTCAGCGGCTGATCAAATCTGACTGAAATCTGGTGCAAGGGTATATTATAGTCTGAAATAACACATATGCGTTATCCCGGGAATAAATACCCAGGGGAAGTGGAACGGGAACAAAATTTCAAGAGAGTGGAGCCGCGAGCGTCATCTAGTATATTATACTACTTTGTGTAGTGCTTTTGACCGTCACTGCTAGTTTCAAATTCAAAACCAGTTCGAAATGAGAAAATTTATAATTTTTATTTAACAAATGAACAAAAAGTTACTATTCCTTCTTGCAACCCTTAAAAACATTATATAGAAACGTAACAGTAACACTTGATATAATCTTTAAATCAAGTGACAGGTCTTATAGACAGTTTGAAAATTTTCAACAGAAGGAAATCATAAGCTTCCCATTTCAACGCCGCAATAGGAACCACCAATTCCACTTAGCATATAATAGCTGATGATAAATGGGTCTTAATTATGCCTCTGCCTACCCCTCTATATGATATTACAGATTCTATATGACTTAACATTCAGTGGAAAAACTTCAACGTGGTACGTTGAAGCCTTCATCATACTGCCCGTTCGCTCTAACTTTACCGCTCGGCTCCATACTAAAGTCGAATTTTTAATTAGACGAAGTAAATTGACAGCAACTAATGTCACTTCTTCATACAATGTTGCTTATTTTCTATGACGAAGTGACATTAGCTACTGTCAATTTACTTCGTGTAATTAAAAATTCGGGTATACGCCTCTACGCCAACGGCAAAGTTAGAGCGAACGGGTAGTAATATAGATATCTCACTATGACGTCACAATTCTAACTTGAGTCACTTAATCAGTCCTAAAATAACATACAAAGGTCACTTGATCCAAAATATTGAACACTTTCCTGCAAAGTTAACAGTTTGCCAAAAAAGGTTAAGGAAAACGAGAATTCGTCTTTTCTAATGCCTTATAAATAAACATATGGGGCTGAATTTAGGAGGAGTGCACACAGGCGGGTTGAAGGTTTTTTGTAGTTTTATGTAATGGGTTCGAGGAGTTCGATCTTCACCTGCACTCCCGTTGCTAGAACTCCCGTAAACCAGGTGTATGAGAATGTACAATACATTGCCGACAGCCAGAAAAAGATTGTCAGTAAATGAACTTAAAGAACTTAGAAAATGTAAATTGGACAAGGCTGCCTGGCAGCTGTTGGAAGTCCTCTGGGGGAAGTCCTAGGACATCCTTCCGAGGGCTTACCCAGGGCTCCCAATCATAGGCTGTCAGGCGTTACGTGAGGTTTTTAGTCGGTAGGAGTCCGGCATAACATCCATGAGGATTTTCCCTCACGTTAAACAAAAAAAAAGGCTGCCTGGCAGTGACACGAATTTCTAAGATGAATTTTGGAAAGGACCTGAGTTTCTTGGGGTGTTCCAGTAGTCACAAAAAATTTGACAAACTTATTTTTTATTTATTTCAAAAGGAATAATCTTTATTTATTTATTATTGCAGGATCTACAGCAGAGTTCAGGACCAGAAAACATACACCCTCCCAAAAGTGATGGAAGAGGGCTTACTAATATAGGAAGTCTGTTATACTTCTAAACTTAATTCACGTTTTTTTTTACGTGTGGAAATCCTACAGGGATGCTATGCCGGACTCCTACCGACTAAAACCACACGATGCCTTACAACAGTCTATGGCCGGGAGTCGAAGAGGATAGGTGTGAAAAAATAGTACATACATGAGATTTCTATCTCGATGCCTCCAAGGAACACTCCTCTAACTTCAAATTCATAGGTTTACACGAGAAGCATGTGAACGAAAAAACTCGATAAAATCTTTATTAATGCAGATATATTCATGATTTTTTGTATGTTACTAGCTGATTTACTCTTGCTTCAAACCCCATTTATAGTTTATTGTAAATCCTTTTAATTTTAAAGTTAGCCCCAGTTAGCGGATTGTAACAGAAAAAAATCTAGTTCAAGATTAGGATACATTCCACTAACTCATAGTTGGAGGAATATATGAGGGAATATTCGATAATACAGAATAATAAATAAAATCCTTGAACGAATAAAATACACATATTAGTTACGTCTAAAATCGAATTTGTAACTTATTTACAGTTTTTTAACCAATATTTTCTGCCAATAAAACCAATTTATATCAATTTATGTTAGTTGGAGTTTTGTAGTTGGGATAACAAGAAAATGTTACGCCGTGTAACAAACTGCTAATAATCATATAGTGGATTGTAACTCATAAAGTGTACGGACTTAACGTTTTGTATTAGTAGATAACAACGAAAACCTTAGAATTTTACATAATACTTTTTATTTTTATTTTATAGATGTATGTAAATAAATGGAAACAAAGTTTACCGTAAACATATTTATTTATTTTAATTATTAAGTACGTACGAATAAAATAATTATTTTTAACTTAAAAACTTCTAGAAATTAATATTCTTACATAGTGAATCACAGTATATCGTCGCCTTGGAGGTGAAGAGAGCCAAGCCACATTTACCAATTTTCGAGATAACGAGCATTTAAGTGTCGAGATTGAACTAAAAATAATAATTAGTCTACAACTTCCAAACCGTAAGTAAGATTTTAACAAGAGTGGCATTACATTAGGTAAACATGTTCCTTGTTTTTTAGACATAATAATACCTTTTGTTAGCAGACGGGTTTTTAGGTTAATTGCAAATTTGCACTTGTCTCTTTTCACTATTGAAATCTTGTGAACATTCCTAATTAATAAACATGGTGGTGAAAAGATATAAGTATCATAGACCTATTTAGAATTTTCAAATTTAGAATCAATGCTTGCAATTTGTATCAGTTAGGACCTCATTTACATAAAACTAAAATTATCTTCGTTAATAACTAGGCGCTTTTATCAATAATAAAAGATATAGATATTTTTAAAAATCTTTACTAATAATAGGCCTTCATCAACATCCTCACTTGAAGCATTAAGGTTAATAAAAAATAAAATCATGGCAAGAGGTAGGAATTGTAACTTTCTTACAAAAGTCCTGGGTGCGATGGGGCCCCACCAGCATCCCCGGGGTCTAAGCCAGCCTCACCTGCCGGTGGTGCACCTGCCAATTAACGGACGGGGTCATGGTGTAGAGAAGGACTCGCAAGAAACCCTTTACCAAACCCCGGCAACGTTCAAAGGAGCCAATCTGCGCCTGGACGAGCGGCTCATGGAACTCGAGGTAGAACTAGGTCGCATAAACTAGCACATACTGGGTTTGTGCGAGGACCCGTTTTACTTTCAAGAAAGTGACGGAGGGCATTCTCCCGAGGGTGGTGTCGACTTTGTGGTGAAAAAGGACCTCGTTAGCATCGTTGTGGAGATCAGCAGTGTTTCGCCTTAGTATACTAAGTCTTACCAACAGGTACTTCCTGAAGGGGATCCAGGTGTATGCCCCGACCGTAATGCCAAGACTCACTACAATGTTGTGATGGGGGGCTTTAATGCCATAGTGGGAGTACTAAACGCGGCAAAATGAAAATCAGCCTCTTTGCAGTGGGGCGTAGGAATGACCGGGGGCTTGTCAACTTTCTTGAGTCTCAAAAGCTTTTCTTGATGAACTCATTCTTTAAAAATAAGCCCTATAAAAAGTTGATATTATAGTCAGGACGCTGCAGCAATAGTCCCGAAGGTTTTTGTCCGGAAAAAGCAATAACAGGTGCTCTAAGCTCTCGCCCGAGACTCTCGAACTTATGAGGATAAGATGAGACATGCGATCTTTGCACACGTCTTCGTCAGACCAGTGAGATTTGAACCTAAGGATCCACTAGTTGATACGACGTGACCTCAGACGACATAGCACCAGCGTCGTCGAGGGTGTGATCGAGCAAAACAGGGGTTCCAAGGTCTTAGTCCAACAGCTTGGAATACCCCGTCTGGTGAAATTAAAGACAGCGGGTGGCCATACCGTGACCTCAACTTTCGAGATTCTCAAGCTATTTTGGCAGTTAGCTCTATTCTCCACCATAAAAACAACATTTTTCTATGCATGTGGCATATTTAGTTCATTTTGAGTAAAATTGTGGCTTGACTCTCTTCACCACCAAAGCGACGATAAACAAACGAGCGCGCGCGTATATCCCACCAACCGCAGTTGGTGGAATATACCTCGCAGGCAGTCGCGGACCGCCGCCCGTGCGCTCAGCATACGCTCCGCTATATTGAGGTAGTGGCATGTCTACCCCATGATTGCTGGAAGTACATATACTTAGAGTTTTGTAAATCCTAAAACTTTTTTGTTTCTCATGATATTTTTATAAAAATTGGGGGGCTTAATCCTTAGATAATATTAAAGCAAATTAGGTAAAAAACGAAAATTTCAAAATTTTGAGTCAGAGGAGTGTTCCTTGGAGGCATTGATCTGTACTATCCTTAATATATGATTCTATAGACAAAAAAAATTGCGTGTACTTAGTGTACACACGTAAGAAGTGAAACTTCTTCATAAACTTAATTTTCACCTCACCTTAAATTAAGTCAAAAAGTACAAAAGTCCAAAAGTCCCAAAGTCCCAAAGTCCCAAAGTCCCAAAGTCCCAAAGACCCAAAGTACCAAGGTCCCATCCAAAAGTCCAAAAGTCCAAAAGTCCCAAAGTCCCAAAGTCCCAAAGTCCCAAAGTTCCAAAGTTCCAAAGTCCCAAAGACCCAAAGTACCAAGGTCCCATCCAAAAGTCCAAAAGTCCAAAACTTCAAAAGTTCAAAAGTCCCAAAGTCTCAAAGTTCCAAAGACCCAAAGTACCAATGTCCCATCCAAAAGTCCAAAAGTCCAAAAACCCTTAAATGACATGCTATCCCTGGATAAAGTACTCTTAATTCGAATCCACCGTGGTGGGGAACAGAACAAAGATGGCGCGTAACCAAAAATCGTGACGTGACGTGACGTGACGTGACGCAAATTTTTTTCCAACGCCGATAAAGAAGTTTCACTTCAAAAATAATCCCGTTTGCTTCTAAAGGTAAACGGGATTGTTTTTTGGATATTCAGTCCCATGCTCAAGAATAACCGTAATCTAAAATCATGAATCGTCTCATGTGAACACGCCTTATGGGCCGCAACTCAGAATGGCTTATTGATGTAGTGAGCCCTTAACAATGGCACAGCTGTGGGAGCGAACGCTGTAGGTGGAAAAAAATACTCCCAGCTCTCACGTCCAGTGTGTTGTGTTCGATATGAGCAATCTTATGTTTTATGAGCAAAATATATGAAGAACCTACTGTTGATATTGGTCCAATAGAACGAAAATAAAAGTGGGGAGATACATCCTCGAACCGCCATTCCTAGAGGGCTACCTCAACTAATTGTAGCGGGGGAAATTGAAATCCTCAAGAAAACAGGACTTGATTTTCATATTTTCGTGTAGGTACAAATTTTACTTTTAAATTTCCTTTTTTATTCGTCATAACCTTACCAAATACACAGGTACGCCACTGGTATGCACGGCTAGTCATAGATTCCAAAAATCTGGGTAAGACAATTTCGAAAAATAAAGTACCCAGTGTCCGGTCAACTGAACTAGCCAACAGTACCACGGGCAATAAAGAAAGAAAATGTCATCATTCTCATGTCATCAGTTTCCATAATTACTAGTAAGGATAATTATTTTGTTAGTGTTCCTAAGATTTCAAACGTTTGTATCACCCAAAGACATCTAGTTCAGATAACGTCTATCTCTCAAACGTTCTACAAAATCCCAATAGAATTTTAAAACAGTCAACTACGAGTCGGCTACGCGCACGTAGGGATCTGTATTAATAAAACGGCATAAATCATGTTTTTTGTGGTAGCCCATCTTGCATATTAGTTATTTTCTGACTCCCTGGCTATGATGCGGCTCATGTGATATAGCCTGGTGTCAGTAACCTCCACCAACACATGGGTTGGTGGAGGAGACTGTAATTCAGTCTTCATAGCCTCTCTATGAAGACTGAATTGTTGGGAGTTACGCGCCGTACTTGGTGACAGACAGACTGTGAAGTATAGTGTCCCGGTTTACCCTTTGGCTACTGAACCCAAAAAAACATGAATGGCTTGTTACCTCCGCCGTGCTTCGCTATGCTGCGTTTCGCTTCACATCGAACGCGCTCGAATTAATGACGAAGCGTTGAAGTGTCCTCGAAATAATTGACATGTTTCCCTTCGTCAGACTTTCTTGAAAGGCTATGAGTTCAGACATTCTGTAGGTTGTGTTTTTCAATTTTGTCTGGCGAATTTTACTATTTTTGTCATCTATACTAAGAAAGATTTTATTGTTTGTTTGCATCGTATAGGCTCCGAAATTAATGAACAAATTTGAAAAATTCTTTCACTGTTAGAAAGCTACACTATCCCCAGTTAACATAGGCTATTTTTATTCCCGTATTGTCACGGGAACGGAAGCTACACGGGTGAAATCACGTGACGTCCGCTAGTTATGACAAAAAGCGAGGAGAGTTTTGCCAGTATTTATATATTTTAGCTAATTATTATCGATTATTTCTACCGCTGAAATATGAAACCAAATACACCAAATTGTGTGCTGACCCTTTGTGAACGATTTTCGACTGGTAGCTAGCTAATATTGTTCCCAAATGAGTCAAAATCAGTCCCGTCATGCCCACAAAGTTCTAGGAACGACTTTCAGGCACTCCCATTGTAGTTTAGTCAGTAAGAGACAGACATGTTGAAGGCGGCTTGAAATTATTCACCAACAGGTCAACAACATTCTGTTACAGTTCAATATTTCAACAACAAATAGTCATAGTCTATTATACATATATCATAGGCTGCGGTGACCACTGGTACATCTGGTGGGGCCGTATGCTTGTCTGCCACTCTAGTGGTATAAAAAAAGTCTGTATCGTCCATTCAACACTTCAATTTAGTCGGCTATGCAAGTGTCTTGTTGCAAACGTCTTTGACTGTGGTTCCCATTGTCTATCAATATCTGTCACTCACTTACCGATGGTCTTTTATCTAGTAAATATTAGGTGCTTACACATCAAATTGGCGTTTTTCGTACTGGCCACTTTAATTACGATTTTCTCCTCTTTGGTAAGGAATTCCAAATTAAAATTTTCCCAGCTATTTACTCATGTATTTATCCTTCGATGACCGTCATTCATTTGTTTTTTTCTTCTGTTTTTTTCTGTTTGCGTCACTCATTTTACAAAATGGAAAACTTAAAATATCGCATTATTTACGAGTACGAGTTCCGCCGTGGCACTAGTGCTGCGGAAACGACTAGAAGGGTGAATGATGTGTATGGCGGTCATGTTGCAAAAGAAAACACAGTTCGTTTTTGGTTCCAACGTTTTCGTTCAGGAAATGTCGACCTGCAGAACAAGCCCCGTGGACGGCCTGAGACTCAAGTTGATAATGAAGTATTGAAGGCTATTGTGGAAGCGGATCCATCGCAAACCACGTCCGAGTTAGCTGCAGGCTGCGGTGTTAGTGATAAAACTGTTTTAATTCACTTGAAGCAAATTGGGAAGATTAAAAAGCTTGAAAGGTGGGTACCTCACGAATTGACTGAAGCAAACCGGCAAAAGCGCGTCGACTGCTGCGTTACATTACTGAACCGGCACAATAATGAAGGTATTTTAAACCGAATCATTACCTGTGACGAAAAATGGATTCTTTACGATAATCGAAAGCGCTCAGCGCAATGGTTGGATCCTGGCCAGCCAGCCAAATCCTGCCCCAAGCGAAAATTAACCCCAAAAAAGTTACTTGTAAGCGTTTGGTGGACTAGTGCCGGTATTGTTCATTACAGTTTTCTCAAATCTGGCCAGACTATTACGGCTGATGTCTATTGTCAGCAATTGCAAACCATGATGGAAAAGCTAGCGGCTAAACAACCTAGGCTGGTCAATCGCTCCACGCCACTGCTGCTTCACGACAACGCTAGACCACACACTGCACAACAGACGGCTACCAAATTAGAAGAGCTTCAATTGGAATGTCTAAAACATCCTCCGTACTCCCCGGATCTTGCTCCAACAAATTACCATTTTTTTCGAAATTTGGAAAACTTCTTGCAAGGGAAAAAATTCAACTCTGATGGGGCAGTCCAAATCGCCTTCACAGATTTTATTGATTCCCGTCCGACTGGTTTTTTTAGTAAAGGGATCAATGAACTACCTATGAGATGGCAAAAATGCATAGAAAACAATGGTTCATACTTTGATTAATTAAATATATTATATTTAAAAATATTCGACTTTTTGTTCCTCCTATACAAAACGCCAATTTCATATGTAAGCACCTAATATATAAGATTCTTAAACTACGTGGATCGCCATTCATGTAGTACAGGCACATCACGTAGTTTAATAAAGTGCGTTTATATTAATAAAACAAAAAATCTCACTACCAAAATCATCACTTTACAAAACAGCAGTACAGAACATTCCACAGCAACAACAAACCATCTGCCACACGTTAAGAACAATATATTGCATCAATAACAAACTCACTACGATACTAGTCCCTTTTTCCTCAGAAAAACTCACAAAAATATATCCATCTCACTTTCACGTGCTCACATATGTATTGCTATCTCGCTTGCTCGTAAGTTTTTCCGACCAGTTAGCTGGGTTTTCGTGAAAATAAGTGTAACGTTTCAGCTTGAATGAAATCGTTTGTTTTGATCTACTTATTATAAGATACTGGTGGAATTTTGATGTGTGTAGGAAATTTATCTCTCTAATATTATAAACTAGCGGAGGTCACGCGGTTTAACCTGCGTAGTTACTGTTCCCGTGGGAATATGGGAATTTAAATAAAAAAAAATAGACGTGTGGCACTCGGGGACTGCCGCGGTAAAGCTATTACATAGCATTTTTTATCAACTATGCTAGTATAATTATTTCTATATAAGAATACTAGCTGATGCCCGCAGCTTCGCCCGCGTAAAATTTGTTCCCGCGGGAAGTTATTCCCGGGAAAAAAGGTAGCCTACCTATGTGTTATTCCAGACTATAATGTATCACTGTACCAAATTTCAGCCCCATCCGTTCAGCGGTTTCAGCGTGAAAGAGTAACAAACATCCACACTCACAAACTTTCGCATTTATAATATTATATACTAGCTGATGCCCGCAGCTTCGCCCGCGTAAATTTTATTACCGTTACCGCTTCCCGTGGGAACTTATTCCCGGTATAAAAAGTAGCCTATGTGTTGTTCCAGACCATAATTTATCCCTGTACCAAGTTTCAGCGAGATCCGTTCAGCGGTTTGAGCGTGAAAGAGTAACAAACATCCACACTCACAAATTTTCGCATTTATAATATTAGTAAGAAGTAAGATTTTAAGGCCCATGTTCAACAAAGTAAAGTACCAAGTACCTACTTGACTGTCGACATTTGGGCTATTGGACTTTTGGACTTTTGGATTGTTGGACTGTTGGACTTTTGGACTTTTGGACTACTAGACTATTGGACTTTTGGACTTTTGGACTTTTGGACTTTTGGACTTTTGGACTTTTGGAGTTTTGGACTTTTGGACTTTTGGACTTTTGGACTTTTGGACTTTTGGACTTTTGGACTTTTGAACTTTTGAACTTTTGGACTTTTGGACTTTTGGACTTTTGGACTTTTGGACTTTTGGACTTTTGGACTGTTGGACTTTTGGACTTTTGAACTTTTGGACTGTTGGACTGTTGGACTTTTGTACTTTTGGGCTTTTGGACTTTTGGACTTTTGGACTTTCGGACTTTCGGACTTTCGGACTTTCGGACTTTGGACTTTTGGACTTTTGGACTTTTGGACTTTTGGACTTTTGGACTTTTGGACTTTTGGACTTTCGGACTTTTGTACTTTGGACTTTTGTACTTTTGTACTTTTGGACTTTTGGACTTTAGAACTTTTGGACTTGTGTGTGTGTCTGTGTGTGTGTGTCTCTGTGTGTGTGTGTGTGTGTGCGCGTGTGCGTGTGAGTGTGCGTGAGTGTGTGTGTGTGTGTGTGTGTGTGTGTGTGAGTGTGTAAGTGAGTGTGTGTGTGAGTGTGTGTGTGGGTGTGTGTGAGTGTGTGTGTGGGTGTGTGTGTGTGTGTTTGTTGCATGTATGTTTATGTGAGTTGATTTTTGTGTGTGTGTGTGTGTGTGAGTGTGTGTGTGGGTGTGTGTGTGTGTGTTGCATTGGTTGTAATCACTCAGTTACTGCCGTTTTAAATTCTCCGTATGTATGCATACCTACTTAGAAATTATATGAGTATATATAAAAAAGTTTTAATTAGATCGCAAAGAAAATGTCCAAAAGCCAAAGTACCTACTTGAAGCAAAGTCATTGATATACCTAATTAGAGATAATAGAAAAACCTCGCAGAACTTCAGAACAATTACCTAGTTTAACAGTATAATAAATTATTTAAAAATGAACTTTAACTTTAAATAATTATAATCGGTAATCGTAAAACAGTACTGTGTGAGTGTCAGACACTTACGATTACCGATTATAATTATTTAAAGTTAAAGTTCATTTTTAAATAATTTATTATACTATTAAACTAGGTAATTGTTGTCAAACTGATTATGATTAAACCTCTTTTCATAATCAATAAGCGAGTATATGCCAAAGACAAACAAGACTGAGAAAAAATAATTTAATGACAAGCAAGAATGACAGGTTCAAATTTTTATCATTGAAGAATTTTTCATGAAATTATTCTATATTCTAAAGGTAAATTAGTGTCGAAATGGCCGCATAAATCTAACTATGGTTCCTTAAAACGAATATGATCAGGATTGATATTTAAATGTAAGTAATTATGGAGAGTCGAGATCCAATCTGTTTGTTTACTACATTGTTTGAATCTGTTGAATTCCACTATATTTGAAGTGTGAGATACACGAACGTGGCCGAAGGTAGCCGAGAGTGTGATTCGTTTTCGTGACAGAATTTCTGGATTCGGTCTCCACGCAAGGCCCGCGATAGAAGCTATGCAATAGCTTAATAATAAATATTTTTAAGCTATTGCATAGCTTCTATCGCGGGCCTTGAGCGTGGAGACCGAATCCAGAAATTCTGTCACGAAAATAAATAACACTCTTGGCTACCTTCGGCCACGCTCGGCCACGTTCGTGTATCTCGCACTTAATATACCAACGTGTACACGTGAGCGTTTGCATAACGTGTACCTATGTATATGAAGTGAAGTAGGTTGAAGTGGGGTGGGCTGAGGTGTGTAGGGTGGGGTGAGGTGAAGTGGGGTGTGGTGAGGTGAATTGGTGTGAGGTGGGGTGGAGTGAGGTTAGGTGGAGTGGAATTTTGGCCTTTTGGACTTTTGGCCATTGGGACTTTTGGCCTTTTGGACTTTAGGACTTTTGGACTTTTGTACTTTTGGACTTTTGGCCTTTTGGGCTTTTGGACTTTTGGACTTTGGTTTTTTGGACTTTTGGACTTTGGACTTTTTACTTTGGACTTTTGGACTTTTGGCCTTTTTGGACTTTTGGACTTTTGGACTTTTGGACTTTGGACTTTGGTCTTTGGACTTTGGAATTTTGGACTTTTGATCCTGCTTTTTGTTGGCAAGTCCAAAAGTCCCAAAAGTCCCAAAAGTCCCAAAAGTCCCAAAAGTTCCAAAAGTCCCAAAAGTCCCAATAGCCCCAATAGTCCCAAAAGTCCCAAAAGTCCCAAAAGTCCCAAAAGAAGTCCCAAAAGTCGCAAAAGTCCCAAAGGTCCCAAAAGTCCCAAAAGTCCCAAAAGTCCCAAAAGCCCAAAAAGTCCCAAAAGTCCCAAAACGCCCAAAAGATCCAAAAGTCCCAAAAGTCCCAAAAGTCCCAAAAGTCCCAAAAGTCCCAAAAGTCCAAAGGTCCCAAAGATCCCAAAGATCCCAAAGATCCCAAAGGTCCCAAAGGTCCCAAAAGTCTCAAAAGTCCCAAAAGTCCCCCAAAAGTCCCAAAAGTCCAAAAGTCCCAAAAGTCCCAAAAGTCCCAAAAGTCCCAAAAGTCCCAAAGGTCCCTAAGTTCCCAAAAGTCTCAAAACTCCAAAAGTCCCAAAAGTCCCAAAAGTCCCGATAGCCCCAATAGTCCCAAAAGTCCCAAAAGTCCCAAAAGAAGTCCCAAAAGTCGCAAAAGTCTCAAAAGTCCCAAAAGTCCAAAAAGTCCCAAGAGACCCAAAAGACCCAAAAGACCCAAAAGTCCCAAAAGTCCCAAAGGTCCCAAAGGTCCCAAAGATCCCAAAGATCCCAAAGATCCCAAAGGTCCCAAAAGTCTCAAAAGTCCCAAAAGTCCCAAAAGTCCCAAAAGTCCCAAAAGTCCAAAAGTCCCAAAAGTCCCAAAGGTCCCTAAGGTCCCAAAAGTCTCAAAAGTCCAAAAGTTCAAAAGTCCAATCCAAAAGTCAAAAAGTCCAAAAGTCCAAAAGTCCAAAAGTCCAAAAGTCCAAAAGTCCAAAAGTCCATAAGTCCAAAAGTCCAAAAGTCCAAAAGTCCAAAAGTCCAAAAGTCCAAAAGTCCAAAAGTCCAAAAGTCCAAAAGTCCAAAAGTCCAAAAGTCCAAAAGTCCAAAAGTCCAAAAGTCCAAAAGTCCAAAAGTCCAAAAGTCCAAAAGTCCAAAAGTCCAAAAGTCCAAAAGTCCAAAAGTCCGAAAGTCCGAAAGTCCGAAAGTCCAAAAGTCCAAAAGTTCAACAGTCCAACACTCCAACAGTCCCACAGTCCCACAGTCCAACAGTCTAACAGTTCAAAAGCCCAAAAGTCCAAAAGTCCAAAAGTCCAAAAGTCCAAAAGTCCAAAAGTCCAACAGTCCATATGTCCAAAAGTCCAAAAGTCCAAAAGTCCAAAAGCCCAAATGTACACAGTCAAGTAGGTACTTGGTACTTTACTTTGTTGAACGTAGGCCTTAAAATCTTACTTCTTACTTCTTACTATCTTACTTCTTACTTCTTACTAATATTATAAATGCGAAAGTTTGTGAGTGTGGATGTTTGTTACTCTTTCACGCTCAAACCGCTGAACGGATCGGGCTGAAATTTGGTACAGAGATATATTATAGTCTGGAATAACACATAGGCTACCTTTTATCCCGGGAATAACTTCCCGCGGGAACAAATTTTACGCGGGCGAAGCTGCGGGCATCAGCTAGTATTCTTATATAGAAATAATTATACTAGCATAGTTGATAAAAAATGCTATGTAATAGCTTTACCGCGGCAGTCCCCGAGTGCCACACGTCTATTTTTATAAATATTTGTGGACATTTACACACAACATCATCTAGCCAAAACTAAGCTAACATAAGCTTGTGCTATGGGATCTAGACGACTGATAGACATACTTATATATTTTAAATATATATAGGTAGGTACATATAAAACATAGAAAACACCCAAACTCCGAAACAAACATTTGTGGATCTTACAAATATTTTAGCCGACCCAGGAATCAAACCCAATACCTCCAGCGCGGCAGGCGGTTACAGTATCCACTGCGCCACAGAGGTAGTCATAATAAATATAGCCTACTAGCCGATGAGCGTGGCTTCTCCCCCGTGGAATTTGGTATCCGTTCCCGCTTCCCGTGGGAACATATTTCCGGGATGAAAAGTAGCCTATGTGTTATTCCAGACTAAAAGCTATCTCTGTACCAAATTTCAGCCCGATCCGTTTAGCCGTTACAGCGTGATTGAGTAACAAACATCCAAATATCCAAACATCCAAATATCTTCACAAACTTTCACATCTATACATAATCATAATAAAATGATAGAGAAGTCAAAACTGTACATTGTAAATATTTAAAAAAAATACTCGGTAGGTGTTCTAAGTGAGATACCGAAACCGAAAATATAGTTACAAAAATTTTTGTCTGTTTGTCTGTTTGTTTTGCTTTGTACGGAAGGATCTCGAAAAGTACTCAATAGGTTTGGTTCAAATTTTGCACAAATATTACTTAGAGGTGTGGTCTTCAAATAGGCTTTATTTTATCACATAGGAATATTAGTAAGACATAAGTTTTACACACAGGCTACATATTATTACGCTACTAAGCCTAGAGGCACAAATTAGAGATAGTAAAGATGGAAACCCCGTGTATGTACTTTTTTTTTACACCTACCCTCTCCTACACTGATTTGTGCGCGAGTGGCGCACAAATCAGTATCGAAAAGTCTGTTGAGGAGCGCCTGACCTCGTGTCTGTGAATGAGTTGTCTATGTGTGCGTAGTGTCTGTGAATGAATGTCTATGTGTGCGTAGCCTCAGCGATTTAGTATGTAGGTTTCCATCTGTACTATCTCTAATTTGTGCTAGAGGCTTGACAGAAAAGAATTCAAATCCAAACCAAATTGGCATTATAACATAATTTTCACGCGTACGAAGTCGCGGGCAACAGCTAGTTAATAATGTCCTCGAATCAAACGAATATTATAAACAATTACATAGTTGCAGTAACCCTGAACTGTTGTGGAGTTGAGAGTGGGGAGTGTGTTAAAGCAACAATTATAATATTAATGGAGGGGAAGAGCCCTCCTTATATTATAATTGTTGCTTTTCGATGTTTCCTTCTCTTCGCCATGACTCCGTTCACCAGTCAGCAGGTGCGCGATATTTTGGATATGCTCGAAAATTATTTGAAATAATCTAAATTGAGCTAATACAAGCTTTTGCTATGAGATCTATACTGTATTTCAATAGCTTTGCGCAAAAATGTAAACTAACACATTTTCGTCTTATAGATCCATAGTTACTTGCAATTGAGTATTCACCCCGATTATATTCCAGTATCCAGGAGTCATACAGTGTTCTTACAATCATGTCGACACCATATAACTTCTTTACGATAGTTTATTTTCATTTAAAATACCTACTCAGGATAGTAAAAAAATCAATGATTTGTCATACTAAATTTTTCTACTCATCTGTTTTAGACAACGATTGTTAAAACATGACATGTTTACATTATTGTCAGATCGGGCAGGATTGAACTATACACACATATATTTCGGAATAAATAAAAAACACCCCTGTCGAAAAATCCATTGGCGGATCACACAATTATTTTCAACCAGCAAGGTTAACCTGGTTCCTCAGCACAACAGTTGCTTACACTTACCCAGGTGTGGCTGTCTTCAGCTTCAATGATCTCAAAAGAAAGTTCATCCTGTATTACCTACATGTTGTTAAGTAAAAACACCGCGGGGTTAACTGGGTAGGACGGCCCAGGTCCGGGGCTGTTGAGTCCACTCTGGGATGTCGGTATCTCAACGCATTCAATAAAAAAACTACTTAATGTTCTCTTTTTATACAAATGTACTCTGTATACCTACTACGTAAATCCTAAATTACCCCCTCTTCATATTTCACAGTCGTTAGAACAGCTACTTAATCCCTTTAACAATGCTGAAAACAAAACTCATTTTGTAACAATTAAAATGGTACGAGGACAAGATTCATGGTAGCCAGTTCAGCTCTTTTGTACCCTTGTTGAAAACAAGTACTTAGTGTTATAAATTAAAGCTGAGTCCGTTGGCATCATAGCTCTGTTCAACAGATGGAAAAATTCTTATACGGTTCTTATTTTGTTCGAAAGTCGATGGGGGAAGGGAAGTGGGGGAAGATGCAGAGGCAAAAACCAGGATCCACCGCAAGAACGCAGCTTGCGTATTTGCTCTGTCCCTCATTATCACGACATCTCCCTAGCATTTGGCAAGACGGGCGTACTTCATGGCTAGAAAAGTGGAAATCTGCGTTGGCTAGATTAATGGGCTGAAAAAGTGAGACATAACAGGTATTTCTTCTGCAGATGTTGTATGTTACCGGTCTGAGGTCGGCCCCGAGTTTCAAAAGTCGGTTGCTAGTTCCTGGATTAACATTGCTTGGAAGTAGAGGATCTTTAATAATCATTTTAGCTCGCCTTAAGACCACGCGAATTGGTGAGTCATGATACATTTCAAGTAATTATACATGCATACATACATATGGTCACGCCTTTATCCCCGAAGGGGTAGGCAGAGGCATATTATATGCCCACATTTCTCCTTTGTATAATTTGTCCCACGTAATAGGTGGTGAGCCGTATTACCGTGTTTAAATGGACAGGTGCAGGTTGTGACTGCCTGCCTGAAATAAAGCCTTCAACTTTGCTTAACGACTGCCATTTTACTGGCAACCGGGACCAACGGCTTAACGTGTCTTCCGAAGCACGGAAACGCTCAAATAAATGTCAAAAAGTGATCTCATGGATGGTCACCCATCCATGGACCGGCCATATTGAAAGTTGCTTTCTGCAGTGATCGTTTACAGAGTCCGCGGGGCCACGAGCGCTTCTCAGTAACCACTTCTCAATTATAACAAGAGCAATAATTATACGTATATAATATTTGATAACATTCATTTCAGTTTTACAATCCACACGGAACACTACTTTCTGCAACGGATTATTACGTCACAGTAGCAATAAATAGTTACATGTTGAAATATTGTTGAAAGTTAAACAATACTATAATGATCCTGTTTAAATACAACGGACATTTTAAAAAGCACTCGAAAGCAAACAGTTTCCTGAGTCAGTCGCAATTTATCACGTGATAATAGTTGTCTAGGTTTTATCTTCTTTCTATTTACGGCGGCCATTTTATAGGAATGAAACAGAAGTTTAAGTCAACAACGACATTTAGAAACGGAAAGTTCATATTCCCTATTTATTATGTCAATGTGCCCCTTGTGGCGACGGAAACGAGTAAAAAATGTCGCCACTCCAAATCATTCCAAGGATGGCGTAAGAGATGACTAAGGGAACACTTTCGCAAAACGATCCATAGTGTAGAGGAGGAAAACTCGAAATGAAACCTGGTTGTAAGTTAAATGGCAATCGTTATGTCAAGTTAAAGGCCTTAGGGGGCGGCTTGAAAAGTTTCGATTGTGGGCTGTCGCAACCTGTGCATGTACATTTTAATACGGCAATAGGTCCACATCTATTACGTGGGACATAAACTATAAGGTGAAATGCGGGCGTATACTATGCATTTGGCTACCCCTTTGGGGATAAAGGTGTGACTATACGTATCTTTGTTTTATGTGTTATATGTTTTACAACAATTTATTATATTGCTTTCGTTGCGATTTAAGAAAAAATGTAATGTATGAAATTCGACTTCCGATGTCTTTAACTAAAGAAATAATAAGTAAGTAGTGACATCAGGCCAAATATATTAGCATATTCGCGGACTAAGTCAAATAAAGTATACCTAGATTTTAGACTAGACCACTAGAGTAATAGAGTAAAGCAAGTACTTACTACCGTAACTGTTTGTACTTCTGAAATATTGTTGCACAATGTCATCTCTGTGAAACATCTCCCGGTTTTCCAGGAACTGTGTCTGGAGCAGCTGATTAACTGCATAAAGCTACGGCTATACTCTATATTATTTAAACTGGAGCATCCCCCCCCCCCTCCACCATCCCGTCCTCGCCAGAAGCTTGTGAGGGATCATTAATTAAAGGATTACTTATTACTTGGGTGTTTTGTATTTCAGAATATACTTTCGTTAGATAAAATATTTTAACATACAATCGTAACAAAAATAAGTGGAAGAGTGCTTGCTCGTCTTCGAACTTTTATATTGTGGTAGATGAAATATTGTGGCAGGAAATAAAACCACAGATTGGGAATCAGGAGCTTTAAATGCAACTGAAAACGCTCAGACGATGAAGACTTCGTTTTCTAAGGTGACAGACAAACGTACAGTTCTCGATCGAAAGGGGTTACCGTAGGTGGCGCTGTCAACCCTATAGCCCTGTTGACATGAACACGGACTGGCTTTGCCTACCCGCTGTTGTAGTTTTTCTAGCTGCCTAGCTTTTCAACTTGACTTAATCAACTGTCATGCTCATAACATACAAAATCAACTAGAACTTTGATCCATTCTTTTAAGACTCCGTAGGTTTTTAAAGGTAAAAACAGGATCCTATTGATGAGATGTCCGTCTGTCTGTCTGTCAGTAACGAGGCTGTATCTCACGAACCGTGATAGCTAGAGAGCTGAAATTTTCACAGATGATATTTCTTTTGTCGCTATTACAACAAACTAGCTGTTGCCCGCGACTTCGTACGCGTGAAAATTATGTTAAAATGCCAATTTGTTTGCTCTCTGTTTAGCCCCTAGCCCCTAGGATATGTAGCGTGATGTGATAATATACAGCCTATTTGAAGACCCTACCGCTAGTTATTATTTGTGCAAAATTTAATCAAATCTATTGAGTACTTATCGAGATCCTTCTGGACAAAGCAAAGCAAACAGATAAACACACAAAAAAAATCTAACTATATTTCGGCTTCGGTATTTTATTTACAGTATTTTTTTTTATATTTCCAATGTGCAGTTTTGACTTTTCTATCATGTTATGTGTAGATACTAAAATTAGAAAAACCGGCCAAGTGCGAGTTGGACTCGCCCATTAAGGGTTTCGTAGCAGCAAGTAACATAATATAAAAGTTCTTATAGTTCGTTGTAACTTTGATTGATATTGTAACACGTTCGCAGTGGTAGTGATTTTTCTAACCGAAAATTGCGGTTTATGACGTATTAGTGTAGTAGTAAGTGTCTCTTGCGCAAACTATTCAGTTTAGAAAAATATGATGTTAGTAATCTCCATAGAATTTTTGAATACCTATCTATAGCGGAGCCCGAGGGGGCGCAGGCCGAGCTCTAAACATTTCGATGTTTCCTTAATTAAGTACAATATCACACGTATAGGTTTCATGAAAAAAAAATTGAGTTTCAGTTCTGAGTATGGGGACCCCCAAAATTTACTGCTTTTTTTCTAGTTTTATATAAGAATCTTAATGCGGTTTACAGAATACGTCAAGTTACCAAGTTTCAATATCATAGGCCTTATAGTTTCGGAGAAAAGTGGCTGTGACACACGGACGGACAGACAGACGGACAGACAGACAGACAGACATGACGAATCTATAAGGGTTCCGTTTTTGTCATTTGACTACGAAACCCTAAAAAGGGGGATTGAAGGTGCTCCATTTAAAGAAACAAGTTTTTTTTGCCGTTTTGTGCTTTTTTTTCGTACGGAACGCTCTGTACACAAAGCATAAGCAGAGGCATCTTAAGCTTAACACCAGTTGCATGTAGTCCCACTTAATAGGTGAAGAGCTTTATAACCGTAGATATACGGACAAAGATGATAATAGCTAAGAATCATTTCAATCATAATCAGCTTACAAATAAAAAAATCCGCATTAGATTCATTTCCCCCACAAATAGATAGGTACACAACTGAAATTTATAACAACCCTCATTTCGTTTCGGGTTTATACAAAAGATTATTACAACACATAATTGCCGCCATTTTAAACACAATTCTAATAAAATATTCCCTAAAACATAGGTTTTATCGTACCCAATTATTTAATCACAGCCCTGAGTAGTTGACATATAGAGGGGGCGACACTGTCGCATTGGTGGCATACCATTCTTCGGCTCCATAGAGCAACGCGACCAGTACAAGGGGAAGAAACATAGCATGATTTTGCTTTGCTCTATACATATAATTATATCTGTGTGTCACATGCTGTGGAGGATAATAGTTTTCATAAACACCACTACAAAAGCAATGGGCTGTCACTGATATTTCTTAAACTTGAGGTAAAAATCCATCATGGATGCTATGCCGGACTCCTAGCGACTAAAATACCTCACGTAGCGCCTATGGTTGGGAGCCGGGGTAAGCCCTCGGAAGGATGTACTAGGACTCCCAACAGACATACGGCTACCACTGCGGCTTCGCCTAGGTGGTGGTTCGGGTGCTATCCCGCGTCTTTGGGGGTTTCGAGTGCGATCCCGTTTCTTTGGGCGTGCGTGAATCTCTCACGTCACGCTGCCGTCATGGGTTACGGGATACGCTTTGACAGAGGAGACAGTTTCAGCGGCGCCTCCCGTTCCGATAAAAGTCATACGTCGTGTTGCTCTATGGCCGGCTCACTCACAGGTATAATAATAATAATTAGCGAGCTAGGGTTGCGTGCTAATTGCGCGGTCTAATGGCCCACATACCGATGTACAGGGTCGTAGTCAGGTGAGAATTAATTATGATTATTATTCGGCGGGAATTCGCGCTGAACGCTTGTTTGGGTAATGAGATTTAAGGTGTTAGACTTGGCTACATGATACGACTCTGATTATGTTTTTACTCTGTGGTATATTTGTGTAACATTGGTGACTAAAGTCCAATTAATGAGAGAATGCTTTTCTCCTGAATCATTAAAAAACTTTACGTAGGAGGTTGTACCGCTCGCCACAGACAGGGTGTTCATTCTCACACGTTGCGTCCTAAGCGCTCGAGCACGGTAAGATCCGATAGAGGATTTCTTCCGCGTACGCTTAGGTTGTGGAATGATTTGCCTGCTCGGTTTTCCCAAACGCCTATAGTATGGGGTTCTTCAAAAGGGGACTCAGTAGGTTTTTACAGGGTCGGCAGTGCGATTGTGGTGCTTCTAGTGTTGCAAACGTCCATAGGCTGCGATGACCACCGATACATCTGGTGGGGCCGTATGCTTGTCTGCCACTCTAGTGGTATAAAAAAAGGCCTCTCCAAATTCACTTCACAACTCACGGTCCTGCGCCTTCCGCATCCAATCCCTGCCGCGATCTGTTACAGGACGTCGGTCCATCCAGCGGAGCGTCGTCTTACCCCCGTTGACTAAGTCGTCGTTGTCAAGCGATGTCAACCACTCTCGTCTTCTGAAGTTTAGCGCCATTTCAACATGATTCTTACTAATTTAAGTATATGCTTTACTCACACGGTGCTTTCTTAGTTAATCTTATTTGAAAGGTTTCTTTGAATGTCTCATAGTTCTTTTAGCATTATTTATTTTGTAGTGTCTTGTCTTACGGTGTCATGTAACTAAGGAATCATCTCAAAAAGTAAAATTTCTCATTCTACGTTTCAACTTTTGTAGGTACATAAATAAATCAACAGACACAGTATATATATGTTGTACAGTGTCAACAGTGTTCCAAATCCCATTTCATATAATTAGAAGAATTCTTATCAAGCATTCCTATAAGAATTATAAGCCTAAAACAATCCCCCAATCCCAACAAGACAATTCAATCCCCAACACACCCGTATTTCGTAGATATTAGAAGCCAGCACATGAGTCACATGACTCATCAGCTTTGCAAACCAAATCAACACATTACAAACGAAAGGTTGACCTATTTAGCTGTTTACACATCCGTGGCACTATGTGGCTAGTGACTGGCGGAGTGAAGGCTTTCGGGTGGAATCGACCTCTGGTATCGAGAGGTACGGAAACGGATTGATTTGATTACTTAATAGTAGAATAGATTTTAGTACTTACCTACTAAACAATGGGTGAATTTCATTTAAGGTAATGGTTGAAAAGTTGTGTTTTCCTTTCTTTATTAAACAGATACTAAGTGCTCTGTCTGTCTGTTACGCTTTCACGCCTAAACGGCTAGAGCGATTGAGATGAAATTTGGTATAGGGATAGTTCGAGGCCCTGGGAAGGACATATGCTACTTTTTAACCGACTGCACAAAAGGAGGGTTATGATTTTACACGATAACGACTTCTATGCGGTCGAAGCCGCGGGGAGCACAGCTAGTTATATTATATTCTTAGGCCTTATGATTACTCATAAAGTCCAAGAATTATTTTTTACTAGCGGACGTCACGCGGTTTTACACGCGTAGTTCCCGTTCCCGTGGGAATACGGGAATAAAATAGAGCCTATGTCACCCGGGGATATTGTAGCCTCCCAACGGTGAAAGAATTTTGCGGATCGGTTCAGTAGCTTCGGAGCCTATTTCATGCAAACCATCAAATATTTCCTCCTTAGTATAAATAATCCCGTACCAATCCGTCTGACCAACGTGGTAGATAGAGTATGGCTAAACAACCACCTATTATAATAAACTTGGGAAAGAGACGCAGTTAGGAAAAAGGAGTACAATGGCACTGCTTATTTCTATAAGAAATCTCTTCCAGCAGGCCTGGGAGAGGAGAACATAATATGAAATAATTCAGAGAGGTTAATCTTTATCCAGCAGGGGCTTCAGTCCTAAAGATTTTTATAATTTCCAATCTCACCTGAAAACGTTCTATGTTGAAGTATAAGTATTAATTACAGAATACGAGCACAGCTGCAACCGCCATGATCACAGATGCTCAGTGATTCCGTGATCATAGCGTAACAGTGTCGAAATATCGCAGATTCGGAAAAACAATAATACATAGTAAACACTATCCTGCAATAGTAGTAATTTGTACAGCATGACATTCGTATAGTAATGACCATGTCAATCTAAAATCTCTACATAACTCTATATTACCTATGTCAAAGAAAACTGTATTTAAAACATACGAAGATAAACGTAAACATTTCCTTTACTTTAGGTTTGTTTGTATTATAAGCTCTACACCATAGATTACTCAACCACCTCATATTGCGTCTACGTTTCCTATTCAAAAAGCTGAATAATAAGTAACGAAAATAACACTGAAATACACAAAAAAATCTATCATAAATTCTGCGCCACAATCTTGGGAAAGACAATAGCGATACAGCCTACGGGGGAAAATAATAAAGTATTGAAAACAGCGGGAAAATTCCAATCAATATCCTATATTCCCACGGGAATGTCCCTATCTCAAACAATACCGAATGCGTTCGTTCGCAAGAATTTTTATATATTTATTGAGAATTAGAAGTCAGACTGGTTGAATAAGTGAAAAAGAGCTCGAATTAGCTCCGCTTTCTCAGTGTTCTGTTCTACCACGTTAAGCAACTTACGCTATGGTTAACGCTACGATGGGTGACCATTGGTGGCATAATTGTTCAAATAGTATGCGAAGGTGTGTGTCTAATTTATTTGTTGGTAGAATAACTTAGATTCATTGAAATTAATTGAAATATTAGCCAATTAGGAGAGATCCGCTTTGTGCATACCTAGTAAGTACTGAAGTTTGAAACAAAGTAATGCACCCACCTTTATTACGAGCCCCAGATACTTCATCGAGGACTCGATGCCGATGCTGGTGCTCCTGTCTGTAGGCTGAACCCGGCAGGGGGCCCCTTCCAAGGTCCGTGAAAGCACAGAGTTCCAAATTTGTGAAGGGTGACTTCAAGACCCAGCCACCGTATTCGACCCACGACTTGAGTAACACCTGCCGTAGCCCTTAGGGCTTAGGCCTTAGGCCTCAGTAAGGGCTAAGACCTTACTTAAGCATCAAGGGCTAAGCATCAAAACAATATAAAGTATAGTATAGTATAGTGTAGTGTAGTGTAGTGTAGTGCAGTGCAGTGCAGTGCAGTGCAGTGCAGTGCAGTGCAGTGCAGTGCAGTGCAGTGCAGTGCAGTGTAGTGATGTATAGTATAGTATACAGTATTTTATAATTATAATATAGCTTGCCATACAGTAGTACAACCCAGTACTAATGTATGGCAAGCTATATTATAATTATAAAGTAAAGCTGAGTGTGAATGTATACCTAGTGCTCTATATTGTTATGCTAAAAAAACAAACAAACAGATACGAAGAAAAAAAATTGATTTGTACTCAAAGGTTATTTTTTAAACGTATCTTGAGTGTACCGTCACAGCTAGACAAACACACTGCAATTTTCTCAATTTATGCATCTTAAATCCAACCATTGAACACGCTCAAAAAATTCACCCCTGAATTTATTTTCAAATCAGGTTTGGTCATTTGTGCAAATTGGATTATTAAATAAAAGAGCTCTTTAAATTGAGGGCCTATTTATTATATTTTTGGACCTTTACATGTTTTGAATTTAATTTGACGTATGTATATATTTCATCCCTAAGCGCAAACGATTAGCAGGGTCGGACTTAGGGGTTGGACGTAAAGTATTTTATTCTATTAAAAATTATTAATACTTTAAGATATATGTTATCCAACAACGCCATGGAGCCATAATTAAACTAACAGTAACTGGTGTTGTAGGGTCCAGCAATCTAAATAATTATATTTAATAAGTATACTTTTACATACATTTATTATTTATTTATTTATTCGGAGGCACATACATACTACATTAAGTATTATACAGATAATAATGTGTGTGTCTCATTCCTCGAAATAAGATTGGTAAATTACAGAAATATTTGTCTCATTGATCCAGTCAGGCTACTCTACTAAAGCATAACCAAAACAGTCACATTATTTTTGCCCTTTAGCAATCTAAATAGCAGGCTACTTAGCCTTTACGTAGGCGTTAGTACATATTCGACATTTTCACATTTTATACATTGAAAATCGTTTCACCGTGTGGACACGGGAGCCCCGCATGATGACAGGAAAGAGTACAAAATGTCGTCACCCCGAAGGTGTCGTAAGAGACGACTAAGGGAACACTTTCGCAAAACGATCCATTGCGTAGAGAAGGAAAATGAAACCCGGTTGTCAGTAAAATGACAATCGCCAAGTCAAGTTGAAGACCTTATAGGCGGCTTGCGCATATCCATTTCAAGACGGCAATAGGCTCACCCCCTATTACGTGGGAAATTAAACTATCACATGAAATGTGGGCGTATACTATACCACTGCCACCCCTTTCGGTATAAAGGCGAGAATATTTGAATGAATGAATGAAAAAATCGTGACCAACTCTAATACTACACTTCCGATGGCTTGTGCGTGATGTCTTGGAAAACAAAATGTCCTGTCTTTCATAATTGTGTAATGTTCTGAATAAGGAAGATAGTTGGATAGGTTGAACATAGTGTTTTAAGAAAGAAGGGTATATTTAAGCCCTTGTCTCTAGAACTCGGGGTGAATTAGAAGCGCCTAAAACTTTATTTTTTGAATTGGGAAGTGACTTTATTCTTGGAATAAAGTGCGTTATTTTTTAAATAGCTTAAGAACGGCTGGACCTTTTTCGCTATTTATTTTTTTCTTGTGTAGCCAGCACAAGGTTTGTATCCATAAAAAAATTATGGAAAAAAGGGTAAGCTTGATATGGCAGAACTTAGTTCGCCGGGTCAGCTTGATATGGCGAAACAAAGTTTGCCGGTAGTAGCAATAGTTTCTTATAAAACATTTTGAAATGGAAACTGGAAATGGAATATAACAGTTTTTTTTGTTGGAAGTCGATACTCGATTGTAAATCTAAAGAAAACCGGTAGTTTTAGACGTAAAATAACTTTACTGCTGGTTCTTACAGAAAATAATAGAAAATTTTACACCTAATTGATGAAAATAAAAAAAAATTGGATTCATTAACAATCGATGGTCCCAACCTTTCAGTGCGCCGTAAGATTGTCAGCTTGAATGCAATGGGCCCCTTCCAAGATCATCTGGGCCCAAGTAACCTGCAAATACTGCACCTTCTGGCTAAATGGCGAAGAAAAGTAAAATTCGAAACAAAACCTTCGACCAACTCGTCTGGATATGATGATACAGTATAGATAATCCACTCACAAAATTAAATTGGTGTAAGCCTACGTCCAGCCGTGGACTTCGATAAGCTGATTTGATTGAATTTGAACTGCACACTGACTACATTTTTATACTAACTTGATTTATTTATTTATTTATTGTATACTTTATTGTACGCCAAGATAGTATTACAATTTGAAATTTGATACAAAATAGCACTACAATGGGCGGCCTTATCGCTAAAAGCAATTTCTGCCAGGCAACCTTTGGATGGACATATTTGGTAGGATCGAAACTGATAGTTGTTGGCGTTAAATTTACATAAACAATAAATTATCTTATACATTACATACATAGAAAACTAGAGAAAGCAATAAACTAAATAGTAGGCACATACATATACATACCAATAAATACACGAAAATATATACAAACAAACATCCATACACACTAATATTATAAAGTAGGTATATGCGAACAGGAAAATTTTAATTATTACTTGTTTAAGTAATAATTCTTAACACTATTTTTTAAAATTTGCAGTGTCTCCGCGCGTCTAGTTTCTACGGGTAGTGCATTCCACAAGCGAACTGCTGTAACACTAAAAGAATGGTCAAAAAAGTTCGTGGAGTGCGGTGGCATTTTTAATTTCAAGTTTTCTGATGATCTCAAACATCTGTCATGCGTATCATGAAGAAACCTAAAACGTTCTTTTAAGTAGGAAGGTGTAGATGGGTTAAACAATATATTATATAATAAGAATAAAATATGAGTATTCCTGCGAAGTCGTATAGGTAACCACTTGAGCTGTGTTCGAAACTGTGAAACGTGATCATATTTGCGCAAACCAAATATAAATCGTATGCAAATATTTTGGAGACGCTCAAGTTTCTCAAGTTGGTCCTCGGCAAGATCTAAGTAACTGACATCTGCATAATCAAGGATTGGAAGAAGCAAGGAGTTTGCAAGCGCAATTTTTGTGGCTGTAAGAAGGAAACGCTGCAGTCTCCTAATTGTTCCTGCGGATGCAAAAATCTTTCTACTTAACTCCTGGACATGTGGTCCCCACGATAAACTTGAGTCCAGAATTATTCCCAGATTTTTAACTTTTTCACTGACAGGAATAGTAGTCCCATCAAAAACAAACTGCGGAATCTGCGACCAATCTATTTTACTTCTTGTTCTAGAGCTTCCTAATATGATGATTTGTGTTTTTGTTGGATTTACTTTTAATCCGTGTGATCTACTCCATGAAGATATAGTAGACAAATCACCATTGACGACATCCACCCTCTCCGATAACCCGTCCAGGGGTGCCTGTGTGTAGATTTGGAGATCGTCTGCGTAAAGGTGGCAGGAAGAATTCAATTTATTTGAGATGGAATTTATAAAAATTGCAAAGAGGAGGGGAGAGAGCACGCCACCCTGGGGTACACCGACATTGATATTGCACCAACTAGAAACGTGTTCTTCAACACGTATGCATTGTCGGCGGCCACACAGGTAACTACGAAACCACTCTATTACCGTAGGAGATATGTTAATTGAGCAGAGTATTGACAATAAAATATCGAAATCAACTATGTTGAATGCGTTACTGAAATCCAGTAAACATAGAACTGTTAACTTTCCGTTTTCCATTCCATGTCTAATGTCATCCGTAATGTTCACCAAAGCTGTGGCTGTACTGTGTCCGGGCCGAAACCCTGACTGGAAAGGATTAAGGAGATTATTTTTGCGGATAAATGAACTAAATTGACTGTGAACAAGGCGCTCGAGTACTTTAGAAAGGAATGGTAGGATGGATATTGGACGATAGTCTGTTAGCAACTGAGGATTTGATTTTTTCGGCAAAGGAGTTACTAAGGCATCTTTCCATGAGGTTGGAAAAATACCAGATGTCAAGGAATAATTAAGGATGTAGCAAATTATGGGTAGGATTTCATCAAGGATGGGAAGGATCATGTTCCGGCCCATGCAGTCGCTACCAACAGCCTTGGATGTAATCGCCATTATACTCTTCTTAACATCACTAGCGGTAAATAGGTCGAAAACAAAAGGTGAATGGTTGGGGGTCGGAATCGTTGAAAGATAGTGAATAGTATTTGCCTTCATAGTCCTATCAAAGTTGGACATGGCAGTGAAATGTTGATTGAGAACCTCAATATTCAAATCTTTAGGATTCAATTCTTGTTGTGATTTCCCAACCCCCATTGTTCTCAAAAATTTCCAGACCTTTGATGGGTCACTATTTTGAACTGAATTATGAATATACTGGCGTTGTGCATTCCTACACGCCCTCCCGCAGCGATTCCGAGCCGAAACGTATTTGTCGAGGTTTGCATCAGTGGGATTAATTTTGTAACGATATTTGGCAGCAGCTTTCTTCGAAATTAATGTTTTGATCTCACTGGTTAGCCACGGAGTCGGAGGGTGCCTCATTTTAATTGCCCGGACAGGAGCATGTTTATCATAAAGTAGGATGACATTCGACGTAAAAATATCAACTTGTTCGTCTACAGATCCCGACGTAACTAATGATGTCCAGTCAATGTTACTAGCATCCTCACGCAAGCCATCAAGATACATGCCACAAAAATTACGCTGTAGAAGGATTTTAGGCTTGGCCTTAGGAGGACGGATATTGTAAGACAGATAGAGTAGGTCATGATATGAGAACTGGTCAGCCGGGTATTGCCCGTGCTTGATGACTTGATCAGGAGAAGGGACCATAATGAGATCAATAAGTGTAGGTTTACAATTTGGAAAGTGGTGAGTTACATCTGTGGGAAGAATGGAAAGGTTACAAGATGTTGTAATATTGAGAAGAGAGGAGGTACGGGAATCATTCTTGAGCAAACATGTATTCAAATCCCCCATGATTATGTAATGACTGTAAGAAGGTATGAGATTCACTAAAAGTGATTCGAAGGAGGAGAAATAATTAATATACATTGAGGTACAGTAATAAACGCCGAGAAGGAGTTTGGTATGATTGAGTTCAACTTTCAGAAACAAGTGCTCACCGGCATTAGGAGGCGGTGGTTGTTGTGACATACTTATGATAGCATTATGGTATATAGGATCGAAGAAATATGGCAACACCACCAGCACGAGTCTTATTATCTAACCGATCATTTTTGATATCAGTCCGGTCGTTTCTGATGAGCTGAAACCCAGGAATGGAATATGTAGTGGAAGAATGACTAGTTTTTAGCCAGGATTCAGAAACAAGGATAGCATGAATATTCTTACAGTCAAAAGTTGCCAGCATTTCAGGATGATGAGCAGGAATACTTTGGGCATTGATGTGAACAACATTGAAATGCCGAGGAACATCAGAAAACTGAGATTTGAGACTTTTTGACAGCGAGAACGGAACACTGACGATTGACGAAGATGACATTTTCTAAGATAAATTCAATATGTATATAGTATATATAAAATATATAGGTATGTACATACACCTATCGACAATTCAATTTAATAATACAAAATATATATGTAATATACATATATTATTTTCTTTTACTATTTTTTTTTTTTATAAACCACCTGCCAGTTGCCTCAGCATGAGAGAAGATATATTACTTATAATATAATACAACCAATTTTGCAACAACTTAATATAGGTACATAGTAACATTTAAAGCAATTTAAAAGATCCGGGTATGTTTTCGAAAGAGTTATGTTATATTAGTAAACTAACATACTTATATTAATTATTATATTATTAAAAATAAAACTATTATACTTATATTAATAACACAAAAAATATTTATACAAATAAAAAGAATAAAATAGCGGCGTTTTCCCTGAAAGAAAACGCATATTAAAATACTTACCTAATTCGAAGCTTATATAATGAGATAGGCATATCCGTTACCCGTAGGCTTATCTTACTCATGTTTGATGACGTATTTCCGTCGACTCACCAGCAGATGGCGCCACCTGTGAACTTATAAAAGAACATGGCGTCCACTTTGTCCTCATTGGCTTTTATTCACCAGGCAGATTTAAAAAGTAAGCTTCGAATTAGGTAAGTATTTTAATATGCGTTTTCTTTCAGGGAAAACGCCGCTATTAAAAGTACTTGACCGTAATTCGAAGCTTATATAATGAGAAATGTTTGTTTTCGCCTGGTGAGTGACGGAAACGCCAATGTGATTCTAATTTATTTTTAGGAAAATAATATTATACAATGTTGTATGTATGGTATCTAGATTTATAATCTTTACCATCTTGAACAACTTCATATGTAATCTTAAACAGACTAAATAAGGAATCTTATTTAAGGAGTAGTAAGTATTCCATCTATTGACAGGATTAAATAATTGCGAATTATTATACTTGATTGGTGGTAGTAGCTGACATTATTACTCGACGATAAAAAATTTTGAAATCCATCGTCAATTACCTCGTGTTAAGGATTATTTTGATCTTACCACCACCACCAATTCTTAGAAGCTGCTGTTGACCGGGTAGTGCCGGGGCTAGAATAGTTGGAGAACCTCTAACACTCATAAAAAAACTATTAGACTGTGTAGTCTCATATCGGATACTCTGATATCCTAATTTCTATCTAGAATAAAGGATTCAATTGATTAGTCGTAGGTGTTATCTTTGTTTACAATAGTTTTCCAACCAGATTGTCTGAAATGAAAATGATCAGTTTCGGACTCTTGATTCGGGCCTAAAAGTAGTACCTATGACGTGAGTTAATACAATCGAGCAAAGTTAGATCGTGGTTGCGGCGACCTAAGCATAAAATCACTATGACGAGAAACCTGAAAAATGTTCTCTTTGTATCAATACTTGGTAATATTGAACTAAGTCATCAATCCCAATATCAATGAATATGTGACTTAACTTTCTTAACATTTTTTAAAGAAATCGACCAAGATAATATGTTTAACCAAAACATGCGAACTATGTAAAGTTGACTAACGGTTTCTATATTATCAAGAACAGCAACAACAGATTTATGTAACAGAATCGTATTATATAATAACCATGAATAAAATGCAAGTCGGTTAAAACTGTAAAATTTATAAGTATCTTGAAAGGTAGGTCTCAAGGAGCTCAATAGTAGAAGTTTTTGATTTAATACATACATACATATACTCACGCCTTTATCCCCGAAGGGGTAGGCAGAGGCCTATACCGGCCCACATTTCACCGTGTACAATTCGGTCCCACGTGACAGGTGGTGAGCCCATCGCCGTGTTGAAATGGACCGCTGCCGTCAGAGCCTCGTCCGTTGTTCAGCAGGTGCACGAGCTTGCACGTGAGGTTGACTTGGGCCCGATGGTGTATCTGTTATTTACCTCTTCGCCCCCCCCCCCCCCCACATTTCCACAGATTCTCTATGTGAGGTGGTGGGAGACCTGTCGAGGTGTTTAATAGAAGGAAAGAAATAATGTTTATTAGGTTCTTTTGCAGGTTCTGCAGAACGAATGGAGCTTACAGAGCTCTCGCTTTGAGATCTGCCCTCTATTATTACCTTGTGCCATCGCGACACCACAAACACTCCTGTTGACCGATTAAGGTGTGACAGCATCTTGGGTATTAAAAATGGTGGTGAAAGTAATATCTACACATTACAAACAGGCCTATCATGGGCAATCTTGCCTTAGTGGTGTTTGAAGCAGGATGCTCCCAAAAAATACCCGGAGGAGCTGATACATATGGTATCGGCTCGGAATGCAGTGTATGGTGAAGTCAATTTGAGATGTCGGACCATTACATGCAAGCTGACGAGTTAAGTTCGTCAAGGCAATTGATTTGGTCTCGTCCCTCTGGGGGGATGGACTATAACTGCTTTGAAAGAGTACAGACTGTAACACAGTACCGGTATATGATTTCGAATCATGTGTAAGATTATCAACATCTCTATTGATGCAGTGCAATCTTTGTTATTCTAGGCCCTCGAGCCTGTTAGAGAAATGTTTTCTAGCTGGGCTCCCAAGCGAAATCTGACGCGTCCGTGGTAAGAAAGCATCTCGGATGGAAAGCTTGTAAAATTGTCGAGAACCGGTAATTGCGGACCCACTATTGGAGTTCCACTTGTACCACTCCGTGCACTACTATTTTCTTCAGTGGGTTGTCGGTTAGGGGATTGACCGAATGTGACGCTGAGGTAAAGCTACCTCTAGGCACTGCGAAAGTGGTAAAAATTCAAAAGACCCACCAAGTTTGAATTTTCTTTAAAAGAACTAAGTTTCTTTGATTTGGAATGAAATAAATCTTCCTTTTATGTCTAATATCTTTTCTTTTGGAATTGGACTTTCAGGTAGTTCTATGTCTATCGCATAACGATATGAGAGGTTTCTTTGGGAACCTATTATTGTTTTCTCCCAATTGTCTAACCATCCCTGGGTTTGAAGAGTTTTCAAGGCTATTTGTACGTGTTTGTGAAGAGTAACAGGATTTTGATGCGCAAAATGAGATTTTGTGTAGGTAGACGAGTATTTGAATACTCTTATTCTATAGAAATCGAGGCACCCAGATGGTGAGAAACGAAAATGTTTTGGGTGCGGCTTACCCGAGCGGAAGACAAGAATGTGCTCTGAGAAAGAATAATGTACACTACGTCAGCTTTATCATGAAAATAAGCTTGACTGAGATGTATTTTGCACATCCAATCTCGTGGTTGGAGGAAATCTGGTAAACGGAACATGCTGAAAGATAGAATTATTCTGGCTTCACAAAGGCGTACAATGTCCTAAAACTGAATTCTGGGCGGATGACCCATCGCTATTTGAAGTTAGGAAAAGTGGAGAAACCAAACTTGGTGACAAAGGAACTAGTTTTAGAGTGCCTTGAGCATTCATCTTTTGAACCATTGCACAATGTGGTCATTTCAGTTAAAAAGGAAACCTGTATGGATTCTTAAGTATTTAAAGCAAATAGTATTCCACCTTAGTCAAGTTTTCCATAGCATTTTAACATAAAGTGAAAATTTACAACTTTGTCAGGACGGGACTTAACAGAGTTCGGTGTAAATTTAAATGTGGGAAGGTTATCAGTTTTGAGCAGGATTCGAACCTGCGTCCTCTCGAATACCGTGCAGGACGGATTGGAGTTTCTGGATAAAGGGAATGCGGTACCTTTTTATAAATTTAAAACGTTTTGGTACTCTCGTTCCTTACCAACGTATTTTGTACAGAGTTAACTGACCGACATAGAATGACAGGGTCATATCATTTAACGTTTCCTTTGCTGGTGTGGGCAGAGGATGTTAGACCTCTCCTCGTCTCTTTGAGAGCCTCGAGCTCGGAAATTTCGTAATTGAAGGGACATCCTTGCATGGTTACTTAGTATGTTATCGTACGCCTGGTTACTATCGTATATTACAATTATTATAGATACACAATATTGTACATACCCCTCGAGGGTGGTTACTGGTTAGTGTTTCCTTTGCTGGTATGGGCAGGGGATGTTAAACTTCTCAGTCTCTTTGAGAGCCTAAAGCTCAGAAATTTCTTAATTGAAGGGACATTTACTGTCGTATGCCCAATTATTATGGATATTGTACACACCCCTCGAGAGTGGTAACTGTAATACAGGCCTAAAAAGGCTCTTGGTACAATGGAATCTGGACTCTATTCGATGGAGATCGGATCTTGACGCCTGATCCTTTCGAAGGCTGGCGTAATGATTTGGATGAACTTTTTTCGGGGTCATCCTTTTTGGAGATCGAAGACCAAAATGCATGCCTTCCCGAGTGCCGTTGAAAAGGCTTCAGCCTCGAAAATGTATGTGTTTGAAGAAGATATTTTATCAAGGTTCATTTTTAAGAATTGGGTCTTTGACAATTCTGAGAATAATATATAAAATCAGATCTATGGCCTCAAGCCATTTGTAATAAATTGATAAAAGATTTATGGAAATCCTATTATTAAAGTAGGTCTTCAATTTTGTCATAAATATTTTCGAAGAAACTTAAGTTTTTCAAAAGATTCTCTTTGTTTAAAAATACAAAAGGTTTTGGCAGCAAAAGCCTTTTGGCAGAAAGAACCTTGTCAGCTTTTTCAAAATGTAGCAGGGATTCGAATTGTCGGATCTCCCCGTTTTTGTTTAGGTTGACGAACCCAGGACTATGATTTTACAATAGTGGGTATCAGCATATTATCTTATCAAGGCAATTTGTCGCCAAAACGTGTCTATCAACCTCTTAGGTTATACTGTGTCTTAGGATCTTGGGTAACCGAAATCTCTTTTAATGCTGTCCCTATATAAAATACGAAGCAAGGATGATTGTTTCTATCATCCTCGTAATTTAACCTCTGATCTGTGAAGAAATTTACACTTGGTCAGGACCAGTGTTAGGTAATAAGAAATAACTCACCTATTTCCATCATCCTTATCTGGTTTAGTGGAAGTCGGCTTCTTTTACTCCACTTACGACAATGCACGTGGTGTCGCGATCGCCCTTATTTGAAGTTCGAGCTAAATGAGCTGGAACTGTAGCTATTTGACGTACCTAATACAGTAACTGGAGCTCAGAGCGCGCTTCTGAAATACTCCACTTGGAATTAGCTCATTTTCTAAGGATGGAGGATTCATTTCTATCAAGAAACCAAACTAAAAGAAATAGTATTATGTTAGGTACCTAAAATTTAAGTACTACTTTCATGGTGAACATTTAGTTATTACTTTGACATACTCGTACGTATTCAGAAACTTGGAATGATTACGATTTTACCCATAATAGGCCATATTTATACATGTATAGGAACATCTAGTAATTAATGTGCCTTTATGTGGGTCGGTATAAAAATATTTTGAAAATATTTTCTATATTCGGCGGTACTTACGCTGTACATACACGAAGCAAATAATATCTAAAAAAAAAAGTATTAGTACCTATGAATACAATCTATAAAATCAGTTTGATATTAGCTGTAACTAAAGATATTAAATAAAAGAAACTGCAACCTCGAAAGGTTTACGTGCTATTTTAAAATAATAGGGTATTTCACGTTATGACGTATCACACTCATATGTGATCGTAAAAATATGAAGTAAAAACATACCTGAGACTTAAACGAACGGTTAAACCGTTAAATATGTCTGTAGGTTCACTTACTTCAATCACAAGTCACTTGTTTTAGATTCACTGTATATTCAAACGAACGGCAAAGCCGTTAAATAATTATTTCTGTAAATTCACTAACTTCATCCCAAGTCACTTTTTATAACTTTACTAGGTATATAACTAGTAACTAGAAAAAATAAATGCACTAGCAGGTGTTCCTGCTATAACCTTTTGCTACGGGAATCAAAACGCCAATGAGGACAAAGTGGACGCCATGTTCTTTTATAAGTTCACAGGTGGCGCCATCTGCTGGTGAGTCGACGGAAATACGTCATCAAACATGAGTAAGATAAGCCTACGGGTAACGGATATGCCTATCTCATTATATAAGCTTCGAATTACGGTCAAGTACTTTTAATAAACGATTAAACAAAACAAACTTTCTTATTACGACGCGACGCGACACCAGTGCAGTAGGTACAATGCGTCTTTTATGATAAAGTGCCAAACCAGGTTTATATATCATACAAATATTTTGTTACGGCAACACGTCTATCTAGGCCAAAAGAAGCTACAGTAAGAAGATAGCGTCCGCGGCTTCACCTATGTGAAATTTTGTTCCCTTTCCCGCTTCCCACGGAAACTTATTCCCGGGATAAGAAAGTAGTCTTTGTGTTATTCCAGACTATAATTTGCTTTAATGTATAGCTTAGCGGTCCAAAACGATTTGAATACCAAGTGATTGAATTTATTAAGGCCGCGTGGGTCAGATTTTGAGTTTTTTGAAACAATCCTAGTCAAAAAGTAAAGGGTTTTTAAATCTGAAAAATATATATATATATAATAGTTAAGGATATAAGCTAAACATATTCCGAGCCCGTTACACGATCCAATAAATTTCACTAGATAGAAAAAAAAACCCAAAGTTGACTCTCTCAGAAAAGTTTTTTCAATACTGTGGCTAAACTATTAACATTTTATATATTTTTTTTGCACTCAATTAAAGGTATTAAGTTTTTATACACATTTTCCGAGCGTTTTTCTATAAACAACTATTTACATAGTTATCATGTACGAATATCTACCAAACGCAATAGAATTGCGCCGCTGACGGCCGATCAGTCTCGCCCTGGCGCTTGTGGAGGCAGGACCTGTGTCAGTTTTTTTCGCAACTATTTCGTAATTATTATGCCAAATTACGTTGAAATCGCGCCACAGTATAAAAATATCAGTAATGGGCAAAATGTAATTAGATTAACCGTTACAAATACATACGCGACTCATGGTAAAAATGTGGTGATCTTTTACTTTTTAAGTGTTTTCACGACATGGTAACTAGCTACCTAATGCATTAAAATGTCTACGAATTACATGATAATTTCGCAATCCAACATGGCGGCCACGCCGTAATCACAAAATTTCATGATGGGTATCGTTTAAGGGGTTTTTTGGTATGCTGAGTACGAAGTACGTGATAATTTTGCAATCCAATATGGCCGCCGCGCCGTAATCACAAAATTTCATGATGGGTATCGTTTAAGGGGTTTTTTGGTATGCTGAGTACGAATCACGTGATAATTTTGCAATCGAATACAGCCGCCGCACCGTAATCACAAAATTTCATGATGGGTATCGTTTAAGGGGTTTTTTGGTATGCTGAATACGAATCGCGTACTAATTTTGCAATACAAGATGGCCGCCGCGCCGTAATCACAAAATTTCATGATGGGTATCGTTTAAGGGGTTTTTTGGTATGCTGAGTACGAAGTACGTGATAATTTTGCAATCCAATATGGCCGCAGCGCCGTAATCACAAAATTTCATGATGGGTATCGTTTAAGGGGTTTTTTGGTATGCTGAGTACGAATCACGTGATAATTTTGCAATCGAATATAGCCGCCGCGCCGTAATCACAAAATTTCATGATGGGTATCGTTTAAGGGGTTTTTTGGTATGCTGAGTACGAATCGCATACTAATTTTGCAATACAAGATGGCCGCCGCGCCGTAATCATAAAATTTCATGATGGGTATCGTTTAAGGGGTTTTTTGGTATGCTGAGTACGAATCACGTGATAATTTTGCAATCCAATATGGCCGCCGTGCCATAATCACAAAGTTTCATGATGGGTATCGTTTAAGGGGTTTTTTGGTATGCAGAGTACGAATCACGTGATAATTTTGCAATCCAATATGCCCGCCGCGCCGTAATCACAAAATTTTATGATTGGTATCGTAAATGGTAGTATCGTAAGTATGGTAGTATCGCAAATCATACGTAGCAGACTGTATGGGTATCGTTTAAGGGGTTTTTTGGTATGCAGAGTACGAATCACGTGATAATTTTGCAATCCAATATGCCCGCCGCGCCGTAATCACAAAATTTTATGATTGGTATCGTAAATGGTAGTATCGTAAGTATGGTAGTATCGTAAATCATACGTAGCAGACTGTAGTGTAAAAGAGATAGAGACACATGTTCCATTCTTCGTTCTAACATTTGTGTGTGGTTGGATTGCATGGAACGACACAGACTAAAAAAACTTGTTCGGTTTACTGTGAGTTAGTTAACCGCGTGCCAATTTGCAACTGTGCAAGACGTGGTCAGAGTTAAGAAGTTATTTATTTAACTCAGAGCTTACTAACTCTATATTTATATATTTAACTCGACTCTCCGCGCAAGTGGGCCTAAATAGCTTAGGCGGCCTAATTGAATTCCAAAATGATCATGTTATTCGTACTCAGCATTCGAAAAAACCCATTAAACGACATTCATTACGAAATTATGTGATTACGGCGCGGTGGCCATTTTGGATTGCAAAATTATCATGTGATTCGTCCTCAGCATACCAAAAAACCCCTTAAACGATAACCATCATGAATTTTTGTGATTACACCGCGGCCGCCATTTTGGATTGCAAAATTATCACGTGATTCGTACTCAGCATACCAAGAAACCCCTTAAACGATACCCATCATGACATTTTGTGATTACGGCGCGGCGTCCATATTGGATTGCAAAATTAGTACGTGATTCGTACTCAGCATACCAAAAATCCCTTTAAACGACACCCATCATGAAATTTTGTGATTTCACCGCGGCGGCCATTTTGGATTGCACAATGATCCCGTGATTCATACTTAGCATACCAACTTTAGAAAACTTTAGAAATTTTTATGACCAGCTATTATGTAATTTACATTTTTTACGCAACTGTAGCAAACGTACGCAACGGAAACTCTCAAATGAAATTAAATATCCTAGTTGTCGAAAAATGTTTCGTTGCTGCTAAGCTCTTATTCGCCTTAGCGTGATGTTATATATTTTGGTATTTTTCAAAAATGGACATTCTGTTAAGAAACTCTTGAAATTCAACTAGCAGTCTCTTAGACTCTAGAGTTAGAACAACTAAACAAACAAACAAACTCTTTAGCTTAAAAATAATAGTATAATATACATAATTTATTTACGATTAACTCATTTATTTTTATTTACGAAACTAATAAATCACTACACTTAATAAAGTTAGATGCATTTACTACGTCAAACAAAGTTAGCATGCTGTTTCTTTCTACTATACTGTATACTGTGGCATGAGAGTTGACTGCCGCTGCCGGCGCGCGGTGTGTCTTGCGCCCGGGGCGAGGGGAGCGCCAAATGCCTACTTGTGCGGGTTAACCGCCCCTTAAAGGTATAGTCACTAAGGCTGAAGCCGCACTTGTGGTTACCGCGGCGGTTTCTGACTAATTCTGACCTCAAACCATTGACTTGATTTCATTGAATTTGACAGTTTGAAGTAAGAATTTGACATTTTGAGGTTAGAAAACGCCGCGGTAAACCGCAAATGCGGCCTCAAGCTAATCAGCATAATAATTCTTTTTTTATATCAAGCTCGCTAAATTGACATCACCAGCCTAATGAAAAGCAATAACCACATTGCAGGCCCCTCTCACAGTCCGTACGACTTTTGACAGTAGTCCTCAAGTTGGCGGCCCTGTGATGTGCCTCTTCACGCTCCGATTGAAGAACCCGGGATTGTAAGATTACACGAGCGCGGGCAGGTCGCTCCAAGCTTTTATAGTTCGACAATGGAACGATCTTTGAGTCGCTCAGTATCAAAATAAGTATAATCAAAAAACTGATGTTGACATACCTACATTTTGCCTTTTCCCCCGAAGGGGTGAAAGAAAGAAAGAAAGAAAGAAAGAAAGAAAGAAAGAAAAAGAAATTTATTTCACATAGGCATTTACAGATGCTCTTGTAAAACGTCCAGAATATTAATCAAAATCTACCACCAGTTCACAACGCGACCCATCTGAGAAGAACTGGCAAGAAACTCAGCGGGTTATTCTTTTTAGAGCTCTATTTACAAAATGAATCTAAAAACTATGCATTTTAACAATTTTTTGAGAATCCAGTAGAGCAGGTCATTTCCAGGCTTCTCCATCCAACAAATAATCACCAATTGTATAGTAGCCCCTGCAGTACAATTTACTTTTTACAACCTTTTTAAATTTATTAAGGGACATACTTTTAATTTCGTCTGGTAGCCTGTTGTAAAAGCGTATACAGTTAACCATGAAAGAATTGCTGATTTTGTGCAATCTGCTATGATAAACAGCAAGGTTACTTTTATTTCTAGTGTTGACATTGTGTCTATCACTTAACTTAGCGAAACTATGTAAATTTCTTTGTACGTACATAAGATTCTCAAAAATGTATTGTGATGCTACTGTAAGAATTTTATTTAACCTCTTTGAATTTCTCGCGCAGAGAGACCCTTGGACCTAATCTGTATATAGCTCTTATGGCCTGCTTTTGTAAAATAAAATTTTTATCTATATCTGCAGCATTGCCCCACAGTAGAATACCGTAAGACATTATGCTATGAAAGTAACTGAAATAGACTATTCTAGCCGTATCTACATCCGTCAAGTGCCTTATCTTTTGTACAGCAAATGCTGCTGAACTTAATCTATTTGCTAGTTTAACATAATGTGGACCCCATTGTAAACCAGTATCGACCGTTAACCCTAGGAACGTCGTTGACTCCACAAGTTCCAACACCCGACCATTAAGTTGAACATAGGCAGAGGCATAGTATACGCCCACATTTCATCTTTTAGTTTTATGTCCCACGTAATAGGTGGTGAGCCTATTGCCGTGTTGAAATGGTCGCCGCGACCTGCAGTTGTAATTTTTCAAGCCGCCCATAAGGCCTTCAACTTAACTGGCTTAACGATTGTTGTGTGGAACGTTTACCCGTAGTCATTTCCCAATCAACTAGGTTTCGACAGGAAAACACAAACCTACTTAAAAATATGTTTTTGTCCCGGTTTGTACCTATATCGTGTTAAAAAAATTATCGCAATCGATACTGATCTTTGAAATTTTGAGCCGTGAACCAACCATCTTCTATAACAAATTTTATAAGTACCTATACTCATTTGGACTATAATTGTGACTCATTCTACATTTTCAAAACTTGATCAACAATACAAAGTCAAAAGTCAGATAACAATCATCATAATCATTTCTAACGATCATAAACTTTAACAGCATACAGTTATGTGCGGGCTTGGTGTCATAAATTAACGTAAACAAGACATATTTAAGGACTTGTCCTTTTATTGACCAGGGGTGTGGGGTGCAATGACCAAACATGTCAGAACAGTATGCTGTTGTAACGGGGGTCATTTCAGTTGGGGGTCATTCAAGTTTGGGGTCATGTATTAATCGCATCCTCAGTCGTGGTTAAGGGTTAAGTTAGAATTCTGTATATTCTTATGACTTAGGTCTAATTCATTTGTCAGTCAGTCCGTAGAAAGTGAATAACATGTCGTACTGATAAGAAACTTATTCTATTAAAATTCAAATAACAACAAGATTTGTTCCTTACTCGGATAACATCTATACCAGATCTCAAAATAAACGAAAACAAATATCTATCTAGTCTTAGATGTCTTTCAGCTAGAGTGCCAACTAAACAAGAAAGTCGTGAGATCGTTCTCACCAGACTTCCCCTCTCTAACACGTTTATTGTGAAAGTGAAAGTTCAATCCGATTGACGTTGTCATTTTTGTTTTATTTTAAACTTTGAACAGATGGACTGTCAAGTCGGCGTGTGATTGGTAACCTCGTGTGTCTTGATCGTTTTTGGAAAATTAAGTGTTTCTGTGTGAATTGTGACAAATCTTGACTTGTTTCTAACATCCAAAAGCTTGTGTGTTGTTCTGGTTAAGGTATTGTTCTGTTTTGTGTTGTTTTTATGTGTTTAATTGACTATGGATAAAGAAAAGCCTCCCGACCCTCCCCATCCAACAACCCCTGAGACTCCCACCTTTTCCTCTCCCCCCTTATTCCCCTCTATGACTATACCTGCTACAAATCAACTTTCCCAATTTGCAGATATAACTTGCAGTGTTTCGGAATCCTCTCGGAAACGCCGAGTTGATGACGAAACTCTCTCTAATCGTCCTCCCAAGCAGCAGAGGAACCAAGTAGGTCGTTCCCAATATACATCCGGGGACCAGGGCCCCTTTATAGTCCACGTGTCGCATATCGAATCCCAATCAAACTCCGGTGCCTCTATCCACCCTGTTAGCTTTGGTTTATTACTGTCCAAGTTCAATGTCAACAACATTGTTAAAGATGGCGTTAAAAAAGTTGGTCGGAACCGAGTCTCGGTGGAGTTCGCCTCCTTCCAAGACGCCAACACCTTCCTCAACCATTCCATGTTGATACCCAACAAACTTGATGCCCGTATTCCTTCCTACCAGACCACCCGCATGGGTGTTGTTCAAGGTGTCCCTACAGACATGTCTGAAGATGAGGCAAAGTCATACATGTCTGTTCCACAGGGCTGTGGACAAGTACTAAAAATAAGACGAATTAACCGTAAAGTGACCCGAGATGGTACCACAGAATGGAGGCCCACAGAAACCTGTGTGGTCACTTTCGATGGTCAAACCCTTCCTCAGAGGATATACTGCTGTTATACCTCACTACCAGTTCAACAATATATATTTCCGACTATACAGTGCCGTAAGTGTTGCAGATATGGCCACGTTGAATCATTGTGTAGGTCTAATCCCAGGTGCTTTAAGTGTGGACATGACCATACTGCCCTTGGTTGTTTTATTACCGAAGAGGAAGCCTTCTGTGTGTTATGCTCTGGCACCCATTTTGCAAATAGCAAAGTGTGTCCGGAGTATACCAGACAGAGAGCTATTAAGACTACTATGGCTGAGAAAGTAGTCTCATATGCAGAAGCTAGTAAGGCGATACCCCCAGTCCCTACAAACTCCTATGCTAATGCTCTTAAAAATACCACCACTCAGTCCTACCGCAAAACAGTCTTCTTAAAACCAAGAACACATGCCCCTCTCCCTCCTTCTTATGATAAAACTGCTCATCAAAATATCATTTCTTCTCCTCAATCTTCACAACCCAATGGCTGTGCCATAAACAACCCTCAGCCACAACTATCTGAGACCATTATCCCCATTTTAGAACTCTTAATCCAAATTATATCCCCCTTAATTTCTTCAAACAACCCACCGTCCAACGTTGCCAATATACTTAGCACTCTTTTAAACTTAATTAAAAATGGCTCCACACCTAAGCTATCTACAATGGAATGTGAGGAGCGTGTATCATAAAAAACACGATTCAGAGCGGGCTGCACCCCTTCTTTACGCTCTCCAATGACCCGTGAGACAGCAGAATTATTTTTTAACAAAATTGCCCCTTCGTATGTCCCCACAAGGGCTGAGTGCCATCAGATTCCCGTGACTTCCTCACGGGACCTCTTTGACCTCCCATTCTCCATGAGAAAACTGGATATGGTGCTTAAGCACGTTAAGGATTCTGCTCCGGGCATAGACGGAATCCCATACTCATTCCTCACCCATGCAGGCACTACAACGAGGAGCTACTTTTTGAACATCATCAACCACTGCTTCATCAATGGCTGGATCCCGGACCCCTGGAAGACTCAGATAGTTATCCCGGTCCTGAAACCCGGAAAAGCCAGTGACGATCCAAATGGCTACAGGCCAATCGCCCTTTCTTCAGTTCTCACTAAGATCCTGGAACACCTTATAAAAACCCGGCTAGAGTTCATTGTTGAATCCCGCGGCATGCTCCTAGGGTCTCAGTTTGGATTCAGAAAGGGCCTTAGCACTATGGACAGCGTGGGTACATTAATAACTAATGTCAGAATTGCCTTCTCACACAACCAGTCAGTCGTGGCAATCTTCCTCGACGTTTCATTCGCCTACGACAGCGTCCTCCTCCCTATTCTCAAGCAGAAATTGCAAGAGTTGAGACTACCGGCGAGGTTGATACAGTGCGTATGCGAGATGCTCATGTCCCGGTCCCTGGTTTTGAGAGTCCAGGGCGAGGAATTCGAGCGTCGTAAAATTTGGACAGGTCTACCCCAAGGCTCGGTCTTAAGTCCCATGCTGTATAATCTGTATACAGCCGACATTGGATCATGCCTCAACACCAATTGTCATATTTTACAATACGCGGACGACTTGGCGTTATATGTCTCGAATCCCTCCATTACAGATGCTGCTGACTCACTCTCCATCTCCCTGGACTCACAAAATGAGTGGCTACTTAACCATGGACTGAATCACCCAAAAGTACAGTGGTCATTTTTTCTCGTAAGAAAACAATCCCCCGTATCCTGCTGCATATCCAGGGGCATAGTATCCCTGTATCCTCCAAAGTAAGGTTCCTTGGAGTATACCTGGATTCGAAACTGACTGGCCGCCACCATCTTTGCCACCAAGTACAGAAGTGCGAGCGAATCACCCCCATATTAAAGGCCCTTGCGGGGGTTTGGTGGGGTGCCCACCCTTTTACCATGAGACTGATCTACAATGCTCTCATTCGTAGTGTAATGGACTACGGGTCATTCCTACTGGTCCCATGCAATAAAGGGGCACTGGCCGGGCTAGATAAGATCCAAGCCTCATGCCTCCGGATGATCTCTGGATGTATGAAGTCATCCCCTTTAAATGCATTACAAGTGTTGTGTACGGAACCCCCTTTGGCGCTGAGACGGAGGTTCTTAGCGGACCGCTTCGTCAACCGTCTGTGTTCCCAAAAAGCCCACCCACTCTTGCAAAACCTTGAATCCCTAAACCTCCTCTGTAACAGGAATTCTACATACTGGAAAAAAAAAGAAGTTCCCTTAATACTACAATCATTTAGGTCGCTACAAAACTTAGAATCTCCTATTGCAAAATTTGATAGACTCCCACTCTTCACTCATAGCTATCAGGTGCTATGCTTCAAACCTCAAATAATGTTTAACATAGGACTTGACAAGAAATCTGTGGCAGCAGGTCCCACTTTCAATGCGCTGGTAGACAGACATTGGAAAGATTTTCAGTTCTTCTTTACTGACGCATCGAAGCTGTCCAGAGAGGGCTATACTGGCGCTGCAGTATACTTCCAAAATTCTCGGATAGCAATGCAGTTCAGGTGTCCTAAAGAATCTTCGGTGTTTACGGGCGAATGTGTAGCCATACTCGAGGCCTGCTCATTCATAGAGTCCCATAATATTTCCAAAGCAGCTATCTTCACGGACTTCTTGAGTAGTCTGCAAGCTCTGGAACAAAACCCCCATAAGTCCAAACTTCACAGTTCCCTAATTTTGAACATCAAAAAAAGCCTACTCTTAAGCCATCAGAACCAGAAAACTATACAACTGGTCTGGATTCCGAGCCACTGCGGTATCAGGGGCAACGAATTCGCTGATTCCCTCGCCAAAGATGCTGTATTAGCACCCTCCGCAGATTTGAGACACTTTGTCTGCCAGGGATACGACCTCCTGAGCCTCCCTCAGAAAACCCTACAGTCTACGTGGCAAGCCTACTGGTCAGATTCAAGCAAGGAGAAAGGCAAATTCTACCACTCTATACAGCCCAACATATCACCGAAGCCCTGGTTCTACCATTTTAAAATGTCTCCCAAACCAGTAATTTCAGTTGTCTGCAGACTACTCATTGGACATTGTTGCTCACCTGTGTTCCTACACAAAATACATATAAGGGATTCTTCAATATGTGAATGTGGACTGGACGAGGGTTCATTGGACCATATCTTCTTTAATTGTCCCTTACGCAATTCCCCTTCCGACTTCTATACCCAAGTAATAAAACTCAAGATCCCCCTTCCTATTAACTTTGCCTCCCTACTAACACATCCTTCCCGCAAACTATATTCGATTTTAATCTCATTTGTCAACCGTAATACAGTCAAACTGTAGTTTTATACTGCCTCATATCACTATCCTATAATTTTTAACTCACTAATAGAAAATTCCCAATGTATTTATGTAGGTACTTGTAAATAATATATAAGTATACTTAATTGTGTGTGTCCATGTGGAAATAGTCTGGTAATATTTGTTGCAGTGTTTCTACTAACCTCAACAAGATCCCAGCGCGTCAAGCTCAACTCAGGTCACTGCGAAATTGGTTATTAGTATAACCACAAGCACACGCAATAGCCATTACACGTTTGATTTTGGCGGAGTTGCCGTCATCGGCCCCGGCAGAAAGCCATAACCAAAAATAGAATAGAATTTGAACAGATGACCCACGTGACCTAGTGACGTAGTTTAATGCAACAGAGTCACAGACTACAGATACAAGTCTTGCCATAAGCCCCTCTGCAATCTATTTTATAGAGGGGCTAAAATGAATCTGCAAAATGTATGTACGCGCATAACATCAGAATGCCTGGACCGATTCCGTTAATTCTTTTTTTGTGTTAGTTACAGCCAGAGCAAGGTTTGTAGGCGGAGGCATAGTATACGTCTACATTTCACCTTATAGTTTTAAGTCCCACGTAATAGGTGATGAGCCTATTGCCGTGTTGAAATGGACAGATGCAGGTCGTGACAACACGCAGTTGAAATTTTTCAAGCCGCCTGTAAGGCCTTCAACTTGGCTTAACGAGTGTCATATTACTGACAACCGGGTTTCATATCAAGTAAGTTCGTAGTTACACTATAATGCCTAAATACGCTTAAAGTTTGTGCAATAACGATTAAAGATCCTTGATCTATTGAACTATTTCTGAACCAATAAAAATTGAAGGTTGAGAAATTAATAATTTAACAGCAGACTATAAATTATCGGCTTTATTGTAGGAAAATAATAATAAAACACTTTGGACGCTAAGTACAACAGATGTGTGTACTATTGTGTCAAGCCGATTTCACCTGCAACCTGTAGTACACCTGCTTACTGACGGGCAGGACTCGAAACCAGGTTTGTATTATAAAACATCATCATAGTTTTTTTTTCTTAACGTGAAGGAAAATCCATCATGGATGGACTAAAAAACCTCACATAACGCCCAACAGCCTATGGTTGGGAGCCCCGGGTAAGCCCTCGGAAGGATGTCCCAGGACTCCCAACAGACCCACGGCCGCCACAGTGGCCTCCCCTAGGGGGTGGACCGTCATCATAGTTATAGATTTTTACTAGAGTTTAACTTAAATTTATAAAGCCTCTACTGTGCAACTGAATTGTTAACAAGTGATTATTTTAACAAAAAAACACCTATTTCAATGGGACCGCACGGGAAGCACCAGCTTTCTAATATGACAAAAAATATCCAAATCGTTTCAACCAATTGAAACTTATTAAGTAACAACATAAACAAATTACAGTCGAATTGAGAACCTCCCAGTCCCAGGACTCCCAACAGACCTACGGTCACCGCGGCGGCCTCTCCCAGGGGGCGATTCGGGTGCTATCCCGCGTCTTTTGGGGGTTTCGGGTGTGATTCCGCTTCTAAGGAAGGGCGTGCGTAAATCCCTCACGTCATGCTGCCGTCATGGGCCTGCTTCTGTAAGGACGGTGAGCAGCCCTCTCACCGTCCTCAGAGCCCCGCTCATGGAGGCCGATAGTCTTCGGCGAAGACACTGACTGCGAAACTATAGTGGGAGAGTTCTCTCCCGCCCCACCGCGCCGCCTCTTTCACGAGCATGACCTGCTCGCAAAAAGAGGCGGCGCAGTCCCACTTACTCCCGCTGGAGAGCATGGCTCGCACCATTGTCTCGAGCGAGAGAGTTTCCATGTCCAGACCCACCACGAGGACCTGTCGCTGTTATGCCCACGCCGTGCACTCCACCAGCGTGTGGAGCGCTGTGTCTTCGCTGCAGTCCTCGCAGTGCTGACACTCGGCCGTTTACAGAACACCCTACCCTAAAAGTTTCAAAATATCTTCCATGTACAGACTCTCGACCCTCTACAGTTTTATTATATGTATATAGATAATTTACTTGTTGCCAACTTTTTTAATAGCTCCTTTTAAAAACAGATACACAGTATAGGTTCATTTACCCCCATATTATTGTTACATAAAAGATTACTTAATTTTTATTTCCATTAAGTCTAAATTAAGTTTTTTTTACTAATTGAAACACACTGGTACCTCGTAAAGATCTATTAAACTATAAAATCCGTAATTTAAAAGCACAGCACTAATTAAACGTAATGTAACGTATATAGTAATAGTCGGTAATGTAGTAAACGCGGTAAAATGCAGTAAAACGTATTAATTGTATACTTTATGCTTCTGATTTCTTGAATAACAGTTTTATTAACATGTAAATTATCTGTTTTTTTTTGGGTGGTCTAGCCTCAGGCGAATGGATGAGTATGAATTATAGTGAAGCAATTAATAATAAATATTGTGGGATTCGTTTTACAAATTATGCTATCATTATTGGACTGGCCTCATAGTTCAGTGGTTAGAGTACCTGTGGATTTGGAGGTCGTGGGTTCGATTCCCACCTGAGAAAAATCTCCCTGTGAGATGAGCACATTGATTTGTTCTGTGTCTAAGTGTAATTTATCATCAATCAATACATATAATAAAATCGTAACAGGTCGCTGTCTGTACATGGAAGATAAATAAGAAAAAATATTATAGGGGGGCTTTATGAACGCAATAGAACCCAAAACAATGATTTTTAGAATTTTTGTCTGTTTGTCTGTTTGTCTGTATGTCTGTATGTCTGTATATCTGTTTGTCTGTACGGTTGTGCACGCTAATCTCAGTAACCGCTCAACCGATTGCTATGCGGTTTTTTTTATTGTGTTGAGGTTTGCTCCAGTTAACATTTAGCGTTTGTTTTATGTAAATCGGTTTAGAAATAAAAGAGTTATAACACTTTTAAGAATCAGATATTTTGAAAATTTTAATTGTAGGGGTTTCTTTGAATGTGAGTGAACCTAAACTGGCGTGTTGGCTTAATCATAAAAGAGCTTAATTGTTTTAAAATAGACTTAATCATTAAGCTCTTTTATGATTAAGCAAACAGGGCAGTTTCAGACGCTGCTTGATGACTCTGATGAAGAAATACCTTTCCTTTCATACACCTTATGTGACGTAAACGAAGTTGCGGGCTCAGCTAGTCTATAATATGAATATATTTAGAAATATATATTGTGTGTTTATTAGTTGTCTTAATTCCATAGCACAAGCTTACACTGTTAATTTGAGCTAGATAGTCTTGTGTGAGACCGTCCAAATATATTTATTTAATATTCATAGAAAACACTGAAACTAGACAAATATTTTTGGAATTATGTCATTGGCAAAGTGTCCGTGGCACGGCAAATGAAATTCATTTCAGTAAACGAAAACATTTTGAAAATTATTTACAAAAATTTGCTAATCAAAATGGCGTAACCACCAAAGATAATAAAGTGTAGATAATCCTTATTAGTTATACATAGTTGTAAATCATAAATAATATCTGCTTGTGTCTACTCCTACTAATGTTATAAATGCGAAAGTTTGTGAAGATGTTGAATTTTACGATCCCAATGATCCATCACCGGAGGCCTGAGAACGGCGGGAGAGCTGCTCACCGTCCTTACAGAAGCAAGCCTTGGACGACAGCGTGACGTGAGCGATTCACGCACGCCACACCCCCGCAAGAAGCGGGATAACCACCGAACAACCCCCCCAAAGCCGCGAGATAGCATCCAAACCCCCAAGGTGAGGCCGCAGTGGTAGCCAAGGTCTGTTGGGAATCCTGGGGACATCCTGCCGAGGGTATACCCTGGGCTCCCAACCGTAGGCATTAGGTAGGAAACGTGTGGTTTTTAGTTGGTAGGAGTCCGGCATAGCCTCCTTCTAGAATTTTCCTCACGATAAAAAAAAACCGGCCAAGTGCGAGTTGGACCCGCCCATGAAGGGTTTCGTAGCAGCAAGTAACATCTATTATAAATGTTCTTATAGTTCGTTGTAACTTTGATTGATGTTTTAACACGTTCGCAGTGGTAGTGATTTTTCTCACCGAAAATTGCGGTTTATGACGTATTAAAAAAAAACTACCAGCTCTATCTCGTTCGATCTAATTTTCGCTGGTAGTTTTTATGATAATGTACATCATATATTTTTTTTAGATTTATCATTCTCTTAGTTCAAAGGGGGAATGCTGCTAGTCTTTTGGGCACAATGCCACGGGGGCCTTATTTAGGTTTAGTTTAGATAGTAATAATGTAAATATAGATATGTAATAATTATGTTTCTCTGTAATTTTTAACAATAAATATTTCTCTTAGTTTAGAAGTTAGAGTGGGGGGGGGGACACATTTTTCCACTTTGGAAGTGTCTCTTGCGCAAACTATTCAATTAAGGAAAAAATGATTTTAAAAACCTCAATAGCATTTTTAAAGACCTATCTATAGATACCCCGCACGTGTGTGTTTGATGAAAAAAAAATTTTTGAGTTTCAGTTCTGAGTATGGGGACCCTCAAAATTTACAGCTTTTTTTCTAGTTTTATATAAGAATCTTAAGGCGGTTTACAGAATACACATAGTTACCAAGTTTCAATAGCATAGGCCTTATAGTTTCGGAGAAAAGTGGCTGTGACACACGGACGGACAGACAGACAGACAGACAGACAGACAGACAGACATGACGAATTTATAAGGGTTCCGTTTTTGCCATTTGGCTACGAAACCCTAAAAAGGATGAACCGATATATGGATGTTCACATACTTTAACGGCTGAACGGATTTGATTAAAAAGAAGAAAGAAAGAAAAATATATTTAATTCCGACAAACAGGTGGTAGGTACATCGAAAATGACTTATGATAAAAACTAATAACAAAGAAAAGAAAAAAAAAGAAAATTATAAGTACGAGTACTTCGAGTTAAATAAAATTTGCTTAAAAATAATTTCCTATGCCGATGCACCCCACGCCCGCTATTAAAACTTGTTACATACATACATACATATGGTCACGCCTTTATCCCCGAAGGGGTAGTCAGAGGCATATTATATGCCCACATTTCACCTTTGTATAATTTGTCCCACGTAATAGGTGGTGAGCCGTATTGCCGTGTTTAAATGGACAGGCGCAGGTTGTGACTGCCTGCTGTTGAAATAAAGCCTTCAACTTGGCTTAACGACTGCCATTTTACTGGAAACCGGGACCAACGGCTTAACGTGCCTTCCGAAGCACGGAAACGCTCAAATAAATGTCACAAAGTGATTACATGGATGGTCACCCATCCATGGACCGGCCATAGTGAAAGTTGCTTACTGCAGTGATCGTTTACAGAACACTGAGTACGCGGGGCCACGAGCGCTTCGATGTTCCCATGGGAAGCGGGAAAAACAAAATAATTTCACAAGGGCAACGCCAACTTAAATACAGGTAATCTAAGAATTCAACATTCCTTTAATAAGGTATACAGAAAATCTCTAATTAGCAACATAAAGTAGAACCTATTTCAAGAACTGGACCTAAATATTTATAGCCCTAGTCCATCATGTAACATTGCCACGTAAGGCCCTCGGTTCAATGAAGTTGGCTATTTAAAGCTAACAGAAACAGTTTAACGTAATGAGATGGGGCCGTATGTGCGTGACGGGCCCGCTTTATTATTTTGTTAGTACCGTTTTACACTGGGAGATATGCCACGTTCAACATTGCGATACATTTCAACTATTTTGTCACTAAATTTAAATTCGCAATATATTCGCTATTATAAAAGCAATTTCGTTTCTTTAGCATGAAATGGCGGTTGCATCTAAATCTGCACTGATGAAGCCAATTGACGGACAGCCCCTGAGTTGAGCAGAGATTAAAATTAATTGCTGCCAAATTAATCAATTTTTAATCATCAATATTACTCCACGTTATACTGAAAACAAACGCCATTGTAACAGGGTAATTGTTTGCCTATAAACTACCTTGAAGCTTATACGGAGGTCACTAGTTATTGGAGATTTTAGATAGCACTTAAATTCAGCAAAAAGCAAGTAGGTACGTACAATCTATACTAATATTATAAAGAGGAAAGATTTGTTTTTTTGTTTGTTTGTTTGTTTGTTTGTAACGAATAAGCTCCGGAACTACTAGACCGATTTGAAAAATTCTTTCACTGTTGGAAAGCTACACTTATTGCGGTGAACATAGGCTATATTTTATTCTCGTATTCCCACGGGAACGGGAACTACGCGGGTGAAACCGCGTGACGTCCGCTAGTATTCTTATATAATGATACAACGTGAAACCCGAGGTCTGGCTCGAATTTAAGATCACCGTTTTTATGAGAAGAGAGAGAATTGAGTAGGTAGGAAGGCATCCTTGGCAAGCAGCGCTGCTGTCAAAAACGAGCCACTGACCCCGAGTTCTAGCTTATAATATAGCGAGCCAAAAAAGTTGCAAGGGCAGGGGTGATTCTGACTGCTGGTATGCATAACGCCTGCAATGGCGTCACATCATTATTATCTTTTTAATTAAATTATAGCTTCAAAATGAAATTCTCGTATCAGTATCCCACGAACCTTACATAGCAAGCACGTGGGCACACGTGGTCACAATATTTACTTCAGGGACACACTCAGCATATTTTGCGTCTCATTATCTCGCTTGTTATAGCTATAGCTTTAGCTGTGGAACAACTTCATACCGTAATAGTTTAAATTTAGTGTTGTTACATAAAATTGTTCACTTATTGTGAGACTTAAATAACTTTGCTGGAGTAATTATGGTTGGAATATTGACGTATTATAAAAATAAATACGTTTTTATTTCATCACTAGCTGTTTCCCGCGACTTCGTACCCGTAAAATTGTGTTATAATGCCAATTTGATTGCTCTCTTCTTAGCCCCTAGGATATGTAGCGTGATATTATATAGCCTATTTTAAGACCTATTGAGTACTTTTCGAGATCCTTTCGGACAAAGCAAAGCAAACAGACAAAAAAAAATTCAAACCATATTTTCGGCGTCGGTATCTTATGTTAAACACCCAGAGAGTTTTTTTTTTAAATATTTCCAATGTACAGTTTTGACTTTTCTATCGTTTTATTATATGTATAGATCATCGAAAGTTAAACAGTGAGCCTACCGATGTATTCGGGACCCAAGTCAGTCTCACCCATAGATCTAGAATGTAAGCGAAAAATCCTAAATCTATGGTCTCACGTGTATAATATGGTGCCCCAGCTGACTAACAGATAAGATTTTGAAGAGAACGTAATTTCCAACCGTATGGCTATTGTCAATTGCCCTACCAAAATTGCATTGGAAGATGGCAGCGGCTAGTAGTGAATGAAGGTGATACGTTGATTCGTTTGATTGACATAAAATTGATACGTGTGAAGATCCGTCTTGAATTCTACGCCTGAATTACCGACTAAAAACCACTAGTGCCCTACCACTGCATACGGCCGGGAGCCCGTGGTTAGCCCACGGAAGGATGTCCCAGAATTCAAATTTTTAGGTTCTGCTATAACCAAAAAATCTGATAGGCAGCCCGGTACATTCAGTATTCTATAAACGAACGACCTTTGCGTCAACCATCCTATTCTGTAGTCAACCCTGAGGTTGATGATAGTTTGTACCTAGCATTTGGGTTTAAAACTTTTCGTGCTTTAAAAGGCACATCAATCTATTGATAGGGCAGCTCAAAGATTCATCAAGAGCAAGTAGCCCATAGCTTATGCCTGTCTGCTTCTTCTAACACGACAATAGGGTCGAAAACGTGAACTCATAATTTTTGATATTGCAAATGTCCATAGGCTATGGTAACCAATCTTTTTCCATCAGGTAGGCCTTAAGCTTATTCGAATGTACAATACATTGCCGACAGCCTCAAGGGGAGTGGTTGACAAAGTTTGCTAAAAAGAGGTGCAAATAAAGACGTTCTTCTCGGTATTAATTTACGAAAAATGACAGTCAAAAGTAGATTTGAAATCTACAAGATGTGTTCCAGAGGATGGTTTCATCAGAAATTGTGTATTTATTATAAATAACTAGTAAGAAGTCGTTGTATGGCATCTATTTATTAATGAATGATAATAAAATTTATATCAGAGACTAAAGAAAACATAGACCTCTAAAATGGTTTTCTTCAATTTTGAATTAGTATAAGTTTTAACTAATTATAACTAATAATGTATTCAAAGAATACATCACGTTGCTTGCTTCCCCGCGCTCGCCTGAAAATCTAGTGCGGGGGGAGTCGTGTTGCTAGACGGTAGACGGACGTGTGTCGCTCTGGGCGCCGATTCTCGACCACACGACGTGAATGCGTGGACGCAAATTTACGGGTGAATCATCGTCCGTCTCATGTTCGCCGTTCCTAAATATGAGACAGGCGACGCGTCACCCGCCGATTTCCGTCCACGCATTCATGTCGTGTGAAGCGAGAATCGGTGCCCTGGTCTGCAAAATATTCTCGTAAAATGTTATATTTTCATTCATGTACAGAGTAATGCGTGCAACAGAGCCAGAGCCCGAGTTACACAATGCATGCTGCATTACATGAGAATATAATGCATTTCAACTTATTTTTCGTATTGTTTTATTAAATTACTTCGAAATGTAATCATGCTTATATTGTAAGCGGTACTTAATCATTTCAATATAAATAAATGAAGAAATATTTGTGGACATTCGCACACAACTTAAGCTAATATAACCTTGTGGTAAGGGATACTATAATATAGGTATTTTCATCAGTTGTCTACTGATGAAAATACTTATATTATAGTTATTATTAACACACTGCTTTTTTGAGACACTGCTCTCAACCTAAGCTGAAAGAATTGACTCTTTTAGCTTATTACGTCTTGTGGGTCGCCACAAGTAGGCACCATCTACCGGCAAATTGGTTAAGGTATAAAAGTGAATAAAGTGAGTGCCCGCCGAGTTTCTTGCTAGTCTATATCTATACATAATAATAAAACTGTTGAGGGTCGAGAGTCTGAATATGGAAGCTATTTAAAAAAAAAAGAACGCGTTCTCTAATCGATACCTATTTAAGCCAAAATGAAAATTTTCATGTCCGTCTCTATTCTGAATACGTATCACGCCGAAACTACTGATTTGAATGAAAATTGATCCGAGGAAGTTCAGGAGTTAGACACTGTAACGTTGTGGAACAACGGGTGCAAATATTAATTAATATTAGGGGTTTAGAATTAAAATTTAGGTCAACATATGAAAGCGCCATCTACCGAGTAAGTGTCGCAACGACGGAAGCCTTGATTCGTATTTAAAAATGCGGTCTTGACGATTGAGTAGTTTCGAGTGGTGCCGCTAGAGGCGCTGTACAAACATATAAAAACAACCGCGCGCGAATTTCAAGGGCCATTATTCAAATAATCTAAATATACTAGTCGCGAAGGCGTATGTGTATCAGAATATAAATCCAATCAAAGTAAAGAAATATTATAGGGAGTAAAGTACTCCCAAAGTGATCAGTGATTTAGCTGCGAGCGTCAATAACCCCATCATTGGGTGAGTTAAATTAATTATAATGTAATCTAGATTTTAAAACAGTGAAAATTAACGGCTGTTGGTCAACCCTGTTATGGGAGGGTAGATTACAGGGGTGTGAAAAAAAGGTCTCTGTAAAATTAGTATATAACCAAACATTGTAAGGCAACTGACTCCTGAAATGTTCAACAGGGATCGGCCGTCTTAGCAATGGGCGGGAAAAAGGGTTCCAGCTAACCCGTCATCTGGAACATTCCAGGGTCCACCCTACGGGTTGTCGAGATCCACCCTTCGGGTTCCAAGAAGGAACGTTCACCCTACGGGCGACAAGCATTCGTCCACCCTTCGGGTTCCAAGAAGGAACGTTCACCCTACGGGCGACAAGCATTCGTCCACCCTGCGGTTTGAGAACAGCGTGCCAGCCGAATTTGTGGACGGCACGGCTACCTGGCGAACTGCAGCGGGCTACAAGAAGACCAATACTGAGATAAGTCGAACCCTGAGGGACCTTCGGGAATCGCCAAAACCTTTGCTCCCCGAACACGAACCACTACCCCGAGCTTAATTTTCAATAAACCAGCATTTTAAATTTCGATATTATTTTTTTATTCATCTCTCTCTCTTCCTGAAAGCTCTAAGCGTTTCAGTGGCGCCCATATCGTGGTTTCGGGTAGCGAGAAAGCGATTTCCGACGGGAGTCGGGAGGTCATAATTATAAGATATTTTAATTTGTGTAAAATAGTCTTAAGAGTGCCCGTTAGCGGGGTAGTTTCCCTCAAAATTAATATAACTACCCAGGAATTTGGCTCTCCTGACCTCTGCTGCCAACTTGTTCTTTCCGGCTTATTTTGTGTGGTTTTTAGTTATTTTAGACAGATTTCGGCAAACTCAAGAACAAGGCAAAATTTGAATTTTTCTCAACGTAAATTGTAATTTTTCCAAATTTTAACGGTCCCCAATTTATTTTTCACACCCTCAAGATTTAATTTATGGTGGAAAAATTTTTAATGAAATTTAAAGTAAAAGTTTTTTTTTCAATTTTAAATAGTACTTTGTTAAAGTCTGAAGTAAAACTTCTAATTTGAAACGCTTACATTAATTTTCGTAAGTGAGTTGTATAGCATATATTCATTGTAAAAAGTAGCCGAAGGATATCACCACCACAATTTTTATTTTTACGGCGTCAAACCGCCTCAATTTGTGTATTATTTTGTTGTATTTCCTATATGTCAATTTACAGCGAGACCAACAGCCGATAATCACACTTCTGGGTAACAATCCCTATTGAAATTTCACTTTAGTAAAACGGTAGAACAAAGATTTTACGAATTTCACTTCACGGAAATTATAAAAGATTTATAATTGTTTCACTTTTCGAATTACGTTGAATTCTGATACACTGAAATAAAACTGTAAGAAAAAACATTCCAAACGTAGATCACGCAGTGAAAACATTCTTGCCAAAAACAATTGTAAACTAATAACGGTGATTCGTGTTCTGAATAAACCACGGCAGATGTTGCTTTCATAACGTTTACGAGTAAGTTGAATTACTAGCTCGATAGTAGAGGAAATTTTTTTCCATATAAACTGTGGGTGGAAGTGAATAAAATGCACTCCGGCCACCAACAGTCTATTACAAAATAGTTCCAGAAGCGTCCAAGTACGAATCGGTTTTTCAAACAATTCGAAATATTCAAGGGTTCCGTAGTGGTAAGGAACAATTTACATAAAAGGTTAGTTACTACTATATAGTTCATTTCAAGAACCGTCCAAGTGCGAATCGTCTTTGACACAGTTCGTAATAATTAAGGGTTCCGTAGTAGTAAGGAACGATTTAAAAAAAAATTTAGTTGGTACGAGTTAATATACAATTAACTCTTAGTACGTTCGTGGGAACAGTTACATTTTAATAAAAATAATATTAACGTCAAAAATTGCATGAATCGATTAAAACGGTCAAACATTTAGCTAACTTCATCAACCCATCATCACACACCTCACTTTCACTACTTACTACTTCGGATTAGATTACATGTAAACACAGACAGACAGACAGACAAGTAATATCTAGAAGGGTCCAATTTATTATTTGAGTGAATGAACCCTAAAAGGTAATATTTCCAAACTTAAGTATTTACTAAAGCAAATACTAAGTTTATAAAGGTTCAATTTATAATTCGGTTCAACGAACCCTAAAAAGAACAAATTTAGTTTTCGTTATTCCGCGGGTGGGTCGAAAAATATTCACATTCCTCAATGTTACAAAGACGAATGCAGATAACGGTAAAGGCCGTAACACACTGCATTAAGATGCGTTTGCGAATAGCGTATCTAGTACATCAGTACAGTTACACAATAGTGTTTTTGATAATTATTTTTTTGGAAAATATAAGGGTGTTAGCACACAGTAATATAATATTAATACTTAGGTGGCATATAGGTACCACATTTCGGGTCATGTTACACGCATACACATTATCATACGGAAGTTTCACAATTACACTTACATAATAATTAGGTAGTAGATGGTCATCACATATTCATCACAATTATCTTCACACACAATTCCAAACACTTCATAAGCAGTTTTTTTTTGTTTGTTTACATAGTGACACTTTCATTTCATGGTGTGTGACTCCCAAAGGCGGAAGTAGGAGGCAAACTAGCTACAGGCGAGTCACATTCGTGATTATAGAAAGTGACTCAAATGTCCTAAGTTTTGTCCCCGACCAAAGCTGACGGGTTAATATAGCATGGAATATAGTGTGACACTGGCCTTAGATGCAACGATAAATAACACGTTTACATCAACATGATTACGTCAACATCTTACGCGCAAACAAAACAGAACTTACACAAGGGAGATTTCATACGTACATACATACATATTATTTATTTAAGCACGCACATACATTTTACACTACCATGGTGGCACACAAGGGTACTATATTTTTTTTAGATATTTGGCATAATGGCCAAAGATCATTTATCTTCGTTATTTATTAGGGTTGACAATTATGACTATTAAGTCATAGTCAACATTCTTCTACTAAAGTTGCGAATAAGCACTTAGCTTTTGTTATTGCTACTAAGATTGCGAATAAGCACTTGGTTTTTATTTTATTTTGTTAAAGGGCTAAATAGCCTAGTAATTAGTTAGGGACACTACACACTACACACGACTTACAAATAACTACATATAACAACGTGACAAACACATGCCGTGTTCGTCATGGGGACATAGGGGTTAATTAGCATCACGGAGGATTCTGCGAGTAAATTATTTCTATCACTTTTCTGTTTCTTGGTTTAGTTGGGAGTTACTGTTAGTTGGAAGCATGAGTCTATCCCTAACAGAGTTCGTCGTTAACTGTTAGTTGGCAGCATGGTCTTGCCCTAACAGAATTATGTTGTAGGTTACTGTTACGAGGAAGCATGAAGCTTACCCGAACAGATTTATGGTGTAGGGTTATTACTGTTACGAGGAAGCATGAGTCTTACCCGAATAGATATATGGTGTACTGTTATTTGGCAGCATTTGTCTTGCCCTAACAGTCGTAGGGGTAAGTCACCTTTATGTTTATTTTCGTCACATGGCTACTCCTACCACTCGGAAGCTAGAGGCTTGCCCTGGGGGATAGTCCATCCTATGATTCGGAAGTGCTACACTAGCCCTAGTAGGATGTTCTTCTCTGGGACGGTTGTATAAATCCCAGCCTTCAGCAAAAAGCCTTATTATACACACCCCACTTTCAGGCGGTGCGTATTACCTGAACCTTCAACCCAAAGCCTCAAATACGTCTTTTCTCTTTCTGTCCCACAAGATCTTTTAGAATCACCTAAATACATCCTGCGAGTTGGTTTCATTAAGGTTAAGGCCGACTCTTCGCTACACCCAACATCACCTCATTCACACAGCACACTAACATACACACACACATAGACGAGTAGTAGGTCTTAAGTTAGGGGCGTTCGAGGACGAACGCAGCATTTGACGTGTTATCGTACGTCAAACGCTCACCGGGGAGGGGGAGTATGTAACGTTGTGGAACAACGGGTGCAAATATTAATTAATATTAGGGGTTTAGAATTAAAATTTAGGTCAACATATGAAAGCGCCATCTACCGAGTAAGTGTCGCAACGACGGAAGCCTTGATTCGTATTTAAAAATGCGGTCTTGACGATTGAGTAGTTTCGAGTGGTGCCGCTAGAGGCGCTGTACAAACATATAAAAACAACCGCGCGCGAATTTCAAGGGCCATTATTCAAATAATCTAAATATACTAGTCGCGAAGGCGTATGTGTATCAGAATATAAATCCAATCAAAGTAAAGAAATATTATAGGGAGTAAAGTACTCCCAAAGTGATCAGTGATTTAGCTGCGAGCGTCAATAACCCCATCATTGGGTGAGTTAAATTAATTATAATGTAATCTAGATTTTAAAACAGTGAAAATTAACGGCTGTTGGTCAACCCTGTTATGGGAGGGTAGATTACAGGGGTGTGAAAAAAAGGTCTCTGTAAAATTAGTATATAACCAAACATTGTAAGGCAACCGACTCCTGAAATGTTCAACAGGGATCGGCCGTCTTAGCAATGGGCGGGAAAAAGGGTTCCAGCTAACCCGTCATCTGGAACATTCCAGGGTCCACCCTACGGATTGTCGAGATCCACCCTTCGGGTTCCAAGAAGGAACGTTCACCCTACGGGCGACAAGCATTCGTCCACCCTTCGGGTTCCAAGAAGGAACGTTCACCCTACGGGCGACAAGCATTCGTCCACCCTGCGGTTTGAGAACACCGTGCCAGCCGAATTTGTGGACGGCACGGCTACCAGTCGAACTGCAGCGGGCTACAAGAAGACCAATACTGAGATAAGTCGAACCATGAGGGACCTTCGGGAATCGCCAAAACCTTTGCTTCCCGAACACGAACCACGACCCCGAGCTTAATTTTCAATAAACCAGCATTTTAAATTTCGATATTATTTTTTTATTCATCTCTCTCTCTTCCTGAAAGCTCTAAGCGTTTCAACACATCTCAACTTCTCTAAACCTACAATTCAACCTAGGATTGCTTCACACAAGTTTCAGTGCTGAGCGTTTTGTAGTTCAGGAATTAGAGATATCTCAACTTTCTCAAAACCTATAATTCAAGGGTTACGGTAAATCTAAACAGGCGTGTTGGCTGAATCATAAAAGAGCTTAATGATTAAGGCTGTTGTAAAATAATTCTGTCCACGCCGAAGTCGGGGACTGAATTGTTTTAGAATAAACTTAATCTTTCAGCTCTTTTATGATAAAGCAAACAGGGCCGTTTCACACGCTGCTTGATGAGTCTGATGAAGAAGTGCCTCTCCTTTTGCAAACCTTATGTGACGTAAACGAAGTTGCGAGAGTCAGCTAGTTTTACAATATGCTTAATCTTTAAATTCGTTTATGATTAAGCAAACAGGGCAGTTTCACCCGCCGGTTGATGAGACTGATGAAGAAATACCTCATGTTTCATACACCTTAAGCGTCGTAAACGAAGTTGTGAGAGTCAGCTAGTTACATACATACATATGGTCACACCTCTATCCCCGAAGAGGTAGGCAGAGGCATATTATTATGTCCCCACATTTCACCTTTTTAGAATTTGTCCCACGTAAAATGGCGGTGAGCTGTATTGCCGTGTTCAGATAGACAGGCGCAGGTTGTATCTGCCTGCTGTTAAAATTAATCAAGCCGCCAAAACGGCCTTCAACTTCGCTTAACGACTGCCATTTTACGGGCAACCAGGACCAACGGCTTAACGTGCCTTCCGAAACACGGAAACGACGCTCAAATAACTGTCACAAAGTGGTCACATGGATGGTCACCCATCCAAGGACTGGCCATAGTGAATGAGCTTACTACAGTGATCGCTTACAGAACACTAAGTCCGCGGTGCCACGAGCGCTTCTTATTTATACATAACTAGCTGACCCTCGCAACTGCGTTTACGTCTATTTTTGTTTGTTTGTAATAATAAAATGAAATGAAATTTTGTTCCAAAAGTAACAAAAATTTTAAGCGAGTGGAAGACCCCCCTTTCTGGATTTGTAATAATTTAAGTACAAAACAATGAATATATCTTATTCTTATATGTCTGTGGAATATTATGAACATTCGTCTTTGTGAATTCGTCACATTTAAGTTTTACGTAATGATCAATCACATTTTTTGCAGTGTATTTTACTACACTTAACAAAAATGACAACGTCAATCGGATTGAACTCTCACAACAATAAACGTTTTAGAGAGGGGCAGTCGGGTGAGACCGTCTCACAGCTTTTTGTTTATTTGGTGAAGCGAGGAACGCATTATCGCTACTATGTTTCTTCTTCTTCCGTGGTTCTTTTACTCTGATGTCTCTGTAGTTGCGCTACTCTATGTTAGCGAGTCATATCGCCCATTTGCTCAAGGCTTAGACCATATAACACGGGACTAGCCTTTGCGAACCACCGCATACAAAAATATTCTGCCAGTTTTCATACAAATGAAGGGGGAAACACAAAGACATATAAAATTTCATTGCATTTAAAAATGTATTTATCGACAAACGCGTAATGGCTGTTGTGTGTTAATTGTTATTGTACAGTCAACTACAATGTAATGTACTAGTTTAATCATATAAAATGATGTACTGATGTACAGGCTTTTCATAAAGCCAAAAGACCAAATGGTCATGTGCAATGGCAGAAAACAATGCTTAAGTAAGGCGCATCCTGTGGTTAGATGATCTAAGGCTCAAGGTCGTTAGCCCTGGGTATGGCCTTAACAGGTTAGTCAGTTAATAAATTAATAAAAACTGATAAAAATTTTAATATGATAAGTATGTTTACTTATTTTTATGTATGTACACATTTTATGTTTATATAATTTAATAGATAATAATGTTAAGTTATTATAAGTTTATTTAATAAATAACTAAAATCTGTTATTTAATTGCTAATTTTAATTGTAGTTTTGTACCGTTTATAAAGCTTTCATCATGTTCTTTGAGCACCTACTCTAACTTATCTCTGCATCACCCAAAGGTTGACTGGTAGATAATGCCTTTTGGCATTAAGTCCGCCTTTGTACAGTTATTTTGTGCAAAAAGTTTAAATAAATAAAAAATAAATAAAAATTTAAATTGTGCCAGAAAGCTTATTATAGCAGAAGCATTGAAGACTTTCTAGAAGACAAGGCAGCATGGCAGTGACACGAATTGCTCCTTTCTACATATTAAAAAAAAACTGTATTAGATACTAAGAAGAATTTCGGGAGGGACAGGACTGAGTTTCTTGGGGTGTTCTTCTCAGTCTGTAGCATTTTCGAACCCCCAGTACGAGTAGTAAAGTTACAAAAATTTTGTCATGCTTAAATATTTTATTTTATTTGTTCATTGCTTGTCTTAAATGTAAAAAAAACCTATGTTCCCTCTCAATATCGCTAAAGTCCTTGCGTTGTTAGCTGATTTCTTTGCCAAATAGTACGTTGCCAGAGAGTAAGTAATGATTTTTTTTTAAGTAAGTAATAATTATTCATATAAAGTTTGTAGTACATACAATAACAAGACAAATATATTGGTACAATCTTTCTACAAATTGTGGGTACAGTTCTGTATTCCTAACTAGACTATATGGTAGCCTGTGTGAAGGAGATACAGTTCCCTATTCCCAATGGATTTAATGTGAGTATTACAATTGGGTACATTTTAGTACTACTTTAGAGAGGTAACATACTCCAAGGTAAAATAACCAACGATTTGGAAAAACATTAAACGGTTTTCTCAAGTAGATAAACAACTTTTGTTATAATATTGAAAACCTGTCATTTTTCACTTAGCTTTCAGAGCTTTCAACCAATATTTCATGTTTTTTCAGAGTCATGATCTCATAAATAAAAGCGCGAAAGAGTGCTTTCAAAATATTTCTTATTAAATTCTAAAAGTGGTGGGTGTGATGCCTACTTTACTTTGTAAGTATTAATATTAGAAAAAATAATAAATACTTAGGTAAGTAATAGCTTTATGCTGTGGTTTTTTATACTCACTGAAGAGGACCGTAAAAATCAAAAGCAAGGGTTAAGTACAGCAGTAAAACACCATTAAAATAGTAAGTTCTTGATTTTTTTAACGTGAGGAAAATCATACATGAATGCTATGCTGGACTCCTACCGACTAAAAACCACATATATCCTACCCAACAGCTTACGGAGCCCTGGGTAAGCTCTCGGGTCTTTAGTGGGTGATTCGGGTGTTATCCTGCTTCTTGAAGGGGGGGGGGGGGTAAATTCCTCACGTCATGCTGTCGCCTCGGGCCTGCTTCTGTAAGGACGTTGAGCAGCCTCCTAGTAAGTTCTAGTAGTATTAGCACAATTACTATGGCTTTCAAGTGTATTCTTTTACTACAGATCGCCGTAGCTATTTTTTTTTTACCTGTGGGAAAATCCTCATGGATGTTATGCCGGACTCCTACCGACTAAAAAACCTCACGTAACGCCTAACAGCCTATAGTTGTGAGCCCAAGGTAAGCCCTCGGAAGGATGTCCTACAAAGTACTTATTTTACAGAGAGTCTATTATCGATCACTGCTGTAAAGCATCTTGCATGGGTGACCGCTCAGTGGTTTATCATTTACGAGCCCGTCCGTGCTTCGGAACGCACGTTGCCTGGTTGGTCCTGGTTGTCAATAACACGACTGTCGTTAAGCCAAGTTGAAGGCCTTATGAGCGGATTGGAAAATTTTCAAAAGTAGGCAGTCACAAGCTACGCCTGCCCAATTCAACGACGCAATAGTGACACCACCTATTACGTAGGACATAAAACTATAAGGTGAAATGTGGGCGTATACTATGCCTCTGCCTACTCCTTCGGGGATATAGACGTGACTATATTGATGTATGTATGTCCAGTAGTTTATACACAGGATGTGGCGTAAATAGTGGTCCAAACGTCAGGGTGTGATAGACAAGGTGCCCCACTATAACATACCAAAATTTCATCCAAATTTACCCAAGGGTTACAGAAAAAAAGAACTTTTTTAGAAAATCGTCCCTTTTTTGTAAAGTTGACTGTAGATTATACGAAAACCGCTATTTCTGAATCCTACAATCTACAGCTACAACTTTACAAAAGGGACATTTTTTAAAAAAAGTTCTATTTTTCTGTAACCCTTGGGTAAATTTGAATGAAATTGTAGTAGGGTAAAAGTGGGATAGATGCCTAAGGGGGATTGATGCCTCAGTAAATACGTAGCGACCTGTATGAGCGCTGGACTCGCGTTATTTTGTTTAAAAGTAAGTTCACCCCCGCCCACCCGCCAGTCCGTGACGTGCGTTCCGCGGCGATGCATGTGTCGTGAGTTATGTGGCGACGAACGTTATGCGCAGCGAAAAAAATCTGAACTTCGGTATTTTACAATCTTCTTGCGCTTGGATCTTTTGATACTATAGGGTAAGTGTTGATTGTTTTATATTTATCAACTAAATATGTATTTAGTAAGTAGATATGAGTGTTATTTTAGTACCTTTTAACGTAATTTATTTGTAAATTAAGAGGGCATCTATCCCTTCAATAAAGGATAGATGCCTCACATTTTGTGAGTATACATGCCCTAAGGGCATATATCCCACTCTAATTTATGATGTTTTTGCTTTTCAGAAATGCCCCGTAAGTACATACGCAAAGCAGGGGCACGGCCTCGAGGTATGTGGACAGAGGATGCGCTTAAAAGTGCCTTTGAAGAGTTAAGACAAAACCAACGTCCCATTAATGAAATTGCTCGTTGTTATGGTATTCCTTCCAAAACTCTACCGAGACGATTCGCCAAACAAGATGAAAAAAAATAACATTAGGTACCTACGTGTCTTTTTTACATAAATTGTAAATAAATTGATTGTAAAAATAAATTGTATATATGTTGTATATATGTAAAAATATATAAATTGTATTATCCTATTATTATTGTATATTTTTTATTTTTTTATTAAGTATTATTGTATATTATATAAATTGTATTATATAGATATTATTATTATTATATTATTATTGTAAAGTATGTATATAAATTGTATATAAATGTAAAAATAAATTGTAAAATAAATTGTAAATAAATTGTAAAAAATGTAACCTAATTTAAAGAGTTCACTGCCAAAGATAATTGTGCCATTTAGTAACCGTTGATTAAAGTTGATTAGACAATTAGACAAAATAAGATCTATTTATTTTCATAGGGCAACTATCCCACAAGTGAAAATGTTACTGCGGCATCTAGCCCACACATTAGGCATCTATCCTCATTCAAAGAGGTTTTTAATTTGTTTCGTAACTAAAAAACTATATTAAACTTATTTTAATTTGCTTTATTATTTTCTTCATTGATAGGTATAGAATACAAGTCAAAAGCTTGCGCTTCCTTAAATCTTTTATTTTGCATGTTATACGTCTATTTCAAAAAGTTGGGCAACTATCCCACTTTTACCCTATGTTAAAGTGGGGCACCTGTTTTATCACACCCTGACGTTTGGACCACTATTTACACCACAGCCTGTATAGTGGAGCTCAGTCTCTGAACGAATGCACAACAGATCGACTCCAGATCGATGAAGTCCTTAACAAAACAACGACTTCCATACCTATTATCCTGCTTACCCCCTGTGAAATCAACGCCGTGGCTATCGCAATAAGCTCAATATCGCTAATGATAACGATAGGTACGTAACTCGACACTATAACAATACGGAGAACTCCCCCAGTGTAAACTGAGACTGTCTGACGTAAGTGGGCCATGAAAACAGCGGGAAAGAAGCTTTGGAAATAAACATTGCCTTAATACTAGAAATAATTTAAATAGCTATCTCAGTATACTGACTAAATGGTAAATAGAAATTCTTTTAATGTGAAAAAATTCCAAGCTGAAGCTAGATTCAAACTTGCGTCTATTCAATCACTCTAGAACTTAAGCTGAACTTAGATATCGAGAATAAAACTTCTGTGAACGCTATCAATAAAATTAATAGATCGAAACGCTCGTGGTACGCCTAAGAACTATCACTCGTTACCTCCGACCAACTTTCCCCATCCATAATTTGCCTGGTAGAAATTGCTTTATAGCGATAAGGCCGCCCATTGTACAGCTACTTACACGGAATGTATGTACTATGATTTTATATACTTGGCGTACAATAAAGTGTAAAATAAATAAATAATGAGTTATTGGTTATTTAATCCTTGTAAAATTTAATGCCTATAATTCCCACATCCTACTGAATCCTTCTTTGGAACCGCAATATTCTTTCAAGTTTTCTATACAAACGCTGACTTCATAGCCCAACAACACTATACTTACCTAATACAATAATGACCACTCAAAGGTCGTCGGCCTCGCGACAAACATTTGTTGAATTATTTAGGAGATGCCCGTACTAAGTATTGTATAGGTAGTTAATATCACTTTCAGTCCGTTTAGTACTACTGTCTTACTAAAGTATAATCGAAACATTTTGAATTCTTACTACCTATTATTATGAAAGCGAAAGTTTATTAAGTATGAATACTCCCTATTGGGAGTCCTGGGACATTCTTCCGAGGGCTCACCCGGGGCTCCTAACCATAGGCTGTTGGGCGTTACGTGACGTTTTTTAGTCGGTAGGAGTCCGGCATAGCATCCATGATGGATTTTCCCTCACGTTAAAAAAAAATGAATGAATATTTACTATCCTTCCGAGGGCTTACCTAGCCGCTAAGCAAGCTATCGGTACCACGCTGTGAAATGGGAACCATACATACATACCTAATACATATCATCACGCCTGTGTCCCATCGGGGCAGGCAGAGACTATGGCTTTCCACTTGGTACGATCCTGGCATACCACTTTCACTTCTTCTACTTTCATAAGTCACCCTCGCCGGTTAAGGGTACTCTTGACCTGGCCTTTTTCCGACAGGTCATCAATTTGGTTACCATGCGTACGCCGAGGGTGACCCCTGCTAGCTTGCCCATTCATTCTCGCCTTATAGATCTGTTTAATCAGTCTATTTTCATCCATACTCTCAACATGTCCAAACCATCTAAGCATCTTTGTCACTACATCTTCAGTTATACCACATTGTTTTCTAATCACGCTATTCCTTTCTTTGTCCATCAATTTCACTCCAACTATACTTCGCAGACTTCTCATTTCCACTGCTTTAATTTTACTTTCATGCTTCTTCTGCCACACCCAACTTTCACTACCATACATAAGTGTAGGGATAAGCACACCCCTATTCACAGCAACCCTTGCCTTCTTAGTACACGTTTTGACTGCTCATGAAGGTATGCATCGCCCCATTCACTTGATTTCCAGCCAAAACTCTGCAAACAATATCCTGGTCACACTTTCCATCTCTCGTAAATTTTGAACCCAGGTATACAAATTCTTTCACCTGTTCCACTCTTTGCCCTTTGATAATAATAGGGCAATTCGTCATACATTTCTCTCTTTCAAAAACCATTACTTTAATCTTATTTACATTCATACATGGTTTCTATTTCATCGCCTATTCTGGGTCTCATAATTCTTCACCTCTTTTCAGCCCACTGCGTTTCCCTTGCCACCTTCGCGAGTAATCATGGTAATACCGGAAGTTTTTCTTCTGAACCTACCAGATTCGGATAGTACACTCATTCGATCTGTGTGATTCACATTCAAATTATTTAACTGGACTTTTAGTTACAAAACAAGTGATGCCGTGGGCAAACGATGTCAAATTTTTAATTCGTAATCGATGTGAAATTAATAAAAACGCCAAAAACTACATATTTTTTTAATGAAAAATATTCTCGTTTATTCGATACTAGGACATATTAATTTCTTATATTAAAATTAATTACAATTAAAAATTCGTAGGAAATTCTTACAAATTGTTATCGAGTTCAATTGTGAAATATTTTCAGCTTGTGCTATAGGATCTAGATTTCTAGATCAATAATGAATCTTTAAAACTTTGAAACAAATAACTGCGAATCACAGAGGTATTTATTACAATCAGATATTCAAACCAAAAACTGCAGTCACTACGTCATAGATATAGTAAAATATAATAACATTATATTTTACTATATCTATGACTACCATTTAATTAGATAGCAACATCTTTACCAAGTAACATGACACTAGGACGATATTCCAATTATTATTTATATAAATATAATTAGGTATATTAGCGGAATCATTAACAGCAGATATCAATCCCGCCTACATACGCCTACGCAGTGAAAACACTGTCTAGTTAGTAAGAACCTATTTAAGGGTTGATTTTACTAAACTATATCGAAAGTTTTAAGCTCAAGCGGGATTGGAACCCGTCTATTCCCAGTCCAAGAGATCCTGTTTAGATCGCTGCACTGAACTTTTTTTTTATACCACTAAGTTGGCAGACAAGCATACGGCAAACCAGAAGGACTGGTGGTCACCGTAGCCTATGAACGTTTGCAACACTAGAGGCGCCACTTGAACTGTCGAGCAATGCTGTTAAACTCCTCCATCTATAGCTACGTATTGCCTGGGGATATCCTTCCCCCCCAACCATAGGCAGCAGGTAAGGAGCGTGTGGTTTTTAGTCGGTATGAGTCCGGCATAGCATCAATGATGGACTTTCTACTCGTTAAAAAAATCCTACGTCTTAGGGCAATGGAGGGGTCTTCTTCCGGTAAGTACTTACTTACCCAGATTGGGAATAGACACGGGTTGCAATTTGGTATCAACTTGATATAATTTATCTGCGTGTAAATTGGTATTGGTTTAAAATATTATTTGTAATGTATGGTCACCGTATAAAAGTTTCCAATACCAGAGGTGTTACATTCGAACTATTGAAAGTTGAAACGGATAGCGACTACCTGAATTAAAAATTTTCAGGTCGCCCTTTGGGGCTTCAAATTGACTTAACGACCACTTCACTACTAACCACCAGGGAACCGGCTATACCGTAAACGAACCAAATAGAACGTAGTAAAAACTATACTGAGTACGTAGTTGCATTCGAAAGCTGCAGTTCGCTTACATGTCTTAAACTGAAAACATCTTAAGATTTGAATTTTTAAGACGCTCTCATAACTCATTATCTAATCTATGATATAATATAAAAATCAGTGCCACTTTTCGTTGTAATTATATAACTCAAGAACGGGCTCACTTATCTAAACCATATTTTGAGGCTTTCTTCGAACTATTTAATTGAAGGTTTATGTGAAGTTTGCACAAAATCGGTCAAGCGGTTCTTCATTTATCAATCCGCCAATCCTATATGAATTACAAAAATATTTTAGTCCGGCACGATAATTGAACCTCAGTAAATAAGTTAAAATTAATAACTTTTTCACAATTTTGCACTAAGTACGTCGGAACTAACCCTTAACAACAGTCAGTAACGATGCATTGCGAGATAAGTGCCGATTTGAAACAAATGTAATGAAACCAATGAAACCGATACAGGTATGAAGTCGTTACAGATAGACAGCTCTAGGATTTATTACCTACTAATTTCTATTGAAGAGTGCGATTTTGTTATTATAAATTGGCTTGTAATTCAAGTCATTCAGGATCTTTTAACTTTTAGCCCCTCTCTATAAAATAGAGTGCAGAGGGGCTTATGGCGAGACTTTGGTTGTAGCTGTGACTCTGTCGCATTAAACTACGTCACTAGGTCACGTGGATCATCTGTTCAAAGTTTGAAATAACAACGTCAATCGGATTGAACTTTCACTTTCACAATAAACGTGTTAGAGAGGGGCAGTCTGGTGAGAACGATCTTTTTCATGTTTCTGTTATCTAAGGGGATCTTTTTCACAATACCTCAACTATTGAACAACGCGACCTCTACAAGTTGCGGGGCGAAATCGTATTTAAATACACCACTTCAAATGCAATCGACTGTTTCTATGGAACCTACACAAAACAATGATTAAAACAATACACTCATGGTTTCAGACACTCATCTAATATATAAAATTCTCGTGTCACAGTTTTCGTTGCCATACTCCTCCGAAACGGCTTGACCAATACTCATGAAATTTTGTGAGCATATTGAGTAGGTCTGAGAATCGACCAACATCTATTTTTCATACCCCTAAGTGACCGGGAATAACATTCCACGCGGGCGGAGCCGCGGGCATCAGCTAGTATATCTATATTTTGTAGTTTTATCGGTGCCCGCTTTGACAGAGGAGAACGTCTGGGTATGGCGCCTGCCCCCTTAGACAAGAGGCACAAGCACAAGCGTAAATCGCAAACGAAAGGATAGAATAATATCGACCAATTACACCTACCAATCGTACGCCAGCGACGTGCTTAGCTGTGATTAGTCGACCTATTCTATTCCTTTCGTTTGCGATTTACGCTTTTGCCACTTGTCTAAAGAGGGCTGCACTCACGATAGAAGTCATCGATCGTGTTGCTCTAATTGACTATAAAACAAAATTTTACAATCCTACTTATCCATTAGGATAGGCCATTTAATACCACCAAATACACACATTTGGAACTTTTTCACATTTAATGGACTCGTACTTATCTGGTTGTTTATTTTCACTAGTAGTTTTAATGAGAGATTTGACTTATAAAAGGCATAGACCACAACACATTCTTACCAGTGAGTGCAAAACATGTTTTTCATTTGATTTTCAGACTCAGACATGATGCATTGTAAATATGTTTATAGTTCTTTTATGGACGTGTCTTGTAAAAGTTTCTGTTCGGCAAAGTCATGTAAGTTTGAAATAAACATGCATTTGTAATACTGAGTAACGCTTTGGTTACCCTTTTATTTCTTTTTAACGTAAGGGAAAATCCTTCATAGATGCTATGCCGGACTCCTACCGACTAAAAAACCTCACATAACACCTAACAGCTTATGGTCGGGAGGCCCGGGTAAGCCCTCGGAAGGATGTCCCAGGACTCCCAACAGACCCACGGCCGCCACTGCGGCCTCGCCCAGGGGGTGGTTCGGGTGCTATCCCGCGTATTTGGGGGGTTTTCGGGTGTGGGTTTTTGGTCGGCTTGTTTGCCATCTTAGTACGTGCGCAGGCAGGTCGTTCAAAGTTTTTATAGTTCGACAGAGAAACGATCAATAGTATGGGTTTCTGCAATAGGAGTCTTAGGTTTTTCCGGAGCCGGCGCGGCGCGGCGGCAGCTTTTGGTGAATCAAGTGTTTCATTCTATCTATTGATTTGTTTGCCATCTTAGTAGTATTCAAAGGGCTTATTTTTTTCACATGTAAAATTGTTAAAATGAAACGTCCTCTCAATAAGCGATACTTAGACAAAAGCAATCACTACCGCTATAAAATCAATTATCGACTCAGCTTCCAACAATACGAAGTCGTGATCGACTCCAAATAATAAAAAAAACGGCCAAGTGCGAGTGGACCTCGAGCACGTAGGGTTCCGTACCAAAAAAGGGCAAAATTCACGTTTGTTGTATGGGAGGTCCCCCTTAATCCCCTGTTTTATTTTTATTGAAGGAAAATTGAGTAAATAATACAAACTGGGATTTAACTTTTAACACAATTTTATTTCTTGAGAGAGAAACGACCATCACCGAACCACACATTTATAGAGAGAGGAAGTTAGCATATACAAAATGTTGCCACCTTATAAAACTAAACATTGCCATATAATATTACATTGCTTTCTACTAACACCCCCCCTCAATGTAATCTCTACATACAATAGGTATATGTATATACTTTATCATACTTATCATAAATGTAACTTAAATTCCTCCTAACATACTTATATGTATTCTTCACACAACCCACAGTTACTTATGAACTTCAATAGTAAATTTTTATTTAATGCTTTAGTGAACATGTCAGCAGTCTGGTCTTCTGTTTTAATATATTTTAACAATAATTTTCTATTTTTAATTAACTCTTTAATATAATGAACCCTTATATCTATGTGCTTCAGACGCTTCACACAATCAGTACTCGCAGCCATAATAGCACTTTGACTATCACTAAGCATTACAACGGGACACACATTTTCAATATTAAAATCTTTTAATAAATGAGTAAGCCAGCAAGCTTCACTTGCTGCCATACTGATGGCTACATATTCCGATTGCGTAGAGGAGAGACTAACGCTAGCTTGCTTCTTAGAACACCAAGAAATTAAGCAATTATTAAATTTGAAACAGTAACCAGTTGTTGATTTTCTATCCTTTAAATCGCCTCCCCAATTAGCATCACAATATCCAACCAACATATCACTGTTACATTTATACACTAGACAATAGTTAATTGTATGTTTAATATATCTAAGTACCCTTTTTAGGGCCATTAACAATGCATTATTTGCATGGTTCTGATATCTTGCTAAAATGGAAATAGCAACACAAATATCTGGCCGTGTCCCCAAAGCTGCATAAGACAAGCTACCTATTATTTTTCTACATTTCTGCTCAATGTTTTTATCAATGACAGGCTCAGAATCATCCAAAATTTTGGAATTAAAGTTCAAATCCATAGGAGTTGACATCTCCTTACAATCATACATTTCAAATTTCTGTAAAATATTTTTCAAATACTCTTTTTGACTCAGTTTTGTATCCTGTTTTACTTGTATACCTAGAAAACTAGACACTAACCCCAAGTCTTTCATTTTGAATTCTTTGTGAAGCAATGACTTAAGGCCACATATTTCAGTATTATCATTTCCTGAAATTAGAACATCATCGACATATAACAAAACAAAAGTCTTGGTGTTATTTACACATTTTGTATACAAACAAGTATCACTGTAAGACCTAATAAAACCTAGTTTCATTATCACAGAGTTAAATTTATCGTTCCAGTACTTGGGTGATTTCTTTAAGCCGTACAAAGATTTATTTAGCTTGACAATATTTTTATTACCACTGTAAGCCCCTTCTGGTAGTTCTAAATATACAGTTTCATCAATGCGACCATACAAAAATGCCCCTGTAACGTCCATCTGATAAATAGGTAAGTTTAATTTTGTAGCTATTGACACAAACAATCTGAAAGTGGACAAATTTGCTACAGGTGCATAAATTTCACAGGAATCAAGCAAATCATTTTGTTCAAAGCCCCTGGCTACTAACCTAGCTTTATATTGGTCACCATTTTTAATTTTGAACACCCACTTGCTACTGACTGTCTTTTGACTGATAGGTTTGTTACAAAATTCCCAAGTATCATTACTTTTTAAAGTTTCTAATTCCCTATCAATAGCTTTTTGCCATTCGCTGGCATCCCCCCTGCCCATAGCTTCTTTGTAAGTCTTTGGTTCAGTTACTACAGAAGTTGCAAAGTTACAGTTATAAAATGAAGTTTGTTTTCTTACCCGAGCAGGTCTTTGATGCTTTGGTATGTCTTCATCACCTTCATCGCTAGATCCTTCATCGCTGGTGCACGGTATATATGTACTTCCATCGCTGTCAACCGTTTCTGACAATACAGTTGGACTAGTGGGAAGCTGCCCAGGTGACTGTTCACCTTCCCCGGAGTGAGTCTGTTCAACATTATCACTTGGCAGTATTTCTTCTCCCGTTGAGTTTTCATTATTGCATAATGTATTATGACTGTCACTTTCTGGTATATCTAGCTGGACTACCTGTTCCTTTTCTTCTTGATTTCGTAACAAAAATGCAACATCTCTCTTTACTTCAATACAGTTTTTCTTTGGGAAATATATTCTGTATCCCTTAACATTCTCTCCATAGCCAACCATTACTCCTTTTTCTCCCTTTGAATCCCACTTTTTCCTCTTCTCCTTTGGTATATGGACATAGACGGGAGTACCAAAAACTTTTAAATTATTTATATCATAATGTTTGTTGGTCCATACCTCATAAGGAGTTTTTCCAACCTCCCTGCTGTTACTGGTTCTGTTTAAGACATATTCTGCAGTTTTAACCGATTCTGCCCATAATGTCTTGGGTAAACCTGCTGCACACAACATTGTTCTAGCAGCCTCAGTTAAAGTCCTTATTTCACGTTCAGCTTTGCCATTTTGTTCGGCTGTGTATACAACAGAAGTTTGGTGTATAATTCCACGACTAGAGAATAGGTCTTGCACACTCTTATTCACAAACTCTAACCCGTTATCAGATCTGAAGTACAGCACCTTGTTGTTGGTGGTATTTTCAGCCTTATTTAAGAAATTTTCAATGCAATTCTTTACTTCATCCTTTCCTTTAATACAGTAAACAAATCTGAAGTTAGAGTAATCATCTTTTAGAATAATAAAGTATCTGGACCCTCCCACAGACGGCACCTCGAATGGGCCACATGTATCAGCATGTATCAGTTCACAGGTCCTCGAAGTCTTCGTTGCACTAGCACTGCATGGCAAGCGATGTATTTTACCTTTCAAACAACTCTCACATTTGAAGTTTGTATCATCTGGCACTAAGATGTTATTGTTCTTGAGTACAGATTTAACATGTTGTAGATTTTGATGGACTAGTTTTTCATGCCATTCTTTCAAACTGCATTGCACTTTAGTTATATTCGCTCTCTCGTGTCTATAACGCACATCTAATAAGTACATCTCTTCATGACGATATGATATAGCACACACTCTGTTCTGTTTAATAAATTTGCACATTTTCTCATTTGTGACCATAACATAGCCTCGATCTGTTATGCACTTGACAGATAACAAGTTTGTTTTTAATGTGGGAACGAACAAGACATTGTCAATGGAGGTGTCTATCCAGCTATCACCGTCATAGACTTGGAGCACTATCTGACCAAAACCATGCACACTGCACAAGTCACCGTTGCCCACTGTAACGGATTTGTTTGATAATGATGGCGTATAAGTCGTAAACAAATCACGATCACGGCACATGTGATTGCTCGCACCCGTGTCCACAATCCACTGCGCTTGATAATTTCCACTACCACTGACAGTTACAAACGCGTTACTTTCTTTGTCCTTGTTTTTCCTAAACCAGCATTCACTTTTCAAATGTCCCATTTTCTTGCAGTAGTAACACTTTTTATTATTTTGTTTATTTCGCTCACTTTGAAAATGTCCTTTATTGTTATTGTAAGATTTAAAGTTTTTCTTTGCAACAAAGGCTGATGACGACGATTGCGAAGGCACTTCCCGTTTGTCTTTTATCCGCTCCTCTTCTATTAATAATCGGGCGACAAGATTTTCGTAAGTTTGTTTATCATCTGGCGCCGATTCCCAAGCAGATACAAAATGCCTATAGCAATCTGGAAGTGACATGAGCACTTTGGTTATGACAAATTTTTCAGAAATATCTTCACCCATTTGTTTCATTTGATTTTTCATTTCTTCTATTTTAGACAAGAATGTAGGCATCTCAGTTCCTTCTTCGTATTTGTATTGAAAAAATCGTTGTTGTATGATATGAATACTCGTATCGGATTTTTGTTCGTAAACACTTGCTAATTTTTGCCACATTTGCGCCGATGTAGTACAGGTTATAATATGCATCATGGCATTTTCTGACATTCTTGTAACAAGCCATGTCTGGGCTTTAGCATCCAGCTTTTCCCATTTAACTATTTCTGTAGAAATTTCCGGCTTGACCTTGATCCCCTGTACCACATCTAGAAGATCATGACTCCGTAATAAAATCATGGATTGAAATTTCCATACATTCCAATTTGATGCACCTTCTAATTTTATATGATGCCCGGTCTTGATTTCTTCCATTGTTTATTATTTTTGACTGCCTGTTCGTCCAATCCTTGCTTCACAAGTATTTTTCCTTCCCGCCGACTTAACCTCAAAACCGCGTGCAATGTGCCACGCCGGTGTCGACAGTATATTTTTGACAAAAACAGTTTCCGACCCAAATTATTTACTCGCTCTTGCTAGATTATGTGCCTGGGCCCATAACCTGAAGGAAAATTGAGTAAATAATACAAACTGGGATTTAACTTTTAACACAATTTTATTTCTTGAGAGAGAAACGACCATCACCGAACCACACATTTATAGAGAGAGGAAGTTAGCATATACAAAATGTTGCCACCTTATAAAACTAAACATTGCCATATAATATTACATTGCTTTCTACTAACATTTATTTTAGTATTTGTTGTTATAGCGGCAACAGAAATTATTATGAACTTATTGCACGTATGACATTTATTTTATTAGCTGACATTATTATTAGGTTGGGTCAATCACTAAGATCAATACTATTATCAAATCAATAACCATTGTCAATTGCATGTAATGTACCTATTCTTTTCAATGCCTAGCTATTAAGTTATGTTTTTGCTTGTCGGACTACTTACCGACAAAACATGTGAAACCCTTTAAACTGTAACACGCATGACCACCATGTTTCAGCAAATAAAATATATTCTATTCTATAATACGTCTGTCGAAATTTCAGCTCTCTAGCTATCACGGTTTTGGAGATACAGCCTCGTGACGGACAGACGGACAGAGGCCAAGTCTCATAAATAGGATTCCGTCTTTAAACCCCTGAACGGTGATAGCTAGGAATCTGAATCACAGATTTTGAAATAAATATTTGAAGATAAAATTTTAAATCTGTTGCCGCTATAACAACAAATACTAAAAACAGAAAATTAATAAAATTTAAGGGAGGCTCCACACGTAATTTTATTGCCATTTTATATCATATAATAATAATGGCAATAAATAGACGCTTGAAATACAAATTCAATTCAATTAAAAATATAAAATAGACATTTAAGGGGCGCTCCAATACAACCAACGTGTTAGTTTTCGTTTTTTGGCACGGAACCGTCCGTGTGCGAGTCCAACTCGCACTTGGCAGGTTTTTTATCGTTTGGGTACGGAACCCTCAAAAGTAAACTGGACGGATACACTCCCACGTGGAGCGTGATCGCGGCCGATCGCGGTGATCGCGGCCGATCGCAGTGATCGCGCCGGACATCAGAACGAGCGTCTCGGTCTCAGCATGCCGATAAATCATCTCTGGAGATACTGTCCGGAACTTACAAGGGTTAAGAATGTTGTAGATGAGGTACTTTGCACGGAATATAGAAGTGATCATTCTGTTTAAAATACTTATCCAGGCAATTATGGAACTCTAATAATTTCATTAAATGAATTGTATCATTAAAAGATTCAAGATAATTTTGAAAGCAATTAGTATGCTCACTCTACCACAAATTTAATGTGACTAAATTTGGTCTCGGCAGGATTCGAACCTGCGTCATCTGGTTTGCCGGACCAGACGCAGACAGAAATTATAAGTAAAGTACTATCAAAATGACAGCTCAGTTCTTTCTAAAACTGGCATTTGTTCATACTTAGTAAAACATTCTTTGTACTTTTGTTTATTACATTTGATGAAATCATCCCGATTTCGAAGTCTGATGGTTCGGCGGATTGGCTGATTTCCACAACTGAGATGCGAATTTTGTCTCTACGGGAGTAAAGACGACACGACTTCACTCATCTGATGGAAATATACCAATAGACGGCTGAGATACCTTTTTTTACAAACCACTATCCTTAACATATTCCCCGCCAGTTGAATTTTCTGAAACAAGCAGTCTCTCACCACTGAATTTTCTGAATTTAGAGTAATCAGGGAAATACAAAATAAAAATTTCCTCCTGATTGAAGTACTTACTCAGATGAAAAATATAAAAATATATTTATAATTTTAAAATACCACATCCAAATTTACCAATTTCCTTTCATTCCTACATCCGGCCTATCGCTACAAGACAAGAATGACATCAGGCAACAAAGCAAAGACTCGGTAAAATTAGCCGCGTTCGATACAAATGGCATTCCGCTAAGTTATTAATAATTTTGGTATTTAATCAATGTGCGAGTACCTTTAGGAAGACGGATGACGTTGACAGCGGAATTATTCGTCGAGTCATGTTCCGCATCTTAGTGTTGACTCCCGGTTTACCGACCCAACGGATAGCCTCTGTAGTCGGTAGTCATACCGCCTGCGGCGCTGGAGGTCCTGGGTTCGATTCATGGGTCGGTTCAAATATTTGTGTAATCCACAAATGTTTGTTTCGGAGTTTGAGTGTTTTCTATGTATAATATGTACCTATGTATTTAGAAATATATAAGTATGTATATCAGTCGTCTAGATCCCATAGCACAAGCTTATATTAGCTTAATTTGGGCTAGATGATGTTGTGTGTATGTTCTCAAATAATTATTTATTTATTTATTTTTAGCGAGGTACGGTGGAACAGTAACAACGAATATGTTTGGGAGAGACACGTCCGATAGAGAATTGTGATGAGCTCCAAGTCGGTCAAAGTATGTATGCATGCCTAAATCGAAGTACACCAAAATTCTCACTAACTTCTTTAATTTCTTTGGTCTACCTTCTATCGTCAAACAGAAAATATCTTTCTTTCTCTTTTCACCTTCATCAAAAGAAAGAATAAATTGACGAAGACAAAAAGCAGTTGAATTGAGAACCTGCACCTTTTTTGAAAATATATATGGTCACGCCTTTATCCCCGAAGGGGTAGGCAGAGGCATATTATATGCCCGCATTTCACCTTTTTGTATATAATTTGTCCCACGTAATAGGTGGTGAGCCGTATTGCCGTGTTCAAATGGACAGGCGCAGGTTGTGGCTGCCTGCTGTTGAAATAAAGTCTTCAACTTGACTTAACGACTGCCATTTTACTGGCAACCGGGACCAACGCCTTAACGTGCCTTCCGTAGCACGGAAACGCTCAAATAAATGTCACAAAGTGATCACATGGATGGTAACCCATCCATGGACCGGCCATAGTGAAAGTTGCTTACTGCAGTGATCGTTTACAGAACACTGAGTCCGCGGGGCCACGAGCGCTCTTTTTTTGAAGTCGGTTAAAAATTAAACAAAATAAATGTAAAGCAAAAGACAACTACTGGTACAAGTCTACAAACCATATTTTCAAGAAACTTTATTAAACGTTGAAGTTAATTTACTTAGTTTATTCTTGAAAAGAAATAATTAATAAACTCCGACTAAAGCATTAAAAAAGTTAAGAATATAATTTTATACTCTATTACAGAAGACACAGAGGCAAGTTTAAATATAATTCTTTGCTCGCAACAGCCTTAAGACAAATACTAGAGCAGTTTTATCTAGGAATCTAGGTCGTAGGAAAATTGCTAGAAGCTAGCTACAGCTTAGAATAGTGCCTTCAGGTTATCAAACAAAAACCATTCTTACGAACCATAGATTAAGGTACAAAACTGCGCAGACTGGTCGACTCGTTTGTTTGAATAAGATCGATGTACCGAAGAGGATAAATATACATAGATGAATTGAGTGGAAATATTGTAGTTTATTTATTTTGTAAAGTGTTCTGAAACACTTCAATTTCTGTAACACTATAGTCGTAGGGGCACAATTCTCAAGTGTTCTTCGGGGTGGAGGAACCAATCATGCCTAAAAAACACAATGAATTGCACACTAAGACGAAATAAAAATAGTAGAAATAGCACACAATATTATCTAATTAAAACTAAGTATAACACAGTCAGCTCTCAGCTCAGGCGAAACCGGGTTAAGAAATAGTAGAAATTTAAATTTTTTAGGCTTAGCTAAGCATCCACTAAGAACGAATTTTTCAAAATTCCATTCGTATGTCTCAATGTTAGGTTGTAATTGGGGTGGGGGGGGGGGCACAGCTATTATTATTTATTTTAATATATTTTATTTACTATAGCTATTATTATTTATTTTAAGAGCTTTGCATATGCTTAGGTATTAAAATATTTTTTTTCCTTGGTTACAAAAGGCACTTATCTTTATATTTAGGTTATGAAACAATTGTGGAAGATCAGAAGGTTTAAAACGTTCTGTTAATCCGACATTAATTGACTTATTCGAAGTTCGTAGCTAAACCAAGCTTATTTAAAATAACAATAATACCATCAACTCTAGAATATTACACATATTTGACCCCAATAAAAAAGTGTTAAAATAATTTAATATAGGACTCATAATAAGGCTTTAAGCTGGACTAGCTTTCAACTATCATATAATTTAATAACAACGGCATGGAACAAAACCGTTCACAAAATCAAAAAATCGTGCTTCAGATTAAAATACTCAAAATGATACTAACAATGTTAGAATCGTTCGATATAAATCACGATTGTACAATAATTAAGGCAGCCACAATACCTAATGACGTCAGCAAAAAAATACACTGAATAGGTACTATTCGATGACACAAAAAACTTTTGGTGGTTCTGGTCATAGATGATGGTATTAACAGAAGTGAAAACATGCGGTTTTCGGAAGTCTTATGCCTACGTGCAAATGACAATGTTATTAATATTTTAAATAAAAAACTGTAGGTAACTCTGGTCTATCGGAAAACGGTCGTCCAATTTATTCTTTCGACCTGCCGAAATTTGCAGGACGGCAAATGAATTTGCCTTAAACAAGTTCCCATCCTAAAAAATATTTCTCACCCTACTGTCTTTATCCTAAGATTGCTTGTAAGAAATGACTTACGCATTTTGCTATGTGCTTCTCAAAAAAATTTTCAATTTTAAGAAGCAAGAATTCTTTAATGTCTTGATAAGCATACAGACAGGTTAGATATAAAAACTTAAACATGTAATGCGATTTTATACCGTTTGAAATTACTTTTAACAACATTTATAGCGTGTCTATATACCTGTGTCGTAATATCCGGTCCTTAACCAGCTGCATCCCGTTTAGAGACAGGTTATTTGCAAAGTAACTCGTTTATAGGGACGTATTAAAATTATTAACATCGACAGTTTCATGACGCTTTCATTTAAATACAAGATTCCTAACAAGTCTCGCTGTTTGTAACCTATTTACTTTCAGCTTCTTTTCATAAACGACGATAAAATTTTGTTGACGTTCCCGCTTCCCATGGAAACTTATCCATAGGAAGTCTATGTGTCAATACAGACCTTATGATATCCCTCTACAAAAATTCAGACAGATCCTTTCAGCCGTTAAAGCGTGAAAGAGTAACAAACATCCATACAAACTTTACCTAACGCCCAAACTTGATCTTTGAAGTTAATACCAGCAGCATATAATGCCAAATTGAATTTTTCTTTCGAGAAAACATGCGTCCAGCAGTTTCTTCGCTATTGGAGGTGAATAGATGTGCGTTTCAGAAAAGTTTATTGTGTCGTGTTTCATTTCAAAACCTAGCTGTCAATGCGGTTCGACATTTGAACCATTCACTTCGAAACTCTAGACTTAGTAGTAAGTACTTGTCAGAAAAAAACCTTGCTTTTAATAAAAGCTTATTGTTACTTGCTACCAAATATAATCAACAATACGAATGACATAGCGTATCTACCCAGTACTCTATCTTAATCTATGTTTGTGTTATCCACAAAAACTATGATATTAAGCGGAGGCGATGTCTTGCGATCGAGATGACTATTCTATTTCCATTGCCCTCAAAATGATTCGGATATTATATCTGTATCGATGTATCAAACATTATTGGCTATCGTTAGACATTCTCTATTTAGATACGAGCGTAAGTCCCGGCTGCTTTCAAAGCCCATCTACTTGTCATTTAAAATTTTGTCTTTAAAGAGATTTTGGCTGCCTCGGTGGCGTATTCGGTAGTGTAAGCGCCTGTAGCGCTGAGGGTTCGATTCCTGGGTCGGTCCAAATATTTGTGTGATCCACAAATGTTTGTTATGCAGTTTGGGTGTACTACAAAAAATCAATCATAGATACCATAGAACAAGCTTATATTAGCCTAATTTGAGCCAGAAGATGTTGAATGTGGGAGAATGTCCACATATATTTATTTATTTATTTCAAACTTAAATAAAGCTATGAGTGGAGTCTAGATATCAAAGGCACAAGCTTAGTTGCCTTTGCCTTATTTGCCAAAGTTACATTAGTAGGTACTCGGACAGTTTACTACGGCTTTGGGATATATTCAGCTAGTAGATGTCCTGTCAGGGTCCTGGTTGAGTCGTTACATTTGAACAAGTCCAGAATCCGCTCCTGGTTATATGTCTCAGCGTGTAGCAAAGGATACTCTGGTGCCTTTGATCAACAACGATTGGCATTGTTCATCAAAGTTTGGGGCTTTCCCAGTCAAACGGTTTCTCTTTCTTAGGATTTTCTCCTTTTGGAAACTATTGGCGAGAATGCTACGCATGAATCTCTATGATAACATGTTATTACAAGAAATACCAGGATATCGTTGTGTGGTATAATGTGATAATCCATCATACACACGCAAATTTAGCATTAATTATAACATTAATTAATATTCATGTCCATTTTAATGGCTTTATTTCAGTTTGTTGAAGCAGTTTTATTTATTAAAAAAGATATTTATGTATTTTATAACCTCAAAACTTTTGACAGTAATGATCATACCGTAAACAAAATGGCCGTAGGCAGATATTTATAGAGAATATCGCGTTATTTACAACCAATATGATAATAAGTAATTAAAATATTATAATATTTGTTATAATTTCATGGATAGTTATTTTATTTTTACTATTTTAATTGGTGGCATCCCGCTATTAGGATCTCCGGCCATGCCGGTTTTAAAATCATTCGGAGTGAAAAATAATAATAAACAAGAAATTCCGAGATTATTGATCTAATTTACAGAGACCGGTGGCAATTTTAATAATTTACCTTTGCATAAATTCTTGGCATTGCTTTTATTATTTAAAAGCGTTGAGTTGAATGGCGACCATAACTTCCAATTTAGAATGTTTATACCTAATACCTACTGGTAGATAGAGCAACCGAATTCTGGAGAGAGGTCGCGACTCAGCAAAAGTAAGGTAAGGCGTTAAGGTTTCGTAACATAAAATGTCAAAATTTCGTTTGATGTATTGGGAGCATAACAATATTTTTTAAATCTTTGTGACACATCTGTGTAAATTTCTACTCTCTAGTTCCTTAGATACAGCCTGGTGACAAACATCGAAATCTCCGTAACAGGGTTTCTTTTTACCCTTGGTGTACTGAACCCTAAAAACCGTGTTTATATTATTGAAGCCAGTTACTACAACTTAAATGAACCGTCCACTTATCTTTTGCATAAGTTATAGGTGACGATTATTGAAAGTGGGTCGTTGCGATAGGGTTATTTTGGGTCGTTGTGATAGAGTTATTGTAGGTCGTTAGATACTGGACACTGGACAGCAAGGGTCAGGAAATGTGAATAATAGGTAATTATGTAGGTATAGTTCGTAATTTTATTAGTTTTACATACATACATAATGGTCACGCCTATATAACCCAAGGGTTAGGCAGAGGCATTATTATTATATGCCTACATTTCACCTGATTTTAGAATTTGTCCCACGTAATAGGTGGTGAGCCGTATTGCCGTGTTAAGATGGACAGGCGCAGGTTGTAACTGCCTGCTGTTAAAATATCAAGTCGCTTAAAAAGGCCTTCAACTTGGCTTAAAGACTGCAATTTTACTGGCAACCGGGACCAACGGCTTAACGTGCCTTCCGAAGCACGGAAACGCTCGAATAAATGTCACGAAGTGGTCCCATGGATGGTCACCCATCCAAGGACTGGCCATAGTGAAAGTTGCTTACTGCAGTGATAGTTTACGGAGCACTGAGTCCGCGGGGCCACGAGCGCTTCCTTTCGTTGTTTTATAAAAATATCCTTCATTATTATCAGCGTCTTCCCAGTTGTTTTTAAACCCTACCTTAGCCACCACACACTGCTCCTGTTCCATCAGCCCAAAGAAACGTATTTCGGGGATAAAAAGTAGCCTACGTGTTATTGCAGACAATAATGTATCCCAAACTTTAGTCAGATCCTATGAGCCGTTAGAGCGTTACAGAGCAACAAACATAATTATACAGATCCTGACATCCACACTCTTCTTCTCTCACATCACACATCTTTGCATTTATTGACAAAATGAGCGAAGCGAGCGAGACTCGCGAGTATCTCCGATTCGACATATACGCCATGTATGTATAGACATGTACATATATATATATATATATGTATGTACATACATATATATATATATGACGTATAGAGTCTATACTAGTATAGACAGATGAAACCCTACATACTTTTTTTTTATTTATTCAGCACGCCAAATTTTGACGTCGCCACCAGCCTGATGGAATGCCGTGGCGCATCTAGCGATTGGGGGCCACTTTTGACAGTGGTCCTCAAGTTGGCGGCCCTGTGATGTGCCTCTTCACGCTCCTCTTAAAGAACCCGTGATTGTAAGATGAAGGAAAAACGTGTGCAGACAGGTCGTTCAAAGTTTTTACAGTTCGACAGAGGAACGATCTTTTGAAACGCTCAGTTCTGGCGAAGATTCTCTCCACTGTGTATGAGTGGCATCTCTGCCCGGCATGCGTTGTTCGGGATCGGAAAGGAGAGGGTGGGATCAGGTTGAAGAGCTCTTCAGAACATTCGCCGTGATACATTCGGTAGAAAGCAGTCAAGGTTGGTTCTTCGCTGCGCTAACGTTAAATTATAATAATAACTAAATTCGCTGAGTGAGGCTACGCACACATAGACAACTCATTCACAGACACTACGCCACTTAGACAACTTATTCACAGACACACGAGGTCAGGCAGTCCTCAACCGAATTTTCGATACTGATTTGTGCGCGAGTGTGTGTAGCAGAGGGTAGGTGTGAAAAAAAAATACATTCATGAGTTTTCCATCTGTACTATCTCTAACTTGTGGTAGGTATAGAGTAAGACGATTTTGCTTTCGTCGTTATGTTTGTATGTATGTCAGATCTTCTTAGAGGACGCATTTCGTAACCGATTTTCACCAAACTTGGCACAAGTGGTCTTTCATTTAAAACACAACTTTTATCGAGAGCTTTTTATAGGGGGAATATAAGGGGGGAAAATGGGATAAGATTGTTGTAGCGTTGTTTATGAACGGATCTTGATGATTTTTTGACTGGAACCTTTAAGGATATGATTTCAATTCAATTTTTCAATTTATTTATTTCATAAACAATCTTACAATTGTGTTTGAAAATTTCAATACAGTATGAATAAGCTAGCTACATAATCACAAATCACAATATTTTAATTTAAATCCAATAACAATGTCAACTAGGTACCCAATTACAATAAATAATGTCAATATCTCTGTATGTAATACATATTATAAAATTTCAATTTTTCTGTTAAGATTACAACTAAATAACAATGTCATAAACTAAATCAAAATTAACAATGTCAAAAACTCAACTCAAATTAACAATGTCAACAACACCTTCCACCGCGATTCCGCAAGGGTTGCTTCCTTTTTTTTCTGGGTGCTCGCGGGGTCTATCTACTCTTTGCTCTAGGTTCTAGGTTCTAGGTTTACACGGGCTGGTTTCCGCAACTCGACGTCATTTAATGCGCCTATTTTGCGTGGGGGGTTGTGGTATGGCTACTGCCATCCCAGTTCCTCCAGGAAGCCTAGCAGACTCTTCACGTTGCCGACGACTTCCTGGAGCGACCTCGGTGTGCCGAGGTGTGTAGCCCTGTATCTTGCCAGTTCCGGGCATTCCATAAGAATGTGGCTGGCAGTTTCGTCCGTCTCCATGCAGGCTCTGCAAAGGGGGCTGTCTGTGACACCTAAGTTAAAGAGATGTTTGTTAAGTGGACTATGACCTGTAACTATACCTGTTATTATACTTATCTTAGTCCTGTTAAGCTGCAGAATTTTGCGAGAGAATCTGGTGTTGATTGTCGGCAGTGCCTCTCTCGCTTGTCTGCATGTATCAAGGCTGGCCCAGTAACCCTGGTGCTGGCCCCTTGTCTGCTGTTTTAACAGGTTTCGTACCCATCCAGACGGGAGGGGCAGAATAGGTTCAGGGCCCATTGCTGCCAGCGAAGAGCCTCTTCTTGCCAGCTCGTCCGCTGCGTCGTTACCTCGTGAGCCACTGTGTCCTTTTATCCATTGTAGGGTAACATTGTTCTTTGTTCATATATCCATGAGACCCATGTGGCATTCCATGATAAGGCCCGATGTTATTGTGTGGCTCTGTAGCGCCTGTAGGACCGATCTACTATCAGTTAGTATCCGGATACACTGATTCTTTACGGTCCTGGCCTTGATGGCCTCAGTCGCCTTGATTATACCCATGCACTCTGCCTGGTATACCGTGCCATGGGTGCCTAGTGGTGTTGCGATATTAATATTCAGGTCCTCCGAGAAGGTTCCTGCTCCGGTACCCTGCCTCGTCTTGGATCCATCCGTAAATATCCTCAACTCCCTGATATTGAGTCCCTCTTGGGGGCACTCCTGTAGTTGTATTTTGTACTTTTTGTCGAACACAAACTGCTTTGGTATTGTGTCGCTGATTGCTTCAGTTAGTGGTACCGAATCCACCAACTTCTTGTATATCTCTGTATGTGCTACCTTGATTGGTTTCCACAGTCCTAGACTTTTGAGTCTAATGGCTGTAGCCGCAGCTTCTTGTATGATGAAGATGTGCAGCGGCGGGAGACCCAGCATCGCCTCCATGGCGGCGGTGGGCGTAGTTCTCATTCCACCGGTGGTTGCCATGCAGGCTAATCTTTGGAAACTTTCCAGGATCTTCACGACTGTGGTCAGGCTTGTGCGCGTCCACCATACCACAGCCCCGTAGGTAACGATGGGTCTGATTATCGATTCGTATAGCCAGAGGGTGATCTTAGGGCTCAACCCCCACTTGCTTCCTACCATTCTGCGGCACTGCCAGAATGTGATTGTAGCTTTGTTGATTTTGTTTTCGAGATGATTACTCCAGTTTAGTTTGTTGTCAAGAAGTACCCCAAGATACTTGACCTCTTTAGAGAATTGTAATTCGGTGCCATAGAGACGTGGCAACCGATAGTTTCCCAGAATCCTTTTGTTTGTAAACAATACCAACTCCGTCTTGCTGGGATTGACCGATAGCTCGTTGGCAGTGCACCAACGTTCCACGATCTTAAGCGCCGTCTGTGTGATGTCACACACCGTGTTGGTGAAGTTTCCCCTTGTCAGTATTGTTATGTCGTCTGCATACCCCACAGTGTAGTGGTGATTCGCGTTTAGTTTGGTTATTAATTCATTTACAACAAGATTCCATAGCAGCGGTGAGACGACGCCCCCTTGTGGACATCCTTTGGCCACCGCTGCGCACTGATTTCCACTTGTCTGTAGTTTTATAATGCGTTTACTCAGCATGTTTTCTATCCATTCACTGACTACCGTATTCACTTCGTGTCTTGTCAGTGCAGTGGTTATGCTTCTGAAGCTAGTTCTGTCGAAAGCCCCCTCTATGTCTATGAAAGTGCCGAGGCACATTGATTTGTTCTGGATGGCCTCTTCTATTTTGTGTACCACTGCATGTAGTGCTGAGTCCGTAGACTTGCCGGGGGCATATGCGTGTTGATTGGGATGCAGCGGTTTATTTTGAAGGGCCGTACCTCGAATGTCTCTGTCACACAGTCTTTCCAGAGTTTTTAGAAGGAAAGACGTGAGACTTATCGGTCTTTATGATCTGGGGTCTGAGTAGTCCCCTTTGCCGGGTTTTGGTATAAAGATCACTTTGACCTCCCTCCACAGTCTGGGTACGTATCTGTGCGCCAGACATGCTACCAAGATGATGGTAAGTGACCATGCTAACTGATGTCCTCCCCATTTTAACAGTGCGGGGAAGATTCCATCCAGTCCTGGAGATTTGAAGGACTTGAAGCTGTTGATTGCCCATTCAGTTTTTTGTTGGTTGACTACCTGTCGTGCAAACTCCCAGTGGACTTCTTCTGTGGTTACGTTTTCCACCGGCCACTCGGGTGTCTGCAGCATTTGGCATCCTGGAAAGTGCGTCTGTATTAAAATACTTTCCGCCTCTTCACTGGTGTTTGTCAGGCTGCCGTCAGGTTTCTTTATAGATCCAGATATCTCTGTTCCTTGTTTGGCCAGTATTAGTCTCACTCTATTAGCCTGTGTGCAGTTTTCAATGCTACTACAGAAATTTCTCCACGACTTGGTACTTCTGTATCTTAGTCGTTTCTTGTATTTTGCTTTGGCGGCTTTGTAGCAGTCCCAATCTTGGTCTGCACAAGTGTTCATAGCCCTGTTGAACAGCCGCCTCATGTTCTTCCTGAGCCTTTCTAGTTCGGGCCCCCACCAATTAGAGCCTTTATCCCTCGCGTTGATGGGTTCGGTTTGGGGACAGGCCATATGATAGCTATGTATGATATTGTCTGTCAGTTCCTTAACGTGTAGATCAATTTGTTCAGTACTTTCGATTATGTCCGGTATTACCTGGGTTCTTAATCGTTGTTGTAGGTGATGCGAGTATTGCTTTACGTCCGTCTTACGAGGGTTTCGACGCGGAGGTGCGTAGTGCAATTCTGCTTGTATATTATATCTTAGCCACCTATGGTCCGAGCAAGAGGCCTCACCGGACACGTGCCAGTCCGTGATAGTTCTTGCCACCTCTTCTGTGGCTAGTGTTAGATCAATTATAGTTCTAGCAGTTCTAGTTACAAATGTTGGCTCTGAGCCGTGGTTAAGGACTGTTAGTTTTGTAGTTATAAGGTAGTCAAAGAGTTCCTTACCTCTGTCGTTGCAATTTTTCATACCCCATAATGTGTGATGGGCATTTGAGTCCGTGCCGATGAGCAGTTGTAGGCCTTCGACCTCACAGTGCGACACCAACCGCGCCATATTGTGTGGTGGCGGGGTGTTCGCACCATGCATGTAGACGGAGGCCAGAACTGCGCCGGATGTGTTGGCGCCCTGTTCGTTAGACAGCCTCACCGCACATACGTCTCTGCAACAGAAACTAGTTAGTGCATGGGCTCTGATATTTTTACCTATGTATATACAGGCTCGCGGATGTTCCGGGCCACGGTGTGCGAACATCTTACCATTTAAGCTTTGTAGACCGCATATGTTGCCTTTTCTGACCCACGGCTCTTGGATCAGAGCTACGGCATCTTCATTTACCTCCAGCCATTTGCGCAGTTGAGCCGTAGCAGCAGTACAGTGCTGGAGGTTGGCTTGATTTATTTTAATTTGACATAGGGAAGGGGACGCCATCGCTGTCAGACCCTATGTCCTCCCCTATGTCCAGGTTACCCAACCCCTCAATAAACGTCTCGCCATCTTCAGGGTGGTCTAGAAGTGCAGCTTCCTCAGCTGGGGTTGGCTGCTGGGGTCGCGGCGATGACGTGGAGGGTTGGTTGCTGCTATCGGCCGCACTTGCCTCGGCCGTGTTTGGTACCTCTACCACTGCGGCTGAGGTTGACGGAATTACGGTGCTCTCCGCTGTCTCCAGCCCCCCGGGAGGACCAGGCGTCGGAGGAGTCCTGATGAACTTACCTCCCGGACCTTGGAACAACATGTACACCGCCCCAAACATGTAAGCGAGACGGCGCCCACGCTGCTCCAAAACCGGTATCAAGTCCTCCGGGATGCTGACGATGACGAAGGTCTGGTCCCTCGATGTTTGTGGGATCAGTTTGTGCAGAAGCCAGCGATCCACCGCAGCCCATTTGTTCTGCAGCTTCAGCGTGCAGCCCACTGACCTTGCATCCGTCCTGATCCCTGGTAGCAGAATCCCGCAGCGTATCCACCGCGGAACTTCGTTCTGTCGCTTCAGCGACAGCCCGAGACCTGCTTCTTTCGCGACTGCGTGCACGTGCTTGTGGAGCCACTCCACTGTCTCCTTGTTCTCACACCAAAGCTTTATTACACCATTGGTGTAGACCGGCTTACCTTGGAGTGTGGGCCCAAAGGTGTTGGATGCTTGGCTGAAGGCTACCTGTTCCAGTTGCGCCTCCAGTCGCGCCATGATACCTTGCATCTGTTCAGGTGTGAGCTGTGTTCCAGTGGCTGATACTATAGCCACCATCAGCTCACTCTTTGCGACGTCTGCGTATAGCTGGTCCGAGTTCTCCCGCCTAAGCTTTTTGGGTTCGCCTCGAGGAGATATGGTCTCATCAAGGCGTCCCCTTTTTGCCGTTGGTTGAATCCGGGAGCGCTCCGCCGAGGTCGTGGTGTTTGCGAGTGGGCGTGGAGCAGTCTCCACCCGCCCCCGGGGGCCCGAACCGGATTGATCCGCCACCGGTGGGAGCCCCGCAGCCTGCAGTGAGTCAGCAGACCCCGCAGCCCCCACCGATGCCTGACCCGGCTCTGACGGTCCCGTTGACGGAAGACTGCTGGCATCTCGCTGTCTTACCTTGGCTCTCGTGCGCCTGTTGTTCCGCTTCCTGCCGATGCCGCTGGTTTTAGCATGGGTGGTGGCTGCGGTGGTTTGTTTGTTGGTGGTCGCCATCCGTTTCCGGGCCGGCGCCGACACCCTATTTCGTGGAGGGACTATGGTCCATCCAGTTTCTACCTGACCAGAAGCCTGGTTAGTCTTCTCCTGATTCTCGGGCGTTCTCGGGCCCGCAGTTTGAGCTGCGTTCGTCGAGCCCGCCTCCGAAGAGGAGGGGTTTGTTAATATGTTGGTAGTTGGTTTTTTGTTAGTATCCATAACTAAGTACTTACATAATCTCCCGTGGCTTCCCACCCTCCACGGAGCCCGCAACTGGGGAGGTTTTACAAACCCCAGGACTACCACAGGAGATTTCGGCACGGTAGGAGGTTCCGAAGCGCGACATCGGGTGCTGCAGTCTGTACAGGCGACCAAGCCTGCACAGACCTCGTTCCCTCAGCATGACCTGTCCCCTATCCTACCCCACCTAGCCTACGGCCGTGAAGCGGCCGTTTGTCCGTTACCCCACATTGGCTCTATGTGGGGCTACCGTTTAGCTGGAAATTCGGACCGAAGAGGGAGTGTTGCCTCCCGGAGTAACTAACCCGACTCCGTTGCGGCTCAGCCCTCCAGGATTCCTGCATCCCAGCGTACGGCGATCAACTGCACAGGACCGCAAGGTGCAGGTAGGCATTTGTAGACCACCGTGTCGCCTACTAACGCGGTGGCCCGGTTATGTCTTGTCTAGGTAAGTCTTGGGGTGGTTGGGGGGGGGGGGGGGGTCTATAGTCTGTCTTTGTCGTCGCGGTTTAAGTCATATCAGTCGTTTCTTCTCAGGTCATATAGGAAGAGGAATTGACGGAAGGGTCACCCGCACACCGTCAGCTTGTTGGCCCCCCGCCCGCGCACTAGACGCGTTCATATGAGTCCCCCAAGCTACAGGGCGAGTACGGTAGGGAAGGGAAGTGTCGTCTATCTTTAGTCCATCAGGGTGGTTTGGCATGAGGATGGGAGTGAGAGGAACCTAGGGGGCGGACAACCACAAACAGCCCAATGTTTTTCCCAGTCGGAGCGGAGCATATAGCCCCGTGTCACGACTGAGAGACCCATGTGGAGTGCTGTGTGTAGCCGCAAGGATATCAATTGGGATGGATGGGAGCCTTAGGATCACGGGATTAGGGTAAAGGACTAGACCATACTCACCTGGATACAGCGAGTATGGCCCTTCCCATTGTCCGGGGCCCCCAGTGGGGACATTCCCCGCGCCCTACACCCCACTGTGATGGTAGTGTATTGCGCAGGGCAGGCTATCCGCAACCCGCCAACCCGCTCGGTAGCCCGGGAAGAAAGGCTGGCTCCTTGGTAAGCCGCACCCGGCCCTCCCACAGTTGTGTTAGGTACCGGGCCCGTCTTATCCTGAGCTGTCCGAGTACTCTTTGCTCTTCGCAGAAGAGTACTTCTCACATCTTACTTCTTACTTATATTACTATGTGTTACAACTAAATGACATAAAAAAAGTTTTGTCCCTAGCACTTTTTAAGATAAGTAATAAGTAATGGCGGCAAATTAACACAATTTCGTTATCACACTCACACTTCGTTTGTATTTCTTTAAGGTCCTTCTTCCAAGCACTTAATATCGTCCGTCCACTTATCGTATCAACTGACTGATAAGTATTCTATCTATACTTCTATACCAATATTATAAAGAGGAAATGTTTGATTGTTTGACTCCGAAACTACCAAACCGATTTGAAAAATTCTTTCACTTTTGGGAAGCTCAATATCCCCGGATGATATATATTATTCCCGTATTCCCACGGGAACGAGACCTCGCGAGTAAAACCGCGTGACGTCCGCTAGTAACATTATAAAGAGGAATTATTTGAGTGTTTGTGTGTTTGCATTCAATTGGCTCCGAAACTACCAAACCGATTTAAAAAAATCTTTCACCATTGGGTAGCTACACTATCCCCGGACGACATAGGCTATAATTTATTCCCGTATTCCCACGGGAACGAGACCTACGCGGGTAAAACCGCGTGACGTCCGCTAGTAACATTATGAAGAGGAATTTTATTTGTGTGTTTGCATTGAATTGGTTCCGAAACCACTGAACCGATTTTAAAAAAAAAATCACCGTTGGAAAGCTTCACTATCTCTGGATGACATAGGCTATAATTTATTCCCGTATTCCCACGGGAACGAGACCTACGTGGGTCAAACCGCGTGACGTCCGCTAGTAACATCATAAAGAGGAAATCTTTGAGTGTTTGTGTGTTTGCATTGAATTGGCTCCGAAACTACCAAACCGATTTAAAAAAATCTTTCCCCATTGGGTAGCTACACTATCCCCGGACGACATAGGCTATAATTTATTCCCGTATTCCCACGGGAACGAGACCTACGCGGGTAAAACCGCGTGACGTCCGCTAGTAACATTATGAAGAGGAATTTTATTTGTGTGTTTGCATTGAATTGGTTCCGAAACCACTGAACCGATTTTAAAAAAAAAATCACCGTTGGAAAGCTTCACTATCCCCGGGTGACATAGTCTATAATTTATTCCCGTATTCCCACGGGAACGGGAACTACACGGGTAAAGCCGCGTGACGCCTGCTTGTGACATATTCGAGTGTTTGTGTGTTTGCATTGAACAGGCTCCGAAAGTACTAAATCAATTCAAATAATCCTGTTGGGAAGCTACACTATTCCCGGTTGACATATGCATAGTAATTTATACCCGTAGTCCCATGGGAAGGGGAGCTACGCGGAGTAAAACTGCATGACACCGGCTAGTATCTAATGCAGTGATGGGCAAAGTACGGCCCGCGGGCCAACTCCGGCCCGCGAAAGCATTTAGTCCGGCCCTCCGACGATTCTTCTACATTAATAGTATATGGCTCGCGATAATTATATTTTGACGGTCCAGAAGTATTATGTAAGTAGATTCTTCTTAGTAGAACCATAGACGCATAGGTGAAAGAGCCAGCTAGAGCGTGCAAGGGTAAAATACAGCCACACGTAAATGTAAGTAAGAAGCAAGATTAAAAGTTTCAACACAAAATGCATTTCTCCTGTAGGTACTTAATTCTGGCACTCCTCTGAAAATTCATGATTTTTCTGGCCCCCCGTCAAAAAAGTTTGCCCACCACTGATCTAATGAGATGCATGTTTAGTGAAATTAACAAAATATTTAATGACATGTATGTATTTACAAACATTTAATATACTTAATAAGGATCACAGAACACTTTTATAAGGATTCATGACACTACCTAACCTTGACTTTTAGTGAATTAACATTACACAATTTATAAATTCGATTTAAAATAAAAAAATAAAAAAGGAAAGTATTATTTAGACAAAAAAAAATCCTCCTTAATTTTCGTTAGGAATCACCTTAGACCTAAGAGAGAAAAGTACCTTTGCAAGTTCGAGTTTAAGAGGAAAAAAAAGTGCACACTCTCCCTCTCTTTCATATTTATTTTGCTGTGCCCGACAGGGTCCACGATGATCTAATAATTTGTACCTACCACCTAAGTTGTCAACATTGTGGAACGCAATAAAGCATTGAGAATTGAGAATAGTATCATAATAATGTTCCCACGGGCTGGGCGTCCAAATATGTCATTTAATGTCAACAAATGATAAAAACTGGGTCAGGTTTATCACTCTCTATATATTTTGTTTATCGTTCAATTGACCATAAATTAGTGTTGATGGACGAAATTAATGATTTATGAGAAAGTTAAGTGATGAAGTGATGATAATTATAATGTGTTATACTGATTTATCTTATTGTTTCTGAAGATGTTTGGATGTTTGATACTATATCGTAGCTGACATCCTATCTTCTCTACTATTATAAAATTGTAAAAATAGTAGTGACGGTACATTCGAGATAAATTAAAATACATAAATAACTGTGATCGACTAATTTAGGGCTTCTGAGTCCAAAGCTATGATTTTTTTCATCGTATCTGTTTGTTTGTTTATTTGTACGGGGTTGGAGCAAAATTCTGTAGCTTGATCATAAATGTAACATTAGGATTTTGTAGGTATTTTTTGAACTTAAATAATGCTATATGTTTCTTCAAAATCGATTCAGGAGAAATGATAATACAGTTTAACCTATGTTTAAATAGAAGCGCTATGCGTTGGACAGGTCAAAGTTGTTTGGTTATTACTTATAACCACCTCACGAACGAAGTCGCGCACAAAAGCTAGTATAATATATGCTCAACTTGTGGGAAACGTGTTTAAGGACTTAAGGAATGATAAAAATGAGTTAATTTATCAAAATCTCTTTGAATAATTGTCCTTACTTTTGGGGTCCGGATGCACTGGGAGTTACTGGCGAAATCAAAAGGTGGTTAAGTGAATAATTACTTTATTCCGAATTAACCCCTGAAATATAACCTCTCGCGTCGAGCAGTGCACAGTAACTGGCTCGACCTAGTCCACACATTACGCTCACGTTCAAAAGCAGCAAGCAGAATTGTTTTGTTGCTTTTTGTGTTAACTAAAATCGCCTTGCACATGCAAATAGCTTGGGCTCTTTAGGTAAAGCTCGCTTAATAAGCACATAACCAACATAACCTATGTGGGGCATTCCTAACGACAACTGACGAATATATCTACTTATTTATTTCAAAGTACATACAAAGAAAACACTCAAACTCCGAAATATTGGCGAATCAATATTTCGGAGTTTGAGTGTATATACAAATGCTTGTTCCGTCCCAAGATTGAAAACCTAGACCTCAACAATGGAAGTCACATTCCACTGCACTACCAAAGCAGACATTAATGACTAAACAACCTGTTTAATAACGAGATGCAGACTTGCATATATTTTAGACTAGCGGACGTCACGCGGTTTCACCCGCGTAGATCCCGTTCCCGTGGGAATACGGGAATAAAATATAGCCTATGTTCACCGCAAAGAGTGTAGCTTCCCAACAGTGAAAGAATTTTTCAAATCGGTCCAGTAGTTCTGGAGCCTATTCGATACAAACAAACAAACAAAAAAACAAAAAAACAAAAAACAAAGAAACAAATCTTTCCTCTTTATAATATATATATTTTAGACTAGCTGACCCTCGCAACTTCGTTTACGTCACATAAGGTATGAAAGGACAGGTATTTTTCAACAGACTAATGGGAGCGTATGAAACTCTCTTTTATGATAAAGCCAACACGCCAGTTTAGATTTACCCTTACTTTCAAAGGAATCCTTAGATTCTAGGTTTTACGAAAGTTGAGATGTCTCTAATTCCTGAACTACAAAACCCTTAACCATGAAACTTATATGAAACAATCCTTAAAGTACTCCCTTTATAACACTTAAAAAAATTTTGGAATCGGCTTACGCATTTTGAAGTTACAACTAAAAAACCATTTTTGTCTTTCATCCCCTCTTCCAAAGGAACCGCGCAAAATATCGGGATCAAAAGTATCCTAGAACCTTCCTCGGATTATAAGCTCTGATTGTATCAAGTTTCATTCAAATCGATTGAGTAGTTTCGGCGTGATACTTAGTCGGGATACAGACAGACGTGAAAAATTTAAATTACATTTTCGGCTTCAGTATCGATTAGAGAATGCCCTACAGTTAAAATTTTCAAAATATCTTCCATGTACGGACTCTCGACCTTCAACAGTTTTATTATAAGTATAGATAACACACCATACATTGAAGACATTTTATATGCCCACGAGGCAGTAATTACTAAAATCTACAGCATTATAAAACGCATATTATTATAGGCCATAAAATAATTAATGTACACGCTCGACGTATAAGCCGGGCAAGTAATGTTCATAATTTATAATACTTTTAGCATAAGTTCGCGAAAGTATTCGGGCTATCGAGACATGCGTTGACTAAAATTCCTGTGAAATTATGAGCACTTTGGAGTTATTTTTTATTTATTGCGAACCTTTTTAGCTCATTTGCTTCATATCGCCGAAATCTATCGAAGAGATGAATTTTCGGCACCACTGCATTCACGATAATAAATGAAATAACTAAGCAGCAAAGATAACATAATAGTATTACATACAGATAGGCAACTCCCTGCCTCCCACTGAGCAAGCTACCCCACCCCCGCCACAGCTGTCATTATAGTTGGAGGGTATTTTGACGGAACGTTTGCTTAGAATTGTGGTCACCTGTTCACACACACATACATTCAAGCTATGTACAAACATAACGTGTTTTAGTGTTTTTTTTTACGTGAGGGAAAATCCTCAGACTAAAAAACCTCACGCAACGCCCAACAGCAGGTGATGGAATTGAAAAACGAATCATTTGTATCGAGTGTATGGAGATTTCACCTTGTGTAAGGAGGTAGGGTGTGATGGGGCCCTAACAAGATCTTCCCGGCCCAAGACAGCCTCATCTGCAAGTGGTACACCAGCATCCAGCATGAAAATCAAAGAGAAGAACTGTGATCTATTCTATATATAATAAAATAAAATGATTGAAAAGTCAAAACTGTACATTGGAAATATCTTTCTTATATATGTATAAAAATGAATCGCAAAATGTTTTTAATGTTGGTAAGCGCATAACTTCAGAACGGGTGGACCGATTTCACTAATTCTTTTTGGTTGTGTAAGGTATTATCAGGAGAAGGTTCTAATGGAAGAAAAAATATTGTATTCCCACGGGAACGGGAACTACGCGGGTGAAACCGCGTGACGTCCTCTAGTTTAAAATAAAATACTTGTTGGGTGTTGTACATAAGACACCGAAGCCGTAAATATAGTTAGAAAAATTTTTGTCAGTTTGCTTTGCTTTGTCCGGAAGGATCTCGAAAAGTATTCAATAGATTAGATTAAAATTTTGCACAAATATTAACTAGAGGTAGGGTCTTCAAATAGGCTATATATTATCACGCTACATATCCTAGGGGCTAAGCAGAGAGCAATCAAATTGGCAAATTTTCACGCGTACGAAGTCGCGGGCAACAGCTAATTCACAATAAATAGATATTATTATAATTTTTCCGCAAAATTTCAACATTAATCTTCGTTTATCGATCGATCAAAAAGGGGCTCGTCCGCAATCTTTGATAAATCAAGACACGTCCGCCATAGCTGTATCGGCAATCAAGGATATAGAGATGATTGATAAATTATGTAAGGATAAAACGTGCAAGCCTCTGAGAGGACCCATAGGAATTCTTCTCCGTAACAAATTGAAGGGTTAGGATCAGCGGGTGGCTATACACGAGACTCGTCACGATGTCACCGAGTTGTCGCCGGCCCTTTGTCAATCGTCGGTCAGAGGTCAATACTCTAGCTTTTTTTTTTTAATGTGTGGAAATCCTACATGGATGCTATGCTGGACTCCTACCGACTAAAATCACACAATGCCTTACAACAGTCTATGGCCGGGAGTCCCGGGTTCTCTATGGCCGGGAGTCCAATACCATACGTGTAAAGACTAATAATGAGTCAACTCCATTGTTTAATCGTACAATACCTACAACGCTATCTCTACATAAAATATGCTAGGGTTGTCACAAAAATACTTTCGTTGATTAACTAAGGGTTTGTGTAATTGTAGGTAAGTAAATAAAATAGTAGGTACTCATGTCACTATAATCTATCTATCTTTATTAGGTTTATTTCTATTGTGAGCTTGCGTTACGTACGCTGCGTAAATTATTAACGTTACGTAAAAATGTGTGGTAAGTACAAAATTGTTCCTATATAAAGTTCGAAAATAAAGTCCTCAACAGCGTATGTCTATCAAGGTTCGCTTACAATAACCTTTTAGTTACTAAAATATTAGCGACGCACATAGGAGTATTTTCGTGTAAAATCCGGTCAAAAGTCAAAATTAAAAATTAAATAAAGGTCTACAAATTTTACATATTTTTGCAGCTTATTAGCCGGTCTATCGCCTAACCCACAAATTTATAACGCAGGTAGTAGTGCTTTCTCGTACTAGCAGTCGGAACCCAGTCGTTATCTGTGTCTTAATTCTCGGCGTTCGTAATTTTTAACCGTATTTGAACTGTAAACTACACTTTTGTGTGATTTACTATGGAAAAACAACATTGCTAATATGAAAGTGCAAGGTATGTAGTAATAAAAATTAATTAATTTATGTTTCGTGTTTGTGTTTTAAAAAAACAGAAAGGTGAACAGAATATTTGATGTTAATTTCAGAAAATATAGTTTTTTAAATTGTGTTTTTGTTTATTTGTCGGAACTGGTCGGACTTTTCTTTTACAATTAATATATTGCCTAGGGTTTGTTTTAATAAATACAATAAGATTTTGCTCCACTTATGTTCACCATTTTTGTTTTCAATGATTTGAAGATGGCATTGTGATATATGGATATTATATTTGACTTGAATGTTGTTTTCATTTTTGTTTTCAGATTTTATAGAATCTAATGTTATTTTCATCAGAAAAGCTTTGTTTGACATTATGCGTAACTGCAAAAGTACTAAAATCGAAGAAAAGGTGAAAAAAATAGAAATAAAGTTAATTGAAATCAGTGAATGCCCTTCACGATTCAAATGCCCTTCACGTGCTCTTAGGTATTTTAAGATCGAATTTAAAAAAAGCCTGTGGCAAAAAGGAGCGTTTTCTGCTCATCATCCATCCATTTACTGAATATTAGAAGGTTAATAATTAATAGTAGAGCTAGCATCAAATCTGTTTGGTCAGCAAAAACACCTGAAAGCTTAATTGAGCGTTGTAAGCGACGAATTGTGGAGGCAAATATCCGCTGACGAACTTACATAATATATGCAGCTAGAGTCAGGCAACGCATTAATGGAAACACTGATGCTTCAGTAATCATAAAAGCAACAATGGCAACGCCAACAAGAACTACGCCCAAACCACAATTACGGAAAGATTCTCGAAAGAGGCGCATGGTCTGATGGTCGCAATTGAGCCACCATCAACAGTTTTTCACCATCTTTACCATTAACATCAACAACAGAATATAAACAGCTACGAAAACAAAGAGGAAGACGATGAGAAAGAAAAAAAAATTAAAGTGAAAAATATACATGTTTTGTACATTTTACTGTTATTAAACATAACAGTATACAATATTACCATGAAAATACTCCTATGTGCGACGCAACGGTCGTAAATGCGACAGAAAACATGATATTAATTTAATATATTAATACAAAAGCAAGCAAGCTCAATACATTACCAGCGGGCGCACCTCAGGCATCGCGGTTAGGGGAGCGACTCCGCTCTCCGACATACCGCACCGCATCGTTGCTCCGCCAAACGGCCGAGTTGAACCACTATTAGTCTTTACACGTATGGTAAAAGTAAGTAATAAATGTAAGGTATGAAGATTTTGCTTACGCATTATTATATAAAAGTAGCATAAATACAGGACAGTCAAACTGAGTAAAAATGACGTAGCAGCTATTATTTAATCTGTGGCTAAAGATACAGCTATGAGTCACGGGTCGACTATGTCACGAATTTATATTATAATATAATATAAATTCGTGAAGTATGACGTATGTCGCTGGCTTGTCGTCGTAATCAGATTCCTACACAGGGCAAGCGACCATCCATTGCCCAGCGGTCCCTGCTCCACCAGGAAACCGTGGAGACATGGAAGGTGCGAGTTGAGCAACCAAAGGGGGGATTCGCCACAATCGCGGCCGTCAGACCGGTCATGAACGAGTGGCTGGAGACACGGTGCTTTCTCCTACCGGCTGTCACAGATACTAACCGGGCACGGTAGCTTTGGTAGGTATCTGTGGCGAAAACACCGGGAAACCACGGCCGAGTGTCAGCACTGCGAGGACCGCAGCGATGACACAGCACTCCATACGCTGGTGGAATGCACAGCGTGGGCACAACAGCGCCAGGTCCTCGTAGTGGGTCTGGACGTGGACACTCTCTCGCTCGAGACCATGGTGCGAGCCATGCTCTCCAGCGGGAGTCAGTGGGACTGCGCCGCCTCTTTCTGCGAGCAGGTCATGCTCTTGAAAGAGGCGGCGGGGCGGGTACGGGAGAGAACTCTCCCCCCCGAGTTCCGCAGTCGGCGGGTGGCTTCGCCGAGGACTATCGGCCTCCATGACCGGGGGTCTGAGGACGGTGAGAGGGTCGCTCACCGTACTTACAGAAGCAGGCCCATGACGGCGGCGTGACATGAGGACCTCACGCCTCCCCCCCTTAGAAGCGGGATCACACCCGAAACCCCCCAAAGACGCGGGTTAGCACCCGAACCACCCCCTGGGCGAGGCTGCAGAGGCGGCTGTAGGTCTGTTGGGAGTCCTGGGACATCCTTCCGAGGGCTGAGGGCTTACCTGGGCTCACAACCATAGGCTGTTGGGTTTTTTAGTCGGTAGGAGTCCGGCATAACATCCATGAGGATTTTCCTTCACGTAAAAAAATAAAAAATAAAAGCGACCATCCATTACACATTTGTCACTTTATAAAAGCTGAAAGTTATTCTTAGTCTACCTGTATCTGAAATGGATAAGAATGGTTAACTATAAAGCTTGTGGCATGAGGGCTTTAGTGGTTTATTAAACGTATATAAAACTTATCACACAAATCAATCAACAACTACAGCTCTGTAGTTGTTGACTGTTGTTGAATAATTTGTAAGTACCTACTGAATGTTAAAAGACTGCCCGGAGTTTTATTGCCAGGTTCTTTTTTCTCTAGCTCTACCTATTGCGTTGCGAATCTGGCAGTAAATGATAAAGTAGAAGCAATCATTTGGATGTTCATAAGTGGTAACGCTTATAAATGATAAATCTTTATTCGTATGGCAATGTAAATTGTAACCCATACGAATAAAGATTTTTCATTTATTTATTTTTCAGTATTACCTAAAGGTGTAGAAATAAGTGCCTCAAGAGTAGCATAGTATGAAGGTCAGTTCTTTTCTAAATTACTAGCGGACTTCACGCGGTTTCACCCGCGTAGTTCCCGTTCCCGTGGGAATACGGGAATAAAATACAGCCCATGTTCACCGCAAAGAGTGTAGCTTCCCAACAGTGAAAGATTTTTTTAAATCGGTCCTGTAGTTTCGGAGCCTATTCGTTACAAACAAACAAACAAAAAAACTAATCTTTCCTCTTTATAATATTATATTATTAGTATAGATTATCTTGAGAAAAAAGAGTCTTTTTTAATTCAGATATGTAACCGTGTTTGCATTTTTTTTTAACATAAGGTAAGTCCTTCATGGATGCTATGCCGGACTCTTACACATACTTCCTGCCCAACAGCCTACAGTTGGGAGCCCCTGGTAAGCCCTCGAAAGGATACCCCACGCCTCCCAACAGCGTGATTGCATGCACTAGAAAGAACCACTTCTTAAATAAAACTAATTGGTGCCCGCGACACTGCACTTGTGGAATTCTGTTTCCGTTCCGGTACCCCATGGGACATTAGGAACGTATTCTAGACTATAATATAATAATCTATCCTTGTACCAAGTTTCATCCAGATTCGTTCCGTCTTTAGAGCGTAATTGTGTAACAAATATTTAAACTTTATCTATCACAAATTCTCACCGTAAAATTTATAATATGACGGGCTCTTGGACTACTGTGTGATCAAACACCTCACAAACTTTCTCATAATTTAAGAATCATTTTAGCATGACGAAGGCTTGAGTCGCGAGCTCTTTGACTACTATGTGTTATGTGTAGAAGCTAACACGAGTACTTTATGTTACTTATTTACTATATTACGTTTTCAGAAGTCTCATACAGAACAATGTCGAGGTAAAGACACCTACAGCGATGAAATCGTACACAGTATAATAACGTTACCGTCTCGGCTTGCAATATCGTTCTGCGAAAAGGACCCACACATGCATCGTTCGGTATGCAGTCACTATTATTGTATCCTATTGCTAAATGGAGAGGTATATGAAACGGTTTTAATTGAGGTGAAGTTATGGTGAAATGCAATATGAATCGTAAGATATATTGTGACCGGCACTGAGTAAAGAAGCAAAGGCAGATGATCTCTTACCGAACAAGAAATTGAAGTCAAGATAGTAAATACTAAATCCAAAAGTGAGTTCTGCGTAGACTCTCTAGAAATGAATAATTGTAATTGAATAATGATGAAGACATTATCAATATCAATCAATCAATACATATAATAAAATCGTAACAGGTCGCTGTCTTAACATGGAAGATAAATAAGAAAAAATATTATAGGGGGGCTTTATGAACGCAATATATAAATAATAAATAAATATCCACTTACATTTCACACAACGCTATCTGATCCCAAAGTAAGCTAGCAATAACCTGCTTGTGTTATGGGTATCAGACCACGGATATTAATACTTTTATACTTTTAAATACATACATATAGAACCCAAAACAATGAGTTTTTGAATTTTTGTCTGTTTGTCTGTACGTTTGTGCACGCTAATTTCAGCAACCGCTCAACCGATTGCAATGCAGTTTTCTTTATTGGGTTGCAGCTTGCTTCACTTAACATTTAGTGTTTGTTTCATGTCAATCGGTTCATAAGTGAAAAAGTTAAATCATTCTAAAGAAAATGCAGCGTACCAAGGCGCGGGCTACAGCTAGTACACAATAAATGGGAAATCATTCGTACCTGTAAACAGTTAATCCTGGGACATCCTTCCGAGGGCTTACCCGGGGCTCCCAACCGTGGACACTTGCGGTTTGAGTCAGTAAGAGTCCGAAATAGTAACCATGACGAATTTAAACACATAATAAGAAACCTGTGTAGTTAGCACTGCCGCGTGATAGAAGTTACTTAGACTTTTGGATTTAGTATTTGCTTTCTTGGCCTAGCTTTCTTGTCGGTTAGCATCATCTGCCTTTAGTTCTATAATCTGTGGTACCTACACTATAGACAGAAAACGGACAAGCGGACACTTTATTAGCTTATTGCATTTCTGCGGAATGCTATAAATTTTACTAGTGCGTGCGTTCGTCCGCAGTATTTTGTCGCGTATTACTGTCGCGCCTTAGATCATCTAACCACAGGATGCGCCTTACTTAAGCATTGTTTTCTGCCATTGCACATGACCATTTGGTCTTTTGGCTTTATGAAAATCCTGTACATCAGTACATCATTTTATATGATTAAACTAGTAAATTACATTGTAGTTGACTGTACAATAACAATTAACACACAACAGCCATTACGCGTTTGTCGATAAATACATTTTTAAATGCAATGAAATTTTATATGTCTTTGTGTTTCCCCCTTCATTTGTATGAAAACTGGCAGAATATTTTTGTATGCGGTGGTTCGCAAAGGCTAGTCCCGTGTTATATGGTCTAAGTGTCGCGCACTTTGTTTTAGTAGGTATTAATAAACGTGTAATATTTTAATTGTGTTCGTTATTGTGCTACCGCGATGAAGGTTAACTACTGAACCGTCTGGGAACTCTTGTAACTAAACAGGACTTCCCAGAAGCGTGTCAATACCTATCATATTATGTCCTACGTGGGAAAGGAGTTGATACTTTAATTATTCCTCTCTCTCACTTTAACTAACAGGCCAATTACACGAACTCTTTGTAAAAATTGGTCATTTTCAATTTTTCATGACTCTGATAATGTGCTCTTTCTGTTTTTTTTTAATATTTAGTTCGCTAATGTGATGCCGCCCGTCTGATGGAAAGCGAACATGACATTATAGCGATTGGAGGCCATTCTCACAGTCTACAACAAGACTATAGACTGATCCTCAAGTTCACGCTCCGCTTGAAGAACCAAGGGTTGTTAGAGGAGGGAAACACGTGCGCTGGCAGGTCGTTCCAGGTTTTTATGGTTCGAGAGAGAAACGATTTTTGGAATCGTTTAGTTCTAGCAAAGATTCTCTCCACTGTGTGAGAGTGGCACCTCTGTCCAGCATGTGTTGTTCGGGATCGGAAAGAAGGAGGCGGGATTAGATTAAACATCATAATCGTATTAATCACTTCGTATCGTTGCCGCTAGCGATCCCATAGTGGAACATGGCACCTTTTTCAGTTATCATCACCAAGCTGAATGCACATTCTGACCTCCACCTCCAGTTGAGGTTCAGGGGCAGGCGTATGAAACCGAAAAAAAAATGGCAGTCGTTTCACAGTCATTCAACAGTCAAAAACATCCGACCCCTAAACCATAATCCTCATTCCAAGCTCATCAAATAAAAACTTCAAATGAAATCAAAAAGTTGCTATTGTCTATATTGAAGAACTGAGGTCAATCAAAGGTCAACTTGTTTATCCTTACTAATATTATAAATGCGAAAGTAACTCTGTCTGTCTGTCTGTTACGCTTTCACGCCTAAACCGCTGAAGCGATTTAGATAAAATTTTGTATAGAGATATTTTGAGTCCATAGGCTACTTTATAACCGACTGCGCAAAACGAGAGTAATGATTTTACGCGATGACGACTTCTACGTGTACGAAGTCGTCATCGCGATAGTTTAAACGATTTCCACAAGGACTACAGAAAAACAACACTTAGAAATCAAATTGTCCAATACTTTTCCCATAAATCACGAGTTAGAAGTAACTTTCCCATAACCTTGGAGAACCAGACAATATTTTCAGACAAACGGTAACTCATACAACTTGTACGATATTATTTTTGTAAGCACTTAACTTTGTACAAGCATTTTATTTCTTTTGTTCCGAAATATAGTTGAATAGTTTTCTTTGATTATAAGGTTGGTATTTGTTAGAGAGAGGAGCGATAATTTTTAACCTGAGACTAGTTCTTCTGCGAAGATCGTAGATCTCGTGAGCATCCAGGAAAAACAAGCAACCTGTGAGGAATCATATACTTTAGCCAAAAATCATTAAGATCAACGTACCGTACGCAACATCATTTAGCGACAACAATCTTCAAGCCTTTTCTCCCCCTTTTCCACCCCTTTAAAAAATGTATTTGACAAAAGTTGTACTTCTAATCAAACATCAAGTGTAAGTACCTAGTTTGGTAAAAATCGATTAAGAAATTCGTCCTCTAGACCAAAACTGACATACACACAGACATGCGGATGAAAGCAAAGTCATCCATACTGTTGAATTGGAAACTCTCGCTCGCTTCACTCGCTCGGTCAAATACAGTTTAAAACCCGGTTAAATAGGATTGGACTGAGGTCAGAACCCTGGTGTACCCCATAAGAACCCGGGTTTATAAGAGGAGAGAAATGAATGCATTTGCAGAGCGTTCGAAGTTTTTATGGTTCGACAGAGAAACGATATTTTGAAGCCTACTTTTTTGGTATGAGTATTTCAACCCCTGAAGTGCTAAACTTGCTCTACCTACCTTAGATTGTTCCAGGGTATCCTTCCGAATTACCCGGGGCTCCCAACCATAGGCTGTTAGGTAGGATACCTGAGGTTTTTAGTTTAGGAGTTCGGTATAGCATCCATGTAGAATTTTCCCTCACGTAAAAAAAACTACCTTAGATTTCAATAGTATTACTTACACTATCAGAGCTCTTTCTAAACTTCTCAGAGCTGAAATCGACATCTTATACCGGATAGTGATAGCAAAAGTTTGATGGAGTGACAACTTAGTGGACAATCTTATAAGGTTTCGGCATTCGGCTTGTGGTAGGTGTGAAGCCGTATTAGTAAATAATACCTACTAACATGACGCTATACATTGCCATCCATTACTTAGTGATCCAAATGAAGAATAGATTCTTTTTTTTTTATTAACGTGAGGGAAAATCCTAGTGGATGTTATGCCGGACTCCTACCGACTAGAAAACCTCACATAACGCCCAACAGCTTATGGTTGGTAGCCCCGGGGAAGCCCTTGGAAGGATGTTCCAGGACTCAAGATGAAGAAAAGGTTTACATTTATATTCGCTTTTAGAATTTCCGGCGGTACCTGCATAGTACACACAATACAAACTATATGAAAGAAAACACACTTAAGAAAGTAGAAGAAGAGAAATTAATATGCCAGGATCGTAGCAAGTGGTAAGCCATAGTCTCTGTCTACCCCGAGGAAGACAGGCGGGATGATATTTATGTATGTATAGAACATATAATATTGAATATCAATCAAATCAACTAATGCGATCAGCGTACCGCGGGACTTAAGCATCTAGCTAAAGCTGACTGGTAAATTTTATTTTTCAGGTAAACAAAACATGATTGCAGTAATCAATAAATGACCGATTAGACAGTCCAGCTAGGACATAAATCCTTATACACTTTACTATCACTTCTTATTCATAAAAGGTCTTTATAAATCAACTTGAACGAGAAACTAAATCGACGTATTGAATCGGTACCGGAATTGACAAATCTATTATAATTTCCAACATTTACACCAGTATTTCTGTTTAAATTCTGTTTATTCAAATTAATACCTACCTATTTAGAACAATAGAAATCCCTTTCAATCGGTGTAAGGAATGTAGGGTTCGTTTCCGGCTGACTAATTATTTGTGGCGAATTTTATTTCCATGCACCTTAGGATTTCAGTAACTTAGTAAGATTTTCGACAACTACTGAAGATTATCAAGTTTGATTTAAGTATGTTAAAGTATATAACTGGAAAAAAATTCAATTTAAATGCTAAAATGGTTTTGTAATGTAGAACTTTAAAAACAATTTCTATTTCCTTTTTACATAAAAGCAACGTATAAATAAACGTCATATATATTAAAGTACTAAAAATGATGTAATACTAAAATTCTTGAATACACGTACAAAGATCAAAACTAAACAAAAAAATGTCTATTTTTTTCTCGCTGATTGTTATTTTGAAAGGCAAGTATAGACATAATATAAACACCTCTTCAAACAATGAAGAGTTTTCTAAATCGGTTAATTAATAATTTGGAGTTCTCCGTGGTAATAAAATAAAACGAATAACTTTGTTGAAATATATGTTTAAAGAAAATGAACACAAGAAATACATAGTGAACCAGGTTTCTATATAAATGGCTAACAGATAACGGCAAAGTATTTGCCAACTGCAAACATCGCTTTAAATTGAATACCTCTTTAAATAAAATGTTACTTCTAACGAGGCATTTAGAATGTAATTTATGTCAAATAAACTAACACGTGTGGTGATAATAAATAGATCTTTGTCTCCGAGTGTGCTGTGAGCGCATTGGAAGGAGAAGCGGAAGCGATTTTATCACGTGAATTTGAAAAACAGGATTTTATGTTTAAAAGAGACTACTGAGGGGCAAGTGCGAGTTTTTGCGTGAGCTTGTCGACATTCACGGCGCGCCAATTCGTATGGAATCGAGACCCCACCACCTAGCTGTAAACGCGGGAACTTGTCTCGATTCCATACAAATTGGCACTAACGCGCTCACCCGTGAATGTCGACAGGCGCTCGCCGGAACTCGCACTTGCCCCTCAGTTTACTTTATGATCCTTTTCCCATCAATTTTTCTATGGAAGTTTTCACTAATTGGGGCGGTTCCCTACCACTGCCTACGGTCGAGAGCCCCAGGGTATCACGTCGGAAGAACGTCCCAGGATTCCCAGGTACTATCCAGCGTCTTTGGGGCGTTGATCGGGTTTTATCCCGCTTATTGGAGGGTATGTCCATAATGTCCAATGCTAGGGAAAGAGAGAGAAAATATATTGCTTTTGTGACATATCCTACCATTTTTCATGGAAATTTTCATCATTAGGATCGGTCAGACCAGTCATGTATGAACGATTGGTGAGGAGCCACGGCATCCTCTCCTACCGGATGTCACAATACCAGGCACGGGCGCTTTAGTGAGGTGTACTGGAAGACCACAGCCGGTTACCACTGTGGGCACAATCGTGGTAGTTAGAAACGTGCACTGATACTCGAAACTATGTGATTCGAATTTAGTAACGCTATTCCTCTCTAGCAAATGATATGTTAACATTATGTGGAACACAAACCACGTCATTTCACTATCGTCACCTTAGGTAACCGTGTATATCCTTAATCACTTGCCCATTAACTGGCCTACATAAGTATATTGACGTCAAACACAGCCTACTTGGTGGGAAGTGTAACAAAAAGACCAGTGGGTCTTGGTGCCATCTATTCTTCGCTACAATCGAGGATTATAAAATAGTTCCACATTCAAAAAGTAGCACAATGATCTCAATTTTTTTTTATACCACTAAGGTGGGAGACAACCATACGGCCCACCAGATGTACCGGTGGTCACCGCAGCCTATGGACGTTTGCAACACCAGAGGCGCCACACTCGCGCTGCCGACCCTGTAAAAACCTTCTAAGACCCCCCTTGAAGAACCCCATACTGTAGGCGTTTGAGGCCGTTTATACTTTAACTTCTCTGTAAAACAATAATGGCTAATTTTTTTTCAAGTCTTAAGACGAATTTGATCTTCGGATAAGATGCAACTGAAAACTATCGGAGATCAGCATACACGGTAAAATGACATTAATACTGTCATCTTTGCCTTACATCATTCTAAGGTTACCTATACGAACCACAAACTAGTCAATCTAATTTGTACCCACGACTCCAAGCCATAGACCAAGGGCCGAGGATTTCCATGCGAATACAAAAGCCGATAGTATCAAGCACATCATAGAATTTATGTTTGTTGTCTATTTAGAATGACGTTATTGTTATCTACAATTGATATTAATAGTCTTTCCACCTACAAAAACATGATGAATGTAAAAAACCATCACTTTTTTATAACTACCGTCCAAGCTCTATAATTAGCGGTAATCAAGAATCAATCACTCATTCGAAGTGTATAATTATGGATAAAATTCGCTTCGAGTTATTGAGAGATACATATGATTGGTTATTAATTAGAGTACATGGGAATTTGCCGAATCGCGCAATAAAATATGAGTCCCGAAAAAACATGGCTGAGTCATCTTTTACATACTAAATATATATGGGATGTCTGATCCGCACCAAGTAAAGGTTGGTTGACTTTTGGCATAGAATCTGATCAAGCTGAGCTATAAAAGGCTATGGGTCCTTAAAATTCTATTCCACTAAAATTGATACACTTTTACGTTTGCTTTTTCAGTATAACTGAATGATGTCCTGAAATGGCGGCAATATTTCGCATGCTCGCTTACTGTCTGGGAATCAATCCCTGTGTTAAGTGGTTTATGCAAATATCAGCCCTACGATGTATGCATGAGTGGTTATTTCTGGAACCTGCATTCCATTCACGTTTCAGAAGGAACGCTACGCCGTTGATGGTCCTGGCTGGACGGCTGCCAGAAATACTCGTTAAAAATCAAGGTAGTGTTTAAAAAGTTTCAACAGCAGGAAGTCACAACCTGGTTCTGCTGCATGTATACGTAGTACAGTATGATGGCCTAAATCTTTTGACTAAAGTTGTAAGAGGTCTCTTTCCAGTAGAGGGACAGTTTTGGGTAGATGCACGTTGCAAGTTGAACTGTCTTCAACTAAATCGCTTCACGCTCCGTTTAATAAATGTAATCCACGCCTTAGACAGCGGTCAACAGCTGCTTCTTAAGTGGATTAAAACAACTTGATTAATTCATCTGCAACTCTTGAATGGGATTCTGGACGCCTTCCAGACCAGTCTACGTTAAGTGCACTATCTTATATTTGCAGTGGAATTGTGTGAAAATATTTATAACCTTGTTTTAGAACATACTGGGTAGTGGGTGTAAATAATTTTATGAATTTGTTTAGTTTAACTACACCGCGAGGAGTGCAGGCAATCAAAATTGTACAGCGAGCTATGCTTCTAGTCTCTTGGAGACTCTGAAGAGAAGTTAACCGTCAGAGAATGAAAGTCATTGGCATAGCATAATATTTATGAGTCGTGGCCTGCCAGTTCTTGACGATGTTCCGAAAATCCCTCCTCTTGAAATCGTTTTACCCATAAAATGACGGTTTTTTCTATAACAATAGAACATAAATTCTTACTAAGTAGGTAGGTAAAGACAAAATACAATGTCTTACATTTATACCCAACTCTTTAGTTCTTTCTATTGTAAATATACCAACACCAAACGCGCAACATAAAATTGACATTAATTTCTAGAGTGCTCATTGATTTACGCATCCTTTACCTAAAATGGATGTAGGTACCTTTTTAGACACATTAATTGCCTATTGAAATATAGGTACGAAAATTGTTTTGGCTCCCGTAGTAAACTCAATTTTCTACATGTTAAGGTACGACAAAAGATAAAACGTTTACTAAATGTCTATTAATAAACATCATCTATACTTCTATACTAATATTATAAAGAGGAAAGATTTGTTTTTTTGTTTGTTTGTTTGTAACGAATAGGCTCCGGAACTACTGGACCGATTTGAAAAATTCTTTCACTGTTAGGAAGCTACACTCTTTGTGGTGAACATAGGCTATATTTTATTCCCGTATTCCCACGGGAACGGGAACTACGCTGGTGAAACCGCGTGACGTCCGCTAGTTATGTACCTATATAGCGGCCTTGTGTTTATGTTATGTTTATGTACGTTTATGTATGTTGTGTTGTGTTGTTGTGTAAGTCCCTTGGGTCACAACAGCAATATTTTAAAGAATGCGAAGACTGCACTTCTCAATCTCGTGATTCAACTTGATCATAGTGTATATACTTCTTTACACATATATGACTTGATTAAGGAATTCTCACACTGTCATTTCTTGAGTGTCCTTCAAGGACGATTTCCATCCAGCGAATGCCTTTTGTTTTTTGAACAAGTGCAGTCTACAATAAAATTCCTTCCCACCTCCCCTTTGTCCACTAAAATCCATTAAAAAGATCCATCATGGACCTAATTTGGCAGTTCGGTAGCAGATCAGACGCTGACGCTGAAGCAACGTCGACGCGTCACCGTCGCCAGTGGCTAGTCCCACACTCAAGAAACGGTAGTGTCCCTATATGTATAGTCTTAACACTACCGTTCCTTTTGATTCCAGAGGATAGATATAACTTGGAACGTTAGCTCAGATGGTAGATAGAAATAAACGTTTCCATACGCGGCTATATTTCTGAAGGAATAGGTAGAGAACTAGCCTATAACTAATATCCACATTCAAGCTCTTTTTCACCAGACACATGCAGTGTTCATAGTAGGTTATTCCTAGCTTACTTTGGGATCAGATAGCGTTGTTTGAAATGTCCGTGAATATTTATTTATTATTTATCTATACTAATATTATAAAGAGGAAAGATTTGTTTTTTTGTTTGTTTGTTTGTAACGAATAGGCTTCGGAACTACTGGACCGATTTGAAAAATTCTTTCACTGTTGGGAAGCTACACTCTTTGCGGTGAACATAGGCTATATTTTATTCCCGTATTCCCAAGGGAACGGGAACTACGCGGGTGAAACCGCGTGACGTCCGCTAGTTTATTATAATAACGGGCCAAGCATAAGTATAATTTGTCTAACACCTTTTGGGTAGTCTATATCCATTTGTACCCGAAAATCTCAAAATTAATTCTTATCTTACTTAAACGGGACGATTCTTAGAAATGAACCGGAATGATTTCCGTGGTTTCCAAGTTATTACGAAAACAAAGTACTAGTCAGAACAAAAATATCGCTTTCCAGTATAATGTTTATTACACCAATGCTATCCTGACAGGAAGTCATTATGGCCTATGATCATATTGATCGTTCATTGATAGTGTCGACCGGAGTGTCAATTGACCTATTATATTCTTGGCGGATAGCTGATAAAACACTCATTCATATGCCTAGAATATCGCGACTACGTGTTGTGTTAGGAATTTTATCAACTCTGATGACCTACAGCACAGCACAAGTAGGTACAGTAGGTACCTACTTGTGTTCCGTTCTTGTAGAATATTGATAGGTACATAGGTACATAAATACTTACGTCACGTCTCATTTTACAATTTGTTTGTTCTACGTAATACCACAGATTAATAAATAGATAATACGTAGTACTACAGTATAAAGAGAAAACTTACCTAATAGGCGGTGAGTCTAGAACAGTTTGTGACAGAAGCAGTTGACGTCTTTCAAATAGTCCGTAGGACCTTCCCTTCCGGATCGGGTCGGCTACTAAGCAAAATGTCGATTGGCTAAGACTACCCACAATTTAATAAGACTTGAGAGCAAATCGTCCACATTTCCATTAACATGGTAAGATACTGGCAACCCTAAGCAAAGACCAACAGCTCAAACACCGAAGCACTGAAACATAAAAAACGAAACAAACAAAAAAGTGTTTTGTGTCAGTGTCTCAAAAATTGGTGACGTAGTACATACATTATCACTACATAGTATAAAACAAAGTCGCTTTCTTTATCCCTATGCTTAAATCTTTAAAACTACGCAACGGATCTTGATGCGGTTTTTTTAAAAGATAGAGTGATTGAAGAGGAAGGTTTATACAGGGTGTCCCGTAAAGAATGGATAATCCTGGAGTACCTGATTGTACAGCTATCAGGCGTACAAAAAAAAACCAAAATAAAAAAATCTCTTGCGGTATGAAACATACGGGCCGCTAGTTAAGTATAAAATAGATAAAAATAATAAAAATAACTTTTCTTGACATCAACCATAAAAATAATAATACTCGGGTCTGAACCGTCACCATAATGCAGAATATGGCCCCCTCTCAGCATAATGCTGTCTCACGGCAAGCATGATAACAGCGCTGATTTTCAGAAGAGGCCAGTAGGGAAGCGATGACGACAGTCTAACTTAAATAGCATCACATAGTGATCACCCGATCTGAGTTCGTTTACAAAACACTAAGTCAGAAAGTTTTTAAATTAATGAATAATATAAAATATACAGAATGTTGATCTGCATTTGTGCATTACTTGCACACATGACTGTACTGCCTACACTCGTTGATATTTCGGGATAAAACGAGACACCTTTTTTTACACTTTTTTTTTTCTGCTTAAATTCTTTTCTATTTGCTACGGGAACTCTACTGCTTATACTAAACCAATATTAAGTGAAAAAATGGGGCAGTAAAATTAAGTTCTTAATAATTATTAAATAAAATAAATTTAAAAAGCAACTCGTATGAATCGGTTCTAAATATTCTAATAATACTATTACCTACATAGGTACATTTTCACCGTTCATTCAAAACCGTTTCTTCTTTGCCTACAGTTTAGTAGGCACATACAAATGTGTAGGCATAGGCAAAGGAGGCCTGCGGTGGCGGCGCGGCGCGTGTAAGTTACCCCTCCAACCCCCGCGCAGGAGCGAGCGGCTCAGGCGGCGCCTTTGATCGGTGAATTTGAAATTTTGAATTAATTAGTCGCTCGCCCGCGTTCAGCGTGAGTATAACCGCACGCGCCGATATCTACGTAACGTCCGTAACAACACCGGTAACGATGTCAGAGCGTTACAGTAACTTTGAGTTGGTGGAAATGGTGCGCCTTTACGCTATTTCTAATAATAACGTTGTTGATGCAATTCGCATGTTCAGGGAAATGTTTCCAGACCGACCAATACCATCTCGTCGCATGATGCTTGCCGCCACACAGCGCTTAAGGGATCACCGACAGTTCGAGGTTCCTCGACATGCACAAGATCGTGGTACACAAGACCTGTAGCCTAAGCTGATCGGCAAGAGCAGATTCTCAATTATTTTGAGGAAGAACCTCGAGCCAGTACGCGTGAAGCCGGTCGCCGTTTCGGTGTTCATCATACCACAGTGTGGAAGCTGCTGAATCGCGAACTAATGCATCCGTTCCATTTCCGACGTGTTCAAAAGTTGCATCCGCAGGACAATAACGCTCGGACAGTTTTTTGTCACTGGCTCCTTGAACATCAGGACGTGAACATTTTGTGGTCCGACGAATCATTGTTTACGCGCGTGGGCGTTTATAACGTCCACAATGAACATTGGTGGGCTCACCGACAACACAACCCACATGTTACTACGCGGGACTCGTTCCAGGTCCGGTTTAGTCTGAATGTGTGGGCTGGTATCATCGGTGATCATCTACTTGGCCCATATTTTATTGACGGTCGTTTGAACAGTGCTACATACTTGGTGCTACTCCGACATGTGGTTAATGAGATGCTCGATGACATTCCACTCGCATTTCATAGGGACTTGTACTTCCAACAGGACGGTGCGCCACCTCACTATGGACGCCAAGTGCGCGAATATTTAAGTGAAGTGTTTGGTACGCAGTGGATAGGCCGTGGTGGACCGGTAGCCTGGCCGCCGCGTTCACCCGACCTAACGCCCTTAGACTTTTATTTGTGGGGAGATATTAAAAGACTTGTTTACAATGAAGACATTGTGAGTGTTACACAATTACGTGAAAGAATTGTTTTGGCATTTGAACAAATAAAAACAAATGTGCTAGTGCTTCGCAGCTTAAAACGCAACTTAGTGCGCCGCGCCAATCTGTGCATAGACACTGGGGGTGAGCATTTTGAACAATTATTGCGTGTTACATGATTTTGTAAATAGGTATTTAAGCTTTGATTCTCAATTAATTCTGTAAATAAGTTGATTTAAAATTTTTAACTACGCCAGAAATGCTTCATTTCAGAATACTTTTCTCATACCTAATGTTTACTAACAGTACTTAATGTTTTTGTTTGCAATTGCATGATAAATAGCGTGTTTCTGCCGGTCCTAAGCCCTTGAAGTAGGAAGGAATCTTTTAAATCAACATAAACTCATCATCAAATCATTAATATCAAATCAAAAAAGTACATAAAGGTCACCGAACTTGTCAGCTGGAACTAAAAACTCATGAAACCTAATAACTAATGGCTCCTCTACACTGCCCGCAAAGTTCATAGGCGAAGTACTCTAGAAACTTTGTCTAAGTTCGAAAAAAGTGCGTCACTACACACTCAGTGGTGTCAGTAGCCTGCGCACGCACATTGCCATTGCCATTGTAATACTTATTGGCAGGAGAGATTGTGTAAATATCAAAAATATTATTAAGTTTCATGAACAGTTGTCAAAATTGTCAGTGAAACAGGTAATACTTTCTACATTGCCTTATAGTAAATCTTTCACACGTAATGAAAACAATATTCGGTACAAAATAAACCGAAAATTATACTATTTGACTACAAGTAGTAGGAATAGTGAATTATTTGACTGTAATCTTGTATTACGTTATTCTTTTATGACCTTAGATAGATACTTACTTTCAAAGTTTTTAAGACCACAGGTAGCGATAACGCTATCAAATTTTTTATTGAATCAGGCCAATCTTTTGGCTTATAATAAAACTGCTTGTATTGTTTATAATCATAGCAATAATATTGACATTTTATCTTGGGAAGGATGCATCATCCCAAAAAACTAGGTTGTAAGACAACAGATAAAAAATCTGGCCATGGCTTTAGGGCTTTTGAGCCTATTGAGACCTCTAATAATGTTAGTGTAAGAAATAATTTCGAGTTTAACAACAATATAATAACTAGTAGTCTAAACTTAGTACACCAAAATATTGAAGGCATATCCAACAAACTACTGCAAATAGACCTTTATATCAAGGAACACAATATTCATGTCTTTTGTATTACAGAGCATTGGTTGGAAAGTCATGAATTAATGTTTAACAGTGAATTTTACTCACTGAACAGTGCGTTCACAAGAAAATATGCTATTCGGGGTGGCTCGCTAATATTTGTTTCTAATAATATAAACTGTAAAGAACGTAAAGACATTGTGGCCCTTTCTATTGAGCGCACTGCGGAATTATCATGTGTTGAGTTTGAGCAACTCATTGTCCTTTGTGTCTATAGCCCGCCAGATAGCGATTATAATTTGTTTGAAGAAGTAATGGAAAATGTATTGAAGCACTTGTGCACTAGTAAGAAACGTATTGTGGTGTGTGGTGATTTTAATGTTGACATACTTGTAAATTCGACGAAACGTACTAGTTTTATTAATTTATTTAGTTCCTTTGGCTTACAAAACTTATTTTGTGAGCCAACTAGAATCACCTCACATTCTGCGAAATGTATCGATAATATGTTTAGCAACTGTGAACCACTGGCAAAAGAAATATTAAGTAACTTTCCATCAGATCACCTTGGGCAGAAAGCTGCGTTTCCCATTGATATAACGGCTAAATTAAACAAAATTTCTTGCAGGCCAATGAGTACATGTCGCCTAGCACAATTTAGTGAAAAAGTTTCTGCAAAGGTTGCCAATCTTAACGTTAATGAGGAAGATCCAAACGGCTTATACAACTCCTTATTTAATACCATTCAGTTTGAGTACTATAACATTTTCAAATCAAAAACCTTTTATAAAAATAAAGGCATGCAATTTTGTGATTGGGCAACTACTGGTATATACAAGAGTAGGGCGAAGTTATATGAGTTATATGGTATGAAGCAATTTAATTTTGATCCTGCTTTTATTCAGTATGTTAAACTTTATTCAAAAACCTTTAAAAAGGCATGTGCTGCTGCCAAGTCATTACATTTAAGTCGGAAGATTAAACAGTCGAACAATAAGGTAAAAATGACATGGAATATAATTAATTCTGAAACCGGACGCCACAAAACTCGTGACCATGACATTGAATTGATTGTTAATAATAGAGTGATTAATAATAGTTTAGATGTAGCACAAACCTTTAATAATTTTTTTATAGACATACCCGTGACTACAACGAGCTCCTTAAATTCTTGCCCAGTTAAAGCTCAACGAATGCTTAGGGGCAGCGTGGACCACTGTAGAGTCTCATTTAGATTTAAATATGTGAATCCCAACGATATCGTTAAAGTATTTAAGTCGCTTAACTCAAAAAATACAGCAGACTTGTGGGGTTTTTCTGTGAAATTAATGCAGTCAATTATTTTAATTATATCTCCTCATCTAGCTGCAATATTTAATATATGTGTTGATAAAGGCGTGTTTCCAGATTTAATGAAACACAGTAATGTGATACCTTTTTTTAAAGCCGGATCCAAAACAGACCCTGGTAACTTTAGACCTATTTCAATACTGCCTGCCATTAGCAAAATTTTTGAGAAAATTATACTGCAGCAATTACAATCACATTTTAGTTCAAATATGTTACTACACAACGAGCAGTATGGGTTTACAAGAGGTCGTTCTACTACTGACGCAGGAGTGACACTTATAAAACATATATTCAGCGCTTGGGAAAATCGACAGGATGCTATCGGGGTATTCTGCGATCTGTCCAAGGCTTTCGACTGCGTTGATCATAACACTTTATTACGAAAAATAGATCATTATGGTATAAGGGACTCTGCAATGGATCTTGTTGCCTCCTATCTTAAAGATCGAATGCAATATGTTGACATTAATGGAAGTCGGTCCTCTGGAGCTTCTGTAGCTATGGGTGTGCCGCAAGGATCAATTCTAGGACCTTTTTTATTTTTAATTTACATCAACGATTTACCTTTCTATGTACAGAACTTGTGCGATGTTGTTCTATTTGCTGATGATACATCACTTATTTTTAAAGTTGATCGCAATCCAAGTACTTTTGACAACGTAAATAGTGCACTAGCCCAAGTTGTAGATTGGTTCACAACCAATAATTTGCTATTGAACGCTAAAAAGACAAAATGTATTAGATTTACCATGCCCAATGTCAAAAATTATGAAACAAATATAACATTGAACAGTGACACCCTTCATCTTGTAGAATCAACCGTATTCTTGGGGATCACTTTAGATAGTAAATTACAGTGGACTACCCAAATATCGTGTCTAGCAGCAAAACTCAGTTCGGCGGCTTGTGCCGTTACCAAGATCAGACAGCTCACTGATGTCCAAACAGCCAGGCTGGTTTATTTTAGTTATTTTCATAGCGTCATGTCTGAAAAGCTGTTTGCTTTCAGGAAGAGGAGAAGAGAGAAATAATACTATAGAATTTAGAATATGAAAATCAATAATTTATTTAAATTAAGCACTTGGGGGTCGTGGGTGTGGTAACTTCAGGCAGCAAGGATTTTAGCGATTCCCGATTGATTTCGCAGGGTTCCGACTTATCTTAGTATTGGTCTTCCTGTAGACCGCTGCCGTTCGCCAGGTAGCCGTGCCGTCCACAAACTCGGCTGGCACGGTGTTTTCAAACCGCAGGGTGGACGAAAGCTTGTCGCCCGTAGGGAGAATGATGGTTGGTAGCCCGTAGGGTAAACGTTCCTTCTTGGAACCCGAAGGATGGATCTCGACAACCCGTAGGGTGGACCCCAATGATGGGGTTATTGACGCTCGCAGCTAAATCGCTGATCACTTTGGGAGTACTTGGCTCCCTATAATATTTTTTCACTTTGAAATTATACTCTGATGCACCTACGCACAGTGTCTTATATTTAGATTATTTGAGTAATGGGGCTTTGAAATTTGCGCGCGGTTGTTTTTATATTTTTGTACGGCGCCTCTAGCGGCACCACTCGAAACTACTCAATCGTCAAGACCGCTTTTTAAATACGAATAAGGCTTCCGCCGTTGCGACACTTACTCGGTAGATGGCGCTTTCATATGTTGACCTAGATTTTACTTCTAAACCCCTAATGTTGAACCCCTATTTGCACCCGTTGTTTCACAACGTTACATGTCTTACGGCATTTTGCTGTGGGGCAAGGCAGCAGATATACAAATAATTTTTGTACTCCAGAAAAGAGCTATACGTGCAATTTATAAATTAAATGCTCGAGAATCGCTTAAAGAGAAGTTTAAAGAAATAGGAATTTTAACGGTTGCATCGCAATACATATTTGAGAACATCATGTCTGTTAAAAAGAACATACATCTATATCTTAAGAACAGTGACGTACATTCAATAAATACTAGAAATAAGCATAAATTGATTGGAAAGGTTTTTCGATTACATAAGGTACACGACTCATTCGAAGGACTTGGTGTACGCCTATTCAATAAAATTCCTTTAAATATTAAGAACCTTCCTTTATATAGATTCAAAAGGGAAATCAAGACACATCTTTTAAAAAGGGCATACTATACTATTGATGACTATTTTAATGATACAGAGACATGGACATGAGTTGCTTGCTCCTCACTTAATTAGGCGCGATTGTAAATGTCGCTTGTGTAGACAAAATTGTTGATCTTTATTGCATGACAAACGAATGTACTAAGACTATTTGAAAAGAGTGGCCGTGAGTTTTCTTGCCAGGTTCTTCCTCACAGGCTCTACCTATTGCTTTGCGAATCTGGCAGTAAATGTAAATGTAGAAGCAAAAATTTTGACGTTCATAAGTGTTACTTTGTAACCTAAATGAATAAAGATATTTTCATTTCATTTCATTGCCGCCGTTTGTAATGAACAAAGAAATTTGTGTGGCAGAGTTTCCAGGAACAACATAATTTGCTCCTGACCACTGTTTGACGCTGATAATTGGATCACATACACCAAAGCACTAATTATAGCTTAAATCACGCGCCGGCAAAGCACCGGCACACACGATGTCGGCCAAGTAGTGTAGAGAGGTACTTCGTGAACGCACTTCCCGCATCTTTGGGCCCATTGACTGAGGCGCAAAAATCGACAGCAAATAAAGTCGCCTGAGGGGAGGTATAGTTTTTGACGAGGTAAGCCGAAGTGCCTCTTTACACTATCGTATTCATTTAACTTCGTTCAACTTCGCGGGCAGTGTAGAGGAGCCATGAGATGCGATACGTAGCCGCATTATCTAGGTACCTACTATTGTTTAGCTTTAAGCCCAGGCCACACCGCCAGCGGGCGGGCGAGCGAGCTAGGCGGGCGGGTGAAGTGAGATATTGAAGTTATGCAAACTACGCGACATTGCCGAGCTAAACTATGGGGTTTACACCAAAAACTACATACGGAAGGGCGAACCGGGTAGTGCGGATGAGACTAGACACGTGGACACTGCTATTCGAATGACAAGCGACGACTAGTCTGAGTACCCGAAACGGGGAGGACGGTAGTTAAGCTAGCGAAGCGGGCGTGCCTAACGACGAAAACGAGTAGCTTCGCTCGCATCAGCCACGTAGGTTATTCGGCAGCTCGCAGTGTGCCTAGCTCGCTCACCCGCCCGCTGGCAGTGTGACTTGCGCTTTAGCGTTGGCTCGGCGACGTAAACATTAAATACACGGGTGAAGATTTTTTCTTCGTAAATATATTTCACTAAAAACAGGATTTTTGGGGTTTTGTTATCTACGTATGTTTGTGTTGCTTGCAATCGATAATACCTATAGTACACTACGCACTGAAGGAGGCTTGTGCACGACCAAATCAACAGCTTGTATAAATAATATTTTATATAATTTATTTACTTAAAAACTTTATGCACAAATTCGTACAGTCAACCTTAGGGTGATGCAGAGATAAATAAGTGAAGGAAGGTGATCTTCCTTGATATTGACATATTTTAAGTACCTATACGTGTCGAATATATAAACGTCACGTTGCAATGTAAAACAGCAAGAATCTGGAAGTTAATGTGCCTATTCTAACCACTTATCCTTTTACCTTTATCTTAAAGAGTTTGATCAGTCTATCCCTCCATACATTAAACTTGTGTTTTTATGGTAGGTTTTCGCCTTATTATCATTCAACGATATATTTCTGCCAAGTAACGCCAGATTCTAAAAGTCGCTTCAAAGCTTGATTTCTAGATCCAGACAACTAGCTGACTAGTCATATTATATTTCATTTGACTGTCTGCCCTTAATAGGATTAGTTAGAAAGACTGTATTACATCTACTTAAGCGTTAGAAGGTCTTTACTTGATGTACCTACACGAACATGATCGTTGAAACATTAATTCTGAAATAATTTATAAGGTAGCCAGATGAAGCAGGTGCAACCTATTTTGCTCGATTTTATGGATGTAGTGTCGACTTGAGCGTTATCATAGGTCTTAACCTATGAAATTGGCGTTTTGTATAAATAAGTTGAAGTACTTTTCTTTTTCTAAGTTTTTATTTAATTTATTTAAAGTAATCACTCAGGCATGTAATCTATGCATCTTTGCCAACGATGTGGCGATATATTGTTAAATTCTGCTGAACGGGAAGCAACTCATTCTTCAAAGGCATTTTGTCCTGAGTCTCGGGACTTGATTATTTTCCACATTTTGGAAAAGTAATAGTTGCTAGGCACAAGTTCTGATGAATATAGCAGATGAGAGAGGTTTCAAGCCCAACTCTGGAAACTTAGAGACTGTCTTTTGTGTGTAGTCTGGGGTCGCGTGTTGTCATGAAGGAGCAATGGGAACGACTGATTGCTTCTTCATCAGTGTCTTCAGTGCTTCGCAGTACACATCTGCAATAATGCTTATGCCGGTTCTGTAAAAATCTGTGATTGATCATACTTGAAATAGGCCACCAAACAGTCTGTTGGGAGTCCTGGGACATCCTTCCGAGGGCTGGCCCGGGGCTCCCAACCGTAGTTGAGCGTTATGTGAGGTTTTTTTAGTAGGTAGGAGGCCGGCATAGCAGCCATTGGTGGCATTGGCGAAGGATTTTCCCTCACGTAAAAAAAGGGCCACCAATCAGCAACCATTAACTTTGTTTATTCGTTTATTTAAGGCATTGCTTTGGTGCCGAACCAGGATTTAATCGCCTTGCTAAGCGCTTTCGACTATCGAGGAGGATTCTTTTATCGTCACATTCGTCACACGTAACAATTCGGTTAAAACTTCTCACGAGGCAGGTCTCGGACGGCTTAAAACCGCCAATACCGAAGAACGGCAATTTCATAGGTAAAAACCTAATATTTTGCTGTTAACACGTACAAATATAATCCTTTACATATAACAACTTTTATGTGTGTCGCACACATAATAAGCATTGCAAATAGAATTATTGCTATTACAGTATCATGAAATGTAATGAAAATATATTTATTCTAAGTAGCTCTTATGAATGTCAAGATTATTGTCTCTATACCCTTCATTACTGCCAGATTCGCAAGGCAATATGTCCAAAAGTCAGTAATCACACTAAATACATTAGTTCTGTAATTACTGTATTTTAAACCAAACAACCATATTGCAAAAATCTAAAACGAATGACCAAAATATCTCGAGTAATGACCTAGCTACTCACTTCTATTTCGAGAATTTTCGAGTAAAGTATTATTTTGTTAATGAAACCTGCGGTACAAAATATTATTATTCTCATTAAACCATAGTAGCTAATGGAATCAGGTGTTACATTAAAACGATAATAAAGGAGGGGAGTGGGTTTATTGCCGATTACCGACAGTTTAGGGAGTTAGGGTACCTATTGCCTGTCCAACATACCATTCCTTGAGGAGTTCGATTCGTCATTTCTTCGTTAGTTAGTCCAAATATTTGTGGATCACACAAATATTTGGACCTAGGAATCGAACTAAGGACCTCCAGCGCCGCAGGCAGTATCACTACCGACTACAGAGGCAGTCGTATTTGTGGTTATCCTCGACTGTGGTGCGTTAAGATTGATGGATGTGTCGGGATCGGGAGAAGGAGGCTAGCATCTATTAAAAGTTGTAATCGAGATTGTCTGATGACTTCCTCTCCCACCCCTGTGTGTCATATCGATCATAGACTTAAAAATACTAGTTGAATTAATACACACTGAACTGAAGTTACATTCTATCTGTAGCACGATTATATCCATAACTGTTTCAGAACCATATTATAATTTTTTTCATATTCTCAATACAGGAATTTTCTTTATCTCCTAAACTAAAAGATTTGTAAGTTTAAAAATAATGTAGTGTATTATTAGAAAGCTGCTTCCATTATGGTTTTAGATGATTAAAAACTTTTAGACATTAAAGCTTAGAGTAAAACCCGCCTATATCATGTTAGAGGGGGCAATATAAGCAGTAATTCATATTTAGTGCTTGCAATGTGCCAAAAACTAGCGACTGTACTATCTTTGTACAACTTGTCTGTTCAAGGGCAGCTAGTGACAAAGATTCGGAGTGTTTTGCCAAGTTTCATCCTGAGACGATCATAAAGGATATTCCTATATGACGTAGAATTTGCGACAAATGTTAAGCCGCGGCCAATTTGGCTGTTACTGTGCGGTGTTGTTTATTTACAGAGAAACCCCTCATGCATAAATACCATTACTACATTATTAAATTATCACTAGATTTACATAAATACGCGACATTTCAGCTGTATGCCGATAAACCGTTACAGAGCTCCCTTTTTCAGAAATTCCTGGCCATCTTCAGAAAGAAATAGAAATAGAATAGAAATAGAAAAATCTTTTATTTGGTAAAATGCCACAATATTACAGGTTTAGGTTTTCACTTCACAAGTTAGGTAGATAACACTGACATTGTACCAAAAGGGACCACAGCTCAGCAAAATGTCCTTTACCTAAATGGCAAACGACGCTGATTTTCAGCTGCAACCCATTGACAAATAGTTACTAAAACTAAATAACAATAATAGTACCCGACGTGAATTCGTTAACATACTATTATTTTTAACAAACATATTTACACTATAAGTATTTACATAAACAAATAACATAATGTACATAATATAGCAGATTAAAACAAATAATAATTATAAATAAGCAGTAATACATAATAAATAAATATATACACATACTTATATATACTTATATATATATATACATACTCATACATATTTTACTCATACAACAATACCTCACAATTCAACTGTATAGCTAATAATCAATAATTATGGTTGTGCAATGGAGCCTATAGCGCCGTGCCAGGGATACGGTGGTTTTCAGTTGCTTTCTGATGCTGCAGCAGTATATTAAAAACCGCATTTCTAAATGATAAGAACGAACATTTTTTCCTAATTGGCGGCGGGATATTATTCCAGCATTTAGTAGCCGCATAACGAAAGCCACCACGAAAAGCCGTTGTCCTATGCCATGGGATAGCCAAATGCTTAGGCCGGCGGCCGACACGCTCTGACCACTTTAGCTTATCATATAGATATTGTGGCATATTATTATTTATTACCCCAAACAAAAGCGCGGCCAGATGTAGCTTGCGACGAGCGTTCATTTTGAGCATGTTATTTTTATTGAAAAACGGCGTAACGTGTGCCCTACGCGGAATATCGAAACAAAACCGGGCGCACGCGTTTTGCAGGCGCTGGATCTGACGCTCAGTCTTAGCAAGAAGACGTGGCCCGTAAACCACATCCGCGTAGTTTAACTTTGAGAGGATAAGTGACTCAATAAGCGTAATACGTAATGGCTCAGTCAGGAAAGGACGCAATTTGTAGATAATTTTGAGACGATAAAAGCAATTTTTTAGAACTTGATGCACATGCTTCTCAAAACGTAGATTAACGTCCATTATAAGGCCAAGGTTTCGGGTCTCGTAAACACGCTCGATGAACATAATTAATAGCAGCCAACTGAGCTCTTGATCCAAACACCATGACTTTAGTTTTAACGGGATTTAACACCAGTGAATTCAGTTCAGACCACTCAGCTATGCGCTGTAAGTCCCCATTTAGTTTGGCTAATGATTCACTATAATCACAGGGTTTAAAAGACAAATATATCTGCGTGTCATCTGCATAGATATGATATTTGCAGTGTTTTATGGTACTAGCTATATCGGCACAATACATGATAAATAACACAGGCCCTAAAATGGAACCTTGAGGTACTCCTCTCTTCAATGCGCGTAAGCTTGAAGTAGCAATAGAGCCAGTATCCCTTCTAAACTCTACGAACTGAGAACGGTTTGTCAGATAGCTTCGAAACCACGCCACAGCACTGTGATCAAACCCATAATATGCCATCTTTTCAAGTAAAAGCGGTACATTTATACAATCAAACGCACGGGAAAAATCCAATAATACCAGCATGGTGCACATGCCCCTATCCTGAGCAGCTAGTATGTTGTCCGTAACATCTAACAAAGCAGTCGTAGTACTGCGACCCCTCCTGAACCCGGATTGCAATTCAGGGAGAACATCGTTTGACTCCAAAAATTTCACCAATTGTTGACAAACCACCTTTTCCAGAACCTTGGAAAGAGTAGGCAAAACGCTAATCGGTCTGAGTTCCTTCATGTCTATAGGATTGTTTGATTTTGGCAATGGCCGTACCTTGGCAATTTTCCATACATCTGGGAATCGCGAAGTCTGCAATGACCCGTTAATGATAGCAGTCAATGCTGCAAGAGTAGCTGGCAAAGTTAGAAGAACCATTTCCAGGGTTATATCATCAGGACCCTGAGCATTAGAAGATATTTGCTTAATAATCTTAGCAATATGCGACTGTGAAACACGCTCTAAAGAAAAAGTAGCAGCACCATACCTATGCGACCTGTAAAAGTCAAGAGCAGCCTCCGAAACCACGTCACAGCCTGGCACCACTAAAAAGTGGTCACAAATTAGATCAGCATTATCAAAATGGGTAGGCAGGTCTTTGTCTTTGTTGTCATGTATTAAAGTGCTTTTTAAATTTTTCCAAAGGGCTCTAGGATGTTTAATTTTATTATTAATATTGTCTTTAAAATATGCAACTTTCTCAAAATATAAAGATTTCAAAACCAGTGACTTCAGTTCTCTGTAGTAGTTTAATTTACTCTCTGACTTTGACTCCAGATATTGAGCATGAGCACGGTTTCTCATTCGCATCATTAACTTTATATTACTAGTTATCCAAGGATACGAGATATCCTTAACTACTTTATTTATTTTGGGAGCATGCTTGTCAAAAATTTCAAGGATATTATTATTTAATTTTGTAACCATATCATTAACGTTTTCCAAATAGGCTAATGAGTCCCAGCTCACCAAATTAATATCATTATTCAATCGTTCTGGGCATATCCACTTAAGTGGCCTATAAGAGACCGTCCTGGGAATGTTACGAGCCTTCCTAAGCTTTAAATCAGCGGAGATAAACGCATGTGCACCCAGATCAGGAATGGACTCAACTGACACAGAACTCAACCCAACATTCGTACAGAGTACATCAATTAATGTAGGACCATGCATAGTGTAATGAGTAGGCAAGTGTACCGTCTGACTGAGTCCCAAACAATTCAAAAAATTTTGGAGCTTAATAGTTTCCGTTTCTGTGGCGGCTAGCATATTTATATTAAAATCTCCAAGTATCAACAAATATTCAACATTCAGCAGAGAACCAATGGTACAAGACAGAGCGTCTAGGAATAAATCAACATCCAGCCACGGGGGACGGTAAGCCGTCCCTATGGCCAGTTTGTATCCAGAAATGTTTAGCGTGACCCACATCTGTTCCACATGCCTATGTGAGGGATCGATCGGGTGAGCATAACTCCGCACACTTACACCGCGCTTTATATAAAATCCTACACCACCTCCACGACCATTCTTAACATATGTGGGACGCGGCGTATGGCGAAGCTTATACCCAGGAACGAATGGGGCACGCCCAGCCTCGTTATCCTTTAACCATGTCTCATTTATAGCCATCACATCCACTCTGTGGTTTTCCATGGCGGCTATAAACTCGTCATGCCTGGTCCCAAGTGAACCTGCATTATGAAGGCCAACTTTTAATGCTTTAGAGATCATTATGAGCCAAAATACCCATCCATTTAATACAAATACAAAGAAATACATATCTGCTATATAAGTGTATGCTATGAAGGATACAGATTAAGTCAAATATACATAATAATAATACACATGATAATAATATACATAATAATAATATATTTATAAATGGAAAACAAGTAATTAAAATTGGGAAATAGTTACAACTTTCACAATTACAACAATTTATACCACTCTCACAATAAGAATAAGTATTAAAGAGTCCGCCAAAAAGAGCATTTCCAATATGTCTTCCCGCCAACCCCCCAACACCCACACCATGTAACAGATTCAAAATATTTATATCAAGATAGTTGGTTTCACCATTAGCATTATAAGCCTTACAAAATGAATGATGTACCGTTAATCCTACACTAAATGAAAAGCAGCTTTCATAATCACCTAATACATCAAGATTGCCAGCCTTACAATAAAGATGTGTAGACTGGGGTAAACCAAGTAAGTTAAATGTACATAAAAATAATAATAAATATAAGAATGGGAAACCAGTACATCCATTCCTATGACATGCATAAATCCAACAATTTATTTCAGCCCCACAACATGAATGAGCGCCAACGGGTCGATCAAAATATGCTGTAGAAATATTATGGCCCTGAGTCCAAATTGTTTCAAGATAATTGACTTTAACAGCAGAAGCCACACTATACACCTTACCATATGAATTATGTATGATTACTCCTTCAATTCTCCACAAAAAGCAGCCTTTACAATCAACCAATACACTTAGATAACCAGCCTTACAACTAACATGTGCAGCTAAACCAATTAAAGTAAATGTAGTACACTGACATAAAATGTACAGAAACGTGAAATCATTACCACAACACAACCAGTTGTTAAAATATGCACCAGTAATAGTATGGACCTGATTCAAATTTGTATCAAAATAACTGACTTTAACAGTAACATTAAAGGCTTTATTATATGAGCTATGTATGGTAACTCTTACACTTTCAACAACAAGACAGCCTCCACAATCAACTAATACATTAAGATTGCCAATTCCACAACAAAGGTATGAAGTTAGAAGTACAACAATTAAGTCAAATGCACACTGACACAATATATAAAAATACAAGAAATTAGAATAATAACTACAATAATCCATACATGAACAGCTGTTAAAGGGCTGCTCAGAATATATGGCAGAAATCTTATGAACCTGATTCAAAATTGCACCATTATAACCAGTTTCATCATTACCAATACAAGTCCTACAATATGAGTTATATAAGAATCCTGTTACAATTAAAATACATAATAAGCAGTCCCTATATATACATAAGACATCAAGATTGCTAGTGCAAGTATACACATTCAACCCAGAAATAAGGTAAACAAAGCAAAAAATCACAAGTATTCCAATATAATATAGTTGAGAATGATCTAACAGGTATTCATAAAAGTTGAATTGTTTTTCTACCTCTGTCAGCAACCAAGTTATTCCAATTTCAGCAATACATTCCATCCTCAGCCACCAACTCGATTGGAACCAAAAATTCGCACAATATCTGCTTCTGATCGAATGCATTCCGACATAAGCCCATCCTCCCTACGAACAAGAATGCGACCATCCCTGGTCCAAGCATATTTCCAGTTTTGTTTACGCGCTGTTTCACGTACTCTATGGAATAGCTGCCGTTTGCTTTTCGAGAGGCGCTCGTTAATATATATAGGTCTGGAATTACCATGCAATTCGATGTCCTTGGTGGTCAGGCCTCGGCGTACTCGTGCTGCCTTAAGCAAGCAATCTCGTGTTACACGCCTTGCCAGACGCACAGTTAATACACGTGGGTTCTGATAATCCCCTTCCATGCGATTTCTCCGTACACTTCCCACACGTTGTGCAAAAACAATATCCTGCTCATCTATCGGAGTACCAAGCTTCAAGGAAATCAAGTTAAGTAATTGAACAGGATTCTCACCATTTACCTCTGTTATTCCAGATATTTCTATGTCATTTAAGAGAGAATCCTGTTCCTGATCATTCAATTTTTCCTGAAGCTGCACAATCGTCTCTTCCAGATGTGAAGCATTGTTATTTTTCAATAATTTCTCCAACGTTGCAAACTTCTCCTCCAGTGCATCAATGCGGCCATGGCAAGTAGTAAGGTAGGTTTTTAGTTGTGTCATTTCCTCACGAAATTCTCGAAGCTCTGTCCTCATCGCATTAAAATCGTTTCGAATATTTCGAATTTCCAATATTATGTTTGTCTCTTGGTGTTGGCAAATGTTATTGGGTGTACCTTGATTACACACATTTGCAGAGGGAGAAGCGGCATTCAATCTCAACTTACATCCAGGACACTGCCAGGAGGTCAAAGCACTTGAAGATGCTGGCACATCCACGCACACACGATGATGCAGACCAGGACACTTAGAACATTTAACAGAGTCGTTTGTAGCTAAAAACTTTCCACATGTTCCACATTTGCGCATGATGAAAAATAAGATCAAAATATCCCGATGTCAAACTCAATCTTCCAATTTTCACTCAGTCTAGGGGTTTTCCCAAAGAACTTAGGTATTTCCCAAGCGAAAAATTCCAAAGCTATGGGTATTTCACTTTATTTCTTTAGTTTTTGAAGTAGGTAGGTACACAATATGGACCTCGTGAGATTCCAAATGATTTTTTGTTAACAGTTTCAATATCTCTCGGAAACTCAGTTAGATAACAGTCACACTCAATATTTACGGCTTATGGCTTACTTTTACACCAAAAGATAGCAACAAACGACGAAATAAATTAATTTATTCATCGATCACAATATTTTAACGTCTGCACGAGATGACACTTTTTTTTTTTTTTTTTTTTTTTTTCTTTTTTTTAAAAAGAAGGTATTCAGAAAGTATAAAGAAAGGTAAGAAGGTATAAAGAAAGGTGTTCAGAAAGGAGTCATAAGAAAGTTAAATGGATGATGAGGAGTTCCAAGTCGATCCTATTCTTTTAGAGTCCTTATTGACCATTGAAAAGTTTTTCTTAACGATATAAACCGGTCAAATAGATTTCATTACCAGATTATTAAAGCTACGTATGCCAGCCATACATTTCAATCAATTATTAAATTAGTAGGTGGAAGACCAGCTAATCATTGCCTGGTCTGTAAACAAAACATCATATGAAGATAACGGCCTTCTTGACTTGCATCACTCTTAACCGTTTAGGAGCTACGTGTGTAGGTAACAAAAATGAACAATGCACGGAATTCAAGAAGGCAGAGAATGGAGACACGATAACAAAAAAGATGTTTGCTGCAATAACAATGCATAATTTATTATCATGTATTATTCTTCAAAAGACTACTACTTCTTAACAGTGCCTTAATTTCAGTCGCAAATTATCAGCCAAGCGCAGATACACCCTTACGACAACAATAGAATCCTGTGTAGTAATATTTCATGTGAGGACTCGTGGTGGTGGAATCGAACAATTTGTACTACAGATCTTGTATAGCATTTTGATTGAGAGTGCGGTTTATATCCTTTACTCGACAATCGTACTGATATGAGCCAATATTTTTATGCTGGGTGGGATGAGCCAATATCTGAGGAAACTTATTTTCTTTTTGGGTTTTAATGTGGAGTATTTTTTTCTGAAGTTAGTATGACCGAGTAGCAATACTTTCTGCGAGCACTGCGAGCAGGTCATCATTGTCTGCGAGCAGGTCATGCTCGTGAAAGCGGCAGCGGGTAGGAAACGGGAGAGAACGTGATTTCCGAAGTGATTTCGCCTGAGGACGGTGAGGGGGCTGCCCACTGTCCTTACAAAAGCAGGCCCTAGACGACAGCAGGACCTGAGGGATTCACGCACGCCCCACATAACAAGCGGGATAACACACCAAAGACCCCCCGAAGACGCGGGATAGCACCTGAGGGGGGCCTAGGTGAGGCCGCAGTGGTAGCTGTAGGTCTGTTGGGAGTCCTGGGGTATCCTTTCGAGGGCTTACACGGGGCTTTCAACCGCAGGCTGTTAGGCAAGATACATGAGGCTTTTTTAGTCGGTAGAAGTCCGGCACACCATCCTTGAGGATGTTCCCTCGCGTTAAAACAAAGAGAAGCAATACACGGGTAAAGGATGTGCGATGAAAATCATCCAACTTTGACGTCTCTCCATGTTTCAGAAGGCACGTTAAGCAGTTGGTCCCGGTTTTCAGTAACATTACAGTCGTTAAGCCAAGTTGAAGGCCATATAGGTGGCTTGAAAATTTTCAAAAGCGGCTCATCACAACCGCGCGTATTACGTAAGACCCAAATTAAAGCTGAAATGAGGGCGTATAATAAATCCCCTATCTATGAGGATCAAGGCGTGAATACATGTACGCATGTACCTACCCCTTGACGGGAGTACTTATATCTTCGAGCGGTAGAAAGAAGACACCTTGGCGCCGATTCTTGACCACACGATGCGTGGACGCAAATTTACGAGTAGTTTTGACGTCATAAAAACCGAGAATCGCCGCCCATGTGGTTAAGTCGGCGATAAAGGTACCTACTTATAGATAGCAACCTGGCCGATAGCTCGTGGCGATATTGCAAACTTCATGAAAAGGAAAAATACTAGATATAAATATAGTGAAGAGCCTTTAAGACATAACGGAGGTTACACTTTCCCAATTTTAGACATTTGCACTTAGTCTGTTATGAGATAACTAGCTGACCCGCGCAACTTCGTTTGCGTGATAAATGAAGAACCGCTCGACCGATTTTGTGCAAACTTCACATAAACCATCTACTTAATAGTCCGAACAAAGCCTAAACATTTGGTTTGGATAGGTGAGCCCGTTCTTGAGTTATAAAATTACAACGAAAAGTAGCATTGATTTTTATATATATAGATACAGATAGATATTAATTCAAATAAACATCACACACAACAGATATACTTAGTGTCATTTTAATAACTAGAAAGTCTTTAGGCTGTAGTCTTCGAGTTGACAGCCTCAAAACTTGACGCATCTTAGTATATGACAGAAGTAAACGAGCAAGTTTCAACGAAATTAAAAGGTTTACAGTTACCCAAAAAAATATGGACGATCCTCGACAAACATATTGAATGCAATATTAGATATTAGTAGCATGATATTATTATAAGATACAATGATTTCCAAGTAAATTACATCATGTGTTTAAAACATCCGATCTAACATTTACTAATATTATTCATGAACTGCAATTATGGCTACTTTAAATTCATTTTATCTCTGTTATTAATGGCGGTCATGCAAGATAGAATCGGTGTTTTGCAACTACTATTTTTTTTTCGTTAGACATTGCCCGCTGACTCAGGGCTTAGCTTGAAACCTAATTTGATTTGAAAACATGATTTATATTATTTTGATTTAGAGGTGTCGAGTTTTCTAGTCAGCCGAATTTCGTCTACTCCGAAGAAGAACTTGAATAGGATTCTATTTGGCTCAGAACTAAGATAGGGTTGTACTTAGTTCTTGTTCTTCAGCAGGGTCAAATCACTATTTGTTAGTGCTTAGAGTGGCTTTCTTCGGAAGTCGTTCCTGGTCTCTTTGCTACTGCAATTTGAAAATTAAAAGGAGAAAAAGACTCGTGCAAGTCCGTAGGTAGACATAGATATTGGTTCCTACATTAGGTAGAGAAACATAAATACATACATGTAGTATTAAATGTCGTATAGCATGTAGTATTCAATGTGAAACGAAATTAACAGATAAAGATACCTATTCAAAAACATTTTTCAGCAATTCAGGAAATGAGTTTATACTGGAACATTATAAAAACAATTCGCAATCAAATACAAACTCTATAGTAACGTAGTTCTTAGGTTCATACAGACGAGACGATGAAATAGAACAAAACGGTGCGTAAACCCATCATGTGCGTCCACTTCACCAGCCATAACGAACAAAACTAATAACGTACGAACCAATTCGATTTTCGAATTTTTGACGACCACTCGACGACGTCTCGACGCCCGACATCACTCGAACCCCGGCAATTGTAATTACACGCCAGTCCGTGTGGCGGCGCTAGTGGGTATAACACACAACCAATATCTCCAGACCTCTCCGTTAAGTTAAGTTTAACGTGATTTGGAGGTCAAAGTAATCTAGCTGAGAAAGTACGCTCAAATTGTTCAGAGTAAACATTTACATACAAACATACTCCGAGCGGAGGTATCCGCTGTAACGGTGAACCCAAATCCAGAGATTAACTTCAAAGGGCAGAGGACGATTCGGAAAATGCGTTTTTATAGAAATACCTGCTTTGACTACAAAGATTTTTGTCAGCGGATTGCGGAGCTGAATTTCAGCGGATGAGCTCAGATCTCGTTTCCGTGAGGCAGGAGGTCATTTTGTTAAATTTTTGGATGAACAACATAAGACGATTGAGGTTATGTCATTATTGAAAATTGCTTGAAACGTTTATGATATTATTTCACTTGCATATTGAAAGGAATGGGGAAAATTGTGTCTGTGGGAAAATCTTATAATTGTCTAAAAATGCTTTGCAACAAATTTGTAGGTACCTACTACTTATTAGATTATTTTTTCTGGAATCCTTGAAGTACTTATTAAAGTTTCCAAGTAAAACAATATTTCAAATGATGTGTTTTATTAGACTGAAAATATGTATGTACCTATACAGGGTGAATTTTTCAAAAGGGATTGAATGGCCAAATCCTAAACTATAAGGAATAACGAAAAATGCTCAAAGGAGTCACGAGCCCGATTTTGATGAAACTTAAAACCTCATCATTAGATTTTTGAAAAACCAATAATCCTAGCTGGGAATCGAACCCATTGAATTTAGAAAAAAAAACGCACCCTATATTATTACACCATACGATATTGTTGCTATTAAGGATCTTATTCTGGGAAGTAATGACATACGGCAAACTAAAGGAAAATGCTCATCTTTAACAAAATACAATTTATTTCTCTAACGTTAACTGATTAATTGTTCAAAATGTAGACTGTTGTTTTCAATACATAGCTGGATTCGAAACCTCAAGGATCGTACTGCACTCAAAATTATTAATTCCGTTTAGAATATTCTCCAAAGAATCATTCGGAGCATGATTTAAAACACGGAATAGTTACGATCTATTCTGGAATTTCGAACGAAACAAATTACGATACAAAATTTAGTTACATGAAATATGAATTCTATTAAAATTCCTAACTTTCCTTAAATTTGCCGTATATCATTACTTCGCAGAATTTGATCCTTATCAGTGACACTATTGTATGGTGTAATAAAAAAGGGTGTGTTTTTTTTCCAAAATCAATGGGTTCGATTCCCGGCTAGGATTATTGGTTTTTCGAAAATCTAATGATGAGGTTTTAAGTTTTATCAAAATCGGGCTCGTGACTCCTTTGAGCATTTTTAGCTATTCCTTATAGTTTCGGATTTGGCCATCCAAGCCCTTTTCAAAAATTCATCCTGTATACTAAGTAGGTATACCTGGTACATAAAAAACACACATAGTAAACAATTTTTAAACTCAGTCCAAAGAGGATAGGTAAGTTTACAAATTATTCTTACAGTTTGTCAATTCTTCTATTTATTTTTTAAACCACTGTTCATTTGATTCGACAGTAAACAGAGTTGACTATAATACCACAGATTATATAGATAATACGTAGACAAAACTAAATTCCTTGTGCCTAATTACGTATATCTGGGTTCTTTACCTATGTCCGAAAAACCTTCGAAAGTTAATATTTGTTTATTGGTGTACTAAAAACCTGTAAAATTCAATATAATGAGAATTTCCACTTTATTTACATTATGTTTAGAATACCCAGTCTTTATTATTATTATTTTTTATATACCACTAAGGTGGCAGACAGCCATACGGCCCACCATAAGAACTGGTGGTCACCGCAGACTATGAACGTTTGCAACACCAGAGGCGTCACACGCGCGCTGCTGACCCTAAAAATATTTTTATGATAGTCTATTTACGCCAGTCTATTTAAGGCTTTAAGGCTACATGGTAGGTATAATTTTGTAAATCTTTTTTACCCCAATATATACTTATGCAAAAGTGCAGAAAGTGTTTAAATGCTAACACAGCCAGCATTCCTATGCATTCGTCAAGGTTATATATTAAAATACCAGAAATCGAAATGCCTTTACTTAAAATGCATTAGACCAAAATACCCGAATTCGAAATACCTTAACATTCAAAATACCTTATTTCAGTACACCTTACCGTAAAATGTCTAAACTTAAAATACAAATAATTATTATATCACAATTCAAAATACAAATTTTCAAATATCCTTAATTTAAAATACCGAAAATAGAATACAATGTGTCACTGTCACTCACACGTTTTGTTATTTGGCTTTAACTTATTTACACGCCCCCCCCCCCCCGCCCCACCTAAGTGAAGCCGCAGTTGTAGCCGTAGGTCTGTTGGTTCTTGGGTATCCTTCTGAGGGCTTACCCGGGGCTCACAACTGTAGGCTGTTATGTAGGATACGTGTGGTTTTTGGTCGGTAGGAGTCCGGCATAGTATCCATGTAGGTTTTACCTCATGTTAAAACACTTTGATTCAGAGTTACAAAAGTACTACAGTGGGCTAACGAAAAATCAAAAAAAAATAACCACGAAGGCTAAGGCGGGAGCGAAGCGAAGCGGAGCTCCCGCCTTAGTCTTCTAACCTAACCTATCCGAGTCGGGATACTCTGAGTCGGGGTGTTAACCATTCACAGATATATAGCATCCATGTAGGATTTAAATCATGTTAAAAAAAAGGTATTTTGTGTTTGAACATTTTAGGATAAGGTATTTGATAAATTTATTTTTTGGGTTTCGGTTATTCGACCGTAAGGCATTTTAAATTATTTATATTATAAATATTTGCCTTTTGAATATTGATATTTCGATTTCGGGTATTTTGGGCTACGATATTTTGAGTTAAGGCATTATAATTTCTGGTATTGTGACGGTATACCATTCGTCAAGCATAGAACTGATCTGATCAAAAGTGGTCATCGCTGCCTGTAAAAATCTCGGTGGCGCATTTGGTAGTGTAACGTAACCGACTGTCGCGCCGAGGTCCTGTACTCGATACCCTGGTCGATTCAAATATTTGTGAGATTTTCAATGTTTTGTTCCGGAGTTTGGGTGTTTTCTGTGTAAATTATGTGTGTAAGTATTTAGAAAAGCAAAGTAGATATGTCTATCAGTCCTCTAGATATCATAGCACAAGCTTATATTAGCTTAATTTGTGCTAGATGATAGTATCTATAGAATAGAATACACTTTATAGTACACCATATTAATGATTACAAAAACTTTTACTAAAATTAACTGTAAGTACAATCGGCGGTCTTATCGCTTACAGTGTTCTCTTCCAGACAACCTAATCTAAATACCTAATCCAACAATATACTTATTTATTCCACCATGTAAATAAGCATAGGTTACGATTTACTTCAGTAATGCTAAGATGTATACCTGAAAAAGTCAAACGAACGCTACTGAAGCAGAAAGCGACAAGAATTCTCCTTATTGAAGCGCACGCTGGGTCCATAATTCAGAATTACCGATAAGCTATCTCCCCTGCTAATAGGGGTTTATTAATATCGTAAAACTCCTGGCCTTTCTCTTTAGCGGACATTTTGCTTTTAAGTTCACGTCCTATCTTTATACATCGTTTAGTGTCGTATACGATAAGTGTCGTGTACCTACTACGCTGATAATGACCAAACAATCGGCGGTCTTATCGCTTACAGTGTTCTCTTCCAGAAAACCTAATCTAAATACCTAATCCAACAATATTTATTTATTTATTCCATCATGTAAAAAAGCATAGGTTACGATTTACTTCAGTAATGCTAAGATTTCTACCTGAAAAGGTCAAACGATCGCTACTGAAGCAGAAAGCGACAAGAATTCTCCTTATTGAAGCGCACGCTGGGTCCATAATTCAGAATTACCGACAAGCTATCTCCCCTGCTAATAGGGGTTTATTAATACCGTAAAACTCCTGGCCTTTCTCTTTAGCGGACATTTTGCTTTTAAGTTCACGTCCTATCTTTATACATCGTTTAGTGTCGTTACGATAAGTGTCGTGTTGTACCTACTACGCTGATAATGACTATCCTGGAACATCCTTCCGAGGGCTTACCCGGGCTCACAACCATAGGCCGTGGGGCGTTACGTGAGGTTTTTTAGTCGGTAGGAGTCCGGCATAACATCCATGAGGATTTTCCCTCACGTAAAAAAGAAAATAAAAACCTGATAATGACCAATCACAATACCTTTGTGTTTAGATAGACCAGTCGTAACCCCCTAGGCGAGGCCGCAGCGGCGGCCGTGGGTCTGTTGGGAGTCCTGGGACATCCTTCCGAGGGCTTACGGGGAGCTCCCAACCGTAGGCTGTTGGGCGTTACACTAAATAGTCAAAGGCGTTACGTGAGGTTTTTTAGTCGGTAGGAGTCCGGCATAGCATCCATGAGGATTTTCCCTCGCGTTAAATAAAAAGAAAAAGACCAGTCGTAATAATGGCCTATTGACATTGTAGTGTTGCCTTTGCTGAAGTCTGGTTTAGAAATAGATTATGTTTATTTATCGGGTCACCTATCTATGACCGAAAATAAATTGCCAAATTATCATTTCTCAAAAAAAAACGCATAAGTTCATTTGCCTAATTTTTTTTTTATATTCAGGTCGCCAAATTGACGTCGCCACATTGGGGGCCACTTGTGACAGTGGTCCTCAAGTTAGCAGCCCTGTGATGTGCCTCTTCATGAGGGAAATACGTGTGCGGGCAGGTCGTTCCAAGTTTTTATAGTTCGACAGAGGAAAGATCTTTTGAAACGCTCGGTTCTGGCGAAGATTCTCTCCACTGTGTATGAGTGGCATCTCTGCCCAGCACGCGTTGCCGCGTTGTTCAGGATCGGAAAGGAGATGGTGGGATCAGGTTGAAGAACTCTTCAAAACATTACTTGGCAAAAAATCTCTTCACAAATAATTGCAACGCAAACGTTATGTTTGGGTAGTGGAACGTTTAAACAACAACTTATTTACCAACCAGTAGGTAGGTACTTTTACCAATTTTTATTTACTCAAATGTTTTCGTTGGGCATACAAGTACCTACAGCCTATGAATGATGTCGAGACATATTATATACGTTAAACTTAAAGCACCTCTCCGTTGGTCCTTAAAACTTAAAATACGTACTCTTCTGAAGCCTGCCTGATCAAATTTGAGAAGCCTAGGACCAAAGTGTAAATAAAGTATTTACTTTTGTCGATAATGATAATACCTAATAATGCAACGTTTCATTTGTATTTTCGACTAGGTCCACTTTCATTTCGCATGGTCGAGAATTGCTGCCCTGATAAAGTATCAGTCGTGACAACTCGTAGCAGAAAGAATTTGCCCAAATTAAAATGGGAAAGGGGGTACCTATGTTGTGCATTATCCATCGACATAGGTGACCTAGGGCAGGGGTCGGCAAGGCGCGGCTCGCGAGCCGCATGCGGCTCTTTGGGTGTAGACCTGCGGCTCTTTAGTTGCATACATAATTATCATATTATTCATTTTCAAGAACATTATCACCCTTTCATTTTCAAAAATACCACAAAAGTATTACTAGTAGTTAAACAAGCAAACTCGCCTAATGGTGGTGTGCTGCGCTTGAAAACGTTGTATGGAGCACCATTTTCTTTCTAATAGGATTCTGCTGCGATGTCCGCAGCGGGCCATAGCCCAGAGAATATAATATCATAAGAGACGGCATGTCTAATTCTGACAGTCCGTCGCGGAACCTACATAGAGGCCGCAGTTCTGGCAGAAATCTACCGGCCCAATGCTTTGGTGCGTCAAAATGGCAAACAACCATCTTCGGAAGAGATTGAAAGCTGGCGTGTTAGAGCGCTCAATGATCTCATTCATAAATGGCGCACCAGGCTAGAGCTCGGCGGTAAGCATTGAGCTCGTCTCTGCCATCTTATTTATTCTGAGGTTCTGGGTAGAAAAGCGGCACTGACATACCTACCACCTCACACAGCTCCTTACGGGGCACGGATATTTTAGTAAATACCTGCATGATGTGGTAGACATTGAGCCTGAGGCAACGGCAGTGGGTACTCTGCGAGTACGGCGCGGCGCCGTGAATAAAGCGCTGCACACCCTCGCTTTTTGTACGGAGTGGAGTGGCGAGCGTACCGCTCTAAGAGTCCTTAATTGGCCCGGTCGCGTCGCTTTCTATTATAATTTACTAAACAACGAAGAAAATTGGTTCGGCTGTAGTTTTGACGTCAACGGCAATGAGAACAGCGCTGCGGGTGCCAGAACGGGGTGTCCTAACACTTCCAGTATGCCAACCTCGCACGCGTGGCTGACGATGGAAGCTTTATGACAGCCGTGAGACGACCTGACTAAGACGCACCTCTCGTGTTCAGGCGTCGCGGCAGTGAAGTTTCGGTAGGTAATATTTAGACCCCCAGAGTCGAGACTGTTGCAGATAGCTGTTGTACGCTTGCCCTCCCTGTGACCCAACAATAGTGACAAGAAGGAACATCCTAGGGTTTTAGTGGGAGAATCCGACATAATCACGCAGATTTTTTTAATTGTGGAAATTCTCCAAAACCACCCTGTGACTTACCATCTGCCTATGGCCGTAAGTACTGGAGACGCCCTTCGAAGAATGTTCTCAGAGCTTCCGACAGACTTGGTTTGTCTCTATAGCAGACTTTCCCCGCAGTCTAGTCTATCCCACTTCTTACGGGGAGGGGGGGGGGGGGAATCATGGGATCAAAAAAGATTTTGGGCTCTTTAAAAATGTTGTAATCTAAACTCGTCATTTTTGGCTCTTCCGACTCAAAAGGTTGCCGACCCCTGACCTAGGGCAATGCTCTCAGCTAAATTTCTATCTTTCGAAACAAATGTAGTAAATATACCGAATAGCAATGGCTGTAAGTACATAAAATCTCAGATAGAAATATATGAAGTGCATAGACTGCCCACGTAAGTGCTTAGTCTGTGTTGCTTTTATCGGCAAGTGTAACAAAGCTTCGCTGGGTAATGGATATGTAACTGTGTCCACTGCCCACGAGAGGTCGTTTATGTGACTACTATCTTAGTTTACAAGGTGCACTTCAATCTTATAAGACCCGAGGCCGTCCTAGGACGACGCACTCGCCGACATAACACGTGCATGTGGCATTACTCACGAAATATTTTCATAAAAGCGAAGCAAAACCAAACGCACCCGTCCACTACCCCTCGCGACCCCGCCCGCATACCCTGAGCAAAACCAGTTCAGTTCGTGCCCGGCCACCGTGCGCGTCGGTTGTCTCGCGGAGGGAGTGTTTCGCCGCGCTGTGTTACGAAAAAACATAATTTTGTACCATAACCAAATCAGTGCTGTGGATTCGTTTTATTACAAGTGCCCGTGTGAGATTGTGCCATTTCATATTGTGATGTTGTTACTACCTGTTTTAGTGGAGGATTTCTCTTGAAAACTGTAGAACGGGTTCCGCCTGCCGCCGCCGGACGTCTTTTCTCTCCAATCTCGGGATATCATTAAGGTATTTATTGTTACACCGGCTCATTGTTATAAGAATTCTTTCTACGACCCTTGTGCAACTTAAATCGACAATCCTGATTCGGTTTCACATGCTGACTGGTGGAGCTCGGCGGGTTTGTAAAGCGTCGATATTAAATCGCAGATTGGTGTTTGTGATTTGCATTGTAGATGCGCACGGCGTGCAGTGTGCAGTAAACATACCTTAGTAGCCTCCGTGCGTGAGCAGGTTCAAAGCCACGAGTGGGCGAGTGGTAATGAAAAAGATTTCAAGTAAAAAATTACGAGTTCACTTTAACGATCATTTGATAACTTTAGCCGAGGATTTACGTTCATTCTGTTATAATCGTGTTTATAACTTATTTACGGTCCAACGGATTTTATGAAAAGTTGAATCGGCAGATTCAGATAAGATTATTTAGAGATTTAAATTGAAAGTCAATGCTAAAATGATCATGACTAGTAAATCGTATTCATCGCTGTTCTAGGAAAGTTAACACATTCCTCAAAAGTTCTTGCTGCTACCTTGACAGAGGTCAGATAAAGACGAGATAAGCATGTTATCTGTATGTACAGATGTTACAAGTTTAAACCGTTACTATCACATTTAAAAAACAACACGCTGTACAAATGGAACGCGAATTCGTCGCTGCGAAAATTCAAAATAATATTTTATTTAGTTACGTAGTCTCTCGCACCGCCCGAGAGATGGCGATACCAGTCTAAAAACAATAAAGTATGATGTAAACGTAGCGTTTTGGGGGCAAATCTTTATTGTTAATTATACGAAACAACATAATAGATAGCTTTGTTAACCCAATTTCACTGAAACAGCAATCAAAAACATTTGGAACACTAATTTTATGTTTCGACATCAAAATGCCACGCGATTTACATTACAAACGACCCAACTACCCGAAAGCATTTATTGTGAAACGAATTATGTAAATATAAGCAAATGATTCAAATCTGGTATAATTATTTTCCAAAATACACTACTAGAGAAAATATAAGAGCACAATTTACTTACATGATACCTAAATTCAATAACTAGGTATTTGAGCAGTCTTTATAGTAAATGCAACCGACCTAATATATTCAATTCAATTCAATTCAAACTTTATTTGCATCCATGTGTACACATACAGTTGTTAATTATAAGTAGAAGGTTTCAACATGAAGCCCTGTTTGGGCACAGCAATGATAGGTAAGGTTCTTATTGTTAAACATCATTACTCATTACTCTTTCAGAGTAGGTAGGTATTACTACAGATTAATAAATAGTTACTACATATTACTACTACGTGTTGCTACGTATTACTAGGTACTGGTATTACGTAATTAATACCTACCAATTCTTTAAAAATGTTATTTAATTACAAAATTATTATTAAAGTTACACAATTACAAAATTATTATAGGTATTCTGACAATTATGTATTTTGACTTATAATATAATAATTATAATAATTATATATTTTACTTGTTGTATTAAAATTCTTATATAAATAAATGAAAGATTAGAGACATTACATAATCAAACCTACAACTGATAGTGTACCTACTTACCTCGTTGGTCGAAAGAAAAACTGCTTTTCATACCTAGGTATGAAATAAATTGCTATTTTATTTAGAATTATGAACGCATTCATTATATTTGTGTACCTACATATCGGTATATTTTACTATAAGTAAGTAAAAATAGTAACCAAGTGTCACTTAGTTCTGACTCACTTAACATTTTACTTTATTTCAATTTGACTTAAAACTGTAAGTATAATATCGAAATATAAATTTTCAGGACAGCAGACTTAAAAAAAATTTTACTAATGAACTATGTCGATTTTATAAACTGAAAAAAAAAATAAACAATAAAATCTATAACCAAAACTAAGATAATGCTGTAAGAACAAGGTTGATTTAACATTCCGTTTTATTGTTCAAATTTGAATACCTTACGTAGGAGAACATAATTTTATTACAATTTAAGGGTTACATTTACAAGATGAAACTGTTGATTTAGTCGTAAACTGAGTCGTAAAGGCTATATTGATGGCGGTCGCGTATGAGACACAGTTGTGGATTTTGAATAGTAGCTAAATAAATCTGTTCCAGTAATGAAATCGCAGTACTCCCAGTGAAATTACAAGTACGAAAATCTAATAAAAGCAATTACCTAGTAGGTAAGTACTTTAACTATCAACTAAGACCAACTAGGTTACTAAAATTTCATCTTACAATTCCGGGTTCTTCAAGAGGATCGTGTAGAGGCACATCACAGGACCGCCAATTTGAGGACCACTGTCAGAAGTCTTACGAATTGTGAGAGTGGCCCTCAATCGTTAGGCTTTCCACCAGGCTGGCGACGTCAACTTGGCGAGCTAAATATAAAAAAAAACTAAAATTCTCCCTGGTGTGGCGCCGATATGCATGGCGAGTGGCGACGCGACACTATCCCCAGTGTCACACAAACAGCGGTTTTAAAATACGAACATGGTAACTAATTAAGTCATATCTACCCCAACATTTTTCTGTCACACAAAGCATTCGTAATCAGAAACAATACATCTGGATTTATTACAGTTTTTGGGGTGCTTTACACGTGTCTTGATGGTATTTATTTTTCGAGCAGGCTCTATTACCGAAAGTAAAAAATCCGGATACGTGTGTGGAACCGAGTACCATCACTAGTTCGTAGAGGAACAGATGTTGACATGCGTCGTTGGGCTGTATGGTGAGCTGCCGTAAGCTAATTGACTAGGGAAAAAAAACGTGATCTGTGTTCCGTTCTACGGTTGTCGCTCACGCTGGAAACGAAATGTACGATTGATGCGTTTTGGGAGTTGTATTTTTTTGTTCGCTTTGATTTATACGGATTTATTTTGGGAAATGGTTGAAAGCGACGGGGAATACGCAAAGAAGTATTTTCCAGATTTTAAGCACATTGTTTTATTTGTCAAGGAAAGTAGATGGGCCAAAACTCAAAAGGCATATTAAACATAATCATCTTCCTAAACAAACAAATTTATTCTGAAATGTTCATCTTAAACTTACCTACAACTTTATTCTGAAAAATGATTGATAAAGCACAACTACCTATTGTGTTTGTATTGTAGTAATAATCACATTCGATTTATTTGACGTTAATTACAATTTTTCAATAATATGGTCGAACATAAAACATAAATTTAAACAAAGCCTTGACGTCAAACATAAAAATAAAGATTTTAGTGATCATTCTCAACTCCATCATTTTCTTTTTTTTTTAATTCTAATAACACGATGGTGTTATAATTTACGGCCGCTGAACTGGGTGTGTTTTTGATTTATTAGAATTTTCTTTTCAAGTTTGGCTGAATGTAAATTAGGTACCTTCGCGTCTAGCGGTCACGAGGACGAATAAGTAAGTAAGTACACTATGCGTGTGTTTGTATCACAATATGTAACAAAAGAATTTGTTTACATACTGAGGGCTCATTGTAAGATAGAATTGTGTACATTATTTTGTAATAAGACTATTTTATACTTACCTACTTTCTCATATTACAGATGCACTAGTAAAACGTCAATTAGGTACCTACCTATATAAACCAAAGAATTACCACCAGTTCATAACGCGACCCATCTGAGAATGACTGGCAAGAAGCCTATATGAGTGCCTCAGCAGCTATAGGAGAAACAAGAAACTCAGCTTAACTATAGGAGTGAATAGAGTGATTGACTTGGACCCTAGATCTTACTAGACTTCAGCAAACCCTCCGGTAAAACCACAGTAAAGAGAAAAAACCCACTGGATGTGGTTGTAAAACTAAAGCTCGAAATAACACTGATACTTGTAAAAAGTGACACAATCCAAAATAAAACAAGTTATCAGACATTTTCAACACATAATGTCAACCAAATAAGTGCTCCGTTGCGTAAAACAAAATATAAAATAAACAGTTTAAAAACAATATCTTTAAAAGCCACAAAAATAACTTGAGTATTTAATGCCCGCTAGCACTTACAATATCAAAACAACATAAACATATCTTTGAAAGTTAACAGTAAAAAATACTGGACCATAGATTGCCGTTACTCGTCGGTCAGCTACGGCTAAATGCGAGCATAGATAATAATAAAACACTGTATGTCTCTGCGACGTCATTTTGAAACGATTAGGTAATTAAATTTGACCATCCATTGTTTTTTTAAGATGTTGTAAGTTCAATTTCATGTAGTGACACAACAAAAAAAATACTGCAATAATTCGTAACTCTATAATCTTTTATCTATTGAAAACAATAGTTTTAGCTTATGTTCTAAATTCTTTTTCTAAGGGCTAAAGTAGTAGGCAGACACATCAACACTTTGACAGCCGTATCTAGATTCTAGGTATTAGGTATAAATATTAATGCCAATGGATAGTGGTTTTAATATAGCCTGAGTAACAATATAACACGACCATAGATTTTAAATTAGACTACGAAAGATATCTATGACAACATACGATTTAAAAAGTGACACATGTCAAGAGTTCCCTGAACTAATGTCAAACTTCCATTGAAATGTTATCTGTGCTTATTAAGCCCACGTTCCAAATATGAATGCTTTTAAAAAGAATCATAACATAGTTGATCAGTGGGTAGGTTTTAATGTGTCTTTTAAGTTCTATTATGTAGGTACCTACGTAACTTACAGGAACGTTATTTTAAACTTACTTTTGAAAGCTTTTTGAAAAACTAAAAAGTTGTTCCGAAACATGAATAAATGCCTAATAGTACTGTTTCCGATATTCGCGTTACCTAAATTTAAAAAGCCGGCCAAGTGAGGGCCGTGTCACCAACATCATCTAAGAAACATTAGGCAAAACGGCAAAAAAAATCGAAGACGGGAATGGCGACACCCGCGCTTTTTTTTAGTTCGCGCAGTTGATGGATTTTTTTTTTGGGAATTTGTAAATGCGACACAATTTCGTATTTTTCTAGAGCTGCACTCACACAGATAACGAAATCATATTACATCTTGTGACAGTGCCAAGAACACGCAACCAACTCTTTTTATTGCACACTTCCAATTTTGCCGCCTTTTTATGCTTCATCTATGATAAGTTGAGGTTACATCCTTCCCTTAGAGCTGTGGTTTTCCAGCAACAATTTATTTCAGCAATAAAAACCCTATTTAATTGTTTAGCAATTAAATAATAACTTAGTTCATGTAAGCAGTTAAGTTATTCCACCGTAATATCTTGATTGCCATAGACTAAATATGTAGAGAGTAAGTCGATATAGGTACTTAAACTTTCTAATTGCCCAAAATATTACCTACCGTCGCAAACATTTTGATTTCTATACTAGGTTCATAATTTTATTTTAATAAATGATTATTAGCTTTATACCTAATATTATAAAGAGGAAAGATTTGACTGTTTGTTTGTTTGCATCGAATAGGCTCCGGAACTACTGGACCGATTTGAAAAATTCCTTTTTCGTTGAACCGTTTAGCGGTGAACATAGGCCATATTATATTCCCGTATTCCCAAGAGAACCCCATTAGCTTTATACCTAATATTATAAAGAGGAAAGATTTGACTGTTTGTTTGTTTGCATCGAATAGGCTCCGGAACTACTGGACCGATTTGAAAAATTCCTTTTTCGTTGAACCGTTTAGCGGTGAACATAGGCCATATTATATTCCCGTATTCCCAAGAGAACGGGAACTACGCTGGTAAAACCGCGGTACGTCCGCTAGTAGTAAATAATTTGCCCATCTCTAGTCAAACTAGACATTTATGATTTAAAATCTTAACCCTTAATAACTACAACGTCAATATTATAATAGTAGAGTCATTAAATCTCTTAACTGTCCCTCGGAGCGACGCAGAGTTGTTTTAAGACCAGTTTGCTAAACTCGATTGCCTAGTCTGGACTCGAGTTATGGCAATCGGTTCAATTTTTTAGGGTTCCGTACCCAAAGGGTAAAAATGAGACCCTATTTATGAGAATTCTCTGTCCGTCTTTGTCTGTCTGTCCGTCAAAGCGATAGCTAGAGAGCTGAAATTTTCGCAGATGAATTATTTCTGTTGCCGCTAAAACTACAAATACGTACTAAAATAAAAAATTGAGAGTATTAAGAAAATAAAATAAAATAAATAAAAAATAAAATAAAATTTATTCCCTTTGAAATTAAAAAAAAAATATTTAAGGTTGTTCAAAATTTTTGTGACTCTACCGGGGGTTCGGAAATGCTACAGACTGAGAAGAACACCCCAAGAAACTCAGTCCGGTTCCGGTCCCTTCTCTTTTAGTATCTTAGTATCTAATACAGTTTTTTTTATGTAGAAAGGAGCAATTCGTGTCACTGCCAGGCAGCCTTGTCTTCTAGAAAGCCTTTAATGCTATAGTAAGCTTTCTGGCACAATATAAGTTTTATTGGTTTTTTAAGAGGGGCTCCCATACAAAACATGATATTTTGCTGTTTTTTTATACGGAGCGCTCTGTGCGCGATTCCGACTCGCACTTGACCGGTTTGTTTCCCACCTTGAGATGTTAAGAACAGTAATCTTGAGAGTTTTGTGTTACATTTTATTGTTTTATTACACCAAGGTTCCTTTGTAAGGAAGTTATGTACATTACCGGATAGCCCCTAGGCGGAATGGGTATAAGAAAGCGATTTTATTTTCTCGAAACCTCGCCTTCGAAATAATTTTGGTTGTTCTTAGGATATCAAGTTGAAAATTTATTGAAGACGGCAATTGTTTCGGAATTGTATAATAATTTATTTAGATTGTTTAGGTATCTATTTTCAACTAAAAAACGTAAACTATCCTATTAATAACACAGGTCTGCAATGGTTTTCCTCTTTGAAATCTGAGTAACATTTTCTATAGTTTCTGATGTGCTGATTACGAGAAAAATAATAAAAAAAATCCATCACGTCAGGATTTTTTGATATTGAATATTTAAGATTTAGCTCCAAAATGTCTGAGCGTCTACCTTTAGAAATTTATAAAACGTCATTAAAATACTTCAGCTTAATTTTTATTGCATTTAATTCGTGTAAGGGGACATAGAAATTAATGCAAATCAGTAATTTGATGATTACTACATAAAAAGTACAAGTAATCCGCATTAACCATGTTGAAAACGGGTAATTTTGACTTAATTTAGTAATAAAATAATAAAAAATATTACCTAGTAGTAATATTACCTAATTGTTGTAAATATTATTAAAAAAGGGTGTAATAAAGATAATCCAAAAGGCTTTTTTTATTAACTACCCGCACTTATTTAGAAAATTAACATTTGAAGTGCGCATCTTGCAACATGAACTTTAAAATGTCATCGCGAAGATGTTTAAATTCTCCAAATTGTTTTTGTAATATTTGCGGGAATTTTATGGTGATAAAACAACGAAACAGCATTACTGACTTTGTAAAAAATATTTACAAAAGTTATTATGGAGACGTTTTAATTAACCAAAGTCAAAACTTGGACACCTCATAAACTTTGTACGACTTGTTTATTAGAACTTCGCCAGTGGTCAAAAGGACAGAAAAATAGATTCAAAATCGTTTCGCCTATGCTACGAAGAGAGGATAACAACCATGATAAAGATTGCTACTGTTGTTGTTGTGACATAACTGGATACAATTTTAATAATAAAAGGGACATAAACGAGCACTAAACTTCATTTCCTAAATTCGCACATTGATTACTTCCCAGAAAATCTAGGAGCCGTTGGCGAAGAACAAGGCGAAAGATTTTACCGAGATTTGAAAGAGCTTGAAGTCTGGTATCAAGGAACATGGAATACTAGCATGATGGCGGACTATTGTTGGTTATTGAAGCGCGACGATCCAAACTGGAATTTTAGCCAAAAATCGCACAACCGAAGGTTCCAGGAAAAAAGGACCAGGTTCAACAAATAAAATTTACATGTAATTTAGACTAGTAACAAGTTGTTATTATATTTTAGTCGTTTTTAAAGTTAAAAGTAATGTACTTTTTTAAATATATATTTTTTATGAGAAAACTTGGTTCTTTTTTTCTATTTTCTTTCTGTACCATTTTTGAAAAATCTGGAGGTGATGCAGAAAAACTAAGTACATATTCGTAATCAGCGCACCAAAATACCCTAGAATCAGCTATCAAATTCCAGAGAGGAAGTTATGACCCTCATTTTGCAGGCCTGTGTAATTAATATAAACGCAAAAGTTTGTATAGTCCAATCCTGCTTCATCTGGCAATAATGTAAACATGTCATGTGTTTTGACAATCGTTGTCTAAGACAGATGATTAGAAAAATATAGTATGACATATCATTGAATTATTTGGTGTCGAAATGATTGTAAGAACACTGTATGACTCCTGGATACTGGAATATAATCAGGGTAAATACTCAATTGCAAGTAACTATGGATATATAGGATCAAATGTGTTTGTTTACATTTTTGCGCAAAGCTATTGAAATACAGTATATTGATAGATGCTTCAATCACGCACTTACAGCTGAGCAAACTAGCTGAAATTTTGTATAGATTATAGTTGGGAATAACACATTGGCTACGTTTAATCCTTGAAATATGATGAAATTATGCGGTGACTTAATTCAACGGGCATAGCCGCGGGCATCATCAAGTACAAACATAAACAACCAATCTTATTCTATAACCTTGTCTATCAAACTGGTGAACAAGAAAATCGGATAAAAAAGTTAAGTCGCAAAAATGTTTACTTCTATATTTAAAATTCAGGTGTACAAAATAAAGTTTCACAATCTCGCAATCAGAATACAAACAATCGATTTATATAACACTTTTTTACGACTTTCTTTTATACCTACATGTAGGGTATTATGTGTATAACTTCACATACTGTATGTGGGTAGTGCTAAATGTTTAAGTGCCTGTAAATATTCACTCAAAGATTCACCAACATTTTGCCGCCTCTGACGAAACACATGACGCTCTGCGATTTCCGATCGCTTTGGTTCAAGATGGTCGCCGACAATTTTCACGCCGAGATTCGTGCCGCCGGAAACCAGCTACGTACTGAGTTTTCCTTTTATAAATTCAGCCGGATTTGCGTGTAGGAGAGGAACGTAACGATAACACAAGATCGTTCATTTATGTTAGATTACAGAATGGTGGTAAGTCTCGCGAGGGTTTTACGACTTTTGTATGAGTCTGAAATTGGCTCCGACGACGTTTTCCAGAACTCGTTTGAGAAGTTTGGTGTCATCAAAACTCAGAATGTACACTTGGCTAAAAAGTGTAAAAACGGAACTAACATTTTACATGTTGTTATCATTGTCAAAGTGCTGTCAAAAACGTCACTTATTAAGTTATTAGTTATAAATAAAGTTACCTATCTAAAATGTGTTTAATAGGTAGGTACATTTTACAGTAAAATGAATGGTTCTTGCTAACATTTGCCATATGACCAGCACAGGGCATCTACTTTAGATTAAATTCTAGAGAAAAATAATTACTTTTTTTCTCCATTTTTTTACCAAGCTGTAGTCGTATGCTCCTCGATACTTCGCTATTTATAAAGATCAATTGTTTTCAATTTATTCTAGGTAGGTATTTGTATTAAAATAATTGTCTATAGGCACTAAATCAGATTAACTGGAAAAAAAATGTATTCGTTATCCTCTTACAAGGACTGTACTGATTCTAATCATTCTTTAACCGTTAGAAAATATAGTTATTCAGTAGTAGCTTAGAAGCTTTAAATCAACATGGTGCTACTCAGGGGAGCGCGCAAGTTACAATAGATGTCAACACATCTCACATCTTTCCATTTTGTAAATACGGACATTTATAGGTTTTGCGGGGATGTCAAAAGCGAAGCCGTGGACCTCAGCTGGTCATAAAATAAAAGTCAAAACATTACTTCACCGTTTATTTTATAATAAAATTTCTACCTTCAATATTTTTCTCATGTGAAAGTATTTGACGCCATATTATAAAACCCTATTAAGCGCCATCCCAGCATAATAACATTAGGATATTTCAAAAGTGTCGTACGCACTTGCGACCCTTGTAATGCCATTGTCAACGCTAGTAATAACATCAGGTAAAAATTGAAGCCGAACTTGTGCCCCGGATCAGAAAAAGGGATATCGGTCCTCTCTTTCATTAATTGGTTGGAGAGGACAAAATAACTCGTACCCGAGAAAGCTGAAACAGATGTATCACGTAACATTTGTCATTTAAAAAACAAACCGGAATCCAAAGATTCGGCTCAACGATAAAAATTAGGAGCGTCTAAAATAATTGAACTCTTTTATTTCAGTCGTAATTCGAAATGATTCGAATTCTTTGAATGTAATCGAGTTTCCCGCCAATGCTTCGGAGTTAAATTGAGACATTGAATGTTTGCCATTTTTTCCCTCCAATTTCGCGCCAATAGTAAAAGTAAAAAGGCTTCACGATACCACCAACGTGGTAAGCGATATACGACCTCACCGGAGAGAGCCATTTCATTTAATGTTTTCATGAGTCTCGACATCTAAGGAGCTTGTAACATCGTATCTATTCGTTGCCTTTTAATAGCCCTAGAGCCAATGACCTAGAGCGAACAAACTGCCAAGTATTAAGTTTTATCCACCATCTGCACGAATGTCACGTCTTTATTACTACTTATTCTTTGTCCGTATGAATGCAATGCAGCGACCATGAGAGCGGGATAGGGCTATATTTCGATCCTGCTCCAGTATTGTGGTTTTTGCCACGCATGAAAAGGCAGGGAAGCGGGCGTCCCTTTCGGGCATAGGTGTTCAATTCGATATAAAAAATGGCTACGTACCTGAACCGGTCCCTTGACAATGTTTATACATTTTTCTTACTGGTAAACCTGTAAGACTTTTTTTGTTACGTATTTTCGATTGAGATTGAGTCCAGAGCGATATTAAAAAAGTTTTTGTCGTAATTCTCGGGATTTCGTTCTAATCATTTTTGATTTGAGTTCATTTTGCAAATTTTGATGGTTTGTAGTCGCAAATAAATTATGGCAGGACCGGACCACTTTTGCGGCCCCGTGATTTATTGGCCGACATTGATTATTTATTTAGATATTATTTGAAAATATGATATTTAAGTACAGTATAGTTAGAGTAACGAACTATTTAATACAATTACATTATTAGTATACTGACCTAAAGAAATATGTCCATAATTCCTACTAAAGTGTCACACATTACGATATGAATCTTTAAATGTGTCACAACTTCATTAGTCTTACAAGGACTGCACTCGCACAGATAACAAAACCGTGTCATGTCACATAGCTGCCATTACACCACGTGTAAAAGTGACACTGACTTAAGCAATTTTTTTAATGGCCTACAATGTCATGCTTCAACCATGATATTTTTAGATCGGTACCTAGTTAGAGGATTCTAAGAAACGACGTATAAAATACAAATCATTCAACATACTAACACAAATAACTTATTTATGTACCTAACCTCTATTATATGTATTATAAATCTATATAATCTATAAATAAATCTATCAAAGAAGTGTGCAGGTTTGCAAAATAGTCAATGACACTGATAACCCCTCAAGCGATTATATCTAATTATTCGTTACAATAGCTTATTAGGTACCTAATAAGCTATTGTAACGAATAATTAGATATAATAAATTAATTGAATGTCTGAATTTACTCAGATTTGACTAATAAATATTATTATTCCCGTATCCGTTTCTGACAGAACTCGTTCCCGGGATTAAAAGTAGCCCATGATTTATTTAGCTAGGGCATATATAGCTACTTTTTTTATATAAAAATTTTGCTAAATCGCTTGATTATCAGGGTTATCAGTGTCATTGACTATTTTGCAAACCTGCACACTTCTTTGATAGATTTATTTTTAAAATGTAATAAAGTTGGTACCTACCTATTACACATCAAACTTTGTCCAACAGTAAATATCGGAAGCTAAAACAAAAAACAAAGAAGAAAACAATTGTATTCGAACACAATCAAATCGTTTGTCTATGCTCTCAGGTTCGCGTTTAAAAAAAATAAAAATCCAATATGGTTGGTGCCAGCACTCACAGCTGACTCAGCGGCACCTTACGATAGAGTCCGTCGCTTTGTTCCGTTGCCTTTTGCGTTTGTTACGAGCTTTTTATCTTTTTGAAAACACTGACGCTAAGTTCCAACGTGTTGCTACGAAATTGGTATTTGAGATTAAATTGTTGAACAAAAGGATTAAATAATAAAATAAAATGTATTGCTAAAGCTATTCTGAAAAAAGGTAAACTAGGTATTTTGTGCAATTTACTTACCACGCAAAATTGACAGACTTGGACTTCCCGAAAAAAAAACATTGTTTATACAGCAATGTAATTAGTTCTTTTGTCAACTGAAGTTTTGATGTTTTGTTATAGAGTCAAATTCTATTGCGAAGTGACGCACAGTGTTGCAAGAAAATGGCGGCACATTTGCAGAACCGTTTACCATAGACAATTGTTCGGAAGGAATAAAGATTTGTCGGTCTTCAACTTATGCAAGGAACAATTGCGCAACGGAATGTATTCTTCTATTCATACAAAGGCCGTGCTGGATGTTTCGTCCGATAAGAATTTTCATTTTCTATTATCGACACAGTTTTCTATAGTAAACTTTCGTAATACTGTTTTTATGACTAGTTATTCTTGCATTGACATTATTTGTTGCATGTTGCGTTCCATATTGCCTAAGAGCGTGAGATTTTAAGAGTGATGTCATCGAGTTATTTACATATGCTTAGAAATCAATATTGACCGTACTCTAAATTAATATTTTAAGGTAGGTACTGGATATGGTCCTGGTAGTAGACATTTTTTTACTTTCTTTTCTGATAATATGCCTGTTTTAAGAGACTGGCAATTGAACTTTTAACTTTTAGGTCTCATGCATTGGTAAGCACTGCAGGGAAAGGGTGTAGGGAGACTTTTGTTCTAGATTATGCTATCCAGAAATATAATTCTTGCATTTACCATAATAAGCTAGGTAATAGAAAAATACTGACGTTGAATAGTACTGTGAAATTGTTAATAAGGCCGCCAACAGTTGATAATGGTGTAGTATACAGGTACTAGGTACCTAAACTTAACATTTCAATTGCGTAGCTTGTACCTATTATTGAAGTTAATATTTTTATCCCTTTTTCCATAAGACTCAGTGTTCTGTAGCAGATCAACCAAGACCTTCAATACGCGTGCTACACCTGCTGACCAGCGGACGAAGCTCTAACGCGTCTTACGAGATTGAGAAGTAACTCCAAATATACTTACAGCAAATATGCAAAATGTATCCTAACAACTAATGTATGCAGAACCTAGGCTCCAAATCTGGGTGACTGGAAGCTAATGGAAAGAGGGTAAGATGAAGAAAAGAAGTAGAAACTGCAATTATTTTTTTTAGAACGGTATCTAAAGTCAAGGTATTATCATTATTATGCCAATGCCTACACCAAGGAAAATGATTTTATGAGGTACTAGCGGACGTCACGCGATTTCACTCGCGTAGTTCCCGTTCCTGTGTGAATATGGGAATAAAATATAGCCTATGTTCACCGCAAAGAGTGTAGCTTTCCAACAGTGAAAGAATTTTTCAAATCGGTCCAGTAGTTCCGGAGCCTATTCGATGTAAACAAACAATCAAATCTTTCCTCTTTATAATATTAATATAGATATCCAGTCCATATATCCGAGGGCTTACCCGGGACTCCCAACAGTAGGCAGAGGCAGGACACCGTGTGGTTTCAGCCGGTAGGAGTCCACCATAGCATCCATGATGATTTCCACTCGTTAGGGTCATCGCCATTAAAATAAACAAACTTCAAAGTATGTTTACTTCGTTTCGTTCAAACGAGCAATTATTAAGTATAAAAGAAATAAATAATTCGTTAATCTTCTCAAATGATTTATTACAAATTATGTTCTATAAAAACTACTTAATCTTGCAGGATTAAATTGATAACACAAATATTACATATCCCCAATTACTTAATTAGGTAGTAAAATTTCGTATAAAAATGTAATTTCAAGACGTTTAGGTAACCATAAACTAGGATAATATTATAGATTACATTGAACTGTGACCGGTCAATGAGCCTTAACTCAGCTTCGCGCAGCCATTTTAAAATATTTATATGTCGAAAATATGCTAAATAGTCGGTATTATGTCAGATGTTTAAAATATTAGATGTTAACAAACTTACCTTTTGAATAACATGGTATTAATTTGCATGGGATAACTGTTTGCATTTACCTAATTATTTTATGGCATGTTATTGTGTTTGTTTGTTAATGTTTTATAAAAACTTATTTTTGTGGAAAAAAACAACTTTATAGTAAACAGATAAAAGGTGATTTAATACAATCATAATTACGTCATGAACACATTGAGAGTCTGACTTGCGCCCGAAGGGTTTCGTAATCAAATAACGGTAAAAAATCGCAATTGTTGTATTAAGAGACCTCATATAGAGGATTTCCACACGTAAAAAAAAAAAAAAAAAAAAGAGACCTCATAAATTATTTTTTCTGTTTTTAGTATTCATAGATTTCAACTGTTTAACTCTCATGGTTCGTGAGATACAGATATACTGAGGAGTCTCAGGTATAGGGTCCCCAGGGCCTGATGACAGTGAGGGGGCTGCTCACCTTCCTTACAGAAGCAGGCCCTAGACGACAGCGTGACGATAGAGATTCAATCCCTCCCCCCCTTAAGAAGCGGGATAACATCCGAAAAAAACCCCAAAGCCGCGGGATAGCACCCGAACTCCCCTAGGTGAGCCGCAGTAGTAGCCGTAGGTCTGTTGGGAGACCTGGTGTATCCTTACCTGGGCTTACCCGGGGCTCCGAACCGTAGCCTGTTGAGCAGCGCAGGATACGTGAGGTTTTTAGTCGGTAGGAGCCCGGTACAACATCCATGTAGGATTTTCCCTCAAGTAAAAAAAGCTTAGTAAATCAGACACGTAGTGCCTACAATTACGTAGATAACTAACCCAAGGAAAGACGGGGAACAAATAGTTATGTATTCTTACCCAGACCGCAAGTTATTCATAGACCTAATCAGCAGTTAGTCATCGTGTGTGACATTGTCGGTGAGTACTTTATTCGTGGTTACGGAACTTATGTCATTAAATTATTTATTACACAATAATATTTTAGTTTATACATCCTAAGTTATGCATTTATGCCTACTCGGTATAAAGAACTCGACACTAGCAGCACCATTTTTGCAAATTAATTTTATTAAAAATAAGCTGATGTCAGAGGATGAGTACTAGTAGGTAGTACATTTTGTGTGATGCAAGAGGAAAGATTTGATTGTTTTTTTTGTTTGCATCGAATAGGCTACGAAACTACTGCACCGATTTGGTAAATTCTTTTACTGTTAGGAAGCTACACTATCCCCGTTTGACATAGGCTATATTTTATTCCCGTGGGAACTAAAACTACGCTGTGAGAGATCCGCGAGTAAACTACCTATAGAAAACGCTTTTACTTGATCTTCATTGATTGCAATGTGTAGAGCAGTTACTGTTAAAAACTAATAGTCACGAATGTCTTAACAATTGACTAAAGATACTCGATCAGATAAGTAGGTAAGCAGATGTCATAAAATAAGAAAGTTAAAGTAACAATTAAGCAAAATACTTAACCATGTTGCTGCGAAGATTCCTCTGGCGCTCTTTCAAATTCTTTGAACTTTCAAAAGGTTGTACTATTAAGCAATAACTCTATCTCGCTCACTCATCATGAGAGTGAAAGAGACAAAATAGTGGGACATAATTCACGCACCTTTTAGTGGAGGTAAATCTTTTGTAGTCGATTCGTATTGCCTGCGTCTGGACAGAATGCAAAGATACCGCTGACTTTTTCAAGAGAAATACGTTTAACTTAAGTAAGACGTACTTATTAGGGTGTTGGAGTATGCTTTATGCTTTTAACTTGAGTAATTTAAATTGTTTTCGGTGTTTTTTTTTATCATTTTGCACGAAGTTGAGACTTAAATACGTGTAGGTACCTTTAACTATGTATCCAGATCTCTTTGTAGATTTGAGTCGTGGGTTTTATTAAAGTTATTAAGTAAGTAATACACTTACTTACTTAATAACTTACTTACTTACCTAATTTTTTAAATGTCGCTTAATAAAGAAATCCTATTCATTTTATAACGACTGCTACCAGAGACAAAAAAATCTTTGAGAATGAGACAAGTAATATGAAATGGATTGTAATAAATCATCTTGAGGTTGTCTCGCTCTCAAAGAATATTTTTTTCTTTATGCTAACAGCTGCAGTCGGTGTTATTCACATTGCATAACACGATCACATATTAAAAGTTCAATACAGGCATAAGTATTAATTCATATCACGTAATACCTAACTTAAAAATAAAACGCATTGGTAGTCGTAAGTCTGTTGGGAGTCCTGGGGTAACCTTACTGAGGTTTTTAAGTCGGGAGGCGTCCGGTATTAGCATCCATGTAGGATTTTCCCACACCTAAAAAAAGACATGAATGAAGATTTTTTTTAGGCTTTAATACAGTACAGACTCTGTACTGTATTAAAGACAGTCTATGTATTATAGATTAACATGAGGACTGTTCGTCCATTTTGAGAAGAAAGCTTTGCAGCAGACATTTGTCAAAATTGGTCAACTAAATTAGGTACCATCTAGAAATGGAACCACATATGGGTGAATATACGGTATTTGATTTTTTTGTGTCCCACAAGAAAATGTTATCTGTTCCATTCAATATCGATAATTTGCATATTTGACAATATTTGCAAAGTCCTAATAATGATGGCCAGAAGATTTTTCCAATTTTTTGAATTTTATAAGCGCCAGAGGAAAATATGTTATCAGAGGAGTGACACTATGACACAATAGTGACAAATTAAAGCAGAGTAGTGACATGTCTTTGATTATTAGCTAAGAAAAGGGAGGAATATTAAATAAAACATTTAATATACAGTATAGGTTTCGAATATTTTTTGTATACGAGAGAAATTCAGTCTTCACAGTTTCTGAACGCATAATTATTTTTAATATTTATGGTTGGTTAATGCTTATGTTTCGTTTCATCAATCAATCATGAAATCAGCCTATGATAGTCTACTGCTGGATGTAGGCCTCTTCCAAATTATGCCACAATACACTCTGCCCACCCCTTTGGAGATAATGGCTTGCCCATATGTACACGGTCCTGCGCCTTCCGCATCCAGTCAATCAATGTGACGTTTTTAGGTCGTCGCTCCATCTGGCGGTGAGTTGTCCTACCCCACCTTTACCAAGTTAAAGTTCCAAAACTCATTTACTCCATCGGCCATCGGTTCTTCTACTGATGTCGTCAGTCCACTGCCACTTCAAAACCGATACTCTGCGGGCTATGACGACCACTATGATTCACTGATAAATGTGATCTAATTGTTTCAGATTTTTCCCTTTGTATACACCCCAAGCATAATAGCTCATTCCATTGCTCACTGTGCCACTTTAAGGACTAGACCCACTGTGAGTGTCCAGGTCTCGGCACTGTAGGTCATAATTGGTAGAACACAGTGGTGATAGACTTTCGGCTTCAGGCATTGCGGTATATGCAAATAGAAAACACGACGCAGTTTGCTGAATGATGCCCAGCCCAAGCGGATCCTTCTGACTATTTCCTAATCCAGATTATTCTTTCTTAGTATGATTACCTGACCAAGGTAGGTATATTCCTGGACAACCTCTTTTTTTTTTCTTGTGGGGGACGCCGGCCATGCCGAGCGGACGATCCGACCGCCTGTTCTGCTGCCCATTTCGTCCATAAACCTGGACAACCTCAAGTCTCGCTCGATCCTTTGACGTAGATTGGTATCGGCATGACACGCTCACTGAAATTACCTTGGTTTCATCCAACTTAATGCTGAAGCCAACACGTCGAGCCTTTCCATTAAGACTTTACAGCACACTCCTCAACTGTTCCAGCATTTCCTCTACCATGACGATACCTCGTCATAATAGCACGACGCATCTCGAAATTCGGTTTCTCCATGTCATCGGCAAATCGTTTCACCGTTTGTATTCTCGCCCCATCTCAGACCTGTGACTAACAGAAGTCCTCAGGCGCATTGGTGAAGAGTTTAGGGGATATTACATCTCCCTATACACACCTCTGCGCCGTGCTATAGGATTTTACTTTTAATCCTCCAACTGGATAGTCATGGTAGTGGTATGTTAAGCATCTCAACACCTTGATACATCATCAATCAATACGACATCGCTACAAAGCGTCCAGGGCTGTCCAGGTTTGGATAGAGTCGAAGGCTTTCTCGTAGTCCACGAAAGCCATACTTACGCAGTGGCTGATTGTACTCCTCTGACTGCTGTACAATCCACCGAACACTATGGATGTGTTCCATGGTACTAAAGCCCTTTGGAAATCCGGCTTGCTCAATTGGCTGAAACTCGTCAAGTTTTCCGGTGAAGCTATTAGTGACAATCTAGAGGACAAATGTAAATATGAATTAGGAGTCAGATGGGGCCGTCACATTAGTTCTTTAGTAAGGTCTAGTCCCCTTTTTTAAAAAACAGAGCCACCGCACTTCCACATCACGCTTTGGATGTCTGGCTCTGCTGGAGAGTGGAATTAAAGATGCTCGTTAATTCTCTAAGGACTGGAGTTCCGCCTGCTTTAAGGAGCTCAGTATAATTCCGTCTTTTACGGGGATTTGTTATGTTTAAGTCGCTCGAGAACCACCCTAACCTCGCCCTGGTCTATATCCAGTATGTCTTCCGTGTAGTGGCCAGTTAATGGGGCTCTGTGGTCATTATCGCTTGCCATGATGTCTGATTATGCTGGAGTAGCTAGAACAAATGAATCGACCTCTTAATACATTAAGTATTAACGAAAGTTACTACATTATTTAATTTTTGTCACTTTCCTGGCGCGTATGATTTTTCTCTGGCATGAAATATGCCAGAGTAATGACACCAGAGAAGTGACAAAATCGCACATTATCTATAAAAATAGCATCACTCGCATTTCTGACTACGCTTTAATTAATACATGACATCTACACACAATAAACATTGCTTGCATAAATTTCGTAACTTTAAAATAGAAAAATATATACTTACCAGAGGAAATATTCCAACGACTGGCACAAACCCGCTTTCCTGCAGTCAATCGCAAACTAACGCAAAATTATTGAAGCTTTTCTCAAGGATTTTAGCGTACTTCTTACTTTACAGTGTGACCCGCGCATACATCAAAGTCAAAAACATATCTTTGCGCATTTAAGTAAAATTTTAGTTCTTTGGGTTTCGCCAGATGAAGGTGACATTTTTGTAAGGGGCCAAAAAAGATAAGTTATTTTTTTTAATATTAATAAATGTTTTTACAGTGTATTTTATTAAAATATGTTTCGAAATTTATTAAAGCATTTGATCATCTCAAAAAAGATCATAAAGGCATACAGATTTAAAGTATCTGACCATTTATTTACTTTAAACTGGTAAGCGGTATAGCCAGAGGAGTATACATTTATGACTATTTTAGACTATTAATGCTAAAATAAAACAAATTATTATAAATAAACTATGTGGTCCAAATAAAATAACATTTTCTTTATTGTTTAAGCATACGGAAACTATAGTATAATGGGGTTAACATAAAATTTCTCTATGGGCCACTGAAATTCAAATAGCGTATATTCACCCATATTTCATTACTGAATATTAGATAGGTACCTATATAATTTAATAAAGATGACGACTACGAATTAATAATAATTAGGTATTACCTTTATTGTAACTATGTAATTACAGTACATACATACGTGAATGCATGAAACTTTCATTTTATATAATCAATCGTTTTAAATTACAGTATAGTTCTGCGCGTGGAACACAATTTGAATATTAGAGTGACAATTTGAATTGCGAACATGACAGCCGTCAACAATAATTTCGTGTTCAATTCACAATGTAACAAACATCCACACTTTTTAAAAAGTTCGACATTGGATTTCATGGCTTGTGAATTGTCTATGTAAATTTTATCTATTAGCCTACTAGGCACCCGCAGATCCGCTCGCGTGGAATTTCGGTCCCGTTCTCATGGGAACTTTTCCGGGGATAAAAAGTAGCCTATGACGTTATTCCACCAAATTTCAAAATACCAAATTTCAGCCTGATCCCTTCAACCTTTAAAGCGTGAAAGGGGAACAAAACATGTTTTGCATCGTCACAAAAAATAAAATAAATAGAGAGTTATTTAAAAAAAAATTAAACCGCCAATCCAAACAGTTTTATCTGGCATTGAAAGCTTGCTTACTTTGCCCAATTTTTTTTTATTATAGTCCGTTCTGAAACTTATTCGCCTCTTGGCTGAATAGCGCGGGATGAATAAGGAATAAAAAATCAAAGTTTGATTACTTTGAGATTCTTTTACGATTTACCGCACCACTGTCTATAAGAGACAATGCTTTATTAAATTAATTCCACTTTCTACAAATACCTATTCTAAATTCGAAAGTTTGATGGGCTCTAGAAGCAACTGAAGTTCGGTTATACAGTTTACTTTTTATTGGCCGGGAGCAACACATTTTGTCCTTATTAAAGTTTCCATTGAAATAAAAAATCAAAGGGATTCGAATATTTCGGTTTTGGCTAGTCAAATCCCGATGTTAAATGAATTTACAAACTTGATTTCAAATAACTCAATAACGTAATATTTTAAACTTTAAACAATGATACAATACCTACCTACTACCTACATAATATTTTGTTTGATAAGTTGCTGTAGACTTCCTAAATTTCCAAAACGATGTACATGTTCACCAATGCAACAGTGTAACATCTTCAAATTTTTGCAAAATAAACTTAGACAAAGATTAATGATGTTCAAGTTAATTATGCAACTAAATACTTGTAAGCACAACACTACTTCGGTAATAATAGGGATGTGCTAAAGTTCATTTCGTTACGATAAGACTATCTGTGTAATCTGTTGCGCAATTCTCAGGAATGATATATGAAGGTGGTTTGGGCAAAGAATTTAGAATGAAATTACATTGAGCGGATATGATTTATTATAACAGTAATGTTGTAACACATCTAAAGCAGAAGATTAGTGTATTGTATTTGTGATTTGGCAATGATGACACATGATCTGTCATTAAAAATAGCCAGTGGCAATCACGGAGTGCCGTCAAAAGGGAAAACTTGAACAATTTCGGGGAGGAAAAATTTCTTTGTTAACCCAGCGTTGAACTGCTCCATATTATCTACCATTTGGAAGTAACCCTGTCGCCCCCATTATCTTAAAATGAAAGCACTCCTTCCTAAATAGGCACATAAAACACTACCAAACTTTTATCTTAAGGCGAAGTGCAATTGTGTCTCCAGCGATTCGGAGGGGGTGAAGCAGACGCAAGATGTTCGGGACGCTCCGTGCGTCGGAAACGTTTTCGCGCGTTAACCTATTCACTACGCAATTGAAATCATTGACAGAAGTACAAGTTTACATAACTATTTTTTTCGCCCTGTTTAGATAAACCTCTTAGATTTTCTACTCGTGAGCAACTACTTAATTGATTTTGATGCAATTTTTATTACTAACATGTAATGAAATTCATTTTCATAATAATAGTCCAGTCAAAATAGACATTCCAGTTTGCATTAATTCCCAACAAGCTGGTTTTTTGTGCGGACCTTGAATACATCATTAAAAATGATATGTCAAAATTATAAGAATAAAACATAATACATTTGAGAAGTACTTCAATTTTTTTTTTCCTGTGACGATTTTTGCCAGGTTTAATGAAAAAGTAAGAATTTGCTGACCCTCTCCTTCATAGTTTTTATTTTTTGGTACTTTACTGTACTGTTTACTGTACTGTGTAATGGTACGGTACTGTACAAAAAAGACTGAAAAATATACCTTTATGGGCGCCCTCCTTAATTTTTTTTCTGTTTTTAGTATTCGTAAATTTCAAATGCCTAGCGATTGCAGCGGTCCATGAGATGACAGATAGACGGACGGCGAAGTCTCAGTAATAGGGTCGCGTTATTACAGATTATTTATACTGTTGGTTGATGGCACTTGGTGGAACCTGCACCGCATATTGAATACCCACCACTTGTACTGTTCCACAGCATTTATTTACTCTACACCTGACCGCTTTCGCCTCTTTGCATTTTCAAAAGGCAAAACTAACTTGATGTCATCAAGTTACTCTCTCCTCGTCTCATTTTATCCTTTGGATACGAAACAGTAAAAAACGGCCAAGTTGAAGTTGGACTGGCACACTGATGAGGATTTCGTAACAAAAAAAACGTCAAAAGATTACGTTTTATGGGAGTAACCTTATTCATTCTTTATCTAGTACTAGCGGACGTCACGCGGTTTCACCCGCGTAGTTCCCGTTTCCGTGGGAATACGGTAATAAAATATAGCCTATCTTCACCGCAAAGAGTGTAGCTTTCCAACAGTGAAAAAAATTTTCAAATCGGTCCAGTAGTTCCGCAGCCTATTCGTTACAAACAAAGAAACAAAAAAACAAATCTTTCCTCTTTATAATATTAGTATAGACTAGCGGACGTCACGCGGTTTCACGCGAGTAGTTCCCGTTCCCGTGGGAATACAGGAATAAAATAAATATGGTGGGCGCAACAGCGCCAGGTCTGCTGGACGTCGAAATTCTCTCACTGGAGATTATAGTGCGAGGCCTTGGTTGTCAAGGTTTGTCGGGAATTATGGGACATCCTTCCGAGGGTTTACCCGGGGCTACCGGCCGTGGGCAGCGGTAGAGCAAAGTTTGGTTTTAGTAGGTAAGAGTTTGGCATAACATCCATGAAGAATGGGTACCTACGTTTCATAATGCATAAGTTTAAAATCTATAAGTTTACATTGTATAAGTTCAAAATATATAAAATCAAAAAGTATAATAGTCAGAAGAAATAATCATCAATATGCATAATTTAAGAATGCATAGTTTCCACACGTAAGAACGAAGATGGTAATCAATTGAAGATGGAATAAATTATTTCAAACCAGTCGATGACGCGTGGTTTCACGCATGGAAATACGGGAATAAAAATTTGTCCATGGCATCCGGGATAGTGTAGCTTTCGAACAGTGAAATAATTTTTCAAATCGGTTTTGTAGTTTCGGAGCCAATTAATGCAAAAAAACGAACATACAAACGATTAAATCTTTTAACCTTTATGAATATAATATAATAGACGAATAAATAAAAATCTCTTATCTCATGCCTAACGTAAGAGACATTTATAAATATACTAGCTGATGCGCGCGGCTTCGCCCGCGTGAAATTTGGTTCCCGTTCCCGCTTCCCGTGGGAACATTTTCCCGAGATAAAAAGTAGCCTATGTGTCATTCCAGACTATACTCTATCCCTGTACCAAATTTCAGCCAGATCCATTCAGCCGTTAGAGCGTGATTGAGTAACAAACATCCAAACATCCAAACATCTTCACAAACTTTCACATTTATAATATTAGTAGGATTAATAACTAGTGCCTATGTACTATATTCCCTCTCTCTCTCTCTCCGTGTGTTATTTCCGTTTCAAATTCTTTGTGTGTATGTGTGTATAAATTATTGGATAAATTAAATTAATAATTAAAAAAACGTTGTACAATTGAGAACAAATACCTACCTAGATAATCCATCACCATACATTTATAATACATCACCATACATCTATAATAATTAATAATAATTATTATAGGTGTTTGATATAATGAGTACAGAGATATGGAAATGGAAAAATGCTAAAATATAAACCGTAACGACGAACTTAACTTTGAGACGGGTAAGAATAAATCTTCTGAACTTATTTATAATGTGGCATCACCCGGTCTAAGCATTGGCAGAAGTATGAAAAGAAACTATATATTTCGATAAGTTTATAGTTACTTTTTCACGTAAACTCCAAGGAAATCACCCGAACAGATTCGACAATTGTAATCCCTTGAGTTTCTGCCATGAATACTTCTTTGCTCGTTTTTTTTATTCACCATTTACGTAAGCAAATTACGTCAGCGGACGCGACAAAGTTGTACACGGCTGTCCTCAACGAGGCCTGTCGGCCGAATGAGCGAAGCGCTGTGGTGTAGTCGATCGCGCAAAATGCTCTCCTGCTCAACAATACGTGTTCATATAAAAAATATATGTCTATAATTAAAAAAATAAGAACATAACGTCCCGAAGGAACTTATTGGGAACACGTAATGAAAATATCACGGTAGTACATTATATAAATAAGGAATAAAATCGATTATAATCAAGGCAGTCAGAGGAAAACGAGCAAACTTTGAGAGGTTTTTCTATCGAGCCAAATTTCCACAATCGTGTTTTGAAAAGCTGACGTCTCTCGTCAATATAGTCAATAATCAATATACATAAAAAAATATACTGAAATTTTTGTTTAAGCCTTTGAAAAATTGGTCCGAAAAACGTCAAAATGTGTATTTTGAGACTCATTTCGCCTTAAACAATACAACAAAAAAATCAAGAAGGCCAAAAGACCGTTCCATCGTTTAATATCTCGAATCATTAATTTGACACTCGAAATATCTCACAAGTGTTACAATGGCAGTACTTACACGCCCACAAAGCATTGGAGGGTTAAAGGTTACTTCTTTTTAAATGTGGCTCGGGTTATGTAACCCTGCTTTTGTTAATGGAATTGTAATGAGCGCGCTGGTCGAATAGGCCTTGTCCAATTTGTACTTGTACGCGTATGTCAGATAGTGTAGTCCTTACCGTATTTTAAGAAGAAATATGGTGATGGTGCTTTCAAAATAACGAAATAGGGATTCTTGGGCTGGTCTTTGCTTGTTTTTTGTACTGAAGGATTCATGGAAAGGTAAAATTATGTGTGGGAAAAAGACCACTGTCTAGTGCAATTCATTTATCAGTAAGGAAATTGATATGCGGACCAGACACTCATTATTAATAGCATTATACATCTTAACGACCTGTCGTCGGATAGACTGTGGTGAAAAGGCAGAAATGAGAGTAACTTGATCATATTATTACTTTCAGGTTTCTGCAAAAAAAAAAACTTGCACTTGGAATATTTGATATTAGAGAATCTCGGACAAAAGAGGCAAAATCTGATGTGAAAACAAGAAACCTCGTACAAAGTCATAGTAAATCTTAACTACAGTAACGTTAAACAGTTAAGATAAAAACATAAATGAGGCTATTAAATGCTTTTTAGCTACGTAAAAGAATTGAGGCCTGCCCGTTTATCAAAACACAATATGTCATGCGCTCAGTGATGCGTGCCATTAGTTTCGAGAAAAAAAAGAACTGAAACGTCAAACGACATTCCAATTTCAAAACTAAACAGTGGAACAGAACGAACATAATACGGATGCGTTCCGAAATACACGAGTAGGCAGCTAGATGTCGTGTTTTCTCTAATCTGTCAAATAAATTGTTTAAAAAAATAAAGAACTGGCTGACATTATCGTTTTTAATTGTCTTTTTGTAAGATGTGTGTTTTTCTTCGTGTGTAAAATATGCGTGAATATTAAAACTATGTATTCGCTTCTATTGCCTATTATTGTAGATTTATTGAACATTTTGATTGATTTGGTATTTGGTACTATAAAAATGTTTGTTATTTGCGTTTCGTAATCAGGCACTGAAATCGCTTGAATCCAAACACTTTACACTATTAACAAAAAAAATATTGAAAACTAGCGGACGTCACTCGGTTTCACCCGCGTAATTTCCGTTCCCGTGGGAATACGGGAATAAAATATAGCCTATGTTTACCGCAAAAAGTGTAGCTTTCCGACTGTGTAGGAATTTTTCAAATTGGTCCAGTAGTTTCGGAGTCTATTCGATGCAAACAAACAAACAATCAAATTTTTCCTCTTTATAATATTAGTTTATATATGGTATGTGTAGACCTTAAATCCTTATTTCGCCTGTGCTACTATCTTAATTTTTTTTAAATCTAGAAACCACGGATTATAGAACTAAAGGCAGATGGCGCTTACTGAACAAGAAAGTGAGGACAAGAACAAGAAAGCACAATATGAAATTAAAACGTGAGTAGGTATTGTGTAGATATACTTTCGAGAAGTGAATGCGTGAATAATGCCGCCATAATGTGAATTTAGTATTTGCTTTCTTGGCCTCACTATCTTGTTCGATAAACGTCATCAGCCTTATAATCTACGCTAGAAACGTCCTTATTTTGCTTATTTTGCCTCCTCTGCTCTGAATTCTCTGCTCCCTTACCCTGGACCATTATTACCAGTCTATAAAATTATTATTTGCTTTCTTTTACTGTCTATAATGATAAACCACATCGTATAATCTGCTTAATGGAGCTGATTTAATCGCCAAACGTATTAAACACGCGTATCACTTTTAGAGTTCCGTACAAAAAGTAAAAACTCCGCTTTCCGTCTGTGTGTCACCACTCACCAGGCTGTATCTCATGAACCATGTAAGCTAGACAGTTAAAATTTTCACAGCTAATGTATTTATGTTGCCGCTAAAACAACAAATACTAAAACAGCAACATCTCGCGTACAACAAGCCAGGTTTTTTACAAATATTTGGTACGGAACTCTCTGTGCGTGAATCCGATTCGCACTTGGTCAGTTTTTATAACTCGGTTAATAGTTGATCCATACCCACATTATTTAGTACTATTTTATTGCAGGCATGCATGGCGGCTGTTATACGAGGTGAAGATGGCATAGATATCTTTATTTTTGTAAACACATTGCAAATCTATTACGGACAGCCCTGACCTCATTTTATCTACAATGTAAGACACGTGTAAATCTTACTAGGTAGGTAAGTACCTACCTAAATTGTCTTGTCTTTAAAAGTGATGCAATTTGTTTATTCTTTGCTAATATTATAAAGAGGAAAGATTTGATTGTTGGTTTGCATTGAATAGGCTTCGAAACTACTGAACCGATTTGAAAAAGTCTTTCACTGTTGGGAAGCTACACTGTCCCCGGGTGATAGCTTTATTTGATTTCCGTATTCCCACGGGAACGGGATATACGCGGGGGAAACCGCGTGAGGTCCGCTAGTTCATTATACATTTGAGCCTCGGCGGAGGTATGGTTGCATTCCTAATCAAGCTGCTGTTATTAACAGCAGCTTGATTAGCACATTAATATTTCCTTTGTTTAGTAAAAACAAAACATTCAATATACCTACGAATAAAATACGAATACGTCGTATTCGTATTTTAGTCACGTAAATAAATGTGTCACAATTTCATTATTCTGACAAGAACAGATAACGAATTCGTGCTAATTTGCCGCCATAACACAGCACGTGAAAAAGTCAAAGACAAGTAACGTTTTTTTTTGTTCTTACACACGTACTTACACAGACTTTGACCGCCAAATTCATGCTTCACCATGGAGCAAATATTTGTTTCATGTGCTTCACCCATTATAAGTCAAGGTACATCCTTACTTTTTAGGCTCATGTTTGAATGACATACTGCTTTCTAAAACATTTACACAGCCAAAAATGTCCTGCGCCATATAGAGACCGAATATATTTTGGTGGCTCAAGCAACTTAATATAAAAAGGGAAAGCTGAAGAACTAAACTTACACGCATAGAATAACAAGTTAACCCATCAATTCTGTAATGAAAGACCGTTTCAGAACGGGTCCGAAGTATACCTAACCCTTCGAAACTAAGGGTATCGCTTCAAGGACTTGGGAAGTCGATCAAAGTGGGATTTGTGTTGAGAACAGCGCGCCGACAGAGGGTAGCTACACAAATTGAAATTTTGTTTTTGTTTATTCAAATTGGCAGGTGAGATTTGTAGGGTTAGATTGGAATTTTGTACCTATTGTTTGACATATTAATTGAAAATAAAGTGATTTATTATAGATTTCATGAGCAAATAGAATACCAACCATTATGGTTTATAATTTGTTTTTCGTTTCATAAATGTAGTCGTATTTCCAAGTTCAAGTTCTTTTATACTTTTGAAAAGGGGTAGGTAGTGTGACATTATATAATGTTACATAGTTACATACTTACTATGCCTAAGTATTCCCAAACCATACTAATAACAATACTAACTTAGAGCCTTTCGTGTTCTAACATACAGAAAAAATATTTGTTGAGACGATCATAGACAAAATTCTGAATAAATTATGTGAAAGCAGATCTTGACCATAAATAATACGCGAAGAGTCACCAAGGGAATTCTTAGCCCTGTAACACGGTAGGGTTGCCAGAAAAAAAATGTGGTACCTAGTTTCATAATAGTTTTGTAATGTAAAATTAAAATGAAATAAAATTATTGAAATGACAAGAGGCAGAATGCCAACTCTATCTGATTCTATATAATTAATATCTAACATTATTCCCGTAGATGAATGTTCATACTATAATTAAATTAAGCTAGCTAGTATTACATCTGTAAATCCTCGTAAAGGTCGTCACCACATTTTATCTTACTTCCCTCTCATCCAGTAGGCTTTTGTGACTTTTATCCGTTTTTACTCAAACTTTTAAAGTAGCATTTCTTTAAACTCGTGCCTTTTATCCGCACAGTTACATAATACTAGGTACTTCAACGCAATTCCTCAAAAACAACTAAAATCACAACCAAAATCGTCCGAACGTTTAAAATTTACAAGAATTCATAATAAACATTAATGATATGTTATTTACATCGCCTACATATATTATTAAGTCCTCAGTTTTGGTCAATTAGGCTTACCCTGTGGGCGGTAAATTAAGTAGGTAGGTATGAGTATAATTTTACCAAGCATCATATAACCGGTTTTCACGTCAAAATCAAAAGAAAAAGATTAAAGACAAATGTATTATTATTGAGTTTTTAGCAAATTGGAATCATGTCTGTCAATATAAAAGACAATAAAGATAAAGGATTGCTATTTTTATTTATTTGTAGTTTGCAAATAACAATGCTTTCCTGTTTTAAAGTTCTCTTGACAAAAGCTCTTTTTAAAAGAACGAAATCGTGAAAGGTACCAACATGCAACAGGCATTATTTTTCATTATTGAAACTAAATCTGACGCAAATACAGAATCTTTGTCAAACTTCCACCGGAAAATACCTCAATTTCACTCACACAAACGAGCGCTAATTTGTAATAATGCTTCATCTATGACAAAGTCGATATTAGGTCCGTACTTTTTTAGGTTCATGTTTTGATAATAATACCAAAACCAAAGGAATAAGGTTGGTAAAAAGTACTAGGTATTTTACATCTTCTGTCTCTACTAAAGTACGTGGTATTTGAGTTACGAAAGTTTAATACTAATTAGTAGGTACTAAGCACTCTAAAACAAATATTTCACCCATAAACTTATTACATAAGTTATTTAGTCTAGGTCTAGTGCTGTCACTAGTTTTGCCTAAGTGCTAAACAATTGTTATGTAAGTCCCACAGACCTGTACCTCTGTTACTTGCGTAACTTTTGTAAGCCTAGATCTGGCTACGCAACACGTATGAGTTATTTATTACACCCTAGTTTGTTACCAAGTGTACCTAGTAAATAATAGAGCCTTTGACCGCAACCTGGAAATTTATAACATAGGGCTGTCAATTTTAGGGCCACTGTCAAAACCTTGCCAGCCATAAAAAGTGCATCTTTCGCTGTTGCTATGTATGACTTTTGATCTGGTGGTCTACACACAGTGGTGCTAACAAAAAAAAAGTCATAGGGACTGCCAAATAGTGCCGAAGTGACGTGTCGTAAGTGTAAATAATTTAAGTAGGTAGGTACTTAACATACAATAACATTACATTATCGGTATCTCGGTGACCCCAAACCACAAGATTTGTCCTGAAAAAATCACTGAACGCGTTTAAAGTTCAAAATTCTCATCACTGCTCAGCTTATAATATACAATAGGAACTAAGCTAAAATAAAAATAATTATTTTTTCCAGCTCAAAGTCAGCACGTCACCAGCATATTACCCAGTTAATATTGTGCTGATTTTAAAACTGCATACATTAGCTTCAAAAAACGTTGAAATCCTTGAAACACTGAGCACAACAATTCCTGAAACTTCCAACTGCAAGTTAATGCAACCTTGTCATATTAATACGAGGAATCTTAAAACTTTAATCCTGAACTGAAATCTTGCTACGTAGGGTCACCACCCAGATCTTTCAGTACAAGTTTAATGATTTTATTTTGGTAAACTGAGACTTGATTAATATTTTAAGTTATTTACAATGTATACTTCTTCAAAAAACGTGGTACAAGTACAATATTTTTTACACCACTAAGATGCCAAACAAGCTATTAGCAATCGTAATACATCTGAAATCAGGAAAAACACACATTACATAATTATCCTATTAATCGTTCTATTCATTGCTTTTATTTATGAGTTCAAAACTAAACTTTTGTTCAAAACTGACTTTCGGTTACATCGTACTTTCGTCAACGAAACTATGTTTCATGCATGCATATTTATGATATAAAGCAGGTTGGTATCAAGTGATCTCCCGAACTTCACTTTGCACGTTTTGCTTTGCATACTACTTTTTGAATGTGAATAATTTTGATCCAGTATTTTTCATATGTGCCAACCAATGATGTTATAGTAAAAAAGAGGTAGATATCGCATTAGCGCTCAAAAACTGTTGCGGACAAAGTCACACAATTGTTGTTTTTTCATTTAGTCTGCTAATAGCTGCGAGCGAAACAAGCCGTGTTGTGGTCTGCTGCTGTGTGCAAAACGACACAGATAGCTATCCCTCTCTGTTTTAAACGTTTTGTATTCTCTATCGCATTCATAGATGAAATCTATTAGGTACCGATAGGTAAGCACGTGAAATTATAACTCAACAATAACTGAACGCTGTTTTGTATGAAGGTAGCATATCTTTACTTAAATATCATTGGTGCCAACCCTAACAAAACCGATGTCTCTACACCAGACTTCAGCTTTGTGCTAGTGTTGCCAATTTACATAAGTATTCCTTCTAACTAGAAGCTCGGGTCACGACACTGTTTAGCAGCTACTGCATTATAATTTGATGTATAGTTGAGAAAATTAATCTTATTCAGCGTTTGAATAGTTTAGTTTAGTTATGGGAGTGAGGGAGATGGGGAAAGACTTTGATACGCCATTTCTATAAATGAAATGTATGTGACTGTGACGTTACTTCTGAGTCATACAATCGAACATAGTCATTATATTTCCCGAGATCTATAGGGAGACTCATAAACTGCGACCACATTTCACCTGGGTGGCGTTTGGTCGTATTGATTAACCAACACGAGGCTTACGGAATTAGTTACAGAGTAGGGAAGCAGATGGCAGTCGCTACCATCAATGCCGAAAATAGGAATCCCCTTTATAGCTTCTACAGGCTCCATATCTTAAGGTGACTTGGAAAGAGTAATACATAAGATGACAACGAAGGGACTGGGAATCTACCTAAAACACATATCGACCTACCTTTTTATATTTAGCTCGTCCAAATGATAAAGCTCGCCTGATGGAAAATCATGGCGACAACTAGCGATTGGGGGCCACTCTCACAGTCTTCAAGACTGACTGTGGTTCTCAAGTGGGCGGCAAAGAACCCAGGATTGTAGGAGGAGGGAAACACGTGTCATGACCGGCTTTTATTACGCGAACGCGAACCTATGTGAAGCCGCAGTGGTAGCCGTAGGTCTGTTAGGAGTCCTGGGGTCCTCCTTCCGAGAGCTTACCCGGGGCTCCCAAAATTCCACGGAAACGTGTGGTTTTTAGTCGGTAGGAGTCCGGAATCCTGTAAGATTTTTCACACGTTAAAAAGACGAAAAAAAATATAAGTACCTAGAATGGTCGTTAAAACAATCTGCAATGTCGGGTTTATATCAAAAGCAATGAATATGACCGAGTATTGATCCCCTAATCTATTTCAGGCGAATAATGCTCAATTTGGCAGTTAAATTAGACTAATCAATTGAAACGCGTGCTCGGAGCTTCGCTAACTCATTAATTCACAGATACAGAATAATTATGAGACGCCATGCGGAAATGAAATATGTATTAAATGTTTTGGGACTTTATTGTCGATTTAAATGGATGTAACAAAACATATTTCTCGATGTACCCTAAAATGCAACAGTATCTCTGTTGGTTACGTTTTCACTCCTGAAAAACAAAACCCATTCTGAGGAATTTTAAAGTTACTGAGGTACAAGTTTAAATGAGCCGCGTGTAAATAGTGGTTTAGAAAAGTTTTGTGCCCCGTCGTTTCGGACAGAGGCCTTTTATTTGTGGAAATCCTTCATGGATGCTATGCCGACTAAAACTACGCGTTCTCTACCTCAGCTTACGGTTGGGAGCCCCGGGAATGCCCTCGGAAGGATACCCCAGGACTCCCAATCGGATAGAGGAAGACCAGCCTAAGTGGTGTACGCTTTCCGTCGTCAAGTTCTTCATTTAAAAATTTTCATCTACCCACATGCACAAATTAGATAGTACTGATGAAAATCTCATGTATGTACGTACTTTTTTCACACCTACCCTCTGCTACGCACACCCGCGCACAAATCAGTATCGAAAACTACTATGGACATCTTTGACTTCGTGTCTGTGAACTCTGTGAGCGGTGTCTATGTGTGCGTAATCTCAGCGAAATTAGGATGGGTTTAGGTTTCCATCTGTACTTTCTAATTTGTGCAGGTAGAGTGCTGTGCTAGAATATTCCTCATCTACCCACATATTTAAGCTTCCAATCGATGCATAACTGGTCCAACAGCCTTAAAACGAACCTTATAATATACTTTTAGATATTCGTATTAAGAAAAAGCTTACCGAAGCTCTAGTAAATTCAATTAAGTTCTCCTCAACAATTTTTCCTGTTATCAACTTCGTAACTAAGCATTTATCGGTCATCGAAAATATTTTAATAGCCATTTGTCTTCGGCCAATCCCAAAATAAGTATATTTAATTAAACTTTTTAAGTAAAATAAAATTAAAATGTTGCGTATTCGCTAATTGGGGATCGAAAATCTTTTGGTGAATATAATAAAATTGTAAAGAATTATGTGACTCTTGATATCTTTTTAAGTTTGTTCTTTATTAAGTTTTAACCCAGATCCACTCTAAATTGAACTTTTATTTCTCATCCTATCTTACAGTCCGAAGTTCCGAACGCCACCAGAAATTTCGTCAAAGAACGATTCGTTTTCTCTTCTCTTGAAAAACGTTCGCCAGCTAGCAAATAAAAAGTACCTATTGGAAGACATTTTCGCTTCTGTTTGTCTGTATTCCCTATGTAGCAAATGCACACACAATTTTACAGTTAACGTTAGTTTCAAAACCCCATACCTAGGTGCTTAGACCATTATTCAATATTTTAACTAGGTACCTTCATACTCAGTAAACTCATATTTAACCCTAAACTACCAACTGGAACTTACTGAACTTCTATCTCATAATCTTGTCATTAAAATGACTAAATGAAAAGATAATGTTTTATTACGTTATAGTGGGTGTAAGGCTTTATTCTGGGTCCAATTAGCGAGGGCAATATGCAGAAATTACTGCATATTTAGTTCGCACGAAACACACAAGGGTTATAAATAAATGACTTTGTTAAGTAGGTGTTTCAACACTTGTGGGTCCAATTAAACGTTTTTCCTGTCTGCCGGCATCTTGTGGGTAGCCGTCTTCTTGTAATTTGATTACGGTTCGATAATATTTAATGAGAACCCTAAGATGGCAAGGTTTCCATTTTTTGTTGCCCAATTTTGAGATTGTTTTATTATCTTCTTTGCTCTAGTTGATTTTATATTTGCTTGCACTTTTCTAATAAGGTTGATTTTATTTTTATAGCTATAACAGTCCCCAATGTCACCATCTATCTTTGTAATCTGTACCTGTCAAGCTTGATCAACTAGGGTGGGTGCACCAGTGGCAAAGCGATTAAGCGAGAATTTGACACATTTTTACATGATGTGTCTTTATTATTGCGACAATTATTGCTAAAAGCAAGGAACATACTCTTTATTTACCATAGAATCATGTAGCATATTTTATTTTACTTAGCAGCTATTAAGTTTTTTTTTAATAAAAAAATAATGCGGGATCTCCTAATGTGCCTAAGTTCGACCAGACGGCACCAGTAACAAACCAGGCATTGTGCCAATAGCAAACCAGTAAATATAACAAATGTTTTTAAGGCATAATTACTTTTTAAAGTTTATTAAGCTTTCGTACTTAGTAATTAACACATGATAATCAGTCTACAAGTTACGTATAGGGTATATGTAAATGTTTATTTAATTTTATCACTACCTAATTAATTAGTTAGAGATCCATGTGACTGGTGTTATTGTTTGTTATAATAAAATACTCATAAAATTTCAATTACTTAAAAAATAAAATGTTAAGGTTCTAAACCATTAACTAGGCAATGCATGTTAAAGTTTTGGCTAAACTTATCAATTTTAGGAAGTAAGTAGGCATTTCATTACTCCCTAGCCTATTATTAAGATTAATATCTCTGACACAACTGTTATTATACTTATTTTAACTTCTTTGAATAAAATAGAATAAAAAATCAATTATCATCAGTTAAAATATTAAAGTTCTAAATCAATTCTTAGTTAGGTTTAAAATATACATATTCCTGACACAACTGCCAGTAGGTTACTGCCAGTAGGTAACTGCTACTGTCAGTTAAAATCCTACATCTACATTTTAGTATTTTTGTGTGAATGTTTGTAATGAATAAACTCAAAAAGTTCTGCGCTGATTTTCAATTATTTCACCTTTAGAAAGCTGATATTCACCCTGAGTAACATCGGCTATATTTTATTCCCATATTCCCACGGGAACGGGAGCTGCGTGGGTTAAACCGCGTGACGTCCGCTAGTATATTATAAATGTGAAAGTCTGTGAAGATGTTTGAATGTATGTTACTCAATCACGCTCTGGCTGGACGGACCGGCCTGAAATTTGGACAGGGATAGATTAGTGTTGATTAACAAATAAGCTACCTTTTATGCCGGGAACTTGTTCCCCTGGAAGCGGAAACGGGAACTAAATTACAAACGGGCGAAATCGCGAGCATCAGCTAAATAGATTTTCAATTATTAAGATTAGGGTCCCTATCACAACTAGCTTTATTTTATTTACTAGCTGTTGCCCGCGACTTCGTACGCGTGAAAATTATGTTATAATGACAATTTGATAGCTCTCTGCTTAGCCCCTAGGATATGTAGCGTAATAATATATAGCCTATTTGAAGACCCTACTCCTAGTTAATATTTGTGCAAAATTTGAACCAAATCCATTGAGTACTTTCGAGATCCTTCCGGACAAAGCAAAGCAAACAGACAAACAGACAAACCGACAGACAATTTTTTTCTAACTACATTTTCGGCTTCGGTATCCTATTTAGAGCACCCGGCGAGTATTTTTTTTAAATATATCAAATGTACAGTTTTGACTTTTCTATCATTTTATTATATGTATAGATGACGGCCGCATTATATTCTAAATGTGTCTCTAATTGCTGCACCTTTGCGTATATCGTCTATAACTTTTCAAGACATCTTCCTCCTTATACTTACTTGAATAATATTCTTTTCGGTGGCTAATAATCTAATTAATTGTATAAATTTTATTAGTCTAAACCAGTGGTCTGCAACTGGAAATGTATCAAAAAGTTTAATTACCAGTTGCAGACCAACTGGTATGCAACTGGAAAATTGTTCATTTTGTGTTCCAGTAGTTAACCATTGAATATTAAAGCTGTATTTTAGCATTTTTTGATAAAATAAAACGTAATATTATTGCTATGTTTATCAAACAGTAAGGCAAATTCGGAAATAAATTACAATAATTGATTAAAACAAAGACACAGAAAGATGTTAAAACTTGCCGCAATACGCGTAGCTTACTATTATGGCCGCCGGCAGCGAAATTAATGATTGTCGTTCTAGAGTATCTGTTTTCACTGAAGTAGGTGGCGTGTGTATAGCTTTTAACGGTGATTATATGATTGGTAGGAATAAGACAAGTCTACCAATCGCAAAAAAAATGGCGGGATATTTAACAGGAGCTTAACATTTCTATTTAAAGTTTGAAATGGTGTGCCACTGGTTCCTGGTGTGGCACTGGTGCACCCACCCTACTAACAAATATATTGAAATTTCTTCATGTCACCAAAATATTGCCGAGATTTTCTTAAAGATATTCAATTATTTAATTCATTACCTACATATTTTTCTTTGTTGTATTAAACATTTACGTCTTTGAAATGCATCCTCTTAAATAGATAAATCTTTCCGTAAGTGGCACAGAATTTTCGTCCATCGAGCATCTTGCAGCAAAGTTGTTCATCTAAACCTGTCATCTAGCCAAACTATTATGAGAAATATTTTAAAAGTTCGTCTTTTAGCGTCCCCTTTAAGTACTGTACTGGATTTGTTATAGTTACATCCCGTTTTGAGACGCAACCTCTTAATGTCCATCAACAGGATGCGATAAACAATTCTCTTCATATATTTTGTTAACTAGACTACCATGTGGTCGCCATCTTGAAAATTAACGATCAAAATTGACGTTTACGGCGTTTGCACAAAGTCCCAAATTATTTGTTCTAACTTCTCAAATCGAATTGTGCTGCCAGACAAAATTTGGTTTGCCTAATATTTCGTACTTTAACCTTCAAATGTGAACTCAGCTCCCTCGGGATAGGGTCTATTGTTTATTTTCTGACATGCATTACTAAACTTGTAACAATACTGTTGTTTGCATATTGACAGACAAGGAACAACTGAACAAAATAGTCGGGGTAGGACTTTTTGTTCGTTGTTATAACAACAGTATGTTTTAAGTAACTGGCTTCATGACAGTTGCTTTGGATATTTTGTGTATTATTTTTTTTATGCTTTGACAGTGTATGACATGTCACAATAATCAACTCGAGCATTGTAGGGTTAATAATTTAATATTCTGACTGACGCATAAAAAAACTTATATTCGTTGTATTCTTTGTTTGAATATTAGTTTTTGAAATGATTTTTTTTTTCATCGCACATTTATGGCTTAGGTAATGACATGCCAATTCCTTCATCTGTGTGGCTGTGGTGTCACAACATCATAATTGTCTACTGGTATGGTGTTCACTCTTGGCTTCTTGACGGTAAAAAATTGTTTAAAACAAGGACTCGTACGAATCTTATTTGGACGTTAACCTACTATCGTTCAGATGAAGTAATGGTGACCTTGTTATACTCGTTGCTGAAGAGGGTCCCACTTCAAACGGAATCTTTGAATACAAGCGACGATAATAGAAGCTAGTTTTAACAGGTTTTCGCACGTTAAATCAACTAACACAGTACTCTAGTACTACCATAAATTTGTATTCTGTATTTAAAATTTCAAACGTATAGATTGAACCATAGACAATGTATCCCTTTGAAGTGACAGGTTTTCATTCATCTACTTGACAGCTATAACTGTATCTCACCGGTTGACTTTACGACTTGCACGGAATGTAATGCACGTGTCATTCGAATTGATGTAAGGCTTAGTACACACGAACGACTGAATGTTAAACACCTGTGTGTTGTTCGAATGTAATGTTTAAACTGAAGATTTATTCACGGAGGCCGTACCAAAACTTGTAACTAGAAGGTTAGTTTGTAAATTGGTTATTTTTGTCAAAAAGTAGTTGAACTTTTAGAAACTTTGTTTGTAAACGGTCTGTAATTCAAACGAATCTATTTTGAAGTAATTATCAATTAGTACTAGGTAAAATTGCAACTGGTTAAGTTAAAAAAAATACAAATACCAAATGTAGTATTAAATAAAAACAAACAGCCAATGAATATGCAGTGAATCAAAACCACATTATAAACGAATATGGTTTACAATTTTATGGTCGGTAACATTATCTGACACAGCCCTCGTATTAAAATATCATAATTACAGATATAATTAACAAAATAGACGTAAACACGGAGAACCTATTCATACCGGTTTTCATAAAGTTAAATAACCAAACATAAATTGAAGACTCAACTTGTTTACAAAGCTCCGGTTTCTATCTTTATTATTTTGTTCCTTTTTATATATAAGATCCGCCATAAAATACCTACGTTACGCACATTTTTATGTCATTCGCCTTTGCTGAAAAAAAAAACTTATTTCATGACAAAAAAAGAGGCACTTGAAAAAAGTACGAAAATGCGCGGTATCCTACCGGAAGCTGGGCGGCGGAAGTCGCTAGGCTTCCCGGAAGCGCTGGAGGGCACTCGGGTACCCCTAAATTGTATTTAATCACAGTATATTGCAACCTCAGTGGGCGAACATCGGCACGTTTTGAGCATGAACATCAAATTATTAAAAATTTAAGTGCTACCCTTTATTCTGGTTTGGGATGTTATGTACCCTCCATTTTTGGATATTTAAAGATGTTCTGTTTTATTTAAAAGGCAGCCGAATACTGTGTGTAAATAAAAAGAACGATGTAATATTTATTATTCAGAAAATCTGAAAACAAAATTATATATTTCAGCTCTTATTTATGTATTGCACATGAAACAATGATTAATTAAAAACGCAAATTCCACATTCAAAAATAACGCAATATTTGAAGTTCTGCTTTATTGACGATTTGATCTGGCATGACGTTATTTCTTTTAAATTCATAACTTATGCTGGCAAATTTTATAGATTGTATTCTGAATATTGATAAATTTATGCATTGATATTTTATTTTATGGAATATTATAGGATAACTCGTAAAATATTGTATTTACACAATATAACAGGTTATTACAGGGTCGGCAGCGCGAGTATGGCGCCTCTGGTGTTGCAAACGTTCATAGGCTACGGTGACCACCGGTACATCTGGTGGGCCGTATGCTTGTCTGCCACTTTAGTGGTATAAAAATATAAGAAATCATTATTCATTGAATTTTAGATCTATGTCTACTATGTTTTGTGGCATACAGTTACGGTGTCGTAAGTACATCGCCGACGTACTTCGCCTCGCATGAAGCCAGCCTTCAGACTTGCTTACCTTTGTACCACTTGGGAAGCGTGAAGGACCTCTGCTCCTTTTACGATTATTGACTTCGTATTTATAAAACCTAATTTGTTAAAGAACATTAAGCAGACAAATTATGATGAATTGTGTTTCTAACTTTCTACTGACTCTAGTCCCTATTAGCTTTGCAGAATGTGTATAAGATAACACTTTTGCTGAGCGAAAATACTAACAACTATACCAATATGCATTACTCAGCAAAATAATTGCAAATCTCACAGTACTAAGTTGACCACAAACACTGATAACTTGCAATAATACTCACACACTACGAAACCCGTCAGCAAACAGTTCACCGCAATCTATTTGCCTACTGTGAACTTCCTCTAAATACTTGCCTAAATAAAGCTAAGTACATACCGAGTCTTATAAGTACTTGTCTGAACTAAAGTTGTAAATTCAAAACTTTCCGGACGTTTATGAACGTTGAGTTTCTTGCGTTTATAATACTTGATGAGGTTTTTAATTTTGTAGAGGAGATATTAGTCCTGGGAGTTTGGACGTCATTTATTATAGTTTCGTTTTATGAGTGAACTAGGACAAGTTTATGATTAAATATCGTGATCATTACTTGACTTTTAATCCCAGTTTTTTCTTGAGCTCGGAAATCAGGGGTTTCTTTCATAATACGCACCTCTCTGGAATCATGCCTCTAAGACCACTAAGTATGCTTAAAATAAATTCTACTAATATTATAAATGATTAAGTTTGTGATTTTTTTGTTATTCCATTACGCTGTGCTAACTGAATGGATCTGGTTGAAATTCAGTACAGGGATAAATTAGTTATGTAGTCTGAAAAACATGCAGCAAACCCTTTTCTCGGATGCTGAAAAGTGAACAGAATTCCACTCACGCGGAATCGCGGGTGCCATCTAGTAAGTTGTAAATAATTATTAATAGTGCCGTCAATTTTCCGAGACTGCACACTAAAAAAATCAGGCCTGAAATTGGCAATCAACATAAACGTCGACCCCGTCACCCATAAAACAATCACTTCTAATCTTACGTGAAGCCAATAAAACTCGTGAACGCTATAAACCAAAAGGAAATCCACATATATCAAAACATGTTGCTGTATGTTCTTATTTATTATTTTTGTTTACAACCATGTCAAATGCAAGGCGACTCGATCTATCACTGCGAGCGTCTGGCGGTTCGCCAAGGAAACTATTTCGAACTATTCGGACAACCCCGTTAATAGTTTTACGTTGTTGGCCCGCGCGTGTGTGCTAAGCTTTGTAATTAATATCCGAGTAGGATATGAAGTTCATTTTTCGAATGACAAGTTTGAATTTTAAAAATGGAACGTTTGAACATGAATGACTTTCAAGTTTACGTCGCGTCTTATTTTTTTTTAGATGACACGTTTAACTGCTTAGCTAGTGATGAGTTTTTTATCAAATTTATGATTTAGTGAATTTTAAAATTGTTAAGATATTATGTTGAACATAATATTAATTTATGACCACCGGTAGCATTCATAAAACGTTTGTATGTAATAACAAATTACTTGAAGGCAGATGTGTTGTTATAAAATTCTTTTATGAGTTTTTTATTGCAGATTATGTAAACGTAAATTGGTTTGGTTTCAGAATTCTGCTTTTATGTGGTTCTTTGAGTTCGGTTTATTATTATTAAACCTTTCGTTTTGAAAAGCATTGATTTTATCAGATCCAACACTTTTGGATATTTTAGAAATTTGCATAATTAATATCGGTAGTAAATTTTTATGAGGATTGGTGTTTTCATTCCTTTAGGCGTTTTTGGAATCAAACATAATCCCTACTTATATTATAAATGCGATAGTAACTCTGTCTGTCTGTCTGTTACGCTTTCACGCCTAAATACCTGGAGCGATTGAGATTAAATTTGGTATAAGGATAGTTCGAGGCCTGGGAAGGACATAGGCTACTTTTTAACCGACTGTGCAAAACCGACCGAGGGTTATGATGTTACGATATAACGACGCTTACGCGATAACGACTTCTACGCGGTCGAAGCCGCGGGGAACAGCTAGTATAGGTACTGAATACGTGATAATACCTTTTTGTAAATGAAATGCACCAAAATGTAATCCTGATCTTCTTCTTTACAAAAGAGGGAAGGCTAGTAAGCTTCCCTCCAATGCCTTTTATTTATTTTCTGATTAATTTCACCCGTCTAAGACATTGTAACGTCTCCTAAGACTTTGCCGAGTTCGAACTCCGTATATCTTTACCTGTCTTGGTCATAGCAGTGACTCATCTTTTTTAATTTATTTTACTGTTTAAATATTATACAAAGAATAAAAATTATGTCAGCATTCCATAAACCACAAAGGTTTGTTTTGTAAGCTGTTACTCTCGATCGATGCAATAGTTCGATAACAAAATTAAGAATAATGAACTACGAAGAAACAGAATAATACTTATTACATTATATACATAGACATACTAACATTTAAAATACTTGGTTCTGACCTTGTTTTAAACGATTTTGTTTTTAAAGTAAAAGTTCAATTTTTGTTTTATAATGTTAGTTTCAGTAATAACATCTTTAACTTTTGTGGGTAGACGATTAATAAATCTCGGAACCATCTCTCTCTCTCTCTCTCTCTCTCTCTCACTCATCTTCAGTAGTAGATGAGTCACCGCAATGGGAATGTAGGCGGGAAGAGAATAGACCTAATAAAATGAAGCCTAGAAATTATAAAGACCTAATAGCAAGGTTGGTTGCCAACATTTGCAGTCACATTTCTTGTCGTGGGAATCGAACGGAGATACCTTAGGTGCATTAGTCCGTACTACCGGACGCTACACTGGTAGCCTAAGATAAATATGGTGTCTGTTTCAATGCGATATTATTGATGTCTGTGGTCCCCTACTTAAGGAATTGCTAAACCGTGGAAAATGGTTCTAGTTTCTGCATATTTAATGGCAGGTAGTTTAAACAAAATTTTATTCTAGATATTTAATGTATTTTTATTATCACACAATAACTAATAGTACGATACCTAGGCATTTTGGTAGTGAAATGGAATTTTGGATGTTAATTTTGAGATCTAATGTTCGTTATTATGTCACTTTTGCAATTTCTTTTTTGTAGGTAAAGATTGTTCTAAAGTTTAAAAAAATCATTTGACATTTGTCACTATAGTACCTTTAATGTATAGGCGTGGCGACCAACGTTCAATTGTGTCAGAAATATCAAAATTTCTTGAAAAGAGCAATAGAAATTTGATAGCATGTTATTTCCGACCCTCTTTCTTGAGTTCTAAAGTTTAGTTTTAATTATCATCTCCTCAATAAGTTTCATTCGCTTTACCTAATTTGTAGATATCTACATAACACAGCTATACACGTCTGCCTACCTCATCTTAAGTAATAAAGCTTATCAATACATGCTTTCAAACTATCTGTCATACCAGTGTTAAATTTCAACACTGAAACCGACATCGTTTCTCGTCGATATTATTTTATCACTAAAACTGCTGTACAACTTAGTATGAGACTGTGATATGACGTCTAATGAGAAAGGTGAATGAACTTTAGAGAGAATATTGCAACCTCAGAGAGCTTCAAGCTCTTGTGTAAGGGTTGGCGCGTATGCAGTTTATAATAAAATTTTATTACGTACTAGCGGACGTCACGCGTTTTCACCCGTGTAGTTCCCGTTTCTGTGGAAATATGGGAATAAAATATAACCTACTAGCGGACGTCACGCGGTTTCACCCGCATAGTTCCCGTTCCCGTGGGAATACGGGAATAAAATATAGCCTATGTTCACCGCAAAGAGTGTAGCTTTCCAACAGTGAAAGAATTTTTCAAATCGGTCTAGTAGTTCCGGAGCCTATTCGTTACAAACAAACAAAAAATCAAATCTTTCCACTTTATAATATTAGTATAGATGGCACATTGAATAGGCTCCGAAACTACTGAACCGATTTGGAAAAAATTTCGTTCTACTAATGTAAATAGGAAAAACAATCAAATCTTTCCTATTTACATTAGTAGGTACAGATCATAGCAATTCACAAAATATCGAAAAGTCTGCCTGGGTTGGGAACAGACTCGGTGGATGATGATGGTCTTAAAACTGCGAAAGAAGAGAAAATTTGAAATAGAGCTAGAACTGAACTTGGAAAAGGACATAGACTTTTTATAGCGCGAAAACTTTTATGCGAAAGAGCCGCGTATATTGACTTATATTAAGTAGGTAATAATATAGATAACTTATTAGGTATTATTATTGCTAAATGTTTCGATGAGTATTACGATAGGACGATGTCCCCCCCCCCCCCCCCTCCTGCACTTATGCCAGTCTCCCCTTTCTCTCCCTCCTTTATGTCATGAGAGGTTACACAATGTAAAAATTTTCTATTGTCTGAAGAGGCTTTCAATTGAACATTGAGCCGGACGCTTGCATGGTGAAACGGATATTTTTTTAAAGAATTTATACTTAACAAAAATATATTTAGGTAGGTACAACGACGCTTGTTTTAAAACGCCGAAAAGATCAAATACGCTAATTGTATTTTATTGAACTACAGAGCAACGCGACGTCCTCTATAGTCTATACGCCTCTTGGACAACTCTAGTGGCGCCGCGTTGTGGCCGATTTAGGCAACACGCGGACGTTAGAGTGCGGTCAGCTGTACGGTTTACGTTTGTAATTCTCTCAAAAACATTCAAAAGTGGTCTCTCAAACAACGAAAAATGGGTGGTACGAGATACTGTTGTGTTGTGGGGTGCAAGAATTTCCAATCTCGGAATCGGGAATTGGTTTTTTATTCGTTTCCGAGACGAAATTGGGAAATAAAAAAAGAGATGAGTGGATAAAAGCCGTCAGAAGAATGTAAGTATAAATATAATAACGATTTGATAATTATCAATACATATAATAAAATCGTAAAAGGTCGCTGTCTGTACATGGAAGAAAAATAAGAAAAAATATTATAGGGGGGCTTTATAAACGCAATAGAACCCAAAACAATGATTTTTAGAATTTTTGTCTGTTTGTCTGTATGTCTGTATGTCTGTATATCTGTTTGTCTGTACGGTTGTGCACGCTAATCTCAGTAACCGCTCAACCGATTGCAATGCGGTTTTTTTTATTGTGTTGAGGTTTGCTCCAGTTAACATTTAGCGTTTGTTTTATGTAAATCGGTTTAGAAATAAAAGAGTTATAACACTTTTAAGAATCAGATATTTTGAAAATTTTAATTGTAGGAGTTTCTTTGAATGTGATTGAACCTAAACTGGCGTGTTGGCTTAATCATAAAAGAGCTTAATGATTAAGACTATTTTTAAACAATTCAGTCCGCGCCGAAGGCGTGGACTGAATTGTTTTAAAATAGACTTAATCATTAAGCTCTTTTATGATTAAGCAAACAGGGCAGTTTCAGACGCTACTTGATGACTCTGATGAAGAAATACCTTTCCTTTCATACACCTTATGTGACGTAAACGAAGTTGCGGGCTCAGCTAGTAACTTAATATAATTATAATTAAATACTAATACTAACACTAGGATAAGTTATATTGTTACTAACACAATAAGGATCTGAGTCCGAAATAAATTATTTGAATTGAATTGAATAACGTATCGAACGTATAATATACAAACGTCAAATTTTCAGTTCGTGTGTTGCATGTTTTTTTTTTTGGTGAAAGTGAATTGTTGATGTGTATATTTTGTAAATAAAATAATTTATGTCAGAAAACTGCTTTTTATTTTGAATTACATGGTAAAATCTGAGAGTACTCCTTCATTTTCCCCATCCTAATTTTCAGCCAAATATCATAAATCCATTACACATGGGGTGTTCTCGAATTTAGTGTAATTATTTTCGTCAGTTATCCAGCATGATGAAACAGTAAGTATTTCTGTAGTACGACTTCTGTAAAAGAAATAAGGACTTATTGTGTGAAGCTCGGCGTGCAGCCGCCCCGTTCCCGCCACAAGCGTGCGGACGGCGGGCCAGTCTCGCGCGTTCCGACGCGCCGCGCCGACAACTTAGCGGTAAACATCGCATGTAATTAGGCTGTATGGATGAATTGCCCTTGCCTTTCACTTGTGGGATTTTAACAACAAAACAACTGTCTAAAATACTGTGGCCGAGGGATATAATGACGATACTGTTCAAAGAAAAGTTCAAGTATCTAATCGGATCAGATACTAAATGCAATAGAAAACAAAAGCATCAACGAAGTAAACATCAATGTCCCGTGCAACTCCACCAATACTCCAGGAAATTCTTCTACGCCCGTTATAAACTTTAATAGTTGTACCATCCAGAATGTAAATTACTCTAGTTCATTAAAGTTCAACATTGACGGGTTTTTGTATTTATTTATTTCATGTCGTAGAAAAAGTTTTGTATGCCACTGTCGCAAACAGCTATTGTAATACTCGCTTAACTTCGTGGCACAAACTAGCACTCGTGTTACAATAGCTATCATTGCTTGACAGTGGCATAAATATTCTTATTACGTTAAACGAAACAATAATCTCAAATTTGTAGAGACTTATATGCGAATCATATGTTCAGTGTTATGTGAAGAACGACCTCGAGTTGTCGCCGCTAACCGACAGTTGGCGCTGCCGTAGCTTCGGCACGATATCCAAGAGGCGTATAGGTCGCCTTGGATGGAACCTACAGATCTATTTAAAATCACATTACATTTGCTTCTCATACAATAATCAACATGCACAGTGAGTATCATAGTCAGGTAAAAAAAAACATCACTAATGCTCCTAGCCGCCAATAAAAGCGGACCTCAGACTCCAAAATCAGACATAAACCTACTCTTGTAAATCTTCTTGAAATTATCCTCCATTAATCTTCACTCCAAATCACTATACAATTATAAGCAAAACTATGGCGCCAATTTTAAGACCGAACCACAGAGTCAAACGCAAAATTAATTCAAACATAACAACATTACTTCCCATTCATTCACTCATGCGTTCATAACCACAGACTAAATTAATATCCAGTGAGGTACGAAAGATTGATTAGCTGAAGCGTCGCCTTGACCCCAATGTACGCCGCCATGACAGTTCATGAATCTATTCATACAGTTAGTTAATTGAGTTTTCCCTTGATTTTCGTAATGTTGTGTTTAAATCGGTGTTGTTATATTCTCGATGTAAACATACAGCTAAAACCAATTAAAACTAAATTAAGATTATTACAGATGCTAATGTTTTTATTGAGATTTGTGTAATCAAACTTTGTATTTGTTTATCTAAGCGAAATGTAGGTAGTGCAGATTCAGATGTTTTGAAATTGTTAAACATAGAGTAGAGTGTCCAGCATTTAAATCATCTTTATGACATACCTCCATATTAAACGAAGTAAAAATCAAAACAATTAGGTAAGTGGACTGAAGCCCCATTAAGTTTCGGGGCCGAATTAAATTTCACCTGTAAATTTGTGCTCCTACTGACCGACAGATGAGGTTCTAGCGCAGGCCATCGCCGCGCCCCTGAGAATATCGTAAATATCAAAGTCATGGGCAAAAACGGATCATAGGCTCCAATTCCATATAGGATTTCGAAAAAAGAGTAGGTTGACGCTACTATGGAAAAAAGACTTAGGTTCTTCTAGTTGTTAATCAAATTTAAAACATTTCGACCTTACTAAAACGATGCTCTTCAAGGTGGCCGCCCATTTAACAACTACCAGCAGTAAACACAGTTTTCGTGCTCTTCACGGGTTTTTGTTGGTAAACACTTCACAGCACACCTGATATCCATTGCACTATTCAGAAGTAATAAGTGCGCGTCCACCCTTACATACATCCATGTTTATAATGTAAATGTCATTATTAATTAAAAAATATATCATGTAGAAAAATAATTCTAACGTATTGGAAATACCGGACCGTGTTTCCGGCTTAAAATTTGAAACCAATTTTATCCCAAATTTTACCCGCATTACCCATCGTCCCATATAACCCATACGCAATCATTTCACAAGCTCTAAGTCTACTTTCCCGGGGACCAAAATAATCCATTGTTTAGATTTACTTTACTCTCTTGGTCCATCAAACCGGATCAAGTAACAATCAACACAGATAGAATCAATTATCTGTTCTGATCCAAAACAAAGCGGTGTGCACTCGCACCGTAGAAGGGGGAAAAAAGCTTTTGATCCCCATTACCTGCGAATGGCGCAAGGACAAAGTAAATGTTTTCGTGCCATTCCTCCCTTACCTATATTTTGAATGTTTTTTTTTTAATGTTATGTTTAATTCTAAAACCGGTATCTAAATATTACCTATTACAGATCGATTCCTATGTATGAAAAGTGTAATAACATTTATCTTACAAGAACTGAACTCGCGCAATAATAAAAACTGTATTCTTAATTATAGGTGTCAGGGATAAATAACCAAACCGGTTTTCAATAGCAATAACCGACCTGGACGAAAGTTTTGTAACCCATTGGCTATTGGATGGCCTGTTCTCTTGTAAAATACAACAGCGGGCTTGCTACGGTTGCTGCAGAAACAGTCTTGTCAGAGAGTGCATAAATTTTTGTCTGCGACGCGTATTCTTTCAAAGTACTGCCAGCATTATTTATTGTAAATCCCTGTATACCAGAAAACTTGTATCCATTGCCGCCATAAAATCTTAATTAAGGCATGAATAAATTCCAGGAAAGCTGTCATAATATTATCTCTCCGTAATCCCGATAAGCGTCACGTTCGCGTCTATTTCTGTTAAATATTTTTCACTTGAGCTCTAATGTTTGCTCAACCCGTCCAAACAACGTAAATACTTCAATAAAATCACCTATCTAAACTTTTATAACAAACTTTTTAAGAGCCTCCGGAAACGTTCAGTTTAATTACGTCCATATTGTAACTAAAAATAATACACCGTCGTACCCGTTAGACGCGTTGACAGCCCTGTCGTGCAATATCTAGAGAGCTTTCATCGGTTCTTACAAATCGCTTACGCCTCTTCGCTCCGTGCTTCGCATCACTTCGCCCCTCTTCTCCCCTCACATCTTTCCACCCCTTCATGTTAAGAACCGTTGCCAACTCGGCCCTTCTTATAAAGCTTAAATTATAGGCTGTAGTGTCGGACTAACGTTTTTTATTTGACATTCTGAACATTCATTTTTGGAATGCCGAATTTTTCAGACACTTGAATAGCTCATTTGACAGCGGCGACTTTTCGACTGCTGACTGTAATTTCTTTTTAATTTTTTTTTAAGATTGTATCGGTTGCCAGGTCTTTTTAACATGGAAATACTATATTTCGTCAGTACAAAGATAAATTTTGTATCGAGGTTATTGTTTGATAAAATCGAATACTGAACAAAGCTTGGTATTCAGTTGGGACAAAGTAATTTGCTAAAGTGGTATTAACGCGCTCTCGCTCACAACTCGTATAAGGGCCACCCTCTATTTGAGGCTTGAGTATTTTTAGTAGTGTTCTATTTTTTTGTATTTTTTCTCTTTTTTAATTATTTCTTTGTCTATCTTGTAATAATAACATTTTTAATTATCTACTCATTATGCTTCTAGTCACAAATCTAGTAAGTAGTGATCTAGAGCTTTTAATTTTCTCCCAATATGAATGTTTTACCTATTCACGATAAGTTAAAGTATAGAATATTTTGACAGGCAAGTTTTCCTGTTATCATCTCCTGTTTTCGTGCGGTTAAAATACACTGTATCTAATATAAGTATAACGTATCAAATACCACACGTCTCCGAGCCAAGACATCGGCACGTGAAAATTGTTTAAAATTCTATCGCTTGTTTACTCCGAAATATGTAGCCATATATCTTGAGCTTTTAGTCGAACGACAGTGGCGTTTCGTTCGACAGAATAGATTACCTATTAAAGTAAAGTATTACTGCTTCTTTTTTTATATGTATCACTTTGTTAGCCTATTATTTATACTGCCTAAATGACGTGGGTGTTGAAGCAATCTTTCTGATGTAAGTGGGTTGTTTTCATGTAGACAAACCTTTCTTTTTCGGGTTCCGTACACGAAGGGCAAAAACAGGACCCTATTCATGAGACTTCGCTGTCCGTCTGTCTGTCTGTCAGTCACGACGGACGCTGTCATCTCAGAAACTGGTAGCAGAGAGCTAACATTTTCTCAGATTATGTATTTCTGTAGCCGCTATAACAACAACTAAAAACAGTAAAACAATAATATAAAAGGGGGGTTCCCGTAGAACAAACGTGATGTTTTTGCTGTTTTTCGGTACGGACCCTCTGTGCGAAAGTTAAAGTCGCAGTTGACCGGTTTTTTCATACCAACTGATTTAAAGTAGACACCGCAGTCTATGGACATTTGCAATACATACCGCTGAACCTCAAAATGTCAAACCTTGACTTGATTTCATTGATTTTGACACTTTGATGACACTTTGAGGTTAGAAACCGCCGCTGAAAAACGCAAGTGCGGCCTCGCGCTAATACGTTACTGCTAAGACTCCTTTTGTAGCACCTCATTTTTCAGGAAAATCCAGGCAGTGACCTCATTCTATAAAGCTCCTTTCAGATTGAAACAAATACGCTCCGATTGCAAAGTATTTGAACACCTTGTGTGCGAGCAATGCGATGATAGAAAGTATAAGTAGGTAACGTAGCGAACAAATCCTCAGAGTACCAACTATTTGTACAGACTATGGAACACGCATTAAGAGGCAAAAATGTTCTATAACTTTTTTTTCTTACCCACAAAAGTTAGCAGTCTACAGTAATCTTCTACCTACACAGTTTTAACAAATATCATTGCCACATCGCCGCCATTGGCCTCATTCTCATTGTATACAACTAAACACAATAAAACTCAATGTTTATAAAACCCAACTTCATTATTTACTTTACCTGTTTTAGCGCTAACAAATCGTTGTACTATCCTACTATACCTCTTTTTAAACTACCCATTTCTGAGTAAATCGCAAAATATCGTAAATCCTAATAGCTACTGTGTCCATGACCGACTTTTCAACTCGGGAATTTCCCAAGTCATCGTTTGTCACGCCGTCCGCGCCACTGTTAATTTTTTTTTAACAATTATGTACGATTACTTCGCGGTTTTTTTTTAACTAGAATGTTTGAGGATGCTTACTTGTCATTAATATGTCAAAATGATAAATAGGGTTTTGTTTGTTGTCATAACAGTGTTCGGTTTGACTCATCGTGGTTAGTATGAGGTTGTGACGACATTCATCACGCATTCGTCATGGAACGGTTCGATCAAGTACCTATACCAACAATTCTTTCAACTTAAGGCGTGTTATGTTCGCAGTTCCGTATTTTTTTCGTCTTTGCAGTGTCATAATAATACCTCTTTTTATCATACACGTCAAGAGGCATATAACTGACTTCGAAGGTATAATAAAAGGTTCTAACATTAAAATACATTAAGAGAAAAGTTCATAAATAAAAATAAAAAGTTGAATGACGTAATTTTAGTACGCGGAAAATAATAATCAAGTTATACTCCAATTTCAAAGTTCACTTATTGTGTACCGCAATTCAAAACGTTGCCTCTGCAACTAAGCTTTCCATGTTTAAAGTAAATATAGGACAAATCCTGTCATATTTTAGGTCGACTTTTTAAATGTTCAGTGAGAATAGTGACTATCTATATACAAGGTATTAGAAAAGAACTATTTCTGAGCCTTTCAGTAAAAATAAGACTTCACAGTGCGGATACCGAGTCTTTTTCGTGGCTGTTACAGCGAATGGAGGAAAAGATTTTGGAATCTCACTTCGCAATCTGCATGTGTTCTACCTAAATAGATATAATATGTGATTTTGGACATTCGCTCAAAGAAAGATAACTATAGCCGAAGGGAAAATTATCCGAAATATAAAGCGATAAATCTAACTAGGATTTACCGTCCTACGAAAGGTTAACGGCAAAGTGAGCCAGTTTTGGCAATAATAGAAAGTCTACTATAAAAGAATTAGATAGCCGATTGCCAATAATCAATCTTGTATAAAATTGATTAATAATAATAGAGTATTGATTTATAATATGAATGTTATCATAAAGTAATCTATTTTAAACCTTACGAATGATATATTTTGAAGTTATAATAAATTCATTTTCACCGTTACTTTCAATCTAACCTAGTTATTTCGTGTGATCGAAATAAAATCTGCTCCTTTCTTCATATTGTCTTGACTGTAATTTAATTAGTTAATTTACCGTCAATGGAACATTCTCGAACAATAGCTATTGAATTTTCTACTCGTATATTCGCATCTTAGCGCTACTAGTATGAAGCAGTCTTGCAACTGTCTGTAAGATTTCTTATACTGCCTGACGTTTTAGGCACATTCTTAAAATATTAAGAACGACTTCAGAATTTACTGTTATGAAAATATTAGCAAAACCGATAATTAATTTTTTTTTATGCTTGAGACTAAATATCAGATAAGTTAAATGTTGCTAATTTAAATTTATCACTAACATAATAAGAAATACGAAGCTTAGAAATGTCCATCGTAATTATGAGAAGGGGTCACCGCGTCAAGGACTCATTCATCAAAATTGGGTTAAGGCTTCCTTCGGAGATTCCGTTATAAATTCTTCACATTTCGAGTACCTTTCCAAGCGAGGGCGATGAATAATGATAATTATTATTATTAAAAATTTGCAATGCCTTTATAATTGCGCCCAGACCATTGATACAGTAGGAATAGAATTGATCTTCATTTTGTTACTATTATGTATTATATTTGATTTTATACCAATCACGTAGGTACCTAATAAATTTTGAAAGAAGCTTAGTAAATTTGTCTAAAATGAAAATCCCATAGCAAAAGCTTATATTTTGTTAATCGTGAAGCGAAGCATGTGTGCCTCTTTTTAAGACGAAATGAATGAACGTGACATTTTAAGTTTATAACATAAAGAAGCAGCTCAAAAAGCCATTTTTATTAAGGGTCGGTTATAGCGCACAAGTAGGCATTTGGCGCTCCCCTCGCCCCGGACGCGAGACACCGCGCGCCGGCAGCGGCAGTGAACTCTCATGCCACAGTATACAGTAGAGTAGAAAGAAACAGCATGCTAACTTTGTTTGACGTAGTAAATGCATCTAATTTTAATATGTGTAGTGATTTATTAGAGTTTCGTAAATAAATGAGTTAATTATATATATTATACTATTATTTTTAAGCTAAAGAGTTTGTTTGTTTGTTTAGTTGTTTGAACTATAGAGTCTAAGAGACTGCTAGTTGAATTTCAAAAGTTCCTTAACAGAATGTCTATTTTCAAAAATAACAAAATATATAACATCACGCTAAGGCGAATGAGAGCTGAGCAGCAACGAAACATTTTTCGAAAACTAGGATATTTCATTTTTTTTGAGAGTTTCCGTTGCGTACGTTTGCTAGATGGTTACAGTTGCGTAAAAAATGAAAATTACATAATAGCTAGTCATAAAAATTTCTAAAGTTTTCTAAAGTCGGTATGCTAAGTATGAATCACGTGATCATTTTGCAATTCAATATGGGCGCCGCGCCATAATCACAAAATTTAATGAGGGGTATCGTTTAAGCTCGGCGCTCGTGGCCCCGCGGACTCAGTGTTCTGTAAACGATCACTGCAGTAAGCAACTTTCACTATGGCCAGTCCATGGATGGGTGACCATCCATGTGATATTTATTTGAGCGTTTCCGTGCTTCGGAAGGCGCGTTAAGTCGTTGGTCCCGGTTGCCAGTAAAATGGCAGTCGTTAAGCTTAATTAAAGGCTTTATTTCAACAGCAGGCAGTCACAACCTGCGCCTGTCCATTTAAACACGGCAATACGGCTCACCACCTATTACGTGGGACAAATTATACAAAGGTAAAATGTGGGCATATAATATGCCTCTGCCTACCCCTTCGGGGATAAAGGCGTGACCATATGTATCGTTTAAGGCGTTTCTTGGTGTGCTGAGTACAAATCACGTGATAATTTCGCAATCCAAAATGGCCACCGCGGTGTAATCACAAAATTTCATGATGGGTATCGTTTAAAGGGGTTTTTGGTATGCTGAGTACGAATTACGGGATAATTTTGCAATCCAATATGGTCGCCTCGTCGTAATCACAAAATTTTATGATGGGTATCGTTTAAGGGGTGTTTCAATTTAATATGGTCGCCGCGCCTAAATCGCAAAATTCCATGATGGGTATCGTTTAAGTGGTTTTTCGGTATGCTGAGTACGAATCACGGGATAATTTTGCAATCCAATATGGCCGCCGCGCCGTAATCGCAAAACTCTATGATGGGTATCGTTTAAGTGGTTTTTTGGTATGCTGAGTACTAATCACGGGATAATTTAGTCAACTCATATAATTTCGTGATGGATATCTTTTAATGGGTTTTTTCGAATGCTGAGTACAAATAACATGATAATTTTGGAATTCAATTTGGCCGCCTAAGCTATTTACAGTAGTAAATTAAAAAGATTTGCTTATTAAATTTAGGCCTAGCAATGCGAAAATACTATGACAACAGGATTTTTGTAAAATTAAGGCCAATGACATTAAATTGGTAGGTACCTAGCATACGAAAGAATCCCTTAATCGGTACCCATCATGGAATTTTGTGATTACGCCGCGGCGGCCATATTGGATTGCAAAATTATCACGTGATTCGTACTCAGCATACCAAAAAACCCCTTAAACGATACCCATCATGAAATTTTGTGATAACGGCGCGGCGGCCATCTTGTATTCGTACTCAGCATACCGAAAAACCGCTTAAACGATACCCATCATGATTTTTTGAGATTACGGCGCGGCGGTCATATTGGATTGCAAAATTAACACGTAATTCGTACTCAGCATACCAAAAAACCGCTTAAACGATACCCATCATGATTTTTTGAGATTACGGCGCGGCGGTCATATTGGATTGCAAAATTAACACGTAATTCGTACTCAGCATACCAAAAAACCCCTTAAACGATACCCATCATGAAATTTTGTGATTACGGCGCGGTGGCCATATTGGATTGCAAAATTATCGCGTGATTCGTACTCAGCATACCAAAAAACCGCTTAAACGATACCCATCATGATTTTTTGAGATTACGGCGCGGCGGTCATATTGGATTGCAAAATTAACACGTAATTCGTACTCAGCATACCAAAAAACCCCTTAAACGATACCCATCATGAAATTTTGTGATAACGACGCGGCGGCCATCTTGTATTGCAAAATTAGTACGTGATTCGTACTCAGCATACCAAAAAACCGCTTAAACGATACCCATCATGATTTTTGAGATTACGGCGCGGCGGTCATATTGGATTGCAAAATTAATACGTAATTCGTACTCAGCATACCAAAAAACCCCTTAAACGATACCCATCATGAAATTTTGTGATTACGGCGTGGCCGCCATGTTGGATTGCGAAATTATCATGTAATTCGTAGACATTTTAATGCATTAGGTAGCTGGTTACCATGTCGTGAAAACACTTAAAAAGTAAAAGATCACCACATTTTTACCATGAGTCGCGTATGTATTTGTAACGGTTAATCTAATTACATTTTGCCCATTACTGATATTTTTATACTGTGGCGCGATTTCAACGTAATTTGGCATAATAATTACGAAATAGTTGCGAAAAAAACTGACACAGGTCCTGTCTCCACAAGCGCCAGGGCGAGACTGATCGGCCGTCAGCGGCGCAATTCTATTGCGTTTGGTAGATATTCGTACATGATAACTATGTAAATAGTTGTTTATAGAAAAACGCTCGGAAAATGTGTATAAAAACTTAATACCTTTAATTGAGTGCAAAAAAAATATATAAAATGTTAATAGTTTAGCCACAGTTTCGAAAAAACTTTTCTGAGAGAGTCAACTTTGGGATTTTTTTCTATCTAGTGAAATTTATTGGATCGTGTAACGGGCTCGGAATATGTTTAGCTTATATCCTTAACTATTATATATATATTTTTCAGATTTAAAAACCCTTTACTTTTTGACTAGGATTGTTTCAAAAAACTCAAAATCTGACCCACGCGGCCTTAAATGACTCACCGTTGAATTTTGACAACCACACTTTAGTTAGCGATAATGGATATAGCGCTGATTAAATCTGTCCCAAAAATACAAATTTATGTACTTACTTACGTATTTACTATGATTATAAAGATACGTTTAACGCAATGTCATCTGTAGATCACACACAGATTAAACACTAAACTAATCACATTACTATCATCAACTCATCTCACCCCACTTCAGAGAAACTCCGAAATCGGCTGGTTATTTTATGATGTTGTTGCAGTGAAAATAAAGAGGAATTAAGGGAGATCCCGAACGTTCGCGGGTCAGGTAGGGCTGGAGTGTAGTACAAACAGACATGTTTGCGCAATTGATTGGGAGATTATAAGACTAGCGAGTGGTTGTGGGGAGAAAAAATATTGGCTGGCTTGAGTTTTATAGTGATTAAATAATATACTAGGTGTTTGTAGATGTATGAGTAGTTTTCCCATTTTTAATAGGCTTTTATAAGTTTTAGATCAATCATATTTAATGGATGCTAATAAATATTGTAAGTAATGTAAAAAGTCCGTCAGTGAATATCGTGAAACATTTTTTATTGTAGAGAACTTAAAAGCTGCTACAGACCCTGCAATGGGGTTTAGATAAGTAATGAATTTTTATTAGATTTAACGGTATATCTACCACCTGTACAATAAATACAACAACTGGTTAATCGTGGGTGTTGTTAACCTCTATCAACTTGTGTAAGGAAAAATACGTGATTATATTGTAATGTAGAAATAACAAAATAATTAAATAGATAAGGATACATAAGGACGGATGAAATATAAATGGATTAACTTGTTTTCATACACATGTTTTGGCACGTAGCGATTCCCAGTTTCCGTTATAGATATAAACTCGTGAAATGTTGTGATATTTTTTTTTAAATCCAGTCGTAAACTTTTGAATATATTTGAAGTAAATCCATGTTTGTTTCAATTTTTGACTCACGTTTTTGTTTTTTAATTGCTTCGTGTTAAATTTATTGGTGTTTTGCATCGTTGTGTCAACAGGGATCAAATTAAAAGTTGATAAAAGACGTTCCTCTCCGAATGTTACTCAGTGCTAAAGCTTTTATGTGTTTTAAAAATACATAATGTGTTTTAAAATACATAAAATGTTATTTGACTCACTCACCTATGAACGACCAGCTGAAACCCTTTAAATGTAGGCATCCACTAGGAACTTTTGTCTCTGGTCCTGGTACCTCACGAACGGCTGAACCTAACTTGAAGGTATTTTGATTCTTTGATAATATATTCCCTCTGTCCGAACAATAGACATAAATCAAAATTAACACCTTGCGTGCCGTACGACCCACCGGTGAGCCTTTCGTATCTTTCCGTTCAGGCCAAGCCCAAATCACGAAATCCGTAATTTTTTTCAACTTAAGATTCTTACCCCTAAGTTTATAAAATGTGATAATTCGTACAGAAAATAAAAATCAATGACTTCTACCGTCTAGTTTACGAGATATAACAAAAGGCTCACGAGTGGGTCGCGTGGCGTCTTACGAACGAAAACGTATTTTCCGTTGGCGGAGGCCGCGGGGTCACAACGCGGCTCACCGCGCACCTCACCGCGCGCCTCACCGCGCGCCTCATCTGTTGTTTCTAGTCAGTATCGCGAGCTATCAGCTCCCGCCCAAAGGTGACAGCAGTACTCCATATGCGGCCGCACTTGCGACTTATAGAGAAGCAGTGTTTGCGCCGCAGTGAAGTACCGCCGCGCCCTGTTGAGCACACCTAGCTTTTTGGACGCCAGCTTAGCCTTGTCCTCCAAATGACTACGGAACTGAACGTCACTGGAGATGTCAACGCCAAGGATCCCTATACTTTTGGAGATGGAAAGAGCTGTGCCCTGAAATTGCGGCGCTGCAGTAATTGGGGTTTGCTTAGCGGTGAAAAAACACGCTTGTGTCTTGGAAGGGTTGAACTGGACAAGATTTTGTCCACCCCAATCGGACACTCTAGTAAGAGTAGCCTCGATTTCAGACACAAGCTGTTCACGATTTTCCTCCACTGTGTCCCGAGAGATACCGGGGCGGCCCGTGTAACAAGTGTCCCCCGTACTGTCGTCCGCATAACAATGAATGCCGTCAATAGACAACATGTCATTGATATGCAGCAGAAACAGAGTAGGGGACAACACTGAGCCTTGCGGTACTCCAGCGTTTATAGCCATGCAGTCTGAACAGCTGCCGTCAACGACGGCCCTGATGCTTCTACCGGCCAAGAAGCTGGACACCCATCCGCATAATCTCTCGGGTAGTCCATATGAGGGCAGTTTCGTAAGAAGACCACGGTGCCAGACCCGGTCAAAGGCTTTAGAGATGTTGAGGCTCACAGCTAGAGCCTCACCCTTACTCTCGATAGCCGCCGCCCATCGGTGTGTTAGGTACACAAGAAGATCGCCCGTCGAGCGGCCGTGACGGAAACCGTACTGCCGGTCGCTGAGCAGGTCGTGTTCCTCAAGGTACCCCGGGAGCTGTGTATTAATTACACGCTCCATCACCTTGGATAAAAGGGAGGTGACGGCTATACGCCTGTAATTGGCCGGGTCGGTTCTGTCACCCTTTTTGGGTACAGGATGTACATACGCGATCTTCCACGACGCCGGGACTTGTTGCATAGAATAGGAAAGTGTGAAAAGACGTGTAAGTACCGGACACAACTCTGGACCACAATGCTTAAGTACCACCGCGGGAATGCCGTCTGGCCCACTCGACCTATGAACGTCCAGGGATTGAAGCTCCCGCCGGACATTTCGCTGTGTAAATTTAACTTCCGTCATGGAAGTGCCACAACTCGGAATGCCCGGCGGTAAAGCACCCCCGTCGCTCATGGTCGAGTTAGAGGCAAAGAGATTACCCAAAAGGTCGGCTTTCTCCTTGGCACTCTGGGCCAAACTACCGTCGGGTTTAAGCAAGGGTGGTAATCCTGACCGACAGAAGTTTCCCTCGGCAGCTTTGGCAAGCGACCAAAATTCACGACTTCCTGAAGGGTAGCCTGCTAGCCGTTCGCCAATTCTGCCGACGAAATCGAACTTGGCCTTGACAATTGCTCTTTTACTGGACCTCGAGGCGGCGTTTAATTTGCGTTTCACCTCAGAGATGTTTGGATCTGAATTTGCACGAGCCGTGGTCCAAGCTCTGTAGGCAGATTCTTTCTGCATTAGAGCTTCTCTGCAGAGCCGATTGAACCACGGTCGCTTTTTTGCACCTACAGGGATCCATCGGTTGGGAATGTAGCATTCCATACCCTCCAAGATCCCCTCAGCGACTGCTACAGCACAAGAATCCAGATCCTCTGAGGCAAAACAAAGCCGCCACCACGGGTACGACGCATAGAACTCTCGCAGTCCATCCCAGTCTGCTGACTTGTAGTGCCACACATGTCGCCACTCCTTGGGCCGAGGTGGTATATGTATATATATATATATATATATATATATATATATATATATATAATATTATGTATTATGAGATATATATATATATATATATATATATATATATATATATATATATATATATATATATATATATATATAAAGAGGTAGATACATAGAAAGAGGTATTATTTTTAAGTTCCTTTTAATTTTAATGATATGAATAGAAGACTAGTTAATGTGATATTGAAAAAAGCTGCAAATGTGATTAAAAGTAATTAGATACCTACTTTGTGACATAATTTAAAGTGGTATTCTTATTTGGCGGTAAAGAGCAAAAATAAATGTTCTAGAATTTAAATAAATGTTTCATTTTTATGGTTGTATTTTATTATAATAATATTATATAAGTAATACGTGAAACTAAAATATTCCCTGTTACGATAAGAACAACACTGGTGTCATTACAATAACCTTCATAAAACAAAAAAAATCTAATGGATTTGAAAACCACGCTATCGGTTAAACTACGGGGCCTTGCGGCTCACGTCCATAAAGGTTTTGTTCGATATCTGTAGGATTCGGCCTGTAGGAAGCATTTTCGCTAAACCAGTCATTAGGCTCACGGGTGACCCGCGCGGCGTGAATGTAACAGTGAGAGAAGGCTCACCGGTGGGCCCTGTGGCGCAAATGGAAAGACTCAATTTTTCACGCGGCACGTAAGGTGTTAAATCGGAGCTTACCTAAACCATTAAAATAATCGTAACAAAAAAAAGACTTAATAAACTTGAGGTGAAAAATAATTAATGTTGGCTGAACTTTCGTGAATACATAATTGAGTGTTATTTAGGATAAGAAAAGCGCATTTGTATGTTAATGCCTAAATAGCAATTAAATACATACATTTATAATTAAAAAAACGTGGCGCCGAAGTTTGGTCAGGGTCCCAGGGTCTTTCAAGAGTATATCAGATTCCATGGCGATACTCAGTCGTGAGAATACAGTGTTTTAAGTGAACTGGCTTGGAAGACGAAGAACTTTGTCATTTTTTGATACGTTTACAAGACATTAAGAATTTTACCTATGATATTTTCATCACTGATGTCCAAATACCTAGCAAACTTTATCCAAGGTCAAAAAATATTCCAAACAATTCTTTTTTTTCTCTTCATCACAATAAATCAAATAAAAGCGCCTTGTCAGAGGTCTCGGACCTCAATAAACTGTTTGATATGCAATGTGTGTGGCCAGTGTGGGCACATTTAATCCCGTGTTGCCCTCCCTATCTTATCTCTATGCCTATGTACATATCCTCGGGCCCTAAGACCGTTCTTATCATCTATTAAGTTGTTGTATATCTCGAGAGAAAGAATATTTTTGTAAAAGGCTTTCCTTTTAAGTGGGTGTTTGGTTTTGAAAGTAATGGCGCAATTTGAGTCTGTTTTCATATCAAGCGTTCGAATTTATGTGACCTAAAGTTAGGTTGGTGCTTCATTTCGTATGTAAATAGTTATTCTGCTGTCGTCGTGATAGTAAGTTATACTTAATAACAGTTTTGAAGTCCAATTTATTACTTTCTATAGAGTATATAGGCAAAGTTTTACTAGGACAGATTTCGTTCGATGTACGTAACATTATAATATTATCATTAGTTTCATTAGTATTTACTTTTCGACTAGATGGCGCTATAATTAAAAAATCCAAATTTATTCATACAAAAATTCCATCTCATTGACAAATTTAGGGTAATGGAATTGAGACCACCTACAGATTACAAAATCGAGCGATGAATCACACTCCAAGTATTTCTCTAGTCTAAGGAGAGCTTTTTGAAATGAGATAATTTGAATTTCATTTTGCATGGTCACCCGACTCTGCGCAAAGTACGATTTTCAAACCGCAGTCTCATCGCGAAGTCATTTTTACAATTGCAAAATTTTATTCTAGTAATTTTATCTCAATGATCGTTATTTTTGGTATGATGATTTTTTTTAAATGTAGCTTTAATAAAAGCGATGAGGTTAGGCTCGTGATAAATAGTTTTTGATAAATCTAAATGCCAAAGAGTATATTGTAGCCTTTTTTTATAATTATCTATAACTAGCGAACGTCACGCGGTTTCACCCGCGTAGTTCCCGTTCCCGTGGGAATACGGGAATTAAATATAGCCTATGTTCACCGCAAAGAGTGTAGCTTCCCAACAGTGAAAGAATTATTTAAATCGGTCCAGTAGTTCCGGTGCCTATTCGTTACAAACAAACAAACAAAAAAAACAAATCTTTCCTCTTTATAATATTAGTATAGATATAATTATTGTGTGACTATAAACAGCTCCATCTAGAACAAATTAAACTAATATTAGCTTCTTCTATGAAATTAAAGAAGCAACTGATAAAGTATACTTGACCTGATTTCCTCTAATTCTACTTTAAATATTGAAGCGCTTCTATAATAATCAAGATTCTGCAGTCAAAGTACATAATCCTAGAATATTCTATTCCTATAAAATATTAGCTGATCAAAACCCGCTGTGTGCTTTGAATTATAATACCGCTTTTTGTGGCGAAAACTAGGTCAACTTATAATCATAGTGTTTGAAAGAATTTTAATCCAGCTACGACATGGGATTTGTGTGAAATGAGTTCTGGAGCTCAGCAATTTTGTAGATCCATAGACTTTATAGCTAAGATACCTTTTGTATGCATTCTCTATGGATGTTTCCGATATTTCATTCTAGGCCGAGGCCGCACTTGCGGTTATCGCGGCGGTTTCTAACCTCAAAATGTCAAAACATTGACTTGATTTCATTGATTTTGACATTTTGAGGCTAACCTCACAATGTCAAAATCAATGAAACCGCCGCGGAAAAACGCAGATGCGGCCTCGCACTTAGTTGTTTCCATAGCCTTAGGCCGCATTTACGGTTGCGCTTCTAACCTCAAAATGTCAAATTCTATCCTCTAAATGTCAAAACCAATGAAATCAAGTCAATGATTTGACATTTTGAGGTTAGAGACCGCCGCGGTAACCGCAAATGCGGCCTCACGCTGTAGCCTTAACCTGAGGCCGTATTTGCGGTTGCGGTTTCTAACCTCAAAATGTCAAAAACCAATGAAACCGAGACAATGGTTAAATTGCTTTTGTCATTTTCAGACTACTGTTTCCTCACCTCAAAATTTCAAAATCAATGAAACCATGGTTGTTTTTATTGGTTTTTGACATTTTGACACTGCCAACCGCAGTGCGGCCTTAGCATAATGTGAATTGGTAAACGCTGCGTGGACCAGATAACTCTTCAGTTCTGCAAACGCAGACCGGGTTAAGCATTTTACGCTGCGGTCGGTCTGAGGTGGTGGGAAGGTCACCTTTTGTGACATTCTATGTATTATATAAACGTTTGACAAAACAGCCTGCCACTGTTCGCTTCAGGGTCGGCAGCTCGGCAGCGCGAGTGTAGGTCTGGTGTGGAAAACATCCATAGGCTAGTTTGCGACTGTAGTATCAAAAAATTGACAAAAAATCGGTTGTCTGTAAAGTCGGTTTACTGACGATGGTTGAACGTGACAACGTCATAAGAAAATAAAAATAAAAAAAAAAAAAAGTAAAAGTAAAAAAATAAAAATAAAATCAAATAAAAATAACATTACAAAACAAAAAGAAATATAAAAACACATCAATTGATTATAGTGCCATCTGTTGAAAACATTACTAAAATAAATGGAACGCCTCAGAGCGAGGTAACGACGTATTGCGTCATCTTTTTTCGTTCGTGCAGCCGGCTCCATCGAATTATGAGACGTTAATCACGTCAAAAATGTTATACCACAGAAAAAACTCAATTGATGCCGTGTGATCATTGTAATCTATACTAATATTATACAGAGGAAAGATTTGTTTTTTTGTTTGTTTGTTTGTTTGTTTGTTTGTAACGAATAGGCTCCGGAACTACTGGACCGATTTGAAAAATTCTTTCACTGTTGGAAAGCTAGACTCTTTGCGGTGAAGATAGGCTATATTTTATTCCCGTATTCCCACGGGAACGGGAACTACGCGGGTGAAACCGCGTGACTTCCGCTAGTAAATTATAATATCACTCAAATCAATTACCTACTCAAGTCGGCGCACGCTCCTACGTCGGAAACTACGATGATGAATCAATTATCTTCAAGTAAAGCAGCTATCTAGATCTGTTTATCGTTAAGGGACATCTTAAAGGAATTATCCTTGATTTTAGGATCGAAAGCTTAGGGAATTGAAGCTCGTAACTTTGAAAATCCTCTTGTTTAACATCCTACTCAAATATTTATGAGCAGGCCTTTACTCGTAACTTGGAAAAGATCAGAAAAAAACCTTTTTTCAATAGTGACGTTTGTTAAAACTTTTTTTTTTGTTGGTTTACAGGTAAACTATGATTACTGTTACTGGCAGCTGAGAATGGGTCATCAGGTAACTTGAAGATGGAGACCCTAATCTCCATGATATAAAGTAATAACGCTTTGCTGCTTCGTATTAGGATGAGTATGTATTACATACTCATCCTAATATGAAGCAGCAAAACTATGTAATAATGTAATACGAGTATACTTTCAAGCGTTTTGCGAGACATTTAATAAAATACTACTTCTTAGAGGTTTATACCTATTAGCAACAAAACAGGAGGTCGATTGCCCCCTTCCCCTTAGAGACCGAAGACCAAAATTGCTGCTCAAGGTGCTGGATCCTGTGTTGCGGCGTAAATTGGAAGACAACTACGTCCAGTAGTGGACTGCCATAGGCTGATTCGAATGATTTTATTGATGAGCACTATTAGCAGTCATATTTTTGGTCCCACCTGGACGTGAGTACCCCAGCAAATTTACGAACTCATTCAGTACTTTCGCAAATCTCCAACTCATTTCATGTTATTACGTGCTACAGATTTAGCAATGATTGTGTCGGTCTCAGCTGCCAAATATAATTCTATTAAAAATCTAGACCCAGTCGTTTTAGCCGATGACGAAATTGCTCGTTTGAATTTGCGGGGTTTTTCTTGAAGTAGATCTATGCCCAGCATTGGACACGAATCTGTAGAGGAATCTATTTTTAGGGTTTATAAATGGCAATATGTCTATTGCTCTATTTCGGAGTCGATATAGGTTTACCCCACTGAATCAAACTGTGAAATGGGCTTGTAGAACTTGAACCTTCGTGATTGTGGGGTGGACACAATATGTATGCAGTACTATACTAATATTATTAAGAGGAAAGATTTGTTTTTTTTTTGTTTGTAAAGAATAGGCTCCGGCAATACTGGACCGATTTGAAAAATTCTTTCACTGTTGGGAAGCTACACTCTTTGCGGTGAACATAGACTATATTTTATTCCCGTATTCCCACGGGAACGGGACCTACGCGGGTGAAACTGCGTGACGTCCGCCAGTTGTGTCCGCCGTGGGGATACGAGTTCCCACGTCATAGGGAAGGTATGTCTAGGCATACTCTATAATGTATGCCGACTCAAGGAATTCTTCGAGCCTGTTCTTCCGCTTCTTCGGCGGTGGTCTTCGGGGTTATGTCTCTTCTTGAGATATTAGGTGTTCGAGAAACTTCCACAGAACGTTGTGGTTTTGAGCCTGCTTCGGTAAGAACAGCGAGCAGCCCACCCGCCGTCCTAGGCCTCCCAAGAATGTAACCGTTCTTTATTTATGAATAGATGTCACTAAAAGAACATTACGCATTACATTTACTCTAAAAGCCGTAATTAACGCCGTGACACCACACACGTTAGGTGTGAATATAAATTTTATAACAATCACTGTAATGTGTCTATTACTGCGCAAGAGTTCACACGAGAGCCGAATTAAAAACGCATCAGAAACATATTACACTAACGCTACCACCCGCGCGGTATGCCTTTATTATAATTTATCACACGAATATACACCTTATGCCATTAATAATAAGTACTTCAGGATTAAACGGGAATAAAATTAATATGCAATCAATTTTTAACTCTGGGTTTCAGGTAATACGTTCCAATTTCGTATGTAACGGTTCCCCGGAAACGTAGGGACACCAAGCCTCTTAGAACTGGTTTTGTGTTTTTTTTTCGAAGTTCAAAAGTGGAATTAAGGTTGTAGCGACACGTCCATTCCGGGAAGGTCCATGGACTGATTAAAATGAACAGTTGGGAATTTTTGTTTTTGTTTCGGCGATTGTACCGGTTATTGAGGAGTATGGAAGCCTGGAATTAAAACTGTTTGGTTTTCTTTTTTTAATTCTACTTTTCATATTGGGCTATTTGCTGGTTAACAGTTATTGGAAGATTGAGATACGCAGTAGGTACCTAATTTTAATGGAAATCTATCGTTCTTCCGTGTAAAAGAGTAGAACTAGTCTGTCATTCTGTGTTTCATATAAATAAACAATTAAGAGTACCAAAATAGATCTATCAACAGACTCAAATTCAGTTTTATAAACTTTCATTTAGTGGAACACAAACTTAATGGTACAACAGGTACTGTCTGAATACCAAGATAGTTACGAAGGTATTTTACACAGGAACGTAATTCCCACGAGAATAACAATAAGCCACAATACTAAACATATCACGAAAGAAACGATATTATTTTCTTCATTGGAAGAACACGTGCTGGCCAGAAGTGGAAACAACCTCTTTGTCCGCACGTAAAGACTTTCTGAAGACACACATTTTTATAATTTATTTCCAGCTTAGTGCGAGGCCGCATTTGCGTTTTTCCGCGGCGGTTTCTAACCTCAAAATGTCATCAAACTGTCTAAATCAATGAAATCAAGTCAATGTTTTGACATTTTGAGGTTAGAAACCGCCGCGATAACCGCAAGTGCGGCCTCGCCCTTAAACATTCCAAAATTTTGAAGCTGAAATAAGAAAGAGATCTCTCTTGAGGCTGTCAAATTCAAACCATTCACCTGTTTTTTCCGTCCATTTAAAAAAAGTTAGCACATCGACTATAATCCTTTTTTTTTTTTTACTAATTCAACGAAGACTAATGCTTTTCGCCCATGTGTACCTTTCATTGTTAACTCGTGTTCTCCCAAAGTCTCATGGCTTAAATTGAAGTGTAGGGTGTCAATAAATCCATAATATGCAAACTTTTTATCACAATATAATTATTTTGTTACATTTTTACATAGCGCCATCTAGTCCAAATTTAAGTTAGCTGGTGAATTTTTTACAAATTTTTAATTTCAATAAAACGCTTTAATCCAAAAAAATAATTTGCGTTACACACAAAGATATTTTTTCTAGAATAGAACCTATAACCTCTGGTTGTGTAGTCAGGTTCTCTACCCGCTAAAGTAAAAGGTCAGTCGTTATAATATCAGTAAAAACCAATATGGCGGAAAACTCTCAATACAGTTTAGCTTTAGTTAACCAGTGTCGTGTTAGATTTCCATTTTAATTTACCGTCAGCTTGTTTTATAGTTCAGTATTTAAATTAATTTACTTGTCTGTTCTACAGCTGGACCTATTTCGTTAGCTCTTTTTTGTTCAAAAATGTACCTACATCGGACCACCTCTAAAACATACCTGCATTTATAACGGACCACCTTTGTAACATGGCTTCCGTAATATCAAAGGTGGTCCCAATAAATTTTGGAATTAAATCACTTCGCAGTAGGTAGGTATCCTGTTGCAATGTTTCAGTTCGTTCTCATTATTGATATTTGATAACTAATATTATTAATGCAAAAGCGTTTGCTTATCCTTAAAATGAATGATGAATTTTTATTTGGGCGTAGCCTGCTGTTGTGTTATACGCCAGTATTACTGTAATTTCTTCATAATTATGTTCTGCGATAATGATATCATTCTAACTATAAATCAAATCAATCTCAGAATCCACTGGCAAATTTTGGACTGTATTTCCAATTGTAAAGGTCATTTATTAGTCCCACTATACCACGGCTGGCCTATCGGGTTGGAACATGTTTTCGTCATCAGCAGGTGCACTTGCAGATGAGACAGGCTTGAGCAACAGAGATCACAGTAGGACTCCATTGGACCCTTTTAACTCTCACCATTCTAAGTATTAACTTGTCAGAGGTCAACTATTTAGAAAGGTAACAGGTATACCTATTACCATACGAATCAAGACACTCACCTGTTCACTAACAAGGTTTCACACGTTCAAAACTTTGAAGACAAAGCCAGCACTATCTACATTCCCATACACTATACCATCGACCTCATAAAATTATAAATTCGACACATCACATGAAAAAACGGACCTCCTTATCATGCACAGATTATAAAAATGTTCCATTATAATCTGTAACGAATTGTAGACAGTTATATACCAGTAGTTGTCCAATTTCATACAGTTTCTTCCTTTTGATATATTTATGGTTGGTTGTTTGGTTTGCTAATCAGCCTCAATCAATCTTTACTTTAATGTCTTCAAAGCCTGGACTTTCAAAACATGGAAGTCCCCTTCGACTTATTTTTTTTTTCACTACTAAGGTCTATTTTTTTTCAAGCCATCCATAATCCCTTAAACTTTTGTTTGTGAACCAAGAAATCAATGTATTGACCTTATTTTAGTCTAGCGCCTTGTACGCGACTATTAATCTCGAAAAAACGATTAATTCCCACGGGAACTAACTTTTGTAAAAAAAAAACAAATCCATGTAAACAAACACAGACTAAATATATCAGACATTCTTCAATAAACTAGACTGACTAACCTGTAAGCAAACTGAACTCCAACTATTCTATTTGGAACTGACGACTAGTTTACCGGGAATTATGCTTAGTTATAAACTGCCTTAACATAAAGTACTTGTGTGTACAACGATGAAGTGTTCTAACCAAATATTTGTTTTTCGTAAACGAACAAGTTTGATGGTCCGGGGCCGGGACACTCCGGCAAGTTCGCTCATCGCGAAGTCCCGAGTTCTCCTTTGTGATACGGTGACCATAAGAAAGCAAGTATTGTAGAGATATTTCCATCACTTTTATCCTTAGTTTCGTTTATTTGCCGTGGTTATGCGTTTAGTAATAACTAAATATCTCACGGTGATATTATTTTATATTTATTGGTGATCAGTTCTTTCCAATCAATTAAAATATTTTAGTATTTAAAAATATCCATCTCACTAGTGCCTATTCATAATGATCATTATAATTTATTGTAAAATACCTATAATTGTTTAATTCGGTACAAAGCCCTTTTGTCTCAGTACTCGAGTACATAATTTAAAACTGGGTGACACAAAACCTGATGCAAAAGTGCCCTTCTTGGCACAGAATAGTCAAACGACAGTCTCTTCAAAATAGAAAAAAATACCACGATCAAACGAACGAATATTTTAGTTTTTTGGAAAATACTAAAATATTCTAGTACCTAGTGCAGATTAATCGAAACTTTCCGTTTGAGCTTTCCGAGAACTTCGACACTCGATGCATTTTATTTTATTATTGAACCTTTCAACAACTATAAGTCCTCGATAAATGCTCAATCCTGGGTTTGTTTGGTATAAAGGTGAACGTACTGTACTTTCATAATCGGAAATAATTAAGTACGGGGACAGGATAAAAACGATAGGCACTTTAATAGATATTGAATAAATTGAAGAAAAAATATGCCTGTTTATGCTTCAAACATAAAAGGTCGATGTTTTTCTTCAAATTATGTTGTAATATAATATAATTTGACCTCAGTGCAAATTAACTTGACAGGTGTGGGTTTTTATTAGGTGGGTACATCGGTATATTCTTAAATCTTTACCTGTCTAGTCGTATTTAGTTGGTCTTATTTTTTCTACATTTGTCACTTTTGTTTAACTATACTTAATGGTATAGAATCGTTCTCAGTACAACAAAGATCATAACAACACAAAAAGCAGTACAAAAACTGATGTAATATAATCGAGTTGTGTTATATCTTGTACTGTTCAGTGAGGATTTAGTGTGTGTGTATGTATGATGGGCCCTGCCAAGATCTTCGGAAAACGGACCAGCCTCACTTGTAAGTGGTGCATCATCTGAATAATGGACGATGTCTGTCTGCCGATGTCGCTTGGCCAGCGTGGTATAAAAAGCTAGTCACCCTCTTAATATGGCGAAAATTGAGAGAGGTTACGGCCATTGCTAGATGTACATTTGGCAATGGGCTCGGATATGCTAAATTGATTGATCACAGTTCAGAAAAAAAAGTATTTTGAAAGTCTTTATGTATTCCGCCAGATTTTATTAAGCAATCGAAAAAGTTAATATAATTAGTTGGTATTGTTAAAAGAAGTGAAATAATTGGTTTCAAAATAAAACCATATAATACAAATTCAACTCTAACGGGTACTTATTATGTTTTAATAGATATTTTATGTCAGACAATATAATATTCTATGATGCAAAACTTAATTAACTTCGGTCACATTACTGTTAGATGAACTATTCAAAGTTCAATACCGCTTTTTATTTTGGTTGCCACTATAATTTAACACGTTAGATGTACTTTAATGGCGGATGAAAATGATTTAGTCTTATGCAGATAAGTTACAGTACACAGGTAGATGCTTCACGTCTTAGCATCATTTTAGCTTCACGCTATTGGTTTTTGCAAAAATCGTAATAGACTTTGTACAATGACATTTTGTAGTTTCGTTTTCTGTGAGTAAATGTCATTTTTAATGGGAAAAAAAAGGGTAACGCTTTGGTTGCCTATCATAGGAGAATCAACTACATATAACCATTATAGATAAATAAAGAACAATATAACATATTTTAAAAGGCCAAGTGCAAAAAAATGTCGTCAGTTAAACAAAACTAGCCATAAGTTTGGAGAATGTCTCAGAAACAAAATATCCCACAGTCACCCTAGTGTCCAGATCTACACGGCACAGACTTTGAATTTATACGACCTACTTTACCCGACTTTACTTTGTATTGTCGCCGATGTCTTCAGGATTGTAAGGAGTTATTCTCATCATTATTTCTTGTTTTATGGCCACCGTGTTATAGATTGCGACGCGTCTGAAACTTTGTAGACTCGTTCTAAGATTTAGTAGCGAATCGTATGAATTTTGAATGTGCGTACATATTTTAGCTCTCATAAATGTAGTAATAAAGTAAATCGAGACTGGTTCGCATTTTATAGTATAGTAATAAACTTTATTAACTAGAATAACTCTATTCTTGAACATTTGGTATACAATGAGTTGGTACTTTTGTCCTTGAAAGTAGTCACGAATAGCTTCTATTTTTGTACTTAAGTTGTTTTACGTGGGAAACTTGAATGGTTTTTAAGTTTAATATGTTTTCCTGTATTCCGTGTAAGAAATAAAGAAATAGGTATTTTACTTTTGACTATTTTAACATACCTACTGTTATGTAACACTCTTTTTTCTACTATGCCAGATACTTCTCCAGATACCCCTTTATTTTCCGCGGAGCCTGGACTAATGCTCTCCAAACTCTACATGAAAAAAATACAGTGATGGCACCTCTGAAAAAATGGGATCGTTGCTGTGTGTGGAAACCTCAGTGCTAGGTGTAGTGTTTAGCGGGTAGCCATTGACACGTCGTATTTAGTCTTAGTAACTTTGATTGATAGCTAAAAGTACTTAGTAATGAATATTTGTGGACATTCTCACACAACATCATCTAGCCCAAATTAAGGTAATATAAGCTTGTGCTATGGGATCTAGACGACTGATAATACTTAAATATTTCTAAATAGATACATATTACACATACAAAACACCCAAACTCCGAAACAAACATTTGTGGTTCACACAAATATTTGGACCGACCCGGGAATCAAACCTAGGACCTCAGCGTGGCAGGCGTACACTACCGAATGTGCTAACGAGGCAGTAATATAATCTCAATCCCAATTTTGATTAGATATGAAAATATGGTTATTTCATATCAAACAGCTGGTGAAGGTTACTACAATTTTGACCTATTATCGAAGTACAGTTAAGTTAATTAATTATGATTGTTATGCCTCTTTACACTTACGCAAGCTGGTCAAGGAATTCTAAGTATTCAAAGTATAGGGCAGTAATTAACGTTGATTAAAAAGAATTATCTGTTAGTATCAAGATGGAAATAAAATAAAAATAAATTTTTGTAACACCAACTTTTGTATTTGTAATTTTCTATAACATAATACAATTTCTATAACATAAACTCCGAAACGAACATTTGTGGACACACAAATGTTTGGACCGACCCGAGATCGGAACCCAAACGCGGCTGGCGATTACACTACCGACTGCGCCACCGAGGTAGTCAACTTTGACACCACTATGCGAATATGATAATAATAAATCCATTATTCTAAGTATAATTTATTATCGTATGTATGTGTGTTTAGTATTACCATAATACGCTAAAAGACTGTCCCCTTATAATGCGTTTGGACATTAGCATACACCGAAATGCGTTATTATAAGATACAGCGGGATAATTGTGTTTTGGGGTTCCGTGGAACTTAGCAAAATCGTGTGCTGCATGTAGAAATAATATCGCAGATACTTTTTCTTTTCTTGGAGGTGTGATATTTACAGATTATTATAATTAAATATTACGCGTACACGGGATATGTTGCGACCAGCAATTAATTATTTTATTGTGTCACAGGCTCAATATTAGAAATCCATCTATTTTAAAAATTATTACATTATGAAATCAGAAAAGAAAAAGATAATGGTGTAAATTCATGAATCTTTTTGTAGCTTTATCTAGAAATACTTTCAGTTTGGAATCTCATGCAGTGTAATCCTATGTAAAATTACTCGAAATGTATTGACTGGCTCATATATAAGGACCATTCTCCGCATTAGTATTTATGAAGGAGATACCGAAAGGAGAATTAACTGGTCCCTTTCCAATACAACTCGGCAAGTGTCTATCTGTATATATGTATACTGATCACTTTTATATTTAATAGAATAATGCTGTCTTTTAAAATTCATGAAGTTGTACGGAACCCTTCATAATACGTTACGGTTTTGGCCGTAATATTATAAATTTACGGAAAAGGCCACATAACCGTGTTTGTTTTTTTTAAATCGGTGGGTAACGTAAACTTTTTAATTTTTTATGCGCTGGGAATTATGAGCATTCAGTGCTTTTAGGTGAAATGTTTTATTACTTAATTTAAAAATAACTTGATGTACCTACTGTAGTATAGTACCTCTGTATTATATTTTGGTAGTACTTAAAGGGCCACTGTCCAGCTTTTCTGAATTGAATAGTAGTCCTTTTTTGTAACGTGAGGATAATTCTACATGGATGCTATGCCGGACTCCTACCGACTAAAAACCACACGTATCCTACCTAACAGCCTACAGTTGGGAGTCCCGGGTAAGCCCTCGGAAGGATGACCCCAAGACTCCCGACAGACTTACGGCTACCACTGCGGCCTCACCTAGAGGGCTAATAGTAGCCCTGAATTTTTTTTTTTTCTTAATTTTGTTTGTTTTACTTAATTTTTTTATTACGAATTTCTTAAAGCCAAATCTTTATTTTTCTATACTTAAATATTTATTCGAAGCTTTTAAGCCAGGCTTTTATTATGTTTATCTCCTATAGTCAACTCGCTGTAGCATCGTGCGTATGACAGTTGTCGTTCGCGTTTCGTTTAAGATATTCAAGGTCAAAATTCTTGTCAGCTAAGTTTTGGTCGAGTATAGTTTTGATCCGAAATCGAGACTTGTCAGCGTAAAGTGGTGAATTTACAGAAACTTCTGTGCAGTTTGTAAAGTAGCAAGAATATTGTAATTGTACTACTTTTACACCTCGTCTGAGAATCGCCCATTTATGTACAAAAACTACGAATTAAGCTTTAGCTTCAGAAACAAAAACCTAGGACAAAGTTCTCCATTCTTCAAGTTCCCGCCATTCTTTGATTTCGCGCCTAAACTTTTTACTCAAATCAGATAGAACTAAAATGTCGTATTTACAAACAAATATCGAGCGGCCCTCTTAACATTTTTAAGCCCGATCACAGAATCAACATTTCAAACTTTTATCACATTCAGAAAACGTGAGGCAAAGACAACACTGACAAACTTCCAAGAAATTTGACATCTTTTTTTTAAATTATCGACGAATATTCTTGAGCTAAAGCAACAGATAAGTAAGTGCTTGTCCAATAGCATTTGCATACATTTGACAGTGACTTATAAATGTAGATCAACGACTGATAATGGTCAAATATATGTTTATTGAATAATGCCATTATTGAATACAAATTACTCATTAATTCATGACCATTTTAGTACAACCTAATGGAGTCCGTTTTTTTAAATAGGTAGGTACAGTTTAATTAAAGCTTAATAAAATTGTACTTAGTTTTTATTCATACGATATTTTTAACTTAACATTAAGTACCTAGGTATTCGCCTACCTTAGTTCATGAGGAAATAATAACCATAAGTTTAATTGCTCTGGTTTTTTTTATTTGAAGGTAGTATTAAAGCAACCTTAGATACTGGAACCCAAAAAAAATCTTTGGGTTCAAGGTAAACTCATTTCCCGCTAGTGGTGCACCTGCTGATATTTGAACATGGTGTCCTTTGAGGGTTTGGTAGGTCAGGCAGGAGATTTCCTCAACAAAGTCTACAAAAAGGCCTGCAAAAATACCCAATCATGGGAGGGTTTGGCAGCATCTCAAGAGGAATCATCTATTACGAAGCAAAATTAAATCTACAGAACATTCCACGTTCCACCGCTAGTTTTGAAACTTAAAGCTCTAAATAAATAGGTATAATAATATATTAACTTAAATTACATAAACAAAGTTCCCATCTACCTGTAATGATTCCGAAAAAAAAAACAATCGGAACTCCAAAAACAACCTGTGTAATCTAAGATAGTAGAAAAAAAAACAAAAGCAAGATAGCGAAGAAAGATTTAAATTAATTAAGAACAAAAACTTTTTAAATTCGCATTTTAAACTGGCTCTGAATACAAAGGTAAGCTCAGGGTTTGACATTGTAACATTGCAGTAGACGCCGAAGTTGTATACTGAAAGAAAACAAAATGTTCTTTGATAGGCAATCTGTTTTAGTATGTTTATGGATAAAGATTTGACCTTTAAAACAGATAGGTACTTTTATGTATTAAATAATAGCAAAGATATTATATTAGTATTACATACAGATCAGCAACTCTCTGTCGCGCCGCAGCTGTCAGTAGAGTTGACGTACGCGTTGACGGACAATTTGCTTACATTTTATTGATCACACGCACACATTCAAGCTGGAGTTTCCGCCCTGTGCTAATAGGCAAGAAGTGCTAATTCTGAACGAACTCTGCATTAAGCAACATCAAAGGTCCTGATAGCCACAGTATGTTCCTGTCCGTTTTAATACAGCAATATGGTGTACTAGAGTGCAAACGTGACTGAATTGAAAATGGCCAATGAGCTAATGTAACCATTTTCGATGAGGTAGGTCATAAGCATGGCTGCACAGTGCACACCTTAGTAGTAAAAGAAAAAAAAGCTACGCTCTACAAAACTTGGCGCCACACAAAATGTAAAGATAGATGTTCCTGAAAACCTAGCTTCTGAAAGTGTAGCTATAAATCCTTAAAGCAAAAGAACATTTTAAGCTTAACTTAGCTGAATTTTATTTTAAACTTGTTCTGAGACCAAGTTTCTTTACAATAGAACCGCTTTCTACAGGTATAGATTCACACTCACACACAAGAAACATTTATTTTCAGCTTTTCAGCACATGAATCGTACCTACGTACCTAATCTAAGACAACCTTGTGTGTGTGTGTGTGTGTGTGTGTGTGTGTGTGTGTGTGTGTGTGTGTGTGTGTGTGTGTGTGTAAACCTATGTCCACTGGTAAACGTAGTCCCTATTAAAGGAGAGAACCCAGTTTATCAGTGGTACTGATATACAATCATTTGAGTGATTTATCGACATACGAGAGCTGTGTCAGATGTTTAGGTTTTATTGCATAAAAAACCTCCCAGGTCTCAAAAAGCTGTTAGTGCCAGAGCTTAGACTGGCAAACAGTAGGTACCTACCATTTGCGTACTGTCAGTCAAAACTCTCTAAAGGACCCTTCTGGTCAAACGTTATCAATAAGCATACACGATATCGCCAGCAAACTCGCTCTTTTCTTCACCTTTACAATTCATTTAAAAATCACGCCGAAATTCATGGCGCCATCTATATTTTACTCAATTTTATACCTCATAAAACATTATCGTCATTTGCCAAAATATAACATTAAGGCCCCGATACATTATAGCGGTATATAATTAAAAAAGATGGCTGCCAACCGCTGTAAGGGTCCGCTCACAATAAAAACCGCTCATAAACCGGCCTCGTAACATCGGTAGTCAATAAGAATTGATATTAACGTCTAACGGGTCCTTATCGTGATTGAATTTCAATTTACGACCGCCTATCGTCACACGTTTTAAATAAGGTTGTATTTTTTTTATGTATTTTATTTTAACCGACTTGATTCTGGACCTTATCGAAGAAAAGACATGATCGTTAAAACAAAATCACGATATTTCATAGAAAATTTGTAAAAATACATTCTAATCTAGGTCCTTATACTTATACTAGCGGACGTCACGCGGTTTTACCCGCGTAGTTCGGGAATATGGGAATAAAATATAGCCTACGTTCACCTCAAAGAGTGTAGCTTCGCATTAGAGAAATAATTTTTCAAATCGGTCCAGTAGTTCCGAAGCCTATTCGATGCAAACAAACAATTAAATCTTTCCTCTTTATAATATTAATATAGATATAACTCTTGTGTTAATTCGGTTTATATTTTGAGCTATCTTTGTGCGAAATTTCATCTAAATTATTCAGTAAAAGAATAACAACTATTTTCGAACTATTCGGATCGATACTTAAAAGATGGTTTAACTTAAAATTAGAATTTTTAACGCTTTTAATACGATTCACATTCAACATAAAGCATTCATGCTGTCGATGACTCGTATATAATTCTGAAATTACAAAATTCCAACGATGTAATGTTAAATTTATACCGTATAATTCAATTTCATTACTTAGTTCATTCAACGATTTATACCTGAGTAGAATCGCTTAATACTCTCGACGTCAGCCGTTAGCAGGCTTTAGGCTAAGGTCACACTGAACAATTCTCATTTTTATTTATTTTTAGTACCTTGTTGTTTCCTCTGGTGTACAAGCGTCCATAGACTATAGTGCCACCGAAAATGAAAAAAATCCCTATAATAATTTGATTTTACATAATTTTATTCAGACGGAAAAATCCAAAATTGTAAGAAAAAGGAAAGTGACTAAGCTTTTATTGTCCTTGGTGTAGATAGAATATTGCTAAATAATTGAAGTAGAACGTTGGAAATGTACCTACTCTATACTAATATTATAAAAAGGAAAGATTTGCTTGTTTGTTTATTTGCATCGAATAGACTCCGATGCTACTGGACCAATTTGAAAAATTCTTTCACTGTTGGGAAGCTATATTATCCCCGGGTAACATAGGCTATATTTTATTCCCGAATTCCCACGAAAACGGGAGTTTTGCGGTTGGAACCGCGTGACGTCCGATGGTGTATTATAATTTCGACTAGTTTTAACTGTTGCATAAATCAACTATAAATCATGCTGTTTGCGTTTTCAATCTAAAATTCATGAATACAGTAGCTTTAGCAGCAATGCTATAATACAATTCAGTTCGTCTTCTCGTACTCCATTTAAGCTGCACCAATGATATAATTTGACATAGAGGAGTTATTTCAGATTATTAGAATCTCGAAATGATATAATACTTATGTTCTGTTGAACCTAGAAAATAAATAAGCATTCGTCCCTCCTGATCGAAATAAATAATAATATATAAATATTCACGGACATTTCACTCAACGCTATCTGATCCCAAAGTAAGCTAGGAATATCCTGCTTGGGTTCTGGGTATCAGCCAAGACTCTTGAGACAAATATTTATGGGTCACACAAATATTTGTCTCCGGTGGGAATCGAACCCACGACCTCCAGCGCCGCAGGCGGTATCACTACCGACCGACTGCGCCACAGAGGCAGGCTAGTAGTATGGCCACTGTAGTTTATACTTAGACTATTGCAACACCAAAGGTGCTTCCGAGAACCCTTTGAGGATCCTCATACCGTAGAAGTTTGTTGAAATCCGGGGCTCACAACCATAGGCTGTTGGGCGTTACGTGAGGTTTTTTGTCGGTAGGAGTCCGGCATAACATCCATGAGGATTTTCCGTCACGTAAAAAAAAACAAAAAAAAAGTAGGTAGGTAGTTGATTTCACAGTCTCATGAAATAAGGAATCTACAAGCTCTCCAAAAATGTGAGGATAAAAATTGTGTAGAGCGATTTGTACTCGATTCTCAGCAGATGGAGATGAGACCTTAAATAAAAATATTTTTGAATTGTTTACCATACAGAATACCTAAATATAGTATGGCTAATAGCGTTATTTATAGCATGAAAACGACCTAAAGTAACTGTATAGAATAGATACTAGTTACAATAGTACTAAGTATTGTATGTTAACCGATAGTGTTAAGGTACCGTCGATTGTTAAGTTATTCCAGCGAAGTGTCATGGCGCATGACAATTCGCTATTTGTAATTGATGTCGTTTTAAATGAAGTTGTAAGTTTAAGTTAGCGTTTCGATGCAATTTGAATACGCGGCTAACCGTATTTATCAATCTATTAGAGTTTACATACAGCTTACCTCGTACTATGACGACGAAATACGAAATTAACTCACTCCTACCTACCTCCTCGAGGATATAGACCTGAACGTATATTATTATCGATGTACCAATCTTTTTCTGGGTTACATTTGTCTTTTTTTTTACGTGAGGGAAAATCCTCATGGATGCTATGCCGGACTCCTACCGACTAAAAAATCTCATGTGTCCTGCCTAACAACCTACGGTTGGAAGCCCCGGGTAAGCCCTCGGAAGGATACCCTGGGACTCGGACGGATATATATCTGTACCTACTAAAACTTTTCGAATTCTATTCAACTACTTATTTGTCCAATTTCAGTTTTGTATCTAAAACATAAATCAGGCACATCTTGTTATTACAATATTGATGACGTCACTCCGTATTCGTACTCAAGGGACTGCTATTTTAATTTCTTTCTCAGCGTCTCTTGACATCCCTATACCCTTGATTTTTCCCCCAAATTAAATAACCTGTAAACTGCCAGGTAAAGTATTTCTTTTCAGGGCAACTCCCAAGTGACACACAGCGCAGGAAATACCCATTAGGAAATTTTCCCAAATTATTCCCAAGCCGCAGGGACTTCGCAAACATAATAATTAACGGATTACTACAGATATATATACTGTTCTGTTTTCATACTTGTACTGTAAGTATACCATATATACTTATATAATGTATTTAGAAGACGAATTGTTGCATTCTACAATGGAAACGCTATTTCTGTTAGCAATTTCAGAGTGAATTTTTGTGAGTTCGTGTTCCAGAAATCTTTCGGCAAATTAAGCTAATATTTTAGCTAGTGATATATCTAGAGAACTGATAAATAGACTTGTATTCATACCCAAAAATATCAAATTAATTTGATTATCTTTTTTTTTCACATAGGCATGTGAAGTGCATCTGTATAGATGCACTTGTAAAACGTCCAGAATATAAATCAAAATTTCTACCATCAGTTCACAACGCGACCCACCTGAGAAGAACTGGCAAGAAACACAGCGGGTAATTCTGTTGTCTTTTTTTTCTCATCATCATCACGCAAAGTAATTTGTCTAAGATGGTAATGAAACCTCCGATTTCATTGTCTCTGATGTCGTAGGTAGGGTTATTAGCAGGCTTTAAACCAAAAACAAAACTAAGGCCCTTATGTAATGGAAAAAGTTTCAAATCAACCGGAACTTACAGAAATCTAAATGTACTGAAGTTATCAATATTTTTTATTAATTACTGCCATATAAAACATTTTCACACAGAATTTAATATTTCGTTCTATCACATTAACATTTTTATCACATTAATTTATCAAATTCAATATGAATTATGAATCCGATTGGTAGCGTGTAGATTTATTTGTCCAGAATCTCGCGGGAAATCATCATTATTATAATATAAGGAATATATTACTGGGAAAATGTTTTGTGATTCAATTTCGTATGTTTTGACCGTAATTGTACTTTCATAGGGTTGAAATGCTTAGGATTTGATCAAGTAAACCTAGTGTTTTATTTCGCGTCTGTAATTATCTTCATATTACTAAAATATGAATAAGCAATATGTACGGAAAAGCGGTGAACTTCTACTTTTCTCTCTCTCTCTCTTTCTCACTCTCCCTATCTCTCTCTCTTTCTCTCTCTCTCTGCGTGTGTCTCTGTCTCTCCCCTTATTTTACTCTCGCGCTTTTTGCTCTTGAATTTTTATCCCTCTCAATCTAATAGGAATTTGAAAACAAACTGCGAATATTATGAATGTTCAGAACAGTAGTAATTCACAATAGGATTATGTTTTAATATCTTTTACCTAAAAAGGTTACAGTCGCTTATGCATAAGCATAACGCGAGTAAAACGTGATTTATTGCTATTTATTTTATCATTTATAAACTTCAAATGGTGACTAAGCAAGTACCTACCTACTATTCAAGAAAAGTAGGAACGAAAAAATATCAGCAATAGTCATTCCATATCTAAAATGGGTATTGCCACTGTAGAAAAAAAAACTACCCAATCTGCGGAAGGATTTAGATCTCCACACAAAAAAGTCGTTTATTGGAAAACTTTTTACTAAGGAATAATAGTTGCCAGCTATATTTGGGGCCACAAAATCAGGGAGACATTCTTGCTTTTGTCGAGTCATATAACAGTATTAATTACTTACGTTTTATTTTATGTAAGTGTTGCCAAGTTACTTTTAAGTATTTAATTGTAACATGATCACTTCGAAGCAATTATCTATAAGTATGATTTAATTATGTTCTCTAATTACAGCAACTTAAAGTCATGATCTTGTAATTAAATTAAAGTGTTTCCTAATGTATTATATCGACTTCAAAGTATTTAGATCATTCACGAAGCACATGATTTATTTACTAGCTGACTTTCATAACCTTGTTCTACCATAATATAACAGAATCCTACCATTATACATACACGTAAAAAATGGCTCGAGAGAGCGTTGTGCTACATTTTGTCTCGATGTCTGATTATATGTGTATACCAAAATAAATAATTAAAAAAATAATCAATAAAAATTCAACACAAGAGGGCATTGACTGAGATGAGATGACAAATGATTCTATTAAATTCTTTGCTTATTCATTTCAAACAAATTCATCACAAAAGATACATTAGCTACACATACCTATTTGTGTCTTTTATAAAACTAGAGCGTCATAAATATTGAATCGAAGGATGACATCACCAGCATAAAATATTTGATTTTGTCAATGTAAAATCATATAATGTAAGTTAATAACATCGTGTTTTGACTTTTGATCAGTTTGTTACGAGCCTAATATGAATGAATATTTCAGGAGAATACGCGTATGACTTAAGTTTTTAATTGATTTATTCACTAGCTGAAACAAGCTGACACATGTTGCCATTGAATAAAATTTGGTAGGTAGTTATGCTTTTTTAAATATAAAACGAAAAATCAGTTAAACCCTTTTGTGTGGCTATTTTCTATCGATTGAGGAATTCGTTTTGTTTGTAATAGGTATTATTTTTGGGAGTCCTGGGACATCCTTCCGAGTGCTTAACCGGGTCTACCAACCGTAGGCTGTTGGGCGTTACGTGAGGTATTTTAGTCTCAGGTTAAAAAAATAGGTATTATTTTATTCTCCTTTTGGTTCCAGTCTTTCTCAGTAGGCTCCTCTGTAAATTTTAGAAAACAAAATCACTGTTTTCATAGCCCAACAAGTTCGCCAGAAAACATTCAAGCGAGTTAACAGGGTTGGGTAACTTCTACGACATTCGGCGACCATTCCCAATGGGTGTCGTCTCCGGCTTATATACCATAACCGCTCTCCCGCTTCCGTACACACGGCTAATCGTTTATTGGGGATGAAACGTCGTGAAAATGTTGTGTTGTGAGAGCGTAGTTTGTTTAGCAGATAGATATGGTAATTATAGTGTTATCTGACTGCCTTTGTTGGACTAGAGGTCGAAATTTGCGACTGCCGATCACGAGGTCGAGGGTTTGATTTCCCACCAGAAACAAAAAAAAAATGTGTGATCCATAAATGTTTGTCTCGGGAGTCTGGGTGTTTCTATGTATACTATACTATCTTCACGCCAAATCCCTTTGCCGGGGTAGGCAGAAAGAACCAAGCGCCACACGGCACGGTCCATACACACCTCACTTGTTTCTTCAACTTTCATTTTTCTTTTAGGCTCTTGACACCACCTTCTGCTAACACACGATTAGTTTGGTCGTGGTAGGTTTGTCGTGGCCTTCCCTGACTCCTACGTCCATCCACTTTCGCGTTGTATATCTGTTTTGCCATTCTTTCATCTCCCATTCGCTGCACATGCCCGAACCATCGTAGCATGCCCTTCCTAACTTTACCACCGACACTCTCTTCCAGACCAACTCTCTTTCTTACATCTTCATGTGTTTCTATGTATGATAAGTATGTATTTAAAGGTATATAAGTATTAATTATCGTTGTCTGATGCATATAACACAAGCAGGTTATTCCTAGCTTACTTTAGGATCAGATAGCGTTGTGCAAAAATGTCTGTGAATATTTATTTATCTCTTGTTTAGAAACTGCATAACTTGTCAAGATAAAATAAATGGTCTTCTACTTTTTTCACACTTGTGTCGAGAATTAGCGACAATAGGCAATTTACTTACTAACGCTGTCAACACTGTTTATAGAGCTATTATTTACTGTTATAAACGTTTTGTTAGATGTATACTATGTATAGATATACTTAAGATGGTTTATCATTTAGACTAGGTAAGTACCTATATTTTTATTTTACCCTCAATGTTTTTTTTTGTAATTAGGTAAAGTATGCTAAAAATCGTTTTTAAAGATTATGAGCAGTAAATTTGGTTTAGTTTTGGTTAAATTTTTTTTCTGTAACTAGCTTAAAGGGCTAGAAACGCAATAACTCTACGTGATTGAAGTCAAATAGTAATAAATTAAATGACTTCAAAAGCGCAATATCAATGAGTAATGTTTTAACAGCTTATCATTGTTTTACTAACCTACATTATTTATAGTCGGTAAATCATAAACTATTTCTTATCAGAAACTTATTTACGCTTAAGTTATACATGCTTTTGTATGCGACAGTGCATATCATGTACATAATATTATTCAATGATATGTGAAAACTACAGATACATTATCAACACTGAAAAATGGCAACAAATAATTCAGGCAATTGCCTTACTTTCCATACATGCTACCGTAGATAATCTTATAGAAATTCTTATTTGAAATGTATTAAAGTTCTGCTCTTTTTGAAAGCAATGATGTTCGTGCACGACGTGTCTAATTATAATACGTCGTTGATATTATTCCGGTAAAGGTAAAAGGTGCGATAGATAGGTTCTAGCTATATCGTCGATAACAGAGCCAGTTGTCAGACTCCTGCTGGTGTAGCACCTGCTGACTTCTTCTTCTATCGTGTCAATGATCCCTTTTTTTTTATTCTAAAGAAATTTAGCATAAAACTCTGCCATCGCAACCGCTCTGTCGGTGGCGTAATAAGGTCGGCCTTAGAGCAGGATGTAGGACAGAGGGACATGACAGTAAGTGCGACATGGACTGCACGGGGGCGCCGCGGTCACATGCGGCTAAGCCCGGCTCTCGCATTCCCTACTTGCACACGTTTTGTGTGGACCGGCCGAACATAGTTCGTAAGCGGTTTAGAGATCTCCACACTGGCCATCGCAGCTCGCATCCAGTAGGTAGCTTTTCCTGAGGAGTTAAAAGTTGGAAGTTGGAGGTAGTTTCTGCTTCCACAGCGATATTCTCAACGCAACAGGGTGTTCATTTGAGGCGACGGTTTTTTGGATAAAGCTTTTACCTGCTGACTTAATGACGATATCGTGGTGAAAAGAAAAAAAAATCAAACAAACCCTGGTTATAGGACACGGCATCTAACTTGGCAAAGTTTTGGAGTGAGCGTAGCACTTTTTGGAGTGAGTCGAGCACTTGCCTCTAAAGACCCTCCCTCCCTCACCGGGAGCATTCGTTTCAACATATTAGATTTGACTTTGAGCATTACGTTACAGCCCACCTCCCTGACCGACGAGCGTTCGCGTGTAATGTAACATTTATAGATTCGACTTAGAGCATTACGTTACGATACTACCTCCCTGACCGACGAGCATTCGCGTGTAATGTAACAATCTAGATTCGACTTTGAGCATTACGTTACAATACTATCTTCCTGACCGACGAGCATTCGCGTGTAATGTAACATTTAGCGCAACAAAAAAAGCGAATTAATGTTAAATACAAGTTGTATCAAAACATTACTCGTATCATTACAAGGTGCGCACTGTAATGCTCGGTTCTCCTCCCTCACTGCTGTAATGCTCGACTCTGTAACGTTACGTTACACGCGAATGCTCCCTGTGAGGGAGCGCCTTAAGTGTACGATGCGCGAACTTAACAACAAGTTCGATGCCGTGCACTGTACAGGCTTATCCTGGCACCGGTCTCGCCAGCGAGGACCCATTGTGCTATGGAACGTCTACGTCCTGCAGTGGATTAAGCTATTGATTTCTTCTTCCTACTACCATATACGCTTCCCGTATCCAGCAAATAGTCCGTAAGACTCTTAGCTGTCATAGCCGGCATTCCTTAGTGCACCATAAGATAATCTTACTCGCAATTCATATGACTTAGCAGAAATGAACATAAAATAGTACCTACTTATCGATCTAAACAAGAAAGCCGTGAGATCGTTCTCACCGGACTGCCCCTCTCTAACACGTTAATTGTGAAAGTTCAATTCGATTGTCGTTGTCATTTTTGTTTTATTTCTAACTTTGAACAGGTAATCCACGTGACCTAGTGACGTAGTTTAATGCGACAGAGTCACAGACTACAAAGTCTCGACATAAGCCCCTCTGCACTCTATTTTATAGAGAGGGGCTAAAACGTCAAACTTCACTGTAAAGTCTAAACCGATATCATTATTCAAAACAACGATCAAACTACCAATATTTCGAAATATAAGTATTATTATCGTACTGAATAAACCCAGTGAGTCGGCAAAACAGAAAACCGCCACCTTAAACTAGCTTTAACGAGAGTTTAATGCTGTCGTGAAAAGAGAGGTTTTGTGAACTGGAATAGATTAGATGGTTATAATCTTAGTGCGGTTTAAAGCACTTGGATTTGTTCAAGCTGTTTATGAGCTTGGTTGGGATTAAAGCGCCGTTTTCAGTTTATCTAGAGTGTTTATTTTGAACGAAACACTTTGAAAAGTCACATTTTTTTTAACATTTTTAGAAATGATCAAAAATATTCAAACGGATCTTTATTATATATCGATGGTCCCTAGGTAAAGTATCGAAATTGCAAATTGGTACTTTACAGGAGAGCTGTTTGAAGTTAACTTTTTGCATAACTTTGTCATTAATGATTATTTTTTCATAAAAATTTGGATTTACAGTTTCGTTGAGTTCACAAATAAACCATTTTCGAGAAAATTGAGTTACGATAGTATAACACGTAAATGAACTTGCTCTGTGAATCGAAACTGGCACTTTCAATAAATATTTAAATTCGTCATACCACGTACAGTATCGAAATCGGCAGTTTCGATAAAAATGCTTTAAAAAAATACCACGTACATAATGGTAAGTGCCACTTTCGTTGTACCAGGAATATGACAACCCGTCATAAACAATCAAAACTGCCCGAATCGATATATTACGTGGGAAACAGTAAAATTATTTATGTATTAAATTATTTATTTATTTATAATCGCAACGACACGACACGCATGCTCTGGCGGCGGGGCGACGCGACGGCGACGTTACGGCGTACACTCGCGGTAGTGGTAGTTCCGTCCTTGTCACACACTCGGTCATGCAGCGTAAACCCGCGAAATTTAAATTTCGTTGTTATAGGACGGATGGACTGATACGTTTCGATAAAATACGTCTCTAAAAAACGGAAAAGTAATGTTTTTTTTTTTATTTTTTTGTTCACGGGTCAAAAAATGAATAGCATGAAATGTCCAAAACAGTAATAAAAAATAATTGCCTTTTTGTAATTTCGATACTTTACGTAGGGACCATCGATATCTCCGCAGAGAGTATGTTCATTCATTTATGTTATTTTAACATTCAGCTGGACAAAATGGCAACCTGTCATAGTGACAGCCACTATTACAGTCAACAGAATTTCAACACAGCATTGGGAACACTACCTATTACGTGGGACATAAAACTATAAGGTGAAATGTGGGCGTATACTATGCCTATGCCTACCCCTTCGGGGTATGAATATGTATGTATGTAGAAATTGATGACCTGAAGCTATGATGCATCTTCACGCCTCTTTTGAAGTTTAAGATTATATTCAAATAAGCTTTGATCCCATGCTAAATTGAATGGAGCATAACGATGGATTTGATTAAGTACCGTTTCCTTTTTAGAGGTTGATTAAACAAAAATAAGTCATAAATTGTTATATGTAAATGAACTCATTAAAACACTTTATGACCATTTAGTATTTGAGACATCCACGCATACGATCGTCATTGTCCCAAAGAATAATCCATCTTAATATCGCACAAGAAACGGCCTAAAATCCCAACAAGATCACTTTAGTAATTACTTTGAATACGAAGGGAAATAATTTAATTACGGCGCTCAAAACTTGAGAGCTACGGCACTCGTTCACTACAGTGAATTCTCGACCCGAGTACTTACTGAATTTAATGGTTGATCTCTTAAAATATAAGAATTTAAATTCAGGTAAAAGAGTTTAAAACGTAAATTTGCAAAATGGAGTAACAAATTTGTAGTAAGTAGACTTTTAAAATTAGAATCGCAAATCGCAATACAAACACTTTTAGGAAGCGCAAATTTAAAAAAAAAACATTACCGGCTTTGTTTGTAATTAGCGTAGCTAAATAAAATGGCAGAAGATCCAAATTTAAATACGGAATCTCGAAAAATTATAATGACGTGAAGCTGCATTCCAGGTTTGAATGACGTTATACTACTTTTTTTTAAAGTAAATTAGACGTTCGTGTTTATCATTTGTCTCTTTTTGTAAGCTCTAACAATATTAAAATAAACAAAGCGGACAGTAGTCCTGTAATAGGCTTTAAGGGAATCCCATTACCTAAGACTTTGTTAACACAGGGCTCTTCCGCACTACGCAAATACATTTTAGCTTAAGGCAGTTGCTGCCTAAGGTGTTTAAAAAAAGCATAATATTAAATAGAGCTGGTGTTCAATTTTAGAACGAAAACGACCTAATTCAGATTGAGACCCGTAACCACGGTCTTTGCAATAAGTGTAGCTGAAATATCCCATTGTCACACTAATATTATAAACTCGAAAGCATACAGTGTATGTATGAATGTACGTTTGTTACACTTTCACGCAAAACGTACTGAATGGATTTTAGTGAAACTTTTCAGTAATAAATTTTACATTAGATGTAAAAACGTTCACGGGAAAACTTCTAGTAGCCACAAGCACAAAACAAGTAATAGTAGGTATATCACAAGTATTTAAGCAATTATAATAAAGGAAACGTGAAATAAACCAGAAAACCAACATGAACTACACAAAAACCACTCGCATGGATCTTCTGTAAATAGTTCCTGAATTAGAGTAGAAATATCGTAGCTAACTAATAAAAATGATATAATGTGTGTAAGTGGGCGTGGCTAAAGTCATGAGTGCCACCGTTATCAGATGTGACAAGTTAAATATGACTTTGTTGGAGTAGGAATTATGGTTAGATTGAGTGTGATGGCGCCTTTACTGTGTGTAAGTTTTATTATCTACTAGATTGTGCTCGCGGCTTCGCCCGCGTGAAATTCGGTACCCGTTCCCGCTTACCGTGGGAACATATTCCCGGGATGAAAAGCCTATGTGTTATTTCAGACTATAAGGTATCTCCGTACTAAATTTCAGCCCAATCCGTTGAGCCGTTAGAGCGTGATTGAGAAACAAACATCTTCACAATTTTTCACATTTATAATATTAGTAGGAAGTCTTAAAAATAAATGATGTACTAACTGATGCGCGCGGCTTCGCCCGCATGAATTTTGGTTCCCGTTTCCGCTTTCCGTGGGAATATTTTCCCGGGATAAAAAGTATCCTATGTGTTATTCCAGAATATACTCTATCCCTGTACCAATTTTCAGCCAGATCCATTCAGCCGTTAGAGCGTGATTGAGAAACAAACTTTCACATTCATAATATTAGTGGGAAGTCTTAATAATATATGATGTATACATGGTTTGAGATGTGTCTTTTCGTGACCAGTAGGTTGGTTTCTTTTTAGGACCAAGTTTAAGCATTGCAAAATAAGGCTGCTTAACTTTCTAGTGACGTTATAACATGAGGATAAACACTTCCTTTCAGGATGGCCAAATCATTTTTATAAGTGTGTTTTTCTCCTCTATTGGTCGCTATTTTCAATCAGTTTTCCTACAATTTTTCATAATCATGGATTGTACGGAACCTTTCGTCGGTCGATCGTGGTGGGTAACAAGTTAACTCACGTTACTCTTTTATCTGTATACTGTGTTACTGGTTACTGTAACCAATGTACATTTGCAACACCCTGTATATACAACCTTTAGCCAATCTCGAATCATCAATTACACCAAACTGAGCGTACCATACACATCTAACAATAGGTGTAATGATTATAGATAAATGTTCGCCTAATAAAGCATAATGCATGGACGTGTTCATACAAGCAATACATAGATTTAGTTTCTGTTCCATCAGAGCAAATCAGTGGACTATTCATGTATGTGGATCACTAAAGATATGCGACTTCGAGCACCCGTAGTGCAAAGGGAAAGGGGGGGTTTTCCAGGTCATCGATTTGTTTTCGTTGAATATTAGGTATTTATATTTGTACTTTTATACTAAAATAAAAAAAGAATTATAAGACTACTCTGATTCAAAAGATTCTTTCACCATTAGAAAGCAATCACGCACACTGAAGCTACTTTCATTCACACTTTGTCAGACTTGAGTCAAGTCGCTTGACCGTCTCCTGAGCCCATTAAAGAAGTCTAATCTTTCGTGGAGCGTATCTTGGAAATATTATAAATGTGAAAGTGTATGACTGTAGATGTGTACCTAGATGTATGAGGTTTCACGGTCTAATGACTGAACAGATCTGGCTGAAATTTGGCTCAGAGATAGAATTAGTCGGGAATGACACATAGGATTTTTATCCCGGGAATAAATTCCCATGGGAAGCAGGAATTGAACATAATACCGCGCGGGCAAAGCCGTGGACGCCATCCATTTGTACTCGTATTGTGTCTTGTTAGATTTATGAACTTAACTTGACTTGAAATTACTGAGCTAATTTTATTCTTACTTTGTGGATGTTGTATAAATTAACTAGCAGTTGTCAGCGACTCCGCCCCGAGGTACAAATGTGTGGTATAAATTATTATTAATAACTGTCACGTGAGTGTGCTTTATCGAGTCTAATTTTTGTAGTTTTGGAGTTCAAATACAACTGCGTGCTACTTTTTTGATTTGTGACGTTTTATCTCTCAGTTAATTTAAATAATAACTTAACTAGATTTGAGGCGGTTTAGTGATAAACTGTATTTTCGTGTACTTACAGTTTTTAATTGTGACTGTGTTAAACGTAATGTAAAAAAAGAAATGATTTAAATTAATTTGATATCAAACTACTTTTTTACTTGAAAGGCAAATGAACTTTTAAGATTAAATTTTGATTAAAATGTCAGCTAAAATTTACGAGTTCAATGTAGAATTTGAATACTAATAAATTAATGTGCATAATTTAGTGGTTTATTTAATGGTAATTTATTAATGTAGAGGCTGTTTTGTATGGCGGTGGTCTTCGATCAACTATTAGTAGTTATTATTAATAGCAGTAGTATTATTAAGATCGTGGGATGTGGAAGAGTTATGTGTTCGAAAAGCGGGTAGTTACTGATTATTATAAGAATTTCGACCACTTTTATTGATTTTAGGTAATATTCTAAAATCATAGGTTATGAGGTTACATAATGCTAATACTCTACCGCGAAATAATATAATGAACACATAATATACCAACTTATATAATACAAAAATAAGTATTGAAAAATACATAAGTATAATTATTATCTTTCTTCGCCTTGAATATAAAATATGAAAAGGATCGAAAGTACTTAATAAGTAGTTATAATGAAACTTTCGCACGAAGTTTTTAATTAATAGTTTTCAACGAAAAAGCGGGTAGACGGTATTCTTTCATTGTGCCATCGCCTTTAACGATTCCCTTTGTTGGCTTCTTATTGGAAATTATTTTGAAAATGGAATGGTAGTAAAGCCGGCTCCACACACTGGCTTGGCTGCGTAGTCGATTATTATACGGTCATGACTGCACAAAAAGACGATGATTAATGTAACGGTAGACTGACTACGTGCACTGATATGTTGTAGTGTACTTCGCTATTATGCATCCAAATTTTTTAAAAAAATATGACATTTAAACTATCAAGTTACTTGCTTGCAAAGTTAGGAATTACTGGCTCTATTAGGCTTGGCAAAATAAATTGAAAATATTGTAAAGGCAGTAATTATTACCTAAGTGGGTATCAACTAGATTTTTTAACACTTAAATGAAGATCATTTAAGTGTGTGCGTGTGAAGATCATACAACTAAATGACAAAATTACTTTCTAAAAAATTACAGAAGACTTCTATAAAATGGACTCAATTCTAATCAATACTATAAGACAGTACGTAGTTCTGCTCAATAACATTTTAACAACTATTTTATTACGTCATTGGTTCTACCATTATAAATTGTGATTTGTCATTCATAATATTCCTTTTATCAAAAAAAAAGATTACTTCAAACTACAAAGCATCAATGAAGCTATTTAGCATCATACGTCCAATCTCTCAAAAGCCATTCTTTAAACCTATTTTTTAACATTTGCGGTTTACAAAACGATTTTCTCTAATTCCGTTTTAATTTCAATAAAAACATAGCGAGTCTTTTTTTTTACAAAATGGCCTCCACCTGTTACATCAAATTATACGTTTGCGCGGCAACAGATAAAAAATAACATTGCTTTGACCATAGACTAAGAATGACAGTTGTTATTTTCAATTGAATTTTGTTGTGATTGTAGTTTCAATTTTATTGTGATTCTATTAGAATCGTAATGTGTACTTAAATTAAATTATTAGGTATATCTCAATTCTATTTTTTAGTTTTGATAATATTTATAATGGATTACATTATTGAAGTTATTCTGTTTTTTACATAGCTATCATTTCTGTAAGAGTTGCTTCTTCGACATTTACTTGAGCTTAGAAATCAAAGTTCATTCGCTTTTTCATAATGTACAGATTCTTGTACAAACATTGTTTTTGGGTAGAGTTTAAAATAAAGTTGTTAGAGTGATTTCCGTTTAGTCTTTTTGGTCTCTCGCCTCCCTGTGTGCAGTATTCTGTATTCCGGATGTCAAGACTTTTTTGCCCGCATTTTAAGTGCAGTTCAAACATTTACCGACTGTGTTTTCGCAGCCACGTGTTTTTTTACACCAATTTCGTTATATGGCCATAATTCTGTTAGTTTAACCGAGGAGTGGTTGGGTAAACTGTTTTAATGATTCTTTGTTTACAGGACTTAAGTTTTATTCTAAAAAAGTGTAATTCTGTCGCAAAAATGTTAGTTAGTACTTAAAATAATCTTTTCACAAATCTGGTTAAACTCGAGTACTATTTAAACTAGTTCACTTATATCTAAAAAAAAAACGATTAGAATCAGAAATACGGAGAGAACCGTTTAAAAGAAAATAGAAACAGTAGCACGATATTTTAACTGACTTAAGTTTACTTTGACCTATTTCCTTATTTCCAATGATGCAAATCTGTCAACATTATGTAATACTTATGAAATTCAAATGAAGAAAAACGCTCTTAAACTGTAAGAACTCGACTCGAATGATGCCTTCGCCGGCTTCTATAAAAAAAAACTAATTCACTTTTTTATTTAAGCTTGTAATGGCAATCGTGCACCTATTACATTTCACCTCAATCGATGTTCTTTGTTGCTAAATTGAGGTTTTCTACGACCTTGTGACATAAAGATTTTTTAAGACAAAGTTGATTACTTTTCCTTTGAAGTTTAAAAGTGTCTGTTTCGTAACTTGAGCTATTTAGATTTATAATTAAATTTTGGAACTGTTTTCGGTGGGATAATGTTTTTTTATATACTTATTTAAGTATGTATGAAATCAATAATAATGGCATACATGCTAGAAATGTAATTCCAGACGAAATTCTTTCGTCAACAAACAAAAATGAAGAAACTCCAGGAATATTGACTATGTAATGTAATTACTGACAGTGTTTGTTCAACTTAAAAATATTTTCACGCGAAATGTATTGACAAGATGAGATCTTATTTCCAGTACTATAGCATCATAGCACAGAAACGAAATAAAATCATTAAAGAAAAAAAAATATCCTAAAAATTTTATAAATACCAACAAAAGGACCCGAGTTCCAAAGTGAATACATTAGTGCGTCTATTGTATACACTTTGACCGGTACTTAACACAGAAATTAGAGTTAATGCACTCTTGTATTCACACTTATTCATCAAAATCAGGCCACGCATCGTCGCATACTTCATTATCATCACTCCTAAATACCTCGACAACGTAAAATAACCACGGTCACGTTTTTTATCTCATTAATGGCGGATAGCTATTTATCTCTTTATGTTGTCTGTGGCTACCATTAATATATGTCAAAACGACTGTCGTCGGCTCACAGGGGACTAGTATTTCGTTTTGTCCGGAGACGTTTCGATTTCGAAACAGTGTGCATTGTCTTTTTGTGGGGATCACCTTTATTGTTGACATTAGTCGCTAATGTTTTTGTTGGGATTAATAGATTTTTTGTTGACCCTTATAATGATCATGAAGGTTATAACGTTGTAACGCAATTTAATACTGTCTTCTATACATTAGGCTTAATTGTTTCATCCGTATAATTATGCTTTATGTTTTCTACACTCTAGTCTATGTCTTATGAAAACAAACTGCGTCACACACATGCACACATTCACATTAACATCGAACTTTATTTAAAATAAGTATAATGTCATCTTTTCATAGGTTTTTTTTTTGTGCCAGTATTTTACTATTCCAAGATTTACGGTCTTCAGACAAAGAGCAACCATGCACATACTCTTTGCATATCTGTCCACAGAACAGAAAGCAATATCATAATTAAATTTATTTATACAAGTAGAATTTTTGAAGTTTAGATCCGCAACCTTAGCGCAAATACTACCATCATCCATGGCCTATGAACGGCGTAGGTGTAAAAATGCATAATTCTTAAAATAAATTTATATAGCTGGTTCCGAATGGCCCAAGGGTAGTAATTATGACCATGAAGTCTTTATTAAAGTACGTGGGCAGACGCCATGTTGTATAACGGCCATTTTATCATCATTCAAGATCTGATATGAACTTTTTAAACCTGATTGTAATACTTATATTATATTTCTTGTTATGAATCTAATGTCTGTATAATTATTGTTGCAGGTATGTTGGTGCTATTTGGAAGAAGACATTCGTAACAGCTATTCAAAACTCAAAAGCTTATAATTTGTGAGTAAGTACTGTATAAACTAAGCTAAAGTATCGACTTTATGCTTTTTCTAAGACTTTAAACTCGCGCGGTTCTTCTTACGAGTGACCCTCAGAAGGGCTGGACAATTCTACGAATAAAATTTCCATTAAATTTTTCATCTTTTATCCTTCACCATCAAGATCATAAGGATTCATAATAAACTTCAAATTTATGGCGGTAGGTGGAAAAAAAAGGTGGTAAGATTATTCACACCTCGTGTCACACAATAGAGAAACAATAAAAGGATTAAAATATCTGAAAAATCGTGTTTGAGATGAACGTATGGTAATACAATGACAGGTAAGCGAGCACACGGGCGTGCGTGGTACGGAATTTATAATCTTGGACACAGATAATGTATAAAAAAATGTGAACCATAACCTCTGAGTTCTTCTATGGCGGGAAATAAGACCACAGGTTTTAAAAAAAGAAGTCTTATTGCTATGATGTTTTATGCAACTTAAGTACCTTTTATAAAAAAGAATACTTCATTAATTCAATTTGAATTAGGAACAAGGATCGATTCGATTATCACAACACATTGATAACGCGGAGCGTGATTATTCCACTGTTTCGTATTTTATTATCACAAATTTAAAAAAATATACTGTCTGTTTTAACTATCGTCTTCATTATCTATGGTAGTTTTTAAAAAGCTAAATACGAGCTACAAGCTTTTTGATATTCGAATTTTGTAACAATGGTACATTGTTACAAAATTCGAATATCAAAAAGCTTTACCTAGGTTAATTTTCGAACGTAATTAGTAATCTCATTAGTATTTTATTATCTCAAATTAAAAAAATATACTGTCTGTTTTACCTATCGTCTTCATTATCTATGGTAGTTTTTAAAAAGCTAAATACGAGCTACAGGCTTTTTGAAATTTGAATTTTGTTACAACAGTACCTAGTTTAATTTTCGAACGTAAGTACTGTCGTAATCTCAATAAAGCTTACAAAACACGCTCATACAGCCAGATCTTAATTATTCTCAGTATCTTCACAAAATAAACTTATCTTTCTTTATCTCCAAAAATCTACATCCTAAAAGTACCATTTTAATGTTATACAAATAAAGGACCGCCTGCACCTGTATTCAATGTTATTTAAATTTAATGAAAGATCTAATATAGATCTTCACAGATAATACTTATAATCTCCAGCAAAACATGTTTTTCTTGTAACAAATCACGTACTTAAAGTTTTTAAAGCATCACCAGCCAAGCTGACGTGAAGAACGATAAAATATGGCGTCATTAAATACAGAAATCCTCTATCTATGCACAATGGTCGACCAGGTGTCAGCACCACCCCTGTTGAATCTATCATAGCGCTATCAAGTGCCTCCAATGTTTGAATTTATTAAGTATACACAGTGTTGATGGAAAAATGGTTCTGTGTACTTTTTTAATTCTAGTAACTGGATAGTGGGTGTTTTAGCTTTAAAAGAAAATGTTTTTTTGTTTTTTAATTAAATTTGTATTGTAAACGGTTAGGCGTCTAGACAGGTACTTACTAGTTTCTTTGTAATAAATTTATGATACAGAAAATACTGTAACATTAGTTCGTGTCCCAATTTAGAATATTTTTTATTTCAACCATCATTTTTCTTTTTGTAAACTGATGAGCTAAATTACAGTTGGCGGGAAACCCTAGGATGCGTAATGAAAGGAAGACCCAGTAAAAGACAGTAAAGACATCGTCTGTTTAACGCAAAATTTTAAGCTTTTGTGCACTCAAATATTGTAGGTAGGTACAACATAAATTTCAATACTATTTCTTTAAAAAATCTGGTTAGTATCTTCGTCTTATCTCAGCCGGAAGTTTATTCCATAATCGAATCGCAATAACCATAAAAGATTTGTCATAAAACGTTGTCGAGTAAAACGACATCTTTAGTCTCAAGTTTTTTGACGACCTTAGACATTTTTTGTGCGAGTCCAGTATAACCTTAAATTTTATTTAATTTTTCTTAAAAAAAAAAAAAAGTGGGCTTTTAAATTTCTCTATAATTACGTTCATCTTCGACACAAAAGATATTTGGATTTAACATCAAGTAAACAGAACCCTAAAACCCCACCTTCGCTATTATAGATAAGGAGATGTAAATTACTCCGGGAGGGTGTTTAAACGAATTTACTGAACGGTACTCTTGAACAAAATTGATGTCCCAGCACCTTGATCGAAGATCAGGCCACTCGAAGCACCTGGTGATTTAGCTATCAACTGTTTAGGTAGCGATAACGAGACGGGATTGCTTAATTTAGAAATGATTCAGATTCACAGTGTGATAATGGTTTTTACAATTTAGTTTCAAGTGTCCCTGAACCCTAAAGGTTCTGTACTCAAATAGTGATAACGAAATCCTATTACTGTAACTTCGGGGTCCGTCTGTCTGTTTGTTTGTCTGCCACAAGACTGTAGGATCTCATGAACCGCAATAGATTAGGCTAGATGCTAGAATATAATTATATTCAAATATATTTCTGTTGCCATTATAACTGCAAATTCTAAAAGAAGAAAAATTGATATTCAAAGGGGTTCCCATACAACAAACGTATTTTCTTCGCCGTTTTTCTGTACGGAATCCTCTGTGCGTAGACCAACTCGTGCTTGGCAGGATTTTTAAGTAGATTTGCTTCAGCGAATGTCACGCTTATTAGTTTCGACAGTGTTTGTTGTTTAATCAAATAAAAAGACTGGCAGGATCTTATTACAATTGACTCACATTAATGCCTATTTATTGGTCTGTGATTACTTTTTATCGTTAACTTTGTTTTTATTTTGAGAGTAAACTGAGCTCGTCTTTCTATCGGATGCTTCAGATTAGAAAACATAAATCCTCCGTTTAATTTTGCATGTTTGACTTTAATCTACTTATACAAATCTGTTCAACCTTTTAAATAGTTTTATTGGAATTGTGTGTAAAAGTGTATTGAGCCTTATCAAGGCGCTTTGGCCTTTGGCTTTTCACATTCACTTAAAAGCTGGGCTCTCAAACACTTTTATGCAAAGAAACATAAAAGTTCCTGTATATTGTTGTTACCCACCTTACTTCTGCTATAAATACCAATACACTAATCTGACTTAGGTACGACTGTATTGCTTTACAAAGTTTACTGATAGTGATGACTATTAAATCACAATTCAACCAAACATTACTTACATTTCACTCAAATATACCATAAACAATACATTTTTAGCCCAACACAAAAGAATCTATCTATAAGTCTCACTGTGTCCAGTAAAATCAATTTGGGAATATTACGATATAGCCAGTAGCCGACTTATATCGATGTTCCAACAATAGTGTCATTGTTCGATTATAGATTCAACACAGTGGGCCACAATGCGACACTATGGACAAAATGACCGTTTGTATGGATAAGATAATTTATAGGTATATACGAACGTTTTTTGTGATAATTTTGAAGTAAAAATAGATATTATAATGATGTCTTGATGTCGTTAGGTATTATTCATGTCCGGTGTATTGTTGGCTATTCTTTGTTGGAAGTTTATGGGTTTATGTGTGTTTTAGGGTTCGACCAAGGACCCTTTTATTGATTTACTTGTAGGTATTGAATGTCTACGAAGTATATTAGATTCTGACGATTATAATGTTAATTTATACTTTTTGTTAGGACTAGCAAGAGCTAAAAGTATCACGTTTAATTATTTTACAATGTTTAAATAAAATAAATGCACTAATATTACTAAGACGTTTAAAATTCTAACCAACTGGTGAATAATTTAACTTGATCGTCGAACCAATTAGAATAATAAAATCACTAGTTTTACGACCGAAATGAATCAAAGTAATGTCAACAAAGCAACAAGTTACGTCTTTGTTGCGCTAATTCAGAAAAAATCATAACCAAATCGCTAAATTTGTCTATCTAATAGTAAATTGTAAATTACAACAGTCGCATCACAGTAGGCTGTAATTATATACAAACTCCCATATTTAACTTAAAAAACAAATCAATTAGGTCTATTTTCCTAAAACATTTAAAGTTTATAACTTATTTATTCATGATTATTAAGATTAGTTTTCGGATTACACAGAATTAATAGTCATATACGAAGATACGCCTACTGTATGGGTTAGACATAATAATATTGAAATCTTCAGAAACGTCAGTGTAACTTTCTCGCTGTCAAAGATTGTAGATAATACCCTTTACGCCATTAACAACTACAACGTCATATTTCTTGAATGAGTCTTGCATTTTATTTCATTATAGACAGGTTTCCTAATGGAGATGTGGATATTAATTGTGTAGGCTTTGATTGAAAATGGAAAATATTATTCCATATGATGTATTTTATATTACGATATTCATAAAAATGGAAAATATTATTCCATATGATGTATTTGATATTACGATATTCATACATACCACTGCGCAGCTCAAAGTAACAAATTATCAATACAGTTACAAGTTTTAAATGCGGACAACACCAAAACCCCTACACTAATATTTTTGTCGAGCTGCAAAAATACTTTTTCGAACCCAATACCTCGACAGTCCAGGTAGACAGTCATATAAGCAGGTAGTATTCTTGTGTATTATATTTTGACAATATTATGGCGATATTAGTGTGTGTAGTGCCTATATTTATGTTGCAATCCTTATTAACATTATAAATGCGAAAGTATGGATGTTTGTTACAAGTATGGCTTTTGCGCCCAAACGTCTTGACGGATAAGGCTGAAATTTGGTAGAGGAATAGATTAAAATCTGGAATAACAGAGATATATACTTGATCCCTGGAATAAGTTCCCATGGGAATCAGGAAAGGGAACAGAATTCCGCACGGGTGGAGCCACGGACACTATCTAGTAAGTTTTTATATCTAACTCGATGATCTGAGTCAAATATATTTATCTCCTTATTACAAAAGAACTAGCGGACGTCACGCGGTTTCACCCGCGTAGTTCCCATTCCCGTGGGACTACGGGAATAAAATATCCAGTTGTTCCGCAGCCTATTCGTTACAAATAATCAAACAAAAAAACAAATCTTTCCTTTTTATAATATTAGTATAGATTACTGTATTCAACGACCTCCGAGTTAAATAAGGCGCTAAAACTAAATTACATGGACCACTTCGTACGAATTTATTCGAAAACTTTCTTCTACACGTTACACGTAGAATGATTAAACAAGTGAACAACTTGGTTTCGTAAAACTCCTGTTTCTAAATTGTTCAAACGAAGAAGTTTGTGAAGAATCTTGCTATCTTAGTAGATATTAAACATAACGGCATCCTCAATATACAGAGAGTTTTAATTATTTAACACTAAAACTCCACTTTTATGGTTAATAGCTGAACTGATTTTGATAAAATCTCATTATCGTCATCTGGAAGTCTTAAGACTTTTGAAAGGACTATCCATATTTTAAAACCTCAATCATAAGAAAATTGCCAAGTATATTTCTTTTTAAAAGTCGTACTAAAGATCAAAAAGTTTTTATAGACAACTTTTTATGTTACGTAAATTACCTTCCTCCTTTCTTGCAAGGAGTTCAGAAAATATTCTCTCGATATTACACTGAAATATTTTTCTCCCTTCGCTGAAATGTATTTCAGAAGAATTCAAAAAGTCGATAAACCACAAGTGGGACTTTCGTCTAAATATATGTCTCCCGCACTGTGGGTGCAAACACCCGATAGCGCGGACAAAAAGATTCCTTCGCATTGTGGTGCGAACACAATGGCCCGCTAGAAAGAACTTGTAATTACTATTTTCCTATGGCGCCTTTTCAGAGGTTCATATTTCAGAAAAATGGCGCATACGTGAGGCGTGCCACTTCTTTATGGAACCTTCATATCTTCGAAATACATCACTGGTAAATCCAGCCACAAATAAAAAGAAGCATTTCCCTCACAATTTTATTTACCGCGGTATTGCAGCCATTATTATCGAGATAACAATCTTGAATAAAGTAAAAACATCCAAAATCTTGATGTGACATTTACTGCCTAATTAAGTAGGCATAACGGCCTGTTTGACAAATAACTTTAATACGTTGTCAACCCATAATGTTTTGTTAAACAAATACTTCTTGATTTGTTAATCATAATTTATTAACGCACCAAACGAGATTTGGAAGATAAAGACATTAAATTATGCAACAGTTCTCAAGCAATCTAAATGTTCGGCGAAGTCGTATTATTACTGAAATTGCTAGGTATAAGCTATTAGCATCGAATATAATGATCATCGGTAAGAGCAATCTCATAAAAGGATCTACCACAAACGCAGCGAACGAACCCTCAATATTTACTAGAATAAAGTGTACTTCAAAGAGCAAATGACAGCAATGAGCCGATCTTAGGAGCGAGTGAGAAGCAACGCAGGCTATTTACCTCGATAGCACATCTGTAATTATTGTATAGCGTATACGAGAGTTAAAATATCTCGTCGCTTTACTCAGAATTTTGTCCGCGCCACTCAGACATAAGTGCCACTGGGAGCCGAGCGATTATAAACTGTATTCTCCTTAATGAACTATGTCTCTTCAAACTTTAAACTAACTAGCTTCAAGGGAATATTTTATGACGAGAACTTTGTTGTCTCCAACGTTCTTTGTCTTTGTGAGCGAGAGGTCACAACAGGCCTACAGATGCTGGACAAAAAACGCGGTCAGCTACTTAATATCAATAAAAATTTGAGAGGAGTTTTAAGTGGCATTTAAGTGTCAGTCAACTGGCGTTTAGGCTGTTTTGCGTTTGGGTCGTGCGACCGGCCCGCGTCAGACTGGTTCCTGAGCCGGTTGGACAAAGTGTAGCGACTTGCTAAGGTGCTGTGGATACTCCTTTGTAGCGCATTCCGATAGATACGGCTCGGGTCGAGTGAAACACGGGTAATGAACAGCGCTTAGTATGATTTGTGGACCATCCAAGGTGGAACCAGATAATTATGCTATGCAGTATGTTGGTACGTGTGCTAATGGTCGATGCCTTTTTTAGACGTTGTATTGTGAACATAATTCTGAATATTTTTGTCTTTATTATCTACTCTATAAATATCTATAGTTTTATGGACTTTGATCTGAGTTATAGTGTGAAGCCATACGACTGTCGTACTTAATATCTTGTAGGCAGCGTAATTTTAGCCAGGAGCTAGGCGTATAGGCATTATAGCACTGAGACTCAAGCTTGTATTAGGCACAAAAAAAGCGTTTAGTCCGTTACAAGGCGTGTTTTTCGCGCCATCAATGTCAGTGCCCAGAGATTTTTCGAAGTTGTAAAACAAGGTACTTAAAGACGTTCAGCTTATACATTTTTCTTCGACGTGATGCATCGGAGTAGATGTTTTGTATTATTTTTTCGGCGTCGAACCTCAAGCATTAAAGATGGTGAGGGCACGCGAAGTTTACGCCCAAATTCGGCAGTTTTACGACCCACAGATATGGATATTTATACCGAGAGCTTAATTTAATAACGATACCCGAATCGGTGTGTCGTTATATCCATTAATGCTTGTCTTACCGGTATTCTCGATTATTTTAAAAAGATATATGATACTGATTTTGTTTTTGTAGTGTTCTTCCACCTTCGGACAGGGATTTCGGGAGACACAATAAGAGACGCTGTTCACAGTTTAGCAGGTTTATTCCGACTGTCGTAACTGACAATGTAATTGTGTACCTACCTACATATTATACCTATTATAGATACGATACACTTCATTCCTCCACCTTAATCCGATAATACATAGTAGAATCCTACATCAAATAATACAAACAGTTTAATATTTTGTCCTTACAATTAATTAGACCTATGCAACATACATTAAGTATTGTTATAACTTATTAAAGGTATAGGTACATCAGAGATATGTTAAGTAACGTAAAGATTAGTCTGTATTCTTAGGTATACATCTACTAATACAAACTTAAAGATAACATAATCAACATTACGGAGTAATAAATAGGTACGGTGGTACAAGATACTTAACCAACAATGTATGCCTATCTATGGTAAGTTTATAATAACATTCACATTATTTTACGTTTTTCTATGCGACATTTCCGTATCGGGCGGGACTGAAGAGGTACACCGGTTAGCGGGGTCTCCGTGCAGCTAGTAACATTTTCTGATAACCCTACATCGTCCCCGTGGTTCGACTCCGGGTATGCCTTGACCAACTCTGTTTCCTTATCAACTATGTTTTCGGAAATAGGCATCTCGCATCCCCTAGGACCCCCTTCCGCTATCGGTGCCACCGCGTCCCCCGACTGTTCCACTGGGCTCTCCTGAGGCTTTTCGAGTAATAGGTTAGTGCCTGTCGTAGCTAGCGAACTCCTAGACCTACGTTTTAACTGATCGACGTGCCTGTGAATGACATTACCACTGCTATCTCTTACTTTATAGTTAGTTGTACCTACAGACTCTAAGACATTACCGGGAGCCCACTTTTCGTTTTTAAGGTACTGTCTATACCACACACCTTCTCCGACTTCCACCTTCCTGTCGGTCCCGCCGGCATAATCTACCTGTCGTCGCTGTGCCCGCCTAACGTGAGCTTCTCTGTCTGGCTTCAACGCGTCCAGACGTGTACGTAGGTGCCTACCCATTAATAACATCGCAGGGCTCTCTCCCGTGGTGGCATGTTCCGTGTTTCGATAATGCAATAGGAACGTATTTAAGGACCGATCGACACAATTTCCTTCGGCGTTTGCTTTCTTTATTACGCGTTTCAATGTCTTGACGGCATTTTCCGCGGCGCCGTTCGATGCCGGATGATACGGGGCGGTGAATATGTGTTCGATTCCGTCTTTACTTAGGAACGTTTCGAACTCCCTACTCGTAAATGGTGGACCATTATCAGTTACTATTTGCTTAGGGACCCCCATCCTACTCCATAATTCGTCAAGCTTATGAACGGTACTACTGGCCACTGTACTCGGAACCCTAAATATTTCCATCCACTTAGACATAGCATCTATCACAATCAAATACGTTTTTCCAAATATGGGGCCTAGAAAGTCAAGGTGCAGCCTGGACCATGCACGCTGAGGGCGCGGCCACACCCGCGGTTCGTGCTTGGGCGGTGCGTCAGCGTGGGCGGCGCACACTTGACAAGCGCGGCACGTCGCCTCTACTACCTCGTCGAGGCCGGGCCACCACACGTAGCTGCGGGCCACCGCCTTCGACTTCACTATCCCCATGTGCGGCTCGTGAATACATGCTAACACCTTGGCTTGACAGCTACCCGGCACTACTACCCTGTGGCCCCACATTACGCAGCCTAGCTCCTCGTACAGCTCTGCCTTCCTATTGAAGTAAGGTTGCATGTTGACTATTTCACACTGGGCTGGCCAACCGTCGCGGATATAACTCAATACCCTACTCAGAATGGGGTCCCTAGCGGTTTCTTTTTTTACCCCATTATAATCTAATAATAACGCATCTTGAGCGAAATGTAGGTATGTTTGTTCGGGTGGGGAAGCCGCGCCCCCTTTATTTGATTTTATCGGTAAACGCGATAACCCATCGGCGCAATTATCTTTTGTCGATACATACTCAATATCATAATTATATGCTGATAAGATAACAGCCCAGCGCTGCATTCGGCTGGCTGTCATCGTAGGTATACCCTTATTTGGCCCAAATATTGAAACCAACGGCTTATGGTCGGTACGCAATGTAAACTGACGTCCATACAGATACTGATGAAATTTTTTCATTGTAAATATAATAGCTAAGGCCTCGCGATGAATTTGTGAGTAGTTCCGCTCGGCGTCGGTCAGTGTGCGTGAGGCGTACGCGACCGGGCGCTCGGCCCCGGCGGCGCCGCACGGCTGTGTGAGTACCGCGCCCACTCCCTGAGCGCTCGCGTCGCACGTCACGATCAGCTGTTTTGTCGGATCGTAGTGAGCTAACACCTCGGTATCGGTTAACCTACGTTTCACTTCCTGAAATGCCCGTTTACACTCTGCATTCCAGTCCCAATCTACCCCTTTTCTTAACAACCTATACAACGGAACCAATAACGGATTAAAATTCCTAATAAATTTTGCGAAGAAATTCACCATACCCAAGAATGATCGTAGTTCCGGTACATTCCGCGGAGCTTGCATTTTCAAGATAGCTTCTATCTTAGATCTATCTGCTTTGACACCTTCTTTGGAAATAACAAATCCTAAGTATGTAACCTCTTCCGACAGGAAAACACATTTACTACGTTTCAATTTAAGCCCGTTTTGTAATAATCGCTCAAAAACCATTTCTAACGCTTTCAAATGTTCTGTTTTAGTCTTACCCCCAATAATAATATCATCCAAGAAGACTTGTACATTCGGAATATTACACAATAGATTCGTCATTATGCGTTGAAAAATTCCTACACTTGAAGCCAAACCATAAACTAATCTATTATACAAAAATAAACCTCGATGTGTGTTAATTACTGTGTACCTTTTTGATTCATCTAATTCCACTTGGTTGTAGGCTTGTGATAAATCAATTTTGCTAAAAAATTGATTTCCATTCAGCCCCACAATTACATCCTCTATTTTAGGTAAGGGGTAGCGGTCGATCAGTAAAACGGGGTTAAGAGTCGCTTTATAGTCTGCACATATTCTAAGCGTACCGTCCGGTTTGTTGATGGGTACCAGTGGAGAGGCCCAGTCGGAGCAGTCGACGGGCTCGATGACTCCGGCGCGTAGCATGCTATCGAGCTCGGCATCCACGCGCTCCCTCAACGCGTACGGCAGCGGCCGCGCGCGGTGGAACACGGGTACCGCGCCCTCGCGGACCCGGAGCGTGGCCCGCTCGCCGGTGTACCGCCCCAGCCCGCCGCTAAACAGCTCTTTATACCTGTCGAGCAATTTACAGATAACATTATCTACGGGTTTACATGTAATTTGGTTTTTCAAAAGGTTACATTTGAAATTATTAGGGACTTGAATCTGTAATTCAGCTAACCACTGTCTACCTAATAATGATGTCGTACCCCCTTCTATAATAAAAAGTTCTAGAGCCTTCTCCCGATCTAGATAGCCAACCTTCGGCTTAATGATACCTAGGGGCTTTATTTTGGTACCGTCATAAAATGTTAAAATCGTCTCATCCTTCACAATTTTTAAATGCGAGAAATACCTATCGTAGGTACTTTTGCTAACGCATGAAATGGCCGTCCCTGTATCTATTTCCATTCTAATCACTGTTTTGTCGATAAGAATAGGAATACTCACTGCGCTGTAGTTGTTGAGGCACAGGTGATGTAAGTCGATCTCCTCGTCCTCCTCCTCTACGCCGACATCCCCATAATGGATGCCTCCTTGGGTATCTCTATGGAGTTGCTCCCGCTCCCTCCGTGTGCTGCTTGGGGCCCCCTCCGGGCACACTCGCCGCAAATGGCCTGTGCGCTGGCATTTGCTGCACACATACTGTCTGAACCGACACTGTGCCTCGTCGTGATTACGCGCTCCGCACGCTCTGCAACCGGCCGATCCGCCGGTGCGCCCGGTGCTCATGCTGCCGCGCTGCTCCGCAGGCAGCCGCGGAGCGCGTGCGTTTGTTCCGGCCGCGCCACCCCGACCACGCCCGCGCATTGGTATAGTGCTGCCGCGACGCGCACGCGTTGATGCCACAAGATGCACTGCCTGCGGTACGGTCGCTGTTTTACTAACCGCGTCGACCGTGTAGTCCGCTGCACCCCCGCCTTCCACCGCCGCCGCGTCCCGCTCTGCAGCCTCTAGCGACGTGGCGAGCTTCACCGCTTGCGTGAATGTGTAACTATCGCTCTCTGCGAACAACCTTTGCCTAGTGACGTCACTTCTGATGCCGCAAACTAGTTGATCCCGCAAGTTCTCGTTCAAATTCGCTTCAAATTTACAGTGCCTAGACAACCTTTTCAGCTCTGTTACGTAGACGGAAATATTTTCAGTCGCCAGTTGCCTTCTTTGTCTAAAGCGATATCTTTCTGCTAAAGCCGAGGGCGCCGGCTGTAGGTACTCGCGTAACAAAGAAACCACCGCCTCGTACGTGAGAGTGGAGGGTACCGCCGGACTTGCCAAGTTCACCAACACCTCGTAGGCTTCATCCCCCATCACCGCAATTAGTGTAGGTAACTGCTTGTCCTTGTCAACGTCGTTCACTTTAAAATACATATTTAATCGATCGACGTACGATGACCACGTACCTGCCTTCACGTCGAATGGGCCGATTTTTCCTATCGACATCTTTATTAGCCGATAACTTTAACGTAGTATATTTTTATCTTCGTCGCCACTGTAGTGTTCTTCCACCTTCGGACAGGGATTTCGGGAGACACAATAAGAGACGCTGTTCACAGTTTAGCAGGTTTATTCCGACTGTCGTAACTGACAATGTAATTGTGTACCTACCTACATATTATACCTATTATAGATACGATACACTTCAGTTTTATATGTCTTTGAGTGCTTTAATGGTTTAATATACCCACGCTAAAGCTGAGTAATTTGATGTGCAATAAAAACAATGGAATTTACGAGTTTTAGGAATTTTAGTAATGTAATAAAACAATGTCTCTTTAGTGCAATAAATTTTATGTTTGCGTGCGATCATAGGGTAAGAGTTTGATGCCCGGGTTAGAACTTTATGACCTTATGTTCGTCAAAAGTATCCGGAGAAATTAAACTAAACCATATCTCGTAAGGTCGCAATTCTCGACCATACATACGACTTGAAATTTAAACTCGCTAGGAAAATGTCTTCTGTCTCATATATACAAACGAAAAAAGTCATATACCTCATTCTCTATGTTGGTTTGCATCACCATCTTTTAAGGTGCGGTTCCACTTAAGCGGAGCGGAGAGGAGCTGTGCCGCGATTCTCCGATCACATGGCTTAAAATCCACATCTTTTCTTTGCTCCGCACCGTGATTGGTAAATCGCGGCACAGATCCTCTCCGCTCCGCCTAAGTGGAACCGCACCTTTACCCGGGCCTCCAGCCGTAGGCAGTGATAGGGAACCGTGGGGTTTTAGTCACAAGAGTTCGACATGCCATATTGGGGGCTTCCACATTTAAAAAACATATTATAAAAGATATCAATTTATGATCAAAAACTATGACTCACGCTTATATGTTTCTTCTATAATATACCTATGCTAATAATTTTGTATAAACAAGCAAAGAATCAGCACTATAAATTAAGATAAACTCTTGTTTTAATAAAAAAAAAAATCACATCCACTGTTTAAGTAACTACACACAGTAATTAATTCTACTTCAAATGCTCACAACATTTTTACATATCAAAGTACTTAAAATAACAAAACATTCGTATACAACTACACTCTTCTAATCGTGTAACCATCTGTGTTCCTATCTTTGATCTTAACATACGTTAGAAAAGGAGGTCGAATCTACATAAAATAGTGGTAAAGCAGTTTTGCATTCTCATCGGGGAGTAGCCAATCTCATTTCACCCACACATAGCGGATTTTCGATGGAAAACAGTTTGTGGATGACTTGCGGTAGCGGAAACTCAGCAGCTGATTAATTGCTGTGCAAAATTTTGATGCTTTGTTTTTATTGGCACACGTATAGTAGAATTATTGTGCTATTTGAAAAGTGTTTATCAACTGTATAAATTTTATAGAGTTTTTTTCTAGCGCAGAGAGACAGTCGACCATAGGGTCTTGGTATAAAGTGTAAGTAACCAGAAAAATAAAACGTTAGATTGGTAAGCGCAATGATAAAAAATAAAATAAAAATCTGTTGTCCTGAAAATGCATCTCTCTAGAGCCACCCATTTGAGGGCTTATGTCATAGTGCCTTCGTCTACCTTCATCTTAATTTTGAAATGCTACAAGTGAAAAAAGAAAGTAGTTTGAATTTAATGAAGCAAATTGTTTGCCAAATGTGTATGAAGCCAAATCATGGTGTTTATAAACAGCACACGTCACGGAAGCTATTGTTGTATTGTTTAAAATTCATGAAGAGCCATGTTATTTGCACGGAAATTATAATTTCGACATAATGCGAGCAAAGTTGTTGATTTGAGTAAGTAGCGAGGCGTGATGTTCTGTTATTTTTTGAAATAAATAAATATTCACGGACATTTTCACACAACGCTATCTGATCCCAAAGTAAGCTAGGAATAACCTGCTTGTGTTATGGGTAGACTCTTGAGACAAACATTCATAGGTCACACAAATATTTGTCTCCGGTGGGAATCGAACCCACGACCTCCAGCGCCGCAGGCGGTATTCCTACCGACTGCGCCACAGAGGCAGTTAAAATTGAATCTGTATTTAAAAAATAGTATATTATATTCGCGGAACGATTTTGTTGATGTCCAAATTCAAGTTTGCAATGCTAGCTGTAAATATTCAACTTAATATCTGAAAATTCGAACTTGATTGACAGACTGTTGGACAGGGCCTTTGTAACTTAGAAAAATAAGGACTAATCTCTATGACGATAACGATATAACAAACATTAAAACTCTTACTTGTTCACTTATATGTATATTAGGTAACATTTTTGACCTTACTATATTGTCGTGGTAGAATTTTGTAACCTACACCTACTTATACTTTTTGTCACCCTTTAAAACCAGATAATGTACTTTAAACCACATGGGTACGGATTTCGATTATCATGTCATCATTCTAGGGTGCTTAACACTTCAATTTCCTTCTGTGACATATCTCAACTGTCTACCTACTTACAACCCTCTCCTACACCCCAAGATGAGGGATCGTTAGATACCATGCAAAAACAATATAAATAATAGCGAAGTTCGTGTCGTGGCGTGTCTCTGACGGTAGATGCTTCTTCACACAAAGCTCACAGACACCCCGTCATTTCTACAAATCCTAACAATGGCGGTTTTATTCAAGAGAAAGTCGTATCATCACACTCGCTGTGATGTTATTGTCCTAGCCTCCACCTTTATATTATTAAAGGTGGACGTTTGGACTGTACTGCCCATTGTTTTGATGCAAGTTTTATAGTTATCTCTTAGGAGCTTTGTGTAAAAAGTCCGATATATTCTGGAGATAATAATTTTTCTGAGCTTTAGTAGTTTTATATAGCGTCTAGCTGGAGGCTTTTATCGCAAATGTACAAAATATTTTTGTTAAGTTATTTGCGTAATGAACTTTTGATAGCTATACATTAAAATTATGATATAGTGAGCATACTAATTGCTTTTCGAAGTTATTTCGTAAGTCCTAAGTACTCTGAAAACAAACAATTATACCAACTAAATTACCTACTACTAGGTATTTGGTTTCGTGGTCACTACGTCAAAACTAGACTTAATAAGCAATCTTTATCACACGCAGAAAACGAAAGTGTTTTGAAATCAACGACATCAATTCAGTTCACAGCTTGATTTAAACTGGATTGAAGGTATTGGTTAAGGGTTACGCCTCTCTCCATCATTTTGGAAGGAAGATTGACTTCACTGTACCGGGTTGAACGGATGGGTTAGAACTTTCCTCCTCTACGCCATGACCTCGTCCGTTAATCAGCAGGTGGCACCACTTGTAGGACAGAATGGCTTGAACCCCGAAAATCTCGGAAGCGCCCCTCCGCATCTCTCTTTCAATGATATATAAAAACTATAGATACGTTACCAACACTGAAAAATGGCAACAAAAAAGTCAGGCAATTGCCTCACTTTTCGTACATGCTTCCATAGATAATTTCATATAATTTTTTTTTTTTAATGTATAAAAGATCTGCTGTTTTTGAAAGCTGTGATGTTCATGCATGACGTGTCTAATTATAATACGTCGTTGCTCTCTTTATCTTTCTTATTGAGTTCAAATATTTCGTACCCACAAATATATATAAATCTAAGTGTTTCTATAAAGTATCAAAAATATATTTAAATCAAGTGTCAAAAGAACGCTGCATATTATTCAAAAGCTACTAAAAGAAATGCTTTTACAACAAGTGCTAAAACAAAACGAATTAACAACAAAACAAATAGCATCAGGTATTATACTAATGCTTTACAATTACTCAATTTACTCACTATAAATAACCAAGTACCGAGTCTAAAGTCACGCACTAACATAAAGCCTGAATTTAAGAGTTAATGTAACACATAAATACTAGCTAGATATATCTCTTTCTAACTCGCAGAGAGTGCTATATATAAACTCTATCTCATATTGTTATTGTAAGGGATATTTATAGGGGCAATTGGGGAAAATTATTCTAAGTGTTAGCAAAACATTTGTCATATTACATGCAAAATGTTTTTGCTAAATCTTGGATATTTTTTTTGAGATAGCTATTAAGATTTTTTAGTGGTATTGATATATTATTTGAGAGTCATAAAAGGGACTATTAAGCTAGAAGTTAGCTTAATATTTTTCATAACAAGCAAAATGTTTTGCTAAATATTAGAATTATTTTTTGAGATAGCTATTAAGATTTTGTAGTGGTATTTAATATATTACTTGAGAGTAAAAAGCCTATCAAACTATTGGATGGAGTCCAAACCAGTCTAGTCTGTAACGCTGATAAAATTGCTGAAAGGCAGACGAGGTTTAGAGGCGTTTTTAGTTGGCTGCCATTTTAAAATAGATTTTTCTTTCTGGGCAAAAATAATTTGGGTAAGAAAAATCTTTGCAAATAAATTGTTCTAATTAACCGCTTCATTAACGGTTTTCCTCATATTTGTCACATAGATCTCTGCTAGTTAAAAAGCAAAGCAATTTAGACAACTCCTTCTAGAAGCTGTGGTTTGAAGTATGGAGCTGGCAAAACCGTGGTCCATGGCTAGTCTATACTATTATTATAAAGAAAAAGATTTGATTGTTTGCATCGAATAGGCTCCGAAACTACTAAATCGATTTGAAAAATTAAAACTACACTAGTCCCGGGTAACAGAGGCTATAACTTATTTCCGTATTCCCACGGGAACGGGAACTACACTGGTGAAACCGCGTGACGTCCTGTAGTCAGTTAATAAAGACGATTCAACTAGGTACTTCAAATATAGGACGTATAAGAAATTACAATGAATGAAACAGTAGCTCGTATCCTCGTATCGTGTTATAAATATTCGTCCCGAATACAACAAAAATTAAGTGAATAAAATATTATAGTTATACAAAAAAGAAAGATTTTACGGCGCGAGCTTCATAGGCTCTCCAATAATTTCCGTTCGACAATATCTTGGGATTTTCATGAGATACATATTCCAAAACGGATATTATTGTAGGCAAATATCGAAGAATACGTTTTTAAAATCGCGTTGCTTTATTTCTGTCGGACATCTTTTTCTCGTGTCAAACGATTTTTATAAAGTTTGCATCGGACTTAGATTTAAAAAAAAGATATTGAAAATAGAAAGAAAAGTTTGATTCACAAGAGAAATCCGCATCTTTTTATGGTGTCGTCGGTACAAAAATTCAAAAAAAAAACAGAGAGGGAGAGGAAACGCTTAAAATAATGTTCGTTCTTTCTTATTTTGTATTTTTATCAAATTTTCATTAAAAGCCATACCTACTTGTTTTTTGTTTGAGACGTTGTTCCATTTTTACCCAATTTACTTAATTTTATAACAACACAGTTGATAGATCGAGTTCAAAATTAATTTTTAGAAGTATTTAGGCAGATACCTACTATTTTTTATATTATAGTAACCGTAATAGTACCGAAAGATTGAAATCGGTTGTAAACTATTAAAACGAAATTATGTTGTTTCTTTAGAGACGCCATTTGTATTTGACTGTTAAGTTTTTAAATCAATATTTGATGTCTACCCGTGAGACACAACATGGATCTTTTTTTTTTCGCTCAATAAATATTGAGCATTAGCGAAGTTTAACTACAAACTGCTAAATTGACTTTTTATTTGTGCTGTAAATAGCTTTTAATGTCTCGTAGCGAAGAGTACATAAATATAAAGGTTTTATGCTTGGGTGGGCCTAAATTAGGATTTATTGGGGTCAATAATATGAGAAAGTCGAAAATGAAATACGATTATTTTTAATCTTTTTGGCACAGCTTGTCAATATTGAGTTGAATATAATTGGAGAGCCATTGTAGGTATGTGTATGTAAAGTATTTATGTTTTTCGGTACTTAACATAATACCTATGTTATTTTTTTCTTATTATGTTATCGTCCCGGTGATACATCTCGAATTTTACCTAGACTAAGGTAAGGGTAGATATTTTAATATATGTATATGGGGTTTAGGCATGACTATTGTATTGAAATTTTCACAGATAATGTAAAATTATTTTAAGAGTCCGTCTTAAAATAATTTTTCATTTTTGTTGGCAGGCACCTACTTCATTTATTCTTTTTAATTAAACTCCATATCTTATCATTCCTCATTTATTCATTTTACAGACTTCAAACGTAATATCCAATTATCTACACAGACTTTACACTAAGATGAGTCAACTTTATTCCATTTGTCAGTTTATCAATTTCACTTGAGCAAGATACTGTTAAAAAACTTACTACAGGGCATAACATCGTATCTGGCTCTTCAAAGAATTACTTCGGTGTTCTATCAAGCGTAAAACAACATAAGGCAGTCAATCACATTTCCATACAAACAAACCGTAAAAAGCATTGTTTTCAACAACTTGTCTTTCAATATGTCTTTTTATTGAACACGGTTATAATACAAATCGACATGGGTATTAAAATTGTAAGAGACAATCGAACTTACAATGCTATGGCTCTTTCTAACATGTGTAAAACATATGAGATAGCAACATTTTATGGCCCAGTGGTTGCGGACAAGATCGTTGCAGTCAAAAAACATTTATTACAAGCCATCAATTTTTTAAAACCCGTGTAAGGTGACACCGGCGAACATACATACAGCATACAGATTTGTTCAAGACGACTGATTGTCGTTTGAGTAATATACGCGCACAGTGGTCCGATTAGTTATGTTTATATTTTTCCTTTCTTTTATTTATTCTCGTTCAATTTTAAACTAGATTATAAACCATCGTGACTAATTGGATATCTTTAATTAGAGTGTTAAACTGAAAAATAGAAGCAGATTCAATATTTTTTGTTGATTTTATTAAATCTTTTTTCGATCGTAAACGTGCAGAATTAATGAGAATCTGTAATAAACGTATACTTTAATAGTTCGCTGTAGCGAGTAATAATGGAAGCGGGCGAATAAAGCTTGTAAGAGGAGCTCAAAAGAGTCTACGCCGACAAAACTACGTATATGCATAAAAGTAATTGAGTAATTCGAAACACCGACGTAAATTGGACGTTTCGTTTTATTTATTATCGAGCTTTTGTGAAAAGTGCAAAATTTAATATGATGCTAAATGCTAGTTCACACGAATAACTGTTTATGTTAAACTTGAATTGGTTGAATGGCATTTATTGAGTTGTCGTTAAGACCGTAAATATTTTCCGACGGATTGTTCAAAGGCACCTTTAAAGACCAATAAAGTTACCATGTAATAACTGCAGTATTCAAAATTCTCACAAAGCTTTCACATCCTCGCCATAAGGTAGTGGTACTCCGGCGAGGCCACAACTCGGTCAGTCATAAAATTTGAACATAAAAGCGTAATAGCGCAATTACAGGCTTAATTAGCGGAGCTGAGGCGTTTGTCAAGCGGAGTTTTACGATATACGTGACAAAATTCGATCGACAAAACACCGTCCAACCGAGTTTTCGGTCACTTGGTGTATTTATATTTGCGAGGGTTGTGAATTAATTACAGTCGAGATTAAAAGACTAGCGAGCTGTTTGCCTCACCCGTTGGATTGAATAAAACAGCCATGTTCAGTCCGAACAATGAACTTGAGAGCTTTATTCTTGAATGGATTTTACTCCGGTTACAAAGAAATGTGAGAAAGCAGTTTTGTTAAAAAGAAATTGAAGACTAAGCTATTTATATTGAGTCGTACCTTTCTAACATTATACCTGTGACCCTATTTTTCTCTATGTATATTAATGAAATTATCGAGTAACGCAATCATCTATCAATAACAGAAACCTTAAGACCTAGAATCTTCGTATTTGTAGGTTTGTACACATTTTATTGGCTATATGAATTGGTCCCATTCTTGGACACTATGCAACCGTGTCTGCAAGCTGGGAAATGGAAATATAACGAAAGCAATGCCGAATTACAGCTGCCTTTGTTAGCTATTAAAACAGACACGGGCTTCAAAGTAAGGATTTTGGACGCAACCATAGCTTAATACTATATTTTAGTTACAAATTCGTAGCTTCGATTTTCACACCAAAATGGAATTGATAAAAATTATAACGGCAATAATGATATTTGGTGAGCGAAACACTGTGCGTATTGGTAGGTTTAGTTCTAACATTTTATTTTTAGCTTGGTCTACAAGAGAGTTACCTACATTCCGTTGGCAAGCAAACTTACAACACTCGTTTAATAATTCTTTAAAAAGTCGTGGCACTTACTTTTAATTAACTTGAGAAGCTGGAGAAAGGACGTGAGGAGGGCCATTTCTTCACGTTATGAGAGACGTGAGCACACTGTGCACACGAGGACTGAAGTACTTACTACTTACAAAATCGTTTGGACTAGCTTTTTTAAAAATGTAAAACCTTGTAAGTGTAGTTTGATATAATTTTCTGAGGAAAAGAACGTAAATTCGAAAAAAGAACGTAAATTCGGATAAATAATCTAAATCATTTGAAATTCAAATTGTACGACTTCAGGTTCGGTATCAATGAATCGTGTGTGATTTTATTTCTACTAATAGTTGGACAGATTCGTTAAGTATTAAACTTAATAAAAAACAATAATTTGAAAAAGAGTTTGGTTATGGCATTCATGTTTAAACATTTTTTTAAATTCCCTATAATTAAAAAAATAATTAACACTTTTATAATTATGTAGGTTGGTTTTAAACGAAAAAAAATAATAATAAATACTACACCGCAAAACGCATTAAAATACTCATAAACAAACTGACGATGCAGAGAAATCATATCGATTATGCAAGCTTAGCACTAACACAATTTGTTGTAATCGATTATGAACGCTTTGGACACGCAAAGGAATTCTGGACTCAATTTGAACTGCGAAGCTTGATAGTGCCGTAGTGAAGATATAAACTCGATATTTACCGTTCATCGATTGAAATTGCGCTTTAACTCTCAGTGTATGCTTATTGAATTTAAATTCCGAACAGCATTCCTTTTTATGCAAATCCATGTTGGATCTGCATATAAAAATATACTGCTATTTTTAGTCTACACAGCTTAATGTGACATTAAATATAGAATATAGCAAGATTTTTTTATTTCTACAATGCTTTTTAGGTGCTCACTTTTAAAACCACTGCGTGCTCAAAAGTATTTGTTATTCAACATTTTAATTCAGTGCCTTCTAGCCCAAATAACGCTTAAGTTAGCAAATTCTATGAAAACTATCAGAAAAACGGATCCTTGTTGTTCTGAGAATGGGTCGCCTATCCGCATATAGGCGACGCATTCTCAGAACAATGTCCTATCTGTTTCCAATAGTTACTCCTGACGCTAAAATGCTTAATTGTACTGTACGTATGAACGTCACCAAAATTCCTCTCCAAATACCGCACCTATTAATGCCATACTACAATAACGCTAAGCTGCTCACACGAGTGCCCATCTTCATCATTTCAATCTACACGTCGGAATTAAGCTCGCATCACGAAGCGAAATCAAGAAGGTCTCGAACTTAACGTATTGCCATCGACACTCGACACTCCTCAACTGAGCCGTATTGTATGTCTAATTGATGCAATTGGCTGTTCATGGAACTCGACGTGAGTAATTAATACGTTGGTCTACCGTTGTTGCATAATGACATTCCGGAATACTGTCTACTTATAGATTAGTGTGGTTTCCCGTTTCCCACGGGAATTTTATTCCCGGGTTAGAAAGTATTATGTCCATTCTCAATTTTTATTCTATCTCTGTACCACATTTTATCAGAATTAGTTTAGTCTTAAGACCAACAATGCTCTTTTTATAGTCCATAAATAATCTTCGCCGAAGACTATCGGCCGCCATGACTGGGGGCCTGAGGACGGTGAGAGGGTCACTCACCGTCCTTACATGACGGCAGCGTGACGTGAGGCATTCACGCACGCCCCCCCTTAGAAGAGGGATCACACTCGAAACCCCCCAAAGACGCGGGATAGCACCCGAACCACCCCCTAGGCGAGGCCGCAATAGCGGCCGTGGGTCTGTTGGGAGTGTTGGGTCATTCCTCCGAGGGCTTACTCCGGACTCCCAACCATAGGCTGTTGGGCGTTAAGTGAGGATTTTTAGTCGGTAGGAGTCCGGCATAGCATCCATGAGGATTTTCCCTCACGTAAAAATAAAGTCTAAAAATAATAGAATAACAGTGAAACTATCGAACAATTCTCAAATCATTTATGATATAAAAAAAAATAACTTTCGCTTACGTTTTATTTTAAGAAAGAGAAAGGGCGAGAGTCAACAGCGATACAAATTATAAAAGACGTAAATTCTAGAAGCAAAATCTCAAAAATAATCGTTATTTGCGGGTACGAAAACAATCGTATCTTTCGCAACAAAAGCGTTTATCTTAATTGGATAAGGGTTCAGTATCTAAACAAAGATAAACCCTAGGTATACATTGTTACACCCTTGTGGACTTAACGTATATTGCTTTGTCTATATAATTAGAAATAGTTTACTTATCTACGTAAGCTTACCTGAAATTGTATAAAAGCGTATCTCACTTCTAATAGTAGGTGAGACTTCATTAAGGAGTTGATTCTATGTGGGTTTTTGAAGATACGCGTTTTTGTGCGAATACGATAATTAAGGTTTTATTTTGATTTACGTTAAGGTTGGTCTTTAGATCTTTTGAACATTCCTGTTTACGAGTGTTTCCGAGCTTTAAAAGGCAAAGCCGTTAGTCCCGGTTGACGGTAACAAGGTAGTAGTTAAAACGATTTGTCAGCCATATGTTGGCTTGAATAATTTCTACAGCTGTCCCTGTAAGTTTCAACTGAGCGAGGCATAGGGTTGTAAACGACCATAGACCCGGCTGAGGTATTTTTTAAACGTGTTGCCACATTTATTATGATTTTGACAGTAAATATAAGTGAGACTGCAATATGAGGTATAAAAAACAATAAATAAATAAATAGAAATTGAAATAAATTTTTCATTTTCATCATTCTTGTGAATAATAACTATTGTGAGTTTACAATTACCTACGTATTTGTATAAATTTAACTAATAAACATTACGTTAAAGTTGTAAATATTTATATCAACGTAAGTTTTAACAGAACATAAATCTGAAAACGAGTTCACTAACCCTTATTTAATCACCTTTGCGTATTGTGTGAATTACTAGTATCTTAAATTTAAGCAACGAACTGCACAGTGTTCAATAGACAACCGCAAATAAAATCAACAAAATAAACAAACAAACTGCAAAATGACAACAATCCTCCGACAATTGAATAGAGGAATAGACTCAATAGTGCCATCCCGCTAGATTTATCACAGATAGCCCCGCCAAGTTACGATGACAGCTCCTAACATACGCCATCTTTGCTGACATTAGTTTATAGTACAGGTGAAACAATGCTGCGATTTATTCTTGGACACCGAGACAGACAGCAAACAAAAATTGTTCTGTGGGTCGTATTTAATTTCAAATGGACATCGTTAATATGTAGACAAGAGAGAATATTCTAGCATTTGCTTTATGACGACTACAGACAGATATAATGTTTCAATAGGATAATAAATCACCGGTAAATGTCAGCTTGTTCATAAAAGTTACATGTCAATGGTATAATTTATCAATCAAGTTGGGTAATGATATCTTATGTCAACCTAAAGCTTTACCTAAGTCGAATTTTGACTTACTGTAATGATTGGTAGCCATTTAAATTTTGATTCTGCAGTTTGTTATCCCGCGGTCTTTCTTGCCAAGAGTGGTAGCTTATGTAACTTGATTCATACACTATATTTCGCGAAATATTAATAACGGTCCGAAACAATTTAAAACCAATTTGGAAACTTATCGAAATCGATATTTTCATTGCGGATGATGTTTCTGTTCATTACTTTATTTTATAATACATCTCAGATATCGGAAACGCCAACGACTTAAATCACTTTTCCCAACAATACCCAATTACAAATTGATTCAAATTCAAAAACTCTTCAACATAACGATTTAATTTATATTCAAAAATTCCATCCGGAAACGTTTAGTGTTTTTTGTTGTAGCAATTTTTCATTATAATTACTTGTAAAATATTTATAGGCTATTGTGATCAGTTTTTATGGTGCTCCTGAGGCAGAACCGTGTACTTGGGATTGGAGAATAATTGTATAATTTATGTCTTGTAATTTTGTCCCAGGCGTTTCGAGTGTTTAACCACTGTGCAGTGAATGTGATTTGTTGCTATGTTTGAAGGCTATTTAACCTAACGGTTTGACTGAATCGTGTCGGCGTCGTGTCGAGGTAGGTATAAGATTTAGTGCTCAATTATTTAGTGGCTGTATTACTATAATTTGGTTTGAAAGGTGTAATTTATTTCAGGAATGTACTGGTTAGGTTTTGTGGGAAAGACAGACTGATGAAATCCGTGATACTAATCTTTTATTTTCTTACTTATTAATCACCACACCTTCCCCGAAAGACTGCTTATTTTTCAGCAGTTATATTTTATCGACGTAATAATACGTGATGAACCTCTTGCTGTGTTGAAGTGGACAATCTCAGGTTGTAGCCCTGGACAGACTTTACGCGCCTTCCAAAAAAATCGTTCTGAAATGGAAATTCCACAAGCGATCTCGTATCTTAAGGCTAACGTATTGTAAGTTTGGAAGTCCTGGGGTATCCTTCCGAGGTCTTACCCGAGCTTCCAACCGTAGGCTGTTCCATTCTTAGGCATTAAACATTGTTGTCAAAGTATATTTTAGGCAAATTGAGTTTTTAGGCATCGTGCAATTTTGGTACTTCGAGTATCAGGTATTTCGAGTTTTAGGTAGTATGCAGCAGTGGCATCGTGCAATTTAGGTTCTTCGCTCAAAAGGGGACAATCCGATGTCCTTAAATAAGTTATACAGAGATTTAGCTGATATTCCCCTTGCTCCTACTTCTACGGCATAGAGTTTAACCATAAAGCCATTCTTGGTCAACTCATCGGTTATTATAAGAACTCGAAGTCCGGTATTGGCCTTCTAGAGTAAAGAAGAATAGGGTGATACCTTAAATTATCTTGTTATTTGGATGCTATCTAAATTTCCATGCCCAACATAATAATTTACTTTGTGTTTCTTGCAACAGTACAAAATCATCGATAGTAATTAAATTAAGTAACCCATACATGTACATCTATGCTATTAAAACGATCGCATCACCGGAAGCTAAGCATATTTTATTGCCTGATATTAATTCAATTTTAACTATTAAAACATGATATATCTATTTCCTTTCACTTAAACTTACAGTCACTGTCACACCGAGAACGAAACGAGATGAGTTAAGCTCGTTTAGCTTTGCTCGCAGAATCAAACAAGATTTAAATCGTGATAGGCTGGTGTAAAAAGTTCATTACTCGATTTTAAGGCCTTTTAATAGCTTCATTTAAGCATTATTTCCGTTGCCTCTAAACTCTACCTATGTTAAAGGCACGAGAAAAAACGTTAGACATTTCTTTGGATGATTGTGGTCTTTTTATGTCTTATGGTATTTTAGATTTAATCCCCGTGGTATTCTATTTCTTTTCATAAAAAAATATACCAGGAATAAAAAGAAAACAGTAATAGTAGTAGTAGTCTAAGTGTTATTCCAAACTATAAATTTATCCCTGTGCCTAATTGCAGCGAGATCCGTGCAACTGTTAGAGCGTGAATAACAAACATCCTAATTTCTGCACATACTTTCACATAGGTATTTATAATATTCGTGGGATTTAATAACCTATTAAATAGATTAAACAAAAAAATATGGTTTACATTCATTTTTTCTCGCTACTCTCGCGATGTGACACAAGCTTTACCTAAATCTTAATCTTAATGCCAATTAAACAGAATAAACAAGAATACCATTAATAATATTATCGTGACATTTATTTGCGTGTGTAAGCAGTACTTACTACAAATGTAAGGATACAATTATTTATAATAGTTAATTATTCGTACAGTCTGTGACATTTTATACAAATTAGCTTACACTACAATGCTTATCGTTAAGTAATGTAATTTGTTTCTGAAACTAAACTGTACCTGAAATGACAGGTGATTAGTTAAATATTTCAGTTATTTATTAAAGAGAAAAGGGCTTTGATATTAATTTTTCTGAAAACTAAATATGAAACAATGAACTTCAAGAATATATTATTATTTTCCTTGCTTGCTTTGAATTGAAATATTTGAACAGTAGGTAACCAAAATCCGTGTCATAATGAAAATAAGCTCACAGCTTTTTACATAAACCAAAATTGTATGCTTCTGCCTATTCCTGCGGGGTAAAAACCGTGACTGTTTAAAACATGTTTGATATAAAATTTTGACTGGGAATAATACTTATAATTTTTTGTGTAGTGGTACCTACTGCCTAAATGATAAGGAAAGCTCGAAACAAAACCCTGTACCTACCAACTGTGTCGAAAATCCTACATGGATGCCATGCCGGACTCCTACCGACTAAGAACCACACGTATCCTACCTAACAGCCTACGGTTACGGAGCCCCGGGTAAGCCTCGGAAGGATACTCCAGGATGTACCGACGTGGACCAAATTCCGCCAGATTACGCCACAATACACGATCCTGCGCCTTCCTCATCCAGTCACTACCTGCTTCTTCAGGTCGTCGATCCATCTGGCATCTTCATTAAAAACGCAAGATTAAATTAATTATTCTACAAACTTAGCCGTATCTAAATCTAAAGTATCCATGTTTAAACGCAGTGCTGAATGACCGCGCTTACCCGGTCACTTCCAACAGGGCGTGTGGAATCATTCACCCGGTCCCGTTCACAGTTCACTCATTCGCTCGTTCACTTTGATGTCGGGCTTGCCACGCACTTCACGCCGAATGCACATTGTTTTAAGCAGATATTACTTTTACTTTACAAAGTCGGTATAAATAGAGATAGTAGGGCATTGTTGAACAGTTTAAGGGAACAGCTAATTTCAGTATAAAAATATAATTACACCATATTTTTATAATATAATAGCTGACCATCGCCAATTCGTTTTCGTTACAGCACCACTTTTTTGTATACCAACTGCAGCGCCATCTGTCGGGCTGATTTGTGAATCTAAACCCATTCAGGGCGCCACCCGAACGTATAAAAAAAAATTCAAAACTGTCCAGCCCTTTGGGAGGAGTTCAGTGACTGGAAAAGGTTGCACGCAGTAACTGTTAAAAAGTAGGTGTAATCAATGATATATAAAAAACTATAGATACGTTACCAACACTGAAAAATGGCAACAAAATAGTCAGGCAATTGCCTTAATTTTCATACACGCTACCATAGATAATTTCATAGAAATTCTTTTTTTCAATGTATAAAATATTTGCTATTTTTGAAAGCCGTGATGTTCTTGCATGACGTGTCTATAATATAATACGTCGTTGGGTGTAATAACTAATAGTAACACTGTCAGCATGAGGATAAAATCGTAATTTTAATTATTTAAATATGTTCCGTAAATAAATTTATGTATATCCCCACTAGGATTGCAAGAGATTTCACAATTACGTAAGTCCCACAAATTTTCTAACAAAGTGTGGGTGTAGGTATAATTCCCTAGGGATTTAGGCGTGACTGTACGTTATGTAATACAAGTTTGTAAAATCAAATATTCTATTCCAATATACTCCCGAATTCTAGTACCCATATAATCCTTGTATTCCCGGTGAGGCTTACTTTTATAGCCATTGTGTTCATACTTTTTATTGTAGGTACATCTTTCATTTTATCATACGCTTGGTTTATTTTCAATATGATTTGGTTTATATTGACTATTCTCTGTGGACAGAAAAGGGTTAACACTAAAGGTTTATTGTAAGTACATCTGGTATTTACGCTTGACCTAGTTCATTTAATGTCCTAAACATTGTTTATCGTCCGTAGAAAATAACTTTTAAAAGTAAAAATAATCTGTAGGTAATATTTTTCTAAAACGCACTTCTATTTAATAAGTGTTTTGGATTTTCTTTACGTTGGTACACGCTTAGATTTTACCAAAGATAATAGTATTACATACAGATAGGCAACTCCCTGCCCCCCACTGAGCAAGCTTCCCCACCCCCGCCACAGCTGCCATACAGTTGAAGGGTTTTTGACGGACTATTTGCTTTACCTTAGTGGGTCACACACCCATTCAGCGTGTTTTTTTTTTAATATATATTCAGCACGCCAAATTAACGTCGCCACCAGCCTGATGACAGAATTGAAAACGAATCATTTGGATGGAGTTTCCACCCTGTAGTTTTACGATAATCCTTTTGCAGGTTAAGTCCTTTCGGGGCCTGATGTTAAGAGTGAAACAGTATGTCGGTAACGCGAATCTAAGATTTTTCCTAACTTATTTCGCTAAACGTTAACGTGTCTAAAGTAGTTTGCAAAAACTTACAAAGACTTCAATATCGAAGGATTTTAACAGGGAGACATCATGTCTGTCCAAAATATCATTATAGTTTTAAACATTATAGTTTACATAACGTAATTTTCCTCGTAAAATCCCTATCTTAATCTTAATAACATGTAAATTACATATACACTTTTATAAAAGTTAACGCAAAAACCAAGCTTTTACGAAAATAAAATGGAATCCGAGAAGGGTTTTTATCACAGTTATTTAATTCTTTAGAATAAGTAAATTTGCATTAACTAGCATTGTTTACGGTTGGCCGTTTAAAAGGTATGTAGAAAATTCAAAGATTTTTCGCAACGCTTATGTAAACTACGTATAAAATTGTAACGGCCGAGATTGCATGTTATTTGTTAGCAAAATATTTAAGAACGTTTTCTTATTTTTTTTATAACATATTCGGACTTATTCCTAGTCACAAGTTCTGAGCTTTGAAGTCTGTCTTCTATTTCGTGAGGTCTAAAGAATTTAGGACTTAGACAGGAGGCAGTTCATCAAAAGAAGTCATCATCTACCGCTTTAAGTCTAGTCTTTGGTCTGCTTCCTCAGCTGCATACTTATAGTCTATCGTTACTGTTGCACTTGGCGTAACTATATAGTTACACGTCAATGCACTTACACGTTTGTCATAATTATATTTATTATTTTTTTAATCTTGACCGGTTTGTAAATAAGTTCAATTATGAGGTTATTTACATATTAATTGGCCCTTATAAATTAAATAAAACCATGCCATGTTGTTAATCAAGTAACACAACAAATAATTTTACCTGTGAAAATGTTTTTAAAATAAAACCAAGTAACAATTCATAGTCTATGAGCTACTAATCCATGAATGAATGAACGGAATGAGTGAGTGAACGGCTGATTTATTTGTTCAAGCCGTTCCCAACGAATGGAAACCAATTGAGGGTACAAAGCTTTGACAGACTACTTATTTGGAATGTGTAAATAGATGAACGTAGGTAGTTTAGTGTTAAGAGCGCACCTGACCAAAATCGGTTGAAAGAAGTGGGCAAATATACATTTTAGCGTACAAGAAAGAGATTGATGCGATCGGTTTTTGTGAGGTTTTAAAGAAATCAATAAAGTATAAAAGAGCTATAATCATTAGGACGAATGTTGTTGGGGTAAATGAAGATTTTACTTTTTCCTTAAGTACTATAAATTAAAAATATTGTAAAACTAACTTCAAACTTATGAGATCCAGCTTAAAATATCAAGAAAAAAATTTCTTTTTTTATTTTCGCAAAAAAAATCTATGGAAAATTTTGTAAGTAATCGTGTTTTTGTTCTCGTTTGAGCATTATCAGATTCTGAAGTTGTTTGTGTTGAAACGTTAATGCATTAGACCTCAAGAGTCCTGATATCTAGATCAATTATATTAAATTTAGCGTCATACGGCCTCTTAACGTGACTTTCACGGGCTTTTTGTGAAAGGATACTGGCTCCATTTTTATTTATTTTTTGTTTTTTACATGTAGATTGCGTTACTAATCTGGTTAGATGGCTTGCTATTGATTGTTTTTGTGATGGTTCCGTATGTTATCTTGGTACAATGTAATAAAACGTAGATTTTTACAGCTTGTTAACGAGAAATGAACATATTGTACGGTATCTAGAAGTTAATTTTGTGAAGCTTCTAGTTTCGTTGTTAGAAAAGTTTAATTTGGTATGGATTAGTAACATTACATGCGAATTTGTAATTTTGTTACGATATACAATTCGCCATGTATCCCAAAATAGCTTTACGTGTGTACGTTCTACGTGTAACATTTTACGTATAAACTAGTTAATGCTCGCGGCTTCGCTCGCGTGAAATTCGGTACCCGTTCCCGCTTCCCGTGGGAACATTTTCCCGGGATGAAAAGTACTATGTGTTATTCCACACTATAAGCTATCTCAGTACCAAATTTTAGCCCAATCCGTTCAGCCGTTAGAGCGTGATTGAGTAACAAACATCCAAACATCTTCACAAACTTTCACATTTATAATATTAGTAGGAAGTAGGATTGGTCTAATCACATTCCTCCCCTGGACGTAGACCTCTCGTAATTCTCGCGTTTGGTTCAAAAGTGATTAGCTTTTCCTTTGCTACGCTGGCCAAACGGGTTAATACAGAGTTTTTTTTGAGATTTCCTTCTCTTTTGTGGGGTAGGACGTCCACCCGCTAGATGGACCGACGACCTGGTAAAGGTCGCAGGCTAGGACTGGGTGCGAAAGGCACAGGACCGCGTACTGTGGCGTGAATTGGTGAGGCCGACGTCCAGCAGTGGACTGCTAGAGCCTGAGTTTATTGATTGATTGATTCTCTTTTCCGTTAGTCAACACTTGCATCAAACAGCTTTAGGTTCCAAAAATGTACCCAATCGCACCTATTCTACTTATGTTTTCAATACAATTAAACTACTACCATTGCCATTCTTCTCAAATTAATTTCCTTCATATCGATTTCCACAGTACCGGTCATTGCTTACCACCAGTTGATCTAAGTGCTTCCAATCTCAAAAACTTAATAGAAAATAAAGATCAAACCATACCAAGTGAGAACAAACTTATAAAACTCAGCTTGCCACAGTCGCTGCACAGGGAATGATTAAAAAAATACGGTCTACAAAAAAAGTTTAAGTCAGGTAAGTATATTTACTTCGGTACTGCTCAAGTATCACACAATGTGTGTGTGTTACACTTGAATTGTTCACAAAAGATTATTTTTCTCTTTCTTACCAAGTAAATGAAGGTTTTGTAATGGTATGGATAGCATAAAAAGATTTTATGAATCTATTAGCTATTACGATGTAACAAATACGTCGTAGTGAGTTTCCTTTGTAATGAATCATCATCAGATGATGATGATTTCATGATTTCGAACGCTAGTCCTGGTTCAAACCCAGAAGCCGACTTTGACTTATATTCAGGCCACGGCGAACAGTATCGAAGCGACAATAATGTTGCTCGCAAAGTTGTGACATTGCCTGCCCGTACTTTGACAACTCACAGCCGTCTCAGGTCCAGTTTCAGCGGAGTTTTTCTAATATGTCATACTGCTCTTTACAATGTAAAATATGTTTAAAAATGTAATTTTTCTATGTGGGTACTTATCGAATACTTCTTTTCATTACAGGTATGACCATACAGATTACATTTGATGAGGTCAAGAATTTAAATCAAAATGGACACTTAAACGTAAGTTTTAGATACTATGTGAAATTTTATAAATTATGTCTATGGGGATAAACCATTTAAGAATTAAGTATTGGCTTTATTTTATTTATTGAATTAATATAATATACTTTAGCGATATGGCTGTCATTTAATATTATTTATGATTAATTTACAATCAAATTCACTTGTGCTATTCTTGATTATTTCGCCTTTCATTAAAAACATGTTTTGAAGTAGCTTGTTTTGCTATCAGTACTTCCACTCGCTTCTTCAAAGGCCTGCCCGAACAAAGGTAGCTGAAACCAATTTGTTACGTGATAATATGCCCCCCCCCCCCTCGCCTTTCCGAAATGAGACGGCGGGTCCTTACTCCCATAATAATTTTACGTTTAATACGGTGGTCAGCAGAATATTACTTTATCTTGCTAAGTACATCATAATACTATGTCCTAGAGCAGGGGTTCCCAACCTTTTCGTGGTCAGGGACCACTTTTATATTTTTGTTGTTAACAGGGACCACTATAAAGGCATAATTTAAACAAACTGTGATAATCAATCTGAAACCTAAAAAAACGCAGTAGGAAATTGCATAAACAGGAAACTTTCGTATTTTTGTATCTATTAATGTGATTTCTGGCTTGCATCTTCTTCACGAGATCTGCTAACCTGGAGTTTCGTATAAGAAAATGCTTTTAAACACCAAACCACTCAAGTGAATTTTTTGTGTTCTTCCTGGATTCCTTCATTAACTTCACCAGCGTCCGTGCTAAAAGGATTAGGAAGGGGGGGGGGGGGGTACTATTCCACTTCTTCGAGGGGTGAAGAGACACGCCACCGTCTAGGCCGGCTTCTGTGAAAGAGCGGTGAGCAGCCAACTCGCCGCTCTCAGACTCTCGGTCATGGTGGACGACCGTGCCACCGACTACGGAACTTGGAATAGAGATTTCTATCCCGCTGCATTATTCGCGAGCATGACTTGCTCGCAGAAAGACACAGTTACGTCACACTTTCTCCCGTTGGAGACCAGAGCCCTTAACAAGGTGTCCAGCGTGAGAATATTCAAGCCCAGGCCCGTAACGAGGTCTTGTCGCTGCTATGCCCATGTAGTGCTGTGTCCCCGCTGTAGATACTTAACGAAGCACCCGTGCCCGGTAAACATCTGTGACACTCGGTAGGTGAGGCTACCATGGCGCCGAATTAGTGGTGAGTCCTCACTTTGGTAGCTCAAGTCATACCTTACATGTCTCCATGAGCTTCTGGCGAAACAGGGATCACTATGCCTCTATTTCTTTGGGCACAGGCCTGTGGTCCCGATCCAGCGCCTTCTTGCACCATTGATACAACGACGCAAGAGCCCTGTTTTCCAGGTATGGGACCTGGAAAACAGGGCTCTTGCGTCGCTCCATGGGGGAGGGGTCTTGGCTAGGAGACATGCCGCCTCAACGGATATCGTGCGGTACCCTCTCCTGACCGCCATCGCCTTTAGCGGGCTATGCAGTCTAGCCACGTTGCCAGTCGTCAGGGCCTCCGCCCATACGGGGGTCCCGTATAGTGCCATACTCCGCACGACCCCGAAGGTCTCTTGCAGGGAGCGTTGGGTACTCTTATGTTGGGTACCAACCGCGAGAGCGCAGCTTTTGCCCCCTCTGTTTTAAGACTTAACTTCGGAAATGGTGTCGCTCTGTAATGATACGCTCAAGCTTGCAAACCTCGACGAGGAACACCATCGGTCGGTACCCCGATGGCGTGTCCACCGTCCGCCCGGCCTTTTGGATCAGAACCAGTTTCCCACACTTTAGACTTTAGGAAACTGGTCTTTAGCCAGGATCCACGCTCGGCCTGGAAACACATTCAATCGTGGGCAAATCCCAGACTTTGTGTTGTCTTTGCTCGCCGAGCCAATGGGCGTACCAACCGCTCCGACTACTCGCGCTCTTCTCGCTCATTGCAACGGCTCACCACCCGATAAATTTAAAATCCTTTAGGGACCATATTTTTGCTCCTGCGGACCACTGGTGGTCCGCGGACCACTGGTTGGGAACCACTGTCCTAGAGGGAGTAAGTAGAAATGAACGCACTTAAACTGCCATTATTTTTGTTGTTCCTACGTTATAGGGGGAAAGCATACCTGCTGGGAGTCCTGGGGTATCCTTCCAAAGGCTTACCTGGGGTCCCAACTGTAGATTTTTAGGTAGGATACGTGTGGTTTTTAGTTGGTAGGAGTCCGGCATAGCATGTATGTAGGATTTTCCTCGCGTTTAAAAAATAAGGGGGAAGCATATTGCCAACACGACACTTGAGGGAGACGGAATACAACTGGTGATATATGTGTAGAGTAGACCTCTGCCTACTACTTCAGATAAGGTGTAACTGTCTATGAGTCAACCAGCCAAGGAGAGAATATTTATTTACATTTCCAAAGGCTAACATTATCTCCAATGAATTATTCATTAAAATCACTTTAAAGTATTACTAGTACCTTTAGAATATCATTCCTTTGAAATCGAGCCCTCATGCAAAAGCGACGCATAATGTTAAACGCCTCTTACAAGAGTCAAGCCATCGAAATTACACCTTTACTTGCGGTTTGAACGAGATGCTTTTCAGGCCTTAAACTGGATGTTGGCGGAGAGCGGAGCGATAGCGATAGCGGCGGGAGCGCAGCGCCAGAGTACAAGTACAAAATGTCAATGTACAGAAAGCATTCACTAGAGCCATTTGTCACCATGACCATTTACAACCATGGCATTTTAAAAGAAAGACCATTTGCAATCAAGACGTTTTTCAATTTAATATAATATGTATTTCCTTTTTTTTACTCGGACATTAAGCTAACACAGACGTTTTACAACCATGTCCTTCCGCACCTAACCCTCTCATGTATGTCTTTTTTTTTTCAAACCTATCCTCTACTACGCACAGCGAAATTGCTATGAAAATCCCGTGCGTAGCTCGAGCGCACTTAGTATATAGAGTGCCTTCTGTATCCTATAATTTTGTGGTGCAACAAGAGAGTAAGGTGGCACTGCGCTCGTGCACAAGCAGACCGCGCTCCGTGCATTTGCCATCGTTTGTTCGAAGTTGCCTACTCTTTTGAACACGTCGACCGCGTTTCGCCAGAATCGCCGCGTCGGCGTCGCCCCGCTCGTCACCGACAACAAGTTTAAGGCCTCATTCGCGATAGTCCTGTCAGCCCCTACTGCTCCGCCCAACGTCTTATAGCTCCGATTTCGCCTTCACAAATATTGGCTCAATGTTATATTGGTAATATTGGAGGATTCCAGGTTTATTGGAATACGGCTTGTCATCTGAACAGGTGGGATCGAATATTTTGTCACTATATATTCAGGAGTACTCATTTGAATATTGACGATGAATTTTCTGTAGGCTTTTGGCGAAATGAATATTTTTGTGATAACATCTCACGTCATGAAATTTTTAATATATTATCGTCTATAACGTTTTGAGCAAAGGAAAAATGAAATACTCAAAATATAACCCTGTAGCAAACCGTCTGGTAAACGAGCCTTCTTTTTTTTTCGTGTGGAAGTTGTCATGGATGCCATGCCGCATTTTTATCGACGAAAACCACACTGTCTACGGCCAGGAGTCCCGAGTACGCCCTCGTAAGGATAACCCCTGGGCTCCCGACACTGGCCGAGCCTCCGAGCTAGGAACTACACTAATCTTACTCTCAAGATAATTTGCCTCACAAATTATTTTGAGGGTAAGATTAGTGTAGTTAGTAGACCTACGTTCTGCAGTACCTATTCATTCTTAAACATTGAGTTAGCATTGGATATGTATATTTCCTAAGACAATTTTAAATAGTTCGCAATCCTCTGTATTATTGGCGCTTTTTGTACCATTTGGGCTTATATCGATTTGAACATGAATCATATTATAGGTATAATCAATATCACACTTTTCTACGGTATGTTGACAAAACATTCTAACGACTAGACAACGGCAGTTAGATTAGTTGGTAGTTCTTAACTCTTAGACTGAGTGAAGGGTCTTTCTGTATTACGTGATGCAGAAGTATCTATGTCATTAGGTTTTGTTGACATTCCAGTCCAATCCCAATTTTCATACTTGTGGAAATCTACATTGACGCTATTCCGGATTCCTACCGACTAAAACCACGGTGTTCTTCCGCCTTCGGCTGGAAATCCGGTTATACCCTCGGAATGATAACACCACAATCCCCCTAATTGCACGTCAAACAATACGTAGCAGGAAACATTTTTTTTTGTGAAACCATTTACGCGAAAAATTCCCTCCCCATGAATTATGAAATTAAAATTTGTACAAAAAATATAAACGGTTTACATTAAATATAAGCGTGAATTAATGCGCAGAGGTGCCCGTCAATAAGTGGGGTGGAATTTATTTTGAAATTTCTCGCCACGCTCCCTCTTAATCTATTATGTTCGGGGATGTAGACCAACTAGATGAGGCATTGGCAGGTAATTTAAATTTATACATACACGACTTTTGAAAGGTTATACAAGAAATAGCGTCCGAGTCTATCGTAATTATATGTCTGATGATGCATGCGGCTTCGCCCGCGTGAAATTTGGTAATTGTTTCCGCTTCCCGTGGGAACATATTCCCGGGTTGAAAAGTAACCTATGTGTAATTCCAGACTATAAGCTATCTCTGTACCAAATTTGAGCCCAATCCGTTTTGATGTTAGAGCGTAATTGAGTAACAAACATCCAAACATCTTCACGAACTTTCTCATTTATAATATTAGTAGGATAGGAAAATCCACTCGAAGATTCGGTTCAGGACGGTAGTTTAATGGTACAGTTTTATCTGCACACTGTGCTATTCGAACTGTTGAGAAGTCTGTCTACAGATGTTTTCAACAATATCACAAAGATTACTGTAATAAAACGTATGTCTATTATCTGGACTTGGAAGAATGCGTATCGTGTTACAGAAAATCCTACTTTTAACTGTAGTTTCTACCAGAAAAATCTACATAATCTGATGTAAGTCTTGCTTATTACTGACATAGCATCTGACGATGAAGAGAACGAATTTCTATCAAAATCAAAAAAAATATACATTTATTATTGTTATAGGTATATTCCGCATAATATTATTTTGAAAAAATATGCACTTGCAAAACGTCCATGTAACGTATATTTCCTTGACCACCGATTTAAATTTTAATGAAGAGGCTGACAGAAAATAGTATGACACCGATATAATATACATTATCTGTTTCTGGGAGCTTTTTGTAAGCCTAAAATATAAGCTTTTATAATAGTATCTACGAGACCACTTCACATAATGATATTGTAATAGATAGGCTAGTGTTCACGCTACGTTGAGCATTCACGATGCCTATCTTGTAATAAAATATTGCTGCTTAATAATACGATGTTAAAATATAATTGTACTCTTTAATAACAGTTTTTGTATGGCTGATTTCCAGCGTCAAAATATATCTAGCGATTTGTAACAGAATTTTGGCTACACGGGTGGCTAAGTGGCTTAAGTGGTTACCTCCCCCATTTAGTTTTAACGCCTCGATACGTGGCATGATTTAATTAGCGTTTTTCTTGTTTCTTTTTAGGGTTCCGTACCCTCAGGGAAAAAACGGGACCCGGTTCTTGAGACTTCGCTGTCCGTCTGTCTGACTGTCTGATTGTCTGTCGGTCTGTTCGTCATGAGCCTGTATCTCAAGAACCGTGATAGCTAGAGAGCTGAAATTTTCACAGATGATATATTTCTGTTGCCGTTATGACAACAAATACGATGCGATTTTTAAGATACTTTTGGCTACACGGGTGGCTACTTAGCCACCCGTGTAGCCAAAAGTCTAAAGGTAGGAGGTAACCACTTAAGTCACTTGAATTAAGTGGTTACCTCCCTCATTTAGTTTTCCCTCATTTATTTATTTAACGCCTTGATACGTCTTTTAGTTTTACGTAACCAAAGGGTAAAAAAGGGCCTTTGTTCATAAGACTTCGCTGTCTGTCTGTCTGTCCGTCATAAGGTTGTTTCTCAGGAACCATGATAACTAGAGAGCCTAAATTTTGATGTATTTCTGTTGCCGCTATGACAGCAAATACTAAAATCAGTAGAAAGGGGAGGGGGATTAAGGGAGGCTGGGATACTTGTGATTTTTTGCCGTTTTTTGGTACGGAACCCTCTGTGTGCGAGTCTGACTCGCACTTGGCCGGTTTTTATTGTTTCGTTTTTACTTTAGTAGAAGTATACGACTATGATTCATCAAGTGTATGACGGATTAGTGCGATTTGATTTTTCTGTCATTCCTAGGTTGGATAAAGAAATACTTAACTTCAAACCGAATGATGTTAGTTATCATGAAATAACTCGGTAAGCGTGGGTTAGGACGTCCACCCGCTAGATGAACCGACGACCTGGTGAAGGTCGCAGACTGGCACTAGAAGCGGAAGTTGCAGGACCGTGTATGTTGGCGTAAATTGGGAGAGGCCTACGTCCAGCAGTGGACTGCTATAGGCTGAATTGATTGTACCTATGATTGATCGATTGATCATGCAATATGGCTGTATGACTTAGAGTTTTATACCTACCTACTCTGCTTCACTATAAAGGCATACAACATTATTATAGTAAACTACCTGATATCAACCGCGTGATACGGGAATAAATTAAAGCCTATGTCACCCGGAGATAGTGTAATTTTTCAACAGTGAAAGAATTTATCAAATCGGTTCAATAGTTTCGAAGCCTATTCAGTGCATACAAACAATCAATCAAATCTTTCCTGTTTATTAGTGTAGATATAGATTAATTGAGTTTTAATGCACTTCTTCACATACGTTGCTTTCATCCGCGCACGCTTAGATTGTGGAATGATTTCCCTGCCTCGGTTTTTCCAAACGCCTACAGTATGGGGTTCTTCAAACGGAGTCTCAGAAGGTTTTTTCAGGGTCGGCAGCGCGAGTGTAGCGCCTCTGGTGTTGCAAACGTTCATGGGCTACGGTGACAATGGGTACATCTGGTCGTATGCTTGTCTGCCACCTAAGTGGTATAATTAAAACATAAACTTTAACCGTACCAAATTTCACGTTCATTAATTCTCACAATTTTTCTAATTAATGATTAATTTTGTATTAATACATACATTATGCAGAAATTTACTCAGTTAAAATGTCACATCTAGAATTAAGCCATCATCTAAACCAGGGGTTCCCAACCTGTGCGCCGCGGCGCCCTGGGGCGCCGTAGAAAGTCCAGAGGGGCGCCGCGAGGCGCCTGGCGGCGCCCCTCTCTCAGAAAATAGAAAGGGCACAAAAAGAATAGCCCGCCAAGATTTTTGCCACTTTTGCTTAAGCGGGCCGCGTTCTGAACTGGTGGTGGTACTAACTTTGATTTGAATTCATGAACGTGTCGCAAGTGCCTATGTAGTAGAACTATGCGATATAAATGTTTTTTGAGTTTGAGTTTGACCCGTTCGCCGTCGTTTCCGAGTCGCGGACTCCGCTCTAAAACTCCTTTGTAAAAAAGGGTCTGTCTGTCAAGACAACTACTTTGATTTTTTAAAACTAATCTACGCGGTATCTGAGAATGGTTAGAGGCCACCTTCCGCCCAAGGAAATCGGCCAAGTCCTCACCGCGTTGACCATCTTGAAGTGTCTTAGTAGATCTCTCAACTTAGGTGGTGATCAGATCGATAATAAACGAGTCGCTGGAGAGGAGCCATGGCAATCTTTTCTACCGGTTGTCACCGATAATTAAGGGCACGGATGCTTCGATAAGTATCTGTGGCGATTACGCCGGGAGATCACGGCTCAGTATCAGCACTGCGAAGGAAGCAGCGAGGACACAGCGCTCCATACAGAGCATAGCGTGGGCGCCAGGTCCTAGTGGCAGGTCTTGACCTGAACATTATCTCGCTGGAGACTACGGTGCGAGCGATGATTTCCAACGGGAGGAGTATGGGGACGGCACCGCGTCTTTCTGCGAGCAGGTCATTCTCGTGAAAGAGATGGCGGAGAGGGAGCAGGGAGATAACTCTCAAACCCGAGATTTCCAGTCTGCGGCGTCCATACACTTGATTTTGCCCATACTATCGGACTCTATGACCGGGGGAGGCCCAAGACGACAGCGTGACGTTAAAGTTTTTCGCAGGACACACGACCCAGGAAGTGAGAGTGACACCCGAAAGCTCCCAAAGACGCAGGGAAGTACTCGAACCAAACGAAGTAAAGTAGATGACGTCGCAGTGGCAGCCAAGGTCTGTCGGGAATCCTGGGACATATTTCCCGAGGCTCCCGACCGTAGGTAGTGGTAGAGCGATTTCGGCACACAGATTCCACAAGTAAAAAAGAAGACAGTTTCCCTAGATAACACCAGCTTCACATTTTTTCCCGGATTTGGTGTGCATAATGACTTGGCCGAGGCCCAATGGCACAGGAAAGTGGCTTGTGCGGAGGATTACTAGTCGAGGGGGGGGGGGGGGTGATTACACGTGATATGATGGGGAGCCGTGAAAAATTTCAAGACTTATAAGGGCGCCGCGGCCTGCAAAAGGTTGGGAACCCCTGATCTAAACAATATCGGCAAATGTATCAAATTTGCTGTGAGTGTCTACGAACACCCTTTCCGGGACATAACGATGGGCCCGTCCGCGGGACTTTGGTCCAACTTGTTAGGATTACGGGCCCAATTTGGACAAACATTCTGTCTATATATTTGGTTGTTATGTGCTATAAGTTTGGCTTATCTAGATATGTATGTGTCATTGTTTAAATTGAATAGGCAGTTGGTTTAGCTTTACTAGAGGCAGTTCTTTATGAATGTATCGTAAAAATACTAGATTTAGGAGTTCTGCTAACTATAGATTGTCGATTTTAATAATCCTTTCGGCGCAAGGTCAAACTAAGATCTCCAAGGCCCTAGAACCTCACCTGCTAGAGGTTCAACTGCTGATTAATGGACGAGGCAATGTAGCCACTACTCTTATACTGTATTTCAATAGCTTTGCGCAAAAATGTAAACAAACACATTTGATTCTATATGTATATCCATAGTTACTTGCAGTTGAGTATTCACCCTGATTATGTTCCAGTATCCAGGAGTCATACAGTGTTCTTACAATCATTTCGACACCAAATAACTTCTTTATGATAGTTTATTTTCATTTAAAATATCTACTCGGGATAGTAAAAAATTCAATGATTTGTCATACTATATTTTTCTACTCATCTGTCTTAGACAACGATTGTCAAAACATGACATGTTTACATTATTGCCAGATCGGGCAGGATTGGACTTACGGGGTTTGGACTGCAGTCGCTTCCAACAATGTGGAATATCAAACCCCAAATTTAATTATTTGTTCCTATCAGCCAAATAAGCGCGGACCCAAACTGCCAATCTAGCTAAGGTGCTACAGCTATAACCGAGTATACACTGAGATGAACATCATTTTTTCCAATAATTCTGCTCGGATTTGAAAAACCTCAATCTTCAAACTGGTACAATATTTTCGACTTCTCATTTTATATCATTCTTCAAAATGGCGCTGTCTGGCTGATGAATGCACAGATTGATATACACTTTCACAATTATAAAGTTTAATGGCAGTTGCTCTCAACTAGACAGCCTAAAATATCCTTTTCCTGCTGTAAACCAGATCTCTCATAAACACAATGCGAATAACGAAACGCACAGTCCAGTGATGCCCAGTAGCTTATTCTTGAAGATAACGTCTGATAACTGTCACTGATAACCAGTTAGGAACGATACCACAGTACAAAAACATTTTACCAAGAGTCCCCGAGTTCTATATAAACAATGGCCTATCCGCAAAAGGGGGTAGGCGCAAAAGGGCACTGCACACGTGTTAATATTTGTTTGTCTATAGGGTTACCACACATTCAGAATTATTAGATCTTTTTTAGGTGTTTAAATTCCTCATGGATGCTGTGCTGGAGTCGCCGACTAAAAACCACTGCCTACAGCGAGACCTACCGTGGGTCTGAAGTACAAGATTAATGGAAATTTTGATTTACGTCACTTTAATATTGGTTTAGTGTTGTCAAATAGTTGGGTCAAATGCTTCATTAATTAGTATAGTAGTAGAAAATACTTAAAAAATCAAAAGATAATAGTTTTTTTATAAATTATCAAAGGTGCAAAGCGCACCGTGATTCAAGCAAGAGTTCGACATGGAATTACATACAACTCTCAGAATTGCGAAATGAGTTGCAGGTCAAAACAACCCTAACAAATTCGTATGATATGAACGAGTTTTTACTAATCATCACTCTAGCAAGATATGACTTTAGTAAAGCTTTCATAATATGTAGCTAAAATTTTAATGAACCTTTTTTGTTACATGTCATAAATTTTATCCGGTTAATCGAAAAAGTATTCTTGGCAGCCCTACATATTCAATGCGGTTTATCCAACGAGGGTAGAAATAAACCCGTTTCGGACTGCTATTTTCATTAACAGAGCGAGTTGTTATAATGTACCAAGTGCCCAGAGACAGTTGCCTACCTTTTTAAATTACCCACCACAATATTTTCATGAATATTTAAAATTTCCTGCCAAAATTTTATGCTGAAGACTTTGTTATATGTTTGAGATGACACTTATTTCAATTTTCTTTATGCTAATCGTGGGGTTCTATTGTAGCTGGGCTTATACAGGGTGTGCGTCTAGTACACAAGGGAGATTGTGTTGAAATTTCTCATTTAGTCTGAAATATTTGTAATGTACTATGTTTGTATAATATTTCTGAAACGTATTGCTACTATATACATAAAAATGCGAAAGTAAAGTAAAGCGATTCTGATAACATTTGGCTCAGAGATAAAATAGAACTAAAGAGAAAATGAAGTTAGAAAAAGATATGAATTCATTTTATCCCGGGAAGAGGTTTTAGTGGCAAGCGGGTATCGTTAGGTACCGGACAACCCCCTTCACACGGACGACGGTACTAGTATAGTGATATAGTCGACTCGATAAATAACATCGAGCTATGTACTGAATAACTTATTACGAATATCAAGAATTTATTTTCTCCTTCCTTTTGGTATTTAAAAAAAAATATTTTATTCAAGCTACTAAACAACAAGTTTACCAACGAGAACAATACAAATTCCTGGGCTTTATTTGTATTCGCATCATTCAAATTTAGAATTAAATTTGATTATGTTGGTAGCATTTAATTACATATTTATGACATTGACAGCGGACTCATTGTGTTGCCACTTTGGAAATGTAAACAACCATTTGTAACTTATAATCAATACATATAATAAAATCGTAACAGGTCGCTGTCTGTACATGGAAGACAAATAAGAAAAAATATTATAGGGGGGCTTTATGAACGCAATAGAACCCAAAACAATGATTTTTAGAATTTTTGTCTGTTTGTCTGTATGTCTGTATGTCTGTATATCTGTTTGTCTGTACGGTTGTGCACGCTAATCTCAGTAACCGCTCAACCGATTGCAATGCGGTTTTTTGTATTGTGTTGAGGTTTGCTCCAGTTAACATTTAGCGTTTGTTTTATGTAAATCGGTTTAGAAATAAAAGAGTTATAACACTTTTAAGAATCAGATATTTTGAAAATTTTAATTGTAGGGGTTTCTTTGAATGTGAGTGAACCTAAACTGGCGTGTTGGCTTAATCATAAAAGAGCTTAATGATTAAGACTATTTTTAAACAATTCAGTCCGCGCCGAAGGCGTGGACTGAATTGTTTTAAAAATAGACTTAATCATTAAGCTCTTTTATGATTAAGCAAACAGGGCAGTTTCAGACGCTGCTTGATGACTCTGATGAAGAAATACCTTTCCTTTCATACACCTTATGTGACGTAAACGAAGTTGCGGGCTCAGCTAGTGTGTAATAAAGCCTTATTTGAATATAATACGAAACGAATTATAAACTAAAATACATGTTACACCTATTTTATAACCTAGTATTGTATAAAAGTCTTATACCTTTACCACGAAGTCAGCCATTGCCTATTGTTTTAAACTGCACACTTCTTTTCACTGCGAATATTTTTATGAAATAAACTGGAATTTTTACAAGCGTAGTTTTGATTTACGATCGCTTTGGGTTACAATTGCATTGTATAAGTAATGTTATTAATAAATACGTTTAGTAAATCATATTTACGTCGTTTGTTTTATAAGATCTGTAGAAACGTTTTTCTAAGGCTGCCAGCTCGTAAAATATTGTGTATCTGATTGTTTTTTTATCGATTGGTGTGTATATATTAGGCTTTAATAGCTGTATATTTACAAGAATAAAATTGTAACCTTAAACGTACTTCAGACCAAGCGTCATAAAAGTATATAAGTATTAATATCCGTGGTCTGATACCCATAACACAAGCAGGTTATTCCTAGCTTACTTTGGGATTAGATAGCGTTGTGTGAAATGTCCGTGAATATTGTTTGTTGTTGTTTGTTGTCATGTTTCGGTGAATATTGAGTTTTGGCGATTTGAAATTGAAAATAACTGCCTACGACTTGAATTATTTAAATTTATTATCATTGATCACTAAATCCGAAGGCAACGTTTTCCATAATGGCCGTAATTGAAATTTAAAATATAGGTACTCGAAAAATTATGTAGTACTGTCGTCGAAGAAGTAACTGTACATTAATACATGTACAGTTACTTCTTCGACGTTTGTAGTGAGTAACTGAGTTGTGACAGTATAGAGTAAATAACCGGCCAAGTGCGAGTTGGACTCGCCCATGAAGGGTTTCGTAGCAGCAAGTAGCATAATATAAAAGTTCTTAATGTTCGTTGTAACTTTGATTGATGTTTTAACACGTTCGCAGTGGTAGTGATTTTTCTAACCGAAAATTGCGGTTAACAACGTATTAAAAAAAAAATTCCAGCTCGATCTCGTTTAAACCAATTTTCGTTGGTAGTTTTTATGGCAATGTACATCATATATTCTTTTTAGATTTATCATTCTCTTAGTTTAGAAATTAGAGGGGGGGGGGGCACACATTTTTTCACTTTGGAAGTGTCTCTTGCGCAAACAATTCACTTTAGAAAAAAATGATGTTAGAAACCTCAATAGCATTTTTGAAGACCTATCTATAGATACCCCACAAGTATGGGTTCAATGAAAAAAAAAATTGAGTTTCAGTTCTGAGTATGGGGACCCCCAAATATTACTGCGTTTTTTCTAGTTTTATATAAAAATCTTAATGCGGTTCGCAGAATACATCTAATTACCAAGTTTCAATAGCATAGGCCTTATAGTTTCGGAGAAAAGTGGCTGTGACACACGGACGGACAGACAGACAGACATGACGAATCTATAAGGGTTCCGTTTTTGCCATTTGGCTACGAAACCCTAAAAAGTCATCATCTAAGGGAATAATAAAAAAACAAGTGCCCGTTGTATAGAGAAGGATAATTAAAAGTAAAACCCCTTACCCTTCCTTAGAAGCGCGATAGTACCCGAACCACCCCTTAGGCGAGGCCATAGTGGCGGCCGTGGGTCTGTTGGGAGCCCTGTGACATCCTTCCGAGGGCTTACCCGGGACTCCCAACCATAGGCTTTGGGCGTAAAGTGAGGTTTTTTAGTCGGTAGGAGTCCGGCATACTCACCCCCTTACGCTTATATTTGTACATTCTTTTTATGTTATTTCTTATTGATTGTTATATCTTATTGGTGTACAATAAAGTTTTACTTACTTACTAACCAGCCAGCATGGCAGCATATGACCAGCCAAAAATATAACTCAATAATGATTTGATTGATGCTTAGGTCTCTACCTAAGTTCAGCAGTGGGAGAGCTTCAATACTAACCAGCCAGCATGGTAGCATATGGATGGCTAGCCAAAAATATAACTCCATAATGATTTGATTGATGCTTAGGTCTCTACCTAAGTTCAGCAGTGGGAGAGCTTCAATGTTGCAGATATACCTATAAAAATCGTTCAGTACCTCGAAACCAAACATTAGTACCCTATTGTATCCCTATTGACAAAATGCCCTATTATAGTACCAATAAATTTAAAGCAGACAGAACCTCAATAAAATATCTCATAATATGTCGAAAAATGAGTAATTTCAGCAAATTGTGGAGCCATTAAATATTATCACGTAAAACTCGTCATCAAACGAAAAGAAGCGCGAAATGGGTCACCGATAATGACCCCAGAAAATTTAATAATACTGCAAAAAGCCTTTATTAATATGAGAAACAATAAATTCAATTACTTTGATTAAATTTTAGAACTTGAACGGAATCACAATACGAAATTCATTTTCTAAATGAAATGCAGAACAATATTAAATATCTTTTCCTTACGATGCGGTGGGACTTTTTAGGATTCTTAGGGAGACTTTATACTGACAGGTTATATTCGACTAGCTGATGCCCGGAGCTTCGCCCGCGTAAAATTTGTTTCCGTTCCAGCTTCCCGTATTTTATCCCCCTGGGGGTAGAATTTATCAAAATCCTTTCTTAGCGGATGCCTACGTCATAACATCTACCTGTATGCCAAATTTCTGCACGATCAGTCCAGTGGTTTGGGCTGTGCGTTGATAGATCACTATGTCAGTCAGTCAGTCACTTTTGAGTTAATATATATTAAGATTTGGTTACGATATCAGCGGTGCGGTTTAGATTTCCTTATCGAACCGGTAATACATATATCTCTTGGCTGATTTCACTTACTACAACTTATTGAGGATCTCGACAACTGAAAAGTAGGTAAAATGAATTATATCTTCCCTTGAACGCGTTGGAACTTTAGATTCCTAACCATCTTACCGTACAGTTAGTCCTGTAGCACTTTTATTTAAAGAGTTTTATGGCATCTGAAGACAGGTAAAGTCATGGTCCGGCTTGCCCGTGAAAGGTAGCCATTAAATTGAAGGTCTTATGGGCGATTTGAAAATTTTCAACGGCATAGCGCTACAATTTGTACATGACCGTTTCAAAACTTAGACAACCCCATAACACAAGCAGGTTATTTCTAGCTTACTTTGGGATCAGATAGCGTTGTGTAAAATGTCCGTGAATATTAAAAAACTAGTTAAATGTTGACATATAGTATGACTTTGTTTTTATTACAGGGAGAAAACGTGCGTAATTATAACTTTGCAGTCGTAAATACATACGTATTCGTAATATTTTAATTTCCTTTCTGCGAGGATTGCCTACGCTTAAATTTTTTAAAGGACATGTACAAACGCCTACAGTATGGGGTTCTTCAAAAGAGGTCTAAGAAGGTTTTTACAGGGTCGGCAGCGCAAGTGTGGCGCCTTTGGTGTTGCAAACGTTCATAGGCTGCGGTGACCACCAGTCCTTTTGGTGGGCCGTATGCTTGTCTGCCACCTTAGTGATATAAAAAAAAATGTAAAGATCGAAGTATTAACGTGAAACTTTAGTACTTACCTAAATGCGTAGTTTTAGATGCATATTTAAAATGTGTAGATAAGGCTGCTTGATCGGCTCATCGTGATCTGAATAACTTTCTAGACACACAAATCACTAGAATAAATTACCAACCAACTAAATGTGTAGTAGGTGCTAGGGTTTAAAGTAGTAGATTTAATCTTATAATGGTCTTTTCTTGCAATATAGATAAATACATACATTATAGTCACGCCTTTATTCCCGAGGGGGTAGGCAGAGAAATAGTATACGCCCACATTATAGTTTAATGTCCCACGTAATAGGTAGTGAGCCTATTGCCGTGTTGAAATGGATAGGTGCAGGTCGCCGCGACCAGCAGTTGATATTTTACTGACAACCGGGTTTCATAAATAAAACATAAAATAAAAAAACAGTTAATATTCTCGAAAATATTGCAAAACATTTCTACCGCAATGAGCTGCACGTACAAAAGCTAAGCACCCCAAAATTGGGGAAAATAAATGCGTAGCTTGCAGACATTGCTAGAAATTGTATTACATCAGACATTTTCTGTGATGTCACCAAATAAAATGTGGGGGTGACTCGTAAAGCAAAACAAGCCCCATTTACAGTCAGGTGCTTGCTTACAGAAACAAGTTTATATCAGCTATAAGTGATTCAGATAGCGCATTTGTGTAAGCTCCTTTACAGTAAAATGCTTGACGTAGCAGGATTTTGTTTAAATGAATCAGTGTAAAAGAGTCTTAAATACCGTAGACGCAATGAATTCATGATATTTTTTTTTGTAATGTACACACAATTGAAGCGCGCATATTTAAAAGGTCAGAAATCTACATGACAATATCTGTTTTGTATTCCTTCGCTTCGTTATAAAAAAAAATATTCATAAAAAAAGTTATAGAACACACCTTCTTTTAAATATTTTTGTTTTTTTTTATGTTTGAGCACTGGCTGGTGTAGAACAAGGACTCTGTAATATACAGCCTCGCTGTATTGTCGTCGATTGTGTAGACTCGTGTTTAGGGTAAATAGGGTAGGCAGAGGCCTTTAGACCATTAGTTAATACCAAAGTAAAATAAGAATTTTTATTGAAGATTTTTTTCTTACTTACCAAAATTTGTTTTATTTCTTTGGTATTAAAGAAAAAAGATACGAATGTATTATCTAGTACCAAACGTAAGCGTTACGTAACATCTAATCAAAAACAATCCGAATCCAAAACGTGAGGATAATCTTATTTTCATAAATAAAAATTACATGAAAGCCGCGCCAATGTTCGCAAGCTCTTTCACCTTGCGAGGGTAGGTATGAAAAGTTAAATTGTCTTGTTACCCGACCGCAAAATAACAGAGCACAAAATAATACTCGAATAAATATATGAAATAGGCTTCGACCGAATTACAGTATAGACGGGCCCACGTCATAAAAGCACTTAAAAAGTGAGACTAGTTCACACACAGTGATATTGCAGCAACGTCAAGACATGCACACATACATTCTTTTTTCGAATTTAGGGTAGTGTTTTTAAACTTCGGGAACGCACAGGAAGGCATCTTGCGTAAAATCGTATCTTGCCATACGTGTTTCATCACTTTCATCTTCGGAACGATAACACCGACTACGACCGAGTGAGCGCATGCGCTTACTTTAACGCCTTCAAAACTAATGTATGGCTGACTTGTCTATACTATTACTTGGTCGAAGAGCACAGAATAATACTCTAATTAATATAAATAATGAAGTAGGTATAAGATACCATTTATAATCAAAATACACTACTTTAGTTTTGTTTTTAAAGGACCGTATATTAAAAGTATTCGTTTATCAATAGTTGAGGAATATTTTTTGGGCAATACCTAAGTCTTCTAGTTACAAATCAATTGAATCAGCCTACCACAGACTACTCCTAGACGCAGACCTATTCCAATTTCATTTTGGGATATTGGACTGACCTTATTATTATTTATTAATTTAGTTATTTATTTATTTATTTTAAGAAGGCTTACTGGCTAATAACAATATACGAAGCTCTGACCGTTCCTTCTTAACCTCGTTCTTTGGTAAGCTGGTGAACCACATATCTATACCTACTTATATTATAAAGAGGAAAGATTTGATTGTTGGTTTGCATCGGATAGACTCCGAAACTACTGGACCGATTTGAAAAATTATTTCACTGTTGGGAAGCTATACAATCCCTGGTAAAGATAGGCTATGTTTTATTCCCATATTCGCACGGGAACGGGAGCTAGCGGGTTAAACCGCGTGACATCCGCTAGTTAGGTCCGTACATTTCTTCTTAGCGCCGACTAAACTTGACTTTATGAATTACTCTTGCAAAATAATTGGACCGTTCTTTCAGAAATTTCCTATCATTTTCTAGTACGATTAAATCTAATGACGATGAGGGCTTTGAGTTGAAATATTTTGGCATGACTGGAAATAGTTTTCATGTGACCTTGCAATCTTGTTCTAGGGGGTTCTTACTAACCGAGGGTCTGAGGACGGTGAGAGGGTCGCTCACCGTCCTTACAGAAGCAGGCCCATGACGGCAGCGTGACGTGAGCAACTCACGCACGCCCCCCCCTTAGAAGCGGGATAACACCCGAAACCCCCCAAAGACGTGGGATAGCACCCGAACCACCCCCTGGGCGAGGCCGCAGTGGCGGCGGTAGGTCTGTTGGGAGTCCTGGGACATCCTTCCGAGGGCTTACCCGGGGCTCACAACCATAGGCTGTTGGGCGTTACGTGAGGTTTTTAGTCGGTAGGAGTCCGGCATAACATCCATGAGGATTTTCCCTCACGTAAAAAAAAGGGGGTTCTTACTGTCAACTTGAACCGAGTGAGAGGCTTTTTAAGCCCCTTACCACAAATCCTGTTCTCTTTTGAGACTCTTAAGTACTACAAAATCCTTTCACCAGTGATAAAAGCCATACGTTGCAGTAATTCCAATTTGCTGAACAGCCAACTTCCCACTTTCCTTCTGACATTATCTCCAATCAGCTCTATACACGTGTATCGTCCACGTGGCTTACTTTATTAACCAGAAGTGCTGACCAGATCATTAAGAGCCCCGAGTTTTGATAGCGTAATGACTTTTTTCCTTCGTTAGCAAAACAATGGGAAGGAGGGGAGGTCATGTTATGCTGGAGATGCACCCTTCGTTGTCGTGCCCAGCTTATTGTTGTGGTGATAATAAAAACGTGTGGTTTAATGATTTTGGGGTAATTTTGTGATTTTTATGCTGGGTTTTTTTTTGCATGTACCGTGTAATAGTAGATATGGCTTGAAGCTGTATTGATAGGCTTCCAAACATCTTGCACAGATTACCGCCTAATATAAATAGTTTTTTTTTTACTCCAGTATGATTACAACTTTACTTTGATTACTCACTATTTTCTTAGGACGAATGAACTATCAAAGATCAATAAGGCTCTTGGCACAAATTAGAGATAGTACCTACATACTAAATTCGCTGAGGCTACGCACACATAGACAACTCATTCGCATACACTACGCACACATAGACAACTCATTCACAGACACTACGCACACATAGACAACTCATTCACAGACACGAGATCAGGCGCTCCTCAACCGACTTTTCGAAACTGATTTGTGCGCGAGTGTGTGTAGCAGAGGGTAGGTGTGAAAAAAAAGTACATACATGAGTTTTCCACTTGTGACTGTTATGTAATTAAACAACAAAGCCAATCCCTACTTCCCTGCTATCCCTACTAATGTTATAAATGCGAAAGTAACTCTGTTTGTCTGTCTGTTACGCTTTCACGCCTAAACGGCTGGAGCGATTGAGATGAAATTTGGTATATAGGGATAGTTTGAGGCCCTGGGAAGGACATAGGCTACTTTTTAACCGACTGCTCAAAAGGAGGGTTATGATTTTACGCGATAATGACTTCTACAGAACAGCTAGTATAATCATAAAGAAAAGCCTGTACTGATTGACTCATTATTCAATTTCGTATAATATCTAAAATGTCTTAATCCTGGCTTTTTTTCCAAGTAAGAACCAATCGCTTAGCGGTGGTCCCAGACTGGCACGACGATTTAATGCTTGACCATGCACTAATTATGACTATAACCTTCTCCTCATACAAATTAGCCTGTCCTTCTATTTTTATTCCTAGTGGCAAAGCATGCTGTGTTATCCTTATCATAATAAATACTTGACCATAATCCTACTAATATTGTAAATGTGAAAGTTTGTGAAGATGTTTGGATATTTGGATGTTTGTTACTCAATCACGCTCTAACGGCTGAATGGATCAGGCTGAAATTTGGTACAGCGATAGACTATAGTCTGGAATAACACACTTTTTATTCCGGAGTATGTTCCCATGGGAAACTGGAACGGTAACTAAATTACACGCGGGCGTAGCTGCGAGCATCAACTAGTCTACAACTAACTAACAAAGCCGAAAATATAGTTTTTTTGTCGGTTTGTCTGTTTGTCTCTTTGCTTGCCTTATCCGGAAAGATCTCGAAAAGTACTTAATAGATTTGATTCAAATTTTGCACAAATATTAACTAGGGTTAGGGTCTTCGAATAGGCTATATATTATCACGCTACACATCCTAGGGGCTAAGCAGAGGGCAATCAAATTGGCATTATAACACAATTTTCACGCGTGCTAATTCGCGGACAACAGCTAGTACGTAATAAAGTAGTTGTACTAAGGCGAAACGGTAATTGTTTTACTGTGACCCTACAGATAGTAAAACAACCAATATACCCACCACATGCCCCCCGAACAGAACTGTCTATTGATCCTCATTTGCCAGAATTTCCCCTATATATTCTTCAACAAACATTCAAAGCTTTGAACTGCAAAGCCTATCGGAAACTGTACAAGCGAGGTTCAGGAGTCAGCAACATTGGGTTGGGGGCGTGTCGGATGTTGAAATTGCATTCTGGCAGTCCTTTGTTGTCACGTTTTTTGTGCAAAGTACACGTTCAGGTGTTGATTCGGCTCTCAACTCGACTGTGAACTGCGTGTTCCGAGGCCTTATTAATTTAGGGATAAAACTCGTTTTCGTTGAAATTGAGCTGAGCTGAAAATTGGGGAATTGTTTGTAAAGAGTATTGAATTTGGGTATTCATTACTTTTCAGTGACATTACATGTTTTGGTGGACATTTTGTATTCATTTTTGTGGCTAGAATGCAATTAAAGACTTCAAGATGCCTATTTTGCAACATGGACAGATTTACTAAAACAAAATGCTGATGACACATTGTGGTTGCGTTTAGTCATTTTTGTATGTCTACCCTCCATTATTAGTATAATGTAACGTAAGGCTGGTGACACACCGCACTCATAACATCCGTTTTAATTGGAAATTTTGTTGGTTTCAAATTTCGTGATCACTGTATTGCTCACCCTAGATAGCTCGAATTGAAATTTTGTATTAAAATTGTAGATAGTTTTTTTATGATCAATCTTCTTTTCTCCATGAGCTTGTCCGTGTCCTTCACGAAATGAAATTGGGACAGACTTACGGACAGAGTGGTTGGACTGTGATAAGCTTATATGATTTATTTAAAGATAAAAAGACTAGAATTGCTTTGTATCTTTTTTCAGTAGTATAATACAAAATCCTACAACCTCGACGCACTAACAAAAAATCAACAGAAAATAAAACCCGTGTTCCATCTATTCACTTCACAATGCAATGGAGCGTGGTTCGTGGACGCCAATTATTGGCTGCTAGATTTACGTCGCGTCACTTTGCCGGCCGGTGATTGACTGGCGGCGGCCATTTTGATTTTTCCTTTTTTAAACTTGGAATGTGTAGAATAAAACGGACAACTACTTCGGTTATACATCCTCTGTGAATAGCTTTTGAGTCATTGGTAACGTTTTACAGTTTGAATGATGTCCTCCTAATAATATTATTCAAACAAATAACTCTAAAATTTCAAAAATAAAGGCATATATTGCATTTCTTCTCCAAACTGTAAATGTCTCAAATTCACATTAATCCTCTCCCGCAATTTTCTTCAAAAGGGTGACAACATTTTAATAGTAAGTAAATACAATTCATTTAATAAAATATACCATCTTATTTTACCGTAAATATTAAGATAAGTATGCAAAAGTTTTAGTATTATATGAATAACATACTGACCTGTTGAACTTACTCCTACCCAAAATCAGCTGATATTCTTCATTATGATAAAATTATCTCTAGCCTTTCAACCAGAATCCTATCGTTTCCTCTTACCATATCTCTGCTTACCCCTTCTCCTACAAGCATGCATTGTCTTTTATGTATTCATCAAAAAGAGTCCATAACATAAAATATCCCAGTATTCTTTAACCCTAAACCGCTGCCGTTCCGTTTACATCAAAGCAATTCCGATTCCGACGTCGGGATCTACATGGACGTCTTAAGACGGAAATCATTTACGCCAATAACAGCTCACCCCTCGGCGTGTAGAGGGTTGATTTAGATCACCCTTAGCACGAGTACGTATCGATTTTGTTACGTAAATATTGGAGACGTTTATTCCTTTTTGATTGTCATTTTGGAATTATTATCGACAAGATGACGCCCGCGGCTCTGTCCGTATGAATTCTGTTTCTTCCTGTTTCCTCTTACGAGGAACTTATGCCGGGAATAAATGCGAAACTTTGATTTTTAACGCGTAGAAAATCCTATAGGGATGCTATGCCGGGCACCTACTGACTAAATAATGGCTTTTTATCCCCGAGATTATGTTTCCAAGAGAAGCGGGAACGGGAACCGAATTCCACACAGGCAAAGCCGCAAGCATAATCTAGTTGTATCTGTAGCATAAAAAGACTCAGTAATAGGGTTTCATGACATTAGTTGCCACGTAATCAGCTTAAGTCGAGTGATTACCACACTTACCGGCTTAAGCCGATCCCGACGTCGCGATGGCTGTCAACATGTATTCGCAGTTGGGAATTCCAAACGACCTTTTGTCGGTGGCGTCACCTATAGAATACGATATTTTCGTCAGAAATAATCGTCATAACGTAGTGGTTAAGATCGTCTTCTTGTGGCATTTCATTTATCCACGCTGTATCGTTATTGATACATCATCATCATCATGTCGTCCAAACCGTATCCGGCGACGGCGACTCCTAAATATTTAGTTAGTCCCTATGATGGACTCTAATGTGGCTTGCAAAGCCGAACTTTGACTTAAAGACACGATCGCAAGGCGTTCAGTATTGATACAACCTTGGCAGTGGCTGAAGTGCTAAGCGATAAAAAAAAATAGACTTGTGGACTTTTTAAAGTGCGAAACCCTCTGAATTTTGGTACATGCTGGGATCCAACAAGGCCAGATTACAAGAGAGTAGGCAATAACCGTGCTCAACAACTCAGAAGCATAACCCCAGGACTCCTGAATCTTGCATCCAAGCATCGGATACTGTTATCAGTATCTGATGCTTGGATAAAACGCTCATAGGTAGGGTCATACAATAATATCATAGTATATAGGAATCAAAGAAGGGTTAAAACGATCATAGCTACCCGGTATAAATCTACCGGGTTAGCTATGATCGTTTAACCCTTTTTAATTGTGCCTGTGCAACTACAGAAGATATGTTGTTAGGTATGTTCTTAAGGTCTTGGTAGGACACTACACCCATTGTTCTACCTGCGTATTCAATATTTAAACGCAATTCCAAAGTAAAATGAGCGACAAAATATTCATTCAAAGTAAACACCGAATATTTTTGGAGCGAAAATATCTTAACAAAGGACACAGAGCAGGAAATGTCGAACAAAAAGGCGATGTAACGAGTGGGCTAGTTCTCATTACTATTAGCTACAAAGAAGTACAATTTCAGACGGATATGGCCGAGGGTCCCCAAGTATTTTGAGAGAAAGTTTCGGTAGAAAACTGCAATAATGTTGAAGATTCTAGAAGATTGAATGTCCTTTGTGTTTTGTTGAGTGCTTTACACGGATCCGCCATTTTCTTACGCTGGGCGGTTACAAAATGGCCGGATGTCTTATGTCAATCTCGAGGATGGTGAAGACCGAGAGTGGAACCATCGTATAAGCGGACCTCGAGATCTGAAATGAGGACATGTTTTAACGATTTGATTGAATTTTCATGAACGTTGTATGGATATTTGTTAATCTTTCATTGGTCTTGTTGAACGCATCTGGGTGAAATTCGGTACAGGGATAGATAATCTGTGTCTTTCTGAAAAGTATGGGATGGACTCCGGGGGAAAAATATTACCTATGTGTTAATCACAGCTAACATTTATCCCCAGAGTAACTCTTGTTAAATTGAAAATTGTCTAAAATCCGTCTTTTCTTTTATTACAGGTAAACTACATAATTATTACACCAACAGAAATTGTGACAGCCATTCCCGACACAACCACTGTAAGTGAACCTGTATCTAATGTTACGCTATTATTGCCTGTGTGTGCGTCCAAAGTTTATATAATGAACATTATTATTACGCCAAAATATGTATGTGAGTGTGCGTACCTATTAAACGCGTTATGTAATTTGCGAAACGACGCACCTGTCGCGTACTCGTATATCAGCGGAATATCTGCGCTGTAAGGTTACTTAGGGCTCAAACTGGATGTCAGCAGCGAGCGGGGCGAGTATAACGGCGGGGGGAATACAAGCGAGAGAGAGAGTAGGCGACATACATAAAACAAACGAATACAAACACACCGAGCGCGGTTGGCTTGTGTGCCAGCACAGTGCAGCATGCCGCCTTTTATATATCAATCTCGCCGAATTGACGTCGCCAGCCATGGCGCATCGGGCGATGGGGGGCCTCTTTCACAGTACGTAAGACTTCTGACATTGGTCCTCAAGTTGGAGACCCTGTGATGTGCCTCTTCACGCTCCGCTTCAAGAACTCGGGATTGTAAGATGAGGGAAACACGTGTGCGGGCAGAGCGCCTTACCCGCTTGTACTCCTAGTGAGTAATGTTCAAAGTTGCTATGAAGCATTTTTTAGCATGCTAGGTGTATTCCATAATATTTTTTAGCATGTGAACTTTATACGGGGATACCACAAAACGATTTAACGGACGGCTACCTAATGTTAAATCGCAACTCGTATTGACAGTCACGCAGCCATTTAAAACGATGGAGCAGAAAAACAATGTTTCGAAATTTCCCTTGTACTTTACAGGCTTAGAGCTGTATTTAATTGATTTATTTAATTTTCTTCGCCCCGCTCGACGCTCCGCTCGCCGCTGACGTCCAGTTTGAGACCTTACAGATAAATGCCAGTGTTATCTTTGACTTTAGAAGCTGAGGAGTGCCTCGCAATTGTGTACCATGTCTACTAAGGTTTGGCCTAACCTTTATCTTTGGAAATTACTGGGAGCGGTCCGATTTTAAAATCACGAAATATTACATTTTTGAAACTGGAACGCGGTGTTTTTGTATGCGCATTATCTATGGCCGTTTTCCACGCAATTCACACGAGACTTCTGTGTACTTAGTTACATACACAAATAAAGAGAATTGAGAATTGTAACTTCAAAGAAAGAGGAACATTTGTAACTTTAAACAATTTGTAGGTAGGTTTTAATGGAAACGTATATGGTAACTTTAAATGGTACAAAATTGGCAGCAAACCTTTAATTTTCTTTTTATCAACGTGAGAAAATTCCTACAGGGATGCTATTTCGGATTCCTACCGACTAAAAACCACACTATCCTACCTAACAGCCTACGGTTGGGAGCCCCGGGTAAGACCTCGGAAATTTGTCCACAGAACAAGGTGGCAGCGATCCTTATGATTCAAGAACGTTAAGGCGAGCCCAAATAAATAGTATGCCGAGAATCCTGGACCACTTTCTCGAGAACTGACCCTGGGCATAGTAACTATTTATTAATATGTGCCCTGGGTTCCTGGATCTAGCTAGAGATAGGACTCGAACCGTGTAGTCGTTTCGAGTCATAACATCCGTAAGAATTCCACTCCAGAAGAACAAGAAATTATTCGACAATACTCCGATTCTGAGAATAATATTATGGAACTTTGAGATACGGACGATATACAGAATTTACCGAACGAAGTAGAATCTTGGTCATATCGAAGTATCGATAACAGATATCTCGATAATTCATGTGAAGTGACACGAAAAAGCTCATCTCACCTATTTCTTTCAAAAGTAACATAACATCAATTCCAAAGGCAGACTTCGAAACAAAAACTTTCCTAATTTAATCCCGAATAACCCAAAAGTTTCGTCGAAAATTTTTGACGAACAAAAAGTACAGGTATCATAAAATTGTTATATAATATTGGTTGGTCAAAAGTATGATAGAGTTTTCGTGTTTCCATATAGATATATTTTATTTAGTACTTTTATTCGGAGTAAATTTAGTTTCTGTGTACGTAGGAATGTTTATTTTATGTTGGTTGGTTCAAAGTATTTTTTTTTGTGAAATATACTTTGATAGTGAACAGTATTTTATTTGTTTGTTTTTTGTTATTGGTATGATTTCGTTTAAAATTCATAAAGGCATATTACAGTTCTCCACTAGACGTAAGTCTCTATGTATAGTTTAGCATTATTTATCTACCTAAGTATGTATAAGTACAGTATAGTTATCAACATAAGTATACTTCTGATTGAGACGATGTCATGTTGTGTGGTCGCCAAGTAATGTCGAAATCCTTTAGACAAGCCGCTATTGTTTTTGTCTTTGTTTGAGACTGCTTAGCAAAGGCTAGACTACTGATTAAACCACCACGGTTTTCCGCCTCGACTGGGTTGTAGAATAGACATGAGGTTAATCCTCTGCTCCCCGGAAAAGGGACGCGACGCGATAAAACTCTTCTCGGGAGGCTCTGTATTTCAACAGATACAGAATAATAACCTAAAAGCAGAGCTAAATCACAAAGGTGTCTGTAAAGGTGACGCCAGTTAAATCTTTTTTCCCATCTCAAAACAAGAAGCCGTGAGACGGTATCACCCAACTGCCCCTCTGTGAAAGTGAAGTTCACTCCGATTGACGTTGTCATTTTTGTTTTATTTCAAACTTTGAAAGGATGATCCACGTGACCTAGTGACGTAGTTTAATGCAACAGAGTCACAGACTACAGACACCCCTCTGTAATCTATTTTATAGAGAGGGGCTAAAAACTGCCAAACGCGCCGAAAATTTCACTTCAAAACTATCCCTAAATATTTAACCTGTTAATGGATGCGACCTATCCTATGACTGAAAATGCTCACAATACATAAACAGGGGCACATGTCGCGTGGAGCACGTCTCGGTCTGAGTCGATCACGTAGATTGAGAGCTAGGGGTGTCTCACGGCTGTAATTTGTAAGGATTTATTGCCACGTTTACAGTCCCTTTGAGACGTTTGTAACCCAGGTTGTGTTATTGAAGTAAAGAATGTAGTAGGTTGCATCAGATCTTTTCTGGGACAAAAATACGTTTCAAAACCATTACTAACTTATGTCAAAATAACTTAAAATCTTTGACAATTACTTATGAATAGATTGAAACATTCATTTAATGAAAATTGAACTACCTATCACTTGTAAATAGTCTCAATAGATAGCACTAGTATTTCCATACAATTATTGTGCAGAGGATTTAGAATGAGTAAAAGTTCTTTGGTTTAGTATTTTTCTAAATATTTAAAACCACATCAAACCAAACTACTGAATTCCATTAAATAAAAAAATGAGAATATACCAATCCTTCATTGTTAAGGCAACTTTTATTTCGTGACTGAACCTCCAACTAACCTAAAAGTTCATTCAATATTAACGCTGTAACTTCACTGCAAAAATAATGACACATTTTCTTTGAGTGGCAACCCTGACACCATCTTATCTCGACGACAGGTACGCTTCACGGGACTCCGTCAATAGTGGGGGCTCTATAGATGCATATAGATATATATTTTAGTTATATGATTATATATGTGTATGTTGTTTTAGAATTGTGTGGGTGAGAATCTGTGTGCAGCAATTTTGATAGTGCATAGTAATCGAATTAGAAACGATTATTAGATTCTTTTGTAGCGATCAGAATTTAAATCTAATAGCTTTTTGTCTGTATAAAATGGCTGTAAAGAGGCTTAAGTATTTAAATTTCTTATAAAGTATGAGCATAATACGGGCTTATGATAGCTGGGTATGTACGTGGTTCATTAAAGTGGAATTTTCACTTTTGAATATTCTGCTTCTGTGGTTTGACTGTTAGTATGCCATACGAAATAAAAATTCCTGTATAAGAACAAAAATAAATATCTCTGTCTTTTACAATTTCACGCTTTAAAATGAAATTTACCAACCTGTAATAATTTTTATGTCTTTAATTTATAATAGTGCCAGTTTGTGAAAAATTCTGGTGATCTGTAATTCAGATTTTTATTACCTACCACAGGCACCAGCGATCTAATTATTATTTATTGTGTAACATTCTTGTAACATTGGTTTGTGATGAAATGCGGTACAGGGATAAATATATAGGGCCACAGGAACAGTCATGTTTCCGTAGGGAACTAGACCTGCTATTGTTTCGCAATGAGCACTTTACCGCTTTCTGCAAGTGACTAATGTACAAGGTAAACCTTCATTATTAACCCGGTACACTTGGACTCCAAAGATTTCAGTAGGCTCCAATAGGCACACTACGAAACATTTATCACACTTATTCGACAATGTAGGTACATAAACATAAAATAAATGTATAAGACCACATTTATTTAACACTTAACCATACAATAAACAAACACATAAAAACATAACCCCTCCGCTCGCCACCTCATTGTCGTATCATTAACCCTGCGACCATTCTCACAAGCATTGCTGACTTCGCTGAAATTACGCCGAGATTATCGTGAATAAGAATAAAAAAGGCTTTAGAAAAAACCAACCGGAGCGTGGCCCCACCGTTCCAAATTAATCGCAAATTCTGCAATATTTTCTACAAAAGGATACCTTAATCCCAACAAGTGGGGGAAGCATGGGTAAGCTTTCAGAGCTCCTATTTTCATAATCGCTCGCTTTTGATACGAGTGCTATTTCGACTTTGTGATACTTTGAACAAAACAGTTTTCTGTGATAGAAATAAAATACTTTGATAAGCTTTGTCAGTTATTTGGTAGGTATGCCTCTGTCTCTTGTTTTAGAAAAAAACAGTTATTATGAGTATGTATGTGTGTCGTATACATGTTTTGCTTTTATAGGATGATACAACGAGGAAAGAATTGATTTACAAGTTGTGAATGTTTGTGTAGGCATACTATGTGTCAACCCTTAAACTGCATGATGAGGAATAGTATCGTGATGCGTTCGGCAGCGAATTGAGCTTGAGAAAGAACAAAGCCAAATTTTTATGACGAATTTGTGTCTGAAATTAAAAGTAGTCTATGTCCCTCACAAGCTCTATGTCATATTTGTAAAAGAATACATCAAAATTGGTTCAGGGATTCAGACATGAAAGCGTAAGGATAGACAAGAGCTAGGTACTTTCGCTTTTATGTATTTATCAGCCGGTATGTGCACACTCGTTAACACATGTTGAGGTCATAGGGCTGGCACCCAGCCCGAACAGAGTCATCTATCATTTTAAGAGTATAGTTAATATCTGCGGACATGTTTTACACAGTAAAATATTAAAAGGACTTTGGAATAGAACCCCATTTCTCATTACATTTTCATGCGTTTTCATTAATAAAGGAATTCGTTCCTGATCAAGGCTTTTACAGTATTGAAAGAAAATTGATTCAACATCTCTTGCGTCTCATTTTTCATTGCTGCTGTTCCTATTCGTTGTAGGGTGATATTATATAAATAGCATAAAACCTTTCTCAATAACTGGACTATCGAACGCTAAAAGAGTTTTTAAAATTAAACCAGCAATTCCTGAGATCCTAGCGTTCAAACAAACAAACTCTTTAGCTTTAAAATATTAGAATGGACGTGTAACATCTGTCCTGTCTTTTAAAATTTTAGTTTGGATTACATAATAGTTATACGCTTTCTCGACATAAGAGCCCGGTAATGGCCATAGCACGGTAATGTTTATATTACCGTGCCAATAGACTTGCACAAATTACAAAAGGCAAACAAAAGTACGTGCAAAGTTTGGGTGTGTAATTCACTTCTACCTACCTCCTTCGTGATATAGAGCGAATGTATGTATGTTATGTAAACAATAAAACGCTCAAAGTTTCGACGCCTTCATATAAGAAATCTGAATTTAGCTGCCAAAAGTTTATTCAAAATATTTACAGAACCAATCGAATTACCGAAGTCTCAATATTTACTTACTTCGAAAAGGGTTTACAAAAAATGTCTAACACACCTGGATTCGAGAAATGTCGCATGCGATCGACACCTGGACACAGTATAAATATATGTTTAACCAGTATTGTAGCTCCCTACAAACGGACGAAGCGCAAGCTATACCTACGATTCTCGTTTTCGGCATGCCTTTCAGCAAGCAAGCAGCGTCCGCAGTCGCGATTGTGCCGAGTAGACGAATGGAAGGTGTGTCGTTTCTTAAATAGTAACCGCGCGTGTTTTATTTACTAAAAATATTTAATATGACAACTAGTGTCTATTGTGCTTGTTTTGGTTGCATGAATTCGTCAATAACACACCCAGATATAACGTTTTAGAAACTCCGAAAGGTAAGACTATAATAGTACATTATGATACAAGTTCGGTAAGTTGATAATTACAGCCGAGGCGTTATTGCTAGCCCGAGCCGCAGGCGAGGGCTACAAGAAAGCAGAGGCTTTAATTATCAAAGCGAACGTGTGTCATACGACGTTTTATAACATATTTGCGAGGAAACAAGGAAATAAATAAAACGGGGACATTCATAAACTAACAAAAAAACGTAGCAAAAAATAGCCAGAATAAAGCGCGCGGAATTTTACTTGTTCACAACGCTTTCTTTTTTTCTTATTTATTATGAGGCAAAGGCACAAAAACAGCCAGTATTAATAATAAAGTAAATTAATATTATTTGTTTTGGTTTCACATTTAATTGTCAAAATTTAACAGAATTTATTGTCAAAATTAATTAAATTAAACAATTCAATGTTTAGTTTATTATATTTTATCTCCCAAAGTCAATTTTATTTATAAAATGTTGACCACTTTTCTGGCATAAAAACTCTTTGCTAAGATTTTTAAAAAGTACCGTTCGTTTTAGACGCAATCGTCCGTTTTACTTTACATTACCGGACTAGGCCGTAATGAGATACATTACGTTAGTGAAATTGGTCAAATAAGAGACCCTTTACAAGCAAATGTGTTATAAATTGATTTTACTTAAGTACTAATTGATACTATACCACTAGTTGACTAAAGTTAAACAAAGTGATTGACACGAGTGAACTAGGTAGTTACATGAAGTAGGTATGTTTGTGTTTTAAACTAGACTTGTGCTTGCTCAGTCAGTGAACGGTGCGATCCAATATAGTACAATATCCAAAAAAAAACTAGTTCAGAACTCTAGTACGTGTAAGTAGTACATTTAGTTCCGTTGTCAGTTCGTAGTTATTTAATTGAGAGCAATGATTTAGGTATGTTTCAAGAGTATTCATTTCTTTGTGGATAACCGATGTTACAGTACACTTAGCACCGTATGACTGCCTCTGTGGCGCGGTCGTATTGATACCGCCTGCGGCGCTTGGAGGTCGATTCCCACCCGAGACAAATATTTGTGTGACCCATAAATGTTTGTCTCAAGAGTCTGGTTGTTTCTATGTATAATATGTATGTATTTAAAAAGTATATTAGTACTAATATCCGTGGTCTGATACCCATAACACAAGCAGGTTATTCCTAGCTTACTTTGGGATCAGATAGCGTTGTGTGAAAATGCCCGTGATTATTTATTTATTTATAAAAAAAAAATTACAGCATTTTTGTTACCTTTGATTTTTATTACACGCATAGAGACAAATATGAACTTCCAAAGTTTAACACAACTTGACAATGTACGAAAAGTACTAGTGTAGGTACTAGAGACTGACTAGTACTTTCAAATCGAAAAATAGTTTTAATTTTGTAAATCAAAAATTTAACGCAAGGATTATAAAGACTAGAATTCCGTGATTCTATCACTGACGAAACATGTAGTGAGCCGATTATTATTGTCTACGCCGTTTTCAAATTTCTACACCCGTCTCACTCAATCGTTAGTAGATAACGGGCGCAGCGCCCGCTCCGCCACGCCGCCACCCCGTGCCACCAGCCGTTGCGGGGATATTATATTATTACTCACAAAGTATTTTTTTGTTTAAATAAAAAAGGTACATATTTACTCGAAATGAAAGCCTTGGTTGTCAGTAAAACAACAATCCTTAATACAAATTGAAGGCCTTGTGAGCGGATTGAAAAAATTAACTGCATTAGGCTCACTATCTATTACCTACGCGTACGTAAAACTATAAGGTAAAATGTGGGCGTATACTATGCCTCTGCCTACACCTTCAGGGATAAAGGCGTGACTATATGAATGTATGTATGTACATATTTACAATCGCAATACTAAATAGAAAGTCAAAGTAGGCACATATTATTAAAATGCTGTAGGTGGGCAGGGCATCCCTATCGCATGCTTACGTACCGCGCGGCTGTAGGCATTTATTTCTAAAATCCGGCCGAGTCAAACTACAGTATACAGTGACCTGGATATCGTGATATTTCGCATACGATAAGATAATCGCTAGCTACAGCAATATGGAGGTAAGCTTCCTTTTCGATATTAATATTCTCAGTTTTGTAAAACGCCGGGATATTCTCATCGAGACCAGTTTTTTTTTATTGAAACCTTTTTTAAATTCTGCAGTCTGGCCGGAGATTTGCTTTCATCGTTAAGTGTAGGGACTTAATTAAATTAGACTTAGTCTTATTAATCCTCTTTGGGGGATGTTATGCCGGACTTCTACAGGCTATAACCACACGGTGCCCAATAACGGTTTGATATTTTGATTTTAATTTTCGGGAAAGACTATGAAAGACAATTAGTTTGGAAATCTTCCCAGTGAAGCTGAAATGGATAGTGAAAGTTTAAGTCTTATAATTGTTCTAAAAGATTTAAAACTTTTCAGAGAAAATAAATTATATAAGCAAGTGAAAACAACAACTTCTTATCCAAAACCTGACCTCAAGACCTAATGATCAAGTCTCTAGCATTCTTTACACTTGACCCACAAAATATAATCAAAATTGTTCAAGCCATGCAAGCAGCTACACAAATTGACTTTCCATTCTAAATTTCATCGTGACATACGCGCTCTGATAGGGTAAGCAGATTCCTGAGTATACTGGAGTCAAATTTTCGGCGTACAAGCCAACCAACATCACCTTCAAGTAGTGGTGTAATTTTTTATACCGCTAAGGTGGCATAAAAGCATACGACCCACCTGATAGTGATCACTGTAGCCTATGGATGTAAGCTATAAGCAACACAAGAGTCGCTACACAATGTGTGCATAATAATGGGCATGGCATGGCAAATACAATTACCAGGTTATTAAACATGGCTGTAACGCGAAGCTGTACTGCTCGTTCGCTCTAACTTTGCCGCTCGGCTCTATACTAAAGTTGAATTTTTAATTAGACGAAGTAAATTGACAGCAACTAATGTAACTTCTTCTTATAATGTTGCGTATTTTCTATGACGAAGTGACATTAGCTACTGTCAATTTACTTCGTCTAATTAACAATTCGGGTATACGCCTCTACGCCAGCGGCAAAGTTAGAGCGAACGGGTAGTATATTTATACAACATAACAATTGTTTTTCACAAAGTGCGTAGGGTCGAAAGTGATTATTCCCAACACCATAATAATTCAGTAAAGTTGGAAAAGATTCCCGAGCAAACAATTAAGGACAAAAGACCTTTTTCGGTCGGTTTACATTATAAAACAATGGGCAAAGAACGCTAAGGGTTGGCAGTTTGGACAAAAAAAAAATCTGATGTGCGAAAAAGTTTATATATATATCGAAAAACAAACTTTTTTTTTATACTGGCTGTTGGAATGTGCGCGGCAGGTAGTCAGATTTTTAATGATGCAGTTTTGCTAGTTCCTATCTGGCTGTTTGTTTGTAGCTGACCAAGTTTGTTGCTGTTAATTGGCTGTGGAGTTACTGTGGGCGGGGTGTGGCTAACAATTGTTTGATATTCGTGATAAATATTAATTGAATTCGTACGTTTTGGTATGTCATTTCACTTACGTAATTTTTACTAAGCTTTACACTTTTGATATTTGCTTTAATACTCGTATTAAAAGATCTGTATCTTTTCTTAATCATATCTCCGTAAGGGATCCATAAGCATGAAATTACTCATCAGTTCATCACCCATCTCAGTAACAAACGCGCCGTAAGATGCTCAACCCAGTGTGATAATTGTGATAGTTTAAAGAACACTGACCTAGCTTAGTTACGAGCACTTCTTTTATATTAATACTTTCTTTTATGTTGTCTGCTCATTATTTTATACTTACTCATGTGTAAAAGCTCCTTTTGTTTAATGAAGTTACTGAGAATATTATTGTATTACGCTGTATTATAAAACTTGTTTGTCTATAATAATATACAATTAAGTTAATACATCTATTATGGTCACACGTTTATTTAATGACTACAGGTTATGCTTACTAAAGATGATTGACGGCGAGTTTAAAAGATTAAAACTTGAGCAAAAAAATTGCAGCAGATTCTTAGCTTCATGGGTAAATGACCTTAGTGAGGCATATTCATGTATTGCGAGATGATCTCAGGTAAAATGTGACGCGTGGTCATTAACAATCTGTTACAGTCTCTGCAGGACACGTACTTGGAACGAGTTGCCATAATTACGGCTTTTGGCAGGAAGCGTAAATAATTATTTTAAATTTACTTTAATGCATTTTTTTGGCTACGTTTTCGAGAATATTGTAATCATTTTGAGGTACTTAGGCTTTTGCATAATATGAATATAAAGCGTGAGCATTCATTTTGAGTTTTTACTTACTCATCATTACCTACTTTACATATTAATCAGCAAAATAAGGGATGACCATACAATTTCTTAACGATTATTGGTTTTTTCATGCAACCTTTGTTACCGGTTGTGCTTTTATCATTAACTCCAAGAGGTACTTAATTAAACTTCAATTTAAAAATTACATAGTTAGGTCTCAGAGCTTTAACCTTTGCAATTGGAAGAATGAGCTTGAGCTTTCAGGATCTTTTGTTTATACTAATATTATAAAGAAGGAAGATTTGACTGTTTGTTTGTTTGCATCGAATAGTCTCCAAAACTACTTAAGAAATTTCATAACGTTCTTTCACTAGCTGACAGAAGAGAAGAGCACTTCTTTCACAAGAAGCTGCAAATCCCCGGGTGACATACGCTATGTTTTATCCCGTACTGTCACAGGAACGGGAGCTACGCGGGTGAAACCGCGTGAGGTCCGCTAGTTTATTTTAATTTCAGTATTTTTTATTCATAATTATTAAATCGTTTCTTTTACTAAGTGACAGCCCTAACGTGCTTCGTACAACGTACAAATAACACATTATTTGACGTGAGTATCGTGAATTATTCTGTTAAAGCGTCTCCAACCGCGAAATTTTAATAATTAATTGAAACATCCTTTTTAGAATATAAATTTTTAATTATTATTACTAGGGCTGCTTCACCCTCCGGTACATTAAGTTAAGGGCGAATTTTCCGTACATTGTTATGTTGGTAAGATATTTTGGCGCCGTGGATAATTTAAGATTTAGATTGGAATTTGTAAATTGATGGGCAAACGTTCGGTAAAGTCAACTTTTGTGTCAAAAGTTTCGTTTAGCATAATAATTGCTTAGAAAATTCAATCAGGTTGATTGGAAATTTTCGTGTCGTTTTTGGTAGACTAACTTCAGAATACGAGGAACCGTGTGTGTTTTCTTCGCATAAATGTACCTATGTATATATCTTCTTAGAAATATATAAGTACAGTACCTACCTATGTCACCCAGATATTTATTATTAATTTAGATTCTTATAAAAGCTGGTGCTACAAGGTACAAAAGCCTAATTTAGGCTAGATTGAGTTGTCTGAAAATATAACAAAAAAAAAGTTAAAAACTCCTTTTGAACCCAGCTACCTATTCAGGGACTTTCCCGCCGTCAATGCTGTTACTCAAGTACAATCCCTCCATACTAATAAAATCATAATAACCTCTACAAAGAAATAATGCGTCAACAAACAAAATCCCTCCACAAACAACTTAAAAGCATATTTTAAGCCTTCAATATGGCCTTTGTCTCAGGGGATCGATGCCTGTCATTTAATAACATTTCTATTAGAAAATCACCCCTTTTCCACCCCCTGCGAGACTTTAAGCCCTTACCATCTTAGCAAGTACTTACGATTCTTCAATTTCCGCAAATAAGTTTTATATTGATTGAAATTTGGATTGTTCTCGATTTGGAACTGTAGTTTTATCATGAAAATGATATAAACACATGTTTTTCACGATTTTAAAAGATTTTTCTCTCGAATTTTTGTGAAAAATCATGAGAATCAACGAGACAAGTTTCAAGATTTCGAGAGATTTTTCTCGAATTTTCGAGAAAAATCTTTTTGCTAAATATTCTATTCTATAATATGTCAAATCACACGTTAGCTTCTCCTCGAATTTCTCTATTATAAATTAAATGCAAATTTATATTTAAATATTGACCAAAATAAGTTCAACATAACTTTCAACAATAAACTCAACGTAACTGAAAAAAAAGGTTGCACTCCACTGTAAAATAGGGTTCCGCACTAAAAACACCTTTGAAATGGCGGGTAACTTCACGCCAACAAATTCACAGGCATCGGCAGTTATATAAAGATGGCTTCGTCCGTTCCCGCTTCCCATGGGAACATATTCCTGGTATGAAAAGTAGTAATAACCTATGTGTTATTCCAGACTATAGTCTATCCCTTGTACCAAATTTCAGCCAGATCCGTTGAGTCGTTGGAGCGTGATTGAGTAACAAACATAGGTACAGATATCTTCACAAACCTTCACATTTATATATAACTAGCCGACGTCACACGGTTTCACCCGCGTAGTTCCTGTTCCCGTGGGAATACGGGAATAAAATATAGCCTATGTTCACCGCAAAGAGTGTAGCTTTCCAACAGTGAGTCACACACAGGTCCAGTAGTTTCGGATCCTATTCGTTACAAACAAACAAACAAACAAAAAAACTAATATTTCCTCTTTATAATATTAGTATAGATAGGATTAAATAAGGAAAGAGAATCTTCTAACCTCTGAATGCCCAAATTTGAGTCAGCCATTATTTATTATATCATTATAACCCATTATAAAAAACTGCTTGCAATAATTAAGTTTGACGTTAATGTTCGTGTTTCTGGTATATTACAACACTGAAAATCTTAAAACAATATAATTTTTGAGCTGCTCGATAAATTATTGTTTGAATATGTTAATATAATTTGTAATACATAAGTTATACTAATTTTGGAAAAGATTTGTGTAAATGGCTGTGTTCATAATTTGTTTCTCTTATTTTAGAAGATGGTATTTTGAACATTAACGCAGTTTTAAATACCGGTTGCATTCAATTTCTTTTTGTAGGTTTTGTTTTGCTTTTTTAATAAGATTATGTAATTTTAGCCCGTCTCTATAAAATAGATTGCAGAGGGTCTTATGGCGAGACTTGTGTCTGTAGTCTGTGACTCTGTTGCATTAAATTACGTCATTAGGTCACGTGGATCATCTGTTCAAAGTTTGAAATGAAACAAAAATGACAACGTCAATCGGATTGAACTTTCACTTTTAAAATAAATGTTAGAGGGGCAGTCGGGTGAGACCGTCTCACGTTGTTTTATCAGGTTGATTACGGCTCACAACTAAATTTTGCACGAGACATTTGTCGAATACATACTTACATAGTGCCTTAATTCCCCAAAGGAGTAGGCACAAACATAGGTACTAAGATTCTCTTATTTTGTATCACGTAAAAAGGGGGTAAGTCTATTGTGTAAAGGAAAAAATAAACTGCCTACTAACCCTTCTACTTATTACTAACTTTCTTAACAAAATTAGTAAAATAGAGCTCTTAAAATTACAACTTTTATTACACCATCCCCTCAAAATAATTGGTATAATGAAACATTATAATATCAAACTTTCGAGATTAGGGGTGGTACACACCAAGCATAAATACATTATTCCCACTTCTAAACTGTCTTCCCAGTGGGAAACTTGTTTAAATATTGCAGATTTATGCTAAATGTTATCGTCGTTGCTGGCTTTTTTATTGTCTTTTAAAAAGTTAATTCAAATTAAGTCCCGGTTTTGAAGAGTCCCTTAGTTTACTTTTCCTGGGAAGTGTTTGGAAAGTTCGCGACATTATTTTGTTAATCTTTAAAATCTAATTAAAGTTAGATGAATTGATAAGACGATACTGTTTTATATCTTTTGCTGTTAACTTAAACAAGGCTTGAACTGCTAAAGCTGGGAAATCCGTAGGCATAAAATTTGGTTGGAATCATAAAAGTGCTGTGCCGCAAAATATTTTTCGAGAATAAAAATTAGCCTAAGTAATAAGTATATCGTTTTACAGGTCTAGACCACGACAATCCCTACTAATATTATAAATGCGAAAGTAACTCTGTCTGTCTGTCTGCCGTCTGTCTGTCTGTACGCTTTCACGCCTAAACGGCTGGAGCGATTGCGATCGAATTTGGTATAAGAATAGTTCAAGGCCCTGGTAAGGACATAGCCTACTTTTTAACCGACTGCGCAAAAGAAGGGATATGATTTTACGATATAACGACTGTTACGCGATAACGACTTCTACGCGGTCGAAGCCGCGGGTAGCGGCTAGTAATAACATAAGTTTCTACTTCGTTCTGACGAAAAAGTATAAAAAAAACACCAAAAATATTTTTGTAAATAATTCAATGTTATGTCAATTCACTTCTTAACCGAACAAAGAACTGGGTGCTTACAAAATTTTCTTAATAACACTAAGTGAAAAAATAAACCAAAAGTAAAATAATTCTCTAAGAAAAAATATTTTTCGGCAATCTTCTTTATATTATCTTCATAAATCTACTTATCGATAATTACTAGAAAATAAAGTTCTCCTACAGATAAAATATTATTTTGCCCGACTGTAGTAAGACCTTATTTCTGAAGAAACTTAATAAGTACCCAGGTGTGTCACCTTGGATTGAACTCCGGACCAATCAAATTAATAGTTCACATGCCCTATAGTTCGTATTTTAGTAATGTTATCTTCTAGGTTAACACGGTCCTTTGTTTCTAGAAAAAATCTGATTTTTTTTCACACCTGGAGTAGGCGAACATTACCTTTGAAATTAATAAAAAATTTGAAATTCAATCTACCCACATCTGGGCTACTATCGTCACTTAAAAGTAATAATACGTAGAGCCGTATTGCCGTGTTGAGATGGACAGGCTGTTGCTGCTTGCTGTTGAAATTTTTTAAGCCGGGACCAACGGCTTAACGGAAACGCTGAAATGAATGTCACAAAGTGGTCACATGGATGGTCACCCATCCAAGGACCGGCCATAGTGACAGTTGCTTACTACAGTGATCGTTTACGCTCTGTAAACTTTACAGAACACTGAGTCCGTAGGACCACGAGCGCTTCAGGTTTAGAATTGTTTATTTGATCTATAGTTGAGGCTATATTTATATTGTCCGATTCGCACTGTAAAAGTTAACGTAAGAAAAAATTTAATAGCCATAAAATTGACGTTAGTAAGCTGCCTTCATTACACATATCCCCTAACATAAGAATAACAAAAAGTGTTTAGAATTGTTTCTTTGATATACTTAGTTGAGGCTATATTTATATTGTCCGATTCACACTGTGAAAGTTAACGTAAGAAAAAAATATACAGCCTTCATCACACATACGTTAGAATGACGCAAAATTTTCACATAAAATACCTTTTTCTACTGTCTTCTTTAAACTAAAATACTCTTTTATATTTTTTCAGGTACGTTTTGAAGCTGTAATCAGCACGAATACCTCACTTCATGCAGTAAATTTAACATTACAACAAAGGAAAGTTCACGAGACGCCATCTCGCGGCGAATGACGCAAGTTTGCAAGTTGCTCTGCGGACTCAGAAAACTTTTTAGGTTAGTTTTTAGATACATTGTTGAAGTTTTGGTTTAAAATGGCGATGAAACGCAAGGAGAATTGTGGACTTGGTTGAAAATATTACTAGTGACTGTGAGTACCTATATAAGTTTTGTTTCTTCGTTTGTCTGATTGTCCTTGTTTGTTGACTGAAGAGTTAGTTATTGGAAAATGGTGCTTAAGAATAGGTCTCCCGCCTCGAAAAGCGAATTGACGAGGTCAAAATGGTAGTGGAAACGTGCCATATGCTGTCGGTGCAAGACAGGAATATGTGGAGATTTTGGAAAAAGCCTATGGTCAACTGTGGAATGGTCCGTTAAGATTATGATGTCGTTAACTAAATACACAGCCTGTTAGCAGGATATGTGAGGTTTTTAGTCTGTAGTAGTCCGGCATAACATCCGTGAGGATTTTCCCTCCCATAAAACAAATAAAAGGGCATCTAACTATCTAAAAATTCTTACGCCTTACTATTGGCTATTATCCAAAATTCGATATTCGGTTCTTAAAACCTTATCTAGAAGTAAATCCAAGACATTATAAGAATGAGTTATAGTATGCAGCAAAGGATACCTCTTTCTGCAAACTGCAATATAACCTATCCTAACCTAACCTCTATTATGAACGTTAAAGCCCTGGCTACTCTCGTCCATAAAAGCACTTGCATCCACCATCAAAATTTGCTAAAGACAATAAAAAATGGCCTTGTACAGTCAACTACAAAGTAATGTACAAGTTTACTCTTTCGAAATGATGTATCCCTGCAAGTCGAATGAACGAACGATACATCATTTTGTAAGATTAAACTAGTACATCTCTTTGTAGTTGACTGTACCAATACAAAAATAAATCTCGAAAATAACCAACTGTATTTGTGTATACAAAGTAATAAACACGAAACTCTACATGTTTATACACAGTTTGAAATTTAAACCTCGCTTCGAGTGTATAATTAGCCTTTATTACGTTAATATAATATTTAAATAACATGTTATATTCAGCTTACGCATTACGTTATGGCGATTAACTTAATAACGAATTGTTAACTGGATATCTTGAATGATGTCATGACGTTTCGGACGTCATCGTGGCGTTGCTCCTGGTTGCGTTGCACCTAAATTATATTTCAGTTTGATGTAGTTCAAATTACCAGCCCATCTGCATTAAATTCGATTGATTAATGGCATCCCTAAAGATCCCTACTAATATTATAAATGCGAAAGTAACTCTGTCCGTCTGTTTGTTTGTCTGTATGTCTGTTACGCTTTGACACCTAAACGGCTGGAGCGATTGAGATGAAATTTGGTATAGGGATAGTTGCCCAGAGAAGGACATAGGCTACTTTTTAACCGACTGCGCAGGAGGGTTATAATTTTACGCCATAACGCGATAACAACTTCTACGTGGTCGAAGCCGCGGGGAACAGCTAGTACTCAAATAAGTACAGTTGTAACCTTGATTTATCATGGTTGAAGTTCGAAAATGGCACCTCCTTTTTGTGTGCAATTGAAAGATTTTTATCTGTATGATAATAACAGTGGTTTCACACAGATTTTGTTTATGTCTGAGCTTTTAGTTTTGTAAGACAAATGACAAATGTTAACAGTTTCCTTACGCGACAGTTTTTTACGTTAGTAAAATCCAATCCTTCGCATTAATAGATATTTAAATCACCACATACCCGAATTTTGTAATAAGGCCGTTCTCTTGTAAGCCTGATAACTTATTATGTCATCAAAAATGTGAACACTCCTAGCATGACTTTTCTACCATACTTAGCCCTTGAGCAAGTTTAAAAACTGCTTGAGAACTTGTAGCTTGCGAACTCGCTCCGTGTCATCAAGACTTTACTGTATGCAGTTACTCCACAATCTTTCTACAATACTAATATAATATATCAAAATAACACCTATTGTCAATGATATATAAAACTATAGATACGTTACCAACACTGAAAAATGGCCTTACTTTTCATACATGCTACCATAGATAATTTCATAGAAATTCTTTTTTTAAATGTATAAAAGATCTGCTGTTTTTGAAAGCCGTGGTGTTAGGGCATGACGTGTCTAATATTAATACGTCGTTGCCTATTGTACGTTAACGCTATCGCATACTATGACCTAGCTAGATTATTTACGTCTACAGTCAATAGCATTAGGCGTTACGATTAAATGCATTGGTCACGTTTCGTCTATATGCTTATACGAGTATACAGCGAATAAACCCGTTACTTAACGTCCAAATTAAAAAAAAAAACAAAAAAAACCGTTTGTGATTTATGATGAAAGTGGCATCTGACAGTTCCATGTTGCCAGCTCTAAAAAAAATATTACCTATTGGTAGTTTTATTGAGCAAAATTTCGTAGTAGAAACCCGTAAAATGTTTTCAGTGTGTTTTTACGTTGAGATGTGCTAATTTTTGTTACGTACATGTGAAATGCATTTGAGAAAAAGCACCTGGTCATTAGTTTAATGTGTCAGGAGCTTTAAAAAAAAACACATTATTTTTTATCAGCGTAATTAAGTGCCTACTAAAACATAAGCTCACCACCTGTTACGTGGGACATAAACTATAAGGTGAAATGTGGGCGTTTACTATGCCTCTGCCTAACTCTTGGGGGATAAAGGCGTGACTATATGTATGTATGTATGTATAACATGGACTGTCGGGAAGACGGAACGTTATTATAAAGTAACCGTAACTGTGTCACTATTTTAGTAGTGTCATCCATCTTTGGATAGGCAACGGCAATTTGAGCCATACAGCCTAATTATGGTGTGCTTCAAGCTGTAATCCTCACATTTGAAATCTCAATGAAAACGAATTTTGACAACGCCAAAAAATAGTCGTAAATAGCATGTAAAAAAAATAGTCGTATTATAGTTTCGGCGTTATAGCTATAGGTTAGTGAGGATTATGGCTTGAACGTCAAGCTGTAATCCTCACCTCTGATGCAAGCAAACGGTAAATTCTATCGAATTGGTTTAGGTTCCAAAAAATAGTCGTGAAATAGTCGTAACGACCTGCTAAATCTCAGAAATAGTCCATAAGTGGTTCCCGAGATATGAAGGTACCGTGGTGAGGATTATAGCTTGAACCTTTGAAACGATATATTATATACGACTATTTTTAAGCTATTGCATAGCTTCTATCGCGGGCCTTGCGTGGAGACCGAATCCAGAAATTGTGTCACGAAAACGAGTCACACTCTCGGCTACCTTCGGCCACGTTCGTGTATCTAGTCTAGCAATTCATAATTTTTTTTGTTTACGTCGATTATGAACTCTGCAGTCGTTATATATTATTATTATTGTGTCAAATAATCCAAAAATTGATGCTTGTACCCAGAATCGATCTTGCGCCTTCTGCGTACCGATCCGCGTCTTAACCACTCGACCAAAGTTGAATTAAGAGTGTTGGTCGAATTTAGAGTTCTTAATGTGAAATGACAATTTCGATGCTGTCAATTACATTAGTTGCTGTCAATTTACTTCGTCTAAATAAAAAATTCGACTATAGGTGTATAGGTATTCATCATCTATGTACAACAGTGAACTGTACTCGTATAATTTGTGTAAAAAGTGTTTTAAGAGGGCTAACATATTTCGCGCCACATATTGCTCAGAAACCATACTTTTCATTGCATTTAAAGTCATTAAATATTTATCGTACAAACATGGTATTCACAAACATACTTAGTAAATTTAGCTCTCTAAACGTTTATTAAAACATATTTTACCTAACAACGGATTACATATGGTAATTATCAATGAAAGTGAAACAGGTTTTTCAAATCATACGATTTGCATAGTTTTCGATGCTTAAATTCATGTCAAATTACTCATAAATTTAATAAACAAGGTATACGAAGCAATTGCAAAGGGGGTTGGCTATCTGTTTGTAGAATAACCTGATATCAGGTCGGTTCCTTTTTTTAGAGAAAAATGACTGTAAAGTTTGCTCTATTAGTGAGAAATTTCACAAAAATAAAGTTGTCTTTTCACCAGCTTCTGTAGTTTAAATCATTATGATAATTATGTAATATTATGTCAGAACTTCTCCTTTGACAATAAAAATATTTCTTTTTATGTAACTAAATACAGATTTTTTTTTACAAAGTATTTTGTGAACCCCTATAAATGCAGATACGCGAATAAATACGATTTAGTACCGCCGAGAGGCTCTCAGAGAGTGGTCATGTCGCTCGATGTTCCATTTTTGAATACGAAAAAATGAACAAAAATAGTCTAATTCTCGCGTGACCAAACAATCTTAGTACTTTGTGACGTATAATATAATATTTATAAATATTTATGGTCGATATACAACGTGAAATTTTGTATAGTGCAAAGCTCAGACACCCGGACTAGAGATTCGCTTCGAAATACTGTATAAAAATAATTAAATGAAACTAACGAAAACTGACCAAGTTATAAGCTTTTACAGTTGCACTATTTTCTTCACGAACAGCGTAGGTGTAGGTATTACACGCAAGGCAGGTAGTCACTATTCGTGTAGTATTGATAATAACACATTAACACACCATTTTCATAAGTGGTCATTATGGAACACCTGTGAGGAACCAGACGAGGATTGGGACGGCTATAAAGCCGCTAAAGCAAAATACAAGTAGCGACTGAGATACAAAAGTACCAAGTCTTGGAGAAACCTCTGATAGAGTCAGACTAATACTAGCCAAACAAGGGACAGAACTGTCCTAATCTATAAAGAAACCTGACGGCGCAGCGGCTTGACCCACACATGAAAAGAATTATTTATACTGTTGATTGATGGCACTTGGTGGAACCTTTCGGCATTTTCAAAGGCAAATTAACATTATATAATGACCACTAAATCACTTAATTACTCGAAAACAATAAATTAATAACATATAAATTACCACTACATCATTCTACTAAGGTTAACTATCATGAAAAGAAGCCGAGAGTATTTTGATACAAACGCAGTTCCCAGAATGCCAATTGCTGCAGACACTCATGTGGCTGGTGGAAAACGTATCCACAGAAGAAGTCCAGTGGGAGTTCGCAAGGCCTGTTCTAATCTATTCTGTCAACTTTCAAAAAACTGAATGGGTAATTAACAGCTTCAAGTCCTTCAAATCTCCAGGACAGGATGAAGTCTTCCCTGCAGTGATAAAATGGGGGAGGACACAAGTTGATATTGTCAGTTACATAGTATCTATACGCCAGACAATGAATGGGACTGTGACCCAGACTGTGGAGAGAGGTCTAAGTGATCTTTATACCAAAACCCGGTAAAGGGATTATGTTTGTGATTCAGACCTCTGGTTATACAGACCGATAAGGCCTTCGTCTTTCCTGCTAAAAACTCTGGAAAGATTGTGTGACAGAGACAAACGAGGGACGGCCCTTCAAAATAAGCCACTGCATTCCAACCAACGCGCATAATGCCCCCGGCAGGTCTACAGACTCAGCACTACATGCAGTGGTACACAAAATAGAAGAGGTCATCCAGAATCAATCAATCATTGTGCCTCGGCACTTTCATAAACATAGAGCGGGCTTTCGACAGAAGAAGCATAACCACCGCACTGGCAAAACACCGAGTATACACAGTAGTCAGTGAATGGATAGATAACATGCTAAACAAACTTATTTTAAAGCTACAGACAAGTAGAAACCAGTGCGCAGCCATGGCCAAAGGTTGTCCGCAAGGGGGCGTGGTCTCACCACTGCTAAAGAACCTTGTTGTAGACGACCTAATAACCAATCAATCAATCAATTTAACCCTTCAACACACTAAAAAAATATATCGAAAATCGGTAATCACGTGGACCTAGCTCCACCACCCTAAAAATGAAAAAAGATTTCCCATTTCCCAAAAAAAATTTTTATCTCACTTACCAGACCAAATTTTTCAATTCTGCAAACAGCAACCGGATTATTGATAAATTGTTTATTTTACTGTGTATAATAATAAACAATAATGAAAACACATTATTTATAATAAAAAAACAAAACACACACGCACACTTGCACTTGGTACACACGCACTCAACAAAAAAAACATTGATTACTCTACCACCACACCATATTTTACGATCCTGTAAACACCAACCGGATTATTGATATATTGTTTATTTTACTGTGTATAATAATAAATAATAATGCAAACACATTATTTATAATAAAAACACGAAACACACACGTACTACACAAACGCACGCCATCCATGCGCAATCCACTCTCAACTTCAACTGTTCGATTTTTGTAAATAATTCTGGCCCATTGACGTCATTTCATAAGATTCCAAAAACAAGAAAATGTTATAAACTACACATGCAATAAACCTGTTCATTGAAAAGTAGGACGTAAGCAGGCTAAATTTAAGTTTAAAGTCGTCTGGGTAGGTGCGGCGACCGGTCGCCGCGCGGGGCTTTACGGAAAAACTTGATTATTATGCGCGGCGACGGGTCGCCGCGAGGAGCTCTAAGGGTTAACCTAGAACAGTCCCTATATACATGGATGTGGAACAAGCCATAGCAGATGGTAAAATTAAATTATGGAGAAAAACGGATCTGTTTACAAAGCATGACTGGTATTTTAAAATCCAAGGCCAACTTCAAATCAAGTGAGAAGCTGCGTTTATTTTATCTTCTAGTGATCTTGTGTATATAATAAATATTTTTAATGAATTGTATTAAAATTACTTTCAGTCAAGCCAACATTTCTCGATTTGCGGTGTAGACTGAACACTAATTTGCCCATAAGCACAGTAAATATTTCGCAAGACGACGAGGTCCGGACTACGAGGATGGAACCTAAATTGTTAAATTTTTACGACTAATGTCTGTTGCCCAAAATGATTGCGCCTAGAAAGAGCCGATAAAATAAAATAAAATAAAATTTATTAGCTTTGAAATTAAAAAAAAAATAGGATTGTCAACATTTTTTCGGAAATGCTACAAACTGAGAAGAACACCCCAAGAAACTCAGTTCGGTCCCTCCCAAAATTCATCTTAGTAGGTATCTAATAATCAATCAATGCCGATACGGAATGGCTTTTTCTTGGCGGTGTGCATTGTTATGCACATACCTCTTAATAAATATTTGGTTGTTGTAAATGAAAAACACCTACTATCAATTAAGATTAGATTTAGATCCCATAGCTCAAGCTTATAGCTTAGTTTGGGCTAGATGATGTTGTGTGAGAATATCCAACAATATTTATTGTTATTTATTCAAAATATTTTAACGTTCCTGCCAGCACTGAATCTGCAGTAGGCAGCAAAACATCGTACCATGCCAAGCGCCTGCGCATTGCTACGTTAATATTATTGTTTTTAACTATGATTATTGTCAAATTTAAATATTTATAGTGTAAAATAGAATATTGTCCATTACTTTCTACAATTTTCGTATATTTAGATACTTTAAAAATAAACTTGTGGACCGTTTTCATGTATGTGTGTATTATATACTATACTATCTTCACGCCAAATCCCTTGCGGGGTAGGCAGAAAGATCCGAGCGCCACACGGCACGCTCTATACACACCTCACTTGCTTCTTCAACTTCCATTTTTCTTTTCATGTATGCACGTCGGTTCCTTCGGTTCGGTATTTCTAATTGCAATATTGATATTAGTTAGGTAAATAAATGTCAACTTTATTAATTTTATGATGTCAGTGTCTATCACTACTTAATATCAATCAATTTGCAATAAAATAATCAATAATTATTAACTAATATTACTAACATAAAAATTAAATTAAAAGATTGAACGCTTAGACTAAGAATATGACACCGGTAATACATCAAGGAAAACAAAAGTATCAAACTTGTTAGTAGCAACAATTGGCACTATACGGCTATGTGCGCCGCGCCGGCTGATTTCTTACGATCGTAAAGAAATTTGAAAACCGAATTTACGCTCTTAAATATAAATAAACAAAGTGCATTTATTAATGTAGAAAGTGACGAAAAATAGTGAAAGAAAATGAGTGAGTACTCTATATACATACATTTTATTATTATTATCACCAATGCAGTATCATTTTTTGTTTTGTTAATTTATATATAATACTGCTATAAAGATAACCAAACCCGGGAGTACGTTCCCATGGGAAGCGGGAAGAAAATTTCACGCTGACGTAGCCGCGAGCGCCATCTATCCCATACCTATGTACTTTAAACGTGTCATAAAAGTCACAACAATACCATAGATGCATATTTCAAAGAATGTCTATTATTACCATAAAATTTGTAAAAATAGTTTTTAAGTAGAAAGAAGAAACCTATTGTTTTATCTTTTAACTAGCTGACCCTCGCAACTTTGTTTACGTCACACAAGGTCTATGAAATTAGAGGTATTTATTAATCATACTCATCAAGTAGCGTGTAAATCTGCCCTGTATGCTATATCAAAATAGAGCTTAATGGTTAAAACTATTCCTCAGTATAGAATTTTCCTTAGTATAAACAATTTACATACAAACACCGGCGTGTTAGAATTTTATTACATGTATCAATGTAGTAGACGTAACGTGTATAAAATGACATCAATCAAATGTCATCAATATTCTGAAAAAGAAATTAAAAATAGAGTTCACAAACTCTTTTGAAAATACATACTGTACCTACCTTAGAGGATCGTTATGAAGATAACAGGATAGTTAACAACCATCCATAGAAAATAGATGGTATAATGCTGAATACCGCAAAGAACAATCGGCGCGGCATAGAATGGGGCCTATACTGATATCCTGGAGGATATTAATGATGCCGATGTCCTGTGCCTGCTGAGGCACACACACGCCGTCATGCATGTCTGCAGGACAACGTGCAGGACAACGAGCAGGATGAGGCAGCGAATGGCTGGACTGAAATTAAAATCGACAGACGCAAGAGATGTGGTGGAGGCACTAATTCACGTACCTCGGGAGTGTCGTGTCAGAAACTGATGGAATAGAAGAGTACCCTACATCATTTCGAGTCTCGCCAAGGCCAGAATAACCTTTACACAGCTGCGCCCCGTAGGCAGTTGCGAAAATAGACACGAAGAGTGAAACTCAAAACAAAGTAAACGTTAAAACTGTACTGCTAACTGCTATACGGATGCGAGACATGGAAGGTCACTAAAGTAAAGACATTTCGCACCAGCTACCAGCTATAAGTCTTCGTCAAACGCTGCCTCCAATGGATCCTCGGTACATATGGGCCCGAGAACATCACGAACGTAAGACTATTGGAACGCTGCAGTGAGACCCCAACAGATCAAACGTCGGAAGTGTAGCTGCTGCGCTGGATTGGACACACGCTGCAAAGGGACCATGAATCACATCATACCAAGGCAAGCCTTACTGAAACTACTGGTAGGCTTTCAAAAACTGTTCGATAGTAAGTAGGTACATTTATTGATAGTGGCTATAGGCTACATAACATAATGCGAAGATTAATAGGAGTGGTGCAGCAATGAGGAATGTTTCGAAAACGGAAAACATTTAATCGTTATAAGAGTATCCGTTGCGCCTCTGCGTAAATGGTTGAAGTTACATAAAAATAATTTATTACAAAATAATTGTTCTTCTTAAAAAGTTCTTAAACAAAATTCCAAAAGCCCAAATGTCCACAGTCAAGTAGGCACTTGGTACTTTACTTTGTTGAACATAGGCCTTAAAATCTTACTTCTTACTAATATTATAAATGCGAAAGTTTGTGAGTGTGGATGTTTGTTACTCTTTCACGCTCAAACCGCTGAACGGATCGGGCTGAAATTTGGTACGGAGATACATTATAGTCTGGAATAACACATAGGCTACCTTTTATCCCGGGAATAACTTCCCGCGGTAACAAATTTTACGCAGGCGAAGCTGCGGGCATCAGCTAGTATTCTTATATAGAAATAATTATACTAGCATAGTTGGTAAAAAATGCTATGTAATAGCTTTACCGCGGCAGTCCCCGAGTGCCACACGTCTTTTTTTTTACATGTTACTTTTTTTACATGCTATTTACGACTATTTCACGACTATTTTTTGGCGTTGTCAAAATTCGTTTTCATTGAGATTTCAAATGTGAGGATTACAGCTTGAAGCACACTAATTATGTCAATTTCATGTCTTACAAGAACTAAACTCGCCTCGCACAGATAACACAATCGTGTCAATTTGCCGCCATTACGCAACCAGTAGAACTGTAGAAGTGATCAAACACATATAAATTCTACTATTCTAAATTACTTGCTCTAATAAACGTTTTGGAAAATTGTACCATCCTCATAAATTCTACTCTACAGTCTAATTCAAATAAAATCACAGCTTTTGAAAATTGCAGAGGATGCCAGATTTTTCATTGCTGTGTTAGCTTTTGCTATCACTCAATACAGTTATATTGGTGCTACGGAGCTCGTAGATTGTCACAAAGCGAAGCCGTGGGACTTAACTAGTCTATACTAATATGCCCCCCCCCCCCCTGGGCGAGACCGCAGTGGTGGCCTTGGGTCTATTGGGAGTCCTGGGACATCCTTCCGAGGGCTTACCCGGAGCTCCCAACCATAGGCTGTTGGGCGTTACATGAGATTTTTTAGTCGGTAGGAGTCCGGCATAGCATCCATGATGGAATTACAAAGGGAGAGAGAGGAAGAGGAGAGATTTTGTTTGCATTGAATACGCTCCGAAACTACTGAAACGATTTGAAAAATCCTTTCACTTGTTGGTAAGCTCCACTATCCCCGAATGACATAGACTATATTTTGTTCCCGTATTCCCTTGGGAAGCGGAACTACGCGAGTGTGACCGCATGACAACTGCTAGTGTATTATAAACTAATATTACAATTCAAACTGTAGCTACAATTATAAAACTGAAATTGAAACTAAAAACAAACATTCTACATAGTAATAAAGACAGACCAGCTCGGTTAATGGGATTGTATTGTTTTACTCATTCACTCTATCATTCATTCGTTCATTCCGTTACTGAACTAGGTCATACCATAGTGTTGATGTAATGGCGCTCCGTTCCAAATTATTGAATACATAATTGGTATGGATAGGGAACCAATATTTAAAAAGTTAATATTTCATATATATACATTTTTACTGTATTTTATATTTTTATTTTGATATTCCTGGCCACTTACAAATTCTGTATCTGTCGATTAGTTTTTACAAAAATATGAAAATTCGAAAAACAGTTTAAAAAAAGTAGGAAAATTCGAAATAACTAAGCCAAACAAATCTGTCGATACTGACTAAAACTGGGGCTGAAAGTCCACTTGAATGTTTCTTATAAATCACATAACGAAGCATCTTTTTCAAAAAATCCTAGTCGAAATATACTGCCACTTGTTTTAAGATAGTGGGGGTATATTCTTACCACTTGCCTTGAGCTATGAAATTGGATTAGGTCGATTTCGTACGACATTATCCCTTCTCTATTATAAAGTTTCGCGACTTTACATATTAATATAATTGTAGTCCCAAGGGTTATCGAAAAGCAATTATGCAAATGTTTTGTTAACTTTCGCCATTTCGTGTTCTGATATCTGCAATGGAACCATCTTTCATCATCTTAGAGTTTAGTCAGACCCTTAGATTAATAACACCGCCGAAACCTTAGGCGAGGCCGCAGGGCACACAAACATACATATAGTTACTCCTCCATCCCCGAAGGGGTAGGCAGAGGCATAGTATACGCCTACATTTCACCTTACAGTTTTATGTCCCACGTAATAGGTGGTGAGCCTATTACCGTGTTGAAATGGACAGGCGCAGGTCGACGCGCCCCGCAGTTGAAAGTTTTCAAGCCGCCCATAAGGCCTTCAACTTGACTTAACGATTGTCATTTTACTGACAACCGGGTTTCATTTCGAGTTTTCCCTCTCTACGCAATAGTCTTTTTGCGAAAGTGTTTCCTTAGTCGCCTCTTAGGACACCCTTGGGTCGGGACGTATTGGGGTGGCGACATTTTGTACTCTTACTCGTCATAACACGGGACCCCGTCGCCACACGGGGCTGGGATATCTAATCCTGGGATATCCTTCCAAAAAGCTTACCCGGGACTCCCGGCCGTCGACATATGCAGGGAACCGTGTAGTTTTAGTCAGTAGGAGTCCGCCATAGCTTTCATGAAGATTTTCGCACGTAAAAATACTCCATGATGATCTAGTTCGTTGAATAAAGTCAATTGATTATAGGAATATTTGTCTGAACTCCCAATGCCTTTGGGTGACTGTGGCAGTACTTTCGTTCATCTTCTTCCATACAATGTGTAAATACCTACCTACCTACCTACATTACAAATTTATACTTTTAGTTATAATTCAAGCTTCAAATATTCAAAGGAAGTTTAACAATACACAAAAACATTATTTACGAAGTCTAATTGTACATTCTATAGAAATTCAAGGTTTAAACAATGCAACGTCTAACAAATTGCAATTAACCTAAAACTGAAAAAGTAAAAACAGTTGTAACGTGTATAGAAACAAAGTTTTAAACGTGTGGTCCCAGTGCGGGAGTTCTTTCTTTCCCGGAGCGGAATTCAAAACACATGGAATAAAATTTTGTGTTAGTTTATGAGCTACGATTACGTATGGATTATGCAGAAATAGAAAGCGAAAAATTCTTTAGCAGACTCTGTTCTCTGTACCAATTTCTTCAGAATCTCTTCATTGGCTAGGCGTGAGAGCCTTACGAATAGAGAAGAGTTACATACGTTCGTATTTATAATGGTTGTAGAGTTTGACCGTCACTGAGTAGACTAAAATTGTGTTCTTCGTAGCGAGTCGCGTACTAGTCCCGTACAAGAATACATTATACTTATAATTTTAATATGAGTGACATCTTATTCCAATATTTCAGTTATCTGCATTTCTTAACGCTTTTCCACTCTACAAAGTTTAAAACAAATAAATATCTCATGCGACCCCGCTAAAATTGGCAACCCACCCACTTTCCGCCATTTTGAATTCGCAGGTCATGGTGTAGCATTCGTTCCTGACCTAGTTCCGACCATTGTGGCTGCTAAGAGGAGTCATATTCTCTTAAGCACCTCTGTCATTGCACACGTTGAGTTTCTCGACAGGTTTCATGCCTACTGGATGTTGTTTTCGAGTCGCTTTTCATTAAATTCACGGCTATTTTAAAGTAATTGGTTTTGTCTTAAGTAGTTAAGAAGTTTAAGTTTAGGTGGGTGAGTTTAGTAAATATTTTTGTAGTAAACCCGTAGAAGTAAGTTGCATTATTCTTTTGAGGCAAAGACAATGCTAGGTGCATTGTCGGAATTGCAATAAATAAAATCAATGTAAGCTAATTTTCGCGTCCGCCTTCTAGAAAAGAATATAATTTTAATAATGGCAAATAGGCATCTTTATCAAACTAATGCAATATATATATATATAATATAAATGTAAGCTTGTGCTATGCGATCTAGACAACTGATAAATCTTGAAAAATACATAATTTTTTTACATTAAAACATCCAAATCTCGAAACATACATTTGCGGAACTAACAAATATTGTTTCAACCCGAGATCAAACCGAAACCAAAACGGCAGCTACACGCCATTGCTTCACCCCGAGATTATGGCTTCAAATCTTGCCAATCAGTTTGAGATTTGCCTTTTCTCTTTGAATCCGGCCATATGTTTAAATTGTACGTAAAAAAAAATATCCTATTTTTTAATGTGCCACCCCACCCTTACCAATACCTACCGTTCATTGTACCATTAATAGCCTGATATTAATCCGTTTAAGAGCGGGTATTTTTACGTAATACTAGGTTAAAAATAATAGTCCATTTAATTATATACAGTATGTTTGTTGATTATACAGTTGATCTGATTTTATCAACATCGATTAGGGGTTAGAAAGTTTTGTCGGGGTATGATGATCAAAAGCACTCTGATTAAGGGGTTGTATACAAAACTTGGTGTAATGAAGCCTTAGTGAGAGTGTCAGGGCTCAATCTAGCTTGGCCTGCAAAGTGTGCACCTACTGATTAATGTATGAATGAGGTCATGGCGAAAAGATGAAAAAGAGGCAAATAAGTCCTTTATCAAACCGTCTGTGGTCACCTATTGCCGCGTATGAGCACTCGCCAGTACGGCTTTATGCCCCAGAAAAGCACCGAAGACGCCCTCTATGACCTAATGGGACGCGTAGTGGCTAAACTCCGTGAAAAGAGGATAGTCACTATGGTGTCCTTGGACATAGAGGGGGCCTTCGATAGCGCCTGGTGGCCGGCTATAAAAGTACGGCTGGCGGAAGAAAAGTGTCCGGCAAACTTGAGGCGAGTAATCAGCAGCTACCTTAGCGAGAGGAGAGTGAGGGTTCGGTACGCCGGTGAGGAGCATAGTCGCTCCACCGACAAAGGGTGCGTCCAGGGGTCGATCGGGGGACCCTTGCTGTGGAATTTGCTTTTAGACCCACTTTTGAAAGGACTTGAGCGGATGGGAGTGTATGTGCAGGCGTTTGCGGACGACGTGGTGCTCGTGTTCGACGGAGATTCAGCTCTGGAAATCGAGGGACACGCCAATGCCTCTCTCGAACATGTGCGGGAGTGGGGCATCGGAAACAAGCTGAAATTCGCACCGCACAAAACCAGTGCGATGGTTATCACGCGGAGGCTAAAGTACGATGTCCCGCGCCTTAGCATGGGCGGGATAGACATTGGCATGTCCAAAGAGATCAAAATCCTAGGGCTGACCATTGACAGGGCACTCACTTTCAAAACACACATTACAAACGTATGCAAAAAGGCGATCGGCATCTACCGGAAGCTGGCGCGGATGGCCCGGATCAGCTGGGGGCTTCACCCCGAGGTGATCCGGACGATCTACGTCGCGGCCGTGGAGCCAACGATACTGTACGCCGCCAGTGCTTGGCACGCATCGGCAAAGAAGCTTGGAGTCCAAAAGCAGCTGAACGTGGTACAGCGCGGTTTCGCCCAAAAGCTGTGTAAGGCATACCGCACGGTCTCCCTGAACTCGGCGCTGGTCCTGGCTGGTCTGCTCCCTCTGGACCTCAGACTTCATGAGGTGGCCTCGTTATACGAGGCCAAGAGAGGAGTGGGCCAGTCATGGCTGGGAGACAGGGAGGTCGAGCGCATGTCTCCAGCGATTGAGGCTCCTCACCCCGCGGAGCATCCGCCATTGGGGTTCACCAGTCTGGTAGACGAGGGGCAGCTGGAAGATGCGAATCATTTTGAGATTCGCATCTTCACGGACGGGAGCAAGATTGAGGGCCGTGTCGGTGCCGCGCTATCATTTTGGGATAGCCGGGCCGAAATTAAGGCCCTCAAACTTGCTCTGTCGCCCCATTGCACCGTCTATCAGGCCGAGCTCCTGGCGTTATGCAAAGCGGCCAGTGAGGCCCTCAGGCGAGGCGCGTCCACGTTTGGCATCTTCAGTGATAGCAGAGCCGCTCTCCTGACGGTCACAAACCGTCATGCTCTTCACCCCCTGGCGGTTGAAGCCCGAGCCGCCATTCACCAAGGCATGGCCCAGGGTAAGGAAATCTCCTTATTCTGGGTCAAGGCTCACGCGGGGTTGGAGGGCAATGAGCGAGCCGACCAGCTCGCCAAGGAGGCGGCTCTGAGGCTGAAGAGAGCACCGGACTACGGACTGTGCCCTGTTTCATTCGTGAAGCGTGCCCTCAGGCAGGACACGCTTGGCGAGTGGAACAAGAGGTACAGTGAGGGCGAGCAGGCCTCCGTCACCAAGCTTTTCTTCCCATGCGCAGTGGAGGCATACAGTGTCGTCCGGAAGATGGCGATCGCCGGCACCACAACCCAACTGCTGACAGGGCACGGTGGGTTCTCCGAATACTTGACACGTTTCAAGTGTAAGGAGGACCCATCGTGCGCCTGTGAGCCCGGGGTTAACGAAAATGTGGTCCACCTGCTAGTAGACTGTCCCATCCACGCACTTGACAGAGTGGATCTGGAGGTAGAAACTAATTTAAATTTGAATACTGGCAATTTACCTATTTTTATTAAAAAGTATAGGAAAAGGTTCATAGAATACAGTGAAAAAATTATTAGAATTGTTAACAAAAGGAATAAGTAGAAAAAATTTTGTTCACCAATATTATGTACCAATATTGACCTGCAACAAAAAAGATCAGATTATAATATTAGATAAGAAATAAGCTGTATTCATAGACTAAGAACTAGAAAATTTAATAAGTATAGTAATTAAAACTAGATTTTATAAATATGGTATAATACATAAAAACATGTAACACACTATTTTAATTTTGGCACTGTAATTTTATAAGATAAGTAAAAAATTTGTTGTAAACCTAAAATAATACTAGAAATAAGAGAAAAATAATGTAAAGTATAAAACTAAGATTTTTTTTTTAAATAAAGAATAAGACGTCATATGGGGCGAGAAGTCCCCCAAATGAACATACACAAACCCCATCCCAACGTATGACACCCCACATCCCCAGAATGAAAGGCCATCGTGAAAGTGCGAGAGGCATAAAAACGTGACGAGTATGGTACTAGAGGAATAAGAATGAAAGACGATAGTTTTTAAGGATTAGCTAGTTTAGATTAAAGAATGAAAGGTCGGGAAAGCGTGAAAGTGCGAGAGGCATAAAAGCGAGAACTGGAATGATAAAGAGAATATGGGTGAAAGAGGATTAGTTTAGATAGGTTCGAGATGCCGGGGGCCTCGGGGCGCTACCCATGATGGAGGTAAAAGGCCGGAAACGCAGCGGCCCGGTGCGGATGGGCTCACGAAAGTGCGCCCAAATGAACCGGCACTGCAGCTTGCCGAGGCTTAAGCTAGCACTTAAGACACGGGCTTATGTGTCCCCGCCCCCCGACATCTCTTGAAGTAGGTCAAAAAGCCCCGCGGGGCTAGAATCTACGATTATTTAGCTAGACAGAAATTGTACAGATAGGCTTTGCCCATGGCAGAGGTGCGGAAAAAGAAAAAAAAAAAAAAAAAAAACCGTCTGTGGTACCTAAGGCCAATTATACTTCTAATATGATAATGATGCCTGCCTACGTCCAAGATTGATATACTGATTTGATTGATCAGATTTGAGAGTTTCAACATCTCATCACGCAAAGATATTTGTCCTGAGTCGAAATTGAATTCACTACCTCTGGTTTTGTAGTCGGATACTCTAACAGATAATTCAAGAGCCTATTCTTATCTATACTATATTTGATTGATTGTTTGCAGCGAATAGGCTCCGAAACTACTTAACAGATTTGAAAATTTCTTTTATAACACATTTGCTTGTAAAGGGTCTCTTATTTGACCAATTTCACTAACGTAATGTATCTCATTACGGCCTAGTCCGGTAATGTAAAGTAAAACGGACGATTGCGTCTAAAACGAACGGTACTTTTTAAAAATCTTAGCAAAGAGTTTTTATGCCAGAAAAGTGGTCAACATTTTATAAATAAAATTGACTTTGGGAGATAAAATATAATAAACTAAACATTGAATTGTTTAATTTAATTAATTTTGACAATAAATTGTGTTAAATTTTGACAATTAAATGTGAAACCAAAACAAATAATATTAATTTACTTTATTATTAATACTGGCTGTTTTTGTGCCTTTGCCTCATAATAAATAAGAAAAAAAGAAAGCGTTGTGAACAAGTAAAATTCCGCGCGCTTTATTCTGGCTATTTTTTGCTACGTTTTTTTGTTAGTTTATGAATGTCCCCGTTTTATTTATTTCCTTGTTTCCTCGCAAATATGTTATAATTTCTTTTACAGTTGCGAAGCTTCACTATCCCCGGGTAATACGGATATATTTTACTCCCGTAATCCCACGGGAAGCTACGCGGGTGAAATAAACTCCGCTAAAATAAACTCGAGTCGGACGCACCATGAAGCAGTTTACAATCCTGCAATTCTGCCATAAGCAGATGTTTAGCAATTTACACCTGGGTGGATCAAAAGTGCCTAAAAACAACAATTATATCTTTATCGCAAGGATCCTTCAAGCCGTTTGGGTTACTGTGGTACGACCAGATAGTGCGGACCAACGTACGCACCAAATAAATTTAAAGCATTCTGCAGGATTGCAAACTCAAACTCAAACTCAAAAAAACATTTATTTCGCATAATCCTAATACATAGGCACTTGCGACACGTCTATGAATACAATGCAAATAGTACCACCAGTTCGGAACGCGGCCCGCTTGAGAAGAACTGGCAAGAAAGTCGACGGGCTTTTCTTTTTGTGCTCTATTCACAAAATTTAAACTAAAAATCACAAACTATTGCTTGAGAATGCAGTAGAGCAAGCAGATCATTTCCAGGCTTCCTTGTCAAGCAAATAATCGTCAATTGAATAGTAGCCCCTGCGGTACAATTTACTTTTTATACACTTTTTAAACTTATTTAAGGGCATACTTTTTATTTCATTTGGAAGCCTGTTGTAAAAACATATACAGTTACCCAGGAAGGAATTACTGACTTTTTTCAGTCTACACTGATGACAAGCAAGGTTATCTTTATGTCGGGTATTTACACTGTGTATATCGCTTAACTTAACGAAACAAGATAGATTCTTTTGCACATACATAAGATTTTCAAAAATATATTGTGACGCTACAGTCAGAATATTTACCTCTTTGAATTTTTCTCGCAGAGAGACCCTTGGACCTAATCTATATATTATGGCTCTTATGGCTCGTTTTTGTAAAACAAAAATTTAATTTATATCTTATATCTACATCAGTCAAATGCCTAATCTTTTGTACCGCAAATGCCGCTGAACTTAATCTGCCAGCTAGCTTTTCAATATGTGGACCCCACTGCAATCCAGCATCGACCGTCAACCCTAGGAACGCCGTAGATTTCACAAGTTAATTAGTAGCATGAAAGAAATTCAGATATTGTATCAAGAAAAACATTTCAAAAACCAAGTGTTCAAAACAAGATGATTTCTGTATCAAATATAGGTAAATACAATCGAAAATCAAATATAAGTAAACATAGCGTGTTGGTACTTACTAAAGCACCACAATGGGTGGTCTTATCGGTCACGGCGATCTCTTTTACAAACATAGTTTGGGCCAATGTGCGGTAATCCTACTGTAATGAAATGGGAATGATATTACGTACTTTTCTTTGAGTCTGAATGTTGTGAATTGGATATTGTTAAAATGTGTATACTTATTTTGTAAATAGCGGGGCGAATGGGATGATTTGACAAAGTAAGTTTTGAGGTTAATACAGCAATGTTTAATAGCGAATATACGGCAGTATGCATAACTTTCTAAATAATAAACGATACGTATTTGCAAAAATTTTTTCAAATCATTATTTCACTATTAAGTCATGAAATAAATAACCCATAATTAAATTATTCTGTTGTGTTACATACAAGTATGGGCGCTCCTTAGACAATGTATTTGGGAGCATTCTGTTCTAATTCATAATAAAAGACAGTTTTTATTTTTCACTTTTCAGCTGTAAATCTTTTCACTTTAAATTCTTTGATTGATAATAATTGCAAATAACTGATTTGTGTTGGGAAATCATTATTATACTTGTAGCATATTTGAAGCTAACCAACTAAACCCAGAAAAGGGTACACACGGGATCGTGTGACCCTCTTCCTACTACATATTAGAACTATCGAAAAAATGCATTGAATAGCGAGCTATGGCAGACGGTTAATGGGCTACTGGCAGTAACTGCGAGCACGCGACACCACTCATAATGGTGTTCCCCTCCGATTTATAATACAGAGAAATAAAATGCCTATCGATTGCCTAGGGGACGGTAAATTGCAGGGTTGTCAACCAAAACTATAATATATCTCGTATATTGATAAATTCTATAAAATCACTCTCAGGAAGCTTTAGAACCTAGTTTTCTCTTACACTAAAAGTATTTGTAATATTGAAACGAAAACTGGTCATTAAAATTTGTAAAACATCTAAATCTTGATCATATTACGAGAATGCTCAATTATTATACATACCCATACACAGTTCGTATATTTATTACTCTTTATACATTTTCTAACTATGTATAGGTAGGTACCTTTAATAATAATAAAAGGTGTATAAACTAGTTTTATTCAAATTTATATCTTCCGATCATAGTTAAGTTTACTACTACGGAATATAATAGCAGATTCTTGGTATAAAATTTGCATAATTAATTGCCATTTTAACAAAACCATGCGTAATAAATTAAGTTAATTTTAATGTTGAACTTATATATTTATTTTCCGACACTAATGGATGTTTTAAATATGCTATGAATATTACAGATTTTTTAGGAAAGGAAGGAAAGGATAGAAATATTACATAATAGTAGATTGTATAACAAGGGGGCAAAATAGTATTTTTACGGCGAGGGTGCTACTTTGAATCACGAGCGAAGCGAAGGATTCTAGAATAGAATCCCGAGCATAGCGAGGGATTCTAACATAGAATCCTGAGCGCAGTGAGGGATTCAGAGTACACCGCCCGAGGGAAAAATAATTTGCCCTCGAGTAATATACTCTACTTTTCATTCCCTTTCTATGAGAAAAAAATAAGTTTTGTACGACGTAGTTACCTTCTACAGTTATTGTTCCAGGAGTTCATGGATTGTCACTTTCATAACTTGAAGTAGAACTTGTTATATTTGCAGAATACTAACAATAAAATATGTTTACTGATTACAAGAACTTTAATAATGCAGAAGACGAACAGATAAATGGCGCTCTTTAGTTTTTTTTTAGTTAGCTCAGGACACCGCGCTGTGCAGCCAACACTTACCAGCCAGTAATTCATACAATTTGCGTTCGATTTCTATGAAATTTTCAAGTTCCAAATTCAAATCCTTTGCCGCCCGCTAAAAAGCTCTTAACAGAAAAGAGCTATTTTGCGCCCCGTTATCGTGGTGCAAAGTGATTCTTTTCGAATAGAAGGAATGAAAAAATAATTGTGCAACAACAACATCTTATTATACATATACATTAGATAAAAAAGATTACTAGAAAATTCTATAAAAGTGTGTCTCATAATCATAAGGCTACTGACACAGCTATAAAATATATCTTTGTACCAAAGTTAATCAGTTTGAAACCTTAATAATACAAGTAGAAGGACTTGTACATAATGCTCGCGCCTTTGCCCGCGTAAAGTTCTTTTTTCGTTCCCGCTTCTCATGGAAACTCATTCCTGGGATAAAAAGTAGTCTTTGTGTTAATCCAGATTAATAATATATCCTCCGAATTTCAGCCAGATCTGTTGACCTGTTAGAGCGTGAAAGACAAACATCCACAGTCCCACACATCCTATTCTAGTATGATTCAGAATTATCTATCTATAGGTCAACAAAAATCACTACAGTGACAACCCTATCGTTTATGCAACTCATGTAACACGCGGTTCGCACGCAGTGTTTATAGAAGACTGTTGCCATTTTTTTGTTATTCCCTATGACCCGCACCTACTCCTATAATGCGAGTAATCGTCTGCAACAGTTTTATCTTTATTCGATTATTTATCTATATGCGAATTGAATTATGTGTGATATTTCACTATTAAGAAATCTTTGTAGTACCTAAGTGCTTTGATTTTCAGTAGAATTTGAGCGCGGGTGTAACTTACGTATTATATTGGATCTGTTTCCGGCAAGTTTAATGAATGAAGGGACAAATAAATAAATATACTGTAACATTTTGGCACAAAGCTATCTAGTCCAAAGTAAGCTAATATCTTGAGATATGGTATCTTGAAAAACTGATAATGGTTTATATAACATACAAACAAACATCTAAACTCCGAAACAAACATTTGCGAATCACAGAAATATTTGCTCCAACCAGAAACCCAACCTCGAAACGTCGGCAACAACTCTCGCATACACCACCACCACGCGGCGCAGTCAAACAGTACCTCAACTCTCTCATAACCAACTTTAATTAAATCTACAAGACAATACATTTCCTATACACTTTAACCGTGTACAAACACTAGTAAAATCGTGCAGATGCGACGTTATTACACTCATCTCTCAAAGGGGAGGGTCGCCTCATAAAGAACCTATTGTCCGCACCCTGTATTTATTTCAGGGATAGATAATCTTTTATTATTCGTACAATTTATGGGCAGACGTCAATTTTCATTTGTCATTGTGTGCGCTCTTGTCCGCTAGTCTTGGTTAGAATCGATATCTTTACTATTTTTATTCGATTCATCGAATAAACGACTTTAATATTAAAACATTGAACTTAAAAGCGATTAGTTGTATAATATTGAAAAGCATTTAGATATTCTTTAAAGAATGTAGACAGAACGCCACGAGTGTAGGTGTTAGGTATAAATATATACCTACACAACCACACAAACTTACATACCGTTCATCAACACATATAAAAACAGATGAACAGATAAGTATAATCTACACAGATTTATCAATGTAATTAATCTTAAAGCCAAGAATATTGAGTCAAACGTAAAGTCATACTAACATGCCAACTTTAAAAGCAAAGAAACTTACCTAATAGCCCGACACCTAACACCCATTAGGGTTGCCACTGAATTAAATAAAAACTTGTTTTTTTAATGTGAATAGATTTGTCCATCACGTCTTAAAGTGAAGAATCTATTAGTATTAATGAGAGTTATATTTCTTTCTGCTTCTTGTTGGTAGTTGTTTTTACAGTAGTGGATAATTATGTAGGATCCTATACTTTTAATATGTTCATAATTAATGTATCCTGGCGGTATCCTTCAAACATGTTGAGGTGCTATGTTTTGTTTTATACATTTATATTGAGTTTTTGTGAAATAGAAATTTTAGTCAGACCTATACAGGCAGAGATAATAATGTAATGGTGCGATCAGCCACCAGCCTGCAGCTTATTCCATAGTTCAGGAGATGTATCCCTCTGCACCTGCCGAACGAAATAGTGGCGAAGAGAAAATCTAATCTTTAAATTTACACTTTTAATAAATAGCTTTGAGTGATAGTGATGTGATGTAAGTAATGTACATATGAAAAAACTTCAATCAATCAATCAAATCAGCCATTCCACTGCTGGACGTAGGCCTCTCCCAATTTACGCCACAATATACGGTCCTGCGCTTTCCGCATCCAGTCTCAGCCTGCGACCTTTTCCAGATCGTCGGTCCATCTGAACGTCGTCCTACCTTACGTCTGCTTAGTCGCGGTCTTCACTCACTCTAGAACTCGTTTGCTCCAACATCGGCCGTTGGTTCTTCTTGAGATAGCCAGCTCACTACAACTTAAATGCGCTTGTAAATAATACTATAAAAAAACTTGGCAACCCTTAATCAGTCGTTGTTGAACCATTACGCAGTTGCCTGGAATAGAAGCTGTCAATAGTAATTTAAACTTCGATACCAAATCAACAGTTATGCATAAGTGTACTTCTCGTTTTAATATCCAGTTTACGACTTAAAACGTTTATCGAAAATTGTTTTAATGCTTAAGTGTAGTACATACGGTGTAAAAAGTGGTGTAGATATTTTCCATTAATAAAGTGTAATGACTTGGGCATTGGTAATTAAAGTTTTTATTTGAAACTGGTTGGCAAAGATTCTGAAATGGCCACTGCGTAACGGAAGAAGCTGTGTGGGAAGATCTAGAATAGGGTGAACTGACGCGGACCCTGGGAAATTACTAAATGTGGGCGGAAGACCAGAGTATTTAGCGATCTTTTTGCGACATTATGCGATCAAAGTCTATTAATATTATCAAAAAAATATTAGGTCAAGGTCGAAAATGTCAGGGCAGGAGTTTTATGTTAATTGAGAAGCCCAGGTACACCTAGAGTATGTGGTAGGTCAAGCAGCTTCGTTGTTGAATTGGAGATATTTATATTTCATCCATAAAGGATATCTTCAATTCAACGACGAAGCCGCTTGACCTACCAATTACTCCAGGTACCTGGGCTCAAGAAACTATACCTCAAAGAAACACCCGATTTAAAACCTTTTCTCAATTAATATGAATCTGGTCATCATATTATAGCATGCCACCGTTACCGGCCTTCCTGAATTCCTTGAGTAGTTTATTTTATGTTGCACGCGTATCTCGCAAACATTTTTACCGCCGTAGATCAACCAGATGTCACAGGGAGGCCATTCACATGATGTTGTAGTTACACAACAGCAATGCTCAGCTATATAACCTCAGTATTTACCTGTACCTATTATTTTACCAATTAAAATTGTAATTGAGTTTTCGATTGTAACAAGTAGCACTTATTGTTGACGGTGATCAGTTCTGATATCAGTTGCTATACAGTCACGCTTCTGTCACCAAAGGTGTTGTCAGAAGCATACTATACACCCCCGTTTTTATCTTTGTACCACATAATTGGTGGCGATCCCATTGCTGTGTTGGAATGGACAAGTTGTAATTTCTACAACTTTGCACCACTTGCAGATGAGTTTTGGTCGTAAACCCGAAAATTTAAGTTCTCCGGCGGTTGATTCAGTAAAAAAGTGTTTTTAAATCGACCACCCACAGGTTATTTATATCTATTATTCAAAGTATATTAGAGGTAAAATCGCGAGATATACTTATACATACGTATATTGACAAAGGCAAACACATCTACATTATTTTACATATTTGATCCAAATCTAAACGAGTATTTTCGGTAGCCCTCTAAAAGCTTTAACTGAGCCAGCAAAATTGGCATTCAGCTATTACAGCTAACTGCCATTAGAACCGAAAATCTATTTGTTAAGCCAACGCATACGATATAACAGAGCACATTTAGCTTGTTTCAAACAAATGTATTGAAATTTAGCTTGAAAACACGAATTGAAATATCTAAAATAACAGTTATTTTGTGTTATACAGCTATTGGATTTGGTACAGCTTCATTGGGCGACCGATAAACAGCTTTAGTTTTGGGCTATTATCGTGATTTTAATTAATTATCCTTGTTAATATTATTATTATTTATGCGAGCGTTTGTGAGTATGTATGTGTGTCTGCATAGATGTGTGGATGTTTGTTACTCTTTTACCCTCTATTGGCTGAACGGATTTGGCTTAAAGATGAAGAGATTCTAGAAAGTTCTCCTTAAAATATCTTCTATCTTTTTCTTTTATATAGCTCGCCAAATTGACGTCGCCACCAGCCTGATAAAGCCGTGGCGCATCTAGCGATTGGGGGCCACTTCTGACAGTGGTCCTCAAGTTGGCGGCCAAGTTGCTAAAAAGTAGTAGGTAGATATCTTTTTTTTTCGTTTGGAAATCCTCGTGGATGCTATAGGACTTCTACTAAAACTGCACGGTGCCTTGCCGTAAGGATGACCCTAGGGTTCCTGAGACAGACTTTGTCCACCATCGCCGACTCTCCCTATGGGTTTGGGTTCGATCCCACTTCTTTGCGGGGGGAGGGGGTGGGGGGTTATATCCGGCTTCTTTGGGGGTGGTAAAGAAGTAGTATCTTTTAAGTAATTTCCGCTTATAGATAGATATTTGCAAGTCGGAGGCAGCCCTATCGCACAGTCCTTTCGACATAAGTTCTAAACACCTTCTGCAGGCTCCAATAGCGTTGCACACTTCATTAAACGAGTAATTTTAATCACTTCGTCAAATTTAATTACCTTTCTATTCTTAGCACTTTAAATACGTGAACTATTTTACACCCTTACAGCTTAGCTCGTAAAACCCTTTTAATGAGAACATCAACTTGCGTGCCATATAAAAATCTCGATATAATTAGAGTAAAAGCAATTAATAATCGGAAAAATTCCATACAATTATCGCCATCTCAATTTGAACTCGTAAAAAAATGGTCAAGTACGAATCCTACTTGCAAACAGAGGGTTCCGAAGGGTTCTTGCACGATATATTTAGCGTCGTTCTCAGTAGAAAGATCAAGAAATATCACGTTTGTTGTATGAGAGCCCCTCCCCCCCTTTTTAGTATTTGTCGTTATAGCGGCAACAGAAATACAGCATTTGTGAAAATAAAAATTTTCTGTCTATCACAGTTCATGCCTGTTGACAGTTCGACTGCGAAGTTTTAGCAAAGATAATAATATTATCTTTGCTAAAACTTCGCAGTCGAACTGTCAACAGGCATGAACTGTGATAGACAGAAAATTTATTGCTCATTATAGACTTATAGAGGTATTCGCCATCGTAAATAAACGCGATAAACAATTAGAGTGAAACGTATTTTCTATTATAATTAGAGTTCCGTAACCAAAGAGTAAAAACCACAGGGCGGAAACTCCAGCTTGTGGCGCGACAGGGAGTTGCCGATCTGTATGACTATGTAATACTATTATAATATATACATAGTCATACAGATCGGCAACTCCCTGTCGCGCCACAGCTGTCAGTAGAGTTGACGTGCGCGTTGACGGACAATTTGCTTACATTTTATTGATCACACGCACACATTCAAGCTGGAGTTTCCGCCCTGTGGTTTTTACTCTTTGGTTACGGAACTCTAATTATAATAGAAAATACGTTTCACTCTAATTGTTTATCGCGTTTATTTACGATGGCGAATACCTCTATAAGTCTATAATGAGCAATAAATTCCTAATAACAATGCTTGATTAAACAGCCATTGTTCGACGTTGATTATTTTGACTTGAAAGATTAATAGGATTGGCGAAAATGCATTCTTTTTACGCTTGAACAATTGGTGTGTTCGGAGTAATTATAATTTACATGGGCGTTAGGTAGGTAGCAGCCTTCTATTGACTATTATTAAACAAAGCCCCTAAATAGGCTTTACGGTGCACGCCGTGCACGCCCACATCTGATTTCTTGTACGTGGAATTATAAGAACTCCCATATTATTTTCGTCAGACTTTTTTTAAGACGTGTGCGTCCTTAAGGCGTTGTATAAGGTCACTGTTGAACTATATAATGCTTTAGCATTATTAATTGATCTACTAGGAGTGAAAATAGTTTAAAAAAAGTACGGAGTATCGTTTTGTATTATGACCTCAAGTATACCAGACTCCTTAAACCTGAAGAAGTTGACAAAAGCCTGCAAGAACTTCTGACATTGCCAACAGTCCTATGTCACGGCACGGCAGTATTTCACAACATTATCGCTAATGTGTACGTAATATTCGTTTGTTCATGCCCTCACTTCCGTGTTGGTATTGTGTAGACTGTACACTTCACTGCCTTTGCGTCTATAAGCTTCTACCTTTATGTTAGGGTTGATACCTTCTCAAAAAGATTAAAATAAAAAGAAAATTAATGGCATAAAATTAAGAAATATTTTTTATGTATAATGCATTACTTATCGTAGACGTATGAGAACTACGATAATAATGTTATTTTTATAATGAATGCGTAGGTCTAGGTACCCACGCGTGTTATTCCGATAATCAGACGTTATTCTAATCAGAGGTTATATTTCTGATAGACTTTCAGTGTGTGTTACGTTATGGCAATGAATTCCTTCATAAAGTCGGTGCCCAATTATAATTGCACACTAAAAACGAATGGAATCAGATTTAACTTAGGCTAATCAAAAAATATTTATATTCTAATTAAATTTCTTGAACGTCTCATTTCAACTAAATAGTTTATCTAACGCTACGATAAAATCGTAGCCCATTACAGGTATAAAGATAGTATACAGGAGTAGGTGTAAATATTGCACTCGTAATAGCGAAATATAATCAACCCAACGTGTATTGAAATGACTGAATGTTTCTCATTAATGTACACAGTTTACCGCCATTCATACATTTCCAGGTACTGACTGTTAATAAATCCACGCAGATTTCATTTTATGATTAAAAGTCCATCTCGTGAGAGCATCGCACACAAAAACAAGCAAACTGGCGACCATTCCACGCTTTTCACGCGGGCCTAACACAGAACTACAAAAAATAATACACAATACATTCACGTGACAGCCCTACCTCGGCGTATGTTATTTCACACATAAATCCGGCAGCACACAGGTCGGCAAGATGTTTGATTTAGTATGCCGCGAGAATAATATTGCATTCCCCTGTTTTACCTATATTCTACTTATTCGTGATTTATACAAACGTTTTTTGGGCGCGAGTGTACTACGTTCATAAATATAATTGTGGGGCGAAAATTTTCTGAAGTTTCTGTATGTTTATTATTTTGTATGTCTGATATATCTACTAATATCTAATGAGATTATTATGTGTAATGTCTTCGTGCAATTAATATAGCTTCTCTATTTCTTGGCTAAGGCTAATATAAAATTAGGAGCCTTTTTTTTAACGTGAGGGAAAATCCTCATGGATGTTATGCCGGACTCCTACCGACTAAAAAACCTCACCTTACGCCCAACAGCCTATGGTTGGGAGCCCCGGGTAAGCCCTCGGAAGGATGTCCCAGGAGAGTAGGAGCCTTGACTCTTACTATTTCTTCTATTGTCTCATGTTTTGTACTATCTAAATATGAGACAAAATACAGTTGAATAAAATAGTACCTATGGTTGAAAATTTCCGTCGCTGGACATAGCGCAACGCGATTAGTAGAGAAATAGACAGCCAGCATCAGAGTAGTGCTCTATGACACTGGGCGTCTGTATTACAGACTGTATTTCTTTGGCCTTTTTTTTTTTTAACGTGAGGGAAAATCCTCGTAGGATGCTATGCCGGACTCTTACCGACTAAAAAACCTCACGTAACGCCCAACAGCCTATGGTTGAGAGCCCCGGGTAAGCCCTCAGGAAGGATGTCCCGTGACTCCCAGCAGACCTACGGCCGCCGCTGCGGCCTCGCCCAGGGGGTGGTTCGGGTGTAATCCCGCGTCTATGGGGGGTTTCGGGTGTGACCCCGCTTCTAAGGGGGGGGCGTGCGTGAGTTGCTCACGTCACGCTGCCGTCATGGGCCTGCTTCTGTAAGGACGGTGAGCAGCCCTCTCTTTGGCCTTTTAGTTTCATAGGGGTCACGCCAGGATCTCGTCTGAGTTCCAGCCGAAAGGTCTCTCTATGACTCAGAAAGGTGGATATGTTGAGGACTTCCAACACTCCTGCACTCTTTTTGTCCTGTTGCTGGACTCGGAGAAATTCAATGACATTGTTATTATTACTGAAGTCCTCGCTTTGGAGCCCTGAGTCCGCTTTCCTGCACTTTATACGGACCGTTTTCCATCACTTTGTCGGTGACATCTTTTTTAGGGTTCCGTAGCCAAATGGCAAAAGCGGAACCCTTATAGATTCGTCATGTCTGTCTGTCTGCCATAAAATCTATCAATGAAAATTGGTTTGAACGAGATCAAGTTGGTAGTTTTTTTTAATACGTCATAAACCGCAATTTTCGCCTAGAAAAATCACTACCACTGCGAACGTGTTAAAACATCAACGAAAGTTACAACGAACTACAAGAACTTTTATATTGTGTTATTTGCTGCTACGGAACCCTTCTTGGGCAAGTCCAACTCGCACTTGGGCGGGGTTTTTTTAGCCTACGTCACGTCAAGCCACCAATTTTTGGGTCTACCTTTCAAAAACTCAAATATTTCATTTTGGTTTAGCATCAGTATACTACCCGTTCGCTCTAACTTTGCCGTTGGCGTAGAGGCGTATACTCGAATTGTTAATTATACGAAGTAAATTGACAGTAGCTAATGTCACTTCGTCATAGAAAATACGCAACACTACAAGAAGAAGTGACATTAGTTGCTGTCAATTTACTTCGTCTAATCAAAAATTCGACTTTAGTATAGAGCCGAGCGGCAAAGTTAGAGCGAACGGGCAGTACCTATTACATTTTAAAAAATCAATCATCATTTGCTATATTCGCGGTTGCTACCATTTCAGAACCGGATTTCATTTGACGTAGCATTTTGTATTTATAAATAGGGTTGCCAGTTATTTCACAAAATACATTGTGCTTAGATTTTATGACAGGCCGCCAATAATTTGCGTATAGTAATTATTCAAAATAATGTAAATATAATTTGAAATGCTTCACGAGCACATACCTTCATCAAAATGGAAATATTTTAGTCCATGCCTACGTTCCCCACTTACCAATCACGTATCTAATTCACAAAATTCGTGCAAAAAAACATACCCCAGTTAAAAAAAAATGAACGGTAATCAAATCTAATCTAAACTACTTTTCATCAATTGGGCCTGAACAGTTTTACCTTGAAAATATAAAAGAAACATCCGTCTATGATGTGACTGTACGGTAGAAACTTGGAACAAGTATAAGCATAAGTATTTTTGGGGCTGACATGGCTTATGCCAGCCAAAAGTCCCTATAAAAATAAAGATTTAAAAAAGTATAAGGTTTTCATATAGGTAGAAAACACGCCTTCCCCGAAAGATGAAAAAAATAGTAGCAGGGAGGAACTGGATGCTCAGCGCTTAGGAACCATTGTGTTATCTCAAAAATTGGAAGAGGATTACGTCCAGTATCAAGTTAAAACAAACCGGAGTTGGTTCCGTACAGCAAAATTTGGAACCCAAAAGAAGGGAGTTCAGTGCAGAGTCGGTTTCAAGAGGGAATATTAATAGCACAAATGCTACTTCTTTTAAGCTGATTTTATTGATTTACAGTACCCTTTACTTAAATTAAACTTAAATATTTCTTATTTACAGGTATGAGGAGGAGAATTTAACATCGTGTTTTAAGGCAGATTGTAAGGTAAATATACCTGACTGATAAGAGCTGAGCAGAGCAGACATCAAGCATGCTTAGAAGTCCTTTCTTTGCAAGTAATAGGTCAAAAATCTTCGTGGCATTACATCTTATAATAACTAGATGATGCCCGCAGCTTCGCCCGCGTTGAATTTGTTCCCGCGGGAACTAATTCCCGGAATAAAAAGTAGCCTATGTGTTATTCCAGACCATAATGTATCTCTGTACCAAATTTCAGCCCGATCCGTTCAGCGGTTTGAGCCTGAAAGAGTAACAAACGTCCACACTCACAAACTTTCGCATTTATAATATTAGTAAGATTTTGTGTATGTGGACATGATTCTGACTGATTTATATTATTGTAAAGCAATTTTTAAGAATATTAATATCTGTCACTTTATACTTATAATCATGTGCATTATTTTAAACATAATTTCATTGCACACTCACTAGTCTCACTACCCACCTTAACTCACAAAAACGCCAATTCTAATTTCAAATTTATTGTTCGTTGCAAATGAATGGCAGTTTATTAACCACCGGTCGCCATCTTGTGACGACACGTAGGAAATGGACTTCAAACATGGCTAACAGATTTCTCAATGTCCTAATTACATGTAAATGAAACATAATTACGAAAGTAACAACATATTGTTCTAAAACAATGGGTGGTCTGCATAATTGTGATTGTTTTTAATATCGTAATATAAAGCTGTTGATTCTTGGTAGCCATATAAGAGAAACGCATTATGGTGTGTGTTGGTTTCTGAGTATTTTACTGACGAATGGGATTGTTCTTGTTTGAGCCAGTGTAGATCCTATTTCGATGATTTATGCAAGATTTACGAAGATATACTTTAAACAATGAGTATATTCTTGCTATGTTTCTAGAATCTGCTAATCTTTGCTAATATAAAAACGCATAAGTTTGCATGTATGGATACTTGCTTCCTCTTTCACGCTGTAATGGCTGAACGGATCTGGCTGAAATTTGGCTACAGAGATAGATTTATAGAGCGAATTACCTCAATAATGCCTCGAAAACCTACCTATATTTATAAGTAGGTACTCGTATTTATAGGACATTTTACTATTTTCCAGCTAATGCAGCCATGCAGGCATCTCCGCCCGCGTGACGAGGTTTTCCCGTATCCGTTTACCACAGGAACTTGTTTCCGGGATAAAAAGAAATAGCCTAATGTCCTCTCTCAAGTTCTATTTAATCTCTGTATCTTTCATCAAAATCGATTCAGTTATTCAAGCCGTACAATGTAACACAAACAGAGCTACTTTGCCACTTTAGTAGGGAAGTAGGGGTTTGACACTGTTAGTTATGGCCTGTATAGGGGTAATATAAAGGTTTTCGTGGTCCAAGAAAGGTTGTCTTGTAAAACTGGCGTTGCTGAGTTAGATACGAGGTTCTACCAAAGATTCCCAAGAAGAATTGGAAGAAAAAACAAAGCTGCCTCTGTTCCATATGTTAACTTTATAAAACTCATTGGAAATGTAAAGGAATTAATTCAGAAACAGTCTCAAAACCTGTTTGATTTAGGGTAAGTACATTAGTCATTCTTCATTAAAATTTATACCTTAATTATATAAGCGTAAAGTTTATATTTGTTTAGGAAGCAATTACAATTACATCTAACATTATTTAAATGAGCAATTCAAGTACATTATCATTATAACATGTATGTACCATCTTGGAAATGACTCAAAACGATTTTTATATACTTAGGTATTTTTCCCGAACTAATTTACAAAAAGAACGGGTCAAGTGCGAGTCGTAAGTAATTGAGCAAGGAGGTCCGTGCCATAAATACAAAACAAGAAAACCGTAAGATCGTTCTCAGTTATCACCAGACTGCCCCTCTCTAACACGTTGATTGTGAAAGTTCAATCCGATCGACGTTGTCATTTTTGTTTTATTTCAAACTTTGAACAGATGATCCACGTGACCTAGTGTCGTAGTTTAATGCAACAGAGTCATAGACTAAAGACAAAGTCTCGACATAAGCCCCTCTGCACTCTACTTATTTTATAGAGAGGGGCTAAAAACACGTTTGATGAATGGGAGATCTCCTTAAATATAATTATTTGTTTGTTTTTAGCGGCAACAGAAAATTTCAGCTTTCTAGCTATCGCGGGTCATGAGGACAAACAAACAAACGGACGGCAGGATCTTAGTATTAGGGTCCCGTTTTTACCCTTCAGTTAGTTAGTTAGTTAGTTAGTTATGCTTTATTGTAACACCAAAACATATATACATTTTATACACATTGACAATCTTAAATACAGGTTTTACAATTGGCGGCCCTATCGCACAAGGCGATTTTTCAAGGCAACCTTTGGATTGCAAACTTTTGAACTACTTAAATTTGGGGCAGAATGGTATTACTTTGAAACATTGTCTAAATATTAAATTAAATTATAATATTTACATAAACGTATACATAATGTACACGTAAGAAACAATGAAGGAGTATGAAATACATACATAACCATAAATATACATGCATACACATTTTCACACTTTAGGTACGGAACCCTTAAAAGTTTATATAAAGTGTCATCTCGTATGCGGTGAGCACTTGTGTCATAGGCATTAAACAAGTGATAGAATATTTGATGATCTATTAAAAAGTTTGATTGTAAAGCTAGTGCCGATCCAATTATGAGGCCGGACATTGTTTTAGTGCTTACATACATTTATAAAGTTTAAATTTGTTTTTGGTTAGGCGGTTAAGTTGCTCGCGTAAAACAACTTGACCTATGAAATGTGAAAACTATTATACATCGTCATCATAGATTATAGCGTCAGATACTACTATGTATTGATTCTTTTTGAAATAATTATGCTTTAATTAGGCTTATATACAGGCGTTTGCGGCTCCGTTTTTGTAAAATTTTGCTATTGAACCGAAACCTCGTAATCATAACTAAAGACTAACCTACACCGACCTCTTTAACTTCAGCGTTTAGTAAATCACACTTTAAGGTCTAAGTTTTCGGTCCCTTAAAGGGTTAATTTTAAAAGCGTTTTCTTTGCTCAATATGTCTTTTATTCGATCTTTAAACTTACAGCCACCTTTATGAAAAACTTGAATTTAGGTTTTCGTATTAAATAACCTCGTTCACTGCAATATTATTCTGTCTTAAGTGAAAACAAATGGACTCTTAAATAGATATAGAGTTCTAAAAAAATACTCTAAATTTTCTCCTTTAATTAAGATTCAACCCGCTCTGTGAGCAAGTTTAACATTTAGAATAATAGTTACCAGTAAATTTAATTAGTGAGGTTATAAATTAAAATGAACAATTTACGCGGCACCAATAAACTCGTGAATGTGAAATTAAACTGAAGATTTATTGAAGTTATTTTGTAAATGGCCGTAAAAATTGAGTACAATCTGTCAATAATTCTCTCTAAATTAATGGTGTGCGAAAAGGCGAGGATCTGACAAATGCTTTGATATTTTTAGAATGTATATTAAAGAGAAATTGGAACATCTCAAAACACGCATTGATGAAAAGTTTATAGGTTTGCAGACTGGTACTAATACTTAATTGCGTTTTTTGATAGATTGTGATAAACGTAGTGTTTTTTTAATTATTTATTACAAATAAACATGAGACTAGGTTGTTTCTTTTGCAAAATAAAAGAAACGAATATAAATCTGTTTAAAACTTCAGGTCTTTTCTTTTTATAAAGAAAAATAAACTATGCTTCATTATAATTTTATTTAACTTAAACACTACAACATAAGCTTGACTGAAATTAAAAATGAAATTAAACTGCCCAGACCTCTTAGAAACCAGTTGTTATAAATCAAATGATATGAAAAACATACATACTAGTTGCTCTTCAAATTATCCATTAAAACAAGTCATGTCGTCTTTGATAATATTTTTAAACATTATCCCAAAACATATCTCAGTTGCATTATTACTCTCTGTATGTATTCCACACAGTGGGTATAATTCTACAACATGATATGGCTCTTATAAATTATACTTAATACATTTTGTTGCACACGAAATATCCATTAAACTTTGTGTCACAAGTTGTCGTTTCTGACCAACATACTCTAAGTTCTCAGTCGACCAAACTATCGCCGGTTCGTTACAGACCAGATTAATATTTCGCAGCAGTAAATACATTATGCGCTGGACACCGACACAACTTGTACAGCCAAATTGTCGAAGTTGGCAACCCTAGGGACTCGTAACATAGGGTTGTCAATCAAAAAAAAAATTAATCCGTTTCGATTAAATAATATTACCTAATTGGATGAGTAGCTTTTTAAAACAGTTTAATTAATTTAATGGTTATTTCACGATTGGTTTTAGTTTGGCTGCAGTAATTATATTATTTCACGGATTATGCACGACTGGATATACTCATTTATATTTAATGGGTGTATAAATTGGTAGATATTTGCTCGTTACATTAAGTTTATATCGTGATTTAGTACATAGAAGGAGCTTTCCCGTACGTGCTTATGTAACTAACTACAAGGTAAATTCTCAAGTAAGACACAGAATCCATTTATTAGCGAATTTCCGATTAAACTGGCACACACCTTAGAAAGTTCAGATAAGAAACTTAGCTGGAAATGCTGCAATTTGATTCACAATTCGGTAAAGAAATGTTTTTATAAAGTTCTTTTTTGAATCACAAATAATCAATATATTATTCTTTGGTATAAGGGTTCCAGGTAATGTTATGTTAAATGATAATTTTGTTTGGTTACCTTCTCCTCTCAAAATCAGTTGCCGATTTAAGATCAAATGTTAACTACTAAGTTTACAATAGTCGCTGGAAAGTCGAGAAATTTTGCTTGTTCTGTCAGGAATTAACCGGTTACTTTTTAATTTAAAAGTTTATTTTTTTCTGAGAAACTTAACAGAAAAGTTTACAATTGCACGTACACTTGCAAAATTAAGCCACAACGAGTAAGTTACGCAGACTGAAACTTAGAACTTAATTTTTAAGTTGCAGCTTAATAAAACATTTATTTAAAAGTTTCTTGTAAGCTGTGGAAACGGTTTACCACTTTTATTAGTACCTAGAGTGAGATCGCTTTATTTTTATCATGATTACTTATTATTTTTTAGAAATAGGGCCACAACTTGGTTTCAAGATCGGCAGTCGGTACCAATGGTTTCGTAAGCCAACTAGGCTAAGGCCTTCGACTAAGCTCAACGACCGTCATGTTACTGAAAGCTGGGACCAACGACTTAACGTGCCGTCCGAAGGACGTAAATGCTCGAAAACAAATGTCACAAAGTAATCACTGGATGGTCACCCATCCAAGGACCGACCGTAGTGATAGTTTACAAAACACCGAGTCCTCGGGGTCACGAGCGCTTCTGTGTCAATAAATCAATCAATAAAAAGTGTCAACCCTACCATAAAAGATGGTCTAGGGCTGTACGTGACGCGAAACATGTTGATGCCGATGCCAAATTAATTTACCTGTAAATCGCCACTTGCCGATCGCCGACAATGTATGAAATTTAATTAATAAACAACATTGGGATGGACATAGTGAAATATTTTGAAATTGGTATCCATTTTGTGTTATTTCAAGTATTTCTGGTAGGTATTCGATGAATGCATATAATATGATTATTATATTGTGATGATTGTACAGTTGTGTAGTGGCGAGGTTCATTCATGCTTTACATATATATAATCACGCCTGTAACCCGGTGGGATAGGCAGAGGTAAAAGCATACCTGCCATTCGTGAAATAATATTATTACAGTCCCTATTCCCAGATACATATTTATCCTTCCGACGACACCCGTTACTATGTAACTGGGACGAACTCTTTTTGTTTTTAGACGGTTCAAGTCTTTAAAAAATAAAAAAAAAATCTAAAAAAATAAAAATCTTTGAGGAATTTCACACGAAAATAAAGGTCGTCAGTCTATCTGGCTAAGGGCGTCCTAGTCTCTAGTCTTGGTACTTCTCATCCAATTCTTACCACCAAATCCCTACTAATATTATAAATGCGAAAGTAACTCGGTCTGTCTGTCTGTATCGTCCGTTATGTTTTCACTGCAGAACCGATTTTGATGAAATTTGGTATATAAATAGTCTGAGTCCAAGGGAAGAACATAGCCTAATTTTTAAATGACTGTTCAAAAGGTAGGTAATTATTTTACGCGATAACGACTTCTATGTGACGAAACCGCGGGGAACAGCTAGTCAAAAAATAAACAGCTTTGCTGACACTTTTCATAGCATTCTACATCCCAATACAACCTCACCTTTTCGTTTATCTGCTCTCAAAGCTTATGCATACAACAGACTTGGCACATTGCCAACTAAAACTTGGCGTAATTGAACTAAATATGGCATGCTCAATAAAAAGGCTCTATCTACGTGGCACGGCATTCATACAGAAGTTTGGCACGGCCCATTAACGGAGGCTAACTAACTAAGCTTTCACACGTTTTGTTCACGTAAATTATCAGCTTGGGTTCCGTACACACTAGTACACAAACTTAAAACAGTTTTTTAAACGTGAATAAGTTTTTATAATTGCTTTCATGTCCATCAATTGTTAAGAGATTAGAAAAAAATATGAAAACCAAGTTGGGGATACAGTTTGTCATCATTTCCTACCGTAGTAGCTAAATAGTCTCCAAGTTTCCATTCCATTCAAAGTTTCCATCTAAAATTCAATTATACCACTGGATAACTAAAGGATCAAAGAATTTATTGCGCTAAGTAAGCACTGTGACACATCGCGCGCGATGTCAAGATTTTCATTTCGTATAACTTTTGACTCAAAGATGCTACGTTGTGCGTTCAAGTAGCAATCGTCAGCTCTAGTCAAAATCTAACCATATGTCAAAACTATCACTATTTTTACGTAAAACATTTACCTACAAGTTTTGTACCGAGGAAAATATTTCGAATCGCCTACAAACCAACATCGCAACAACTCGGGCTGTTCAAGGTGTCTGTATCAATTTATTTTACATCAAAAAAAAAACTAAATATACATAACATAACACACTGTTTTATTTTCTTTGCTCTTTATTAAGTAAAGTCATTTCATTCGACCTGATTTTAAGCTACAGGGAAAGTTCTAAGTTATCAAAACTCATTTATGTACGTATGCTATTAAAACCTTGGCGCTTTTAAAGTCGGATTTGTAGATCGATATTAACGAGTTTTCCATTAATCTAATCGCACAGTAATTAAATATGCCTGGTGCCGGCATTTGATGACGATTTGGGTTAAAGGTTGTTCTGAAATTCATGCCGAATATGATGTTTAAGCTGATATTAATATAACATGTCAAGTGAGCAACTTAACTTTTAAGGAAATCATTAAAAGTTGATTAAGTACAAAATGTGCTTATCTTTACGCTTAATTTAGTCACGATTTTTGCTCCCAAGGGGTAGGGCGAGGCATTTTCGACACCTAATGTGAGACAGGTGGCGACCAATGTACAACTGAATGGATCCGGGCTGGACTCTGTGGAGACTACAGTATTTTTAGGCATTACAATTGACTCGAAGTTGCGCTGGGGCCCGCATATAGAAAAACTGTCAGGTAAATTAAGTTCTGCTGCATATGCAGTTAAAACAATTAGACGGCTCACTGATGTTGAAATGGCTAGAATAGTCTATTTCAGTTATTTCCATAGTGTTATGTCATACGGAATTCTTCTCTGGGGAGATTCAGCGGACATCAATAACATATTTATATTACAAAAGAGAGCTGTGAGAGCAATATACCAGCTAGGTCCTAGAGTTTCTCTAAGAGAAAAATTCAAAGAAATTAATATTCTAACTGTTATATCACAATACATATATGAAAATTTAATTTATGTGCATAAAAATAAGGACCAATTTCTAAAAAAATGTGATATACACAATGTAAATACCAGGCATAAAGATAATCTTGTTTTACATGCTACTCGTCTACACAGTATAAGCAGTTCTTTTGTCGGACAATGTATAAAGTTTTATAATAAACTTCCCAAAGAAACTAGATTATTGTCAATAAACAAATTCAAAGCTACCATTAAAGCCAAATTATGTAGCAAGGCATATTATACAATTCAAGACTATATAGATGATAAAAATGCGTGGGTTTAAGGCGCTCCAAGTCAACACACAAAAAAATAAATTATGTACCTACCTAGACGAATTTTGTTTAAAAAAGGATATTGCTTAATGAAAACTCGCGTGTACAAATCTCATCACACAAATCATTCAACAATTACACCTCTGTAGTTGTTGAATGATTTGTAATTACCTACTAGATGTTAAAAGAGTGGCTGGAGTTTTATTGCCAGGTTCTTTTTTTCTCCAGCTCTACCTATTGCTTTGCGAATCTGGCAGTAAATGTAAATGTAGAAGCAATCATTTTGACGTTCATAAGCGTTACATTGTGACCTATATGAATAAAGATTTTTTCATTTTCATTTTCATTTTCATTTTCATTTTCATTTTCATGTCATACATTCATTTTACCTAGTTATATTATTTAATAATAAAAATAATAATTGCCGTGTTGAAATGGACAGAGACACAAATTGTTTCTGTTTGATTTGTTTTTTAATCCGGCTTAAACACATCACGAGCGATTCCACAGTAAAATTTGTTCTAAATCAAAATGGAAGATCTGAAAGTCCTAAGTATTGAAAAAATGATAGGTACACACTTTGTGCAGTCTTAATTCATAATCTTTGGTCTTTCATAACCCTCTTGGGATGAGAAGGTGATCTATTTAACATCACCAGGCACTCAGTAACAAATAATACGTTTCGGCAAACTTTCAAAACACAATCACAATTTCGTTAGACAATTCCAGTAAAGCTAATTCCATATTCTAAGTTATTTCTAAGTTATTGTTGAAGATGCTTAGCTACGCTACGTCAAGTCAATCAAAGTTGCGTTGACAACAATTATAAGTTGGACCGGCAGCTGTCATTTTGTTTAAATGTTACTTCCTTTAACTTTATGATAACTTAGAAATTTCAAGTTACGAAGTTCTAAGTGTTTTGAATAGAAAGCAGGTCAATGACTTTTGAATGTTTTGTATTGTATGTTTATCGTCATCCTACGGTTGAGACCGGTTGCTTACAGAATTTTTAATTAAAATTGACGTTAAAATTAATAGCAACTCATTGGACTTACGATTTTAATGACCGAATCAGTTTTTTGCTAATCCGCTATTAGAACTTTAAACGTAAAACGATTTTTAGCTTGGTCTTTTCCCCTCTCTAAAATACAATACAATTCACCTAAGCACTTAGGGTTGCCACCAATGCCTATTAAAAGAAGATACGGTCACGACAATGCAACAAACGCTTTTATCGAACTCATTAATAGCAATAAAAAACGATGATTTGAGTTTTATCAAATTATTTATAATAACAAACCATTTCTTTAGAATGTTTTGTCAGCCATTATAATATAACTGTAGCGACGTGTGATAACGCACTATATCACTTGGCTTATATGAAGTGGGTTCACTACAATGTGACCTACTGTGACCTTAGACCATATAACACGGGACTAGCCTTTGCGAACCACCGCATACAAAAATATTCTGCCAGTTTTCATACAAGTGAAGGGGGAAACACAAAGACATATAAAATTTCATTGCATTTAAAAATGTATTAATCGACAAACGCGTAATGGCTGTTGTGTGCTAATTGTTATTGTACAGTCAACTACAATGTAATGTACTAGTTTAATCATATAAAATGATGTACTGATGTACAGGCTTTTCATAAAGCCAAAAGACCAAATGGTCATGTGCAATGGCAGAAAACAATGCTTAAGTAAGGCGCATCCTGTGGTTAGATGATCTAAGACTGTGACCCACAAGTTCAAGATTCGCGAAGACGTGAGTAAACTTTGATTAGGCGTCATAAACGACTATTAATTTTAATGAAATATAACTAACCGGTCCACTCATTACGGTTTTATTGCTTAACGCATATAAATATTATGACTGTATTTTTAACGTACCTGCCAAGTTAGATGATAAATTCAGTAGATGGACTGCAGTATATATTATTGTTATGAAGACGTTATATCTGTACTCTCGATGGAAATTTTGGTTTTTATCTTTACTCTCACCTTAGTACCTAATAGATGCCTGACTGAGGGCTACCCTTATTGTGACCAATAACTGCTGACAAAGTGTCGGCGTGTAATTCACCTCTGCGTATCCCCTCGGAGTTATGGGCGTTATTGTACTTAGGTATGCCAAGTTAGAAAATCTCAATTTAAAAATATTTTCAAACGTGCTGTTGTGCACGTACCTAAAACTGCAAAGTGGTTCTAAGGTATAACAACTCTAGCCAAAGTTCAAACTAAAGCAATCACGTTCCGTACTATTATCACCTGCGTCCACTTACTACCAAAGCGAACTTTTAAAGAAAATGCTGTAACACTGTAATACATCTGCGCATTTTGAATCTTGGCAACTGATATAAATACATAATTATATATCTTTATTTACACATATTATATAATATGTTTATCAGTTTTACACACCGTCATCTTGTCTAAATTAAGCTAGTGCTATGGAATCTAGACTACTGATAAACATACTTACATAATGCTGGAGACCCGTTTGCTGTCGAAATCCGACGGTAGTAATTCATAAATATTTGATCCGAACAAGGATTCGAACCACAGACCTCAGGACGGCAGTAGCGTAAACTGAAACTTTAAAATCAGACAATAAAGTGTTTTTTTATGTAACTTACATTTCCATAGCATCAGTAAAAATAATCTTTCACTTAGCATTTACAGTGCTGCTGGCGTAACTTGCCCAGTTCAAAAATATTTATTAAGGCAATTACCAAAACACTGAAGTTAATCTGTAAACTACCGAATTTAGAAGAGCTATATCACTTAATACCTCGTTATACTTCCACTTGGCTAGTACCACATGCTTAATACAAATCATTTAAACTGTAAACATCTAAATTGTTTTAACTTTCTAAAACGACTTTGTATTTGCAGTTGGAAAAATTCGGAAAAGAGATTACCTAAGAAATTTCTCATCTGCAACAATGTTTCAATGTCCAGACCATTTTAAGACATCGAATGCAGCTTCGCTTGCAAACTGCTAAGCATTTTCTTCGCGAAAAAACTCAGTAAGAAAGAGAGCATTATAAATCGGAGCAGTCAGACTGAGACAACAAATGTCGGGAATAGAACAAGTTTGAAAATTTACGGTCAGACCGGACCGTCAGTTTTTTGGCCGACTACTGTAGTGCTTCGCCACACTGGGCTTGTAAAATTCATGCAATTTAAAACTTTTTTTGAATTAGCGAGTTTTTGTACGCGTGATTAATGTTACCTTTATAAAGAGGGGTGGGGGTGAAAACTTTTGCTATTACTTTGAATGGGTGTTTAAATTTTCTCAATAAAAGTTTCTTTGGAAGGTTGTTTGACTTCGTATTGTGTGTTTGATATTTTGACAGAGTATTTCGATAAAGTTTACGTTCAGAAGTCGGTGGGGATCGCTTTATAAACGTCGACTTACCTTTGAAAGTGTAGCTGCAGAGTTTGTATTGAGACGAAATTGTATTTTCGATGTGTATTGTAAGGTGTATACTATACTTTTTGTGATATGATATTGCCTTTTTTGGATCTTTTGGGCAATCTCGGATACTGTGGGCCAAGCGAGGTGTTTTATGTGGTAGTGGAAACCTGAAAAACTATTGGTGCAACTACAATTTAAGTGTCATGGCTGAAACATGAATATGTTCACCAGTTTATTTAGGTAGGTAGGATTCTAAGAAACTGAGCTTACAGACCGATCAGGATAATATTTGTACAAGACTAATGAAGGTATATCGTACGGCATAGGCAGATAGTAGAGCACCTTTGCAGTTTGTTGCGGGAGACCGGCTTAGCACACCGGAGTATTTCCACACGTATAAAAGGCAGATCTTAGGACCGGCAGCCGAGATGTGCACAAAAAATTCATAAGCTACGGTGATCCTTTGACATCTGGTGGCCGTGTGCTTATCTGCTACCTTAGAGGTATATTAAAAACTAATTACGGATCTGAAAGCAGAGTTGAAAAAGTAAAATAATAAAGAAATTACCTGTGATATAAGTAAAAACTTCATAAAACATTCATCACATTTTGTCTACCTTTCCAGAGATGATAGTTTCAGGACTCTTCTGTCAAATAAAATTCCCAAATTTCAAACAAAATAACAACAATATATCAAACTGAAGTATTCCCATTAAAGTGTACTTCTAAACACGTAGGTGCAAGAGATAAATAGTTTCCAGGTTGCCTGAACCGTCCAGTTTTATCTAAAACAAGGACCCCTCTTCACTTCCATTTGTCAAGTTGACAACCCTAGCTCACGATCGTTATAAATGTGTACACGGAAATGAAATTTGTACAATTTTATATTTTCTGAAAATGTGGACAGTATGTTTTGTTACTCTGGAAGTATGTTGAAAGAGTGTCTCTATTTCTTTTATAAATTTTAAACCGTTGGGATCTATGCATTTTCATGCTATAGCCGAGGGGTAAACTGATTTTGGCAGTGGTGACGTTATCGCAGAGATATAATTATGTATCGAAACTACAAATTTGAATTTGAAATTTTGGTTTTTACGGAATAATATCAATGTTTTACAACTTCCAGGTGTCTTGTGACCGCTCAAATTATTATTAAAATAAAACGTGTATGAGGGCGTAGTCACATCAATCAATCAATAGAGTATCATCAATTGGAAGGTTATTGGCCTAACTGTACCACGCTGTATGGTACCAACGGTTCCACCCTTATAAGAAAAGTCATATGGAAAATACTTTCGAATTCTAATTATACAAGACATTAAAAAAAAGAATTCCAAGGTGTCACAGTCCAACTGACATGTTAATTAGATCAAGGAATAAAGAAGCAATTTTGCATTCATAATAAGTCGACATTAGACCTGTTTAATTACAGATTCTCACAGGATAATTATCGTGGTATGTAGAATTATATTTTCAAAATACTTTTTTATGAACAAAGCTATTGTAGGCCGTTGCATTCGTGTGACACTCATGGCTCTATTTAAGTGGCTAGGCATTTTATAGTTAGAATTTTTATTTAGCATCGAATCGAAATTAAACTGGCAAAGCATTAAATTCAAATTTTAAATATTTAAAATTACAACAAGCTTTATATTTTGGTCATAAGAATATTCTAGACATATTGCATTTTTAATAGACGTTTTAACATTAGTCGTGAAAGTAAGTAAAACGATGAAGGAAATATCTGAATCCCTACAGATTTTGAATAATTCGCGAACATAGGTATTAGTATGGGTAAGAAAGTCATAGCATGTAAGTTCTACGTCATACAACATACCCCAGGGAAAAGCTAATACCAATTTTGTAGAACGACGTCCTGGATAGAGATTATTATGCCAGTCAAAGATGCAAGCATTCTCAGTGGGGGAAACTGTAGTCTATGTACGTTATAATAATAATATGTAAACTGATCCAAAAACGAGGTTACTATTATATTATATCCGGATATATGTATGTACTTGAAGGATGATGATATTGTTTTCGACTCATTATTATAATAATGAATTAAATGGAAAACGGTTTTTTTTTATTTTCTGTTGACATTCGAAATTCCAATTTCTATCTAATGTTTTATTGTTGGAAATCTACTTAATGCTTGGTGAATTTTAAAATTTTGCGCCGTGTTACTTACTTTTATTGACGTTTCGGACACCTTGCAACGTCCGTAATTGTGACTGAAATCGGGCGACGATGGTCTTCATTATTTTTGCTTTAAATACATTTTTTGATTGTTCAACTATTCCCTTTTAATTTATTGCAACTTCGTGAATTCAATTTCAAGTTGATTATAAATTCATAGAAATTTAAATACATAAGTGATTGATAAATTTATTAAAAAGTACGGCCAAGTCATCATGAATTTGTGCCAGCGTTCCCTTTGCCAAAATTGCTAGAATATTAATATTCAAATTCTTTTTGAATATCGTATTTCATTTTCTTAAAATATTCAAGTTTAAAACAGTCAACTAAAGCAAAAACATTTACACAAAAATTTTAAACCTTCTTTTTCGCAAGTCCACTTTTTATTGTCATTTTGTTATTTAAATATTTTCTATGAAATGTTTGACAAACCAAAATAACTATGCACTTATATTAAAATTTATATTCTTAGCATCTTTCCTGTTACTCCAAAACCTTACGGAAATTCTTAGCTCGGTAACTGTCGTACTCTCACCCCTCTAAGATTAGAGTAATCATGTTGTGCGTACCTCATCTATCCCCTATAATATGGGCAAAGGATAATTTAAACTTTAATTAACCCTTGTAATGCTTAAAGATCTTAACTCCCTATTTACTTTGCAAGAAATCACAAACCTCTGTTTGAATATATAACCATATATTCAAACAGAGGTTTGAGATTTCAAAAGTTAAAAAATACACACTATTAAAATCAGACGATTATATTCAATGATATATAATTAACGCAGTAAAAAACAGTAATATCGTTCACGAACTTGACTCTCCGGAACTATTTTCTTACTCAAATAGTACGAAATAGCGTCAAACAAAAAAAGAAAAATAATTAAAATACATGAATGCATATGGTCTCCTCTATCCCAGAGGAGTAGGCAGGGGGATATTATAATCCCCTATTTCACCTTTTCAGAATTTGTCCGACGTAATAAGTGGTGAGCTGTACTGCCGTGTTGAAATGGACTGGCGCAGGTTGTGACTGCCTGCTGTTTTTGAAGCCGTTCTTAATGTCTTGAACTAGGCTTAACGACGGGCGATGGTCAATTAGGACGGGACCTGGCAACCGGTACCAACTGCTTAACGTGCTTCCAGAAGCACGGAAATGCTCACAAATACTAATCACAAAGTGGTTGTGATCACCCATCTAAGAACTGGCCACCGTGAAAATACACTCGAGAGCAATGAATCCGGGTCACTTAAAAAATCCTAAAAATCTCGGAAACTAAAAATGCTAGGTTAATGCAATAAATTGTATTTAATAGACAATGTAATACTCCTTAAATGAAGGTATTAAAACTTCTTAGTTATTGTAAAGTTATATCATAAAAAAATCAAATTTGAAAAAGGGCCACTTTCGAAGATGGAACTACGAAATTACAGCATTTGGTGTTGCTTTTGTTTGTAATCTGTCATTTATGTGGGTACATAAACCATGTTGATAGTGCTCTATATTCATTAATCAAGCTAAAATTATGTCGCTTACGCCTGAAGAATGCACCAGAATACTTACAATGCTGGAAACCGGCCGGAGTCAGCGCGATACAGCCAGGACTGTCGGTGTGTCGCTGTCAACAGTACAAAGAGTTCTCCGACGTTACGAAGAAACTGGTTCTAACCTACGCAGACCAGGAACGGGCAGAACCAGGTGTACCACAGCACGAGAAGACCGATACTTGGTGAACACCATGCTTCGAAATCGCTTTCCCACAGGAACTGAACTCACCAATCAGTTTCGACGCCTCGGAGGAAGTAACCCAAGTGCATGGACAGTAAGACGTCGGCTTGCTGAATCTAACTTAAAACCCCTTAGACCTGCAAACGGCCCTAAACTGGAGCGTGGGCATCGTATTTCGAGACTAAGGTATGCCCAGAGCCACGTAAATTGGAGTATTGAAGATTGGTCAAAAGTTATGTTCTCCGACGAATCAAAATTTATGCTCTACAAGCACGATGGAAGACACAGAGTGTATCGAAGACCAGGGGAAAGATTCAAGCAAGCATGCATCGAAGAAAAAGTAGCCTACGGTGGTGGGTCTGTACTTGTGTGGGCCGGAATTTCTTCTGAAAGTCGCACAGAGCTGGTGATCATAGAAAACGGCTCTTTAACTAGCGTAAGATATGTGGAAGAAATCCTCAATGATCACGTTGGTCCATTTATGGTCAATTTAGGTGAGGATGCTATATTTATGCATGACAATGCCCGACCTCATACAGGTAGGATTGTGAATGACTACCTTCAAGAGATGAACATTACTCGTATGGAGTGGCCAGCGCGCAGCCCGGATATCAACCCGATCGAGCATGCTTGGGACGAGCTAGGCAGATGCGTAAAACAACGAAACCCTCCCCCAATCACGCTTCGTGAGCTCAAAATTGCTCTCACAGAGGAATGGGAGAATATTCCCCAAAATCGTATAAGGAACTTGGTGTACAGCATGCCAAACCGCGTAAACGCAGTAATGGAAGCACGAGGAGGCAATACGAAGTATTAAAATTCAAGAAAATCGTAATAAAGTTCAAAAATTTCATGTTTCCTATTTTTGTTTTAAGGAGAGATCAGCAGTTTTTTCTTTATGTAATTTTGTGTTAATAAAATGTATGGTGACTCATATTTTTTTTACTTTCATTTAAGGAGTATTACATTGTCTATTAAATACAATTTATTGCATTAACCTATCATTTTTAGTTTCCGAGATTTTTAACATTCTTTAAGTGACCCGGATTCATTGCTCTCGAGTGTAATTAAAATGATCAATAAACAATCCAAGTATTAATAAAAAATCAATTGCTGACGGACTTGGCTCTCGAAACTATTTCAGATAATTCCCCGTACATACAAAACGTATTAACGTAAACAGGTGGTGCCGACGCTAAGTGCGGTCGCCAGCGTCACCTGGGATCTCCCTCGCTTTGTACTAGCCAAATATCTGGCTTATACGTTTGATATTTTATTATAGCTTATGGCCAAGTCGTTTAGAACATAAAATAAACAAACGTTTGAACAACCTGACGTTGTCTTTCTCGTTCTATTGAGGGTTTTGTGAGTTTTGCACCTCAAAATAACTTTAAATAGGATTATGTAGGTAGAAGTATTTACTTATAGAATATTGTTTAATAAATATTAAAAAATCCATCACGTATGCTAGTCTGCCTTAGTGTTATAAAAAATTAAGGTTCCCGCTTAACCCTTTGGTTACTGAACTCTTAAAAGCATAGCCTTTTAATATAAAATGATAGTTAAAACTTGTGGCTTACGTTACCAATAATATAATCGAATCCAGATATAATTTTTATAGTCTACTAGCGGATGTCACGCTGTTTCACCTGCGTAGTTCCCGTTCCCGTGGGAATATAAGAATAAAATATAACCAATGTTCATCGCGAAGAGTTTAGCTTCCCAACAGTGAAAGAATTTTTCAAATTGGTCCGGTAATTTCGGAGCATATTCGATGCAAACATACGAACATACAAACAAATATTCTTTATAATATTACAGTATAGTCTATAAACATAATATCTACTCTCCAAGTCTCAGGTGTCAACGTCAAAACCGGTTCTAACCATATTTTTCGCCAAAAACACACTCTTATATTAGAGAGCCAAAAGAGGGTAGTTATTAAATATTCTTATTAGTCGCCTAAGTAACGCCCACACTCACGTTAACATAATTAAGTTGATATCTTTACAAGCTAATGTTGCTTATGTCCATGTTATGTTAAGCTACATTTTTTATGTCTAAGTTAAGTCTAGCACTAAAATTAAGAATGATAAATTCGTCTGTTATAAAATATTGGCATTTTCAAAAATAATTGAATAAAATTGCTTTTTTGAAATACTGGCTGATGCCTAATGATTCGTCCGTATTTTGAGGGTGACCCGTACCCGTTTATGACAACAAAATGTAGCCATGGCCTTTCCTTTATTCTTTATTCTTTATTTCTTGCGAAAAATAAACAATAATCGGCATAAAAGATGTTAGATAATGCATAGTCAGTATGTTTCTACCAATAGGCATACATGATACCGAAAGTCTATTCTACATCTGATACTAAAATTTTCATCAAATTCGGTTCAGTGGTTCAAGCGTAAAAGACAGACTACTTTTGTATATTAGTAGGGTTAAGCCTTACTAATTAATCTGCGAAAGTAATTGTGTACGTCTGCAGCATATTACATATCTATACTAATATTATAAAGAGGAAAGATTTGATGTTTGTTTGTTTGTATCCAATTGGCTCCGAAACTACTGGACAGATTTTAAAAATTCTTTCACTGTTGGGAACCTACACTCTTTGCGGAGAAAATAGGCTATATTTTATTCCCGTATTCCCACGGGAACGGGAGCTACTCGGGTGAAACCGCGTGACGTCCTCTAGTGTATTATAAATCCCTCAACAATCATATTCCAGTACATTTATTTACGTCCGTTATTAAATCTTAAAATTATACTGCATCTTTGGAAATTAGGTCATAGAGGTCAGTCCGCCATTAAATTTACCATGAAGGAAAATAACTTCTGTAGCGCAGAATAATGGTTGATGTGCACATCACACTCCCTCATTTTCATTTTGCAATATTCATATTTGGTGTGCTTAAATTGATATAATTTTCATACACATACACTAGGTATAAAATTTCATGATTTTACTGCCTTACTTGTAGGGCGAAAAGTAAGTAGGTACGCATAGTTTTAAAAAAATCAACACGGTAATTTAAAAAAATCAACACGGTAATAATTGGTTTTTTGGAATTGATTCCGGGGAAAAAGTCCATGTTTTCATTTAAGGTGTCAGCATCTACAATCATTTGTATCAACAAAATGGATCCAATGTTTGAAAATTTTACAGACATTTATTCGCAGTTTGACTGTACAGTTTCATCACGTATTTTTCACATAGAAGTTGAAAGTAATTTATGAACATACTCGAGTGTTCATAAGATAAATATTTCTTCACTAACTTGCTTTTAATGGCTTTTACAATACAACAGTGTCCGAAAATAATGCCACGCCACACACTCGAGGCTAAGTACACTGTTTACGTACGCCAGTTGACAAGCGCCTTTACTTTGCACATACTAACCTATATCCTGGTTGACGTTTACGAGTTTACGACTTGCGAGGATGATAGCTGAGAATTTATATGATGCCGGCTTTACACATTTGCCGTTTGCACTTTGAGAACGAGCTAGTAACGGAGTGCTGAAAGTTATTATTCGAAATTTAACTCGTCAAAATGGTGCTGTCCGCCTGGTGAAAAGAAAACACCTAGCGAATTTGGGCCGCGCTTGCCAATCCACACAACTGTTCCAGTAGTGTTCAAGTAGGTAGCCCATTGAAGTGCCTACGCTTTTGATTTGAGGCAAGATAGCACGTGTGCTAAGAGAGCGTTCTAAGAGAAGTCTCGTTTTGCTCTTTTTCTCTCTCTCTCTCTCTCGGTTGGTCACGTGGCTATCGAACAGCCCTATCAGACGTTGCAACTGATCTCGTTGCATCGTCGTCGTGAGGAAAATTCGAGGCAGCATGATCACACTACTTAGTTTATACTTAACCGTGTTTCAACGAAATCATATTCTTTTATGTGGTTTGAGGAGTTTAGTGTTAACGCAAGTTGGAATTTATGGAGAGTTGTTCTTATCATAGAAATTTAAAAAAGCAATCAGCAGAAAGATAAATGGCAGTAGCTATTTCTACGATCATAACCTCAAATACCTTCAGTTTTACTGACAATAACTATTGTGGATAGAATGTGCTAATTCAGAACCTCTCGCGCGAGACTTTAAACAAGAGAACTCTCGGCAAGTGTGTAGAGCAGGTATTATGCCCGCCTTCCACTGCGAGCGAGTCGGACCCATTACGGACTCCGCTATACTCGTAACGATGATTTTCGAAACATGTCATGTCCGCTTTGGTGGAAGGACATGTATGAAAATCGTCGTTACGAGTATAGCGGAGTCCGTAATGGGTCCGACTCGCTCGCAGTGGAAGGCGGGCATTACACCTCAACTACGTACAATTTATGAGTGTAGACACAGATTAAATAATAGTTACTACGTAACAGATACATCACTCCCATACTTAACCTCAAAAATATTAGCTATAACATATCGCTACAGTGGAAAAAATGCTCTACGACGTATTCCGAGAGTCGAGATTCGTGCACACACCGTATGATTGCGTCATCGAGTGACAACTATTGACAACATTAGGGTTGTAAGCACGTAACAAAAATACATATAACTACAAAAAACAATAAACAGTGTCTGAAAAAAAAAACTTAATAATATTTTATAACTTCTTCTTCTTTACATAAGAATTATATTATAACTAGCTGATGCTCGCAGCTTAGCCCGCGTAAAAGTTTGTTCCTTTTCCCGCTTCCAATGGGAACTTTTTCCCGGGATATAAAGTAACCTATGTGTTATTCCAGACTACAATCTATCCCTGTATCAAATATCAGCCAGATCCGTTGAGCCGTTAGAGCGTGAAAGAGTAACAAACATTCACAGATCTACACATCCGCACTCAAACACTTTCGCAATTAATTTTAGAATATTAGTAAGAAGTAAGATGAAAAAAAAAAGCAAGACTAAATAAAGCGAAATATTATTTTACTCGGGAAATGTACATTGGTTGTGCGCACTTCGCTCGGTCTGGCGTGTGGCAGCCCTCTGCCGGTCGGCCACGTTAGTTCTGCGTCATAATACTTAGGAGTAGGTGCTTATAAAACGAATTGTAGAGAGTGACGGAGGCCTGGTGTAGATGACACTGGCTCACATTTTGTAATCTAAAGGATAAGACATGTAGTTTGAGTACTGTTCCCGGTGTGAGGAACGTAAACTTCATTTTTAATACGTTTTTGTAGTGAGTATACTGCTTTCGGTAAACAGAGCATTAAGATTTTGACTTAAGTACATAACAGAACGGTACTTGACAAATTGTGACCTACCTAGTGCTATTTTCCCGCAGTTCATAGAAACTTTTATTTAAAATGTATAATGTTAAGGCTAGACACGGTGTATTTATTTAGGTGTTAGATTTAGATAAAATCTAACAAAACGTTTATTTGTAGACTAGCTGTTCCCCGCGGCTTCTACCGCGTAGAAGTCGTTATCGCGTAAAATCATAACCCTCCTTTTGGGCAGTGGATTGAAAAGTAACCTATGTCCTTTCCAGGTCCTCGATCTATCTCTATACCAAAATTCATCTCAATCACTCCAGCCGTTTAGGAGTAAAAGCGTAACAGACAGACTGACAGACAGAGCTACTTTCACTTTTATAATATTAGTAGGAATACTCGTATTATGAAGTAGGTAGGTAGTAGGCCGTCAGCAAGGCTAATGAAATATAATGCATTTGTATTTTTTTTCATATTTAGTGTAAACTGTAAACCTTAAAGAGATATCTACTTGTTAAAAAAGTAATATCGTTTAGAATTTAGTGATGTCCAATGGTATCGATAAAATTTTCGATATGGGATTATTGAACTCTCGATGCACAGTTCATATTTCGAACATCGTTTTTTTTTTCAAGTACACATGCGGACCTTTGTTTCAATCCCATACTCGAATTGAAATGGTATTCGGGTGTAATATTTTATCTGTATTTTTTACGTGTACGAAAACGAATGTCAGGTATGTTGCGACAATATTTCAAATGATTTTTGTCGTTATTTTTAAATGAATTAACAAATAGTTGGTATAAATTGGTATTTCAGTTCTTATAGTCTGTTACACACTCACCATTTTTATGTTTAAATTGACATAATATTCACTTCCAATACTGTGCGTAGACCTCCCAAATAGCAAAAAGTTTCATTTCGTTCGCTTCGTTTCAAGTTTCCATTCTCTTCATTTGTCGGATAGTCAGGTGCACCAGTCCACTCGCAAGCCAACTTTTTTATATACCACTAGGGTAGCAGACAAGTATACGGCCCATCACATGAAGGACAACTTCGTTTGCGTTACAAATCGGCTTTTCTGTACCTACGTATGATACCTACTTATTACATAAACCTTTCTCTTGAAATATTCTGAAAACTGCATTACAATCCGTTGATTAATTTAAAAGATCTAAGCGTACAGAGAGAAAGAACGTTTTCATTCAGTATGTAAAGATGTCCAAATTACGTAATACTTACATGATTTCATGAACTCGAATTCATCGACTAATACCTAGCCATTAAAGTTGGAAAAATGTATTTTTAAAGAGTAGCTTCAGCATGAACAGTATATAATTATCGACAAAGAAAGAAACATCTATTTGCAATACTTTTCAATGGAGTCCGATGTATAATTTAGTTGGAAAATTCTATACTCCACGTATAAAGCTACGTAGACGGTCATTATCCGTTATGTTGGTACTATGCCAGTTATTTATTAGTTCTCTTATGTTGGTGTTAGAATCGCCAAGTCATACATTTGAATAACGTCGGATAATAATTGTCAATTATAGGAATATGAGACCTGATACTGTGTATTTTATTCATTACTAGCTGATGCGCGCGGCTTCGCCCGCGTGAAATTAGGTTCCCGTTCCCGCTTCCCGTGGGAACAATTTCCCGGGATAAAAAGTATTATATATAGCCTATGTGTTATTCCGGACTATACTCTATCCCTGTACCAAATTTCAGCCAGATCCATTAAGCCGTTAGAGCGTGATTGAGTAACAAACATCCAAACATCTAAACATCCAAACATCTTCACAAACTTTCACATTTATAATATTAGTAGGATAGTAGGATTAGTTAGTAATTATTGGATATCGTTAGATAATTTCTTTATGGGTAACGATTATTTCTAAGTAGCTATGTTAGTACCTTTTATTGGTCATGATATAATAAAACTAATTAATTTACAATAAGGTACGTATATTTCTATAGGTATACTGTATATTTTTAAGTGCACTCTATGATTTCACAAAAAAATAAAAAACCGTGAGTCTTAAGATAGATTACATTACTTTCTCCTGTGTACCTACCAAAACTGAAAAAAAAATACGATTCGATATAAAAAATCTTGCAAATTCTTTATCATCTTCATTTTATTGGTTTTATTAAGTATTCGATATTTCTGAACGGAACCCAAGAAAAATATAGGTACCAATTTTCATCGCCAGTCACACCTGTCATTAATGTGTATTCAAAAACCTCTGCCTCCAAAATGCACCGTAACGCATCATTGTATAAAGAATTAAAGCAAATGCGGCATTCATTTGGCCTCAAACTTGATGTTTGCGATGAGCGGGGCGACGCGGCGACGGTGATTTCGGCGTCAGATTACAAGAGAGTGGCGGCAATGCGTTCTTACACAAGCAAATTGTGATCGGTGCGTTTGCTATCGTTTGTTCGAAGTTAAAACAACGAATACTAAAAACAGAAAAATGATAATATTTAAGGGGGGCTCCCATGAAAAAAAAACGTGATGTTTGCAGTTTTCTTGGTGCTGCGTAACCCTTTGACAGTTTTCTTGGTGCTGCGTAACCCTTTGAGCGCGAGTTGACTTGCACTTTGCCAGTTTTTATGTTAAAAAAACCAATTCAACATATTAAGTTACACAATTTTACACGTAAAATCTTGTAATTGTCCTTCTTGTACCTATGATTCTTTTAACTTTGATGTATTAGCTGTAAGTTTTTTTTAAAAGAATAAAATATAATAAAAATAAAATAATAAAAAAACTATAACAAACGCACCGAGCGCGGTTTGCTTGTGTGTGAACAAACTCTTCTGCTGTGGCACCGTGGCACCGTGGCACCGTGGTCTCACCGCTATCGCTGTCGCTCCGCTAGCCGCTGACATCCACTTTGAGTTCTAAGCGTAAAAGTCGTTAGTAGATTCTATTCTCACGAATAGACCTCAATAGATAAATAATTATCAATTTAAAGGCAGTTATTACGATTATTAGGTGTTTTACGGAGTTTTTTTTGTACTGTATAAGATCATTGTGGTTGTTTTTTTTAAATCTTTCTTGTATATCTATTTCAATGTTGCATGATTCAGATAGTTTTATATTTAGATTATTGGTTCTTATAGAGATTTCTCTACCTAAGTTTATTCTGCAGCCTCGCTTTTGATACGGAGGGAAAGAAGGTCTCCATTTCTATAAAAGTGGTCTTTTGGTATCCTCTATGCATGGTACTTTGTTTTAGTCCTTACAAGTAACATTTGTCATCAGTATGAGAACATCGAGGGATCACGAAAGGTTGTAGTGTCGTTACCAGTTCTTATAATCCTCTAGTGTTCAGACCTAGCGTACTATTTCTGTAAGAGTTATTGAGTACATCACCATTGAGACTAACAAATCAAGACTTGCAGAACACACTTTTACTAAAATCACTTTTAAAAAATTGAAGTGGGAAACATAACCTTCAGTCGGAAAGAAGTAGGAGGAGAAATTTGCATAGGAACGTTTTTCTGACCAACAAAATACAATCTCTCTATATAGAGGTCTCGGTCAGTCATCTATAGAGAAAATACCAAACTGATAATCTAAATTTGATTTAGGAACAATAACAGAGAATATAACCTTACCACTGAACTTCATCAAACGCATTTCTAATATTCTTGAAACTACTTTTCTTTAAATCGACATGTTCGAAACTAATGCATCAAATACATTAAAATACGGATATGAAACGCGTCAATAATCCGAGACAGGTTCGTATTTTAAATGTGTTCAGACAAAGAGCCATAGACTAGACATTAATGCTTGAACACCGGTAAGTTCCGGCTATTCATCATAGGTACGGTTCCTGTACGTAATCGGGTGGGGTAATGTTCTGGGGTGGGTAGACTGTGCTGGCGCTAGGGTTGACAGGTTTTAAATTTGTTCTTTTTCTCTTAGTACTTACATTTGAATTGTACAAAATCTAAGACTAAAAATTTTGTAGTGCTAATGGATCTTGAATATGTTTATGTGCTTTATTTTCCCAGTTCAGCTCCCTAGTTGAAATTATAAGGAGACTTTAAATTTGGGTAAAGGCAGCTTGCAAAACACAGTTCAGAATATTTTTTCTCTTTTGGTGGATTACATATAACATATAAGATAAACAGAGACAAAACTCATGTTCGTTTTGTCTAACCGCAACCTTAGGGCCGCTACTACATATTCTACATGTTCTCACTCGAATCTAAAACCAATCTATATAGTAATTTGCTATTTGAAATAGATAAGTGTATATTTAATCAAAATCCGAGGACCAAATTTTTCATAAATATTGAATTGACAAAAAAAGTAACAAACATCTGACAGCCCTAGTTGGTCGTTATGTATTGACGCTTTTTTTCATTTCGTTATGAATTGTGCTCCGGTATTTTCAATCTTTTTGGATTGGCTATTAAATTTGCGACCCTTGCTAATTTAAATACCTATGTGAAAAATATTCTGCGACAGAATTTTTTAGAGCTATTTTTTATTTCTGGATATCGTTAAACAACGTCTGATCGAGAATAAATCACGTAAAAGTATTGATGTACTTACTAAAAAAGTTATTTGAGAAGGATTAAAAAACTGAAAGACACAATCTTACTTAAATCTTAATCTTATAGCAATCTTCAACTTAAGTCATCCTGTTGCATGCGAGGATTGTACCTAATATAAAACTAGGATTCATCTTTTTTTAGCCAATGAATGACAGTTTAAAGTGACTGAGATAGACGTTTAGATATCCTAATTTCGAAAAGAAGAAAAAAATATATAACTTGTAAGACTGGAACTTTCATGACGAGTTAAGCGATAAGTCCTTAACATTTTGAAAAGCCCCTTTTCAAACTGGTGCAACTACCAATACAGTCTTTAACAAAAAGCTAAAAGCTACTGCTCAAAACCGGTAGATATTATACCAAAACCCACACTGCTTCAATAACGTTTATTAAAACGAAATACCCACAACCAAACGCTATTACCGTTACAACAAAACGCCGTATTTCAGCCGAACATCCTATATAAGATAATACCACAAGATTTATGTGCCCAACATCCGCATTGGGACACAAATTAACATATAATTATTGCCTATATTCGACAGGGCGACTATTCCTTTATGATCGATGGTGACCGGTACAGTACGTCCGATTAGGGTTACGTAATTGAATTGTTGTTTTCGTCAAACTAATCCTGTAATGTTTTATTAAAATACTTCCCCCAAATTTCTCTGAATATGTAAAAGGTTGTATTTTTTTGGCAAATAGAACCTTAGTGACAGTTCGACTTTGGAAAATGTCTCTGATTGACTGTTACTTGAATTTAGCTGCTGAAATGTACCGAATTATACCGCGTTGAATGAGTAGCTGTGCGTGTAGACTATTAGGTACCTTGATCTAGATCTCAGGACTCGTGAGGTCTAATGAATTAAAATTTTATCACAGACAACTTCAGTTCATAAGCTAAAAACGCACTAGGCTAAAAACACGATTGCTGATAAAATACCTCGATTTCTTGAAATTTTAACCTAGATCTCATAAGTTTTAAGTTGTTTTTATAATATAAGATATTTATAAGAAAGAGAATAGTAAAATCTTCATTTGCACTAGACCACTTTTTTAATATTGGTTATAGTTTTTTTATAATTAATTTATTTCGTTAAAAACGCACAAAAACCGATCGCATCTCTCTCTTTCTTGCACGCTAACATGTATATCTTCTATCTTCTTTCAATAATTTGGCGTCTGGTAAGCTCTTAACAAGACATAATATGGGGAGTGTAGCGCCAAGTGTGTTGCAAACGTTACATAGAACCACTTTCCGTCAGGTGACTCGCAAACTTGTCTGACGCCGCCCTAGTAGTATAAAATATAGTAATACATTACCGTCAATTACATCAGTGTGGATCAAAGGCATGTATTTTTATTATGCTTAGCTACTACAGACAAAAGGCCGGGTCGTCAAAAACCCCCTTTTGACCACAATCCCTCAAAACTCAATGCCATCTATTGAGATTATTTGTGAAACCGCAAAGTATAACATTTTGATCCTCTTAACTTGATTTTGAACAACTTGGCTCTATGGAGTACATTTTTTGAAGTTCTTTTAGTCGGTTTATATGGAAACTAATATTTTGGGTACATCTTAAATAATATTCGAGTGTTATAATCATATTTTTAAACATCACTCTTTCCACAAAAATATACCTACTACGATAAATACCGCACGGGGGGCGTCTTTATTTGGTAAGGTCCGATAGGGGCTTTTTCGGGGATTCGCCCCTGCGGCGAATACTGTTATCACCTTTGGGATGACTCCGCGAGGTACTTACTAGACGCACTTGACGCTATGCAGAGACGTGCTGTCCAAATAATTGGTTGTCCTGAGGTGACAGGAGGCCTCGAACCGTTAGCGCAGCGAAGAACCATAGCGTCCTTGGCTGCGTTCTACCGAATGTATCACGGTGAATGTTCTGAAGAGCTCTTCAACCTGATCCCACCCTCTCCTTTCCGATCACGAACAACGCGTGCTGGGCGGAGGTGCCACTCATACACAGTGGAAAGAATTTTCGCCAGAACGGAGCGTTTCAAAAGATCGTTCTTTTTGGCGAACTATAAAAACATGGAATGACCTGTCCGCACATGTGTTTCCCTCATCTTACAATCCCGGGTTCTTCAAGAGGAGCGTGAAGAGGCACATCACAGGGCCGCCAACTTGAGGACCACTGTCAGAAGTGGCCCCCAATCGCTAGATGCGCCACGGCTTTCCATCAGGCTGGTGGCGACGTAAATTTGGCGAGCTAAACATATATTTAAAAAAAAATACCCTTTATTTTGTGGAATGAAATCCCTGCCTCGGTTTTTGCAGGGTCGGCAGCGCCAGTGCAGCAAGAGTCATATGTTGCAAACCCTTGCTATAGCGACCATTTTCACATGAACTGTAATTGCTTGTCTGCTGCAGTACACGAGTTAAACTTAATTGTATCTTTTTATTTTCAGGTATGTTCGTAAGCAGATATCTTGTTGAATCTGCGTACTTAAAGTAGTAAGTACAGCAACGACGATTATCTATACTTTTGATTGTTTGTTTGCATCGAATAGACTCCGCAACTACTGAATCGATTTGAAAAATTCTTTCACTGTTGGGAAGCTACACTATCCGCGGTGAACATAGGCTATATTTTTTTCCCGTATTCCCACGGGAACGGGAGCTACGCGGGTGGAACCGAGTGACGTCCGCTAGTTTTTTATATTTGGTTTGCGAAAATTACGCCGACTGTTTCATGTAATGCCTTACAATTATTATCATTCCAAAAAATTATGATTAACTTCTTAGTCAGTCCCGCTAACTTAGTGATCTCCAAACGACCACTGTGTCAAGTATCCTACGCCATGTCTGATGCTGTGATTGGTAACCGTTTTGTGGTGTTTACAATGTATGCTGTTCCGTGTACTGGCTTACCGAAATATTTTTTTTAATAATAAATAAATATTCACAGACATTTCACACAACGCTACCTGATCCCAAGGTAAGCTAGGAATAACCTGCTTGTGTTATGGGTATCAGACCACGGATATTAATACTTATATACTTTTTAAATACATACATATTATACATAGAAACACCCAGACTCTTGAGACAAACATTTATGGGTCACACAAATATTTGTCTCCGGTGGGAATCGAACCCACGACCTCTAGCGCCGCAGGCGGTATCACTACCGACTGCGCCACAGAGGCAGTCTTTACATTTTTATTCCCATCGTTCCCTTTACAAAGTATTAAATAAATAATACACTTTAATAATGCACCTGTCATTCTGTTTTGGTTCGAAAACGATGCTGAAACGAGTCCATTTCCTTTAAATATATTCCACAAAATGTCCGCGGGTTTCGAATTGACGTTTTAAAATTATTTTTCGTCTATTCCCGGTATAAAATATAGTTTGACAGTTTATTATGTGTGGAATTCTGGAAAACCAACTTTATGAATTACATCTTTTTTGTATGTTTAAGCGAGAATTGAACCTACGTCCAGCAGTTGATTGACAGGATGATTTGATTGATTGAGAATTTTAGGTTTCATGATATTTTGGTATTTAGAGGACAGAGTAGTGGACGCCCATGCCTCTGACTTTATAATTTTTTTTTTATACTACTTAGGTGGCAGACAAGCTTACGGCCCACCGGAAGGTTGGTAACCGTAGCCTATAGACGTTTGCAACACCAGAGGCGCGACACACGCGCTGCCGACCCGGGCGCAGGTTGTGACGACCCACAGTTGAAATTTTTCAAGCCGCCCGTAAGGCCTTCAACTTGGCTTAACGACTGTCATTTTACTGACAACCGGGACCAACGGCTTATCGTGCCTTCCGAAGCACGGAAACGCTCGTAAATAAACGTCACAAAGTGGTCCACGTGGTGGTCACCCATCCATATCCGGCCATAGTAAATGTTGCTTACTGCAGTGATCGTTTACAGAACACTAGTCCGCGGGGCCACGAGCGCTTCAAAATTTCAAAATTCTTAATTTAGTAACATATTCTATTTCATTATTTTGAAATTTGCAATCCAAGAAACTGAAATCTGATGACCTGCAATTATATAGCCAAGCCTCTGTGGATAACATCTCAGAGGCGATAGATTGTGTGAATGCGGATTTGGGGCTGATAGGGGGGTGGTGTGATAAGTTTGGGCTGGCCGTTAACCCTGACAAATGCCAGAGTATTATAATTGGCACTAACTATATGATCAACAAGTTAAAAGATGTGACTCTTCCATCGATAACTTTTAACTCAAAAGTTATTCCAGTAACTGTCAGTGTTAAAAATCTGGGCTTACACATTGACTCAACCTTGAGTTGGCGGGTTCAGGTCACTAACGTTAGCCAAAGGGTGACTGGAACACTTCGGGCTCTTTATCGACTCAAAAATTTTCTACCCGTCAAAACCAAGACAATGCTTATGCAGACTTTAATTTTTCCGATTTTCGACTATAGTGATGTGTGCTATCTCGACCTGAATGCAGATCTGCTCAATAAACTCGACCGACTTCTCAATAATTGCATTCGATTCGTCTACAATCTTAGGAAGTATGACCACGTTTCGGCTTTTCGTGATGAGTTGGGTTGGTTACCTATTAGACGGCGGCGCAGTCTGCGAGCTGTCTGTTTACTTTTTTCACTCTTAAAATCTCCCGATGCCCCTACTTACTTAAAATCTCATCTTCATCTACTTGGCTCTAATCATAACAAAAATTTACGCTCCTCTAATAATCTTCTACTGCACTGTCCAACTCACACTTCAAATCTTGTCCATTCCTCTTTTCTAGTGCGATCTATTCTTCTCTGGAACGCCCTTCCTCTCGAAGTCAGGACTTTGACGAACCGTCTCTCGTTCAGAAACCGAGTACGTCAACTCTATAGGGTCCCTTAAGCAGAATATTACTTTATTGTTAAGGATTTTCATGTTTGTATTTATTTATTCATATTATGTATAATAATATCTATTTATTATATTGTATTTACATAGAAATATTTATCTATATTCATTTATATAAGTATCTACATACATATATAATCTTTGTAGTATGTTTTAATTTATGTAATTAGTAAGTAAATTCTTAATATTTCTTTCTTGTATTTAATTTGTACCATTTTATACAAACCTTTCGTCTTTATACTTTTAGCACCTGCTTTATCTTATCTCTGCATCACCCAAAGGTTGACTGGTAGAGAATGCCATTGGCATTAAGTCCGCCTTTGTACATGTTTTTGTGCAAAAAGTTTTAAATAAATAAATAAATAAAAATCTTTAGCAAACCACAGTTGCACCTAGTAACCAATCAAAATGCTATCTTAGCTAGAGGTAGAAAATAAACAAGGACTTGATGCTCAGTTGAAGTATTTTTGTTCATCAACTGAGTCATCAACAATATACATACATACATGTCACGCCTTTCTCCCCGAAGGGGTAGGCAGAGGCATAGAAGGTATACGCCCACATTTCACCTTCTATTTTTATATACCACGTAATAGGTGGTGAGCCTATTTCCGTGTTGTAATGGACAGGCGCAGGTCGCAGCGACTTGCAGTTGAAATTTTTCAAGCCGCCCATACTGCCTTTAACTTGGCTTAACGATTGTCATTTTACTGAGAACCGGGTTTCGGTTCAAGTTTTCCTTCTCTACGCAATGGATCTTTTTGCGAAAGTGTTCCCTAAGTTGCCATCGTACGACACCCTCGAGATGTATTGGGGTGGCGACATTTTGTACTCTTACCCGTCGCCACGGAGCACCTGCATGCATACATAATCTAGCATTAATACCAAAAGCACAGTTACTGAGAAATATTTGCATTAAAATTCAATTAGGCTTAAACCTAGAACGGTATCATGAAGTATTAAACAAAAAATACTCCAGAAAAACCTTTTCTTTCGTCAAAATGGGTAAAAAATGTACCCATATATTCAGGGTCAAACCACGACATGGTATGACGTCATCCATTTCCACACCAGACATCCAGGGGCTGACATAAAAAGCATAGAACCATTTGTAACAATTAGGACCGTCGATCCGTTTCGCGCCATATTTCTTAATTATGACCCTCACTAGGTAATAACTGCGGTTCCGCCCGCGTTTTGAAGTTTATTCATACCCCTTTTCCCGAAAAAAATGGTTTTAGTCCTTCTCTATTATATAGAGTGCAGAGGGGCTTATGGCGAGACTTTGTCTGTAGTCTGTGACTCTGTTGCATTAAACTACGTCACTAGGTCACGTGGATCATCTATTCAAAGTTTGAAATAAAATAAAAATGACAACGTCAATCGGATTGAACTTTCACTTTCACAATAAACGTGTTAGAGAGGGGCAGTCTTGGTGAGAACGATCTCACGGCTTTCTTTTTTTGTATAAAATGTACCCTGTTTCAGGCCAGTGTCTGTACCTATACCGAATTTTAGACCAATTCGATTTTTTAGGGTTATAACAGTATTGAGCTTTTTTAATACTGCTAAGGTGGCAGACAAGCTTACGGGCCTACCTAAAAGAAAGTGGTCACCTTAGACTATGGACGTTTGCAACACCAGGGGCGCTACACACGCTGCCGACTCTGAAACGAAATACCTGTCAAAATTCTTCACAAATACTAAAGAATTTGTCTTGAAATAATACAGAATTTGTCATCAATTTGGCTTAGCGACTGCCATTTTACTGGCAACCGGTACCAACGGTTTAACGTGCCTTTCGAAGCACGAAAATGCTTAAATAAATGTCACAAAGTGGTCACATGGATGGTCACCCATCCAAAGACTGGCCATAGTGAAAGTGGCTTACTGCAGTGATCGTTTATAGAACACTGAGTCAGAACACTTCCAAATAATTGACAAGAGTACGAATTAAAGATTTCCCGTTAAACGTTCCTGTGGGAATCCCGGGAATACCACACCACATAGGTGGAGCCGCAAGCATTCGCTAAAATAAAATAAAACCTTTATAAATCCTTAAAAGCGGTCATCTGTCTCAAAAAGTACCATCCAATATAATTTAATAAATCTGCGAATCAAATTAAGCCAAAAATTTGAAGACATACTCTAAGCTGACAGCCTGTCCTTCTCATCTCAATTCACATTATAAAGAGCTCTTTTAAGTCTCAAGCAATTACTCCTGCCAACCCCAATTTGTCTTGGTTGTGAAACTTTCACGCCCTCATATCGGAAAAAAAATACTTAAAAAAAATACATGTCATTGTACATTAATGACATGTATTTTTTTTAAATTTACTCGTAACTGTCAGGACCCGCATCGGTATGGCGTTTAAACAGCCTAATTATGTCAACATGGCTTAATTTGTAAAAAGAATTTCGCTGAGGGACTGTACTGATTGGGTGCCACAGTGAGAAAATCAGCCAATGAACATTCACCATTATTATCGCGTGAAATTCCGATTTTATCAAAAATCGTGAAGGTTTTAGGATCCTGGAATCCGATTTTTGTTGTCCAAATCAGTTGTAACCTAGACTTAGTTTACAAAATAGTTGAGAGCGACTGGCTCTTTAATTCTGCATCAGAGTTTCATCACTTTAGCATGCTTTTCAGCTAAAAGTTGCAAATGTTTACAGTTTATTTAAATACTTTTAAATCAGGTAAACAATAAGCTCAAGTCTGCTACCTCTCAAAATACTGTTAGGAGTCCTGGGGTCCTGTTAAGAGTCCTGGGGTATCCTTCCAATAGCTTACCCGGGGATCCCAGCCGTTGGCTGTTATTTAGGATACGTTTGGTTTTTAGTCGGTACGACTCCGACATAGCATCCATGAAGGATTTTCCCCACGTTGCTTTTCAATTTTTCAAAATTAAGGTATTAAAATTTCAAGTCGTATATTCTAAGCATTACTTGAAGAAACATCATTTGAAGAGATACCTTTTGTATTTTTTCTAGTAGTTTTACGCCCTCGCAGTCCCTTGAGTGGATGTACCTATAAAAGGGATCAAAATGGTATGTCACCCGTGACAACCCTTTCAGATGTGTTACCCTTACTACTTACTCTTGTGTTCAGTATTCGCTTGAAGTTTAACAAAGAACAAAGTTTTAAAGAACCTATGCTAAGGACAAAAAACAGCCCTAGTGCGAGTTGAGTTGAGTTGCTGTAGCGGCAACAGAAATACATCTCTTAAAATTTCAGCTATCTAACTATCACGGTTGATAAGATACAGCGTCGTGACGGACAGACTGACAGACAGACGATTTACATTTTAGCCCCTCTCTATAAAATAGATTGCAGAGGGGCTTGTGGCGAGACTTGTGTCTGTAGTCTGTGATTTTTTTGCATTAAACTACGTCACTAGGTCACGTGGATCATCTGTTCAAAGTTTGAAATAATACAAAAATGACAACGTCAATCGGATTGAACTTTCACTTTCACAGTAAACGTTTTAGAGAGGGGCAGTTGGGTGAGGACTTCTCACGGCTTCTTGTTGGGTACGGAAACCTAAAATAATAATGTAAGTATACTATTAAAGGCATCGTTACCTAGTGCCATCTAGCTAAGAACTATCACATAAGCTTGTGCTATGAGATCTAGACACCATTTCTAAATGGATTTCATATTATAATAGAAAATATCCAAAGTTCGTTCCCAAGGTAATTAAGTAATGCCATATCGAGAGGAGGATACTAAAAAAGTCTTTGATAATAAAGGACCCCATAATAATTTAATTCTATCAAACAATAGAAAACGGACTAAAGAACTTAAGTCCTTGCATTAAATCAGTTCATTGTATTTAAAAACCAACAATCTGTCTTATAAGATTTTATTCTTCTCATTACTCGGGCAAAATATAGATTGCCTGGAAAATGACCGAAAAAAAACAAACCCCAGCCATATGTCAATCTTATTGTAGCATTCAACGTTGCAAAAGTCGACTTATTTCTTTACAGAATAGGGTTGTCAATCGTGTGAAAACGAATAAACGGTAAAATTCAGTTTGTACGCACGTCAAACGATGTCGTGGCCAATTTAAACGGAGCAGACGAGGACGAAATAAAAAAGTTTAATGGCTAAGACATGAGCCCCTTTAAGGCGGTTATTTTTAAACAAAACAAATGTAAAAGTCATAATTGTCAGTTGTGATTATGTTATTAATACATTTAACAGCTAAACGACTTTGACTTTTATGTTACGGGAGAAAAGTTACATATTTGTTTATTTAAATACCTTTTAATGTCTTAATTGACATGGGAAACTTCTATTAATATTATAAATGCGACTGTAACTATGTCTGTCTGTAACGATTTCACGTCTGATTTACTAAACTGATTCTGTTGAAATTTATTATAGAGATAGATCCTTCGTCGCATAAAAAGGCTTGGAGGTATAAAATGGGACATCAGAAGGGGTATCAGAAGTATCTTTTCAACAATATTCATTATAGGTATCTCTCAAACAAAGTAAATTATAAGTATACTATCAATAGATTCGCAGTATAAACTACAACTTGCTGGTCACCCTCCAATCAATGGAATGGAAGCAAATAAACGATTTGAATAAATAATGATACGAGGCAGCCCTAGTTCGTGCAATTTTGCTGTCGAATACACAACGCGGCGAAACATCAAAGACCACCGCAATATCACTAGGGTTGTCCCGTCATTGATCTGTGATCAAATAAAGATGAAAGTTTGTTTATTTTTGTAGTTTTCATTTTTGAAGCTTTCGGCGTAAAGCTTGCATAAATTGTTGGTACCTAGTTTAATGTAATCATGAATTTTATTGAAGTAATTATAGATTGCGGAACGAATACTTTCCATTGAGTTGTAATTAAAATGACAAAGACGAAGAATATTATAATTTTCGACGTGGTTACGCATGCATACCTACTTATATTAAAGTTTTGAAAACCAGTAGTCAACCTGTTGATCTCTATTACTCGGAAAAGAAATACATGGCATTTGTAACTTGCCCAGTCATTACTAACATTATTATGTAAGAATTTATGATTTATTTTATAACCCTACATTTTCATTATATCCGTTATCGTATTTTACAAAACTAGGACAGTAAAGTAATTATTAGTATTTTACAAAACATTTTTTGCTGGAAAAATTAGTACCTACCTATTGACAGAAAAAAAATATCTTTTAAAGATTCAAATTGAATGACAATCGACACTATATTCAACTTATCATTTTATCGTCATGTTCAATAATAAAAAAATGCTTAAGACCAAAAAATTCGTTTAATCAATAATAATCATTTGTTCTCTCTTTAACTACACGACCGATTTGCAAAATTCTTTAACTGTTGGAAAGCTACACTATCCCCGGGTAACAGAAGCTATATTTTATTCCCATATTCCCACGGGAACGTAAGCTACGTGGGTGAAACTGGGTAACGTCCGCTAGTCTAGATATAAAGACACTAGCTTCGTTGTTCGTTCGATAAACCATTACATATTAATGCCCTTTACAAGATGTGAATAACCTTTAGCATTCCCAAACCCTGCACTCAATAAACTAGAATATCGATATATCCAAAGGCTTTATACTAAGTATATATACCGTACGGTAGCCAGTTCGATGCCCGCCGGCTGCAATTACGTATATCACAGGCAAATTTCCTCTAATGCTGACCAGTGTTACATGAAGGTTCAATTTAATTTGAACTTATGGACAAGGCATATTCTCACGAAGTATATTGTTCGATAATATTATTTTATTTATTATAATGGATAATTTTGGTTTCACCTTTGCGATGCAGTGCAGATACGGAACTTTGTAAGCTTAGAGGCATTCTGGGCGCGGTATAGTATAGAATCATTATTATTAGATAATGTAAATTGTCGGATTACAAGGCTTTCTTTAAAAAAAAACTGGGTTATCCGACACTGTCCTGCAAAACGTTCGCCGGACTATCGACTGCATTAATATTTTTAATTTTTTGCGGTTCTCACTCATATTTCATGCTGGTGCCCGCTATGCCTCCCACAGGAGTTAGTTTCCAGGATACAAGTAAGTGACACGATCACCTGACTTTACTGACGAGTTCTGCATCGTCTCCTTAAAGCGGGAGTCCTTTTTTCAGCTACCCGCCCTTGGTCTTCAAAATATTGATGTACAAATAGTTCCTCTATAGTTTTAGATATTCAATGTTATTCGGTTTCTTGTTCTGTTAATTAATCATGGAAAATATGCATTGCACAATATATATTTTTTTAAAATTTTAATATCATATCAAAAAATTCGCGAATCTCAAAGCTGGCATTCAATTGCCCATCGGAAATGGCGTCGAATGCGGAATGGCGGTATTCGGCAAAATGTTTTGTGACAAATATGTTTCGTTCATACGTCACATACTTAAACACATTGCACGCCTTTCAACAAAGGTATTTCAGCAATGTGACTGTTTGTTTACGATAAGGGGGTAACCACATTAACCAGCATCCATTTGCATTTAATTGAATAATTAAGTTGTTGTGCTAGTCTGCGGTTTTGAATTTAAAGCTCAGGCCGGCTTTCATATAACTAAGTTGTGTTCTAGACTTAACCATAGTGTCATATCTTTATTGCCAACAAAGTTTATATATATGGTCTCAATATGAAAATGAGAATTAAATAGTATCGCAGTCCACTCCTGAACGTAGGCCCCTCCCAAATTACGCCACAATACACGATCCTGCATTTTCTCGCGTCCAGTCAGTCCTTGCGACCTTCAGGTCGTCGGTCCAAGACTGAGAATAGATAGAGATATTTTTTCGTGCTTTTTCAATTCAAAGTATGTAAGCACTTGATTAACTGTTGCGCTATCATGCAAAAGTACAGCATTTACATGCAAAGGCCTAGGCGGTGTGGTGGAGCGTGCGGGAGCGACTCCGAGAGCGTTTCGATAATGCAAAACGATTGCATTTCAAATGGAAACGTCCTGTACACTAGTGAGCTTTCGTGCCGCCGCCTGTCGCTTGCGCTCTGTCCTGGACGCGGCTTTACTTCGTTTTACCTTATAATTCTGAGTCCCGTTTCTCCATCTCTACTAAAACGTAGAGAGAGGTTCCTTCACATCACTATTTTCGTCTGACTTCATGACGTCAAGCTACTCCTTCATGTCTATCCCTGTCACCTTTCTATATTTGTAAAGTGAAAATATTCAAAAAGTGACGAAAATCTCGAGATATTTGGACGTATATAACGTTTAAAGCACATATCCCTCGCCTCAAGAAAACTTCATCGAAGATGTAAAATAAAAAAAAAAGAATTCCAAATTTGAACTCAAAAGAGTTATTATGCAAATGTGATCGAAGAAAATGGCGTCGGCGATACTCACAAATAAAGTAATGTTCATTAGAGGCGCAATCTACATACATTACCAATCAACGTTCATTCTGCTTTGTGCTGCGTATCGTGGTTTATGAGTCGTTAACTTTGTGAAAGATATGTATGAAACTTATTTTAACTTTTCGCGGTTTTTGCATTGTTGTTTTTGTTCGTTTTTAGTCGTTTGAAGTCGGGAGTCTGTTCATTTGGAGTCTTGGATCCATATTTCTTTTTTTTTTCTATGCCAAAAAATGTGAACGGCAGACATACGGTCCACTTAAGGTCCGGTCCGGTCGACAATGCGAAGGACAGAAACGATCACCCATCTGACGGCCGACCGTAGCGTTAGACGCTTAACACATACATACATACATACATATACTCACGCCTTTATCCCCGAAGGGGTAGGCAGAGGCCTATACCGGCCCACATTTCACCGTGTACAATTCGGTCCCACGTAACAGGTGGTGAGCCCATCGCCGTGTTGAAATGGACCGCCAACGTCAGAGCCTCGTCCGTTGTTCAGCAGGTGCACGAGCTTGCACGTGAGGTTGACTTGGGCCCGGAGGTGTTGGTAGGGCCCCACTACACCCGCTTAACACAATGAAAGTTTAAAGTCTACGATACTTTCTTTACATGTGAAATTCCCCAGGCAATCGACTAAAAGCACTCAATACCTACCTACGTACCTATCCGTCTTACACCGGGTGCCTCCCTCACCCTTGCGGGTATCTCTTTGGTACCAGTGGTGGCAGTCCAGCAGACCGCGGTATCCCATCAGTCCCGGCAGACTTGGACTACCAAAGCCTGCCGGGACTGCTGGGACACCGCGGTCTCGCCAAAGGATTGGGTGTTATTCTAGTTCTTTAGGCGATTGGTTAGGATGTTATCCAGGCGTGAGGTGGGTGTAGAACTTTCACGACACGTCGTCCTCGGTCTGCTTATTTCGTCATATATAAGTGTTTAGTAAAAAATATTATAATAGGTACAACTATTTGCTTGAGCTTCGCCATAAATTTAAAAAATGAACACTTTTTACAACACTTTGATATGCCCACATTCAATAATAACCAAATCAAGTACAGGATGTTCCAATTGCTTAATTGAAAACAATGTCATTGAACTCGAATCTTTACGTGCAGTAGGAGCTAATTGAGTTATTTCCACGGCCCGAAAAGGAATATTCGAATTATCCGTGAAATATTGAGTTTCACCGAACATTTTTGGTGAATTTAATTTGCGAATCGAATGTATTTTTCGTGTCTTATTTTAAATTTCTGGTTACATTAAAAAGCTGCATTACGCCCGAGGTTTTGGTTTTTAGGTACTTAAATAGGCTGTAACTGTAACTGGTTAGGCCTATTTAAGAATTTGATGAAACTGACAGCTATATGTCCTCTCAACTTTCACTTAACACATGACAAGACACTAATCAACGTTTGAAGAAGCTTTTGAAAGGTTTCTTTTAGTCAAAATTTTGTTGAAATACAGTCCAGATGACCAAAGTAGTTTATTATACTCTAGCCAATGTAACGCAGTGTCACCTTCGTAGTTCCCGTCCTCGTGGGAATACGGGAATAAAATGTAGCCTATGTAGTCAATTTTATCTGGTCAATGAGGGTATGCTTTATTAAGACTTTCAAAGACCTATTTAAGAGCCTATTTATCAGTTATCGTGTTTCGAGCCTAGAGCGTTTTTAGTTCATGAACTGAAGTTGTCTGTGTTCAAATTTTAATTCAGTAGACCTCACGAGTCCTGAGATCTAGATCAAAGTTTAAGTCTATTTGGCGTCATATGGACTCTTAAGAACGCATGGCCGACAATAGTGAACCCAGAAGGTTCTAAAAATACAAAAATTTAGGAGCAACTGGGAAATACGCTGAGATGAAGATCAGACCATGTTTAACAAGCACGGTGATCAATGAACAGTACGTGTGTAATATTATTATTTTAACGCGTATATCTCAAACTCGAAACAATGAATTCACACCCCTAGGCAGGGTGAAAGTTCAATGAACTTATATCGACACCATCTTATTTTTCAATATAAACTTTATCGTCCTTAAAATAAAGTTCAAAATTGCATGATGAACATTTTGATATTATCATTTCAAATAGCACTCATAGGCTGAGGTGTATTTAACTAATATTTGAAATTTATCGTCAATTTTCTTTCGACGGGAATGAATCTTGTACTTTTCTTGTATTGTGATCAGATTTATGAGTTTCATTTTGATTATTACCTGTAGACATCAATATGATTGAGTTACAAAAGGGGATTAAGGGAAATTCATAATTAGGGCAGTCAAATAAGGAAATTAAAATAATAATTCTTTTTTGCTTTAATCTGATAAGAAAATAAAGCAGCCCTTATAAGGGTGACAAACATATTTTTTTAAATCTTTTTAAAGTAAATTGTCTCCTAAATTATGTAAGCAATCGAGGCAATAATATTGACACGAGCTAAGTAGCATTTTACCAAGTCACAGAAATGTCACATTAAATTAATTATAGAGTGACTTTTAATGATAATACTCGTAGTTTAAAAAAGATCATATAAAATATTTGAACCGATCCGGGAATTGAACCCAGAACCTCAAGCGCCGCAGTCGGTTGTACTACAGAATGCGCCACCTAAGCATATCATAAATTATGATAACACAGAGTAGAGAACACCCACGTTCATTGGTTACCACCACTTTTAGATCACTTTCGATCAAGTAGGATACCGTGTCTTCGCCGAAGACGAAGACTATCGGCCTCCATGACCGGGGGCCTGAGGACGGTGAGAGGGTTGCTAACCGTCCTTACAGAAGCAGGCCCATGACGGCAGCGTGACGTGAGGATTCACGCACGCCCCCCTTAGAAGCGAGATCGCACCCGAAACCCCCCAAAGACGCGGGATAGCACCCGAACCACCCCCCTAGGCGAGGCCGCAGTGGCGGCCGTAGGTCTGTTGGGAGTCCTGGGACATCCTTCCGAGGGCTTACCCGGGGCTCCCAACCATAGGCTGTTGGGCGTTACGTGAGATTTTTTAGTCGGTGGGAGTCCGGCATAGCATCCATGAGGATTTTCCCTCACGTAAAAAAAAGAGCGTGTCTGCAATCTTAGCGCGGGTTCGACCAAAATTGAAGTTACACTAAACTAGAAAATAACTTGTAATATCGAAAGAGGTCATCCCAGCTAGCGGACGTTTGCAACATTAGAAAAATACTAGTTGTATCCCTAAAAACTGCCGACCCTGCCCTTTGTACTTCTTCCAATAGAAAAGTGATTTTTCGTTATACTATTATATATTTTTATTTTTTTTATAAAACTAAACGCGGATTCGACCAAAATCGGAGTTGGACTTTACTAGAGAATTAGTATGGTTACCATAGTTACGCACAACGTAACTATGGTAACCATACTGAAGTGAACTACTTCAGTGTGGTTACCATAGTTACGTTGTGCTTATTATTTTGCTTGTTTAAATGGAAACTCACTTTTCTTTTAGAACAAGTGCAAGTTATTCTCTAGTAAAGTCTAACTCCGATTTTGGTCAAATCCGCGTTTAGTTTTATAAAAAAAATCACAGTACAGTACAAAGATATAAATCATCAAGTAATTTATCATCCTAACCTCCCAATGTAACAAATATATGTTATAAATATCACTATAAAGATCTGGAACGCGCCACCATTTTCGCTGGAATCTTAGTATATGCTAATGCTATGATCAATCTTCTAGATCTCTGAAGCCACTTTGGTTCTGTCTAGGACAAACAGACATGGCAAATGGGAATTTTATGCAGTTGAAATTGGGATGGTTTCTTTGTAAGTTATGATAAAACGTTTCTTTGGTACCTATTTGAAATCATGAGATGTTTTTTGAACTATTTTAGTTTGAAATGCTTATAATCCTGTTAGTTCAAAACCCTGCTATTCTCTTATTCTAGGATGGGTGACCATCAGTGGCAATTTTCGAGTTTGGCCAGCTTTGGGCCTTTCAGAAAATACTGATAATTCTGTAATCAGTACCAACATAAAATTGTAATAGCCAGGATCAGTATAGTCGGGATATGTAGATACTTAAGTAAAATAAGTATAAAGGGCTAATTCTTCTTTAGAAACTCTTATAATTAACTTTATTAGGACTTTCACAATTAAGCAATTACACTATTTTTTTTTTCACATTATTTGGCAAAGTAGTTCAAGTTATAAATACCTAACTATTTTGCTGACTGTCTACATCCACAAATACAATCTTTGCTTTCCAAGATTACTCCATAATACAGTTTTTTTTGCTGACTTAAATGATATATTTTCTAGTTAATAAACATTACAATACCTATCTAATTACACGTGTTCTGAAATTGTCAAAGCAATTACTGTACTTATTACGTTATTGAATTATAACATAGACAGTGCTAAATAGACATAGCTCAAGGGATTGGTTATTGCGATACAATTAGTTTTATGAAAGTTACACAAAATTACTTTTATTTGGTATGTTATTATCAGTAAGCGCAAAATAACTAATAATTTATTATCTACGAAAATAAATAAAAGATAGTACGAACTGTTAGAAGTCTTATCAAAAATTGATTACACAGAAATACCTATTTAAGATCGTTTTGGTAGGGTAATATCACTATGCCTTTATGGGAGGCGGCTTGAAAAATTTGAACAGCGGGCAGTCACTTTTACGTGGGACAAAAATCTAAAAAGGTGAAATGTGGGCATATAGTATGATCATATGTATGTATGTAATATCACTATTGATGGATCAGTCTTATGTGTTGTTGACAGTTTTATAATCCAGCTCCGTACTCTCCATATTTCTAATTCCTCATGTATACAAGACAATCATGAACCAACTCTGGCTATACATTATTCTATACTTACGAAAAGTCTCTTCGATATACTAATAATAATAAACTAACAACAGTCAAACCATTTACATGCGAATTCGATATTTCTATGGCATTCACAAAACCACAATACCAAAACAAAACCCAATTACGGCTTCTACATTCAAAATAATTTTTACGACGGCCATCTTGCCTTCCTGTCAAATTCGCTCCCGCCATTGGTACAATTTATAACGGTTCGGAAACGGATTCAACTGAATTCACGTGGGTAGTTTAACTGTTGAAACATGGCATCCGGAAAGGGCTGTTGCGAGAGGGTTTAACGTAACCTTTGTAGGCTGTAGGTGCTCCATTATGTGCGAAATTCAAATAGGAATCATAATACAATGTAGGATAAATAAGCCGGATGGAAACTGTGATGCGGTTACATGAGAACCTTTGTTATAATCTTTGCTAAGTATCATGGAACCTTTTTCCTTCTTTTATGTAATTTTCTAGGTACGATAATGTTTACTGTATTTTACCGTCTTTATAGATATCACTGTTACCTGTTGACATACCTACATTAAATTTAATATTACATTCAGCAATTGACTGTGTTAAGAGGAAATTGATGTGATTCAATTTTAATATGCTTGTTACTCAATCACGCTAAATGAACCGTTTGCAGTGTTTGAAATTGGGTAAATAGATGAAAAACTGCGTAATAGCCTTTATCCTAAGAACAAGTTCCAATACAAAAGAGGAAAAATCCACCAGCGGAATAAGCTTTTAGTTTTAAAACACTTCAGTTTCTTTCAAACATAAGTCACTCTTACGAATAATTTCACTAAGCGCATAATCCACAATTTATTTATATTTTAAATATAGGAAATTAAGTTAAAGCCCAGTCATTTAAACGAAATGATAAAGGGAAAATCTCTATCCTCCCTAAGGGGGTGTCAGCCAATCAGAGGCAGAATACAACGTGCGCATACTAATTCTCAGAACAAACTTTACTTATACAATATTCAACCCTTATTCTAAGAGGATAAGGTTTATATTCCATTGAGAGAGGAAGTTGGATAACTGTATAGATTAGGAATAATATTAGAAATGATGTTCCCGTGACGTTTGGGATTTGAAAATGTTTACATTTCAGGCCTTTTAAGATATATACCATGAATATTAATGTGGGTTTTGGGAAAATTGGATATTAGAGAAACGGAACCCGTTACTTACCTGGAACTGTAGAAATTTGTAATATTTATTGTACCTATTGTACTATTGTCCAGGGCATCCAATTCGAAGTTGGTTCCATGAATTGAACTGCCTCGGTGAGGCCGGCGCAACTATTCTGAGATCTAGAACAAATTGTTATATTTTGTACTAGCGGACGTCACGCGGTTTCACCCGCGTAGTTCCCGTTCCCGTGGGAATATGGGAATAAAATATATCCTATGTTCACCGCAAAGAGTGTAGCTTCCCATCAGTGAAAGAATTTTTCAAATCGGTCCAGTAGTTCCGGAGCCTATTCGTTACAAACAAACAAACAAACAAACAAAAAAACAAATCTTACCTCTTTATAATATTAGTATAGATGATCAGCAAATGCTTTAGAGTTTAGGTGTTTTCTATGAGTAATGTGATTTCTTTTTAAAGAGATTTCATCACGCTCTTACCTAAAGAAACGTAGCAGTAACCATAGTCAGAAATCGACCAATTTTAATGCTCTTACACATTACATTTTTAAAATATATGAAAATGAAGTAAATTAGAAATGTGAGGAGGTACGAAGTACATCACGGGTAAAACTGCGGGACACAGTTAGTCATGACTGAAAAGGTAGTTTTTTTCGCCCTCTTCACGATATCACTAGATCAGGAAATATAAATAAATATACATACTGCTCGTTCGCTCTAACTTTGCCGCTCGGCTCCATACTAAAGTCGAATTTTTAATTAGACGAAGTAAATTGAAAGCAACTAATGTCGCTTCTTCACACAATGTTGCTTATTTTCTATGACGAAGTGACATTAGCTACTGTCAAATCTGTCAATTTACATCGTGTAATTAAAAATTCGGGTATACGCCTCTACGCCAGCGGCAAAGTTAGAGCGAACGGGTAGTAAGTATTGAATATTCTAATTTAAAGCTAGTACAGTCAACAAAAAAACCATTGACACGTTTAAATTTCTATTCCAATTAATACATTGAACCTTGAAATAACTAATAGGCATTGTAATATAATTTGCAATACAAATTGCTTATTCCACTGGGAACCCATCCTTGCGAATTATATCCACTTTACATCGTATTATTAGTAGTAATTAGTTTAGTTTAGCGTCAACTTAGAACTGACGACGTGTTAAATAAGCATAAATTAAGACTTACATAAACACTAGTTTTGAGCGATAAAGTCTTGTAGCTAATATTATGCTGATAAAGACAATGTATGGGGTTCTTCAAAAGGGGTCTTAGAAGGTTTTTACAGGCTCGATTGTGGCGCCTCTGGTGTTTCAAACGTCCATAGTCTGCGGTGACCACCGGTACATCTGGTGATATACTTGTCTGCCATCTTATCCGACTGTTCTGGACTGTCCATCCATTTCTGGACTTAACATCTTCCAATTTAGTATTGGAGGAGTGGGGGGGAGGGTTCTTGGTGCTACTATACCAGAAGGTTTGTTTGTACAGGGTTTACTTTCGAGTTTTCCATCTCTTTACCACGAGCTCGTCTGCTAATCAGCTGGTGCACTATTTGCAGGTGTCAGGTGAGATTGACTTGGGTCTCGAGGATCTGGTTTGGATGAAAGGCGTGGCATCGCTCCTTGATCCTTTTGTAATAGAGGTCTATGGTTGAAAAGACTTAAGCAAGAAAGTTCAATCATTGTTGGTTCTCTTAGTTTATTATCCAATATCCTACTTTCTACTAATGTTATAAATCTGAAAGTTTGGATTTTTGGATGTTTGTTCCTCAATCAGGCTCTAACGGCTGAATGCTTAAATTTAAAAGGCTTAAATTTAGTACAGGGATAGAGTATAGTCCTGAACAACACATAGGCTACTTTTATCCCGGGAAAATGTTACCACGGGACGCGGGAACGGGAACCAAATTCACGCGTATCAGCTAGTGATAAGATAAATTTACCGCAATGTTTTCATCGAGGCGGAAAAATCAGATGTCCATTTGTAAAACAAACGTTTGTCACCCGCATTACCTTTCCAATTTTGATTCTGTGATCTGCTAATTGTGTTTAGATAGCAAGCAAGTGTTCAGTCAGTGTTGCCTATGTAGGTCAGATATAAACTTGCATGTTTCTGGTTTCAAGTATATTTTTTCTAGCTTGAGGAAAATCCTACATGGATGCTATGCCGGACTCTTACCAACTAAAAACCACAAATTTCTTACTTAATGCCTACAGAAGCATGGGATGCATACCTACACAACATTCCCTACTAATATTATAAATGTGAAAGAATTTTTTTTGTCTCTTACACTTTCACGTTTAAACCGCTGAAGCGATTTGGATGAAATTTGGGTCGCCGGAAAACCCATTCGCTACTTTTTAACCGACTGCTCAAGAGAAGGGTATATATTTTACGCAGACGAAACCGCAGACAACTACCTAAAGTATTAATTAGAACAACATAAGTCTTCATTCATCCACAAAAGTGTTCGTGACTTAAGTCTGTTACCCTTACACGTTGTAATAACTAAACAACACGATGTATTAAAAAAAACGCAACATACTTTTAATTAAAACCAACGGAAATTTTCATTCATCAACCTGTATAATAAATTCCAAATTTAAATTTAAACAACAAGAAATTCCAAGGGAATCACCGAAAGGGCCATTAGTGAATTTAATTACGAAACTAAACGGACAAAGAAAACGATGGAGGTGCCAAATAAATCATATTTCCACAATCAACCCTGAAAAGGCCGGGCCACTCATTCATTGTTGTATTCGTCCTTTCACGGGAATCTTTTACCCCGTTATTAATCACCTAACTGTAATTTGAATGGTACAACTTTTGATTTGAATAGCAACTGCGGCCTTATAGATATTGATTAAATATAGAAGGGAAGATTTTTGGGGGTGATTTGAAATTACACTGTTGTTATAAGACTTTTCTTGACGATTTAAGACGATAATTCTTTATTGTAGGTAATATTTAATTACAGTGTTGTTTAATAAGGCTTTCGTAGCCCTGCTGACTCAGTGTTCTGAATACGATAATTGCAGTAAGTAACTTTCGCTTTGACTGGTCCTAGATGGGTGAAAACTTGGCGCAAGTCATGCCGATCTCGAACCTGCTACAATCATACAGTCCCTCCTCTCCGAATGTACCAAGGCAGTGGTGGATTCCTAAACGTAATAGAGTTTTCAAATGATTTAGATTTACTATTTCCTTCGTCAAAATGAACAAATACAATTCAAATATATATGCATATGCCGTTCCTGGATGGGTTACCTAAAGACGAAAAAGAAGCTAATAAGAGACTGGAAATGTGATAAATATTTGGTCAATACGTAAAATAATCTGAGGATCTTTCGTGTGGACATGGAGGTCATGCCGAAGGAACTTCTACCAGCTAAACTACACAGTGCCCTTCAAAGACCGGGAGTCCAAAATAAGCTCTCGGAAAATTTGTTTAAACATTCATAACAAAGGCGTTAAGAGTTCAATACTAAACACGAATAGACAGATGGTACTATATTGACACTTAGCGACGTGCTTTCTGAAGAATGATCACTTCAGTGAAGCATGCTCTTTGTATGTTTACATACAAACATCAAACATCAAGAATCTTATAAAAGCTGTCATCCGATTACCGTAAAATTTAAAGGAAACCAAACATGAAGTAGATGTGCTTACCCTCAATAGCAAAAAAAACGAATCTGTGATGTAAAAAACTTGAATATGTTGCGTCATCTAACCAAAATAATTTTTAAAAGATCTAGCTAAACTAACAGCTAATAATATCAGCTAGTGCTATTGAATCCAGATAACTGATAAACATACTTTTCTAATTCTGGATACATATTAAACTGTAAAATACCCAAAACAACCATTTGCGTATAACTAGCACTTTGCCGACGAGTTAGTCAAACATGAAACCATAAGAATCATCAGCAGTAACGGCCCCTTTTTAGCCCCTCTCTATACCTAAAATAGATTGCAGAGGGGCTAATGGCGAGACTTGTGTCTGTGACTCAGTTGCATTAAATTACGTCACTATGTCACGTGGATCATCTGTTCAAAGTTTGAAATAAAACAAAAATTAAAACGTCAATAGGATTGAACTTTCAGTTACACAATAAACGTTAGAGGGGCAGTCGAGTGAGACCGTCTCATGGCTTCTTGTTTATCTTTTGAGTACGGATCCCTAAAAACAGTAAACAAGTCCAATGCTTAATGAACCTTAAACCTATCTTCGATCATAAAGTAACGAATCGAAATCAAAACAATACTACCTGCAGCTCAAAACAATCCTTGTCTTTTCATCGCCTACTCCTCAAATGGTGCAGAAATAATTTCATTACTGGCATTAATAGCTGCGGGACAATCGTATCTACCACTGTCAAACTGCTCGTCAATTTAATGAATGTCAGGGTACCAAGGTAATGACATTATGGTGCAGTGGTACGGAACTGATAGAACAGCCCGTAGAACACTGGTGTGGCTGTGAAACCGGCGGGAAATTATAGGAGAAGTATGTGTTTTTATTCTTTTAGAAAGATTGAAACTTGCTTAAATTTTGTTTTGTGGTAAAACTGTATATTTTCCGTATTCTAACCCTTCAGATATCTCTAATATAAAAACTATTTTGTATCCATATTTTTTTTTTAGAATTGCCATACCCGTTTCTTTCAGGAACTTATCGGGATAAATAAAATAACCTATGTCCTTCCTCATGCTCTATTTATTAGACTCTCATATCTCTATACCTCATATCTTAGTGCCAAATTAAACACTAACTTTTTTGAAGTCGACTACATATCAACAAGTCATGTTTTACAATCATTCAACTCAATCATATCAATCATTTAAATCAGCCTATCACTGTCCACTGTTGGAAACATATCTCTTGTCTCTCCCAATTTCATATTGAGAGATAGATTGACCCGACAGTAACACGCCTGCTAGTAAGGTGGATACACGGTTTTGTTTGAAGCTTTCCTTCTCTTCATCATGACCTTGTATCAGACCCTTAGTCAGAAGTACACTTGCAGTTGAGACTACCCAAAGTGCAGGAGACCTTAGTAGGGTCCCATCATACCTATCAATCTCTTATGAACTCAAAACATTCAGTCAACACTTCATTCAACTGAAACACATATTAATTTTAATCCTTGAGAGCCACGGAATTAGACGCTTTCCAATGAATATGTATTGTGTAGAGTCGGTTTTGTTAAATAATCTTTTGGTTTTGCCTCACAAATGTGGGTACCTGCGGTTCCTGAAAGTGCTTTTGTAGAAGCTTAGAATAATGTTCTTTTAAGATGGTGGCGTATATGCGTGGTGTTGTTGTAATATGTTTAATTTATTAATGAGCCTTGTTCAATGTATAAGCCTCATTAAGATTTTTGCGACTTACAAAAGTCATAGGTACTCGTATATTTCATATCACACGTTTTTAGCAAGTCGTCATGCCATAATGCTGCTTACTGCTCGTTCGCTCTAACTTTGCCGCTCGGCTCCATACTAAAGTCGAATTTTTAATTAGACGAAGTAAATTGACAGCAACTAATGTCACTTCTTCATACAAAGTTGCTTATTTTCTATGACGAAGTGAAATTAGCTACTGTCAATTTACTTCGTGTAATAAAAAAATCGGGTATACGCCTCTACGCCAACGGCAAAGTTAGAGCGAACGGGTAGTATGTTTATCTAAATATGAGAAAGAATTGGTGAAATTCTAGATGGTAAAATTATGTATAATTTTACCAGTATTTTATTTATTGGCGCATAGTTTTCTATATCTTCAACGAATTCGTTACATATATAGCTATCTTATTTAAAAAATGCCAAAAGTAGGTATCAAAGAACAATCTTAAATCTTTAACCACACTTAAAAGAGATAAATAAACCGAGCACTCGTTCTTTAGGGTTGATTTTTTTTGTCACCATTAATTTCAAAGTATGCATTTAATTACAGCAGAGACACCCTAAAACGCTGTACTTAAAGCCCAACAATAGATTTCAGCGCACCTACCTTTCTGCTTTACAAATAAAGCTCATATTCCTCTGCACTTTTGAGGTTAGTTTACAGTAGCTTCCAATTGATTTGGCTAGAAGCAATCTTTTTAGATTCTTTGAGAATATATTTCTTCTCCCTTCAAGTATTTGCATTTACTAGAGTGTATACAGAAGGGGAATTTGCTTGCATTTGCAAGAATTTGAATTAGATAGAGCATGGATTTTTATTTTCTACGTTTCTTATAACATAAGTACTTCAATTGACTTAATATGCATTTGCATATCTATAATTTGACTGGTCTTTAGTCGTTAGAGAATCTGAGTATGAAACATGGAGGTCATGGTCACTTTTTTTACGTGTGAAAAAAAGAAGGAAAAATTTGTGTAAACGCTCATGGATGCTATGCCGGACTCACGCTATCCCTTGCAACTGCTTACAGCTCTTATAATTTTTTAAAGAAATATTTATAGTCACTAATATTGTTCCATTTTCTAATGTTTTTGAGTACAAATGCGAATTGGCCGAACCGTACAAAACGCCATAAACTTGTACTGAAAATAAAACAACACCATCTATCTATATTCTGTATGCTAGACAATCGGATCTTGTTAGTAAAGCATAGCTCTTATTAAACTGGATACTACCACGCCCTGACCCGGTCTCGGCTCGGTGAACGGCCTTGCCCTTAGCGAGGTTCCGTAGGGAAAACAGACGTATGTATTATGCCTTTGAAGGTTGGTGAATTTCGTTGGGTTTATTTTCTGGATATGCTAAATTGTTAAAAAAATTACGTTCTGCTCAAACCGTTTCTCTCTATTATACAAATTATATTGAAGTTTGGATGAATGTTATTCAATCACGATATAACTGCTGAACGAATCTGGCTGAAATTTGGTTCAGAGATAGATTTATTATTGCAAAAAAGTTCTCTCCTACTCCTAGGCTCTCCCGTTTTTGAAGAAGCCTTTGATTCTTTTATTGAAGAGAAAATTCAAAATTTTTGTGCAGTTTCAAACCGACTTCTTCATATTAATATCCATTCTGCTTTTACAATTCTTCGGTACTGTCTTTTCGTCCCTAAATTAACACATGCCCTTCGTTCAGCACACTTATTTAAACATTCTGCCCTTTTGGAGAAAATGGACAAAATTATTCAAAACACACTTTGCCAAATTTTAAACGCAGATTTGAATGACCGAGCCTATCTCCAAGCGTCTTTGCCTATTCGTTTGGGCGGTCTCGGCGTTCGAAAAATTTCCGATGTGAGTTTACCAGCATTTTTGGCTTCAATACATGACACTGAAGAATTGACCAGGAAAATATTGTTTCCTACACTGGTTAATTCTGAAGTGTCAGGTAAGATTGAAGCCATTAATGCTTGGAAAATGGCTTGCCCAAATACTGATCTGCCCACCTACCCATGCTCTCAGAGACAGTGGGATAGGCCGCTCTGCAGCAGAGTTAGAATCAATTTACTGAACTCTTGCTCTAACGTTGCAGAACGTGCTCGCCTTCTGGCTGTGGGAGAATGGGAATCAGGTGTCTGGCTTCAGGCTCTTCCGTCGCCCAATATAGGTACTATGTTGGACGACACTACGTTCAGAATTGCCGCCTGCCTTCGTTTAGGTGCTCCTTGCGTGTCTCCACATCGTTGTCACTGTGGAGAAGCAGTCGACACGCTTGGGCACCACGGGCTTTCGTGCAGCAGGAGTGCAGGTCGTATGTCTCGTCATGCATACCTAAATGATATTATCCGCCGCGCTCTTGTCACCGCCGGCGTGCCAGCTATTCTTGAACCAAATGGTTTGGCGCGCGACGATGGCAGGAGACCGGATGGTATGTCATTGGTGCCATGGAAGATGGGAAGGCCTTTGGTGTGGGACGCAACTTGTGTCGACACCCTTGCCCCTTCTCATCTTCCAAGCACGGCGGGCTGCGCCTGTTCTGCTGCTGCATCTGCCGAGACACTCAAACGGCGCAAATATAATAATTTAATTGGTAATTATATATTTGAGCCGTTTGGTGTCGAGACACTAGGTTCGTGGGGCCCAAGTGCACGTGCGCTATATAAAGATATAGCAAAGCGTTTGGTCGATGCTTCTCGTGACCATAAGGCTGGCCTCTTTCTCGCTCAGAGAATAAGCATTGCCATCCAACGTGGCAATGCGGCCAGCCTTATGGGGACCTTGCCAGTCGATTGTGATGGGGAGGAATTCTTCGACACCTAGACGAGTGTTACAACAGTCTTGTGTATTTTTCCTTTCTGTTTATTCTTCTCCCATTTTCTGTAAATATTTAATTCCTAGTTATAATTCTAATATTTAATGATTGTATATATTTTTCCTGGAAACAAATTGTTTTTAAAGAGATGTTTATAATTACTGCTTAATTTCTAGTTAGTAAAATATTCATTATTATATAAAGTTGTACAAATATACATAAACCAAACCTACATAATCCAAAATGGAGTAACTTAGAAGTACATGCAATAAAAAAATCCATTCAATATTTGCATCGATTCTATAAAAGTAGTACCGTCAGCAAATTAAATAATCCAAATGTACCCGTAACTTAACTGACAGTTTAACTGAAACAAGCATCCCATACGGAGCGAGCCCTCGTGAATTAACATTTATTAATAAAATCATGTGAAATCGATAGCTCTCAGTAATTGACGTGACCAAATATTACCGACGTGACGTTTATGCGTGCATGCATGCAGATGAAGTTACTGTATGACATACAAATAACAATTTATATGAATTTATCGATGAACCAGTTATTGTAGCATAGTGTGAAAATTCTGACTTGATGGAAATTTTAATTTCTTTATATCCAGCTCCTTTTATACGTTTGGAAATCCTCATGGATACGGTGCCAGTCTCCTGTTGGATAAATCTACATAGTACCCTTCTATCTGATAACCACAGGGCTCCAGACACCTAACTATTTACCTACTTTGAGTGTCCGGGAGCTGGCAATAAACCCATTGACTCCCGCGATGCAGCAACCGGGATTATACAGAGGTTTCTGAAGAACATACCTATAACCAAATATGTCACGAAACGACAGAAAAAAAGGGTTAGAGTAGTTTATTTCTTTTTATTTTTTTCAATAAAATACACAACACTATATAATAATAATGCACAATAAGTCTTCAGCCATTCCACAGCAACAGCCTTCCCCACAGCGTGAACCGCTGCAAGGTCTTAAGGAAGCAACAGGTGACCACAGCGCGGGCCGCAGCAAGGACCACGGTGGCTATTAGTGCTTCAGAAAGCTTAGTAGCCAGTAACTTAGTATCATGTAAACGATTACAGCTTTACGCATCTTACGCGGTGGTCAGCTCTGACCGTGATTTTTAAATGAGGAATGCCTCAAGAATGCTATGGCCGGATTCCTTCCAGCTTAAAGCACACGGTGCCCTACAACCAACGGCTGTGAGTTCCAGATTATCCGTGCTTTTGCACCACTCATGCAGCAGACTGCTGCCTACCCGCTCGCGTTTCACTATTTCAAAGATAGACCGTTGAGTAACTTTCTACAATTAGTTTAAAATTCTGTAAACTAAGTTTAATGAGCTTTTGTACAGCATCGAGTTCTAATACGACTTTGCCCTTAGGATTACAAAGTTTAAAAAAGTTTCAACTAGAATGTTCTAAATCTTATTTACTATACGTTGTAACCTTTCAGTTCTATTTTGAAAGAATGTCGTTTCTGATGCACAATATTGATATTATTAAGTTAAAACAGTACGTATTTTACTGTTTTTATAGCTGCCTGCCATAATTCGAAATTCTTTGCTCTAACAAACGTTTTAATAATGTATTTGATTCCTAAAGTATAAACATATTTGAATCAGAAATAACACTGTGGCGAAATTTGATTGAATTATTTGTACATCAAGTCCTCGCTGGAATGAAAATGGAAAAGTGCGAATGTCTAATTAACCTCTAAGGTCAAGACGTGATTTAATATTAAATTTGTGCGACAATCAAGTCAGCGTATGGCAGTTCGCAGCTAGACGTAGGACTCTCCCAGCGTACGCCGCAATACTAGGTACTGCGCCTTCTGCATTCAGTCCCTCCCTGCAACATTTTCCAGGTCGTTGGTTTTCTTAAAATGTTTGAACTACATGCAAAAATATCTGTTTATGTCTGCATTGTCGTACGACTCGTATACATTAACCTTCATTAGCCAGTAAAATTTTGTAGCGAAATAAAAACATTTCGAAACAAAACACACATCATTAAAAGTTTCTATTGAAGTTGCACTGTATTTTTTTTTACTTTAACCGGCAGCTTTATACAAACAGTGACTCTTGACAAAATCGCACTAGTAATAACCCTCGAATGCATTATCATGATATTCATGGGGTCTTTAATCCAAAAAGAAATCCAACAGAATCCCAAATCGTGGGTCTCTTGAACTACTTCAAAGTTAAATAACCCCCGGTATAAGGTTGACGAGTATAGCTCAAGGCGACGTCTCATTTTATACTTTAATGTTACAGGAATAAGTAACATTTTTCATCGAAGTTTTTCCAATTGAAGAAACAAATGCTCAGACGTGCAATTTCGACTGTATTTCCGGTTACATGGGTTACATTTTAAGTTAACAAATATTTAAATTTATTCATTGTTGCGACTATTTAAGATTGAATCTTTGGTCTTTGTGTTAAAGTTTATATTATTTTGCATGCTGGCTGTACTGGTTAGGGGTGGTATTCGCCGCGATTTTTCACCGTGGAGTTGAATGACGTCTGTATATTCTGCTAGTTAAGTGACAGATGTGTTAGGGCTGCAAACTATTTATTGTGCGATTACAGTTGGTTGCCAAATGGGAACTCTGCTAGTGACAGTTCGGAATTGTACCGAGATCATTCTTGTAACAGATTATCATACAATCCTGTATCTGTTTTGAGTTCGGGGTGGCTTTATTGCACTTTTATTTGAACATTGACGGACCGAAAAGCAATTTATTTTTATTGTTCCCATCAGATATAAAATTCAATCAATTTATGACATACGTAAACATGAAAAGTATGTGACATTTCTATTGGACCGTAAAGTTTTTTTGCATGGAATCATGTAATTACAAAACGGTAAATAAATAATTGAATTGTTTAGCTAGAAACACTACTTTAAATACTGTCGGTATCTTTAAAAATTATTTGTTCTTTTTTTTTCTTTTTCTTTCTAAATTTCTCCAGTATTTTATTATAGTTGTCAAAAAAGCAAGAATAATTTTTATGCAGCTAGTACTTTGGCTAGGGTTGCCATTAATAATTTACAAGTGCCTTTGAAGTGATAGTTAATGGTGTTTACAAACGCAAAAAGAGTTTAATAGCACATGCGATTAAATATTGAATTGTTGATAGTATTTGCCCATAAGCGATTATTGTATTTGAACAGAACTAGGAACTTATGTTTGCTTTTTTTTGCAGGTACACGAATCGAATTTATTGAAGCGATAGAGTTTTGCTCCTGTGGAAAAATAAAGGGTATGGATAGATTTATTGGAAAGATTCTTTTATTTGAACGTAGCCATGAATTTATATCTCCCAGGTTCTTGAGAATAAAAGGTTGTTGGAAAATATAGAGATAGTATCGGACATTTAAAACTATTACAATGTTTTTTTCATAGAGTAACTTGTAATAGGTACCTAAGACAATTTTTTTTTGCCTGTAGAGATCTGAGCACCCCGGGTTAGTCCTCGGAAAGATGTCCCAGATTTCCCGGCTAACTTAGCTTCCACCGTGGTCTGGTTCTAAGGGTTCAGGTCTGAAACTTTGAAAAGAGGAGATAGGAGTCTAAAGAGAGAAAGAAAGAGAACAGAGAGTGAATATAGTATAGTACATCGAGAATTATCACGCCATGTTTAAATTTGGCTGTAGTTTAACAAATCCACTATTAATTCTGAATCGAGTAGCCTGGAAGTTTTTCATTATTTTAAATGATACTTTATGCGCTTGTTTTTTATTGACGGTGTAGATAAAGATCTAAGTAGGTATATGAAAATAGAATTATTTTCTATTACAGTCCGTAGTATCTCAACAAAATAAATCTACATACTGTTATAAATTCTCGAGAAAGCTCAACCGGGAGCCGTAACGTTTGGTTTACAACGAAAGCCTTTCTAGACTGAAATCTAGCCAACCTAGCACCGACCTAGGTTGAGGTTAGGTCTATAAATATTTACAGATAAGATAATCGCATACAATTGCTAGATAGCCAGGCTTTTAGCTAGAAAAGTAGTGTTCGATTCCGTGCTATCTACATCACGCCTTCTATTTTGAATGGGGTAGGTATAAATAAATTAGATATCTGTGTCTAAATATAGTAGTGATGATAATCTATGTAGTCAAGAAGCTATGTGAGCATGCATTATGTATAGTATGTCACTACCGTTGTTGAAGTCTTGGGTTTGAATCCCGGGTCGAAATATTTATGCAATCCACTAAAGTTGGTTACGGAGTTAGTTTTCTATGCAAGAGAAATCACTGAAGATGACAGTTACTCAGAGAAATTCCTTAATTCCTCCTCCTCTTTAGGACTGATTAAACGACTGCTGCGCTGTGGTCCTGGGTTCGATTCCCAGATCGGTCTAAATATTTGTAGATCCACATATTAGGTATAAGTTTGTTGGAGTTTGGTTATTTTCTATGCAAAAGACACAACTGAAGATGCTAACTGCTCCAAGAACCTCTAATGCTACTTAATATCAGAGCTATAAATTCTTAACTTTCTCTCAACGTAAGGATATTAGTAATTCTCATATGAATATTCGAGAAACTTGTACTGAAATACCAAGAAAGGGGGATTTTCACGGAGTTAATGGATGAAGTCGATAAGTTTTTAGTGTAATTTTGAATATCTATATTCTAATTATTTTGACTCTCATAACAAAATGAACGAAAGAAGCTATTGTCGTTTTCTGTCATCTCCAATGCTTATTCCCGCTCAGAGAGAGAGAGAGAAAAAGATTTTTTATTCCCTCATGAATTATCATCGCTTGGCATGCAGTCTAAGTAACTTTTTTCGTCCTTGAGTATCCTTCAGAGGGCTTACCCGGGGCTCTTAACCGTAGGCTGTTAGCAGGACACGAGAGGTTTTTTAGTCGGTAAGAGTCCGGCATAACATCGATGGGGATTTTCCCTGACGTAAAACAAAAAAATGTAAGATTTTTCAAAAATCACTAAAGGTTGATCAGAATATCTAAACAGTTTTGAACGAACTTAGTAACGTTACGTAGGCACGTTAACGTTTTTCTGTTAATTATTCCATGCCTCTTATGAGAAAGTGGAACGCTTATAAGATCACTTTTGGTCAGTCGATACGCTTTATGCTTGTGTACAACCTTAGTGGTTTAAAGAATATTTGATGTCGCAGCCAAGCATTCGACTGTAGCGTCGAATATCTGTCCACATATTTGTATTTGTATACACGTGACATACAGTGTATATACCTACTTATCTGCATTGGTCTGTCTGTTCAAAGTTTGCGATTTACAAACATGATGTATATAAGTAGCGCGCGCTATATTGGTTCAGCTTATCTATTGTAATAATGGCGATATCTCTTTTTGCTTTCTTATAAGTACGGTAGTGCCGGTTTCATCGAAAAAGCTTACTTTCAAAGACTTTTTAAGGAACCGTTTCCAATTTTACAGAAGTGTTAAATAATAATCTTACTAATATTATTTTGTGAGTGTGGATGTGTCTTTCACGCTGGAACGGCTAAACGGATCTTGCTGAAATATGGTACAGGGATACATTATAGTCTGGAATAACACATAGGCTACTTTTTATCCCGGGAATAAGTTTCTACGGGAAGCGGGAACGGAAACAAATTTTACGCGGGCGAAGCTGCGGGCATCAGCTAGTACATAATATATTGTAGGAATCAAACATAGCTAACATTCAATCATAGGTCATGACTTTATACAGGCTGATTTTATACCCGAGAGCTAGGTGTGGCTGGGCACCGTGTTTTAGTCGGTAGGGGTCCGGCATAGCATCCATGAGGATTTCCACATGCAAAAAGAGAAAAATACATAGTACTTTGAGTGATTCTTTATTGTGTGTGTGTCTGTGTCAGTGTGCTAATAAACTGATCTATCTACACACAATACATCCATATGTATTAGTTTACTAACAGCTCATTTGTGTTTCATGCAAACACGCTAGCTTGCTTTGACCGCTCGTACTTATTTATGAACATATTCATGATCAAATATTTGATCAAAAACGTGGGAGTGGGACTTTTTTGATAACAATCAAATCGTCACTAACTTATGCGGCCAAGCTAATGAAACATGGACTATTTCCTACAACTTAATATCAATTTCCATGTTAAGACTCTAATGATATGATAAAATTACCCTAAATAAACAAAGAAGTATAAAACCTGGAACGACCTGCCCGCACACGTGTTTCTCTCATCTTACAATCCCGGGTTCTTCAAGAGGAGCGTGAAGAGGCACATCACAGGACCACCAACTTGAGGACCACTGTCAAAAGTCTTACGGACTTAGAGTGCGCTAGTTGCGCCATGACTTTCCATCAGGCTGGCGACGTCAATTTGGCTAGCTTAATGTAAAAAAAACGATTCCCCTCTCCTTCTACTTATTACTAAGATAAAATTCACAATCCATTAATCAACAAAACAGAAACAAAATATCCATTACATTTTACCCAAATAATACCTTATTTAATCAATCATAATTGAGTCGGAATTAATTTTGACCTAAATTATAAACAAGATCAGATCAAAAGTTGGAAGTGAGATCAATCAAAATTTAAAACAAATTAAATTAGGCACCAAACTCGCATAAAGTTCACCTTGGTGTCCCAACTTTTTCCAATAATAACCCGTAGGTAATTAACTACGAGTTTAAAATTTAACTTCCCACTTTAACTTAGTTTTGGACACCCTTAATTACTTATATCAACTAAATGAATTAAGGGTTATCACCCACTGCATTGTTTCATATCTATAACTAACTAGAGGTCGTCATGCGATTTCACCCGCGTAGCTCCCATTCCCGTGGGAATACGGGAATAAAATATAGCCTATGTTCACCGGGAAGAGTGTAGCTTCCCAACAGTGAAAGAATTTTTCAAATCGGTCTAGTAGTTTCGGAGCCAAATAAACAAATATATTCTTTATATCCATATTATAAAGAGGAAAGTTTGATACCTTTCCTCATATTAATATGAATATAGAGGCTGACCTTGTAATTTCTGATGTGTTTTCAACTAGAGTGTAATCTATTTACAAATAGAATCAAAAAAAAAACCCTGAGTGAGCTAGCAACTCTTCAGCAGGTTGTGTACATACATTTTAGAAAGACCCTTATTTTATGTGTGAAATGAAAGCCCCCAGAAGTCTCATATCGTACTTAAACCGTAACTCCACGGAAACAATACTGACAGACATTAAGATTTCTTAACCGAAAAAAAGCTGAATAAAAGCAAAAATATTTTTGCCAGAAATTCAACGATAATCCATAGAATAAGTTAATAAAAAAATAGTTTTTTACTGAGATCTAAAAACTGTATTTATTGAACATATTGAATTGAAAGCCCTTAATCAAATATTTTTAATGACATGTTATTATCACGCTACCTACAATATTATACACAGACACCGTGATTGTTTTATAAATACAGTACACCAATAAAAATTTTTCAGTACTTAATGATTAAGTTACAGAAACAAAGTAACTAAAAATTAAACTTATAATCTATATTATTCCTTACTTTTTTTCTTATTTCTTTTGTTCCAAATTAGACTAAATTGTAGTGTAAATAAATAAACATTAAAGGAATTTCTATCCAGAATATACCTACTAGTTAATTTAAGTATAGCTCGTCAATCTTGTCATAGATATAACATAGCGTTGTATTTGATATCAATGGCCCTTAATTAATAAATCGATAACTTACCGTGTAAATAACACTGTGAACTTTGAAGGTAAACTAGTTGACCCGGGTAAATTGTTAAAGTCACATGAGAGAGAGGTTTCTCTTTATAAATCTCTCTCTGTTTTAGTTTCTTATTTGGATAATGATAATTTGCAAAGTCATAGCAATATGATTTTGCAGTTAATTAATAAAAAAGATTGATAAAATTCATTCTACCTTATCAAAACTTTAGTAAAAATTCTTGAAATCTATTTAATAGTTCGGGAGTTCATCATGAGCGACAGCGTGACACGATAATTAATGTAATAAATAAATAATTATTATGCGAACAAACAGCAGCCGGTCTAGTGAATAACAGCCCGAAAGTGTTTTAAGAATTCTATCTTGTACAACAAATTTAATTACTTGGGTTTAATATTCAAAATGAAATTCATCTCATCATCTATCAGTAAACAGAAAACAGTTTTCTGCTTCGCCATATCGCCTCGAAGTCACGTCAGCTGCCTGTTTATTTTGATTGCCTGTTCGGGCAATAGAATTGAAGTACTTATTACATTTTAGATATATATGATTTTCACAGAAATTCGTTAACTAGGCTAAACTTTGATAAGTGTTTGATTTTGACTTTGGCAGAATCGTTAAATGATTGCCATTAAAAAAATACCAGCACTGGTATGATGCGCTTGTAGCTTCAACTTAGATCATCTAACCACAGGATGCGCCTTACTTAAGCATTGTTTTCTGCCATTGCACATGACCATTTGGTCTTTTGGCTTTATAAAAAGCCTGTACATCAGTACATCATTTTATATGATTAAACTAGTACATTTCATTGTAGTTGACTGTACAATAACAATTAACACACAACAGCCATTACGCGTTTGTCGATTAATACATTTTTAAATGCAATGAAATTTTATATGTCTTTGTGTTTCTCCCTTCACTTGTATGAAAACTGGCAGAATATTTTTGTATGCGGTGGTTCGCAAAGGCTAGTCCCGTGTTATATGGTCTAAGAGCTTCACCGACTCAGCTTTCTGTAAACGATCACTAAGTTAAACATCCTAAACTATTGATGATACTCAGATGGGTGGCCTCTAGGTGGCTATGTTTTAGAAGGCAATTGCTAAGTCAAGTTGAAGGCGGCTTGAAAATTTATCAACAGCAGGTCATAACCTTTGCCTGTCCATTTATACACGGCAATAAGCTTACTTATTACGTGCGACCAAAAAAAATACCACTAAAATAATGCAGTTTACCACCAAGTTTTTTGAATTACGATTAAGAAGAGGCAAACACCCACACACACACTCAAAATTATTTGGCCATCTGGTAATGAAGACTCTCACGCCCTACGTTTGCTTTGTCAATAAGCAAAGTCAATATTACATTTCCAAGAAACCAGAGATCGCGTATCCAAAATAGTACTATAATATTCATAATATTGTAGATAAACTGCACATCAGTTGTCTTTGCTACAATGGCAAAAGTAAGCACCTACTTCAATTTTTATACTATGTAAAATGTCATAGGTCAACCAAGTCCACTAATTATATTTTTTTCTCAATTTTTTTTATTAACTTGATTTAAAGCAAATCGGGTCGGAACTTGAACTCGTGACCTTTGTCATTTATTGTCGACCATTATAATTTATTTTCATTATTTGAAACCTACCAAGGACAGAAAGAAACTATCATGCCATACCCTTTCTGACAGAGGACGCTTTAAATATACGCTATTCCACCTTCATGTATTTCGATTCTACCCGCAAACGGAAAGGAGTAATAAATCAAATCGTAATATCAGAGTTTACAATACAATAACATTGTCCATTATACTTGTATATTTCGTTGTAGTCCTAATTTTCTTCTTTGACTCTTTCGTCTATGAATTCACCCTTGACCCCATCATTCGTTACTATTAGCCACACCACCACGATTGATGACAACCCTAACTTTATTACAATCACGATCTAATTTCAACCTTATTGCTTCATGCATAAGTCGTAATTTTAACTGTCTTATATTGGTGTATTGAACTTTTTAGTTTTGTATAACGGTGTACCCAACCTTATATAAATGCTAACAAAATGTCGGGTTCGCGTGATATACTCTACTTATCGTACATTTACTATTTTGCATACATTACCTCGCTATGCATATTCTGTTGTAGGTGAACCAATTTTATGTTTTTGCTAGCTGTACTAAAGGTAATCTCGCGGTTAAAGTTTGCAAGGATGTCACACATTATTTTTTGTAAGTTGATAAAAAACTAATAAGTTTGGGGAAGGAAATAATAGGTAATGGAAATAGGACGTGAGGCTGTTTGGCGCTGGTTAGAATACTCTTAAGTAAATGGTGTGAATTTTTTTTATGTCTGGAACATGTGTTAGGCATGTAAGTTTCTCTTTGGCGAAGCTTATTTATTAAATTTCTGTTTGAAAATTTACAAGTACTTATACAATACGTCTCGAATCCGGGAAAAGACACGGAACTTTTTGTAACTATTTTCATATTCTATAATTCAGTCTATAACATTAACTTATTTTTTTCAATACAAAAGCCTTGCACCTAAAACCTTTAATTTTTTGAATAAGCTATCCTAACTGTATTTAAGTAAGAATTTCGCAAAATTACGTACCTAAGGGGGTTTAACCATCAGGAGAAACAGCAAACTTTACAATATAACTGTGGCCATTGCATAACTACCAATCCAATATAATTATTCAACAAACCTACACATAAAACATAACCCTTCAAATCTTAATCAAGTTCGCCCAAAACTTATGAGTTTAGAACTCCGTTACCTGGCTCCCAGTAATCCGGGAATGCGCTTAAACCAGCGTGGCGCCTTCAAGGGTTCCACATTATCATAACTTTGATCCGGCTAAGCCCTTTAAGCCCTTATCCCTTGCCTTAAGCCTAGATCAACGGCCGATCCTCGACTACTTCCCTCTCGGGACCTAATTTCAATAATCGATCTTTTGGGTTACGGCCCTATCTTTTGTATAACCGTCTATCTTTCGTGGCATCCTGTATTGGAAAAGTTTAGTGAAATCCTGTCGTTTGAGAAATGTGTTTCAATAAATAAAACGGTATTTCTTTATGTTTTAAATGACTTTCGGGTCTATTTCTATTTTATATAACTACGCTTTTTAGATAACTATTATATAGGTATTAACGTTTATTCTGAACTGTATTTGGTCACTTTTCATCCTTACATATTGTGGAACAATTACTATTACGCGTCTTCCTATTTCCGATAACCTAAACCCTAAACCTAGCTAGATAGAGAGGTTCTAGAGAAAGGTTTATGCATATAAATTCTGTTCCCTTTTTATTAAGCAGGTGAGATGTGTCACAGACTTGTAGAGCACAGATAAAGGGTCCACCCAAGCTTAGGAAAAGGCTATAAATTAATAAATTATGTAAGCACACTTTAAGAAGACATTAAGCAACATTTCTCTCCTTAATTACAAATTATTATTAATTCACGCCTCAGTACTAAATCTTACTAAAAACAACATTTATTTGCGGTACTCTCTCATTTAGATTTATTGTAATTTCGCATTTAACTTATAAAACTGTTTTACATAACATTTTTCCCTCCAAATTCTTTATCCTGCGGTAAATCTTGAATTGAATTTTGTGCCGTTCGCGCCTCAAAATTCAAAATACCCTCAAGAAATCTTCATTGTTCGAAACTCAGTATCCGAATCTACTTATGGGCCCCCAGACGAGTCGAAGGCATCGAATGCAATCACTCCGGACCTCCTAGAGCCCCTCACTTTACTCAAGAGATGGGACATTAGCATTTTTATCGATAGCGAAATTGTGAAGCGATATTGACTGATGATTATTAATATTACGATTATATTTTCTGAGCGAAGGAGAATTTTCGTTACTTTTTATTTTACTACTTACTCTTTTGATATTGGAAATATATTGAGATCAATCCTGTTTCGTTTTCGCATTGGAATTTCAAATTGTTGTATTTTTAGTTGAGTAATTGAAATTACTTATGTAGCGTATTTTAATAATACTTTACGTTACATTATCACTACTATATGAATTCTCTTTCACAAAAATAACATGCAGTCATGCCCACATTCCCTAGAATGTAGGCAGAAGTGAATCACACACCTACACTTTATCAGTAGCTTTAACGATCCCATGTATGTAATAATAGTAACAAGCAAGCCTGTATATTGCTATTCTGTAATCCGAACCAAAATTACAATATTACATATCTATACTAATATTAAAAAGAGGAAAGATTTGATTGTTTGCTTGCATTGAATAACCTCCGAAATTACGACCCGATTTAAGAATTTCTTTCACTGTTGGGAAGCTATATTTTATTCCACTATTCCCACGGGAACGGGATCAATGCGGGTGAAACTCTGCCGTCCGATATCACAACAATAATAGTGCTTTAATTAAAGAGCTGCTTTATTTAAGCCCGTTTTACCTCAATTGATCACTAGGGACGTTCTAAAACTATCGATGTCCGTCAAACGGACCGGTAGTAGCCTTGGGTGTATATGCGCAGCCGGTGTGGTGAATTTCCATACGTACACAGAGCCAAATCCAACCGGAGTTATTGGCCATCCCGCGGGACTTCAATACATATTCGACTATTTTTATTTACTTGAAAGGAAAAGCTTTCGCGCGTTGACTGCCGTCTAACGTCTCACGGATGTAAAACGAGTACGGAATACCGAATATGTTATTCTTCGTCACATCTCTAGTCGTTCCTTTTTTGAAAATTTTAAATTTTATGAATGCAGCAGACAGATAAAATAAAGCAACCAACATTATATTTTAAAGATAGAAGCGGAACGTTCGATATTTAAATTTCATGAAACGTCTAACCAGATGGTATGTATTCTGAAAAAGTTAGGTATGTATTTAATTCAATATAAAACTTGTATGTTATTTAATTATTATAAAAATAGTCACATAAAACATAACTTAAACCAGACATAATTACTATTTTAAAAACGTTTAATAAATCATTATTTCATTTATAACCTCTTACAGAGTTAAATTAATTTCATTGTGTTGTTAAAATATGTCACCAACATGTTATAAAATATTCGGTGAAAAGTTAATGACATAGAGCATTGTTATAATGTTATAATGCAATGCAATGTTATAATTTTATCATAATACTAGCTGTGCCACTCGGCTTCGCGCAAAAACAGAACGAGGAAGTACTAAAAAAACTAACCCATTCAACTAATATATTTTTTTAACGATTTTTCGTCCCTACCTAGAACCCTCCGTTCGCAAGTCTGACTCACACTTGGCCGGTTTTTACTCAAGCCTCTAGATTTTATTTTTAAAAAAATCATTATATCTACAATTCTAACATGGCGCGGCCAATGAGTCTCTCTTTATGTACGTATGCTAATGAGTGACAGCTCGGCGCGAATGGAATTGTCGTGTAAGAGTTGTCATTACGTTATTTGAGGTTAGGAGACGGGAGAATGCTATTTTTGCATTTGAATTTAGAATGTATTTACGCGGGATTTTATGACGCATTTTATTCTTATATGTTTTACTTTTAATTTATTCGGTTTTGACCAAGATCAAAACGATGAAAACGATTTTCATCGTTTTGATGACTTGGCGACATGTATGTGGTTCAGTCTCTGGGTCTTCCTAACTTGAGTCATTGCAAGTGGCGCAAGGAGGCGTATAGTGAGAAATTCAGGAGTAACGATCTCAGCTCCAATAGGTGATCGTAGAAAGTGAAAATAGTGACATAGCACGAAAGAAATAATGTTTACTGCCTCCACTACCGTCAGACCCTGGCCATATAATTTCCTTGAAGTTTTAAGTTAAGTTTTATTCGTTCATGTTTAATAAGCGCGTCTTACTATTAGCTCAAGTAGTAAGAAGCTTTGAAAAGTTCATTAGGTGTTCTAAATTTAAAAATAACACTGGTTTTATATTCAGCCAGCCTTTCTAACGTTTTAATTTGACTTAGTGAGGGGACACCTAAGAATTAACAAAACTCGAAATCGATAAAATTTAATACCAACAAACTTCCTGTGTATACTTGTACTTAATCGCCCATTCCGGAAAGCGAGGAACAACTTATGAAAACGGTTTCATAATTGAAAAGTTTACTTTTTGAAGTTGAAAGCCATAAAACACACGTTCACAAGAAACGGGGAACGTACGTTAAGTTTATTTACAAAAAGCTCTTGGTAAAACGTTTCCAAGAATTAATTAATGGCGTCTACAGATTTTCTTCCTTCAAAACATGGATTCTTCTGCAAAAATGTTTTTTTTTTCAACAAAAAATGAAAATAATGTATGTAGTAATGTTTGTACTCGGATTTATGTATTTTATTCTTTTATTTTTAACGTTTAAACGTGTTTTAGTTTAATAAATTTACTATGAAAAGTGTAAACGGGTTTGGTAGACTTGCCTTAGTTTACTTTTCAATAAAAACTCAGTAGAATTTTCAACGTTTGATGAAAGCTTCAAAATTCAGATGCATCAATGCGCTAAGCTTTTGGAATGCTTACGACTACGATCAAAATGTCATAGAAACAGTCTTTACTGGCATGATTGGCGTTTAGAGTACAGAAGAAAGAAATCTGTTACATTTTTCTGGAAAGGCAGGTGCTGAATACTAGAGGTAAGTATATAGGCTGAACGACATTCGGTAACTTGCCGCTAGAATTTCTGTCATTAACAATGCGTATAAAGTAAATACTCATAGGGATAAGTAAAATACGAATGAACTACTAGCAACTAGTATCATGAAGCACAACACTAATACGCCACTGATTACGTATAGAACACAATTCAAAAACGCGGGAATTATGTTTGCATTTTAAACGTCTATTTAAAAGTAGAACGCAAAATGTTTTCATTCAAAAATAACGGCCAAAGTTTTATTTTTCGCCTAAAATTTCCCGAAGACGCTCGAGGGCATGGCAAATCGTTTATTTCACGTTTTTTTTATATAAAGCAACGGTTGCTTACAATAAACGTGAGGCGTTAACAGAAAATTTATAGCCCAACGCCCGTCCTTAAAGGTGATATTCGCTTGAAAACGTAAAAGGTTTCGTTGGTACTTACGGTTCTAATTTACAATGTGTTTCGAGACATTTTATCCCTTATTTGACTTGCTTTGTGAGTTGTGATGTGTGAAGATTGCTATTTATATTCTTGTATTTGATTCTAATTACGGATATATGGAAGGGATAAAATATTTATCAAACGGGGAATAAAACAAAGATGAGTTTATTTGTTCTTTTTGGCTTGCTTCTGAGCGCGATGAATTACTTTTTTGAGGCCAAAAACATTGCTTTTTTTGAATGGGGGGGGGGGGGGGGGTTTGTTTAGTGGTTTCTTCGCCATGACCTCGTCCAGTAGTCGGTAGGTGCACCACTTGCAGGTCAGACTGGCTCAGACCCCGAAGATCTAGGTTTTGATCTCGGGTCTAACATTAAAATAGATTTTAAGCATGAATTCATGAATCATGCTCGGTTTCCACAAACGCCTACAGTATGGGGTTCTTCAAAAGAGGTCTTAGAAGGTGTTCACAGGGCGCGAGTGTAGCGCCTCTGGTGTTTCGGACGTTTACATGTCACACCAGCACATCAGCCCGTGAGGTTGTCTGCCACGTTAGTGAAAAAAATCAGATATTTTTTTTTCTATTTACGTTTTTTTATACCACTAAGGTGGCAGAAAAGCATACGGCCTGTTGTGAATCAAAGACAAGTTACGTCAAAGACTAATTTTTATTTCTTTTTATATGTACGTCATCTTTCCCCTTTTTTTATAAACAAAACCCTAATACGGTGTACTTCAACTCCCTACGGCTGAGATCCTCGCTAAGCCCTCGGACATTTGCCTTAGGATGAATCAAACTACCAATCAGAAATAAAACATTATTTTGAAATTAACATAACAAAACAATCTGATTTGCCTAATCTACCAAGTTATTTACAGTAGCACTGCAAGTGGGAAATGGGAAAAGCTATTTCACTAAATCGCGATATCGAAAAGCAAACCGAAACTTCCACAATTGAAATATACTCTTAACTCTTCTTTTTCTTTCAAACTCAATATATCTGTCTCGCTTTGTTATCGAATGGTAATGTATGCGCATCTTCATTCCACTAGCATTTATTCTCTTTTAGGGTTCCTTACCAAAAGGATAAAAACGGTACTCTATTAGGTACTGTCCGTGTCTGTCTGACTGTACGTTTGTCTTCAGGCTGTATCGCAGAAACTGTTATAGTTAGATTGTTGAAATTTTCAGATTATTTAGGTAGGTATTTCTGTTGCCGCTATAACAAAAAATCTTACTTATTTTAATATTATAAATGTGAAAGTTTGTAAAGATGTTTAGATATTTGGATGTTTGTTACTCAATCACGCTCTAACGGCTAAACGGATCGAGCTAAAATTTGGTACAAGGATAGATCAGTCTGGAATAGCACATAGGCTTGTCATCCCGGGAATATGTTCCCACCGGTAGTTGGAACGAGTAGCCGCGCGCATCATCTAGTTCTTACTAAAAACAGAAAAAAATGTTTTTTATTATGAAGTCAGCATGTTTTTCATCGTTTTTGGTACGTAATCCATCGTGCATGAATCCGACTCGCACTTGGCCGGTTTTATTTATTACTAAACTCGCAGGTAACACTGCATCTAATGTCTGGAATTTGTACTATTGTAATTTCGCATTCCCCGTTCGCTAAACGAATGTTATTCCTTTGTTTTGTTAATTAGAGTGAGATATGGTGTTTCAGTTGCTAGTTTTAAATGGCTGTAAATTTTACTATTTGCTAATCTAAAATGGCGGATCAAAAGGTGTTTAGTAGACTTATTAAATTTTACTGAGGGAGGCTGTCTAGGCACAGGCAATCTAGGAACAACCCGCATGAATCTAATGGTTTTGATAGTGCAGCTCGTATCTCCTCTAGCTCAGTTATGTTGAGCATCATACGCTAAGATTACTGCTGAGAGGGTTCACCGTTTGTAGCATTCCAATTACAAGTGTATGGCTGTGAGTTTTGGAAAGTCGTTAGTCGCGGCTCTCAGTAAAATCGTTGAGTATTAGAGTTTTGCGTAGTGTTGTGTACTAAAGACATGTTAAGCCAATATAATTTTTAGGCTTAATTACAACTTGAAAAGTTTCCCACTAGCCACTATCATGACGGTAATAAGATTACCACCTACGTAAGATGAAATATAACTGTTCAAATGTGGGCGTACAATCTGCTTCTGCTTACCTCTTAGGATAAAAAGCACTGTGCAAACGATAGTACAAGTGCTTATATTACTACCTATTTATTCTAACCAATAAATTCTAAAACAAAAAAGCATACCCGTTTCCACAATTGAACTAGCTTGAAAGCGAAAACAAGGTAGTATTTTTAAGTACTATCCTATCGCGGTAAGGTCCCGGTCGACTCCCATACTACGCCTCTATACCAGCCTCTACGCCAGCGCAAACTTAGAGCGAACGGGCTATAGGTAAGTCATGTTTGAGATTTTCTCTTAACGTCGTACCGGAGCGATAGGTTGCATTGATTTTATTACTGCTTCTTTCATGACCAACGCAAACATTGCCTGTTCAAGCGTCATCGATATCATCGATACCTAGTACCTACATTTAGAGATTACGCGCATCACTAGTTTTTAGTTAAGTGTTTAAGTTTTATTTTCTGAAAGTACAAATCCCTTTCAATTTAAACATTGCCTTTAAACTGGTCAAGTGTGAGTCGGCCTCACGCGCGGAGGGTTCTGTAACAGAAAACGGCGTAAAAATTATGTTCGTTGTATGGTCATTTACTCGCTTAATTTTTTCTCTGGTATTGTTGTTATAGCGGTAATGGAAATCTTCATTATCAAGCTGTGATAATTTCAGCTGTCTAGCTAACACGGTTTCCGAGATACAGCCTAGAGACAGACAGACGGACATTGAAGTCTCTGAAATAAAATCTCGATTTTACCTGTTGAATACGAAACCCTAAAAAGAAGCGGACCGCTTACAAGAACTAAAATTGCTTTATTTCAAGCAATTTTGTCGATGATGACGTCACGACCGCATCAAATCTAACAGTGCGCTGCAATATACGAGATAGAGTGAACAAAAAATATCGCATGCAGCGGTCGCATGCACTCACACAGTTACATAACCTGATAGAAGATTTATGTGCAAGCGATATTAGTCCTTAAGATATCTTGACTTTTGAATCTTACAATGCACAACTTCAATGTACTACACATAGAGCAACGCGAACTGTCTAAGAAGCGCGTGTTGCTCTGTGGTTCTACAACATCCTTCAATGAAACGGGGTCTTTAGACTATCCAGCTGAGACGCGGGATAGCACCCGAACCACCCCCTAGACGAGGCCGCAGTGGTAGCCGTAGGTCTGTTGGGAGTCCTGGGACATCCTTCCGAGCGCTTACACGGCGTTACATGAGGTTTTTTAGTCGGTAGGAGTCTGGCATAGCATCCATGATGGATTTACCCTTACGTTAAAAAAAAAAGACTATCCACCTGCCAAGGAATTTTGGAGACATGCTCCACAGGGGTTCGGCCAAGCACCTGGGGCCTGAGAAAGAAGACACTGTTCGGTTTTGACTTTACGAGTACGTTCAAAATTAGAGGATTTTCACTTTTTGTACAAGGATTTTGGTATCTCACCTCATCTGGGTTGACGAGATTACAGAGCAGACTTTCTTATTAGAGCTCAAAATCGAATAGCAGTATCTGTCAAAGAATTCAAAATCAATCTCCCAGCAAAGGTTAGTAGAACTAACAGGGCTTCAAGATTAACCTAATAATGGCCTTGATAATGCTGAATCAAGAGAATTCTCAAACAATAAGTTTCAGATCAAGCAGCAAATCTGATGACGATGCAAATACCTCCGACCAAGTAATAGTTCCGACGGGCCCATCCATACATTAGTTTTGAAGACGTTATAGTAAGCGCATGCGCCTTCTCGGTCGTAGTCTGTGTTATTGTTCCAAAGGTGAAACACGTGTGGCAAGATAAGATTTTACGCAAGATGCTTTCCTGTGCGTTCCCGAAGTGTAAAAAATGCTACCCTAAATTCGAAAAAAGAATGCATGTGTGTATGTTGTGTCGTTGCGTGCTGCAATATCTTGGTTTTTCTTTTTTTTTATTATGTAAATTCCCTTTTTTTTTATACCACTAAGGTGGCAGACAAGCCTACGGCCCACCAGAAGGACTGGTGGTCACCGCAGCCTATGAACGTTTGCAACACCAGAGGCGCCACACTCGCGCTGCCGACCCTATAACCCTTACAACCATTTTAATAGGCTAGCCGCTAGCCTAATACAATGGTAGCAGAACTTATTTACATCTTTAGTTATGTCACAAATTCATATATTATTGTGTGTGAACTAGTCACTTTTTGAGTTCGTAATGTATGACGTGGGCCCGTCTATATTATTACTTGGTCTAAGGCAAATACCTTACATTTCTGATAGCTCTGACACAAAATAAGCTTACGTTACCGAGGGATGTTCACTAAACGACTACAGTCTTGTACAATACCTTTTTATTTCTTCTTTCATACAAAAGAAATCATTTTGGTATTTTTTTTCTCGCAGCGTGTGCAAAATGTATCGTAATACCTCGCCCCCATTTATTGGTTTTGGTGAAATTTGTTAACGGAAAATGTTTAAGCTCATGGCTTGTTTGTTGTTTTATGGGTGTTTTGCAAATTGATAATAGGGTGTAGATAGGCATTGTTTTTTTAAGAGATATTTATTTTAGTTAAGAATTTGACAGCTAAAGGCAACTTCCATGAAGTCTGAATAAAGATATTGGAGGCTATGAGCTATTCTAAGTTGCCTGTCACCTGTTGCCTGGGAGAAATATGTTCAGTGTGTGGAGAGGAGTATACTTACAAGTGAATGGATGTGAATTGAACACCAAATATCGACTTAAGATGATACAATGTTTAAGTAAATCTGGGAGATAGATATACCATTTTCGGTACTGAGATTAGGTCATCTCAGCATCTCCTTTTCCAGAACTTTCCTTTTGAAGGTGTACCAAGAGCCTGGCCCTGATGAAGTACCGTGTGGTTTACACATCTTACCCTGTACCCTTAGCATTCGAAACTCCCTGAAACCCTAAGGGGGATTCCTACATGTAAAAAGGTGGTCCTACTGCTGAACAGCGTTTATTACAGACAATTTTTTCCTACAGCTTAATTTCAAGTACTAAGCCTATCTAGTAAATGTAACACCCTTTTAGCCCCTCTCTATAAAATAGATTGGAGAGGGGCTTATGGCGAGACTTGTGTCTGTAGTCTATGACTCTGTTGCATTATATTACGTGGATCATCTGTTCAAAGTTTGAAATAAAACAAAAATAACAACCTCAATCGGATTGAACTTTCACTTTACAATAAACGTTAGAGGGGCAGTCGGGTGAGACCGTCTCACGGCTCCTTGTTTGTATCAAGAAAATCATACCGTACTCGTCCATGATGGCAAATACAAAGCGTGTGTGTCATGTCATTCGTAAAATGCCAAATACGACTGTCCACTGCGAAACCTTTTTAAATAAAATTATGTATTAGGTCCCACATAATATCAAATTTCCCCCAAAATGCTTTCAAACCTTCGATCCTGAAGAAATGATAGCCTTTGATGTGCAGCTTTATACTCGTACATATTTAAATGAATGAAATATTTCGAGATCATCGTGTTGGTTTTATATTTTGCGATACGATACTTTAAATCTATACTAATATTATAAAGAGGAAAGATTTGTTTTTTTGTTTGTTTGTTTGTTTGTTTGTTTGTTTGTAACGAATAGGCTCCGGAACTACTGGTCCGATTTGAAAAATTCTTTCACTGTTGGGAAGCTACACTCTTTGCGAGTAACATAGGCTATATTTTATTCCCGTATTCCCACGGGAACGGGAACTACGCGGGTGAAACCGCGTGACGTCCGCTAGTGTAATATAATTTTACAGGTATTAAAATTTATTTCAATTGTAAAGCTTTTATCGAAGTTCTTCGTCGACTTTTTGATAATCGAACAATGAATAGAATAGAATAGAATAGAATAGAATAAAACTTTATTTGTACACCTCGTTAAAAACTATTTACAAAATTAAACATACACTATTGTACAAAGGGCGGTCTTATCGCTAAAAAGCAGTTTCTTCCAGACAACCTTAGGATGGACAGAAAAGATTTATGTTATAATAGATGGGTAGTTTAGGTGTAGAGATTATGCATATTTATACAGACTACATACATACATACCTACACAACATATACATATATATACATACCCATATATATACAAATACACATATACACATACATACATACCTACACATATATAAGTACATATACCTAGACATACGTTTATAAAAATAATATATACGTATAACAAATAACAATTTCAGTGTGAAGACCTTAAATATTTGATATGATTTAGAGTATTAACTACCGTGTCAGATAATGTTGCTTTACCATTCGCTTGAAGACATCCAGAGACTGAGCACGTCTAATCGGTGTAGGTAATGCATTCCATAACCGCACTGCCTGTATGGTGAATGATTTGTCATAAAAACTGGTCGAGTGGGTAGGTACTGCAAGTTCCAAAGATTCCGACGACCTCAAGGATCTTGAATGTGTGTCATTAAGGAACATAAATCGTTCTTTAAGATAAGTCGGGGAACGTGGATCAAACAGTATACTGTAAAGCATAGAAAGAATATGAGTATTCCGACGAAGGCGAATTCGGAGCCACTCGAGCATGTTGCGATATTCAGTAATATGATCATATTTGCGTAAGCCAAATATGAATCTTATGCAGAAGTTTTGTAGGCGCTCAAGCTTATCAAGTTGCTCTTCAGTAACGTCGAGATAGCTGATATCTGCATAATCAAGCATAGGAAGTAGGAAAGATTGAGCTAGTGCAATTTTAGTGGCCTTTGGCAGAAAATTACTTAGTCGGCGCAAGGATCCTGCAGAAGCAAACAGCTTCCGGCTGACTTCCTGCAGTTGAGGACGCCAAGATAGCGTGCCATCAATCAAAATGAATACATATATGTTACAATTTTATGTTTTATTTTGTTATTTGTCCCTACCAAATGAACTTTCCAAATCGTTTATAAAATGAGTTCTACGGTAACAAACTTAAAAAAGATATACAACAGTTCCTTATCAATTTTTGGCTGCCTTGGAACCATAGCAACTATTTATACATTCGTTGCGATCTAATTTATTTAGATTTTCAAATAATTACCCGTGTCATCATATACCCATACATAGTTAAATAGATACTTGACTAAAGTTTGATCAATGCCTACTCAATGTACAGATACCATCTCTTCACACAAGAGCAAGACATACCTTTAATTAATTCAAGCAATCAAACATCAACGTGCCTTTTATCCTGGCTAAACGTTTTTGGTGATTAATTTTCGCGTACCTAACGATGTTTTACCTATGCTTTTTTTATTTCATTAATACAATTTATATCATACTAGCTGACCCCGCGCAACTTCGTTTGCATGATGATAAATGAAGAACCGCTTGACCGATTTTGTGCAAACTTCACATAAACCATCTACTAAATAGTCTGAACAAAGCCTAAACATTTGGTTTGGATAGGTGAGCCCGTTCTTGAGTTATAAAATTACAACGAAAAGTGGCATTGATTTTTATATATATAGATGTACAAGGGAACATCGATAAAAAAGGGGCAATAGGCAATAAGACTATGCATCAAAAAACTCTTCCACATCGCTGTCAACAACAACCGTGCCCAAAATGCTGGCGGCGTTGCCACGTTGTATGGCAATCAAACTATCTTCAAACTGTGTCGGGGTAAGGCTAAGCGCACATCAAAGACACGACTGTCTAAAGACTAAATCTTGCTTTACATCTAAAAGCCCCGATAGGTTCTATTTTCGGCGTAATCATCGCGATACTGGGACATGAGCTTGCACCATAAAATAGTTTTGACTGTAAGACATCTCCTTCGCAGTGTTCACATTTTTATAGATTTAGCAGTTTTAGTATGCTGTAGTCCGTCTTGATTGAGACAGTCTTGTCGCCAGTGTGTGCTAAGCCTAACACTCGAGTGTCGTGTCGTTGTCGTACCGGTCTATAAAAAGGTCTTAATATTCTGTACATCATACATTTTCATATAAACAGGTGAAGTTTTACGATGTAAGGAGATTTTCAGCTTCTTTATTTCGCGATTTTATTAAGTTTTCATGTCGTTTTATGTCAACCTACTCTTTCTATTGGCTGTTGTATTATTTATTTATGAGAATCCCTGTCCGTATCTTATTATAATTCGAAAGTTTGTGATTTGAGTATGCATGTGTGGTGTGGATGTTTGTTAAGTACTCTTATCACATCTAGTTAACCGTTGAACTGTCCGAGCAATGCATTCCGATAAACTCTTCAGCCTCCTTAAAATAGTAGCAAAGAGAATTAATAAATAAATAATAATAATAAATATTCACGGACATTTCACACAACGCTATCTGATCCCAAAGTAAGCTAGGAATAACCTGCTTGTGTTATGGGTATCAGACCACGGATATTAACACTTATATACTTTTAAATACATACTTATCATACATAGAAACACCCAGACTCTTGAGACAAACATTTATGGGTCACACAAATATTTGTCTCCGGTGGGAATCGAACCCACGACCTCCAGCGCCGCAGGCGGTATCACTACCAACTGCGCCACAGAGGCAGTCCTACCAAATAATCGTAAAAAATTAAGCTATATTTACTTACCGGTAGTAATGCATCAGTCATATCGCAACACTAAGCTCACTGGACTGTGAAGCACTTAATGTGTAAATGACTCTGCCTGTCTGTTTAACGTTTACTCTTGAAACACTGGACCGATTCTTGTGAAACTTGGTAATCGCTATTGAATAGAGCTTAGGAAACAACATAGGCTGCTTTTATCCAGAGAACTAAGTTTGTTATTAAGATAAATGAAAAAAAAAACTCCGTTACTTGACGAGTTCTTCTCGGTCTAAGAGCTTCGCGTGAACCACGCACGGATTTCAAGAAGGCAAGGAAAGAGGGCCAGACCCTGTTTGAACACGCGGGTCCGGGAAAACTTCGCTACCCAAGCGAACCCGCCCACATTTACTAGCTAATAAATAAAGTCGAAAATTGAATCCCTATCTTATCCCAAATTCTTCATGAAAATATAAAATGGTCAACGTAATAAAAATGGGGTGATCATACCAATTGACGGTCACTAAGTCGATTATATTTTCACAAATCCCATTGTCGTTAAAGTCCGCAAATGGCCAAAAGAGGTAAAGTAAACGGCACAATTGTTGTCAGAATGGCACCCAGGTGTTTCGTTGGCGTCACAGTATCCCATCGTACCCAATTTTACTGTATGTATTTACATGTAGGTATATGGGAATGACGTACATATTTTGTTATTTTGAGTCACATATGAATGTAGGAAATTACGTAAGTATAGGCGAAGTGTACCTTTGTAATATTTATTATTTAAAAACTTTATCCACATACCTACATATTAGTGCAAAGGTGGACTTAATACCGTAGACCTTTTCTTACAGTCAACCTTAGGGTGATGCAGAATAGGTACTTAAGTTAATTCTGACAGTGTAAAAAAATTGTTGCTGGGAAACCTTCGGCATGTTTTCGATGGTAACCCAGGGTGCTGGTGCTAGGTGGATAAGTTAAAATTATGTGATTTTAGACTTTTAGGCATAATATCCGTGGGTATTTCCACATTTCAAAAAAGACTAGCCTACCTGATTAAAACAGGTCATCGTAGCTTACGGACGTTTGCATTTTTTGCAATACCAGAGGTGCTATACTGAAACACCTGGCCCTAAAAGTTTCAGTAGTTTTAGAACAACAACGACGCAGTGGGATGCAGAAATATAAATTGTAGTTTTTACCCATTGCAGTTTAAAATATTTTGCGGGTTATTTGTAGGCAATGCTACGGTTGAAAATTGCATATAATTTTATTAGATTTACTGTTCTTTGTTTTGGGCTAGGTGTAAATTTCATATTTTATTACATTTCGTATCTGTCCTGTATTTCAAGCGTTGACCCTAAATTGTGAGATAATCTTTTATAACTAATTTGTAGTTTTCTTAGCAATTACTATACTGCGATTTATTCTTCATAGGCTATGAGGAATACGCATTAATTTTTTTTTAATTCATGATGTACAATGGACAGGTCTCTTACATAGTAACCGCAGCTGCCCTTGCAAACTGACCGAAACGTCAAGGAAAATAAATATACTCGTCATGATATTGAACATGATAGTTTAAGTTAAATAAATAAATGTTTCTATCTACTACAAAACTACTTATAAACTTAATAGAATAGAATAACATAGAATAGAAGAAACTTTATTGCACACCAATTTTAAAATGTCTTATACAGATATTAAATTTCATACATGTACAGAGGGCGGCCTTATCGCTAAAAAGCAATCTTTTCCAGGCAACCTTTGGATGGAAAAATACCGTCAAGAATCACGTGGTAAAAGAGGCAGTCATTGGTGTCAAATAAAAACTTACTAAGACTAACGTCTCAAGTCAATAAGGTATAGGTAGGTACCTACATAGGTACCAATAAATACATCCACTTAATACCCACTTTGAAGATTTACCTTATCGAATCTTGGACCTTTTCGAGCACTAAGAGCTGGTTTCAAGCCAACATTCGCCAAAGTGTTTCCTCAAAGAGACACCACATGAATAGCCACTTACGGTATGAAAATTTCACATCGCACTCAATACTTCAGCAGCAATTTAGTGGCAATGCTTCGTGAAATTGTAGTCAACGTGAAGTTACGATGCATTTGGGTGAGTTTCCTCCGTGGCTAAAAGGAAAAAAAAAGAAAGATATAGTATGCTTCACCACATGTAAAGAGCTCAGCGCACTGTCCTGCGCCTTCCATTCCCTGGTCCACCATTTCCAGGTCATCGGTCCAACTGACGGGTGGGCATCCTACACTTGACATATAAATAGGCTTGCGTATAAAATAACAATCAAAGGATGCTTTCCCCCTATGGTGTCTACTGCTGAAACTAGGTTTCCCCCAATGATTTTGGGAGGGTGATTGGCCTCGGGTTGAAACGAAGGTTTGTTTTGAGTTTTCCTTCTCTTCGTTATGACCTCGTCCGTTGGTGCACTTGCTGGTGAGGCTGGCTTGGGTCCCGAAGACCGGTGGAACCTCAGTACACCTATTGCTAGTTCAGTCCAAAAATTTGAAAAAACTGGGAGACAAAATTGTAAAAGAAACTTTGCTTTGCTTCATTGATTGATATAATTTAATCGAATGTCAAAGGATTTCCATCAAAATAATGATGTAAACTTGCATTTAGCGGTCAAAATTCACTAAATTTGACCAAACATAGCAACTGACCTAGATCCAAAACATCAGGGAAATATAATTTACGTTCATTAATTCAAATACTGCAGTGTAATACAGAATATTGTAAGAGTACCGCAACAGAACTCCATTTTGTTAGTAGCTCGAACTAGCTTCGATGGAAATGGGCTAGATTGGCTAGATTCTAGATGCTTATCGTACTTAGGGATATCGGAAACTATGGCACGGTAATGCTCTGGAATATCGAATGTTCTTCGACCAATATGACCATCTTATTGCGGCTGTATGCAAATGCATATAATAAGGATATGAGTTTATTCAGTAGAGAAATGGATAATACTTAACCTTTACGTAGTTAACTAGTTTAAAGATTGGTCATCGTCTATCTAATCTAATCTATCAATCTACCTGACTCCCCCGAGGAGAGTCTCGAAGTTACGGGGCGCCCCTAGTCGGGTCGACGCGACGTGAGTAATCTTCTCCGTATCCCTCGGCCCAGCTAGTATAGAGCGAGGAGGAACACCACGGAGTTTTGTGTGGTCCTACTCACTAAACCCCGCGGTGTTGCTCCGCGTTCCAATTTCGGGTCGGGAGTCCCACACACCGTCACCGCTACCTCCGCGGCTGGGATAACATGTCAAAAACAAAAATTCTATTTATCTACCTAAGCCTGGATCAGTTTCGATATTTAGCCGTTTCTCTGTCACCTTGACGATATAGAATATTAGTTGCCTAGTTTAATAATTAAGATACCTACCTACACGTGGCTACAAGTTCATTGCACTCCCTTCCTTATGTTAAAAAGGAAATTGACCGTAAAAGAATTTCTTTGCTACCATTTGAAAATCTTGATTAAAACCATAAAATTTAAATAAAACACCACCACCTTAACCCTCCAATGTGTAATGCAGGTGCATGTGATTGATTTCACGAAATTGGACCACCCTCGAGAAACTTAATAAAAAAGTCGTTGAAATCGGAGTTAAAGATAAGAAATTTCGTTGGAATGTCGATACAAATATTCTAACGATTTTAAAGTTTATTTGAAATCTTCATAGTTTTTAATTAGATTACTACGATCGGCCTATTCTTTCATATTCATTGAGTAAGTTTTTCATACTATTGAAGTGGAAGACAAGCATACAGACCACTCAGTCGAAAGTTGTTACTGTAACCTAAAGCTTTTTTTTTGGTATATCAGATAAACATAGCACTGATCCTAATGTCTTGTAAAAACCAGAGATAGGGAGTGGCTACCCCTGACGAAAATATTTGAAACAATCGTGATTTAACGACTAGTAATGTAACTGTATGTTAATTGTAACCGGGACCAACGGTTTAACATGTCATGGAATCTTTTCTATCTATACTAATATTATAAAGAGGAAAGATTTGATTGTCTGTTTGCATCAAATAGGCTCCGAAACTACTGGACCGATTAGAAAAATTATTTCACTGTTAGGAAGCTAAACTCTTCGCGGTGAACATAGGCTATATTCTATTCCCGTATTCCCATGGAAACGGAAGCTACGCGGGTGAAACCGCGTGACATCCGCTAGTCTGTAATAATTTCGAACACACTGATCTTAACAAAATATTGCTTTAACGTTTTGTAAATAAATATTGTATTTGTATAATGTTCTGCAACAAAAATTACTGAACCAATAAAAATGAAGCACACTAATTTAGGATAGATTAAACCTCTTATCTTTAGCTACTACACATAAATGCAAAAAAATCTCTTCCAGAGCATTAAGTGAAAAACATTCTTTAATGCATGCTACTTGTTCTGTGTTCTGAACAGGGTGGGTCCTGCCGACCTGTTTAAGGCAATGAAATTTTAACCCTGCCGGCGCGAGTAGTCAGGTTAGTGCGTGGTCCACGGTACGAACTTACTTTTTAAATGTGTAACTTACAATTATAATTTTATGTGAACAGAAATATCTCATGAATCTGTATTTTTGAAAGTCATCATTCTATTGAGGTAGATTGGTTATTTTTTAACGTGATAACGTCTTATACATCAATGAACGCCGGCACCACGCGCGCAAAAGTGTCACGTTCCGCCTAAGCAGAGTGTGCGAGAGCGCGGAACAAGCTATAGAGACACGATCCCTTCTAATCTTAAATCATCTATGTGCTTGAAATGGGGTACATAAGATGGTATTCAGTTCTTTACATAGCACAGTCCCGATTAGCCACATAATATAGCATGCATCTTAGGGCTAACATATTTCGCCCCACGTTTTGCTCAGAAACCATACTTTTCATTGCGTTTAAAGTCATTAAATATTTATCGTACAAACATGGTATTCACTAACATACTTAGTAAATTTAGCGCTCTAAACGTTTTATAAAACATATTTTACCTAACAACAGATTACATATGGTTAATATCAACGAAAGTGAACAAGGTTTTTCAAATCACACGATTTGCATCGATTTCGATGCTTAAATTCATGTCAAATAACTGATAAATTTAATGAACAAGGGATACGAAGCAATTGCAAAAGGCCTAGGCTATCTGTTTGTAGAATAACCTGATATCAGGTAGGTTTCTTTTTTTGGAGAAAAATGACTGTAAAGTTTGCTCAAATAGTGAGAAATTTCACCAAAATAAAGTTGTCTTTTCACCAGCTTCTGTAGTTTAAATCATTATGATAATTATGTAATATTATGTCAGAACTTCTCCTTTGACAATAAAAATATTTCTTTTTATGTAACTAGATACAGATTTTTTTTTACAAAGTATTTTGTGAACCCCTATAAATGCAGATACGCGAACAAATACGATTTAGTACCGCCGAGAGGCTCTCAGAGAGTGGTCATGTCGCTCGATGTTCCATTTTTAAATACGAAAAAATGAACAAAAATAGTCTAATTCTAGCGTGACCAAACAATCTTAGTACTTTGTGACGTATAATATAATATATATAAATATTTATGGTCGATATACAACGTGAACTTTTGTATAGTGCAAAGCTCAGACACCCCGACTAGAGTTTCTCTTCGAAATACTGTAAAAAAAAATAAATGAAACTAACGAAAACTGACCAAGTTATTAGCTTTTACAGTTGCACTATTTTCTTCACGAACAGCGTAGGTGTAGGTATTATACGCAAGGCAGGTAGTCACTATTCGTGTGGTATTGATAATAACACAATAACACACCATTTTCATAAGTGGTAATTATGGAACACCTGTGAGGAACCAGACCAGGATTGGGATGGCTGTAAAGCCGCTAAAGCAAAAAACAAGTAGCGACTGAGATACAAAAGTACCAAGTCTTGGAGAAACCTCTGATAGAGTCAGACTAATACTAGCCAAACAAGGGACAGAACTGTCCGTATCTATAAAGAAACCTGACGGCGCGGCGGCCTGACCCACACATGAAAAGAATTATTTATACTGTTGATTGATGGCACTTGGTGGAACCTTTCGGCATTTTCAAAGGCAAATTAACATTATATAATGACCACTAAATCACTTAATTCCTCGAAAACAATAAATTAATAACATATAAATTACCACTACATCATTCTACTAACGTTAACTATCATGAAAAGAAGCCGAGAGTATTTTGATACAAACGCACTTCCCAGAATGCCAATTGCTGCAGACACTCATGTGGCTGGTGGAAAACGTATCCACAGAAGAAGTCCAGTGGGAGCTCGCAAGACCTGTTCTAATCTATTCTGTCAACTTCCAAAAAACTGAATGGGTAATTAACAGCTTCAAGTCCTTCAAATTTCCAGGACAGGATGAAGTCTTCCCTGCAGTGATAAAATGGGGGAGGACACAAGTTGATATTGTCAGTTACATAGTATCTATATGCCATACAATGAATGGGACTGTGACCCAGACTGTGGAGAGAGGTCTAAGTGATCTTTATACCAAAACCCGGTAAAGGGATTATGTTTGTGATTCAGACCTCTGGTTATACAGACCGATAAGCCCTTCGTCTTTCCTGCTAAAAACTCTGGAAAGATTGTGTGACAGAGACTAACGAGGGACGGCCCTTCAAAATAAGCCACTGCATTCCAACCAACGCGCATAATGCCCCCGGCAAGTCTACAGACTCAGCACTACATGCAGTGGTACACAAAATAGAAGAGGTCATCCAGAATCAATCAATCAATGTGCCTCGGCACTTTCATAAACATAGAGGGAGCTTTCGACAGAAGAAGCATAACCACGGCACTGGCAAAACACCGAGTATACACGGTAGTCAGTGAATGGATAGATAACATGCTAAACAAACTCATTTTAAAGCTACAGACAAGCAGAAACCAGTGCGCAGCCATGGCCAGAGGTTGTCAACAAGGGGGCGTGGTCTCACCACTGCTAAAGAACCTTGTTGTAGACGATCTAATAACAAATCAATCAATCAATTTAACCTAGAACAGTCCCTATATAAATGGATGTGGAACAGGCCATAGCAGATGGTAAAATTAAATTATGGAGAAAAACGGATCTGTTTACAAAGCATGACTGGTATTTTAAAATCCAAGGCCAACTTCAAATCAAGTGAGAAGCTGCGTTTATTTTATCTTCTAGTGATCTTGTGTATATAATAAATATTTTTAATGAATTGTATTAACACGTTCACTGCGTGAGCTCAAAAGCCGTCTTGAATTCGAGTGCGTTACGAGATATAATGCGCCCCGTGAAGTGCTTCCTTCATAGTGCGATACGGGTGTAAAAGTGCCCCGTACACCCTTATTGCTTTCTCAATCTATAACTGGCTGAAATTTTACGTTTGCTTTTGTTTTACTTTATAGTCTGATAGATTATGAAATGAGCTATGTTATAGTCTTTTCGCCACTAGATTTGGCAAAAATTGAAGAAAATAAAGCAAAAACAAATTATTCAGGGTCTTGTAAACCCCGTACCGCACCTGATATAATAAAATACGGGGTTGTACTGCCCCGTAACGCACAGAACTCAATTATATCGATAAAATTATAGTGTTGGGAAATAGGAGAAACGATAAATTTTATTTCTTGAATAAAAATATTTATTTCAGCTTAGGAACTTTATTTAGGAACTTAGGTTACACATTTTAAAGGTACATAATTTTTTGTATTAAAAATATGTAAACTGGGAGTTATACAGCTTAGCTTACTGCAATACACTGTAACACTAAATTCAAACATATTATAAGTAGGTATGTATATATTAAACCTAATAAAGTTGTATTAAGTTTGTTTATTATTTATTATTACATTATAATGAAAATATGATCAACGTAGGTTACAACTCGGATGTGATGCATTCAATGTTTTAAATTGTAGCACTCTAAACAGTATGCCTTATTGAGGATGCAGATTGTCGTTGGGATGAACTTGGATATGAAGGAGTTTCATCATCCTTTTTAATCTGTGACAGTTGCAACATACGTCGCGATCGCTTCTTTATCGATAATTAAACACTACGTCTTGTGCTAATAACAGCATTAATGCTAAAGAGCTCACGACCCCGTACGGGAACACAATAATTTATACGGGGCTTTTTGAACCCCGTATCGCACTGGAAGATAAGTTTTGCTCTCTGGTCGTAACGGGGTTAATAACACCCCGTATAATTTTAAAATAGCAACTGTTTCTTCAAACAGCGTACATGAAAAATATATATTCATCTCTCTCATACACTAAATAATTTCATAGATACAGCTCCCGCACCAACGAGCACACCCTAGATTTTTTCGTCCGCACTGAACGACATCACTGCACGAGGTTCAAAAAACCCCGTAACGCAGTGAACGTGTTAAAATTACTTTCAGTCTCAGTTCAACATTTATCGATTTGCGGTGTAGACTGAACACTAATTTGCCCATAAGCACAGTAAATATTTCGCAAGACGACGAGTTCTGGATTACGAGGATGGAACCTAAATTGTTAAATTTTTACGACTAATGTCTGTTGGCCAAAATGATTGAACCCAGAAAGAGTCGATAAAATAAAATAAAATAAAATTTATTACCTTTGAAATTAAAAAAAAAATAGGTTTGTCAACATTTTTTCGGAAATGCTACAAACTGAGAAGAACACCCCAAGAAACTCAGTTCGGTCCCTCCCAAAATTCATCTTAGTAGTTATCTAATAATCGATCAATGCCGATACGGAATGGTTTTTTCTTGGCGGTGTGCATTGTTATGCACATACCTCTTAATAGATATTTGGTTGTTGTAAATGAAAAACACCTACTATCAATTAAGATTAGATTTAGATCCCATAGCTCAAGCTTATAGCTTGGTTTGGGCTAGATGGTGTTGTGTGATAATATCCAACAATATTTATTGATTATTTATTAAAAATATTTTAACGTTCCTGCCAGCACTGAATCTGCAGTAGGCAGCAAAACATCGTACCTTGCCAAGCGCCTGCGCATTGCTACGTTAATATTATTGTTTTTAACCCTTCAACACACTAAAAAAATTATATCGAAAATCGGTAATCGCGAGGACCTATTTCCACCACCCTAAAAATGAAAAAAGATTTCCCATTTTCCAAAAAAAAAAAATGTTTTCTCACTTACCAGACCAAATTTTACGATTCTGCAAAGAGCAACCGGATTATTGATAAATTGTTTATTTTACTGTGTATACTAATAAATAATAATGCAAACACATTATTTATAATAAAAACATGAAACACACACGCACTACACAAACGCACGCCATCCATGCGCAATCCACTCTCAACTTCAACTGTTCGATTTTTGTAAAAAAATCTGGCCCATTGACGTCATTTTATAAGATTCCAAAAACAAGAAAATGTTATATACTACACATACAATAAAATTGTTCATAGAAAAGTAGGACGTAAGAAGGCTAAATTTAAGTTTAAAGTCGTCTGGGTAGGTGCGGCGACCGGTCGCCGCGCGGGGCTCAACGGAAAAGCTTGATTATTATGCGCGGCGACCGGTCGCCGCGAGGGTCTCTAAGCAATGATATTTAAGTAAAGATATGCTACCTTCATACAAAACAGCATTCAGTTATTGTTGAGTTATAATTTCACGTGCTTACTTATCGGTACCTAATAGATTTCATCTATGAATGCGATAGAGAATACAAAACATTTAAAACAGAGAGGGATAGCTATGTGTGTCGTTTTGCACACAGCAGCCGACCACAACACGACTTGTTTCGCACGCAGCTATTAGCCGACTCAATGGAATTATAACAATTGTGTGACTTTGTCCGCAACAGTTTTTGAGCGGTAATGCGATATCTACCTCTTTTTTACTATAACATCATTGGGCTCTAAGGGTACTATGATTATTGTCAAATTTAAATATTTATAGTGTGAAATAGAATATTGTCCATTACTTTCTACAATTTTCGTATATTTAGATACTTTAAAAATAAACTTGTGGACCGTTTTCATGTATGTGTGTATTATATACTATACTATCTTCACGCCAAATCCCTTGCGGGGTAGGCAGAAAGAACCGAGCGCCACACGGCACGCTCCATACACACCTCACTTGCTTCTTCAACTTTCATTTTTCTTTTCATGCATGCACGTCGGTTCCTTCGGTTCGGTATTTCTAATTGCAATATTGATATTAGTTAGGTGAATAAATGTCAACTTTATTAATTTTATGATGTCAGTGTCTATCACTACTTAATATCAATCAATTTGCAATAAAATAATCAATAATTATTAACTAATATTACTAACATAAAAATTAAATTATAAGATTGAACGCTTAGACTAAGAATATGACACCGGTAATACATGAAGGAAAACAAAAGTATCAAACTTGTTAGTAGCAACAATTGGCACTATACGGCTATGTGCGCCGCGCCGGCTGATTTCTTACGATCGTAAAGAAATTTGAAAACCGAATTAACGCTCTTAAATGACCTGACGTTTCTTGGTCGATCAATTTAATATATTTTTTCTATCCAAAGGTTACCGATCGGTAATTATTTCGATAGATCTATTTGTATCTAATTTCTAAATTGTAAAATTGAGGCACAATAAATTGTTCTTTATCAACTTATTTAATCCATTTTTATTTCGTAGCTAAATTAAATAATCGCTCTTCTCTTTTGAATTGTACTAATACTATTAGGAATGCACTGACCATTCCGCTCTTGCCATTTCTAAATTTAGATTGGACATAACTAGCGTTCCCTTTTAAAGAATAACTGGCCCTCTTGGATGTTATTATGTATGTTTAATTGCGTTTAAGTGAAAAATGTGCCTCATTTTGTTTTTATCTTCTTTTAATAGTTTTTTACATTTTCTACTTCAATTTTTCTATTAGAAGCGATCGTAGCATTGCTTGTTCAGCGTTCTGTAAACCTACTGTATTAATAAGCATCTTACGTAAGAGTTGAGTTTGAGATGGGTGACCTTTTATGGCATTTCCATCTCTTTTATTAGCAGTCAGTAACGTGGTAAACATAAATTAAGGCCTTATTGGTAACTTGAATTTTTTTACAGTATGCAGCCACAACTGTATTGCCCAGTCTGTTTTAAAACGACAATACACCTATTTCGTAGTATAAAATATGACTTGTGAAATATGGGTACTTATACTATGCCATTGCGTACCCCTTCGCGTAAAAATACTGAAATTATATTGCAGAGTTTATGTTAAATAAATAATATTCCACAAGAAACCAAGACATTTTAACGCTAAACCCTATAATTAATGACCTTACAAGTTTTTAGCCGTGTGCAACTGCAAATTCCTTACAACGCAAACTGTGAAACCGGGAATGGTAAAACAAACAATCAGTCAAGACAACAAGGGGTAGTGTGCGCCCCGGCACCTGTGTTCAACCCTCCTTTAACCCCCCAACCCCCTACAGGGTTAAACAGGAACGGACCACAGGATGGTAACGATAAATGACTGTTTATATATCTTCTTAGCTTCTCACCGAGTTGTCTACATCTACTTATTCAAATTTTAATACGTACAACCTTCTGTCGGGTTTAAAATATTTGCATAAATGGTTTATAAGAAATTCTGATCATTTATTTTAAAGTACTTTTTTATTCGATGTTTCGACAGCGTTGCACCTGTTGTAGTTCCGAGATGACTGATGCATGTAGGAGATAGCTTTGCGTCGAGTTTGATATACTACCCTTGAAATGGTTTATATTTTAAACACACAGCTCACTCTAATGAATGATGTCCACGTCAATGAGTGTAGCATCTGCAAATGTCCAGAAGCTATTGTAAACAAATTCGATCATTTTGAAAAGTCCGAGACTTTGGTATAAAAACAAATAATGTATGATTTTTCTCTTTATCCTTCCGTGCAATTGAACAATAACTCATGATAACACCTGTGCAAGATCTCAGGGAGGTATCCTGAAGTTTCATGTCTCAAAAGGGGACTGAAACAATTTTCAGTTACGATCTACGAACCCCTCATTCAGACAAAAGTCCGAACGAATTCCCTCCTATCGTTAAACATAAAAATATCGTCGAGACGTGAGAATTATTTGTCGTCGCTATCCTGTTTTTGGGTACATCCTTTTATTTTTCGGAAATGGTATCTAATGATATCATTTACCCTAATTGAACCCTTTCTTTACCTGTTGTCGGTATTTGTTTCGTTAATTCCGATCTGGGTTAATTACACTTTTTCCGTGCCTTCCGAAACCCGTGATTAATATCGGATGATAAAAGGGGACGTGAAGAAAAAGTGGTATTCTCAGCACATGGCTACACACATAAATAATTTACGAAGGTTCTAAATAATGCCTCAATGAATGCCAAAAGTAGATGATTATATTTTTACACGACTGCCAATGGAGGGTTATATTTTTCACGCGTATGTGTTTAATATTTTACTTATTTTATTGGTATGATGGGGCCCTATCGAGGACTCTCAAAGACCAAGACAGCTTTTCCTGAGCTTGACGCACATGCTGACTAACTGACAAGGTCATGCTAAAAATAAGGAAAACTCGAAACAAATCTTTGTACCAACCCGCCATGCCGCCATGGTACAATAAGTCCACTCAACTTCTGAAAATAACTTAAGTTTCCAAATTAATAGACTTTCAGAGCTTAAATTTTATGTTTAATTTTTAAATTAGCAATTTTTCCAATATGACTAAAAGCAGTAAGTATTTATAAAGCACATAATTTTTTATCCAAAAATTATTATAACCCTAAAATGCCTGCATAAAAAATTTTGCTGTCCAAAAACATTGTTTCCAAAAATCAAAAATTCCAGCCAGACTATCTATTAGTTCCGTAGACTGGCCAGCAAGGACGGCAAGATTAATGACGTAGCTTCCAGTTAGATTGGCACACCTGAGCCTTCGCTTGCATTGTTCTATGTGTAAACAACACCGTTTTATACCGCTCTAGCCGCTGTGTTACATATTGTGTAGCTTTTGTTCAGCTCTTTTGAGGAAAATTGGGAAGATTAATATATGGAAGTGAAATTTTGTGGGAGTGACTTGTTCTTGCGTGAATTTACTTATTGTAATTTATAGTCATTTTAAAATGTAAAAAGCCATATACATTATTATATTTATTTGATTACTGCACAGCCTCTGACGCATTAGGCCGATCCACAGTTCACTGTATATTTGTTTAAAAAGAAAGTTAAATGCAAAATAGCTTTTTTTTTACTTATTTTTTATTATAGGCGAAAAAATAAGTTCGCCCCCTACAGCATTGTATTATTATGTATGATATCAATGGAATATAATTATATTTATATATACTTTACCTTAAAAACAAGTATTGTCAACTGGTAACTGCTAAAAGGGTTTATTCTAAATAGATCTATTTCAAATCTTGAAAACGCAGAACTCAAATTAAAATTAACTTAAATATTCCAACAATTCAATGTATTTTCTTTTCACGCAACAACCATCAAAACTATTTTTCACTGACAAGTAACCCTCTCAATAATTCGCACGTAACCAAACGAGTTCTAAACTCGATAAAATCGCTTATAAGCAACCCTCGTTATTCGAGTCTCGAACTTACAGAACCGCCTCATTATAAGTCTAGTCTAGGTAGTTTAATCCAGTCTAACTATGTTAAGTAGTCTAGTCTAGGTAGTTTAATTCAGGTTTAAGAAACAAGTCTCTTTATCTCCCGTCAGTGGGACGCAGGTGTCCTATCCACTCCCGCACTACCCCTCTCTCCCCTCTCACGATAACACATACTGTCACAACCCTTGATGAATTGCTTATTAGATTGTCGGCAACATACGAGCGCTTCTCGCTTATTTTCGTTCCAATAACTCGTGTTTTTATTTTGTGTAAGAAATTTATGAGCAGCCGATTGTTGACGGGTTTACCCTTATTAAGTTCTTAAGTACTTTATTGTTGGAATATTATATCTATGCTCGAGTGTACTCCGGGAATTTCTAGATAAGTAGTGACGTGGAAAAGCTGAGAAAAATAGTTTTTATTGGTTGGTAGTACATTAGATTCGAGAGAATATCTGTCTCACAGTTGTTCGTAGGTACTTTTGTCATCATTGAATTCTACTGGCATATTATTATGATGAGGCTAAAAGTAGTAGATTTTTCATTCATTTCATTATTATATGATAGAAAGTGGTAACTTGTGGACGTTTACAATAATCGGGGACCTTGATAACGCTTACGTCTCAATTTCTATGTTAAATCGGAAAAGCATAGGATGTGGTTATTATCGTGCTTTCCGAGCGTTTCCGTGCTTGTAAGTGCCACAAACGATCACCCAACTTAGTACTCACTACAGTTAAAGATGTTTACGGCACTAATTTTTCTACAGAGCACAATGCTACTGCGCTAAAATGGGCACTGTTTCTCAAAGTAGATATTTTGGACCTACCTATAAAAGATTATATTAAATGTTTAGGTTTAAAGAGTTTATTTCTTATAAGAATTAACATTTCACTTAAAATTAGATACAGAGTATTTTATAATATAGATTAATAGATTGCTCGAAGCACTAAAAGCTATTGTGTACAAACATATTTTCTTAATCTACTTTATACCTCCCGGACACGACCTCCAATGGCCGTTATGGAGGTCTCTCAACCGCTTACTGACTCTGGTAGGCCGATCTGGACAGAATGTATGCAGGTGGGGAATGCGAGACCCCGGCTTAACTGCATGTTACTGCGGAGTCCCAATGCAGTCCCTTATGTTCACCTCCCTGCACTAAGAAGGGCCTTCCATCATCACATCAACTAAGAAGATAAAGAACTATTATTAGTTTTAAATCAAATTTTAAACATTCCCTCTCCTTTGTTACAGATGCACGTCCACGATGAACCAGGAAGACTTTGACCCACAACCATCACAAATCTAACAACCACACCACCAACCATGACTGGGACCCAGAACCCAGTCTTAGAACCACTAGAAAAGACTATTACAACCAAGAAAAAGAGTCTTCAAGACCTCAAATATTTACTAGAAGACAGAGGAGTGAGAGAGAGATGTGTGTTAGACAGAGATAGCAATAGTAGTTGTGACAATAATTGTTTTAGTGTAGTGAGACGGTGCTGTAGTAGGTTTAAAACTGTAATGTTATTGTTGTTATTGGTTGTGCTTATTGAGTGTGGAGACGCCAGAAGTTCAGGTGAGTGATAATTTTTTTATGCCTTTTTAGGGTTTCGTAGCCAAATGGCAAAAACGGAACCCTTATAGATTCGTCATGTCTGTCTGTCTGTCTGTCTGTCTGTCTGTCTGTCCGTCCGTGTGTCACAGCCACTTTTCTCCGAAACTATACGGCCTATGCTATTGAAACTTGGTAACTAGATGTATTCTGTGAACCGCATTAAGATTCTTATATAACACTAGAAAAAAAGCAGTAAATTTTGGGGGTCCCCATACTCAGAACTGAAACTCAAAATTTTTTTTTTCATCAAACCCATACGTGTGGGGTATCTATAGATAGGTCTTCCAAAATGCTGCTGAGGTTTCTAACATCATTTTTTTCTAAAGTGAATAGTTTGCGCAAGAGGGACTTCCAAAGTCGAAAAATGAGTGTCCCCCCCCCTCTAACTTCTAAACTAAGGGAGTGATAAATCTGAAAAAAATATATGATGTACATTGCCATAAAAACTACCAACGAAAATTGGTTTAAACGAGATAGAGCTGGTAGTTTTTTTTTAATACGTCATAAACAGCCATTTTCAGTTAGAAAAATCACTACCACTGCGAACGTGATAAAACATCAATCGAACTATAAGAACTTTTATATTATGTTACTAGCTGCTACGAAACCCTTCATGGGCGAGTCCAACTCGCACTTGGCCCGTTTTTTTCTTTTTTGGAAAATCTGTAAATGATTTTGTGAAATTGAGGAGAACAACGCAGCAACGGTTCTGGAACCGATTTTTTTCGGTCGGGATGCTCCGATTTTATTTCCGACCGACTTTTTGTAAGACATTAAAAAAAAAGGAAAAAAAAAATTAGTATTGCACTAATTGCAATAAATACATCTCTACATTCTTCTTTAAAAAAATTATGGTCGATTATCGAAAATGGATACGTAGGTACCCTAAAGTGTGCACTACTTGAAGCTTAAGGCGTTCTAGCGCAGTGGTAGTGTATGAGACTGCCATGCTGCAATCTCGGGTTCAAATCCCGATTTGGACCATTTATTTGTGTTCACACGTTTCAGATGTTTCAAAGTTTGTAAGTTTTCTCTGTAACAGTATGTTATGCAGTTGTCTAAATTCCGTAGCAGGAGCTAAAATAGGCTAGATGACTTCGTGACAAGTCCCAGAATATTTATTAGCTACTAGCTGATGCGCGCGGCTTCGCACGCGTGCGATTTGGTTCCCGTTCCCGCTTCCCGTGGGAACATTTTCCCTTCATAAAAAGTAGCCTATGTGTTATTCTGGACTATACTCTATCTCTGTACCAAACTTCATCCAGATCCATTCAGCTGCTAGAGCGTGATTGAATAACAAACATACCAACATCTAAACATCCAGACATCTTCACAAACTTCCACATTTATAATATTAGTAGGATTTACTTCATCGCCTAATAGTCTACCTCAATATCTCAGAATACAATCTAAACATACATTTATTAATCTCTATTCCTACACAATTATTCTAGCACAGTCGAGACAAGCGATGTCTGAAGCTGAACCCTAATATTGGGGTGCACTCTCCAATAATTCACATATCGTGGTACCCAGACGGGGTCCTATCAGTCAAGCTATTATAAACTTGGTCTTCGGTCTATTAGAGTAGGTCTAGACGCAGGAATTGTTTTATATATATTGAGATGTTTTGTTTTCTGATTCAATTTATTTGGCTAGAAACTTATATTGTACTAGCAGTTCCCCGCGGCTTCGTCCGAGTAGAAATCGTTATCGCGTAAAATCATTACCCTCCTTTTGAGCAGTCAATTAAAAAGTAGCCTATGTCCTTCCCTTAGACTTAAGCTATCTCTATACCTACCCAATTTTATCAAAATCGGTTTAGCGGTTTAGGCGTGAAAACGTAAAGACAGACAGACAGAGTTACTTTCGCATTTATAATATTAGTAGGGATTTACTTCATCGCCTAATAGTCAACCTCTATATCTGAGAATACAATCTAAACATACGTATATTAACACAAGACATCTCTATTCCTATACAATTATTATAGTGACGTCGAGACAAGCGATGTCTGAAGCTGAACCCTAATATTGGGGTGCACTCTCAAATAATTGACATATCGCGGAACCCAGACGGGGTCCTATCAGTCAATCTATTATAAACTTGGTCTTCGGTCTATTAGAGTAGGTCTAGACATAGGAATTGTTTTATAATATTGAGATGTTCTGTTTTAAGATTCAATTTATTTGGCTATAAACTTTTATTGAAATGTTCTTTTTTATTTTGGACAAGGTGTGCAATACGGCTTCACCTGTGCAGCATACCACGAACCATGTAACATGCACCTATTTATAAATACTTGTGGAAATTCCCACACTACATTATCTAGCCCAAATTAATCTTATATAAGCTTATGCTATGAAACCTGGACAATTGATATACATACTGAAATATTGCTAAATACATACATATTATAGACTAGCGGACGTCACGAGGTTTCACCCGCGTAGTTCCCGTTCCCGTGGGAATACGGGAATAAAATATATCCTATGTTCACCGCAAAGAGTGTGGTTTCCCTACAGTGAAAGAATTTTTCAAATCGGTCCAGTAGTTCCGGAGCCTATTCGTTACAAACAAACAAACAGAAAAAAACAAATCTTTCCTCTTTATAATATTAGTATAGATAAATTACACCTAGACACAGAACAAATCAATGTACTCGTCACTCAAAGAGATTTGTCCCTGGTGGAAATCGAACTCACGACCTCTAAATCGGCTTAGAAGTTTCAGAGTTTATTTATGTAAGCGCATAACTTTAGAACGGCTTGGCCGATTTCGCTAATTCCTTGTATTAGTTGTAGCCAGGGCAAGGTTTGTATCAAAATAAAAAATAGAAAAAATATCTTATATCGGATCAGCTTGATACGTCGGAACAAAGTTCGCCGGGTCAACTAGTAAATAAATATTTTATAGCGTACCAAAATTAGCATAGCAGTGTATATTATAAAACATTATTAGTAAACAAAACAGTAGTGGCCACGTCAATCCACAGCTATCAGTGTCAAGTACCAGTTAAGGGAAATGTCACCCGCTGAGCCAAGATGGCGTCGTTAGAATTTTGGATATATAATTATACAAATTCCCAGCCTATTAGAGATCTTTGGCAATGATTGCACGGTTATGAGTATGTTGGCTTTGGGCCGAAGTATGTTGACCTTAAGCCAGTGGTTCTTAAAGTTTACTAGGCTCCGACTAATGCAACAAAAATTTTCAATCGTGGTACCCACCTTCTTGGCTTCTTCTCTGTCTTCCTCTTGGCTGTTAGGAAAGTGTTTCCTGGAAGTGAGACATGTAACTATTAAATATTTTCAAGCCCTAAGGCACCACCTGGAATACGAAGGGTGGAGGTGGAGAACGCTATATGCGCACCACTCGGCTGGCCGAGAAATTAAGTCAGACTCTTACTGAATGAACTCTATCATAGCCCTAAGGCTGTGGAGATTCAACGGAAGCAATCACCCCTTTAGGTAGATGTGACGCAGAAAACAAAACGTGGCGGGTAGCGTGAATGTAATGTTTTTCATTCATGTCAGAATAAATAAGACAAAAGTCAATCAATGGTCCACTAATGAATGAAACACAATGTCTACTCTACCTGCTGATAAGTAGATATTCAGATTTTGGACTTTGATTGCAGTGAATGTATCGTCCCATATAATTATAGGGTTCAATCAAAATGTGCTTACGCTCACTTAGGGGTCACTCGACCCATAGTTTGAGAAAGGCTGACCTACCATTCCTATTCATGAAAGCTCAGCTGGTATACCCAGTGGGGTGTAAGAGATTTTGCTGATGAACTGATGTGAGGAAGACTACCATTGGTGAATTCATTTTGTGTGGACCACGACCACCCATTGTAGCATTGAATAATGCATAATGCAGGCATTAAACATTCCAGTAAGTAGAAGAGGTAAAGCCAATGTAATGCCTGAAATGGTTGGTTTTGACTTCACAAACACCTTTTTTTCCTAAAAGGGAAGACGTAGATTCTTCCCACTTGGATCAACAATTTGCAGTTCCACATAATAGGTGCCAAGTCTATGGTTGTTATAAGCCTGTTTTGGCGACCGACCGGACCAGCCTTTACTATACGTACCTGCATCATAGGTACAAGAAAATTCTCATGCTTAAGGTGATCTACGAATGAAATGCACTACCCAACATCAACTGCTGCCCCACATTATAATCATCGACTGGTCGGAGGATTCTCACTTTGTGCAAGAGTAATGTCTCATCCCAATGGTCACAGTCATCAGATCATGCCGCCCACTGCTGGGCATAGACCTCCCCCAAGGATCGCCACAACGTTTGGTCTTGAGCCGTCCGTGTCCAGCATGCTCCTGCTTTAGCAGGTCATTTGTCCACCTTGCGAGAGGCCTACCCACACTGCATTTTCGGTACGTGGTCGCCACTCCAATACTTTTTGGCCCCGTCGACCATCAGATATTAATATTTAAATCTGTTCTTAGTAATGTCTTGGTATCTGTTCCGTCCAGGGTTCCATTTGATAGACATTGAGAAATACACCCAGCGCAGATGACTGCTACTTTGCTGGAGTTCAAATCTCCCAGACGACATGCAAAAGTTGACTGGGTTTGGGAGTCCTGGGACATCCTCCCGAGGGCTTTCCCGGGGCTCCCAACCGTAGGCTGTTGGGCGTTACGTGAGGTTTTTTTAGTCGGTAGGAGTGCGGTACAGCATCTATTAAGGATTTTCCCTCACGTTAAAAAAAATGCAAATTTTGACTTGTCCAAAAAGATTAACTGTATTTTTGTATTGTAACTTGTAACTGTAACTGTATTTACTACTCCTCATTCCAGTCAGTATGGAAATATCTATGTCTAATATAAGATCTGTTAATTAAATTAGCAATCCATTCCGGAAAACATGTGTATTAATCATCAACGAATCTACACAAAGTCAATGGTTTTAGCCACACGTGCTAATGACTTTAAACTTAGTCATTCCGTGGATTTTTAGGGTACCGTACCCAAATGGTAAAACGCTGTCCGTTTGTCTGTGTGTCACTAGGATGTATCTCACGAACCATGATAGCTAGGCAGTTGAAATTCTCACAGATGATGAATTTCTGTTGCGGCTTTATCAACAAATTCAAACAAGAAGCCGTGAGACGGTCTCACCCGACTGCTCCTCTAACGTTTTTTGTGAAAGTGAATGTTCAATCCGATTGACGTTGTCATTTTTGTTTTATTTCAAACTTTGAACAGATGATCCACGTGACCTAGTGACGTAATATAATGCAACAGAGTCACAGACTACAGACACAAGTCTTGCCATAAGTCCATCTGCAATCTATTTTATAGAGAGGGGCTAAAAAAGAAAAATATAACATTTAAGGGGGCTCCTATACCATAATTTTTAACAGAACCTGCCGTGCGCTGTTTCGACTCGCTCTAGGTCGATTTTTTTTCATCTTTTAAATATTTGTAAGCATTGTTGAGCCGTAATGCTTTAGTCAATTTAGAATTTATTCACAAAACGTTTTGTACATTAATGTGTGTCACTGTTTGCCATTGTTAAGTAAATCTCTGAGCACTTTGTGGTTAGTAATTCAAGGTAAAATACTTGTCTTTGACAACAGGGTTTTTTTAATATTAGGCTCGCTAAAATGACGCGGCCTGCCTGATGAAAAGTCATTACGAAGTCTAGTGAAGGGGAAGGAGGGGGCACTCTGGCAGTCCTCATGACTATTAGCAGTGGCCTTCAAATTGGAAGCACAATGATGTGCCCCTTCTGGTCCGTTTGTGAAAGAAAGGAAAGTTGACAGAAAAAAATCTTGTTTGTTGCCAGGGACCCCCCCCCCCCCCCCTTTATTATTATGATTTTTGATGATGATGATGATATAAACTGGTTTTAAGCAGTTGCAGATCCAAATTAATGATTAGAAGACATCTCTTTGGTACTGATAACTGCAGCCAAGATTTACTCTAAGGTTTGCACTAGTTCAAAATCCATTTCACACGCAAAAACTTTCCCATAAATTCCAAAATAAAACAAATACAAAATGGCTGCACTTTGTTTCGTAGAAAATAAACGGCCAAGACCGAACATACTACTAATTAATACAGTGTTGCCACTTCCTAACACGTTCCTTGTGTGTACATGTAAGGAAATGTTTAAAAGTAAAATGGCGACTCGAACTGCGAAATAACTCTGCTACTTAGTTTTATATTTCTCTACAAATTCTGCGGTTTAGTTAAGATTTGTTTCTTTTAAAATTAACTGTAGCTAACTTTTAAATACCTACAATGTTATGCTAGCTGATTGTTTCACCCGTGTAGTTCCCGTTTCCGTGAGAATACGGGAATAAAATATAACCTACTAGCTGATGCCCGCAGCTTTGCCCGCGTAATATTTATTCCTGTTCCCGCTTTCCGTAGGACTTATTTCCGGGATAAAAAGTAGCCTATGTGTTATTCCAGACTATAACGTATCCCTGTACAAAATTTCAACTAGATCCGTTCAGCCGTTCGAGCGTGAAAGAGTAACAGACATTCACACATCCACACTCACAAACTTTCGCATTTATTATATTAGTAAGATGTAACTCATATCATATAACATAGCTTTCTAATGGCAAAAGAATTTTTGAAATCGATTAAATACTTTTCGAGTTTATTCATAACAAAAATACAAATCCTCTATCTAAGCGCACGGCAGTGCGCAGGCCAAGTTCCAGCAACAGGCCGCACGCATGCCGTACACTATTTACACGAACCGTTTTATAATAGATACTCAATTAGTACAGACATGGTCAATTTGACCATTGTTGTTTATGCACGCTGTATAGTTTATTGCTAAGATGGTAGATGTTTTTTCAACCATTTTCACGTACCTAGAAGTATTTGCAAGATTAGGTTTACGTCATCCAAGCACTTTTGATAAAGCAAATATCGAATATGTAGTCACGCTCACGGACATATCATTCTCAATTTCCAAAAGATATATTTCTACATTCATCTTAACGTAAAGTTTCTGTTGCATTTGTAGGAGTGTGCTCAGGAGATAGATTTAGCTTTTTAATGTTGTTATAATCGTGGAAGAAAGGACCCAATGTCATTTTAACAATGGCACTATAGCGGTAGGTATTCAAAGTGAGGCCGCAGTGGTAGCCGTGGGCCAGTTGGGAGTCCTGGGGTATCCTTCCAAGGGCATACCCGGGGCTCCCAACCATAGGCTGTTGGACAGAATACGTGAGGTTTTTTAGTCGGTAGGAGTCCGGCATTCCCCGTTCCGGATTTTCCCTCACTTGAAAAACAAGGCTAAGTATTCATGATTCAACCTCATATACTAATAAAATCTCGGCATTAATTTGATTAACATGGAGTTGGCAACAAAAAAAAGTCAATTCACACATTAATAAACTCCAGCCTACCTTTCTTAAGACTTCTCAAAGCTTATTATCACCTCTCACACACGGCCTAGTTAAAATACCTAAAATGCTGTATTTTTAAAGATTTCTACGTAAACGTGGGTTTGAAAAATAACCGTTTTTCGCGAAGCCTGTTTAAAAGATTTAGCACCTTGCTAATGTATCTGTTGTGTTGGATATTTTCAGTGTTGCAACATTTTCGTGTTCCTAATTTAAAATGTTGCATTTATGAGTACAGGTGGAGGAGAACATATTAGTAGTAGCGCTCATTTTTTTTAAAGGCACTGGTTACGCTATTATGATTCCAACTCGACTTTTAGCTTAATTTATTAGATACAGGATTTATATCCCGGGAATATGTTCCCATGGGAAGCGGAAACCGAATCAAAGCGGGTGAAGCTGCGAGCATCATCTAGTGATAAATAATAATATAAATAGTTATAGTTCGCAGTTTTGAGTGGTCACAAACACAATATACCTAATATTACCTGTCTGTTCGAATTTACTGAGTAACTCAGAAAGGCAAAAAAATACGATCTACAAACGACGCAGCTAACTAACAAACCGGACACAAGCTACTTCAAAGTGCGAAAAAAAACGTTGTTGATATTTTAAACGTACCATTTACAAGCCAACCCTTTGAACGTTCACAGGACTAATCGATTCGCTCCCAAAGCCGACACGATACGAAAAAAAAAATGACGCAAATTGGACTAGGCTCAGACACCCGCCTGAAAAAAATTAAATTGTTATTTTCCCTAATTGCTTGCCCACGATTCAAAGGGACGGATAAAAATAAAAATAACCACGTTTAATACTGTATAGAAACCAATCTACAACGAATTGTGGAAATAAAAACTCTTGCAAAATATCCGCAGGTAAGTCTAGTAGTCCAATCATACCATAATCCATTAAGATTTCTCTTCGCCTCGACGCACACACTTCCAAACTCCCGCGAGGTAAATATTTCAACCTATACCCCCCCCCCCACCTTTCTCTAGTATAATGTATTCTACCCCCAGACCTCATCTTTCCATCCCTATTTTGCATGAAGGGGGAATTTAAATTGTGTAATCTAACTTTCAATTCATTCATACATTCGACGCCATCTCTCGGTGATAAATTGAAACTGGGATGTATTCTTACAGTCATTTAGCTTTAAGACTTGTAGCGGCGCGGTCGTGTTTGTTGACCAAGGATTGATATGGTAATGAGATGTCCCTTTATTTCACTAGAGGAAAATATTATTTGGTGAGCACTTATTTGAAGGATCTCGGACATTTATTCAAAGTTTTCTGAATTGGTTTACTTAGATTTGCTTTTGTTTTGTTCTGTAAATCGATCCATGATGAAATTTGCTTCAATCCATTCTCATTGCAAGTAGTTTGTTTGATATCCTAACGTATCTATTTATTGCACACGCATTACCTTCTATTCCTCAGAACATAAAAAAAATTGCTCAAAAATCAGTTTTAAAAATCTTCCCCGTTGCAAAACAAAATTACATATTATGCATAATACAGATGCATTCTTCATTATATTTTACACAAACACACACACAGCCAGTGAAACCTAGTATACTCGTAGAAAAAACCAAAAACTTGGAACGCTTGATCAGTTTTTATTATGAGAAAAAAGTTCCCAACCAAATCCCGAGTCCCGTTGTCAAATATCATTTTTGTCACTTTTCATGGAAACCCTCGCTTTTATATTCGTGTTGAATCCTCTTTGTCTTCATTTAGGAAACCATTTTTCTTATTTACCCGTTATCCGCTTAGAAAATAAAACCTCGCCAAGTGCGAGTCAGACTCAAACTTGATGGTTCCGTTGTTTTTTATCGACCAAATACCTACATACTTCTTGTATCCAGTAAGTTTTTTACTGTTTAATTAGTAGGTTTACTTGCTATTTGATCTATTTATAAAACTGCTACACATCGTTTTTTATTGGTGACAAGTCGAGTGCTACTGAAATTTGTTGAAACTTTCCGTTAAACTATTCTCATGACGCACTATTTATTAGTAACTTTTAGTCTAGGAGTGACATTTTCTTCTTTCTGATAATTTTTGTATTCAACTTTTCGAAATTCAAAGCTTTCATGGCATATGTCCAGCAGTGCACTGTTATAGGCTTATTTGATAATGACTAAAACTCATACATACATACTCTTTTAACCATGAAGAGGTAGGCAGAGGCATACTAAAAGCTCATATTCCATCATTGTACCCCGGGGGTCATGGACAGGGATTTTGGATGATATATGAATATATATCATCCAAAATCAATTCCAATTGATATTATAATGATATGAATTTTAAGTATTATGTAGCGTTCATTGGCACCCTTTTTTGCGGAACCCTGAAAGACTAAACTAACTTCTCATTTTCCAAATGCACCGTAACAAGATTATGTTGACGAGATGGGTGGGTACCAGTTCTAATAGGATGTTTTTTTTTCTAATGGCTTGTTTTCCTACTTTGTTTTTTCACTTTCGTTTCATCAATTGATTGTGATTTCTTGCTTTGTAAATTTGATTTATGAGTCTAATTTTGTTTGTTTTCGTCTTTCGAGGTTATTCGTTTTTGAGAGCTTTTGTGTAAGTAGAGACATTTTTGAATGAGTTTGTTGACATTTTTAGTTACCTACGTCTCTGCCCCTTGATACTTCCTTAATACCATCTAGTTCAAAAAGGCTTTTCCAATTGGGTTAGTACTTCCTCACAGTAACCATAACATGTATTGTAAACTGACAAACTTCTCTAAATTTTTAGAAATGATTTTAAATTAGGTAAATGATTTATTGAAGTATAATCACTTATTTAGAAATCTATGTATAAAAATATATTTCAACGCATATAAAGTTTGAGAACCACCTCCAACATTTTGGTTTTACCAAAATGGCCACAGATTGTTGATATTGGAATCCAAAATGAACCTTTAGAATCAATATTATCATTGGGCGTGCAAGAAAAACATGTTTTCTTAACCCAAGAATATTTTATAGGTAATATTGACTAGGTACCTTTTGGAAGGCTCGCTGTACGAATTTTGCAAACTGTATTTTTTGTTTAAGGGTAAATAGTTTCAATCTAATTTTTTACTTGCTGGACAGGGGCACTACCGAGATCTATACTTATAGAACTCTGGACTTCATGCGAAATAAATGTACCTACTTACATCGAACCGCGACCACGGGCGCTGCAACGTGCTCGAAACGTCGGTGTATGTAAGTAAATTTATTTTACGCGAAGTCCCGAGTTCTATAAGTACCAATGAGTGTAAAAAAACCGAGATAGTTTAAAAATACACTACCGAGATTTTGGGGGTTGGGTCCCCAAAATCTCGGTAGTGTCTCGGTAGTGGGCCAACCTCACCTGCACTTGATAATTAAATGGTGCATTTTTATACTACTAAGGTGATAGACAAGCTAACGTCATATCTGATGGTTGGTTACCGTACCCTAAGGACGTGAATAGCCTTTGGTCATGCTGAAAGAAGTTAAATTGTAAATACAACCCTGTACCAACTCATTTGTCCAGGGTTTTTTTTATAACGTGAGGGAAAATCGTCATGGATGCTATGCCGGACTCCTACCGACAAAAAGGCTCACGTTACGCCCAACAGCCTATGGTTTGGGAGCCCCGGGTAAGCACTCGGAAGGATGTCCCAGGACTCATTTATTTGTCCAGGCTTACGGTCAATTGTCCTCCCAAATGACTGATTTGATTGATTGGTATGTACAATCTAGAAGACCTGATTTTAAATCCCAGGCTGTAACATAATATTTTGTAACATACTAGCGGACGTCACGTTGTTTCAGCCGCGTAGTTCCCGTTCCCGTGGGAATTCGGGAATAAAATATAGCCTATGTTCACCGCAAATAGTGTAGCTTCCCAACAGTGAAATATTTTTTTAAATCGGTCCAGTAGTTTCGGAGCTTATTCGATGCAAACAAACAAACAATCAAATGTTTCCTCTTTATAATATTATTATAGACAAATAAATACCTATGTTTATTATTTATCTAGATCCTACAATTTCATTATTTGTACAAGTACCTATATATGTAATCAAATATGCGCAATGCGAATGCCTAAAATTGACGAGCATATCGTTTTTGCAATCAGTACTAATGAATGGACTCCCTCCGTCTAGCATCGAATTATCTGTGGCGTCTACCCGTCTGTGCTATTGATCTATTAAATTGCTATACCATGCATATAGGGGTTAGATTGTTACAATTTAAGGATTCTTGATTACCGTCTGGAAGCTCGCCATATACAGGGTGTTCTGATAAACAGTGTAAGAGTAACTTTTTAGGGTTCCGTACCCAAAGGGTAAAAAACCGAAACCCTATTCATGAGATTTCGCTGTCCGTCTGTCTGTCTGTCTGTCTGTCCGTCACGAGGCTGTACTCCATTAACCGTGATAGCCAGAGAGCTGAAATTTTCACATATTTATGATGCATTTCTGTTGCCGCTATACCAACAAATAGTAATTACAGAAATAAATCAGGATCAAGGGGGCTCCCATACAACAAACGATTTTTAGGAGCTTTTGGGTACGGAACGCTCCGTGCGGGAGTCGAACTTGCACTTGGCCGGTTTTCCTTATGGACCGGAACCGGACTCCTACCGACTAAAACCACACGGTGACCCATCATTCTGCCTATGACTGGGAGCCACAGGTACGCCCTCGGAAGGATAAACTCAGAACTCGTGTCTGGAGTGCTCATATAAGATTCGATCTACGTTTGTTTCTTCGATTGTGGATTGAATTCCTACTCCTCAATTCTCCCGATGGGCTTCTAAAATGTTTTGGTAGATTTCTGCAAGGGTAGACTAGTACCACTGGTGTTGCAAACGTCTAGAGGTTACGATGATCACTTTCGATCAGGTCGGATGTGTGGTTGTATGCCACCTTAGTTTATAAAGGTGACGTTTGTGAGGATGTGTGGAAGTCAGAATGTCTTCTTTCAAGCTCTAAATTCTGAACGAATCTAGTTAAAATTTAGTACAGGGATAGATTAGAATCTGGACTGTTAGTTCAGACTATGATATACTACTTTTTATTCCGGGCATAAGTTTCTTTGGGAAGCGCGAATGGAAACAAAATTCCACACACTCCGCCATCTAGACTTCTTCTTCTATCGTATCAATGTTTTTTTTCCTTTTGAACACTTTGGCATAAAAACTCTGCCATCTCAACGGCTCTGTTGGTAGCATTAAGATAATATATAAGATAAGATATAAGATCGGCCTTAGAGCAGGATGTAGAACAAAAGGGACTTGCAAGTAAGTGCGACAATGCACGAAGGCGCCTCAGTCACATGCGGCTAAGCCCGGATCCCGCATAGCCCAGCTGCACAGGTTTTGTCATTTAGTAAGTCCTATAGGTTTATCAGGTCAACGAGTAAGGCTGTATATATCTATAAAACATGTTAAAAGCTTGCCACCTGATGGCTATCTAGGCTAGTTCTCATGATAATTTCACAACACCGTCATATAAATTCATTTGTTCGTCCGCTACGAGACAGATGTTGAATGGGCTCTGCTGACCCCATTCCTGGTTTTATGGATGGGTATATTTTTATTGCGTTGTTAGATGTTTTGTGAGACAATAGAATGTTGACGATTATTTGTTTTATGGGTGCTGCTGGCAGTTCAAATGAGAAGAAGTGAATTTGAACATATAATAAAGAGTTTTAACTAATAGTTACGACTGTTGTTAATGTTGTAGAACATGCATGAAAATTAAGATTTGTAAGCCAATGCTGTGGGATCTAGACATACTTCAGGGCCATAACTTAAAAAAAAAATAATATAACATTTTATCCGTGATAAGGACTACCTCATTGCCACAAAAAGGTGAATTTTGAGCTGTCGTTGGATTTAGACAACTGTCGGTACCGGTACCTACGTAGTCTGTACTTCCCGGGGACATCCTTCCGAGACAGAGCTTACCCGAGGCCCCCAACTGTAAGCGGTAACTACCTACTACAGTCGGACTCCTACCATAGCATCCATGACGGATTTTCTTCACGTTAAAAAAAGAAGTTTGTGCTGCAAATTAGTAAATTTAAAATTCGAAGGCGGTTTTTTTTTTTAACGTGAGGGAAAATCCTCATGGATGTTATGCCGGACTCCTACCGACTAAAAAACCTCACGTAACGCCCAGCAGCCTATGGTTGGGAGCCCCGGGTAAGCCCTCGGAAGGATGTCCTAAGACTCCCAACAGAATTCGAAGGCGGTTCACTCGCATGTTCGAAATTCAAATGACTAACTGACGACTCAATGAAAATATCGTTGGAATTTAAAAAGTTTTCTTTTTTTAAAACTTACCTGTAGAAAAGCACTGAGACAAGATCTTTTGCGTAATGAGACCTCAGACAAAAGACCGTGTTCATAAATAAAATATTTTAAACAGTTTAGAAACACGGTGTTCCTTTGTGAGAGAAATTGCGTAATTAAATACGTAGGGGCTGTGAACTATTACACTGTTATTTCTGTACAAACTGGTTATTCCTTTGAGGTACTGAATCACATGAGACTAGATCGTTTTTAAGTCATTCGAATTTCTTAATTCAATAACTTTCTTCATTATTGCGTCTATCCTTGGGTGTTTTCGAAAATTCCAACTTGGACGTTCCCTTTATGTTTGAATTTTTCAACAGACTTTACTTAGATACTTTTTGGAAATAATTGTCTATCTTGTTTCCATACAGAAGCTTTAAGAGCGTTGACCGTTGCGCATTGGTCTAATGATTGTGTTACCTGGGGTCCAAGTCACAGAATAAATAATAGTTAGTATCTCAAGTCGGTTACTTCAATTTTGTCTGAACAAAATCGTAATAAGAAATCTACGAAAACTGTCAAATTGAATTGAATTGTCGGTTCAGCTTTATATTGAGCTACAATTGCGATGTTTTTCCGACGCAAGTGAAATAGCAGACTTGTGCCCCAGATTTGGCTGCCGAGATTTTGACGTAAATTTTTCGTGAAAAATACTTACTCAATCTTTTCTTAGCACTCATGAAACTTTAGTCATTTAAATTATATAATTAATTATATTGCCCTGTAGTATGTCAAGCCAGAAACCCGATGGAGGTCAGAGGTCAAAGGTTGAGAGGTCAAAACGTTTCTTCAGGAACGTAAAAGGAACAACGCGGTCTCCCAGTTTCAATACGAAAACATCAAATGTAACAGGGACTAACGTCAATGATGATGATTGCATGCTACGTCACGCTTTATGCTTCATCAAAATATAATCCCTCTTTCAAAAGATCGAACCTTAATCTTATCAAGCCTGAGATGCAGTCCTCGCTTGTTCCCTCAGGGGAACTCCCTGAACACTACAGACGTGTCAAGGCTTACAATTGTCAACCACAATGCGGGGTCCCTCAAGGCTGCACAATTTGAGAACCACTGCTAAGTTTTTTGTTAATCTGTTTTGGACTTTATCACCATGCAGTAAGGTGTATATTGCATTGGTAAATATAGCAATGATTGGAAATAAAATTATATGAATCTAAACACAATAGTGTTTAGTTTCAATGCGAGGTAGTTTGATAGATTAAAGGGGAGATAGTATTGATACAAGAGTGGTGACGTGTGTTGTTAAGATTATATTGAAGTTATGGATGATAATGTTATTTGTTTTCGTAATGTCTTCCTTTGTCAAAAACTATGATTACTTTTGTAGCTTATGTAAGTGAAATGTAATCATGGAGAAATACTTTGAAAGGGTGAAACATCTGCAGTTTTAATTTTCGTGTCTTTGCTATTTAGTTTTAAATACACAGTACCTACGTGCGGGTAAAGTACGTAGTGACAAATCGCTGTCCTGCGACCTATCAAAGTAACACTCCATTGCCAATCAAACTCACCCAAAATCTGAAGGAAGGGAACACTAACTGGTCAGAAGCCAAATCTGGGTGTCCCTTGTGCATTACATATAGATTAAAAAAAAAGTATTTATGCATCCGTCCTTTTCACCAGAGTATCTTCTTCTCTTTCACACCCAGCACCATTATTGTGTCGCTTGAAACCAAACCACTTTACCCAGCCATCAGCTACATAGAGGAAAAAACTGTCCCTTCCTCTCAAACCACCGAGAACGTGTCAAAGTCATTTAAAATCCAACATTAATCGTCATGACACCAATTTAAAGCATTATTGCGCTTCTTATTCCCGAAATGGAATACAAAATAAATATTGAAGCTCAAAGTTGCTCACAATACATCCTTACAGCATCTTTACCTTGAGATCAAAACGTAAATGTCACGCCCAAGCATAATGAAAGATAATAAAAAATACTCTTCTTCGTGCAATCACATTAAAGTACCACTTTCCGACGATTTTCAGACTTATGACACCGTGATAAAGATCATTTTCAGTTGTTATGTTTCACGATACAAAGTGACGCCGGTACCGGCTCGCTTTTCCTGAAATGAGGCGTTTGTTTCAATGCAAGCGATTTATGATGTTTTACCATTACAACGAAAACGTAAACCGCTCATTCTAAAATCTAGATTAATGAAAGCGGTTAAAAATTACTTAGTATATCATTTTAACAGCTATTTATCGCTAAGGTGGTAAACTAGCGCGATCCACCTGATCGGATGTGGACACCAAAAGCGGCTTCATTGTCACTGATAAACTGCTGACCCTACAAAACTTCCTAAGATCCCTTTTAAATACTTCAAATAATATTGATTTTAACAGCTTGAAAATTACTGTTTGATTGATGAAGCAGGTCTGCTAAATCGTCATCTATACTAATATTATAAAGAGGAAAGATTTGTTTATTTGTTTTTTTGTTTGTTTGTTTGTAACGAATAGGCTCCGGAACTACTGGACCGATTTGTAAAATTCTTTCACTGTTGGAAAGCTACACTCTTTGCGGGTAACATAGGCTATATTTTATTCCCGTATTCCCACGGGAACGGGAACTACGCGGGTGAAACCGCGTGACGTCCGCTAGTTCGTTATATTTTTATACTTCAAGGCTAAGAAAAAACTTATTTTGTTATATAAATCGCTCATTGCAGTCAATGAGGACACAGCTTAAGGCTAGGACCTGATTTTTTGTGAAGAAAACTCAACGGGCATTCATTTTGATAACATTCAATTATGAAAATCGCAAATTAGGAACTTTGACAATAGCAATAGTAATGGGAATTTTCTTTTTTCTCTCTCTCTTTCTCGCTAAAATGAGTTCTCATTGTGAAATCTTTCTGGTACATTGAATATGAACGAATTTACGGTTCAATGGTTCTAATATATTAGTGGCCATTCGACGCCATTCAGAGGCTTTTTAATGAATTTTCCGAGATCTTGGACGACTTAAATGATTTTTTCTTTGATTTATTAGCGTCATAACTTACAACGAGGTAATACTAGTAGCCCAGATTTTACTAATTTAAATTTGAACCTAAAACATTGTTCATAACCTAGTTCAATTTTTACCTATAAAAATATCTAAAAATGTCATCATGAGTCAACAAATAAGTAGATATTTCTTTTGATTTCTATGTTTTTACTACCGTTTTTTACGCATATATGCTTTTAATTAATATCGTTGCATTAGCAAAATAGAATGCCTGATCTATTTGATCTCTTTCCACTTAAGTAATCTTAAAACCTAGATTTTATGGTAGGTTATGAATGCGGACATACATAAGTTTTTTTTTTGAAGCGCTCGTGGCCCCGCGGACTCAGTGTTCTGTAAACGATCACTGCAGTAAGCAACATTTACTATGGCCGGACATGGATGGGTGACCACCACGTGGACCACTTTGTGACATTTATTTACGAGCGTTTCCGTGCTTCGGAAGGCACGATAAGCCGTTGGTCCCGGTTGTCGGTTAAATAAATAAATAAATAAATAAATAAATTAATGTTTATTTCAGGCAAAATAACACCCATAGTTTACATTACATTGGTAACATGCCATTACATTGGTAAATGACAGTCGTTAAGCCAAGTTGAAGGCCTTACGGGCGGCTTGAAAAATTTCAACTGTGGGTCGTCACAACCTGCGCCCGGGTCGGCAGCGCGTGTGTAGCGCCTCTGGTGTTGCAAACGTCTATAGGCTACGGTTAACAACCTTCCGGTGGGCCGTAAGCTTGTCTGCCACCTAAGTAGTATAAAAAAAAAAGAAAAAAGTAGTAACACAGTATTTTGAAAAAAAAAAGTCAATTTATTGAATTAAAGCTGCGCCGAAACTGAACGCCGAGATAAAAAATGTTTTTAACCATCGGAAATTCAAATAAAATTCGTTACGAGCTACACACAGACACATTCACATACAATAAATAGTGTTTCATTCTAGCAACCATTTATTAATGGCTTCATCACTTGTAGAACTTATAACAACATTCTGAAGCCTGACCTCAGTTGTTTTAACACGAGGCGGCTAATAGCTATCACTTACAAGGTGTTGAACATTTATCTCACCACCTATTAAGGTACAGTTACATCTCAAGAAAGACGTATCTGGAATTCCCTATAAACCTCTAAAAGGTCTATATAAATTCCATATTGGGAGACCTTTGATCTTTTCAGTTGGAAACACTTCCTCCTCTTAACACGAGTTCTTGGAATTAATCAGATTTAAGTAGAGTTTTGTACCTCTAACTCAGATCACAACTTTATCTTTGAATGCTATTTTACGATTTTTCGATATCCGGCTTTAGGAGTCGTCTAAATCAATATGGTGGGCGGCTCAATTACAGCCGGTAGTGGAACCAAAGGACTTGTCTATAAAGTAGCACTTGTCACAGTAAGACTTTTAAGCAATTTCTTATTTTTAGATAATTCTTATAAATAAGTTATTAATGTCTTCGGCTAAGTCAAAAAACCCGAGGAATAATAGTTGTGGCACATTGTTGAACCCATTTCGTTTAAAAATCCATAATTAGACATAAATACTCGAAAATACACTAGTTTTGAAAACCTTTAACAACGGAGTGAGGCGTCTGCTTCTCTCTAAATTTGGCGCTAAACTCCAAAATCGACTGTATGTTGGCACCTACTCAAAGAGTCGCTAATAACATAGCCGAAGCGCTTTGAGTTCGTACACATGAAATAATCTTATTACGAGACTAATGATAGCAAATCCTACAAACTCTGTAACATGCATCACAAAGTAATCGGCACTATTCAATGCAGTTTCTAGAACTACATGTTTATATTGTACAAAGTGCTCTCAACTAAGTATTTTCCTATTTAGTACATTTCCCATTTCGGACGTCAATACAGCCCCGTGTTTATTGCGATTGCCCCACGGGGAATAGGAATCGTGCCTTATTCTCCTGAAATTGTGAAGCACGTTTGTGAAGCACTTCACATTCTCGCTGCAAGATGGTGCATCGTTCTTTATTTTCTCTAATGATTATTCTTTTACTTGAGTGTTGACGTTGAGAACTTTATTAGAAATTGTGGACATTGGAGGTTTTGAAGGGTTTAGCAAAAGTAAATCCGATTGTGCCGGATTGAACGTTTCATAAAAGGATAACTGAACTTTAAATACGACTAGCAAGAGCTCGTAATGCTTCTATTTTTCAAACATTTAGTTCAGAAATGATACCATTTCGAGAAACTTATATTTTGTTCAGATTAATAGGAATTCGTAATACTCGATAATTACAGAAGATACAGCAACCACAACCCCAATTAATATAAACTAAAACGGATATTGTTAACATAAAACTTTGCCCATAACCATAAAACAAAGTTGCCCCCATACAATCAATGTTGCCCTTACTGTTGAGTGCGAACCGAACCGTTCACGATTCTAGAATTACCCTCAAGGGGTCAAACAAAAATTTTAAGCCGCAGTACTTGCAGGTTCAAATAGTACTTAAAACAACAACAAATTCTATTTTAGTGGCTATGTAGTTTAAACACCGTTTAATTTTATTACTGTTTTGTTCGATCGTGAAATAAAAAGCATGCCAACTGAACTATGTACAGGGCACTATACTGTGACCGCTATAAAAAGTTAGCTACAGAATAGTCGATCATTTCGAGTTTTATATACTTACGTGTGGTCTTAAAAACGCGGCTGCTTTTTTTCAAGTTAGTTACTCTTAAGCTCTGAAAGGTTGACAATTTATGGCGGGTCTGCCTTTATGTTTCTTTTTAAACCAACTTCAAAAGGATTTATTGTAATTTGGCAATGAATTCGCATTTGATAAGTTTTCACTGTACTGTTAAATAACCCCCAGATGAGCATCTGACTAGTATAATATATACGCATCTTTCTTAATTCGGCTTGTGTAACCAGTAAGTTGGAACAAGCTATGATATTGGTTTGTCCTGTTAGGATATTTTACGTTGTAAGATATCTTACAGTACAAAGTACGTTGTTTCGCAGGTCTATAATCCAATTTTGGCTGAATTTTAAGGTTAGTTTTCAGTCAGATGCCCTAGATCTTTGGTATAGCAATCATAATAAAGGTTTACTATGTTTTGTGCTGAGTTCACACCGCTTGGCTGTTCACACGATGGTTATTAGCTACATTATTGGTTTCAACATTTTATTTGGTTCAGTACAGAGCAGGTTTTGTCCAGAGGCTACGAATTTATAAAGTACAAATAAAATGGGGCTGTTCTGGGAGTGATTAGTTCAACATCTCCTTTCGTTTAGATTGGTCAACATCTAAGATGCCATGAATGGGTTTTTCTAGTGTAACCAGCTCCTCAGTTAATAACTATAGACAAAGTATATTTTTGCCCTTGCAAGTTCATTGCATTTCGCTGCTCGTAACGATGAAACATTGAGAGTCTCTCGATTTCTGTACTATTTAGTTTTGCTCTGGTGAGACTAGTTGGTAGGTACAGTATTTTCTTGTCTTTGTCACCTCGTTTGTTCTTGACCAGGTCTATGTATCACCAGGTTGCACCACTTGTTTGTAGTGCCATCGTATTTTTTTATTCTTACCCCTGTGATATAAGTACCGTAAAACAGCAAGTTCTTACTAAGCACAAACATCTTTTCCAAGTCAACCATTCTCAAAATTTTCGATCGGATTATTACTCTGTGTTTTCACACTAATCTACACCCGGGCGAGGACGCGTTGGTACGAACATAATGGACTCTGCCAAAACCGACCAAACTTTTACAATGTTCAGGCATTCGTTAAACTGCGCCATTATTACGCCCTACCGTTCTCGATTAGTTTGTTTGTATGTCTCATTTTGTATTGTAATGTAAACTGGCAGAAGTTCAAGTTGAACTGTGTGGTTAATTATTTGTTGATTTCTAAACACATTGTGAATATAGGTATAGGTGCGGATCACATTTTAGTTGACTCTTATTTTTGATCTGGTACTTGTCGGTCTGTACACAATCTAAAGAAGCTTTTTTTTTTCTTTGTGTTACCTTTTATTCTTAATCCTATCTTATCTTATTAAATGACAATATCGAAGTGGCCTCTAAATTGAGATGGTGCGAAAAAGAGACTTACTTCTTAATCATAAAATTCAAAATTGTAATAGTGTTTTAAAATTCGTATTTGTCAATTTTTTAAAACTTTTTTAATAACCTCTAATTCATATTTGCCTTGTCTGTTTCAATATAAAACACTAATCGTACCGCCGCACAGTAGATCGATCCCATACAAATGCTTGGACATCATACAGGGTCGCATGTTAGTAAGAATATATCTTAAAATAAAGAGTATAATATATACGCGTTCTATAACTTCCTACTTAACATGTACCTATTTTTAACCGACTTCAAAAAAGGAGAAGGATCTCAATTCGTCCGTATGTTTTTTTTATGTATGTTCACCGATGTTTCGGTCAATTATAGACGGATTTAATTTTTTTTTCTTTTGTTAAATAGGGTTTACTTCTGCAGTGGTCCCATTTTCACCAGGTCAGGATCTGATGATGGGATCCAGGAGAAATCAAAGGCAACTACTGAAAATTGTAGGGCAACTATTGCGTTTGTTAACTTTTTAATTAAGAGCTTTAATGTACTACAATTTAATGAAGGTCTGGAGTCGATCTGATGATGGAACCGAAAGACAGTCGAGGGAATTCCTTAACGATTTACAGCAATTACCTTGTGTTTGGGCTCGATTGATTTGTTTTGATGAGAACTTTACACTTAGACAGATATATTTTCGGTCCACCCTTCACTTAAAATAATGAAATATTTTTTTTATAAAAAATAATACCGACTTCAAACAAATCCTAAATAATAAAATTTACTTAGCACAAAGTAATATGAATTTTGATTTATCAGATTTTAATCAATATAGTATTGAAGTTGGTGCCATTAATAATATCTACTTAAACTTATGGGTTTACTTGGCGCCGACTTCAATATGATCTATACATATAATAAAACTGTGGAGGGTCGAGAGTCTGTATATAGAAGATAGTTAGAAAATAATAATTTTAGGGCGTTCTCTAGTCTGATCGATCGATACTGAAGCCGAAAATGTAATTTAATTTTTTTATGTCTGTCTTTCTGTATCCCTAATAAGTATCACGCCGAAACTACTGAATTGATTTGAGTGAAATTTGGTACAATCTGAGCTCATAGTCTTAGAAGGCTTCTAGCATACTTTTGATTCCGATAATTTGCGTGGTACCTTTGGGAGAGGGGGTGAAAGACGAAATGGTTTTTTAGTTGTAACTTCTAAATGCGTGATCCGATTTCAAAAATGTTTTCAGTGTCACAAAGAAAATATTTTAAGAATTTTTACACACAAGTTTCAATGTTAAAGGTTTTGCAGTTCAGGAAATAGAGGCATCTCAACTATCACAAAACCTAGAATTCGACGGTTCCTTCGAATTTGTGGGTAAATCTAAACTGGCGTGTTGGCTTAATCATAAAAGAGCATTGTAAAATGATTCAGTGAGGCGTGGGCTTAATTGTTTTAGAATACACTTAATCTTTAAGCTCTTTTATGATAAAGCAAACAGGGCAGTTTCATACGCTGCTTGATGAGTCTGATGAAAAAATACTCCTCCTTTCATACACCATATGTGACTAAAACGAAGTTGCGAGGGTCAGATAGTATTGAATAATATCTGATAAATCAAAATACGTATATTTTTTTACGTTTAATAGAAATTTTGCTGTTTAAAATAAAGTAGGCGTTTTATAAAATTTTATTTTTCTCAATAAAGCGGACACATGCGGCTCTTAAAAGTAGCAAGAAGTATCGAGTATTTAATGGTTTATTTACCCTCATCAATATTTTTTTGGAATTATTTGGAAGTAGTAACAAAAACTCAACTTTTGTTCGAAAATAAAAGTAATATTATTTTTTCTTCAAATCGGTATTAAATGGCTGTTACAATTTACAAATATCATAAAAATGTGAAGCTTAATATATATCCTGTTGATTCATATTTAACAAAGTAAAAGAAAACCACGAATTTTGTAAATAAATAAAATTAAAGTACGAGTTAATTTCTCCAGAAAAGGATCGGGTGTGTTTTGAACCTATTTTATGTAATAATAAGCGTGTTTTGAGGTGTTTATCTACCCATATTAGATGAAGTATGTATTCGTCTTTCGATATCACATCACATCTACTCGAATTGATTAGTTTGCATATTGAGCCAGACGTCCAGGCATTTGTATGGGATCGATCCACTGTGCGCCGGGCGCCAAAGTTTAAAAAACATGAATTGAAAATGTAAACTCAAATTTTCTGCGACATAAAGTCTCGTAACTATTTAATTCAATATTGGCATAAAATAGAAATAGCCAGACACGATTCTGCTTTTAAGCCTACCACTTCGCCTTAAGTTCGAGTTATATTTGATATTAAGCTGCCGCAAAAATAGGACCCTTTTAAATTAACATCGAACGTATACTGGCTCTAAAAAGTTTTTAATTGCCGCCAATTGACATTTAAAATTGGAATGTGTTGAATAGAATGTTTGAAACTCTATGGTGCCTTGAATTGAATTGAACATTCATTTTAATAGTGTTGCGTTGTTGCTCTTTGCTTTTAATATCAAGCGTATACTAGAATATTTTGTAATTTTATTAATATAATAGCTGATACCCGCAGCCTCGCCCGCGTATAATTGGTTCCTGTCCCCGTTTCCCGTGGGAACTTATTCCCGGGATAAAAAGTCGCCTATTTGTTCCTGTTCCAAGTTTCAGCCCGATCCGTTGTGCCGTTTGAGCGTGAAAGAGTAACATCTACACTCACAAACTTTCGCCTTTATAATAATAACTAGCTGATGCCCGCAGCTTCGCCCGCTTAAAATTTGTTCCTGCGGGAACTTTTTCCCGTGATAAAAAGTAGCCTATGTGTTATTCCAGACTATAATGTATCCCTGTACCAAATTTCAGTCCGGTCCGTTCAGCGGTTTTAGCGTGAAAGAGTAACAAACATCCACACTCACAAACTTTCGCAATTATAATATAAAGTAAGAAGGAGATATTAGTAAGAAGTAAGATATTTTGTGTTAGAAACTATTCTAAACTTTTAATGACTACACAATTTTTCTTTTGCTTCTTGATCGTCTGTGGTCACTACCACAGACCAAAAAGTAAACACTGAGTGTTAGACTATTACCTACAACTTATATCTAAAACTGTGTCACAGTTTCAATAGTTTGAAATGATCGGCACTCACACAGATAACAAAATCGTGCTATTATATGACACTAAATCCAGTTGAAGTGCCAGGGACGTAAAACTTAGCACACACGCATAAATTGGCCGCCATTTTCGTACCTACGTGCTTTTTTAGATTCTTGATATTTACGTGTACCTATTTGATTGACCATTTCCACTCATCGTGGATATATAATACCTATTTCATCGACACTATAATAATAATTTAAGATGAAACCATATTAAACTATCAGTTTCTAACATAATATCCCACATAATCCTGTCCCATCCGACCCAAGATGACTTTCAAGAAAAAAAAATGAACAATACGGATGATTTTAAATGAATGCGTCCGTTTAAATGGTGTTTTAATCAATGTTGGACCACACACTAGTTCTCGCATACGGATTGACTTCTAAAGGTATAATATATCATCAGCGGTACATTTAATTTATATATGACAGCGAGATTGTCTTGGACGCCGCTCGTAAGGTTTGGATAAGACATGTGGATTCATAATTTTGTTTCTTTAGATTTTGCCTTTTTGATTACAATTAATAAAATAAACAATTAAGTCCGTAAATATTATTCATGGGTTTAGAAACGATTTTAACAGATTTCAACAGTAACTGAGGTCATTACCTAAGACAATGCATATCAGTAGATTCCTCTTTCCAATGTTAATCGTCACGTTATCGGGTTTGATATTATTTTTTTAAATAATAATAATAATGCAGTGACTCATCGTGGACCCCCCGACCTAACCAAAATACCTTCTTTACAAAGTCTCGATCTAAACGATTCTGTCCTTTTAGCTTTATGATTTTTTAAACGGATGGCTATTGAATTCTTATATAAGTCAGATTATTTTTGCGAAACTATTGTACTGTAAAAAAGCTTTTCTAATTTCACAGTAGCTCCAAAATTAACTATGTATTAATAATGTAGTCAAAGTTAAACTAGTTCTATTATGAATGATAGAAACGAACTCTCTGTAGGTGCACTACACTATGACATTTTCGTCCTGGCACTTTTTTAAATCAAAAGATTCTAAATTTGAATAGGAAGTCCCGTTACGCCCTACCAACTATGACTAATTAGCTCAACAAGGAGGTCAATGCCTCCAAAGACTATTGAGCCTTAAATAATGCCGCGTCTACACAATCGTCTCTCGATGTCCATAAACAATATTTCACGTTGGTGATCAATCTCCACCCACGCAGGGATTTACTCGCCTACTCGAAATCATATAATATTTTATTCAAATTTTTAATAACCCGATGACTTTATTACTGATACGTGAATTTCTTTTTTTAAATTTATTGATTACATTTCTTGATTTTAATTAATTATTTTTTTTATTTAGATTACGAGAAAAAAATAATAGTACTATTTTTTGGACTTACGTTCTTTTTTACTGTGAATTTGTCGTATAAGTACTTACGTTACTTATAGTTAAAATCAATGAGTACCACATACAGCTTAAAAATTAATTACAAACATAAAATATGTTACATCATGATATCCATTAAATTAAATTTACTGTCTAACGAGATAGCTCCTTTAATTAACACTTACGGTTTTATTGTATCTTTTATCATTAAATTGTACACATTAAACGTAATTTATTAAAACTTTAGCGTCAATTAAGTTTCATTAGGTTGTTTATTAAGTTCAATAAGCGCACGATAAATATAATGAATGATCAAAGGTAATTAATATAGAAGCGTTTATTTCAAGTGCCTACGTCACTTTATTTTGAAAGTTGTAGACGAGCAACTTTGTTTAAATGTGAAATCAAGTTTCACAAAAATAGAATGACTTTCAATCTAAACGCCAATCCCTATTAACTATTATTACTTATTTATTGTCATTGTACCAAAGTACAGTTACGTGTTTCTCAATATCAGTAACCGTATATCAAAAAGATAATGTAAAAGTATTAAAACAAACGCGAACTGTACGTGAATGCATTTGATGTTCTCTAAAACACTGTTATGAAAACATAAAATATACCAAACATTTTTCTATCAATATGACATGTCATTTACGCGCCCACATTTCCATATTTTAGTCGTAATTCCAGTTTGCTGTCAACTGGGTACGGAACCTCGCTTCGATGCTTGGGTCCGATTGCAAATAACCCTTCATTTTTCTCTTTGCATAAAACCCAAGAGAATAAGTTATCCAACAGTCTGACCCAATCCGACCCTCTGGATTGTGGGACGGTGTTATTTCTTAAAGCGTATAAATCCCCACTGATGTCAAGCCGAACTTAACCCGAGTAAAACCACACGTTCCCTATGTATCTGTCTAGGACCGGACGCCCCCAATAACCCCCAGTGTTCCTGGTAGACTTTGGTTACCATCGCCGCCTCGCCTAAAGAGGAAATCGGGAATAAAATCCCTACTAATATTGAATGCTAAAGTAACGCTGTCTGTCTGTTACGCTTTCACGGCTAAACGGCTAGAGCGATTGCGATGCAATTAGGTATATAGATAGTTCGAGGCCCTGGGAAGGACATAAGCTACTTTTTAACCGACTGCGCAAAGGGAGGGTAATAATTTTACGCGATATGGACTTCTACGCGGTCGAAGCCGCGGGAACAACTACTCTAATATAAATATTGGGATAAAATCAATGTATTCTTGAATCTCAGCGACAAAACTTATTTATTTGTAAATTTCATGCAACATGTAAAATGTAAGAGCTTTGTTAAAATGTCCTTACATGTTTCTAAGCTAATAAAAGGCTGATAAACATGAATAGAAGCAAAGATAATGTAATTGTATAAAAGGCGTATATTATATGTATAACAAAGTTATCAGAACGACGAAAGCGTATAAAAGTAATTTTGTATATTCCAATATACATTCAATCAAATTAACCTATCGATTCAAAAAGCTGATTGGCCTTACTGTATCACGCTGGCGAGACAAGCTGGTACAGGGTTTTATTTCGAGGTTTCTTTCTATTCACCCTGATATTTTCCGATAGTCAGAAAGTGCAGCACTTTCTGGTGAGGCTGGATTTGGCCACCAAAAATCGCTGTAGAGTCCCTTTGTACCAAGTTTGCTTTCCTGGTACATCCTTTTGAAAGCTTACCAGGGGCTACCGACCATAGGCAGTGATTTTAGTTAGTAAGAGTTCGGCATAGCATTCATCAAGAATTTCCACCCGTAAAAGAAAATATAAATTCATAAATACTAGTAGAACAATACTAAACTCACCGTCCCACACAAAATCTTAATAATTAAGTACTTACGCGTATTACACAGAAAAACCTTTTCCAAACAAGTCTGGAAAGCTCTCTTTAATGTTGGCTATAAAAATAAAATCAAATCCATACCGTTCTGAGAAAGTCTCGTTCGGTATCCATAAACAACATAGGTACTACCTTTTATTGGAAAAGTAATCACTGTCAAGTGTCGACGTTATTCCAATCGTATTGCTCAATATTTAACTAAAAAGTTTACGGTCGTTTGCCTTTTGTTGAGTCCAAGTTATGAGCGACAAGCGGAAAATTCAGTAAGCTAACAAATGTAATGATTTTTGCTATTTATATTGGTTTACTTATTGATCGTAATCAATTTTAATGTAGGACGGGTAGGATACATACTTACTTATTTACCAAAGAATTCAATATAATATAAACACATTTAAGAAGCACTCACTCAAACACAAGCCTTCTGGAAGTCGTGAATTAAGCTGCCGAGGGAAACTTTTGTCGGTCGGGATTACCACCTCTACATAGACTGGATGGTAGTCTGGCCCAGAGTGCCAAGGAGAAGGCCGACCTTTTGGGTTCTCTCTTTGCCTCCAACTCGACCATGAACGATGGAGGTGCGCTTCCGCCTGGCATCCCTTGGTGTGGCACTTCCATGCCAGAAATTAAATTCAAGCAACGGGACGTCAGGCGGGAGCTTCAATCCCTAGATATTCATAAGTCGAGTGGGCCGAACGGCATTCCCGCGGTGGTACTTAAGCGGTGTGGTCCGGAGTTGTGTCCGGTACTTACACGTCTTTTCATGCTTTCATACTCCATGAAGCAAGTCCCGGCGTCGTGGAAGATCGCGCACGTGCATCCTGTGCCCAAGAAGGGTGACAGGACCGACCCGGCCAATTATAGGCCTATAGCCGTCACCTCCCTTTTATCTAAGGTGATGGAGCGTGTAATTAATACACAGCTCCTGAGGTACCTTGAGGAACATGACCTGCTCAGTGACCGGCAGTACGGTTTCCGTCACGGTCGCTCGACGGGCGATCTTCTTGTGTACCTCACACACCGCTGGGCGGCGGCTATCGAGAGCAAGGGTGAGGCTCTAGCAGTGAGCCTCGACATCTCGAAAGCCTTTGACCGGGTCTGGCACCGTGGTCTTCTTACGAAATTGCCCTCCTATGGACTGCCCGAGAGTTTATGCGGATGGGTGTCCAGCTTTCTGGCCGGTAGAAGCATCAGGGCCGTCGTTGACGGTAGCTGTTCTGACTGCATGGCCATAAACGCTGGAGTACCACAAGGCTCAGTGTTGTCCCCTACTTTGTTTCTGCTGCATATCAATGACATGTTGTCTATTGACGGCATTCATTGTTATGCGGACGACAGTACGGGCGACACTTATTACACGGGCCGTCCCGGTATCTCTCCGGATGCAGTGGAAGAAAGTCGTGAACAACTTGTGTCTGAAGTCGAGGCTACTCTCACTAGAGTGTCCGATTGGGGTCGACAAAATCTTGTCCAATTCAACCCTACCAAGACACAAGTTTGTGTTTTCACCGAAAAGATCCCATTCACTGTGCCGCCACAATTTCAGGGCACATCTCTCACCATCTCTGTAAGTATAGGGATCCTTGGTGTTGACATCTCCAGTGATGTGCAGTTCCGCAGTCACTTGGAGGGCAAGGCCAAGCTGGCGTCCAGGAAGCTCGGAGTGCTCAGAAGGGCGCGGCGGTACTTTACTGCGGCGCAAGCACTGCTTCTCTATAAGTCGCAAGTGCGTCCGCATATGGAGTACTGCTGTCACCTCTGGGCGGGGGCACCCGAATACCATCTTCGTCCATTTGACTCGGTGCAAAGGCGAGCTATGAGAGTTGTCAACGATCCCATGCTTGCAGGTGGTGTGGAACCTCTTAGTGACAGGAGAGACTTTGCTTCTCTATGTGTGTTCTACCGCCTGTACAACGTTTTGTGCTTTGAAGAATTGTTTGATATGATGCCTACGGCTACATTCTATCATCGCACCGCTCGCCATAGACAGGGTGTTCATCCTCACACGTTGCGTCCTGAGCGCTCGAGCACGGTGAGATCTAATAGAGGCTTTCTTCCGCGTACGCTTAGGTTGTGGAATGATCTCCCTGCTACGCCGGACGCCTACAGTATGGGGTTCTTCAAAAGGGGATTTAGAAGGTTTTTAAAGAGTCGGCAGCGCGCTTGTGGCGCCTCTGGTGTTGCAAACGTCCATAGGCTGCGGTGACCACCGGTACATCTGGGGGGGCCGTATGCTTGTCTGCCACTCTAGTGGTATAAAAAAAAAAAAAAAGCCTTTCGAAATTTAGGCAAATTTATTCAAATTAGAAAAGTGTTTCACTTCTAGTTCTCTGATTCCATAGTGACTTTTGGGGCTTACAAAATCCACGTTGTTTTTGTATTGGTTCTCTGTTCCAGGCTTTTAAGAGGATGCCAAATAGTCTTTGCAAATCTTTGCAATAATAAAACTTAACAATATTTACACGAGTGAAGCCGGGTGAATCAGCTTATATTTCGTAATCTGTAATTTTTCTTAGCACAGATAAACATAAATTATATCTATAAAGTTAATGTGAAGCCAACAGCTTATGTCTTAGGTACTTCATAAAGCATTTATAGTTCCACCGCTAACACTATGTCGAACCTGGAATTAACGTGTCTGTTTTGATGTAATTATCCACAGAATACTACATTGGGACACGAAAATTACTTTTTAGAAAACACATTTGAAAGTAATTCTTACTTTAAAAAAGTATGCCGATAAAAACACGTAAAAAGACCTTATTAGATTGCGTACTATTTTATCAACGTCATTACAATTGTATAAAAAAAAAATCTTGTCTTGTGTGATCGAAATATCTTTTTGGACAACAATATATAGGTAGTTAGCGACGTATGTGGGAGGCCCTTTATTGGGAAAAAGCAATATGCAGTATGTACTTATAGTTACCGTTCTGCATATTGTACGGTAGTATGGTACCATGGTACAAAAAGAACGTAAGTACAATTATGAGGAAAATAGCTTTCTGAAGAAGAATAGTACGACGGACGTTATTGCTGATGGTATTCCAACAGACGGGTGAGAGAATAAAGTAATGACTTGACTTGAAAAGTCAAAGTATTATGTGATGTGATGACGGACTTTTTAACCATAAGTCTTTATCATTTTGCTGCCCTTATCACAGTTTATTTGAGGTCAGTGTAATATGACTGCTTCCAATCCTCCCATATTTTTTTTTACGTAAGGGAAAATCCGCTAAGGATGTTATGCCGGACTCTTACCGACTAAAAAAACCTCACGTAACGCCCAACAGCCTGTGGTTGGGAGCCCCGGGTAAGCCCTCGGAAGGATGTCCCGGGACTCCCAACAGACCTACGGCCGCTACTGCCGCCTCGCCCAGCCCATTCCTCTCTACAGCATTATTTGTAGTAAGTATTCTTAAACAATAATTCAATCAAATCACGTAGGCCTCTCCCAAATTACGGCACAATACAAGGTCTTGCGTCAGGTCGTCGATCCATCTGGCAATGCATATAAAGTATACTATAGGTATATTTGAAACATGTCAGCTGATCCAGCTCTCACGATACGTGCATCATATTCGTACCACAGGCTATACAACACTATGCCTGTAAGTACGGATTTATCGGCACCAATGGGCTTATGTAGGAAAGTTGAAGGCTTTGCCGGCAGTAATACTTGTTCGAGAGATACAAAATAGGTGGTCTAGAATATTTATGAACACTTTGTATGTATATTACCTATTTTATTTATGAAGAGTTGCAGTATCGATTTCTTGACGTTTCGAGTTTCTTTGGCTGTATGTCTATAATACCTATAAATAAATAAATAAATATTCACGGACATTACACACAGCGCTATCTGATCCCAAAGTAAGCTAGGAATAACCGGCTTGTGTTATGGGTATCAGACCACGAATATTAATACTTATATACTTTTTAAAAACATACATATTATACATAGAAACACCCAGACTCTATGCCATCGTGTCTATAATAAAAATGCTTAAAATAGAATTGATAGAGCGCAGAAACTACAATTGCTAAGGGATTTTTGTTTTAAGTCGCATTTTAATAAGCAAATATTATAATACTGGCAATAAATAATATTACGGAGACACATTATTGAAATATGAATCATTAACACTGTTATAAATTATAATGTTTCTTACAAGAACAACAATCGCATATTACGTGAAACGTTTAATATCTAAACATTATAATAAAATATTTAAAAAAAAGATACTCGCTGGGAGTTCAACATAAGATACCGAAGCTGGTATCTAATGTTGAACACCCAGCTTTTTCATTTTGGTTGTATATCATATTTCCATAATTATTTTAAGCGCCCTGAAGCACACGTGCCACCGAAAACTACACTCATAGAACTTCACCTCAACTAGAACCGTCGAGTTAATAATTATTCCAATTAAAGGAGTCTGCCAGACTCCTCAAGTTTGCAGCCTCCTCACGTATCTGTTAATAACCTTCAATATAACTGGCGTGATGATAATGACACATTCCCACCATCCGTTTTTCTTTTTTATTACGAGTTTTATTATAAGATTATTCTATGGACGCCGTCATAATGCTGGCATAATTAAATTCTGCTGAAGGATGTCTGCGTCATATTTTATAGACTGTAGTCTAGGGCTTTTAATTACTATCAAGCTGGATATATAAATTATTAGTTGCTGTAGATACCGTTTGAATGACAGTATCTCTTCAGACACTACCGGGTAATTTTGGGATGTAAGCGTTTTTGCAATCTGACCAACCGGGTAATTCGGATTTTTCTAGCCGATGATGCCTTTCATCATCATTAAAGCAGATTTGGCGCCCACAGCTGGGCATAGGCCTCCCCCAGGGATCGCCACACCGTTCTGTTACACGAATTTGACCGAAAGTGTTTTAAAAAAAAAAGATTTCGGAATAGAACTTTATTGAACTTGGGCTCGAATTGGATGTCAAGTGTCACGCGCGGACGATGGATCAGAACTGAGCTCTTGCTCTCCAATGGAATATGACAAGCTGGCAAAAGTGCTGACGGGACATAAGGGTCAGGGCTGGTAGGCATTATCCTATACAGGGTGTATATGTAACATTTCGGTCTTGGGCCGCCCGCATCCAGCAGGCTCCCGCGCCATTAATTAGGTCATCTGTCCACCATACATGATGTTGTCTTTAAATTCTTTCAAGTTTATTATTTCTTTCGGAGTAAGTTTCAATACGAATTATTTTTTTGGATTTTTTTCTTGACAGGACTAGTTAAGGTTAAGTAGATCAACTCGTGTAGCCAAAAAGAGAGATGACAAATTTAAACAAAAAGACTTAGAAATCATACCTGTCAAGTGATTTCTCATTAGAAACCAAAAATTTATATAGAAAGAAAATTGGTGATACCTGGAAGGGAAATGCATTGACTTAATTTAAAAGCTTTTGATGACAAAATGAATTATCGCTTAACATTATCTTATTATTATTTATAGCTAGATATTATTAACATAATCTCTAGGGGACTAATAATATTGATTATCTCAATGGCCTTAATTGGTTTTATTACAGTTATTAGTGATCTATCATTTTTTTTAGCTGTCTCTTTGGAGATAATGACTGAACTATAATTGATTTACTATAATTTCTAGACATATTTGTCGATTTCAATATTATCTATCTAGTTTTATAGTAGTCAGTTTTGTCATTGTCAAGTAAATTTAAACTACCAAAAATTAACTAATTGAAATCTTTTTTTTTTTTCAGGTAAGCGATTACTTTTATCTACACTTCTATAACATCTGTATTGAAGTTGGTAGGTAAGTACGAGGTAATTGTTTTTTCATAAAATATCATAAAGGTTCTACCAGGGAGATAACTTACTTACTTTGCCATTGTAAACCCGTATTATAAAAAAAAATATCGGCAATTCAAATAAAATAAAAAAAATATTCACGGACATTTCACACAACGCTATCTGATCCCAAAGTAAGCTAGGAATAACCTGCTTGTGTTATAGGTATCAGACCACGGATATTAATACTTATAAAATTAAATACATACATATTAAACATAGAAACACCCAGACTCTTGAGACAAACATTTATGAGTCACGCAAATATTTGTCTCCGGTGGGAATCGAAACCACGACCTCCAGCGCCGCAAGCGGTATCACTACCGACTGCGCCACAGAGGCATTCAAATGCATGGAACATCTCTTGTTTACCTGTATTGGGTGTATATTTCAGCATGCAGTAACATAAAATATTTTAACCGACATTTGAATTGAACCCAAGATCTCAGCGCGGTAGTGGATTACGCTACCGAATGCGTCACGAAAGCAGTGAAAATTAAAATTAAAGATAGATGAAAACTTATTTTAAAGTAATGTAAATTGTCTATTTTCTTCATTTTTAAGTCTTCCTGAATTAGTATGCTTTCGTTCATTGGCTTTTTAGAGCTAGATTAATAGATTTTTTAATCATTTATTGTAAAGAAAAGAAATCTTAGTGCTTTTATATTGATTGAAAGTTAATTTTATTCTTATTTCAGTCTAGTTAATATTCATCGTGAACAATGAAATCACTCTTTATTAGACAAAAATTGTTTAAAAATGTAAATCTTACTTATTCTAAAAAGTCATTGAGACTTAGTTTCTTAGAAAATTCAAAGAAGCCTTAAGAAATCGTTAAAATATTCAGTTTTTCTTATCTTACAATAGAGAGTTTGATTTAATGGTAGGTATATTTTTCTATAAATGAAAATATGAGTTTGTGGTTAATAAGGTTTTTATAGGTTAATATATTTTACCCAAAAAGTAGAGGAATGAAAGTGAATGTAATCAAGACGAAAGTAATGGTTATTGAAAGACAAAAATGTATGACAGATTGCTCGATTTTCATTGAAGGGCAAAGAGTGGAACAGGGGAAAGAATTTGTATACTTGGGTTCAAAATTTGCGAGGGATGGAAAGTGTGACCAGGATATTGAGCGAAGAGTTTTGGCAGGAAATCAAGTGAATGGGGCTATGTACACCTTTATGAGCAGTCAAAATGTGTCTGAGAAGGCAAGGTTGGCTGTACATAGCGGAGTGCTCATCCCTACACTTATGTATGGTAGTGAAAGTTGGGTATGGCAGGAGACGCATGAAAGCAAAATTAATGCAGTGGAAATGAGAAGTCTGCGAAGTATAGCTGGAGTGACTTTAATGGACAATGAAAGAAATAGTGTGATAAGAGAAAAATGTGGTTTAATAGAAGATGTAGTGACTAAGGTAGAAAAAGGGATGCTTAGATGGTTTGGACACGTGGAAAGAATGGATTTTTTTTTTTATACTACTTAGGTGGCAGACAAGCTTACGGCCCACCGGAAGGTTGGTAACCGTAGCCTATAGACGTTTGCAACACCAGAGGCGCTACACACGCGCTGCCGACCCGGGCGCAGGTTGTGACGACCCACAGTTGAAATTTTTCAAGCCGCCCGTAAGGCCTTCAACTTGGCTTAACGACTGTCATTTTACTGACAACCGGGACCAACGGCTTATCGTGCCTTCCGAAGCACGGAAACGCTCGTAAATAAATGTCACAAAGTGGTCCACGTGGTGGTCACCCATCCATATCCGGCCATAGTAAATGTTGCTTACTGCAGTGATCGTTTACAGAACACTGAGTCCGCGGGGCCACGAGCGCTTCAATAGGATGAGAATAGAGTGACAAAGCAGATTTATGAGGCGAGAATGATTGGGCAAACTGGTAGGGGTCGACCTTGGCGTACGCATGCCGATCATATCAGAGACCTTCTGGAAAAAGGCAAGGTCAAGAGTACCTTTAACCGGCGACCGTGTATGAAAACAATAATGTAAGTAGAAGAAGCGAAAGTTGTATGCCAGGATCGTAGCAAGTGGAAAGCCATAGTCTCTGCTTACCCCGATGGGAGACAAGCGTGATTATATGTATGTATGTATGTATGTTTCCCTCTGATGTATCCATAGTTTGCTAGAAATTCTGGGACAACCTTTCGAAGAGTTACCCAAGGCTCCGGCATTACATCCCTGAAAAATTAACCTTTTATATCCCATGTGTCATGAATTTTAAAAACCACAATTTTAATATGGCCGCGTCGAATGAGGCCTTGTCGTTTTAATCAGGGGGGAAGACACCACGGGGTTGTTTAAATTTTCTATTAAATTCGCGAGAAGACATGAGACAAAAGAGACGTATCTCCGATCTATTAATAAGGCAGTTTAATTTGGAAAGCGGTAAGAGTACCGTCAGCACAAAAGATCTCGTTACTATTGTTTTGTTTACGATTAGCAAAATGTTTTTTTTTTGTCATTTTTAATATTGTGATTCAGGCTGTCATATAAAAGGTGAACCATTATCACAGCCCGATAGTGTGCAAATAGTGGTTTACCTATGTGTATCCCCGGGTTATAGCTAAGTATAAAGATACTTAGCTATAACCCGGGGTTGTAAGACGAAAGTAAAGAAACACGTGCCAAGTTTCTTTGTAGGTGCGATAAAGTAAAAGAAAATATTTCTGATTCAGGAAGTGACTATTAATACAAACATTAAACTATTACTACTTGAAACATGATTGAATAGATGGTTGACATCTAAAGTCTCAATTGAAACATCCTTCTTGTTCTAAGAGTCTTTCGATGATGTTGTTAGGAAGTATGTTCTGTAGATCCTTCCTAATGCGCAGAATGCTATATTTCTAAATGGATCTTTATATCCTTACTGTGACAAATAGACATACGCATATGATCGGAAATGATCAAAGTGTTTTTCAATTTCTTTTTGCAAAGAAAGATATTTAAAAAAAGCTGTTTAAAAGCTTTTAAGGAAGCTTGTATAAATAACCAGTTTGTAATCTCTTTTTAGAATTCTGTAGTAAGCAATTAATCCTAATACATGGTGTCCTATTTGAACCCACGTTTCCAATAATAATGGCAGCTCAATAAAATCACAATTTCAAATTCAATACAAATATTTCTTATAAAAGCAAAAGTACTAAAAGCCCTTTTGCCGACACGAAAAATAACACACTTTGTATAATTCATATCAGGACTAATGAGACATATTTCAAAAAAATATTATATTTTCGTACACCGCATCTTGCCGCGAACGTTTCTTTCGGAAACATTTTATCACGCATGAGTGCCCACTTGTAGTACTCAAATGTCTTGAGCGTAACACAAAATGTTCCATATTTCCTTATATTCCAAGTAAAGTAACATATGAGTATTGTCTTATGAAAATTGTTTTAACAAATCGTTCTTATTTATATAAATAACGCGTGTATTGAAAACCTTATTGAAGAATTAATTGTTACTTACGTTATAAATGCGAAACTTTGTGGGTGGGACCGGGAACAGATTTCCATGCTTCAGAACCACAGGCATCATGTAGATAAGAATAATTGGTATAATATAATTAATATATAATTGGTATAAAAGAAAACTACGCTAAACTACGTATATTAAATCGGTTTAAATACTAAAGTCAAACCAACAACTAACTCCACTAAGCGTAGGCAATAATTTTTAATTACCCTTTTCCTGCATTTTAACCAGCATCTCAGTTGGTAATGCTGACCGTACCGCTCGTTGTGACAGCGCCGTACACGAGCCAGATTAATGGTTATATTTAAATTATTCCCGTATATTTTATGTTACTTTTTACTGTATTTCAGACAATTTCTTTATTCAGCTTTTTTACTGTTTTAACTCGGGTATATTGCAACTGGTATAACCGTTACATCACTAGTGAATTCGTTAAATAAATGAAACTTATTTTTTTATGTTCAAATTAAAAAGTTTGTCTATTAAAATATAGTTAAAAACTGGAAATCCGTAATATTAAACTTGTTTTTTTGTTGAGAACTTAATGACTTTCGACCAATGCGTCTGAAAGGCTTGGAACTTGATAGTTAGCGCTTTTTTTTGCTGACCTTATCACTGCAATAACATAATATTTAATAAAGAAATACATTATCCTGGGCTCATCCTGCCGATCCTGGGGTCATCCTTCCGATAAACGTGTGGTTTTTAGTCGGTAGGAGTTCGTCATAGCATTTATGTAGGATTTTCCTCCCGTTAACAAAAGAAGGAATACAATATGACAGTTTTTTTTTTCGAGTGGAACAACTCTGGCCTGGGCCAAACAGACCGGTTGGTCCAGGCTTTTCTTTCTAGCTTCTTTACCTTCCTTACCTTCGTTTCGCCGTGACCTTCGTCCTTTGGCAGGTGCTATGCGGCTATAAGACTGGCTTGGTACTTAAAATTAAAAATCTCAATACGATCTCTTCGCACCCAATAACACATATCAGACTACGCAAAAATATAACACTATCTACCTTTGCATTTTCAACAGTAACCTTCAAAAATCTCATCCTATTTTGAAAGCGAATTGAAACATGTTAAAAGGCTTTTTAAAAATTGAGGTCCCTTTTAAACTCCCCTCCGATCACACCTTTCAATTGGTTTTGGTTCGAACAGAATTAATTTTAATTACTTACTCCCCTTTTCGTCGAAGACATTGTGTCTGAGATTCTGTGTACAGCCTCTTTGAGCCTCGAAGGCTGTGTTTAAGATAAGAGCGTGTTTTTGTGCCATAATAGCCTTTTATATGAGATATCTTTTGTTCGCAGTTTAATTATTTTAGAGCGGTATTAAAAGATATGTTGTTGTGTTATTTTTGGGGACACTTTTTTATGGAGTAGAGGCATATTTCTTGTTTAATCTTTATAACAACGGCAATACGACTCACCACCTTATACGTGGAACAAAATCTACAAGGTGAAATGTGGGCAAATAATTTATAATATGCCTTTGTCAACCCCTTCGGGGATCAAAAGTCGTGATCATTAGGTATGTTTGTATGTAATCTTTAAGCGAGTTCTACCGCTTTGTATTTTTAGTGTGCATTACGGTTACTTTCTATAATCGCATCACTCGCCATAGCCAGGGTGTTCATTCACACACTGCGCCACGGTGTCGGTAAGCTTCGTTAGGAGCTTTTCCCTCCATGCTCGGAATCTTCTGAAACGTCTATATAACGGGGTTCTTCAAAAGGGGCTTTACAAGCGGTTGGTAGTGGGTCGAATTTGGTCACTCTACGCCCTAAGCTCCATCTACAACTCCAGAAGGCGTCCTGTCCTACTCATGACTTTCGAAAGCAGTCTTGCTCTTTGATTTTTTATGTTACGTCATTATATTTGACATAATTAAGGCTAAAACGGGTGATAAATTTAATAAGAAATGTTTAATTTATCACCCGTTTTAGCCCTAATTATGTTAAATATATAGGTCAATATAATTATAACTTATTACATAGTATAAAAAAACAAGTTATTATACAAACTACGTCAACAAAGTAAATCTAGCACATTAATTAGTATAATATATCTACGTGCTACAATCGCCTGCTATAAACAATCTGGGCTACAATAAATCACACTTTTTAGGGTTCCGTAGTTCTTTCTTATGTGCTATTTATGGTTAAATATGTAGTTGTGCTTAATCTCTGTTTAAGCGGGGAGAGAACACGCCAAAGGCGCATTAATATTAGAACTTAGTAAGTATAATTGTGATTGGTCTAAGTTATAAGCGGCAGCGACGAGCGGTAGCGATCGAAAAATTATAAATAGACTCGCAACTAGAATGGTCAAATGACATCTTACATTTGAAAACTGGTGCTTTGCAAACGATTATAGTCTACGGTGACTACTTTTGATTGTGATTCCTCCCAGAGCTGGCTTGCCTGTGGTAGAAAAAAAAAATAAACAAAGAAAACGAGTTAAGGCAATAGTTAAGTTGGACGTGCGTCAGATGGACCAGTGATCTAGATAAGATCAGAGATATCAGCTGTCAATGTGGAAGGGTTTTGTGTTGTCTATACTAATATTATAAAGAGGAAAGATTTGTTTATTTGTTTTTTGTTTGTTTGTTTGTTTGTTTGTTTGTTTGTAACGAATAGGCTCCGGAACTACTGGACCGATTTGAAAAATTCTTTCACTCTTTGGAAGCTACACTCTTTGCGGTGAACACAGGCTATATTTTATTCCCGTATTCCCACGGGAACGGGAACTACGCGGGTGAAACCGCGTGACGTCCGCTAGTTGTGTATAATGGGAAAGGCTTACGTGCAGCAGTGAACAGTGCTGTAAGCTAATAATATATAACGTTTGCAAAGCAACCGCTTTCTCTAGTAATTTAGTTCAGGCCTAATCGTTATTAGATTACAAATTCTGAAAAACTTGTTATCGATCTATCGATAATGAAACTCAATTTTATACGAAGTCTAATTTGATTTCTATCGCGCTTGTAAAAGTTACTTCAATGTCAAATTATAAAGTAATAATCGTTATGAGCTTATGACTTAAAGTCACTAGCTACTTTGTAAAGTTTAGGCAGTAAAAAATTATCTTCTGAAAGAATAATATAGACTTAAAAAGATTTGAGAAGCTTTTTGTTTTACAGAGGAAACGGGAAGTAGAGAATATCCTGTAAAATTATTATTGTAGTTTTATTAGCTACCTATTATTATAGAATGCGAGGCGGCCTTATCGAGATATTCAGGACCAGGGCCCAACCCAGTGCCACCTACAAGTAGTGCATGTGCCGACAAGGTCATAGCGAAAAGATGGAAAACTAAAAACAAATTTCTGTGCCGTCTATTCACTCTATGAAATTATGTGAGGTCTACATTACGTTGTGGTACAGATGGAAACCTACATACTAAATTCGCTGAGGCTACGCACACATAGACAACTCATTCACAGACACGAGGTCAGGCAGTCTCAACCGAATTTTCGATACTGATTTGTGCGCGAGTGTGTGTAGCAGAGGGTAGGTGTGAAAAAAAGTACATACATGAGTTTTCCATCTGTACTATCTCTGATTTGTGGTAGTGAAATGTGACAGGCTTACTTGACTCTTTGCTAATATGTTGCTTCTTCATACCTATGAAGAAGGAAGGAATGATGCTCAAGGCGATGGACCATGTGTCGTGGCGTAAATTAGAAGATGCCTATAGCAGTGTTTTGCTATAGACTGATTTGATTAATTGAAATGGTTCGTAGAAGGTACTTTTCTACAAACTCTTTTGTTTTGATATTTGCTATTGAGTATAAGAACAATATTTTTTTCAATTCTAAAACACAAATAATTCTAGAAAGCTTTCACTCAGCTTCGTATTCATATTTACACAAACCGACATCTGTAAATTACAAGAGCTAGGTTGAAACCGTTTATAATTCCCGGGAATAATGTAGGAATACCTAAAATAACTCATTACCATGACGCTCACACATCCACACGTCTGTTATGTACCCGGATGTTCTGAATGCAAACCTTTTGGGCGGGATTCTAACTAAATACATTAGCTATTTAGTAGCGGACTTAACCCTTGCACTGGTGAGCTGTCTGCTTAATTTGCCATGAAAACACGCAAACAACGCGGAATTATAACTCAATTGAAGAGATATGGACATAGCTGAAATGTTTTTGAGCGTAGGCACTTATGGCAATAATATGTAGCAGGCCATAGGATTGATACTTATCTCAACTGCAGACTGATAGGTTATTATAGAAGGCATTATTCGTTGGAGAGCCAGAGAGCGTGTATTGAACTCTCCTACTATTCAGTCTACCTTTTAAAGGCCGAGTTTGCCAATCTTCAGCGGTTTCTGGACCCATATTGGCTTTGGCCACACTTAACTGGATCGGGTTCGCTCCGCATCAAATAATGCTAGACTATACATTTGCACTGTCCGATAGTTTTTACCGGATCTGGAAGTTCACTTAACAATTTCTTAAAAGTAGTCAAATAAAATGCTTGTGAGAAATGATAACTTGGCAACCAGTATTTGGCAAGTAGCCCTCATGAATAATTTGGATAGATTTATTTGTTGTGCGAGGAAGATAGGAACAATCGTGTTGAGCTACTCTCATTCTCATTGATCACGGTGCAATGTTATAAAATATCAATAACGTATAAATCCAATTTCCGATTGCTTGAGAGGTTGTAGTGCACTACAAAACGTGTTTGAACACAATCAATATCTGTTCAACTCGGAGCTTGGAAAACGGAATTTTCTCTCCATTTTAAGTTTCTTACCTCACTTGTACATACATGGGAGGTTTTTTTATACACCCACATACAATAAAGAGACGACCGATTTGGCTATAGTTTGGTGAAGAGACAGGTCTTGTTCCAGAAAACACGCAGGACTTTTAACCTGTGGAATACCTACGGCATCTGAATTTTGTAGCGTAGATTGCAAAATAAAAGCGATGACGTTTGTTTCTGCGACTATCGAGAAAACGTTTAAAAAATGGTTCCCCAGTTGTCTCTTTTGTAACCAATAAAACAAAATTCAATTTTTTTTGGCAATGGCTAATTTTTTCTCGAAAAACGTACCTGCCATGCCATGTCTGTGTGAAAACTAATTAAAAATTAGTTCAGCAAAAAAATGCAGGCGAATATACCTATCCATTCTCAAATTCTAAATACATACTACCCTTCATGATAGAAAGGACAACTTTACCGTATGATTAAATTTAAAAAGTGGCAAATGTGCTAGAACAAATCAAACTCTATTTCGCTACTGCTCTTCCCCATAGTATTAGAGAGAGACAGCGAAAACCACTTAGGTATGGTAATGTTGTAAATTTTGATTGACGTCCGCTTGTTTCTGTTTATTATGATACTGTCAATCAAAATATTGCTCATTGTACTGAATGACAACTTTGCCTTCATGTTGTTTTATTCGTTTATAATTTCTCCAATGATTTCTTTTTGATCTTTTGACAACTTTGGTTTTGATGTTGGAATATTTGGTATTGAAATGTTTACGTAGGTATTTTTTATTATCCTGGGACATACTTTTCAGGAGTTACCTCCAGTGCCTAAGACGAGAGTTATTATGATTAATTTCACTTTAGATAGTGAAAATAAAGTATTAATTTATTTAATTAAAACAGCAAAGATTTTAGTATTCTCGCGACCACGACTATTATAATATAGCCAAAAACTCGAGATGTGAGCAAAGTTTAATTTGGTACCAAAGAGATCCGAAACCCATTGCGCATATTTAAAAGACAATTGCATACAAGATGCACATTTTGAACTTCGAATGTTACAAGACACAGTTTTTGAACATCGAAACTTACAAGATTCCACATTTAAATACCGAACAGGTTGAACTTACCATTCTTCTTTGTTGTTCTGAAAAGAAAGTTATTCAAGAATAGAACTTGAGATAAGGTAAAACATAAAGCACGCTCGCACATAGCCCCTAGGTAGCTCTTCCAGCCGGCCACACATCTTTGTCGTACTAAGTATGTAGATTCGGCTATTTATTCTCGGCTGCAAACCATCTGCCCTTGTTTAACTTATAGTTCTTCGGCTTGTTTGCTTAATAAATTATAATTGCAATTATACGTGTTGCTAAGTTTGTTGTTGATCCTTCTCATGCCAGGTTTATTTTATGTGTGATGGAACATGATTACCATGGACTTCATCCCGGTCTTCTACCGGCTAAAGCCTCCCTTCCATCTACCTCCAGTCGGGAGACCCTGGTACGATTTCAGAAGAATTACTGGGACATCCTTCCGAGGGCTTACCCGGGACTCCCAACCATAGGCCATTGGGCGTAAAGTGAGGATTTTAAGAAAACCCTAGAGCCATTCGTAGCCTCGCTCGCTCAGTGTTTTGTGAACTAACACTGTGTGTTACGAATACAGTTAGTCCTGAGATGGGTAACCTTTTATAGCAATTTTCATTTATGTAGGTTTCTGCGATGTTAACGCGTGAAGTTTTTGATCCCGGTTTGCTGGCAACATCTTGAAGGCATTATACAATAAACAAGGACGGTTTTAAAAATCCTGATAATCATCCAAATATCAACGGTTCAGTCTTAATTGTGTTTCTAGGGTTAGATGCCTAGAAAGAAAATACGGAATTCTTGACCTATAGGATTACATTGTATACTTTTTGTATCAACGTACTAAATTATTTTATGGAAAGACTAGCGGAAGTCACGCGGTTTCACGTAGTTCGCGTTCCCGTGGGAATACGGGAATAAAATATAGCCTATGTTCACCGCAAAGAGTGTAGCTTCCCAACATTGAAAGAATTTTTCAAATCGGTCCAGTAGTTTCGGAGCCTATTCGTTACAAACAAACAAACAAACAAAAATCTTTCCTTTTTATAATATTAGTATAGGTTACCTTATAAATATTATTTGTCTAACTCTTAAAGAAGCTTAATATCCGGATTTCAAGTTAATATTAATTTTGTAATTCAAGTCTAAACCTGACATTGCTTAAGGCTATATTTCAGGTAAGCTTATTTGCGTCTCAGCTGCCTTTATTAATCCTTTACCTGTAAAGTATATACTCTTAGAAGAGTGTTTAATTGAGTATTATGAGGATTAATCCCTTTTTAAGTACCTAGTAAAGATTAAGGTAATACCTATAACATCTTTGACGTAATCTAGCCTGTTCTTTTTTAGGGTTCCGTACCCAAAGGGTAAAAGTGGGATCCTATTCACTAGACTTCGATGTCCGTCTATTTGTCTGTCTGTCTGTCTGTCTGTCCATCTGTCTCATAAGTCTGTATCCTATGAACAGTGATAGCTAGAGAGTTAAAATTTTCACAGATGATTTACTTCTGTTGCCGATATATTGAACAAAGGAATTATTTTTCTGGCTCCCATACAACAAACGTTGCGTGTGTCCGACTCGCACTTAGCCGTTTTGTTATTAAATACTAGCTGTTCCCCGCGAATCTATATACCAAATTTTATCATAATCGGTTCAGCGATTCGACGTTTATAATATTAGCAGGGATTAAACTTGGCCGGTATTTTTTATTAAAAATGTTAATAATCCGTATGTACCTAGTAGCATTATTATTTTCGGTTTAAAGCAGTGTTATTGAAAATTCTGGCAAACGTTACAATACGTTTTCAGTCAAATAAATATTAACCTGAACAAACTTTTCAGATTATATCCGTCCACCATTTTGATTAATATTACGTCATTAAGTGCCAATGACCGATTGAAATTGCGAATATTCACTAATAAACGATAGTTTGGATTCGAAAATATTTTACTGATTCAACTTTGGTATTAAAATGTTTGTTTTGAAACTCATTGTACTGAATAATCTGTATGCCATAAATATTGTCGAAATGATTCAACGAGTATTGATATTACTTTTTGTTCAGGAATATTTTTGTGCTATCTGTGGTAGTTAATACTTTTTTTATTTCCTGTACATCTTTATCATTCAATGTTCATTCTTTTGGTTACAAACATACTAGTAATATTTTAAAAAAGAAATTGTACAACCAAGAAACGCATTTGAACAGACATTGTTACTTAAACTTTATTAGTATGAAAATTGTGATGTATTTAGCCTTTTTTTTAATTTTTTTTACGTGAGGGAAAATCCTCATGGATGTTATGCCGGACTCCTACCGACTAAAAAGATGTATTTAGCCTATGTAAAAGTTGACCTTCTTCTTAACATATTCATACAAAATTTGTATTAATTTTACTTTTATCTCGGACGTACAAATTGACAAACAGACATTTTTTTATGAAAATTATCTATATGTACTACTCTTGTCCTAGACCTACATAGGGCAAGTATTCTTAAAAAAAAAATTAATGCTCTGTAAATTTTTTACACTGTATTTTCTATTGCAGACGCAGTATCTACTGTTAAGTTCCAAAAATACATTGTTAAAGATATACTTAGCGTGATCTACTTACAACCTGACTTTAAGACAAGAAACTTTATTAACTACTAAAGTAAAACTGAAGAAGTTATCTCCGAAGCACCAAAATAACCGACTTCGAACCCCGATACTCGATAGAAACGTACAATATGATTATATTAGTGCTTCTATATCTGACTGTATTGAATTTACTTTCAATCCGTATAGAAGCATGGTGTAGTGAACATTCATGCTCGAAATATGGAGGAGGCATGCTTTTTGACTTTTTTTTGTGCATTTTGCTCTACGTAGCTACGTTTTTGACCTTAGTTGCTAATAATTACGAAGATACACGCGCATTTCGCAAAAAAAAAAAATTAATGAGTTGAAAGTCCGTCGTGGATGCTATGTCGGATTCTTGCCGACAAAAACCACACGTTCTCTACAACTGCCTACGGTTGGGAGCCCCGGGTTACGTAGTACCTAACTATTATTTAATCTGTGCCCCGGGTAAGCCCTCGGAAGGATGTCCCCAGGATTTCAGTAAAGATTATTATTGATAAAACTCCTGTTATTGACTATACTTTTTGACGATTGACTGAGCTTTACCAATTATGAGACTCACTCCTTCGATATACTAAAGGTGCACGAATGCGGCTCGAAAAACGCCGTTTATTCAGTCGAAGCTTTGAGTTGTTTCAGTAGAAAATTCAAATTTTGTAGTGTAAGTTTTTTTTTGGGCGGCCATTTTTAATCATGCTACTTAAAATCGTAAACGAAACAGTACATTGTAATGAATGAGATATTTCAGTGATTAATTTGAGTACGCCTAAGAACTACCACTTCAAAGTTACCTTCAACCAACTTTCTCCATCCAAAGGTTGCCTGGTAGAAATTGCTTTTTAGCGATAAGGCCGCCCATCGTACATCTTCTTGCGTTGTATTTATGTGCCATAATTGTATTTACTTGGCGTGCAATAAAGTGTAAAATAAATAAATAAATAATTTGAACCTCATTATCAAAGTATTTGAAACATACGTTCATAGCGAGTAGCACACTTGATACCTTCATACCAGTAAATCTCATAGACAATTTCCGAAACACCAGTCCCGCATCCATTATTGAAGACTCCACGTCGTGTTCAAATGTCTACCTAAACCTATTGATTTTGTGGAAATAGCAGCACGTCCCGACGATTCCCGGCGCCGTGGGAATAATATTTCCCTCTGAAGGAGCATGCGACTTGCCTCCTGTGTTTTAGTTGTCAAGTGTCTGTTTAGTTTTTGAGCTTTGTTCGTAAGGTCTTTTTTGCTATGCTTTTTTGGTCATAGGTCTTTTTAGCAACACTGACTTTTAATTTTGACTTACGTGAATTATAATGACTGTTTATCAATAACCACCTTATATGAGCTGTCTACTTTGGATATTAAGGGGCATATCGAACCAAAAAAACAAATTGCAATGGTGTCTCCTTTTCAGGGCTAAAGCCAATCTCCTGGTGCATCTCTTGTGATGAATAAGGTGATGGCAAAGTCCTGTCATCGTGGTAAATTACTCTCCTAAAATGAAATTGTAAGAGGCTTGGTTAGGAACTATGATAGACTAAGGTGATTGATTGATTGATAGAGTCTATAGAAAGACCAGGTTTATATTATAACGAACTGAAAAAAATCTAATAACGAAAATAATATAGCAAATGACTTTTATCGAATTTTTTGTCTTTTTTTAACGTGAGGGAAAATCCTCATGGCTATGCCAGACTCCTACCGTCTAAAATACCTCACGTTACGCCCAACAACCTAGGGTTGGGAGGCCCGGGTAAGCCCTCGGAAAGATGTCCCAGGACTTCCAACAGTAAAAATTTTTGTCTTCCTTCTCAATTCGTCTGCCGTGCAAATTGGAAGAAAGAAATAATTACTTCAGTACTAGTTCATAAAATCGCTCTATACGTCTCCAAACTAAATTAACCTACTGTACGAAGCAAATCTAGTTTGTATCTCCTCTCAGTAGGATGCTGCAATTTATCTCATCTTACACAACACATAAATTGTGGATGCAATCGTTTCAGACGGACAGAAGCTGATGTCAGGAGAGATTACAATACTAGTTGACGCTAAAGGAAATTAGGTTGTTTGGTACGCTACTACGGAATTATAACTTTTCATCTTACTAGCGGTCGTTCCCGCGGGAATATGGGGATAAAATATAGTCTATGTTACTCAGGGTGAATGCAGCTTTCCAATGCTAAAAGCATTTTTAAAATAAGCACAGTAGTTTTTGAGTTCATTCATTACAAACATACACACACAGAAATACAAATTTTTCCTCGTGTCAGTCAGCCACGATGTATGGAAGTTAGTTACTCTTTTGCGCTCTAACGGAGGAACGAATCGGGCTAAAATTTGCTACAGGGATAGACTATAGTCTGGAATAACACGTAGGTTTTTATCCCGGGAAAAGTTCCCATGAGAAACGGGAACCGAAATTAAAATTAACTCTCTACTTGTGATGTTCTATCCAACTTCAATTTTACGTTCAAATGAAGGAGCAATACGAGTACTCAGAAAGAAACTTATTTTTCAAAACATTTAACCTTTTTACGAGGATCAAAATCCAAGTATGAATGTATATACTGTTAAATTATCTATACTAATATTACTTATAAAGAGGAATATTTTGATTGTTTGTTTGCATCAAATAGGCTCTGAAACTACTGGGCCGATTTAATAAATTCTTTCATTGTTGAAAAGCCACACTATTCCCGGGTAACATAGGCTATATTTTATTCCTTTATTCCCACGGGAAACAGAGCTATGCGGGTGAAACCGCGTGAAGTCCCCTAGTATATTATACTTGCATGTACAATATTTAATATCCTTAGACCATATAACACGGGACTAGCCTTTGCGAACCACCGCATACAAAAATATTCTGCCAGTTTTCATACAAGTGAAGGGGGAAACACAAAGACATATAAAATTTCATTGCATTTAAAAATGTATTAATCGACAAACGCGTAATGGCTGTTGTGTGTTAATTGTTATTGTACAGTCAACTACAATGAAATGTACTAGTTTAATCATATAAAATGATGTACTGATGTACAGGCTTTTTATAAAGCCAAAAGACCAAATGGTCATGTGCAATGGCAGAAAACAATGCTTAAGTAAGGCGCATCCTGTGGTTAGATGATCTAAGTTAATATCCCATCCATCAGTCCTACAATACCTGTCTCACCGGTCAATGAACCTTCATCCCACCATGCTAAAACCAACCTTAGACTAAAATCTAATCTAAAACATAATCTAAGGTATATTCGTCCAGTTTACTGAACAATAGACATTATAGTAGGGGAACCAAACCGTTGTTTTGTCCAACCCGCATGCACAGACGGGATATCCTTTAAAGCTTTAGGTTAATCAGTTCAAATACTCCTGACTGAGATCGTTGTTATGCAGATATTTGTAACTAGCTGTGATCCATGGCTTTGCCTGTGGTGTATGATGAATTGTACTGATCTCATACGTGCCCGTATTTAAAATATGTAGCATAGAAATCTGTCGGATTTTTTAACAAGTTCTACTATTTCTGCTCAGCTGCTATGGGTAGTAGCGTGATGAGACATAACTTATGTTACCTCAGAATGTCCAGGCTTTCTAATGTTGTAAGAATTTTGAAAATCTGGTCAGTTCATCGATAACTAGAGGACGTCACGCGCTTTTACCCGCGTAATTCTGTTCCCGTGGGAATACGGGAATAAAATATAGCTTATGTTCACCGCAAAGAATGTAGCTTCCCGACAGTAAAAGAATTTTTCAAATCGGTCCAGTAGTTTCGGAGCCTATTTGATGCAAACAAACAAACAATCTTTTCTTCTCTTCTTCATAATATTAGTTCTTCTTCTTCTTTATAATATTAGTATAGATAGACTAATAAACCAATCATTCCTCTTAATAAAATTAGCATAGGTGACGACGAGCACGGATTTGCTCGCATGACAGGTCAATTCAATGCTTCCTTGAGACGGACAATTAATATTATAAATAATTCCGCATAGAAAACTCTCAAACACAAAAATACAATGTGGATTACGGAATTATTTTTGATTCAACCCAGGAATCGAACTAGAGACCACAGTAACAGCAATTGCATTCACAACTAACCAGACAATTATTACAAGGAAGTATGAATTTAATCTAATCTCCTTATCTATTCAGAAATAAATCATTTTGGTTAGTCCGTATCGGTGTTGAAGTTACAACAATAGGGATTTATGAGGTACGGTAGTTGTAAATAATAAATTTAACAGATTTAAGATTATTTGGAATTGGGCTCCTCTAATAGAAGTTTCAAAGATTTAGATTGCCTCGGTGGTGCATTGGTAAGTGTATGGTCCTGATTGGTGCGTCTAGAGTTTGATTCTTCGGTCGGAACAGTTGTTTGTGCGATTCATTTTTTTTTATTTATAAATATGTAACAACAACAACAAAAAAAACAAAAAAGTGTTTTATTTCACAAAAAATGGTGACATTGATCATTACAAACTAATTGCCTAATAATAAGGTACATTATTTAGACACAATTTAAAATCATGTTGACATGTAAGTATTATCTTCTTTATTAGTCTAGAACTCATAGCACCAGCTTATAATAGGTTGATTTGTGTGCGAAAGGCCCGTACGTATTTAAATTTTTGAAAAAAATGTGACCCATATAAACTACCACTTTCAATCAGGATGGCTGCATTGCTTGTCTCCTTCCTCGGTAGTATAAAAAACTTGAATATTTAGTAACATTTTATAGCGCCATCTGAACAGAAATGTGATACCTTTTCTATTTGTGCACACTTGATATTCAATTCTACAGTATTTCCGTACAGTCGGATACTTAAATACGAGTATTTTTTCTGACAATTATTTTATTGCAAAAATTATTTTAATTTTTTACGAATTTCAATTTCATTTATTAATTGCAATTATAGTGTACGTATTGCAGTGCGTAAAGAGGTTTTGATGTGATTTTGATTAAAGTAACGAAAAGTAAAGAAATTTCATATCGTCTGTTACCTTATTCACAAGTTTTCCATGAATTAAAATATTTAAACCTCCTCTGTTGGGAGTCCTGGGGTATCCTTCCGAGGGCTTACCCGGGGCTCCCAACTGTAGGCTTTTAGCAGGACACGTGAGGTTTTTTAGTCTGTAGGAGTCCGGCATAACATCCATCCAAACGAAAACAATGTAGTTTAGAATTTTCTAGCCTTATCCATGGGTTATGTGTGGACATAATGACAGTACATTTTACTAGAATATATTTCATACTATTTAGATTTAAACAGCTTTCAAACAAAACAATGCACTCATAATAAATTACACGATCCTCGATATGTGTTTTTTGTATCTCTTTTTACTTCAACTAGGTACAACTCAGAAAGTAATTGGCGAGCACTATGCCATCTGCGCAGTAAAAGTAACATAACTTTGTAGCTATTTTTCCAGAAATTACGAAAGACTCAAATGGTGAAACTGACTTTGCGAGTACCTATTATTTCACTTGTTTATGGCGCTGACTGTACACACAAAGTCTTTTGAACTCCTCGGATGTTTACTGTCCATTCGCACAGAGATCCTGTTTTGAGAACAACTTTGTGTATTCCAAGAATATTTTGGAATATTTCTGCAATTGTGGTTTAAAGTTAGAGGATAGACGCGGTCTTAAGATTTTTGCTATACGACTTTACAGTTATTTTCAGTGCTAGTTCCGTCTGTATTTCACTCTCACTGACTCTCTACAAAGTCGGTGAGACTCAGTCACTCATAGAAAGTTTTGAACACCATGGGAAAGAAATACCGTTTAAATTGACTGGTACCATAAGTCTTGATTTAGCGTTCAGAGAAGAGTAATAAATCTTTGTTTGAGACAGTTCATGCTTTCGGCTTCCCATCGTCTTTCCAATCCTCTCACTTCACTCACTAAAAGTCCGCTGCTGAACCTAGAACTCTACCCCTCCATTTTGTCCGTAAACCAGCTGGTGTACAACATGCTGCCTATGCTCCAAAAAAATTCTAAACACAGCAGGCCAACATCCATGAATACTCTCCTAAGAATACTCACCAATCTTAGAAATGCAAGACCAAACTAAACCAACCAAATGTTTACTAGCATACCATCTGATAAAGCCAAGACAAAAGGATTACGCCAACCAAAATTAGTTTTCATTAAACTTAAACAGAAATTGTACAGAACCCTCCAAGTTTCAGGAAACTAACAAGTTTCTGAATCAGCGTAACCATACGAGGAACTTTGCTGGATTAATCCGGTTTAGACCTGTTCGTCCCGGCGTGATCCAGTTCGAATAGGCCCGAACCGGTCCCCGCTGGTTATATCTGATTTCAAATAGTTAAACATTTACAGTGCATGCAGACCGGCAACTTTGGTGTTCGCTTTTCTCTATCATAGTTCGATTACTACATTGAGTACCAAGTTGGATTGATATTCCTCTTTAGTCTTTTCTGAAACCATTGTGAAACTTATGACGAGAATTATGCACCGGAATTATTGGTTCACTATCTTTATTTGCTATTCCATAATGTATGACATGTGTTGCTGTGAGAGCTAAATGATGAATTTTCTCAAATAAATGGATTGAAATACCTTTCAACTTGCTCCTCAATTTTGTAACTTGTTACTACATAGTGAGACCGATTGTTATCAATTGCTTCCTATAAACACACTAAACCTAAAATAATCTTTAAGTGCATTTCAAGATATTGGTGCCGACGTGCTGGCACTGATATTAGCCGGATTAGCGAAATTCATTCATGTCTGTGAGCAACTCAACGGCAACAGAAAGTTGCCAGTCTGTGTACATCAAATAAAGGTGTCAGCTCGTATCGGGAAACACTAAATTCTGATAAACGATTTCATTTATCAGACACCAATAGTTATTTATTAAATGTCTCTCATTAACAACTATTAAGACGCTGTTTTCATTTCGTTTACGTCATTATAAAGTTTAAAATGTCTAAATCGGTGCGGTAGCTATCAAAGTCATTATTGTTAATACGAGTTGCTGTAGACTAATGGGTTCGATGTCCGTTCAAAAGGTTGAAGAGGCGCTTGTAAAAAAAATAAAAACCGGACAAGTGCGAGTCGAACTCGTACACAGAGTGTAATCGTATCGAAAAAGAGCAAAAAAATCATGGGAGCTCTCCTTAATCCCGACTTTTTTTCTGATTGTAATATTTGTTGTTATAGCGATTACTCAAATACATCATCGGTGAAAATTTCAGTTCTCTAGCTATCACGGTTCCTGAGATACAGCCTCGTGACGAACCGACACACAGCCAGACGGACGGGGAGTTCACATGAATAGGGTTCCGTTTTTACTCCTTGGGTACGGAACCCTAAAAACCACAGCTATTCCTTTATAGAATCAACCAGCGTTAAGTCCTGGTTGCAATACACTGCCGACTGTACCTGCTCGCTCAATTTTTGAAATAAAATTATCCTACCGATTGCTTTAAAACGAACTGAAATTAAATTCACTTGACGTGGATCTACTTCAAAGTATATTGTAAGAGTTAGCGTTGTGTATGTGTTTTTTTTTACGTGAGGAAAATCCTACATGGATGCTATGTCGTACGTACTCCTACCGACTAAAAACCACATATCCTACCTAACAGCCTACGGTTGGGAGCCCCGGGTAAGCCCTCGAAAGTATACCCCACAGGATTCAAAGTATGATAGAAAGATGAGGTTAACATAATCTTTGTGAATCAAAATCTCAAAATAAATAAGATTTAAAAAACAAATATATATTTTTTACAATGAACTTTAATCATAAATCTATGCTAGTATGAACGTATGAACACCTAGCGGGTGGTCAGTATTTGATGTTGGAATATTGTATAATTATGTTAATTGGCGTGAGAATTTGTCCAAAACTACTTTCAATAAGGCAGGTCATCAGCTTTTTTACGATCTTAAAATATTAAAAAAAAAGGAAATTTATTTACTAGATTCTTTTTATGATCTAAAAAGTTGCGATAGATTTTTCGTTCTCCTCAAGCTCTGAAATAGAAATATAAAGAAGAAAATTTGTTATGACATCTTGAATTAACATTTTTTATCCCTGGAACTATTTTTACTCGGAGAAAAACTTACTGAACTAGTTGCTGCTGAAAGACAAATTGGAAGTAAGAAATCGTTATAAATAACCATTAAGTGGGATAAACTACAAGTAACTAAAGCATTTCTTTTTACTGAAGTAAAACAATATGTACAAAATGAATTACTACGATAAAAAGGATAAAACGTATCGAAAAATGAGTGTTCCTTTAAAATCTCATGTCGAACTACAAAATCTGTTTCAACATCAAATTGACAACAAATACAGATATCATTAATTAGCAACGTCTACCAACTATTATCAAAACAAGCGAATCAAAACTGACACTTAGAATATTAATTATCATTAATTATCACGAAACAAACGAGTTATGTGCACTCGGCTTCACTCGGCATCCGCAGAATCATTTGAGCTTAAATTAATACTTGGAAATAATAAATGAATCTTCATAGAAATATTGTTAGTTAATTTATGAACTTTCACCATAAGGGTTTAGAAAGAACGGCTATAAACATCCAAACCAACTTCCTAAGCCCGATAGCACCCGAACTTCTAGTCTAGACGAGGCCGTAGTGGATGCCAAAGTCTGAGAATCCTGGCACATCCTTTCGAAGACTTACCCGGGGTTCCCGGCCGTAGACAGCGGTAGGGACACCGTGTGGTTTTAGTCGCGAAGAGTCCGCAATAGCATCCATGAGGATTTCGACACGTTAAAATAAGCCTGAGAGTCGTGAGAGAGTCCTGGGACATTCGTGTGACAAGTTATCCGTGGCTCCTGATTTTGGATAGGCATAGGCAGGCAGGGAATTGGCAAGAACAGTGAGGTTTCAGTCGGTTCGAGTCCAACGGATTTCTATTATTCGTACTATAAATTATTATAAGTTTCAAAACGTAGGAGGTTCGATTAAGCTTTTGATAATAACCAGGTCTCCTTCCTATTCGTTTCAATTTTGACAGAGTGGTCGTGGTCATCATCTTGAAGCGTCAATTACGGCAGAAGTAACTCGCCATACAATTTCTCGCCATTTCTCCCTACTAGCGGACAATCTGGCCCATACCAGGTAAACAACATAATAAAGTTTTATCATACTCAGCAACGTACACGATGACAACTTCGTTTAAACAAATTAAACTTGAATAAACTTAGCAATAGTTAGTTAGTTGAATATCATGAAACTAATTTCAGTTATTTAGTTAGCTTCACTTAATTAAACCAACTCATGTAAACCCTAATACGAAACCCGTGCTAATTGTGATAGTGTAATTGTTTTCACAGTGTAAATCAAATAATAACTTTCGTGGGCGTTGTTCATTATATACTACTACTTGATGTCCGCAGCTTCGCCCGCGTGGATTACTGTTACCTTAGCAATAATTTTTAAAATGTATTATTAGTATGCCAACTCATATAATTTAGAAATGTAAAAATAATCTTCGAAAACTTTCGAACAGGATTCGAACCTGTGTCTTCTCGCATGCCGTATAACACGTTTACTATTAACGTTCCTGCTTCTTCAGCTTCTGCAATAATCTGCAATGATTATTGAGATCTGAAGAAGCATGAACTACACCAGTCTGCCTTATCATGAGTATTCTGTATTCTCTAAATTAAAAGTGGGTTAGAACTGGTTTACTGTGTGTAATTCTACTACAGTGAAGCCGCAGGTGTCCTGTACCTAGTAAGTAGTAAATAAGTAAAACAGTCGTGTCATAAATTAGAATTTTTCAGAAACCATTTCAAATAAATCTCAAAATGAGGTAACACAGTGTTATGATTTAAAAAAAATGCTTACCGGTCCACCTGTTTAGCAAATTTAAAGCATTAATTTAAACCAAATTATACATTACGTGACCCAACACGCCTCCCTGCGAGACACCCTCAAACCGCGGTTCTGTGCTTACCCCCCTGACTTCCGTTTCCACTGCGCTGTAAGAAACATTCCCCTAGAATTGGATTACGCTCACCACCGGAGAGTAAGTAACACTGTGTGAGTGTACAATGAACAGTACTGGTATAATGACTGTGTCGTTTGCATGTGTTGAAACCTTAACGAGGTTATTTATACGTCACTCTGGATATATGTGCTTCTTCCGCTATTAGCGGTACAAGAAAACTAATGTCAGGTGTTTCATTTATTCAAGACTAGCAGACGTTCATCCGCTTAGTTCCCGTTCCCGTAGGAATACGGGAATAAAATATAGCCTATGTTCACCGCAAAGAGTGTAGCTTTCCAATAGAGAAAGAATTTTTGAAATCGGACCTGTAGTTCCGGAGCCTGTTCGTTACAAACAAACAAACTAGAAAACAAATCTTTCCTCTTTATAATATTAGTATAGAAAAGGATTCTTTTGGCGTAGAACAAACTGTATTTAAACATACATGGAATAAAATTGCGCTGACCAGGTAAAAGGATAAAAATACTTTCTTAGCTGCTTCTTCCTGGGGAGTCCTATATGTCTACTTATTGATATTTGGGGTTTAGTAGATCATGCACAGCATGCTATCTAAGGTATACAGCAGAAGCAGAAACTTTTTTTACGTACAAAAAATCACACATTTCCTATCTTGCTGATGGCTCATCAACTGCCGATAATAAGTTACGTCTATAACTTGAAACAAAATACAACAGGCGAATTGTAAATGAATAAACAGCTTCTGTCTTCCCCTTCACAGCAAAGCAAAGTAGTTTAACAACAGAAATTGTTTGTTTGCCAACTACAATAGACAAAAGGTACTCCAAAGGTGCGGCTTTCTTGTTGTCTAAACATAAGGTGAGTTACAAAGGTTAACCTTTGAAATCAACCATTCGCACAAATTGTAGACCAGCTTACGCGTTCGAATTATTAAATTTAACCAAGAGTACAGACGAACGGATACGAATACCAAAGTTTATGGACAACTTTCTTGGAAGTTCTGAAGTCTGAAAGTTATCCGACCGCACTGGTCCACGGTTTTGAAAAATGAATTGTCTGCACTCCAAATATATGGTTTTAGTTTAGAGTTGTGGGAATATGGAAAACTTAGGGAAATTTCGTTATTGTCTTTTTGTTAAGCCAAAGATAATATAATAATATTACATATAGATCGGCAACTCCCTGTCGCGCCACAGCTGTCACTATAAGTAGTTGACGGACGTGTTGAGGGAACATTTGCTTAGCATTATTGGTCACACGCACACATTCAAGCTTAGTATTTATAGTTTTTAGGGTTCCGTACCCAAAGGGTAAAGAACGGGACCCTATTCATGAGACTTCGCTGTCCGTCTGTCTGTCTGTCTGTCTGTCTGTCTGTCTGTCCGTCAGGAGGCTGTATCTCATGAACGGTGATAGCTAGAGAGTTAAAATTTTCACAGATTATGTGTTTTTGTTGCCGCTATAACAACAAATACTGAAAACAAAAACATAATAATATTTAAGGGGGGCTTCCATACAACAAACGTGTTTTTTTGCGATTTTGTCTTATATATTCGGCAATAAGGTATCCTTCACTATTTAAATACGTTAGTTAATTTGAACATTTCATCAAGATCATTGATTCTCTTAACACCATGCAAATTAAATGAATACTTTAGGAGGTATAGCACAATCAAATGTTGCTCAATGAAATTAATTTCGTGTCGCCATGATTGAACATTATACGGGTCACATACTAACTTATTTTTCGACTTTCATCGTAAATATTGATTCTTTAAAAAGTGAACAACGCTTTCATCAGATTACTTTAGGTAGGTGTAATATTTCAAAGATGGCTATTTCATAGGAAATAGTAAACAAATAGTCCATATTTTACATTTTTCTCCAGTATAAACAATTTACGTACAAACACACAATTTATGTTGTAGACGTAGATATCGTGTTTATAATGTCATAATTCAAATGTCATCAATATTCTGAAAAAGAAATTAAACATAGAGTTCGCAAACTCTTTTTGAAATATATACCTACCGTAGAGGGTCTATACAAGGATAGTTAACACTATAGAGCAACGCGACTTGTCTAAAGACGCGCGTTGTATGACACTATAGAGCAACGCGAACTGTCTAAAGACGCGCGTTGTATAACACTATAGAGCAACGCGAACTGTCTAAGGCGCGCGTTTCTCTGTGTTAATAGGTAATGAGGGCAACCAGTAGACGCTTGAAATACTCACAGAATATCGAGCAGTGTATGTTCATAAAAAAATAATAATTGAAACAAAATGGACCTTTACTGGGACATCCTTTCGAGAGCTTGTCTTGTTGAGAGAGAGGATTTCGGCAAATCATCTATTAAGGATTTTCCATCTGGTGAAATAAAAAGAAAAAAGGGGGGCTCCCATGCAACTTACTTACTTACTTACGTCAAGGTACGACTTTTTGTTGTTTTTTGGTACGGAACCCTCCGTGCGGGCGTCCGACTCGCACTTGGCCGGTTATTAGTGTTCATCTTTTAATTTAACAGGGAGATTACTTTCCTTTCGAGTAGGATGACTACAATAGACCACCACAACAATAATTGTTCTGAGGATTAATACAGACTGAATTTGATATTGACTAAAAGCAACCATTTTTAATACACAGTTATGATTTCATCATCTGATTTACATACCCGTATTTTGAAAAAAATAATAAGTACTTAATTCATGTTATGTAAGTTTATCGTGACATTGAAAGTTACTAGCGTTACATAAAATATATTCCAAATAGTTGAAGTTTCGGAAACTAATTTGTATTTTACTTTGAAGTTCAGTACAGAATAATTAGGTCCACATTACAAAGGCTTACAAAACTATTGTGGCCTTAGAGCTTGAATAATAAACCATAATATCGGCTTTTCGTATAATTACAGAGAAAATTGGTTCTGTACATAGAGAATAATGTCAATCAAACGATACTTCTAATAATGTTCTTATTAAAAGGTAAAGTTTCTTTTAATTTCTTTTGAAAGGTTTTGTGAATTTGTTCCCGAAATTCTTTAGATGGTTAAATTTTCATAAAGATTTTTTCCATCTCGGGATTCGAACTCGGGATCTCAGTAATGGGAATCGCTAACACAATCACTGCTCTATGGTCACCCAATTTTTCGTTTTCTATTAAACTTTTGACCTTATCAGTCTACAATAGTGAGGAGTTACGTTCGAATTTCGATTCTTAACAAAATCATATTGACATAATTATTATTTCTTCATTTACTATTATTTATTTATTTTATTTATTTATTCTTTATTAAGTTAGTAAGTTTCTCAGCTTTCTAGACCCCATTAAGTAATTTATATTAGCTTAAATTGGTTTAGATAGATACCTAGTTTTGAGTAAAAAGTGTCGTATAAAACTCCATGCACGCTATAACACAATACAATTTGTAGCTAAAAACATTTATAATACATATCTAAAGTTTCTACACATCTCTTGCATGTCTTTTCATATTATTGACCGGGTAACACAGGCAGTAATTGCATGCAAACTGGGTATTAGCCATGCAGACGGCATACGACTCACGCTTACCTAGGTACCGCCTATTCATAAAGCGTATCTAAGGCTTTACTCAAATATAAATAAATATTTACGGACATTTCACACAACGCTATTTGATTCCAAAGTAAGCTAGGAATAACCTGCTTGTGTTATGGGTATTAGACCACGGATATTAATACTTATACACTTTCAAATACATACTTATCATTCATAGAAACACCCAGACTCTTGAGACAAACATTTATGGTTGACACAAGTTTTTGTCTCCAGTGAGAATCGAACCCACGACCTCGTGATCCGCAGTCGCACATTTCGACCTCTAGACCAACGAGGCAGTCAATGTATGTACTGATATTATTCTGAACCTATTCTTTTTACTATTACTATAGTTTGCCCCTGCCTACCCCGCTGTGGATAAAAGCGTAGGACATAGTACCACAATGCCATTTAGCTGACATTAGTCTATTATATCTTGTGTGATGGGATCAAGAATATTTTAATTACTCACATATAAAAGTCATCCAAATTCCGAAACATGCATTTTGCGAGTTTACAAATATTTGTGCAACTCGCAAATCCGGGATTCGAACCTAGGACGGTAATACCATACGTTTACCACTGCGCCATCGAGACGGTATAGTTAGGCTGACCTACGTGAAGTTTACACCCACCTTAAAAAAAATTGCCTTTTAAATTTAAAAAAAAAAATTACGTTCCTTTGTCAAAAGTTTTGTGACTCTACCGGGGGTTCGGAAATGCTACAGACTGAGAAGAACACCCCAAGAAACTCAGTCCGGTCCCTCCTAAAATTCGTCTTAGAATCTAATATAGTTTTTCTTTATTGTGAAGAAGGTTAATTTTTTTTATAGATCTTTAAACTTTTGACTATTAACACATTCAAGACCATTTACATACACATATAAAAACAATATTATCATAGTCGACCTTACGTAAAAAAGCCTATTGTCACATTCAAACCCAAATCTTTGCCTAAACCCCTTTGTAAACAACTCCCAATAGATGTAAAATCAAAAACACAGAAGGTAAAACGAAAGACCCAAAGCGACCTCTGTCGGACACGTACGTATTAAAAACCGGCCAAGTGCGAGTCGGCCTAGGAGGGTTCCGCACCAAAAAAGGCAAAAAAACACGTTTGTTGTACGGGAGCCCCTCTTAAATATTATTGTATTTCTGATTTTAGTTTTAGCCCCTCTCTATAAAATACAGTGTAGAGGGGCTTATGGCGAGACTTTTTCTGTAGCTGTGACTCTGTCACATTAAACTACGTCACTAGGTCACGTAGATTATCTGTTCAAAGTTTGAAATAAAACAAAAATGACAACGTCAATCGGATTGAACTTTCACTTTTACAATAAACGTGTTAGAGAGGGGCAGTCTGGTAAGAACGATCTCACGGCTTTCTTGTTATTTGTTTTTATAGCGGAAACAGAAATATAACATCTGTGAAAATTTCAGCTCTCTAGCTATCATCGTTTATGAGTTACAGCACTTACAGCCTCAAGACGGACAGACAGACAGCCGGATAGACTAGTCTCAATATTAGGGTCCCGTTTTTAACCTGTTTGTACGGAACCCTAAAACCTGGCAAGTGATCAATCATATCTTCTGTCTCCCCCACATTCATCTTCCAAACGTATATTAAAAGGAAAAGCTGGATACATGAAAACGCCCAGAATTATTCATAGTTCGGTATGGTATTACAACATCGATTTAAGAGGGGTTCCGTATGTGAATTGATGAATGATTTTCGTGGTTGAAGTCGATGGCGTTTGTTATTGGAATTGCAAGGTATTTCTTTTGACTATATGTATTATTTGGAAATGAGAATCAACTGTAAGGTATGAATCGTATTGGTAAGGGCGAAAAAGTAACTTTGAAAATATATTACCATTTAACACTCTTTATCTAGTATTAAGCAGCTTGTGTGATATTATATAATCTTGTCTATAATTCTTATTGCTTTTGAAATGTTTATTTTGTTAAACGGCATTTCATAGGCTTTAAGTATGCCTGCAATATTTACGAAATAGTCATATCTAAACGTATCAATCAAGTCATCCTATCTCAGTCTTCTGCTGGATGAAAGCAGAAATAAAAGAAAAACGTGTTTTTTTTTATTTCGTTGTGTAGAAAATTTTGCATCTAATTTTCTCTTTTTAATTTTGTAACCATAGAAGGTCTGGATACTGCGCTGTAGCTGTTGCTGAAGAGATCTTGGCAGGCATGGAATGCTACATTCCCTACCGCTGGATCCCTACAGGAGCAAAAAAGCGACAGTGGTTTAATCGGATTTGCAAAGAAGATGGAATACTGAAGGATTCGGCATACATGGACCACGGCTCGCACAAATTTACACCTAAACATTTTGAAGTAAAACGCAAACTAAATGCCGCCTTGAGGGTTAGCAAAAGAGCAATTGCCAGGGCTAAGATCGGTTTCGTCGGTAGAGTTGGTGAGCGACTGACGGGCTGCCCTTCTGGGAATCGTGAATTCTGGTCGCTTGCCAAAGCTGCCGAGAGGGAAACTTTTGTCGTTCAGGTTTACCACCAATCGTATAGGCGACCAGGGTTCGTTAATAACGCCACGTGTACTAAGGATCCCTAAACGAATATGAATCCGTCCATGTCGACTACAAGGTCCATCGCACAACAGATTCATATCCTTTATAGCGTTAACATTAGTACAACTTTTCTAATATATCGTAAGCATTTTACCTACTCAATATTATCAATATTTCAATTTTTGACGTATAGAAGAGTCCATTAAGCCTGTTATCATTAATACACGTCGATTCCCGATTAATATTGGTTTAGCTAACTTACTTCTATAATAAAATATATCTGAACTAAATTGTGAAAAGATTCAAGCAAGATACAAGCAAAACTATAAAGATTCTTTGTTAAATACGAAACATCAAAATTAAATCATTATTACAAAATAGATTACCATTTCGCCTCAAACATGTTAAGTACACTCAAACCCATAAACATCACAACATTGCAAATTTCACCTTTTCCCCGATTCGCTCAATTTATCTATCCAAATAAAAAACAGAAAATAAAAGAAATAAATTGGATTCATTTATGCGTCCCCCGTTCCCGCCATATCTGTTAAGGGGTAGACACAAAAACGAAACAATGAAACACAAAATTGAACTTTGGTTTGTGACGTGGCGGTTTCAGTTTTAAGGCATCGTTCAGCCATCAGTCAAAACGTGAGGCTATTTATACTTTTATTATCTTTCTCTTCAATTCTGGACACGGTTTGCGGGATTTGATCAATGCTTTTTGTCCTAGTTTTTGATTTGAGTTGGAATTTAAAACGCTATCGTTATGAGCTTTATTCTTGATTGTAATTCAAAAGTCCTTATTAATATTCAATGGGTTCATTGAATCCATGGAAGGTTAAAAAGTGGTTGTTCTTCACCAACAAAATATCGATTATCATCAATTCAAATCAACTTTTACATGAATTAGAAATATCAGATTATTGATAGGTGTACTAAGTGTTGGTTCAATACTTTCGTTGTTATTGAAACGACCTAGACTTCTTAATGGTAATTCCATTATCTTGAATCAGACTGGTAATGTGTGTTGAGTGGAAAATATGACTTCATTTACGTTAATAATCATTCCCATTGTCTTTTCTTTTAACTATTTATACTTAAAAGAATAATCTAACATCTGTCATGGATATTAAAATTTTGTTTTTTTAAAGAATGGTTATAGATTTTCTTCTGTAAGTATACCTTACCCGTTTACAGTAACACATCAGTCCTTATAAGGATTAACAAAACTATTGATAAAATATGAGTGTGTAGTTCACCTTACTCTAAGATGGAAGAAAATATTAGTACATACAATAGTAGATTGTATAACAAGGGGGCAAAATAGTATTTTTATGGCGAGGGCGCTACTTTGAATCACGAGCGAAGCGAAGGATTCTAGAATAGAATCCCGAGCATAGCGAGGGATTCTAACGTAGAATCCTGAGCGCAGTGAGGGATTCAAAGTACACCGCCCGAGGGAAAAATAATTTGCCCTCGAGTAATATACTCTACTTTTCATTCCCATTCTATGAGAAAAAATAAGTTTTGTTCGACGTACTTAGTTACCTTCTATAGTTATTGTTCCAGGAGTTTATGGATTGTCACTTTCATAACTTGATGTAGAACTTATTATATTTGCAGAATACAATAAAATATGTTTACCGATTACAAGAACATTATTAATGACGAACACGAACAGATAAATGGCGCTTTTTAGTTTTTTTATAGTTAGCTCAGGACACCGCGCTGTGCAGCCAACACTTACCAGCCAGTAATTCATACAATTTGCGTTCGATTTCTATGAAATTTTCAAGTTCCAAATTCAAATCCTTTGCCGCCCGCTAAAAAGCTCTTAACAGAAAAGAGCTATTTTGCGCCCCGTTATCGTGGTGCAAAGTGATTCTTTTCGAATAGAAGGAATGAAATAGTAGATTGTATAACAAGGGGGCAAAATAGTATTTTTACGGCGAGGGCGCTACTTTGAATCACGAGCAAAGCGAAGGATTCTAGAATAGAATCCCGAGCATAGCGAGGGATTCTAACATAGAATCATGAGTGCAGTGAGGGATTCAAAGTGCACCGCCCGAGGGAAAAATAATTTGCCCTCGAGTAATATACTCTACTTTTCATTCCCTTTCTATGAGAAAAAAAAAAGTTTTGTACGACGTAGTTGCCTTCTACAGTTATTGTTCCAGGAGTTCATGGATTGTCACTTTCATAACTTGAAGTAGAATTTATTATATTTGCAGAATACCAGCAATAAAATATGTTTACTGATTACAAGAACATTGATAATGACGAACACGAACAGATAAATGGCGCTCTTTAGTTTTTTTTTAGTTAGCTCAGGACACCACGCTGTGCAGCCAACACTTACCAGCCAGTAATTCATACAATTTGCGTTTGATTTCTATGAAATTGTCAAGTTCCAAATTCAAATCACTTTGCCGCCCGCTAAAAAGTTCTTAACAGAAAAGAGCTATTTTGCGCCCCGTTATCGTGGTGCAAAGTGATTCTTTTCGAATAGAAGGAATGAAAAATAATTTTACCACCCTATTCAAAATGGCGGAGCTTAAGTCATTACGTTAACAAAATTAGCGAGTACGCACTATAATTCCAAATGCAAATCGCAAGGAAGGAATACAAAACGAACATAACTAAGAGGGTAGAAAGAAAAAAAGAGTAAGGATGCATTTATTAGTTGCGGAGTGTACTTTTTTTGTTTGGAATTAATGATCAAAGGAATTATAAGATTTTATACTATGTTACTTGTGGTATATGCGGATTCGATTCCTGCATGTTGTATTACTGATGAGAACTTCTAACAGAAGCGGTTTACGTTAGCTGGAGGGACAAATGAGAAATTTGATTGCTGTTAACTCAATAAGGGTGGCTTCTCACGGCGCGTGATATCACAAGTCGCGCCGCGCCGAGCCGATTTGTGGGCGCGAGCATGCGCAAACAGGCGAGCACGCGCTACCCGTTCTCACGGCGCGCGTAGGAGCGCGTCGGCGCGGCGCACTTGGTCCCGCCGCAGCGAGGTCGACACTTCAGTCCGAGACACGCATCTTTTAATTTACTTTGTATTCTAACCCAGGAATCGTGCTGGTCGTTCCTATTTTTGTGTTCAGAACTTTTGGAATTCCATAACGCTGATTCGCTTTCGAATAATATAATGAATTCGGAAATAGTTTCGTTTGTCCACTCCATAATTAAATAATCACAGTACCTAATTACTTACTGACGCTTGCACTTGTCGAAACGAAATGATTTATTGGCCGATGCATCGCTCCCTCACCGACACCCCGCGCCACGCGCCACAACGCGCGCGCACGAGTCACCACGAGTGCGCGCGCGCCGTAAGACATCTTCTGAACAAATATTTATGTAATTCGAAAATGTTTTGTTTCCGATTTTTTGTGGTTTCAATGTAAAGCATGTAGGTCGTGTTTGGTGTTGAAAATATAATGTATGTCTATCATTTGTCTAGATCCCATATCACATACAACACACCATCACAAGCTTATTAACTTAACTAGCTGATGCACGCGGCTTCGCCCGCGTGAAATTTGGTTCCCGTTCCCGCTTCCCATGGGAACATATTCCCGGGAGGAAATGTAGCCTATGTGTTATTCCAGACTATAATCTACCCCGGTTCCAAATTTCAGCCCGATCCGTTCTGCCGTTAGAGCGTGATTGAGTAACAAACATCCAAACATCTAAACATCCAAACATCTTCACAAACTTTCACATTTATGATATTAGTAGGAGTAGGATTTGGGCTAGTTACAGGTGTGTAAGAATGTTCAAAAAAATAATCAATTGATGGAATTTATTTTTCAAATCATAAAATCCTTTCCACTAATACACAAAAACACAATTTAATTCATTTAAAAAAACCGTAAGAGTTAGTACCCACATTTAACAAATAAAGGTTTTACGGTTTTTTCAAATCATTTTGTAATATCGTCGTTATTTGAAGAGCCTTTGACATTTAATTTCCGGAGGAAAATAAACTCATCGTAGTCAAAACAGTTACTTTTAGTACAAGTACCTATATTATAAAAGCAATGTTATGTCAATATTATTTTTACATTTATTTCGAGAGACTCGCGTCCAGTGGTGGACTGCCATAGGCTTTTTTTAACGTGTGGAAATCCTACATGGATGCTATGCCGGATGCCTGTAGGACACAGACTAAAATTATTTGAGAGAGGCATCAATGGTTTTGCATTTTTTTATATTTAGCTCGCCAAATTGACGTCGCCAGCCTGATGGAAGCCGTGGTTCATTTAGCGATTGGGGTCCACTCTCACAGTCCGTAAGACTTTTGACAGTGGTCCTGAAGTTGGCGAACCTGAGATGTGCCTCTTTACGCTCCTCTTGAAGATCCCGGGATTGTAGGATGAGGAAGTTCCTGCCCGCACACGTGCGGGCAGGACCTTCCTCGTGGCTTTATTGTGTATCAAAATAGTAGTTTTCGATACAAGTGTGGGATTTCTGTTATTACAACGAGTTACGACAGGTGTTGACCCGAGCCGAAGGCGAGGGTAGACAGTCGGAACGAGTTTAAATAACAGTCCCACACGTTGTATTGAACAACTATTTTTAATACAGTTGCGAAAAAATTAAGCAATTTTATAAAATAATAAAAACACAATAAACCTGAATATCCAAAATGGCGCCAACCGTAAAAGAATATATACCTTCCTAAGCAGAGACTATGGCAGTGCACTTCATACAGCCAACTTTTTTTATATTTATAAATTTAATTGGGCCGATACTTTATTAATTTATGCTTAAATTTTAATTAACATTACTTTTAATGTGATATTGAAACAAGTTAGTATCTTTTTTTAGAAATATTTGCATGAATCACAGACATTATTTTGACAATTGGGAAAGAAAACGCACGAGTGCGGGAATGGTAAAGAAAAAGCACGAGTGTGTAATAGCCCACATCCCGAACGCTCACGTCCCTGTAATACGCCACTTTTGGAGCAACTGTATTAACAAAGAATTTATTAGTTTTATAACTGGAATGGTCAACGAAAGAGGTCACGTCTAATGTCTTCACTATCACATTATTCTGCTGGGCATAGGCAGTAGAGAGAAACATACTATATGTATCAACTTTTCACCAACTATATTTTGAGACTGCAAATAAGATATTATCAAAATTGCAGTGGCCATGAGCACAGACACGGTACAGCGGCTAGCTAGATACATAAATAATATGAAAATATACGTGCTGTCAGAACATCTGTGGTCCTTTAAAAATTCAACAGAGATACAGCCCCGGACAGCTAATGTAGGTTATGACGCTAGCTACAGTTCGGCCGCTGAGAGAATAGGTTTTTATTTCTATGTTGGAGTTACCATTCATTGCTGGTAGTATTATACTTACATCTAAACATAATATTGTGTCATTTTAGCCCCTCTCTATAAAATAGATTGCAGCGTCAAAGTTTGAAATAAAACAAAAATGACAACGTCAATCGGATTGAACTTTCACTTTCACAATAAACGTTAGAGGGGGAGTCGGGTGAGACCGATCTCACGGCTTTCTTGTTTATCTATAGTATTTTTTTTAACCCAGAAACATCGTGCATGAATGGTGCTCCTACCGACTAAAAACCACGCGTATCCTTCCTAACAGCCTACGGTTGAGAGCCCCGGGTAAGCCTTCGAAGGGATGTTCCCAACCAAAGATGTCAACAATAATAAAATGTTTGTCATGGCGAAATAATGAATACTCAAAACAACCCCCTGTACCAATCCATTCAGCCAGAGAGGTACAGTAAAGCCCGAACCCAATGAATAGAGGTAGTTACCCAGATTTTGGGTCCAAATCGTTCTTTTCAACTTGACTTAATAAATCACCAAACTATCGTATACAAAACAATGAGAATTCGAAGTTACGAGCGCTAAAATTTTCAGCATACAGCTTTAATACGCTATCAAAACTTTTAGAAGCTGTCTCTCAAATCTGAATATTTGAATATACAGGCTGTTTTAATTTAATACACATTCATTCACATAAGTACAAAACACTGTTCTAGAACAATTCTTAAGTCTACATTATAGCTGTTTTGATCAACTTCGTGATAAAATGCGTAATTTGGAGATTACGTGGGGTGCTCTGGAAATATGTAATTTTGAACGGCAATGAATAGGGCTTACTGTCTTGTGTGTGCTGTGTTTTATTACGAAAGGCGTGTATCATAATTTAATAAAAGTATTTATAACTTACATTCACACATACATTATGGTCACGTCTTTAACCCCGAAGGGTTAGGCAGAGACATATCATACGCCCACATTTCACCTTATAGTTTTATATCCCACGTAATAGGTGGTGAGCCTATTGCCGTATTGAAATGGACAGGCGCAGGTCGCCGCGGACGGCAGTTGAAATTTTTAAAGCCGCCCATAAAGCCTTTAGCTTGGCTTAACGATTGTCATTTTACTGAAAGCCGGGTTTTATTTCCAGTTTTCCTTCTCTACGCAATGGATCTTTTTGCCAAAGTGTATCTATAACTCTCGGTATGTATCTATAACTTACTATGTGTAATTTAGTTTTTTTGGATTTGCAAGAGTGCTTCAGTACAGAATAGACATACATTATCATCACGCCTGTAACTTGACAGGGTAAGCTGAGGTGAATCATCTCTCGCACTTTGCGAGTACTTTTGTTAGTTGTACATAATAGGGGACAACCCTATCGTCGTTACTGGGCACTTATAATTAATTAATTTATAATTTCATGTTTGGTGTACAATAAAGTTTTACTTACTTACTTACTTATACAGAAACAAATATTTTAACATTATGAAATCTATACCAAAATTCCAACAGCTAAGGTAGATATTTCATCAATATAGAGTAGACAGAATGTCAATATGCTAGTTTATCATAAAAAGAGATCCAGTTATATGCATAATATGTAAAATAGATTATTATAGTGGTTTAATAAGTGGTTATAAAATTATTTAACTGCCTTTGCAATTTGAAACGTAAGTGGCTTATCAAAGAAATCTAGTAAGTTTATACTGACTAGTTATTTAAAACATAAAAGTTTACTTCAGTGACCAGGATAGTGATTAGAAAGGCGAACTAATTGTCGAGTCTTTTAACTTTAACTACTATCACAAGAAATTAAAAGGGACCGATTATTATTGCAATATAGAATTTATCCTACCTGTATATGAACTTGGCGCCGCACTTACGGCAAAATGCAAAAGGCGATTTTTTATTTATTTACCGCGCAACATGGCCTTTTAGTTCCTTTAATAGATACCAACCTGCGTTTATTTCATTTAAATCGCCAATATAAAAGATCACTTACCCTGTGTTCTAAAATCAATACAGAAGTTTAAAAGTATCAATTTATAAAAAAATCTTGTCTGTTCGTATGTCCGGAATAACCACAAAAACTACTGCATAGATTTATATGTCAATTTTTGCACTAATATTAACAAGGAGTCGGATCTTTTCACACCTTAATAAGCTATAAATTCTACCTCATAGGTAGGTACCTAAACAGAAAATTCGAATTTCCATTACATTACAAATTTCATGCGAATGAAGTCGCGTGTCATAACTATTTGTATTGATGAAACAGACATTAATTTTTTTTTGGGTATTTTTTTAAATTATGTACACACAAGAACAAAGTACATGAAACAGCAGTAACATGGAGAGAATGAAGTACAAAATCACTACTTATTTCCATAGAAATCTCTTCCAGTAGGCCTGAGATAGGAGATGAAATCGATTCATATTATAATCAAAGACATAAACATATTTATTTGTATTGATGAGACGGAGCCACTTAAGTCTAGTTATTAAACCTGCCAAGTTCTTAAAATTATGAATCATAAACTCATAATTCTTTATTCAAACATTCAAAAAATATATGACTGGCATTCAAAATTCAAATCACATTTTAAGCAGATCTCTTGCGTCTTTTATAACCTGACATAGACACCAAGGCTATACGAAAGGGCATTACAGTTTCTAAACAGGGTTATAAATACGCAATATTATGTTAATGGACAAAGATATTTTCCTTTTATTACACCAACTGTTTTACTCCATTAATAAAATTTATACTGCATCTAATTACACTTAAATTAGTTACTATTAAACGACCTTATGCAAACGGAATAAAGCTTATATTCGTTTAGCCATTTTGAGTCGAACGATTCGATTCGGGCATTACTTGGTAGGATTAGTGGCACATGTGCTTAGATTTTGTCAATTTTCGTCGCATATGTGCTAAATTTCGATGTTATGGTGACACATGCGAATATTAAAGCGTTATTACATGAAACTAGTGATGTTATAATTATGACATGTTTAATTTGAGGAACGAAACTAGTGGTTATCTTATTTTGCATTATATTGTATTTAAGTACAAAATATTTGAAAAATATCTGGCAAATATTGAATATGAGATAAGGCAACAAATTTATGATTTCTCGGTTTTATAAGAGTAAAATAAATAGAACTACTTTTTATAAGCAATCATAATTGAGTAACAGTCCTACTAAGGTGGCTGATTATTTTACAGCCATCACATGATCATCGTTGCTTAAGGACGTTTGCGACACCATCGGTGCTACAGCCGGACTATCAACCTTAATGAAAGAAAATGAAAAAGTAACTGAAGTCTCAGACGATCAAATCTTGCAGATTTTGTGGTTGATACTAAAATTACGTGACTACAATCATGAAAAGCAGTTTTTTTTATATCCTTAGCAAGGTTAACCGGTTATTACTGCGATAAAGTGTGTAATTGCTGAGTATAAAACGGCAAAAATGAAAGTTTTAAACCAATTTTTATAATAGTATGCATTTCAATGTTGTTTAGAGCAAAATAGGTAGGTACATAATATATAATATATATTCGATAAAATGTGTAGCGAAATATATACAAAACCTTTGCAGAAACTAGCAATAAAAATGAAACAAAAAAACTGAATAAAAAATACAGGTTGTAAACAACTGTGCTGCATTTTTACAACTTCCCGAGCGCATATTATGTTACTTCGTTTGTGGGATTTCAGTTATTTCAAAAAGCTTTTATTTTTATTAAAACGGTCGGTTACATAAAGTATTTATTACCGTAATTGGGGGGAAAACGCAAATGATTATATTTATAATGACCAAAATTGGATCATCTTCTTAAAAGGCTATCAGCGGGGAGTTTCCATGACAGTGAGCTTTTTATTTTTATTTTATTAAAATGGTAAAATAATATTAAATTTTGTCGTTCCGGTTACGCAGTTAGGTTTGAAAGTGTGTACAAACAGCTTAAAGTCTTGAATTAAAGTAAACTTTGTTCATTTGCCACCGTAGTGACAGAGAAACAAACATAATCTAGAAAAAACATGGTAAGGTCTACATAATCAGTTACTGTTACTCAGAAAATTGTTGAAAACTATAATAATGATTACTGACAATTTTAAATACGAGTAGATGACAAAAATGTGTTAATCCTGCTACCCTGTAACAGTATTAACTACCGTGAGTATAATAAGTAATTAAAATAACCACAAGTTTAGTTCTGTATTGCAATTCCTATAATAGAGACCCATAAAAATTAATACTAACTATATTTTAGCTCATAATGGCACGGTGCTTGGCTGATAATTAAAATATAAAATAGAATATAGCATCGTACCGGAATAGACTGGGCGCCATTTGCAATGTCACTTTGGTGTTATGTTTTCATTTAATCAGTATAATTTATACTATTTATCAAAAGCTAAAGCAACATTTTTTAAAGAAATCAAAACGTGTTAAATCTAAACCCTCACGAAAATATTTTTTTAAATATGCTTAAAAACTTTTGCTCATAGAGATTTTGTAGTTTTAATGATGCTACATACTCTTATATTTTATTCTTTCAATGTTATTTATTCCTTCCGTAATAAAAAATTTGGTAATTTACCAAATGCAGATTTTAATTTTTATTAAATACTAGCTGACCCGCGCAACTTCGTTTGCGTTACATGAGAGTAAGAAAGAGAGAGGTATTGTATTAATATTTCAAGTATTATAATGTTTCCCGTCGCTCTTACTCCCGTCGCTTATATTCATTAGAGCTGACCAGCACAACTTCGTTTGTGTCACATGAGAGTGAGAAGGAGGCGTATTAATATGTAAAGCGATATAATGTTTTCCGTCGCATTTACTTCCGCCCATCCGTTTTTTGGTATGGAACTCATCGTGTGCGAATCCGACTCGCACTTGACCGGTTGTTATCGTTCAGTTGACTGGCTACCAGTGCAGGCCACGTTAACTCCCGTCGTGTCGCTCATACTTTAAAACTTAATAAAAGGGGTTATTGTAAGTGAACTTGAAAGATAGGTATATGCAGTTGAGGACTTTTTTCATAACTTTTTAAGAGGAACAATTTTGTGATACACCTTTTTAACGTAACTTAAACCATTTACGTAGCGGACGCAATGGAAGCCCTAAAAAGAAAGAAACTTTCCCCGTTCTCAAAACATTATTCATGGCTTCTCCGCTCCTATTCGTCTTCGCGTGATGTTATAATCCTCAATAAATTTAATATTAAACTGTAAAATAATTTCGCGGACTTTTTTTTAGAACTTTTTAAGAGAAACAATTTTGTAATATATAATTTTTACGTAACTTTAACCATTTACGCAGCGTACGCCTCGGAAACTCTCAGACGGTAAAAAATATTCCCCGTTTTCAAAACATTCTTGATTGCTGCTCCGCTCCTATTCGTCGTAGCGTGATGTTATATAGCCTATAGCCATCCTCGATAAATGGTCTATCAAACTGTAAAAGAATTTTCGAAATCCTACCAGTAATTCCTGAGATCCTAGCGTTCAAACAAACAAACAAACTCTTCAGTTTTATAATATTAGTATGGATGTATTTATATGGAACGTATTTTTCTCATTTTTTTGTCTGTTTTGTTACAGGTATGTGCCAGATTTTTAACAACAACCTGTAGGTATTCAAGATATCGAACACTCTTCTAAATGTAAGTAAAAAAGTACTAGCAAAAGAAGTAAAAAATACTTTTAGCTACGATATCGTTAGGTGGACTCCAAAATTAGCAAAGTACCAACCAAAATAATAAACTGTATTTTTCGGGTATTATTCTTCTACCAGAGAATAGCACCTCTGGTAGGTATTCCATACGGCTAAAGACCATGGTGAGCACTTCCGATCAGGTGAGCAGCCTCCTAAAATCGAAATACAAAACTGGACTGAAAATCCTAAATTCCACTTCGCAGAATGGGTAACAAATTGTAAAAAATTATACCAATTTTGATAGTGTTAATGATTTAAGTGGGGATAGTGATTGCTCATTATTATATATTGTTACAACAGGGGCCCGATAGTGGCAGCTGATGACCCCTTGATTGGTAAAATTATGTTCGAGGGCAAATGGTGTGGTTTTAATGTGTTAGGGAGGGTAACGCGGTCATACTGAATCAAATATTACATTCACTTATTAAATGTATTCTTTTGATCGACGTATTCTTTTTGTCTTATAATTTGCCTCTGCCTACCCTTTCGGGGATGAAAGGCGTTACCATATGTATGTATGATCGACATAAGTCGTAATAACGTATCCTATCAAAAACATAAATTTAAAAAAGGAGACTTCGCCGCAAAAAGAATGGAGATCTAATTGCGTGCCAAGTTTTATGCAAAATCCAAATATGTATTTATAGGAACAAAACAACCTTATGAACAAATATTAAAGTCTTTTCTATATCTTTGCTTTATTGGATAACTATAACAATTGCTGTTATTTTGAAAAAAAATGTGAGATCTTAAAGTAGGTTAGATTTGACTTCGCCAGTTTTTATCATGTCTATATATATAAAAATCAATGCCACTTTTCGTTGTAATTTTATAACTCAAGAACGGGCTCACCTATCCAAACCAAATGTTTAGGCTTTGTTGGGACTATTTAGTAGATGGTTTATGTGAAGTTTGCATAAAATCGGTCGAACGGTTCTTCATTTATCACGCAAACGAAGTTGCGCGGGTCAGCTAGTTTAAGATAAATTAATATGTTGAACAACTTTATAAAATGACTGATGTAATGAAAACTGACGAAGTCAAATCTAACCTATTTTAAGATCTCACATTTTTATGCGACTCACATGATGCGATCGTACCTAACGCTGTTTGTTAAAGCGATTTAAAGCAGTCCTCAATTGAAGCAGTAAGTGGTTAAATTTCTAGTAACGAGCATTTCAGAACTGTAATTTGGTACCGGCTGTCAGTAATTGGCTAGGTGTTATGGTATATGATACTCCAGTCAGCTGGTATTTAAAATAAATAAATGCATAAGCTATCAGTCTGTTTTAATCCGCCATAAAGGCTCACCACCATATTTCGTGGAATCAAATACAAGGTGGAGGATGTGGGTGTATAATATGCCTCTGATTACCCCTTTGAGGGTAAAGGCGTGTGTATGTAAATACAACTAATGAAGTGTTGGCGTTATAGTAGGCTTCTGCCTACGAATTGTATGTATGAATATTTAATGTATGAATGCGATATTTGTAAAGCGACTATACAGTAATAGAGTCAACAGCAGTTAATGCACTCTTTTTTATAACGTGAGGAAAATCCTACATGGATACTATGCCGGACTCCTACCGACTAAAAACCACACGTATTCTACCTAACAGCCTACAGTTGGGAACCCCGGGTAAGCCCTCGGAACCATACCCCAGGCAGGACTCCCAACAGACACAAGGCTAACACTGCGGCCTCATCTGCGAGCCCCGAGTAAGCCCTCGGAAGGATATCCTAGAAACTCTTCCTAGGTCTTACCCGGGGCTCCCAGCGGTCGCAGGCTGTCATAGGGCACCCTATGTTGTTAGTCAGTAAGATTCCGGCATGGCATCCATGAGAAAAAAAGGTTCATATTTATTTACACTTTTCAAATTTTCCTTCGTAAATGTGTTGTACAGTCCCGTGTTGTACAGGTTGTACAGTCCCGTGACTCTACAAATTATCTGAATATCAGATGAAGTTACAATTACGACTTTTTGCAATTGTGACGTGCGAAAGAGATAATTAGCGAGATTGACATTTTGCTACAAACAGCAAACGTTTTGCGTTAAAGAGCAGACATTTTGCGTTGCGATAAAGTCATTCTGCGAATAAGCGTTGAAAACGTCTATAGGCTGCCGTAAATACTATCAATCGGAATAATGTGCTGTATGTATGCTTGTTCCTTAATTTATTAGTATAAAAATTCTCTTAATAAGCAATTATAACCTTTTAGTGTAACGAGAAAAAACAACCATTAACCAACTAAAATAAAACACTAATTTAAGTTGATCGTTAATAACTCCGGTAGACTTGATAATTAAGGAAATTTGAGAACCTACGTCAAGTGGGGTACAATTTTGAAAATGGGGCACAATCTGATAAGGAAGGGTGTAGGGTGCTCATTAATCAACCGAGTGACAGATCGCTTGCCATGTGTTAAGCTTAGATTATGTCCCGTTATATTTCCAACTGTGTGGTTACACTGTGAGAGCTTGTGGGGTACACGTTTGTAATTCAGTGTAAATAGGAATGGTAGGATTATTTATAGAGTTAAGGGGTTAAAAGTTGTGTGAAATCTGATGCCTGTTGTTTTTTTTTAACGTGGAGTATATCCTACATGGACTCTTACTGGCTAAAAACCAGACGTTCCTACTGCCTACGGTTGGGGGCCCCGAGTAAGCCCCCGGAAGCTTGTGGTAGCTAATATTATGAATGTGAGTGTGTTTGTTATGCGTTTACGTCTAAATAACTAGGTCGATTTTGATGAATTTCAGGTGATATAGTTGGAACCCGTAAAATGCATGTAATGCTTCAAAGGTTGTGCCATCCTCTCAAATTTTACTAGATCTCTTTTCTCAATTTTCTCCTTATCACAAGTGACTGAGAGGCGCTCCTGGCGAGTCTATGATCATCGCAAGGATATTCTAAGCCATTTGAGAGTTAGAAGGATTTGGCCAAATAGTGCGGAAGCATGCACGCACCTCTCAAATATTTATAGCAAAGAAATGCAATAATACGTCTAAATCTATTTAAAAAGAAAAATAGAAATATCTTGATCGCTGTCAGTCGATCAAACGAACCTACGATTAAAGCTCTCCGTTTCTCAACAGTCGGTTATTATGGCTTTTGTTCTCATAATATGGTGATTTGACACAATGATGCTCGCTTTAGATGATAGCACCCTTAATGTATTAAAAATGTTGAAAGGGGGGATAAGTTTGTTTTTATTTTGGCGGGTAAAAAACAACATTTGGGCGTTTGGGAACTCTCATTTGTGCGTAAAGAGCGTCATTATCAGTTGAGTATAACTTGGATATCATTATGTACTAATGCAGTACATTAGCGAACTGAATGCTGATGCTTTATCAGTCGACCAAAACAAAAATATATTATTTAAAGCAAGAAACCTGTCTCACCGAATGGCACAGTCTTCAAGTTCAATCTTAAAATTAATTTCTAGCCGAAATTTCTTGAGACATTGAAGGTGCGACTTGATCAACCAAAGGGGGGATTCGCCACAATCGCGGCCGTCAGACCGGTCATGGACGAGTGGCTGAAGAGGAGACACGGTGCTCTCTCCTACCGGTTGTCACAGATACTTACCGGGCGCGGTAGTTTCTCATAATATCTACCGGAAGTCCTTGTTCACTAGAAACAGGACTTTGAAAATCAGTTTATATTTATATACTACTAGCGGACGTCACTTCTATTCTACGCACGCAAACAAACAATCAAATCTTTCCTCTTTATAATATTTGTATAGAAGTTGTACAGAAACTGTAATGATAATTCAAAATTCCACATATCTGTGTATCTCAGTAACATTTATCTTGTACTTTTTACTTGTCTCTACTTATCTTACTAATATTATAAATGTGAAAGTTTGTGAAGATGTTTGAATGTTTATTTCCCAATCACGCTCTAACGGCTGAACGGGTCGGGCTGAAATTTGGAACCCGGGTAGATTATAGTCCGTAAATAACACATAGGCTACTTTTTATCCCGGGAAAGTGTTCCCACAGAAAGCGGGAACGGGAACCAAATTTCACGCAGGCGAGAGGGCCGGTCTAAACCACCGCCGTTCTTGATTATGTTCGCAGATTAAGTAAGTCGAACTATAGAAGGATTATGATTAAATTCACGCAGGCGAAGCCGCGCGCATCAGCTAGTTTGCAATAAAGTTTTTATATTGTTCACTAGTATAAGAGTCAATACATAGGGCGGCCATTGAATGAAAATTCTTGGTTGTAGGTAATGCGTGGTAGTTGCTTGATATACCTACATCATATCTCTTTCATAAAATCATTTCCAGAAACTCCCGCTTAAAGGTTGTATCGGGGTTCGAAGAATGTCTATCGTATTACAAAGTGATACTTAGTACTTCTACCTTATAATACGGTCGTCTTACAAATGATACTCAATTCTCAAGAAACGCTTTTGAAAAAACGTTCTCGCCTTATTAAATTGTGCTCAAGCGATTCTTCGGTTCTTAGAAACGTTGTTTAGTACTGTCCTTAGCCCTTGACTGCAAATTATTTCGATGAGATCAAATCAGGAGCTTTAGTTCAGAACTGCTAAACTTCTAGGCTCAATCATAGCAAATAGAAAATTGAGAAAAAATCTACTTCAAGAAAGAAGGCCATTTGCTCCAACTCTAGAGCGGTGCCTGTATAGGTCTATCTGATATTAAAAGCCATTGTTAAACGTGTGGAAAATTTACGTGAGGGAAAATCCTCATGGATGTTATGCCGGACTCCTACCGACTAAAAAACCTCACGTAACGCCCAACAGCCTATGGTTGAGAGCCCCGGGTATGCCCTCGGAAGGATGTCCCAGGACTCCCAACAGACATACAGCCGCCCCTGCGGCCTCGCCCAGCGGGAGGTTCGGGTGCTAGCCGCGTCTTGGGGGGGGGGGTTTCGGGTGTGATCCTGCTTCTAAGGGGTGGGGGGGGGGGCGTGCGTGAGTCTCTCACGTCACGCTGCCGTCATGGGCACCACACGTACCCTATTTACTGCTCATGGTTGGCAGCCCCGGGTAAGCCCTCGGAAGGATAATGTAAAAGCTATAATTGGGAATGTGAAAAAATAGATATTGATTTTTTACGTATTTTATCATTAATAATATCGTAATTGATTTCGAATACCTTAAAAAAAAGTTTTTTATTGAATTATGAACCATTTAAAATTGATAAAATTTGAAATACTACCATGCGACTTTAAACGCTCGACATTGGTTACTATGACTGTGACGTCACGATGTTGTACGTTACCACTGTCAGTACGGAACTGTTGCTACAACTACAATGATAGAAATATGTTAAGATGACGTCACACGCGCTCGGATTTGTTCGGGAGCTGTCGCCGTGTTTTCGGACGGTGGTTGTACCAGACTCATTATTGAATTTTTAAATTGGTATAACTTCTGAATTATTGCGAAAATCATAAAAATAAAAATAGTTTTGTTATAAAAGTTACCTATGACGATTTATCACAAGAAAAAAAAATCACATCCCCAATTATAAATTTATTTCATGAATATTTCTGTATTCCATGCCTTATGCGGAGAGGCAGTTTACTTCTAAAATACAACACACGACATTTAAACAAACCGTCCTTTCAATCACAAGTACAAGCCGTTCCCTACCCAAGGCCACATCATTATTCAAACAGTATCAAACACTCCACACATCAAAGTCCAAACATAAATCAAGCCAGGTACTCAATTTCTATTAGTTCCTTACCATTCAACGACACAAAGGCCCGGTAGGTGGCGCTGCCAACAAAAGCTCCCCTAAAATCTATGATGGGCACTCACCCCCTATAATTAGCAGTGAATATAAATGCATTTGGTGCTAATGGACATTTTATCCCTCCACTCTACGCGATTCGGTGACCCGAGCTTTCATTGCTGTACTAAATAACTGTTTTAGCTATTTCAATTGATGCTTATAAGTGAATCAGATTTGTAATGTCGACTTTGCTAACTAATATTGTCTGTCTGTATCTTTTTTATATTTCTCCAACAAAAATGACGTCACTCACCTCATGGTAAGTCATGACGATATTTTGATGAGTTACGGGTCTCTGTCACAGGCCAAAAGACTATTGAATCTTAAGATTATTTTTGAAAAGCAAGTAAAAATAAATAAATAAATAAATATTGTTGGACATTCTCACACAACATCATCTAGCCCAAACTAAGCTATAAAGCTTGTGCTATGGGATCTAGATGACTGATAGACATACTTATATATTTCTAAATACATACATATTATACATAGAAAACACCCAAACTCCGAAACAAACATTTGTGGATCACACAAATATTTGGACCGACCCAGGAATCGAACCCAGGAGCTCCAGCGCCGCAGGCGGTACCACTACCGACCACACGCCACAGAGGCAGTGATAAGGTAGTGTGCTAACTGATCATAAATTTTAAATATGGAAACAAAATTGGTTTCGAGCAGGATTCGAACCTGCGTCTTCTTGCAAACCGTGCAGACGCCTTAACCACTCGGGCACTCGGTCACCGAAACCTACTCGGAACCAACCATTAAATTTATTGAAACAACCATTTTAAAATTTATTGAACCTCAAGTTGGCGGCTCAGTGATGTACCTCTTCCCGCTCCGCTGGAGGGAAGAAGAGCAGGGAAACATGCGCTGGCTTACCGTACCAACAAAGTTTCTATGGTTTGGCATTGTAATGATCCTTGAGTCGATTGGTTCCGGCACAGATTCTTACTGTATGAGCAGATGAGACTGGCCACCTCTGTCCAGCACGTGTTGTTAAGGAACGAAACACTTCATACGGTATTGTAGTGTTTGGGCCGAAAGCGCTGAAACACGTTCAAGACAGACCGTCTTACCGCAAATTAGAGATAGAATATATATTGTATAACCTATATACTGTCTCTAATTTGATTATGTATATAGTATAGTAGAACCTACATACTAAATTCGCTGAGGCTACGCACACGTAGACAACTCATTCACAGACACTACGCACACATAGGCAACTCATTCACAGACACGAGGTCGATACTGATTTGTGCGCGAGTGTGTGTAGCAGAGGGTAGGTGTGAAAAAAAGTACATACATGAGTTTTCCATCTGTACTATCTCTAATTTGTGGTCTTACTCTTCAAATCAGCTTATCGCAACTTACTGCTGAACGTCGGCCTTACTCAATTTACGCCATAACATACAGTTTTACGCTTTTTGCATCCATTCCATCCCTTCAAACTTTTCCAGGTCGTCGGTCCATTTGATTGGAGCGTTCTACTTTACCTTGAAATACGCTGGCGAAAATAAAAAAAATACAGAACATGTTTTACTAAAATAAATGTATTTTCTCATATATCAATTCCCAAATTCTCAGTTACACGACGAGCGAAGGCTTAACCTTATTACATATTCGTTTGTGACCATTCATGTGTTAAACAAAAATCTTATCAGCCGCCTCCCAGTTGCCGCCAAAATATTCCCAAGTCTATATATTCGTCAGATAATATATTCAGGAATACATGTCACGGTATCGTAGTAATTTTAGGTTATAATCAATAACACACATGCCTCAAGCGTTTCTGTTTGAAATAGAATGGCATCCAATATGGTATATCGTATATCGACATCATTTCAGTCATAAATCCCTATCCGACTTGAAGTTTCGAGGTCTATTTTGTGTTACAAATTATGTATTTTGAAGTTCGCTTGATCAAAGTCAATGTATAAGAGTACTTAGAGATTGGGTAGGCTGTACACATTGTTTTATGCTGTACAATAAAGAGTATCCATCTATCTATCTACACACAGGAACTGATGAGATATTGATACAATACACCTAAAAGTGGCTAACCAACATGGGAGTTGGATTATGTTTTGTAGCTTTTTCCCGTTGCAACTAATTCGAATGACGGCATAATGACACATCGTTTTTAATGCTGTACAATAAAGAGTATCCATCTATCTATCTACACACAGGAACTGATGAGATATTGATACAATACACCTAAAAGAGGCAACTAACATGTGAGTTGGATTATGTTTTGTCGCTTTTTCCCGTTGCAACTAATTCGAATGACGTCATAATGCCATATCGTTTAAATGGTGTTCCTAATATTTCTGTCAATTATTCCAACTAAGCTATAAATTGTTTGTATTAGGAGTAAATTCGCGTCGGAATCGAACTCAGGCTCGCTAACTACTAGGTTACCACCGATTAATTCCAGTTCCTTGCCATCTGATGATAATTACAAATACCCAGAAGCAAATAATTGTAAGTAATCCGTTTAATTACTTTAAAAGCCTACTTCGAAATGGTATTTAAAAGTATAAAACCTAATTAATATGATTCTGGAAAGTTCTTAGTTGTAATTTGACAAAAAGGTGATTACGAAACCATGCGAGGTATGTTTTAAACGATTCCTTGCAAATTATTGCAGTAGGCCTTAACATCAAAAAATGACATGGTTATTTGCAATCTCTTTCATTAAGTACCTCCTTGGGAGACTCTTCATTTTAACAGAAATTAATTTAAAAAGTCTACAGCATTGCCAACTGCACATTAAATTTCAAACTAATGGGGATTGTTGTTACCAATAATAGTCAGGTAACCGCTTGATCATGAACGAGCTGGGTGTTGACATTTAAAGATGGGTATGTCTAGACTGATATAGACATTTTTTTTATCGTGAGAAAAACCCTACATAGATGCTACTCCTACCGATACCGACCAAAAACCACACGTTCCTACCTAATGCCTACGGTTGGGAGGCTCGGGTAAAGCCTTCGGAAGGATGATCCCAGGACTCCCAACAGAGACTGGTATAAACAAGAAAGCCGTGACGTTCTCACCGGACTGCCCCTCTCTAACACGTTTATTGTGAAAGTTCAATCCGATTGACGTTGTCATTTTTGTGTTATTTCAAACATTGAACAGATGATCCACGTGACCTAGTAACGTAGTTTAATGCGACAGAGTCACAGACTACAGACAAAGTCTCGACATAAGCCCCTCTGCACTCTATTTAATAGAGAGGGGCTAATCTATACATATAATAAAATGATAGAAAAGTCAAAACTGTACATTGGAAATATTAAAAAAAAAATACTCGCTGGGTGTTCAACATAATAGACCAAAGCCGGAAATATAGTTAGAAAATTTTTTGTCTGTTTGTCTGTTTGATTTGCTTTGTCCGGAAGGATCTCGAAAAGTACTCAATAGATTTGATTCAAATTTTGCACAAATATTCACTAGGGGTAGGGTCTTAAAATAGGCTATATATTATCACGCTACATATACTAGGGGCTAAGCAGAGAGCAATCAAATTGGCATTATAACATAATTTTCACGCGTACGAAGTCGCGGGCAACAGCTAGTAACGAATAAAATTTTAATTGCGGAACAGTTGAAAATTGTACTTGTTGACATCAGTTTACTAACAAAGCATTTCTAAAGTCTCGTTATATTTTTTGTTAGAAACATTATCTGCCAAAGTAAAAGCAAAATATGATCAAAATTTTCACACCTTCGCAATTCATATTTATATCCTCAATAACTTAAAACAAAAGCTCAGAAAGAATAAGTTTTTCTATTACCACTTTGGCGAAAAGTTGGTGCGATGAACACCATCGGAACTCATACATATTAATGCATTCGTGGCTCGCAATGACTCTCTGAGGAGTATCGGAGGATCTCTGTTTATTCTCAGTCAATGGCAGCGAGAGAATTATTATTGTTTTAATAATTGCAAGCGGTTTCTTTTAAAGTGTCCCTGGAGTACGACTGGACATCGTTGTTGATTAGCGCTGGAAATGGTTCGCTTTGATAGGTATCGTGTATTTACAATAAAAATATAATTCACAGTATACTAACAAAAAATTACAGAATTACATATTTCTAATGTAGAAAATGGTAATTACTTTAGAAAGATATAGAAACCGCAAGAGAGAGACAAGAGTTGAGTAATCTCTATTGGACGGAATAAAAAAATATCTTCATGGTCATGTTTTAAATGTTCTTACATTTAAAATGACTTCTTTTAATTACCTGTTTAATCCTTAGAAATGTTACAGACTTAGGACATTCAAAATGATTCAGACAATATTATGCTTCTAAGTAGCTAGGTCGTGGTGCGTAAATATTCACACGCGCATCTTCAGACTAAATCATAATAAGAAGCTTATGAAGAGCTTATCATAATCCACAATAAACGAATGATCATCACAACCAAGTCCTGACACTAAACAATATTCTCGCAAAAAAATGGGAATTAATTTCCTGCAAACCTCTATATTTCCCGCGACTAAATATAAATAAGAGGCTCGAAGGCTTAGTGGCTGTCGGGAGCCGTGTCCTTGCTTCATAATGTCGCTACGTTGTTGACATCGCGGGATCCATTCGAGCGCCATTTTCTTCCGCCATTTTGAACGCGCCAAAAGCGCGGGAATCTGACTGTCATGGCGGTAAAAGTAATTAGATTTCGCCAGCGCACTTTTCGGTTCATTTCTGTATATTTAGTTAATTAGGTATTTCTTTGTGAATGTCTTGTTGACAGGTTTTATGTCTTTAACTCATCTCAAGAAGATCTTTTGTCTCGTTAGGCTTACAAAGGTTTCGAAGTTCTTAACATTTTTTTTTAAACGATTGTTTGTTTCATTTGCGTAGCTTATGTCAAAATTGTATTCTGCAATACTTGCATTTCCCATTGCAATTGTACTTAAACCCTCAAAAATACAAATTGACATTAATTGTATTAGAATCCCTAACAGTGTTACCCCATGTGTTTTTCTTAACAATCAAGCAATTGCATAGCCCTTTTTCTCTTAACAAACTCAAAAAACAATCAATATTAGACCTTATTGCCCAGAAAATAGTAACTAAATAGAATTTGAGCAGAAAATTAAGTTAGATAGTCTCGTGTCTCTCACTATTTCTAAATTCAATTTGTGTTCGAAATACAAATTGTGGCGGTTAAATCCCACGCGTCGGCCTATTTGAATTAATTTCGTTTTTAACTAACGCGGGAAAGCTCTTTATAGGGGTGACACCTTGTGAAAAGTGGTTTTATAGTTCATTTGGGAATTTTAACCATGTGAGAGCTGAGACGTATATTGCTGTGCTAAATTAGGTATAATTAGTGCGGGAATATTTTATAAAGATAATGCACAGCAATGTGTGTGCATTTTGTAGTAGGAACTTAAGTTAAGTACCGTGAAATAACTAGCAGCTTTTCTACATTACCTATTACTTGCTGTAGTAGATTATATTTAAGTTTTTATCAAGACAATTTTAAAGGAAATCTTGGATAGAGAAAGTTTCTGTTCCTTTTCTAAATACTTTCAGTCGAGATAAATTTTTAAGTGAAAACATTTTCAGGCTATTAGTAAATTCTTGTCGGTTTACGTCGCTGTTCTGTTTTTAAAGTAAGTATTTTCTTGACTCCATAAAACTTTCTCACAAATTCTCTCATAATATTTTTATTAAGTACTTCACAATAAGTGGGGACTAAATGTGAACATTTTGCCACTTGTACGAGTAACCTACATTGTTCACGAGTTTCTACGTACAAAAGTTGTTACTTTTTTTTCTCTTCAACTATCATGAAACTATAATAATTGGAAAAGTTTGCTCATCATTATATTTTTCGACTGATTTTTTTTGGGTCGAGAGTTTCAGATGTATTTATAGAGACACTTCTAGTTTATTAAATGAATGTCTTAGTTATTTATGAAACAAATTGCTTCTTATATCAGTCCTGGTACGATATTTTAAGAGAATATTTTTAAGTTTAATAAAGTACCGACTAGTTTATGACGAAAATTTGCAATTGACAAAATTCTTACACCTTACACAATGACATCACAAATTAGAGATAGTACAGATGGAAAACTCATATATGTACTTTTTTTCATACCTACCCTCTGCTACACACACTCGCGCACAAATCAGTATCGAAAATTCGGTTGAGACCGCCTGACCTCGTGTCTGGGAATGAGTTGTCTGTGTGTGCGTAGTGTCTGTGAATGAGTTTTCTATGTGTGCGTAGCCTCAGCAAATTTAGTATGTAGGTTTCCATCTGTACTATCTCTAATTTGTGATGTCATATTATACGGAAACAGTGTCATATCATACCGTCGTAATAGCACAAAAATTATTGCTGTTTTTGTAGTGTATTGTCTGCGTGCTTTACATACCAGGATACAACAATCCTCAAATGAAACCACAGGACATAGTTAAAATAACATTTCATTGCTATCACAAAAATGAAACATCACATCACTATTCACCAAATCACCACAATAGTTTCTAACTTGATCCTTCCAAAACTGGTCCTTCAAGCTGGAGTAGGTCAACATCAATGGCGGCGCCACAAAGGAAGTTTTGTAAAATATAATAGATAAAAAAACAATGCATCCATGATAGCAATAGAAGTATATTCATATCTCTTGGGGAAAGGCTTGCGAATACCATGGCATTTCAGCATTTTCGGAATTGGCATATGTGTACGGCATTTTGGTAAAGGTTGTATGTCGTGTAAAAAGCTTTGTATAGCGATTCAGTTCAATGAAAAGGGTAAAAAGAAAAGTGTATTATAAATGGTTTTTGTTATTTTTGAAAATGGCATAACTTCATTAGCTCAGTGTTCGGTAAAAGATCCCCTCGTTAAGCATCCTACGTTACTGTCTGTATGAGATGGGTCACCGTTTATATACATTGCTTCTGAATGAATTTCTAGTTATCGCCGCGTGTTGATCCCAGTTGCTAGTAACATAGCCTGAAAATAGTTAAGGCGACGACAAATCGTAAGTATTGCTAATTCTAATACTAGAATTGACAAATTATCCTGGGATATCCTTCCAAGGGCTTACCCGGGGCTCTCGACCGTAGGCTGTTGGGCGTTACGTGAGGTTTTTTAGTCGGTAGGAGTCCGGCATAGCATCCATGAAGGATTTTCACTCACGTTAAAAAAAGAATTGACAATTTGATTCATTCAAATTCTTTAATACACTAAACACATTTATGGGACAAATCGTAGGTATTGCTAATTCTAATACTAGAATTGACAAATTATCCTGGGATATCCTTCCAAGGGCTTACCCGGGGCTCTCGACCGTAGGCTGTTGGGCGTTACGTGAGGTTTTTTAGTCGGTAGGAGTCCGGCATAGCATCCATGAAGGATTTTCACTCATGTTAAAAAAAGAATTGACAATTTGATTCATTCAAATTCTTTAATACACTAAACACATTTATGGGACAAATCGTAGGTATTGCTAATTCTAATACTAGAATTGACAAATTATCCTGGGATATCCTTCCAAGGGCTTACCCGGGGCTCTCGACCGTAGGCTGTTGGGCGTTACGTGAGGTTTTTTAGTCGGTAGGAGTCCGGCATAGCATCCATGAAGGATTTTCACTCACGTTAAAAAAAGAATTGACAATTTGATTCATTCAAATTCTTTAATACACTAAATCTTAAAGTGTCTCCGCTTGTATGTCTCCTTTTACGCCTGAAGCACTAAACCGATTCTAATAAAATTTGGTACAAATATAGAATTGAACTTAGGAAAGGACATAGGCAACTTTTTATCCCCAGAATAAATTCCTGCAAGAATTGAATGTAAGAAAATTTCACTAGCTAGTAATCTTAATAATATTATATATATGAAAGTTTGTGAGTGTGGATGTCTGTTACTCTTTCACGCTCTAACGGCTGAACGGATTAGGCTGTAATTTGTTATGTGATACATTATAGTCTGGAATAACACATAGGCTACTTTTTATCCCGGGAATTTTCGCAGAACGTTTTCACAGAGAGCGGGAACGGGATCAAATTTTACGCGGGCAAAGCTGCGGGTATTAGCTAGTACTTACATAATGTGAATGTACAACAAGTATTGAGTAAGAATTACTCAATTCAATAAAGCCGATTCAAGTAATTTATCTGATTAATGGTGACTAAATGGACTTTGAACTAAACCCCTTGCTCAGGTCATAGGTTTATCGGGCACGGATAACTTTTATTCAGGTTCAAAGGTTTCTTCGATAACATTACAATCTACTTCATAATAACTTAATGGCATTTACAAACTACAGCAAGAAATAATCATTAATACTTAATTAAAAAGTTAACAAGTGCACTAGTTGTCCCTACAATTTTCGGTGGTTGCCCTCGTTTTCTCCTGGATCCCATCATCGAATCCTGACCTGGTGAAAATGGGACCACCTCAGAAGTAAACCCTATTCAACAAAAAAATAAATTTTGAAATCCGTCTATAATTGACGGAAATATCGCTTGACAGACATAAAAAAAAATACATACAGACGAATTGAGAACCTCCTCCTTTTTTTAAAGTCGGTTAAAAAAATTTACCTTCGCTCGCGTGAAATTCTGTTCCCGTCTCGACGGGATCACATGGGAAATTATTCCCGGGATAAATTATAGCCTAATAATGTTACTCCAGACTATAATCTATCCATGCACCAAATTTCAGCAAATTCCGTTCAGCCGTTAGAGCGTAAAAGAGTAACAAACATGTGTTAAGTAGGTACTTCCGAATAACTCGTCTTTTTAATGATAAAAGGATTTTGAAATGGGATGAACAGTTTCAGAGATTATCCCTTACAAACAAACAAATATTTCATCTTTACAATATTAGTAAGATTACTGATAGTATTTTATAGTCATAGATATATTTGTAATACATTTCGTGGTAAGCAATAACCAACAGTTTTATGTATGGGTGTGAAATAATTAGGGTAGAAGCCATACATTGTAGTTTACGACAATTATACGACGTAATTTCAGCATTCTGAGCTATTTGGTCGATCGTTAATATTGTAATACTGGTCCAATAGTTATTGGTTTTGCCCTTAAAGTAATGCTACGAAGACTAGGAATTTATTTTTCAGCTTATCTTGCATTCGTAACCCAAGGTTGGGAAATCTATTTAGGAGGGATGAATAGATTTTTTCGCTTTTATTGGGTCAAATTTCTCCAAACGAACGTCTAGGCTCCAAAAATTACTATAAAACACAAGTTTTTCAAAGAATTTTGTAGGTACTCGTATTGGCATAATATGGTGCTTCCATATAAAAAAGTTTGGGATTTCTTTTCTATTCTTTTATTTATTTTGTTAATCAGGGTAGACAAATCAAAAATCATGAATATTTGAATTGTGTTCGAGTTATGTCTTAACATCACACTTCATAAAGCCTTATGTACTAGGGTAGCAAATACTTACACAGTCTGAAACACTTAGACAGTCTGGCACTTCTTTGAAGCTACTTCACCTAGATCTGGGGTTTAATTAGTATCACTGCCAACCTCAATCTACGCTGTCTTGTTCAAAATTGATACACAAGGCATGAGATGTGGCGATTTTTACATTAGCTGGTGTATAGCTTATGAATAATTATAACGCTGTAACCGTTGAACCATCAAGACATTACTCTCAACCGGCTAATTCCTTCACCGACTCCAGCTTAAGAAATTTTTTACATATATAAATAAATAAATGAAAAAATATTTGTGGACAATTTCACACAACATCATCTACCCCAAATTAAGCTAATATAAGCTTGTGCTATGGGATCTAGACGACTGATAGACATACTTGTATATTTCTAAATACATAAATATTATACATAGAAAACACCCAAACTCCGAAACAAACATTTGTGGATCACAAAAATATTTGGACCGACCCAGGAATCGAACCCAGGACCTACAGCGCCGCAGGCGGTATCTCTACCGACAACTCCACAGAGGCAGATATTTTTTTATAAAGCTTACGAATTTGTACTGAACCTACTACTTTCTGGTTAGAATATAGAAATAATGGTACCTCAGCGGGGCCACGGAGCCACCCAGCTGGTATTTCGTAAACCATTGGCACTAGCTAACACAAATTGAAGTCATTCTCAACTGCTTGAAAACTTCAACAACAGAAATTAACCTAACCTAACCTAACAAAAAAAATGTCTATTCAACCTAATATCTGAAACGGCTGGACCAATTTTAACAGGACTTTCACTGCCAAATAGTTGATTTGAAATAACTCAAGTTACTAACATGTGCTCCAGTAAATAAAATACAGCAATAGATTCAGAACCCATTATGTGAAATAATATTCCAATAGGCAAATTCTCTGCCTACCCCTTTGGGGATAAAGGCGTGACTATATGACAGAAGCATAGTGTGTGTACACAAATCAGAGATAGTACTAATGGAAATCTCATGTATGTACTTTTTTTTCACACCTACCCTCTGCTACACACACTCGCGCACAAATCAGTATCGAAAACTACTATGAAAATCTCTGACTGTCTGTGAACTCTGCGAGCGGTGTCTATGAGCACAAATTAGAGATAGTACAGATGGAAACCTACATACTAAATTCGCTGAGGCTACGCACACATATACAACTCATTCACAACACGAGGTCACACATAGACAACTCATGTACAGACACGAGGTCACACATAGACAACTCATTCACAGACACGAGGTCACACATAGACAACTCATTCACAGACACGAGGTCACACATAGACAACTCATTCACAGACACGAGGTCACACATAGACAACTCATTCACAGACACGAGGTCACACATAGACAACTCATTCACAGACACGAGGTCACGCATAGACAACTCATTCACAGAGACGAGGTCAGGCGGTATCAACCGAATTTTCGATACTGATTTGTGCGCGAGTGTGTGTAGCAGAGCGTAGGTGTGGAAAAAAAGTACATAAATGAGTTTTCCATCTGTACTATCTCTAATTTGTGCTATGTGTGTGTACCTTCATTCTACACTTGTTATTACATACTACACAAACACATTTTCAACACATACACAACCATCTTTGTAACAAATGATTTGAATCTACCCACATTCTAAACCTTCTGACATGCACCTCTGAGGCTTACAAATGTAACAGTCCAAATGAACCCGAGCCCTGATTATGCATTCACTATCACCTTCATTACCTACAGTCCTTACAGACGGGAGGGGAAGGAAAGGTCTATGTAGTCTGGTCGGTAATATCTTTGACTATTCAATCGAATAGGTTTTGACATCATCTAGATGCGATAGTACAGTTTTGATCTAGAAGTGGTATTTGTTTTGATACGTATGTTATATTACGTGAAGCGCTCGTTGCTCTGACTCAATGTAACTATCGTTTCGTTAAGTTTCTTTCGCTGCAGCTAGTCTTAGATGGGTGACCACTTCGTGACGTTTTCTTTTGCGAGCATTTCCATATTTCGGAAGGGACGTTAAGCCGGTCTCGGTTGGCATGGCATGGCAGTAGTTAAGCCAAGTCGATTGTCTCATGGGGGCTTGTGTGTGTCCATTAGGGCGCCAAAAAAAATTACGATTGAGAGGTACAAATGAAACATGAAGCGCTCGTGGCCCCGCGGACTCAGTGTTCTGTAAACGATCACTGCAGTAAGCAACATTTACTGTGGCCGGATATGGATGGGTGACCACCACGTGGACCACTTTGTGACATTTATTTACGAGCGTTTCCGTGCTTCGGAAGGCACGATAAGCCGTTGGTCCCGGTTGTCAGTAAAATGACAGTCGTTAAGCCAAGTTGAAGGCCTTATGGGCGGCTTGAAAAATTTCAACTGTGGGTCGTCACAACCTGCGCCCGGGTCGGCAGCGCGTGTGTAGCACCTCTGGCGGCTGCCCCATATCAAAACCTAGCAAGTGTTCAAAGCAAAATTTTACAGGAGAGCGCTAAACGTAAATTGGGCTAGCCGTAGAACAATATTTACATAAACGATTTAAAAATGGTTTTATTATATAAAATAAATATAGACGATAATTATAATAATAAAATATTATGATATTTGTGTATATTGCATATTTTATACTCCTTACTAACTTTGATAATGACTTGACAATCAGTTCGCTCTTGTAGAAACCAGTATTTAACCTAGTAAGAGCACTTGCTAAGTTTTAATGTGGTTTATTGAATATTGTAAATAATAGGTCTTATAAATTAAAAGTCTAGTAAGTCGGGTCCATGTATTAAAAACCAACTTAGTGAACAGATTTTCTTTCAGAAGTTAATTATAGATTTATTTATAAAGGAATTTAGCAGGAATCTAATTGTCCGTCACTTGTTAGATTGACAGACATTCACTGGTAATTCGTTCCAGAAGGTCTTTCTGGATTCTGGCATGAGATTTACAAGCTCGGTAATAATTTCTTGTTTTTTTTTTATGTTTAATGCCACTTTCAATGTCGTTGCTAGCAGGAGGGAGCTAGCAGTTAAACTTTTTCATTAGAAAATCTAAGTCCACCAATTGTACACAGTAAATGGGGTTGTAGCGGTGAATACACATACTTGTGTCTTGGTGGGGTTGAATTGGACAAGATTTTGTTTACCCCAATCGGACACTCTAGAGAGAGTAGCCTCGATTTCAGACACAAGTAGTTCACGACTTTCCGCCACTACAGCCCGAAAGAAACCGGGACGGCCCAACAAGTGGCACTCGTACTGTCGTCTGCACAACAATGAATGCCGTCAATAGACAACATGTCATTGATATGCAGCACAAACAGAGTGGGGGACTTGATCCTTGTGGTACTCCAGCGTTTATGGCCATGCATTCAGAATAACTGCCATAAACAACGGGCCTGATGCTTCTACCAGCCAGAAAGCTGGACACCCATACGCATAAACTTTCGGGCAGTCCATAGGAGGGCAATTTCGTAAGAAGACCACGGTGCCACACCCGGTCAAAACCTTTAGAGATGTCGAGGCTCACTGCTAGAGCCTCGCCCTTACTCTCGATAGCCGCCGCCCATCGGTGTGTGAGGTACACGAGAAGATCGCCTGTCGAGCGACCGTGACGGAACTACTACCTTACTTTCGGTCACTGAGCAGGTCGTGTTCCTCAAGGTAGGTACCTCAGGAGCTGTGCATTAATTACAAGCTCCATCACCTTTGATAATAGGGAGGTGACGGCTATAGGCCTGTAATTGGCCGGGTCGGTCCGGTCACCCTTCTTTGGCACAGGATGCACGTACGCGATCTTCTACAACGCCGGGTCTTTTGTCATGGAGTATGAAAGCGTGAAAAGACGTGTAAGTACCGGACACAACTCCTGACCACACTGATTAAGCACCATCGCGGGAATGCCGTCTGGCCCACTCGACTTATGAACGTCTAGGCATTGAAGCTCCCGCCTGACGTCCGACGTCCCACTGCCTGAATTTAATTTCTGACATGGAAGTGCCACACCAGGGGACGTCAGGCAGCAGCGCTCATGGTCGAGTTGGACGCAAAGAGAGAACCCAAAGGGTCAGCTTTCTCCTGGGCACTCTGGACCAGACTACCATCCAGTTTGGGCGAAACTTGCTGCCCCCGCCGCGCAATATCCCCTCTATTCAATATGTTTGTTGACCATTTCATAAGCCTAGCAAGACGCATCAACCACTTTAAAACCTAGCAAGTGTCAGGGACTTGCTAGGTTTGTTAATGGTCAGATCGACATACTAGGTTTCTAAATGGTTACGAGATTGTGGATGGTGTACTTACTAGGTTATGAGTATTCCAATCTCTGGTTATTTGTAAGATTTTTACTCTGATATTTTTTTATTTTGTAGGGACTTACTAGTTGATAAAGATTATGTAATAAAAACATTTTCTTGAAAAATGTTCCTTGCTAGGTTTTGATATGGGGCAGCCGTGGTGTTACAAACGTCTATAGGCTACGGTTACCAACCTTCCGGTGGGCCGTAAGCTTGTCTGCCACCTAAGTAGTATAAAAAAAAAAAAAAAAAGAAATCATTTTATTTCATAAGTAGACCAAAAATGATAACCAGAAATAGATTTAAATCTACAAGATGTGGTTCAAAATATGGTTTTGTTATGTAAAACGATGATAGAATCAGCACCAATTTTTTTACATTGACAGTTTATATTCGTTCAGGAGCGTTCGAGCACGGTTAGATCCGATAGGGGCTTTTTTCCGCGCACGCTTATATTGTGGAATGATCTCCCTGCCTCCATATTCCCAAACGCCTACAGTATTGGGATCTTCAAAAGGGGCCTTAGAAAGTTTATACAGTGTCGGCAGCGCGGATGTGGCGCCTCTGGTGTTGTAAACGTTTATAGGCCGCGGTGACTACCAGTCCTTCTGGTGGGCCCTATGCTTGTCTGTCACCTTACTGATATAAAAAAAAGTAAACTGTGCGAGTGACGAATATGAATAGTAGCTTTTAAATCCATTTCAACATAGCATAGCACATCTCTGATGACAAAATCATCCTAATACCCTAATACAGCTTGAGTTTGCTCAACTAAACACAATATGGCGGCCGTGGTCTGCCGAACGCCAAACGGACGTGAGTTAATTAATGCAATACCTGGAACATCGGAAATGGTAGTCTGATGATGAATTACTGGTCTAATTTGTGATTATTGTCTACTTGCGGATTTCCAGTTCCGTTCCCGTGGGAATACATACAGTCACGCCTTTAACCCCGAAGGAGTAGGCAGAGCCTTATAGTTTTATGTCCTACGTAAAAGGTGGTGAGCCTATTGCCGTGTTGAAATGGACAGGCGCAGGTCGCCACGACCCGCAGTTGAAAAGTTTCAAGCCGCCCATAAGACCTTCAACTTGGCTTAACGATTGTCATTTTACCGACAACCTGGTTTCATTTCGAGTTTTCTTTCTTTACGCAATGAATCTTTTTGCGAAAGTATATTGAAATTGAAATTGAAAAGAATATTGAAAGTAATACTGGAGTAAAATATAGCCTTTGTATATATTGGGTGTAACAAAATTACCTATCCAAATTTCGTCACGTGACGTGGCATCAGTCAAGAAACATTACAAAAATGAAGAAAAAAAAATCACATGAATACTTTAACCGTAAAGCCGTTTTAAAGGTCCTATTTTATCCTATTTTCACCCTTTCTATCGCTACTGAGCGGCAGTAGAAAGCGACAACTACAGCCAGACGGGTGCTCTGTGTTTGTTTTGCCACGGCGACCATGTTACCTCGAATTGTCGCGGTAAAAAATGAATTCTTAATGTGCGACAAAAAAAAAAAAGAAAAAATTTACGCCCCTTTTTTATTAAATATTTGTATTTGATTTCCGATGCCAAGTCATCTCATGAAATTTGGAGAGGTAATTTTGTTACACCCAGTATAACTCAGGGTTAGTCTAGCTTCCAATTGTCTACTAGAGGTTCACACGGTTTGACCTGTAAAGTTCCCGTTCCTGTAGGAATATGGGAATAAAATATAGTCTACTAGAGGGCCAGGTCACGCGTTGCTGTGGCTAAGATTTTTGTAACCCGCTACTTCCGGTCGTAGATTCGGCTTTCCAAAAAAAAACTATCCCATCTCTAAAGTTGGATCAAACTGCACACGGTATCAAATTTCATCAAAATCGGTTCCATGGTTTAGGAGTCCATCGCGGACAAACATCGTGACAGGAGATTTATATATATTGAGAATTTAAGATGTTCCTCAGGGATAGTGTAGCTTCTAAACAGTGAAAGAATTTTTGAAACCGGTTTAATAATTTCGGAGTTTATTCAATGCAAACGAACGAACAAATCTGTGTCAATCGAGTCAGCTATATGCATACTTACCAAATTTCAGCCAAAAAATATTAGTAGGATTTTCTGCCCGCTGCCGCTGTCTGTGTTCGTCTCTTCATTTAAAAAGTATGTTGAAAAATATTTTTCCTTGTGATATTATTTAAACAAAATAGGTTCAGTGATGTAGCTTGTCGCCATTCCTTTCTCCAAAAACCTGCACAAAATAAGTTCCTAAACAAAAAATTGTGCTCTCTCAAAAAAGAAATAAATAAATCAAAACAAATAGCTACCAGGCTTAGCCGAAAAAAATTAGCGGACCGCAAACTAATTGACCAGTACATATTACATGTATGTACTTATAACGTGTTCGGCCATTAATATCCAACACCTGGACACCACAACGGAATCTTTTCCAACCCGGGAAATAAATCACTCGGCATAGGGATGGTTTCAGCACGCACAGAGCAGTATCTCTTTTTTTTTCAATTTTACAAAGCTTTTTGTGTTAGGCTGTATGGAGTTCATATACCAATGAGTTTTTTTTTATTGAATTAGGACTTTTCTTACTTCAACCAAAAAAAAATGATTTCGATCAATCACTCGGCGTATGGATAATTTCAGGTTTCAGCACGCACACTAGAACAGTTACTTATTTTTTAATTTTTACAAAGCTTTTTGTGTTAAGCTGCATGGAGTTCATATACCAATGAGTTTTTCTATTGTATCAGGACTTTTCTTACTTCAATCAAAAAAAAAATGATTACGATCAATCACTCGGCGTATGGATAATTTCAGGTTTCAGCACGCACACTAGAACAGTTACTTATTTTTTAATTTTTACAAAGCTTTTTGTGTTAAGCTGCATGGAGTTCATATACCAATGAGTTTTTCTATTGTATCAGGACTTTGCTTACTTCAATAAAAAAAAAATGATTTCGATCAATCACTCGGCGTATGGATAATTTCAGGTTTCAGCACGCACACTAGAACAGTTACTTATTTTTTAATTTTTACAAAGCTTTTTGTGTTAAGCTGCATGGAGTTCATATACCAATGAGTTTTTCTATTGTATCAGGACTTTACTTACTTCAATCAAAAAAAAAATGATTTCGATCAATCACTCGGCGCATGGATAATTTCAGGTTTCAGCACGCACACTAGAACAGTTAGGTACTTATTTTTTAATTTTTACAAAGCTTTTTGTGTTAAGCTGCATTGAATTCATACCTATACCAATGAGTTTTTTTTTGGATGACGCAGGCAAAGAGATAAAAAGATGCTAGAGTTGTAAATTTTCATGAGTACTTTTTTATAGTAGTCATAGATACAAAGAAAAGGAGAGAAAGATGTGCGAACAGTTGTCTCTTTTCACGAAATTTTCTTTTTTTTTCTTACATTTTTCTCTCTCTTGTTTTCAAATCTTTTAGATCAATGTAAACTGGATAGTCTTCACAGATCTAAGAGAAGTTTCATTAAAAAAAAGTCATAAAGTCAATGTCCTTTATAAATCACTATACTGCGATTAATTAATTAATCAATAAAATGTACTGTTCCTCATAATTAAGGAAAAACCTTTTTATTTACTTAGTGGTTGTAATTTTCTTTTGATTTTCTCTTTTATAGACTCTTAATGTAATTAGTAATTAGTCAATATAAGGTATTTACTAATTGCCTAACTTTATATAGCTATGGTTAATAAAAGCTTTTGTCAACTTTTATGTAATGCAGGAAATGAAGTAGATAAATACAGATATTGATAATTTTCCAATCAAGCTAAACCTTGACACCTTGTAAAACTATCTTGTACCAATAAATGTATGATTTAGCATCATACAATCAAAATTGAAAGCTTAATATTCCGTCCTGGTACATCCTTCCGAGGGCTTGCCTGGAGCTCCCAACCACAGGCTGTAGGACGTTACGTGAAGTTTTATAGTCGGTAGGAGTCCGGCATAGCATCCATGAGGATTTTCCTTCACGTTAAAAAAAGGGCATACACCGTGTTCATCAATACTTACATATCACATGACAACAGTAAAGTTTATGTCCTTCAACTAGAACACGCTTCATTAAGTTAATAAGTCAATATTGTGTGTCCTAATTTAACAAAGTTTATTGAATAGAATAAATAAATAAATATTTGTGGACATTCACAACATCATTTTGCCCAAATTAAGCTAATATAAGCTTGTGCTATGGGATCTAGACGACTGATATACATACTTATATTTCTAAAAACATTCATATTATACACAGAAAACACCCAAACTCTAAAACAAATATTTGTGGATCACACAAATATTTTGACCGACCCAGGAATCGAACCCAGGAACTCCAGTGCCGCAGACGGTATCACTACCGACTACGCCACAGAGGCAGCCAAAATCAAAAAAATAGAATAGAATAAAACTTTATTTGTATACCAAGTTATAGTTTACAGAATAACAAATAATCGCAAAAAAAATGTACAAAGGGCGGCCTTATCGCTAAAAAGCAATTTCTTCCAGACAACCTTGGGATGGACAGAAAAAGATAATATACTAGTTGTATGAAAACTAAAAACCTTACAAACTTCAGTGTCGTTACACATTGTATCATTACAAGGTGCGCATTGCAATGCTCGGTTCTCCTCCCTCACTGCTGTAATGCTCGACTCTCGTTACATTACACGCGAATGCTCCCGGTGAGGGAGAGCCTTAAGAGAAAATCTGATCAATCAATACCTTTGCGACAACCACTCTAATGACTGGTTGTCGCCGAGGGGGGAAAACGGAACGAATTGCATCCGAGCGGTAATTAATCCTGAATCTGCGCAACCAACAAGTCTAGGGGTTAACGGACTCATTAGGGGTTCCGTAGAACCCTCTTTGATTGATTGTAAGAGTTTCTTAGCAATATTTGTCAAAATGTTTCACGGTTCGTTTATTTGTTTTTAATTAGTTATTCATAAAAACCGTTTACAGTTTTCAAGGAAGGGGACCCTAAGACCCTTATTAGTGTAATAGCCGAAGAATCAGTTCTCGTAAAAAGTACCGTTTAAAAAGGGAATGTTGGGAGTGAGTGCTTTCGCAACAATTGAGATTTGAGTTAAAGCGGGATTAAATTGCATATTTTTCCTCTGATTGATGTAACCACAAACTAATTATGTAAAAAGTACTTTTTTAACGCGCTAATCCGTTGGTACCGGTTTCCAGTAGCATGGTAGTCTTCCAGAAAGTGGAAAACCTTATCGGCAGCTTGAATTTTTTTTACAGCATATGCCTCTATTCCTTTCAACACGGAAAGAAGCTTAATACTACCTATTAGTATGTCAAAAAATACAACTGATGAAATGTGTACGGTATGTCTCTGCCCACCTTTTCGGGTAAAACGGTCTGACTAATGTATGGATTGTAAAACATGCATATAAAACAAAACTTGTTATCCAAAAGAAGTCTTAACAAAACGTCTATAAATTTACATTTACGAAAACGTTATTTCTGGCGAGCTTACTCAGATAGATCGCTCTCAGATCCGACAAGATCTATCAAGTGATTTACGTCTGACGGTATCTCAGTCTAGCCATCAAAATGTACAGGATATTACCAGATTCTTTTGAAAAAGAAAAATTCTATTCTGATCTAAACGCGGCCTCAGTCTTTGGTCATTTCGGTTAATATGACGATTTATAAATGTCAATTAAAGATGTCCCTAAAGTGACGGAAGCAAGCGATTAAAAATTTATCGTTGATGTGTATTCGAAAGTTTTCGAATGAAAAAAGGAGTAAAGTTTTACTCAAACACGTTTCTCTCTATCTTGTCTTGAGAGAAAGAAGGATCAGTAAGCACTATAAATACAAATTTTGATAAATAAATTGGAAGATCTGTATTTGCACGAGCGAACCTGAGAGCTCAAGCAATATCCCAAGAAATATCAATAATGCTTACTGACCTTAGATTTGAAACCTTGTTAGATACATAAATATCATCGTGAACTTTATATAGTACAAGTTGAACGCGACCTTCAAATATACGTTTTCCTTAACCTATTCTTATGAGGATACCCATCGTAACTCACACCTTTTACCTTCAAAAACGTATAGTACGTACGTCTGGGTACCTTATTCCCTTTTGTTACCTCTCCTGCAATAAATTCTTAGCAGGCACCATTGTAGAAAACTTTCCTCGAATCGAGATCTGATGGGAGCAGGTAATGAATGATACCTTTTGTTGGATAATTAATTTCTTCATTAATGTCCTTTACATAGGACAATGTGGTACTATTGTGGGTGTTATAAAGCCCATTATTCGTAATAGCTCCCTTTTGATTGTGCTCCCTTGTTTGGTTGGTAACGCCTATATCTGGAGGAGTAATTTAGTAAAGTATTAAAGGTTGCTTGGTTCAAAATTATCTTTGAGAGGAGATTTCGGAATTAATGGGGTAAAATATTTGGTAATTAATTGATTTTACTCTTTTAAATAAATTAAAAGCGATATATTTATCAAACAACCAGCGGACGTCACGCGGTTTCACCCGCATAGCTCCCGTTCCCTTGGAAATACGGGAATAAAATATAGCCTATGTTCACCGCAAAGAGTGTGGCTTTCCAACAGTGAAAGAATTTTTCAAATCGGTCCGGTAGTTCTGGAGCCTATTCGATGCAAACAAACAAACAATTAAATCTTTCCTCTTTATAATATTTGTATAGAAAAAAAACACGAATACTGCTGTGCTCCTTTAGCTGCTAGCGTGATGAACCTTCACCAATAAACTGACTATCACAAGTTTTATTGCTAGCGTAATTTTATTTTCCTATGTTATTTCTATGGTCGGAAAAGTTGGAATACCCGCGGCAAATGCGTTTTGTTTTTGTGCTGTTCGAAGCGACTGCAATAATAACCAGATTTTGAAGGTCTTGTTGGCCATCTTTCGACATTGACTGACGAAATTAGGACATTTGTATACATCTATCGAATAAAAACGTTAGTGAATATTGTTTACATATATATTTTCCACTAGCTGTGCCCCCCCTTCGTCTTCGCCCATCTATCAACTCATTTTTTTTCTTCATAATATAAGTAGCTCAAGTTACTCCTTAAAACATCAGCTCTCTGCAAGTGAAACCTTTCTGAAAATCTGTTTAGCCGTCTCAAAGATTAAGTGACAGAGAAAAATTAAAAAAAAAAAGATTTTAGCGTTTATTAAGTATCATGGGCTTTCATAAAGAATTTAGTCAAAAACTGCTAATTATCGAATTACAAACACACACTTCAATTTTGCTTATATGTATGGGTCCAGGAATGTCACCTGACTGTACCTGCATTGTTAGAAACGCTAGCATTGTTGTCCGTCCATTGTATGTTAACGCCAGCGTAATAATGGGTAGGTAAGCAGATTACACGTATTGTTTTGTTAATGTATTTAGGTATTTATTTAAATCACGTGTAACTACTATGAAAGGTGTAAATTTAATACGTCCGTCTCACAGGTTGAAGTATTTTTCATCATCATCTGAGCGTCAGTCCTGGTTCCAATCAGAGCCCTCGCGTTGAAGCTGATAAGCGAAGTTCACTCTCCTATAGTCAAAGAAATCTCTTCCAGCAGGAATAATATGATCGTTAATATACCTTTGCTAATTCTTTTCGAAAAAAAGGCGTGACTATTTGTATGTATTTTTTTGACAGGAACATCCGAGGGCTTACCCGGGACTCCCGGCCGTAGACTACCTGTAAGGCATCGTGTGGTTTTGTCCGTAGTAGTCCAACATAGCATCCATTTAGGATTTCCCTACGTAAAATAAAAGAGAATAGGCATTTTTTTAATGTGATGGAATATCCTCATGTATGCTACCGACTAAAAATACCCCATGTATCCTGCGTCACAGCCTATGGTTGGGAGCCCCGGGTAAGCCCTCGGAAGAATACCCCAGGACTCCCAATAGACCTACGGCTACCACTGCGGTCTCACCTAGAAGCCTCTTAAATAATTAATATTTAATATAATATTATAAAGAGGAAAAAATTGTTTTTTTGTTTGTTTGTTTGTAACGAATAGGCTCCGGAACTACTGGAGCGATTTCAAAAATTCTTTCACTGTTGGAAAGCTACACTCTTTGCGGTGAACATAGGCTATATTTTATTTCCGTATTCCCACGGGAACGGGAACTAAGAGGGTGAAACCGCGTGACGTCCGCTAGTAATTAATAAATCTTAAGCCAATATCTTTATTTGACATTCCTACCTTTACGTAATCAATCGTTTCATCAGACATATTATATCTAGTGTCGACTGTACCGGCATCGAAGCTTAAGGGGTCGTAAACCGAGCTTAAATACGTGACACACGGCCGTAAAGAACGCCGAGCGGTATCAAACTACTGACAATAAAACTATTGTCCACAAATTTTTACGATGTAGATTATAAAAATTGTAAACTTGTCTCTTAAATGGCAAGAATATCGGTAAAATTGTAATTAAGTACTTCTAAATTGATAGGTGATTTGTGATTGATGTTTATAGAAAGGCGTTAACATAAATTGTTTGTATGTTTTATGGTTCTTCGTAACCGGTTTTCTTAAATGTTTCTTGCTTTAAGTATTTTCATTATGACTCATTTTTGGTTTGATTTTATGGTTCTATTTGTAATTCCCGATATGTGAAATCAGCCAATAAAATTTTGTGTCGTGTCCGTATATTTTTCATTAAAAGATATGATTAGAAATTTAGTTAAAGTAAGTATATAATACCGTACAAAATTCATAAAAATATTAGGTATACCGAGTTTGCACTAAGTAGGCAAATAAAGTACCAAAGTATTATTTCCAATAGAAAATATTCACTGATTACTTTGTAATTAACCCTGTATCTCATAGTTATCACAAAATATTGTCGATAAAATATACAATGACAGTTTGCACTTCAATTTAATTGTATTCCCATAATCTTACATGTTGGCTCCTTCTACAAACCGTACATGATATCTAACACAATCCGGTTGAACAGTAGTAAATCAGAACAACCGCCTTCTCTCCGCACCTTCAGTCATGCCTTAACGTACACATTGTAGCCCTGATACACATACATAGCTTAGATATATACATATATACACACATAAGCAAGATAACTCGAGCACTGCTTGAATATTTGTTTATTGCGTACTTAGAAACGCGCTTGTTCTTCTGGGTGGTTGGCAGAGACATAGAACTCATTTCACTAGTTTTATTTGCTGGTAATTCGTGATGAGTCTAATTGCTTTGTTGAGACGGATGAAGATTAGTTGTGGGTACTCGGTGTTGAAATTTATAACCGACCATTGCTGCATTGGGGTGAAAACTAGTCTTCAGAACTTAAAACAGCCTAATCCTTCTAAATTACGCAAATACTCGTAAATGGAAATTCAAAAACAATGGAATTTAATAGTTACCGTTTTCCGAAAACTAAACACATATGGCGAGAAAAGGTGATTACCGGAGGCCTATCTAGCGTGGTCGGTAGTGGTACCGCCTGCGGCGCTGGAGGTCCCGGGTCGGTCCAAATATTTTTGTGATCCACAAATGTTTGTTCCGGAGTTTGAGTGTTTTCTATGTATAATATGTATGTATTTAGAAATATAAAATATATAAGTATGTCTATCAGTCGTCTAGGTCCCATAGCACGAGCTATAGCTTAGTTTGGGCTAGATGATGTTGTGTGAGAATGTCCAACCATATTTATTTATTTATTTTTATCTAGATCTTCTGGGTATCCAATCTCACTGTAAGCCTGAGCTAGGCTCCTGTAAAGAGCATAAAAAAAACACAAAAAAAACTTGTTTCAAAAACACCGAAGTACCTACGATTTACATCGAACTTTTTACCAAAATCGCTATCATTTTCCACCAGCAGTATGTCCCACGAAACTATTTCAAGCAAACAGCTGTAAATCAGCCTCGTTACTCCATAGTTTCACCATCACTCATGGCGCACACCGGCCACACTCTGCTATGATATATCGCACTTACAACTTACTGTTTATGTAAATTAGTTAGTACTACGTTGAATTTTAATGGATTTATTTTGTACTGTATCGATGATGAAATTGTACATTGTTTTTATCGTGGTATAAAACAAGAATTGCTCAATTTCGGATCATTAACTTCTAGGTACAAATTTTTAAAAAGGCGTTTTAGAAGGTTTTTGCAGAGTCGGCAGCGCCATTGTAGTATTTTTATTGCAAACGTCTATGCAGTGACCACTTACTATCAGTTGAGCCTTGCTTGTCTGACACTTTAGTGTTATGAAACCTCTGCCAATTGATACAGGACCTCCTCAATTCGACGTGAAGTTAATTCTTGCCATCTAGCAGTCATTAGTTACTATCGGCCATCATAACCTTGTAAAGATTTCGAGTGATAACTGCGTATCAGAAAATGCAGATCGCGTCTGCTGACGATTTTATACATTTATGTAGAAAAATACAGAAGCGGGCGACGCGATGCAAGAAGGAGCATTGTGATAATTCTTATAGGTCCTCCACAATAACACGAGAATCTCGCCGAGAACTTCTATTGAATGCTCATTTGGAGAACACGGCGAGAACTTGCGAATCATATCCACATTCACGTTTCTCGTGCTTTTCTCGTGTTCTCGGGAGATTCTCGTGTGAATGTCGAGCGCCCATTGGCCTATGTCAAGCTTTTATTTAACTCTGTCGCAATTTCATTACAATCGGTTTAGCAATTTAGACTTGAAAGTACATCAAACAGACAGAGTTACATTCGCATTTACATTCTGGTAAGGATTTTAAGCTAAAGAGTCTTTGGTTGAGCGCGCTTATCTTAGGAACTGGTAATCCGATTTAAAGAATTCTTTTTCAAAATCACCATACCGTCTGGGTGCACCAATTTTTTGTCAATAAGTCAACGACACTCTCTTAATCCGATATGATCACTTAAGATAAAGCGTATTTACATAAAATCTGAATAAAGTGTCTTTATGTGCTTTGAAAGACTTGATAAGAATGATAGATTAGATATTTCTTAAGACATTGAACAATTGTCATTGAAGTGCCCGTAGTCTCGCTAACTTATTGAAAACGATCAGTCTTTTAAGTATGTATATTAGGTTAGGCTCGATTTCGAGATGGGTTACCGTTTGTGACATTTATATTTACTGCTCTGTCCCGGTTACCAGAGACCTGGTAATCGTTCTGACATGTGTGTGATTTCTGATGATTACATCCCTACTATTATTATAAATGCGAAAGTAACTCTGTCTGTATGTCCGTTACGCTTTTACGCCAAAACCGCTGAAGCGATTCAGATGAAATTTCGCATAGAAATAGTTTGAGTCAAAAGAGGGTAATGACTTTACGCGATAACGATGTCTACGTGGACGTAACCGTGGGGAGCAGCTAGTATGTATCTAATTTAGAGACATATTACTATTTTGATCAGATCATCTTATTAAACTAATTTGGGCTGGATAGCGCTAAGAAAAAAAAAGTGTGTGCGAGTACCTTTACGCGTGATTGAAGTAAAACTTCTTTGCCATTGACGGCATTAAATGTTGTATTAATATCATTCATTCGAATTTTGAATAGCGGAAACTATGTTTCCTCTATTCAAAATTCAAATAGTAAGCGTTACTTCCGTCAAAAAAAATCTGAGTTACTCACTAGTCGCGCCTAAAAAAGTTTTACTTCAAAAACATCCCACAACACTTATTTTACTACTATGTTTATATTTGAATATGACCGTAGGCCTTTTAAAATGTATTTTCTAACGATACGAAAGGGTCTAAATCACTTACAAAAATAAGGTACCCTACACACATATCTATAGATCCCTGAAACCTAATTCCAAAAATCCTATATACCTCCGCCAATAATTTACATAAAAACTCAAAATGACCCGTTACGTCTATACCACGCATGGAATAACACAATTGTCTAAGGCTCTAAGGGGTGGAGGCTCCAGGGGTGTTCCAATAACTTACCGCTCTATTTCCCCCGGACATCGAACCGCCACTACGGAGGGATGCCAGGTCGCCTGTGAAATGTCCCGACCCTCTCGCGTTTTATGTTAAATCAGTACTTTTTAGCTGAAGGGGTAAATTTACTTTGATCAACCAAAAATGGGTGAAAAGTGTGCTTAACCTGTCAGTTTAAGTCAAATTTGGAAACGGTCTTGTTTATTTTTGTGTGAAATTCTAGTGGCACCCATTTTAAAATTACATAAAAAAAGATCACTAGAAGCCGACATTGTCATTATCCAAGCTCCACTTTACTGCTAATATGTTTTTTTTATTATGAACACCATTTGTTGTCCTGGGGTATCCTTCCCAGGGCTCCCAACCGAAGGCCGTGAGTAGGACACATGAGGTTTTTAGTCGGTAGGAGACCGTTAAAACATCCATGAGGATTTTCCCTCACGTAAAACCGAAAAAACACCATTTTAGCTGTGATTTGACCATTTTTTGACGATATTGAAAGCTAGTGCTATCATTCCTTTCCATTCTTTAAAGAACTCAAGGCCAATACCTCACCCTATACCTCAGAAGGTGAATTAGAACTGGTTTCCGGAAGCATGCCATGTAGCGAAACAGATCTTGTCAGGTTGTTTCCAAATCCGACTTGTATTTGTAATTCGGGGTACTGCTCTATTGCACAAATTTCAGAAGTTTAATTTTGACTCTTGAAGAAGTTTCTCTAAGCATAATATTACGCTTCTAAAATAAAATTGGATCCAGCGCTTGATTTCATTCAATTAATCTGCATCAAAGACTCACAAAATCTATTACAACTATTACCCGAAAAACTAAATTCAATCATCATTCGAAAGCTGCGTAGACCGAACCATGATGGCCGACTAAGCCCACGCTTCAATTTAGATAAAAGCTGAACATCCAGATACACAATTCATAGATGTGTGGATGAAATATAGTTACTAGATGAAAAATGACTTACAAACATACTGTCGAAAAAGTGCTGCAATCGAAATAGAAAGGATTCTGACATATATACGGATGGATGAAACGAAACAGATATTTTTTTAGAAGTTGACTTGGTAAACAAGCATACACTGCTATTTTTCAAAGTAGTTCAATCAATTAATCAAATCAGCATAACATAGTTGAATACAGGTAAGAGCCCAGCCCAAACCACTGGACGGATCGGGCTGAAATTTGGCATGCAGGTAGATGTTATGCCGTAGGCATCCGCTAAGAAAGGATTTTGATAAATTCTACCCCGAAGGGGATAAAATACGGAAAGCGGGAACGGGAACAAATATAACGCGGGCGAAGCTGCGGGCATCAGCTAGTCCATAATAATTGTCTTGGTTAGCAAGTGCATCAGGGGAGGATTAATTAAGTCGCAAAGATCTCGGTAGAACCGAATCACATTGACCAATCCTTAAGGAAGGAATCTGATGAATGCTTTTTAATTAGAGAGAGTTCAGACATCAACTTACACCCCGAAATCTAATATGTAAAAGTTGGACGTCCATTTCATGTTCCACTGTACTCCAGAGCAAAAACATAGGTTGCGACCGAAACACAACTCTAATCTAGTTATAGGAGACAACAAGATTCACTTAAATTAATGATTCAAGTCCATCCCATTGAAATAAACATTCGACAACCTCAAACTTTGGACTCAGCGAAATGAATCCACTCGTTTTGTCCTTATCACAACCCCCATGTCCAAAACTTAACCCAACTTGCGGGTTGAAGACACAACTTGGTCAGTCCCTAACGACACTATCTCTTTTACTCACATACATTTGGTTATTGTCGTCTCTGTCACTCGTTTTGTAATTAATAATGTATGAACTGTGTAGACGCCATGCATCATTATGATGTAGAGGCAACTCTTTGCCCTTTGTACCGTTGACAAAAAAGGTACAAAAATAATTATAATTAATTCTTAGCTGATCTTTGGCGCTACCTGATGTTTCTGTATTAATTACCTGCGTTTTTCATGTAATATTAATTCTGTCTATAAATTATACATTTTAGAAGTTGTTTATTATGCCATTAATATTTTGTAATACATTATTGGATGATGTACTTACTTAAACAATCTGGGACTGATTTAACATGAAACGGAAAGCATTAAAAACTAATTCAGTGCATGGTGTATTGGTTTTTTGAGTTTATGAGATAGCAATCTGTAACAATTATCCGGCATTTTTATCACTTTGAGCAACTTTAACTACCAAAAGTAATTAAAATTATGTCATAATTATGATTTGAGAAGTACCTATAGTTTCAATGTGTATTGGTCAAATTGGAATGCTTCGGGGGCGTATTTTGACCTTACTTGACCAGAGGACTTATCCTTATTAAGGTTTTTTAGACCCTGAAGATGTCCCATCACACTCACCATCATGGTTACATTTTTTTTTTGTTTTAAATTGTGTTTTATTAATGATCTTTTAATGAGTAATTATTATCTACTCTAAATTTTTGAACACCAAAACGATCAAAGCGCGTTGTACATAATATCCTTTCATTTAATGCTGTAGGAAGTTTTAAGAAATCATTAATATGGATTAGACGACGGCATCGTGTGTGTTTTATGACAGAAAGATGCTCTCATTATTGTTAAAATAAAATTAAACATAAATGTTCTCAGAATGGTTCGTTGTACATTAATAATGCAACGTAATTTGAGATAAATGAGATTAAATTGTTTGTAATAATGATTTAGGAATACAAATTGTCTGCCATGCGGCTTAGCTGGATGGTATGAGTGTCTCATAAATGAAACAAATTATTGTAAACACGAGGCAAAGTTTCTCACAGGTTTTCACAAGGTTCCCCAAATTAGTGCTAATTCGTATACAAAATCGTAGAACGAATACGGCTAGTTGTAGCTTTTTCTAAATATAATTATGCCTTCTCTGTTTGTCTGACATAAATGTCAACTACCATATTATGTTCATCTCAATGGTAATATTTAGTTTTGCACTGCTCTCTTCTATTGTTAAACTGCTTTAAACACGATCTAAAAATACGATACCCAAATTGTCATAAAAGTGGAAGGAAAATTACATTACTCAGATTAGTCTAGTGCTTTGCAAATTTGATATGATAATTAGTGTTTTAACAAAATTTTATTCTTTTGTCTATTCTAGACATGTCTGCGCTGTCCTATCTTTGTTTTCTAAAAGGCATCGCCCTCAGCTATGTATAAAAATATTTACCACTCTTCATTAAAGTTTATTGTCTATAATATCGCTTTGTATTTGAATATATTATATTTACTTTCAATGTAAAAGTTATCTTTCTAAAGTCATACATTTCATTTCATTTCATATGACGCGGACCACCGTTAGCCCCTTTCCCACACGTACCGGTTGCCGGGTAGCCGCTGCCCGGGTAACCGGCGGCGAGTGTATGGCATTACCGGGCAAATCACGCCGGTACGTGTGAAAGCTATAGTACATGGCCATACACTTCGCCGCCTGCCGGATACCTGGCAACCGGTACGTGTGAAAAGGGGCTTACTGATGTCTCAGGTTCTAATCCCGGATTTAAAAATATATTTGTGCGATCCCGCCCAATATTATATTACGAGTATGTTTTTTTCGCGATTCTTTATGTATTTATTTAGAAATATTTAATTATGTACATATATTTATCAGTTTTCTAGATCTTATAGCACAAGCTTACATTTACTTTAATTGACTTAGATAATGCTGCTGAGTTAAAAATGGACCACAAACTAGTACACAATTTGGTCACAAAATTGTTAGTTAAAACTTTTCTTCTAGTTATTTTTGCTAACCGTACTCTGTACACGAAAGAGTTTGGATGTTATATATTCATTTGGTTATCTCTTTAATGTAATTATAAGAAGCTCACATAAGTAGTGCAGTATAAAAAATAAGTGGTTTTAAGATAGCCTTAATGATAAATTAGTGTTCCTTCGCTGCCATGGAAATAAAATTAAATGGGTAACGAAAATAATATTTCTATCGTTTATTGATATACCTTCTTTGATGTATGAGAGAACCCCCAATAAACATGAAGACTGTATTTAAAAAAAAAAACTCCAGATTCGGTTGGGCGCATTTTTATTAGGCGAAGACTAATATCTGGCATTAGTTTTTCCTCCATGTTAACCTTACAACTTTTTACTCATACGTGGAACGCTGCAACGTGCCCGAAACGTCGGTGTATGTAAGTCATTTCGCGTTAAGTCCCGAGTTCTAGAAGTATGAGTGTTAAAAACCGCGATAATTTAAAAATAGCACTAATAACTGTATGTTATACTGCTATATTGCAATTACGATATATATTTATGAACCACACACATCTTTGTTTCGGCACGGGAATTGAACGCGTTACCGTGGCAGTCAAACATTTCTATAACATTTCAATCTATACTAATATTATAAAGAGGAAAGATTTGTTTTTTTTTGTTTTTTTGTTTGTTTGTTTGTAACGAATAGGCTCCTTAACTACTGAACCGATTTGAAAAATTCTTTCACTGTTGGGAAGCTACGCTCTTTGCGGTGAAACATAGGTTACATTTTATTCCCGTATTCCCTCGGGAACGGGGGATGTCCGCTAGTAACCTATATAGTTGTGAAGTTTGCTTCATTCTAATTTGTATTTCTTTTTTGTTACAGGTAAAAATAGAGGTTTGCAAGGAAATAATCAGAATAGTCTTCCAATATGTGAAACGATTTGTGCATGGGAGAGCGTATATGGTCCTGAGAAGGCAATTGCTGGCCTCAAATTCGTGGAACCAACCAAATCACTGCTAAAGTATGAGTGGTTAATTCATTTCTGCTTATCTCCTTGAAGATACAGGTGTGATTGCGTATTTCTGTAAATATCTTGGTTTAAGTTCCACAAATATAATGGCGCTTTTTACGCTCCAATCGTGGCTATAACGTTTTAACGTAGATAGGTGCTATTTTTTTATAGTAAACTAGAGGACGTCACGCTGTTTCACCCGCGTAGTTCCCGTTCCCGTGGGAATACAATATTTTTTCTTCCATAAGAACCTTCTAATGACAATACCTTACATAACAAAAAAGAATTAGTGAAATCGGTCCACCCGTTCTGAAGTTATGCGCTTACCAACACATTTTGGGATTCATTTTTATATACAAGAAGATTAAGCTCGCCAAATTTACGTCGCCACTGATGGAAAGCCGTGGCGCATCTAGCGATTGGGGTCCACTCTCACAGTCCGTAAGACTTCTGACAGTGGTCCTCAAGCTGGCGGCCCTGTGATGTGCCTCTTCACGCTCCTCTTGAAGAACCCGGGATTGTAAGATGAGGGAAACACGTGTGCGGGCAGGTCGTTCCAGGTTCTAACCCCTCTCTATAAAGTAGAGTGCAGAGGGGCTTATATCCAGATTTGTCTGTAGTCTGTGACTCTGTTGCATTAAACTCATAACTTCAAAACCATGTGACTTACAATACTGAAATTTTGCAGACAGTAAAAACTGGTAATTTTGAGAGTATACAACATTTAAAAAAAAAATCAAAGGACGTGTTAGAGAGGGGCAGTCTGGTGAGACCGATCTCACGGCTTCTTATTTATAGTTCGACAGAGGAACGATCGAAACACAAACTGAAAAAAAAACTATATAAAAAGATATCCACATTAATGAGGTAATAGTACAGATTAACTCTCTATGGTAGGTTTTATACAACTCAGGTGGCAAACATAAATCCTGAAATAGATTAAAACGAACAGCATAAATTTTAAACCCATAAATTCCCCTAAGGTGCATTTAACGATTTCAGCAAAACGGACCGCTCTTTGAGTTATTATCTACTAAAATACTGTTATCATATTCAACCTTGCGTTTAATACGGAAATATCTATAAAATATCTCCCATCATCCATAAACGCCCACCCATCTCATTCCTAGCCGTGGCCGCATTACTCAGGCACAACAATCTACAATGACATTACTAAGCCATTGGTAACACCTGATCTTACATTACGGTATAGCAAAAATGAACTTTAATTACCTGTTTTAAGGATCAAATTCAGTTGTACCTTGCTTAGGCTATTAACATTGTATTAGAAAACCGGGTATTAAAATTCGTTGAGCTTACACAGTACAGTAAGTTTACACAGGAATCATTTTAAAACGTCATACGTGGGTTAATGATTGATTAGAGGTAAGGTAATCATCATACTACTAATATATAAATGCGAAAGTTTGTATGACTGTATGTTTGTTGCTCTTTCAAGCTTTAACAGCTGAACGGATCTGGCTGAAATTCGGTACAGGGCTAGATTTTATTCTGGATAAACACATATAGGTTACTTTTTAGGGTTGTGTAGCCAAATGGCAAAAACGGAACCCTTATAGATTCGTCATGTCTGTCTGTCTGTCTGTCCGTCCGTCCGTGTGTCACAGCCACTTTTCTCCGAAACTATAAGGTCTATGCTATTGAAACTTTGTAGCTAGATGTATTCTGTGAACCGCATTAAGATTCTTATATAAAACTAGAAAAAAAGCAGTAAATTTTGGGGGTCCCCATACTCAGAACTGAAACTCAAATTTTTTTTTTCATCAAACCCTTACGTGTGTGGTATCTATAGATAGGTCTTTAAAAATGCTATTGTGGTTTCTAACATCATTTTTTTCTAAAGTGAATAGTTTGCGCAAGAGACACTTCCAAAGTGGAAAAATGTGTCCCCCCCCCCCCTCTAACTTCTAAACTAAGAGACTGATAAATCTGAAAAGAATATATGATGTACATTGCCATAAAAACTACCAGCGAAAATTGGTTTGAACGAGATAGAGCGGGTAGTTTTTTTTTAATACGTCGTAAACCGCAATTTTCGGTTAGAAAAATCACTACCACTGGGAACGTGTTAAAACATCAATCAAAGTTACAACGAACTATAAGAACTTTTATATTATGTTACTTGCTGCTACGAAACCCTTCATGGGCGAGTCCAACTCGCACTTGGCCGGTTTTTATCCCTGGAATAAATTGCCATGGGATGCGGTAACGGGCAAAGAATTCCATGCGGCGAAACTTCTAATCTATATCTATAATATTGTAAAGATTAAAGATTTGATTGTTTGTTTGTTTGCATCAAATAGGCTTTGAAACTACTGAACCGATTTATAAAATTCTTTCACTGTTTTGAAGCTATACTAATCGCGGGTAACATAGGCTATATTTTATTCCCGTATTCCCACGGGAACGGGAACTACGCGGGTGAAACCACAAGAGGTAAGCTAGTACATCATAAACACGATGAGCAGCTGTCGATTTGAGAAATGTACCTACACGGAAGCCTTTTTTAGACAATTGATTATATAAAAGTATATTATAATAGGCTTACTGTAAGCTTCTTTGATCAACGCACCGTTAGGATTTTTCAAGTAGAATTTGGAGGTTAGCGATTACGTATCTAAATTACTTGTAGCTACTGAAGCAGAATTTAATAGAAAGACTTTATTCAGCATATTAATAGCTATTTAGAGTACACTTTCATATTGTGCTTAAAGAAGTAACTACTCAATAAAAAAATTTGCACGTGTTGTTGCATTGTTTGTTTGCATCAAATAGGCTTTGAAACTACTGAACCGATTTATAAAATTCTTTCACTGTTTTGAAGCTATACTAATCGCGGGTAACATAGGCTATATTTTATTCCCGTATTCCCACGGGAACGGGAACTACGCGGGTGAAACCACAAGAGGTAAGCTAGTACATCATAAACACGATGAGCAGCTGTCGATTTGAGAAATGTACCTAAACGGAAGCCTTTTTTAGACAATTGATTATATAAAAGTATATTATAATAGGCTTACTGTAAGCTTCTTTGATCAACGCACCGTTAGGATTTTTCAAGTAGAATTTGGAGGTTAGCGATTACGTATCTAAATTACTTGTAGCTACTGAAGCAGAATTTAATAGAAAGACTTTATTCAGCATATTAATAGCTATTTAGAGTACACTTTCATATTGTGCTTAAAGAAGTAACTACTCAATAAAAAAATTTGCACGTGTGTATTGGATTTATGCGTTCTTAAACAAGAAAGCTGTGAGATCGTTCTCACCAGACTGCCCCTCTCTAACACGTTTATTGTGAAAGTGAAAGTTCAATCCGATTGATGTTGTCATTTTTGTTTTATTTCAAACTTTGAACAGATGATCCACGTGACCTAGTGACGTAGTTTAATGCAAGAGAGTCACAGAAAAAGCCGCGCCATATGCCCCTCTGTACTCTATTTTATAGAGAGGGGCTAAAACAATCTTTATAAGTACCATCAATCTCTTAACTACGGTTAAATTACGCTTTTAATTTGTCTTTCAAGATAGACTTCTACGCAATACGTGCTAGGTGTCGAAGATCTTAAAAATAAGCTACGCCTACACTATGGGGTTCTTCAAAAGGGATGTTAGAAGATTTTTGTAGGGTCGGCAGCGCGAATTTTGCAAACATCTATACTTCTATAGGCTGCGTAGGGCGTAAGCTTATATGCTGCCTTAGTGGTTTAAATAATCAAGACTTGGATCAGTTAGTAACACGAATTACATAAAATAAATCAAATAGTGATGTTACATTGTGTTACGTCACGCCAAGATCCCGGAGATGACAATAAAAAAATGACGACCGCCATTTTTATTACTCGTAAGGCCAGTTACTAACAATAAAACAGTTTACATGGTCTAGTAATAGTCGTACAGCGTTTTTATATGTGTGCAACATGTATGTGAGTATTCAGCAGCTTTCAGCATAGCAGCAACACGATCTATGACTTTTATCGGGAAGGAAGGCGCCATATTGAAACTTTTCCCTTTGTCAAAGCGTACTCCAAACGGCAACTTGAGAAGTCTGGTCCCCTATGAATAGTGATCGGCCTGTATACATAATGCCTATGTCATATGTAAAAAAAATGCCTAATCTAGGGCACCTCTGGCGCTCGGCGGCCGCTGCCGAGGCACGCTCGCTCCGCTTGCTCGCCTTCGCGTGTCATTGGTCACAGTTTCAACCTAACCTAACCATATAATATATTATTATATCTGTGCGTCTGAAATTGGGACAGTTTTAATTGTTTGGTGTAAGTTCCATAGTGACAACTGATAGCTTTTGTAGTGGTGTACATGAATCAATTTTCCCCCGCAACATATGACGAGGCCAAGACGGTGGCGTGTCTCTTTACCCCTCATAGTAGTGGGGTAGTACCCAACTCTACCGCCTTTCCCGAAGTAGCGAGATAACCTCCCAACAAACCTCCTAGACGCGGAATAGCACCCGAACCCCCTAGGTGACGCTGCGGTGGTAACCAATAGTCTGTCGGGAACCCTGGCACATTTATCCGATGGTCTTATTTTTATTTTAACGTGAAGAAAATCCAACATGGATGCTATGCCGGACTCCTACCGGCTAAAATACGCACGTTTCCTTCCACGTTTCGCCTACGGTTGGGAGACTCGGGTTAGCACTCAGAAGTATACCCCAGAACTCCCAACAGACTTACTTTTTGTTTGGGTGCTATCTCGCATCTTTGGGGGGGTTGTTCGGGTTAAATCCGGTTGGGGGGGGGGGGGGGGGTGAATCCCTTACGGACGGCTTACCCGGATCTCACGGCCGTAGACAGCTGTAAAGCATTGTGTGGTTTAAGTCTATAGGAGTCCGGCATAGCATCCATGTTAGATTTACATACGTAAAAAACACTACCGTTGTACTGGTCGCGTTGCCCTATGTTATGTGTGTGTATCATGTATATGAGTATTCAGCAGCTTTCAGCGGTGTCTGCTAGCGCGGATCTCGCCTGTCAGGAGCGTCTGAAAACTTATTCCACGTAGAAATTATTTCAGCAGGCCCTGATTGTTGAAGCCTCTACTATCTGTTTTTATTTACGAAAAGGTTTTTTTTTGACTAGGCGTAGGAACTCCTGGATTTTTCTACTACATTTGCATTATGGAATTTAAGACTATGTTGTTCTTTCTTAAACCATGTATTCTAATCTCCTCTTAATAAGGGTAAACCCAGTGCTCACAGTATTACACTATGACCTATTTTCCTTGATTCTCAGGGAAACTGTGAAGAATTTAAAAAATGAAAAATCTCAGGGCTTTTGGTCGAGATTCTAATTAGTGGATATTTTTAAACAAATTCATATTCAAACACTGTGTTATTCTTTATATCTCCCGATCGTTTTTGCAGACTCTTCTACACAACCCGATCTACTAAATAAACTTTCATACTGTGCTTTTAAAAACGTACATACTTCTGGAAGCATACAGGTTCTGAGAGTCCCTTACTATGAATCATTTCATGCATAAAGTAGTCACGGCACTTAAAGTGGTCACCCATCTAAGAACCGTAAGTTGCAACGAAGTGATCGCTTACAAATCTCCGTTTCAGGAAGGCTACGAGCGTTTCAAATTCGACAAACATTAGTAGGGAAATGAAAAGTCATAGTGCGCCTCTATTTTAAGGCTAAAGCCACACTTACGTTCACATGCAGTTTAGCAACTTGTCAACATTTTACATACAACGGCAGAACTTTCCGTGAAATATGCATCTAAGTTCAACCTTATTTACAGCTAAACGCGCGTTTAATCAGTCTGCTTACCCCTTTGAAATTTTGAAATACTGACTGTCGTTTTGCAGAACTGTTTTACAGATGAGAGTTTAAGAATATGATTTAAAGAAACGAAAAATCGTAGAACAGATTTAATATTATGTTATCATAGGAATCCTTCTTTTTAGGGTTATGTACCCAAAGGCTATTAACAGGACCCTGCTATTACTGAAACTCCGCTGTCCGTCTGTCTGTTTGTATGACACCTTGATAGCTCGAGACTTAAAATTTGCATAGATCATGTATTTCTTCGCTTAGGCTTTAATAGTAAAAATAATAAAATCTGAAAAAATAATGGGCAAACTGGTAGGGGTTGACCTCGGCGTACGCATGATGATCGAATTAAAGACCTATTGTTAAAAGGCCAGGTCAAGAGTACCCTTAACCGGTGAGCGTGTATGAATAGTATGAAAACGCTTATGAGAGTAGAAGAAGCGAAAGTGGTGTGCCAGGATCGTAGTAAGAGGAAAGCCATAGTATCTGCTTACCCCGATGGGATACAAGCGTGATTCTATGTATTTATGTGCAACAGACCCCGGTTTTATTAATTATATCCATGGCTGTCGATGTAAATAATTCACTTCTATATAAGCTTTTAATCCATACATCAGCGTATATTTCAATGAAAACACGATCAAGCGCTCGTTATAAAGTCAATCCAAATTTCGCCCGTCCAAAATTTACTCCAAAAACATCCAAACATTGACGTAAACCTTCTCCATCCCGGGGGCAGTTCAAATCCCGGAATATCCTTTATGAAAAGCAAACAGACCGGGCGTTACCTCAAAATGGAGTCAATTTTAACAAATTAAAATTTTGTCGAGACTCTTTGTTGATAAATTTGTAATTAATTTGAAGAAATGATGAACAATTTTACTAAGTAAGGAATATTTCGAATGAAAATTGTGAGATATTTATAGTTATAGATCTCAAAAATTATTGTAAGTTAAACTTGGAAGAAAATTCCATAAATTATCCCTACTAAAAGTAATTTGAACGCCAGAAAGTAAGCAATATCTTGTAGGTATAAAAATTTTTTGCTATCTAACAGCATATTACACAAATGATAGTTGACCAAATTAAATACATCTTCAAGGGGCCTTTTCAGTAATCTACCTACTTACTTTCTTTTGTTACAAAACTTTTTCCCAACTGGAGTACCTATATGCTGACGTACAAAACTCACGTACCTTCTTCTCCCTCTATCACTGGTTCAGAATACAATTCGTAAAAAACCCTAAAATAAAATAAAGAAACAAGATCCTGAAGCTGAAAGAATCCTATTAGCTGTGATATTTACATTACTTACAGGATTAGCAATTGTTTATGGTCATAAACGGCTTACGTCGACACACTCCTCTCCACAAGTCAAAATAACACGTCGAGCTCCCCAAATCCTCTTTCTTTTGTCAACCGCATTAGTGCACCTCTCGATAAATCAATTATCAGCATGCAATGTTTGTCAATGTAACCCTAAAATACCTTACATAAGGTACACCTGAACGTCCCACCTGCAAATGTCGTCTCGAGTTAAGCCGATAATTACGGGATTACTCCCCCGTCTAGATCCCCCTTTCCTGTCTCGTCTCCCTCCACTTCAGTTCACCCCCACACTTCACTTTGCTTCAATGCACCTCAGTATGTGTGGTAATGGTTTTTAGGAGTATAATTTTTCGTCTGATGGGATTTTTTGTGAATAATTTTCGAGCAAAATTATATTCTAGTGCACTCGAATATAAGTGTTTCTGTTTTTCGATTGTTTGATGTAAAAGGCTATGTAAAACACCCTAGGCGTACATTCTTTTACTTAAAGACTTTTGTGTTTTTCCTATTTAACTTATTTAATAAACGTGATTTTACAAGTTAAATAAGAAACCCCTTTGAAGCTAGTAATATTTTTTCTCTGTTGAATCATTTATTTGATTTTTCACAGCAATATTAACAAACATTGAAAAATATTTTAGAAAATAATGTTTTTTTTTAATCTTATTTATTTTATAAGCCTAGTAAACAATAAGAAGCTATAATTATTACTGCATTTTAGCGACTACAAATACTTTAAAAAATGTCGAAAATGCTGAATATTAAAATTTTAGCATATATTGTCAAGCTAACCTCTCTGAAAGTGGTGCACAACGCTGACAAAACGGATTAAATCGATGAGATGAGAAGTGGGGAATAGTTAGACGTGGTATGTGGTGGTAGATAGTGGCTCCTAAATATGTAGAAAATATAAAGCCAAACCATTATTGCTTCGAGGAGCCAATAAGAATGTATCCCAAGCTCCAAATCCACAGAAGGTTTAGAAGGAACTAAAATTGATGACATTGTACCTACTTCTATGATTACCAGATTACTGACTGTAAAAATATTTTTCTTATTAATCCACTAAGTGAATTGGATCATCTTAGACCTAAGATTATCTTTCAGCCTTCAATGGCCGAGAAACCTCAAAACCGGAGACATTATTTCAGCACTAGTTTAATACGAAATGTTTGGAAACTCAATTAAATTAATGATTATATCTAACATTCTAAATAAGCCGTAGGCGTCCTCTACCAAGTAATCCTTGCGAGACGTCTTATTCGGGATTGGATCGTGATTTATTATGTGTTATTGCAAATTTTGGTCCACGGGACGTTTAGACTCACCCGCGCTTTTGGAGGGTTGACCGATAGTGAAGGAAATTTATTTTGGTATTTGTAGCTAGTTAATACTGTTTGCGTTTTGGTGTTAGGTAGTTTGTTTAATTAATATTGTATTAATGAAATTAATATTGGTAGGTGGTTTGTAACAGTTTGCTACCGAGTTAATGCGGATTTGGGATTCAATACAATTGTTGTAAATCAAATATTGGATGAGATTTTACGATTGCGATGTTGTAAATGTTACTCAAAATAGTTATAGTCTTTTGTGAAACTTTTGCTGTGTTTTTTAAAGTTTGTGAGGCTGTTTGTCACACTTCACGCACTAACTTCTGAACCAATGACTTCTGAAATTTGACAGACACATCAATCACCTAAATGACATCCTGGATCAACATAGGCTACTTTTATACCAGCAACAGGTTTCTAATAAAAACGAGCACGGGGAAAATTCTCCACACAGCTTTAGTACCAGAATTCATCTTATATCTAGTTTAATTTTGAAGTATTTATAACCAATGCTCTATTTACCCATTAATTCCGTTTTTGTGGCTAAAAATATCAGTGAACATACATAAAAAAATACATGCAGTCGAATTGAGAACCTCCTTCTTTTTTAAAGTCGTTTAAAAATGACCATAAAAACAAATCATCATCAATAGGTATCAATCAATACATTTAATAAAATCGTAACTGTCTGTTTGTCTGTACGTTTGTGCACGTTAATCTCAGCAGCCGCTCAACCGATTGCAATGCGGTTTTCTTTAAGTGTTTGTTTCATGTCAATCGGTTCATAAATAAAAAAGTTATATCAATCTAAAGAATCACATAAAAAATGTAGCGTACGAAGTCGCAGGCAACAGCTAGTACATTATATAAACTTCAACCTGACGTACAAAAATAGATTCTAATCTATCCAAAAGGTGATGCCGTGCTCCCATCATACATTACGCGATGTGTATCAAGCCTATCATCACGCCTCTAATAGCCGGAGGTCGGCACGAGCCCATCAAATTTGTGGAAAATACTAGTTGGGCCGAAACTGCTTCCGAAGGCACGCCGCCAGACTTATGATGTCGGATATGGATATGACGTAATACGTTGAAAAAAAGATGGTGTTTTGCTTTTTATACTTCATACATACATACATATATTATGGTCACGCCTTTGTCCCCGAAGGGGGGCCAGGGCCAGAGGCATTATATGCCCACATTTCACCTTTTTAGAATTCGTCCCACGTGGTGAGCCGTATTGCCGTGTTGAGATGGACAGGGGCAGGTTGAGACTGCCTGCTGTTGAAATTTTTCTAGCCGCCGATAAGGCCTTCAACTTGGCTTAACGATTGACAATTTACTGACAACCGGGTTTCATTTAACCTAGCTGATAAATAGACACTTTCCGACCTAATGTTTATATTTTGTTAAATATGTGAAATACCTCTTGACTCGACGAGTAAAATTGACAGAAATAAACTCTTCATACGTTCATAGTATAAAGTTACCACTTTCCGTCAGGTAGGCCGTAAGCTTGTCTGCCACCTTAGTAGTATAAAAAAATCAAACGAAAAATGCTGTGGTTAGTTGTCTAGTTGGTTAGACCTTGTTTTATATGCCTACCTAGAATTTCATCATATTAAGAAAAACTTTGCGCATATCAGTTGCTATAAACCTTTCCAAAAAGTATTAAAGGTATATTATAGGTACATTAACCATTAATGGAGCTCGCAGATGCAATGGCCCCATTACAGATCTTCATCAATCCTACAAGATCTGTTTATGTACTGAAATAAAAGTTCTCTTTCAGAGTTAACCTTAAAACGGGCAGCAAAGTTCATCCTACATAAACATCTATCAAATGCATTTAGTTGCTCCAACAAGACGTTTTATAGTTTGATGTTTTAAACACAACGTTTGTGGGATTGTAGCCGAAGGGTTTTATTTGAGCATTATAAAGATATATACACCTACGTGTGCTTGTAGACAGACAGGTGAGTACAGGCGTATTTCATTCGTTTTTAGGTTAAATTTTGAAGTTGGGTGGTTTTTGCTATAATTATTGTATGTCGACAGACAGACAATGCGCATAATAATTATGTAATAAAATCAACCAAAATCTATACTTACTATTAACACAACTGAAAGTTGAGCCGACAGGTTATGTGCCTAAATAGTTTTTTTATTTATAATTAATAGTACTTGTGCAGATTTATACTTGGATTAAAAAAGTGCCCACTTTTCAACAACAAAGACTTTAAACAATCATACATTACTTATCGTTTTGTTCATGTTAATAAATCCTCCCTATGCAAACGATATCAAATCTACTGTTCCTAAGTTAATCGACTGACGTACAAGAGGGGTAGGAAACACAATTATTTTTATGGCAACACAATTTTCCCCGGCTCATTACATACATGCCGTGGTTATACGTACTGGCAACATTAACATGCTGCTCGGGTGGGGCCGTTGTAATGCCCGTTGGGCACGCGAACCTGTTTTCTGATTACTTCCCCAAAATTATATCCCATTTTCACACCAAAGGACCTTTAGCGTGTGCACGACTTGAGGCGTTATGTTCGTGACCAGAGACAAAATGTTGAGAGTCACGGCTTCAACGCGATTGGCAGCCATCTTGTTCGTCTTTCAATCTTCCCGCCTCGGGTTGTGGTAATTACTATACTGCGATTCTTTTCGCGTGAACACATTTAAATTGATTTTTTTGTTAAAATTAATGATCGTGTGTTGAATGCAAGTGCTGTTTCGTTATATTGTTTTGTTGTTATTTGTTGATGAGTGTTATTAAGAACATTTAATATTGTTCTTTTGGAAGATATTCCTACTTTAGAGGTTCATGTATTATTTTATTAGTTTTAATTTATCAATGCAATAGGGCTTGGCACGCGAATCAAAATTAAACTTGTATTTTGTCTACCTTTTCGGAGAAAAGTATATACTTACATACATCATGACATTGTGTGGCTATATATATTTCTGTGTCTAATTCACTAAACGAATGGAATAGAAACAGTAGGTAAGTACCTAAATTTACGTAAAAATGGTTGGAAACTTCGAGAAGCAACTGTCAGAGAACTAGGACGCATTTATGTTGGACTACCGTCAACTTCGGTAATAGATGGCTTCCATTAAGTTTTGTTTTCCATTCCGAAAATAAGAAAACCCAACCTCTCTAGATAATGTGCTTAACCTACTTTACATAAATCCTGTTAATGAAAACAAATATGAAGAAAATACGAAAGTATCACTTAAACGCGTTGTTGAAATAACACAGATAATATACTTAGTGTAAGTGTAACATTTCTGACTGCTATGTACTAATGTATGTATGAAATTACTCTTCACGTAACGCTCATGAAAGTTTTCTACTATATCACGTGAACAATATCGTTCTCACTGTATTGAAGGTGTATTTTTTTTAATTCCTAATATTACTAATGGCTAGGTTAACGCTCTTAATTTGAAAGTATGTGGCTCTTTTTGCAGAATATTTGCCATTTAGAATCGTGTGTTGGCTATCAAAGGCAGGCTATCTGACTCCCATCTGATCTCCCAACCAGGTTATCTGAGATAGAGCTTCGTACGGTGTTCAGCAGGTGGTACCACTTTGGTCTTTCCTGCCTGAAGAACTGTATACCAATACGATGAGTTTTGAAGATGTGATCATAAATTTAAAACTCCATAAAGGTTTATTATAAAGAAAATCAAATAATTTGCCTACGCACTTACTTACGAGATTAGATATACGTGAATCACGTTTACAAACATTACAAATGTCATGTTTTGGCCGGATTCCCGTGAAAAAAATTTGTCCTCCATATTTATGGTCCGATTTAGATAAAGATATTACGAGTTAAGTGCGCTACTGTATCAAATTTGCTTGCCTCGTATAATATTTTATTTAGGCAAAGCACGCAACGGGTAACATTACCCAGGAATGCTGTTATCGCTCATATTTCATAACGGGTTTTTTTTTCAGTGTTGCCACTTACACTTGATGTGCCACGGCATCTTTTATGAAACCTTTTTTTGGTACTCGGAATTTATTAGTGAGATGATATTGGCAGTATGGGATTATTAAAAAGAGATCTTTTCAGGTTTATCTCTGCTGTTGCAAACCTCCTTTATGCTACGGTGACTGCTTTCAATCAGAGGGATTGTATCGTTGAAGACGATCCTCATCTGTGTAAACTAAGAATTTCTTAGCATTGACCAGTCAACCACAGCATATTGTTATTCATCTTTGCAGCATGCAGTGTCTGATTCAAGTTTCATATCTGTAAACATAGCTAAACCTTATGATGGTTTAGAGTTTAAAGACTTTCAACCTAATCAAAAAATTGAGCTATCTCACGCCAATGCTTAAAGTGACTATACGTAGATTCCAGTTCAAAATACTTACTCAAATCATTTGTTTAAATTAAACAGATATCATAAACATCAGCAAAAAAATTTGAAACTGCAAGATGTGGTGGGTAGTAGTAATTTAATTTCTGGTTCTGTCAATTCAAAAAGGCGCCACGCTATTATGAAAATAGGGAATCGAACGTACCTCTACGTTTGAAAAGTGACACATCCCTAGAGAGACGTTCGATTTTCAAACGGTTTGGCGGGAACACGACGCGCGAGATGGCCGCCAGTGGTGCCTCAGAGCGACATCGTACTATCGCGCCAATTCTTTTGTGCTAACTCAGTCTTCGATTCGTATTCTGATCGGATTTGAAAGGACAAGATAATCTCGGTATCTCTGTGCAGAATGTGCTGTAAATTCTACATTTTATATTTTGGATCTAGGTGTGGATCAAATTGTGATGTGCTAGTCCTAATAGCACCAATAATATGAAGCGACTTTTTCTTTGAAGTCTGATTTCTGCCATTCTAAACATATGATTAATCGACGAATCGGATTTCTGTCTTACGTTCCAGACAATTCAGACTTACAACCTTTCTTACGTCATATCGTCAAAGTTGCAAAATTGCGTGCTCTGTAGTTGCAGCTGAAGACACCTTTCCATTCTCTACTACTCGTGTCGAAAACGACGGGCGAATCGAAAGAGACGGTGACAGCGATTTGACAACGCAATTTTCAAACCGGACCGACAATGCTGGACCGAAGATACTTCCTTTTGCATTATTTTCTCCATCACACTGCCGTGGACTAGTGGTGCAGAATTATCATAAATTAATACGCAACGCTGTCACCGTCGCTCCCGCTTTTACTACCAATTTGGTAGAAAACGGGGTTTTAGTATTGCCAAGTTAAATAGGTCAACTACGCCATCTTTGCATCAGTCATTTTCCAGTTACTAGCTCTCCTAGCAATAATGCGTCGTTCCAATCGTTTCCATTCTGTGAAGTGATACTTTTGTGATCACATGTCAAAAGCCTTATAAAATTCGGAAAAATGAAATATAGGGTAGGTATCTGAAATCATTTGGATAAGTATATGTGGGTTTAATCTGGACATTAATTTTATAGATAGTTATCTACATAACGAACGACAATTTTTTATGTTCATAGATCAGATTTTGTAAGATTCCATAAAATATTTATAGCACGAAATAAACATGTTAGTACCTACTCACATATAAAATTCAAGTCAAAAATGCAATCCGATGTAAAAATAACTATAGAATAGGGTTGTTTTTAGTATAACGGTCGGTCACGCCCCCACAGAGTAATATAGTGGTCACCATTAAAACGTAACGAGTTCTTTCACTATAAATAACCTACGGCCATTATAATTATAGCGAACGAAATTCCTCTTATCACGCTCATATTTCACCACTGAGTCTAGCATTAGGCATAAACACAAATTCCGTGGCCTCAAAAAAAAAACATTAGGTATTTGGTGAATAACGTGGCAAACAAATTACTTTCTTTCACCTCGATTAAGTGATCATTACATGAACAAATATCATTTATAATGGGCGCTGGGACAGCCTCGGTGGGCTCGCGAAATATAAAAGCTCAGGAAATTACGTGTGCGGTTAAAAAAAAAGTAAGCTTCACGAAGTGGCGGGAAAGACAAGCGTTCTTTTGACATGTCGCCATTTTGAATATAATCTTTTGTCAAGTGTAACGAAATGTCGATCGAGTCACGTATTTCGGTTGCGTTAAGCAAATCTTTGAGAGAACAATTTCCCTTGAACATTTTTGTTGTCTTCAGAGATTGCGTTGACAAATAATAACATGTGTTCTTGATGGAAGTGTGATTGAGATTACAACCAGGATGTTAGGTACCTAGATGCTTTTATTGCGTTTATTGTTGTTCAACTCGCGTTTCGAGGAAATATTCTCGAGCACCGAGGGAGGGCCAAAACCACAATAGTCGGTCATTCTTCGATTTCAGTACCTATTTGAAAACTTTTAAACTGATACTGTTTCCGATGTTTTGGAGTTTACATCTAAGTTTGTCTCTAATACATTGTTAAAATGGTTGTAAGTTTGTCTTGAGTTTTCAGACTTTTGATTGTTAGGAAGCTTTTCCTTATTTATAATCTATACCTACTAATATTATAAAGAGGAAAGATTTGATTGTTTGTTTGCATCGAATTGGTTCCGGAACTACTGGACCGATTTGAAAAATTCTATCACTGTTGGGAATCTACACTTTTTGCGGTGAACATAGGCTATATTTTATTCCCGCATTCCCACGGTAACAGGAATTATGCTGTGAAATCGCGTGACGTCCGCTAGTTATTGATAAAGACAAGTGCACCTTTTAATCCACAAACATTTAATTAAAAGATTATGATTTGACTTCACGTCAACTATCCAAAGTTTCTTAAAAAAAATGGAAAAAATAAAAAGACAACTTAGCATTCATTTATTCAGTCTACAATTCCATTATATCCTTATAATTGCTCACAATTGTTAAATTTGGAATGATTGGCGAAATAAAAGAAGATACGCTTTATAACATTTAACTGAGTTACGAATCGAAAACAGCGGACGGTACAACACTAAATAGCGGAGAACCGGAACCACAGATGACATAAACTAAAGACAACGCTTTCGTTACCTCCGCTATGAGAACGTTATCAGTTATCACGAAAAATACTGGTGAGATGTGGGGAGAGCTAGATTAGTTATTATTGACTTCTTCAAGGCCACGCCCTGACAATTACAGTAGAACTACGTTAATAATAATGTACAGAAGGAAATCTACAAACAAAGTGCACTCGGGCTACGCACACATAGACACCGCTCACGGAGTTCACGGACTCGAGGTCAAAGGATTTTCATAATAATTTCGATACTGGTTAGTGCGCGAGTGAGGTAGGTTTGAAAAAAAGTACATACATGAGATTGCGTTCTTTACCTTATTATTTTGTGTTAAAATTACGCCCGATTCGATGACAGATCGAGATAAAGATAGGGTTGGGCCCGCCGGTATGGTACACTCTGTACTTAACGTCAGTGAGACCGTAACTCCGGTAAAGCGTTGTCTATTAAGTTGTATTGTCTGTGGGAGAATCGGAACGAACCGATACGTAATCGAGTTGGCGGAGTATCGATTCGTTGAAGAAACTTTTACGGTTCCCGTGGCGGCAAGACAATTACATGAAATTGCATTTAAAGCTCTGCTATTTTTGTTAATAAAGTTTTTATTGACTTTAAAATCAAATATACGTGCTTACAGGAAATACCGGTAAATAAATATAGTACTATTGTTTCACGTGGACGCATAAAATGATTGGTCTGTTTTATATCAGAGATGTTTTGGGGGAGGGATTACTACTACAAAAGTACAAAAGAGGTTCAAGGCACAAAAAGCCTATTGAAGGGGGTACTCTAGTCCTGGGGTATCCTTCCGAGGGCTTACCCGGGGCTCCCAACCGTAGGCTGTTAGCGGTATACGTGAGGTTTTTTAGTCGGTAGGATCCATGAGGATATTCCCTCACGTAAAACCAAAGTAAAAAGGGGGAGTACTCCAAAAAGTAAGAAGGAATAACAGTATTATTTAAAAAAGAAAACCATTTTCATTTTACCATGTGCATGCGAACGATAGTTTCTATTTTATTTCAAAATCCAATTAAGATAGACATGTATAAATACGTAATATAATAATGTAATTTTCACACAGTCCTTTCACAACCAGTCATATACCGCTGACTTTTGAAAGGTAGTAAATATTTTCTATGACTGTGTAACCTTTATGCTAGGATAATGAAAAGTCATCAACAACCCAATTTGGATTTTAATTATAGGAAACTAGCTGATGCCCGCAGCTTCGCCCGCGATGGCGCTGTATGTGAAATTTTGGTAAATTTTCTTTGCTATAAACCTCACGGAGCCCAAGACCTTTCCAACGAATGCAAAACCGTGGAAATCGGTTCGTGCGTTCTAAAGTTATAGCGTCAGGAAGAAAAACCCGACTTATTTTTATATAATAGATAAGGAAACATTTCCAACAAACTATTTTTGTTCTACCGATTGTCTGTGGTAACATAAGAAATCCATGAGTGTTGCCAGCACAAAAAGAAATAAATGATTCTCCTTTTTCGTAGACTACTAGGTACCTACCTGTAATAAAAAAATCGGGCTGTTACGGGTTGGACTCTCCCATTTAGGATACCGTAAAATTTATTTATTTGCTTGAATATGGTGGATATTGTTGCAGTCATCATGAGAAAGGTCTTAAAAATCTTATACATTGAAAATCTTATACATTGACAAGGGTATATTGGCATTAAAAACATTTATTTCTTACAATCAATCATCATTTTTTTTATAAAAAATCTTGCTAGTTATTTCTCTACATATACCAGTAGTGGGCAAAGTTATTTAAAGGGGGGCCAAAAAACTTACGGAATTTCAGGGGAGGGCCAGAATTATAGGAAAATGTGTCGTTATAGCGGCAACAGAAATACATCAACTGTGAAAATTTCAGCTCTCTAGCTATTACAGTCGAGTTGGTGGACAGACTGACAGACGAACGGCGAAGTAGACGGATTTAACTGTGCCATCTTTGAAATACAAGTTTAAAATAAAACTTTCAGCAGCGCGAAAAAGTGTTCATCAGTAAGTTGGTTTGTGATTGAGGTGTTGAGCAATTTTATGCTTGAATAAGTCACTTCACCTATACGAGTATGTCTATTGCTCTACTCAGTAGAATCTACATAATTCTTCTGGACCGTCAAAATATAATTATCGAAGGCCATTATACCAGGTATTCATGTCAAAGGACCGTCGGCGGGCCGGATTAAATGCTTTCGCGGGCCGGAGCTGGCCCGCGGGCCGTACTTTGCCCATCACTGACATATACAATTGAATAAATAGATAAATATTATATCCGACTCGCTGTTCCCCGCGGCTCCATCCACGTTGAAGTCGTTATCGAGTAAAATCATTACCCTCTTTTTCGTAGTCGGTTAAAAAGTAGACTATGTCCTTCCCAGGGACTCAAACTATCTCTATACGAAATTTCATCTAAATCGCTTTAGCGATTTAGGCGTGAAAGCAAAACAGACGCACAGACAAAGTTACTTTCGCATTTTTAATATTAGTAGAAATGAGTCTCCAAGGCAGAGTTTAAAGGCTAGAAACTAAGGTAGAGTTTAATCAGTAAGAGCACAGCAAAATCGTAATCGTCAAGTCTGACTATTGTCAGTCTATCGATTGCACAGTCGCTGATAAATACGATTACGTAAGAAATCCCAGAGGATTGCCAGAACAAAAAAAAAGCAATGATTCCCCTTGTTGTCTACGCCACATCCTAATGTGTGAAATAATATTTCTTTGGCAACAAAAGCCTTAGGCGTTGTCGCAAATATTCTGACGTGCTGTACATAGCAATAGGTACGTTATTCAATAAAGGATATGAGGGAGATGGTAGCTATTCTACCGATTGTATATTACGGTATGTGGCAACACTGGAAATTGGTTGAATTTGCATTACATAATGACTTAGATAACAGCTTTTATTAAAAAGGCTTAAATTATGGTTCATTTTTGAATCTTTTTTCCCCTTTTGATCGAGTTACCTTAAACGCGAGATGCCAATGAAGGTGTTCTGCCTAAAAATAAGATTTGCCTAAAAAGCTGTTTGCCTTAAGTGAGAAATGCCGATTAAGCTGCATGTCTGAAATGTGAAGGCTTTTTTCTATCAAAAAAAAAAAGTAAACCTCATCGAATTCTTCGGTGCCAAGAGATAGAGAGAGCAGTACCTTTCAAAGAGAAAAATCTGTTTTAAGAAACCAAATCAACACTACTGATTCTAAGCAATATAAACGCTAATGCTTGAGGATGAATATTTTTTTTATACTTAACTAATTTAATTAATTTTAAACTAAACTAAGGAATTACAACTCAGTTTGAAGAAGGTATCTTTCTCTTAAAATACGGCTACCATGTATAGTGGAGAATTTCAACTAGTTTCGATACGATTCCGCACCTCAGTTGGTCAGAGTGTTCCACCTAATAGGTAATGGTCACGGATTCCTTACGAACTACGTTTGCGTGTTGCACATTTTGATTTTGTACATTTTGCGTTTTGTACATTTTGCGTGTGGTGCTCATTTTGCGTTTTGTACATTCTGCTCCGGAGGGGGTTTGATCCCTTTCTATCTCTCTTTTTATTTCAATTGTAGTTTTGGTATAGTTACTTAATTCTTTTAAACATGTAGTATACCACAGAGAGCATAATACCACCAACAGTCCCCGATAGTGTCATTATTACACTCGCTACCACAATATTCCGTCCATTCTCCCGGTGTCGGCTGGCTGCGGTTGTAACTCGACGCCGGCGGTCACGGCGTACATTCCCGGGCAGGAATTGTGCGGTTATGTACTCACCTTGGTTTCATTGAAGTTATAGTGCTTGAATTGTATATGTCTGTATATGTAGCGAGTTTGATGCCTACGTCATTACAACATATCTCTGAGACTTAGAGCAATATCTATGACTTTAATCGGGAAAGCGCCATATTGAAACTTTCCCCTCTGTTAAAACATAACCCTAAAAGAGAACGCTTGTATACACACCTTTATGAGAAATATCATCAATATCAATCAATATGCAGCGCTCGTGGCCCCGCGGACTCAGTGTTCTGTAAACGATCACTGCAGTAAGCAACATTTACTATGGCCGGATATGGATGGGTGACCACCACGTGGACCACTTTGTGACATTTATTTACGAGCGTTTCCGTGCTTCGGAAGGCACGATAAGCCGTTGGTCCCGGTTGTCAGTAAAATGACAGTCGTTAAGCCAAGTTGAAGGCCTTACGGGCGGCTTGAAAAATTTCAACTGTGGGTCGTCACAACCTGCGCCCGGGTCGGCAGCGCGTGTGTAGCGCTTCTGGTGTTGCAAACGTCTATAGGCTGCGGTTACCAACCTTCCGGTGGGCCGTAAGCTTGTCTGCCACCTAAGTAGTATAAAAAAAAATATAATAAAATCGTAACTGGTCGCTGTTTGTCTGTACGTTGTGCACGCTAATCTCAGCAACCGCTAAACCCATTTCAATGCAGTTCTCTATATTGGGTAGACGTTTGCTCCACTTAATATTTTGTGTATTTTTCATGTCAATCGGTTTATAAAAAAGTTACCAATATCACATATAAAATGCAGCGTACGAAGTCGCGGGCTATAGCTAGTATATAATATGTGTGGCCAAAATTATGAGTGTATAGATTTAATTGTTTTGTGTACGTTCCATCGTGACAGCTGATTGCTTTTATAGTGTTGTATAATAAATAGGATTTCCCCCCGCAACATATGACAGATAGTAGGGCAAACATGCTATGTCTACTCCCCTTGTCCTGGTCGCGTTGCTCTATCTATGCTTTGAAACGATTATGTTGAGGTAAGAGTGTCATTGCAGATCAAAATTCGTTAAAATTTTGCAACCGAATTGATCTCAGAAACTAAACTGGGCTTGAATCTTGGATATTACGTTCTATGCCTTTGCATTTTACACGTAACGCCATCTAATTTCAAATTGTACATAGATTTGCTGTGAGAGCTAGATTTCTTTCTAACTCCTTCTAATAAGAAGCTATCGTACCCACAAAACATTCTAAGCTACGTAGCACGTCTTGGAACCTCAAAATTAACTGGAACCAAAACCTCTGTTCTTACTCTTAGTTAATACCTCTTACTTATAATTAACTTATTTTCTGTCCATACCCAGGTTGCCTGTCGGAAATTGCTTTACTGCGATAAGGCCGCCCTTTGTACAACATTCTGTTAAAATTATTGTAAACTTGTTTTTAACTTGGTGTATAAATAAAGTTTATTCTATTCTAATACTATTTAGGGTTTTCCATGTATCATCTGTTTCTATTTTTTGTCCTATTTCAGAATCGAACCCAAAATATCTACTCAACATCCACTACACTATTGAAGTATCTTTTCTTATCCTTTTTCGTTCCTGTGGGAATATAGAATCTTGCAAATAAATGGCGTGCAATTCGAGACTTAAGAAATGTAACCCGGTTACTGATCCTGTCGCTTGCGGTAGGCCTTGTTAGGCTTCTTGCGTTCCTTTAGACTTATTATAGTGTTATGGTTGACGAACTTGAAGACCGGTTTTATTGGGAAACAAGGACATTCATTTAAAAAGAATGGTCTGACTGCGGTTCTTCCAGGGTTCCTTACCGAAAGGGTTAAATCGGGACCCTAATAGCCAAAAATAATAAGGCTATTACTGGGACTCTACTGTCCGTCTGTGTGCAGGCTGTATCTCAGGACCCGTGATAGCAGAAAATTACACACATAATCAGTTTCTGTTGCCGCAATAATAGTAAATTTTATACTTAAATCAGAGAAAAAGTATTTGGGGGCTCCCATACAACAAACGTGACTTTTGATACAAAACTACCTGTACTTAAAGCTCAGATGAGACATGATACCCCATCTTGCACTGTTTACCTACTCACAAATTCATCATGACATTCAAAGCCAAAAAGTATCACATAAGCAACTATTTTTTTGCTTACAATAGAATTCTTTTGAAGGGCACCACCCCAACTTAAGGGTTCGGGTATTCCCTTAAATTTAGTACACACTACATTGTACGCGAAAGGCGGTTTATTTATTATCCTTATAGGGGTTCTGGAAATCCTATAACACCTGAAAAAAATAATTCACACAGTGAACCGCACTGTAAAGAATACAAAACATTGCCAGATGTAAAATATCGTGTCTGTTACGGTAGATTTTACTACTACCATTGTGGTAGTTTTAGTAGGTTTTAGATGCAGTCTACTTTGTATTGTCTGTGAAATATTTTTATGACACTATTAAAGTTTGTACCGCGAATGTATTTTTCGCATGTGTTTTGTTATTTCCGTCGTGAAATTTTAAACGGGAATGTTCACTACTTTTCCGCTTTTTAGATTAGTAACACACCTATAGTCACGCCTTTATTCCCGTAGGGGTAAGCAGAGACATAGTTTACGCCCACATTTTTCCAAATAGTTTTATGTCCCACGTAATAGGTGGTGATCCCATTGCCGCGTTGTATTGGACAGGCGCAGGTCGTGACGACCCGCAGGTAAAATTTTTCCTTCAACTAACGATTGTCATTTTACTGACATTAGTCATCATGAGATTAGTTACAAGTTGATAAAACTATAAGTATCTATTTATTTTGAGTAATTTCAAGATGTACAGTACACATTACAGAAGGAGTCGGCATAGTTTAATCATAGAAAAAAAAGAAATGCATGGTATGTCTAGAACTATCTTAAAATTTGAATAAAGAACAAATTACAAACGTTAGGGTTGCCACTTGCAAAACGTTTTTCTATACCGACCTATGCCTATCAATACCTTGTTAGCTTCTTATATCATTATTACTACCAACGAGCTGAAAAAATATACCTACCTATTTAAAATTCCATCACAACACACGTCCACAATACTGTCTATTAGACTAAATAACTAACATGTTTCGCTTACCGTTTCTAGATGCCAATGAACTATCATTTGCAAAAAACCGGCCAAACACAAAGGGTTCCGTACCAAAAATCGGCAAAAAAAATCACGTTTGATTTTATTATTTTTCTGTTTTTTATATATTTGTTGTTATAGCGGCAACAGAAAAAAAAAACCGGCCAAGTGCGAGTTGGACTCGCCCATGAAGGGTTTCGTAGCAGCAAGTAACATAATATCAAAGTTCTTGTCGTTCGTTGTAACTTTGATTGATGTTTTAACACGTTCGCAGTGTTAGTGATTTTTCTAACCGAAAATTGCGGTTTAAAAAAAAACTACCAGCTCTATCTCGTTCGAACCAATTTTGGTTGGTAGTTTTTATGGCAATGTTCATCATATATTCTTTTTAGATTTATCATTCTCTTAGTTTAGAAGTTAGAGGGGGGGGGACACACATTTTTCCACTTTGGAAGTGTCTCTTGCGCAAACTATTCACTTTAGAAAAAAATGATGTTAGAAACCTCAACAGCATTTTTGAAGACCTATCTATAGATACCCCACACGTATGGGTTTGATGAAAAAAAAAATTTTGAGTTTCAGTTCTGAGTATGGGGACCCCCAAAATTTACTGCGTTTTTTCTAGTTTTATATAAGAATCTTAATGCGGTTCACAGAATACATCTAGTTACCAAGTTTCAATAGCATAGGCCTTATAGTTTCGAAGAAAAGTGGCTGTGACACACGGACGGACAGACAGACGGACAGACAGACGGACAGACAGACAGACATGACGAATCTATAAGGGTTCCGTTTTTGCCATTTGGCTACGAAACCCTAACAATAATATGTCAAAATTTCAGCTTTCTAGCTATCACGGTTCACGAGATACAGCTTCGTGACGGACAGACAGACGGACAGACGAGTCTCAGTAATAGGGCATGTTTTTACCCTTTGGGTACGAAACCCTAAAAATAAGCGATTAAACCCTAGAGTCGATTAGGAATTGAAACGTCTTTTTTTGAAAAGTTTTTTTTTGTCATTAAAACGATTCTAATGTAATTTGGTGTAGCGATAGAATATAGTATCATAAAGTATATAAGGACATAGCATAGTCTAATTTTGAATGTTAGAAAAATCTCCTCTCATATTTTCACGCGTGCGTGTGCAGCAGCGGCCGTTAGCTAGTCATATGATATTTTATCTACAAATATAATTCTTTAGTATTCCAACCAAACCATATATTAGAACATGTTTTTCGATACTTAGACAATCAAAGTGGATTCTGGATTTTCTATTAACTAAATTGAATATTTCAGCTGAAGGGTTGAAAAAAGTGCTTGTTTTATCGCTTTATATGACGTTGCAAAGTTTCGAAATACATTTACCGGCCCTTTGAGACCCAAGAGGGTCTATAGACGAATTACTATGCAAGGGATGAGATTGCAATGTGCATGACATAGGTACTGATACATACAGGATGAATTTATAAACTGTTCATCTGGGCACTATTTATATTCATAATCATTTTACTCAAGATGTCTTCGTCATATTCAAAACCATAATTTAATATTGTGATACATTTTGTGGGCACATAACACTTCAATCTTTTTCCAAGGGATATAGGCAACTGCTAAACGTTACCACATAAATATCTGTACCTATTAGATATAATTATTGTATTATGTACTCTCCGATATAGCGACCTCAAAAACGACAGTCACATACACACTGAGAGAAGCAGTTGAGTTTTGGATACATTCGACTGTGCTCTGTCTTTAGCAGCGCCCAACCACAGCAATAGTCGCTTTAAATATCTCATTTTTTAAAGTTTTCTCCCACATTTCCATTAGATGAAAATCTTGTACTTCATGCTTTTTCATGCAGGTCACTCATCATGCAGTTAAAAAACATCTGCCTGTATATTAGATTCGATACATTATGTACTTTAAATCGTTTCACTATACACAACAAACTCGCAAATTGTATAACCGGACGCACGCTAAGGGTCTTAGATTGAGGAAAAAATCTTATTTGACACCCTCTGCAATTCTCACCTCCCTGCTGATACGCGTGAAGTTTTCGCCAGAGTAAATCATGTGATTCTATGTTAGATTAGTGTGGATAGGAAAAAGACAAAAAAATGCAGACAATATTTGAAAATGTTGAAATTTGTTTTTGCCACTTATGTGATAAGCAGTAACAGAAAACAGTGTCCACTGAGTGAAAGTGGTAACCGAGGCTGAATGTTCTTTTCATTATATCAGAGATATTTTTGTATTTTTTATACTGCAAAAATAACATCGATGCAGTATGTATTTCTGTTTCTTCATATTTTTTCAAGGCCTTTTCATTCCATTTGATACCTACTGCTATTATACGAGTATTCTTACTAATTGAAAAAGAAAATATTTTATTTTTCGATGAATAAAATTATAGCCACATCTATAAATTCAGCAAAGCTCTATCTCCTTTAACCAAACGACTAAAAAAAGAAAAATGAAACAGTTCATACAGGAAGCTACTTGTACGTGATCAGGGGTGCATATATCCACCGTTAAAAAATCCCTAAGGGCCAACCGACCCCTCTCTTGTACCAATGCAACTATAGTTCTCAAACGATTTACTTAAATCACAAGCTATTTTTGCCAATGAAATTTGCACCTTAAATTGCTAGCATAAAAGTTCAATTTTAAATTAAAAAAATTTCAAATGACTATACAAGGTGTAGTTTTTATGTGACAAAATTTAAAGATGGCTATTCACTGGGTGCCTTGGAAAACATGAAAGTAGGGTGCTTCATATCTCAATTCGGTTATGATGTCGAGTCGAACGGTATAATCGCTTTCGACAGTGGAGAAAAATTGAAAATAAGTCGTTTCATGGGCCCACTTTATAGGCCAATAATAGAGTTATCTGCACTTTTAGTTGATAGACCCTAAACATTTTTAAAGGGTTATGGTACATTACTATTTGGATAATATTTTTTTGGCTCAGATGAATAATGGCCTTCCTAGGTGCATTTGGAATTATTATCAACTAACGGTATATGACTGTTGTGTAGTAAAAACATCATGTTAATAACCGGCATTGCCGTTGCACTTCTCCTAATTAACCTGTACATTATGCCGTATACTGGTGGAACTTCTTGCACTATATTTACTTCTTACTTAATCTTACTAATATTATAAATGCGAAAGTTTGTGAGTGTGAATGTTTGTTACACGTTCACGCTCAAACCGCTGAACGGATCGGGCTGAAATTTGGTACTGAGATACATTATAGTCTGGAATAACACATAGGCTACTTTTTATCCCGGGAATAAGTTCCCACGGGAACAAATTTCACGCGGGCGAAGCTGCGGGCATCAGCTAATTTCATCATAAACATACATACATGTAGACATTCATACCTTTATCCCTGAAGGGATAGCTAATATTAATACGCCCACATTTCACCTTATAGTTTTTGGCCAAAGTCATATGTGCTGAGCCTATTGCCGTATATAATGTATAAACACATTGATAATGCCCAGAAGCCGTTAAATAAATGGAATACAAGTACAATTGAATTTAGTTTTCATGTGTTACAACAATCGTTTACCAAGTAAAGACGTTAAGATAACAGAGACACCTGAAGGAAATTTAGAATTTAAAATGCAAATTTCTACGTGTTGCTAAAGATCCAAACTTGACTACAAATCTCACCGGCTTTCTTTTTATCAGAGCTCGCAAGTTACGTTCCGCTTTTCCCTGTGTTACCGATTTTACCGATGTTACCGCCAAATCGAGCCGCGATTTTGTAACTCGTAAAACAAGTAGTAAAACGTCTCCTTCGGTTTGAGAATCGATCGCCCGGGACGTCAGGCAGGCTCAACGTGCCTCACTCGTCCGCCATTTTACTGCCGAACGGTTAAATCTTTTAAATTTCGAATGGTAGTCGTTCGATTTTTGTTTTTACAACTTCAGTACGTCTTGATATCTTCAGGTGAGCAGTTCTGTTAAAAGAATGTTATTTTTGATTTGTTTGACGCTTTCAATTTTATATGGTGATAAAATATTTTATTTGCTTCACAAAAATAGACATTCAACTTTTGTGCACGCTTAAAATAAAAATAACTACATACATACATATTACATAGGTACATTTAGTCGTACTTTTACCCCCGAAGGGTAAGCAATGTTATTAACTTATTATACGCCTACATTACACCCTTTTTATTATTCCACGTAAAAAGTGGTGAGCCTAATGCCGTGATGAAATGGACAGGCGCTGGTTTCGACAGCTTGCTTGGATTTTTTAAAGCCAAATAAAAATGCTTTCACTTAAAACTTGAATACTGGTAAATCGACATTTAATTTTAGTAATTTAGGTAAATGTAGGTATACATACATTACCATTTAGATTATGTATGTTGGTTAACAAAACCACGTCTTTCCATAACTCATAAAAATGGGCATTATAAACGACTCAAAAGGTAGGGTGAAACACCCATTTACAGGCCCTGCCCGGGTTTCGGTAGACAATATGCAAATTCGTATAATTAAATCCGCTGGCCATATTTGACGGCTAAAACTGGTGACAATTATATTTTTGTCTTATATATACGTTTATATTTTGTTTGGCGTACGGCAAGTGAAATATAATTAGGTTTATATTGGACGACGAGGGTGCTTTCTTGTTTGGAGAAACTCTTATATGTTTAAATTTAACTAAAGGAAAGTACCTTAACTATTTATTGTACCTTCTTATGTTTACAATTTTTGCTCATCTACATTGTAAAAAAGATAATATAAAAAAGAACGATACCAACTAATATTTGCCGATTTCGTTATTAAATGCAGTAGGTATGTTTTTCTGAAATGAGGATTCCTCGTTAATATCGTTCGCAATAATAATAACTCACCGTATAGTTCTTGATACGTTTGCTGAAGGTAATTCGATCAAATTATGATACGAAAATGAAATAACAAAAATATCAAGAACTGTTATGCCATTCCCTCTGAAAGCCAAATTAATGTTCCAAATATTATATGTCTATCATCACTATAACTGTCATTCATTTGATATCCAACAGTGAGTCCGGAAATAGCTTTAGACAAAAAGAAACTTTATTTCCGAACGCACAGAGTCGAAATTATGGTAGTTAATTAATTCTAGTTTGGATGCAACAATATTGGTTTCCCAGTGAATTTAATTCAGTCCATCATTAATCGGGATCCACGTTAGTTATACTGAGGGATTATGTGGAATTTTATTAACTGAATTTCTGAATCATGAAAGCATTTAGGGGGGAAATTATATGAGCGGCAGTAAAAGTTTTAACCTCAATAGCTCAATAGCGCCAATAAATAGTTTGAATGTGTATTCAAATATCTTTCATATTATTATATAACTAGCTAAATCCAGCTGCTTCGACCGTGCAATGAGGTTTTTCCGCATCGTTTTCCCACAGAAACTTGTTCCCTTGATAAATAAGCGTTTTCCAGGAATTTTATCTCGGTAACAAATTTCAGAATCGATTTCGTGGATCAGACCAACAGAGTTACAAAAAAACTTGAAACAAAACTCAGTATCAACTCGTCCGTCCAGCGTGGTACAGTAAGGCTAATCGCTCTCCCAAAATGATTATTAAAGTCTGCGTCCGGCAGTGAATTTTACACCATGCATCATTTTTCAAAAGTAATAAACAGGATATAAAGTAAAGTAAGTAGTAGAATAACCATCTGACGATGTTCCAACGACTGCGCCCTTGTAAACGCTCGAGAATATGTCTAAATTATAATTTTATGAAGTGATACGTTTAGGCACCGGAGTGGGAAATTGAAAAGGCTTTTTTATAGTATATTTTACGAGATCTTGGAGGATGCGAAGCTTTGTATAGGTACTTGAGAGAATATCTTTAGTAACAGGTGACGACGACGCTTCGTGAAAGATACATTATTTACATAACCAATCGTAGGAAAATTTTGTATCCTTTCGTTTATTATGCAGTTATTTTTCCTTATAAACATGTGTGTATAAGTAATAAGGACCTAGCCATCTGCCATTAATTCACCTGCTAAATGACGGACAAGGTCATGACGAAGAGAAAGAAAACGTAAGACAACCTGTATCAACCCGTCTGGCCAGCGTGGTGATGACTGATTTGATTGGTAGATGAGATGTTGAGATGCGTTTGAAACCTGATACATTTCTGTTTCCTTCGATGATACTTTATCATGATTTATACGACCGATCGTGCTCGCTCTTAATTATCCAAGAATAAACGACTATTCGAAATATCCACCAAGAAATTTAAGACCCGCTATTGTTAAATGACAGTCACATGTTTTCCTAGCTGGCTCCGTTAGTTCAAAACCGTATTAAATCAAGGTTTCAAGGCAATTTATGTCTTAAACCCAGCGCATTAGTTACAAATTTCAATGTACAAAATAAGCCTTACTTTGTAGTATACCTTGGTAATTACAGTATTTGAAAAAGGAATTGTAATGTAGCAATGTAATTATTATTGTGTTTGTGTGTGTCTAAATATTCTTTATGTTGATATAAGGGTAGTTTATCCAATAGACGGCATCTTACAAAATTGATAACCCGTTTTTATTGTGTTTGTATTCGTATAGAATTTTTCAGTCGCTGACTATTGGACGTAGATCTTTGTAATTATTTGATTCATTAATTAAGAACCCTTATTGTTAAAATATACAGGGTCTTTCCGTTTAGGTCTGAACTGATTCTCAAAATTGGTATAGAGATCGAACGAAGCTTGGGAAAGGACATAACCTCCTTTTAAATGCAAATAAAGGATAAATTGTCTGAAATAGGGAATGAAATGAAAGTTTGGGAAAACTCTACGGGAAATCGTCACCATGTGGGCGAAGCCGCAGACAATGGCTAGTAAAAAACAAGTAGGTGACTAAAATTGTGCACAGCGACATCTGGTAAAATTAAATCGAAAATCTTTTTTTTATTTTTACCCCTTTTACTTAAAACTTTTAATAGTTTATCATAAGAGAGCCAAATTCAAATCTTTGTTTTTCTATTTCGCACCCCGTTATACAGTTCAATGGTCTCTCCCAACACTTTTTTCTGCTGAACTCCAAAAATACGTAGTCATCTACCAAGGGATACTTGTAAATTGTTTTCATCCCCTAACGAGTGGGCACTGGACGTCTCATATAAATCATTTTTATTATCCACCCCTCGAGCCCTGCGATTAGGGGGGTGACTAACAATTTTGCCTACGATATACGTATGTATGATTTTTTCTCGAGCGATTTAAAGTATGTAGTTTTTTTTCGTATCTAGTTTCAGCGTTAACGAATATGATGAAGGGTTGTTCTGTTTTGATATTAAGGCTATTGTTCATACGTCACTCCTTTTCTTTGAAGGGATAGACAGAGGTTATACTGATGTGTTTAAAAGGATATTAAACCATGAGAAAAAAGAATGTCCATGATTGTCTGGTCAATTAATTTTGAGAAATTTTTGAGTGAAAATGGATCGCACATTATATAGTTATGCGCTAGATGGCGTTGTGTGATAAAATGAAAAATGAAAAATCTTTATTCATATAGGTCACAATGTAACGCTTATGAACGTCCAAATGTTTGCTTCTACATTTACATTTATTGCCAGATTCGCAACGCAATAGGTAGAGCTGGAGAAAAAAGAACCTGACAATAAAACTACGGCCACTCTTTTAACATTCAGAAGGTAATTACAAATCATTCAACAACTACAGAGGTGTAGTTGTTGAATGATTTGTGTGATGAGATTTGTACACGCGAGTTTTCATTATGCAATATCCTTTTTTAAACAAAATTCGTCTAGTATATGATGTTTTAGGACATAATAATGCCCTAAAACATCTAGGTACGTATATATATGGTGTAACAAAATTGACTCTCCAAATTTCGTCACGTGACGTGGCAACAAGAAACATTACAAAAATGAAGAAAAAAAAATCACATGGATACTTTAACCGTAAATCCGTTTTAAAGGTTCAGGTTCATCATCACGCCTTTATCCCCGAAGGGGTAGGCAGAGGCATATTATATACCCACATTTCACCTTTTTATAATTTGTCCCAAGTAATACGTTGTGAGCCGTATTGCCGTGTTTAAATGGACAGGCGCAGGTTGTGACTGCCTGCTGTTGAAATAAAGCCTTCAACTTGGCTTAACGACTGCCATTTTACTGACAAACGGGACCAACGGCTTAACGTGCCTTCCGAAGCACGGAAACGCTCAAATAAATGTCACAAAGTGATCACATGGATGGTCACACATCCATGGACCGGCCATAGTGAAAGTTGCTTACTGCAGTGATCGTTTACAGAACACTGAGTCCGCGGGGCCACGAGCGCTTCAAATTTTTCGCTTCGCAAAAAATTGGAGGTATATTTAATAAAAAAATTGTTAAACTTGGAAATGAGTAAATGCTTAAAAATATTTTTAACCGACTTCAAAAAAGGAGGAGGTTCTCAATTCGTCTGTATGTTTTTTTATCTATGTTCACCGATATTTTCGTCAATTATAGACGGATTTCAATATTTTTCTTTTGTTCAATAGTGTTTACTTCTGAGGTGGTTGTCCGTTGTGGTGGTCCGTTTTAAAGGTCCTATAAAAATTCTCATTATCACCCTTTTTATCGCTACTGAGCGGCAGTAGAAAGCGACAACGACAGCCAGACGGGTGCTCCGTGTTTGTTTTGTCACGGCGACCATGTTACCTCGAATCGCCGCGGTAAAAAACTAATTCTTAATGTGCGACAAAAATATGAAAAAAAATGCAAATATTAACCCCCCTTTTTTATTAAATATTTGTATTTGATTTCCGATGCCAAGTCATCTCATGAAATTTGGAGAGGTAATTTTGTTACATCCAGTATAATTATATTTTTATTTTTAAAATTATTAGCTGCGTTCAGAGCTCTTTTTAAACTATTAATGAACTAGTTAAAGGAAACCCTTTGTGAATACTAAATTGACGTACACGAATACTTCCTGTCAGCGGTCACCTTCTAAACGAAACAATTAACGAAATGTCAATGTATCAGCTATTAAAACGATCAAAGACTTCTAATAAATGATTCCTTAACCCTCTAATTATACATACCACTACAATTTCGTTATGTTTGGTCGTTGTTAATGTTTTGTGTTATTATAAATGGTGGCTGAAAATGTAGCGACATTTTCTATGTATATTATACATGTATAAAAATATAAAAGTCACTTTTGTTTATCAGTTTTTTTAATTAAGTTCTTTTTTTGTAATGTATGCAAAGCCTGTCCGTTCCAATATGGTAATAGTGAAATAAAATATAACTGGGGAAATGTCGTTTTACGGTATGCCTCTGCCTACCCTTGTATAGGAAAAAGGTCTGATGATTGTGTGTATTCAGTATTCCATGAGAGACACACACTGCAGCAAAAGAATAATACCTACTCATCAATTTAACTACAGTACAGATCTCTGACGTTTAGAATTGAAACAGTTAATGATTTTCCAAAATAAGCCTAAAACAAGCCTAAAACAAGCCTGAAAGCGTAATACCCTTAGTGAAGTTACTCCATTATAAACAGTTGCTCATTTCGCGGTATGACTGGCAAAACCTATAAACGATCTGTCAGTGCCATCATTAATTTACCCAGATTTATTATATGCTAGGCACACAATAAGCGCAGCTACCCTATTCAACGAGCGATAAAATTCGTATAACATCAATCGCTGTTTTAGTATGAACGATTTTTTTATTGAGTAAAGAAAAGCGGCATCGGAAAGTGAGGTGAGCGAGCCTGTTTTCAGTCAGCTACACAAATTGATTATGAAATGTTGAGTAGACAGTTTTTCGTATTGTCTTAGAGGTGTTCCTTTTTAGATAAATGGTTTTGTTGTGTAACGATCCAAGGGTACGATCTGATCAAATGGTTTATAAGTTTAATTAGATTTATTTACAGTCTGACGTTCTCTTTGTTTCTTTTTTAAACAAAGAAAAGGGAATAAAATATATTTTCGTTGGTAATGATGAAGGCAAAAAGATTTTTATTTCTGGATGGCCTAACAGGCTTTGTATCGTTAGCGATACAAAGCATGAAAGGCTGTTAGGCCTTTTAAATATATTATTATTTGTCAAAAAGAAAGGAATTCATTAGCAGGGAATAAAATACGAGTACAAAGTCTTTTTTATCTAAATTTATTATTTTTCCATCGGATTTATTTTTATTCTAAACTGAATTAAAAAAATCAGCCTATACCAGTCAAGTACTGAAAGTAGGGTTTTCAAAATTACTACGGAACCACTTTGTTTGCCGCATCTATAACCCCACCAATTCCATCAGAAACTTTGTCTGAAAGGATGATGGATAATTACGACAAATAACACAATCTTCGATACTGATATTGTCCACAAGAAAAACTAATCATTATGTTGGCTCGTGGTCTATTTTAATGAAAGTAACGAGGATTTTGACACAATTTCACTTTATTGGAAAAATTGATTATCTATCTTAGGTACATGGCTGCTCGGTGTGCACATATAACAGGACTTGTCATCAATACATATAATAAAATGGACGCCTCAATTACCGTCACTGTCAGCGCCATCTAGTTCGCAACTTGCGCAACTGATGCCCAATAGTTCCCCCCTATTGCCACTAGATGTCGCTGTGTTAACATACTGCCCGCCTAGGAAATAATTTAAATGTTAAATTACATGTTATATGGATTAGTAGTGTTGATTCTACAGTATGTTATCTTTATGCTGGCTAAGTCACAAGTTACAATTCCAAACGATATCTAGAGTTGAGGGAAATTACGTTATGAGTGCAAAAATAGGTCAAATGTAGTATGCCCAACGATATTCAGAATTAATTTCAATTTAGGTATAGATGCAATTATATACTAGGTATATATATATTAAATACTATATAGGCAGTTGCATATCATAAGACAATTGTCCCGACCTGTTCGCGTAAATTGGTTAGAGGTACACGTTTGATATTACTAGATACATAGTTACTACATATTTTTCCAACAAATGGGAGACTATAATCAAACATTTCAATGAGATAGCTATACATAGGCTCACGCTAGAACCTTATGAACACGAAAAATGCAGGTTAATCTTCCAACATTAACAATTTGTTACATAGGCACACGTTGGAATATTTGTTAGGCAAGAACATGCAGATGGTAGATTAACCAAATAGTTATATATATGCATTAGAGCATTGTTTACAATGTTAACGCGAGACATGCAAATTTAAAATTAACTTAATATGTATACTAGCTAGTTATATAGGTACACTGTACACATCAGAACATTAGTTTACACGGAAAAAATGCAACTGGTAAATATACCAAATATTATATAGGTACACGTTAGAATATTAGTTTCACAGAAAAATGCAACTGGTAAATATACCAAATAGTTTTATAGGTACACATTAGAATATTAGTTTTACACAGAGAGAATGCAACTGGTAAATATACCAAATAGTTATATAGGTTCACATTAGAACGTTAGTTTTACACAGAAAGAATGCAACTGGTAAATATACCAAATAGTTGTATAGGTACACGTTAGAATATTAGTTTTCACAGAAAAAATGCAACTGGTAAATATACCAAATAGTTTTATAGGTACACATTAGAATATTAGTTTTACACAGAGAGAATGCAACTGGTAAATATACCAAATAGTTTTATAGGTACACATTAGAATATTAGTTTTACACAGAGAGAATGCAACTGGTAAATATACCAAATAGTTATATAGGTACACATTAGAACATTAGTTTACACACAAAGAATGCAACTGGTAAATATACCAAATAGTTATATAGGTTCACATTAGAACGTTAGTTTTACACAGAAAGAATGCAACTGGTAAATATACCAAATAGTTATATAGGTTCACATTAGAATAATAGTTTACATGAGTCATGCAAATTAGATTAAGATTTAAAAATTAAGTAAGTATGTACTAGCCCTACGACGCCCTGAATGGACGTCTTGGGTTCGGAGGTGTGCCACTCGTGGCACATCTCCACTAGATACACCAGTATTACTAAACTAGTTATTAGTACTTGTACTAAGTTTATACAGACTCTACAGAATTTACTGACGCCCGTAGCAGGGCAATTTAGGTTATTGGTAATGGACACAAATTGTTGAAAGCCCGTTTTATGGGTCCCTTTGCAGTTTGAACGGTTGCCACTCTTGTCACACCGTCAGCGCCGTCATGGGTCTTGATGATACGTCCCATTTTCCACTGGCAGGTAGGGGTTCGATGATCCTTGATTAGTACCACGGTGCCTGTTGCGAGACCGGGCCCCTTGCAACTCCTCCACTTGGTTCGTTGCTGAAGACCACCTATGTAGTCTCTGGACCAACTCCGCCAAAAGTCTTGTTGGATTTGCTGTAGTTGTTGGAGATGGGTCAGTCTGTTGAGAGGTATATTATTGTATTCATAATCAGGTAATGCTGTCATCGACCTACCTATCAAGAAGTGAGCCGGCGTTAGGACTGGGAAATCGGTACCATCGGTACTACTTGGTAATGAACATAGGGGGCGTGAGTTTAAAATTCCTTCCACTTGTATTAGTATGGTCGAAAATTCTTCATAGGTTAACAATGCTTGGGCTAGGATTCTTTTTAAATGATATTTGCAACTTTTGATGGCGGCCTCGTGGAGTCCCACCATGTGAGGGGTGTACACTGGCGCAAACCTCCATTTAATGCCCTCATTCGCACATGAAGCCATCACCTCTTCAGAGGTTTGCGAGAGAAATCGGTATAATTCAGATAATTCCTTGTTGGCACCATGAAAGGTGGTACCATTATCACTCACCAGTTCCTTGGGTTTACCTCTGCGGGCTACAAACCTCCGCAGCGCTGCCAGGAAGGTTTGGGATTCCAAATCTGAAACCAGCTCTATGTGAATTGCTTTGGTAGAGAAGCATACAAACATTGCAATATAGCATTTCGAAGTCTTGCAACCACGTCCTCTAAAGTTTCTAATTAAGAAGGGACCTGCGTAATCAATACTGGTTATCATGAAAGGGGGTGACGGTGTTACTCTCGCGGTCGGTAGGTCGCCCATAATGGGTTTATAGGTATTTGGTTTTGCCCTGAAGCAAGTCACACATTCACGCACCACCCTTGCGGCTAAGGTCTTGCCATGAGTGGGCCAAATTCTTTCCCTAAGCGTTGAGAGTAGTAATTGAGGCCCAGCGTGAAGCAACCTTTTGTGTTCTGTTTGAAACATTAATTTGGTTAGAGGGTGATCGTGGTGCAACACCACAGGGTGTTTTTTATCGTGTATATATAGTGATTGGTTTAGACGACCACCCACTCGGATAACACCGTTTTCCATGTAGGGGTTTAAACATAAAATGTTAGATGTCTGTGGGATAGGTTTTTTATTTGATAATCTACTGTATTCGGTGGGGAATGATTGTTTTTGTGCTAATTGGAATAGGATGGAGCGTGCACTATTCAATTCTTCTACAGTCAATGGACCTATTTGTTTGTTATTTTTAGACTTAGTGTTTGTGAGAAATCGAATTGAGTAGGCTAGAACACGAACTAGTTTGTCCGCGCATGAGTATTTTTCAAGAATGTCGGTCAGTAAGTCGTTGTCCTTTGTATTTATTGTGGTAGAACAGCACACAGCTTCGCCCTTTATTTCTGGTAATGGAAATATTATGGTGGGTATTTGTTGGGATGGCCACTGACATCTCTGTTGAGAGAGCCATGCGGGTCCATTCCACCATAACTTGTTGTTTGATAATTTGTCAATGTGCATACCTCGCGAGATCAGGTCCGCAGGATTGTCACCCGAAGCGATCCAGTGCCAATCCCTTGGGTCTGTCCGTATCTGTATTTCGGAAACACGATTACATACAAATGGCTTCAGCTTATCCTTAGGTGTATTTATCCATGCTAGAACGATGCTGGAATCAGACCAAAGATATTTGTTTGTAAATTTAATCTTAAGGGCACTGATTACTGTATTATATAGGTTTGCAAGTAACAGCGCCGCTCTCAACTCTAGTCTGGGGATGGTCTCCTGCTTTGCCACCCTAGATTTGGCGCACAGGAGGCGTACCAATATGTTATTCTCACTATCTACTGATCCTATATAAACAGCTGATCCGTAAGCGGTCATTGAACTATCAGAGAATCCATGTAATTCCACTATTGTATGATTGTCAATTAAAGTGCACCTCGGTATAGTTATCAAGTTAAGTAGTTTTAGGTTATTGTAGAAGGTCTGCCATTGATTATAGAGAGATGGGGGCAATCTTTCATCCCAAGAAATTTTTGTTTTCCACAGTTGTTGTATATAAACCTTAGCGATTATTAGAAGCGGAGCGAGTACTCCCAGGGGGTCGAATATCTCACTGGCTATGGAAAGGATTTTTCTTTTGGTTAAAGTTTCTGGTAATGGTTCGGTTTTAACTGAATAGTGTAGGTCATTAAGTGAGATTCCGGTACTGGTAGGGAATGAGCCGTCAAAAACTACTCTCAACGGTGTGGTGGTTTTGTGTGTGTTCACTACTGCATGGTGTGGTAAATAGTTACACCTTTCACTAACGTTTATTATATTTCTTAGATTCATGTGTCCGGCGTACTCAAATTCCTGCATAAACTCGACATATTGTTTCTTATAGCTTGGATCTTTTAGGAATTTTGACTCTAGGGTTTTAAATCTTTTATAAACTACTGGTCTCGATTGTCCTAACAACGTCGGTGATGCCTTAAGAGGTATGTCCACCACGAAGTTGCCCTCCGAAGTTCGAGTGTGTTTTTTGAACAAACTCTCACACTCCTCGGTATCATCATCTGGGATCCTACGTGACTTCGGTACCTCGCTATCATTCCAAAAAGTCTGTAGGTTAGTCATTACAAAATTGCAGTGTGATTTGTTTGATGTGGCTGATGTGAAGATACAACCGGAGACTACCCAGCCTAGCCTAGTATTTTGCAAAATGGGTAGCCCATTGCCTAATTTATGCTGACCGGTGCATATAAGATCGTAGAAAACTTCAGCACCGAGAATCATATCTATTTCTCTGGCTTCCCGGAAGGATTTGTCTGCTAATTTAAATCGTTTCGGTATGTTAATAGGTGTATTAATTGTTTGTAGGGTACATATATTAGGTACAATAAGACAAGACACATTAGCAGAGAATGATCCTGTTTGTGATTGAAAGGTAAGTTTAATACTGTGTTTTATCTGTGTAGTGTTTTCATTAAAGCCCAATACCTCAATACTCACTCCATTTCTAGGTAGTGCTAGTTTGTTTGCAGCCCTTTCTGTGATAAAGTTAGACTGAGAGCCTGAGTCCAAGAGGCATCTCAGTGTGTGTATGCTATTTTTGTCATCGATCACCCTTATAAGGGCCGTGGACAAAATAACATATGATTGTATTGGTAAATGTTTCGGGTTAGCTGTGTCATGATGGCTATGTAAACTAATAGACTGAATTTGTTCAGGCCTTGGTTGAGGGTTCTGCATAGTGGTAGGGGGTGAAGTTTGCTCAGTAATGGATTGTGAAGCCTGCATGGGAGCACCTGGCACGTGTAGGAGGCTGTGATGTCTTCCCTTGCACGAACGGCAACTGCTTGCACGGCAATTTGGTAGCAAATGGTTTGATCGTAGGCAGTTGAGGCATAGACCTAACCTTTTTGTAGCGTGAATGCGTGACTTTGCATTCATAGATAAAAATCTTGGACATTGGTTAATATAATGTGTGTCTTTACAATACGGGCACCGGGTATGATTATAAGATTGGTTAGATGTTACCTTGCTATTAGAGGTGCTAGGTTTGGTAGATGCGGACGTGCTTACAAAGACCTTTTTCGATGATGCCCTTGCATGCTGGTCCACCTGCTCCAGCGGCTTGTTGGCATCCATGGATTCCAACAGGTCGGCCCGGGAGCGTAGAAAAGATTTGAAGTCCTGTAATGTTGGCAATTCTTTAGAATTGGTTCGTTCCTCCCACTTTCTTTGAGTTGTGTTGTCTAGCTTAGAGCTCAAGAGATGTATCAGTAAAACATCCCAATTCTCGGTTGAAATATTTAGCGTCTTTAAGACCCTTAAGTGTCTTGAAATGTTGTCAACCGTTCCTCGCAGCGCTGAGGGGGTTGGTTGCACATTAGTTATATTAAGTAGATCCCTTAGGTGGTGAGTGACAAGTTTCTTAGGGTTGTTGTATCTTTCACAAAGAAGTTGCCAGGCAATGGCATAGCTTTCCTCGCAATACTCTAGAGAAGCGACCACATTCAGAGCGCTATCCTTTAAACTACTACGAAGATATTTAAATTTTTGTATAGGTTTCAAATTACTTTGGTTAATGAGAGCTTCGAAAGTGTCTCTGAACTCCAACCAACTGGTAATGTCACCCTTAAATGTCGGTAGGGTTATATCAGGAAATTTAATGGATTCGTCCATGAACAGCTTTATTTGGGAATTATCAGGTGGTTGGCATTGTTCAGTACCTTTAAATTTGTGTAAAGAAGCCTTGGCAGCCGACAGATTACTAAAATACATGTCTTGAAAGGTTTCCCTTTCTTCTAATTGTTCATCTACATCAGTACAGAGGGTTTCAATTTTATCCTGAATCTCCTCAAATTCTTGGAAACTAATGTTAACTCTGGATATACGTAATTCCAGGTCAATACATTTTTCAGCTGTTAATGGTTCTCGGAGAGATTTTAAGTATTTTTTAAATAGAGTAAGTTTGCCTTTTACAACCCCTCGTCTTTTTATTAATTCCCTTAAGACAGGGTTTTCAACATTTGCCTTGTCACTAGCCATGGTATTAAGTACCAATGTACAATGAAATTTCTTAATAATAAGTAGGTAGATAAGTGGAAGGAATTCTAAGCTAAATATGAAATAAATGTGCCAACTCACGGATCTTGTAGGTAAGTACTTATCCTTTCTTATTCCTGATCCTCTCGGTATAAAACAATGAAATTGCGTCGTGGTTTTTTCCCGCGCCGGGCCGGTTCGCCAATGACTTTTCGATGAATATTTCGATAAATGCCACGAAATATAGCTTCGATGGAATAAAATGCTGGTACAATCTGCAGTGATTTCTTGAAATCTGCGCCTTTACCAAGGAAACGTGAAAGATTTATCACGTTCTTCGTTCGCGAACAAGCGGCGTTGGTAGAAAAAATGGCGATCCACGCCTTCGTATTTTCAGACCACGAGTTCTCCAAACTGCACAATCATCGAACGTCGGGGTCACCAAAATGTTGGCTCGTGGTCTATTTTAATGAAAGTAACGAGGATTTTGACACAATTTCACTTTATTGGAAAAATTGATTATCTATCTTAGGTACATGGCTGCTCGGTGTGCACATATAACAGGACTTGTCATCAATACATATAATAAAATGGACGCCTCAATTACCGTCACTGTCAGCGCCATCTAGTTCGCAACTTGCGCAACTGATGCCCAATAGTTCCCCCCTATTGCCACTAGATGTCGCTGTGTTAACACATTACCACAATATTTGTTACGAGAATGTGACCATTAATCATAAATGTTGGTCGTGCAATTACTTGGTCGTATTAATGACAAAACCGATGTTGTTGTAATTAATATCGCTCATACAATATCTTGTAAGTACCTAACTCGATTGAGCCCAATTTCTTTTTGACGTGCGGAAATCTTTACGAATGTTATACCGAACTGGAAGCGACTAAATCAGGTCCTTTACCTTACCTATCTAACTAGCTCTTATACTAGGTTACTCGTGGCGTAGTACCTAATAGGTAACTCCTCACAAGGATGTTCCCTGGTTCCTGCTTGCTGCTACTTAAATTTATCTTTATGTTGAGCTCACCAAATTGACGCCACCAGCCTTACATGTCAACTAATTGATCATCTATAGTCGATCCTAAGGGAAACTATTATACAATGATGAAAATAAAATTAGGATCAAGTACCTATATCGATATTAAAAATACAATCTCAAAAAAACATTTTACACAACGCATTTCCACTCTTAAAAGTCTCTGCCACTGCTGAATCAAAATACATTACTTTATGGCCTCAAATTCTTTCATCAGTTTCTACCTATCATTGTCCAGCAACTCAAGAATATTTTTATCTTTCCACAGAACCACGGTACGAAACCGCCTATGCGTGTGAAGGAAAAACACTGAAGATTGGCTGCAGAGAAGGTTCCGTGATACACCTGATCAGAGCCAACTATGGAAGGTTTTCAATCACGATATGCAACGACCATGGGAACACCGATTGGAGCGTCAATTGTATGTCGACGAAGAGTTTGCGGGTTCTGCATAGCAGGTAATTTATTTTATATTTTAGCTACTATTTTGTTGCCCGTTTGTATTCAGGATGGCAATTATGAAACTCTGCAATGTGGGAAGTTCTTTTTACGTAGTCATCCGGTTAGCTTGAGAAATGCGGTTGATGAACCACGCGAAGTAGAAGCAGGCAAGAAAATGAACCCTGAGCAAGGCTTTCGTAGCCGTAAATGGTTAAGAAAAATGTGTTCATATTTATTTTAAGTCTTGTCCGTATGACTAACAAAAATCTTGGCAAAAAAATACACAATTTATTTGCCACAAAATTCATATGTTTTTCTGAAGTAGACGAGCTACCTTTTTTCTGCAATCATCCAATTTTCAAAATCGTTTTCGCATCATTCTTTAATCCTATTTGAAAACAACTACGTGCTTAAGGCTCCTGGATTATTATCTCCATAATCCCATACATCGTTTCCCGTATTCGATTATATAAAAATAAAATATTATTTTCTTCTTTTGCTTATAAAATTTAATATGCATCGCTGCAGCATTCGATAGATGTCTCCCTTGTTAAAATCGTATTATATCTGATAGGCTGCGTTTCAATACAACGTAAAATCACTGGATCTCATATACCGGCAACTTTTAGTTGCTTTTCTTTAGCATCGGCAACTTTTATGCGACATTTGGCCAGATTATTTTTATAACAGTCACTGGCATATAATAATATGCTGTTTGATTAAAATATACTAAACCCATCAGTCGTCAGTATTCGTTAGTTATTCATTAAAAAAGTGGCTTTTTGGACTTACTTCTATATGCACTTAGACGTGTCAAAGTTAAGAATTTTCATTTTGGTTACAATTTTTCATCGTGAGAATTCAAAATTCCCCTTAGGGTAATTTCACCAGTTTACTGGTACGTGACAGGTGAGGTTGGTATAAGCGTCGCGAATCTTGGGTGGCCCGTTACACCCTTCAAACCAATAAATTCCGAATATCAGTTACATTATTAAATTTCTGCTCAAAGAAAATAGTTGTGGCATTTAATAAACACGATATTCTATTTACAAATCAGCTTAAAGTCGGTAATGGCGTTGTAATATGATTCTGTGGTTTTATATTAAACTAGTATATGCAAATATTTTGCGTTCGAAGTCTTAAGATATTTGATTAAAGATAATTATCTGCAGAAATGCTAAGTCCGAGCGCGGTTTCGGATATCTTATAAATATTAAATAGGTAAATAAATTTAATTCAATAGCGTTTGGTATTAATTGGCGTTCGTCAAGAATTATTGGACATGAATCATTGGAAAGCTAATATTTGAAACTTATTATTTTTTAAATATTATGTTACGATAATGGGCAATAACGTATGCGTATAACGTGCCATTCTCTGAAAACCGGACTCGTTAGAATAGTTCTTATTCTAATGCTAGCCATACACGCGTCCTGGGACATCCTTCCGAGGGCTTACCCGGGGCTCCCAACCGTAGGCTGTTGGGCGTTACGTGAGGTTTTTTAGTCGGTAGGAGTTCGGCATAGCACCCATGAGAATTTTCCCTCACGTTAAAAAAAAAGCCATACACGCGCCGGCAGACAGTACGGTCTACCGTATAGGTTACCTTCAGGTCCAGGCCCTCGGGAACTTAAGTTTACCGTAGCGATCTTCATTTCTACCTTACAGTGCCACTTGAAATAATTGATTCTCGATTCTGCTACGGTCACCTGCTCAGCTCCAAAAAATTTCGATCGTTTAATGCCGAAGATCTTGATGGGTTCCCAGAACACAGAAAAATAAATAAATACTGCATGCAAAAATCTCCTACACAAATATTTGTACAAATCACAAACATTTGATCCAAACCCCCAAGTATTTTTCAACTAAACTCCAAACTTTCCAACTAATTAAACGAACGATACCCAACATAAACACGATGATAATTAACAATTCACAATTCCTAGTCCCGAGGCTATCCGGAAAGTGTCGAAAATTCGTCTAAAATTAAATATTCTCGCGCTCTCATCTCGTTACCAACGAGATTGCCAATAAAGTGCTGAAGGACCCCTCTAACTCGACTAAACGATGGCGGAATTGATTGTAACATCACATCACGATATAAGTGGACTGTTAATTTATCAGTCGGTGTACTAAATATCTTCATTACAAAGTTTTCGTAGTGACTTTTTTTTAACGTGAGGGAAAATCCTTCATGGATGCTATGGCGGACTCCTACCGACTAAAAAACGTCACGTACTGCTCGTTCGCTCTAACTTTGCCGCTCGGCTCCATACTAAAGTCGAATTTTTAATTAGACGAAGTAAATTGACAGCAACTAATGTCACTTCTTCATACAATGTTGCGTATTTTCTATGACGAAGTGACATTAGCTACTGTCAATTTACTTCGTCTAATTAACTATTTGAGTATACGCCTCTACGCCAGCGGCAAAGTTAGAGCGAACGGGTAGTAACGCCTAACAGCCTATGGTTGGGAGCACCGGGTAAGCCCAAGGATGTCCCAGGACTCCCAACAAACCTACGGAAGTTTTCGTAGTGACTTGACCGGGGTTGGGACTAAAAATAAATAGGTTTGTAGTTTAAAATATAAATATTTGTGGAAATTTCACACAACATCATCTAGCCCAAATAAGGCTACTATAAGCTTGTGCTATGGGACCTAGACGACTGATATACATACTTATATATTTCTAATTACATAAATATTAAACAAAGAATACACCCGAACTCCGAAACAAATATTGTGGATTGAGGTTTCGGTTCGAATCCCGGGTTAAAAGTAGCATCTACTCGTTTCTATACTAATATCATAAAGAGGAAAGATTTGATTGTTCGTTTGCATCGAATAGGCTCCGAAACTACTGAACCGATTTGAAAAATTCTTTAACAGTTGGGAAGCTACACTCTTCGCGGTGAACATGGGCTATATTTTATTTCCGTATTCCCACGGGAACGGGAGCTACGCGGGTGGAACCGCGTGCCGTCCTCTAGTTTGAAATATCCACAATTTTTATTCGAAGTTTTTCCAGCCCCTTTGCTCAATGCTTACGGAGTCCTGAGTCCTGAAATTTTCAATTACGGGCGTTTTTGCGATCTGAGTAGGGCAAACATCTAAGTCTGTTTAGGTAGTTAGTATTTTTGGTAACCACTGGCTTAAGATTTACTTCTTTATTTCCAGGTGTAGTATGCACCAGAACTGCAGTATACTGGCCAGTACGAACATGTTCGGGGATCCGTGCCCAAACACCCTTAAATATCTTGAAGCCCATTATCAATGTGTACCAGGTAAGCATCATCAGCAGTATCTTTCACATGCCTTAAAATTTCCAAAAATCTAAAACCAGTTGTAAGTCACTGCTGCTGGCTCTGACTGATTATCGAGGATATGAATGTGAAAAAGGAGTTAACAATCCCAATAATAAAATTGGGCTCCTCAAGACGGCTGTAGGTACAGTGGACCTGTAATTTGATACATTAGAAAAAGTGTAACCAGGGTAGATAGATATTGTAACATACTAGTTAGATAAATACAGAAAATCTCGACTTTACATAAGGCATAGACATAAGCGTTTAAAGAAATAGTACCGAAATTTTGGTTTAGTTTGATTTTCAATATAATTTAGCATTACAATAAAAACTTCCACACACTTGTTCATAAAATTGAATATCCCATCATCTAATTCCAGCATCAACGACAAGCACAACAAACCGGCCATCACCTCCATGGCTCATCACATCACAGCCCACAGTTTGGAGATCAACGGTGCCGCCAATCCCTAAGAACCCGGTTCAAACCCAACAGAACGAGAGGAAGAAGCCCACGGTGATAACCCCTCCTACCTTCAGGCCGCATATCACGTTACCGCCAGAAGTGAAGCTTGGAGATGTTGTGATAAAGGTCAGTTTTGCAATTACTCTTTAGTGATACATGGTTTGAACAATGTGGTCAGTTAGTAATACGCGGTTTGCACAATGTTATCACTTTGTGATACATGATTTGATCAATGCTATAGCTTAGTGATAAATGAATTGCACAATGTTATCACTTAGTGATAGATGGTGTGCACAACGTTATCACTTCTTGAATAAATAAATATAACCTCTCGATAATGATACAGAATTTGTTAGACTATTTAAAACTATCACTTTCTATTCCTGTTTGCATTCAAATCCCAATTTTTAATTGAGTTTCGAAAAACGGTTATTTTATTTATCTTACAACGAGTGAACTGTTTGGTCGGACCTACGAACATATCTCTAACCATTAATTCTTTCAGAAGATGACGACCCGACAACCGGATTCATCATCAGAAAAAGGATTACCCCAAATCCCTCGGGAAACGATACCTGAAGTCAAGGAGGTGGTGCCAAAGGCTGTGGAACCGGAACTTAGTTCGAGGGGGGACAAACCGAAGGAGGAAGTGCCTGGTAAGAACCTTTTTATGAATAGCTTTTTAATATGATTTTTTTTGGTACATCTTTCGGGCTAGCCTTGTTTGTGGGCACTGGCAGTGTATTGTGTATGTTTGTATTATTAATTACTGGCCAGTGCCCGCAACTATGACCGCGGTCTAAATAGATAAAAATATTCTTAAAATTGGTTTAAATATTTAATCGACTTGAAAAAAGGAGGAGGTTAGGTACACAATTGGACCATTTTTTTATCCAAATTTTAAGCTCAATCGGTGCAGAACCTTTTGCAACACACGATCTGAACATTTTATAACATGAATTTATTAACCATCGCGAATAAATTTTTACTTGAATAAATGACTTTAATTCCTCTCAATTCTTTCAGTAATCACTGAAGGCACCCTGGAATGGCCTGCGAAGGATGAAGACACAGAACCCACACCCTCAGCTCCAAAGGATATTAGACCAGAGACTGATGTTGTTGACGATTTTGACAGGACTTTTTGTAAGTAAAGAATTCTATTTTTTATGTGCTCATTCAGTTTTGATGAATTTTGATGTCGAGATAAAATGTTCAACAAGAAAGAAATGCGAGGAAAGGGAATTGGAAAAAGAGAATAAAGGGAGTTTGTTTATCATATTTTCCAATTTTTGACGCTATGACTATTGAGTCATAGCGTCAAAACGTCATAGTGGAAAAACTCTACCATACAGCCGTGGCAATTGTGCCACGGCTGTATGGTAGAGTTTTTCCATACACGTTTGCCGGTGGAGCTTGTTTGAGCTAATCCAGTGTATCGCCTATTTGTTTTCAAAATGTATAGCCTTCAAAGTAAGAAATTCGTTCATAGGCTTGATCGGGATTGAGTACTCAACTTTGCTTGCATTTCCGCAATTTGATTTTAGTTTGTCCACATGCTCTACTTATGGCATTGCGAATCTGACAGTACTATTCTGAAATCTGAAGATCACCATAAGTTTAGTTAATTGTGACCTATATAGTTTAATTCCATTCCAGCAACCAGCTCAATACCAAACATAGGGCGTCGATCGTACTGTCCCCAAGTGACGGCAAGAGGACTCAACTGGAATTGGACGCTAGCCAACACTTATGCCGTCCAGCCCTGCCCTGGGGGTGCGACTGGATTGGCTAGATGGAAGTAAGTGGCATTTTATAAGTAGTAATCTATTTCTGATAGAATATGGGGATTCTAAAGAACCTGTGGGACTCTAAGCTTCAGCCAAAAATACACTAGATATAGTGAAGAAAATATCATGACTGATATATTGGTATTTTATTGGCCACATCTGTAGGAGAACCCATAGTCGGTGGAGCCAACTTCTAGAGTGGAGACCGCGACTTGACACACGTCGGGTAGGATGACCCGCCAGATGGACCGATGACCTGAAAAGGGTCGCAGGGACTGAATAGATGCGGAAGACGCAGGACTGTATTGTGGCGAAATTCGGGAGAGGCCTACGTCCAGCAGTGGATGTCATAGGCTGATTTGGATGCTTCACTAGATGATGCCCACGGTTTCGCCAGCGTGGACTTTCGTTCCCGTTCCCTCTTCCCTTGGAAACTTATTCCCGGGATGAAAAGCCTATGTGTTATTCCAGACTATAATCTATCCTGGTATCTAATGGAGAGACTCATCTGGATTCTGCTGTTGGGAGATCACAGAGTTGCCTTTTCACCGATTTTCTGGGCTACCAGGCTCCAAGTCTTTAATAACACTTTCAGTCACATATCTGTGTAGGAAATTCCAAGTATTCAGAGCAAGAAATTCATGCGAAAGTGAGATTGAGAAACCGTTTGCTCAGCATTCCATGGATTCACTGCGCGGTCGCCAGTTCCATAGCGTGGTACAGAGGGAAATACAGTGAGGGTGTTTAGGACTTGGACCTATAACCAAAGATAATAATAGTATTACATACGGATAGGCAACTCCCCCCGCGCCACAGCTATCATTATAGTTGGCGGGTGTCGTGAGGGAACATTTGCTGGAGCTTGAAAACGTATTGAATTTCCGCCCTGTGCTATAACATACATAGGCTAATCCAGGGGTTCCCAACCTGTGCGCCGCGGCGCCCTGGGGCGCCGTAGAAAGTCCAGAGGGGCGCCGCGAGCCGCCTCGCGGCGCCCCTCTCTCAAAAAATAAAAAGAGCCCACAAAGAATAGCCTGCCAAGATTTTTGCCAATTCTGCTTAAGGGGGCCGCGTTTCGAACTGGTGGTGGTGCTAACTTTGATTTGTATTCATGAACGTGTCGCAAGTGCCTAAGTAGTAGGACTATGCAATATAAATGTTTTTTGAGTATGAGTTTGACCCGCGTCGCCGTCGTTTTCCGATTCGCGGACTCCGCTCCAAAACTGCTTTGTAAAAAAGGGTCTGTCTGTCAAGACAACTATTTCGATTTTTTTAAACTAATCTACGCGGTGCCTGAGAATGGTTAGAGACGAAAGTTGCCACCATCCGCCCAATGAAATCGGCCAAGTCCTCACCGCGTTGACCATCTTGAAGTGTCTTAGTTGATCTCTCAACTTAGGTGGTGATCAGAACGATAATAAACGAGTGGCTGGAGAGGAGCCATGTCAATATCTTATACCGGTTATCACCGACAATTAAGGGCACGGATGCTTCGATAAGTATCTGTGGCGATTACGCCGGGAGACCACGACTCAGTGTCAGCACTGCGAAGGAAACAGCGAGGACACAGCGCTCCATACGGAGCATAGCGTGGGCGCCAGGTTCTAGTGGCAGGTCTTGACCTGAACATTATCTCGCTAAAGACTACGGTGCGAGCGATGATTTCCAACGGGAGTACGTGGGACGCCGCGCCGCCGCGTCTTTCTGCGAGCAGGTTATTCTCGTGAAAGAGATGGCGGGGAGGGAGCAGGGAGATAACTCTCCAACCCGAGATTTCCAGTCTGCGGCGAAGGTGCCATACTAAAAAAAGTAGGTGACGTCGCTGTGGTAGCCAAGGTTTGTCGGGAATCCTGGGACAACTTTCCCGAGGCTCCCGACCGTAGGTAGTGGTAGAGCATGAGCACCGTATGGCTTCAGTCGGTAAGATTTCGGCACACAGATTCCACAAGTAAAAAAGAAGACAGTTTCCCTAGATAACGCCGGCTTCACATGTTTTCCCGGATTTAGTCTGCATAATGACTTGGCCGAGGCTCCATGACACAGAAAAGTGACTTGTCCGGAGAATTTCTAGTCGAAGGGGGGGGGGGGGGGGTGATTACACGTAATATGATGGGGAGCCGTGAAAAATTTCAAGACTTATAAGGGCGCCGCGGCCTGCAAAAGGTTGGGAACCCCTGGGCTAATCAAATCTCTTTTTCAGATGTACCTTAACCGTTCACCAATACTTGGAAGAAGACCGACCCCGACGAAGGGGTACCGGTCTACCTTCGGGAGAGAACTACCACGACCTGGGACTCGAACCCACTGATAAACAGATAGAACTTATCAGGAGACTTGGCTCTGAGGCACTGCTGAAAGGTATGTCAAATATAAGACTTAAACGTGTTAAAATTTTCAATCTTAATGGAAGGCATATTTAAATACCCTAATTTAAATATGCCCGACTAAATATAATCGAGGCTATGGCTAATAGCTCTCGGGTGCCTCTGCTGAATTACGGGTGAGGTCAAGGCGATTGATAAATTTAAAAAGTCAAAACAAAACCTTTACGAATCCGTCTGACTAGCGGCGCGCAGCGTGCTTACAGTAAGGCTAAATCTCTTCGGCCACATTCAAAACCAAGTTTTGAGACAAGTTACTAAATAACTTAAGCAAAATATTTCTTTTATCGAAACTGGCTTTGAAAGGAATTTATTTTCGGTTGTGACGGAAATGGATTGGCTAAACTCCCAAAATGAAATTGAGAGAGTACTACGTTCAGCAGAAGACTGCGATGAGCTGATTTGATTGATATACTTAGATAATTTAGAAGACGAACACACACTTTCTCATTCATTTTTTTAGTATGATTTGAAAATATAAATGGGTAACTAAAATAATCGATGTTATTCAGGCCGCGATGGAGACTTTATCGAAAACATCATCGACTATCGAGGGTCGGTTCCCGCATCCGACTCACCGAACAACCAACTTACTACCGACTTCGTTTACAGTGAGTATTTTTGCACTGATCATATTAGCACCATTATTGGTCAAGGAATTTCTTCGTGGCCCAAGCCATCCTCACCTGCAAATGCAAGGAAAACTAAATACGAAACCAAAATTCAAATATATTTATTGACTTTATAAGAATATCTAACCTTTTAAGGCCAGATCAAGAGTATCCTTAACCGCAGTGCATGTATGAAAACACTTAGGAAAGTAAAAGATGCGAAAATGATAAGGGAGATCGCAGCAAGTGGAAAGCTATAGTCTCTGCCTGCTCCGTTGGGGAACAGGGGTAATGTTATGTTTGTTTGTATGTTGAGGTTCACTGCTGAACACAGACCTCTCCCAATTTTAGGCATATTAGAAAGGTGATTAATTTTATTCTACCATGGTAGTCGGATGGTTTGGTACAGAGTTTTGTTTTGAGTGTTCGCCATTGCCTCGTTCGTTAGTCACCAGGTGCACCATTTGCAGGTGAGGCTGGCTTGGACATGTACGAGTAATACCACCAAAGATTACTTCAAAAAATAGTTTCAAAGATAAACTATCTACCCCGCTACCCCACAGACGCCTTCGGTAATGTAACCGACTGCCGCGCTGAAGTTCTGAGTTCGATTCCCGAGACGGGCCAAATATTTCTGTGGTCCACAAATGTTTGTTTCCGATTATCTTGGTGTTTCTATGTATCATACCTAGCTAAATATTTAAAAAAAAATTAAAAGTATAAATATACGTTATGTGGTAGGTACCCATAACAAAAACAGGTTAATCGTAGCTTACTTTGGGATAAAATGGCGCAGTGTAAATGTCTGAATATTCTATTTATTTGTCAATTTAATTTTGTCCTTTCCTCAGCGGACTCAGTCCCGGAGTGGCACGGCGACACCCCGGACCTGAGCGAGTGTCGCTCCGTGTGGCTCAACAGCTTGGAGGCGCGGGTTAGGGAGGGAGAGTCGCTACTCAGCATCAGTAATGATTTGGCACAGGTATGAATATCTTTGTAACTTGTCTTTTTGTTAAACGATTATATAACTGAAACCGAATTCTGTTCTCTTTTGTCCGTTCCCAGATTCTATAGCACTTATTCCGAAGATAAAAAGTAGCTTTCCAGTTTCAGAGACAAATTTTAGTCAGATCCGTCCAGCCATTTGAGCGTGAAAGAGTACATACTTTCGCATTTATAATATTAATAAGAATAACTTTTTTATGCTGCATCATAGATGCTTGACAAGCCATAAAAAGCTAATATACATAGAATTGAAGAAGCCAAGGTTTTTATCAAGCCAAATAAAACGAAATGCAATTTATCGAGTACCTGGCATGAAGCTATCGCGATTATAGTGACCTGAAAAAGAAACAACTTCAGTGGTTCTCAAAGTGGACAATACATCATACAAAAATGTCCACTTTTGAGAACTGCTGTTTTATTTAAATTATAACAGTTTCTCACAAATTCCCATCAAACATCCTCAGGTAACATCTTCCAAGACCCTATACGGCGGAGATATGATGACCACCACGAGTATCATGAAGAAGCTGGCACAACGCATGTCTCAAAATGTCCGCACTTTTGAGGACCCTAAACATAGAGAGGCGCTCGTCACTGATATGCTGTTGGGAGTTATTAAAACTGGTATGTATGGTTTTTCTATTAGGTATATCTATAATTTCTTTAAAATGAATTTCAGAGCACCTGTTGCAAAAGCGCTCGTGGCCCTGCGGACTCAGTGTTCTGTAAACGATCACTGCAGTAAGCAACTTTCACTATGGCCGGTCCATGGATGGGTGACCATCCATGTGATCACTTTGTGACATTTATTTGAGCGTTTCCGTGCTTCGGAAGTTACGTTAAGCCGTTGGTCCCGGTTGCCAGTAAAATGGCAGTCGTTAAGTCAAGTTGAAGACTTTATTTCAACAGCAGGCAGTCACAACCTGCACCTGTCCATTTAAACACGGCAATACGGCTTACCACCTATTACGTGGGACAAATTATAAAAAAAAAGGTGAAATGTGGGCATATAATATGCCTCTGCCTACCCCTTCGGGGACAAAGGCGTGGCCATATGTATGTATTTATGTATGTTGCAAAATATTAAAATGATCAGTAAAGCAGCTCCTCATTATGGAGTCAACAGTAAAATTTAGCTCCATAGACCCTCACACAGCCTACAGCGCCAATAATGGCAAAAATCAAATTGCTTCAGTTTTGTCCAATGTATGAACGTCGACTGTACCATAGATGCAAAAAATTCTAAATCTATGGACTGTACACATCTCTCTTTTCAGTGAATCGGCTAAGACTAGATTCTGAAACGCCTGTGTTAGCTAAATTTCCCAATTAAATAGTCAACATTGCAAAACGCATTGGTTGCAAATGGTTTTACTTTAAAATACCATGGTTGAAAAAGGTGGTCGTGGCTAATGGTTTTTGACGTGACAACGTCATATAATTCGATGAAGCCGACTGCACGCACGAAAAAAACATGACATATGCGGCGTTACCTCGCTCTGAGGCGTTTCATTTAAGGCTGAGTTGTCACGTTCAACTATCGTCAGTAAACAGACTTTACAGACAACCGATTTTTTTCTTAAGAAGTTATCACATAAAATTATACTCTCTTTTTTCTATTACCACAGGTTCGAATCTACTAGAAGAGTCTCAACGCTCGTCGTGGGCAGATCTGAACGTAGAGGCACAATCCCGCGCCGCCAGTGCACTGCTCACTCAGTTGGAAGAGAACGCGTTTCTGTTGGCCGATGCTATCACCAAAGAGAAAACTATATTGCAGATTGTTAAGAATATTTGTAAGTATCGATGTATTGTCGAATTCATACTGTATAAACGAAAATTTTTTAGGTTTCTGTATGCATTTTTTTTTATTTATATGCCTGATGGAAGGAGATTTTTGAGATTTCGCTGTCCGCCTGTCTGTCTGTTTCCAAACTGACTGCATTGTCTGAACCGTGATAGATAGACAGTTGAAATTTTCAAAGATACTGTATTTCTGTTACCGCTATAACAACCAATACTAAAATAATAAAAAAAAAAACAGAAAAAGGGCTCCCATTTAACAAACGTGATTTTTTTATCGTGTCTTGGTATAGAGCACTCCAAGCGCAAGTTCGACGCGCACTTCACTGGTTTTTTAGAGAACCTCGGTAGGGCAGTAGTGGTGCATGCGATTGCTGCGCTGAGGTCCTGGGTTCGATTCACGCGTCACACCAAATATTTATCCACAAATGCTTTTTTCGGAATTTAGGTGATTTCTGGAATATATTTTATCTGTGTTTGTATATCAGTTGTCTAGATCCCATAGCATAAGCCAATGTTAGTTTAATTTCTCCAATATCTTTGAGTGTAAAATTAATCCACAATTCTAAACCGATTCCAGGTCTATCAGTTCGGGTTCTGGAAGTAAAGAACGTAGAGGATGAAACATTTCCTTCAGCCATCGCCCAGGAACAGTGGAAGGGGTCTGAAGATACCATCGTCATACCTAAAGCTGCTTTACTTGGTATGTATACCTTCTTGAAACTCTTGAATAAGCAAATAGCAACTAAATGGCGCCGAATTTGGCTCCCGGTCCTGCTTCCCATGGGAATTTGTTCCTGGGATATTAAGTACAGATCATCTTTTGCTATGCCTGAACTTCAGATGGGTGTCCACTTTGATTCATTTCAATTTGAAAGCGTGTCCGAACTTTGAAAGGCATGTTAAGCCGTTGGTCCCGGTTGTCAGTATCGTGACCGTCTGGCGGCTGAACAGTTTTTAACTGTAGGCAGTCGCAAACGAGTGTGTCCATTTTAACACGGCAATAGTCTCAAGAATTTAAGAAGTAGAAAAAACTAAAACTGGTGAAATACTGACGTATATAATTCTACTGCCTACCCTTTTGAATCAACAGGAGTGAATATAATGTACTAAGTGGAATTAAACAGAATTAACTATATGTACTGTAATGGTGGTATAATCTATTGCTTACAAATACATATCTTTATTACAGAAAATCACTACATAGTATAAAACAAAGTCGCTTTCTCTGTCCCTATATCCCTTTGTATGCTTAAATCTTTAAAACTACGCAACGGATTTTGATGCGGTTTTTCTTAATAGATAGAGTGATTGAAGAGGAACGTTTATATGTATAATCACATCATTTAAATAGTGGAGAAATACTGTATACCCGTGCGAAGCCGAAGCGGGCCGCTAGTCTGATATAAAATGTTCTTATTTTCAGAAAATCGTCAAAAAGAGTTAGTCCGTATAGTATTCTTCGCGTTCGACCGTCTAGAAAGAATCCTGCCTCCGGCCTTCGGCAAAAGTCCCAGGTTCATAGCCTATACAACCGATCCTGGGGCTTCTTCGTCTACGAGTATCAATTCTGATAGAGAAAAGAAGAACATTACTAAAGTTTTGAATTCTAAGGTACGTCTTTTGATATCAAAATAGTCTTAAGTGTCCGGCCGCTTAGAGTAATTAGTTAATTACATTACAGCTGTCATTTGTGTGACAGTGACAATGTGATGGCGAATGTCACTGTCACAACACTACATTGTTGTATGGGAATCCCCTTACATAATGCTTTTAATTTTTAGTATTGTTGTTATAGCGAAACCAAAAATACATCATCTGTGAAAATTTGAACTGCCTATTTATCTCAGTTTTTCTGTAGAGACAGCTGGACAAAGGAGAATCAGTGATAGGGTTTTTACATTTTGTGTACGGAACCCGAATATGTCTTTTTTTTGTACTACCCGTTCGATCTAAGTTTGTCGGTCGCCTCTCATACTACGCCTCTACACCAGCCTCCACGCCAGCGACGAAACATAGAGCGAACGCGATATACAACATTTTTCAAAAGTTCTCGGCAGTTCAAGTTCTCTTTAAGTCACGCTGCAGCTGTTAGCAAGACACTCAGCACCCAAACCTCCACATTTATAATTTATGTCAGAGATCTGACATCTGACATTTCTTATTGACGTGGAGGTACAGGTGTGGATATCTATTGGGCAGTAAGTGTGTGCCACTCTTCAGCGTGAGAACTTTGTTATCGCGATGTAGGATTCTATTACAAATCTTAGTCATATGGCGCTGGTTGCCGTAATGAAATCACAATTAGATACCATTTATCGATTTATTATAATGCCGTACCCAATGGCTTAAAACGGGCCCCTATTTCCAGGACTCCGATGTTCGTCTGTCTGTCTGGCTGTCGCCAAGCTATATTTCATAAAGTGTGAAAGAAAGACATGAAACTTTGAAACTTTTGACAGAGGATGAATTTCTGTGGCCGCTATTACAAAATTTGTTATAGTATAGTATTTAATATTAAAAAAAGAAAAAAAAAATACAAGGTGGGCATGTTTTTAGCCGTCTTTTTGATACGGTACTCGTGCGCTAATTCGATCCGCACTTGGCCGGTTTTTTCGGCCTATTTAAAATATAATCTTTTTTTACAAGCTTATAGTGTTTATGATTACCTATTTCTTTGCAGGTGATCTCAGCAAGCTTAGGCAATGGCCGCCACATTGAGTTATCTCAAACAGTCCGGATTACAATGAAACATATCATGACTGAAAACGTCACCAATCCCGCTTGCGTCTTTTGGGACTACACGCTACAGTAAGTTCACTTATTAATAACCTGCTGAAACTCGCGGTTCTGCCCGTGTTTTACTGTATTTTTTTCGGCATACAAAGTATTGTAAAGCATTGATACCTATACCAAATATCCGATAAATTTATTCAGCGGTTAGAGTGTGATTGAGTAACAAACATAATAAAAGTAAAAAAGAAATATATAATGGTAAATATTTTCTATTTTCTTTTAGACCAACTTTGTCCTGACAAAATTGAACACAAAGAAAACCGAATGTAGTATACAATTAGAAGTAGAAGTTGTTTAGAAATTTTGTGTGTATTTAGGTATTAACCTACATTTCGCAAATTCTCTTATATTGTATTGATTTGAGGGCAATGAAGAACATGAAGTCTACCGGTCCATATATTTCTTGTAAGCACTGTTGTGGTTCTTTAGGCGTGGTGAAAAACGCAAAAATGGTATTTTAATTTTATAAGAATTTTACTAGAATAAGTACAACTTTCTAACAAATCTCGCATTCCACAGCGGCTGGTCTCCAGAAGGCTGCACAGTGGAGTGGTGGAATGCGACCCACACAGGTTGCGCCTGCTCGCACTTGACCAATTTCGCCATCCTCATGGACGTGCGAGGAGTGCCGTTGAGCCCCCTACACGAGTTGGCCTTGCAGACCCTCACGTATATTGGCTGTGGGATTTCTACTGTGGCGTTAGCGGCGGCCATCATTGTTTTTATGTGCTTTAAGAATGGGAAGGTATGTGTTCTTATTTATATTTAATGTATTTTACTAGCTATTCCCCACGTCTTCGTCCGCGTAGATGTCGTTATCGCGTAAAATCATTATCATCCTTTTGCACAATCGGTTAAAAAATAGCCTATGTACTTCCCTTGGGCTTAAACTATCTCTATACCTAATTTCATCAAAATCGTTTCAGTCGTTTAGGCGTGAAAACGTAACAGACAGATAAAGTTACTTTGGCATTTATAATATCAGTAGGGATTACTAGCTGATCCGAGCGACTTCGTTTAGGTCACATAACTGTGTGTATAAAAATAGAAAGAGAGAGAAACGGAGACAGATACAGAGGTGTATTTATTTAAAAAATAACTCGGTGTTTTTTTTATTGTTGTACTTGATGGCGCGCGCATTTCCACTCGCGTGGAATTTTGTTCCCATCCCCGCTTCCCAAGGAAACTTATTTTCGGGATAAGAAGTCTTTGTTTTATTCCAGACAATAATCTAACCACGGCACCAAATTTCTGCCAGTACAGCCGTTCGAGCGTGAAAGAGTAACAAACACCCACACTTACAAACTTTCACATTTATAATATTACTAAGATGTATAACTAACATACAATATCTTTCCTTTCCAGCAATCTGACCGCGCGCTAATACACAAGAACCTATGTTTCTGCCTCTTGGTGGCCGAGATAGTGTTTCTTGCCGGCATCGACAAGACTTACAACCGGATATTCTGTGGGCTAATCGCTGGAGTGCTGCATTATTTCTTTTTGGCTGCCTTTGCTTGGATGTTCCTTGAAGGTATATGTTCTGTTTCTTATGAATTTAATAGCCCCATTGATATTGCGATTGGCGGCCATCTTGGTGACGTATGCGAATGCGAGCCGTCAGTACCGTTCGCAGCTTCGCAAGGTCAGCCCGCACTCGCGCTTCGTCACGTAGCTGTTATTGTAATAAGGTTCTGTCACAATAATAACTTGCGGGGCTTACACTATAAATACTATTACTTTTTTAATATATTTATCTACAAAAATGTCGCCATCTGTCAGATGGAAAGCTTTGGCGATAAAAATATTAAATAATTTTACGTTTTCTTGATTGCAATCAGTTGAGTAAAACCTGACATGAGTTATGAACAAAAATAGAATAACCAAATTTGGATTTGCGTGCAATCATTCTTATTTTCATCGCAATAACCATGATATAAATAAATAGATAAAATTATACTAATATTGCCCAATTCTCTTTTCCAGGTTTCCACCTATACGCAATGCTAGTAGAAGTATTTGAGCCGGAACATCCTCGCGGCCGTTGGTACTGCACTCTCGCATACCTAGCGCCTGCACTGGTAGTGTTGGTCTCAGCCGCGGTATACCCAGGAGGTTACGGCACTGAGAGGCACTGTTGGCTCACTACCGACCGCTGGTTCATGATGAGCTTCGTTGGACCTGTCGTATTGGTTCTGGTGGTACGTATATCTCATGAATTCTTAACTTAATGAGTAGCTTCTTCACTAAATGACTGACTTCTTCACTAAATGACGGACTTCTTCACTCAATGAGTGGCTTCTTTACTCAATGACAGACTTCTTGCCTCAATAAGTGGCCTCTTGGTGTAGTAAATACTAGAGATATATTCAGGGGGCTATGGCACTGAGAGGCATTGCTGGCTCACTACTGACCCCTGGTTCATGATGAACTTCGTTGGGCCTGTCGTTTTGGTTCTGGTGGTACGTATCTATATAATCAGGCTTAAAGCCTCTTCCAAATTATGCCTTAATACACGATCCTGCGCCTTCCGCTCCCAGATTCACCAAGTGGCGGTACCGTACTTTGGATGGTACGTTAAGTCGTTGGTCTAGGTTTCCACTAATACGGCAGTCTTTATGCCAAGTTGAAGACCTTGAAAATTTTCAAAATCGGGTAGTCACAACATGCTCCTGCCGATTTCAACACGGCAATACGCTCACCGCCTAGGTATTTCAGGTTGGACAAAATATGCTCTGTGCACCCCTTTGAATAAAGCGTGATTATATGTGTATATAATGTTAGCAATATTCTATTTCAGGCCAACTGGATCTGTCTGGTGATGGTAATATACATGATGTGCACTCACTCCACCGTTTCGCTGAAGGCTAAGGACGACGCAAAACTTTATAAAATGAAGTAAGTTTCTCCCTTTTACAAACTTTTATTCAACTTTCTATCATAATAAAAATATTTGTTTTAGTTCAAAGCCGTTTTGTTGAAAAAGAGCTCTTTAACTTAAACCCACCCCTCTTAGATCCCAAACAAGGCGTGAAGTGCCACTTTCATACAGTGGGACATAGTGAAAATTGGAACTTAGAAAGCTCCTGCCAGTCCACGTGTTTGCCTCCTCTTACAACTCTGGGTTCTTTAAGCAGAGTCTGTAGAGCCACAACATTGGGCCGCTAACTCGAGGACCAATGTTACTAGTCTTGAAGACTGTAAGAGTGGCCCCAAATAGAATTTATATTTTTCATCTCGGTCTCAACTCAATTTAACATGAAAATCTGCATCTTTTCCAGGGTATGGCTGAAAAGCTCGATCGTCCTAGCCTTCCTGTTGGGCCTGACGTGGACCTTCGGCCTTCTATACCTGAGCGAGCAGACAGTCGCCATGGCATACGCATTCACGATACTCAACTCGCTCCAAGGGCTGGTTATATTCATCTTTACGTGTCTACAGAATGATAAGGTAATGTTCTTTTTGCATCAGATCTCTGCAATCTTACTAATAATAACAATGTGAAAGTTTGTGGGATGTTTGTTACTTGTTTGTTTCACGCTTTAAAGATCAACGGATCTTGCTAAAATTTGGTACAAGTATAGGCTGTACATAATACACTGCCCGTACACTCTACTATATAATGTACATTTTATCGACAATTGCTTACTACGACCGATATGGGTGCCTACTGATAGAGTACGAAGTAAATTCTGCCAGATGGCAGATGCTATGCATGTCTTAAAACTTCATAGGCGTAAAGTTTTTCCACGAGTACTATAAAAACGATGATGTAGAATATTATGCTTTACCATTAAACCTCAGAAGTTGTTGTTGGTATTCAAAATACCTCATTTATAATACTACCCACTATATTAATTTATGGTGATGTCCACCATATTATGTACCCACCATAATTATATTGATTTATTTATACACGGCAATATCCACACGTTAAGTATAGACTGTTGGGCGTGACGTGAGGTTTTTTAGTCGGTAGGAGTCTGGCATAACATCCATGAGGATTTTCCCTCACGTTAAACAAAAAAAAAAAAAAAAAGGGTATCTAACTGTTAACCGTTAAATATCAGAAGTTGTTATTGGTTCTTCCCACCCTTTGCTTAAGTTGAACTAACAGAAATAATAATAAAGACCTATTCCCTTCGATTCCAGTTCCGAAACGAATGCGCACGTATCGGTCGCCGTCACCCCTGGCTATCCTGTTGTCTCCACTTCACCGGCCAACCTTCTGAAACCCTACAACACAACAATGGACCCACTGCTTCATCTTCCAACCATATGGACACCAGGCAAGGGTCTGTCAAGAGTCGAAGATACCACCAGAGTAACGCTGATGTGGATGATGTAGTCGATCCGAGGGATGTCACGGTGAGTTTTTGATGGTTTTGCTATGGGAGTACCGCAAGGTTCTATTTTGGGACCTTTATTATTTTGAATGAACGATTTTGGTAGTTTTATTGGTGTGCCACAAGGTTTTATTCTGGGGCCATTGTTTTTTGTTTTGAAATCAAATGAGTTGTTTAGTATGAAGAGAGAGTTATATGTTTCATTTATATTTGCAACCGAAATCAAAAGTGATTTAATGCAAATGGGAAATCTGGTGCTTTTAAATTTGGCAATAATTTAAATTTGTGTAATACCTGATGGCTAGCAACTTGAGCAAATCTTATGTTGGGCGCTTATATAAAAAGCATTGCATATTCAAGACCCAAACTCCTTTTTGCTGGGGCGCTTTACACCTTGAATTCTTCAAAATTAAATGCTTATTTATCAATGTTTAAAAATGTTGGTGGTGGTACCTATCATTAAAAATAAGAAACAACAATTTACTCGATATTATCCTTTCTAATACTGGAATTCCGTCTACGATATTTTCATTAATCCCTTACAACAAGTATTTTATTTAATATTTCGAGAAAAATAGCGTAAAATAAAATGAAAAAAATTTCTATAGCAGAGTACAGCCAGCACGTCCGGGCTCGCCGGTGCGTCAGCGTCAACAACAAACAACTTAATCATAAAGACTCTAAACGTTGTTGTAAATAATAACAATCATAATAACAATAACGTAGTCAATAACGCGGCCGTCGCTTCCCTTGCAACCGCTGCCGCAGCTCACAGCTACCACACAAACAGAAACAGGCGTACTTCACAAGAAAACCCAAATTTCGGTCCGTCAACCAATTTTGGACCTAGTCTCAACGCAACAACGGCTAGTTTTGGACATATGCCTGATAGAGAACCCCCGGCCCCAATGACGCAACTGAGAAGCCCCATTAACCCCGGGAGTGGGAGATACCCGCATGGATACCGGCAGAATGGCCAACAAGGTGGGTACGCATACAGAGATAGGATTTATATTTCCAAAATTTGGTAAAATTAAAGAAAAAAAAAGCGCCAAATGACACCACGGCTTTTTGTAACTAATTGGTTAAAGACAGCTCAATTTTATGTTTGTGTTTAACATTTATTTGTGTGATTATTGATTACACTAACCATGATTTTTGTATGTCTTTTTTCGACGGTAAGTTTTTTTTTTTTGTATTTTTAGTTTCTAATTCTGTCTTTAAAGCCTTTTTTAGTCTTTTAACGCTTCACTAACAATAATTTCAAAGTTGTATTAACATTTTTATTTCTTTAGTGGTGTCATGGTTGTACTTACAGCATTTCTAAATGGTATCTGAAATTCTTACAAGTAGTATACCATTTAGTTTGGAAATACGAACATCCTATCTCTAAATGCGTATCACAGAGTTAGTCATTCTATCGTCTATCCTCTTTATATATGTATATTTTATAATATATGTGTAATATATTATTTTATCTTTACTATATAGACCTACAGCTTGCATCCCGAAGGAGGGAGATGGAATATTCGACCGACAGCACCGATATACGTACCAAACGATGACACAAGATCTATGCGCGTACCTACACCTCAGAATATACCACATTCTACCTCGCATACTCAAAGTATTGCATCGATGCATAGCTACCGAAATAATATCGAAGTGCCGAACGATTACCAGAACCTTCGATCGCGGTCGCCATCTTGCTTCTCGAACAAAATGGCCGCTTCGATTGGCGCGAACGACTGGGCTGTCTTGGCGAATGCAAACGTTTGGAAGGTGAGGGGCGGGCTGTACAGAAATGCTTTAGTTTTTCCTGTCGATATGGTTTGTTTTATTTAGTAGATGTTTCTGCAATTTGGTAAGATCTGTATGTAGTTTTTGATATAAACAAAATGGCGGACTTCGATTTCGCATTTATGTGTCTTTAAGTTGGAGTTACGAATGAGAGAAACGTCATTATGGCTGCTGCTGGAGAGCAGCAGCCATCTGTTGTGGGTCTTTCAAGAGCTAAATCATAAAATCAGGACGCCACGTCTCATGACCAGCATTAGCCGCTCGAGTGAAGTTATGGATCCACCTCAAAACAGATTAAAGCATCGATTCAGTACCTAATCGAACAATAAGTACAATCTACTGTCGAAATATGGGCTAATACTATCTTGAATTATGTTTGTATATATTTTTATCGCCTTAATGTTGAGTATTTTTCTTCTAGCAGAGGCAAAATGAAACTGTTACTTTGTATATTTTGTTTTCATATTTGCATCTCCGTGACTATAGGTGGTGGTATACTATAAGAGATCTTACTAAATTTAAGAAATCATTCCTAATTGCATGAAATTTTTGTAGCAGACATTGCATGTGGTCATTCCCAGCCTGCCCATCTCCTTCCATAACACACTAGCACTTAAATAGCTAAGATTCTAGCACTTCATTTTACTTTCTAAGTTTTCTAACACAATTTACCTTTAAATTCTTTATTTGAGTCATCTACTCTAATAAATTATTAGTTAAATAGCAAGGGATAGCAATACTTGTGTTTTGTCTTTTTCTATCTCTCGGTAATGTCATATACTAGAGCAAGACAGATAGTGAAATAGGATTGCACTCTCAGTATTTACATAAGTCAGAGTAAAAATTGGTTTACAATGTTGTACATAGTCATTTATTCTAAGAATTTATTCATTGCACAAAACGAAGTAGTAATACTTATGCTCTGTCTTTTTCTAACTCGGAGGAATGTAGTCTATTAGAGCAAGATAGGTAGCAATATTGCGTTACTCGCTAATTTCCGTGCGACGTAGATGTAGAAATGAATAATGGATAATGATGTATGTTTTCTATTTAACTGGCTCTTATTTCAATAGAGAAGCTTTTAGTTCAATAGAGAAGTTGACCATCATCTCTTTAATTTACAATACGCACGTGTTTCGTAGAATAATAGCGTAGATTATAAACAAATAAATACATTAATTCAATATTTTAGCGCAACTGAATATCAAAATAATAATTCTCTCTCAAATAGTAGGTTAGAGGTTATAACTTGATATCATCGCACAAATCAAATTCATATTTGTTGCAAACAAACATTAAATGAGCTGTCATTAAAGTTTCACTTTTTCATCAAATTCGAAATAGTAATAAAACCAATGTTTTACAGAACACTTCTTCTAAACATCACTCGGGAAATACAGCAACTCAGCAACATCACGATACATTGTCTCGACAGATGGCTCAGCAGAACCACCTCCATAGTCCCTACGAGTGTGACGCACCCTTGGCTCCAGGATCCCCTCGACACGTGATCAAAGATGAAGAAAGCCCTCTCCATCACCCTCAAGGCTATCAAACCACACGGAGCTATAACCACGACTTCAGAAATCCTCACGTCTATATGTCCCAGCATTCTCCAGGAAGTCAAGAAATGATCTTCCGTAAACACTATAAAGATGATAGAAGGAAACATCACCATCACCATGGAAGTCAGAATATTAATCATACGTATTCTGAAATCGCGTCACAGCAAGGAAGGATTTATAGGAGAGGTTCAGACCAAGAGTTTCGAGTGATTCAGGACGATCCAGTTTATGAAGAAATTGAGAGAAACGAAACGCTGATGTCAGATATGTCAGACGATAATTCCGGACCTGATAATTGCAGGCAAAATTCAGGTCATCATGGTTCATCGAGTTCTAAGTTTTTTGGTGACCATCGCCCTTTGATCTCTTACAGCCCGGGCGAGAGGCACCATCATCATGATCAAGAGCATTATGGGAAATATGGGAAGTGGGATACTTTGGACCGCTATGATCAGAGGCATTATGAGAGTGGTAGGCTAATGCATCCATACCACCAGCCTCAGGAGAATAATATGAGGGCTTTAGCAGCAGTACTGAATGGAGAGAATGTTGTTTGTCATTTGGAACCCCATAACTCCTATGACGTATACCAGCCGCAGAGTGGCAACCCTAGGACTGTTTCACAACCCAGTTTTTAATCAGTGCAATTTGAAACTTGTGATTGTGTTGTGTAGGACATTGACTTTGAAATTATGTACAGAGAAAATTAGTGAAAGAATTTTTCTATGGACGTAGACTTAGAGTCTTAGCGACATTTAAGATTTATTTAGAAAAAACTTGCCATAACATGGACATTATAATATTATAGTATAGTGACTTAAATTTAAATCACTTTTTTCACTGTGATCCTATTTAAATATAATGGCTCAAAATCTGTCGCAAACACTTGTAATCATTGCGGACAAGTTGATAGTAATTTTGTATATATAATATGGTTAGCATTTAGTACTAGATTTCCAGCGTGACCTTACCGTTAATATTTGGTTACAACCAATGGCATTCTGTCGCGTTGCATGTTTCTAACTATAGTACGATGTCTGTGATGATTCGGCTCGGTGTTGTGTTCAGATAGACTCGTTTAGATATTTCAAAATATTCCAAATTGTTGTTGAACTTAATGATATTTAAACGCCCAGTGATATTTCAAAAGCATTTTCTTACATTCAGTAAAATTTTAAACAGTTTTCTGACATTCAGTGACATTTTAAACAGTTTTCTAACATTCAGTGTAATTTTAAACAGTTTTTTCACATTCAGTTACATTTTAAACAATTTTCATACATTCAGCGAAATTTTAAACAGTTTTCTAAATTGAGAGACATTTTAAACAGGTTTTTCACATTCAGTGATATTTTAAACAGTTAAATAGTATTCAGTGACATTTTAGATGACAAAGTTCAGTTCAGTTTTTAATGTCAAAAGATTAAGATGACTGAACACAGTACTGCGTCGTTTATATTATTTAAGTTTGCTTTTTGCCATTATTGTATCACTGCCATTTTAACGTGTCTCTGCTTATTATAATACAGTTGGTAGCTTTTTGAATGGTTTCATAAAGATTTCTGTTACTGTTTGCGTCGAAATGAAGTATTGAGAGCTCCTTTTCTTGTTTTTATTATTGACATATGAGTTTATTTCCTTTACATGACATTCAGTGACATTCTTTTTAAACAACTACTTGAAGTTACTGAACAGATTTTTATCAATTGAATGTCAACCAGTGATTTAATGCAAAACAATTTGGACTTTACTGGATGATCGGTAAAATTGCAATACAAGCATCATTTTTACGGATTGATGCCCAATGGTGGCCACAGGCCTCCCAAAAATCACAACAATCTTAGGTCTGGTGCTACCTACATTCTGGACTCCTCGCGATATGTCCTCCTTGCGTGAGGCCATACTACAAATCCTAAATCGCGCAATCAAAATTTTCACTCTGGACAAGATATAATTATACAATAGTCCACAATGTTATTGTTTATTACATTTTAGGTAACTGAATGAAAGTTTTTTTTATAGATACCGGTATACTTTTAAACTTTTTATACGTAATAATTTTTTTATCAAGTTTGATTCAAATCAACACCATCACCATTTGAGCGGTAACCCCGGTAGCATTCTTTTGTTCTTAAGGAGTCTCTCAAATATTTCTACGACAGCTTAATATTTTTTTGATATTTCGAAAAAATCCATCCATTCAAAACCTTTTATAGACTGACACCACTTGATGTTGTGCACTTCTCTGTACATTAGAATTTAGAATAAAACTTGTTTAAAAAGATAAAAAAAAATGATAAAAAATGTAATTTCTACGTAATGTAGATTTTTAAATGCCATGACTATATCTGTTGTTTTAAATGAGTGCCATTTCTTTCTGACTGTTATGAGTGCAAAAACGAATCACATTTTTGAAAATTTCCATATCAAGTGTAAATATTAAAATTTTCAAAAATGTGCACTTTAATTATACACTTCATATCTGGTTGAGATCTCGTATTCGAATTGGACCAAAAATATTTGTGTTATCCGTAAATTTTGATTGTGATTTGGGTGTTTTCTTTGTGTAAATTTTACTTTATTTAAAAAAATACAAATGTGTGGTCCAGATCACACAGCACAAGCGTATACAGAGTGAATTTTTCAAAAGGGATTGGATGGCCAAATCCGAAACTATACGGAATAACGAAAAATGCTCAAAGGACTCACGAGCCTGATTTTGATAAAACTTAAAACCTCATCATTAGATTTTGGAAAAACCAATAATCTTAGCTGAGAATCGAACCCATTTATTTTGAAAAAATAAACACAACCTATATTATTACACAATACGATAGTGTTGCTATTAAGAATCTTATTCTGAGAAAGGAAAAGATCTAAAAGAAAAGATCTCATCTTTAACAAAATGAAAATACTCTTACGTCTAGGGTTATTAGTTTTTCATAAATCTATTGATGAGGTTTTAAATTTCATCAAAATCGGGCTCGTGACGCCTTTCTGCATTTTACGCTATTCTTTATAGTTTCGGATTTGGCCATCCAAGCCCTTTTCAAAAACTCACCTGTTTATTAGCTTAAATTGGACTAGGTGGTTTTGTGAAAGTGATCCACAGATTATTTATCGATATAAATTCTGACTGCTTCGGTGGCGCAGTCGGTAGCGTAACCGCCTGCCGCGCTTGAGGTCCTGGTCTCGATTCCCGGGTCGGTCCAAATATTTGAGTGTTCTACAAATGTTTGTTTCGGAGTTCGGGTGTTTTGTATGTATGTATATAGAAATATATAAGTATGTCTATCAGTCGTCTAGATCCCGCAGCATTGGACTTGGTGGTTTTGTGAAAGTGGTCCACAAATTTATTTACAATGTAAATTCCTTGTAGAGACGATGTAGAGAGTGTATCATTCTAAAAGGCAATAATAAGCTATTATAACGTCAAAAAGAAATGGCGGCTGTATTAAGGAATTGTTTGTTCATAGAATTGATTAAAGTACAATAACAACACTGTTTTTCATGTATATTTTGAATGTAAAGCAATATATATTAGACTGAAGTATTTAATAAATTTTCGACCCTTTTTACTGATAATACAATTAATTTATAAAAGTTTATACTAGTTGGCGAAAATTTATAAAATACTTTTTAACGGGAAACAAAGATGATATGGAAAAATCTTTTCTGGGAAACGATTATTTTTTCTAATTGGGTATACTAGTCCGTCACTTTCCCAAACGTCTGATTATTATTATTATTAGTAAATGTACATTGTCATGTATTTCTGTTACATATTATATGTATATTTTTTTTGTTTTGTAATGTATTTTAAAAAGTTAACGTCATTAATGTAAAGTAGAAAAAGACAACATGTAAATAATTTAAAATTTATAAAAATAAAGAGGGCCGTTCTGAGAGGACGGCGCAATATGACATTTGTTTTTTTATTACATTCCTAGCGGATGCTCGCGGCTTTGCCAGCGTGAAATTTGGTACCCGTTCCCGTTGGCCGTGGGAACATGTTCCCGGGATAAAGTAGCCTATATGTTATTCCAGATTATAATCTATCCCTGTACCAAATTCCAGCCCAATCCGTCCAACCGTTAGAGCGTGATTGAGTAACAAACATACAGATATCTTCACTAACTTTCACATCTTACTAAATATTATAAACTAGCTGATGCCCGCAGCTTCGCCCGCGTGAAATTTGTTCCTTTTCCCGCTGCCCGTGGGAAATTATTCCCGGGAAAAAAGTAGCCCATGTGTTATTCCAGACTATAATGTACCGCTGAACCAAATTTCAGCCCGATCCATTCAGCTGTTCGAACGTGAAAGAGTAACAAACATCACACTCACAAACTTTCGCATTTATAATATTAACTAGCTGATGCCCGCGGCTCCGCCCGCGTGGAATGTTATTCCCGGTCACTTAGGGGTATGAAAAATAGACGTTGGCCGATTCTCAGACCTACTCAATATGCTCACAAACTTTCATGAGAATCGGTCAAGCAACAACATTGTGACACGAGAATTTTATATCATCATTACATAGTATAAAACAAAGTCGCTTTTTCTGTCCCTATGTCCCTTTGTATGCTTAAATCTTTAAAACTACGCAACGGATTTTAATGCGGTTTTTTTTAATAGATAGAGTGATTCAAGAGGAAGGTTTATATGTACATATAATAACATCCATTAAATAGTGGAGTAATACTGTATACCCGTGCGAAGCCGGAGCGGGCCGCTAGTATAAGATAAGATGCGAAAGTTTGTTTAAGGTAAAGACACTTGTCGTGGTTACCTTAATGTAAACTTTGGTCGTGTCGGAAGCCCTGGGGTTATTTTTCCGAGCCCGTCCCGGACCTCCCGGTCCTTCCGCCCGTGTTGACCGCCAATCTGTAATACCTCGTTTAAACCTTCCTGCGAATCGAGAGGACGTGATAGTTAGAGAGCTGAACGTCACTTCTGTAATATCCGGCCTAAGACTTTTGGCTCGTTGGTGGTTTTTGTAGTCAGTGGATCTGGGCCATAAGGCGGCACTGCGCTCGCCCACAAGCAATCCACTAACCGTGCTTGGTGCGTTTATGAATGACTTTTGTAAAGTTGAATGTTGTGGATCTACCCTCTTGATGACTCATTTAATTTAAACATTAGTAGGTACTACCACAAATTAGAGATAGTACAGACGGATAACTCATGTATGTACTTTTTTTTTCACACCTACCCTCTGCTACAAACTAGGCATGTGTAAGTAACGTAAGTAATGCATTACTTGCCATGTGACTCGCTCGAGTACCATGACAGTGTACGTTACTCGACGAAATGTATCATGACAAAATATAGTACAATCAGGACAAACGTGCCGTCTGCGGTGTTGAATGTCGATGTTTACTTCGCGCGCTTTCCATGCAATCGTCACTCGTCACACGTTGCAGTTCCGCACGTGTGTGAGCGAAAAAGCGTCATTTGTTTAGTACTAGCCGCCACGCGTTACTCGACTCGGGCGGCACGGCCGGCAGGCGACAAGTTTATTTTAACTTTACGTTGACGCAATAAGGTCTATTTTTTCTCAATGCTGCTTCGTTCGTATTCATTACGTTACGTACCTACCTGTTTGACTCTGTGATACTTTGCAGTTTGTTTAGTTAGCGTTTAATAATGAAGAACCGCGCATTCTCGTTACGGAAGATAATTTAGGTTAATTCATAATAATTCAATTTCTTATCTGATTTCTACAACAAAACAAGATTACTTTCAGTAGGTAGGTACATAAAGTATGAAGGAAGATCAACTGTTTTTACATACCTATATAACGTATTTTTTTACTTCATTAACTTGCACACATTCACACCAAACTAAAACTAATACTAACAATTTTCAATTAAGTTTATTAGATCTATTATATATAATATCTATTCGAACACTATTAAATTTATTTTACTGCATACAGTTACACATAAACCACATTATACGTTACTTTATTTACACCTTAACGTGCGTGCGTACTTGCATTCGCATTAGCCAAGTCACGTTCAGTTAGGACAACGTACGACACTTCGTCCTGTGACTATAATGCGATGCGAACGAATGCTGGATTTGGCGCGCACGCAGCGCGCGATTAATATTTTATAACTTTGTGCCGCCGCATGAGATTGTCATGATAAAAGTCATAGTACAAAGTAATGTGACGCGGTACGAAATGTAATACCATATGACATTACTTTTTAGTGTAACGTTTTGCGCATGTCTACTACACACACTCGCGCACAAATCAGTACCTCTCGAAAATTTGGTTAAGACCGCCTGACCGCGTGATCGTGTCTGTGAATGAGTGGTCTATGTGTGCGTAGCCTCTGTGAGTAAGTTGTCTATGTGTGCGTAGCCTCAGTAGGTTTCCATCTGTACTATCTCTAATTTGTGGTACTACTTACTATGTTAGAACTCGAAGACAGATAATCTCTACGTTATAACTGGATACAAGGTCCCTTTGCTGTTTATCTCTAAATGGCGCTGGGTAGCACCGACTTTTAGGCCTCAAACTGGATGTCGATTGCGGCTGCGACGAAAGCGCGACGCCAGAGTACAAGAGAGAAGGTAACTTCAGAAGAGCGATAATAAACGCACCAAGCACGGTTAGTGGATTGCTTGTGGGCGAGCGCAGTGCCGCCATATGGCCCATATCCACTGACTACTAAAACCACCAACGAGCAAAAGTCTTAGGCCGGGTGCGCATTACAGTGCGACGTTCATCTCTCCACCTATCACGTCCTAAAATGTTCAAGAGATAAATTGAATTGAATTGTCAATAAACACCGCTCAGGGACGCGAGTGAGCGTGAGTGGGGCATGTTCCCGTTGTGTCACACCATTTTGTGTAACACTGTTACTCAATGCCACATTTTTTTTTCACTTTGAGTAACAGTGTTACTCAACAAAACACTTGTGTTCCCGTTAAGTAACACATTCTAGTGTAAAATCATTATTTATATACATTTTGACTTAATACAACAATTAAAAAAATAACTAATAATAAGGTTAACGCCTTAGCCTTTTAACCTAACCTATCCAAGTCGAGGTTTTAACCATAATAAGTGAATGGTTAACACCCCGATTCAGAGTACCTCGACTTGGATAGTTTAGGTTAGAAGGCTTAGCCTTCGTGGTTATTTTTTTATAACCATTCAACACCAACATTTATTGAACTTTTTAGTTCTAATGGAATTTATCATGATGGGGATTAGTGAACTTTTTAGATCACTAATCCCCATTATATGATTTTTTTGCGTTCACACAGGAACACAGCGTTCTGTTGAGTAACACTGTTACTCAAAGGGAAAAAAAATGTGGCATTGAGTAACAGTGTTACTAATCGGTAATTTTTTTACCAATGGGTAACAGTGTTACACAAAATGGTGTGACACAACGGGAACAAAGGGTGAGTGGCATGCGTTTGAGACGTGCGTCTGTGTAGAACAAATTAAAGATAGTACAGATAGAAATGTCATGTATCTATGTATTTTTTTTCACACCTACCCTCTGCTACACACACATGCGCACAAATCGCCGAAGTTGAAAAATAAAGTAGATACCAATGATATAAAAACTATAGATGCGTTATAGACTCTTGAAAATGGCAACACGTAAAGTAGGTAATTACCTGAAAATCTGTGACGCAGCTGTAGGGTTAGTGAAAGTTCTATTAGCACTGTTTTAAATTCACTTAGTAAAGAAAACTCGAAAAAAAACATGCCTTCATGTATCTTCAGATGATATACAAGCTACACAGCAACTGTTCAATATAAAAACGTGTCATTTCATGCTTAAGTACAATAGAAATAATAATATTATTTCATTTTCTCGGATCTATAAAATGGCGGCAAGCATAATGAACGTACAAGAAAAATGTACTCTATAGTCTGTGGTTTGGCGCCCGCGACCCGTAAGGGGATGTCGGGGAGATTTTGTACTAATGTTTTATTTTGCTATTTGAATATTTTTTATTTATTTAGATAATTATATTTCTTTAAAATAATAATGAAACATAATAATAATATATTAAGGTTATTAAAAATGATTTAAATATTTGGATTACTTACTAGGTACTAAATTATTAAGTACTTATTAAATAAATGTTTCTGTATGATATTGTTATATTTTTATTTTATGACTTAAATTACGTTAATATAAATTACTAATCCGATAAACTACATTAACATTTTATAAATTTAAATATTACGTAGGTACTTTACCCGTAAATACATTAATCATAATTATGTCTGAGTAAGTGTAATTAAAGTTTCCCTTTTTCCCCACATTCCTCTGATATTGACTTCATGCATGCTACCACAGATAATTTATAGAATGCTTTTTTCAAATTTATAAAAGTTTAGCTGTTTTTGAAAGCCGCAATGTTCGTGTATAACGTGTCTATATATGATACGTCTTTGGTAGATACATATTGGTTAGTTGCGCCGATATTAAGATTTGTATTTTCCCTGGACACGCGCTTCCCATACCAATCTCCTTTCCGCACTGCCTTTGAAGTGAGATGTGAGATAGCAATGGATTGCACCCGCCAAATTTTTGAAGTGACATTGACAGTGACAATGACATTGTCAAATCGAACTGAACGTTTGAAGTTGGTATTAGGATTTCGGCGGGAAACTTTCAGACAAGCGTTAATTGTGTTTTAATAATTTTTCAAAACTAGTGTAATTTTGAGTGTTTATGTGTAATTTATGGTGGATTATTAAACATAAAGGTTTGACAACGTGCAAAAGTGTTGGAAAGTGATAATGCGCAGTGAAACGCGAGTTTTTTTAGGTTTGTCGACGAATTCCACAGCAAGCCCTAGTAAGGTACCACCGCCTTACTAGAGTAGAACTTAGTCCAAACTTGGACAAACATGAATACGCTGCTCATAAGAAGAATCATAACATAAAAATGATTTATATTTTCACAATGAAATTTACTTGACTTTGGCATACTCTCAAACCGAGAAAGTCCAAGAACCAGAAAAAAAAAGTTGGTATTAGCTAGCCATCACGGCGACGGACGTGGTTTTAGAAATTGAAGTGGTGGACTGTTGTACCTTAGTAATTTGTGGACGTTAGCTTTATGTCTGTGTGTGTACCTATCTTCCAACAAATGCCTACTCACAGTTTTTTTAGAACAACAGAGATTATGGCGCTTGCAAAAGTGCAGAAATATCTTAATCTAGACGAAAAAAAGAAATTATATTGCAACTTGTCCCGACCCATCTTCCTAAAACAATTTTAAAAGCCGTCGCAGCAGCGGAAGCGTTTGAAAATAAGAAAAAAGTGTGTGCGTGTAACCTTTACGCGCGATTGAAGTAAAACTTCTTTGCCATTTACGGCATCAAATGTTATATTAATATCATTCATTCAAAATTCAAATAGACAAGCGTTAGATACTTCCGTCAGAAAAAAAATCCGAGTTACCCCTTGTCGCGCCTAAAGAAGTTTTACTTCAAAAATAAGTATAAGACTCATCCTATCGTTTTCTTCCAGATGGTGTCGAAACCCTTTTTTTTTTTTTTTTTTTTTTTTTTTTTTTTTTTTTTTAACGTGAGGGAAAATCCTCGTAGGATGCTATGCCGGACTCTTACCGACTAAAAAACCTCACGTAACGCCTAACAGCCTATGGTTGAGAGCCCCGGGTAAGCCCTCAGGAAGGATGTCCCGTGACTCCCAACAGACCTACGGCCGCCACTGCGGCCTCGCCCAGGGGGTGGTTCGGGTGCAATCCCGCGTCTATGGGGGGGTTTCGGGTGTGATCCCGCTTCTAAGGGGGGGCGTGTGTGAGTTGCTCACGTCACGCTGCCGTCATGGGCCTGCTTCTGTAAGGACGGTGAGCGGCCTTCTCACCGTCCTCAGACCCCCGGTCATGGAGGCCGATAGTCCTCGGCGAAGACACGTCGGCGGCGCCCAAGGCGCCGACTGCGGAACTCGGGTGGGAGAGTTCTCTCCCGCACCCGACCCGCCGCCTCCTTTGCGAGCATGACCTGCTCGCAGAAAGAGGCGGCGCAGTCCCACTTACTCCCGCTGGAGAGCATGGCTCGCACCATGGCCTCGAGCGAGAGAGTGTCCACGCCCAGACCCACTACGAGGACCTGGCGCTGTTGTGCCCACGCCGTGCACTCCACCAGAGTGTGGAGCGCTGTGTCATCGCTGCGGTCCTCGCAGTGCTGACACTCGGCCGTGGTTTCCCGGTGTTTTCGCCACAGATACCTACCGAAGCTACCGTGCCCGGCAAGTATCTGTGTCAACCGGTAGGAGAGAGCACCGTGTCTTCTCTCCAGCCACTCGTCCATGACCGGTCTGACGGCCGCGATTGTGGCGAATCCCCCCTTTGGTTGCTCAAGTCGCACCTTCCATGTCTCCACGGTTTCCTGGTGGAGCAGGGTCCGCTGGGCCTCGATTTCTCGAGACGCAGGCCTTTGGCCCCGCTCCAGCGCCTCCTGGTGTCGAAACCCTAGTAGACCATGGGGTCGCGGGTATACCTACTACGCCAAATCGAATGCCAAATAATCGAACGTTCAAAATATCGAACGTTCAAAATATCGAAGATTACAATATCAATGTTCGATATATTAATCGTTCGATAATATTTTGAACGTTCGAGTATTTGGATGTTCGATTATTTGGCATTCGATTTGGCGTAGTATACCCGGGGTCGCAATGCGCATAGATTTTTTAAGATTTGGAAAAAGCGTCTAGTTGAGTCAAGTCAACTGGTGACCTAAGGGTTGGCAGTATTCTCTATTCTTGGCTAGCCTTTTGGACACAATGCCACGGTGGCCTTAGGTATTTAGGTTAGTTATAGTATTAATGTAATAATTATGTTTCACAAGAACATAAATCACGTTTTCTTTTAAAAAAAATCTCTCATCCGGCAGAGAAACGGCTGTCGGAGGTATGTTACAGAATCGAAAAGTTCGCAGGCTCGTACTAGATGCGGAAGGCGCAGGACCGTGAGTTGTGGCGTAAATTAGGAGAGGTCTACGTCCAGCAGTGAACAGCTATAGGCAGAATTGATTGATTGATTGACACTTAACAACAATACCTACCTACATTGTAATATGTATTATGATAAAACCAATTTAACTGAGCTAAACAGTGCATAGAAGCGCTCGTCGCCCCGCGGACTCAGTGTTCTGTAAACGATCACTGCAGTAAGCAACTTTCACTATGGCCGGTCCATGGATGGGTGACCATCCATGTGATCACTTTGACATTTATTTAAACGTTTCCGTGCTTCGGACGGCATGTTAAGCCGTCCCGGTTGCCAGTAAAATGGCAGTCGTTAAGTCAAGTTGAAGGCCTTTTTAGGCGGCTTGAAAATTTTCAACACGGCAATTCCCGGTTGCCAGTAAAATGGCAGTCGTTAAGTCAAGTTGAAGGCCTTTTTAGGCGGCTTGAAAATTTTCAACACGGCAATACGGCTCACTACCTATTACGTGGGACAAATTCTAAAAAGGTGAAATGTGGGCATATAATATGCCTCTGCCTACCCCTTCGGGGATAAAGGCGTGACCATATGTATGTCTATAAATAATGCATGATGACGATAATAAAGACGCCGACAAGAGAAAATAAAACCAAAGTAGCTTTCATACACATATATTTCTTATAAAAAAATTACCCACAAAATAATACAAGTTGCAAAGAATTGAAAATTTATTTAATAAAACTTATTATCGTATGAAATGTTAGTTTTCGACAATAATATGGTTATTTTCCATAGATTCTAAACACAAAATAAACTTAAAACTAAAATGCTTGTCAAGAGCATTTATTATTTTTTACTTCCACTTTGTTATAATATCCAAAACGTTTTTGGGAGATCCTTATAAAGGCATTTCGAAGAGTAATTGCCTTAAAATGAGATCTATTTTTTGAAAATTACTACACCCGTTAAAATTTTTCTAAAACAAACTTACATTACAAAAACATTGATCAAAAAAACTTGATCACGCCGAAATACTTCGTGATATTAGGGGTAGGTACCGTTACAATATTATTTTTAATGTTTATAAATAAAGCAACTATCGTTTAAGCACCACCGCTGAAATCTTAAAAGAAACAATTTTTTTCTTATAAAAATATAATTTTGAACGAGATCCAAAAAATATCAAAGAGAAATAAGTATTTCATTCCATCAAATTACATATGGCTACCTACTTACAAATAAATTTTGATAATGATATAATGTTATGACTATGGTGAAGATGAACGATTCATAATGAGAGGAAGGCACTTTCGAATATGTCAAAAAATTAAGTTTAAGTATGTCAAAAAAAGTCGATGAACATACTCCAAATAAAAATACCTATTATACAATTTTTTCATGCATTGTTCATAAGAATAAAATACTATGAGAACATAGGCTAAAAATATTCTACCAAAAATCATTATCACAAATTCGAAGAATTTATATTATTAATAAATGTAAAAGAAATGCGATACTGAACTCTACAGTCTAAATTAAGACTTATTTCAAATGCAATAAATGCCGTTTTGTATAAATATTAACAAAAATGAAGATTATTTTTATCATTTGAACTTTTATATACTTTTTATCAATAGCAATTAAAAAGTCAATGGGGTCACCATAGCGGGGACAGTAATTTGATTAAAAAAATTAATTGAAGCTGATATGTTTGATTTTGATAGAAGCTCGTTAAGAAATAATGATAAGAATACGACTTCTTATTATGATTAGTTCTCTAAAATTGATATTACTTTGAGGCAGGTCGAAAACACCGCTGGTGATTACAGAAATACTGTGATAATTCAATTCTGTGATAAATACCTACCTTGATGTTATAAAACATAATTATTAGGTCCATATGAGTGTAGATTTTGTAAAAAGCATTTATTTAAAACAGAAATACATTTTATTATGACAAATGATATAATTTAGGTAAGCTGCAGTGAATATCTACATAAGAAGTTTCTAGCAAGGTGGCTATTGAAAACTGAGAATTAAAAGTATTTCTAGCCCCGTAAGAACCTGACATTATAAATTGAGTACTTTATAAACTAGATGTTGGCACAAACGTAAAATAAAAAATGTACATATTTCACACTCACGACACACTACACAAAAAGGTTTGCAGTCTTCAGCCGAATATCACATACCTAGAGAATCCACACTCAGGGCTCCAAGATCCAAGATTAATTGATTACATTGATTGGTGAATGGAAAAGCATTGAACGAAAAGGACCGCATAACTCACAGATAAATGAAAAAAATAATTGAGTGCAGTAAAATTTTGTAATCTATGACGATTACAAAAATAAAGGTTTTTGAGTATTTTTTCAATAAAATGCATATTAATTGAGAATTGTCAAGTCAAATTTATCAATTAAAATCTGTTATTGATAAAAATGACTTGAATGTGGTTTTAAACAAGCGCGGAGTGTTAATTAATCAAATGAAAATCGTTTCAAGTAAAATGTACCTATGTTTGAAAACCGTTCCATGATTTCTGAGTGAATTTTCTTACCTTGATTTGTAATGATTTAAATTATTTGAAATCTACTAGTCTAAAGAGGTTTCATGATTTATATCCTATCAGCACAGGATAAAAAAGTACGATAGATTTCATACCAGAAGTTTAGATTGAAAATGAACACTTGGAGCCCAAAACTATTCTAAAGCGACAGTTGCTATGAACAGCCACAGGTTTCAACCACCATACCAGGGATAGACCCATATATGATATTGAAGTCGTGATCAAAGTAAAGCATAGTTATGCTACTCATCCTCCGAGGGGCACAGCAAGGACCCCCACTTCTTTGAGGAGAAGCGAGATGTACTATGTGTGTATGGGGATATTTTTGAAGAAAACTATATGGACATTCCCCGCTGCAATAATTTGCATCGTAGGTTTTTGGAGCTATAATCCAGTCCCAGCCGAATTCCTCGAAATTAACTTCGAGCGGATATCGGCAACAACGTGATTCGTTGGAGGTTTCTGTGCAGTCCAATCCAATGGTACGCCTCGTGCGCCTATGCGTACTGTCCTTTAGACTTACATCTAAGTATGGCATCTGAAAAAGGGAGTATTATTTAGTACCCATTAAGTTACGAAATTTATGAAAGATCTAGGGTCGGCAAGCACTCGAACTCCGAGGAATATCCGATCTCAGCCTTAGCCAAAGTCTGTTGGGAATCCTGGAACGTCCTTTTCCTGCACATTAATTAAATTCGGGACGTGGAAGAAAACTTTCCAAACCCCCATATTGTCTTCCATAGTCATATATAATTAGTCACCACAGTGAATTCCATTTGGTTGTAATATATAACTTTTTCGACAGTTTTCGACATGATTCACAATTTAATGTAATTAGTTATTGAGTAACGGGCCTACAAAAAAAACCTTATACAGGTTGCGCAGTTTGGATAATAAAAATAACGCTCTATGACGTCACCACAACTTGCCACCGTTTCCACCCCAATCAAGTCAGGGAAGCTTTTTGCACTCAACGTATATTTGAACCCCTATCATTAGGGTAGGTTACGTTTCAAAGTACCTACATAAATGTTTATGTATAAGGATAATTTAGGCAAGGGATCATATTTCCATGTTTGTGTGAGAAAAATAGGTAGCTAAAAATTGATACTTACCAAACCACTATTTGATTCAGAGCTCGGATGTGGCACAACCAAACTCATTCTATTCATCGATTCTTGTACTCTCACTGCTATTGCTAAATGCTCTCCTCGCGGCAGTCTGCAAAACTCCGCAACCAATCTTGTAACATTAATTTTCAACCATTTCCCTACCCTCAAATCTCTTCTACTCAATTTGACTGTATTGTTTGAATAAAATACTAAGGCTTTGCCTGTGTGATTGTTTCTGGTTACTCTCCCTATATTCGTCGTGATTACGAAGTGTTCATCAGGATTGACGGTAGTGTTTCTTGACTCCAACTCCTGAAGGTGAAAATTTAGGACCGCTTCATCTAGTTCATTCTGCAACACCTTGTTGGTGATTTTGAACCTGATTACCTTGAGACCTTTGAAGTGATGCCGCCCCGTTTCTGTTGATTAGAAAAAAAGGTAGGTAGTACAAAATTTTGTTGATAAAAATTTATAGAAACAACTAAGATCGTGCCCATAACGTAGATAGAATTATTGCTTTCACCTATCTAATATCGAGATTGATTAAATGTGTTTTATTTCGTGTGCAATTTTACGCAGACGCATCTCAACTAAAGTACCTTAACATCAATGTTGTAGAAGGTTTTCTTTATACTATGCTTTTTAGCTAACGATTTTAACGCCGATTTTTACCTGTTTCCATTACACTTTCCGTTTTAATAAACTTTACGTAATAAAATACTTTTTCATTTGCAACCAGTACCTAGTTGGGAACAATTTAAGTAATGCCTTTTGAATTATATTATTTAAATGCCAGTAGTAGCCTATTATACTATTATTTGTTAAGTATTTGAAAGATTAGTATAATGCCTTAATATTTATAAATATCTTTAAACCCACTTACTATCACCACACATAATAATGGCCATTTTACGGAATATAGCAGACAAAGCCGCCACTTTGCAAGTTATACCCATAAACCGCCAAACTTATACATACATCACCAATTCACACTATAGATATTTAATAAATAAAAATTAAGTAACATTATACTAACAAATTTTAAAATTAAACGTGAACAATTTGATGAAATATTAGAATTATTTGATTAAATTATGGCCATATTCATAACAAATTTCAAAATGTTTTTATTCAAGTATATCGAATCAGTAATTAATAAAACTAATTTTAGATATTAATAGAACCACTGGAAAGTTATAATCTTCAAAACATCTTTCAGCAGCCGTATCTGAAAAGAAAGAAACATGACGTTAGAAATTTTGTATTAAAAAAGATATCACAACTAGGGATTGCAATCCGGTGTCATTTTGAATCCGGCCGGATCCGTACCGGATTTCTCAAATCCGGCCGGGTCCGACCGGATCCGGCCAGATTGAGTTAAGAGGGTTTATCACCCAGCGCGGACAAAATTGAAAAAGTATCAAGTGGCGTTGAGCACACTCAAAGTATTCGAAGATTACGATAATACCTGACTGGGAACGCGGGAAATAAAGTGATACCTCCTCCCCTTGGAAGGCCTCGGCCGGTACTAATTTATCGCGGCCTGTGCATCGAGTTTGAGGACTCTTTTTATTACGTTATTATAGATATGTTTAAAGAGGTTTCTAGAATATTACTGATGTAGGTATTCAATTGGTGATATCATGATCAGTCTGTAAATGTAAAAAGATCACCATTTTGTAAACTAGAAGTGTACCAAAAATCGTGATGAAGTTCATCAAAGTACGACGTTTTTTGGAAACTTATTTTGTCATGTTTTGGTGATAAGAAATATATTTCGGTATAATTTTCTTAGGCGGATTTAAAGAAGACAATACGAAGATACTTATAGCAGCTTTTATTTCTGTGTACATCAATTAATTTTATACCACCCGATTGGCAAAGATGCCTTGTTTCGTGAATTTCTTCAAACGAGGTGTGTAAACACTGTTTTTATTAAAAACCTAGTTATGCCACGTTTATTTTGATTAGAACAATTTTTAGTCAAGGAAATATATTACTCTTACACATTAATGATACTTACTAAACATTGGTAGTTTCTTCAGAAACAAACGTTTCAAACGCGTGAAATCATGTATTTGGGTGTTAACCCTCTTAACAAGTATAACTTGCATTTTTTTTATTCCAACATGTACTGTTAATGAAGTGTAAAATAAAAAACGATACCGCTTATACGGATTCAATCCCTACTAATACCTATTATAAATACGAAAGTAACTCTGTCTGTCTATCTGAAACGCTTTCACGCCCAAATGGCTGAAGCGATTGAAATGAAGTTTGGTATAGGGATAGTTCGAGGTCCTGGGAAGGACATAGGCATTTTATGGAGACTGAAACGACCCTCTCTCCGCCCGCCCCCGTCCTAGATGTTGGAACTTTTAGTATGTTTTCTCATCGTAACCTGTAAGTTACAAACTGAAGGGGACTCAAACGACTTGCGCGGTCTTTACATTTGTACCATCCTTAGCGACACGGCACGGTTATTTTGTCAAAATATGCAAACACCGGATCCGGACGCCGCCGGATCCGGCAGTGTATTGGTGCCGGATCCGGAGAACGAAAAATGATGCCGGATCCGCCGGATTACCGGATCCGGTTTTCCGGATTGCAATCCCTAATCACAACGCTCACTGGTAAGAATGTAGCAATACACGAAGCAAACATTTTACAGTACAAAATTTAATTTCAAAAAGGATCATAGCTTTAAAGATTTTCGTTTTTTTTTTACATATCTAAGTACGTGTGGACAGGATAACATGAGTTCGCTGAATTTTTAACACATCGGTTAAAGGTTCTCGCCAAGATTTTTAAGGCCCAGCAATATCTTATCTGCTGAAAATAGAGAGGCCCTGGCGTTTTTATAAGTGTGGTAAAAAATCCCTCATGGATGTATGTGGTATGTCTTTGGAAGAATGCCCCAGGATTCCCGACTTTACCACCGCGGCCTCACCTAGGGGTTTGAGTACTGTCACCTGCGTCTGTGGGGGCATTTGGTTGTTATGCCGCGTCTTGAGACATGAGGCGTGCATTGAAACGCCGCCATCTTGTTCCTTTTTTTTGTCGCCCTTAGGAGTTTAGGAACTCAAAATCCTAATCATCTCTGGTCTTAGTTTAAGCAGGTAGGTATTTTTGGAAGTAACTAAGAAACTCGCAGATACAAAAAGGCATAATAAATATGCATTTAAATGAATTTGTTCTAATTGCATTACCTATTTTACTATATAGCTCTAAAATTCTTTAGAATGTTCAAATTTCATTAATGAAATAAACTTTCGAATTTTAAACATTGTTTCTGTATTTCTTAAGTTAATCCGTTGCAAAAAAATATTGACCGTAGGTAAATCGAGGACATGCACGAGGAAAAGGTTTTCAATATTCATTCAGATGTATGAATTCCTCAGAATAAAGGAAAATGTAGTTTGTTTGGTTTACCATATGCCTTTGTATACATAATATACACGTAGGTATTAGTATCTAGATACGACCTGACCTACACGCTGAACTTGACGTGGATGATATCTTTCGTTAGTAATCAAGGTTGACCAGCGCCAAAATTATTCGCAAATTTGATCACGTTTCGTGGAACAGATGTTTCTTATAAAATAACTAGCTCACTCTGATCTTCCTGGTTCATTTTGAGTAATAAGTAGTAGATATTATCACTTAATTTTATTATTTCACTATTAATGGAATAGTATAAAAAATAATCTTTGAAAAAAATATGTTCAATAATTTCGTACTTGTCTCACTTACATTACATGAATTTAATTTACTTAATAAAATATGTTACCTAGTACACTTAGGGATTATTTTCAATTAAACTATAAATATATATCGATTTTACCTTTAATTTTTTTTTTAAAGTCGTACCTACCGCACTGCAACACTTGATAAAAAATATTTGAAATTAACTTTTGAGTAAAATACCATAACTATACCACTTTTTATAACTATCAAAAATTGCATTTGTTGCAATTAATTAATCAAATTTTAAAATTTGATGATCACGCCGCTGTACATTTTTTACACATTTAATTTCAAAATTTGAATCACACTAAAATTAATCACTTATGTAGAGTTACCAATTTATGTCGCTTGGTACCTGGTGAGAGCCGCGGCCGCATCGCCTCACACTAAGCACTCAGTTAAGAGTTCGCGAACTGAACAGGTGCGAAAGAAAGATCTAAAAATAAAGAGTTCGTTCATCTAGATAAGAAGGCCAGCTCCTCCCACCTATGGATAGCATCATCGCAATGTTTTAAAGATAATAATTTACCAACTATTCGACACACGCTGTGAAAAATGGCTGGAGATTTTGACAGCTTGTATATAAATCTGTCATCGGCTGTTTACAATTAAGTTTTTTCCATTTGTTGATACATCGCAGATGGTTTACATCTTGGAAGTATCAGAATATTCTACACAGGCGCCTAGAAGGGGATATAGATTTTTGGATTTCGTATTAAAATAGATGACGGTTTTTTCTTTTTTTTTGACGTAAGGGAAAATGCTCATGGATGCTATGGACTCTTACCTACTAAAAAACCTCACGTAACGCCCAACAGCCTGTATTTGGGAGCCCCGGGTAACCCCTCGGAAGGATGTCCCAGGACTCAAATAGATGATGCTATTATACTTTACTGAAATCATTTTTAATTATTGAAAAGGTAAGGCACGTAGGTGACTTTTTTTGTAATCTTTAAGACTAGCTGACCCTCGCCACTTCGTTTACGTCACATAAGGTGTATGAACGGAGAAACAGTTTATCAGAAGTTTCTTACGCTGGAAGCAGTAGGTAGCTGCATGTTTCCAATTTAGTCGTAGAAAATCAGATTTTTGATTATCCGATTACAATAGATATTATTTTATTTCTTGAATATCTATACATATAAAAAAATTATAAAAAAGTGAAAATTGTTCATTGGAATAATGTAAAAAAAAATACTCGCTGGGTGTTCAACGTAAGATACCGAAGTCGAAAATATAGTTAGAATATTTTTTTGTCTATTTGTCCTCCCGGTCAAAGGTCCGAAGGATCTTGAGAAGTACTGAATAGATTTGATTCAAATTTTGCACAAATATTAACTAGGGGTAGGGTCTTCAAATAGGCTATACATTATCACGCTACTTATCCTAGGGGCTAAGCAGAGAGCAATCAAATTGGCATTATAAAATAAATTTCACCTGTACGAAGTCGCGGGCAACAGTTGGTTGATGTTATACAAGTAAAGATGCAAGGTATTTTGAAAACTAAAATTTAGAACTAAAGAGTCAATTTTGATAACATACCTACTCTAAGCAACATTATCCTGAAGTCAGCAGTCGGCAGCGCGAGGGTGACGCCTCTGGTGTTGTAAACGTTCATAGGCTGCGGTGACCACCAGTCCTTCTGGTGGGCCGCATGCTTGTGTGCCACCTTAGTGGTATAAAAAAACTCGAAATATTTTGAAAACTAAAGTTTAGAACTATCAAGTAGGTAAATTTTGAAAAAATACCATCTCTAAGCAACATTATTCTGAACTCGAAATATTTCACGTCAATAAAAATGAAAGTGCTGAATAAAAAAGTAAAATCTGAATCGGGCTCCGGTAATATTGCGGGCGGAAATCTATTTTAATTTAGCGAAATTAAGATAAAGCTTATTTTATTTACGAATTCAAATTTATCAATTACAATTAGATATATTGTGTATAAAATTTTATTTATATTTGTATATTATTATCAATCTTACTAGTAATATATAAAAGATAAAACAATTTAAGTGAAATTTGAAAATCAACATTATTTAGCATTATGATCCCTGACTCGAAATATTTAAAGTTCCATAAAACTTAATTTATAGTCAAAAAAAATTACCTAATCAAAATTTGACTCAAGTGTGTCTACGAGCGGAAATCTAGTTTAGGAAAATTTGGTTTATCACAAACTTGCTGATCCGCACTACTTCGTTAATTATAGGTACACTAGACGCGTCATCGCCGACGTGATATCGGTTCCCATTCCCGCTTCCCGTGGGAACATATTTCTGAGATAAAAACAGACTATAATCTATCCCTGTACTAACTTTTAGCTAGATCCGTTAAGTCATTAGAGCTTAATTTAGTTACTCATATACATACAATATTATAGTAGGATGTAAACCTTCCTCTTAAATCATTCTGTTTAGTGCTGACAGCGAATTTCAGCGAAAGCGACTTTAGAAAAAGATAAAGATGCTTAGATTGAAATTTTTCGTTCCTCATTTCAATCTTTATTTATAAAATAAATCCTGTTAATTGAAGCCATTTTTATTGACAGTGTAGGTCAGCTTTAGATGAGTTCCAGTATCTATGCGGACTTATTCTATTTCGCTCTTAGAGATTAATTTGATTAATACGAAACAGCAAGATGTTACAAATTAATCAAATTCAACCGCGGATGCGTTACATATAAGATATATGGTCTAAACATGTCTTCGTTTATCGCGAGGAAGCATCTCGCAAATGCGATTCAGCTGTACATTATCATGAAATTAATCTATATTTATCATTATGTCAACCGCGAAATGTACAAGTCGTTGAAATGAAATATTTATAATGCTTTCTTCGTGTCTTGCTTTGATAATGATCTTTGACCGATTACAAATGTTTTTACGTGTGAAAACTTCATTCCGTCTATATAATCTGAGATGAATGTCGGTTTGTTAACTATCCTCTAAGCTATCATGGTGTCCAGCTTTCATAGGCCACAGGTCAAGCCAATATGACTCGCCAATAGAACAACCCGCGCTGAGGCTCTCCAGTCTCCTTGGAAGGTAGTTACGGGCGGACTCTTCAGCTTCAATAGGAGCAATTTATGCAACACTTTCGAGGCTTTTCTGGGATGAGCGTCAGGAGACACTCTCGAAACACGAGTGTCTAGGTCCGCTTACAGACAACGAGAGAGTGCGGCTGGTACGCTGTTCGTCCTCAGGATAATTAAACAAGTACTTCGCGAAGTCATCCTAGAGGTGAGAGTTCTACTCGACGCAGGTTCGAATTTGTGTCCTGTACAGCAGACATGTCTGGTGCGGCATGAAGAATTACCTTACTTTATTCAAGACACCCAGTTTTCGCGAAGCTTGTGCTATGCAACTCTCAATAATATTTTTTTAAGATTGAGCTTGCGTTGAACGTTTATGCCTAGAGTTTTAAGTTGGTTTTTCAGAGGAATAACCGTGTTCTGAAGAGATGGTAGAGGTAGAAAAGGGAACTATTTAGCTATAGTAAACGCACACGCTTGTATTCTAATCTGCCTGTATTTTCCTGAAATCTAGCTGTCTGAAGTCTGAACCCAAATGGGAGATGCAACTCAAGTCTCGGTCAAGATTCATCATGAACTGGCACTTTTCCTCCACGTCGGATCCCCCGCAACTGGATGGCACCTAATATCCTTTTCATCTTAATGCCCTTTTTCCTTTACATTTGCCATATGCAACGTATTTTCAATTACAAACAATTAGCGAACGGTTAGGGTGCGGCGATTATAAGTACCTACGTTTTTTGAAAAGTCTAAATAAACTTTTGACTCCGGAAAGCATCGGTGAAATGTGGGCGTATATTAACTCTACCTAAACTCTAATCCAATCGGAAAAGACGTGACTTATGCATGTATGTATAGGTTAATAAAACTGCTACTTTTATAACATGTAATTACTTTCTAGATAGTACGTAATCTCTGTTTGTTTTATTTATAAAAAGTGTCAAGATAACGGAACGCACTCAATGTACACTAAACTTTGGCCAAACACTCGGTTTATCAATGATCATTCCGGCATGAGTAACGAGATGACATCATGGCTGCACCTCTGCATTTGAAAGCAATTTTGTGTTGGAATTGAACAAGAATTTCGGTAGTTGTTGTATTAAATTTCAACACAAGTAAATTATTCTTTCTAAACTTCTACTACTTCAAGACCAAGCTGCTGCGATCCAGTGGGGTCGGTATCTGATCGATCAATCCCTGCCTTACCCTATGTGCCTTTTTTACGTGTAAAAATTGCCTCTTAATTGACTCTTACAAACTAAGACCACACGTTGGTCTACTATGGCCTACGGCTGAGAGCCCCGGGTAAGTCCTCAAAAGGATGTTCCATGATACCCCATGTACCTGGAGAGACGCTTTCATATTCAAAACTACAAGAGACTTGCTTTTCAGCTGGCCAGTATTAGTGGAGGCGACACTATCTGCACTTCTTCAGTGTTGTTCTTATTTATATAACGTACCTAGTCATCGTTTTTTTATCACCGTGATCGGTTATTGCAATACGGAAATACATAATAGCAAATGTAAACAACTAAAACTTTCGTATTTTTAGTGCCACAAGCTCAATGTTGTGTAAAGATGGCTGTGTAAAGCATCATCCCGAGCGTAAGCGTATGCTTAACAGGATGGCTGATGGTTTGTGAAATATTCCGTGCTTCGAAAATAAAAAGAAAAGACATTTTCCTTTGTGTCATAAATTGGGAGAGGTCTTCATCCAGCAGTGGATTGCCATAGGCTGATTTGAACATTCAATATATAACTAAATAACCCTCCCCGAGCCGTATCCGGTGCAAAGGTGCTGGCAATAGCTAACCAAATAGGAACCGGAGCCAGAGTCACCGGTTTTCTCCCCTAATTTTCTTCCTATGTCTGCAACCAATTGCTTGGCCTCCATGCCCCAAATGACGATGGTTTCCCCCCCTGGCACCACAATGTAGCGCGACGCCAGGTCCTATATTGTGCATCACTCTACCTTTTGGTAAAAATCGCATGAAAATCTATTTGAAAGTCATTATCAAATTTTCACAAACCGTCAGCCATCTTAGGAAGCTGATGTTTTGTGAAATTTTCCGGGCTTCGAAAGGCACACTACAAATAAATGAGTGGAGACGGGATAGGACGAAAAAGAAAAGACATTTGCCGTTGTGTCGTAAATTAGGAGAGGCCTTCGTCCAGCAGTGAATTGTTGATTGATAGACTGATTTGAATAGTCTACTGTAGCTTCTTTTGATCAGTATGTCCTATGCTTTTATAGCACTACCAGTAGGAAGTATAAAAAAGGCGTACTGTTTTCATACATTTAGTACTTAATTCTTTTTAATATAAAGATTTTTTTTTATTAAGCTCGCCAAATTGACGTCGCCACCAGCCTGATGGAAAGCCGTGGCGCACTTGCGATTGGGGGCCACTCTCATAGTCCGTAAGACTTTCGACAGTGGTCCTCAAGTTGGCAGCCCTGTGATGTGCCTCTTCACGCTCCGCTTGAAGAACCCGGGATTGTAAGATGAGGGGAAACACGTGTGAGTACTAGTCATTCATTACTATTCTTTATACGGTAAACATAATATTATACGTTCTGGAAAATTCCTAGTGAAAAAGAATATTAACGATCAATTGCTTTTTGATACAGTGCAAGTAGATGGTTATTGCGTTGCAAAAAATGCGCAGTTGCCTTAAAAAAGATTTCTGTTTACGTATTTTTGTATTTAATGCGCATATCTTCTGAATATTTTTAAATATAATGTATGCGTTGTTGAAATTACGTTAAGGTTTTTTCCTAACATTTTAAGTTTGTTTTATAGAACCTACCTTATAAGATACCACACAAGAGAGATGTATTTATTCATCATGCACAAGGAAGCGTGTGAAACTGGAGTGCTTGCTTTTTAGAAATTAGAGTTAGTTATACATCGACAGATTAAATAGAATTGGTAGCTTACCAATAAGAAAATAAGCTTTTTAGCTTAGCTAAAAGAAAATCAAGGTTGGTTTAGTTACAAGAAACTGGCCAAGTGTGAGTCGCACTAGCGCACGGAGGGTTTTGTACCTAAAAACGGCAAAAAAAAACACGTTTGTTGTATGGGAACCCTTCTTTTTTGTTTTCTTTTTTTTTAACGTGAGGGAAAATCCTCATGGGTGCTATGCCGGACTCCTACCGACTAAAAACTCTCACGTAACGCCCATCAGCCTATGGTTGGGAGCCCCGGGTAAGCCCTCGGAAGGATGTCCCAGGATATTATATTTTTTTATGATTCTACTATTTGTTGTTATAGCAGCACCAGAAATACATCACCGGTGATTTTTTTACTTTCTAGGTATCACGGTCTATGAGATACAGCCTCGTGCCGGACAGACATAGAGACTACGGAACCCTAAAAAGCTAAAAGTTGGTGGCCATTTTAGTTTTAACCTCTCTCTATAAAATATAGTGCAGAGGGGCTTATTTAGAGACTTTGTCTGTAGTCTGTGACTCTGTTGCATTAAACTGCGTCACTAGCTCACGTGGATCATCTGTTCAAAGTTTGAAATGAAACAAAAATGACAACGTCAATCGGATTGAACTTTCACAATAAACGTGTTAGAGAGGGGCAGTCTGGTGAAAACAATCTCACGGCTTTCTTGTTAATTATATTTTATTGTTGAAGATGTCTATAACAAAGGAACAGCAAGAAATGGCAGTAATATTGATGTCGTTATTAATTTTGACAATGTATAACTAGTCTGGCATTACACATTTTTTTTGTGTTGATTATCGAATTACAATATGGAATGGGGTGTTAAAGAAAATAGGATCACAGTGATCGCCTTGCACAAAGTGGGTATAGAGCCGTCGGTCATATTCTAGACACTTCAAAAACTTGGTATCAGCCGTATGTTCGTATATCGTACTATCAATAGATACAACAACACAGTTTTCTGTCGAAGACCAGAAAAGATCGAGGCGATCGCGTGCTGTTAAAACTACAAAGGCTGTTAAAGCTAGAATTCATCGAAACCCCATATGGAAGCAAAAAAATTTATCGCGAGAAATGAAGATTCCCGCTAAGACTCAGTCACGTACCTGAAGCTCGGGTGCTTATCGTCGATATACAGGACATGCCGTAAATCAATCTTTACGATTAAAGAAAGTGGATCGATCAAAGCGTTTTCTGTCGCGATACGTAGGTGAAAGGTACAGAAATATCCACTTTACCAATGAAAAAAATTTCACGATTGAAGAACACTACAATAAGCAAAATGATAAAGTGTACGCTCACAGTTCTAAGGAGGCTACTCAAGTGGTCGGAAAGGTACGACGTGGTCGTACCTTTCCGACCACTTGAGTATCATCCTGCGTCAGTGATGGTTTGGTGAGGCGTGTCTTATCAGGGAGTCACAAAACTACATTTTTGTGAAAAAGGAGTGAAAACTTCAGTCAAAGTGTATCAAGATACTGTCTTGGATCATGTTGTGAAACCTCTCAGCAATACCCCTTTTTGAAATATACCGTGGACTTTCCAGCAGGAATCTACTCCTGGTCACAAGGCACGAACTACCTAAGCCTGGCTAGATACGAACGTTCCGGAGCTGAAGACTGGCCCTCATCTAGCCCAGACCTCAACTCTTTAGACTACAAATTATGGTGAGCTTTAGAGGACATGGCCTGCTCTAAACGACACGGCGACATTGAGTCTCTTAAAAATTCTTGGAGAAAGCAGTTTGCCACTGAATTTTCCCAAAAAATCCCTTGGAAACAGTGCGTAAATCCAGAGATACGTGGACAAACAGATTAAAGGCCTGTATAAGTGCCAAAGGTGGACATTTCGAATAAAATATATTTGTATTTTTTGCGAAGACTTTAATTAATCCTACTAATCCTACTAATATTATAAATCTGAAAGTTTGTGAAGATGTTTGGATGTTTGGATGTTTGTTACTCAATCACGTTCTAACGGCTGAACGGATCTGGCTGAAATTTGGTATAGAGATAGAGTATAGTCTGGAATAACACATATGCTACTTTTTATCCCGGGAAAATGTTCCCACGGGAAGTGGGAACGGTAACCAAATTTCACGCGGGCGAAGCCGCGCGCATCAGCTAGTGTAGGTATAAATTTTATTAATATTACGTTACTTCATTAAAAAAATGCATTTTCATTTGTAACAAAACTAATGGCTGGACTGGGGAGTCTGCCTAAAGTTTGACTAACATTTGTTAGTGGTATAATACCTTAGAATTGCATGAACTGATTTTGATGTAGTTTTTTCGTTCGAAAATTAATATGATCGTATTTAGCTATAATTTTAAATAGGAATATGATCTTGAAATAAAATTGTAGACTGCGATTGATTTGCGGTAGTCTAGTAGTAGGTAGGAAGGTAGTGTCATGATTATATATGTAACTCGTAGTACCAATGTCTTCTATTTAAGAGTGATACTCAATCACGCTCTAACGGCTGAACCAGATCTGGTTGAAATTTGATACAGGAACAGATTATAGTCTGGAATAAAACATAGGTTATTCTTATATCAATCCACGGAATAAGATGCCGCGGGAACCGGAACGGGAACAAAATTCCACGTAGGCGGAGCCGCGGGCTCTACCTAGGTAGAGATAGATAGGTAATATTATACTAGTATAGTATTACTATGAATGTTGGAAAAGTATTGCAGGTGGTAACCGACTGCTAACTAGGTATTCATAACCGAAAATTCAGCATCAACGGTCATTTTTTTTTTTTAACGCGGGGACTGCAGCTTAGGCATTTCGCCGCCTTGTTTCGGGGGAGCAAGGCGGCTTTGTGTGGGACTCACGGTCAACATGGGACCGTCCTACCCACTAAACCCCGCGGTGTTCCGCCTCGCCTTAACCGGGTCGCAGGATAGGCCGGTGGATAAATCACTGCGGCCCGGCAAAGGGTCGCCCCGTTACATCGGGACTCTCCACGGGGGGGCTTGATGGGCTGCCCCCTCAAATCAACGGTCATAATACCACAGTGTTAATGGTAAATTTATTAAAATGGGCCATCTGCGAGTCGGACACGCGCACCGAGGGTTTCGTACCAAAAAAACTATTAAAAAAAATCGGTTGTCTGTAAAGTCGGTTTACCGACGATAATTGAACGTGACAACTGAGCCTTAAATGGAACGCCTCAGAGTAAGGTAACGCCGCATACGTCATGTTTTTTCGTGCGTGCAGCCGGCTCCATCGAATTATAAGACGTTGTCACGACGTTTCTAGTAGAGTTCTAAAAATAAATCTTTTGCACTCCACTAATATCATATTTGCACAAAGGCGCAAATTATTTTATATCTTCTTTTCCATATAAAATGGCGCTTTCGCTGTCTATTTGCGTATATTCTTTTAAATTAATAAAAGAGTTTTGATGCAGTTTTCAGCAATAGATAGAGTGATTGAACATGAAGGCATATGAATATATTATAGCATAGAAAAGCCGACCTGTAACGTAAACAAAGTTGTCCGACTCGGCTAGATGAATATATACATATAGTCACCCCTTCATCCCCGAAGGGGTAGGCAGAGGCATAGTATACGCCTACATTTCATCTTATACTTTTATGTCCCACGTAATAGGTGTGGCGCGCCTATTGCCGTGTCGAAATGGACAATCGCATGTTGTGTCGACCCCCAGTTGATATTTTTCATGCCACCCATAAGGTCTTCACGATTGTCATTTTACTGATAACCGGGTTTCATTGCGAGTTTTCCTTCTCTACGCGAGAACGTTCCATTAGTCGCCTCTTACGATTCCCTCGGGATGCATTGGGGTGGCGATATTTTGTACTCTTTCCCGTCGTCATGTGGGGCCCAGTCGCGGCGTCTTATATTTTATTACTCCATTAATATCTCATTTTTCAAAATTGGCAGAGTAGTGTAGGCGCTGAGGTGCAACAAACACATATAGCTATACTAATGCTAATCTCTACTTCCCTACTAATATTATAAATGCGAAAATAACTCAGTCTGTCTGTCAGTCTGTCTGTTACGTTTTCACGCCTAAACCGCTAAACCAAATTTGAATAGAGATAGTTTGAGTCCAAGGGAAGGACATAGGCTACATTTTAATTGACTGTGCAAAAGGAGGGTAATGATTAACGCGATAACGACTTCTACGCGGACGAAGCCGCGAAGAACATCTAATATATTATAAAGAGGAATGATTTGATTGTTTGTTTGCATCGAATAGGCTCCGAAACTACTGAACCGAATTGAAAAATTCTTTCACTGTTGGGAAGCTACATTTTCCCCTGGTATCGTAGGCTATATTTTATTCTCGTATTCCCACGGGAACGGGAGCTATGGTGAAACCGCGTGACGTCCGCTAGTATCTCATAAAATGCTGAAAGAAGAAGCTAAGTTTTCGTCAGTAATTTTGACCTAGATATGACTGATAAAATATAGATTTTTCTGTTGAACTGCACCCCAAATCTCAGAACCGTATCGTTCTTTTGTCAATTAAAAAATATATAACTTTATAGGCCTCGAACTGGACTCTAACCTATTGTCATTTAAAAAAAAAACTGCTTAACTTTACTGTATTAATTTTTTTTCGAACTGTACTCCTTTTCATAAGATTTATTATAATTAAAAAATATAGAGCTTAAAATATTTTTATGCCATAAAAATATTCATCGAACTGTACTTTACAATTATTAGTGATTTAAAAAACCCAGGCAAACTTTTGGTTAATCGCTTTTTTTATAAAAATCACGTAACATGGTAATGGATAAATTCGATGAGTTCTTTTTCATAGTCATATTTAAATATATAAATTCGATGAGTTCTTTTTCAATATAAATAGTCATATTTAAATTTATTTATGAAAATTATTTTCGAAACTTTGATTATTATACAAAAAATATATCAGAATAATCTACTTACCTATTCTTCAACGAACATCTTGTTACATACACTAAACCGCGAAAAAAATATCTCAAGTCAAATCGAAAATATTCTCGAAATATTTGCGATTCGCGAAATCCATTTTTGGACGCCCGCACCCCAATACTGGCAGTAACACACTGATGCAGACAGCTCAAAGTATAGTGAATAAAAACGTGTGGGTTCACTATAAGATTGAATCATATTCACACTAGCAAATTTTAAACCCTATTATGACAGATATAAAGTATATTTCACAGTACAATGATCAAATTTACCTTTTTAATTTATCAATTCGTTTAATTGTACGTTGCGATCGCAGTGGTGAAAAGTAGTGCTTTCAAAACTAAAATGGCGTATGCGTGCAAATAATTTCAGTAAAATCTGCAAGTTGATGGCACCCTATGGTAATTTAAACACTATAAGTCGTTGGAGGTCACCCTATAGTGTAAAGGGGGTTTGATAAGGCTTCTGTGAGGTGTCAAGTGCGTTTAGTTACAAGTATTTAAAATTGCATCCATAACCAGATTCAAGACGCTCGTTCCGGGGTTTCACCCGCGTAGTTCCCGTTCCCGTGGGAATATGGGAAAAAAATATAGCTTACGTCACTTGGGGAGAGTGTAGCATCCCAACAGTGAAAGAATTTTTCAAATCGGTTCAGTAGTTTCGGAGTCTGTTCAACGCTAACAAAGAATGAAATCTTTTCTCTTTACAATATTGGTACATGTAGAAAAAATCTTTATTTTATTAGAATACTAGATTACCCTGTAATTTAATTATTAATATTGATTACTATAAAATATATTAATAATGTTATATTGAGAGATAATATTGAGAGAACGAGCCATCACCACTTTATATAGGCACCGGGAAAACGTGAAAGATTCACGCACGCCACATGCCTCAAGAAGCATGAAAACGCCCTAACAAACCCGTAAAGACGCGGAATAGCACCCACACCCTTCTAGGTGAGGTCGCAGTGGTAGCTAAAGTCGGTTGGAAATTCTGAGGTCATCCTTCCAAGGGTCTACCGAGGCTCGCAACCGTAGGCTAGAAAACGTGTAGTTTTTAGTCGGTAGGAGTCCGGCATAGCATCCAGGTAGGATTTTCTCTCGTTAAAAAAAGGCACTGAGAAAGTAACATAAAATATTTTTGCACCAATTTTGTCGATGCCAAATTACAAGTTGTTGAAATAATTACTTGAAAACCGAGGGTGTGATTGGATGCGTAAGGCGCAAGACCGTGTATTGTGGAGTAACTCGGAAGATCACCGCGTGACGTATATGTCATACGTCACGCGGTGATCTGGCAGACTGATTTGATGAAATTACAATTTTCTGTCTCTGAGCTAGGATGCGAGGTAATTTCCATTGCTGACGTCACTTTAGAAATAGGTATTAATGTTTGTTCAATAATTGTCTAGATCCGACTCTCTTGATCTAGATCCTACTTTAAAAGGTAGCTTAATTTGGGCTAGATGGCGTGTGTAAAAAAAATCACAACCGGACAGTACTACTGCAGTTGATGTAAGAAAAAAATATCTCCGTATTGTAACAAAACAATGATATTTTTTTTGGTAGGTAATTTATTTACTGTTATTTTCCTGCCATCTTTCAATATTATCACGTCTGCAAGATTAACAGTCTTCAAATTTAATAATCAAAGTATCGTTTGCGTGAATAGCAGAGATTGTATTATTTCCTTTGACAAATGTCCTTCTCTACGCTATGAGTAATTTTGCTTATTTATGTTATTTTGTGAGTCCCATAAGATTGTTCCCTTAGTCGACATCGGGAATCTCGATGTCGACCACACATTTGGCCACTACTGGTAAACAGCAAAACTTTTCAAAGTATTCCCGCTGTTCACCAGTGGTGGACATCGGGAACAATTCCTTTTAAGACACCCACGGAATGTTTTGTTGTAGTGACATTTGTAACTTTCTCGTCACTTGTGCTGAATAGAAACCTTTCGCAATTTATGCCATATTGCACAGGTAGTTTTTCTTCCATATTATAAAAGTAAATAAATTTCACTTCACACTTACCTACCTACGTATACAGAACCTAAGAATTGTCAACCCTAGCAAAGCTTTTTTTAATGTGTGGAAAATCCTTCACGGATGCTATGCCGGCCGACTAAAAACCACACGTTCCCTACCTCCTGCCTGCGGTTGAGAGCCCGAGTCGGAAGGATGTCCCCAGGGAAGGATTTTTCATTGTGATTCCTAATAAGATTATTGATAAGTACATAAAACAAGCCAAATTAGAAAAAAAATGTTCGTGTCACTTCTAATGACTTCTTTTGACTGCCTCTGTGGCGCAGTCGGTAGTGCGCTGGAGGTCGTGGGTTCGATTCTCACCGGAGACAAATATTTGTGTGACCCATAAATGTTTGTCTCAAGAGTCTGGGTCGTTCTATGTATAATATGTATGTATTTAAAAAGTACCTATATAAGTATAAATATCCGTGGTCTGATACCCATAACACAAGCAGGTTATTCCTAGCTTACTTTGGGATCAGATAGCGTTGTGTGAAATGTCCGTGAATATTTATTTATATTTGTTTATTTAATGGGATCCGGAGTCGATGCACCCACACGTGCAAAGAAAGCAAGCACATTTGAAGCTACTTGTCAAGTCGCATTGACCGTCTCCGTAGCCCATAACTACATACGCGACAAACCGTCTGCTACGCGCAACCTTTATCTCAAACACACATCCACAAGTTCATACGCACACATACAAGTACAGTATATTAATAGAACCTAGGGTTGTCAGGCGTTCATTACAACGAGCACCGTGACAATGAACCTTTGTCAAGACTTCTTTGACAAATCATATTAGTACGAGTGTTTATACACGTGCAAATTGCAGTTTGACTTGTTTTATGACTTTTGTGGAGTTTATGAGGTCAACTACTTCAGAGGGATATTGGGTATTTTGTCTAACTCAAATTGTATTTTAAAAATTTAACTTTTAAGGCTGTATAATCTAAGTTTGAAGGTCAGGACCTGCTTTGACTGGTAGACTTTGTTATGTATAGGTATTTTCGGGGCTCTATAAAATTGTGGTTCAATTTATAAGCCGAGCTTGCTTATTAAATATTCTTTTATCTTTCAACTTTTTACAAATTATCAAATTGCATAAAAGCTTTTTCAAATCATTACAAAAAGTGATCCTCATTATTTTCGTGTGAGATTCTTCATAGATGCTATGTTGGACTCTTACCGACTAAAAAACCACGGTGCTTTTCTATTGTTTACGCCCGGGAGCCCCGGGTAAGTTTCCAGCAGTTTCGTTACTTGTAGGTGATGCTGGTTTGGGTCTCAAAGATTTTAGCAAAGCCCTATTTCCACCCAAAAAAAATATTTAAAATAATACACAATAATTCCTACAATATTATAAATGCAAAAGTAACTCTGTCTGTCTGTCTGTTACGCTTTCACGCCTAAACGGCTGGAGCGATTGAGATGAAATTTGGTATAGAGGTAGTTTGAGGCCCTGGGAAGGACATAGGCTACTTTTTAACCGACTGCACAAACAAAAGTAGGGAAATGATTTTACGCGATAACGACTTCTACGCGGTTGAAGCCGCGGGGAACAGCTAGTACACAATAATTCTTTCCATCATCCTTCTTAGGATCGAGTAAATTAATCTACTGCGTCTTAACCTAGACTCAAGTCCAATCGAGGTCATTGTGACTATTAGCAGCGTGTCACACGACCAATTTATTGTAACATCTATTTGTCACTGTCACGCTACTATAGGTACACACGTCACGATCCTGTCGTGTTATGATAGCCTGGACAGGCTATCGTTTGTTGTACTGGCACAAATTTCTGCGCGTGTAACACTATTTTTAGCTCAAAACCTATATGAAGAGTACTAAAATTATTCTTGGAATTTTGTGAGATTAGAACGACAGTTAAGAGCATAAACAGTCAATGTTTCCAGATTGTCAATAATATTACATTAGGTACTAACAATTTCGAAGGTGTGGGTGCCAACGAACTGTGATATATTAATTTCCTTGAGAAGTTCAGGTAGTAGAGTAAAGCTTCCCGAAAGCATATTCACAAAAAAAAAGTTACATTGTAGAACTCTATCATTATCAGATTAGAATGTTTTGTGTACCTATTTTGGAACATCCTTCCGAGGGCTTACCCGGGGCTCCCAACCGATTTTCCCTCACGTTAAAAAATAAAAGAACCTATACATAAAACATTAAACGTACTAACTTCGTGTTTCCTTTTAATCCCTGGCAAAAACGAGGGTGGATTCACAGTTCTTTTACCTCTGACTGACAGCTTCTCGATCAGTTTCTGTGAGTTGGCATTGTAGTTAAGTCGCCCTATGAGTGCCAGCATAAGACACATAACCGAATATAATGGAGCTTATTTATAACACTCAACCGTTAGCACAAAGAGTTTTGTTTTTCATGTCATAATATACTTAACTTTACAAAAACTGTGCTCCTGTTACTACGCGATTGTATTTAAGATTTATTTTTTATGAATAACTGAAAAAAAAAAACATTCACCAAAGTCGCGTCATTTTAGAAGGTAACATTTGACGTCTGTCAGTTCATACTACCCGTTCGCTCTAACTTTGCCGCTGGCGTAGAGGCGTATTCCCGAATTTTTTATTACACGAAGTAAACTGACAGTAACTAATGTCACTTCGTCATAGAAAATAAGCAACATTGTATGAAGAAGTGACATTAGTTGCTGTCAATTTACTTCGTCTAATTAAAAGTTCGACTTTAGTATGGAGCCGAGCGGCAAAGTTAGAGCGAACGAGCAGTACATTTTATTTGTGAAAGCAAAACGTAAAATTACTCGTGTCTGTCATTATTACATTACATAATAATGTAATCGGAATTGAAAAAAGTTCAGCAATTTTGCAGTTGTAACAAAACGAAAAAATATAATTATGCACGCCGTTACAAGGTTGCGTTGTTGTGTGTGATGATGTGATGTGAGACATCCTTCCGAGGGCTTACCCGGGGCTCTCAACCGTAGGTTGTTGGGCGTTACTTGAGGTTTTTTAGTCGGTAGGAGTCCGGCATAGCAGCCATGAAGGATTTTCCCTCACGTTAAAAAAAAAGACAAAAACATTTTTGTTCGGGTTTCGGATCAACGTTCCAGGCTCGTTTATGTCTGTTGTAGACGAACTTAAAGAGCCGTTCTCATCCGAGGTTCGGTGGTCTTTAGGTTCTCATAGGATGATGATTCGAGCCTGGCTGGTTCCATTTCTGCTCTCTACCGTCGTCATGAGGCTGTATCTCAGGAACCGAGATAGCTATAGAGCTGAAATTTTTTAAAGGTGATGTATTTCTGTGTTGCCGCTATGACATCAAATATCAAGATCAGATCAGATCAGAACAATGAAAAAAAAGGTGGGATTAAGGGGTCCTCATAAAGCAAACCTGATTTTTAGGCCGTTTTGTGGTACGGCACCCTCTGTGCGCTAATCTGACTCGTACTTGGCCGGGTTTTTATCTATATTTTCTCGACTCGTTTCAAATCTTTAATAAAAACCTCTCGGTTCTCTATTCCGATTTTTATATTTTTTTATGATATTTATCCTACCCACATTGACGTGTCTCCCTGTGTCTACAATTATGGCCAAAACCAGATATATACACCGATCTAAAACTCGGCAAAGTTACAAAAGTAGAATGTCCACCGCATCGAACTTAATCGGAAAACTTGTTAAAGACTAAGAAAAACAGAAAGTCTACTTCTCTGCAAAAGTAGAGCTCAGGAAAGAAACGGTTCTTTTTTTTCAACAGAAAAGAGAGTCCGTTTATTTACGGGTCCTCTATGTTTGATATCATAAATATTTATGACAGTAGACTTCTAAAAGTACGAAAATTCACCCCTGAGAGATATTCCAGCACCGATTTTTCTTATGACCATTGCAACAATTTTTTAGCCTTCTATGGAGTCATCTTTCGGGTGGAGACTCCATTGAGTGATAGATAGATTGAACACAAACCATTGATTTTAACATTATACATATTTGTAGGTCTATGCTCCCTGTTTTTATTATTTTTCTCTAATTTATTTTTATTACTAGCTGTTGCCCGCGACTTCGTACGCGTGAAAATTATGAAAATTATGTAATTATGTTATAGATCTATAACTACTATAAAAGTAATTATGAGGTGCCTAAATATGACAAATCATATAGTGAACCAAAGGAAAAAAAACCATCAAGTCCTCAATTCTTAATCAACTGTAATCCACCTAGCTTAGAAGAAATTGAACACCAAATTAAAAAGAAATCAACTAAATCTGCCCCTGGGCCTGATGGCATACCTTACATAGTCTATAAAAAATGTCCATCAGTACGTAAACACCTTCTGAGCATATTTAACAGGATCTGGTCGAGTAAAGAAATACCAGCGGCCTTCGGAGAGGCCAGTTTTGTGCTCATTCCTAAGAAAGAAATTGTTACCAGTCCAAAAGACGCCAGACCGATAGCGTTAACCAACACAATATCAAAAATTTTCTTCTCATGGCTTCAATTTAAAATGACTGATTTTATGATCAGCAATAAGTATTTTAGACCAAATCACCAGAAAGGGTTTCTGCCCGGAATTTCAGGATGTCTGGAACATAATTCTCTACTGGCGGAAAGTCTAAAAGATGCCAGATTAAATGAAAGGCAATTAACAGTTTGTTGGATAGATTTGGAAAACGCCTTTGGCTCAGTACAACATGAACTTATGTTGTTTGCATTAAAATGGTATAACTTTCCGTCAATAATCTGTGAAATAAGAGCTTCTTATTATAACCAATTAAAATTTGTAATCAATACAAAAGAAGGACATACGCAACCCTTAAAGTATAGAGTAGGTTTGTTCCAGGGTTGCTGTTTATCACCAATAGTTTTCAATATAGTAATAAATATTTTAATTGACAGTATTATTACTCATGAGAAGAAGTGGGGAATTGGGGATATCGGTTTAAATTAAATGGCAAATATACAGAGATGGCGTTTGCAGACGACCTCGCAATCCTGACTCGCAGCCCAAAGCAGTGCCAAGACCTACTGCGTAAAGTGGATGAATTCTGTACATGGACAGATGGAATGAGGACAAAACCTAGCAAATGCTACTGTGTATGTCTGGGTAGGCGGGGTACTAAGTTTACGTCATATGACCCCGGGCTTGCTATAGGCGGGGAAAATGTTTCTATTATATCGGAAACCGTGCCTTTCATGCAGAAAGATAAGAAAGATCCATCCTGGCGTTTGCAGACGACCTCGCAATCCTGACTCGCAGCCCAAAGCAGTGCCAAGACCTACTGCGTAAAGTGGATGAATTCTGTACATGGACAGATGGAATGAGGACAAAACCTAGCAAATGCTACTGTGTATGTCTGGGTAGGCGGGGTACTAAGTTTACGTCATATGACCCCGGGCTTGCTATAGGCGGGGAAAATGTTTCTATTATATCGGAAACCGTGCCTTTCATGCAGAAAGATAGATAACAGAGGTTGTACTCCAGCTTTGGACGACATAATTGAAAGTTTCATTGTTGACATAAAAAAGGTAGACCAACAACCAATAGGTAACGTCAAGAAAGCATGGATATACGACAACTATTTAACATCACGTCTAAACTGGCCGTTTCTTGTGTACGACATGAGCCAAAACCTTCTCAGAAAATTGGATGCGAATGTTACGAAGACGTTGAAGTCGTGGCTAGGGCTAGCTCAATCGGCCGACCCGTCGGCATTATACAGAGCCTCTAATAACTTCGGAATGACGTTTAAGAAGCCGTCGGAACTCTATAAACACCTAAGAGTTACTAAAATGCACGTCTTGGCAAAATCAAGAGACAAAATCGTTCAAACTCTTCCAAAGGATAAAAATATAGCAGAACTTGAGTCACGCCTCCAATTCCACAAGAAATTCATGGTGGGTTCGCGGTCTGGTCGAGCGGGGTTGGGTAGTATCCGGAGACAAACAGATAAAGACATTACAAAATCTTTTCTGGAGCAGGATGAGAGCGATGCCTATAAGGTGCACGCGATGAACCTGGAGATGCAGAATGAATGGCTTACTCTGGGCGAGTTTTGTATTCCCATGGCCTTGCAGTGGCGTACCTTATTGTACGACTGGTCGCCGGCTTTGCTTAAGTTCTACCTGAACGCGTTTCAATTGACCCTCCCCGACCCAAGTAATCTGGTCAGGTGGGGGAAAGCCACAGATAAAACATGTAATGCATGTGGAGAAGCGATTGGAACTGCTAGGCACCTGCTGGTAGGTTGTAGGACGTTACTAGACCGGGGTCATTACTCACGCCGACACGATAGGGTATTGGAAATCATACGTGAGGCTGTCAGTTTGGCGGTAGCGAGAGCGAAAAAGGGATTAACCACAAACAAAAGAAATGACATTGCGTTTGTAAAGGAAGGCTGTTCAAAGAAAGTACCTCAAAAGCCATACTCAATTTTGATGGCTGCCGCCGATTGGACTATACTCTCAGACACGTATGAAAAACACTACAAAATCCCGGAGGATGTATGTGCCTCGTCATCCAGACCCGACATATTCCTGTTTTCGAGGATACACAGGCGTGCGGTGCTCGTGGAGCTGACGGTGCCGTGGGAGTCCAACATACCGAAGGACCACGCCATGAAGACAAATAAATACTTTGACTTGACCAATGAGTTAACAAAAATGGCTATGTGGTTAAACTCTATGCCGTAGAAGTAGGAGCAAGGGGAATTCCAGCTAAATCCCTGTATAATTTATTTAAGGACCTTGGATTGCCAAGAGCTTCAGTAAGCTCTTTACTAAAACGAGTATCCAAAGCGGCATTGATAGGATCTTACCAAATCTGGTTGGGCAGGGGGGGGGGGGGGGGACATTGTTGACGGTGGAAGATGCGTTTATGCGCATAGTAAGGTGGCCACCCTAAACCTACTCGAATGGGTCGCAAGTCCCAGACGCCGTCGGGGTGTTCCCCCCTGTGCCACGCTATGGACCCGGCACCCGCACGGAGAATCCATGGAATGCTAAGAATACGGTCTCATGCCAATTTGATTGCTCTCTGCTTAGCCCCTAGGATACGTAGCGTGATAACATATAGCCTATTTGAAGACCCTACCCCTAGTGAATATTTGTGCAAAATTTGAATCAAATCTATTGAGTACTTTTCGAGATCCTTCCGGACAAAGCAAATCAAACAGACAAACAGACAAACCGACAAACAGACAAAAATTTTTCTAACTATATTTTCGGCTTCGGTATCTTATGTTGAACACCCAGCTAGTATTTTTTTTAAATATTTCCAATGTACAGTTTTGACTTTTCTATCATTTTAATATATGTTTAGAATAGATATCTCAAATGTCAATCAATCTAATCAGCTTATCATAGTCCACTACTGGATGTAGAGTTAGACATTTCCCATTCTTTCCCACACGCCCACACCACATGAATTTCACTTCATTCCCACCAAAATTCGTGCAAAATTTGATAACTCAAAAACCGTCTTTTTTCGAGATGACACGGCACTGTGTGGTGTTTGACCTAATATATTTTATCTTATCGGTAAATGCGCAAATCTTCGTACAACGTCAGAATAATAAATGAGGCCGTCAAATTATGAGGTTTTGCATTCTATGAAGAGTTACTATGTGCATTATCTCCTTATCTCTTAGGCTTATCTCCTCGTACTTTAATACGCCTAGATGGCCAGTATACCTTTCTCTTAACGTGTGGAAATCCTCATGGATGATATGCCGGACTCCTACCGACTAAAACCACACCGCGCTCTTCCAACTGTCTATGGCTGGGACTACCGCGTACGCCCTCAGAAGGATTACGGCAGGACTTCCGACTTTGATCGCGATCGCAGCCTCTCCATAGGGATTGGGTTTTATTTCTCTTCTTGGGGATCAATGATTCAGTTCCAGAGGAATTGGGTTTTTTCATAGCTCGGCTCATGGCACTCAGGCTTAGATTGTGGTGGTTAGTACCCAGTGTATCCTAGTTCCAGGGGATCGGGTCTTTTCGTAGCTCGGCCCATGGCACTCAGGCCTTGCTTGTCGTGGTTAGTACCCAGTGTATCCTAGTTCCAGGGGATCGGGTCTTTTCGTAGCTCGGCCCATGGCACTCAGGCCTTGCTTGTCGTGGTTAGTACCCAGTGTATCTTAGTTCCAGGGGATCGGGTCTTTCGGAGGTCGGCCCCATGGCACTCAGGCCGAGATTGTCGTGGTTAGTACTCAGTGTATCCTAGTTCCAGAGGATCGGGTCTTTTTGTAGCTCGGCCCCATGGCACTCGGGTTTAGATTGTCGTGGTTAGTACTCAATGTATCCTAGTTCCAGGGGATTGAGTCTTTTTGTAGCTCGGCCCCATGGCACTTAGGCTTCGATTGTCGTGGTTAGTACCCAGTGTATCCTAGATCCAGGGGATCGGGTCTTTCGTAGTTCGGCCCATGGCACTAAGGCCTAGATTGTCGTAGTTAGTACCCAGTGTATCCTAGTTCCAGGGGATCGGGTCTTTCGGAGGTCGGCCCCATGGCACTCGGGCTTAGATTGTCGTGGTTAGTACCCAGTGTATCCCAGTTCCAGAGGATCGGGTCTTTTCGTAGCTCGGTCCATGGCACTCAGGCCTAGATTGTCGTGGTTAGTACCCAGTGTATCTTAGTTCCAGGGGATCGGATCTTTTCGTAGCTCGGCTCTATGGCACTCGGGCTTAGATTGTAGTGGTCAGTACCCAGTATACCTACCTAGCTACGATCCCTCTGGAACTAGGATTATATCCTAGTTCCAGAGGTATCGTAGCTTGGTCCCATGATACTCCGTACTGAATCGTCGTGGTTAGCTGGTCTAGGTTTCTCCTTCTTTTCAATATTTGCTCATCACTTAGATAAGTTTTGTTCTGCCGCTTGGCTTTTCTGAGAGGTTCTTAGCCTTTTATTAGAGCCGTGTATTTCAACGATTTGCTAAATTGCTACTACTATTGCGTGTTACAATTTACTTACAAATGATATTTTTGTCTTCCCCATGTGGAAAATATATTATTTACCAAATATAACGAGACCTATATTGCGTGACCATCAATAAAAATTCTCTCCAATTAATCAATAATGCAAAAGATATCATTAATTATATCGATGATGCCAAATTAGCTTACATTATCGACTAAATTACTCATGATTCTGAACGATCTTTTAACGAAGTTCAATAAAAAAAGACCTCTGCCCCCAATCGAAACCAATTCGCTATCGATAAGAACTTGCAAAATTCGTCCCTGTTTCTGCGCATACGCCGAAACAGAGAACATTAAACAATTACGGCCAATATTGCGATTCGCACAAACACTCACATACCCAACCTTGACAAACATTTGGCGAAATTTATAAACATGCAAATTTGCACTTTGCTGCTATAGAGATAAGAGATACTGGTGAAGATTTATGTGGTTTCAGCAACGTAAGATGATCCTCGTTTGTAAGTTCAAAGTCACCGCTGACGATAACGTAGTGAACGAATCTGTGTGAGTAATCAGAGCTCCATTTATACCAGTTGGCACAAAAGCCTAGTTAAGGAATAGTTTGACAGTTCCGGGGCCTCTAGGAAGATTTATATGAGAAATATTTGACGTAGGTATGTATATCTAGCAGCTAGTTGTTGTTCCTGAAGCTGTAAAGTCTGTTTATGTACATTATTTCCAACAGACGTTGGCTATTGCGGCCGTGATAAGGGGTTCGGGTCCCGCGTCTTTAGGGGGCTGTACGGGTGTTATCACCCTTCTTGGGCCGTGTGGCGTGCGTGAAACAATCAAATTGCTTATACATAAATGGAAAGATCGAAAGCATCCAATGGTGATTTTTCTATAGGAGTCTGTTTCCGTATAGGATTTCATAAAGGTTCATATCCTAATACACTCAAGAGTGTTCTCCGTTCAAACTATAACTGGTACCTATGCATCTATCTATCTACATAGATTGTCAAGGTGAAGTTTAAACATACTACATGTATGCATTTCGTTTTCCTGGGACTACACAACGTCTGCAGTGATAATATAAAAAAAAAATGATATGACATTAATTTATTGACGTGCCTTTATAGCCGTTTTGAAGCCAAAGATTTTTGTTATGGAATGTAAATAATTAGAATCCATCTATAGTCATCGTTTTTTGCGTTCCGTACTCAAAGAGCAAAAACAGGACCCTATTCATGAGATTTCGCTGTCTGTCTGTCCGTCACGACACTAGGCTGTATCTCGAGAACGGTGATAGTTAGAGAGAGCTGAAATTTTCACAGATTATGTATTTCTGTTGCCGCTATAACAACAAATACTAAAATCAGCAAAAAAGCGGGGTAATTCTTCCCTTTTTGCCCTCTTAATAGGGGGCTCCCCTAAAACAAATGTGATTTTCTGCCTTTTTTTACGAAAAACTACATCTATGTAATATACTATTCATAAGTTTTCCAAAATGAAAACTATTTTAGTCGATTCTATTATTCTGCATTCAAAATCCGTTCGCTCCAAAATAAATCGGGGTCGTTCCTCGATTTCGAACATAATGTGTGTACAAACTACGTACCGCTTGCTCCTGCGCAATTTGCTGAGTATATTTTGAATGACGTGATCGTGTTTGGACCTCCGGCCATTGAGGTACGGCAATAATGTAATAATGTTCAAAATACCATCAGTGCGGAGGCATTAGCCTCCCGTGACCTCACACGTTCATGCTTGGTTTGGATGACTCTTATCTGTGTATTTGGTTCTTCTGTGTTCTTGACTCCTTGTATTACTATTAAGAAGAATCTCCCAAATGCTGGATGTCATCTCTAGCCGTGTAATTATCTAAAATCTAGCTAAATCATAAATTTCTGTTTAATTTACTTTACAAGGATATTAAAGGGATTTGAGGTCTACTATCATCTTTTGGAGCCCAATAGTTCGAATCCTTCTCGCGGTACATCTTGGGCAAAAGAGTAGCGGCCACTCCGCTTCCTCTCTCTCTGTGGGGGTGTTATGCTTCTCCGGCTTATTCCAGCCGAGATGGGAGTAGCCAACCTGTGGGTTGCTCGGTGGTGAGTGTAGCTACCTGACATGGTGCGCGCCATGACTGGCAGCTACATCCTGGGATTCACTTTTTTTGTCTGCTAGTAGCTATCATTTGAATTTTGATATCCGTCACTGTCAGGAGCGATTGCGCTGTCCTTTCAGTCCCCTGAAGGCGCCTGTCTCGTTGAACCGTCTGTCAGTCATTAGGTGAACCACCTGGTTGGTGAGGTCGCTTGAGCCACTGAAATCTTGCTCCAGCAAATAAGACTAGCTTTATAAAATTCTCCTGTATTTAGTGCCCGGTGCAGGCAATAGACTTGGCGCGTAATACTTGGAACCACTAAAAGTACCAATTCAATTCAATGAAATCAGCTTATAGCAGTCCACTCCTGGACGTAAGCGTAAGCGCAGGAACGTTTGTTGTGGCGTAAATTGGGAGAGCCCAATTTACGCCACAACAAACGTTCCGGCGACTTCTGCATCCAGTTCTCGCCTGCAAACGTTTCTAGGTCATCGCTCCATGTCCGGTCCACTACCCAATTGTGGGTAGGACATACCTCCACATATTATATTGGTACCTCAAAGATTTAGAAGAAATTTTATGTCTGTACCTATGTAAGATAAGTTTCTTCAAGTAAAGTTTGCAGATGTTCCAAAAGGTCTTTAATTCTTAAGATCCAGTGTGTGCAGTGGAGAGGCCGCACGGGAAGGGAAGCGGCTCCATTCCCACGGCGAAGCCGGATGCTGCGGTCAGTACCAGAGATCGGGTTAGTGATGAGCACATTCGATAAAATCTCTCAGTTGCGGCGAAAAGCGAAAAACACACATTGATTTAGACGTGACTTGAACGACGTGCCTCTGTCAGTTTCATATAATCTCTATCAATAATATCGAACGTTTATTTCCAAAAAAACTGTCAGCGAGATTTCTACAACTTGAAATTTCTCTCATTCGTCCTTTCGTCACTTTCTTCGCACATTTTCTTAATCTTAAGGAAATCCATGAAGCTCAAAGTAAAATTGCTAAATTAAGTAACAGTCAAGCAAGTAGGTTTTCGAGTGTTTGGTGGGGAATTGCACTATTAAATATAGCCATTATAGAAATCGACCGTGTTTAAGTAAACAATTAACATGATAATAAATCAACAAAAACTAATAATGCTGTTTCTAACATGATTTTTTACAAAGCTGTAGCTTATTTTTTCTTTGTCTAAATAACACCTACAAACGAAGTATAAGAACAACAACAAAGTATTTAAAAAAGGATTTTGCAACTATCGATAAAACAATACTCAGCACTATCAAGAAATAGGGTCATTCGCCCTCTCACAACAAATCATTTTTAATTGTGTACGTTTCTTCAATTTTTCCATTACAGCTCAACGATATTTGTGGACATCACTAGAGGTCTTTGATCTTTATATTTTTTTGCAAAATGGGTCAAATCTGTTCCACGACCATTTCCGAATTTGGGTCGAAATCAATTGATTGATTTATACTGATGGCGGGAAGAAACAGAATTGACCCGCCATTTATATTATTCAGGAACTTCCAGATGTATTTCTTTTCTTTTTCAGCCAATGATAAATGAATCCTTTGAAATAATTGTTTTCAGAAAACAATTATGGCCAGCAATATAGCTCGTATTATAATCTATGCATATTGATTGGTATGGTTTATTTGGTGCGTCTAGATTTGTCTAAAAAGTTTATTTTATACTCTTTGTACGACTAAAGTGGCAAATCAATTGGTACCTGACTGAAAATGGTTACCTTATTCAATGAACTTTCACTATTTACACCACGTAGGTACACCACCACAAATAAAGTATTTTCAGTTTTGGATAAAAGGCAATATTTTTCAAATATAATTATGGAGCGAAATAAAACAAGAATATGTGGAATTATTCAAGGACTTTAGAAAGCAGTTCATTTGAATTGATTCACAGACACATCAGTGACAATTGAAAACGTATTTATTGTATAATTCGTTAATATAATTAATACCCCAACAATCCATCAACATACAGTGACCAAAACAATTACACCAGGGTATAAGACCAGCCCTCATAACCCACAAACCGCCATAAATATCAATTTATTGTGGATAGTAAACACTGTGAGGGACAGCCCTGATTGATTAGTTGTCGCGATAAAACGAAGCCAAGGCTAGCGAAGGACAATGTTCCCGTCCGGTGCAAACTGCGCCCCTGTCAATGTACGGGCGCAAAGTTGGCTCGTGGTGTGTGCGAGGGGCGTGTTGGAACGTTAATTGTGTTAGTGTGATTCTTATTTTGATATGAATTTTGAATTTCGAAGGTACAGTCAGCAAAATAAGTCGATTAACTCCTTTCAGATAAGGCTTTTTCTAATAAATTCAAAAATGTTTCCAGCGCATTTTATGAAGCCGTTAACCAATGTTGCGTTTTCCGATACCAGCTGCTACTCAAGATCTTTTCTACTCCATCAATTGTACTAGTAATTCTTTCTGCTATTTTAATATTTTCAATCTTTCTTTGATTTTATTCGTTGTGGATTCGATCATGTAGTTACACTCCGAGCAAAACCCTGTGAGAGAGAGAGCAAGCCTCAATGTCATAAGTCATCACTCGCAATACGCATTCGTCAGAGTTCTTATTCCTAAGACAATGCAGTATTTTAACCGATAATGTGTTATGTGCCTTTTTTACGTGGGGTAAAATTCTCATGAACTTCTACCGACTAAAAAACCGCACACAGCCTGCCCAAACAGCCCACGGTTGGGAGCTCCGGGTAAACCCTCGGAAGGGAAACCAAAATATGTAATTGAATTCGACGATTGATATGAAGTAGGATCTACGTAACTGGGCAGTTTGTCTTAAGTACATAATAATTTAATCTTCAAACACGGACTGGCCAATAGTAATTGCTGTAGGCACGACATGGACTCTTGACATGATTTTCGTGTTGTCCATATTTAATTTTAGCTCAACTTGTCGAACGCTTTGCTGATGTCACGTACATTGCGCCGAGTTAAGAGCCTACCAGACGCCAAATCGTTGAAAGAAGATAGAAGATATACATTTTTGCGTGCAAGAAAGAAAAAGATGCGATCGGTTTTTGTGCGTTTTTAACGAAATAAATTAATTATAAAAAAAACAAAACCAATATTAAAAAAGTTGTCTAGTGCAAATGAAGATTTTACTATTGTCTTTCTTATGTTTATTTTATATTATAAAAACCACTTAAGACTTATAAGATCTAGGTTAAAATTTCAAGAAATTGAGGTATTTTCAACACAAAAATCTATCGAGGATTTTATCAGCAATCGTTAACCCTTTCTAGTTTCTAGCCTAGAGCGTTTTTGGTTCATGAACTGAAGTTGTCTGTGTTAAAATTTTAATTCATTAAACCTCACGAGTCCTGAGATCTAGATCAAGGTCATAGTATATTTGGCGTCAGACGGACTCTTAAACTAGGATCTCAGCCATGACTAGGCACTGTATCCTTGGCAAACTGAAAGATAATTAATTCATTTGACGTTTATATCTTTTTTGTGTACAGTCTTTTCCAGTTTAGAATTTTGAGCACATACTCCAGATCCAAATTTATCGCCTATTTCAAAGATGTATTTTTATCATTCAATCTAAATTGCTAAAACTATGTAATGCAATTATATAAGTAGGTAGTAAGGTAGACATTGGCCAGAAAGAAAAGAAATATTCGATAACAAAATGTCGTTGCTAACCGTACACTACAGCCTAAGTGAATTTGTTGATAACCGATTTATGTGTAATGCTTGATTTAGGGTTTTAGGAACAAGTTTCTGCGAGGAAACGGTAACTGATAGATTTCTCCAACCATCATCGAAAAAACAAGACACTTTTTAACGAGAGAAAAATCCTACATCATACCGACTAAAAACCACAAGTATCCTACCTAACAGCCTACGGTCAGGGCCGTCTTTTCCACTGGGCACTTTGGGCACTTGCCCAGGGCCCCGCGATCGAAAGGGCCCCCTCAGACCAAATACAAAGTCCCTAGTCCTAGACCCTAGTCCCTAGGCGTACGAGGTACGACGGCCTTCAAAAACCACAGTAAAGATTTTCTGTGATTTTTTAATAAAATTATATACCTAGCTACCTTAGATTCCATTGGCTCTTAGATCATCTAACCACAGGATGCGCCTTACTTAAGCATTGTTTTCTGCCATTGCACATGACCATTTGGTCTTTTGGCTTTATGAAAAGCCTGTACATCAGTACATCATTTTATATGATTAAACTAGTACATTACATTGTAGTTGACTGTACAATAACAATTAACACACAACAGCCATTACGCGTTTGTCGATAAATACATTTTTAAATGCAATGAAATTTTATATGTCTTTGTGTTTCCCCCTTCATTTGTATGAAAACTGGCAGAATATTTTTGTATGCGGTGGTTCGCAAAGGCTAGTCCCGTGTTATATGGTCTAAGCATTGGCTCCATATCATGAAGTTTCAGTGCTCCATCATTAGATCAGTTCGACAGTACCATATTATTGTATTGTCATCAGAACTACATACAGCTGCCAATTTTCATGACGCTACGATCCTTGGAAGATGGTTAAATTAGTTTCCTTAGATTCCATTACATTGTTAGTTACATACACGACGACCTAATAAAAGCGTATTTTATCAGACGTACCAAAAACAAATTAATTATTTTAAAAAAAATCTTTTATAACGATGCGTAGTACCTACTTACTGGATCGATTCACTGCATCGATACATCACTCAGTGAATTTGGCCCCACTTGATTTTTTTTTCTTCTAATTATTAGTTCTTCGTTGGTTCTTGACTGTTCGAACATTTAAATTTTTAGATCGTATTTTGTTTATTTATAATTAATTAAACAAATTTTGGTCCTTAAGTTGACCCCCCCAGGGGGGTCAACTTAAGGACTAAAATTTGTTATTGCTATTGCTAATTGTTTTTGTTATTGCTAAAAAATAGTGATGTGAGAACTCAAGTCTTTTAAGTCACTTAAGTTAGGACTAGACTCGATTTTCAAGACTCGACTCCAAAAATACGACTCGAGTCTTTTTTATTAATCTGAGGGACTCCAGTTGTTATAATACGACTCGGATATAAATGGACTCGAGTCTTTTATTAAAAGACTCACAACTTAGTCGCAAGTTTTTATTAAAGGACTCGAGTTGTTTAGCATACGATGAGCTGTTTAAAAAGCTGTATGTATGTATGTATTGTAATTCTAAATTAGTACAAATAGGCATTTTTAATTCAAGTCAAAGCTCTAATAACCCTTTCGGACCGCGCCAATACAATTGTGCGGGTTACAAAATCGAGAATAGCTCATTATTTCTACGTTAGCAGTGGACGGGCCCTTTAGCGTACGATATAATATATACGATACAGTGGATTGTACGGGAAGCGAACTTTCAGCTCCCGCGCAATTTTTTTCTGTCGCGTAGTCGGTGAGCAGGTTTCAACCTGAACGGTTTGCTACTGGTTGCGCTCTCCGAGTTGGCGAAAGTAAGTACCTACTATTGTGTTATTTTATTAGCCTAGTAATATACGAGTTATTGATTATAATATTAGTTAAGTATCTGATGTTTTTATGATAACAGTGGCGATTGGCAAGCAAACGCTTTGGCGTAATGACTAAACGAACTTTACCGACACAAATGTATCAACGTGGGCCCTACTTTGCCTCATGCGCATTTTAAGTTTCTGATGACTATTAATTTTTCACAGTTTCTGCATCATGTTTCGAGTTTTAAACGACGTCGATATAGCAGGTATGCTTATTGACTCTGGGGACGAGGGCGATGACAATGAGGAAATCGATTTTAACAACATTACTGAAGAAAACTCTGGATATTCCAGTTCCTCTTCTTCTGATGATGGTGAAGGAAGTGTTGACGATAATATACCTCTGAGTATGCTAGCAGGATGGCAAAAGAAGCCCTTCAATGGCAAACATCTTCCAGAAGATGCCGTTCATGACCCAGGTGATACTCCATACGAATACTTTGAGCGCTATTTTACTGACAAGCTCATGGAACAGATGGCTTTGACCACAAACCACTATTACATGGCCAATACCGGTATTCAAATGAAACCTATATGTTCTTTGTTAAGTTTTTTGGAATAAATGCCGTTATTGAATGTATAAAATTTCCAAGACTGAAGATGATTTGGAGTGAAAAATACAGGTCACAATTGTACGTGGGAAATGGTGGGCCCGGTTTGATACAATTGTTGGTATATGAATTTTCCAAGATGGCGGTGGAAAATTAGGAAAATTATTGCAGATTCGTAATCTGAGGTCCCAAATTATTTAAGATTCAAGTTCAAAATTATAAATTTCTTTTTAGTTTATGCGCTGGTCCGAAAGGGTTAGTTTAATCAATTTTCCATGTTTATTAATCAATTACCTATAGCTTAGTCATCATTTAATCTTGACCTATCCTTTAATACCTCGAAAGAGCTCCCAATTTAAGGATTTGAAGTCGCTGAGGATTCACACATCTTGTCGTAAAGACTACACTAGACCAGACAGTATAAAGGCAGATCTGACAAAACGTGTTCCGTCTGCTGGGCCCTCCACTGTTCATACTTTAAGATCAAAATACGCACTGTTCGTTTGAATATTTCGTACTGAATGACGACGACTCATTTTCGAAAATCGTAACGAACGATCTATCTGCGTGGGAGTCGCGGCGTTACTGCCATTACTGCGCGCCGCCTAGCCGCCGAGCGAGCGGCCGAGCGCGTTACGTACCTACAAGACGTAACTAGTCGAGTACCTACGTTACTTGGCAACGGGTCCACGTGGACTGCGGTGGGATCATGCGTGTGATTGGTCGAATTTTCCCGACGCGGCAGCTCGTCTTAGTGATTGGAACGTTAAACGTTGAATGAAAAATTATAGTAGAAAATAGTAGTAAGCGTATTCCGTGAAATTTAAAGGAATAACCACAAGTTCTCATTTTGACTTCGGCAAACGATATAAATTTTGACATTTTCGTAATTTTTTTTCGTTGATTTTCAAATTGACAGTGCCGATCGGCTCTGTTATCGAAACTGTGCCTAAACCTTTTCGTTCCAAAACGACTATAAATTCAACCAGTATAACATCACGCTAAGACTAACAGGAGCGGAGCAGCAATCAAGAATGTTTCGAAAACGTTATTCATTTCTCATAGGTACATGAAACGACCACAAAAAAAGACACAGCGAAGCGTGGCAGGGAACCGCTAGTTGTTAATAAAAATAAATGTTTAACATGGTTTATCTACTTTCTTTGTATATTCTATGAAAATAGTGTCCTGTCAAAGTTATAGGGCCCCATTATCCTAATATGCCCAGGGCCTCCAATAGGATAAAGACGGCCCTGCCTACGGTTGGGAGTCCCGGGTAAGCCCTCGGAAGGATACCCCAGGACTCCTAATCCCAACAGACCTATGGCTACCACTGCGGCCTCACTAAGGGGGGGTTCGGATGCCATCCCGCTTCTTGGAGAGGCGTGTGTGAATCCCTCACGTCACGGTGTCGTCTAGGGCCTGCTTCTGTAAGGACGGTGAGCACGGGATCCCTTAATGAGACTTCGCTATCTTTATGTATGTCTTTAGGCTGTATAACATGAACTCTGAAAGCTTGACATCTGAATTTTTTTTACATTGTTTATTTCTGTTGCCGCCAATATAAATAACTACAAAAAAACTCAAAAAGAGTAGAAATAATAAAGTGCACATATAATTCCGTATAACAAACGTAATTTCGCGCAAATACGACTCGCACTTGACCAATATTTTATTGATGAGCCACCCACATAGACCGGATTCTCTGTGTGGTCCATAGTTTTTGCAACCCTGTTGAGTTCGATGATACGGGTGTGCCCACACATGCTCTGTCTAAAAGAGGGTGGATATTGTTTAATACTTACCCTTACTAATCTATACTAATATTATAAAGAGGAAATATTTGACCGTTTGTTTGTTTGCATCTAATAGGCTCCGTAACTACTGAACCGATTTGAAAAATTCTTTCACTGTTGGAAAGCTACACTCTTCCCGGTGAACATAGCTATATTTTTTATTCCGGTCTTCCCACGAGAACGGGAGCTACACGGGTGAAACCGCGTGACGTCCTCTAGTATATATACATAAAGTTAGACTCCAACTTGCAGTGGGGGCCTCATATCGAGAAAGTCTCGGGCAGACAGACCTCTGCAGCCTATGCCGTTAAAAAGATCCGACAACTGACAGACATTAAAACAGCGCGTCTTGTCTACTTTAGCTATTTCCACAGTGTCATGACCTATGGCATACTATTATGGGGTAACGCTGCCGACATCGAATGTATCTTTGTGTTGCAGAAAAGGGCTGTCCGGGCTATCTATGGTATGGGGTTTCGGGAGTCATTAAGAGAAAAGTTTAAGGATATCAACATCCTTACTGTGTATTCACAGTACATATATGAAAACTTATTATATACTCATAAAAATAATAGTAAATTTATTAAAAATTGTGATATCCATAACCTAAACTTAAGAAATAAGAATAAATTGGCTGTACCTAGATTTAGGCTTAATAAAATAAGCAATTCTTTTGCGGGCAATTGTATTCGAATGTACAATACATTGCCGACAGCCGTAACAGGTTTGTCAGTTAATAAATTTAAAAAACTAATAAAACTTAAATTGTGCCAGAAAGCTTATTATAGCATTAAAGACTTTCTAGAAGACAAGGCTGCCTGGCAGTGACACGAATTGCTCCATTCTACATTAAAAAAAAACTGTATTAGATACTAAGATGAATTAAGAGGGACCGGACTGAGTTTCTTGGGGTGTTCTTCTCAGTCTGTAGCATTTCCGAACCCCCGGTAGAGTCACAAAAATTTTGACAAACCTAAAAAATTTTTTGAAAATTTCAAAGGGAATAAATTTTATTTTATTTTATTTTTTATTTATATATACTTATAATAAAACTGTAGAGGGTCGAGAGTCTGAACATGGAAGATATTTTGAAAATTTTCAGTGTACGGCGTTCTCTAATCGATACTGAAGGCGAAAATGTAATTTAAACTTTTCATGTCTGTCTGTCTGTCTGATTCCCGAATAAGTATCACGCCGAAACTACTGAATCGATTTGAATGAAACTTGGTACAGTCAGAGCTTATAATCCGAGGAAGGCGCTAGGATACTTTTGATTCCGATATTTTGCCCGGTTCCTTTGGGAGAAGGGATGAAAGACAAAATGGTTTTTTTAGTCTGATTGTTGGCTTAATCATAAAAGAGCTTAATGATTAAGGGTATTGTAAAAAAAATGTTTAAAATAGACTTAATCTTTAAGCTCTTTTATGATTAAGCAAACAGGGCTGTTTTATACGCTCCTAGGAGCCTGATCAAGAAATACCTCTCCTTGCATAGACCTCATGTGACGTAAACGAAGTTGCGAGGGTCAGCTAGTCTATAAATATAATAAAACTGTAGAGGGTCGAGAGTCTGTACATGAAAGATATTTTAAATTTTTAAATGTAGGTCGGTCTCTATCTATCTATACATATAATAAAACTGTAGAGGGTCGAGAGTCTGTACATGGAAGATATTTTGAAAATTTTATCTATACATATAATAAAACTGTAGAGGGTCGAGAGTCTGTACATGGAAGATATTTTGAAAATTTTAATTGGAGTGTGTTCTCTAATCGATACTGAAGCCGAAAATGTAATTTAAATTTTTCATGTCTGTCTGTCTGTCTGTCTGTCTGTCTGTCTGTATCCCGACTAAGTATCACGCCGAAACTACTGAATCGATTTGCATGATACTTGGCACAATCTGAGCTTATAATCCGAGGAAGGTTTTAGGATACTTTTGATCCCGATATTTTGCGTGGTTCCTTCAGGGGAGGGAATGAATGATGAAATGGTTTTTCAGCTGTAATTTCTCACCGCGTGGTCCGATTTCAAATATTTTTTTGGTGTTAGAAAGGTAATATTTTAAGCATTGCTCCACACAAGTTTCAATATTGAGGGTTTTGTGGTTCAGAAATGAGAGACATCTCAACTTTTGCCAAACCTAGAATTCAAGGGTTCCTTTGAATAGATTACACTGGTAGGTATCTTCTATCGATATCTTTACCTATCTATTCTTATTCTATACCTATAATTCTATACCTATGTATAATAAACTATTTATCATTTAATAGGTGTTGTCATGTTTTGCTATACCTGCTACATTACATTACATCTATACTTATAATAAAACTGTAGAGGGTCGAGAGTCTGTACTTGGAAGATATTTTGAAAATTGTAATTGTAGGGCATTCTCTAATCGATACTAAAGCCGAAAATGTAATTTAAATTTTTCATGTCTGTCTGTCTGTCCGTCTGTCTTTCTGTCTGTCTGTCTGTATCCCGAATAAGTATCACGCCGAAACTACTGAATCGATTTAAATGATACTTGGCACAATCTGAGCTTATGATCTGAGGACGGTTCTAGGATACTTTTAATCCCGATATTTTGCGCGGTTCCTTCACGAGAGGTGATGAAAAGCAAAATAGTTTTTTAACTATACTTTCTAACTGCGTGGTCAGATTTTAAATATTTTGTTGGTGTCTGAAAGGGAGTACTTTAAGCATTATTCCACGCAAGTTACAATATTGAAGGTTATGTAGTTAAGAAATGAGGAGCATCTCAACTTTCTGTAATCCTAGATTCAAGGGTTCTTTTGAATGAGAGGGTAAATCTATGCGGGCGTGTTGGCTAAGTCATAGAAGAGCTTTATTATTAAGGCTGCTGTATAAGAGTTTTAGAACAGTCTTAATCTTTAAGCTCTTTTATGATTAAGCAAACAGGGCCGTTTCACAGGGTGCTTGATGAGTCTGATGAAGCATTACCTCTCCTTTCGTACACCGTATGTGACGTAAACGAAGTTGCGAGGGTCAGCTAGTGTATACATATAATAAAACTGTAGAGGATCGACGGTCTGTAAGTGGAAGATATTTAGAAAATTTTAATTGTAGGGCATTCTCTAATCGATACTGAAGCCGAAAATGAAATTTAAAATTTTCATGTCTGTCTGTCTGTCTGTATCCGCCGAAACTACTGAACCAATTTGAATGATACTTAGTACATTTTGAGCTTATTGTCCGAGGAAGGTTCTAGGATACTTTTAATCCCTATACTTCCCTATACTATATTGCTCGGTTCCTGCGGGAGAGGGGATGAAAGACAAAATGGTTTTTCAGCTGTAATTTCTCAACGCGTAATCTAATTTCAAATATTTTTTTAGTATTGGATTTAAGGATTGTTCCACACAAGTTTCATTATTAAGGGTTTTGTAGTTCAGAAATTAGAGACATCTCAACTTTTGCTAAGCTAATTAAAGGATTCCTTTAAATGTAAGGGTCATTCTAAACTGGCGTGTTTGCTTAGTCACAAAAGAACTTAAAGATTAAGGGTATTGTAAAATAATTCAGTCCACGCCGTAGGCGGGGACTGAATGGTTTTAGAATAGACTGAATCTTTAAGTTCTTTTCTGATTAAGCAAACAGGGCAGTTTCACAACCACCTAGGAGTCTGATGAAGACCTACCTCTTCTTTCATAGACCTTACGTGACGTAAACGAAGTTGCGACGTAACAGTTCGCCTTTTCTGTAAATGTCTGTTGTTTTTTTTTTTTTTTTTTTTTTTTTTATACCACTAAGGTGGCAGACAAGCATACGGCCCACCAGAAGGACTGGTGGTCACCGCAGCCTATGAACGTTTGCAACACCAGAGGCGCCACACTCGCGCTACCGACCCTGCAAAAACCTTCTAAGACCCCTTTTGAAGAACCCCATACTGTAGGCGTTTGGGAAAACCGAGGCAGGGAGATCATTCCACAACCTAAGCGTGCGCGGAAGAAAACCCCTATCGGATCTAACCGTGCTGGAACGCTCCGGACGCAGAGTGTGAGGATGAACTCCCTGTCTGTGGCGAGCGGTGCGGTGATAGAACGTAGCCGTGGGCATCATATCAAACAATTCCTCAGAGCACACACCATTGTACAGTCGGTAGAACACGCATAAGGAGGCAAAGTCTCTCCTGTCGCGAAGAGGTTCCACACCACTTGTAAGTATAGGATCGTTGACAACTCTTATAGCACGTCTTTGCACCGAGTCAAATGGACGAAGCTGATATTCAGGTGCCCCCGCCCAAAGGTGACAGCAGTACTCCATGTGCGGCCGCACTTGCGACTTATACAGAAGCAGTGTTTGCGCAGCAGTGAAGTACCGCCGCGCCCTGTTGAGCACACCTAGCTTCTTGGACGCCAGCTTAGCCTTGTCCTCCAAATGACTACGGAACTGAACGTCACTGGAGATGTCAACGCCAAGGATCCCTATACTTCTGGAGATGGAAAGAGATGTGCCCTGAAATTGCGGCGCTACAGTAATTGGGGTTTGCTTAGCGGTGAAAAAACACGCTTGTGTCTTGGAAGGGTTGAACTGGACAAGATTTTGTCCACCCCAATCGGACACTCTAGTAAGAGTAGCCTCGATTTCAGACACAAGCTGTTCACGATTTTCCTTCACCGTGTCCCGAGAGATACCGGGGCGGCCCGTGTAACAAGTGTCCCCCGTACTGTCGTCCGCATAACAATGAATGCCGTCAATAGACAACATGTCATTGATATGCAGCAGAAACAGAGTAGGGGACAACACTGAGCCTTGCGGTACTCCAGCGTTTATGGCCATGCTGTCTGAACAGCTGCCGTCAACGACGGCCTTGATGCTTCTACCGGCCAGGAAGCTAGACACCCATCCGCATAATCTCTCGGGCAGTCCATATGAGGGCAATTTCGTAAGAAGACCACGGTGCCAGACCCGGTCAAAGGCCTTAGAGATGTCAAGGCTTACTGCTAGAGCCTCGCCCTTACTCTCGATAGCCGTCGCCCATCGGTGTGTGAGGCACACCAGAAGATCGCCCGTCGAGCGACCGTGACGGAAACCGTACTGCCGGTCACTGAGCAGGTCGTGTTCCTCTAGGTACCTCAGGAGCTGTGTATTAATTACACGCTCCATCACCTTAGATAAAAGGGAGGTGACGGCTATAGGCCTATAGTTGGCCGGGTCGGTCCTGTCACCCTTCTTGGGCACAGGATGCACATACGCGATCTTCCACGACGCCGGGACTTGTTGCTTGGAATATGAACGCGTGAAAAGACGTGTAAGTACCGGACACAACTCTGGACCACACTGCTTCAGTACCACCGCGGGTATACCATCCGGCCCACTCGACTTATGAACGTCCAGGGATCGAAGCTCACGTCGGACATTCCGCTGTGTAAATTTTACTTCCGGCATGGAAGTTCCACACCACGGAATATCCGGCGGCAAAGCACCCCCGTCGCTCATGGTCGAGTTAGAGGCAAAGAGAAAACCCAAAAGGTCGGCTTTCTCCTTAGCGCTCTGGGCCAAATTACCGTCGGGTTTAAGTAAAGGTGGTAAACCTGACCGACAGAAATTTCCCTCGGCAGCTTTGGCAAGCGACCAGAATTCGCGACTCCCTGAAGGGTAGCCTGCTAGCCGTTCACCAATTCTGCCGACGAAATCGAACTTAGCCCTGACAATTGCTCTTTTGCTGGCTCTCGAGGCGGCATTTAATTTGCGTTTCACCTCAGAGATGTTTGGATCTGAATTTGCACGAGCCGTGGTCCAAGCCCTGTAAGCAGATTCTTTCAACATCAAAGTTTCTCTGCAGAGCCGATTGAACCACGGTCGCTTTTTTGCTCCTACAGGGATCCAACGGTTAGGAATGTAACATTCCATGCCCTCCAAGATCCCCGCAGCGACTGCTGCAGCGCAAGAATCCAGATCCTCTGAGGCAAAACAAAGCCGCCTCCATGGGTACGACGCGAAAAACTCTCGCAGTCCATCCCAGTCTGCTGCCTTATAGTGCCATACATGTCGCCACTCCTTGGGCCGAGGTGGTTCAGGCCTTGCGAGAGGCACATGCGCCCGAACGACACAGTGGTCCGACGATCCGAGTGGAGCATCCACTGAAACACTGTATCCGTCCGGACGCGTTGTCAGCAGGAGATCCAGCAATGCACTATGCTCGTTCTTCTTGTCTGGTATCCTTGTGTGGGATTTAACCAGTTGAGAGAACCCATAGGTCAGGGCAAATTCGTGAGCAGCTTTCCCCGCAAAGTCGGTGGTCCGGGAGCCCAACCAGTCAACATGATGTCCGTTGAAATCCCCCAGAATCACTATCTCCGCGGAGGGATACTGCTCAATCACCTTGTCAGTCGCTTGTTGCAGGTGGTCAAAAAGGCGAACTGTGTCCGTGTTACCACCGCTGTGAGACCTATACACGCACGCGTAGATCCGAGTGTGGCCCCCGTGATCCAAGCGTGCCCATAACGTAGACAGGTCCCTGTCTTCGAGGCTTGAAAGACGACGACAGCAGACATCATCCCGGACGTACATACATACCCCGGCTTTCTGCCTAAAGTGGTACTCAAGCTTGTAGCCAGGGTACATTAAGCAAGATGTATCGCCCGGACGTAAGATCTGCGTCTCCGTTAAGAAAAAAAGGGTCGGCTTCGCAGTTTCAAGATGGTGGTGGACTACGTTGATGTTCGTGCGAATACCTCTGATGTTGCAAAAGTCCACTTGAATTGTGGACGACGATGCCGCTGTGGAAACCTTTTTCTTTCTCTTTGATTTAGCCATAGTTCTTAAAAATATGGGGAATTAAGAAGGTGAAGGGGGCGCTTTTGTGCCGGTGGCGCAGGAGACTAGGCGAGGCTCGAACTCACCGAAGGCAGACAGAGGTAGTGCGGTAGATTGGCACGGCGTACGGAAGGGCCCCCGGTCCCCCCCCGATGCAGTAGCCGCGTCCACTCCGGTATCCTCCTCCGGCACGACCACAGCACCAGGGACTTTACACAGGCTGCTGGTTCAGCCTCCTGGGGCGGAGATTAAGTAATCCCCAGGTTCGGGTCCCGTACAGCCTGCGGGCGGTCAGCGGTCAACCGTTTCACCGGGTCTCCCTGATCGCCGTACCAATATTCCGCGCCTCGATCTGCCAATGGAGACAGATAAGCCTCTGGTCTCACCGTCACCGGCACAATGTCACCCCAATGAGCTCTGGATCCCTGCTAACCGACGGAGAACATAACCCGACCGGAGTCAGGTTACTATTACCGCGGTCTTCTGCAGGGCGGAGGTACTGCCCCAGGCGGGCTGCTCAACGAACGGAGTACCGTTAGGCCCTTCCTCCTAATGTGGGCTTTTTCGTTAATCCCTAAGATATTGGATCTTAGGGATCTGATTGAAGAAGCCACTACTGTACCCTCAGGGTGTAACGTTAACTCCATGAGAAGTAACGCATGTCCCCGAAACCCCGAGGGGTAATATCACTATCTACTTCTACCACGTTTTTTTTTACGTGAGGGAAAATCCTCATGGATGGACTCCTACCGACTAAAAACCTCACGTTACGCCCAACAGCCTATGGTTGGGAGCCCCGGGAAACTATCTACTACGTTGTTGAAAACTAAGTACACTGCTTGTTCGGGAAAGCCTTACCACGAACAAACTAACAAACAAACACTTAGATATAATATACAGATGCACATGTGAAACGTCACTCATATAAACCAAAGAAGTACCACCAGTGCACAACGCGACCCACCTGGGAATAACTGGCAAGAAACTCAGTGGGTTATTCTTTTTAGTGCTCTATTTACAATGTTCAAGAATCTATAAACTATGTATTTAAAAAAAATGAGAATCTAAATCTAGTAGGTATAAAATGCCTACATCTGTTTGGTTATACGATACGGCATAGTTGTTATATTATTTTTGTAGGTGGTTTTGAGTTAATTCAATGACGAATAAATATGAGCTAATTATTCAAAGCGGCAAAGGTAATCAAATAGTCGCATCTGCAAATGAATCTATGTCCAAATAATAGTCACGTACCTCAAGATGCAAATGTCCGTCTCAAGGCTAGACACGTCCTATGCATGTAATTCTGACCATTGCAGACGACTGCCAGACGAATCGCATAAAAGAAAGCTTCAAGTTTAGGCAATACGTGCTGTGCATTCCTATTTTGTTTAAAGAATGACGTTATATTTTATTTTAGATTGCCCCGTGTAGCGACGGAGTCCCGAGTTGCGACGGGTAAGAGTAAAAAATGTCGCCACCCCAATATAACCCGAGGGTGTCGTAAGAGGCGACTATGGGGAACACTTTCGCAAAAAGATCCATTGCGTAGAAAAGGAATATTAGAAAAGAAACCTGGTTGTCAGTGAAATGACAATCGTTAAGCCAAGTTGAAGGCCTTATGGGCGGCTTGAAAAGTTTCAACTGCGGTTCGCGGTGACCTGCGCCTGTCCATTTTAACACGGCAATAGGCTCACCACCTGTTACGTGGGACGTAAACGTGTAAGGTGAATTGTGGACGTATACTATGCCTCTGCCTATCCCTTTGGGGATAAAGGCGTGACTATATGTATGTATGTAGATTATAATATACTAATGAAGCGACCACGGCGAGGTCAGGGCGGCTCTCGAGCAACTGAAACCTTCTAAATCTCCTGGAGAGGACGGAATTACGACTGAGCTCCTGAAAGCGGGTGGCACTCCGATCCTTAGTGAGCTAACGCTTAATTCCGTCCTTCAGCAGGTTCAGACACCCAAAGCGTGGAGCTGGAGTGTGGTGGCGCAGTTCTTCAAGAAGGGTAACAAATCCTTACTGAAGAACTACAGACCCATCTCACTCCTGAGCCATGTGCAGTACCTAGTGGATTGCTATACGCTAATTTGATTTCATTGAAAAAAGCTAGCGCAGCCATGTTTATTAAATTCAGTAGGGTCAGACACCCACCAATGTGTCACCACTGCCGCGCTCCCGACGACACGACCGAGCACACAGTAGCTGTGTGTACGGCCTGAAGTACCGAGCGAGGGGGTAATCCTCCATCGGCGCAGTAGCTCAGCTACCCTGAGCCGCCCGGCGGTGTTCTGGTGAATTAGGCAGATCCCAGAACACTCCCACAGGGGCCGATCGGTGTCAAGGAGTTTTAGTGAGTATTCCCAGTGTTATCATGATCAGGTGCTGGGCGACCCTCACACGAGCCCATGCCTCGCCAGCATGGGTAGTCCGTAAGCGGAGCTCTAAAAAAAAAACCGTCAGACACCCAAAGTGTGGAGCTGGAGTGCAGTGGTGCTGTTCTTTATAAAGGGTGACAAATCCTTACTGAAGAACTACAGACCCATCCCGCTGCTGAGCCATGTGCAGTAGTGGATTGCTATACGCTAATTTGATTTGATTGAATAAAGCTAGGGCAGCCATGTTTATTAAATTACTAGATGATGCTCGCGGCTTCGCCCGCGTGAAATTTGTTACCCGTTCCCGTTTTCCGTGGGAACATATTCCCGGAATGAAAAGTAGCCTATGCGTTATTCCAGACTGTAAGCTGTCTCTGTACCAAATTTCAGTCCAATCCATTCAGCTGTTAGAGCATGATTGAGTATAAACATCCACACATCTTCACAAATTTTCACATTTATAATATTAGTAGGACTAGTAGGATTATTGGATGGTCCTTACAGAAACTGGTTCAAGAAGGCAGCGTAACGTGAAAGTGTCACACACAGAGGGAGTCGAGGCTTTCATAACGTGTGGAAAATCCGACATGGATGCTATGCCGGACTCTTACGAACTAAAAACCAACTGGTTCTCTACTTTCTGCCTACGGTTGGGAGCCCCGGGTAAGCCCTCGGAAGGATATCCCCAGGATTCCCAACAAACCTTGGCTACCACTGCGGCCTCGCCTAATCTTTGATCGAGGCTAAGGCATAGTTTGCCAGGAATACTGCGGTCGAAAGTCCTAGGGCCACCAGGGTTCCCAGCCAGCGCTGGATGGATAGGTAAGGCCGTGTATTTTTGTATGTGATTTGTATGGATTTTGTGATATGGATTGTAGGAGTTCGACATAGCATAATGAGAATTTCCACACGTAAAAAAAATGGCGTGACCGTGCTCCGTGTGGCGACGGAAAAGAGTACAACATGTCGCCACCCTAATTCATCCTGAGGGTGTCGTAAGATGCAACTAAGGGGACATTTAGTAAAACGATCCATTCGAAGGAAAATTTGAAATGAAACACGGTCGTCAGTTAAATGACAATCGTCAAGCCAAGTTGAAGGCCTCATGCCCATAAGGTTAAGGCTTAAAAATGTTCAAGTCTGGGTTGTCACCACCTGCAGCTGTCCATTTTAACAGGGCAATAGGCTCACCACCTATTACGTGGAACGTAAACCTATAAGGTGAAATATGGGCGTTATTATGCCTCTGCCTACCCTTCGGGGATAAGGGCCTGACAAAAAATGCTAAGCGCAGTGAGCATGTACTGTCGAACAACGCTTTGATAAAAAGAAATTATTCCTAACTGGTAATACCCCAACCAAGATATAAATAAAACAGTACAATAATACCGTTATTACAGCAATGTATAATATCTATAATTACTCGACAATAAATCGTGAATACCAGACAGATACATGTCATTCAAAAGGACAGACGTACAGACAGATAACACCAATTAATTTTATGTATATAATCAATTTTCTGCTCACTTTCTGATAATAACTTTCATGTCATAATTAAATTGATGACGGCTTCGGATAGCGCTTATCGTGGCTTCTATAAATACATTGGTTGAGTTATTTTAAGGGACGATTGATAAGAGAATTTATTTTATTGTTAGTAGGAATATTTTGATACAAATATATTTATACACATATAGGTCAAGAGTGCCCTTATCCAACAAGCTTGTATGAAAATACTTATGAAAGTAGAAGAAGCGAAAGTTGTATGCCAAGATCTCTGCCTACGCAACTTTAATTAGATACTATATTGGAATCAGAAATTTATCATCATCATCATCATCTCAGCCGATTAGATGCCCATTGCTGGGTAAAGGCCTCCCCAAGGATTGCCACAACGTTCGGTCTTGAGCCACCCGCATCCAGCAGGCTCTCACGACCTTAATCAGGTCATCTGTCCACCTTGCGAGGGGTCTCCCCACTCTGCGTTTACCAGTAACGTGGACGCCATTCGAGTACTTTTCGACCCCATCGGCCATCATCTCTAGCCGCCCACCCAATGCCTTTATTTGAAGGCATCAGTTAGGTACTGTAATAGGCATTGCCTGACAACCGTAACCGCCCCGAAGGGCGGCGTCCTCGTCAGGATACCCCAGAACTCCCAACAGACCTACGGCTATTACTGCGGCCTGGCCTATGGAGGGGTTCGGGTGCTATTCCGCGTCTTAGGGGGGTTTTCGGGTGTTATCCCGCTTCTTAGGGGGGGGGGGGGGGGGGAGTGCGTGAATCTCTTACGTCACTCTGTCGTCTACGGACTGCTTCTGTAAGAACGGTAAGCAGCCCCATCACCATCCTCAGGCCCCCGGTCATGGATAGACTTGGGCGAAGAACGGATGGGAGAGTTCTCTACCGCTCACTCCCCGCCGCCTCCGTTACGAGCATGACCTGCTCGCAGAAAGAGGCAGCGGAGCCCCACTTACTCTCGCTAGAGATCATGGCCCGCAACATGGTCTCCAGCGATGTCCTAGGATATCTGTCAGACTTGACCACCGCGGCTTCGCCTAAAGGTTCAGGAGTAATGCTCCAACACAGGAGTGATATATGATAGATGCCATATAATATAATCACTCCTGTGTACTATATTTGGGGGACTGGTTCGGGTATTATCCGTCGAACTCTCACGTTTCGCTGCAACTCTGGTTTTTCTTCATACCCACAAGTCTTTCGCCTCTTACCGTAGTAAAACATTGAGTATTTTCCAATAGTACAGAACCCTAACAGATCTACGAGCGCTTATACCTATTAGTTAGTGTCCGACCGAAACTGGTTTTCCAGCCGAAACCGAAACCGAAACCGAACTTTCGGCCCCAGGGTCAGTTTCGGCCGAAACCGAAACCGAAACCGAAACTCACGTGTTCATATTGAAAAAAAAAAACCAGCCAAGTGCGAGTCAGATTCCCGCACAGAGGGTTCCGTTACAAAAATTTGGCACATAAAAATACGTTTGTTGTGTGGATGCTTTTTTCTAATTTGAGTAGGTAATTTTTGTTAGCGTGGTGTTTGGTGGTGGCAGTGTCTCTTGACATCGCCAACGCTTTCAAAACCTTGCGCTGGAGCTGCGTTTAGGAGGCGCTTATTTACCATAGAATGCCTCCATACCTCCGACGAATTGTCGGGGCCTATGTTTCCGAGAGGGCGATAACTTTCCCGAGCTGGCTAAAAAAGGGTCGGCGAGATGTTGTGTCGTTCGGTGTTCCACGGGGATCGGCCTTAGGACCGCTTCTGTGGAACATCGTTTACGATTGGGTGCTGCGTTGTCCGTTGCTCCGCGGTGTCGGCGTAATGTGTTACGAGCGTAACGGTGTTACGAGGACACCGTAATTACAGCGCGAGGAGCAACGCGCCCAGGTGAGGCCCTAAAAGCCACCTGCGGGATCCAGCTTATATATAGGGGGCGTCGGCATCCTGCATCGGCATCGGGCTCTCGATGACGTATCTGGGGCTCGTACTCAATAGCCGATGGAACTTCGTATACCACTTACGATGATTGGTCCCAAATCTGAGGGTGGGGGGCATCAGCCGCACTCTCGCGCTTGTTGCCCAATATCAGGTGCTCCAATGCTCCCTGCAGGAGACTGTACCTTGGGATCGTGCGGAGCGTAGCCCTATACGGGGCCCCGTATGGGCGGAAATCCTGATGGCTAGCAATGCGGCTAGATTGCTTTCAGGGTGATAAGGGGATACCGCACGATCTCAGTTGAGGCGGCATGTCTTCTAGCCGGGACCCCTCTCTGATGGGATCTGGAAGCGAAGGCCCCTGCGTCATTATTTAAATGGCGCAAAGAGGCGCTGGAGCGGGGCCATAGGCCTTTTCCTGTGAGCAAGCCATGCTCGTGAAAGAGACGACGGGGATGAAGCGGGAGAGAACTCTCCCACCCTAGTTCCACAGTCTGCGGCGGCGCGCCCCATACTATCAGCCTCCATGAGCGGGGACCTGAGGACGGTGACGGGGCTGTTCACTGTCCTTACAGAAGCAGGCCCTAGACGATAGCGTGACGTGAAAGATTCATGCACTCCACCCTCAAGAAGCGGGATAACAACTGAACAAAGACGCAGCCGCAGTATGCATCATTCCGAGGGTATACTCGGGGCTCCTAACGCGTGGTTTTTAGTCGATAGGACTCCGCCATGGACTCCCTGTAGGATTTTCCTCACGTTAAAAAAATTGCGGCAACACAAATTCTGAAAATTTTAGGCCTCTATTTGGCACGGTTCCAGCGATACAACCTCGTGACTAATAGACAGACGGACGGCTAGCCCTCATGTTTCGTTAATAGGGTCCCGCTTCAACCCCTCCGTGCGAGAGTCCGATTCGCACTTCGCCGGTTATTTTTTTAAATGAGTGCCAGCAAGTTCCACCCCACTAAGTGCCATCAATCAATGGTATAAATCTTCTCAAGTGTTCATTTTAGAAATATCTCCACCTAAAGATGAGTTTCTTTCTTTTAAGGCCATACCCAGGGCTAACGACCTTGAGCATATGGGCGATATGACTCGCCAACATAGAGTAGCGCAACTACAGAGACATCAGAGTAAAAGAACCACGGAAGAAGAAAATAGTAGCGGAAATGCGTTCCTCGCTTCACCAAATAAACAAGAAGCCGTGAGACGGTCTCACCCGACTGCCCCTCTCTAAAACGTTTATTGTGAAAGTTCAATCCGATTGCCGTTGTCATTTTTGTTTAATTTCAAACTTTGAACAGATGATCCACGTAACCTAACCTAGTGACGTAGTTTAATGCAACAGAGTCACAGACAAAGTCTCGTCACGAATTCACAAAGACGAATGTTCATTATATTCTTTGTTTTGTACTTAAATTATTACAAATCCAGACAAGACGGGTCTTCCACTCGCTTGAAATTTGATTAATACAAACAAACAAAAATATGTACGTACCTACGTAAGGGTCGTAAACGCAGTTGCGAGGGATAGCTAGTTATGTATAAATAAGAAGCGCTCGTGGCACTGCAGACAGACTCATTGTTCTGTAAACGGTCACTGTTGTAAGCAACTTTCTCTATGGCCAGTCCTTGGATGGGTGACCATACATGTGACCACTTAGTGACAGTTATTTGAGCATTACCTTGCTTCAAAAGGCCGTTTGGCCTGTCCAACACTGCAATACGGCTCACCACCTATAACGTAGGACAAATTCTAAAAAGGTGAAATGTAGGAGCATAACAATATGCCTTTGCCTACCCCTTCGGGGATAAAGGCGTGACCATAATCCATACTAATATTATAAAGCTGAAGAGTTTGTTTGTTTGGTTGAACGCTAGGATCTAAGGAATTACCGGTTCGATTTCAAAAATAATTTCAGAGTTTTAAAGTACATTTATTGAGGATGGCTAATGGCTAATAACATTACGTTAAGACAAATAGGAGCGGAGCAGCCATGAATAATGTTTTCTGAACGGGGAAAATTTATTTCTTTTGAGAGCTTCCATTGAGTACGTTGCGTAAATGGTTAAAGTTACGTAAAAATAGTGTACTACAATTTTTTTCCTTTTCAAAAAATTTAAAAAAAGACCTGCACAGCATATGCCTATCTTTTAAGGTTCACTTACAATAACCCTCTAAATTATTATTAAAACATGAGCGACGCAACTCGACGCGACGACGGAAGTAAACGTTTTCTGCAGTAGTAGCCAGTCAACTGATGAAAGATAATACCGGCCAAGTGCGAGTCGGACTCGCACACGATGTCAACTGATGAAAGATAATACCGGCCAAGTGCGAGTCGGACTCGCATACGATGAGTTCCGTACCAAAAAACGGACAAAAATAAATGCGACGGGAAACATTATATCACTTCAACAAAGTTGTGGGGGTCAACTCTAATGGATGAATATAAGCGACGTGAGAAAAATTATATCACTTTAATATTATTATCTACCTCTCTAATAAGACACGCGACGGGAGTAAGCGCGACGGGAATAAATGCGACGGGACTATATTACTTAAAGTATTAATACAATAGGTACCACTCTCTTACTCACTCTCATCTGACGCAAACGAAGTTGTGTGGGTCAGCTATTGTATGTATATTAACTATCTGACCCTCACAACTTCGTTTACGACGCTTAAGGTGTATGAAAGGGGAGGTATTTCTTCATCAGACTCATCAAGCGACGGGTGAAACTGCCCTGTTTGCTTAATCATAGAAGAACTTAAAGATTAAGCATATTGTAAAATAATTCAGGCCGCGCCGAGGGCGTGGATTGAATTGTTTTAGAATCTATTCTATATAATTAATTTTAGTCCACGTCTTCGGCGCGGTTGAAATATTTAACACTAGCCTTAATCATTAAGCTCTTATATGATAAATTCTCTCTTAATTGCTCTTAAATGATTTTCATAGCAGATTGCACAAAACCAGCAATTCTTTCATGGGTAACTGTATACGCTTTTACAACAGGCTACCAGACGAAATTAAAAGTGCAGGGGCTACTATAAAATCAATGATTATCTTATTATCTAATATTTTTTTTAAATAGCTTCCATGTTCAGACTCTCGACTCTCAACAGTTTTATTATTACGTATAGACATAGACTAGCAAGAAACTCGGCGGGCTATTCTTTTTATTGCTCTACTTACTATAATACCTATAGACTTAAAAAATAATAACACATTGTTTGAGAATCCAACTGAGCCAGCAGATCATTTCCAGACTTCCTAGACAAGGAAGTCTGGAAATATTCTTTGGCTGCTGGAAAATAATTGTATACAATTTTTGGTCCCAAGCAGGATTCGAACCAGCGTCTTCTGGTTTGCCGGACCAGACGCCCTTACCTTTGGACCACTTAGGCACTGCTCTTGACCGTCAATTCTTTCACTTTATTACCTTAACCAAGTTGCCAGTAGATGGTGCCTACGTCGCCTCAAGATGTAATAAGTTGAAAGAATTGACCGTCGAGAGCAGTGTCTCAAAGCAGTGTGTTAATAATAACTGTAATATAAGTAAGTATTTTCATCAGTTGTCTATATCCCTTAACACAAGGTTATAATAGCTTAAGTTGTGTGAGAATGTCCACAAATATTTTATTTATTTATTTTGAAATGATTAAGTACCGCTTACAATATTAGCATGACTACCTTTCGAAGTAATTTAATAAAACAATACATAAAATAAGTTGAAATGCATTATATTTTCATGCAATGCAGTATGCATTGTGTAACTCGGGCTCTGTTACACGCATTACTCTGTAAATGAATGAAAATATAACATTTTACGAGAATATTTTGCAGACCAGAGCGACACACGTCCGTCTAGCAACACGACTCCCCCCGCACTAGATTTTCAGGCGAGCGCGGGGATGCAAGCAACTTGAAGTATTCGTTGAATGCATTATTAGTCATAATTAGTTTAAATTTACACTTATTCCAAATTGAAGAAAACCATTTTAGAGGTCTATGTTTTCTTTAGTCTTTGATATAAATTTTATTATCATTCATTAATAACTAGACGTCATAAAACGTCTTTATCTAAAACATTCCAGGCGATTTTAATGATGTTTTACTAATTATTTATAATAAATACACAATTTCTGACAAAACCATCTTTTGACACACATCTTGTAGATTTTAAATCTACTTTTGGCTATCATTTTTCGTTTACTAATACCGACAACAATGTCTTCATTTGCACCTCTTTTTCGCAAACTTTGTCGACTAGTCCCCTTAAGTGTGGAATTACACATAGATGCTATTGCGAACTCCTACCAACTAAAACCACACGGTGCCTTGCTTATAGCTCTTGGCCGGTTTTGGTTACATTCTAGAAGTGTATAACTAAAACTGGACAAGAGTGAGCCGGACTCGCGCACGTAGGGTTCCGTACAAGAAAAGCGGCAAAAAATCACGTATGTTAATGGGAGGCCCCCTTTAATATTATTATTTTATATATTTTTATTATTTGTTGCTATAGTGGCAACAGAAATCATCGTCTGTAAAAAAATTTACTGTCTAACTATCACGGAGCGTGAGTTACAGCCTGCTGACAGACAGACAGACAACCAACGAAGTTAACGGAACCGACAACAAAGGGGTAGTGTTATGTAATGTCCTAGATCTTTAGGATTCCGTAACGGTAACTGAGAGTAAAAACGGGACCCTTCAAAGGTAGTCTAAGGACATAACACAGGGGTAACTGTCTAATACTTCTCAATGATTGTAATTGCTTGTGGATTCAATAAAGTTGTATTATTATTATAACTATTGACTGGAAGTTCTTTGTAAATCTCTAAATCTTCGGTTAGTAACATGTTAACTGGTTGGGCTGACCCTAACCACGTCACAAGCAGAGCCAGGCACTCAAAATTCATGAACACATGAGTTTCGGCCCGGCCGAAAGTTTCGGCCCGTTTTGGCCGAAACCGAAACTGCGGCCGAAACTCGATTTTTTGGCCGAAACTGGCCGAAACCGAAACCGAAACCGAAACTTCGGTCGGTCACTACTATTAGTTATAGGAATGAATGGTAAAATAAACGTTTCCTTAATAACCAAAACTGAAATGCGAATCGTCGGTCGTAAAATTGAGTAGTACTATTTCTAAATAAGCGCTAAGCCGACATTTACAAGTTTGTTACCCTCGGGTGACGCGTCATTAATGTCAGCTGGATCTGTTACTGACTCCTGTGGCTGTAATGACTATGGCTTAAGTCATTAACTGAAGCGGGGAGATTAGACATCTGCCAATACTAAAGGGTGTTTTTTTAGAGGTATAGAACTTTGAAATGGAATAAAACAAAGGGGTTTTTTTATTGATATGAAATAGACTTTATTCCAAAGACAATTTTCTGGCATTATAATTTAAATATGATTTCTGACATATGACCGCCACGGCTGGCTCAGACGTAGTCTAATCCAGAGGTCCAATTTTCGACGACTTTTTCCAACATTTGTGGCCGTATATCGGCAATAACGCGCCGAATGTTGTCCTCCAAGTGGTCAATCGTTTCGGGCTTATCGGCGTAGACTAGCGACTTCACATATCCCCACAGAAAATAGTCAAGTGGCGTTCAATCGCACAATCCTGTAGGCCAATTCACGGTACCAAAACGTGAAACTATGCGGTTACCAAACGTTTCCTTCAATAAATCAATTGTGACACGAGCTGTGTGACATGTTGCACCGTCTTGTTAAAACCACAACTCCTGCACATCATGGTTGTTCAATTGATGAACCAAAAAGTCAGTAATCATCGCTCTATAGCGGTCACCATTGACTGTAACGTTCTGGTCAGCATCGTTTTTAAAAAAGGACGGACCAATTATTCCACCAGCCCATAAAGCATACCATACAGTGAGTTTTTCTGGATGTAACGGTGTCTCAACATACACTCTTGAGGATTATCATCACCAAATACGGCAATTTTGTTTATTGACGTATCCATTCAACCAAATGGGGGCTTCATCGCTAAACAAAATTTGCTTATGAAAATCACGATACGTTTTGCGAACAGAACCATGATTTTAGAAATAAATTTGCACAATTTGAAAGCATTGTTCCGGCAAAATGCCATATTTACGACGACAAAACTATAAATGGAAAAAATTTAGCTTGAATATGCTTTTCACGTATATTTTATGTAGTGATTATCTTACCAGAGCATTCTTAATACTCCTATCTACTGATTTTATGTAGGTACCTAAGTACCTACCTAAAATTAGTATATATTTTACACGATTGATTTGATCAAATGAATTATGGAATTTTAAAGCAATATATTTATAACTAGCTGACCCTCGCAACTTCGTTTACAACACATAAGGTGTATAGAAGGAGAGGTATTTCTTCATCAGACTAATGAAGCAGCGTGTGAAACTGCCCTGTTTGCTAAATCATAAAAGAACTTAAAGATTCAGTCTTTTCTAAAACAATTCAGTCCACGCCTTCGGCGCGGCCTGAATTATTTTACTTTAAGTTTCATTCAAATCGATTTAGTAGTTTCGGCGTGATACTTTTTCGGGATACAGACAGACAGACCGACATGAAAAGTTTAAATTACATTTTCGGCTTCAGTATCGATTAGAGAACGCCCTACAATTAAAATTTTCTAAATATCTTCCATGTACAGACTCTCAATCCTCAACAGTTTTATTATATGTATGTATAGATTTTCAAATATTAATTTTAATACAAGGGAGACATTATTAAATTAAGGCATGTATTTAAATCGATATCTGTATATTCCCTTTTTCTGAACTAAATATTTCGAAGTTAACCCAAAAATACTGACTTGCACACTAATTATGCACACTAAATAAATCAAATCCATTATACTGATTAATAGTATTTGCTGAACGAATAACTATTAACAAAGTTGTAAATCTAACAATTCCTTAGTTCAACAAAAATATTCAAACTTTTTTAAGGAAAACCATCGTCTAATTTACTTTTAGGAGCATCGTTTATTCTAAGTAAAACCCCAATTTAATCAGTCACCTTTGAACAATTCTAATTTGCACTGATCTTTGTTTGGAGCGTAGCGTTGCTCCTACAAAATCGTTTTTAGGTCTACCAGTAACAGGATCTTTTATAGCCTTTTGTTAATCTCCCTGTAGATTTGGTATTTTAAAAACTTTGTACAACCAATCATAGACATTTTTAATAAGACGGACGGCATTTTCTCCATTTAGCAGATAACTTAGTTAAAAACACTTTGTGATTCGTTTTGATCGATTTTTCTTCATCTTAAGTACTTTTTCGAAATTTAATTTATGCAATATAGATACCTATATAATCGATCATTACAAGCTACTGAAGAAAATTTGAATAAACTGTCACTTTTTAACACTAAAAATAGATAGTTTAAATCGGGTTTGCACGTCCATAATGGAATCGTTTCGACTACCTAGAACATAAACCACAAATACTCAAAGATGTGCAAATATGTGCAGATAAAAACAGTTTTGCCGTACAAGCAACATTATGACCTTTTGATTAATACATAATTTGACTCGGAACTCGAAGGAACCTTTTTTAAAAGTCTCAAACAAATTGCATGATTACAAAAAAAGTTGAGATTTTCACTATTTATACATAATTAAGAATTTATTCACATAAATGCTAAAAATAATGTATTCGTACTGAGTTTAACACATTATTGGAAGCGCGGCCGACAACAATCGACATACCCTGTCAAAACGTATTTATTACACGCAGATTCTTATTCTATCATAAATATTTTTTGGGGTACTATGTGTATTGAAGCTTTAGGAACATCTGACATATGAAATTGATGCATTTAAATGACTTTGATTTTTGGACTTTTGTCGTCGTAAATAGATGATTTTGACGTACGTGGCGGCGTCAGTCTATTCATGTTGAAATGCCAAACCAAACTAAACATAAATCACTTGACAGTTGACAAAACTTAAAGTTCTATACCTCTAAAGAACATCCGTTACAAAGTACATTTTTTGGTCGCAATATACAGGGTGGAATTTAAGGACGGTAGTTGGAGGTAAAGAACCCTTAATAATGATAATGGCAAGTTTTGCTGAAAGGAAGCATTCCTTTATTTGCAAAAGTAAGTAAAACTGCAATTAAAGATTTTTGAAAAATCACCTGCTTGAGCCATGAATGGATTCCCTACCCCCCAACTCTACATTAGTGATTTGATTGATTTTACATGCAACCGGGTCTTGCCAATAACATAGGAGTATACCTCGTTTGTTACAATGATGTGACGAAAGAAGAAAAGAAAGAAAGAAAAAGAAATTTATTTCACATAGGCATATACAGATGCTCTTGTAAAACGTCCAGAATATAAATCAAAATCTACCACCAGTTCACAACGCGACCCACCTGAGAAGAACTGGCAAGAAACTCAGCGGGTTATTTTTTTTAGAGCTCTATTTACAAAATTTTTTGAGAATCCAGTAGAGCAGGTCATTTCCAGGCTTCTCCATCCAACAAATAATCACCAATTGTATAGTAGCCCCTGCAGTACAATTTACTTTTTACAACCTTTTTAAATTTATTAAGGGACATACTTTTGATTTCGTCTGGTAGCCTGTTGTAAAAGCGTATACAGTTACCCATGAAAGAATTGCTGATTTCAATCTGCTATGATAAACAGCAAGGTTGCTTTTATTTCTAGTGTTGACATTGTGTCTATCAATTAACTTAGCGAAAGTATGTCTTTGTACGTACATAAGATTCTCAAAAATGTATTGTGATGCTACTGTAAGAATATTAACCTCTTTGAAATTTTCGCGCAGAGAGACCCTTGGACCTAATCTATTTATAGCTCTTATGGCCCGCTTTTGTAAAATAAAATTTTATCTATATCGGCTGCATTACCCCACAGTAGAATACCGTAAGACATTATGCTATGAAAGTAACTGAAATAGACTATTCTAGTCGTCTAAGCTATCCGTCAAGTGCCTTATCTTTTGTACAGCAAATGCTGCTGAACTTAATCTATTTGCTAGTTTAACAATATGTGAACCCCATTGTAAACCAGCATCGACCGTTAACCCTAGGAACGTCGTTGATTCCACAAGTTCCAACACCCGACCATTAAGTTGAACATTGAACGTTTTAATTAAGATTAATGAAGTAGGTACATATGGACTATCGCGTGGTTGTGGTACAGCGTGGTACCGAAGACAAAAGTAAATAAATAATGGTTTTAACAAATGGCACCTGCAGCTTTTGTTCTCCTTCTCACATCCTGTAGAAACTTATTGAGAAAAAAAAATGCCTCTGATGTTATACAAATTGTAATCTATCCTGTGCCAAATATCAGCCAGATCCGTTTAGCCTTTAGAGTCTGAAAGAGTAACAAACATTCAGTCATCCACACATACAAACTTTTGCATTTATATTATTAGTAAGCTTATAATGGGAGCTTCACAGTTCACTTTCGGACATTAACCTCTCCCAATCGCAATTTGGGAATGTGTCTTCCTGCGCTTATAGCAGGTTGGGTCTCATTTCGTAGGTTCTCATCGCGTCCTGACTTTAAAGTTTTGCTGGTGAAGTTTTTCAACAATAACTACGAGACAAATACAGAACGTTATATTTTGAGGTCGATTAAAAAAAAAAAAAAAAATAAATAAATATTCTCGGACACTTCACACAACGCTATCTGATCCCAAAGTAAGCTAGGAATAACCTGCTTGTGTTATGGGTATCAAACCACGGATATTAATACATAATACTTTTAAATACATACATGTTATACATAGAAACACCCAGACTCTTGAGACAAACATTTATGGGTCACACAAATATTTGTCTCACAAATAAAGTATTTCTTTGCAACAGGTCTTTTTCTAGCTGAAGAGGTGACGAAGAGACCTAGATCTCTACTTCACAACGCAGAGACATAGTTCTGCGATAGCGCGGAGCTATGTTTTCATCACCTTTATCAGATTGTGACATCAGAAAGCAGTACTTCGTAGTAATGTCGAAAAATTATAAAAACGAATGAGAGCTTGTCTTAGTTTTGTTTTCACGCGGGGAATGCGTTTGGGCTCCGTCATCCCAGCGACGGGGTCAGCTGGGACGGTGTGTGGGGCTCACCGGCCCCGAAGAAACGGGACCGTAATACCCTCTAAACACCGCGGTGTTCCTTCTCACCATATAGCCGGGCCGAAGGATATGAAGAATTAATTACAGCTTTGACCTGGCAGGTGGTGCCCGGTAGAGTCGAAGCTCTCCTCTTACTAAATGGTCGGCTCCCCCGGAGCTCCCAAAGAGCTGACGAATAACGAGCCCGCATCGCACCGCTCTCGAGCGCCCCTCTGTAAGCAGAGAGGGTAGAGAGCGGCTGAGCGGGCTGGCACTGGAGGCACCTCCAGAACTCGGGGAGATCTTGTCTTAGTAGCCAATATTATTTAATAGAATGCTCAAACTCAGCAACTCAGCAATGGTTGAGACAGGTTGCAAAATAATATATTTGGGTATGCAATCTTTTCTATAAGATGGCCCCAGATTTCGACAATAGGTATTGTTCATTGCATGCTCAATATTCCGAATACGTCAACTAGATTTATTCAGTCAGATGCAGACGGATTTTAATGCTAATGCAACTGTTATGTCTAGTACCTAAATCTTTTTAAAATCCTAGACACAATATTCTAGACTAGATACTTAGATAGCCATAGATAGATTAAGCCGTCTTTGTAAGATTGGGCACTTCTTTGAATGTTGCCTAATACTTATTTAAGGGTGTGTAACGGTTGATATAATAACAAAAAATCTAACGTTCACTTGACCTTATTTCAGTTAATATACTTTTGTTTACTATAACGATCAATTGAGATAATGAATTGTTGATATAATTTCATTTTGTCTGATTTCCTATGATATAATGAACATTTCCTTTAATGCACATTAATATTAATTCAGAATATTATTCACTTACTCATAATCTCTAAGTAACATTAAACATAATTTAGAAAATCTGATTAAAATGAAAATAATACATTAAATATGAGGTCCATATAAATTATGGTTAATATCCCGACTCAGAGCAATCCGACTTGGACGGGTTAGGTTAGAAGACTAAGGCGGGACCGAAGCAAAACGGAGCTCCCGCCTTAGTCTTCGTAGTTTTTTTTATAAACCACCCAGAAGTAGGAGCTCGAGCTATAGGTCAAAAGAACATTAGGTTAAATGAATTTTATATAAAAAGATTATTATACGTATTGAAAATGATATAAATTAATTTATACTAAATGTTATTATATTATAGGAATATTAAATGATATAAAACATTAGGTCATATGAATTTAGGTTACTTGACAATATAGCATAAAAAAATATATCATACTAGCGGTACCCTGCCACGCTTCGCTGTGACTTTTTATGGTGGTTTTATGTACCTATGAGAAATGAGTAACAAACTAAATGATGTAAGTAAGTAAGGAAGTAAGTAAGTAAAACTTTATTGTACACCAATAAAAAATTAACAATGAAAAAGAAATAACATAAAAAGAATGTACAAATGGCGGCCTTATCGCTCAAAGCAATTTCTTTCAGGCAACCTTTGAATAGACAAATAATATTGGTGAGTAATGGGTAGTTATTGGTTTAAAAATTAAGAAAAATAAAGACAAAAAACTATAAAAAGATGATGAGTACTAGAGATGCGCCGAATGTTCGGCCGAATATTCGAATTCGGTACATTCGGCAAGTTTTGGAAAGTTCGTATTCGGCCGAATATTCGGTTTATTTGCCGAATAATTACCGAATGTTGATATTATTATTAACAAAATTAATAATATTATTAATTATGAAGCGCTCGTGGCCCCGCGGACTCAGTGTTCTGTAAACGATCACTGCAGTAAGCAAAATTTACTATGGCCGGATATGGATGGGTGACCACCACGTGGACCACTTTGTGACATTTATTTACGAGCGTTTTCGTGCTTATCGTGCCTTCCGGCACGATAAGCCGTTGGTCCCGGTTGTCAGTAAAATGACAGTCGTTAAGCCAAGTTGAAGGCCTTACGGGCGGCTTAAAAAATTTCAAATGTGGGTCGTCACAACCTGCGCCCGGGTCGGCAGCGCGTGTGTAGCGCCTCTGGTGTTGCAAACGTCTATAGGCTACGGTTACCAACCTTCTGGTGGGCCGTAAGCTTGTCTGCCACCTAAGTAGTATAAAAAAAAATTCAATAGGTAGAGGTTTTCCCATAATTAACGTCATGGTACGGAGATATCTGGTGATAAACATTAAAGTAACATAGTCTTTTAGGTGATAAGGCCAATCTGGCGTCCAATAAGTTTGGAGTGCTCAATATTGCTTCCCTAAAAATGGCCCAGTTTTCACCATGAGCAGAGCGGATCCATAACTGAATTCGTTTAACTCGCAATGAACTTGCTAAGTAAATACTTGTTTTCCACCAATAAATGATCGAGATGAAAGAATTATTGTAATGAGCTGACTCCAGTGACGTAACTATAGGGTGGTAAAGGTGGCAAAATGCCCGGACCGCGATCAAATTAAAAGGAAAAAAAATCTTACTAATTGGATGTTAGGGCCCGGGCCCACCAATATTCAGGGGTTCTCATCTGCAAACGGCACACCTGTATTAACGAACATAGTTGATGTTGAGCCTGTGTAGCTGTGAAAAACCCTCTAAGTAACCCAACACTAGTAGTAAGTAAGAGTTTTGTTGGATAGTGCATCTGCGGCAAAGACTTCTATATAAACTGAGGTAGACGCGCCGTACTCTAACAAACGAGATTTCAAAAGCAATCCTCAAATACGCACATTAATAAGACTACACTCACTTATAAATATTTTTTACGTAATTGTCACCACGCACAATAGCAATATACGAATAGAAAAAGAGTAAAAGAGAAGGCGTATGGACTCCGATTGCAAGTCGAGCACCTACTTTCGAAGTTTTGAATCACAACAGTGCGAGCAACGCTGCTAATTAGCTCAGTTTATAGGTTTAAAAAATCGGTGCGTAGGGCATGTCTACCTCAGTTTATATAGAAGTCTTTGATCTGCGGTTTTTTGCGAGTAGGTACACTTTAGGCACAATATTGTAGTGCTTAAGGTGTGAAGGAGAAAAACTGATTCCCGAGAAAGGGGATCAGAGGTTGTTTTTTTTCGCTCGAGGGAGCAATGGGAACTTCTTACACTTGAATCATAATATTACGTACCTAATATGAATGCAATGTAAGAAGTCCCCATCAAGTGTTCTGAAAATTCATACCTACCCATTTTTAGCACTGTGCTATAGTTGACAGAACTATTATTTACCATAACTAATCTAATACCATAACTTGAGAACTCCCATCCAACGAATTTACCGCGGGCCCCAGATGGTGTAGTTACGCCACTGGCTGACTCAGTTCTAGATAGTGGTCCGAGGCATTACGGAGTCCGTTTTTATCTGTTCTAAAGAAGAACATATACAATATGCAAGTACTTTTCTTCACTTGATTCCGTGTCACACGACATTATCACTAATACGCTACGAAACACGACCGAACAAAACCAGTCCAAAGCTCGCAACTAATTCTCTGTGACAATGAACTGCTCATTTTCCATTTTACATTTACCTCACTCATCTCAATCCTAATTTTCATTTTTAAATTGGTGAAAAAATAAATCTCATTTCATAAAAGATGTGCGCGTTCTATCAGCGCGTGCGGCCACACATGAAGTGCTGTTTTCATTTCTGAGTTGATGCTCCTGAATAACAGCTTTGCCCGTTCGACTCGGCATAGAGGCGTGCTATGAGGATTATTAACGATCCTTTACTGGGGCATTGGCGACAACTTCAATTTTTTACAGCTTGAAGGATCTGTAAACCTATGCAAACCACTTTATAAGAGCAACAGAGTGGCGATTCTCTGCATAAACGGAGATTTACTGGTGAAATATTTATGACTAAAGGTGAGACTAAAGACATATGTCGACTGTAAACTTTCTTCACGCTTGCAACGTTTGATTGAGAATCGGCACCCTGAGGTTAAGGACTGCGCTGTAAGAATGTCGCCAGCCTCGTGGAGAGATCTGTACTAACCTGTTTACCGCGTTTATTTGAACCGAATAGTTCGGCTGAATATTCGGTTCGGTACATTTTATACCGAATATTCGGCCGAATGTTCGAATTCGGTTCAACCCACATTCGGCGCATCTCTAATGAGTACCTTTAAATAAAAAATGTGTGCGTGTAAGAAGTGAAACTTCTTCATGACCTTATTTTTCGAAAGAAATATCATGAAATATACATAGGAGTTAGTAGTCCAAAATCAAAAGTTCAAAGTCAAAAAGTCAAAAAGTCAAAAGTCCAAAAGTCCAAAAGTCCAATAGTCCAAAAGTTCAATAGTCCAAAAGTCCAAAAGTCCAAAAGCCCAAAGTCCAAAAGTCCAAAACTACAAAGTCTAAAAGTCTAAAATTCTAACAGTCCAAAACTCCAAAACTCCAAAATTCGAAAAGTCCAAAAGTCTATAGTCCAAAACTCCAAAATTCCAAAAGTCCAAAACTCCAAAAGTATAAAAGTCCAAAGTCCAAAAGTTCAAAACTCCAAAGTCCAAAGTCCAAAACTCCAAAAATCCAAAACTCCAAAACTCCAAAACTCCAAAAGCCCAAAACTCCAAAAGTCCAAAGGTCCAAAAGTCCAAAGTCCAAAAGCCCAAAAGTCCAAAAGTCCAAAAGTCCAAAAGTCCAAAAGTCCAAAAGTCCAAAAGTCCAAAAGTCCAAAAGTCCAAAAGTCCAAAAGTCCAAAAGTCCAAAAGTCCAAAAGTCCAAAAGTCCAAAAGTCCAATAGTCCAATAGTCCAAAAGTCCAAAGTTCAAAAGTTCAAAACTCCAAAGTCCAAAATTCCAAAATTCTAAACTCCAAAACTACAAAACTACAAAACTACAAAACTCCAAAACTCCAAAGCTCCAACTCCAAAAGTCCAAAAGGTCAAAAGCCCAAAACTCCAAAAGTCCAAAAGTCCAAAAGTCCAAAAGTCCAAAAGTACAAAAGTCCAAAAGTACAAAAGTCCAAAAGTCCAAAAGTCCAAAAGTCCAAAAGTCCAAAAGTCCAATAGTCCAAAAGTACAAAGTTCAAAAGTCCAAAACTCCAAAGTCTAAAAGTCTAAAATTCTAAAAGTCCAAAGTCCAAAAGTCCAAAACTCCAAAACTCCAAAATTCCGAAAGTCTAAAGTCCAAAACTCCAAAATTCCGAATGTCCAAAAAGTTCAAAAATAACATGCAAAACATATCTGACCTCTTTATTAGATAAGTACTCTCTTTTATTATTCTGATGAATGCAAGGCGGCCACAATCAAACTTCTCTTAAAAAACATCAATCTGGTAGGTACCTTCCAAATAGGTTGTTTTTTTAATATTTTGTTCTGAAGCTGGCAGAATATAATTTAAAAAAAAAACGACCAGCGCCATCTATTGGTAAAATCACTTTTTAAAGCTATTTTATTCTTATTGCTGTTATGATAAAAGTGTATAAAGTAGCCTAAAACCATCTCGGAATCCTATTATACATCATGTCCAATTTTGAGCTCAGTCGATTCAGTAAGTTTTGAGTTTTTAATAGATACTTAAACGCACACAACATTTTTATATTTATAGATAAACGTTATTTCAAGTGGAATTAGAGCATTTGTTATTATACATAACATTACACACCCCTTATTTAAGCCTTTAGGGTTTAAAATAGGTGTTGTAACCCTGATTTGTGCAAAAGCACTGAAACCAGGTTATTCGTCAAAAAACCAATCAAAAAATCAGCCTATGGCAGTCCAGTGCTGAACGTAGGACTCTCCCAATTTTCACTACAACCAAACCTTCCCTGCGGCCTTTTTCAGGTCATCGGTCCATCTGGCGGAGGGTCGTCCTACTCCACATTTTACCAAGAAGAACAAAGGGTAAATTATTTTGCAGAGTGAACACGATTAAACTGGCAAAGAGCTGGTCATATCTGTAGAAGAGCTGATGGCTGATGGAGCAGATGAATACTGGAGTGGAGACCGCGAGTCTGGTAACGTAAGATCGATGGTCCCTCAGTAAATGGACCGATCACCTAGAAAGAGTTTCAAATGGTGAGCAAGGTATACCTGACCGTATCTTGTGGTGAAAATTAAGAGAGAGGCCTTTTCTTTTTTAACGTGAGGGAAAATCCTTCATTGATGCTATGTCGGACTTCTCCTGACTAAAAAATGTAACACCCAACAGCCTACGGTCGGGAGCCCCGGGTAAGCTCTCGCAAGGGTGTCCCTGAAGAGAAAGGCCTACATTCCACAAATTAACTGATCTGGATTTGATCTGTTTGTGGTATCTTAGCTCCCAAATCAATTGAATCAATTTTGGCAGTTTTGGCCTCACATTCACTTGTCCATTCACCAGCCCTTCGACTATTAGATATGTTTTGACAATCGCTCCGAGATTTTACTGAAAGGCATTCTTGAAAACTGAAATTCGGCAGACACAAAACTCTATGGACAATATCAATATAATTCTGATTTTTTTTAAATCTTCTCCGGCAGATATTTTTATTTTTATTTATTAATACCACTAAGGTAGCAGACAAGCATACGACCCACCAGGACTGGTGGTCACCGCAAGATAAAGAGGGGATAACTTTACGATATTTAAGTTGATGACTTCAGTCATCAACTTAAATATCGTAATTTTAAGCGCGAGTAAGTGGAATTAAGTAAATCTGTATTACATTTTGTTCAATTTATAGTCCAAATGAAGAAAAATTCTAATTTGGAAGATCGAAGTATCGCATAGCTATATTATTGGTGTATTGTAAATGATTATATATCTTGTACCACACAAAATTTAGCAAAGTGAAAAGCACTAAAAGTCATACCACATCTTACTTCTAAAGAGACTTTATGAACTGCGGCTGACGCGCTCGTAAAACACGATCGTATAATTAATAATTTTCGCTCCTGAAAGCATTTCTACTGAAGTACATTTTTAAACAACCACTAATAACATAAGAGTCATAAAACACTCGTTCCCGTCTTAGAATTACTGAAAAAATTTGATTGCGGTATGCTCTAGAACTTTACATAATATAAATGCGATGGCATCGTACCGAGGTCAAGTACATACATACATACATACATAAATTACATCATCCTCACATCATACATATCACGGTCCCGCCTTTATCCCCGGAGGGGTGGAAGAGGCATATTTTATGCACACATTTCACATTTTTAGAATTTGTCCCACGTAATAGGTGATGAGCCGTATTGCCGTGTTGAGATGGACAGGCGCAGGTTATGACTGCCTGCTGTAGATTTTTTTTAAGCCGCCTAAGGTCTTCAACTCGGCTTAACGACTGCTATTTAACTGGCAACCGGGACCAACGTGCCTTCCGAAGCACGTAAACGCTCAAATAAATGTCACAAAGTGGTCACATGGATGGTCTCCCATCCAAGGACTGGCCATAGTGAAAGTTGCTTGCTGCAGTGATCGTTTACAGAACACTGAGACTGCGGGGCCACGAGTGATGTCAAGAAATAAATAAATATCCGTGACCCAAGCCAGTCGCACCTGTCAGTAGTGCACTTGTTGAAATGTTGACTAATCAACAAGTTTATTACAAAAAAAAAGTAAAACTTGAGGACTAATTTTATTCAGAAGTCGTATGGATATAAGTGATATCCATAAAAATTAGAAAACATGAGAAATGGTATTCTATCTGTGGCGGCGTGGCACCCAATTGCCAGAAATTGCCATGGTTTTTTTTTCATGTGGAAATCCTCATGGATGTCATCCCGGACTTCTACCGACTAAATTGCGGCCGCATATGGAGTAATGCTGTCACCTCTGGGCGGGAGCACCTGAATATCAGCTTCGTCCATTTGACTCGGTGCAAATAAGAGTTGTCAACGATCCTGCACTTACAGCTGGTGTCGAACCTCTTCGCGACAGGAGAGACTTTGCCTCCTTATGCGTGTTCTACCGCTTGTACAATGGTATGTGCTCTGAGGAATTGTTTGATATGATGCCTAGGGCTACGTTCTATCATCGCACCGCTCGCCACAGACAGGGAGTTCATCCTCACACTCTGCGTCCGGTGCGTTCCAGCACGGTTAGATCCGATAGGTGTTTTCTTCCGCGCACGCTTAGGTTGTGGAATGACCTCCATGCCTCGGTTTTCCCAAACGCCTACAGTATGGGGTTCTTCAAAAGGGGCCTTAGAAGGTTTTTACAGGGTCGGCAGCGCGAGTGTGGCACCTCTGGTGTTGCAAACGTTCATAGGCTGCGGTGACCACCGGTCCTTCTGGTGGGCCGTATGCTTGTCTGCCACCTTAGTGATATAAAAAAAAACCACACGGTGCCTTTCTTCTTTTCCCTTCTCCTTTGTTTTTGATCTGTCTAAGGCCCGGGTAAGCCCTCGGAAGGATGACCCCAGGGCTCCCGACACAAACTTTGTCCACCGTCACGGACTTCCCCTGTGGGTTTATCGCCATGGCTTGGCGTAAATTTGACGAGCTTAATTTAAAAAAAAAACAGGAATCATCCTCCTAAAGTACACATACCGTGTTTTATGACAAAAATTGGGTAAGGACTACGTTTAACAGTCTGGATTAAATCAAAATCAGTGTAACCGATCCGCGTTAGATTGATTTAATAACATAGGGTGTCAAAAAAGCTACTTCCTTAGCAACTGAATCTATCACCTTCACTATCACCCTCGAATACCTAATATTACTGCTATCAGAGCCTACAAGACTATTGAGAGTGAATCTCAAGATGGCGGCCGTATGATGTGTCTCTTCACGATCCACTTGAAGGACCCGGGGCTGTAAAAGGAAGAAAACGCATTTGCTGGCAGAAATTTCCATACTCTTATGGTTTATCAGAGAAAAGATCTTTAGAATCACTCAGTTGCCATAAAGGTTTTCATGACGTCAAGTTCATCAACCGATTGCAATCTGCATCGATTACCAAAGCTGCATAGTCCAACTGCTCACGCGCATATAGCTGAAACTGACGTATGCATATCACGTGTAGTCTAGACAAAAGTTGTTGTATGCAAATCGACAATTGTCATGCGATTTTCGGCAATCGATTCGTATTCTTGATGTAAAGTACATTGTTAAGGCGCAGCGCATTGATCTTTGAGATTGATAAGGATGTATGATTCAGTGTCCATCAACTACCACACGTGTCTCAGTTGCAGTCTTCGTATATAACTTGGAAGGGGATCCCTGGGATTCTAAGACTCAGAGCAACGTTATCTTTCACATTCTAGACATTGATATTGTTGTCTTCATACCTGCCTTCACTTTCATCTAGAACTTGGTGGGGGCTTAAACTCTTTGTCCGTTTCTTAACTTTATATTCCTGTTAGAATAAAAATATATTAATTATACAATACAATTAAGAGGTTCCTTGTGTTTTTATACTTCGTGACCATAGAGCAACACGATCTATGACGTTTACCGGGAGTTCGTTACGTTTGAAATTCTTCACAACGTTTTACAGGTAACCCTGTATCAGAACGTCGCGTCGTCAGATAAACTTATTTGCAGTTGACGCTAGTTGATCTTTCATAATATTTTAAAAAAGTTCCAACTATAGATATATGTCGATAAATTATTAGATTAGAGTGCAGATTAGCGACAAACTGAACAAATGATCTTCAAACGCATTAACATTCCTATTCATAAAAATAAAAGCCAAGCCCAAGAGCCATCTCGACACAGCTCTAAACCAAAAAGCTCTCAGCAAACTTGATTTAAATAAAGGCCCCGTACTAGATGAATGTGGTGGAGAGCCGGGAATGAATGCATTTACATGGAACTACGAGTATCTTGGAAGACAGCCGGAGCGAAGAGTACCAGCTACATAGGCATATATAAAATTATGGCTCGCACCACGGTTTCCAGCGACAGAATATGGACGTCCAGACATGCCACGAGGACCTGGCGCTGTGGCACCCACACTGAGCACTCCACCAATGTGTGGAGCACTGAGTCCTCCCCGCGTTCTTCGCAGTGCTGGCACCCGGACGTGATCTCCCGGGGTATTCGCCACAGAAACCTACTTACCAAAGCACCTGTGCCAGGTAATTATTTGTACATACATACATATGGTCACGCCTTTTTATCCCCGAAGGGGTAGGCAGAGGCATATTATATGCCCACATTTAACCTTTGTATAATTTGTCCCACGTAATAGGTGGTGAGCCGTATTGCCGTGTTTAAATGGACAGGCGCAGGTTGTGACTGCCTGCTGTTGATATAAAGCCATTAACTTAGCTTAACGACTGCCATTTTACTGGCAACCGGGACCAACGGCTTAATGTGCCTTCCGAAGCACGGAAACGCTCAAAAATAGTCGGTAAGAGTCGATGATGGATCTCCACACGGACAAAAAAAACATACGTACTGCTCGTTCGCTCTAACTTTGCCGCTCGGCTCCATACTAAAGTCGAATTTTTATTAGACGAAGTAAATTGACAGCAACTAATGTCACTTCTTCATACAATATTGCGTATTTTCTATGACGAAGTGACATTAGCTACTGTCAATTTACTTCGTCTAATTAACAATTCGGGTATACGCCTCTACGCCAACGGCAAAGTTAGAGCGAACGGGTAGTAGGATAAATCAGAAACGTCCTTTTTGCGTTGAAGGTAAAAACGATTATGCAACTGTTGACGAAATCTCTTCCCCTTAAGAAATTAAGACGATGCACAAAGAATGGTATCTAATATAGCTATGTCTAGACAATTGTCTGTCTAGTATGCCTTTTTAGGAGTCTAGCCTTGCAGCCCGATGACGAAAGCGGGCATTCGCGCATATTTGTCTGTCTGGGTTTGGTAACGTAGATTTAAATATTTTGTGTATTAAACCAGAATTTATGTCTGTGAACTTGAGTACCTAAATTAATCGGAAAATGTGACACAAGCAGTGAAAGACCACACAAAGTGGCACAAATTTTTTGAAGAGAGTGATCACCTATGATGAAAAGTGGATCAACTACGATAAGAACATTCGACAGTCTTTGGAAGCTCTTATAGTCCCGGGGACTCAGTGTTCTGTAAATAGTAGTAGCAACTATTGTACTATACATTCTGGTCGGTCTTTGGATGGGTGACCAACACGTGACCACTTTGTCACGTTTTATTTGCGAGCGTTTCCGTGCTTAGGAGGGCGCGTTAAGCCATAGCCGGTTGTCAGTAACATGACATTCGTTAAGCCAAGTTGAACGCCTCATTGGCGGCTTAAAAATTTCAACAGAGGGTCGGCACAACTTGCGTCTGGGTCTGCAGCGCGAGTAAACCACCGCCTCTGGAGTTCAAACGTTCTTACTAGGTTACAGTAACTAACCATCAGATATAACGTACGCTTTTCTACCACTTTAGTGTGATAAAAAAAATACTGTGACAAAACCCGAAATGGCCGAAAAATCCCGTAAAAGGTGGCATTGTGTGTTTGGTGGGATTGGAAAGACATTACTCAATCAAGAATGAAGAAAAAACATTACGTTCTTTGTATGGAAGCCTCCGTCATTATTTTCTGATTTTAGTAAGTATTTGTTGATACAGAGGCAACAAAAATTACTTACATCTGGGAAATTTTCAGCTGTCTATTCTAAAATACAGTCTGGAGACTTGCAGATAGACTGAAAGCGAAGTCTCAGTTTGTAGTATTTCCGTTATTATTTATACGGATCCCTAAAAGTTATATTATTCGATCACGCAAAAACAGCACCTTCATGAGCAGCCAAAACGTGTCTCAGAAGGCAAGGGTGGCTGTGCATAGGGGTGTGCTTGTCCCTACACTTATGTACCTATGGTAGTGAAAGTTGGGTGTGGCAGAAGAGAAGAAGCATGAAAGTAAAATTAAAGCAGTGGAATTGAGAAGTCCGCGAAGTACCTATAGTTAAATTGATGAGAGTTAAATTGACGGACAAAAGAAAGATTCACGGACCTCTCACACTACGCTATCTGATCCCAAAGTAAGCTAGGAATAACCTGCTTGTGTTATGGGTATCAGACCACGGATATTAATACTTATATACTTTTAAATACATACATATTATACATAGAAACACCCAGACTCTTGAGACAAACATTTATGGGTCACACAAATATTTGTCTCCGGTGGGAATCGAACCCACGATCTCCAGCGCCGCAGGCGGTATCACTACCGACTGCGCCACAGAGGCAGTCAAGGACAAAGAAAGGAATAGCGTGATTAGAAAACATTGTGGTATAACTGAAGATGTAGTGACAAAGATAGAAAAAGGGATGCTTAGATGGTTTGGACATGTTGAGAGGATGGATGAAAATAGACTGACTAAACAGATCTATAAGGCGAGAACGAATGGGCAAACTGGTAAAGGGCCGATCTCGACGTACGCATGCCGATCAAATTGATGACCTGTTGAAAAAAGGCCAGGTCAAGAGTACCTACCCTTAACCGGTGAGCGTGTATGGAAGCACTTATGAAAGTAGAAAAAGCGAAAGTGGTATGCCTGGATCGTAGCAAGTGAAAAACCATAGTCTCTGTCTACCCCGATGGGAAACAGGCGTGATTGTATATAGGTTTGTATGTAAAAACAGATTTTATTATCAGCGCCTGCTAAATAGTTTAGAGCAGGTACAAGAGAATACAGATTGTGTTCTTAATATATCAGGCGTTCATTATAAATTACTTGAGTATGCCTTGCTCTAGAATGGTGACTAAAATGTCTTGGTTTTCAAATTCAAACACTTTTTCTTTCTAAATTGAAATAATAAATTAAGTCCAGGAAACAGCATGGCAATACGGCTCAGCACCTATTAAGTGGGACCATAAAGTACAAACACTAAAAAGGTGAAATGTGCCTCTTCCTATCCCTTCTAAACTATACCATTTTATTTTATTTATTGATTTTTAATATTTAAAGCAATTAGTATGCTAACTTTTTCATAATATTTTATTATAAAGTGAAAAAAGACAACCTGGCCCAGACGGGACTTGAACCCGCAACCTTTGCCTAATCCAGGGCTATGCTCTAACCAATTGAGCTACGGGAGCCGTACTGATACAAGTTGTAATTCTTCACCTTATTGTAACCGCCATTTAAGAGTATGGCACAGAGCCATCTATCGAGCTACTTAGCAACTCTGATATCAATGAACGATATTGCAATCATTTTTATACATTGATTTGATGTCTCCGACTCAATCTATAGATTTTTAATATTTAAAGCAATTAGTATGCTAACTTTTTCATAATATTTTATTATAAAGTGAAAAAAGACAACCTGGCCCAGACGGGACTTGAACCCGCAACCTTTGCCTAATCCAGGGCTATGCTCTAACCAATTGAGCTACGGGAGCCGTACTGATACAAGTTGAAATTCTTCACCTTATTGTAACCGCCATTTAAGAGTATGGCACAGAGCCATCTATCGAGCTACTTAGCAACTCTGATATCAATGAACGATATTGCAATCATTTTTATACATTGATTTGATGTCTCCGACTCAATCTATAGATTTTTAATATTTAATCTATAGATTGAGTCGGAGACATCAAATCAACTCTTTATTCCGCTACTTTTTATCCCGGGAAAATGTTCCCACGGGAAGTGGGAACGGGAACCAAATTTCACGCGGGCGAAGCCTCAGCTAGTACGAGAATAAAATATAGCCCCGCGGATTCTGTTCTATAAACTGTAGCCTGCAACATTTACCGTGACCGGTCATGAAAAGGTGATCACTATGTCACATTTATTTGCGAGCGTTTCAATACTTCAAAAGCGATTGATCCCAGTTGCTAGTAGAAAGGCAGCCAAGCCAAGCCAAGTTGAAGACCTTTAAGGGAGGCCAGACAAATTTCAACAACAGGCAGTCACAGCCTGCGCCTGTCTATATCAACACGGCAATACGGCTTACCACCTATTGCGAGGGACCAAATGTCAAAGGTGAAATGTGGGCATATAATATGCCTCTACTTACCCCTTCGGGAATAAAATTCGTGATCATGTATGTGTAGTTTAGCTTCCTGATAATGAAAGAATTTCTCAACTCAGTTAAGGAATTTCTGAGCCTCAATGCGAACAAACAAACAATCAAATCTTTCCACTTTATGATATTAGTTAAGCTGTAACCAGCGTATAGTGTAGCTTCTGTGGGAATACCGCATGATCTCCGGTGAGGCGGCATGTCGCCTAGCCGGCACCCCTCCATGGGACCTGGAAGCGACAGCCCTTGCGTCACTATTTAGATGGCGCAAGGAGGCGTTGGAGCGGGGCAAAGACCTGCGTCTCGAGAAATCGAGGCCCAGCGGTCCCTGCTCCACCAGGAAACCGTGGAGACATCGAAGGTACGACTTGAGCAACCAAAGGTCACAATCGCGGCCGTCAGATCGGTCATGGACGAGTGGCTGGAGAGGAGACACGGTGCTCTCTCCTATCGGTTGACACAGATACTTGCCGGGCACGGTAGCTTCGGTAGGTATGTGTGGTGAAAACACCGGGAAACCACGGCCGTGTGTCGGCACTGCGAGGACCGCACTCCACACGCTGATGGAGTGCACGGCGTGTGCGCAACAGCGTCAGGTCCTCGTCGTGGGTTTGGACGTGGACACTCTCTCTCGAGTTGGTGCAAGCCATCATCTCCAGCGGGAGTGAGTGGGACTATGCCGTCTCTTTCTGCGAGCAGGTCATTTTCGTAAAAGAGGCGGTGGGGCGAGACGACGACGCAACGTGTTTTCGCCGAAGACTATCGGCCTCCATGACCGGGGGCCTCAGGAAGGTGAGAAATCTGCTCACCGACCTTACAGAAGCGAGCCCATGACGACACGGCAGCGTGACGTGAGGGATTCACGCACGCCCCCCCCCCCCCCCCCCTTAGAAGCGGGATCACACCCGAAACCCCCCAAAGACGCGGGATAGCACCCGAACCGCCCCCTGGGCGAGGCCGCATTGGTGGCCGTGGATCTGTTGGGAGTCCTGAGACATTCTTCCAAGGGCTTACCCGGGGCTCCTAACCATAGGCTGCTCGGCGTTATGTTACGTTTTTTAGTCGGTACGAGTCCGGCATAGCATCCATGATGGATTTTCCCTCACCTTTAAAAAAAAGGTCGCAGAGACTGATTGAATACGGAAGGCGATGGACCGTGTATGTAATTTGGGAGAGATTTTGAATTTGAGGAGCAGTGGACTGCCATATCATCTATAACTAAACTGACCATTTTTTTTGATCTCAAAACGGGACATAATTTTTTCTGCCCAGTTAGCAGGTAAACAATTAAAATAAACATAACTTCATTATATTTGCAAAAGACTGGCAACGTGGGAGTCGATTTGCGCACAAAGAGTTCCGTACCAAGAAATGGAAAAATAGAAAAATTGTTCTATTGCCCCAAATTACCCCCCCCCCCCCCACTTTTATACCACTAAGGAGTAAGGTGGCAGACAAGCAAAGTGTTTAGGACGAACATCATGTCTACGGCGAGCGGTGCGACGATAGAAAGTTTAACCATGGGCATCATATCAAACAATTCTTCAGAACACAAACCGTTATACAGGCGGTAGAACACGCACATAGTCTGTCTCTCCTGTCGCGAAGAGGTTCCACACCACCAGCAAGCATAGGATCCTTGACAACTCGCATGGCTTGCTTTTGCACAGCGTCGACCGGTCGAAACTAATATTCAGGTGCCCCCGCCCAAAGGTGACAGCACTCAGCAGTACTCCTTACTTGGCCGCACTTGCGACTTAGAGAGTAGCAGTGTTTGCGTGCGCCGCAGTAAAATTGAGCTGTTGAGCACACCGAGCTTCCTGGACGCCAACCTGGCCTTGTTCTCCAAATGACTTCGGAACTGATAGTCACTGGAGATGTCAACACAAGGATACCTATACTGTCAGAGATGGGGAGAGATGTGCCTTGAAATTGTGGCACTACAGTAAATCCGGTAAATCGTTTTTTTTTATTTTTGCGGTGAATACGCAAACTTGTGGCTTGGTAGGGTTGAATTGAAAAAGATTTTTTTTCCTCAATCGGACACTCTGGTGAGAGTACCTACTCTCGATTCCAGAAACCGTGAAAAACTTTCACGGTTTTCTTCCACTGCAGCCTGAGAGATGCCGGGACATAACAATGAATGCCGTTAATTATAGACAACATGTCATTGATATGCAGCAGAAACAGAGTACAGGATAACTTGTGGTACTCCAGCGTTTATGGCCATGCAGTCAGAACAACTGCCGTCAACGACGGCCTTGATGCTTCTACGAGCCAGAAAACTGGACACCCCCCCGCATAAACTTTTGGGCAGTCCATAGGAGGGCAATTTCGCAAGAAGACCATGGTGCCAGATCCGGTCAAAGACCTTAGAGATGTCGAGTACTCACCGCTCGCTCTTACTCTCGATAGCCGTAGCTCGGTAGCCCAGCCGTGTGTGGCACAAAAGGAGATCGCCTGTGGAGCGACCGTGACGGTAACCGTAGTGCCGGTCACTGAGCAGGTCGTTTTCCTCAAGGTACCTTAGGAGCTGTGTATTGTTGACACGCTCTATCACCGTTGATAAAAGGGGCGAAGTGTTGACTATAGGCCTGTAATTAGCCGGGTCGATCTTGTCACCCTTCTTGGGCACAGGATACACGTGCGCATCTTCCACAAAGAATTTTTCCTTTATCCCCATTTTGTCTGAATTTAGGACCTATTTTTTGTGATAGCATCAAATCAGCCCATAGTAGTCCACTCTTGGACGTAGGCTTCTCCCAATCTACGCCACAACACACGGTCCTTCGCCTTCCGCGTTCAGTCCCAGCCTGCGACCTTTTCTAGATCCGTTCCTCTTCGCCGTTCCATCTAGTGGAGGAGTCGTCCTATCCCACGTTTACCAGCCGCGATCTCTACTCAAGAACTCGTTTGCTAGATCGGCCATCGGTTGTTCTTCGACTACTTTGGTTCTCTGATGGATAACATAGTTTCGGAATTTATCCCTCGGAGAAACCCCAAGCATAGCTCGATCCATTGCTCGCTGCGCAACTTTAAGGGTATGGACAAGCCCCATTGTAAGTTTCCACGTCTCGGCGCCGTAGGTAATAATTGATCGTTTGCTCAATAAATGGTTACTTTGCTTGTATGTTGACATTAAATGAACAATTGTGTTTCGGCATTACCCATAAGTAAAATTCCAAAGCAATAGGAAACTTCAATTTAGTTCTGATCTGAGTTTACCACTAAACTACTTCACGAATTTTACACAAAAACAAAACAATAGTGTAGTGAAAACACGGACTGGCTCTAACTTCCCCGACCGCGAATGTCCCACGAACTACGAAATGTAAAAAAATTCGCAAGGTTTCGGAAAACGGGACAATTTAGCGTCCCGGCGCTATGTTTTGGGACAACGGGACAAGGGACCGAGAAACGGGACAGTCCCGTTCAAAACGGGACGTATGGTCAGTTTATCTATAACTATCACGTGATAATGTATAGGAAAATCACTTGTACCTCATTCTCATTTCACAGAGTAAGTTATGATAACAAATTATGATCTCAATACTATCTGCTGCAAATGACGCATAAATGAATTTAAAACTGTAAGTAAACAATCGTATTCAGGTTCTTCCCTATTTGGCGCATCATTTTATCTTAAGTAAAGTACCTACCTCAATTTCCGCAACTAACACTATAAAAGCCTAAGACTTAAAGAAAGAGTATCAGTCTGTTATTGACAGTTCGTTAAAATGTATAAACCGTTGTTAATTTTGGTGGCATTAGCTGCAGTCTTCGTTTATGAAGCGTCATGTCAGCGCTTCGCATTACCTACTTACCGACCCCCGCCGCCAACAAAAAGACCATTCTATTTGAGGGTCAGAAGAGAGGTTGGTGAACCCCAGTGGCTGTATCAAGGGGACGATGTCCAGCGCGCGCCTGCGACCGGGGTCCACCCTTACTTGCCGAAGTACATCGATGATATCAGACTGGACCCTAACAGAAGAGTTGCACGCAGTTTGGGCACGCCTAAAGGCACAAGAGGAGGTGGATCTCGTCCGTCTTCGAATCATGACACAGGACCGACTCACCCAGGATATAATCGTCGAAATGCCAGGGATATTCCGTACAGGCGTGTATGGGATCCTTCACCATGGCTTAACCCTCGCCTTCCGGGACCTAGACATCCATTTGAACGCAGGCCTGTTCGGTATCCTATTCCAGTTATGTATTAACTGGATTGATTTTAAAAGAATACGATAGTGATTAATGTTTTTTATATTTATACTGTTAACTTTAAACTTGTAAATAATTTTGCGCGAGTACCTACCTACTGATAATGAAAGAACATAGAAATAAATTAAGGACGTAGAATTTTATTTAAATGTTTTATTATTCACTTATAATTTTAGGGTCCCGTACCAATAGGGTAAAAAACGGAACCCTGTTACTGAGACTACAATATCCCTCTGGCTATTTTTTACAGGAGATGGACCTCTGCTCCTCAGGGAGCGTGATAGCTAGAGAATTGAAATTTTCAACGACGATGGACCCATTTCTGTTGCCGCTATAACAATAAATGCACCCCTACTCTATGGAATCCCTACTGAACTACTAATATTATACTAATATCTAGCGTACCAGACAGAAAGACAGACGAAACTACTAATTTTAAAACTTAGTTCCACCGTGATAATGGCGCTTGCAACAGCGTCGAAATATCGGAAAAACTCAATAATACATGGTATGGTAAATATCCCGTTAACTCTAATAATAGTGTTACATACATACATACATATGGTCACGCCTTTATCCCCGAAGGGGTAGGCAGAGGCATATTATATGCCTACATGTCACCTTTGTATAATTTGTCCCACGTAATAGGTGGTATAATAGTGTTAGTGACCATGAAAGTTTAAATACCTATATCCTACTAATATTATAAATGTGAAAGTTTGTGAGGATGCAGCCGGGTCCTTCGCTGTTTGACACCACGAATTATTGACACCACGGTGTCAATCGCAGAAGAACGTTTTTTGAATTGGCTGTTTGGGACCATTTTCATAATAATTTGCGACCGTGGTGTCAAACGGCGAATAACTTATTTTGTTTTCGTCGATTGACACCATGGTGTAAAACTGTTGATTTGGACCACTTTCAACAATTTAAAGGTCAAGTGTGATTTGTGTACTGGCGAAAAGAAAACGGTTATTAAAACAACAATTACAATCAAATTGTTCCTATGGCTACGTTCTATAATATAATAATATAACTTCAAATGATCCGATTTGGATAGGTTAGGTTAGAAGGCTAAGGCAGGAGCGGAGCGGAGCGAAGCTCCCGCCTTAGCCTTCGTGGTTATTTTTTTTCATAAATTAAAGTAATAGTTTTGTAGTATAAACTTTTATTTTAATTTTAGTTTTGTAGTAAAAACCATTATTTTAATTTATAAAAAATAATAACCGCGAATTCTTCTGCAATTGACACCGTGGTGTCAATAATTCGTGGTGTCAAACAGCGAAGGACCCATGAGGATGTTAGGATGTTTGTTACTCAATCACGCTCTAACGGCTGAATGGATCTGGCTGAAGTTTACAACAGGGATAGATAAATTTGGGAGAAGCCTACGTCCAACAGTGGACTGCTATAGGCTGAATTGAGTGATATAAAACAACATCCATAACTATCACTTGATTTTAAAAAGGAAAATCACTTGTAGGTACCTAATTCTCACTTCACACAGTAAGTTATGATAACATTGTGATCTCTCAATACTATCTACTAAAAATTACGCATTTAAGTAGTAAATAAATTAGGATTCCGTACCCAAAGAGTAAAAACGGTACCCGATTCATGAGAATTCACCGTCCGTCCGTCTGTCTGTCTGTCTGAATGTCTTCCGTCCATCACGAGGCTGTATCTCACCGTAATAACCACCCTTGGACATTCCACTTGTTTGTACCATCCCCCCCCAGTGACACTCCCCCCTGTTTGTGTCAGCACAGAGAGCTGAAATTTTAACAGATGATGAATTTCTATTGCCGCTATAACAACAAAATACTAAAATAAGAACAATAATCTTCTATTATATAAAAATAAGTCGGGTTTTCCTTCCTGACGCTATAACTCCAGAACGGACGAACCGATTTCCACGGTTTTGCATTCGTTGGAAAGGTCTCGGGCTCCGTGAGGTTTATAGCAAAGAAAATTCAACAAAATTTCACATACAGCGCCATCGCGGGCGAAGCTGCGGGCATCAGCTAGTACCTAATATTTAAGGGGAGCTCCCATACAACAAACTACATTATTTGCCGTTGTTTGGTATGGAACCGTTCTTGCGCAAGTCCGACTCGCAACTGGCCGTTATTTTTACCTAAAAGTAACTTAACTACTTATCATTATTTTAAGATAAGACTTAAAGAAAGAGTATCAGTCTCATATTGACAGTCTGTTAAAATGTGTAAACCGTTGTTACTTTTGGTCGCAATTGTTGCAGTCTTCGTTTATGAAGTGTCATGTCAAAGCTTCATAGTACCTACAACCCGACGTCCGCCGCCACCAAAAAGACCATTCTATTTGAGGGTTAGAAGAGAGGTTGGTGAACCCCAGTGGCTGTATCAAGGAGACGATGTCCAGCGCGCGCCTGCCACCGGAGACCACCCCTACTTGCCGGTACATCGAAGATATCAGACTGGACCCTAACAGAAGAGTTGCACGCAGTTTGGACACTCCTAAAGGCACAAGAGTAGGTGGATCCAGTCCGTATTCAAAGCAAGACATAGGACCTTCTCATCCAGGATTTGACCGTCGTAATGCCAGGAGTATTCCGAACAGGCGTGTGGCCTCGCCTTAAGAGACCTAGGTGTTCATTTCATCCCAGTCCCTTGCGGTATCCTATTCCAGCTAGGAATTAAGTGGATTGATTTTAGAAGGTTTTATATTATATTTAATTTTAAACTTTTAAAACAAAACGATAGTGATTGGTGAGCGCAAAGGATTTAATTATATTTTTATTGGTAACTATAACCTCGTTTGCTACTGATAATGAATGATACTGATAATGAAATGAAGTACGTACTGTTTTAGTATTTATTTATTATTTTTAGGGTTACGTACCAAAAGGGTAAAATGAACCTAATATATATTACTGAGATTACGATGTCCGTCTGTCCTTCATTAGACTGTGCCTCATAAACCTTAATAGTTCACATTCACAGATGATGTATTTCTGTTGCCACTCTAACAAACAATAAACACTACATACAGAATAAAATTGATATTTTAGAAGGGGCACCCATGCAACCAATGCCATTGGCAAGCTAGGCCTGCTAGTTACGTCAAACAAAGTTAAGGCTCTCAAACATTATGCAACCGGGAGGACTTCGGCACAGCACTCATATAGGATTTCATTCAGATGTAAAAGTAAATTATTTGTTGCTGGGAAATTTCACAAACAGTCAACAGATGGAGTTTTACTTCACAAGAGTGTGAGAAAATTTCACTATCTCTGTTTAAAATTAATGGCACTCTGGGAATACACCCAAAAATTCCGAAATATGTGATTCCGAATTTCCCGGTGCTCTACCTGAACCTTATAAACTCTGGTCACTGTAGCCTATGAACGTTTGCAACACCAGAGGTGCTACACTTGTGCTGCCGACCTTTCAAGAATCTTTTCAGACCTATTTTATAGAACCCCACACTGTAGACGTTTGAGAAAACGAGGCAGAGAGATTCCGCAATATAAGCGTGCGCGAGATAAAACCCCTATACAGTAGACCCGCGGTAATCCGGCCCCTGGCTAATCCGGCACCCCTAGTAGGTAATCCGACAAGACATAACAGTAGGTAACTACGCATTTTTTGTCGCTAATGTCAACGATGCAATACTGAGTGGGCTACAGCTAAAAAAACATATTTTAGATCGCTTCAATCACAATTATTTCATAATGCAAAAGCCATTTTGGTTAGTAAATATTTTGGTGTTGTTTAATTAAACTAAATTCGACATCTGTACGATTTGTAGGTATTTCAGAGATAATAACATTATGGGATCTTATTCTTTTTGGACTGTAATTTGTCGGATTAAAAGGTACTCTTTTGTAAAAATATCCGAACTATAGGGAGTCTTGGACAGCACTCTATAATCCGACAAATTGGATATTCCGACACTGCCCTGCAAAACGTTTGTCCGATTACCTCGGGTCAACTGTATAATCATACCGTACTGGAACGCTCTGGACGCCAAGTGTGAGGATGGACACCCTGTCTGTGGCGAGCTATGCGATGATAGAACATAGCCGCATCATATCAAACTATTTAACGATAGAATATCTATAAGGAAAGGAAGCAAAGTCTCTCCTGTCGCGAAGAGTTTCCACCCATCAGTAAGTATAGGACTGGCGACAATTCTCATAGCTCGCTTTTGCACCGAGTCGAATTGATAAAGCTGATATTCAGACGCCAAGAGACGACAGAGCAGTATTCCATGTGCGGCCGCATTTGCGACTTTTAGAGAAGCAGTGTTTGCGCCGCAGTAAAGTACTGCCACGACCTGTTGAGCACTCCAAGCTTTTTAAACGCCAGCTTGGCCTTGTCCTCCAAATGCCTGCGGAACTGAACGTCACTGGAGATGTCAACCTTTATTAGATCAACAAAATCGTTTTTCACACCTTGAAGTTGACCCTTTTCCAATGTATCATTTTCATTCAATTTCCAATATCAACGAGTCGAAGCTTTTTTTTTTTTTTTTGTTTAACGTGAGGGAAAATCCTCATAGGATGTTATGCCGGACTCTACCGACTAAAAAACCTCACGCCACGCCTAACAGCCTATGGTTGAGAGCCCCGGGTAAGCCCTCAGGAAGGATGTCCCGTGACTCCCAACAGACCTACGGCCGCCAATGCGGCCTCGCCCAGGGGGTGGTTCGGGTGCAATCCCGCGTCTATGGGGGGTTTCGGGTGTGACCCCGCTTCTAAGGGGGGGGGGGGGGGGCGTGCGTGAGTTGCTCACGTCACGCGGCCGTCATGGGCCTGCCTCAGACCCCCGGTCATGGAGGCCGATAGTCCCGGAACTCGGGTGGGAGAGTTCTCTCCCGCACCCGGCCCGCCGCCTCCTTCGCGAGCATGACCTGCTCGCAGAAAGAGGCGGCGCAGTCCCACTTACTCCCGCTGGAGAGCATGGCTCGCACCATGGCCTCGAGCGAGAGAGTGTCCACGCCCAGACCCACTACGAGGACCTGGCGCTGTTGTGCCCACGCCGTGCACTCCACCAGAGTGTGGAGCGCCGTGTCATCGCTGCGGTCCTCGCAGTGCTGACACTCGGCCGTGGTTTCCCGGTGTTTTCGCCACAGATACCTACCGAAGCTACCGTGCCCGGCAAGCATCTGTGTCAACCGGTAGGAGAGAGCACCGTGTCTTCTCTCCAGCCACTCGTCCATGACCGGTCTGACGGCCGCAATTGTGGCGAATCCCCCCTTTGGTTGCTCAAGTCACATCTTCCATGTCTCCACGGTTTCCTGGTGGAGCAGGGTCCGCTGGGCCTCGATTTCTCGAGACGCAGGCCTTTGGCCCCGCTCCAGCGCCTCCTTGCGCCATCTGAACAGTGACGCAAGGGCTCTCGCTTCCAGGTCCCATGGAGGGGTCCCGGCTAGGAGACATGCCGCCTCACCGGAGATCGTGCGGTATCCTCTTATCACCCTGACGGCCATCACTCTCTGCGGGCTCAGCAGTCGAGCCTTATTGCTGGCCGTCAGGGTCTCCGCCCATACGGGAGCCCCGTTGGACGAAAACAAATTTTGGAAACTTCCAGGCAGTTGAATCCACCTCTATGGATAAACCGGCACTGGATAAAGCAAAAATTTTACTCGATCGCGTCAGATATTCATTATGAGATATGCAGCAGCCTACAGATGCTCCAATTCCTTAATCTGACGATTCGAATCGGCTTGCAACGAATGATTTAGGGCACCCACATAGCTGGAGGTACTTTTCAACATATTTTTAAGGTGCGCTCGAATAACTACAGAAATTCTTCTAGGGCTCTCCAACCAAATGTCAACAAATCAAATTATACATACATACATACATATACTCACGCCTTTATCCCCGAAGGGGTAGGCAGAGGCCTATACCGGCCCACATTTCACATGTACAATCAAATTATATTCGTCATAAATAGTGTTTTAAATCAATCAATCAAATCAGCCTTTGGCAGTCCACTGCTGGACGTAGGCCTCTCCCATATTTCGCCACTACACACGGTCCTGCGCCTTCGGTATCCAGTCACTTTAAGGGCATGGACTAGCATCACAGTAAGTGCACGTCTTTGGAAGGTCCTCTTAAATTTTATTTTTCTGATTTTAGTAAGTAGTTGTTGTTATAGCGACAACAGAAATACATCATCTGTAAATATTTTGGCGCTCTCTATGTAGGTACGTGACAGACAGACGGATACGGTCGCCTCTAGACGATTGCAACACCGGCGTTGCTACACTGCATTATGACGAGATGTCAAGATGGCAATTTGATTTTTAGAAGTCACCAAACGCAGGAGAACCGCCGATATCATTTGATAGGAACGGAATCATAAACATTAAATTTTCTATAAACAATATATATATATGTAGGTATGTAATCGAATTTATTTACATTAACTAAAAATAACTATGTACACATTTTTAGAACAAATTAATTTCTCAATAAATATTTATATTTATACAATAACAACGTATTACTTGAACTTGTAAGAAAGTAAGAACTTAAACATAAATTGGTATACGACCAGGGTTGGTATCCCAAGGATTCCTAGGACCCGAGGGTCTAGGATTGAACGGGGGCAAAGTTGGCCACCTTTCTGGCAATCTAGGCAAAGACCTTGCGTTTCTGCGATTGTAACCTGGATGGGTAGGGCCTGTATCATGATTCGAAGACGGACGGGATCCACCTCCTCTTGTACCACGAGGAGTACCCAAACTGCGCGCTACTCTCCTGTTAGGGTCCAGTCTGATATCATCGATGTACTTCGGCAAGTAGGGGTGGTCTGCGGTCGCAGGCGCGCGCTGCACATCGTCTCCTTGATACAGCCACTGTGGTTCACCAACCTCTCTTCTGAATCTGTAGGTTGTCGGCCATTTTGGTGGTGGGGGCGGTGGTGGTCTTTGCTGACATGACGCTTCATAAACGAAGACAGCTAGTACTCCGAATAATAAAATAAGTTTAGACATGTTGATCGAATAACAGTCAGACTTCTAATGATGGTGTATGAGATGTGTTGTGTATTTATACAGATGGAAGGGGTAATAAAAGGTTCTTTACCTGTGTCTGGGAAAAACTGAGAGTTTCCCTATCGCGTTTCGCGATAAAAACAGTTGGCGCGCCGTTTCTTGGTGTGAGCGCAGGTCACGAACTCGTTAGCGCATTGAAGATTAAGATATCCAGTATAATACATTGCGATAATTTTTCTCGCTAAATAAAAAAAAAATACCATTAGTTATCTAATTGTTATTTTTATGTAATGAAATTGAGAAAATACCGTCCTACTCGTGAATACTCACTCGTGATCAAATAAACAAAGAAACAGTTAGAAGCAATAGGTTAACCGGTAAAAAGAAATTTTACAACGCACTGTTTATTAAATTCTTTACCTATATTGCCCCCTTTTCCCCGCACAGTATTTTTATTCATGCTGTTTTATATTCATATTATTTTCATTCATCATAATGAAAATGAAGGAAACATGTACATAGGCCTCCTCCCGAGTATCAAACAATTCATATAGGGGAGATATTAACTGCCCCTGGACTCGAGTCCATCGTTCCACTCGTGAATCTCTGGAATGCAGTCGCGGGCATTCCAGAGATTCATAGAATGTAGAACTAGGTTCGTATATCAATAAACTAGCGGATGTCAAGCGGTTTCACTCGCGTAGCTCAAGTTCCCGTGGCAATAGGGAATAAAAATTGCCTACGTTACTCAGGGTCCTTGCGCCATCTAAACAGTGACGCATGGGCTCTAGCTTCCTGGTCCCATGGAGGGGTCCCGGCTAGGAGACATGCCGTTTCACCTGAGATCGTGCGGTATCCCCTTATGAGTTATTGAATAGTTTTTAAGTAAGACAGGGGTAAATCAATAATATTAATTCGTTATCTGACATTAACATAACATAATGGTATGGGCTACTTTCCTGAAATTGACGGTTACAACCGTCACTCATCATACATCCATTGATTTTTGGGGTGTAAACGCCCAATACATACATATTTTCGGGGCGTTTAGGAAAGCTATTTTCGTTGCTTATAAATTTATCATCAATACATATAATAAAATCGTAACAGGTCGCTGTCTGTACATGGAAGATAAATAAGAAAAAATATTATAGGGGGGCTTTATGAACGCAATAGAACCCAAAACAATGATTTTTAGAATTTTTGTCTGTTTGTCTGTATGTCTGTATGTCTGTATATCTGTTTGTCTGTACGGTTGTGCACGCTAATCTCAGTAACCGCTCAACCGATTGCAAAGCGGTTTTTTTTATTGTGTTGAGGTTTGCTCCAGTTAACATTTAGCGTTTGTTTTATGTAAATCGGTTTAGAAATAAAAGAGTTACAACACTTTTAAGGATCAGATATTTTAAAAATTTTAATTGTAGGGGTTTCTTTGAATGTGAATGAACCTAAACTGGCGTGTTGGCTTAATCATAAAAGAGCTTAATGATTAAGACTATTTTTAAACAATTCAGTCCGCGCCGAAGGCGTGGACTGAATTGTTTTAGAATAGACTTAATCATTAAGCTCTTTTATGATTAAGCAAACAGGGCAGTTTCAGACGCTGCTTGATGACTCTGATGAAGAAATACCTTTCCTTTCATACACCTTATGTGACGTAAACGAAGTTGCGGGCTCAGCTAGTTCAAAATATAATTTTACAGTGACCTGCATCACAAAAATTTAAGACTTTTGGTTTTTGAATGGTTTATTTCGGTCAAAAATCGAAAAAGTTATTGACGATACAAGAAATTTTGTTTTTGTTTTTTTGCTGTCCTGTAAAATCGACTTTTGGCGCTTACGCCTTTTGAGCCCTGAGGTATCGATATACTAGTAAGAAATATTTCTTTAGATTAGTTTCTGTCTGAAATTATGACTGTATCATTTTAATTGTTTTATGTAAGTTTCACAGTGACAGCTTTTGTAGTATATGTATATGAATAATATTATGATTTCCCTGCGCAAAATATAACAGACAGATAGGTATGTATAGGTCAAACATGCTATGTCTTCTCCCCTTGTACTGGTTGCGTTGCTCTGAGTTTTTATAGTAGCACAGTATAAAGAGAAAAAATATGATCTGTCGGCTGTGGTATTGGAGTCCTGGGACATCCTTCCGAGGGCTTACCCGAGACTCCCAACCATAGGCTTTTGGGCGTAACATGAGGTTTTTTAGTCGGTAGGAGTCCGGCATAGCATCCATGAGGAATTTTCCTGACGTTAAAAAAAGTGTAGAAATGTAGATAAACTGACCCAGACAACGGCACCTTGATCTTAAAGGTTCACGTGCATGATGCGATAAGCCAATGTAAGTTACCGTAATAAAATAAACATAAATTATTCAATGTCCAACGTTGTGTGTGATGTGGAGAGAAATGGGGAATGAGGAAAATGATAAGAGAAATAAAAGTTGATAAGAGCAAGTTATTTGTTTACTTTTCCACCCGCGGAAATTTGGTTTTCGTTCCTGAATCCCATAGGAAACTATTCCTGGGGTATAAAGTAGTATAATGTGTTACTCCTGTCTACCTATTTCTGAACCAAAATTCAACCAGATCAGTTCAGCCGTTAGAACGTGTAAGAGTACAATTTTTGTTTTACAAAAACGGGCCATAAGAGCCAAATACATAATAGATTAGGTCTAAAGGTCTCTCTGCGCGAAAAATTTAAAGAAGTAAATATACTGACTGTGGCATCACAATATATTTTTGAAAATCTTATGTATGTACAGAAAAATTTATGTAGTTTTACTAAGCGATAAGCGATATACCTACACAATGTGAACACCAGAGATAAAAACAACCTTGCTGTTTATCATTATAGACTGAACAAAGTCAGTAATTCTTTCCTGGGTAACTGTATACGTTTTTACAACAGGCTTCCAAATTAAATAATAAAAACCGGCCAAGTGCGAGTTTGACTCGCCCATGAAGGGTTTCGTAGCAGCAAGTAACATAATATAAAAGTTCTTATAGTTCGTTGTAACTTTGATTGTGTTTTAACACGTTCGCAGTGGTAGTGATTTTTCTAACCGAAAATTGCAGTTTATGACGTTTTAAAAAAAACTACCAGCTCTATCTAGTTTAAAATGATTTTCGTTGGTAGTTTTTATGGCAATGACAGCTTATATTATTTATTTATTTATATATTTTTTTTTAGATTTATCATTCTCTTAGTTTAGAAGTTAGAGGGGGGGGGACTCACATTTTTCCACTTTGGAAGTGTCTCTTGCGCAAACTATTAGCTTTAGAAAAAAATGATGTAAAAACCTCTATAGCATTTTTAAAGACCTATCTATTGATACCCCACAAGTATGGGTTTGATGAAAAAAAAAATTTTGAGTTTCAGTTCTGAGTATGGGGACCCCCAAAATTTACTGCTTTTTTTCTAGTTTTATATAAGAATCTTAATGCGATTCACAAAATACATCTAGTTACCAAGTTCCAATAGCATAGGCCTTATAGTTTCGGAGAAAAGTGGCTGTGACACACGGACGGACAGACAGACAGACAGACACGACGAATCTATAAGGGTTCCGTTTTTGCCATTTGGCTACGAAACCCTAAAAAGTATGCCCTTAATTAAGTTCAAAAAGTGTATAAAAAGTAATTTGTACTGCAGGGGCTACTATACAGTTGACGATTAGGTATTTGGTTGATAAGGAAGACTGGAAGTGATCTGCTTGCTCTACTGTATTTAGTGTAGTACTAATTGTATTTAGTGATGATATTGGTAGGTACCAATCTAAGTTCATTTTTAAAACAAAACTTAAATTCAAGTTATTACTCGGTTATTAATAATTGCTATCCGGGTGCTTCATTAAGTGATATTATGCAAAAGATATCCCTACTAATATTATAAATGCGAAAGTAACTCTGTCTGTCTGTCTGTCTGTCTGTTACGCTTTCACGCCTAAACGGCTGGAGCGATTGAGATGAAATTTGATATGGGGATAGTTTGAGGCCCTGGGAAGGACATAGGCTACTTTTTAACCGACTGCGCAAAAGGAGTGTTATGATTTTACGTGATAACGACTTTCACGCTATTACGCTTTCACGCCTAAACGGCTGGAGCGATTGAGATGAAATTTGGTATGTGGATAGTTCGAGGTCCTGGGAAGAACATAGGCTACTTTTTAACCGACTGCGCAATAGGAGTGTTATGATTTTACGTGATAACGACTTTCACGCGATAACGACTTCTACGCGGTCGAAGTCGCGGGCACCGCTATCCCTACTAATATTATAAATGCGAAAGTAAATTGGTCTGTCTGTCTATCAGTCTGTCTGTCTATTACATTTTCATGCTTAAACGGCTGGAGCGATTGAGATGAAAATTAGTATGGAGATAGTTCCAGGCCCTGTGAAGGACATAGGCTACTTTTTAACCGACTGCGCAAAAGGCGTGTTATGGTTTTACGTGAAAACGACTTTTACGCGATAACGACTGCTACGCGGTCGAAGTCGCGGGGAACAGCTATCCCTACTTCCCTACTAATATTATAAATGCTAATAAAAGTAACTCTGTCTATCTGTCTGTCTGTCTGTTACGCTTTCTCGCCTAAACGGCTGGAGCGATTGAGATGAAATTTGGTATGGCGATAGTTCGAGGCCCTGGGAAGGACATAGGCTACTTTTTAACCGACTGCTCAAAAGGAGTGTTATGATTTTACGTGATAACGACTTTCACCCGATAACGACTTCTACGCGGTCGAAGTCGCGGGGAACAGCTATTTAATATAAATGAGCTTAAAGATTAAGTCTGTTGTAAATATACGCTACTTCGCCTAGGGGCTTGACAGAGAAGGATTAAAATCTGTAGGTATACTATATGGGCAAAAGACATGCTTACGAAATAGGTTAATTTCAATTTTTATAATTATGCGGATAGGTTTATATAAGCGTGAATCCCTCGCGTCACGCCGTCGTCTAGGGCCTGCTTCTGTAAGGACGGTGAGCGGCCTCCTCATCGAACTCAGGCCCCCGGTCATGTAGGCCGATAGTCTTAGGCGAAGACATGTCGCCGGCGCTCCCGCCGCTGATGCGTAACTCGGGTAGGAGAGTTCTCTCCCGCCCCCTCCCCGCCGCCTCTTTCACGAGCATGACCTGCTCGCAGAAAAAGGCAGCGCACCCACTTACTCCCGCTGGAGATCATGTTCTCCAGCGAGAGAGTGTTCACGTCTAGAATTGCCACGAAGGCCTGGCGTTATTGCGCTCGCACCTTGCACTTCACCAATGTGTGGAGCGCTGTGTCCTCGCTGCGTTGCTCGCAGTGCTGGCACTTGGCCGTCTTTTGCTAACTTTAATACCAATGAAAGGCAATCTCAACATCTCTGTTTGTTTGTTTATTAATTCATCAATTATGCACATCATATATGAATTCAATAACATAATAATTCTTTAAAAGAATACAGTTCATCAGTAACAACAGTAATAACAGCTTGGCATTGTTAGATGTGCGTGGTGTAACAATAACATCTGCATTGAAAGCTGTATTGGGCCAGTCCCAAAGAGACTAGAAATCTTGAATAACTAAAAAAGACTGCTAATTTTTCATGCCGCACAAGACAAAGTCTCCTGTACATGGCGCAGATTCGTTATTAAAAATACTGCTCTCAACTTTTGGATAACTCGTCGATAGCAGTGCTTACACTCCGTCTGTACATGCAGCGATGTGATAGGTATTCACAATAAAGACCTAGTCCTAAGGTAACTGACAGCCTTGAACTATTGCTGCTACTCTGCACTGATAACAACATCTGAACAATAGTTTTTTTTTTTATATTAAGCTCGCCAAATTGACGTCGCGACTGAATATGGAAAGCCGTGTGGCGCATCTAGCGATCTAGCGATACTTTCACAGTCCGTAAGACTTACATTCAATTAATAGACCGAATCTACCAAGGTGAGGTAAAGAGCTCTTCAACTTAAATAAATATTAAATAACACGGGCCCAGATAGTCCAGATAGGTACCACTCGCATGCATTGAAAAGACTCTTGGCCAGAACCCAGCAATGCAAAAAATCGTTTCTCTTTCGAACCACATTCGCGTATTCGCGCTTCACCATACTACTTACTCTTTTTAACCGACTTCCAAAAAAGGAGGAGGTTCTCAATTCGTCGGTATTTTTTTTTTGTTATTAAAGGGGCCAATTAATAAACACTTACGTCATACCGGCCTTGGGCCGTTAAAACCATGAGGTCTCTACCTATCCATCTAGCGCAGTCCTGGGGTATCCTTTAGGGGGCTCAAAACCGTAGGCTGTTAGGTAGGATACGTGTGGTTTTTTGTCAGTAGGAGTTATAGTATATTCATGTGGGATTTACCTCACATTAAAAAAACCATGTAGCGCATAGCTCCCCGGGTAAGTTGGAGGATGTCCTAACTTTGTCCCCACATTTTGGTTACGACTTATCCTAGAGGCTCGATAGAATACAGTTCAAACTTTGCTTATAACATAATTTCCATGCGAACGAAGTCGCGGGTAACAGCTAGTTAGAATATAAATTTGAAGCTAACAGTAAAATAATAATTTTCTGTGCAAACAGGGGCAAAATTAGCAACGATGATTTGTCCCTATACATGAATTACATCTTAAACTTAAATGTCATACCAGTTGTAATGTTCACACTTCCATTTATAAAAGGTGTGCCAGAGTCGGAAAATTCATTTAGATATAAGATGAACTAATTTAAAAATTAGTTACCTAGACAATGTCGTTGAAGAAGTAGAGGTTACTAAATTCCTGGGACTACATATTGACAATAAATTGAAGTGGAAACTGCATGTGGAGTATGTGTGTAAGCAACTAGCCCAGTTTTCATACGCATTGAAAAAATTAAGAAAGGTAACAAATACATCCACCTTAATAACAGCCTACCACGGGTACGTTAGTTCAGCTCTTCGATATGGCGTGATATTCTGGGGCAACAGTACAGACCACGATCGGGCATTCGTTGCTCAAAAACGATGTATCAGGGCTATGTTTAATTTTTATGCACCTGACTCCTGTGAACCATACTTCAGGAGAATGAATTTAATGACATTGCCATGCATATATATACTTGAGGCCGCAGTATTTGTGAAAAACAATTCTGATTTATTTAGTTATCGGACACGTGCACGGCATCAGACCAAATTGCATCTAGTCGCTAGTAAGACACAACTAATGCACGACAGTATCTTCTGCTTAGCCCCGCGGATTTTTAATAATGTTCCGGAGTGTATCAGAACCATTCCAAAGATAACAAAATTTAAAAATCAACTCCGTGACTTGTTAACCAAAAAATGCTACTACTCCGTAAAAGATTTCTTGTCCGATGAGTCATTACGGCACTATAAAGTGTCGTAGTCGTATGGGGTATGTTGTGTTCAGTAGATAGTTAGAGTGTAGATCATTGTGACAAGGCAAATTAATTGTATTATTATTGACATCTTCTATTCTATTATTGTATCACTATTCGTTCATTGACTATCTGACATTGTAATTGACTACTTTAATTTAAGATACTATATTATTTATGCATATTGCTACACTCTCATAATGCTAATTCTGTCCTTTAGGAGGTATAATAACAATGACATTTTGACTTATATTCCGGTATTTTTAAAACTATTATTATGATGTATATGTAACCGTTTGATGTGTGTTATGATCTTAATTATGTATTGTTATTATTGAGGACGCTGGCATCGCCGGGTGGACGATCCGACCGCCTGTTCTGCCGCCTATTCATTCATTAATTGCATGCCTACTACGGTGAAATATGGTGAAACTATATTTACTTACTACCTGTAACCACTTCTGTACCCATATTTGCAATGATTTAATAAATAAATAAATAAATAAATGAATTTACGTTTAAACTTAATAAGTCAGTATAATAATAAATTCAATGTAATTGACTTTAATTCTGTATTTGACACAAATTTGTCACATAGCAATTATAAAGTCTATAATAATCACAAGGGTAGGTATTGTCTACCCAAATACTATAAAAGACAAATAGCAAGTTTGCTATTCAATTATTTTTACTCTATAGCCAAAAACTTGGCTGACAAAACTGCTTTATTTGAGCAGAGTAGATTTAGGACTTTGGAATCGGTTCCAAGTAATTTAAATTAACTTCTGGGACAACAGAGGATTTACCCTCTAGCCAAAATTGTAAATTGATAGAGTTGAATTTAATTGCAAATCATAACTATATCGGAAGCTGTCCTCCGAACAAAACTAATTTAAAAAATGTAAATTATATCAGCCTCGTGCATTATAATATAGCAACATTAACGCAGGTCAAAGAGTTTGAATTGGAGCTGTTCATGAGCTCAGAAAATATTGAAATTGTTTGTCTTACAGAACATATGCGTAAGGAGTATGAGCTCATGTTCAGCTTCAGTAGTCACCGGGTTGGTAGTGCGTTCTGCAGGGTCAACACAACACGTGGGGGTTCGTTGATTTTATTAAATAAGAAGTTAAAGTATAAGGAACGGAAAGATGTTGTGTCCCTCTCTGTAGAGTGTACAGTTGAAATATCGTGGGTAGAATTGGAGCAATTCATAGTAGTATGCGTATATAAACCTGGAGTCTCACCCTTTTGTGAGTTTGAGGAAGTAATGGATAAAGTGCTATTTAAACTTGGAAAAACTAATAAACACCTAATAGTGTGCGGTGATTTTAATGTTAATAAACTTATAAATATACGTCAGACCAATGATATCTTAAATTTATTTAAATCACACAATCTCACTAACTTATTTTTAGAGCCTACTAGATATTGTGATACAACAGCTACTTGTCTGGACAATATATACAGTGATGTGTTGCCAGAAAGTAAGAGTATTATAAATAAGATAAAATCAGATCATACTGGGCAAATAGCATCTTTCAAGATCACAAGAGAAAAAGTTAAAAGACGTAAAATATTATGTAGACCAGTAACTAGTGACCGCTTGGAACGTATGCGAGTTGGACTTTGCAATAAACTTCCATTTTTAGACACTGGCTTAGATTCAAATGTAATGTATAAGTTATTTTTTGATTCCTTTTACAATGAGTTCAACTCCATATTCAAGTCTAAGGAAGTCACAATCGGAGACAGGCCAGCCTTCAGTGAATGGGCTACTGAGGATATACATAAAAGTAGACAAAAACTGTATGAACTATACTCAGAAAGACAGCTTAATAGAACAGATGAATTTCTAAATTATGTTAAAACTTATTCAAAAAAGTTTAAAGCAGACTGCTTAGCGGCCAAAAGAAAGTATATAAGTAATAAAATTATCAATAGTGTAGACAAAGTTAAATCTACTTGGAAAATAATTAACGCAGAAAGAGGCCAAGCAAAATCAAATGATAATAATTTTAAACTTAAAGTAAATGGTAACATCATTACAACAGATGCCGAAGTTGCTAACGAATTTGAACATTTTTTCTCTCGAATACCAGTAGATTTGACCAGAGCCCTAGGTTCTTCTACCCCAATAGCAGAATCCTTGTTAAAAGCAAATGTTCCTTGCTGTAATGAAATATTTAAATTCAGTAAAATTAGTATACACACTATCATAAAAACTTTTAAATCTTTAAATATTAAGAAAACGGCTGACCTCTGGGGAATTTCTGTACATTTAGTTAATTCGTTAATTGAAATGGTTGCCCCTGAATTATCAATAATATTTAATAATTGTGTTGATAGTGGTGTGTTTCCTGACTTAATGAAGTTTAGTAAAATAACTCCTCTGTTTAAATCGGGTAGCACCTCGGATCCGTCCAATTTTCGTCCTATTTCTGTACTACCCACGTTTAGTAAAATCTTTGAAAAGGTAATGCTTAATCAAATGCAAAATCATTTTAATACAAATAAACTATTCCATACTAAACAATTCGGTTTCACGCGCGGTCGGTCTACCACGGATGCTGGAATCAAATTATTAGAGTGTATATATGAGGCCTGGGAGGAGTCGTATGATGCTTATGGTGTATTCTGCGACTTATCTAAGGCCTTTGATTGCGTCCAGCATCAGACTTTAATTCAAAAACTTGATCATTATGGGATCCAGGGGACGGCCTTGGATTTGATTAGTTCTTACCTAAGAGATAGAGTACAGAGAGTAGTTATAAATGGTAAACAGTAACATGGGTCTGCTGTAACAATTGGGGTGCCTCAGGGTTCAATTCTGGGACCTTTTCTATTTTTAGTGTACATAAATGATCTCCCTCACCTTACAAGAGACGATCACGAGGTAGTTTTGTTTGCTGATGACACATCTTTAATATTTAAAGTTGAACGTGGACAACGCAATCTTGACGAAGTAAACAATGCCCTCTCTAGGGTAGTCCACTGGTTTAACGCAAATAATTTATTGTTAAATGAAACTAAAACAAAATGTATTAGATTCACCTTGCCAAATGTTAGGCTCGTTAACACCAGTATTAGGATTAGGGATGATCAAGTAGAATTGGTCGATGAAACTGTCTTTCTGGGCATAAAATTAGACTCCAACTTGCAGTGGGGGCCTCATATCGAGAAAGTCTCGGGCAGACTGAGCTCTGCAGCCTATGCCGTTAAAAAGATTCGACAACTGACAGACATTAGAAGAGCGCGTCTTGTCTACTTTAGCTATTTCCACAGTGTCATGACCCATGGCATACTATAATGGGGTAACGCTGCCGACATCGAATGTATCTTTGTGTTGCAGAAAAGGGCTGTCCGGGCTATCTATGGTATGGGGTTTCGGGAGTCATTAAGAGAAAAGTTTAAGGATATCAACATCCTTACTGTGTATTCACAGTACATATATGAAAACTTATTATATACTCATAAAAATTATAGTAAATTTATTAAAAATAGTGATATCCATAACCTAAACTTAACACTTTCGCGGACAGTACGTCTAATTACGTGATCCAAGGAATACACAATGCGACACAACGCCTATTTACGTTCATTTTATTTTGGAATTCTTTGCCACAACGTAGCTAGGCGTCTTTATTCTTATGCAGGTATATTAAAAAATGTTTCTACTGCCACAACACAAACACTTTAAAGCTTGTACTGTCATATCAGAACATTGTAAGTTCACAACTTAGGTCACGTTACACCTACAAACAAATTTTACCATAGTACACGGGCAGCGACACCACGTCTATAAACGTTCCTGTTTGTTTGTGTGTCGGGCGAGCCAGTCGCGTAGTGTCTTAGTGAGGGGCAGGTTGCGTCCGCGCTCCCCGTGCATCTTCGCCGCGTCCGATGAATTATAAGTTTTTCGTGGTAAGTAATAACTTTCTATAATATGTATAATATATTTAAGTATTATGTATTTTATGTGCCGTGTAAGTGCCGGCGGAGTAGAATAGCACTACCCTATATCTTTCCGTGGGTATCGTAAGAGGCGATTATGGGAGGAGAGTGAAAAGGTACTGACCCCTTGTAACCTAAAATGGTCTTTATTTTATGTTGTAGATAATGTATTGTATGTAAAATTATTTTATTTGTTACTATTCTTTGGAACTGTTGAACTATATGATGTAAAAGAACTGACACCAAAAACTACATATTTTTTTATCCAAAAATGACTGAAGGGCAATGGGCTCACCCACTATTATTGGGGTCTAAATATGCTGACCAAATCTGGGCGTGAGCTTGTATTATGTAATTATTGATGTTTACTTAGTTTTGTTTTCTTATGGTTTCTGTTTGATTTATTTGTAGATGGCTTCTAAGAAAAATTCGAAGATATCTCTGTTTAGAAGTAATGGTGATCACGATCCATACTCTGATGTAGATAGGGAATATTGGTCAGATCATAATGATGAACCCACTGGAAATGAATCCAGTAGCAGCAGTGACTCTTGTGTCATATTTGACGTTCCTGAAAGACGAAGACAATATCGTCCAGACATTGGATCCGAGAGTGGTAGTTCTAATGATGAAAGAGACAATAGCGATGAGCACGAAAAGTACCCGGGTGAAACAATTGGATCAGCACCTAGTAACGTAGACAATGACGATGATTCTGAAGTTCATCATCAACACAAGTTCCATTTATTAAAATATTTGATTTTCTTTACTTTGGTTTCATTTAATTTTTACTTACAGGCTATAATGATTATGATCGTATGTCTACTGCTCAGTCGCACATTTACGTGCTGCCCTAACTAGACTGTAATTCTAATACTCATCCGGCGGTACGCCTATTTCGTGACGTACTTAGGCGTACTGACATTTATGTACCATACTTGTGATTTATGATGCCTCAGTACGCTTATTTCGTTGTACGCCTATAGGCGTACTGTCATTACGAATACGACAACTTATGTCCTTATGTGTCACAAAGTCTATATACGAGGTATTAAATTATATGAATTTTTTTAGTGCTAAATTGCGTATTCTGATCAGTACCCAGTGTCCGTGAAAGTGTTAAGAAATAAGAATAAATTGGCTATACCTAGATTTAGGCTTAATAAAATAAGCAATTCTTTTGCTGGCAATTGTATTCGAATGTACAATACATTGCCGACAGCCGTAACAGGTTTGTCAGTTAATAAATTTAAAAAAACTAATAAAACTTAAATTGTGCCAGAAAGCTTATTATAGCATTAAAGACTTTCTAGAAGACAAGGCTGCCTGGTAGTGACACGAATTGCTCCTTTCTACATTTAAAAAAAAACTGTATTAGATACTAAGATGAATTAAGAGGGACCGGACTGAGTTTCTTGGGGTGTTCTTCTCAGTCTGTAGCATTTCCGAACCCCCGGTAGAGTCACAAAAATTTTGACGTACCTAAATAATTTTTTTAAAAATTTCAAAGGGAATACATTTTATTTTATTTTATTTTACTGGTGGAGTTTTAGTTTATAGTACTTATTGAACATATGTAGTGCACAAGAAGAATAGTCTGCCGAGTTTCTTGCCAGTTCTTCTCAAGCGGGCCGCGTTCCGAACTGGTGGTACTATTTTCATTGTATTTATTGACGTGTCGCAAGTGCCTATGTATTAGGATTATGCGAAATTAATGTTTTTTTGAGTTTGAGTTTGAGTTTTGAGTAGCAGATCGACACCTACAAACTTTTGCATTTATAATGTTACTTGTAGTAAGCTAGCGCCCGTGGCCCTGCAGATTCAGTGTTCTGGAATCGATCACTGCAGTAGGCAACTTTCACTATGGTCAGTCCTTGGATGGCAGTAAAATGGCAGTCGTTAAGCCAAGTTGAAGGCCTTTTTGGCGGCTTGGGCGCCGCCGACGGTCTTCGCCGAAGACTATCGGCCTCCATGACCGGGGACCTGAGGACGGTGAGAGGTTCGCTCACCGTCCTTACAGAAGTAGGCCCATGACGGCAGCGTGACGTGAGGAATTCACGCACGCCCCCCCTTAGAAGCGGGATCACACCCTAAACCCCCCAAAGACGCGGGATAGCACCTCTCCCTAGGAGAGGCCGCAATGGCGGCCGTGGGTCTGTTGGGAGTCCTGGGACATCCTTCCGAGGGCTTACCCGGGGCTCCCAACCATAGGCTGTTGGGCATTACGTGAGGTTTTTTAGTCGGTAGGAGTCCGGCATAGCATTCAAGAGGATTTCCCCTCGCGTTAAAAAAAATAGGCTCCGGAACTACTGGACCGATTTGAAAAATTCTTTCACTGTTGGGAAGCTACCTACACTCTTTGCGGTGAACATTTAGGCTCAGGCTATTTTTTTTTCCGTATTCCCACGGGAACGGGAAATATGTGGGTGAAACCGCGTGACGTCCGCTAGTTTATTTATTTTTTATTTATTTATTTATTTAATCATGATTTCATGGACAATATAAATTGTGTTTGATATATGATGATTTGGGGGGGGGGGGGGCGTTCATAAATGGCTGAGTCCCAAGGGCGTCGCAGGGCAAATAGGTTTGGGAACCCCTGGACTAGTGATTTAGTGTTTTCATATTTTACACCCTTAGGGGTAGAAGTTCGAAAAATCCTGGAACACGTGTCATTATTTTTATTTAGAAACAGGTATACGAAATTTGAAGTAGGTACATAGTCATATATTTGAAAATGAAGAAGTTCCCATACAAACTTACATTTCTTTATTTCAAATCTCTGATCACACACGTGTCTATTGCTTTGTAATCTATACATACCTTTGACTATTAGTTTTAAATAGTCAAAGATACATACATTTAATAAAACTGTAGAGGGCCGAGGGTCGAGAATCTGTACATGGAAGATATTTAATTTTTTTACCTAATTGTAGGTAATTCTCTACTTAATCGATTCTGAAGCCGAAAATACAGATGCAACTTTAATGGCATAATGCATAAACATCAACACAAACATTATCGCCAACATGACGCATCGAATGCGTTCTAAACGTGTTATTCAGGTTCTTACCCCGCTCTGGGTCAACATCTTATCTTAGGTGAACTCCCGCAGTTTCCTTAACTAGCACTATAAAAGCTTAAAGCTTGAAAGAAAGTGTATCAGTCGCAGATTCATCTCAATACAGTAAAGATGTATAAACCGTTGTTAATTTTACTGGCTCTCGCCGCAGTATTCGTTTACGAAGCTTCATCTCAGAAGATAATACTAGCCACCTACCGACCACCGCCAAGGGGACCCACTATCTACAGATTCAGAAGAGACGCTGAGGAACCCCAGTCGCTGTATCAGGGAGACGATGTCCAGCGCGCGCCTGCGACCGGAGACCACCCCTACTTGCCGAAGTACATCGATGATGTCAAACTGGACCCTCACAGGAGAGTAGCGCGCAGTTTGAATACTCCTAGCGAGTCATGAGGAGGTGGATTCCGTCCATCTTCGAACCACGATGCAAGACTGACACATAGAATTAAAAGAAATAGCAACAAAGTTCAATTATCAGATCATTCGTTGTCTAGGATTTATTTTTTAAAATTATATACTTTTTTATTTTAACAAATTTTTGTGTTGTGTTCACCACCCTGGAGCTAGTAATAATTTGGATATGGATAAGAAGGAATCTAACCAACAAAAACCTTTCAAAGTTCCATCACGTAGAGAACCGTCTTCAAACAGGTTATAATATATTATGTTCGACTGTGTGTCCTTCTATGGATGTTCATCGATTAAGGCTTACTTATCCGACATCGACATACCCTTAGACAATTCGAGTGTACGCCAATGCATTCGATTCTAATACATTTTACTATTGTCATAAAATCTGAGAGGATTTTGGACAAAATTTAGCAGTAAAATATTGTTCTAAAGACCAATATCTATTTTACGACAAATGTTATGAGGAATAAACTAATTCATTTAGATAAAAAAAGTACTTTACTTGTTAAGATTCTTGCAATATTTCTCATTTTTCGAGAGCGAGTTCGTCGTCGATCTCACATAGTTTTCCTAATCGTTAAAAAAGCAAAAGTATCTTATAATCAATATCAATACATATAATAAAATCGTAACAGGTCGCTGTCTGTACATGGAAGATAAATAAGAAAAAATATTATAGGGGGGCTTTATGAACGCAATAGAACCCAAAACAATGATTTTTAGAATTTTTGTCTGTTTGTCTGTATGTCTGTTTGTCTGTATGTCGGTATATCTGTTTGTCTGTACGGTTGTGCACGCTAATCTCAGTAACCGCTCAACCGATTGCAATGCGGTTTTTTTTATTGTGTTGAGGTTTGCTCCAGTTAACATTTAGCGTTTGTTTTATGTAAATCGGTTTAGAAATAAAAGAGTTATAACACTTTTAAGAATCAGATATTTTGAAAATTTTAATTGTAGGGGTTTCTTTGAATGTGAGTGAACCTAAACTGGCGTGTTGGCTTAATCATAAAAGAGCTTAATGATTAAGACTATTTTTAAACAATTCAGTCCGCGCCGAAGGCGTGGACTGAATTGTTTTAAAATAGACTTAATCATTAAGCTCTTTTATGATTAAGCAAACAGGGCGGTTTCAGACACTGCTTGATGACTCTGATGAAGAAATACCTTTCCTTTCATACACCTTATGTGACGTAAACGAAGTTGCGGGCTCAGCTAGTAGGTAATATATTTTTATCAGATCAAATCAAAGAATATTTCCTAATATAAAGTTCACCCCAAGATGAGTCTCTTTCGAATAAGTAAGGCTTAAGTACTTTCTCCATTGTGGATAGATTCTCAATATTCTTCTTTATTGGAAAGTGCATTCCCACCTCAAGCCTGGTCACTGACAATTCTAACAAGAGTCTGCATAGTTTGTCCACATCATGCACAAAGATCTTATCGATCTTTTTCCGCTGTTGTACTCGTATCAGTAGAAATCTTCATTAGCTGTCGCCATGCCACAAAAGGCGGCGTCGCTACGGTTTTAGAAAAGGCGACGCGATTTGTTTATGCAAGTACATAAGACATAAACTTTGTTGTAAATGCCCCGCGATTCTATTCTAAATGTCGCAACGATTAAATTGAGAAGGGCCCTTCATGAAAGTCCCAGGTCCGGCATTGCATCTCGGCCTCAGGCTAAACTTCTTTTAAACTGAGATCCCGGCATTCAATTTCCAAACATAAAAAGGTACAGTAGCAATAATACAGTAGCAATTCTAACATTATCAGATCAATAAAATCGTTTGTCACACATTGGAGTTGACATTTTTTAATGTATTATTTTCATTCAATTGCGATGATGCGGGGCCTTTAGGCAGTTGGATCCATCTTATAGATAAAGCGGCCCTGGGTGGAAAGCTATAAAAACTTTTTTACTCGATCGAGTCAGATTTTCATTAGGGTTATTCAGCGCAGCCCACAGATGCTCCAATTCCTTCAATCTGTCGATTTGGAATTGACGAGAGCTCGCAGCCAGTGATTTAGAGCATCCACGTAGCTAAAGGTTCTTATTAACATGACGCATGTAAGGTACCTACCATGCCCTCGTGTTATGAGACCTACATCAATTCCTTCTAGGGTAGTTTCCCGTGTCCTTGGGGTTGTTCGGGTCTTATGTTTATGATGCTGTGTATGATTGGGAATGTCCAATTTTATAATATATTTTAAGATGATTAAATAAACTTAAAGTGACATCCCTAAGAAGGACCATAGGCAATTATCGTGCGGTCTGGGTATGAGATGCCTCACTATTTTTATTTTACTATGATAGAAGGCTGGAGTTAGGTGCTGTTCACTGACGATTGCAAGCTGAAGTATTTTAGTAGTGATCGACATTTCTCAAAGATCTCACAATGTATTCATTTGAATGCCAGATATTGAATGAAGTTACAAGCTTATCCGTGGCCGGCCTATAGTCATTGTCCAGTAGACATCTTTGAATCAGTTCAAACGATGATTGAAAGGTGGGTGGAGGAGATTCTGGAATGTAACTTCATGCAATTAAGATCATGCTCTAGTGATTTCGGGTGTGTGTTTCGAAAAAGATAGAGAATGCCCGTTATTAAATAAAGATAATGTCCTCTTATTGCTTTCCATTTTACATTTTGCGGTAATTACAATACCATCACCACACTACGGTTGGAAGCTCCGTGTACCGGAGTCCAGGACTGCAAGCTCCAGTGTGGCGAACACAAAATAAAAACTTTTGGTTATATTATAAAGCATTTTATTTAAAAAACAAAACCTAGACTACGAAATGATGATTGAACTTTGGTGCATTCAATTCTGATTATATCCTGGATGTGTCAGTCTTGCATAGTATATGGAAGATGGACGGAATCCACCTCCTCATGACTCGTTAGTGTCCAAACTGCGCGCTACTCTCCTGTTAGGGTCCAGTCTGATATCATCGATGTACTTCGGCAAGTAGGGGTGGTCTCCGGTGGCAGGCGCGCGCTGGTCATCGTCTCCTTGATACAGCCACTGGGGTTCACCAACCTCTCTTCTGAATCTGTAGGTCGTGGGCCATCTTGGTGGTGGGGGTGGTGGTGGTCTTTGTTGACATGATGCTTCATATAAGAAAACTGCGGCGAGCGCCAATAAAAGTAACAACGGTTTATACATCTTTACAGTAAGTATTGAGATGAATCTGCAACTGATAAACTTTCATTCTAGTCCAAGGCTTTTATAGCGTTTGTTAAGGAAAATGCGGGACTTTACCTAAGATAACACGCTGATCCAAAGCTGCACTTGTTACGCGTCATATCGATAATATTCTTTTCTGAGATTTGCAAATATTTACATCTTACATTCAACATATAAAAAATTTGATTCGCAAAAAATAGGAATTCACATCACAGTCACGAACTTTAAAATTCCGAATTATATATTTCCGAATAATACAAAACTTCGAAAATCAGAAATCCGATGAATTCCTTTATTAAAAACCTGCATTTCGAAATTCTGAATGTTCAATTACGACTGTCCGAATTCCGATTTTTTTAATTCCGAGTGATTTGAAATTAAAGATACCGAACCGAACCGTATTTAGTGCAATGTATCATACACAGACACAGCTAGTCTATAAATTATTAAAAACGACTATCCATTATTGTATAAAGTTTGTTCACCGTTGTACATTAGCGCTCATTCACCCTTTTTAGGGTTCCGTAACTAAAGAGTGAAAACGGGACCCTGTTCATGAGACTTCGATGTCCGTCTGTCTGTCTATCTGTCATGGTCTAAGCTAGTCTCACCTGCAAGTGCTGCACCTGCTGAGGTCATTGCAGGGAGAAAAAACTGCTCCAAGCCTACAGGCTAGCGTGTAGCGTGGTACAATATGGCTAATCACCTACATAAAATCATTTTAATTCGGTCACTCTACAGATTGTTTTTTTTTTATATTTGTGGACAATCTCACACAACATCGTCTAGCTCAAATTAAGCTGGTATAAGCTAGTACTAAGGGATCTAGACGACTGATAGACGTACTTATATATTTCTAAACACATACTTATTATACATAGAAAACACCCAAACTTCGAAACAAAGATTTGTAGATACACAAATATTTGGAGCGACCTAGGAATCGAACCCAGGCACTCCAGCGCGGCAGGCGGTTACACTACTGACTGCACCACAGAGGCAGTCAGATTGAAGTGTTACATGTTTTTAAACTATTATGAATACGTTTTACACTAATAATAATCGTCGACACATAATCTCCCTAACTCCATTGGCTACGGGGACCACTTTCGACATTATTTATTAATGAGATGGATCTATGTAACACGCAATCTCAATATGAATACCTACTTGTTATCGCTATGACGACGCATAACGAATGCAGCTTCGTGTCAACATTTTATCTTAGGTAAAGTCCCGCAGTTTCCTTACCAAGCGCTATAAATATCTAAGACTTTAAAGAAAACGTATCAGTCACAGATTTGTCTCAACACTGTAGAGATGTATAAACCGTTGTTAATTCTATTGGCTCTCGCCGCAGTGTTTGTTTACGAAGCGTCATCTCAGAAAGTCGTACTAGCCACATACCGACCACCGCCAAGGAGACCCATCAGCTGGAGATTCAGAAGGGACGCTGAGGAACCGCAGTGGCTGTATCAAGGAGACGATGTCCAGCGCGCGCCTGCCACCGGAGACCACCCCTACTTGCCGAAGTACATCGATGATGTCAAACTGGACCCTCACAGGAGAGTAGCGCGCAGGGTGGACACTCCTAGCGAGTCATGAGGAGGTGGTCCTCTTTTATCTTCGATTTATGATACAAGACTGATACATCCAGGATATCTTGAGAGTACACTGCACTAAAGTTCAATCGTCACATCATTCGTAGACTAGGTTTTATTTATTGTTTTAAATAAAATGCTTATTTTTTATTAACCAAAGTTTTTATGTTGTGTTCACCACACTAAGTCACTCACACCAACATATTAATAAGGTCTTGAATAACGTTCCCCGAATATCGACAAGTGCCTAAGCATAGTAAACCATTTCACCGCTTAAGATTGAGAACGATTGCAATTGCTCTCCGCAATTTCACCCCTTCACTGGGATTTGATATACTTTTAAGGAATCCTGATGTTAATAGGAGAGCAAATGGAAAAATAAATTGGCCACGGTCTAGTCTATACTGATTTGATCAGTATTTCCAAATGTGTCAGGTAGATATATCTGTTCAAAAAAAATGAAGAAAGAACGTTAAATACATGTATGAGTATACTGTAATGTTTTATTGTTTTCTTATTTCCTGGCTACAATCTTCGAACTGACTTATGCAGATTTTTCCTTACTTTTTAACCGACTTCAAAAAAAGGAGGAGGTTCTCAATTCGTCTGTATGTATTTTTTTTTATGTATGTCAAGCGATATTTCCGTCAATTATAGACGGATTTCAAAATTTCTTTTTTTATTGAATAGGGTCTACTTCTGAGGTGGTCCCATTTTCACCAAGTCAGGATGTGATGATGGGATCCAGGAGAAAACGAGGGCAACCACCGAAAATTGTAGGGACAACTAGTGCGCTTGTTAACTTGTTAATTAAGTGCTTTAATGTTCTACATTTTAATGAAGGTCTGGAGTCGATCTGATGATAGAGTCGAAAGACAGTCGAGGGCATTCCTTAACAATTTACAGCAGTTACCTTGTGTTTAGGCTTGATTGATTTGTATTGATGAGAACTTTACGCTTAGATTGATAGATCCGACTTAAAAAAAAAGGAAGTTCTCAATGTTTTATGTATGTTCACCGATATTTCGTCAATTATAGACGAATTTCAAATCTGCTTTTTGTTGGATAGAGTTCACTGCTGAGGTGGGCCCAATTTCACCAAGTCAAATCTGATGATGGGATTCAGGAGAAATCGAGGGCAACCACCGAAAATTGTAGGGACAACTACTGCGTTTGTTATCTTTTTAATTCAGTGCTTAAAGGTACTACAATTTAATGAATGTCTGGAGTCGATCTGATGATGGAACCGAAAGACAGTCGAGGGAATTCCTTAACGATTTACAGCAGCTACCTTGTGTTTGGGCTTGATTGATTTGCATCGATGAGAACTTTCACCTAGATAGATATATTTTTCGATTCACCCGTCACTTAAAATGATGAAAAAAAATTTTTCAATAAAAAATAAAACCGACTTCAAGCAAATTCTGAAAAATAAAATTTACTTAGCACAAAGTAATATGTATTTTGATTTATCATATTTAATTTAATATAATATTGAAGTTGGTGCCATCAATATAGTACCTACATAAAACTATGGGTTTACTTGGCGCCGACTTCAATATGATATTGAATAAAATCTGATAAATCAAAATACATATTACTTTGTGCTAAGTAAATTTTATTTTTCAGAATTTGCTTGAAGTCGGTTTTATTTTTTATTGAAAAATTTTTTTGACATCTGATTTTTATTTTTTGCTTAGTGTACATTTGGCCTGTTTTAGTATCAGTTTCGTTACACTGATTCTCAGTGCCGTTAAGCACCTATCACTTTAGTAATAAATCGTAAATGTGCATTTTTTCAGGTACGCTACACAACCATGAATTTTACCACTTTAAAATTTACGATTTCGAATGAATACACTTCCGAATTCGAAATTCCGAAATTCAAAAATCTGAAGAACCATAAATTGTAATAAAAAACCGGGATTTCAAAATTCCGATTGTTTATTTTAAGACTGTCATTAAAATTTCGAATTATTAATGACCAGAAATATCATGCATACGAACTCCGACTATCATAAATCCAAAAAACACATTTCTGAAAGATATACCTCTGCCTAACAAGCATTTTAGAAACCAAATAACGTAGTTTTCGATTAGAATGTACTTTAAAGTTTAAAGACCGTTTCTTTATGATGTCGCTACAAATGTACAGATTATAGATTTTGTCCCATTTTTGTGGTTTATGAGGATATTAACTGCCAAATTTCAGAGTTTTAGATTAACGGGTAGTACCCTTTTTTTTAACGGTAAGGAAAATTCTACATGAATGCTATGCCGGACTCCTACCGCCTAAAAAACCTCACGTAACGCCCAACAGCCTACGGTTGAGAGCCCAGGGTGGGGATGGAGATGGAACGATGTCCCAGGACTTACAACAGACACGCGTTATTAATTTTATTATTCTGATTTAATTTAGATTTCCTTGAGAGTGTGCAAATTTCACACGTCTTTGGTGCCATATACGGCGTAACTTTTTCTGTGTTAACTTAGAAGTTTGATTTTTTAAGCTTCAGGGACCATAGACCTAAATAAATCCATGGTCTTAACTTCAACTAATGACACCTTCACGCGTTCACGATCAGGGGTCTTGACAGACAGACGGACGGACAACAAAGTGATCCTATAAGATTTCCGTTTTTCCTTTAGAAGTACAGAACGTTTTTATATCATAATGTGAAACTAGCTGTTGCCTGCGACTTCGTACGATGCATTTTAAATGTGATTTTTTAGATTAATATATTTTTTTTATTTATGAACCGGTTGACATGAAACAAACACTAAGTGGAACAAACCGCAACGCAATAAAGAAAACAGCATTAAGCGGTAGCTGAGATTAGCGCGCACAAACGTACAGACAAAAAGGCGGTTACGATTTAATTATATGTATTCATAAGTGAACATTAAAAACATTTATTAAATTTTCTACGAAATTTATTTATCTGTTCTTAAAAGCTCACAACAAAGTATTTACAATATGACAATTAACACAAAAGTCTTAAAAAAGTGATTCAGGAAGTCGGTACAATGTCATCTAGAGCCTTTATATAAAATTAAAACTAAACACAAATTTAAATTAAATTCTTCTTCAAATCAATCTTTATTAATAATCGTCAAATTACAAAAATAAATGTCAAAATAAAAATTCAACGAACACAATTTGTTAGCTAAAAACCCACTCGGGTTTAAATTTTACTACTAGAGTATTTCGTAAACCTACCTAATTTCTGGCCAAAATTGGAAACCGTACAGATCTGGGATCAAATGAAGACCTTGGCCCCGGATGACGAGGCCTAAACGGTGGTAAAGGTTCCCATACACGCCTGTACGGAATACTCCTGGCATTTCGACGATTATATCCTGGGTGAGTCGGTCCCGTATCACGATTCGAAGACGGATGGGATCCTCCTCCTCTTGTGCCTTTAGAAGTGCCCAAACTGCGCGCTACTCTTCTGTGAGGGTCTAGTCTGATATCATCAATGTACTTCGGCAAGTAGGGGTGGTCTCCAGTCGCAGGCGCGCGCTCCACATCGACTCCTTGATACAGCCACTGGGGTTCCTCTGCGTCTCTTCTGACTCTCATGTGGAATGGTCTTTTTGGGGGCGGCGGAGGTCGGATTGTAGGTACTGTGAAACGCTGACATGACGCCTCATATACGAAGACTGCAGCAATTGCCACCATAAGTATAAACGGCTTATACATTTTAACAGACTGTCAATTTGAGACTGATGCTCTTTTTTTTAAGTCCTATACTTTTATAGTGTTAGTTGAAGAAATTGAGGTACTTTACTTAAGATAAAATGATGAGCCAAATAGGGAAGCACCTAAATACGATTGTTTGCTTATATTTTTAGATCTACCATGCGTCATTTGTAGCAGATAGTATTGAGATCACTGTGTTATTATAACTTACTCTGTGTAATGAGAATAAGGTGCTACTTAGAAATTTTCGTATACATAATCACGTGATAGTTATAGATGTTGTTTTATATTGTTAAATCAAAGAAATCAGCGTATGGAATTCAACTAATGAACGTAGACCCCTCCCAAATTACGCAGCATTACACAGTTACATTACCTTCCGCATCCAGTAAACACCTGCGGCCTTCTTCAGGTCGTCGGTCCATATATTACCTATATTGAAAGTGCGAGTATTATTTTAAACTAGCTGATGCCCGCAGCTTCGCCCTCGTAAAATTTGTTTCTGTTCCCGTAGGAACTTATTCCCGGTATGATAATAAAAGTAGGAGAGGGGGTTCCTCTTCCCCCCTCCCCTCCTTTTATTATCATTTTAGGATGGATTTCCGCCATGTAACGCCTGATTCCATTAGTTCACTTATTCCCGGGATAAAAAGTAGCCTATGTGTTATTCCAGACTACAATGTATCCCTGTACCAAATTTCAGTCAGATCCCTTCATCTTCTTCTTAGTCTGTGAGTAAAAGAGTACTGAACTTTTTTTTTTTACGTTAGGTAAAATCCTCAAAGGATGTTATGCCGGACTCTTACCGACTAAAAAACCTCACGTAACGCACAACAGCCTGTGGTTGGGAGCTCGGAAGGATGTCCCGGGACTCCCAACACACCTACGGCCGCTACTGCGGCCTCGCCCAGGGGGTGTTTCGGGTGCTATCCCGCGTCTTTCGGGGGTCTCGGGTGTGATCCTGCTTCTAAGGGGTGTTGCTCACGTCACGCTGCCGTCATGGGCCTGCTTCTGTAAGGACGGTGAGCGACCCTCTCACCGTCCTCAGACCCCCGGTCATGGAGGCCGATAGTCCTCGGCGAAGACACGTCGGCGGCGCCGGCGCCCAGGCCGCAAGAGTACTGAACTTGACAGTAGTAAAAGATGATAATGAACCCCACTGGCTGTATAACGATTCGGAATTTTAATTTCGGCTTTCGGACTTCCTTGAAATTCGGCATTCTGAATGTCTGAACAATAAACGTTAGGATTTTTTTAATTAAGGTTTTTAATAATATGATTTATGAAACCTCGGATTTAGTATTGACTTTCAGAATTGGGAAACATTCGGGATTAAGTTTTTGGTTTTAATTTAGTGTGCCCAACCTGGAAATACTATGAGCGCATAGGCGCTCATAGTATTTCCAGGCTCCCAAACCCAAAAAAATTCAATCAGGATTCTTCAAGCTGGATATCATGAATTCAGGACGAGGAGTCATTTTTGAAAATTCAATTTCCCAATCATTTTGCAATCAAATTATGTACTTGTCTTATTTTGCTCCTGGAATTTACGAAAGATAAACTAATAATGCGACAGGGATTCGCCTGATGATTTTTGAAATTCACATAATATGTACTACGGACTTGAAAGATATTATCTTTTAAGTCCGTATGCTGTATCCGTATAATTATATAAAACTAGCTGACCCGCGCAACTTCGTATGCGTGATAAATGAAGAATCGCTCGACCGATTTTGTGCAAACTTCACATAAACCATCTACTAAATAGTCAGAACAAAGCCTAAAAATTTGGTTTGGATAGGTGAGCCCGTTCTTAAGTTATAAAATTACAACGAAAAGTGGCATTGATTTTTATATATAACTAGCTGACCCGCGCAACTTCGTTTGCGTGATAAATGAAGAACCACTCGACCGATTTTCTGCAAACTTCACATAAACCATCTACTACATAGTCCGAACAAAGCCTAAACATTTGGTTTGGATAGGTGAGCCCGTTCTTGAGTTATAAAATTACAACGAAAAGTGGCACTGATTTTTATATATATAGATAACTAGCGACCCGCCCCGGCTTCGCACGGGTGCAATGCTGATACTAAATACACTAAGTACAGAAAAACTGTGAACTTTAAAGCATAGTGGATCCCAAACCCGCAGGGATACGTGGAATTTTTTTGTTGTCGTATTAAAGAAAATAGTTGCTTATCAAAATATAAGGTGAGACCTTTTTTATACTTTGATACTGAACTGAGAAATTGAACCAAATAAATTTTCCCCCATACATTTTTTATTTTCATTATTTTTTTTAGGCAGAATGAGTCAATTTTATGGAAAAGTTGTAGTACTAAATGTAAATTAGCACTATATTTCCTATCCAAAACAAAATCGATATCTTAGATTGTATGCCCACCTATTTTAAAATCCGGACCAGTGTGCGGCCGGCCGGTACAGCCGCAAACGCTACGTCCCGCAATTTTATATCTGTAATATCTTGGAAATTATTCATTTAAATCATATGCTGTAAAGGGCCATATAGATCTATTTTAAATAAACAATCTATTTAAGGTTTTTAATTGGATAAGGATTAATGCTGTATTGGTTAAAACCGCTTCGAAAATAAGCCATTATTTGTCGAAAAAAGTAAATACACACAGACACAGTACAATACTTAGTACATTATTTTGATAAATCTCGTAGGATTCAGCCTGCGTTTGCAATGTAAGTGGAAAACGTGTAATTTTTTACGACATCACATTAGAAACCTCAAAAATAACAGTATTTCTCCACTATTTAATGGATGTTATTTTACATAAAAACCTTCCTCTTTAATCACTCTATCTATTAAAAAAAACCGCATCAAAATCCGTTGCGTAGTTTTAAAGATTTAAGCATACAAAGGGACATAGGGACAGAAAAAGCGACTTTGTTTTATACTATGTAGTGATATAGATAATATAGATGAAGCCACTTTAGTTTCGGCAAGGAGAGTACCATTGCAATCGTCAAGATTATTTTTGAAAAACAAATTTTCAAAATTTCCTAATCCTAAATCACAAGTTCACGGTTCTTTCATTGTACAGCCAGTGGGGTTCATCATCATCTTTGTTTACTGTCAAGTTCAGGATTCTTTTATTTACGGACGATCTATCTGTGCATAAAAGATTCTTGAATAAAAGTAGGTAATCTGTGAAGTGACTCAGTTGTGAATAAGGCTACTACCACTGTAATCTTATCTACTAATATTAAAAATGCGAAAGTTTGTGAGTGTGGATGTGTGGATGTTTGTTACTCTTTCACGCTCGAACGGCTTGACGGATCTGGCTGATATTTGGTACAGGGATACATTATAGTCTGGAATAACATATAGGCTACTTAATGTCCCGGGAATAAGTTCCCATTGGAAGCGATAACGGGAACAAACTATTACGCGGGCGAAGCTGCGGGTATTCAAATAAATACTTGAATTTAAAATTCATAATATTATATCTGGACCGACAACCTGTAGAAGGTCGCAGGGAGATACTGGACGCAGAAGGCGTAGGACCGTGTAATCTCGCGTAATTTGGGAGAGTTCTACGTAGGTACATCATTAGAATGCCAAAGGTTGATGTAATTAATTTATTGATATACTAGCGGACGTTACGCGGTTTCACCCGCGTAGTTCCCTTTCCCGTGGGAATACGGGAATAAAATATAGCCTATGTTCACCGCAAAGAGTGTAGCTACCCAACAATGAAATAATTTTTCAAATCGGTCTAGTAGTTCCGGAGCATATTCGTTACAAACAAACAAACAAAAAAACAAATCTTTCCTCTTTATAATATTAGTATAGAAATAGATAAAACAACACCTATAACTATCACGTGACTATGTATATGAAAATCACTTGTACCTAATTCTCATTTCACAGAGTAAGTTGTGATAACATTATGGTCCCAATACTATCTGCTACAAATGACGCATTAATGAATCTAAAAATGTAAACATACGTATTCAGGTTCTTCCCTTGGCTCATCATTTTATCTTTTAAGTAAAGTACCTCAATTTCCTCAACTAACACTATAAAAGCCTAAAACTTAAAGAAAGAGTATCAGTATCTTATTGACAGTCTGTTAATATGTATAAACCGTTGTTGCTTTTATTGGCGCTCGCCGCAGTGTTCGTATATGAAGCATCATGTCAGCAAAGACCACCACCGCCCCCACCACCAAGATGGCCCACGACCTACAGATTCAGAAGAGAGGTTGGTGAACCCCAGTGGCTGTATCAAGGAGACGATGTGCAGCGCGCGCCTGCAACCGGCGATCATCCCTACTTGCCGAATTACATAGATGATATCAGACTGGACCCTGACAGAAGAGTAGCGCGCAGTTTGGGCACTCCTAGCGGCACAAGAGGAAGTAGATCCCGCCCATCTTCAGATCATGATACAGGACCTAGTTATCGAGGATATAATCGCCGACATGCTAGGAGAATTCCTTACAGACGTGTATGGGAACCTATATCACTGTTTAGGCCTCGCCATCCGGGGCCAAGGTCTCCATTTATTCCCAGACCTGTACGGTATTCAATTCAAGCCAGAAATTAGAAAGGTTTACGAGATTAGCACAAGCTTATAGCTCAGTTTGGGCTAGATGATGTTGTGTGAGAATGTCCAACAATATTTATTTATTTATTTTATTTTACTCTAAAAGTAGAATTTAAACCCGGGTGGGTTTTCAGCTGACAAATTGTGTTCGTTTTGTTTTATAATGACATTTATTATTGTAATTTGACTGAGTTGAGTTTAATTGTAACATTGGTTAGAAGTAGAATATAATTTTAGTTAGTGTTAAGTTTTAATTTATATTAAGTTCCTAGATGGGATGTACCATATTCCTGAATCTCTCTTTTAAGATTATTGTGTTAATTTTCGTTCATTTTGTAAATTTTCTGTTGTGTATTAATATTTTAAGAATATATAAATAAATTTCGTAAAAGATTTATTAAATGTTTTAATATTCACTTGTGATTTTTATTGGGTTCCGTACCTGTAAAGGAAAGACTGAACCCATATAGGATCACTTTGTTGCCCATCGGTCTCTCTGTCAAGACCCTTGATCGTGAACGCGTGAAGGTATCGTTAGTTGAAATTAAGACCATTTACCTTATTCTTATATGTTTGTGCCATTTACTTAGGTCTATGGTCCCTGAAGCTTAAAAAACTAACTTCAAAGTTAACACAGAAAAAAGTTACGGCTGTTTATATCACCAAAAACGTGTGAAATTAGGACACTCAAGGGAATCAAAATGAATAGGGCTCTTCCCGTTCATCTAAAATTCTGAAATTCGGCAGATTTTCGCCTATATTTGTGGTTTTACGGGTTTTTAATCTTCATAATTGTTTATGAATCAACACACAAATATAGGCGAAAATCTTGAAATTGTACATTTGTAGCGAAATCATAAGGAAACGGTCTTTAAAGTACGTTCTAATCAAAAACGGGTGCTAATTAAACGACCTTCTTTTTAATAGCATTATTGGCCTCCGAAAAAATACTTGGCCCCCAATATTAATAAATCAGCCACAATTAATGAGCGTCAGAATTTATAGATTATAGCCACCAGTTAACTTCTTTATTAGCCACTGTTAATATAACTCAGCATCGTGATTATTTTTTAGCAACTAATTTTGTAACATGCATTCAAACAGCGAACTTCTAAAATACTAAAAAATGGCATCAAAATGGACATTATTTATTAATATCTTTGCTTCTAATTTCCTTATTCAGCATGCTTAAAATGTAACTCGTCCCACATTAATGGATCATCGAAGTTAAGTAAAATTGCCATCAAAAAGCAAATTATGACCACTAATATTACTAAATTAGCTAGAACCACTTGTAGCCACTGACTCAGTCTTCTATAAACGATCACTGTGGTAAGCAACTACCGCTATTGCTGATCCTCGGATGGGTGACCACTTTGTAACATTTTATTTGCGAGAGTTTCCTTGCTTTGCAAGGCACGTAAAGCCAAATGTGTGGGGTGTCACAATCTGGTGGAAACGGACAAGCGAGTCCGTTTCAATACGGGAGTGTGGGACAGACCTTCGGGCATAAATGCTTTTCTTTATTATTATGTGTTACCTGCAGTCTTTATAATTCAGATATTCTATACAATACCTGAATTCTAAGGAATGAGAGTAAGGAGAAAGGAGTCTGTCGCAGCTCCTCAGACTCGAGATGCAAGCAATGTATGAAATGTTTTGAATAAGTATATGATTATTTATTTCATACTTTGTTTAGGTATTGTATAAAATGCCTAGGGATTACATAGAATACCTGCTGGTCCACCGACAATGTGTAACATAATTAGGTCTTGGGTCACTATAAAATTGTAAATACCGCAAAATTATAAATTATCGAGAAATTATAAATTGTAACCTATTGCAAAATATTTCATTTATATGACATCTGGCGCTCATCGGCCGTTGCCGCGGCATGCTCGCTTCACTCGCTCGCCTTCGCGCGTTAGTGGTCACTGTTCCAACCTAACCTAACCTTCGCAAGCAGCGAACGCGAGTATGGAAGATACTCTCGTATATTTCATACATTGCCTTGCCTGCTAAACACTGTTCACACGTAATGAGTAATGTCTCATTAATCGTGAATATTTACGACGACATTATCCACATATTCACTTAATGTACCTATATGTATATACTGAACTCAAAAGTGTATAATGCATACACTTTTAGCCCTTCTCTATCCAATAGAGTGCAGAGGGGCTTATGTCGAGACTTTATCTGTAGTCTGTGACTCTGTTGCATTAAACTAGTTCACTAGGTCACGTGGATCATCTGTTCAAAGTTTGAAATAAAACAAAAATAACAACGTCAATCGGAATGAACTTTCACAATTAACGAGTTGTTGAGTTAGTTTTAGCCCCTCTCTATAAAATACAGTGCAAAGGGCTTATGTCGAGACTTTGTCTGTAGTCTGTGACTCTGTTGCATTAAAGTACTTCACTAGGTCACGTAGATCATCTGTTCAAAGTTTGAAATAAAACAAAAATGACACTTTCACAATAAACGTGTTAGAGAGGGGCAGTCTGGTAAGAACGATCTCACGGCTTTCTTGTTTGCTTTCTTGACCTCACTTTCTTGCTCGGTAAGCGAAATCTGTCTTTAGTTACAAAGTGATATCAAATAGTGGTTTCTGATTAATGCAAATGGCCAGTCGCTGTCGTCCTGTGCACTCCCGTCAAGCCTTGCAGTGGCTTTTTTCACGAAAAAAGAATATGATATATTTATTTTACACGCTAAGTTAAAAAAACTGATGTTGTCTGTGGAGGCTTAAATTATAATTTATTGAGGCTCATGTTTTAAAGCTGTAAAATATAAAACGGCGATAACATGTAAAATCTGTGGCTGAATTAGTAAATTAGGTGTTAATATATTAATATGCAGGACAAGTTAAAATAATTGTAGATCTTTATTACACCTTAAACGGCAAAAATATTGTAATCTCTCAGGAGATTATGTGTTTGAGCCGTTTGGGGTCGAAACCTTCTCTTCAAAAATTTTCTTTAGAGAGTTGGGAAAGCGTTTGTTCGACACTACTCGTGACCAGAAGGCTGGCTTCTATTTAGGGCAGAGATTAAGCATTGCCATTCAACGTGGCAATGCTGCCAGTCTTCTGGGAACGCTACCACAAGAGGACTGCGATGCGGAGAAATTTTATGATGCATTTTAGTTTAGTAGTTTTCGTTTTAATTTTAATAATAGTGTTAGTGTAATTTCATTATTTTAGTCAATTTTATTTACCTAGATTATTTAAATTAAATATTATATCTACAATACAATTAACCATGCTCTAAAAATTTAAAAAATAAATACAAAGATCATAAAAGATCTTTATTTGATGCTTATAATGGAATGTTTAGGTGACGTTGAAAAGAGGACGAATTAGTATATTGGAGGCTATTTCATTTTCGCGTGGCTTAGTTATTAAATCAGAAGCTAAATGCCGTGGCCGATAAAAACTTTTGAGGCTCGGTTTATTATATCCCATCAAAAACTAGTACTCTAAAGTAGTTTTGAATTAAACTGCGTGATTCGGTTTCTGAATTTTTGGTTAGACATAGGTATAGGTAGGTATATTTCGGAAATGTGTTTATTCGGATTTTTGATAGTCTGAGTTCGTATGCATGGTAAAAATTTTAATGTTCCGGTATCTTGGAATTCCGCATTCTGACAGCCGTAAAAATAAACATTCGGAATTTTGAAATACCGGTTACCATTTTACGATTTATGATTCTTCAGATTTCTGAATTTTGAAATTTCGAATCATTCGAAATTTTAATTTTTTAAGTTTTAAATTCGTGGTTATGTAGTGTGTCTGAAAAAACCGGCCAAGTGCGAGTCAGACTCGCGCACGGAGGGTTCCGTACCAAAAAACGATAAAATATCACGTTTGTTGTATGAGAGCCCCTTAAGGGGACTGGTTGACAAAGTTTGCGAAAAAGAGGTACAAATGAAGACATCCTTCTCGGTATTAGTATACGAAAAATTATAGCCAAAAGTAGATTTGACATCTAAAAGATGTGTGTCAAAAGATGGTTTTATTAGAAATTGTGTATTTATTATAAATAATTAGTAAAACATCATTGAAATAGCCCATAGTTTTTTAGAAGAAGGCGTTGTATGACATCTATTTATTAATGAATGATAATAAAATTTATATCAGAGACTAAAGAAAACATAGACCTCTAAAATGGTTTCCTTCAATTTTGATTTAGTATAAGTTTTAACTAATTATACCTAATAATGTATTCAAAGAATACATTACATTGCTTGCTTCCCCGCGCTCGCCCGAAAATCTAGTGCGGGGGGAGTCGTGTTGCTAGACGGACGTGTGTCGCTCTGGTCTGCAAAATATTCTCGTAAAATGTTATATTTTCATTCATGTACAGAGTAATGCGTGTAACAGACAGAGCCCGAGTTACACAATGCATACTGCATTACATGAGAATATAATGCATTTAAACTTATTTTATGTATTGTTTTATTAAATTACTTCGAAAGGTAGTCATGTTAATATTGTAAGCGGTACTTTATCATTTCAAAATAAATAAATGAAGAAATATTCGTGGACATTCCCACACAACTTAAGCTATTATAACTTTGTGCTAAGGGATATAGACAACTGATGAAAATACTTATATTACAGTTATTATTAACACACTGCTTTTTTTGAGACACTGCTCTCAACTTGACTGCCTCTGTGACGTGATACCGCCTACGGCGCTGGAGGTCGTGGGTTCGATTCCCACTGGAGACAAATATTTGTGTGACCCATAAATGTTTGTCTCAAGAGTCTGGGTGTTTCTATGTATAATATGTATGTGTTTAAAAAGTATATAAGTATTATTATCCGTGGTCTTATACCCATAACACAAGCAGGTTATTCCTAGCTTACTTTGGGATTAGATAGTGTTGTGCGAAATGTCCGTGAATATATTTATTTATATTTATTTATTTATTTTAACCGTCAATTTTTTCAGCTTATTACGTCTTGGGGTGACGTAGGCACCATCTACCGGCAACTTGGTTAAGGTAATAAAGTGAAAGAATTGACGGTCGAGAGCAGTGTCTCGTTGGTCCAATGGTGAGGCCGTCTGGTCCGGCAAACTAGAAGACGCTGGTTCGAATCCTGCTCGGGACCAAAAATTATATTCGATTATTTGCTGGACAAGTAAGTCTGGAAATGATCTGCTGGCTCTGTTGGATTCTCAAACAATTTGTTATGATTTTTTAAGTATATATTACAGTTAGCAGAGCACTTAAAAGAATAGCCCGCCGAGTTTCTTGCTAGTCTATATCTATACATAATAATAAAACTGTTGAAGGTCGAGACTCTGAACATGGAAGCAATTTTAAAAAAAGAACACGTTCTCTAATCGATACCTACTTAAGCCAAAATGAAATTTAAAATTTTTATGTCCGTCTGTATTCCGAATACGTATCACGCCGAAACTACTGATTTGAATGAAAATTGATTCGAGGAAGTTCAGGAGTTAGAGACATCTCAACTTCTCAAAACCTAGAATTCAAGAGTTCCTTTGAATGTGAGCGTAAATCTAAACCGGCGTGTTGGCTTTATCATATAAGAGCTTAATGATTAAGTCCAGAGTTAAATATTTCGTCGTTCGTTCGTGGACAGAAACAAATTATTTTAGAATAGATTCTAAAACAATTCAGTCCACGCCCTCGACGTGTACGTTCTTTTATGATAAAGCAAACAGGGCAGTTTCACTCACCACTTGCTAAGTCTGATGAAGAAATACCTCCCCTTTCATACACCTTAAGCGTCGTAAACGAAGTTGTGAGGGTCAGCTAGTTACATACATACATAAATATGGTCACGCCTTTATAGGCGTGACCATACATACATAATTTACATATTTATGTATGTATCTGCCTACCCCTTCGGGGATAACCCCGAAGGGGTAGGCAGAGCCATATTATAATGTCCCCACATTTCACCTTTTTAGAATTTGTCCCACGTAATAGGTGGTGAGCTGTATTGCAGTGTTGAGTAAGACAGGCGCAGGTTGTGACTGCATGCTGTTGAAATTATTCAAGCCGCCAAAAAGGCCTTCTACTTGGCTTAATGACTGCCATTTTACGGGTGCCTTCCGAAACACGGAAACGACACGAACAAATAACTGTCACAAAGTGGTCACATGGATGGTCACCCATCCAAGGACTGGCCATAGTGAATGAGCTTACTACAGTGATCGTTTACAGAACATTGAGTCCGCGGTGCCACGAGCGCTTCTTATTTATACATAACTAGCTGACCCTCGCAACTGCGTTTACGACTATTTTTGTTTGTTATAATAAAGTGAAATGAAATTTTGTGCCAAAAGTAACAAAAATTTTAAACGAGTGGAAGACCCCTCTTGTCTGGATTTGTAATAATTTAAGTAAAACAATGAATATATAGTGACTGCCTATGTGGCGCAGTCGGTAGTGATACCGCCTGCGGTGCTGGAGGTCGGGGGTTCGATTCCCACCGGAGACAAATATTTGTGTGACCCATAAATGTTTGTCTCAAGAGTCTGGGTGTTTCTATGTATAATATGTATGTATTTAATAGTATATAAGTATTAATATCAGTGGTCTGATACCCATAAAACAAGCAGGTTATTCCTAGCTTACTTTGGGATCAGATAGCGTTGTGTGAAATGTCCGTGAATATTTATTTATCCACTCGAGCGTCCGAACTGTCAAACGTCACTGGCCTCCGACGCTCAACACCTTCGCGAGCGTTGGGGGGAACGGCGGTTGCGCGCCGAGCTTCACAAAATTAATTCTTATTTCTTTTATAGGAGTCGCACCAACGTCAATCGGATTGAACTCTCACAATAAACGTTATAGAGAGGAGCAGTCGGGTGAGACCGTCTCACAGCTTCTTGTTTATTTGGTGAAGCGACTATTTTTCTTCTTCTTTCGTAGTTCTTTTACTCTGATGTCTCTGTAGTTGCGCTACTCTATGTTGGCGAGTCATATCGCCCATATGCTCAAGGTCGTTAGCCCTGGGTATGGCCTTAAATGTCAATTTTTTTAGATAAAATATTTTTATACAATAAAATACAGGTACGGCTCCATATTCTGTGAGCATTTCAAGCGTCTTCTTTTTGCCGTTATTAACATAAAAATAAAATAGCAAAAAATCACTTAAATATTGTTATTTTTCTGTTTTCAGTATTTGTTGTTATAGCGGTAACTTGAGCAATTGCAATCGTTCTCAATCTTAGGCGGTAAAATGGACTAAGCTTAGGAGCTTACAGCCAGTCGACGTTCGGGGAACGTTATCTAAGAACTTATTAGTAAAAAGGCAAACGTAATGGAACCCTGGGAGTTTTTGTTGGTTTAAAATCTCCATACCTACCCAACTTAGTGAGGTGAACACAACACAAAACCTTATATTAATAAAAAAGCATTTATTAAAAAAATAAATAAAACCTTGTCTACGAATGATCTGACGATTGAACTTTGGTGCAGTTAAATCTAATTATCCTATATGTGTCAGTCTTGCATCGTAAATCGAAGATAAACGGGGTTCAACTCCTCATGACTCGCTAGGAGCGTCCACACCGCGCGCTACTCTCCTGTGAGGATCCAGTTTGACATCATCGATGTACTTCGGCAAGTAGGGGTGGTCTCCGGTGGCAGGGGCGCGCTGCACATCGTCTCCTTGATACAGCCACTGCGGTTCCTCAGCGTCTCTTCTGAATCTCCAGCTGACGGGTCTCCTTGGCGGTGGTCGGTAGGTGGCTAGTATGACTTTTTGAGATGACGCCTCGTAGACAAATACGGCGGCAAGAGCCAATAAGATTAACAACGGTTTATACATCTTTACAGTATTGAGATAGAACTGTGACTGATAAGCTTTCTTCAAAGTCTCAGGTTTTTATAGTGTTAGTTAAGGAAAACGGCGGGACTGTACCTAAGATAAAACGTTGACCCAAAGCTGCACTATGCGTCATAATGGTAAATATTCATATTCATATTTGCATCTCATTAATAACGCATTAGTTCTCGGAGTTCTAAGACTAATACCAATCGAGTGACTGCCGGCGTACTTTTCAACATATTTCTATTTTTGCACCCCTAAGTCGCACGTTCTCCCTGCCTGATCGAAAGAGGTTAACGTGTTCGCAGTGGTAGTGATTTTTCTAGGCGAAAATTGCGGTTTAAATAAATAATAATAAATAAATATTCACGGACATTTCACACAACGCTATCTGATCCCAAAGTAAGCTAGGAATAACCTGCTTGTGTTATGGGTATCAGACCACGGATATTAATACTTATATACTTTTAAATACATACATATTATACATAGAAACACCCAGACTCTTGAGACAAACATTTATGGGTCACACAAATATTTGTCTCCGGTGGGAATCGAACCCACGACCTCCAGCGCCGCAGGCGGTATCACTGCCGACTGCGCCACAGAGGCAGTCAGTTTATGACGTATTAAAAAAAAATTACCTATTCGATCTCGTTCAAACCAACTTTCGTTGGTAGTTTTTATAGCAATGTACATCATATTTTTTTTTAGATTTATTATTGTCTTAGTTTAGAAGCTAGAGGGGGGGGGGGGGGGGCACATTTTTCCACTTTGGAAGTGTCTCTTGCGCAAACTATTTACTTCAGAAAAAAATTATGTTAGAAACCTCAATAGCATTTTTGAAGACCTATCTATAGATACGTACGGGTCTGATGAAAAAAGAATTTTTGAGTTTCATTTCTGAGTATGGTGACCCCCAAAATTAACTGCTTTTTTTCTAGTTTTATATAAAAATTTTGATGCGGTTCACAGAACACATCTACTTACCAAGTTTCAACAGATAGATATACATAGATAGGCCTTATAGTTTCGGAGAAGTGGCTGTGACTCACGGACGGACAGACAGACAGACAGACATGACGAATCCATAAGGGTTCCGTTTTTGCCATTTGACTACGGAACCCCAAAAAGGGTGAGGAAGGCCCGTTGCTCCTCAACCTTCTCAAAATCGTATGAAAATATATAATAACTACACTTAAATTAATTGAACCTATAAAATAGCAGTACACTCCGCCGTCCGCAGCGGGATCTAGGCCTTCAATGATTTTGGGTACGTGATTAGCCATATTGTACCACGTTAGCCTATAGAGCTGGAGCGGGGTTCTGTTTTGAGTGGTTTTATCTTCACCATAATTTCAGCAGGTGCACCAATTACGGGTAAGACTGGCTTGGACCACGAGGTTTTGGTAGGGCTTATAGAATAAAACCATGCTACTGTCAGTCACGTAATCAACAGTCTAGGTATAATTATGAAAGGCATCAGGTGATGGGCTGCAAGGCGAATAACCGTAGCGTGCAAAAGTTACGAAGTAGTTATCATACAATTATCAATAGACTAGCTGGCCCCTGGCTTTGCCCATGGCATTTTAGACCGTCGAACTCCACACCTGTTTTGCCATAAAATTTTTATTTGCGACAGCTCAAAAGCACGATATTTATTTATAATAATAATACCCCTCGTGGACAGTCGTTATCTTTTCATGGGATTAACGCAACCCTATGAGGGCATAGTAGAAATGCTTTTTCAGTCATCTACTTTTTGTGATCAACAAAAAATGTCTCACAAGGTTTTAGAAAAGCACACATCCGCAGGGCAGCTTGTGGCGAGCTGAATGTGCGTGGCTACACATCGGTCCCGATTCCTCAGAGTTTTGTTGCGCCTCTCGACCAGTTAGCATTTAATGGGCTAACGGGAGATCGTACTCCCGGAAGTGCAGCAAATCTCAACTCTGGCTTGCCTTAATTGGCCGGCCAGAGGGAGGAAGCCAGAGCTTTATGCTCGGGGGTGGAAGTGTCATTTTCAAGGGCATAACTACGGGGAAACCCGCTCCGGGTCTGACCCGTGATGGCGAAACCGGCGCCGCACCGCTCGACACCCCTAGCCACTCACACCGGTGTTGCCCTCTGTCGCCTCACAGGCTTACGAGCCTATGGCAATTGTATAGGGGGCCCATCTAGTGAGTTGGCGAGTCACCGTCTGCCAATATTTTCATAATAACATATTGGAATGGCAGACGCCGTTGTAATCCATAGCATAAGATACATAGTTATATTTAGCCCCCAACCCAATAACCCATTTTGTAGTTAGCATATTTTACAATAGTTTAGCTCCCATTGTAGGCAGTCCATTGCCGTCCTTCTACATAAGACGGACGTGAATTGTCTGCAGTGGGGGTCCCATTTCCTACATTAAAAATCTCAAAGGGCCTCTGCGTGTTGGACCATTTATGTCCCCATGTAAGCCTATCAAAAGACCGGGTATCTTCGCAAGAAAAAAAAGAAGGTAGCCGAGAAGAAGAGACGTAATAATAATAAGATACCCGAGAAAAGAAGAGTCCGTGAATATTTATTATTTATCAATAATAATGAATAAATAATAAATATTCACGGACATCTCACACAACGCTATCTGATCCCAAAGTAAGCTAGGAATAACCTGCTTGTGTTATGGGTATCAGACCACGGATATTAATACTTATATACTTTTAAATACATACATATTATACATAGAAACACCCAGACTCTTGAGACAAACATTTATGGGTCACACAAATATTTGTCTCCGGTGGGAATCGAACCCACGACCTCCAGCGCCGCAGGCGGTATCACTACCGACTGCGCCACAGAGGCAGTCAAAGTCATAAAGTATATAATCCCGAAAGTCATAAAGAAGGAAGCGAGCAAATATCTTAGTTTCGTCACGCAAGGGTGGAAAACTAATGGATGCCTGCATGCAAGCTTACATGCTGTATACATACATGCATGCATGCTTGCAGTTGGTATGTACTTATAAGGTTTTTTTTATAATCAGTAGGTAACTAACGGCTGAACGGATCTGGCTGAACTTCTATTCTACAGGAATAGATTTTAGTTTGGAATAACACAGATGTTTATAGCTCAGGGAAACGTTCCCACAGGAAGTGGGCTCAACGTGTCTTGCGAAGCACGAAATTGCTCGTAAGTGAAATGTCACAAAGTGGTCACCCATCCGAGGACCAGCCACAGCAAAAGTTGCTTACTGGTAGTGATTTTAGAACACTGAGACGAGTACTTACGAGCTAGCAAAATGCAGTTTTACAAGGCGTATAAGTTTCGGGCCTGTTCTTTCCCGATTTTTGATAATCAGTGTTCGTATTTATGATATATCGGATTCCAAATTTTAATGATTCGGTATTATGAAATTTGGCATGATGACAGTCGTAATCACGAACATTCGGATTTTCGAAATGCAGGTTTTGAATAATAGAATTAATGATACATCGGATTTCTGATTTTTGTAATTTCGAATCATTCGGAATTATAAAATTCGGTATCCTGAAAGTCGGCATTCTGTCAGTCCTAATTATAAACATTCGAAATTTTTAATTGCAGGTTCTTATTAATAGGATTTATGATACACCGAACTTCTGATTTTCGGAATTTCGAATCATCGGAATTATACAATTCGCGATTGTGACTTTAGGAACTATTTTTTTCATATTATTGTAGTGTTGTTTTTTTTAAACGTGAGGTTAAATCCTGCATGGATACTATGGACTCCTACCGACTAAAGAAACCTCACGTATCCTACCTAACAGCCTACGGTAGGAGCCCCGGGGAAGACCTCGAAAGTATAACCCAGTTCTTCCAAAATTATTGTAGTGTACTCCTATTTCTTTTGCGTCTCCGAATTTTAATGCGTTATAATAAGATGCAAATCTGAATTATATCAACGTTATCGCTATGACGCATAACGAATGCAGCTTTGGGTCAACGTTTTATCTTAGGTAAAGTCCCACATTTTCCTGAACAAACACTATAAAAGCCTTAGATTTTAATAACAGTTTATCAGTCACAAATTTGTCTCAAGCTTGTAAAGATGTATAAACCGTTGTTGATTTTATTGGCTCTCGCCGCAGTATTCGTGTATGAAGCATCATGTCAACAAAGACCACCACCGCCCCCACCACCAAGATGGCCGACGACCATCACACAGATTCAGAAGAGAGGTTGGTCAAGCCCAGTGGCTGTATGAAGGAGATGATGTCCAGCGCGCGCCTGCCACCGGAGACCACCCCTTCTTGCCGAAGTACATCGATGATATCAGACTGGACTCTAACAGAAGAGTAGCGCGCAGTTTGGAAATTCCTAGCGAGTCATGAGGAGGTGGATTCCTTCCATCTTATATTCATAATGCAAGACTGACACATCCAGGACACATTAAGAACAAATTGCACCAAAGCTCAATCATCAGATCATTCGTAGATTAAGTCTAATTTTTTAATAAAATGCCTAATTTTTATAACTAAAAGTTTTTATGTTCACCACGCTGGAGCTAGTAATAAGTTGGGTATGACTATGTAGAAAGCAAACCAAACAAAAAACTCACATGGTTCCATCACGTAGGTAATGGTGTTAGAGTTTTATTTTTAACCGACTTCAAATAGATAGAAGTTATGTTTGACTTTATGTTCAACGATCACTACCGGAGTGAGAGAGAACTCACCTACCCGAGTTCTGCAGTCGGCGGCGGGGATGCCCGCCGCGGACGTATCTTCGCCTAAGAAGAGGGATAACCCAAACACCCCCTAGTAAAGGCCGCAGTGGTAGCCGAGGTCTGTTGGCAGTCCTGGGGACATCCTGCCGAGGGTATACCTGGGGTTTTAGTCGGTAGGAGTCCGGCATTGCATACCTGTAGGATATTTCTCACGTTAAAACAAAAGAGGTTATTGACTTTATGTTCGACGATCACGATTGTGAACCGATTTTCGTAAGCGGTTCGAGCGATGTAATGAGTGCAGTTTCCTGTAACTATATATGTATAGAATGTTGGTGGTCATTATACAAACAGTTTCGTATTCATCAATTTAGTCTCAAGCTCAGACCAATGTCTTTGTCTATTGGTCTGAGCTGACAATACAGTTCAGCAGAGACAATTTTGGAGTGAGCGTGCTTAGTACGTACTAGGCATTGACAGAACCCCAAGATTCATTAGTCATGAACAAAATTAAAAATTTAAAAAACCCCCGACTCACAAAAAAAGAACAATATAAAAAACCTGTAAAAAGTAAAAAAATAACTATTATATTATGACCTATCTACCCTAAGTATTGAACCTTTATTATTATTAGTAGCTATATTATTTAGGTATTCATATTTTTAACTAACAGTTGGTCTCGTCGGGGGGACCGCTCTATACCTAAACAGAGACAGACGTACGATTAGGTTATGATTAGGTGAGCGGTCCCCGACGAAACAAACTGTTAGTTAAAAATATGAATTCCTAAATAATATAGATACCAATAATAATAAAGGTTCAATACTTAAGGTAGATAGGTCATAATATAATAGTTATTTTTTACTTTTTACAGGTTTTTTTATTGTCTTTTTTTTGTGAGACGGGGGTTTTTTAAATTTTTAATTCAATTTTTTATTATATGCTTTTTATAGGGATTTTATAGGGGTTTTTTAATATTAACATACGTATACTCTATCAAAAATTATTCAGAGCGCGAATTGCGCGGAGTGCGTGATTACAGAATGAGAAATACATTCCACTCCTCATATCTTTCGAATGGCTAAACCGATTTTCATAAAACTTGCGGTATCGTGATGTATAAGTTATGACCTTTCATTTGATACCCAACACGGGTATATTTGAACACATTCAATTTTTCATCACCGCTTTCACCCCTCATATCTTTGAAATGGCTTAATCGATTTTTATAAAATATAGCTAAGAACACTCACCTCTAACCCATCTTTCAAACAAAAGGAACAGAATTAAAATCGGTACACCCGTTTGGGAGCTACGATGCCACAGACAGACTTACAAACACACACACACACACGTCAAACTTATAACAATCCGTCCGGGTTTCCGTCGGGGGTTAAAAAATAGCATACAGTTGTTATATTTTAATAATAATTACACTTCTTAGGGTTCCGTACTCAAAGGATAAAAACGGGACCCTATTCATTATTATTACACTGGGGAAAGGGAACCTGGACAAGGAAATCGCCAGAAGGATACAGTTGGGCTTGGCAGCATTTTGAAAACTGCGTCGAGTTTTCAATCCGCCTTTACCGCAATGCCTGAAGACCGCTAGATATTCATAAATACATATTCACGGACATTTCACACAACGCTATCTGATCCCAATGTAAGCTAGGAATAACCTGCTTGTGTTATGGGTATCAGACCACGGATATTAATACTTATATACTTTTTAAATACATACATATTATACATAGAAACACCCAGACTCTTGAGACAAACATTTATGGGTCACACAAATATTTGTCTCCGGTGGGAATCGAACCCACGACCTCCAGCGCCGCAGGCGGTATCACTACCGACTGCGCCACAGAGGCAGTCGAGATGGACCGACGACCTGGTAAAGGTCCGCAGGCTGGGACTGGATGCAGAAGGCGCAGGACCGTGTATTGTGGCGTAAATTGGGAGAGGCCTACGTCCAGGAGTGGACTGCGATAGGCTCATTTGATTGATGATTAATTGATATTCATAAGACTCAACTGTTCGTCTGTCTATCCGTTAATTAATTAGTTTTAATTATGAATTAAATGTATATATTGACAATTGTTGTTAATAAAGAAATATTTAAATGGTATTTAGCAGATATAGCAGCCTATAATGTGAGGAAGATTTCAAAAGATACTTTTGACCCCGATATAGGTACTTGGTTTCTGTGGGAGAGGGGATGAAACACAAAAATGGCATGTAGTAATTTCTCAACGAGAGGTCTAAGTTTAATATTTATCGGTGTACGAAAGGGAGTATTTTAAGGATTATTCCATACAAGTTTCAAAATTGTGGGTTCTGTAGTCTAGGGTCGGGAAATAGATGTGCTGCAAGAGATAATAAAGGTCGGTCAGTTTTAGGAGTGTTCAAAACAAGTGCTTGCCAGTGAACAAACATATGATAATCATTAACATCCCAGAAATCCTTCAGAACTACACTCATTCCAATATAATAAAAAATTTTGAGCATCTGTCGACAAGGGAGGAAGCGAAACACAATACAACAACTTTTGTTAATAAAAAATAAATATTATATTTAAAAAAATAAAACCTAGTCTACCAATGATCTGATGATTGAACTTTGGTGCAATTTTATTCTGATTATATCCTGGATGTGTCAGTCTTGTATCGTGAATCAAAGATGGACGGAATCCACCTCCTCATGACTCGCTAGGAGTGTCCACACCGCGCGCCACTCTCCTGTTAGGGTCCAGTCTGATATCATCGATGTACTTCGGCAAGTAGGGGTGATCTCCGGTGGCAGGCGCGCGCTGGACATCGTCTCCTTGATACAGCGACTGGGGTTCCTCAGCGTCTCTTCTAAATCTCCAGCTGACGGGTCTCCTTGGCGGTGGTCGGTAGGTGGCTAGTATGACTTTCTGAGATGATGCCTCGTAAACAAATACGGCGACGAAAGCCAATAAGATTAACAACGGTTTATACATCTTTACAGTATTGAGATAGAACTGTGACTGATAAGCTTTCTTCAAAGTCTCAGGTTTTTATAGTGTTAGGTAAGGAAAACGGCGGGACTGTACCTAAGATAAAACGTTGACCCAAAGCTGCACTATGCGTCATAACGATAATTATTCGTATTGAGATTTGCATCTCATTAATAACGCATTAGTTTTAGCTCGGAGTTCTAAGACTAATACCAATTGAGTGACTGCCGGCGTACTTTTCAACATACCTATTTGTATTTTTGTACCCCTAAAGTGGCACGTTCAACCCGCCTGATCGAAAGAGGTCTATTAGTGTTCACAACGCCGTTTGCTTGTAAAATTGTCAGCTAGCAGGGGCGGAGAGAATGGTGGGTTGGCTGCCCGCCGTTCTAACAGAAGAGAAGATGGTGTCCCTCCTTACCCCTCAAAGAAGTGGGATAGCACCCCCAGAAGAAGCAGGATAAGACCCAAAAAATGAAAGTAAAATAAAACCTTCGGGTAGAGTCCACTACAGTGGACAAACATCTGTTTCATAAGTGCAATGGTTATCCCTTAGATTGCAAGAAATACTCAATCTAAGGATACAAGCTATGGGAACATGTAGCAATTTTTAAACCACCACTCGCTTGACATAGCTTGTTCCCGCCTGCAAATGTTGCCGACAAAGTAAAACAATAAGTAGCTAAAGAAAATAACAAAAGAAATGTAGAGCTTGTTTTTTGCTTTTCAGTTGTATGTTTACTTGGCAGTCGGGTTTTTTGTATTCTTAATAATTAAGTTTATTTTAGTATTTGATTTTCTAGCGGCAACAGAAATACATCATCTGTGAAAACTTCAGCTTTCTAGCTATCACGGTTCAGGAACCTGAAGTTTCTTATCTCAGGAGATACAGCCTCGTAAATGACAGACAGACAGACAGACAGACTGAACAGCGAAGTCTCATGAACAGGTCCCGTTTTTACTCTTTGAATACGGAACCCTAAAAAAGTGTGATTGACCGCTAATGTACAACGGTAAACAAACTTTTTACAATAACATATAGTCATTTTTATCCATACTAATATTATAAAGCTGAAGAGTTTGTTTGTTTGTTTGTTTGAACGCTAGGATCTCAGGAACTACTGGTTGGATTTCGAAAATTCTTTTATAGTTTGATAGTCAGTTTATTGAGGATGGCTATAGGCTATATAACATCACGCTAAAATGAATAGGAGCGGAGCAGCACTCAAAAATGTTTCGAAAACGGGGAATTTTTTGACCGTATGAGAGCTTCTGAGGCGTACGCTGCGTAAATGGATAAAGTTACGTAAAAATTGCGTATTACAAAATTGTTTGTCTAAAAAAGTTCTAAAGTACTGCTCGTTCGCTCTAACTTTGCCGCTCGGCTCCATACTAAAGTCGAATTTTTAATTATACGAAGTAAATTGCCAGCAACTAATGTCACTTCTTCATACAATGTTGCTTATTTTCTATGACGAAGTGACATTAGCTACTGTCAATTAACTTCGTGTAATTAAAAATTCTGGTATACGCCTCTACGCCAACGGCAAAGTTAGAGCGAACGGGTAGTAAAGTCCGCGACAGCACATGTCTATCTTTGCTCACAAATGTTCGCTCAATAACCTAATTTGTCTATCTCATAAGGTTCGCTCACAATATTATAAAACTGAAGAGTTTGTTTGTGCTAGGATCTCAGAAACTACTCGTTGCATTTCAAAAAATATTTTACTGTTAAATAGTCCATTTATTGAGTATGGCTAATTCCGATATACCATCACGCTTAGACGAATAGCAGCAGAGCAGGCATAAAAAATGTTTCGAGAACGGGAAAATTTTCTTTCTTTTGAGAACTTCCATTGCGTAAATGGTACATGGTTAAACAAAATTGTGTGTTGCAAAATTGTTCCTCTTTAAAAGTTATAAAAAAAAGTCCCCAGCAGCATATGCCTATCTTTTAAGGTTCACTTACAATAACCATCTTACGTTGGTTTGCAGTGGCAGCCAGTCAACTGAACGATAAAAACCGGCCAAGTACGAGTTTGACTCGCACCCACGGAATAATAAAAACAAGTGGAAGTGTGTTAAGACAAATTTACTACCAGAACCGCTGTCGCCAAACTCACACATACAAACCGTGAATAATATTGTGCACTACTAGGAAACAATTGATTTGATTCGTCGCATAATTTTAATTTCATATTGACCTAAATCATATAAACTACAAAGCGAAAACACGTCTTTTCGCCTTCAAAATAGAACTTGCTATACTATAAATAAAGAAAAGTACTTACGACGTTTTGTGATCCAAATCAAACATGTTTCGATTAACGCAAAAGTTCAGCTACTCAGCGAGAGATGGCAGTGTATATCAAGCAAAATATTGTAAACCTTATTCACTTGGAATATGTTTGACATTGCCTCAAGTCATTTTAGTTTACTCGCTTATCAGCTAGTGCAGGGCAAAACATATTTACAATATCGATAAAAGGATGTATGTAATCCAAGATCTTACGTTTATAATTTTCAAATTAACACTTGTAACCTAGGATCAAGTATACCCTGGATTAGCTAAGCGCGTACACCCGAAAGGGACAAACACATAGTACTTGTGAAACCAGTGTTGTTAGTCCCTACCAAATTTTACCCCACGACTTTTTTAAATCCGTTAGGTATACCTAATGAATTAATGTTTTCTGGCATTACATCCTTTAAAAACTCAAATACATAACAATTTAGGCATAAAGAATACTCATAACTGTAATTATGTTTTTTTTTAATTAACATTATTATACAAACACGAAAGGTGGCATCAGTAAATTTTTTGATGATAATCAGCGTACTTACATTGCCCTAAAAGAGGGACGAGGTTTTACAGTGTCCTACGCGTAGGATATGATATAGACAGCGTCAGCGGTCGAGGTCCCCCGACCTTATGCCCACGGTCAAAAAACAATCGGCAGCGCGCAGGGACTCCTTACCGCGGTGCCCCCGAACTGCACGGCGGAGTGGGAGTATTTCCATTGCTCCCGCTCCCCCGCGCAGTGCACCTCCCGCCACCACCTCGTCAACTGACGAGGCGATAGCGGCCCAACACTGTTGCCGCCAGCCGCGTCGTTATTCAGGCAGGGCGGGAGCATCTACCCAAACTCCCGCCCCCGCAATGGCGGCAAAGTGCCGTTTGCCACCATCGCCCCGCTAGCAAAAGTAGCGAAACGACGGCGACCCAGCATCGCTGCTGCCGGCCGTGCCGTTACTGACAGGTGGGTTGCTCCCGCCTGGGCCGGAATTAGCCAGAGTAGCACAACTCCCCCACAGAGGAAGAGGAGTGGTCGCTACCCTGTTGCCCAGGATGCACCACGAGGAGAATGGATCGCATTGGGGTCCTGAAGATGTTTGTAGGACCCCGCATCCCGATGGCATTGGCATTATACCTGACCTTGACCTGAATATTTTATATGATGTGGGCTTAAAATAAAAAAAGTTGGGGACTCCTGGTCCCCAAGGAGCTGCATAGAATTTATTCAGCGTGTTTGAATAAAAAAAAACAAGTTGCTCAAAATTCAAATTTTCGAAGTTTTATTGTCCTTTAAATAAAATTAATTTAGTGTACATATTTCGTATGTTGTCAACTCTATTACAAAAAGATTTTGTGGCATAATGAATACGTACATTCATAAATTTTTGCATATAGCTTTAATTAAAATAAAAGAGAGTAATGGTTTCAGCAATAGGTCGATGGACTAATAAAATGCAAATTTAACGCAAATTTGCGCATTTGAAATTTTAAAAAGTTCGTATCGCCTGAATTCATTGAGATAATAAATCTGCTGTCTCTTGATTAATTAGCCGTTTTTCTTGCAATTTTTCTACAATTGCGGACAGTTCAGCGTTTTTCTTCATAAGACGCTGATTTTCCGAACGTAATATCGCCAACATCTTTTTTTCGTGTCTGGGCTAAAAGCGTCTGCCGATTTAATTGCTTGAATAGTTTCTGTTTCCGTGGTGTTATCTCAACCTCCGTGGACTTTTCAATCAATGTTGAGTGTTCAACCTAAAATTAATTAAAAAAAGGGGATTTTAATAATAATAATAATTTAAATTGCAACTAATATTAATAAACATTTTCTCGATTAAGGCTAGTATTTCCGAAATCGACCAAAATCGACCCATTTTGAAGCGATCTTTATACTAGGAAATATTCTTTGATTTGATCTGATAAAAATGTATTACTATAGTTTAATAGATGCTCTTGCTTCCTTAAATTTTTAAAACACGATTAATAAAACTTTATATGATAAAAATCGTTCTCGAAAAACTGGAAATGTGCAAAAATTTTAAAGATGAATGTTGTTATTGCTCAAAATATACTTGTTTATTTTATATAAACACATGTCTATATTAAAGATATTGATCTTATGAACAATATTCATGCTATTATTTATTTTTTAAACACCTCAGATTTTAAAACAACGATAAAAAGTGTAGAATCTAGAACAATTAGGCATTTAGCGTACACTTCAATCACTTCATATTCATATCATACGCCTGACAGGGCTGTTCTGGGTAGGACCTGTGTCGCTCTGTCATCCGTGATCGTTTTAATTAGAAGTAGTTGCAGAAATCTGTAAATATTATTTTGTTTTTATTTGTAAATATTAGGATAAGTAAGTTATTGTGTATAAATAAATAAATATCGTGTAATATAGTGATTAGTGACTAGGTACTCAGTGAATATGGGTAAAAAAAAGCCAAGAGAAATAAAATGCCCAGATGTCAATTGCGGCTACTACGACGGCAAGTATGGTAAGTTCCTACAAGTATTGTTTTATCTTTATTATATTTATAAAAATACACAACCAAATAATTCACTGACGGGCATGATGAAATTATAAGGTTGATGCTGAGCGAAGCGACTGAAGCCAACAGCTGCCATTATTTTGCTACCTGCTGAAGAGGCAGTACAGTAGCTAAACGTACTCATATAGGCTTAGAGATCTCCCATTCCAGTCCTCTTCTACGTAGGTACAGGTAGGTGTCACTTAGCAAAGGCCAAGTAAGTTAGATCACGGCTGTTTTTGGTAATGAATGACTGTGAGAAATGAACTCGGTGCCCCAAAGTTGCTTGGGACCTTACGATAAGAAGAGGGATAGTATTTACCTAAACCACAGTAACTACTAGGTATAAAATATTCTCTTTTTACTATGCCTGAACAATCAACGTATTGCCCGTTCGCTCTAAGTTTGCCTTTCGCCTCCCATACTACGCCTGTACACCATCCTGTCCGCCAGCGGCAACCTTAGCGCGAACGGGTAGTAAATAATAATAATGTTTGACGCTTAGAGTATAATAGTAGATTCACGTTGTTATTGCTACACTGTATAAATTATAACAGTAGTACCTACCCACTACCGACATAAAAGAATAAACGTGTAGTTTTATTTTTCGTTGTAGTCTAGCCGTTTCGTTGTAGTGTACCCTCAAAGTCTTTTTTTTTTTCAGCTCATCGATTCCGAGATTGAACGGTGGTTCATTTGCAAAAATAGATACACGTGAATCGTAAGTACCTAGTACTCGTAGGTACTTTCATACTTTAATTTTGAGTGTAATAATCGTTACTTTCTTAGTAAATATGAATGTTTGAAAAAGTGCATAATTTTTAGGGTTCCGTAGGTACCCAAAGGTAAAAAAACGGGACCCTATTCATGAGACTTCGCTGTCCGTCTGTCTGTCTATCGGTCAGTCTGTCTGTCGGTCAGTCTGTCTGTTTGTCTGTCCGTCTGTCTATCTTTCTGTCTTTCCTTCACGAGGCTGTAGCTCATGAATGGACATAGCTAGAGATCTGAAATTTTCACAGATAATGTGTTTCTGTTGCCGCCATAACAACAAATATTGAATTTTGCATGCCAATATTTCTATCAATAAGCTGATTCACCGAATTGACATACGAGAGCGAGACTTTGAGGACATGTACCTTTTTCATTCAACTTTGTAACAGCTTTATTTTTTGTAAGCAAGGGTTATAAACCCTTTTTTTTTCTTTTTAACGTGAGAGAAAATCCTCATGGATGCTATGCCGGACTCCTACCGACTAAAAACCTCACGTTACGCTCAACAGCCTATGGTTGGGAGCCCAGGGTAAGCCCTCGGAAGGATGTCCTAGGACTCCCAACGGACCCACGGCCGCCACTGCGGCCTCGCCTAGGGGTAGGTTCGGGTGCAATCCTGCGTCTTTGGGTGTTTCGGATGTGATCGGGTATGCATAAATCCCTCACGTCACGCTGCCGTCATGGGCCTGCTTCTGTAAGGACGGTGAGCAGCCCCCTCACCGTCTTCAGGCCCCTGGTTATGGAGACCGATAGTCTTGGGCAAAGACACGTCTGCGTCGTTCATTTCAAGTGTGTACTTGTTGCCGTTATTAATAAAAAAAGGCAAAAAAAATCACGTTTGTTGTATGGAAGTCCCCCATAAATATTTATTATTTTTCTGGTTTAAGTACTCAATTCAATCCTTTATTTTTGCAAACAAGGGTTTATATCCCTTGTGCTTCCACGGATCTCGGAAGGGGCCACCTGCGGGATCCAGCCTGCGGAAGACTAAGAATAGGTTTTTGAAAACTTTCTAGGCAACCTAAGTTCCTAGTCTATATACATATAATAAAAACATCTAAAGTCAAAACTGTACATTAAACATATTTAAAAAAATACTCGCGGGGGGTTCTACACAGGATACCGAAGTCGAAAATGTAGTTAGAATTTTTTTGTCTGTTTGTCTGTTAATTTTGCTTTGTCCGGAAGGATCTCGAAAAGTACTCAATATTTTTGATTAAAATTTTGCACAAATATTAACTAGGGGTAGGGTCTTCAAATAGACTTAAAATTGACTTCAAATTGACTATGTTGGTGTCAGCGCCATCTATCATTGGTTGTATTTTGTAACACAGGTCTAAGCTGACATGCGGCGTGCGTGTTACTTGTCTTATTCATATTATAATGTAAAATAAATAAACGCATTATTTTACTCACAAGATGCATTCTATTATTTTTTGCTAATTATGTTATACCTATGCTTACCTCTTCGAAGACTGCTCGAATTGATTTCATAAATTATTGACGGATTTTTTTCTTATTATCTTTTCTCGGCTCGTCTCACAATTAAAATGATGATAAAAAAAAAGTATTAAAAAATAGAACCGACTTCAAACAAATCCTGAAAAATTAAATTTACTTGGCACAAAGATAAATGTATTTTGATTTTTCATATTTTATTCAATATCATATTGAAGTCGGCGCCAAGTAAACCCATAGCTTGAGGAAGGTATTATTAATGGCACCAACTTCAATATCATATTGAATACAATCTGATAAATCAAAATACATATTATTACTTTGTGCTATGTAAATTTTATTTTGCAGGATTTTTTTTAAGTCAGTTCTATTTATTACTAAAAATTTTTTGATCATCATTTTAAGTGACGGGTGGACCGAAAAGTATATCTATCTAGGTGTAAAGTTCTTATCAATACAAATCAATCAAGCCCAAACACAAGGTACGTGCTGTAAATCGTTAAATAATTCCCTCGACTGTCTTTCGGTTCCATCATCAGATCGACTCTTGACCTTCATTAAATTGTAGTACATTAACAGTGGGCGCACACTAGGCGTCTTGTCACGGCGACAAGCTGTGGGCGCCAAATCACATACATTTTGTTCTAAGCTCCGCACACTAGGCGACATGTCGCCGCGACTCCGAGACAAGCAAGGGGAGTCTTCGCGTCTGTCGCGCTATTGTCGCGGCGACACGGCGACAGTCGCCCAGCGACAGCTTTGGACAACGTGTTCCTTGCACAACGTCTGTCACGGCGTCAAGTCGCCCGATGCAGGCGCACACTGCGCGACAAGTCGCCGCGACATGTCGCCGCGACTGTTGCCTAGTGTGCGCCCACTGTAAAGCACTTCATTAAAAAGTTACCAAACGCACTAGTTGTCCCTACAATTTTCGGTGGTTGCCCTCGATTTCTCCTGGATCCCGTCATCAGATCCTGACCTGGTAAAAATGGGACTACCTCAGAAGTAAACCCTATTGAAGAAAAGAAAAAGAATTAAATCCGTCTATAATTGACGGAAATATCAGTGAACATACATAAAAACATACAGACGAATGTAGAACCTCCTCCTTTTTTGAAGTCGGTTAAAAATAAGGAAAGGTTTCTTACAACCCCATTTTGAATATACCTGCTAACAGGCACTTACTAAATAAAATGTCTTATAAAGGTTTGATAAACTTATACTTCTGTTGTAATTTATTTTGTGGTACAAAAAGTGCGGCATGAAATACACGCTGCACCAACTGTCAACGTCCAATTGCACCAACTGGCAACGTCCAAACAAAATGCTTGGGGTCAAATGAGTTCATGTCGATCGCATGCTACGGGGGTATCGCCCGCGGTGAGGTGAGGTGGTAAAAATACCTAATGCGCTCTGGCATTCGGCCCTTAATTGTAACTATAGATATTACAATTATAAACATATTAAAAGAGAATTTTATGTTTACCCTTACCGAATTCGTTTTGTAATGCACTAGCTATTGCCCGCATATATACATTATATTAGTCGAACTCTACATGATTATTCACTCGCCTCTCTAGAATGACCTCTAAACTCTTCGTCACTCGCCTTTATATACGACTCTACTCAACTATATCCTTTCCCAATCTATCTACGTACCCAATTTCATCAGGATATCTTAAAAAATCATAACCTATTTCCCCCCCTCCTTCTACCCCTTTTTTTCGCAATAAAACGTTGCCATGTCAGTTTCCAAGCTTTAATCCATCTCTGTATCAAATTGTATCAGATTATCTTCCGAAATGACAAACTTTCATAGTAGTCCTATACCCCCCCCCCCCACCTATATCCCCTTTTACGCGATCAAAGGTAGTCTAGGTCCGTTCCCAAGCTCTAATCCATCTTTGCGCCAAATTTCATCAGGATATCTTCAAAAATGACAAACTTTCATAACCTATTTAACCCCTTAAACCCTCCTTTTCGCGATAAAAGGTAGCCTATGTCCATTCCCAAGCTCTAATCCAGCTCTGTGCCAAATTTCATCAAGATCGGTTCAGTGGTTTAGGCGTGACAGACAGACAAAGTAACTTTCGGAATTATAATATTAGTATGGATCACCTGCGAAGATATGGACGCGATTTCCATTGGTACTTGTTTAGATGTCGACGCAATTTCCGTTGATACTTGGTTGGATATAGACGGCATTTCCATTGGTACTTGGTATGGGGTCGACGCGATTTCCATTGGTGCTTGGTTAGATGTAGGCATGTCTTCCATTGGTACCTGGATGTGAAATAAAATAAAAAATAATTATTAACAGGAATGGAGTGAAAAGTGGATGGACACCATACAGATACTCAAATACAAAGCTTAACATCTACATGATCTTACCATCAGGTGCACGATGTGCTTTTCCCATTACAAAGTAGGTATGTAGTTTAAAAAAAAAACAAGAGTAACTAACCTCTTTGACAACATGAAGTGTAGGGATCGAGAAGGCTTTTAGGTATGTCATATTGCCGGCAGTTTTCCTAAAACAACTTTGTTCAAAATGTCTCGAGCATATTCGAGTGTATTTGGTCGGTTGCCAGTTTAGTCTTCCTGTGGCACGAATCTGAAACAACAGTTTCATTAATATGAAGTTTAAGTATAAATAAAAAATACCCCTCATTATGGGTAATTTACCAGTACCTCAACTGGTATTCCTAAAAAATCTATAACCTGGACAAATTAAAAAGTAGATAAAAATGGCGGACAAGTCAGGCTTTCGTTTCGAGTTCGATAATTTTAACTTACAACTTTATTTGGTTGGTTAACACACCTGTTACGGTGATAATAAATCAATATTTTGAGCCATTATTTCTTCTTTAAAGAACTTGTTATTATGCTACGGCTCTTAATCTGTTATTATCTTTACAAAGCAAGGGATATTTTATCTAAAAATCGTACTTACGTATGATAGGTTATGTTTTGTGATTTCCGCTCACTACGGCTTTTTCAGCCTAAAATATAACATATCACCATGTTCAATAGATGAGTTTTAAGCAAAAATTATCTGCCTTCTAAGTTACACCACTTAAATTACTGTCAATTACAAAAAAAACCTCACAACAATAAATGATCACAAAGACTTGTTGGTCACAACTTCCACTTGTGACCAACAAAAAAAACAGAAACTCTGACAAGGACAGAGAATACAGTTTTTGTCCTTTTCAATCCTTACAGTTTTTGTATGTTGTGTCTCATTCATACGCGGTATTATTATTTGCGTAGCCAATCCAGGGTATACTTGATCCTAGCTTGTAACAGAATCTTCAATACACTTTGGGGTTCTTCAAAAAGTTTTTACAGGGTCGACAACGCAAGTTAGCGCCTCTGGTGTTGCAAACGTCCATAGACTGCGGTGCGGTTGGTAGTATAAAAAAGACTCACTGTATTCATTTCATGTCTTTTTAACCGACTTCAAATAGAAGGAGGTTTCTCAATTCTATTGCACATATATGTACCTACCTACTCGCATCTATTCTATTATAAAAAGAGATAACGGGACTGACTGACTCATAAACGTGGAGACAAACCCACTGAACATGTAAGTAATAAATTTAGGACAATATGTAGCTTTCATTAAATAGATTATATAATAAAATTAATTTCACAATTAGGATAGTAAAGTACGGTATAGACGGTTGTTTATACCTTAGATTACCACCTACCGTTAAAAATTCGTCATTTTTTAAGCTAGCAACGTGAAATGACATGTATTCAAGTTGCATGAACCACACACCACTTCATCTTTACATGGTATAAAATGATATCGATGATATCGATAAGACTGCCATCTCATTTGACCACATCACTAAATGAGTAGCAGAGAAAGATCCAGAAAAAATACGCTAGTGTGCGTAACTCAAAACGAGCTTTATTTCTAAAGCAATATGGTTGATTTTCGTGGCAATTTTTATTTAATTTTAGACAAATTGAATTTCTTTACGATTTCTTAGAAAAATTACTAATCTTAACTTTCCGGTGGTATAAAACACCTCCATTCCCGAGGTTAATTCTCCTACTATCATTTTTACACTGCAAAATGGCACAATTAGGCATATTTGCTGTAAAATAGATTTAATTTATGAAGTTCGCGTAACGAGCAACTAGACACGATGTTAAACACGACTGGGCACGAATGAGCTCAAGTTTGCGGTTTTGCGCTTACTGTTGACACGCGTGCCACGCCTACTTCGCACTTCTAATGTTTTTTCTTTTCTTCCACCCCCACCACCAAGATGGCCCACGACCTACAGATTCAAAAGAGAGGTTGGTGAACCCCAGTGGCTGTATCAAGGAGACGATGTGCAGAGCGCGCCTGCGACCGGCGACCACCCCTACTTGCCGAAATACATCGATGATATCAGACTGGACCCTCACAGGAGAGTAGCGCGCAGTTTGGACACAAACGAGTCATGAGAGGGTGGACCTCGCCCATTTCCGATTCACAATGCAAGACTGACACATCAAGGACATAATCAGAATGAACTGCATCAAAGTTCAAGCATCAGATCATTCGTAGACTAGGTCTAATTTTTTAATAAAATGCCCAATTTTTATAAACAAAAGTTTTTATGTTCACCACCTAGAGCTAATAATAAGTTGGGTATGACTATCGTAGAAATCAAATCAAACAAAAGCTCACATGGTTCCATCACGTAGTATAAGAGTTTTATTTTAACCGACTTCAAATAGGTAGAGGTTATGTTTGACTTTATGTTCGACGATCACTATCTACATTCGTGCTTTAAGGTTTAAACAATTTGTAAGTGGGACTGCGCTGCCTCTTACAGCGAGCAGGTCATGCTCGTGAAGTAGGCGGCGGGTCCGGAGTGAGAGAGAACTCTCCCTCCCGAGTTCCGCAGTCGGCGGCGGGGACGCCCGCCACGGACGTTTCTTCACCTAAGAAGCGGGATAACACCCGAAGAACCACCCAAAGACGCGGGATAGCACCCAAACACCCCCCTAGGAGAGGCCGCATTGGTAGCCAAGTCTGTTGGCAGTCCTGGGGACATCCTGCCGAGAGCTTACCCGGGGCTCCCAACCATAAGCATTAGGTAGTAAACTCGTGGTTTTAGTCGGTAGGAGCCCGGCATTGCATACCTGTAGGATATTCCTCATGTTAAAAAAAGAGGTTATTGACTTTATGTTGGACGATCACGATTGTTTACCGATTTTCGTAAGCGGTTCGAGCGATGATATGATGAGTGCAGTTTGTTGTATATTTACATGACAATACAGTTCGGCTTAGACGATTTTGGAGTGAGCGTGCTTATAAGTTTTAGTCATTGGCAAAAAACCCCAAGATGCATTAGTCATGAACAAAATTAGCTTAAAGTTGTTATATCTATACTAATATTATAAAGCTGAAAAGTTTGTTTGTTTGTTTGTTTGTATGGTTGAACGCTAGGATCTTAGGAACTACTGGTTGAATTTCAAAAATCTTTTACAGTTTGATAGTCCATTTATTGAGGATGGCTATAGGCTATATAACATCACGCTAAGACGAATAGGGGCGAAGCAGCAATCAATAATGTTTCGAAAACGGGGAATATTTTTTACCGTCTGAGAACTTCCGAGGCGTTCGCTGCGTAAATAGTTAAAGATACGTAAAAATTGTGTACTACAATATTGTTTCTCTTAAAAAGTTCTAAAAAAAAGTCCGCGGCAGCATATGTCTATCTCTTAAGGTTCGCTCACAATAACCTAATTTGTCTGTTTCTTAAGGTTCGCTCACAATATTATAAAACTGAAGAGTTTGTTTGTCCTAGGATCTCAGAAACTACTGGTTGCATTTCGAAAATTATTTTACAGTTTATATATATAGTCCATTCATTGAGGATGGCTAATGGCGATATCAAATCACGCTAATGCGAATAGGAGCGGAGCAGCCATAAATAATGTTTCGAGAACAGGGAAAATTTCTTTCTTTTGAGAGCTTTCACTGCGTACGTTGCGTAAATGGTTAAAGTTACGTGAAATTTTTGTATTTCAAAAGTGTTCCCCTTTGAAAGTTACAAAAAAATGTCTTGAACAGAATTGCCTATCTATTAAGGTTCTCTTATGGTACGTTTACACGCTTGTCAAGCCTTGGCAAGCCTCGACAATCACAAGCGTGTAAAAAAGGCGTTTGGCTTGGCTTGCGTGAGTTTGTCGGCGCTTGCTGCCGATCCAGTCGAGTGTCGGTTTTTTGACGCAGATCAAAGGGTGTTTGCGGCAAACGTTTGCGACGCATTTACACGTTGGTCCGCGTTTAGTAGCCGTTGTGATCTCGCGGCAACTACACGCTTGCTTGCTCGTGCTAAATAAATAAAAAATGAGTGGCTAGTCGAATGAGGAGAGTATTTCGTTACTGGAGCATTACCAGATTGAATCCTGGTTAAACAAAAATAGTAGTTACCTGGTACCTACGATTTGGATGAATCTTTTTCATCCACCATCTTCGTGGTCGTCGAGCTTTCCTTTTTAGGGTTCCGTACCCAAAGGGTAAAGAACGGGACCCTATTCATGAGACTTCGCTGTCCGTCTGTCTGTCTGTCTGTTTGTCTGTCTGTCTGTCCGTCAGGAGGCTGTATCTCATGAACGGTGATAGCTAGAGACTTGAAATTTTCACTGATTATGCGTTTTTGTTGCCGCTATAGCAACAAATACTGAAAACAAAAACATAATAATATTTAAGGGGGGCTCCCATACAACAAACGTGTTTTTTTGCCATTCTATTGTATATTTTAGGTAATGAAGTATCCTTCTCAATTTAAATACGTTAGTTGGCTTGAACATATCATCAAGATCATTCATTCCCTTTACACCATACAAATTAAATGAATACTTTAGGAGGTATAGCACCATCAAATATTGCTCAATGAAATTAATTTCCTGTCGCCATGATTGAACATTATACGGGTCACATACTAACTTAATTTTCGACTTTCATCGTAAATATTTTTTCTTTAAAGAGTGAACAACGCTTTCAGCAGATTACTTTAGGTAGGTGTAATATTTCAAAGATAGCAATTTCATAGAAAATAGTCAACAAAGAGCCCATATTTTAGATTTTTCTCCAGTATAAACAATTTACGTACAAACACACAATTCAATTACATGCTCGGTGCATGAGACTGTTGAGACGTATCGTATTTATAATGTCATCATTCAAATGTCATCAATATTCTGAAAAAGAAATTAAACATAGAGTTCACAAACTCTTTTGGAAATATATACTGTACCTACCGTAGAGGATCTATATACTTAACAGGATAGTTAACACTATAGTGCTATAGAGCAACGCGAACTGTCTAAGGCGCGCGTTGCTCTGTGGTTAACAACCACCACAGTGCAATACTTGTTTTATAATATGTAGTGTTAATAGGTAATAAGGGCAACCAGTAGGCGCTTGAAATACTCTCAGAATATCGAGCAGTGTATTTTCATAAAAAAATATAATTAAAACAAAATGGACATTTACTGGAAAATTCTTTCGAGGGCTTACCCGGGACTCCCAACCGTAGTCTGTTGGGCGTTACGTAGGGTTTTAGTCAGTAGGAGTCTGGCATAGCATCCATAAAGGATTTTCCTTAACGTTAAATAAAAAGAAACCCTTAAAAAGAGGGGGCTCCCATGTAACAAATAAGACTTTTTGTTGTTTTTGGTACCTACAGAACCCTCCGTGTGGGAGTCCGACTCGCACTAGGCAGGTTATTTTTGTTTCACTTTGCTTGCATTTCAAATAAAAGTACATTAAACCAAATGCAATAGCCGGGACAAGTTCGGTGTCCGCCGTGCTTGGAGCAGCCCCGGATCTAGGGGGGGGCAAGCCGGGGCCCATGCCCCGGGCGGCACAGTCAGGGGGGCGGCAAATCAGAGGGCGAGAAATTCAAACTTAGCAGACAAATGCCCAACTCATCAGTTAATAACCTTGACGATAGTAGATTACCTAACTTATAATAAACACTCCAACTTATTCAACTCTTTTCACAAGAAATAATTATGGTATTTGCTCAAGTCATATCAGAAATTAACTATAGAATAAATAGATAGGTATATGCCAGATGTTTGAAAGGAAGCAATCGATTCCAAGATGCATGCATCACTTCTTTACAAACTTGCAGCATGTTGTTGAGGCGGCCAACGCAGGGGCGGCGGCGGTAGGCCGCAGTGGCGGCCGTGGGACTGTTGGGAGTCCTGGGACATCCTTCCGAGGGCTTACCCGGGGCTCCCAACCATGGGCTGTTGGGCGTTACGTGCGGGTTTTTAGTCGGTTGGAGTCCGGCATAACATCCATGAGGATATTCCCTTACGTTAAACAAAAAAAAAAGGGGCGCCGGCGGCGGCGGAAAATTTGTTGTTGTTTTTAAAATATATCTTGTTGCACCATACATCAACATCAACGGATAACGTTATAAAGTTTCTTTTAATTCTTTTCTTCTTGTCTCTTAAAAATGAAAAAAAGCTGAGCGTGATTTTTGCATACGATTAAATTGAGAATTAGGCACTTTTGCGCTGACCGTCTCAATTGTGCCGCTGGATGGCTAGTTACCTGCACGGGTGACGTATATCTACTAGTCCTCTGTGCTGGTCAGGATCCCTGCTTTCTGCAGTTTAATTCAAGAGTACCACAGAAATCAGTGTTGTCCAACACTATTTCTTCGGCATATTATCCCGTGGGTGCACTTATTGTTATACAGATGACAGTACTCTACAGGAGACTTAATCTGGCCGTCCAATGGAGGGGCAGCCCGACCTGGAGGAAAAGAGGCGGCAGCTCGTAGCGTATCTCGACCGGGTCTGACCGTATTTACTCATGGAATTTAGAAAATTTCGTAGATTAAAATCCCAGGAAAGAAAAGGCGTGTGCGTTTACAGCTGAAAAATCTCCTTTCTGTTCTCTAACCTCTCTTCACAATGCGATAATACTACTGAAGGACTATCTAGACATCCTCTGACCTTTCAGAGGGGGTCGGTCCGGCGTAGAAGAAAAGAGGCGGCATCTCGTGGCGGATCTCGACCTGGCCTGACCGCATTTTCCAATTTAATTTATAAAACCTGGTAGATTTAAATGCCAGGAAACACAGGAATGTGCGTTTACAGCTGAAAGATCCCCTTTTCTTCTCTACCCACTTCAGAAGAAGAGGAGCAACGGCAACCTCTTCTACCGGTGGTCGCAGATGATTAGATTACTGGGCACGGGAGCTTCTGTGTGACGAATACACCACAGCTGAGTGACAGCACTGCGAGGAACGCAGCCAGGACACAGCAGTGCACACATTGGAGGAGTGCACACATTGGAGGAGTGCACAATGTGAGCGCAATAGCGCCAGGTCCTATTAGCAGATCTGGTCGTGGACATTCTCTCATCATAGTGGCCTTGATCGCCAGAGGTAGTAAGTGGGATGTCGCCTCGACTTTCTGCGAGCAATTTATGCTCGTGAGTGGCGTGGCGTGGAGTATCGGGGAGGAAGCAGGAAACTAGATATAACTGCAGCGCCCCCGCCGCAGACGTGTCTTCGCCCAAAACTCTCGCTCTCCATGACCGGGAGCCTGAGGACAGCGGGGGGGGGGGGGGCAAGCAGTATGACGTGAACGTGTCACGCCGCATGCCACACACCCAAAAAGCGGGATAACACCTGAACAACCCCCAAAGATGCGTAAGAGGACACAAACCCCCTAGGTAAGGTCGCAATGGTAGCCAAAGTCTGTTGGGAATCCTGGGACATTCTTCCGAGGGCTTTCCCCGGGCACCAGACTGTAGGCAGTGGTAGTATTTGTGTGCTTTCAGTCGGTAAGAGTTCGGCATAGCATTCATGACGGATTTCAATACGTATATAAAAATCCCTCTCTTCAGAATGCGATAATACTACTGAAGGACTATCTAGAGAATGTCTAGATTCTAGACATTCTCGGCCTAGACGTCCACCGCAAGCTCCGAATTCATCTCTCGCGGAAAATAGGAGCTCTTTAATGAGAAGAGGTGGTTCATTACGCGGATTACGCCACCACAGAGGTGTCTGCTGCACAAGACGCAGATTTGTACCTTCGCTAATACTACTTTCAACTTTGAACTAAACAAACTAAAAAAAATAGGTGGAGGGTTTAAGGGGGGCGGCATTTTCACATTTTGCCTCGCCTAAAAAAATCTCTAGATCCGGGGCTGGCTTGGAGGTAGGTTGCAGACTGACGCATTCTCAAGCGTGTAAACGCCTTCCAAACGCCAAACAAGATTTGTGATGGTTTGGGGCTGTTTGCCATTTGCCAAGGCTTGGCAAGCGTGTAAACGTAGCATTACAATAACCCGTTTTATTAAGTTTTAAAGTATGAGCGACGCGACGGGCGTTGGTAAACGTGGTCTGCAGTGGTAACCAATCAACTGAATGATAAAAGCTAGCCAAGTGCGAGTCGGACATGCATGAGTTCCGTACCAAAAAAGGACGGGTGGAAGTAAATGCAACGGGAAACATTATATCACTTTACATATTAATACCACACCTCTCTTCTCAATCTCATGTGATACAAACGAAGTTGTGCAGGTCAGCTCTAATGAATATAAGCAACGCGACGGGAGTAAATGCGAAGGGAAACATTATATCACCTTAAATATTAATACTACACCTCTCTCTTTCTCGCTCATGTAACGCAAACGAAGTTGTGCGGATCAGCTCTAATGTATATAAACGACGCGACGGGTTTAGGCGCAACGAGAGTAAATGCGACGGGAAACATTATATTACTCAAAATATTAATACCATACCTCTCTTTTTCTAACTCTCATGTGCCGCAAACGAAGTTGCGCGGGTCAGCTAGTTTTAATTATAATTACACTTCTTAGGGTTCCGTACTCAAAGGATAAAAAACGGGACCCTATTCATGAGACTTAACTGTCCGTCTGTCTATCCGTTAATAATTAATTAGTTTTAATTATAAATTAAATGTATATATTGACAATTGTTGTTAGTAAAGAAATATTTAAATGGTACCTATTTGACAGATTATGAGCCTATAATCCGAAAAAGGTTTCAAAAGATACTTTTCACCCCGATATACTGCGCGGTTTCTGTGGGAGAGGGGATGAAAGACAAAAATGTCCTGTAGTCATTTTTCAACGTGTGGTATAAGTTAATTTTTTTTCGGTGTACGAAAGGGAGTATTTTAAGGATTATTCCATACAAGTTTCAGAATTGTGGGTTTTGTAGTCTGGGATCGGGAAATAGATGTGCTGCAAGAGATAATAAAGGTTGGTCGGTTATGGGAGTGTTCAAAATACGTGCTTGCCAGTGAAGTGTTTGTGACTAATTGTGACAGTGCACAGTGCCTGTGACGGTGGCGGCGGAGTCACGTGATATGTTTTGGTGGGGAGGGTCACGTGATATGTTCTGGTTGAGGGGGAGGGGTTGCAATACGGGATCGAAAGTTCTTTATGGGAACGCCCAGGTTCTCAGACGGGTGGGGGAGCTTATATGATATGTTTTAGTTGAGGGGGGTTGCTACGACTCGTTGTACTCGTAGAACAACTAGAGAGTGAACAAAACCCACGAACCCACCTCGTTTTTTCTTCGAAATCCTACTTCCTACTAATATTATAAATGTGAAAGTTTGTGAAGATGTTTGGATGTTTAGATGTTTGGATGTTTGTTACTCAATCACGCTCTAACGGCTGATCGGATCGGGCTGAAATTTAGAACCGGGGTAGATTGTAGTTTAGTATTACCCATAGGCTAGACATTTCATCCCGTGAATACATTCCCATGGGAAGCGGGAACCAAATTTCACTCGGGCGAAGCGCAATCATCAGCTGGTATTCGATATATGATACAGCTTGTCACTTTTGTGCACGATTGTAGTTTATCTGCTTATACCACGATTTATAAATGAGGTCCGTCAGAACTCGTTTATTGATAGAGGGTCCAATGGAACCTCGACTTTAGAAAAATAATAATTTTAAGGTCCAAACGGTAAACGGAGGTCCAATAGATCACAATTTATTATCAAGGAGGTCCAAACTTTGCGTTCCAACGGGTGCGTAGCCTTTCAGGGCTAGGGGGCTTTCAGGGCATTAAGCATCTGTCGACAAGGGAGGAAGCGAAACACAAAGCAAAAACTTTTGTTAATAAAAATTAAATATTTTATTAAAAAAATAAAACCTAGTCTACGAATGATCTGATGATTAAACTTTGGTGCTTTTTATTCTCATTATATCCTGGATATGTCAGTCTTTCATCGTAAATCAAAGATGGACGGAATCCACCTCCTCATGACTCGCTAGGAGTATTCAAACTGCGCGCTACTCTTCTGTGAGGGTCCAGTTTGACATCATCGATGTACTTCGGCAAGTAGGGGTGGTCTCCGGTGGCAGGCGCGCGCTGGACATCGTCTCCTTGATACAGCCACTGCGGTTCCTCAGCGTCCCTTCTGAATCTCCAGCTGACGGGTCTCCTTGGCGGTGGTCGGTATGTGGCTAGTATGACTTTCTGAGATGACGCTTCGTAAACAAACACTGCGGCGAGAGCCAATAGAATTAACAACGGTTTATACATCTCTACAGTGTTGAGACAAATCTGTGACTGATACGGTTTCTTTAAAGTCTCAGCTATTTATAGCGCTTGGTAAGGAAACTGCGGGACTTTACCTAAGATAAAATGTTGACCCGAAGCTGCATTCGTTATGCGTCGTCATAGCGATAACAAAAAGTATTCATTTTGAGATTATGTGTAACATAGTTCCATCTCATTAATAAATAACGTCGAAAGTGTTCCCCGTAGCCAATGGAGTTAGGGAGATTATGAGTCGACGGCGACGATTAGTGTAAAACGTTTTCATAATGGTTTGAAAATATGTAATACTCATAGTCCAGTCATTATGTCGAAAAAATCGGGTTAGAAATGCAAATGAACCGAGAAAGCCAAATTTTGGATATTACGTGGGGAGGGGCTAGAAAAGCTTAAATTCAAATTGTCGACCAAAATAACCTGGTGGGTTTTCCGCCATCTTGAAAAAGGTTTTGTGTTGCTCTTTGTACGATCTACAATTAAGGTCTACACATTTTTCACGTATCGATAACCGTTATCGAAATATCGATCCAAAAAGCCATAAATTTGGGGAGAAAAAATTGTTTTTAGCTATTTCCTTCTTTCTCGTGAAAGATATCGAAAAATGTATAATGAAAATTGGTAAGCGTGTTCAGACCTACAAATTAGTTTTCTTATTTTTTATTTTCGATGAGAATTACGACCTCTAGCGCGGCGCAAAGTCAGTAAGACTGTGCCCGGTTTTGATTTAGCCGCTCGCACGGTTGTATCCATACGTCAAAATGGATGAATGGTTGTTCAAGCAATTATGGCAATACAAAATAATTAATAAACCAGCCAAATTATAAATCAAACACATGAAAATTATTGATCAAATAATTTTTATGCAGCAAAAAACAATAATTACAGGTGGTAATTTTTTTCACATATTTTCGCCGTTTCGATGGTCCTGGCTGTAGAAGTTCTTCCTCGGTAGACTCTTCGAGTCGTGAAAACTCTTGAATCGCAGTAAATGATGCTGGGACGGTTGAAAAAACATAATCTTCATCATCGGGATCGTCGTTGAATAAAATCTCGACTCTGGCGACATTGCTGCATGTCTGCCCACTACAGTGCAGGCAAATAACGGAGCAACTCATTCCTGCTTTCCTGCACCCACAAGCAGCCCCACACTTTCCTTTACATTTGCACCAAATGAGTTTTAAAAGTTCAGGTGGAGCGGGTGCGGCTGTGGTGCAAATTGGTTCAAGCCCGTAATTCGTCTGTCGCCAACCCCATTCCTCAGGATCTTTGAAAATTCCGAGCCACGTTTGTACCTGTAGATATGTCCGGAAAACGTGTTGGCGAACTGCGCTTTCCGTTGGTGGGAGTAGTGAAAGATTATTCGTTTTATTTGTCGTCATTGATTTTGCAAAGCGGTGGAATCGCAAACTATCCATCGATAAGACAAATAAACTTTTGAGCTGTCGCGAAAACAAAAGGAGCGATAAGGAATAGTTTTTCTCTCTTTTTAGCCACATAAATATCGTCAATCAGAGGGTTTTTGCAAATGAAACAATCACCCATTTTCACAAAATTTTCAAACACGTGTACGCTCGCTTCAAAAGACTCGAGACGCGCTGGGGCCGACTTTGTGGCGCCATAGAGGTCGTAATTCTTGTCAAAAATAAAAAAACGAATTTGTAGGTCTGAACACCCTCAACAATTTTCTTTACGGACATTTTTCGATATATTTCACGAGAAAGAAGGAAATAGCTAAAAACAATTTTTTCTCCCCAAATTGCGGCTTTTTGGATCGATATTTCGATAACGGTGATCGATACGTGAAAAATGTGTAGACTTTAATTGTTGATCGCACAAAGAGCAACAAAAACCTTTTTTAATAAAATTTTCGTATCTCAACGGGGAACAGAATTATGATGAAAAAACTGAATAAAACCCTTTTTTCAAGATGGCGGAAAACCCACCAGGTTATTTTGGTCGACAATTTGAACTTAAGCTTTTCTAGCCCCTCCACACGTAATATCCAAAATTTGGCTTTCTCGGTTCATTTGCATTTCCAAATGTATATAATGACTGGACTATCAACCAATATACATATAGAGTGATTGAAGTGAGATGATTTGGGTAGGTGATAAGTCATATTGTACCACGCTAGCTACGCACGCTAGGGTTGGAGCAGGGCAGTGTATTGAATTTTTCTTCTATGTGCCATGACCTCAGCAGGTGTACCACTTCCAGGTGAGAGTAGCTTTGACCACGAAGATCTATTAGAGCCCATCGCATAGAGCTGTGCTGCAAGCTGTCACGGGTTACATAATCTATAGTGTACGTATAATTATGAAATGAATCAGCTGATGGACTGCAAGGGTTGAATGACCGCTAATGTATAACGGTAAACAATCTATTACAATTATGGATAGTAGTTTTTATACATTTATAAATAGACTAGCTGTGCCCCCCAAGCTTTACCCGTGATATTTTCTGACTACTCTTTGAACTCCACGCCTGGTTTGCAAAAATCTTTTGTTTTGGCGACAGCTCAAAAGTGCGATATTTATATACCCGAAAATCATAAAAAGGGAAGCGAGCAAGCAAAGCGTCGTAGTTTCATCACGTAGGGATATACTATACATGCATGCTTGCTTGCACTTGGTGCACTGTGTATTTTCATTTGGTACGTTATCTTTCGAAGCACTGAATGCTCCCAAAATGTCACAAAGTGGTCACCTATCCGAGGACCAGTCACAGTTACCGGCAGTGATCGCTTACAGAACATAGACAAAGGGACTACGAGCACTTAGGAGCTAGCAAAATGCAGCTTTACAAGGCATTTAAATTTCGGGCTTCTCGCTTTCCCGATTTTTGATAATCAGTGTCCGTATTTAAGATTTTTTGGATAACTTTTGATTCGATAAAATGACAGGTTTTGAATTATAGGATTTATGATACATCGAATTTCTGATTTTATTAATGTCGAATCATTCGGAATTATAAAATTCGGTATCCCTAAATTCGGCATTCTGACAGTCGTAATTATGAACATTCGGAATTTTGAAAGGCAGGTTTTTGATTACAGAATATATTTTTTTACATCGGATTTCTGATTTCCGGAATTTCAAATCATCGTTATTATAAAATTCGCGATTGTGACTTTAGGAAATAACTTTTTCATATTAATTAATGTAATTTGGTTCTATTATTTTGCGTCTCCGAATTTGAATGTGTTAATACTTATAATGAAATGCAATATCTCAATATAAGTAAATATTAATAATAATATTATCGCTATGACGCATAACGAATGCAGCTTTGGATCAACGTTTTATCTTAGGTAAAGTCCCGCCTTTTACTTAACAAACGCTATATTATAATCCTTAGACTTGAAAGAAAGTTTATCAGTCACAGATTCATTTCAATACTGTAAAGATGTATAAACCGTTGTTTCTTTTATTGGCTCTCGCCGCAGTGGTCGTATATGAAGCATCATGTCAGCAAAGACCACCACCGCCCCCACCACCAAGATGGCCCACGACCTACAGATTCAGAAGAGAAATTGGTGAACCCCAGTGGCTGTATCAAGGAGACGTTGTCCAGCGCGCGCCTGCCACCGGAGACCACCCCTACTTGCCGAAGTACATCGACGATATTAGACTGGACCCTAACAGGAGAGTAGCGCGCAGTTTGGACACTAACGAGTCATGAGGAGGTGGATTCCGTCCATCTTTGATTCACAATGCAAGACTGGTATTATCCATGATATAATCAGAACAATTTTACCAAAGTGCAATCATCAGACTAGATCAATTTTTTTAATAAAATGTCTAATTTTTATAAACATTTTTTTTTATGTTCACTACCCTGGAGCTAGTAATAAGTTCGGTAAGACTATATACAAATCAAAACAAAGAAAATCTCACATGGTTCCTTCACATAGGTAATGGTGTAAGAGTTCTATTTTTAACCTACTTCAAATTGGTAAAGGTTATGTTTGACTTTATGTTCGACGATCACTACCTACATTCGAGCTTTAAGGTTTAAACAATGTGTAAGTGGGACTGCGGTAACTATTTAGTAATCTGTGATTGCGGTGCCTCTTTCAGCGAGCAGGTCATGCTCGTGAAGAAGGCGGCGCGGCGGGGAGGGAGTGGGAGAGAACTCTCCCACCCGAGTTCCGCAGTCGGCGGCGGGGACACCCGCCGCGGACGTTTCTTCGCCTAAGAAGAGGGATAACACCCGAAAAACCACCCAAAGACGCGGGATAGCACCCAAACACCCCCCAGGAGAGCCCGCATTGGTAGCCAAGTCTGTTGGCAGTCCTGGGGACATCCTGCCGAGGGTATACCTGGGGCTCCCAACCATAGGCATTAGGTAGTAAACACGTGGTTTTCTTCAGTCGGAGTCCGGCATTCCATCTGTAGGATATTCCTCACGTTAAAAAAAAGAGGTTATTGACTTTATGTTCGACGATTTGATGAACCGATTTTCGTAAGTGGTTCGAGCGATTTAATAAGTGCAGTTTGCTCTATATATGTATAGAATGTTGTTGAACTCACAACAAGAACAATAAAAAAACCTGTAAAAAGTAAATAAATAACTATTATGTTATGACCTATCTACCCTAAGTATTGAACCTTTATTATTATTGGTAGCTATATTATTTAGGTTTTCATATTTTTAACTAACAGTTGGTCTCGTCGGGGGGGACCGCTCTATACCTAAACAGAGACAGACGTACGATAGGTGAGCGGTCCCCGACAAAACAAACTGTTAGTTAAAAATATGAATTATAGTAAACGGTATCGTGATGTATAAGTTATGACCTTTCATTTGATACCCAACACGGGTATATTTGAACACATTCAATTTTTCATCACCGCTTTCACCCCTCATATCTTTGAAATGGCTTAATCGATTTTTATAAAATATAGCTAAGAACATACATACATACATACATACATACACACGTCAAACTTATAACAATCCGTCCGGGTTTCCGTCGGGGGTTAAAAAATAGCATACAGTTGTTATATTTTAATAATAATTACACTTCTTAGGGTTCCGTACTCAAAGGATAAAAACGGGACCCTATTCATTATTATTACACTGGGGAAAGGGAACCTGGACAAGGAAATCGCCAGAAGGATACAGTTGGGCTTGGCAGCATTTTGAAAACTGCGTCGAGTTTTCAATCCGCCTTTACCGCAATGCCTGAAGACCGCTAGATATTCATAAATAAATATTCACGGACATTTCACACAACGCTATCTGATCCCAATGTAAGCTAGGAATAACCTGCTTGTGTTATGGGTATCAGACCACGGATATTAATACTTATAACTTTTTAAATACATACATATTATACATAGAAACACCCAGACTCTTGAGACAAACATTTATGGGTCACACAAATATTTGTCTCCGGTGGGAATCGAACCCACGACCTCCAGCGCCGCAGGCGGTATCACTACCGACTGCGCCACAGAGGCAGTCGAGATGGACCGACGACCTGGTAAAGGTCCGCAGGCTGGGACTGGATGCAGAAGGCGCAGGACCGTGTATCTTGGCCTAAATTGGGAGAGGCCTACGTCCAGGAGTGGAGTGCGATAGGCTCATTTGTTTGATGATTAATTGATATTCATAAGACTAAACTGTCCGCCTGTCTATCCATTAATTAATTAGTTTTAATTATGAATTAAATGTATATATTGGCAATTATTGTTAGTAAAGAAATATTTAAATGGTATTTAGCAGATATAGCAGCCTATAATGTGAGGAAGATTTCAAAAGATACTTTTGACCCCGATATAGGTACTTGGTTTCTGTGGGAGAGGGGATGAAACACAAAAATGTCCAGTAGTAATTTCTCAACGAGAGGTCTAAGTTTAATATTTATCGGTGTACGAAAGGGAGTATTTTAAGGATTATTCCATACAAGTTTCAAAATTGTGGGTTCTGTAGTCTGGGTCGGGAAATAGATGTGCTGCAAGAGATAATAAAGGTCGGTCAGTTTTAGGAGTGTTCAAAACACGTGCTTGCCAGTGAACAAACATATGATGATCATTAACATCCCAGAAATCCTTCAGAACTACACTCATTCCAATATAATAAAAATTTTTGAGCATCTGTCGACAAGGGAGGAAGCAAAACACAATACAACAACTTTTGTTAATAAAAAATAAATATTTTATTTAAAAAAATAAAACCTAGTCTACCAATGATCTGATGATTGAACTTTGGTGCAATTTTATTCTGATTATATCCTGGATGTGTCAGTCTTGTATCGTGAATCAAAGATGGACGGAATCCACCTCCTCATGACTCGCTAGGAGTGTCCACACCGCGCGCCACTCTCCTGTGAGGGTCCAGTCTGATATCATCGATGTACTTCGGTAAGTAGGAGTGGTCTCCGGTGGCAGGCGCGCGCTGGACATCGTCTCCTTGATACAGCGACTGGGGTTCCTCAGCGTCTCTTCTGAATCTCCAGCTGACGGGTCTCCTTGGCGGTGGTCGGTAGGTGGCTAGTATGACTTTTTGAGATGACGCCTCGTAGACAAATACGGCGGCAAAAGCCAATAAGATTAACAACGGTTTATACATCTTTACAGTATTGAGATAGAACTGTGACTGATAAACTTTCTTCAAAGTCTCAGGTTTTTATAGCGTTAGTTAAGGAAAACGGCGGGACTGTACCTAAGATAAAACGTTGACCCAAAGCTGCACTATGCGTCATAACGGTAAATATTCATATTGAGATTTGCATCTCATTAATAACGCATTCGTTTTAGCTCGGAGTTCTAAGAGTGATACCAATTGAGTGACTGCCGGCGTACTTTTCAACATATTTCTATTTTTGTACCCCTAAAGTGGCACGTCCAACCCGCCTGATCGAAAGAGGTCACCTTAGTCTATAAGTGCTTACAACGCCGTTTGCTTGTAAAATTGTCAGCTAGCAGGGGCGGAGAGAATGGTGGGTTGGCTGCTCGCCGTTCTAACAGAAGAGACGATGGTATCCCTCTTCACCCCTCAAAGAAGTGATGTAGCACTCCCAAAAGAAGCAGGATAAGAACAGGCGCCGTGTGGGTTTAGTCGTTAGGTTGAGAGTCCGGCATAGCATTCATTAGGATTCCCACACGTAAAAAAAGGGTGAGGAAGACCCGTTGCTCCTGAAAATGATTTTGGGTACCTACGTGATTTGGCCATATTGCACCACGTTAGCCTGTAGGGCTGGAGCCGAGTTCTGTTTCAATTGGTTATTCTATATCTTCTATAATCTTCATCATAATCTCAGCAGGTGCACCAATTGCAGGTAAGACTGGCTTGGACCACGAGGTTTTGGTATGGCTTATCGCATAAAACCATGCTACTGTCAGTCACTGACCTGAATGACCGTAGCGTAAAAAAGTTAACAAGTAGTTTTTATACAATTATCAATAGACTAGCTGTACCCCCCTGGTTTCGCCCATGGCATTTTTAGACCACCGAACGTCGAACCCCACACCTGTTTTGCCATAACATTTTTATTTGCGACAGCTCAAAAGCACGATATTTATTTATAATCCCGAAAGTCATAAAGAAGGAAGCGAGCAAACATCTTAGTTTCGTCACGCAAGGGTGGAAAACTAATGGATGCCTGCATGCAAGCTTACACGCTGTATACATACATGCATGCATGCTTGCACTTGGTATGTACTTATAGGGTTTTTTTTTCATAATCAGTAGGTAACTAACGGCTGAACGGATCTGGCTGAACGGATCTGGCTGAACTTCTATTCTTCAAAAATAGATTATAGTTTGGAATAACACAGAATGTTTATAGTCTATTCTATATTGTGTCTTGCGAAGCACGAAATTGCTCGTAAGTGAAATGTCACAAAGTGGTCACCCTCACCCATCCGAGGACCAGCCACAGCAAAAATTGCTTACTGGTAGTGATCTACGAGCACTTCCGAGCTAGCAAATTCAGTTTTACAAGGCGTTTAGGTATCGGGCCTGTTCTTTTTCGATTTTTGATAATCAGTGTTCGTATTTATTATACTTAGGTATATCGGATTCGAAATTGATTTTCGAAATGCAGATTTTAAATAATAGAATGTATGAAACATCGAATTTCTGATTTTCGTAATTTTGAATCATTCGGAATTATAAAATTCGGTATCCTGAAAGTCGGCATTCTGACAGTCCTAATTATAAACATTCGACACTTTTTTAATTGCAGGTTCTTATAATAGGATTTATGATATACCGAATTTCCAATTTTCGGAATTTCGAATCATCGGAATTATACAATTCGCGATTGTGACTTTAGGAACTATTTTTTTCATATTATTGTAGTGTTGTTTTTTTTTAACGTGTGGGAAAATCCTGCATGGATGCTATGCCGGACTCCTACCGACTAAAGAAACCTCACGTATCCTACCTAACAGCCTACGGTTGGGAGCCCCGGGTGAGCCCTCGGAAGGATACCCCAAGATTCCCAAAATTATTGCAGTGTACTATTTTTTTTTATGCGTCTCCTAATTTTAATGCGTTATAATGAGATGCAAATCTGAATTATATCAACGTTATCGCTATGACGCATAACGAATGCAGCTTTGGGTCAACGTTTTATCTTAGGTAAAGTCCCACATTTTCCTGAACAAACACTATAAAAGCCTTAGATTTTAATAACAGTTTATCAGTCACAAATTTGTCTCAATCTTGTAAAGATGTATAAACCGTTGTTGATTTTATTGGCTCTCGCCGCAGTATTCGTCTATGAAGCATCATGTCAACAAAGACCACCACCGCCCCCACCACCAAGATGGCCGACGACCTACAGATTCAGAAGAGAGGTTGGAGAACCCCAGTGGCTGTATCAAGGAGACGATGTCCAGCGCGCACCTGCCACCGGAGACCACCCCTACTTGCCGAAGTACATCGATGATATCAGACTGGACCCTAACTGGAGAGTAGCGCGCAGTTTGGACACTCCTAGCTAGTCATGAGGTGGTGAATTCCGTCCATCTTCGATTCACAATGCAAGACTGACATTATCCAGGATATAATCAGTACCATTTCACCAAAGTGCAATCATCAGATCATTCGTAGACTAGGTCAATCAATATACATATAATAAAATCGTAACAGGTCGCTGTCTGTACATGGAAGATAAATAAGAAAAAATATTATAGGGGGGCTTTATGAACGCAATAGAACCCAAAACAATGATTTTTAGAATTTTTGTCTGTTTGTCTGTATGTCTGTATGTCTGTATATCTGTTTGTCTGTACGGTTGTGCACGCTAATCTCAGTAACCGCTCAACCGATTGCAATGCGGTTTTTTTTATTGTGTTGAGGTTTGCTCCAGTTAACATTTAGCGTTTGTTTTATGTAAATCGGTTTAGAAATAAAAGAGTTATAACACTTTTAAGAATCAGATATTTTGAAAATTTTAATTGTAGGGGTTTCTTTGAATGTGAGTGAACCTAAACTGGCGTGTTGGCTTAATCAATACATCATCATCATCAATCAATATCAATATCATCAATACATATAATAAAATCGTAACAGGTCGCTGTCTGTACATGGAAGATAAATAAGAAAAATATTATAGGGGGGCTTTATGAACGCAATAGAACCCAAAACAATGATTTTTAGAATTTTTGTCTGTTTGTCTGTATGTCTGTTTGTCTGATTAGAATTCAGTCCACGCCTTCGGCGTGTCTAAAAATAGTCTTAATCATTAAGCTCTTTTATGATTAAGCAAACAGGGCAGTTTCAGACGCTGCTTGATGACTCTGATGAAGAAATACCTTTCCTTTCATACACCTTATGTGACGTAAACGAAGTTGCGGGCTCAGCTAGTTTTTTTAATAAAATGCCTAATTTTTATAAACATTTTTTTTGTGGTCACTACCCTGGAGCTAGTAATAAGTTCGGTATGACTATGTACAAATCAAAACAAACAAAATCTCACATGGTTCCATCACATAGGTAAGAGTTTTATTTTTAACCTACTTCAAATGGGTAGAGGTTATGTTTGACTTTATGTTCGACGATCACTATCTACATTCGTGCTTTAAGGTTTAAACAATGTGTAAGTGGGACTGCGCTGCCTCTTACAGCGAGCAGGTCATGCTCGTGAAGTAGGCGGCGGGTCCGGAGTGAGAGAGAACTCTCCCTCCCGAGTTCCGCAGTCGGCGGCGGGGACGCCCGCCACGGACGTTTCTTCACCTAAGAAGCGGGATAACACCCGAAGAACCACCCAAAGACGCGGGATAGCACCCAAACACCCCCCTAGGAGAGGCCGCATTGGTAGCCAAGTCTGTTGGCAGTCCTGGGGACATCCTGCCGAGAGCTTACCCGGGGCTCCCAACCATAAGCATTAGGTAGTAAACTCGTGGTTTTAGTCGGTAGGAGCCCGGCATTGCATACCTGTAGGATATTCCTCATGTTAAAAAAAAGAGGTTATTGACTTTATGTTGGACGATCACGATTGTTTACCGATTTTCGTAAGCGGTTCGAGCGATGATATGATGAGTGCAGTTTGTTTTATATTTACATGACAATACAGTTCGGCTTAGACGATTTTGGAGTGAGCGTGCTTATAAGTTTTAGTCATTGGCAAAAAACCCCAATATGCATTAGTCATGAACAAAATTAGCTTAAAGTTGTTATATCTATACTAATATTATAAAGCTGAAGAGTTTGTTTGTTTGTATGGTTGAACGCTAGGATCTTAGGAACTACTGGTTGAATTTCAAAAATCTTTTACAGTTTGATAGTCCATTTATTGAGGATGGCTATAGGCTATATAACATCACGCTAAGACGAATAGGGGCGAAGCAGCAATCAATAATGTTTCGAAAACGGGGAATATTTTTTACCGTCTGAGAGCTTCCGAGGCGTTCGCTGCGTAAATAGTTAAAGATACATAAAAATTGTGTACTACAATATTGTTTCTCTTAAAAAGTTCTAAAAAAAAGTCCGCGGCAGCATATGTCTATCTCTTAAGGTTCGCTCACAATAACCTAATTTGTCTGTTTCTTAAGGTTCGCTCACAATATTATAAAACTGAAGAGTTTGTTTGTCCTAGGATCTCAGAAACTACTGGTTGCATCATCCTGGAGCTAGTAATAACTTCGGTATGACTATGTACAAATCAAAACAAACAAAATCTCACATGGTTCCATCACATAGGTAAGAGTTTTATTTTTAACCTACTTCAAATGGGTAGAGGTTAATATAAAATAAAGGAAATAAAAGGAAAATTATTTTACAGTTTATATATATAGTCCATTCATTGAGGATGGCTAATGGCGATATCAAATCACGCTAATGTGAATAGGAGCGGAGCAGCCATAAATAATGTTTCGAGAACAGGGAAAATTTCTTTCTTTTGAGAGCTTTCACTGCGTACGTTGCGTAAATGGTTAAAGTTACCTGAAATTTTTGTATTTCAAAAATGTTCCCCTTTGAAAGTTACAAAAAAATGTCTTGAACAGAATTGCCTATCTATTAAGGTTCTCTTACAATAACCCGTTTTATTAAGTTTTAAAGTATGAGCGACGCGACGGGCGTTGGTAAACGTGGTCTGCAGTGGTAACCAATCAACTGAATGATAAAAACTAGCCAAGTGCGAGTTGGACATGCATGAGTTCCGCACCAAAAAAGGACGGGTGGAAGTAAATGCAACGGGAAACATTATATCACTTTACATATTAATACCACACCTCTCTTCTCAATCTCATGTGATACAAACGAAGTTGTGCAGGTCAGCTCTAATGAATATAAGCAACGCGACGGGAGTAAATGCGAAGGGAAACATTATATCACCTTAAATATTAATACTACACCTCTCTCTTTCTCGCTCATGTAACGCAAACGAAGTTGTGCGGATCAGCTCTAATGTATATAAATGACGCGACGGGTTTAGGCGCAACGAGAGTAAATGCGACGGGAAACATTATATTACTCAAAATATTAATACCATACCTCTCTTTTTCTAACTCTCATGTGCCGCAAACGAAGTTGCGCGGGTCAGCTAGTTTTAATTATAATTACACTTCTTAGGGTTCCGTACTCAAAGGATAAAAAACGGGACCCTATTCATGAGGCTTAACTGTCCGTCTGTCTATCCGTTATTAATTAATTAGTTTTAATTATAAATTAAATGTATATATTGACAATTGTTGTTAGTAAAGAAATATTTAAATGGTACCTATTTGACAGATTATGAGCCTATAATCCGAAAAAGGTTTCAAAAGATACTTTTCACCCCGATATACTGCGCGGTTTCTGTGGGAGAGGGGATGAAAGACAAAAATGTCCTGTAGTCATTTCTCAACGTGTGGTATAAGTTAATTTTTTTTCGGTGTACGAAAGGGAGTATTTTAAGGATTATTCCATACAACTTTCAGAATTGTGGGTTTTGTAGTCTGGGATCGGGAAATAGATGTGCTGCAAGAGATAATAAAGGTTGGTCGGTTATGGGAGTGTTCAAAATACGTGCTTGCCAGTGAAGTGTTTGTGACTAATTGTGACAGTGCACAGTGCCTGTGACGGTGGCGGCGGAGTCACGTGAAATGTTTTGGTGGGGAGGGTCACGTGATTTGTTCTGGTTGAGGGGGAGGGGTTGCAATACGGGATCGAAAGTTCTTTATGGGAACGCCCAGGTTCTCAGACGGGTGGGGGAGCTTATATGATATGTTCTAGTTGAGGGGGGTTGCTACGACTCGTTGTACTCGTAGAACAACTAGAGAGTGAACAAAACCCACGAACCCACCTCGTTTTTTCTTCGAAATCCTACTTCCTACTAATATTATAAATGTGAAAGTTTGTGAAGATGTTTGGATGTTTAGATGTTTGGATGTTTGTTACTCAATCACGCTCTAACGGCTGATCGGATCGGGCTGAAATTTAGAACCGGGGTAGATTGTAGTTTAGTATTACCCATAGGCTAGACATTTCATCCCGTGAATACATTCCCATGGGAAGCGGGAACCAAATTTCACTCGGGCGAAGCGCGATCATCAGCTGGTATTCGATATATGATACAGCTTGTCACTTTTGTGCACGATTGTAGTTTATCTGCTTATACCACGATTTATAAATGAGGTCCGTCAGAACTCGTTTATTGATAGAGGGTCCAATGGAACCTCGACTTTAGAAAAATAATAATTTTAAGGTCCAAACGGTAAACGGAGGTCCAATGGATCACAATTTATTATCAAGGAGGTCCAAACTTTGCGTTCCAACGGGTGCGTAGCCTTTCAGGGCTAGGGGGCTTTCAGGGCATTAAGCATCTGTCGACAAGGGAGGAAGCGAAACACAAAGCAAAAACTTTTGTTAATAAAAATTAAATATTTTATTAAAAAAAATAAAACCTAGTCTACGAATGATCTGATGATTAAACTTTGGTGCTTTTTATTCTCATTATATCCTGGATATGTCAGTCTTTCATCGTAAATCAAAGATGGACGGAATCCACCTCCTCATGACTCGCTAGGAGTATCCAAACTGCGCGCTACTCTTCTGTGAGGGTCCAGTTTGACATCATCGATGTACTTCGGCAAGTAGGGGTGGTCTCCGGTGGCAGGCGCGCGCTGGACATCGTCTCCTTGATACAGCCACTGCGGTTCCTCAGCGTCCCTTCTGAATCTCCAGCTGACGGGTCTCCTTGGCGGTGGTCGGTATGTGGCTAGTATGACTTTCTGAGATGACGCTTCGTAAACAAACACTGCGGCGAGAGCCAATAGAATTAACAACGGTTTATACATCTCTACAGTGTTGAGACAAATCTGTGACTGATACGGTTTCTTTAAAGTCTCAGCTATTTATAGCGCTTGGTAAGGAAACTGCGGGACTTTACCTAAGATAAAATGTTGACCCGAAGCTGCATTCGTTATGCGTCGTCATAGCGATAACAAAAAGTATTCATTTTGAGATTATGTGTAACATAGTTCCATCTCATTAATAAATAACGTCGAAAGTGGTCCCCGTAGCCAATGGAGTTAGTGAGATTATGAGTCGACGGCGACGATTAGTGTAAAACGTTTTCATAATGGTTTGAAAATATGTAATACTCATAGTCCAGTCATTATGTCGAAAAAATCGGGTTAGAAATGCAAATGAACCGAGAAAGCCAAATTTTGGATATTACGTGGGGAGGGGCTAGAAAAGCTTAAATTCAAATTGTCGACCAAAATAACCTGGTGGGTTTTCCGCCATCTTGAAAAAGGGTTTCTGTTGCTCTTTGTACGATCTACAATTAAGGTCTACACATTTTCACGTATCGATAACCGTTATCGAAATATCGATCCAAAAAGCCATAAATTTGGGGAGAAAAAATTGTTTTTAGCCATTTCCTTCTTTCTCGTGAAAGATATCGAAAAATGTATAATGAAAATTGGTAAGCGTGTTCAGACCTACAAATTAGTTTTTTTATTTTTTATTTTCGATGAGAATTACGACCTCTAGCGCGGCGCAAAGTCAGTAAGACTGTGCCCGGTTTTGATTTAGCCGCTCGCACGGTTGTATCCATACGTCAAAATGGATGAATGGTTGTTCAAGCAATTATGGCAATACAAAATAATTAATAAACCTGCCAAATTATAAATCAAACACATGAAAATTATTGATCAAATAATTTTTATGCAGCAAAAAACAATAATTACAGGTGGTAATTTTTTTCACATATTTTTCGCCGTTTCGATGGTCCTGGCTGTAGAAGTTCTTCCTCGGTAGACTCTTCGAGTCGTGAAAACTCTTGAATCGCAGTAAATGATGCTGGGACGGTTGAAAAAACATAATCTTCATCATCGGGATCGTCGTTGAATAAAATCTCGACTCTGGCGACATTGCTGCATGTCTGCCCACTACAGTGCAGGCAAATAACGGAGCAACTAATTCCTGCTTTCCTGCACCCACAAGCAGCCCCACACTTTCCTTTACATTTGCACCAAATGAGTTTTAAAAGTTCAGGTGGAGCGGGTGCGGCTGTGGTGCAAATTGGTTCAAGCCCGTAATTCGTCTGTCGCCAACCCCATTCCTCAGGATCTTTGAAAATTCCGAGCCACGTTTGTACCTGTAGATATGTCCGGAAAACGTGTTGGCGAACTGCGCTTTCCGTTGGTGGGAGTAGTGAAAGATTATTCGTTTTATTTGTCGTCATTGATTTTGCAAAGCGGTGGAATCGCAAACTATCCATCGTTAAGACAAATAAACTTTTGAGCTGTCGCGAAAACAAAAGGAGCGATAAGGAATAGTTTTTCTCTCTTTTTAGCCACATAAATATCGTCAATCAGAGGGTTTTTGCAAATGAAACAATCACCCATTTTCACAAAATTTTCAAACACGGTACGCTCGCTTCAAAAGACTCGAGACGCGCTGGGGCCGACTTTGTGGCGCCATAGAGGTCGTAATTCTTGTCAAAAATAAAAAAACGAATTTGTAGGTCTGAACACCCTCAACAATTTTCTTTACGGACATTTTTCGATATATTTCACGTGAAAGAAGGAAATAGCTAAAAACAATTTTTTCTCCCCAAATTGCGGCTTTTTGGATCGATATTTCGATAACGGTGATCGATACGTGAAAAATGTGTAGACTTTAATTGTAGATCGCACAAAGAGCAACAAAAACCTTTTTTAATAAAATTTTCGTATCTCAACGGGGAACAGAATTATGATGAAAAAACTGAATAAAACCCTTTTTTCAAGATGGCGGAAAACCCACCAGGTTATTTTGGTCGACAATTTGAACTTAAGCTTTTCTAGCCCCTCCACACGTAATATCCAAAATTTGGCTTTCTCGGTTCATTTGCATTTCCAAATGTATATAATGACTGGACTATCAACCAATATACATATAGAGTGATTGAAGTGAGATGATTTGGGTAGGTGGATAAGTCATATCGTACCACGCTAGCTACGCACGCTAGGGTTGGAGCAGGGCAGTGTATTGAATTTTTCTTCTATGTGCCATGACCTCAGCAGGTGTACCACTTCCAGGTGAGAGTAGCTTTGACCACGAAGATCTATTAGAGCCCATCGCATAGAGCTGTACTGCAAGCTGTCACGGGTTACATAATCTATAGTGTACGTATAATTATGAAATGAATCAGCTGATGGACTGCAAGGGTTGAATGACCGCTAATGTATAACGGTAAACAATCTATTACAATTATGGATAGTAGTTTTTATACATTTATAAATAGACTAGCTGTGCCCCCCAAGCTTTACCCGTGATATTTTCTGACTACTCTTTGAACTCCACGCCTGGTTTGCAAAAATCTTTTGTTTTGGCGACAGCTCAAAAGTGCGATATTTATATACCCGAAAATCATAAAAAGGGAAGCGAGCAAGCAAAGCGTCGTAGTTTCATCACGTAGGGATATACTATACATGCATGCTTGCTTGCACTTGGTGTACTGTGTATTTTCATTTGGTACGTTATCTTTCGAAGCACTGAATGCTCCCAAAATGTCACAAAGTGGTCACCTATCCGAGGACCAGTCACAGTTACCGGCAGTGATCGCTTACAGAACATAGACAAAGGGACTACGAGCACTTAGGAGCTAGCAAAATGCAGCTTTACAAGGCATTTAAATTTCGGGCTTCTCGCTTTCCCGATTTTTGATAATCAGTGTCCGTATTTAAGATTTTTTGGATAACTTTTGATTCGATAAAATGACAGGTTTTGAATTATAGGATTTATGATACATCGAATTTCTGATTTTATTAATGTCGAATCATTCGGAATTATAAAATTCGGTATCCCTAAATTCGGCATTCTGACAGTCGTAATTATGAACATTCGGAATTTTGAAAGGCAGGTTTTTGATTACAGAATATATTTTTTTACATCGGATTTCTGATTTCCGGAATTTCAAATCATCGTTATTATAAAATTCGCGATTGTGACTTTAGGAAATAACTTTTTCATATTAATTAATGTAATTTGGTTCTATTATTTTGCGTCTCCGAATTTGAATGTGTTAATACTTATAATGAAATGCAATATCTCAATATAAGTAAATATTAATAATAATATTATCGCTATGACGCATAACGAATGCAGCTTTGGATCAACGTTTTATCTTAGGTAAAGTCCCGCCTTTTACTTAACAAACGCTATATTATAATCCTTAGACTTGAAAGAAAGTTTATCAGTCACAGATTCATCTCAATACTGTAAAGATGTATAAACCGTTGTTACTTTTATTGGCTCTCGCCGCAGTGGTCGTATATGAAGCATCATGTCAGCAAAGACCACCACAGCCCCCACCACCAAGATGGCCCACGACCTACAGATTCAGAAGAGAGGTTGGTGAACCCCAGTGGCTGTATCAAGGAGACGTTGTCCAGCGCGGGCCTGCCACCGGAGACCACCCCTACTTGCCGAAGTACATCGACGATATTAGACTGGACCCTAACAGGAGAGTAGCGCGCAGTTTGGACACTAAAACGAGTCATGAGGAGGTGGAGTCCGTCCATCTTTGATTCACAATGCAAGACTGGTATTATCCATGATATAATCAGAACAATTTTACCAAAGTGCAATCATCAGATCATTCGTAGACTAAATCAATTTTTTTAATAAAATGTCTAATTTTTATAAACATTTTTTTTTATGTTCACTACCCTGGAGCTAGTAATAAGTTCGGTATGACTATGTACAAATCAAAACAAACAAAATCTCACATGGTTCCATCACATAGGTAAGAGTTTTATTTTTAACCTACTTCAAATGGGTAGAGGTTATGTTTGACTTTATGTTCGACGATCACTACCTACATTCGAGCTTTAAGGTTTAAACATTGTGTAAGTGGGACTGCGCTGCCTCTTTCAGCGAGCAGGTCATGCTCGTGAAGTAGGCGGCGGGGCCGAAATGAGAGACCTCCCACCCAAATTCCGCAGTCGGCGTCGGGGACGCCCGCCGCGGACGTTTCTTCACCTAAGAAGACGGAAAACACCCGAAAAACCACCCAAAGACACGGGATAGCACCCAAACACCTCCATAGTAGAGGCCGCATTGGTAGCCAAGGTATGTTGGCAGTCCTGGGGACATCCTGCCGAGGGTATACCTGGGGCTCCCAACCATAGGCATTAGGTAGTAAACACGTGGTTTTAGTCGGTAGGAGTCCGGCAATGCATAGTTACCTGTAGGATATTCCTCACGTTGAAAAAAAGAGGTTATTGACTTTATGTTCGACGATCACGATTATGAACCGATTTTCGTAAGCGGTTCGAGCGATGTGATGAGTGCAGTTTGCTGTACCTACCAATTATATGTATAGAATGTTGGTGGTCATTATACAAACAGTTTCGTATTCATCATTTTAGTCTCAAGCTCAGACCAATGTCTTTTTCTATTGGTCTGAGCTGACAATACAGTTTGGCGGAGACAATTTTGGAGTGAGCGTGCTTATAAGTTCTAGTCATTGACAAAAACCTAAGATGCATTAGTCATGAACAAAACTAGTATAAAGTTGTTATATTTTAATTATAACTACACTTCTTAGGGTTCCGTAGTAAAAACATAAAAACGGGACCTTATTCATGAGACTTAACTGTCCGTCTGTCTATCCGTTAATTAATTAGTTTTAAGTATATATTAACAGGGTTCGCCGATATATATCAGCTGATATATATCATGATATATATTACGATATACTGGGTGTAACAAAATTACCTCTCCAAATTTCATGAGATTTATTTATGATTTTTTTTTTAATTTTTTTTTTGTCGCACATTAAGAATTCATTTTTTACCGCGGCAATTCGAGGTAACATGGTCGCCGTGGCAAAACGAACACGGAGCACCCGTCTGGCTGTCGTTGTCGCTTTCTACTGCTGCTCAGTAGCGATAGAAAGGGTGAAAAAAATTTTTCAATAAAAAAAACAACCGACTTCCAAGAAATCCTGAAAAATAAAATTTACTTAGCACAAAGTAATATGTATTTTGATTTATAGAATAGAATAATCTTTATTTGCTAGAAATATGGTTCACAGGATGACATGTTTTTTTAAAATATGACCAAGACATATTTCGCCTGGAATACTCAGACATGCAAAATTATTTAAACAATGATATTAAAATACAATTAAAATAAATTAGAATTTATAGTTAGTATGTCAATCACCAATTAATTACATTACAAAATTATTTAAATAACTAAAATTAGGATAATGTCAAATTATTGATAATACATTGCTAAATTTCAATGAAATACATTCAATAGTTCATTCAATGTCAAGAGGCAATATAATTAACATAATAAATACAATAAATTAGAGAGATGTCAAAATAATAGAATAAACAATGTCAACAAAGTGAGATAAATAATCTGTACATGTCAGTTCGAAAATACCCAAACAATTAACACCTCTAATTTCTTTTTTTTTTTTTAATGATAGCGGAATCGGCATGAACTTTTATTCAGGAAGTCCGTGGTGGCATAGAAGCCTTCCTGTATAAGCCATTCCTTCAATACATGGCAAAATTTTCTGACTTAAAATTTATCTGATTTTTTATTCAATATCATATTGAAGTCGGCGCCAAGTAAATTCATAGGTTTAGGGAGGTATTATTCATGGCACCAACTTCAATATTATATTGAATAAAATCTGATAAATCAACTACATATTACTTTGTGCTAAGTAAATTTTATTTTTCAGGATTTCTTGGAAGTCGGTTGTATTTTTTATTGAAAATTTTTTTTTTCATTATTTTAAGTGACGGGTGAACCGAAAAATATATCTATCTAGCAGTCTTTCCCAAAGTGGGCGATAACGCCCCCTTGTGGTCTCAAGGGGGGCGGTAAGAGACCCAGAAGAAAATGGGGGCGTTGTTTAGAGGCGGGCGGGCGGGGGGTGATTTGTAACTTTATTTAGCTAAGAGGCCTCTTAAACAACAACTGCAAGAGCTCTCGACTCTCAACAACAACTTGTAAACATCAACTAATATGAATTAAAAGATTGCTCAAACTCGGTTCTATATTTCTCTTCGCGTAGTTCATATATCTGTCCTATTTTATTTAATATAGAAAAAAATAATAGTTATTAGTACTCGTAGATATCTATCATGTTTTAACAAGTTTTTGTTAAATAACCCGAATTGTGCATTCCTGTATCAGTCGGCTGGTTCATTGAATGCTTGTTCGGGCTTGTTGAGTACGATTGAGCGTCGAATGAGATAAACGAGTTTATGCATGTTTGTTTTATTCCTGTCGGTGCGTGCTGCTTAAGCATTCCTATATAAACAATGTAATATTTATTTTATTTTCATTTGTGGTCTCGCGCGCAATAGATGAGCAGTACTTACGCCTCCTCTACTCGCGAAGTTGAACGTATTTCTCAAAGCAAAACAATGTCGGAAGTAGAAAAGAAGAGACGGCAATACTCTGCGGAATATATTAAATTCGGATTTATTGAAAATCCCACAAACCGATCGTCGCCTTTGTGTCTTCTATGTCTAAAAACATTTTCGAATGAAGCAATGAAGCCTTCAAGGCTGCAAGATCATTTGAATAAAATGCATCCAGATAAGAAAGACAAGAATGTAGAATATTTTCAAGACCTAGAGAAGAAGCATAATACTCAGCCAAGTGTAGTAAAACTATTTTCGGCGGCTGCTAAGCAAGATGACGACGGACTTCGAGCTTCGTACAATATCTCTTTGTTAATTGCTCAAAAAGGCAAACCACATAACATCGGAGAAGAGTTAATATTGCCAGCAATAAATGAAGTAATAACTACTGTGCTTCATAAACCGGCCGCAGATATTATCCGAAAAATTCCTTTGAGTAATAATTCTGTGCAAAGACGAATTGATGAAATGGCTGAAAACATTGAAGAATCATTGTGCGATCACCTGAGGACAAATCAATTCTTAATTCAGCTCGATGAGTCCACTTTACCAACTAATGAAGCATTGTTGTTGTCTTACGTGAGGTTTATTAAAGATGAGAAAATATGTGAAGAACTATTATTTGCTAGAAATTTAGAGACCGATACAAAAGGTGAAACCATATTCAATACATTGGAAAAGTTTTGCGATGAGAAAGAGATTCCTTTGAAAAATATTATTTCAGTTGCTACGGATGGCGCTCCGGCTATGACAGGGTGCCATAAAGGCTTCATAGCGTACTTAAAAAATAAAATTCCAGATGTCCTTGGTGTACATTGCGTTATTCATAGACAACATTTAGTTGCTAGAAACTTAAGTGAAAAACTATTTCAATCACTGCAATATGTCATCAAAGCAGTCAATAAAATCCGCAACAGCTCTTTGAATGATAGATTATTTCATCAGCTTTGTGTTACTAATGACGAGGATTTCAACCGTTTGTTGTTTCATACTGAAGTTTGTTGGCTATCAAGAGGCAATTGTCTGACTCGATTTTACAACCTGTTTGTCTGTTATAGAGTTCTTGGAAACTAAAGATACAGCATTGCACGACAAGCTCATAACATCAAAGAATGATAATAGCTTACATGACAGACCTGTATAAATTGTTCAACGACATGAATCTCCAACTGCAAGGCGATAAACTAAATTTAATTAAAACAAAAAACGTCGTTGCTGCTTTCGCAGCCAAACTGCTTCTACACAAAAAGAATCTGGGCAGACGTGAGTTTCACAATTTTCCAAATTTATCAGTATCATGCAGTAACGACGAATTGTTTGCCTACTGCCAACATTAGGAAAACCTCCACATTGACTTCACCGAACGATAACAGGACATTTTGAACTTGGAAATACCAGACTGGGTGTTGGATCCGTTTTCAAATGTCAACACAGCAATGTCACCTCAGCTGGAAGAAGAACTTATAGAATTGACAAGAAACGAGGAAATAAAAATCAAGTTCAAAAATGGTTACCAAGAATTTTGGCTTCAAAAACCGATCCCTCAATTGTACCCTGGATTGTGGTCAATCGTTCAACGATTCTTGATAGCATTCCCATCGTCATATTTGTGTGAACGTGGATTTAGTGCTGTGACAACACTGCTTACTAAAAAGAGAAATCGTTTGCTTGTTACCGAACGTGGCGACTTGCGACTGTTCTTGAGTAAATTGGAACCTGATATCAACAAACTTATTAAACAGCATCAGATTCATCCTTCACATTCGTTTTTATATAAGGATTGATTATTTTGGTTATATTTTTAATAAAAGATACTCCGTTTTAATACTATAAAGTTGCGTTTCAATAATCATTCTTATTGGCAGATGGAGCCCGTAAGAGTTAACTTGAGACCTAAGCGCCGTTGTATGTTACCTACTGCGCTCAGGTTTCAAGTTGCGGGTTATAGTAAAAGTTTCGTTTAGAATTCTCTGTTAATATACATAATATAATTTTTTTTTTACACAACATCACATATATAGGTCACAATAATTAATTAATTTAATTTGAAGTTATAGTGGTTTTTAAATTGGTGAAAAAATGGGGGCGCTAAAAAAATATTTATTCTCAAAGTGGGCAGTAGACAAAATAAATTTGGGAACCACTGATCTAGGTGAAAGTTCTCATCAATACAAATTAATCAAGCCCCAACACAATGTAGCTGCTGTAAATCGTTAAGGAATTCCCTCGAATCTCTTTTGGTTCCATCATCGGATCGACTCCAGACCTTTATTAATGGTCATTAAAGCACTGAATTAAAAAGTTAACAAACGCACTAGTTGTGCCTATAATTTTTGGTGGTTGCCCTCGATTTCTCCAGGATCCCATCATCAGATCTTAACCTGGTTATAATGAGACCTTCTCAGAAGTAAACCCTATTCAACAAAAAAAACTGAAATCCGTCTATAATTGACGGTGAACATACATAAAACATTGAGCCCTTTCTTTTTTTTTTAAATTTGGATCTATCAATCTAGGTGTAAAGTTCCCATCAATACAAATCAATCAAGCCCAAACACAAGATAACTGCTGTAAATTGTTTAGGAATGCCCTCGACTGTCTTTCGACTCTATCATCAGATCGACGCCATACCTTCATTAAAGTGTAGAACATTAAAGCACTTAATTAAAAAGTTAACAAGCACACTAGTTGTCCCTACAATTTTCGGTGGTTGCCCTCGTTTTCTCCTAGATTCCTTCATCAGATCCTGACCTGGTGAAAATGGGACCACCTCAGAAGTAACCCCTATTCAACAAAAAAAAAATTGGAAATCCGTCTATAATTGACGGAATTATCGCTTGACATACATAAAAAAAAATACATACAGACGTATTGAGAACCTCCTCCTTTTTTTGAAGTCGGTTAAAAATGAAAATTTATAGGACCTTTAAAACGGATTTACGGTTCAAGTATTCATGTGATTTTTTTTTTGTTCATTTTTGTAATGTTTCTTGACTGATGCCACGTCACGTGACGAAATTTGGAGAGTCAATTTTGTTACACTCAATATTTCAATGGATTTATTCCTGTGTTCTGAACTAAAAAAAATTTGAGATTAACTCGGGCAACACGTTACAAAAAAGTACAATTCAGAATTATTTTAGATAGTTTCCCAAAATGGCAACCTCATTTTAAATTAGGGAAATCCCTTTTGACATACCAGTATGGTCTGCTTTTAACTGAAATTGAAACCTTAATGTTACTTGCATAAGGTTCATTTTACAAGGTTACAAGGATGTAAATCCGATATATATAAAAAAAATCGGATATATATAAAAAAAATCGGTTTTTTGATATTTATTATAAAAATCGAATTTTTTCGAACCCTGAAATTAAATGTATAATTGACAATTTTGTTGTTAATGAAGAAATATTTAAATGGTATTTGGCAGATGTAGGAGACTAAAATCCGAGGAAGATTTCAAAAGATACTTTTGACCCCGATATAGGTACTTGGTTTCTGTGGGAGAGGGGATGAAACACAAAAATGTCCTGTAGTAATTTCTCAACGAGAGGTCTAAGTTTAATATTTATCGGTGTACGAAAGGGAGTATTTTAAGGATTATTCCATACAAGTTTCAAAATTGTGGGTTCTGTAGTCTTGGGTCGGGAAATAGATGTGCTGCAAGAGATAATAAAGGTCGGTCAGTTTTAGGAGTGTTCAAAACACGTGCTTGCCAGTGAACAAACATATGATGATCATTAACATCCCAGAAATCCTACACTCATTCCAATAAAATAAAAACATTTTCAGCATCTGTCGACAAGGGAGGAAGCGAAACACAATACAACAACTTTTGTTAATAAAAAATAAATATTTTATTAAAAAAAAAAAATATTTTATTAAAAAAATAAAACCTAGTCTACCAATGATCTGATGATTGAACTTTGGTGCAATTTTATTCTGATTATATCCTGGATGTGTCAGTCTTGTATCGTGAACCAAAGATGGACGGAATCCACCTCCTCATGACTTGCTAGGAGTATCCAAACTGCGCGCTACTCTTCTGTGAGGGTCCAGTTTGACATCATCGATGTACTTTGGCAAGTAGGGGTGGTCTCCGGTGGCAGGCGCGCGCTGGACATCGTCTCCTTGATACAGCCATTGCTGTTCCTCAGCGTCCCTTCTGAATCTCCAGCTGATGGGTCTCCTTGGCGGTGGTCGGTATGTGGCAAGTATGACTTTCTGAGATGACGCTTCGTAAACAAACACTGCGGCGAGAGCCAATAGAATTAACAAAGGTTTATACATCTTTACAGTGTTGAGACAAATCTGTGTCTGATACGGTTTCTTTCAAGTCTCAGGTATTTATAGCGCTTGGTAAGGAAACTGCGGGACTTTACCTAAGATAAAGTGTTGACCCGAAGCTACATTCGATACACAGCGATTACAAGTATTCAAATTGAGAATTGGTGTAACAAAGTTTCATCTCACTAATAAGTAACGTCGAAAGTGGTTCCCGTAGCCTATGGAGTTAGGGGGATTATACGGGGGGGGGGGAGCAAGCGATTAATTAGTGTAAAACGTTTTCATAATGATTTAGAAATATGTAACGAATCTATAGCATTCATTGCTGGATATGGCCTCTCCCAATACTTTTGGGTACCTAGTTGATTAGCCATATTGTACCACGCTGGCCTGTAGCGTTGGAGGAGGGTTTTGTACTAAATTTTCCTTATCTGTGCCATGACCTCAGCAGGTGCACCACTTACAGGTGTAACTGGCTTGGACCACGAAAATCTGTAGAGTCCATCGCATAGAGCCGTGCTACATTCGGAGTCACGTAATCTACAGAGTAGATGTAATTACAAAGGGCACCAGCTGATCCACTGCTAAAAAACCGTCCAAGTGCGAGTCGGAATCGCACACAGAGAGTTCCGTACCAAAAATAAAAAGGTAAGCTCTCGGAAGGATGTCCCAGGACTATGGGAGCCACTTTATCCTTATCTTTTTTTATCAGTTTCAGGTTCATAATGACGCCTTTATCCCCGAAGGGGTAGGCAGAGGCATATTATATACCCACATTTCACCTTTTTATAATTTGTCCCACTTTGTCCCACGTTGTGAGCCGTATTGCCGTGTTTAAATGGACAGGCGCAGGTTGTGACTGCCTGCTGTTGAAATAAAGCCTTCAACTTGGCTTAACGACTGCCATTTTACTGGCAACCGGGACCAACGGCTTAACGTGCCTTCCGAAGCACGGAAACGCTCAAATAAATGTCACAAAGTGATCACATGGATGGTCACCCATCCATGGACCGGCCATATTGAAAGTTGCTTACTGCAGTGTTCGTTTACAGAACACTGAGTCCGCGGGGCCACGAGCGCTTTAATTCTTTTTTTATCAATTTTAGTATTTGATATTATAGCGGTATGATCTGTGAAAACTTCAGCTTTCTGGCTATCACGGTTAAGGAACCTTGATAGCTAGAAATCTGAAATTTCTTATCTCAGGTGATACAGCCTCTTAACTGACAGGGTCCCGTTTTCACTTTTTGGGTACAGAACCCTAAAAAAGTGTGAATGACCTGTGATGTACAACGGTAAATAAACTTTTTACAATAATGGAAAGTAGTTTTTATTAATTTATAGACTAGCTATATCACACGTTTGCACTCCACCTTATCGGTATCTTGAATTTCTAATCATTCGGAATTATTAAATTCGGCATTCTGAAAGAAGTAAGTGAACTTTCGGTATTTCGAAAGCAGTTTTTTAATAAAATTCGAAATTTTAAAGTTCGTGATTGTGATGTGAATTTCTATTTTTTGAAATTTAAATGTGTTGAATGTGACATGCAAATACCTACCTATTTGCAAATTTCATAAAAATATGTTATCACTATAACGTAGTACGAATGCAGCTTTGGATCAACGTTTTATCTTAGGTAAAGTCCCGCATTTTCCTTAACAAACGCTATAAAAGCCTTAGACTAGAAAGACAGTTTATCAGTCGCAGATTCATCTCAATACTGTAAAGATGTATAAACCGTTGTTACTTTTGTTGGTGCTCGCCGCAGTGTTCGTATATGAAGCGTCATGTCAGCAAAGACCACCACCGCCCCCACCACCAAGATGGCCCACGACCTACAGATTCAGAAGAGAGGTTGGTGAACCCCAGTGGCTGTATCAAGGAGACGATGTGCAGCGCGCGCCTGCCACCGGAGATCACCCCTACTTGCCGAAGTACATCGATGATATCAGACTGGACCCTAACTGGAGAGTAGCGCGCAGTTTGGACACTAACGAGTCATGAGGAGATGGATTCCGTCCATCTTCCATATACTATGCAAGACTGACACATCCAGGATATAATCAGAATTGAATGCACCAAAGTTCAATTATCAGTTCGTAGTGTAGGTTTTATTTTTTAAATAAAATGATGTATAGGATATGAACAAAAGTTTTTATTTTGTTTTCGCCACGATGGAGCTAGCAGTCCTGGGCTCCGGTGGGTACCGGAGCCCAGGTTAGCCGGGTCAGCCGGTAGGTCAGCCGGGTGGCTGGGAGCCCTCCCAGCCGTAGTGAGGCGGTGGAATTGTAGTTACCACAAAATTTAAAACAGAAAGCAATAAGGGGACAGTGTCTTTATTTAATAACGGACATTCTCTATCTTTTTCGAAAGACACACTCGAAATCACAAGAGCATGATCTCAATTGCCTGAAGTTACATTCAAGAATCTCCTCCACCCACCTTTCAATCATCGTTTGAACTGATTCAAAGATGTCCTACTGGATAATGGCTATAGGCAGGCCACGGCTAAGCTTGTAACTTCATTCGGATCTTGCATTGAAATGAATACATTGTGAGATCTTTGAAAAATCTCTACTAAAATACTTCAGCTTGCAATCATCAGTGAACAGCACTTAACTCCAACCTTCTAGTCGTATCAGAGTAAAATAAAAATAGTAAGGCATCTCAGACTTAGACCGCACGATAATTGCCTATGTATGGTCATTAGGGATGTCACTTTAAGTTTATTTTTATCATCTTAAATGATAAGTAGGTTAGTTTAAACTTTAAACATTTGGACATTCCCACACAACATCATAAACATAACACCCGAACAACCCCAAAGACACGTGAAACTACCCGAACCTCCCTTTTTATCGTGTGAAAATCCCTCATGGATGCTATACCGGACTCTTACCGAATAAACTCGATGTGTCCCAGCCAAATCAATCAATCAAAACAGCCTATCGCAGTCCACTGCTGGACATAGGCCTCTCCCAATTAACGCCACAATACACGGGCCTTCCGCATTCAGTCCCAGCCTGCTACCTTTACCAGGATGTCGGTCCATCTAGCGGGTGGACGTCCTACCCCACGTTTGCCAAGACGCGGTCTCCACTCTAGAACCCGTTTACTCCATCGGCCGTCAGTAAGTGTCCCAGTAGTTAACCCAAAACCCCTAGGTGAGGCCGCAGAGATAGCCAAGGTCTGGCGAGAATCCTGGGACATCCTTCTGAGGGATGACCCCTTATATACCTGCTTCTATTCCCCGTTCAAAGTATTGAGGTGTCGCACGATAAGCTGGTTAGTAAGTAGGTATATGCGCTTCGATATTATGATTTCTTACTTTTCTTATGTCACTGGTCTCCGTTCGTGCAAATGATAAAATATATAAAAAGATTTTGTTGAGTAGCCCTAGAAGCAATTTCTGTAGGTCTAGTAACTCGAGGGTATGGTAGGTCTTGTACGTCATGTTAAAGAGTACCACCAGCTATGAGGGTGCTCTAAATTACTCGCTGCGAGCCGGTGTCAATTACAAATCGTCAGATTAAGAAATTGGAGCATCTGTAGGGTGCGCTGAATACCCCTCTATTGAAACCTGACGCGATCGAGTATAGTTTTTATTGCTTTCCACCCAGGGCTGATTTATCCATAGAAGCAGATCCAATGGTCTAGAGACCCGACATCATCGCCGCATATAAAAGTTCTCGTCCAACAAATGACAGAAGCTTAAACTCGTTGTTGAAATTGGAAATTGAATGAAAATTATTCATCGGAAAAGGGTCAACTTTAAGGTGTCATGAACGATTTTGTTGATCTAATAAAGCTAGAATTGCTTATTGTACCTTTTTTACGTTAGGTATCTCCTGGATGCTATCCCGGACCACGCAATTTGTGAAGAGACCCTCTCGAGACTACTTTTATAACAGCGTCGCGACGTCATTAAATTAGGGTCGCGGCACCCTTATAATAACAGCGTCGCAATGCCATTTTTAAATGCGTCGAGACGTCATTTATAAAAACTTCGCGACGCCTTTTAAAGCAGATCAGTACTGCTACAACAGCTGAGGAAGATTGATAAGATGGGTCTTTGTGCATGACGTGAATAACCTTTGCAAATGCAAAATCATCTTTAAAACATACTATAACCTCTACCTGTTCATACTCTTAAACCATATCCGTTAGGGAACCCTTTGTGGTTTTTACATACGAACACCCAACTTATTACCAGCTCCATTGTAGTAAATACTACATAAAAACATTTATATAAAATTAAACTTTTTATTTTAAAAAATAAAACCTTATCTACGAATGATCTGATGATTGAACTTTGGTGCAGTTTATTCTAATTATATCCTGGATTTATCAGTCTTGCATCGTGTCTCGAAAATGGACGGAATCCACCTCCTCATGACTCGCTAGGAGTGTCCAAACTGCGCGCTACTCTTCTGTTAGGGTCCAGTTTGATATCGTCGATGTACTTCGGCAAGTAGGGGTGGTCTCCGGTGGCAGGCGCGCGCTGGACATCGTCTCCTTGATACAGCCACTGCGGTTCCTCAGCGTCTCTTCTGAATCTCCAGCTGACGGGTTTCTGCGGCGGTGGTTTGTAGGTGGCACGAATGATCTTCTGAGATGATGCTTCGTAAACAAACACTGCGGCGAGTGCCAATAAAATTAACAACGGCTTATACATCTTTACTGTGTTGAGACAAATCTGTGACTGATACGGTTTCTCTCAGACTCAGGTATTTATAGCGCTTGGTAAGGAAACTGCGGGACTTCACCTAAGATAAAATGTTGACCCAGAGCGGGATAAGAACCTGAATAACATGTTTAAAACGCATTCGTTTATGCGTCATGTTGACGATATTGTTTGTGTTGACGTTTTAGGCAAGTTGTTTTATTACGTTACACCTATGAGATTTATGTGATTTTGAGCGATTGCCGTTTAAGTTGGATGTTTTTTGATGAACTTTTTGTAGAGTTTTTTTAAGCCATCTGGGCCGTGTTATGTTTATGAAAGTCATCAGGCCGCAAGGGTGAATGACCGTAGCGTACAAAGGTAAACAAACATTACACAATATTATATTAGGTAGATAATACTTTGCTTACATTTATAAAATGAATATTTAAAGTTTTTACTAATAAAAAGTTAAGTTACAAAGAAAAATTTATACTTTTAATTAGTTTTATTACACTTAAGCTTGTGCTATGGAACTAGACAACTGTTAAACATACCTGAACAATTCTTTAGGTATGTTTAACAGTTGTCTATAAGTACACTCATTTATTAAACATAGAAAACAAACATTTGCAAACCAAGCAAACCTGGGACTTCAGCCTAAAACCTGACCAACGGTAGTCGCATAATTGCCACTACACTACTTATTTAAGACGTCTAAAGATATCCGGTCCTTAGTTCCTTACTAAAGTTCAATCAATTCAGCCTATAGCAGTCCACTACTGGACGTAGGCGTCTCCCAAATTTCGCCACAACACACGGTCCTGCGCTTTGCGCATCCTGTCAATCCCTGCAACCTTGTTTAGGTCGTCGCTTCATCTGGCAGGGGGTCGTCCTACCCCACGTTTACCAAGACGCGGTCTCCACTCCAGAACTCGCTTGCTCCATCGGACATCAGTTCTCCTTCAAATGTGGCCAGTCCACTGCCACTTTCAAACGCATACCTACTCTGCGAGCTATGTCGTAGCTCGTTCCATTACTCATTGCGCAACCTTAAGGGCATGAACTAGCCCCACTGCAAGTGTCCATGTCTCGACACCGTAGGTCGTAGAACGCACTGGTTGAAGACTTTCGTCTTGAGGCATTGCGGTATCGGTGAGTAGAAAACCCGACGCAGTTTGCTGAACGCTGCCCAGCCCAAGCGAATCCTTCTGGCTATTTCCTTATCCAGGTTACTAGTTAATAACTATTAATTTAATCTGTGCTAATATTATAAACGCGAAAGAAAGATTGTAGTACCTTCCGCTACTAACTTTCTTTATTATTGTAGCGCTTGTGGCCCCGTGGACTCAGTGTTCTGAAAACGATCACTGCAGTAAGCAACATTAACTATAGCCGGTCCTTGGACCGGTGACCCCTGCGTGAGCACGTTGTGACAATTATTATTTGCGAGAGTTTCTGTGCTTCAGAAGGCACGTTAAGCCGTTGGTCCCGGTTGCCGTTTGTCTGAAGTCCAGAATGTCATCCGGATTGCTGCATGATTTAATCTGGTCTAATGGCTTATTTATATCCCGGGAGTAAGTTCCCACGGGAAGCGGGAACGAGAAGAAAACTTCCTCGAGTGCAATATCAGGTGTTTTTTTTTGTAACGTGAGGGAAAATTCTCATGGATGCTATGCTGGACTCCTACCGACTATGGTTGGGAGCCCCGGGTAAGCCCTCGGAAGGATGTCCCAGGACTCCCAACAGACCCACGGCCGCCATTGCGGCCTCGCCTAGGGGGTGGTTCGGGTGCTATCCCGCGTCTTTGGGGGGGTTTCCGGTGTGATCCTGCTTCTAAGGGAGGGCGTGCGTGAATTCCTCACGCCACGCTAACGCGACGGTGAATGAACCGCTCACCGTCCTCAGGCCCCCGGTCATGGAGGCCGATAGTCTTCGGCGAAGACACGTCGGCGGCGCCTAAGCCGCCGACTGCGGAAGTCGGGTGGGAGAGTTCTCTCCCGTTCCCGGCCGCCATCTCACCTACTCCCGCTGCAAAGTATGGCTCGCACCATAGTCTCGAGCGAGAGTGTCCACGTCCAGACCCACCACGAGGACCTGGCGCTGTTGCGCCCACGCCGTGCACTCCACCAGCGTGTGGAGCGCCGTGTCATCGCTGCGGTCCTCGCAGTGCTGAAACTCGGCCGTGGTTTCCCGGTGTCTTCGCCACAAAATCAGGTGCTATTTAACTAATAAATATCTTACTTTCTTTTATCAGCTTTTTTTATACGACTAAGGTGGCAGACAAGCATGCGGCCCACCAGATGTACTGGTGGTCACCACAGCCTATGGGCGTTTGCTACACCAGAAGCGCCACATTCGCGCATCCGACCCTGTACAACTCCCCATACTGAAGGCGTTTGGGAAAACCGAGGCAGGGAGGTCATGCCACAACCAGAGCGTGCATGGGAGGAAGCCCCTATCGTATCAAATCTCGAACGCTCCGGACGCAATGTCTGAGGATGAACACCCTTATCATTTTCCTCATCCGCCATTTCTCTCCAAATCACATGAAGCCTTGGACCTTGAGTACGTCGTGTATTTATACTTATCACGGTAACTTACATTGCGTTATCGCAAAAAGCGCATGACCTCACGAGATTGAGACAGGTGCAGCCTGTCTGGGTCAGATTATTTATTTATATATACTTAAATCCTCATCCTATAATGTCATCGGAATTGCTTCTTACGCCTGCCTATGGACCTCGGACTTTGTTTAAAGTTATAATAATTCAGAGACTACGGCAGAGGGTCGGAGAAAGCCTTACCGAGGGTCCAAGTTAGCCTCACTTGCAAGAGTTAGAAACCTGATTAGTAAAGAAACCGAACCTTAAATATTCTATCAGGACAGAAAGGTCTATTTCGACCACTATTGTTCTCTGACGGATCATCGTTTTGGATCTTATCCCTCAGAGACACCCCAAGCATAGCTCATCTCAAGCATACTTCTAACTCCTTGTAGAACTCCTCAAAACTCCCTGCTTATGACTGCGTGAGAGTGTTGTGATAAGGCCCTGACGAGAGCTTCAGGCCTAAGTCAGTGTCAACAGCAGGTAATAGCTGATCAGTAACGTACGAGGTCGTACCATAGAGAACAAGAGAAGGAAATCTTGAAACCAAACCTTGAATCAAATCATCTGGACGGAAAGGTAACAAGAACTCCTCAGAACCCCCTCTCTATGACTGCGTGAGAGGATTGTGATGAGGCCTTGCTAAGCGATGGCTTTCGGGCCCAAGACAGTGATCAATGTCAACAGCAGATTTTTAACCGATCAGTAACGTACGTACATAGAGAAGGAAATCTCGAAATCAATCATCGAACCAATTCGTATATCAACCTCCAACTCCCTAAAGAACTCCTCAGAACTTTCTGCCTATGATCAGATGATATGATGCCTACATCAGTGGACTGCCTGACTGTAATTAGCTGATTTGATTGATTGATGATTATGCAGCACCTCTTGCCGTCATTCTATCATCAGTAAGACAAATAGTTTCTATGTACTTTATTTCTAGTTATATTATTGCTTGATTTTACAAGTGTGTTTACAAGCTACTTGCTGGCGCGTTTAAAAGCTAGTGAGTGAGCGAGTTGAAGAAAAATTGAAAAGCAGTCGGATAGTTTAAAGCCGACGAAAAAAAAACCTGCCATGTGCGAGTCGGACTTGCGCGCGGAGTGTTTCGTACTAAAAAACGACAAAACATCACGTTTGTTGTATGGGAACCCCCCTTAAATGTCCATTTTATTTTAATAAAATTATTTATATTTAATGAAAATATACAGCTCGATGTTCTATGAGCATTTCAAGCGTCTACTTGTTGCAGTTATTAATATTAAAATAAAATGGCGAAAATATCACATTTGTTATATGGGAGCCCCCCGTATATATTTTTTTGTATTTGTTATTACAGCGGCAACAGAAACAAATAATCTGTGAAAATTTCAGCTCTCTAGTTATCACCGTTCATGAGATACAGCCTCGTGATGAACATACAGACAGACAGACAGACGGACAGCGAAGCCTCATGAATAGGGTCCCGTTTTACCCTTTGGGTACGGAACCCTTAAAAGTTCCATGACACAGAGCAAATTTACAAGCTGCTAGATTGTTTGTAGCTTATAAGCTCGCACCGTGTCGTCAAAGCTTTAGAATGAACCTAGTAGATTTTGAGACAAGAGCTTTTTGTTGCTTTTTGTGTTCATGCACTTTTGATTCAGGTACCTACCTACCTCTACCTACTGCTAGTGACCAAGGTCAACGTGCTGTCCGGATCTCTAATTTTCTCATGGGTGTGTAAATTGCTACTAAGGGAATACTTTCTTAGTAGAAATGGGATTTTTTTTTATAAATACTTATCTCCTTTAAATGAATTGTTTGATACCTGGGAGAGGCCTATGACTAGAAATAGACGAGAATACGAAAACTGTGAGGGAAGAGGGAGGAATGTAAAAGAATAAGAATATATTAAACAGTACCTACATTCTAAAATGCCTCTTGAAAATATATAAGTACCTAGTTTCGAAATACCTACTGTTCCTAAAGGTCTTTGTTTATATGATCATCACTGAGTAGGTTTTTCTCATTTCATTACAAACTACAAAGAATATACCAATTATATGACTAATGGTGTATAAAATAAAAATATTGAGCTTAAATAATTATCGCAAAGTAATAAGTACCTAGGGACTGAATATCTTATTAAATGCGCTTGAGTTCACGACCTCCGCTCACACCAACGAACGGCGCGCCATCTGTTTTTATCGCGAAACGTGATAGGGAAACTCTCAGTTCTTACCAGACACAGGTAAAGAACCTTTATCACCCCTTCCATCTGTATAAATACACAACACATCCCAAACAGCATCATTCGAAGTCTGACTGTTATTCGATCAACATGTCTAAACTTATTTTATTATGCGGAGTGCTAGCCGTCTTCGTTTATGAAGCGTCGTGTCAGCAAAGACCACCACCACCCCCACCACCAAAATGGCCGACGACCTACAGATTCAGAAGAGAGGTTGGTGAACCACAGTGGCTGTATCAAGGAGACGATGTCCAGCGCACGCCTGCCACCGGAGACCACCCCTACTTGCCGAAGTACATCGATGATATCAGACTGGACCTTAACAGAAGAGTAGCGCGCAGTTTGGGCACTCCTAAAGGTACAAGAGGAGGTGGATCCCATCCGTCTTCGAATCATGACACAGGACCTACTCATCCTGGGTACAATCGCAGAAACGCAAGGTCTTTGCCTAGGATGCCAGACAGGTGGCCAACTTTGCCCCCATTCAATCCTAGACCCTCGGGTCCCAGGAATCCTTGGGATACCAACCCTGGTCGTATACCAATTTATGTTTAAGTTCTTACTTTGTCGCAAGTTCAAGTAATACGTTGTTATTGTATAAATATTTATTGACTGAAATTGATTTGTCCTAAAATGTGTACATAGTTATTTTTAGTGAGTGTTAATAAATTCGAATATTTGAATAGATAATTTTATGTTTATTTTTCCGTTCCTACCTAAACCAAACGATAATGGAGTTTACCTGCGTCGATGCAATCAAAAAAAAATCATAACCAAATAAGATTTATGCATCAAAAATCTCTATATCGCTGTCAACCACAACCATGCCCTAAATGCTGGCGGCTTTGCCAGGATGTATGGCAATCTTCGATCAACTAATATAATTTATGATCGAAGATGGCAATGCTGAGACTTTGGCCCAAGTATTAAGGTGCGGTTCCACTCAGGCAGAGCGGAGAAGAGCTGAGCCGTGATTCACCAATCACATGGCTTAATCAACATCTCTACTCCACTCCGCACCGTGATTGGTGAATCGCGGCACAGCTCCTCTCCGCTCCACCTGAGTGGAACCGTACCTTTACACCTGACTGGTCACGAGAACTGTCAACCAAAAGTTTACCTATAGTTCTGTAAATAAGCTTCGCACCAGGACCCCACGGTCCTATAGTTCCAATCCCAAACGGCTCAAAGAAATAAGTCCCAGCAAGATTTGTGTATTTGCGTCGTTTAAGAACCTCAGCGGACGCAGCAGCAGCTCCCGCGCAGCTAGCAGTACCAGGAACATAAGGAGGCGCAAGGGTGTTCACACCATGTCGGATCCCACACTTGCAGATTTCCCATCTTCCAAGGCACATTTCTTCAGGGTTCCGTACCCAAAGGGTAAAAACGGAACCCTGTTCATGAAAGTTTGCTGTCCGTCTGTCTGTCTGACTGTATGTCCATCAGAGGCTGTATCTCAGGAACCGTCATAGCTAGAGAGCTGCAATTTTCACAGCTGATGTATTTTGATTGCCGCTAAAACAACAAATAACTGGAAAAATAGGGGTGATTAAGGGGTGGCTCCCATGCAAAGGAGTTTCTTTCCGTTTTTTGGTACGCAACCCTTCGTGCGTTTGTTCCGGGACATCCTTCCGAGGGCTTACCCGGGGCTCCCAACCATAGGCTGTAAGCAGGACACGTGAGGTTTTTTAGTCGGTAGGAGTCCGGCATGACATTCATGAGGATTTACTTTCACATAAAAAAAAGCCCTGCAGTCATACAACGAGTTACTACTTTTCCATTTCTTCCCTTTAGTATAGAAATCCTCATGGACTTCTCCCGACTAAAACCTCACGGTGCTCTTCTATCTGCCTATGGACGGCAGTCTCGGGTACTTAAGTCCTCGGAGGAATACCCCAGGGCTCTCGACACTGACTTTGTCTACCATCGAGGATTCTCCCTATCCCTATACTCCTTGATGCCAAGAAATATGCAAGGCAAACCCTCGGAAGGATACCCCAGGACTTATAGCCGTAGACTAGTAGCAGGGCTGCCTCGTTGGTCTAGAGGTCGAAATGTGCGACTGCGGATCACGAATTCACGAGGTTCGATTCCCACCGGAGACAAAAAAATTGTGTGACCCATAAATGTTTGTCTCAAGAGTCTGGGTGTTTCTATGTATGATAAGTATGTATGTAAAAGTATTTAAGTATTAAAATCCGTGGTCTGATACCCATAACACAAGCAGATTATTCCTAGCTTACTTTGGGATCAGATAGCGTTGTGTGAAATGTCCGTAAATCAGGGTATCTGTAAATCAGGGCTTCCATTATGAGATACACGGCACTAGCGACTATCGTAATGAGACATAACACGTATCTGCCTACCCGCAGGAGATATAATGCGCGTTTGTGAGTTGCAAGCGCCGCGGTTCTTTCCCGCATAATGTTAACTAGCATAATTTGAATCTGAATGCTAATGGCGAACTTTCCAAATCACTTCCGAGAATGACTCACAGGTGATTAACCGAGAAGTCGGTCAAGTGGGTGTCGTACTCGCGCCCGGAGGGTTTCGTACTAAAAATCGGAAAAAATCTCGTTTATCTCTGGTGGTAACTCTTTGGTTTATATAAGTGACGTTTACAAGTGCATCTGTATATGCCTAAGTAAAATAAAGGAATTTTGTTTGTTTGATGACCTTCAAAACTATGCGTGTGTATCTATCTCTCTATAATATTTATTGTTAAAAATTACAGAGAAACATAATTATTACATATCTATATTTACATTATTACTATCTAAACTAAACCTAAATAAGGCCCCCGTGGCATTGTGCCCAAAAGACTAGCAGCATTCCCCCTTTGAATAGCAATACCTATTCGTTGAGCGAGAAAACTGCCAGCCCTTGGGTCACCAGTTGACTCCACAAGGCGCTTTTTCAAATTCTTGAAAAATTTTTGCGCATTGGGACCCCATGGACCTAGGGTCTCGACACCGACTGGACAAAAACGATACGATGAGTCGAGACCCTTATATTTATTAATTTTAATATTTTCAGCCGCTTCCGCTGCGGCACTGGCTTTTAATTTTGTTTTAGGAAGATGGGACGGGGCTAGAGTGTCAACACAAGTTGCATCCCACACCAGGACCCGACCCCTCTCCCACGGTATCAAAGTTATACCATCCGGTCTCTTGCCATCGTCCCTGAAAACGCCGTTTGGCTCTAAGAGCGCAGGCACATTGGCGGTGGCAAGAGCACGGCGGATGATGTCATTCAGCGCAGCGTGGCGTGAGAAGCGGCCTGCGCTCTTTAAACATGAAAGACCATGATGCCCCAAAGTGTCAACGTTAAAACCGCAGGGGCAACGATGTGGAGCGCAAAGCGTGACGCCAAGTCTCAAACCAACTGAAATTCTTAGGATGTCCGGTTCCAAAAAAGTTCCGGTGTTGGCTATAGGGAAAGCTTTCAACCAATCACCGGATTCCTTTCTACTGAGCGCTAATAATCTGGCCCGATCCGGGCCTAGACTAGCATTTAAAAAGGAGTCAAAGGTTAATTTTGACATAGCGTCGTCCCAGCTCCGTTGTAAATTTGGATGGGTGGGTAAATTTTGACCCGGACAAGCCATTAGCCAAGCATTCTTGGCATCTGTAAGGCCAGTCGTCTCATAGTCTGTAAGACAATTCGTCAGAATTTTACCTACGAGAATATCGAATATAATATAATATATAATTATATTAATATAGAATATAATATAATTTTTTCTATCTCTCTTGAATATATTTTTTTGTTTTCAGTATTTTTTGTTGTTATAGCAGCAGCAGAAATACATCACTATCAGCTAGTTAATGAGATACAGCCTTTAGCCTTGTGACAGACAGACAGACCGACGGACAGGGGACTGTCGGTAGATAATAGGGTCGCGTTTTTATCCTTGGGATACGGAACCCTAAACATCAAATACGTAGAAAGATAAAAATTTGTAACTAGAACGAAAATATTTACATAAATAAAATCGTAAAAGGTCGCTGTCTGTACATGGAAGAAAAATAAGAAAAAATATTATAGGGGGCTTTATAAACGCAATAGAACCCAAAACAATGATTTTTAGAATTTTTGTCTGTTTGTCTGTATGTCTGTATGTCTGTATGTCTGTATATCTGTTTGTCTGTACGGTTGTGCACGCTAATCTCAGTAACCGCTCAACCGATTGCAATGCGGTTTTTTTTATTGTGTTGAGGTTTGCTCCAGTTAACATTTAGCGTTTGTTTTATGTAAATCGGTTTAGAAATAAAAGAGTTATAACACTTTTAAGAATCAGATATTTTGAAAATTTTAATTGTAGGGGTTTCTTTGAATGTGATTGAACCTAAACTGGCGTGTTGGCTTAATCATAAAAGAGAGAGAAAATAGACTTAATCATTAAGCTCTTTTATGATTAAGCAAACAGGGCAGTTTCAGACGCTACTTGATGACTCTGATGAAGAAATACCTTTCCTTTCATACACCTTATGTGACGTAAACGAAGTTGCGGGCTCAGCTAGTATTTACATAAAAACAATGTCATTTACATAATTCTCAAGTAGTTGAGTCATTGTGTTTTGGTTAACTCATTAAATCATAAACAAACTATTATAGAGGAAGATCTTTTGACAATCGGGGTTTAGAGGTTCTTCATACTACTAAGGTGGCATATAAGCCACCTTATGAATATGTGGTTCTTCAAAAGGGGTCTTAGAAGGTTCTTAAAGGTTCGCAGCGCGAGTGTAGCGCCTCTGGTGTTGCAAACGTTCATAGACTACGGTGAATGTGACCACAGTTCATCAGGTGGGGCCGTAACCTTGTCTGCCGCCTTAGTGGTATAAAAAAACCTGATAAAAAGTCGTCACTGTAGTCTATGGAGGTTTATACAGAGGTTTGTCGTGATAAAAAGGACTGGAACAGGTTGTGCCTACCAGCTTTACAAGCTGCCCTACATACATATGGTCACGCCTTTATCCCCGAAGGGGTAAGCAGAGGCATATTATTTGCCTACATTTCACTTTTTAGAATTTGTCCCACGTAAATCAAATAACAGTCACAAAGTGGTCACATGGATGGTCACCCATCCAAAGACTGGCCATAGTGAAAGTTGCTTACTGCAGTGATCGATTACAGAACACTGAGTCCGCGGGGCCACGAGCGCTTCAAGCTGCCCTGAACGCCCATAACGGCTTTCAACTTGGCTTAATAGGTCGTTTGAATGTCAGTTCTTACAAACCTGCCAGGTGTCACGAAATGGCTTGAAGCGGAGATCTTCTACTATGCTTGTAGTTCCTACAAAAAACGACTCTATGGATTCGGGTAAATTCGAAACCAACACACTTAAGGACCACGCCATGAAGATAAATAAATACTTTGACTTGACCAATGAGTTACCCAAAAACAACTATGTGGTTAAACTCTATGTCGTAGAAGTAGGAGCAAGGGGAATTCCAGCTATATCCCTGTATAATTTATTTAAAGACCTTGGACTGCCAAGAGCTTCAGCTCTATGCCGTAGAAGTAGGAGCATAGGGAATTCCAGCTAAATTCCTGTATAATTTATTTAAAGACCTTGGACTGCCAAGAGCTTCAGCTCTATGCCGTAGAAGTAGGAGCATAGGGAATTCCAGCTAAATCCCTGTATAATTTATTTAAGGACCTTGGATTGCCAAGAGCTTTAGCTCTATGCCGTAGAAGTATGAGCAAGGGGAATTCCAGCTAAATCCTACTTCCTACTAATATTATAAATGTGAAAGTTTGGATGTTTGTTACTCAATCACGCTCTAACGGCTAAATGGATCTGGCTGAAATTTGGTACAGAGATAGAGTACAGTCCGAAATAACACATAGGCTACTTTTTATCCCAGGAAAATGTTCCCACGGGAAGCGGGAACGGGAACCAAATTTCACGCGGGCGAAGCCGCGCGCATCAGCTAGTCCCTGTATAATTTATTTAAAGACCTTGGACTGCCAAGAGCTTCAGCTTTATGCCGTAGAAGTAGGAGCAAGGGGAATTCCAGCTATATCCCTGTATAATTTATTTAAAGACCTTGGATTGCCAAGAGTTTCAGTAAGCTCTTTACAAAAACGAATATCCAAAGCGGCATTGATAGGATCTTACCAAATCTGGTTGGGCAGGGGAGGGAACATTGCTGACGCTGGAAGGTTAGCGTTTATGCTCAGAGAAAGGTGGCCACCCTAAGCCTACACAAATGGGTCGCAAGTCCCAGACGCCGTCGGGGTGTTCCCCCCTGTGCCACGCTATGGACCCGCACGGAGAATCCATGGAATGCTTATTGTGTCAAGTTTCAAAATACAGTTACAAGTAAAGAAACACATTTATTAGTAGGTTTTCTTATCTTTTATTCTTACTCATATAGGTATAACTTGTGTATACTATTATGTGTATCATTACATTTACAATTTATTATTTTATTGTTTAACATAAATATGAAATTTATCAGTAACATAATATTATTGTAATGACAACTCTTTATCTAAAGGTTTAAGTAATTGATGGTTACGTTCAAGTTGGCAATGTAAGATAACTTTAAACAATAACTCTTTTAACAGATTTTAGCCCCTCTCTATAAAATAGATTGCAGAGGGGCTTATGGCGAGACTTGTGTCTGTAGTCTGTAACTCTGTTGCATTAAACTACGTCACTAGGTCACGTGGATCATCTGTTCAAAGTTGGAAATAAAACAAAAATGACAACGTCAATCGGATTGAACTTTCACTTTAACAATAAACGTTTTAGAGAGGGGCAGTCGGGTGAGACCGTCTCACGGCTTCTTATTATAGTTACGCACCCTTGTTTCCGAAGGAGTAGACAAGGGCATCGATCTCCATTGTTTACAGATGAACAGATAAAGTATGAATTAAATTACTTTGCTATATTTATCTTTTAATTACTAAATGTATTACTAAAATAATCTTTTAAAACAACTTCACTAACTTAACCTACGAAATTTGATATGTGGAGTGCAATTCACGTATTACACTCTAATACTAAAATCCATAACTTAAGGATTTTTATACTTCGCTCTTTGGCTCAAAACATCGCCGCCCACTTGATGGATATAGTCCGTTCAGAGATATATTACCTCTAGCACTTAGGTTGCCGATCGTGATTGCTGTGTTACCCCAATAAGTTTTTGTTTCTCCCACTTTTAAGTCAAAACTCACTTTCTTCTTTTGCTATCGTTTTTTTTCGGGTGTGACCATTAATTGAGACGTGGAACGTTGTGGAAGCAGCAACTTCACCTCTGTTGGTGATGGTAGTAAATGTTTCTTTTCACATTTTCATAAAAAAAAAATATCTCAAATCCAATCGTATAGTTATAGGAGCACTGTTTTAGTAAAGTTAAGTATAATATGACATGAAAAACAAAACTCTTCGTGCTAACGGTTGGATGTTATAATCTCCACTATAATCGGTAAAATGTCGTAGGCTGGCACTCACAGGGGGACTTTACTGCTATGCCAACACACAGGAAATGATCGAGAAACTGTCAGTCAGAGGTAATATAACTGTGAACGGACTATAGTCCCTGTCACTGTGCACTAGACTATTGGGGGCCCAATGATGAGACTCTTCACGCTCCGCTGAAGAACCCGGTAGAACTCGGGATTGTAGTCGGAGGGAAACTGTACTTAGAAACTACAATTTTATAGTCATAGATCATACAATACGACCTCCATCAAAGGGAGACGCCGATACATACCTGTCTGTCATATGTTGCGAGGGGAAATCGTATTCATATACACAACTACAAAAGCAATTGGCTGTCATTAAGGTTGCGCTAGTCGCTATTTTGTCCATACAAACTTCAGGAGGTAATTACTCAACTGTTTGATACCCTACATACAAAGTCAAACATTTTACTGTATTGCCTCATCATAAACTGTGTCTGTACCGTTCAAAAAATGGGAATTAAAAAACTATTAAAGACATAAAATTCATTAATTTTTATGCCAAATTTTTAGACAACTTTCTGGGTAAATAAACAATAAAATGAGTAGGTATAAAAACTCAAAATCTAAATCCGTTTCGACAAAGTTCATTTCTCAAAGAGTTCAGAAAACTTTATTCTAAGTTGAAACATGAAGTACTTTTTTCATAACACCCTTCCTACCAAAGGACCTTTGAATGAATGCATTATCGCAGCTTCTCGCTCTCACTATGCGATGTGAGGTGAAACAGCATGCTTAATAGACCGAGTTCGAGCGACCGACCAGCGCGCCGGCGCCGGCGCCGTAAGGAACTAACACAAAACAATACATTTCATAATCTCAGACACACACATATAATGCTGTTATTCCATTTGGAGTAGTGTATTAGGAGAGAAGAAATTCTTTGTATCTCGCCTCCCCTCCCGATTAAAGACATAGATCGTCTTCCTCTATGCTACTATATTCATGAATAACTTAAAGATCTCACAATCACAAAAATGTAGACCAGTAGACCACGTTCAATATAAAGAACGAAAACGGAAAGAAGAATCTGGAAAACCGGTCGATGTAGATGGCGGTTTCGCGGCCATTGCAGAAGGTGTCGTACTGAGGGATGGATGCTGAAGTACTGGCGCGAGGGTCCACTGGTGTGGGGAATATGTGCTGCAAACAGAAATGGTACTTACTATAATTGTCTTAAGGTGTGTTTTCGCTTATTGTTAAGAGGGTTCCGTACCTCGAGGGTAAAAACGAGGACCTATTACAGAGACGTTGCTGTCTGTCTGTCTGTCTCCAGGCTGTATCTATCTATTTCATGAACCGTGATAGCTCAACAACTGAAGTTTTCACAGATGATGTATTTCTGTTGCCGCTTTTTTTACGTGAGGGAAAATCCATCATGGATGCTATGCCGGACCCCTACCGACTAAAAACCTCACATAACGCCCAACGGCCTACGGTCGGGAGCCCCGGGTAAGCCCTCGGATGGATGTCCCAGGACTCCCAACAGGAGTAGTCAATAATAACGAACGCATTTTTTACCGTAGGCAATGGACTACACTCGCCCTGCCGACTTTATTGCCGTGATAAAATGGGCAGGAACAGATGTGTTAGGTTCGGAAGGACTTTATAGATTGTAAAACGTCTGTGTTAGCTAAATAATATGGCTAAACTGGCTGGCTGACTAAATCTTTTAAGTCGCAATTCAACTTGACTTAACGACTATCGTGTTAGTGGGGTACTGGACCCCTGGACCAACAGCATATCGACGCTCAAGTTTTTGGGAGGTTTTTATGGCAGTTTTTGGCAGTGCTATAGTGCTGCAACGTCTAAGTATGTATGTTCAGAAAAATGTATTTTATAGTTTTACTAAGTTAAGCGATAGACACAATGTGAACACCAGACATATTAACAACCTTGCCGTTTATCATTGTAGACTGAACAAAGTATATACCAATACTATTATGTATTAGATATATGCTGTACTACATAATATGTATACGTTTTTACAACAGGCTTCCAAGCGAAATAAAAAGCATGCCCCTAATTAGGTTTAAAAAGTGTATGAAAAGTAAATTGTGCTGCAGGGGCTCCGGGCTACTATACAGTTGACGATTATTTGATTGATAAGGAATCCTGGAAGTGATCTGCTTGCTCTACTGATAGAGTTTTAGTTTATAGTACTTACTGTAAATATGTAGTGCACAAAAAGAGTAGCCCGCCGAGTTTCTTGCCAGTTCTTCTCAAGCGGGCCGCGTTCCGAACTGGTGGTACTATTTGTATTGTATTCATTGACGTGTCGCAAGTGCCTATGTATTAGGATTATGCGAAATAAATGTTTTTGACTTTGAATTTCTAAGTCTGAAGGTACAAGACTTACTACTCTTAAGAATCAAGAGGATACCCTTGAACCCAAACTATACAAAATTTTAATCCAACAAACCTTAAAAGCATCCAGATCCCTCGCAAGATCTTCATCGGAGTACCCTTTCATGGCCTTCGTAGCTACTGGTCCCATGTAGTTGTTCACCACAGCGAACTCGAACAGTGAAAGGAACACGAAGACGGAGCAAGATGACATCCACACGTCGATAGCTTTGACGTAGGACACTGGGGGGAGACTCTGCTGGGATTGGGTGTTTTGGGTGGCTGTGGAGTAGAGGAATAGAATTTACTGCCGTAAAATGTAGTAATTCTTTTTTTAGTGGGGAAAATTCTACATGAATGCTATGCCGGATTCCTACCGACAAAAATAACCACACGTACCCCCCACCTAACAGCCTAGGACTCCCAACAAACCTACGGCTACTACTGCGGCCTTACCTAGAGAGGGGGGGGGGGGTGCTATCCCGCGTTTTTGGGGGGATTTTCGGATGTTAGCCGGCTTCTTAGAGGGGGCGTGCGTGAATCCATTACGACACGCTGTCGTCCAGGGTCAAATTACATATTTACCGAACAAATCTTGAATGAAAACACTAAAAGAATATTTCCTACATTATTTCTTTTTTGAACTTGACTAGTTTTACCTGTATGTAGCCATTATTTAAACCCCATATCACAACCTTATATTCGCTTAAGTCGGCCTAGATGCCGCTGTGTAAATAAAATCTTACGAATTTATTAGTCTCGGTAAAGGTACTTCCCTGCTACAATTTCATTATAATTTATCAGTTCTTCTTACTGAATAAAAAACCTATAATATTATTATGATTTATTAATTGGCATCATTAATAGTAATTTCCCGCAGAACGCTGATAACCTTTGATCAAGTGCGTGTATGAATAGATTTTTAATCAGCAATAACCTAGTCTAAAATACGGTTTACTAATGTTTGCCATAATTTAAAATGCCATAATTTCATATGCCATACTGGTATTTGCCATAATTTCATTAGATATAACACTTCAGTTGCCATAATCGTGAAATGACATAAAATGACTTTCAATAATTCCATTGGTCATAATCGATCAAGTGTCATAATAATTTAAATCCATAAATGTATTTGCCATAATTTTCGTTTTCAATAATGCCATTTTCCATAACTTTTATTCACCATAATATAAATAAAGATAATTTATACGACACTGATTTGTTATTAACAATTAAACCTAAAACTAAACCTCATATGGCGTCTCTAGCTAACTAAGCTTGACGGAGCCCCGCTTCGCGAGGCTGCTACTTCTGGGTGGTTTAAAAAAAACCACGAAGACTAAGGCGGGAGCTCCGCTTCGCTTCGCTCCCGCCTTAGTCTTCTAACCTAACCTATCCGAGTCGGATTGCACTGAGTCGGGGTGTTAACGATAATTAATTTCGACCATACATTATTATGCATTATTTTCATAATTATATCAAATTTTGATTATGTCAAGAGTCGATTATGAGATGTGTTACTTATGGAAACTACTTAATTATTATGAGAAATGTTGTTCTAGAAAGTCATTTTATGGCAAATAAAAGTTATGACTGTTGAGTTGTTAAGGCACACGTTATTAGTATAAATGATAATAGTGCATCCGTTATACTTTCGATTGTTGGCACTTGATGGAACTTGTTATAATACATTATGAAAATTCACTTGTACTATTCCACTTTTATTTTAATTTTTATATTAATAGTGCAAGTAAATAATATGATCGGGGATGATTATGGCAAACAATAATAGTGCAAATGAATTTATGGAAAACGAGAGAAGACCCTAAAATACATATGATCACGCCTTTTATCCCCGAAGGGGTATGCAGAGGCATATTATACACTTTTCACCTTTAAGGTTTTGTCCCACGTAATAGGTGGTGAGCCGTACTGCCGTATTGATATGGACCGGCGCAGGTTGTGACTGCCCGCTGTTGATTTTTTCAAGCCGGCCATAGAGGCTTTCAACTTGACTTAACGACTACCATTTTACTGGCAACCGGAACTAACGGCTTAACGTGCCTTCCGAAGCCCGGAATCCCTCAAATAAATGTCACAAAGTGGTCACATGTCACCCATCCAAGGACGGGCCGTAGTGAAAGTTGCTTACTGCAGTGATCGTTTACAGATCACTAAGTCCGCGGGGCCACGAGCGCTGTAATCTGAAAGTATAATGATGCGTCTGCCTATCGCATATGCATGTAAAGTTATGTAAAATCTTACCCAAAGTAAGTAGCGAAGTGACTCCAAGCGTGACCCTGGCAGGAATAGCCTCAGGCTTGATCCAGAATGATATCCACGACATGACTACGATGAGCGCTGATGGGATGTAAGTGTGGAATAGGTGGTAGCCCAGTCTCCGGCGGAGGTTGAACACCACGGCTAAGCAGGTGAAGTTTCCTGGAAATAGAGCTACATCTTAATATCATGTTTTATTTCTTCTGACTGAGTTTGTGATTCTCCCTAAACGGTAGGATTAGTTGGGATTTGTGTTTAAATCTGTAATGGGTTCCTGGATAGCTTTGAAAACACAATTGGAGCCGAAATAGACCAGACTAGAACAGTTTATGTATGTTTTTCAGTGGTCTACATCCTTAGATCAAGAATAACGTTTATTATTCTTGATCTAAGTCTACATCCCATAGCAAAAACTTTAGCTTAGTTTGAGCTAGACTGCATTGACCTATGTTATTTTTAAGCTATCGTGGTTTTTTACACTCATACCTACTTATAATAGAATTCGAGACTCCATGCGAAATACTTTTTACTTACATGCACCGACGTTTCGGACATGTTGCAGCGCACGTGGTCACGGTTGGACAAGGGCGTTGCAATATATACCAGGACACTCTACCAGGTAGCTGTTGTTTGTCTACCTCATATCGTCTTTGAATCGTTCTTTCGCAAAAATGTGGAATGTAATATCGGCCTGCATAACCGAGGGCCTGAGAGCGCGTTTATAAGTATGTATTAACCTGTGTCGAGAGCTCTAGGGTTTCCCTTCCGAGGGCATACTAGGTACTCCCGACCGAAGGCAGATGGTAGGGTTCCGTGTGGTTTTCGTCAGTAAGTCCACCGTAGCATCCATGAGAATTTTCACACCTAAAATATAAGGTAACAAACCTGTGGAGTATTCAATAGTGCAGTCAGATGTGTAGTTATTGGAGATGTCCAGCTGGGGGAGTTCGATGTCAGGGTTCACGACCAAGGGGTCCGTCAGATTCCAGATGAACACCAAGTCGTGCACTGTGTGGGACACTGGAAACATAATACATATACAGATATCATAATGAGTAATCTATAGTAATATTATAAAGAGGAAAGATTTGTTTTTTGTTTGTTTGTTTGTAACGAATAGGCTCCGGAACTACTGGACCGATTTGAAAAATTCTTTAACTGTTGGGAAGCTACACTCTTTGCGGTGAACGTAGGCTATATTTGATTCACATATACCCACGGGAACGGGAACTACGCGGGTGACACCGCGTGACGTTCGCTAGTAATAAATAATAATAAATCTTTGTGGACAATCTCACACAACATCATCTAGCCCAAATTAAGCTAATATAAGCTTGTGCTATGGGATCTAGACGACTGATATATACACTTATATATTTCTAAATACATACATGTTATACATCCAAACTCTGGAACAAACATTTGTGGATCACACAAATATTTAGACCAACCCAGAACCTCCAGCGCCGCAGGCGGTATCACTACCGACTACGCCACAGAGGCAGTCAAAAGAAAAAAAGAGTGTATCTATATCTATACATATCGAATTATTAGAGCCTGATGACGATGCGGTGGGGAGGGGGCGTCCTTACAGAAACAAGCTCAAGAGTTTCTCGCACGTCTCACGCCCCTCGATAATACCCAAACCAATCCCCAATGCATGGAATAGCACCCGATCCGAACCACAGACAGGGTGTTTACGTTGCGTCCGGAGCGTTCGAGCACGGTAAGATCCGATAGGGGCTTTCTTCCGCGCACACTTAGATTGTGGAATGAGCTCCCTGCCTCGGTTTTCCCAAATACCTACGGTATGGGGTTTTCAAAAGGGGTCTTAGAAGATTTTCACAGGGTCGGCAGCGCTAGTGTAGCACCTCTGGTGTTGCAAACGTCCATAGGTTACGGTGACAACCAGTACATCTGGTAGACCATATGCTTGTCTGTAACCTTAGTGGTATAAAAAAAACATGCATCTTATGCTATGACCCGAACCATGCAGCCTTATGCTTATGATCCCGTTTCTACCCTTTGGGTTCAGAAGTCAGAACCATAACAAATCTATCACATCCATATAGAAATTATTAAAAGACCAAAGGAGACGATAAACACTCTACTTACAACTCTCTATCATCATGGTACAGCTCTGAGTGTCATGAGGGTATGACTCGAACTTCATAGCGCACGACAACACCAGCGTCAACCTGAAAATGTACATTAAAAAAAAATAGTAGGGACTAGTAGGGAAGGAGGGATTACTCGTTTATAGAGGAAAGATTAGATTGTTGGTTTGTTTGCATCGAATAGGTTTCGAAACTACTGAACCGATTTGAAAAATTCTTTCACTGTTGGTAAGCTACAATATCCTCGGTGAACATTTTAGTCCCGTATTCCCACGATACCTACTTGATTAAAAATTATGTTTTTTCTTCACACATACCAATCAATTTGCATGCAAACTCTAAATTTAACATTCGAAAGATCAGTCTATCGATTAATAAATATTCGAAGAATCGCTCAGTCGAAGCAGCGTTTAGCGACAAAAAGTTGTTTCGCAATAAACTCTATTCGCACAATCGTTCAGTCGATATTTCAATAATCGAACATATGTCACTCGGACCCGTACCTACCTTTAAAAAAATACTCAAATGAATGAACGTGTAATATGAAACATTTTTTGTTTAAAATTAGTAAGTACCTAATTAAATAAATCAGTAACACTAGGTTCTGAGTCTTCCGCATTCAGTTCCTTCCTGCCAATCTTTTATAGATCGTTAATACTTCTGGTCCCTATGGACATTCTCGGGATACCTAACCCGGAAACTTCATAAGGATTTTCATTCCACTTGGTATGCTCACGAGCGCAACAACGAGAAAAGTGGGTCTATAGTAAGCATGTGCCTATTGCGAATAATTATTCCCATAGTAGTAAGTGGAAGTCTTCTTTTTTCCAACGTGAGGGAAAATCCTTTATGGATGCCATGCCGGTCTCCTACCGACTAAAATAACCTCACGTAACGCCTAATAGCCTATGATTGGGAGCCCGGGGTAAGCCCTCGGAAGGATGTCCCAGGACTCCCAACAAACCCACGGCCGCCACTGCGGCCTCGCCTAGGGGGTGGTTCGGGTGCTATCCTGCGTCTTTTTGGGGTTTCGGGTGTGATCCCGCTTCTTATGAGGGGCTTGCGTGAATCTCTCACGTCACCGGTAAGCGGAAGCCTTTGGGTAACTTAAGTAACGTATGAAAACTGACAGAACTCACTTTGACATATAAAGCAACGTCTTATCATGGTACAGCCAAAGATAATGATTAGGTATGCTCATTTCATGAAATGTCACTTTCTTAGCGTTCTTGAAGAAGCAGTCTGGTCTCCAGATCTTGTTCAGCCAGTCTACGTCCAGGATCCTGTACTCTTCGTGCATGTTCTCTGGGAGACGAAGTCGAGGGTCTCGCCAAGATTGAGCTAAGAAGATATCTGCTACGTACGTCTGGAAAAAAGATGTTTAGAGCTGTTTATACAACCTTAATTCATCGATGATATACTGTATACGTATACGAGACTGTATACTGTATACGGGACTCTATTACTGAGACTTCACTGTCCGTCTGTCTGTCTGTTACGATCGAGGCTGTACCTCAGGAACCGTGCGTGATAGCTAGAAAGTTGAAATTTTCACAGATGATGTATTTCCTTTCTCGCTATAACAACAAGGTACCTACTAAAATAAAATAAGTACTAAAAAAATAAGGGGAGCTCCTTTAGAACAAACGGAGCCCTCCGTGCGCGAATCCGACTCGCACTTGGCCGGATATTTTAAATACCTATTGCCAAGGTATCTAGTCGGCAGCGATCGCTAGTTTTGCACTTCTAATGTTACAATGTCCCTAAGCTATGGTGTCGACTTTTAATCAGGCTTGTCTGCCACCTCAGTGGCCTTAAAAAATGGAAACATCATACCAGGAATCCTGACCCGGGATCGCAAGTGTGATATCTTCAGTAGTACCTAATCGGGAAAAAAATTAAGAGTAGGTTAGGCGGCAGTAAAACCGTTGAAAGAGCAACATTACCATACTCTCTTCATTGATGGAGTCCAAAGACAGAACAGTCACGTGGAAGTAGACTATTGTGGGTTGGCCCTGCAGCTTGGGAGCTCTGTTCTTGTCGTAGAACTTGGAGTTCTCTGGAAGTATGTCCAGTAATGACAGGCTGGACTCGGACTTTAGTTCTATTTCGTGGTGTGAGGAGTTTGTCCTGGAAAATAGTAAAGGCGAATACTGTATTTGGTGATGGTGTCCCATAAAGGGGGCTAGAAATGGGACAAAGCATATGAAAAAGTTTTACAGCACAATTTTTAAAAAAGGTTCACTAAGTTTGCTGTATTCTCCATTTAAATTTTTCGCATTAAGTAGGTATTTATTTTCAAAAATCTTTGTCTTTTTTCAAGACTATGCTCATTGTTTGTGACTGCATAAAAGGCAGTCTCTGTTCAAATGACTGTCACAGCTCAAATCGTTTGGCGAAGAAAGCCTTTAGATCACGAATCTTGATCTTGGACAATTAGTTAGGTGCCTACTTCCTCTTTTTTATTTACTTTGTACACTCACAAAATGTTGATCCTTTTAATATGTGTGGACCGCCTAAACACTTAGCTACCAAATTGAATCTTTGGCGGAAAACAGTATCGCTTAGTAGGAATATGAAAAAAAAAGCCTTTAGATTGATTCAATCACAGAATAACCTTATTTTTACCCCCTTATAACTTTGAAAATGTATAAGTACTTGACTCCTGATATTATACAGCTAGCAAACCCCTCGAAAGAAATTGGAACCCTGAAGAGCCCCAGTCTCCAACCTTCACCATTCTTGCATTTTGTTTGATTCCCCTTTCCTAAAGATGGGACAAGCCCCGGTAATTCAGGAACGTTTCAGCGAAATTTACAAATTTTCTATGTATTCCTCTAGCATCACCCATTCATCTGGGTAATGCCAGAGGATGAAATCATTTTCGACCACGTCTTCAGAATATTGACCAGGTTCTATTCCCGGTTATGTATGCGAGTTTAAAAAACAAATTTAATGTCATTATTGTTAAATTTAAAATCGAAGCCATGGTTACTAAGAACAGATGTCGCTATTATCTCTCATAGTTTCTGACTTCTCCCAACTGACCTATTTGGATTGATCAACCTGTATACTTTTAAATATCTATTCACGAAGCTATAATTTGGGGTTCATTTCCTAGAAAATTTAACAAAGCGTTTGCTTCTCAACTTTTACGTGTAAATAATATGATCTTTAAACGAATTCTGTACAGATGGGTCCCAAATTAAAGTTCGCGACTGTACTTAGTGGTATACTCACAGAAAACTAACAGCAGCTTGCACCCTACTCGCTTCACTCACACACATGGCTACAGCAGTTACTATTGAATACACAAACACATTCACTACTAACTCCATAGTCAATAGTCACTTAGCATTTTGATGAACACTGTCGGTAATGTTTGAGCCACATTTTGTGTAGAACAGTTATCTGAAAAGAAATTGAACTTATAGGTATATTGGAGTCATGAAATCAATGTATCTATTCCTAGAGGGGGTGACCCATGCACAACGAGCCAGGAAGCAAATCTACTGGTTTTTAAATCTGCATACAGTGCTCTCCATTGGCGGGTTAGATTTTTGGCTCGCGAGTTCGTAGGCGTAGCAGCAATTAAGCTTGCTAATGGATACCCCCTTATGAACAAGACGCCATTGAACAATCATGGTTGAACTACCTTTTGTAGAGGGGTGTGACAGATCACTTGTGATCTGAAATTCCAATTTATCTAACAGCTAGTGGTTGCAATTTAAAGCATTAAACCTACCACGGTTGGCATCATAGTTACTTGAAATGTTCCCTGTTACCCTTACTCCGGTTCACAATATCATTATTGGTTACATACGGCGCCTTAATAAATGATGTATCTCAGCCTAGGAAAATTGTAGCAATCTACCCAAAATTATTGCTCTTTTTTTTAACGTGAGGGAAAATCCTCATGGATGTTATGCCGGACTCCTACCGACTAAAAAACCTCACGTATTCAACAGCCTACGGTTGGAAGCCCCGGGTAAGCCCTCGGAAGGATATCTCAGGACTCCCAAAAATGATTGCCCTAACCTTCAAACGTCCCGAGTCTACTACATTTGCACTATAGGACTTAAAGGTTTTATAACCAAAGACCACGGACATAAAAGACCAGCCTTAATATGTCTGTGCCGGAGACTTGTGCAGTTATATAAAGTTTAAACTATTTTAACCCTTTACAAGAGTAAAAATAACCCTTTCATTCCACTTTCAGCTGACCTTCTTATATAAAATACACGCTATTTTATGATTATCGAAGTCTTACATGAATACTACAAATAATCCAGTTATAAGGTGTCGGCGCATAACGGCTTTACGTAGAAGGTTATTGATGACTAAGTTTTGACCATCCTCTCAGCAAACTGAACCCCACTTTTCGCCTCGGAATCAATCAATCAAATTGGCCTATGGCAAACCACTGCTGGACGTAGGCATCTCCCTGAATTACTCCACCATAGTAGTAAAAGTAGTACCTACCTAGACACCGATGACCTGATGGACGTCGCAGTGTATTGATGAAGACGCAGGACCGTGCGGGGCCTTCCGCATAAAGTCACTGCGACCTTGTTCAGGTCGTCGGTCCATCTATATAGGCCTCCCAAACCTACAGGTTCTAAGGGTGCTCTGAGGCTTCGGCTAAGCCTCCCTGATACCCTGATATCTATGAGCTCCCCTAAGATGTCAAAATGTTCTATATTCAGCATCCATCCATAGAGCTTTCACGATCAAATACCCTGCAGGTATATGTTGAAAACCTACCGATGTTTTTACATAGAAATCGGTGCTGAAGAAATGGGGAAAATAGGGGACTTTGTGGTGAAACTAAGTGGTTCTCTGGTTAGGTCACTGGATCTTAGACACTCATTTAGGAATTGGAAGGTTATCGAGACCATTCTCACCCACATTTCTATTACTGTGACTCTTTATGCAACAGGATCTTTACTAATCTAGGTACAGCAATGGCCAAGAACTCCCAAAAAGAAATTGTAAAAGGCTGATAATAATGCTATCAGATTCTTGATTCACATTTTCTTTCTTATTATCAGATCGTGTATTGACTTCAGGCGCGACGTCGACGTCTTGTTGAATTTTCATCAGAAACTTTAAAATAAGAGGGCTGCTCAAATTAGAGAAGCCTTTAATCGGCTTACTGTCGCCGGGAGCAAAGGATAGTCCTTTTGTGATCAAATTTATTTATTTTTTTTATTTAAAAACTATATGCACAAAATTTGTACAAAGGTGGACTTAATGCCACAGGCATTTTCTGCCAGTCAACCTTAGGGTGATGCAGAGATAAATAAGTGGAGGAAGGTGCTCTTAGTCGATGTTGACACATTTCGATGGTACAATAACCCATAAATAGAAATTATAGACTATATTCGAATACATATACATACATACATACTTATACGGTACGTAAACATATATATATATATATATAAATATACATATATATATACACAATGATACACATAAATATCATACACAATAATATATATAGGTACACATACAAATAGCATTATAGAATGTCGTTGAGTAGATAGTTTTCCTAATCTTTATAAAACTCATGTACTTTTTGTTTAAACGTAAATCGATTGGTGCATGTCCTGACCTCTGGCGGAAGCGCATTCCAGAGGAGAGTTGATTGCACTAAGAAGGAAGAATGATTCATAGTTGAAGTGTGAGTAGGACAGAGAAAAAGGCGATTCTTTGAAGAGCGCATATCATGATTAGAGCAGAGTAATTTGAACTGAGATGTCAAGTAAGAAGGAGCATTAGAGTAGTTCAATATTGAAAATAGCATAGTTACTAAACGCATATTACGACGCTGTCGTATAGGCAACCAACCCAACTCGGAACGATAAACCGAGACATGATCATACTTTCGAAGATTGTTAACGAATCGAATGCAATTGTTGAGAAGCCGATCGAGTTTATTGAGCAGATCTGCATTCAGGTCGAGATAGCACACATCACCATAGTCTATGATGGGAAATAAAAGAGTCTGAACAAGCATTGCCTTGATCTTTGGTGAAAGAAAGTTCTTAAGTCGATAAAATGCTCGCAAAGTTCCCGTAATTTTCTGGCAAACGTTGGTTACTTGAGCTCTCCAGTCAAATGTTTTGTCGAGGTGCAGACCTAAGTTCTTAACGCTACGGGAAACCGGAATAGTAATTGTATTATATACTATTGAAGGCAAAGCAACACCATCTAGTCTGCCCATCATTACATTGCTCCCAATTATGATGCCCTGACATTTGCCCGGATTAACGGTAAGCCCAAAGCGGTCACACCAATGACCCACAGCGTTCAGATCGGTGTTTATTTTTGTGATGGCTTCCTGAACATTTTCCGCCCTTGCCTGTCTGTACAACTGCAGGTCATCTGCATACAGATGATACGCACACTGAAGTTCTTTAGTTAAGAGGTTAATGAAAATGGAGAACAGAAGAGGAGAGAGTATACCGCCTTGAGGAACACCAGCGTCTAGATTGCGCCAAGTCGATGAATTCTCGTCAACGCGAACCGACTGCTGACGACCCCGAACATAAGATGAGAACCATTCCAATTCGTCAGATGAAATCTTCAGGTGGGCAAGGATAGCTAAAAGGATATCATGATTGACACAATTAAATGCGTTAGAAAAATCTACTAAAACTAGCACGGTCACTTCACCCTTCTCCATTCCCGCCTTAATGTCTCCCGTTACCTTTAAGAGAGCTGTTGTAGTACTGTGGCCTGTCCTAAAGCCAGATTGTAGTGGGCTAAGAATTTTGTTGAGACGCAAGTACTTGGTTAACTGACTGTGCACACAAGATTCCAGCACCTTCGACAGAAACGGGAGGATGGAGATTGGGCGAAAGTGACTAGGCAAAGAAGGACGGGAAATTTTTAGTAGAGGAAGAACATAGGCTTTACGCCATGTAGTAGGAAATTGGTGACTTTCAAGGGAAAAGTTAATGATATAGGAAATAGCAGGAAGGAGTTGGTCTAGAATGGTTGTGATCATACGACGACTAATGTTGTCGCAACCTACAGCTTTGGAAGTCATGGACATTATAACCTTTTTGACCTCAACTGACGTAACTGGAGAAAATTTAAAAAGCTCATGAGTGGGACTGGCAAGGCCGGCCACAAAGCTATCCGTTTGACGCTTGGTTAGGTCATCAATTTGAAAAGAGGTGGAAAAATGACGATTAATGACATCCAACTCAAGCGTCTTTGGCAACTCCATCTGCCTTACCTTGCCAATACCCAATGACCTCAGAAACTTCCATACATCAGCAGGTGATGAGGAAGATATGTTAGCATGGATATGTCGGCGTTTAGCGTTGCGTATCATCTGGTTACATCGATTCCTAGCTGTTTTGTAAGTATCCCAGTCCACTTCTCTACGGTCTTTCTTAAAAATTCGAAACGCTTTATCTCTACGTGTCATAGCCTTGGGAACCTCAGCCGTTATCCAAGGAGCTGGGGGACGTTTTAACTTCACCTTCCTAACTGGGGCGTGAATATCATAAAGGTTACAAACTATTTGATTGAAAACATGAACCTTCTCATCAACAGTATTCGCCTCAAGTAGTGGATCCCAGTCAATTGCCGATGCATCTTCACTTAATTTAGTAACGTCCATTCGACCAAAGCAACGCCTGTGCAGTATTTTGGGTTTAAATTTAGGAGGCTTAAGGATATATGAAAGGAAAATTAAATCATGATGAGAAAAAGCTGGAGCAAGATGCTGACTATGAGAGGAAACTAGAGAAAGCGAAGAAGTTAAAATCAAATCTAGCCAAGTGTCAGGTACATCTTTATTATGATGTGTTGCCTGGAGTGGCAGCACATGAAGACTGGCAGATTCAACTATATGCATTAACTTAATAGCTCGCTTTGAGCTGCTCTCTAGAAGATTTGTATTAAAATCACCCATGATGATGTGATGCTCATAATCAGACCCCAAGGATTATAAGACCGATTCAATATCAGTGAAATAATTGACAGTAGGGGTCAAATCTGCTACGAGCAAATCCGAAAGAGGACCCAGGTTACCGACATAGCAGCAAAAGGCCTCGTAAGGAGCGAACATGTTCTCGAGTGGCGTTCATGTACCGGAAAAAGCAGTATGGGTAGGTCTTCAAGGCGGAAAGTGGACAGATGACCTTAAAAAGGTCGTTAGAGTCTGCTGCTGAATGCGGGTGGCACAAGACCGAATGTTGTGGCGATCTATGGGGGAGGCCATGTCCAGTCCAGCTGAAGGCGTCTATAGGTCGTATTTACGTACCTAGTGGTAGTAAGAATGTTTGTAGTAAGAGCAGTAGATAGAAAGGGAGAGAGCTACACTAGACATACCTAATTAGCTTCTAAGATAATATAAAACGTATCTACTAATGTGTTACGTGAACAAACGTATGGCTTCAGTCTAATGATGTAAACAATTTATACAGTGCTCTTATGTATTTTATTAGAACTTTGATTTTAATTCGAGAGATGGGTAGTTTGCTCAACGTACCTGCTTATGAAAGAGACGCAAGTTATGCTGTTATCATCATCATCTTAGCGTTAATCCGGTTGCGTCCGAAGCACCAGAACCCATTCTTCTTAGGTACAAGTGTTATTAACGAAATACAGTTTGGTAAATTATGCTCAAACTAAATCAATGTTGTGATGTGATAGTAATCATAGCTCTACCCACATTTAGTGGGTCCGTCACGAAAATGGTAAAACTCAGAGATTGATGAATCATCCATTCAACTTTTTCTGTCATCTTATTAGGAGATAGTCTTCCTTATAAGATAGAACCATACAGTAGCTAAATGCTCTAAGGCTAGTACTTACATATTGATAAGTCATCGCTTTTCAAATCACTACATATTAGGTAACCTATTATTAATTTTATATATTAAGTAAACCATGTTAAATACCCTTTAATCTACACACAAAACTAAACTTTAATACTGACATAACACTTTCATTATAAAACTTTAAATTTACATTCAACAATTTGTAAATATTCGACATTGCACTTCATTGTAACCGTAACTCGCAACACGGCTGACTTCAGCAGTATCGGACATTTTACTGAAAGTGTGAAAAATATAAGGAGCTGCTTTTTTCATAGGAGGGAGCGTGAGCGGAATAATGAAATAAAGCGAACCCTTTTTGAACACGCGTTTGATTTGCCTCATAGAGTTAACAAGATGTGTGTGAGTGAGCCGTACTGACAGAAATTGAGATAAATGAGAGAATGAGAAAAGGTATCAAATGCTCTACTAAGGATAGTTGTCAATCGACAAAAGGACACACTTATTTGGACTCTGGGTAGGCAATACAATCGGCAGTGTCTCTTCTTGATTGTCGGCGGCCATTACTGGGGAAGCACATACACCTTTTTTATCTCATGGACACTTACCGACTAAAACCACCCGGTGCTCTACCACTGCCTAAAAACCTAGGAAGTCCCAGGTAAGCCCTCGGAAGGAGTCCTGGGACATCCTTCCGAGGGCTTACCCGGGGCTCCCAACCATAGGCTGTTGGGCGTTACGTGAGGTTTTCTAGTCGGTAGGAGTCCGGCATAACATCCATGAGGATTTTCCCTCACGTTAAACAAAAAAAAAAGCCCTCGGAAGGATCAATATTTCAATGGCAGCTCGGGGCCTTGCACGCAGGGATTTAACATACATACATAATTATCACGCCTTTATCCCCGAAGGGGTAGGTAGAGACATAGTATGCACCCACATTTCACCTCATAGTTTAATGCAGGTACTACGTAATAGACTTTATATCTATGGTAATAGGTGGTGAGCATATTACCGTGTTGAAGTCACCCATAAGGCCTTTAACTTGGCTTAACGATTGTCATTTTACAGACATACCGGGTTTCATATCGAGTCTTACTTCTCTACGCAATGGTTCATTTGACGCAAGTGTTCCCTTAGTCGCCTTTTACGGCCATCGGGATCAATTGCGGTGGCGACATTTTGTACTCTTTCCCGTCGCCACACTGGGCTTTAACACAAAACATTACAGGTAGCCGTAGTCGATGATTTGAATGATAAATCATTTGAATCGTCGACGAGGAGATATTTACTAGAATAATCGCTACTTCTATGTTACCAAGTCCTCACCCTATGCCCGAGACTTAACAGGATTACCCTCCGCGCGGGTAAAGCGACGGGACCTTGTGCTATTTATCGTACTTAATTTAACGTAGGTACATACTCCCTACATTTATTGATCAAAAATGTTCGTCTATTAGAAGTTCTATAGTGATTCGAGTTAGTAAACCTTACAATTAATTCATACATTATGGTCACGCCTTTTATCCCCGCAAGGGTATGCAGAAGCATATTTTATGTCCACGTTTCACCTTTTAGATTTTGCCCCACGTAATAGGTGGTGAGTCGTATTGCAATGTTGATATGGACAGGCGCAGGTTGTGACTGATGTTGAATTTTTTTAAGGCCATCAGTTTGGCTTCACGTGGCTTCCGCTGTAAGGAAACGCCGGCAAATATATTTCACCAAGTGGTCACCTATCCAAGAACCGGACCATGGTAAATGCCCTTCGGCCACATTCGAAACCAGTTGCGTAATAAGAATAATATTTCGTCTTCCGAAACTGGTGTCGAAAAAAAAATTATTTTGGTTTTAAATGTGGCAGAGGCCGGTAAATGTTGCTAACTGAAGTGATCGTTTACAGAACACTGGAGTCCGCGGCGCCACGAGCGCTTCCAATTCAATTCCCAGTAGTGCAGGTTTCCCTTACAATACAATTCCCAGTAGCGCAGGTTGAAGGAACTTGGCGTACCTACCTATTCAAAACTGCTTTAGGTCTATGGGGCAGCGTAGAACAATAGTCTTTTGCTGCACGTTTGCTCGCTCTGGATGCTCGCCATAATGTCTTAATTGTAAACTAAACGAACGAACAAAATGGCTCGGACTTGCCCCGCGCGGCAGCATGGCGCTGTTACCAAGGTGGCAGCGCTCGATCGAGGATTATTTCCTCGCGCGGCAATTGCCTCGCGAGGCTGCTCGCTCTGTGTGGACGCGCATACGATCATACGAGGCATAGGGTTATGGTTGCTAATGACAAAGACATTGGGGTGGCGACATTTTGCACTCATTCGTGCCAATTTACGTAGGATCTGATCATTGCAGTAACACCAAGTCTTGTCATGATATTTAATTTCGTTTCATTATAACTTTATAACCCAAGAGTTGTTTCTCATAGATACAAAAATATACTTAGTGGTGCGAGCTACGTCCTATGATAGGTATAATTTTCGTGTAGAGTGCTGACGAACACTGTGTGTGGTTGTTTGCTTGCTCAGCTTGAGCATGTGTTGTTCGGAATGCATCCATAAACGTATCGTCATATGCCTCAGGATGAGGCATGTGTGAGGAAACATTCGCGACGTATGCCTCGCAATGTCCGTACACGCCTTTAACCCTTAAATGCATGATTTTTCCTTTTTAAATACCGTGAATTGAAACAGGTAGAAAATTAAACATATATTAAGGGAAAAATAAACAAAAAAATTCTTTTATTTATTTATTTATATATTTATAAAAATTAATTACTGATGTAGATCTACATCAGTATGCATTACGGTTACTTTTAATAATGTAAACTAAGTACTATTCTATTAAACGATTGTCTTCGAATTAGGCTTACTGCACTGTGTGAAAATCTTTGAAACAGTTATTTCGCTGATTTAGACACAACGGTACATTACATTTGGTACATGACCATTGTGTGGTGCCCTTTTTTTTAACGTGAGGGAAAATCCTTTCGGGTGCTATCCCGCGTCTATGGGGGGTTTTCGGGTGTGATCCCGCTTCTAAGAGGGGGCGTGCGTGAATCCCTCACGTCACGCTGCCGTCATGGGCCTGCTACTGTAAGGACGGTGAGCAGCCCACCACTGTCCTCAGGCCCCCAGTCATGGAGATCGATAGTCTTCAGCGAAGACACCTCGGCGGCACCCAGGCCGCCGACTGTGGGACTTGGGTGGGAGAGTTCTCTCCCGTTCCCGCCCCGCCTTTTTTTTTTAACGTGAGGCTCTTTCACGAGCATGACCTGCTCGCAGAAAGAGGCGGCGCAGTCCCACTTACTCCCGCTGGAGACCATGGCTCGCACCATGGTTTCGAGCTAGAGAGTGTCCACGTCTAGACCCACCACAAGGACCTGGCGCTGTTGCGCCCACGCTATGCACTCCACCAGCGTGTGTGGAGCGCTGTGTCTTCGCTGCGGTCCTCGCAGTGCTGACACTCAGCCGTGGTTTCCCGGTGTCTTTGCCACAGATGCCTACCGAAGCTACCGTGCTCGGTAAGTATCTGTGACAACCGGTAGGAGAGAGCACCGTGTCTCCTCTGCAGCCTCTAGTCCATGACCGGTCTGACGGCCGCGATTGTGGCGAATCTCCCCTTTAGTTGCTCAAGTCGCACCTTCCATGTCTCCCTGGTTTCCTGGTGGAGCAGGGACTAAAGCCTTTCACCCCGCTCTAGCGCCTCCTTGCGCCGTGTGAATAGTGACGCAAGGGCTCCCGCTTCCAGGTCCCATGGAGGAGTCCCGGCTAGAAGACATGTCGCCTCACCTGAGGTCGTGCGGTATCCCCTAATCACCCTGACGGCCATCGCCTTTTGCGGGCACAGTAATCTAGCCACATTGCTGGCCGTCAGGGTCTCCGCCCATACTGCGTGGCCGCCAGAAGTTGTTCTATGTCTCTATCTGCCACTTTATGGGACATTCTGGAAAAATAATTATAAAATTCGTATGAATAAATTACGTATCTATAACAAATAAGTCAAAAATAAAAATAAAATATTATACCTACAGTAAAACTATTTCTTGCCGATTTTGCATACTGATGTATTTCTACATCACATTTATAACGCTGATATTTACAAAAAAACTGTTAATGAATTAAAAAAAAACAATGTTATGTGTTCTGCTTACCTTTATCCTCTCGTAAATTATTTTTAGCACGTAATTATGCTATTTGGTATCCACTAAAATAAAATCACAAATTTGCCGCCAAAGCGGGTAGTTGTTAGTGGTGCGTCAAGCTGCCAAATTATGACATTTAAACAATTGAACTACCATATCATGAAAGCTTGCCTTCAAAAACCTAGATCTAGATATTTTAGCACCTAATAAAAGTAAAAAGTACTGTGTTAGAGTTACCGTTTACAAATTATGTAAGGAAAAACACACTGATGTATATATGCATCATTATGCATTTAAGGGTTAAGTTCATGGAACAGCGACACCTAGTGAAAAGTACTTGTAAATCTTTGATAAAATGAGTTATATTGAACAGGAATGCTACACAGGATTAAAAATACACTGTATGTAAGATGTATAACTTATATTTATTTTAATTCACAAATTGATATTATGTAACTATTTTACAACATTAATATTTTAAAAAAATGTTTTTAACATAATTTCCGAAGTATTTACAATTCGACGCCAAAGCGAACTATTTGATAATATTTGTAAAAATGCGGGTATTAGTGTAATACTTATTTAAGACTCGACACAAATTTTGTTAAAACTACCTACATAACCATCCATGAATAATAAAAACAATAGATAAAAATATAACTTCATGAAAAGTTAGCACTTATATTTCATACTAGCTGATGCCCGCAGCTTCGCCCGCGTAAAATTTGTTCCCGTTCCCGCTTCCCGTGGGAACTTATTCCCGAGATAAAAAGTGGCCTATGTGTTATTCCAAACCATAATCTATCCCTGTATCAAATTTCAATCAAATCAGCCTACCTATCTTACTTAATTCTCAATTTGTAAGAAAACCCGGCCAAGTGCGAGACGAACTCGCGCACCGACGTTACTGTACCAAAAAACGGCACAAAAAATCACGTTTGTTGTATGGGAGCCACCCATACATATATTTTCTTGTTAAAGCGGCAACAGAAATATACCATCTGTGAAATTTTTAACTCAGGCTTTGGTTGGGTTTCTAGTATTAATTTTATGGCTATTTGCTGGCTGCAAATAAATCTTTTAGCAGAGGCTCAATAAGGCTTATTGCCCAGCAACTTCACCTGTCTCGTTGTTATAAAATTGTTTTAAATAGTTCACTTTATTAAACACTAGCGGACGTCACGCGGTTTCACTCGCGTAGTTCCCGTTCCCGTGGGAAAACGGGAATAAAATATAGCCTATGTTCACCGCAAAGAGTGTAGCTTTCCAACAGTGAAAGAATTTTTCAAATCGGTCCAGTAGTTCCGGAGCCTATTCGTTACAAACAAACAAAAAAAAAACAAATCTTTCCTCTTTATAGGGTAAACCACCCAATCGTTGGCACTCCTCCAATTATTGGCACTTTAGGTAATTTTGCCCATTTCTAACAGAAAAAGAATGCTATTTTACTTTTTAATGCATACCTACAACTACATAATGGGCAACACTGAACTGAAATAAACTAGGTTTCCCTTAGTTTTCGAAATATACTCTTAACTAAAGTGCCAATAATTCATTCTAAAAGTGCCAATAATTGGGTGGTTTACCCTAATATTAGTATAGACTTGTCACCGGCGGCTCATGAGATACAGCCTCGTGAAAGTAGGAATAGGAGTCCAGTAATAGGGTCCCGTTTTTACATTGTTTTCTGCCAAGCCACATGACCATTTGGTCTTTTGGCTTTATAAAAAGCACTGTACATCAGTACATCATTTTATATGATTAAACTAGTACATTTCATTGTAGTTGACTGTACAATAACAATTAACACACAACAGCCATTACGCGTTTCTCGATTAATACATTTTTAAATGCAATGAAATTTTATATGTCTTTGTGTTTCCCCCTTCACTTGTATGAAAACTGGCAGAATATTTTTGTATGCGGTGGTTCGCAAAGGCTAGTCCCGTGTTATATGGTCTAAGCATACAACCTCATGACAATAGTAATAGGAGTTCGTAATAGGGTCCCATTTTTACCCCTTGGGTACGGAACCCTAAAAAATCCGAAAGACAACATTTTTTTATACTACTGGCGTAGCAGACAAGTTTACGGCCCACCTAATGGTGGGTTTCAGGATCGCGCGCTTGTTCGATCCGCTTGGAATCATCAGTCCAGTGGTCGTATACATAAAGTTGCTTATAACGAGACAGTCCCGGATGCATTTTAAAGACATTTGCAACAGCGGGTGCAGGTTGTGACAACCCAAAGTTGAAATTTTTCAAGTCACCCATAAGGTCTTAACAACATGATACTGACAACTTAACGTGCCTTCCGAAGCACGGAAACGTTTGAAAATAAATGTCACAAACTGGTCACCCATCCAAGACCACAGTAAATGTTGCTTACTACAGTAATCGTTTACAGAACATGCGCTTCAAAATATTTCGATGTCTATCGGAATTTTACGATGAATGTTCAAGATATTTACATAGAAAAATTGTCTAACCAATTTTCTAGGTTAGACCAATCCAAATCTCAGGGTTCCGTAGCCACCTGTGCAAGTTGGTTACCCTTTTTACCGGTCCCGTAGATTTTCTGACACAAATTCAAAAATCTCCAACCAGCCAATTGCTCTGGAGTTTCTCTAACCATATTCCGATATTGAGTTCGAATTTCAGACATTTTCTTGGAGCAAGCAATAGCACTTTTGCTCAAAATACCCGACACTTCCATCCACAAATAGCTTCTAACGAATTTTGGATTTTTGAATTTCTCCAAATTGCTCAGATACCATTCTAAAAGTTGCTCAGTTTCGGAATCTGTCCATATAACTTCGATATCTTCACTAGTTTCTACGACAGGTTTTGGTTGTGTTTCTAGTATTAATTTTATAGCTATTTCTTTAGCGAAAATCTCTTTTAGCAGAGGCTCAAAAAGGCTTATTTGCCCCGCAACTTCGCCTGTCTCGTTGTTATAAAATTGTTTTAAATAGTTCACTTTATTAAACACTTTTGTGACCGGCTCATTTACAGATTTAGCCAGTTCAGTCCAAAGATGTTTCTTTTCATATCTTGGGTTTATAAAATCTTCTATATTCTTCAAGTAGTATTGCAAAGCTTCTTGAACTTTCTCATCCGGTAGAACAACATCTTTATATATTCCGTTATCTTTTAAAGATTTATTTTGATCTATTTTGACGAATTTTGGCTTCAGTTTCATTACTTTTTCAACTAACGTGTAGTAAGGTATCTTTTGCACATTGGCATCATCTTGCTTTGCTTGAATGTGATTTGCCTTCAGTTTTGCAAGCATTTTTTTACAAGCTTGTGCTGTTTTCGCAGGCAGTCTCAATGCTATTTCCGTCCACATATCTTTAGCTTTGATTTCCATGCCTTTATGAGTTCTGACATAGTTCAGATAATGGATTAGAAGTAACTTTTTGGTTCGTTTGGTCCATTTTGTGGATGTTGCTTTGATTGGTGCTGTAACATTTGCTAGTTCTGTGTCATTGGCTAGTTCTGTAACATTGGTTAGTTCTGTAACATTAGCTAGTTCTGTAACATTGGCTAGTTCTGTAATATTGTCCGGCTCTGTAACATTGAACGTATCGGTGGTCAACAATTGCTGGTGTGTAATATCAGATTGATCTTGAATGATTATTTGAGCGTCTTCGATATCTTCTCCTTCTGGAATGACTATTATACATTGGTAGTCTTCTTCTGAAATTGGATAATGTGAAATGTTAGTCAAGTGCTGTTAGTACAATATTGCAATAAAATGAAATACTAGGTACCTAAAATAATGGTTCGTAAAATCTACACTTGTATGTTTCTCGTTTGGTACGTTTAGGCAATTTGCAGAATGCTCAATTAGTTATAGCGGCAACAGAAATACACCATCTGTGTGACTTTCAACTCTCTAGCTATTAAGGTTCAGATGGACAACGAAGTCTCAGTAATAAAGTCCCGTTTTTACCCTTCAGATACGGAACCCTAAAAATGCGCGAATATAGGCGTGCACACATTTATTTGCGAGCGTTTTAGTGCTTGGTAAAGCACATGTGACGACCGCCACATACCGAGGAGCAATAGAAGTCCTGCATCACGATATGAAAGTTCTCGCAATGAAGAATATATAAATCCTGCATCGCGATTTCAGAGTTCTCGCGGCGATGATTAACGGTTGGGCTTCAACCCACCCGGTGCGACCACCTTGCCTGGTTGGAGGATCCTCCCTTTGTGTGATGGAGAAACATCTCATATCCTTCCTTCACAAGCACTAAGCCATTGGACCTAGTTGTCAATAACATGCAATTTTTTAAGCCAAGTTGAAGGCCTTATGACCGGGTTTAAAAATGTCAATAGTTGGTTGTCACGACAGCGAGTGTATAATGCCTCTGGTGTTGCAAACGTTCATAGGATACGGTATCCAACCACTAGGTTAATCTTAAGCTTATCTGCGACCTTACTCTTATACTAATATTATAAAGATGAAAGATTTGATTGTTAGCATCGAATAGGCTCTGAAACTTGTGAACCAATTTGAAAAATTCTTTCACTGTTGGAAAGGTACACTATTCCCGATGAACATAGGCTATGTTTTATTACCGTATTCCCACGGGAACGGGAACTACGCAGGTGAAACCGCGTGACGTACGTTAGTAGTACATAAAAAAAGAAGTTTACCTTCTTGGTCCATTTTCTCACTAGTCTCCACCTCCCATTCAACAGTCTCCAATTCCATAGCTTCCTGTACCACTTCTGGTTCCCTCGCACTAAAAATCTGATCGAACATACCAAAATATTTCCACGATATCTTCACATCGGGATTCCTAGTTCTCATCGTCTTCAATTTCCTATAAGATCTCCTTAGCTCTAGAAACTTTTCCTTACAAGACATTTCACCTTTACCTATATCTGAGGCTAAATCACCCCATTTACTGCTATCTTCAATTGAATTATTGATATCATCAAAATTGTGAGAAAAATAGTTGATGAGTTGTTTAATTTCTTTTGCGGACCAATCATCGCTGTCATCGGAATCCATTTTACCTTGCTTCAGTTTATTTTTGATCGCTCTATATCCAAATACTTTTTTACACAGAGCGTAATAAGGCCAGATTATTGGCATCTCGGGCTTGATAATTTCTCTTTGTACATAAGCAGTGTATACTTGTTTAAGATTTCTGAATCTATGAGCACACTGTGTAGCAGTAAAACCAATTTGTTTACCAAGTACCTCCCATAAGGAATGTTTGTTGCGATTTGTGGTTGAAAATTTATCTTTATGCTTTTGGTAGTATTCAAGTATCTTGAACGCTTTGGAGTCTCCAGATCTACGCTTGGTCCGTTTTGTGAAACCTCTTTCATCAACTACTACTTCGTCCTCCGAATAATCTTCTGCTATTTCATCACTTTTTATTTTGACTTTTTTTACTGGAATGAAAATGATAGTATTTTAGTTACAGTTATTTCACAGATACATGGAGGATTCCGTACCAAATAAACGGCAAAAAATAATGTTGTATGGTAGTCCCCTTCAGTAATTTTCTGATTTTAGTACTTTTTGGCATAGCGGCAACAGAAATACATCATCTGTGAATTTCAGCTCTCTAGCAATCAAGGCTTCTGAGATACAGTCTTGTGACAAACAGACGGCCTGTTTTTACGTGTGGAAATCCTACATGGATGCTATGGCGGACTCCTACCGACTATAACCATATAATGCCTTTCAACTGTCTACGGTCAGGAGTCCCAGATAAGCCCTCGGAAGGATGTCCTAGGTAAGCCCTTGGAAGGATGTCCCAGGTAAGCCCTTGGAAGGATGTCCCTGGGCAGACACTCAGCCTATGTTTCAGAAACAGGGTCCAGAACCATAAAAACATCAACACTTGTCCAGTATTATGGCCAGTGCATGATTAGAAGAATTTGGTAAGTAGGTAGTTGTAAAGGTGCCCCAGTTGTCAAAGAGTCTAAACTAAGTTGCTTCACCACAAGCTGATGTATCTGGCTCATCTTAGAAAATAAAAGCCGTACGATATCAAATTGGTGGTAGCAAGCATCCCTACCCTATCTCTATATTAATAAAATGGCCCGGGTGACTCATTTACCTGTCAAGGCCCAGACGAAACTTAGAAACTTGAAAGTTTTGGGGGGTGTATAATTTAATTTCCACAAATAAAGGGCCTTTGAAAATTAGACTCTCCTTCATAGTCCTGGTTCTTTAGAAGAGTCAGCCAACTTTAGGGCTGCAGTGTCCAGTCAATAGTCATAATTATGAACTGTGATATTCATGGCTTTCCATCAGGCGTATAACATCAGTTTAGCAAGCTTTTAAATAAAATAGTATAAAAGGTGTTACCTCCAATTTTCTCGCTATCCGGGACTGAAGGTTTCAGATTATCATATACTGACAGCAAATTCGTATCCATCCCATAATCAAATATTCTATCGAACAGCTCTATATATCTCCAATCGATTTCCATGTCGGGATTGTCCTTTTTATCATCTAAAAGTGTTTTATAAAGAGTTTTTAGGTCCTCCCATTGGCCCACACAGCTTTGTAGTTCTCTGTTTAATTTTCTTACAACGGCTGCCCAGCATACGTAGTGACAAATTTTATCTTTATACATTTCTACATTGTCGTAAATAAATTGTACCAACTCGTCCAAAGCCTCTTGTTTCCATAATTCTAATTCTTCAGGTTGGTTTTTTAATTTAATCATTTGTGATTGGATCTCCTTTGATATTACATTATCGTATAGTATTGATATAGGTTTACGATTTGGTATGTGATATTCTCCCTCTATATATTTGTCAAGATGCTCATTTCTCATTTCTTGGTACTTCTGTTTACAAGCTTCTGCAGTTTTATCAAGAAGTCTACCAATTTCATTCCAAAGGAAATTATTTGGGATCGTCTTATCTTCAAATTCTTCAAAGCAGTCATAGCAGTATTTTACTAGAACGGTCATTTCAGTATTGTCCCAGGCTCTTTCGGGAGGTTCTGATAACATGTCAAAATCGTCATGGATCTTAGGTTCCTGATTTGTGTATTTACGGTTAAACCCATCATCTCCTTCAAATATTTTATCGAATAATTCCATGTAAGGCCAGTTGATACCATCTGGGCCACTGGTCCGCCTCTTCTCAAGCAATCGTGAATAGTGCTGCTTGTAGTTCAAGAACCTCTTTTGCCAATATTCACCATCATCTTCACCCAATTCCATCGCAATAGTTTCCCATAATTCTCTTCTCCGATACTCTTGTTGGAATGTTTTCTTGTATTTCAAATACAAATTCAACATCAACTCAACTTTTTCATCTGGTGATGTTCGACTATTGCCTTTTTTAAATACCATCATATTTTCATTGGGGACTTTTGCGTCTGACGTGCTAGTTGCAGCAGCTTCTATCTCGTACACTTCATTACCGTTGTAAGACTCATCATGAAATGCTGACTGGCACAATTCAAGATAAGGCCATTTTATTACTGCACCTTTTTGTACATAGCCATTAACTTCAAAATATTTTATTCGTAAACTGTTCAGTTGGGCCTCGCAAGCGTTGGGATGTTTTCCTATTAGCATCGTCTTACATGCCACAGTCCATAAGTGTTTCTTTTTTGTTGTGCCTGTTATGAAAGATTGCTTGTTATCAGTATAGAAAATAAGAAGTCTTCTGATGTCATCATCACTCCAGTCATCGTTTTGTGTGCTGGATTGAGCAGCATCATTGATCTCGGCAAGGTCTTCAACATTTGGTAAGACATATGAGTTATTCTGTTGCATTTCTAGAGCTTGATCTTCAAGATTTTGCACTGTGGTAATGACTCCTTCTTCGTTGCCGCCATTTTCTGTAATGCATCAATACAATGTAAATATACTATGACGATTATATTTAATATACTATACTATATAACAATATGTTATTACGATTATATTTAATATACATACTATAATATGACCAGTGTCTGGTCCTGTCCAGATATATGGACATAGTTTGGTGTCCTTTGTCAACCCTCTCCATACTTACTAGTCAACCAAGGAAAGTTGACGATTCAAATTAACTAAATTTACGGAAATGGATACATGAGCTGCGTTTGCATCCTTGTGGATGGTACTCAGGCTATTCCAGTACCTGAGCTATGATGTAGGCAGTAAGGACCATTCCACACATTGGTCTAGTACGCTTGGTCGAGTAGTACATATCTCAATCACTTACCGTCAACATAAAACAGCAGAATTTCTCCATTCGACTGCACCTCTGTCTTCACAACTATTGTTGTATTCATCTTGTCTAAGCTCCTTCACTGCAATTTATAATGAATTTGACAGATTTAAAGTTTATGTGAGAATCTGTTAGGAAACTGTGAGATCAGCACTATTTTTAATAAATTATTGTCGGTTTTAAACAGCCAGTGGATCTAAGGTGGATCTATTGAATCGAAATAAGTACATAATTTCACACAAAGTCATGAAATAATTTTGTTGAATTATTTTATGACTGTACGAAATTATGTGTTTCGACGGATAATCACTAAGAACTGTTAAAAATTTGTAAAACCATAGTTCCATGTAAGTTTCAATTGTTTAATTTATTAAAATAATAACACCATGACTTACACACATCAATTTTTTATACTCAAATTCTATGAAGTAGAGCTTAAATTGATAAATTCCTATCAACATTATAAAATCTCAAGTCTCACCTGAAAATTGAATCGTATTTATTTATTTTGATATAATTTGACATTGGCGGCCAAAACATTGATCAAAAATCAAAATAGTTACTGAATGAGAAGCGCAGCAATGCGGTAAAACAAAGCTACATTGGCAGCCATGATGAGATCTGGAATTTCTGAAAATGAAATTCTGAACACCTGTCAAAACTGTCAGTGTCACACTCAGGTTGACATAGTCCGTTGTCACTGTCACTAATCAAATTTTCATCTACTTCTTCTTGGACTTTCTCGGCTTAGAGTATGCCAAAGTCAAGTAATTAAATCAAAAATACGAATCCATGACCATATACTACGTAGAGGCGTATGTATACTAATCTATTTATGTTTGTCCAAGATTAGACTAGATGTAGACTCTCTAGCCTAGAAGTACATACATAAATCTAGGCACGTCTTTATCCCCGAAGAGTTAGGCAGAGGCACAGTATGCGCCCACATTTCACTTTATAGTTATATATCCCACATAATAGGTGGTGAGCCTATTGCCGTATCGAAATGGACAACCGCAGGTCTTGACTACCCGCAGTTGAAATTTTTCACGCGGCCGATAAGGTCTTCAACTTGGCTTAATGATTGTCATTTTAATGTTTCCACCAGGTTTCATTTCGAATTTTCCTTCTCTCATACATACATACATAACTACGGCCGTTATCCCCAAAGGGGTAGACAGAGGTGTCTTATTTTCACACATTTCTATTTTTTAGTATTTGTCCCACATAATAGGTCACCAGCTATTTATGTGGGAGCAGCACAGAGCAACGCGCGCCCTTATACAGTTCGCGCTGTTATAGAACAACGCGAACTGTCCCCATAGGGGGAGAAGACGTATTGAAATAGACTGGGGCAAGTTGTGACTGCCTGCTGCTGAAATTTTTAAGGCCTTCAACTTAGCTTTACGACTGACATTTTACTAACGTGCCTTCCGAAGCACAGAAACTTGGTCACGTGGTGGCTCTCTTTAAATGAAAAATGAGAAATCGCTCGTTACGTAAACAGTGTTTAGCACTGCCGCGTATTCACTTTTGGATTTAGTATTTGATTTCATGACCTCACTTTCTTGTTCAGTAAGCGTCACCTGCCTTTTGAACTATAAATACGATACCTCTGGGCTCAAAGGTCGTAAAGGACAAAATGGGACTTTTCAGGAGAAGCAAAAAACAAAAGAAAAAAAATATTTTGTACTGTAACTTTTTTGTTTCTTGAGCTATTTTAATAAAACCAAGGAAGAAAGTGCTTAGAATTTATAGTATTTTCTAAAGCAGATTAACAAAAATACCCTAGTGCTGTATTTACCGAGATAGATTTCCTTTACGACCATTAATTTGAAAATAAAAGTCCTTTACACCCGTCAAATTTCCATCCTAAGATTTCACCGAAGGGTGTAAATCTACTTCACTGCGCAATTCTGAAGAAAATAAGGTAATAATCGACTAGTGTAATAATTTTTAGGTCATAAGGATCACTTGCTAACTCATTTTTAAGGGCTACATTATTAAATAAACTTATATTTTTTAATGTTAAGCTCGTCAAATTGACGTCGCCACCACTCTGATGGTAAGCCGCGGTGCATCTAACGATTGGGGGCCAGTCTCACAGTCTGTAAGACTTTCGACATTGGTTCCTCAAGTTGTCGGCCCTGTGATGTGCCTCTTCACGCTCCTCTTGAAGAACCCGGGATTGTAAGATGAGGGAAAAACGTATGCGGGCAGGTCGTTCCATGTTCTTATAGTTCGACAGATGAACGATCTTTTGAAATGCTTGGTTCAGGCGAAAATTCTCTCCACTGTGTATGAGTGGCATCTCTGCCCCGGCACGCGTTGTTCGGGTTTGGAAAGGAGATGGTAGGATTAGGTTGAATCGAGCTCTTCAGAACATTCACCGTAATACATTCGGTAGAAGGCAGCCAAGGACGCTATGGTTCTTCGTTGCGCTAACGGTTTGAGGCCTTCCGTCACCTCAGGACAACCAATTATTCGGATAGCACGTCGCTGCATAGCTTTGACGCTAGTAGGTGTCTTGCGGAGTCATCCCAAATGTGAGAACAGAATTCGACGCAGGGGCGAATCTTCGTCTTGTACAGTAAACATCTCTGATGTGACGTGAAATAGTCTCAGCTTATTCAGGAATTCTAGTTTCCACGAGGCCAGCCCAATACATCTCTCTACGTAGGTTTTGTGGTTAAGCTTTCTTTTAGTGGAACCGTAATGTTCCGAAGACAGGGTAGGAATAGGAATGGGGACTTCTTAGCTGTAAACTGTGTGTTTTTCTGGCATTGAACTCGACCAGGTTGTCCGAACCCCATTGGGTAATGCGACGCAGGTCCCGGTGAAGATCCGCCACGAGTTGTCGTCTCTTTCCTTCCACGTCGCCTCGCCCCTCCGCTGGACGGCCAGAATAGCTCCCATGCAGAGTACTATCATCCGCATAACAATGAATGCACCCAAGGGACAGCATGTCATTGATATGCAGAAGAAAGAGAGTTGGGGAAAATACCGATCCCTGTGATACTCCGGCATATACCTGCAAAAAGCAGGAAGCCTGACCATCACAGAGGATCCGTGTACGTCGCCCGTGCAGGAAGCTGGCCAACCATCGGCACAACTGAGGCGATAGACCATCTGCCGGCAGCTTGGAAAGATGCGACCCATGTCATACCCTATCAAAGGCTTTAGCCATGTCTAGGCCAATAGCCAGAGATTCACCGTGCTTCTCCATAGCCTCACCCCAGGTGTGTGTAATGTACGCTAAGTGGTCACCCGTTGATCGTTTCAGCCTAAAGCCATATTGACAATCGCTAATTAACGAGTGATCCTCCAGATAGCGCATGAGCTGTTTGTTGATAATTAGCTCGAACACTTTGCAGATTACGTTGGTTACGGCTATGGTGCGATAGTTGGCCGGATCCAACCGATCCCCTTTCTTGGGGATCGGCTGAACATTCGCCTCCTACCAAGCCTTCGACTCTTCTCCCGACGAATAGGAAAGACGATACAGGCGTGTTAGCGTTGGACATAATTCAGCTGCACACTTCTTCAGCACCAATGCCGGAATACAATATCCGGCATCGTGGTACCACAGTCGGCGATAGTGGGAGGTTGCTTGCCACAGTCATCGACCCGGGAATTAGCCGCAAAGAGATTGGCCAGCATTTCTGATTTCTTTTGGGCCTTGTGAGCCAGTCATCCGTCAAGATAGCGCAGCGGCGCGGCGGCAGCAAGGGCTTGCAAAAGTTGGCCTGCACGGCTTTGGTCAGTTGCCAGTATTCACGTCTGCCCGTCGGATGTTACGTGAGCTCCTGACCAAGCCGCGTGATGCGCTGGGCGTCCACTCTCTTGAAGGCTCTCTTACTGGTCCTAGTGGCTCTGTTGTACGCTGCTTTGAGGCGGGCCACTTTCTGGTCGCGCACAGACCGAGCCCTGATCCAGGCACGGTAAGCCACCTGTTTTTGTTGAACAGCTACGGCGCACTCACGCCCGAACAAGGGACGGGCTTTGCGGATGCTGGCGACATCAATGTATGGAATGTAATCTCAATGATGAAGCCCTCCCTGCAAAGCAGCGCTGACTCCACGGGACGGCCGACTGACTCAGGAGGACTCAGGGCAAAATAAACGGATTTCAGGTCGTCCGTTGGCGCTGAAGAACTAAGAAATTTCATTATATTTGCGGGTTTTTCGCACTCCGTTTGACAAAACGATGATGTGTTTTTTAACAAGTTTTCGTCAATAATTACGCCAAGGTATTTAATGTTGTCTGTTGTAACGTTGTGGAACAACGGGTGCAGATATTGATTAATATTAGAGTATTAAAATTGAAACTTAATGAAAATAAATGAAAGCGCCATCTACCGACAACTAGTCTTATCTACACAGCTCTGACATTACCAATTGACGTCAGACGTAGGGACCCGATTTGCCGCCAGAGGCGCTGTACAAACATATAAATACGACCGCGCGCGAATTTCAAAGCACCATTATTCGTGAAATTAAAATATAGTCGTCGCGAAGGCGTACGAGTGTCAGTGAATAAATTTAATAGAAATAAAGAATAAGTTATAGGGAGCGAAATCCTCCCTAAGTAAACAGTGGTTTAGCTGCAAGCATCAAATACCCCATAATTGGGTGAGTTAAATTATTTATAATGTATTCTAGATTTTAAAACAGTGAAAATTAACGGCTGTTGGTCAACCCTGTTGTAGGAGGGTAGTTCACAGGGGTGTGAAAAAAATGTCTATGTAAAATTAGAATATCAGCAAACATTGTAAGACCCCCGACTCATGAAATGATTAACAGGAGTCGGCTGTCTTTGGGGAAAATGCGGGAAAAAGGGTTCCAGCTAACCCGTCATATGGAACATTCCAGGGTCCACCCACGGGATCCAGAGATCTACCCAACGGGTTGTCAAGATCGACCCTACGGGTTCCAAGCAGGAACGTCCACCTGCGGGTTCCAGAGGTTCACCCTACGGGCTACGGAAATAATTTACTCTCCGGGTTGAGAACACCGTGCCAGCCGAAGTCGTGGACGGCACGGCTACGTCGCTGACGGCGTCACATCAAGAAGACCAACCCAAGATAAGTCGAACCCTGAGGGACCTTCGGAAATCGTTAAAAAACCTTGCTACCCGATCACGAACCACGACCCCGAGTTAATTTTACAATAAACCAGCATTTTAAATTTCAATATCACTTTTTTATTCATCTCTTCAATTTCCTGGAAACCATAGCGTTTCACTGTCATTTGGATGAATTCACATTTGCAACCATTAATTTCTTTGCAGTAGTGTAATTTGATACCAAAAGATGTGTAATGGGCCGATCTAGCTGTTTTATGAAAACATACATATTTAGTTTTACTGGCATTCAGTGTCACTAAATTATAACGCAACCATGTTGACACTTGCCCCAGGCCCAACTCGGCTTTCGTAAATTTTTCAGCCCAACTTGCACCATCAAATATAACAACAGTGTCATCGGCATAGCATATCATATTATCCATATACATTATAAAAAGCGTTGGGTCAAGCACGCTACCCTGTGGGTCTCCAAAGTCGATTGTATCTAGCTCACTTTTAAAGTTACCCACTTTAACACACTGCTACAAGTAGCAGTATGGATGTAAAGGTCATTAGGACAAGTCCTGATGTCCTTTACATTCATATTTTTGAGGTGACTTATAGGGAGTATAGGACCATTTAAATTTTTTATGTGTTTTACCCCCAAAATTTTCTTTATATTTTCCTTTACTACCAAAATAATTTCACTCTAGTAGGTAAGTGTTATTTACTTCCATATTTTCACGGTAAACTTGGCTTAAAGTCTCAGATTATGTGGGTCGTAAAGGCATTTTTTTTGCGAATTTCGTAAAACGGAATATACAGATCGATAGGGAATTAAAAATTGAGTAAAACTGTATCAAAAACTCATTTTCGCCCAAATGTCCTTTACGACCTTTGAGCCCAGAGGTCGATATACGTATGTAATACATCGTCGTTGCGCCTGACAAGTTCCATATGTGCATTTTTTTGAATTTTCGATTTTTGCATATTTATAATCTCCGTCTAAATCTACACATGCTAGTAAAATCCGTTGTGTAATATCTAGCTTAGAACCAATTTTGCAATATTCCGTATGTGTTTTAAGCTTTGGAAAAAAACGTTATGTGCACACACGCACATATGGAATATGCGATCTTGCCAATATCGCCCGGAAAACATGATAAATATGTAACATTATGGCGACAAACATGGTCTAAGGTGACGTTAACCATCATTTTAATTAGTATTAAAAAGAAAAGTGTGTCGAAATTCGTAAGTAATGTGCTTTTTATTTATTTATTATTATTATTTGATAAGTTTTGTTGCGAATAGAGTCCTACCCACAATATAGGGGCCACTTTGCGGTCTCACCTGCGAGTGGTGCTCCTGCTGATCAACGGATGAGGTCATGACGAAGGACAAACAAAATAAAGCACTACGCACTACTTAGCCGTCTGATCAACGTCGTACAGTAACCCCTACAAATAAGAAAGCTTATAAAAATAAACGGCCCCCAGTTCCCTGCACTTCCGCTGTTTCGGCCGCGGTAGCGGTCGCAACAATGGCGGGAGGGAAGTGCAAAGAATTTACGGGCTAAGACAGGCTACTGATCCTGGCTCCATTATAAGACGCACTTTAGGTACACTCCATAGCTGAACGAGCATCTTATCAAACTCGAGGTAGAACTGAGTCGCAAAGACATACTAGGCTTGTGCTAGGTCCGAAAAAAGGATATCTTCACTTACACACTTCAATTAAGGAACACTAGAACGCGCTAACCCTCACACCCTTAGACCATATAACACGGGACTAGCCTTTGCGAACCACCGCATACAAAAATATTCTGCCAGTTTTCATACAAATGAAGGGGGAAACACAAAGACATATTAAATTTCATTGCAATTAAAAATGTATTAATCGACAAACGCGTAATGGCTGTTGTGTGTTAATTGTTATTGTACAGTCAACTACAATGTAATGTACTAGTTTAATCATATAAAATGATGTACTGATGTACAGGCTTTTCATAAAGCCAAAAGATCAAATGGTCATGTGCAATGGCAGAAAACAATGCTTAAGTAAGGCGCATCCTGTGGTTAGATGATCTAAGCTCACACCAGATGAAATGCTCTATTTTTATCCCCCGACGGAAACCCGGAAGGGGTGTTATAAGTTTGACGTGTGTGTGTGTGTGTGTGTGTGTGTGTGTGTGTGTGTGTGTGTGTGTGTGTGTGTCTGTGTAAGTCTGTCTGTGGCATCGTAGCTCCCAAACGGATGAACCGATTTTGATTCTGTTTCTTTTGATTGAAAGATGGGTTAGGGGAGAGTGTTTTTAGCTATGTTTTATAAAAATCGGTTAAGCCATTTCAAAGCTATGAGGGGTGAAAGTGGTGATGAAAAATTTAATGTGTTCAAATATACCCGTGTTGGGTATCAAATGAAATGTCATATTTTATACATCACGATACCGCAACTTTTATGAAAATCGGTTAAGCCATTAGAAAGATATGAGGAGTGGAATGTATTGCTAATTCTGTAACCATACTCCGCGCAATTCGCATTAGCTCTGAATAATTGTTGATAGACTATTCGTCATTGTTGACATTAAAAACCCCTATATAAAGCAAAAAATAAAAAAATAAATTAAAAATTTAAAAAACCCCCGACTCACAAAAAAAGAACAATAAAAATCCTGTAAAAAGTAAAAAAATAACTATTACATTATGACCTATCTACCCTAAGTATTGAACCTGTATTATTATTATAGGTAGCAATATTATTTACCAATTCATGTTTTTAGCTAACAGTTTGTCTCGTCGGGGACCGCTCACCTAATCATAACCTAACCGTACGTCTGTCTCTGTTTAGGTATAGAGCGGTCCCCCCAACGAGACAAACTGTTAGTTAAAAATATGAATAGGTAAATAATATAGCTACCTATAATAATAATACAGGTTCATACTTAGGGTAGATTGGTCATATTATAATTTTTTTTAGCAAAGTGATGGAAGGACCTCCGACGGTGGTGTCGATTTTATGGTGAAAATTTACCTCATTAGCAGTGGTCTGGAAGTCAGCAGTGTATTGGCTCGGGTAGCATATCTTATACTGGAACTCACAGACAGAAACTTCTTAAATGTGATACAGGTGTTTGCCACTACCTCGAGAAGCACGAAAGAGGCAATCGAGGCTGTATACGAAGACATAGCTAAGATATTACAAGGCGCTGCCATCTACAATGTTAATGGGGATTGTCAACGCCCAACTGTAGGGTATAAGATCGCGGCAAAACTGTGATGGCTGGGGCACATACCTACTTGTTGATTTTCCCTCCAATCTCTGGGTTACTTCTTGGTTAATTCTTTCTTTTTATATGAGGCCCCATAGAAAGTAGATTTGGTGAAGCCCCGACAAAGTCACAATTAATGAGAAAGTCTTTATCATAACGGACAAAAGTGATGACTTTGTGATTGTCAGGTGGATTAAGGCCGGTTGTGATCACTGACATGTCCCAGTATTAAGACGATTTATAAAGAGCCCAGGTTATAAAGCCTGTTTTTGGACCTACTACGCTCCACATAGAATTGGGATCCCAAAAATTTCAATTGAAACTTCGAAATCGTTTCGATTTGCTAGCAACCACTCACAACGATAAAACACAGTGGTATAACGTTACAACTAGTGCTCGAAGATGTTTGTCCAGCAATGGCAAAAAAGGCGTTCAAAGCTCAATACTCTCGAAGTTATGAAGATTAGACGGGAAATGAGACCTACGCCTGCGTATTTGTCAGAACGCTTTGACCTTAACGTCAAAATTCTAAAGCTGCTAAGACATGACCTCAGACGTAATAACTCCAGTGTTTTTGAAGCTAACCTAACCCAACAGTTCAACAGCAGCAAACAGCCGCAGGTAGCAAAATTGTACCCTTGGTAATGGACTGCTTTTACAGAGACCTATAATTATCACGGATTAATTAGCCTACGTAGCCTAGTAATGATGACCACAGGGCTCCATTAACGCACCAATGTACTAGATATCGATCAGAACGAAGTCACTGAGGCTCTCGAGCAACTGAAAAATAATAAATCCCCTGGAGAGGACGGAATTAATAAACAACATCTTAAGAGCCTACCAGACGTCAAATTGTTAAAAGAAGATAGAAGATATACATTTTAGCGTGCAAGAAAGAGAAAGATGCGATCGGTTTTTGTGCGCTTTTAACGAAATAAATTAATTTTAAAAAACCTATAACCAATATGAAAAAAAATGCTCTAGTGCAAATAAAGATTTTACTATTGTCTTTCTTATAAATATTTAATATTATAAAAACAACTTATAACATACGAGATCTAGCTTAAAGTTTAACGAAATCGAGGTATTTTCAACCCAAAAATCTATCGAGGATTTTATCAGTAATCGTGTTTCGGGCCTTGAGCGTTTTTAGTTCATGAACTGAAGTTGTCTGTGTTTAAATTTTAATTCAGCAGACCTCGCGAGTCCTGAGATCTAGATCAAAGTAATAGTCCATTTGGCGCCATATGGACTCTTAAATTTGGTGGGTCTCTGGTCCTTAAAGTGTACCTATTAAATTTCATTCTACGGCTGGAACAGACAGCTAAAGCGGGGAGAGGGAGTGTGGTGACTATGATCATTAAAAAAAGGTGACAAGACCGGCCCCATGTCACTTCTGCGCGAGCCATATTTACAAGTTGTTCTCGAGAATATTATAGTGTCACAAATTGCCTCACCATTAAGAAACGACGTAGCAGGGACTAATCCTAGTCAAAAGATTGAGACTCGTGGTTGCCCAGGAGTTTACTTACCTTGAAACCTGATTTGAAACGATGTTATTCGTCAGAATACCAGAGTTGTCGACATAGCTCTCAGAGCATGCGTTTTGATAGAAGGTACCCATCTATAGAAGAAACGATAGCCGAGCTTGATGAACGTAGGATAGGACGATCCCCTCCTGATGGCTCGACCACCTGAAAGGTCACAGAGAGTGACTGAATGCGGAAGACGTAGGACCGTATGTTCCGGCTTAATTTGGGCGAGGCCTATGTCCAGCATTGGACTGCCTGAATTTAATTACCTAATTAAGAATAGGCATAAAACTGAGCACGGTTTCTACGGACATAAGATCGCAAGTAATTATTCAAAAGTTTAAGCTCCATCTATTTTGTTCTGCACTCTGCATTGGACTCGTGTAAGTGGATTAAGGACTTTTTAGAGGAGTTTATAATGTGACTTTTAGGTATTTTAACATACTTTTAATTTAACTTTTACTATTAAGGACAGAAGTTTTGATTAATACTAATACATTACAAAAAAGTGCGACCAATAATTTTAAAAATGAAAGTAGTACACTGAATGTTTAATACCGAAATGTCACATAATAGACAAGTTTTTGAGAAAACAGTGTTAACATTATCCCTTATGTGCATGAATAATTTGCATGCACAGTGCCAAAACAGGTATGTGCAGATTTACAGAAAAAAATAATTAAATCTTCAAATATTTGCAACATTGCATTTTAAATGTATATCTTATGTATATAAAAAATGAATGTTCATAATACTGCATTTACAGATTTTTGATTACTTGCACACTTTTTGAAAAAACATGTTTTTTTAAATGTATATCTTATGTATATAAAAAATGAATGTTCATAATACTGCATTTACAGATTTTTGATTACTTGCACACTTTTTGAAAAAACATGTTTTTTTGAGTTTCCCAAAACCCTGTAAAAATCACATCTGGAACTTGTCAGGCGCAACGACGACATGTTGTGCTAATATAAATAAGTGAGTTCGGAGCGTAAAGGCACAGAAAACCACAGAGCAACGCGACACCTCCCAAAAAACAGATAAAATCTGTTTATTGTGGTCAAGGTGATCGCACACACACAATCACTGCAACGCAGTAACCACACTTCGAATTTTCATAGTACTATTTAGCGTTCCGTAGCCTAAGGATGAAAACGGGACCCTATTCATGAGACTTCGCCGTCCGTCTGTCTGTCTGACTGTCTGTCTGTCTGTCACGAACTGTATCTCATAAACGATAATAGCTAGAGGGCTGAAATTTTCACAGATGATGGATTTCTATTGTTGCTATAACAACAAATAATAATATTTTAGGGGGTTCCCAATAAACAAACGTGATACACGTAACTAAGCCGGTTTTACTTTACATGAAACTTTTTGTTGTAGGCAGGTATTAAAAATAGACAGCCCGAGTTCGTATTTATTGAATTAATAGTTTTAACTTTCAGTTTTGTTAGATTAACTCATTATTTTAAATTGTCACAGATTTGCAAATGCAATTTCAGGGATATAAAATAAAACAGTTTTTTGAAAGTTTGTAAACATAAATTTATTTTAACGGACATTCGATAAAATAAAATAAGTCAGTCAATAACATAAATACTTTTATAAAATAATCTTTTGTTCAAAGAAATAATGATTAAAAAATTTGAGGAAATTTAAATATTTTCAGAATACTATTTGCTTGAGTTTTAATTCATCACCTGCAGGTTTTGTCAACGCCTCAGTTAAGGACCCATATTCATTATACGAATTTATTTTTATGTTTTTAAGCACACGCAACTTCCATACAATGCTACTTTAGTATAAGACTTAGGCTTTTGAGTTTACAAGTTACTGTAGGTACCAAAACGTAGAAAGGCGAGCAAAGTTTTAAAAAATATATACAATACGCGTAAAGGACCCCAAACTCTAATTGGTGCTTTCTTTTTTGTCTTTTTCTTTTCTCATTTTATTTACTTTGTAAGTCTAAATCATTTACAGAACCTAACCTGCTTCTAGTTTACCTTTCTGTAAATGTAGGTACCTATTGAAATTTAATATGCAATAAGTACCTATGGTACTAAATATTATAATATACGATTTAGTACCATAATTATTTACAATTTAATTTAAAACCTTCTTGTCTATAACAAATTGTTAGGTACAGTCGTGAACAATATTAAGTTGCCAATGAATTAAAACTCAACCTGTATTCTTTACTTTGGCACTTTTAATGCATACCTATATTTGTATAATTTATGATATATTATAATACTGATTACGTTACTTATAGATAATTGGTAAAAACAAAATTGTTTTAGTGCTTTTGGCCATTCTCGAGTTAAAATATTTGCCTAGTTATGCTTATTTTATTTTTAAATAGCTTTCTTTAATTATTACTGTTGCATGATCAGAAAATTTATACACTTAGGTAGGTATATTTATACAAATTCTAGTTCATTCTGATTGCAACGTGCGACGTGTGTGAGGTCGTAGCCAGGGGTTCATATTATGGGGGGACTTTAAAAATTCATGAAATAACCATAATAAGATTAATTTTATAAATGACAAAAGTGTTAATATCTAACATTTTGCGAGGGATTTGAACCTAGAAAGCCCTCGCCATGGCTACGTACGTGGCAGTCAGTCTGTCTGTTCATGGTGTAGCTCGGAAACCAATAAGTCGTAGAAGAAAGATGTGATTTAGCATGTGTATGATGATAAAAATAGGTCGTTTGATTTCTTGCGTGATGAGTATGTAAATACTGATTTTTACATTGATTGGTCGTCTACCAAGTTCTAATGATAGGATTTTTTAGAAAACGGTTTGCATTTCGTATGTAAGCATTTGAGAATTCTCATATACTTTCTCAGAGTACAATCACCAAGAACAGATTAAAAACTGTTAATTTATTTCGTTACAAAATTCACATGATTAATTTTAATGATTAATTTTCGTGGCCATGCCAGTAAAATAGGACATTTCTCATTTTTAGAACTTGTCTTTGGCATGTTGACAATACTAGAACTCGTAGATTTTACTTAAAGGTTTTTCATTAAATTTTATTCAGCGCTAAGTGAGTAAGAATGTTGATATAAAACCTACGGGAGAGACATAAATTGTTATTGTCGTATTTAATATTTCAAAAAGCTTTACATTTTTGTGGGTACCTATATATTTTAATCCCTACCACACCGAATATATTTCCTTCCTATATATAAAATTTCATACTATTTAAATCATCTATTTTAGTTAAGATTACATTGTCAAAAACTTTGAGACAGAATGTTAAAGAAATTAATTTAAAACAATACATCGTAAATATACCTAGGTACTAACTTTATTAAAATTAAGCAAACGCAGCATGATATGTCAAACACTCACACAATAAGTAAAGCCTTGATGACAAGGGACGAGTTTACAAGTCAGCGAGTTCATAAACAGTTTGTAAACTCACTCCGTCTCATTGAGCTCTTTTACAATCTGCTTTTGACCATCCCCATTGTAAATCACTCACTAGCTTTTAAACTCGCCAGCTAGCAGCACTGACGTATTATAATTAGATACACCATGCACAAACATCACGGTTTTTAAAAACGGCGGAACTTTTACTTAAGTTAATTACGCTACTATATTGGTCAAGAGTGTGAAGCGTCTAACTTCAATACCGTATTGGCGGGACCGAATCGTACAAATAAAAAAACTGTAGTAATTACGCATGAAATGATACATTTTTATATTTCACAGTTGCTCTGTAATTAGTAAATTGTCTGAAAATACACCAAAGTATGTTTTAGGTGACTTTTTTTTGCGAACAGAATGAAAAATACTGATATTAGTATTTTCCCAAAGCGTACAGACGCGTCACTGATTGGTGCGTAACTAAACAGTCTGTGGGCAATTACCTCCCATTTATCTTGCCATTGCGGTGTTTCGGTAACGTATCTATAGATTTTATATATCATTGGCTAGCAGCTTGTAAACTCGCACCGTGTCATCGTGACTTTGGTTGGCTGACATTTTTAAATACTTTGTAAAAATGACAAATTTGTCTTGAACAAAATTGAAATCTTTCACAAAATATTATGCATTCATAACTCACACAATCATTTGTACTCCTGCTTTTAAATATCTATACACAAACAGCAATTTATCTAATTGGTTAACATGCGTTTCGAAGCGAACACCGATTAAAATGAAGTCCGATTATGTAAAATATACAAAAATATTAATTTTGTACAGTCAGTGTCAGAAACATGTACAGCTCAAATATCAATAATTATCAAAATGCTTAAAATTATTGGTATAAATTACCTATGTACATATTTATGACACTAGCTGTACATGTAGAAACACCAATACACGACTAAGATATCACACAAATTCTTATTTTCTAAAATAAAATATAAACCATGATGTAATAAAAACATCAAAATGACCAGCATCTTCTTATCAAAACGGTCTACAAAACGCTACTTTGTTGATAGTTTGAACTAATAGATGGCACTATTACAAATATTTCATCCTAACATAAGTACATAAACTTTTCTAACAAAATTATATTTCAAATGTAACACATTTCGCTTAAAAATAAAATAAAATATATTTATAACAACATAATATAATACAGTTGTCATCGCCTTTCTAGGTCTTTCAAAGAATCAAACAATTATTTGATTTCCCTTATAAGATATTATAAGGAAGCTTTGTTAATAATTATCGCACACGTAATTATAATAATTCATATATGTATATAGCGTCCATTTGCCGTCTATTATGGCTAAAATTAAAAATTACCACTTCGTTTTTTTTATGCAATTATAAAGGCATAACTTGTACTCGATTATTATCCATGAAACAAGTACTGCATATTTTCAAAATAATATTTCACTGACATATAAATGATAAATAATTTAATTCCTTTTAATATATTTTTAAATATAAAGATACACGTACAAAAGAAAGCATTTGAACGATAATAGGGCTGACACTCATCACTCAATACGTTTTCTGTTAGTGCTCTTATAAGGATTTAAACATCAATATTATTGTGCTACATATATCTCGATCCGTTACGGTGTTAATAAAATAAGGAGAGTGGTTTTAGGAGGAAAAGACTGCTAGAATTAAATGCGTCTTAATTTGCCTTGGTGTCCAGGATCTTCTATTCCAAAGTTAGTATTTCTTAGCAGCCCATTTTATCAATTATATTGTTCCTCAAAGTATATTAAGAGCATTATAATGAGTTTTATTTAAGCTTCCTATAAACCCATTAAACCGTCAAGCTCATACAATCTAATTTACAAATATAAAAAATCTTCGGGTTGCGACACCCCTTAAAAACGTGTGCCTACTTGCTTTATTATTGGAATAGACCCATAGACCCTACCTTCGTGGTAATAATGCATTGAAATATAAAAATTTGTCCAGTTTCATATATTTATTACGAATCGTGAGTCATCTAATCGGAATCAAAGCCAACAAATAAAAATCGGTCCAGCCGTTCTTGATTTATCTGTTGTAGCCGTGTCATGTCACCTCTGTTGACGTCACAAACATATCCAATAGACGTATAAATGTCTATTCCAAGCACTAACAAGGTTTCGATCATACCTCACAAAGCTCCTAAGCGATACTTATTACCATACTTCACACTTATTCTTCGGATTCATTTTTGACCCAACCTTACATTCGAACTCTTCAGAGAATTCCCGGAGGTTTGTTAAAGGACCTATGACTCGGTACTTCGCGATCGTGTGGTCATCTTTTTCTATTTGCATTTTGGTTGATTCCTTTGTCATTGCTGAACACCAGACCTAAAAATTATTTCAATGTGAATAAAATTTGTACTAGTGTGACAACTCTGGTCTCTCTTGTCACTACAAATAAAACTTGTTTCAAAAAGTTAATATCTCGGTGCCACTGATTCTGGACCAAACAACATAAATGGACAGTTGAAAGGTTACTGACAAAACATCATTTTTGTCATGTTTAGAAAAGGCAAAAAGGCTTTTCAAAAGTAAAAGTTTACTTTTGAAATGCCTTTTGCCTTTAAGTTAATATCTCGGTGCCACTGATTCTGGACCAAACAACATAAATGGACAGTTGAAAGTTTACTGACAAAACATATCTAGAAAAGGCAAAAGGCATTTCAAAAGTAAACTTTTGTCTCCGCTTTCAAGTCAAACGATCGAAAATTGTCGCCCTGATGACGTTATTTGTAAAACCTTCGAAACTTTTTTCAGTTTATCTTCCACTTCTATACTTATTATTTGATGCTGACTGAACACTACCGATGTTTTTCACACTCACACTAGAATTCGGCACTTCGTGCAAAATGCTGCTAACATAACGACCTCACCGACTTTCCGGATGCCAGCCGCGACCACGGGCACTCCAACGAGTCCGAAACGTCGGTCGGTGCGCGTAAGTAAATAGTATTTCGATGTTTTTCACACTCACACTAGAATTCGGCACTTCGTGCAAAATGCTGCTAACATAACGACCTCACCGACTTTCCGGATGCCAGCCGCGACCACGGGCACTCCAACGAGTCCGAAACGTCGGTCGGTGCGCGTAAGTAAATAGTATTTCGCGTTAAGTCCCGAATTGTATAGCTATGAACAGACTGTACACATCAAGTTTTCTTACCTGAGCAAACGAAATAAAGAACAGTTGTCGATCAGTGTACTTAAGACCTGGCAGAGTAAAGTTCTGATTGGCAGTCTTTCTGTAGTCCAGGTACGCGTGGAACGACGCCTTTAGACCACCATTATCTGCTATGTTTTCGCCTGCAATTAGTGTTACTTAAAAAATCAAGATTTTTACATCATAAAAGAAGAACAAATGGCTTTAAGTCATTCCCAGTGTTTGAATGCCGAAATAGGAAGTGACCTAAAAAGCTGGCTAAATGTCATTCCGTTTTAAATGAATGGTTTGACTAGATCGTGCGGAGGAATGTGCCAACACAGTAGCTGCAAAGAAAAATATACAGGTCCTATACACTATACAGAATATCATAAAACTATAAGCATAAAAGATTTTAAAAGATTTAAAATTTAATCCTTGAATTTTCTCAGAAAATCTTTTATATATTTTTATGAAATTTTCTATAGCTAGATACAGAATAACGTCAATATAATAACCATAGCAAAATTCATAAAAATACACCTAACTATAAAATGTTTAATTTTATTGATAAAAAGAATAAAACAAGCGCTCTGTATCCTTTTCTCTGCAGCTGACTGTACATACTCACATGCACTGCAGTACTGAAACTAGTTTCGTAAAAAATACTATTTTCTTCTACAATATTTCGTAAAAACAATAGGTATCATGTTTACCTAGCGTTTGTTTCCCGTTGAGATGCTGTCCGTCCACACCGTACGCTGAATACTGGTTCTGTATACATTGGGCACGCTTCTTGAACGACGCTATCGTCTTGTTGTTCCACCACTGGTTCAAGTTGCCGAATCTGAAGAGGAATTTAAGAATATTTAGCTGACGCGCGTGGTCCCGTCTCTGTGTTCTAAAACGATCACTGCAGTATGCAACTTACACTATGGACGGTCCTTGGATGGGTGACTACGTGACTATGTTGTGACATTTATTTCACCAATTGTAATAAGGTGAAATGTAGACATATTATAATACGTCTCTGCCTACCAAGTTCCAGGTTACAATGTTTTGAAAATCATTCTTGTCTGTTAATTTTAGGCAAATCCCTTCATTAACTATGAGTCAGTAGGTATAGCATAGTCAGTAAGGCAATGTGTGGTTTTAGTCGGAGTAAAAATAGGTGATATAGGTATACGTAATAGGTGGTGAGCCTATTGTCGTGTTGAAATGGACAGGCGCAGGTGGTGACGTCCCGCTGTTGAAATATTTCAATGGATCGTTTTGCGAAAGTGTTCCCTTAGTCGCCTCTTACATATAATACACCCACGGGATGAACTGTGTGGTGGCGACATTTTGTACTCTTTACCGTTGCCACACGAGCCAGTAGTTCAGTAGCATGATGAATCTATATCTATACATATAATAAAATGATAGAAAAGTCAAAACTGTCCATTGGAAATATTAAAAAAAGAATACTCGCTGTGTGTTCAACATAAGATAACGAAGCCGAAAATAAAGTTAGATTTTTTTTTGTCTGTTTGTCTGTTTGCTTTGCTTTGTCCGGAAGGATCTCGAAAAGTACTCAATTGATTTGATTCAAATTTTGCACAAATATTAACTAGAGGTAGGGTCTTCAAATAGGCTATATACTATCACGCTACATATCCTAGGGGCTAAGCAGATAGCAATCAAATTGGCATTATAAAATAATTTTCACGCGTACGAAGTCGCGGGTAACAGCTAGTTATAAATAAAAAGTAAGGATAACGAATGGACTTATACATTACCAAGCTATTTTGCACATGTAAAAGAAAACCCTCGATACATTCTAATTCCATCGGGGTTAAACCCCCATCCTCACCTGTCATACTCCCGGCCCTGGTCATCAAACGCGTGCGTCAACTCATGCCCCATAACCACCCCCATGGCCCCATAGTTGACACACTTGGGGTTGTCTCCATCGTAGAAGGGCAGCTGTAGGATTCCCGCGGGAAACACGATCTGGTTCTTCGTGGGGGTGTAGTAGGCGTTTACTGTTGATGGGGTCATGCCTGTGAAAATGGTTGTTATTATAGTACGTCACGCAGTTTCTTTCCCCCGCGTTCTACCGTTTTTGTGGGAATACGGGAATAAAATATAGCCTATGTTCACCGCAAATAGTGTAGCTTCCCAACAGTGAAAGAATTTTTCAAATCGGTTCAGTAGTTTCGGAGCCTATTCGATGCAAACATACAATCAAATCTTTTCTCTTTATAATATTACTATAGATAGATAAAGGTTTATTATAGAGCTTTGCAGCAGGGAAATGCTGTCAAGCATTAAATTTTTTGACATTTTGACCTGACACCTCCATACCTCGTATAGCTTTTCTTTTATTAATTTTTAGGGTTCTGTACACAAAGCGTAAAACCGGACCCTATTCATGAGACTTCGCTGTCTGTCTGTCCGTCATCAGGTTGTATCTCAGGAACCGTGATAGCTAGAGAGCTGAAATTTTCACAGATGATGTATTTCTGTTGCCGCTATAACAACAAACACTATAATCAGAAAAAGAGGGGATTAAGTGAGGCTCCCATACAACACACGTAATTTTTTGCCGTTTTTGTTACGTAGCCGTCTGTGCGCCAGTCCGATTAGCACCTAGCCAGTTTTATTTAAATTTTTCCATTGTTTATCTTCGTGAGAACCTTCTCCTGGCAATCCTACTAATATTATAAATGTGAAAGTTTGTGAAGATGTTTGGATGTTTGTTACTTAATCACGCTCTAACGGCTCAACGGATTGGGCTTAAATTTGGTACAGGGATAGAGTATAGTCTGGAATAACACATAGGCTACTTTTTATCCCGGGAAAATGTTCCCACGGGAAACGGGAACGGGAACCAAATTTCACGCGGGCGAAGCCGCGCGCATCAGCTAGTAACAAATACAACAAAAAAAGAATAAACTTAATACCTTCAATCTAATCGTTCAACATGAGACGTTTATACACATGCAATATACTTAAGTATAGAAGGTAAAATACGCTGCGTAGGTCATGTAATTCAGCTTACCCCATTTGGTCTTATTGACGGGTTTCTCCAGTTTATTGAGGTCGTTCTTCAGAGTGAACACGTTGAAGGCTATGTTGTTTTCGAAGTACTTGTTTGGTTCCACTTCTAAAGCTTCATACTGCTTATCCAGCTCGTCTTTATGGAGAATGTAGTCGGGGAAGCCTGGTGAAAACAAGGAGATGCATTAAAATATTAAAGAAATAAATTCAATATTTACGAATATGAAATAGATTTTCTAACAATTTCAAGCCGCTTGAAGAGTATTAGGCTGCTTTACGACATTTAAAATGTCCTTACAGAAGCAGGTCCTATGGTGTGTATCTTCGCCTCTCATAGTAGTGTTATAGGACGGAACTCCCCCCTCCCTTTCCCCAAAAAAAGCGGAATAACACACAAACCCCCCCATGAAATGGAATGAAACCCAATCTCTAGAAAGAAGCGGCGATCCCTAGAAAGGAGCCCTTGAGATTATTCTTCCGTGGGCGTACCCGGGACTCCCGGCTGTACGTAGATGGAAGGGCACACGTAAGGTGGTTTTAGTCGGTAGGAGTCCGGCATAACATCCATGAGGATTTTAATACGTTATAAAAAATGAAAGCCGCTTACATGGCCTGTATCTTGGAACTAACGGCTTAGCTTAATTCGAAACTTGAAAAATCTCGTAAATACCGGCCTGAATTAAAATGAGTCTCATTTTAATCAATTCGGAAGTCAAATTATATTCAGATATTGAGTAAGCTAACGGCTAAACAATAAAAAATAGTGTACTTGGTCTTCCTTTAATTTAAGATACTATGTTGTTTTAAAGAAATTGTTCCACATGAAAGGCTCTTTCGGTTGGTATCATAAAATACAGAACGTTTATTTTAAAATTTGCCATCATCTTAAGGGTACTTTTCCTCCAAAAAAAGTCTTTAATTTCCACCCTGTAGATAAATTGTATTATTTGTTATTTGGGAGAGACCTATATCCAGCAGTGGACTGCTATAGGCTGATTTGATTGATATATATGTATATACTTTTCAGCAGCGAAACTCACCAATCATATCAGTGATAGCGTCAGCTTTTACTTCAGCGGCCTTCCTGGTCTCTGAGTCCATCCAGTCCAAGTTCTTCAGGTTCCGCTTGAACGCGTTACGAATGTTGTTGATCATGATCTCTCCTTGAGTCTTGGCTTCACCGTGGAAGACTTCGCGGACGAACATTGCGCCTACTGCAAAGCCTGAGGAGTTCAAGATGGTAATTTTTTAAACTGACCCAAGAAATGTGGTATAAATTATCACTAAGTAAGTAGGTTCTATTCCCAATTTTGGTTGGTTTCTGGTTCAGGATTTGAAATTTTTGTAATTCCCCGAAGAGTGCTAAAATATACCATTATAATTTCTATTCTAATATTTATAATTCTTTTTATGATTAACTTTTTAACAGCTTTAAGGGACTTTAAAGTCGAATTAAGTTTTTAGCTTAAAATCGATACTTTCAACTTTACCGAGACGTACTTACAAAAGTTACAGAGTTTTGTATTATGGCAGGAACCCTAAAAACAAACACTACATAAACAAACTTACCAATAGCATTATTAGTATCCGTGACGCAGTACCGCCAGGACTCCTCAGTGCCCTCGGAGCCGAAGAGTGCCTTCCTCAGGATCTTGGTCGCGTCTCGGAACGACTTGGACAGGTACGTCGACAGAGACCGGGAGACTTGCCACATCATGTAGCTGGTCAGGGTCCTGGAATTGTGCAAGAGGTGTTGCTCTATATTCTGGAATCGGGTAGCTTTGATGAGTAATTGGTTCATTGTTGGAAAGCCAAAGAAATACCAATATGAATGTTAGAGGAGTGAATGACAAGACTGGGTGAATTACTGATGTTTTTAAAGAAAAATTTAAATACGGAAGATATTTTATTTAGAATCCTTTTTTATTGGAACCAAATAAAAGAGAGAATTGAGAAGCGAAAAGTGCGTTACAACTTTACCTCTTATCTTCCTCAGTTTTGCTAAACTTTCTAATGACTCTGGTGAGATTCTTGAAGTACTCTGGAGCATATACTACTATTCTTTCTGTGTCCGGTATCTGAAACAAGAAATTAATGATTAAGAAAACAAAAAACCCGACTGCTAAGAGTGCTAAGTAAAAATACAACTGAATAGGTAAAAATGTTTTGTCGCCAAAAATCCGCCATTTTGGTTTTCTAGAAATTTTATGATAGGTACCTGGTGTCACTCACACATCCACTACGAATCAAATGACATCTCGCATGTCAAAATCCGTTAAGCCGTTCAGGCTGTAGGGCGGGCGTGACAATGAAATGGACATACATACATAGTCTCGAAAAACATTACCCTACTTTCTTCGGCAGTCGGGTCAACATTGAATACGAATTAGTATTGACGCTACGGACAGCAGAATGGTTAGTTACCAATCAATCAAACAAATCAATCTATCGCAGTATATCTAGTACTGGATGCAGGCATCTCCCAGTCAACTTGGAAGGATGATGGACTTACTGGACAGTAATTTAAATCAGGTAGGACGTTTTTATCACCTCAAAAGTCTCTGTGGCGCAGTCGGTAGTGATACCGCTGGAGGTCGTGGGTTCGATTCCCACCGGAGACAAATATTTGTGTGACCCATAAATGTTTGTCTCAAGAGTCTGGGTGTTTCCATGTATAATATGTATGTATTTGAAAGCCAACCCAAAGTCACAGTATATATATATGTTGCCAAAGTAAGCTAGGAATTGGTTCTTCCTAGCTTACTTTGGGATCAGATAGCGTTGTGTGAAATGTCCGTGAATATTTATTTATTTATTTATTTTTATTATTACACACAGGTGTTCGCACTTACCGTCTTATTAACCAACTTAAACGCATCATTGAAGAACATACTCCAATTTAAGAATGGCGCCTGTTTCTGCCACGTTTCTATCGTATAAGGGTTGTATAACCCTTCTTCATCCCTTCTATCTTCAGAGGGGGTAGTAATATTCGCTAGTTCCGTCTCGAACAGTATAACTCTGTTCATTTGCGCGCGCGCTTCTGTTTTGTTCGCTCCGAGTAAAACGCAAATGCGGGTCATATAGTCGAGGTAAGCGTCTAGGACCTTCTTGTGAGCAGTTCTGTTGAGGTAGTTGTCTCGTGTGGGTAAATTCAGGCCGCCTTGGTCCAGCTATAAAGTGAAAATTGTTATTGTAAGAAGTCGTATCGTCATAATCATTATTCAATAATCAAATGAAATGAATTGGTCAAGGTAACTTAATACAGAGACTGAATCCCTCAGAGTCCCGCTAACTCAGTGTACTGTAAACGATCACCGCCTTGAGCTGGTCCTGAAATGACTAAGTATCTAGCATTTTACGAGCGTTTCCGTGCTTCGGATGGCAAGCTACCGTTAAATGCTTTACGAGCAGCTTGAAAATATCAACTGCAGATAGCCATAATATGTGCTTGTCCATTTTATCACGGCAAGAGCACTTGCCTTTGCCTACTCCGTCAGATATAACATGACTATATGTGTAACATTTATATTGTATGTGTAGTATTGTCAAGTTTTCGGCTTGACAATCATCATTGAGCGTGTCAAAGCGCCTTATTCAATTCATTGTTTTTTTTGGCTTTGGCAACATCTCTCTGGTAAGGAGTCGATACCTAGTCGCTGGTTTTTTGCGTTGTCAGACAGGAACTACAATATAAAACGGGTTTTGAAGGAATTTTCTGGTGGAGTGCATAGTCAGGGTATAAATAGCCCTGCCATGAGGTCACAGGCTCTCTTCTAACATCTAGCCAATACGATTCACATCTTGGTTAACGATGAGCTCTGATGATTTAGCGCACCTCATGTGTTGCGAGGTTATAGTTTGACGCAGGCACTGTACAAACCTGAGGACTTGTTGAGGAATATAGCCTAGGTTCTACTTTCCTCACAAAGAATAAGTTTCTGTTTCAACCTACACCCGGGATACCGGGTTTTTTACTACGGGGAAAAGCGGCCCGTCCACGGTTGGCAGACCCACACATCCAAAGACACGTGGACTGCACGAGCGAGGGGTTTTGAGGGGAACCAGCCGCCTCCACGTGGCATTCTCGTGCTGTGCTGCTCTCAGCTTCACTCAAGGCCAGTAATTGTCACCCAATTATAAGCGTAGTTAGCTGCTTACCAGTTTTACCTACTCACGCGGCAGTGGTCTATTGAGTGTACCTGTGATATGTGTCTATCAGTGAATAAGCTCTCTGTGTGTCTCTGTGTATCTCTGTGTTATATAAATATATGTGTGTACACCCTACCTGACTGTTTTCGTCAGAGCCCTGGCCTACCCTTGCACGCACACTGGAATCTCTGTAGTAAGGCGCCCTGGGAAAGAGTTCTCTGCATAGCTACCTTGCGCTAGTTGGTGAGTAACACTGATCATCACTGTGTTACAAATTGGCTCCCAACGTAGTGGCAAATCTCTGGGTCTACTCTGCGGTAGCCTCAGTCTAGTGTGTGTGCATAGGTGGTTACCTCTGGCGAAACCATCCTGGTGTATCGTCCGAGACGCTCCAGGACGTTAATTGGTGGTGCTAACAGCTAAGCACAAAATTATCCCTTTCGTCTTCTTCCAGCTACCTACATCTTTGGCTGGAAAAGACACTAAATTCTAAATTCAAAAATTTAAAATAGCTGTGATTTTGGAAAAACTTTTTGATTTTATTTGGCATACCCACTTCTTTTTCTTATTGTGTTTTTTCTTTTATGTTTCTTTTTTTCCTTTTTTATGGTGCACACATATATTTATTATATTATTAGTGTAGATTAATATATAATATATATTATTCTATAGCTTCACCTTGTAAGGTAAACTTAGTGAATCTCTCTGTGTTAACTTAGTGAATGTCTTAGTGAACTCTGTAATTGTAAACTTTGTTGAAGGTGTGTAGATACCTTGAAATTTAATTATTAACCTGAACTGGGTTATCAGAAAATTTAGAAACTTTTCTCTCTTAGCCCTATACCCTTAATCTTTGTTAAATTCTAAAAGTCAATTTGAAATATAATTACCTAACTTAGTACACTTTGTTGTAACTCAATTTACATTTTTACTTTGTAATTGATCCCTATCTGTGCCATTTTATCTTTATAATTGTTGTAAGTAAATTTTTACATAATGGCACAGATGAAAAAATATATTAATTATTTAAGAAAGGATGAACTTGCTAACGAGCTGTCCCACATGGGTATTTCAGTGGAACCGGAAACGACAGTGTCTGGCCTTCGGAGTGAGCTAAGAACGGCACACCGACTCGTCCGTCGAGGTAGCATCAAAGCGAGTGCTCCGGTACCCGCTGATGCATCGGCTGAGCTCTCAATCTGCCTCCCAAAGATCTCCGAGCTGGAGGAGGCTATTCAGTCAGGTGACATCTTCATTAATAAGGGTAGTCGTCTTAGGGTGTCTATCAGGGCCAACTACTTATTGAGTAGGTTAGCTCGTTGTGGTCTGGATTGCCCCGACCTGGTGGATATTAGTGGTAGGCTAGTGAAGATCATCGCTAGGGCTGAACCCAGTAGTGATTCTGAATCCGAAGGTTCGGATGATGATGGTGAGGATCCTTCGGGTCGTGACCAGGTAGAATATACTTCACCAGTAGTGAGAGAGGACCGCTCGGTGCGAGCTAGTTCAAGTAGGAATAGTTCTACATGTAACATAGTGTATAAAGAACGTCCCCTTAACTTATGTTCATTTAATTTAAAATATGATGGTTCTACTTGTGTACGTGTGTTTTTAGAGAGATTAGAGGAACTTAGATGTGCTCGGGAGGTTACTAAGCCTAGACTCTTTATGGCTTTCTCCGACCTGTTGGATGGACCGGCTTTGTCTTGGTTCCGTACAAACAAAGCTAACTTTATCTCATATGAGGACCTTATTAGTGAGCTTAGAGATACCTTCGATATTCCTGATTATGATTACCGCCTCAGGAACGAGATAAGACAGCGTACACAAGCCCGCTCTGAGTCCTTGGTTAACTATATATGTACAATGCAAGCCATGTTCTCAAGGTTGTCATGTAAGATGCCCAGTGAGGAACAGCTGGACATTCTCATGCACAACATTAGACCTGACTACATGAAGGAACTGGCCTTGCATGATGTCAACTCTGTAGATGACTTGAGACGTTTGGGTAAGCGCTTGGAGCTTGCGCGTACTAGGGCAGACGCTTTCCATGAGCCTGCTCTTGACAAGTTTGAGATTACATCTGACTTACACCAGCTTAAGAACAAAGGTGTACAAAAGCCCGCTAAGCAGGTGTCTGCAGTGGAGACGCCGGTTACCCCCCACGATCGCAAATGCTTTCGTTGCGGCGGGGGCGGTCACACTGCATACAGCTGCACACAGTCAAGGGAGCTGGTGTGTTTCCGGTGTGGTCTCAAAGGAGTCAAGACCCCAGACTGCTCACACTGTACTAGCAAGTCAAAAAACGCGTAGGCCAGGGCCTTATTAGGAACTCTGTGCATTACTCTGTATCTGAGTCTATTTCTGATGAGGTCCTGTTTCCTAAACGGGATAGTGACATTAGAGCGTATCTAGTTGTTAAGGTTTTAAATTTAAATGTCTTAGGCCTTCTAGATTCCGGTGCCTCCTGCTCTATACTAGGTAAGGGAGCGCACCGCATCTTCTTGGAACTGGGTTTTGATCTTGTGAGTATCAATCCTACTTTTCGTATTACAACTGCCGACAGCACTCACTTGCAATGTCTGGGTTGTATCTCTTTGCCAATTGAGTACAATTCGGTTATCCGAGTTGTCAAGTTCTATGTTGTCCCAGGTATAACCACCTCCATGATATTTGGAGTGGATTTCTGGCAACAATTTAAGTTAAGTGATAAGTTAATTTTACAAAATATTAGTCTTGATAGCTTTAGTGATACTAATCCTATAGAGTCTGTGTCCCTTAACGGTGGCATCGAGGATTACAACAACTTGACTGCTAAACAAAGGTGTGTAATCAACGGGGTCATTGAGAAATTTGACTCATTGAACACTGATAAGGTGGGCTTAGGTCGGACCTCACTTGTACATCATGTCATTGACACTGGTGACAGCAAGCCGATAAAGCAGCGTTATTATCCGCTCTCTCCGCTTAAACAGAAGGCCCTGGAAGCCGAGTTGGACCGAATGCTGGAGATGGGAGTAGTGTCCCCGTCTCAGTCCGCGTGGAACTCTCCAGTGGTCATGGTGGAGAAGGCAAACGGTGACCTCAGATTGTGCTTGGACTCTCGCAAGCTGAACTCTGTGTCAAAGAGTGACGCCTACCCCTTACCCTATATCAATCAAATCTTGGACCACCTTAATAACGCTAAGTATTTGACTTCTGTAGATTTGAGTGCAGCTTACTGGCAGATTCCATTTGACTCACCCCAGTCTGCTGAGAAGACTGCTTTTACGGTTCCCCGGAGAGGATTATTCCAATACAATTCGATGTGCTTCGGTCTTGTCGGGGCTAGTGCCACGATGCAACGCCTGATGGACCGTCTGTTTGGCCCCGAGTTCGACAATAAGGTATTTGCGTTTCAGGACGACATAGTCTGTGTGTCCAGCACCTTTGAGGAGCATGTAGAGCTCTTACATAGAGTCTATCAGCAACTCAAGGATGCTGGCCTAACTATCAACATGAAAAAATCTCACTTTTGTCGGAGTGAACTCAAATACCTGGGGTATTATGTGGACAAACATGGCCTACGGACAGACCCGGGTAAAGTTGAGGTTATCCTCAACTATCCCACCCCTTCTAACCCTAAGGAGGTTAAGAGATTTCTGGGAATGGCCGGCTGGTATCGTCGCTTTGTTAACAACTTCTCTAAGATTAGTAAACCTCTGTGCAAACTGACATCTAAAAACTTTAAGTTTGAATGGACCCCTGAGGCTGAACAGGCCTTTAACCTGCTAAAGTCAGCCTTGGTCTCTGCCCCTATATTAAAAATGCCTAACTTTGAGCTGCCCTTCCGCATTCTTAGTGACGCGTCAGCTTACTCAGTTGCTGCTGTACTGACACAAACTCACGATGGTGTTGAGCACCCTATCGCCTATTGTAGCCGTTCTCTCAACAAGAACGAGGTGAACTACAGCACAACTGAGCGAGAACTTCTGGCCGTGATTTTCGCTTTGGAACAATTTCGACAGTACGTCGAAGGCCAAAAATGTACGGTCGTCACGGACCATTCATCTCTTCTGTGGTTCCATAAACTAAAAAATCCCATGGGTCGTCTAGCACGTTGGAGCATGAGGCTCAGTCAATTCGATTTTGACATAGAGCATCGAAAAGGTAAAGACCACGTTGTACCTGATGCTCTGTCTCGTATCAAGATTGAGTCCCTCGATGCAGTACCCACTAAAGACCCGTGGTATGACCACACCATGAATAGTGTTCGGAAGAACCCGAGGAAGTCACCAAACTTTGACATTCGTGACAACCTTTTATATAGGTTAACTAAAAATAAATATTCTCTGACTTCAGACTTTGACTGGAAGCTGGTGGTACCTCAGGAGGATCGCTTGCCCCTGCTCTCTAAGTACCACGATGACACACTAAGTGCCCATGGTGGTGTTTGGAAGACACATAAAAGGTTAGCCCTAAATTATTACTGGCCCAAGATGTACGAGGACGTCAAAGAATATGTCGGGAATTGCGAAATCTGTAAGCAGTACAAACCCGTAAACACGTCTCGTCCCGGCCTAATGGGTAGCCCGAAGCGGGTTTCGAAGCCATTCGAAGCTATCTCTGTCGATCTGCTAGGTCCCTTTCCCACTTCGAGCAATAGAAACGTACACCTGATCGTGGTCTCCGACTACTTTAGCAAATATGTCATGTTGTGCCCTGTTCGGGTTGCCACAGGCGCTGTAGTCGCGAGATTTATAGAGAAGAGTGTATTTCTCGTGCACGGGGTCTGCAAGACTATTTACATGGATAATGGCCCTCAGTTTGTGAGTAAGCCATTTAAGGATCTGTTGGCTAGATACAATGTACCTAATATATATTATAACCCTAGGTATCATGCCCAAACTAATCAGGCGGAACGAGCTATTCGTAATGTGGTTCAAGCGATCTCATGCTATGTGAAGTCACAACACAAGTCTTGGGATCAGTTCTTGGTTGAGATACAGTGTGCTTTAAACACTGCAGTTAACGAAGCAACTCGTTTCACCCCTTACTTTTTGGTACATGGTAGGGAATTTATTGGAGATGGAGTGTTATACAGGCAGACAGATATCGCGTGCCATCCTACTTCAGTCTCTGTAGACGATCCATCAGCCTTCGGTGTCAAGCTGAGAGAAATACAACGCATTTACGACCAGGTGAGGAAACATTTGAACGTTGCCCACCAGCGTAATGAAAAGTATTACAACCTCAGAAAAAGGCATGTAGAGCTGAAAGTGGGACAGATAGTTTACAAACGCACGTTCTACCTGTCCAACAAGGCCAAGAATTTTACTTCTAAGCTAGCCCCTAAGTTCCTTAAATGTGTGGTGACTGCTAAACGATCCCCTTTAGTATATAGGCTGTCAGATCTGGACGGTAAGGATCTTGGGGAGTACCATATCAAGGACATCCTGAAGTATCAGGAGGAGCCGTCTCCAATACCTAACGTAACTACATAGCACTGTTTCTCTAGTTTATTAAACCAGTGCTATGTGATCATTATGTAAGACTATTTAATCTTTTGTTTGTATTTCTATGTGTGTACGTGACTTCAAATTGTCACGTTGTAGTTTCTTCTATGCACCGCACCGAGCGTTTTCTCTCATTCGCTCTACAATATCCTGAGAGCTTGTGTAGTGTTAGGGTATCAGCAGCCAGTAAAGGGAGCATTCGCTTTCTATGAAGGGCATTAGACTCTAGTTACTAAGCCTATCCGGTACACGAGTCAGTGTCTAGTTAGGTGTATAGGAGGATCTTTCTTTGTTATTGTAATGGTAGCAGTCAGCTTGGGGTTGAAGGACCTAGCTGGTTGTCTTTGTTTATTAGTCAGTACTTTTCTGTTTTCTTTATTGGGTATTTCCAGCGTGTCATATCCGCAGGAAATACTATTAAGGGGGGGGTGGTTGTAACATTTATATTGTATGTGTAGTATTGTCAAGTTTTCGGCTTGACAATCATCATTGAGCGTGTCAAAGCGCCTTATTCAATTCATTGTTTTTTTTGGCTTTGGCAACATCTCTCTGGTAAGGAGTCGATACCTAGTCGCTGGTTTTTTGCGTTGTCAGACAGGAACTACAATATAAAACGGGTTTTGAAGGAATTTTCTGGTGGAGTGCATAGTCAGGGTATAAATGGCCCTGCCATGAGGTCACAGGCTCTCTTCTAACATCTAGCCAATACGATTCACATCTTGGTTAACGTTGAGCTCTGATGATTTAGCGCACCTCATGTGTTGCGAGGTTATAGTTTGACGCAGGCACTGTACAAACCTGAGGACTTGTTGAGGAATATAGCCTAGGTTCTACTTTCCTCACAAAGAATAAGTTTCTGTTTCAACCTACACCCGGGATACCGGGTTTTTTACTACGGGGAAAAGCGGCCCGTCCACGGTTGGCAGACCCACACATCCAAAGACACGTGGACTGCACGAGCGAGGGGTTTTGAGGGGAACCAGCCGCCTCCACGTGGCATTCTCGTGCTGTGCTGCTCTCAGCTTCACTCAAGGCCAGTAATTGTCACCCAATTATAAGCGTAGTTAGCTGCTTACCAGTTTTACCTGCTCACGCGGCAGTGGTCTATTGAGTAATATTAGTACCTAAGCCGTGACTATACTTCTGTGTACCTGTGATATTTGTGTCTATCAGTGAATAAGCTCTCTGTGTGTCTCTGTGTATCTCTGTGTTATATAAATATATGTGTGTACACCCTACCTGACTGTTTTCGTCAGAGCCCTGGCCTACCCTTGCACGCACACTGGAATCTCTGTAGTAAGGCGCCCTGGGAAAGAGTTCTCTGCATAGCTACCTTGCGCTAGTTGGTGAGTAACACTGATCATCACTGTGTTACATATGGATATTCAGGGCTATTATGTTTTGATCTGTATACAGAACACTCAGATTGTATAATCCTTTTGGAATCGAAACGCATTGAAATAATTTGGAATAGTAAAAGCTAGGTATTTTATAGAAAAGTAGAAGATCCTTACCACAATGACATGTTGCGAAGAGTTGCGGTCATCCTCCGTGACTGCCCAGTTGAAGAGACCGCCCAGGTTATACCTACAAAGTTAATTCCAATTGTAATTGCCGGCCCGTAGAATCTATAGGACCGAATGGATAAGTTGCCTCCTTTATTATCATTCTATATTGACTGCCTCGTTGGTCCACAGGTCAAAATATGTGACTGCGGATCACGAGGTCTTGGTTCGATTCCCACCGTAGACATTATTGCGTGATTCATAAATTTTTGTCTCCAGAGTCTGGGTGTTTCTATGTGTGATAAGTATGTATTTTAAAAGTATATAAGTACTAGATGATGCTCGCGGCTTCGCCCGCGTGAAATTCGGTACCCGTTCCCGCTTCCCATGGGAACATATTCCCAGGATCAAAAGTATATGTTATTCTAGCCTATGAGCTATCTCTGTTCCAAATTTCAGGCCAATCCGTTCAGCCGTCAGTGCGTGATTGAGTAACAAACATCCAAACATCTAAACACCCAAACATCTTCACAAACTTTCATATTTATAATATTAGTAGGATTAATAATGGTCTGATACCCATAACATAAGCAGGGTATTCCTAGCTTACTTTGGGATCAGATAGCGTTGTGTGAAAAATTCATAGACAAAAATCTACTCACGTATTCTGAACATCTTGCACAAGATTCTGCAGATTCCACTCCTGTTTCCCAACAGTGGCAGGCAGTAGGTGCCACCCGCCAAGTTTCTTGATCACAGCCACCAGAGGCTTCTCTCCTAGTTTCTCTATCGTCTCATTGGTGTCTATGCAAGCATCGTAGTAGATGCGGGCCTTGGCTTCAGCGTCCACTGGCTCAGTGATGTTGACTTTTTCTGGAGATTGAGAAAGATACAGGTGACCAGTTGACGAATATATAAGAGGAGCCATGGACAAAATAATCAAACGCTTGTAGATGTCACGCGGTATCACCCACATACTGCTCGTTCGCTCTAACTTTGCCGCTCGGCTCCATATTAAAGTCGAATTATAATTAGACGAAGTAAATTGACAGCAACTAAAATCACTTCTTCATACAATGTTGCGTATTTTCTATGACGAAGTGACATTAGCTACTGTCAATTTACTTCGTCTAATTAACAATTCGGGTATACGCCTCTACGCCAGCGGCAAAGTTAGAGCGAACGGGTAGTAGTTTCCGTTACCGTGGGGATACGGGTATAAAATATAGCCTATGATTTAAAGGATTTTTCAAATCGATTCAGTAGTTTCGGAGCCTATTCGATGCAAACAAACAATCAAATCTTTTCTCTTTATAATTTAAGTAAAGAAGATTTCCCGGCTTCGCTCATTGATATATGAAATCGCAGCAATAACCTTTCAAGATGATGGTTATCAGATTATTTTCTTAGTGGATACCAGACCGATTATATCTATGCTAAATTTTTCGCGGCTGTCTGCGGCGGACAGCTTCAGACAGTAAGTAGGCGATCAATTTTATTTGTCAGCATCTGTCCACGCTGTCGTTTGCGTTGCACCTTAGGGGGTAGTTGCCATGACTTCTGCTTGGACTGTGGCTGGGACTGTACTCCCACCTTAGACTGTTTAACTTAATAGTCTAAGACTCCCACACAAAGTACTTGAACACATCCCAAAGTTGTTGTAAATCCCTACTAATATTATGAATGCGAAAGTTAATCTTGTCTGACTGTCGATGTCGGTCTGTCTGTCTGTCTGTTATTTGGTATAGGGATAGTTCGAGGCCCTGGGAAGGACATAGGCTACTTTTTAACCGACTGCGCAAAAGGAGGGTAATGATTATACGCGATAACGACTTTTACGCGTTATTGACTTCTACGCGGTCGAAGCCGCGGGGAACAGCTAGTTATTATATTAAAATTACAAGTAGGTAAGTACAGCAAGAATTTGGCACAGACGTATTTCAAAAAGTACCTCCAAGATATTTGCTAATGAAGTAACATATACACAGATTATGGGAAGATCTAATATATTGTACATATAAAATAATAAAGATGGACGATAAATGATAGTTCTCGATTGTAACTCACAATGAGACGCTAACCAAGTCGAGTAATACTTATTTGGTTAGAATAGCTCAATCAAAAGGAGCCGATCTCTGTACAATCGATGACAAAAGAGATACACGGAAATTTTATTATTAAAAATCCCATAACTTTGCCCCTGGGTTTTTTCGATCCCTATTTGCCTGTCTTTAACCGTAGGTGTACCAGTAATCTCCCGATGGTATGTGGAATGGCTGTAGCAGTAGCTAGAAATAGCTTAGTATTTATTTCTAATAAAAGGGAACAAGAGGTACGATGATTTACGTAATAGGTAATTTGAATTAACGAATTGTTATCGTACTGCATTTGGACAACTCCGTACAGTACGATAAGAATAGCTGTAGGTCAGACCGCTTTTATTTAGACAAATTCGATGATTCGTATTCCCACGTTTTCTCACTGAAAACTAAACCAATTAAATATTTTTAACACCATTTTTAGAGAAAGAGAATGTCCAAGTTCCTGTTACTTTTTAAAGTTAAAATCTTTTCAAATATGTCTGGTAGTCACACGTGGCGACAAAAACGGGTAATTTTTCGCTATTTTAATGTTTTCTTTATTCCGGGTGCCTATTCTTCATTCATACGAAATGAATACGTGGACGGTAATTTACCAGTGAAACGTCATCTTCTATACATATAGAAAAGTCAAAACTGTACATTGGAAATATTTTAAAAAAATACTCGCTGGGTGTTCAACATAGGATACCGAAGCCGAAAATATAGTTCGAAAAATTTTTGTCTGTTTGTCGGTTTGTCTGTTTGCTTTGCTTTTTCCGGAAGGATCTCGAAAAGTACTCAATTGATTTGATTCAAATTTTGCACAAATATTAACTAGGGGTAGGGTCTTCAAATAGGCTATATATTATCACGCTACATATCCTAGGGGCTAAGCAGAGAGCAATCAAATTGGCATTACTTTTCACGTGTACGACGTCGCGGGCAACAGCTAGTCTGTTTTATGTTATGTTAATATTTTAGGAACGGCAAAACATAAAACAGATGACATTTCATTCGTAAATGTCCGTACACGCATTTACGGCGTGTAGTCCAGAAACGGCGTCCAGGAAGAATAAAGAGGAATACGTTTGTTTGTAGAAGTGCCTGGCCGTCTTCCCTTTTAACAAGAGGATGTCCGTGGCTTTGCCTGCACTAAATTTGATAGTCCCTCAAAAGCTTTCCCGTAAGAACAAGTAGCCAAGGTAGCCGTACAGCTGTCTTTGTATGTACATACCTACGGCTGAAAAGTGCCTTAGCAAAAAGAACAAAATGTTTTTTTTTTATTATTGAAAGACTTTTATCGGTGCTCATACTTTGGTTTCTACTTAGTAATATAATGTGATACTTTAAACAGATAGTTTGTTGCCAAAAGATATAAAATTTGTAGTTATACTTACGTCTTCAAACCAAATTTGTAATATTTTTTAGCATATCATAAAAGTAAACATATGTATGTTATTATACTGTGTCTCGGCAAACATTGACCGGAAAGTCAAAGGATTTAGCGGGTTCAGTACACTTATTGATACAACAATGATAATTTTACTGTGAACATTTAGCAGGTTTTAGGGGGGTTTACGTCTATTGTCGTAGGTAGGCACTTAAAAGGGTAAGGTTCTGTACGTAATCGTTGATCAGTCAGTCGCAAAAACCGCCGTTTGAAAGGAGCCCAGTGGATTTAGCTGGTAGGCATTCAGCATAACAACTATGTGGATTTCCATATATCAAAAAAGCTTCGGTCCGGACTGCAGAGGTTATATTTGTGGTATTTTGTTCTGGCTGTGAGAGTCGGTTCGGACGGATGGCTATGGATTGTTTCTATTTCATTATTGTTTCATTATCACCCTTTCTATCGCTACTGAGCGGCAGAAAGCGGCAACGACAGCCAGACGGGTGCTCCGTGTTTGTTTTGCCACGGCGACCATGTTACCTCGAATTGCCGCGGTAAAAATGAATTCTTAATGTGCGACAAGAAAATAAAAAAATTAAAAAAATTAACCCTCCTTTTTAATTAAATATTTGTATTAGTTCCGCGACGGAACTAGTGAGACTTTTTGTCCCAATAGTTCCGTGGCGGAACTAGTGAGACTTTTTTTTCCCAGTAGTTTCGTGGTGCGGAACTACTGGGACATTTTTATTCTCAGTAGTTCCGTGGCGGAACTAGTGAGACTTTTCTATTCCCAGTAGTTCCGTAGCGGAACTAGTGAGACTTTTCTATTCCCAATAGTTCCGTAGCGGAACTATCATGGATCTTTATGGACATTATATTATGTCCACTTTAATATCTTAAAGCCTTAAAGTATTTTATTTTTTATGAATATGGATCTTTCAGGACATGCGAGTGGAAAAAGATCCATTATACGAAGAACATCTAGTTTAAAAGTATAAAGTAGTTAAGTAATTTTCAAAACAAATAAAGATCTACAAAAACAAATGAAGATCGACAAAAGCAAATGAAGATCGCCGAAACAAATGAAGATCAGCAAAACAAATGACAGTTGGAAAAACAAATAACGATCGAAAAAACATTATGCAGATCAATAAAACAAAAGACTATAAGCAAATTGATAAGGTCAAAAGTTACTTGCAGCCATATTTTGTAATCAAAATGCGATTAGCATTAAAAAAAATAGGTGCAAGCAATTCTCGACCTTAATGGCACTTATTTAAAAATGTGCTTTTAGGCGTTTATAGACATCACAGATCACGATTATATAAAAAAAAATAGATATTATGCATGCTCATAAAGTCGAAATTGGCATGGACCTTTTTTGTAATCTAGATGCGATAACCATTCAAAAAAATAGCTGCAAGCAATTCTCGACCTTAATGACACTTCCCTAAAAATGTGCTTTTAGGCGTTTATAGACATCACAGATCACGAATATATAAAAAAATAAATAGATATTATGCATATTCTTAAGGTCTAGAATTGCTTGCACCTATTTTTTGAATGGTAATCGCATTTAGCTTACAAAATATGGCTGCAAGAAACTTTCGACCTTATCAACTTGCTTATAGTCTTTTGTTTTATTGATCTGCATAATTTTGTTTTCGATCGTCATTTGTTTTTCCAACCGTGATTTGTTTTTCCAACCGTCATTTGTTTTTCCAACCGTCATTTGTTTTGTTGATCTTCATTTGTTTCATTGATCTTCATTTGTTTCATCGATCTTCGTTTGTTTCGTCAATCTTCATTTGTTTTGTCGATCTTCATTTTTTTTTTAATTGTATGAGAAAATAGCCGTAAGACACCGTAGGGAACTAATGGGAACATAAAATATTCGTATGTAAGAGATGCTTTCTCCCGCGGGACTACTGGGACTTGATTTATTAGTTTTTAATTTATGCTTTGTTCCGCGGAACTACTGGGAATGAATTTATTATTATTTCATTTCTACTTTGTTCCGCGGAACTAATGGGAACTGAATTATTGATGCTTTGTTCCGCGGGACAACTGGGAAAAAAAGTCTCACTAGTTCCGCCACGGAACTGCTTCAACGGAACAACTGGGAATAATCGAGATTTCCGATGCCAAGTCATCTCATGAAATTTGGAGAGTCAATTTTGTTACACCCAGTAAGTATTGGTACTGTTGTGCCCGGTGACGGTACTTAATAGTTTTACATCCAATTACGTCGGACCCTCAGAACCGTTGGCAAAGCGAGGATATTTAATTATTTATGCACCTCTGATTATCCGTCAAAAGACCCTACGATCTTTGGTTTCGATCATCAACGTTCATACTACAACATTATAAACCACTAGAGGACGTAACACGGTTTTACCCGCGTAGCTCCGGTTCCCGTGGGAATATGGGAATAAAATATAGCATAGGTTCACCGGGAAGAGTCTAGCTTCCCAATAGTGAAAGAATTTTTCAAATCGGTCCAGTATTTCCGGAGCCTATTCGATGCAAACAAACAAACAAACAATCAAAACTTTCATCTTAATAATATTAGTATAGATATAGATTTATAACCACGCCAATGCGCGATTAGTGATGTAGTAAAATGTCAATAGTTTAAGCCAAGTTGAAGGTTTTAAGAGCCTACCAGACGCCAAATTGTTAAAAGAAAATAGAAGATATACATTTTAGCGTGCGAGAAAGAGAGAGATGCGATCGATTTTTGTGCGCTTTTAACGAAATAAATTAATTATAAAAAACTATAACCAATATGAAAAAAATGCTCTAGTGCAAATGAAGATTTTACTATTGTCTTTCTTATAAATATTTTATATTATAAAAACAACTTATAACATACGAGATCTAGCTTAAAATTTCACAAAATCGAGGTATTTTCAACACAAAAATCTATCGAGGATTTTATCAGTAATCGTGTTTCGAGCCTAAAGCGTTTTTAGTTCATGAACTGAAGTTGACTGTGTTCAAATTTTTATTCAGCAGACCTTACGACTCCTGAGATCTAGATCAAAGTAATAGTCCATTTGGCATCATATGGACTCTTAAGGGCGGCTTGAAAATTTTCAACAGCAGGTTGTGCCTGACCATTCCGTTCCAGTGGGATATAAATCTATAAGGTTAAAGTGGGTGGTATACTATGCCTCTAGCTACCCCTTTCAGGGATTAAGGCGTGACTATGACTATTTACAGGGCGTCCCACGGCTATGCCACATGGAGGGGTAACACCTTGAATATTGTAGATGAAACGTTTTACTGAAAGAGCACATTAATTTAATTTTAAAAAACAATTTAAACTGCATCCATGTATTTTTATATAATTACATGGTTGAGCCGGGAATCGGACCCGCTACACGAGAAAAAATAAATACCCTGTAGCTTGATCATACTGATTGAAAAGCTTCATCATAAGGATTATTTTTTGCTAACTAATAATAGTGTCAGAAATAAAAGGAAGACCATGAATTTTAACATTTTGAATTCATAGGGGTGGGACGCCCTGTATAATGCATGTACACTATGTACAGTACTACCACGTTTATAAGTCGCATCGGCTTTATTCGGCTGCGCAGAATAGCTCATCCCACTGACGAATTAAACAGAATTAAAATTGCAAAGCAATTTCGAACTTATTGCTACTAAGTTAAGGTCGAAAATAACAAGATTTTTTGCACTCAAGTGTACGACAGAGTAATGAACGCTTGTACGATGTAGTATAAACGCAGATGATCGAAACCAGATGGGCGTTGTTAGAAATAGGTCACCCGCAATGTTACGATGTGTCTCATTGCTTATATAATATGTAATTTATACTGATGACATGTTTACACGCTTTCAATGTTTCCGCGTTCTCGCCCAAAGGGGGCGTCGGAGACGAGGGCGAGATGGTACGATGACGATAGTGCAAGTGTAATTTTGTGTCACGAAGCGATAACTCTTTCGGTTTCTTCTGATCAGGAATAAAGGCTGCAATGTTCGACCTTGACAAATCCTGGGGCTATTCGAACGATTTAGCCGGATTTCATTAAATTCTAATACACTTTATTATTGTTATAAAATCTGAGGGGTTTTAAGAAAAAAATCTAAACGTAAAATATTGTTCTAAAGACCTATATTTATTTTATGACAAGTTTTTATGAGAATTAAACTCATTTATTTAGATAAAAAAAGTACATTACTTGTTAAGATTTTTGCAATATTTCTCATTTTTCGAGAGCGATTTCGATCGAACAAAGTATTCCTAATCGTGTTTTAATACGTTAAAAAAATAAATTACAATAATATAGTTTGATCAGATCAAATCGAATAATATTTCCTAGTATAAAGTTCACCCCAAGATGAGTCTCTTTCGAACATACAAGCCTTAAAATTAGGATACCGGTATTAGCAAACACGGGCGTTTTCCGAACGTTTATTACCGTACGTCAGTCTGTCTGTATGTCTGTCCGTCAAGGGGATGTATCTCAGAAACCGTGACAGCTGAAATATTCACAAATGATTGATTTTCTGTTGCCGCTGTTGCAACAGTTTAGTGTATCTCTTTGCCCCTCATAGTGGTGGGATAGTACCTCCCCAAGTAGCGGGATAACAGCCTAACCAACCCCCCAGACGCGGTATAGCACCTCCTTAAGCGAGGCTTAGGTTGTCGTCAAAGTCCGTTGGGAACCCTACGACATCCTTTCGAGGGCTTACCCAGAACTCGCAACCGCAGACAATGATCAAGCATTGTGTGGTTTTAGTCGGTAGGAGTCCGGCATAGCATCCATGTAGGATTTCCACACGTAAAAAAATAAAAGTTCCATCCCCGTCTCACTGTCTATCAAACAAAAAAAACCGTATCAAAATTGGTTGGTTGCTACGATGCCACAGACAAACACACACATATACATACACACATACACGGGTCAAACTTATAACACCCCTCGATTTTCGTCGGGGGTATAAAACAATAACAATATTATATGGCAAAATATTGCCAAACGATTGCAATTTGTTGCAGAAACTATCCCTAGATGGCGTTGTTATAGTAAATCTAAATCACGCTACTCTTTGAGCGCAACGAAGTTTACAGATCGTACCCATACGTAGCTTTAAGTTAGCTTCCTGAACTTATTTATGTACATATTGTACATATTTTTTGATCGTGTCTATTGTAAAATAATAGGCACAGTATACAAACGGATTGGTAGGTACTAAAATATTACTTACTAGCTGACCCTCGCAACTTCCTTTACGTCACATAAGGTGTACAAAAGGAGAGGTAGGTACTTCTTCGTCAGACTCACCGAGCAGCGTGGGAAACGGCCCTGTTTGCTAAATCATAAGAGAGCTTGAAGATGAAGTATATTCTAAAACAATTCAGGTCAGTCAGAGAGATCAGTCAGGCAGCGGTGGTAGCCAAAGTCTGTCGGAAATCCTGGGACATCCTTCCGATAGTTACTCGGGGCTCTCGACTGTAGACAGTGTTCGGGCACCGTATGGTTTCGGAAGAGTCCGGCTTAGCATCCATAATGGATTTCCACTCGTAAAGACAATCGGCTCTTTTTTAAAGTTACATTATTTTTGCCTTTGAAAATGCCGTAAGGTGAAACCGATTACATATACACACATACACAGGTCAAACTTATAACACCCCTCGATTTTCGTCGGGGTATAAAACAATATGACTTGGCAAAATATTGTCAAACGATTGCAAGTAGTTGTCGAGACAATCCCTAGATGGCGCTGTATAGAAAATCTAAATCACGCTACTCTTTGAGCGCAACGAAGTTTATACAGATCGTACCCACTGAACTTATTTATGCACTTGCACATACTTGTAACATATTTTTTGATCGTGTCTATTATATAATAATAGTCACAATATACAAACAGATTGGTAGGTACTAACATATTACTTACTAGCTGACCCTCGCAACTTACCTTACGTCACATAAGGTGTACGAAAGGAGAGGTAGGTACTTCTTCGTCAGACTCATCAAGCAGCGTGGGAAACGGCCCTGTTTGCTAAATCATAAAAGAGCTATAAGATGAAGTCTATTCTAAAACAATTCTCAGGCTATTGTAAAATAATTCAGTCCACGCCTTAGGTCTTTTATGATTAAGCCAACAATTTAATTTAATTAAGAAACCGCGCAAAATATCGGGATCAAAGGTATCTTATACCCTTCCTCGGATTGAAGTTCAGATTCAAATCAATTCAGTAATTTCAGCGTGATACTTAATCGGAATACAGACAGACAGACATGAAAAATTTTACTACATTTTCGGCTTCATACTGAAGCAGATTAGAGAACGATTTAAAATTTTCAAAATTCACCCTCATATTCAAAGGAACCTTTGCATTTTAGGTTTAACGAAAGTTGAGATTCTTTGATGAACTACGAAACCCTCAATATTGAAACTTGTGTGGAACAATGCTTAAAGTACTACCTTTCTGGCACTAAAAAAATATTTTAAATCGGACCACGCGGTGAAAAGTAACAGCTGAAAAACAATTTTATCTTTCATCCCCTCTCTTGAAGGAACCGCGCAAAATATCGGGATCAAAGGTATCTTATACCCTTCCTTGGATTGAAGTTCAGATTCAAATCAATTCAGTAGTTTCAGCGTGATACTTAATCGGAATACAGACAGACAGACATGAAAATTTTTAACTACATTTTCGGCTTCATTCTGAAGCAGATTAGAGAACGATTTAAAATTTTCAAAATTCACCCTCAAATTCAAAGTAACCTTTGCATTTTAGGTTTAACGAAAGTTGAGATTATTTGATGAACTACGGAACCCTCAATATTGAAACTTGTGTGGAACAATGCTTAAAGTACTACCTTTCTGGCACTAAAAAAATATTTAAATCGGACCACGCGGTGAAAAGTTACAGCTGAAAAACAATGTTATCTTTCATCCCCTCTCCTGAAGGAACTGCGCAAAATATCGGGATCAAAAGTATCTTAGAACCTTCCTCGGATTGAAGTTCAGATTCAAATCAATTCAGTAGTTTCAGCGTGATACTTAATCGGAATACAGACAGACATGAAAAATTTTACTACATTTTCGGCTTCATACTGAAGCAGATTAGAGAACGATTTAAATTTTTCAAAATATCTTTCACGTAAAGACTCTCGTACCTCTGCAGTTTTAGTATATGTATAGATTGACATGAGTGCAGTGTAGATCATGCCAACCTTTTTCTTTTATAATATCATTGCGGCAGAAAAGGCCCAGCTGAATGAAAGTGATGAAATAAATACCTATATGAAAGTTTATGAAACCAGAGGCGCTTCCTTTTATGTGAGAAAATTCCTACATGGATGCTATGCCTCCTACCGACTAAAAACCACGTGTATTCTACCTAACGGCCTACGGTTGGGAGCCCCGGGAGGATGACCCAAGGAGACGCAGTAACAACCCCTAGATGGCGCTGTATAGTATATTTAAATCACGCTACTCTTTGAGCGCAACAAACCTAACATAGTTTATAGTAACTAGAGAAAACTATGTTCGGTTCGTTGACCTCAACTGTATAAACTTTATACAGTTGAGGTCAGGAACCCTGAAAAATCACGAAAGGCGATACGAAGTTCACCGCGATTACTAGTAATTAGGTACCTACCTGTACAATTATCTCTATCAGTGGTGGGCAAACTTTTTTAATGAGAGGCCAGAAAAATTAAGAAATTTCAGGGGAGGGCCAGAATTATAAGAAAAATTGATTTTGTGCTGGGACTTTTAATACGAGTAGGAGTAGGTAGTATTTGACGTCTATTGCTCAACTAAGTAGAATCTTCTACATACTTCTTCTGGACCGTCGAAATATAATTATCGCGGGCCATATACTAGGCAGGTATTTATGTCGAAGGACGGTCGGCGCGCGGGCCGGATTAAGTGCTTCCGCGGGCCAGACTTTGCCCATCACTGATCTATATGTACAGCATAAAACATACGGATATTTTAAACCGAATCGAAGTCACTGACATATTAGTAAAACTAAAATGGCCGTTGTTTTTGGTAGAATCTTCATCTCAAGTTGACACTGCCGTATACGGTCATGGCAAAAACCAATTTCAAGATAAGAACTGCAAATAATCAGCTATTTGTCTCCAAGTTAGTGCAAAATGTAACCTTGCGTCGTTTGTCGCTTCCATTGTGATTTTTGTTATAATAAATGACGGAAATCTATACTAATACTAATATTATAAAGAGGAAAGAGGAGCCTATTCGATGCAAACAAACAATCAATGTTTGTTTGCATCGAATAGGCTCCTCTTTCTTCGCGTCTCCTTGGGTCATCCTCCCGGGGCTCCCAACCGTAGGCCGTTAGGTAGAATACACGTGGTTTTTAGTCGGTAGGAGGCATAGCATCCATGTAGGAATTTTCTCACATAAAAGGAAGCGCCTCTGGTTTCATAAACTTTCATATAGGTATTTATTTCATCACTTTCATTCAGCTGGGCCTTTTCTGCCGCAATGATATTATAAAAGAAAAAGGTTGGCATGATCTACACTGCACTCATGTCAATCTATACATATACTAAAACTGCAGAGGTACGAGAGTCTTTACGTGAAAGATATTTTGAAAAATTTAAATCGTTCTCTAATCTGCTTCAGTATGAAGCCGAAAATGTAGTAAAATTTTTCATGTCTGTCTGTATTCCGATTAAGTATCACGCTGAAACTACTGAATTGATTTGAATCTGAACTTCAATCCGAGGAAGGTTCTAAGATACTTTTGATCCCGATATTTTGCGCAGTTCCTTCAGGAGAGGGGATGAAAGATAACATTGTTTTTCAGCTGTAACTTTTCACCGCGTGGTCCGATTTAAATATTTTTTTAGTGCCAGAAAGGTAGTACTTTAAGCATTGTTCCACACAAGTTTCAATATTGAGGGTTCCGTAGTTCATCAAATAATCTCAACTTTCGTTAAACCTAAAATGCAAAGGTTACTTTGAATTTGAGGGTGAATTTTGAAAATTTTAAATCGTTCTCTAATCTGCTTCAGAATGAAGCCGAAAATGTAGTTAAAAATTTTCATGTCTGTCTGTCTGTATTCCGATTAAGTATCACGCTGAAACTACTGAATTGATTTGAATCTGAACTTCAATCCAAGGAAGGGTATAAGATACCTTTGATCCCGATATTTTGCGCGGTTCCTTCAAGAGAGGGGATGAAAGATAAAATTGTTTTTCAGCTGTTACTTTTCACCGCGTGGTCCGATTTAAAATATTTTTTTAGTGCCAGAAAGGTAGTACTTTAAGCATTGTTCCACACAAGTTTCAATATTGAGGGTTTCGTAGTTCATCAAAGAATCTCAACTTTCGTTAAACCTAAAATGCAAAGGTTCCTTTGAATATGAGGGTGAATTTTGAAAATTTTAAATCGTTCTCTAATCTGCTTCAGTATGAAGCCGAAAATGTAGTAAAATTTTTCATGTCTGTCTGTCTGTATTCCGATTAAGTATCACGCTGAAATTACTGAATTGATTTGAATCTGAACTTCAATCCGAGGAAGGGTATAAGATACCTTTGATCCCGATATTTTGCGCGGTTTCTTAATTAAATTAAATTGTTGGCTTAATCATAAAAGACCTAAGGCGTGGACTGAATTATTTTACAATAGCCTGAGAATTGTTTTAGAATAGACTTCATCTTATAGCTCTTTTATGATTTAGCAAACAGGGCCGTTTCCCACGCTGCTTGATGAGTCTGACGAAGAAGTACCTACCTCTCCTTTCGTACACCTTATGTGACGTAAGGTAAGTTGCGAGGGTCAGCTAGTAAGTAATATGTTAGTACCTACCAATCTGTTTGTATATTGTGACTATTATTATATAATAGACACGATCAAAAAATATATTACAAGTATGTGCAAGTGCATAAATAAGTTCAGTGGGTACGATCTGTATAAACTTCGTTGCGCTCAAAGAGTAGCGTGATTTAGATTTTCTATACAGCGCCATCTAGGGATTGTCTCGACAACTACTTGCAATCGTTTGACAATATTTTGCCAAGTCATATTGTTTTATACCCCGACGAAAATCGAGGGGTGTTATAAGTTTGACCTGTGTATGTGTGTATATGTAATCGGTTTCACCTTACGGCATTTTCAAAGGCAAAAATAATGTAACTTTAAAAAAGAGCCGATTGTCTTTACGAGTGGAAATCCATTATGGATGCTAAGCCGGACTCTTCCGAAACCATACGGTGCCCGAACACTGTCTACAGTCGAGAGCCCCGAGTAACTATCGGAAGGATGTCCCAGGATTTCCGACAGACTTTGGCTACCACCGCTGCCTGACTGATCTCTCTGACTGACCTGAATTGTTTTAGAATATACTTCATCTTCAAGCTCTCTTATGATTTAGCAAACAGGGCCGTTTCCCACGCTGCTCGGTGAGTCTGACGAAGAAGTACCTACCTCTCCTTTTGTACACCTTATGTGACGTAAAGGAAGATGCGAGGGTCAGCTAGTAAGTAATATTTTAGTACCTACCAATCCGTTTGTATACTGTGCCTATTATTTTACAATAGACACGATCAAAAAATATGTACAATATGTACATAAATAAGTTCAGGAAGCTAACTTAAAGCTACGTATGGGTACGATCTGTAAACTTCGTTGCGCTCAAAGAGTAGCGTGATTTAGATTTACTATAACAACGCCATCTAGGGATAGTTTCTGCAACAAATTGCAATCGTTTGGCAATATTTTGCCATATAATATTGTTATTGTTTTATACCCCCGACGAAAATCGAGGGGTGTTATAAGTTTGACCCGTGTATGTGTGTATGTATATGTGTGTGTTTGTCTGTGGCATCGTCGAAACGACTGGATCGATTTAAAAAATTCTTTCACTGTTGGAAAGCTGCACTCCTCACCGTGAACATAGGCTATATTTTATTCCTATATTCCCACGGGAACCGCGTGACGTCCACTAGCACTTAAATAAACTTCTCAAGCCCTGCTCTCTTAATGCGAGGTCGCGGTGATAGCCAAAGTCTGTTGGGAATCCTGGGACATCATTCCGAGGGCTTACCCGGGGCTCCAGAGGCTGCGTTGGGGCACCGTGTGGTTTCGGTAAGAGTCCGACTTAGCATCGACGTAAAAAATCAGCTCTCTTTTCAAGTTACATTTTGCCTTTAAAATGCCGTAAGGCGAAACCGATCAGTTGTAAAATAAATAAATATTGTGGAACAGTACAAGTGGTGTTATTCAATACCCTGCTCTCTATTTGGGTTAAACTTAAAATTTTGAGCACATAACCGATTGTAAGAAAATTATTTTTCGTGCAACATCCGTCAGTACTACAACGTAACGTATCTCCGAAAATCAATTTCTTGAGTGACCTTGTTCCCGAAAACCATTCTTCGAAAATACAACCAACTTTTGTTGGATATTTTGCTGTTTATAAACTAGTAAGTACATTAAATCGTTCTTTCGCGTAAAATCAAAAAAGGTTTGTTCTTTCCCAAAAAGAAGACCGAAGGTTATTGCAGTGTCGGCAGCGTATGATTCCCAAAAAGGTGATAGTTCACGCAGGTTCGGCAGCGCAAGTGTAGCGGGTGTTGCAAACATCCACAGGCTACGGTGACCACTTTCTGCTTGTCTGCCACCTTAGTGGTATACAAAAAACAGTTCCTTGAAACGACATTTCCCCGAAAACCATACAATGGGCGCTTGCACACTGCCACGATAACCGTAACGACACGATATCGTACGATATCGTAGGAGCGGTGTTTTGATACAATTACTACTACACGCTTTCACACTGCCACGATATCGTCACGAGCGCGGCTGATGCCCAACATCAGGGGACCCAACGCTCCCTACATAATGATATATGGCGCTTGACGTCGCTGGCAGTTCGTGTCTATGTTTACATTGTCATTAAAAATAATTGTATAGTTAAATTGAAGTAAATTAAGTGGAATATTTCGTGGAAAGCAATAATAAAAGACATATATTGTTATCCAGTGCCATATATTTGTGAACATTTAAATAAATCTAAAATTATATTATGTACAATAATAGTGACTAAAATCTACCCTATAACAACAAAAAAAAAAACAATAAAAACTATTATATACAATTAAATTATCAATTTTATATCCCTGTGTGTGGACCAGTGAATTGCGATTAAAACTTTCAGTGAGTTAATCAGGGATCGTGATTGGAGCGGCCTGAAACAGACTATTTACAAAAGTGGCGACAACGCCATCTGTTGTCCAGTAGGCGAACTATTCGTACTGTTGTTGTAATATATTTATTGTTCGGCCTAAATAGTTGAGAATATGGCTGGCAAGTGTTCAACATGCGGGAAATTTCTCTCCATGAAGGGAGGTGCAGCATGTAAGTGCAGAAATAGGACCAAGGTCAACAAAGATATCACCCGAATGGCTCCTTTGGCAGATGACGTTGGTGTGGATACGCCCCCCAGTCAGCTGGATTCTGCAGTCTCTGCAGGCGGTTCGGGCGTGTCTGTCGGGGGGCGGGCCACCTGTCCGTCGCCTGGACTTGACCTAGCACACGAAATGCGGCTCCTGAGGGGAGAGATTCGGTCTATGAAGGATGACCTGACGTTGGAGCTGAGGGAGTTTAGACTGGAAGTGGCCGACCTTCGACAGTCCTTGGCAACGTGTAGGAAGAAGGTTGATTCTCTGGAAAGTCGCTTAGCTTTGATCGAGAATCGTCAGAGGGACCCCCAACCAGCACACGAACTGGAACATATAGTAAATAACTTGAGACTTGAGATTAACGATAGGGAGCAAGATCTTCTGCTCTCTGACGTGGAGATCTCAAATCTACCTGAGTGTGCTGGGGAAAATGTGATCCACACGGTCGAGCTGGTGGCAAGGAAGATCGGGGTAACCCTTGATAAAACCGACATAGTGTATGCCGAGCGAGTGGGACCCCGGACGGAGCGGACCAGGGGAGCGGACGGCGCGGGCGCGGCCAGGGGCAGGCGCATTGTGGTGCGGCTGGCGCGGCGCGGGCTGCGCGACGAGCTGCTGAAGAGCGCTCGGGTAAGGCGCGGCGCCACCACCGCTGACCTGGATTGCTTTGAGGGGCCCCCGCGCCGCTTTTACTTCAATGAGAGGTTGACCAGGACTAACAAGCAGCTGTTTTTCCTGACACGACAGACTGCCACACAATTGGGCTGGAAATATACATGGACAAGGCGGGGTAAAATTTTAACAAAGGAAGCTGATGGTAAGCGAACCCACGCTATTCGCTCGGAAGAGGATCTGGAGCGTGTTTTTGGCAAAATTAATGTTAATACAACTAAGGATTAAGTTGTCTATCGCTGTTCCATTACAGTTGATTTATGTTATTACTGAGAACTCTTTTGTGGCAATTAATATATATTACTCTTTTGTAGCAATAAATATGTTGTATATTAACATTGATATTAAAGGAAAAGGATCTGTGGCGGGATACATACAAAAATGTATTTACAGTATTTGCATAAGAATGGATGTGTGTTATGTTGTTTATGTTTGCAATGTGAAAACTGATTTCCAGAGAATTTACAATATTTACATAGGTTTTGATTTAAAATATACTAAATTTACAAAGATATTGATGTATAATATTTACAGGTTTTATATACATGTTACTTATACTTGCCATGACTTAATTATGAAATATCGAACAATTACAGACTTGGTATTATATAGGGTCAGCAGGTGTACACATAGCATGTTACATGGTCTTTATAATTGTAACTATAACAGACAACAAATTATAGTACTAAGTATGATGGTATGTGACTGTCCGGGTTGTGAATCTGATGGAGATATACACATTTTTGGGTATATTTATGTATTAGTTATGCTAGGTATTGGGCCAAGTATTGCTATAGGATTCCTTTACTTATTGTTTTATGGAACTTTAAATATTTTTATTATAGCAGTGGGATTAAATAATCAAATAATCATACCCAAACATAAGCCTAAGGGATTTTTTGATGTTTTGTTTAGTACACCAATGGGTTATACATGCATTAAAGTGTTTAAAAAAAAATATCATGCTAACTTCTTTAACATATGTTTTGTAGACATTATATATATTTTTTCAATTCTTATTCATAGTGATTAACAAAAATAAATATTTAAAATTTGGACTTTTTAATGCTGGTTCACTTGGAACTAGGCAGGATGAGTTTTTAATAGCCATGAACCACCATTCAGTTGACATAATGGCCATCAATGAGACCTGGCTAAAGTTGGGAGAGGATGGCAGAGCTCCATCAGTGCCGGGTTACAAATTGAGGCATACTCCAAGACCTACAGTGGTAAAGGATGGAATCGGGGGGGGTGTCGGGTTTTACATAAGAAATGGGGTCAGTGTTAGGACCAGAAGTCACCCGGTGGATTCACAGGTAGAGGAGTATTGGTTGTCCTTGACTACTTATGGCAGAAAAATTATAGTTGGCACTGCATATAGACCGCCCTGGCTGGGTGTGGATAGGTTCATAGACAGTTTGACGGATAGTATTTGTGCAATGGCTCCCTATGATAATATAATCCTATTGGGTGATTTTAACATAAATATGTTGATCCAGTGTGCGACAAACACAAAAAAGCTTCATCAATTTTTACATTATACTAATATGCATCAGGTTGTAAATGCACCAACACATTTTACTGATGATAAGAGCACTCTAATAGATGTTATTTGTACGGACATGAATGTTTATAATGTCACAGTTACCCATGTTCCAGAACTGGGTAAACATGCGGTGGTAACTTGTGAGTCCACTTTAAAAAAAGTTAAGGAGAAACCCAGGTGGGTTATATACAGACCATTTGGAGATATCTTGCCAGAACTTTTTAATATTGACATTGAATTGATACCTTGGCACCACATGAATTCACAGGTTAATGTTGATGACATGGTGGAGGCTTTGTCTGCCTGGATTGTACATCTATTTGACATGCATGCCCCTGTGAAGAAAAAGATGTTCAGGACCAAGAAAACTCCATGGATTACTGATAATGTTAAATTGCTTTTCCGTTTGCGAGACAAAGCGAGGCTTATTTATCAGAATACTAAACTGGAGTCCAAGAAAAAATACTACTTAGAGCTAAAACATCAGGCTGTGGTGGCGTTGCGTAATGAGAAGTCTGTGTATTTCTCAAAAAATATTAGTGAACATATTAATAACCCTAAAATTATGTGGAAGAACTTGAAAAATCAGGTACTCCACTCACATAAGGATTCTTGTTTGCCGAGTCACTTTAACAACCCAGATACCATCAACAAAGCCTTCCTGGATGTGCCGGGACAGTGTGTAGTGAGTTTGTCTCAATTAACATACTATGAACATCATAGGCATAACCCTAGTGTAAATTTTGAACTCAGACCTGTAGACCAATCAACAATTCTAAAGATTCTGAATAACATTAAGACACAGGCACAGGGTATTGACCAAATCAGTGCACAGATGTTGACACTCACACTCCCTAACTCACTAAAAACAATCACCCAAGTAATCAACACATCGATCGCTACACACACTTACCCGCAGTTGTGGAAGTGCTCTGTGGTTCGGCCTATACCGAAAACTAGCCGCCTGAACTCCATTAAAGATCTCCGGCCTATAAGCATTCTTCCATGCTTGTCTAAGGTGTTGGAAAGGGTGGTGCATATGCAGGTCATGGAGTACCTAGAGCAAAATAGCATTCTCCCTGATAAGCAGTCCGGTTTTAGGAAGGGTCGCAGTACGGCTATGGCCTTATGTGATGTGGTTGGAAATATTTTGGAAGCTAGGGATCGCGGAGAGGGAACAGCTTTAGTCCTATTGGACTATTCCCGCGCTTTTGATGCCCTGGATATTTCATTATTATTATCTAAGTTGACTTACTATGGGTTTACATCAAATACTGTCAGGTGGTTCGAGAGCTACCTAACAAATCGATCACAGTATGTTGAAATACAAAGTGAGGATGGAACAGTGATGTCTTCACCTCCCCTTAAGGTGACCAGGGGGGTGCCGCAGGGATCTATTTTGGGTCCACTGTTGTTTATCTTATATACGGCAGACATCACCAGTTCTTTTCAACACTGTCATTTCCACATGTATGCAGACGACACACAATTGTATCTGTCATTTAAACCTGATGACACACTTACAGCTGTGTCCAAATTAAATGAGGACCTGGAAAGGGTAGTCCAATGGTCAAGGGAGCACTCACTTATCCTTAACCCTCTAAAATCTAAATTTATGATACTAGGCAGTAAGAAACAAATTCAAAATATCTTGAAATACGATCCAGCAATAGTTATAAATGCTCAAAGAGTGGCAAGAGTTGAAGAGACCACCAACCTAGGTCTCGTGATGGACCCTCAGCTCCAATTTGAAGGACATGTGAATAAAATTGTAAAAAATTGTTTCTATAGATTAAAACTTCTCTACAACATTCGGGACTATTTGGGGACAGCACTAAGAAAGCAACTGGTGGACAGTCTCATTCTATCTAGATTTAATTATTGCGATATAGTGTATGGTCCGTGCTTGCTGGCCAAGACTAAGAATCTTGTACAGCGCATACAAAATGCTTGTGCTCGGTACTGTTTCCAGATACCAAGACGGCAACATGTAACACCTTATATTAATGCCAATAATGTATTGAAAATGGAGGCCAGAAGAAAGTTACATTTAGCCACTATGCTCTTTGACTTATTAAAATTTAAAAAGCCTGACTATCTTTATAAAAAAATTTGTTTTAGGAAAAGTTACTATCCTTACTCTATTAGGTCTACAACTTGCACTATATCAGTGCCCAGGCATAGGACTACAGCTTTCCGAGGGTCTCTAAAATATGCAGCGATGCGAATCTGGAATGATCTGCCTCCACCTATTAGGGACCTGAAATCCAGATACACATTTAAAGTCAAGTACAAAGGATTTCTACTATTATACCAAAAGAGTTCATGTGTGTGATTCACAGATGTGAGTGTTTGGGTTTGGGCGTTTTCTATATGACCCGCAGTCACAGTTTGATCTCTAGATCAACGAGGCGGTCAGAAGAGACATATGGGTTGTGTATGTATGTTTATAAATACTATTGTTGCGAATAATTATATGTGTAGTATAAATCATTGGTATACCTTAATGTTTGTCCCCACAGCCAGATAATTTCGGAGTCGCCTCTCTGTGGTGTTTGGGCACCTCATGGCTATTTATTGTCAACAGCAGATATTAGAGAGGTGATATTGGTCTTCTGGTGGTGCTACACTTTGTTGGTCCTGTGATGGGAGGAGTGAGTTAGCAAAGTTACAAGTAGTAATAAGGTCAGAACCATGGCATGCCTAATGGAATTGTGCATTGTAGGGATTTTTTTTCTACTTACCTTTTGGCGTTTGAAGTATTCTCCTTGTCTTTTAGGTATAAGTTTCTAGTTTATAATTCAGTGGGTATGTTTCACTGTATTGATTCATGGAACGATATTGCCGGAAGGCGTCGGGTGACACTATAAAAGGGTGGCACTGAAAATCAGTACTGGCATGGTTGATACCCATCTCAGTGTATGCTGAGTGTCTATCCCTAATTGCGGGCACAGCGTACATAATATAGTTAGTAGTAAAAAGTTGTAAAAAGTACACTAAATGAAAAAGCACGTGTAGCCACGTAGTAAGACACGTAACCAACATTGTTGTGTAGTCATAATGACGTTGACGCGTGCAATTGTCACATGTCATGACTGTCATGCTCGGAGTCGGACGGCGGACATAGATGTTCTACGTTTCATTGTTTCTTTTTTTTTTCTATAACGCCTAGAATAAACTTTGACCGCTGCCTGAGCAGATCACACTACGTGGCAGATATTATTAATTAATTTTAAGTACTTTATACCTATAATGTCGTAATATGTATGTGCGTTGTGGTTCACAATAAATATTTTTCTTTCTTTCTTTCTTTCTACAGGAGACTATACCTGGGGATCGTGCGAAGTATGGCCCTATACGGGGCCCCCGTATGGGCGGAGACCCTGTCGGCCAGTAATATGGCCAGACTGCTTAGTCCGCAGAGGACGATGGCCATCAGGGTGATAAGGGGATACCGCACGATCTCCGGTGAGGCGGCATGTCTCCTAGCCGGGACCCCTCCATGGGACCTGGAAGCGAGAGTCCTTGCGTCACTGTTTAGATGGCGCAAGGAGGCACTGGATCGGGGCCAAAGGCCTGCGCCTCGAGAAATCGAGGCCCAGCGGACCCTGCTCCACCAGGAAACCGTGGAGACATGGAAGGTGCGACTTGAGCAACCAAAGGGGGGATTCGCCACAATCGCGGCTGTCAGACCGGTCATGGACGAGTGGCTGGAGAGGAGACACGGTGCTCTCTCCTACCGGCTGTCACAGATACTAACCGGGCACGGTAGCTTCGGTAGGTATCTGTGGCGAAGACACCGGGAAACCACGGCCGAGTGTCAGCACTGCGAGGACCGCAGCGATGACACAGCGCTCCATACGCTGGTGGAGTGCACTGCGTGGGCGCAACAGCGCCAGGTCCTCGTAGTGGGTCTGGACGTGGACACTCTCTCGCTCGAGACCATGGTGCGAGCCATGCTCTCCAGCGGGAGTAAGTGGGACTGCGCCGCCTCTTTCTGCGAGCAGGTCATGCTCGTGAAAGAGGCGGCGGGGCGGGTACGGGAGAGAACTCTTCCCCCCGAGTTCCGCAGTCGGCGGCCTGGACGCCGCCGACGTGTCTTCGCCGAGGACTATCGGCCTCCATGACCGGGGGTCTGAGGACGGTGAGAGAGTCGCTCACCGTCCTTACAGAAGCAGGCCCATGACGGCAGCGTGACGTGAGGAACTCACGCACGACCCCCCTTAGAAGCGGGATCACACCCGAAACCCACCCCCAAAGACGCGGATTAGCACCCGAACCACCCCCTGGGCGAGGCTGCAGAGGCGGCTGTAGGTCTGTTGGGAGTCCTGGGACATCCTTCCGAGGGCTTACCCGGGGCTCACAACCATAGGCTGTTGGGCGTTGCGTGAGGTTTTTTAGTCGGTAGGAGTCCGGCATAACATCCATGAGGATTTTCCCTCACGTAAAATAAAAAAAAAAAAAAAAAAAACGATATCGTCACGATATCGCACGATATCGTGGACGATATTTACTGTCGTGACAATATACAGATACTTACAACAGTAGAGTAACTTCATAGAAATGTGCGAAACAGCTCACTCACACAGACGTGCGCATCTACTGACCCGTGACATTCCTGGAGCATGACTTGTAGTGAGCTGTGAGCTACAAGTCATGCTCCAGGTATCGTTTTAGGGTTTTTTTTGGTATGCTGAGTATGAATCACGTGATAATTTTACAATCCAATATGCCTGCCGCGCCGTAATCACGAAATTTTATGATGGGTATCGTTAAAGGGGTTTTTTGGTATGCTGAGTACGAATCACGTGATAATTTTGCAATCCAATATGGCCGCCGCGCCGTAATCGCAAAATTTCATGATGGGTATCGTTTAAGGGGTTTTTTGGTATGCTGAGTACGAATCACGTGATAATTTTGCAATCCAATATGGTCGCCGCGCCGTAATCACGAAGTTTTATGATGGGTATCGTTAAAGGGGTTTTTTGGTATGCTGAGTAGGAATCACGTGATAATTTTGCAATCCAATATGGTCGCCGCGCCGTAATCACAAAATTCCATAATGGGTATCGTTAAAGGGTTTTTGCGTATGCTAGGTACCAACTTAATGTAATTGGCCTTAATTTTACAATAAAAATCTTTTGTCATAGTATTTTCGCATTGCTAGTTCAGAATGCCTAAACTTAACAAGCAAATCTTTTTAGTTTACTACTGTAAATAGCTTAGGCGGCCATATTGGATTGCAAAATTATCACGTAATTCGTACTCAGCATTCGAAAAAACCCCTTAAATGATATCCATCACGAAATTTTGTGATTACGGCGCGGCGCCCATATTGGATTGCAAAATTATCACGTGATTCGTACTAAGCATACCAAAAACCCCTAAAACGATACCCATCATGAAATTTTGTGATTACGGCGCTATGGGGGGCGTGCGTGAGCTCCTCACGTCACGCTGCCGTCATGTGCCTGCTTCTGCTGCCTTCTTCTGCCTTATGGCGATTTGTTTGTCCAGGTTATTTTTTCCCAATGTGATAACCTGCCCAAGGTAGGTATACTCCTGAACAACCTCCAGCCTCGATCAGTCGACGTATAGTATCCCCGGCGCGGTCATTGAATATGACCTTGGTTTTTTCTAAGTCCATGCACAGACCAACACGTCGAGACGCTCTGTTGAGGTTGTGCAGCGGAGACACTGGAACAGGTAAGCGGAACTTATCTGTTCCAGCGTCTCCGATACTATAACGATGTCGTCGGCAAACCGAAGGTGCAAGATTCGCGTGCCATTGATGTTCACGCCACACCCTTCCCAGTCCAGCGTCTTAAAGATGTCCTCAAGTGCATTCATGAAGAGATTCGGCGATATCACATCACCTTGTCTAATACTAACATTCCCCGCTAACATTTACCGCGGTGGTATTGCTATCCGGAAGTTAGTGTCTTGTTTTTTTAAAACCTCCAACAAATGACACAGTATGAACTCGAAAGTGTTCTGGGTCATTCGAAAAAAAAAATTAAACATTTCACTTCGCGCACACAGTCTATCGAAGAGAAGGTAATAAGTTCCCTCTAAATATCGCACTTGTAGAAGAGGATCAACCCAAAATGTTCTTCTACAGTATCGTTTTTTTTCTCCGTAAATATAAAAGATAAAGTAAACGTAACTTGTTCACTGCTGCCATTATTGCTTCTAATATTTTAATTAGCTTTAAGAATCGCGCGGTTACTGGCGCAAAGCTACTAACCTAATAACAAGCTGTGGGATATACTGTGTCATTTCGTTCGGTTATATCGTTGCACGATATCGTACGATATCGTGGAACGATGTCGTACAATATCGTGAAACGATATCGTACGATATCGTGGACGATATCGTGCCACGATATCGTGCAATGTGCAAGCGCCCAATGCCTGAAACATCTTTCAATCTGCTACTTACCAAGAGCATATCTGATGATCAACTGGTTTTGCAGCTCGATCTTGCTAAAGATGCCCCAACTGGACTTGCCCTCGGGTATGGGGTTGTTCCTTATCCAGCCTCCGCAGGCGAACTCGTAGAAATCCTCGCAAGGATCTTGGGTTTCATCCAACGCTCTGATGACTTCACTGGCTGTGTAGATGCAGGACCCTTTCAGGCAGACATCGGCTTCTGTAATACAAAACATAAAGAAAATCAATAATATAAAAAAATGAACGAAAAAACCGCCGTCCCCAGCGAATAATACCAAGAACAAGACGCGGGATAACACCCAAACCCCCCTCAAGGTGAGGCCGTAGTGGTCGCCATAGGTCTGTTGGGAGTCCTGGGGTATCCTTCCAAGGAATTACCCGGGCCTTCCAATTGGAGGCTGTTAAGTAGAATACGTGTGATTTTTAGTCGGTAGGAGTCCGGCATCGTTTATTCGTATCCATGTAGGGCGTAGGGTTTTCCTCACGTTTAAAAATACCAGAATCAAATTTTACAGGATAATTAACTAGATAACCGTTTTTGACAATAACTTCTTACCAAATTAAATACTTACTAGGTAAGTAAACTACAACGAAGTTACTCACCCGACTGCCCCTCTCTAAAACGTTAATTGTGAAAGTGAAAGTTCAATCCGATTGACGTTGTCATTTTTAGGGCTTCGTAGCCAAATGGCAAAAACGTAACCCTTATAGATTCGTCATGTCTGTCTGTCTGTCCGTCTGTCTGTCCGTCCGTGTGTCACAGTCACTTTTCTCTGAAACTTTGAGGCCTATGCTGTTGAAACTTGGGGGTCGTCCATTAATCGCGTGAGGATTTTTTGGGCATTTTTTGGACCCCCCCCCCCCCTCCCCCTTGGTGATATTTGGTGAGGTTTCAGATTACCCCTCCCCCCCTGGGCCGAATCACGTGTATTTTAGTAACTACAAAGTTTTTTTTAAAATTGTATACATCGAAGTCTTTATTGTTATAATCTATCCATCTATATATATAAAAACAAGAACTGACTGACTGACGATCAACGCACAGCCTAAACCGCTGGGTCTAAAAGCATGAAATTTTGCACAAATGCTCCTTAAGTGACGTAGGCGAGCAATAAGAAGCGATTTTGGAAAATTCAACTCCTAAGGGGGTAAACAAGGGTTGCAAAGTTTGTATGGGACTACGTGATTCCTTGGTCCGATCTTCTTCAAATTTGGCATAAAACATCTTTAACCGAATTGATGGGAGACGTGTATTTTATTTTATTGAAATTTATCATTTAACATGTTTTAAATGGGTTAGAAAAAAAATTTGGGGGCATGTGCCTCATAGTTCATATTGATCGTAGAGGGAGAATATACCTAGAGAAGTCATCGGCGTATACCTTTTGAGATAGCGCTATTATGACATCGGTGTTACCCACTCACGCCAAATGTTTTTACCTGAGAAATAGGTAAATTCATATAAAGAAGCTACTATACCAAAAAATTGGTACTGAGGTAGCTAACAGCCCAGATTAAGACATAGGCTACTTTTATATTCCAGGTGCGTCTGTTTGAACGTTTATAACCACATATATCACCCGACTGTGAGTAAAATTACAATCCTAACGCCAAGTTGAAGGCCTTATGGGCGGCTTGAAAATTTTCAACTGCGGGTCGCGGCGACCTGTCCATTTCAAGAAGGCAATGGGCTCACCACCTTTTACGTGGGAAATAAAACTCAAAATTCAAAATTTAAAAAAACATTTATTTCGCATTTCTAATACATAGGCACTTGCGATGCGACACGTCCATGAATACAAAAAAAGTTAGTACCACCAGTTCGGAACGCGGCCTGCTTGAGAAGAACTGGCAAGAAACTTATTTTTGTGTCTGGTAACGAAACTAGATTTTTTTTTGTACATACTTAGTTACATAAGATTTTCAAAAAAAAAATATAAAAATGTGAATGTCCTGACTGAATGATAATCAACGCACAGCCCAAACCGCTGGGACTAGAAAGTCCAAATTTGGCAAGTAGGTTCCTTGTATGGTCTAGGGATCCACTAAGAAAGTATTTTTGGAAATTGTGCTACTAAAGGGGTAAAATAAGAGATGGAAGTTTGTATGAAAGTCCGTCATTTTCAGATCTAGATGCACAAAATTTGTTAAACCTGTGTCTTTTAAGAAATAAACGAACAAGTGTATCAGTTTTTTCAAAATTTTACTACTAAGAGGATAACTCCCATAACAAGTATCCATAACACAAGCAGGTAATTCCTAGCTTACTTTGGGATCAGACAGCGCTGTGTGAAATGTCCGTGAATATTTATTTATTAAAAAAAGAAAAAAAAAATAAGTGATAAAAGTTTGTATGGAATATTCGTCACTTTCAATGTTAAAAAGTTAGGAGTTAGAAGGAATTGAAATACTATTAACTCCATATGACCTATACAATCAATATTTACCTAATTAGAAATAATGTAAGTTTATTTTCAAAACGACCGGGTTTGATTCCCGGACAGTGCAAGAGATTTAAAAAAAAATGCAGTTCTTATTTTCTCTAAAATCGATGATATGGTTCCTAAGAACAGATCTTTGTATCTCATAAATTTACGGACTTGCCCATACTGACCGTTACGAATGTTACACCCGGTATATCTATAACTAGCTTTCTATAATAATATAATAATAATATAATATTTATTTCTCTTCCACACAAAGGTACAAAGTTCTATTTTTACACAAATAATGCACAACAACAATCCTTTGTGGGAGACTGGTATCCGCACTAGGAAGCCCTGATTAAAATCATAATAACATTATTAGAATCCAATAAAAATTTAAACTAATACTGTGTGTGTGTGTGTGTGTGTGTGTGTGTGTGTGTGTGTGTGTGTGTGTGTGTGTGTGTTGTGTGTTTAGTTGTAACTCACTTATTTGGGGACAAGCAGCAAGTCTTCTGTGAACTGATAGTCTAGGCCTAACAAGTATTCCGTAAGAGCATGTTTGCATTGTCTACCGGTTAGGGGGTAGATGTTAATCAAAGCGTTTACTTTATTGTATAAGTAATTGCTCAAAAAGCAATAACTGTGATGCGAAAGGCTGGTTCTGAATAAAATTGTGGGGCAAATCTTGTATTTTCTTCGTGTCTGTGATAGTTGAGATGGATTATATGTCAACGTAGCATGTTTGTGAAGAATTATCTGTCTAATAAAAATCTGTCTAATAAAAGTCTATGTGCGGCTACGCCGGCATTTATGGTCACTACCCGTCTTTGGCAGTAAGTAGCGTTATCTTGATATTCTATAGCCTATGTTACTCAGTGATGTGATAATGTGGGATACTATTAGTGAAAAAATGATTAAAATAGATCTAGTAGTTTCGGAGCCTATTCATTACAAATAAACAAAAATCCTCTGCTTTTTATAATATTAGTTAGATAACTTACATGAAAAACAGAGAGTGAAGGAATCGAATTTGGATTCAAATAAGTCCTTGTTTTGCCTTCCGAAAACAACAGGATTCAAAATGTTTTGAACAAATCCGAGCATTCTTGTCAGGTTGCCAATGTTTTCTGCCTGTTGCTTGAATCCATAAAACTCTCATACTTATCCTCTGGAAACCTAAAAGTAAATAAAACGATAGCTATAAATTTCAATATTGTTGGGTAAACTTTACCAAACACTGGTCACACTCCCCCGATTATACGGACATGGATGATTGACCCCTAGACAACATGGCCGTCATAATGTATATGAGCTACATAATTCTGTCGGATAATACAAAAAAATAATTCGAGAAATATACTTAAAAGTATGTAAATTAAGGCGCAAAGATAGTGAATACTAATCTACGAAGTAAATTATATCATTATATACATACAAAACAGCATAAATGGGCTTACTTACCGATGAAAGGTTATGTTCGGAGTTTTCCGTTCTGGGCGATTTGTACAGTCTTTAACACAACAACGCACCATTATTAAGAAAAAATTTACACTTTTATAAGCTCCAAACAACTTCTAACTTTACAAATAAGTCACTATCACCAATTTTTCGACAAAACACTATCGAACACGCTTTTGTTTGGGACCAACGAAAGAGGTTCCAAACAAATGAAAACGCATACGGTGAGCGAGACAAAAAAAGTGGCGTCTGTCTCGCTTACTCTTGTGTAAATATTATATTTGTGTCACTTTCACTCATGACTAACATTATTTAATGTCTTCTCTAGGTATATTCTCCCTCTACGATATTGATACTCCTTAGTCGGTACTTTTTTTTTGACACATGACAGCTGAATTTTGATTAAAAAAATGGTCTAATTTTTGATAAACGTCAAAACATTTCAAATTGTATATTTATGATTTTTTTTTTAAACTTCAAACGGTGTTTGGACGACAAATTATAACTTGAGACTGGCGTATCGCCATTTTTTACTGATTTAATTTGTATCTATTTATTTTACTGGAGACTGGCAAAATCGTTAATAAACGGAGGGCCATTCATTAAAAGAAGAAGAAGAATGTAATTTATTTTATTCGCGTATATTTATTTCAATAAGCGAAATTGCCTTCATATTATTTTGTATGTCAAAATACATTTGTGAGATGAAAACCTGAACATGGCTGGCTAGGAATTATGAAAGAACAAGTTCTAGGTAAGGTGTACACGGTTCCGATTATCACAGAGTATTTATTACAATCTTTGTTTACTTTCATATTATAAACAGGGATGTTATATACGATCAGAGGCATTATAGATGCACATTTAGCAGATGAAATCTATAGTAAATTTCTGTCTACAATAGGAGAAACTGTATTAGTACGGGTTGCATCGAAAGCCTCAAAAGACTTACACAATACGAGAAAGAAAGAAGTTCAGATACCAATTCCTTAGCAAAAGCAGAGAATGCTCTCTAAACCAATTAACAAAGACATTAGGTATCAATTTTTACAAAAATATAGATTTACTTCGCTCAAAGTACGTATTTTGATTTATTTAGTCAGAATTATATCTATACATATAAAAACAGTACTGTAAAGTGACACAGAAGACGACAGACGACGGCAGATGGAGCAAACGAGTTCCAAAGCGGGCATCGCGACTTGGTTCACCCGCTAGATGGACTGAGGACCTAGAAGAGAATTTCGCGACGTAAATTAGGAGAGGCCTACGTCCAGGAGCGTACATGCTGATTTGATTGATATAAAAATAAAAACTGACTTAGATACCTGATCGAGATCTAGAAGCTTGAAATTAGATTAATTTTAATGGCATAGTTGCGCACAAAGAAACGATTTTTAGGGTTTGTGCCATTAAACGGGACCCTATTTATGAGACTTCGCTGTCCGTCATGAGGCTGCATCTACAATATGTATGTATTTAAAAGTATACAACTATTAATATCCGTGGTCTGATACCCATAACACAAGCAGGTTATTCCTAGCTTACTTTGGGATCAGATAGCGTTGTGTGAGATGTCCGTGAATATTTATTTATTTATCTCAGGAAGCGTGATAGCTAGAGAGCTGAAATTTTCAGATGATATATTTCTGTAGCCACTATGACAACAAATACTAACGTCAGAAAAGGGGGGCGGGGATTAAGGGGGCTCCCAACCATTAAACGTGATGCTTTGCTGTTTTTTTTTGGTACGGAACCCTCTGTCTTTCCACTCCGACCAACCAAACCGGCCAACCGCTGTGTGTGTGGAACTCATCTACGGGACTTAAATTCTTTATTCCTATCTATACTTTATTTATTTCCTCTGTGCGCGAGTCCGCTTCGCACTTTACCAGTTTTTTATACTACTAAGATGGCAGACAAGCTTACGGTCCACCTGATGGTTGGTTACTGTAGTGGACTAATTCGCATAGTGAACGTTTGCAACACCAGTGGCGCTGCTGCATGTCGACCCATATTTCCCTTGGCATCCAGTAGAGTCACGGGAAAGTAAAATATCCCGTAACCCTACTGATAGTGCTCTCCGGAGGGCTTCGAATTAGGTTCGTTTACAATAATCATTTTAATAAAAATCCAATTTGTGCCAACTACTACGGGAATACACGTGACAGAAAACCACACGATAAGAATAGAAGCGAGGGGGGACCTTTCTATTTCACTCTCTCTCTTACGCAAACGAAGTTGCGCGGGTCAGCTAGTACTTCTATACGAATACTAGCTAATCCGCGCAACTTCGTTTGCGTCACATAATAGAGACAGATATGGTATTAATGTTTTATTATATTTCCCGTTGCATTTACTCCCGTCATGTTGCTATATAATATTCATTATTTTGAAGATAATTAAGAGGTGTCAGTTTGTCAATCTTAAAATCTTACGTTGGTTTGATCGCAGTTGGCTAAATAGAAGCGAAGTTATGAACAAAAGTACAATAATGAAGGTTGAATTTCCATGCGATCATTATGCTTTTAGTCACGACTATCGGTATCCACGTGTACTGAGCTGAGTTTTTTTTTTGTTACGGGGGGAATGCGGTTTGGCACCATCATCCTAGCTGCGAAGGCAGCCGGGATGGTGTGAGGGGCATCTCCCGGTCCCGAAAAGGGACCGTCCTACCCACTAAACCCCGCGGTGTCCCTCCTTATCCTACAGCCGGCATGGATATCCAAAGATTATTCACGTTGACGGTAGAGAGCGGTGAGCAGGTGGGCTCTGAGGGCATCTCCGGAACAAAGAGAGGGGCCTTCCCCCAAATGATCATCGGTGGACGGGGTCTTAGCTGCGTTCTAATAATAAAGCTAGGTATAGAGAGTCGAAAATCTGTAAGTCGAATATATTTGGTAATTATTTCCCAAGATCTTTTTTCTGGAAATTCTATCTATGTAACTTCCATTACATCCGATACTGTAGCTAAAATAGTTTTTTTTGTATGTCTTTATGTATACATGCCAAAACTATAGATAGTACCATTTTAAACAATACTGAAATAATTTGAGATTATTATTGATCGAATTGATGCCGATATTCTGCGCGGTTCCTTTGGGAGACACGATGCAAAACAAAATGATTTTGTGTTGTATGATCAATGCATAGGTATTCCGATTTCAATTAATTTCTGATGTAAGAAAGGAATTAAGTGCTTTATGAATTATTCCATACAAGTTTTAATATTCGGCGATGGGCTCACCACCTGTCACGTGGGACCGAATTGTACACGGTGAAATGTGGGCCGGTATAGGCCTCTGCCTACCCCTTCGGGGATAAAGGCGTGAGTATATGTATGTATGTATGTAAGTTTTAATATTGTAGGTTTTGTTGTTCAGAAATTACAGTGCTCGGAAATTCAGGGTATAAAGTTGCTGTTCAAAATAAATACACGTGATATCTCACTACACCCCCACCCCCCCCCCCCCCTGGTGATGTTTCATGATTTTTGTCAGACCCCCTCCCCCCCCCTTCGAGCCTCACGTGATTAATGGACGACCCCTTGGTAAGTAGATGTATTCTGTGAACCGCATTAAGATTTTTATATAAAACTAGAAAAAAAGCAGTTAGTTTTTAGGGGGTCCTCATACTCAGAACTGAATCTCAATTTTTTTTTTTTCATCAAACCCGTACGTGTGGAGTATCTATAGATAATCTCAAAAATGCTATTGAGGTTCCTTCATCATCATTTTGTTCTAAAAAGAATAGTTTGCGCAAGAGGCACTTCCAAAGTCAAAAAAATGTGTGCCCCCCCCCCCCCCCCCCTAAGTTCTAAACTAGGAGAACGATAAATCCAAAAAAAATATATAATTTACATTGCCATAAAATCTACCAAACGAAAATTACTTTGTACGAAATCGAGTTGGTAGTTTTTTTTAATACGTCATAAACCGCAATTTTCACCGAGAAAAATCACTACCACTGCGAACGTGTTAAAACATCAATGAAAGTTACATCGAACTACAAGAACTTTAATATTATGTTTATACTTGCTGCTACGGAATCCTTCATGGGCAAGTTCAACTCGCACTTGGCCGGTTTTTTTTGTTTTATTTATTACAAACTTTGAACAGATGATTCACGTGACCTAGTGAAGTAGTTTAATGCAACAGAGTCACAGACTACAGACACAAGTCTTGCCATAAGTCCCTCTGCAATCTATTTTATAGAGAGGGGCTAAAATTTGTTGTTCGTTAGGTTACGTCCGCACAGGCAGGCGGCTTGCTTGGTGCCTAGCGCCTAGCGAGTCACCTAGCGAGTCGCTTAGTAAAACGGACATACTGCTCGTTCGCTCTAACTTTGCCGCTCGGCTCCATACTAAAGTCGATTTTTTTATTAGACGAAGTAAATTGACAGCAACTAATGTCACTTCTTCATACAATGTTGCGTATTTTCTATTACGAAGTGACATTAGCTACTCTCAATTTACTTCGGCTAATTAACAATTCGGGTATACGCCTCTACGCCAGCGGCAAAGTTAGAGCGAACGGGTAGTACTTGAATGTTCGCGACCGGCCGCACTGCGCGCTTGGCGCCCAGCGAGGAGCTTAGCGTGTATCCAAGTAAACAAACATGTTGGTTTTTTGTCGCCAGTCGCGAGGCATTTTGAAGAAAAAAATATACGAAATATTAATCGCATCCATACATACAAATAAATTCAATTGGAGTGTCTGTTTGTAATATTAAAATAACCGCTTTCTACTGCATGCATATGAATGTATTACGGTACCCATACCAAAATATATACTTTTAAATTTTTTGTCTGTCTGTTTGTTCTGGCCTTCGGCTAATCTCTGGAACGGCTGGACCGATTTAGACGGGACTTTCACTGGCAGATAGCTTATGTAATAAGTATCTAGTAACTTAGGCTACTTTTATTTTAGAAAAAAAACTAAATAAACTAAATTTTTTCATTACATTCTACGCGGACGAAGTCGCGGACACAGCTAGTCATAAATAGATAAGTAGGTATCCGAATGAGTTAATTTTCCTTTAACTTTACTGAGAAGTAGATCAAATGTGTCTCTGGCCATACGCAAATCTTCGTAATTTTTTTGTGAAAATTATGCAATTGCTTATATAGAACATAAAAATCCCCATGACTTGACCGTGTCTTATTTATGTCATGAACCCAATATGAAGCGCTCGTGGCCCCGCGGACTCAGTGTTGTGTAAACGATCACTGTATTAAGCAACATTTACTGTGGCCGTTCATGGATGGGTGACCGTCTCGTGACCACTGTGTGACATTTATTTTCCGTGCTTCGAAAAGCCCTTGGTCCCGGTTGCCAGTAAAATAGCAGTCGAGGCAGTACCTAAGCCAAGTTGAGGGTCTTTTTAGGCGGCTTGAAAATTTTTAACAGCTGGCACTGCTGGCAGTCCTTGCCTGCGCCTGTCCATATCAACATGGCAATACGGCTCACCACCTATTACGTGGGACAAAATCTCAAAGGTGAAATGTGCCCATCTAAAATGCCTCTGTCTACCCCGTCGTGGATAAAAGGCGTGATCATATGTATGAACCCAATATAGAGCTGTATAGAGTTATTTTTGAAAGTGACATCTTGTCAACGTGCCGACAAGCAAATGACCAAGGCACCTAGCGACCCCCCACGCAAACCACCTTTCAGTGCGGCCACCGTGTATCCTAGCAAGTAGCCAGGATGCAAGCCACTAGGCTCTAGGCGCCAAGCAAGCCGCCTGCCTGTGCGGACGTAACCTAACGTTCCGTATCATCGCGGTTTTGTATGTAATTTAAAGAAATACATGCAGTATGTCCTCGTGCAAATGGAAAATTTACTCTATAGCTAATGAACCATTAAACCAATAGTAAAAATAATCGATAGCATAACATTTTACCTGAGTTTACCTCATTTTATATTTTTGTAATAATATCAAGACGATTCGTTTATAAGCTGCAAAAATATTTCTAGGTACCTAACAGGTTTGCTTGAGCTGAATAAGGCTGCCAATTAATACACTTCAAACACGGAGTTTGGGTGTATGTATGTATGTATGTATTAAGAAATATATAAGTAGATATGTATATCAAGCGTCTAGATCCCATAGCACAAGCTTATATATGCTTAATTTGGGCTAGATGATGTTGTGTGTGAATGTCCACAAATATTTAGAATTTTTTTTTATTTATACAGTACTATACAGTACCCGCGCAACTTCGTTTGCGTCATATGAGAGAGATTAAATCACCTGTTCCCGTCGCATTTACTCTGAGTGACCAAAAAAGCGAATAAAAAAAAGCGCGCTGAAACGGGACAAAAGTATCCTATGTCCGTCTCCTGGTTCTAAGCTACCTCCCCACCAATTTTCAGGCAAATCGCTACAGCCGGTCTTGATGTATAAACAGTGTAGCCAACACGACTTTCTTTTATATATATAGATAGATTGTGACAGACGTGACAGAACCGTGACTGTGTGACAGACGAACAGCAAAGTCACAATAATAAAGATCGATTCCTACCCTTCGGGCTTACACAATAGTTTTTCTTACCTGAATTATCTGGTTGATAGCACGGCGGTACTGGCAGGTCTGTTGGTGCTTTAATCGTGAGGAGTAAGGTGATGGTCAACAGGAATGCTATGAAGAGAATGCCACTGATCACCAGCAGGACCCGCTCTAGCGTAGTGCGCTGGTGCCAGCCGATGAAGGATACACCCTGAAAGGAGAAGAGTTTTGGTTGGTCAAAGTTATACAAGGTCGAGACTTTAAAGTTGGTCGAAGTTTGAAAGTAAGATAAATCTTTGAAATATATTGAAAACGACACTTGTGCTATTCCACAATATTTATTATTATAAACCTGACCGGTTTCGGTTCACAGCATTTTCAAAGGTCTAGATGGAAGGACAAGGTAGTACTACCTTCCATCTAGACCTTTGGTCAGGGCTTCATTATCTGTGTGTTTTCAAAGGTCTAGATGAAAGGACAAGGTAGTACTACCTTGTCCTTCCATCTAGACCTTTAACAACACACAGATAATGAAAACACACAGATAATGAAGCCCTGACCAAAGGTCTAGATAGAAGGACAAGGTAGTACTGTCCTTGTGTACCTTGTCCTTCCATCTAGACCTTTGAAAATGCTGTGAAGCGAAACCGGTTTATAATAATAAATATTGTGGAATAGTACAAGTGTCGTTTTCAATATGTGCAGCAAATTCCACCAAGTGCCATCAATCAACAGTATAAATAATTTGAAAGAAATATGTTGAAATCTGATTATCACAATCTACTGCTGGATGTAGTCTCTCCTCTCTCCTGATAATTTTGGTAGGGTTATTGACCTTTTCTTTCATGTTCTCCTTCTCTTCACCATGAACTCATCCATTAAATCACCAAGTGCAACCACAGGCAGACTTGCGCGAAGTCTCATGAATAGGTACCTGGAACCCCTAAAAATTATAACAATACTCTTTTCTTCAGCATCAGCGATTTAAACAAGAAGCTGTGAGAAGGTCTAACCCGACTGCCCCTCTCTAAAACCGATTATGTAAAAGTGAAAGTTCAATCCGATTGACGTTCCAACAGATAATCCACGTGACCTAGTGACGTAGTTTAATGCAACAGAGTCACAGACTTCAGACATAAGTCTCGCTATAAGCCCTTCTTCAATCTGTTTTACAGAGAGCGGCTAAAAACGTATTAAAAACATACAAAACCTTGAAACATCAACCTTGACATAATTTCATGAGATGTACGCTTGATTATATATTTTTACTACATCTTGTTATCGGCTACTTTACGTCAGATCTGACGTCAGATCTCATGTCCGGAATTCCTCATAATGAGGTTGTGGAGCCATTTTGGGAATGATAAAGACTTTCTTTGAATTTTTAATGATCACGGAGATAATTTTGCTTTTGTAAATGCAGGTAAGTTTTGAAATTCATGTCAGATAAGTGTGATTAAAAAATTAACCAAGTTCGAGTCGGACTCACACACAGACGGCTCCCTACCAAAATACGATAAAATTGACGATTTTTGTATGGGAATCCCCTGAATCCTCCCCTTTTTCTGATTTTAGCCCCTCTCTTTTAAATAGACTGCAGAGGGGCTTAATTCGAGACTTTGTCTGTAGTCTGTGACTCTGTTGCATTAAACTACGTCACTAGGTCACGTGGATCATCTGTTCAAAGTTTGAAATAAAACAAAAATGACAACGTCAATTGGATTGAATTTTCACAATAAACGTGTTATAGAGGGGAAGTCTGGTGAGAACGATCTCACAGCTTTCTGGTTAGTATCTTTTATTACAGCGGCAACAGATAGGTACATCATTTGTGAAAATTTCAGCTCTCTAGTAACTATCACTGTTCCTGAGATACAGCGTGTGACAGACAGACAGACAGCAAAGTCGCATAAATAGGGTCCCGTTCTTATATACCCTTTGTATACGGAACATAAAAAAGGCAAACGAAGAAAGATTTTTTATCTTTACGTACTCGTATGTTTACAAAGTACACAACCGTTCTCTTTAGAAAAGACTTGCCACTATGTTGACTTCCTAATTCTGGGCAAATATAAGTTGCTCTGGGAAATGATATCATTATATTCTTCACATAGAAAAAATATACAGAAACGCAGATAGACACGAAAAGAATTCACGCAAAGACAAGATAACTCAATATGTACAGTATTGGCACCCGAAAAGCCCGCCAAAGACGCGGGATAGCACCCGAACCCCCCCCCCCCCCCCCCTATTTGAGGCCGCAGTAGTAGCCGTAGGTCTGTTGGGAGTCCTGGGGTATCCCTCCGAGGGCTTACCCGGGGCTTCCAATCGTAGGCTGTTAGGCAGGATGTACAGTATTGGATTCTGTAATGGGATCACAGAAGGTTTTATGCAAACGTAGATGGGTTACTGTGACAACTTTCTCTCAGATGAATAAAATGTTTGCCTTCTACCTTAGTAATATAAAAAAAAACAATTTGATAATACGCTTGAAACAAGAATTTTTGCTTGGAACTTTCTTTCAGAAAATATATTATTGTCATAATAAGAATGACCTTGAGAGTGACGTGAACAAAATAGAAAAGAAAGGTCTTATTAGATTATGTGAATACTGTGGTACGTGACCGAACTTAATTTCATACATGTGTACGTATGAACAGTCTGCAAAGAAGAAAGTATAAAATGGCGGTCCGATTTTTAGACAAATAATAATAATTAATAGTTTAAAAAACTAAAAAACACGCTTTTAGCACGCACTAATTATTTTTTTACTTTATACTTTTTTCGTATCCCATTCAGCAAACCCTTTCATTTAATACCCATATCATGGGGGTGCAATCCGTCCCTCCCTCCATGATATGGGTATCATTTGATACCCATATCATGGAGGTGCTAGCCTGTCCGCCATCTTGGACGTCCGCCATATAAGATTTCAGTCAAGTGACTATTTTTCCGTATTTCTGACAGCAAACCCTTTCATTCGATACCTATATCATGGGGGTGGATTTCAAACAGTCAGTCCGCCATTTTGGGGAGGCCGCCATATTGGATTTGTAATGACGTTTTTTAGCTAGTCATGTATTGTCATCAGAACTTAGAGCGTGTGCAAAATTTCAGCCTGATTGAAGAATGGGAAGCGGGTCAAATTAACATTCCAAGATTTTCTTACAGTATACATAGTTACAAGTGAAGCTAATAGAAGCGTGATAAAAAAACTTGCAATAAAACTCCACGAAAAGGTGAGGTGGTGGTGGCCGTGTTGAAACAAACAGCGACATGTTGTGGCTAACAGCTATATCTATAAACAGAATTCATCCCGCTGTTGGGAATCTTGAGGTCAACCTTCCCAGGGCTTGCCCGGGGCTACACCAACTGTAGGCAGTAGGTAGGAAACGTATGGACTTTAGTCGGCAGGAGTCCGGCATAGCATCCCCGTAGGTTTTCCTCACGTAAAAAAAAACAGGATTCATTCCGTTCCAATTTTATTTAAATTTTTAATTGTTTGCAATGTATTGTGTCCTAAATAGGTACCTACATAGATAAAGAATAAACTATAGTCTACCTAAATATTTGCATAGTTATCTTTTTATAAACAGAATTTCGTAATTCCAAATTGAGAGCGTTGTTTTGGAGATAAGTACTGAATAACTCAAGCCCTCATACTAACTCTAACTTGAGTATTTAGCCAAAAACCGTTTCGTAATTAGTTACTGTCAACGCTTAACCAGTCAGACGCTCATCTTATAAACCTGTAAATCATCATGATCAATTAACAGAACAGATCATAGGGTGGTAGGCATTCTCTTCAACAAAGAACAGAATCACCATTTTCAAACTGGTATCCCAGAAAAATCAAGGAGAAACTTTCGAAAATTGTAGGGACAACTAGTTTATGAAGGGTTGGAGTTGATCTGATGATGGAGTCGAATGATAGTCGAGGGAATTTCTTAACGATTTACAGCAGTTAAGTAACTTGTGTTTGGGCTTGATTGATGAGAATTTTACACGTAGATACATTTTTCAGACGAACCCGTCACTTAGGTATTAAAATTTCATTTTATCACACAGACATAACGCTCAACTGTTCAGCAAACACACAAAGGAAGAAACATAGATGTTTATTTCGTTTTTAGCAAGGATACATAGTCCTGGGGTATCCGTTCGAAGGCTTAACCGGGGCTCCCAGAAATAGGCAGTATATGTGAGGTTTTTTAGTCGATAGGAGTCCGGCATAGCAACCATGAGGATTTTCCCTCACGTAAAGAAAGAAAAGATTAAGTAAGGATACATAAGTTAATACATAAGACAAATTCCGTATGCATTGCGATATAATTTTTTTTTATATTCACGGACATTTCACACAACGCTATCTGATCCCAAAGTAAGATAGGAATAACCTGCTTGTGTTATGGGTATCAGACCACGGATATTAATACTTATATTATACTTACTAGCTGAGCCCGCAACTTCGTTTACGTCACATAAGGTGTATGAAAGGTCAAGCGGCGTCTGAAACTGCCCTGTTTGCTTAATCATAAAAGAGCTTAATGATTAAGTCTATTTTAAAACAATTCAGTCCACCAGTTTAGTTTCACTCACATTCAAAGAAACCCCTACAATTAAAATTTTCAAAATATCTGATTCTTAAAAGTGTTATAACTCTTTTATTTCTAAACCGATTTACATAAAACAAACGCTAAATGTTAACTGGAGCAAACCTCAACACAATAAAAAAAACCGTATTGCAATCGGTTGAGCGGTTACTGAGATTAGCGTGCACAACCGTACAGACAAACAGATATACAGACATACAGACATACAGACAAACAGACAAAAATTCTAAAAATCATTGTTTTGGGTTCTATTGCGTTCATAAAGCCCCCCTATAATATTTTTTCTTATTTATCTTCCATGTACAGACAGCGACCTGTTACGATTTTATTATATGTATTGATATTGATGATTGATTAAATACATTCATATTATACCACCCAGACTCTTGAGACACCCAGACTCTTGAGACAAACATTTATGGGTCACACAAATATTTGTCCGGTGGGAATCGATCCCACAACCTCCAGCGCCGCTGGCGGTATCACTACCGACTGCGCCACAGAGGCAGTCAAAAATAAGGAAAAGAAAGAAAAGAAGAAAAATATTTATTCTGTTCATAGCAAGGATACAAAAAAGACATGTTTGGCACAGGTATACAGTAAATGATAAGAATATCCCCACAAGAAACAGAAATGGTTCCAAAAGATATAAAACATATATAAAAAACTCACAATACTCGCCATCTCAACACGATCCACAATCACAGACTGGATACATCTGACTAGTTAGACCATTATGCCTACATTGTGTCACAATCAGGGACAAGCAGTGATTCGACATAAGTTAGTAGCGTCGTAAGTTGGTTGATTGATTGATTGTAATGATTATTGTGCTACGGTACTCGTGTAGTAACGAAATGCGATTGAATCTACATTGCTGAAATGAGAGAAAAACTGAAAAAACCGGCCAAGTGACTCGGTTTCGTGCCAAAAAAAACGGTAAAAATGTTTTTGTTGCATGAGAGACCCCCTTAAATATTATCATTTTTCTGATTTTATTCGTTATTATAGCGACAACACAGAAATTGGTACATCATATGTGAAAATATCAGCTTTCTAGCCATCACGGCTTCGGAGATATATTCTCGTGACGAACGGACAACGAAGTCTCACGAATAGGATCCCGTTTAACACTTCGCGTACTGAATCTAAAGGGGTTAGGTTCAGAAGGACATGATTGTAAAACGTTTCTGTTAACTAAATGTCCGGTTCGAAAAAAATCTTTATTGCAAAAGGATGTACGTCTTCCCTCAAGGACCAAAAATAGGGGTTTTTTTAACTTTATTACTTGTATCAAGCGTGGTTGATAAGGGCTTATTCTTTAGTTTTCCTTCTCTTCCCACACGATATTATATATTATGGCACAAGTGATTCTTTCTTTTAAGCCGCCTGTCGGGAAGGTTTTTGACCTTTCACCACACTGTTAAACACACATTATCGGATTGTAGATGTTCATGCCCTTTATTCGGTTTAAGCCAGATTCTGTTTAAGACAGATTCTGCTTACGACTGATTCTGTTGACGACAGTTTCGCTTTAAGACAGAATTTGTACCTTCGAGTAGGAAATTATTATCTGTTACAAATGAAGATCGACAAAATAAATGAAGATAGACAAAATAAGTGAAGTTCAGTAAAACAAAAGAAGATCGGTATAACAAAAGAAGATAGACTAAATAAATGAAGATCGGCGAAACAAATGAAGATCTACAAAACAAATGAAGACCGATAAAACATATGCAGATCAATAAAACAAAAGACTATAAGCAACTTGATAAGGTCAAAAACTACTCGCAGCCATATTTTGTAATCTAGATGCGATTGTCATTCAAAAAAATAGGTGCAAGCAATTCTCGACCTTAATGACACTTCTCTAAAAATGTGCATATAGGCGTTAATAGACATCATATACGTTGTACTTACCTGTATTTCTGTCTTAAAGCGAATCTGTCGTCAACAGAATCAGTCGTAAGCAGAATCTGTCTTAAACAGAATCTGACTTAAACCGAATAAACCCAAGGGCAATAAGCTTTCCCCCTATTACGTAATAAAAACAAAGATATTGTCATCGTATGGGTGTATTCTACCTCTGCCTACTGCCTATAGGGTATAGTCTTGATTATATAATGTTATGTCATACGCGAACATACATCAATTCCACGTGTTGTCTATTCCATCCTGTCACGTGACTATTCCTAACTCATTTTTATGCTCCTAGGTATATAGCCATATCCTGTCTGAGAAGTACCTACTATTTGTCCTCTCAGGAATATAAAGCTAGATCGTTTTAAGACATTAAATGGCTCATAAAAGAGAGAAATAACTCTTGAGTGGTATCAATGATTACGTCTTTATGCGCAGTATATCATAAAAAGCTATATTTTTCCTCCTCTGGAAATACTCATGGATGCTATCCCAGACTCTACTGGCTAACACCACAGGGTTTCACAACTGTCTACGGCCAGGAATCTCGGATAAGACCTCGGAAAGATTTCCCAGGATCCCCGGCAGAAAACCCCAGTTACTGTAGCGCCACCATTCCAGGGCACACCTCTCACTATCTCTGAGAGTATAGGGATCCTTGGCGTTGACATCTTCAATGAGGTCCAGCTCCGTAGTCATTTGGAGGACAAGGCCAAGCTGGCGTCCAAGAAGCTCGGTGTGAGTTTTGGCGGTACTTTACTGCGGCGCAAACACTGCTTCTCTATAAGTCGCAAGTGTGGCCGCACATGGAGTACTGCTGTCACCTCTGGGCGGGGGCACCCGAATATCAGCTTTGTCCATCTGACTTGGTGCAAAGGCAAGATGTGAGGGTTGTCAACGATCCTATACTTACAGGTGGGTGGAACCTCTTCGCGATAGGAGAGACTTTGCCTCCTTATGCGTGTTCTACCGCCTGTACAATGGTATGTGCTTTGAAGAATTGTTTGATATGATGCCCTCGGCTACATATGATTTTGAGGTATGAAATTTAACCCTCTATCATCGCATCGCTCGCCACAGACAGGGAGTTCATCCTCACACTCTACGTCCGGAGCGTTCGAGCACGGTTAGATCCGATAGAGGCTTTCTTCCGCGCACGCTTAAGTTGTAGAATGATCTCCCTGCCTCGGCTTTCCCAAACGGCTACAGTATGGGGTTCTTCAAAAGGGGCCTTAGAAGGTTTTTACAGGGTCGGCAGCGTGAGTGTGGCGCTTCTGGTGTTGCAAACGTTCATAGGCTGCGGTGACCACCGCGCCGGTCCGTCTAGTGGGCCGTACGCATGTCTGCCACCTTATTCGTATAAAAAATGTTAATAAAGAGATATTGATTGATTCAAATCCATTCTCCCATGAAACTATTACAAACAACCTCACTAAACGTTTACATAAGCATTTCAAACACACTTTAAAATAAATTCAAAACTCTTCAATCTAAAAGTTCAAAGTACCTACGCAAAATGTACAAATTTCCCTGAAACGCGCTGCATTGGACCAACACCAGTCACGTGTGTCCGCATTTACGCAGCCAAAGCGGAATTAACATTCACCAGATGTACATAATCTGCACATACCTACATACCTACGTTGAATAAATGCGCCTCGTGATACGCCTGTAAGCTCATGTTTCTATTGGTAGGTATAATATCTATAATCTATACTAATATTTTAAAGAGAAAAGATTTGATTTATTGTTTTTTTGTTTGTTTGTTTGTTTGTTTGTAACGAATAGGCTCCGGAACTACTGGACCGATTTGAAAAATTCTTTCACTGTTGGAAAACTACACTATTTGCGGTGAACATAGGCTATATTTTATTCCCGTATTCCCACGGGAACGGGAACTACGCGGGTGAAACCGCGTGACGTCCGCTAGTGCTGTATAAAATAGCCCCGTGTGGAGCGACGGGGTCTCGTATTGCGACGGATAAGAGCATAAAATGTCGCCACACCAATATACATTCCAAGGGTGTCGTAAGAGGCGACTAAGGGAACACTCTCGCAAGAAGATCCATTGCGTAGAGAAGAAAAACTCGAAATGAAACCCGGTTTTCAGTAAAATGACAATCGCGAAAGCCTTATAGGCGGCTAGAAAAATTTCAACTGCAGTTCAACACGGCAATAGGCTCACCACCTATTACGTGGGACGTAAACCTATTAGGTGAAATGTGGGCGTATACCTACTATGCCTCTGCCTACCCCTTCGGGAATGAAGGCGTGACTATATGTATGCATAAAATATTTTCAGATTGTTCAGATATTGTAGAACGCTCGTAGGTCTTAGCTCCCCATCACTTTTTATTCTGTAAACTATCTCTACATATACAAGGTCAATTTTAAAACAGTAAAATCGGCCGGACAGTGTGAGTCAGGCTCACGCACAGAGGGTTCCGTAACAAAAAAAAGTGTGTGAGTGTAACCTTTCCGCGCGATTGAAGTAAAGCTTCTTTGCCATTGACGGCATCAAATGTTATATTAATAACATTCCTTCGAATTTTGAATAGCGGAAACGTAGTTTGCCCTATTCAAAATTCAAATAGCGTTACTTCCGTCAGAAAAAAATCTGAGTTACTGCCTAGTCGCGCCTAAAGAAGTTTTACTTCAAAAATCGGCAGAAAATCACGTTTGTTGTGTGGGAGCCTCCCTTAATGCCCCCTTTTTTCTGATTTTAGTATTTGTTGTTGTTATACCGGCAACAGAAATACATCTGTGACAATTTCAGCTCTCTAGCTATCATACCACAGCCTACAGATCATAATAGGTGTTCTCTTTAGACTGTGCTATCACGGTTCCTGAGATACAACCTCATGATGGACAGACAGACAGACGGATATCGACGTCTCATGAAAAGGGGTCCCGTTTTTACCATTTGGGTACGGAACCTAAATTATGTGATCATTTACAAGCCTTTCCATGCTTCGAAAATTGCACTTGAAATATTTTCACCCTACCGTACCCACTCGTATACCAAAGTTGACATATTAATAAAGTAAATTCATCACAGCGGCAATTCCATTACCGGTAGGCAATAAAGTTATAATTGTCCAAGGCCTTTAGGCAGAAAACTATAAACAGTTCTAGTTTTCGCTCGTGTTTACATTGTGGAAACCGTAACACCGTGGGATGGAAAATCGTCTAAAGTTGCATTCTCTTGAGAAATTTGTAAATAAAATATTCGTCTATCGAACTAGGTAGGTCAAATATTTAGAAAACAGGAAAAAACATACGTAATTTTTTATGAATTTTCAGGCCATGTGTGTTTACGTAAGATAATTTGTTGTACGTGTGCGTGCATTAATTTTAAATTGAAAATGGCAGCCACTTACACTGTATTATGCAAAACGGAATAAACAGTGAATCTAAGAAAGAAACGACCTGAAAGTTTAGAGGAGCATACTATTGTGTGAATGATTATTTGACAGACAATTTATCAGATTATGAAAAAAATATTGATTTGGTTTACCAATGTGTAATTTTGTATAATTAAAATTACATATATTGACATTACTTCATTAAATTCATTGAAAAATTGTTACCATTTAATTTAATATTTTTAAGGTTCAGGACGACTAACGTGTAATTTTGTATAATTGGAATGTATAATATTGACATTAATTAATTGAAATCATTGACAAATTGTTGCCATTTAATTTAATATTTCTAAGGTTTAGGACGACTAATGTGTAATTTTGTATAATTGAAATGTATAATATTGACATTAATCAAAATCAAAAATATAGATATGTAATAATTATGTTTCTCTGTAATCTATACTTATAATAAAACTGTAGAGGGTCGAGAGTCATTAAAATCATTGACAAATTGTTACTATTTAATTTGATGTTTCTAAGGGCGTGTTATAATTAATTATGTCATCACATCTGCATGCAATTTGATTAATATTTTTACCTATCTAGTTAATTGAATGTACCTATCGTATGCCTCAGGGTAAAACATAGTAGATCTATACATGACTCACAATAAGACCTGGAAATAATTTACCAATGTTTACGAAATGAATAAATGAAAATGAATATGAATAGGATTGCAACTTCAGATATTCGAGTTACCTTAAAGTACTTAAACATTCAAATGATTTGTAGCAAGTTCATCTAATTCTTAAATGATCCATTAAGCACAGATCTTCTATTCTCCAATTTTAATAGTCCACTTCGGACGGGTGTTTATTACCTCGTAATTTTCACTACAGTTACGCATTTAGAATATTTAAGTTTATTCGTATGGGTACACTAGATGTTAACGATTTTTGATGTGTAGGTACGTGATTTCACAAGTACAATTTGCTTTTTCATATTATGCTTGCCAAATTGACAAAGCCCTGATCGAAAACCATGGGAAATTTTGGGGAATGGGAATAAAATTACGGATTCATAAGTAAGGTTATGAATGTTGGCTCAAACACGTTGCTCGTTGGCGCCAATGATTGCATGACTACAATCTGGAGTGGAGTGCAAAGACCAAATGATATATCAGCGATATGGTATTTTATGTCTTATTTTTTTAATATGGTACTAGCTGACCCGCGCAACTTCTTTTGCGTCACATGAGAGTGAGAAAGAGAGAGGTATGAAAGAAAGAAAGAAAGAAATAATATTTATTCGGTACATGGCCTTAACATTAAAAAAACTAAATAAAAGAAATAAATGGTTTTTAACATAAGCATGCCGAATAGGGCTTGGTTCAGCATGTGCAAGGCTACTGCCAAGCGCTGGTTTTCAACCAGCTCCTTATGATGTCCCCCTCTCACGGATGCCAATCAGTCCAACGGTCATCTATCAGTTTTTGCACATATACATATAAATGATAACCAAAAAACCACAACAATAATAATACCCAAAACAACACAAACACCAAAAATAACAACAACACAATGAACAACTAAATACCTAGCAACTATGTATGGTATTAATATTTCGAGTATGTTAATGTTTCCCGTTGCATTTAACCCCGTCGCCATTAGAGCTGAACCGCATATCTTCGTTTGCTTCACATGAGAGTAAGAAGGAAAGAGGTGTTAAAGTGATATAATGTTTCCCGTCGCTTTTACTTCCACCCATCCGTCCATCCGTTTTTCGGTATGGAACTCATCGTGTGCGAGTTCGACTCGCACTTGGCCGGTTTTGATCGTTCAGTTGACTGGCTGCCACTGCCACTGCAAACTAAGTTTACTCGCGTCGCCCATACTTTAAAACTGAGTAAGAGGGTTATTGTAAGTGAACCTTAAAAGATATATGCTGTAAAGGACTTTTTTTTATAACTTTTTAAGAGGAACAATTTTGTAATACACGTTACGTAACTTTAACTATTATGCAACGTCCGCAATGGAAGCTCTCAAAAGAATGAAGTAATCCCCGTTCTCGAAACATTATTCATGGCTGCTCCGCTCCTAGGTTCTAGGTTCTAGGTTTACACGGGCTGGTTTCCGCAACTCGACGTCTTTGATTGCGCCTATTTTGCGTGGTGCTCCGCTCCTATTCGTCTTAGCGTGATGTTATATCACCATTAGCCAGCCTTAATAAACGGACTATTAAACTGTAAAATATTTTTTGAAATGCAACCAGTAGTTTCCGAGATCCTAGCACAAACAAACTCTTCAGTTTCATTATATCGTGAGCGAACCTTAAGAGATAGACAAATTAGGTTATTGTGAGCGAACCTTAAAAGAAAGACATACGATGTCGCGGACTTTTTTTTAGAACTATCTAAGAGAAACAATTTTGTAATACACAATTTTTACCTAACTGTAACCATTTACGCAGCGTACGCCTCGGAAGCTTTCGGACGGTAAAAATATTCCCCGTTTTCAAAACATTATTGATTGCTGCTTCACTTCTATTCGTCTTAGCGTGATGTTATATAGCCTATAGCCATCCTCGATAAATGGACTATCAAACTGTAAAAGATGTTTTGAAATCCAACCAGCATCCTAGCGTTCAAACAAACAAACAAACAAACAAACTCTTCAGCTTTATAATATTAAGTATGGATATGGATAAGGTACTTTTTACGTTGAAACTTTGATAGGGATTGAAATTTAATGATCGCGTCGGCGTCGTCGTAGCGGTGTCATACCGTCGTAGCCGACTACTACGACACGCCACATGTCGTAGTAGTCGGCTACGACGACGAGTGACGTAGTTGTAGCTGACTACATCGTAGACGTCGCGTCGTAGTCAATAACACCATCTACTGCTCGTTCGCTCTAACTTTGCCGCTCGGCTCCATACTAAAGTCGATTTTTTAATTAGACGAAGTAAATTGACAGCAACTAATGTCACTTCTTCATACAATGTTGCGTATTTTCTATGACGAAGTGACATTAGCTACTGTCAATTTACTTCGTCTAATTAACTATTCGGGTATACGCCTCTACGCCAGCGGCAAAGTTAGAGCGAACGGGTAGTATAGTTCTATTCTAATCTATACTAATATTATAAAGAGGAAAGATTTGGTTTTTGTTTTTTTGTTTGTAACGAATAGGCTCCGGAACTACTGGACCGATTTGAAAAATTCTTCTACTGTTGGAAAGCTACACTCTTTGCGATGAACATAGGCTATATTTTATTCCCGTATTCCCACGGGAACGGGAACTACGCGGTATATAATAGCCCCGTGTGGTGACGGGGTTCCGTGTTACGACGGGTAAGAGTACAAAATGTCGCCACCCTATACATCTCGAGGGTGTCATAAAAGGCGACTAAGTAGTTTCGCCATCGCTTTCGCCAAAAAAACCAATGCGTAGAGAAGGAAAACTCGAAATGAAACCCGGTTGTCAGTAAATTGACAATCGTTAAGCCAAGTTGAAGGCCTTATAGACGGCTTGAAAAATTTCAACTGGGGTCGCGGCGACCTGCGCCTGTCCATTTCGTGGGACGTAAAACTATGAGGTGAAATGTGGGTTTATACTATGCGTCTGCCTCACCCTTCGGGGATAAAGGCGTCACTATATGTATATATGTTGTGCATCTGTCCGTCCGTCCTGTATAACGTAGTGGAGATATCGAGTTGAATTAACACTCATTATATTTTTTGGTGGTGCTGTAACGTCTTATAGGCTATTGACCACATTTCAATCAGGTAGGCTATATCCTTTTCTGCCGCCCTAGTGGTATAAAAGAGAAATCTGCAGCCATGTCACAAAAGTACTATTGTGGTACGTAGTTCTTTTTATACTGTGCCTATTATTATATAATGGACACGGTCAAAAATATACGAGTTATTAGTAGCTACGTTTGCTAACTTAAAGCTACGTATAAAATGGCTATGTGCGGTTTGCTGCGCTCAAAGAGTAGCGTGATTCAGAGTTTCGGTACAGCGCCATCTAGGCACTGTTTCTGCAATTACTTACTACCGTTTTTGACAATATTGATTTATGATAGTGGTATCACACTAATGTGGCAAACAAGTATGTGCTGTGCACTCAGTAGTCTTTGCAGGTTTTTATGATCCTGTTTTTGAAAAGTGTAATAACGGGATTTTACTAGGTACTGAGACTTTGCTGTCCGTCTGTCTGTCACGGATAACTACGCGGGTGACACTGCGTGAGGTCCACTAGCACTAGTCTACATTAATATTATAAAGAGGAAAAAATGTGTATTTTGGTGTGTATGTTTGTAATGAATAAACTCAAAAACTACTGCACCGATTTCAAAAATTCTTTTACGGTTAAAAAGATACCTTCACTCTGAGTAATACAGGCTATATTTTATTCCCATATTCCCACGGGAATGGAAGATACGCAGTTGGAACCGCCTGACGACCGCTACGTTATAGCGGACGTCATGCGGTTTTATTTAGGTACTTTTTACCCCGTGAGACAAAAATGTAAACATGATGTTATTACTTTTTACATTTTTATTACCTTTCACACTAAATTAAATATAGACGGGTATGTCGAAGATGCCTACTTAGACTTATTTTACTTTTACATTTTTATCTATTAAACATACAATACTTTTTCGCCCCACTCAGCTAAAAAAGTTCGACAGTCACTGTTTTCTTTGTTTATGTTTTGTCACACGGCAAAATAAATACAGTAGGTATATTAAGTAAAGTCCCGGGACATCCTTCCGAGGGCTTACCCGGGGCTCCCAACCATAGGCTGTTGGGCGTTACGTGAGGTTTTTTAGTCGGTAAGAGTCCGGCATAACATCCTATGAGGATTTTCTCTCACGTAAAAAAAAAGGTATATTAAGTAATATTTTGGTATCTAACTGTTGGTTTACTGTGCCTTATTATTATATAATAGGCACGGTCAAAAAATTAAAACTGGATGTGAGTTTAACACTTTAAGCTACGTATTTGATCTGTATAAACTATGTTTGGTTCGCTGCGCTCAAAGAGTAGTGTGATTTAGTTTACTGTACAGCGCCATCTAGGGATCGTTTCTGCTATTACTTGCCATCGCTTGACAATACTCTGGCAAGTCATATTTGTTTTGTGGTAGTGGTATAATACTAACGTGGCAAACAAGTATGTGCACACAGACTACACAGTAATCTATGGAGTCTTTTAAGACCTTTTTTTTTTAATTACCACATAAACTGAACTTGTTAGGTTTAACAAAATAGAATACCTACCTAAGCAACTAGTGAAAAGCCGCATTTGGAGTATTGGTAGGACACATGCGTTGCGTCTTTCTGTCGAAAGAGTCTAATTTTTAGGGTTTCGTAGCCAAAGGACAAAAAACGGGACCGTATTACTGAAACTTTGCTGTCCGTCTGTCTGTCTGTCACCGTGTTGTATCTCGTAAACCGTGATAACTAGAGAGTAGAAATTTTCACAAATGATTTAGGTATTTCTGTTGCCACTTTAACAACTAATCCACTATAAACACGAAAAAATATGCAATCGGGCTCCCATACAACGAACGAAATATTTTTTCCCGACTTTTGGTAAAAGTACCCTCCATGCGCACTTGGCCGGTTTTTTGAAAAACGCTTGTTTAAAAAACGGGATTACTAGAACAAACGCTCAACAGAATGAAATACCTACTTACTCCATTTTAAGGGTTCCTATCCCTCGACCAATTTTAGCCAAATCCGTTCATGCATTAGAGCGTGCTTAGACGATTGTGTAACAAACATACAAACATCTTCACAAACACATACATACAATCACGCTTTTATCCCCGAAGGGGTAGGCAGAGGCATAGTATACGCCCACATTTTGCCTTATAGTTTTATGTCTCACGTAATAGGTGGTGAGCCTATTGCCGTGTTGAAATGGACAGGCTCAGGTCGCCGCGACCCGCAGTTGAAAATTGTCAAGCCGCCCATAAAGCCTTCAACTTGGCTTAACGATTCTCATTTTACTGTCTATCAACCGGGTTTCATTTCGAGTTGATAGGATTAAAGTTCAATAATAAAATAGGAATCAAATTATTTGAATATACGTTGTTTTGAAATTTAACTAACAAATTCCAGACTTATCAAAATTCAAGTAAACATGTTGGAGCACCGCAAAATTATGGCAATTTATGCGGCGAAATCCATTTAAAGCGGCATTTTGTATGTTTGTCACGTTTTTCAGCTAGTTGACTACAAAATAGGATTTTATCGATTAGGGGTTTTATCGAGTCTCGTACTGGTTTAAGATGGGATACTTTGGAAGTCCCTCTGGCTGTGTATTCTGTAAACGTAGTAAGTAAATTTCAATGCGGCTGCTCCTTGGATGGGTGATCACTACGTTATCAGTTTGTGAATTTTTATTTCCGAGCGTTTCCGTGCTTCGGAAGGCACGAATACCAGAAACATGGCAGTCGTTAAGTCGAGGTCGTGGGTTCGATTCCAATCGGAGACAAAAATTCGTGTGATCCATAAATGTTTGTCTCGTGAGTCTGGGTGTTTCAATGTATGATAAATATGTATTTAAAGTATTTATGTTTTGATATCCGTCGTCTGGTACCTATAACACAAGCAGGTTATTCCCAAAGACTTCTATATAAACTGAGGTAGACGCGCCGTACTCTAACAAACGAGATTTCAAAAGCAATCCTCAAATACACACATTAATAAGACTACACTCACTTATAAATATTTTTTCCGTAATTGTCACCACGCACAATAGCAATATACGAATAGAAAAAGAGTAAAAGAGAAGGCGTATGGACTCCGATTGCAAGTCGAGCACCTACTTTCGAAGTTTTGACTCACAACAGTGCGAGCAACGCTGCTAATTAGCTCAGTTTATAGGTTTCAAAAATCGGTGCGTAGGGCATGTCTACCTCAGTTTATATAGAAGTCTTTGGTTATTCCTAGCTTACTTTGGGATCAGATAGCGTTGTGTGAAAATGTCCGTGAATATTATTTTTTTAAGTCTAGTTAAAGGCCTTATGGGCTTGAAAATTTCAACATCATTTAGTTACAATCTGCACCTGTCTATTTCAACACGGCAATAGGCTCACTAACCACTATATTGGTCAAATGTGTGCACTTAGATTACATTTTCCTACCCCTTCAAGAGTAATAAATAACGTATGTATCGTATGTAAAATTCACAAGGACAAAGACACGCCCGCAAACTCTACGCCCAATGTGACCCCGCACTTAGATCGAAGTCTGACATACTGCTCGTTCGCTCTAACTTTGCCGTTCGGCTCCATGCTAAAGTCGAATTTTTGATTAGACGAAGTAAATTGACAGCAACTAATATCACTTCTTCTTATAATGTTGCGTATTTTCTATGACGAAGTGACATTAGCTACTGTTAATTTACTTGGTCTAATTAACAATTCGGGTATACGCCTCTACGCCAGCGGCAAAGTTAGAGCGAACGGGCAGTACAGCGTGTATTACTACGTAACCTTGAACTTACGTGACTTAACGTGACTTAGCCGGCTTAGTCGTTACGCAAGACTCGTAACATGTAATCTAGAGTACACAAACGACTAATTAGTATGTAATTATATGTACATGAGGTAGGTAATCATATCATTTGTTTGTGCAGAGCAGATAGTGTTATCAGTATTGTAAGAGAATATGTTAGGGAATATCTCGAGATGAAAATCTAGTCAACTAGTAGGTCTCAATTTTAAAACTGGGTCTATTTAATAGTTCCGAAAGAGTAAAACAAGACCCTCTTCATGAGACTTAGCCGTCCGTTTGTCTGTCTGTCTGTCCGCCACGAGGCTGCATCTCAGGAGTCGATATAGCCAGAGAGCAAAAATTTTCACAGATTACGTATTTTGACGATATAACTAGTTAATAACAAATAAGTAGGCAAGTTTTAACGGTTCAAAACACGATTAGGAATACTTTGTTCGATCGCAATCGCTCTCGAAAAATGAGAAATATTGCAAAAATCTTAACATGTAATGTACTTTTTTTTATCTAAATAAATTAGTTTAATCCTTATATAAGCTTGTCATAAAATAGATATAGGTCTTTAGAACAATATTTTTCGGCTAGAATTTTTCTTAAAACCCCTCAGATTATATAACAGTAATATAATGTATTAGAATCGAATGAAATCCGGCAGAAGCGTACGCTGCAATCCTCCGAATTGCCTTAGAATTTGTCGATGTCGAATATGGAAGCCTTAATTCACGCGTACGAATTCGCGGGCAACAGCTAGTATAATATATTCTATGTAATAAAGCAGGAATAGTAGGATAACAATTGCGTACGTACGTATGGTCACGCCTTTATCCCCGAAAGGGTAGGCAGAGGCATATTATATGCCCACATTTCACCTTTGTGTAATTTGTCCCACGTAGTAGGTGGTGAGCCGTATTGCCGTGTTTAAATGGACAGGCGCAGGTTGTGACTGCCTGCTGTTGAAATAATGCCTTCAACTTAGCTTAACGACTGCCATTTTACTGGCAACCGGGACCAACGGCTTAACGTGCCTTCCGAAGCACGGAAACGCTCAAATAGATGTCACACAGTGATCACAAGGATGGTCACCTATCCATGGACTGGCCATAGTGAAAGTTGCTTACTGCAGTGATCGTTTACAGAACACCGAGTCCTTGGGGCCACGAGCACGAGGATAACAATTGAAGCTACAAATAGAACGCAGTGCCATTGAACGTCCATTAAATATTGTTTTAATGAAACTACGTCAGTAGTGATGGACATACAGTTCAATTGCATTCAATGTGATTTGATAAGTATAGAGATCTATTTGTTTAGGTTTAAATAAAGAAACCTCAATACAAGGGTGGACATCCCTGGTCGCAGTGGCGGCCGTGGGTCTGTTGGGAGTCCTGGGACATCCTCCCGAGGGCTTACCCGGGCCTCCCAACCATAAACTGTTGGGTGTTACGTGAGGTTTTTTAGTCGGTAGGGGTTCGGCATAGCATCCATGAGGAGTTTCCCTGGATGGTGGACATCCCCCTGGGGTTATCCTTTCGAGGCCGTACCCGGGACTCACGGCATATCCCGGTCAGGCACCGTGTGGTTTAAGTCGGTAGAAATCTGACATACTTCTTTTTTAACGTCACAAGAAATCCATCATGGATGCTATGTCTCCATCAGACGATGACTCCTACCGACTAAAAAACCTCACGTAACGCCCAACAGGCTATAGTTGGAAGCCCCGAGTAAGCCCTCGGAAGGATATCCCAGGACTCCCAGGGGGCAGTTCGGGTGCTATCCCGCGTCTTTGGGGGGTTTCGGGTGTGATCCCGCTTCTAAGGGGGGCGTGCGGGAATCCCACACGTCACGCTGCCGTCATGGGCCTGCTTCTGTAAGGACGGTGAGCAGCCCACTCACCGTCCTCAGGTCCCGGTCATGGAGGCCGATAGTCTTCGGTGAAGAATCCGTCATACCTATCATCCGTGAGGATTTTCACTATAAAAAGGCAGACAGTCACAACAAGGTCTAAACGTTTATCGATTTATTTTTTTAATGACAACATCGGGAAAACTTATGTATGTATTGGTGCTACTGGTTCGTAGCACAAATTAGAAATAGCACAGATAGAAACCTACCTACATACTAAATTCGCTGAGGTTACGCACACATAGACAACTCATTCACAGACACAAGGTCAGGCGGTCTCAACCGAAATTTTCGATACTGATTTGTGCGCGAGTGTGTGTAGCAGAGGGTAGGTGTGAAAAAAAGTACATACTACTCGTTCGCTCTAACTTTGCCGCTCGGCTCCATACTAAAGTCGAATTTTTAATTAGACGAAGTAAATTGACAGCAACTAATGTCACTTCGTCATACAATGTTGCGTATTTTCTATGACGAAGTGACATTAGCTACTGTCAATTTACTTCGTCTAATTAACAATTCGGGTATACGCCTCTACGCCAGCGGCAAAGTTAGAGCGAACGGGTAGTACATAAGTTTTCCATCTGTACTCTCTCTAATTTGTGCTCGTAGCCTGTCAGCGACGAAAGATTGTAAGAACATTGAATATTTTAATACTACATAAATCAATTAGGTACATTACAAGGCGTCCTTTGATCGCTAAAACAGATGTCTCGATGGTTGGAATGTTGACATTGAACATTTATATGTGACTTTGTAAAGAGCTTTATGACATCCAATTGAAAGACGAATAAAAAGTATGAAACATGTGGGTGCTACGAAACACAAATCACTATGATATTTTTTTGGCGTGTCAATCTATACTAATATTATAAAGAAGTAAAGTTTGTGTGTTTGTTAAATTGTAAGGGGTAATTAATCTCAGGATCTACTGAACCGATTTTAAAAATTCTTTCACCAATAGAAAGCTACGTTATTGTGGAGTGTCATAGGCTATATATCATCACGCTACAACGAATAGGAGCGGAGCAGTAATAGTAAATGTATCAAAAACGGGGGAAAAGTTATTCCTTTTGAGAGCTTGCGTAGTATTGAATATTAACGATGAGACGCTACGCGAGTAAACGCAACGCGACGGGGGTAAATGCGACCGGAACAGGTAATACTCTCTCTTAAGTGGCGCAAACGAAGTTGCGCGGGTCAGCTAGTGTCTTATAATTCAATGGAGCCGGCTGCACTAACGAAAAAACATGACGTATGTGCCGTTACCTCGTGAGGCGTTCCTCGCGAGGCCTCACTCTTTATAGTACAAATGTTTTCAACAGATGGGGCTATAACTAATTGATGTGTTATTCCTTAGTAAATGTACTACGTTCTAACACACGATATTAAAATGTTATTAACCAATATTTTTTGACGTGACTGAGTTGTCACGTTCAACTATCGTCAGTAAACCGACTTTACAGACAACCGGTTTTTTTTTTCATTACTATTTTGATTCTAAACAGTAAGGTGTCTTCTTATTTTCATGATTCGCATTTCTTTCACATAAAAGGTGGTGAGACTTTTTACCGTGTCAATCAATCAATAAAATCAGTCAATGGCAATGGCCTACGTTCAACAGTAGACACTGTTGGACGTAGGCCTCTTCCAATATAGGCCACTACCTACACACGATCCGCATTCTTCCACCTGCAACCTTCTTAAGATCATCGGTCCATCTGGCAGGGGTAGAAATTCGTTTGTCGTATAGAAATCACTTTTATTAGGTTGCTATTACTTTATATAGCAACCTAATATACTGTGACTAAAAAATCTGTTGTCAAAACAGTTCAATGCAAAGCGTTACGTTAGCTCACAGTCAGCGGCAGAAAAGAAGCTCAGTTTGTAAGCGACATTGCTACATAAAACAATGTACGCAAATAATTGCTTGTACAACGATATATTCTGCAGTTATGTAGTAAAATCATTATAGTTCTGATTTTGTATGCTACTAAGATAACAAACAAGGATACTGCTCATTGTCTCGTAAAGATTCAAACAATGGATAGGTAGTGATATTCTGATTTTCAGGCTAAGATCGTCTCAGATGAAGGATATTTTCAACGGTTAATGAAAATTTTAGAAAGCATTTTCAGTATTGGACAAATTCAAGTTATAAGTTTGTTTTAAATAGGTTTTCAGATCAGTACTTAGAAAAACGTTGCGGTTTTAAAATCACTTTTTGATAATAGGTACTTGATTCCTAAGGGACATCCTTCCGAGGGCATACTCGGGGCTCCTAACCGTAGGCTGTTAGGTAGGATACGTGTGGTTTTTAGTCGGTAGGAGTCCGGCATAGCATCCATGTAGGATTTTCCTTACACACTGAATAACGGCACTTGTGATTTTAATTACGTTTAAAAAAAAGGTAGGTACCTACTTAGTATGCCGTAGTTTTTTAAATATTGAAATTCTATAATAATTGTTTATAAATTGTGTGTTTTTGTATAAATATTTCACATTTCATATAAATTTTTATATTGTTTTAAAATTTGTAATTTAACATGGTTAGGGGATTATGTAAACTGTTATTCATTATGAATAGGTATTTCTATTTAATGACTGTTTACAATATAATACGTTTCATCTTATAGTATAAACACATGAACTACAAAGATAATATTGTTTCCACGTGAAATTTTGTTTCCGTTTCCCGCTTCCCATGGGAACTAATTCCCGGGATAAAAAGTACCCTATATGTTATTCCAGACTATAACCTATCCCTGTACCAAATTTCAGCCAGATCTGTTCAGCCGTTCGAGCGTAAAAGAATAACAAACACCCACACTCACATACTTTCGCATTTATAATATTAGTAAGATTCATACTCATTAGCGGATCACAAAAATATGTGTTTCTTGTTTCTACCCAGCATTCGAACTCAGACCTTTGCATTAGCAGTCGCCTACACTCACCACCCAATACAGTCAAGATTGCATCCGTTCTGTGCACCATTTTGGCTCCCATTTGGCTATTTTGAGGGTTCCGTAATGAAAAATATTAATAAATATTTATAAGAGTTACCTACTTCGTGACCTGTATCAATAATAATATTTCAACTTTAGAGCTCCGCACTTACTTAAAAGGAAAAACGAAACCCTAATAGGATCACTGTGTTGTCCGTCCGTTTGTCTGTCAATCAAGACCCTTTATCTAAGAAACGTGAGCAGGTATCGTGTTGAAATTATTATTAAAACCATATTTACATCTACAGTCCCTTGACGCTGTAATTATGAATCATACGTCTAAGTAATCTCGAAAAAAAGTTACGAACAGTATGTTGCCAAAAACGTGTATTCCGACACTCTCAGGAGAATCAAAATTAATAGGGTACTTCCCGTTGACCTAGAACTTAAAATTATGCAAGTAATATCCTCCTATAATATAAAAAAATCTTTGTAATTAAATCAATAAAAAATGGTCCTTAAACTGCGTAAGCAAACCCTGCAGAAATCGTTAACTGAACTACTTGTACTTAAAAAATGTTTACGGAATCCTCGGTGACCGAGTCCGACTCGCTCTTGTCCTGTTTTTATTTCATTTATTACAAACTAGCTGTTGCTCGCAACTTCGTACGCGTGAAAATTGTTACAATGCCGATTTGATTGCTCTCTGCTTAGCCCCTAGGATATGAAGCGTTATAATATATAGCCTATTTTAACACCCTACCCCTAGGTAATATTTGTGCAAAATTTGAATTAAATCTATTGAGTACTTTTCGAGATCCTTCCGGACAAAGCAAAGCAAACAGACAAACAGACAAACAGACAAACAGACAAAAAAAATTCTAACTATATTTTCGGCTTCGGTATATTATGTTGAACACCCAGCGAGTATTTTTTTTTAAATATTTCCAATGTACAGTTTTGACTTTTCTATCATTTTATTATATGTATAGATTACAAACTAGCTGTTGCTCGCAACTTCGTACGGGTGAAAATTATGATATAATGCCTATTCGATTGCTCTCTGCTTAGCCCCTAGTAATTTTGACTTTTCTACCATTTTATTATATGTATAGATATGTAGATTAGTTTAAGTAGTAGTATTGAGGCATGAAGGCCCTACGCCACTCGTAGCAACGTTAGCATTGTGTTCTGTAAACGATTAATTCTGAGATGGGTCAACATATGTGGCATTTCCATTTAATCATAAGGCCCGTTCGTCCCGGTTGCCAGTAGGGTTGCCAACCGTACTTTATAATAAAGTATTGTACTTTATTTCCGGTAATTGTACTTTATACTTTATGAGAACAATAAAGTACGCGAAAATACTTTATTTCGCATGATTTGATTTTTCTGGGATTTTGAAAAGTTTACTCTTAATATTTTTTCGTTTAACGGAATTGTCCAAGATCCCCGTGGAGCCAGACTTATGTAATTACAGGAAATATGAATCTTTTAAACTAAGTAAGGAGCGAATACTCGCTAGGCTAAAAGCGGAGCCATTTCAAAGCTAGAAGGTTTCAAAAGTGTCAAAAATAAACATACCAACTTATACGTCAAAGTAGGAAGGCTCAATTTTGTAAAAAATAAATAAATACATATAGAAATAAAATTAAAATGACTTTTCATTATGCATAGAAAAATGCATAAATTATATTATCTACAGAAATGGTTTGACTGCAGTAATGCCAACCGGTTGTCTTCTTTATCTGCAATATCGTTAAAAACCGCTTTAGAATTTTCTAGAAAATATAATGTAAGGTAAACTCAATTTAAAAAAAAATTAACATAGTCATATATGACTAATAGACAGCTTATATTCAGAAGCTATAGTTTAAAAAAAACGGCCAAGTTCGAGGCGGACTCACCCATGAAGGGTTCCGTAGCAGCAAGTATCATTATATAAAAGTTCTTGTAGTTTGTTTGATGTAACTGTAACTATGTGTTAACTGATGTGTTGTAACTTTGATTGATGTTTTAATCAAAGACATCTATATAAACTGAGGTAGACGTGCCGTACTCTAACAAACGAGATTTCAAAAGCAATCCTCAAGCACACACATTACTAAGACTACACTCACTTATAAATATTTTTTACGTAATTGTCACCACACACAATAGCAATATACGAATAGAAAAAGAGTAAAAGAGAAGGTGTATGGACTCCGATTGCAAGTCGAGTACCTACTCTCGAAGTTTTGACTCACAAAAGTGCGAGCAACGCTGCTAATTGGCGCAGTTTATAGGTTTCAAAAATCGGTGCGTAGGGCATGTCTACCTCAGTTTATATAGAAGTCTTTGGTTTTAGCACGTTCGCTGTGACTTTTCTAGGCGAAATTGCGGCTTATGATATTAAAAAAAATTACTTTCTAGATCTTGTTCAAACCAATTTTCGTTGGAAGTTTTTATGGCAATGTAGTACACATATGTTTTTAGATTTACAATTCTAACTTAGTTTAGAAGTTACAGGGGGGGGGGGGGGACCCATTTTTCCGCTTTGGAAGTGTCTCTCGCGCAAACCATTCAGTTTGGAAAAAAATGATGTTAGAAACCTCAATAGCATTTTTGAAGACTCATCTATAGATACACCACAAGAATGGGTTTGATGAAATAAAAAAATTGCGTTTCAGTTCTGAGTATGGGGACCCCCAAAATTTACTGCTTTTGTTTCTAGTTTTATGTAAAAATCTTATTGCTGTTCACAGAATTCATCTGTTTACTAAGTTTCAACAGCATAGACCTTATAGTTTCGGAGAAAAGTGGCCGTGACATACGGACGGACAGACAGACGGACAGAGAGACATGACGAATCTATAAGGGTTCCGTTTTTTGCCATTTGGCTACGGAACCCTAAAAAGATCCAAGGTGAATTATAGTAATTCGACTGATTACTACTATACTGATTTTATGCAGAAATCCACTGCAGAAAAATGGAAACACATTTGAAAACAGGTCCTGAGGGATTTATTTATAAATCAGAATATACATACTAACTTTGTGATAAGTAAATTTTTATTTTTAGTTTTGTTTGATATCGGTTTCTTCTTTGTTAATTTTTTTTTCACTATTTTAGTGACGTGTAGACTGACTGACTCTATTTAGGTGTAAACTTCTCGACAGTACAAATTAATCAAGCCCAAACACAAGGTAACTGCTGTATATCGTTAGGGAATTCTCTCTATTACTGTCTTTCGTCTCCATCATCAGATCGACTTCAGACCTTCATTAAGTTGTACTACTTTAAAGCCTTTAATAAAAAAATACAAACGCCCTAAATGCCGCTACAATTTTTAAAAGTTCCCTTTGATTTCTCCAGGTTGCCATCATCAGATCCTGACTTCCTTAAAATGGAACGACCTTGGGAGTATCTATTTTCGAACGAAAAATTTTTTTTCAAATCGGTCCATAAATGTGTTCTGCGCGAACAAACATGAAAAAATAAAAAATAAATACAGAAAATTATATACGGTCGATTTGAGTAACCTCCTTCTTTTTTTGAAGTCGATAAAAAATTGTAAAAAGCACTTGTGTACTGCCAAATGTACTAAAAAGTGCAATTTAAAAAATTGAAAATAAAATGTACTCTATTTTGTAAGTCTGTACTTTTTTTTTACCCCCTTTGAAATTAGATATACTGTATTTCTACTAAAAAAAGTTGGCAACCGTAGTTGCCAGTGTAACCACGGTAGTCGTGAAACCAAGTTGAAGGTTTTATGGGCGGGCGGCTTGCAAATTTACAACATCGGATAGCCAGACCTGCCCTATAGATTTCACTACCTGACACGAGGGACAAAATATCTATACTAATATTATAAAGAGGAAAGATTTGATTGTTTGTTTGTTTGCATCGAATATGCTCCGGAACTACTGGACCGATTTGAAAAATTCTTTCACTGTTGGGAAGCTACACTCTTTGCGATGAACACAGACTAAACTTTATTCCCGTATGCCCACGGGAACGGGAATTACGCGGGTGAAGCCGCGTGACGTCCACTAGTATCTGATAAAATGAAAGCGTTTAGTAAGCCTCCTCTGCTTACCCCTTTTGGTAAGAAATACGCGAGAATAATATTAATGTTTGATGCGTTTCAGTTGATCTGTTTAGTTGATTGGAGTAAAGGTTGGAAGTGCAAAAATGAAAATAATATAAATAAATAAATTACCTTGCCATATCCATCAGCTTTAATCTCAGGTTTTGGCGCGGTATCAAACAAATTCAACCTGGAACTCTGGAATAGATCTGCACTGGAATTCTCCCTGGTGAACAGTTCTGCCGAAGAGCTCTCCCTCGTAAGCGAAGGTCTGGCTTTTACGAAAGGATTATTCCTAGCTGCATGAGCTTTCTTTAACCAGTTGAACTTGGTCACTGTTTCAGGACCTGGTGAGGGTGTCGGAGTGTCTGTAGGAGTATCATCTGGGGTAGCTGATGTTTCTGAAGATATTGAAGCCATCACGATGTCTGTTTATTTATCACTACTTTTTTTTATATCTTTATTTTTCACTCGTCTTCCTTTAAATTTTATTTAAGCATAACTATAAAGCATTTTTATTTAGTTTTTAATGGATTTTAATACGGTACCTATTTTTAAAGAAATGTATTATATCACAACAGGAAACCATATATTTAAATTTAGAACGTCGTAAATAGGCACGTCTGTGTTCGTAAGGACGCCGCGCGGTACTAAATATTTCCGTATTTTGATCGGCGCGGGCGCATGTAACGACACTTACAGTACCAATTGTTATAGATCATCTGATGAATGTAATTTCATCGTATTCGTTGTTGGCGTGAATTAGATAGATGTTTTTTATGGTTTGTTTACAAATATAATAGAGGACATAAAATTACGGCAATCATAATAGATTAAACAGATGTGGTGAGGTTTTCATCGTAAAGACATTAGAGGCCCCTTTATAAAAAGAAATTTCTCCTCTCCTAGTGAGTCCGCAATGTGCTTTTTGTCGTAAACCCTCGGGTTGGGGATCAAAATATCGAGGTAGTTGGGAAAAGACGAATATCGGAACTAATAAAAAGAAGTAGACAACATACGTTATATCCATGGTTATAGGCTATTAACTGTCCCAGAAATACCTACTCGTACGTTAAAAGAAAATTTTATACAAATTAGAGTACTTTGAGTAGTTGGGAAGGGAAGTCAGTCCCGCCTGATAAGGTTGATCAAATAGGCCCTTTTTAAAGCACGAAGAAATTACTTATCTTGTGGTAGTTACATTGCATTTGAATTTCCTAACATTGAATTCTAGCCCATTATCATAAGAATTAATGAGTAACCTCAGAGTACAACACAAGCTCGTGTTGTACTCTGATACTCTCTATGAAGGTTCATGGTGGCTTTCGTCACAGTATAAAGAGTACTCTTTCGTGCTCCTTGATAAAGGGTTATTTTAGGTGTGGAAAATCTCAGAGATATTAAACATACATATTGTAAATACGGGCATATGGAGGTGCTACAGGGCTCATAGTATGTGTACAAGGAGCACTGATTGCACAGATTAATAAATAGTTACTACGCTGATAGTCATACTAATATTATAAAAAGAAAAAAATATGCTACGTTATCAATTATCAATTCATCACTGAGTAACTCAGGCTAGGTCAGTGGTTTCCAACCTTTTTCAGTTTACGGTGCACTTATAATTTTTGAAAATTTTCACGGCTACCTAACATAACTAACCGTACTCCGCTGTAATAGCACATTTTAAAGAGAAAAAACATGAGCTGTTACCGCGCCCCTCTATACTTTCTGCGGCGCTCAGGTTGGGAGCCCCCGGGGGTAAAGTATATTTCATTACGGTACTTCCACAGGAACGGGAATATTGTCTGTTTACTATATAATTTGAAACGTTACACTACTAAAACGCAATTGTTTGTATTAAATGTTACGTAGTTACTCTACAAAACAATACATTACAACATCGTAATGGTCCTTATTGTTTTAACATTGTTATTGGCGCATTGGTAGTTTACAAATATTACTCTTTAGTAAAGGTATATTTATATTATAAAATCACTACCTAGTAGCGCAATGGCTGTGAGGATGGCAGCTGTGTTGAAGATCATGAATTATTTACTGAATAGTTTATGATTTTGTTGATTCATAAATTTTTGTGGGTGCAATACCGTGTGGTAGGAGGGGTGGGTATCCTTCAGACGATCTAGCCACCAAATCTTACCACATATTGTGAATTTCACCAGCACTGCCTCTGTGGCGTAGTCGGTAGTGATACCGCCTGCGGCGCTGGAGGTCTTGGGTTCGATTCCTGGGTCGGTCCAAATATTTGTGTGATCCACAAATGTTTGTTTCGGAGTTTGGGTGTTTTTTATAAGTAGGTATATCAGTCGTCGAGATCCCATAGCACAAGCTTATATTAGCTTAATTTGGGCTAGATGATGTTGTGTGTGAATGTCCACAAATATTTATATATTTATTTATATAATTTATTTTTTAATACAGTTGCTCAAAAAGTGGCATATTACAGGGACGTATAGCGTTCGGGATGTGGGCTATTACACACTCGTGCTTTTTCTTTACAATTCCCGCACTTGTGCGTTTTCTTTCCCAATTGTCAAAATAATGTCTGCGATTCATGCAAATATTTCTAAAAAAGATACTAACTTATTTCAATATCAGATTTAAAGTAATTTTAATTAAAATTTAAGCATAAATTAATATAAGTATCGGCCAAATTCAATTTATAAATTTAAAAAAAGTTGGCTGTATGAAGTGCACTGCCATAGTCTCTGCTTAGGAAGGTATATATTCTTTTACGGTTGGCGCCATTTTGGATATTCAGGTTTAATGTGTTTTTATTATTTTATAAATTTGCTTAATTTTTTCGCAACTGTATTAAAAATTGTTGTTCAATACAACGTGTGGGACTGTTATTTAACTCGTTCCGACTGTCTACCCTCGCCTTCGGCTCGGGTCAACACCCGTCGTAACTCGTTGTAATAACAGAAATCCCACACTTGTATCGAAAACTACTATATTTAAAATAAACAAAAAAGAATTGGGACGAGACCATTCCCATTTGGTCACCAGGTGGTTAAACGGAAAGACTTTCACCACTGGTAGGTGATATAGAAATTGATGAAAATTGGAATAGGCCCACGACCAGTAGTGGACTGAAATGATATAGACATCAAAATGTAAGCAAAATAGATATTTCTTACACAATATTCTAGAGGAAAGTTTTTGATTGTACTCAGACAGCTCATAATCGTTTTCGATGGGTGATGGTGATACAGACATACGATTCCATGGGAACGTATTTCGGGGATAAAAAGTAGCCTTTGACCTATTTTACCTGTACTGTATAAAAGAACTAACATACATATAACGTTTCATCCAAATTCGTTCAGCCGTTATCTGTGATTAAATAACAATCAATCAAACATCTTCACAAACGTTCACATTCATATGATCTGCAGGATATCTTTCTTTTTCTAAAATATAATTTCAATCGATTCTTTCCATCCAAAACGCCTATTAGATTAATTTATAGATAGACAGTAAAAGCTTTTTACGATTCGATATGTACCTACAACCGTACAGTTAATTGTCTGAGGAGTACAAAAGTCATTAAGAATGATTTAGCCTACTAATGGACTCGTCTCCCCACCTTTTTAAAGTCGTTAGTCTCCGTTGCTCCTTAGCTAAAGTGTCCCCAGATAATTCCTTCTACCTTAATAATGGCTGTTGCTACGGAATAAAGTATTATACTTAGTGTCCGTTTCACCATTCATTTTGCAAAATTTTGACGGACAATTTATTTTTACGAAAGAGAAATCTTTTATTTTTTTAAGTAAATCACTTCAAAAATCAATTACTTAATAAAATTTACCTATAAATTTAAAACTAATATTAGTGACCGACCGAAGTTTCGGTTTCGGTTTCGGTTTCGGCCAGTTTCGGCCAAAAAATCGAGTTTCGGCCGCAGTTTCGGTTTCGGCCAAAATGGGCCGAAACTTTCGGCCGGGCCGAAACTTTCGGCCGGGCCGAAACTCACGTGTTTATGAATTTTGAGTGCCTGACACTGCTTGTGACGTGGTTGGGGTCAGCCCTACCAGTTAATATGTTACTAACCGAAGATTTACAGATTTACAAAGGACTTCCAATCAATAGTTATAATAATACAATTATTACGGAATCCTAAAAAGGTGATCGAAGGACATTAAATAACCCTACCCCTTTGTTGTCGGTTCCGTTAACTTCGTTGGTCGTCTGTATGTCTGTCAGCAAGCTGTAACTCATTCACCGTGATAGTTAGACAGTTTTTTTTACAGATGATGTATTTCTGTTGCCGCTATAGCAACAAACAATAGAAATAGACAAATTAATAATATTAAAGAGGGCCTCCCATACAACAAACGTGATTTTTTGCCCTTTTAACCCTTAGTGCGCTAGACCGGCCAGTTTTAGTTATACACTTCTAGAATGTAACCAAAACCAGCCAAGAGCTAGTAGCAGGGCACCGTGTGGTTTTAGTCAGTAGAAGTTCGCAATAGCATCTATGAGTAATTCCACACGTAAAAGAAAGTCATCTTTAGGTGAAGATATTTTTGAAATGAACACTTGAGAAGATTTATACCGTTGATTGATGGCACTTGGTGGAACTTGTTGCACCTATTGAAAAAATAACCGGTCAAGTATTTGGAACTCTCGCACGGAGGGCTCAAAGCGGCTGCGGGATTAACGAGACATGAGGCCTAGCCGTCCGTCTGTCTATTAGTCACGAGGTTGTATCGCTGGAACCGTACCAGATAGAGGCCTAAAATTTTCACTGTACAGTAGTCCTACCGACTAAAAACCACGCGTATCCTACCTAATAGCCTACGGTTGGGACCCCGAGTATGCCCTCGGAATGATGCATATTGTGGTCACGTCTTTAGGTGGTTGTTCAGTTGTTATCCCGCTTCTTGAGCGGGGCTTGGATGAATCTCTCACGTCATGCTATCGTCTAAGGCCTGCTTCTGTAAAGACGGTAAGCAGCCACGTCACCATCCTCAGGCCTCCGGTCATGGAGACTGATAGTATGGGGCGCCACCGCAGACTGTGGAACCAACCGTAGGCTATTAGGCAGGATACGTGAGGTTTTTTAGTCGGTAGGAGTCCGGCATAGCATTCAAGAGGATTTTCCCTCACGTAAAAAAAATACGTGGCACCCCGACACCACATATCACCACCCTATGTCAAATACCCTAAGATTTAAACTAAGAAGTTGCCTATAGATAGGTAATTTATTATCAAAATAAACATGAAAAATACCAATTCACGAACATGTAATAATAGCGTATGAGTATATTCACTCTATGAATTAATGTTCAAATTCAGTGTTCCTAAATGTTTCACGCAAATAACATAATATATTAGCATTAATTTTCACTAGTTATGTTTTCGTAGAGGTGCTACGTCGCTAAAATAACGATCAATGTTGTAACAGGATAAAGTTGTTAAATAATGTTGAATTGGATATTGTTTTGGGTTCAAATGTTGGTATCTAAAGGGTTTGAGCCCCTAACCTTTAAGTGTAACACTGACTGAATAAGAAATGAGGATATGATGGCCGTCGATTATTCGTGTGCATAATTAATAAGTTATAGTTTAAGTTTTTCAATTATGTATTAGTATATTAAGTATTTTTATTTGTGTAATGTTATGTGCCATGTTGCCTGAAATAAATCATTATTATTATTATTATACAATCATTTTAAGGTATCTACTGCCTATAGATAAAACATTTGAAGGCAATTTTTTTTAAAGGCATTAATTTGCAAACTTGTTTCATATACTTTTGAGAGTTACGTCCTGAAAGGGTAAAACGGGTCCCTATTCATAAGACTTCGCTGTCCATCTGTCTGTCTGACTGACTGTGTATTTGACTTTCTGTCCGTCCGGCTGTATCCCAATAACCATGAAAGTTCGAGAGCTGAAACTTTCATAGATGATGTATTTCTGTTGCCGCTGTAACAACAAATAAGGACTACAATCATAACAACCGGCCAAGTGCAAGTTGGACTCGCCCATGAAGGGTTCCGTAGCAGCAAGTACCATAGTACAAAAGTTCTTGTAGTTCGTTGTGACTTTCATTGATATTTTAACACGTTCGCTGTGGTGGTGATTTTTCTAGGCGAAAATTGCGGTTTATGACGTTTTAAAAAAAAAAATTCTTACCAAATCTCGTTCAGCCAATTTTCGTTGGAAGTTTTAATGACAATGTACATAATATTTTTTTTAGATTTATCATTGTCTCAGTTTAGAAGTTAGAGGGGGGGGGGGGCACACACACATTTTTCCACTTTGGAAGTGTCTCTCGCGCAAACTATTCAGTTTAGGAAAAAATGATGTTAGAAACCTCAATGGCATTTTTGAAGACCTATCTATAGATAACCGACACGTATGGAGTTGATGAAAAATGTATAATATGTTCCATGTATGCCCCCAAAATTTATTGCTTTTTTTCCATTTTCATGTAAAATTCTTAATGCGGTTTACAGAATACATCTACTCACTAAGTTTAAACAGCATAGGCCTTATAGTTATGGAGAAAAGTGGCTGTGACATACGGACGGACAGACAGACAGACAGACAGACAGACATGACGAATCTATAAGGGTTCCGATTTTTGCCATTTTGGCTACGGAACCCTAAAAAAATAGGGGATTAAGGGGGCTCCCATACAACAAACGTGAATTTTACCGTTTTTACTACTGAACACTATGTACGCGAGACCTACTCGCACTTGGCCGGTTTTTAATATAATTATACATTACCATGACGTAGGTATTTCGTGCCTACGTCAAGCTGTAATAGCAGTCTACTGCTGTTCGTCGGCCTAGCTATATTGTAAAACTATACTGTATGTGCTAATTTGATTGAAGTTGCCCTAATTTAGGCTGTCTAAAAATTATAAGCACAAAAGCTTTAAAACATTATTGATCCCGAACAACGCGTGCCGGGCAGAGATGCCACTCATACACAGTGGAGAGAATCTTCGCCAGAACTGAGCGTTTTAAAAGATCGTTCCTCTGTCGAACTATAAAAACATGGAACGACCTGCCCGCACACGTGTTTCCCTCATCTTACAATCCCGGGCTCTTTAAGAGGAGTGTGAAGAGGCACATCACAGGGCCGCCAACTTGAGGACCACTGTCAGAAGTCTTAAGGACAGTAAGAGTGGCCCCCAATCGCTAGATGCGCCACGGCTTTCCATCAGGCTGGTGGCGACGTCAATTTGGCGAGCTAAATATACTTTTTAAAAAAATGCTAAGTACTGCTCGTTCGCTCTAACTTTGCCGCTCGGCTCCATACTAAAGTCGAATTTTTAATTAGCCGAAGTAAATTGACTGCAACTAATGTCACTTCTTCATACAATGTTGCTTATTTTCTATGACGAAGTGACATTAGCTACTGTCAATTTACTTCGTCTAATTAACAATTCGGGTATACGCCTCTACGCCAGCGGCAAAGTTAGAGCGAACGGGTAGTAAGCAATAGCGTAATGTAATCTCAACTAAGAACGCCATCAATCGAAAACGATATAGTATCTTATAAGCTGTAGGAAGTGTTGGAGATACAATTAAGTTAGTTCTGAACGGAAAACTACTCGTTCCATGAAACAATATCGTAGATACTAGTAGTTACTAAATGTAAAACAAATGGATCCTGCTAATAGACACGCTGCGAAACTGTCTGAATGTTCGTCACTGTATTAGTAGAGTCAACATTTACTTGACAATTTGATATGTTTTGTATTTAAATAATGTTATTTAATGTCTGTATTCCAGCTGATGTGTAGATTATTAGAGGACACCCGGAGCTAGGGTTGTCAACATCTTTACAGTAAAATCCTACTAATCCTACTACTACTATCCTACTTCCTACTATTCCTACTAATATTATAAATGTGAAAGTTTGTGAAGATGTTTGGATGTTTAGATGTTTGGATGTTTGTTACTCAATCACGCTCTAACGGCTGAACGGATTGGGCTGAAATTTGTTACAGGGATAGAGTATAGTCCGGAATAACACATAGGCTACTTTTTATCCCGGGAAAATGTTCCTACGGGAAGCGGGAACGGGAACCAAATTTCACGCGGGCGAAGCCGCGCGCATCAGCTAGTATAGTTATATAATCTTAATATATAAAACAAAGACGGGTTTGTTACAACATTTATAACTCAAGAACGGCCGAACGGATTTGCCTGAAAATTGGTGGGGAAGTAGCTTAGAACCAGGAGACGGACATAGGATACTTTTTATCCCGTTTGACCTTGCTTTTTTTTTTCGCTTTTTTTGGTCGATTCACTATTCTGCTGGCGACGTACATCGGTAGTCTACGTCCTATGCATGAATATGCGCAATTTCTACAATAATGCGACGGGAAACATCTATCGTTAACGAAATTATTCTAAAGAGAGTAAATACGACGGGAACGGGTGATTTACTCTCTTATGTGACGCATACGAAGTTGCGAGGGTTAGCTAGTTAGTATATAATATTTAGTGGTAATGATGCACAAAAATATTGTACTTTCAAATAATAAACAGTGTTTTACAGGCAAAAAGAGAAAAATATGGGATGTTTGTTACTACTCCTTCAAGCTCTAACTGCTAAGCGGATCTGATTGAAATTAGGTATTATACTTCACCTTTTGTATTTGGTTCCACAAAATAGGTCGTGAAGTATAAATATAGCCAATGCCGAGTTGCAATCGACATTAGCAGATTGTTAAAACTTTAAAGTTAAAGTTGCATATAAAAAAAACAATGATTTTGGCATGGCATAGTTTCATTAATATGCGAGCAAATGCGAACACATTGCAAACACCACACTCACTATAGTAGTTTTTTAATCTATATATATATAGGTATTTTTTTTAACGTGAGGGAAAATCCATCATGGATGCTATACCGGACTCCTACCGACTAAAAAACCGCACGTAACGCCCATGGTTAACAGCCTATGGTTGGGAGCCCCGGGTAAGCCCTCGGAAGGACGTCCCAGGACTTTAGATTTGTGTAGTGATGAAGGTACAGCAATTTGCATACCTACTATACATTTATTTCTTTAATAGTATACAGTAAGTAGACTTGTGAGTACGATCCTATTTACTACTATACGGTACGGTTGGTAACCCTACCCACAAAATCTAAATGCGTATAATTTGGTTGTTTCGCAAGCGTGTTTCCCCACGAGGAATAGATGTTTTTTCAAGATAAAAATGGCCCATTCCACTCTTCTGACAGAAAACTATCCTCATACAAAAATCATATTATCCATTTGTGTATTCGCTTCCTTGTGACGAGAACAAAATACACACATAGGTTTTCAAAGTAGATTCTGAAAGTCGAATCCTTTACAAGAGTCCTGGCTCGCATACAACTACTTCATGGGCGAATCCAACTCGCACTTGGCCGGATTTAAATTTGTTCTTCTCACTAAGAATAAGCGTCTGCTTTTCCCCCTCCCTTTCATTTAATACCTAGCTTATTATACTCGTACCTATAGATTCTATACCCAGCCCCGGATCTAGGGGGGGGCAAGCCGGGGCCCATGCCCCGGGCGGCAAAGTCAGGGGGGCGGCAAATCAGAGGGCGACAAATTCAAACTTTGCAATCAAAGCACAACTCATCAGTTAATTAACCGTGACCATAGTAGATACCTATCTAATTATAAACACTCCAACTTATTCAAAAATTTTCACAAGAAATAACTATAATATTTGCTCAAATCATATCAGAAATTAACTTCAGAAATATGCCAGATGCTTGAAAGGAAGCGAACGAACTTCAGCATGTTGTGGTGGTGGCCAACACAGGGGCGGCCAAAGTAGGTATTCAAATTCTGATTTTTTAAAATTTGTTGTGTTCTTTTTAAAATATCGTTCCAAAGTTTCTTTTGATTCTTCTTTTTGTCTCTTAAAAATGAAAAAAGCTAGACCATTTTTGCATACGGATAAATTGAGGATTAGGACACTTTTGTGCTGACCGCCTCAATTTTGTGCCTCGGGATGGCCAGTTTCCTGCACGGGGGACGTATATCTACTAGTCCTTGGTGCTGGTCTGATTCCCTGACAAGAGTACTACAGGGATCTGTGTTGTCCATCACTATTTCTTCGCCGAATTATCCCTTGGGTGCACTCATTGTTATGCAGATGACAGTACTCTACAGGAGAGTTAATCTGGCCGTCCAACCGAGGGGCGGCCCGATCTGGAAGATAAGAGGCAGCAGCTCGTGGCGTATCTCGACCGGTTCTGACCGCATTTACCAATGAGATTTAGAAAACCTGGTAGATTTAAATGCCAGGAAACAAAGGCGTGTGCGTTTATAGCTGAAAGATCTCCTTTCCTTCCTCTACCCTCTCTATAGAATGCAATAATACTACTGAAGTACTATTTAGACATCCTCTGACCGTCCAGAGGGAGGCGGTTCGACGTGGAAGAAAAGAGGCAGCATCTCGTAGCGGATCTCGACCTGGTTTGACCGCATTTCACAATTTAATTTAGAAAACCTGGTAGATTTAAATGCCAGGAAACACAGGAATGTGCGTTTACAGCTGAAAGATTCCCTTTCATTCTCTACCCTCTCTGCCAGAAGGAGAGGAGCAACGGCAACCTCTTTTACCGGTTGTCTGTCGCAGATGATTATCGGGCACGGGAGCTACAGTAAATAACAGTTTCCACCGGGAAAGCTCGACTGCACCAGCACTGTGAGGAACGCAGCTAAAACACCGCGGTGCACACATTGGAGGAGCGCAACAGCGCCAGGTCCCAGTAGCAGGTCTGGTCGTGGACATTCTCTCGCTGGAAATCATGGCGGCCATGATCTCCAGTGGGAGTAAGTGGTATGTCGCTGAAACTTTAGGCGGCCGGGTCATGCTCGTGAGCGGCGTGGAATGGAGTAATAAAATAATTAAATTTAAATAAACACCTAAAAGTCTACAACACAAGGAAATATACTATATCTTTTTTACCACTTCGAATGGGACGTTTTCTAAATAAAATTTGTGAGATTGATTGGTTCTTGTGCTGTGAGCCACCGTAGATTTCAAAAAGTAAAGTTGGATGGAATCGATGGATGGAGATTGGGGATGAAGTGAGAAACTGGAGATAACTGCGGCGCTGCCGCTGCAGACTTGTCTTCGCACAAGACTATCGGTCTCCATGACCGGGGGCCTGAGGACGGCGGGGGGCTGTTCACCTTCCTCGCAAAAGCAGGCCTAAGAAGAACGTGTGACGTGAACGTTTCACGCAAGCCACACGCCCCAAGAAGTGGGATAACACCTGAACAACCACCAAAGATGCGGGAGAGCACCCGTACCCCTAGGTAAGGTCGCAATGGCAGCCAAGTCTTTTGGGAATCATGGAACATCCTTCCGAGGGCTTACGGCTACAGACCGTAGGCAGTGGTAGCAGTTGTGTGGTTACAGGCGGTAAGAGTTCGGCATAGCATTCATGACGAATTTCCATAAGTATCCAACAAACTTTCTGCGGCCAGGTCTGTTCTTTAGAATGCGATAAAACTAAGGAACGGAACCTTAAATATTGGGGGGGGGGGGGGGCGGCATTTTCACATTTTGCCCCGCCTGAAAAAATCTCTAGATCCGGGGCTGTCTATACCAACAGTCCATAGAGACAAAAGAACAGAGGAATCTACTCAGAATTCAATTATTTTTCCAGACGACTGGATCAATATATGCGTTTAATGGAGTGTCTGAGAGAGCCTTTAGATTGGTTTTTATTACAGCACACATGATTGCTCTTACTTATATTTGAAAATAAACTCAAGAGAAATAATACTGTCTTTTTTTTATTTACGCGAGGGAAATCCTCATGGATGTTATGCCGGACTCCTACCGACTAAAAAACCCTACGTAACGCCCAATAGCCTATGGTTGTGAGCGGGTAAGCCCTCGGAAGGATGTCCCAGGACTCCCAACAGACCCACGGCCGCCACTGCGGCATCGCCCAGGGGGTGGTTCGGGTGCTATCCCGCGTCTTTGGGGGGTTTCGGGTGTGATCCCGCTTCTAAGGGGGGGCGTGCCGTGCGTGAGTTCCTCACGTCACGCTGCCGTCATGGGCCTGCTTCTGTTAGGACGGTGAGCGACCCTCTCACCGTCTTCAGATCCCCGGTCATGGAGGCCGATAGTCCTCGGCGAAGACACACAAGAGTTCTCTCCGGTACGCGCCCCGCCGCCTCCTTCACTCACATGACCTGCTCGCAGAAAGAGGCGGCGCAGTCCCACTTACTCCCGCTGGAGATCATCGCTCGCACCATGGTCTCGAGCGTGAGAGTATCCACATCCAGACCCACTACGAGGACCTGGCGCTGTTGCACCCACGCCGTGCACTCCACCAGCGTCTCGAGCGCTGTGTCATCGCTGCGGTCCTCGCAGTGCTGACACTCAGCCGTGGTTTCCCGGTGTCTTCGCCACAGATACCCACCGAAGCTACCGTGCCCGGTAAGTATCTGCGACAACCGGTAGGAGAGAGCACCGTGTCTCCTCTTCAGCCACTCGTCCATGACCGGTCTGACGACTGCAATTGTGGCGAATCCCCCCTTTGGTTGCTCAAGTCGGACCTTCCATGTCTCCACGGTTTCCTGGTGGAGCAGGGAATGATTCTGTTTGCAAAATTTAAAAACACTGTTCTAAAACCGTCTATTTAACCATGTTTCTAGATAAATAATTCAGCTTGGTAGGTAGGTAGGGCCTCTTTCTCTAATGATGATTGTAAAGTCAAAAGACCTTACCGAGGAGTTTAGTGCCCAAATTAAATTCACCTATTGACTTTCTCAACTATGATGAAGAGACAAAAAAGTAAATCTTGACAGAATACCCGGGGGTTATCCTTCCGAGGGCACCCGGGACTTTAGCCCGTAAGCAGACGGCTTGTGTAGTCGGCAGGAGTCCGGCATAGCATCCACGAGAATATCCAAATGTAAAAAATGCTGCTAACTACTACTGATCTGTCGGCTGTGCTACTTCTCAATCGGTAAAACTAAAAATACTAAAACAATATTGTATTATCAGGACTCAGGACATCCTTCAGAGGGTTTACCCGGGGCTCCCAACCGTATCAGTAAAAGTCCGGTATAGCATCCATGATGGACTTCCGCACGTCAAAAAAAAAAGGGTGCTGTCTCGTGTCTCCCCCAGTCGATCCCCTGGGGGAGCCAACATGACTTTTTCAGTCCTGATGTCCCCCCTAGCTGGGGGAGACATCAGTAGAAGTATTTAAATTATATTTGAAGGACCCGTGTCTCCCCGGTCAGCACCCTGGGGGAGATATCGGGACTTGCTGAACTTATTTCTTTATGAATTTTGTATTGAAACACGTTGTAAGTAATCTCCTCCTTGCAGTTTCATAATTTACGACTAGATCCGTGAGAATGTACTGTGTAAATTGATGCCTTTGTTAGTGATTGTAAGATGTTAATGTGTCCCTTAATTGGTTTGAAACAGATTATAATAATTATGTTATACAAGTACATCTGTATTTAATTATCTATACAGAACGTATAAAACTGTAGTTTGTTTACTTGTTTGTTTGAATGTGCTAATCTTAGAAACAACTTGTACAAATGGTAAAATCTCTAGATATTTAACGTTAGAAATCCTACTTCTCGCGAAGTTATATGACACTAGCTGACCCTCACAACTTCGTTTGTGTTACATTTTTCATTGCTGCTCAGCTCCTATTCATTGTAGCATGATGATTTATAGCCTATGACACTCCACAATAACGTAGCTTTATAATCGTGACATAATTTTGAAAATCGGTTCAGTAGATCCAGAGATTACCCCCTTTTTTTTTTTTTAACGTGAGGGAAAATCCTCGTAGGATGCTATGCCGGTCTCTTACCGACTAAAAAACCTCACGTTACGCCCAACAGCCTATGGTTGAGAGCCCGGGGTAAGCCCTCAGGAAGGATGTCCCAGGACTCCCAACAGACCTACGGCCGCCACTGCGGCCTCGCCCAGGGGGTGGTTCGGGTGCAATCCCGCGTCTATGGGGGGTTTCGGGTGTGACCCCGCTTCTAAGGGGGGGCGTGCGTGAGTTGCTCACGTCACGCTGCCGTCATGGGCCTGCTTCTGTAAGGACGGTGAGCGGCCCTCTCACCGATCTCAGACCCCCGGTCATGGAGGCCGATAGTCCTCGGCGAAGACACGTCGGCGGCGCCCAGGGCGCCGACTGCGGAACTCGGGTGGGAGAGTTCTCTCCCGCACCCGGCCCGCCGCCTCAAGAGATTACCCCTTACAACGTCACAAACGTTACCTCTTTGTAATACGATACGATGGCGCTACTACACTACAAAAGAGAGCGGGGCAGAAATCATAAACGTCAACAAATAAAAGTACGAAAAAGAAATAATCAATTAGATGCAGCCATTCCTAAACTACATTTTACTAATATATTACATAGCTTAGCGTATTTCAAAAACATTAGCAAGTAAAAATATAAAAACTTTCGTTGAATAATTTTACAAAGTATCCTTAAGTGCGGTATCTGTCGCCAATTTTACGTGTGCTGCTAAAACTTAAAACGAAATTCTTTAACAAACTTGTTATAAATTGCTGAACTTTCAGGCATGAAATTTATTGCCATTCGTAAGAAGGATCTTCTTTGATAAATTTGTGACCGTTTCCACTTTCTAAAATGTTTTAAGCGGGTGTGGCATTAGTTAACAAGTTATAATTATCGTCTTCTTGTCAGCATTTTGACGAAAACGGTGAATCAAAACCACATTCGCTGTTTTCTTGATCTTTATGCGGTCCCTAGACGATCATAAGGCATGATCATGCTGCATGCACTTCCAGCAATGATAGCACGTAGACAGCACGTAGTTGGCATGTCAAGCACCTCAATCAACACCCGATCATCACCCCACAACACTCCGGGAAGCGTGTGAGGACCCGAAGAGGATCCGGCGCTTCTGGTCGGAGCTGGAAACTCTCACGTACAATGGGTCCACTGGCGGACCTAAGTGCGGAAAATGGGAGCCCAAGAAGAAGAAGAAGACTGAACACCCGATCATGCATACATGACAGTACGTAAATGCATTACGTGCTGCGTCATGCCGCATGATCGTCTAGGGACCACCTTAGAAACACCCAAACTCCGAAACAAACATTTATGGATCACACAAATATCTGATTCGACCCCTGAATTAAAATAGGGATTTCAGCGTGACAGTCGTGTGCGTCACCAAAGTCAGTCAACTTATAGCAACTCGACCAAAGCCAATGTATTGCTCTATGGCAGGCAAAAACGAATGAAAAATTTATTCTTATCAATAAACTTCAGGGTTCCTTAAGTACCTAAAAATTAAAAACGGTGATTACTGAGACTCCGACATTCCGCTGTCCACCTGGGGTCTGTCCGTCTGTCTCCAGATTGTGTCTCAGGAACCGTGATAGCAAGTTTAAAGTTACATAGAAAGTTGAAATTTTCGAGGATGATGTAATTCTGTAGCAGCTAAACAACAATACGAACCGAGAAAAACAAATATTTAAGGGGGGCTTCGATACAACAAATCTGATTTTTTTACAGATTTTTCGGTTTTCTGCGGTTTTCGGGTCGGAGCCCGATTCGCAATTGACCGGATTTTCCTTCTCATATTAAGCTCATATGCATAACACTCCTCTTAACATATCCGTTATTTTACAATTATATTTTATCTTAGTTAGTTTACAATATAATCAGTACTGTCTATCATAAATAGACAGTACTGATTATATTGCAATCATGCTAGAAACACGTGTAAAATCCTATAACATAATAATATGGCTACATAATAATAAACCCATTTGTAACAATTTAGCTGAAGGATGGAGTATTGTTATGTTGATGTATGTATAAATAGATATAATGAACAAAAGGTGATACTCGTGTGTAGAATAAATAGACGCGAATAGATAGCTTTTATTTTACGTCAGCACCTTTAAGGCTGGAACTGTATAAGACAGGACACACTGCTAGGGCTACGCATCACGTCCACGTGCACGTCTACGTTACGCAAGCGGTGTGTCCTGTCTTATACAGTTCCATACATTACAACTCAGTGGTACGCGTACGTTTACGCTTACGTCTACGCATACGCATTTGGTCTGCTTCAGCCTTATGAAGGAATTTCTTGACGTCAGTTTTTAGGGTTTCGCACCCATAGAGTTAAAACAGGACCTTAATTAACTGAGTCTCTGCTGTGATGGTCTACCCACCAAATACATCAATGTAACCAAGTAGTTCGTGTATTATTACACTCTCGGCGCTGGCGATCACACCCGAAACCCCCCAAAGACGCGGGATAGCACCCGAACCACCCCCTGGGCGAGGCCGCAGTGGCGGCCGTAGGTCTGTTGGGAGTCCTGGGACATCCTTCCGAGGGCTTACCCGGGGCTCACAACCATAGGCTGTTGGGCGTTACGTCTGGTTTTTTTAGTCGGTAGGAGTCCGTCATAACATCCATGAGCATTTTCTCTCAAGTAAAATAAAAAAAAGCACCTTTATTGAAGGAATTTCTTGTCGTCCGTTTTTAGGATTCCACGCCTAAAGGATAAAAATGAGACCCTATTTAACTAAGTCTCTGCTGTGATGGTCTGTCTCTCAGTCTAGATTGACTAGGCTGTCTGTCAAATACCTGTTGGTCATGAATCGTGACGGATGATGTATGTTTCATGATGCCATGACAAGAAATCTCACTAATATTATAAAGGTGAAAGTTTGTGAGTGTGGATGTGTGGATGTTTGTTACTCTTTCACGCTCGAACGGCTGAACGGATCTGTCTGAAATTTGGTACAGGCGTAGATTATGGTCTGGAATAACATATACTCCACTATCCCGGGAATAAGTTCCCACGGGAAGCGCGAACGGAAACAAATTTTACGCGGGTGAAGCTGCGGGCATCAGCTATTAAACAATAAGTTTTATCGCGTCACATACAGATTTTGAGTTTTTACGACGGGGCCCATTATTGGGAAGATTTGAAATATTATGTTAATGGAGTGTCTGGATGCGAAAGGCGCAGGACCGTGTATTATGGCCTGTTTTGTTTGTGAGAGGTCCACGTCCAGCAGTGTACTGCCATAGGCTTATTTGATTTGATACAATTCATAGGATTCCACTACCGTAACGAAGTTCTCGCTACCTTTCTTGCTTGAAGCACAGCCTACAGATCAGATACAGATACTCTGCAGACGCGGGATAGCACCCGAACCCCATAGGCGAGGTTGAAGTGTTCGCCAAAGTCTGCCGAGAGCCCTGGGACATCCTTCCGAGGGCTTGCCCGGGACTCCCGGCCATAGACAGTTGTAGAGCATCGTGTGGTTTTAGTCGGTAGGAGTCCGGCATAGCATCCATGTAGGATTTCCACACGTAAAAAAAAAAAAAAAAAAAAAAAAAAAGATCAGATACAGATTACAGATAGTTTTTAGTAGGTTTCCTTGTAGTGTATTTTTTCTATACACTTTTGTTTAACGTGAGGAAAATCCTACATGGATGACATGCCGGACTCCTACCGACTAAAAACCACACGTTCACGTTCGCCTATGGTTGGTAGCCCCGGGTAAGCTCTCGAAGGGATGGCCCCATATTTCCTATACACTACCGTCAACTAGGTACCTAATAAGAAACATATTATGTACTTGCTGATGCCCGCAGCTTCGCCCGCGTAAAATTTGTTCCCGCGGGAAATTATTCCCGGGATAAAAAGTAGCCTATGTGTTATTCCAGACTATAACCTATCTCTATACCGAATTTCCGCCCGATCCGTTCAGTGGTTTGAGCGTGAAAGAGTAACAAACATCCACATTCACAAATTTTCTCATTTATAATATTATTATGGTACGTTTACACGCTTGTCAAGCCTTGGCAAGCCTCGACAATCACAAGCGTGTAAAGAAGGCGTTTGGCTTGGCTTGCGTGAGTTTGTCGGCGCTTGCTGCCGATCCAGTCGAGTGTCGGTTTTTTGACGCAGATCAAAGGGTGTTTGCGGCAAACGTTTGCGACGCATTTACACGTTGGTCCGCGTTTAGTAGCCATTGTGATCTCGCGGCGACTACACGCTTGCTTGCTCGTGCTAAATAAATAAAAAATGATTCGCTGGTCGAATGAGGAGAGTCCTTCATTTCTGGAGCATTACCAGATTGAATCCTGGTTAAACAAAAATAGTAGTTACCTGGTACGATTTGGATGAATCTTTTTCATCCACCATCTTCGTGGTCGTCGAGCTTTCCTTTTTTTTTTTTGTTTCACTTTGCTTACATCTCTATCTATACATATAATAAAACTGTAGAGGGTCGAGAGTCTGTACATGGAAGATATTTTGCAAATTTTAATTGTAGGGCATTCTCTAATCGATACTGAAGCCGAAAATGTAATTTAAAATTTTCATGTCTGTCTGTCTGTCTGTATCCCGAATAAGTATCACGCCGAAACTACTGAATCGATTCAAATGAAACTTGATACAATCAGAGCTTATTATCCGAGAAAGGTTCTAGGATACTTTCGATCTCGATATTTTGCGCGGTTCCTTTGGGAGAGGGGATGAAAGACTAAATGGGTTTTCAGTTGTAACTTCTCAATGCGTGGTCCGATTCCAAAAATTTTTTCAGTGTTATAAAGGGAGTACTTTAAGGATTGTTTCACACCAGTTTAAATGTCGAGGGTTTTGTAGTTCAGGAATTAGAGACATCTCAACTTTCGTCAAACCTAGAATTCAAGGATTCCTTTGAATGTAAGGGTAAATCTAAACTGGCGTGTTGGCTTAATCATAAAAGAGCTTAATGATTGACCTCCTTATTCATAATCGTTTATTAAACCTATTTTAGTTAAAACACATTTTAAGTCTATTGCTGTCTCTAACAGTACTCTGTCATTGGTTAGAGACAGCAATAGACTTAAAGTGTGTTTTAACTAAAATAGGTTTAATAAACGATTATGAATAAGGGGGTAAGACTATTGTAAAATAAAGCGAAGCCGAAGGCGTGGACTGAATTGTTTTAGAATAGACTTAATCTTTAAGCTCTTTTATGATTAAGAAGACAACAAGGCAGTTTCATACACGCTCCCATGAGTCTGTTGAAAAAATACCTGTCCTTTCATACACCTTATGTTTTTTTTTTTTTTTTTGACGCGGGGAACGCATTTACGCGCCTTCATCCCAGCTTCAGGGGCAGCTGGGATGGTGTGTGGGACTCCCGGCCCGGTCCGGAATGGACCGTCCTACCCACTAAACCCCGCGGTGTTCCTCCTCACCCTTTAGCCGGGCCGAGGGATATCAAAAGATAATTCACGTCGACCCGGCTAGGGGCGCCCCGTTAATTCGGAGCTCTCCTCGGGGGAGCCAGATGGGCGGCTCCCCAAAGCTCTCTAAGGAGCTGAAAAAACCACGCCTGCACCGCTCTCGAGCGCCCCTCTGTCATAGAGGAGTCAGAGAGCGGCTGGCGCAGGCGTGCGCTAATGGGCACCCCCGGAACACGGGGAAGGTGCCCACCGCCATGTGACCGTTGGAGGGCGGGGTCCCCCAACCGTACGCCCTCGGTCATGAAACAATCGGGGGACGTGCGCTAGCTCCTAGCGCAGGCGCCCCCAAACTGCATGACAGGGCGGGAGCATTTACCCAAACTCCCGCCCTTCCATGCAGTGCCTCTCATACTTCGCCACTATCGCCTTGCCAGCAAATGTGGTGGAGCGACAGCAGCAACACGATACAATCGGGGGCGCGCAGTGAACTCCTTACTGCGCCGCCCCCGAACTGCACGGCGAAGCGGGAGTATTTTCCATTACTCCCGCTCCCCCGCGCCTCCCTCTTTGCCGCCATCACCTCGTCAACTGACGAGGCAATAGCGGCCCAGCACTGCTGCTGCCGACCGTGTTGCTACTCACGGCCGGCAGCAACACACACCACCGAGCACCCCACAGGTGGGCTGCTCCCGCCTCGGCCGGAATTTGCCAGAGTAGCACCACTCCCCCACAGAGGAAGGGGAGTGGTCGCTACTCCGTTGCCCAGGATGCACCACGAGGAGGACCCGACCCATTGGGGTCCCGAAGATGTTCGCAGGACCCCGCATCCCCATACACCTTATGTGGCGTAAACGAAGTTGCGAGGGTCAGCTAGTACTTATAATAAAATATACTTATAATAAAACTGTAGAGGGTCGGGAGTCTGTACATGGAAGATATTTTTAAAATTTTAAGTGTAGGACGTTCACAAATCGATACTGAAGCCGAAAATGTAATTTAAAATTTTTAATGTCTGTCTGTCTGTCTGTATCCCGAATAAGTATCACGCCGAAACTACTGAACCGATTTGAATGATACTTTGTACGATCTAAGCTTATAGTCCGAGGAAGGTTCTTAGATACTTTTGATCCCGATATTTTGCACGGTTCCTTCAGGAGAGGGGATGAAAGGCAAAATAGTTTTTTAGCTATAATTTCTCACTGCGTGGTTAGATTTCAAATATTTTTTTGGTGTCTGAAAGGGAGTACTTTAAGCATTATTCCACACAATTTTCAATATTGAGGGTTATGTAGTTCAGAAATTAGGGGCATCTCAACTTTCGATAAATCTAGAATTCAACGTTTCTTTTGAAAGTGAGGCTAAACGGGCGTGTTGGCTTAATCATAAAAGAGCTTAATGATTAAAGCTATTGCAAAATAATTCAGTCCGCGCCGAAGGAAGTTTTAGAATCGACTTATTCTTTAAGCTCTTTTATGATTAAGCAAACAGGGACGTTTCACACGCTGCTTGATGAGTCTCATGAAGAAGTACCCCTCCATTTGTACACCTTATGTGACGTAAACGAAGTTGCGAGGGTCAGCTAGTTTCAAATAAAAGTACATTAAACCAAATGCAATAGCCGTGCCAAGTTCGGTGTCCGCCGTGCTTGGAGGTAGGTTGCAGACTGACGGCATTCTCAAGCGTGTAAACGCCTTCCAAACACCAAATAAGATTTGTGATGGCTTGGGGCTGTTTGCCATTTGCCAAGGTTTGGCAAGCGTGTAAACGTAGCATTAAGGTTTCGTCTGCAAACGCCAGGCGCCTACGATACTTATTTATCACTACGACTTATTGCGATTCATCGTCATTCAGGCGCTTTATTACAATATCAACTTTTATATGCTTGCCTCACCTTGAAATATTCTTTTCTCATTTACTCTTACAGTAAAGACAGGATGAAAGAAAGTGACAGAAAAACAGCAGTGAAATTGGTAGGATTATATCGTGCCGGGAAATTGGGAGCATGGCCTAATTTACGTCATATGAAGAGTTTGCATATTCAGATGAGCTGGAGAGCGTCAAATTGTAATAATTTTGTTTTTGGATTAGTGTCGATTAATTTTTGTATTCCAGTTTATTTGGTAAGCTAAAAATCGGCAAAGTGCGAGACGGATTTGCGGACAGAGGGTTCTATACCAAGAAACGGCAAAAACGTTTTATTTTCTTGTATGGAAGCCCCCTTAATTAGTTTTTCTGTTTCATTTGTTGTTAAAGCGGCAGCAATAATACATAGGTAATTTGTGTAAAGTAAATTTCAACTCTCTAGCTATCACGGTTAATGAGATACAGTCTCATGATGGACAGACAGAAGTCTCAGTAATAGCAATAGGGTCCCGTTATTACCCTTCGGGAACGGAACCCTCAAAAACAGGACTTAGTCGTTACCTACTCTATTCTCACCACCTAGAACAGGGCGTCCCACGGCTATGCCACATGGAGGGAAAGTACCTTGAATATTGTAGATGGAACGTTTTACTGAAAGAAGACATTATTTTAATTTAAAAAACAATTTAAACTGCATTCATAGATTTTTAAATAATAACATGGTTGAGCCGGAAATCGAACCCGCAACGCAACACAAGAAAAAATAATTACCCTGTAGCTTTATCATACCGATCGAAAGACTTCAATATAAGGATTATTTTTTGCCAAATAACACAGTGGCAAAAATATGTATAAGTAAGTACGTGGCCAAAAATACAACTCTTGAAATGTGACTGTTTTATTTAGTAACAAAACGTAACCTTGGCTTATCGTAAGTAAAACCTGAAAATGGCGACTAATTTATTTATGCTTACAATTTCAAGAAATTTACATGTCCTTGGTATTTTCACTACAAATTGATACGTTTTAGTTTTCAGTACAACGAGGACAATTTATAATAAAATATCGTTGTGTTTCGGCCTTCGGAAACTCACGATAATTAAAAAAACATACAAGCGAAACAAAGTCCAAAATAATGGGGCGCCCAATTAAAATAATTGGGCGCTATTCTTTTATATCGAGTTTGACATGATAACGTTGCATTATAATAAAATAAAACACGGAAACGCTCGTAAATAAATGTCACAAAGTGGTCACCCATTCGAGGATCAGCTATAGCGAAAATTGCTAACTACATACAGTCAGTGGTCGTTTACAGAAGACAGAGTCAGCGCGACTACGAAGCGCTTCTACGATCTATGATGAATGCAACTTTGGCTATAGCCGGTGCTGGAAAGGGTGACCACTAGTGACATTTCATTTGCGAACTGCGAACGTTTCAAGTCGCCTCTGCTAAAGGTCGTTGGTAGGCCTAACCATGGTGTTATCACTTAGAACTGAGCATTGAATTATAATGTAACCAACTTACGTAGGTTCTCAACGTTGCAGTTACATTGAGACTTGTCATGATATTTAATTTCGTTTCATTATAACGTAAGAGTTTCCAGAAACACGTGGTAGTTGGCGCTGTATGCAATATTAAAAAATCAATTATTTTAGTTACAAATTCACAACTAGATGGCACTGTGCTTTTTTTTAAATCGCGGTATGGTTTCGTTACATAGTGTCATATAAGTAAGACTACTTTTCTGCCCAAGGTAGTTTAATATTACTTTTTACGATCTTAAAAGTTAAAACTATATTTCTAAAAGATTCAAGTTTACTTAAATATATTTGTTTCATTCGATTTTTATTTCATGGCCACTAGACTTGCGCAAAACAGTACCCGATGATGTCCTGACATATGGCATAGCTTTCCGAACCGTGCCTTATGGCATTCGAACAGTACCCGATCTTTCGTACAAGTACAGTGTTCTGATTGTTCTGACAGGTGTCGGACCTTCATAAACCGTATTAAGAAAAATAGACCTTATTCGCAAGGTTATAAAATTCTCTTGAACCCGGACCAGTACCCGGTCTTTCGTACGAGTAAATACAGTGTCGTGATTGTTCTGACAAGTGCCGGACCCTCATAAATCGTATCAAGAAAAATACACCTTATTTTAATACGCATAAAGTTCTTTTGAATTTGCATGCCATTATGCGCCATCTAGGGCAACCCAGACAAAACAGATACGATGGGGTGGACGTATCTGAATTATCCCAGTTGCAGCAGATGTCGCTGTTATAAAATGTATGTGTACAAGTGTAGATAGGTACAAGACCTTGAATTATAAAGAATATGGTCTATTTTTCTTGATAAAGTCCCTTTGAGTTGCTTATGTTGGTACGATCGAATAGAACATAGAACCACAGATAATTTATAATATTTTCTATAAAAGAACTAACTCATTCGTTTCGTGAGAGTAAGAAATGCGGTCAACGTGCTCTAGATGGCGTTGGTACTGCTATCATACTAATATTATCTTTATTCAGACAAAATAAAGCCTATAATTAGGTTTATGAAAACGGAACGGAAAGGTCCTGGACCTGCTGAGTGTTCTGACAGATCCCGGTTCTTTTTTTATTATTAATTTGAACACGCTTTGGTTACTTAGACCGAATGCCAAGTCTTGTTTCTTTTTTCTTCTTCATTTCACATTTCCTCTAAGTCCCAGTCAAAGTCAAGTATAGTCTTCGGAATCCACCGTTGATACACACAAAACATTTGAAAACACTCTAATTTAGAAAAAAATATACAACGGAGCGATAACCGCCCTTGCCTGCTTCGCGCCAAAAAGTCCTGATGCCGTATAAAACAGCAACAAGAAACTTAGACCATAATATATCTGCAGTTAATGTACTAATTCCCGCTTTGCAATAAATAAAGGGGGGGGGGGGGCGAGGGTCACTTATGTTTGTATGTGTTTGCCCCTTATGGTTGGGGCTTTCTTAAAGAGGGATGAAAATTTTGTTGTATTTGATCAGGATATCACGCACGGTTTTCGAGATACAAGATTTAGAAAAAAAAATCTACCTTGTAATCATTTTCTTCTATGAAACTGCTAGCTGATGAGGATGACTGCAACACCGCGCCAGCACGGACCCTTTTTGACGATTAATATCAAACCAACAAATAAACCTATACTACAGGCAACATTATGCCACCTTAGTGGTATAAAAAGTCGTTATTCGTGATGTATATTTGGCGGATGGGGGGTTTCAAAGGGGGGTCAAAAATGCCATTATTTTTACGATAGCACGCACCGTTTTCGAGATAAATAAGAAAATAAAATATGTCACTTTTTCTTCATTTATCCTAATAATAAATATTATTCGTTTAATATATTATTATCTGGCAGGTACTACACGTGCCTCGACTAATGGGCTCTTATATGGTCAATATGCACTTGACAAGTCGATTAAAATATTAATGAAAGTAGCTTCAGTGTGCATAATTTCTTTGCACATGTTTATGCATCGACGTGTATGTACACTTGATATTGACTTCAAGTCGCTTGACCATCTCCTGAGCCCATTAAGCTGGCAGGCGTGCCTCAAGTATTTATAACATTCATCAGTATTCGTTACTACTCGTACACGTTAAGTTGAGATACACTACGTAGCAAAATGTTCCCAAGCGTGCATCATTCCGGTCACCCGGTCGCTCGGACCACAGATACTAATAATATATTCATCTCGGACTCGGACGCGGCCGAGTATTTGTAATCTGGACGCGGGCCGGCCGAACGCGGCCGAACGTAGACTGTACGCGCCCGAGCGGTATATCGCGTCCGAGAAAGGTCCTGGGTCCTGCTAAATTTTGTCGCGTACTGGGTACTGAACCAGTACGCGGTTATGCCATATAACACGTCCGGCAGTACGAACAGTACCTACCCAAGTCTAATGGCCACGCAGTCAGAAAGTTTCTTGTAATAGCTGCTTGGCACCGCTGGTGTCGTCACTTAGTCGAGTGAGAGTCTCTATCTCATAATATACAAATGTACTCTGTGGGCCTAACTACCTTGAGCAATTGACCATACAAAACACGCGTCCTTCGTGCTAGGTAATATAGCATTTTATAGCTTATTTTAGTTGTAACAAGCTAATGCTCATACTTAATCAAAATCGAAAAAAACATATTTATAGGTGTATATTTTCTTCATATGTTGGCATATTTGTCCATGGATGGTTGGTCCATGGATGGGTGACCATCCATGTGATCACTTTGTGACATTTATTTGAGCGTTTCCGTGCTTCGGAAGGCACGTTAAGCCGTTGGTCCCGGTTGCCAGTAAAATGGCAGTCGTTAAGCCAAGTTGAAGGCTTTATTTCAACAGCAGGCAGTCACAACCTGCGCCTGTCCATTTAAACACGGCAATATGGCTCACAACGTATTACGTGGGACAAATTTAAAAAAAAGGTGAAATGTGGGCATATAGTATGCCTCTGCCTACCCCTTCGGGGATAAAAGGCGTGATGATGAACAAAATGTTGGCATATTTTTTTTCTTTCGCGTCGATAAAAACTGAAGTCATGAAATGCATTCATCTAAAAATTTGGGGGTGACTCTATGATCGTTTTACACATAAAGTATAATTAATATACAATTTACAACAAAACCATATTTTGACACACATCTTATAGATGAACAATCTATTTTCGGCTATAATTTTCCGTCTACTTATGCAGACAAAAAACGCTTTCATTTGCACCTCTTTTTCGTCATTTTCTAAACCAGTCCCCTTATGGTCGTTCATAGGGCTAACGACCTTGACCATACAAAAATATAGTATTTTATAGCTTATTTTAGTAGTAATAAGTTAATACTCATACCCTATTCTAAATCGAAAAGAAAAACAAACTGTGGGTGTATGTTTTCTTAATATATTCTTATTGACATATTTTTTTTCTTTCGCATCGATAAAAATTTAAGCCGTAAAATGCATTTATCAAAAAAATTTGGAGCTCATTTTATACGTTATGTCAAATTAATGTACAACTTATAACAAAAGCATACTTTCACACATATATTGTAGATTAAAAATCTACTTGTCGCTATAATTTGTCGTCTACTTATGCCGACAAAAATGATTTCTTCTGCACCTCTTTTTCGTCATTTTCTAAACCAGGCCCCTTGAATTGTGAATATATAATAATGCCTCTGCACCTTCGGAAATATAGGCGTGACTATAATGTGTATCAAAAGTCAAAACACTTACCATGTGGTACCGGATATGGGTCCCGCCTGATCTGACACCCTCGTTCAGCTGGATGGAACTGACGCTGCCAGCGTCATCATCCATGAAGCCTGTTTTCTTGTAACGTGCCATCTGGAACAAATGGGACCTTTAAAATTCTGGATATTTTCATAATGGGGTTTAGATTATTTATAGGTACTTGATTGTTGGAACTTGCTGCATTACATTTGGTGGAACTTGCTGCATATATTGATAAATCAACACTAATTGTAATGTTACAACTAGCAATCCAATTCTTTTTTTTATATGAGGTTTTCCTTTTTCCTACATCGATGCTAGGCCGGCTGTACTCCTACCGACTAAAAACCACACGTATCCTACCTAACAGCCCACGGTTGGGAGCCCCGGGTGAGCCCTCGGAAAGATACTCCAGGACACTTGTAGTCATCTACTTAGCCTTTTAGTCGTTGAGCAAAACGAGTCAGGTACTTTCATTGTGCCAGGTAAAGTCCAAACAATAAAATTGGCAAATTTATTATTTTGCTAAGTGATCAAATAAGTATAGGTACTTACGAATCCATATCCATAAAAACACACACAGACAGTTTCTTAAAATGAAAAATCATGAACTACAATTATCACAATTCATTTATTCATTGCTGAATACAGGTTTATCTAAGGTGTTAAATATCTGCAGAGACTTAAAAATATTACGGCTCATAACTGGAAGGGGGTTTGCAGTTTTCAATTTGTGGGGTTTATTTTCCAAGCGCATTTGTGAACACAACTTTTTTATTTTTTGTTTAACGTGAGGGAAAATCCTCATGGATGTTATGCCGGACTCCTACCGACTAAAAAACCTCACGTAACGCCCAACAGCCTTTGGTCGGGAGCCCCGGGTAAACCCTCGGAAGGATGTCTTAATGGTGTTACATATAAATTATCTTTAGGTTATTAAGCTACTGGTTGATGGCACTTGGTGGAACTTGCTGATATTGAAGGTCTACTTTGCCATCTTGTAGTCATCTAGATAGCCTTTGAGAATACCGTAATGCCAATCCAGTCAGGTAGGTACCTACATTCATTGTGCAAGGTAAAGTCCGAACAATAAGATTGGCATATTAATTATTTTGCTAAGTGAACAAATAAGCATACGAATCCATATCCACACAGACAGTTTCTTAAAATGAAAAATCACTAACTACAATATCAGATATTCTTTTCCATCTTTCCTTCCACAAATTTCCCTTTCGAAAACAAGAAGTTATTTTAAGATAATTTTCTGAAACAACAAATAAATCAGCTGCTTTAATCGCCAAATATAACAGAGGATGAAAAACACCAGATTTATCGATATCCTAAAATATCTGCCGACTTCAAAGCGTTACGAAAACAAGAGCTCATCATTAATTCAAATCAGCGTTTATGGAGACGATACTTTACGACAGTCAAACAATATTCTACTTATCGGAGCTTTTTTTTTAACGTGAGTGTAAATCCTCATGGATGCTATGCCGGCCTCCTACCGACTAAAAAACCTCACGTAATGCCCAACAGCCTATGGTTGGGAGCCCCGGGTTAGCCCTCGGAAGGATGTCCCAGGACTCTCAAATACTTACAAATCTTAGAGCACAATGTCTACTTTGTACGTTTGTTAATCTACGGCCTTTTTACGTGTGAAATTTTCACAAACGCTGACAGTATGGGGTTCTTCAAAAGGGATATAAGAAGGTTCTTGTAGGGTCTGCCAGCGCGAATGTAGCGCCTCTGGTGTTGCAAAAGTTCATAAGCTACGGTGACCCCAGTCCATCAGGTGAGGCCGTAAGCTTGTCTGCTACCTTAGTAGTATACAAAAACGCTCATGGATGCTATTACTTTGATGCTATTGAATTTTACCGTTCACACGGTGACTATCCATCAGGCTATGGCTGGGAGCCCCGGGTACGGAATCGACAACCATCGATATTTGTAGGTTGTTGCGTTGTTGCACTATTTGGTGAGGCTGTGCCTTCATCATTTGGAAGCATTCTACAAATCTAGGTTCACACAAAAAAAAAATATTAATTTGTTTGCAGAATATGGTTCATTACTTCAAGTTTTAAATTAGGTACTTACTAAATTTCACCCCGTTATTTTTTTATAAATCTTAACCTAAATAAAGTCAAGTATAGAAAGAAGCTCGAAAATGCAGCGACAAGGGATTGGTATCTACCTACATCTCCTTAAGGAGCTCCGGGGGAGCCGCCCATCTGACTCCTCCAAGGAGAGCCCCAGATAAACGGGGCGCCCGTTGCCGCTGCCGGGTCGATGTCATTGAAATGCTTGTACCTACCTATATCTTCGACCGGGGTATAGCGCGAAAAGGAACAACGAGGAGTTTAGTGGGTAGGACGCTCCTTTTTTGGAACCGGGGGCCAGACGCCGTCCTTACTGCTACCACACTGGGATGACGCGATGACGATGCGTTAAATCTATTCTATACTCACATTTAATAAAATGATAGAAAAGTCAAAACTGTACATTGGATATATTTAAAAAAAAATACTCGCTGGGTGTTCAACATAAGATACCGAAGCCGAAAATAAAGTTAGAAATTTTTTTGTTTGTTTGTCAGTTTGCTTTGCTTTGTCCAGAAGGATCTCAAAAAGTACTTAATAGATTTGATTCAAATTTTGCACAAATATTTACTAGGGGTAGGGTCTTCAAATAGGCTATTTATTATCACGCTACATATCCTAGGGGCTAAGCAGAGAGCAATCAAATTGGCATTATAACAATTTTCACGCGTACGAAGTCGCGGGCAACAGCTAGTAGACTAAATAAAGCCAAGCAAATTACAATGACGAAGTACCTAGGTAATAGGTACTTTCGAACTTGTATGGGAGTTGGGAGTAAATAATTTTATTTTTAGTACCATCTATTTTCAGCAGGCCACCTTATCATGGACGTTTATAGGATAAAATAATGATCCTCTTGTTTACAATGTTGCTTGAACTAGATACCACAGATTATACAGTAATCTGTTTAGGTTAATATTGAATGGAGCTTACATAGTCTTTAAGTTTACGTAACAGCACAGATTAAATAATAGTTACTGCGTAATAGGTACTAATTCTATAGAATACATTAATTAGTCAATAATAATATTATGCACGTTTTAAAAGAAACTTTTATAATCCAAGAAATAAAAGGCCAAGAGTAATGTTATCAGCGAGTGTGTATGAAAATAGAATAAGTGAAAATTGTATGGCAAGGTGTATGCAAGTGGAAAGCCATAGTTTCTGCTTATCCGGATGGAAGGCAGGAGTGATGGTTTTACATGTATAAATGTATGTTAAAGAATCGTGAAAATAATTAAAGTAGGAAAACAGCGCGGTAGGACTTCGCGAGCATTATCGTACTTACTGTCAAGAGAAAAGTTGGGCAAATAGAAAAGTATAATTTTACTTGAAATAGTGAAGGATTCTGAAACGGTACGAAGTTTGCCAGGTCAACTTACTTAGTAAAGTACACATAATGTAAGGGTTCAACTAAAATAATTCGCCTGTTTTTCCAATAAGTAGCGAGCTTAAGAAAAGTAATTTCATTGCATACTCTCCCAGGAATATATCCATTATTGAAAAAGTTAAACAACAAACAAAGAGTTTTGCTGTATTTTCTATTATGAGAGAAGTTTAGAGTCTCGAGAGACTTAAAAATACTACGGCTCATAACTGGAAGGGGGTTTGCAGTTATCAATTTGTGGGATTTATTTTCCAAGCGCATTTGTGAACACCTCTTGTATTTAACAAATGCGCTTGGAAAATAAATTAATTGGAATTCTATCTATGTACAGACGAATTTGAGAATGCATGGTCAATCCGAAACGAAATTGCTTTGCACTGAGAATTGACCATCTCTCGGATAGCATTGGAAGTCAAGTATCTGGCGTTGCCGAATTTTTTCCTCACACAGGAACGCGATTATTTTCAAAATAGCAACTCATTAATCTTTTGAGTAATGTAAATATGCCATCTAGTAATTTTTTTGTGATTCTAAGTTGTCTACGCAATATTATATTCGAGGAAAGTTGCGCCATCTAGTGGAGTTTTTGTGAATTTGGACTCAAATGTGCATGGGATTATAGATCTTAAGGGGCCCATGCAATATTGGAGGTGACTGTACCTACCACTTGCTACAGACATTGTGTTCATTCTGAGACTTTACGTCCAGAGATAGGACTCTTTCGGGTTCGTTTGGATTGTGGAATGAGCACTATCTCTTAGATTTCCCGAACGTTGGGAATTTTGCAGGGTCGGCAGCCCGACTGTAGCGCCCCCGGTGTTGCAAACGTCCATAGGCTGCGGTGACCACTAGTACGTACATCTGGTGGGTCGTATGCTTGTCTGCCACCTTAAATATATTTAAAAAAAACGCCGACAGTAAGAGGAATTCTTCAATAAGTGTCTTTAAACTATTTCCATTGTCGGCAGCGTAAGCATCTCTGGTAACCCATAGACTACAGAGATCACAGCCGAATTGGTAGGCTGTATTTCCTTTGTAAAAGAAATATAATCAATTAAGCATATCCCAGTCCCCTATTAGACGTAAAACCTTTCTTTCTAAACCACCCTGGCAGACATTTTTATTTTAATTTTTCCTACTCTTTGCTAGAACCTCATCCTTTCATCAGCTGGTGCACCACTGTCAGGTGTGACTGACTCGGGCCCCGAAGATCTCGCCAGGGCCCCATTGATCGCCATTTTCATTATTCATTATAATATACTCTGCTATGCTAAGTTCTAGTTCATACTATGCTAATATAAAGTCATTGTCTTAAGCTATATTTAGCGCATTGTTTAACGATTAGCATGCACGAACTGTTGTTCATTTGTAGTACCTATGTACTTATCAATTAAAGCATCACATAAATACTAGATGTATCATAGTTGTTAGTCAGTCATTGTCAAAAACAAATCAATATTTTTTATAATGACTACGAATGTGGTCGCCATAGCCTAAAACGTTTGCGACACCAGGGGTACAAAACTCATGCTGACGACCCTGCAAAAACCTTCTAAGACCCCTTTTGAAGAACCCCATACTGTAGGCGTTGGGGAAGGCCGAGTCAGGGACTTCATTCCACAATATAAGCGCGCGCGGAAGAAAGCCTTTGTTAAACCTTGGCCCAGCCCAAACGTGGCGGCATTGCTACGTAACACCAGCTCTTTTACAAACACCACACATCGATAGACTCATGATCCTGGTTTTCCAATCAATTCTCACGGTCTTGAACATCTGATCCTGGGAGGAAGCACATGTAAGCAAACTTCATGCCACGACATAGACACAAAATAAAATTATAATAGACCTACTACGTACTAATACTAAGGTGACCATAATCGATTAACCATTTAAGCCGCATGCTGGTCTGCTACCTTAGCAGTAAATAATAAAATAATCATAAAACTCGTTTCACATCAACTGCGAGAAAATTTTCTGCACATAGCTAATCTTTTACCACTTTCAGCCAGAATGTTAGTCTGATCTCGGTAGTAAAAAAAAAGTAATATAGAATCTAACCTACTGCCAGAATCCTTAGAATTGAATACAAATTACAACCTGTCACCGCCAGATACACCTACCAAAATTTTCATTAGTCTTTATTCTACAAAAAACCCCCTTAATTCATAACTACTCTACAATCTAGTAGCCTCCAACCACAGTCTAATCGTTTCTAATGACAGGGAAATTCCACTAGCTCCCGCAATGAATGTTTACCCAGGCGGAATATTTTCCATTCCGATCCGTTTACCCTCGTAATCGCATCTACAAGGGATTTATCTAAGGGTTGTGAGCTAGACTCACTTGGCGTAGAGTTTGTTGCAAACATTTTGCATGTAAAAGAATTCGAAAATACGTGCATGTCAGTTATCTCTTCTTTAGGTTGATATTATTACTCGCATAATGGCTTAATGGCTTTACTACTTGCATAAGTATGTTCTTTATAACGTAATTTAGGTATTTTAAATATTTGGCTCGCCAATATGATGCCACCAGCCTGATGGAATGTCACCATGTCGCCAGTTGAGGGTCACAATTACAGACTATTGACGCTCCGCTTTATGAACCCGGGGTTGTAAGAGGAGGGTTAGACAAAGATACGATCTTTTAAATAGCTTGAACACTTAGGTAAGTATACAATTTATTGTTATGGCTTTACAACTACGAACCATTAAAATTTATAACGCATAACAAATTTATTATTGTAAAAATTTTCAAACAAATAACGTGACGCAAACTATATGTTTAGTTTGACCACAGCCTTACCCGGGTTTTATCTTAACGTAAAACTGGGTATACAAGGTCACAGCGACCTGTTTCTTGTGTATTGTATAGTGACTATAGAAGAGTATAGCAACGTGTAACGTTGTGATGGCTGGGTGGGTTCTGACTTTACGAAGGTCACTGCACGAGATGATCTGAATTTATCTGATGCCCGCAGCTTCGCACGCGTAAAATTTGTTCCCGTGGGAACTTATTCCCGGGATAAAAGTAGCCTATGTGTTATTCCAGACTATAATGTATCTCTTTACCAAATTTCAGCCCGATCCGTTCAGCGGTTTGAGCGTGAAAGAGTAACAAACATCCACACTCACAAACTTTCGCATTTATAATATTAGTAAGATATTTACGTTGCTTTCTTTGTAGTGTAGTACCTTGAAATGAAAGAGGATACTATTTCTTTAGCTAAATATTAATATTTATTTATTTATTTATTTATTTATGTACACACAAGAAATAAAACAAAAAACAATATACAGAGATATAGGTACAATGGTACTGCTTATTTCTATAAGAAATATCTACCAGCAGACCGGCGAAAGGAGAACAAGAAGGAAAAAGAACGTTGAAAAGTGTGTAAATAAAGGAATAGGTTAGAACTAAATTATTATACATACAAATTAATAAAAGAAAAACAATATAAATCTCAATATGTCATTGATAGGTACAAATATATAAATATGTAATAATATAAATACGGTATAGATAACATAATATATACTTACATAAACTAAATAAATACATAAACAGGTTTATAGTGTAGATATATAATATTCACGGACTTTTCTTCTAAAGGTAGTGATAGTTTTACTGTCTCTGATGTTAGGTGGTAGTGAGTTCCACAATCTGACCGCATGCACAGTAAAGGAATAAGAATAGAAATCGGTTTTGTGTCTAGGAAGTTTGAGAAGAAGGCGGAGGTTAGTCCTGCAGGGAGCGTCGGGAGAGCGTGCAAATGAGAACCGCTCCCGCAGATAGGAGGGTGAAGATGGATTGTAAAGGATATTGAAAAGGAGATTGAGAATTCGAGTGTTCCGGCGAAGACGGATAGGGAGCCACTTGAGTTCTTTGCGAAAATGGGAAACGTGATCATACTTTCTGAGATTGAATATGAAGCGTATACATAAATTTTGCAACCTCTCAAGTTTATCTAGAAGCTCCTCGGTGGCGTCTAAATAGCAAGCGTCAGCGTAGTCAATAATAGGTTGTAGGAGAGTTTGAGCAAGATTTATTTTCGTCCTCAGGGGCAAGAGGCTCTGGAGGCATCGCAAAGAGTGAAAGGAGAAATGAACCTTCTTGCTGACATCGTTAATGTGAGTACTCCAAGATAGCGTGGTATCCATAATCACACCCAGGTTCTTCACGGAGTTTGCATATGGAATGTGAACACCAGCCAATAGCACCGGACTCAGTTCCGACACCGGTAGTCTGTCGCATTGGTATCTACTACCAATGACGATAGCTTGGGACTTAGATGGGTTAATGAGTAATCCGACCGACCTGGCCCAGTCACTTAGTCTTTCCAAATCCCGGTTTATCGATGAAATTCCAGAAATTGCGTCATAAGTCGTAAAATGGCGATACAACTGCAAGTCATCAGCATAGAGATGGAAGTTACTGGAAATGTGACTCGTAGCAGAGTTGATGAAGATAGAAAAGAGAAGAGGAGATAGAACGCCACCCTGAGGAACGCCCGCAGATAGTCCGCACCAATCAGAGGATATCTGACCGATACGAACACGCTGAGAGCGACCCCGAAGGTATGAGTCAAACCAGGATATAGCGGTGGAGGACACATTTATAGACCTCAGTATACCAAGCAATATGTCAAAGTCGACAGAATTGAAGGCACTACTGAAGTCAAGAAGAACTAAGAGTGTTAATTCTTTTCGCTCCATAGCCCATCGGATGTCATCTGTCACCTTAATAAGTGCAGTGACGGTGCTATGTCCAGCGCGAAATCCTGACTGAAAGGGGCTGAGGGAGTTAGAAGACGATAAAAAGACTGTGAGCTGCCGATGAACAATATGCTCAAGGACTTTGGAGAGAAACGGAAGTATAGAGATAGGTCGATAATCAGTCAGCAAGCAGGGGTTTGTTCTTTTAGGCAGAGGCACAACGTACGCTGACTTCCACACCTCAGGAAAGGAGCCAGAGAATAACGAAGAATTAAAGATATGAGTAATGACCGGAAGTATGACAGGAAGAATAGGGAGGATCATCCTTGAGCAAATGCTATCGCAGCCCGAAGCTGAAGAAGTAATAGACAGAAGAGATCTCCTAACGTCGGACTCGGAGACAGAGGCAAATTGAAAAGGAGAGGTCCGGGGCGCAGGCTCGCCCATAAGTCTAAGTAAGGTAGCAGTCTTTACATCTGGATCCAAGGAAACCGGTGGTTGTGAGAAGTGCTTATTTAGAGCCGCTATATCGATGTCCTTGGCGTCAGAAACAGGAGATTTGCCTATGCCCACGGACCGAAGAAATCTCCAGGTATCAGCAGTGTTCCGACCGTTAAGAGAATCGTAGAAGTGGCGTCTCCTTGCATCCCTACACATCCGACTGCAGCGATTTCGCAGAGACTTAAAAGCTACAAAATTTTCTTCTGAAGGGCTATTTCTAAAACGCTTTTTGGCTCTATCTCTGCGAGCCATTAGGTTCTTTATCGAATCATTTAACCAGGGTGCCGGATAATGTTTGATTCGAACACTTTTAATTAATATTAATACCTTCCGTGAAAAGAAAAACGTACGTGCGACCCTTTTTTTTCTTTTTGTTTTAATGTGAGGGAAAATCCTTCATGGATGCTATCGACTTCTACCGACTAAAAAACCTCACGTAACGCCCAACAGCCTATGGTCGGGAGCCCCGGGTAAGCCCTCAGAAGGATGTCCCAGCACTCCCAACAGACCTACGGCTACCACTGCGGCCTCGCCTAGGGGGTGGTTCGGGTGCTATCCCGCGTCTTCGGGGGGTTTTCGGGTGTGATCCCGCTTCTTAGGGAAGGCGTGCGTGAATCTCTCACGTCACGCTGCCGTCATGGGCCTGCTTCTGTAAGGACGGTGAGCAGCCCACTCACCGCGCCGCGGAACTACTAGTAATGATCCAGAAAGAGAAAGAACTTAGGTATGCTTCTTTAAGGACCTATGTAACTTTTCACTACTATCGGTAGGTACCCCTGGAGTACCAATTTTATTTCAATGACGTAAGATCAAAATGATGAGAGGCCAAAAGCCAGTGCAGGGTTACACATTTATGGAAATGATTATCAAGAATTTAATGGGTAAAACAAACTTGAAAAAAAACTTAAGAGGTGTCAAGGGACACCCGGATAGAACGAAGTTCCTTTCGATTAATTAGTGAAGGAATTGTAATAAAATTTAATTATAATTTTAAAATTTTATTGTAATCAAAAACAAAAACAGAAACAAAAACAAATATAAAAATAAAAAAAATATGTGCGTGTATCCTTTACGCGTGATTGAAGTAAAACTTATTTATACTGTTGATTGATGGCACTTGGTGGAACCTGCTGCACATATTGAATAACGGCACTTGTACTGTTCCACAACATTTATTTATTTTACACCTGACCGGTTTCGCCTTTCGGCATCTTCAAAGGCAAAAAAAATCGAAGCGAAGTAAAACTTCTTTGCCATTGATGGCATATATCACTGAACTGATTTATATTAATATCATTCATTCGAATTTTGAATAGCGAAAACGCGTTTCCGCTATTCAAAATTCGAATAGTAAGCGTTACTTCCGTCAGAAAAAAATCTGAGTTAAACCCTTGTCGCGCCTAAAGAAGTTGCACTTCAAAAATCTGAGTTACTCCCTAGTCGCGCCTAAAGAAGTTTTACTTCAAAATCGGAGTTACTCCCTAGCCGCGCCTAAAGAAGTTTTGCTTCAAAAATCTGATTTACTCCCTAGTCGCGCCTAAAGAAGATTTCCTTAAGAAAATTGAGTTACTCCCTAGTCGCGCCTAAAGTAGTTTTACTTCAAAAATCTGAGTTTCTCCCTAGCCGCGCCTTAAGAAGTTTTGCTTCAAAAATCTGAGTTACTACCTAGTCGCGTCTAAAGAAGTTTTACTTCAAAAATCTGAGTTACTCCCTAGTGGCGCCTAAAGAAGTTTTACTTCAAAAATCTGAGTTACTCCCTAGTCGCGCTTAAAGAAGTTTTACTTCAAAAAACTTTTCAGAGCGAAACTCCTATTTGCTTTGGTGTTGCTCGTAGAGTTGATGTTCGTCCCCTGGCTAGCACTACCACTAACACTACCACTACCAAAAGTGTCGTGCCTACTTTTGGTGATCATTTTTTCCGTCTAGCCCCCTTTCGCAACGCGCGATAAGGAACTACGTTCCAATAAAAATAATATGACTGTTTTTCTTTGATGTTTTATTTATTGGGGTTTTTGGTTATGTCATTCTGAAATGATCTAGATTTAGTTAATAATTAATCAATAGCTTGGCTTCCGTCTTCTGCCTGGAAACTATTAATAGTATCTTCATCTACCCTCCGGCCTGTGAATCATTTCCGAGCAATATCCGTTCGATAAGGCACACTTCGACGGGTTTTATTCCTCATAAAATCGGATATAGGGGTTTGACCTACTTGCGTTATATTGAATGACGGTTCGGATGGAAACGAGCTATATTACAAATGTCTTAGAGAGGTAATATCAGGGAATTTTAGATTTTACGACACAGATATACACAGCGGCACTAGAAAAAGATATATCTTACTGTAAAGACACGATTGCATTTATTTCTCTCTCAGGGGTTTTTTTAACGTGAGGGTAGATCCATCATGGATGCTATGCCGGACTCCTACCGACTAAAAAACCTCACGTAACGCCCAACAGCCTATTCTTGGGAGCCCCGGGTAAGCCTATGGAAGGATGTCCCAGGACCTATCTCAGGGGTTTTAGTAATTTTATCGGTTTTTTTCTTCGACGGACTTGCTAGGATTTAAGGATGTATTGGACAGTTATACTGTTCATTCTTTTCAATTTAAACAGATAGTTGCAGCTAAAAGTGACTTTACCAGGAAATCCGACTTTACTTTTCTATCAGGTAAACTTGTGTAAAATCTAAACCATACCTAACCACAAAGATATCAGAGACTGTGCCAGAGAGCCAAAGATAGAGAAAGTACCTTTCCCTTTATGAATGAGGAATTAAAATATGGGAATAAAATAGGGGAAAAGTAAGTAGCCGTTATAGGGCCTCCACATTCTCGCGAGAATCTCACACAAACTTCGATTCAGATACAAGGCGAGAACAGGGCGAGAATCACATCCACATTCTCGTTTCTCGTGCTTTTCTCGCGATATTCGAGATGTGGAGCGAACTTTCATTCGATAACGTTTCCTCTGGCCGAGTTTAGTTCTTGTAAGGACGAATTAAATTGTCACACTTCGACCGTACTTCTACCTACTCCTTTGTACTATGTGGTCATATTATATTAGAAAACCTTTTGAACAGATAAGAGAGAAAGTTGTTAGTGTAACACGTACAGTACTTATTTAAAATTTTATGACGAATATCGATGACTGGCAGATATTCAGTCAGTCAATTTAAATTTTAAAAATCGAACATACAGATATTCAGACAATTTAAAATTAAAATATACAGCATACAGTTTTCATTCTCAATTTAAAATTTAAATTCAAAAGTATACGTCAGTCATCGAACATCGTTTTAAACTTCAAATAAAGAATTTTCTGTGTTCATGACGTTCGTTCCTGAAATGTCAGTTGAAGTTAAAATTAACGGTTTACATAGCGATGTCATTGGTCGTCCGTTCGTGTTCCCGTCAAATTAATTCAGGGTAATTAACTGAAGTGCTTGCCCTGAATATGGTATTGTGGATGTTGATTATTATTTAATTATGTTTACACGGCTCGTGGAAATGGCGCCGTTTGCCAGACTGAGTGCTTTTTTTAGTGGGACTTTTTTTACACAGTGTCATCAATCCTAAAATAAGTTTGTGCTATAGAATCTAGGCAGCTGATACAAAAGCTTTATATATTTGACTATGGAAAATACTCGAACATTTTGATTACCTATCACAAAAATATTTGTATCGATCCAGGCCGAACCCAAGACCTCAATAACGGCAGTAGCATACAATACATTGCGCCAGTTAGGCAGTTGAGTGACAATGGTGACACCTCTCGACTGCCTCTTTCACCTTAGTTAATAGTGGTAAACAAACAGAAAAACCATTCAGACGTCAGCTTAACGGCCCTAAATTATTTATATGAATCTTGACTTTATTGAAACTTAGGTTTCAATGTTATAAAACACAAACTACTACGAGTATTTTAGGTAACCTAAATTAGTTACATTACCTAAATATAACTGTACCTATGTAAAGTGTTATAAACGAGTACCACAAACTCTCATACCAATCGATGAGTTAACAAATTTCCACCCGCATTCGGCCCCCTCCATCACTTGAAAGACTGTTCGACTGTGCCCTACGCTGAGCTGTAATTTAAAAGAGTACCTACATCGGCACTTTAAGGTAAGTACCCAAGTCCTATAAAAGTGTAAGTGCTGTCTACCGATGGAATTTAAAAACTGGGACATTCTTCCAAGGAGATACTGGGAAAACGGGAGTCGGGCGATAAACAAGTAGACGATGTGGCATGTGGATTTATTCTGAGACCAGCGTGACATGACGGTGAGGATTAAATTCGAAAAAAGAAGGGTTAAAATAAGGATATTAACCCCTTTTATTTCGAATTCAATCGTCACGTCGTACTCTACCGACACAAGTAAGACTTTGACTGCCTCGGTGATCTAGAGGTTGTAATAGTGCCACTTCGGATTATGCGGGTTAAATTTCTACCAGGACAAACAAAAAGCCGTGAGACGGTCTCACCCGACTGCCCCTCTCTAAAACGTTTATTCAAATAGAATATAATCACTACGTTTTATTTATTGTGAAAGGTCATTCCGATTGACGTTGTCATTTTTGTTTTATTTCAAACTTTGAACAGATGATCCACGTAACCTAGTGACGTAGTTTAATCCAACAGAGTCACAGACTACAGACACAAGTCTCGCCGTGAGCCCCTCTGCACTCTATTTTATAGAGAGGGGCTAAAAGCAAGTTGAAATCTTGCGTGTCTTTGACGATAGTTGAAAATAAGTACCAAGCATTTTACTCTACTCTGTATCGATCTACATATAACATTTCTTACATCTAATTTGACCTTGGTCTCGTTGCTAAGCTAAACACTTTACAATGTGAAGCCCTTAAGTAGAATAAAAGTAGGTTTAAACCGCGTGCCTACATGAAATTGATGAAAAGCTATTCAGCATTTAAGGTCAGATCTGAAGAAGGTCATAGAGCTATAGACCAGAACTGTGATCCGATGGAAAATGAAATAATCCTTCCGTAATAATCCGCGGCAGCGGCCGGCGAAGTAAGTATATAGTAATAACAATTTGCCAAGTTTTCAATGTACCTAATGAATTTAGACTCTAAAGGAAATCATATGATATGTAATATTTTGGGAAAAGTATGTTACGCCAAACCATATTTGACTACCTAATACTTGGTAAAATGAATCATTGCCATATAAATATTTGTTAAACAATAAATGGCCAAAAATAGTATTGCTAACTGTAAAATTGCGAAAAGTTGTTTTGCCAAATGTTTTTTTGCCAAATGAAAATTTGGGAAACATACTTTGGCATGTGTCACTTTGGGGAACGTTTTTTTGGGAAACATTAGTAAACCGGCGAAAAGAGCACTCCATCATATCGTTTCCTGACACAACCTGAGTAAAATGAACACCGACGTTTTAGTTCCACGCTTTGATTATTATAAAAAATCAGAACAGACATCCAGTCAAAACACAAAACTTCAGGTACGGGTAGGTACTTTAAATTCTAGTGTAGGAATTTTCTCTTTTACTGTCGTGAGTCACCTACCTCTAGAATGGTAGGTAAATTACCTACAGTTTTAGCTATATAACAGTATATTTACTTGCAATTCAACTTTAAATGACTGCGGAGAAATAACATGGGCATATGGTTATTGCCACGAATGCTGCAATGCGGTTTTAAACACGAATTTGTACGTATCTTGAATTTGAATATACGTATAGTTACGCCTTTATCGCTGAAGGGGTAAGTGGAGGCATATCATTTTACCACTTGTTTTTTATCTATGTGGTGGGCCTATTGCCGTGTTGAGATGGAGAGGCGCCGGTTGTGCAGATGAATTTTTTCAAGTCGTCGCTGCTACTGGGATAAACGCAATTAATGTTAAGGCTGCAGTAAGCGACCTTGAGAAGTTTTCCTAATCGTGTTTTGAACCGTTAAAAGGCAAGAGTATTTAATAAATTACAATAATACCTATAGTTTTATCAGATCAAATCAAAGAATATTTCCTAGTATAAAGTTCACCCGAAGATGAGTCTCTTTCGAATATACAAGTCTTAAACTTAGATAATAATAGTAGTAGTAGTAGTAGGTAGTTAGATAATAAGTAAGAATAAAGAGGCACCAGATTTTGACATCAGAGCATGAATAGACAACGCAAGTCGACGAATCTCCTAAACCTAAACATTGAATTCAACCAGAACCTAGGTTTAGTAAGTTTTTAGGGTTCCGTACCCAAAGGGTAACAACGGAACCCTATTCATGCGACTTCGCTGTCCGTTTGTTTGTCTTTCTGTCTATTCGTGAGGAGGCTGTAACTCAAGAACCGTGATAGCTAGGAGAGCTGCAATTTTCATAAATGATGTATTTCTGTTGCCGCTATAACAAAGATCAGAAAAAAGGGGGAATTAAGGGGGGCTCCCATACAACAAAAGTGTTTTTTTTGCCGTTTTTGGTACGATATCTTCCGTGCGCATTTGACCGGCTTTTTTACTTTCGTTCTCTTGAACCTGAACCAACTTCACCAACGAGTTACTTTACCTAGTCATGTGAAAGTGTACCTATTTAACACTTCTGAAGTGTTAAATAGGTACACTTTCAGGAATAAAATAAAACTTGAAATCACAACTTTACATTTACATTTATTTGAGCAGCGTTACCGCCTATCTAAGCGTTCAGAATGAAGAGAGTTCCCAATATGATTACCCGCCATTTTATACATTTACCCCCAGAAGCTGCTAATTCGGCGCGGACTGAATTGTTTTAAAATAGACTTAATCATTAAGCTCTTTTATGATTAAGCAAACAGGGCAGTTTCAGACGCTGCTTGATGACTCTGATGAAGAAATACCTTTCCTTTCATACACCTTATGTGACGTAAACGAAGTTGCGGGCTCAGCTAGTAATTAATAATTTTAGTACTCGATACAACACAAAACACATAGTTATTATCATGTACCTACAACTAAATAGTGATGTTGAGTATGTTGGAGTAAGCGCCATCTATCGTGGGTTGTATTTGTAACACATGGTTGGTACAAATTGTACACCTCAATGAAATGACGGCCTAAGATTTTCTTTTTTTTTTTAAGTTCATTTCGCCAAATTGACGTCGCCACCAGCCTGACGGAAAGCCGTGGAGCATCTAGCGATTGGGGGCCACTTCTGACAGTGGTCCTCAAGTTGGCGGCCCTGTGATGTGCCAATTTCTGACGCAGGTTCCCTTTTAAGAGTAGAAAGAGTGAGAGCGACAGCTATCATAAAGAATTTTGTGGTATTAGCAAAAATAAAAGCATCTGCTATTCCTATAATCATTTTGGATAAAACTGAAAACGCGCAGCACTGAAAAACAAGCATGTTTAAGCTCTAGAAATCTTTTGGCAAAATGGTATTTTTAAAGGAAACAATTTAGATTATGCGAATGAATCAAAATAAACACATTAGAAGTACAAGTGCGGATTTATTTGCTCGTGTATCGGGTAAAATAAACGAGAATCCAATCGACATTGAAAGCTTTTCCCAATAGAGATAACAGGCGGGTGATAACAGACCGATCGATACGGGGCGAGCGGGCGGCGGCCATGAAAGTCTGAACTTCATGTCTTTTGTGTTTTAAAGCGCAAACCCGCTCCTATTGTCTTGAAAAACATGCGATATTTTCTTGTTTTATACTTTTTACAAGTGGATACCCCTTCTGGATGCTATGCTGAACTCTTACTGAGTAAAACCACACGAGGTCCTGCTACGGCCTATGGCCAGGAGCACCGGGTAAGATCTCGGTATAATGTCCCAGGCTTCCCGACAGAATTTGGCTACCACCGCTGCCTTGTTTTATGGCGGCGAAACCATTTCATAGTGCACCCACAGACGTACAATAAGGAGGGGGAAAAGCAGAAGCTTATCCTTAGTGAGAAGAACAAATTTAAGTGCGAGTTGGACTCGCCCATGAAGTAGTTGTATGCGAGCCAGGACTCTTGTAAAGGACTCGACTTTCAGAATCTACTTTGTAAACCTATGTGTGTATTATATTGTAGACTACTTATTGTAAGTCTGTGAGTGCACCTAGTTTCTTACTGAGGTACCGAACACACAAACGGCGTATGATGGTGCTAATGATGAGTATGATGATGCTAATGACGACTTTAGAATAGAATAGAATAAAATAGAATGAACTTTATTTGTTCACCAAGTTGAAAACACGTTACAATCGTTTCAACAGAATGTTGTACAAAGGGCGGCCGCGGCCTTATCGCTGTAAAGAGTGTAAAGCAATTTCTGACAAGCAACCTTAGGATAGACAGAAAAGATGTTAATTATAAGTATAACTTTACTGCTGCCATGTTAAAACGATCGGACATACGCTGTGGCTACTTACATACTATTGACAATTTTCACAGTACTCTTAAACGAAATGAACAACATAGCGTGCCTATCCGTGCTCGTGAAAGAGATGGCGGCGAGGGAGCGGGAGAGAAATCTCCCACCCGAGTTCCGCAGTCTTCCCCCAAGACTATCGGCCGCCATGAGAGGGCTCTCACCACCGTCCTTACAGAAGCAGGCCCTCCAGACGTCAGAGTGACGTAATGGATTTACGCACGACGCCCTCCCACCTCCCCCTCCCTAAAAAGCGGGATAACACCCGAACAACACCTAAAGATGCGGGGTAGCACACGAATTCCCCCCTAGGTGAGGCCGCAGTGGAGGAAAATATTTCATGGATGCGATGCCGGATTCCTACCGACTAAAAACCACACGTATCCTACTTAACAGCTTACGGTTGGGAGCCCCGGGTAAGCCTTCGGAAGGATACCCCAGGACATGTCAAACTCCTGCCAGCTAAAATCACATGATGCTCTACAATCTGCTTACGGCCGGAGTGGCCGGAAACCTCGATAAGCCCCTGGAAGAATTCCCAGGAGCCCTAGGAAGTTCTCGTTTTAGGATATCGTTCCACCGTCTTATGTATAAAAACCTCTAGGAGGTTCTAGAAACTTTAGGACGGATAGTATTTTGGAAAAATCTGAACGTTAGGAATGCTGATTTATTTGCCACTAGCTGATGCCCGCAGCTTCGCCCGCGTAAAATTTGTTCCCGTTCCCGCTTCCCGTATTTAATCCTCTTGGGGGTAGAATTTATCGAAATCCTTTCTTAGCGGATGCCTACGTCATAACATCTACCTGCATGCCAAATTTCAGCCCGATCCGACCAGTGGTTTGGGCCAGGGCCTGATTTACCCATAAGCTAACTAAGCTGAAGCTTAGGGCGCCAGGATCAAGGGGGCGCCTGGTGTTGGGATCGGCGCTGGGCTGTGACTTACGGTGCTCCCAAAAAGGAGCACACAAAACATCTAGCAATTTTTAACAGATTGTAACAACTCCTAACAACATGTTTAAAATTGTTAGTTAACATTTTGTTTCACCAAAGTACATAATAATATTTGGTAATTTAGTGAAACTACAGATACGTGCGTTAAAATTAAATTCCGGCGCCCATCTCCCTGGCAGCGTGGTAGTAAATACGACAGCTCCACCCGTGTCGCGTTCAAGGCACCCAGGAACCAAAGTGAATGGGTGTTCAGCTTTTTGGCCGGTAGAAGCATAGGTTCTGAATGCATGGCCATAAACGCTGGAGTACCACAAGGCTCAGTGTTGTCCCCCACTCTGTTTCTGCTGCATATCAATGAGATGTTGTCTATTGACGGCATTCATTGTTCTGCGGACGACAGTACGGGCGACACTTGTTACACGAGCCGTCCCGGTATCTCTCGGGCTGCAGTGGATGAAAGCTGTGAACAACTTGTGTTTGAAATTGAGACAACTCGCAATAGAGTGTCCGATTGGGAAAAACAAAATCTTGTTCAATTCAACCCTACTAAGACATAAGTTTGTGTATTCACCGCAAAGAAAACCCAATTTACAGTAGCGCCATAATTTCAGGGCACAATTCTCTCCTACTCTGACAGTATAGATTATCCTTGGTGTTGACATCTCCAGTGACGTTCAGTTCCGAAGTGATTTGGAGAATAAGGCCAAGCTGGCGTCCAAGCCGCTCGGTGTGCTGCGGCGGTACTTACTGCGGCGCAAACACTGCTTCTGTTTAAGTTGCAAGTGCGACCGCACATGGAGTACAGCTGCCACTGCTGGGGGGGGGGGGGGGGGGCACCTGAATATCAGAATGAATTGACTGAATTCTTCCGTTCGACTCGGTGCAGAGGCGAGCTATGGCGAGGACTTAAATTAGTTGCAGCTGGGGGCACATATTCATAGCTAGCCTAGGGCGCGCGGAACCCTAAATCAGGCCCTGGTTTGGGCTGTGCGTTGATAGATCACTATGTCAGTCAGTCAGTCACCTTTGAGTTATATATATTTATATAGATATCATAATTTGCCACTTCATTACAATTCTCTAGACTTTCCGTCACAAAAGACTATAACTACCTACATACACTACCTACATTTTTGTATTTTCGGATGTACGTTGTTAAGCATGTCTACTAGATTTTTATAGTAATGTAAAATAGTTATTGATAATAAATGATAATAAATAATTAAAATACATACATACCCAATATGCACTCTAAGATGGAATTTGCAGCCATAATTATTTTTTCACAGTTATTATTTTAAAAAAAATAATCAATCGCGTTAAATATAAAAATAACAAACAGGTACTTATTAAGAGAAAAATAGTTAGAACACTAATAGGAAAAGTTCAAGAAAATATTTATTTCAGGACGTTCTACAGACGTGCGCTTGCGACGAAAAATGAAATTAGTTTTAAATGTATTCAGTTAAAATAAATTGGATTGTTACGCCACTTTTCTTTATAAAATTAGCAGCACATCTATTACAAAGATAAAATACATACTATTTTACTTCTATTATCTATTATTAAGCAGGCTTCCCACCGAGTTTCTTGCTAGTTCTGTGGCCCCAGCAGTAAAGGTGAGCCGCGTTTTGAACTGGTTGAACAACCCTAGCTTCGTATTCCTGACGTTTTGTAAGTGTCTTTTTTTAAGTGAGGGAAAATCCTCATGGATGTTATGCCGTAGGTACTTACTCCTACTGACTAAAAAACCTCATGTAACGCCCAACAGCCTACGGTTGGGAGCCCGGGTAAGCCCTCAGAAGGATTTCTCGGGATTTTTGTCAGTGCCTATTTAGGAATTATGCAAAACTAATATGTTTTTTTTTTTACTTTGGAGTCCTGGGTCATTCCTCCGAGGGCTTACCCGGGGCTCCCGTAGACAGTGGTCGGACTGTGTCGTTTTAGTCGGTCAGATAAAAGACAATACCAGCAGCTCAGAGAACAAGTTGATCCCATTCATATTAGAGGTTTGTAAAAAAGTAACACAATATTGAGCTCTTTTTTTTAACGTCAGGAAAATCCTACATGGATGCTATGCCGGATTCCTACCGACTAAAGACCACACGTATCCTTCTTAGCAGACTACGGTTGGGAGTTGGGAGCCCCGGGTAAGCCCTTGGAAGGATACCCCAGGACGGAAGGATACCCCAAGAAGTATGACTCTGTCTTTGGGGACAAAAGCGTGCTTTATGTAGGTACCGGCGGACGTTACGCGGTTTCACCCGCGTAGTTCCCGTTCCCGTGGGAATACGGGAATAAAATATAGCCTAAGTTCACCGCAAAGAGTGTAGTTTCCCAACAGTGAAAGATTTTTTCAAATCGGTTTAGTAGTTCCGAAGCCTATTCGTTACAAACAAAAGAAACAAAAAAACAAAAAAATCCTTCTTTTATAATATTAGTATAGATACCCAACTTTATACTGATGTCTCCCCCAGCTAGGGGGGACATCAGGAATGAAAAAGTCCTGTTGGCTCCCCCAGGGGATCGACTGGGGGAGACACGAGACAGCACCCGATGGTATGGTGGGTACGGTTTTATAATTTTCTTGTATAAGATCACAGAAAGGTACTTACATCAGCATTAGCAGAAAGTTCACCATCCCCACTTTTGTCACAAATTTCACCGTTAATTAGTTTTTCACTCATTTTTCCTAAAATATTTGTCTTTTTTCCACTCACGAACAAAATCCACGTCCCGTTTAGATAGCTTCTCTTTATAGAACTAAACGACACAATCTATGAGTGACCCGAACAATGCGCCTAATTGCGGAAATACAATAATTCAGAAAGACTAGGAGGATGCTCAATTATTCCGTACTTAGACTAATCAAGAAGCGCTCGTGGCCCCGCGGACTCAGTGTTCTGTAAACGACAAATTTTACTATGGCGCGTCCTTGGATGGGTAACCACCACGTGACCACTTTGGGACCTTTATTGGCAAGTGTTTCCGCGCTTTGGAAGGCACGTTAAGCTGGTCCTGTTTCCCAGTTAAAATGGCAGTTGTTAAGTTGAAGGCCATAAGGGCCAATATTTGTGTGATCCACAAATGTTTGTTTCGGAGTTTGTGTGTTTTCTATGTATACTCGTAAATATGTAAGTAGGTATGTATTTAGAACTATATATAAATATGTATATCGGTCGTCTAGATCCCATAGCACAAGCTTATTTTGGGCTAGCTAGATGATGTTGTGACTTGTGTGTGAATGTCCACAAATATTTATAACAAAAAAGGGCGGTTCGATAAATTTTAACAGCCGGCAATCACAACCTAAGCCGGTCCATTTCAACACGGCAATACGGCTCACCACCTCTTGCACCACAAATTCTAAGAAGATGAAAATGTGGTCAATGTCTCTGCCTACCCCTTCGGGGATAAAGGTGTAATCATATATTATGCATTATTGCTTCAAATGATATGGTAATCTCTTAGACCATATAACACGGGACTAGCCTTTGCGAACCACCGCATACAAAAATATTCTGCCAGTTTTCATACTGCTCGTTCGCTCTAACTTTGCCGTTCGGCTCCATACTAAAGTCGAATTTTTAATTAGACGAAGTAAATTGACAGCTACTAATGTTACTTCTTCATACAATGTGGCGTATTTTCTATGACGAAGTGACATTAGCTACTGTCAATTTACTTCGTGTAATTAACAATTCGAGTATAAGCCTCTACGCCAGCGGCAAAGTTAGAGCGAACGGGTAGTACAAGTGAAGGGGGAAACACAAAGACATAATACAATTTCATTGCATTTAAAAATGTATTAATCGACAAACGCGCAATGGCTGTTGTGTGTTAATTGTTATTGTATAGTCAACTACAATGTAATGTACTAGTTTAATCATATAAAATGATGTACTGATGTACAGGCTTTTCATAAAGCCAAAAGACCAAATGGTCATGTGCAATGGCAGAAAACAATGCTTAAGTAAGGCGCATCCTGTGGTTAGATGATCTAAGGGTAATCTAGTGTTTGTTCTTCACTTCAGTCATATTCCCCGCATTCTTAGGGTTCCGTACCCAAAGGGTAAAAACGGGATCATATTCATGAGACTTCGCTGTCCGTCTGTCTGTCACGAGGCTGTATCTCCGTAACCGTGATAGGTAGAGAACTGAAATTTACACAGATTATGTATTTCTGTTGCCGCTGTAACAACAAATATACTAAAATAAAAAAAGGGGAATTAAAGGGGTTTCCCATACAAATTATATGGTTATTTGCCGATTTTTGGAACGGAACCCTCCGTGTGCGAGTGCGACTCGCACTTGGCCGGTTTTTTCAAATACTTAATCTTCCTTCTTACTAATCTTATTTCTTACTAATCACTTCATAAAACAAAATCGCTTTCTCAGTCCCTATATCCCTATGTATGCTTAAGAGCCTACCAGACGCCAAATTCTTGAAAGAAGATATAAGATATACATTTTAGCGTGCAAGAAAGAGAGAGAGATGCGATCGGTTTCGTGGGCTTTTAACGAAATAAATTAATTATAAAAAAACTAAAACCAATATTAAAAAAGTGGTCTAGTGACTAGTGCAAATGAAGAGTTTACTATTGTCTTTCTTATAAATATTTTATTTTATAAAAACAACTTAAAACTTATGAGATCTAGGTTAAAATTTCAAGAAATCGAGGTATTTTCAACACAAAAATCTATCGAGGATTTTATCAGCAATCGTGTTTTTAGCCTAGTGCGTTTTTAGTTTATGAACTGAAGTTGTCTGTGTTAAAATTTTAATTCATTAGACCTCACGAGTCCTGAGATCTAGATCAAGGTAATAGTCTATTTGACTATTTGGCGTCATACAGACTCTTAAATCATTAAAACTACGGAACGGATTTCATGCGGCTTTTTTAATAGATAGAGTGATTAAAGAGGAAGGTTTATATGTTTTTAGTATCAGCATTGCACCCGGGGCGGGTCGCTACTTACTAATATTATAAACAAAAGTTTGTGAGTGTGGAATGTGTGAATGTTTGTTACTCTTTCACGCTCGAACGGCTGAACAGATCGGGCTGAAATTTGGTACAGGGATATGATATGGTCTGGAATAACACATAGACTAAGGCTACATATCCCGGGAAAACGTTCCCATGGGATGCGGGAACAAAGAGAATACGCTCGAGCATCATCTAGTGGATATCTAATTCCCAAAAAGCAGCCACAGTTTCAGTACCTACCTAGTAAATATTTTTATCAATTTAGGACAATGTGCAAAGAAAAGATAAGGGGTTATCAAGAATGTTCAATAATATAGGCTAACAATGGCAAGCAAGACTGTATAGAATTAAATTGTTTGCCCAAAAATCTTCAACATTAAGACACTTTCACATAATTATTAATTCAATGAGACTTGATAAGTCTCATGCGTACATACACCTCGATGCACACACACGTGCAAAGAAAGCACGCACACTTGAAGCTATTTTCATTGATTTTTTGCAGACTTTTCAAGTCACATTGACCGTCTCCGGAACCTCTAAGTCAAGTGAATTCTAGAATTCTAGATAATGAAAAGCTTTAGGTGGGATGTGGGCGTATACTATGCCTCTGCCTACATTTTCAAGGATAAAAGCATGACTAAATGTAAGCGTCTAGTGTTTATAGCAGCCATAGCAGGTAGCTTCCTACAACATGCCCTTGTCCGTTTCAGCCACAGATATCAATTGAAATTTTTTTTTAATAAATTCTTCTGATTTCTGTGGTTTCAGCACAGCAAAAGACTCACCACCTAGGTAAGTATTGTAACGTGGGACAAAATACCATAATAATATAATAAAAATAAAATAGGCGTGCAGCATGCGTTTTTCAAACCCTTTTGAGTTGATTCCTTATATAAAATAATATTTATATTTTAAAAATATTTAAATCGCCAAAATCTTGATGCACCATCTTGATGCAAGGTCAGGGTGCCAATTCACGACCCCGCGTCGCGAGTGCGTAAACGAAAATTTACGGGTGTAACATCTCGTGTTTCGCTGTTTTGTTCACAGCTTCAGGCGGAGACGCAGGCATCGCCTAGTAATATATAATGCCTCTTTACACTCCGTTTTAAGATCCCGGGGATGTAAACTTAGGTATTTTCCAAGTGTGCTGACAGAGCGTTTCAAATTTCAATGGCTCGACAAAAAACGATCTTTTGAATCGCTCGGTTCTGACCCGGAACGCCTTCATAGGGATTGAAAAGCAAGAGGGTGGAATGGAATTGAAGAGCTCTTCAAAACACTCGCCGTGACAGATTTGGTAAATTCGGTAAAATGATTCAGTTACTATGTGCGCAATATATTGAGGCACGTCTGGCAAGAATGTGTTCCTTAGCGTGCCTCAAGTCATCGCGTATTTATTATTATTCACGTCCCGCTAAAATTTCATAAGTAAACTAGTTAAGTTTGTCTATGTTTACTTCTTTTTATTTCTTTTTTTATGCAGAAGGCAAAAGAACCAATTTTTTTGTTTATTATATTTTCTATATGTAGTCATGTTATTAGATCGATAGAAGGCTGAACTGACTGAACACAAATGACATATTCAGGGTCAAGAGAAAAGAAATCATAAATAAGATTATAACCTACGTAGATAGAAGCCACATGTTTTCTCAATCTTATCTTCGTACATCTTATCATTATCAGAACCCTGAACACTGATAGCATCCTAAACAGTAAACAAACGGACAGCTTGATGTGTCCAGATCAGTGTAGATGTAAATCGGGAATTTGAATAACTACCTAAATGGATACTTTTTACAAAAAAACGCATTGAAATACATGTCATGACAACTGATTCCGGAATGGGCCCATTAAAATATCTAACCGTGAAATGTAAGCAAATGTAAATATGAAAATGGTAAAATCGTTCAAGTGCGTGTCGAACAGGTCTACAGAGGATTTCGTAAAACTCAAGTTTGTTGTCTGGGACCCCCTTAATCCCCTTTTTTTTAGTTTTTATTATTACTTGTTATAGCGGCAACAGAAATACATCGTCTGTGAAATTTATCACGGTTCCTGAGAGCCTCGTGACGGACTGACAGACGAACGGCGAAGTGTCATGAATAGGGTCTCGTTTTTACCCTTTCAGTACGGTACCCTAAAAACTGACTGATCTGATAAGGCTGAGGATCCTGAGAAAATTACAGGATAACCTAATGAATTATCATGTTGGCCTTACTTATCAGAACAGTCAGTTTGTATTCCGGACTCTTTATTGCCAACTAGTTCCAGGTTATCAGACTATCGGCATCCATGACCGGGGGTCTGAGGACGGAGAGAGGGTCGCTCACCGTCCTTACAGAAGCAGGCCCATGACGGCAGCGTGACGTGAGAAACTCACGCACGCCCCCCCCCCCCTTAGAAGCGGGATCACACCCAAAACCCCCCCCCAAAGACGCGGCTAGCACCCGAACCTCCCCCTGGGCGAGGCCGCAGTGGCGGCCGTAGGTCTGTTGGGAGTCCTGGGACATCCTTCCGAGGGCTCACAACCATAGGCTGTTGGGCGTTACGTGAGGTTTTTTAGTCGGTAGGAGACCGGCATAACATCCAGGAGGATTTTCCCTCACGTAAAAAAAAAAGTTCCAGGTTATCAATTCGTTGAAATATCGAAGTAATAATACAATACATCCCCGATGAATCAGACCAGCGAATTTTTTTAATGTACATAGAAGTTTTAAAGACATTTTTTGCTCTTTCTTGTCTTGTAATATTTGCTTAGTTCCTGTCCTTGTAATTAATAATAATATGGTTAAATCGAAGTCCATGTCTAAGTAAGTGGAAAAAGTTACAGGGGCTCTCTATGCTACGATCTAATAAAATATTTAATTGAAGTTGCTATGGCGATTTTCGAGTACATATCTACTTTACAAAAAAAATGCAGTTTACAGTGTAATATTAATTCCAACACAAATTTTTATTAAAGTCCCGTAGTTTCGAATTTTTTTATTTAACCGCCTTCCATTCTAAATTTGCGTACAAATTTTAAAAATGCAGCTAACTGCTTTACTTTGTGAGGAGGTTGAAGTAGGTAAAAAAGGGGCGGCGGAACACCTAGTCACCAGAGAATAATAGCATTCTCCCGTAGGTACCGTAAAAGACGTACACCAGGATCATTTGCATGACTGATTGAATAATTAAAAGTCTGTAAGAGAAGTGCATGGGTTTCTTACGAGGTAAGTATGGAAGAACTGATTCTCAAACAACGAGTACTGGTTAACAGGGATTTACCAAGCTTGGTCAGGGTACCAGGAAGTCCTTTCGAGAGCAAGTATACAAAATTTCACAGTACACAAAGTCAGTTTTCGGGGTCTCACCGATATCTCTAGTAGACTGAAGTCCGAAGGAGAAAGAAACGTAGAAATAATAAAAGAAACCCATGAAAAAGTTCAAGACAATGGTCTCTGAACCTTTTACAGTAAGTAAGCAAACCGAGGGTACCAAGGCAAAGGCAAGCAACTTAAATTTAAGAAAATTTTAGTTATGTCTAAAGAAATACTTAGAAAATAGGCAAAAATTTAATGTTAAAAACATTATTATAGCGCGACGTAGAAAACTCCGCCAAAATCAGTTACCCATTGCAATAAAGGGTTACGGGATCTAAGGTTACGTACATACGGGTACGTGATGTATCTTTAGCTTCTCCCAAAGATACTTTAAACAAACTAGAATACAGGGCTATTTTTATATGGCATGCTTAAAATATACTAAAAATTTCATGCACGTAAAATTTTTTTACCGTAATTCCAGACTTCAGATGTAGTGAGGGCATGGGTCTAAATATTATAACTCAAAAAACCACTTCACTCCACATTTAGTATTTTTGGTATAACGTTAGTGTCCCATAAAACCGCGAATTTATCGAGCGCAAAATATTATTCTGGCGCCCAACTCATGGTTCGATTCGATTGAATGTTTTGGTCGGCGACGGGGTCGGGAACGGGAGCATACACCTCACATAATGATCCGCAAGACATTACTGTGAAGAGCGCCATCTCTGTGAAGAAATATGAAATGTTTACCATAATTTAGTCAAGTTAGTTCATCTTTATGCATATAGATAAAGTTAAATATAAAGTTATTATATTTTACGACAGTTAAAACAAAGTAAGTATAATTATGATAAATTATATTGCTTACAATAATTTAAAACATTGTACTAGGTTAAAAGGTTGCATTGGAATGCTGCCATCTTTGTGATTCTTTGTGTACTACGACGACGCTTGGTGAATGATCTCATGTTCGGTGTGTCGACCAACCAAAACGAAGGGCGCAATTTTACGCATGCGCAGTGGTGGGGACATAGTAAACTCACTCAATGAAAATAATTTTTAGTTGGCATTATCGATAGTGAGCGAGAGTATTGTTGCGCCGGGCTACATTTTAACAGATTTGCGAAAATTTGTAATCGTGGTTTCCGCCTACACTCGTTTTATAAATAACTTTGTGTTAGTGAATAGTGTTTGGATTTTGTGAAAATGACCAACGCACCAGTGAAGAAAGTCCCTATCCATTTGCAGGTGAGCAGTTACTATACGCACCTGTTGTTTTTATGTAAAATAGCAATAAAAAGAACAAGTACTGGGACCGGGTTTCGCTCAAGTGATGGGTAAAATTGTAATAACCATGGCTTTAATGGTTTTCATACGCCTTTGGTACTATCATCATTGTGTAGTTACCTAGTCGCATCTTTTTAACACTCGTTCTGCCAATTCTCAGCTTAGCTAGGCTGACCCAATTTTCGTTCAAATTAGGTTGCCGGGGATTGTACGAAAACGTGTTTAAAACGTTATTATAATGATTTTAATTTGAATTATATTGTCAATATTTTCTATCGGTAGTTATCGTCTATCTAATCCGCAGTATTCGGAGATATTCCTGTAGATAAGTAGACAAATCGAAATCAATAAAAACTTTTGAGCCTCAAGGAAGTAGGTAGGTGAATAAATTTTAGATAATATTTGACCAAGTAAATAAAGCCTATTGTGCTCGTCTGATTTCAAGATTTATTTCAACCAACGCTTTTTAACTTCATATTTTAAAAACTAATTTGTAACATGGCATACGGTCGTATATTAATTAACTACTTAGGTTTTGTTAGTAGGTAGCTAACTGTTCTAAAATGAAATTATATATAGCCTTGAATTCGGTTAACGACCTCTGGGCTCAGGGCACACCCCTTTATGTGTGAAAGATCCCGGTTGGACAACTTTGCAAAAAATTCGTGACATGCGCAATGGCTTACGGATTACGGATTTGAGATGAAAACGTGTTGCTATGTTTTATTCCTGGGCCTGGGATACGAGATCGGAATATCTACAACTGTGTAATGTTCTAAGCATGCACTAAATTCAAGTCCTATCTTTAAAATTTACTTTAAGTAGGTACCTTACCTAGGTAGGTAGGTAATTCTATCTAAAGCGATGTTCTTGTTGCATTACATAATTAATTCAATTCAGCATGCAAAAAAACAAATGATTAACCTACTTCAAGGCCAATTTTATTAACATGTTAAGTTCGCGAAACGCCTTCATGCGTTTTCATATTAAACAGAAGAAGCACATTTTTTTCGTGTGTCCTCATGAATGCTAGCCGGACTCCTACAGACTAAATCTACACGGTGCCTTTCCACCTGCTATGAGTGCTGGGAGTCCCGAGTGCACCCTTGGAAGGTTGTCAACGCAGCCCTGATATAGGAGGTATACTTCTATACCTAGGTAGAAGTATACCTCCTACAGATAATTTCAAAGAGGAAAACGTTGTTTGTTTCTAATCGATAAACTTGGAAAGTACCTACTGATCCGATTCAAAAATATGACGCTGAATTCTTTCGCCACTAGAAAATCACTTTTCTTTATACCACTAAGGTGGCAGACAAGCATACGGCCCACCAGATCGACTGGTGGTCACCGCTGCCTATGGACGCTTGCAACACCGGAGGCGCTAAACTCGCGCTGCCGACCCTGTAAAAGCCTTCTAAGACCCCTTTTGAAGAACCCCTTACTGTATGCGTTTGGGAAAACCGAGGCACGGAGATCATTCCACAATCTAAGCGTGCGCGGGAGAAAGCCCCTATCGGATCTAACCGTGCTCGAGAGCTCCGGACGCAATGTGTGAGGATGAACACCCTGTCTATAGCGAGCGGTGCGATGATAGAAAGCAGCCGTGGGCATCATATCAAACAATTCTTCAGAGCACAAACCGTTGTACAGGCGGTAGAACACGCTCAAGGAGGCAGTCTCTCCTATCGCAAAAAGGTTCCACACCACCTGCAAGCATAGCATAGGATCGTTGACAACTCTCATGGCTCGTTTTCGCATCGAGTCAAACGGTCGAACCTGACAGTCAGGTGACCCCGCCCAGAGCTACAGCAGTACTCTTGCGACTTATGAGTTGCATTGTTTGCGCCGCAGCATACTGCCTCGCCCTGTCGAACACACCGAGCTTCCTGGACGCCGCGCCAGCCTGGCCTTGTTCCCCAAATGACTTCGGAACTGAACGTCACTAGAGATGTCAACACCTAGGATACCTATACTGTCAGAGATGGGGAGAGATGTGCCCTGAAATTGTGGCGCTACAGTAAATGAGGTTTTCTTTGCAGTGAATACACAAACTTGTGTCTTGGTAGGGTTGAATTGAACAAGATTTTGTTTACCCCAATCGAACACTCTGGTGAGAGTAGTCTCGATTTCAGACACACTTTTTTCACGGCTTTCTTCCACTGCATCCCGGGAGATATAGGGGTGGCCCGTGTAACAAGTGTCCCCTGTACTGTCGTCCGCATAACAATGAATGCCGTCAATAGACAACATGTCATTTAATCTGAATTGAATAGGCTATGTAGGAGTTATCACCATATTACTACCCGAGGGAGAAAAATGGGAATAAATGTTCTGATACTGATGGCAGCGCTGCTTAAAAGATTTAAACAGTGGATCGTCACAGTCTGCACTGTCCTGTCCACTTCAACACGGCAATACGGCTCACCCCCTATTACCTACGTGGGATAATTTCTAAAGAGGTGAATTATCGGTGTGTAGGTATATAATATGCCTCTGCCTACCCCTACGCATACGGGGTTCGTAAAATCACAGGCAAAGCCATCGGACACACATCTACCTACTATAGAATATACAGGCATCTTGTTCTCTGATCTGATTTGGAAAAAATAAGACTAAACAAAAGTGAAACCACCCAAATAGGTAAAATAATACTAAAAGTGTCTTTTAATTATGTCTCTTTATTAGGTAAACAAAAACCGGTTAAGTGAGAGACGGGATTCGCGCACGGAAGGTTCCGCACCGAAAAACTACAAAAATCACATTTCTTGTGTATGAGAGCCTCCTTAATTTAAAAACGGGGTTTAGTATGTTATATTGTACTGCTCGTTCGCTCTAACTTTGCCGCTCGGCTCCATACTAAAGTCGATTTTTTAATTAGACGAAGTAAATTGACAGCGACTAATGTCACTTCTTCATACAATGTTGCGTATTTTCTATGACGAAGTGACATTAGCTACTGTCAATTTACTTTGTCTAATTAACAATTCGGGTATACGCCTCTACGCCAGCGGCAAAGTTAGAGCGAACGGGTAGTAGGAGTTATTTGTTACTTAGATGATGCTCGCGGCTTCGCCCGCCAGAAATTCGGTACCCGCTCCCACTACCGTCGGAGCATATTCCCGTAATGAAAACCTCTGTGTTATCCCAGACTATAAGCTATCTCTGTACCAAATTTCAGCCCAATCCGTTCAGCCGTTAGAGCGTGATTGAGTAACAAACATCATCGCAAAATTTCACATATATAATATTAAGTAGGTTAGCGCCACAGAAATACATCTCTGAAATTTTACTTGTCTAGCCATGGAATAACAGACCGAGGACCTGGAAAACGTCGCAGGGACTAACTGGATGCGGAAGGCGCAGGACCGTGTGTTGGGGCGTAATTTGGTCTCCCAAATTACGCCGCCTCCACGTCCACTCCTGGACGTAGGCCTCTCGCCTACGTCCAGGAGTGGACTGCCATGCCATAGGCTGATTTGATTGATAGCTAGCTATCATGGTTCATGTATGAAAAAACAGCCTGGAAATAGACGGAATGCCAAATCTCATGAAGAAGTAATCTGTACTAATATTATAAAGAAGAAAGATTTCTTTTTTTGTTTGTTTGTTTGTAACGAATAGGCTCCGGAACTACTGGACCGATTTGAAAAATTCTTTCACTGTTGGGAAGCTACACTCTTTGCGGTGAACATAGACTGTATTTTATTCCCGTTTTCCCACGGGAACGGGAACTGCGCGGGTGAAACCGCGTGACGTCCGCTAGTAAAAAATAAAAAGGGTCTCGTTTTTATCTTATGAGTACGGGACCCTAAAAACTTCATTAATATTAATGTATATGCGAAAGACCGGTTTGTCCACACTAAACAAGCTATATTATTTCCCAAAAAGTTCAAGGTTAATCAATAGATAAGCATATTCTATTTTATAATCTACAGAACATTGTGGGCGGACTCCAGATGTTTCTCTAAACAAAATGGAAGCACTGGAAGCTCTCAAAGGGAATAAAAAATTCCCCAGTTTTGTAACTTTTTTCTTCGCTGCTCCGCTCCTATTCGTCGTAGCGTGGTGATATGTATTGCCTATCCCTACTAATATTATAAATGCGAAAGTAACTCTGTCTGTCTGTCTGTTATGCTTTCACGCCTAAACGGCTGGAGCGATTGAGATGAAATTTGGTATAGGGATAGTTCAAGGCTTTCGGTAGGGCATAGACTACTTTTTAACCAACTGCGCAAAATGAGGGTTATGATTTTACGATATAACAACTCTTACGCGATAACAACTTCTACGCGGTCGAAGCCGCGGGGAACAGCTAGTACATATAATAAATTGTTAGGACGAACTGAAGATCCATTCAAAATATAGGTAGGTATAATTATTCAGCTGTATAACGGGTTCACTTTAGCTCTGGGACCCGCTTCAATTATGTTTCTGGGGCCCCAATTCACTCGTCAACTCTATTATTATTACTGTAGGTACGCGATGTTGATAAGCCGAAAAAATACTACAAAGTAAAAACCCGTTAATATAACTGCTTATCATAACAATATAAAATTCGGCCGCATACTTTTTATTAGTTTTTATCTACCTACTTAAAGTTATCATAGTACTGTGTCATAGTAAACCATAGTAATAAAGTTGCTCTTCAAAAACATAATATGACATACATACAAATAGTTTCTTTGAACATGTGGAATTACCCATGACTGTTATGTCGTACTTGAACTCACTAATATCATACGGTCCGGATGGGTCTAACGCACCGGGAACCTCGGGTACCTCATCGGAATGATAGTTATCCCGGGTTTCCCGGTAAAACTTTACAGAGAGCTGCTCGGCAGCTATGTAATATATGTAATTTTATTTGTTGAATAATATTATTCTAGATTATAACACAGTTTGAAGAATGGAGTTGAAATTTTGTGTAGCTATTTTGTTACAGCTTTTATTTTTTTATCTAGCGCGCCAAATTGACGTCGCCACCCGCTTGATAGTAAGCCGTGGCGCATCTAGCGATTGGGGGCCACTTCTGACAGTGGTCCTCAAATTGGCGGCCCTGTGATGTGCCTCTTCACAGTCTTCACGCTCGTCTTGAAGAGCCCGGCATTGTAAGATGAGGGAAACACGTGTGCGGGCAGGTCGTTCCATGTTTTTATAGTTCGACAGAGGAACGATCTTTTGAAACGCTCAGTTCTGACGAAAATTCTCTCCACTGTGTATAAGTGGCACCTCTGCCGGGCACGTGTTGTTCGGGATCGGAAAGGAGAGGGTGGGATCAGGTTGAAGAGCTCTTCAGAACATTCACCGTGTCGTGATACATTCGGTAGAAGGCAGCAAAGGACGCTATGGTTCTTCGCTGCGCTAATGGTTCGAGGCCTCCCGTCACCTCAGGACAACCAATTATTCTATCACGTAAATTAGCTATCACAGTTCATGAGATACAGCCTGGTGAAAGACAGACAGAGTCTCAGTAATAGCGTCCCTTTTTATCCCATTTTTTCCCCTCTGGGTACGAAAACCTTTTAAACTGTGCTGATAGAATCTAGGCAACTGATAAACATTATGATCACATAAAACGGTAAACAAAAATAATTTGTGTAACTCGTGGCCATGAGAAGGCCTGTAAGTGCGGGCTGTAGCTGTAATTTGACCTTGAAGGCCACATTTTATTTGTGAAAAAAAATCATCGATTTATGTAACCCATAATGCTTAGCACAAAACTATGCCAAACTAAATTGTGATTATGAATCTTCCGTAGTTTTCCCAAAGAATGTTTGACATTTTTACAGACAGCATTAATTTAGGACTAGCACTGGCTGTATTCGATTTTGTTAAAAAGTGGCTGATATGCTTTGATGCGTCATTATCACGGGGGATTCCCATAAATCCTTCCGAGGGCTCGCTGGGATTCCCTTTAGCTTTGGCCAGTAGGAGTCCTGCATAGCATGCATGAGAATTTCCAAACGAAAAAAAGAATTGCCGATACGTCATGGTCATAACTTTAAATATCGTTGAGGCGATGAATCGGTCGGTCAGGTAGTTGATTAGTCAGAACGACTTTATGATTGACTAGCTGACCCTCGCAACTTCGTTTACGCCACATAAGGTGTATGAAAGGAGAGGTATTTTTTCATCAGACTTATCAAGCAGCGTGTGAAACAGCCCTGTTTGCTTAATCATAAAAGAGCTTAAAGATTAAGTCTATTCTAAAACCATTCAGTCCACGCCTTCGGCGCGGACTGAATTGTTTTACAATAGCCTTAATCATTAAGCTCTTATATGATTAAGCCAACACGCCTGTTTAGATTTACCCTCACATTCAAAAGAACCCTTGAATTCTAGATTTACCGAAAGTTGAGATGCCCCTAATTTCTGAACTACATAACCCTCAATCTCGAAACTTGTGTGGAACGATCCTTAAAGTAATGCCTTTCCGACACTAAAACAATATTTGAAATCGGACCACGCGTTGAGAAATTACAACTGAAAAACCATTTTGTCTTTTATCCCCTCTCGCGCAGGAACCGCGCAAGATATCGGGATCAAAAGTATCCTAGAACCTTCCTCGGACTATAAGCTCAGAATATACCAAGTATCATTCAATTCGGTTCAGTAGTTTCGGCGTGATACTTATTCGGGATACAGACAGACAGACAGACATGAAAAGGAGATCATTCACGTTTCATACATTTTTGGGCCAATTTTGAAAGTGCCGGCCAGAAAAAAAAAACCTAATATTCGGATAGAACACACAATTTCTGGCAAAAAATACTATTACATTAACCCTGTGCGTGCTATGGTTTTGTTGTTACATGCTTTTAAAATACGAGAAAAATGTTATTTTGATGATGTATTTTGATACATTTTATCACTTGAATAGTGATTTGTTTTAACGTTATTCTATTGTAATAAGAAAGAATTATCATTTTATTAATTATCTACGTACCTACGCACAAACAAAACGTACCTAACGATTCACAACAAATCCAAACTTGTTTCAAAAAACTTAGACAAAGATGCCGCGCGCGCAGCCGCCCAGACTCAAGCGACAGGTACCTGGCGAATCACCCCGCCACCTTCCGACGCCCGATGGGTGCGATGGGGCCCTACCACCAACCCCGGGGTCCAAGCCAGCCTCACCTGCGAGTGGTGCACCTGCTGATAAACGGACGAGGTCATGGCGCACAAAAAAGGAAAATTCGAAACTAAACCCTGTACCAACCCGTCTGGCCAGCGTGATACAGTAAGGCCAAATATCCTCCTATGATACACACAACAAAACAACAGCCCCCAGTTCACGGCCTCCCGCTGTTCCCGATCACGGCAGCGGTCGGAGTGACGGCGGGAGGGGGGGTGCTAAGAATCTCCGGGTTACGGGAGGCTGCCATACAAAACTGACCCTGGCTACGTTTAATGGAATTACTCTGCGCCTGGACGAGCGGCTCACCGAACTCGAGGTAGAACTAGGTCGTATTAACTGGCACATCCAGTATTGTGCGAGGTCCGAAGAAAGGGGGAGGACACGCTAACCCTTGCATCAGGCGACCTGTTTTACTTTCGGGAAGGTGACGGAAGACATTCTTCCGAGGGCGGGATTGGCTTTATGGTGAAAAAGGACCTCGTTTGCAGTTTTGTGGAGATCAGCAGTGTTTCCCATCGGGTAGCGTACTCAATACTGAGACTCACCAACAGGTACACCCTGAAGGTGATACAAGTGTACGCTCCGACCTAGAAAAGCACTGTCGAGGCAGTTGAGACCGTGTATGAGGACATAGCAAAAGCACTACATGGTACTGCCAAGACTCACTACAGCCTTGTGATGGAGGACTTCAATGCCAAAGTGGGAGTTCAAGAAGGCGGCGAAACGAATATCGGCCCCTTTGGTGTAGGGCGCTGAAATGACCGGGGCCATATGCTTGTCAGTTTTCTTGGTCTCAGAGGCTCTTCTTGATGAACGCTATCTTTAAGAAGAAGCCCCACAGAAAATGGACTTGGCGATGCCCCGACAAGGTCACAAGGAACGTGATAGACTTCATCATGACGGACAGGCAGTCTATATTTAGAGATGTTTCTGTGGTTAACAGGTTTAATACCGGTGGTGATCACCGACTTGTACGAGCATCTCTGAATTTGGACTTCCGAGCTGAAAGAGCCCGTATGATGAAGCCTACTCTCCGACCTACCGCGCTACAGTTAGCCTCAGGGGCTGAGAGGTTCCAGTTAGAACTTCAAAATCGTTTTGATCTGCTGGGAACCACTGGCAATATTCACGATAAGGCCGACAATGTGGTCAGGACGTTACAGCAAGTGTCCCGAAGGTTTTTGTTCGGAAAAAGCAATAACAGGTGCTCTAAGCTCTCGCCCGAGACTCTCGTACTTATGAGAATAAGACGGGAAACGCCATCTACGCACTCGTCTTCGTCAGACCAGCGGGATCTAAATCTCAGAACACGAAAGCTGATACGACGCGACCTCAGACGCTATAACAGCAGCATCGTCGAGGCAGCGATCGAGCAGAACAGGGGTACCAAAGTAATTGCCCAACAGCTTGGAAGACCCCGTCTGATGAAACTGAAGACAGCGGATGGCAGAACTGTGACCTGAAGGTTCGAGATTCTCGAGGAAATAAAGAGCTTTTACAGAGACCTTTATGCATCACGGACAAAAAGGCCGACGAGTAGGACCCTACTGATTGTGACCACCGAGTCCCACTATCGCGCCACTATAGCGAGGACATTTCGGACATCGATCAGAGCGAGGTGAGGGCGGCTCTCGGGCAACTTAAAAACAACAAGTCCCCTGGGGAGGACGGAATTACAACTGAACTACTGAAGGCGGGTGGGGGGGCTCCGGTTCTCAACGAGCTGATGAGTTTGTTTAATACCGTCCTCCAACAGGGACAAACACCTGAAGCGTGGCTCTGTTCTTCAAGAAAGGTGATAAGACCTTGCTGAGGAATTACAGACCCATCTCACTCCTGAGCCATGTTTACAAGTTGTTCTTGAGAGTAATCACAAACCGCCTCGCCGGAAGGCTCGACGAGTTTCAGCTAAAGGAGCAAGCCGGATTTCGAAAAGGCTTCAGAACCGTGGACCACATCCATACTGTACGGCAGATTGTGCAGAAAACAAAAGAGTACAATCAGCCGCTGTGTATTGCTTTTGCGGACTACGAGAAGGCCTTTGACTCTGTCGAAATAAAATACTCTTTATCTTTATTTTACATGCTTCTTTATGTAGGAACGAGAAATCAAAATTGAGCATAAAATATGCCTCTGCCTCACCCTTCGGAGAAACAGGTTTAATTATGTGTATGTGTGCTTATATGTGTGCTGAAAGACATAATTAATAAAACAAAACACTGTTCAACTGCTCATATCAATTAGAATGACACCTTCGACATAACATTTTTCACGAATTTTAAAAGCATGTTACTAAAAAACCATAGCACGCACAGGGTTAATGTAGTAGTATTTTTTGCTAGAAATTGTGTGTTCTATGCGAATATCACATTTTCTTTTTCTGGCCGGCACTTTCAGTTTTTGGTCCAAAATGAATGATGTCCTTTAAATTACATTTTCGGCTTCTGTATCGATTATAGAAGACCCTCCTATTAAAATTTTCAAAATATCTTCCATGTACAGACTCTCGTCCCTCAACAGTTTTATTATATGTATAGATATGTATAGATTAGAAACTCCGAATAAGGACAGTCTGTTTCTCTATTTCTCTAAATCTAAATAAAAAGAAATGGAAGTAAGTAGTTAGGCAAGTAAAGTCCTAAATATGACCAAAAGTCATTTATCTCAATAGATATGAAAGCATTTTAAACAATTTTATTAGTCTATCAGATATAAGCAGAGGGCCTAAAAAAGGCTACCTAGTACCTACATATTATGAAATTTAAAATGGTTTGAATGTTTTGTAGGTATTATTGTATGAATCCTTTTGTATTTCAAATTATAATAATATGAATTCTATGTTTCATATATGAAACATAAAATGTTGCCATTTTAGGCCCGCGTATAATTTAAAATCCCTGTACGACGAAGACCAAAAAACCAAAGTCATATAATATTACCGTCATAGTACCGTTGCAAGTGCTTACCTAACTAATTAACATGTAAATATTCATAACGAAAGCGCCGGTACAGTAAGCAGCATTTACGGCGTCAACGTCCGGTGGATTTCATTTTCTATAAGGAAGACAGTTCCTGACACCATCACATGCAGAAATACCACCTATCTTCACCCAACTAGGGTTGAAAATCCTTTGCAGTGCAGCAGGGATTTCTAATACCAGTTCAGGCAATCTATTCTTGCCCTGTCACGGGGGATCCTCCCTTCTTTCCCTACAAAGGGTCATAAAAATTGATTTACGCATGCGTTAAACTTGGTTCATTTAAGACGTGTGGTAAAATCATTTAAACTCTTCGAAGAAAACGCTTAATAAGTATAAAACTTCGGAGAAAAGCAGTTACTGTAATAATAAACTGTTCGAATGAAAATTATTTGCTTGGTAGTCCGACGCCGACGTTAAATGTGGTATTTCTAAGTACTTACCGCGTATTGGAAGTTGGCTATTTCAAGAATTTTCTTTGTTTCGCCCGATTGTTTTATTATTTTATTAGTTTCGGTACATATTTCTATCTAAAGCCTAGGTACCTACCTAAATAAATTTGGTTCAACTTATGGTTTCATAAGTTGAACCAAATTTATTTAGATAGGTACCTAGTTTGTGTTCGCTTTTTCATCCCGCAAATTGAAGTCAAGAATTTTTCACCCTGACAGCTATTTGTACATGTAGCTGATGATCTGATATGTAGCTTCTATATTTTAGTTTAATACTACTTACGTTGTATCAAAGCATACGGTCCAGCTGATTGAAAGTAGTCACCCTTAGATGCTATACTCAGGCTAATAACCGTAAAGATTCGCAGACTTTGGACCATTGGAGAAAATTTTCAGTAAGTTATGTGAAACAAACTGGAACCCTTGCAACTACTTTTTGGTTCACCGAAGATTATTTACGAGTGCTTGCCTTGAAATGTTCATGATAAGTGGCAGTAACAGATATTTTCTATTCTTATAAAATTCTTTATAAAGCATTCACCACGGTTGTGTCGTACGGATTGCTCTAAAAATAGACGTATTTTGCCATCTTGTCGATCAAAAGAACAATTAATGATACCGAATCATGCAAACGTACCAATCACGGCATATTAGACAATTTTATTGAATTTGTTTCATTAGGCCTAAATTGAACTTGATTGGCATGCCGCAAGGCAATATTCAAGCTCCTTTGTAAAATATCTAGATTTAATTGACAATTTGAACAATAAGGTATTACACAAGTTGGTAAAATAGCAACTGGCTTGTGAGTAACTTCACTGTATTTCAAAGTCGGTTGAAAGCGGGACTTTGAAATACCTAATCTAAAGTAATGTAATCTCCAGAAATATTATGTGCATACACGCTGTTAATTGTTATTGCCTAGTTAAATTAACATCCATGTAACTGTGACGAATTACAATTAAAACGACCAATAACAATTACAATTAAAACGATATATTCACAGAGTGATAATTTTTAAGTAAAGACTTTAACTAATAGTTTCATGCAACAGCTGTGCCCCGCCCCATTCATCACTTAGCCAACCATTCAATAAGGCCCGCAGCTCATATTTCTAAACGTGCTGGTTGAAATCGGTTCGTGTGTATGAATTCGTATGAGCACGTTTAGACGCTTTTTAAATATTGTCCTTTTCACTTCTAGCGCTCGTGCTAGGATGTTTAGGCACGTATTGTAGTCTGCAGTTCCTTTTTAGTATAATTTAAAAATATTTGCTACAGACATTGAACCAATATTACAATATCGATGGCTACAGCAAACATGATGAATTAGTTTAGGTTAGACGATGATTCTATTATAGATTTTAAACACAGATTTGTATTGACACTGGGAAGTAACATCTTTTACATAACGTCGATGGTCATATTTGTGACATTTCAAAACTATTTTGTGCTTTCTTTCTTTCTACGCAGGTTAGATAGCATCGCACGAGTAAGTTATTTATAGCATTTTGGTAGTCTCGTTAAAACAGTAGGAACTACCTAGTTTGAAAGACCGAAAATCGGAATTCTCAGTATCCAATATTTTGTATATTTATTTATTATACTACAACGCTACTATCTTTGCTAAGAAATCTATTGAAGATATTGAAAAGATCAATGAAATTATGCACTTAAATCAACCGTAAAGAATGATTGATCTGGTATGTTGCGCTGCGTCGGGTCTGTCGATAAATGACTTCCTGATAAATATACTGTAGTGAAAGATGGAAAGCTTTTGAAGATGAGTGTTATTTTGTGTTCTGTTTATGATGTAACAAGTGGAATACATTTTATTACAAGACAGAAATTTATGGTTTTAATTTCGATTGATTTTATAATGTTGTAAGTTATGTAACTTAAAAGGCGATAATCAGGCTGTGTCGTCTGTCCTGGGGTATCCTTCCGAGGGCTCACCCGGGGCTCCCAACCGTAGGCTGTTATGTAGGTTTTTGTTTTTAACCTGAGGGAAAATCCTTCATGGATGCTATGCCGGACTCCTACTGACTAAAAACCATACGTATCCTACCTAACAGCCCCTGTTGGGAGTCCTGGGACATCCTTCCGAAGGCTTACCTGGGGCTCCCAAGCGTAGGCTGTTGGGTTGGGCGTTACGTGAGGTCTTTTAGTCACGATCACGAGATCACGTTAAAAAAAAAGGTTGTGTCGTCTCGTCTAACATTTGCTAACCTGAATTTCCAATTAGAGGAGGTGGTCCGTTTGTATAATTGTTTGATTGTTGCAGCTTGATGAATTGATTTAGGGAAATATGAACTTATCAGACCTATACGTGGAGAGACGGTCATGCCATTTGAGAAAATGAAAGTACCATGATACAGTACATTTATTCGTTTCTTGGCTTAGAACTAAAAAGGAAAGTAAAAGAACTTCTTTTTTTGCAAGACCGGGAATGAAAGCAATGGTTGTGAGAATGCAATCCGGATTTGAGAGGAATCTATAAACACATAACATTTGCTCAGAAAAATGTCGCTTATCTTGTTATATTGATATTTAATGAGTTCATTACACACGATCTTGTACATTGCTACATTGCAATGTTGAAACTGGTCATTGTCATTACCATCTGAACGTTACTCCTAGAGATTACATCTGCAATTTTGACGCTGCAGCCCGGCCTATTTTCCTTTGTCATCTTAGGTAGTGAAAACTCGTATGTACAAACAAAAATATCGTATTTCACCCCATAATGCCCTTTTTATTTTATTTTTTTACGGTATCCCCTTATCACCCTGACGGCCATCGTCCTCTGCGGGCTCAGCAGTCTGGCCACATTGCTGGCCGACAAGGTCTCCGTATAGGGCCATACTTCGCACTACCCCATAATGCCCTTTTGTCGTGATGGTCTGTTGGCGTCGGCTAGATCTTGGAGTCTGATATCTCAAGGTTAAGAGATAGTAGGAAGAAGCGGGAGTACTGTCTGGAAGTATTGCCCCAACCAGATCCTTTTGTCGAAATTTATTTTTCTCTTATTCCTAGATCAGCACTAAATGTTGTCAAAGTCAAAATAAAGTTCTGTAGACGTCAATCCTATAAACTTTGCATCTAGCATAGTCCAAGACGAGTAAGTAAGTAAAGTAAAAAACTCTTTATTGTACACCAGAAATAACATTTAAGCAAAACAGTTAAAATTACACTTATTGGCATAACAATTGGCGGCCTTATCGCACAAGGCAATCTCTTACAGGCAACCTTTTTATGGAGATTGTGTGGTGTGAATTTTCTTGGGCAGTTTGGTGTACATTACTGTACCTACATTACAAATAATAATATATGAAACATTTATTTATAATATACATATATTTGTACATATACATGTCGGAGTAGACATGCGGCAGCTGTTTTTAAAAGCGCAGGCCCGCTGACCTGGAGTAGGTCATCGGGTCTGCTTTATGCTTTATTACACTTATAGATGGATATCTAGTTAAATAACAGTGAAATAAATACTTAGGCGGTATTTATTTCAGAAACACGGTAATAAAAACAAGCAAATGGAACACCAATTAAATAAAATGAAATTAAATGAAAAATCTTTATTCATGTAAGTCACAATCTACATTTACTGCCAGATTCGCAACGCAATAGGTAGAGCTGGAGAAAAAAGAACCTGGCAATAAAACTCCGGCCACTCTTTTAACTTACAGTAGGTTATTACAACATAATTTTTTATTCCAAATTAAAACCAACATAGAATCTACTCACAATGTTTTCTCTCCAAATTCCAGCAGCAAAAGTGAGCCCTCGGCCACAACCACTGTCTATTTATAAATCCCCGCCACTCAAATTGTTCTCACAAAACACGTGGCTTGATATTTAATGTTTTCTTTTTAAATCAAAGAAATGTGGTTCAATTTATTTTTGAGAAATAAAGTTATTAATTTAATTAGTCAAACAAACTGTTAAATTGAATGAAATCGTTAAAATACAAAGATTAATTCATTCTCAGTAAAATGAACATTGCCGGAACTATAGGAATAACAAAAATCCTGTTTTGATTAAAAACATTTTCAAATGTCGACAATATTCGTATTAATTGTCAATAAGAATTTAACAATAGTCTTTATTGTAGGTTCTTACGAACCTACATAGTCACATAACACTTAGGTAACCTAATTAGTTCAACACTACATCAAGTTATACAAATCAGTGTTAATAAATTCTACAACTATTTCTATTCGAACCTTATATCACAAAATAGTAAGGTATCAGTAAAGTTGCTCATTGTAATGGTTTTAATCTATTTATAATCAAATAGATTTTAATTAGTAATTCTCGGTGTGGCGACACGGCCATACTGATCGGCGATGCGTGCTCTGCATCGTGTGGTAAGGTCTAGATCTGCAAAATAAATATTAAAAGCTGAGGCTTGGTAGTTCTACAGTACACGCAAACCAGAAAAACTTGGTTAAGCAAATATAATTCCATTGGTCATAACCTTACATCGTGGTAGCATGTAGAGTGTCACCGCTCATAGTTAATGAAGACGGTGAGCTGGTTATGATGCGCTCACTGAGTGCTACTACTGCGATCCACATCAATCAATGAATCAAATCAGCCTATATCAGTCCACTGCTGGACGTAGGCCTCTCCCAAATGACGCCACAACACACGGTACTGCGCACATGTAAATACATGGCAACAGATTTTTTTTTTTTTTTTTATACACAGGGAAGGATTTGTAGGGGAGAGGTCGATGCTGTCAAAGACAGGGGCCCTAGGGGATGTTGGTAGGGTCGATGCTGTGCCCTCAGCGGTCTTGTACGCCTTGTTACACAGGGGACCATTATTCTTTCAGGATTGGGATATCCACTCGTAGTGGTTCTTACCGCTCATTCCACATGACAACAGTTTTTTTTTTTTTTTCGGGTAAGGATGATGTAGGGGAGAGGTCGATGCTGTCAAAGACAGGGGCCCTAGGGGATGTTGGTAGGGTCGATGCTGTGCCCTCAGCGGTCTTGTACGCCTTGTTACACAGGGGACCATTATTCTTTCAGGATTGGGATATCCACTCGTAGTGGTTCTTACTGCTCATTCCACATGACAACAGTATTTTTTTTTTTTTTTTTTTTTTTTATATATACGGGTAAGGATATGTAGGGGAGAGGTCGATGCTGTCAAAGACAGGGGCCCTAGGGGATGTTGGTAAGGTCGATGCTGTGCCCTAAGCGGTCTTGTACGCCGTGTTACACAGGGGACCACTATTCTTTCAGGATTGGGATATCCACTTTTTGTGGCTTAATACAAATAATAAATAAATAATATGATTCAGGATAGGGATATTAGTGGCTTATTGGCGACTCCACGCCCCAATAGCATCTTTTCATTTAAATATTTTATTAGCTAATTTGGTGACTCCACGTCCCAATAGCATCATTTGTCTAATAATTCAGCTAGCATTTTAATACCGATTAGACTGAAGAAACTAAAATGAAAATACCTCACCAGATTTTTCAATTTGTGGTTTCTGAGAATCAAGTACTCGCTGGGTGCGGTGCCGTCCGCGTCAGCGCCAATGCGCCAGATGACCTAACCTAAGCTGTAGCTCACCACGAGGTTTTGGGCGCCCCGCTGTTGATTGTGGGGACCTTTAGCGCCCGTCTATGATGTCCTAATGCTTCCTTTAGAAGACAGCGGCCGTTGTCGAAAACGCTGTAAACTTAAACAAAGATGCCTCTGTAAAAACTATCATTTTTTTTTTTTTTTGCACGATTCCTGTCAAATCTCGCCTTATCTTTAGTAGATGTCTGTGTCGTTGTTGTACGTGCCGTTTAAGAAGTTTCAAACTAGGTACTTCAGTGGTTGACCAAATTAGGCAATTCCGCTGGTAAACAGTTTTGGCACTGAAATAAGAGGAGCTACGCCTGCAGTTTGGACTATCTGATGCCTGAAGTCTCGTAATCCCTTATCATGATAAGACTATTAGCCCTACTGATACCTGTGGCTACTATACAGGGACATCGTTTATAATCACTTGTTTTGGGGCTAGGAAGAGATGAAATACTTGTTTGGGCCACCAAGGTTCAATGCTTGCCTTTGTAGTTTGTATAGCGTAACAGAACTTACTTTGCATAGGAGTATTTATAAAGAGGGAATCCTACATGAATGCCATGCCGGACTCTTACCGACTAAAAACCACACGTTTCCTACCTAATGTGCCTACGGTTGGGAGCCCCGGGTAAGCTCTCGGAAGGATGACCCCAGGACTCCCGACAGACCTACAGTTACCACTGCTGCCTCACCTAGCGGTGGGGGAATATACATAGGAGTCTACTGTGAAGGTTACACGTTCCTGTTCATCTGAAGTGCCTGGCTTACGCGGTAAGTCGACGTGTAGGTATAGCTTCGAATGGCACTGTCGGTTTGCTAATAGAGCGCAAGTGAACTTGCGTTGATCTAAAGATTCGAGGTCCTGAAAACGATGCAATTGTCCTAATTTTAACGGTGAAAAAATCTTTACTAACGGTGCTAATTTTTTTCAAAATAGTAACTTCCATAATTTTATGAAGAGTCTTAAGGTATTAATTACTAAAGCTTCTTTGGAAAGATTTAGGTACAACAGTCAACCGTTGTGTACCTACCCAAGATTGGGTCTCGCTTTTCCGATACCTATCTTGACATTTTCTTGCAGATAACATCCCTGGACGGTCTCATCTCAATGGAAACCGTCTATGATAGCACGTTGTACGTCTCTACATCTCGACGTTGTTTACTGTTTATTCAGATGAATAATCATTAATCAAACTGTTATTCAAGACTTTGCCTGTTAAAGGTATTTCAGTTTAACAATATCGGCATGCTGCATCCGCTCGCCCTTCCTGTATTTATTTCAAATTCAAATTTTTGCGAATATACCATTATGGATGTGAGACAGCAAGTCTTCCTTGTGCTTCGAGGCTTAAAGCGCGTCGCAGTCGGGATACCGTATAATCATCTTGAAATGGCGTCCATACAAGTAATAGTTAAAACGTTTGACCGCTCGTACTACCACCAAAATCTCGAGTTCGCTCGAGTGATACTTATCTAGTTTCTACATCGCATCGGTCGTGTGCATACTAAAAAAAAGCCACTATGTGCTGCCGACCCCTATTGATTTGAATAAGGATTGACCCGAAGTCAAGGCCCAGCCAAGGAAACAATTCGCTAGGTTCTTTTCCTAGAAATATTCTATGCCATGCTTCCTCATGAACATGGGTCCATTGCCACTTAGCGCCTTAGATAGTCACTTCATTAAGAGAAGCCACAGCAGGAGAGATATTTGGTATGAACGAGCGGGAGTATTCAGCGCGACAACTGAATAGACGAATTTGTTTAGCATTTGTCGGTACCAGAGTTTTTAGGCTTAACCTTTTTAGGGCTAGAACGCACTTGACAGTTCTGTACTAAATTTTTTGCATACTCAATTGACCGTTAACAGAAAAGGCATTATTATAAATAAATAATAAATAAATATTCACGGACATCTCACACATTATTCTATGAGGATTGGAAATCCTGGTTTACGGAATGATATTAAGACTAAGCTCAGATTAGTAAATAGTTACTGCTTTAATGACAGAGCTTGGAGAGAAAACCTATGGTATTTACCACAGATATCAGAAAAATATGTACTGATAACGTCATCTATACAAACCTATGCTATACTACCTTTGTGGTCATTGTCTGAACTAAAGAGGTAATTTTATTTTTCTGGGTGTTTTTAAGTCATCTTCGATATCAATGTTACCTTATGCTATCTAATAAAAATAGATTTGAACCTACCAACACGTCTGAAGTAATAATCTTGTGAAATGTGACATTCAATTTCTACGTTAATTCTATTATCTAGAATCTAGACAGACTTAAGATGCTCGTAGAAACAACAGGAAACCTATGCCACCAAGTAATTTTGTTGACCACACGTTTTCGGTTTTCCGGCAAATTGTATGAGATTGACTCACGAATTAACAAGCACTTAACCCCGCTATCAAAGATGGTATTATTAATAACCTTACCTATCCTCACACGCATTGTGTTCAAGCTGGACTAGTTAAGAACAGAGTTCATATTATAGGTTATGTGCTTTTCGCGGCGATAGCAGGTACCAAATGTGTAAACGGCTTTTGATCAAAATGAATAAAATTCAAGTACCTACTATAAGTTTGTTCGTATAACCGTTGTGTTGGCCGGGTTATTGTTGCATGGGAACACAAGTTTCTTTCAACCGTACGTTTATCCGAATCTGTTGTAGTAGCTTTAAAACGTCACTCACGAGAGGTATGACCGGACTTACTACAAAAATTACAGTAAGAAGCGTTTCCACTATCAATGGAATATTTTAACAGTTTCGGTGGTGGTTGTGATCAATTCGCGTTTGAACGCTTACATAATATAGAAGAGGTAACATAACCTATCATCGCTGCTACTGCATCGCAATTTTGTAACCACTAAGCTGGCAGACTAGCTTATGGTGGCCCCACCGAGGACGCGGTAACTAGCCAGTTGTCAACCTATGTTAGCGCGGCCCTTCAGCAGTCTAGTTATTTTCATACGTATATCGTAGTCACTTGATAACATAGTTCGTTTGAAACAAACAAAAAAAAAACAACATGATTACATCAATTGCAGTCGCCAACGCGACGTTACCGCCTAGGTCATATGAGGGTAGAAACACATCGGTACTTAATCATAACTTTCTTTTGTTGTTTCGACAGGCGATCACTCATACATTACTTCACTGTGATCATATTAAAATAAAATTCAGGTGGTACATTACCCCTTTGCTGTTGTAGCTGTGTGACGGACGGTGCTGGTGGAAGACTTACTAGCACCAGGATCTCGCACAGCCGCGGAACACGCCGGCGCGCACGTAACCGCGTGCGGCGCGTTGGTAAACTGGTACACAATCTTCGTAGTAAAGATCCTGAAAAATAAATAGTCTCGCACAGTATTTTGTAGGTAGTGATCCCACTTCTGATGTCGGAGTAGACATGCGGCAGCTGTTTTTAAAAGCGCAGGCCCGCTGACCTGGAGTAGGTCATCGGGTCTGCTTTATGCTTTATTACACTTATAGATGGATATCTAGTTAAATAACAGTGAAATAAATACTTAGGCGGTATTTATTTCAGAAACACGGTAATAAAAACAAGCAAATGGAACACCAATGAAATAAAATGAAATTAAATGAAAAATCTTTATTCATGTAAGTCACAATCTACATTTACTGCCAGATTCGCAACGCAATAGGTAGAGCTGGAGAAAAAAGAACCTGGCAATAAAACTCCGGCCACTCTTTTAACTTACAGTAGGTTATTACAACATAATTTTTTATTCCAAATTAAAACCAACATAGAATCTACTCACAATGTTTTCTCTCCAAATTCCAGCAGCAAAAGTGAGCCCTCGGCCACAACCACTGTCTATTTATAAATCCCCGCCACTCAAATTGTTCTCACAAAACACGTGGCTTGATATTTAATGTTTTCTTTTTAAATCAAAGAAATGTGGTTCAATTTATTTTTGAGAAATAAAGTTATTAATTTAATTAGTCAAACAAACTGTTAAATTGAATGAAATCGTTAAAATACAAAGATTAATTCATTCTCAGTAAAATGAACATTGCCGGAACTATAGGAATAACAAAAATCCTGTTTTGATTAAAAACATTTTCAAATGTCGACAATATTCGTATTAATTGTCAATAAGAATTTAACAATAGTCTTTATTGTAGGTTCTTACGAACCTACATAGTCACATAACACTTAGGTAACCTAATTAGTTCAACACTACATCAAGTTATACAAATCAGTGTTAATAAATTCTACAACTATTTCTATTCGAACCTTATATCACAAAATAGTAAGGTATCAGTAAAGTTGCTCATTGTAATGGTTTTAATCTATTTATAATCAAATAGATTTTAATTAGTAATTCTCGGTGTGGCGACATACATAATACACACATAAAAGTAAGTATACAGTTTTAAGCTTACCTACACTACAATTACAATATATATAACAATATATACATATATATATATATATATATATATATATATATATATATATATATATATATATATATATATATATATATATATATATATATATATATATATATATATATATATATATATATATATATACTAAACTAATACCCATTATAATAAATACAAGAATCTTTAATATTGTATTTTAGGAGACCTGCTAGCAGACTACATGCAGTCATTGACACGTAAATAATAGTTTTTGACTAGTCCCTTGAAGGTGTGCAACGATTGTGCACGTCGGATATTCTCTGGCAACGCATTCCACAAGCGAACTGCTTGGATAGTGAACGAATTGTCCATAAAATTAGTTGTGTGGGCAGGCATTCTTAATGTCAAATTCTCCGATGACCGTAAACTTCTAGAGTGGGCGACATACATGAAACTAAAGCGTTTTTTTAGGTATAAAGGAGTAACAGGATTAAAAAGGATACTAGGGTGGGTGCACCAGTGCCACACCAGGAACCAGTGGCACACCATTTCAAACTTTAAATAGAAATGTTAAGCTCCTGTTAAGTATCCCGCCATTTTTTTTGCGATTGGTAGGCTTGTCTTATTCCTACCAATCATATAATCACCGTTAAAAGCTATACACACGCCACCTACTTCAGTGAAAACAGATAATCTAGAACGACAATCGTTAATTTCGCTGACGGCGGCCATAATAGTAAGCTACGCGTACTGCGGAAAGTTTTAACATCTTTCTGTGTCTTTGTTTTAATCAATTATTATAATTTATTTCCGAATTTGCCTTACTGTTTGATACACATAGCAATAATAAGTTTTATTTTATCAAAATATGCTAAAATACAGCTTTAATATTCAATGGTTAACTACTGGAACACAAAATGAACAATTTTCCAGTTGCATACCAGTTGGTCTGCAACTGGTAATTAAACTTTTTGATGCATTTCCAGTTGCAGACGACCACTGGTTTATACTAATAAAATTTATACAATTAATTAGATTTTATTAGCCACCGAAAAGAATATTATTAAAGTAAGTATAAGGAGGAAGATGTCTTTAAAGTTATAGACGATATACGCAAAGGTGCAGAAATTAGAGACACATTTAGAATATAATACGGCCGTCATCTATATTTATAATAAAATGATAGAAAAATCAAAACTGTACATTGGATATATAAAAAAAAAATACTCGCCGGGTGCTCTAAATAAGATACCGAAGCCGAAAATGTAGTTAGAAAAAAATTGTCTGTCGGTTTGTCTGTTTGTCTGTTTGCTTTGCTTTATCCGGAAGGATCTCGAAAAGTACTCAATGGATTTGGTTCAAATTTTGCACAAATATTAACTAGGGGTAGGGTCTTCAAATAGGCTATAAATTATCACGCTACATATCCTAGGGGCTAAGCAGAGAGCAATCAAATTGTCATTATAACATAATTTTCACGCGTACGAAGTCGCGGGCAACAGCTAGTAAATAAAATAAAGCTAGTTGTGATAGGGACCCTAATCTTAATAATTGAAAATTAATTTAACTGATGCTCGTGACTTCGCCCGTTTGTAATTTAGTTCCCGTTCCCGCTTCCAGGGGAACATGTTCCCGGCATAAAAGGTAGCTTATTTGTTAATCAACACTAATCTATCCCTGTGCCAAATTTCAGGCCGGTCCGTCCAGCCAGTGCGTGATTGAGTAACAAACATTCAAACATCTTCACAGACGTTCACATTTATAATATACTAGCGGACGTCACGTGGCTTAACCCACGCAGCTCCCGTTCCCGTGGGAATATGGGAATAAAATATAGTCGATGTTACTCAGGGTGAATATAGCTTTCTAAAGATGAAATCATTTTTTAAATCGGCGCAGAACTTTTTGAGTTTATTCATTACAAACATTCACACAAAAATACTAAAATGTAGATGTAGGATTTTAACTGATAGTAGCAGTTACATACTGGCAGTAACCTACTGGCAGTTGTGTCAGGGATATGTATATTTTAAACCTAATTAAGAATTGATTTAGAACTTTAATATTTTAACTGATGATAATTAATTTTTATTCTATTTTATTCAAAAAAGTTAAAATAAGTATAATAACAGTTGTGTCAGAGATATTAATCTTAATAATAGGCTAGGGAGTAATGAAATGCCTACTTACTTCCTAAAATTGATAAGTTTAGCCAAAAATTTAACATGCATTGCCTAGTTATTGGTTTAGAACCTTAACATTTTAGTTTTTAAGTAATTGAAATTTTATGAGTATTTTATTATAACAAACAATAACACCAGTCACATGGATCTCTAACTAATTAATTAGGTACTGATTAAATCAAATAAACTTTTACATATACCCTATACGTAACTTGTAGACTGATTAAAATGTGTTAATTACTAAGTACGAAAGCTTAATGAACTTTAAAAAGTAATTATGCCTTAAAAACATTTCGCACCTTCATTTCGAACCGTTACTAAACAAAATAACTAAATTTTACAGGAGAAGCAATTTAAGATTTTTGGCCTATTAAATACCTCATAATGAAAAACTTATGAACTTTTATGAGGTATGTCTTAGATTACTTGTTAAATTATTAGTTCCTTTTCAAGATGTGAAGGCACATAATTAGATAATTTAAATAATTACTGATTTATAATAATTTTAATTTTTATAGTAACACTTTTGCAATAACTTTTTTTTTCAAGTATCATTGAATATTGTAATGTCAGTATGAATTTAATGTTACTATGTAAAAAATAAAATTCTAGCTATTTTAAATGACAGAATAATGAGTGTGAAATATATTTAAAGACACGGATAAAATAAAAGGTAATAGTTAAAATCACTATTTATTAAACGAACGTATGAAGTACAATTATAAATGGCAAATAACTCTTTATTCTTCTTTTAATAATAAAATTATCATTTAATTGAAGCTTACAGTCACCGTATTTACTTATTTTGGAAAAATAATATCAACAGAAAACTAATTCCTATTCAGATGGGACCACCTGCGGGATCCAGACTACAGGTAGGGGGCGTCAGCATCAGCATCGAGTCCTCTTTGAAGTATCTGGGGCTCGTACTCGATGGCCGGTGGAAAATCGGACATCACTTCCGAAGTTTGGTCCCAAAACTGATGGGGGCATTGATGCCCAACATCAGGGGACCCTTCGCTCCCTACAAGGAGACTGTACCTGGGGATCGCGCAAAGTATGGCCCTAGGGGCCCCCGAATGGGCGGAGACCCTGACGGTCAGCAACGTGGCTAGATTGCTGAGCCCGCAGAGGGCAATGGCCGTCAGGGTGATAAGGGGATACCGCACGATCTCCGGTGAAGCGGCATGTCTCCTAGCCGGAACCCCTTCATGGGACCTGGAAGCGAGAGCCCTTGCGTCACTATTTAGATGGCGCAAGGAGGCGCTGGAGTGGAGCCATAGGCCTGCGTCTCGAGAAACCAAGCCCCAGCGGTCCCAGCTCCACCAGGAAACCGTGGAGACATGGAAGGTGCGACGAGACCCTGACGGTCAGCAACGTGGCTAGATTGCTGAGCCCGCAGAGGGCAATGGCCGTCAGGGTGATAAGGGGATACCGCACGATCTCCGGTGAAGCGGCATGTCTCCTAGCCGGAACCCCTCCATGGGACCTGGAAGCGAGAGCCCTTGCGTCACTATTTAGATGGCGCAAGGAGGCGCTGGAGTGGAGCCATAGGCCTGCGTCTCGAGAAACCAAGCCCCAGCGGTCCCAGCTCCACCAGGAAACCGTGGAGACATGGAAGGTGCGACTTGAGCAACCAAAGGGCGAATTCGATACAATTGCGGCCGTCAGACAATCATGGAAGAGTGGCTAGAGAGGAGACACGGTGCTCTACTGCTACTCCTACTGGTTGTCACAGATGCTTGCCGGGCACGGTAGTTTCGGTATGTATCGGTGGGGAGGACACCAGGAAACCACAGCCGAGTGTCAGCACTACGAGGATCGCAGTGATGACACAGCGCTCCACACGCTGGTGGAGTGCACGGCGTGGGCACAACAGCGCCAGGTCCTCGTAGTGGGTCTGGGCGTGGACACTCTCTCGCTCGAGGCCATGGTGCGACCCATGATCTTCAGCGGGAGTAAGTGGGATTGCGCCGCCTCTTTCTGCGAGCAGGTCATGTTCGTGAAAGAGGCGGCGGGGCGGGAACGCGAGAGAACTCTCCCACTCGAGTTCCGCAGTCGGCGGCCTGGGCGCCGTCGTCGTGTCTTCACCGAAGACTATCGGCCTCCATGACTTGGGGCCTGAGGACGGTGAGAGGGCTACTCCCCGTCCTAACAGAAGCAGGCCCATGACGGCAGCGTGACGTGAAGAATTCCCGCACACCGCCCCTTAGAAGCGGGATCACACCCGAAACCCCCCAAAGACGCGGGATAGCACCCGAACCGCCCCTTGGGCGAGGCCGCAGTGGTGGCCTTCCGAGGGCTTACCCAGGGCTCTAGCTAAGTAAAAATAATATAACACAATATGAAACTAAACAGTCATCTATAAATCTTTTGTATTTTTTTTATACTTATTATTTGTATACTTATTCTAATAATACTACCACTGTTTATATACTTATTGTAATAATCCTAACCGTAAACATGAGAATCAAGTTAGTCAAGAACTATACTAAACCAATCATCACAATTTGAAACTAAATATTTATGTCATACTTTTATCAAGAATCTTTATTATAAAGATTATACAAAAGGTAACGGTTTTAGTTTTAAATTTGAAGGAAATAAAATACACATCTTAAGTTAAAAACTGTGACTAAACAAAAAAACACACTTTATAGAATAAAAATAAGTAAATAATATAGCTTAACGAGAAAGTCAACCGTTCTTATATCAATAGTTACACTTTTATTATAAACTTGTACGTCGACTCCTCAAATGACCGGTGACAACTGGTTTAATAACGGTTATGTCATTAGCGTTTGTTTAAAATTTTCGTTTAGTAACGTTTTAGTTTAGAGCTATCTACCGTAATATTGAGGTATTAAATAAACTGTCAAATTCATTCGGTAGTTCCTGACGATTTAAAAAAGATGGCGTTATTAACTCAATTTCGTAAAAATTTCGTTTAGTAACGGTTTCGAAATCAAGGTGCGATTAGTTATATTTACTGGTTTGCTATTGGCACAATGCCTGGTTTGTTACTGGTGCCGTCTGGTCGAACTTAGGCACATTAGGAGATCCCGCATTATTTTTTTAATAAAAAAAAACTTAATAGGTGCTAAGTAAAATAAAATATGCTACATGATTCTATGGTAAATAAAGAGTATGTTCCTTGCTTTTAGCAATAATTGTCGCAATAACAAAGACACGTCATGTAAAAATGTGTCAAATTCTCGCTTAATCGCTTTGCCACTGGTGCACCCACCCTATATAATATGGAGAGGATATGAGCATTCCGGCGAAGGCGGATAGGCAACCACTTGAGTCTTTTGCGGTATTCAGAGATGTGATCATATTTACGTAAGCCAAATATGAATCTTATGCAATAATTCTGGAGTCTCTCAAGTTTGTTTAGTTGGTCTACGGTGAGATCTAAATAGCTGGCATCGGCATAATCAAATAAAGGAAGAAGAAGTGATTGTACAAGCGCAATTTTGGTTGTAGTTGGTAACAAATTTCTCAATCTGCGCATGGACCCCGATGCAGCGAATATTTTTCGTCTCAGCTCCTGTAATTGAGTACCCCAAGACAAGCTTTCATCTAGATGTATGCCCAAATTTTTAACAGATTTACTGTAAGGTACATAAGTTCCATGACAGGTTATTTTTGGAATCAGTGTCCAATCAATTCTTGAAACCATCCATTGGCTGCCAATTATTATAACCTGGGTTTTGCTCGGATTTACCCTCACTCCGTGAGATTGACTCCACTTGCAAATAACGTCTATGTCCTCATTAACTTTGTCAATGGCTACGCTCAGGTTGCTCAGTGAAGCTTGGGAATAAATTTGAAGGTCGTCTGCGTACAGGTGGTAGGAAGAAGACAAGTCTTTGGCGATGGAATTTATAAAAACAGCGAAAAGTAATGGAGATAGAACGCCGCCCTGTGGCACACCAGCAGATGTATCACACCAAGAGGAATAGATGTCTTCAGCATTAATACGCTGCCGGCGACCAAACAGGTAACTACGAAACCAATCAATCACCGTTGGAGATATGTTAAGGGAGCACAATGTACCGAGCAAGATATCGAAGTCTACCGTGTTAAAGGCATTGCTGAAGTCTAGCAAAGCTAAAACTGTCAACTTGCCATTCTCCATACCTGCTCTTATGTCTTCCGTGATATGAAGTAAGGTAGTGGTTGTGCTGTGTCCAACACGAAACCCGGACTGGAATGGGTTTAATAGTAGGTTTTGGGACAGGAAGTTGTGAAGCTGCGTGTGTACAAGTCGTTCCAGAACTTTTGACAGAAAAGGAAGGATAGAGATAGGACGATAGTCAGAAAACGAAGAAGGATTGGATTTTTTGGCAACGGGGATAATTAGTGCCTCTTTCCAAGCTACTGGGAAGACACTATGGGTAATCGAGAAATTAAGGATATGACAGAGGATGGGGAGAACTTCATCAAGTATGGGCATAATCATTTTACGGCTAAGACAATCATTACCTACGGCGTTAGAAGTAATTGACAATATGCTCTTCTTAACATCACAAGCAGTGAATTGACTAAAGATGAAAGGAACACAGTCGGGAGTAGATAAAGTTGAAAGATGTTTAATCGTATTAGTTTCGGTTACCATATCAAAATTGGAGACAGCAGTGAAAAACTGATTAAGTGAATTTAAGTTAAGACTTTTTGAAACAGAGACTTGACGAGATTTACCAACTCCCATAGATCTTAGAAATTTCCAGACTTTAGCCGGATCTCCATTTTGGACAGAGTTGTGAATATGCTGGCGTTGCGCATTCCTACACACCTTGCTACAGCGATTCCTAATGAGAACATATTTTTCCCAATTGGAGGGCGTAGGCCGTCTCTTGTATTTGGTCTTGACTGCAGCTTTTTTAGTAATAAGTGCTTTGATTTCGTCGGTTAGCCAAGGCGATGGTCCATGTTTTACTTTAATCCTGCGTATCGGCGCGTGAACATCGTAGATTGAAATTAATTGGGATCTAAATAATTCTATTTTATTATGGGTACACTACATTAATACGAAAAACTTAATTCCGAAAGTCACAATCACGACTTTCATAATTCCGAATTTCATAAGTCCGAATGATTCGAAATCCCGAAAGTCAAAAATCCGATGTTTCATAAATCCTTTTTATTAAAAGTCATAATTTTAAAATTCCGAATGTTTACAATTCCGACTGTCAGAATGCCGAATTTCAAGAAACCGAACCGTTGAATTCCGAATCATTAAAAATCCACCATATTATAAATACGAACTCCGATTATCAAAAATCCGAAATATCATAAATACGAAGGGTGAATGTCGTTTCCACCCGATCCTGTTTTAACCCGAAAACTTATCATTAAAGGCAATTATTTATGTTCCCGATTCCACCCGTTTTTTTTTAATAAAGTATAGTCAAGTCTAACTACCAAAAATATTATTTCCAAGTGAGTGGAATGCAAACGACAGAACAAAAAAAACTCTGAGTCGGGGTGTTAACCATTCACTTTTTATGGTTAACACCTCGACTCGGATAGGTTATGTTATACTCGGATTATCTTCGGTAGTTAGACTTGACCGTACTTTATTAAAAAAAAACTTTAACAGTGAATTTTCGGATATTTGAAATTCTGAATAATGTTTTTCGGGAAAATAACAGTCCGGTGTTTAGATTATTCGTACTAATGAAATTCGGAAAAATAAAAATTCGTACTAATGACTTTCGGATAAATGAATATCGTCCTTTTGAATATTCGGAGCTTTGTTTCTTAGGAATTATAATCTTCGGAATTTTGAACATCGGAATATTGAAATTCGGAAAAACATATTTCGGAATTTTTGGGTGTTCCCATTTTATTATCGATGCATGTGGAAGTAAATAATGGTTCCCAATCAATATTGTCAGCATCCCTGCGCAAGTCTTCGAGATTTATGCTACCAAAATTGCGATGCAGTAAGAATTTGGGTTTGGGCTTAGGAGTTCGAAGGCGATAGGAAAGAAATATCTGATCATGAAAAGAGAACTCATCAGCCGTGCGCTGACCATGCCTAGCTACACAATCAAGTGACGAAACAATAATGAGATCAAGTAAACCAGGTTTACGATTAGGAAAATGATGTGTAGCTCGGGAAGGAAGAATTGAGAGGTTACAAGATTGAATAATGGATTGAAAAGTTGAAGATCGAGAGTCATTTTTGAGAAGACAGGTATTAAAGTCACCCAAGATTATAGTTTGACTGTAATTAGGAACGAAGTTTTCTAAAAGTATTTCGAAAGAAGTGAAGTAGTTTATATCAGAAGAAGGTCCATAGAAGACCCCCAGAAGTACCTTAGTGTGGAGGAGTTCAACCTCAACGAATAGATGCTCGCCAGCAAGTCGTGGGGGTGGCGGAGGTGAAGAATCCACAACAGCATACGGTAGGTGACTACGTAGATAAATTGCCACTCCACCATAACCATCTGGTCCGCGATCATGTCGAATGAGTATATATGAATATAAGCTGATGAGGGTAAACAAGGATTTAACCATGTTTCAGAAACAAGTAGAGCATGTAGTTGTGTACAGTCAAACGATGCCAGCATTTTAGTGAAATGAGCCGGAATACTTTGTGCATTTATGTGCACCACATTGAAATTTTCAGAAACATCAGAGAATTGAGTCGAGATGAAATCTGCCAATGAAGATTCATCTTGGGAACTAGTGTTACTACAAGCAGAGTAGTAATCACCACTAATGACGAGACCTGAAGCCACATTCCACAGCTTCAGCGGGAGATACTGTATCAACGAACGTCAGTCTATCTGCACACTGATCACAAGGCTGATCGAGTGTTGATTAACATGGCTTAGTGGTACGTCATGTTGACGAGAGATAAGTAAAGTGCTGCACTTCACAACATAGTATACTCACGTCTCATCCAGTGATATCATCATCATCATCATTACAGCCAATTTGACGCCCACTGCTGAGCATAGGCCTCTCTCAAGGATCGCCACAACGTTCCTGAGCCACCCGCATCCAGCAGACTCCCGCAACCTTTATCAGGTCATCTGTCCACCTTACAAGAGGTCTACCCACACTGCGTTTTCCGGTACGTGGTCGTCACTACAACACTTTTCGGCCCCATCGACCATCAGTTCTGCGTGCAATATGACCTGCCCACTGCCACTTAGGTGGGGAGATTCTCTCAGCTATGTCGGTGACCCCGTGATATGGTTTTTATGCATACTAAAGTCCCCCAACCCACCTTTCAGTTAGATTGCCTACTGAAAGTAGTTCTGATATGAAACTTTAACAGTTTGTCGATGCCATCTAATGGGATCAAAGTATATCGTTCCCCACTTTTGTGAGTACTCACTTAGAAGAAAGAAAGAAACATTTGTATTGGGAATTACTAATTCATAACGCACATTTACTCTGAAGAATCGATAGACAATCGACAAATGAACCCAGCTTTGACACTGGGCATTTTGGACTCCAAAATTTAAGCAGATTGTTTTTTTTTTACGTGTGGTAATCCTCATGGACGCTATGCTGGACTCCTATCGATTAAAACCACAAATTTTTTTGCCACCTGCCTAAGGCCGGGAGTCCCGGGAACGTCCTTGGAAGAATAACCCCAGGAAAAGCAGACCGCTTATCAAATATTTTTTATAGGATCTACAGCATGTGGATAAGCTCAGTCAGCCACTCCCATAATCTGCTGAGCTGGAACCTCGCTTCATCCCTTAATTCACCGATACACAGATGACTCCCTTTTTCAAAGGCCTATAATCCTACATGTATGCTACGCCGAACTCCTACCGACTAAAAACCACACGTATCCTGCCTTACAGCCAAGGAGCCCCGGGTAAGCCCTGGGAAGAATACCCCAGGACTCCTAACAGACCCACGGCTACCACTGCAGCCTCGCCTAGGTGACATAATCCTAACAAAACTTTACGACAGTAATAATTCGATTGTGTCCGACATAAAGATTGCACAAACAATATCGTTGATTGTGTGATTTGTATTTCGTTTAATTGTCATTTAATTGTTTTGATAGCCTTGAAAAATGGCGATGCGCATTTTAGGTATCACTTTTGAATAGTTTGTTTCATTATATTTCATACTAATCCTTCTCTGCGCTAACTGATCTAGGATACAATTTTCAAGTTCAGTTTTGGAAGAGTGAGTTCAAGTTCAGTCTTTTCATAAATAGGGGTAGGTGACACCTTACCATTCTCAGAAATCAGAAAACAGCTACAGCTACGTCCAGCAGTGGACTGCCAGGTTTTGTCTTTTACTATGGGACTGCTATAGGCTGATTTGATATTCCGAAGAATATTTAAATTCCTCGACGTCCTTGCTAAGAGATTTAGTGTTTTGCATGGGAATTCGTCTCACCAATAAAATGATTTGATCTAACGAATACAAGCAAATAAACGGAACAAGTTTTTAACTTAACCCACAATGAGAAAGAGAAAATGAGAACAATGCTAATAATTTTTATACCAATTACATGCTATGAGTCCCAAAAAACAATCTACAACAATGCTAAGTGGTTTTGTTTTGTTGTTATGACAATAGGCATGCATTTTCACATGAACTCTTATCATAGTTTTCATTTCGTTACTGCTTAAGTGCTTGTTAGATCACTTGACACTTGACACCTTTAGAAATCCGAGTAGGTAGGTACTTTCGATGTAAGATCTTTGAGTTCCTAGTCAGTCTCATCTGCAAATGGTGCACCTGCTAAATAATCAAGGAGGTGGTAATAGTAAAGAGAAGGGTACCTTGAAACAAAAAATGTACTAACTCATACAGGGTGTCCCAGAAGTCGACGTCATGCCGGAATCAGGTAACAGGCTAGGTCATAATAGTTGTCAGAAAAATATAAAAAAAATATCTAGGTCTTGTATTTTAAAAATTAAACTAGTAAGTGTTTTACAGTTTTAGAAGTCTTTTTGCCCAACCAAAAATTCAAAATGAATAGGTAGGCTCAGTTTTAACTGGCCACACTAAAAAAAAAAGTACTAGGTGAGTTACGCAAGTAACTTTAAAAGTTAGCGCGTTTAATAAGGATTCTAAAACTGTAAAACACTAACTAATTTAATTTTTAAAGTACTAGACCTAGATTTTTTTTTATATTTTTCTGACCACTATCCTTGAATGTTACCCGATTCCGGCTTGACGTCGACAACTGGGACACCCTGTATAATATGACAGTCGCGCACGCGTAGGCTACAGGCTACCCTTCCAAAATAAATTGGAAGAGGCCTCCGTTAAGCTGTACACTGTCATAGTCATAGTCCTTTATGATGTAAAATAAAAGTATCATAAACTTGAAGAAATACTTATTTTAAAATGGACCACGATTGCCCGAAAGTGAATGCAACCGGGACTTGACGCTAAGATAATGAGAGATTTTCTACGTTCTAAGTTTTATAAGTTCCAAAATACTTATTCAATAGAACTACTAACAAATTTCTTAAAGGTAACTTGTACAAAATACACTCGAGAGCAATGAATCCGGGTCACTTAAAGAATCCTAAAAATCTCGGAAACTAAAAATGCTAGGTTAATGCAATAAATTGTATTTAATAGACAATGTAATACTCCTTAAATGAAGGTATTAAAACTTCTTAGTTATTGTAAAGTTATATCATAAAAAAATCAAATTTGAAAAAGGGCCACTTTCGAAGATGGAACTACGAAATTACAGCAGTTGGTGTTGCTTTTGTTTGTAATCTGTCATTTATGTGGGTACATAAACCATGTTGATAGTGCTCTATATTCATTAATCAAGCTGAAATTATGTCGCTTACGCCTGAAGAATGCACCAGAATACTTACAATGCTGGAAACCGGCCGGAGTCAGCGCGATACAGCCAGGACTGTCGGTGTGTCGCTGTCAACAGTACAAAGAGTTCTCCGACGTTACGAAGAAACTGGTTCTAACCTACGCAGACCAGGAACGGGCAGAACCAGGTGTACCACAGCACGAGAAGACCGATACTTGGTGAACACCATGCTTCGAAATCGCTTTCTCACAGGAACTGAACTCATCAATCAGTTTCGACGCCTCGGAGGAAGTAACCCAAGTGCATGGACAGTAAGACGTCGGCTTGCTGAATCTAACTTAAAACCCCTTAGACCTGCAAACGGCCCTTAACTGGAGCGTGGGCATCGTATTTCGAGACTAAGGTATGCCCAGAGCCACGTAAATTGGAGTATTGAAGATTGGTCAAAAGTTATGTTCTCCGACGAATCAAAATTTATGCTCTACAAGCACGATGGAAGACACAGAGTGTATCGAAGACCAGGGGAAAGATTCAAGCAAGCATGCATCGAAGAAAAAGTAGCCTACGGTGGTGGGTCTGTACTTGTGTGGGCCGGAATTTCTTCTGAAAGTCGCACAGAGCTGGTGATCATAGAAAACGGCTCTTTAACTAGCGTAAGATATGTGGAAGAAATCCTCAATGATCACGTTGGTCCATTTATGGTCAATTTAGGTGAGGATGCTATATTTATGCATGACAATGCCCGACCTCATACAGGTAGGATTGTGAATGACTACCTTCAAGAGATGAACATTACTCGTATGGAGTGGCCAGCGCGCAGCCCGGATATCAACCCGATCGAGCATGCTTGGGACGAGCTAGGCAGATGCGTAAAACAACGAAACCCTCCCCCAATCACGCTTCGTGAGCTCAAAATTGCTCTCACAGAGGAATGGGAGAATATTCCCCAAAATCGTATAAGGAACTTGGTGTACAGCATGCCAAACCGCGTAAACGCAGTAATGGAAGCACGAGGAGGCAATACGAAGTATTAAAATTCAAGAAAATCGTAATAAAGTTCAAAAATTTCATGTTTCCTATTTTTGTTTTAAGGAGAGATCAGCAGTTTTTTCTTTATGTAATTTTGTGTTAATAAAATGTATGGTGACTCATATTTTTTTTACTTTCATTTAAGGAGTATTACACAAAGATTTCTATATAAAATGAGGTAGATACGCTCTACTATAAGAAACGATAGCATAAAAGCAATCCTCATACACACACATTGCTAAAACTACACTCACTAATAAACTATATTTACGTAATTGTAACTGCAATAGCAATATACAAATAGAACAAGAGTAAAAGAGAAGGCGTATGGACTCCAATTACAAGCCGAGTACCACCGAATACCCTCGAAGTTTTACGATTCTGTATCACACGTACTGACTGCAGACAATGTTAAGTAGGTATAAAGGTATAAAATGCAAAATTTACCAATAATGTTCATATTTAAATATAAACTTAAAAAACTGATTATATACATACCTATTTAATTAAGGCATGTATTTTAATCGATATCTGAATATTCCCCTTTTCCGAACAAAATATTTCAAAGTCAAACTAAAATTACTGACTTGAACACTAATTATGTACACCAAATAAATCAAATTAAATGTACTGTTTAATGGTGTTTGCAGAACTATTTTACTGAACGAATAACTATTTTCTAAAGGGATATTTTTAAATGCACATCTGTTAAATTTTTCTGCACACTAGGTTACTTCACTAATTTACTGAACGCAAACCAGAAAATCAAATGCTGTGCAAAAAAACCAATTTATAAACTAAACATGTCCTACTTAAAAAACTAAAATTTTACACAAAACGAGATGGCCTTTTTTATCGAATTTAAACAAAAAATTTCGTTTGTACACCGGATATAAGATTTGCTAAACAAAAATACGAATTGCTTATCAAAAATACTAACTTGCACTCAAAATTTTACAATCGTATAACGGAATAGGTTAGGTTAGGTTAGTTTTTTATTTTTTAATTAATAAAATTTAATTTTGTAAAGATGACTGATTAAATTGGGTTTTTAATTAGAATAAAAGATGTTCACAAAAGTAAATTAGGCGATGGTTTTCTTAAAAAAAGTTTTAATAAGTTTGTTGAGCTAAGGAATTTTTAGATATACGATTTTGATAATAGTGATCTGTTCAGTAAAATAGTTTTGCAAACACCTTTAAACAGTATATTGAATTTGACTTATTTAGTGTGCATAATTAGTGTGCAAGTCAGTATTTTTGGTTTATCTTTGTAATATTTTGTTCGAAAAAAAGGGAATAATCAGATATCGATTTAAATACATGCCTTTTCTAAATAGTTTGTCTAACAATTCCACAGTTCAACAAACATGATATCTATACGTTTTTATGGAAAACCATCGCCTAATTTACTTTTAGGAACATCGTTTATGCTAAATAAAATCCCAATTTAATAAGTAATCAGTCATCTTCATATAATTAAATTTAATTAAGGCCACAAGGAAGAGAGGCTCTGCCTGCCACAAATAAGACTGGAACTAATGAAAAGAAATGTACACTAAATGTGTGTAATATTCTATAACCACTTTCAAGGCGGCTCTCACTAGTCATTTGAACAACAGAACTTATTATATTATTCAGGAATAAATTAATGACAAATCCTAGTTTATTTAAAAATCAATGCAATTATTACTACTTTTATACAGGGTGTCCCACGGCAATGCCACATGGAGGGAAAGTACCTTAAATATTGTAGATGGAACATTTTAATGAAAGAAGACATTATTTTAATTTAAAAAATAACTTAAACTGCATTCATAGATTGTTAAATAATAACATGGTTGAGCCGGGAATCGAATCCGCTACACGAGAAAAAATAATTACTCCGTAGCTTTATCATACCGATCGAAAGGCTTCATCATAAGGATTATTTTTTGCTTACTAACATAGTGTCAGAAATAAAAGGAAGACCATGAATTTTAGCATTTTTAATACAAAAGTCCCATACTGTTGAATATAAAGTCACACACTTTTGATTATTTTACTCCTTGTCAATCTTTTGATCTTGCTGTGGTGGATATTTATAATAATATGTCCAAGTTCTGTTCGTAACTCGTGGACATTTTCATTTCTTGTAAACTACATTTAATATAGGCTGCGGTGACCACCGATCCTTCTGGTGGACCGTGGTGGATCTCGGCGGCCATCGTATTTGTCCCGATCCAGGGATGAAAGTCTTTATTGAGAACACCGGCGATGCCAGCTTTTCATTTTTCTGAACAAAATTTCACATCAAATGTTTAAATTCATGGTCTTCCTTTTATTTTTGACACTATGTTACTTAGCAAAAAAAATCCTTATGATGAAGCCTTTCGATCGGTTTGTTAAACCTACGGGGTGATTATTTTTTCTTGTGTAGCGGGTTCGATTCCCGGCTCAACCATGTAAGTATTTAAAAATCTATGAATGCAGTTTAAATTGTTTTTTAAATTAAAATAATGTTTTCTTTCAGTAAAATGTTCCATCTACAATATTTAAGTTACTTTCCCTCAATGTGACATAGCCGTAGGACACCCTGTATAGCATATTCTGGAATAGGTATTGGGTATCCAATCGCTTTCCGACCACTCCAGTCTGACAAATTCATCCCATTTTTGCTGACGTAGTTAATCTTGAGGAAAGCTAATGGAAACAAAAAAAATGTAATAATATTCGTCAATGAATGATGTAATAATCTCATAAAAAGTTAATATACCTAATAATTTTAAAATAACCTGTGAAAGGTAACTGCATTTTGATGTGTAATTTTTAAAAAATCTTAGTAGGTACATAAGATGGCATTAAATGACTGATTTGATCACAATCGTTGTAAGTACCTACCCAAAAAGTAAAACATAAATTAAATTTTGTTGCAAACCGTACTTGCGTAGAACTATAACTATTCGGGGAATCCCCGTGCTTCGACGCTCGCTTGGCATATTCAGCAAGTATTATGCTGTCAAAAAACGAAGTACAACAAAAGCATTGGGGTCGTCAGATTAGTTAGGCCTGTACAATTTGGTGGGTTAATACGATTAAGAATAATCATAAAATTGATGAAAAATAATTAATTACGCATAAATTGTGCGTAATTACCAAATAAATTTGTGCTCCTTCGTAAACTACCAAGTCTTAAGCACTTTTATAACGATAATTATGTACTTTTCCACGTTAAAAAAACAATTTTGTTGTTAAATCGTGGGAGATACGACAGTGACATAGTGTCAGCGCGAACTGGGCGCAACCGCGCTAACTAGCTCAGTTTATACGCTTCAAAAATTGGTGCGTAGGGCAGGTCTACCTCTTTATATAGAAGTCTTTGGTATTACATTGTCTATTAAATACAATTTATTGCATTAACCTATCATTTTTAGTTTCCGAGATTTTTAACATTCTTTAAGTGACCCGGATTCATTGCTCTCGAGTGTATCACCGTGACTCGACGGCTTATAATTAAGGGCCTCTGCGATGAATAGGAAGCATGACTTGGATTTTGTGACTCAATAATAACGTTTATATGATTTAATCGAACTTTGAAATAATAATAGGCTTTGTATTTCTTAATAATCTGATAAAATTGGCTAAATTTACTCTTGAAACGATAGTAGCAGCGCTAGATCAGGTGTTTTGCATACATCTGAAAAGCAACGCATACGTGCTTCGAAAAGTACGTGCAGCCGTTGGTCCCGTGTGTGACGTGTGTCAATAACATGGTTATCATCAAAAACATCACAACCTGCGAAGCTAAGCTCACCAACACCACCTATTACGACGAAATTTTCGTCTACTCCCACCTGTTCTGTTGAGTAGTTCTGTTAACAGAACTATTGGTAATTTTTTTCCCATTAGTTCTCCCCACAGAACAAATGGTAATGCAATTCCCACCTGTTCTGTTGGCAGAACTACAGGTAATTGAAAAATATAAGGTATAGAACTGAAATTTTATTTTTCTTATATTTATTTACCTTTGTCTACCCCAAGCTTAGACCATATAACACGGGACTAGCCTTTGCGAACCACCGCATACGAATATATTCTGCCAGTTTTCATACAAGTGAAGGGGGAAACACAAAGACTTATAAAATTTCATTGCATTTAAAAATGTATTAATCGACAAACGCGTAATGGCTGTTGTGTGTTAATTTTTATTGTACAGTCAACTACAATGAAATGTACTAGTTTAATCATATAAAATGATGTACTGATGTACAGTGCTTTTATAAAGCCAAAAGACCAAATGGTCATGTGCAATGGCAGAAAACAATGCTTAAGTGAGGCGCATCCTGTGGTTAGATGATCTAAGACCCCAAGAGCCATACTTATTGGGTTTATCTAAATGGGGAGTCTAGAATAGACACCTCATACATTCAAAAGCAAGGCATTTTTTGCTGCACACAACTTTCAAGTTGAAAAGAAAATGGCAACGGGAAAGTGAATTCAGACAGCTCCTTATATATAACGTTGAAATGAAAGTAATGGAGTTTGTTCACTCACTAGAAAAACAACGTTTGTCTTCGTTCAACTCGTGTCACCAGTTTGTAATACCAATAGAGTTGTAGGTACCCAATTAGTTGCGATAATTACTACATGTAGGAGATTTCAGATTTTCTGATTTCTGATTGTCTATGATCGGAATATGTGACTTGTAACTTGTGACTTTATATAACCAAATCATAGTTGCAAGCGAAAGGATTACCTATTTGAATAAAAGAGCTTCGCTTATGGAGTACATACTCACGCCTTTATCTCCGAAGGGGTAGGCAGAGGCATAGTATACGCCCACATTTCATCCTACAGTTTTATGTCCCACGTAATAGGTGGTGAGCCTATTGCCATGTTGAAATGGACAAAAAATTTCAAGCCGCCCATAAGGCCTTCAACTTGGCTTAACGAATGTCATTATACTGACAACCGGGTTTCATTTCGAGTTTTCCTTCTCTAATGGAGTAATTAGTAACATCGGAGACAATTTCTGCCAGAATTAAAACCTATAAGAAAACAGATGCTCGCAACAAAGCTCAAACTCATAAGCTCGAGTGGAAAAATGGCATGAAGCCGTTCAAACTACTGCATTTCTGCTATTTTTTAAATTAAATTCACCAAATTGACGTCGCCAGCCTGATGGAAAGTCATGGCGCATCAAGCGATTGGCCATTTTCACAGTCCGTAAGACTTTCTCAAGGTGGCAGCCCTGTGATTCTCAAGTTTGCGGCCCTGTGATGTCACGCTCCGCTTGAGGAATCAGGGATTGTTAGATGAGGGAAACACGTGTGCAGGCAGGTCGCTTCAGGTTTTATAGTTCGACATAGGAACGATCTTTTTAAACACTCAGTTCTGGTGAAGAGCTGAAGATTCTCTCCACTGTGTATGAGTGGCATCTCTGCCCGGCACGCATTGTTCGGAATCGGAAAGGAGAGGGCGGGATCAGGTTGAAGAGCTCTTCAGAACATTCGCCGTGATATATTCGGTAGAAGGCAGCCAAGGATGCTATGGTTCTTCGCTGCGCCAACGACTCGAAGCCTCCCATCACCTCAGAATTAGCGGATATTTAGCAATTTACTAAACATCAGCTAAGAACCTTCCTCAGACATATCCCAATAATAATAAATCATACCTTCATCGCAAGGATCTCCCAAGCCAATGCAAGTCGATTATTGGCAATAGCTGCTCCTAGCAGTCCATAAAAGTGGCCCCAGGTTCAAAATCCAAGTAAAACAACGCTAAAATGAATCATAAAACCAAGAAATCCAACACCAATCCTCAATCGCGTCTCAACCGATAATCCGACGATCTTATCTCCAAAAGTCAACAAGCTCAACCAAGATGCGTCGCGTCGGAAGTGGGTCAAACCTCTCTGCCTATGACACAACGCTTATTTATCTTTAGTGCCGTTTGTTTAAACGATTATGTAAGGCGACGCAACCGATGATGGCGTTGGAGGTTATTTGATTTGCTGATGTCTCTTGGATAAACATTGCAAAAAAAGTTACAAAGTACTCTGGCCAAAATCTTCCTCACCAAAATCTTTAAAGACTGGTATTATTCGTATTATAATTATAACCAACTTCTTAATGTAAAATCTGTAAGTCGTTCTGTATGTCTGTTCACTTTCACTGGGAAACTCGTACGGGAAAACCCACGGTAAACCTCATCCCGGTACTCCCCCCCCCCCCCCACCCCTAGGTGAGGCCGCAGTGGTAGCCGTAGGTCTGTTGGGAGTCCTGGAGTATCCTTCCGAGGGCTCGGGGCTCTCAACCGTAGGCTGTTAGGCAGGATACGTAAGGTTTTTAGTCGGTAGGAGTCTGGCATAGCATCCTTCAGGATTTATCCCTCACGTAAAAAACAGAGAATAGGTTAAATGGGCATCCCATTTAACCTATTGTCTGTATCCACAATAATGTGTTGAAATTCGCAATATTTTTTGACAATATGATGCTCCATTCTTTTGGGTAAGCTTGAATTGATATTATCACGTAACCCTGACACTTGGCTAGCTTTCTCTGCCTACCCGTTCAAAGAAATAGGCGTGACTATAATGTACCTAAATATGTAGTACTACCCGTTCGCGCTAAGTTTGCTGGTCGCCTCTACACCAGCGGCAAAATTAGCGCGGACGGATAGTATAGTTATTTTTAAGTTCATTATACAGTCGGTTTTTATAAATAAATAAACTATATTTCGCGATAAAACTCTTATTTTATAACGGTAATGACGATTAATCTTTCGTACAAGCTATCAATAACAAAAACATTGAAACTTATTACATTCAAGATTGATAACGCTATCAGTGTGTTGTCTTAGCACTTAGTGTTCAGTTGTGTTAGCTGTGAAAATGGACGCATCTGTAAGTCGGTTTTATTACTATTTAAACATTGAATTTCATAACACTGTAGGTAGGCAGATAAATAAATTAAATCCTGTATGAATGCCAGTAAAGTATGGCTATATCTTGCGATTATTAACAGTTCCATAGAACTACTGGGACAAAAAAAAACCAGTAGTTCCATCATAAAACTAGGCAATGGAATTACTGGGATAGGATACGGCGCATCAGCCGCCCCCGTGGATAAAGAACTGTCCAACAATCGTTTTCCAAAAAAAAACTAATCTAATACATTATGGAAAATTATATTTATAATGAACATCATCATCATTTTAGTGAACTAAATCTGATACTTCATCTTGGATAAGGAATCGCAAAAAATAAGTGCCGTGCCATGTCAAACCAAAGGGCGCCGCGCCGTGGTTTTAGCTGGTAGAAGTCAGAACATGAGAATTTCCACACTTAAAAAAAGAGGTTGAAATAAAAGACGAAATGTTTTTTATAGTAAATACGACATTACATAAAACTTCGTAACAAAATAATAATAAAACCAACCTTTATTAGACCGTATAATCAAAGCGATTCTACTATGGTATAATCCGATCCATCATAATATAGGTGACCTCGTCCATTATGCTACAACCTGTCCTTCACGTCTATAGTAAACACGATTTGTTTGTCCGAATAGAATACTAAATGAACTCTATATAAACCTCATTTACCATTCATGATAGTAATACGACAACAAAATAGAAATGAAATGCCGTAACTTCGCTTGGTGATATTTTCATTTACGAATATTTGCGTGCTTCGGCGGAGTTCCAGCTAAAAATACCCTTTCTTGCCCGTGGTACTACTGGTAGTACCACCAGTAAAATAATTACCCATGGTACTTCCTTACTGTCTCAGTAGTACCAATGGTAATTCAATTTTACCCGTGGTACCCCACATTTGTTTTCACCGGTGTTCATTTGTTTTTACCGATCCTTTTTGGGGTATGCACCGGAAGGATTCAAATGTCTTCATTTGTTTTTAACGATCTTCATTTGTTTTTACCTATTTTCATTTGTTTTATATAACCGATATTCATTTATTTTTCATCCAGTAGTTGGTACCACGGGTAAAATTGAATTACCATTGGTACTACTAGACTGGGACCGGTGCCGGTGGGACGGGGGCCTGAGAACGGTGAGCTGGCTGCTCGCCGTTCTTACAGAAGCAGGCCAAGACGATGGCGAATATCTCTTTGCCCCTCATAGTGGTGATAGTGGTGAGACAGTACCCAACTCCCCCCCCCCCCCTTCCCCAAGTAGCGGGTTGACACCCGAACCGACTCTCCAGACGCGGGGTAGCACCCGAACCCCATAGGCGAGATTGAAGTGTTCGCCAAAGTCTGCCGAGAGCCCTGGGACATCCTTCCGAAGGCTTACCCGGGACTCCCGGCCGTAGACAGTTGTAGAGCATCGTGTGGTTTTAGTCGGTAGGAGTACGGCATAGCATCCATGTAGGATTTCCACAAAAAAAAAAGACTGGGACCGGTTTGTAGTACCATGGATATTTTTTTTACTGGTGGTACTACCAGTAGTACCACTGGTAGTACCGCGGGCAAGAAAGGGAAAATACAGCCACATCAAGTTGGTGGTCCACATGGTAGTCGTTTTATTCTTCCGAGGGTTTACCTGGGAATCCTGGCCTTAGACAGATGGCAAGGCATCGTGTGGTTTTGGTTTCTACTCGAAAAAAAGTAGTGTAATGTCTACAGCCTGCCAGTTATGACGTACGGAGCCAAGACGTGGACATTTACGGTGCAGCTAGTCCAAGCCCCAAAACTTGCACAGCGAGCTATGGAACGAGCCATGCTTGGAGTATTTCTGAGGGATAAGCTTCGAAATGAGGTTATTCGGCAGAGAACCAGAGTGGTCGACATAGCTCGCAGAATAAGCACATTAAAGTGGCAATGGGCTGGCTACATTTGTAGAAGAACCGACGGCCGATGGAGCAAACGAGTTCTAGAGTGGAGACCGCGACTCGGTAAACGTAGTTTAGGACGTCCATCCGCCAGATGGACTGACGACCTGGTAAGGGTCGCAGGCTGGTACTGGATGCGAAAGGCGCAGGACCGCGTAGGGTCGCGTAAATTGGGAGAGGCCTACGTCCAGCAGTGGATCAATATCAGCAGGTATCCACAACCTGCCCCTTTCCGTTTTATTGCGGCAGTAGACTTACCACAAGACAAAAACCACTAGTCTCTGCCTATCCTTACGTGTGTTTTATACGAGATAACCTAAACGTGAACCCGCTTACAATATTATCGGGTTCCATTGTAAAAGTCTCAAATAACGCCTCCGAGTGCTGAAGGCATCGTACTGAAATTCCTGATTACGTCAATTTCCATCCATTGGCCTTCCGACCGACTTCCGTTTAGAAGGTGCTCAGTGACATAAATAAATATGATGTCGTAGCTGCCTATAGAACTCAACAAACATGTGAAGTGAGCCAATATGCCCCTCAACTTTGTAACACGATATCTCCTTTTAGTTACACAAACATTTGGGCAAGAGACGTTTACGAAAATAAGCTAGTTAAGGAAATCATAATCGTGTGTATTAATGCTCTTTATGTGGTGATTGGATCTACGAATGTCACCGCCCCAGTACACCCCACCAGTACCTCTAAGGATATACTCAGTAACGTACCTGTTTAGGATCCATATCCAGTTAAAAGAAAAAAGTCGAAATCCAACCATTTGATCGTCTTTTTTTTTAACGTGAGGGAAATTCCTCATGAATGCTATGACGGACTCCTACCGACTAAAAAACAGCCTATGGTTGGGAGCCACGGGTAAGCCCTTGGAAGGATGTCCAGGGGCTCCCAACAGACCCACGGCCGCCGCTGCGACCTCGTCTAAGAGGTGGTTCGGGTGCTATCTGTGACTTTGGGGGGTTTCGGGTGTGATCCCGCTTCTAAGGGAGAGAAGTGATTCTGTTTAGCCAGTGAACCTGGCAAAGCAAAGTCAAAACAGTTCCAAATCGCCAAACACAGTCCATGTTAGGTGACTTTTGAGGGAGTCCGTCTGAAAATGGTAATGGCAAACTGTCACTGGATGCGGAAGGCACAGGACCGTGTATTGTGGCGTGAACTAGGAGAAGCCTACGTCCAGCAGTAGACTGCCACCAGCTGATTTGATTGATTGATCGATTGACACTATGAAATGCGTTTATTTTAAGTTTTAGAAGGAATTGTCAGTGTTATTAAAATCATGCAAAGTAAAAATAGCTACAAATAAAAGACATTAACTGACTTTGAAATTTTCTCACGAAATAAACGGCGTTTTACTGACTGGAATGACATTAGATAAAATTCATAGCAGACTTGAGACACTACCACAAGCAAAAGAAATAAAAAATAAAAAAAAGGCCAATGTCGAGTCGGACTCGTGCACGGAGAGTTCCGTACCAAAAAACGGTATACGTAAATAACGTTGCATGGAAGCCCCCTTTAATCCTCCTTTTTAGGGTTTCGTAGCCAAATGGCAAAAACGGAACCCTTATAGATTCGTCATGTCTGTCTGTCTGTCTGTCCGTCCGTGTGTCACAGCCATTTTTCTCCGAAACTATAAGGCCTGTGCCATTGAAACTTGGTAACTAGATGTATTCTGTGAACCGCATTAAGATTCTTATATAAAACTAGAAAAAAAGTAGTAAATTTTGGGGGTCCCCATACTCAGAACTGAAACTCAAAATTTTTTTTTTCATCAAACCCATACGTGTGGGATATCTATAGATAGGTCTTTAAAAATGCTATTGAGGTTCCTGACATCATTTTTTTCTAAAATGAATAGTTTGCGCAAGAGACACTTCCAAAGTGGAAAAATGTGTGTCCCCCCCCTCTAACTTCTAAACTAAGAGAATGATAAATCTAAAAAAATTATATGATGTACATTGCCATAAAAACTACCAACGAAAATTGGTTCGAACGAGATAGAGCTGGTAGTTTTTTTTTAATACGTCATAAACCGCAATTTTCGGTTAGAAAAATCACTACCACTGCGAACGTGTTAAAACATCAATCAAAGTTACAACGAACTGTAGGAACTTTTATAATATGTTACTTGCTGCTACGAAACCCTTCATGGGCGAGTCCAACTCGCACTTGGTCGGTTTATTCTGATTCTAGTATTTTTTGTTATAGCGGCAACAGAAACATATAATCTGTGAAAACTTTAACTCTCTAGCTAGTTCATGAGATACAGCATCGTGACGGACTGACAGACAGACGGACGGGCAGTAAAGACTCATGAATAGGTTTCCAATTGTACCCTTTGTTGCGGAACTCGAACTAACCATCGATACCGCATTATGTAAACAGTAACAATTCACAAAAATTAACATAGATATCGTTAGCCTTGAACCGAACTAGTTCACGCTACTCAATTACCTACTCCATGTGTTAATAAGGTCACAAGCTGAAATGACGTAACTATTGGTATAGCACATGTTGTTCTCGTTATAAAATACTTTGTTCCCAATGTCAGAAAAAAAATTGCTTTATGCTATTATAGCTTGTGAAATTCGTACCCTCCCATGGTTAGGTGAGGCCGCAGTGGTAGGTTTGTTGGGAGTTCTGGGGTATCCTTCCGAGGGCTTACCCGTGGCTCCCAACCGTAGGCTGTTATGTAGGATACGTGTGGTTTTTAGTCGGTAGGAGACCGGCATAACATCCATGAGGATTTTCCCTCACGATATGAAAAGAAAAAACAGCGCTGATTTTCAGAGGTAGGTATATAGTTGATTTTAAGTAATTGTGATAACAATGTGTATATCGTTTTTTTTGTTGCTGATAATGATAACACAGATGACATGACACGCTGAATCATAACTCAAATGATAATAGCAAAGTGATTTTTGATTGACTTGCAATTTTTTATTTTATTAGCTGGTGCAGACTGCATACGTAGGCTACAGACCATTAATTCGTTTCAAATAATGGACAAGAAAACAATCTGATTTGTTGACAAAATTATGCTGCTACGTCGCTTTAAGCGTGATATCTAAAAGAAAAGAAATGTTCATGCCGGACGCCTAGCGACTACAAACCACACGTATCCTACCTCACAGCCACTGTATATCACAGCCTACGGTTGTGAGCCCCGGGTAAGCCTGTTATAACCAAAGACTTCTATATAAACTGAGGTAGACGCGCCGTACTCTAACAAACGAGATTTCAAAAGCAATCCTCAAATACACATATTAATAAGACTACACTAACTTATAAATATTTTTTACGTAATTGTTACCACGCACAATAGCAATATACGAATAGAAAAAGAGTAAAAGAGAAGGCGTATGGACTCCGATTGCAATTTGAGCACCTACTTTCGAAGTTTTGACTCACAACAGTGCGAGCAACGCCGCTAATTAGCTCAGTTTATAGGTTTCAAAAATCGGTGCGTAGGGCATGTCTACCTCAGTTCATATAGAAGTCTTTGGTTATAACCCCTAACATTCAAACTTTGAATTTTTGTAATTTGAATTGGAAAATGTACTGTTAGGATCATTGAGCAAATATAAGGTTGGGATTATGGAGCATAGGATGCTTTAGGTATGTGAATATTTTTATTTAATACCTATTGACCTAATCATTAATTTCAAACACAATTTAAGTTATGAAATAAATAAATCAAATCACTCAAAAATTTACCCTTTGGCACGATTGACCTAAGCCCTCGGTTCCGAACCTGGGGGTAATTACCCCCGCGGGGGTAAAACAGCTATTGTATGGGGGTAACAGAGGACAGAGGTGATGCCCAACATAGATGAGTAAAAATATGATTGTAAGTATAAAATAAATACCTAGGTAGGTAAGCGGCATCGCGATCTCTCGTGTTGGTAGAATCTCAGTAAAGTGTGGAGCGAGAAGGTGCATATTTTGGCGAAAAACAGCTTTGGAATACCCCATCATTGCTAACAGAACTCTGAACATGGGTCACTTAAAGTGGTAGCAAACGGCTACCACTTTAAGATGAGAGAGTGGCTTCTCAACTCTGGTAACATTGAAAACAAATCCAGAAACCATCTGAACTAGGGAATGCAATCCCGACACGAGATCGCAAATTCAATATCCCGCAGGATTAGAAATATCAATACTGCTAGATCCCTGACTGAACCTTCGGAATCTCATCTAGTTTAAAAAGAAATTGGTGACTGAACACGATGAAAACTGCTTGTTCGTAATAGTCACAGCGCTGCACAGCCCCTCGTTGGGCACTTCACACGCGTGGGGCTAGATCTGGCGGATAACCAGTTTGGTTTCCGTCATGGGTGCTTCGTCGTGGACGCGATCATACGCATCGAGACCAGACTGAGGAAGCAATATCGCAGAGCGAGGTGGTGATGCCGGTGTCTCTTGACATCGCCTTCAACACTTTGGCCTGGAGCTGCGTTAGGGAGGCCTTTCTCCCAGGCTCCTAGGCCTACCTCCGTCGAATTGTCGGGGCTTATCTTTCCAAGAGGACCATAACTTACCTGAGCTGGCTGGGATAGATTCGGCGAGATTCAGCGGTGTTCCGCAGGGATGGGTCCTAGGACCGCTTCTGTGGAACATCGGGTACGATTGGGCGCAGCGCGGCCCGTTGCGTAGAGACAGACACACAGTTATTTAAACTTATAACACCCCTCGTTTTTCGTCGGGGGTTAAAAATAAAAGACGTGTTAATTTTGAAATTAAAAAGCACCCCACCATCCTCAGCCCCCGATCATGGAGGCCGATAGTCTTGGGCGAAGAAAAGTCTGTAGCGTCCTGTCCGCAGACTGCGGAACTCGGGTGGTAGAGTTCTCTCCCGCAGAAAGACGCAGCGGTGTCCCACTTACTCCCACTGGTGATCATGGGACCATGGTCTCTACCTCGCTGCGTTCCTCGCAGTGCTGGCACTCAGCCGTGGTTTCCCTGTGTCCCCCTGAGATCGTGCGATATACTTATCACCTTGACGGCCATAGCCTTCTGTAGGCTAAGTAGTACAGCCGCATTGCGGGCCGTCAAGGTCTCCGCTCTTTCGGGGGCCCCATAGGATTAAAAGTAAAGCACTCCGCACTATCCCAAGGCAGTCTCCTGCAGGGTGCGCTGGGTCCTCTTATGTTGGACAACAACCGCGAGAGTGCTGCTGTTGCCCCTCAGTTTTGGGACCAAACTTCGGAAGTTCTGAAGTCTCATCGGCCATTGAGTACGAGCCCCAGATACTTCATCAAGGGCTCAGTAACGATGCTGACGCTCCCTACTTTTATGCTGGATCCAGCAGGTGGCCTATTCCAAGGTTCGTGAAAGCACAGAGCTTCGGATTGGTAAAGGGCGACCTCAAGACCCAGCGGCCGTATTTGACCCACAACTTGAGCAACGCCTTCCGTGGCCTTTAGGGCTGCGTCTCGGTGTATTGCTCATCGCGCCGTAATGAGGGTATCATAGGCGTAACACGTTACGTCGACACTTCTAAGCAATGTGCCGCGCAGCACCCAATCGTACCCGATGTTCTACAGAAGTGGTCCTAGAACCGATCCCTGCGGAACACCGCTGAATCTCGCCAAATCGACCCTAGCCAGCTCAGGTAAGTTATGGCCCTTTCGGAAAGATAAGCCCCGACAATTCGACGGAGGTAGGGAGGCACGCCGTGATAAATAAGGTCTTCCCTAACGCAGCTCCAGGCCAAAGTGTTGAAGATATGGCGATGTCAAGAGACACCGGCATCACCACCTCGCTCTGCGATATTGTTTCCTCCGTCAGATCTCGAATGCGTATGATCGTGTCCACGACGAAGCACCCCAGACGGAAACCAAACGGAAATTAAGATATTTTTCATTACCTGAATTGCTTTCTTGAATTTTTTTTTAATTGGGGGTAAAATTTGTTTCTCTAACATGCCATAGGGGTAACAGCTCTGAAAAGGTTAGGAACCAATGACCTAAGCCCTAAGCGTTCGGCTTGTGAAGTTGTTTGTAACGCATCGATCTCTCTTCCACTTCATCGGCCGATTACGTTTATGTTTTCTTATGACTTTATCACGTAAAGTCCGTATTTATTTTGATATTCATGAATTTAAAGTAACTGCAAGCGAGCGTACTTATACCGGCCATTGAACTGGTCTTTATACATTCAGTTCTAGTTTTAATTATTTAATCCACACATCACATGTGGCGTCACGCTAATGACTTAATAGCGGCAGTTTTGTACTAACGTAACGTGTTTTATTAGATACTAGCGGACGTCACGCGGTTTCACCCGCGTAGCTTCCGTTCCCGTGGGAATACGGGAATAAAATATAGCCTATGTTACTTAGGGTGAACGTAGCTTTCCAATGGTGAATGAACTTTTTAAATCGGCTCAGTAATTTTGAGTTTATTCATTACAAAAACACAAAATATTAAATTAAGAAATAAATGTATAATATAGATAGTTTTTTTAAAACTTTCATTTATTTTTAATTTTTTTTATCAAATTATTGCATTGTCATCGGTCCTTGACAATTGTGCAAAGTTTTAATTAAATCTGATCTGTGGATCTGATCATTCAAAGTAGGGCAAAATCGAGCCCAAAAGAGTCGGTTACAAACAAGCAAGCAAGCAAGCAAACATACAGATGAAACTAATAAAAGCGTTATACAAAAGCGAACTCGACTGCCTCGGTGGCGCGCACAGTAGTATTGGTACTGCTCGTTCGCTCTAACTTTGCCGCTCGGCTCCATACTAAAGTCGATTTTTTAATTAGACTAAGTAAATTGACAGCAACTAATGTCACTTCTTCATACAATGTTGCGTATTTTCTATGACGAAGTGAGATTAGCCACTGTCAATTTACTTCGTATAATTAACAATTCGGGTATACGTCTCTACGCCAGCGGGCCGCTGGCGTAGAGACGGCAAAGTTAGAGCGAACGGGTAGTAAATGTAGGCTGCTGTTCACAGAAGCAGGCCCATGACGGCAGCGTGACGTGAGAAACTCACGCACGCCTAGGGTTACCATTTCTGAAGAAATGTATGCCTGGTTTACATAGTAAAAACGCCTGATTTTCACGAAAAATGCCTGATTTTCTTGAAAAATGCCGCATAATAAAAGAAATATTTTTTAACAATAGGTAAGTAAAACACATTGCTTGAATGATTTTTTAATTTGAAATCATCAATTTTCATACACAAGTGGGTAATAAGAAAATCAGGCAAATATTAGATATATATTTTTTTAATAAATGATTTGTTTTTTAATTAATGAAAAACGAATTCCACTGTACATATTCTTTCTTCTAATGATAATTATCTTATGACGCCATTTTTAACCAGTCTTTTTGAGGTTAAATATAGGTATGCAACTCTTTACAATTAAGGGCCGACTGCCAGAGCGCATTAGGTATTTTTACCACCTCACCTCACCGCGGGCGATACCCCCGTAGCATGCGATCGACATGAACTCATTTGACCCCAAGCACTTGTTTGGACGTTGCCAGTTGGTGCAATTGGACGTTGACAGTTGGTGCAGCGTGTATTTCATGCCGCACTTTTTGTACCACCAAATAAATTACAACAGAAGTATAAGTTTATCAAACCTTTATAAGACATTTTATTAAGTAAGTGCCTGTTAGCAGGTATATTCAAAATGGGGTTGTAAGAAACCTTTCCTTATTTTTAACCGACTTCAAAAAAGGAGGAGGTTCTACATTCGTCTGTATGTTTTTATGTATGTTCACTGATATTTCCGTCAATTATAGACGGATTTAATTCTTTTTTCTTTTCTTCAATAGGGTTTACTTCTGAGGTAGTCCCATTTTTACCAGGTCAGGATCTGATGATGGGATCCAGGAGAAATCGAGGGCAACCACCGAAAATTGTAGGGACAACTAGTGCGTTTGGTAACTTTTTAATGAAGTGCTTTACAGTGGGCGCACACTAGGCGACAGTCGCGGCGACTTGTCGCGCAGTATGCGCCTGCAACGGGCGACTTGACGCCGTGACAGACGTTGTGCAAGGAACACGTTGTCCAAAGCTGTCGCTGGGCGACTGTCGCCGTGTCGCCGCGACAATAGCGGGACAGACGCGAAGACTCCCCTTGCTTGTCTCGGAGTCGCGGCGAAATGTCGCCTAGTGTGCGGAGCTTAGAACAAAATGTATGTAATTTGGCGCCCACAGCTTGTCGCCGTGACAAGACGCCTAGTGTGCGCCCACTGTTAATGTACTACAATTTAATGAAGATCAGGAGTCGATCTGATGATGGAACCGAAAGACAGTCGAGGGAATTCCTTAACGATTTACAGCACGTACCTTGTGTTTGGGCTTGATTGATTTGTATTGATAAGAACTTTACACCTAGATAGATATACTTTTCGGTCCACCCGTCACTTAAAATGATGATCAAAAAATTTTTAGTAAAAAATAGAACTGACTTCAAAAAAATCTTGAAAAATAAAATTTACTTAGCACAAAGTAATAATATGTATTTTGATTTATCAAATTGTATTCAATATGATATTGAAGTTGGTGCCATTAATAATACCTACCTCAACCTATGGGTTTACTTGGCGCCGACTTCAATATGATATTGAATAAAATATGAAAAATCAAAATACATTTATCTTTGTGCCAAGTAAATTTAATTTTTCAGGATTTGTTTGAAGTCGGTTCTATTTTTTACTAATTTTTTTTATCATCATTTTAATAGTGAGACGAGCCGAGAAAAGATAATAAGAAAAAAATCCGTCAATAATTTATGAAATCAATTCGAGCAGTCTTCGAAGAGGTAAGCATAGGTATAACATAAGTAGCAAAAAAATAATAGAATGCATCTTGTGAGTAAAATAATGCGTTTATTTATTTCACATTATAATATGAATAAGACAAGTACCATGCACGCCGCATGTCAGCTTAGACCCAATTAACCGAAAAGTACTGGGTCCGCAATCAAAAAGATTATTATGACGCGCCTATTCTTGTATTTCTCGCAAAAAAAAGTTAATGTCAACAATTCTTCGTCCAGAAACCAACTGTTCATGATTATTCATTATTGTCTCCTCAACTTGAAATTCTAATGAATCATCAGGGTCACTGAAACAAAACATGATATATATTTTTATGAGTTGGCAGGTAACGTGGGAAATCAGGGGAGAAGTCAAAGAAATCCAGACACAGGGCCAGTACTGTTCTCACCTTTGGGAAGACTCCGCGAGGTACTTGTTAGACGCGCTTGACGCTATGCAGAGACGTGCTATCCGAATAATTGGTTGTCCTGAGGTGACGGGAGGCCTCGAACCTTTGTCGCAGCGAAGAACCATAGCGTCCTTGGCTGCCTTCTATCGAATGTATCACGGCGAATGTTCTGAAGAACTCTTCAACCTGATCCCACCATCTCCTTTCCGATCCCGAACAATGCGTGCCGGGCAGAGATGCCACTCATACACAGTGGAGAGAATCTTCGCCAGAACCAAGCGTTTCAAAAGATCGTTCCTCTGTCGAACTATAAAAACATGGAACGACCTGCCCGCACACGTCTTTTCTTCATCTTACAATCCCGGGTTCTTCAAGAGGAGCGTGAAGAGGCACATCACAGGGCCGCCAACTTGAGTACCACTGTAAGAAGTGGCCCCCAATCGCTAGATGCGCCACTGCTTTCTTACCATCAGGCTGGTGGCGACGTCAATTTGGCGAGCTGAATATAAAAAAAAAAAAAAAAAGGTCCTAGACCTCTTCCAAGGCCCTTTGAATTCACGAGGAAGACTACCTGAAAAAGAATGGTCCCATATCCCAATATATTTTCTGACTCCTGACTTAGGGATTTACTGTTGGCGGGAGCTCAGTCTCGAGTCGAATCAAATATTTGTGTTATTTGCAACAGTTTTTTTCGGACTTTAGGTGATATATCTTCGCGCGGTTTCGGTTGGATATGTTTGCTATTATTAATGCATACGCGGACCACTGGATGTCAGACGCTAGGCAATTGAAACCGGACGGGTTTCAAAATCACGATTGAAATTTTTATACTTTTTAATTTCAATCGCTTCCCTAACCAGTCTTGGTATTTATTTATTTATTTAATATTCAGTTCACGTAGTGGCGTTCTGTCGACAGCATCTTGGGGTTATGTAACTCAATCCAGTGGTCCGTACCAGACTCCAACAGGTGTTCAGCTGTTGCGGATTTCTGTGGTTCGTTGTTTTTGACTGCCCTGATGTGTTCTTTTATTCGGCACGTAACAGTTCGTTTGGTTTGTCCTATAAACAAACTACTGCAGCTGCAGTAAATTTTGTACACTCCCGTATATGGTTAGGGAAGCGATTGAAATTAAGAAGTATAAAAATTTCGATCGTGAGGACGGGTTTCAATTACCGAGCGTCAGGCATCCAGTGGTTCGCGTATGCATAAATAATAGCAAACATATCCAACCGAAACCGCGCGAAGATACGGTAAGCGTTGTATGTCGCGACCGAGGCTCAGTGCGAATCCACAGTGAAAGTGAGAGCGAATCCAATAATTGTGGTGTTGCACGACACAAACGAGTGCGAAGGAGGGTAGATCGATATATGTGCTCCTTAGACTTTCACTTTTAACCGCCAGTACTTCAGTTCCACCGTGATCTTGCTTGCTTGCAACAGCGTCAAAATATCGGAAAAACCAATAATACATGGTAAATATCCCGATAACTCTAATAATAGTATTTATCATATTGTAAACTGACCTGGCTAGATGAGGAATGAATGTCATAGTTTCAGAAGCTTTAGGCGCACTTAATTCATTCTGTAGTTGACTTGATTTTCTAAAACAAAAATTCTCATAAATTTAATAACTAATGGGAAACTAAGAAAAAACTAATTTGAAATGTGTGGTATATTACTGGCGCTCTATATTACTGCTTAGCCCCTAGGATATGTAGCGGGATAATAATTACCTATGTAGCCTATTTGAAGACCCTACCCCTAGTTAATATTTGTGCAAAATTTGAATCAAAAATATTGAGTACTTTTCGAGATCCTTCCGGACAAAGCAAAATTAACAGACAAACAGACGACAAACAGACAAAAAAATTCTAACTACATTTTCGGCTTCGGTATCCTGTGTAGAATCCCCCACGAGTATTTTTTTTATTATGTTTAATGTACAGTTTTGACTTTTGATCTTTTTATTATATGTATATAGACTAGGAACTTAGGTTGCCTAGAAAGTTTTCAAAATTCTTAGTCTCCCGCAGGTGGCCCCTTCAGAGGTTCGTGGAAGCACAAGGGATATAAACCCTTGTTTGCAGAAATAAAGGATTGAATTGAGTACTAAACCAGAAAAATAATAAATATTTATGGGGGTCTTCCATTCAACAAACGTGATTTTTTTTTGCCTTTTTTATTAATAACGGCAACAAGTACACACTTGAAATGAACGCCGCAGACGTGTCTTCGCCCAAGACTATCGGTCTCCATGACCAGGGGCCTGAGGACGGTGATGGGGCTGCTCACCGTCCTTACAGAAGCAGGCCCATGACAGCAGCGTGACGTGAGGGATTTATGCATACCCCCCTTAGAAGCGGGATCACATCCGAAACCCCCAAAGACGCGGGATTGCACCCGAACCTTCCCCTAGGCCTAGGTCAATTCGGTGAATCAGCTTATTGATAGAAATACTGGCATTCAAAATTCAATATTTGTTGTTATGGCGGCAACAGAAACACATTATCTGTGAAAATTTTAGATCTCTAGCTATGTCCATTCATGAGCTACAGCCTCGTGAAGGAAAGACAGAAAGATAGACAGACGGACAGACAAACAGACAGACTAACCGACAGACAGACTGACCGATAGACAGACAGACGGACAGCGAAGTCTCATGAATAGGGTCCCGTTTTTTTACCTTTGGGTACCTACGGAACCCTAAAAATTATCCACTTTTTCATACATTCATATTTACTAAGAAAGTAACGATTATTACACTCAAAATTAAAGTATGAAAGCACCTACGAGTACTAGGTACTTACGATTCACATGTATCTTTTTTTGCAAATGAACCACCGTTCAATCTCGGAATCGATGAGCTGAAAAAAAAAAGACTTTGAGGGTACACTACAACGAAACGGCTAGACTACAACGAAAAATAAATAAACTACACGTTTATCCTTTTATGTCGGTAGTGGGTAGGTACTACTGTTATAATTTATACAGTGTAGCAATAAAAACGTGAACCTACTATTATACTCTAAGCGTCAAACATTATATTATTTACTACCCGTTCGCGCTAAGGTTGCCGCTGGCGGACAGGATGGTGTACAGGCGTAGTATGGGAGGCGAAAGGCAAACTTAGAGCGAACGGGCAATACGTTGATTGTTCAGGCATAGTAAAAAGAGAATATTTTATACCTAGTAGTTACTGTGGTTTAGGTAAATACTATTCCTCTTCTTATCGTAAGGTCCCAAGCAACTTTGGGGCACCGAGTTCATTTCTCATAGTCATTCATTACCAAAAATAGCCGTGATCTAACTTACTGGGCCTTTGCTAAATGACACCTACCTGTACCTACGTAGAAGAGGACTGGAATGGGAGATCACTAAGCCTATATGAGTACGTTTAGCTACTGTACTGCCTCTTCATCAGGTAGCAAAATAATGGTAGCTGTTGGCTTCAGTCGCTTCGCTCAGCATCAACCTTATAATTTCATCATGCCCGTCAGTGAATTATTTGGTTGTGTATTTTTATAAATATAATAAAGATAAAACAATACTTGTAGGAACTTACCATACTTGCCGTCGTAGTAGCCGCAATTGACATCTAGGCATTTTATTTCTCTTGGCTTTTTTTTACCCATATTCACTGAGTACCTAGTCACTAATCACTATATTACACGATATTTATTTATTTATACACAATAACGTACTTATCCAAATATTTACAAATAAAAACAAAATAATATTTACAGATTTCTGCAACTACTTCTAATTAAAACGATCGATTCGCGCGAACGAACGTAGCGGGTCACGCACGGACGACAGAGCGACACAGGTCCTACCCAGAACAGCCCTGTCAGGCGTATGAAGTGATTGAAGTGTACGCTAAATGCCTAATTGTTCTAGATTCTACACATTTTATCATTGTTTTAAAATCTAAGGTGTTTAAAAAATAAATAATAGCATGAATATTGTTCATAAGATCAATATCTTTAATATAGACATGTGTTTGTATAAAATAAACAAGTATATTTTGAGCAATAACAACATTCATCTTTAAAATTTTTGCACATTTCCAGTTTTTCGAGAACGATTTTTATCATATAAAGTTTTATTAATCGTGTTGTAAAAATTAAAGGAAGCAAGAGCATCTATTAAACTATAATAATACATTTTTATCAGATCAAATCAAAGAATATTTCCTAGTATAAAGATCGCTTCAAAATGGGTCGATTTTGGTCGATTTCGGAAATACTAGCCTTAATCATTTCGCCTGACATAGAACAATGCCGGCCGGGCGCCTGATCAAGTGCTAAAATGCCTGGCAAATCAGGCGAAAGCCTGGCATATGGTAACCCTGCACGCCCCCCCCCTTAGAAGCGGGATCACACCCGAAAGACGCGGGTTAACACCCGAACCACCCCCTGGGCGAGGCCGCAGGGACGGCCATAGGTCTGTTGGGAGTCCTGGGACCCTATGATGCCCTAATTTATTTATATTTTGACCAAAACTATGTGTTACGAAGATTTAAAACAGGAGCAAAAAAAACAAATTGAAAACCTAATGAACAGTTCATTTCAAAAGATAATACATAAAAACTGCATCCATATCTATACAAATAAAAAGAATTGGAGTGTCTGTTTGTAATATTAAAATAACCGCTTTCTTCTACATGCATATGAATGTATGTATGTATGTATGTACACATACCAAAATACATATTTTTAAATTTTTTGTCTGTCTGTCTGTTTGTTCTGGAACGGCTGGACCGATTTGGACGGGACTTTCACTGGCAGATAGCTTATGTAATAAGGAGTAACTTAGGCTACTTCTATTTTAGAAAAAATCTTTTATTTTAGAAAAAAAATCCAAATCCAAAAATAACTAAACTAATTTCTTTTTTACATTCCACGCGGACGAGGTCGCGGGCACAGCTAGTTTAATCATATAACCATAAAATCTATTAATTGCGTGTTTGATGACAATCATTACACACGATCACATACAATATAATTATTACAATCTGCATTTCAAATTACAATTGTAATAATTAATTACTATTCAATATCGTCAATAGAAACCGTTTAATGACCTGAGAAAGTATTTTGAACATGGCGTCTGCAATTTCCCGCGCTTTTTTTGCCGCGTTATGGGAAAGAGTTTTTTTTAATACATTGTTTATGGTCTGGTCATGGATGATTGACATGTTGATTGCAATACCGAGAAAGTTGTAAGTAATGTAACTGATTGACGACATGCGACTGTGTTGTTCGTTTTGGTGCAAAACTTACAGGTTTCTAAATTAATTAGGCACGGATCTAAAAAATACGGACTTTTCATGAAAAGTCACATCTATTAGGTAAAGGGGGCACATTGAAAGAATTGGAAGTAAGTATTTGATATATTATTGTAGTAAAGTGACCGAATTCTTATTATTGACAGCAAAATCCTTTCGACGGATTGTCTACTAAGCTAAGCAAAGAAATAACAACCCAAAAACAAAGACACAGTTTTTGAAGTGAAACTTCTTTATCGGCGTTGGAAAAAAATTTGCGTCACGTCACGTCACGATTTTTGGTTACGCGCCATCTTTGTTCTGTTCCCCACCACGGTGGATTCGAATTAAGAGTACTTTATCCAGGGATAGCATGTCATTTAAGGGTTTTTGGACTTTTGGACTTTTGGGCTTTTGGACTTTTGGACTTTTGGATGGGACATTGGTACTTTGGGTCTTTGGGACTTTGGAACTTTGAGACTTTGGGACTTGTGAACTTTTGAACTTTTGGACTTTTGGACTTTGGATGGGACCTTGGTACTTTGGGTCTTTGGGTCTTTGGGACTTTGGAACTTTGGGACTTTGGGACTTTGGGACTTTTGGACTTTTGGATGGGACCTTGGTACTTTGGGTCTTTGGGACTTTGGGACCTTGGGCCTTTGGGACTTCGGTTTTGGACTTTTGGCCTTTGGGACTTTTGGACTTTTAGATGGGACCTTGGTACTTTGGGACTTTGGGACTTTGGGACTTTGGGACTTTGGGACTTTGGGACTTTTGGACTTTTGGCCTTTGGGACTTTTGGACTTTTAGATGGGACCTTGGTACTTTGGGTCTTTGGGACTTTGGGACTTTGGAACTTTGGGACTTTGGGACTTTGGGACTTTTGGACTTTTGGCCTTTGGGACTTTGGGACTTTGGGACTTTTGGACTTTTGGCCTTTTGGACTTTTGGACTTTGGACTTTGGACTTTGGACTTTGGACTTTGGACTTTTGGACTTTTGGACTTTTGTACTTTTGTACTTTTTGACTTAATCTAAGGTGAGGTGAAAATTAAGTTTATGAAGAAGTTTCACTTCTTACATGTGTACACTAAGTACACGCAATTTTTTTTTTTAATTAAAACTTCTTTAGGCGCGAATAGGGAGTAACGTATTTTTTTTTCTGACGGAAGTAACGCTTACTATTTAAATTTTGAATAGCGGAAACGTTTCAAAACTCGAATGAATGATATTAATATAACATTCGATGCCGTCAATGGCAAAGAAGTTTTACTTCAATCGCGCGTAAAGGTTACACGCACACACATTTTTTTTCTTGTTGTTACCATTAAAACGAGTAGCGCCTCTGGTGTTGCAGACGTTCATGGGCTACGGTGACCACCAGTGCCACCAGTCCATCTTGCGGGCCGTATGCTTGTCTGCCAGCTTAGCAGTACGTACTTATAAAAAAGCTATCTGTTGTCTTTCAATAAAATTACGAAAGCGCACAGTTTCGGTCAAGACGTGTAGTACTTGCCTACTTACTTGAAAATGGTCTCTTAGATGTTTTATTTACTAACTAGCTGTGCCGCCACCCTCGACTTCGCCCTTGACATACCTACTTACTTAGAACTCCCCCTTGAGCCCACACTCCGCAACTGTGCCCGTAATTTATTAGGTTTCAAAGAATATTTTTATTGACATTTTTAAATATTGCTCTGTTCCCTTGGATTGTAGCGTAATGATATGAACTGTGACCTGTAACCTCTCTCTTTTCTCAATGAACAGTCTATTCTATCCAATGCGGGATGCGGGGTCCTGCGAACATCTTCGGGACCCCAATGGGTCGGGTCCTCCTCGTGGTGCATCCTGGGCAACGGAGTAGCGACCACTCCCCTTCCTCTGTGGGGGAGTGGTGCTACTCTGGCAAATTCCGGCCGAGGCGGGAGCAGCCCACCTGTGGGGTGCTCGGTGGTGTGTGTTGCTGCCGGCCGTGAGTAGCAACACGGTCGGCAGCAGCAGTGCTGGGCCGCTATTGCCTCGTCAGTTGACGAGGTGATGGCGGCAAAGAGGGAGGCGCGGGGGAGCGGGAGTAATGGAAAATACTCCCGCTTCGCCGTGCAGTTCGGGGGCGGCGCAGTAAGGAGTTCACTGCGCGCCCCCGATTGTATCGTGTTGCTGCTGTCGCTCCACCACATTTGCTGGCGAGGCGATAGTGGCGAAGTATGAGAGGCACTGCATGGAAGGGCGGGAGTTTGGGTAAATGCTCCCGCCCTGTCATGCAGTTTGGGGGCGCCTGCGCTAGGAGCTAGCGCACGTCCCCCGATTGTTTCATGACCGAGGGCGTAAGGTTGGGGGACCCCGCCCTCCAACGGTCACATGGCGGTGGGCACCTTCCCCGTGTTCCGGGGGTGCCCATTAGCGCACGCCTGCGCCAGCCGCTCTCTGACTCCTCTATGACAGAGGGGCGCTCGAGAGCGGTGCAGGCGTGGTTTTTTCAGCTCCTTAGAGAGCTTTGGGGAGCCGCCCATCTGGCTCCCCCGAGGAGAGCTCCGAATTAACGGGGCGCCCCTAGCCGGGTCGACGTGAATAATCTTTTGATATCCCTCGGCCCGGCTAAAGGGTGAGGAGGAACACCGCGGGGTTTAGTGGGTAGGACGGTCCATTCCGGACCGGGCCGGGAGTCCCACACACCATCCCAGCTGCCCCTGAAGCTGGGATGAAGGCGCGTAAATGCGTTCCCCGCGTCAAAAAAAAAAAAAAAATTCTATCCAATGCAATGAGAATTTTCAACTCGTTTTCGTAGTCTCAGAATATTAAACAAAAACAACAGATTGTTCACCTTTACGGTAAAAATCGATCCTTAATTTATTAAAATAGAGAATTTTTATTTGGAGTACAAAGTATTGAAATGATACTTTGTACTCCAAATTAAAATTCTCAATTTTAATAAATTAAGGATCGAAAAAATTAGGACCTTAAAAAAAATAGTCCTAATTTTTACGATCCATTAGCGACCGAAACTGTCTCTTGTCATAATTAGGGAATGCAATCTCGAGATCTCGAACTCGCTAGATCTCGACCTTTATTTACGAGATTGATCTCGGCCGAAAAATAGGCGAGATCTCGCGAGGTTAACGAGATTGTACTCGAGCATGGAAATATTGCGCGTGAACGCGAACTGCTAGATGCAGAATATGCGGGCATTATTGAGAAAGATATACATGATGCAAGAATTTGGAAAAGATATATCAGTTCTAACTTGATTGTAAAACTCTATGGTCGAGCCTAGCAGAAATGATTTCTACTCGATAATAGTCAAGATGTGTGTCAGCAAAACTTTGATCGACTTAGGCCTGGAAGATGATACGAACTACTCTTTGAGTGCGGAAGAACATGCGGTTTTAGTGAACTTAGACAAGGCATATCAGCCAGTAAAAAACACTGATGACTGTTTGAGATTGATGGTTCCCACTATCATTGAATCGGAAAGAGCCTTCTCAGCGGCTGGTTATCTGAACAGCCAAATTAGAAGCCATTTAACTGATTCTACTCTGAACATTTTGTGTTTTTTAAGGAGCTACTTCTAAAATAGTTCTAATCATTTAAATGTTTAGACATTTATTTGTTAACTAGCTGTTGCCCGCGACTTCGTACGCGTGAAAATTATGTTATAATGCCAATTTGATTTCTCTCTGCTTAGACCCTAGGATATGTAGCGTGATAATATATAGCCTATTTGAAGACCCTACCCCTAGTTAATATTTGCGCAAAATTTGAATCAAATCTATTGAGTACTTTTCGAGATCCTTCCGGACAAAGCAAAGCAAACAGACAAACAGACAAAACAATTTCTAACTACATTTTCGGCTTCGGTATCTTATGTTGAACACCCAGCGAGTATTTTTTTGTAATATTTCCAATGTACAGTTTTGACTTTTCTATCATTTTATTATATGTATACATTTTATTATATGAATACTATTAATACCTATTATACTTAGTATTTTGTTAATAAGTCTCTAAATTTCTAATAGATCTCGCAGGTATTTGATTTTAAGTTTATTTAATATGTTTATAGATTACAATATCTAAGTAATTATTTTTTTCCTAATTTATTCAAATATTGTTATTTTTTCTAAGAATAAACACACAAAACTGCCAATCTCGCGAGATCTCGTAATTGGCGAGATCTCGCGGTATTGTTATCCGTAATCTCGCGAGATCCCGCCTGAGCCGAATCTCGCGAGATTTGCATTCCCTAGTCATAATGCAACTTAAAGTGGCGTCCACGTTCGTCTGTATTATCTGCGCATGTTTCATCGCTTTCTATTTGGTGTAAAAACATAGTTATATGCACAACGCACCGAGGGGAACGTGCTCACCTTCTATTTTCGGTATCACATTTTCAGTTTCAGTCGGTCCCGTGCTCCGCGCCGGACGCCATACGGCGGCCATTTTACTTGAAAACGAGAAATTCGCTTATTGTGCGTAACTGTGTAACTGGCCAGTTGACGTTCGAATTTTGAAAAAATGACAGTTGATGTTACCCCGACTTCTGTATCCGGTATCAATATAAAAGTGAGTTTAGTTTGACATTCGAATTTTGAATTTCTGCATAGCTCTGGAATTTGAATGATGTCTTGTCACAAGTGACATTCCTACGGTCAAGGACCGTTATTTCAGTCAGTTTCCGCGCAATAAAACTTGGCTTGCGGTAATAATATTATTCTGTTTGTTGTTATAGGCCTTCTTTGAGCAAATACTAAAGTTATTTAATCCTTTGTTCGTAACAAATCGATACATTTATTACTCCATCAAATTCCAGTTCATATTTTATCACGCAACCTAAAATTCGTACAGTCATGAAACCTTTTTACCTTGAAATTTCTTTATCTTCATACCTACCTACAATAAAAGTTTACCTTGTTAGAAACGGTTTTGTCGTATTTACTCTACATAGAACATCTGTGACGATAAAGGGGCCCTCGCGAAGATCTATAAGGCCTTACGAAGTGCACCTGGTGATCCACGAATAAGGTTCTAAGGCAAACAGGACACCTTTAGGGCTACTACTGTCTCTTAAAACCACTGACATTATATTCTACCGACATAACTTATACAGGGGAAAATGCTACTAATATTATAAATGTGAAAGTTTGTGAAGATGTTTGGATGTTTGTTACTCAATCACGCTCTAACGGCTGAACGAATTGGTCTGAAATTTGGTACAGAGATAGTTTATAGTCTGGAATACAAACTTTTCACCCCGGGAAAATGTTCCCACGGGAAGCGGGAACGGGTACGAATTTAACGCATGTGAAGCCGCGAGCATCGTATAGTCAAAGACTTCTATATAAACTGAGTTGAATTCTATATAAACTTCCTCAGTTTATATAGAAGTCTTTGCGTATAGTACCTAAAATATAATTCTAAATTAAATTTCAACAGCAAAGATTTAATCCGCCTTTCAAACTCATCTCACTCCTGATCCTGGTCTTTCCGACGTTCTTCGCGTCTTCCGCCACAGTGCGCTACGTGTTAAATTTACTCTATGATAAAATATGGAGATATTGTAAATTGTTTACTTATTTGTTTGGTATGTTTGTTACAGAGCTCGCAGAATCGTCTGCTCATCAAGAATGGCAAGGTGGTCAACGATGATGGCATGGAGGACATGGATGTCTATATTGAAGACGGAATTATCAAGTAAGCCATTGTTGTTTATAGTTCAAAAACTAGGTAATGTAAGGTCAATGCCCCTGTTATACTTCCGAGGATGAACCTGGGACTCTCAAGTCTCCCGATCGTAAGGGTATTCAATTTATAGAAATCATAATTATGATCGACTTTATAAACTTTCTAATATTCTATTACGAATTCAAATTACTTCAGTACGACATTAGTCTCGACTTGTACAAATCAAATTTTTGCCGTTAGTAATTGTATCAAAACCACGAATTTTCACATACATACATACCACGGATACCACCTAACCTATCGCACTTTGGGCGAAGCCGCAGTAGGCTATGCGAGGCCGTAGTAGCGGCCGTGGATCTGTTGGGAGTCCTGGGACATCCTTCCGAGAGCTTACCCGGGGCTCCCAACCATAGGCTATTCGGTAGGAGTCCGGCATAACATCCATGAGGATTTTCCCTCACGTTAACCAAAAAAAACCTATCGCACTTGCAACACCATAGCACCGTAGATCGTTTTAACCAATCGTAGATTAAAATGAACGACGACAGTTAAAACGCTAGTAGTGTTGAAAAACATAACAAACTGGAACATAAATTGTTTTATGTTTGTATAATGCAACACGAGTTTATTTAACTCAAATGGTTTGCGAGTGAGGATTGATAGTCTATACTTCTATACTAATATTATAAAGAGGAAAGATTTGTTTTTTTTGTTTGTTTGTAACGAATAGGCTCCGGAACTACTGGACCGATTTGAAAAATTCTTTCACTGTTGGGAAGCTACACTCTTTGCGGTGAACATAGGCTATATTTTATTCCCGTATTCCCACGGGAACGGGAACTACGCGGGTGGAACCGCGTGACGTCTGCTAGTTTATAATAAAATGATCAATCTTTCTTAAACGTCTGCTATACGGTTGTAATCCAGCAACGTTCCATGCAACCAGAGCGACCTTACTTTTTTTTTATTTTTTTATTATATTTTACTTGCTACCACCTACTATTCAAGGAGACTGCAGACCCTGGGACATCCTTCCGAGGGCTTTCCCGGGACTCCCAGCTATATACTGTTGTTAGCATTGTGTGGTTTTAGTCAGTAGGAGTCCGGCATGGCATCCATAAAGGATTTCCACACGATAAAAAAAATGACAGTACAAGTAATCCAATTTGCATTATGAACTTCGTCGCCCTTGACCAATCAAAAGTCACCTCTATTGGTACTTGGTACGCTGGATTCCAATCACGTGGCAGTTTTACATGAAAAAAAGTATTTATTTCGATGCCAACAATAGAAAAACAATAGGAGAAAACACAGTCCATTAACGACGTACCTACGCATTGTACACTTGACTTTAAGTAAGTATCAAGCTTCTTAACATCAATGAGAAAAGCCTTAGAACTTTCTACATTAAGAGTCCATATGACGCCAAATAGACTATTACTTTGATCTAGATCTCAGGACTCGTGAGGTCTGCTGAATAAAAATTTGAACACAGACAACTTCAGTTAATGAACTAAAAACGCTCTAGGCTCGAAACACGATTACTGATAAAATCCTCGATAGATTTTTGTGTTGAAAATACCTCGATTTCGTAAAATTTTAAGCTAGATCTCGTATGTTATAAGTAGTTTTTGTAATATAAAATGTTTATAAGAAATACAATAGTAAAATCTTCATTTGCACTAGAGCATTTTTTTTTCATATTGGTTATAGTTTTTTTATAATTAATTTATTTAGTTAAAAAAAGCCCAAAAACCGATCGCATCTCTCTCCTTGCACGCTAAAATGTATATCTTCTATCTTCTTTTAACAATTTGGCGTCTGGTAGGCTCTTAAATAGCCGCGACTAGCCTACGCAGGTAATAAACGAAGTAATTTAAATGAAAACTTGTCTCATAAAATTGGAATTCAATATGATGATGAATGGTGCGATAGGACAGCAATAAAACCATCTGGGCCAAACTGGCCTATTTTCACGTCTTCCCGGCTGTATGAAGCGACAGAACCTGGTGTGCTCACGGCAGGAAATCCAATTACCCTGCCCAGCTCAGGACGCCACTCCTTGGCAAACTATGAACATTTTGACTGCCTCTGTGGCGCAATCGGTAGTGATACCGCCTGCGGCGCTGGAGGTCGTGGGTTCGATTCCCACTGGAGACAAATATTTGTGTGACCCATATGTTTGTCTCAAGAGTATGGGTGCTTCTATGTATAATATGTATGTATTTAAAAAAAAAAGTACCTGTATAAGTATTAATATCCGTGGTCTGACTGCCATAACACAAGCAGGTTATTCCTAGCTTACTTTGGGATCAGATAGCGTTGTGTGAAATGTCCGTGAATATTTTATTTATTCTTTTTTGGTCAGTCCAATTCGCTGCAATGAGGCGCACGAGAACATGTTAAGCCTGCTTCTGTTAGGGTGACAGCTAGCCTGGAGTGTCGTCCCCAAGCTCACGCTTATACGGCACGGAAATCCAGGATCTAGTTGCCCATTCCTCTACCGGTACGGCGCGGGGCGGCACGGTAGAGGAATAGTACTCTCCCGTTCAAGGCCCAAACCGGTCATGCCTGCAGGTGGGTGCATCTGAACCCTAGCTAGCTACTAACCTGTGTGGTCAGCTTGTTAGAGTAAGGATTCTTCCAAAACGATTGTAAGCATTATGCGATATTGCAAAAATTTTGAAATAAATACCGACGTTCAGTAGTGGACTAGGATACCCTCCAGCTAAGCTACATTTTAGATAAACAGTGGGTTCAGGTGCATTGATGTGGTACCTACATATAAAAACCGGAATCTAACCCAATCCTCGTGAACGCAAGTCCTGATACCATAACCTCCAGGCTACTGCCGCGTAAATAAAATTACCATCGGAGAACTGTGTCTATAAGAAATGCAGGAAACCATAACGTTATCAAATTTTTGATAGCATTCGACACGCACAGAAAAATCGTGCGTAGTAGTAAAAGTTCTACGTATAATGCAATCATATTTTTTCACTTTCGATTGGATTGATTATAATAATTTACACGCGAACATGGAGACTTGATCGTGCATCTTGCTTTTTTACTTTAGAAGGGTAATGAACAAATCTAAGCTTAGGAGAGGGTAGGCAGAGATGAATTACATACCCATACTGTGCCAGTCACAAAAATCAGAATCTCTTTTATGATATCTGCGGTGCCAGTAGTTTTGTTGGACCCACTTAATAGGGGTAGGGGGCACCTATACAGGGAAAAACCGGTTATAATTCTTAATCAAATTTCAACAGCAAAGATTTAATCTGCCGTCCAAGCCAAAATATACTTACGGTTCAACATCATGTACCTACCTATTGGATACCAAAATCACTAACTATTGCGCATTAGCCATATTGTGGTTCGAATTGCTCGGGGAAGTACCGTGTAATCTATCGGTTTCGGTACCAATTTCCTACCGGAAATCCCTTGATATGATGCATGAAGTTCCGATTCCGACTCATCATTCTATTGTTAGTACATCACATTCTAAATGTGTCCACCCAATTATAATTAGCTCAAGAAATTTTCATGCAAAGGCAGAGTCATATTCGCTTCTAAGTATAGATTCATGACTGTGGTCTGTTAGTGTTTAACACGTTCCCGTTAGTGTCACTAAGCGCCATGATCAATAGCAGTGACCACTGAAAACTCCGACCATAACATAATCTCTGGCAAAGATGTCAACTGGCAATGAAATCAGTCGTCCAATAATGTTCCCTGATGAAAAAATGGATGTGACTAGTAAACAACTTTGACGAAAGTTATGTACCTGCTCAAATCAACTACCCTACTTGCCGACTAGAGTAGACACTCATAAATGGTAGGTGAGACGGCATTTTGGATACCATTTTGGATTTTTCCAATTCTGAAACCAACATTTGGGTGCCTTAGCAGAATCCTAACCAGAACTTCTTGCACAGCAGTTGCATAAAGCCTTATAACCTCTAGTATCTACAATTCAGACCTGACCACCATGATTCTAAGTTAATAGAGTCATCGTTACACCCGGATTCCCAAAGTAATGATTGACAATCATTACACGCAGTACTGCTTTTGTTACCGGTAATTTATTATATCATTACACGCCTCGCGAACTTAGTAAGTTGAGATGCACGGAATCGTTTTCTAGCTTTAGAGACTGCATACACAAATCTCCAGCATATAGAGACTGCATACACAAATCTCCAGCATATTTTTTTTCTGTACATTTGGAAATCCTTCATGGATGCTATGCCCGTGCGGGGGCAACGCTGACGTGTCTTCGCCCCAGACTATCGGCCTCCATGACACAACAGAAAGAAGATATTATATTCTCACGTCTCATTATAAGTTATCCCTTCTTCACTCACACCTAAAAGTGTTAGCACTTTCTCCAATTCCTCAGATCGAGAAGTTGTGAGCATCCCTTAGCCCAACTTCTCGAAAACTGCCTATGTGTACACTTTTACAAAAATAGGATAATTCTTGGTAAAGGACAGGTCTTATTTACGTGTGAGAATCCATAGTGATTCTATGCCGGATTCCTACCGGCATAAACCCTTATACGGCATGACTTCCAAATAAGCCCCAGGATATAGGCTACTTTACATTCCTGGAACAACTTTCTAAGGGAAACGAGCACGAAAAATCCTCACCTCAGAGGTTCATGAGCATGCAATCCGCTTTTACTGTTTTGGTCACGACTGAGCCACGGTATTTAATGGATAACATTACCGTGACTAACATAGTAGAAAAGAGAAAAAAAAACACTTAAGATAAAAAACACAACATACATACTACACTTCGATATGAAATGGCGCTAAGGATTTTCACTATCAAAAACAATATTATTGTATTGCATTCTTATCTATAATGAAGTCGGACCACCTGATAACCAATTCTGTACGTTGCAGTACATGATAAGGATTTCATATCGTATTTGGCTTTCATTTTCGTGACATTGCCGATAAGTTTTATAAAGGAGTTGCTATAAACGCTAGCTCAGTCACGTTATGAGGCAACCACCTGGCTTGGAAAATAAGTCTGAAAAATGTCTAAGAAAAACATACTTTTTGAGTCAATAATGAAACTTCTACAGACATAAGTCATTCATGCCGCGAATAAGCAATAGATTTTAAAGAATCGATTTTAATATAATGTATTGATGCTACAATCCCATTGGTAAAAATTCCGTTTTCCAAAATAAATAAATAAATGTTGTATAATTGCGAATTTCTTGTAAATGCTGTGGGCGGCTGCGCTAGACCGAAGTAGGTAGGTAGGTTATTTTTTGATTTTAGTCGATTTGGGTCACATTTTACACAAATATAAGGGCTTAGGGTTTAAGCAAATAGGTCTGATACCTTCTCGCTTTAGAACTTAGCCCTTTACATCTGGTTGAACAGAGATCTACTTGGTCTAACCGTATTTGGCTCAATTCCAATTCTGGGACAATTTAATAAAAGAAAGTACATAGCAAGTAATCCGGTTGGCGTTATCGCGTGTGTCGGCTTAAGCCGAAACGGATATATCTATCCTTGTCTTATCCCAGCCGGAAAGCCTTATTGATTTATGCCGTCTGAAGATTCTTTGATATGTGTTTTGTCTGTCTAGCCTTTTCTTATGTAAACTGTGATGTTTTAGTTACCTACTTAATAGGTCTTTTCCTTTTAATTTTTGTCAGAAAAGAAGTTTGTGCAAAATTGTTTTTTTTTTATAAGTACTGCTAGAGTGGCAGAAAAGCATACGGCCCCACCAGATGTACCGGTGGTCACCGCAGCCTATGGACGTATGCAACACCAGAGGCGCCACAATCGCGCTGCCGACTCTGTAAAAAAAAACTTTCTAAGTCCCCTTTTGAAGAACCCCATACTGTAGGCGTTTGGTAAAACCGAAGCAGGGAGATCATTCCACAACCATAACTAACTATAAATATAACTTATGGAATCAGGCAGAAATTACATGGGGAAAATCCGTCGAACTCAGGCAGGAGTTACATGGCGGAAATCCATCGTAGAACTCTTTACCATTCGTTTAGGTTATCCTTCCCACAGGAGAGGCCGTGATGGCAGTCAAAGTCTGTGTCGGGAGCTTTGGGGTCAGCCTTCCGAGGGCGTACCCGGGACTTCCAGCGATAGTCAGATGGAAGTGTGGTTTTAGTCTGTAGAAGTCCGGCATAGCATCCATGAAGATTTCCACACGAAAAAATAGGTTACCCTTGAAAGTTTGTGCCCCAGGACTGACTGATGGAGGGGAAATAGTGGTAGTACCCTTTTCCCTTCTTTATTAACATTATCAATAGAGTTAGTTTTCTTTTGAAATAAATGTGCTGGAATGACTTCTTGCAGATCAGTTCGCGACATAGCAAGATGTTTTTCAGCGTCCACATGGTGACGCGCGTCGATCAAACGAATATTCCTCAAATACTACTTTTTTTTTAAGTAAAACTTCTTTAGGCGCGACTTGGGAGTAACTCAGATTTTTTTTTCTGACGGAAGTAACGCTTACTATGTGAATTTTGTTGAGAACAAAATTCGAATGAATGATATTAATATAAAATTTGATGCCGTCAATGGCAAAGAAGTTTTATAATGTTTTTAAACTCACACGACTTGCACTACACATTATATTAGTTGCGGGTCTTTTTCGCGTAAACAATTTAAACTTCGCTTACCTCTCGACGTTTCGGCTATGTTACAATAGCCGTGGTCACGAGTAGACTGGGGAATGCAGCGGGCGTCATCCTCTTGTACCGTTGATCTTACAGGTACCCTCGGGTAATATCGGCCAATTTGTCCACTGAACGCCGATATTACCCGAGGATTGTTCGTGAAGCGGTTGAAATCAAGAAGCATCACAACAATTTCAACCGTGAGGGGGGATATAAACTTTCGTCCACATGGAACCCTGTAGTGAAGATGTGTAAGTGTTGCGAAAAACCGCCTAACGTTCGTTCGGATATCGTGAGTGTAGTGTGTCGCGACCCTAATGACTGTTATTAATAAACTAATATGTGGGTACCTGTAAGATCAACGGTACAAGAGGATGACGCCCGCTGCATTCCCCAGTCTACTCGTGACCACGGCTATTGTAACATAGCCGAAACGTCGAGAGGTAAGCGAAGTTTAAATTGTTTACGCGAAAAAGACCCGCAACTAATATAAAAAGAAGTTTTACTTCAATCGCGCGTAAAGGTTAGCACACACTTATTTTGTAACGTGGGGCAAAATGGTCATCGACGGTATGCCGATGCCGCACTAAAAACCTAAGGTTCCCTACCTACTGCCTATGGTTGGGCGCCCGGGGTAAGCCCTCGGAATGATATCCTCAGGATTCAAATACTGACTAGCTATGAGTCAGATGTACTCTCTAGTCTAGAGTACATTCTGTTAACGGAATATTAATGAAAACAAAACAATAGACACGCAGAATACCCATTTCTCAACTAATAAATTTTAATCACCCAAGATCTAAAGATTTCTTTGTGCAATCCACAACATTCTCATTTAAAAAACATTCAAAACACAATTAAACCATACTAATCTGTTACTCGTGCGCCTTTTTAGGGTTCCGTACCCAAAGAGGAAGGACGGGACCCTATTAATAAGACTTCGCACTCCGTTTGTATGTCTGTCAATAGCTGTAACTATCTCATGAACCGTGATAGCTGAAGAGCATACATTTTCACAGATGTAATCTATACTAATATTATAAAGAGGAAAGATTTGTTTTTTTTGTTTGTTTGTAACGAATAGGCTCCGGAACTACTGGACCGATTTGAAAAATTCTTTCACTGTTGGGAAGCTACACTCTTTGCGGTGAACATAGGCTATATTTTATTCCCGTATTCCCACGGGAACGGCAACTACGCGGGTGAAACCGCGTGACGTCCGCTAGTGATAAATAAATAAATAAATAGGTATTCACGGACATTTCACACAACGCTATCTGATCCCAAAGTAAGCTAGGAATAACCTGCTTGTGTTATGGGTATCAGACCACGGATATTAATACTTATATATAGGTACTTTTTAAATACATACATATTTAACATAGAAACACCCAGACTCTTGAGATCAACATTTACGGGTCACACAAATATTTGTCTCCGGTGGGAATCGAACCCACGACCTCCAGGCGCCGCAGGCGGTATCACTACCGACTGCGCCACAGAGGCAGTCACAATCAGATGTAGGTATTTCTGTTGCCTCTATAACAACAAATACTACATTAGGCCAAAACCAATGGTTCTTTTTGACGTCTTTTGGTACGGAACCCTCCGTGCCTGATTTCGACTCACATTTAGCCGGTTTTTTAACTACATAATTTTCACTTCCTCCATTCATAAACCGCGGTAATAAACTAGTTGCAAGCAGTACACATCCCACACGGCGCCATCACACTGGTGACCAGCTAACCAGGTCATCAGAACAGTTACGTACCTATACTGTTTACAAGCGACTGTAGAAACAATAGGCATTCTATTATGATACACCTAGGCTCGTAGCCTCGTTCGAGACATCCAATCTAGGCAGGCTGGTGAATCTTGCATTTTAGTTGAAAATGATGACTCGCAGAGGTCTGGCTCGACAGGAAGAGAACAAACTTCAACAGGTTCTACAAGAACTAAAATCCAACAAGGAGCAGGTTGCTCAGCTTGTTGGTAATGAACGCATAACAAGAAAAACAATTAATTGACATTCCCCATACATAGTACATACACCAGGTCTATAGCTAAGGAAGGATTTAGCTCCAGAGGTAGGCAGCGTATTCCAAGTTGCTTCCAAACCATACCTGAACTTGAAACTTGGGTTGTATCGGCTGCCAATAGCATAGCAGCTTTATCTTTATACATATTTTCGTCATCATTGGGAGCTAACTGTCGTCTGACTTCCCGGGGTGCCTTCGCCTTTGGTCAGCAAGTGGTACCATAAGTCGTAAGTAGCACCCTTACACTCATTCTCCACATCTTAGGACTCAAATTCTAGGATTCTTGTGCAGTTTTTACTTATAGTTGGTTTTAGGGTCGGCAGCGCGATTGCTGTCCAAAAACTGCCTCTGTGGCGCAGTCGGTAGTGATACCGCCTGCGGCGCTGGAGGTCGTGGGTTCGATTCCCACCGGAGACAAATATTTGTGTGACCCATAAATGTTTGTCTCAAGAGTCTGGGTGTTTGGGTGTTTCTATTTATAATATGTATGTATTTAAAAAGTATATAAGTATTAATATCCGTGTTCTGATACACATAACACAAGCAGGTTATTCCTAGCTTACTTTGGGATCAGATAGCGTTGTGTGAAATGTCGGAGAATATTTAAAAAAAAAAAGAAAAAGGCCAGTCCAATTGAAGGTTACCGCTTTCTATCAGGTGAACCGTATGTTGCCTAACATCTCAGTGGTATTAAAATACAACTATTGGTTTTTGCCATGATGTGGGCCCATTATACTACGTAACATGTTTTGTCAGTGTAAACGTCTCGCTAATTTACGCGGTAGAAATCACAGCATGCAGTAACTGTCTCCGTCGTTCCTGGCGCGCATATTCATATTCACACAGATTGCACAATAGCCAGTATGCCCACAATGGGGTCAAGCACCTGTGCGCTCCAATTAGTAACGTCTTTATCACACAGTAGGGCTGCCACTGCTACTCGAGAACAATCAAGTGCATTGTGTTACTTTTTTGTTGTTTCTATGGAAAGCGAAATCAAATCTGAATAGTGTGAAAGAGTTTAAAAATATTTGCCTCGCTTTTTAAGTGTTCGTTTTCACCTTGCTCATTTTATCAGTTAATTGTTCATAAAACTTTTGTATGGTATTTATTTTTGACGTATTAGTTCCTTGGGTAAGAAAAAAAGAGGCCATATTTGTAGCAATTTTAGTTGTTTGAGCCAACCATTAGCTATGTTGAGTTTCGTAGAGAAGACATTCTTGAAATAAGAGTCCACTCGCTGCTGATCCCGTCTCTCTTATTACAACACTAAACTTGGTAACGTCACACAAGGTAGTAGAAGGAAAGCATACATTTCACCAGTGGTTTTTGGCGTAGGTATAATTGATGGAGAGTCTTGGTAAAACATTATTTAATTACATTACTGACAACCCTAGCATGGGGCAGTTACCCCACATCGTACAACAACAGATTTGTACGTAGTTACATAATCTCGGATTGTTTTTGTCGTACACTGTCTTGTTTACTACAAGCAATTACAAAAAGTGTTTGCGTTTTGTGATAAATTTATTTTTATACTTATGTTTTCTAACGACCAATACTAATAATTATAAGGCGAAAATCTCTGTTTCTCCGTCTCCCTTATGAAAAAAAAAAGAAAGACACGGATGCCAATTGTGTATTGTTTAATTTTCCAAATAGTGGCATTGGAAATACATGCATCTTATTTCCACTTAAGATGCATGTATTTCTGCTTCCTTAACAATCTTTTTTTCTGTGCTGTTAGCAGTAACTTGCCGATATCCCGTTAATGGAGCATTAGTACGGTAATATGTGGTAATATAATAACAATATATGAAAATTGTTTGATATGATGCCCACAGCTACGTTCTATCACTTCATTGACTGCCTCTGTGGCGCAGTCGGTAGTGATACCGCCTGCGGCGCTGGAGGTCGTGGGTTCGATTCCCACCGGAGACAAATAATTGTGTGACCCATAAATATTTGTTTCAAGGTTCTGGGTGTTTCTATGTATAATATGTATGTATTTAAAAAGTATATAAGTATTAATATCCGTGGTCTGATACCCATAACACAAGCAGGTTATTCCTAGCTTACTTTGGGATCAGATAGCGTTGTGTGAAATGTCCGTGAATATTTATTTATTTATTTATCATTGCACCGCTCGCCACAGACAGGGCACGGTAAAACTATCATTCAGGGTGTTAATCCTGTCATAAACGGTCCGAATCGTTCGAGCACGGTAAGATCAGATATTAAGGGCTTTCTTCCGCGCACGCTTTGATTGTGGAATGATCTCCCTGCCTAGGTTTTCCCAAACGCCTACAATATGGGTTTCTTTAATAGGGGTTCTATTGGGTTCTTGCAGGGTCGGCGTCGGCAGCGCGAGTGTAACGCCTCTGGTGTTGCCAATGGTTACAGTTATCACAATCCATCATGGGGCCGTAAGCTTGTCTGCCGCCTTTATGGAATAAAAAAATACTATATAAAAAATATTAGTAATGTTACAATAATCTTACAATAAAAGATAGCGTAAACACTCCAACTAACAGAACTGTCACTTAATGTCAACGACAGTCACGAATGAGCGTGATGCCTTTGATCTTAGCAGTTCTTCCTGTCATATAAAACGTGCTGTGGTTAAAGGGAACGATGACCTCAGAAGTGCTACACTTTCTCCAAATACTCCAGGTAACTGTGGTCTGACTTGTCAAGCCTGCTTGGGTATATGTATACCAGCTTGCAGCTGTGATAGTCTTGGACCTCGGAGATGTTGCTAGTGCCCAATGTGGAATAATTGAAATTCACTGTGACTAGATTTTTTTGGCGACTTACGTACTGGACTTGGTCTTCGTGAGAAATCAATATAGGTATCTAGGGTGTGGTTGTTTAAAAAGTATTATAAGTAACTCTTTATAATATTTGCAACTCTCCATTGAAAGGCTTATCAAAGGCCAGCTGTTGCGGAGACGAGTGTAACCTACAAAGAGCAATTAATAGTTTCGGGTGGACTTTCTTACTTTTAGTAAATAAACTGTAATTTACATTTTCCTTTTATTTATTTACTGAAACAGGACTCATTTTCGCTCACCTGAAATTTAGATACCATTTCGTTTAGGTAGAAATTTCGAAAAACTCGTTCTGAGTGAGCGGGTGCTAACATTACAAAGGAAGCCTTCCTACATAATTCAAATTTCTAGGTGTAAAGGTATCTGCTGGGCATTGATAGATGGGCAAGCCTTGTCACACTTGCCGCTGCCATCTTCTTATTACCAACCTTGTTTACCAACAACCTACGCATCACGCCCACTAGTGTTACCAAAGTACCAACTTTCCTTTTCACAAGCAATAAGAGAACCCATACACCAACCTACATATCGAAATCCATCGGCCATATAAATTCGATCAACGCATGAACTCATAAAATAAATATCTTCAACATACGCACTTTGTACTGGTATTCTGAGCATGTCTGAACTTTATTGTGGTGTCCATAAATTTGTTTTAGATTGTACTTTCTCTCTCGAGCTTTTTGGGGCCGCATGTCCGTTAATGGGACATCGATTTTGTAGGAAAAATACAACGTACAGATTTTAAAAGTACAACGAACACGTGAACTACTAGAAGGCGGTCGTAAATAAAATTCCGACAGAAATGTATGTCCGATTATCGGGGCCCTTAACCTGAAGTGACCCGTTTTGAGTTGGTCTAGAAATATCTGGATCGGGATTATTTGGCGATCTTGAACTTTAAAGGTATTCTCACCTATCTTTTGACCCATGTATAAAAGTAGGTAAGTATTATGTATTTATGTATAGTTACTTGTATAATGAGTATGTGTTATGTATGGCCATCATCTTCCAATAATCCTATAATCAACATAATGTAACATATCGACGTGTAGAATATGTAGACCTCATAGTTTCTGATCTCAGAACATTACTAGTTATGTCCCCACATCAATAGACTAGACGTAATAGTCAGTTATTACGAGACATTACATAGTTTCTCGGTACAATTTTATCCCACTAAAAGCTTAACGTAATGGGCACACTATCCCCGCAAATAACCCTATCGTGACAGAGGTTTGCGTGGTACTTGGTATTCAAAAGTTATAGGATATTACGTATATTAGAGAAAACTCAGTAAAACACGCACAGCAGTTGCCCTAGAGATCATCATCTAGCGTTATTCTCGGTTGCTTCAGGAACTTTCGTTTGTAGTTCGAGTTTCAGTTTCCTACTTTTACTGTTCTAGTCATCCTAGTAGGTATAGTCGTGTTGTTTGACGTCAAGCCAAAAATACATAGCGCCTTATTTTTGCGTATCTGACGAGGCTCTTCCTAGCGCTCTAAACAGAGTTTTCATGATTGTATATTTGTCTGGTAAATACGAGGACAGATAGCAAAGTATTTTTTCATCCTACCAAGAATTAATGGAAATTCTAAAACATTATGATGGGGATAATGTTGAAGGATTGGCTAGGTATAACCTTCTTAAAATAACTAACATAGAAGACCACTCGTCACAAAATAAAATATTACGAAGAAGGTAGAAAGATTATATTAAATTATGCACCATGCACCCCATAAGTAGCGCTTTTCTGCTATAATATAGATAAAGCGAAAGAAAGCTAGCGTTCCCCTTTTAATTACCATGCGTAAAGAATAATTCCGTTTAAACTGATCACTTTAAACGATGTATGTTAATTGAATTAATCATTAGGGTCAAGCTCGCAGGCGACTTCACCTGCAACTTAGGTGCACCTGCTAACGGACAAACGTGCCTCTGGCGCCGGCACTACGTATTACAGAATGTAACATTCGAAGCGGTCAGTATGCTACTATCAATATACCTATGTTAATATTATGTTTTATTTTTGCATTATCTACTAGGCATATTAAGGCTGTAACATTCGGAGCGGTCAGTATGGGCATGTCTGTAAATATAAGACTTATAAGCACCATGTCATCTATTTAAGAGAAAAGAAAAACTGATGAGAAGATATCAATATCAATCAACAATCAATATCAATACATATAATAACATCGTAACAGGTCGCTGTCTGTACATTGAAGATATAGAAGAAAAAGTTTATAGGGGGGCTTAATGGACGCAATAGAACCCAAAGCAATGGTTTTTAGAATTTTTGTCTGTTTGTCTGTACGTTTGTGCACGCTAATCTCAGCAACCGCTCAACCGATTACGATGCGGTTTTCTTTATTGCGTTGCGGTTTGCTCCACTTAACATTTAGTGTTTGTTTCATGTCAATCAGTTCATAAATACAAAAGTTATATCAATCTAAAAATAATGCAGCGTACGAAGTCGCGGGCTACAGTTAGTTTCAAATAAAACTCTTGTAAATAAAAATCTATGTAGGTACCTATGCAGTTTTTCTAAATTCGATGGCATGGTTCCTAAGAACAGATATTTGTATGTCTCAATGTCTTACAAACATACCCATACTGACCGCTCCGAATGTTATACCTGTATACGCCTAGCAGATAATCATCACTACATAGCAGTGTTGGGCATTAATCAATTAATTTTTTAATTGTAGGAGCTAAAAATTGAAAATTTAATCGCAATTAAATTAGTTGCAACTAATTCAATCCAATTGATTGTTTAATTGTGAGAGACAATTAAAATCAATCGCGATTGATTCCATCAATTGTGGTTTACAGTTAATTTAATCACAATTAATATTTTAGTTGACTAATATAATCGTCAATTGTTTTTAATATGTAATTAATACTACACTTAGAAAAATTTAAGGCTTGTGAGTGTTGTGTGGTAAGTTCCTGCCATGATAACAGAACCTACAATCGTATAAATATTGGAATGTAGGTATGTGGCGTAGGTATTGTGTATGGAAGTTAAAAAGTAGGTATGGTGATACCTATAAAACTGGTTTTAATTAACCCCAGAGCACAGTTTTCTGGTCCGTTGCGTTTGGTGCTGGGTTCGCTGTAAATTAGATCACATCATCTTCATTTAAGCGTTAGTCCCGACACTACTCCTCACCTCACACCTACTGCAATCTTTACAGTAAATTTTCTCCTCACGTTGCATTTGGTGGGCCCCAAAGTAATTATGAGGTAACATCATCATCATCATTTTCATTAAGTGCTAGTCCCGACATACAATACAGTCTCGCCTTTATCCCCGAAGGCGTAAGCAGAGGCATAGTATACGCCCATGTGTATGTATGTTATACGAATATCAGCGATAACCAGGTTATAAATTTTCCCCAAAATTAGGGAAATTACAAATTTTAATATTTTTGTCAGAATAATGTTATAATCATATTTTAGATTACAACGTATGAAATGATATATCATTTTCCAATTTTAACCCAAAAATAGGGTGTCCTTTTGGGGTAAAATTGGAAAATGATATATCATTTCATACGTTGTAATCTAAAATATAGTTGATATATTTATTCAACAAAAATATTTAATTTTTTTTTTCCTAAATTTGGGGAAAATATTTTTTCCCAAAATTAGGGTAATTACAAATTTTAATACATGTATTTGTTAGATAAATTATACGAATATAAGAGATTACTAGGTAATAAATTTTCCCCAAAATAAGGGAAATTAGAAATTTTAATATTGTTGTTAAAATAACGTTACAATCATATTTTAGATTACAACGTATCAAATTATCTATTATTTTCCAACTTACCCCAAAAATAGGGAGATTTTTTTATTACAATACTTTTTTATATGTTTTAATATTAATATTTACATGAAATTAAAAAAAAAACAATCTCCCTATTCTTGGGGTAATTTGGAAAATAATGTCATTTGATACGTTGTTATCTAAAATATAATTGTTACATTTAAAATATTACAAAATATTTAAATTTGTTATTTCCCTAAATTTGGGGAAAATTTATTACCTGGTAATCTCTGATATTAGTAGAATTTATTTAACAAAAATATCAAAATTTGTTATTTTCCTAATTTTGGGGAAAATTTGTAACCTTTACCAGGTTACAAATTTTCTGATGTTTGTTGTTGATAATCTCTACACTTGCCAATATATACGTTATTAAAAAAAAATACCTATACAATAAAAAAAATTTGTTTTAGTGTTTCATGAGACAGTACCCCACCTTGTCCTTTCATCTAAACCTTTAAAAATGCCGTGAGGCGAAACAGGACAGGTTATAAATAATAAAAATATTGTGGAACAATAGAATGATACAAGTGTCGTTTTCAATATAATTATGATGATAATGATCATCATCATGAATCATCGTTATCATGATGATCATTATCATGCCGGGACTAGCACTAATGATGATGATGTGATAGCTCGGCCCCCGCGGCTCGATATGGAGCTTAAGAGTACGGAACCCTCGTCGCATCGCTTTCGAGGAATAGCAGCTGATCAGGAGGGCACTAGAAGCACCTCTGGAATACGGAAAGGTACCTTCCGCCATCTAATCCTCGCCCACCGGTTTTTCAAAAGTCAAAACCCAAAGGCGCCTCGACCGTGGAGGGCGCGAATAAACACTGCGCCGCCTCTTCTGTAGTTGGGTGAAGCTGTCTAACCCCCAGTTTCCGAAAGGTAACAGAAAATTAATTAGTAATTGTTAATCGTAAATATGCTTCAGACGATTGACAATTACTAATTGTAATCATAAGAATATACAAGCAACAACTAATTAGTTGTAATTGTAAGAACTTGCAATTACGATTGATTTTTTAGTTGTTAGTTGCAATTAAATTAGAAAATTTAATTGTTAGTTGTCAATCGTTTCCACAATTGATTTTTGCCCAACACTGCTACATAGTATAAAACAAAGTCGCTTTTTCTGTCCCTATGTCCCTTTGTATGCTTAAATCTTCTAAACTACGCAACGGATTTTGATGCGGTTTTTTTTAATAGATAGAGTGATTAAAGAGGAATGTTTATATGTATAACTAGCTGAGCCCGCAACTTCGTTTACGTCACATAAGGTGTATGAAAGGAAAGGTATTTCTTCATCAGAGTCATCAAGCAGCGTCTGAAACTGCCCTGTTTGCTTAATCATAAAAGAGCTTAATGATTAAGTCTATTTTAAAATTGTTTAAAAATAGTCTTAATCATTAAGCTCTTTTATGATTAAGCCAACACGCCAGTTTAGGTTCACTCACATTCAAAGAAACCCCTACAATTAATATTTTCAAAATATCTGATTCTTAAAAGTGTTATAACTCTTTTATTTCTAAACCGATTTACATAAAACAAACGCTAAATGTTAACTGGAGCAAACCTCAACACAATAAAAAAAACCGCATTGCAATCGGTTGAGCGGTTACTGAGATTAGCGTGCACAACCGTACAGACAAACAGATATACAGACATACAGACATACAGACAAACAGACAAACAGACAAAAATTCTAAAAATCATTGTTTTGGCTTCTATTGCGTTTATAAAGCCCCCCTATAATATTTTTTTTTATTTATCTTCCATGTACAGACAGCGACCTGTTACGATTTTATTATATGTATTGATGATTGATTGATGATTGATAACATCCATTAAATAGTGGAGAAATACTGTTATTTTTGAAGTTTCTAATGTGATGTCGTAAATATTTTTTTTTTTTCACTTACATTGCAAACGCAGGCTGAATCCTACGAGATTTATCCAAATAATGTACTAAGTATTGTACACATGGTAAAGGTCTACAGAAAACTCCGCATATCTCTATCTCTAGAGGGTTATATATTAAAATACCAGAAATCAAAATGCCTTTACTTAAAATGCATTAGACCAAAATACCCGAATTCAAAATACCTTAACATTCAAAATACCTTATTTCAGTTCGCCTTACCTTAAAATGTCTAAACTTAAAATACAAATAATTATTATATCAGAATTCAAAATACAAATTTTCAAATATCCTTAATTTAAAATACCGAAAATAGAATACAATGTGAATATAAAAAAAAACCATAACCTACCCAGTTTATCGCTATAACCTACTGGGTATTATTAGGTATTTAGGTATATATTATGCTATACCAGTTCATTATATAGCGCATAGTTAATAAATGAATGATTTAAGAAATAAAGATTTATTGCCACTAACACGTTTTGTTATTTGACTTTAACTTATTTACACAGCCCCCCCCCCCCTCCCCCCCCCCCCCTAAAAGGGAAGCCGCAGTTGTAGCCGTAGGTCTGTTGGTCCTTGGGTATCCTTCTGAGGGCTTACCCGGGGCTCCCAACTGTAGGCTGTTATGTAGGATATGTGTGTGGTTTTTAGTCGGTAGGAGTATCCATGTAGGATTTACCTCATATTAAAACACTTTGATTCAGAGTTACAAAAGTACTACAGTGGGCTAACGAAAAATAAAAAAAAATAAAAAAAAAAAATTTATATTATAAATATTTGCCTTTTGAATATTGATATTTCGATTTCGGGTATTTTAGGCTCAGGCATTTTAAGTAAAGGCATTATGATTTCTGGTATTATGACGGTATACCCTTATGGATATCCCACAATAACATTTTTATGTCATTTACTTTTAACGAGAAATAATGGCTTATTTTTGAAGCGGTTTTAACCAATACAGCATTAATCCTTATCCAATTAAATACTTTAAAAACATTGTTTATTTAATATAGATCTATATGGCCCTTTACAGCATTGATTTAAATGAATATTTTCTAAGATATTACAGATATAAAATTGCGGGACGTAGCGTTTGCGGCTGTACCGGCCGCGCCGGCCGCACACTGGTCCGGATTTTAAAATAGGTGGGCGTACGATCTAAGATGTCAAATTTGTTTTGGATAGGAAATATAGTGCTTAAGTAACATTTAGTACTACAACTTTTCCATAAAATGACTCATTCATGCCTAAAAAAATAATGAAAATAAAAAATGTATGGGGGAAAAATTATTAGGTTCAATTTGTCAGTTCAATATCAAAGTATAAAGGTCTCACCTTATTTTTATTCCAGTCGGTGTCGAGACCCTAGGTCCTTGGGGTCCCAAGGCGCATAAATTCTTTAAAATTTTGAAGAAGCGTCTTGTGGAGTCTACCGGTGACCTAAGGGCTGGCAGTTATTTCTCCCAACGAATAGGCATCGCCGTTCAAAGGGGGAATGCCAGTCTTTTGGGCACAATGCCACGGGGGCCCTATTTAGATTTAGTTTAGTTTTATTTATTTTGTAAATAGTTATTACGCTTTAATGTACATACCATTTGTCTAATATTTTATTGAATAAATTATTATACGTCACCCTTATATTTTGATAAGCAACTATGGTCTTTAATACGACATCATAAAAAATTTCCGCCTATCCCTATCTCCACAATGCTTTAAAGTTCACAGTTTTTCGGTACTTAGTGTATTTAGGATCAGCATTGCACCCGTGCGAAGCCGGGGCGGGTCGCTAGTAATATATAAAACAAAGACGGGTTTGTTACAACATTTATAACTCAAGAACGGCCGTACCGATTTGGCTGAAAATTGGTGGGGAGGTAGCTTAGAACCAGGAGACGGACATAGGATACTTTTTATCCCGTTTGACCTCGCTTTTTTTTTTCGCTTTTTTTGGTCGATTCACTATTCTGCTGGCGACGTACACCGGTAGTCCACGTCCTATGCATGAATATGCGCAATTTCTACAATAATGCGACGGGAAACATCTATCGTTAACGAAATTATTCTGACGGGAGTAAATGCGACGGGAACGGGTGATTTACTCTCTTATGAGACGCATACGAAGTTGCGCGGGTCAGCTAGTGTAAAATAAAACATTATTTAACATAGGTATTACCTGTAGTCATTATGAAGTCACAGCGCGAATCATTACGTCATTTATGTAACCTTTGTATAAGTACTTCCATTATTTTAAAACATGGAGGTATACATGTGCTTCATACACACCTAACCACGCTAGTTTAAAGATCTGTAAATCAACACTAGGCATCTTTCGATACTTTCTGTCCTGAGATTACATAATATGGTCACGCCTTTATCCCCAAAGGGGTAGGCAGAGGCATATCATATGCCCACATTTCACCCTTTTTTATAATATGTCCCACGTAATAGGTGGTGAGCCGTATTGCCGTGTTGAAATGGACAGGCGCAGGTTGTGACTGCTTGCTGTTGAAAGTTTTCAAGCCGCCTAAAAAGGCCTTCAACTTGGCTTAACGACTGCCATTTTAGTGGCAACGGGGACCAACTTAACGTGCCTTCCGAAGCACGGAAACGCTCAAATAAAGGTCCTGAGATTGGTGACCGTTTATGGCATTTACAGGAAAATGTGATGTCGCTGGTTTCGGTTGTCGGTTGTCGGTTTCGGTTGTCGGCTTTTTTTTAACGTGAGAAATATCCAAATGCCGGACTCCTACCGACTAAAAACCACACGTATCCTACCTAACACCCTACGGTTGTTAGCCCCGGGTAAGCCCTCGGAACTTAGACCATATAACACGGGACTAGCCTTTGCGAACCACCGCATACAAAAATATTCTGCCAGTTTTCATACAAATGAAGGGGGAAACACAAAGACAAATAAAATTTCATTGCAATTAAAAATGTATTAATCGACAAACGCGTAATGGCTGTTGTGTGTTAATTGTTATTGTACAGTCAACTACAATGTAATGTACTAGTTTATCATATAAAATGATGTACTGATGTACAGGCTTTTCATAAAGCCAAAAGACCAAATGGTCATGTGCAATGGCAGAAAACAATGCTTAAGTAAGGCGCATCCTGTGGTTAGATGATCTAAGCCTCGGTAGGATACCCCAGAACTCCCAACAGACCTACGGCTACCACTGCGGCCTCACCTAGAGAGGGTTAGGGTGCTAGTGCTAACCTGCGTCTTTGGGGGTATAAGTTGAATGCCTTATAGGCAACGTTTCATCAGCAGGTAGGTATACCACATCCTACTCTTGTATGTTTCAACACGGTAATGGGCTTAACACTTCCGACGTGAGACAAGATACTAAAACACAGGTTACAGGTTTTATGATGTCATCTCGATAAGATGCCATGGACTTGGGCAAAGCTTAAAAATGACCAAATTTGCCCGGTTGCATTTGTCCTTTGAGAAAATAAAACCGCGTTACTCACTCGCTATATAAGTATGACAAAGTATCAATACGACCACTAAAAAGAAACGAAGCAAGCAATAATACTCAAACTTATAAGGGTAAGGGCATTGGACTACCGAAGGGTGGCATTGTTAGTCTAGCTCAGCTTTCCCCGGTTGCATTTGTCCTTTGAGAAAATAAAACTGCGTTACTCACTCGCTATATTAGTTTAACAAAGTAACAGAACTACCACACTTAAAAAACGAAGCAAGCAATAATACTCAAACTTATAATGGCGGCTGTACACACTCGTCGAGAGCCTCTCGCCGAGAGCCTCGGCCGAGAATGCTCTCGACGAGAGCATGCCTGTACACACTCTTAAGCTCAGAGTCTCATAGGACTCCCGCGACAATGGACGTGGAAATTGCTGCTGCTGTTTGTTTTTGTACCGCAAGCTATTATTATAATAAAATGTTAATTAAATAAGAAAACGATAATAAACTGATTCCGCTGCAGCTCCACGCTGAATAGAGGTAAAAAACTATAATTCGAGTTCTTTAGACCATTTAATGAAATACATTAAAACATTAAAACTTTCTGAGGGCAACTAAATGAACGAGTGTGTACATGCCCGCTCTCGTTTACCTCGCTAGAGCCAACGAGACCCTTTGACTCGGGCGCAAAAACCGACACGCCACCGAGAGCGACCGAGACGAGAACGAGAGAGCGAGACGAGACGAGTGCGCCCTGTACACACTCGCACTCGGCCTGTCTCGGGGTGTCTCGACGAGTGTGTACAGCCGCCATAAGGGTAAGGGCATTGGACTACCGAAGGGTGGCATTCTTAGTCTAGCTCTGGTAGCCGAGACACTTCAAACCCTTTGTAATAAATTTGCCATAATGCCCGCCTTCCACTGCGAGCGAGTCGGACCCATTACGGACTCCGCTATACTCGTACGTAACGATGATTTTGGATACATGTCATGTCCGCTTTGGTGGAAGGACATGTATGAAAATCGTCGTAACGAGTATAGCGGAGTGCGTAATGGGTCCGACTCGCTCGCAGTGGATGGCGGGCATAAGTGTTATGGGGTTGGTGGTGACGTCAGCCACAGACGTTAGCCACCAAATTATTCACCCTACTCGATTACTCATTTCGCCATAAATACCCACCCTTGAATTCGAAAATTCGATAAAACTTTCAGCTTTAGTTTCGATTTAATTTAACTTTTGCGGTTACCAAGCTAATTTAGAAAGGAATCAATATTATTTACACGCATATTTCCAGCGTAGGGGTAGGCATAAAAGCAAGCAGAATACAAGATTATATCTATTTTGCTAGTAGCAGAGTACAATTAGACTGCGCAGTTCTTTGCTATAAGTACTTATTTTGTTTCTTAATTTCACGGGTCAATGTTGTATAAAGAGAGAGATGAAAAATCATGCCCCCAATTTAGGCGTAACCAAATCTATCAACTGTCAAACAGCAATCTATCTTCATAGCATAGATAAATAACGTCACTATATCCGTACTGTGATGCGTACCCATCCCGCATCTGTCCACAACGATCCATTTAAGGAGTTGGTATAATTTATATGGCAGGCGATGCGCTGTCTCCGTATACAGATTACAATAAAAACATTATTTATGAGATATTATTAAAAAAGAATAACGAGTGAGCAATACGTTCCATTGGATTTGATACGATATGTCTTAGTTAGCATAATAGTTTTGAGAATGAAAATCAAAATTAACAACAGAAACAACCATAGAAAAAAATAAAAATAAAATCATCCAACTAACCACTGACAGTATTCCCCTAAAGCGCAAAAAGAAGTACAAGTACAACACCGTCTCCTTGGAGGTCCTAACTACTTACCAGCACAAGTTCTTTAGTGGCGTGCTTAGACCATATATCACGGGACTAGCCTTTGCGAACCACCGCATACAAAAATATTCTGCCAGTTTTCATACAAGTGAAGGGGGAAACACAAAGACATATAAAATTTCATTGCATTTAAAAATGTATTAGTCGACAATCGCGTAATGGCTGTTGTGTGTTAATTTTTATTGTACAGTCAACTACAATGTAATGTACTAGTTTATCATATAAAATGATGTACTGATGTACAGGCTTTTCATAAAGCCAAAAGACCAAATGGTCATGTGCAATGGCAGAAAACAATGCTTAAGTAAGGCGCATCCTGTGGTTAGATGATCTAAGCCTCGGTAGGATACCCCAGAACTCCCAACAGACCTACGGCTACCACTGCGGCCTCACCTAGAGAGGGTTAGGGTGCTAGTGCTAACCTGCGTCTTTGGGGGTATAAGTTGAATGCCTTATAGGCAACGTTTCATCAGCAGGTAGGTATACCACATCCTACTCTTGTATGTTTCAACACGGTAATGGGCTTAACACTTCCGACGTGAGACAAGATACTAAAACACAGGTTACAGGTTTTATGATGTCATCTCGATAAGATGCCATGGACTTGGGCAAAGCTTAAAAATGACCAAATTTGCCCGGTTGCATTTGTCCTTTGAGAAAATAAAACCGCGTTACTCACTCGCTATATAAGTATGACAAAGTATCAATACGACCACTAAAAAGAAACGAAGCAAGCAATAATACTCAAACTTATAAGGGTAAGGGCATTGGACTACCGAAGGGTGGCATTGTTAGTCTAGCTCAGCTTTCCCCGGTTGCATTTGTCCTTTGAGAAAATAAAACTGCGTTACTCACTCGCTATATTAGTTTAACAAAGTAACAGAACTACCACACTTAAAAAACGAAGCAAGCAATAATACTCAAACTTATAATGGCGGCTGTACACACTCGTCGAGAGCCTCTCGCCGAGAGCCTCGGCCGAGAATGCTCTCGACGAGAGCATGCCTGTACACACTCTTAAGCTCAGAGTCTCATAGGACTCCCGCGACAATGGACGTGGAAATTGCTGCTGCTGTTTGTTTTTGTACCGCAAGCTATTATTATAATAAAATGTTAATTAAATAAGAAAACGATAATAAACTGATTCCGCTGCAGCTCCACGCTGAATAGAGGTAAAAAACTATAATTCGAGTTCTTTAGACCATTTAATGAAATACATTAAAACATTAAAACTTTCTGAGGGCAACTAAATGAACGAGTGTGTACATGCCCGCTCTCGTTTACCTCGCTAGAGCCAACGAGACCCTTTGACTCGGGCGCAAAAACCGACACGCCACCGAGAGCGACCGAGACGAGAACGAGAGAGCGAGACGAGACGAGTGCGCCCTGTACACACTCGCACTCGGCCTGTCTCGGGGTGTCTCGACGAGTGTGTACAGCCGCCATAAGGGTAAGGGCATTGGACTACCGAAGGGTGGCATTCTTAGTCTAGCTCTGGTAGCCGAGACACTTCAAACCCTTTGTAATAAATTTGCCATAATGCCCGCCTTCCACTGCGAGCGAGTCGGACCCATTACGGACTCCGCTATACTCGTACGTAACGATGATTTTGGATACATGTCATGTCCGCTTTGGTGGAAGGACATGTATGAAAATCGTCGTAACGAGTATAGCGGAGTGCGTAATGGGTCCGACTCGCTCGCAGTGGATGGCGGGCATAAGTGTTATGGGGTTGGTGGTGACGTCAGCCACAGACGTTAGCCACCAAATTATTCACCCTACTCGATTACTCATTTCGCCATAAATACCCACCCTTGAATTCGAAAATTCGATAAAACTTTCAGCTTTAGTTTCGATTTAATTTAACTTTTGCGGTTACCAAGCTAATTTAGAAAGGAATCAATATTATTTACACGCATATTTCCAGCGTAGGGGTAGGCATAAAAGCAAGCAGAATACAAGATTATATCTATTTTGCTAGTAGCAGAGTACAATTAGACTGCGCAGTTCTTTGCTATAAGTACTTATTTTGTTTCTTAATTTCACGGGTCAATGTTGTATAAAGAGAGAGATGAAAAATCATGCCCCCAATTTAGGCGTAACCAAATCTATCAACTGTCAAACAGCAATCTATCTTCATAGCATAGATAAATAACGTCACTATATCCGTACTGTGATGCGTACCCATCCCGCATCTGTCCACAACGATCTATTTAAGGAGTTGGTATAATTTATATGGCAGGCGATGTGCTGTCTCCATATACAGATTACAATAAAAACATTATTTATGAGATATTATTAAAACTATTATTGGATTAAAGAATAACGAGCAAGCAATACGTTCCATTTGCTTTGATTCTTGATTTAATACGATATGTCTTAGCTAGCATAATAGTTTTGAGAATGAAAGTCAAAATTAACAACAGAAACAACCATAGAAAAAAATAAAAATAAAATCATCCAACTAACCACTGACAGTATTCCCCTAAAGCCTTAGATCATCGCATATACTTCTTCATCCACTGATTAATCAAGTGGAGCCCAAAAAGACCCTCAAATTGAGAACTATTTGATTAGAAATTGAGGACTATTGATTTAAAGAAAGAAACTTTTAGAACCTTTCTTGTACAACCCAGTAACCACATACCGTGGGCTTATAAAAAAATTTAGGCGAGGCGTTCGTATTAAAATCGTTTTCTGATTACCGTCCTATCTCTATTGTACCTTTTATCTCCAAAGTTCTCGAACGACTCCTTCCGAAATTGTGACTTCAATATTTTCGCTTATCCACGCGATAAAGGTTTAAAAATAAAAAGTTCACTATCAAAAACATGCAACCGCGAGGGTCCCATTGGGTCTTACCGAGGTCTTCAATTCCCAAGCCAGTCTCATCTGCAAGTGGAGCATCTGATGACCAACGAACGAGCTCAAGGGGAGGAGAAGGAGACTGGACAAAACCGTGTATCAATCCAGCCAGTAAACCTCCCAAAATAAAATCGAGTGAAGCCTATTTCTAGCAATGGCCTGTCTGATTTGATTGATTGGCAACAGGCAGACAAAATATTACAAACCAATCAGTCTAACCTAATTCACGTAGGCCTAGCCCAGCTCATAAGTCACGTGACATATTAGCAGACTGACCCAGTCGGCACTCCTCTGTCCAGTTAATTTTTTCAATTACATTACGTCCAATTAGAGTGGCGATTGTGTGAATTTTGTCACATAGGAGAGTTGGGTTGGTCTGAACTGAACCTAATATCTTCGTAACAAAAAGTCTGAATGCGATATCTTCAGGGGTCAAGTTAGCCTGACCTGCAAGTGGTGCACCTGCTGATTTACAAATGAGGTCATGGCTGTAGTAGAATCAGAAGAAGGAAAACTCGAAACAAACCCTATGCCAACTCGAGCAACCATACCACGCTATATCAAAAAAATGCCGTCTTACTCACTGCACTACTAAGCCACAATATGAGCATTTAGGAGAAAGCCTACGCCAGCAGTGAACCGTGACAGACTGATTTCATAATTTGTAATACCGTTTTGTACAATCAATTCAGCTTATAGCAGTCGACTGCTGGACATAGGCCTCTCCCAAATTTCGCCATAACACACGCTTTGCGCATCTAGTCAATCCCTGCAACCTTCTTTAGGTCGTCGCTCCGTCTGGCAGGGGGTCGTCCTACCCCACGTTTACCAAGTCGCGGTCTCCACTCCAGAACTCACTTGCTCCATCGGCCATCAGTTCTTCTACAGATGGGACCAGCCCACTGTCGACCACTTTGTTTTCTGACGGATTACATCGTTTCGGATCTTATCCCTCAGTTTCTTTTGTAAAAAATCTCCTAATTGATTTATCTGCACAATATGCGGTATCAAGTTCGCAGTTCGTTCTAACCGTTTGGTAGTTTGAGTGAACCACGCATAGAATTCACGAGAACAAGGAATGGATTCATTCAAAAAGTTGTTTTTCCATTTCCATTCAACAAAATAATATAAAATCATACTTAATCTGTCATTCACTTTGTGTGCGGGCCTTTTACTAGTGTGTATTCTGATTGATTGATTTATTTGCGTACCTACATACTGATTCATCTAGTAATTGTTTAGGCTCGTCCTTGAATGTATAACCCGTTCGCTCTAAGTTTGCCGGTCGTCTCCCATACAACGCCTCTACACCAGCCTCTATGCTAGCGGCAAACTTAGAGCGAACGGGTAGTATGTACGTATTTCCCTTGCCAACAAAATATATTCACATAAATCAATTTGCTGTTATCATAAACCAGCTCTTGCTTTCAATATATGTATTTGAATAACCAGTTTATAAGACATTCGAGATGCGATACAATTTATAACGATATGTGTTGATATCTTCAATTTAAATTAATAAAAATAGACTCAGCGGTTCAGGGGCTGGCATTACTGGGCATATCATCATCATTCGATCGTTGATGCCGGTTGAATCCGATAAAGTCCTGGATTCGGTTATTGCAGGTGTAGAGGAATTGGGTAGTTCAAAATTCCCTGTTTTCTTGTGGTCCCACTATTTCGGTCCACTAGGACCACGAAGGAGAACTGTTTCTCGTGGTCCCGCTTTGTATAAAACAAGAAGCCGTAAGACGGTTTCACCCGACTGCCCCTCTCTAAAACGTTTATTGTGAAAGAGAAAGTTCAATCCGAGTGACGTTCTCATTTTTGTTATATTTCAAACTTTGAACAGATGACCCACGTGACCTAGTGACATAGTTTAATGCAACAGAGTCACATACTACAGACACAAGTCTCACCATAAGCCCCTCTGCAATCTATTTGTAGGATTGAGTGGTGTCAGGTGGCACGTTGCTACATTCCGATGTAACCATCACTTTGTAGGTAGTTCGGCGAGGAAACCAGGAATCGTGGTATAAAGAAATAATGCGTGGTTTAGTTAACACTCATTTAGTCAATCGTATAACTAACACTAAACACAAAGAACCTCCTAGGACTAATTAAATCTACACTGTTATAACATTCCACCAGAGCACGTGGGCGCGTGCGCACCGGTCGATCGTTGCACCAATAATGACCGAGACTCGACTGACGACGTCCTGAAAATGTCGTGCGTGGCCGCCCCTCCAGCGCTCGGTGTTATGTCACCTGTCAATGTCACTTGTCATTAGGATCACATTTGAAGTGTGCCGTCACGGCCAACCCTGACTATCGCACGTCCTCGGGCGAAACACCTGTAGAAATTTAAGAATGCGTTAATGATCGCTCGTCCATTCCTGACAGAAATTGTGAACTTATCTTCCTTTCCCAATAAGCCGGGCGTACTAAGCCCTTTAAACCAAATAGTACCTACTTGAAACGGGTTGAGGCATCCGAGGCCTCTTAAACTAGCTAGCGCAACACACAGACATGGCTCAGGCATACGAGGTCTTCCCAACCAGTCCAACCTTCAACAAAGACGTGGCCCAGGCGTACGTACCTCTTTTAACCAGTCTAAGTAGACGTGGCCTGGGTATACGCAGCCTCTTCAACCAGCCCTACCAACATAGACGTGGCTCGGGCGCACGTACACATTTCAAGCGTACGCGACCTCTTTAACCAGTCCGACCAACACAGACGTGGCCCGGGCGCACGTACACATTACAAGCGTACGCGGCCCCTTCAACCAGTCCGACCAACACAGACGTGGCCCGGGCGCACGTACACATTTCAAGCGTACGTGGCCCCTTCAACCAGTCCGACCAACACAGACGTGGCCCGGGCGCACGTACACATTTCAAGCGTACGCGGCCCCTTCAACCAGTCCGACCAACACAGACGTGGCCCGGGCGCACGTACACATTTCAAGCGTACGCGGCCCCGTCAACCAGTCCGACCAACACAGACGTGGCCCGGGCGCACGTACACATTTCAAGCGTACGTGGCCCCTTCAACCAGTCCGACCAACACAGACGTGGCCCGGGCGCACGTACACATTTCAAGCGTACGCGGCCCCTTCAACCAGTCCGACCAACACAGACGTGGCCCGGGCGCACGTACACATTTCAAGCGTACGTGGCCCCTTCAACCAGTCCGACCAACACAGACGTGGCCCGGGCGCACGTACACATTTCAAGCGTACGCGGCCCCTTCAACCAGTCCGACCAACACAGACGTGGCCCGGGCGCACGTACACATTTCAAGCGTACGTGGCCCCTTCAACCAGTCCGACCAACACAGACGTGGCCCAGGCGCACGTAACCTTTTCAACCAGTCCAACCAGACGTGGTCTAGGCTTACGCGGCCTCTCCAACCAGTCTGACCAACAAAGACGTGGCCCAGGCGCACGTATCCTTTTGAACCAGCCTAAACAGACGTGGCTCAGGCATACGTGACCTTTTCAACCAGTCTTCCCCATAACAAAAGCGTGACTTTGTATAGCGGCAGAGGTTCATACATAAATCGACTCACGAATCTGTTGAACGTGAAAGAGGCACACAAAGGTCGCAAATCCTGGCGATTCGCTTCCGAAAGAAAAGGAACAGTCTCACCGGATGACGTCAGCAGTGCACCTCCAGCTGTGATGTTAGTTCTGCGACACGGCCATCACGACGACTCACACGTCCTCGTGTGAAGCATCGCAAACATTTACAGCATCTGAAACAACAGTTTATCCAAAGTACAGAATCTTTTGCTCGACCTTCCTGACCGAAGAGTCGGGCATCAGCTAAATAAACTCGACATATTAAGTCTGCATTATTTTATTCTAAACAGTTCGCAACGCTTATTAAATCTGATCACAATACATACATACAAACACATACACACAGTCACGCTCCCATAGGCAGAAGCACAGTATACGCCCACATTTCACCTTATGGTTTTATGTCCCACGCAATAGGTGGTGAGCCTATTGCTGTGTTTCTGCTATTTTTTTACTCTTGATTATTTTGATCTCTTGAGTATTGCTGATCACAATAGGTACTCAATTAAATCGAAATCGGCGAGTTCAGTATGCAATACTCTTAACTCAACCTAAAGCCTCCATCCGGCCGGGTAGTGGGACTTCCATCCTGTACCCACTTCAGATAATGGTATGAATTGAACCAGAAAATGCCTACCTTCGGCACTTTTTTTTTATACCACTAAGGTGGCAGACAAGGACTGGTGGTCACCGTAGCATATGAACGCTTGCAACACCAGAGGCGCCACCACTCCCGTGCTGCCGACCCTGTAAAAACCTTCAAAGACCCCTTTCAAAGAACCCTATGCTGTAGGCTTTTCCTTACGGCTTGAGGACGTAGGTCACTATAAAGACCCATGGCTAGCATGAATCTGCGCGCGGCCAGAGTAATTCGCATACTACACTCACTCACTCACGTGAAGGTCTTACTCCTTCATCATCATTTGTCAGGTAAGTCTTTAAAGAATCTACTCACATGAAGGTCTAACCCCTTCGTCATCTCAACGACCTACTTAATGGAAAAAGAAAAGGACTACGTGACCTGTAATTTGCAAGGTCCATCCTCGTAGCACGTCGATCTTCATAACTACCCAGCAGCTCGATGAGGATACGCCTCCCGTAGCTCCGGCACAACATAATCTGCTAGTGACCGCGCCGCCCGTGTCGCACGCTGTTAGTTTTCACACCAGTGCTCGCGCAAGCCGCTGTCGACCCGCGCTCTGCTTCTTCGCTGCGCTGGCGATGGAGCACCCACAGCGGCCACAGCACAACCGTTCACGAAGAAGTTACATGAAAATTAACAAAATTTAGAGATAAAGTACACCGGTAACAAGTTACTGTACATGTCTTCCGCCAAAACGTTATGAGGGATGACATAATATTGGTTCCATTCCCTGAATAGATTATTTTTTTGCCCATATGCGGTGGTTGCTCATACCTACATTTCATTATTTATAACCAATATTTTGAGGAAAGATTATGTCACATTGGAATAATCAAACCATTCGAACTTGTATCACTCCTGGTCAACAAAACACTCATTGGGCAACCATTAAACCATCTTGTAGCCGGTACCGTCAGTTACAACTAAAATCACTGGTCTGATAATTACACTAAGAAATTACGATCAGATAACACAGGAGTCATAACTTGTAAGCGAATTTTATTCACAGCTTGTAATCTATCAAAAATTTAAACCTTACAATCTTACCTATTAAAAGTTCTAAGGGACTAGCCTGCGTGACCTAATTCATGGTGCAATTGAGAGAGAGCTGTACGTTTGAACAGAGCATCCCGTCACGAGCGACTACTTAGTTCCATATATGTTCATACATGGAGTTCATCTTCAGTATCTCGGATTCTCTCTTCCTGGTTGTAGGCTTTCGAATTACATGTTGCTATTAAATAAAGCTTGATAATAACGGACTCACAAAATTCCTTGAAGTCTCTGCTGGCGGAGTACCGTCCTTGATCGCCAATCATGTAGATAAGTATGCCGAATAACGAACACTATAATTCAGTGTCTTATACTGCTGCTTATATCGATGCTAAGTGTAGGATGAAATGATGCGTACTTAGTACCTGGTATAATGACAGCCATTTCATCGACAACCGGGACCTTACCGCTAACCTCCGAAGCCCGAAAGTGCTTGTACATGAAAGAGTCACAAAGTGGTTACCCATCCAAGGACTGCCACAGTAAAAGCTGCTTACGACAAAATGAATTTACAGAACACCAAGACCGCAGGACTACAAGCGCTTCTATTGAACTGATAACTTCCTTTTGGTTGTTCATACACTAAGTTTTCTGGTCGCATCAGTGTGTGTGGTGTGTCAGGGTAGTGCCACCCTGGTATTGGTGTTCGTTTTAATCTGTACTTTACCTGATAAATGATATCGCGCGACTGTCTGTAAATTTATTTAAATTTTCTTATAACCCTCGGCATGTTCTTGAAGCAATAAAGTTCATAAGCGTGAACGCAGTAACCTCTCGTGGACATCGTTGATGACAGAACATCAGAACGATCTAAGGACCATTTGCAAACAAAGAGTTTTACCAAATCGCTAGATTTCCGGTGTAGCACATCTGATCCTGGCCCTTTGGGTCCTGAGTGATCCCCGAGGAAGCTTTCCATTATTCAGGTAGGATACGAGTTTTAAGAGCTCTCCATCCTTCTGCCGTTCCGCAATCAGCTGTTGGTCAGCAAATTCCGCTGATTGATCAATACACTCTCTTTGCAGTACTGTAGGGGATTATTATCTGAAAAGAAGTGTGCCTGTAATATTTCCTAGCCAATGCCTTCCTAACCAATTCGACATCACCATATGAAATTCAAATGAGACAAGCGGCACTATGTCCGCTTTCGCCCATGTGGACTGCATGAATGCAGTCTTTGACCACACCAAACTTGCTGTTATGCAAATGATGATAACATAATTTCCAACTGCATGAGTGAGAGCTTCGAACCTTTTCTGACGCTAAATCTAAGATTGTAGAGAGATCGGCCTCCATGTAACCTTACTAATTGTTCCGAGAAGCAACAAAAAAATATAACGGTTTAGGACTGTGTGTCCTCAATCGCAGTAGTCTACACACATCCTGTCCGTACAGTCTTGTTTCATTTTAAACTACAGAATGGAACTTGCAAATAATGATCAACTACAGCGAATTATATTGGCTCTTAAGTGTGCTCCTCCAGGGTCAAACTGCAAGGGTATCACCGATAATAAACGTGTGATTGAAGAATTCAAGTTTCTGATTTCAGTTTCCTTATAGGAGGGATGTTATTGTCTCACGTACTGGTCAATCTAATTTCTATAATGAAGGGCGCCATGTGATACGGTTGGACGTAAAATTACGTCAAATCATGATCGTTTCTAGCCAGCCTAGTGGCCTAGTAAAACAAAAAAAAAGGGATTTCAAAAGTTACGCCATCAGTATTAGTGGTCAGAATTTCTACAGGCGATCTCACGAAAATTAATCCAGTATCTGTTGCAGTCACACTATAACAAAGTCTTTAATTCTTAAATTTTACAGAAGATAGATTCTTCCACTGCCGAATATTCGGTATCAGAATAGAAATAAACATGAAACTGCTCACCAAAGTAATCCTGAAGGTGCGTGCGTACTTTCTGTGACAGAAATTACCGCGTTACTGCTGCTTCAACAGAAAATGCCATATTTCCGTTTCTGTATCGCCATAAAAATGCATACTCTATCGCCACGTGGGCGACTGAGTTTCATCCCACTTCTGATGTAGGATTGAGTGGTGTCAGGTGGCACGTTGCTACATTCCGATGTAACCATCACTTTGTAGGTAGTTCGGCGAGGAAACCAGGAATCGTGGTATAAAGAAATAATGCGTGGTTTAGTTAACACTCATTTAGTCAATCGTATAACTAACACTAAACACAAAGAACCTCCTAGGACTAATTAAATCTACACTGTTATAACATTCCACCAGAGCACGTGGGCGCGTGCGCACCGGTCGATCGTTGCACCAATAATGACCGAGACTCGACTGACGACGTCCTGATATGTCGTGCGTGGCCGCCCCTCCAGCGCTCGGTGTTATGTCACCTGTCAATGTCACTTGTCATTAGGATCACATTTGAAGTGTGCCGTCATATTTTATAGAGAGGGGCTAAAATTGCCAAATGAGTATAAAACATTTTGGAGTAGGTGTGCAACTTTGGGTGTAAACGGGATTTTGACCCTACGATCAAATGTGGTATAATAGTAGACTACTAAGGAGGCAGACAAGCATACGACCCACCTGGTCTAAAATGGTAACCATATCCTTTGAACCTATTGCCATGACGAACAGAAACAGGTTGTGGATCCTTGCTGTTGAATGCTTTCAAGCCGCCTGCCATGATACTGGCACCCGCGACAAACGACTTAACGTACTTTCCAAGGCACAAAAACGCGCATTAAATGGAATAACCCCAAACTATCACCTATCTCAGAACCAACCGTAGCGTACGATGCTTAACATATTGACAGTTTACAGAACACAACTAGCAGGGCGGATGTTGAACTCTAACTTCCTACGACAAAACTGATGAATGCGTGGTGCCATGTAACACATAAATAACTCATTGGATAAATTGCTTTCATCCGGCTGAACATAGTGCTCCCATCATGACAGTAAAAGCTATAACACTTTCTCATACGAGTAGGTAAACTTCCTGTGGCACCTTGGATGGATATCCTTCTGAGGCCTTCCAGCCGTAGGCAGTCGTGAGGCACGGTGCGGTTATAGTCTGCAATAGTCCGGCATAGCATCCATGAAGAATTTCCACACGTTAAAAATAGTCTTTCATCATTTTTCAACTTTAAGCTAATGCTAAGTTGAATAATGATGAAAGACTTTTTTTACTTTTCCCCATTGGTCTGTAGGTGCCGCTAACTCAATGTAAATGGGTTTTACATACAAAGATCTTTAGAATGTACTCCTAGTTATTAACCATGGTCAATAGACGGATAACCGCAGCGCAGTCGGTGACGGGAACATGACTCTGTGCTTTTGTGTGGGGCTTTCTTACAGGGACGTATAAGCCGTGATCCTACACTACCAGACACAGTTGCTTAGGTATATTTCCTAGCTGAATAGCATAATTTAATCTCCTTAACACAGTTCATTGCTAGACGCAGACCTATCCCAATTCCATTTTATGAGGGTGAGGGATATTTGCCACACTGGCCAAACGGATCGTCACAAAGTTTTACTTCTAGTTCTCTTAGCCATGACCTCGTCCGTTAGCCAGTAGGTGCACCACTTGCAGGAAAGGCCCACTTGGACCCTGAAGATCCTTGGTAAGGACCTACCGCATTGTAACAGTAAATTCCTTTGTTATAATAAACAAACGATTTCTAGAGTGGAGACCGCAAGTCGGCAAGGGTCGGACGTCCGCCCTTCAGAAGGACCGACGGTCTAGAAAAGAAAGCCGTGTGACATCGTTCTCACCAGACTGCCCCTCTCTTAAACGTTTATTGTGAAAGTTCAATCCGATTGACGTTGTCATTTTTGTTTTATTTCAAATTTTGAACAGATAACCCACGTGACCTAGTGACGTAGTTCAATGCAACAGAGTCACAGACTACAGGCAAAGTCTCGACATAAGACCCTCTGCACTCTATTTTATAGAGAGGGGCTATAATGGTCACAGGCTGGGATCGGATGCGAAAGGCGCATTTTGTTGCGCGTTGTGGCGTAATTTTCCATAGGCTGATTTGATTGATTGTTAGTAAACATGAACCGGTGCCAGCAATATTTTACGTTATCAACAAACAAATTCTTTGCAGCCATTACAGCTCTACCGATTATATCTACGAATGTTTTCAGGCAAGCATTTTCATTGTTAACGACCTTCCAAGACTCATACAATTTTAGACTTAAGTACGTTGTGGTTAGGTTCAAATTTGTTTAACGCAAGTTGAATCATTATTTGTTCAGAATTAGAGTTGAGATTAAAAAATTGCAATTATACTGGATGATGAATATCTTTTGTGCCTACCTATTAATGCTAATTCCAAATAAATGAATGCAACTGGAAAATAACACTGATGATAACTACATTGCAATGTTTTAGCAGAGACATTCTTTTTCTGAAACAATCGTTTTCGAAAAAATTAATGCTCAAATCAAAGGTGACCGCTTTCCATGTCTAGTGATATTATCACTAGACGCTTTTTTTTAACGTGTACTACGGCTTGTAGCTCCTGTTGTCCCAGATTCGCCACCTCTTTCATCGGTTTTCAACTACTCTTATTCTTCAACAGCCTACAACAGAGGCACTCCATAAGCGTCACAAAGAATATCGAATTGGTTGAAGTATTTGAGCAAATTCTCATTATTACGAGTATAATGCATAATAACGTCTATGGGGATTGAAATAAATCATATGAATGAATAGGGAAGGGAGAGCTGCTGACTCATAATTTTGAAGTTTGATCTAGCAGGGGAGTGATACTCATACTAAACAATAATGCTACGATCATATTTCCATCCGAATATATTATGCATTGCGAATTGCGTTATGAAAATTAACACCTTTATCAAGTAGGTTTACCTATCGGGAGCCCTGGTACGGGCTATCTTTCTGAGGGCGTACCCGGTACACCCGGGCGTAGGCAAATGCTAGAACACAGTGTGGTTTAAAGTTGGTAGGAGTTCGATACGACATGAGGATATCCACACCGTTATAAAAAAAGGTGGGGGATAACTTGCCTACTTTCCTCCCTTTTTGTAAAAAGTGTTTAATCCACTTGCCTTCTATAATTAGCAAAAATGGCCGATAATAAAAAAAAACTGTTAAGCCGTTTAGGAAATGTCAAATTTGAACATTTGAATTAAGAACACAGACGCGTTCCATCGCACATTCGAATGCGTGCGCGTGCGCCGGAAGTTACTAATGCGGTAACGAGCCGGTATCCGCGACACCCATATTGGGGGGCAGAGTGTATCTTTGTTTATATTATGAAATCATATTTTTATGTCGGTAATTTAATCATTTAGGGATAACGAATAATCCGCCCGCTTGCTGAAGTTTTACCGTACCTGTGTCCTACTGAAATTTGTTCCAGGAATTAAAAAATGGGTTAATTGTCAAATTTAAATTCTATTTTATCTCCTCTGTGCCAAAGTTCTACAAAATCAGTGTTGTTCAGGCGTGAAAGCATAACAGATAGTTATTTTCGCTTTAACCGACTTGCAGGGATACATACCCCCCTCCCCTTGGAAGCGGGATCACACCCGAAACCCCCCAAAGACGCGGCATATCACCCGAACTACCCCCTAGGCGAGGCCGCAGCAGTAAGTCTGTTGGGAGTCCTGGGACATCCTTCCGAGTGCTTACCCGGGGCTCCCGATCATAGGCTGTTGGCCGTTACGTGAGGGTTTTTAGTCGGTAGGAGTCCGGCATAGCATCCATGAAGGATTTTCCCTCACGTTAAAAAAAAAGGGCAAATTGTGTGAAATGGACCAAAAAGATTTACGTTCATAAATCGTTTTATTAACACTTGGATCCCCTCACCACAATTAATATTTAGACAGTGATAAAATACAGTCTTTGGAAGTCGTTAAATACTCTCTTTTAATATCCTTTTCTCCCTTTTATTACCAATAAATCATCCGGAACATTTTTTTTATTAGAACCAATTTAAAAAATCCCGAACCAAAATAGTTCCCGCATCAATTTTTAACGCCAGGTCAATAGATTCTTAACCTCAATAAACGCAACTCTGTTAACTTTTTAAATTAGATTGCTTTGTTATTTATTTATAGGCTTCAAGCCTCCAACTGGATGTCGGCGGCGAGCGGGGCGACCGGCGATTGTGACGAGAGCGTTGCCCACGAATACAAGTTTGTTGTCGTTGTTCGAAGTTGCCGTATGATGCATGCCACCTTGGGCACCTTAGAAAATGGCACCTGAGGTGTTCCCTACACGGCACCTACCATCATTCTTTTGCAGGTTTCGTTAGTGGAACCTGGACGTTTTACAAGAGCATCTGTATATGCCTATGTGAAATAAATTTCTATTTCTTTCTTCTTTCGAATAATTCATTATTTTAAACTTTATTCCCCTGGCTCTAAAATCAAAATATTGATAGGTGCCGTGCTTAGATCAAGTATAACATAGATTACGGCTCGCGAACAAAATTAAAGTTAATAAACCGGCCAAGTGCGAGTTGGACTCGCCCATGAAGGGTTTCGTAGCAGCAAGTAACATAATATAAAAGTTCTTATAGTTCGTTGTAACTTTGATGGATGTTTTAACACGATCGCAGTGGTAGTGATTTTACTAACCGAAAATTGTGGTTTATGACGTATTAAAAAAAACTACCAGCTTTATCTCGTTCAAACCAATTTTCATTGGTAGTTTTTATGGCAATGTTCATCATATATTCTTTTTAGATTTATCATTCTCTTAGTTTAGAACTTAGGGGGGGGGGGGACACATTTTTCCACTTTGAAAGTGTCTCTTGCGCAAACTATTCATATTAGAAAAAAAAATGTTAGAAACCTCTATAGCATTTTTAAAGACCTACCTATAGATATCCCACACGTATGGGTTTGATGAGAAAAAAAAATTGAGATTCAGTTCTGAGTATGGGGACCCCCAAAATTTACTGCTTTTTTCTAGTTTTATATAAGAATCTTAATGCGGTTCACAGAATACATCTAGTTACCAAGTTTCAATAGCATAGGTCTTATAGTTTCGGAGAAAAGTGGCTGTGACACACGGACGGACAGACAGACAGACAGACATGACGAATCTATAAGGGTTCCGTTTTTGCCATTTGGCTACGAAACCCTAAAAAGTGTCCCAAGTCGATACGTAGTTAAACCTATATTCTATTTATATGCAATCGTAAATAAATAATTCAAGACTGTATCACATTTAACCTAAAATGTTCCTTAAAGTTATTACACGTAAGCATAAAATACCATGCCACTGATATATCAGTTAAGTCGTTTTGTTTCATACGTTTGTATTATTCTATGTCGGCCCATTGTCGCCAATTCAAACAAGGATGTAGTGAGCCGTCAGTAGTGAGCCGTCTTCTATAGGTGCCGGATTTCCCGCGTCGATATTACATCTAGTTATACTTGATCTAAGGTACCGTGCCGTAGTACCGTATGTGGAATACCTCAGGTGCCCTAAAAATCGGTGGCTACGGTGGCAAGCATCTTCTCTCTTGTACTCTCGCCGCAATCGCTGTCGCTCCGCTCGTCGCTCACACCCAGTTTAAGGCCTTATAGGTTTTATTACGATTCTTGAGTCACGGGACTAGGAATGACTTAGCAACATTTTACACACATATTATTTGGGCTATTGTGTCCATATATTGGCAGTTTAGGAAATTAACGTACAATCAGCCAATTTTGAAATTGGATTAACATCAATGTTGATATTAATGAAGAGTTGGCAATACCTGATCTTACTATTAATTTATTTATTTCTTGTTTTCGTGTTTTAATATTCAATATAATGTATTATTGTGTAGGTGTTCTTGTCTGAAAATAAATGATTATTATTATTATTAATAACTAGCTGATCCCCGCAGCTTCGCCCGCGTGAAATTTGTTCCCGTTCCCGCTTCCCTATTCCCGGGATAAAAGTAGCCTAAGTTACTCCTTATTACATAAGCTATCTGCCAGTGAAAGTCCCGTCCAAATCGGTCCAGCCGTTCCAGAGATTAGCCGGAACAAACAGACAGACAGATAGACAGACAGACAAAAATTTTAAAAATATATATACTGGTATGTGTACCGTATATACATTCATATGCATGTAGTAGAAAGCGGTTATTTTAATATTACAAACAGTAGTGTCCGACCGAAACTGGTTTTCCGGCCGAAACCGAAACCGAAACCGAACTTTCGGCCCCAGGGTCAGTTTCGGCCGAAACCGAAACCGAAACCGAAACTCACGTACTCATATTTAAAAAAAAACAGCCAAGTGCGAGTCGGATTTCCGCACAGAGAAGTCCGTTTCAAAAATTACGTTTTTGTGTGGATGTTTTTTTCTGATTTTAGTAGGTATTTTTTGTTATAGCGGCAACAGCACATGGTGAATTGGTTGGTGGTGGCAGTGTCTTTTGTAATCTCCAACGCTTTCAACACCTTGCCCTGGAGCTGCGTTTGGGAGGCGCTTAATAATAATGGAATGCCTTAATACTTCCGTCGAATTGTCGGACCCTATCTTTCCGAGAAGGCCATAACTTACACGAGCTAGGGCAGGGTCGGCGAGAGTGTCGTTCGGTGTTCCACAGGGATCGTTCTTAGGACCGCTTCTGTGGAACATCGGTTACGATTGGGTGCTGCGTGGTCCGTTGCTCAGAGGTGTCGGCGTAACCTGTTACGTGCGTAACGTGTTACGACGACACCCTAATTACAGCGCGAGGAGCAGCTGCGGGATCCAGCTTACATATAGGGGGCGTCAGCATCGGCATCGAGCTCTCGACGACGTATCCGGGGCTCGTAGTCGATAGCCGGTGTAACTTTGGATACCACTTCCGAAGTTTGGTCCCAAAACTGAGGGAGGGGGTATCAGCCGCACTCTCGCGGTGGTTGCCCAATATCAGGGGAGCCAACGCTCCCTGCAGGAGACTGTACCTTGGGATCATGCGGAGCACGGCCCTATATGAGGCCTCCGTATGGGCGGAGATCCTGATGGCCAGCAATGCGGCTAGATTGCTTAGCCCGCAGAAGGCGATGGCTGTCAGTGTAAGGATAAGGAGATACCGCATGATCTCAGTTCAGGCGGTATGTCTTCTAGCCGGGACCCCTCTATGGGACCTAGAAGCGAGGGCCCTTGGGTCATTGTTTAAATGGCTCAAGAAGGCGCTGCTGGAGCGGGGCCATAGGCCTCTTTCTGTGAAAAGGTCATGCTCGTAAAAGAGACGGCGCCGGGGAGGAAGTGGGACAGAACTCTTCCACCCAAGTTGCACAGTCTGCGACGACGCGCCCTATACTATCAGCCTCTATGACCAGGGGCCTGAGGATGTCTGCTCACCGTCCTTATAGAAGCAGACCCTAGACGATAGCGTGAAATGTGAGATTCATGCACGCCCCCCTCAAGTAACAACTGAACAACCCCCCAAAAACGCGGCCGCAGTATGCATCATTCCGAGGGCATACTCAGCGCTCCCAACGCGTGGTTTTTAGTCGGTAGGACCAGAGCCTTACCGACCTTAGGGAGCATAGCATCCCTGTAGGATTACCGCACGTTAAAAAAAATATCTAATACAAAATATACAGAAATACATCATCAGTGAAAATTTTAGGCCTCTATCTGGCTCTCTTCCAGCGATACAACCTCGTGACTAAGAGACAGACGGATGGCTAGGCCTCATGTCTCGTTAAAGGGTCCCACTTTAACCCCACCGTGTGAGAGTTCGACTCGCACTTAGCCGGTTATTTTTTTAATAGGTGCAACATGTTCCACCAAGTGCCAACAATCAACGATATAAATCTTTTTAAGTGTTTATTTTAGAAATATCTCCACCTAAAGGAGTTTCTTTCTATTACGTGTGGAATTACACATAGATGCTATTTCGAACTCCCCTCCGACTAAAACCACACGGTGCCCTGCTACTAGCTCTTGGCCGGTTTTGGTTACATTCTAGAAGTGTATTAACTTAAACTGGACAAGAGTAAGCTGGACTCGCGCACGTAGGGTTCCGTACAAGAAAAGCGGCAAAAAGTCACTTATGTTGTATGGGAGGACCTTTAATACTATATTTTTGTCTATTTTCATTATTTGTCGCAATAGCGGCAACAGCAATACATCATCTGTAAAAAAAAAGTGTCTAACTATCATGGTGGATGAGTTACAGCCTGCTGACAGACAGACAGACGACCAACACAGTTAACGGAACCGACAACAAAGGAGTAGGGTTATGTAATGTCCTAGATCTTTAGGATTCAGTAACCAAAAGTAAAAACGGGATCCTAAAAAGGAGGTCTAAGAAATAACACAGGGGTCTGTCTAATACTTTTCAATGATTGTAATTGCATATATTAACTGGTTGGGCTGACCCCAACCACGTCGCGAGCAGAGCCAGACAGTCAAAATTCATGAACACGTGAGTTTCGGCCCGGCCGAAAGTTTCGGCCCATTTTGGCCGAAACCGAAACTGCGGCCGAAACTCGATTTTTTGGCCGAAACTGGCCGAAACCGAAACCGAAACCGAAACTTCGGTCGGTCACTAACAAACAGACACTCCAATTTTATTTACTTGTATAGGTATAGATTATAAATATGGTTTCATTTGTTTGTTTGTATAATGGGTTAGATTACGATTACAAAAATGTTTGCAAAATATTTATTTATAAGTAAGTATAATTTTATCAATCGCCTGTTGATCTGACTAATTGAAATTGAAACTCTTAATACATCAAACAAATACCAGCGCATTCCACAAAGTTCGTTGTTAAAACTTTTACTGTTGAAACAATACGCTTATGGAACTCATTACCGCCCGTTCACATAAACAAACAGCATATTTTTCTCTAATATTTAACCGACTATGCTTTTTTAACAAAAAATATTCAATGACTTCCCAAAATTATCCATAGGTAGTAGTGGAACTGTTACAATATTTGGAACGAAATATTACCAGTATATTCTGTACATTATTGTATAGACCTGATTGTATAAGATATGTAATTCTTTTTTTATCTTCTTACAGACAAATCGGACGCAACCTAATCATCCCTGGAGGCACAAGGACCATAGATGCCACCGGGAAGCTGGTGATGCCAGGAGGCATCGATCCTCACACCCACTTCGAACTAGAGATGATGGGTGCTAAGACCGCTGATGACTTCTACAAGGGGACAAGAGCTGCTGTCGCTGGAGGCACTACGACCGTCAGTAAGTCTTCAGATCTATTGTAATTTACTAGCTGTGCCTCACAGTTTTGTCTGTGATATACCCCGTAGCATCTATTTAACTATACATGCATGTTTTTAACATTCGCCCCACCAGATGTACTGGTGGTCACCGCAGCCTATGGACGTTTGCATCACCGGAGACGCTACAATCGCGCTGCCGACTCTGTAAAAACCTTCTAAGTACCCTTTTGAAGAATCCCATACTGTAAGCGTTTGGGTAAACCGAGGCAGGGAGATCATTCCACAATCTAAACTTGCGCGGGAGAAAGCCCCTATCGGTTCTAACTTCTAACCATGCTCGAACGCTCCGGACGCAAAGTGTGAGGATGAACACCCTGTCTATAGCGAGCGATGATAGGACCTAGCCGTGGAAATACATGTTATATTTATTGACTTTTACTACTACTACATGCCGATGCCATAGCTAGTTTCTTCAGAATAATTTGTCTTTCTAATGGCAAGAGAATTTTTACAATGGGTTAGCAGTTCCGGAGATTATCGACAATATCTTTTCTGCCGATTGAAATTCTCGATTGTGGGCATTTTGAGGAACCTATTTTAATGCGTTTCGAAAACCAAACTCACTTTATTCTCACCACTAGCGGGTGAAGTTGGCTTATGCCCGAAGATCCAATAAGAACTAAGAATCAATAAGTTCAAAGAAGGCAAAAAATAAATTGTTATCTGTACTTAAACGAGTATTTTTCTCTTTACAGTTGACTTCGTACTGCCTCAAAAGAACCAATCTCTTCTGGAAGCATACGCAAACTGGAGAGACAAGGCTGATGGAAAGGTAGGTTTTTATCAGACTTATATTTTTGTACCCTCAAAACTTACTCATAAAAAAAAATGTCTTTTGGGTCGGTACTGGCGCATTGCTATCTGCAAATATTAGCCTTCCCCTATCAGTCATCTTACACTCTTGACTACAGTTATACATGAAGTGGAAAACTAGCTAAGTAGACCAGACGTGCACCTAAGGATACTTGAACGATTTTACATGTACAGGTTATAAATCAATAATCTACAATTCCAGGTCTGCTGCGACTACGGTCTCCACGTAGGAGTAACGTGGTGGTCTCCCTCAGTCAAGAAAGAGATGCAACAGCTGGTGACAGAGCAGTACGGAGTGAACTCCTTCAAGATGTTCATGGCGTATCGGGACGCGTGGATGCTGAATGACTATGATTTGTATTGCGCTATGGAGACTTGTGCGGAGCTGAAAGCTTTGGCCCAGGTGGGTGACCATGTCCATATTTAGAAATGTATAGGTACTTGGCATTTTGGATACATGGGGAACAAGGACACTGCGCTCACACATTTCAAGACCTCACCACTTGCGTTTGGGCTGCTAGTGCTGCCACCAAACTACGAACAAAACTCGCCAGTCTCGCCAACCGCACCGTCTTCTAAGGTACTGAAGCAAGATTTACTCTGCCTGATCCTCACTACGCAGCTACAAGCTTCCATAACCAAGCTGGTTGATATTGTGGGTTCAAACGTTTCACGAACAGTCCTAGGATAGTGACAGCATTTGTTGCCTAGGACTCCCGGTGCGTGTAACTCCATTGACTAGTAATAGAATAGAATAGTAGAGTGCCTGGAACTCGACAGAAATAAAACTGCCCCGGCGATATTTCTCCAGTTGGTGTTTTTGATCGATGTTATCTCTTACCTCACACGTTCTGTAATAGTTTTTTAATACAGTTGCTCAAAAAGTGGCGTATTACAGGGACGTATAGCGTTCGGGATGTGGGCAATTGCTATTACACACTCGTGCTTTTTCTTTACCATTCCCGCACTCGTGCGTTTTCTTTCCCAATTGTCAAAATAATGTCTGTGATTCATGCAAATATTTCTAAAAAAAGATATGGTCTAAGAGCCAGCGGCCCCCAGGCATTCGGTAAAGTATAAAAGCTGTAAGTTTCTCAATGTATATCCCCAACACAGATAAGAACGAACCCCGTCTACGAAACTTGGGTCGCGGTGGCTTTCGCAGGTATCAGGTAGTAAAGGTGTGTAAAATTGTGTGTTAAATTTGTTAAAGTATAAAACTCAGTTTTTACATATTTTACTTATAATAATCCTAAAAGTCACCTTGTCGAAAGCCAGACACTTTGTACGGTTGCAACCCTCTGCCAGACACCCTTAAAGTATATTTCATTATTACTATACTTACGGTATAGTATAAAAGCTGCAATTTATATATGTTATTTGGAGAACTATCAAATGATGTTTTCTCAATAGCCAGACAGTTTCAGTAGTTCCTTAAAAAGTTAAAGTCTAATGTAGGTGCGAGCGCGAGGGATATTATGTGTCAGCGGGTGCGAGTGAAATACCGCGTTCGGTCCACTGCGACGTTTTATTGCGCATCAGCTGTCATTAATAGTGTACTAGATGATGCGCGCGGCTTCGCCCGCGTGAAAATCGTTACCCGTTCCCGCTTCCCGTGAGAACATTTTCCCGGGATGAAAAGTCTATGTGTTATTCCAGATTATAAGCTATCTCTGTACCAAATTTCAGTCAAATCCGTTCAGCCGTTAGAGCGTGATTGAGTAACAAACATCCAAGTATCCAAACATCTTCACAAACTTTCACATTTATAATATTAGTAGGAAGTAGGATAATGAGAACTATTTTCTAGATTTACTATGAAAATTCACTATGAACAATAACCATTAATAACCATTTTTATCCTTTAGGTACGCAACCAAAATAAGGAAAAATTAAAGCGCTCATGGCCCCGCGGACTCAGTGTTCTGTAAACTGTCACTGCAGTAAGCAACATTTACTATGGCCGGATATGGATGGGTGACCACCACGTGGACCACTTTGTGATTTGTGATATTTATTAACGAGCGTTTCCGTGCTTCTGAAGGCATTATAAGCCGTTGGTCCCGGTTGTCAGTAAAATGATAGTCGTTAAGCCAAATTGAAGGCCTAATAGTCGTCACAACCTGCGCCCCGGTCGGCAGCGCGTGTGTAGCTCCTCTGGTGTTGCAAACGTCTATAGGCTACGGTTACCAACCTTCCGGTGGGCCGTAAGCTTGTCTGCCACCTAAGTAGTATAAAAAAAAACCTTGGATCCAGCTCTTCACCCAACTGAATCTGAAACTGGCGAAGAAGACAATATTGATAACGACCAACCCACAGATTGGAGCAGCGGTGATGAGGACACTCAAGATATCGACGACCACGAGTCATAGAATATCTTCGAAATATTTTTCCATTAATTATTGTAGGTATTAGATTAATTATATTATTCCAATAACTATTATTAAAATAATTATTTAAGTATATTATTGGAGTGTTAATTTAATGATTCCTAAACACAAAAATTTTATGAAAGAATTTTCTAAACATTTATTCGTTGATTCTTAGTTATTGTACATAGTGAATTTTCATAGTAAATCTAGAAAATAGTTCTCATTATACACAATAAATGACAGCTGATGTGCAGTAAAACGTCGCAGTGGACCGAACGCGGTATTTCACTCGCACCCGCTGACACATAATATCCCTCGCGCTCGCACCTACATTAGACTTTAACTTTTTAAGGAACTACTGAAACTGTCTGGCTATTGAGAAAACATCATTTGATAGTTCTCCAAATAACATATATAAATTGCAGCTTTTATACTATACCGTAAGTATAGTAATAATGAAATATACTTTAAGGGTGTCTGGCAGAGGGTTGCAACCGTACGAAGTGTCTGGCTTTCGACAAGGTGACTTTTAGGATTATTATAAGTAAAATATGTAAAAACTGAGTTTTATACTTTAACAAATTTAACACACAATTTTACACACCTTTACTACCTGATACCTGCGAAAGCCACCGCGATCCAAGTTTCGTAGACGGGGTTCGTTCTTATCTGTGTTGGGGACATACATTGAGAAACTTACAGCTTTTATACTTTACCGAATGCCTGGGGGCCGCTGGCTCTTGCTCTAATACTAACTTGTTTCAATATCAGATTAAAAGTAATTTTAATTAAAATTTAAGCATAAATTAATATGAGTATCGGCCAAATTAAATTTATAAATATAAAAAAAGTTGGCTGTATGAAGTGCACTGCCATAGTCTCTGCTTAGAAAGGTCTATATTCTTTTACGGTTGGCGCCATTTTGGATATTCAGGTATAATGTGTTTTTATCCATACTAATATTATAAAGCTGAAGAGTTTGTTTGTTTGTTTGTTTGTTTGTTTGTTTGTTTGTTTGTTTGAACGCTAGGATCTCAGGAACTATTGGTTGGATTTCAAAAATTCTTTTACAGTTTGATAGTCTATTTATCGAGGATGGCTATAGGCTGTATAACATCACGCTAAAATGAATAGGAGTGGAGCAGCAATCAAGAATGTTTTGAAAACGGGGAATATTTTTTACCGTTTGAGAGCTTCCGAGGCGTACGCTGGGTAAATGTTTACAGTTAGGTAAAAATTGTGTATTACAAAATTGTTTCTCTTAAAAAGTTTAAAAAAAAAGTCCGCGGCAGCATATATCTATCTTTTAAGGTTCGCTCACAATAACCTAATTTGTCTATCTCATAAGGTTCGCTCAGGATATAATGAAACTGAAGAGTTTGTTTGTGCTAGGATCTCAGAAACTACTGGTTGCATTTCAAAAATTATTTTACAGTTTAATAGTCCATTTATTGAGGCTGGCTGATGGCAATATAACATCACGCTAAGACGAATAGGAACGGAGCAGCCATGAATAATGTTTCGAGAATGGGGATTATTTCTTTCTTTTGAGAGCTTCCATTGCGTACGCTGCATATATAGTTAAAGTTACGTAAAAATTGTGTGTTATAAAATTGTTCCTCTTAAAAAGTTATAAAAAAAGTCCTTAACAGCATATGCCTATCTTTTAAGGTTCACTTACAATAACCCTCTTATTAAGTTTTAAATTATGAGCGACGCCACGGGAGTGAACTTGGTCTGCAGTGGCAGCCAGTCAACTGAACGATAAAAATCGGCCAAGTGCGAGTCGTACTCGCACACGATAAGTTCCATACTGAAAAAGGAATGGGCGGAAGTAAAGGCGACGAGAAACATTAAATCACTTTTAACACTTCTTTCCTTCTCGAAACGAAGATATATGCGGTTCAGCTCTAATGAATACAAGCGACGCGACGCGACGGGAATAAGCGCGACGGGGGTAAATGCAACGGAAAACATTATAATACTCGAAATATTAATACCATACCTCTCTCTTTCTCACTCTCATGTGACGCAAACGAAGTTGCGCGGGTCAGCTAGTTATTTTATAAAATTGCTTAATTTTTTCGCAACTGTATTAAAAATAGTTGTTCAATACAACGTGTGGGACTGTTATTTAAACTCGTTCCGACTGTCTACCCTCGCCTTCGGCGCTCGGGTCAACACCTGTCGTAACTCGTTGTAATAACAGAAATCCCACACTTGTATCGAAAACTACTATTTTAATACAGTTGCTCAAAAAGTGGCGTATTACGGGGACGTTTAGCGTTCGGGATGTGGACTATTACACACTCGTGCTTTTTCTTTACCATTCCCGCACTCGTGCGTTTTCTTTCCCAATTGTCAAAATAATGTTTGTGATTCATGTAAATATTTCTAAAAAAAGATACTAACTTGTTTCAATTTCAGATTAAAAGTAATTTTAATTAAAATTTAAGCATAAATTAATATAAGTATCGGCCAAATTAAATTTATAAATATTAAAAAAGTTGGCTGTATGAAGTGCACTGCCATAGTCTCTGCTTAGGAAGGTATATATTCTTTTACGGTTGGCGCCATATTGGATATTCAGGTTTATTGTGTTTTTATTATTATATAAAATTGCTTAATTTTTTCGCAACTGTATTAAAAATAGTTGTTCAATACAACGTGTGGGACTGTTATTTAAACTCGTTCCGACTGTCTACCCTCGCCTTCGGCTCGGGTCAACACCTGTCGTAACTCGTTGTAATAACAGAAATCCCACACTTGTATCGAAAACTACTATTCTTGTTTGTCTGATTTAAGAACTTCCACAGTTGCAACACAGTTGAAAAGAATGGTAGCCATTAATCTAAATCTTTCATTCTGAACCCCAAGATACCCTTCGACTTCGGAAATCTTGGTGGTGCTCCTCTTACCCTTAGCTACATAATATAATAATTACTTTTACAGGTCCATGCCGAAAATGGCGATATAATCGCCCGAAACACTGAGAAGCTGCTAGCGGCTGGGGTGACAGGTCCTGAAGGTCACCAGCTATCGCGGGATGAAGAGGTAGAAGGCGAGGCCGTCAACAGAGCGTGTGTTATTGCTAACCAGGTGAGTTCCTACCAACGGATGGAGTTTAGGAAGCTAGCATAAACTTGGTATTAGCTGCTAGTCTGAAAACTGGGACATCATGGCCCGAAACACAATCTACTCGCAGCCGCAGTGACAGGTTCCTAAGGGTCACCAGTTGTGGTAAGGGGTCTGTACAAAAGACTTTTCACGATTTTTTTGATAGACCATCTGTATTTGTTGTAAAAACAGGGACATCAGGGTGCGTTTCCACTGGCACAGAGCTGGGCGTAGTGGAATATGAGCTGGCCAATCAATTGTCCATCCAATCAGTGGTCGAAATCTGTTGAAATCGAAAGTTTGTGCATTTTTTTCTGATGGAAGTAACGCTTACTATTTGAATTTTTAATTTGATGCCGTCAATGGCAAAGAAGTTTTACTTCAATCTCGCGTAAAGGTTACACGCACACTCTTTTTTAGGGTTTTCATGAGACTTTGCTGTCTGTCTGTCCGTCATTAGCCTGTACCTTAGGAACCGTGATAGCTATTAGAGAGCTGATTTTTTTACAGATGTATTTCTGTTACCGCTATGACAAAAAATACCAAAATCAGAAAAAGGTGAGGATTAAGGGGGGCTCCTATTCAACAAACGTTTTTTTGCCGTTTATTGATACGGAACCCTCTGTGCGCGAGTCTGACCGGCACGTGGCTGGTTTCATTTTTTACCCGACCTCAAAATCTCTGGAGGAGGTTCTCAATTCGTCTGTATGTTTTTTTTTGACTTGTGACTGACAGTAACATGTTTGTATTGCAGGCAAAATCACCACTGTACATAGTGCACATGATGTCCAAGAGCGCAGTACGAATGCTGCAATTAGCTCGCACTCGCCAGAGGACGCCACTCTTCGGAGAGACACTGGCTGCTACTGTTGGCACCGATGGTATAATAATATAGCTTTACATACATACAGATACATATGGTCACGCCTTTTTTTGTTCTTTTTACTTTATTCATTATTTATTATTTAAGTTCTTTAATCAAAATAAACATGGTACAAGTTGAACGATATCAGCAATAGTAATAAACTGTGGCGCAGATATCAACGACCTCTCCTGGGAGTATTTATTTAATTTCAAAATGAACATTTCAATTGGCAGGCCATTATAATGTAACTAATTTAGTCTATTATCAATTTAGTTAATACTTATATACTTTTTAAATACATACATATTATACATAGAAACACCCAGACTCTTGAGACAAACATGTATGGGTCACACAAAATTAAAAGTTAAGAGGCACTGGGGCAGCGAAAATAATAATAATAGAGTCAGAGTATTCTGAACAGCTCGTCAACTCACTGGCCTCGTAGTCCAATGGTTAGTGTGCCTGAGTTCGGATTCGGTGGTCGTTGGTTCGATTCCTACCCAGAGGAAATTTCTTTGTGTGATGAGCGCATTGATGTATTCTGTGTCTGGGTGTAATTTACCTATAATATGTATGTATTTAGAAATATATAAGTAGGTTAATGAGGTGTCTAGATCCTATAGCACAACCTTAAATTTGCTTATATTATTTATCTACACCCATGCTTTTAATCCTCTATAAAAGATTCTGAAACAGTTAGCTCATTGCCCACATTAATACATCCAATGTCCTAATAACCATAATATCATCCGAACGGATGTTATTATGTTGCATGAAATTTCATAATAACACTCCTTTCGCTGTTTCAATCTCTTCCGCGCAAAGGGTTACTCATCAGACAGCCAAATTCTTACCGCTCGATGCGTAGAATCTGTATGAGTTTCAAAAAAAGAACTGTCATTCACGCGCGTTGCATTGCATACCACAGCGGCGGCTGGCGTGCCGTAAAAAAAATTAAAGCGAATTCGAATTCCCGCTGTTTTTCTCGTTGCCAAAAATTGCCATCACTTTCCATGAAGCAAGATCATTTAATAATTTTTCAGTACAGACAGTGACTAACATACTCCTGCCTTACCCCCTCAGGTAGTCACCACCGCAACTCATGTTTCCGCCACGCGGCCGCGCATGTACTGAGCCCGCCGTTACGTCCTGACCCAAACACGCCTCAGCTTATGTGTGAGGCACTTGCTGAGTAAGTATCTACTTATCTACTTTATGTGTGGTATCTTAGGGAAGTCTGCCCTTAGATCAAGAATAACTAGATGTGATATGGACATTCTGAAACTCACTACACTTAAAAATCGCAGGGAACGCGGAGATCTGATTGAAACTTTTAGGATCCTAAATGGGCATTACGATTTGATCAACTGTTCTTCAACGGGATCAACGGGAATAAACTCCCAGGCGAAGTAATATCTGCACAAAATGTGAATCAATTTCAGAATAGGCTTGATAAGCATCTGAACTTAAATAGAAAGTAATGGAGAACAGCAGGATACAGGCCCTACCAGTTGATTCAACTGCTGCCTGATTACAGATAATAATAATAAGTTTAAAATTGTAAATAAACGGAATAATAATATCGACGCGAGAAATCCGGCACCTATAGTAGACGGCTCACTACTGACGGCTCACTACATCCTTGTTTGAACTGGCGACAATGGGCCGACATTGAATAATACAAACGTATGGAACAAAACGACTTAACTGATAAACAGTGGCACAGTATTTTATGCTTACGCCTAATAACTTTAAGGTACATTTTACGTTAAATGTGAAACAGTCTTGAATTATTCATTTACGATTGCTAATAAATAGAATATAGGTTTAACTACGTATCGACTTGGGACACTTTTTAAACTTTCATTTTGTTCGCGACCCGTAATCTAGTTGTTATTCTTGATCTAAGCCTCTGCTCTGCTGGACATATATCTGGGTGCCGATTCTAGATCATACTACTTGAAAAGGGAGAGAAGACGAAAACCTGACGAAAGAAACGGCTAAAGAAAACAAAAGAACTTTTCAACAACTTCACCGGCTGATTAACGGGCAATGTCATGACGAAAAAAGGGGATTCGGAAACCAAACCTGTAAAGGTCATCATCTTCTCTAAATGAAATTGTGAGAAGCCGTATACCGGCTGTGTAAATCTGCTATCAGAAAATAACTCAGTCATAATATATGCCGTCACCATTGAACGGTACGTCCCTATTGTGTTGACAAAAGAGATTAGAATAAACTTTTGAGTAAAAAAAAGTCGTTTCTCATACGCTTTTCACCAATAGATGGAATATATTTTCATATTGTTTTGGAATCCTCGAACATTTCCCGTAGTACATTTCTAATTTTCCCAAACTAACCCTCAATTCCCTTCCCAGCGACCACCTGCAAGTGATCGGCAGCGACAACTGCACATTCCACGAGAAGGACAAGGAGATCGGCAAGGGCGACTTCTCCAAGATACCCAACGGAGTCAACGGTGTGGAGGACCGCATGGCTATCTTGTGGCAAAAGGCTGTCAACACTGGTATGTTATATATACAGGGTGAATTTTTGAAAAGGGATTGGATGGCCAAATCCGAAACTATAAGGAATAGCGAAAAATGCTCAAAGGAGTCACGAGCCCGATTTTGATGAAACTTAAAACCTCATCATTAGATTTTTGAAAAACCAACAATCCTAGCTGGGAATCGAACCAGTCGATTTTGAAAAAATAAACACACCCTATATTATTACACCATACGATAGTGTCGCTGTTAAGGATCAAATTCTGCGAAGTAATGATATACGGCAAATTTCAGGAAAAATTGGAATTTTAATAAAATTAATATCTCATGTTGGTAATCAAAAATTTTGTATCATAAATTCTTTCGTTCGAAATCCCATAAAGGATCGTAACTATTCCGTGTTTTAAATTAGGCACAATATGATTCGGGTAGGCTGGTAAAATTTAAAAGTAGAACATAATCTCAATTTTAATTTCAGTCAGCGAAATCCACGGATCCACGGATCTTACCCCCTTAGATTACTTTCTCTGGGGGTATGTCAAAACAAAATTTACAAAGACACGTACGATACAGTTGATGACTTGACACGTTCTTTGGAGAATATTCTAAATGGAATCAATAAGATTGTAATATTGAATGCAATAAGAGGTTTGGAATCCAGCTATGTATTGAAAACAATGGCCTACATTTTGAACAATTAATGAGTTAACGTAAGAAAAATTAAATGTATTTTGTTAAAGATGAGCTATTTCCTTTAGTTTTACGTATGTCATTACTTCCCAGAATAAGAACCTTAATAGCAACACTATCGTATGGTGTAATAATATAGGATGTTGTTATTTTTTCAAAATCAACAGGTTCCATTCCCGGCTAGGATTATTGGTTTTTCAAAAATCTAATGATGAGGTTTTAAGTTTTATCAAAATCGGGCTCGTGACTCCTTTGAGCATTTCTCGCTATTCCTTATAGTTTCAGAGTTGGCCATCCAATCCCTTTTGAAAAATTCACCCTGTATAACCACAGATTATATATTACTAGCGGACGTCACGCGGTTTCACCCGCGTAGTTCCCGTTCCCGTGGGAGTACGGGAATAAAATATAGCCTATGTTCACCGCAAAGAGTGAAGCTTTCCAACAGTGAAAGAATTTTTCAAATCGGTCCAGTAGTTCCGGAGCCTATTCGTTACAAACAAACAAACAAAAAAACAAATCTTTCCTCTTTATAATATTAGTATAAATAAGTAACTATAACGAAAGGCAGATGACACATGCCGAACAGAAAAGTGAAGCTTAACTGCTACTAGGAACTACGTCAAAAAGAAGTAAATAGTGTACTGCTGATGAATTTTTAGCTGCCCTTTGAAATGTCATTATTAATTTGTGGCAGAACTGATTTACTTAATTTCAGACTTGAGACATTTGTAGAACATTGTTTAATAAAGTTTGGGAAATACTAACTGATTGAAACATTCCGCAGGTATAATGGACCCATGCAGATTCGTAGCAGTGACCAGTTCGAACGCGGCCAAGATCTTCAACATCTGGCCACAGAAGGGTCGCGTGGAGGTCAACAGTGACGCAGACATCGTCGTGTGGGACCCGCGCCTTGAGCGAACCATTTCTGCTGCTACGCATAAGCATGCTGTCAACTTTAACATCTTTGAGGTAGGTAGCATTCGTTTTGGACTGAACAGAAGAACTAATCCGGGGTGTTTTCTGTAGTTTAAGTGGGAGTTACGGTCTTGGCGACCAGTTTGAATAGGACTTCAGAATATCGTCACCATCTCCGACCCCTTGCACATTATATTCCGTCAACTTTAAAATCTTTGAGGAAGGTAGCACTGCTTTTGGGCCAGTTACGACCCTGAAAGAAGCAGACCCGGGGTGTTTCTGTAGTGAAATATCTTTGAGGTAGGTTTTGAACAGAACAGAAACAGGCCTTGGTGTTCTCTGTAGAAAAAAAGGATGAATAACTGGTTTGGTGACGTGACCAGTTTGAACGCAGCCAAGATAGGCCTCAGAATATTGTCACCATCTCCGACCCCTTGCACATTATATTCCGTCAACTTTAACATAATTTGAGGAGGGTATCACCGCTTTGGGGCTAATGACCATCCTGACAGAAGCTAGCCTTGGTGTTTTTATTGTAGTAAAAGGGGTATAGCAGCAGGCCCGGGGTGCTATTATATATTTAAATGAAAATACGGCCAAAATCTTCAATACCTGACTTAAGGTAGGAGCTTTTGAAGAGAACAGAAGCAGACTCGGGTGCTCCTCTGTAGAGAAAGGGTGCATAATGTCACGCCTTGATTCCCGAAGGGGTAGGCAGACAAAGTCATAGTTTACGCCCAAATTTAACCTAACCTAGTTCAGATAGGATTGTCACAGTGCAACACTTAAATGGAGCGTTACCAGTAGGATTAAATTGTCTAATCCTCTGCTGAAAACCAGCCAGTAAATTAAGACACACTGAACAATATAATATGTTCCATTTCCAGGGTCAACAAGTGGTGGGCAGTCCACAGTACGTGATTGTGAACGGACGAGTCTGTCTCGACGATGGTGAACTTAGGGTAGTTGAAGGTATGTAAACGAAATTGTTTATCTATCTATACTAATATTATAAAGAGGAAAGATATGATTGTTTGTTTGTTTGCATCGAATAGGTTTCGAAACTACTGGGCCGATTTGAAAAATTTTTTCACTGTGGGAAGCTTCACTATTCGCGTTGAACATAGGCTATACTTTATTCCCGTTTTCCCACGGGAACGGGAACTACGCGGGTGAAACCGCGTGACGTACGCTAGTATTTCTATAGTTAAAAGTTGGTATTTAAATAGATATTGGGTTTAACGAGACACTGAAGACTTCCCCAGATCTTCAGGCGTCCCTTTCCCGATATCTTCAGTAGTATGGTAGCAATTTCAGAAGTGAGGCTGCCTCATTATTATACTACTTAGACCACCGTAGCGTGCCTTTCGAAGCACAGGAACGTTCACAAATGAAAATCTCACGTGGTGGTCGCCCATTCGAGAGGATCCCAAATTATATTTATCTAAATAAAAAGTGTGTGCGTGTAACCTTTACGCGCGATTGAAGTAAAAGTTCTTTGCTATTAACGGCATCAAATGTTTTATTAATATCATTCATTCGAATTTCGATTTCGATTCGATCAAATAGCGTTACTTCCGTCAGAAAAAAAATCTGAGTTACTCCCTAGGTCGCGCCTAAAGAAGTTTTACTTCAAAAATATGACCAAATGATAATTTATGCTCTGTTTCCAGGTTTCGGCAAGTTCTTAAAGACCCCGGTAAACAGCCCATTGGTGTACGGCGATGAACCCAACTCAAACCCGCCGGAGCCCGAACTGTTGCGTCTGGAGATGCCGCACAAAGTCAGCAATGGCACTCCCTCACCCGGTGTGTATTATTCAAGCCACCAAGCATTTTCTCTATAGATTTTTGCTTGCTCGTACGAAGCGATCCGAAATCGTACAGTCAACTACAATAAAATGTACTAGTTTAATCTTACAAAATGATGTATCCCTGCGAGTGCCATAATGAACTAACCAAACATGGTATCCACCGAACTTGACAGTAACATGCATGCGTGTAAAGAGCAATAATTATGTATCCAATACATTTATTTTTTATTTTAAAGTAGACTGAGGAAGTCAACTTTAAAATAAAAAAATAAATAGCATGCATAACATGCATAGCAATCAATACATGTCACGTCATTAATATCCGTGGTCTGATACCCATAACACAAGCAGGTTATTCCTAGCTTACTTTGGGATCAGATAGCGTTGTGTAAAATGTCCGTGAATATTTATCTATTTATTTATTTACTGTCAAGTTCTTTGGATACCATGTTTGTCACAATCTTTGGTTAGTTCATTATGGCACTCGCAGGGATACATCATTTTGTAAGATTATAGGTACCCAGTATGTTGTTTAGTACATTTATTTCAGTACCGTTATGTTGTTGATTGACACCAATGATTTAGGTTTGATTCAAGAGTTTGGTTTCAACCCTACAACCACAGCGGACGTGTCAACAGGTCTCAACGTGTACTCAACGAGCGGCCAGTTGACACGTCCGGCGTGCTTGTATTGTAGTGGCCGATTCATGTGTTTGTTTAGAGTTTGGTCTCTAGTCATTTATTTACTGCCACGCCAAAAATTTGTAACACATGTTTCACATCAGTAAGTAGAGTCAAAACTTCTCAAAGAATCAGCTTCTTGATTATGGTACCTATTTGATATACATACATATAGTCACGCCTATATCCCGAAGGGGTAGGAAGAGGTATATTATATACATTTTACCTCTACTCTTAAGATTTTTCCCACGTAATAAATAGTGAACCGTATTGCCGTGTTGATATGGACAGGCTCAAGTTGTGACTGCCCGCTGTTGAAATATTTCAAGCCGTCCATAAAGGCCTTCAACATGGCTTAACGACTGCCATTTTACTAGAAACCGGGACCTTACGCTTAACGTGCCTTACGAAGCACGGAAACGCTCACAAATAAATGTTACAAAGTGGTCATGTGGTGGTCACCCATCCGTAACCGGCCACAGTAAATGTTGCTTACTACAGTGATCGTTTACAGAACACTGGGTCCGTGGGGCCACGCGCTCTTCTCCTGGTATTTAATACAAGATTCTATTAATAAACATCCATTTTGTGTCCAGATTTCGCGGCCCTCCGTGCCAACATGGACGCCATGTCGGTGTCGGGGTCGGGCTGCAGCACGCCCACGGGCCGCAAGATGCGCGAGCCGGGCTCCCGGGACCTGCAGACTTCCACCTTCTCCATCAGCAGTAAGTACTGGCGACGAACGTTCTTCAGGATTTTTTGAACCAATTTTGTTGGGGACATTTCCCCTGTTAGCGAACTCTTTCCCTTTCTCTCGCTATTGTGTTTAATGGATATGATCTCAAGTGGTCGAAAAATAATAGGACTGTATAGTATGGGTACGCTACTGATGTACTTATTAGAAAGCAGGAATAAGTAACAATCACTGTATGTCAAAGACCATAAGTAATGGTTGTCAGTAGTGCTTTCTGGTGTGCCGATGTACAGAATGCGGTGCCCCTGCTTCGCTCCGCCGCAGTGATGACGCGGCGTGACGTATACACAGCAATGCCAGTGAATGATCGAGAACAGTTTCGATTCCCGTGAGTCGCAACACCTCTTACCGTCGGATTCTTCAACTGGATCGTGAAAAGACACATCATAGGACCAGTAATTTGAGGACTACTATTGACGAACATTGACCTCCCAGACATCGTCATGGCTTTCTATCATGGCGGACAGCAACATTTTAGCGAGCTAAATGTTAAAACAAACCCCTAAAGAAGTAGGATTAGTCACAAACCCTGAGATGAGGGGGGTTATTCTTCCGAGGGCGTACCCAGGACTTCCAGCCGTAGGTAATTGTAAATTATTGTGTGGTTTTAGCCCGTAAGAATCCGGCATGATATCCGTTATACTTTCGATTGTCGGCACTTGATGGAACTTGTTATAATACATTATGAAAATTCACTTGTACTATTCCACTTTGGTTTTAATTTGAAAAATACCTGACCGGTTTCGCCATTGTATAGTGTAAGAACCTTTGATAATGCTATAATGACGAAACCGGTCAGGTATTTTCAAATTAAAATAAAAGTGGAATAGTACTAGTGAATTTTCATAATGAATCCGGCATGACATTCAAACTGATTTCCAAGTCACCTACTTATAAATAATATTTTTCAGGCCACTTAAAATCTTTCTCCTAATATCAACTATTTGTTCCTTTTACAGAAGAGGTCGAGGGTCTCGACACGAAGACCTCAGTTCGTGTACGGAACCCCCCTGGAGGCAAGTCCTCAGGCCTTTGGTAAGCGGATCCCCACACTCAAGTGCGGGAAGAAAATCGACGTGGCGGCTTACGGCAACTATAGGGCGACATCTACTTGTGAACTACGTATTTATTTAAGTCGGTTAATATTATCTGACGTGAAACCAAATTATGTAATTAATTTTTTGGTAGTTTTGGTTCAGAATATTGGATCAAACTTTTGGCAATGTTGGACCAAACTATTGGGTCAAACTATTGGTAGTGTTGAATTAAACTATTGGCCGTATTGGACCTGAATATTGGCATTTGGCCGAATTTCCTCAAATATCGCTAAAATAAATTTGTTTATATTAGACACCATAGTTATTACAAAATAAAAAAAAAGACAAACCTATTCTTGCAGTAAAATTCACAAGTAGAGTTTCCTGAGGCTTTAGGCAGCTCAGAACCAAGTAAGCAAACTTAACCCAAAGCTTATAGCATAGTATGTTAGCTGTTAAGTTATTCATGACACAATAACATGGTTTTTACTATTAAAATCACTTGGCAACTATAATAGGACAGATTTTGATTGCAGAGCCATCTCTAGGGCGTAACACAAAACTAAAGCCTACTACTGAAAACCAAAAAACTTTGATAAGAAACAAATAACAACAAATACTCAGGCAAGTTCTTATACAGAAATGGTAGTTAATATTGACGAAAACTGGCATACACCCGCGTCTCTTTTCGTACATTTTTCCGTAAAGAGTTCGGATGCTAGATGCTGTTTTCTGACCTATTGTAGTTGCGATGTAAATGCGTTATTTATTAAATATTCATTAGACCTTTTTGGTCGATATTGCATGTATAGTTTAGTAAATTTAGATAAAGGATTGTTTATCTAATGATTATGCTTGTAAACTAATTATAAGCAAGGAATATGCAATATTTAAAATAAGTTTTGTATTCGTAGTAGTTTCGACAATTCGTCAATAGATGGCGGTGTAACCAATTAGTAATTTGTACTGCGATATAAAAAAAATATCACAAAAGAAAATATCACAATTTTGCATATTTATTTTAATATTAAACTGTTTAAGTTTGATGTTAACAATAGTTATTGTAATAATAGTATTGTAGTTTTTGTGAAACACATTTTAGAAGTTTTTCTAAGATATTGTTGGAATTATTTTCCCGAATATTTTATAAAATTATTATGTAAGGTTAACTTCGATAGAACTTCCAAAATATTCAAAATATTAGCCAAAAACTTTTAACTGCATTTATATTTGGGTTAAATTATGCATTAAAACTGCATTTGGGAGTTAAAAACCAAAATTAGCTGTTTGTTGATTGTGTGTATTGTGGTGTAAAGGTGTGCATGTTAAATTAATCATTAACTTTTTTAAAAAGTCACCTCGTCACATTTACATTTTTATAATTTTGATAAACACGCGAAACATAAGCGTATAACTTTAAAATCATTTTAATATTTAGGTAATGTGTGAGTGAAGCCGATCGCGGCGGTTGTATGTAGCTATTTGTGATGTCTGTTATTAAGTTTAATCTTTATTGTTTACTGTTTCGTGTACTGTCTTTAGAAATAAATGTAGTGTGGTCGAAATTGGAAGATATCAGACAATAAATACCTATTGTGTTTTAACAGGTTTGAGTTTGAGCAGGGTCGACAGCGCGAGTGTACTGCCTCTGGTGTTGCAAATGTTCACAGGCTACGCTTACCACTTTCGATCAGGTGGGCTGTAAGCTTGTCTGCCACCTTAGTAATATATAGAATATATTATATATTTCTGTGGTAATATTAAAAAGAAATACCTAAAAAAACTCACTGAAGTATACTGCATACATCTATAGATAGATGGCGCTATAATAAACAATTTAAACGAACTTAGTGTTATGAATTGAAAACAGATGGCGCTGTAACAAGTATCCTAGTTCAATAACTGTATATAGATGGCGCTAGGTGTTCAACACGCGTGAATTGAAATTCCAATTTTGACCTTACTGCATGTTGTTAATTAACCCTTTTAATAAAGTCCACGCGAATTCAAATTTATCAAAATGTAAGCCCACAAATAAATGAAAATGGATTTACCTATTCCTGAAATGATGAATATAAGAAACGGCACGAAAAAATTGGTCAGCGTAGGGGCCAATGTTTCTAGAACGCAGTACAAAAATCTATGTAATTTCTCGACAATCCTAGTCTTGCTACTTGTGTCACAATTTTTATAGCGTTTTACATTAATTCTGAATGTATATTCTTATTATGCATTGTCACAAATAAACAATGTATTCTCATTGTTGTGTTTTCTTTACCTTGAAAACTCTATGACTGAATCCTGTAACCCAGGATATACAGGCACGAATCGGTCAGTGGGCCAAGACTACAAAAGTTACCCCGACGACGGCGAAACGAACTCTGTAACGTCCATTGAACTAATCCTTTATTGTTTAAAAGTACCAATGAAATAAAAATTTTAACTTCTATTACAGGGCGGACACTCATACAAAGTCGTTTAAAAAGTAGCCGATGTCCTTCCTATGCCTCGAATTATCTCTATACCAAATTTCATCTCCATCACTTCACCCGTTTAGGCGTGAAACCGTAACAGACAAACAGTTACTTCCGCATTTATAATATTAGTAGGGATGACGAACGTAACTATGACCGCGTATCACGTTGTCATCAAATTGCGCCACACTGTTCGATACAGCGTCTTTAGTCTATAATCTCAACGGTAACGTCGACATTAATCGCAAGATAATTTGGCGTAGTTGGGAAGATCGGCAGATCATGACGGCAACAAGGTATGTGTATTTGTACATATTCTTTAAAACAGTAAATCATCACAGTAAGGGTCAGTTAACATCGAACAGAAAAATGCTCGCGCATATTTCATCATTAAATAATAAACTGTATTAGCATGGACTTGGGTTCAAAATCCTACGCAGACTTTAAGCGTCAAGTCGCGTGCCGGAGCATTCGGCCGCTTTCGTCCTCGAGCACGCGCGCGCATCCCTGGATACCGAATCTGGCAGCCCCGAAATTTCCAAGCGTGCGTGAGCCGCGCCGCTCGCGCTTACTGCACTGCGGCGTCGGCGTTCGCCTCTTCTCCAGTGTCGCCAGCGATTTCTACAGGCATTGAAGTGTTTTTCTTCTGCCAAAAGTGCAATATGATCATATCCCAGTCTATCATTTTCAAGAAAATGTCACGTCTGCGAACTGGCAATTGCACTTACCTTGCACGAAGGCGCGCGCATCCTCGGGCAGACTCAGGCGTTTCGGGCACGGTTTGAATGGCGCAAGGAGGCGCTGGAGCGGGGCCAAAAGCCTGCATCTCGAGAAATCGAAGCCCAGCGGTTCCAGCTCCACCAGGAAACCGTGAAGACATGGAAGATGCGACTTGAGCAACCACAAGGGGGAATCGCCACAATCGCGGCGGTCACACCGGACGAGTGGCTGGAGAGGAGACACGGTGCTCTCTCCTACCGGTTGTCTCAGATACCTACTTACCGGGCACGGAAGCTTCGGTAATTCTCTATGGCGAATATACCGGGAAACCACGGCCGAGTGTCAGCACTGCAGGGGGGGGGGCAGTGAGGACACAGCGCTCCACACATTGGTAGAGTGCAAGGCGTGGGCGCAACAGCACCAGGTCCTCGTGGCAGGTCTGGACGTGTACACGCTCTCGCTCGAGACCATGGTGCGAGCCATGGTCACCAGCGGGAGTAAGTGGGACTGCGCTGCCTCTTTCAGGCAGCGTGGACGCCGCCGACGTTTCTTCGCCCAAGCCTATCGGCCTCCATGAGCGGGGGCCTGAGGACGGTGAGGGGCGGTAGCCTGCTTGAAGACGTTCCAGTTTACCGTAGCAGTCTTCAGTTCTACCGTACGTTGTCACTTGAAAGAATTAATTTTAGATTATGCTCCGATCGCCTGCGCAGGTCTAAAGAACTGCACTGCCTAGGATCCAGTGGATTTATAAATATACGCAGTGGACGCAGATGAAGTCGAACATCGACACTACAACGAACTCATTTGGGACATCACTCACCGTAGACTTTCCTCCTAAATTTATTTTATTTCCGAGTATGTTAAGTTACATGAGAAAATTACGGCAAACAAGTTCTGGCGAATAAACCAGCATTTACTGTCCACTGAGATTTATAAAAATCTGGATCTCAACCAGCATAGATATATTTCCACACCCGATCCGGTGTGCTGTTGAGACTATGGCTAGCATTACTCAACACCGTACTATCTCAAGTTCTTTTATTAGTTTTCACCCCACGTGGGGCCTTTTGAGGTCCGTGTTCTAGATAAGGTTACATAAGATACTCTTATTCTTATGTGTAGGTACTATTTTTCCCCTATCACTTTTCCTTGTCGTACTTTGATATTACCTAGATCCTAGAACATCCCACAGGCATCGGAATATGTGGTACTAAATCAGAAATATAGGAAATAAAACATCAAAAATACAATTTTTAAGTTGTTTATTAAAATAATATTCGTTCAACTGAACACAAGATATGGAACCTGACCTAATAAATTGAGTTTTTTTTAATTTGACAAATTTCTCTACAAAAAAATACTTAACGGACAATTACAGCCGTTCTGTCATCATTACCCTCTTAACAATAAAAACAACCTATAAAATCTATCAACATAAAACACAAGACAAGCCGCGCTCCAACACATGTATTACCACCAGATATTGAACCAAAATAACGAACATTAAATAAAAATATTATACACAATCTCCTTGCTTGTACGAAACATAATAAATTCTTGTATATCAAACAAAAATGGCTGAAACCGCGGCCTCAAGGTCTTCTGTCAAAAAACATGCGTACGTGTTTGTAGATAAATTTGGCACAGATTATTACATTAAATTGGTGAAACTGTTTTATTGTTCTCAGGCAATTATTAAGTTCTAGATGGTTTTGGCACCAGACAAACAAAACTTATCGTTTTTCATAAACAAAAAAAAATCAAATCCATCATTCTCTAAACTCAAAAAAAATATACCTTATCAATTAATTTAAGAAAAATCTAAATTTAATATTTAGGAAACTATACAGTACCGTTTTATTTATTGCACAAATTCAGATTTCATGCAAAATCGTACGAATGATCAATATTGTTAATTTCAACGTCTTTGCTTGGTCAGATTGTAAATACTGTAGCGACGATTACTATTATAAAAAAGTTGATAAAGTTGATGAATTTTGTGTCGTCCATTAAAAAAAATATTCGATCATTATTTCAAATTTTCCAATCACTTGAGCACAATTAAAATCAAATTGAAATATGGTGGTGTTATTTCAACAACGTTTAAAATTCTTAATAATAACAATAAAAAGTAATTAACAAAAAAATCATTGTGTTGGACAAAATGAACCATCCAAGAACATACCGAGGGCACTTAATCATTTTTAATTATAATATAAATGCAATCTTTATACCAAAAATGTCCTATATATTCGTGAATTACAAATTTATATACAAATTCGACTCCTATTGGGGTTGCCAATTATAAAACATCTTGTGTCTTCGTATGTACCAAACATATTTCAGTTTTTGAGTCAGTATTAACTAATATTTTTCTTTTTAAAACTTTCTTTTTTTATATAATTATAATGTATACATATGTAAGTAGCATAGTACACTTATATACTAATATGACACAGTTAGATAATAGCTATATTTTTACATCATGTATGTACTTACACATATACAGTGATGTGTTGTATCGAATATGCCCTTCTTTCATACATTTTTCATCAAAGGATCAACCCTTATTCGTAGTTCATACCATAAAGTATAGATGGCGTGCTTTTAAAAAATATTTCAAATCATCAAGAACGCTTTTTGGAAGACAAAATAGAGAAGAAAATAGTGGGGGCGCTAGTGTGCTGTATTTATTTTAACTAGGTATATGTACGTTTATTTTGTGACGTAAATTATTACCTTTTGACTGCATTTGAATTAAGATCATTTATATTTGTATTTTTTACTACTACGCATTTTAATAATGTATACAACATGCAAAATCATTAGGTCCGTAAAGAAAAAAATTATCAAAAATGCCTTAGAGGCAAGAATATTTCAAAGCAATATCAATCAATTCTAATCAATTGCATCAAATCTTTCCACCATTAAGGTGCCACGTCGTCTTTTATAAAATTAATATTATCACATTATAAAACCCGATCGCCAAATGTTGACGGCTTTTTGAAAAATTACACTCAACCCAAAGCACGGCAAATTGATCGATTTTTCAACAAATCATTCATAGTAAACAAACATCTATTTAGTATTGATTCAATTATAATGTGTCACAAATTTGTTTTTAAATTCCATAATTAATAAAAAAAGATTTTTTATTATACTTATAGGTCATATTTTCATAAAAGACAATGTAATCAAATCATTCTCCAATTTACTAATCAGACGTGCGAATAGAGTGATAATCAAAAGAATAATAATAAAAGTAAATTACTTTTTTGGACAAATTTTAAAAGAAATGATGATTTGATGCAATAAACAAAAAACGCAGTATCAGAAAACGCCAACTTTGCATACGTTTTTGGCGTTAAGGGTACTTATAAAAAAAACAGCAGTAATTTCAACGCATAACGCCAAAAATCACCATATCCATAATGGGAAGTTGGAAAATTTAACCACCTTTCTAATTCCCATCGCAGACATACAAATAGAAAATATATTTCCTTTCTCTTTCCCACCAATCAACAACTTGTACCAGCAGTTCTAATCCCATTTCTAAAAGCCACATCATATTTGAGAAAGGCATTTCGATACAACACCAAATATACAATATATACTACCCAGCGGAAATATCTGCAAACCTGGCTTCCCCGCACCTCGCCCTATTTTCGCCTATCCAGTATAATCCGCGCACGATTGAAATCGGCTATTTTCCATTGACTGTGATAAGGTTCCGCACATTCTCGTTGCGCTCGGATTATACCGTACAGTTTGCATGACGTCATGACTGGTTCGTAGATATTCCCGCTGGGCTGTACTTCACTCGTACATGTACTAATCTAATCTACGACAGTCTAACAATTCCGTACAACGGAAAAACAAGTTCCCTTCTTAGCTTTAACATTAACTTTATACAGAGCTCGAAGGGAACACATTACATAGCTAAAAAGTTTTTTCTACAACCCTTTTATCTGGTAAAGGCCGTTATTAAGAACATTTCAAGAGAAGGCCTTATAGTAGTTAACAAGAATTAAGGGCTTTATACACTATACAATATTCAAATACATCAATAGTCAGAAAGTGAGCGGTCTTTTAAAAAGAGCGTCCTTTTACTCCACTGAAAATCGACTGATCGATCAAATCAGCTGATTTTACGAGTTTTTCGAATATCTAAACATAGGAAGAGTTATTTTAATGACTTTAGACACTCAAGTTTCTTAGTCTTTCAAAACGTTTCTCAAAACGACGATAGTTTTATCGTTTTGAGTACATACTATTTTGTAATATTTTGTATAACCAAACAATCGATACTCTTTTTTAGGAACACATACTCCCTAAGTATCAGGTCCTGAATATCGTATAGTGTATAGGTCCTTTATAATAGATAACAGAAACATTATTCCGTAGACATATTTTAGTGCTTGCCCTAAAAGTTGTTTTGCATATGTCTCAATATAATCCAAAGGGGTAGGCACGGATAATAAACATCAATCGCTTTTGTTAGCAATATGTCAGCTATGTCACGCTATAAAACAGTATTGGGATTGCCGACAGCGTGATAACTGAACGCGGGCAAAATGTTCTCATTAAGTTTATTTCTGATAAAAAAATATTGTAACACGTCAAAGAAAATATGAATTTAAAATCAAATGCTTTAGACTCGAGCAATAGTTTTGGTAACTAGTTGTTCACTTGTCCTAGGCGTGTTAATGTGTGTCAGCTGCAGAGAAAAGTATACAAGGACGGCCCATTCGGAATTGAATTTTCTCATGAAATAGCAAATTTTTACTTACGGCACTATACTTTTCTCAGTAGATTTCAAAAGGGTAGACATAGATATTATCTATTGGTCAAAAATGTCGGGATATACATGTCAACCATGTCACGCTATAGAACAGTATTTGAATTGCCGAAAGCGTGTTATCTGAACGCGGGCAAGGTGTACTCATTAAAGGAATGCTTTGTTTCTGCTATAAAAAAACATATTGAAACACGAGAAAAAACATATATAATTTAGAGCCGATTATTGTTCAATATTTTATTGATGGATATCCACTGGCGGAGATAGGCCTCCCCTATGGATTGGTATAAGTTGGGCTGTATAGTCCATTCGCTTTAAGTTTGCCGCTGGTGTAGAGACGTAGTATGGGAAGCGACCGGCAAACTTAGAGCGAACGGGTAGTAAGTTTATTTGCCATGTTAGTACAAGATATCGCAATTCTTTCAAATTTTGGGGTATTGTTGACGGGTTCTATCAGAAATTAGTCTATTAGTTTGCTATTGTCATGTTCTTTACTCCGAGGCCCTGCAAATTATCTTTGCGAATCTGGCAATACTTTGATAGAAGCAATAATTTTGACGTTCTAACCACAAAATAATAAGGTTCAGAAAGCAATCTCATGTACAGTCAACGACAATGAAATGTACAAGTTTAATCTTACAAAATGGTGTATCCCTGCGAGTGCCATAATCAGCTAACCAAACATGGTATCCAACGAACTTGACAGTAACATGTATACGTGTAAAGAGCAATAATTATGTCCTAATTCATTTTTTTAAGTTGATTGAGAAAGTCAACTTTAAAATAAAAATAGAATGCATAGCAATCAATACATGTTACTGCAAACTTCGGTGGGTATTCCACCGAACTTAAAAAAAAATGAATTGCGACATTATTATTGCCTCAATCTTTGGTTAGTTCATTATGGCACTCGCATAATGAACTAACCGAACTCAGATACATCATTTCGTAAGATTAAACTAGTACATTTCATTGTAGTTGACTGTACGTACTTTATTTTTCAAACCTACCCTCGGCACGCACACTCGCACACAAACCAGTATCGTCATTACTATGAAAATCCTTTGACTTTGTCTTTGTGTGCGGAAGCCAAGCGCACTTTGTATGTAGATTTCCTTCTGTAAATTATTATTTTGTGTTTTAATTTTTATTTTTTACCTGCATCAATATATATTTTCATTTCATTTTATCAAACATGCTAAATAATACTCTGAATTATATGCTCGTCTATTAGTTGAAGGCTGTGTAAGGGCCTTTAGGCCCACGACTCATCCTGGTTTAGATATATTTTTAATATAAGTTCTAGTCACAGAGGTGTAAATGAAAAACAAAATGGTAGTACCAAACAGAACATAAGTAGATCTTACAAGATATTAGGTATTAATTAAATGACTGGATTAGGGTGCGCGCACACGGCCGATAATCGGACACCGATATTTTGTAGAAGAAAAGCGAAGGTACTTATTGCAAGTACAACACACGATGTAAGGTCGATCAGAAATAAAGTTGACCCGACTATCGGTCCTAGAATCTGTCATGGGCGCGTACCCTTACTATGAGGAGGTTTTGTTACATGTTATTATCCATATCTTAAATGCGAAGGAATATTTACGGTTACAGTTGAATATTGAGCGTCAAAAGGTGTCCTTTCAAAACATGGCACATTATCAACGTGACTAGTATACAGGGTGTTCACAAATCGGCATTAAAATTATGGGTGTTTGTGCAAAATGCGCTATAAATGACTCTGGTTAATTTTGAGATCATTTCCATCGAAACCGACCTCAACGGTATCGGAATCGGACTGAAATATGAAGTTTCACGATCATCTATAGAAATACCGCCCAGCGGTATATCCGGATAACGAGTGTTATCTAGGTTAAAGTTAGGCCTTTTTACATGAAAAACAATTTGCATGAGTGTCCGTTCACTGTTACAAAAGTTCAAACCGCACACTGCGTCGGTATTCTTATAGACCGACTCACGTTTAGAGGTAGTTGCCACTGACGGTGTAGATCGTAGTTCATAATGTATATTACACTTATCACAATGTTAAGACGTCGAGTTTGCGGCAAATCGTCCGTTCTTGTAGAAAAACAACCACGCACTCGTTGGGTCACACTTAAGCGTCCGATCAATATAAACTACGAGACAGAAATGACCTCATGAGAGGTTCTAGGAGCCGCTCGACCCCAAGTCTGTGCCGTCAATTGTCCGACGGATAGAGGGTTATTCGCGTCTCGGGGGTTCGTTCCGACGGGGTGACGCGCCGGCGCCGGGGTGTCTGGGGCCGGTGACGCTAGAGACGACAAAGCGCTAAGCCCACCTGGACTGGAGGCGGAGTTGAGCGGAGTATCTGCGTCGTCGTCTGACGCGTCAGATAGCTCCTCCAGTTTGACGTCCTCGTCGGAGCAGGGGGACTGGGGCGTCGCCATCGCGAGACCCGATCCCGACGCGGCAGCCAGAGCCTCCATGTAGCGTACGCACTTTTTCTTCCGCCTAGAAAGTTGAATTACATTTTTTTAAATGGTTTTCTGACGAGAAGTTCAAAAACTGTTTCGAAAGATTTGTATACGAAAGAATTTTAAATGGATGCGGATTTCATTTGAAATTACTATGACATATTTATTAAAATATTCTGTCTCCATGACAGAAAACTTTATTGGCTTTCAATTTTATTGGCAACAACACGTTCCGCGCGAATATTTCGAAACAGTCATACAGTCACACAAAGCTCTAATCTATCCTACTTAACATCGAACACAATAAATCATGTTAACGTATACATGCTAAAACATTGTTAAAATAAACTTAAAACACTCGGAGTCAACATGCTGGTACAAAAATGTTTAAATTACGGCTTAACGTAAGCGAATCTACCTACGACAATAGATAAAGGCATTCCTTACTAATACAATACCTACATCAAAATTTTCATGTAAATAAAAACAGGAGTAAGAAAAATATCCTATTAGTACCTAAAACAGTGACAATACAGTGGGAATAAAAATTCTCAGTTAAGTACCAGATCGGTCCACTATTTAAAATAGTTTTATTTTAATATAAGCTTTAATCGCCAAACAAGCGTAGCCACCTATTATACACACTTTCCATCCCTCGCAAATTTTGAACCCAAGTTTACAAATTCTTTCACCTGTTCCATTCTACGACGTTGTAGATTCTATTGATTGATTAGTTACCTCATAACAATTGCAATCCAGCTGTGAGGCTAATAAGTAATTTAAATTTAACCTAACTTGCTAAAACTTATAGAGCAAAGAATGTGTCCATCGGCACTTTTCTATAGTCCTAGTCATAAAAGAAAGTCACTTACAAATTTAAATTTAAAATATTTAGGTGCTCCCAAATTTGAATTACTGACAAAATAGATTTTTAAAAACACAGGGTTCTCAAGTCCATTTTTGAGTACCAATTCGAGAAGTCTGAAAATGATCTGCTTGCTATGGCTACATTCTCAAATATATTTTTATAATTAACTTTTAGATTCTTTACTTGTAAATAGTGCACCAAAAAATGTTATTTAATTTTAAAAAATATTTTAAAATTTACTATCCAATATAAAGGTACCTCTTTACTAAATCGTATAATATTAACAAGGGAAAAAGAGGACCCATTTACCGAACACGCTATCCGCTATCCCGCTATCGGGAATCCAGAGGTTCTAAAAAGGCAACATTGTATGTTTCATATTATGAGACGTAAAGAGGGCTGCTTACCGTCTTTACAGAAGCAGGCGCGAATTTCTAACGTCACGCTACCGTCATACCGCCATGGCCATGACGGTAGCGTGACGTGAGAGATTCACGCTCGCTCCGCCCCCCCCCCCCCCCTTAGAAGCGGGTTCACACCCGAAACCCCCCCAAAGACGCGGGAGAGCACCCGAATCGCCCCCTAGGCGAGGCCGCAGTGGCGGCCGTGGGTCTGTTGGGAGTCCTGGGACATCCTTCCGAGGTCTTACTCGGGGTCCCAACCATAGGCTGTTGGGCGCACGTGAGGTTTTTTAGTCGGTAGGAGTCCGGCATAGCATCCATGATGGATTTTCCCTCACATAAAAAATACCATTAAACCCGTGTGTCCTTAAATCCTACTAATATCCTACTTCCTACTTCCTACTAATATTATAAATGTGAAAGTTTGTGAAGATGTTTGGATGTTTAGATGTTTGGATGCTTGTTACTCAATCACGCTCTAACGGCTGAACGGATTGGGCTGAAATTTGGTACGGAGATAGATTATAATCTGGAATAACACATAGGCTACTTTCTATCCCGGGAAAATGTTCCCACGGGAAGCGGGAACGGGAACCAAATTTCACGCGGGCGAAGCCGCGCGCATCAGCTAGTTTTATATAGTTTCACATTAATTTGGGAAAATAGTGAACTGATTTAACGACTTATTCTAGCGGGATGCGGGGTCCTGCGAACATCTTCGGGACCCCAATGGGTCGGGTCCTCCTCGTGGTGCATCCTGGGCAACGGAGTAGCGACCACTCCCCTTCCTCTGTGGGGGAGTGGTGCTACTCTGGCAAATTCCGGCCGAGGCGGGAGCAGCCCACCTGTGGGGTGCTCGGTGGTGTGTGTTGCTGCCGGCCGTGAGTAGCAACACGGTCGGCAGCAGCAGTGCTGGGCCGCTATTGCCTCGTCAGTTGACGAGGTGATGGCGGCAAAGAGGGAGGCGCGGGGGAGCGGGAGTAATGGAAAATACTCCCGCTTCGCCGTGCAGTTCGGGGGCGGCGCAATAAGGAGTTCACTGCGCGCCCCCGATTGTATCGTGTTGCTGCTGTCGCTCCACCACATTTGCTGGCGAGGCGATAGTGGCGAAGTATGAGAGGCACTGCATGGAAGGGCGGGAGTTTGGGTAAATGCTCCCGCACTGTCATGCAGTTTGGGGGCGCCTGCGCTAGGAGCTAGCGCACGTCCCCCGATTGTTTCATGACCGAGGGCGTAAGGTTGGGGGACCCCGCCCTCCAACGGTCACATGGCGGTGGGCACCTTCCCCGTGTTCCGGGGGTGCCCATTAGCGCACGCCTGCGCCAGCCGCTCTCTGACTCCTCTATGACAGAGGGGCGCTCGAGAGCGGTGCAGGCGTGGTTTTTTCAGCTCCTTAGAGAGCTTTGGGGAGCCGCCCATCTGGCTCCCCCGAGGAGAGCTCCGAATTAACGGGGCGCCCCTAGCCGGGTCGACGTGAATAATCTTTTTAATACAGTTGCTCAAAAAGTGGCGTATTACAGGGACGTTTAGCGTTCGGGATGTGGGCTATTACACACTCGTGCTTTTTTCTTTACCTTTCCCGCACTAGTGCGCGTTTCCTTTCCCAACTATCAAAATAATGTGTGATTCATGCAAATATTTCAAAAAAAGATACTAACTTGTTTCAATATCAGATTAAAAGTAATTTTAATTAAAATTTAAACATAAATTAATATAAGTATCGGCCAAATTAAATTTATAAATATAAAAAAAGTTGGCTGTATGAAGTGCACTGCCATAGTCTCTGCTTAGGTAGGTATATATTCTTTTACGGTTGCCGCCATTTTGGACAATTCAGGTTTATTGTTTTTATTATTTTATTAAATTGCTTAATTTTTTCGCAACTGTATTAAAAATAGTTGTTCAATACAACGTGTGGGATTGTTATTTCAACTCGTTCCGACTGTCCACCCTCGCCTTCGGCTCGGGTCAACATCTGTCGGACTCGTCGTAATAACATAAATCCCACACTTATATCGAAAACTACTATTTGATATCCCTCGGCCCGGCTAAAGGGTGAGGAGGAACACCGCGGGGTTTAGTGGGTAGGACGGTCCATTCCGGACCGGGCCGGGAGTCCCACACACCATCCCAGCTGCCCCTGAAGCTGGGATGAAGGCGCGTAAATGCGTTCCCCGCGTCAAAAAAAGAAAAAAAAACGACTTATTCTAGCGGATCAGAATAATATCGAATCTGACCACCGAGAATGTAATTTTATTTATGCATTTCCAAAGTAATAGACAAATTAAGAAATATAGATGTCGTCGTTTCTTGATAAAATCGTACACTGCTAAAATAAAAATTTCTTGACCATATACATTTTTTAAATATTTCTTTTTAATAATACAAATTATGACCTAAGTGTGATCTTTTATAAACAATTTGTTGTAAAAGTTCTAGCGCCGATCAAAGCCCACTTATATAAAAAAAAAATAATGGAAAACAGCTATGTTCAGACGGGACTTAAACTTTCGCCTTACCCTTAGGACAGGGTCATTTTTAGCAAGGTTATAGTTTAGCTCGTGAAAATTTTTTATTACCTTTGACGCCGTCTACTAGACATTCGGGATTATCAACATTTCTGGTTATGCTAAATGGCAAAATTATTAAAAATATTTCCTGTAAGCTTCGGAACTAAGTTAGTTCCTAGAGATAAATCTGAGAATGAAAAGGTGGAGAGAAAAATTGCGTTTTGATTTATAAACGAAGCAAATCTAAATAAATTAAACATGCGTTTAGTAGATAATTCAAAACGAAACTAATCTAAAAATCGATTTATAGTACATATATCTACTAAACGCACCGACCACACAGTACCTACGTAATTTAAAAAACTTGTATAAGTTAGAAAAAAAAATTAACTTTAAGCTAGAAAAAATAATCACTTCAGCATGTTGAACAATTGAAAACTTCAAAATCGAAGTTGCTAGGGATAGTTATAATCTGTGAAATATAGTTCGATTCCAATGACACTTGTATTGTCGTAACCAAAAATAGACTTTATCTAAACCCCATAAGGTAGATATTTATAGTTTAGACTTCAATGTTCTTACTCTCTGCATTCTAACCACATAAGTTTTAAGTCGTTGAAATAAGGACCATTTTTGTTTGCATTAGTACAATTGTCATTTGAATCAAACTGTATTTGACAGGCGTTAATGTTCGATAGCTAAGGCGTTGGACACACAGAAAAACACACGGATATTTTAAAACATATCGAAAAGTCAAAGAGATGTATCTGTATTTCTCTTTTTTATATATTTTGAGTCGCGACTACTTATACATTTTGTTAAAAAGGGACAAAACGTCTATACGACGAGACTAATATTTAGCATGTTGGCGTAATTGTCAAAATGCTGTCAAAACATAAGACAATCTATTAATCTGAGGGCATGGCAGTGCCCTTGCCAAGTCGAAAAACAAAGCGCGGCCGTACATTTTACCATAAAATAAATATGGCTCTCTATTACGGGATACTCTATTATTTTCTAGCCTTTCTACTCTATTTTGCCAAGCTATATGTCTCCGTCCCGTCTGCGTCTTACGTCTTCTGTCTTTTCTGTGTGTACCACGCTAAAGAAATATGTCTAGTTAGGTCGTTCGTGCAAACACTCAGTACTCAGTCCACAAGTAACACGGATACTACAGTGACCAACCGTGTGGGCGTCGCCGGCGGGCGCTGTCCGGCACTAGAGGTTGACGTACGTGGGCTCCTGCGGGGACAGCAGCGACCCGCCCGGGACCGGCGCCGGGTCCGGCCGGAGCAGGCCCGACACCAGCACGCCAGTTGACTCGGGACTGTGGTAACGTAAGCCCGGAAGGATGGTAGGAATAAGGTTTAGAGGAGTTTCGAGTCAAATGGCGTGTGGTTTGAGAGTAAATAAAACGAACAAAAAGTTTTGAAATAAAAAAAACGTGACGTGTCCCCAATAGTGCCAGCGATTCCGGGATCCATGAGAAGCGGCAATCATGAGTGGAAAAAACATTGTGTATAAGTAAACATGAACTTTTAACAACACTATTATAGTACGACGAAGCGTGGTCAGAAAATGTGTCAAGATTTTTTTGAAAGTTTTCGACAGATGATTGCCCCCTCCCTGGCCTAAGTCGTTCTCTAAATCCTATGATGACTACTTTCAATACTCGGCTACTTTCAAAAAAATCTATTCCGTGATCTATAAATCAATTTATTTCTTTGTGAAAAGACACATTTTCTGAATTATCCGCTTCGCCGTACGCCGATAATCCTTATTTTACTAGTATTTAAATTAAATAGAACATAAAAATAATGCAACAACTACAGAATTTAAATTTTCAGAAAATAAAAATGCCAAAGTAATATGACCGGTCTAATCTTGGTGTTCAAAGACAAGCCAAGTCTTTCCACATAGAAACAATAAGTAACACAGCCCGCAGGACACGAGGTCCTGTCGGATGGCGACGCGATCATTTTGTACAAGCGAACAAAAAATAATAGAAAAAGATGAGATACACACCTGCAAGGTTTGCACCATTGGTTCTGTTGGTCGAGGCCGTACCTCGCTCTGCATTTCTTCAAATTATTTCCTGGAAGTACACACAAATCCAGTTCAGAACGAATTCTTTCTAAACACACTAAAAACAACTCAAACACTATCAAAATCTATGCAAAAAACAACTATTATTACTATGCAAATCTATATTCTAAAAAAATATGATATCCAGTAAATTTTTGTTTATCGTTAAAATTAAAATAAATTTGCAGCGTTACCGAGCGTAAATAAATTTACCTGAAATCATATTTAAAGCTTGTCCAATCTAATCTACAGTACATACTAGCAAACAGCACCTCATGCGATCCCCATAATGTAGTGGCATGCGGGGCGGGACGGGTCAAATGAAAGGTAACAACGGAAAAAACATTGGTTTTAAACAAAATAACATTACTACACGCATAAACGTTCAAAAATAAATACTAAAAATCTACGCTGTCCGTAAAATAAAACAAATAAACATGTCGACTATAAGCAAATTGAAGCAGAATAGGTTCTCCGGAATCAAAATAAATATTCGTGACATTATTTGGCCAGTATCATTACACCGCAGACACAAGAAGCAGCGGCAGCGCTGATTGGCGGGCGGTCGCTCTACGCCCGTACTGTGTACTGTACTGGACTGTACCGTACCGTACTGTACCGCCAGGAAGGCTGTCCCAGCGTCTGACTTAAACTACTCTCCCTGTAAAGCAATTACTCAGGTACTCAAATATTGACTTGCGTTAACATGCACGCTCCCCGTCACTTGGCACACAGGAGCAAAACGGTAAGCATAAAACCGGGACAACCTTCGAAGGACCACTTGCATCAGGGATATCTCTCATAATATAGCGCTTTTAAATGAAATAAATAAATGCGATAAATATTAAATAAACAAAAATACTTGTATATTATATACTACAACCTCGTACCCCTTTAACCAAGACATTATTACTGTGTCGGACGATTCGTTCGGAGCGGAGTTCAATGCAATTGAACTCTCGCGGGAGAGGAACCGAGAGGGGTTTGGGGGTGGGACGAGGGGAGGGGAGTTCTGGAGCAGCCGACGTCTCCGGATTAATCTTTCGTTAATTGACCTCATTTTTAATGAGTTGAATCGCGCATAGTATTCAAACGACGACGGCCGCTCCTGGACATGCGTGCAACTTGTGCACCAATTTATGTGACATTATTTTTGTATTGTACGTCCAGTCACGCATGAGATGGGGACACAGGACGGGTTCGACCAGGAGGGACGGTACGGGACGGGAGGGACGCTCGTCGACGGAGTGTAAGGCAGTACCTCCATCGGTTGTCTCCTGTTTTCGCTTCCTCTTCTTGCCCCTTTGCGTATTAGCCCTAGACGACCAATCGGGATACAGTTGCATGTGTAGCTGGCGTTCACGGCGCGCCAGCTCGTAATACTTGGCTTGCTCCTCGCGGCCGAGCGCATGCCACTGTACCGTGTCAACAGACGCCGCAATATGGAAAGAAAAGAGAGAAATGCACTTCGACGGTGGACCTGGTGGCCGCGACCTAACGCACGTGCTAGAAAAACAGCCGGCAGCGAGCGGCTCTAATCGGGTACGGATAGAATAATTTTGCCCCTAGAGAATGAGAATGGCCAATTGGGATGTTCCTCTCAGAACCTATTCTGCGCGCATGTCGCGTCTCGTCTAGACATAACAAACCAATATAGTTTCCGGGGTGTGGGGTGTACGAACACGCTCACGGGACGACTACGACACAGAACATCGACGCGGCGCCGGCGGGCGCGTGAGGGCGCTCGTCGGTACCCGCGGTACCCACTGTACGTGGGACGGGCGCCCTGACGCGCCAGCCGCCACTCGACTCTTAGCACCGCTTTTCTAGCACAGGCCCGTCGTGTCGACGTGACACAAACACACAAACATACACGCGCACACACGCGGACGCACACACAGGGCTCGGGTCTGGGTCGGTTACGGATGCTTCGTTAGTGGAGGGTACAAGCCGGTCTGTTAACACGGGGTCACCGACTAGCAAGCAAGTCTCCGGTGTTAGTGAGGTGCGGGAGTCCGGGACGGTCGGTGGGGTAAGCGAGTGAAAGCGTCCGTGGACTAGCCCAGCCCCGTCGATGGCGCTCTGCAGTACCTCCCAGTTCGGCGGGACTGCGGTCCTTTTTCCGTTTTTTCTTTTTGGACCCGTAACCGTAGTTGTCTCTCGCGCTCCACCCGGGATAAAGCTGCATGTGAAGTTGTCTCTCCTGTCTCGCTTTCTCATAGTATTTTGCTTGTTCCTCGCGACTCAACGAATGCCACTGCGTATTATGATACGAGGATATCGGGTTACCAGTAGCAACACATGACCACGACTTAAGTCTTCTTATATTATTGTTACTCTTGTTAGGAATGAGATTGCGTTCTGGGAACCTGTGCCATGTGAGGTTCTCGGTACATATATTTATTGCTATTGTCACCGTCAGCTATTTACATTATAATAATCTATAATTCTATTAGATGTTTCATATAGTGTTACCGCAGTTAGTACTAAGTGTACTGTCTAAGGGGTGATTAAAAAAATTATTTAACGAATCGAATATTCCTTACAAGATTAACAAAAATACGAAAAATTTAGAAAATTATACAAATAGAATATTATTTGGTGTTACCTACACAAAACAAATTTTTAGTTAAGCGGGTAACAGATGATATTGTGCAAATTGAAGGAGAAGGAGGGGGATAAAAACTGCCTGAAAAACTCCTGGCTTTTCTCTTTGGGAGTAGATGCTGCCATTACACAGTTCTTGACTTTTGTTTGACTACCTTCACGTTGTAATATAAAAACTATAGTCATTCATAGTTAGACAATGAATGTAAATTCTGACCTAACCAGATAATAAATTTAAATCCCATGACCAGTGCGATGATGTCAATTACGATTATAGGCAATAAATTGATCCAGACGGTAAATATGAATAAATGCAAGCATCGTAACCAGACAATTCGTTTTGGTTTTAAAATGTAGGTTTTAATTACAGGATAAGTCCTTGGAATCATATCATTTACGTTGGCTGCTACACAATGGGGAAAATATTATATTTAACAGATGAATTAAAATCCGCCTGAAAATCGCAAACCTTAAATGAAAGATTAAAGTATCTATGCGGAAAAATGAAACCCACGTTTTTACATAAATATTTTTTGGAAGGTGTACTTGGCTGGGACACTACCATCGTCTCCAGATCATGAATTTGATCAATAATAAATGTATTACAATTACATATTTAAAGGGCGACATTATTTTCAATGCATTTCTCTTTTCTTTTTGACATTTCCACTCGTGACATAGACAAAATAAAACAGAAAAAAAAATGGAAGCAATGACAGTTACATCAAAACGTCAGATAGACGTCAAACTCACCCGTCTGCCCAATATTTGGTTAATGGCCGCCGATTCTTTGAGGGTACATTCTGCTACTACCTTCGCCCTCATTTCCTTCATATATAACATGAAAGCGTTTAAGGGTTTTTTTATATGAGGTTTTTTGTTTTGTTCTTTACTGTTGGAGTTTGCTGAGTTCTCAGTTGGTTTGTCACTCGATGAACTGCTGCTGCCCTTTTCAAGTGACCTGGAATAATTATAAACAAATTTCTATTACAGTATGGAAAGTGTAGCTTGATCTTTGTGACATGTAAACGAAATGGCATAAAGTGTTTTTTTTATAGTGTGGACCTGTGTCCTCTCCTCACACTCTGCATTTCAAATAACGAAAGCTCTATGCCGTTGAGATAAAGTCTGTTTTTGTTTACATTATAATATAATCTCTCATTTGTATTGAGCTATATTTCACAGACTATAGATCGATCAAATTATAACTAGGTATGGGAGAACACACCTATTTACCTCTAAATAACCACCACATTCCACATAACCAGTAAAATACTGTTATACTTTGTATAGAAAAAGTAATCATAATTTAGAGAAAAAAAGTGATAGCTTAACCAAATATGGTGGTCATTATTTTTGACCACCCAATTTCATTTTATTGATTAAAATTTATAGTAATGCATTCGTTAGAAATAAAACATCCTGTATAACACAATGAGTTTCTAAAAAATAATAATCGTACAGTTGTCAACACAAGCGTTACAAAATTAATTTACACATTATTAATGTGAGCATAATGTGGTCATAATAAAATGTCTGTCAACATTTATCTACTTTCGACTAGTGGGATCAATATGTTAATCCGAGTTTAGGTGTTAACGACACCAGAGAGACAGACGACAATAAACACGGTGCGTCCGGTTCGAAATAGACACGCGTTTCCGGCGGCGCGCGCGCAGCCATACTTACGCACACTTGTATGATCTATGGGCGTAATAATTGTAAGTGATTTTTAGATTCGTATGTATTTTATTAATAGATATTTCATTTTTGTTTAAGTATTACTAGGGTAGGGTTGAAGTTTAATTCGAGCTGTCGCTAATTTCAGGCCTATAAACGTTTTAGTATGACGACGACAATTGCTTATCTCTTGTGATGTCCTGTGATTAATTAAAGAAGACAGCGCAATACACGTTTTGTAAGTACTACAATAACACCAGGATTGTATAAAGTCAGCACAGTATGTAACAAAACATTTCTTCACGTTACTGCACCTTAAATTATGTACGTTTTTCTGTGAATCACAATATTCTGTTAAGGCCATTAACTAGCGTGCAAAAGTATTTTCTGCTCATTTCCAAAGATTTATTTGCATTATCTGACTATAAGCTCATTGCAATGCTTAGTACTCGAGATAATACGCAGTACTAAAATAATTATACCATTTCGAGCTTGCAATATCAACCACAACCGAACTAAAGGGAATCGAAAAGCCAAGAAAATTATTTTAAGCCCTTCTTAATAACCAGTCACTAAGGTTAATAAATAAAGAAAAACATTAGGACAGTAAAAAACGACATCCTGCAAATGGTGATATTTCTAAAATCAGTATAAATAGAATCAATAAAATACATTGTCAGCGTCGCTAAGTTGTTGGTTTATATACCGAATATAAAAGTTTTATACACCAAATTAGTTCTGAATATAACTAAACTAGCTGGAATATATGACTTCCTATGGACGGTTTAAAAATGGAGAAAGATATAAAAAGAGAAAGAAAATCTGGGCACAATGCGCTCGCGCCCAAACGAGGTATTCGGCAGCGCGCGCGCAATAATTATGTGCTATGTACAGTCGAGGCGACAACTGTTTGTGTGGAAATTTACTTAATTAAAGGGACATTGATCTATATTATTTCAATTGAGAAAAAGCGACTTCGTACGTATTTATATAATCTGTGTAAAGTAGCAATTGTAAAGGAGAGGAAACATTTTTGCACAACTCAAAAATTGCGGAATTGCAATATTTTAGGCGAAAACGCTTGGCAAGTTATTGGTTTTTGATTAAAAAACTGTCTTACTATGTAATATTATATTTTGCAAAACTCCCATAATATTGTTAAAGAGACAACCTCTTTAACGAAATTATGTGACTTTTGCAAAGTATATTTTTATACGAAATTAACGGCAGTATATCTTATCAAGAATTTGAGATTTACAATTTATTCAAACGTTTGAATGTCTCCAAGACATTTGACCACAGTTTCTTGACCGCAGTATGTGAGTGTACAATGGATTTGACAGTAACCACACAAGCAAGAAATACTTGTTTATTCATTAAAACATGCTATTGGCACTGAAACTTTCAACTGACACCCACATGCCCTTTATCAAGAAAGCAATCTTGAGCACTCTGTTAGCGACAGTACTTTTAGTGACGCGCCCCGTTAGTTGGTCCTCTCATATATCATCTTAATTAAATTTCTCCGCCACCGACTTATTTACATGATTGTACCTGGACTTTTATGTGCATTGAGCGGTGGTCGCAGTGAAAGCGATAAGGCGTGTATCATGCCTTATGCATTGATGACCTTTAAAGGAGCAAAACAGAGACGAAAAGCGGAAATGTTGATGCTACTTGAGAGATAAATACACAGATGATGTGTATGTTTGTTATTACAGCGTGATGATATGATTGTATTAGGGCTAATATTTCCCAATTTTCAATGATGAAGCATAGTGTTTTATTTTCTTAGCAGACGCAGGTTTTATGTGTGAGGTATCCTTCATTCCCAGTAGTTCCGCGGTAGTTGTTCCGTGACGGAACTAGTGAGACTTTTTGTCCCAATAGTTCCGTGACGGAACTAGTGAGACTTTTTGTCCCAATAGTTCCGTGGCGGAACTAGTGAGACTTTTTTTTCCCAGTAGTTCCGCACCACGGAACTACTGGTATGCTAGAAATGTTTTTCTCCTTCTCCAAATTTTATTGGAACACCGTTAGGTTCATTGCTTATCACCATTGACAATGTGTATCTACCCTACAATGCGTTTTTACCCCTCCATCTGCAGGATAACCGATCCTTAGCTGATCTAGCAAACAGAAAATTTCCTGTTCCTAATCCTATGAAACCGCTCCAGCTAGGTTCGTACCACAACCGCTAACAGTGAGACCCGACACTAATTATGTATTTGACTGATGTAATTTTGTATAAGTCCGTGGTAACGTGCGTATCGCATCCAATTTCTCGTTAACGGTTCAAAACTTTAAAGAATTTATGTATAACAACTTACTGTTCATTAACTTACTACATGTTTAATGAAAATAATTAAGATTTTAAACAGCAACCTAAAGAATAATGATCGCTCAAAAATTCAACCTTGATTAATTTAATATACATGTTTTTATTCATAACTCCGCTTCTACTTAGCCGATTGCGATGAAACAAACATAAAATTTTAAGTCTAACCAAGATCTTTTAAAAAAAACAGCATATCAAAATACGTCCAGTAGTTTTTGCGTCCGTCGCAAACAAACAGACATAAGGACAAATCGACAAAGAAACAAGAATTCCAAAAAAATGTTATTGTGTTCAGTATCGTTAATATAACACAACTCGAATTTTATTGTATTGTATTAAATAATATCTAGCTTATATTTATTAAATAATATCTCGCTTATATTTATTAAATATCTCGCTTATATTTATTAAATATCTCACGACCCCTTTACAATTTTTTAAGATTAAGGTCCAGCTAGATTCCACAGAACTTATTTATAAGCCTAATTTGGGCTAGATGGACCTCGATGTAGTTGCGCAACGGTATTACAGTATATTTTATCAAAATATCTATATTATGTATTTCAATATGTCAAAACGGTCAAAACGTTTTATTCCCGCCACGCGCTACACAGTAATTACTAAATGTAACTACATTTAAAATTACAATAATAAGCGTTGTACAAAACGATTCAATTCCGGCCATTGTCGCGATCACACCCTTCCTGCTAATCTCCGAATATCATAGCGTGATGTTATCGCGGCTATTATTCTGCCCACCCCCTTGTTGCGTAGATGGGAGATAGATAACACATGTACTAGGGTGACACATGTTATTTTAAGTGCTTCAACTTAAATCATACTATTTTATGTTCGTTGTGATTTTTGTTTTTATTCGTGATTTTTTTCGATGTATTTTTTTTTGAAGTGAATGCTTCTATAAGCGGGTTAAGCTTTTGTACAGAAATATCTTATATACGTTACCGACATGCTAATCACTACCTAATCCCAAACACAATCATACATTATCTTTGATAGTGCCTAAAACATATAGGCATGTTTTTTTTTATACTACTTAGGTGGCAGACAAGCTTACGGCCCACCGGAAGGTTGGTAACCGTAGCCTATAGACGTTTGCAACACCAGAGGCGCTACACACGCGCGGCCTGCCGGGCGCAGGTTGTGACGACCCACAGTTAAAATTTTTCAAGCCGCCCGTAAGGCCTTCAACTTGGCTTAACGACTGTCATTTTACTGACAACCGGGACCAACGGCTTATCGTGCCTTCCGAAGCACGGAAACGCTCGTAAATAAATGTCACAAAGTGGTCCACGTGGTGGTCACCCATCCATATTCGGCCATAGTAAATGTTGCTTACTGCAGTGATCGTTTACAGAACACTGAGTCCGTGGGGCCACGAGCGCTCCGACTGTATTACTTTTTTTCATACCAGCTGTTGCCTGCGACTTCGTACGCGTGAAAATTATGTTATAATGCCAATTTGATTGCTCTCTGCTTAGCGCCTAAGATATGTAGCGTGATAATATATAGCCTATTTGAAGACCATACCCCTAGTTAATATTTGTGCAAAATTTAAATCAAATCTATTAAGTACTTTTCGAGATCCTTCCAGACAAAGCAAAGCGAGCAGACAAAAAAAATTCTAACTGTATTTTCGGCTTCGGTATCTTTGTAGAACACCCAGCGAGTATTTTTTTTTTATATTTCCAATGTACGGTTTTGACTTTTCTATCATTTTATTATATGTATGGATATGATTTGAGGGTTAACAATTTTTAAGATAAGTAAAATATTTTTCATTCCTTCTATTCGAAAAGAATCACTTTGCACCACGATATCGGGGCGCAAAATAGCTCTTTTCTGTTAAGAGCTTTTTAGCGGGCGGCAAAGTGATTTGAATTTGGAACTTGATAATTTCATAGAAATTGAACGCAAATTGTATGAATTACTGGCTGGTAAGTGTTGGCTGCACAGCGCGGTGTCCTGAGCTAACTAAAAAAAACTAAAGAGCGCCATTTATCTGTTCGTGTTCGTCATTATTAATGTCCTATCAGGAGGTAAACATATTTTATTGTATTCTGCAAATATAATAAGTTCTACGTCAAGTTATGAAAGTGTCAATCCATGAACTCTTCCAACAATAACTATAGAAGGTAACTACGTCGTACAAAACTTATTTTTTCTCATAGAAAGGGAATGAAAAGTAGAGTATATTACTCGGGAGCAAATTATTTTTCCCTCGGGCGGTGTACTTTGAATCCCTCACTGCGCTCAGGATTCTATGTTAGAATCCCTCGCTATGCTCGGGATTCTATTCTAGAATCCTTCGCTTCGCTCGTGATTCAAAGTAGCGCCCTCGCCGTAAAAATACTATTTTGCCCCCTTGTTATACAATCTACTATTCCGACACGGACATTTGCACTTTCAGACAGCAATCTATGTGAATGCCTATTTTCCTGAATATTCTGACACCATACAAAACATGGAACCTGTATTCTTACACCGAGATAATAGGTACTTAATAGATGTAGAACTCACCTCGCATATCTATGATGTGAGTCGAGGTCAGCCTTGGAGGGCGGTGGTGGCACGAGCGCGGGACCCAGCCCCAACCCGAGGCCACCACCCAGCGTTGGTGAGAACCGGTACAATTCACTGGAGAGCAAACAACATAGACTCTGTAGATATTTATATTAACACCAGCCATCTTTAATTTGTCGTCCGATGAGGTCCTATTGAGGTCTTCGGGGCACAAACCAACCTCACCTGCCCGTGGTGCGGATATAGACAAGATCATTTCGAAGAAGGAGAAAACTCGAAACAAATTTATGTACCAACCATTCTGACTAGAATAGTACCAATAAGACCAAATTACTCTCCCAATGTGGCTAAAATTGGAGGAGTTCTAGGTCTAGCAGTGGGCTGCAATAGGCTGACTGAAAAGAACGGAAAGATCGACTCTTTGTCTTCAATTCTTGGAAATATTGAAGGGTTCCAGTAACCATCAACATTTCAGTCGTGCTATATGAGGCTGCAGCCGCTGAGGTTAGGGATGGAATTACAGTACTGGGCCAAATATTTGTGTGATCCGCAAATGTAGTTTGGGCGTTTTCTGTGTATTATGTCTGTATTTACAAATGCATAATTTAAGTATGTTTATCGTTGATCATCTAAGTAGCTTTATATAGATTATTACATTATGTTAGATGACCCATAATATTACTACTTATGTACAGCATTAAGCCCTGCTAACTGAAAACCAGGGTGATTGAGATATGAGTAGGGGAGGCTACCCATCTAGATAAACACACAATATCCCAGAGTTAACTTAAAGATACCAACTCACGCCTTCTATGTTTCTGTTATACCGGCTTCAGCGCGGAAACCAGCTCTAACTTACACTACTGTCGAAATCTGGAATATTCTCTTACCTTGATAGACTAGAACTGGGGATCGGCAACGACGTGGGGTACGGACTTCTGAATCCGCTCGCCGCTGACGATATAGGGTACATGCTTGGAGTATGCCTGTGCAGCATATAACTATAATTATGATTAAATATAACGAGACACGAACGTTTATCATGAGTCCAAGTAAAAAGAAGGGGGAAGGTTTGCCGGAGATCTTGGGCCAGGTACTCCCGGTCGTATACAGTTGTAGGGTTAGGAGAAGTCCAGCATAGCATCAATGAGGATCTCTTCACGTACAGAAAAGGGGTCATAGGTCAATAAACAGTTTTACTACATGCAGGGTTTTTTAGGTACGTGTAGGAATCCCGACGGATGTAATGCCGGACTTGAATCGACTAAAACCACACGGTTCTTACCTATGTATCTATCCCTGGGCGCTCCATATAGGGGATATAAATGTCTAAGTCAGTTTCGACTGATGGTTGAGGTTCAGCGCCCATGAGGATGGTCGGATGGCAACAGCTTCAACCAATCTGCGGTTCTTCCAAAATGGTCTATCCTTTAACGTGTTAAAGTTGCCAAAAATTATATGCCGGAATCGAACCGACTCAAACCATACGTAGTCTTTCCCAGCTGTTCAGGGTTGAGAAGCGTTTTTCTATGTTAGCAGTGCCAATGTAACGTCGTTCATTTGAGCCAAATATATCCTTACTTTAAGCAGTGGTTACTAAAGCGACTGTGTAAGACTGATAAAGGCTACCAGGGGGCTACCAGGTTCTTATAGGTTCAAGCCAACCTCCACTTCAAATGGTGAACCTACTGATCAACGGCCGAGATTTTAAAGTAGACCGGTCTCAAAAATACCGAGAAACAAAGTCAAATCATAGCTTTATAGCATCAAGTCATATGGACCTTAACGCTCCAGTTTGGATAATATTACATGAACTATACAGAGAACCACCATCTTCTGACGTGCCTTGAAGCACTTCTTGAAGAGAAGCTCTGTTAGAGCGGAAACTAGTAAATACTTGGTTCACACGACACATGAACCCGTTACATTTGGCTAACCAAGAACATTCATACACATAGACACGCCTTTACCCCCAAAGGGGCAGGTAGGGACATAGTATATGCTCACATTACACCTTATAGTTTTTTGTCCCATGTAGTAGATGGTGAGCCTATGGGTAATTTGGCTAGTAATAGATAACCAACATTTTTAGAAGCCAGTTAAAACAAAAACGTTCCGGTACTCACCACGATGCTGCAACTTGCGACATCTCAGGACTGAGCATGGGGTAAGGGTACGTTCCTCCGGGGAACGGGTACATCGGCGTCCGGGCCAGCCCAGCCGCTGCAACAAGCCCTAAGTCACAATATACCAATCGTTTTATAGTTTTATGGAAATCTTTATATTAGCTTAATAATAAAAAAGCAAGTGATGAAGAATTACAAGATTTCTTATTAAACGTTGTGAATAATCTTAAGCCAGCGGGCCTAAACAGGCAACATTGTATGTTTCATAATATGAAACATACAATTCATATCATTTGAAATACGGAACATACAAAGCATACCAAACATTTTACGTTTCATAATATGAAACATACAATGTTGCCTTTTTAGGCACTCAGGTTAATTTTTATTTAGGAATAGCCACCTTGATAATTTTTGTAGGCTAGTTAAGAATTTTCAAAGTATGGGTCGCAAACAGGGAACGGCAAATATTAAGTGGGCTTCGAAATGAAAACAATACATCGATCGCAACCAGAGTCAAACTTATCTTACAGTTTTGTGGGGCTATATTATACTAGTTTTTAAGATTCTTCTGTGAGTACCAATAAATAAATAACCAGACCTAACCAAAATGCTACTGGACAACCTGCAGTTGTTCATGTAATACTTTCCTCTAAAACGGCCGAGATCCGACCAGTCGTTTTTGTGAACTAATGCTCTAAGACTGAGTACCCTCAAATTTCTCAATACTAAATTCAGTTACATTATGCCTTCAGGCACTAACTTCTATAAACTACTAGCTTTTCTTTTACAATATGATACAGCTAAAGAATTTCACAATATTTTACTACAAAGAATACCTAATACAAAAAATCAAGAGTGCTCACCAAGTTTGGAGTCTAGCTGGTAGGGCGGGGGGATCCCCATATGGGCGGGTGGAGGCTGTCCGAGTTCACCGCCCGGACAGAAGAGCGACAGGCTCCCACCCGCGGGAAGGCCCATCTTACCCGTCTGTAACAAAGAAATACCATATTAGTTTGATAAAGTACTGTGATTTGAAAAAGCTCTGTGAAATTAAACAGTATGAAAAGATACTTAGACAAAATTATTTTTTTAAAAGTAATTCGAACTCCTACGTTTCAATACTTTGAATGCCAATAAATCAATCCAGTCTTCTTTAATTCTCAAAGTTCACAGACGCGACGACCTCTACAAGTCGCATTGGTCAATGTCAAAGTCCAGCAAACTAAAAATTCGCCAAAGCCTAAACACAAAATATTACTGTTCATATCAACGGCCAGTTACAAATAATTTTCAGCACCACTACAAAAGCTCCGCCCAGAATTTTCTCTGAAAAAAAATCAAACAACGCCAACCTGCAAAAAATAAACTATGTTTTTTTTTCGCCAACAAAACCCCGTCAACGACTCTATGGCAAGACGACGCGTCATTAGCAAGTAAATTGCCGCCCAGAACGTATAAATTTCGTTCTACCCCTCCGTCGCCCAATTATGTAAAATGGCGCCCAATGAGGGCCATTGAGGCGCGTCGCACTTCCGACCCAGAGTATCTCACCTCTAATTAAACTGGGAATTCTTTTTACCACTTTATTATGCGATATAAAACGACAGTACACGCGGGCGTTATTTTAATATTGAGTTTTTTCTTTGTTTTTAATCTTACTTTGAAGATTTTAAATGAAACCGCATTAAAAGAATAACCAAACGCTGATTTCAATTTAAGAACATTATTTTGTAAATTGATCAAAACACATCAATGATAAAGCCAAGAGTACTTAAAGAAACTGCGAGTAAAACACAAGTAAAACACATAGATCATACACAAATAGCCTCAAACAAATGTTTAATCAAACATTTGTCACCTAACGCATACATTATTATTACTACTAACTCGATCACAAACCTCTTAGAAGCTCTAACTAACGTAGCATTTTTCTATACAAAAATTAATGAACAAATTTCCAAGCAATTTAAAAATCCAAAAGGGTTAACAATCCCTTCGCCACTCGTCCATATTCGAAGAGCAGGAACTGCTTATTAAGACAATAATTACCACGAACAAAGAAGCCCCACTAATTAATAATAAAACACGAACAAACAAAGAACTCCATTCACGCTCGGGACAGTTTAAAAAAGAAAAAAATATAACCAAAACGGTGGTCGAAAAACCTCGACATGCGAGCTACGAACAAAAAGAACCCATAGACAATGATGACAGTTGAGACGCATAATGCGGGAGCAGCGCGTTCTTAATTTGAAAATATTTCCATAATAAGATTTGTCTATGGCGCGACCGGTAGAAACAAAAGAGTTGTGCCTCTCTTTGTTCGCCTGACAGACGGTAATCATTCAAAATTATATCCACGCAATTAGATGCTGCTATTAAACATACATACTCGTATTATAATGCTAAATGATAAGCAACAAGACTCTCTCTACGTTATTAGCTAAAAACTTTTCTCGTTAAAACTTGCGATTTTATAAAAATTAGTAAGCATCTTTTCAGCTTTAGTGAGTACACTGAGAAGGCTCCTAATGAAGGCCAGGTGGAGTGGTCGGCTATTGAAGAAATCGCTGAGTGGGTAGTTATTGAAAGTGCATGAAAGCTTGGCGTGACGTCACCGCACTTGAGCGACAAGCCGCAGTCGCTAATTGGAACTCGTGGCGATAGGACGCGAGAAATGTTGCCTCAATCGACTAATACTTCAAATTTGAATAGGTTTGTTAACGAGCGGACCGTGAATGTTGCGAATAAAGTCGAGTGCTCGGTTTGCATTCACGACATGCGAGTTTTGCTAGTTAACTTTTAACTCGATACTTCTACGGAAAATTCTAGAGATGTCAAATGAAATTGGCGAATTCCGTTAGGTCACGGTGGAGGCCACGTCACACACACAGCGGTAATGTACCTACACCCCTTTGGTTCACCAATGCGAACGAAGTAGGGCGTAATATCTTGAGAGTTCGGCCCCGGGGTTGGGGGCGTGGAAGTAGGATGCTGTGTTGCCATGGCGACCATGTGTAGGGGTGTTTGTACACGTATCCTGTGGGTGTGTGGGTGAGGGGTGGTGTGCCTAAGTATGGGTGAGTCCCGCGCACTCCCGACCTTGGGGAATTTTGGTCTAGTTTTAGATTCGAACAATCTTAAGCCAAACTTGCTGAACTGTTGTTAGAATTGTTCACTCTGGAAGCTATGAGATGTTTTCTTTCAATATTTGTTCTCTGTAGGATAAAGATCTTGTCTTTTACATACTACAGGCAATATTAAAAAGGAAAAATATTACACACAACAAAAAAATTCACAAGAAAATTCAAATGGCTTAAACGCTACAAAAGAAAAAAATACAGGTGCAGAAACAATAGGACGATTATTTGAAATGGATATGAAATGCTCAGAAGCTTTTTTTAAATCAAATTCTTGTGTTCCTCAAAGGGGACAGACATAATATTAATTTTTTTCTGATATTTCACGCCCTAAGATTCACTGCAAATAAATCCAACCAATACAAATATGTACTCTGCTCACCCCCTCAGGGAAGTACAAAAACGGCTATAAATAAGACATCCTAGTTGAAAGATTGAAATCCAATGGTAAAATTTGGGGGAAAGCAAAATATTCAAATCTGAACATCGGTGGGGGGAGAGTGTGTTTAGGGAGGCTGGGGGTTGTTGACCTGTTCCGACGTGGTGCACTTATGTATAGAATGATATAGGGATTCTGGAAATGGCAGGTCCGCGAAAATTTGTAAATATAAAAAAGAAAGTAAAATCGGCCAAGTGCGAGTCGGACCCACGCACGTTTGTTCCATGGGAGCTCCCTTAAATTTGAGTATTGTTCTACTTTTAGTACTTGCTATTATAGCGGCAAAGGAAACACATCATTTGTTAAAATTTCAGCTCACTATTACGGTTCCTGAGATACAGCCTCGTGACTGACAGACAGACTGTGAGACAGACGGACGGCGAAGTCGCATGAATAGGGTCCCGTTTTTATCCTTTGGGTACGGAACCCTAAATATGAAGAAAAATAAATTCAATAATCAATTATCGCAACGGTATGGACCTAACGGATTGGAAAGAAAAATAATTTCAGCTTTATGTTCCACCCGAGATCACATGTTATGTAGGGCTAATTTTCACGTGACGCCTTAAAATAATAATTAAAATTTTATTTCGTGGAGATGAGATGAATAGCCTGACAATGATGTATAGATTATTCTAGATAATATTCTATCTATAAGCAAAAACTAAGATAGGTCCAATATATTTTAATAAAGTTTCCAAACAATATAAATCTTAACACTACCATAGAATAGTATAATGTCTGAAAATTTAACATTACCTGTATTCGAAATGGTAATTTAAGATCCCTCACATTTTCAGTGGGTAACATAGGATAATAACTACATATTTTCGAAGTGACTATATGACCACCACTGTCGATGATCATGATGAAATTCAACTACGCTCACATACCACATCTAGTTCGTCTCTGTCCACGCTCATCGATGTTGAAGGGCATGCCAATTATGTTTTTGACGTACTCGGAGTAGGCTTTCGTCGGGAAATTGAAATAGCCGCTGTTTTCGCAGCGAAAATTTACAAGGGGTATAGAAAGGGGGGCCTTTGGAGGGACTGCGGTGGGGCGATGATTATATATTTCAGCTTAGCTAGTTGTGATGGGGTGTATTGTTTAGAAGCAAATTAGAACGGAACGCTTTTGTATGGAGAATGTGGTTTTTTAATTTTAAAAGAGATGTTAGTAAAGATGATTTTTTTAATATATAAGGATTATTAAAATTTTGAAAATATAGTCTTGGTTTAGTACTAGTAAGCAATAATTACCAATATCAAAGTTTCAGTCCTGGCAGTCTTTGAAACCCTAACTTCAGACTTTTAGGCGCGATTGGTCAGTAAAGAACGCTTAGTTGGAAGGTCGTCATCAAAAACACTCTATATAATGTAAGGTATAATGAAGACCTACCGAAATCTTCAGGATCCAACCAGGGTCACCTGCAAGTGGAGCTCCTGCTGCCTAACGCACGAGGTCATAGCCAATAGAAAGGTGAACCCGAAACAAAGTCTTGGGTTGGTACCAGCCAGACTGGTCGTATCATATAGTAAGGTCTATTACCCTACCAAAATTGGAAGAGAATTTGGAGAAATGGGAGTGGCCAATCCAGCTGTGGATTGTGAGAAGATAGATTTGATTGATAATAAAGGTGAGTCATGCTACAAAAACGATCAAGAATGAACTTGACTGCCTCTTTGGTCTAGAGGTCGAAATTCGAAATGCGCGACTGCGGATCGTGGGTTCGATCCCACCGGAGACAAAAAAATGTGTGACCCATAAATGATTGCCTCAAGAGTCTGGGTGTTCTATGTATGCTAAGTATGTATTTAAAACTAAAACTATGTAAGTATTAATATCCGTGGTCTGATACCCATAACACACAACAAGGAATCAAACCCGAAGTAAGAGAGACAAAATTAAACATATATGAAAATGATACAAAACAATTGCAAAGTCCGCCATCTTAAAATAAAAGCAGAGGTGATACTAAGTGGCCATTTTGTCACTGATTCCACGAATAATTTTGTATAGGAGCAAAGAGAACCCTCGGAGCATCAATCTCAATCTGCTGGCGAATTATTCACTGAGTCATGTGACTCACCGAAGACGCATCTAGCTTTATGTATATCTGCAGATATATCTACTGAGTAACTATAGAATTCCAAAGAAATTTATATTTGACTAGCAGACGACACGCGGTTTCACCCGCGTAGTTCCCGTTCCGGTGGGAATACGGGAATAAAATATAGCCTCTATTCACCGCAAAGAGTGTAGCTTTCCAACAGTGAATGAATTTTTCAAATCGGTCCAGTAGTTCCGGAGCCTATTCGTTACAAACAAACAAACAAAAAAACAAATCTTTCCTATTTATAATATTAGTATAGATTTAAAAATGTATATTTCTACGGTTTCAAAAATATGCAATATCTCCCTGCCTCGGTTTTCCCAAACGCCTACAGTATGGGGTTCTTCAGAAGGGGTCTTAGAAGGTTTTTACAGGGTCGGCAGCGCGAGTGTGGCGCCTCTGGTGTTGCAAACGTTCATAGGCTGCGGTGACCACCGGTCCTTCTGGTGGGCCGTATGCTTGTCTGCCACCTTAGTGGTATTAAAAAAAAATATGCAATAGGATTTTTTTAACGTAAGGGAAAATCCTCATGGGTGGTATGCCGGACTCCTACCGACTAAAAACCTCACGTATCCTGCCCAACAGCCTACGGTTGGGAGCCCCGGGTAAGCCCTCGGAAGGATACCCCTGGACTCCCAACACATTCATATGCAATAGGTATTATTTTTTTACGAGGCGAGGCAATGGCAATTGTTAAAATTTTTTACAACATGAATATAAAGATTTTGGGACTTTAATATTGACGAAGTAAAGTATCAATCTTCGTACAGGATGATTTTTTCATATTTTGAAATTTCGAAACATTTTTAACGAAAAGAAGTTGCAAGTGGAATTCATTGAACAACATTCTATTCGCGTAATGCAAAACATGGCAATTACAGCAGGCAAACCCACGGCACAGAATACAGCAATAATGCCGGTGTAAGGTCATAATACGACCATACTCATTTCTTTTAGTACTTTTATCTCTCAATACAAGCTTTCACTATGTAAAACATTTCAGCATGGCGCTCAGGAACTTTAAATTATTCTCACTTAAAATACACTTTACGGCAAACAAAATAAAGTGCAAAATAGAACAAAAGGACAGGAGTTTAAAATTAAATCCGTTTCAACGATTCTCTGTCGCTAATCGTAAAAATTCTTGCGATTCTCGATACGGTCGTTGAAATGCATGCTGACATTTTATTGCGTTAATGTTGACACAAATATGTATTACAAAATAAGCAGAAAAGAAGAAGAAGCATTTATTTAACTAATTATTGTATTTGTGGCCTAATTTTTTCCTACCTCACCTGGGATTGGTAGAAAAAGTCGATTAAAAAGTGGCGGGATTTTTCAGAGAGCTGTCAAATTAGCATGCGAAAATTGACAGAAATTCTGTACGGCGATGTTAAAATGTTCTTACAGAATATTATTGCAGTTATTTTGGCTCATGAGGGGCCAATAGTCATTGCGTCTGATAAGTAAGTATCTTAAACCATTCCACTCATAATCACCCTTAACCGTTGAGTAACGAAGAAAAACATCTTAAGGAAGTAGATAGCCGTTTCCCTTTTTACGATGCTTAAGATCCACTAAGTATATATAGGTGTCCTGGGCTTCTACTTAGTTCTTAGTTTGAGGTTTTCTGAAGTCCACTTAGTGCATGTCAGCAAAATAGAGCAGCTAATGTCAGCAGCTGTACTTCAAATAAGAGCAGTTCTTAGATGGTGCATGACGGGCTTAACTGATCTCTTTATAACTTCTATCCCATCATAATTCATAATTCATAATTCACTTTATTAATGTCACATATTACTCCCTAAGCCTTCTGTCCTCCTTATATCACGTAATGATGACCTTCCATAATTACTATAAACTGTTATTGTTTCATTTCCACAAGAGATTTAATTAAAAAAAGCCAGTGGCATACCAAAAAATTAATCCACGCCGATCGTAATCTCTTTAATTACATCTGAATATCACAAGGTGTCGAATCACTTCACCATATCAAGAGTAACCAAACGCGGTCGAACTCGAGGAAAACGTGATACAATATTGTCCTTTCTCTCACTCCTTGGCAACTTTCGTATTGCTATCTCTTTTTTGAAAGGTTTGAAGTATGTCGCCAGTTTCCGTTGGCGAATTTTGGGTGTAAGTGACGAACACCTTGTTTTAACCATATTTACGATGCTGATAATGTTTGTAATACCTTTTAAGATGATACGCGGTTATAATAAATTAGAGGCTGGTTTTGATTTTAAGGTGCGAATTGTGTAATAAATCGAGGGTTTCGGACATAATGAGGAATTATAAATAAGAAAATAAGCTTATGACTCGGTGGCTCAGTGGTCGTGATCGAGACCCGGGTCGGAATAATGTTTTAGGACATCCTATAATATAAAAGAGAGATTGGAGGGAGAGAAGACAGAAGACAGAGAAGGTTATAAATGAAGAAATCATATTGTATAATAGACTAGGTCTCTAGGAATCTGATGAAAAGATAATGATGCTACATTTTTCCTTTCAAGGCACGAAACCTCAAAAACATAATCAGCATACACTTAAGAGGCCCCATACACCTACAATATTATTGACTCAAAAACATTGCATCAATATTTATTTCCGTCCAAATATAGGCTGTTCAAACCTCAATATTACCACTACACGGTCAATTAATAAAATTTATATATTGATCAATATTATTGTACGTGTATGGGGCCTCTAAAGGAATAAATAAACCGCTCGTTAATAGACCACGGCACAATCCTTTAATCTATGACATTTCAATTCCTAGAACAATAATCGTTTGACAGTCAACCCTTAAACAGTCGATGCCTAATATGCCTATTAGATTTAATCACCGAGAGTGGTTAATACCATAGGGTGGGCTCGTTTGACCTATCTAACAATCCTGTATGATTATGAAAAGTGTCCTTGTCTATTACTATAGCTTAGAAGTGCGCTATTACTAGTAATTATTGTAAAGTATCGTGCGGAATATTAATAGGGTTGTCGTTAATATTCCTTTTTATTGTGAGACAAAGGAGTAATCTATTCGAAGCGATTAATGGATAAATTATAGACACGAATAAGCAATACACGGCTGCCATAATGTACTGGAATTTTCTTGAAAATTGATACGTTTGTATTGTAAAATATTTTCAAAGTGTTGAAATACAAGCTGGTTCAGACGGGTCTAGAACCAGTTTTTCGTCGCCTTACAATAGTAATGTTCTATCAATGAGCTACAGAAGCATTTCAGCTGAAATACTTAACTATATTGTAAAGGTCATTTATTTAAACGTCATTTATACTAAAGAAATATGTAGCATTCTAAATGCCTGAAGTGCAATGTAAAGAATCACTGTGTCAAGCATCTTAGATTGTGACTTTTCCTTAGATGAGTAACTTCTTTGCGGCATTTCCATTCACAAACGTTCCGTGCTAGGGAAGACACGCTAAGTCATCGGTTCTGGTTGCCATAAGCTGGCAATGGTCAACCACCTATTACAAAAATAAATGGTGAAATGTGGACATATCGTATACTTTGCTTCTGCCTATCGCTTCGGGGATAAAGGCGTGACTATATTTATGTATTTATTAATTTGCTTTAGTCATTTCTTACTATGGAATCGAAGGTACCTACTGAGAAAACTGAAGCAGGTGTACTATTAATTTGTGCCACCTGCTTACTCAGTCCAGTGGTATTTCTCTCATGAAATAAAATCCATAAGAAATGTGTGATCGCCGCGGGTGTTACCCGCCCATAATGTACAATTTTACAGATTTGTTGACATTTATTGTAGCAACTCTATCTATCTTATGCGACGTTTATAATTATCTTTGTAGAAAACTGGAATCCACTAGTTTCCTACCAACAACCTATTTTCATGTTTTATATCTACGGTTTAATTTATTACAGAGACTACCTACTCTATGGGAAAATTCTACCAAACTGTGTTCTCAATGTATAATTTGAATAAAATCGATAAATATCATTAAAACTAGATTTACAGAAACATTTAAATTGAACACAATGCGATGAGGTTTCCAACTGTATTATAGATCAGGCGTTTAAAACATTGAATATTATGCGCTTAAAAACTATTTATATCAGTATTGCTTGCGTGTTACTCTGTGTTCTCTGTGAATTCATAAAGTTACCAATCATCTATATATGGTGTCACAAAATTGACTCTCCAAATTTCGTCACGTGACGTGGCATCAACGAATTCTTAATGTGCGACAAAAAAATTAAAAAAAAAAATTAACCCCCTTTTTTATTTTTATTTGATATTTTAAATTTTAAATATTTGTATTTGATTTCCGATGCCAAGTCATCTCATGAAATTTGGAGAGTCAATTTTGCTACACCCAGTATAAGGCAACACGAAGAACTACAAAAAAAATCAATCTTATTCAGAATACTGCCATGGGAAAATGTTAACACGACAAATAGTGTTGTCCAAGACACCGTTTAATAAACACGGCAAGGGGCCAATTAAACCCCACGACACGTCAAAGGGTTAATACTGGGTTGTCGGTCTGCCAGATCGATTCGACCCATGCAGGGAAGGGTTGCATTTTTAAGTGTAGCATTTGATAAATTTTTTGATATACTAATTTGTTTGATGATATTATGCACATCTGTTCAAATGGTGGGGTTACGATGGTGATGAATTTATTGGGATTATGTTTATAAGTACTTAAACAGGTACAATGGTATTTACTGTGTTAAAAATATTTGAGTGAAAACATTTTAGAATAAACTGTCTCAGCAGTTGCGAATATGAGTGAAGTGCATTGCACTTATAAGGGAACGTTATCGCCATGGTGCGGTTTTGAGTGGGACTCTCAGCCGTGGAGAGGTCCCAGATTGCCCAGTATTGGTAATCCATAAACGGGTCTATGCGTATGAAACGAAAGGGGCAAGTAATAAGTATTGTACCTTTCTTTTTATTTAACGTGAGGGAAAATCCTCATGGATGTTATGCCGGACTCCTACCGACTAAAAAACCTCTCGTTACGCCCAACAGCCTTTCTTTCTCGTTACGCCCAGTTGGGAGTCCCGGGTAAGCCCTCGGAAGGATGACCCAGGACTTGTCCTCTTGTTGTTGTATTGAACCCTTGCTCAAGATCTGTTACTACGTCTACGTATATTTCGTAGAATGGAACGTAGTTATGTCTCTGCTTACCCCTTGGTGAAAAAAAGTCATAACTATACGCATGAATAATATTATAATAAAAACTTGGTAACATCGAATTCAATTTTCCACGTGTTATAAGCAGGTTGGCGGTTAACCCTGCGAATGATGGGATGCCCGCGGGGCGCCACTTCAAAGGAAATATAAATGCATGCATTGTTTACTCATGGCAAAACCCCACTCACAGGGTCCGTAGTAGACCTTAGGCGCTGGGGGGTTAGGTAACTTCGCTTTCAGTTCTTTTAATACATAAATTCCCTTGTTTTGTAATGGAGTTATAATGTAATTTATATTTTCATTAGAAAACAAGGGAATTTTCTGTTTATATTTTAAACCACCACTACTATTTTAGAATGCTCGAGTGTCTCATGTGAGAAAAATAAAACTCGTTCAGCGATTTTTTTCCGTAATTAACATTACTCAATATTTTTTTATTCACTTACCCACTTTTTAATTTATTTTTTACCACGAGTGTAGAGGATCTGACATTGTTTAAGTAAAAAATATAAAACTTAATTCAAACCGATTCCAACGTTTTTTATTTCACTATGTACTATATCATTAAATAAAATACTAGGAATTCACAATTAATATGAAGTTTAGCTTAGTATAAAAGTTTCCAAGTCATCTTTGTTAAAAAATACATAGTACTTAACCGGGCTATAATATTGTAACGAGTTCGATAACTTGATAGCAAGCTGTCAAGTAGTTAGTAAGGTACAACTTATCATTATGCTAAGTGACAAGTCTACACTGCAGTAGTTATACTACGTAGCAGGATAGGGTTGACACTTGAGCTTGATAGGCAATGCATGTACAAATGTCGTATTAAAAATGAACAGGGATAATGTAATTTATTGGAATAAACTTAATTGAGTTAACGTATTATTAAATTTAACTATAATTATGTTAGTAAAACTATACTTGGGTGGTATCAGATACAAAAAGGAATTGTAATACATATTTTTATTGCAATTATTTATAATATAAACGCTTAACCCTTCAACTACAATTGTAATCTAAGTTGGAGGTATATGTAATAAGTGACGAAATGTGAACGAGGTTAACGTTAAGTTCTGTAAGTGTCAATCTAGAGTTCTGCTTCAGTTGCTAGAATTTGTTGTAGAGTTATCGTTAGAACTAGAGCCTCTATTTTCCCTCTGTAATAGTGGACGATTTGATTGATAAATATTTTGATGGCAAGTATGTTTATATTATTTAGTGTTTTTACATAGTAGGAATACTTACAGTCAACTATTACCCGCCAACGGACAATTGGAGGCTTTCCCAGATATGACAAACAGAAATTTTATATTTTTTTAATACCTTTAAAGCTCACGGAACCATAAAAAAGCATGAGGGACAACAGGAAGCAAACGAAATCTTTATTTATCTAGATATTTTATGTGAAAATAGAGTAAATTCCTTTATACATGAAAACACAAAAAAAATTACGCGTAACGTCAAATCGAACCAAAAACCCGCTCAGTTTAAATGGAAATAAACAAAATTATATTGCCTTCAGACATGAGCGAACATCAAAAGGAAAAAATAATGCGCGGACCCGTTGGTTGACGATGTCATTTCCCTGTAAAATATTAACGTGGGGTCGACGGTACCGCGCCCTGTCATTTCAGGGTTAATACCTGTATTCTCTTTATACTAGTACGATTGTATGGAATTATCCGTCTTAACGAGCTCACTGCCTTTTTAGATACATAAGCATTTATTTTTTTGTTACATACTGTATATGAAAAGTGTTCTGAATACCAGTTGTTGCTAAAACGGCGAGTCAATATTTTGTTGCTTAATTAAATTGTTGATCAAACACGTGTTGAGAATAACTTGAATTTATTATTTTCAAGGCTTTTTAGGGTTCCGTATCCAGAGGGTAAAAACGGGACCTTTTAGTACCGCTTTCCGTCTGTCTGTCACCAGGTCATGATAGAAAAAATGATAGAAAAGTCAAAACTGTACATTGCAAATATTTTAAAAAAAACTCCCTGGGTGTTCAACATAAGATACCGAAGTCGAAAATATAGTTCGAAAATGTTTTGTCTGTTTGCTTTGCTTTGTCCGGAAGGATCTCGAAAAGTACTGAATAGATTTGATTCAAATTTTGCAGAAATATTACCTAGGGGTAGGGTCTTCAAATAGGCTATATATTATCATTATCACGCTACATATCCTAGGGGCTAAGCAGAGAACAATCAAATTGGCATTATGGCATAATTTTCAAGCGTACGAAGTCGCGGGCAACAGCTAGTATCTAATGAACTGTGTTACCAACACAGTTGAAATTTTATACAGATTTATAGTTTTTCATTTATAATTTTCGTATTTCTGTTGCAGGGATAACAATAAAAAATACTAAAACAAAATCAAACAAGAATTTAAGCGGGGTTCCCATACAACAAATTTGACTTTGCCGTTATGTCCTTAGCTGTAGCTACAAGGTTTAATCTAATGTTGTATAGAATAGATATAATGTAAATTTAACTAAACTGTAAGAGATTGCCTTGTGCAATAAGGCCGCCAATTGGTATGCAAATATGTCTAATCTTAACCTAGTCAAATATTATTCCTGGTGTGCAGTAAAGAATTTTTTACTTTTACCTTACTTGAATGTGCGGAACCCAGCGTGCACAAGTCCAACTAACACTTGGCCGATTTTATTTATAGGTTTGGATCAAGATTCTTACCGGACTTACAAGTAAGTGTGTACATGGAATTTTTAACGCAAAAACAGCGTTTTTTAGGATAGAATATTCATGAAATATACAATTTATTTATATGATGTTATACGAGACACATTCATGTTTGTTTTTAAGGTTCATACTTCAGGTACTAGGTTTAGATTAGCCACCATATCACCCGCCAAAAATTTCTTGGGTATTGTCTACGTGTTTTCCGCTGAAAATTTTTAATCTACTAGCTGACTGGGCAAAACAATTTACTGAAGTCGAAATGGAAGATGGAGTGGAGTCCCTGGGTTTAAAATACTATGCGACCTAACTGCCATTGCTTAAATAAAAAAAAACAATTAAAATCGGAAGAATTGCTTAGGAGCTTAAACACCGTGACACGCATTATTTCGATTGACGCTATGATTTACCTTACCCTTTTTTTTTAACCTGAGGGAAAATCCTCATGGACTGCTACCGAGTAAAAAACCTCACGTAACGCCCAACAGCCTATGGTTGGGAGCCCCGGGTAAGCCCTCGAAAGGATGTCCCTGGACTTCAATGATTTACTTTACCCTACATAGAGTCAAACAGACTAAAGCTAGAGTTAAGGAATACCAACCGAGGTTTTACGCTAATATGAAAATAAAACTATAATCATTCATATTACCAAACCCTAAAATAACAATCGTCCCTTGAAAGTATCTCATTAGAAAAATCTACAAAACTTTTTTCCTCATCTCCAAATGACTCATTATCTGGCGTTCTCACGCCTCGGAACCTGTTTGTCCGTGGATGCCTTAGACTAGGACTGAATACGCCCATAGCGTATAGTACACAGATGTACCTACTTTAGTCTATTTTAATTACTAGCATCGATATCGGCGGAACCCCGTCTTGTTTCAAGCGGAGATCGGTAGGGAGATGACATGTAAATATCGATAGATCGATCGGATTTTATTTTACTTGTCAAAAATGTCATTTTCTTTCTATCATTTAAAAGAGTATCAGGAATAATGAGATTACTTTCAAGTAAGGTCATTTCATTACTATTGACAGTGGCGTGTGTCTAAGGGTGTTTTTTTCAGATGGATAAGGAAATGATAGTAACATTGATGAACTGGCTGACAGTGTTGGATCTACTTAGAAGAATCTATTTCAATACAAAACCTATGAGGCCAACACTATCTATACAACTTAAAGCAAGGACGTATTCGAAATCTAAGGGATGTGCTGCATCCCCACCAAGATCTTCGCCCAAGTCAATGTCACCCGCAAGTGGTGTACCTGCTAATCAACACACGGCCTCGTAAGGAAAGATGGCGAAACCTTCAGTGTCCATGCCTTCACTGGTAAATGAAGCACCCGCTGACAATTTCCTCGAAGAAGAGTCCCATCACGAGGCATGCAACCAACCTGGCGGCTAGCAGTAAGTAGTAGACGTTGCGAAGCCCCTAAACGCATTCTCAGCGTTTCCAAAAATCACCTGCTAGCTGATGAACTATCCTTTAACCGTCAAGGTCTTGGAAAATCAAATAGCAGTCAATAACATAATGCGAGCGAGGACTAAGATTATAAAAATCTATAAAATGACGGCATCAAATGCAAACAACTCGGATTAGGTGATTATTTGAAGATGACAGCTCAAATAAAAAAATCAAAGCCTGTTTCTAACTATACCAACAAGCTAAAATTACTTTTTTACTTCCATTTTTTCGTTCCATCCCAAAACAAAGCAAACAAAATCAGAGTCTAACCTATGATTTTCGAAAAAATAAAATCAGCACCTCACTACGTCTAACACAAACACGATTCGATAACGAGGTGAAATATTCACATTGCAAGCGTTGTAATCAGCTGACGACGGTCTCGCTCACACCCGCTGATTCTTACGCGACCTACCGGCCAGGGAAAAAGACGGCACGCGACTGCGGCGTTTACAAAGGGGTCGCGTTCTCTTTGATCTTGCCGAAGCGCGTGCGTACGGGACTGGACGCGTGTGTGTGTGTGTATGCAGATGAGAATTTGATAATTGCAAAGATTTATGTGGGTGCCTCAGGGCGATATGACGTTTTTGCATTAGTTAATTAATAGGAATTATCTATTTTTGTGATGGTTGTTATTAAATTATTTCACAATTTGTTTATATTGACTTAATTTTATGGTTCTAATTTTAGAGGTCAACCACATAAATATGTACCTTAGACCTCGCTTGAAAGCTTGTGTGTCATCCGAAAGCCGAGTTAGGCCCAGTATCCACGCAGAGATTGAAGAGAGTCTCGAATTATCAAAACACATCTCCTCTACTCTCCGTTTTGGTGAATACCGGGCATAACTAGCGAAGGAGTTCATACAGATATAGACAGATAGGGATAGCACCCGAACCCCTCCCCAGGTAAGGCCGCAGTGGTAGCCGTAAGTCTGTTGGGAGTCCTGGGGTATCCTTCCGAGGGCTTGCCCGGGGCTCCCAGCCGTACGCTGTTAGCGAGACACGTGAGGTTTTTTAGTCGGTAGGAGTCCGGCATAACATCCATGAAGATTTTACCTCACGTAAAAAAAAAAGACAGGAGTCGCTTGCACCCACTTTAATCATTAAACCAAGAACTCTTAAGTAGATATCTTGCTTTTCCCGAACGCCTATAGTGTGGGGATCTTCAAAAGGGGTCCTAGAAGGTTTTTACAGGGTCGGCAGCACGAGTGTAGCGCCGCCTCTGGTGTTGCAAGCGTCCATAGACTGCCTTGACCACCAGTACATTTGGTGGGCCGTATGGCCGATCTACCAACGCAGTGGTATAAAAAAAAAGAAATGTCACACTATCTTATTGATCTATATTTGTAATCATAGCTATTAAACGACTGTAACGTGATTACAATGACACGATTTATGACTGCATATGTATGTCATCATCATTACCATGAGACAACTGGCGTATTCCGTGAGCTGTTTATGAATTAATCCTTTGATCATTGTGCTTCTTCGACGGGACTATTCTCATAAGGTTATTAAAAGTACAAGGTGGCGATTCTCTACCATTACGAATTGAAAGCGTAGACGAAGACTTTTTGTAGAACAACAAAACATGGACTAAATAAATTTCATAAGTAAATTGGCGGCTAGGTCTGAACTCTGAATTCTGCTATTTTCTACCACTTTGGCATTCCACTGTCCCTAAATCAAATTGAAAATCTGAACAGTAAATGGCTATTTTTAACAATTCTATTGTCAAACTGACATTAATTTTAAAATATTTTTCGCTAAGCAATTTTATTACATTGATATACCTTATGATACTAGGAAACACTACGTAACATAGGGTTTTAAAAGTGCATCATTCATTACACTTCCACTACCTACATAGTTATCACGCTCTTCATAAGAGTCCATGATATTATGTCCATATCAGTGTAATAAACAGTGTATTGAAGTGTTCGTAATATTAACATACTAGGTACGATACAGCTAGAAAACAAGTGTAAAGTTGTTATGTTATCAACTACATTATCTATCGAGATACCCATTATAGACACTCTATAAAAAGATTTCAAAATATCTTATTAGGGTTTTATGAAAGCCAACTATGATCAGATTTTCAGCATTTCATTATTGCCACCACAGCTGAAAAGATGATCGACAGTCCAGTGAATATTACAAGATGGTACGTAAAAAAAACCGTCGAATTGAGAACCTTCTCCTTTTCTTTTGAAAGCTTAGAAAGTCTCGGCAAAAAGAATAACGTAATGGCTTTTCTCCCCATCTCCTCTACCATGTGAAGTTCAAAAGAATTCGCAGATCACTCACAGGACATATGAATAAAAATACTAGTGACTAAGAACGAAGAAAGTTGACCATGAGTAAACCAGGTAGGTTAGGAAGTAGTGCGTAGGGGATGAAGAAACAAATAGAACACGTGTATCTGAAAAGTACGTAGGGAATAAGTTTTAAGTTCAAAATTCTAGACCAAAACGGAACCGTACATGAACTTATACTAAGACTGGCGGACGTCACTCGGTTTCACCCGCGTAGCTCCCGTTCCCGTGGGGATACGGGAATAAAATATAACCTATGTTCACCGGGAAGAGTCTAGCTTCCCTAAAGTGAAAGAATTTTTCAAATCGGTCCAGTAGTTTCGGAGCCTATTCGATGCAAACAAACAAATCTTTCCGGATATAGATGAAGATGAGGTCTAGTATTTGTTCAACATTGTGAACTTCAAGCTTCTACGAGTATGGCAAACAATAAATTGACCGTATACATGCTGAATTAGCATAGCAGTGTAATAAAATGGACGGTCGGGGTCGTGTCGGTTGAATAGATAATTGTTCTGATAAGCGACTGATTGTAAGTTTGGTGAGCGAACTGACAGATCGTGGAATTTATTGCGGTCAGAGAAATCCTAAAAACCTGTATATTTTAATTGAAAAACGCTCAATAACAACCTTATCAAATCATAAGTCACAGAATTTGCTCGCAAAACTGGTCTCGCAACTTAATCCCTTTAAAGTACCACTGTCAGAGACTGAGTAGGTACATAGATCTGAAAGTGTGGTTCCTAAAGCCAGTTTCTTGGATGACGTCACAACTATCTTAGTATCATAGTCTCACACTAAGGGTGGATAGTGTAAGGACAATACCACCGCGTGGTCGCAGCCAAAGATGCAGATCCAAAGAGTCATTTCTTGACGAGGTGGAAAATGACATACGCGATGTTGGCCTGGCTACAAGAGTTGCTGAAGACGATATTTACCCTCGGGGTTTAGGGGATACGCGTTACTTCTCATGAAGCTAACGTAATACCCTGAGGGCACAGTGTTTGGCTTCTTCAATTCGGTCTCTAAGATCTAATATCCTAGGGATTAACGAAGGAGCCTACATTAGGAGGAAGGGCATAACGGAATTCCGTTCGGTGAGCAGCCCGCCTGGGGCAGTACCTCCACCCTGCAGAAGACCGCGGTAATAGTAACCTGGCTTCGTGCTGGGTTATGTTCTCCGTCGGTTAGCAGGGTTCCAGTGCTCATTGGGGTGACTTTGTGCCGGCGGCGGTGAGACCAGAGGCTCATTATGTCTCCATTGGCCAGCATAGGCGCGGAATATTGGTACGGCGGTCAGGGAGACCCGGTGAAACGGTTGACCGCTGACCGCCCGCAGGCTGTACGGGACCCGAACCTGGGGATTACGTAATCTCCGCCCCAGGAGGCTGAACCAGCAGCCTGTGTAAAGTCCCTGGTGCTGTGGTCGTGCCGGAGGAGGATACCGGAGTGGACGCGGCTACTGCATTGGGGGGGGGGGGGGACCGGGGGCCCTTCCGTACGCCGTGCCAATCTACTGCACTACCTGTGCCTGCCTTTGGGGAATTAGAGCCTCGCTTAGTCTCTTGCGTCACCGACACACAGGCACCCCTTACATTCTTTTATCCCCTTACACATAACATCATGGCAAAAGGTTTAAAGAGAAAAAAGGTTTCTACAGCGGTTTCGTCGTCGTCCACACTAAATATGGACTTTTGCAACATTAGAGGAATGCACTCAAACATCAACGTGATCCACCGCCATCTGGAATCTGCGAGGCCGTACTTATTTTTCCTGACGGAGACTAAGATATGCCCGAAGGACACATCTTACTTGATGTACCCTGGCTATAAGCTTGAGGCTAATTTCAGGCGTCAAGCTGGGGTATGCATGTTCGTTCGGGAGGATATCTGCTGTCGCCGTCTCAGTGACCTGGAAGACAGGGACCTGTCTACATTATGGGCGCGCGTGGATCATGGGGGCCACACTCGGATCTACGCGTGCATTTACAGGTCCCATAGCGGTGATACGGAGACAGTTCGCCCTATACCAGATAGGGAGAACGAGCAGAGTGCACCTTCTGCTGACTACGCGGCCCGACTGATACACCACTTCAGTGGATGCACCACTTGGTTCATCGGACCACTGCCTCGTTCGGTCGCGAGTGCCTCTCGCAAGGCATGACATGTTGTCTATTGACGGCATTCATTGTTATGCGGACGACAGTACGGGCGACACTTATTACACGGGCCGCCCCGGTATCTCTCGGGTTGCAATGGAAGAAAGTCGTGAACAACTTGTGTCTGAAGTCGAGGCTACTCTCAATAGAGTGTCCGATTGGGGTCGACAAAATCTTGTCCAATTCAACCCTACCAAGACACAAGTTTGTGTTTTCACCGCAAAAAAGACCCCATTCACTGTGGCGCCACAATTTCAGGGCACATCTCTCACCATCTCTGAAAGTATAGGGATCCTTGGTGTTGACATCTCCAGTGATGTGCAGTTCCGCAGTCACTTGGAGGGCAAGGCCAGGCTGGCGTCCAGGAAGCTCGGAGTGCTCAGAAGGGCGCGGCGATACTTTACTGCGGCGCAAGCACTGCTTCTCTATAAGTCGCAAGTGCGTCCGCATATGGAGTACTGCTGTCACCTCTGGGCGGAGGCACCCGAATACCAGCTTCGTCCATTTGACTCGGTGCAAAGGCGAGCTATGAGAGTTGTCAGCGATCCCATACTTGCAGGTGGTGTGGAACCTCTTAGTGACAGGAGAGACTTTGCTTGTCTGTGTGTGTTCTACCGCCTGTACAACGGTTTGTGCTCTGAAGAATTGTTTGATATGATGCCTACGGCTACATTCTATCATCGCACCGCTCGCCATAGACAGGGTGTTCATCCTCACACGTTGCGTCCTGAGCGCTCGAGCACGGTGAGATCTAATAGAGGCTTTTATTCCGCGTACGCTTATGTTGTGGAATGACCTCCCTGCTTCGGTTTTCCCAAATGCCAACAGTATGGCGTTCTTCAAAAGGGGACTTAGAAGGTTTTTAAAGAGTCGGCAGCGCGATTGTGGCGCCTCCGGTGTTGCAAACGTCCATAGGCTGCGGTGACCACCGGTACATCTGGTGGGGCCGTATGCTTGTCTGCCGCTCGAGTGGTATAAAAAAAAAAACCAAAAACGATGTAATGTTGACCAGGGTCCACTATCCTACTCTCGTCCCTCCACGAGGAGAGTAGGAATGTGGACCCTGGTCTGTTAACGCTCAAAAAGTGATGAATGAGAATCCTCGTTAGATCTGTTTGGAACATGGCACGTCAGAGCAGTAGAGGTATAAATAAATAAATATTTGTGTACTATCTTACACAGCAACAATAATAATCTTATACAACATCATCAAGTCCAAATTAATCTAATATAAGCTTGTGCTATGGGATCTAGATGGCTGATAGACATACACACAGACAGTTGTCGGTCTATCTGGCTAGGAGGCGTTCTACCATAGGTTTACCAAGCCGCGGCCGTCAGCGGTCTTCATTCTAGAACTCATCTGCAGATAAATACTAGTATTAACACTGACCTACATACAGCCATAATACTCTAGAACAAACAAGTAATACTTAGAACGTTACACAACATCACATTTAACAGTTGTAATGAGATTGTCGCGGTCTCGGATTAACTGATAACGGGTGATAACGATTGTAATCCGAGTGTGGCACTCGAGTGGCACTCCGGCGCAGGCGCAGGTGACGGTATTGATCGCGTGTTCGTACACTTGTGTGTTTGTTTTATGAGGTGTGAGTTTGTGTGCAATGTAAATTAATGTTTAGGTAGCCCGCTCACTTGAGACTTTTTGTAGGACCGATATTCGGGCCGACATGCGACACTTCGGTCATTAACTCCAATTTTATTTCTTACCGATTTTAGGACCTGTGCCTCTTTTTTTTTTAAAGTGAGGGAAAATCCTCATGCGTGCTATGATGGACTCCTACCGACTAAAAATACTCACGTAACGTCAAACAGCCTATGGTTGGGAGCCCCGGGTAAGCCCTCGGAAGGATGTCCCAGGACTCCCAACAGTTCCAACTCCCCGTATTCCCGGGTTAAAAGGCGTATGTATGTATTCCAGACCATAATCTGTATCAAATTTCAGCTAGAACCGTTTAGCCGTTATAGCGTCAAAGAGTAACAAACATCCACACACACAAACTTTCGCCTTTATAATATTAGTAAGATACAACATTTTCTTTTGTCGTGACATCAGTTTTAGAAATCGTTCTTAGAACCGCATTTGAAGTCAACATTATAGAAAATATATCATGAGAAAGGATTTTGGAAGCAAAATCTCACATGGAAACGAGTAATATCAAAACTCAAACGGCTTGCACCTACTAAACGCAATTTTCCCGAAAAAACAAAAGAAAAGCGCGCGCAATTTTCAAAGCCCCGATTTCCCTGGCCATTGTCGTTTATGTATTTTTTTTCATCTTATTTAGCGCTTTGTCGGCGGGCCCTTTGAAGTCTGTGCCCCTCTTGCCCCCTTGGGGGTTACAAATTGCGTCAAGCTCGTACTGTGTAGCGTAAACACAGTTTTCCTGCTAGTTTTTCGCGTTAGTATTATAACCGTAACTACAAATACATACTCGTATATAGCAATACTAGCGGATGTTGCATGGTTTCACCCACGTAATTCCCATTCCCTTGAGAATGTGGGAATAAAATATTTTTTTAAATCGGCTTGATAGTTTCGGAGCCTATTCGATGCAATCAAACAAACAATCAATATTATACACAAGCATTAAAGCAACATTTTCATTTCAATCATCTGCTTGAACAGTTTCACATAACAATAGTTCTTTTTCCTTTCAAGCTGGTAGTCTACTTGGAAAATTCTTAATCCTGACTGGCTTAGTGACGTCTGACTTGTGACCACACCCTTAAACCGCAAACTTGAAATTTGGACTATTTCCATTTCATGTGGCGTACTAAAGAAACGAATTCTAAATTTCACACTTGAAAAATTAAAAGGTGACATCCAAAATTAAAGATTTATACCCGAGCGAAGCCAATTGAAGATTTAGGTAGGTACTCCTTTAAATTAATGATGAAGTTGTAAGCAAAGTGGAATTTGCTGAGAATTCAACCAGAACCCTTTTCAATTAGATTTCGGAGTTCTTTTCATCCTAATGATCCTAAGGTGGTGCAGGAGTCACAACACTGTGAGTCTTGGTGGCAATATTTTTTGACTTACCATGCACCAATTTTTGAAGATATTTGAGAAAACAAGCATTGAATGCATTCTTTTGGCTATCTAACTTTTATCAAGTTTAATGAGTGTTTGAGGTTATAATGGTGGATATCTTTAACGTCCCTCATTTATTAATTATTATTAAAATAATAAAACGAGTCAAGATAATAAAAGTTTATTTAACAGGCAATTAATATTTGTTTTATTGCTCTCATAACGCATTGTAATTAGGTACCACTAATAAGTTACGCTAGCAACCATGTGTAGATTTTTGAAAAAATTTTGAGTACACTTAAGTGTTGTAATGTACGATAAGCTTATCACTGGACAGTGGTCACACTTATCATATTCAACCAAGCATTAGTATCATAATTAGCTTACACTTTGAAGGTTTCAAGAAATGGAAAGATTCTCAATTAAGATAGGTAATTAATGAGACCAGGCGTTATACGGCGGAAATTCGTCGTAAAATGATAATAAAAATGAGGAATGGGAGCAGAACCCCACACACCAGCGATCCTACAATCAAGAATTACCTCAACTAGTTGTAACGGAAGAATGACAATTCGAACTGAAATATGACAATACAATGACAATACTGGTGGTAGGTACGTAATACCACAGCCGACATATTATCTTTATACTGTGGTAATACTACAGTTTGTTTATAATGAATGTGCACTAATCAATTAGATTTATAATACTTATGAGCTTAATAAGAACTAGTGGATGTCTGACTGACTTGAGCTGTATTGCAATGGGAATCATTTGATACTCGTAATAAAAAAAAATGTTTATTTCATATCACAATTGTTGTAATATGTTTCAGGATTTTTTTAAAATTTTCGTTTATACCACTAAGGTGGCAGACAAGCATACGGCCCAAAAAAGGACTTGTGGTCACTGCAGCCTATGAACGTTGCAACACCAGAGGCGCCACACTCGCGCTGCCGACCCTGTAAAAACCTTCTAAGACCCCTTTTGAAGAACTCCATACTGTAGGCGTTTGGAAAAACCGAGGCACGGAGATCATTCATCAGAATTTCCATGTAAGCTAACATAATGTTTGGACTTAAAGTATTCTCAAGACCGCTCATGGCTTTCCTATGAACGGAAAACAATTACCCAAAAGTGATTAAGAAAAAATCATTCAATTACCCAAAAATGATTTGGAAAAAATCATTTAGGTATTTACCCAAAAATTATTTGGAAAAAATCATTCATTTAGCCAAAAATGATTTGCAAAAGTCATTCATTTACCCAAAAATTATTTGCAAAAAATCATACACGTATCCATTTGCGTGGAAGCTTATATTTTTTATTTCTTACCCGTCATTGGTACAGGCCTCATTAAATCTAATCAGTTCCGTTCCACGCAACCCAATACAACAAATCAAACAATGTCTAATAAAACAAAGTTCGATGCTGGCTACCAGGCCTAGCTGTCCATATTAGGCACAAAGGTTTCGCAAACGTACTGACTCACTGGTAATCAGTTCTACATGTAGACTACTGTTTGTAGATAGATCAAATTGGTGATATTGTTCATAGATGTGATACTAACTTATAATGTTAGTGTTCGTTTTACTTTCAAGCCATGTGTCAAAAGTTTCGTAGATCTCTCTAATCAAGCGCAGCAAAAGTAATTAAGACTAATTCTTGGATAAAGATGACGATACCCAGTGCAATCATTGAAAAAAATTAACCATATTAATTATTACGCATGTTTATTCTATTCTTTCTGTCAAAGATTCTGAACAACACTAATCCCTCATTAATCCTTTGGTTCCATGCTGAAATACTAGCTACTGCACTATTAACGCAATTAAAGAAGCAGTCTCTGACTCAAAAACAAAATACCCAACTTGGAAATCAAAATGAAATTCCGCAAGCTTGAAATCGTAAGTCTGATTTTATTACACGAAATATGAATTTTAAAGACAAGACAATAATGTACATACATACATACATATACTCACGCCTTTATCCCCGAAGGGGTAGGCAGAGGCCTATAACGGCCCACATTTCACCGTGTACAATTCGGTCCCACGTGACAGGTGGTGAGCCCATCGCCGTGTTGAGATAGACCGCCGCCGTCAGAGCCTCGTCCGTTGTTCAGCAGGTGCACGAGCTTGCACGTGAGGTTGACTTGGGCCCGATGGTGTTGGTAGGGCCCCACTACACCCTCTAATAATAATGTAGCTGCCATTAATTATAAGAAAAGCGTCAATGAATTTGATAAATATGACGAACGGGAGGAAGGATATTAAAAGAGGTCAGTTAACTACTTCTAACAAGAAGCTTTAAAGCTTTAATTCATAAGGAGAGTAAAACACAAAAAAATCTAATAAGAAATCAGCAAGCTGTATTATACAAGAAGTCGCAAATACATCTAGGACTTTTATAAAAATAAAACTGAATTTGAAATTTCAAAAAGGTGTAATTTATGAGATTGCAGATCAAATGGTTGATCCTACAGATCTTATACCCCGTCACACATCTACTGATGTATCAATTTATGGCCCATCATATAAAATATAACAAAGAGAAAATATCGTATAAATCAACGACATGTCCCCGACTTCACTCATAAAAGATGAGTATATCATAACAATAAGCTCTTTAATCTATACAAATAAATAAAATTAGAGTGTCTGTCTGTAATATTAAAATAACCGCTTTCTACTACATGCATATGAATGTATATACGGTAGGTACACATACAAAAATAATTTTTTTTTAAATTTTTGTCTGTCTGTCTGTTTGTTCCGGCTAATCTCTGGAACGGCTGGACCGATTTAAACGGGACATTCACTGACAGATAGCTTATGTAATGAGGAGTAACTTAGGCACTTTTTATCCCGGTAATAAGTTCCCACGGGAAGCGGGAACGGGAACAAATTTTACGCGGGCGAAGCTGCGGGCATCAGCTATAATAAAATAATATGATCATTAGAAAGAGTAAAAATAATAATTCAGTCAGCTTTGCCAATTTGTGTCACACTGGTAAAACATGAAAAAATTATGAGATGGCCGACATAACTCAACAGACAAACTATAACAAAATCTACTTAAAATTCACATCACCATAGCATAATAAAATTTAAGTGGCCATTGTATATAGTTTAATATTTAAATATAATTCATAGCCCTCATGGAAGATATGAAAAAAATCTGGTTTCCGTAGAAGCGGAGTGAATTATTACTACTGTAGAAATTAACTTATTTTACGATTTCAAGTTTTTAAATTAGATATCTAATTATCGGTCAACATTTCAAGATCGGCTGACATCCAAATTTGTCTTTTGAATTTCATAATAAACTAACATATTCGTGGAGTAAAAATATTAATTCTAACGGATGAAATTTACGTTTCTTATCTTTGTATTTAACACTAGCGGACGTCACGCGGTTTCACCTATAATATATTTATTTTATTCCCGTTCCCGTTGGAATACGGGAATAAAATATAGGCTATGTTCACCGCAAAGAGTGTAGCTTTCCAACAGTCAAAGAATTTTTCAAATCGGTCCAGTAGTTCCGGAGCCTATTCGTTACAAACAAACACACAAAAAAAACAAAAAAAAAAAAACTTTCCTCTTTATAATATTAGTATAGAATTAGATAAATCAGAAGCGTGGCTCTTCAAAGCAAATTTTTAAATATGCATAAAAATGTCAAACTATGAAATTGATGGCGCGGAGCTAGGCGGCACAGAATGTGTTTCAACGAATGATATACACATAAATGATGCTGAAACGATTTGTAAAAATAAAATGTGCGGACAGGAACCATCGGCATTAGTTTTGATCCATTTCAACAAATTACTAAGAAATGATAGGCGTACTAAACAGTTTACTGGAGAAAATATTTTACTTAGCGATAGGCTGTGCTATAGATATTAAAAGGAAACTTAATTATAATAGTTTAAAATTTCACGCAGTGAAGGGATATTCCAGTTGATTTGGAATAGAAAAATAACAGTTGAAACCATAGATTTAGAATGTAGGTACTATGATTTGGATTAATTTATATGTATTAGTGAGTAAAGTTAAGTTAAATTATTTGAGAGTAGCGAAAAATTCTAAATCTATGATTGAAACTGCCTTTTTTTTTGTTTAACGTGAGGGAAAATCCTGATGGATGTTATGCCGGACTCCTACAGACTAAAAAACCTCACGTCACGCCATAAGCCTGTGGTTGGGAGCCCCGGGGAAGCCCTCGGAAGGATGTCCCAGATCTCCCAACATGGTTGCAACTGCCTTAACGTTTCCTAAAGGATTTAATTATTCAAAGCTCTAATTCCTAATAACATAAAGAGATATTAGTGGTTACCCCGTTGGTTGAAATCAAAATCTTCTACCAAGAATGTTTATCAATTAGGATACTCGTACTCTACTTACTATATCAAAAAATAGTTTATTAGTCAAAAAATGATTTCAAAAATATAAATTCGAAAAATCAAAATAGAGAGAACGAAGTCGCAGATCATTAACTTTATTCATCGTAACAACAAAAATTTAGGGAGTTCCTCAAGGACCACTTTTATGACCGACAATATCTACTACAACGACTTGTACAAATTAGACCAGTCATAAGCTTGTTGTTTCGACCTCTACCCACTCGTTTAATATACTAATTGGTGATTACTCCTCAACGAAACGACCCAATTATCTCCAATCAATCCCTAATACCACATTAACGTTTGGTGCATAATATATTGTCGTATATGACAGTACTAAGGAATTTATTGGTCGTACAATTTATTGAGAGACGAGCTAGTTATAAACTGGTTGAATTAAAAGTATTTTCATTAGAATCTATAGTGGATTAATAATATTTTTGTTAGTTGATAGATCTTTGGAGATACTGATTAAAATATACATGTTGAGTTGAGATGAGAATTTTATACGATACTCATACAATATAATTTTAATTCTATACTGATTTTTTTTTGAAGTCAATCATTCACTTATTACCCGAACTGCCGAAGACAGGAGGGTAATGTTTTTCGAGATAATGTATGTATGTATGTATAATTCTTTTTTTTATCGTATATCTAGAATACAATGAAGACGTACTTAGTAAACCCGTAACTTCTCCAAATACTCCTTCCTACAGAAGAGGAAATCATCGTCATCATCTCATTATCCCTTTAACTTTTTTCTCAATTGCCTCGTCTATGCTCCACGATGTCATCAATTTCAGATTTCGTTATATAACATTGACAAACAGCTACTTAAATTTTATTCATCTGTGTAAATATTGATACCTTATAAAGGTTTACAATCCATTGTTCCGGTAACGTAACATCACCAGAAACTGAAAGTGCTCCTACAATGAATTCTGTCCATACGGTGCAACCAAAATGGCGATATGATAATAAAACGGCGCATGCGTCGACACCGGCATAAATCTCTTCTTTCACGACCATTACGATTTCTGGTGCATTAGTGTTAGGAAGGAATAGAGCCGAATTACACTCCAATAGCTCACAGTCACGCATTTTTTTTTAACGTGAGACAAAATCCTTCTTGGATGCTATGCTAAAAAACTAAAAAAAACTGATGTAACGCCCAACAGCCTACGGTTGGGAGCCCCGGGTAAGCCCTCAGAAGGATGTCCCAGGACTCCCAACAGACAGTCCCGCTTACTATTAATTTAGTGATGCTCATGTACTTAGGTTACTTCCGCGATCTACTTCGAACACTCTAAATACCCGCAAAAGGACCTCTTTGTCAAAAGTATCTTTTCAACGGACGTCTACTCCGAAAAGAAGAATCGGTTCAGCCGACCAAGCTGTGTTTTATTTAATAGTTTGACAGCTAGAGAGTATTTGGTTTTAAAGCAAAACATCCGATGATTCATATAACTGCAAAGACTTTTAATTCAATTCTAAAAAGATTTGCAGTGTTTATAATATCTCTTATATTATTCACTACAATATACTTAGCAGTCATTAGTTTAGTAACTAACAACGAATGAATCTAAATATTTAAATCCCTCGATATCCACAGTAATGAATACATCATTTCCTATTACATTCTAAAACTCAAAAAGTCCCAATTAGTAATTTCACCGCACAAATTCTGCATCAAAAGAAAATTTGTACGAAAAATTTTCTTTTCTATGCGACTAGTAAGTCTACGGCACGCGTATTTTGGACTCCTTTGATGTTGCCGCCGGCTTTAATGAGGCGGGACATATAAACGGTAACTAGTTAGAATTGTTCATAACCTACTGTCCAGTTTTAGTGGAATGGCGTTGTGTTGGGCTATTCGTACTGCTCTTTTAAATTTTCTCGCTAAATTGTTTATAGTTTAGTAATGGCTTCACCGCGAAACTGTTTGTTTAGTTTATTTAGTATCGCTTTGTTTAAATAGGTATCTTTCATATGTTACTAATTGAATTTGCCACGGTTTTCCGTACACATACATATCTTCCATTTTCTTCGTTACTTGGTTTCCTATCTAGTTTTAAATATATCGATGTTTGGTCATGTCCTGTGCACGATTCACACAGTTCAGAGTAGGTGACATTGACACATCAAAATGCAAATAAAATTCAATGGCGAGAAATGAACACTCGGAAAAATACATACTAAATGGTGGGATGGTAGCGTATTAAAAAAAAAGAAATAGAACGCGACTTTTCATTTTGTTGCGCGGTAAAAAGCGAACAATAGGCGGGAAAATTGCGCGTCACTCTGGCGTTCCAATTTGTCAAACGGGTGCCGCAAGATGGCGTCGGCGGATGCACGGCAACATGGCGGCATCCGAAGGCGTTTAATTAAAAATACGTTTCACTTGAAACTTACTACACACCCGGAGAGGACGTATCTACAATGTGCGTTTTTAATTCGCAGCTAAGCAAAAATAGGTCAAATATAGCAAAATGTTGGAAAATTATATTTTAAAATTCTTCTGGCGAGGTTTTTATTATTATCTTGCTGGTTTATCATTTTGATTAAGACTCTATAATGTTAAAAACAAACAGGATAATTTGGCTTCATCAACAACCTCAACGGTCCAAATATGCTACATTCGAATCGGAAATGAGGGTAAAGTAATGGTGACATTTTAGGAAGCGACCAGGGGTCATCTTATAACCTTTCCTCAAACCCACATTTAGCAAATAAAGTAAAACTCAAAAAGTCCCAATTAGTAATTTCACCGCACAAATTCTGCATCAAAAGAAAATTTGTACGAAAAATTTTCTTTTCTATGCGACTAGTAAGTCTACGGCACGCGTATTTTGGACTCCTTTGATGTTGCCGCCGGCTTTAATGAGGCGGGACATATAAACGGTAACTAGTTAGAATTGTTCATAACCTACTGTCCAGTTTTAGTGGAATGGCGTTGTGTTGGGCTATTCGTACTGCTCTTTTAAATTTTCTCGCTAAATTGTTTATAGTTTAGTAATGGCTTCACCGCGAAACTGTTTGTTTAGTTTATTTAGTATCGCTTTGTTTAAATAGGTATCTTTCATATGTTACTAATTGAATTTGCCACGGTTTTCCGTACACATACATATCTTCCATTTTCTTCGTTACTTGGTTTCCTATCTAGTTTTAAATATATCGATGTTTGGTCATGTCCTGTGCACGATTCACACAGTTCAGAGTAGGTGACATTGACACATCAAAATGCAAATAAAATTCAATGGCGAGAAATGAACACTCGGAAAAATACATACTAAATGGTGGGATGGTAGCGTATTAAAAAAAAAGAAATAGAACGCGACTTTTCATTTTGTTGCGCGGTAAAAAGCGAACAATAGGCGGGAAAATTGCGCGTCACTCTGGCGTTCCAATTTGTCAAACGGGTGCCGCAAGATGGCGTCGGCGGATGCACGGCAACATGGCGGCATCCGAAGGCGTTTAATTAAAAATACGTTTCACTTGAAACTTACTACACACCCGGAGAGGACGTATCTACAATGTGCGTTTTTAATTCGCAGCTAAGCAAAAATAGGTCAAATATAGCAAAATGTTGGAAAATTATATTTTAAAATTCTTCTGGCGAGGTTTTTATTATTATCTTGCTGGTTTATCATTTTGATTAAGACTCTATAATGTTAAAAACAAACAGGATAATTTGGCTTCATCAACAACCTCAACGGTCCAAATATGCTACATTCGAATCGGAAATGAGGGTAAAGTAATGGTGACATTTTAGGAAGCGACCAGGGGTCATCTTATAACCTTTCCTCAAACCCACATTTAGCAAATAAAGTAACAAATCGAGGGGCAATCACGGTAAATACTAAAAAGAACTAAAGACCTTTAACAATAAGGTTCAATTCTGCTTGTTTGGACACGTGTTTGTACAAAACATAGGTGTTGAAGCGAGATATTGGTACTTTAGATAGCGAGGGTCAAGACATTTCTGTTTTATTAGATTTCATGTGCTACCACACATTATTGATTAACATTTTCTTTACGAGATACGTGTCAATCAGTCTTGAGTTTGTAGGAATTAAATTCTAAACATACATATCCCTAAAAGCTAACTTATCTACAGTTCTACACCATAACTGATATCTGATATATGAAAAACCTCTTAAACTAATGCTAATCTAAGTTGCATATAAAAACATTCCTACAGAGATTCACATGAATAATTCATATTTAATATGAACACCACTTGACCTCCACAAAACACGGCTTATTAATAAATAACTCGGGATGTCCCATACTAGTGAGAGTCACCAAACCCCATACAAATTCGTACAATACACAATACCCAAGTGGATGTCATGGTACGACAACACCGAGTAGGCACAATGAGAAATAATAAAAACTACCCTCGTTTTAAAAAACAAGTGGGATTCGACAATGGGGATCGAACCTAGGCCCTCCACTCGAAACGACAGGGTTGTACGTGATCAGAATTTGTAATATATTTGTTATAGACGTTTGTTTATTCTTTTCCTATACGTATGGAATTTAAAACAGATATTTTTTGTTGTTTAAGTAATTTTATGGAAATTACATGGGTTGATGATGAGATGAACAGAAAAATATTTCCAAATCCCTACTAATATATTTGAGAAATCGTAAGGCGAGTTACTTCTGCCGTAAATGACGCTTCAGCACGTTGATCACGACCACTCTGTCAAGAATATAACGAATAAGAAGAAGACTAATATATTAGGTACGATAGTTAAAGTAAATCCTGTCTGTCTGTTATACTTTCACATTTTGACTCCAAGAGATTATTAATAGGGGATGCAATTAAAATAGCTAACACACCTAATGTATTTAACAGAACGCTAGTTAATCCTAAAATAAACTGTAAATTGGGCCGTAAACGATGAACATAGTGTTGCACGCACGAATAATTAATCCAATCTACATTAATTTATGTCAATATTCAATTTACAATATCGTCCATTATGAAATTGACTGCAGCTATATTTGCAACGAGAACATTACATAAACCGGAAAGTAGCAGTTTTTAATGTACACGGGACATTTATTATATGACTTTATTATTTTTCAGACAAGTGTCATCCTACTAATATCAATATGTTAAAGATGTTTGGATGTTTATTACTCAATCATGCTCTAACAGCAGAACGGATTGGGCTGAAATTTGGTACCTGGAATGATTATAATCATACCAGGTACCAGGTCTGGCATAACACATTGACAACTTTTCATCCTGGGAATACGGTTCATTTGTAAGGGGAAACGGGTACCGAATTCAACGCGGGGGAATCTGTGAGCATCATCTAGTATTCAAAGATTTATTTTACTATACCAATAATACAAATTTCATCGACACCAAAACTCTTAATAATCAAAATAATATTAGAGTAAAATGCTTTTGTGATGACCCTAACAGTTATTCGCGTCCCTAAGCATTGAGTATTGAGTGTATCAATAATACTCGGATTTGTTTGAATTTGGTCTTATTAATTAACTGAATCAAAGAGAGTATTGCACAAAACTACCCTCCTGAATTACAAATTGATTTCTGTCATTTCGCAATCGTAGTGGAGGGTTTTGAGAGAAGTAAAATTATATAATGAAGAACTTTCTATTGCCCGTAGCTCCTTCCTCGTGGTAAAGTTCTATTTCAACCCTTTTTTCGCTATAAAAGGTAGCATAATGTCTCTGTATCATATGTTTCATCAGAATCGGTTCAGTAGTTCAGGCGTGACTATGTTACAGTCAGAGTAACAATAGTAGAGGACGTAGGGTCATCAAATTATGATAACGTAATAAATGTTTTGATTAGGGGGACAATTCCATTTTATAATTTAAGAAGAAATACGAATGGCATAAGAAATCTAAACTAATATCATAAAGAGAAAAGATTTGATTGTTGTTGGTTTGTATGTTTGTTTGTTTGTTTGCATCGAATAGGCTTCGTACCTACTGGACCGATTTGAAAAATTCTTTCACATTTGGAAAGCTACACTCTTACCGGTGAACATAGGCTATATTTAATTCCCGTATTTCCACGGGAACGGGAGCTACGCGGGTGAAACCGCGTGACGTCCTCTAGTTTTTAATATTTTATCTATGGAAGCTACCGAAGGATGTTAACAAGGCTTGCCAAAGATTAGATTACTGACTACCTATCAAGATGATGGAGATAATGGAAATCTATAGTTTTATATCATTTTCTCTAACAGTAGAATCAATATACAAAATAATAATGGTGACAATTTTGTCACATCACAAAAAAGACGTGTGCCAAAATTCTAACAATAGAAACTTCCCCTAACTAAAATATTTTTCTTATTATAACAATATTCGCCTCATTAACCAAAGCAACCGCACGGATTACAGTTATTCTTCTGGGCGTCCAATTTGGGCGAAACAGGCAAGTTGGGCGCAACCGCCAATTACAAGCCGTTGGCGCCCAGCCGCCCAGCGTGGGGCGAACGTGATATAGAATATTATCAACTAATTATTCGTTTGAAGAGTGTCAAATTTTAATTAGAAGGCTGTTTTAGCTTGTTTGAGCAAAAAGTAACGCTAAAAATATTGGTTGGCTTTTTGTTTTGTAAACATTTCGATTATCAGATCGAACAAACGACTCACCACTGAAAATGGTGTAATGTGGGCTTGTAAGTATGCTACCTGTACCTACCCCTCCGGGGGTTAAGGGGTATTAGGAGAAGAAGTCACGAGAATTCGTATTTCGGTCGAATGACAAGAACAAATATTTTTCAAACATGATTCAAATTAGCCTCACAGTCGAAAACTAGAACGCAATCATTTGTCTGAACAACAAGTTCCTGTATGAAATGGGTACCTACCTATGGGAAATTCTCACCAAACGAGCGGAGCCGCGGGCATTAGCAAAGCTAGCACTGAATAAGTACGAACATTGCGAAGACGAGTTAAAAGATGTGAAGTGAGCGACATTAAAATATTGAAGAACTCTTCCCCAACTCGTCTTGAAGGTCTCATAAAAAATTCAAGAACTCAGAACCTTGACTTTAAGAAACTGTGCAGGATTTAAATCTTTTGCTTTACGCAAAAATGATATCTTGTTAAGGGGGTTAAGGACTCGTTTTCTTTGACTTGAGGTTAGTAGACAAAAAATTTGAGGCGTTATATTGGTGAGAACAAGATTTTTTTTATTAGTAGCTGATTATGGAAGATCTATTCTGGAATTGGTCAAAAGGGGCTGTTAGATCCCGGTCATAGACTTTTGTAAGGCATTGTGTGGTAGTCGGTAGGAGTCCGGCATAGCATCTGTGTAGAATTTTCACACGATGAAAGGGGGGGGGGGGGCTACTAGATGATTTCTTTTCCCCAGTCAACGTGGTTTTCGGAAGCAAATAATGTCCATGTACGTGATGTAAGTACCTAACATATCTTCTCCTAACGAAATACATACATGGGAAATACGATTCGTATTTTTCTGATTTGAGCTACATCCCTACTAATATTATAAATGCGAAAGTAACTCTGTCCGTCTGTCTGTCTGTCACGCTTTCACGCCTAAACGGCTGGAGCGATTGAGATGAAATTTGGTACCTATAGGGATAGTTGAAGGCCCTGGAAGGACATAGGCTACTTTTTAACCGACTTCCCAAAAGGAGGGCTATGATTTCACGCGATAACGACTTATACGCGGTCGCAGCGGCGGGGAACAGCTATATGTACTAAGAAAATATAAGGCTATGTATCCACTGCTGTGGTAGTGTTGCCTGCGTGTCCGAATGCTATTTAAATTCGTATGCACGCGCGTCTTTGTTTGTTTGTTCAGGATATCGTTATTTTATCTTTTTTTATTTTTCAAGATGTCTACCCGTGGGTGGGTTATAGTTTGATTAAATTTGTTTCTTATTGTATTGTCAACAATCGGTACGTGTAAATCGTTTGTAGTAGTATGTTCGTAAATGCAAGGATGCCTTTACGAGCATTTTCGTGCTTCAGAAAGAACGATAAGCTGTAAAGGTTTGATAATATTCAACAGCTATAGCCTCAATATCTAACCAAACGTGGGACTAAATACAACTAGAGAAAAGTGGACTTGTAGTATGCATCTGCCTACCTCTTTGGCGAAAACGCGTATACGTTACTCTACAAACAAAATTACTAAATATAAAGTCTTGTAAACATATGAAAAGAGCGAAACGTGAAAATCCGGCAAAGATGTGATTACGAAAATTGTCACAGACAGCGTATTGGGTTTAAGGGTTAACACACACTGATCCGTACCCCAAATACGTAGTGGCACCGCAATGAACAAACGTGGTCGTCAACAGTACGCCTGGGGGTAGGGGGTGGGGGTGACAAGGGGAGGGGATGCGGTTAGGATCGCTTTGAAGTTGTGCCGCCGGCGTCTGTGAGCGAAAGCTGGGTAACCAACGCTTAGCTTTGTTTTCTAGTTAGATGATAGACATTTATAAATTACTACTGTTCGAGAGAACCGTGATTGTGGACGCCATTTTTATTGCAAGTAATTACGTCAGCTATATTTCCGTAAAATTACTAAATAATCTGAGCAAAGAGATTCCACTAGGGTGTCCATATTATGGAGGGTTGGGGGACAGACTCGATTGCTCTTTGACATGTTAATGAACACCTAATATTTTGCCAGTTTTTTTTCTGCTAAACTCTGTTGACACAGTCGAGCAAGGCGTTTTACCGTTCCCAAGTAGAATTTTAAACTCTGCTGTAAAGGCTCGAATAGAATTAGGAATTCAAAATATGATCCAGATTTTGGTACAATCTTTCGTTGTATTATGCATTTTATATACTCAATTCTGTATTTGGATAGAGAACTATCACGCTATCAAAAAGCGCTAAACGTTCAAATTCAATCCCAATCCCACATGATCCAGGCCGGCGAAAAAAAACCTACATCAAAAAGATATTTGTAATCATCCTAACTTTATATTTTACACTTTCTAAGTGACAATAATAATATGACACTGTGTATGTTATTGGAAAACGGCCTTCCATTCCTGTGGGTCACGCATTAATACGCCCGTTTCCCCTCGCAGTATAAATAAAACATTTTGTGCGGTCGTGTCATGTGAACCGACGTATTTCGTGTTACGACATTATCTTGCAATTTACATATTAGTAATCTATTCAAAACACATTTCTTTGAAGTCTCTTACGTTTAACCTTTGAGCTGTTTTTGATATTTTTGTACTTATGATGACTGATATACATATATGTCTATCTTGATATGTTTTAAATATCATAAGCATACAGGGTTATTTGTTTAAACAAATATGCTGCTATTAAAAAAATAGACCGGTCTTTTGACCAATTCAGAAACATATTTTCTGTAGATTCTATATGCATTTATTTCTGAATTTCTTGTAGGTGGTCCCGTTTATTTTCATTGTATTAACAAAATTTCTACTTTTTTTTACCGCAGTACATCATTTTTGTTGTACACATTATTATGTGATTAGTCGATTAAATGTGAGCTTAAATGAGTATTCTTATCTGTATTCATAAAACTAACACTTGGCGCTGAAACATGATTTCTAGAACCAACCTAATTGGCAGTGAATTCTCAAATTTAGTATGGAAAATTAACACGACAAAAAAATTAACGACATAATTTTATACCTGCCCGCGAGAACTTTAAACAATTTAATATGATGTGAGAACGACATGAAAAACTACAAAAGTGTGGGTGTTTCCCGAAAATAAACTTTAAATTTAACGATCTCGTCAATGGCCAGTATATCCTGTAAAACTAGAAGTGATGTTTGGATTTTTCCGCCTACTGGTTGTTACGGTACGGTAAGTGTAATTTTACAGTGCAAAACTATTGAGACAAATTTGTTTGAAGAACGCAAAAGAACTTTATTAGTTTGGTCATTTGGTTGAAAAAATCCAAAGTACTGTAGTAAGTAATAGGTAGCGAAAATAAACTATTATCAGTCCTTGGCTTAGCTGCTAAGGTAACTTGACAGTAGGACCTGTCATCACTTTCAAGTTATATAAGTAACCATAATTGGACCAATCACTTGCACCAAAACCGCATGTTATAGATGGTTTGCTTACTTTTGCAAACTATGAGTAGCCAATATATTGCTTTCGCTCTACCTCAGAAGAAACTAGAACATTCTCAATGTATGCCTACAAACCCAGCACCTAACATTAACAATTTGATTACATAGTCGAGATTACACACAAACGCCCTCTGTGGGCGAGAAAACGTCACGTAGTATGAACGCGAGCAGCATCGCAATGCGGACGCATTAGACGGCAACCGACTCTTTATAGTGGCTGGAGTTGTCACACTACTTACACTATACACGAACAGACAGAAACAGTACGTACCTGAAACAGAGAGAAAATATTGTAATTAATACTTTGTTATAATTCAATAGAATTTTGTTTTCGAGAGATAAACATGTCTACCTATGTGTAAATACAAGGCGTCAGCAAGCTATGTCCAAATTAGAAGTGTCTAACAGTCAAATTAAAGGGTCAGGAATTCAGGATGTGATTGAGTTACATCTTCAAAGAGTTTTGAACTTAATAAATAAAAGAATGACGGAGAAAAGGGAGAAGAATTTGCAATCTAGAACTTTAATTTCGGACTGTCAACGAGGATCCACAATCCGTACCCTTGTAATCAGGACACCAACTACTAAAGGATATAAAATAGGGGTTTATTGAAGTACCTATGTTAGTATGTTACGAGCCAATCCAGGGGGCTCAGCTTACATTTTCCTAAGTAATTTACACTACATTAATTATGTGCAGCCGTATGTACTTCTTTGGCTACACATAATTAATGTACATACAATGAAATAAAAAAGTGTATTCGTTACAAGAGATAATTTAAGTCACACCCTTATGCGCTTTGTAATTCAATAGCAACTGGTTTTGCTTGAAGACAACTAGTTAATCGTTCAAGGTACCGCACTAGTGGAGTAGCTAGTTTTAAATTAATGCGTCAACAGCTCTTTATAAAATCTCAATACCACACTCAATATTCTGCAAAATTTATAACTGTAAGAGGTTTAATTCTGTACTTACATTGAATATTTCTAGACTTTTAGTGTATTCAAAATTTTCGAGTGAGAAAAATAGAAGAAGAGAAAAAGAATAAGTGTAATAACTTACTGACAAAAATGTAAGTCAATTTGTATGTATATTTGAGCGTCCGCATAATAAAAATAAAAAAGGAAAAATCTGACAAAATGATCCAGAGCGCTGAGTATTATGTACCTACTATTAAGACTAATGTACTTCAGAAGAAAAAACAAGTTAAAGTTGCATTTCAAACGGCTAAAACTATTTTGATAATTCGCGATAGATGTCTAATGTCTAATCCATGTGTACGAAATCACGGGCATCAGTTAGTCCTGAATAGAACGCAAGCGGATATACCACTAATATCTTTTGGTCACAGGAAACCATTCGTCCAAAAATATATTGCTAACATAATTCATTAAAAAATATTTGTATTGATATTTCTAAGAGTCTCTGGTATGTTAAAAGCATACACATTAAAATAGATCCCAAACTTAATGATAATTTGAAATGCTTTATAGATAAAAAATTGCCTCGTCATGATAAAACTGGGATGTCAATGTCAAATACCATCGTTATAAGAGGCAGAAAGGATTTTAAGTTTTAGAATAGATCGATATTGTTAGCCAGGTTTAACATGGTATGATAAAAAATATTCACGAAAAAAAAAATTATGTATTTTAATCATAACATAAGTATTAATGAAGAATCTGGTGCAAAATAGTTAACAGACCATTTCTAACCGATAGAAAATCAGAGTAAAATCGGAGACATACTAAAGTAGCAAAGTGCGATAAGCCAGAGCTTAGCCGATACGAAGAGGCTGTACTTAAAACCTCAAGTGAGCGCAGTATCTTAAAATAAAGATTGTTTATCTCGGGGCTTACACAAGAGTTACATAAATGGCGTTTGTTTTTCGACAATGACTTTAAAATACGTCTCGTATCTTGAATATAATCTCATTTTTTTCTTGTATCCTTAAGCTTGGCCCAAAGCTGGCTACGTTGAATGATAAGAGGCTTCCCAAGATTTTTTTGCTATTAGCCTTTAAATGTAGGTATTAAGAGGAAACATTCCAGATGTTTTATGATTCGTGTTGTTACAAAATTAATTCGCACACATCGGTTCTGTGGTTTTATTCTAGATTTATTCGAGTCGTTATACGTTTTATTACACATTATAATACGCATGGAGGTATTCTATGATTCATTTTGAAATAAAAACCAGCTTAGTGTATGTCCCGTATCGGCGATGTAGGATTCCGTAGCTACTATATATAAATTTTTATTTCAAAAAATACATTCTCAAGTCCCAATTGGTGAAACTAAAAGATTTTCTTTTTGTTAATTGGTTGAAAAAAAACTTTACGTTTCGACCAAGCCTTTGTTAACACAATTGTAAACAACTGTGCTTGCAACAACTACTTAGCTGATAAAAATTGGCACCAATCCGATGTTATACATACCTAATAACAGTTTACAAGTACCAAGTACTATGAGTCTCAGTGCCATAGCACAGAATGAACATGGCGAAATTAAAGAGGTTCATTATTTCCATCAGAACCCTAAAAATAATAATGATACCAAAGTTACTTTTGCGATTGTTAATTTTTCTATTATACACAATTGTAGGTAATTTTTTGTACACAAAAACAGACCACCACTAGGAAACAAGCTATTAATACACCGAAAAGTTTTAAGGTCCAAACATTTACATAATAATTACACATATAATAATTTTAATACACACTAAAACGGTCTTTATACACACAGACGCCGCGTTGGTCGTGAAAGATGTTATCATATCGGGTGCAATAACATTTAAAGCATTCCATTTTAAGTAGTTATTTATTTATACAAATCTATTTTTTTATTACTTCAGCGTTCTCATTACGTAACTTTGTGGTCACCGTAGTCGAATGAATGGACCAAATGTTAATTTTCAACGTTTATTTATACAAAATAAAATTATACCAAGCAAAGATATTTTCGATTCGAATAATTTTTATAGTGCATTAAAATTTTACGATTATGACATTTATGACCAAACCAAAAGTAGCTCGATAAACGTAAAAATAATTAATGATAACCACTTCTTGGTTGCAGTGTTCCTTTTTGCGATCTCAATGACATCTCGCGAATGTTTATACACCATTTAAAAAGTCTATTAGCTCAATAAAAAACTGAGAAGGAGTTGTTTGGCTTTTGCGCAATTAGTGCACAGAACACCTTTGGTTGGAGAGACCTTGAAAAGCCTTTATTACCTACAGCATAAAGGTTTTATTACATTAACGCAGAGATCAGCTTGAGTGGTTTCTAGCGCGCGTTCGTTACGGTGTAGGTTCTTGCGAATTAATATAATTCTAATATCAAAAGTGGGCGGAGCGATGCTACTGCGATACGCAATATGGCCGACGCCAGTGAATATTAATCGCGATAATTTATCGTATAATGAATCGTTATAACAGTTTGCTAATGTAAAGGTATGTGTTGAATGTAAAATAGCTCTTTTATAATGTACGTATTTTGTTCTAAGAAGGAAGTGCTATTATTGTGATTAAGGGTGAGTACACAATATTATAAACTGATTCAAATACTTATTCAATAAATATTTTCATTAAGTACAGTTTTTTCGATATAAATTTTAGGTCCTACGTAAAAACATTTTCATTTTTTTAACTTTCAGCATTAAGCACAATGAACAAGCTCAAGCAAAGATTTGCTCAAAAAAAGTTATACGTGGTAACAAACAAATACCTACAGGCTAATTGAGAACCTCCTCTTTTTTTTTTAAGTCGCTTAAACACATTCGACACAAAATTCTTTGTTATTTATTATTAATATGATAAAGTAAGTTAAATAAATTATATCAACAAAAAATCAATCTCATACCGATACCGTTTAAGTAGAGACTTAATCCACAATTCACTTGCGTCACCTCGACGACGCTAAAACCCAAACGTTTCTCGCTAAAAGCCGTCAACTGGAGTATACATCAAATATTCAATTGTCTAGACAGAATCTCAAATCTGAAAGTAGGCAATAAGGCGCAAGGTAAAAAGAACCAGGCTAAGCTTTCACACCAATGTAGGTAACTGGGAATCTGTGGTTTTGTTACGAAAAATTGTTTTTTTAAAAAGGTTTTTGTAGGTTTTACTTGAAAAGGAAAATGAATTTAGGTTGTTTCTGATTTGCTTTTGAGACTACATCTTTTATTCTAGCTCTGAGTATAGAATTAAGGTTAAACGGATAAGGGTTAAGGAGTTTTAGTTTATCAAAGGTTTATGAGCAAGATTAACATAACATGCAGACTGAGTTGCATTTTCCATTAATGTGAGTATTTATGATTTGTATGAAATACAAGAAACATGATAACAAAATTATTAAATTTTGACATTCATAAGTGTTAAGTTCCTTTGTGACCTACCTAAGTGAATAAATTTATTTACATTTCATTAATTTTCTTGAGTAATCAACCGTGTAGCACAGGCTTTATCGAAAAATTCGACGACCGATTTTCGTTTTTTTTACACTACATCTCGTCACTCTTGAGAACGACCAGTGAATCTTCAAGTGTGCTCTTCATTATTTCGGACTAGCTGTTCCCCGTGGCTTCGTCCGCGTAGAAGTCATTATCGCGTAAAATCATTATCCTCCCTTTGCGCAGTCAGTTAAAAAGTAGCCTATGTCCCACCCTTGGCCTCAAACTATCTCTATACTAAAGTTCATCAAAATCGGTTTAGTGGTTTAGGTGTGAAAACGTAACAGACAAACATACTTTCGCATTTATAATATTAGTAGGAATTATGAATTTACAGATCGACTGTAAGCGATTCATTGACGAAAAAAAATCGTGCCAAAACAGTCGAAGACAAGCGGAAGTGTTTAATATTCCATCAACGAAAGTCTAGTTTTGGTCGGGCGGACGCGCATTATGTATTGTGTTATCTTCCGCCTAGATACCCTAGACTAGACACAGTATTATAGTATTAGTCTAACATCACTTCCTCTCGGTATTTATAAGACTATTAAAAACTTTAAAAAAATACTGATCTGGCTTCGTAAACAAGAAATAAGATCCGGCGGCATGTAGGACCAATAAATATAGACCAAATTCAATTGTAACTATACATTAATTCAATTTGATAATATGTAATTTTATTTCAAGTCCTTGACATACGATATTATTAAATTTAAATTACAATATCTTATTTTCAATAAATATAAGTAGTTCAAAGAAATGTGTGCAATCACTGAACTAGAAATGATTTTTTGAAACGATTAAAACAAAAAAAAAATACCAATGACATTTCAATAATCTTTTTTGCAAAATGCTACCAGAGGGTTAGATATCGCAAATAAATACCGCAGAGGCAGCCATGAGTGAACTCATGGTAAATATAATTAGTTTTTTGCCGATTATCGACTGGTTTCGTTCGCTTCACTAAACTTCAGCCGAACGAAATTCTTTCTTGCTCTTACGTACGTATTTAATGTAATTAAAAGGGAACATAGGAATGCGTTTACGTTACATCACCGAGTTTGCCTCTTTTAATAAGCACATGCCCCTTGCTAGATATGTGCCTCTCATTCCGGTAATTGTATCGATAGTTTGCTAATTAGATAACATTGCCGATGGGTTTTTTTAACAGTTTTATTTATTTTGCAGTTTATCTTTTTCATTATAGATAATTTATTTTAGAGCACTCTCCTATTATCAGACTAGTTCTTAGTTACTTTCAGTATTTTTAAGAACTTGTCTAATTTCACTTACGTAGTTATCTTGAATTCCGATTTTATTACATAGCTTTTTGCACTGAGTTTGAGTAGAAAACTTATTTAAAAGGTGAATAGCTTTTATACTTTACATGCCGAATGGTTTTAAAGGCAGTTTTATGTAGCAATTTTTTTATTTCGGTTTCAATAAATTTATAATATTTGGTTTATTGGCTAATTTATATTGAAAGCACAATACAGTGAATAGCTTTTTTATACTTTACATGCCGAATGGTTTTAAAGGCAGTCTAGTGTAGCAATATTTTTATTTGAACTTGGGTTACAATAATTTTTTTTTTTTGGTTTATTGGCTAATTTATATTCAAAGCACAATATAGAGAGTCCTTTACTATTTAAACATTAGATATTAAATTTAAATCTTGCCAAAAATGATAGTGATAAAAAAATATACCTAAAACACAAATATTGGTACAACACAAACCAATAGTCATACCTTTATCCCCGAGGAGATATCAGTAATATTTGATTCGACTTAATAATGTCGTGTATCTGAAATTTATATTTATCCCACGCTTACTATACTATCCTTTGCTTAAGCTATTGCCCAAATAACTTCCCAATAAACTATCTGTTCTGCACAGTGCACAGGATATACCGGGTGTGACGTGTGCGTCAGGTCGCGCGCGTACAATACGCTCACGCCTGTCGCGTCCGTCCGCAACACGTGGACCTGCTTACGACGCGGTGGATTCGAACCTTTACTACATTTACCTACGACTTTAAAAATCTTATTTACACGTAGGGCATAATACCGAGTGCCCACAAAAAAGGTATAAACAATTAAACATTCGATTCTAAGAGAAGACCACTGACCAGGTATTTTATTTTCACATACTAAATAAAAACGACATTTCTTTGAGTCCCACACATATTAGCAATATTGTCTGTCCTTCGGTAAAGTAATTGCCCAAATAACTTCCATAAAGATGCCTTCTGCACAGGATATACCGGGTGTGACGTGTGCGTCAGGTCGCGCGCGTGCAATACGCTCACGCCTGTCGCGTACGTCCGCAACACGTGGACCTGCTTACGATGCGGTGGATACCTTTATTTTTATATTTTTCGATCTATTAGATATTTAAAAAAAACTATGTTTTCAAATACTATTGGATTGTTTAATACCCCTTTAAACATACAAATACGAAACGAAAGTAGCTGTCCTTTACACTATTATGCCTGAACTGAAGCACTAAATGGAAAGGATGAAATTTGGTAGATAGGTATAACATATTTTAAGACAAGACAAGACAAGACAATCTACATTCATGCTTTTATCGTGAAAAAAGGCTTGCAAGGCTCAAAAGTTTAACGGGGTATCATATGAAAAGTTTGCATGGAGAAAACTTTACTTTTAGAAGTCACCAAATTTACTTTACTCGTTCACATTATCATAATAAAGTTTAATCTCTGAATAAGACTTAATCTTTTAATTGTGAAAAAGAAACGTTTCTATAAGGTAAAACATATTCAAATAAAGATAGCATGATTGAAACAGACAATATCACTGACACACTCTAATAAGCCAATACAATACACAAATTAGGGTGAAAGGTACAGTTAGCGTCACCTGAAGACGGCACGCGCGTGCCAACATTGAGTATCGAAATACATTTTTTATTACACACGCTACCCTCGACAGACACTGTCACATGAATCGCTGAGTTTTCTGAATAAGACGTACTTACTAAAAGGGCAATTTATTATCGCTTCAACGAAAAGGTATATGCGGATTTTATTAAGCGTTTCATATTTAGGGAGTTATCATTGACTTGGTGAAGGGTAACTTTATGGATGTAAATAAATATGTTAAAGTAGTGAATTTTAGCGAGATTACTAATATCGTTCGTACTTGGAACTCTGATTATTATTAAGCGAAACTATCTGTAATGAAAATGTAGGTACGCATATATTTAGGAATATGATGAATTCTAAAGCCTCTATTCAAAAGATATAAAACGATAAAGTTTACTTAGTCACAGTTAGCGATGGAAGAGTTAGTGTTGCTTGTCTCTGATATCGTTTTACTGATATTCTAAATGCAGCAGTTCAGAGTAAACCACTTTCCTATCAAGCTTTTGTCTCTGTTCATCCAGTCAAGTGGTGCACTATACTCTCTAATAGCCCCAAATTGAATTGCGCGTATTGACTGACAGATGGGCCCAGGCCCACCCAGCGAACCGATGACAAATTTTTGATATTACATGAGGATTAATGTCTATGCACCATTTTTAGGGTTAAATTGTCTTTTTGGGATCACCCTTGTGAATTTGTTGAGCAGTAAACTTATTATTTACGTCTTTAACATCTCAAATTTAGAGTTGAAATTAGCTTGAGAGTTGCACGCAGGTTAGTCGCTATAGTAGTGGATTTGTTCTCGAGATCGCAAAGGGCGATTCCCCAAGCTAGATGGCATCCGTACGATGGTTATCATAATCCCTGCATTGACATGATGTGATGACACATGTCGTGGAGTCGTGTTCTACAATGTCGTTTTAAAATCCATCTATGCACGACGCGGCTGAGATTTGGTGCATTCACCCTTATTTTTTTGGAGATAGAGTTTATTTTAAGTGTTATAGGTTCAGTGGGTGATTTTGCTGCCTGGGAAGATACCGTATGGGCAGTTCACAATGTACTTTTTTGTTTGTGTATGAAGATCAGTATAGTTGTTTTGAAAGCCGTGTCTGTTTGCAAGTCTTGATTAAAGAGTGATCTATTTGTTTTGTAATCGATTAATATTACGTTTAAATATAAATAATTATCGAGTTTATTTTGCTTATGTTATTTTGTAAGCTTCGTAAACCACTATCTTTGAATTTATAGACAAAAGGCAAAATTTAAATAAGAAAATTTTCGGTATAATAATGATAAAATATTTGAGATCTAGCAGATAACTTAATGAAAAAATTCATCTTCATAATATTTGGCAAAATATTAGTAAAATTAAGCAGTAATAACTATCAATCAATCAATAATTTTGGTAAATACTACTCCCGGATTTACTAATCAAACGTTTTAACTGCCCGGTCCAAATAGTGGGCAAAAACGACACAACTGCTGGACATAATACTCCACTAATAATTTGTACAATCAAAGTCTAAATTAACGTAGATTAAAAAATATATCACAAAAGGAATGGGAAGGGAGTAATTCAGAATTAATATCTACCCTCGGCAATTACACCAAACAGACCAAACGGCAGAATCATAGAAAATTACTGGATTCCAAACATTGCACAAAAGGCACCCTCATGTTCGCGAATACTGCTAGCCTACGTAATGGGGACACAGTTTTTAATATGGGGTGACGTTTTAAACAATTAGACGTAAAATTGTATAGAGTTGTCAATGTTGGAGGGATTACTTTTTCAGTATAATTTTGCTAACAGACGTTTAAAAATGTGACATTTTATGATGATAGAGATGTTACTAAGATCGGTAAAGCTTCATCGCTTTATTAAGGTAACCAATTAGTGCTATTGAGATTACCAGTTATCGCAGAGCGGTTGTTTGTTTTGGTAATTTTTTACGTTAAATAATATTTATGTGTACTCACGAATATTATTTATTTTTTTAACATTTGTGTTGAATTCCCCACAGTGCTTCAGTTTCCGATAGCAACCATGTAAAAAAAGAAAATGTGAAATAATCGTACGCAAAACCCTCGCGACAAATGAACATCGGGAGCTCGAGAGGTCATTAAAACGAGGCTCCATCTAAAAATGAGAGGGTAGGTCGAAGAGGGGGGGACTTTTGAGAACTCTGTAATTGGACCAGGGAGGGTCTTAAATCGTATTCGAACCAGCAGAAGCGGAAAGACGGCTCAACCGACTATAATTAACAACAAATATGGGTGAATCGATTTTTTACAATGCGTTTAAAGTACGCCCATTAGGTTATTTCACGAGGCGAGCAATTACTCATACAATACACTTGAAATATTAACGCAAAACCTACGTTTTGTGGGAAAACATGGCTTGTTTAGCAACTGCGACTATCGTAAACGCGCCGTCTGTTTTGCTACACTTACATTACTGTTGGGTTATTATTTTTTATTAACTTGTTTGCTGAATTGATTATGCTGTATGCCAACGACGTTAGCGTCGTCAGTAATCGGTTCCGTAATATTGCTATAAGTGGAAAAAATGTTTGCACCACGCTCTGTCCTGTTTTACACAAACAATAATTTAACCACGTATCCTGCAATTTGAATGAATCAATACGACGATGTTGGGAAAAAACTTCGTTATCTTGCATGACATAAAATATTCCTACAATACGAACGCAGCGTCACGGTTTCTCAGAAATACAAACAACCACTTCAAAGCACAACATCTATTAGACCACACAGTATGACATGTGAGAAAAAATCTACACAGAAAAAAAACCTAAACAAGGGAATCACGTCACCATATTATGATAATAGGTTTTAGATATGACAACGACCAAATAATCCGCTTTGTCCAGAGAATGGATCCATTAGAAAAGCGTGCTGTCCTCTGGGACAGGACTGCCTTTGATTTTGGATTCGATGAAAATTAATATACGGCTTACACCGGGATGGGTAGGTACGGTAAATATTTAATGTGAGTACAGAAATATATTTCTTTTTCTGATAGTTGAAAAAAAAAAGACATTAAAGTATTTCCAAGCCAAAGTTCCAAGCTTTTCTAGACACCATCTAACATGAAATAAATGAATACAAAAAAGTGGATGAATACAAGGAATTTAGTTTAAATAGAGAAAGGTTAACCTGAATTCTTGTAGTTTAGGTTACGTGTTTTTTTGGCACAAAAAAAGTCACTATCTTTAAACATATCTGCTTATAAACGTCTAATTATTAACGGTTACATGAACAATCAAATCATACCAACTGAAAATATTTTCGCGAATTCATTTAACAAGAAACAGACATAAAATAAAAGTAATAAACCAAAAAGCCACATCAAACGATCATTTAATCATTTCACCGATGATTATAATCCACCTGTCACGAAAACAAACATGCATAAAACCGCTATAGTGGCAAGATGGATCATAATTGTGGGTTATCTGGCTTTGAATGGCGCTCTGCGAACCGCACGCGATGCCAAAAGGCGTCAAATGGCTCGTTAAGTGCCCCTCATAACTAGAAATATTACTCATAACTTAATCCCCCTTAAATGTATTTAACCTGGCATAAAATCATATTCATACTTTTTTGTCTGCACAAATAAGCGGGGTGGCCCACTGTGCGTATTTATAACGAATTGGCGATTAATACCACACAATGGTCTTTGAGAGGTTATAATAGTCATAATTCATGTTTTTTTCTTCTGGATAATCGAGGGGTAAGTAGAAGGGTAAGTTTGTAAATTGGATTTAATATTTTCATTTTCGTAACAGTCGGTGTGAAATTGAACGCTCGCTTAAGAGTTATTAAGGGGTGGTATAGGGTTAATCCCACATAAGTGGTCATTGATAATGGGGATAATAAGTTTTATTGCGGTTACTTGTAAATTGATATTAGGATGTAATGAATTTTATGTGGTTTTTATTGTCACGTGGACGGTGTGCTCTTATTATGCTCTCCATATTTAATACGGTTAACTGTTTAGAACAGCTATTTTGTTCATCTTCGCAGCACAAGTGCTTTGCCAACAAGAAATAATTTTCAAGTCTTGTCAGTGGTCACCAAGGCGAAAATCGGTTGAGAAGGATCATCAGCATTAAAGATTTCAGCAGAGCTGTCAGTTTCATATTTTTTACTTTAACTTGAATTTAGAACAACATCGAATTAAACTTTTTATTGAATACACGCTTGAAGTTCTTTTTTTTGCAAGTTAACGAGCTACCAACTCATTGAACATTCGCAAGTTCGCAACAGAGGCACCATTCTGTTGGAAGTGTGTCACCCGACGCCGGATACTCCAAGTACAACAACCTATATCGATATGTATGACTGAAATTCAACACTCGCTTCCATTCCGAGGATAAAAAAGTAACGAATATGTATTGGTAGGTAGCAGGCAGTAGATAATTATACTGTGGTTAAAGCTACTGTATACATTTCTTTTAAATGGGAGTATACCTATAACATTTGTTTAAAGTGATTACTATCAACTAATATTTTGTACGTAGGTTTAGTTTGATGAGACGACCAACCATTGTGGTAATAAGGGTAGCACACCGATTAAAGCATTTGATTTCACGATTCTCAAAATATATTACCAAATTGGTAGGACAGATATGATATTATTATAAATTTAAATAATATTTAAAAAAATAAAATGAAGCATTATTCGTAGGAAGCAATAGTAAAAGAAAATCAGATACTTAGTAATTATTTATGAGAATAGAGACTAGAATAGATCTCTGAAGTTGGACGAAACCAAATTAAAAGAGCTGGCCTTTAATGATCTGGCGTTTTGTTCCAGTCGGTGTCGAGACCCTAGTATTTATGTCCATGGGGTCCCAAAGTCCCAATGCATATAAATTCTTCAAGAATTTGTAAAAGCGCTTGGTAGAGCCGACTGGTGACCCAAGGGCTGGTTTTCTCGCTGAGCGAATAGGTATTGCTATTTAAAGGGGGAATTCTGCTAGTCTTTTGGGCACAATGCCACGGGGGCCTTATTTAGGTTTAGTTTAGATACTAATAATGTAAATACATAATATGTAATAATTATGTTTCACTGTAACGAACAGATAAGTAAAAAATCCACATAATGAAACATTGAGTCGTAACTCTAGAGCTCTATTTTAAACGAGATTAGCTATAGATTTGAAATCTGGATGCAAAGATGGGTGCCCCCACCCTTACTGCCGTCACAGCGCCGACGGGGTGGGTGGTATAGGAATAGACTTCTAAACAATTACCATCCAACGCTGCTTTGGTTTAAATTCACTTCCTATTGTATTAGTATGCATTTCCTTTGCGGAATAAGTGTAATAATAATGTCTATTTACATCTTTTTATAAGTATAACTTACAAATAAGCACTCGGCTTATATTCATGAAAGTTCAATGAATGATTCCCATAAGGCATAAAGTTCTAGTGTGCTCAAGTCAACTTCAGAAGCTCGTGGTGCATCTACTAACTAAACTACAAAGATATCTTTAGGCGTCTCAGTAGACATCAGCCGGTAATCATCACCATTTACTAATTTACAAAAATATGGTTAAAGGTTTTCGAGGGAGAGTTCGGGAGGGTAGGAGAAAACTATTTCCAATATAGCATAAAAGAAAACTCAAACATCTGTCTATCAGCATCCAATCAAAGCAAGCCACAGGTTCCGTAATCAAGATGAATTGGATTTGAACTTGAAGCTGACTATTTTGAAGACTAGTCTCCAGTAAAGACATCGAGGACCACTGTTTAAGAACAGGTGACTTTGCTGCCGTGTAATTGGATATGCTGAAGAGTCTGAAGACTAAAGAAATGGAAATTAATATAACTGCAGAAAGACTGATCCAGGGTTTCAAAGCTAAGACTTCGTAAGCAACTGAAGATAATGCTCAGATGATAATGATGATGTAGGGCTACCAAACTTTATTTACTTCAATCTTTGCTTAACCCTTGAATACTTATATCAATCCAACAATGCAGAAATACCCACGGGACGGCTATTACAACCGACAAACAGCATCCCATTCATCTCGCAATATTCAACTACCCACTATAAAATAATCAAACACTACACTGCTAGGGGTGTCACGCAGGGGGTGGACATTAATACTTTTAAAAGCGTCACCCCTCCCGTCTTTGTCGGAAATCTCATTGTACAGGCGTACAGAAAAGTCGTTTCGCGTCATCCCACTGCAGATGCTATTTTCTTTTTTGGATTTTTGTAGCACTTTTTTGATGTAAAATGATTTTTTGAAGCGTAATGGAACGTGATACGATTTGAGGTTAACTTTTTACTTTATTTTTCTTTTGGCTTATAGGTGATTTTTTTCTACCATTTTAGCTGGCAAAGTTTGAGTATATAGTACACTGTGCAGCATTTGCATGTCTTCAATTCTGTATCATGAATAACAGAAGTTCTACGAAAGCTATAATTAAAACTTTTTGAATAAATAAAAAAACATAGGCAAGGATAATTTTAAGTATAATAAATACGTTAGGATACCATTCTTAGGGCAATTGACTGCCTCTGTGGCGCAGTCGGTAGTGATATCGCCTGCGGCGCTGGAGGTCGTGGGTTCGATTCCCACCGGAGACAAAAAATATTTGTGTGACCCATAAATGTTTGTCTCAAGAGCCTGGGTGTTTCTATGTATAATATGTATGTATTTAAAAAGTATATAAGTATTAATATCCGTGGTCTGATACCCATAACACAAGCAGGTTATTCCTAGCTTACTTTGGGATCAGATAGCGTTGGGTGAAATGTCCGAGAATATTTATTATTAATTTATTAATACATCCGGAGAAAATGACACCATTACTTATTAGTGCTTTGAGTGAAAAAAGATGGCATCACTTTACAGAAGCCCGTTTTCAAAGTGTTCGCACCAAATTTCATAAACAATAAACACTCATTCAAATGATAACGATCAATCGGCGCGTGCGCAGAGGAAACTGCGTCATACAGCCAACTGTTATCGAACTTCCGATTGTGCAGTATTTTTAAATTAAAGGTCGCTCTTGTAATAGGAGGAAAATAAATTATGAATGGATTTCATTAAGGAGTATTCAAGGTGCTAACCTTGAAGTTCTTCTTTAAGAAAGAGGTAAATGGTCGAGTTCAATTTGGTTGGATAGTATGCTAAACGTTACGGAATGTGTTTTTGTCTAGAATCTGGAATGTCTTAAGAGCCTGAAGCTTAAAGAGTTCTGGCAGCAAACATGTTTCCCTCCTTTTACTACTCCGGATTCTTAAAGCGAATTCTCATTGGGCTGCCAACTTGAGGGCCACAGTCAGTGACAGCCTTGTAGACTGTCATGTGAGACTGGCTTCCATAAGCTTTGACTATGACTTTCTTCGTCGGCTTCATTTTGACAATCTAAAGAATCCTTTGCTTGATGATTTGCGACACTGAGATGGGGTTATGAGTTTCTGACAGAGATCTAGGTCCTCGCAGAGATGCTGCTGTTGGTGGAGAGGGAGAACGCTCGGAGTATGCATTCCTTAATTAAAAAAAAAGGGATACTGGGGGAACAGGGGATACCGTATACTAGGTAACGAGGAAATCCGTAAGCGGACTCTAGTCACCGTTTCGGAAGTTCATTACGTTTATAGTTCAAAAGGAAGAGTACGGTATCATAAAAGGTTTAGTATGTTATTATGGAGTATTTAGTTTGCGGTTTAAAGTGAGGTTCAAGGGCAGGCAACACCGGGGAACGTGGTCTAGCTTCCGGCACAGGCACTCCGTCTGGAATATTTATTAGAAATCCGACAACTTGATTGATTGGATAAGCTGGAGGATATGAGTCTCGCTAAAGTCACTAACCTGGTGTTTATTTTTATTTAACTCCAATTTACTACAATGATGCCATTTTTTTAATTTCCATGGTGTAGATTGGAGGTTTATTTATAAATTTTGTTGGTATATCTTAGTATCATCTTTAGAGCAAAATGCCAGTAGGTATGCGTCCAAAGCCTACAATTCGGGGTTCGAATCTATTTGTTTTTTTTTTGTTATCTAGTAGTGGGAAATCTTTAATACAATCTGGGCATACCGATACCACGTCACACTGGCCAGGACCCGACGTATCTTTGGGGAAATATAACCTTAAAACAGTTCACAGTGCACTTAGATTGGTAGAGGAACTCAGTAATGGGGGAATAGTTACAAATACCCATATTGGGTCTTTTCCACATATCACTACCTTCATACACACCAAGAGCTAGTAGTAATGCACAAGACCAGGAAATAAGCATCGAAATTAATTGGGTAAGTTCCAAAGGTCCAATCCACTTTCCTTCTTGCAGACAAAGGTAAAAAAGAAAAGCGACTAGGTCACGCTATAGAAAAAGAAAGCACCGCTAACATAGCCATTTTAATTTGTTAGTAGTAAGTCAAAAACCGCCTAACATGTCGAACAATACACAAAATCCTCATAATTCCTCGCCGAAACAGCGGGAGATGAAAAACCGCTGATCGTTGAGAAACTTCATTACAGTCTATAGCTCCCATGTCGGCTAGGCACATCTCATACAAAACACGTTAAGCGGAAACCTCATACGCATCAAGGCACCCAACAATAGAAACATATCTCACAATCTCAAGTAATAAAAGCGAAGCGGCCACATTAAAATCTTATCTCTTTCTTAAATAAAAAATTCACGAAAAAATAAGAGGAAATCTCCCCTCTATTATTCAGTGGAAAAGCTCTCCCCAACCCATTCACCCGGATGGTTCGGAAATCGTATGCGCGCTACGAAGAAAACAACAAAGAAATTCTAACTCTACCGTCTAGAATAGAAAGTTACAATTGGCGTGACTGCCTTCTGTTACTGTTGAAAAGAAAATGCACCCAAAAGTATCGTGATAAAGTTTATATTCGTTTGGTTTGCAGTCGATCGGTTGTATAGAATTCGTGCCTTAGTGGTAGTATTTGAAAATGAGATGCAGCGCGTGGGTTAGTTGAGGGTGGAAAGGGGCCGGGTGGCTCTCGAAACCCGAATAACCGGGGCGTATGTAATGATTTTCCCGGGTGGAATTATGCCCGGTATCGGAGACGAATTGGGGAAAGGGATGTTCTTTTTAATGGTCTTATGAGTATTATTGATTAGGAAAATGCGACGGAACTGTTAAGCATTGAACGTTCTGTGGTTTCTTAGAACCTTTCGTTATGATTACGTACGTAGCAATTTACTTTTTTTATTTGAAGGTTTTGTTCAGAATCTGCAAATTCCTACTAACTCAGTAGGTACACATATACCAGTAACAGAGTAAAGTAATGACCGTTTCTAGATTTTATTTTACAAGCGGGAAGATTTACAGAGATTTTAACTCCTTGAAATTGAATTACCTAGTGATTTCAATTGACATGCTTAGTTGAATGTTGTGTTGAGAAAAATAAGCTAAAACTTATGGATCAGTTTGTTACACGAATATGAAAATTAATATACAAATATTACAGACTAGAATAAAAGATTTCTGGAAAAGGGAGGGGAGACGTGTACAGTCGGCCTCAGAAGTAGATTAACACAATTCAAAGACAAGACAGACATACACGGACTAGGTATCAGGTATTCATTTCAAGGGATCCGAACACAAAATCCTTATTACTTGGTGATCTTGTAGTGATCAATGGAAGCGGTATAGAACACAGATATCAGAAAAGAACTTTATTTCTGTGGTATAGACCAGGGGTCGGCAAGGCGCGGCTCGCGAGCCACTTGCGGCTCTTTAGGTCTGAAGCTGCGGCTCTTTAGTTCCTGACACAAATATTCCTAATATTTAAAAAAAAATCAAGCGTTCAATTATGAATTGATTAACAATGATCAATGGAAATGTGATCTAAAAAGTCCTTCATTTAACATGGATCGATAACGAGGATATCTAAAATTATTAACTAGCTTGTTTTTTACTGTTATGTACTTTGATAACTTAGCTTTAAACAACTACAATATTGTCCTACTATTTTAGTAATAAAGAACAAATCAAAATACTTTATGTCTACTGCCCGTGTTGGCTACCACAATCAAGAATTTTTGTAGGAGAAATGTTGACAACTTAAAGGAAAAGTTAGCTTGATGAATCCTAGTAAAGTTATCTGGTAAAACTACCAAATGACTGTACTTACTAGGATCACATTTTCAAAACTTCTGGTAAATTTTCCTGGTAAAACATTTTTATTGATTCTAGTATGGCCTTTTAGAATTTCACTTTTTACTCTTCGTATCTTTGCCTCTCGCACAGCTCACAATTCTGAAATCTTGCAAAACCATTGCATGTACGTTCTTAATGGGACTCGTGTTGCCAGTTCATGGTCTTCACTAGCGATTCAAAAGAAAAGATACCACGTAATCCTTTTTATATTATGCTTCTCCGCATTTCGAAAATACCTTCTTCTCAGTCGCTGCACTCTTAACAGAGTGGTCGTGGTCAACATGTTGAAGTGTTTGCGGTAACTCGCCTCACGATGTCTCGCCATTTCTCTCGGCAGCGGACATTCTGGTGCACCCGAGTAAGGGCCCTCCCACCAACGCTTTTATCTGGTCGGTCTATCACATCGATGATCGTCCTCGCGACCTGGTATCCTCTATTCTGCCCTGCACAACAAGGCACTCCCCACATGAATCATCACTCCGCCTGGAGACGTGTCCGAACAGTTTTAGTATCCGGATTTATAGCAAATTTGATAGACGTTATATGATGCCGAGCTCGTGTAAGTATCGAGACATTGGTGGGAAATTCAGTCCACAATACTCGCAGCATTCTCCTCCAGCACGACATTTCCAGAGCATGTATCCTCTTCTTTTCTTTTTCTCGCATCGTCCACATCTTCGCTGCATGTCAAAATATATGGGGAATACAAGCCGGATCTCAGTAGCTGTGTTAATGTGATTGTTCCTCCAAATGATTTTAATTTTGTCCATGGAGGTTCTTGTTATTGACATACATCAAAACCACCACAACAGCCTTATTGCAGTAAACAATCAAAAACACTTATTGGCGGTGTACTGCACACGCAATTATTTTTTTGCACCAGTTGGGGCGGACGCCCTCAGTCTACCCAGTAGGATTCTACTGTAACTTCCGGCGCCCGCCGGCCGCACCGTATCATATGAGGTGGCATGTCTAATTGCCGGCAGTCTGCCGTGGAACCTCGAGGCCGAAGTTCTAGCCGAAATTTTCCAGCGGAATGCTTTGGTGCGTCAAAATGGCAACCAACCATCTTCAGAAAAGATCGAGAGCGTGCTAGGGTGCGTGATAATCTCTTCATAAATGTGCGACATTTATTAAAGAGATTATCAAATACTGGCCTGGCCGGTAAGTATTGAGCTCGACTCAGCTATCCGGCCTATTCCGAGGTAGAAAGGCGGCACGGTGCTCCAACATACCACTTCACGAAGCTGCTCACGGGGTGCGTATCTTTTGGTTTAATATCTGTGTGAAGTAGTAGACATTGAGCTTGAGATGACGTGCCATCACTGCGAGAACAGCGCCGTGCATGAAGTCCTGGACACGCCTGCCCTTTACATGGAGTGAATTGGTGAACCTCGTCGTGTTTCAGGGTCAGGGTCCGTGGAGTTTTGAGGGAAATTTTTAGATTTTTGTAGGTATTCTAATTTTGGGAATAAAAACAAAGAAATCAGACAAGCCTGTATACCCGAAGAGATACAAATGCTACGTTACCTAATACCTACGTGGGAGCAACGAAATTTTTTTGTGGCTCTTTAAAAATATAGAAATTTCAAATTACAAGTTTTTGGCTCTTTTGACTCAAAAGGTTGCCGACCCCTGGTATAGACCATCAGACTCACAATACAATATTATTCGTTTTAATGCCATTTTACGCCATAATTTTACTCATCCGATTAAATGTGTTTCGATACCGACAGTATTTTTTTTTTTATACCACTAAGGTGGCAGACAAGCATACGGCCCACCAGGAGGACTGGTGGTCACCGCAGCCTATGAACGTTTGCAACACTGTGTTTGCATACTGTAGGCGTTTGGGAAAACCGAGGCAGGAAGATCATTCCACAACCTAAGCGTGCGCGGAAGAAATCCCCTATCGGATCTAACCGTGCTCGAACGCTCCGGACGTAGGGTGTGAGGATGAAATCCCAGTCTATGGCGAGCGGTGCGATGATAGAACGTAGCCGTGGGCATCATGTCAAACAATTCCTCAGAGCACATGCCATTGTACAGGCGGTAGAACACGCATAAGGAGGCAAAGTCTCTCCTGTCGCGAAGAGGTTCAACACCACCTGTCAGTATAGGATCGTTGACAACTCTCACAGCTCGCCTCTGCACCGAGTCAAATGGACGAAGCTGATATTCAGGTGCCCCCGCCCAGAGGTGACAGCAGTACTCCATGTGTGGCCGCACTTGCGTCTTATACAGAAAAAGTGTTTGCGCCGCAGTAAAGTACCGCCGCGCCCTGTTGAGCACACCGAGCTTCTTGGACGCCAGCTTGGCCTTGTCCTCCAAATGACTGCGGAACTGAACGTCACTGGAGATGTCAACACCAAGGATCCCTATACTTTTAGAGATGGAAAGAGATGTGGCCTAGAATTGTGGCGCTACAGTAATTGGGGCTTTCTTAGCGGTGAAGAAACACGCCTGTGTCTTCGAAGGGTTAAACTGGACAAGGTTTTGTCTAACCCAATCGGACACTCTAGTAAGAGTAGCCTCGATTTCAGACACAAGCTGTTCACGAGTTTCTTCCACTGCGTCCCGAGAGATACCGGGGCGGCCTGTGTAACAAGTGTCCCCCGTACTGTCGTCTGCATAACAATGAATGCCGTCAATAGACAACATGTCATTGATATGCAGCAGAAACAGAGTAGAGGACAACACTGAGCCTTGCGGTACTCCAGCGTTAATGGCCATGCAGTCAGAACAGCTGCCGTCGACAACAGCCCTGATGCTTCTACCGGCCGAAAAGCTGGACACCCATCCGCATAATCTTTAGAAGATCGCCCGTCGAGCGACCGTGACGGAAACCGTACTGCCGGTCACTGAGCAGGTCGTTTTCCTCAAGGTACCTCAGGAGCTGTGTATTAATTACACGCTCCATCACCTTAGACAATAGGATAATTGTAATTGTAACTGCTTAATGTAATACACCCTTGTGTGGTAGTGGCATCGTGTTGATTGTGCTGACAGTCATATTGGACGCTAACTGAAATCTATGAATTTAAATTTAATAGTGAATTTCCGCCAGAGAAATAAAGTGATCGACATAGAGTATGAGTTCACATCCATTCGGGTCTTCTACCGATGGCTGATAGAGCAAACGAGTTCTGGAGTGCAGACAGCGACTTGGTAGGACAGGATAGGGTAGGACGACCTGCTGCCAGGTGGACCAACGATCTGGAAAAGCCCCGGAAAGCGGATGACCGTGTATCGTGGCGTAATTTGGGAAAGGCCTACGTCCAGCAGAGAACTGCTACAGAGACCACAATGTATAGTGAACTTCAGGCTCCAAAATTGACACCTTTAACGTGATCGGAAGCATTATAATAATACTACAGAAATAATTGCTACACCCTAAGTCTTAAAATTTTTCGTTTCACGACCTCTAAACAAACATAGTCGCATTAAAAAGCTAGTAAGCTACATTTCCATACATTTGTTAAACCTTATCTACGTAATGTAAGAACCGAGGGTATCTGACGTCAAATCTCGCGCACGTCGAGCCAGCGTGCGCGCGCAGACGTCGCTCGCTCACCCATCAGAGATTGTCGCTGCATCAGTAACGGGATGTGGTCGTGTCTCTTTGTATGGCTTATCGGAGGCTGCCTAATTGTTATAAACTAGCTCTATGCGAGTACCTACGTTATACTTCTTCAGAGTGGGGAGTAGACTAAAATTATTTTAAGAGGATGCTCAGCCACAGTAACAGGCCTGTACGCCAAATTTGAGCAAAATTTGTTTAGAGGCTTGAACTTTGCGTTGATCAGGAAGCCGCGTCTGCCTTTTATAAGCATAGAACTATAATGTCTAAGAAAAATGTTAGAACTCTCTGATGAAATTGGTGTGCGAAAGCGCGTAAAAATCGCTGCGTGGTTGATGTGTCAAACACCAAATTATTAATACGACGGGGACTGCTAGTTGGAAATCTCATAGTACGTAGTATACGTAGTACGGCTCCGGCTTTGCTAAAACAGACACACAAATCTATAGGCAGTTTTTTCATCAGTTTTGGTCGAAGGGAAATTGTGATTCTACGAGTAGCATAGGATCAATATTGATCGTCTCTTTTCTGTGGGCAGAATCCTTGATCAAATAAATTATCAGACAAAGCTTACTATAACCTCTGTCGAAGTACAATCAAACACATAAAATTCATTAGATTCTGATTCCAAAAATAAAGTATTCGATTTTCAAATACCGAGACGTAACGAACGCAAGCGACCCCGAAATTGCTGGCCGCATTCACCCAGACAAAAGCCCTAAAATACACCCCGCGACCAAAAAGAAAAGCATTTCCATCCCATCCCCTCCTTCATTTAAATTTCCCGCCCAAAGCGGGGGCGGCGTCTATAGGGGCGGCTTCTGTACAACAGAGACGAAACTTAAAACCTCATAGAAAAGAATGAGACGATCGTATGTCCACCTGTTGCGTATCGAGTTTCATATTTTCGCGACGGATTCTTTTTCCTTTCTTGGCGTGTTGTAAGGATTTGTATGGAGGTGCCTCGTGCATGCGTACTAGACTTAGGTATTGAACGATATTGATGTACGACCGTACGAGACGAGACGAGTGACGTTCCATTCCACGAGCGATTTTTAAAGCTTTCATCCAGACTATTTTTTAAACGTCGAATTTAAATTCTCTTCAGTTACAAATACAAGGGTGATTTTGAAATAGATTTTCTAGATGTGACTCTGACTATTTATTTTGAATATTGATGTAGACATTTTATGTAGTCTGAGAAATGTATAGATTAGTAGTATTTCTACTTACACAGTACAAAAGCATTGCACATGAGCTTAATCTAAATCTTAATAAATCTTGGCCATTTTTGAAATCCTTTATACTTAGTTGTATTACGTCTTCTTCGCCTTATTCTGAATCAACTTAAACACATTGTGCAGTATAAATTAAAGCTCCATTCGACCGAATTGGGGGCTTCGAGAACAATAGGCATTTCACGAATTGGGCCTTTCACGACTGAGCTTCGTATTTACCCAAACCACTGGTCTTTTAAGAAAAGGGTAGGAAAAATAAAGTACCTATGATATTTTTGGAGTGTATTGTTTCTAAAGTTGGGTTTCTTAGAATTACTTTTAAAGTAAGCAGATTTAAATAGACCTACATAATAATTATGTAATGTCTATTTCAACGCGGCTATACGGCTCATCACCAATTACGCGGGACAAAATGTAAAAGGTGAAATGTAGGCATATCACAATATATTTTATGCCTTTGCCTTACTCTTCGGGGATAAAGGCGTGACGAATGTGTGTAATAATTATGAAAATAACAAGTATGTAATTTAAAATGCGTATCCATGAATTTCTTTAGTTGTAGCACTAATATTGAGTAATTTAAAGTTAGAACAGTTCAAATTTATTTGTATCAAATTTATTTGCACTTTTACCGCTTCTAGATCTTTTTAATACTCTATGAGAAAATTTAATATGCATCAAATTTATTTTTTATGAAAATCCTTTTATAAACAAAGGAAAGGGCAATGCCAGGTCTTCATAGTACTTTAGGCCCTGGGTGCCCAATCATGAAAATGGGTACAATATATTGCTAGTAAATAAAAATAATTTATTCATAAAAGAATAGTTAAAACATAAGTTGGGGTTTCCAAAATATCAAGGCTTTTAATTTTTATAAATGTGCCCTTACACAAGCACTTTAGAGTTATCAGAAACTCTTCCTGCACTCATTTAGCTAGTTAATCATGTATTTGTTGTCTTTCATACATTTATTCATTCACCTAAAGTCAGTATTTATGATCAGAATTGAATATTTAATTATTGATTAAAAAAAACAGAAAAACGTATGTACAATGATGCAGTACCATTTTGACAATGACATAACACTGGGTGACTGTCATGTCAGTCGCTCACTTGACTATAAAGTCAGTTTAATTTAGTGTTGCTATTTAAACAAACAAAATGTCTACTGTCGATCGTCGCAACTAGTACTTATATCCATATTTTGTAAGCTCAACGTGTATAATAATTATTATAATACAGTGAAATTCAATAAATATTACTATTTACCGTTTAGAAAATTAGATTTATACATAAATAAGTATCCTATGTACCTATACGTTTTCTTATCAAGATCTTTCCATCAGGTCACGGTGCATGGTTGTCTTGTATTTCTTAGTAGTATAAATAATTATAATAAACAAATATTTACGTAGCCTGCCTCAGATTCATCCCCCCCCCCACACTTTCCATCCGGAGCGTTCGAGCACGGTAAGATCGGATAAGAAATTCTGGAATGATCTCTCAGATTTTCCAACCGTCAACGGTATGGGGATCTTCAAAAGGGGTCTTAGAAGGTTTTTACAGGGTTGGAAGCGCGAGTGTAGCACCTCTGGTGTTACAAACGTTATGCTTGTCTGCCACATTGGCGGTATAAAAAGAAAAGAAAAAGTATCTAAGTAAAAACTTAATCTGAGTATTTTGTTAAAATACTACCTATTCTATTAGCTTACCAAAGACTGGCAACCCAGTAGATGCAAATGGCGGTGTATTTATTGAATAACTTTTTATTTTGACAAAATAAATCCTAACTTCTATCAAGTCGTGAATAGCGTCAAAAATTATGCAAATTCATTACTTATTTTTTCAGCTAAATGCCAAGTATGGGCAATCAGGGCCTAATTTCGGCATTGCCCTTTAAAAAGCATTGAACGCGTATTACAGTAGGTACAATTGTAAATGTACATTATATCTGGGAGCAGGATGGAAGACAGAAATAAAAACTGTTTGTGTTACCATTTCCGGCGCGTCCCGGGTTCGATCCCGTACACACGTGGCGTGGTTATTACGAGGAAATAATACAATAAAAATAGTATCACGGACGATTAAATGGCGGTGAAAGAACATCACTGATGTTTGTTATTAAGAAACTCTCTAAATATAGGTGCAGTGGTCACGAAGTTTAAAAGAGTTAAGTTTCTGACTTCTGTGTAGAAGTAATATTTGTTGGACATTCTCTCACAACATTATCTAGCCCAAATTGAGCTAATATAAGCTTGTGCTATGGGATCTAGACGATTGATATACATACTTATATATTTCATACATATTATACATAGAAAACACCCAAACTTCTGTGTGAGAATGCCCACAAATACTTATTTATTTTATGATTGACATTGTACAATAATTATGTTTATATCAATTTCTTAGAAAAAACTGAATACTGATCCAGAAACAATTCCAGATCTTTTTATTTAGAAATGTTTGTGTATCTTGTGTTTGATTTGAACAAAGAAATCCGTTTAGTTTATTATTTGTGACTATTTTGTAAAACGCACATTTCACATCAAAAAGTTTTTTGAAAGAAAATACCAGGTTAGGGCGAGTTGGATGGCTGGAGAGGCGCCATGGTTGCCTCTCCTACCGGCTGACGCAGGTGCTCACTGGGCACGGTTGCTTTGGTGTGTACCTGCATCGGATACAACGAGAGCCAACGCCTGAGTGCCACCACTGCTTGGGCTGCTCGGAGGATACGGTGATCCACACGCTGACAGAGTGCCCTGAGTGGATGGAGCAGCGACGTAGTCTCGTAGTGGCAGTAGGACCGGGACATCTTACGCTGCAGACCCTGGTCCAGGCTATGGTCAGCAGTGAACAGGTATGGAACTCCGCCGCCTTGTTTTGTGAGAAGGTGATGTTCGCATAAGAGGCGGCGGAGAAGGAACGGGAGAGGATCAGTTCTCTCCCGTGCCGCAGAAGACGCACTGGGCGCCGGAGATCACACAATGATCTTCGTCCTCCATAGGCGTGAGTCTGGGGGCGACACTCTGGGCAGGTTGTCGCCCTAGCAGATATAGGCTCAAGATGGTGGCGCGTTGGGAATTACCACGCGTCTCCTCCACGTAGAAAGTGGCGTGGTCCCCACAAATAATAGAGGCGAGGAGCCATCGAAGTTTGGCGGCCAGGGCTGGTCAGGGTAACTGGGATCTCCTTTCGAGGGCACACCAGGTTCCCTGACAACAAACAGCAGAGGAGGACACAAAAAAAAAAAAAAAAAAAAAAGGGCGAGTTGGATTCGCGCACGGATGGTTCTGTACCACAAAAATTACTTTTGTAGTATTGCTCCCTTAATTTCTTTTCTGTAAATATTTATTGTTACAGTGGCAACAAAAATACATAATTTGTGAAAATTTCTACTATCTACACTCGAGAGCAATGAATCCGGGTCACTTAAAGAATGTTAAAAATCTCGGAAACTAAAAATGATAGGTTAATGCAATAAATTGTATTTAATAGACAATGTAATACTCCTTAAATGAAAGTAAAAAAAATATGAGTCACCATACATTTTATTAACACAAAATTACATAAAGAAAAAACTGCCGATCTTAAGGAGTATTACATTGTCTATTAAATACAATTTATTGCATTAACCTAGCATTTTTAGTTTCCGAGATTTTTAGGATTCTTTAAGTGACCCGGATTCATTGCTCTCGAGTGTAGCTATCACGGTTCATGAAATACAGCTTGATAGAAAGTAGTCTGAAGTTTCAGTATTAGCATTCCGTTTTTTTACTTTTTTACACTTTGGCTACGTAACCCTAACAGAACGCGTGTATGAGTACTATACAAATACACAAATAAATCAACAGTAGGTATAACAGAGAGTGTGACTACGACTGACCACAGATAATGGCGCGAGCTGATAACAGCAAATACTTGCTATATTTATAGATCGATCGCTATTTCACGTGGGTTCCTCGACTTGTACTGATAAGTCGCGATAAGACTTATTGAACTATACGTAGTAACCTACGTAACGTATAATTCAACGTTTCCTAATTCTACTAATGTTTTAAGCTTGACAGTTTCTCAGCCTCGATGTAAAATAACTAAAATCTAATAGCTTAAACGAATAGCACCGCTGACACCCTGTATAAAGTACAGGCTATTTTTTTTAGCCTAAGAATAAGTCTCTTAGGATACGGGTAAGTACAAAAAAATTCACCATGAGCGGGTTAATCACAAAATAAGCTAAGACAGAGCAACGCGTCACCTCTACAATCGCATGTAACTGCTCTATGTATACCAGTATAGTGATAAATAAATAAAAAGTATCAAAAATTCCAAACGTTCCAAAAATACGCATCAGATATTTTAAATCTGAATTCTAAATATTAAAAAAAAATAGATCATCATTTAAAATTCGAACGAAGGGTGACGTCACGTGACAGCTAAAGTACGCTTTTATAAAATGCAAACTCACCATTGAGACGGGCAGTGGATGCGCCCCACCATTGGGGTAGGGGTAAGGTGCCATGAGGTAGCCCATGTTGAAACCCGCTGCGGGATGCGGTTCGAATTTACCTGTGAAACATTGAAAAATATTAATAAAGGATTTCTGGTTTACAGTCAGTGCTTGTGTTTATAAAAAAATTAAGAAGTAAAACTTTAAAATATTTTTTAAATTTCGAAAATAAATGACAGTGGGTCATAGAAGCTACGTTACAGCAGGTACAGTCAGAGCAATTTACTTTTGTCATATTTATAAATCTTACTTAATATTATCAATGCGAAAGTTTGTGAGTGTGGATGTTTGTTACGCTTTCACGGCTGAATGGATCTGGCTGAAATTTGGTACAGGGATAGTTTTTGGTCAGAAATAACACATAGCCTACTTTTTATCCCGGCAATAAGTCCGCACGGGAAGCGGGAACGGGAACAAAGTTTACGCGGGCGATGCTGCGGGCATCAGCTAGCTTTTAATAATCATAAACAATTGATGATGGATACATTATGCAACATGTTATTATAGGATTGGAAATAGGATTCGACTGTAACGAAATGATAGTACCTAGTAATATTTGTATTTTTTTTTTCGTAAAAAGTGTTTAAAATCGCATGTCAAATTTTCATATCAATTGTGCAGGAACAGTTGCCCACAAGTACGTGTCGTGTCGTATCATTATCTATGCCGATAGCATACTTGTCTAGTTAGTAATCCATAATTACAAGAACAATGATATTTAAATCATTGAGCTTTTTGTTCTGGAACGATATTTACCGAAGCATGTCTCTCTTGTAGTATTACAGTGATATGGAACTTCAGAAACGCTCTAGCGGTTTCGATAAGAACAGATTGTAGTGAACACCATCCCACGCCATTTAATTAAGGCAGATAACCTTTATTATAACACGCACAAATTAAAATGTTTCATGTTATGCAAAACGCTTATTGAAACCGATAGTATCAGAGTGATTTATTTTAATTAATACCGTTTAGCGTGGCATTGCAGCATTTATGTTAATATACATATTTTGCACCTTTTAGTAACATTTGGTTACGGTGGCAAGTAGATTTTTTATGAGTGCTTCTAAATTTGCATATTCACACAATACGTAAGTACAGTTAGACAGTAAAATATAAAGCTAGACACCGGGCGTGGCAGACGAACAAATTACACAGGCGACGAGATGTAATTTACTGACGTAATTGCGCACGCAGACAGACGCTAGTGACGATTTGCGCTCCGATAAAACCCAGATTTGGAGTGCACATTGACATGTTAGCATGCACATTAAAAAGAAAAAAAAATAGCACAAATTTTGTGTATATTGAATAATGCAAGTACACAATGTAATCAAAAATCTGGTTGCTATTTACGGTAACAAAAACCTGTCGAAATATTTATGAAGGCACAGAAATTTAAAGAATCTTATAATAGTCCATGAATAATCCTATCACAACTGTTTACCATCGCTACTAAAACAATTATGACAGTAATCAAAATTTTATTACTTTAGTAAGATTTTTGTTTTCACTGACTGTACTTTATTGTAATGGCGGCCGTATTCCGATTTATTTTAAAATCCGAACCAGCTGCAATTCATACCGATCGTGTTCGAACGAATACGAATTCGAATAAACGTTAACTTTTTTAAACTGTTCATAAATACAGGCACCGCAAACAGGTTCAGGGTCTGATAAGTGGTAATCTGTGAAATAAGTATTTTTTTTTTAGAAATAGAACTATTTTTCACACTGTTACATTATACTAGTACCACATAACCTTGCCTGCTTTATTGGGCCATAAAATCCTTATACATTGGTAGGGATTTTCACATATTTCACATAAGGTATCGTGTGTTTTGCAAATGTCAATCTTACTAATCAATTTTTTAAAAATACAGTTCGTATTTGGATTCCCCCAAAATGGTAATTTATCCATTAATATAAGACTGAGTACACATTTACTCGGACATTTTTTTTACAGCTCTACACTTTTTTTAATACGAGTTGATCGTACAACGATAGTGTAAAACGGTCATATTAAAAATCCGAGGTTGTGTAGGTATAATATCGTTTCGGCTCAATAAATCAAGATTAGGATAATCCCAGTGGACATTTTTGAGGCTAGCCCTACACAATATCAACACACATTCCATTTCCCACAGCTTGATAGTAGAGATTTATCGAAAAATAAATCAATCGATCAAATCTGTAGTACTATGAATCAAGTGCTTTAAGGGATTTAAATAAACTGAGATTTGGGTAATTTTTTTGGATTTGGATGTCAATTAAAAAAATTAAAACTTGACAAACACGTTTTGCTGTCATGTGCTGTACTCGCGGAAGTTAACACAAAGAAATTTTGACTATTATTTTCTGTAAACATTTTTTGCATACAGTAATATTATTTTTATGTTTCGTATTGGGACTTCGTATCAAGCAAACGATAAAATATTCTAAATATATTTGTAGGTGTTTTTAAATGAAGATAAGTAGTTTTGGGTCTTGAGTCTTTATAAAGTGATATTTCAATGTCTAAACAGGATTACTTATTCTCTCCAGAATAGGGACGTATGACGCCTTTTCAATTTGTAGGCAATTTAGTCAGAATTACAGTGATGCGTACTGCCGGCCAAGATAATAGTTTGCACTCAGTTTTATTTTATTATCGCAGGATTAAAGGTAAATTTGTTTTTAATCCAAGTTTCACAGCAAATCGGCTTATGTCGGTAACATTTGTTAATCTGTTTCAAAATCAGTAGGTTTTGATTACTTTTCATTTGTGACGGCCAGCGTATTGTAGCGATTAGCAGATATAAAGCCTACATAAAGTTTTCCCGCTGAATGAATCTGCGTCAATAATCAGACTACCTTCCTGTACAAAAGGATCTTAGCAAAAACAAACTGTATCTTGTTTGAAAAAAGATCATAATTATTGGATGACAGTAGTCGAATACGTTGTTTTTGCTTGTTTAATATTTTACTTGTTAGGATAATATTGAATAGTGATCGCCTCTATATTATTGACGTTGACTGTACACAACAGTGCAACTTAGAACCAAAGATAATAATATAATAGTATTACATACAGATAGGCAAATCACCGCCCCTCATCATTTGTATGGAGTTGCCGCCCTGTGCTCAGAACCCAGATTTTCTACCGGAGAGGGTAGCGAGTACGGGGAACTTCCAGTTTACCGTAGCGGTCATCAGTTCTACGTACCATATAGTGCCACTTGGAAGCACTGATTTTCGATTCTCCACCGGTCGCCTGCGCGGGCCAAAAAAACTGCACAGGTCTATTCCCACACACGTTACGATCTAGCACGCAATGACGATGCAGAGGAATGACGAAACGAAACCCTCAAAGGTTGTAAAACCGGCACTAGGTTCCTTTACCTTCTAGATGATACTGAGCAACACTCTGCTTCACAGCGTGACAAATAAGGTGACACGTTGGTTATGGCCCTCTCGGAGAGATAGGCCCCGACAATTTTTTATATCCAGTGGTATAAAAAAAAAATACGACGGAGGTAGGGAGGCACTTGTTTCGAATTCACACAGGGAACAAAACATTGCATTGTCTCACTGAGCTGAAGCTAGACATTATTGAACAAGGCTACCTTGCCGCTGGCTCTCAATTCCATTCCCAAAGATAATAAATAATCTTCATTTATGTAAGCTGTTTCGTTACTAAGAACTCATAAATTATAAACTTAATTACCCTCAAATAAAAAGAAAAACTGTTTTAACCAATTTATGAGATGTCCATCAAATATCCAAATCTATATTTTTTATTCTAAAAAAGGTGTTATCTCGAAGTCGGTATTTCGTTTTTCATTAGGTATAGATAATTTATAATTAATTATTATCTGTCATATGTTATGTTCTTCTTAGAAGTGGATATATTTGATGAATATTGTTTTATGATTAGTTTAATAGATATGATGAGATTACAAGGAAACTCGTAAAAGTTGAAAATTGTGCATTTGCAGTAGAAATAAAATTATTTCAGGAGAAAATCTGACAATTTGTCGATTTTCATTCACGAGTTTTTCCTTGCTAGATAACGTTTATTCGGTTATTCCTGTCCGTTTCGAGACGACAATGCGGTCGGCCACCTTTTTACAATTATATCTCGTTACTTTTGATATTATTATCAAAAGTAATTTTATTATTAGTAAGTAGTGTTGAGTTATTAAATTGCTATTAATTACAATATAAATGAACTATCCACTATTCAGTAATAACAGCTTTATGTTACTTAATTAAAATACATTTTACAGAATCAGGGTGGTATTTTTAGTTTTATTTTTTATTACATTTAAACATAGCTATACAAATAATGTAGAGAATCTTCGTTTAAAAGCAAAATGATATTCAATAAATATTTTAATTAGATTTTTAATGTAGAATATTGATTGCACTTTTTTTTTTGTTTAACGTGAGGGTAAATCCTCATGGATGTTATGCCGGCTCCTACCGACTAAAAAACCTCAATTTATTTCATGCGCCAAGATAATTGATTACATTTTGAAATGAAGTTTGTCCGTTAGTCAGCAGATGCACCACTTGCAGGGAACTTCATTTCAGAGTGATTGCACTTGTAGTGAGGCATCCCCATTGCAAGTGCAATCAATATTTGGGAGTCCTGAAACATGCTTCCGAGGGCTTACCCGGTACTCCCAACCATAGGCTGTTAGGCGTTACGTGAGGTTTTTTAGTCGGTAGGAGTCCGGCATAGCATCCATGAGGATTTTCTCTCACATTAAAAAAAAAGGTACAAACCAGTAGCTATACCAACTTTCTCAACACGTTTAATATATAAACCGTGTGTATTTTTGTAGTTACGACACATTATACAGGGGGTTTGGGTGTCTTCAGTCAATATTGGTATAGGTCAGACCCACCGCGAGTTCCGAGAATCGTGCTTACGTACTTTATTAAACCGGGATGAGGATCGTAATGTTTTTACAAATCTTTTTGAGTGTAAATTGAGAAGTCTGGTGTGGTTGATTGAATAGTTAATTAAGATTGGTAGTAGTACTAATTTTGTGTCTGGTACATAAAATCGACCTCCTGGGTTCAGCCTTCGGAGTACTGGGGTCATCCTTCCGAAGGCTTACCCGGGGCTCCCAACCGTAGGTATTAGGTAGGATACGTGTGGTTTTTAGTCGGTAGGAGTCCGGTAAAGTATCCATGTAGGATTTTCCTTACGTTAAAAAAAAAGTGCAGGTACTCGAATAATAGCATTTTTTTATTGCATCGTTCTGTTTTACATTGGGGTTGAAATTTCGGCTCGACATGATTGTGCCATAAAGCGAACTGCGTAGAGCACCTGAAAACCGTCTTGTTACATAGTTTTCATTCAGAGCTTTCAAACCTTCAAATATTCCCTTTTGCTTGGGCAATAGTCAATTCGGTGAAAAGTTTTTCGAGTTCTGTACGTACAAACATTACTTATGAAAGTAGTTTATGAACTCTTCTTACACGTATATACGCAATAAGTTTAATAAACACTCAGCAAAAAGTATTATTCTAAAGGGGCTTACATACAGTCTATACACCTTATGGATTATACACACTTCAGACATCATTTTTCAGTTTTCTATTTGTCTTTCATTAAGATTGTCTGATATTTCAAGACAGTTTTCATACCTATACATGCACGCTGGTTATTTACATTATCGCTAAAAAAGATAGACAAGTATCCTCCTGTTCCATATAAACTTTTTTAAAATGATTTAGCTCGCCAAAACGTAGCCGCCCGTCTCATGAAAAGCTCTAACGGAATGCAGAGCTTGGGGGCCACTCTCACGGTCTTCAAGACTAGGCAGTGGTTCTCCAGTTGGGGGCCCTATGATGTCCCCCTTCACGCTTTGCTTGAAGAACCTAGGTTCTTCACACGCGCACATGTTTCCCTCCTCTTACAATCCTAGGATTGTAAGAGGAGGGAATCATGTGCGCTGGCAGGTCGTTCCAGGTTTTAACGGTTCGACCGAGAAACGATGAAAATGATCCTCGTTGCCACGAAATCGTCTCTATATTTTTTCATGCTTTGTGGTGTAGTTACAGAATACAAAAAATATCGCAAAATATAAACATGATATTGAAAGAAGCCTTTCCGAGCACAATAACATGTTTATGCAAACACTTCGATAAATGATCAAACAATGGATGGATCCTGTGTTAGTTTATATTGATAATATCATTTCTGAATCATTCATTAGTTATCCACGAATTTGATTGCTATCATTCGTTGATAAAAAATTATAATTTGGAATGTCAATGTCAAAATTGTTGTTTAAAGATATGTTTGTCTCTACATAATAGTTTTTAAATAAAATAACTTAGTAAGATTTGACAAAATTGAAGAAATTAAAATAAAATCTTTTTTTTACATTATATGTTATAAACTTAAGATGACTATGCATTTTAGTTTCTTATTAATGGAAAAGATTGTTTAATAAATAGGCTGCAATCTTCATAAAGTTTATCCACATTGATAACAAAAATACAGTCTGACGTCACAGCTTAGATAGTTTAAGAATTAGATTGCATTTTTTTAAATATGTCTATTAAATATCTCGGATGCTTGTTGGATATTATCGAATACACTTTAACTTAATGTTTTCAGTGGTGGTACTGGCTATGAAGGAAGGCTTTCACTATCTTTGACATTACCTCGTACTTCAGACATCCTATGCACCATTTCTTGCAAGTGGGGCTGCCTTGGGCCTCCAATATCGGATCTCAGTAGGGTGGCCCAAAACACGTTACTATTTATCCAGTCATCTTTTATTACTTGTTAACAAATACCGGTCAAGTGCGAGAAAAAACGGCAAAGAACTCACGATTTTTGTCTGGGAGCCCCCCTTGATCCCCCCTTTTTTCTAATTATTGTATTTGTTGTTAAAGCAGTAACAGAAATACATCATCTGTGAAAATTTCAGCTCTCTAGCTATCACGGTTTCTGAGATACAGCCTCACAACGGAGAGACCCTTTGGGTAGGGAACCCTAAATAGGAGTTCAATCGACTACACCAAACTACAAGACCACACAAGTATAAGGAAAAGGAACATATTTATGATACCCTAGTTAACGTTGTGTATTTGGCGGTCAAAATACACCTTTTTATAATTTTTGTAACCGCAAGGTGCAAATCATAATATAAGTTATTCATGAATCATAATCATTTCTCAGGGTCAATTGACCTACCTGGGAGAGAACACCCTAACTATTTGAGTTTCTACATACCTACATACAGTCACGCCTTTATCCCCGAAGGGGTAGGCAGAGGTATATGCCATTTCACCTTTTAAGATTTCGTACCACGTAATAGGTGGTGAGCCGTATTGAAATGGACAGGTGCAGGTTGTTACTGCCTGCTATTGAAATTTTTCAAGCCGTCTATAAATGCCTTCAACTTGGATTAGCAACTGCCATTTTACTGGCAACTGTGACCAACGGCTTAACGTGGCTGCCCAAGCACAGAAACGCTCAAATAAATGTCATAAAGTGGTCACATGGATGGTCTCCCATCCAAGGACTGGCCATAGTGAAAGTTGCTCACTGCAGTGATCGATTACTGAACACTGAGTCCGCGGGGCCACGAGCGCTTGATTTCATTTGAGTTTCTAAAGATAGAAAAGTGGCAGTGAACTTGAGTTTAGTAGGTTCGAATCCCGTATTAAGCAAAACGTGAAGAACAGTTATCCATAGTTCAGAGGGTTTGATTCCGTACAATGTGAAGAAGGGTTTTCCAGAATAGTCCAGACACTGTAAAAACACATATCAGAGACAGTACAGATGGAAAACTCATTTCGCTCTAACTTTGCCGCTGGCGTAGAGGCGTATAGCCGAATTGTTAATTAGACGAAGTAAATTGACAGTAGCTAATGTCACTTCGTCATAGAAAATACGCAACATTGTATGAAGAAGTGACATTAGTTGCTGTCAATTTACTTCGTCTAATTAAAAATTCGACTTTAGTATGGAGCCGAGCGGCAAAGTTAGAGCGAACGAGCAGTATGTACCTTTTTTTCACACCTACCCACTGCTACACACACTCGCACAAAAATCAGAATCGAAAATTCGGTTGAGACCGCCTGACATCGTGTCTGTGAATGAGTTGTCTATGTGTGCGTAGCCTCAGCGAATTTAGTATGTAGGTTTCCATCTATACTATCTCTAATTTGTAGTAAAAATGTGACGTATTGTTGTTATTGATACGGAATGGAACGAAAAGTGGATAAGTATTCCGATATTTCATAATTTTTGAGTTTTCACTTGGATATGATAAAAGATTCTAGAAAATCAGAATAAAGATCAAGGAACACATTACATCCCATTTTATCAGTCTTTCTATAAAATAACGATTTCTACGTATTTTAAATCCAATTAATAAATGATAACTGTTATCTCAAATATCTATATTTATACGAAAAAACGTACATCCTGTAATCTATAAATATCTGATAAACGGTTTTTACATTTCGTTGCTCGAGGACGGTTGCGATCGTAGTCCGATCTTAGTTAAAAAAACTCGAAGATTGATCACTTTACTAGAAACAGTATTGAGAAATAATGGGGGTCAAGCTAGCATCACCTTCAAGGTGTTCAGACCGGCACTAATGGAGGCAGACCAATGGACAAGGGTCCAGTGCAGGTTTTTTTCTTTTATTTCTTTTTATTTACCTCGCCAAATTGACATCGCCACCAGCCTGATGGTAAGCCGTGACGCATCTAGCGATTGGGGGCCAGTCTCACAGTCCGTAAGACTTTCGACAGTGGTCCTCAAGTTGGCGGCCCTGTGATGTGCCTCTTCACGCTCCTCTTGAAGAACCCGGGATTGTAAGATGAGGGAAACACGTGTGCGGGCAGGTCGTTCCAGGTTTTTATAGTTCGACCGAGGAACGATCTTTTGAAACGCTTAGTTCTGGCGAAGATTCTCTCCACTGTGTATGAGTGGCATCTCTGCCCGGCACGCGTGGTTCGGGATCGGAAAGGAGAGGTGAGGTGCCAGTAAAATGCCGAAAGCAGAACTCGAGCTCATTGTGAAGTTCTGACTACGTTTGTACAATTAGCTCTCCATGAAGCGAGAGTAGTAATTGGAAGAGCTGATTTAAAAAGTTAGAACGGCTGAAAATGTTTGGCAGGAAAATTACAAAACCTCATTGGTTTTAGATTGGTTTCTTATATTATAAAATTCAAGCCTTCTAATACATATAGCCGGTAGACCTGGGTACGCCCTCGGAAGGATAGGCTCCCCACACCCACTACCAACACACCACTTCCCAGGGCTTCCAACACAGGGGACATGGGTTGAACAAGATCGAAGTATGTCATTATCAAAGTCATAGCTGTTTAATATTCAGCTCGTGAGAATCTAGACTTGCTTTGCTGAGCAGCGAGCTGGCATTAGTTTTGTGCCCAATGTGTCCCTAATTCCTGTCTAGTAGCTAGTAGTAAGTACATACGTAACTTATACAGATATAAAGAATATTTATAGTTGGAACAACTTTTCAGATAACTAGCTCATAACTTGAGGCAAAAACTTATGATCGAACGAAACACAATAAAGCTAAGGTGTCAGCGAAACAAATTATAATATTGAATCGTCTGCAGACTCCTAAATGTGTTTTAATACCATTAACACTGATGCAATTCATAGGATGTAGCGATTTATTCGTTAAATACACTGGCACTTTTTCAAGTTGGCCTAAAGAGTAGTATTTATTCAATACTGCCTACTTAGGTACTAACTTACTTCTTAGCTAGAGAGTAGTATTTATTAAATACTACGTACTACCTACTATCTGTTCGCTCTAAGTTTGCCGGTCGACTCCCATAATACGCCTTTACACCAGCCTCTACGCCAGCAGCAAATTTAGAGCGAACGGGATATACTTACTTAACCCCCCAAAAAGTGGGATAATACCCAATCCCAAGGTAGAGACCGCGATGGTCAAAGTCTATGTCGAAAAGCCTCAGTCAGTGTATCCTTTCAAGATCGTACGTAAGAGTGGATGGGCACCTGGTCTTAATCGGTAGGATTCCAGCACAGCATTCATGAGGATTTCCACACGAAAGTAAGTCTACTTGTCAATTTGTCAGTATTTGTTTGTTTATAAACTCTGATCACATAAAAAGCCATTCAAAGTTGTTATTGTTACGAAGTAGGCGTAATATTTTTAAGTAATAACTAAACGGTTTTCTAAGGTAAATAAATCGTATAACACCCACAACCCAAGGAATGTGCCGGTTAACACGTCTGCCAAGATTATCGATCGATCGATCATCGATAACTTTTTTCTATCATCCCTTTATATCTAAGGCGTTTCATGTTTGTGGTGGGTATAAAAAAGCATGAAACTTAATATTTAGTTTATTAGGACCGATATCTCTCGATGAGCATTATGAATGACACTTGGTTTTAGGTTAGTGTTTTCCACTTTTTGTTATAGCTTTTAATTTATGTATTAAAAGATAGCATCTGCATAAAGTAAAATTTTTTAGGTTTAAATGTAGCTTATTTTTTTCCTACAATTATTCCTATTAGGATTATGTCAACTCATGCTTCCCTGCGACATGATAGACAGACAAAAAAGTTAATAATCAAGGTAGCACATTATGATAAGTATACTTATAATATGAGCACAAATTATGATAAAAAAATTGCGTGTACTTAGTGTACACACGTAAGAAGTGAAACTTCTTCATAAACTTAATTTTCACCTCACCTTAAATTAAGTCAAAAAGTACAAAAGTACAAAAGTCCAAAAGTCCAAAAGTCCAAACGTCCAAAGTCCAAAAGTCCAAAAGTCCAAAAGGCCAAAAGTCCAAAAGTCCCAAAGTCCCAAAGTCCCAAAGTCCCAAAGTCCCAAGGTCTCAAGGTCCCAAAGTCCCAAAGTCCCAAAGTCCCAAAGTCCCAAAGTCCCAAAGTCCCAAAGTCCCAAAGTCCCAAAGTCCCAAAGTCCCAAAGTCCCAAAGTCCCAAAGTCCCAAAGTCCCAAAGTCCCAAAGTCCCAAAGTCCCAAAGTCCCAAAGTCCCAAAGTCCCAAAGTCCCAAAGTCTAAAAGTCCAAAAAGTCCAAAAGTCCAAAAGTCCAAAAGTCCAAAAGTCCAAAAGTCCAAAGTCCAAAAGTCCAAAAGTCCAAAAGTCCAAAAGTCCAAAAGTCCAAAAGTCCAAAAGTCCAAAAGACCTAAAGTCCAAAAGTCCAAAAGCCCAAAAGTCCAAAAACCCTTAAATGACATGCTATCCCAGGATAAAGTACTCTTAATTCGAATCCACCGTGGTGGGGAACAGAACAAAGATGGCGCGTAACCAAAAATCGTGACGTGACGCAAATTTTTTTCCAACGCCGATAAAGAAGTTTCACTTCAAATAAAATCCACTGTCTTGAATAAGTCTCGCAAAATATCCTCCTCTCCTCCCTTCAACCTTTTCTTATATCTGACTTTTTCGTACTGCTTAGTATTTTTTTTCCATTTGTACGTTTTAATTTTGCCACAACTAGCAGTATCTCCGCTACCGCTCATGACTTGAATCACATATTAAATGCAAGTGTAAAAAAGCTCGTTAATCTAAGACGGGGAGTCTAATTGTGTACGCATATCAAGTTCCAATTAGAACTGCGATATAATGACACAAATAACATACACACAGAGCATACTCAGAAATTGACTGTGCGAATGAGACGTATATATGAATTTACAGCGGGTTAGATAAGGATAGAGAATCTCAGGTGTTTTACAAACGAGTTTAAAAGCTTGCGATCGATTAATCTTAAAAGATATGGAGTGAAAAATTTGCGTTGTTTCACAAGTCAAATGAATCGCCATTATATCTTTAACTAGCTGTAACCTACGTCTTCGCCTTGGCCTGGGTCACTGTTCACTGTTTTTACAAACGAGTTTAAAAGCTTGTGATCGATTAATCTTAAAAGATATGGAGGGAAAAATTTGCGTCAAACAAGTCAAATGAATCGCAGAATCGCATGAACTAGCTGTAACCCACGTCTTCGCCTGGGTCACTGTTCACTGTTACTGCTCCCCTTTCCGGAACCTTGGGGTTATTTTTTTGATAGCGTATCTGAAAATCTTTACTCTTTGTCATACTAGCAAAGATGAATGGCAGCAGAAGCGCTATAAATGGTCCCAGTAAAAACGCTATACTCCAGTTTAAGGTCCTACGTTTCGCCTACACGGTACGTTTGGTTGCGCGTAATCCTACTAATATTATAAACTAGCTGATGCCCGCAGTTTCGCCCGCGCAAAATTTGTTCCCGCGGGAAGTTAATCCCGGGATAAAACGTAGCCTATGTGTTATTCCAGACTATAATGTATCTCTGTACCAAATATCAGCCCGATCCGTTCAGCGGTTTGAGCGTGAAAGAGTAACAAACATCCACACTCACAAACTTTCGCATTTATAATATTAGTAAGATGTGAAAGTTTGTGAAGATGTTTGGATGTTTGTTACTCCATTACGCTCTAACGGCTGAACGGATTGAGCTGAAATTTAGTACCAAGGTAGATTGTTGTCTGGAATAACACACAGGCTACATTTTATCCCGGGAATATGTTTCTATGGGAAGCGGAAACGGGAACCAAATTTCACGCGGGCGAAGCCTCGTGCATTAGCGTATAAACCTAATTTTTATGTACGAACTGTTGTAATATCGGATCGGTAACAGCCTTTAAATTTCCTTTAAAAGAAAACTCTTAAAGTCTACTAATCAATCAAATAAGTCTATGGCAGTCCACTCCTGGTCGTAGGCCTCTTCCAATTTACGCCACAACACACGGTCCTGCGCCTTCCGCATTCAGTCTCAGCCTGCGATCTTTTCCAGATCGTCGGTCCATCTTGCGGGTGGACGTCCTGCACTACGTTTGCCAAGTCGCGGGTCTCCAATACAGAACTCGTTTGCTCCATCGGCCATCGGTTGTTCTGATGATGTGGCTGGTACACTGCCACTGCTGGTACGTCCAGCCACTCCTGTACTACGCCAAAATACAAATCTGATACATTTTTTTTATATTTAGCTCGCCAAATTGACGTCGCCACCAGCCTGATGGAAAGCCGTAGCGCATCTAGCGATTGGGGGCCACGTCTGACAGTGGTCCTCAAGTTGGCGGCCCTGTGATGTGCCTCTTCACGCTCCTCTTGAAGAGCCCGGGATTTTAAGATGAGGGAAACGTGTGCGGGCAGGTCGTTCCAGGTTTTTATAGTTCGACAGAGGAACGATATGAGAACGATTTAATCGTTAGGTTACGGAATCCAAAAATAAAAATCAAGTAATTATACAGATATAATTGTAGTATACACGCATGTCCTATGAGTTAGCGATTTCATACAATTATACTGTGGCGATAGCGTGCCCACTAATATTTTGTATGTTTTGCTATTTATCAACACTATACGCGAATCATTTTTGAATGTGACTCAGTGGAAAAAAATGTCGGGTCTTTGTCCTAGCACCGTGTTAATCTCATCTTGGCTTAAAATTTCCTGTTAGAGAGACGTTGACTTTCGAAATTCGGTAGTGGTAAAAAGAATAACTCTATGCCCTTTTTAGGGTTTCGTAGCCAAATGGCAAAAACGGAACCCTCATAGATTCGTCATGTCTGTCTGTCTGTCTGTCCGTCCGTGTGTCACAGCCACTTTTCTCCGAAACTATAAGACCTATGCTATTGAAACTTGGTAACTAATTGTATTCTGTGAACCGCATTAAGATTCTTATATAAAACTAGATAAAAAGCAGTAAATTTTGGGGGTCCCCATACTCAGAACTGGAACTCAAAAATTTTTTTATCATCAAACCCATACGTATGTGGTATCTATAGATAGGTATTCAAAATTGCTATTGAGGTTTCTAACATCATTTTTTTCTAAAGTGAATAGTTTGCGCAAGAGACACTTCCAAAGTGGAAAAATGAGTGTCCCCCCCCCCCCCCTCTAACTTCTAAACTAAGAGAATGATAAATCTAAAAAGAATATATGATGTACATTGCCATAAAAACTACCAACGAAAATTACTTTGAACGAGATAGAGCTCGTAGTTTTTTTTTAATACGTCATAAACCGCAATTTTCGGTTAGAAAAATCACTACCACTGCGGACGTGTTAAAACATCAATCAAAGTTACAACGAACTATAAGAACTTTTATGTTTTGTTACTTGCTGCTACGAAACCCTTCATGGGCGAGTCCAACTCGCACTTGGCCAGTTATTGTAAAAAGTTTAAGCTGTGCATGACAAGTAAATCGCAACAAAATCGCGCCTTTTTAAGGTTCCGTACTCAAAGAATAAAAAACGGGGCCCTATTCATGAGACTACGCGGTCCGTCTGTCTGTTTGTCCGTCACGAGACTGTATTGCAGGAACCGTGATAGGTAAGGCTGAAATTTCACAGATGATGCATTTCTGTTGCCGCTATAACAACAAAATACTAAATTCAGAAAGGGGGGGGGGGGGGGTTAAGGAGGCTCCCATTAACAAGCGTGACTTTTTCAGTTTTTTAGTACGAAACACTCCGACTCGCACTAAGGCGATTTTTTGAAGTGTACTACGATTTCGCTTTTATTCTTTCTTCAAATAAGTGTTATCAACTTATCATCACCACGCATACGGACCACCACCGGTTCAATTGGGGGGCCGTATGCTTGTCTGCGACCTTAGTAGTATAAAAAAATCAGACATGATTTCCGTTAGAGATATTTATAGGGCGTATAGAATACAAATCTTGTCAATATAGATGTTTGTTAGTGCCTCTGAACTCATTTCATTAAAATTTGTTATTTACAGATAGCTGACATTCTGGATTAATATACTAAAGTTCCTTTCTGCCCTTAAATCAAACTTTGAAACAAACACTTGCGTTTTCGCTGCCTTAGTTCGATTCCCTTCAACACTACAGCTGTTATAATATGAAAAGGATTCATGAAAATAATTTTGCTAAATCTCACCATAAAAAGGTACCTATAAAATAGGCATCCGAGCTATATCTGCGAACACTCAACACAGGAGAAGCCACGTGTATAAACTAGTATACTAAATTTATAAGACCGGATGTAACGTCACATTTATGACCTCACCGGACCTCTTCAGTAACTACTTAAATTACTTTATGGCTATCTCATTTCGTAAATTATGATATGGTTTTTAATTAAAAATACTAGATAGGTAATTGAACCAGTTAATAAAAAAATATGGCTAATCGAGTGTTATTTTCTAGTACATACGGGTTATAAATTTGATATACGTACATATGATTACGCCTTTTTCCTGAATGGGGTAGGTAGAGGCACAGTATATGCCCACATTTTTACCACTTTGTAGCAATATAATAAGGTGGTAAAGCCTATTGTCGTGTTGAAACAAAACAGTTAAGTGTATGAAGCAATCACTAGTAGAAGATTTTCATACAAGATAGGATGCACAATTTCAACTTTCAATGCATCACAATTTCCATGCTAAGTCGCGAGGGGCATCTCGCGACTTCATTCATAATGTTTGCAAAAGTTGGGTTTCTTTTTTTATTACAGTACTAGAGGACGTCACGCGGTTTCACCCGCGTAGTTCCCGTTCCCGTGGGAATACAATATTTTTTCTTCCATAAGAACCTTCTCCTGACAATACCTTACACAGCCAAAAAAAGAATTAGTGAAATCGGTCCACCCGTTCTGAAGTTATGCGCTTACCAACACATTTTGCGATTAATTTTTAACACGCTTTTATTAGCTTCACTTGTAACTATGTATGTAAGAAAATCTTGGAATGTTAATTTGACCCACTTCCCGTCCTTCGATCAGGCTAAAATTTTGTACACGCTCTGAGTTTTGATGACAATACATGACTAGCTAAAAAACGTCATTACAAATCCAATATGGCGGCCTCCCCAAAATGGGGGACTAGCTGTTTGAAATCCACCCCCATGATATGGGTATCGAATGAAAGAAAGGGTTTGCTGTCAGGAATACAAAAAAAACTGTCACGTGACTTAAATCCAATATGGCGGACAGGCTATTTGAAATGCACCTCCATGATATGGGTATCAAATGAAAGGGTTTGCTGTCAGGAATACGAAAAAAATAGTCACGTGACTCAAATCCAAGCGTGTTTTTTAGTTTTTTACACTATTATAATTATTATATATAAGATATTTAGCAATAGTTTGCAATTCTAGATGTCTGTATGTTTGTAACTCTTTCACGCTGTATCGGCTGTACTGATCGGTCTGAAATTTGGTACAGGAATAACACATTGGAAATTTTAATCCCGGGAATCAGTTCACATCAGGAAGCGGAGGGTATGTGTTTTATTTATCCTTCTTTTTGTTCGTGTGGTAATAGTGCTGGACTCAAACCGACTAAAACGGTGCCCTACCACTGCCTACAGCCGGGAGCTCCCGGGTGAGCCCTTGGAAGGATCGACAGACTTTGACTTCCACTGCGGCCTCACCTAGGGGTTTGAATATCCTGGGGATATTCTTCCGAGGGCTTACTAGGTAAGAAACGTGGGGTTTTAGTCATCTTGTAACATTTTCAACACGTTATAGAGAAAATAAAAGGGAGTTCAGGTACTATCCCGTGTCTCTGGAGATTGGTTCTGGTTGGTGTTATCCCGTTTCCCGGAGCATGAGGCGTGCTTATATTTTTTATCATTGGTATTCCTATAACACATAATTCCTTAACAGGATTTCAAATATCAAACTCATCTGCACCAACTCTACAACGATGACATAAAGATGCGTCCACAACATCGCACGAATATTTCGAGCATCATTAGAGATGCTTGATCGAGAATGTATGCGCACTGTCATCTGAAGTATTTAAGTCATGGCAGCGATACACGCACATGTACAACGCAATCATTGGCGCCGTTCGTTTGTTTGTGTTGTCAACTTTGACATTTTTAATGACTAGGTGATGACCTGGAAAAGGTCGCAGGCTGGGACTGAATACGGAATGCGCAGGACTGTGTGTTGTGGCGTAAATTGGGAGAGGCCTACAGCACTGGACTGCCAAAGGCTGATTCGAGATGACGCTGCGTGAAATTCTGTTCCCGTTCCCGATTCCCATAGGGTTTCCCGGGATTAAAGTAGCCTATGTGTTACTCCAGACTATAATCTATCCCGGTGCCAAATTTTAGCCAGATCCGATCAGCCGTTAGAGCGTGATTCAGTAACAAATATAAAAACATCCAAACATCTTCACAAACTTTAACACATAAGTACAATATTAGTTGACCACCGCGGTCGTAATCGAAAGAAAATTAGCTACATTTCACCACCTTACGGTTAGAATTTAGAATTTTTTTATTTGCACTGGATACAGAGTGCCCAGAACCGTTGGTTTTAGTGTAATTTGAGATAGGCCTACCTCCAGGAGTGGACTGCCACAGGCTGATGTGATTGATTAGCTTTTTCTAGAAGCTATTAAATCTGACCCATCGCACTAATTCCAAATAGAAGCAAACCAATAAGATAAAGAAAAATTCTTTAAAATCTTTAATTTAATGCGACTATCATTAATAGGTACTGATAGTGTCACATTCGTTTTTATTGCATTTTAATATGATAGTTTAAAATTCGAATTAATTTCCATAAAATTTTATTGCGCAACATACCTCCACGGTTTTGCTGTTTTACATAATGTCTAACAACGTTATAATCTTAAACTATTTAACAACACGTTTTGATACTATTCTGCCAAATAAAATTGATTTAACACATATTTCGACTATAAATTTTTAACAATTATTATTATAATAGTTTGTCGGTTAATTTTAAACATTTTTTGTGACACTTCTTAGGTCGTAAATACGATGTATTATTGCTGAATATGATTAAGGTATCATATTTTATAATATTAAGATTATTTTCTCATATTAACTGACCTCTATGGTAGAGTAATAATTATGTTATCTATGACAGTTAACGATTCGCTTCCCATGCAAAGTATTATTAATTTATTAGAGTAATATAATTTATTTTTTGGCGCAAGTCAACATATTTCACATGTCCCAGGACTTTATCAAATCAGAAAATACACAATACTAAAAAAAGATATTAAAATCCAAAATCAAAAATAGCCAGTAAAGCCAAAGAAACGCTATAACAATTCAACATTCCTTACTGTACGTCATTACGTTAAACTCTTTTTACTGGCTCGGCGGGCAGGGTCGTGGCAAACTGATCAGATTAGGACTCCAACCGGTTTCTCGAAAACATCCCGAAGAAAAAAATAACAAAAAAAAGACTAATAACAACAAATAACGAGCTTCGGTTTAGTGACGGGCGAGTGTCGAGAGAAATGGGAAAAATCTTGTCGATAAAAATGTGATTATAATCAGATAGGTCACTGTAAATAGTTCGAAGTTACTTCGAATGTTAAATTTAAAGCAACATTAGAATTATAGGTACCCAATACATCATGATTTTGACTTATCATACCTTAGAAAACGACCTAAAAACGTCACTGATCGATTTTAACGACGAGTATGACGTTTTCGATTATTTACAGTTATTTTAAATTGTTCTAAAAGAGCTAGAGATACAAAGTGACAAATAATAATAAGCATTTATTATATAATATATGTAATTGAACTGTACGTATGGATTGTATTAATCTTTGTAGTCATAAAGCGCTTTGATGCTGTGCGTCATTAATAGACCGATTCTGCGTAGTAATGGATATTAAATGTCGTCATAAGTATAAATATAAATTCTTCATTAATACGTTCATGTATTTGAGACGTACTTCATCATAAACTGTTATGATGCCATTCATATAAATGACTTCAAACATTCCGTACCATTCATCACATAATCCGACGTACTTAGAAAGATTGATATTAAATTTAATAACATTGTTTTATTTCGTACTTATGGTAACTAAATGGTACTTTATAACATCTTAAATAGTTTCACCGTTTAATATCGACTGCAATATTGGCAACTTAAAATGAAATCAATCGATATTGTATCGATAAACGACGACACTACTAGTGTTGGGCAAGATGAAATTATACGAAAATATTGTAACGATAGTGACAGATGATTATAAGCTGGCGATAAAACATACATAATTCGGAGTTAATAGCCTTCGGGTACAGAATTAAGCCGTACTTCCACTGCGGGCGGATTAAATGGGAAATGGGTGTTTAAAATGGAGTAGAATTTGTTAGCATTTTGATATTGCTAAAAACCTGTACAGATTACCTGATTAAAAAGTTTATATCATGGATGAATTTCGATGTGTAAGAAGGTAATTTCACAAAGTTCAACATTGAAATATAATTTATTGTAAATAACATAACATTTGATTGTTTATAAAATGTAGTTTTACAATGGAGTTGCACAAAGGGATGCCTACTCACTATATGTTTACATGTACTAGTAATTTACGTAACAAATTCCAGTTGTTGATATTTTTGCGAATGTATTTGACAACTAGCTTGAAGTAGGTACTACGTGGCATCGCACGACTTGTATAATGCTTTATGGTTTTCCGGTCTTCTATCTGGTCAGACTCGTCAGTCTACTACTAGTCACGGTTATTGCAATACAGCTGAAACGTCGAGAGGTGAGCAGAGTTCAAATTGTTAATAATACCGAAAACCGTAAAGCAGTTTAACATTTAGTGAGAAGCAAGACTAATTTAATCAATAATTCCTTTGGAGGTAGTTATCGGAAATCAATTTCACATCACTAGTACTCCGATAATATCGATAATCGTTTGGGTGTTATGGTGTAAAGATGTCGTAATTTATGTCCAGTCTACTATAGGGTTAAAAGGATAGGCACGCTAAGCTATGAAGTAACTGATTGATTAATCTTTTGGGTATTATTTTCTAGAAACGCTCGTAACCCTGGACGCCTGGACCCTGCTAACTCAGTTTTCTGTAATTCATTACTGCAGTAAGCAACTTTCGCTGTGACTGGTCCTCGGATCACTTTGTGACATTTATTATTAAGCTTCTTCAATATTAATAAAAAGAAAAAAATCACTTGCGAGCGTTTCCGTGCTTCGTATTGCACTTTAAGCCGTTGATCCCGGTTGTCAGTAAGACAGCAGACGTTAAGTCAAATTTGGTTCAAAATTTTTCAGCAACGCACTGGTCGTCCGTCGTCACCACCTTTGCCACCAATTAAGTGGGACCAAAAACTATAGGGTGAAATCTTGTCGTACACAACACGTCTGCCTACCCTTTGGAGCAAAAAGGCGTGACTATATTTTTATGTGAGATAACAAAACTTTACGCAGGCAGACGCGTGAGTGGTTTCAAGTCTCAAATTATGTTTACGAATGATATGCTAATTCCAGTTCAGCATAATTACTTGGGGCTGATGATCACGCTACAGCAGTTTCTTCACACGCAATATTCAACGGTAGCATCAGATTTCAAAAAGCCTTCAGGCGAAGCACGCGCACCGTTTAATACCAGTCCTACAGATCTATCACGCAATCAAAAGTGTATTCGATTATACCAAAAGGCACTCTTCTATCTGATGAGCTGATGATTTTTGGTTTAAAAATGGTCACCGTAGTCTATAGACGTTTGGAATTATTAAAAGTGCTAAACAAGCTATGTCAGCTTTCGTGTTTTCAAAATAAAAACGGTTGTTTTTCACGTCTACTCCCACCTGTTCTGTTGACTAGTTCTGTTGACAGAACTACTGGTATTTTTTTTTCCCATTAAATCTGTGACTTAGGGCCTCCTCACATTACCATTAACGTACGAGTAACTACTGTCAGAAATCACGTTGATACAAGAAGTACGATCAGGTTAAACAAAAGGTTTTTAGAATAAAAGAGGGGTGGGAGAGGAAACCCACCTCACACCCTCGATTCGTCAATCTTAAAATACAACAGTCAAGGATAACCACAACTAATTGAGGTTTTTATTAGATGGGAGCTACTCCTAATGTCTTTAAAGGCTCGATCTGAAGGGCAGCTAAAGTCATACCTTTAAGTCTAGGCTCCAATTCTCGACCACACGTATCTAAAGTGTTTACGACAATTTACTGGTAAAATGTCCACCAGTAAATTTAAATCTACGCTTTCGGTCAAGTGTCTATGTCGAGAATTGTCACCTTTTTTCTGTTTAGCCGCTCGCATGTAAAAATGTCAAAATTTTTAAGTCACAAGGTGAACCTTGAGGTTTATATTCTAGAATTTGGAATCCTGTTTCAACGCTACAATGAAATTGTATTGGTGATTTAAAGACACGGGTTGTCTGTCTAACCTGCTGTGGTTAAGCACCCACCGTCGAAAACCTTATTATACAAAACTGATTAGTTTTTGTATGTGATAACAAAAGTGAATCTGAATAATTATATTGCCATGAGCCGTGACTAATCCTCGTTAATCATAAACGGTCGAGCGTATTCGACTAATTATATTTTGATTTATAGCGCCTCGTCGACTTGACAAACACACGTTTTCCTATACCTATTATTATGTTGTTTAAATATTAAGAACAAGGTTTCTTCGAGACAAAAAATTGTATCTAAAACGACCACCGCGTTAAGCAGCTTACGCTGGTCTTGAGCTGGATATTCATGCTTTAAAAAGTACGTAAAGTTGTTGAATCTGGTCGAAAGTAACACAGTCGTCGTTACGTCAAGTTAAAGGTTTGCAAAATTTGAACCACAATATCAGCCAAAGCCTGTTTTTGTCCGTTTCAACACGGCAATATAGGGTATTGTATATAGAATTACGGTCACTACTTCGGACAGGTGTGCCGTGAGATTGTAGGTAGGAAAAAAAATGCACTTACCGAAAACAGGACTGAGATCCGACTTTACCGATAATTTACCGGGGTAATGCTCGCCGGACTTCTCCTGTGAAAGAAAGAAAGAATGGAATTAGGACAAAATTCTTCTATAAACTACCTATATCTAAGAGATTTCCATGTTGCTTTTATTTTAATCGATCGGACATCCCACGGTTTCACACGCGTAGTTCTCGTTCCCGTTTAATAAATACGGGAATATAATATAGCCTATGTCTCGGGAATAGTGTAGTTTCGCAAAAGTGAAAGAATTAGCTAAATCGGTCAGTAGTTTCGGAGCCTATTCAATGCAAATGAACAATCAAATCTTTCCTCTGTATAATATTTGTATATATATGTGTGTTTTGTTGGCGTGCCTAAGATAGAATATATTTAGGAGTAAAGCGCGAGTTAGCTTGTTCAATATAATCTATATCTACTGCTTATCCATAATAACAATACTCATCATAAAATAACTAACAAACACCAAATAAGATCACCGAAATCCAATAAAATCATGGCATTTCCGCTCGTATTAACAATAATGCCCCTAATATCCGCAATTGGAAGATTTTCGGAACCGCTCGACCGTTTGAAGTCGGACCACCATGCTTCATTGGTGAACTATTAAGTTCGATATTTAAGATGTAAAAGAAATATGTTTACATACCTAGTCTACCTTTTATAAATTAGATCTAGCTAAGTTGGTTCAAATATGTCGCAAAAATGTAATTTGGATGAATGAACAAAAGTGGTTCTACGAAATTGATCTAGGATTTTTTGTATATCAATGTGCTTCGAGTTACGTTAGTTTGATAATGATTTTGACAATACGGGTAGCTCATGTAGGTCACTTTCGACACAATAGGTTTATTTTACGAATAAGGTGCTAAATAAATAAGTGCGAATAAGCTGCTTTTCCGAAATATTTTTAGAACTGAATTTGGTAACGCAGTACCAATTTTCCCTTAAAATAAAGGCACCCACTAAGAAGCTTTTAAAAATTCATACTTAGTAGAGGAAATAGGGGTTAATAAAGTTACAGCTAGTCAATGAAAAAGTATGGCTATTGATGTAATAAATCGAATGGTATGTTATTGTTGGGAATTATAGGGATATCCTTCTGAGGGCTTACCACGAAGGGCTCCAACCGTAGGCAGTAGGCAGGGAACGTGTGGATTTTAGTCGGTAAAGTTCCGGCATAACATCCATGACGGATTTATCTCACGTAAAAAAAACATACATACATACATACATATGGTCACGCCTTTATCCCCGAAGGGGTAGGCAGAGGCATATTATATGCCCACATTTCGCCTTTGTATAATTTGTCCCACGTAATAGGTGGTGAGCCGTATTGCCGTGTTTAAATGGACAGGCGCAGGTTATGACTGCCTGCTGTTGAAATAAAGCCTTCAACTTGGCTTAACGACTGCCATTTTACTGGCAACCGGGACCAACGGCTTAACGTGCCTTCCGAAGCACGGAAACGCTCAAATAAATGTCACAAAGTGTTCACATGGATGTTCACCCATCCATGGACCGGCAATAGTAAAAGTTGCTTACTGCAGTGATCGTTTACAGAACACTGAGTCCGCGGGGCCACGAGCGCTTCGACGATAAATATTGAAATAATTAAATAATCAAACCAATCGTATCGCAATCTTACAGAATAGTATCAAGTATCTAACACACGTCTGTTAACGGAGGGTCGTAATTGGATAAGTCGAAATCAGTTTACCCCACTCGTGTACGTGTTTACCCCAAATCAAGGGTAATAGATTTCCTTGATTCACAGTAATTTTTACGTGAGATTACCCATGTTGTGTTAAACTGTTTGTGTGGGGGATCATTGGGCACTTGTAGTGACTCTGGACCTTAGATCATCTAACCACAGGATGCGCCTTACTTAAGCATTGTTTTCTGCCATTGCACATGACCATTTGGTCTTTTGGCTTTATGAAAAGCCTGTACATCAGTACATAATTTTATATGATTAAACTAGTACATTACATTGTAGTTGACTGTACAATAACAATTAACACACAACAGCCATTACGCGTTTGTCGATAAATACATTTTTAAATGCAATGAAATTTTATATGTCTTTGTGTTTCCCCCTTCATTTGTATGAAAATTGGCAGAATATTTTTGTATGCGGTGGTTCGCAAAGGCTAGTCCCGTGTTATATGGTCTAAGCTCTGGACAATACAGGGTGCGGGCGTTTCTGTTTTATGGTTATTTGGTCAAAATATATATACAAATGATAATTGACGTAAGGACAATTGCATGAAACGTTTTATTTAGTGATAGGTGAACATACACTAGTCCTGGGACATCCTTCCAAGGGCTTACCCGGGGCTCCCGACCGTAGGCTGTTGGGCGTTATGTGAGGTTTTTTAGTCGGCAGGAGTCCGGCATAGCATCCATGAAGGATTTTCGTTAATCAAAAATAAAAAGGTGAACATACACTTTTTTTATATTAAGCTCGTCAAATTGACGATGTCATAATGCGACTGAAATCCACGACATTGATTTGCTTTGGATTTTTCCCTTATCTTGGCAATCTTCTGTTCTTATGGCGGGAAGGGTAGTCGTATCGTATGCTTGTCTCTTATTATGTGTGAGCAACAAAACCAAAGTGTGGGTGTGCAATTCACCTCTGTATATCCCCTCGGGATGTGTGTGTAGTTTTTGAGAACACAAAATTATTGTCTGTAATAATATTTCACATGTTTTTTTTTTATGTCAGATTATAGCACCTACCGCTACGGATTTTATTTACACTCTACTACTTACAGTACCAACAACAATTTTCAACACAAATATTCGATTGTATTTGTTTGGATATTAAATAATATCACAGCACCATCGCTATTTTGTACAAAATTCCGAACTCAAATATTTCATCATGAAAATTTCATACACGTGCTTTGACGTGTGCATATTAGTATTTTATATCACTGCGTCACAAATATTTGCAAAAGATGATAATATTGAAACATGCGAAAATTTTGTTTGCATCGAATAGTCTCCGAAACTACTGAACCGATTTGAAAAATTCTTTCAGTGTTGTATTGTGTGTAGTGTGTCATATTTTATTCCCGTAATCCCACAGGAACGGGAGCTACGCGGGTGATACCGCGTGACGTCCGCTAGTATTATTTTAAAAACAAAGTCCTATACCGTGTGTGTCTGTCAACTGGAAAGAAATAGAACGTTATTCATGTGGTTTTCACCAAAACACCATCTGATACACCAGGGAGGTTTAGATTTTGTTGCGGGTAAACCCTATGGATATCAGCTGGTATAATAGATATCAAAGAAAAAAGAACGGTATGAAAATATGCTTTACAAGTATTTACATAAAATTGCAACAAAACTATATACGCACAGCTCTGTCATACCTTTTTCTTTGCACCTAAGTGTGGAGTACACATTAAAATGGTGATAAGAAAACCAATCGAACCAGCTTGTGAACATAACATTGACATACGATGAGTTCTATAAGTGCTGTAATGGTTGTCCGGTCGACAACTAGTCAGGGTTGCCACAAATAATTTAAATAAATGACAAGAAAACTCAGATTGTTTGTTCAATATTCGAGAAAGGGATATCCAATTCCAAGTTATACCTAGTAAAACCATTAATTATAAAAAATCAGCAAATAGTCCAAATGTGTTTTGATTGTCCTATGTCCAATAGTAGGCGTCATTCAGCTGATGATTATAGATTATTTTATATTGTGCGTTACACCAATGAATTGACATTTACATTAACCAAGGGAGCATCCCTTACTAACTAAAAAAAGTTTTGTTAGAAAATATACATCGTTATTACAAACTAAACTATAGTATTGTTTACAACACTACGTAACTATGTTTTATACGAATACCATCGTAAAATTCAAATCTACAATAAAACGAAAAAAATAAACAGGTGTGGAAGCGAACTGCAAGACCTACGTTATAAAGAGCACAGGTAACATACGTTTGCCAACCCTGAGTTTATAAACGGTCAATGGGCCGTGTCGCCCGGGGCTACCTATTACAACTGACCCTTTAAGGAAATTCTCTCATATCAATTACTTCGTAGTGGCAGCCCTGACTTTCATCCGAAGCTCGTTTTTTGTAAGCTCGAAAGTGTTGATTAAATTCTTGTTACGGAGCCGGTTTTCGGAGTTGTCAACGTTTTAAGTTGTCAAAACAGATTTAATTACTGATAATGTTTATGTTGAAGTTTCGGGGATAGGTTTGGTAACTAATTGGTATGTTTAGGTGTTACTTTCAAGTGCTGATCTGCAAGTTTATGAAGTTACAAATCGATATTTTTTTTGACGTTTTTATTTTTTTCATAGTCAGAAAGTCTCTCTCTCCATAGCTTCAAGCATTTATTGAGTATTAAGCATAATGTAGGTACAATCACCATAACTTGTACTGGTTTAGGAGGACGAAGTCCGGTTCGCAAAACGTCCACTGAGAGAAAAAAAAGCACGATTGTCATTATGTCCCGAACAGAAGACGATGCGTATTTGACATTCATAATCTGTCTCGTATGTTTTGATCGCGTTGACCACAATATTCTCTTAAAAAAAATGTATGCATATGGCGTAAGAGGTAATGTACATAAGTTAATAAAATCATACCTTTCAAATAGAAAACAGTACACTGAAGTGAAATGGTTTAACCAAATGACAAAATCGGAAGAAATATGCAAGTCTAATCAAGGTACACCGAAATTCGGTGTTCCACAAGGGAGTATATTGGGACCTTTACTATTCTTAATATATATAAATGACATGCCACCCATTACACACCATGATATGACTCTTTTTGCTGATGATAGCACAGTGCTGTTTAATAGTGACAATAAATTAAATTTGGAATTGGACATGAATGAAACTTTAGCAAATATTGTTGACTGGTTTAAAATGAATAACTTGACGATAAATCTAAATAAAACGAAATTAATGAATTTTAAATTACGAGTTCACCGCATAGCTTCTCTAAGAGTTTGCTATCAGGAATGCCAAATTGAAACAACCACACAAACAAAATTTTTAGGTTTACAGATTGACGAGAACCTTAACTGGAAATATCACGTCGAACAGACATGTAAGAAACTAGCACAGTTCTCTTATGCACTTCACAGACTAAGTAAGGTTGCAAAAACAGACACTTTATTAACAGCGTATCACGGATACGTTAGCTCATGCCTCAGGTACGGAGTAATTTTCTGGGGAAATAGTACAGACAAAGAGCGTGTATTCATTGCACAGAAACGCTGTATAAGGGCTATGTTCAATATCTATGCACCCCAATCCTGTGCTCCATATTTTAAAGAGATGAACCTTCTCACGTTTCCGTGTATAGTCATATACGAATCCGCGGTATTTGTGAAGAAGAACATACATCTATTTAATTATCGCGCCCGTGTAAGGCACCAGAGTAAATTACACATGGTTGCCAGTAAAACGCAAGCAATGCATGAAAGTTTCTTCTGCCTAGCCCCGCGTATATATAACAGTATACCCGAACACATAAGAACTGTAACAGATATAAAAATATTTAAAAAGCAACTTAATGACTTATTGGTTAAAAAGTGCTATTATTCTTTAAAGGACTTCTTTAATCATATCTGACATGGGCACTAGGTACATGCCTCTGTTTGTTGTGTGCTCCGTGATGCAAATTATTGGTTTACCGAAATGTGTATATAAATATTATGTACAGTATTGTGAACATTATTTTTTTTTCTCTCTATTCTGACATTTCATCATTTGACATTGTAAAATTGACATTTAACTATATTAATATTTTAATTCTGTTGACATAATAAATCAAATATTGTATACGGGCCTGCTATAATTATTGTAAATCTCAAATGCATGTACTTTATTAAATTTAAAGAATGTTTCGTATGCCTCAAGGTAAAACATAGTGGATCTATATACTTAAAATAAGACCTGTATTATTGTACCTATGTTTACGAAATAAATGAAATCTGAATCTGAATCTGAATCTGAATCTGGGTCTGCGTTTTCTCAGATTGCCTGGCAGATTATACATTAAAGATAAGATCGCCTTCGTGCCATCTCTTACTAAATTATTTTTTGTGACTTTGGTCAAAAGTTTGTCACTTTTTGTTAGTTCTACGGAAAAGGGCGTAAACCTATTGTCCATAGAGTAATATACAGGAAAAAATCTGCAAACATTTAGTAATGTGAACCAAAAGTCAAACATCCGAAATACCATCTTAGCAGTACGAGTTTTTTTTTTAAATTTGAAATGGGCGTGTCAATTAATTCCCTACTTTTAGTTCTATATCCTTCACACATCTGACAGACGTCAAAGTCTATAATGATCTATCAAAATGTACCTACTTTAAATACAGAACAAACTTATTTAAGCAGACATTAAACACTACATAATCAATTAATATCAATTAAACATACAGTTTTATTATTTTTAGAACAAATGCAGACGCTTGCTCGTGTCACACGTTACGCTGGTAGCGACATCTAGATAAGAGCAATTAAGCTCCTTTAAGGGAGGTAATTGATGGACGCCGTAACATAACAGTCGCAGGTTCGATGACTGAGCAAAAAAACAGTAGATAAACATTCAACTACCTTTTATTAATTGTGTTTGATGGATGGGTAATTATGTATAGTAGGTTGTGTCGACTCTTGCCCTTCAAGGTTTATAAGTTGTGCAAAAAAGGGACCAAAATGTTACTCGTCATGAATGCTGACGCGACAGCTAGACTACGGACTTTAAAGAAGTATGGAGGAGTCACTTGTGTTACAAGAACTGCACTATCATTACGAATTGCGAAACTGCCAAGGATACGTCACTATTATTTTTTTAAATGCACATATGCCTAATAAATTGACCATCATTCATAATTTCCTCGCGATTTTCGAGGGTAGATTTATGCCCTATTCGTGAAAAAAAAAACCATTTTATTTGGTAGCTCGTTCTCTTATTTTCTACACCTGTGAGAATACCGTGCATAGAGAACTTGCTATTGAATAAAACATAAAGTAAATTCTGTTGTAATAAATTTAAAGTAAATCTCGAATGTAGTTTTGTAAATTTCAATGGTAATAGATACTCTCCAAAATTACAAGGCATTTTGTTCTTTTTCACAGGAGAAGCAGATAAGAAAGTACTAGAAAGAAGCTCAAATGACAGGCAGTAAGGGATGCATCCGTAACGAAGTAAGTCAACGGAAAAAAGGATAGAGGTAAAATTACTTCTATGACAGATTTTACCCCATAAATAACGCGTCATAATGAAAGGTTTACCCCTATCATCTTTCAAACATAATTATTAAGATCTATAATAATATTAATATATGTTTGAAAGATGGAAGGGGTAAAACCTTCCATCGTGCCATGTTCTAGCAATTTTCAACCTTATGATTATCGCCGTTTCTAATCGTAATAAAGGAAAGCTACAGAATTTAATTACAAGTAGTAATGTCGATTAAATTAAAAGACTAAAATTATTACACGAAGTCCCCACCTCAATTACTGGGAATATGCTTTTTTATCGTTTTTTTTAAACACATGGCGAGGAATGTCTTTAATGCTTAGATAAAAATGTAATTAGAGGCTCATGGAGTCATGTTTTATTACTGATATAAAAGTAATGTTTATATAAACAATACAGTTTGCACCTTTCAAGTTATAAGTACATTTCATAGGCATAGTAAAAAATTTGATGATCATAGGGTTACCAATTTTCGAGGCCTAAGCTAAGTTCACCTGCTGGTTGAGCACACCTGCTGATTAGCAGATGAGACTTTGCAAGGAGACGCGAATAAAGGGGTTCGAAAGTCAGACAGAAGCTATTTCCAAGAGTCAAAATCAAACCGGATCAAATCAATTCCGAGATTAATCACCAGAGAATCAACGTGCACGTTTAAGAGACAATGGACTCTAGAAGCGATGGCCAATGGAACAGAGACCATGAGTCAAACTCAAGGTAGTATGTCCCTCAGTCCGATGGACGAACGACCTAGAAAGGATATAGATATAGAATCATTAGGCGCAGTCAAAGAAAAGCATCTGGCCAACTTGATTGACTCAGGGAGCAGTTCGATTCCTGGCACCAACTAGCCAGCCGCTCATTTGGTTCTTGGGTCCAACCACGCAACAGTGTTTCAGATACGTAGAGTATCCAGAATTTTAATAACTGACCTTCATCTTCAGTCATTAAAGCGCCTAAGTTTTAGGTTGATAAGAAAGGTTAATAAAGCGTTTAAAGATGGCTTCAGTCCGATACTGTCATCCAGTGATAGGTACATGTCATCACAAGCTTATCACATAGGCTGCAATTAGCTTAACGAGCAGCTGAAGGCATACATAGTGTATGGCAGCTCAGAAGAAACTGGTATTGACAGCTGCGTGTTTGTAGATATCGCTTCAATGGAGAATTAATTATCGTAATTACTTTATAAAAAGTCAATAACTAGATATCGGCGGTAGTTAAGTTTCCTGAGGAGATTGTTCAGACTGTTTTGTAGCTGGCGAAACTCACGTCACATGTTTCAAAGCGAAGTTATATATACTACTAGTAGAAGGATACCTACCTATTTCAATTACCATTCAGCGTCACATATCGAAGTTACTGTCAGGGTCATCATAACTGTGGAAGACTAAGAAAAGATGAGATATTTCTCAGAAACAAAATAGAGCATTTCCGATCAAAGTCATCACGACTGACAAGTCTGTTCAACAGGTGATGAAGAACTGTTTAATAATTCAGTATCTCTTTTCAGCAATGCGAGAACTCCCATAGTGCTATGCAAGATCAAAATAGTTCGATTGTTTTCACTACGCGGCGCTAGTAGCCACATCAATATACATACAGACAAGCCATTCCAATAAGCATAATAATTCCAGTGGTAGTAGTGATGTGCACACGATAAAAACCAGATATCGATACCAATATTCCCCAGAAATTAACATTAACGTTATCTGACATGTACTACAATTATCTAATTAAAATTAAAAACCATTTGCTTGTAATTCCATTTTAAATCTACGTTTTCAATCAAATAGCTACCTTGGTACCCAAGTAGCAATCTATGTCATGTTTTCTTAAGTTATATTGTTTGAGCTAATCTTTTAAATCTCAATATCTTAATCCTCGGACGGCAGTGATCGATGTTATAACAAATAGGACTTTATCTAGGTATATACCTAAACGTAAATCCATTTCGGACTGATAATATGCCTTATCACAGAGTGTAGGCGTCACAATCTAGTGCATCGTCAAGTCCATTTATATAGGTTATGTAATACCCTTTATTCATCGCGAAATATAACGTGCCTTTTTAAACTTGTTCCAAAAATAGCTAAGTATTTTTTTTTATCGTTTGATGAGCGTTGTTTCATTGTTCAAATAAAACAGTTGTAGTACGGAATTAATACATGTCACAAAAAAACATTATACTTATTAAATTTACTAAGCTATGGTAATATTTAATAAAATATGGTAGTAATAAAGAAAGAATCTAAACGTAATCCAATCACTATCTCGTCACGAAATCATAGAAAAATCTATGAACGAAATCTATAATTTAAAAACGTGAAACCAGTAACTATCATTCCTAGCGTGTACTGATTTTGTTGATAAACAATATCACGGATATTTATTTCTCGTTATAAAATTAAAGTACTCCACAAACTGGTGCTTTTCTTGTATGTTAATTGGGTACCGAAATTTGGTATTTCTCGGAACCTAATTACATGTGCACCAATGAAGGTACGGTAATCATACTGTTCATTCGATAACCAAAAATACAACCGATTATTGTTGGTCGAGCAGCACCTGTCATCGGTATTATATTGAGTGGTGATTATGTAGTCGTAAAAATACGTGTTTCTGTCATTGAAATAAAAGATGATTCATTGACAAACGACATTGGGAAAGCAAACCAATTCATTATTCAGCTTTATTTGGCTATCGTGAAATATTTCGAAGAGGTCAGACTCCGAACGATTATAATTCACAAGCTGCTCAATTTTGTCCATCGACTTTTCGTAAATATAAAGTTTTATGAATGATAAAATATTCACTTCGGAGCGTAAAATTGTCCGTTCGTTACGTTTATAAACAAGCAGATACCCAAATTAATGCAACGGATATTTTACAACCGCATAACAATTAAAATTCTGATACCTTTTATAATGAAAACCAAATAATTGACTTTTCAAATTTCGTACCATTAAATATCGCTGTATTGGTACCCGTGGTGTAATAAATGGTGATACTAACAAATCCAATTCTCAGAAAGGACGGGTCTTTGCCTTTTATTTTTTTTTCTTTGTATCCTTCGCTTTTGGTCACGAATATCTGTTCGAAAGATAAATAGTGGAAGCAACATTTATGATGACGTCACGGTGTAAATATTTTAGACGGACGCCGTATATTATAAAGGCGGGTAATAGAATTGCTGATCCGCATTCAACACCTTTCAGTTAATCCTAATTGCTTGAACTACTGAGTCCGTGTTCCATTCGGCATCACCAGGCATTTCGAAGAAAACGATCGTAATAAGACTAGATTGTATTTTTTTATGACCGACAAACCTCTTTGGTAATATATTTTTTATTGGAGGTTAAACCACAAAAGCGGGTGGCTATACCGTCGGCTACGTGGCCAAAACTGTGATTAGTAATATCTGAATCCAAAGGAATTCGAAACAGGTTTAAAGAGTAATACATTGTAGGTATTATCACATCGTTTGTTTGTTCACACGCAATTAGAACCCCTCCCGTATCATTAGCACCGGCGCATGAATCGGTGCTGAGCAAACTGTTCACCTCTCTCTCACACTTATGAGTTCGATATCGCTATCTCACCTGCTCGATATGATTGAGGATCTCGATTGTCTGGTTGCCGTTTGATTCCGGATTTCTATCAAACGATTGGTGTTGAAAGTTTACAGTCTATTTGTCCACTGGGGCTTGGCACGAATGTTCTGTTTGGGTATAGACGAATTTACCTACAAATGACTGTAATAAAACGGTAATAAAGTGAATGAAATTGACTCCTATTTAACTTGTAACAACTGCCATTGGTTTTGGAATAGTAATCATGTTTAATTTTCTGTATCGACAAAATTTTCCTTTTAAACTTTGGGCTGCTGTTTAGGACATGTAGACGCCTGGGTCAACTTTGTTTCTGTTTTGGTTAAGGTTAGGAGCTTGCTTTTGTGGAGGATCTTTACTTTCTTAGCTAAATAGCTAACATTATCAAAATCTTTATGTACAACGTTTATGTAACTAGAAAACAAAACAAATATTAGAATATCTAAGTCTTGATAATCCCAACGTTAATATGCTGGTGTTAAAGTACTTTAGATAAGACATCGCAATACCAATACCAGTTTGATCTCTGTCCCATCACTATTTTGAGTTATATTTTTTAGCTACACTGCATTATTTACTGGCAGCATTTGCTGAATTTGGACCAAGTTGATTTTAATGTAGTAAAATGTTTTCGTTTTCTTGAGAATTTAATAATTATCGCGGGACATTTTTTAAACAGCGACCATGGCTCAAAGTAACCTAACATACTTGTGCTATGGAATCTAAAGAAAGACCCTAATCCTTTGAAAATATGTAATTATATCATTATTATTAAACAAACGTAGAACTTGACCTGACAAAAACATTACCCTCCTTTCTTCGACAGTTCAGGTAAAAAGTCGTCAAGCAGCCAATGCAAACTTGCAACCGATACCTCTCAGTTGCAAATTTGCATTGGCTTAAGGGGCTAGTCCGCAAAAAATGCACTTAGGATTTTGGAAATATTCAAGAACTCACTTTATCAAATGACACTAAAATGGAACCTTAAATTCTGAATAGATTAAACTACAATAACACCGTGCGCTTTTTACAAAATAATTATTTACATTAGAAAAAACACCTCTCAAAGATAAAATCATCGAAATAGCAGAAATAATCAAATTGACAAAGGTAAATTTCGATGGTTTTCAGAGGTTTTTTCGCAAGTAAATAATTATTTTGTAAAAAGCGCAAGGTGATGTAGTCTTATCTATTAAGAATATAAGGTCCCATTTTAATGTCATTTAATGAAATAAGTTCTTGAATATTTCCAAAATCCTAAATGTCTTTTTGTGCATTTTGCGGACGCGCCCCTTAAATATATTAGTTAGGTAGACTCGCCATATCACCTAAAATTATCTAAATGCATTTCATTATTGTAACAAGGTAATCCCATCTATACCAATTATCTAATTATTGTAGTCAATCTCACTAAAATCATCATTCCTAATTTCCTACTAAGCTCTTTGATATCCTCAGACAGAACTGGATATCCTTGTACTGTGAACGGTAATGATGGTCTGAGATACTGTAGGACATACCGTCTACAGATACTGATTTCGAATAGGTATGGGATGGGTTCGAGAGATCTTGAATTGCAATCGAGATATTGTAGGCTTCGTTCGAGCTGTGATTTAGTATCGATATGACATCACTACGTAGTATACTATTAGTTATTCTGTGACATCGCTATCATAGGATCTTTAGGTGTCAACAATCTATTAAGAATTACACGACAATTTTTTGAACATGTGCAAGAAAGAGAGAGTTAGAGAAAAAAGGAGCAAGGGGAGAATGTATATTTTAAGCTGAAATTATGCAATTCAACGTTCTCATTTCTTTGATAAATCCCTAAAAATAACTAAACCGCTTAATATCATTACAAGAATTCAGCAGCATTTAAAATGTAAAACTGTGCATAACGTTTTGTTCTTGCAACACAATTTGGGTAAATTTGCTAGATTAAGTATTCAAAAGAATTTTCATTCAAATTATATCATATTCAGCAAGTAAAAGCAAAATTTTTAAAAAGCTACAATATGTTGACTCAAGTTTTCAGTATATAAAATCCCCAGATATTTCTATGGGACAACTTTACCACATTAGAATACGTCCGGTCAAAATTCAATAAAGAGCAAAAGACGATAATTTACAGTTATTATCCTCGGTGACCCCGCAAAACACCCACCCGAGAGCGCCCGTTTCTCGCTGTCAGAAAAAACAACTCAAAAGAACCAGAATCTTGTATGGCGAGAAAAAACTTCGTTCAAAACCCCAATGAAAAATCTGCCTTATTACAATTCGGTTAGAATGCATATTGGAAAGGAGATCATTTGAATAGTTTCCAACGTAAATTCCGAAAAAGGAACTTTATTACAGAAGCGAGAAAGCACAAAGTGAATTATGAGTATTGCTGGCCGGACCAATTTTATAAAATGTGACTTTGAAACGTTAAAAATTAGGTTTATAATACTTTGGGCGTTGGCGTCATTTTTTAAAAAAGGAACAATCTCGTTTGGCGGGCGTACCTGCGCTCGCGCAGACGAGGCCTGTATTTATGGCGCCTGGCTCGTGCACCTCCAGGGAATCGAACCACGTGGTGCGTAGCTTCGATATTAAAAACCTTGTTAGGATAACTGTTAGTTTCCCCATCATTACGGCTGGTCGAATTTACGTTGAATAATAAAAAAATATTATCTGTAATCTTGGGTTTTACTCTTACATGTATTTTTATGAGGTCCAACCGCAACAAAGGGTGATTTTGGTTCATTCAGTTAATGCTAGTTAAGGATGGGCCAGTTACTGTTGCAGTAATGTACGACATGGCAGCGAAGTCTTGGTACAAAAGATCTTATCATGATTTTGGTCAGTACTTCCGGTATTTTTTTTTGTGTTGCTGAGAAGTATAGGTATAATATAAGTAGTAAAGTTATAGCTTAGCTTAAGCTATTTTTTTAGCTTATATTAAGCTGAAGCTATCTCAATACTATGAAGTAGATTTTTTTTTCATTTGGCCAAACTTCTGTTTAAAGTGTCTATTTATGAATGTATACTAATAATATTGTGACTAGCTCGTCGATATTTTGAGCTGAAACTCAAAAACCTATATTAGGTTACCTAGGAGTCATATCAACGTGTTACTTCAAAGCAAATCGCCCTCTCTAAAAAAGTTGGATGATGTTCACGTCATGCACTGCCCTGCAGAAGAACTTTGATGCTGCTGATTTAAATTGATCTAGATCAAAAGTAAATCTCAAACCATTCTCAACAAAAGACACTAAAATACACACAGACACACACACATGTGACTCAGAGATATAATATATGGCCGAACAGACCATTTTTTGCGTCATCCTAGAAAAAAAAAGAACAGGACAGGAAACTTAAGCAATTTGCTAAATGATTTATGGGCTTAAGCCACCATGGAGACTTAAGTAAATTGCCTCGCTAATTGGCTGTTAATACGCCTTTAATGACCCACAGAACCTGGGTTTGGAGACCAGAACGTTGGCCTTAAGATTATCAATTTGGGTGTGTGGAATTATGCAAAATTATATTCATAAGGTTTAATGGCTTCTTTAGTCATCATGAGACTCAGTTGCTCCTTTTAAAGTGATAGGAGTGTATGGTAGCAAATACTGGCAGGGAAACCCTGAAGTTTACTGTGGGGCTTAGACAGTAACCCTTTACAATTGAAAAGGATATATTTCTCAAATATTGGTCTTGTTTTCTTATTCTCTATCCTTTTCAGTTGCAAAGGGTTACAGTTTACCCATATCTTTGCTGCAAACCTTTTTTTCTTTTACATTGACGTTGGTTTGTTTTCCATGTCATGTCTAGTGAGGCAAAGAAGAACAGGAGTGCGACATGGATATGGCATAGATACAGTAATTGTAGATTAGTGCTACGGTTCAGAGAGCATTGGTTTACAGGCATACCCGTGTTTTTTCAAATGTGGAAATTATGATGGATGCTATGACAGACTTCTACCGACTAAAACACATTGTGTCTTTCCCTCTGCCTATGGTAATAAGCCCTTGAAAGAAACTACTGAGGCAATTCTCAATTTTACTACGGTTTAGCGAGCATTGGTTTTAAGGCAGGCATAAATATCCCGATAAATTCAATACTAAATTGTTAGACATAGGACCTATCGAGTCAACAAAAACAAGCTTCATATCTAAATTCAAAAACAAGTTTTAGGTACTTATAGTCACTTGAAACAGGAACTAATTCCGATCATACATCATAAAACTCTGGTCGAAGCTATAAATAAGAGTACATTACACGATGTTGATGCTGTGAGAGAATATTTAGTATATTATAAACTTCACAACGATTTGTTTACACGACCGGCTATAAACGAACGTACTATTAAATAGAAATTAAAGGTGCTATATGAAAGTACTCGGTGGTGACGTTTTTAAACAATATACTACTTTTTCAAAATCAGTAATCACGTTGTTAAAATTATTGCCATTTTTTTTGACTTTTGTTTTGTTATTAAACACATTATTTGACCAAAATTTGTCATTCATCACATAACCAATGGAATTAGGCGTTACATGACGGAAATCCACCTTAGAATGATAATAAAGGAGGGGAGGGGAGGAAGAGGAGCTCTCCTTCCACTCCCCTTCTCTATTATCATTCCAAAATTTGTCTTTTACTGTTACCTATTGTGGAGTCAAAGCTCTACATTGAAATATTTCATATATTTAAGTTTGTAGAATATCAAACTTCAAGACTCTGTGACGTTAATGACTTCAATTCCTACTGAAAACATGGTTTGAAACATTCTAAACACAACATTGTCAATTAAAAAAAAGGCCATTATCTTTGACCAATTAATAAGTCAAATTAATAAGTCCACTTTAGCCTTATCTTTTACTATTACCAATTATGTGGTCAACATTGCCTACTCTAAGACAAATTTATCTTTTACTGCCATTTAAAAGCCTTTCCATACACCTCACCATTTCTTAATACGAACAATAGCAGTTAAACAGTCGTGCGCATCTCAACAGGAGATTACCCCTGATTTGTCCACAATAGCAAAATATTCCACCACAATGATACCGGATGGGTATTCTTTGTTTACCTTTTATTTGTATAAAATAAAGCACAAAAAATGAGACGGAACGAGAGATAAGGCCGCGGAGATTCAGATCTCAACTTGGTTTGTCTAAAGGTGGATGGATCATTATTTTGTGAGAGAATTGTATGCTTTTAAGCATAATTCTTGAGAGAAGCGATCGACAGGTGCCCAGTTGGCCAAAGCGGCTTGATATTTCTGCTACTGATGATACTGCCCTATCGGTTAGCAATTTTCTGCATCTTCGGATTAGTGACAATAGATTAGCGTGTACTATGTCGCATTAAATGCATATTTCACACATACTATTACGGTTTGGAATACTTATTTCTTTTTTAAAGGAGCACCATGTACTTGTTTTGAATTTGTCATTTGATCAAGTACCTATTATGTTTGGCTCAAATGAAAAACTTTGAAAAACAAACGAAGCATGCCATTTTTGGGCATCTGGGGATATGGCACCTGAGGTATTCCACATAAAGGCATCCATCAATATTTTCCACCTAATGGAACTTGCGAAAGAACAATGGTAGGTGCCGTATCTGAAACCTCAGATGCTCTAAAAACGGCTGAAATTATTTTTATAGGTACCTATAACAATAAAAAATATTTATGTATCAAAATGTCATGTAAATTGAATAGAAAGGTATGTGGAAGATCATCGTAACATTGAAATACTGGTTTTATAAAATTCAGCACAGCACCGCGTTGTCACCACAAAAAAAAAACCTCATCAAAAAAAGCACCAGAAAGATTGTATCAGTTTCACACAACTAAACCGCAGTACCCAAACATTATGCTTGAATCGGACAGGATGGGCAGCCATCGAGATAAGACCCAGATTGTCGCCATACAAATATTGTACTATCTTAATCCCTTAAGACTTGGCACCATCAGATTGGGGCATCAGAAAAAAAGTGATAATATGAAGTTTACTTTTGAGTTTTGTGAATTTATTAATCTGAGTTCTTACCTGATTGGAAGAGGTAGTTTTCCATGAAATCGCGTTGCTAAAATAATATTTGACTGGCTGAAGAACTTAAAACAGGATTCACGGTTCTTAAGAGTTGAGGATTCTGGAGGAAATCATGTAGAGAAGGCTACAAGTCGTTTAAAGCGGAAATGAAAAATAAAAGAAGCAAACAGGGCAGTTTCATACGCTCCCATGAGTCTGCTGAAAATATACCTGTCCTTTCATACACCTAATGTGGCGTAAACGAAGTCGCGAGGCTCAGCTAGTAATGAATATGTTGTGAATTGTTGGTTGCTTATAATATCGCTTTGGTGTTATTTTACTGCAAAGATATTGTAACTGTGTTGAATAAATAAATACCTTGCAAAAAGACTTAGTTGACTATTTGAGAGCTTGGCAAGAAATACCATTATTGCTAATGGACAAGTAACTAGAAAAAATACATAGTATGTATTTGAAATCTTAAGTACTCTGTTGCAGTAGCTTTCATTCTTCTACTTCCGATATACGCAAAAAATAGACGCTTCTCTCCGTAGTACCTGCGTCTTTTAAACGGTCTCACGCTCTAAATCGGCTTAAATTGTTGTGAAAAGCTTTGTCGCGACATCAAGGCGTCACTGGTATTTAGACAAGTCACTGGTTTCGGCAGTTTGTTTGTTTGTCCTATTGCATACTACGTCGGCGGAAATTTCATATCCAATGAGTTTACTAGTAATGTAAGTAAACAGCTATTTTGCAAACCATTCATAGGACTGATGGATTGCTGGATTTGTCTAGATGGGTATCTTGAATATGGGCGATGGGCTAACGAATACTTGAGATGGGAGACACAGTTGGGTTATGTTGGAATGCTATGATAGTGAGAATTTGGTACCTCGACTATAAATACATAGATCAATACCATTTGATCGGCTTCGTTATTATTTTCTGCGTCCGGCCAAGGAATGCATACTTATACAGAGCTTATAACATACCTTGGATGCATACTTATACAGAGCTTATTACATACAGACAGATACTTACACATACAGAGCGCTCCAGAACAAAATATGCAGTCTGTAAGAGCTATGTTGCGCAATAACTTCAAAAAATACAGTTCTTGTCAAATATATCAGAAAACATTTCAAGATGCTGTACTTTGTCACAACATACCATAAAAAATAGCATTCTCAAGCATCGAGCCGAAACTCATTACAGTCCCAAGTGGCAGTTTTAGTAATTTCACTAACAGCACTCTTCAACCACTTGAGGTCCCTCAGACCGTTACAAATATAAAAAGAAATACCCCGCAATGGCAGATTAATTTCCCAGACCTTAAGAGGAATAAAGCTTGAGAAAGGTATAAGGGTCGGTAGAGCTTTCAGTTGAGAGTGTATGCTTACAGTTCAGCTTCGATTTCTTTTCACTTGATCTCATCTTTGCACTGCTTTTATTGATGGAATAGCGGACGTCACGCGGTTTCACCCGCATAGCTCCCGTTTCCGTGGAAATACGGGGATAAAATATAGCCTATGTTCACCGGAAAGAGTGTAGCTTACCAACAGTGAAAGAATTTTTCAAATCGGTCCAGTAGTTCCGGAGCCTATTCGATGCAAACAAACAGAGTAAACTAAAGAAAGAAAGACAGCAATAGTTAGAGAGACAACCTCAGACCCACAGTAATACATACACAAGACTATTTTTGTGTCCGATTTCATTTCGACTTTGTATTCTATTTGTGGGCGTCCCTGAGGCCATTAATTTAGTAGTCTAATAGACCGACCTTAACTCAGTATTCTATAACTCTCGTACCATTTAAAATTACCCACGTATATAATGTAATGTAAGGGGGAGCAATCACCAGGAGTCGTGTGATGAATTTCTTTGCGGGTTGCATCGAAATTACGTCAATAAATCGCCTCTGGCGCCACCTATCGCGATAAACCGGTCATATTTGTATGTGGCTAGAATTTATTATCACAACCTATATTGTAATGTGGACCGCATAAGACCAATATCTTTTGGAGTTTATGAGACGTGTGTATTGTTATTTATACAAGGATTCGGTACATTTATTTGCCTGTAAATCTCTTGAAATCGTAATGGTTCACTGTTTTTGATAATACAATTGTTGATTTGTATTAAGCTATCTAGTCCTAGCAGGTTGCTGGTATTTTACAAAAGACCCGTATTTTTGAAGATTTGGAAAATTGTTTGTAGTTTATTTGAAAACTGTTTAGGTATACACCTCATTGATAGTATCTAGTTATTGTACCTGTTACCAATGATGTTATAGTAAAAAAGAGGTAGATATCGCATTAGCGCTCAAAAACTGTTGCGAACAAAGTCACACAATTGTTGTATTTACATTTAGTCGGCTAATAGCTGCGGGCGAAACAAGTCGTGTTGTGGTCTGCTGCTGTGTGCAAAACGACACAGATAGCTATCCCTCTCTGTTTTAAACGTTTTGTATTCTCTATCGCATTCATAGATGAAATCTATTAAGTACCGATAGGTAAGCACGTGAAATTATAACTCAACAAAAACTGCACGCTGTTTTGTATGAAGGTAGCATATCTTTACTTAAATATCATTGCCTGTTACTAAATATTTCTACACCGAAACTACCCATCTTACTTATAATTAACATGTTTTCAGTCCATCCCGCCCTTTGTACAACATTCTGTTAAAAGTTTAGTCTATTCTCATGACCCTGAAATTTTTTTTCATAAGTTTTGATTTTGAGAGTTGATATTGGCTCTTCATAAGTTCCTGTGAAAACCGGGAAAGGGATAGCTTCATCAGGCGAATGACTGCTATTATTATAAGGCCAACATAAAATTATATTCTCAAATCAAATACAGTAGCCCCACCATTATTTTTAAATTCTTTTTTACTTTTTTAAGAGTTTTCAAACATCTTTCCTATTGGATACCTACGTCACACTCATAATAACTATGTATATGCCTTTGAGCAAAATCCGTTGAGCGTTTTGAACTGTTCGTTGATAGATCAATCAGTCATGGACATGGTCTTTAAATATATATACACAGACATGCTATGGCAAATCTGTCCATCAAAACAGCACTTTTTTAACCCCTCTTCTGCAAAAAATTAGCACGATATACACTTCAAATGCGAGTCAATGACATCAGAACTATTTGAATCTTGATAAGCACAATATTTATTATAGCAATTTGGTATAGGAATGATTATGTAGAAATGGCGTGGAAGAAATCTCAAGATCTGCTTCATAAGCTAGGTAAAATGATCCTGATTGGGCTGTCAGAAAAGGTCTCATCAAACTTTCCTATTCCTTAATGGTACCTAGCTATTCTAATTGGCTGAAAATCAGTCTATGGCAAATTTTATGTGATAAAATTTTGGTCTCGAGCAGGACTCGAACCTGCGTCTTCTGGTTTGCCGGACCAGACGCCCTAGCCGTTGGACCACCGAGACACTACTCTCGACCGTCAAATTCTTTTACCTTATTACGTCTTGGGGCGACGGCGACGTGGTGATTGAGTCAGCATACTAATTGCTTTTCAAAACTTATCCTAGTCTGGACCAGGACTGCCATAGCCCATTGCTGGACGTAGGTCTCTCCCAATTTCCACCACACACGGTCCTGCGCCCTCTGACCAACGTGGGCTAAGCCCTGGCAAGAATTTTCTGACAATAGTATTAGGAAATCAGAATAGGCCTCATCTAGTTAGTAACAATTTGATGAAGGCTTTTCGGAGGATAGTAGGATCGCATTTGGTTAGAGACTGAATAGATATGAGAGAAATCCTGTTCAATACTGAGCAACTATTTTCATATCTGTAAGTGACAGATATTTCAGAAAAAGCCCTCCTAACCAACTACCTACCACGTGTTTATTTCGCCCAGTTCATGACCTAACTGGTACCTGCTCCTTAAAATAAGAAATGCTCTCAAACAACCTCTTTGCCTCGCTTAATGCGAAGGTCACGATTGAAGATTAGATATTCAATCAAAACTGGTTAGACTGCCTAGCAAAATATTTCTTTAAACAATTGTCGAGATGAAAATGTATGCAGCTAGAAAAATATTTAGGTGTGTCAAAACATTTTTAAAATCTGCAGTACCTCAGTATTATTTGTATTGCATTCCATAGACGAAAAGTAGAGACCATAAATAAAGTTCTTAAAAAAATTATGGAATGCGTATTCATGTCCTTTTAGGTAGGTGGGTTTTTTAATATTTTTTTATCATTATTACTTTGGCGATATTTCTGGTTGTATTCTATTCTGATGGACGCTGTACACTCATGAGCGTTACTTCGCTTGGGACAGTTTTATGGTAGGTAAATATGCAAAACGTTGGGTATGTTGGCTGGCAGTGTAAGTGCTATTAACTTCCATAGGCTACAGTGAACACTTTCGATAACATGTGGACCGTATGCTTGTATAAGACTTGAATGATTCCAAAAACAATATCTTTCATTGGTGTCAAAATATTTTGGCACACGCACAAGCACATTGACTGTCTATAAACGTAATATTATCGATTTAGACAAGAGGGTGCTCACCGTTTTTAATTTTTTATGCACATAAAAGCCTCCTATTAGTAAGTCTTCTAAAGGTATTAAAGTTATAAAAGAAAAATTAATTAAATAAGGAGCATTTTTATGAATGCGGTCAGAATGAATGGCGCCTTCTCCGAATCAATTATAGAATAGAAGCCATACAAGCGTCCCTTGTCCAATTATAAATGAAGAAAAGTTGGAAATAAAAGGGAAACCTATAAATTCGTACGAAAACACTGCGTTGGACGGACAAAACAAACAAATAAATTTATGTATACGTATATAAAAAGGGCCTGATGTTCGTTAGGGTGCATGACTGGCAATCGGATAACATCACGGAACGAGTTGGGACACGTGAAAAATGGATGTGGCATGTACGAATTAATTCTCCACTGAGTATGGTGTTAGTATAATTAATTTAACGATGCAATTCTGTAACGTTTTAAAATAAAATCTCGGAGCTGAGTTGGTTTTACGAGGTCGAATTTTATGTAGATAAGGCGGTTTCACCCGCGTCTTTCGGGTCCTGTCCCGCTTACCATAGAAACACATTCCCGGGATAAAAAGTAGCCTATATGTTATTCCAGGCTATATTTTATCCCTGTGCTAAATTTCAGCCGAATCCGTTCAGCTATTAGAGCGTGATTGAGTGACAAACATACCATCTTCACAAACTTTTACATTTATATTACCTAGTATGATTAATCAGTTTACAGGAAATTTGTGTGAAATCAGTGTCGAGATTTCAAAGTGTCGCTACAACATAGCAGTAGCCTTCATATCATAAGAACTACCTAAAACTGTTTTTAGCTTTTAGCTGACAAATTATCAAATGTAGATTTTAGATATCTTAGTCAAGCTTATCTGCTGCATTAATGATTAATGCAATTTAAACGAACGATGCATATCTAGATTTTTGATTAGATAGTTTATTAATGAGTTTGTGTTAAGAAATCTATCTATTATACCTACCTACTTGGAAAATCGTAAGTAAATAACAGCTAGCTAGATAAACATTTATGATCGAACGTCGTAGTGACTGGGTGGTTGTCATTTTCAGAATGCAAAATTTTGCATGACAGAAGCTGAAAAGAGGAAATGGAATTTCATGAGTATTCCCTCGATTTTACCCATTGAGAGTCTTACACTCTATCTAGATTTATCAATCGGAATTTTTAGAAGTGATTGGCCGAACTTAGTGCGGGTTGATACTTTTAGAATAAAGAAAAATTTATACACCGTTGCCTCATCCATTTATTTGTTCGTACATCAAGATTCCTCTCGTGTGGATGGAGTGACTATAATAACATAAGTAAATACATTCGAACAGCAAAATGCAAGTCATGGCTACAACCTGTAACTTTGATGTCAGGAACCTGTGCTAGTTTTAGACAGGGCATGTTTTACTGAGGATGGTGGTGATGTAGGTTCAAGGTGGAAGTTCTTTAAGGTATGAGAATGTCAATTGGAAAATGATTCTTGGTCAGAAGTCAGGTCTACCTCGATATATGTCTTCCAAATTTTGGATATGAACTTGACTCGAACGTTAGATCTAATACTAAGCTGAATATCCTTCAAAATCTAAGATCCTATCTTAAAACCAGTTCATAGATCCTATTGGTATCGATAGATCAAAGTTACGAGTAAATACAGAAGTAATTAACAAAGTGCAGTATATTTAGCTAGAACTAGATTCCCACACATTTGAACCTAAACTATGTCAACATAGACCGGAAATATCGTCCAAAAAGCCCCGTCTTATAGCTAGTTACAGGTAGCCCCCTGGACCCTCAAACAGTGGAAATTCCTCCACAATGTAATGTACAGTCAACACATTTGTTTGCTGACGCTACCGGTGTTGGCCACACACATGTTTGCGCCGTCACCGGTCCGTGTGAGCAAATATTCTTTTCCCTGGATTTTTGGGGTACGGTCGGCAAAACATATCTATTTTTTTTCTTCTTCGTGAATGACGATTCTCAAAAGAAGTCATAGTTCGCTAGAAATATTTGAGAGCATTTGATCGTTTCCTTGAATTCGCGGAAAAAGGTTTTAATTTATTTAATTTAGATTCCCGGTTTCGATTTCTGCTGTTAATTTTAAATGTATAACGAAGTCATAACTTCTAGTTGTGGTGATTGTTACATGCTTTACATTTAGATATATAAGCGCGTACATATTAAACTAAAAGTGCAAATTTTAAGATATAACTTTACCTTTACGGACAAAATACTTTTGCAAAATATTTTCTATTCTGCAATATTACAATAAATAAAACATATCTAAGTATAGTGTTATCACAAGTAAGAACATCACATTATCTGTTTGACAAACGTGATTGAGATGAAAGATAAATGCATGTCAAAAATTAAGGTTAATCTTATCGCATTCTAAAAACGACACATGTATATTCAATATAATGAAGTAAATATATACATACATTCTTTATTATATTATTGTTGTTAGATCTATATTTATTAATAAAAAACTAGACTGGAGTTTCTCAGTGAATTAACACTGATTTTATTTGATAAGGTGTGTAGACTGTATAGATAATTTATAGAGTAAGAGTTCAATTTATTAAAATGTACTTGACTTACAAACTATTAGTCGCACAAAAACGAGAACATTCTTTTTTAAAGATTTAGTTCACGTAATTGTAATCATAGTTTTGCAGATGATGATTTTCACAACGGGGTACGTTGTGAAAATAATCATCTGCAAAACTTTCAAATTAAATACAAATATACATAATCTGTGAAAATTTATCTCTAAGTAATTAGCTCTTTAGCTATCACCGTTCATGAGACTCAGCTTCATGACGAACAGACAGACAAACGGACAGCGAAGACCCAGTAATAGTGTCATATTTTTAACCTTCGGGTACGGAACCCTAAAAACTATAGATTTTAAAACATAATTATTAATTATGTAATTTCCTAAACAAATTAAACCAAGTCAAAAATAATATTAAACTTGTCTGCTAACGCTACCTGCGCTTGCACAGCGGGCGGGAGTGCGCCCATAGCTTTTATTTTCCATGTTAGACTAGTTAGTTATACAGACGGTCATGTCTTGTTATTAGTATTAGATTTGAGCCTCCATAACATTTCGGTTAATTTCTTACAATTTTTTTTTGGTATTTTTGGTATCACTTGGTAGAGATTTTTCTTTATTTTAAGCTTGCCAAATTGACGTCCTCAGCCTGATGGTAAGCCGTTGCGCATCTAGCGATTGGGGGCCACTCTCAGTCCGTAAGACTTCTGACAGTGGTCCTCAAGTTGGCGGCATTGTGATGTGCCTCTTCACGCTTTGTTATGTTGGCTAGAAGTGATTGTACGCGTTATGGTTAAAGTTTGCGAAATCCTAAGTTCGATATCTGGCCGTTATAATACTGATATAAAACTAGCTAAGTATAGCAATTCAGTGAAGTGAATGGATGACGACCTAATAAAGGTCGCGGGATGCATCCCGACAGAAGGGTTTAAAAATGATAGTAATTAATAATTATAAGGTACCCAAATCAACCATAATGCAATATACACGGTCATAAAAAGCTTATTCTTGTAAAGAGATTGAAAAGTAGAATTGAAAATAACCGAATCGAGACAAATATTTGTAGCCCTCATTGTGACGAAGAAAAAAGGTACAATTTCTAAAGTTCACTCACTTACTCTAAATTTAATAGGTTATTTTAATACAACAAAACGTACTCACATAAAATGAAATTAAAAATTTGATTAAATTCTAACCACAGTGAATAAGCCCTTACTATGGGTTACAATCTCATTTTTCTTGTAGTCATTTTTAATGACTTGCCATGTATTTTTGTGCCGTTACTGAAAGAAATGTCTTGTGTGGTGAATATGCTTGCTGCTCACTTAAATAAACTAGGCGGGATTTTAAACGTCACTTTTGTAGATAAAATTGTTAATAGCAAAAAAAAATTATAGATAAACTTGTTATTAGCAAAATAAAAATATTCAGAAGTGTTACTTTGTAACCTAACTGAATAAATATGTTTTTATTTTTCATTTATTACTAAAAGACGAAGAAGTCATGCAATGCGAAATGGGACACACATCGTTGGATGAACTCAAAATTTAGAGACCCTTGTAAACGATTCTTGTGTAAACACATCATCATGTGAATTTTGGTTGACTTATTGCCAAGTGGAAGTGGCGTTGCACCTCCTCTAATTTACCTGAACAAAATGCCGTATCAAGTTCCCGGTCGGTCAAACCGTTTAGGAGCTACGCGAGTAATAAATAATCACGCTCGGTAATCGGTATTCAGGAAAAGTAAAGAATGGGGGCCATATAATTAGTGTAAAGAAAAACTACGAGTGAAAACCAATCCTTTTTCAATGTAGGTACAGGTACTTAGGGGTCGTCCATTAATCACGTGAGGCTCGAAAGGGGGGGAGGGGGTCTGACAAAAATCACGAAACATCACCAGGGGGGGTGGGGGGTGTATTGAGATATCACGTGTATTTATTTTGAACAACAACTTTACAACCCATAATTTGCGATCTCTCTTACTTCTGAACAACAAAACCTACGGTATTAAAACTTGTACGGAATAATTCATTAAGCACTTAATTCCTTTCTTCCATCAGAAGTTATTGAAATAGGAATACTTATGCGTTGATCATACAACACAAAAATAATTTTGTCTTTCATCGTCTCTCCCAAAGGAACCGCGCAGATTATAGGCATCAATCCGATCAATGATAATCTCAAATTATGTCAGTATTATTTAAAATGGTACCTACTATAGCTTTGACGTGATACAGAAAGACATACAAAAAACAAACAATTTTAGCTTTAGTATCGGATGTAATGGAAGGTACCTAGAATAAATCATATCATAAAAAAAAAGTCTTGGAAAAGAATTATCAAATATATTCGATGTACAGATTTTCGACTCTCTATAGCTTTATTATAAGTTAATACATAATCCTAGACTAGCCGATGCACGCAGCTCTGTCAACTGATGGGTGAAGGTCGTGGGACCCCATCCACGGATGATGATTTGGGGGGCCCCTCTCCGTGCTCCGGAGCTCTCTGCTTTTTTTTGTCAGCTCCGGGGGAGCCGCTAATCTTGCTCCTCCGAGGAGAGACCCGGAAGCCCGGGGAGCCCCTGGCCGGACCAATGTGAATAATCTTTGGATATCCTTCGGCCCAGCTATAGGATGAGGAGGAACCCCGCGGGGTTTAGTGGATAGGGCGGTCCCTTTCCGGGACCGGGAGCACCACACCATCCGGGATGCCCTAGCAGCTGGAGTGACGGTGTCTAAACGCATTCCCCCCGTAACCAAAAAAATAAACGCAGCTTTGTCCACGTGGATATCGATAGTCGTGAGTCGTGACCAAAAGCATAATGATCGCATGGAAATTCAACCCTGATTATTCTACTTTTGTTCATAACTTCACTTCTATTTAGCAAACTGCGATCAAACAAACGTAAGATTTTAAGCTTGACAAACTGACACCTTCTTAATTAGTTTTTAAATAATGAATATTATATACCGGGAGTAAATGCGACGGGAAATATATTAAAATATTAATTAATATCATATCTCTCTTTATTATGTGATGAAAACGAAGTAGCGCGGGTCAGCTAATATTCGTATAGATAGATAGATTATACAATACAGGGACTTAGGTATATAAAATTAAAAAAAAATCTTTGTAGTTACTAAAAATACACGTGATTCGGCCCAGGGGGGGAGGGGTAATCTGAAACCTCACCAAATATCACCAAGGGGGAGGGGGGGTCTAAAAAATGCCCAAAAAAACCTCACGCGATTAATGGACGACCCCTTACATAAAATATAAGTAAGCACATAGTAAATGTCAATTCACAGCACATTTTACAAATTATTATATTCTAGCTAAATTTTGACTAAAAAATAGAAGCCATTTTACGTTCATCAAATCATCACTGATGGCCTATTTAAAATAACAAAATAGATTTAGATACAGACAGATTAAACTATTTATTCTTTAGTTTTCGATAAAAAAAAAACAAATAAACTTACAAGTTTTGATACCATATCTTTGATACAATTATGTCCTATGTAGTTATCATTTGCTTCCAAGTGGCAAAGAAGGCTCCCTATTCTATGTACAAATGTGTTTTTTTAACGTGAGGGAATATCCTGCATGGATGCTATGCCAGACTCCTACCGACTAAAATAAAAACCTCACGTTTCCTGCCTAACAGCCTACGGTTGGGAGGCCCGGGTAAGCGCTCGGAAGGATACCCCAGGACAGGACTCCCAACAGACCTACGGCTACGGCTTAATTTGGTGCAGGGATAGTCTGAAATAAGACATGGGCTGTTTTTTATCCTGGGATTACGTTATACAATTTCACTTAAGATACAGAACGCCTCTACATCAAATGATAGGCCACGGGCCACGAATGACCACGATACTCCTTGCTACTTAACTTCCAATTTTTGTATCAATTTTTTTGTTATTATGTTCTAGAAAACGATATAGGTACCTTAATAAATAGTTATTTTTTAAGAGTAAACACGTTGGCTGTTCAGGCAAAATTCAAACCTCGCTTTCGGGCGTAAGGTATAATATAACATAACAATCGACTCTGTTTACACGTTAGCATGACCTTGGATATTTGATATTTTTGGATTCTGGATACCATCGCAATAGGCACATACTGTGGACATTTACATATATTATGTCCCAATCAAGACTGAGATATTATATTTAATACAATCTTCAGCGAAACGAAAACTCCTAAGGATAAGAAATTTGAGAGGACCACTGCAGCTCTGCTGTAATTAACTGGGCAGCATCGTAAAGGCCTTGCAAGGATAACCCCAGGTTATCCCTGCAAGAGCGTACCCGGGAATTCCCGTCGTGGACAGAAGGAAGGGCATCGTGTGGTTTCAATCGGTAGTCATCCGGCGCAGCATCCATGAGGATTTTCACACAACAAAAAAAGACCAAATATAGTAAAAGTTGTCATGTTTACTGTGACAGAAAAGTCATAAAAAATCTCATAACTCACGCAACTAGTTTCGATTCTCAAAATTAAATCGAGTTTCAATAGTAGGCCCAATCCGTGGGTGGTCTGCCGCGAATCTACTTCGAAGCGATAACTAACCAACAGAATAAATGTGACACAATAGGGGCTAAGTAATGAAAAAAAAAAACACCTAAATTGGACGTAAAATATGAGGGTTTATCGACATAATACCTATATGTTATGTTGAAGATCGTAAAGAAGTTTATAGATTCGTAAAGTTAGGAGACAGTTTTCTTAGAATTTGTGACAGGCGAACTTGAAGCCTATTGTTCAAAAGGTCTATTGAAAAAGCTATCAAATGTGGAATAAGACTTCAAACGGGAATAGACAATACTTATAGATAGATACAATACAACTCATGCAAGGACCAACTAATAGAGTTGAAGAAGTTGGGCAAGCGCCTGTAACAGCCATGAATGCTTGCAACATCAGAGTACTATGAGAAGTATCGACGTCTTTGGTAGTTGTAAAGTCGTCGTCGTGTGGAAAGAAAAACGCATCATACCCGTTTCTATTTATTGAAGAACAGGAGGATAAAGATAACCGGATATTGGAAAAAGGGAACCTTCATCTCTATCACTACACACATAAGAGATTTTTTTTCATACTGGTTTTTTTAAGTTCACGTGTGTGTAAGGTCTAACCTGAAGCTATGAGAAATAAAGAAAAGTGTGCATTAAAAACGATTTTTAAAAATTCAACATACCAAGTCAGGAATCCGATCCGATGATTTTGAAAAAAAATCACACAATTATTATTATTATTGCATCATTCAAGTGAAAATAATTACACGATTTAAACTTAAATAATGAAGTCATAACCGAGGCAAAAAAATATCAATATACAAATCATCCCTAATAATTTTACCCTCACGGAGTACCTACACACCCCGACTATTAGTGGAGTATTATCCGCAACTGGCAACACTAATCGCTCATTAGCGGGTTCCGGCCACGCTTCGAATGGGGTCCATTCAAACCCCATGTCACATTTTTTCCCATCCTTTAGTTACTATACTTTAACTACTCGACCGTTTCCGCTAAATATAAGTTGGTTCATTGACAATTGGAATAATTGAGTAGCATTAAAACATTAATTCTTTTTTTTTTAATTAACATTCTCACAATGGTTTTCTTGTTTTATTGTGTCAAACAATTCCCAGTCAAATTCAAACAATTAAAAAAAAGGTTGAGTTGAGACAAAACACTGAACGTAATGACATAAAATTCATCAGAAACAATTAAAAATCGAACTTGCGTTCCATTTTCGAATTCCACATAACGATTGGCTGAACAGTGATTCTCGGGGTTGTAAAGGGTTATGTTATATGGAACGAGCTTTTTTACAACTAAACCGATGGTACGTCAGAACTGGTTTCGAATCGTTTTACGTCCGTTTCATTTTTATTATGCTTAGTTCGGGTTTTATTTCATATTACTTATTATATTACGACACGTTTTTATTTTTTTAATTTTATTTGAAAAGCATTCTTACGTTCTTATCCTGGAGTTGGCTTGAAAAAGGACATTATGGTACTTACTTCGGTAACGACCGAACTTAACACAGTTGGAACAAAAAAAAGTAAGAAGTTGCAGGTTTTTAAATTACACTTATGTAGTTCGTTCCGGAATAAGGTTCTAGAAACAATAAGTCATAAAAGAATTTTCACAGGGCAAGAGGTCGTAATGAGTTCCCCAATACACAGCCTCTCGACCTAATGGACCTGACCGAGGTCGAGTAGAAAAAAATATTAAAAACCTATGGCAGTCCGCTGTAAAATTAAAAAGACAAATTATTGGACGTCTTCGTGGAAGCTCGCCTTTGTTATCTCACAAGTGTTTTTCAAGAGTTTTGTTTATCTTCTACCCCACTCACTCTCATAAAAACCACATCGATTCATCTCAGTCCATCTTGTTAGTGGGAAGGGCGTTTTAACAGGGCGTAACAGACGCTTCCATCGTTACGTAATTCTGACACTTTCCGCTTTCATAACAAGGTCCTTTATTGTATAAATATAATTCGGTGTACAGTTTATCGAAACGAATCCTTTAAGGGCGTAACTGTTACTCCACGTATAGCGTGATATCGATTTATGGTGCACGGAATAAGCGCTCATTTGGCATAATTGGCGCCTATTCGATACCTTGTTCGTTTCGATACGGTTAACGTTTTTATGTGAGCTGTATGTCCAACGTCTAAACGAGTGTGGATCAAGTTGCGTTGTGGGTAAGGTGTCTTTCGACTTAAAATCTTAAGCTGAATTTTAGGAGCAGCATTAGCATAATGATCATGGTTCGTGTTTGATGGAGCAGGTGTTGTGTATATCGGTTTATTCTCAGTTTTTACTATAAAAATCTCATTTAAAAAACCAATCGCATCTCGTAGTTTTATGGAACGACTCAACGGTCTTTCGATAACATTTAATAATTACTGTTAAATGTATCATGCGTAATGTTTTCTGGCATTTTAATACAATTATAGAGATCATTGGTTTTGTTTTGAACTCGTTTGAGTTACTCGTTATAACCTCTGTTACTCTTATCAATTCTAATATAGATAATGCTAGATTAACTAAAGTAACTTCCCTACTTTTTATAAATGTCCATATCGTTTACAGATGGGTATCCACACCTACGAATGTGAAAGTTCACGATGCTGAGAACATTGATAAATGGCTACACATCAATCTTCGTTCTCGAAACTCAAGCCAGCTAACTGAACAACGTGCCAGAGTGCCAGGATGCCAACGACCATTTCTTTACGAAGACCAAACCATCTCACTACAGGTTTAATAAATAAATATCAAATTTATTGAAATTTAAATGGAAAGGCACCGAGGAGACAGTTAAGTGTTCACAAATCATTAAACACAATATAATAGAAAGTACGATCCCTGCTGAGATTTTTGATAGATGATGGCATTAATATATTTTCATAGTTAAAAGTCATTAATTCCTGCCAAATTCCTGCAAATTGATATAAATAGTAAAAAAAGATCGAATCTTTGAATTTGTAAATGAAACTAAGACGATAAACAGAGTATCGACATATTCTACTGATATTTATAAACTTAAAAGCATGAATCTAATAAAGAATTTGTAAGAATGGATGAATGATGAGTAACCAAGTCTTTCACACAAATATAGCTGAAAAGGTTTGGAACAAAACAGAGAACACAGTATTTCATAGAATCTAGTGCCACAGTTGAGGATTATAGGCATCAAGTAAGTAGTCATAAACATAACTGGACAGTCAGCATAAAGGTTAATACCGGATTGGAAGTTGATGGCAACGCGTTACAATTCCATGAAGTACAAGCACTTGAAACCTTACTCAAATTAACTGCAAGACAACTATCTGAGAAGCATTTGCATAATAAATTTATGCAATTTCAATTTATGCACAGCAGAATGGGCCGGCTGGTAATGGTTAGTGATTGTCAATGGCTATTAAATGCTAAGTGCGTCAGTCGGTGTATTCGTCAGTGTTGTAAAAATTTATTTGATAACATTCGATGTGTTGATAAAGTTAAGTGTTTTACTTTCTGGTCACCATAGAGGGTGCGTGCGATTGTTTTTACAATCGTGGTCACGCATTATTATCGAAGCTAATGCCTGTCGTGGGCATTCGAAGATCATGTTTTAGAATGTAGGAATTGCTGTCAACAGAATACTAGACGATGAGACTTTTATTGTTTACATTTTACATTGTATTTACTAGGGCTTATAATCGAATGTTCGTATAATAACTTGGGTTTGAATTTTGGAATATTAAAGCTAGGATATTCTGTAATCGATTTTTGTTTGGACAAAACTTACTATAAAAAGCTATAGAACGACTTTACTTTTTATTTCTTTATATTATTAGGTTCAATATAGTAAATAAGTAAATTAAGTTTCTTAAGTTGTTAAAAATAAAACGATAAATCATTAAAAAGGAACTTCAAATAAAATTTCAAGTCAAACCTTCTTTTTCATTAAAATGTCAAGTTAAAAATATCCTAAAGATAAAATATAACATTACTGTGAAAATTCTTGTTTCGTATCTCGAACATAAATAAAATAAAATTCGGATAAAATAGTGAATGAGATCAATAGGTGAAGTTTTTAAAAAGCCCTTGTTTTCAAAGAAGGAATCGTTTGATACACCGAAGCTGTCTCGATATTTAATTAGCTCATTAAAGTTTGACGAGTATTTTTTTTTTCTAGAGTAGATATTTGTATGACAATAAATAACTTACTATTATTTTATTTGGTCGTTTTGTTAGGGTTGTCGAAATCGTGTGAAAGGAAATATGAAGGGTTAGTACCTAACCTAAATGGAATTTTAGTAACCGTAGTTCAGAGACTATTTTTAAAATATCTTTCAGACTTACTTTTATACATTAGTTACATTTCTCATTATGCCATGCTATCCGTAGTCTTAGTTTGATAATTACCTGTAACAGAAAGAAACAACTCATTAAAATATTTTTTTTTTTAACAATTTGAGTTTCCACAAACAGTTTTTGGAATTTGGCACACAATCACGTCGTTTCCTTAATAAGAAAGACACACTTTCAGTTTATATTTAGTTAGTGATATCCTGGCACCCAAAGGCGCGGGATAGCACCCGAGCCCCCCATTGGTGAGTCCGCAGTGGTAGCCGTAGGTCTGTTGGGAATCCTGGGGTATCCTTCCGAGGGCTTACCCGAGGCTCCCAACCGTAGGCTGTTATGTAGGATACGTGTGGTTTTTACTTTTAGTCGGTAGGAGTCCGGCATAATATCCATGTAGAATTTTGCTCGCGTTAAAAAATGATATCCTGGTACGTCTTTCTGAGGGCTTACTCGGGTCTCCCGGCATAGGCAGAGCGGTAGGACATCGTATGGTTTTAGTCAGTTGGAGTCCGGTAGGTATAGCAACCAATGATTCTTCCCACACTTTTGAAAACCCTGGTATCGTTTAGACAAATTTTACTTACCTATATGCATTTCCGAAACTGTTCATATTTATTTCTACTTCAAATACTTGCATTTTTTTAACGTAAGAGAAAATCCCCATGGATGCTATGTCGGACTCCTACCGACTAAAAAACCTCACGTAATGCCCAACAGCCAGGACACCCAACAGAATACTTGCATTTTAAAAAACTTTAGATTTATTTTTACTTTAATAGACCAAAAAGAAATACAGTCACCCTTTCAAATAATTAAACCTCAAACAATAGAACATTGAATATTCTTAAAAAAACAGTCCTAAAACAAACTAAAAGAATCTCTCCCTACCAAGACGTAATACTAATAACAGAAATAAACGATCCAGCATACGTTGACCTTTGCAGCCAGTTCAAGAATCTCCTGGATCGTCTGCTATCGTTCGTGTAGGGGGGGAAGGGGGGTTTAAGTAAACTGGTCGTGTGATCCCGCGGAATGATATTGTAGAAACAAACAAAAGGAGAGATAACATTTGTTCGGCCATGAGCCGTGAGTCAACGCGACGGGTTCACGGAGGAAATGATTTCTTAAGTACTGTGTACTACGCATGCGCGATAAGTTGAGACACGATAGGGAAGAGTTTGCTGTATAGAACACCTCAACTTACCGCGGATGTGTAGTAAAGAGCACAGTGTTGTATTCAGCTTAATTGTCAGAACATATCTTCACTAGAACCGAGCGAATTATTCATTAATATGAATCAAATAACACAGGAATCTTTATAAGGAGGGATTTATAACAGCACTGGCTGTTGCCCGCGGCTTCGACCGCGTAGAAGTTGTTATCGCGTAAAATTAACCCTCCTTTTGAGCAGTTGGCTAAAAAGTAGCCTATATCCCAGGGCCTCGCACTATCCCTATACCAAATTTCATTTCAATCGCTCCAGCAGTTTAGACCTGAAAGCGTAACAGGCAGACAGACAGAGTTACTTTCGCATTTATAATATTAGTAGGGATTAGCTCCGATATGGTCAAGTCTGACTCTGTAGGTAACTCTACATACTACATAATATATAAAATTTCCTCCTGTGGTCACAGTCACAGTTAACAGTATGTCAATAACAAACTCGACGGGTGCGAAAAAAGCTGTAAAGTTTTCTACCCGCATAAAAATTTTTATTCTATCCTAATATTATTTAATACGCAAACAGTTACAAAATAATTTCGTAATTCGAACAAATAAAAAAGAACAAAATGATAACGATAAAAATGCCGCTGCGAGTGCCGGCACCAGAACCGTGTCGACTCCAAGATTAGTCCGGGAGCTAATATTTGAGGAATTTCTTCAAAGCTTTGCCTCACTAAGCTTTACGCCTGTAAAAATTTAGATAAAAATGTTATTTTATCACCTTATACGACCTACTTAGTTATATTATAAACCTACTACTACTACTAACACGGCAAAAGCAGCATTTAGTAAAGTTTAGTACTAGAATTAATTCTCTTAGTAATAAAATTAAATCTCATTATAGTTTCACGCGAAATATTTTTGACTCTGCGGAAAAAAGTTGGTATAAAAAAATAAGTAGGTAATCAAATTCAAAGTCATAAAATAATATACAGACCGCAAAACATTACAGTGTCGTTTTGCATATGAAATAGAAACCAAACTGATTCTGAATTCAAATATGTAGTTATGTAGCATAATGTCAATCCGCTTATTACATACAGCCTTCATTCAGAATCGATTCACAATTGATAATATAATCAATGTATTGAATATCGAATCGATACACATTTCTACACTACATCCTTGAATACTAAAATAGAGGGTATGTACCTTCCTTCCGCCCATCAGAGTCAAATCAAGATTTGATTAATATCGCATTTAGATACCGCGATGATTGACGAATGGGCTTTTGGCCAAAAAAAATGTATTACAAACATTCAATAAGAATTTAATGGGATATATACTAAATTTATGCGTTCTTTATCCATGTATAAATTATTTGTAGTATTTTACTACTTGTAAGAACCGTAAAATAGATAGATGAAAAAGAAATTTGGAAATACAGCTCATTGCTTTAAGCGTCAGAGTTTTCAACTGTCAGAATTTTAAGTAGGTACATTCTGCAACATGCCAACATAAAAACGAAATAATATTTTAACTAGCTGACCCGCGCAACTTCGTTTGCGTGATAAATGAAGAACCGCTCGACTGATTTTGAGCAAACTTCACATAAACCATCTACTAAATGGTCCGAATAAAACCTTAAAATTTGGTTTGGATAGGTGAGCCCGTTCTTGAGTTATAAAATTACAACGAAAAGTGGCATTGATTTTTATATATATAGATAACAATCATACTCTACTTATATTGTATCTACATCGGCCAATGCAAGGATTTGAATGAGAATAAAACCTTTCGATTTGCAAGTTCCAACACATTTTTTTAACGTGAGGGAAAATCCTTCATGGATGCTATGCCGGACTCCTACCGACTAAAAATCCTCACGTAACGCCCCAAAGCCTACGGTTGAGAGCCCCGGATAAGCACACGTAAGGATGTCCAAGGACTCCCAACCCAACAGACCTACGGCTACTATTGCGGCCTCGCCTAGGGGGCTGTCCATTATTCACGTGAGGCTCGAAAGGGGGGGGAGGGGGTCTGACAAAAATCACGAAACATCACCATGGGGGTGGGGGGTGTAGTGAGATATCACGTGTATTTATTTAGAACAGCAAATTTACAACCCTGAATTTGAGATCACTGTAATTTCTGAACAACAAAACCCCATATTACTGATTTGTATGGAATAATATTCATAAAGCACTTAATTCCTTTCTTACATCAGAAATTAATTGAAACCGGAATATCTATGCGTTGATCATACAACACAAAAATCATTTTGTTTTTCATCATGTCTCCCAAAGGAACCGCGCAGAATATCGGCATTAATCCGATCAATAATAATATTAATAATCCATTGTTTTGGCGTGATACAGAAAGACGTAAAAAAACTATTTTAGCTTCAGAATCGGATGTAATGGAAGTTACATAGATAGAATGTCTAGTAAAAAAAATATCTTGAAAAATAATTACCAAAATATCCGACGTACAGATTTTCGACTCTACAGCTTTACTATAAGTTATATATATTAGACGAGCCGATGCACGCAGCTATGACCCCGTCCACCGATGATCATTTGTTCCGGAGATGCCTTCAGAGCCCACCCGCTCACTGCTCTCTACTCTCTCTGCTTCCAGAGAAGCGCTCGAGAGCGGTGCAATGCGGGCGAGAACCCCGGAAGTGTTGGGAGCCCCCGGCCGGGCCGGGCCGACATGAATAATTTTTGGATATCCATGCCGGCTGTAGGATGAGGAGGGACACCGCGGGGTTAGTGGGTAGTTAGAGCCCCACACACCGTCCCGGCTGCCCCCGCAGCTAGGATGATGGTGCCCAACCGATTTCCCCCCGTAACAAAAAAAAACGCAGCTCAGTCCATGTGGATATCGATAGTCGTGACCAAAAGCATTATGATTGCATGGAAATTCAACCTTGATTACTGTAGTTGTGTTCATAACATCGCTTCTATTTAGCCAACTGCGATCAAACCAACGTAAGATTTTAAGCTTGACAAACTGGCACCTTCTTTATTAGCTCCAAAATAATGACTATTATATAGAAACACGACGGGAGTAAATGCAACGGGAAATATATTAAAATATTAATACCATATCTATCTCTATTATGTGTCGCAAAGGAACTTGCGCGGATTAGCTAGTATAATCTGTATAGAAGTATGGATAGATTATAACAATAGAGACTTAAATGTATAAAATAAAAAAAAAAATTGTAGTTACTAAAAATACACGTGATTCGGCCCAGGGGGGGAGGGGTAATCTGAAACCTCACCAAATATCACCAAGGGGGAGGGGGGTTCAAAAAATGCCGAAAAACCTCACGCGATTAATGGACGATCCCTAGGGGGTGGTTTGGGTGCTATCCCGCGTCTTTGGGGGGTTTTCGGGCGTGATCCCGCTTCTTAGGGGGGCCTGCGTGAATCCCTCACGTCACGCTGCCGTTATGGGAGTTTCAACACATTTAATAAGATATGACAGAAGATGCTGTCTTTTTTTTTTTTTTTATACCACTAGAGTGGCAGACAAGCGTACGGCCCCACCAGATGTACCGGTGGTCACCACAGCCTATGGACGTTTGCAACACCAGAGGCGCCACAATCGCGCTGCCGACCCTTTAAAAACCTTCTAAGTCCCCTTTTGAAGAACCCCATACTGTAGGCGTTTGGGAAAACCGAAGCAGGGAGATCATTCCACAACCTAAGCGTACGCGGAAGAAAGCCTCTATTAGATCTCACCGTGCTCGAGCGTTCAGGACGCAACGTGTGAGGATGAACACCCTGTCTATGGCGAGCGGTGCGATGATAGAATGTAGCCGTAGGCATCATATCAAACAATTCTTCAGAGCACAAACCGTTGTACAGGCGGTAGAACACACACAGAGAAGCAAAGTCTAGTAGTCAAAGTCGCTAAGAGGATCCACACCACCTGCAAGTATGGGATCGTTGACAACTCTCATAGCTCGCCTTTGCACCGAGTCAAATGGACGAAGCTGGTATTCGGGTGCCCCCGCCCAGAGGTGACAGCAGTATTCCATATGCGGACGCACTTGCGACTTATAGAGAAGCAGTGCTTGCGCCGCAGTAAAGTACCGCCGCGCCCTTCTGAGCACTCCGAGCTTCCTGGACGCCAGCCTGACCTTGCCCTCCAAGTGACTGCGGAACTGCACATCACTGGAGATGTCTGTTTTTACAATGACTTTAAAAGCTAAAGTCTTTCCCGTTTTGTAAACATAAAATAACAACATTATCTGTCGGGTATTATTGTATTTGTAATTAGTCTAAGAACCTTGTATTATACAGCCAAACATACTAAGTATGGGAACGGTCAATTGAAAAAATAAACCGGCCAAGTGCGAGTTGGACTCGCCCATGAAGGGTTTCGTAGCAGCAAGTAACATAATATAAAAGTTCTTATAGTTCGTTGTAACTTTGATTGATGTTTTAACACGTTCGCAGTGGTAGTGATTTTTCTAACCGAAAATTGCGGTTTATGACGTATTAAAAAAAAACTACTAGCTCTATCTCGTTCGAACCAATTTTCGTTGGTAGTTTTTATGGCAATGTACATCATATTTTTTTTTAGATTTATCATTCTCTTAGTTTAGAAGTTATAAATAATATTAATATTAAATTAATATCGGTTCACAGAATACATCTAGTTACCAAGTTTCAATGGCATAGGCCTTATAGTTTCGGAGAAAAATGGCTGTGACACACGGACGGACAGACAGACAGACAGACAGACAGACAGACAGACAGACAGACATGACGAATCTATAAGGGTTCCGTTTTTGCCATTTGGCTACGAAACCCTAAAAAAGCCACATTTTAAAAATTTTACAATTGTTACCATAATCATGCTTTATCTTAATTTAATTTAAAATATTCTAAGCCTACATGAATAAACATGAACGCCGTCTATTGTCTATGGATGCTCAAGTTTTAAATTAACTGTCAAATAAATTTCAGATAGCAGAAAACATAGCAATTAAAAGAATTTAGTTTTCATTGTAAAGTAAACTCCGCGGTAATTGGGGAAGCATTTAAAAATCCCTACAGAGCGGCGTTCGTCAACGACTGGTGCGCAGACGCATGGCTACGGTAATTAAACATCCGAAAATAACTATAGTACGCATAATTGAGTAGCTCAGGCGATTTATGTGAGCGTAAAATGGGGATGGCGAACCTATGGCAAGAACCTCATAGAAATGAAAAGTTTTAAAAAGTTGGTCACAGACGGTTTTTATGTAAATATTTTGGGACATTCTCAGCTAACGCCATTTAGTCCAAATTAAGCTCATTCCTCCGACCTTAGCATGACCGTCTCGTACACTTACCAATACGTCACCCATCCAGTCTATGGATAGATTGGAAAGAGTGTGGCTAAAAAGTGATCTGTCTATATCCTAGACGTGAACGAAATGTTGCTATTATAGCAATGATATTTATGAAATTATCTACTTTAAGTATTGGAAGTTGCATTACACACATTACATGCATTACACACAGACAAATTCAATTTCATCAGTCTTTGTCTATCAAGTAGTGATCGGCGCAAGTGAAATTAAGGCAGAAGGTGAATTCGAATCAGTAACTATCGATTGTATATTGTAAACATCGACAAGCAACACAGCACTAGTAGTAAAAGGTTGGTATCCCCATTGTAAACTAATACCAGTTAACGTATGGAACTGAAAGATAATGCATAGGCAATTAACATTTTCTTGGAATCAAGAATCAGTAAATCAAAAATACGAATTGGACCATTTCACCCATTTCAATGTGCATGAACGATTACTTCAGAAACTGTGGGTAACATGATATTGAGGTAAGACTCATTTAATACCATAATTTGGAACGTTTTTTTACCAAATTGCAAGCAAGAATGTATAGAAGGATCTAAATATGATAGCCAGATTGCTGGATATTTTGTTTATGGATGGATTGCAATCAATCAATCAATGGCAGTCCACTGCTGGACGTGGGCCTCTCCTAAATTACGCCATGGAAGCAAATGATGGAATGGAATCAACATTTTAATCATTTTTTTTATGATAGTCATCAAAATCCCTCCTTGATATCGATTTTTTAAATGTTTATAGAGTTATGTTACATTTCAAAAATCTAATGGTGACTTGTCATCATAGGGAACCAGGGCCACAAGCGAAGTCGCTCTATTTCCTCTAACTAAGAGGACCAGCAGGGGGTAATTGTATATTGTTCTCTTCCAACAATATTTTTTTTATATTGGTCTCGCCACGACGACGTTGGCCACCTGAAGGAAATCCATGGCGATTTCAAGCGATTGTGGACTCTCACAGTCCATACGACTTCCGACAGTGGTCCACAAGTTCCCGGCCCTGTGATATGCCTCTTCACGGTCCGCTTGAAGAAATCAGGGTTGTGACAACTTTGCGCTCATTCAATACGTGACTTTCACCACATACAATGTTATGTCATTTGGCGTGACATCGTGATTTTGGATTTATAGTTCAGACGCTATGGATGCTAATGAGCTTTATCTATGGATCTTATTTTAATGGCGTCTTGTTTGTGCAGCTTACCCAATACATACTTTTACTATTGGAAGCCATTAAGATACAAATTTGACACTATGACACTTGAACTTAATAACCTTTGACCTGTCAAACTAGTTGATATTCGAAAATTAAAACTGTATCAAGAATGTGTGAAAGTGGGATTCGATATTTGAATAATTTAATATCAATACTAAATAACAGACTAAAATTTATCAGATAGTCTCAACAAAATGAGTTTAACAGCGCTGCCTACACAAAAGGTATTGTTTTTTTTTTCTTTTTAGGGCTCCGTACCCAAAGAGTATCAAGACCCAATAGGGTCTTCATATTAAGTTCTCATAAGCCATAACAAGATCGTATCTAGAACCAGCTTACAAACAAATAGCTAGGCAAAGGAGTCTAGAAACGGAACTAATATTTTGCAGGCTGGCTACATTGTCAAAAAGCTGCCCATACCGTCACATATGTCTGTCAGTCAATGACGTTATACAAGTAAATGGTAACATCATTACAACAGATGCCGAAGTCGCTAACGAATTTGAACATTTTTTCTCTCGAATACCAGTAGATTTGACCAGAGGCCTAAGTTCTTCTACCCCAATAGCAGAATCCTTGTTAAAAGCAAATGTTCCTTGCTGTAATGAAATATTCAAATTCAGTAAAATTAGTATACACACTATCATAAAAACTTTTAAATCTTTAAATATTAAGAAAACGGCTGACCTCTGGGGAATTTCTGTACATTTAGTTAATTCGTTAATTGAAATGGTTGCCCCTGAATTATCAATAATATTTAATAATTGTGTTGATAGTGGTGTGTTTCCTGACTTAATGAAGTTTAGTAAAATAACTCCTCTGTTTAAATCGGGTAGCACCTCGGATCCGTCCAATTTTCGTCCTATTTCTGTACTACCCACGTTTAGTAAAATCTTTGAAAAGGTAATGCTTAATCAAATGCAAAATCATTTTAATACAAATAAACTATTCCATACTAAACAATTCGGTTTCACGCGCGGTCGGTCTACCACGGATGCTGGAATTAAATTATTAGAGTGTATATATGAGGCCTGGGAGGAGTCGTATGATGCTTATGGTGTATTCTGCGACTTATCTAAGGCCTTTGATTGCGTCCAGCATCAGACTTTAATTCAAAAACTTGATCATTATGGGATCCAGGGGACGGCCTTGGATTTAATTAGTTCTTACCTAAGAGATAGAGTACAGAGAGTAGTTATAAATGATAAACAGTCACATGGGTCTGCTGTAACAATGGGGGTGCCTCAAGGTTCAATTCTGGGACCTTTTCTATTTTTAGTGTACATAAATGATCTCCCTCACCTTATAAGAGACGATCACGAGGTAGTTTTGTTTGCTGATGACACATCTTTAATATTTAAAGTTGAACGTGGACAACGCAATCTTGACGAAGTAAACAATGCCCTCTCTAGGGTAGTCCACTGGTTTAACGCAAATAATTTATTGTTAAATGAAACTAAAACCAAATGCATTAGATTCACCTTGCCAAATGTTAGGCTCGTTAACACCAGTATTAGGATTAGGGATGATCAAGTAGAATTGGTCGATGAAACTGTCTTTCTGGGCATAAAGTTAGACTCCAACTTGCAGTGGGGGCCTCATATCGAGAAAGTCTCGGGCAGACTGAGCTCTGCAGCCTATGCCGTTAAAAAGATCCGACAACTGACAGACATTAGAACAGCGCGTCTTGTCTACTTTAGCTATTTCCACAGTGTCATGACCTATGGCATACTATTATGGGGTAACGCTGCCGACATCGAATGTATCTTTGTGTTGCAGAAAAGGGCTGTCCGGGCTATCTATGGTATGGGGTTTCGGGAGTCATTAAGAGAAAAGTTTAAGGACATCAACATCCTTACTGTGTATTCACAGTACATAATTATATGAAAACTTATTATATACTCATAAAAATAATAGTAAATTTATTAAAAATAGTGATATCCATAACCTAAACTTAAGAAATAAGAATAAATTGGCTGTACCTAGATTTAGGCTTAATAAAATAAGCAATTCTTTTGCGGGCAATTGTATTCGAATGTACAATACATTGCCGACAGCCGTAACAGGTTTGTCAGTTAATAAATTTAAAAAACTAATAAAACTTAAATTGTGCCAGAAAGCTTATTATAGCATTAAAGACTTTCTAGAAGACAAGGCTGCCTGGCAGTGACACGAATTGCTCCTTTCAACATTTAAAAAAAAAATGTATTAGGTACTAAGATGAATTAATAGGGACCGGACTGAGTTTCTTGGGGTGTTCTTCTCAGTCTGTAGCATTTCCGAACCCCCGGTAGAGTCACAAAAATTTTGACAACCCTAAATATTTTTTAAAAAATTTCAAAGGGAATAAATTTTATTTTATTTTATTTTATTTATTTTTTATACAATTTGATTGGTGGGTTTTATTGACGGTTGTTGACAACTGGATACTGATTGGTGGTTCTTTCTAACGGGTTGCCATATGAACAGCACAGTGGCTCCTCCATTATTTTCACGACTTTTTTGCCAAGCTGTACTTTATACATATTTCCAACACATCCAAACTAGTAAACAAATATTTGACCCTCAGACCTCAACATGACTGGACAGAGTATGGCTAAAAAGTGATCTGTCTACATTCTAGACATGAACGAAATGTTGTTTATATAGCCATGATATTTTTAAAATATCCACTGTAAGTATTAGAAGATGCATTACAACTAGGTTAGGTGAAGAAAACGGCAAAAGATGAAACAAAAGCCATTTCAACAGTCTTTGTCTATCAAGTAGTGATCGGCGCAAGTGAAATTAAGGCAGAAGGTGAATCCGAATAAGTAACTATCGATTGTAATTGTAAATATTAACAAGCACGACAGCACTAGTACTAAAAGGTTGGTATCCCCATCGTAAACCAATACCAGTTAACGCATGGAACTGAAAGATAATGCATAGGCAATTAACATTTTCCTGGAATGAAGAATTTGTGAAGCAAAAACACGAATTGCACCATTTCACCCATTTAAATGTGCATGAACGATTACTTCGGAAACTGTGGGTAACATGATATTGAGGAAAGACTCATTTAATACCATAATTTGGAACGTTTTTTTTACCAAATTGCAAGCAAGAATGTATAGAAGGATTTAAATATGACAACCAGATTGCTGGATATTTTGTTTATGGATGGAATGCAATCAATCAATCAATGGCAGTCCACTGCTGCACGTGGGTCTCTCCCAAATTACGCCTTGGATGCAAATGATGGAACGGAATCAACATTTTAATAATTTTTTGTCTAATCTGATTAATAAATCAGACGCCGATATCTGTTTGCATGTCCTATGTTGCCTCAAGAACCGTGATAGCTAGACAGCAGAAAAATCACAGACGACGTATTTCTGTTGTCACTATAACAACAATTATTAACACAGAAAAAAAATTAACAGGGGTTTGCAAAAACAAATATGATTTTTAGCATTTTACTGTAAGGAATCCTCTGTGAGTGATTCCGTCTCGTACTTGGACAGTTTTTACTGTAAGCGGAGCGCGTTTGAAAACCAAACATGGTTTAATATGACTAAGAAAGGTTTGCCGAGTAAGGAAGGTAGTTTAATTATTACAAATTATACCTTATCTATGTTTAAATCCTGAGTGACAACAAGAAAAAACAAATAATCAGTTTAATTTCTACGGAACTCCGTGAACAATTTTCTTTTCTCAGTAATTATGGTACATATATTTTCCTAGTCTAGGAGCTATTCGTAACGCATCATTGACTATGTATCTACTTTCTTTATTTTCAATCGAATAAACGTAGCGATGCAAATTACGAATTGAAACGAATAGTAATTTCATGTGATACCACGCATCGTAAAAGTTTATATCGATTGTAAAAAACTACAAATAAAACTCGATTAATCGTCTCATAGTTTATTTGTACTGTACGTAGTTTTTCAGGAATTAAATTCGAGAACTTCATTATCTGTTGGTAAATCGATTTAATGTCTTAATCGAGACCAGTGTTAAATAGAGGAGAATTGTTGTTTTTTCGCCGGTTTATTGTCTGTGCGTGTTCTAAATTACCTACATTTAAAAAGAAAAAAACCTTACAGAAGAAACTACAAATTGTTTTTTTTTTAACTAAATATAATATGTAGTTATTTGATTCATCTATCGTTTCGAGTTCATTCATTTGGAAATTTTATTCACAGGGATTAGGAATTCTTTTGTGTTGTGACTTGTGTTGTCTTAATAGTGCACATACCTCATTGGTGCCTAGATACGTAGATACCTAGTGTTTCTATAAACAAATTGCCTTAGCTGAGCTAGCTAACTTATTCATTTCGCTCGTATTTTTCAACTTTAAGGGATGCCTGCCCAAATGTGAACGTCAAAAACTCAAAATGAAGTTGAGTCTATGAAAATTGTTTTAGTCTTGTTAACAGTGAATGATTTCTAACTATGCTAAAATTTGAAGGAACGAGTTTCAAACTATCTGCGGGTTAGGCTAGGCTACCGCCGAGCGCCTCGACTCGAACTCGATAAATTCAGTATTTTCAAAACAATTCACATGGGCCAGTGGTTATTTTTAAAGAACAATGTCGGATGTTCATTAGACAATATAAAACAACTTTTAGAGAACAATAAAACCGTCTTTACGCCTTACTAAAACAATGTACCGAATTTTATGACTAACGTTGAACAAAGAACAGTTAAAAATAACTAAATAATGATTATAGACAACAGTTAACTGTGAAAACACTAACACTAGTTTAGGGTTAGAGGGCTAGGGTTGACTATCACACACTTTCCAAACGGTTATTTTTTGACAGTTGCGATATTCACGTGACAGCAGCAACTGGGGGTACGTTAGGACAGCACAAGCGTAAGCGCTTACAAGTTTTGAAGAAAACAAGCAGTTATTTTATTACATTTTTAAATAAATAAACAATTAATAAATATAGCACACACACAATAATTATGTAGTAGATATAGGAAAGTATTCAATAGTTATTGTACTTTTAAGAGAAGCTATCGATGGCAACCCTGCGAAAAACGAAGAACGTTTAATCGTTATTATTTTTGTATTAACGATGGCACATAAAGTAGGATCAAAGGAGATCTGCCTTTGTTTGTGGCCATTGTAGCCAGATCGGCTAAGCCTAAGGTCGTTAGGAGTCGATGGAATTGAACTCCCACGCATTTTATTCGAACACATGCATCATTGTTTCAGAATTTACATACTCTTTTACACAGTCTGTGGCAATGGATCTGATAAATTTATTTTCGAGATTTTTTTTTGAGTGATACATAAGAACAAGGGGTATCAAAGTTATAGGGATGAACATCAACAATTGCATGTGACGTCTATTTTTAGTAGAATAGCAACATTATTTATTTAGTACTTTTTTGTACACCAAGTAAAAAGGCAGTTGAAATTTGTAAATACACATTACACATAGCTATAAAATTAATTTCATGCTCATTTCATGTTAAAAAAAACTAAAGTCATGTAAAAAAACTAACAAAAAACCGTAAAAGCTGGTAATGACAAATAAAGGTATTCTTGTTACCTTCAGAACAATGGGCGGCTTTTCGCTTTAATAATTTTTTCAATGACTATTAATTAAATCTTTCAGCTAAATATCCATTATCTTTTGTATAATTTGAATGATTCAAATAGGTATTCTTATTTTAAACTAACAGCTAGACCTTAATATTAATCTGCTGATTAAATATGGATACAGTTGTTATCAAAACTGATAAAAATATTCTACAATATTATCATCAAGGTGGCCTACGAAGAAATACCTCAAATATAATTTAGCTTGTTTTGAGTAAAATGTTAAGAACACCGGATATATTCAGCCCCCAACCAGATGGAGAGATGACAGATAGAGAGAGAGGAAAGAGCGCAAGGAGTGTCTGGATGAGGAAAGCGCAGGATCGTGTATTGTGGCGTAATTTGGGAGATGCCCAGGTCCAGCAGTGGACTGCTACAGGCTTTTTTTTTAACGTGAGGGGAAATCCATCATCGATGCTATGCCGGACTCCTACCGACTTAAAAACCTCACGTAACGCCCAACAGCCTATGGTTGGAGTCCAGGGTAAGCCCTCGGAAGGGCGTCCCAGGACTGAACTGCTATAGGCTGATTTGATTGATTGAATATCCCTAGTCCCTACTAATTATTTTAAATGCGAAAGTAACTCTGTCTGTCTGTTTTCACGGCTAAGCCGCTGAACCAGTTTTGATGAAATTTGGTATAGAGATAGTTTAAGTCCAAGGGAAGGATATTATACTACTTTTTAACTGACTGCACAAAAGGGTAATGATTTTACGCGATAACGACTTCTACGCGGACGAAGCCGCGAGGAGCAGTTAGTTCTAAAAAAAATGTTAAATAATATATCCCTTGTAGTTTTAACTAGAAATCTATTGAACAATAAAGGACTTCTAATAAATTCTAGTACGACAAATTTCCCTCAAGATTGATTTCATAAAGTAATGTTCGTTATTGACCATCTGCTATCAATGTATTAACATCGAACCCATTATCCCCAATAATCCAAGCATGGCTGACAACCCATGTTCCTGATAACGAGACAGCTCGACATGCCAAACATTTAACAACGCCACAGATAAGCATATACCCACACAACTCGTCGACGTAAAACGCAGTACAACAATCGAGGCTACTGTAACATTTTATTCTGTGGTCTTTGTTCGAGGCAGCTGATACGTTATCATAAATATTGGGCAGTACATTATTGATTCTTTGATAACTATGGTTACTTTCTAAGCGCAGATTTTTATTTGACTGTTATAGGATTTTTTCAGTTTATTGCGTCAATAAATAAACATCCTGAGAACGATGAACTCGGAAAACAAACAAACACTTTTTAAGTTATTTAGCTACTACACTACTATTACTATTTTGAACTATCATATTTGCGTAAGTGGGGTGGGGAAGCGTTTTAATCGGTACACTCTTCGGGTTAAAGTATCTTAGGTCAACGACTTACCCGTAGGCTGTTAGGCAGGATACGTGTGGATTTAGGTCGTTAGGAGTCCGGCATAGCATCCATGTAGGATTTTGTTCATAAAGAAGATAAAGGTCATCGACTTGAGGTATCGTGTCATAGCCTTTTTTGGGCTGACTATCTACTTATCTATCTAACTATAAATTATACATTTGTGAAAATGACGTACCTACATACATTATAATTTGAAAATACTAGCTTAAATCAATTATTTATAGAATTTTAAAACCAAAACATGTTTTGATGTTCGTTCAAGGTTGATGCAAAATCCTTGGAATTAATTTTAATATTTCTATTACTTTTTTATTACATTTTCCTTAGCTTAATGCTGCGGAGTGTTTCATCAAAACCAGTAGAGCAGAAACAGAGATAGAGTATAAACTTTGATTTACTAAACACGGTGTACGTATGTTAAAGAGATATGAGTAAAGTGGTCATAATATTTATAGTTAAAATATTTCTGTAGGATGGCTAAATTTCTCCCTGGGGCGTCTGTTTTTACATTATTCAAAGTCATGAAACTCTACAAAATATCCCATTGACACAAACGGGAGGCAAAACGATTTTCTTACACTACCTACTTCATTTTCTAAGTGTGTGGGACCCCACAGGGGCGTCATTACCATATTGAATGGTTCGCAGGCGGAAACACGGCTAGTCGTAAACGTCAACTAATGGCTGGACACAAATGCACCAAAACCCGCTTGGCTAATGCATTCGAGAAGGTGGTGGACCGTGGATGTCGAGGAACCTATGCGAATAACATATTTTTGACGTGATTTAACTGGACTCACTATACTAGGATCTTTATGAATGAGAAATCTTCAGGGAAAGTATTTTACTCATGAAAAAGTTACAGTCTTAACAGAAGTTTCATAGATATGTAGACTTCTACTATCGTTTATTTATATAGCAGTATATATATTTTATTTTTACGGGGTTAAAGGTTATGTTGTATACTGTGGGCAGGGACTGGATTAGGGCTTGAACTCCGGAATTCCGGAATTGACATAATTCCGGAATTCCGATAAAATCTAATATCGTTCTCAATTCCGGAATTAGCGAGATCAATACCGGTATTTCGATATTGAAAAAATAAACATATTTTCGCATCTTTAATTTCATTACAAACAAAAATGTAGATTATAAGCTTCTTATGCAATTTAAATACCTTTAATTACTACAAAGTTGATAATTTAGGATTTCCCTATTAACAAATTAATTCGATATGTACTTAGGTATTAATCATTTTATTTGATGATATTTCTAAAACCTACTAAGAGAGTAAATTCATAAAATTAATGGTATTTGATAGAAAACATATGTACTATTTAAATAATAATAATATTATTGATGAAGTTTTTGAATTTTTGTTAGTCCGAACTTAGACTTAGCTCTGACTTATGCTACGAGTTAAATTTAACTTTGATAGAAACGGCGCTGTAGGAATTTGACAGAGGTCTCACTCAGCATAATTCTAGTAGTTCTGACGGGACTCATGGGGCCCGTACCTTATTATTAGGGGCAAACTTTGCCCCAAGGCGCTCCACTGACCCAGAGTGAGGAGGGTCCTGGGTTCCCTGTTCTCATCAAGGCGGAGGAACATATTCCTTCGCACATGGCTCCGTCTCAGGCGCTCGACGCTGATTACAGCGAGAACGACGTGCCCGAAGTCACTGAAGGTGAGTTAGGGGCGACTGTACTGCGGCTTAGATTCCGCAGGGACCGTGCCCCTGGACCCTACAGATTTCTAGTCCGAGCGTGGGTCCTGGCCCTTGAGGATTTCAGGCCTTGAGTGATGGGGCTCTTTAGGCCAGATTCCGAAGGTCTGGAAGACAGGGAAACTGGTTCTGATCCGAAAGGCAAGGGGTCGGCAGTCTGCCCATCCGGGGATCGGCCGATCGTGTTGCTCCGTTGAGCAACTCCGGCTGATCCCCGATCGGTCGATCCCCAACAATGATACGCTCAAGGAGCTTGCATACCACGTTAGGTATGCAAGCTCCTTGAGCGTATCATTGCACAGCGCACAGTCTTTCTTTTTATACGCATTAGAAGACTGACGGAGGAAGTAACATAGCAGGGTGATGTGGTGTTGAAAGCGATGGCGATGTCAGGAGACACCGGCATCGCCTTCAACACCTTGCCGTGGAGCTGCGTTAGGGAGGCGCTTATTTATCATGGAGTGCCTCCTTACTTCCGTCGAATTGTCGGGGCCTATCTTTCCGAGAGGGCCTAACTTACCCAAGCTGGCTAGGGCCCAGCCGGGTTAGCGAGATACGTCGTGCGGTGTTCCGCATAGATCAGTCTTAAAGACCGCTTCTGTGGAACATCGGTTACGATTGGGTGCTGCGTGGAACGTTGCTCAGAGGCGGCATGTCTCGAGGATCTGGCAGCGATGCAACTTGCGTCCTTGTTTAAATTAATTAATTATATTTCTAATTTATTATTTTCTGGTGCAAGGAGGCGCTGGAGCGGGGTCATAGGCCTACGTCTCCAGAAATCTAGGTTCGGCAGTTCCAGCTCCACAAGGAAATTGTGGAGACCTAGACTTTAGCAACAAATCGAATCGCCACATCACATCACATAAGGGGGGAATCGCCGAATCGCCACAATCAAGGCGGTCAGACCGGTCATGGGCGAGTGACTAGAAAGGAGCCACGGTGCGGGTGCTCTGTCCTACCCGTTGTCACAGATGCTTACTGGTCACGGGAGCTTTAGTACGTATCTGTGACGAATACACCGGGAAACCACACCTGAGTGCCAGCACTGCGAGGAACGCAGTGAGGACACAGTACTTCACACATTAGTGGAGTGCACAGCGTGGGCTTAACAGCGCCTGGTCCTCGTGGTAGGTCTGGACGTGGACATTCTCTCGCTGGAGACCATTGCGCTAGCTATGATCTCCAGTGGGAGTAAGTGGGACGCCACTGCGTCTTTCTGTGATCAGTTAATGCGGCGAAAATGATCAAGAGAGAAAGCTCCCACCCGAATTCCGCATGTCTTTGCCCAAGACTATCGGCCTCCATAATCGGGGGCCTGAGGTCGGTGGGAGGGCTAATCGCCGTCCTTACAAAAGCAAGCCCAAGATGTAAGTGTAACGTGAAAGTTTCACGCACGCCACACACCCTGAGATGCGGGATAACACCTGAACAAGCCCGAAATACGCGGAATAGCACCCGAACTTCCTAGGTGAGGCCGCAGTGATAGTCAAGGTCTGTGGGGAATCCTGGGGTCATCCTTCTGAGGGCTTACCCGGGCCAACCGTAGGCAATAGTTAGGAAACGTGTGGTTTTTAGTTGGTTACGTTAAAATAAGTAATTTTACTGGGAATCAAAGTAGTTTATCACAAATTCCGTAGGACTGCCAGCTCCCGTGTCTTTTTTTACATATCACTATTTTGTACAAAACGAAACTTGATTGAGTTCCGGAATTCCGGAATTCCGGAATTGAAATACTGAATATCGAAACCCAATTCCGGAACTGAAAAAGCGTCCGATATTCAAGCCCTAGACTGGATGCGGAACAAAACCGTGTGATGAGGCGTAAACAGGAGAGGCTTACGTCCAGCAGAGGACTGCCACAGGCTGATTTGATTGATTGATTGATATGTTGCATTTTGCAGTTGTATCGTAACCTTTTGTAATCTTAAATCCATTAAAAAGATCCATCATGGATCTTTGTGGACGTATCATGTCCACGTTCATACCTTACACTAATTTTTATGAAACTTGGATCTCTTAGGACATGCGAATGGAAAAAGATCCATTATAGGTTGTGGTATACGAAGAATTTCAAAAGTTAAAAAGTATAAACTAATTAAAAATATGGTTGTTTATCCTGTGATACTCGCCATAGTTTTAAAAGCTTTTTAGCCGCTGTTACTCTTGGTGGAGTGATCAAGCAGACCTACCCTACACCGTTTCATACCTTTTTTTATCAAGCACATTATTTTGATATAAGTACTTTATTAAGACACCACTTTAAGAATATCTTGAGCATGGATTAACATAAAAATTTTACATAGTCATGAGAAGCAATGCATAAAGTTTTATTTCCTAATGTCAGTTCTTGATATTGAACGGATCTCTAAAAGTCTAGACTAATAGACACAACAATACCTAAATCTCTCAAGGAAAAGTCCTTAAACAAAGGCGTGATTTCCATATCCTGGCACCTTGATCAGCAATTATGCAGGCCAATGCAACCACCCACGTGTTCCAACACCTATCATCAGAATGCTATAGGAAGTATGTACTTGCTCCCACGCAGGAAACAATATGGATTGCGAAATTAATAACTTATAAGGGCTAGTTATAAGAGGTTTATAATTTATTTTTTGAGGAAACACTGTATGTATATGTAGGTATGTCCATAAGTTTCCAACTTGCCTAACGATTACCATGCTACTGAAAACTGGGACCAAACTTAAAGTGAGTTGCTAAGCACGGAAACTGCCACAAATGATTAACAATCTCAGGATTGACCTTAGCGTAAGATACTTAACCCAGTGATAGTTTATAGAACACAAAACAAGCGTCGCCAGAAGCGCTTCGTTATATAGAATCTAGACGATATAATAGTTTTTAAATGTAAATTGATAAGGTTTTGAATATTCAACACCCATCAGTGTTTAAGCCATGTTCTGTTAGACAATATGTGTGTTCATTAAGATAGTGTTGAGTTCCTACATACTAAATAAAATCGGTTACATAAAAAATAGAAATAGACAATGGAGGACTAGACTTCTTGGGATAATAAAGCCTATTTTGAGTCCGAGGCATTCATTGATTGTCTGAAATCAACAGGATTAGGCTCTCCTAAGATCTTGGAGGAACGTATTTATAACTAAATGTAACGCATTATCACATTGACTCAGTATTGGACTTTATAGGTAGATAAATCAATAACTGGTATCATCCTCCTGATTTCTGACTCCTTACTGTCCTTCTCAATTCCTTCTTTAAACTTGCACCCGAGAACTTCACGCGTCTACATAGTACTCATTTACAACGCATTACCACATTGACTAAGTATGGACATGTCTCCACACTTCAACAACATCACGACGAAATCAATCATAAACGCTTTATTTGTTTTAATCGCTATAGGTCGGAAGCCGGTAGTTATTAACAAAAAATACTACCTACTTTCTGTCCTTTTTAATTCTTTACTTTACACTTGCGCAAGCGTTTTGACATGTAGTCAAAAATAGAGAACTTCGTAGAATTCCATAGTACTCAAATACAACGCATTACCACATTGACTTAGTATGGACATGCCTTTATAACAAAGATAGTTATATAATTGAATTGCAGATGAGCTAAACCAATCACAATATTACGACGAATTCAATCATAAATGCTTTATTTGTCTTATCACTATAGATCGACCGGTAGTTAATTCAATAACTGGTCTTGGAGGCTTTTATTCATGATCATGGTTATTCATTGATGTGTTATGGAGTTAAAAGTCACAGCTCGTAAATTGTAGAGAGGTATAAATGTGTGATTCAATTTCATTGTAGAAAATAAAATGGCGGTTGATGTTTGTGATAGAACTTCATAGTCACACGTTTTATCCCCAATAGAGTTGACAGAGGCATACGTCCCACGGGTTCTTCAAATTGGGAAACTTATTTCTATACTTACAGGTGTTGTCTCGGGCGCTTTCTACTCTGCAGAAACCTTTAAATACCAGAAGGCTTTTGCAGTGTCAGCAGTGCAAACATTCAGATGCTACGATTGGATCTGTATGTTTACCTGTAATCTTAGTGTTAAAAAGAATCTGTGATGAGCACAAATTTAGCACTTACCATATTACGTAATTGTAACCTTGAATCTATGGATATACTCTTAGAAAGAAATAAAGATAGCCCTTTTACCATGGAAATCCCTGACCTTAAAATTTACATTAGAATTACTTATCATAAAGATTAAAATCTATGTAAATGTCCCATCAGACTTAAAGAAGCGTATTAACAAACTCTAATAAACACTCAAGGTTGAATTAATATAAGGATTTGTAGTTCGTACTAAGCAGCAAGGGGGTCATTAAGACTGTAGAGTGGTTTTATAGTGTTATAAATTCTAATTTAGCGACACATGTGGTGTATGACAATACGCATACGCTGATTCTATTAGCGATAATGGAGATGTTATAACCGTGTCTGCTAAAATTGAAAGCCATTATGAGTCTCTAAGGGAGATAGAAGACTTTCAAATGTTTATGGAAAGTTTCACAAATATCTTTTTTTTTATTTTATGATAGCAGGGTACTATGGTTGGATGACACCGTTCTATAAGATATCTCACAGTCGCAGCCTAACTTCTTTTTCAAAAGCTCTAAGCTTTGTAGGATTTACCCCTCTGTCAATAACATAGTATATGACTAAATGTACCGATATTATTGCTCACATACCCACAACACGATACTAACAATAATTCTTTGAACTTTGACAGTATTTGATGTAAATCCTTTAACTATACCGCAAAAAGTTGCTAAATAATAACGATAGACAGCCTAAAGGCGACTTCTCATGTCGCTCTATGTCTGAGTACAAGCACGAATGTAACGCTTGAAATAATGCTTAAATGAAGTTAAATGTTCGACCAACTTATACATGATCACACACTTACTCAAAACTCAACCATGATACCGTTAATTGCCGTAAACATAATTGTTTAGGAAGCAAGTTGTGTATTTCCACGGTCAAGGCACCATTTTAGTTCTAGGTAAAATATAGGCAAGCCCACACGGTTAGTTACACCACAATTCAAATTCGATTCAGATATAAAACAAACTGGAACGAAAAACTAACATGTCGAAGTGTGGAAACCTAGTACCGTAAAATTTTTGGGCCATAAACGAGGCACAGTTCGGTCACCTACCCTTCTAAGTTAACGCGCACAAGCCCCATAAACTCGTTAGAATATTTTCCAGATTCGCCATAAATGTAAGCGTGTTAGCGACAAGCTTGGCCGTAAACATAGAATATTCACATGAACGTTGTTTCAATATAGGGTTGCCAACGATCATTAAAATTGTAATAAACTGCAAAACCTTTCAAAGATGTCGTTATTTCTGCTTAAATGTAAGTTGAACGTTTGATAGTGTCATTACTAAAGTAATTTTCAATGATGTTCTTCCTTATCTGTGCGTCGCTCTCTCGACAATTTACTGTCTATTATGTTTATTAGAGAAACTATGTATTGGTGTTCGTAATGTGCTACAGAATTAAGTGTTACAGACAAATTCCTACACTATAATGTAACCTTTATAACAATCATAACATACAATAAATTTTTGTTATCGCTTTCTTATGGTTTGCCGCAGTTTCAGGAAACGTTGCTAGATATTTTCGACAGCATTTCTGACATAATACCCAAGCATTTTAAGGGTCATTTGAAAAAGTGACACCCCTGAGTGAACAGGAATGGTGAACGGAAGCGGAGAGCGGGACAAGAACGCGTTGTTCGCTATATTTAGAGGCTGGATCAGTAATGGCATGGCGAGCTGGATAGTTTCGAGGTTTGAATTAATGGATCGACAGGACGAAGATACCAAGTATGTGGTGTTTTCAGAATACCGATAGAGAGACGATTCAGTTTATTTCTTGAATGGATGAAAGGAATTTGACGAGAGGACATTACGATTCTTGTGAAAAGAATAGTAGATGACAATTTGAGTTAGAGAAACCCGAAAAATGTGTTGCTCTAATACGTAGATTTTTAAAGATATTTCTATTCTAAAGTTTCAACTGTCAAGGCTAAATGGCAAATATACCAACTATACTAGCTGACATGCGCAACTTCGTTTGCATCAGTATGTTTCCCGTCGGACGTAAAGCTCCCAAAAGATTTATTTTTAACCGACTTCCAAAAAAGGAGGAGGTTCTCAATTCGTCTGTATTTTTTTTTTTTTTTTTTGTTTATGTTTGTTACCGGCAAATCGCTAGAAGGAGTTAACCGATTTTGAAAATTCTTTTTTTTTTTTGAAAGCTGGTGCTTCCCATGTGGTCCCATATACAGGAAGTCAGAATCGGATGCTGGGATCCTGGAGAAATCGTAGAAATTCCTCGAATCGAGGGAATTCCTTAACGATTTACAGCAGTTATCTTGTGTTTGGGCTTGATTAATTTGTATTGGGGAGAACGTTACCCCTAGACAGATATAATTTCAGTCTACCCGTCACTGAAAATCATGAAAAAAAAATTTTTAACAAAAAAAACCGACTTCAAACAAAAACTGAAAATTGAAAAATAAAATTAACTTAGCACAAAGTAATAGGTAGTATTATTTAGTTTTATATCAGATATTATTGACTGTAATACTGAAGTCGGTGCCAATATTTCTATGAGAGATCAATAATATCTACCTAAACCTATAGTTTTACTTGGCGCCGATTTCAGTATTACATTCAATAAAATCTGATATAAAACTAAATATACTACCTATTACTTTGTGCTAAGTTAATTTTATTTTTCAATTTTCAGTTTTTGTTTGTTTCTTTAAAAATTTATAACATGTATGTACGTTATTTCATAAAATTATCATCATCTTATTATGCCTCCATTGAAATATAACATAGCTGATCGTTGAACGGAAATAGCCATCTGAAGATAGACAGTGGTTAAGCGTCAAATCATTTGATACGAGAGCATCAACCACAACGGAAATGGGCCAGCCTTTTAGAGTAGTCATTGACTTTTTCTAGACCATGGAGAATGTATCTTAAGACATCTCAAGTAACATCGTATGTATGGATAAAAAGAAAAATCAGTTTTTAACATGATAGATGTCGTTAAATTGAGGATTTTTTATGATCGGTTAGGTATAAAATTGCAAAATTTTTGTGGTTTGGCGAAATTTTGCGATGCAATTTCTCAATTGTATTTTAGTAGATTATTTCACGAAATTGTTGTAGTTCACAAATTTATAGTTGCTGTAATGTCTCTAAGAAATTGGCAGCCTAGAAAACAGCAGATATTGGAATCCCTTCTTTACTACTAATAAATAGGTAAATGCGAGAGTAACTCTGTCCGTTAACGTTTCACGTCTGAACCACTAAACCGATTTTGCTGAAATTTGGTAAGCTTGATTTTTTTTTAAACAAGATCTTTTCGGAAACGATTACGAGAGCGGAACTGTGGGCTTAATTTCTATTAATTCAACTTGAAGCAGGTACCCATTCCATAAAAATCACAACTTGGAACTTAGTGACAAAACAAGACATTTTTTTCATTTTCATGGCTTCGTAGACAGCAAAGGCTCTCTATTGCTTGTCAAAGTAACTATAAATTAAAAAAGAAATGGTATAGGGTAGTGCAATATGCAGTATTGCGTAGGTACCTTTGTTCTTGGCTTAAACGCTAGCAACCAAGCTAAAACAATAAAAAAACTTTTGTTGTCATTTATTGGGCAATCACTTGACTCTTTCATTAGGGTTATTACCTCCCGAAATAGAATTACAACAACATTTCTTTTTACTTTTTTCTGCCAAGCAGTCCTGAGCATGTCCTCGGTGAAGGCGAATATTGCACATTACTACCATTTGGATGGTAAGGCAGCTACTACCTATGGACCGACGACCTGAAAAAGATCGCAGGGACTGACTGGATGTGGAAGGCGCAGGACCGTGTATTGTGGCGAAATTTGGGAGAGGCGTCCAGCAGTGGACTGCCGCTGATTTGATTGATTGAATTACTTAAGAGCAATTCTTACCTATAGGGCGCTATTTGTGGTGATTTATTTCTTCATCTCTTATTCCTTATTGTATATAGGTATATAGGTCTAAATTATTAATTTACTAGCTGTTGCCTGCGACTGCGTGCGCTGCATTTTATATGTGATTCTTATGATTGATATACCTAACTTTTTTATTTATGAACCGATTGACATGAAACAAAAACTAAATGTTAAGTGGAGTAAACCGCAACGCAATAAAGAAAACGGCATTGCAATCGGTTGAGCGGTTGCTGAGATTAGCGTGCACAAACGTACAGACAAACAGACAGTTACGATTTTATTATATGTATTGATTTATTAGTATACAATTTATTGTATGTCAGGTAAAGAAAATCTGAAGTAGCAATGTGGAATGGACTGTCTTTTAAATAGTTCTCTACCAAGTCCACTTTTGGATAAAGATTCTTAACATTTATTCTCATTCGCAGGGTATGCTTGCATCTTAGACCATATATCACGGGACTAGCCTTTGCGAACCACCGCATACAAAAATATTCTGCCAGTTTTCATACAAGTGAAGGGGGAAACACAAAGACATATAAAATTTCATTGCATTTAAAAATGTATTAATCGACAAACGCGTAATGGCTGTTGTGTGTTAATTTTTATTGTACAGTCAACTACAATGAAATGTACTAGTTTAATCATATAAAATGATGTACTGATGTACAATGCTTTTTATAAAGCCAAAAGACCAAATGGTCATGTGCAATGGCAGAAAACAATGCTTAAGTAAGGCGCATCCTGTGTAGGGCTTGAATATGGGACGCTTTTTCAGTTCCGGAATTGGGTTTCGATATTCAGTATTTCAATTCCGGAATTCCGGAATTCCGGAACTCAATCAAGTTTCGTTTTGTACAAAACAGTGATATGTAAAAAAAGATACGGGAGCTGGCAGTCCTACGTGATTAGTGATAAACTACTTTGATTCCCAGTAAAATTACTTATTTTAACGTAACCAACTAAAAACCACACGTTTCCTAACTATTGCCTACGGTTGGCCCGGGTAAGCCCTCAGAAGGATGACCCCAGGATTCCACACAGACCTTGACTATCACTGCGGCCTCACCTAGGAAGTTCGGGTGCTATCCCGCGTATTTGGGGCTTGTTCAGGTGTTATCCAGCATCTCAGTGCGTGTGGCGTGCGTTAAACTTTCACGTTACACTTTCGTCTTGGGTGTGCTTTTGTAAGGACGGCGATTAGCCCTCCCACTGTCTTCAGGCCCCCGATTATGGAGGCCGATAGTCTTGGGCAAAGACATGCGGAATTCGGGTGGGAGCTTTCTCTCTTGGTCACTTTTCGCCGCATTAACTGATCACATAAAGACGCAGTGGCGTCCCACTTACTCCCACTGGAGGTCATAGCTCACGCAATGGTCTCCAGCGAGAGAATGTCCACGTCCAGACCTACCACGAGGACCAGGCGCTGTTAAGCCCACGCTGTGCACTCCACTAATGTGTGAAGTACTGTGTCCTCACTGCGTTCCTCGCAGTGCTGGCACTCAGGTGTGGTTTTCCGGTGTATTCGTCACAGATACTTACTGAAGCTCCCGTGCCCAGTAAGCATCTGTGACAACCGGTAGGACAGAGCACCCGCACCGTGGCTCCTCTCTAGTCACTCGCCCATGACCGGTCTGACCGCCTTGATTGTGGCGATTCGGCGATTCCCCCCTTGTGTGATGTGATGTGGCGATTCGATTTGTTGCTCAAGTCTAGGTTCCTCCAGAAATCTAGGTTCGGCAGTTCCAGCTCCACAATTTCCTTGTGGAGCTGGAACTGCCGAACATAGATTTCTGGAGACGTAGGCCTATGACCTCGCTCCAGCGCCTTCTTGCACAAGAAAATAATAAATTAGAAATATAATTAATTAATTTAAACAAGGACGCAAGTTGCCTCGCTGCCAGATCCTCGAGACATTCCGCCTCTGAGCAACGTTTCACGCAGCACCCAATCGTAAACGATGTTCCACAGAAGCGGTCTTTAAGAATGATCTCTGCGGAACACCGCACGACGTATCTCGCTGACCCGGCTGGGCCCTAGCCAGCTTGGGTAAGTTAGACCCTCTCGGAAAGATAGGCCCGACAATTCGACGGAAGTAGGGAGGCACTTCATGATAAATAAGCGCCTCCCTAACGCATCTCCACGGCAAGGTGTTGAAGGCGATGCCGGTGTCTCTTGACATCGCCATCGCTTTCAACACCACATCACCCTGCTATGTTACTTCCTCCGTCAGTCTTCTAATGCGTATGATCGCATCCACGGTGGAGCGCCCTTGACGGAAACCAAACTGGCTATCCGCCAGATCTGGCCCCACGCGTGTGAGGTGCCAGACTGTGCGCTGTGCAATGATACGCTCAAGGAGCTTGCATACCTCGTTAGGTATGCAAGCTCCTTGAGCGTATCATTGTTGGGGATCGACCGATCGGGGATCGGCCGGAGTTGCTCAACGGAGCAACACGATCGGCCGATCCCCGGATGGGCAGACTGCCGACCCCCTTGCCTTTCGGATCAGAACCAGTTTCCCTGTCTTCCAGACCTTGGGAATCTGGCCTAAAGAGCCCCATCACTCGAGGCCTGAAATTCTTAAGGGCCAGGACCCACGCTCGGCCTGGAATGCTGTAGGGTCCAGGGGCACGGTCCCTGCGGAATCTAATCCGCAGTACAGTCGCTCCTAACTCACCTTCAGTGACTTCGGGCACGTCGTTCTCGCTGTAATCAGCGTCGGGCGCCTGAGACGGAGCCATGTGCGAAGGAATATGTTCCTCCGCCTTGATGAGAACAGGGAACCCAGGACCCTCCTCACTCTGGGTCAGTGGAGCGCCTTGGGGTTTTGCCCCTAATAATAAGGTACGGGCCCCATGAGTTCCGTCAGAACTACTAGAACTATGCTGAGTGAGACCTCTGTCAAACCTACAGCGCCGTTTCTATCAAAGTTAAATTCAACTCATAGCATAAGTCAGAGCTAAGTCTAAGTTCGCACTAAAAAAATTCAAAAACGTCATCAATAATATTATTTTTATTTAAATAGTATGTTTTCTGATTTCACTAACCGGAAATTGCGGTTTATGACGTATTATAAAAAACTACCAGCTCTATCTCATTCAAACTAATTTTCGTTGGTAGTTTTTATAGCAATGTACACGATATTTTTTTTTAATGTCTGTCTTAATGTTAGAATGTATAATTTTTCAATACACAATCAATATACACACATAGTCTTACATTTAATTTAAAATTAACTATATGTATGTATGTTTTCTATCAAATACCATTAATTTTATGGATTTACTTTCTTAGTAGGTTTTAGAAATATCATCAAATAAAATGATTAATACCTAAGAACATAATCGAATTAATTTGTTAAGAGAGAAATCCTAAATTATCAACATTGTAGTAATTAAAGGTAATTAAATTGCATAAGAAGCTTATAATCTACATTTTTGTTTGTAATGAAATTAAAGAAGATGCGAAAATATCGTCACTGGAAAGCCAATAATACTAAAGCGCCAAAAGGCCATTTTACAGGAGAGCGAATTAAAGTTTTTTTTTTCAGAAAACTAGGCATAACTTTTTCTAATTTAGTAATTGACGTACAGTAAAGGCAAATATATTATTATTACACTATTTCCTATGTTCTGGAATCAATATATTTTGCACAATTTGCTTGATTCAAGAGATAGCTGTAGCTTAAGTACAAATGCTCTGTACACTTGGTAATGAAAAAGTACTTATCTTATTCATTATTTTAGGGTATTGTGATCGAAAATTTCTGACAACTCTTATTCTTTCAAAAGTATGCATGGAAAAAGTACTAACACGCATTACAGGTGGATATAGTCTCAGGATAATAATACTTAAACACTACAATATGGCAAAGGACTGCGCGGTAAAGCGATGTATAGAGTTATTTGTTGGGATCATTGCTATGCCAAAAATACTTAATAATAAGATTGATCGTTCTAATTTGAATTTATTTTTCTTAACAGACATTATTAATAGAAAGTAAATCTTAATAATTGCACTAGTTGCAAACAAAATAATTGAGAATACTTACTAATTCATATTTTGATTTTGACACAGCATCTTTTTTATTTAATTATAACTGTTTTTTTTATATTAAGCTCGCCAAATTGACGTCGCCACTGATGAAAAGCCGTAGCGCATCTAGAGATGAGAGAAGAGGGCCTTCACAGTCCGTGAGACTCCTGACAGTGATCCTCAAGTTGGCGGGAACCCGGGATCGTAAGATGAGAGAAACACGTGTGGCGGGCAGGTCGTTTCAGGTTTTTATAGTTAGACAGAGGAACGATCTTTTGAAACGCTCAGTTTTGGCGAAGATTCTCTCCACTGTGTATGAGTGGCACCTCTGCCCGGCACACGTTGTTCGGGGGGATCGGAAAGGAGAGGATGGGATCAGGTTGAATAGCTCTTCAGAACATTCGCCGTGACACATTCGGTAGAAGGCAGTCAAAGACGCTATGGTTCTTCACTGCGCTAACGGCTCGAGGCCTCCCGTCTCCTCAGGACAACCACATCTCTGCACAGCGTCAAGTGCGTCTAGTAAATACCTCGCGGAGTTATCCCAAAGGTGACAACATTATTCGAAGAAGGGGTGAATCTGCGTCTTACATACAAACATCTCTGGCGTGGCGTGAATTACCGCCTGGCCTTATTGAGGCCAGCCCAATATTATACAATTCTCTACGTCGTTTTTGTGATTGTGCTCACGCCGGACGTATATACCGAGGATCTCCAGGTTGTTTTTTAGTAGAACCGTAATGTTCTGAAAAGAGGGTAGGGGTAGGAATGGGGATTTAGCTGTAAACGCACACGCTTGTGTTTTTCTGGCATTGAACTCGACCAGGTTGTCTGAACCCATTGGGCAATGCGACCCAGGTTCCGGTCGAGATCCGCCACGAGTTGCAGTCTCTTTTCCTCCACGTCGCGTTGCCCATCCGCTGGAAGGCCGGAATAGCTCCCATGCAGAGTACACGTCCGCATAACGATGAATGCACCCAAGGAACAGCATGTCGTTGATATGCAGGAGAAAGAGAGTTGGAGATAATACCGATCCCTGTGGTACTCTGGTATTGACCTGCAAAAAGCAGGAGGCCTGGCCAACACAGAGAACCCGTATACGTTGCCCATGCAGGAAGCTGGCCAACCAGCGTTATAACTGAGGTGATAGACCATAAGCCGACAGCTTGGAAAGAAGCGGCGCAAGCCATACTTTATCATAGACTTTAGCGATGTCTGGGCTAATAGCCAGGGATTCGCTGTGTCTCTTCATAGCCTCACCACAAGTGTGTATTAGTACGCCAGGAGATCACTCATTGATCGTTTTGGCCTAAAGCCACTAGTACTACTAGTAGGCTTGTATCCTAGCAGGGAAACACAAGTACGACTGATCGTCAGGGTGGCATATTTGCATCTCCGTTAGGAACATCACAGCTAGCTGTATCTGTATCGTCTTTAGATGGTGAAGGACGATGTCGAGGTTGGCCTGGAGTCCGCGTATGTTTGCGAGCTCCACCTCGTACAGAGCGTTTCGGGGATTAGTCGCAGCCGCCACTGTGATACCTCTTTTTCTTTTTTGCGCTGCCATGATATTTGGGAAATGAAGGGAGACGTGAAGACGGTGCGATATTTGCTAAAGCAGTTAGTGACAAAGAGTATGGATTAGCTTCATCTATGGCTGTGTGGTGTGGTGAGACGGAAGCCGACCCGCGTTTCTACGGATCCCCCTGGCCGGCGGCGGGCGACCGCCGTTCGACCACCGTCAGCTACATTAAAATCCACTTACCGCTTACTGTTCCCCCTCCCTGCTACATAATACTGTGCAACTGCTGAACCCCGAACGCAACCCAATCGGGGTTAGGTTACTTGGGGGGATTTTTACAGCTGCACGGTGGTTCCTAAATAAATACGCGGAGCCTCGTTAGTTGCAAACAGGTGCACCTCATGCAGGTGAGGTCACTTCGTCGAACACCATCTGAGCTTATGATCCGAAGACGGTTCTAGGATACTTCTTTTGATCTCGATATTTTAAACGGGTTCCTGTGGGAGAGGGGATGAAAGAGAAAATGATTTTTCAATTTCTCAACGCGTGATCCGATTTCAAATATTTACTGCCATCTGACCTCCACAACCAAATTGGCGAAATCAAAGTTCTGTAGTTGAGACCTTTGAGGGCTCCAACTACCCGTAACGACTGCCATAGGTGTTGTATGGCAACCCACCTGGATGGTATGCGGACCATAGGGTAGAACCTGGACCGACAGCTTAACGTGCTCTCCGAGGCACTACCAGACCAATTCAAATACTCGTATTCATGCACATAATTATTTGCACTAAGCGGGTATCGAATCCGCGCCTCCTGCGTAGCGGCTGCGTTCACTACCGCTACGCCACAGAGGCTGTTAAATAAAAATATTATAGGGAATTAAATAAAGAAATGCTTGTCAGAATAAAATTCGAAATATAATAATTAATTATCATAAGTTTAGTGTGATCGCGTTTTATATTGTAGCGTACTGGTATAGTGTTCTAAAATGCATAAATAATAGATACCGATTAGAAATGCATTTTAGAACAAAATGCCAGTACGATATTATCATGCATTTGTGTCAAAAAAGTAGTAAGTATTCTGGTAATTGCGCATAACAGTATTTATAGAATATAATAGAATATGCAGGGTTTAAAATGTACAATGGGCGGCCTTATCGCTAAGTGCGATTTCCTCCAGGCAACCTTATAATTACTACACCAATGATAATAATTATCTGGGTAATAATAAATTGTCTTTTACATCCGTATCTTACAGGGTGTCTTGGACATTTATGGCACAAGGAAATTTTTTGTAAGTATTCATTATGATAAATTTCAGGAACTATGTTAGATTTAGGTACAAAGTTTCGACGAATCATGGTATTTCTTCTTTGAAATGGGCAATCAAGTTTTATATAATGGTTTAAGTTATAGATTTTTTTGTTATTTCTATTTCTTCAACTAGACCATATTTTGCCATTGTAAATTTTATTGCTATTTTCTGTGGGTCAGATTTCTTAAAAGGTGCAATACGTACCGGCAAAGTAAAATAAGGTAATATTTATAAATAAGTTACAAGAAATTGTGGCTCTAATTTCATGCTCAAGAAAAAAACAACTATTTAAAATTAATTTACTTACCTAGTCTTAAACTCTCGAATAATCTGAACAATTCACTCTGCGGCGGATAATCATAAGTACTTATCGAATCGTAATCAAAACGAAATATAATTTGAAAAGACTTAACGGAATATTTTTTTAAGTTTTTGACCTAACTAAATGCTAAACGAACCATTAATATTTTGTCTACTAGAATTGTCGATACTTAATAAAATAATTACTCAATTTTATTGAATGTAAAAAATTCTAAATAGATACTCAAATACTTATATATGTAAGGCAAAATCACTAAAACCGTTCCCCATCAAAACAGCACGTAGACAAAATATACTAAAGCGCCATGCTAATTAGCTTCTACGTAAAGCAAATTTACTTTGCTACGTTATCAACTAGTAGTTACGGCCGGCAAAAAATACTGAAGCGACATCAATGATTCAACATCAGTATTTTAAGTTGCTAAACAAGGTTTAAATAGCTGATGTCAGAGCATGAAAAAAACTGAAGTGACAACTACTATAAATTAATCATAACTTGTACTACGTAAGTATTTGTAACAAATTCAAAATGATGAAAAATCTCCTTATTTTGAAGTGCTAAAGCGCCAAAAAAGTGCTCAGATCAATACGAAACCTAGACCAATCGACGCAGAAAAAAAAATCCTTTCCAACGATATATATAACTCATTTTGGCCAAAATGGCGCTTTAGTATTTAGGCTTTCCAGTGACGATATGTTTTTTTTTTCAATATCGAAATACCGGTATTGATCTCGCGAATTCCGGAATTGGGAACGATATTAGATTTTATCGGAATTCCGGAATTATGTCAATTCCGGAATTCCGGAGTTCAAGCCCTAATCCTGTGGTTAGATGATCTAAGGCTTGCATCTACACCCATCAACAAATAAACATAATAACAAAATCATTACATCAACACACGAAAAGGCAAGCAGGCGTAAAAAATCTCGCATCAAATCCAATTCACGATACGGACTGTAATCGAAAAGAAATCGAATCGTTCAAAGAAAATTGTTCGTATTCTTACAATTGAGTATTGTAATGGCATCACGTACGATAATCGATGCTATTATGACATACACCAGAATTGAACCTGAGTATAATCCAATATTTATAACATACGAGATTAAGGTAAAGGCGTTTGAGAATCACCCAACAAATGATGTCAGCATCTCTTTCTTTCATATAGATGTATTTATACAAATGAAAGGAATAGAAAGTCGAGTATTTTGGTCTGTTTCGTAGGTGTTCGGTCATGTTTGCACACCGAGGGTGTGCGTCGACACGACAGGTAAATTCTACAAGAGCAGTTGGGAGTCTGTTTATTATAAGAAATACCTTAACAGGTAGAAGTCATTGTGCAGCCCCGCCTAGGGAATAATAGAGTTTTCGGAAATAATACAATGAATAGAGTAATTTATGTAGGTTCGGATCATATTTTACGGTTTTTGGAATTGACTGTCGCTGTGTGCGTGTGGATTTTTTGAACAATCACTGTTTTGGGTGTTGTTTCGTTACGGTTCTTCAGTAATTTTGTTTGCGTTTCCAGACAATTTGCGATTTAAAAAGACGTGTGTATCTACAATATCATGTAGTTATCTCAGCAGCGGTATAATTAATTGAGTCACTTATTACGAAGAGATGTTTATCTACGCATCGAATTGTACAATAATGAGTTCATTTGCTCGCCTGTCTGCTTATGAATATTTAAGGTTCTCACAATTTCGTGGGTAAGTGTGTAAAAAGTTGTGCTTTACGACCTCATTTAATAGCGCGGAGCGGATCTTCTTTTTTTGTTTTATCGTCTTCTCATTTCATTCTAAATCTTAACTAGATTTGATGTCTACTATTTCGGGTACGTTTTTAACAGGTGCTAAACCCCAGTCATGATTTGTCTTTGTTATTTTCGTGTGACCTCTACAATTCCTTGTGAAAGCCGGTGTCGTTACCTCGTTTCTTTGGTCAGCAGGTGCTCCACTAGCAGGTAAGATCGTTCGAATCCGGAGGAAAGGGCATTATCAAAAGTTACCAAGCTAGTGCATAATATTAAATGAAATTTATCATTATCAAAAACACAAATTAAAGTGGTTTCACACACGGTAGCACAATGCGTATCGGTATATCAATATATCGGAAATATTGGGAGGTGTGAAATCGTGTAAAATGCATTCAAAATAAACTTGAATAGAAGTTTGCATGTCAGAACTTTATATCTGCCACAGTAAGATTGAGATTTTGAAGGGAGTTGAATGAATTGTGTATTTGCACTGATGCTGTATTGTGTTATTATACGAATGCATTGTGCTACTAATACGGGGAATGTTTTCAATAGAAACCTACCTGAGTACACAATAAACAGTGCGTATACACGTCACCTGCCGCTTTCCTGTCTAGACAAATATATTGAAGTGTATTGAACAAATTGTAGCGCCGCGTGAAGTTACACCAACTATTAATTTAAGTTGTTTTTTTTTGCCATACATATCGATGGACCACCATTGAAATATAGGTCATTTTCAACCTTCTTCAACCGGGTATTTTCAAGTCGGATGTAACGTTTATAGAATATTTATTTGTTAGAGACATAGCCACCGATTTCATGGTGTGGTGATTAAATTACGTAAGAAGGTTACTTATTCTAAGAAATCCTTGAAATATTTGCAGGTATAGAATTTTAAAACATATCGTAGTGTTTCCGAGAAATCAATATCTAAGAATAAATGCCTGATAAGAAATACCTCTTTTGAACTTTAAACTTAAAACAGAGTGGGTTTAACGAGTTAAGAATTTTCTAGAAGATATTTCAGATTAAAAATAAATTAGGAACTTCAGATACTCTCCACCTGTGATCCCTTTCTGAGGTTAGGTCGAAGAAATCCCAGGAGTATCGAAACCTTATCATGATCTCCAGGTCAAAGACAACGTCACCTGCAAGTGGTGCACCTGCTGATTAACAGAAGTCTCCGGTGCAGGCGTCCTTCCATGAATGGAAGGTCTGATGGCAGTCACAACCAACTCCAGTAAAAGCAGATCCTAGGAGTCCTAGGACATCCTTCCGAGGGCTTACCCGGGCTCCCAACCATAGGGTGTTGGGCGTTACGTGAGGTTTTTTAGTCGGTAGGAGTCCGGCATAGCACACTTGATGTATTTTCCGTTGCGTTAAAAAAAAAGGTTTGTAATCAATTAATTGATATTCTGGACGTTTTACAAGAGCATCTGTATAATATGCCTATGTGAAATAAATTTCTTTTTCTTTCCTTCTTTTCTTTTTTTCTTTCTTAACACTTATGAAAATATAATGGGCTAAAGAAAGTCTTAAGCAGTAAAAATAACTTAAGCTTGACTCACCTCGCTCTCAGTCCAATCGATAAGACTAGACTTCTCTTCCAGAAGATTCTCCGAGCTTCTCTTCTCGTCTTCTCCGTCACCTTCGTCCTTGAAGACCTTGACCTCATCAGTGGAGCCCAGGTCGTCACCCCCCGAGCTCGCCGCCGAACTCGAATGAGCATGCGGCATTTTCACGACCCTAACGCCCCAACTTCCATTATTCCTCTAAAACCTAACCTAACAACTATCTGTCATCCATGACAACTCACGCAACGGCCATTTTGTCCCTTCCGAATTCAAATTTTTAAACTTTTGACAGTTCAGTTTCTTTTTTCACTTATTTTATTATAGCTAAAGGTGGCTTAGGTGATAGTTTTTTTTTTACTAAGAACTAAATGAGATCACAGATATCTTTATAGTTAAACTTATAATGCCTAAAAATGAGGTGTTCTGTTGTATTTTCTGTTGTATTGCATCTGTAACAAAAAAAAAAACATATCATTAGTATTTATGAGTAGTACAGTACGCACCAAGGTCTCGGTTAAATTGAGAAACATTTCAGAAAAAAAAAGTTTAATAGTATATTCTGTTAGTTTTTCTATAGTCCTTATTGCGATGTGTTAAGGTTGATATTATGTATAGGTTTAGTTATCGTGGCTGTATCGCGATGTGACACATCTTTTAGGTCAAGCTCCTTGTCAAGTGGACGTCAACAGGCGCTCTTGGCAGTACGCCAAGAGACGCTAAGAAAACTCTTCGCGATACATTGAATAAGGAACAAATGAAGTACTGTTTTGAATGCGAATTCCTGAGATGGCACAAATTGGCAAGTTGATTTTCAGGGCTGGATAAGAAATAAATCATAAATCATGAATGATGAATTTTAAAATTAGTTTGGACTTGTCTTATATTTCGTTACTAGCTGACCCTCGCAACTTCGTTTACGCCACATAAGGTGTATGAAAGGACAGGTATTTTTTCAACAGACTCAAGGGAGCGTATGAAACTGCCCTGTTTGCTCTCTTTTATGATTAAAACACGCCAGTTTAGATTTACCCTTACATTCAAAGAAACCCTAAAATCCGAAAAGTTGAGATGCCTCTAATTTCTGAACTACGAAACTCTCAATAATGAAACTTGTGTGGAACAATGTTAAAAACATTCCCTTTCTGACACTAAAAAAATATTTGAAATCGGACCACGCGGTGAGAACTTACAGCTGAAAAACCATTTTATCTTTCATCCCCTCTCCCGCAGGAACCGCTCAAAATATCGGGATCAAAAGTATCCAAGAACCTTCCTCGGACTATAAGTTCGGAATGTACCAAGTATCATTCAAATCGGTTCAGTAGTTTCGGCGTGATACTTATTCGGGATACAGACAGACAGACAGACAGACAGACATGAAAATTTTAAATTACATATCCGAATATGTAATTTAAAATTTTCATGTCTGTCTGTCTGTCTGTCTGTCAAATCACAAAATCGATTCTGAAGCCGATTCAGAATCGATTATAGAACGCCCTACAATTGAAACTTTCAAAATATCTTCCATGTACAGACTCTCGACCCTCAACAGTTTTATTATAAGTATAGATTGGTCATTTTGAATGGTTGCTAGGGGCGTCCGACCTCTCATTACCCTCCAGACAGTATGTTTTTTTTTAAATTAACACATGTTTGTCATGGGCAAAGGCAATTCCCTCGAATTCCTTAATTATCTGAATATAATTTCCTCTATCACTACAGGGCTTACTCAACCCAGAATATAGTCAGTCCCAGGAGACCATGCTACAAATCAGTATCCTAGAATGGATGCTCTCATCTCGTTCAGAACTATACAAGTATAAGTACTGTACATACTTTTTATTAGCTACCATTTTGAAAATGTTAAGTTTCAATGGTGGCAACTTCACAATTCCCAATACGGAAAAGGCTTTGCCTAAAAGTAAAGACATAAAAGAATCTCATATGTACTGTTCACAAAAGTATCTTTATCCCTGTCTAAATGCCCTAGGGATTATCCCTCTGTCGCCAGACAAGTTATATGGTTGAAATAACTACCTGGCAAGTGAATCATACAAATCATTTGTAGAAAACATTTAGTACGACTAAAAAAACATTAACATTGAAAAAAATCTTCAGTGAAAAGTTTAACGTCTAAATAACCTCCTGTATGTAAATCATACAAAATATTTGTAAGAAATTATTTACGTACGATACAAAACATTTAACATTTTCGATTCAAATATTTTGAGACAAAATTTACACTACCCACACATTAAATTGTAATTAGTAGGTGTAGGTATTTTATTTAAAGTAATATAAAACGTGTTTTAATTAATTTAAAATCAGATATAAATGTAAATTCGTTAGACGAGAGTCAAAACTAAATACACCTGATGAAATGTGAGTGTTTAGTGTGCTCCTGCCCACCTTTTGGAGGGAAAAGGCGTGACTATTATGATTTACGAGTAATACCTACTATAGATAGTTACAGATTGTCCTGGGGTATCCTTCCGAGGGCTTACCCGGGGCTTCCAACCGTAGGCTGTTAGGTAGGATACGTGTGGTTTTTAGTCGGTAGGAGTCCGGTACACAGCATCCATGTAGGAATGTCCTCACGTGAAAATATAATTAACGTGAGGGAAAATACTCATGGATGCTATGCCGTACTCCTACTCTCCTACCGACTAAAAAACCTCACGCATCCTGCCCATGGCTGGGAGTTACGGGTGAGCCCTCGGAAGGATACCCCAGGACTATCGAGCAAAGCTAGTACGATATCCCCACGGTTGTCGTGCCAGATTCGAACCGACTAAAACCACACGGCCCCTACCTATCCGTAAAATGCCGGTGGCCTAGGTAGCTCGTCGGAAGAATGCCCCAAGTAAGAGGTATAGGTATTTTTTTTTATACCACTAAGGTGGCAGACAAGCTTTCCAGAAGGACCGGTGGTCACCGCAGCCTATGAACGTTTGCAACACCAGAGGTGCCACACTCGCGCTGCCGACCCTGTAAAAACCTTCTAAGACCCCTTTTGAAGAACCCCATACTGTAAGTTAAGTCTTATCGACAAAAATGTAGGGTAGGCGAAGAAGTTACTAACTTAATATTATTTGTATAACCTTTTCACCTACAGGGTTATCTGAATGTGTGATTAGAAGACGTTTATTTATAACATAAGTATACAATGTCTATACCAAGAAGGGTAAATAATATTTTACTTTGTAGGTACATAGATTATTTTAAGAGGCCTTTTGAATTCAAAGAAATGTACAGCTTGGCAAAAAAGTGAAGAAAATAATGTAGGAGCCACTGTGCTGTTCATATGGCAACCCGTTAAAAGAACCACCACCAATCAGTATCCAGTTGTCAACAACCGTCAATAAAACCCACCAATCAAATTGTATACTGTCATTGACTGACAGAATGTGACGTTATTGGCAGCTTTTTGACTATGTAGCCCGTCAGCAAAATATTAGTTCCGTTTCAGGTCTTTTTGGCCAAGCTATACTGAAGTTGCTGAAACAAGCATTCAAAATTATTGATTACGACTCTGTACGTTAGATGATGAATGCGGTATTAGGCAGAATTAGGCTACAGTTTAGCCTAACGATGAAAGACATTAGTCTTTAAAAATAGCAAGAAGAAATGCCTGATGTAGCAATGGATGTTATGACTTTATGAGGCACGGGCACTGTTCAAGGGATGGGTCTAGCCTTCGACCGAGAAATAGTACAGACGGGCCCATCCATACATTCGTTTTGAAGACGTTAAAGTAAGCTAATGCGCTCACTCGGTCGTAGTCGCTGTTATTGTTCCGAAGGTAAAACACGTGTGGCAAGATAAGATTTTACGTAATATGCCTTCCTGTGCGTTCCCGAAGAGTAAAAACACTACCCTAAATTCGAAAAAAGAATGAATGTGTGCATGTCGGTTTGTCACAGTCCTCAAGACTTTAGACAATGGTCCTCATCTTGGCAGCCCAGTGGTGTACCGCTTCACACTCAACTTGAAGAACACTATAATTTCTTACTTCTTAGAAGTTCATTGGAATGCCACAGATGTTTGGATCTATCAAAGATCTATTGGAATTCGATCTTCAACAATTGTATGGCGATGTTATTATAACTGGTTAGAAAAACCCCTGCAATATCATAACAGCGTAAGTCCATAGCAGATGTTGTTTATAAACGGGTGGGTATCAAGATTATTAGGAACAGTTTAAAGTATCAAAACAGGTGTACTATAACTAATTCGAGCATCTTTAATTAAGCAAATTACTATATCGATAAAAATTAGGTATGTATATGTATTACCCATTAGAAAACTAATGAAGGGGCATGGTTTAGTTCAGAGTTGTAGAGTGCAATGAAAGTTCGAAGTACGTCACGGGTAGGGCTTCCAATACGTAATTACGGAATAACGCAATTACGTAACTACGGACAGTTTAAAGAGCTTTTATAAATACGTAATTTAAGATGAAAACTCCGTAACTACGTAATTAGTGATATATCATTAAATTCTGACGGTAAAGACTCTGAAAAAAAGCGACGATGGACTTACTATCTTGAGTGTCAGTTACAGAGTTTTGTATTAAGATACCATAGAAAAAGTACAAAAGTTGGTTAAATCTTTTAAAAAGCCCTTAAAGAGCGATATATTGCAGAATATTCTGCAAAAGAATTTGCTCTAATCTAGCGTATAAAACTGCCCCGTTTATTAAATTATATTAATTAAGTTTATTTAATTATAGTAATATTAGTTCAATGATCGAAACTATCCTAGATCCTTCCTTCAGCTCAAATTGTGCCAAGTACCATTCAAATTGATTTAGTAGTTTCGGCGTGATACTTATTCGGGATACAGATAAACAGACCTTTTTTTTTAAATTCCATTTTCAGCTTCAGTATCAAATCAAATCAAAATATATTTATTTCACTTAGGCAATACACAGATGCGCTTGTAAAACGTCCAGAATATAAAACAAAAACTCAACCACCAGTTCACAACGCGATCCACCTGAGAAGAACTGGCAAGAAACTTTTAAAGAATCTAAAAACTATGCATTTTAACATTTTTTTTTGAGAATCCAGCAGAGCAGGTCATTTCCAGGCTTCCTTATCCAACAAATAATCATTAATTTCTTTAGTAGCCCTTGCAGTAGGTATAGTATGTCGTTTGGAAAACGCCATAGGTACAATTAAAATTTTCAAAATATCTTCCATGGACTATTTCTTCAAATAAGTTGGTAGATTATAGATATTTCCTTAGTTTTTGAAGAAAATACCGGCAGTTTTTATAAACAGTCAAAGCAGTTACGTAATTCCGTAATTACGTAATTAGTAAATAAAACTGCGTAACCAGTTCCGTAATTAAATAATCCGTAATTTTGGAAGCCCTAGTCACGGGCGAAGCCAGGGGTTACAGCTAGTCTATACTAGTGTTATAAAGATTTGATTGTTTGTTTGTTTGCATTAAATAAGCTCCAAAATTATTGAACCGATTTTATAAATTAATCCAATCCACCTAGTCCTATATTATAATGATACATTATTAGCGACTAACACAGGCATGTTATTCCCGTATTCCCACGGGAACGAGAACTACGTTGTAAAAACTGCGTATCGATTTAAATAATATGACAGCGAATTTAATAATACAGCAAAACAAGAAATCAAACACGAATTACAATTAACACATATACATATAGGCAATGATATATAAAAAACTATAGATACGTTACCAACACTTAAAAATGGCAACAAAAAAGTCAGGCAATTGCCTTAATTTTCATACATGCTACCATAGATAATTTCATAGAAATTCTTTTTTTGAATATAAAAAATATTTGCCGTTTTTGAAAGCCGTGATGTTCGTACATGACGTGTCTATATTATAATACGTCGTTGCATATAGGTACTTATGTATTGCATAGTTAGATAATGTAAAGTAGGCAAACTGAATTTGCATCGGTAAGTAAAACAATGGTGTCGTGTAAATGAAAATTCACATTATTTTGCATGTTTAATATCTGATGGCAAGTTCATTACACCTGCGCAATTATCTATTAACCTTCGCCAATTGCGTATAATTCGTTCTCTTTAAAAAAGTAAGACTAGTTGAAAGTATTTATTTTTATTACAGGACGTTTTTGAATTCCAAATTCAAAATCTTCGCGCGACTACCATCTAATCTCGAAGAAAATGGAGATCTAAAAAAAACAATGTAACGGCTCCAGCGGGAAGATGGCCGAAACTATTACTATCACAGACTAGTTGAAAGTATTTATTATAATTACAGGACGTTCCTTAAGGCGAAGTGCAATTGTGTCTCAAGCGATTCGGAGGGGGTGAAGCAGACGCAAGATGTTCGGGACGCTCCGTGCGTCGGAAACGTTTTCGCGCGTTAACCCGTTCACTACGCAATTGAAATCATTGACAGAAGTACAAGTTTACATAACAATTTTTTTCGCCCTGTTTAGATAAACCTCTTTAGATCTTCTACTCGTGAGCAACTACGTAATTGATTTTGATGCATTTTTTATCACTAACATGTAATGAAATTCATTTCCATAATAAGAATAGAACATAATTATATTTAAGAAGTACTTCAATTTATTTTTTTACCTGTGACGATTTTTCCAGGTTTATTGAAAAAGTAAGAATCTGCTGCCCCTATCCTTTGTTTATATTTTTTGGTACTTCCTGAAAAGGAAAAAGGAGGGTTCTGTACAAAAAAGACTGAAAAATATACCTGTATGGGAGCCCTCCTTAATTTTTTTTTCTGTTCTAAGATTCGTAAATTTCAAATGCCTAGCTATTGCAGTGGTGCATAAGATGACAGATAGATAGTCTCAGTAATAGGGTCGTGTTATTACAGATTATTTATACTGTTGGCACTTGGTGGAACCTGCAGCGCATATTGAATAACCACCACTTGTACTGTTTTACAGCATTTATTTACTCTACACCTGACCGCTTTTGCCTCTTAGCATTTTCAAAAGGCAATACTTTCTCCTCGTTCCATTTTTACCCTTTGGATACGGAATTGTAAAAACGGCCGAGGTTCAAGTTGGACTGGCACACTGCTGAGGATTTCATAACAAAAAAAAACGCCAGAAGATTACGTTGTATGGGAGTAACCTTATTTTTTTCTTTATCAAGTGTCATTAATTATAGTCGTTACAGCGGTAGCAGAAACATATCTTTGAAATGTATTACTGCCTAGTTCATGAGATACAGATGAACAAACGGACTTCAAAGACTCAGTAATAGGGTCCCGTTTGGCTAAGAAAACGAAGAGTATACAAAAACGAATATTACTATTTGCATATATGCAAGGGTGTAAAGGAATAAATTTCGATACTAGTTATTTAAACTAGACTAGGCTTTAGTCCTGTCCAAATGATTACCATTTCCTAAATTAAACCTTCTACGTTTCACTTCGCATAGCTATTGCCCGCAGCTTCAGCTGTGTAGAATTCTGTTCGCGTTTCCTACTACCATTGGGTCATATCCAGGGATAAAATAGCCTTTATGCTATTTTCTAAATTATCTTACTTCTTACTTAATATTATAAATGCGAAAGTTTGTGAGTGTAGATGTTTGTTACTCTTTCACGCTCTAACGACTGAACGGAGCTGGCTGAAACTTAGTACAGGGGTAGATATAGGCCTGGAATAACACAGGCCACTTTTTATCCCGGCAATCAGTTCCCACGGAAAGCGGAAACGGGAACGAAACTAGACGCGGGCAGAGCTGCGGGCGTCAGCTAGTGTATAATATGTCCAGGAATACATTGCAGTCTGGAAAAGCATAAAATAATTATAATAGGCCACCAATTACAGCCAGATCTGAGGGGCAAGTGCGAGTTTCGGTGAGCGCCTGTCGACATTCACGAACGAGCGCGTTATCACCGATTTGTATGGGATCGAGATAAGTTCCCGCGTTTACAGCTAGGTGGCGGGGTCTCGATTCTAAACGAATTGGTGAGCCGTGAATGTCGACAAGCTCACGCAAAAACTCGCACTTGCCCATCTGCTCAACCGTTGGAACGTGATTTTGTCACTAACATCTTCACAGACTTTCATATATCATAATTAAATAATTCGTAAGTCATATTAAATCATCAGGCCTTTTCAGTAACATATATTCACAAAATCATCTTCTAGCGCTTAACATATAGGCACCGCTATCCATTGAACATTGAATTACTATTTTACATTATGACTTAAAAACAAAGTTAGGGTATTGACTGTATCGGGTTGTATGTAAGCTGTTTATTTTCAGTTCACTGTTGGTTAAAATTCAAACTGAGGTGACGCGAGGCCTCGAACCGTTTTGGCGCCGCGAAGAACCAAAGCGTCCTTGGCTGCCTTCTATCGAATGTATCACGGCGAATGTTCTGAAGAGCTCTTCAACCTGATCCCACCCTCTTCTTTCCGATCCCGAACAACACGTGCCGGGCAAAGATGACACTCACACACAGTGGAGAGAATCTTCGCCAGAACTGAACGTTTCAAAAGATCGTTCCTCTGTCGAACTATAAAAACATGGAGCGACCTGCCCGCACACGTGTTTCCCTCATCTTACAATCCCAGGTTCTTCAAGAGGAGCGTGAAGAGGCACATCACAGGGCCGCCAACTTGAGGACCACTGTCAGAAGTGGCCCCCAATCGCTAGATGCGCCACGGCTTTTCTCATAAAAAAAAAGAAACTCATACTTACAACTTGAAATTCAATACCTACCTACATCAACTACGACGTACGAGTAGTAAAGTAAGACTACGAGAATATCAACAATACGCAATACGTGCCTTAAAGGTGTAATTTTGGATAGAAGTTTAATTTATTATATACTCAATTAAGGTTTATTCCTACTGTTATATTGTAAATTTAGGAGAATTGGCCCACTGAATTATCAGTCATTAGTATTTTACTCGTTATGACATTGATTTTACTTAAATATTAATTTAAATAATGTACATGTTATACGCTCGGTCAGGGCGTCACATACATGAGCGCATTTATAGGTGAATCTTCTGGACTTATCTATTATGTGGCATCAGGCAAACTTTGTATTGGAAAGTATGAAAACGTTACTATAACTTACATAATACACCAAAGAAACTTCCCCAAACAGATGCGATATTTTTACGCTCTTGAGCTTAAGCCATGAATACTTCCTTTTTTGGTTTTTTTTATTACCTATTTTCGTTACTACGGCAGCGAATTACGTCAGCGGGCGTGATAAAGTTGTATACGGGTGTCCTCAACGAAGCCTGTCGGCTGACTGAGCGGGCTCTGTGAGGTGGCTGATAGCGGCAAAATGCACTCCCGCTCAACAAAACGTTTTTTTTTATTAAAGCAATATGTTTTTAATTAATAAATAACTGCATAGGACCTCGAGGTAACTTATTAGGGACATGGAAATAAAAAATTAGTGTGGTACATTATATAACTACTGAATGAAATTGATTATAGTCAAGGCGGTCACAGGTAAATTTACGGATTCGAGGGAACTTTGGGATTATTTTCTATCGAGCCGAATTTACTCAATCGTGTTTTGGAGAGCTGACATCCCTGGTCAATATACTTAATAATAATTATCCATTTAAAAAAATGTGAAATCTTTGTTAACACCGTTGCAAAATTGGTTCGAAATATGTCAAAATTATGTATTTTGAGTCCCACTTCACCTTAATTCCAAATTCAAAATCTTTGCGCGACTACCGTCTAATCTCGAAGAAAAAGGAGATCTGAAAAAAAAAACCATGTAACGGCTCCAACGGGAAGATGGCCGAAACTATTACTATCTCAGAGAAAAAGAGCACTCATACAAATTCTCCTGTTTTCTGTAATTACTATCATCTGAAACTCTACATTTCAGGTCCTGCGTACGATCTCATCATCACACATAATTTAAATGTCGAATTTGCTACGATACAAACAACCTTAGACCATATTCTAACCACAACAACAGTTGATGATAAGAAAAGAGTTTATTGAAAAAGTTTTTTATTTCATAGATAGACTTTAAGCTACGTTCCATTTTATAAATATACGGATGAACTAATGTTTGACCTTAGCTTAGTCATAGATATTAAAAAGAAGACTATTATCAAAAAAAAAAGCTCACAATCATAATCTGTTTATCAGTAAGTAGGTACTGATTATTGTATTGACACCTCTGTTACTTGTAAAGTCACGCGTTTTGCCCAGCATGGTTCACGCCCACAATTCAACAGCAGTAATAATAGTTGATAAGCCTTTTGCCGTATTAAAACTAGACTCTGCTTTTGTTATTTTTCAGGACACCTATAATGCCTTCAACCTTCTACCTGACTTCCGTGTTACTAGAATCCAGTCAGTAAACCCTCCTGACCCAAAACTACAAAATATGGTCACCTATTTCAAGACTAAGCTTATCTTAAAATTCTAAACGCAGTAAATTCCGTTACTCAAAATATGAACCACTAAAAGAAACTAAACGCAACATAGAATAAAAAAAAGAAAAGTCTGACTTGTCAATACTGACATTGACAGAAAGGTAGCGTACCTTTGCGTGTGAAATGTGTCACAAAATCAACAATCTTTCTTCAAAATCAAACTGCGCAAACATCTGTGCAAGTTTCGTTGTTGAAATGCACCGACAATAATTCCACCAGGATATATGCAATAGGTGCATGTTGTGCAGTTGTGCTCAGGTATGTGGAAGGTGTGAGGTCATGAATAATGGCACACCGGCACGCCTTGCCCCAGCTATGCATGACAACTAGTAAGGCAGGATTACGGACCAAATGGTTACACATTGTATTGTGGCGTTCGTATGAATGGGTAGAAGGAATAAGGCTGAATAGCCAGGGTGTTGAGCCGAAAGTTATTAAATTTGAATTTACAATTGTAGATTACTAACAAAATTACTTGCTAACATCTCATTGACTAAAGAATTTAGAAACAGTTCTTTTTTTCAGTCGCTCTGAATATAATTTGACATAAAGTGAAAAACATTCTGATACTGGCAGGTATTACAATAACTGCACAACACAAAATTGCATTGAAAAAAGAATTCGCTATGCATCGAGCCTCGAGCCTCGTTCAAAATATTCAAAAATAAAAAAATATCGATGGAACTCGTTTTGAATTAAGAATAGATTGCTGTGGTTTTATAGATTGCCATCAAAAAACCATTCTCAATGAGGTTCGGAAACATGTTTTGTTGAAAATAAATTACATACAAGAAGTAATACTAGCCGGTACACGTGTTAATGTTGATTGTAATAGTTCGTTGACCCGCAGAGGTCGCGGCTACATCTATTTTATTCGTTAATCAGCTTTAATTACGTACTTATATTGTTCCAGATTCATAAACATTGTTAATAAGACGAACTTATATAAAAAAGAAGTTACTTGTCTAGTTCATTAGTATGAAAGTAGTAGTAATTCTATCTAGATTTTAGTCGTTCAAATAAACACATTTTATATTCTTAGTAGTACCAGTAGTACACTTAAAATTCCTATCAAAATTTATTGATCAGTAACAGTATTTTTTGTTCAAGCCGGAAATCAAGCATCTTATCACCGAATATAGCCCATAGTCAAAAAAAATTAGTCAGTTTCCCCCTCTGAGTTGTGCAATCTCATAGTTATGTGGTCAGGATAGCTATGATGACAATACAAGGCGTTCGGTAATATTAGCCTGCATTCTAGAACTTCACTGTGATTTTCGAGGAATACTCAATCCACATGGTATAACGCCTACGCGCTGCCGCAAAGAATCCTGGAAGATTCTTACCCGAGGTACACAAGAAGCGCTCGTGGCCCAGCGGACTCAGTGTTCTGTAAACGATCACTGCAGTAAGCAACATTTACTATGGCCGGTTATGGATGGGTGACCACCTCATGACCACTTTGTGACATTTATTTGCGAGCGTTTCCGTGCTTCGGAAGGCACTTACGTGCCTTGCCGTTGGTTCTAGGTTTACATGGGCTTGTTTCCGCAACTCGACGTAATTTTTGCGCCTATTTTGCGTGTGACGTTAAGCCGTTGGTCCCGGTGAAAATATTCAAGAGCGGGCCGCCACAACCTGCGCCTGCCTTATCAACACGGCAATACTTCTCACCACCTATTACGTGGGACAAAAATCTAAGTCTTAGGGGATAAAAGGTGAGATCAAAGCACTCAAGGCTAGATGGATAGGTAAAGACCTTGTGGTGCTAGTCAATTCGACCTGGGCACCGATTCTCGCTTCACACGACATGAATGCGTGTACGGAAATCGGCGGGTGACGCGTCGCCTGTCTCATATTTAGGAACGGCGAACATGAGACGGATGACGTTTCACCCGTAAATTTGCGTCCACGCATTCACGTCGAGTGGTCGAGAATCGGCGCCCTGGCATGACATTCGTGTGAATTTCCACACGTTACAAGTTATTATGCCTACCCGCTACTCGTCTTGCAATACGCGTGCGCTATTCAAGAACCGCCCTATAAGTCGTCAGTTCTACGATTAATTATGCCCTGCCCAGTGGTACTAAGTAGGTACTATCTAAAAATAATTTACAAAAAAGTGCAAATGCATTTTGCATGTCTGATCGTTATCAATCTATAAATGACTTCTTTTTTAATTTTTAATTAAATGTTTTAACGCTAATGATGATAGCTTATCTGTCAACGGGCAGCTTGATTAATAACTTTGAACACTTCAATGACATTAAAGTAAATAGTACCTAATTTATTTTTAATGCTTCTGGAATTAGTTTTAATTAACACGTTTGCGTGCCATACATACGAGTATTACATGTTTGTACTGTACAGTACTTTACTTTATTATAAGCAGTACAAGGTTTCTACCCGCATGCAAAAATTTTGGGAGTATTTTTTTCTAAGCATAATTTATGTGAGCGTCAAAGATAAGACGAGTTATTACTCTACTAAATTTCGAGCCAAAAAGGTTGTGTGAGTTTTAGTTCAAACAATACCAACGTTCTACTTGTAACTAACTTGAAAGAAAAATAAGTGTCGTCCACAACGACGTAGATAAAACCTAAAAGCTATAAAAGTTTTTTTAAGAATCAATTTCTCGCAATAAAATACTAGTAACTACTAGATAGTCGATGAAAAATTCATATAATCTGTATTCCGTAGCGATTCTAATCGATTCTCGTGCCGATATCATCGACATCGGAACCGCATTCATTAGTACCACACCACTCGGTACTTACAATGCAAATATTATGGTTTATGTTGTATGTATGTAGATGTATGTGTATGTACTCAGATTGTTGACAATCAGTTGTGTGTGTGTGTGGAACGCACAATGCTTGCACAAAGGATTATTTCATACTTTCTTTGCCATACAATTCATTTTCTGCTCTAAATGAATCGCGGGCTTCGATTTTTTAATTTATTGTACGACGACGTTCCGAGAGCACCATTTCTGTTTCTGATTTTGTTTTTAAATTTCGAAGTCTCGATCACAGGGTTGGGAATTGGCTGTAATATCGTACCTGCTACCTGTTATTATAATACCAGTAATAACTAGGTAACATGTTTGTTACAATTCTACAGTGACTGTCGTAATATCGTCGTTTGTAAAGAATCGTTAAACTTTGATCTTCAACTACTTACTCGAAGACTTTGGATGTAGATTGATATACGCCGTGTTATCTTGGACCTCGTAGAAAAAAAAACGATTTAGGTCTAAGATATTTGACAAATGCAAGCTAATTTGTATTGATATGATACCTAGGTAGGTACTATTGTTAGATCAAGAATTAGGTAATTCTTGATCTAAAAATAGTAGCTTTGTTAAGTTACCAGGTAGGAAAGTCAGAGACCTTGAATAGGGTATAATATAAGATTTTAATAAATAATCCACCATTTCAACTTAGATCGAATCGAACTTTACAACAAACCAAAGAATTAACACTTAAGAAATAAAATATTAAGAAAATATAAATCGTTTGGCCATAAAACGAACAACAGAATGTAATTTCAACAAAACTCAGCACGTCAGTAAATAGGATATAACATGAGGTATTAAAGTGACAGTAACAGTTAAACTGAGAATGGCAACATCTCGAACGAGTAATAGGATACTATTTAGGTATCGGTTTTATGTTCCTTTTTACGATTTCGCTATGTGAGACCATCATGGGCTGAGGTGTGGTGCTGTTACATGTTTGAACATATAAGCTTGCTGTATTTTATAATGTGCAGGGTTGTTGGTGTGCTGTAGTAACTTTTTTAATTAGGTATTTAACCTACTGGGTGTGTTTTGTGCGTTCGTGCTGAAAGCATGAGTACCTTTACAGTACTTGTCAGCTGTATTTAAATCTATGTTGACAGATTTACTTACCTACATGTTTTATCACATTACTGAATGTTGTTCCCAAAACAGCACTATGTGCTAATTTTTTTTAATAATTCTATTCTACGCTACTCCCTGTCACATAGCTATCTAGCAGGTAAGGTTTTGTCAAAATTAGAGTTACCCGGAACAAAAGGACAAAAAAAATTTTTGTGTTAATTAATACCTTTTACCTAAATATGCACATATTTTAGAAAAAAAATGTTATTAGACATAACAAGCAGTCCAGATTTGATGTCTTCATACTCGATTTATACTAGTAGTAAATGATTTTGTGAATCTCTTTGCAGAAAAAATATCAAACTTTAGCACAAAGCTGATGTTTAGTTAATGCTCATTAATGCAAATGCCAGCTATTAAAACAATACCAAAACTAAACCTATACTATAACGCTTAATCAACCAACTTTGCCTATATAAACATACTAGGTAGTAGTATCTGTTACCATTACAAACTATGTAGGTACAGCTCTAATTACGCAATAATAAAAACAAATCGAACCAAATAATAGAGAAACATTTTTTTTTTAATCAAATACTAGCGTTAGACCACAGTTCAATTATCAGATTATTTTATGATCAATGTTTTGTGGTCTTGTCACATTACTTAGCTACTTACAAGAGTATCAATTTCAACAAAAATAGTACAAACACGGTCAAATGAATATGTCAACTATTGGACCGTAACAATAAATCTATCGCCGCATTCAGTAGTTTTGTTTGGTAGTTGGATTAGACGAGTTCAGGAGTCAAGGTAAAAAATTTTTAAACGTAGGATGCACTGCTTAAAACAATACCAAAAATCTAAACCCAAACGATAGGTGTTTCAAGCAATACAGACCTCAGGTGGAGTTCAGAAGCTACTGGGAATATACTTAGTAGAAAGTTTAGTAAAATTACATCAGACTTTTTTTTAACTTGAGGAAAATCGTACAGGGATGCTATGCCGGACTCCTACCGACTAAAAATCACACGTATCCTACCTAACAGCCTACGGTTGGAAGCCCCGGGTAAGCTCTCGGAAGGATATCACAGGACTGACATCTGTCCTGTCTGGAGCTTAAAAAAAACTATTAGGATATCTTAGGTATTCAAATTACTAGCTAATACAATGTTCAAGCATTGTGACCAAGTTGTGTTTATGAATATTATTAAAATTCCAACTCTGCCACAAACAATGTTTTAAATTATTTGAGTGAATTCCACAGCACTCACATCCTTATTTGTAATCCGACAAAATGGATTCAACGGGGATTACAAAATGGAGCAGAGAAATTGTGTGAGACAAGACAAAATAACTTAAAAAAGAAATGTCGGGATTATCTTTACACTTTGTCAAATATAGGATGATAATTTTAACAGCTTACGCCCAGTGCAGTATTCTTTCTAAAAAAATCATAAAATAATAGCAAGTGGAATGTCGGTAGGAAGTAACTCTGTACTAGGCAGGTATTTAATTTCGACATACTATCGAGTTTCAGTGGGCACTGAAACTCGATAGTATATCGCAAGTATGTCGAAATTACGTACATTTTTTAGACTAGTGAAGACTAGTAAATAGTGGCAGCATTTAAACTAGATCTGCTCTCAGGTGTAAGTACGGTAGTCTAATTTCTGACCCCAGGGTTATGAGTATGACATACCTAGTACACGGGAAAACAGTTACTTTACGCGGACGGTATTATTCTCCCATTAGACATAGATAAAATTACCTATGTAGGTACTTATGTTTTGCATTCCATCCAGCATATTCATTCAACTATCGATTCTAGGAGAGTAATATTCAATAATCGCTTAAATTCACAAACCACTACTTACAACCACAGAACGACTTTCTTTTTCAAATCTACCGTCGGCTACGCCCCTTTTGAGCGAAGTACCTAAATTGCACGATGCCACTGCTGCATACTACCTAAAACGCGAAATACCTGAAACTCGAAGTACCTAAATTGCACGATGCCTAAAAACTTAATTTGCCTACAACATACTTTGACAACAATGTTTAATGCCTAAGAATGGAAATGCCTAAAATGAAGATAGCCAGCACAATACAAGGTACGGGGGTATTCAGGTATACTTAAAATCACGCCTTGGTCCCCGAAGGGGTAGACAAAGGTGAAATGTGGGCCTACTAGGTATATTATGCCCACATTTCATCTTTTTAGAATTTTTCCACGTGATAGGTGGTTAGCCGTATTAATATAGACAGGCGCAGGTTGTGACTGCTGGCTGTTGAAATTTTTCAAGCCTCCTAAAAGGTCTTCAGCTTGACTTAACTACTGCTATTTTACTGGCAACCGGGACCAATGGCTTAACGTGCCTTCCGAAGCACGGAAACGCTCAAATAAATGTCACAAAGTGGTCACATGGATGGTCACCCTTCCAAGTACTGGCCATAGTGAAAGTTGCTTACTACAGTGATCGTTTACAGAACACTGAAACCGCGGGGTCACGAGCGCTTCAGGTACGGTTCCATTCAGGTACGGTCGGCCAAATTGGTTTACCATTTATGACAACACTTTGTGACAAATTGTTTCACATCAATTTTGTAAAATGTGATTAAACGAAATAATGTAATGAATCCTTTTTGAGTAAAGTGCATAATGATGCTGTCATACTCTAATTGATTTGTAGGCAATTAACTATCACCGGCATTATACTTTGTAGACATTAAACAACATAGCCATTTTGCTTCGTAGGCATTATAACCTTATAGACATTAAAACTTTATAGGCATCCTGCGTTTTAGACATAGACTTTAGGCAATTTGCTTCATAGGCATTGTGCAATTTAGGTACTTCGTTCAAAAGGGGGCTACGCACACTCGCGCACACACCAGTATCGAAATTACTTTGAAAATCCTTTGACCTGGTGCCCGTGGACTTCCTTAGCGGTGTCTATGTGTGCGAAACCCGAGCGCACTTTGTATGTAGATTGCCTTCTGTACCTACTTATTATTTTGTGTTACCACTACCCTCATGGCTAGTGAGAGCTGTCAAAATTATCATTCCCTTTCAGACAGAGTTCTTTAAGTACCTACTTAGCAAGAATGCTGAGTCACCTAAGGCGCGTCCTATAACCGCTATAACGCAATGTATGGTGTACTCCGTGTACTTCCGGAGTCCTCTACACTGCTTGAATTTAAAACGAAGAAAATAATATATCTGTAGAAACGATGGCCGATGACGCAGACGGGTTCAGCAGTTGACTGTGACTGCAAATAGGCCTAGATATGTTCGGAGAAAGGGTTTGCATGTGGAAGGCACAGAGCTGGGACAAACAATTTGAGTGTCTACGTCTAAGTCAAGGAGTTCTGCAGTAAACTGCTATAGGTGAATTAGATTATGCCCATAACATTTTGGTATTTCGTAACAAATTACATGCTTTACTTAAACAGAGAGCTTAAAAACTATTCTCCATAAAATATTTATTATTTATTTTAAAACATACCTAATATATTATTAGGTAATATATTATTAGCGAGTATAAAAATTTTCGTCTTTACCAATGATATTTAAGTAAAGATATGCTACCTTCATACAAAACAGCATTCAGTTATTGTTGAGTTATAATTTTACGTGCTTACCTATCGGTACCTAATAGATTTCATCTATGAATGCGATAGAGAATACAAAACATTTAAAACAGAGAGGGATAGCTATCTGTGTCGTTTTGCACACAGCAGCCGACCACAACACGACTTGTTTCGCTCGCAGCTATTAGCCGACTCAATGGAATTATAACAATTGTGTGACTTTATCCGCAACAGTTTTTGAGCGGTAATGCGATATCTACCTCTTTTTTACTATAACATCATTGGTCTTTACAGACTGACAAGACAATCTATTTTTAGTAGATATGTTTGTCATATGTGCGACGGACAACAAATTAATGAGTGTCTGCAGACACATGCGATGTGACGATTTGTTGACTAATATTGTAAGTACACATTTTTAGGGGTCCGCACCCATAGGGTAAAAACGGAACCCTATTCATGAGACTTCGCCGTCTCAGTCAGATTTTTTTTTATTTGCGGTTTTTTTGGTACAGAACCCTACGTGCTCGAGTCCGAGTCGCACATGGGCGTTACCTTGTATCTTTAACCCCCGACGCAAAAGCGACGGGATGTTATAAGTTTGACATGTCTGTGTGTGTGTGTGTGTGTGTGTGTGTGTGTGTGTGTGTGTGTGTGTGTGTGTGTGTGTGTGTGTGTGTGTGTGTGTGTGTGTGTGTCTGAGCATACGGCCCACCAGATGTACTAGTGGTCACCGAAATCTAGAGTCATGTGGGTCAAGTGTGCGCAGTGGGTAAGTGTACGCACGCTAAAAATCTCTACAACCATTTCAGGATTAGCGTACCCTCATGTTAGTACCTCAAACTACGTCCTACAAAGTGTTCGTTCGTCAGCAACTTGCCAAATCGTTTAGTTTTTGCAGGCAAGTAAATTATTTTGCTTAATTTCTTACGTTATTTTGTCACATCTAAAGTTATTAAAATTTTAGAAGCAAGCATTCCTTAACGAGGCGTCTTCGCAGACAGGTCTCTTTTAACTTTAACACAAATATTACGTCTACTTACAAATAGTCGATTATTTAACACATTAACACTACGTCGCCACTTCTTATGTATTACATTTCATAAAAAAAAACAAAGCATTCCGGGTTGAACCATGATTAACGATGCGCGCCGTCACGTATTATAATTTCATAAGAACATACAAGATTCTTAGTATTACAAGTTGCAGCCAAGTATTAGTATAAAAACTATTTCATTTACAGTGAAATACATTTTTGTGCAGCAAACCAAAAACTTAAATAGCATTATAATTTAAAATTAATAAATATCACAGAGATAACATCGTACGCTAATCAAATTCCATATTCAAAATTCAAAACTCATGGGCAATGACATGTGTTTTTTTTTTAAGAATGCATTGACACAAGCTTGCGTTTAGTGTCGCGTTACAAATTCGTCACATTCAAGCGCCGCGTCCCTACTCCTTGTCTCAGACTCATAACCAATTTATTCTGATCCCTATTTCTTGAGAATTCGTCTTGTAATATGAGGTCTTGGAAACATGGTGTGCAGCCCCTAATTTCATAAGAATACAGTAGCATGTGGCCGTCTCGGGTTACATGTATGGGTCACGTCGGAACGATTATTAGGAAATAGCTGATGCAGAAATTGGTGCTCAACTAGTTAGTAGGTACGATGGTCACTTTTTGTTCAGAAATTATCACGTTCAGACTACACATACAGATATTGAATGATACGGAGGCAAAACTTTGAAATAAGATGACATTAGGGAAAATAATTACCTACTGAAAAATATAACCTGAACGTCTAAAGATGTGCAGTTTTAAAAAATTAAACCGCACACAAAGACGCGAATATGACACAAGTGGCATAATGACATATCGATAGTTTATTCGAAATTCAAAAAAGCAATACTTTTTTTTTTAAACCAAACATACGAACAAAGGGTAATAAATAATAATACATTAAATTTAATGGTGTCCCATGGAACAATGGGTGCTATTTTCCCTTTTTTGTCGTTCGGCCTTGTGGTCCGTTAGCGGACCGGACTGGTAGGTAGACTTGCCTTGAACGATTTCTTGTCTGGGATGGCTCTTACTATGAATTCGTCTTTGGTTTACTATAGCATATTATCATGTATTCAAAATCGAACTTCCTACTTATATTATAAACAAGAAAGCCGTGAGATTGTTCTCACCGGACTGCCCTTCTTCAGAAAGTTCAATCCGATTGACGTTGTCATTTTTGTTTTATTTCAAACTTTGAACAGATGATCCACGTGACGTAGTGACGCAGTTTAATGCGAACGAGTCACAGACTACAGACAAAGTCTCGACATAAGTCCCTCTGCACTCTATTTTATAGAGAGGGGCTAAAATGAGAAAGTTTGTCAATGTGGATGGGTGGATGTTTTTTACTCTTTCACGCTTTAACGGCTGAACGAATCTAGCTGAAATTTGGTACAGGGATAGATTATAGTCTTTTTTTATACCACTTAGGCCGCAGACAAGCATACGGCTCACCAGGATGCACTGGTGGTCACCGCAGCCTATTAAAGTTTGCAACACCAGAGTCTGGAATAACACATATAATGCTTTTTATCCCGGGAATAAGTTTCCGTTGGAACGAGAGTAAAATTTTACGCGGGCGATGCTGCGGGCATCAGCTAGTATCATTATAATCCTCGAAAATGGTGATAATCGGTGGATTACCAATAGTAGCGCAGATTTAGGAGAGGGCGTAGGTTATGGGTAGGGGGAGGGAACGGCTAACCCTCTGTATTTGATTATACCTACATATAATATGTACCTACAGGGTAGTTTTTTCAAGTGGGCGTGAATGGTCAAATCAGAAACTATAAGGAAATAGCGTAAAGAATCGGTATCTGGCCAATTTGGAATAAAAACTTAAACTTAAAAAGAAAAATATTAGGTAATTACTACCCAGGAATAGAACTTAAAAAAGAAGCAAGTCCATGTTGATAGTGTCGTCGCTATGAATGAAAACGCACAGAATTGAAGGAGCTCTTTGCAACAATTGTTTTTTTTAAATTTTGTTACGCTAACTGAACTAATGTTCAAAAGGGAACCTTTAATCGCAAAGAAAGAAAAAAAATTAAATCAGATTTTTTTTTAAATATTTATTTTACGGCCTTTGGCCTCAGCCTTTTAGCCAAACTACCTATATTAGTTCTCGTTCTTTTTGTTTCAATTTCTTGAAATAACTTTAGTTTCATATTATATTGAAGTTTCTATATACATAATAACATTAATAAGATACAGGTAAAAAGGTAATTCATTATAATTCAAGTTTACTAAGTCATTTTGACCAATATTAGTAATTTTAGGACATACAAGCAATTTAGTCTGGGTACAAATTAAATTTGACTACACTTTTTTCCGACGGCATTAGGTACCTACTTCCTAGAATTCTTTCCTTAGCAAGGACACCATCGAATGGTGTAATACAGTGCGCTTTTAGTTTTTAAAATCAACTGGTTCGAATCCTGTCAATGAATGATGATTTTGGAAAATATATTATGGCATTATATTAAAAAATAAACATTCCAGACTAAAAAAACTTACAGCCATTATACCTATTCTACAGACCTTTTAAATAAGTAGATACCTATAACACTTATTTCGATCTTAGTTTTATTTTGGGACAAAAAGAACTTGTCTCCAGTTTCATAGAGAATTTTGCGCAAAAGTGTAAAAAAACCAACTCTTTCACATTTATTATTAGGTACCTAGTTTATTACGATTTTTATTAGGTACACAAACATACAACGGCACAAAAAGGTATACTGATACTAAATTAAGTACCTAGTAACTTAATTAAACTGAACTAAACCCTAGTAACTAAATTAAGTTATAAGAAATCCGCCAATTCACACTTCATTTATTACAAAACCAATGGTTCCGTAGAGGTAGATGGTCGAATTACAAACTTCTCCAGAATAACCTAACAAGGTAACAAGAAATATAAACCAACTAAATGTAAAATCCTTTTTTACTCAACCATTTCCAAAAAAAAAAACGCGACTTCTTAAATCGGTTGCCTTGTCGTTAACACTCTAAACAGCTTTAAGCCCGCAGCTATGCTTGTGGGTTTTGTTTTTGTTGCTTTGATAAATTGCTGTGTAATTTAATTATATAATTTATTTGTTTCTCTATTATATTCTATAATGTTTGTGTGTAAAAGATCAATTCATAGAAAAGAATCTTTTTACTGAAAAGTAAAGATACCAGTCTTACTTTTTGAAAATATTATCAAAAGCTCCTAAAAATGTTTTTTTAAAGCTGGGTAAGGTATTACACATCTCACAACAAAAAATATTAAAAGTAAGACACTCACTTTGCTTTTATTTTTCATATAGAAACCATTATGTATTTAAAAAAAGTGTGTGTGTGGCTAAAGAAGTCTTACTTAAAAAAATGTTCTTTTTTACATATTTCCACTACAAACAATCGATCTAAAAGTCCGCTATGTATTTACATTGGAGCATTTACACTTAATATCCTTCCCGGCTACAAAGAACATACATACGTGTTTTGTATGTTAATCGTAAACAAAGATTAAAGGCCTAGTGTGCCTACCATGAGATCTCGCTCGATGACAAGTCGAAATCAATTTGAATTCCAACGACAAACTATTCGAACGCACTATCTGAATTTCGAATAACATAGGATTATTATATTTCCATTCAAACCCTTTCTTGTCATTCGTATTTAATTTAATTTGTGCAGTTGGTATCACTTTTGAATTTTTGTAGGGTAATCATGCTAGTTAACTGCCATGTACAATGTTTATTATTAGTTCAGGCATCTTTTCAATACATTAGAAGAATATTCCTGAATATCCTGACTTATTTAATAGCTCCATTAAAATTGTGAAGATTCTAGACTAGGAGTCGTAAAAATTAATTTCTTAATCATTTCGTTTTTTAACGAGCGACGGCTGCGGCGTAATGAGGAAGGTTAGCCTGGTATTATGTGTTTTCTAATATTGTATCTGTAACAACTGCTTGTGGATTTGGAATAAAATCGGTAAATAATGAAGTATTTACTATCTAGGTACAACTTTACTATAGAAATTAAGAGGAGCACAATAGACTCTGCTAGATATAATAAATCAGAAACTTCGTGAAAAAGTTTAGCATTACTTTTAATTAGGTATTATACATTTCTGTGGTCTCAGGAGGACTTAAGATTTTAACACTAGACACGTTTAAGTCGTGAACGCAAGAATTACAACAATAGCCATTGAAAATTTTATTTTACGTTGGGTTATATTAGTTACACAGTATATTTGTAAACGTATTCAGTATTCCACGTGTGCCCTGCGAACAACACGAGCACATTAACATTCTCTACTCTCGCGCAGGTTCTCATAGCAAGCCGCACGCGTTTAATAGATGTCTCGGTAAATGCAATGCAACAATTGCTTTGGTTACGTAAGCAGTGTTCAGGACCCTCCAAAGTTAAAAATCGTGAAAATCTCTATAGGAAATCAAGGTTATTATTAATTATCCAGCTGCCATTGTACACTGTACATCTGTAAGGGGCTTAGGAGTAACGTTACTACATCCAGAATCTGTTGACTTACATTTTTATTCAAGTGGATATAAAAAACAAATGGTAACCATTACAGGCTCTTCCGATCCGTATACCAATGTGATACGCTTTAGACGCCCACACTAACCATTAAACTTAGAGATTAAACGGTGACAAAACGTTCTATCAACAAATAAAAATAATGAATTCGATAAAATAAATAACACTACATACTTGAGCGTAAGACATGCGTGCGACTATTTGAATAATTCATTTGTGATAATGACCAAATTAAGAAGATTTCTGCTTTCTGATAAAGTATTAAAAAACTACGGATGTGCAGTCAGTCGACTTATCATGTGTGAGGCATAAAGTGGTGGCCAATTTATGGATGTGCGGGCAATTTAAAAAATTGGTTACGTGTCCCTGGCACTTTCACGCGATGTCTAAAGCGGCAATGTGACACGGATTTGTTATCTGTGAGAATGCATTTCTTATAACACCCAGTTGTATACAAATTAAATTGTGACAGTTACACATTCACGTCTTATTAGTGTTACTAAAGATCAAGTTCCTAGAATGTGTTAAATTTTAGGCGTTGAACTAACTACCTATACGACTAGATCTGCTTATATGATTTTGTAATGGTTGGTGGTAATCCATTATAATTAATTAATGCAAGGATTAATTAGTGTCTGAAACTCAAGTGATATCCTAAGTACAGGCGAGATTATGAATCCTAAAGCTTGGCAGAAAGTCTACAAACGGAACTAATATTTTATATGCTGGCTACATGGTCAAAATGTTGTCAATGACATGCCAGGTAAAAAATTAAATAAGTAAGTTGGTACCTACTATAATTTAGGTAATTCATAGTTTTTACGTTTATTGGGAACTGGGTAGTGATTGGTGGTTCTTTTTAGAAGACTTGCCATATGAACTGCCCAGTGGCGCCTCCATTATTTTGTACTCTGTTGTCTGTGTTTTGTTTGTACAGAACGAAATTTGAGGCTGCGTTTTCGTTTACGAAGCCGAGCAGGAAAAGATTAACGATTTTTTAGTTCTGAAATTCTTAATCCTGACTTTCAATTAATAAAAGATTCTTTGCAGTTAAATTTAATAATTAAGTACCTATCAATGTATGGTTTTATTATAATAAACTACATTTATTTTTAATATGGGCATTTCTACTTTTTATGAGGCAGGTGCGCCTGTGCACATTTGTAGGGCTATTTTGTTATTTATTAGAGGTCGGAGGACAATAAAAAATAAATGGCATTGCAATTAACAACTTTGTACTACACTTGTCATTTTAGTAGTGCAATGAACATAGTTGTACTTCATGAGTTTGTTATTAAGCTTTGTGACTAATGATGTAACAGGTAGGTACCTAGATATTAAAAAAGTCAACCAGGTGGAAATCGGTTTTGCGGACGGAGGGTTCCGTACCAAAAGCAGACAAAAAAGATACCACGTATGTTTTGTGGGGTCCTCAAACATTTTTTTTTCTGTTAGTATTTTTCTTTTAGTGGCAACAAAATTACATCTGTGAATATTTCAACAGACTAGCTATCAAGGTTCATGAGAAAAAGCCTGGTGACGACGGCTAGCGGAGTCTTAGTAATAGGAACATTTTTACACTTTGGGTACGGAACCCTATAAATGATAACATGTATACCTACTTACTAATAATTAATAACAATAATCGGAATTATATTCAAGTATACTTTGTTCATGTTTATCCTGTTTTATGCGCCTTATAACTGGCTTAGACGCCCTACTATATTTTTTAAAGGTTGGTACACCTGACGTTTCTTTTTCAACACTTATTTTACGGCCTATGACCCAGGCCTTTCAGCCAATTTGTAGGTACATTTTTGTTATGTTTATAAAAATACGGAGAGTCAGGTGTCTTCAACTATGAAATAAAGGTCTACTCCGAAGTTACACTAATAGTGACGATTTAAAGTTTAATCTAATTTGACATTTGGTCGTTTATTAGATAAATAGGATTTGGCAGTGTTTTCGTTCTAAAACAGAGTCGTCAACGAGAATTTCATTAAACAAATGAGAACCGGGCTCCTTATCCTTTTGAGGAAACGAATACGGTCTTAAAGGCAGGAAAAAGATGACAAACGTGCAGGTTCACAAGCGTTTTGGGATGGGAGAAGACATGATTCACAGATATTTAGCATGTAAACAATTCCAACTTTCTATGTAGAGTTAACACGTGTATTTATCTAAGTATATTCCTACGATATGAAATTACTAGATGGGCATTGTACTTTATCAAGTTTTTATTACATTTTACGATGAGGCGCGGGGGCACTATATCTCTGACCAATAACGAGCACACTAAGTATGGATATGAGTTTCTTTGCATGATCCTGAGTATACAATGAGTGTTGACGAGATCTGATCATGCAAATGAATGCAAAGTTCACAATTCGCGTTATACTCAGCTACACCGTCACCGATAAAGTATTAATTACGTTATAAATTACTCGACACACTTCCTGACGACTGATAACAAGGGTACCGTCGGCGACGGCGCCAAATGCACATAAAACACTACAAGAAACGACGGATGTGACTAGAAAACGTTGACGCCAGCCAGTTCTGTGTGTATGTAAACGAAAACAGCCGTGTAAATAGCACGGCCGCCACACGCCGTGGTCGCACTCGCACCATTTCGACGCGAAATCTGTCACCGATTATAAAAATACACTAAACGATCTCTGGCGAAATTGCAGGCCAGCGACCCCTCACTGATGGGCCATAATTAATCGGTCTGTACATACCTAAACACGACGTGCATTGCGCTGTCCACGCGCCATCAAACTCCAAAACAAGTCGAAAATCGCACACCGTTTGACACAACACGCACGTTACATACTTGTTATCACACACTGTTGTCGCTTGTTGCACTCGCGATGCACGTAATGTAGTACACTGATCATTATTTTGTTTTTCGCCGGCAATATTACGTCGGTGTCTGTGAACGCACGTGACACAAGCTACGACCGGCCGCAAGTCGCGAGACTACTGCTGCACACAACTACGGTGCGGCGCGCGCGAGACCGAGCGACCACCCCCACTAATACAAGTTGACTCACACAAAGAGCGCTCAGCGTGCACCGCACCGACGCGCGCTTATAAAAAACCAACGATCGGTATGCAGACGTTCGGTTTGAAGCAGGTCCTCGCTTGACGCTGTTTTCGTCTGCGGTTTAGGGTTTCCCATATACATACAGAATTCTCCACTAATTTTAATGTGAATGATCGTAATAACTTTGTACGTAATAAATTTACAATGAATTTATAGAACTTTTGTCAATAGGAATAAATTCCACGACCATCTAATGGCACAACCATAGGCATATTTTTAAAAGTATAAAAGCAAGATTCAAAAAATGAAATAAAGGTATTCATTCTCATTGAGACAATCCTATTATCCACTTTAAATAACAACAATAAAATTGACGGATGCGAATAAATTAAAGCTCGCGTAACCAATAGCAGTTTAATTTCAGTAAATCACGATTTAATTGACTGTAAAGCAGGTGGCAGCGATCAAAAAGCAGTAACAGTAACCTTCGAATGTTTGCAACACCAGAAGTGTTACACACGTGCTGCCAACCCATTTCAGTGAATAGAATGTGACGTTCTGCTGTTGAAAATTTCCAAGCTTTCTATTTTAGAAGCCTTCTCAACTTTGCTCAACAACTACCAATTTCTGGCCTCCAGATCGAACAGTTGAACGTGTCTTCAGAAGCACGGAAACGGTCGTAAATGGCCAAAGTTCTACAAATTATTCAGGTAAGAAGTTGACAAGTTAACATAACTTGTCAACTTCTTACCTGAAAAAAAGTAGCATTTGAATGAAAGTTGTGTGTACCGTTTGTTTGGTATCATCTTCCACTCTTTTAAATTGTTTTGTCTGAATAGGTACTCCACTTGTCTGGTAACCGTTTTCTTCTTTTTTTTCATGTGCGGAAATCTTCATGGATGCTATGCCGCCATGCCGGTGCACACTATTGAATATTCTTATCCCGTTTGCTGTATATTATATAATTTCCATGTAAAATATAACAGTCGGTAAAACCTGTTAATAGCTATTAAAAGAATATATTTGGCTTCAAATATCAGTAACAATGCCACAAACCCAAGCAGTAAAATTAAAATACACAGTATGACAAACAGAAATATTTACCTCTAATCGGGGAAAAATTCCTACGTGGCAACATTAAAAACAAAAGAACGGCAGTCAGCGAACCTTGAGTGGGTAGGCGATACGATTCGAGCCTGCGCCCGAGTCAGCGCGCCATGTTGCCCGTAGCTAGAGCGAGACACCGCTATACATCGCTATCAGCTTCTCGTTCGCACGCTTGTTAGCGTTATTGCGTGCCGTAACTATACTCGTCAGCGACTGTACCACACACTCACACGCACGCATTGTTATCTTACACAAAATTTATAACGAGCAAGTCGGATTCAGTCCCAGTCTTGGGCACTCCTAAATTCTCTGCGGAAGGGTTCTTTTTTTCATCTTGGACCCTAATTCCTCAGTTTCGCCACAGGCCAAATAAAATTATAATGATCGTGATCGCCAATGTTGATAGTTTGTTTAGTGTGATTCGCCTTGTTATTTTGGCAACACTGATAGTTTTGGCGGGTAACCGAGCGTCGTGAATGGATTCTATGAATGAACTGATAAGTTTAGTTCAGAATAAAGTTAGCAACAAATACCTACCTATTATCTAGTAGCCATTGATGTTTTTGGGCAGTGGGTGTCGTCGAGCGTGGATTGTTTTGTTACTGCCTACTGTTTGAAACGCCTACTTTCATGCATTTCAGTAATTGCCTATTGCCTGGTAAAACGAAGTGTTAGCATTAGTTTCTTAGGTAAGCAACTGTAAGTAAGGTAGCAAATAAAGAGATATCCGTTTTTTAGGGTTCCGTACCCAAAAGGTAAAAACGGGACCCTATTCATGAGACTTAGCTGTCCGTCTGGCTGTTTCTCAGGAACCAACCGTGATAGTTAGAGAGCTGATATTTTTACAGATAAGTACCTAATGTGTATAATGTACCTATTTATTTTTGTTGCCGATAACAACGAACTACCAACTAAAACAAAAAATTGCGTGTACTAGTGTACACACGTAAGAAGTGAAACTTCTTCATTACCTTATTTTAAAGTCCCAAAGTCCCAAAGTCCAAAAGTCCAAAAGTCCCAAAACTCCAAAAGTCCAAAAGTCCAAAAGTCCAAAAGTTCAAAAGTCCCAAGGTCCCAAGGTCCCAAGGTCCCAAGGTCCCAAGGTCCCAAGGTCCCAAGGTCCCAAGGTCCCAAGGTCCCAAGGTCCCAAGGTCCCAAAGTCCAATAGTCCAAAAGTCCAAAAGTCCAAAAGTCCCAAAGTCCCAAAGTCTAAAAGTCCAAAAGTCCAAAAGTCCAAAAGTCCAAAAGTCCCAAGGTCCCAAAGTCCCAAAGTCCCAATGTCCCAAAGTCCCAAAGTCCAAAAGTCCAAAAGTCCAAAAGTCCAAAAGTCCAATAGTCCAAAAGTCCAAAAGTCCAAAAGTCCCAAATTCCCAAAGTCCTAAAGTCCAAAAGTCCAAAAGCCCAAAAGTCCAAAAGTCCAAAAGTCCAAAAGTCCCAAGGTCCCAAGGTCCCAAAGTCCCAAAGTCCCAAAGTCCAAAAGTCCCTAACTCCTTAAGTCCAAAAATCTTTAAATGACATGCTATCCCTGGATAAAGTACTCTTAATTCTAATCCACCGTGGTGGGGAACAGAACAAAGATGGCGCGTAACCAAAAATCGTGACGTGACGCAAATTTTTTTCCAACGCCGATAAAGAAGTTTCACTTCAAAAAAACTAAAACCAGAATACAAAAATAATTTAAGGGGGGGAACAAACGTGAAAAATCTCATGCTACAAACTTGATTTTTTCTGTTTTTTTGGTAGGTACGGAACCCTCTGTGCGCGAGTCCAATGTCCAACTCTCATTTGGCCGGTATAAATTAAGAAATTTGACCATTTCTGAAATAAAATTAGAATAGGTAGGTAGGTGTCTGTGCAGCATTGAGTTATAATAATAGTTCAATGGTATCTAGTATACCTACTACCTATACCTATACCTATACAGGTGAATTTTTCAAAAGGGATTGGATGGCCAAATCCGAAACTACAAGGAATAGCGAAAAATGCTGAAAGGAGTCACGAGCCCGATTTTGATGAAACTTAAAACCTCATCATTAGATTTTTGAAAAACTAATTATCCTAGCTGGGAATCGAATCCATTGATTTTGAAAAAAAATACACACCCTATATTATTACACCATACGATAGTGTTGGTATTAAGGATCTTATTCTGGAAAGTAATGACATACGGCAAACTAAGGGAAAGTGCTCATCTTTCTTATTTTTCTTACGTTAACCGATTAATTGTTCAAAATGTAGACCATTGTTTTCTATACATAGCTGAAGCATAGCTCAACGATCGTACTGCATTCAATATTATTGATTCCGTTTAGAATATTCTCCAAAAAATCATTCTGAGCATGATTTAAAACACAGAATAGTTACGATCTATTCTGGAATGTCGAACGAAATAAATTATGATACCAAATTTAGGTACCTACAAGAAATATGAATTCTATCAAAATTCTAAACTTTCCTTAAATTTGCCGTATATCATTACTTAGCAGAATTTGATCCTTATCAGCGACACTATCATATGGCGTAATATAAAGGGTGTGTTTTTTTTTCAAAATCTATAGGTTCGATTCCCAGCTAGGATTATTGGTTTTTCAAAAATCTAATGATGACGTTTAAAGTTTTATCAAAATCGGGCTCGTGACTCCTTTGAGCATTTTTAGCTATTCCTTATAGTTTCGGAATTGGCCATCCAAGCCCTTTTCAAAAATTCATTCTTTATAATACTATACCTTGCCTATATCTACCTACATATTCGAATTCGGTACTTGAATGCAAGTACAGGCAAAATTTTTAAAGTTTGTTTTGAGTTTTGCACTCGCCAGCCAGCAACTGGTTCGGGGCTTGGTGTGAAGAAAAATAGAAAGAAAAATATTTTCTTCAGGAAATCAGTGTGTGCCCCACAACTTCGCACGAAGCGTAGGAGGTAAGTATACGAACTACGAAACCTGTAGCCCTCATTAAACCTATACTTTACATACAGTCATCTCCATATGGATGTATGGAAATCAAAAATATATTCTGATTTCTAAAATAGAAACTATGGAAGTAAGTATGCCATATTAACTGGTCCGTTCTCATGAGTTGTATGTTGTTACTTCTGAAAAATTTGATAAATATTTTAACCTATTTTAATGGTGAAAGAAAATATAGTTCCAGACTTCATTGATTACAAACTAACACATCTCTCTTTATCAAGTGTTGATCTACTTGAGAAGGGCGAGTTGGCTGTTTGCCGTTCTTACGAGTACAGAAGCAGGCCAAGACGATGCACGGTGGCGTGTCTCTTGACTTCTTGAGTCTCTTTGTCCCTTATAGTAGAGGATCTTAACTTGGCCACTGACAATGACTGTGAGGTTAAGATGGCAACGTTTTATGCCCAAACTATCGGAAAAATCATTAATGTCGTAAATCATTGACACGATAGAAGAAGTGGGATAAGATGTAACCCCCCCCCCCCCCCCTAAAGAAGCGGGATATCATCAAGAAGTGGGATCCCTTTTTTTTGTACAAGGAGAGCTCCGCTTACTGACTACTATGGAATGCAATCCCGCAACGCAATTGAAATCCCGGTATTTGCGGGACTGAGAGATCTCAGTCCCACGGGATCCTGGTATTTGCGGGATCCCGCATATTTCTGAAAGTCATTGAGAAAAGTATAGAATTCTGTATCATACATGCATCTAGAACTGAAAAATAGTTACGCCTTAATCGCCGAAGGGGTAGGCAGAGGCATATTATATACCCACATTTCACCTTTAAAGATGCGTTTCGTCTCTTACCACGTAATATGTGGTGAGAGATCTCAGTCCCGCGGGATCCCGGTATTTGCGGGATCCCGCATATTTCTGAAAGTCATTGAGAAAAGTATAGAATTCTGTATCATACATGCATCTAGAACTGAAAAATAGTCACGCCGAACCGAAGAGGTAGGCAGAGGCATATTATATACCCACATTTCACCTTTCAAGATGCGTTTCGTCCCTTACCACGTAATATGTGGTGAGCCGTATTGGAGTCTTGAAATGAATAGGTGCAGGTTGCGATTGCTTGCTGTTGAAAATTTTCAAGCTGGGCCTTCAACCCATTTTACCGGCAAACGGGACCAACGGTTTAACGTGCCTTCCGAAGCACGGCAACGCTGAAATAAATGTCACAAAGTGGTCACCCATCTAAGGACCGGCCATAGTAAATGTAACTTACTGCAGTGATCTTTTACAGAACACTGAGTACGCGGGGCCACAAGGAAAAATAAATTATTGAAATTACTTATGTATTGAGATTATTAAACGGATATACATAATAGTAATAAAATACCGACTGCAAATTATTAGAAGTAGATAAAATGGGTAGTTTTGGCATTACTTTAAGACTGCGCAAAAAACATAGCATGTCAAAATTCTTGTCTGCCAAACGACTCCTAACTTTACATGTCAGATAGCCAGCAAGCAATGTACGAGATAATTGAATACTTTTCTAACTGTTTATAGTACATGAAAAGTCAAATCTCCCTGATTAAATCACTAAAAACAAATAAGTACGTTATTAGGTTATATCTCACGTCACAATTACAAAAAACTTAATCATACCGAATCAGTTTGCGCGCTTCCGCTTACAGAACAACACATGGCGTTTATCTTTGCACAGTCCCGCTAATCCCGCGGGATCCCGCACGATTTACGTGCGGGACTGGTCCCGAAAAATGATGCGGGATCCCGGTATTTCGGGATCCCGGTATCCCGGTATTGCATTCCCTACTGACTACCCATGCTGGCGAGGCTCGTGTGAGGGTCGCCCAGCACCTTATCACGATAGCACTGGGAATACTCACTAAAACTCCTTGACACCGATCTGCCCCTGTGGGGGTGTTCTGGGATCTGTCCAATTTAGTTTACTGAATTTCTTGTTCCTCAAACAATTGGATCTAATTTTTTTATTTATTTATATAGGTATAGTTTGTACTACCCGTTCGCTCTAACTTTGCCGCTGGCGTAGAGGCGTATACCCGAATTGTTAATTAGACGAAGTAAATTGACAGTAGCTAATGTCACTCACTTCGTCATAGAAAATAAGCAACATTGTATGAAGAAGTGACATTAGTTGCTGTCAATTTACTTCGTCTAATTAAAAATTCGACTTTAGTATGGAGCCGAGCGGCAAAGTTAGAGCGAACGAGCAGTATAGACGAAGGCATTGACGGACGCATGTAGTGAACCCTCGGTGGGCGAGTCCGAATCGCACTTTTCCGGTTTTATTTGTATAACTAGCTGACCCGCGCACCTTCGTTTACGCCATAAAAGGTGTTTAAAAGGTCAGGTATTTTTTCAACAAACTCATGGAAACGTATGAAACTGCCCTGTTTGCTTAATCATAAAAGAGCTTAAAGATTAAGTCCATTCTAAAACATTTCAGTCCACGCCTTCGGCGCGGACTGAATTATTTTACAATAGCCTTAGGCTCTTTTATGATGAAGCCAACACGCCAGTTTAGAATGACCCTTACATTCAAAGAAACCCTTGAATTATAGGTTTAGCAAAAGTTGAAATGTCTCTAATTTCTGAACTACATAACCCTCAATATCGAAACTTGTGTGGAATGATCCTTTAAGTACTCCTTTTCCAACATTAAAACAATATTTGAAATCGCATCACGCTTTGAGAAAAAACAACTGAAAAACCATTTTATCTTTCATTCCCTCTCCCGCAGGAACCGCGCAAAACTTCGGGATCAAAAGTATCCTAGAACCTTCCTCGGACTATAAGCTCGGAATGTACCAAGTATCATTCAAATCGGTTCAGTAGTTTCGGCGTGATACTTATTCGGGATACAGACAGACAGACAGACAGACAGACAGACAGACAGACAGACAGACATGAAAATTTTAAATTACGTTTTCGGCTTCAGTATCGATTAGAGAACGCCCTACACTTAAAATTTTCAAAATATCTTCCATGTACAGACTCTCGACCCTCAACAGTTTTATTATAAGTATTAAATTAAATTACGTTTTCGGCTTCAGTATCGATTAGAGAACGCCCTACACTTAAAATTTTCAAAATATCTTCCATGTACAGACTCTCGACCCTCAACAGTTTTATTATAAGTATAGAAGATAATTTGATCGCTAGGGAGAGGCCGTGATTGCAGGCAAAGTCAGTTTCAGGAACCCTGTAGTTATGCTTCCTAGGGCGTACCTACTTACTCAGAACTCTCAGGCTCTCAGCCGCAGTCAGAGGGAAGGACAACGGGTGCTTTTTATTAGTCGGTAGTAGACCGCCATAATATCATCAAGAGGATTTCCATTCCATGCGTGAAAAAGAACTAGAGTAAGAGTAAGTAAATTAGTACCTAGTACCTAGTGGTGGATGGTACACTGTACGGGGGCAGTCCTCTGTCGCGCTGGGGCCTCCCCATCATAACACAGGTTAAATCCTAGTATGGGGGGAGTCTCTGGCTCGCATTGTGGCTGGCTCCGTGCAGTTTAATCTTAGTTATCTTACAAACTATGTTGTGCTAAGTAATCAAAATGTCCTTTCTTGATGAATAAAAGATATATTATTATTATTATTAGTAAATTAGTAAAATTGGACCGTTTTTTGGAGTCTTTTCTGTCAACAAAAGACATTTCACCAGAAAACTTTCGTCTTCGTTTTCAAATCGCATGATCGAGAAATGGCGACTGATATCTTATACTTTCTTCCATAAACTATTTTCTAAGCTTCCTTCTTATCTTGTAAGTAGTATCGTACTTAGAATGTGTGTGTGTAAGTGAGACAGTATGTCTGTGACGTCACGAGACAGATAAGCGATGGTAATGCGACCCGCCGACGGACTAATGAAATCATTGTCGTGTTAACGCGGATCGCCGTAAGGTCTTACTTTATAGGGTTGTCAAACATCAACATGTCGTAAGAGGTTCAAAAAATTTTTTTTTTCTATTTTTTGTTATAGCGGCAACAAAAATACAAAATTACTGAAAATTACAGCTCACTGTTCCTGAGATACAGCTTTGTGAAGTTGTGACGAACAGACAAACGGACAGAGTTTTTACCCATTGGGTATGAACCCTAAAATATACTGCTTATTTAGTCTTCGGTCGGATTAGACTTTTTTTCGCCCAAGACTATGGGCCTCCAGAACCAAGGTCGAGGACGGCTGGTACTGCTCGCTGTCCTTACAAAAGCGTGACGTGAGAGTTTCACGCACGCCTCACGCCTTAAGAAGCGGGATAACATCAGAACCAACCACCAAAGACACGGGATGGTACTCGTACCAGTCGTACCCCGAACCCCTAGATGACGCCGAGGTGTTAGCCAAAGTTGGTGTGGAATTTTTGGACATGAGGGCTTACCCGGGGCCTCCGACCGTAGGCACTGGCAGGGTGCGTGAGATTTTAATCGGTGAGAGAGTCACAGTCGGCATGGCATTCATGAAGGATTTTAACAGTTATTAAAAAGAAAAAAAAATATTTCCTAGGTTTTAATCATTACTAATATTATAAAGAGGAAGGTTTTTTTGTTTGTTTGTTTGTAACGAATAGGCTCCGGAACTACTGGACCGATTTGAAAATTCTTTTACTGTTGGAAAGCTACACTCTTTGCGGTGAACATAGGCTATATTTTATTCCCGTATTCCCACGGGAACGGGAACAACGCGGGTGAAACCGTGTGACGTCCGCTAGTACTCTCTAAAATTGGGGCACATTAATGGTTCCTAATAAACAGTCAAGAGACAGACAGACAGACGATCCCGTATATCCCCAAAAGATAATTTTGGTAATCCTGAAAATAATTTAAATAGACTTTGTTTATGATATTTTGAACCAACAATGAGAGTGACAGCCCTGCTTACACGCTAGTGGACATGTCGCCTTAGTTTTGCTATTAATCTTATGTCGTGTTGTCTACCGCTGCTACCATGTTGATAATAACTCTCTATTATTCTATACTAGTAGTTGCCCGCGAGTCAGCCTGCACGGAATTCTGGTACGGTTCCCACATCCCATAGGAAACTAATCCGGGGACAAAATGCTTATGTTATTCCAGACTATAATCTATCTCTGTACTAAATTTCAGCCAGATTCGTTCAGCTGTTAAAGCGTGAAAGAGTACCTTTATTATTATTAATATCCTTACACCCATAGATCCGTAAGTAGGTACAACATCCATAATCTACCTACATTCATACTTACCTAGTACCCATTAACAAACTTGCCCATTTATAATATTAGTACAGATCCCCTGGAGGTAGTGCACCTAACATTAAAGACGAGGTCATGGCGAATTGAAGGAAAACTCAAAACGAAACCCTGTAACCAACCCGTTTGGCAACAATAAGGTCAATCACCCAGCCAAATTTATTGAGCAGGGCCTACTTCATAGTAATGTTATAACATAATAGTGATACAAAAGTATATTAGGTAATAAGAGAATTCTCTTTTTACTATCCCTACATTCACGGCACCGTGACGTGAGGAATTCACGCACGCCCCCCCTTAGAAGCGGGATCACACCCGAAACCCCCCAAAGACGCGGGATAGCACCCGAACCACCCCCTAGGCGAGGCCGCAGTGGCGGCCGTGGGTCTGTTGGGAGTCCTGGGACATCCTTCCGAGGGTTAACCCGGGGCTCCCAACCATAGGCTGTTGGGCGTTACCTGAGGTTTTTAGTCGGTAGGAGTCCGGCATAGCATCCATGATGGATTATCCCTCACGTTAAAAAAAATCCCTACATTCAACAGTGAACTGCGTTGGAAATCCTTAGTAACTCCGAAGATGGGCGTAATTATATTAAGTAGTCAAGTCAATGCACGAAACCAGTAACCACCTAACCTCTCCAAAAAAATAGTTCAGAAAAGTAGAGACGTCATGCCAGGAGAAGTTCCTCAGGAGCCCAAGTCTGCAGCACCAGGGATGCACCTGCTGACAAACGGACAGGCTATTGAGAGAGTAATGAGTTATGTTATGACGAATAACTCAGAAAATAAAAAGCCAAATCACAGCAGGATCTAGCAGTTCATAAAGGCTTACACTGGCGGCTTTAAAGACGCTAAAAAAACAAATAGTTAAGGCACACTTCGATACATTATTTGAAGAGTAATAGATTAGGCCCTAATCTATTACTTTTGAATTAATGTATTTTTCAAAAAAAGCTTACATGCGTGTGACAGTCCAAGTAAGTACAATGGGCCAAGCCACAGAGTATATTGAATATATGGCCAAGCCGACTGGCATAGTTAGTAATGTTAGTATCGAAAAATAAACCATAGAATACTAAGAACTTACATTTCACGAGAAATAATCAACCTACTTGTTGTAAGACACGCGATCCTTTTGCCACCGAGCCACTGCTTATTGAGCGAATTGCGAGTGCATCATGGCGGTGGAAAAGAAGTCCAATGATAAAAGAATTAAAACAAATATTTATTTCTTCACAATTTTAGGGTTCTCCTAGTAAAGTCTGTGGAGACCAGTTCGGCTTTTTTTGGTGGCAACAGAATAACCATTTTTTTCCTAACCCGCATCATAAACCACAGTGACTTTTCCTCCTCTTCTCCATGTCCGTTAGTCAGAGGTGCAGTTGAAGCTAGTGTGAAACTCAAAGATTTTGGTAGGACCCCATCGCAAGCATGTACAGCATATACCTTATTACAAAATAAAATTATTAACTTCTTTAATTGGGATAATTTTTCAATATAGAAACGATTAGTGAACGATGCAAGTTGAAACTTTTCACGCCTTCACGGTTCAACGCTTATTTCTTACCTTGAAATTCTTAAAATAAAGAAAACATCATCAGTTTCACACCGTGTGAACTAAACGTGTCTGTAGCTCAATAATTTCAACCGATTACCGTGATTGGTATTCACGATTTGAACGAGTCCGAAGCAATTTACCATGACTGATCGAATTTCATGCACCGAGAATTGACTCTACGCTTGTTTAGTGACAACAAACCACACCATTAATCATTAAAGCTTACTTTTAGCATGTTTAATCCACAATATTAGTGATTTTCTTGATATATACGCAATATGCATTTGTAATCAGTTCAAATAATTGCAAACCAATCCACGATGATTCTGAATATCCGGAAAACACACACTAGAAAGAACATCTAATGCCATCTAGTATAACATTCTACAACTACTAAATTTGTTTATAGCGCCATCTAGTTTACTGAAATAGATAACTTGTGCTACATAAAACCTTGCACAGCTCCATCTGTTGGAACTGCAATATAACAGTTCATTCGATACTTGAGAAGTACAACAGCATTTGTGTTAGATTGTAAGATGGCGTATAGATGGCGCTAGTTACATTTATTTTAACAAAAATAGAGTTACTGACCAAGCGCAGGTCAAACTCGCGCATGGAGGGTTTAGTACCAAAAACGTTGAAAATCACGTTTATTTTTGTTATTACGGTGAAAATCAATTACTTCATAAGCACCTTAAAATCAGGTTAGCAAGTATCAGATTTACATAGCATTACCTACTATTTTTACATACCTACTTACTTACCTACATTGTAAAACATAACCCTGATAACCTTGATAATACATTACTTTTCTGAGAGCACGGCTCTTCCTTGTCCTGGGACATCCTTCCGAGGGCTTACCCGGGGCTCCCAACCGTAGGTTATTGGGTAGGATACGTGTGGTTTTTAGTCGGTAGGAGTCCGGCATAGCATCCATGTAGCATTTTTCTCACGTAAAAATGAAATCCATGTACCAATTTTCAGTCAGATCCGTTTAGCCTAAATATAAAAACATACATGATATGGCCTTATCAATGTCGAGCGTACGTTACTTTTAGCGACTATTACAGGAAATGAAACGCGAAATATTTCGTCAAGTATTTTTAAGTAAAATCATTATTTAGTATTTACTAACATATTTATGTTCGGTTGTTGTCGACATCGTTGGGAGCGACTTCTGGTTGACTTCCCAACCCTGTAACGGCGCCTGTGTCCGTCGCATCCTGGTTCAGGTTGTATGGGAAAGTCCAATGTAATGAAATCTTAGGCGAATTATACATAAGCTGCATACGGTGACGGTGGCTCTGTATAATTCACAAGTAAGATATAATTTCACTGCGAAAAATAGCGCTGAAGGAATTCTATACTACCAACGCACATGAAGGGCAAAAAGACCGCGCCTCTGTTGCCCACCGAACACACATTTTCGCGGTGAAGGCAGTCGCGGGCATCGACGGGCAGACGCGGTCTTTATTACATCGCGGACAAAAATACCGCACCGCCCCGTCGTCTGCTAAGCGCATTGCGTCATACGGACTCCTAATTTGGACTGAGTCCTGGGATATCCTTCCAAGAGCTTAACCCAGGGCTCCCAAGCGTAGGCTGTTGGGGGCAGGATACGTGAGGTATTTTAGTCGGTAGGAGTCCAGCATAAGAGACCGTATTCTTAGCATTCCATGGATTCTCCGTGCGGGCGCCGGGTCCATAGCGTGGCACAGGGGGGAACACCCCGACGGCGTCTGGGACTTGCGACCCAGCAGAGTAGGTTTAGGGTGGCCACCTTACTATGCGCATAAACGATCACCTTCCACCGTCAACAATGTTCCCCCCCCTGCCCAACCAGATTTGGTAAGATCCTATCAATGCCGCTTTGGATACTCGTTTTAGTAAAGAGCTTACTGAAGCTCTTGGCAATCCAAGGTCCTTAAATAAATTATACAGGGATTTAGCTGGAATTCCCCTTGCTCCTACTTCTACGGCATAGAGTTTAACCACATAGCCATTTTTGGTTAACTCATTGGTCAAGTCAAAGTATTTATTTGTCTTCATGGCGTGGTCCTTCGGTATGTTGGTCTCCCACGGCACCGTCAGCTCCACGAGCACCGCACGCCTGTGTATCCTCGAAAACAGGAATATGTTGGGTCTGGATGACGAGGCACATACATCCTCCGGGATTTTGTAGTGTTTTTCATACGTGTCTGAGAGTATAGTCCAATCGGTGGCAGCCATCAAAATTGAGTATGGCTTTTCTAATAAATAATGAAATGAGAATTTTTCCTCACGTAAAAAAAGAAAGAGATGGCATTTTGTAAAAATAAGAGCAGTAACTATTACTGATAGTGCATGTGGTGTGATCAAGGTAGCGGTTATACATTCGTTTAAAACGGAATCGCGCCCGGAACTGTGCGATGGAGGTCTACCGGGGCGAATCCGGTTGGATGGATCACTATAGTCGAATGTATAAGTTGTTTATTGTAGAACAGGTCGATGCACTATCTGATACTAGCCTTGAAACTTATCAAATTTATCCTTATATGGGTATATTTTTAATAGCAATTAATATTTTGAGACAATATTTTAAAGGTCTTTATCAAAACCTCAGTTATTATATTGGGTGATTCTGTGTATACCTAAGGATATATAAATTGAGTATATTTTGAACATTCACCTTTACGAGAAAGTCCCACATTATTATTTTCTTTTTTTGGGGATAGGCATGCTCCGTCACAAGGCATTGTATAAATAAGCTACTGATAATGCATGTGGTTTGATGAAGGTAGCGGTTCTACATTCGTTTAAAACGGAATCGCGCCCGGAACTGTGCGATGGAGGTCTACCGGGGCGAATCCGGTTGGTTCACTATAGTCGAATGTATAAGTTGTTTATTGTAGAACAGGTCGATGCACTATCTGATACTAGCCTTGAAACTTGTCCTTATTTGGGTATATTTTTAAGAGCAATTAATATTAAGACACAATTTTTTTAAGGTCTTTATCAAGACCTCAATTATAATTTTGGGTGATTCTGCGTATAGCTAACTAGCGGACGGCACGCGGTTTCACCCGCGTAGTTCCCGTTCCAGTGGGAATACGGGAATAAAATATAGACTATGTTCACCGCAAAGAGTGCAGCTTCCCAACAGTGAAAGAATTTTTCAAATCGGTCCAGTAGTTCCGGAGCCTACTCGTTACAAACAAACAAACAAACAAACAAAAAATAGTAACAAAACATCTTTCCTCTTTATAATATTAGTATAGATATATTTTGAAACATTAACCTTTACGCGACTATCAGTTGTCCAGATCTCATAGCTTATATTAGGTTAACTTGGGCTAGATGGCATAGTGTGAGAACTGAGTCCCACATTATTATTTTCTTTTTTTTGGGCTAAGGCATGCTCCGTCACGAGAGGGATATTCAGAACTACTGGCAAAATTTGGGTGTGTAATACACCTTAGCTTACAAAAGTGATAAAAGAGTGATTTTTACACGTGGAAATCCTGATGGATGCTAAACTGGATTTCTACGGCAAAAACCACACGATGCCCTACCATGAGCCTTTTTTTTATTTTTTTTTAGCTCGCCAAATTGACGTCGCCACTAGCCTGATGGAAAGCCGTGGCGCATCTAGCGATTGAGGGTCACTTCTGACAGTGGTCCTCAAGTTGGCGGCCTTGTGATGTGCCTCTTCACGCTCCTCTTAAAGAACCCGGGATTGTAAGATGAGGGAAACACGTGTGCGGGCAGGTCGTTCCAGATTTTTATAGTTCGACAGAGGAACGATCTTTTGAAACGCTCTGTTCTGGCGAGGATTCTCTCCATTGTGTATGAGTGGCATCTCTGCCTGGCACGGATGACGTGGAAAGGAGAAAAAGGAGGAGCCTATGTTCGGGAGTGCCGGGTAAGGGTGATGAAGCGTAATTTAAGTGTATGACGATAATGCAGTAAAAAATGGACTGGAGAACGCGGCTTCCTCAGCAACCCAAACTCTACATTTCAATCTTATAATTTCAAGCCCATTGCAATTATGAAATGCTTTTATTCAGAAGATTCTCTTCAGCAGCCCGATTCTCAATCGAACGACTTGAATTCTTGGATGGAAATTCACTCGTGAAATAACTTTTGTTTCATGTTTTGCTGTTTCTAAATATGAGACAGATGACGTTTAACCAGTAAATTTCTTTCCTCACATTTACGTAGCATGAATGAAAATCGTCGTTCTAATGGATTTATATTAAATGCTTGCGATATCGCAAAGATTTACTTACATCCTACTAATCTATACTAATATTATAAAGGGGAAATATTCTCCTGGGACATCCTTCCGAGGGCTTATCCGGGGCTCCCAACCATAGGCTGTTGGACGTTACGTGAGGTTTTTTAGTCGGTAGGAGTCCGGCATAGCACCCATGAGGATTTTCCCTCACGTTAATAAAAAAAAGGAGAAAGATTTGATTGTTTGTTTGAAACAAATAAGCTCCGAAACTCCTTAACCGATTAGAAAAATTCTATAACTGTAGGGAAGATACTAGTGTATCTTCCCAACAACCCCGGTGACATAGGCTATATTTTATTCCTGTATTACCGTGGGTGAAACCACGAGACGTCCGCTAGTATAATAGAAATGTACAAATTTGTAAGGCCGTTTCGATATTTCGATGTTTCGACGGTTGAACGTATCTGGCTGAAATTTGGTAGTTTATAGCAGGGCCGTCTTAAGGCTATATAGCGCCAGGGTGCGAAGCTCAGACTGCGCCCCCCCCCCCGATTTACCAAAAAACGTAATATTTTTCTGATGTTTTACTTCTTTTTCTCAGATTTGTAATCTATATATGTATATAATGCTACTGCTCCACCTGCGTTAACATTAATGTTGATGTCCAACTACTCGATAATTAAGGCATTAAGAATGCGCTTTGGCTACATTAAGGTCACAACGGGTTTACTAATGCTATAATTTATTATGCCATAATTTCATATGCCATACTGGAATAACGCTTCAGTTGCCATAATCGTGAAATGACATAAAATGACTTTCACTAATTCCATTGGTCATAATCGATAAGTGTCATAATAATTTATGTAAATCAATAAATGTATTTGCCATAATTTTCGTTTTCAATAATGCCATTTTCCATAACTTTTATTCACCATAATATAAATAAAGATAATTTATACGACACAGATTTTTTATTCACAATTAAACCTAAAACTAAACCTCATAATGGCGTCTACTAATCAAGCTCGACGAAGCCCCGCTTCGATGGGGGTCCTACTTCTTGGTGGTTTAAAAAAGAACTACGAAGACTAAGGCGGGAGCTTCGCTTCGCTTCGCATCCGCCTTAGTCTCCTAACCTAACCTATCCGAGTCGGATTGCACTGAGTCGGGGTGTTAAGAATAATTAATTTTGACCTAACAATATTATGTATTATTTTCATAATTATATCAAATTTTGATTATGTCAAAAGTCGATTATGAGATGTGTTACTTATGGAAACTAATTATTATGATATTTTGTTGTTATAGAAAGTGATTTTATGGCAAATAAAAGTTATCACTGTTGAGTTGTTAAGGCAAACATTATTACACAATATTATGATCGGGAATGATTATGGCAAACAATATTAGTGCAAATGAATTTATGGAAAACGAGAGAAGACCGTCACAACGCCGCCGCCGTTAGAGTGGATTTATTCAAGAAGTTACGCGTTAACACAAAATGGAGGTTGAACCTAATCACACAATGGGGGTTTAAGGTCTTAGTAAGGACTAGTTTAGAAAAAGACGAAACCCCGCAAATGAAGGCGTTTTTTGTCTACCTATGCAAACGGAAAATAATAGCCAGAAATAGATTTTTAATCTTGAAACTCGGTGTCAAAATATGCTTTGGTTGTAAATTTTATATTATTTATACATAATGTGTAAAGCAATCATAGAGTAAGCCCCAATTTTTTAGATGAATGCCCGCGAAATGAGATGGCGTTAACTGGCGTTAATGTAGCCAACATCGCTTAGCGCGCAAAACTACCTGCTAAAACCCTTTGATGTGTCGATAAAAACCGACAGACCGAGCTATCGCTTAACGTTTAATGCCATTACTGATGCCGTTTGTAATTTACCACGTTAAAACCTTGGCCACATCTACGTTGAAGTGCTATTATGGTGTTAATCGCGTTAAGATGCAGGTGGAGCAGTAACATAAACGTGAATGTCCTGACTGACTGATAATCAACGCACATTCCAAACCGCTGTATGGTCTAGGGATCCACTAAGAAAGGATTTTTGGAAATTCCACCATTAAGGTGGCAAAAATTTACAATTTACACCCTAAACACCTACTAATAGAGGCCATTTCGCTTAAAGTGCGGGCGCCAAGCGCCTATGTCAAAGGGCGCATCAAACGTCTTTGGAATGGAGATATTGCCGTATGCGTCTTTATTAATATTATAAAGAGGAAAGATTTGATTTGGTTCCGGAACTACTGGACCGATTTGAAAAATTCTTTCACTGTTGGGAAGCTACACTCTTTGCGGTGAACATTATGTTTTTTTTTTAATTTCCGTATTCCCACGGAAACGGGAACTACGTGGGTGAAACCGCGTGACGTCCGCTAGTGTTAAATAAATTTAATTGTTATGTATATCGAAACAAGAGCTATCTTACTTTGCATATCGTGAGCGGTATGACGACACGTGCCGCAAGGCAAAAGTGACAATAATACAATGGTAATTTAATATGGGTGATGCCTATATTTATATGCATGTAGGTGAATATTTGACGTTAGTTTACGAAACAGGGGAATGGCGTTAATATTGTACTTATTAGTTGACTGCCTCTGTGGCGCGGTCGGCAGTGATACCGCCTGCGGCGCTGGAGGTCGTTGGTTCGATTCCCACCGGAGACAAATATTTGTGTGACCCATAAATGTTTGTCTCAAGAGTCTGGGTGTTTCTATGCATAATATGTATGTATTTATAAGTATGTAAGTATTAATATCCGTGGTCTGATACCCATAACACAAGCAGGTTATTCCTAGCTTACCTTGGGATCAGATAGCGTTGTGTGAAAAGTCCGTGAATATTTATTTATTTTATAACATTATTTAAAAAAAAAAAAAAAAAGTTAAAGTTTAATAGGTAAGGAAATATCGAAATGTTTAGAGCTCGGCCTGCGCCCCCTCGGGCTCGGCGCCCGGGTGCGGCCGCGCCTCTGAACCCCCGGTTAAGACGGCCCTGGTTTATAGTTAAATAATACATAGGCATTGCTAAAATACGTTCCATTGGAATACAGGTACCTACATCAGTTTGTACAGTCGACTACAAATAAGGTACTTTTTTTTTTTTAACCTGAGGGAAAATCCTCAAAGGATGTTATGCCGGACTCTTACCGACTAAAAAACCTCACGTAACGCCCAACAGCCTGTGGTTGGGAGCCCCGGTTAAGCCCTCGGAAGGATGTCCCGGGACTCCCAACAGACCTACGGCCGCTAATGCGGCCTCGCCCAGGGGGTGTTTCGGGTGCTATCCCGCGTCTTTGGGGGGTTTCGGTTGTGATCCCGCTTCTAAGGGGGGCGTGCGTGGGTTGCTCACGTCACGCTGCCGTCATGGGCCTGCTTCTGTAAGGACGGTGAGCGACCCTCTCATCGTCCTCAGACCCCCGGTCATGGAGGCCGATAGTCCTCGGCAAAGACACGTCGGTGGCGCCCAGGCCGCCGTCTGCGGAACTCAGGTGGGAGAGCTCTCTCCCGCACCCGGCCCGCCGCCTCCTTCGCGAGCATGACCTGCTCACAGAAAGAGGCGGCGCAGTCCCACTTACTCCCGCTGGAGAGCATGGCTCGCCCCATGGTCTCGAGCGAGAGAGTGTCCACGTCCAGACCCACTACGAGGACCTGGCGCGGTTGCGCCCACGCAGTGCACTCCACCAGTGTGTGGAGCGCCGTGTCATCCGTGCCCGGCAAGCATCTGTGTCAACCGGTAGGAGAGAGCACCGTGTCTACTCTTGAGCCACTCGTCCATGACCGGTCTGACGGCCGCTATTGTGGCGAATCCCCCCTTTGGTTGCTCAAGTGGCACCTTCCATGTCTCCACGGTTTCCTGGTGGAGCAGGAACCGCTGAGCCTCGATTTCTCGAGACGCAGGCTTTTGGCCCCGCTCCACCGCCTCCTTGCGCCATCAGAACAGTGACGCAAGGGCTCTCGCTTCCAGGACCCATGGAGTGGTGCCGGCTAGGAGACATGCCGCCTCACCGGAGATCGTGCGGTATCCTCTTATCACCCTGACGGCCATCACTCTCTGCGGACTCAGCAGTCTAGCCACATTGCTGGCCGTCAGGGTCTCCGCCCATACGGGAGCCCCGTATAGGGCCATGCTTCGCACGATCCCCAGGTACAGTCTCCTGTAGGGAGCGTTGGGTCCCCTGATGTTGGGCATCAGCCGCGCAAGTGCGGCTGATGCTGCCCTCAGTTTTGGGACCAAACTTCGGAAGTGATGTCCGAAGTTCCACTGGCCATCAAGTACGAGCCCCAGATACTTCATTGAGGGCTCGATGCCGATGCTGGCACCCCCTACCTGTAGGCTGGATCCCGCAGGTGGCCCCATCCGAGGTCCGTGGAAGCACAGAGCCTCGGATTTGTGAAGGGCGACCTCGAGACCCAGCTGCCGAATCCGACCCACGACCTGAGCAACCCCTGCCGTGGCCTTTAGTGCTGCGTCACGGTGCGTTGCACCCCGCGCCGTAACGAGGGTGTCGTCGGCGTAACAAGTTACGCTGTCCCCTCGGAGCAACGGACCACGCAGCACCCAATCGTAACCGATGTTCCACAGGAGCGGTCCTAACACAGATCCCTGTGGAACACCGCGCGACACATCTCGCCGACCCGGCCACAGCCAACTCGGGTAAGCAATGGTCCTCTCGGAGAGTCGACTACAATGAATAGTACTAGTTTAATCTCACAAAATGATGTGTCCCTGCGAGTGCCATAATTAACTAACCTAAAAATAGAGACAAACATCGCTATCTTTGGTTAGTCCATTATGGCACTCGCAGGATACATCATTTTCTAAGATTAAACTAGTACTATTCATTGTAGTCGACTGTATCTATATACCTATATACGTAATATCTAAATGGAAAATTATCGGTGCTATTAAAGTTTGTCACCGATAATACAAAAATTGAAATTTCAGTTCTTGAAAAGGCCACCGATGACACCGATAATTGAACACCGAGGATATAAAACACACACTTTTTTGAAAATTACAAAATATCCATGAAACCTAGTATAAAACAGTTAGTGAAGATAATTCACGTTCTACATAATAATATGTAAGAACCAAACAACCCGTAATATAACTACTCTTTACACTAGAAAAGGGCAACCACCGATAACATAAAATTAGTAGTTACATATTTATTAAGTGTCATGTGAGTTATCACGGCGTCAAGCATCTAACGTTACGGTCTGTCTTGAGAACAGGAATCGTTTGTGGCATTTTCATTCTTTTTCGTTGTCTTGGCTCCCAGTAAACATTGTAGTCATTCGGTCAAGTAGAAAGCTTTCAGGGTGGTTTGAAAAATGAGATCCGCAAGTAGCCAAAACCTGCGCCTGAAAAAAATAAAACAAGGCTAAAGACATGACTATTTGTTACTAAAACTAGAAATGTGGAAGTTTGTAAGTGTGTGAATGTATAGATTTCTGGATGTTCGTTACTCTTTCATGCTCTAACGACTGAAATTTGGTACAGCCAGGGTCAGAATTAACATATTAGTTAGACTTTTTATTCCCGGAATCCATCCAGTCCATGTAGGCGGAGACGCGGGCACCATCTGGTGTATGTATGTAGTATTCGGTCCCAAATACGTAAAAAGTGGTGGTGAGCAAATTGCCGAGAGAGACAGAGTTATAGAGATAATATCATATTATATTACTAGTTGCCCATGCAAATGATGTTTTGTAATTTAGAGGATCAGTATAACATACGGCTTGAGTTCGTAGACAGAAACTTACTGGTTGAATGTCGTTTGACTCTATTTACTATATTTACATAGAAATGGTAAAAGATGTGACAAAAGACATTTCAACCGCAATCTTTCGTAAACGCTTTAAATGTCGCACTATCGAGAAACAGATCAAATCTTTCATTCAGCATAGGTACTTAAATAGATGGTCACGCCTTTTATACCCGAAGGGGTAGGCAGATGCATATTATATGCATACATTTCACCTTTGTCGTGTTGAAATGGACAGGCACAGGTTGTGACTGCCCGCTGTTGAAAATTTTCAAACCGTCCATAAAGGCATTCAACTTGGTTTAACGACTGCCATTTTACTGAGAACCGGGACCAACGTGCATTCCAAAGCACGGAGGCGCTCTCAAATAAATGTCAGACAGTGTTCACCCACCCAAGAACTGGCCATAGCAGATGTTGCTTACTATGGCTAGTACAGGTCACTGAGTCCGCGGGGCACAAATCTATGAAAACTGTAAAACAAAACAGCTGTGCTTGTCTGCCACCTATGTGGTATAAAAAACCTAACAAAAACACAAAACTGAGGAGCATGATAATAAACACTATGACCTTATCGTAGCTATCGTATAATAGTGGGGCTACCCTTCCGAGTATAATTACGCAGGACTATAATTATGTATGATGCCCACGGCTACTTTCTATCATCACACCGCTCGCTACAGACAGGGTGTTCATCCTCACACGTTGCATCCGGAGCGTTCGACGGTTCGAGCACGGTTAGATCCGATAGGGGCTTTCTTCTGAGCACGCTTAAGAGCCTACCAGACGCCAAATTGTTGAAAGAAGATAGAAGATTTACATTTCATTGTGCAAGACAGAGAGAGATACGATCAGTTTTATGCGTTTTTAACGAAATAAATTAATTATAAAAAAAAACTATAACCAATATTAAAAAAGTGGTCTAGTGTAAATGAAGATTTTACTCTTGTCTTATTTACAAATATTTTATATTATAAAAACAACTTAAAACTTATGAGATCTAGGTTAAAATTTCAAGAAATCTAGGTATTTTTAACACAAAAATCTATCGAGGATTTTATCAGCAATCGTGTTTTTAGCCTAGTGCGTTTTTAGTTTATAAACTGAAGTTGTCTGTGTTAAAATTTTAATTCATTAGACGTCACGAGTCCGGAGATCTAGATCAAGGTAATAGTCTATTTGGCGTCATACAGACTCTTAAATTGTGGAACGATCTCCCTGCCTCGGTTTTCCCAAACGCCTACAGTACGGGGTTCTCTAAAAGGGGTTTTAGAAGGTTCTTACGGGTGGCAAGCGCAAGTGAGGTGCTTCTAGTGTTGCAAACCTCTGTCAGCTAAGGTGACCACTTTCCATTAGGTGGGCCGAAGGCTTGTATGCCACCTTAGTGTATCTATATATTATTTATTTATTGTACTTATACTTTATTGTACGCCAAGATAGTATTCCAATTTAAAATTTGATTCAAAATAGCACTACATGGGCGGGTTTATAGCTAAAAGAAATTTCTGCCAGGCAACTTTTGGATAGACATATTTTAGTAGGATCGAAACTGGTAGTTGTTGCTATTAAATTTAAAACATTACCCTCCTTTCTTCGGCAGTTCAGGTAATAAAAACAATAAATTATCCTATACATTATTTACACGTAAATTATTTATCATAAAAATATTACTAGAATCTATCAAACAGGAATCAATATAAAACGTTTACTTAAGAATATAAGAGCGAGGTCACATATCTAAAGCGCGGACCACACTGGATTTCAACCCGGAACCTGTGGTGCGGAAAGTTGTGTACATACCTAAAGGCTGTGTCCATTTGGGTGATACGCGGCACGTCCGCGAGCCGACCGAGTTTGAAAGTGAAGTGGGTTCGGCGGCAGGGGAGCACAACCTTTTGGCAGAGATATAATGTAGTTATATGTTGGGAAATATATATTCTGTTTTTTTATTCTATGCTCAATAATAATATAGTAAAAACTTTTGCGTCTGCGGCTTTGTTTGAGTGTTAAAGTTTTCTCATATCCATTTTCTGCAGGAACTTGTTACCTGGATGAAAAGCAATAACTTATGTCTGATCAGAATGTAATGTATTCTTACAAGCTAAATTATTGCTAAGTTGTATTTAAATCTATTATAGTTTTGCAAAAATCTATCCATTCATACATTCATACAAACTTAACGTATAATATTAGTGTGGTTGGACCGTTACATACGTTCAGTCGAATGTAATAGAGGGCGAATCTATCACCATCAGCCCAGTGGCAGAATAGTTGGGTATGCGAATTGCAGAGCGTGGGCGCAATAGCGCCAGGTCCTCGTGGCAGGTCTGGACGTGGACACTCTCTCGCTGGGGACCATGGTGCGAGCCATGATCTCCAGCGGAAGTAAGTGGGACTGCGCTGCTTCTTTCTGCGAGCAGGTCATGCTCGTGAATGAGGCGGCGGGGCGGGAACAAGTCTTCGCTCAAGACTATCAGCCTCCATGACCGGGTGCCTGAGGACGGTGAGGGGGCTGCCCACCTACATTGACGTAGACTTGGCAGAAAGCTGAGCTACAGGAGTTGTGTTACTGGTACCGCTGTAGAACATGAATTCACTAAAATTCACAGGTCCAATTGATCTGTTTGGTATGCTGTTACTTTGATTATATTTCCAGGAGATGGTAGGCTGAAAGTTTTAGCTGCATCAAGTAGCCTGCGGAATACGCAACTACTCATAAAATTACAGCATATATACCATGTTTGGGCTTATTAAAATATCAGTGTTGCGGTTTTTATAATCTGTTGCAATCAGTGACTAATTTTACTTTATATTCTTTCTATAGGTTTTCTATATTCTTGCTTCAAAACATTTCGTGGACCTAAAAATCTTTCTAGTTAAATATAGAAACGTAAAACGCCTCTACCTGCCCTTCCTGCTTTTTCTTTGAGATATACATATTTCTTTCTTACGTGTTACGAAGATCTGTAGCTAGGGCAAACTAGGTCGAGGGTTCAAGTCCCGTCTAAATAACGTTGTATATTTCCATGTGAAATAAATAAACATATATTTTTTAACTTAAAAAGTTTCAAACAAACTGTTGAACACCCCAGCTACAATTCAAGTCTCGAACGCCAAGCTCAAACAAACCATCGGTAGCGGATCGTACGTACAAGTCGCCCAGTCAAGCGCTCACCGCGCCACGCCACGGACGTTCAACGAACTATCACTTTCACAATACAGTACACAGCCCGCGCTCAAGTCATGGATAGCTGATTGACGAAAAAAAAATCAGTGAATAAAAAAAAAATACCTGTCAAAATAGTGTAGTGAACTTTTTTATATTTTTTTTTTCATGTCGATGATTTTGTAGTGCTGTGAAAATGCTTCAGCCTAGGTTAATCGTATGGAGGATGCCTTTAAGGAGTTTTGTCGTGTTCACGCTGTTACTGGGTTCGATTCTTGTTTCATGTCAAGGTAAGAGATTTTTTTTTACTTAAATGTCAAGTGTGAGTGTGTCAATGAGGACACATATGATAGTAGGGTTTTATTTTTTGGTTTGGCAATGTAATTCTCTTCGTAGCATGATCTCAGTGGCTTTCGAACATCTATATGAAGTTTGGGATTCGCTTTTAAAATTTGTAAAAAGCAATATTGCTTTGGTTTTTCATTTTTTCCATAAATAAATATAAATAAAAAAAAAAATTGCGAGGGCAACTAACTGTCATCTGTTTGCGCCATGTCATATTGAGTAAAATGCAACTGAACTATTTGTTATCTAAACGTCGTTTTGGTTGCTACTAAAAAAATTGGGTATAGATAGATGATTTTGATAAAAATCTGAAAGTGTTTACTATAAAACATTATTAAAATAAATTAATTTCATGAAATAGTAACTACTCTCGTAACCATTTTATAATAAAGCATATAACTTAGAGAAAGCAAATTAATTTGAGTTATAAACCAGTCTTATAACGATGATGAAATAAACATTTTAGTTAATTACTACGCCTACGCGAAAGCTTTTATACAAAAGACATCAACGCGCGAAGATACGACATTTTATTATTATACCTATTTCTTAATGAATATTATTCGTAGTGCAAAATATATTCTGTCTGGTATATCTCTAGAAAGGTAGGCAGTATTGCTATATATCAATAATTTTCTTAAGCCCATGAGTATTCAGTAGAAATTGGGTTAAAGTGGGCTAATATAACGTTATATTTGATACCTACTACATACATACATATAGTCACGACTTTATCCCCAAAGGGGTACACAGGGACATAGTTTGTAACATAGTTTAATGCCTTATGTAATAGGTGGTGAGCCTATCGCCGTGTCGAAATGGACGGTTGTCATTTTACTGACAACCTTGTTTTATTTCGAGTTTTCCTTCTCTAAGCAATGAATCGTTTTGCGAAGGTGTTTCATTAGTAGCCTCTTACGACACCCTTGAGATGAAATTGGGGTGATTTGATCACAATAATTAATTATTTTAGTTTCAGTTTGGCTATTTTCCATATACTGACAAATTATTTTAACACGGCAGTAGGCTCAGGACCAATTATATAATTCTTTAATTGGGACAAAAAACTATGACGTAAAAAGTGGAGTAGTACAACTATGCCTCTGCCAACCCTTTGTATGTATAACAACATTGACATGAGTATATTCATTAGTCGGATCCTGGGAATTTCTAGTAAGGGCTTATCCGGGACTCCCCCGGCCGTAGCAGATCTTAGGCGAGGCCGCTGTGGTAGCCATAGGTCTGTTGGGAGTCCTGGGGTATCCTTCCGAGGGCTTACCCGAGGCTCCCAACGGATACGTGTGGTTTATAGTCGGTAGTAGTCTGCGGCCTCGCCCAGGGGTTGGTTCGGGGGCTATCCTGCGTCTTTGGGGGGTTTCGGGTGTGATCCCACGTCTAATGGGGGCGTGCGTAAATCCCTCAAGTCACACTGCCGTCATGGAGAAAAATAAAGGGTGCTGTGGGGTTTTTCAAACTTCGGATTTCTACACGTAAAAAATAAGTACGTCTATCAATTGTCTAAATCCCATAGCATAAGATTAAATAAGCTTAATTTCCACTCTCTTAATTTGAAATCTGTCAAAATAATTATTCAAATCAAGGTTTTGATTGAATTTGACATTATTATCTGGTAATTCAAGAATACAATTTAGTCCAAAAAATACTTTTTCGAATGGTTTATTCTGCTTTTTATTCAGAGCTATACTGGTTATGAAACCTGTTGAGTTACGGAAGTCTATACGAGTTACTGTAAAGGTTACAAACACAGCCTTTCGATTGACTTTTAATTCGATTTTAATAAACTAGTGTGACTTACTGTCCGGTTTTTGGAGTGTTCCGTAAACATTCACCGCGTTAAGCTACTTAAAACACGTCCGGTTCTGAGATGGGTGACCATTTGTGGCAATTTCGTTTTCAAGCAATTTGGTTTCTCGGGATGTTTTTTGGGTTTTTTTACGGACTTGGCAACGTACCAACTGACATTCAAGCACTTAACTAATAAAAAAACAGCTAAATTGTCCTTTAACATTAATATACGTATAGAAATGAGAATAAAGATATCTCTATCGATAAATAATATACACGAGGAGAACATTTTTATCATTATAAAAAAGTTAAAAATCACAGTAATAATAAAAATGTAATTTGGTAGGAACCGCGGTGAATTATAATCTGGAATACTAATTTTCATCCGGACAATAATTATGTTCCCATGGGAATTGGAAACGCGAAGCCGCGGGAATCATCTCGTAGGTAATAAATGTAAACAAAGTCAGGGCAGGTTACTAGTTATCAGTATCTTAGAAAGTAAAAGTTACAGTTTTTTATTACTGTGGTTACAAAACTAACGTATCTTATATTAGTTTGTTGAAATAACTAAGGTTAAAGGATTTGGGTTTCCCGGCGTTAGGCGGTGTGGGTGACAGGTGGTAGATCCTTGACCTACTTTAAATAATGCTTTGCATTTTCCGATAGAACGGGTTTTTTTGTTCGGCTATGCCCGTTCCATCGTGCGGCATGAAAAGAGTGTCAAAAAACGGCCAAATGTCATTCGGATTTCGTACCAAAAAACGGTATAAAATCACGTTTGATGTATGGAAGACCCTCTTAGATATTATCTTTTCTCTGTTTTTAGTATTTTTTGTTATAGCGGCAACAGGAATACTTAGGTATACTGTATTTCAATAGCTTTGCGCAAAAATGTAAACAAACACATTTGACTCTATTATCTATCTATCTATCTAATCTATCTAAAATTATTAACCTATATATCCAAGGTTACTTGCAATTGGGTATTCACCCTGATTATATTCCAGTATACAGAAGTCATATAATGTTCTTACAATCATTTCGACACTAAATAACTTCTTTATGACAGTTTATTTTCATTTAAAATACGTACTCAGGATAGTAAAAAATTCAATGAAATGTCATACTATATTTTTCTACTCATCTGTCTTAGACAACGATTGTCAAAACATGCAGGTTTACATTATTGCCAGATCGGGCAGGATTGGACTATAACCACCTGTAGATATTTAAATCTGAAACCAGGGTCAGTGAACTGTACGAATTTGTTGTTTTAAACACAATTTACAACACACTGAAAAAAAAAACCTTAAAAAAGGTTTCGGAACAATTGCCTAATTTTACAATGTTAAATTGTTTACATTCATGTATAAGCTTTACGAAATTATTTTGAAATATAATACTGCTTACTAATTGTATGATATTTAAATATTTTTAATCTTTTTTTGAAACACTAGCTGTTTCCTGCGGCTTCGACCACGTAGAAGTCGTTATCGCGTAAAATCATAACCCTCCTTTTGCGCAGCCGTCTAAAAAGTAGCCCATGTCCTTCCCTTGAACTCAAACTATCTCTATAACAAATTTCATCAACATCGGTTAAGTGGTTTAGGCGTAACAGACAGACAGACAGATAGACATACAGAGTTACTTTTACATTAATAATATTATATAGTAGGGATTATAAAGAGGAAATATTTGATTGTTTGTTTGTTTGCATCAAATAGGCTCCGAAACTACTGGACCGATTTGAAAAATTCTTTCACTGTTGGGAAGCTACACTCTTCTCGGTGAACATGGGCTATATTTTATTCCCGTATTTCCACGGGAACAGGAGCTACGCGAGAGAAACCGCGTGACGGCCGCTAGTATGACATAAACGGTCAGTTGGACTACAAAACTTCGTTATCACCGAATGACGGTCGTTAAGCCAAGTTGAAAGCCTTGTAACAAAACTTAAGGCAGCTTGAAAAATTTCAACTGTGGGTTGTCACACCTGCACCCGGGTTTGCAGCGCGTGTCTAGCGCTCCTGGTGCTGTTAACGGCTACGCTAACCGAACATTATGTGGGCTGTAGCCTTGTCTGCCACCTCAGTAGTATCACAGATTATACAGGATGTTGATCTGCATTTGTGCATTACTTGCACACATGACTGTACTGCCTACACTCGTTGATATTTCGGGATAAAACGAGACACCTTTTTTTACACTCTTTTTTTTTCTCTGCTTAAATTCTTTTCTATTTGCTACGGGAACTCTACTGCTTATACTAAACCAATATTAAGTGAAAAAATGGGGCAGTAAAATTAAGTTCTTAATAATTATTAAATAAAATAAATTTAAAAAGCAACTCGTATGAATCGGTTCTAAATATTCTAATAATACTATTACCTACATAGGTACATTTTCACCGTTCATTGAAAACCGTTTCTTCTTTGCCTACAGTTTAGTAGGCACATACAAATGTGTAGGCATAGGCAAAGGAGGCCTGCCGGTGGCGGCGCGGCGCGTGTAAGTTACCCTTCCAACCCCCGCGCAGGAGCGAGCGGCTCAGGCGGCGCCTTTGATCGGTGAATTTGAAATTTTGAATTAATTAGTCGCTCGCCCGCGTTCAGCGTGAGTATAACCGCACGCACCGATATCTACGTAGCGTCCGTAACCACACCGGTAACGATGTCAGAGCGTTACAGTAACGTTGAGTTGGTGGAAATGGTGCGCCTTTACGCTATTTCTAATAATAACGTTGTTGATGCAATTCGCATGTTCAGGGAAATGTTTCCAGACCGACCAATACCATCTCGTCGCATGATGCTTGCCGCCACACAGCGCTTAAGGGATCACCGACAGTTCGAGGTTCCTCGACATGCACAAGGTCGTGGTACACAAGGCCTATCAGCTGATCGGCAAGAGCAGATTCTCAATTATTTTGAGGAAGAACCTCGAGCCAGTACGCGTGAAGCCGGTCGCCGTTTCGGTGTTCATCATACCACAGTGTGGAAGCTGCTGAATCGCGAACTAATGCATCCGTTCCATTTCCGACGTGTTTAAGAGTTGCATCCGCAGGACAATAACGCTCGGACAGTTTTTTGTCACTGGCTCCTTGAACATCAGGACGTGAACATTTTGTGGTCCGACGAATCATTGTTTACGCGCGTGGGCGTTTATAACGTCCACAATGAACATTGGTGGGCTCACCGACAACACAACCCACATGTTACTACGCGGGACTCGTTCCAGGTCCGGTTTAGTCTGAATGTGTGGGCTGGTATCATCGGTGATCATCTACTTGGCCCATATTTTATTGACGGTCGTTTGAACAGTGCTACATACTTGGTGCTACTCCGACATGTGGTTAATGAGATGCTCGATGACATTCCACTCGCATTTCATAGGGACTTGTACTTCCAACAGGACGGTGCGCCACCTCACTATGGACGCCAAGTGCGCGAATATTTAAGTGAAGTGTTTGGTACGCAGTGGATAGGCCGTGGTGGACCGGTAGCCTGGCCGCCACGTTCACCCGACCTAACGCCCTTAGACTTTTATTTGTGGGGAGATATTAAAAGACTTGTTTACAATGAAGACATTGTGAGTGTTACACAATTACGTGAAAGAATTGTTTTGGCATTTGAACAAATAAAAACAAATGTGCTAGTGCTTCGCAGCTTAAAACGCAACTTAGTGCGCCGCGCCAATCTGTGCATAGACACTGGGGGTGAGCATTTTGAACAATTATTGCGTGTTACATGATTTTGTAAATAGGTATTTAAGCTTTGATTCTCAATTAATTCTGTAAATAAGTGGATTTAAAATTTTTAACTACGCCAGAAATGCTTCATTTCAGAATACTTTTCTCATACCTAATGTTTACTAACAGTACTAAATGTTTTTGTTTGCAATTGCATGATAAATAGCGTGTTTCTGCCGGTCCTAAGCCCTTGAAGTAGGAAGGAATCTTTTAAATCAACATAAACTCATCATCAAATCATTAATATCAAATCAAAAAAGTACATAAAGGTCACCGAACTTGTCAGCTGGAACTAAAAACTCATGAAACCTAATAACTAATGGCTCCTCTACACTGCCCGCAAAGTTCATAGGCGAAGTACTCTAGAAACTTTGTCTAAGTTCGAAAAAAGTGCGTCACTACACACTCAGTGGTGTCAGTAGCCTGCGCACGCACATTGCCGCCGTTTGTAATGAACAAAGAAATTTGTGTGGCAGAGTTTCCAGGAACAACATAATTTGCTCCTGACCACTGTTTGACGCTGATAATTGGATCACATACACCAAAGCACTAATTATAGCTTAAATCACGCGCCGGCAAAGCACCGGCACACACGATGTCGGCCAAGTAGTGTAGAGAGGTACTTCGTGAACGCACTTCCCGCATCTTTGGGCCCATTGACTGAGGCGCAAAAATCGACGGCAAATAAAGTCGCCTGAGGGGAGGTATAGTTTTTGACGAGGTAAGCCGAAGTGCCTCTTTACACTATCGTATTCATTTAACTTCGTTCAACTTCGCGGGCAGTGTAGAGGAGCCATGAGATGCGATACGTAGCCGCATTATCTAGGTACCTACTATTGTCTAGCTTTAAGCCCAGGCCACACCGCCAGCGGGCGGGCGAGCGAGCTAGGCGGGCGGGTGAAGTGAGATATTGAAGTTATGCAAACTACGCGACATTGCCGAGCTAAACTATGGGGTTTACACCAAAAACTACATACGGTAGGGCGAACCGGGTAGTGCGGATGAGACTAGACACGTGGACACTGCTATTCGAATGACAAGCGACGACTAGTCTGAGTACCCGAAACGGGGAGGACGGTAGTTAAGCTAGCGAAGCGGGCGCGCCTAACGACGAAAACGAGTAGCTTCGCTCGCATCAGCCACGTAGGTTATTCGGCAGCTCGCAGTGTGCCTAGCTCGCTCACCCGCCCGCTGGCAGTGTGACTTGCGCTTTAGCGTTGGCTCGGCGACGTAAACATTAAATACACGGGTGAAGATTTTTTCTTCGTAAATCATATTTCACTAAAAACAGGATTTTTGGGGTTTTGTTATCTACGTAAGTTTTGTGTTGCTTGCAATCGATAATACCTATAGTACACTACGCACTGAAGGAGGCTTGTGCACGACCAAATCAACAACTTGTACATATATTGGGTGTAACAAAATTGACTCTCCAAATTTCGTCACGTGATGTGGCATCAGCCAAGAAACATTACAAAAATGAAGAAAAAAAAATCACATGAATACTTTAACCATAAAACCGTTTTAAAGGTCCTATAAATTTTCATTTTCAACCTTTCTATCGCTACTGAGCAGCAGTAGAAAGCGACAACGACAGCCAGACGGGTGCTCCGTGTTTGTTTTGCCATGGCGACCATGTTACCTCGAATTGCCGCGGTAAAAAATGAATTCTTAATGTGAGACAAAAAAAATTAAAATAAAATGAAAAAATGTACCCCCCTTTTTTATTAAATATTTGTATTTGATTTCCGATGCCAAGTCATCTCATGAAATTTGGAGAGGTAATTTTGTTACACCCAGTATAGTACACAAAAACACTCTTCGCATAGCAGCAACAAAACTGTATTCCTATCAAAGTACGACGCTGCTCAAAGCCGCAGGGCACAGCTAGTATTAAATAAGGGTCAACCTGTACGTCGGTGTTCTCACTAGCCGATCGAGTCACGGTTCAAGTCAAACCACATTTGATACAGCTTTCACTGTCGTACACGCATTGTGTGTCGGAGCTTTTGTAAATATCTACGCTAACATTCACTCGTCACGAAACGATTTGAAATTAAATGAGTATGAACTTTATTAGGATTTGAAATTGTTTTGAAAGCAATTAGTATGCAGATTGTAATAACTTTTACGTTTGAGTGGAATACGAACCTACCTTCTTGGAATTGTTTAAGACTGCTAAACTATTGAGCCACGCTTAGGGCTGAAGTAAGTTTACTATTATATAATTGAATGATGAAAAGCTTTGACGTTTGACTGGGATTAAACCCTACTTCCTTTCCCTTGCTGGAGACATTGCTTTAAACCGTTAAGCCACCCAGCCGTTCTAAGAACTGATGAATTTTTACGTTATAGAGGTTTTTGACAGTTTTTTCTCTTATTTAATCATCGATTTTTTGAGATATTTCTCTGTAGTGTAGTTTGCATTATAATGTCACTAGGAGTAGTAGTTATAAGCAATTTATTATCGTGTGTGGATAGATATCCTTGCATATTCCTCAGTCAGTTCTGGTCAGTCAGTTAGAGGCCGACCTTTGACAAATACGATAAAAAATGTGTTGCAAATATTTTTAAAACACTGTTGTCATGATCGTCTTGCACGTTAGACACATAGTTAATGAAAATACCAATTAATATAATTAGCTAATTGTGTGCTATGTTGAAAATTTAATTACAAACTTTGCAAAAATAGTAAAAAAAAAACAACTGTTAAATGTACAGATAGCATCTGCTAGCGAAATTAAGTTAAGTAATCTGATGTGCATCTTGGATAGTTATTAATTTACTGAGCTTATTATGATAATTATTTTCTAGTTACATGTGTTTAGATAGTTTTGTAAAGAGATTATTACATACATGTGATTGCACTTCTTCCTCAGGTAGAAAATATTTATTTTTATTGCTATTTTTTTATATCAATCTCACCAAATTCCCCAGTCTGACGGAAAGCCATGGCCCATCTAGCGATTGGGGCCCACTCTCACAGTGCGTAAGACTTCTGACAGTGGCCCTCAAGTTGGCGGCCCTGAGATGTGCCTCTTCACGCTTCGCTTAAAAAACCCGGGATTGTAAGATATATCATCTTACAATCCCGGGTTTTTCCAAACACGCTTTCAAATTCGAATTAAACGTATCTTTGAACTCAGAGATCCTCTTAAAATATCATGATTGCCAATTTGTCACACTTTACTAACAGCTTTACATAGTATAAAGGCCAAGTGCGAGACGGACTCGTGCACAGAGGGTTCTGTACCAAAAAACGGCAAATATTCACGCTTGTAGCATGGGAACCTCGTCCCGTTTTTACCATTTGGTTCCGGATCTTTAAAAATGAAACCCTATTTCTGTCTGTGCCCTATTGCTATTTTTGCTATTCTAAACTCTAAGATATTTTTAATGCAGTTTTCAGAAATGTTTGGTGTATCACATGCATATTTTAGTACAGAAAAGTCGAGCTGTAACGTAAACGAAGTCGAGTGGGTCAGCTAGTTTTGTTATAAATGTATTTTAAACACCCATTTGGCGGTAATGGATGGTAAGCTTTCACAATAGCGTAGCGGTAGGAATCGAATTTACGATCGAGAGGCAAAATTTCATAATCGAATAACATTGGTAGGTATTTAACTGATAGAGCTAACGGGATTGTCGTGAATAAGTAGAAATAACAGTCTAGGAAACATACATACACACACTTTCTTTCTCGAAGGGGTTGGCAGAGGTGTACAAAACTTCTACTAAAAACTTTGTTCCAAGTAAAAGTTCTCTTTTTTTTTCGTGTGGAAATCCTCATGGATGTTATGTCGGACTTCTACCGACTAAAACCACACGGTGCTCTACCATCTGCCTATGGCTGGTAGTCCCGGGTATGCCCTCGGAACGATAACTCCAGGGATAATAGGTCGTCTGGTCAGCCTACAGCCATGTTGAATTGGACATGAGTTAATTGTGGCAAGCAAAAAAGTAAAAACCAGTGAAGTACAAGTCGGTATCGAGCACGGAGGGATGGACAGGAAAAATTACGTATGCTGAGCTGTCCTTAAATTATCTCTGTTTTAAGGATTTCTTGTTATAGCGGCCACAGAAATACATCATCTGTTAAAATTTCAGCTCTCTAGCTATCACGGTTCCTGAGATACAGTCTCGTGACGGACAGACAGACAGACAGACGGATTGCGGAGTCTTAGTAACAAGGTCCCGTTTTTAGCCCCTCTCTATAAAATAGAGTGCAGAGGGGCTTATGGCGAGACGTTGTCTGTAGTCTGTGACTCTGTTGCATTAAACTACGTCACTAGTTCACGTGGATCATTGGTTCAAAGTTTGAAATAAAACAAAAATGACAACGTCAATCGGATTGAATTTTCACTTCCACAATAAACGTGTTAGAGAGGGGCATTCTGGTGAGAACGATCTCACGGCTTTCTTGTTTACCCTTTGGGCACGGCACTCTAAAAATAAATGAAATCAGATCTTTGCCTACTACACAGCTAATAAGCGTGAGTGTTCGTTTCGAGGTCAACCATGACACACGATTTAGAGATGTGTGTGAATATCGGCGCTCTTTGACATTTAGAATAAGCATTCACCGACTGCGTTATGTAATCGTTACATCAGGATAGATGACCGTTGTACTTAGACCATATATCACGGGACTAGCCTTTGCGAACCACCGCATACAAAAATATTCTGCTAGTTTTCATAGCGGGTGAAGGGGGAAACACAAAGACATATAAAATTTCATTATATTTAAAAATGTATTAATCGACAAACACGTAATGGCAGTTGTGTGTTAATTTTTATTGTCCAGTCAACTACAATGAAATGTACTAGTTTAATCATATAAAATGATGTACTGATGTACAGTGCTTTTTATAAAGCCAAAAGACCAAATGGTCTATTGGCTTGGCAGAAAACAATGCTTAAGTAAGGCGCATCCTGTGGTTAGATGATCTAAGCCGTTGTAATATGAGTATTAGACATTTTTATAGATCTCTTTTCAACAACTTAGGCAAATTATATATGTCTAAAGTTGTAATCGTCGTTTTTCTTACGAAAATACTCGTTTAAAAGTCAGAGACACTTCTTTGAGACTTTTAGTCTAAGATATTATCTCTATCAAAGAAATAGAATGAAATCGAATAAAACTTTATTTGCACATCATGTTAAATTTTAAATAAATAAATAATTGCAGATATTGTACAAAGGGCGGCCTTATCGCTAAAGAGCAATTTCTGCCAGGCAACCTTGGGATGGACAGAAAAAGATATAGATTACAAAGATCAAAGAAGTAAATAACCAAACGTTTAAATATCCTGCCTAAATACCTAAACTTAAAAACGCAAAAAGAATGTTCAAAATCGCTTCGTAAATGATGGAGTTGTGGTGACTCTCAAAAAACCTTTCTAAAACTCCTTTTGATTAACCTTATACATACTTAATTTCAGGAAAACTGTGGTGAAAAAATGTCCATTCTAGACCCATTTTTACGTGAGGGAAAATCCATCATGGATGCTATGCCGGACTCCTGCCCACTAAAATACCTCGAGTAACGCCCAACAGCCTATGGTTGGGAGTCCCGGGTAAGCCCTCGGAAGGAAGTCCCAAGATCCATACTAGACCTTACCATAAAAATAACCTAAGCATAAAAAAACCTAAGCATAAAATAACCTAAGCATAAAAAAAAGAAGTAAATTGACGTTTATAATACTGGTCTATGTTTACCTTGACTTTGAGGGAAAGTGTTCTTGTATGTTAATGAGTTCAAGTTAAAATACCGTGGTTAGAGCAGAATCGTGATAATGTTTAAAAAACTGAGAGTTCATTTAATTTTATATACTGTATAATTTTAAACTATTCTTTTCAAAGATATCAATCTGTTTTTTTTTTTTTTTTCACACAACGCTTCCTGATCCCAAAGTAAGCTAGGAATAACCTGCTTGTGTTATGGGTATCAGACCACGGATATTAATACTTATATACTTTTAAATACATACATATTATACATAGAAACACCCAGACTCTAGAGACAAACATTTATGGGTCACACAAATATTTGTCTCCGATGGGAATCGAACCCACGACCTCCAGCGCCGCAGGCGGTATCACTACCGACCGCGCCACAGAGGCAGTCTATGATAGATAGATAGATAGTGCCTCCGTGACTCCGCCCGTGGAGCGTTAAGGTATATACCTACTTTCAACTTGCTCCCGGGGATGGATGGATGGATGTGTGAAAATTTGTGACTCTTTCACGCTCTAATTAATGCCTGAACGAATCTTGCATATATTTTGAGATTAAATTCATTGGTTCCTGGGGTATCCTTCCGAGGGCAACCGTATGCTGTTAGTTAGGATACGTGTAGGATTTTCCTTACTTTAAAAAAATGCTACTTTTATCTCTGCAATTCTCTTGAGATGGCGGAATTAGTACGTACATAATATAAATATGAATACATTTGAAAAATCCAATCTCCGGAACAAACATTTCTGGATTAAACACATCTTTGGTCCGACCCGGGATTGGAACCCGCAACCTCAGCATCGCATGCGAATACAGTTACTAATGCGCCACAGACGCAATCAAAAAGTGCACAGACACCAATAAAAGACTAGGTAGAGTTTCAAAGCGAATAGGAAGGTGCTAAGTTAAAGAAGAACTTATAACAGTATTAAAACACAGAGACATTATACATATATACGTAACCCACTTTTTCATTATACACACACACACATATAATACAATACACATTTCCATGTCCCCAAATAATAATTACTAGGTGAGAATATAATTTAAATAGTTCTATATACAGGTTGTTATATATAAATCGTGGGAAATGTCGGCTGATAAGTGGTTTGGATCTTGATTGCAAATGTATGTAGATTTGTTTTCGTATAGTGAATCTCAGATTATAGATAGTGAAACTCAGGAAGAAACACTCATTATTATAATCTAGCTTATGAGATAATAATGCTATGTAGAATTTTTAAGTTTCTTTAGATATTTTTAGAGTTACTCGGAAAATAATTCAATAGTTTTTCTTAGAGTCTATTTCTTTATCCCTTTTTACTTCCTTAAAACTTTTATTTCATCATCGCCTCATTTTTTTCCTGCATCTGTCGTATGCAGATTGCACTCAGCCAATATGGCGGCGCCGGCATCAGCCGATCATGTAGCATGGTATTTGTCTGTGGTAATGTTGTTGTTGTTTACTTGATCGTGATGAACAACGATAAAGCTAGTGAATGAAATAAACCTGTCAACGAAGAAAATTAAATGTAGTGCAAAAAATATCCGACAAGGAATTAATAAAGTTCTGCTTGCATCGTGCGTGGTTTCATAAAAAATAAACTATTTTACTCACGTTTTATTTTTAAACATAAAGATTTATACTATCAACCACATTCCCAATATTCACCTTAGGCCTGTATCGGAAATGTGTCACTGACATTGAATTGACACGACGTGTTTGAGTGCAAAAAAATATTCACTTATATTATAGAAACTGCATTTAACTCCATTTTATCCAATATATATATTTTTGAATCGTGTTTTATTTTATTATAATAGTAATTTGTTATGAGTCTTAGATTTGAGAATTTATACGTCTCAATATATCATTCTAAGCGACTGGTCGACGCCTCTCTTGATTACAAAGCTGGTCTCATTCTCACACAAGAGGCTAAGCTTTACTGTGTTATGGGAATCTTTGCAGTCGACTTCGTTGGGGAAGAATACTTCGACACTTTGACAGTCTTGAATACTATCAATGTGCTTAAAAAAAAGTTTCCAATGCAAAAACAAAATATTTCATTCTGTATGTAGATATGTAACTAACTACTATTTAAACTCTTATTACTGTCTCGATATATTATAATATAAAGTAGTACAAGTGTGTCTGTCTAAACAAAAAATGCTGACACTTCTAAATATCAGAATCTTTTGTAGTAGATGATAAAAGATAGAAATTAACTTAAGTGTCTTTTAGTGGTGGGTGATATGTAAGTGATAGGTGAAATGATAAGTTAATTTCTAGGTCGTGGTACCGCTGGAGAGTGTTATTAGATTTTTAATTTATTGCTTTGATGGCTCAGAGGCAGTTGTATGAGAATGCCGTCGCTAAGGTTTTGAGTTCGAATCCCGGGTCGCGGCATAATTATATGCTTCGGAGTTTAGGTGTTTTTTATCTTTAATAGTAAGCTATCAGTTTTCTAGCAAGAATACATCGACAGAACTAACTTATATTAACTTAATTTGGGCTAGATCATGTAAAAAACGATAGACACGGTATACTTAGCTTGAACGCTACCGCGTGTCTAGATATCAGACATGTAAAACATTTTTTCAACAATCTCACGTAAATAATTAATTTTCTTCGTTAAGGAAAAAAGGAATTAGGAATCTCTCTACAGTTTCATTATTCCGAATTAAAAGAAAAATTAATAAATGAACAGCTTCTAGCTGCTATAATAATCAAATCGCAACTTTGTGTTATACAGAATAATATATTTTGTATAACACATTAATATTTCTAATCTATATAGGTATTTACCTAAGCCAATCGACGAACAAAAACGAGTACCAACAAATTGCAGCACCACATATGTACCGTTTATTGACAGAACAACATAACTATTTAGTAGTATTACTTTTACAACAACTGTGAGGCAACAGCTTCACTTACATACAGCCTTCTTTAATTACCTCTGGTTCGGAGGCGAGATAATTTGCCTCGAGGATAGGTCGTGGACCACTGTCACGATGATTGAAAAAAAAAAGTGAAATCTTATTACGTAATTTTGATACTGTTTATCGATATTTTTTTTTATTATTAGAACATGTCGTTGTTGTGTAATATCTTAGGCTAAGGCTACAATAAGTGCCTAGGTAGTTGCTAAGAGTCGAGCAACTCGCTTAGAAAAACTGAAAATTAAGAATCTTTATTTATACAGGGTGTGGCGTAAATAGTGGTCCAACCGTCAGGGTGTGATAGAACAGGTGCCCCACTATAACATACTACAATATCATCCAAATTTACCCAAGGGTCTCAGAAAAAAATAACTTTTTTTGAAAAATCGTCCCTTTTTTGTAAAGTTGCCTGTAGATTATAGGAAAACAGCTATTTCTGATTTCTGTTTTTTCTCTCTTAAAGCTAAATACATAAGCTATCAAAAAATAATATTGTTAATAAAATTCCACAACAAACGTTTGAAATAAATATAAGTTCATCTCAATTTTCTCTCTAATTTTCAGGTATCATGAAAATTGTTCAACGTTTTTTATAAAAAATATGTACTACACTGATGCTATCCAAACGTTTAAAAATATGCTTATGTAATATTGATTTCAAAATGATACCATGAAAGGATTTCGCATAAACAGAAACTAGTAATTTTTACTGTTAAAGTTCAAAACGGGTTAAGAAAAATGACCAAAATCAACTTACATACATCACACTTATAACGTTTTTTTCATAGTAATAGTTCATAGTCGACATTATTATTATTTATTTAAAATCTTATAACCTAGATAGCGCCCGCGGCTCCACCCGCGTGGGATTTTGTAACTATTCTCGCTTTTATGATCCCACCGGAAGTGGGAATAGTAACAAAATTCATCGCGGGTGAAACCGCAGGCAACATCAAGGTCGCGGTTGAACGCCCGAAACGTCGGTGAATGTAAGTAAATAGTATTTCGCGTGAAGTGTTAAAAACTGCGATAGTTTAAAAAAATCATAACCGTGATGGCGCCCGCAGTTCCACGCGCTAGGAATTTGTCATGGAATGGGAACAGAATTTCAGATAGAAAATAAATAAAAGCGAGAATAGTTACAAAATCCCACGCGGGTGGAGCCGCGGGCGCTATCTAGGTTATAAGATTTTAAATAAATAATAATAATGTCGACTATGAACTATTACTATGAAAAAAACATTATAAGTGTGATGTACGTAAGTTGATTTTGGTAATTTTTCTTAACCCGTTTTGAACTTTAACAGTAAAAATTACTAGTTTCTGTTTATGCGAAATCCTTACATGGTATCATTTTGAAATCAGTATTACATAAGCATATTTTTAAACGTTTGGGTAGCATCAGTGTAGTACATATTTTTTATAAAAAACGTTGAACAATTTTCATGATACCTGAAAATTAGAGAGAAAATTGAGATGAACTTATATTTATTTCAAACGTTTGTTGTGGAATTCTATTAACAATATTATTTTTTGATAGCTTATGTATTTAGCTTTAAGAGAGAAAAAACAGAAATCAGAAATAGCGGTTTTCCTATAATCTACAGGCAACTTTACAAAAAAGGGACGATTTTTCAAAAAAAGTTATTTTTTTCTGAGACCCTTGGGTAAATTTGGATGATATTGTAGTATGTTATAGTGGGGCACCTGGTCTATCACACCCTGACGGTTGGACCACTATTTACGCCACACCCTGTATATAGGTAGGTCACAAAATAACACTTATGAACGTCAAAATGATTGCTTCTACGTTTACATTTACTGCCAGATTAGCAGCGCAATAGGTAGAGCCTTAGAGAGTTTTATTTTTGACTTGATCTCTTCTCAGTGATTTGATTCTAGCGAACAGACGCATTATATTATGTATCATAGCGGCCACATTGCGTGCAACGCGCCTAGATATTAATGTGTCTGAAGAATCAAGTCACTAGCTAGACTCTTAGCACTAAGTGAGATTCCTGCAGTGGACTTCAGCCTTAGTGTCAAATAGTAAGCGGTTTATTGACCTGCCTTGAAATACTAGATTTATCTTATTGCTAAAGTTTGGTCAAAAATGTTCTAAAGTTTTAACTTTGGAGAAAGCTTACAGTTTTATACTACTACGCAAATTCATTGGTAGTCTGAGGGATTGATAAATTGATTTATTTGTTTTTATAAATTTCTTCAATTTGTACTCTAAAGGAACATTCAGTCTTTTTTTTATACCACTAAGGTGGCAGACAAGAATACGGCCCACCAGATGGAATGGTGGTCACCGAAGCCTATGAATGTTTGCAACACCATAAGGCGCTACACTCGCGCTGGTCGCCCTTAAGAACCTTCTAAGACCCCCTTTGAAGAACCTCATACTGTAAGCGATTGGCAAAACCAAGGCTGGGAGATCATTCCACACAATCTAAGCGTTTGTGGGAGAAAGCGCCTATCGTACCTAACCGTGCTCGAACGCTCCGGACGTAAGTTGTGAGGATGAACACCCTGTCTGTGGCGAGCGGTGCCATGATAGAACGTAGCCATTTACCTAAATTTGGAGAGGCCTATATCCAGCAGTGGACTGCTGGATTAATGCCTATAGGCTGATTTGATTGATTGCTTGGGTTCAATTCTGAGAGTGCCAAAACTTGCACCGAGTCGCCAGGGTTATATTTCAAGAATCTTTTGACAAGTTCGTTAGCTTTACGACTTATTTGTTGCCTTCAACAGAAATGGTTGACCACAATGCGGAAAGCAAGCTTTAATATTTTTTAAAATCTGGTTTTATACGGATATGAGAAAATGGTACTAACCACTAATTGAAAATTAATTTCCGCGTGAAATGGAACGTAAGATACCGCGCAATAATATTAGGTGCTTACACATCAAATTGGCGTTTTTCGTACTGGCCACTTTAATTACGATTTTCTCCTCTTTGGTAAGGAATTCCAAATTCAAATTTTCCCAGCTATTTACTCATGTATTTATCCTTCGATGACCGTCATTCATTTGTTTTTTTCTTCTGTTTTTTTCTGTTTGCGTCACTCATTTTACAAAATGGAAAACTTAAAATATCGCATTATTTACGAGTACGAGTTCCGCCGTGGCACTAGTGTGCAGTGTGTGGTCTAGCGTTGTCGTGAAGCAGCAGTGGCGTGGAGCGATTGACCAGCCTAGGTTGTTTAGCCGCTAGCTTTTCCATCATGGTTTGGATGATCATGGAACTCGTACTCGTACTCGTCGGCAGGGGAGAGGCCGGCCGCCAGCTAGCTTGGGACCCCGAGGCCCACCGGCCTCGAATAGGGCCCCCGCTACCGGTGGTAATGTGCACCGCATGCGATGGACTTCTTCTATGAATGAAAATGTCATGCGGGCATATTTTGCGGCTACAGAGGGAGGAACTAACCTCACTGCGTACCGTGTTCGTTTGCTACCTTTGTTTCAGGCTCTTGAACCAACTGTCAACGTGTCGGCGCAGCGGCTGTCGGATCAAGTACGGGTCATACAACGTAGTCATATGTTGGACGATGCCGTGCTTGAGAGGATTCGCTCAGAAGTACAGTGTAACATTGTCATCCCTACTTCGTCACAATCTAGTATATCTAGTGCAATAACTACCAACGAATTACAACCTATCGTACCCGTTGACGAAGTAGTGGATGATGTTGCTACAACCGTAAGTACACAGTGCAACGATGAATTAAGGAGTTTTTTGGAACGTGCGATTCAAGAGTATAGATTTTGTGATTCAGCAAGTCGTCCACGTATACCGCGTTTGCCTACGCATAAAAAGAACATGGAGCTGGTGAGTGCCCTGGACTCGGGTCTATCAAGTTACTTTCAAACTTGTGTAGATATAAGTGATGCACACTCAATTTTGTATTGCGCGGCTGTAGCAGTGTGTCGAGTAGCTGGTGTTAAATTTCTTAAATTTGAACCAGCTACTAGACCTAAGTCTGTTCCAGTCTGGCAATGCAGAATTGAGCGTCGTATCACCGAGACTAGGGTACTCATTAGTAAACTATGCTGCTTCAGGGAGGGTAATACACGCCCCAGGGTGATGCGTTTTGTGACTCGTGCATTCGCGGGGACTGATATTAGCCCTCGCGATTATTCTGTACGGGTCACGGAACGTATTGATTTTCTGAAGCAGAAAATTTATGCGTGGGCAAGCCGTATACGGCGCTATAAAAAGAGAGTGGACCGCTATACTCAGAATCGCTCGTTCCAAAAGGATGAGAGATGGGTGTATAGAAGATGGGAGCAACCCGATTCATGTGTGACTGACATGTGCCTGCCTGATGCTGAAACCACAAATACATTTTGGCGAGGCATTTGGTCGGCACCTGTTAGCCATACAGAGTGTGACTGGATGCGGGATGTCAAGCTTTCGTGTGAGTCTATACAGACTATGGAACCAGTCCTTATAACACCAAGGGACATAGCCAGTGCGGTTCGTTCGTTGCCCAATTGGAAATCAACTGGGCCGGACGGACTGCACAATTTTTGGCTGAAATGGTTCCGTAGCTCACATGCTTGCTTGGCATCCTGCTTTCAATCATCACTTGAGTCTGGGTTGCTTCCAACTTTTATGACCACGGTTATTACACACCTCCTCTACAAATCCGGTAGTACTACGGACCCTAAAAATTATAGACCGATAACTTGTTTACCAACGGTCTATAAGCTTCTCACATCTATTTTGAGAGTTAAATTATCAACACACATTGAAAATAATTCTATAATGTCCAACTCTCAAAATGGATGTAGAAGCGGGTCACGTGGTACTAAAGAACTCCTTATTCTTGACATGGCCATTAATCAGCAGGTTCGTCGTAACCGGAGAAACCTGGCGACATGCTGGATTGATTACAAGAAAGCCTATGATTCAGTGCCCCATACATGGCTGTTGAGGGTGCTGGAGTTGTATAAAGTTGATGCAACTCTTAGCACCTTCTTAAAGGCATGCATGGGGCAATGGACAACGGCTCTTGTTTATCCAGGATGTCGTCAGGTTCTTGGTAATGGCGAGCCTGTCAAGATCAAGAGGGGTATATTTCAGGGTGACAGTCTGAGTCCATTATGGTTTTGCTTGGCACTGAATCCTCTCAGTACTTTACTGGAGGGTTCAGGGCTTGGTTATCAGTTTCGGAGAGGAGGTCAAGTTGTTTCCCACCTTCTGTACATGGATGACTTAAAATTATTTGCCTCCACCGATTCCCACTTGATAGAGTTACTAAAAGTCACAGAAGCTTTCAGTAATTCTATCAAAATGGAATTTGGTGTAGATAAATGTGCAGTCATGCATGTAAAGAAGGGACGGATTGTAGAATCTGAAGGAATACAACTTTCAGATTTCACAAAACTTAGATCCCTTTCCGCGACTGAAACCTATAAATATCTAGGTATGTCGCAGGCATTAGGTATTACAGAGGTAGGCGTGAAACAAACGTTGATGGACCGTTTCTTTGGCCGCCTGAAAAAGGTACTTAAAAGTCTTTTATCGGGCGGTAACAAGGTGCGGGCTATCAACGGTTGGGCCATGCCACTCTTAATCTATTCCTTCGGCATACTTAGATGGACTCAGACTGAATTAGACGCCCTGGATAGGAAAGTCCGTTCTCTGTTGACCATAAACCGCATGCATCACCCACGTTCGTCTGTAATGAGGTTGTATATCCCACGAAAGTGTGGAGGTCGCGGCTTTTTAAATGCCAAGACTTTACACAATCGTGAGGTATACAACCTTAGGGAATATTTCCTTCATGCTGACGTGGGTATGCATCGGGATGTGGCAGCAATAGATAACGGACTGACCCCACTTGCACTTGCCAAAGAGAACTGGCACAAACCAGTAATACTAACTACCAATGATCGCAAGGAGATATGGCAGAGCAAAGAACTGCATGGACGATTTTATCGGGCCTTACACAGACCCGATGTAGATTTAACAGCATCTGTATCCTGGCTACGTTTCGGTGATTTGTTCGGCGAAACCGAAGGTTTTGTTTGTGCGATTACAGACGAAGTTGTTATGACGAATAATTATCGGAAATATATTTTGAGAGATGGTACGGTTGACATTTGTCGGGCATGTCACCTACCGGGTGAATCTCTCAGACATATTATTTCTGGTTGTTCTCGTCTTGCCAACGGCGAGTATTTGCATAGACACAACCAAGTGGCCAGGATAGTCCATCAGCAACTTGCACTTAAATATAAACTTGTAGATTCAGAGGTACCGTATTACAAGTATGTGCCCGACCCAGTTCTAGAGAATGGTCGTGTCACGTTGTACTGGGATCGGTCTATTATCACTGACAGGACTATTGTAGCCAATAAGCCTGATATAGTGGTAATAGATCGATCAGAGCGCCTCGCAATAATCGTTGATATTACTGTACCACATGACGAGAATCTCGTAAAAGCAGAAAAAGACAAACAATTGAAATATTTGGACTTGGCTCACGAGGTTGTCGACATGTGGGATGTGGATTCAGCGATTATTGTTCCGATAGTCGTATCAGCACACGGTCTGATTGCCAAGAGCCTCGATCAACACCTTAAGAGGCTCGCGTTAGGCAGTTGGGTCAAGGGCTTGATGCAAAAGGCGGTTTTATTGAGCACGGCACGTATTGTGAGGCGATTCCTGTCTCTGGAGCCCTGACCACCGGTAGCTTGGTCCCTGTACCCGATGCCGGTGGGATACTATTTTTTTATATTTTTAAATGTACCTTTTTTATAATTATGTATATTTAAAAATGTAAATTTATATGATTTTAAAATGAATAAAGAGGAATAATAATAATAATATGCTTTATTGTACACCAAAGAAAATTAAACTTAAAACTAGATGTTACAAATATTAAGAAGGTACAATGGGCGGCCTTATTGCAAACAGCAATCTCTGCCAGGCAACCTTTAGATGGACATGACCGTATCAGAAATTAAATATCGGGCTTTCTAAATTGGTGACAAATGCAATATTGATAATATCTCCACAACAATGCATACTTACACATTACACATAATATATAGTATACATAGATACACACACTTAACATACATACATAAATAGATACATAAATACATACCTACATACATAATTATATACATACATACATATAAAAATACATATACATAGCTCAGTATATAGCTAGCTTAGAGGGAAAGATAATATTCTTTCACCCTCGCCTTAAACGTTACCAACGTTTGAGCTCGTCTGATAGTAACCGGGAGTGTATTCCACAATCGTGCAGCTTCAACTGTAAAAGACTTATCAAGAAAGTTTGTTGAATGCACTGGTATAAGCAGGCTTAAGTTCTCCGTCGATCGCAGGTACCTAGAGTGCTTGTTTCCTAGAAACTCGAACCGTTCCTTGAGATAATAGGGAGTGAGAGGGTTAAATAATATATTTAACGAGGAGGAGTTTGGGTGTTTTCTATCTATACTTATCTATAATAAAACTGTTGAGGGTCGAGAGTCTGTACATGGAAGATATTTTGAAAATTTTAATTGGAGGGTGTTCTATAATCGATACTGAAGCCGAAAATGTAATTTAAATTTTTCATGTCTGTCTGTCTGTCTGTATCCCGAATAAGTATCACGCCGAAACTACTGAACCGAATTAAATAATACTTGGTACATTCTGAGCTTATAGTCCGAGGAAGGTTTTAGGATACTTTTGATCCCGATATTTTGCGTGGTTCCTGCGCGAGAGGGGATGAAAGACAAAATAGTTTTTCAGTTGTAATTTCACAACGCGTGGTCCGATTTCAAATATTGTTTTAGTGTTGGAAAGGCAGTACTTAAAGGATCATTTCACACAAGTTTCGATATTGAGGGTTATGTAGTTCAGAAATTAGGGGTACCTCAACTATCGGTGAACCTAGAATTCAAGGGTTCTTTTGAATGTGAGGGTAAATCTAAACAGGCGTGTTGGCTTAATCATAAAAGAGCTTAATGATTAAGGCTATTGTAAAATAATTCAGTCCGCGCCGAAGGCGTGGACTGAATGGTTTTAGAATAGACTTAATCTTTAAGCTCTTTTATGATTAAGCAAACAGGGCTGTTTCATACGCTGCTTGATAAGTCTGATGAAAAAAATACCTCTCCTTTTATACACCTTATGTGGCGTAAACGAAGTTGCGAGGGTCAGCTAGTGTATAATATGGATATATTTAGAAATATATAAGCATGTATATCAGTCGTCTAGATCCCATAACACAAGCTTATGTTAGCTTAATTTGGGCTAGATGATGTTGTGTGTGAACGTCCACAGATATTTATTTTATTATTTTATTATTGTCTATACAGCAATAAGGAGTATTTGTCAATGGGTTGCACAGCTGAAAATCAGCGATGTTTGCCATTAAGATAAGCGACATTTTGGTGAGCTGCAGTCCCTTTTGGTACTATGACGGTGTTATCTGCCTACCTTGTGATCTTGTAAACCTTCAATATTGTTTGCATTTTACCAAATAAAAGATTTTTTTATTTCTATTTCAATAAGGATCACTACTTATTACGAGATACGACATGCAATAGTAAAATTTAGGCGCGTATTATGCCTCTACATAACCCTTCAGTGACAAAAGCGTGACTATAGATATTTGATATGAATATTATAAAGAGGAAAGATTTGATTATCAATATTTATTGTTAAAAATTACAGAGAAACATAATTATTACATATCTATATTTACATTATTACTATCTAAACTAAACCTAAATAAGGCCCCCGTGGCATTGTGCCCAAAAGACTAGCAGCATTCCCCCTTTGAATAGCAATACCTATTCGTTGAGCGAGAAAACTGCCAGCCCTTGGGTCACCAGTAGACTCCACAAGGCGCTTTTTCAAATTCTTGAAATATTTTTGCGCATTGGGACCCCATGGACCTAGGGTCTCGACACCGACTGGACAAAAACGATACGATGAGTCGAGACCCTTATATTTATTAATTTTAATATTTTCAGCCGCTTCCGCTGCGGCACTGGCTTTTAATTTTGTTTTAGGAAGATGGGACGGGGCTAGAGTGTCAACACAAGTTGCATCCCACACCAGGACCCGACCCATCTCCCACGGTATCAAAGTTATACCATCCGGTCTCTTGCCATCGTCCCTGAAAACGCCGTTTGGCTCTAAGAGCGCAGGCACATTGGCGGTGGCAAGAGCACGGCGGATGATGTCATTCAGCGCAGCGTGGCGTGAGAAGCGGCCTGCGCTCTTTAAACATGAAAGACCATGATGCCCCAAAGTGTCAACGTTAAAACCGCAGGGGCAACGATGTGGAGCGCAAAGCGTGACGCCAAGTCTCAAACCAACTGAAATTCTTAGGATGTCCGGTTCCAAAAAAGTTCCGGTGTTGGCTATAGGGAAAGCTTTCAACCAATCACCGGATTCCTTTCTACTGAGCGCTAATCTGGCCCGATCCGGGCCTAGACTAGCATTTAAAAAGGAGTCAAAGGTTAATTTTGACATAGCGTCGTCCCAGCTCCGTTGTAAATTTGGATGGGTGGGTAAATTTTGACCCGGACAAGCCATTAGCCAAGCATTCTTGGCATCTGTAAGGCCAGTCGTCTCATAGTCTGTAAGACAATTCGTCAGAATTTTACCTACGAGACTCGACGTGGCATGTACAGATGACAAAAAGGCTGGCAAAGCCACACTAGAAATTTTGCGGATCCCTAGCCCACTATATTTAATGGGAAGAGATGCCTGGGACCAAGATTGTAAAGATTTGATTGTTTGTTTGTTTGCATTGACTCCGAAATTACTGAACCGATTTGAAAAATTCTTTCACTGTAATGAAGCTATACTATCCCCGGTTATCACAAGCTATTATTTATTTCCGTATTCCCACGGGAACGGGTACAACGCGGGTGAAACGACATGAGGTCCGCTAGTGTTGGTATATTTTTTGTGAATTAAAATATAACTGTCCTCTACAGAGTTACTGTCAGTTGATTACACTTCCTTTGACAAAATTTTACGGTTTCATCAGAGGAAGATCGATTAATAACATTTTATTAATTGCATTTAAAGTGCTGTTAAAAATAACGGCAATTTTGAACGTATTAATGTACTTTTTTTTTTTTGGAAACATTTATAGTTACAGTGATAGGTATCTAGTTCAAAACAAGGTAATATTAGATTTTACTGAGGAATCTAGACAAATAATAAACAGACGTTTGCCACTACTACGGTGGTAGACAAGCATACCGGTCAGCTGATCGAAAGTGGCCATTGGTTGGTCTAGACAGTATCTAGACGTCGTAAAGTGCGACTGTGGATTAGAAGGTCGTGGGTTCGATTCCCACCGGGGACAAAAAATTGTGTGATCATAAATATTTGTCTCGAGAGTCTTTCTGTTTCTATGTATTATAAGTATGAATTAAAAAGGTATATAATTATTGATATCCGTAGTCTAATACCCATAAAATAACACAAGCAGGTTAATTCTAGCTTATAAGCAAGTGAGGTGTGCATGGACCGTGCCGTGTGGCGCTCGGTTCTTTCTGCCTACCCCGCAAGGGATTTGGCGTGAAGATAGTTAGTTAGTTTAGTTTTTATAAAAATGGCCTTGAATATTTATTTATATTTACATACCCTCACTCTGCCTACCTCTTAAACATACCCGCTTTCACATTAGTATAGGAATTACAAGAATTATTAATTTACACAAGAACCTGTTAGTAGTGTTTAGTCTACGCCGTTGCTATTTTACAATCAGAGGCCTAACTAGTCAGAAGTGGAACATCGTCTTGAGACACTTGATGTGGTGGGTAGGGTCCTAGTGAAAGCGGCCATCATATTGTTATAAACGTATAAAACGTTTTCACGTGACAAGGTGCTAAATGGAAATTATTTAATTTATTTATTTATGAAATAAATATTGTCCCACAAAACTGTACAGAACAGTTTGACTGTGGGATCGGAAGGATAATAACTATATCTAAACATATTAATTTATAAAGTTTAATAGACTAGTACACATGATTTAAGTGAGCAAAGTACCCGAAAAAGGTGTATAAATTCTTCAGAATACGATGTAATACAAGTGCTACAACTTTTCATTATTTATGTCAATGCACATACACCAAAAATGCGTCAGAATACTGTTGGAAAGGTATCCGCCACCAGTTATAATTTCATTTCAATCTTTCTATATTATCAAAACTTCTCTCGTTTACCGTTCAATGAAAAATTATCGAATAGGTACTAAAGTTCTTCAAATTACGCAAAAGATTATGCTTAAATTAATAATTGCAATATAATGTTATACTAAAATTAAACTGATCAACTCTTATTTTAAACAGAGTAGATCAACGTAATCCCTTTCGAAGAAGTGCAAAAAATTTCCCTTTCTACCTACTCAAAGACCGTATCTACTATCAAATAATGAAGTACTTCTCGCCTAAACTGCAGCCCCACCTTATCGAAACCTGTCCCTCACTAGGTCAGCGAGCTTCGCAAAGTGTAGTGATGTTCCGCTGGTATTTGTCGATAAGCAAGAACTCTCGAGTCGTGTGTGAGAAAGTTTTTATAATTAACCGGTTGCAAAGTTTTCTTCTTTCTCTCTTTTAGAGCTTTTAGTTCAAAACTTAAGTGCTATTTTAGAAAACTTTTTAAAGGGAAGAAATCTGTTTGAAAATTATCGCCGTTGATAAAAAATAGAGCATTTTGGTGTATAAATTGATTGATGGGAATTTATGGGGCTATTATAGTAATAAGATACTAAAGATATCCAGTATTTTAATAACTTAATGAAAACGTCGATTTCCTCTTCAAATATCGAATTTATGAAAAACTGTTATTCTTATATTTTTTTTTTAATTTGCTATTATTAGTTATTATAACACGTGCTTCTGCCTACCCTATAGAGGAAAACGATGTTACGTGGTTATTGAATAAGGAAAAGATAGGGTTTTGTTTGTAAATAGACATGATTATTTATTTACTAGCTGATGCCCGCAGCTTCGCCTGCGTGAAATTTAGTTCCTACACTGTCTCTAACCTATCTCTGTAGGTACCAAATTTCAGCCAGATCCGTTCAGCCGTTACAGCGTGAAAGAGTAACAAACATCCACACTCACAAACATTAGATACATAGATTTCTGATTAACAAATTCATAATACATATTATATGAGTTATGTAAATTTATTTATTAAATACATTTCTTAATTCATTGGCTAGACTACTACTTGACTCAACTTCTCTTCTAAGCAATTGACATCGTAACTTAGTTCCTTTCTCAGGTAGTCCCAGTCATACTGTAAGCCTACGACGTATGGGAAAACCGAACTACGGTAAACTTCGTCCTCATAATACAGATGGTCCAACCAAGACCTGTTAACTTAATAACCATGTAAGTTTCATCTGCTAGGGGTTCATGTTCATTTTAATGGCTCTTTTTACTTGTCAAATGTGATCTTCGTAGAGGCCATTCCCGTATTTTACAAAGACTTAGTGAGTCTGTGTCCCGCACCGAATGCAGCTAGCACTATAGAATAATGTTCATACATTCCTTGACCAGTCGCTTAGGTCTGCTGATAATCTTTCATTCTAATGCGCAGTGGACACTACCCAAAGCGTGGTCTTTCATTATTCCTGGCTAGCCATCTTCGAATTTTCATCTTCTTTCACATATTTATTTTTTGTTATACAAAATTTAAAAACATTAGCAACTATATTTCCATTATTACTTAAAGCAAAATCATGAAAATGACAATGTCATTCGGATTAAACTGCCACAAATGTGTCAAAATAAAAAGTAATTTAAATCAAAAATAAGAGTATTTAAGGAGTATTGATATCAACTCCGGAGAAAATCAGCTCCAAAATAATTTACATTCCCTTTTTAGGTCGATAATGCATAAATTTCAATAAAATAAGGAACACGTCTTCCATCAATTATGTTAATAATGCTATATGTCAAATTTTAAGCAAATCGGACCAAGGAATCGCGTTGTTCCATACAAACTTGACGCTCCTTTTTTATACCTTTGGAGGTAGAATTTGCAAAAATGGTAAAATTACTTTTTTCTAATTGTAACAAACAACGCTCATGCTAAATTTCATCATCGTACCATTAACCGTTTAAGCAATAATTGATAATAACTTTGGGTCTAGGGATCGAACCGCAAAATTAAGTTTGGTTTGAATTCTACATACTTTTCCGGAATAAAAAGTACCCAGTGTGGTGCCCAGGCTATAAAAGAATAATTATACCAAGTTTCATCGTAATCTAACCGGTAGTTTTTGCGTGATGCCTGAACAAACAGACAGACAGACAGACAGACAGACAGACAGACAGACAGACAGACAGACAAAAATTTTTTTAATCACATTTTTGGGTTCGGTGTCGGTCTAGTAACACCCCCTGCTATTTATTTTTTTGATATTTTGAATGTACAGAATTTTCACTTCTACAGATTTATTATAAGTATAGATTACCACGCTCTCCTCTCGCTGGCCTGCAGGAGAAGATTTCATATAGAAATAAGCAGTGCCATTGTACCTTTTTTTCCCAATTACGCCTCATTGTGTGTACATAAATTTTGTTAAATAAATAAAAATAAAATAAAGATAAGTGTTTCAAGTAATTTTTGACTGGCCTCGTGATCCAGAGGTTAGTGTGCCTGCCTACGAGTTCGCAGGTCGTGGGTTCGATTCATACCCAGGACAAATCTCTATGTATGATGAGGATATTGATTAGTTCTGTGTCTGGGTGTAATTTATCTATAATATGTATGTTTTTAGAAATATATAAGTATGTTTATCAGTCGTATAGATCCCATAGCCCAAGTTTATATAAGCTTAATTGTACACCATATTCTGGCAAGTAAACGATTATTTATTATTTATTTATTTAATTTGGGCTAGATGATGCTGTATGAGATTGTTCACAAATATTTATTAAGATAAGTAATTGTAGCCTCAATATGACTTCTAGAGGAAGTTGACCCGCACTAGCATAACTAGACTAGACACACCGGCATCGTGTGTTTTATAGCTTCTGGTAGGGTAAATTCTAGATAATAATATCATAGGTCGTGGAGGGTTCCACATTAAAACAATAAGTTTGACCCAGTGGGAAGTGAAAAGCGCTAAAATATACATTGTTCGGTATGTGGCAATATATAAATGTAGGCATGACATTGCTTCATACCGAACCGAAGCAAGTTTTTAGCACCTTCCGGGTTAAGGCTCTAGAATGACTACGGCAAGGAAATGTAACCTTAATATTTGGTTGCAAAATTTGTATTTTAATACGTAATACAATTATATCAACGGCGCTTGTTATAATATGTTTAATTTTGGTAATTAACACATCATTATAGCCGGTATAAATACATACTTATAGTCACGCCCAATGGGTAGGCAGAGGAATGTTATGCCATCACATTTCACCAATTAGGTACTATTTTTTTTTGGTTTAACTTGAGGGAACATCCTCATGGATGTTATGCCGGACTCCTACCGACTAAAAAACCTCACGAAACGCCCAAAAGCCTATGGTTGGGAGCCCCGGGTAAGCCTCGTAAGGATGTCCCAGGACTCCCAACAGACCCACGGCCGCCACAGCGGCCTCGCCCAGGTGATGGTTCGGGTGTTATCCCGCGTCTTTGGGGGGTTTCGGGTGTAATCCCGCTTCTAAAGGGGGGCATGCGTGTGTTCCTCACATCACGCTGCCATCATGGGCCTGCTTCTGTAAGGACGGTGAGTCGCCCTCTCACCGTATTGAGTTACAATTATAAGTAGGTTATTGTTGTATAAGTATACTTTTATTTTCATAAAGGTATTCAATCTACCTATACTATACTTATAAGATTACTTATAAAATATAAAAAAAATACTGAACAGGTCAATTTGATACATGCTTATAATGAAGTAAAAGTAAAAGTAAAAATTAAATATTCATTAACTTAAATACCATTACTATAAAGATTGGTGTCATTTACGAAGACGCGCCCCACACTTTTCACAAATCACTTAAGTTTTCAATTTTCCCATGTATTTTCCTTCTGTCGATACACTCTAATTACATCAATGAGTGCTAATCAAATCAATATTCATCATTAAAAAAAAAATAGTGAAAATCCATGTGGAGGATTAACTCTTCGATACCTAGTCAATTATCTAATTTTTTAAAAATATTTTTTTCTCTGTAGATAATCTGTTTAAAATGTTAATTTATCATTTTGCAAATATGTATTTTCCTGCTAATGAATAGATAAGAAATTAAACATACATTTATATCTGTTACAGGTAAGAATCCGATAAATTCCAACGAAAATACGTAAGTTACGAGTATGCAGTTATCGATTGAAGCTTTCGTGATCACTTATAAATATATCGATTAGTTATAGTTAACGGAATATTGACGATGCGTTATTTTGTGTTTCCGATGTTTGTACACTGTTTCCTCGAAATATCGGAAATATAAATGATGCATAATGTGTTATTTCCGATCGTGTATTTTTTGTATAATATTTTAATGTATTTAGATAATACACTGCCAGTGCCGATAAGTCTTACAGCAGCGCCTATGTGGCTCTGCTTTTCAATCATGGACATGTTCAATTCTATTTTCATGAGGAACTGAAGGAGTAAATTCTTCTGAGATCATGGCGCTTGCAACAGTGTCGAAATATCGGAAATACTCAATGATATATTCTAAATACCCCGTTTACTTTACTACAAGTGTTTTCAAACCATTCATCCAGAAAACTATTGAAACTTACACACGATATTACATTCCTATCGTTCCAGCTGTTTAGTTGTTAGGTGAAAAACATATTGTCTGTCTAGATCCCATAGCAGATGCCAATATAAACTCGTGGTAATTAAATGTGTTTGTGTGTGTAAAGGTCAGTAGTTTGTGTGGTGACATCTGTGTTGTGAACGTTCATTTCTTAAGGCTGATGCCCGCGGCTTCTCTCGCGTTTAATTTTGTTTCCGTATCACCAGGAAACGTATTCCAGGGATAAAAGTAAAATGATCGAGCAGAAATGTATTCTAGAGTAAAACAGAAAACCTCCGTTTACGAGTTTGCCTGCCTAACACGACTTTTTTTTAACGCGAGGGAAAATCCTTCATGAATGCTATGCTGGACTCCTACCGACTAAAAACCCTCACGTAACGCTCAACAGCCTATGGTTGGAAGCCTCGGGTAAGCCTTCGGAAGGATGTCCCAGGACTGCCTTTCTCGGCTAGTTTTTGATTGACTGGAATAGGTTCAATTTCCCAAAAAACTGTAAATTTAGTGTACGGGTCCATCGTGTTATTATATAGTGCAATAACCACATAAGTCATAATTACCATAAGGTGAATCGTGAAGCATGTGTCACAGCGGCAACAACTCATTCGATATGTCAATACCGGTTGCCCTCAATCGATTGTTTTGCTCCGCAGTTGCAAGTAATGATCACATACTCGTACGCAACCTAGTCGCGATTCCGTTAATGATGCGATCATCACTGACAGATAGGCGTGTTTTTATCACTCTTGTATATCGTATAGCTTACATGAATAGCTTCATTTTAGCTAGATGACGCTGTAGAGAATTGTCCAAAAAAATGGCCAAGTGCAAATCTACCTCGAGAGTTCTATACTAAAACAAGAAAGCCGTGAGATCGATCTCACCAGACTGCCGACATAGGTACATGTTTATTGTGAAAGTGAAAGTTCAATCCGATTTACGTTGTCATTTTTGTTTTATTTCAAACTTTGAACAGATGAACCACGTGACCTAGTGACGTAGTTTAATGCAACAGAGTCACAGACTACAGACAAAGTCTCGCCATAAGTCCCTCTGCACTCTATTTTATAGAGAGGGGTTAAAACGGCAAATAACAAGTTAGTTGTATGGGAGCCGTCCTTAATTTTTTAAAAGTATAATAATTTCAGCTCTCTAGCTGTCACCGTTCATGAGATACAGCCTCGTGGCAGGCAGACAGACGGACAGCAAAGTCTCATGAATAGGGTCCCGGTTTAACCCTTCGGGTACAGAACTCAAAAAAAAATTATAATCATACTTAGAAGAAAGCACCCAAACTTTGAAACGAACATTTGCCCATCACACAAATTTTCGCATTCTACCACTACGCCACAACAATCAAAATCCACTGACCATTCTCTACAAATGGCTCTTAAATGCGTAAAATAGCCAACAATATTAATATTCAATACTTACCAGAGTTACCAGTCTTGCTTTCACAATCTCCGATGAAAGGTCAATCTTCTATGTGTGCGCGAACGTCTATGTAGGCGTGTATATGTATAATACTTACCAATGTTATCGACTTTCTAATTTTTCAACTATGTGTAGGGGAAAGGTGTACAAGATGATCCCTCGAGGTAAGACGATCCTTTTCGATTGTGACGATACTGTGCATGCCATCTAGTTGTTTTTTCGAGAAAAGCGTAGGTTCCCGCCCCCACCGACTGCAGTCAAACCGCGATGGCTGCGTGAAGGACGATCACTGTGTTTTGTGATTTTTAAAAAATTGTACAGTGTTAATCTAAAGTAAGCCTGAATTTGAAACTCCTTTACTTTTCGTGTAACCGATTTTATGTATTGATTATTATATTAGTAGCTTCTAAATATGTTCATTTGTTATAAAAACGTATTGCGGTGACTGTAGGATACTTATAGGTTAGGTTAGAGAATTTCAAATAAAAAGTAAGCTCTGGGGCAAGATGATTCGTCTGCTTCTGTACAAGATGATCCGTGGATCATCTCACCCCAATGTCTTTTTGCCCGGCTGCGCCAGCGAGGGTAATAAATTCGCGCGTATGTATGTATGTACTCGTATGTATGTTATATGTATATATACTATATGTAACAAGATAATATAGCAATTCTACATTTTAAAATAAATTAAATGATTAAAAAAATAACAAACTCAAATGCTACTGAAAAGGTCGAAACAAGCTTGATAACCCATGATATTAGGCGGTACCCACACATTTTCTTTCGGTTTATGATTTTCAAATGGGTACCGCCTGATATCAAGCTTGTTTCGACCTTCTCAGTAGCATTCGAGTTTGTTATTTTTTTAATCATTTATGTTATTTTATTATGGATTTTTTTTAAAAGGAAATTGCCACGTGTCACGTATCGTGGAAGACCAGCCGTGGACAGTGGGATCTATGGATGATAAAGCACTAGGGGCTGTGGCAGTTGATTATGCCTAAGGGTTGATCTCATTGTTCAAAACACATATTTGATTAAAACATTTTAAAATAATTATTTGAGTAAAGTCATTTTAACGATACCTTAAGTCGAATTTTTAATTAAACGGAGTAAAGTGACAGCAACTAATGTCACTTCTTCATACAATGCTGCATAATTTCTATGAAGAAGTGACATTAGTTGCTGTCACTTTACTCCGTTTAATTAAAAATTCGACTATAGAGATTGGGTTGGATCTGAACGGGGCAAGATGATCCTCTGGGATCATCTTATACACCTGTGTGGACAAGATGATCCTTTAGCAGACATTTAGTATAATTAATGAAACTCTTATCAATACTGAATTTTGAGAACATAAGGTATGACAATACCTAGATAGATAAACTGACTATTCAAAACATCTTTAATATTAACATTAGATTGTACTTTCTCAGATTTACAGGCATTCTCCCTTAGAGGGATCATCTCATACCACCTTCCCCTATATTACAATCATTTGAATATCGCTGTCACCTGCAATCTGTGCCAAGTGTATAAGTATCTGATTATAAGTTGTCACCATAGAGCAATGCGACTAGTATAAAGGGAGTGGACATAGCATGCCTGCTCTTTATACATATATCTGCCTGTCAAATGTTGCGAGGGGAAAAAATCGTATTCATATACAGCACTACAAAAGCAATCGGCTGTCACTTTGGAACTTACACAAAGCAATATACTTATAATGTCCTGGGATATCCTTCCGAGGGCTTACCAGGGGCTCCCAACCGTAGGCTGTTGGGCGTTATGTTAGGTTTTTTAGTCGGTAGGAGTCCGGCAAAGCATCCATTAAGAATTTTCCCTCACGTTAAAAAAAAACCTTAAATTTTTTTAAATTATTGTGTGAAAGCGTACTCCTTTTAGAGCCTGCTTTGAGAGGGGAAAGTCTTAGTATTGTGCGTCCTCTCCCAATAAAAGTCATAGATCGTGTTGCTCTATGGTGACAAGTGTATAAGTCTCTTACTATAAGTTGTCACAATTTAAAAGCGAGAGTAAATAGGAACGATTTGTGGGTGGTAAAGTGAGATAGCTTGACCATGGAAGTGCCTCTCTTTCGATTAAGGCCAAACCACACGAATTTCTTGTAGCTTTGAGACAAGTTCATTGAGTTTTATTGAGATAACGATAACATGACGAAAATAACAGTGTTCGGTCGTTATCTTCATGGAGTGATTGAAAACTATTAAAAAATCGGCCAAATTAGAGTCGGACTTACGCGCGGTGGATGCGTTCCAAAATAAGGACAGCAAGAAATGTTGTATGGGAGCCCTAGAAATTAAGTATTTTCAAATTTTAATATTTAGTGTTCCGTCGGAAAATCAAAGCTCAAACCACCCTATTTTTATTAAAGATATATAATACCATATTTAAGTATTTCGATATGAACCGCCTTAAAGATAAATCATTGATAAAAATCGTTATTTATCATTACTTCTTCTTTTCTTATATGAATGACCCCGTCACCGTCGCGTCGTTAAAACCATTACTTGATTTTTATCTAGTTCGAGGTTGATCTATCATTTTGCAAATCTAAAAGATTTCAATCTTTTACTACGCAAATTTGTCATCACGCGAATCTGTCATTATTAGAATTTGTCATTGTGACACCTCGCATTACACGTTTCACAATTGGTTAATCTGTCATTTTATTTTTGTGACGTTTTTACTACAGATAAAAACCAAACGAATTCTACCAGTCCTACTATCCTACCCATATAAACGAGTTTGTAAAGATGTTTGAATGTTCGTTACGGAATTACGTTGTAACGCCTGAATCGATTTAGATGAAATTTGGTACGGGGTTGCAGTTTATCCTGGAATTATTTATAGGCTGCATTTTGTCCCGGGAATATGTTCCCGTGGGACGCAGGAGCGGAACCAAATTCCACGTGGGCGAAGCTGCAAGCATCATCGAATCAAAACAAGTTACATCAATTTTAATACGTATTAATGTCAATTAAAGGTTGCTTGCAATGAGTCTGGGTCTTATAACACAGTGACGGGAGAAAGTACAAACCCTTCTTTTTTCATTTACCGACGAGCGAGAGTGCTGTCTGTGAGAAAAAAATAACTTAGTTAAGAGAAAATCTTTTAGTATACTATTGTTTATTTGGTGAATAGGGCGTGATAGTAAAATGTTTTCTAATCTCAGACATATTGATGAGAATGCACTTATGTAACTGGTTGTACTTAAGTTAATTATAATTGCGGCTTGTTATGACACATTGTTATAATGGAAAACAGTCTAAACTACTCCATTCAAATTGATAATTCAACTCTGCAATCTCTTTTTAGTCGACCAGTCATATTTTTTGATACAACTAAGGTCGTGAACAATAATACGGCCTACCTGGCTGAATGTGATCACCCGAAGATTGTGAATGTTTCTCGCATGTTTCTAATTAAGAAACAAATGACATATTACCATTTTCAAAACTGAGAATTGTCACTTTAAAGTGTTACACAGTTACACTCGCTGTGACCGTATTGGATACCACGTTGTTTTATAAATCCTCCGGCTCTGAAGAATATATTTACGATGTAGTGCCACGATGTCGAGTCCCGTTACGTCGAGTCGTTATAGGTGTTCGAAGAAAGTTGTGGAAAACCTCGGAAAATAAGACACATACGTATAGACACGCCTTTATCCCCGTAAGGGTAGGCAGAGGCATAGTATACGGCCTCATTTCACTTTATAGTTTTATGTCCCACGTAATAGGTCTATTATCTTCTAGGTCTAGGTTAGCCTATTGTCGTGTTGAAATGGACAGGCGCAGATCACCGCCACCCGCAGTTGAAATTTTTCAAGCCGTCTATAAGGCCTTCAACCTGGCTTAACGATTGTCATTTTACTGACAACCGGGTTTCATTTCGAGTTTTCCTTCTCTACGCAATGAATCTTTTTGCAAAATTGTTCCCTTAGTCGCCTCTTACGACACCATCGGAATGTATTGGGGTGGCGACATTCTGTACTCTTACCCGTCACAACACGGGACCCCGTCGCCACACGAGAAAAATAAGACACTGTAGAATATCCCTCACTTTAAACATTGTATCACTTTACACAAAGAATTCTCTTGATTCATCAGATGTAAGGTACAATTACCTCAAAAAGTGCAAGCGATACTAACACGAACTCAATACACGCTAGTTACAATCGTCACAACTCGTTCACGCTCGTCACGGTACTGTGACGTCATACGTCACAGATTATATCACGCTAACATTATTATGTGATACACTTTCAATAAGTAATAGTGTACCAAATAAAGAAGTTTGGTTAGTATATATTTTGGTTCGGAGGGTATGCATTATTTCGATATAGTATTATTATAATAGAATTTAATAGAGAGTTTGGGACGAACGCAAACGGACTCGTGCCATATATTTATTTCTTATTACTTGCTGTATTGACTGCCTTTGGGGCGCAGTGGTTAGTACTACCCGTTCGCTCTAACTTTGCCGCTGGCGTAGAGGCGTATACCTGAATTGTTAACTAGACGAAGTAAATTGACAGTAGCTAATGTCACTTCGTCATAGAAAATACGCAACATTGTATGAAGAAGTGACATTAGTTGCTGTCAATTTACTTCGTCTAATTAAAAATTCGACTTTAGTTGGAGCCGAGCGGCAAAGTTAGAGCGAACGAGCAGTACATGTGACAGCCATGCTGTCTCGGTTGGTAATCTCTGGTCAGGATGTAAAAAATTGAGATTCTTAAATATCTGTTCCAGAGTTTGGGTGTTTTATTTTTTTTGTAAAATATGTAGATACTATTCTATTAGTATGTTTATCAAGGCCATGTTACAGAGTTTACATTAACTTAATTTAGACTACGTGGGGTGAGCATGAACTTAAACATTTTTATGAAAATAAAAAAGGTTTGACAGAATACGTATATAAAAATAGTCAGGTTCTTATAACGTACCTACGGAAATGCAGTTTTCATTCTTATTTAACAAAGTCCCAGAAACTTGAAAAGAGCTTGTTGAATGTCCTGTATTCGGCGTAATTTTGACAAGGAAAATGTAAGACAGAACCTATTATTAAATTTTATTTCAAAATCAATGTCAGCGATTACCAAGTCCGTAAACACTATATTGCATGGTCCTCAAGGTGACCGAAATAAATATTGAAATTTCAACTACTGGTCATCTACTTATGTTGCCGACTGTACTTTATTTGCGTGGTTGACCATTATCTGAAGGAGAGCAGGAAATGCCGACAAATAAGCCGTGACGAAAGATAATAATTTTATAATAGGTACGATATCGAATAAATTTTTCTTTGTAAAGGTCGTATGAAGGTGAAAAATAGTTCAAATTGTAAGGAAGTTATTAGTTTGAGACTCGATCGGAATGCGGTTAGGTTGCGATAATTGATCTGTAGTAAATATTGAATGCCTATAATTAAAATGAACTAGTACATATTTGTAACAAGCCGTTGCCTGCGACTTCGTACGCTGCATTTTATATGTGAATCTTTAGATTGATATAAATTTTTGTTTATGAACCGATTGACATGAAACAAATACTAAATGTTAAGTGGAGCAGACTGTAACGCAATAAAGAAAACAGCATTCCAATCGGTTGAACGGTCGCTGAGATCAGCGTGCACAAACGTACAGACAAACAGACAGTTACGATTTTATTATATGTATTGATATTGATATTATTAGGAATGCTATTTAAATTTGCCAGACATTTAAATTAAATTTGTTGAGAAGAATGAGATAGATTTCCGATAATCTTGTCTAAAAAGTTCTTATTTTCATATTTTAAGTAAGATTTGAATCGAAGATAATTTCTGTCCCTGAAATTTAGGTAGAGCTAATTTAAGTCCAAAAATAAAACTTAAGGGGCTCCATCAAAAGTTGAAAAGGTGTCGGAAAACTATATCTTCTAGTAGTGCACCTGCTGACTGACCAGGAGTTGACAGCCACTTTCAAAACAAAGAAAAAATAACATTCTAAACCACACCTGCTCTTGTTTATCCATATAGAAACGGGATTATATCCGAATCCTACAGTGGAATAAAAGCCCAACCCACAGAAAAGGCCGTGATTGTGGACAAAATGTTGGGAGCCCGGGATTATCCTTCCGAGGGCATACCCGGGACTCCCGGACGTGGGCAGATGGAAGGACCGTGTTTTACATACATATAGTCACGCCTTTATCCCCCAAGGGGTAGAGGCATATTATATGCCCACATTTAACCATTTTGATTTTGTCCCACGTAATAGATGGTGAGATGTATTGCCGTGTAGATGGACAGGAGCAGGTTGTGAATGCCTGCTGTTGAAAAATTTCAAGCTGTCCATAAAGGCCTTCAACCTGGCTTAACGACTGCCATTTCCGAAGCACGGAAACGCTCAAATATATGTCACAAAGTGGTCACAAGGGTGGTCACTCATCCAAGGATGGGCCATAGTAAATGTTGCTTACTACAGTGATAGTTCACAGAACACTGAGTCCGCGGGGCCACGAGCGCGCGTGTGGTTTTAGTCGGTAAAAGTCATAGCATCCATACGGATTTCAACCAGAAACAAAAACCATTTGCTTTTGTCATTCAATTCGGAGCACAGATTAAGATTTTGAGGTATTGGGTACTTGAAAGCAATGGTTGTTTCACACAGAAATCCGTACAATATCTCATTTAATTTCCCTCGGGAATATGGGAATAAAATATAGCCTATGTGCACCGGGAAGAGTGTGGCTTCCCAACAGTAAAAAAAATTTTCAAATCGGTTTCGGGGCCTATTCGATGCAAACAAACAAACAATCAAATCTTTCCTCTTTATAATATTAGTGTAGATATATTTAATTTACATTATTACTATCATTCTAAACTAAACTTAAATATGGCCCCCGCGGTATTGTACCCAAAAGACTAGCAGCAAAGGGGGGAACCTTTGAATAGCAATACCTTTTCCTATCATTCTCTTTTTGAGTAGGGGCAATGAAAGTGCTCAAAAAAGACAATTATCATCATTTAAAATGAAAACAAATTAGCCTCTAACTAGTTGTATTTGTGTTTTTATTACATTCTTAGAATAAAATAAATATTAGGTAACATTATGAATATATTCGTTACGCTTTTACCATTCGCTACGAAAAGAAATTTTTGACTAGATCAAGATATTATATAGAGTTTTGTAATATATGTTCTAAGAGCTAGTAAAATGGTTGTATATTTGCTGTAATACTTTGTAATGCTGTGTTAATTTGTGTTATAAAATATTGTGTAACAATATTCAGTTGTATCAAATAAGGTAGGATCTCCTGTCCAGCTAGATTGACAGGACGACCAGATAAGTTGACCACTTTGCGACGTTGCATTTGTGAGCGTTTCCGTGATTCGGAAGGCACTTTTAGCCTTTAAGCCAAGTTCATGGCTTTATGGGCGGCTTGAAAATTTTCCATATTCAGTCGTCACGACCTGCACCTATTTAGTAGCGCGTGTTTAACACAAACGTGTACAGGCTAACTAAGGTGACCACTTTCCATCAGATGGGCCGTAAACTTGTCTGCCACATTAGTAGCATAAACAAAGTAGAGAAAAAAAGCGATCTGGAGGGCGGTAATAGAACTAGTCTAACAGATTTCTATACATTATTGTAAGTATTTTTGGGACATTTCATTTAAACAAAAAGAGAACTAGTAAGTATTGTTTAATGTATCCGCAGCGTAATTCTCATGTGATTAAGTCCCCAGAAGACTGGCAACATTACCATGTTGTATGGCTTAACCATCCAACCTTTGTGATAAATAGAAACTAGACTTCCGGTCACGAGAAATGTCAATCAACCGCTTTTGTAATTTCTCTAGAGATTTAGAGATTGCCAGTACTCGGACCCCATGACCCGAAAGTCTCGACCCCAAACGGCTCCATCTTATAACCTATTTTGCCATTATGGGTACTAATATGCCATTTATGGGTAGAATAAGAATTGAATAGAACCAGACGTGTACTGAGTACATAATTCGCATTATAGATTGTCCTGAGATAAGATGAAACCTTAAATTGTAGATAGAGCATACGACTGCTTCCTTAGCAGTAATCTGTTGAGTCTACCAGGGCGAGTGTTCTAAAGGGTTCTTCACGTAATCCCACCCTTTCGCTCTCGAACAACACTTTCATAAAGTGGACAGAATGGGATCCCAAGCCGAACGTTCTAAAAAATACATATTTTTTAAACTGTGACCTCAGGAGCGTGTGTTTGACTTTCAGCGTACCTTTCCATCTGTGAAAGTGACCCTCAATGAATCTCGCTATGACTTCTCATCTGGCCAATGAAGACCTTTTGATGAGCTCACAGTTACAAAATGTTCTCCGGCGTCTACCCCATTTCTTCAATGCCATTTTCGTCAATTTAAATGGCCCTTGAGCCTGCCTAATGCATTTATCGTTTATTCGAATGTTCTCAGCTCTTTCCCACGTCTTTTCCCAGTTACGTAAATAGTAAGTAAGTATGGGGTTCACTTTTCCAGGAGCAGGCTTAATTGGTTTTTTATTTGTGCATCTTGAAGCGCTCGTGGCCCCGCGGACTCAGTGTTCTGTAAACGATCACTGCAGTAAGCAACTTTTACTATGGCCGGTCCATGGATGGGTGACCATTCATGAGATCATTTTGTGACGTGCTTTGGAAGGCACGTTAAGCTGTTGGTCCCGGTTGCCAGTAAAATGGCAGTCGTTAAGCTAAGTTGAAGGCTACACCTATTACACGTGGGACAAATTATACAAAGGTGAAATGTATCTTTGGGAGTAACTGCACCTGGCCTCGTTCATTCGTTAGTAGATGCACTGCTAGCAGGTGAGGTCCCATGTGCTCCTGAGATTTTGGAGTGGTTTACTATCATAAAATAACGGATCAGCTTTATGCTGTGTTTGTATTGAGGTTAAGGCCACTGCACGCATAATGTGTAAATATGTTATAGTTTTTTTTTGTGATGATTCATAGCACACGATGATAATTGTGATGCAATTAAGAAAGTTTTTGATGTGACTCACTCTATAGTATTCTATGAGTGCATTGAATACCTATGATACCATTGGTTATTCTGCTTCTATTCCTCCCGTTCTTTGGATAGTAAAATGACGATATGTAGTCATAAATTACTTCAAAATGGCCTAGTATCAGTAGTCCGATTAAATAGTCCGATGATCGAACTACTGAGACTTTTCCGGCTCAGTAGTCCGATGATGCAGATGATTATAAATCATCGGACTACTGAGTCTTTTAGTCCGATTCAACATTACGAAATAAGAAATGAATGCAGTAGTATACCATTCGTTTTGCAAATTATTTTTTTCCCACATGCTAAATATTAAGCAATTTTATAAAAAAAATAGCATGTTAAAAAAATACATTTCTTATTTCGGAATGTTGAATGTCAAAATAAGCATGTTGGAAAAAATTAATATGCAAAACAAATGTTAATACTACTGCATCCATTTCGTATTCCGGAATGTCGAATCGGACTAAAAGACTCAGTAGTCCGATGATTTATATTCATCTGCATCATCGGACTACTGAGTCGAAAAAGTCTCAGTAGTTCGATCATCGGACTATTTAATCGGACTACTGATACTAGGGGTTCAAAATAACTTGGTGCAAGAATTTTTGAAATCGGTTCGGTTACAAGCAAACAACTCTTCTCTCTCTCTATAACATTAGTATAGACTAGCTGTTGCCTGCGACTTCGTTCGCTGCACTTCATATGTTATAACTATTTTATTTATGAACCGATTAACATGAAACAAACACTAAATGTTAAGTGGAGTAAACCGCAACGCAATAAAGAAAACCGCATTGCAATCGGTTGAGCGGTTGCTGAGATTCGCGTGTACAAACGTACAACCAAACAGACAGTTACGATTTTATTATATGTATTGATTATGAGCTATTTAGTGAAGGTACTTTTTGGTCAACTACTAGTTACTAATCGTGGTAGGTACGCATAAGTCGTGACCACTCGGTGAAATCAATTTAAGTGAACACAAGACGCGAAAGTTTCGAAACAATTACATCACGATAATTAATATGAAGAAAATCTACATATAAATATGATAATTTGAGCAAAATATGCAATTACTTAACTTATATCATATTTTTTATACACGAAAGTGTATCTCAAGTACTCGTATATTTTTACTGGAATATACGTGGTTTTGATTGAGACGATTTTGTTGACTTACGAGGTTGCAGCATGTGACTGCGGCTGGAGTAGGACTCTGATGGATGGTCACGCAGAATAGACGTCAGTGGAGGACGGGGCGCGGACATTTTAAAAACAATTCGGGAAGACACGACGTCTACGACCCGTCGTTACTATATGTTTTGCGTCGCGACATTTCTATACTATTTGTATGAAAGGGGCGTAAAAGAGGCATATTTTGTCCGCGAGCCATTTGCTTTCTGTGTGTCCCGAAATTTATCTGGACGATTTCAAGGCCAAAAACCCTACCAAGATCTTTTTGGGGCTCCAGTCAGTCTCACTGTGGTATAACCTGCTAACTAACGGACGATGTCACAGAGAAAAGAAGAAAAACTAAACAAAACCTTGTAACACGTATATCCAGCATGGTGCAACAAGGTTAATCACCCTACCAAAATTGAGGTGGAAGAGGTCACGTCTACCTGTGGGCTGATATTAGGCTGATTTGATTGATAGATTAACCTAGTATAGTGATCAAGAACTAAATTAAGAAACTATTTTGACATCTACTTCCGAATCAAATTATTTATCTAGCCATTTTTATATGTCAGTAATGTCAATTATCAACCTTGCTATTGTAATTGAAAATAAAAATGTAATGGTACAATTATGCATAAATGTTAAAGGTATATTAATTAAGGTAATTAAATAATTTAGCGAAGTGTTTTGTAGAGGTTTTTTTAGGTTAATTCGCCAAAATAACGCAACCCTTGATGGAAAGTCATGGTAACATTTCATTTGAGGCCCCAGGTAACTTTTATAGTCCATCCACCATACCAAATATCACCACAGTAGGTAACCTTTAAGTTGGTGGCCCAATGATGTCCCTCTTTACATGAGAAAACCCGGCGCTGGTAAAGCGTTCCATGATTTTAAGATTCGACAGAGAAGTGATAGGTATTTTGAATCGTTGTATTCTGGCGAAGATTATGTTTATTTAAATAGATATTTATAAAAACCTACTCTAAATGAAAGAATAGAAGATTAAAAGGCAAAAACATTTATGAGAAGTTCAAATTTAAAGAGAACCCGCGTGCATTCTTGAGTTGCTTAATTATAGATACCTATCTCTCCGCTAATGTCATAACCTTGTATCTACTAAGTTTTAATATATGATTATGGAAAGTAAACAACACGCTTTCGTAACACCTCTTTAGGAATAAAATGCTTCTAAATTAAAAAGCATAACATTCCTCAGCATTTGCAATAATAAAGCCAACCTTGTCTTGTTGTCGATTTTTTTGTAGTTACGCTGTTAATGTACTTACGTGTATTTAACCGTAACGGATTAAGTTATTCAATTAAATTTATTATTGTTTGAATATGAGTTAGTTTGAAAGTCAAGGATATCGTTGATCTTATCCATACTGATAATAGACGTAAAAGTAGTTTTGTTGGTTTGGTATGTTTTCCTACTAAAGTAGAACATTGAAGCAATTACAAGGAAATTTGCATCGATTGAACGTAGGTTTTATTAATAGCATAATAACGTACGTCTGTTGAGAGGCGTGACCATAATATGATATTGTAAGCCTTATTATTAACTAGCTGATGAACGCGGCTTCGCCTGCGTGAAGTTTGGTTCCCGTTCCCGATTCCCGTGCAAACATTTTCCCGGGATTAAAAGTAGCCTATGTGTTATACCGGACTATACTCTACCCCTGTACCAAATTTCAGCCCGATCCATTCAGCCGTTAGAGCGTGATTGAGTAACAAACATCCAAACATCTTCAGAAACTTTCACATTTATAATATTACTAGCTGATGCTCGCGGCTTCGCCCGCGTGAAATTCGGTACCCGTTCCCGCTTCCCGTGGGAACATTTTTCTGGGATAAAAAGTAGCCTATGTGTTATTCCAGACCATAAGCTATCTCTGTACCAAATTTCAGCCCAATCCGTTCAGCCGTTAGAGCGTGATTGAGTAACAAACATCCAAATATCTTCACAAACTTTCACATTTATAATATTAGTAGGATTAGTAGGATTCTGATCTATCTATCTTTTCTTCACCTGGCGACCACACCCTGACATACCAACGGTTCTTGCATAGATTAAAAAAAATACCTATGCACTGATTGTCTTGTCTTTCTAAAGTTAAGTTTAAAGTTTTTTTAAACTATTTCATAGTTTAACAAGCTTAACATGTAACTGATGTTTAGTTGATTGATCAAAAACTGCAGCATATTAAAAACAACTTGACCTTTCACGACTCATTGATCAAACCATGCTTTTTCTTTGGACATGCGTACGGAATCATGCATGATGTTGATTACCAGTGGGTGCTTGCGTGATACTACAGTAATTCGAAGCCCTCGTAGTCTAATTATATTCTGTATAAAAATTTAATTTAAAAACCCTACTCACAAAAAAGAACAATAAAAAAAACCTGTAAAAATAACTATTGTATTATGATATGACTCTCTACCCTAAGTATTGAACCTTTATTATTATATAGGTGGCCATATTACTTACGTATTCATATTTTTAACTAACAGTTTGTCTCGTCAGGGACCGAGACCTGAGATGTGAGATTGTCGAACTGTCTTTGTCAGATCACACAGGTCAGTTACTAAAGTGTCCAGTTAAAGAGACCTGTTTGTTATATCACTGGTATATATTTAGGCGTAAATATTGTGAAGAAAATGAAATAAACTTTAACAAATGCATGCAAAACTTGACATTTAATGATGAACACCCCGCTCGGGTTTCCGTTGGGGGTTTAAAATATAGCTTGTTCTCTGTGACAGTTCTACAACCGTAAACAAAATTGACTGTTATTTCAAAGGCATAAAGTTGTTATTTACAGTTTGCACCTCTGTGTTCTCACTCTCCGCATTTCAAAAACAAAAGCTTTATTCCGTTGACATAAAGTCTATTCTTGTTTACGTTTGTAGAACTGTCACAGAGATCAAGCTTTATTTTCGAGGGTTTACCCGGGACTACCGACCGTAGGCCAGTGCCTACGGTCGACGGACTCTTACCGACTTAAACCACTCGTGTACCACTGTACACGAGTGGTTTAAGTCGGTAAGAGTCCGTCATAGCATCCATGAGGGATTTCCACACATAATAGCTCATTGAGTGTTCTTTAAACGATGATTGCTTTAAGTTACGCTATGAGCTATGACTAGTTCAGATATAATATAATTTTTGAGCGATTGCAGCCCATTAAGGGCTCCGGAGACGGACAATGCGACATTTTTTATATATTTTTTTTATACCGCTAGAGTGGCAGACAAGCATACGGCCCCACCAGATGTACCGGTTGTCACCGCAGCCTATGGACGTTTGCAACACCAGAGGCGCCACAATCGCGCAGCCGACCATGTAAAAACCTCCTAAGTCCCCTTATAGTTATATGTAGGCTATGAACGTTTGCAACCCCAGAGGCGCTACACTCGCGCTGCCGACCCTGCAAGAACCTTCTAAGAATTCTTTTGTAGAACCCCATACTGTAGGCGTTTAGAAAAACAGACGACTTATTTCTTATCCATCAATTAATTGTTTTTACGATTACTTTCATTACGTCCGATAAAGTTTGCATTAGTACAAGCTCTTGAAAAGTTTTTCATGACATTCGGTTTCAGTACAAATTGCAAACAATAAAATTATATTTGGGGGCTTAAATCGCGTGACTATAAATGGTACGTCATTATAACGAGTCGCATGTAGAGTGTCACCGAGTTCCCACGTTGCTGTGCACAGGTCAGTACGGTAAGGTGCGCGCGCGCAGAACGGTATGCGATTGGCAAGATGCTATTCAATTACATTTATGTTTTATATTTTGTAAGTAAATTGTGTAAATCGAAAGTAACCGTTGAGGAGTGTAGAATATATTTTATGTGTCGAAGGCCATTTTATATTGGCTGCGTTTTGTATTGCAGCGGTTGTCTTTTTTTGTCTATAACGTTTAAATTAATTCGTTAAAAATAGTCTTATTAAAAAAAGGCAGGTTGTGACGGCTCACCATTTGAAACTTTTCAAGCCGCCTATGAGCTTTCAACTTGGCTTGGCTTTTATAATATGAAAGTTCATTGATTCTAAGAACATTTATTGTCGATTAGAATTTTTAATTGAGGTAAAAATTAGGTCAAATAGGGGTGAATTTTAAAACGTTCAGTATTATTATTGTTACTTAAGTTCGTTCGTTCAAATGTTTTATAAAATAGTTCACAGTTCTTCACAAATGAGTTCGATTGAATAAATAAAGTATCTTATAATTTTATGAAACCAAGATGAAAGTGAAAATTAATTAATTCAAAGTCGGAAATTTTCATACTAGTCTTGTTTTTCCTCGTTGACAAGTTTATGTGACTCACTAGCTTTATAATAGTTGTCCATACGATCATGTGATCAATACACATAAATCTCGCGAAGCACTTACATATTTTTTAAACTGGAGGAAAATCCTACATGAATGCTATGCCGGACTCCTACCGACTAAAAACCACACGTATCCTACCTAACAGCCTACGGTTGGGAGCACCGGGTAAGCCTTCGGAAGGATACCCCAGGATAACTAGCATGGGTGACATTACAGCTTAGTAAAAAAGAGTTGGAAATAATAGAGACACCACTATGTAGTTCATATGCCAACCCTTTTGAAAAAACCACTAAACAAATTGTAGTACTCCATTCAATTACTGACATGTATGTGACGTTACGGACAGCATCTCGGCAATATTGCCAGCATGAAAAAATATATTTTCGTTTCTAGACTATTTTGCCAAGCTGTATCTCGGTCAGCTAATGCGGACACCGCCATATTGGCTGTAGGGGTAAGAAAAAAAAATAGAGACAAAAAGTTCCGTTATTAAATCTACTATCACGTCGTACACCTGAGAATTCGGCCATTATTATGCGCCAAGTCCAATGACGTTACTAAGACCTTGATCTTATAACAGAGCCAGCAAGTTCAAATTCTACACAAATAATAAAAAATCGAAAGCCGCAGCATGTTTAGTACCATTTGGTTTTTTTACAGAGGTCATCAAGTTTTCCAGTAGTGACTCTTGTTGATTCCTAGTATTTTACACTTTCAAACATTTCAATTAGAAATATGCAAAATATGTTATGTAGCAAATATTGAGCAATATGATTTGCTGCAAGATATGTTAAATCTTGTATGTTATGTATATGTATCCACCGGGAATTCTTGGACAGCTTTTCGAGGATAACCCGGGTGGGGCTCCCGACTTTAGGCAGTAGGCATCGTATATTATAGTCGGTAAGGGTACGACAAGGCATCAATGAGGATTTTCATACGTAAAACATCAACTGTAGCTTTCTTTAGCTGCAGAATGATTAAAATTGGCTTAGTATTTCTAGAGTCCATTAGTTTCAAACGAAGAAATCTGTCCTCTTTATACTATACTAGCTAACCAGAGCAATTTCGTTTACGTTACAGCATCACTTTTCTGTATACTGGCTGCCGCGGCCGGCATACAGAAAAGTTTTTCTGTATACAGAAAAGTGTTAAACTGATTTGTGAATCTAAACAATCTGGGGCGCCACCCAAACGCATACAAAAAAATCATTTAAATCTGTCCAGTAGTTTAGAAGGAGTTCAGTGACATACACACGTACAGTAGAATTATATATGTGAAGATAGATATACTATAGATTCCGCAAGACGACAGCTGTCCAAGGAATCTTGGCATGGGTATATTATATATCTAGGTGTGGCGAGAAAGTGAATTCTATCGTGTGCGGAGAAAAGGCCCTATGAATGTATACACGCGAATCTTCTACAACGAAATACCTCGAGTTAGATGTGATAATTGAAATTTCACTTTTCTATATAGATATTTATATTAACAATATACGAAGACGATATTTGGTAACAAGCTTGTTGAAATCGTTAGAAGAAATCTTATGAAATTGTATAAATATTTACGTACTTTTTTATAGGTTGTCTGTCTGCAGTCTAGCTCAGAGCTCTTTTTGTTATTGTTTTTAATTTGAATTAGGTACCTTCATTATTTTTGTTTAAGTAAATTGGATATGATTTTTTTTGTCATCTTTCAGGGTGTCAAATATCGTAGTATTTATTTTTCACTATACTTGGCCTGCATTTCACATTTTTACTTTTTTATCCTACTTAAATAGTGGTGGGTGGTGAGCCGTATTGTCGTGTTGAAATGGACAGATGCAGATTGTAACTCTCCGTTTGAAAATTTTCAAGCCACCCATAAGTTCTTCAACTTAGCTTAACGACTACCATTGTACTGGCAACTGGGATCGACGCTGGCTTAACGCGTCTTCTGAAGAACGGAAACAATCGCCAAAATATAAATGTCACGTGCTGGTCATCCATCCAAGGACCAGCCACAGCGAAAGTTGCTTACTACAGTGGTAGGTTACAGAACAGTAAGTCCGCGGGGCCACGAGCGCTTAACATAATGGGATTTCCACATATAAAAAAAAATGAAGTTGCCACAAGCGCTTCGACTATTTCTTACCATAGCATATAATTAGCATCGCTTAATAGTTGCGCTAAAGGTTATCTAAATTAAATAATATGCAAAATTTTTGCATTACTCAAGTTGTATGCAAATTTTATTTACAATTAGTGAAAGTGAAGCCATTTTTACGTCATGACCAGTCTCGTTATACAGGCAACATAGAAATTCAGTGAATTTCTTTTCTTAAATGTATTTTGACATTTACTGATTCTACCATCACCAATGTCTCCCTCTGTCCTTAGTTTAAGCAAAAGCGAAATCAGGGTACAACTGTTCAGAAGTACTACAGAAAATGCACAGATGAGCATCCTTTCTACTATTTTATGTTAAAGGCAGTTCCTGTCACTTGAAAATGTCATTCTATTTGCAAAATACCGAATTGTCAATGCAAATGTCTTTGTTTTAGAGCGAAAACGGCAAAGAATGCCATAAACCTACTTTGCAACAGTACCTATTTACAAAGTAAATGACATTTTTGTAAAGACACAATGGACTAATGGAGTGTTTTGGCTTACTTTTAAGTTAATCTATTTCTCAAATAACATTATGTAATTTTTTTTAAACGGATTGCCGTTTAAAAAAAATTACACTACTACTGCTCTACTGTTTTTGATGTTTTACATTGGTAAAACATCAAAAACAGTAGAGCTGATTGTAGTGACATATTTGAGTGCCATGCACTCAAGTTCATAAGGAACCACGGAGCCCCTGTTCTGACAAAACCTTTATGCTCTAATCTAACTCTCTACTCTTCTATAGATACTTGAAATACACATATCTCGCCTTCAAATTAATCAAACCTATATTTTTCTTTACAGGTAAGCCTCACAATACTCAGCCTACAGAACAACCACACCCCGCAAAGGTACCTAACCATTTATCATACTCAAAATGACACACTCGCTCTGTCATCATTACATTGCCGCGATCGTTTCACAATAAAAGCCTTAAATATCTCACCGGTATTGTAATCGCGCAACGGACCTTGAGATTTTCGACGATTATATTGTAACACGGATGATAACTTTAATGTATGTATTTGTCAAATGGATGTCGTTTTGAAAAGTGTCATCACACCTTGAACTGTCGTCTGTTGAACCGATTTCAAAAAGGGCAGATTCTCATAGCTGTTATATAAATATGTGAAGAAATCTAGTGTGAAATGTTTCAGAGATATGAATGACACTTATAAATTGAGAGATAGGTATAATTCAGTGTTGCAACTGATTAAATAACATCTACAGCTTAGCATATAGTAGAACTAATACTATGCTGTCCATATGGCAACCCACTACAAAGTGTCATCTTTTTTTCTGCTGTAGACGTTTCAGAGATATGATGACACTTATAAATTGAGAGATAGGTATAATTCAGTGTTGCAACTGATTAAATAACATCTACAGCTTAGCATATAGTAGAACTAATACTATGCTGTCCATATGGCAACCCACTACAAAGTGTCATATTTTTTTCTGCTGTAGACGTTTCAGAGATATGATGACACTTATAAATTGAGAGATAGGTATAATTCAGTGTTGCAACTGATTAAATAACATCTACAGCTAAGCATATAGTAGAACTAATACTATGCTGTCCATATGGCAACCCACTACAAAGTGTCATCTTTTTTTCTGCTGTAGGTACTGTCATAACATTTATTTGATGTATTTTTTTTATATATTCTGCTTGGTGCTAAGTCATTTAAGCTAAATGTGATTTATTGATTGCGGGTCTTTTTCGCGTATACATTTCAAACTTCGCTCACCTCTTTCACCCGCTTGCTGCATTCCCCAGTCTACTCGTGACCACGGTTATTGTAACATAGCCGAAACGTCGAGAGGTGAGCGAAGTTTGAAATGTATACGCGAAAAAGACCCGCAATCAATAATGTGTAGTGCAAGTCGTGTGCGTTTAGAAACCTTATAAATGTAATTTATTGTATAGATTCTATTAAATCTATAATATACTAATTCATAGCTTAAGTCGTCAAGGACCCACTTTCCTTCGCTTTCTTCATCCAAATTTTTATGTCCAAGAATCCACCATTTTTAAACATGAAATTTGCACTAGTTTAAGTAAATGCAAGAGTCCGCCATTCTTTAAGTTGCGCCCAAACTCTAATGGCATAATTGACGTTTTGACGGTATCGTCAGCAAAAAAAAGTTTAAGTCATTTCAATTTTTTTTGACACGCTGTAACTACTTTAAAAATTTATTGCGCTGCTTGACAGCTCAAACAATTTTTCATTTCAGTGTTGCAAATCAAAATATATGGATCTACATTTCATCATTCTTTCACGAGTGCAATACAGGAGTTATTTACTGCACAAAGTGGGTTTTTAAGCAAATTAAATGTTTCTAAAGCTGCGACCACACAAATTTGAGACGCGATTTCGCGATTCAGATAACATCAGCTATTGCATTACATTATGTAATATGTTATAGTAAAGTTAGTCCCATTTTGAATGGAATATCATTGGAATATCGATATATTTATTGATTTAGTCGTAATCATATACCTAGTAGTTCATTAGCAAATTCATTACTTACAGCAGTTCCTCGTTCTATTTTTTTAAACAGTTCTTCTAATTATTTCAATATATGTATCAAAATCAATGCCACTTTTCGTTACAGTTTTATAAATCAAGAGTTTAGATCCTATCCAAACCAAATGTTTAGGATTTGTTCGGACTATTTAGTAGATGGCTTATGTGAAGTTTGCACAAAATCGGTCGAGCGGTTCTTCATATATCACGCAAACGAAGTTGCGCGGGTCAGCTAGTTATTTATATTTTTATGAATTATCATCTTTATTAGTCGACGATTTTGCTTTCTTAATTTGCTGCTATAATAGATTTTTCAGTGCAGTCTACTATAGATCTGATGTTTGCTTTGAGCCAATAAAATATTTATAAATGACCAAAAAGGTAACACCATCTTGGGACATTATACAGTAACTTTACTTTTATATCAAATAAAGGCAATGGCAAATCGCTGTCAGTATAATCGCAGCCTAACTCAAACTGCAGACAGAACGAGGTGAAGAGCAAACAACATCGATACGAAAATGTTTGCAATAAAAACGCAATATTGCGCACCTAACACATGAAAGCGTAACACTGCATGCGGTACTCGTAAAATGTAATGTTACTAAACAGGGTTAAAGTTCTTAGACCATCGATCATACTGCTCATAGGACAATACGACGAGCCTTTGAACTATGTGTCAGTATAAAGCAAACATGCTATGTCCACTCGTTGCGTTACTCTAACAGATTGCAGGGTTACGATACAGTATGGGGATCTTTAAAAGGAGTTCATGTCGAGAACCCCCGTGGAAGGGTCTCGTGAGGTTTGAGCCCCCATGAGAATTTTCCCACGCAAAAAAAGTGGTCTTCCAAAGTGCTTGCAGATCGAGTGTAGCACCTCTGATTTTCAAATGTTCATAGGCGACGGCGTCCACTTTCTATGAGGAGGACCGCGTAAAAATAAAAAGATAACAATAGATCGAGACTTCACAGGTGCAAACGTTCATAAGCTACTGTAGTGACTGGTGACTAGATGAACTGTATTCTTTATCTACTGATATTGTTTTCAAAATTGTATTTAAATATTTAAATTCTGAAATAAACATAATTATATGTAAATCACACAAAGTTAGTCTGATGACCCGGGAATCGAACTCAGGACCTCACCTCGGCAGTTGCAAACCGGTAGTGCGGACGTTACATTTACAGTGGTAATATTAATGAAACCAATTCAAATATTAAATACTAACAAAAGTCAGACACCTTGTCTACTGGTGTGAGTAGAAACTTACTTACGTCAAATTACTATAATAAACTGTTTATTTATTATGCAGGAAGTTTATACAATATTTCTTGCAAACCGCATCGAGATATCGTGGAATTTAGGTTAGATAACGAAATGGAAATACTGGTCTCGTTTTGCACATAATTATTTTAACCAGTATTTATTTGCATACTTAATCTAAATCTAGATTTTATTCATTTTCTGTCATGTATTTAAACATAAATTTTAATTAAAATATAGATTGAAATACATGACAGAAAATGTAGAGTTCTAGATATTTTATAGAAATAACAATCTAGGGCTAGAAAAATATAATCATTGGAGGTACGGTCGGCGTCAGTAAAAATAGAATCGATAAAACATTAAAAATTTCGTAGTAAATAGGTATAAAATGTAGGTAGTAAGTTTGCTATTAACTCCATGGAACAATGAATGCTTCAAATGAACAGCATTCATCTTGATATGGTCTTTATCACAACAAGATACAGAAAATTGTTTGCAATTAGGTTTTGAAAGTTTTCAAATGAAGATACACACTACATGGCTCAGGCTTAGTTTGGACTACTGATCGCCCGCAAATTACTATCAGTCATTTGTGCCAAATGATTTGTCATTAACTTTATGTTGGTACTTTAAAATGTAATTTGTGGACATAAATAAACTATATTATTATGTAAAAAAATGACGCTACACTAAACTTATTTATTTTCTTTTCCATTTTCCCCTCAATCAAAAGTCGTCATTGACGTCGTATGCCAAGTTACATGAAAATCTGTTGAGAATTTTGACACACACACACAAAGACACCCACACTGGCGCAAAAAGACATTATACAACTTTGTTTAGCTAGATCATTCTGTTAAAAAATTTACCAGGTTTTAAAGCGGAAATATTACGACACAAAAATGCTATTTAATATTAAATTTGTATTTGGGTTACTTTTGGCAATGTTGTATCTTTCATAATATCCTAATTTTATTTTTATTGCCTATTTATTAATATACAAAAACATATAATAATAATTTAAAAAAATAATTAAATCATTTATAATCTTTATTGTCTGACTGTACATAATTTCTTTCGGTTTAATCAATTAAATTAATTATTGTACTTTACAAATGTTTTATCTTAATATTTACCGAAGTAGAGTAAGTTGGTACTAAGTAAAGGTTCAGTGAAAGTAACTTGACAGCCAATTAAGTACCATTTAAGTAATTTACTTAGACACTCTGAAAGGCAAGTAACTGCGCAGCTTCTAAGTTTATTTAGTGCAACCATTCAATAGTTCAAACATATATTATATTCAATAGTATACTTACATTAATTATACATAGACATTTTAATTGAAAAGTTTAGTTAGTCTATATCTATTTAAAAAAGAACTATTATTTGTAAAACTACCTAATATGTATTTATAAAAAATAATGATTTCATGGTTTGTTTACAACGAATAGGCTCCGAAACTACTGACCCGATTTGAAAAATTCTTACACCATTGGGAAGCCAGACTATCCCCGAGTAACATAGGCTATATTTTATTCCCGAATTCCCACGGGAACGAGAGCTACGCGATTAAAACCGCGTGAGTTCCGCTAGTTTATGATATAAGAATAACTTAATAAAACGATCAGAAGTTTAAAAAGCTATCATTACAACTAACTTATATTGTTTTACAACATCAATCAAAACGAAATAATAGATATTATCTATCTCATTCTAACTTATAACCACATCTCATACTACAAAGGCATCCGAAAAAGACCACAGTAAAAAAAGTCGAAGACGTCTGATAACTTTCTCTCTAGAAAGTTGAATTTCATCATTGACTGACAGATGGAGCGTCACAATGAATTTGTTGTCATTATTTTAAGGTTGTTCACACTTGTCAATTAAGGACAGCGATTGTGTAGTGTAAATGTGCCTTAATCATGATTGGGGTAATTTAGACTGATGTGTGTGTATTATATCAATTGATAAGTGTATGTTATGTGGGCTAGGCGAGGCCGCGGTGGCTAGGCGAGGCCGCAGTGGTAGCTTTAGGTCTGTTGGGAGTCCTGGGACATCCTTCCGAGGGCTCCCAACCGTAGGCTGTTGGGCGTTACGTGAGGTTTATTAGTCGGTTAGAGTATAGGAATGGAAACAATGAAGGATTTTCCCTCATGTTAAAAAAAAAAGTGTATGTTATGAATAGATGAACAAACTCACAGCCTTCAACTTCCTTGCCTGCCTCGGTGGTGTAACCGCACTGGCACTGAGATCCTGGGTTCGATTCCTGGGTCGGTAAAAATATATGTGTGATCCAGAATGTTTGTTTCGGAGTTTGGGTGTTTTCTTTGTACGAGTACAATAGGTATGTATTTAGAATTATATAAATATGTCTATCAATCGTTTAGATCCCATAGCACAAGCTCATATTAGCTCAATTTGAGGTAGATAATGTTGTGTGTGAATCTCCACAAAAAATATTTTTAAAAAGCTTAACTAAACCACTGCCTTGCCTGACAACCGAGACCGACGACTTAACGTGCCTTCCGAAGCACGGAAATGCTGGCAAATAAAAATGTAACATCTTGGTCACCCATCCCAGGACCCGGCCCGAAAAGAGTTGCGTACTACATTAATCGTTTACAGACACTGAGTGAGAGGGGCTTTGAGCTCTTCGATCAGATGATCTTAATACATATAACCATTATTACGGGTCTAATTATTTTAAGCGTTTTATGAGCGAAAGTAAGATGTTCAATCGCAGACCGGTTGGGAAGCGAACTTGTATTTTTGTACAACAATTCTTAATTAAAAACAACGTAATTGGGCGAATACCATGGCGTTATGAATGAAAGTATTTTTCCCACGAATGAACAAGAGTTTTAACATGGCGTTGCAGTTAGCTTTGATTCAAATCACAAGCAATTGGAGATTATAAATGAATTACTTATGTTGATAAAAGAATGAAATATAAATCCTGCATACACACATACATATTGATCACGCCTTTTATCCCCGAAGGGGTCGAAAGAGGCATTTCACCTTATAGTTTTATGTCCCACGTCATAGGTGGTTTTTTTTTAATACCACTAAGGTGGCAGACAAGCATACGGCCCACCAGATGTACCGGTGGTCACCGCAGCCTATGGACGCTTACAACAGCAGAGCAGAGCCTATTGCCGTGTTAAAATGGACAAGCGCAAGTAGTGACGATCGACAGTTGAACATTTTCAAGTCGCCTTTCAACTGGGCTTAACGACTGTCATTCTACTGACAACTGTGTTTCTTTTCGAGTTTTCCTTATCTACGCAATAGCTTGTTTTGCGAAAGTGTTCCCTTAGTCGCCTTCTACGACACCCTCGGGATGAATTGGTGTGGCGAAATTTTGTCTCTTTTCCGTCACCACACAGTTGTACATCAACACAGAAATAACCCACTTTACTGTGTGTATACAGAAAAAGAACCCAATTAAAGTAATCCACAGCGAATTGGTTATTTGCCGCTGTATTTCGCAGTCCAATTCGTTTGTAATGCCGGTGAGATATTGGTTTCATGCTTTTACTTACTGTGGCACAGTTTAGTTTATGTTATTTTAACTGTATAATATATCATACTCATTGACTTACTGTATCATAGACTTTTAATTCTATGTACTGCATAATGTCGTAAGGAGAAAATATAGGGCGCATAAAGGGTCTCCACCCTTTAGAAGTTGAATATGTGATTGGGAGTCCTGGGACATCCTTTCGAGGGCTTACCCGAGACTCCCAACCATAGGCTGTTGGGCGTAACGTGAGGTTTTTTAGTCGGTAGGCGTCCGGCATAGCATCCATGAGGATTAAAAAAGAAAAGTCGAATAAGTGATTTAGGACTTGGCAAAGCACGCTTCGTTTTACGCTTGTGAATATGCCGATTGTAGTCAAATTTATTTAAATGTAGGTAATAATTTATTTTTCAACAAAAAAATGTACTTATATAATCGCAATCTATGCACTTATTGAATAGGTACCGAAAAAGTGAGTTTCATAACGTTTTATATAGGTATATAATTACATTTTTGTGATGTGATTTTTTCGTGCGGAAATCCTACGTGGATGCTACGCTGGACTCCTACCGACTAAAACCACACGATGCCTTACAACTGTCTACGGCCGGGAGTCCCGGGTAAGCCTTCGGAAGGATGACCCAGGGCTTCCCGCAACCTACCAACTTACCAACTGCCAACCAATTTTTTTGCTCGACTGTCACTTCGCTAAAACGTCACAGTATGAAAAATATCCTGATAGGTAGTTCCATAAGTCCCAAGAAACATTTTTGAAAAAAAAAAAAGTGCAAAATGTCTGTTTGTTTTCACCTATATCTCAGAAACAGCTTGATCTTCAGAAACTTGTATATCTACAAAAATCTCTGAGAAAGGAAGAGGTTATTGACAGGAACTTAATTAAAAATGTCATTAGAACACAACTTACTCTGCTTACCATATAAGGAGCAGGTCTTGAGTATACAAATTTGTTATGTATGATATTACCGGACGATGCAAGTATAACTATTCGATAATTAGATTTTTTACCTAATTTTTATATCTATGATATAATGACTTCCAATTTGCAGTTATATGTTATGCCTTATGATATAACGTGATATAATTGTTATATAATGATAGTATCAATTTGGCATATTGAGGATATCCTTTAAAGAAAAGAGAGGAGAGAAGGACTTATCTAAGTACCTACCTACTCTCAATTTTTTAATCGTATTATTTCAGAATCCAAGGATATCCGAAATTACTAGTATTAAGTTGCTCTACGTACTTATTATGTATCGTACATACGAATTACATTAGTTATCGTAGTAGACAAATTTTGTCTTTAAATAATTGTATTTAATGTGTAAGAATTTATGCTGAAATTTAGGCAGTGTTTCTAAATAGTTGCAACGCTAGCAAAATTTAAGAGATAAATGAGATTTGCATTTTTGATAACCGACTGCACTTTTCAAAAAAAAAAAAATTAATACTAGATGATACTCGCAGCTTAGCCCGCGTGAAACCCGGTACCCGTTTCTACTTCCCGTGGAAACATATTCCAGTGATGAAAAGTAACCAATATGTTATTCCAGACTATAAGTTATCCCTGTACCAAATTTCAGCCCAATCTGTTCAGCCGTTAGAGTGTGATTGAGTAACAAACATCTGCACAAACTTTCACATTTATAATATTAGTATGATCAAAGCTTTTTTTGTACATTTAGCAAAATACGTCGTGTCTTTATCGGTAATGCTACACCTCTGTCTATCATATTAGCCAAATCCAAGGCGTGAATATAACTTAAATAAGTGTACAAAAAAACAATCAAAGCGCTATAAAACATATTTAGGGCAAACACTGTCGAATTCTCAGCATTTCTGGGTTAAGTACTTCATAACAGTAACTTGGTGATGTAGCCAGCGATATCTGGTACATTAAGTTGACATTAAGTTACGCATCCACGTTAAGTTTCACCGTAAGTGTGCAAGCAATACAGGAAGGAAGCTTATGTATTTAAAGCGGTGTTACCTGTTCTTGAGTCAGACTAAGTACAACTTTCACGACTTTTTTTGTGTAATAGGTCCACATAATCTTGCCATAGTTCGTTGACAAGTGTCATCTATCATCTCAGAAAGGAGTGCAATGATTTTGATGAAAGTTGGTTTTAATATAGAGTTTATTCCTTTAAGTTACTATAACTTTACTTGAAATATGCTTGAAGTGACATCAGTGCGAGTATAGAGTGTTTAGTGTTGCAAATGTTCATAGGCTATGGTAAATGGCAAAATATTATAAAAGTAAGTTAAAAATAATATGACTGCTTCATTGGTGGAATCTCTGGTGGAAATCGAACCCTCTACACGGGTTCGATTTCCACCAGAGACAAAAAATTGTGCGATCCATAAATGTTTGTCTCGACAGTCTGGGTGTTTCTAAATATGATAGGTATGGTATGTATTTAAAAGTATATAAGCATTAATATCCGTGGTCTGATACCCTTAACACGAGAAGGTTATTCCTAGCTTACTTTGGAATTAGATAGGGTTGTGCGAAAATGTAAAAAAAAAATATCACACCATCTCGTAAACTTTTCAGGTACTCCTTAATCTTGGCACGACATCCTGTTATTCAAATAGACATCATCTTTGATATTAAAAGACGTAAAATGCAGTTGCAATTTTGTAACTATATTTTTATCTCACTATACCAATCATTGTTATATACCAGTATTGTACATATTTCAATACTAAACGTATTTTATCTGACCCTGAACATGTCGATTTAAGTAGAGTGCTCGCACTTACAATTTCAAATAATAAGGTCTAGTTTAAACTTAAATATAGTTATTTTGTGTGGTCAAATTATCATGTCCCATCGAATTACCTTGAAAGTACTAGCCAGGTAATATTTCAGCCTTGAAATGGGTGTAAGTGATTTGTAACTGTAGTATACTAGCGTATTAGAAGGCTATTGGTTCTATATAGAGAGGTACAGTCAGCCCCAAAACTAAGACATTAAATAAACTCATTTATATTCTTTCTATTCTATTTTTGTACCTCGTAATATGTCAATAGGTGTTGAACTTATTGTCGTGTTGAAATAGACAAATGTTGCTTGTCACAGCAAGCCATTCATAGTACATTAAACTTGTCTTAATAGCTACTATGACACTGGAGCCTATTCCAATATTTTATTGCGCCTTCTTATGAACAGGAACACTAAAAATGCCTTATATAAATAGATATAGAAATGCCTTAAAAACAATTGAGGTAATGAGGCCCAGTTTTCAGCCAAGACCAGTTTAAAATACAAGTGGTGGACCTGCTAAAGAACAAGGTCATGGCCAAGACAATGAAAGCTCTATACAAAGCCTCGTACTAACTCTCCTCCGGCTAGAGTTTTTTTTATATAACTTAAGTGGCAAACAAGCAAACGGCCCGACCAAATGTACTGGTCTTTACCGCAGCCTATGGACGTTTACAATACCAGAGGCGCTACACTCACACTACCGACCCGGTAAAAACCTTCTATGACCCCTTTTGAAGAGCCCTATACTGTAGACGTTTGGAAAAACCAAGCCTGGAAGATCATTCCACAATAAAAGCGAACGATATGTATGCAGTAAGATCCATTTCACTCTCAAAATAATGAAACTCAAAGAATCTCACTTCCATTACTGGACAGCAATAGGGACAGTTCGCTTTGACTATGTGTAGCGACTTTAGTTGCTAACCGTACTACGCTTGTAGAGTCGACAACCTTGTAAGGACGCCAAGTTTATTTCATAGATTGTACTTCGTGTCTATTTATTAGCGGCTTAGAAGTAAATATAAGTTGACAAGTAGGTCAGCTTCGGCCTTGCAAAAAGTATGTATATTTGAAAATTCTGTACCTTGTGTAGATCGTAGCCCTACTGATTTAGTGTTCTGTAAATCATCACAGCGTTCAACATCTTTCATTAGGCTGGTGCTCAGATAGGTGGTGATCACTTTGTGATGTTACCCTGAGAGAGTAGGTTGAGGAGGAAGCTTAAATTAGCGAAGATATTGAAAAAAATGCAAAAGGTTTTCTTCTATCACCTTGTCAGTAGAGAGTTGACCTATTGGGAGTCCTGGGACATCCTTCCGAGGGCTTACCCGGGGCTCACAACTATAGGCTGTTGGGCGTTACGTGAGGTTTTTTAGTACGGATCGCTTCGTGTGTGAGACCGATTCGCACATTGCCGGTTTTTAATTTTTACTATTTGATCACAGTATCTCTGCTACAACAGTTGATTGTACTCTACTTTAGTGCATAGGTTGAACATAGTACTGCACTCGATGGTTCAGTAGGTATCTAATGAAGTAAGCGCAATGGGGTCATCGGTTGCTTTCTACCAAGTGGTGCGTGTTCGGTTCCGTTTGGCAACCAATGACGGTCTAGTTCTGCTGTCACGGGTCCAATTATGTTCTTTTTATTGTGGTTTATTGAATTTTTGATGGTCTTTTTGACGTTAGGTGTAGAGATGATAAAATAGGTGAAGTTTTCTTTCACCAAAAATCAGAATGTAAGAAAATATTATCAGAAAAATAATTTCTCGAATCTCGCTGAAACAGTTATACAAAATGTCGGATAAGTACCTACGAGTCGGATTCGCGCACGAAAGATTGCGAAAAACACAAAAATACATTTGTTGTATATGAGCCTCTAACACAATTCTGAAGGAAAACTTTTTTAGGCGCGGCTAGGGATAACTCAGTTTTTTTTCTGACGGAAGTAACGCTTAGATACTATTTGAATTTTGAATAGCGGAAACTTAGTTTCCATTATTCAAAATTCGAATGAATGTTAATAATATAACATTTAATGCCGTCAATAGCAAAGAAGTTTTACTTCAATCACGCGTAAGGGTTACACGCACACACTTTTTTTTTAGTCTAATATTACGTTTCCTGAGATATAGCTTGAGGCAGAATAACGGACAGCGAAGTCGTATTAATTTCCAATTATACCCCTTGGATACGGATGAATCCTAAAAAACGATTGCCGTAAATTTAAAATGAGATCTTATTGTATATATTATATTATCATCTTCTAAAAGAATCGGGACGAGACTTAAACCTGTGGCCTTTGCTTTACAGGGCATCGGTTTGACCACCTGTGCTCCGATACCTTTCTAAAATCTATTTGAATTCGTTAGCAACCAATTGATCTAAAATTTATCCAAAGATAAAATACATTAAAAAAAATTACAGTTGACTTTAGAACATGCTCTTTTAATATAGTCGGTCATAGAAGTAGCTCGAAGCCCCACCGACTTAGTGTTCAGCATCTTTTGCTAAAGCTGCTCCTCAAATAAGTGACCACTTTGTGACAATTCTATACGTGATTGAAGACCAAAAAAGCTGCGTTTGATCACAATGATACGGCAATAGGCTCATTATCTTTTACGACAAAAAAAAAACTAATGTTTTTATGTGGGTGTGTAATATGCCCCTGCCTACCTAGTTGGGAATAAAGGCGGGACTATAATGTATAACTCACAATAGAACATAAAATATCTTACGTTTAGCAAGCTATTCGTTTTAAGCAAGAGTACAATAAATGACAACTTTAGCCTCCAAACTAGGTATTAACCTGTACTACCCGTTCGCTCTAACTTTGCCGCTGGCGTAGAGGCGTATACCCCAATTGTTAATTAGACGAAGTAAAATGACAGTAGCTAATGTCACTTCATCATAGAAAATACGCAACATTGTATGAAGGAGTGACATTAGTTGCTGTCAATTTACTTTGTCTAATTAAAAATTCGACTTTAGTATGGAGCCGAGCGGCAAAGTTAGAGCGAACGGGCAGTATAGAGAACAGTGCCATCCGCAGTTATACAATGAACTAGCGGAGTCACGCGGTTTCACCCGCGTAGTTCCCGTTCCCGTGAGAATACGGGAATAAAATATAGCCTATGTTCACGGCAAAGAGTGTAGCTTCCCAACAGTGAAAGAATTTTTCAAATCGGTCCAGTAGTTCCGGAGCCAATTCGTTACAAACAAAAAAAAGAAAAAAAAACAAATTTTTCCTCCGTATAATATTAGTATAGATAACAGATGCATGTAAACAACGCAACCTTTTAAATACATACATACATGCCCGCGACTTCGTACGCGTAAAAATTATGTTATAATGCCAATTTGATTGCTCTCTGCTTAGCCCCTATGATATGTAGCGTGTTATATATAGCCTATTTTAAGACCCTACCCCTAGCTAATATTTGTACAAAATTTGAATCAAATCCATTGAGTACTTTTCGAGATCCTTCCGGACAAAGCAAAGCAAACAGACAAACAGACAAACAGACAAACCGACAAACAGACAAAAAAAATTCTAACTATATTTTCGGCTTCGGTATCTTATGTTGAACACTCAGTAAGTTTTTTTTTTTAATATTTCCAGTGTACGTTTTGACTTTTCTATCATTTTATTATAATATATGTATAGATAACGTATGTATGTATGATCGAAAAAGTACAACCAGCCCTTTCATCTTCATGTATGTACTCCACGCAACAAGACGACTATTTTCTTAGGTAACCGATCGTAAACCAATCGAATAACTTACAGTGCTATCCGAATAATTGGTTGTCCTGAGGTGACGGGAGGCCTCGAACCGTTGGCGCAACGAAGAACCATAGCGTCCTTGGCTGCCTTCTACCGAATGTATCACGGTGAATGTTCTGAAGAGCTCTTCAACCTGATCCCACCATCTCCTTTCCGATCCCGAACAACGCGTGCCGGGCAGAGATGCCACTCATACACAGTGGAGAGAATCTTCGCCAGAACCGAGCGTTTCAAAAGATCGTACTAAAAAAACTTGGAACGACCTGCCCGCACACGTGTTTCCCTCCTCTTACAATCCCGGGTTCTTCAAGCAGAGACACATCACAGGGCCACTCACTTCAGAACGACTGTCAGAAGTCTGGAATGTAAGAGTGGCCGCAATAGCTAGCAATCATCACGTTTTGCATCAGGCGCATTGTCAATTTGGTGAACTAAATAAATAATAAAAAGAATTTAATTCACGTGCTGTAAGTTCCGACTCGTCTGACCAGTAGAGAAATGAAAAATAGCGTGCGCGCGCATCTTCATGCTGATTTATCTTAGCCGCGATCTTACTACAATAACTGCAGGTGCAATTGATTTAGAAAATGAAAGTTTGTTCACCGACTTCTGTGCATGAAGTGTGCTTTTTTGTGCACGAGATCAGTTTGTCAGCCATTCATAAAAAGTAGATTTTCTTTTTGTATACTTTGTTTGGGTCAAAATGCACGTGCATCCGATTGTGCAGTTTTCTTAAATGGAGGTAGTTAATTTAACCTAATCCTGAGATGTATACCCCTGTACCGAAGGTTGGATCCTATGCTGGACTTGCGGTGCATACGGGCTTAGCGGGCACTTCGGCCGAAGACAGCAGCAAGGCACCGTGAGATTATAGCCAGTTGGCGTTTGGTATTAGCATCCATGAGAATTTCTTACGATTTGGATTTACAAACTATTTAAGAACATCAGCTTGATTTGGTGACATTTATTATTACTGCTACGCTTACTTAACTAGCAGCATGATGATACATAGCTGCCTCTGGATAACTAGAGTTTGAAATAGCGAAAGATTTTTATTTTAAAATCACTTCAGTAGTTATAAAACTTATTGACTTACAATCAAATCTTTCCTCTATACAAAGTTATTCTACTACATATATAAATGTATTAAAGTCTGTCTGTCCGTTACACATGCCGTTATCACCGCTGCTCGTGCACCAAACGATATGGATTGATGGTACAACCGCTACTTAGATTGGGGATCATTTATTTAACTATCTATAACTGCATGACTGGAGAGACAACTTTTAAGTGATACTGACTTTTCACCACTTTTTAGCCCCTCTCTATAAAATAGAGTGCAGAGGGGCTTGGCGAGACTTTGTCTGTAGCTGTGACTCTGTCGCATTAAACTACGTCACTAGATCACGTGGATCATCTGTTCAAAGTTTGAAATAAAACAAAAATGACAACGTCAATGGAATTAAACTTTCACTTTCACAGTAAACGTGTTTGAGAGGGGCAGTCTGGTGAGAACGATCTCACGGCTTTCTTGTTCTGGAGTGTATTGAGAACTTCACCGTTATATTTTAATCCCGTATAACTTCGATAAAAAAAAAGTTAGGGGCGAGATTGTCAAAAAATATTTGAAACTTTCACAAGGGAAACTATTAGAGTCTGTCGTTAAGTTTGTAAGCCACAACTTCAAAAATTTGGCAACCCTTTTTTAACGTGAGGGAAAAATCCTTCATGGATGCCGGACTCCTACCGACTAAAAAACCTCACTTAACGCCCAACAGCCTACGGTTGGGAGCCCCGGGTAAGCCCTCGGAAGGATGTTCCAGGTCTCCCAAGAAATTGGCAACCTACACATTGATAAGTAAAATGAAATATCGATATGGACTAGGTAGAAAGTAGGAACGGTATTTTAAAAAAATGAACTGTATTTTATTTAATTTTTCAATTAAAATTACACGTACAAAATATTGACTTTACAAATTTTGCCCTATTTATATTTACTGTAAATTTTCCAATCCCATTATATGGACTAATGGACAATATATAGATCCGACTTCAGCAATACATCGCTCATAAATATGTAAGATTTCACATAAAATATACTTACCTATCTTAGAATATAAATAAATTAAGAGATTGATATTACTAACCTACATTTTTTACGAGTCTTAAAACTCAAAATTAATTAAATTCTAAGTTCTTGAATGTTAATACCAATATTTAACATTCTACAACTTTGGGGTCCTGTAAGCGTATAGCGGCGATATTAAGGCGGCCTCATACGAGTGAATATAAAGTCAGGCGATATTTTGATTGTCCCGAAAATTTCATCGGTTTTTTAAATTACCTGAGCCATGCACTCAAAAATGTAAACCGCTACATATGTTTATTACAACCGCTACATTTATTGACAAGGTTTTACGGGGATGGATGGAGGCGGGAGGAATCATCACAAAAAAAAATCTAAAAATTCTGTCAACAAACGTATTGCAATGCACACGATGATACGGCGATAATAATCCTACGCACGGCACATCCACTGCTTTTTTGGAGCGTCTGTCCCAATGGTTCTAAAGTGATCACCGTATGAGTGTCTAAAAAAAATCTAAGAACCCATTCAATAAATCGTCATAATGTAGACGGTCGGGAAAATAAAGGCTGACCAGAGCAGAGGCGTATGTATGTTATGCTGGCGTATGTACCTCGCTCATTCCATCGCAAAGTGTCTGCAACGCAGTTGTAATTAATTATAAGCTCCCAGCTAAGATGACCTTTTCGACCTGGTTCCACCAAGGACAATGAAAGTCATACTATAATATGGATTCATCTGCCTTCTATAGGGATACACACATAAATTTAATTTCATTTCAAACAGGGTTATCCCGATTGTGGCGCTAGATTACCACCGTGTAGCAAATAATAAAAAACAAAATAAAAAATTGCTCAAGAGTTAAGGCAAAAGCGACCAAACTATCGCCCGATTTTAAAAACATTCAGTGCGGAGTCGCCCTTAAATTTCTACCATTCGGCCTTGATTCACGCATCGAAAGTAGTCAAAACCGGACACCGTTTAAGCACGTGTGACCTGACACACAGTAATGTACCATAAGCATCTAGTATAGGGTACAATTTCCTGTGTCTGATGAGCAGAGTGACACTTTGCGACATGTTCCGTCAAAGAAATAACGCTGTCGAGTTGGAATCCACTTGGTTTACTTTTTTTATTTTCTAGGCTTGGCAGTTGTAGAATTCTTATAGAAAAGGTGATTGTCGATATCCTGTAACGATTCGTTCTAAAATCTTATCACCTAGACTGGATAAGAGTTTTTTATACTATTTAGGTGGCAGACAAGCATAATGCCTACCTGCTCGAAACCAAAACCATCTAAATAGGTTTTACGGGCGACAAAGATATTAGCGAAAACACATCTTTTTTGTCACACAAAAAGAAAACTTCGGAAATAAGAAATTATGTTTGGAATTCAGCTAATGAATGAATGGTATGTCATAAGAAAATACATATTAGTCATAAGAAGCATTAATAATACGCATCCGTATACATAATGTATTAATCGTATCTCTGAATGTCAAACAGGTATTATAAGTCATTTGTCACAGGTCAGCGTGAGTGTCTCTTAAATGAAAATTAAAAATAAAAGAGGTAAAAATCTGAATGTCAATGGCGACATTTGTGACCTTGGCGAATTTTTCTTAATTTATTTATAGAAATGAATATGTAAAAGTAAGTGGTTGTATCAATCTATGTCTTTTTTTTAAATGTTGATTTAGGTTTAAGTTTACATATTGTTTGTTTTTGCTAGGACAGAGAAATATTACTATAAGCTTGAGGCGCAATAATTTATGTAAAAGGTATATATAATATTTATTCAAGTTGACAAAGAAAAATAATCAATTTGCTATAACAGTATCTTAAGCAGTTGACTCTGTAAAAGCTTCTAAGGCAACTTGGTAAGGAACTTTACATTCAAATTGTTAAAGAAACCGTGTTTTATTTAACTAGTATTTAGGTTATGATTGAACCGCTCGTGGCCCCGCGGACTCAGTGTTCTGTAAACGATCACTACAGTAAGCAACTTTCACTATGGCCGGTCCTTGGATGGGTGACCATCCATGTGATCACTTTGTGACATTTATTTGAGCGTTTCCGTGCTTCGGAAGGCACGTTAAGCCGTTGGTCCCGGTTGCCAGTAAAATGGCAGTCGTTAAGCTAAGTTGAAGGCTTTATTTCAACAGCAGGCAGTCACAACCTGCGCCTGTCCATTTAAACACGGCAATACGGCTCACCACTTATTACGTGGGACAAATTATACAAAGGTGAAATGTGGGCATATAATATGCCTCTGCCTACCCCTTCGGGGATAAAGGCATGACCATATGTATGTATGTATGTTAGGTTATAAAACGTTACCTTACTGTGTATAATGTAGTTCTGGACATGGTAATACTCGAAAAGAAATTCAAGACATTTGCGTCTGAAAAGATGGTCACTTGTGTATCTGGCCATTTGCGTTTCTGGTTATATTATGCTTCGAAAGGACTAATAATTATTAGTCCTAAATAATGGTAAATTATAATTTACCATTATATAGTATTGATTTTAATTTTTTTTTCATAATATCGATAATTTTAACAGTCTCTTAAATACATAAATATGTAATAAATGTAGGCTTAGTCACGAATCGAATATAAATTAAATTATATTTAAACTACCTTGGCAACATGCTGCGATAATATCTAATATCCAGTTAAAGACGGTACATCGCAACTTTCCACACAAGTAGGATACATTCAGCGCAGAATACACAATCGTCGAAAAGAGAAATTTGCCCATCCCTTATCTTGGCATACGTACTTGACCGCTTTTTGTTTACTATCGCTTTCTAAAGCGCTGGACACACAGAAAATACGTAAGACGTAGACGTCGCGATGCCAAATATACAAAAAGACAAGTGCACTGTCTTTTTAGGCGCTTAGCAGACGACTGGGCGGGCCGGTCTTTTCGTCCGCGACGTATTAAAGACCGCGTCTGCCCGTCGATGCCCGTGTTAGATTCGTCTCATAGAGGGTAGGTATATCAATACATACGGTCACGCCTTTTATCCCCGAAGGGATAGCCAGAGGCATATTCTGTAAGGAGGGTATTAGCTAACAAGTTATGAAATGAAAAGAAATGAATATGAGATAAAAATATCTTTATTCTCGTCAAGATTTCCAATTCTACATTAACCGCCACATTCGCAATAGGTAGAGCCTATGAGAAAGAACCTGGCAATAAAACTCACGGCCACTCTTTTCAAAGTCACATTAATTGCTATACATCTATTTCTACTATAATCTAATTCCATCAATAGTTGGTACACGTCATTACAATTAATAGCAACACGGGTCATATCTTTACAAATAGTTCAGCAGGATAGTACCTATATACATTATATTTTAAACCAAGCCATGGGCAGTATAAAATAACTTTGAATACAATCAATCAAATCGGTCTATGGCAGTCCAGCACTGCTGGACGTAGACCTCTGCTAATTTCAACACATATATTACACATCACATCAGATCAGATAAATTACATAAGTTATTAATGAGGAACGTACCCTTAAGACGGCTGCTCAGCGACTCGACTGTCCTGACCTAACATTAAGTATCCCCTTTTATATTATACTTTTGGCGCCCAAACATCACTACACTGTTTGCCCTTGTAAACAGTGTCAAATAAAATCCCAATACATTGAATCGAATGAGGCAATGACATTTTCCAACAAAGTAACATCTAAAATAACTTAATTTAATTATAAATGTGAAACATCATAGTATTCTATTCAGTAATTACATTTAACATACATTACTCCATGTAATAACTATCGATATTTACCGGAAACATCAATGAAGCAAAATAGTTAATTAACACACTATTACTATTTCTTTTCACAAAGACGATTCTTAACCTGATCATATTTATTTTATTATTATTCTACAATTTTATATCAATATGCTATGAAACAATATTAATTAATTAGTACTACACAGTTTCTCAAAAACTGTCGTGAAACGGAACTTTATTTTGCATGTTGGCTAAATTGTTACAAAGTACTGCCAACTACATACAGAAGACTAAAATGTTTACCGTACAATAAATAATGGTTCTTTCTAATGGGTTGCCATATAAACAGCACAAAAACACTATTTTCTACTCTTTTTTGCCAAGCTGTAAACCGCGAACCAGCACGGTCAACCAAGTAATTTACATAGGTATAAGCATATCTATCACGGCCATACTGACAAGTACTTCGCTCTCGAAGTACAAATACATATATTCATTTTTATTGTCAAAACCAACAGAGTTAAAAAAATAACATGATAATATTACGTTCAGTAGGTATAGCTATGGGTTGCCCTAATGTAACCAATAAATTGTATAAATTAAACAATAAAAACAAGTTAGATGCTATTAAGTTTACATTGTCACTGTTTCATTGTTCACTGGCATTGTCATGCTATATGCTGTTTGTATCACCAGCTACATAATGACTTTCCATATTCAGCATCAGGGCAGTGACTGACCAACAGATTTTATATTTCATAATAATATATTGCAAAACTTAACTTGTACTGTTCCACAACATTTATTATTGTAGGTAATATCTAACTGGTTTCGTCTTTCGGCATTCTCAAATGCTATTTACTTATTTAGATCATAATTACACTTCGAACACATAAACAATAACAATTATTTCAATGTAGGTTGACAGACAAGGTTGCCAGTTTTCAAAGCTAACCCTAAAAAAATTCTAGACTTCTGAAAATGTCCACACCATTAAATGGCATACAATGTAACATTTCGATTTGTCATATCAAACCATGTCAAGTAAATCTAAAATAAATCAATTAAATAACAAAATATCTACTAAATTCAATGTTAAATTATCTAATCAATAAATGTTATATTTCGCCTAGCGTTTTGTACAATAGTAGTATTCTTAGTCTTAGTCATAGGCACAGTCTTAGTTATGCTGTTATAGTCATGTCGTTCTTTCTATCTTATTTTTTATGTTTGCCAATTGCATAGACGTGTCATGTCCTTCCAACCGCTGCTCTTGGATACGGACTTGCACCAAACAATTGACCGACCAGCGGAAACATAATTACTAACCCATATGTTTGTCAATTGCATAGACGTGTCAAGTCCTGCACCCGCTGCTTGTGATCCAGACTTGCACCAAACAATTGACCGACCAGCAGAAACATATTGATTAGTTACCATGACTTGACATATATGTCCCGTTCACCCGCTACCAGCGAGATGGACAAGTACCAATCAAACTATCGACTAGCGGCCTTTTCCTTTTAATATATGTCACTACTTTTTTTAAATATAATTCTTTCTTCGTTACCATTACATTCCTTTTCTTAATAAGCAAAGTTTTATTTTTATCAAAATGTTATCTTCAATTAGGTAAATCAATAAACTGATACCTCGACCATCTTTAACGATTAATACGTTTCAGATATAACCTATAGCTAACTCGCAGAGTCAACGATCATTATGGAGTATAGATTTATTTGCTATGGGCCTTTATGGTTATCACATCACAGTCATGTACCTAGTCATTTTGCGGGGAGAATCTATCACCGACTTGTTTTATTTTATGCTGTAGGTATAGAGTAAAACAATGTACTTATTTAAAAATGCTTTACATGCTGAAACTATATCAACTATTAAAAGTATCTTCTTGCTATTTGTACTCTGATTACTATTTAAGTTTATTTATATTTCAAATGTATTCTTTCAATAATAATATAGATACGAGCCAGAAAACAAAATTAGGTCAACTCACTTTTTACTGATAGGTATAGGATAAGTGCACCGGTTTGCGTCTAGGTCCTTTATACGTCTGTCTAAACGAACTGCAACAATGTCGTGAATTATTTTTTAACACTAGTTAGAATATAATTCACGAGCTTCAGTTATACCGACATAAAGTTAAATTTAACAACTAATGTCATAACTGTAATAGCTGCATCGCCTTGGCTACTTGCAGAAGCCATAGCGCTATAAAAAATAAAGTTAATGAAAGAATCCGGTTTCACGAATGAAGTCCAGCATACCTAATTGTAATTGTAGCAAAATATTTATTAATCATTTTATAAAAAAGAAACTTCGTAAAAATTATTACACTTATTATTTTAAAAGTCAATTGTAATCTATTTAAAATCAACAGATATGATGCATTTTAGAAAGGGGTTTATAACAGTATATATTTTGCATCATGAGTTTGGCAACTCCTATAATTGTACGGAAATATACGTAATGACCCTGCTTACTTATTTCTCAAATCAAATAATCTTTTGTCTTTTATTATTTTCCTGCGTCTATTTTCCCTGAAATATCATCTGTCACTACATACAGTAATTATAAGTAACTCTTCGATTTATTAGTAACTAGTATTCACAGCAAAAACAGTATACCTAGACAACAAAAATTTTGTAGGTAGTTATTACTACAGTTCATTCAACGCGATACCGAGTCACAAGATAAAAATCTTCTAGTACCTACATATTCCAAGAGCGGCATATTGACGAAATATTTCATGCCACCTAATGTACCTTCTGGGTATACAGAAAGTTAACGAAAGGAAATCAAGATTTGATATTTGATATTGACGAAATATTTCATGCCACCTACTGGTACTGGTACCTTCTAGGCATACAGAAAGTTAACGAAAGGAAATCAAGATTTGATATGAAAATCTAGTTGGTATTTAAAATTAACTAGCGTATCGACGCCAATTAGATCAAAGAACAGTCGTAAAAGAAAATAATGGTAAAATGAAGAAATAGTGCCTAGTTTTTGTTTGTGTTGTGTACTAAGTAGTGATACAACTTACGAATTCCTGCTAACATAGACAAGCGTTTAGTATCTTATTCATATTACCCAATGGAAAAGTTTGTTGTTTTTGTTTGCATTATATAGATTCTGAAACCAATGAACCGATTTTTTTTCAAATTCTTTCACCAATAAAAGAACTAGCGAGGCTACATTTTATTCATGTATTCCTACGGGAACGGAAACAACGCGGGATGAAACCGCCTAACGTCGTCGGCTAGTAGGTACTTCCCTATTTAATATTCGGTACATTGACCTCTAAGTTTATTAATCATTAGTTTAATATACTACATGTTATTGGTAGTTCTGAAAACATATTCCGATAGTAATGATAAGTTTATATGGAATCCTAGCCACAGATTACCTCAACGAATAAATGAAAGGGAGAGAAAAGTAGAATTCTGTTTTGTCATATCAATGATTTTTGAATCTTCTACAGAACGTTCGGCCAAACTGACATTTCATTACGTAAGGTACTAGGAATAAGAGTTACGTAGACGTACAATACTGTGGAGTGGATACGCAACGTTCCAATTGTTCGTAGGTACTTCTTGGTGTAGCCGTAAAGTACAGCTTTGACTACTGCTAAATTCTTTTGATCTACTATTAGACTACAGAATCAGATGGTAGTCACAAACAGTGATGGTATCTCCTAAGAGATTTTACGCGCCAAGCTTCGTCTTGCCTAAATGGCCTCTCTAATAGGCCTCCAAAATAAAACGAAGACCATGAATATGATGCCAGTAGGTAAGGTATTAGGTATATTTTGAAAGAAAGAAGAAACAAGAATTTGCCTCTTCGTTCTTTCAACCTCTTCGTAACAAGTCTACGTTCCTAAGTAGTTACATGTTGAAGTAATGTAGATAATAAAGCCGACATAATCCTGCAGCAACGTTATTGGCTATACCTATTCATTCCAAGCTTAAAATATATGTAGGTATATCTTCACTTTAACATCAAAAATTTTCACTGGTATAACTTACACAAAATTACACAAGAATTCACACAACATGCTCACAAAAATACACATCATACCACTGTTGCCACTGATTGCCGGGTCGAAGATCGAGAATACCACGTCGTCGCCATCAGAGCAGCGAACGTCTCGAGGCAGCAGCAAAATCCGTCGATTCTGAAACTTGTAATCAATGTATTAGCAAGGGTGGAATGGATCCCACTTCTGATGTTAGATTCGTCTCATAGAGGGTAGGTATATCAATACATACGGTCACGCCTTTTATCCCCGAAGGGATAGCCAGAGGCATATTCTGTAAGGAGGGTATTAGCTAACAAGTTATGAAATGAAAAGAAATGAATATGAGATAAAAATATCTTTATTCTCGTCATGATTTCCAATTCTACATTTACCGCCACATTCGCAATAGGTAGAGCCTATGAGAAAGAACCTGGCAATAAAACTCACGGCCACTCTTTTCAAAGTCACATTAATTGCTATACATCTATTTCTACTATAATCTAATTCCATCAATAGTTGGTACACGTCATTACAATTAATAGCAACACGGGTCATATCTTTACAAATAGTTCAGCAGGATAGTACCTATATACATTATATTTTAAACCAAGCCATGGGCAGTATAAAATAACTTTGAATACAATCAATCAAATCGGTCTATGGCAGTCCAGCACTGCTGGACGTAGACCTCTGCTAATTTCAACACATATATTACACATCACATCAGATCAGATAAATTACATAAGTTATTAATGAGGAACGTACCCTTAAGACGGCTGCTCAGCGACTCGACTGTCCTGACCTAACATTAAGTATCCCCTTTTATATTATACTTTTGGCGCCCAAACATCACTACACTGTTTGCCCTTGTAAACAGTGTCAAATAAAATCCCAATACATTGAATCGAATGAGGCAATGACATTTTCCAACAAAGTAACATCTAAAATAACTTAATTTAATTATAAATGTGAAACATCATAGTATTCTATTCAGTAATTACATTTAACATACATTACTCCATGTAATAACTATCGATATTTACCGGAAACATCAATGAAGCAAAATAGTTAATTAACACACTATTACTATTTCTTTTCACAAAGACGATTCTTAACCTGATCATATTTATTTTATTATTATTCTACAATTTTATATCAATATGCTATGAAACAATATTAATTAATTAGTACTACACAGTTTCTCAAAAACTGTCGTGAAACGGAACTTTATTTTGCATGTTGGCTAAATTGTTACAAAGTACTGCCAACTACATACAGAAGACTAAAATGTTTACCGTACAATAAATAATGGTTCTTTCTAATGGGTTGCCATATAAACAGCACAAAAACACTATTTTCTACTCTTTTTTGCCAAGCTGTAAACCGCGAACCAGCACGGTCAACCAAGTAATTTACATAGGTATAAGCATATCTATCACCCGCGACTGCCCTCAACGCGAAAATGTGCGTTGGTGGTGTAGGATTCCTTTAGCGCTATCGTTTGCGGTGAAATTGACTGGCCCGGCCCGCCATAAGCGCTTTGCAAACGACGGGCCGGGCCAGTCAATAGGGTTCTGTATCGAAAGGGTAAAACAGGACCTTGTTATTGAGACAGTGCTGACTGTCTGTCTGAATATCACAAGGTTGTATCTCATTAACGGTGTTATCAAGAAAGTGGAAATTTTCACAGATAATGTAAGGCTGTTTCTGTTAAAACAAAAACTACTTAAACAGAAAAATAATAACATTTGCTTCCTTATCAAAGTAATTTACTTGCTCATTTATTTGGTGCGGCATACCATGCGCGAATTCCACTCACACTTGGAAGGTTATTGTGTATATAAGAACAAGGCTTTCAATAAGTGCAGCAAGTTCCATCAACTGCCATCAATCAACAGTATAAATATTTGTTGTTTCGCGACATTGCCATACATTTTATGAAGTTGGAAGTGACAATGTCAGCGCCCTGCTATCGTCTTATGTCTTTACTGTGTGCCCAGCGCCTTATGCAACTCGCAGGGCATTGACCGTATGCGGAACTCAAGTGATTTCACCAATGGTGTGAATTCGCTATGGAACCCTAATTGATGGGGCTATTGTACCTTTGTGTGTTTTGTGCTTTCTAGAGTACAATGTGGTGATACAGGTGGCGTAAATTATGTGATAGTGTTTAATTAGGTACCTTGTTGATAGCCCTTTCTTAAGTGAAGTTAATTTTATTATAAGGTGGTAAACAAGCTTTCGTCCCTCCTGATGGAAAGTGGTCTCCGTAGTCTATGAACGTTTCCAACATCAGACGCGCTGCATTCGCGCTGCCGACTTTGCCTGAAAAGCTTATGGGTAACACTAAATTTTTTACAGCAGGTAGCTACAGTCTGTATCACAGCACGTAATAATAGTTACCGCCGTAACTTTAGTATTTTAGATTAGCAGTATAATATCTTCTCTAGTCTAATTTCTCCCCTCGGGGTTTAGGGGATATGCGTTACTTCTCATGGAGCTAACGTTACACCCTGAGGGTACAGTAGTGGCTTCTTCAATGAGATCCCTAAGATTCAATATCTTAGGGATTAACGAAAAAGCCCACATTAGGAGGAAGGGCATAACGGTACTCCGTTCGTTGAGCAGCCCGCCTGGGGCAGTACCTCCGCCCTGCAGAAGACCGCGGTAATAGTAACCTGACTCCGGTTGGGTTATGTTCTCCGTCGGTTAGCAGGGATCCAGAGCTCATTGGGGCGACTTTGTGCCGGTGACGGTGAGACCAGAGGCTTACCTGGCTCCATTGGCGGATAGAGGCGCGGAGTATTGGTACGGCGGTCAGGGAGACCCGGTGAAACGGTTGACCGCTGACCGCCCGCAGGCTGTACGGAACCCGAACCTGGGGATCACTTAATCTCCGCCCCAGGAGGCTGAACCAGCAGCCTGTGTAAAGTCCCTGGTGCTGTGGTCGTGCCGGAGGAGGATACCGGAGTGGACGCGGCCACTGCATTGGGGGGGGACCGGGGGCCCTTCCGTACGCCGTGCCAATCTTCCGCATTACCTTTGTCTGCCTTTGGTGAGTTGGAGCCTCGCTTAGTCTCCTGCGCCAGCGGCACACAGGCGCCCCCTCAACCTTCTTAATTCCCCTTTTTAAAAAAAAACAACCATGGCAGCAAAAAGGAAAAATAAAAGGGTATCCACAGCGGCATCGGCGTCCACACTTCAAGTGGACTTTTGCAACATCAGAGGCATGCGCGCGAACATCAACGTAGTCCACCACCATCTTGAAACTGCGAAGCCGACCCTCTTTTTCTTGACGGAGACGCAGATCTCATGCCCGGAAGATGCATCTGACTTAATGTACCCTGGCTACAAGCTGGAGTACCACTTTAGGCGGAAAGCCGGGGTGTGTATGTACGTCCGGGATGATGTCTGCTGTCGCCGTCTTACAAGCCTCGAAGACCGGGACCTGTCTACGTTATGGGCGCGCGTGGATCACGGGGGCCACACCCGGATCTACGCGTGCGTGTACAGGTCTCACAGCGGTAACACGGACACAGTTCGCCTTTATGACCACCTGCAGCAGTCGACTGACAGGGTGATTGAGCAGTGTCCCTCCGCGGAGATAGTGATTTTGGGAGATTTCAACGGTCATCATGTTGACTGGTTGGGCTCCCGGACCACCGACTTTGCGGGAAAAGCTGCTCACGAATTTGCCTTGACCTATGGGTTCTCCCAGCTGGTTAAATCCCATACAAGGATACCAGACAGGGAGAACGAGCATAGTGCATTGCTGGACCTCCTGCTGACAACGCGTCCGGACGGATACAGTGTTTCAGTGGATGCTCCGCTAGGATCATCGGACCACTGTGTCGTTCGGACGCATGTGCCTCTCGCAAGGCCTGAACCACCTCGGCCCAAGGAGTGGCGACATGTGTGGCACTACAAGTCAGCAGACTGGGATGGACTGCGAGAGTTCTATGCGTCGTACCCGTGGTGGCGGCTTTGTTTTGCCTCAGAGGATCTGGATTCTTGTGCTATAGCAGTCGCTGAGGGGATCTTGGAGGGTATGGAATGCTACATTCCCAACCGCTGGATCCCTGTAGGTGCAAAAAAGCGACCGTGGTTCAATCGGCTCTGCAGAGAAGCTCTAATGCAGAAAGAATCTGCCTACAGAGCTTGGACCACGGCTCGTGCAAATTCAGATCCAAACATCTCTGAGGTAAAACGCAAATTAAATGCCGCCTCGAGGTCCAGTAAAAGAGCAATTGTCAAGGCCAAGTTCGATTTCGTCGGCAGAATTGGCGAACGGCTAGCAGGCTACCCTTCAGGAAGTCGTGAATTTTGGTCGCTTGCCAAAGCTGCCGAGGGAAACTTCTGTCGGTCAGGATTACCACCCTTGCTTAAACCCGACGGTAGTTTGGCCCAGAGTGCCAAGGAGAAAGCCGACCTTTTGGGTAATCTCTTTGCCTCTAACTCGACCATGAGCGACGGGGGTGCAATACCGCCGTGCATTCCGAGTTGTGGCACTTCCATGCCGGAAGTTAAATTTACACAGCGGAATGTCCGGCGGGAGCTTCAATCCCTGGACGTTCATAAGTCGAGTGGGCCAGACGGCATTCCCGCGGTGGTACTAAAACATTGTGGTCCAGAGTTGTGTCCGGTACTTACACGTCTTTTCGCACTTTCCTATTCCATGCGACAAGTCCCGGCGTCGTGGAAGATCGCGTATGTACATCCTGTACCCAAGAAGGGTGACAGGACCGACCCGGCCAATTACAGGCCTATAGCCGTCACCTCCCTTTTATCCAAGGTGATGGAGCGTGTAATTAATACACAGCTCCTGGGGTACCTTGAGGAACACGACCTGCTCAGCGACCGGCAGTACGGTTTCCGTCACGGTCGCTCGACGGGCGATCTTCTTGTGTACCTAACACACCGATGGGCGGCGGCTATCGAGAGTAAGGGTGAGGCTCTAGCAGTGAGCCTCGACATCTCTAAAGCCTTTGACCGGGTCTGGCACCGTGGTCTTCTTACGAAATTGCCCTCATATGGACTACCTGAGAGATTATGCGGATGGGTGTCCAGCTTCTTGGCCGGTAGAAGCATCAGGGCCGTCGTTGACGGCAGCTGTTCAGACTGCATGGCCATAAACGCTGGAGTCCCGCAAGGCTCAGTGTTGTCCCCTACTCTGTTTCTGCTGCATATCAATGACATGTTGTCTATTGATGGCATTCATTGTTATGCGGACGACAGTACGGGGGACACTTGTTACACGGGCCGCCCCGGTATCTCTCGGGACACAGTAGAGGAAAATCGTGAACAGCTTGTGTCTGAAATCGAGGCTACTCTTACTAGAGTGTCCGATTGGGGTGGACAAAATCTTGTCCAGTTCAACCCTTCCAAGACACAAGCGTGTTTTTTCACCGCTAAGCAAACCCCAATTACTGTAGCGCCGCAATTTCAGGGCACATCTCTTTCCATCGCCAAAAGTATAGGGATCCTTGGCGTTGACATCTCCAGTGACGTTCAGTTCCGTAGTCATTTGGAGGACAAGGCTAAGCTGGCGTCCAAGAAGCTAGGTGTGCTCAACAGGGCGCGGCGGTACTTCACTGCGGCGCAAACACTGCTTCTCTATAAATCGCAAGTGCGGCCGCATATGGAGTACTGCTGTCACCTCTGGGCGGGAGCACCTGAATATCAGCTTCGTCCATTTGGCTCGGTGCAAAGACGAGCTGTAAGAATTGTCAACGATCCTGTACTTACAGCTGGTGTGGAACCTCTTCGCGACAGGAGAGACTTTGCCTCCTTATGCGTGTTCTACCGCCTGTACAATGGTATGTGCTCTGAGGAATTGTTTGATATGATGCCCACGGCTACGTTCTATCATCGCACCGCTCGCCACAGACAGGGAGTTCATCTTCACACTCTGCGTCCGGTGCGTTCCAGCACGGTTAGATCCGATAGGTGTTTTCTTCCACGCACGCTTAGGTTGTGGAATGACCTCCCTGCCTCGGTTTTCCCAAACGCCTACAATATGGGGTTCTTCAAAAGGGGTCTTAGAAGGTTTTTACAGGGTCGGCAGCGCGAGTGTGGCACCTCTGGTGTTGCAAACGTTCATAGGCTGCGGTGACCACCGGTCCTTCTGGTGGGCCGTATGCTTGTCTGCCACCTTAGTGGTATAAAAAAAAAAAAAAAAAAAAAATAAGCATATATCATCATTTTATTAATAGAAGCGTACAGTTTATTACACTGCAATAACTTTATTGCAAATGGCGAGGTCTGTCATTACGCAAAATATTTTGAAATTAATTTTGACATTCGGTGTAAATGGGTTTAAATTACATTTCGTACAAATGTCATTTTAAATAGCGCGAGCCCTCAAAAAGAGTGTCTTTTTTACGTTTACAAATCTCGGCTCGAACCGATTAAAACCACCTGGTCGCTACGTGCAGGGATACGCTAGGGTTCAAAAGTTAAAAAATAATTTTAAGTACCTTTGGTAAACCAAATAATACCTCAGAGTTCAAGTAAGCCTCTGGATAAAAAAATGACCAGCGAGTTTTAAATCAAAAAGAAAATTTATTCACGCCTGGACCACCGCTGCCCAATTTTATCAGAACGGTCTGATAAAATTGGGCCCAGAGATAGAATAGAGCTAGGAAAAAGCTAAGCTCAGCCACTTTTTATTCCGAGCACAAGTTGCAATTGGGAAACGCGTTAAGCCTGCTGCGCCTGTCTCTGAAAATAACGAAAAAGAGGGGTAATAAGTACGAGTACGAATTATATTATACAATTTATAACGAAAGCATATTTTGGCACACATCTTGTAGATTAAAAATCTTCCTACTTTTGGCAATAATTTTTTGTCGACTTATGCCGACCAAAAATGATTTCATCTGCACCTCTTTTTCGTCATTTTCTAAACCAGACCCCATAAGAAAACCCTTACTATGTACACACACATGGGCGGCGTCGTGTGTTTATTAGTAGTTTATCTCAAATTATGACACCAAGGCTTTAATATAAATATTATGCAGAATACTTTATTCCCTCCATATTTAGAGGTGCGATTACAAGTTCTGAACGAGAATTCCAACACTTGCCCCAGTTTTATTGCATTCATATTAATATATCCAATCTGGTATCTGTCCATAACAACTATATGTATGACTAGCGGACGTCACGCGGTTTCTCCTGCGTAGCTCCCGTTCCCGTGGGAATACGGGAATAAAATATAACCTGTAACATAGGTTAAATGTATCGGGAATAAAGTGTCTTCCCAACAGTGAAAAAATTTTTCAAATCGGTTAAGTGGTTTCGGAGCCTATTCAATGCAAACAAACAAACAGTCAAATCTTTCCTCTTTATAATATTAAGTATAGACTATTCACACTTTTATCCCGAAGTGGTAGGCAGAGGCATACAATTCGCCATTTATATTTTGTACCACTGAATAGCCTCTATTGCTGTTCTAAACGAGAATTTCAATCCTTGCCCCAGTTGGATTGCATTCATAATTAATATGGTATCTGATACTAATCAGGGTACCTATAGGGCTACATTACATACATATATTCATATCGCGATGCAGGATTTGAAAATCGACTTAGTTTAATTCCATAACCAGTTGGTCACATTGTGCAACACTTGCAAATGAGGCTGATCCCCACAATAATACGTAAAAACACCTTAATCTATCTCCTATATAATAACAAGAAAGCCGTGAGATCGTTCTCACCAGACTGCCCCTCTCTAACAGGATTATTGTGAAAGTAGAAGTTCAATCCGATTGACGTTGTAATTTTTTATTTTATTTCAAACTTTGAACTGATGATCCACGTGACCTAGTGACGTAGTTTAATGCATCAGAGTCACAGACTACGGACAAAGTCTCGACATAAGCCCCTCTGCACTCTATTTTATAGAGGAGCTAAAACTGAATCTGCAAAATGTATGTACGCGCATAACTTCAGAACGGCTGGACCGATTTCGTTATTTCTTTGTTTTTTAGCCAGGGCAAGGTTATCCAAAAAACTTGAAAAAAAAATTAAATCGGGTCAGTTTGGTATGGCGGAACAAAGTTCGCCGTGTCAGCTAGTTTTATATAAATACTATTTCTTTGATTTCTAGCTAAATGAAAGTCTCCCATCGACAGGACACGGTGACCTCATATTTCCAACTTTCGTATCACAAAAATTAGACCAAACGGTTATCGTAGCTTGCTTCATACATTATTAATTTATTGACTACAAATTCCTCCACGCCCTAGCCATAAAAAAAATTGACGACTTCGTTTTTCGAATTACAATGATTCAATCACCGAAACTGGTAAGGTTATGATAGAAGAAATTAAATCCTACTTAGGGTTGTCAACTAGTAGAAACTTTAAAAAAAAAACATAATTTAGCTACCACAGTAAAACACAATCGTAGATAGGTACATATTAATATTAGTTACGTACGGTTTTATTCAAAGAGGGATAGACTATACTGTATCCCATATAACCACTTGTATTTTGCTAGTAGGTAAGTAATAGTTACCATATTTCCGTGTGATTTTAATTACCTACAGTAATAATAAATAGATGAGGTATTAATATAGAATCCAAAATGTTTAACTGAGAGTTGATACACATATAACACTTGATACACATGTACACTGATGGATAAGGTCTTAACTTCAAACGGGTTGTGAGGATCAGAAAACTGATTATATATGAAAGTATAGTATGTCTCTGCGTAGGCTTTTGGTGAAATAAGGGTTAGTAATTTGAAAGTTCGTATGTAAATATCATTATAAAATGAAAAAAAAAGACACGGTATACTCGTCGTAATATAACTAACACTTATAATTTAACTACCAATAGGTATAGATACGAATTTTTAAATTTTCTTGGTGACAACCCTATTGCCATGTAATATTTTCGATCAATAAATTATGCCTAATAAACAATAGAAAGTCCGTTTATTATTAATGCTTAACCATCTTTGAACTATGGTCTCGGAAACTTGTTTTGGAATCCGTTAAAAAGGATTTGGAGAAAGTATAGGTAAATGGATACCCATCATTAGTTTTCCGTGAGGTTAGTGTTCGGTAAATGGTAAATAACTATGTAACATAATATGTGTGGGTCATTCTGAGATTGGTGAGCAATTTTATCTCTTAGGTTCAGAGGTTAGAGAGTGATTGAGTAACAAACCTCCAATCAAATAATTTGTGGTCGATTTTTTATTCCAAACCTTGTCCTAACAATAACATTGGGGCCATGAGCTTGTATGAATCAGTACATACATACATCCTACTTCCTACTATCCTACTTCCTACTAATATTATAAATGTGAAAGTTTGTGAAGATGTTCGGATGTTTAGATGTTTGGATGTTTGTTACTCAATCACGCTCTAACGGCTGGACGGATTGGGCTGAAATTTTGTATCAAGGTAGATTGTAGTATGGAATAACACATAGACTACTTTTCATCCCGGGAGAATGTTCCTATGGGAAGCGGGAACGGGAACCAAATTTCACGCGGGCGAGGCCGCCAGCATCTGCTAGTACATAATATAGTCACGCCTTTATCCCCGAAGGGGTAGGCAGAGGTATAGTATACGCCCACCTCACCTTATAGTTTTAGGTCCCACGTAATAAGTGGTAAGCCTATTGAATTGGGGTGGTGACAATTTATGCTATCTCCCGTCCCGTATAATAAAAAAAAACGAACATAATGAAAACAAAATCTATTGGGTGCAGTCGTTTTGAACTCTGAAGATATGCGCGGACATACAATTCGATTATTCTTTTTATTTCTTTATATAGGTAGATTCATTATCTCCTTTCTATCTTCCATAAATATGAAAGACAGTTTTCTGCAATGACTATAATTGCTTGACTAAATGAAATGAATGAAAAATCTTAAATGTAGTAGATAGAGTCATTTGTAGGGAAAGTTCAATAAGTTTCTATTGGCCTCATCCGGTCGTTCGCAACTGAAGATGGAATTAGTTTTCTACAAAAGCAGCATAGAACCATATTAGTTTAGAACAAGTTATTTAGAAATTTCATACAAAAATGCATTTTTTTTCTTTTCTTTATGGCGATACTAAATTCCGCCAAAGACTCAGTGTAGATTTGGTAAGTGTTTATCCGGTTCAAAGTTTAGTGAGTGTGAAAACAGAAAAATTAGGTAACTAATTATCCAAAATCCAAGATTCATGTTGAAAGTACATGTAACAATAAAAAGACAACATTAAAGCACACAGAATATGTTAGTAATTTAGCAGACACACATAATGTTCTACAGTTTAATGTTATTGAAGTCAATGAAATCACATACAACATTTATGTGGGGGGAAAAAATGCAATTCGTTCGTGACAACTCAGTAGTGACACGGTAATGAAATGATTACCGTGGTAGTGTTACAAGAAGTAAAAATGAAATTAACTGTTTCGTAGTTCAATATCATTAAAATGCGGATATAGGTATTTAGGACGATTTAAAAGAAAACATTTTTTTAAGCTTATGACTCAAATAGAATTAAATAAGAAAATGAGTAGATATATAAATATATACATAAATTTAAAAGCAAAATCAAAGATAATTTAATATTATTACGTAGGTAATCAAAATAAAAAATAAGATTTATCAAAAATAAAATTTCGTTCTAGAATAATTTTAATATTTTTTTATGGCAATACGGCTCACCACCTATTCCGTGTTATGTGGGACAAAAAATTGAAAGGTGGAACGTGGACATATATTATGCTTCTGCCTATCCAATCGGTGATAAAGACGTGACCATTTGTGTGTATATTTTTATCAACATTAACTTGAGTATAATTATTATAAATACAAAATCATAGAAATAGAATAGAGTCTGGGTGTTTCTATGTATAATATGTATGTATTTAAAAGTATATAAGTATGTGAGGCAAGGTTGTGTAGCATCACCGTGTCTGTTTAATCTGTATATGGACAGCTGCTTGAAAGAACTGCAAGAGTGTGCGTATGGTTTGAAAATGAAAGAGCTGACCATCAAATGCCTCCTATACGCGGACGATCAGGTGATATTAGCTTCATCGGCGGAGGAGTTGCAGTTGATGGTTAACATAATGCATGATGCGCTCAAAAGTAGAGGTATGAAAGTGAATGTAGAAAAGACGAAAGTAATGGTTTTTGAAAGAGAAGAAAATATGACGAATTGCCCAATTTACATCGAAGGGCAAAGAGTAGAACAGGTAAAAGAGTTTGTGTACTTGGGGTCAAAATTTGTAAGAGATGGAAAGTGTGACTATGATATTGAACGAAGAGTTTTGGCAGGTAATCAAGTGAATGGAGCCATTCACGCCTTTATGAGCAGTCAGGATGTGTCTAAAAAGGCAAGGATGGGTGTACATAGAGGAGTGCTTGTGCCTACACTTATGTATGGAAGTGAAAGCTGGGTGTTGCAGGAGACACATGAAAGTAAAATTAATGCAGTGGAAATGAGAAGTTTGCGAAGCATAGCTGGAGTGACATTGATGGATAAACAAAGAAATTGTGTGATTAGGGAACATTGCGGCTTGACAGAAGATGTAGTGACTAAGATAGAAAAAGGGATGCTCAGATGGTTCGGACATGTGGAGAAAATGAATGAAAACAGACTGACAAAAGAGATTTATAAGGCGAGAGTGAATGGACAATCTGGTAGGGGCCGACCGCGTCGCATTTATATCGACCAAATTGGACACCTTTTGGAAAAAGGCCAGGTCAAGAGTACCCTTAATCGGAGAGCATGTATGAAAACACTTATGAAAGTAGAAGAAGCGAAAGTGATATGTCAGGATCGTGGCAAGTGGAAAACTATAGTCTCTGCCTACCCCGTTGGGAAACAGGCGTGATGTTATGTATGTATGTATGTATAAGTATTAATATCCGTGGTCTGATACCCATAACACAAGCAGGTTATTCCTAGCTTACTTTGGAATCAGATAGCGTTGTGTGAGATGTCCGTGAATATTTATTTATTATTATTATTTATTTATACATTATTATCGAGTGTAGTCCAATACATAAAACAATTTTGTGACGAATTATGAACTTTCTTTTTTGATATCAGTCACAAACTCGACATCGCGTATTTAGTGTTCAAAAAACTACGAAACATTTTAAAGAAATAGTAATTTGTACACATACTATCTCGTATATGGTTCGATCTATACTAGGAACTAGCTGATCCACTAATTATGATTCCTAGGCCACTCGGATAATCTAGGTTTATAGGAATCGAGGTATGTTTTTATTGACCGCGCTTATGTTGTAAACTTGTGTAGAAATCATCAAATGATCGGCAAGATTCCTTACGAGTACCTAAATAACTACCTGACCTCGGTAGCACAGTGTCAAAATTCTATGTGACTGTCGTTTCTGAGGTCCCAGGTTCAAAACCCCGTTTGTACTAAACTTAAACGAGAATTTGTGTGTATGCAACACACAAATTATCGTTTATTGTTTCTGAATCAGAATGCATTTGTTGTTTCTGAATCAGAATCAGAATCGGAATAAGGAGTTTTCTATGTAAGTACTACTACAATGTTACTTAAGTAAATAAAAAAATACGTCGAAAATAAAACTATAATATGAAATGTGGGTAATACTATGCCTCTGCCTACCCCTTCGGGGATAAAGGCGCGATCATATGCATGTAGGTAAGTATGTTTATCAGTTATGCCTAGATCCTGTTTAGTAGCACATAATATCTAATAGTACTAGTAGTAGCATAGATTAATGTTAACTTAATTTGGTCAGTCTGGTGATTTGTGCTAAAGCTTCAACTGAACAACATATCGAAATCGAATAGGAACTTACTAACTTAGTTTATAGTTCATTCCTAAGATGAATATCGTGACTTCTGAATTATAAAATAATCATTGTTAAAAACTTTTTTTCAATAGTTACATTCAAATCAGTCTGTAAGGCTCTTGTGTAAACCACAGGAGGTCATTCCATAACTAGGTGCATACTACATATATATTTATCACAGACATGATTTTTTAAAGTGCTCCGTAGGGTCGGTCAATGCTTTTGTTCAATTTAAATGGATATAGATACATTTTACAATTTGTAATCAGGGATGTATCACTCCACCGATTCGATTTTGAGTAATCCTGTCGACAATGAAAAAAATGATTAAACTGGTTTCGCCAAGATGTTTCTTTCAAAATTCTGTTTTCGATAGAAAACAGAATTGAGAGATTCGTCGATAAATTCTAACTATGTCACGTCAAGTGAAAATAGAAAAAAAATCATTAATATGTTGAGAATCTTGCAATATTTTAATAAACTAAGGTAATGTCACCCCTTTTTTTTTTTTTTAAATAGTGACAGGGGAATTAAAGTTACTTGTACTAACATAAAATACCGATTTGATACACAGTAGGTATACTGTTGTCTAATATCTATACTAATATTATAAAGAGGTAATGTTTGTGAGTTTGTGACGTTGTAAGGGGTAATCTCTAGATCTACTGAACCGATTTTCAAAATTATTTCACCAATAGAAAGCTACGTTATTGTGGAGTGTCATGGGCTTTAAATCATCACGCTATATAAATAACAGCTGAGCAGCAATGAAAAATGTAACACAAACGAAGTTGTGAGGGTCAGCTAGTATTGTATATTTGACAACCATAGCTAAAATACTTGTCTATGAAGAATAAAAAGAACAATTTTATTGTGTAACAACACTAGTGCACGATGTATCGAACTTTTAAGCTCATTTTAAAGCCATAATGCTGCAGCGCATGATCATTACGAATCGTTGTGTAATTCTTAGAGGATTTGAAACTCATTGTTATATCTTCATAACAAATAGTTCCATTGATAATCTGACGGTAAATGATGATCATCGGCTTCAATTGACTTTAGACTACCTCGGTCTGGCCTGACCTTTTTTCAACTATGAATTGCAAACGGATTTTGATGTCCTTTTTGTTGTGATATTTTCAGTTTTTAAGGTTCCGTTCCTAAAGTGTAAGATCGGAAAACAATTATTGAGACCCTTTTGTCTGTCTGTCTGCCTTTCAGTCGGTCTGCCTGTTACTAGGTTGTATTTTAGGAATCTTGTAGATAAGTGAAATTTTCGCAGATGATGAATTTCTGTTGCCGCTATAACAACGCGTACTTAATTGCTTTTTGGTAGGTATGGAACTATGTGTAGTCCCAGGACATCCTTCTGAGGGCTTACCCGGGGCTCCCAACCATAGGCTGTTGGGCATTACGTGAGGTTTTTTAGTCGGTAGGAGTCCGGCATAGCATCCAAGATGGATTTCCCTCACGTTAAAAAAAAATGGAACTGCGCACGTGAGTCTGACTTGTTTTTTTTTGCGTGTGAAATCTGCAGATAGGGTAATGTGAAAGTCCTATAAGCAATCGTACATTAATACTAAATACTATTTCAAGACATATTAATAAAATTTCATGTCCATTAGGTACCTATTGTTCAAAAGACCTAATATATAGACAGATAATACTGTGTTATAATAAATATATTTTATTATCTTTTCATTAATCTTTTATGCTTACAACCTACTTGAAGAGGTCAGCCTACAAATGACTTACCTAACTGATAAAACAGGCTTTGTGAGGTTTAGAAGAGGTTGGGCAATTCGATTTTGGAGTTCAGCTCTCCATTTTATCAAAATCTGCACATCTCTCTCTTCTACGTTAAGTCCTTTTTATGTGTGGGAATCCTCGTGGATGCATTGTTAGTCTGCTGCCGGCTAAAACCACAGGGTGACCATTCATTTGCGTTCAGCAAGATTCCCGAGTGCGCCATCGGAAGAGCTCTTTCTGACACTCTACATTTAGGTCCGCGTCTAGAAACACTAAAGAGGGCGCCCTTACGGGGTCGGGAGGTCAGGCGCTCCCAATAATGCAGTGGATCAAAAGACAAACAATAGCTGCTACATTGAAAAGAGGCTTACGAACTATTACTTAGATCGACACTACAATTGCTAAGAAATGGGGGAGTAGCCCCTGTCTACCCTTTATATCAGTTCCCTCATATGAATACTGATGTATGTATAAACATTGAACTAATTGCATTCTATTCTTTTTACAGGTAAGCCAACACCATCCACTTGCAAGGTCATCATTAACATACGAAGGGACACTCCCCCATAAAGTAAGTAAATCGATTAATTCGCGTATAATTTACATAGGGCGTTAACTTGTGCGGAACGTTGTACCTACAAACATACTAGACTAACGGTGGAATACTTTAGAATGAACGTAAGTTCTTTGTGTATCATGAGTAGTGAGGGGATATGACATGAGTGTAGATATCGATGGATTCTTTCAAATCATAAGAAATGGTAGTACATTTTGGAAACCACTGAAGTGTAAACAAATTTATTTTGAAAATATATTGTTGACTTATTTTGGCAGTGTTTGAAGAAATTTGGTTTGAGGAAAAACGGAGATTCCAGGCAAATTTATGTTCTAAATGATAAATAAGTTATTGCAAAATCAGAAGACACAATTAACCCTGTTTTAAGTAAAAATAGTCCTGAATATCAATGTACATATACATCAATGATTCACTGTCAGAGAAATTAGCAACAATTCCCCAAAAGTCTAAAATGAAGCCATTTTCTTTGCACAAAATATTACTATATAACTGCACTATATAGCTTTGACTAATAATAGTTAAAATGTCTAAACAAAATAACCTTAAGTCGAAACTTTCAGTATTTTTCTAAATGTTAATGCAAATAGGTTTCTCTCAAAAGTTTATTGAAACAACGATTTGGTATGATATTTCTTGAACACAAAACTAAGTTATTTTTATCTTCAGTGCTACCAAAATAGTTCTAACCTTATCAATAAAAACCAAGATTTCTCGTCAACAAAGAATCATGAAGTCCTTGTAACAATTTGTCACATAACACACTTTCAATAAATTTTTGTCATTATTCGATAACAAAGACATAATTGGTTACAATGACAACTATTATTATTGTAACAATCTGTAGCGAGAAGATAGAAAGCAATTTAACATTAACTGTCTAGCAAAATAAAAAATAATGTGGTTTTCTTCCCTCAATTTCGCATTGGTTCGTGACTACATTTCTGTATTTTATTGGGTAAGAATACTGGATTAGAAATAATAATTGTACGAGCTGTATAAGTTGGCATGTTATAGAAAAAAGTGGATTTATAATTTGTCTACATCCCACAGCACAAACTTATACTAGCTTAATTTGGTAGCTGTGTAAAAAAGTTCAAAAATAAAAAAATAATATTACTACGACCTTTTGAACTTTATACTACTATCGATAGAAAAAGTCACGTCACTACTCTAGAACAATGGATGAACGTAAGCGTCGTAGCGTGTCGCATGCGCCAGCGCATCCTAACTTGGTATACTCTATTGACCATGTAATTGTATACAATTTGGAACTATTGTTGACCACCTTGATTTTATTTTATGCATTTAGTTCAACTATTCGCTGGTTATCTTATAAAGTACTAATATTGTATAAGTAATGGATGTTATTTAGAAAATAATTTAAATAAATGATATATTAAAGTACCTTTATTTAAACAAATGTTGTATGCACTCATGCATATAATAATATTGCAATATTTTGCAATCACTAAAGGTTTGAAAAAAAAACATAGGTATTAGTTACTGGTAGGTAAGTCATTAATAAAATTGCAATTAAGTCTAGGCTTTAAATTCAAATAAAGTAATAAAATAAATATATTAAGTACAGCAAGTAGTATTAAATGACTTAATTTTATTGTTCTCTTCCATAATTGAATGATGCAACAAAAAAAAGTTGTTACAAAATTTTACGAAAAAATTTCAGTAACATTCATCAAGCAGTCGATTTGCTGAGCAAAAGCTTTCCAAGAGTTACCATGTTTAAGCCCTGCTGACCCGTTTCTTTTTATTAATAAATATTTACACAGGTAGGCGCAGTGTCATTTGAATTTCGTTACTGTGTTTCTCGAGTTTGTTACTATACCTATCACTTGGTACTAAGTGAAAACTATTTATTTGTGTGATCTACGAATATAATATATGTAATGGAGTTAGAATACTTAAAATATGCACTTAAATATATATAAGGATGTTTATCAATTATCTAGATCCCATAACACGGACTTTTTAGGCTAGATACAATGTGTAAGTGTAAAATCCACAATATTTAATTATAAATATTTTCTAAGTATTAAATCATAAAAAAAGCACACAAACAAACAACACGATTACAAAAATAGATGCAGATAACGTTCAACCTTCAACTTCACAACCAAGACTATCCCACAACTCACTAACTCATGGTGACCCTACATCTCTTGGTGTGTTACTCGGTCGTTCTCATGACCTACACAGCTTACCACAAAAACGGATTCATTTGACATGTGCGGCATATTGCTACAGTTATCGGGATTGCGTATTTGACGTGTCATGATTAAGGTGTCAAAGCGTCAAGTCCTTTTTTTTAAATATTTATTTTATGGCTTTTGGTCACAGTCTTTCAGCAAAAGTGGCAAGTATGATTTTAGAGGAGAAGGAAATGAAAAGAAGAACTGTTTTTTTAACGTGAGGGAAAATCCGACATGGACGCTACGCCGGACTCCTACTCACTTAAAAACCTCACGTAACGCCCAACAGCCTACGGTTGGGAGCCTCGGGTGATTACCCGAAAGGATGTCCCAGGCCAAAAGCAGAACGCATATAAGAAAAAATTGTGCGAACTTTGTAAATTCATAATACAGTTTGTAGTTCCACTTGCTAAGAGTTACGTAACCGATACCTGTGATGATCATGAATTCAGATTCGCAAACCTTAATGCTTTGCTTAGATATAAAACATTCAACAAGGTGCATACATTCTTACTATTTCCAAACAAAAATGAAACTTAACCTAATGAGAAAACCGTCTGTGGTCGGCTTTAGACGGAACCACATGATTTTAGGCGTTACGAGAACGGCATGGCATCCTTGGTGAATTCCACATATTAAAAATTAAGGTAGATACATACATACATATAGACACTCCTTTATCCTCGAAGGGGTAGGCAGAGGTATAGTATACGCCCACATTTCACCTTATAGTTTTATGTCCCACGTAATAGATGATGAGCCTATTGTCGTGTTGAAATGGACAGGCGCAGATCACCGCGACCCACAGAAGCAAATTTTCAAGCCGCCCATAAGTCCTTCAACTTGGCTTAACGATTGTCATTTTACTGACAACCGGGTTTCATTTCGATTTTTATTTAAGGTAACCATCGTTTATGCTAAAACGTGAATCCAGCAGGTATTAAGGCTTTATTTTAATACCGATTTGGTAAAACCGTTATATTGGTGACCTGGTTTGACATATTCTTGCCACAGATATGGGTAAACAACATAGCTTCTCTGAGGTGTTTAAGGGGAGAGTGGGCGATGCGCAAGGGCATCTACTTTTGGGTTTCTCATAGGAGCGAATACGTAGGTAATCGTATTTATTTTTAATTTAAATATACATGTGATCACTTTGAGACATTTATTTGAGCTTTTCCGTGCTTCGGAAGGCACGTTAAGCCGTTGGTTCCGTTTGCCAGTAAAATGGCAGTCGTTAAGCCAAGTTAAGGGGCTTTATTTCAACAGCAGGCAGTCACTACCTACGCCTGTCCATTTAAACACGGCAATACGGCTTACCACCTATTACGTGGGACAAATTATAAAAAAGGTGAAATGTGGGCATATAAAATGCCTCTGCCTACCCCTTCGGGGATGAAGTCGTGACCATTTATGTATGTATGTATGAGTATTAATATCCGTGGTCTGATATCCATAACACAAGCAGGTTATTCCTAGCTTTCTTTGGGATCAGATAGCTTTGTGTGAAATGTCCGTGAATATTTAATTATTTTATTTCGTTACTGACTTTATTATGATAGATTGAAAGCGTACTTTCCGAAGTACGCAAAATCCTTTCTATAAATCCCACAAATGGTTACCCATCTGAGAAGTGTAAGATGTCATCATTAACAGAACACTAAGCCAATGGAACCACGTTCTCTTTCAGATATAAAGTACCTAACCTACCTATGTATAGATGGTTAACTGACTGCCACAACTTCCTTAGCGTCAGCATATTATCCCGTCGCGTGTACAGCTCTCAACAGGGATAATTTTGCTTCGTTTTTGAAATAGTTATCATTGCTACTCCGCTCCTATTCGTTGCAGCTGGTTATTTTATAACCTACTAGCTGACCCGCGCAACTTCGTTTGCGCCACATAAGAGAGAGTATTACCTGTTCCCGTCGCATTTACTCCCGTCGCGTTGCATTACTCCCGTAGCGTCTCGTCGTTAATATTCAATACTACGTGTGAGAGAGAGAGAGAGAGAGAAAGGTTTCTCGTCGCGTGTATTCCCGTTACATTATTTTTAAGAACAATTTCGTTTATGAAAGAGGTAGTATCCCGTAGATTTTAGAAAAATATTGATTGCCATGAAAATGGTTATTGTGCACCAACCCAAAGATAGCCACATGCTATCGCGCAATTTTTTTAGAACTTTTTAAGAGAAACAATTTTGTAGTACTTTTTTTTACATAACTATAAATATTTACGCAGCACACGCAACGAAGCTCTCAAATGGAATAGCTTTTCCCCCGTTTTTGAAACATTTACTATTACTGCTCCGCTCCTATTCGTTATAGCGTGATGCTATGTAGCCTATGACACTCCACAATAACGTAGCTTTCTATTGGTGAAAGAATTTTTAAAATCAGTTCAGTAGATCCCGAGATTACCCCTTACAATTTAACAAACACACAAACTTTACTTCTTTATAATATTAGTATAGAAGTATAGATAACCTTATTCAATAAATGGACCATCAACCTGTTTTTTTAAATCCTACCTTCTTCTTCTTGAGATGTTAGCGTTCAAACAAACCAACAAACAAACTTTTTAGCTTTGTAATACAGACAAGTAAGATTTTAATAAAACTTTATAAAGTTTATGGTGTTTTGTTTAGTCTATTCCGTGGTGTTTAAGGAAACTTGTTTTTAATACAAGACAAGTTCTCTCAATTTAGCAAACACTTAACTTTAAAGGTATTGTTGTTTTAGAAAAGGCATGAGTTAGGATGTACAGTGAGTCATTTTGAAATGTGTGTTTGAAAATAATGTACTTAACAGGTTTTAAAAATAATGGTGTAGGTGTAATTTAAATTAATGATTATTATGAGGAAACACTGACTACTATGTCTATCTATAGATGAGGCCTATGCCGTTAATTAAAATCTGGTGATTCTATGAACTATTAAAATGTTATATTTCGACCGGGTCCTATTAACGACGTACGTTATTATTATTAAGTATGACATACCATTAAGACGTATTATCTATACATATAAATAAACTGTAGAGGGTCGAGAGTCTGTACATGGAAGATATTTTGAAAATTTTAATTGGAGGGCGTTCTCTAATCGATACTGAAGCCGAAAATGTAATTTAAACTTTTCATGTCTGTCTGTCTGTCTGTCTGTATCCCGAATAAGTATCACGCCGAAACTACTGAACCGTTTTAAATGATACTTGGTACAATCCGAGCTTATAGTCCGAGAAAGGTTCTAGGATACTTTTGATCCCGAAGTTTTGTGCGGTTCCTGCAGGAGAGCGGATAAAAGATAAAATGGTTTTTCAGTTGTTATTTCTCAACGCGTGATGCGATTTCAAATATTTTTTAGTATTGGAAAGGGAGTACTTTAAGGAGTTTTCGACCCAAGTTTCAAGATTGAAGGGTTTGTAGTTCAGAAATTAGAGGCATCTCAACTTTCGTCAAACCTAGAATTCAAGGGTTCCTTTGAATGAGAGGGTAAATCTAAACGGGCGTGTTGGATTAAATTCAGTCCGCGCCGAAGGCGTGGACTTGCCTTATGTGACGTAAACGAAGTTACGAGGGTCAGCTAGTTATTATTAAGTATGACATACCATTAAGACGTATTATCTATACATATAAATAAACTGTAGAGGGTCGACAGTCTGTGCATTGAAGATATTTTGAAAATTTTCATTGTAGGGCGTTCTCTAAGCGGTATTATATTCTCAAATATTTCATGTCTGTCTGTATCCCAAATAAGCATCACGCTGAAACTACTGAATCGGTTTGAATGAAACTTGGTGAAATTTGAGCTTACGATCCGAGGAAGGTTTTGGAATACTTTTGATGCCGATATTTTGTAAATTCTCAATGCGTGGTCCAGTTCCAAAACAAATTTCTGTGTCATAAAGGGAATACTTTAAGTATTGTTTCACACGCACGAGTTTCAATATTGAGGTTTTTGTAGTTCAGGAATCAGAGACATCTCAAGTTTCGCAAAACCTAGAATTCAAGGATTCCCTTGAATGTGAGGGTAAATCTATACTGGCGTTTTGGTTTAATCATAAATGAGCTTATTGATTAAGGCTCTTGTAAAATCATTCAGTCAGCAAAAAGGGCAGTTTCACACGCTGCTTGATGAGTCTGATGAAGAAACACCTCTCCTTTAATATACTTTATGTGACAGATTTTAATGTGAAAAATTTTTTTGGTCTCGAGCAGGATTTGAACCCGCGTCTTCTGGTTTGCCGGGCCAGACGCCTTAACCAACTGGACCACCGAGACACTGCTCTCGACCGTCAAATTATCTCACCTCATTACGTCTTGGGGCGACGTAGGCACCATCTACCGGTAACTTAGTTAAGTGGCACGGCTCGAATGTATAGAATTGCACCTATATAATCATTCGACTTACGATGATACCTGTCCAAACATTAGAGATAATTTGGAAAAGCAATTAGTATGCTGACTCAATCACAGATTTTAATGCGAAAAAATTTTTTGGTCTCGAGCAGGATTTGAACCCACGTCTTCTGGTTTGCCGGACCAGACGCCTTAACCAACTGGACCACCGAGACACTGCTCTCGACCGTCAAATTCTCTTACCTCATTACGTCTTGGGGCGACGTAGGCACCATCTACCGGTTTTAGTTAAGTGGCACGGCTCGAATGTATAGAATTGCACCTATATAATCATTCGACTTACGATGATACCTGCCCAAACATTAGAGATAATTTGGAAAAGCAATTAGTATGCTGACTCAATCACAGATTTTAATGTGAAAAAAATTTTTGATCACGAGCAGGTTTTGAACCCGCGTCTTCTGGTTTGCCGGACCAGACGCCTTAACCAACTGGATCACCGAGACACTGCTCTCGACCGTCAAATTCAATGTTTGGGCAGGTATCATCGTAAGTCGAATGATTATATAGGTGCAATTCTATACATTCGAGCCGTGCCACTTAACTAAGTTACCGGTAGATGGTGCCTACGTCGCCCCAAGACGTAATGAGGTGAGAGAATTTGACGGTCGAGAGCAGTGTCTCGGTGGTCCAGTTGGTTAAGGCGTCTGGTCCGGCAAACCAGAAGACGCGGGTTCAAATCCTGCTCGAGACTAAAAAAAAAAAATTTTTCACATTAAAATCTGTGATTGAGTCAGCATACTAATTGCTTTTCCAAATTATCTCTACCTTATGTGATGTAAACGAAGTTGCCAGGGTCAGCTAGTGCTATTATAAAGAGGAAAGATTTGATTGTTCATTTGCATTAAAGGCTCTGTAACTACAGAACTAATCTGAAAAATTCTTTAACTGTTGGGAAGGTACGTTAACTCCAGTGAATATTGGCTATATTTTATTCCCGTATTCCCACGGTAACGGAAACTACGCGGGTGAAACCGCGTGGCGTCCGCTAGTTAAGTTTATTTTGATGAAATGTGTCTCAAAGTTAATGAAAGCATTTTATAAATTTATAGTATGTTTATCAGTAGTCAAGATCTAAATAGCTTATTAAATCTTTGACTAGATGGCGCTGCGTAAAAAAGCGGCCAAGTGCGAGTTTAACTTGCACACGGAGGGTTCCGTACTAAAAACGGCAATAAATCACGTTTGATGTATCGGAGTTCGTAGGCATTCGTTTTGTTTATAGGGTTTCGCACCCAAAGGGTAAAAATGGAACCCTATTCATGAGACTTCGCTGTTTGTCTGTCTGTTCGTCACAAGGCTATATCACAGAAATCATATTAAAAGTACTTGACCGTAATTCGAAGCTTATATAATGAGATAGGCATATCCGTTACCCGTAGGCTTATCTTACTCATGTTTGATGACGTATTTCCGTCGACTTACCAGTAGGGGGCGCCACCTGTGAACTTATAAAGAACATGGCGTCCACTTTGTCCTCATTGGCGTTTTGATTCCCGTAGCAAAAGGTTATAGCAGGAACACCTGCTAGTGCATTTATTTTTTCTAGTTACTAGTTATATACCTAGTAAAGTTATAAAAAGTGACTTGGGATGAAGTAAGTGAATTTACAGAAATAATTATTTAACGGCTTTGCCGTTCGTTTGAATATACAGTGAATCTAAAACAAGTGACTTGTGATTGAAGTAAGTGAACCTACAGACATATTTAACGGTTTGACCGTTCGTTTAAGTCTCAGGTATGTTTTTACTTCATATTTTTACGATCACATATGAGTGTGATACGTCATAATGTGAAATAACCTATTATTTTAAAATAGCACGTAAACCTTTCGAGGTTGCAGTTTCTTTCATTTAATATCTTTAGTTACAGCTAATATCAAACTGATTTTATAGATTGTATTCATAGGTACTAATACTTTTTTTTTTAGATATTATATGCTTCGTGTATGTACAGCGTAAGTACCGCCGAATATAGAAAATATTTTCAAAATATTTTTATACCTACATAAAGGCACATTAATTACTAGATGTTCCCATACATGTAAAAATATGGCCTATTATGGGTAAAATCGTAATCATCCCAAGTTTCTGAATACGTACGAGCGTGTCAAAGTAATAACTAAATGTTCACCATGAAAGTAGTACTTAAATTTTAGGTACGTAACATAATACTATTTCTTTTAGTTTGGTTTCTTGATAGAAATGAATCCTCTATCCTTAGAAAGTGAGCTAATTCCAAGTGGAGTATTTCAGAAGCGCGCTCTGAGCTCCAGTTACTGTATTAGGTACGTCAAATAGCTACAGTTCCAGATCATTTAGCTCGAACTTCAAATAAGGGCAATCACGACGCCACGTGCATTGTCGTAAGTGGAGTAAAAGAAGCCGACTTCCACTAAACCAGATAAGGATTATGGAAATAGGTGAGTTATTTCTTATTACCTAACACTGGTCCTGACCAAGTGTAAATTTCTTCACAGATCAGAGGTTAACTTACGAGGATGATAGAAACAATCATCCTTGCTTCGTATTTTATATAGGGACAGCATTAAAAGAGATTTCGGTCAGTATAACCTAAGAGGTTAATAGACACGTTTTGGCGACAAATTGCCTTGATAAGATAATATGCTGATACCCACTATTGTAAAATCATAGTCCTAAACAAAAACGGGGAGATCCGACAATTCGAATCCCTGCAACATTTTGAAAAAGCTGACAAGGTTCTTTCTGCCAAAAGGCTTTTGCTGCCAAAACCTTTTGTATTTTTAAACAGAATCTTTTGAAAAACTTAGTTTCTTCGAAAATATTTATGACAAAATTGAAGACCTACTTTAATAATAGGATTTCCATAAATCTTTTATTAATTTATTACAAATGGCTTGCGGCCATAGATCTAATTTCATATATTATTCTCAGAATTGTCAAAGACCCAATTCTTAAAAATGAACCTTGATAAAATATCGCCTTCAAACACATACATTTTCGAGGCTGAAGCCTTTTCAACGGCACGCGGGAAGGCATGCATTTTGGTCTTCGATCTCCAAAAAAGGATGACCCGGAAAAAAGTTCATCCAAATCATTACGCCAGCCTTTGAGAGGATCAGGCGTCAAGATCAGATCTCCATCGAATGGAGTCCAGATTCCATTGTACCAAGAGCCTTTTTAGGCCTGTATTACAGTTACCACTCTCGAGGGGTGTGTACAATATCCATAATAATTGGGCATACGACAGTAAATGTCCCTTCAATTAAGAAATTTCTGAGCTTTATGCTCTCAAAGAGACTGAGAAGTTTAACATCCCCTGCCCATACCAGCAAAGGAAACACTAACCAGTTACCACCCTCGAGGGGTATGTACAATATTGTGTATCTATAATAATTGGGTATACGATAGTAACCAGGCGTACGATAACATACTAAGTAACCATGCAAGGATGTCACTTCAATTACGAAATTTCCGAGCTCGAGGCTCTCAAAGAGACGAGGAGAGGTCTAACATCCTCTGCCCACACCAGCAAAGGAAACACTAAATAATATGACCCTGTCATTCTATGTCGGTCAGTTAACTCTGTACAAAATACGTTGGTAAGGAACGAGAGTACCAAAAAGTTTTAAATTTATAAAAGGGTACCGCATTCCCTTTATCCAGAAACTCCAATCCGTCCTGCACGGTATTCGAGAGGACGCAGGTTCGAATCCTGCTCAAAACTGATAACCTTCCCACATTTAAATTTACACCGAACTCTGTTCAAGTCCCGTCCTGACAAAGTTGTAAATTTTCACTTTATGTTAAAATGCTATGGAAAACTTGACTAAGGTGTAATACTAATTGCTTTAAATACTTAAGAATCCATACAACGAAAAGTTTCCTTTTTAACTGAAATGACCACATTGTGCAATGGTTCAAAAGATGAATGCTCAAGGCACTCTAAAACTAGTTCCTTTGTCACCAAGTTTGATTTCTCCATTTTTCCTAACTTCAAATAGCGATGGGTCATCCGCCCAGAATTCAGTTTTAGGACATTGTACGCCTTTGTGTAGCCAGAATAATTCTATCTTTCAGCATGTTCCGTTTACCAGATTTCCTCCAACCACGAGATTGGATGTGCAAAATACATCTCAGTCAAGCTTATTTTCATGATAAAGCTGATGTAGTTTACATTATTCTTTCTCAGAGCACATTCTTGTCTTCCGCTCGGGTAAGCCGCACCCAAAACATTTTCGTTTCTCACCATCTGGGTGCCTCGATTTCTATAGAATAAGAGTATTCAAATACTCGTCTACCTACACAAAATATCATTTTGCGCATCAAAATCCTGTTACTCTTCACAAACACGTACAAATAGCCTTGAAAACTCTTCAAACCCAGAGATGGTTAGACAATTGGGAGAAAACAATAATAGGTTCCCAAAGAAACCTCTCATATCGTTATGCGATAGACTTAGAACTACCTGAAAGTCCAATACCAAAAGAAAAGATATTAGACATAAAAGGAAGATTTATTTAATTCCAAATCAAAGAAACTTAGTTCTTTTAAAGAAAATTCAAACTTGGTGGGTCTTTTGATTTTTTACCCCTTTCGCAGTGCCTAGAGGTAGCTTTACCTCGGCGTCACATTCGGTCAATCCCCTAACCGACAACCCACTGAAGAAAATAGTAGTGCACGGAGTGGTACAAGTGGAACTCCAATAGTGGGTCCGCAATTACCGGTTCTCGTCAATTTTACAAGCTTTCCATCCGAGATGCTTTCTTACCACGGACGCGTCAGATTTCGCTTGGGAGCCCAGCTAGAAAACATCTCTAACAGGCTCGAGGGCCTAGATTAACAAAGATTGCACTGCATCAAAGAGCATCCCCCCAGAGGGACGAGACCAAATCAATTGCCTTGACGAACTTAACTCGTCAGCTTGCGTGTAATGGTCCGACATCAAATTGACTTCACCATACACTGCATTCCGAGCCGATACCATATGTATCAGCTCCTCCGGGTATTTTTTGTGAGCATCCTGCTTCAAACACCACTAAGGCAAGATTTCCTACAAACAATATTCCTATTATGAAATGGAGAACACTACATGATAGGCCTGTTTGTAATGTGTGGATATTACTTCTACCACCATTTTTAATACCCAAGATGCTGTCACACCTTAATCGGTCAACAGGAGTGTTTATGGCGCCGCGATGGCACAAGGTAATAATAGAGGGCAGATCTCAAAGCGAGAGCTCTGTAAGCTCCATTTGTTCTGCAGAACCTGCAAAAGAACCTAATAAACATTATTTCTTTCCTTCTAATAAACACCTCGACAGGTCTCCCACCACCTCACATAGAGAATCTGTGGAAATGTGGCGGGGGGCGAAGAGGTAAATAACAGATATTAAATCAAAAACTTCTACTATTGAGCTCCTTGAGACCTACCTTTTAAGATGTTTTAACCGACTTGCATTTTATTCATGGTTATTATATAATACGATTCTGTTACATAAATCTGTTGTTGCTGTTCTTGATAATATAGAAACCGTTAGTCAACTTTACATAGTTCGAATGTTTTGGTTAAACATATCTTGGTCGATCTCTTTAAAAAAATGTAAAGAAAGATAAGTCACATATTCATTGATATTGGGATTGATGACTTAGTTCAATATTACTAAGTATTGATACACAGAGAACATTTTTCAGGTTTCTCGTCATAGTGATTTTATGCTTAGGTCGCCGCAACCACGATCTAACTTTGCTCGATTGTATTAACTCACGTCATAGGTACTACTTTTAGGCCCGAATTAAGAGTCCGAAACTGATCATTTTCATTTCAGACAATCTGGTTGGAAAACATTGTAAACAAAGATAACACCTACGACTAATCAATTGAATCCTTTATTCTAGATAGAAATTAGGATATCAGAGTAACCGATATGAGACTACACAGTCTAATAGTTTATTTATGACTGTTAGAGGTTCTCCAACTATTCTAGCCCCGGCACTACCCGGTCAACAGCAGCTTCTAATAATTGGTGGTGGTGGTAAGATCAAATTAATCCTTAACAAGAGGTAATTGACGATGGATTTCAAAAATTTTTATCGTCGAGTAATAATGTCAGCTACTACCACCAATCAAATATAATAATAATTCGCAATTATTTAATCCTGTCAATAGAAGGAATACTTACTACTCCTTAAATAAGATTCCTTATTTAGTCTGTTTAAGATTACATATGAAGTTGTTCAAGATGGTAAAGATTATAAATCTAGATACCATACGTACAACATTCTATAATATTATTTTCCTAAAAATAAATTAGAATCACATTGGCGTTTCCGTCACTCACCAGGCGAAAACAAACATTTCTCATTATATAAGCTTCGAATTACGGTCAAGTACTTTTAATAGCGGCGTTTTCCCTGAAAGAAAACGCATATTAAAATACTTACCTAATTCGAAGCTTACTTTTTAAATCTGCCTGGTGAATAAAAGCCAATGAGGACAAAGTGGACGCCATGTTCTTTATAAGTTCACAGGTGGCGCCCCCTACTGGTAAGTCGACGGAAATACGTCATCAAACATGAGTAAGATAAGCCTACGGGTAACGGATATGCCTATCTCATTATATAAGCTTCGAATTAGGTAAGTATTTTAATATGCGTTTTCTTTCAGGGAAAACGCCGCTATTAGGTATCTAGAGATCTGAAATTTTCACTGATGATGTAGGTATTTATATTGCCACTATAACAGCAAATACTAATCAGAAAAAAAGAGGGCATTCAGAGGGGCTCCCATACAACAGACGTGCTTTTTTGCCATTTTTGCTACTGTGTGAGCGAGTCGGACTCGCACGTGACCGGTTTTTTTACTCTTTCGATGGCGGAACCCTGTAAACGTTCTACATTACAAAAAAGCTCTGTCGAAACTCTAAGTAAAATGTATATGCTAATAGTAATTAATCACTGCATACTCTAGTTACTCTGTCAGTGACGGTTCGACGGTGGGTCGTAATCATAATGTATGCAAGCGCAATCAACTATTACTTAACCTTGAACCCAATTTAAATGTAACTAATGTTCATTTAAAATGGCTGCTCCAATGTAGTGCTAATTTCAATTTTTACTAGTAAGGTCGTTTAGACTATCGGTCTCCATGACCGGGGGCCTGAGGACGGTGAGAGGGTCGCTCACCGTCCTTACAGAAGCAGGCCCATGACGGCAGCGTGACGTGAGCAACTCACGCACGCCCCCCCCTTAGAAGCGGGATCACACCCGAAACCCCCCAAAGACGCGGGATAGCACCCCCTGGGCGAGGCCGCAGTTGCGACCGTGGGTCTGTTGGGAGTCGTGGGACATTCTTACGAGGGCTTACCCAGGGCTCCCAACCATAGGCTGTTGGGCGTTACGTGAGGTTTTTTAGTCGGTAGGAGTCCGGCATAACATCCATGAGGATTTTCCCTCACATTAAACAAAAAAAAAGTCGTTATTTCTTCTTTTGACTTAACAAAAACCTTAAATTTCTTTAATTTTTTTGAAGTTCAATTATTGCCATTTAGCGTGGAGATGCGGCGAGTGTTCTGGGTACATTTGCACCGGATACAACCCGGGGCGGGTTATTTAGCTAACAAATTATTGTTAGATTTTATTAATTCTAATTTATTAAAATTGGTACGCTAACAGATAATTTGACGTATGTTTTATTCTATAGATTTTTTTTTATACTACTTAGGTGGCAGACAAGCTTACGGCCCACCGGAAGGTTGGTAACCGTAGCCTATAGACGTTTGCAACACCAGAGGCGCTACACACGCGCTGCCGATCCGGGCGCAGGTTGTGACGACCCACAGTTGAAATTTTTCAAGCCGCCCATAAGGCCTTCAACTTGGCTTAACGACTGTCATTTTACTGACAACCGGGACCAACGGCTTATCGTGCCTTCCGAAGCACGGAAACGCTCGTAAATAAATGTCACAAAGTGGTCACCCATCCATATCCGGCCATAGTAAATGTTGCTTATTATTTTAATACAAACATAGAAAACACCCAAACTCCGAAACAAAAATTTGTGGATCACACAAATATTAGGACCGACCCGAATCGAACACGGGACCACAGCGCGGCAGGTGGTATCACTACTGAATGCGCCACCGAGGCAGTGTAATGATACCTCTGTAACCATCTCTTTAACAAATAAGTTTAACCTTAATCCAGATGCGTTCTGTAACCAATGTTCACCTCGCAAGGGTTTAGTTGTGTTCACACCCGAAACCCCCCAAAGACGCGGGATAGCACCCGACGGACGAGACCGCAGTGGTGGCCGTAGGTCTGTTGGGAGTCCTGGGACATCCTTCCGAGGGTTTACCCAGGGCTCCCAACCATAGGCTGTTGGGCGTTACGTGAGGTTTTTTAGTCGGTAGGAGTCCGGCATAGCATCCATGATGGATTTTCCCTTACGTTAAAAATAAATTGTCTTTAGTTGTGAAACAATCTTAAGTCTAAATCTACTTAAGTATGTAAATACGATTTCAGAAGATGTCAAATGACAATTGTACCATGATTAATTACCCTATATAACTACATTTCAACAAATTCAGAGTTAAATAACACTGAGAAATGTTCTACTAATTAAATTAACCGTGTAAACTGTAACTCTAGTGTAGGTACATAAAACTAAGTTTAAACCACGGTCCCACTGCTAGCGATTTTGAAATAATCTTTTGTTCTAAAACGCTCTTTCAATATCGCTCTCTCAATATCTTTTGATGCTCAATTTCAGTCAATTAGAAAAGGAAACAACTTTGGATCATTTGTGTATTCTAATTTTTAAAGAGTTTATTTCAAGTTTTAATTATTTATAGCCTTTAGATAAATATGAGTATACTTCTATATTCGAAAATGGACCTGCTCAGACTTAAGATTGTACATTATTTTTGTACACTTTAAAATAGTAAACGTGGTTTATGGATTTATAAGAGGTAACGATTATTGTTATTTACCAAGTTTACAACCGAAACTCCTTTAATATGACGCTCAAACACCGGTAAGCAACAAAAACCGTTTTAAAACCTTTTCTACACGCGAATGCGTGTTTAAAGATATTAAAACTTCATAGCGATAGCCAGTAACGTTAAACTGCTATTATATAATTGGTTATCACTCAATTGCACTAAAAGGTGCACTACAAAACAAACACTAAGTCTTGCAAACATTATGTAAAGTATGCGGAAGACAAGTTCTTAGTTGAATATGATTGCGAACTCTTTCATAGCGTATTGACAACAAATAGGCTTAGCATCCTCATCCGAGCAACTAGTCTTGGTTGTATCTATATGAATAAAACATCTGCTACGATAGGGTATCATGCTATACCTCGTTTTTATCGCTAAAAAATCCTCCCGAATGTTCTCAACTGACTGAAACTCATGGTTCTTACCTATTATTCTAGCGCCGGGTATTTTGACTAACTTATCGAGAGGGTATCTTAGGGTTTCCAACGGGCCTTGGCAACCATACCGTCTCGTTTAAGGTTTCGGGTATTCTCCCGCTTTTTTGAGCCGCGAGGCGTGGTGACACCTTGGGCCTGCTTCATGGATGGCGATAGTCTTGGCCGAAGACAAGTCTGCGATGTCCTAACTTGTGAGCTATCAACCTATCCCGTTCCTTCTCCTTTGCCGCTCCACACTTTCACAATAAGACGATAGAGTTATACGCATGCTGCTCAGCATTATCAAGACTCGTTTTTTAAAGTCTGTCGTAGAATGCAGAAAGTATAATGTGCAAATCTAAGCGTAATTACATTCTTCCTAAATCGCCTCAGTATTGTAATAAGACGCTCCGCTTACAGTTGCACCTCGCTCTACTGCAAAATCTTCAAATACAAATTATATAACAATTTTTAGTGCTATGTCGCAAAATATGTGTGGGTTAATAGGTCATTGGTGTTAGATCATTGTCCGAGTTATGTACTCATGAATTTCAAGAGGTATTCTATTCAAATTAAGACATTTTTGCGAGATGTTGTTAATATAAAAATTATGATAATGGTACACTAGTTACGGTGTTCTAGAAAGATACTAAGCGATAAGTGTAATAACTTATGATGCATTATCTTGAGTAAGATATTCATCTAGATTGACTGCTTCGGTAGAGTTTGCAACTGCCGTTCTGAGGTCTAGGCTTCGAATCCCTGGTCGAAACAAAGTGTTGATCTACAAAAGATTCTTTCTTGTATTTAGTAGTTGACTTTTTTTTACGCGAGGGAAAATCCTCATGGATCTACCGACTAAAAAACCTCACGTATCCTGCCTAACAGCCTACGGTTGGAAGCTTTTTTTACGTGAGGGAAAATCCTCATGGATGCTATGCCGGACTTCTCCCAACTAAAAAACCTCACGTATCCTGCCTAACAGCCTACGGTTGGAAACCCCGGGTAAGCCCTCGGAAGGATACCCCTGGACTTTATTAGTTCTTTAGATCCTATTTTACAAGGTTATAGCTTATTTTGGGATAGATAGTGCAGTGTAGTATTGATTTATTTAATTTATAAAAACTCTAATTCCTAAATGTCCATTGAATATTATCTATCCATTTAATAAAATGATAGAAAAGTCAAAACTGTACATTGGACATATAAAAAAAATACTCGCTGGGTGTTCAGCATAAGAAGCCGAAGCCCAAAATATAGTTAGAAATTTTTTGTCTGTTTGTTATGCTTTGTCCGGAAAGATCTCGAAAAGCACTGAATAGATTTGATTCAAATTTTGCACAAATATTAACTAGGGGTAGGGTCTTCAAATAGGCTATATATAATCACGCTGCATATCCTAGGGGCTAAGCAGAGAGCAAACAAATTGGCATTATGACATAATTTTCACGCGTACAAAGTCGCGGGCAACAGCTAGTAGCCAATATAATATGTATGACTATGCTAAGATAATATATAATTCTGAAACTAATAGCCATAAAGTTAATGGTTATAAAAAGACGAGTTATTATAAGAGCAAGTCGTCATGGTAGTTTATTATTATAGGTTGTTTGGCCTGATTAATATTGTTATGTTAATACTATGTTTTGGTGAAACTGCATAATAAATTTTGAAGCTTGTTACGAAGGTTAATATAGCCACAGCTACAAATTTGTTTACCAAGGTGGCTGCGTTTTAGTTGAGATCGGTCAGGATTTACTATTTTTAACCGACTTCATGAAAGGAGGTTATTCAATTCCACCGTAAATTTTAATGATATGTAACGGAACATAAATTTGACCTGTATGGGAATATCAAATTGGAGTGTCTGTTTGTAATATTAAAATAACCGCTTTCTACTACATGCACATGAATGTATATATGGTACACATAGCTAAATATATATTTTTAAATTTTTTGTCCGTCTGTGTGTCTGTCTGTTTGTTCCGGCTAATCTCTGGAACGGCTGGACCGATTTGGACGGGACTTTCACTGGCAGATAGCTTATATAAAAAGGAGTAACTTAGGCTACTTTTATTTTAGAAAAACTATTTTTTTTATACATTACACGCAGCCGAAGCCGCGGGCACAGCTAGTATAATAATATGACTATGCTAAGATAAAATCTAATTCTTAAACTAATAGCCATTAGGCTTATGATCATAAAAAGACGAGCTATCATCAGAGCAAGTCGTCATGGTAGTTTATTGGTATAGGTTGTTTAGACTGTTTAATATTGTTATGTTAATTACTATGTTTTAGTGAAACTGCATAATAAATTTTGAAGCTTGTTACGAAGGTCGATATAGCGGCTGATTTTTTGGCCAAGGTGCTACGTTTTAGTTGATATCAGCCACGATTGACTATTCTTAACCGACTTCAATAAAGGAGGAGAGGTTACTTAATTCCAACGTATATTTTAACGATATTTTTAACTAGCTTTTCCCCGCAGCTACGACCGCGTAGAAGTCGTTATCGCGTAAAATCATAACCCTCCTTTTGCGGAGTCGGTTAAAAAGTAGCCTATGTCCTTTCCAGGGCCTCGAACTATCCCTATACCAAATTTCATCTCAATCGCTCCAGCCGTTTAGGCGTGAAAGCGTAACAGACAGTCAGAGTTACTTTCGCATTTATAATATTAGGAGGGATATTGGAATGTTAATTTGACCTAAAGCTAAAATTAGCACCCAAAAAGTCTAGAGCTGAGATATTTGACAATTATAATATTTCTTCTAGAAGGATGTGGTCTACGCTCTGACCGCGCACGTGTTTGCATCCTCTTACAATCCCGGGTTCTTCAAGCGGAGCGTGAAGAGGCACATTATAGGGTCGCCAACTTGAGGACCACTGTCTATCTCTATAGACTTGTAGTCTGTGACAGTGATCCATAATTTGAATTACTTATGTTAAAATGTGTGGCTTGTGGCGACGTGGCTCCGAGTGACAACAGGAAAGAGTATAAAATATCGCCACTCACTTTCATCCCGCGGGTGTTGGAAGAGGCGACGAGAACACTTTCGCAAAACGATCCATTACGTAGAGAAGGAAAACTCAAAATGAAACCCGGTTTTCAATAAAATGATTATTGTTTAGCCAAGTTGAAGGTCTTAATATGCGGCTTGGATTCAACTGCGGGTCGTCACGACTTGCGCCTCTCCATTTCAACACGGCAATAGGCCAATTGCCGTGTTGAAACTCAACACCTATTACGTGGGACATAAAATTATAAGGTGGGCGTATACTACGCCTCTGCTTACCCCTTCGGGCATCAAGACGTGACTAAATGTATGTATGTATGTTAAAATATCATCCTAATTTCATCTTCTAAAATCCAAGAATGATTTTGAATAATGCACAACAAGCGCGTTCAAATCTTTGTTCTCAGATAGACGTGATTTGTTTTTAAAAACAAAAATTTGGCTTAAAATGTGGTATTTTTGCTGCAATTTTGGTATTTTTGATGCAATACAGAGCTATTTATTGTTTTTCCTCATACTTAAATTTTATTTATTTTTTATAAATAGAAATATCAACTTTAAGTATACCTAAAGAAAAATAATGAAAAACTTTTGAGAAGCTTTAAATTGTTTATATAGAATATGGAATAAAAAATGTGAATCTTTAATTTGAAAAGGTGTGTTCAAAGTCAGTCAAGATTTTTTTTGAGATCCACATTTTTGTTGCTTTTTTTGCAAACACTAAAGTTAATAAACAAGGTAAATATTTCCTCATATCAATATGTTATTAATAATTATGAGGTAAGATATTAAACTTTGCTGATCTAGAAAAAAAACAAATCCATCAATTGTTTTTCTGATTTCAGTATTTGTTGTTGTAGCAGCAACAGAGATACATACCAGACCTGTTAAGGGTTGTATGTTCGAAAGAGACGCATCTTGGGGTCAACTTTATACTAGAAAATATTCTTCGATTTGATCTGATAAAACTATATTATTGTAATTTATTAGATATTCTTGCTTTTTTAACGTATCAAAACACGATTAGGAATACTTCGTTCGATCGAAATCGCTCTCGAAAAATGAGATATATTGCAAAAATCTTAACAATTAATGTACTTTTTTTATCTAAATAAATGAGTTAAATTCTCATAAAAATTTGTCATAAAATAGATATCTAATAGGTCTTTAGAACAATTTTTTTTTAATTTTACGTATAGATTTTTATTTAAAGCCCCTCAGATTTTATAACAGTAATATAATGTATTAGAATCGAATGAAATCCGGCAAAAGCGTTCGCTGCATGCAATCGTTCGAATTACCTTAGGATTTGTCAAGGTCGAACATTGCAGCCTTAAACCTTCAACCCTCTAGCTATCACCGTTTATGAGATATGGCCTCGTGTCAGACACACGGAAAGCACAGTGTCAGTAATGAGGTCCCGTTTTAGACCCTCTCTATAAAATAGATTGCAGAGGGGCTTATGGCGAGACTTGTGTCTGTAGTCTAAGACTCTGTTGCATTAAACTACGTCACTAGGTCACGTTCAAAGCTTGAAATAAAACAAAAATGACAACGTAAATCGAATTGAACTTTCACTTTCACAATAAAAGTTAGAGGAGCATTCGGGTGAGACCTTCTTACGGCTTCTTGTTTATTCTTTCCGTACGGAACCCCCAAAAAAGTAAACGTGGATTACAAAGGTCCAAACTTTTTAAGCGTGCGTTACCTTTAAAATAAATATTATCCCATAGCATTTCTTTTTAATGAAAAATGAGAAAGATAAATAAATCATAATCAAGGAGGTTCTTAGGCTTCTTAAAATTCAAAATTTAGTTATTTACTTAGGCATATACAGATGCACTTGTAAAGGACACTTATATAAATCAAAGAGTTACCACCAGTTCACAACGCGACCCACATTTCACGCTACAGTACACGGTCTTGTGCCTTTCGCATCCAGTCCCAGCCTGCGACCCTTACCAGGTCTTCGATCCATCTGACGGGTGGACATCCTACCCTACGTTTACCGAGTCGCGGTCTCCACTCTAGAACTCGTTTGCTCCATCGGCCGTCGGTTCTTCTACAGATGTGGCCAGCCCATTGCCACTTCAATGTGCTTATTCTGCTAGCTATGTTGACCACTCTGGTACTCTGCCGAATAACCTCATTTTGGAGTTTATCCCTCAGAGATGCTCCAAGCATGGCTGGTTCCATAGCTTGCTTTGCAACTTTGAGGGCATGGACTAGCCCCATCGTAAGTGTCCACTGGGAGAGGCCTAGGTCTAGCAGTGGACTGCTATAGGCTGAGTTGAATGATTTGATTTGATCAAAAGGGGCTCATATACAGTAAGATATATGAGCCCCTTTTGATCATATAAGATTATAATGAAGCGCTCGTGGCCCCGCGGACTCAGTGTTCTGTAAACGATCACTGCAGTAAGCAACATTTACTATGGCCGGATATGGATGGGTGACCACCACGTGGACCACTTTGTGACATTTATTTACGAGCGTTTCCGTGCTTCGGAAGGCACGATAAGCCGTTGGTCCCGGTTGTCGGTAAAATGACAGTCGTTAAGCCAAGGTGAAGGCCTTATGGGCGGCTTGAAAAATTTCAACTGTGGGTCGTCACAACCTGCGCCCGGTCGGCAGCGCGTGTGTAGCGCCTCTGGTGGTGCAAACGTCTATAGGCTACGTTTACCAACCTTCCGGTGGGCCGTAAGCTTGTCTGCCACCTAAGTAGTATAAAAAAAAAACGTAATTTTTGGCAGTTTTTTGGGCGAATTCGACGCACTGGTTTTTTCTTTGAACTTATTTAGAATCATGAATGATCTTCTAAATTAAGTGTCTAGTGCTGTGATTGAAGTATTTACGTAAATACTAGGTACTGGTAATACTTCGTGACTGTGCTCAATAGACGTTTTTCCGGCAGCCGATTGCCTCATTATCTTATTCACAATATCATCTTTTTGCGGCTATCTTTCAAAATATCCGGTCATTTGGAATGTTGTTGCAATATTTTATTGGTGATGTTCAGATGTAAAAAAGACATTCGAATAAAACATGATTCCGAAATAAATATTGCATAATTGCTATTAATAGAATTCCTATTGTATTTATCAGCATCCAGTATACGAGAAACTAAAGATACTTTATTGCTTATTTATTTTTTTGAGTAACCAACATTCTTTGACACCTTTACATGACATTCAATAGTACCTACATTATAAAACGAATAAAAAATTGAGTATAACAAATTATTATAGGCAACTAAAGCATTAATTTTATTCCCGTTTTCCCATGGGAACAGAAATTACGAGTGTGAAACTGCGCGACCTTCGCTAGTACAATATATTTTGCTGAGACCTCTAGATTAATACATTTTCAACCTTCTTCTATAAGTTCAAAGCCGACTTTAAAGCAAATTTTACATATTAACAAAAATAAACAACACATTCAAAAACAAAGTCATAAATTAGTTATTAATGTTTATTTATTCCGCGACATATTAATATAGTACTGAGTCACATCTCTATTTCATCAATGTACACTAATATTATAAAGAGGATAAATTTGATTGTTTGTTTGCATCGAATACGCTTCGAAACTATTGGACCGATTTCAAAAGTTCTTTCACTGTTGGGAAGCTACACTCTTTGCGGTGAACATAGGCTATATTTTATTCCCATATTCCCACGGGAACGGGAGCTACGCCGGTGAAACCGTGTGACATCCGCTAGTTTATTATAAATAGGCATGAAAAGTTCTCAATACCTACAGTAATGATTACTTTCTTACCACCTGCGGGGTATATTTATTTGTGGACACGCTTTCACTTGTCATTGAGTAGTGTTTAATATAGTATTTCACTGGTTAGATTGAATGGTAGTGAAATACTATTTGATCTCCTCTATCAGGTTTACCGTAAAAGATTTGTATTATTAAAGAGCAGAATGTTTTTATTTCTCTAAAAGCATTTTATGCTACTGCTACAGACAAACATATTAGCAGCCCTCTTGATTAAAAGTGGTCACGGTATATACCCTATTATATAGACAAAATTTAATAGACTTATTTCTGAGATGGAACTCTTATAGATGGTATTCGGTAGAGCTCTGAATTGGAAAGACAATATTTCAGAATAACAATCATTATCACAGTGCTTTCTTTATTATTCTCAACAAAATAATAAAGAAAGCACTGTGAATCACGATGTATGGAAGTCTGTTCGTATGCCATACTGGACTCAATTTCAATTTCAATTTTTATTTATTGTTTGTCACAGGTATAATAAAGTAGTTACAATTATAATAATATTTGCACTCCGTAACATGCCAAGTTGGGCGTACAATAATTGGTAATAGGAATTCTGAAAAAGAACTAAGTTATGCGATTCTATACTTAATTTAAAATAAAGACAAAATAAATAACATGCATAGGTACCTACATCGATTGCATGCAGACATTAAGTATACCTCAAATCAACTATAATCACACATTCCCAATCTGATCTATTCCTAATCTAATGTACTTACCTATGTTTAATTTTGTAACTAGTTTTAACATGGGGTACAAATAAAGTTTTATTCTAATGTATCCGTCTGTCTCTGGGCGCAAGGGTAACTTCTCCCACTAGGTGAGGCCGCTGTAGTGGTAGCTGTAGTCTGTTGGGAGTCCTGGAGTATCCTTCCGAGGGCTTACCCGGGGCTCCCAACCGTAGGCGCTACGTATGAAACGTGTGAGTTTTAGTCGGTAGGAGTATAGTATCCCTGTAGGATTTTCCTAAACAAAGGTAACTTCTCTGATATCACATTACCTAGCAACAAACCCAGCTTACCAACGCGGATCCTGATACATATTAATTGGAAGTACCTTTAAAAGCACTTTTTTTTTCTCTTGACTGTATTTAGTCAAGAAACCTGGTGTACCCTCGAAAGGAAATCCCAGGGATCCTGACCAGCCCCAGTCGCCAGGTATCGGCGACCTCTGGCCTCTGCTATTGTGGAGACCACGAGTTCTTCGTCGAAGAGGCGCGTGCTAGGTCACCACGCGCCACCACCTTGAGCCTGATTCTGCTAGGGCGACAACTAGCTGGTAGTGTCGCCCACAGGCTCACGCTTATGGGGGACGGAGATCGTTCTGGGATCTCCGGCGCCCAGCGCGTCTTCTGCGGCACGGGAGAGAACTGTTTCTCTCCCGTTCCTTCTCCGCCACTTCTTTCGCTTATCACCACTTCGCAAAACGAGCTCTTTCAAAGCCCGTTGAGAATTGAATCATATTTCCAAGACCTACTTCTAGGGCAACTTATTAAGTGTGCTACAAACCGGTTGTGCTATAAAAAGCACTTTGTTATAATAAACAGTTCCTTGTATCGAGAAACGCAAATCCGTCCTACAATATATTTTCATCGTCAAATAATGTACGTTCACTTCACCGTCCTTGATGGTAAGCTACGAGTACGAGTAGTAAGGTATTTTCTCAATCTTGACATCTTTCTTTTTTATAAAATTAGGTGGCAGACAAGCTTACGGTCCACTTGAAGGTTGGTAACCGTAGACTATGGACGTTTGCGACATCAGAGGCATCACACACGCGGGGTCAACCCGGGCGCAGGTTGTGACTATCCACAGTTGATTTTTTTCAAGCCGCTCATAAGGCCTTAATCTTGGCTTAATGACTGTCCTTTTACTGACAACTGGTACCAACTGCTTAACGAAACTACAGAACCGATTTGAAAAATCTTTCACTGTTAAGAAGCTACACAATCCCCGGTGAACATAGGCTATATTTTATTCCCGTATTTCCACTGGACTGGAAGATACACGGATGAAATCTCGTGTCGTCCGCCATTGTTTTATAAAACTACGCTCACTGTTTTACTGAGTTTTCAGAAATGTAGCTACTCTTGAACAGCTCTTATCTAAAAGATCTTTAAGTTAATCGTCAATATATACGTCGAGGTTTAGAACTTGGAAAATTCGTTATGGATACTATGTCGGACTCCTACCGACTGAAAACTAACACTGTCTCTACCTACCTGCCTACGGTTGGGAGCACCGGCTAAACCCTCGGAAGGATATCCCCAGGATTCCCAACAGACCTTGGATACCACTGTGGCTTCACCTAGGGGGTCTGGGTGCTATCCCGCGTCTTTGGGGGGTTGATCTGGTGTTATCCCGCTTTTTGGAGCGTGTGGCGTGCGCAAACCACGTCACACTGTCGTCTTGGGCCTGCTTCTGTAAGGACGGTGAGCAGTCCCCCCCACCATCCACAGGACCCCGATCATGGAGGCTGATAATCATAGAAGAAGACAAGTCCTCGGCGCTCTCGTCGCAGTCTGCGCAACTCGGGAGGGAGGAGATTTACCCCTACCAGTTTGTCCTTGCACTCTCGGCTCATAAATCTGTTTTTTCGATATTATTCTATCCATCCTCTTTAAATATTTCTATTGCAATTGCATCTTTCCTAGAAACAAGGCATTATGTTCCACGACTTAAAAGATTGCTAAGGAAAGAACGAGATAACATTATCACGTTTTCACGCTTGACGATGCGCGAGAGTGATGTCTGTGGTCTATCTGCGCGTGCGCATACGATAGTGTTGTGAATAGAGTGTGGCAAGTTTGAGTAAAAGGTACTGCAATTTTATAAATATTGTTCAGACTACTAAAATTGTAAAGTAAACCTGCTTTATTTCAACAGCAGGCAGTCAGAACCTGCGCCTGTCCATTTAAACACGGCAATACGGCTCACAACGTATTACGTGGGACAAATTATAAAAAGGTGAAGTGTGGGTATATAATATGCCTCTGCCTACCCCTTCGGGGATAAAGGCGTGATGATGAACCTTTTTTTTTTCGTTAGGAAAATCCTACAGGGATGCTATGCCGGACTACTACCGACTAAAAACCACACGTATCCTACCTAACAGTTTCCTACATAACTCTCAACCGTAGAGCCCTGAGTAAGACCTCGGAAGGATACACCAGGATACTTAAGGTTTCTAAAAGAATTCAAAATGTAACAGTAGTCTACGATGTCTATCGTGTAATAATGTTTCTAAGCTACGATGACCACATTTTATTAAATTGACGTCGCCAGCCTGATGGAAACCCGTGGCGCATCTGGCGATTGGGGGCCGTCAAGTTGGCGGCCCTGTGATGTGCCTCTTCACGCTCCGATTGAAGAACCCGGCATTGTAAGATGAGGGAAACACGTCTGCGGGCAGGTCGTTCCACTTTCGATACACAATACTTTTTTATACAACAAAAGTGTTTATTCGTTCAAAAAGATTAGTCAAACTCCATTTAAGCCGATGTTCAATCGCTTATACCACATTCCTAATGCTTACATCCTATGTGCACGCGATTGTAATGATTTACTGTGTGAACAACATCTTGTGCAATAGTATTGCAGCATTTACTCATTACACATCGTTTATATTTTTTTATTATTTTTGTTGTTATTGAGCGCCTCGGCGAAGCGGGTTACTGGTTGAAGGATATTTTGTGGGATCTGAAATGTTTTGCTTGAGAGTTTGGGTATTTTCTATGAATATTATGCATGTATTGAATATGGAAATAATTAGTAAGTCTATCAGCGTTCTATCTCAATTTTATATACCTACAGCTTTCTAATGACATCATCGATCAGCTGTGCGGGCAGTAAGGTAACTTTGTGTGGAATGCCTAGGTTAGGAAAGAGCTCTACCACTGCATACGGTAAAACCTCAACGGCGGTTTAAAATAGGTTGAGTCATTGCGATAAACTTTTTTTCAGATGCAACCGATTCTTAGCACAAGCTTTTTTTTGGTAGCGCTTTTCTCTTTATTTTTACTCATACCGACTCTGCCGTGGAAACCACCGGGTGGCTTGAAGCTCCTATCCCTTGGAGACCCTACTCGATAAATTTTTGTAATCCCAACCGGGACGTAACTCGTATGGAAGGAAGGTTAGCATAGTTAATCTAGAGGGCATTTATTGGCTATTTAAAAAATCTACACTTTTCGACGGTAGGTACCCAAATTCAGCGTCTTTATTACAATTGCATTTTGTACGAAAAGGACCAGCGGAATGTCTCGACAAGGAAACCACAAGGCCCTTGTACAAAACAAGAGCAAACAGTGCGGCTTACATCACACGAGGAAGTTGTAGGTAGCCATTCAGCCGGCTCCTTTCCTAGCCGTGTTGCGTCGATGGTAAATACCGACCATTATGTAGATTGATTTCTTAGTTAATCGTGATAACTTAATATTTACTCTGAAACATAATTATTACATATATATTTACATTATCACTATCTAAACAAAACCTAAATAAGACTAGAAGCAATTCCCGTTTGAATAGCATTACCTATTTGCTGAGGGGGAAAATTACCAGCCCTTGGGTCACCAGTCGACTCTACTTGGCGCATTTTCAAATTCTTGAAAAATTTATGCGCATTGGAACCCCATGGACCTAGGCCAGGGTCTCGTCACCGACTGGAAGAAAATGATACGATTATTTAGTTAATTTTGATGCTTATCCTACGAAATTAACTGTGTTTGACTGTATGCCACGCTTTCACGCATAAACTGTCGAAGTGATTTATAATATGAAATTTGGTATAGAGATAGTTTGAGTCCTTTGGAAGGACATAGGCTACTTACTTTTAAATATTTTATTTTCAAAAGGAGGGTAATGATTTTACGCGATAACGACTTCTACGCGGACAAAGCCGCGTGGAACAGCTAGTTTGTTATGAATATCTTAAATAAATTGCCGTAGCTAAGGTCTCGGGTTTAAATCCTGATTCAGAACATTTTTTGTGATTCGCAATTGTTTGTATCCGAGTTCTTCTTCACCAGAACTGAGCAATTCAAAAGATCGATTCTCTGTCAAATAAGGCCTTGTTGTCACGTCCATGATAAGATAAAAATGAAATAAAACTTCAATAAGTTCCAAAGAAAAATAATCAACTTACTGTGACTGAGTTAAACATAATTAAATATTACACGGAACTCGAAACGGAACTTTAAAAGCTCATAAAATCCTACAAGTTGTTAATTTGTGTGGTTGAATAACTCAGCGGCTCCTACTAAAGCAAATACCTTCTCGTAGAATTGCAATATATAGAATTGCAAATCGTTTGTCGTTTAAATACACTCGAGAGCAATGAATCCGGGTCACTTAAAGAATGTTAAAAATCTCGGAAACTAAAAATGATAGGTTAATGCAATAAATTGTATTTAATAGACAATGTAATACTCCTTAAATGAAAGTAAAAAAAATATGAGTCACCATACATTTTATTAACACAAAATTACATAAAGAAAAAACTGCCGATCTCTCCTTAAAACAAAAATAGGAAACATGAAATTTTTGAACTTTATTACGATTTTCTTGAATTTTAATACTTCGTATTGCCTCCTCGTGCTTCCATTACTGCGTTTACGCGGTTTGGCATGCTGTACACCAAGTTCCTTATACGATTTTGGGGAATATTCTCCCATTCCTGTGTGAGAGCAATTTTGAGCTCACGAAGCGTGATTGGGGGAGGGTTTCGTTGTTTTACGCATCTGCCTAGCTCGTCCCAAGCATGCTCGATCGGGTTGATATCCGGGCTGCGCGCTGGCCACTCCATACGAGTAATGTTCATCTCTTGAAGGTAGTCATTCACAATCCTACCTGTATGAGGTCGGGCATTGTCATGCATAAATATAGCATCCTCACCTAAATTGACCATAAATGGACCAACGTGATCATTGAGGATTTCTTCCACATATCTTACGCTAGTTAAAGAGCCGTTTTCTATGATCACCAGCTCTGTGCGACTTTCAGAAGAAATTCCGGCCCACACAAGTACAGACCCACCACCGTAGGCTACTTTTTCTTCGATGCATGCTTGCTTGAATCTTTCCCCTGGTCTTCGATACACTCTGTGTCTTCCATCGTGCTTGTAGAGCATAAATTTTGATTCGTCGGAGAACATAACTTTTGACCAATCTTCAATACTCCAATTTACGTGGCTCTGGGCATACCTTAGTCTCGAAATACGATGCCCACGCTCCAGTTTAGGGCCGTTTGCAGGTCTAAGGGGTTTTAAGTTAGATTCAGCAAGCCGACGTCTTACTGTCCATGCACTTGGGTTACTTCCTCCGAGGCGTCGAAACTGATTGGTGAGTTCAGTTCCTGTGAGAAAGCGATTTCGAAGCATGGTGTTCACCAAGTATCGGTCTTCTCGTGCTGTGGTACACCTGGTTCTGCCCGTTCCTGGTCTGCGTAGGTTAGAACCAGTTTCTTCGTAACGTCGGAGAACTCTTTGTACTGTTGACAGCGACACACCGACAGTCCTGGCTGTATCGCGCTGACTCCGGCCGGTTTCCAGCATTGTAAGTATTCTGGTGCATTCTTCAGGCGTAAGCGACATAATTTCAGCTTGATTAATGGATATAGAGCACTATCAACATGGTTTATGTACCCACATAAATGACAGATTACAAACAAAAGCAACACCAAATGCTGTAATTTCGTAGTTCCATCTTCGAAAGTGGCCCTTTTTCAAATTTGATTTTTTTATGATATAACTTTACAATAACTAAGAAGTTTTAATACCTTCATTTAAGGAGTATTACATTGTCTATTAAATACAATTTATTGCATTAACCTAGCATTTTTAGTTTCCGAGATTTTTAGGATTCTTTAAGTGACCCGGATTCATTGCTCTCGAGTGTATTTAAGCAAAATCCAAAAAAGCGATCCTATCAAGATCAATTGTTTGTAAAAACTTAAATTAAGGCTGCAATGTTCGACCTTGACATATCCTAAGGCAATTCGAACGATTGCAGCGTACGCTTTTACCGGATTTCATTCGATTCTAATACATTATATTACTGTTATAAAATCTGAGGGGTTTTAAGAAAAAATCTATACGTAAAATATTGTTCTAAAGACCTATATCTATTTAATGAGAATTAAACTCATTTATTTAGATAAAAAAAGTACATTACTTGTTAAGATTTTTGCAATATTTCTCATTTTCGACAGCGATTTCGATCGAATGAAGTATTCCTCATCGTGTTTTGATCCGTTTCAAAAGCAAGAGTATCTAATTAACTACTATAATATAGTTTTATCAGATCAAATAGAAGAATATTTACTAGTATAAAGTTCACCCCAAGATTAGTCCCTTTGGAACATACAACCCTTAAGCTAATATACGCTTGCTATGAAAAAATATTACCGACAGGGTGCCAATTCTCGATTCATACGACAAGAATGCGTGGACGAATATTTACGAGTCAAATCTGTCTCATGTTTTGCCGTACCTAATTATAAATCAAAATGACGTTTCTAGCGTTTACCTATGCCTTCTATAATGATACCGTTCCTTGGGAGTCCTGGGGTCATCCTTCCGAGGACTTACCCGGGGCATCCAACCGTAACGGTTTAGGTAGGAAACGTGTGGTTTTTAGTCGGTAGGAGTCCGGCATAGCACCCATGTAGGATTTTCATCACGTTAAAAAAATGCTATCGTTCCAGTATTGAAATGATATCATGGAAGGCATATAAACTACTGATGCGCTATCTATCTACATCAGTAGCAGCATTACTGAAACCTGATCAAAATGAAAATGTATCTGATGCGCGCACAAAAGTTGTTTCTGAATTGTCAATACTAACAGCATAGAATTATAACGCAGTGACTAACAGCGTAATAGCAATGACTAACAGTGCTTTTATTTGTTTGTTACAGGTAATTTGGAAGTAATTTTCATGTATGAGGACTCAGAAGATGACTGTAAGTAAGTTCTCTTTGTCAATACCTCGACTGTGTTAGTCAGCAGGTAAAACATTTGCAGGTTGAGCCCTTTTTTTGCATGAAGAAATCCGAACTCTTGCCGATTAAGCCCACACGTGCCCTACCACTGCCTACGGTCGGGAGCCCGGATAAGCCCTCCGAAGGATGTCCCAGAATTCCCGATAGAACTTGACTATCACTGCAGCCTCAGGGGGGGCGGGGGGGCTTCTTGGGCGTGTGGCTTACGTGAAACTTTCACTTCATGGTACGGTTTAGGCCTGCTTCTGTAAGGACGGTGAGAAGCACCCCCAGCCTTTCTCAGGCCCACGGTCAACTGTCTGGTTTGAGATCTGAAGATCTTTGCTAATCGCACCTCGAAACTAACACATGACAGATCTTGTTTTCGTTACTAGTGTAGGTAACCCTGAATTCTTTAATGCTGGAAACTCATGACTTTCTTCTACATTACGCGTTTTAGAAAAATGCCTTCATCAGAAGGAAAAGACACGTCATTCACAAACTTAACAAAATATAGAATTTTTCACTCATATGAGCGTATAAGGATAGGCAGAGTGAGTGTAGCACCTCTAGTGTTACAAACGACCTTAGGCTACAGTGACCAACTGCCCTCTTTCCATCAGGTGGTCCGTATGCTTGTCTCTATAATTCAACAACTATTTTATACAATTTTAGCCGAAAGCAGTGTTTATGCAAAATATCAAAAATGATAAACATCATTATAAACTTTAGTAAGTAGAATTTATTAACACTTATTGGTGTATATTAACAACTTATACAAGTGGGTATACAAGTTTCGTTTTTAGGTCTAGGACTAGCTATAAACATCTTTGACTTAAAACGTGTTGGTTTTAGGAAACAAAAACGTTTTAGTATTTATTATCCACTAATAATGTAGGTTAATCCTACTTAGCGAACACAATATTAAACTTCTTATAAACACGTTTTGCAAGAAATATTGTTTTTGTAGAAATATATTGTAGAATATCTGCCAGTTTTACAAGGATTTCCTTCGGAGTGATTTCCCCGCGGATTCAGTGATTTTAGTGCTTCGTAAGGCACGTTGAGCCGTTACTTACAGTTACTGCTCATTCGTTTTAAGTTTGCCGCTCGGCTCCATACTAAAGTCGATTTTTTAATTCGACGAAGTAAATTGACAGCAACTAATGTCACTTCTTCATACAATGTTGCCTATTTTCTATGACAAAGTGACATTAGCTACTGTCGATTTACTTCGTCTAATTAAAAGTTCGGGTATACGCCTCTACGCCAGCGGCAAACTTAGAGCGAACGGGTAGTAAAAGGACAGTCGTTAAGCCAAATTGAAGACCTTATGGGCGGCTTGAGAACTTTCAATAGTGGTCGTCACAATCTGCGTCCGTCCGTTTTCAACACGACAATATGCTCTCCATCTATTACTTGGGACAAAAACTATAAAATGAAATGTGAGCGTATCCCTACTGCTATTGGGGTAAAGGTGAGACTATATATATGTATGTTTGATGTTCATGTATGAACATTTCTTTAAAAAATTATTTAATCAAAATGAATTACCTACTTTTGACTGGTTTATCATCCGTTACATTAATCAACGAGCGTCTCAGAAATTCATTAAATTTATTTATTACCAACACATGTAAGGCTAACCTGTCCATATTTATTTTATAACCTAGAAATATTGGCTTCATTTGGGGCCAACCTTAATATACTCGTAATATGCCCGCAAAGAATCAGTGTATGTATTAAACTCTTGATTTAATTTACGGTAAACACTTAAAAATATTTTTTTTAAATTAATTAAGTGTGTATTTATTTACGTGCAACACTAAACGGCCTAGACGACAGCTTGACGTGAGGGATTCACGCCAGCCCCCTCTAAAACGCGGGATAATAACACCCAAAAAACCCTCCTAAGACGCGAGATAGCACCCGAAACTCACATAGGTGAGGCCGCATTGGTTACCCGGGACTACCAACCATAGGCTGTTGGGCGTAACCTGAGGTTTTTTAGTCGGTAGGAGTACGGCACATCCATGAGGATTTTCCCTCACGTTAAAAAAAATCCGCAGTGGTAGACGTAGGTCTGTTGGGAGTCCTGGGGTATCCTTCCGAGGGCTTACCCGGGGCTCCCAAACCGGGACGATGCCATAAAATGAGAACGTAATATTCTGATCTGAATGCAATGTGTGAATAAACATTCCGCAGTGCAGCCTTGTTGTGGTCGTGATACCTTGACATTAAAATCTGAGTTTAAATCATCAGGAATGTTCTTTTAACTGTTTGTAGTATGTATGTAGAGAAACGAGTGTGTTGGGAGTCCTTGATCCCTGTTTAGTAAAGCTGACAAGCCCATATATTTGTCCAAAAATGACTTGATTGTAGAATTTTCACGCTTAGGCTGTTTTAAAGGTAAAATAGGTAAAAAATCGACATGAAATCTTTAACATATTTGTCATTTAAGAACGCGTTTTACTAAAACTCGACATTCCTATGTCAAAAAACATAGTCAAATGATTTAGAAATATATTATGTCGGATTGACGAGACAACCCGATATATTTGTGAATTTTCTACCATGACAATTTTGTCGTCTGTAAGTTTTATTAAACAGAAATATTGTCGATTGTAACTTTTTGACATAAATATGTCGGACTTGTCGAATTGTCAGCTTTATTAAACAGGCCCCTGGGTTCATTCCAAGTTTCTATTGTTCGACAGAGAAACGAACTTTTAAATCGTTAAAGAAGGGGTGTACTATTTTTTTTTAATAATAAATAAAAATGTTTATTAGAACAAAAATCTTTTATCTGTAAAGTCGGTTTACTGACGATAGTTGAACGTGACAACTCAGCCTTAAATGGAACGTCTCAGAGCGAGGTAACGCCGCATCCGGCATGTTTTTTCGTGCGTGCAGCCGGCTCCATCGAGTTATATACGTTTTCACGTCAAAAAACAGGCGTATAATAAAATATTTGCGTTTTTTTTTGGCGAAGAGAACAGTGTCAAATCACCGCATGCTTTCGGTAATCGATGTTCCACGTTTTGTTACGCATCGGTGTCACTGACGGCCTAATGTATAATGTGACAGGTGTTGTGCGCACGCGCCGATCAACGGTACAAATGCCGATGGACATTACGGTAATAACTATTAAGTTATAGGACTTGGAAAGTAGAAAATTTAATATCAGTCCGTTATTTTTTTTTTTATTGATTAGTATAGTTAAAGAAAATACACGTTTAAAGTGGGTAATAGATTTTCTAGTTAACATCATGGTACACTATAGGTATCATTGCATATCCCAAAGATATAATGTGATCGGTATTCCAAAAATATTGTAGAAACTTATCCGTTTCTGAGTTACAATTTTTATGCAAAAGAACAACCGATTTTCTGGTTGTTCTTTTGGTGAATTCATAATTCATAATTTACTTTATTTTTGCGAAATACAGCTACATACAATGGTAGGTGTTCGAGTAAAATTTGTGTTTCACCATATTTCCGCCAAAAGGCATGCAAAAGGTTAACAGGGGCTTAAGTGAAAAACACGAAAATAGAAGAAAAACTATTTCTGAGCAAGGGACCTATTTTTGAAGTAAATTGCTTTTTGATTTTTGAAGTACCTACTTTTTTGTATGATGTATGGTACCTACCATACATCATACAAAAAAGTGAACATCACTATCGATTTTCTCCATACGTAATCACATATCACTACCATCCAAGAATTTTCTCGAAGGAATCCGCTTATGATCGTATAAATAGTTTTCGAAAACCTCTAATGCGTATTTGATGGCGGAGAGTATCGTATTGGAAAGGAATGCCAATTGGCTACATAATCGGATGTATCAAAGAGAATCTGTCGCGTCGCGTCGCCGTCGTCGTTTCAACGATGGCGATGAAATTGCGGATTTCATGCGCTTGCATTTCACTTATGAAGCCTTCTTTTTTGTTTTACTTAAGGGAAAATCCTCATGAATGCTATGACTTACGACGAAAAACCTCACGTGTCCTGCCTAACAGCCTACGGTTGGGAGCCCCGGGTAAGCCCTCGGAGGAATATCCTAGGACTCCCAACAGACCTACGGCTACCACTGCGACCTCGCCTAAGGTTTTATAGCTTAAAAGGTTTTTTTATGTTTCTTTAAGCTTCAGTAGGTACCTACTGAATACAATGGGAACTTAGCCTCAGACATTTTTTTACCAGTTAACCTTAGGATGATGAAGACTTGGAGGTAACAATAAAATGATTAAAATTAGATCCCTTATTTTTTAATATGAAAAAAGTCCTACATGGATGCTATGCCGGACTCCTAACGACTAAAAACCACAAGTATCCTACCTAACAGACTACGGAGCCGAGAACGGTATATATTGCACATGTTTTTTAATTGTCCTCGCTTCCTGAATACATTCCAGGAATCAAATTTAATTTGAGGCCGCAGTGGTAGCCGTAGGCCTGTTGGGAGTCCTGGGAAATCCTTTCGAGGGCTTACCCGGGGCTCCCAACCGTAGGCTGTTAGGTAAGGAACGCATATATGAAGGAATCTCCTCACGTAAAGCACTCCTCGTTGGCGTCTGTTAGTCGCAAACAAGATATATTTTAACGTATTATTTTTTACAACGAAACCAAAAAAGAGAGCTAAACCATATTAAAAAGAGCGGTGGTTTACCTTGCCCATAGTTCGACAAAAAAACTTCAATTCTAACATACTTTACTGAAATGTCAACAACTTTTACATTATTAGGTACATTAAAGTAATTACGACCTATCCTATAAGGAAGTTACCTTTTGATTTGACATGTGTAGGTAATTAGAATGTCAATGATAATGACATGTGCTATTATCCTAAGAACATATGAGCGGCGCAGGCACCACTTAATCCATGAAAGAAGTTGGGCCAGTCAGTCGAAAATCTTCAATAAATTTGTAAAATTTCGAACAGGTTTTATTATTATTGGAATGTTCGATTGACCAATCCTGGACATGGATATACCCACGCTGCACTATTTACAAAAAAAACTTATCTTTTAATAATAAAAAATATAGGTACTTATTTTTGTAAGACATTAAAAATAAAATATAAATAACATTGAAAATGTAAGTTACTCGGCTCGGGCAAAGTACTACTCGAACTAAGAAAGCCTAAAAAGAAAGAAGTGAAATTTTGAACAATTATGTGTGTATATTTGCCTATTTGGATACCTAGTCATTTTTTATTATATTGGTGTCGAAATCAATCTTTTATAGCTCCAGTTATATCTAAGTCGAAATCGGTAACACTAACAATAGTTTTGAGGTGCCAGTAAGAGCATGTGTTGCAATTTCAAGTATTTTTTCTTCAGTATAAACAAGAAAGCCGTGAGATCGTTCTCAACAGACTTCCCCTCTCTAACACGTAAATTGTAAAAGTGAAAGTTTAAACCGATTGACGTTGTCATTTTTGTTTTATTTCAAACTTTGAACAGATGATTCACGTGACCTAGTGACGTAGTTTAATGCGACAGAGTTACAGCTACAGACAAAGTCTCGGCATAAGCCTCTCTGCACTCTATTTTATGGAGAGGGACTAAAATGAATAACGCGTCTTAAGAAGTTTTCACTTCAAAACCAGAAATGTACAAGAGTAATATCCGAAATACCTGCTAAAAAGTGAAGATACCGCGAAACAAATCGCTGAGCAGTTACCTCGACCAACAACCTTACTTTCATCTGAACTTATTTAGGCAGTACTGACCACTTACAAAGAAATAGCTTGTTAGATTAATAAGTAAGATTAACGTTTACGGACAATTGAATTACGGATTATGCTACACGTATAGTTTTCAATTTTATTTGTAACTAGATAACGTCACGCGGTTTCACCCGCGTAGTTCCCGTTCCCGTGGGAATGCGGGAATAAAATATAGCCTATGTTCACCGCAAAGAGTGTAGCTTTCCAACAGTGAAAGAATTTTTCAATTCGGTCCAGTAGTTCCGGAGCCTATTCCATGCAAAGAAACAAACAATTTATAATATTACTAGAGGACGTCACGCGGTTTCACCCGCGTAGTTCCCGTTCCCGTGGGAATACAATATTTTTTCTTCCTTAAGAACCTTCTCCTGACAATACCTTACACAACAAAAAAAGAATTAGTGAAATTGGTCCACCTGTTCTGAAGTTATGCGCTTGCCAACACATTTTGCGATTCATTTTTATATATAAGATAGTATAGACAAACATTGTGAATAAAAGATTATTAGATAAAAACAAAATAAAAAAATTATTAATAAAAGATTAGAGTTGAAGGGATATTTACCATGTAATATTGAGTATTTCCGATATTTCGGCGCTGTTGCAGTCTACATCATCTTGTGACAGGGTGACAGACGAACTGATAAGCATAAGGATAGGAAAACAAAAGATAACAAAAACGGCTAGAAATATAAATAGTTGTAGAAAAACTGTTTATTTTATTTGCTATTGATTCTCTAATTTGTTTCGACAAGAAAAATATTTTTGATTTTTGTTACCTTGACATAGAGTGCAAAATTTGAAAGTTTGGTCCCGTTCCCGCTTCTCGTTCCGCTAAAAAAGCCGATGTATTATTTCTTAGACTTTTTTTTTATTTTCAGCCACATCCGTTAAGCCGTTAGAGCGTGAAAGAGTAACAAACATACATTCATACTTACAATTTTCACATTCATAATATTTAGAAGGATAATGACATTGTGACACAGTTCACAATCGCTACACGTCACATAACAAGGTGTGACACTACTTTTCATTTCTTTAAAGTTCACGATTCAAAATTATTTTTTCTTATGATTAGTGTTGTACTCATGTGTTTTCAAAGTCACAGATTCTCCGTTCTCATTTTGACATTATCCCTACCTGTAGATGACATTTAAGAAACTTATAAGTTCAACATGTCAATGAAATCATCAGGTGTGTAAACATGCTGTAATATATTTATTATGAATAGCTGTTATTTGCAACTGATTTACGTAATGAATGACGTCATAAACGAGCCAAAAGCGACTGGACGAAAGGTTTTTAAGTTTAAATACTATTGCAAAATGTATGTAACTTCGGAATTCATTTCTTAGTTTAATGAACTATCTATTCTATTCAATATTTGTGTGACCCATAAATGTTTGTCTCAAGAGTCTGGGTGTTTCTATGTATAATATGTATGTATTTAAAAAGCATTTAAGTATTAATATCCGTCGTCTGATACCCATAACACAAGCAGGTTATTCCTAGCTTACTTTGGGATCAGATAGCGTTGTGTGAAATTATGTCCGTGAATATTTATTTATTTATTATTTATTTATTTATTCTAGTTTGCTTATAATAAATTGAATGAAATTCTATATGTTACATATATAAGTACTAATGAAATCAAAAGGTGTCTTAGAAGGTTCTTGTAGGGCCAGCGGCGGGAGTGTAGCAACTCTAGTGTTGCGAACGTTCATACGCAAACGCCACGGTGAAAACAGTAATTCATCATGTGGGGTCGTACGTAGGTACTACTTGTCTGTCACTTTAGTAGGAGTACTATAAAAAAATAATAGTCGATTAGAGTTTGAATCGATTACTCGCAAATATGTAGTTTACACAAAATTCCAAAAATATTCTACGTGAAAAGAAATTTTGTATCTATTGATCTTTACTTCTGTATCTGTGTATGTTTATCATATTTGAGACAGTTCTTGTACACAAGTTATTGAAATAATCGATTCCATCATTCGATTCGAAATATCGCTATTACTGTCAAGTTTTTTAAAAATAAGGTTAAATATTTATTAAAACATTTAAAAGAACAGTTATCTCTTTTGACCAGTAAGAAGGATGTGATATTAAATTTAAGACAGCCAGAGATAATTATGTTGGTTCGGAGAGAGAGAAAACCAACCTGTCGTTAACTCGATTTTCGACCAAACTTGTTCTGCGCTTTTCACTTTTACTACGACCTCGATATTTTAGGGTTACCAGATTTCGTAGAGAATTTTTCGTCTTAGCTATATTTACAGAATCTTTGTGATATTTTATAGTAGGTACTAAAATACAGCATACCAAAAACAAAACTCGAAGTTACATAAAATATTACTTGAGTATAAAGTGTTCTTTACGTGGGACCGAATTGTACACGGTGAAATGTGGGCCGGTATAGGCCTCTGCCTACCCCTTCGGGGACAAAGGCGTGAGTATATGTATGTATGTAAAGTGTTCTTGGTGATATTTTATTTTATACCGCCGCGCCGGTCTTTCCCGACTTTTTCAAATATGCACAATATTCGATAATAAGACCACCATGTAGATACATCTCCACGACCTCTTTAGAACCTCTTCCCATTTTGGAAGTAAGTAAAAAACCGGGTCAGACGTTCGCTTCGTCTACAATGTTTTAATAGCTCTAACTCATATTAAGCAATTTATAAGAGAGGCCTTTTATGTAATTATATTTGACATGACATAATCTTAATTATCAAGGTCGAATCTATCGAAAATGTGACCAACAAGACAGGAAATGATTGAAACAATTTTCGTTCAATATAAATTCTACCATATTTCCGGGTAATAGTATTTGTTGGCAACCTTATTGTAGGTCGTGAAATTGGTAGCGTAAGCGCTAACTTTTTTGGAATTCACACTTTTGAAACATGCTTTCGATTTTATTGAATTGTGAAAGCACGTTTGTTGTTATATTTTTTAAATTACTTACCTACAAGTGATGAAAAGACTGCAAGGTCAGTGATCTTAACAATTATTGTAGTTACATCATTTACACTTAATTATCTGTGTGATCACCATAGTGCAAATGTAATTGCTTTTACATCATGTAATTTACAGTCTTCTTTGTAATGTTCAATGTATTACGGGAAACACTTTATATTAACTATTTCTCAGTGTTACATTTACATTCATAATATTGTAACATTCTTACATACCTACATAATAGTTATATGCATTTATATGGCAGGCATTATGTCAACCGTGTTTAATAATATATACACCCATTTATAGTAAATAAAGAATATTATTATTATTATTTGCTCCTTAAGGCAGAGACACATTTTGTGGGGCCACATTTCACTAGGAACTTCTCGAACCATCCAGAGGGTTTCAAATTTTTGTAACGAATTTGGTGTAATTGGCAACTTGTACCAACACATATAGGAGTACCCCGAGTACCTACCTAATAAAAATACTTGAACCAGTTTTTTATTATTATTTTTCAATAGCTTTTTTGAACAGTACAAATTTCTAAACAACACAAGTCTTACAAGCTTTTAAATCACATAGGTATATCTTGAAATCAATACCTATCAAGCTATACTCAAGGCCTAGGCTTTAAACTACCAAGGTATAACCCGATTCGATTACTGGCAACACTAAATGAATGAGTAGAACAAAATTGAATATTCAAATCTGGAAATCAGGCATTCTGGTTGACCCAGAATGGTTTGTCTATCATTTTATGGCTTGGGTCTAGTATTGACCAACGCTGTTGAGATCTCAGCGCGAATTAATAAACCAGCCTAGCCTTTTCATCTAAGAAATGAATGAAATCGATTTTTATAATCAGTGAACTTATAGATAGATAGATAGATAGATAACTCTTTATTGCACCATTACATACAGTATTCTTTGAAAAGACTTAAAAACTAAAATGATAGTACAACGGGCGGTCTTATCGCTAATAGCGATCTCTTCCAGACAACCTCGGTATAGAAAGAGAAGAACAGGAAAGAAAATGGTAGCTGATGGCGCACATTACATAATAAAATATACAAAACAGATAATAAAATAACACATAATAGGTAGCTATGTAGTACACAGTAAGTGAATATTACGAGATAATAAAAATTATACCCACTTAAAAAACTTAGAGGAACAGGAAGTGGTTCTTAACCATATTTTTAAATATGGCTAGTGACTTCGCTCGTCGTATATCTAATGGCAGCGTATTCCACAGTCGTACTGCCAAAACGGTAAAGGATTTATCCAAGAATACTGTGGAATGTGGCGGCATTTTTAATCTCAAGTTCGCTGATGATCTTAAGCACTTTGAATGAGTATCATGAAGGAATTCAAATCTTCCTTTGAGATAGGCAGGGGTAGAAGGGTTGAACAGTATACTGTATAACAAGAAAAGGATATGGGCATTCCGGCGAAGACGAATAGGTAGCCATTCGAGCTTTTTTCGAAAAACAGAGACATGATCATATTTGCGTAGTCCAAATATAAATCTGATACATAAATTCTGGAGTCGCTCGAGCTTATCTAATTGGCATTCGGTGAGATCTGGATAGCTGACGTCTGCATTGTCTAGGATAGGAAGTAGAAGGGTGTTTGCAAGAGCAATTTTGGTAGCAGTTGGCAACAAACTTCGCAAATGTTTCAAGGATCCTGCTGCTGCAAATAATTTACGGCTGGTCTCCTGCATTTGAGATTCCCAAGACAACTTTGAATCAATAAATATTCCCAAGTTTTTAACCCGGTCGCTGTATAATATGGTAGTTCCATTGAAGATAACGGGTGGGAGTAATGACCAGTCAATCCTTGGAACCATCCAAGGGCTACCGACAATTGTGACTTGAGTCTTCAATGGGTTGACCTTGAGACCATACGATTTGCTCCATGCGCTTATACTAGCCAGGTCAGCATTTATGGCCGCCACAGCGTCAGCAATAGATGCCAATGATGCCTGGCTGTATATCTGCAAATCATCTGCATAAAGGTGATAGGAAGAACGTAGTTGATCAGAGATTGAATTAATAAATATCGCGAAGAGTAAAGGAGATAGAACGCCACCCTGTGGCACTCCAACAGAAGTATTGCACCATGAAGAGAGCGTGTCTTCGATTCGTATACATTGTCGGCGTCCACACAGGTAACTGCGAAACCAATCAGTCACTATTGGAGATATGCCAAGCGATCGCAATATGTCAATCAATACGTCGAAATCAACTGTGTTGAAAGCGTTGGAAAAATCTAGCAGTGCCAGGACAGTAACCTTCCCACACTCCATGCCATATCTGATGTCATCCGTAATATTTACCAAGGCGGAAACGGTACTATGACCAGGTCGAAAACCTGATTGAAAAGGATTCAATAAATTGTTTTTCCTTATAAACATACTCAGTTGTTCATTTACAAGGCGTTCTATAACTTTGGAGAGGAAAGGTAATATAGAAATAGGTCGGTAATCGGAAAAACTAGAAGGATTTTTATTTTTAGGCAGAGGAATAATTTCGGCTGATTTCCAAAAAGAGGGGAAAACACCAGAGGATAGGGAAGAATTAAGGATATGACAGATTACAGGTAGGATCTCGTCAAGGATGGGTAGGATCATATTACGGCTTACACCATCACTTCCAACTGCATTGGACGAGATTGACATAATGCTCCTCCTGACATCACAGGCAGTGATCTGATTAAAGGCGAATGATGAGTATTGGGGGCTTGGCAGGGATGAAAGATGATTCATTGTGCAGGTTTTGGTTGTCTTATCAATATTAGACGAGGCGGTGAAGTGTTGATTTAACAAATCAATATTTAAATCTTTAGGCAGTGCATCGTGCCGCGCTTTCCCTACCCCCATTGTTCGAAGAAATTTCCAGACTTTAGCTGGATCACTATTTTGAATAGAGTTGTGAATGTGCTGGCGTTGTGCGTCCCTACACACCTTATTGCAGTGATTACGTGCACGAGTATAGTTCTCCCGGTTTGTGGCAGTTGGTCTGGTCTTGTATTTAAATTTCGCCGCCGCTTTTCTAGACATAAGCTTACGAATATCATCTGTCAGCCAAGGAGATGGGGCATGTTTGAGCTTGACAGGTCGCATAGGAGCATGTTTATTGTAAAGCTGTAATAAGTTATCAGTGAAGAATCCTATCTGTTCGTCGATCGTACCGTACGCAAAGAGCGGAGTCCAGTCGATATCCGCAGCATCTTTACGGAGAGAGTCCTTGTCAATGCCAACAAAATTACGTTGCATTAAAATCTTGGGTTTGTTCTTCGGGGGCCGAATTTTGTAGGAAAGGAAAATTAGGTCGTGATAGGAGAACACGTCAGCCGGGTATTGTCCGTGTTTAGCTACGTGATCTTTGGAAGAGACTAGAATGAGATCAAGAAGACTGGGAGCACAATCTGGAAAATGATGGGTTGTAGAGAGAGGGAGAATAGAGAGGTTAAAGGATTCCACGATAGCCCGAAGTGAAGAAGAGCGGTTATCATTCTTCACAAGGCACGTGTTAAAGTCACCTAAAATTATGCTATGGCTATATGACGGAATTAAATTTTCAAGTAGTTTTTCAAAAGAAGAGAAGTAGTTTATCTTTAAGGAAGCGGAATAGTATAAGCCAAGCAGAACTTTGGTATGATGGAGTTCGACTTCTAAGAAGATATGCTCACCGGCGTCGCTCGGAGGTGGCTGTGCTGACATGTTGAGTACAGTATACGGTATATAGGAGCGTAAATAAACGGCAACACCACCACCCTTGCGATCACTGCGGTCATTTCTAATTAATTGAAATCCAGGAAGCGAAAACGACATGGAAGAGTGATACGGTCTAAACCAGGATTCTGATACAAGAACAGCATGTATGTTTCTATTATCGAAATTTGCCAGCATATCCGAGAAGTGAGCCGGAATACTTTGGGCATTGATATGCACCACATTAAAGTTCCTAGGAACATCAGAGAACTGAGTCACCAGTGAATCAGATAAGGAGGGTATACTAACAAAACTGCCATTATCACCGCTGCTAACGGAGTGGTAACTTTCAATATCACTACTACAACTACTGACGTTCAGATCAGTCATACGCTGTAATAATTTAACGCTTACTTGTACACAATACTACAAATATTAAATCTAAAAAACAAATAAATTTAAAATATACAACACTACAAAATAAAATGTACCTAACAGTTAATTTACTTAACATTACAACTGCCAGTCGTGTTTTATAATAATTTAACAACATTAATGACAGGCAGGCCAACTTTAATTGCTCAAAAAGTCATGTGATATTGTTTCCTTAATACAAACAAACAAATACAAATAAATTATACAAATTATACAAACCTGTTTAATCTGTTTGTTATAATTTATAAAATTAAATACAAATGAAAAGTTTAATTTCATCAAAACATGTAAGGGCCAAAAGACTGGTTAAGAAATGAATTGTATTGGCAACCCTTTTGACAGTTTTGACAATGACGTTGTCATAACAAAGAAAAGAAACTTTTATTACTGAATCTGAAGGTGACTGAGAATATAAATTTATTAAATTATGGTTGAAACACTATAATTTAGACGAAATTAAGAAAATTTTACGAAAATAAACAAAGCTACTCACTGTATCGTTTATACATAATATATGTCCGTAACACAAAAAGAAAATTGACGATGTTACAATGAGAAGGTTTGATAAACAAACGCTTGAAGCTGAGCAAAGTGTTGGCAATGGCCTGAGTTTTAGCTACAAATCAATACCTCAATACTTCTTCAGGGTGCGCTTCGTCTTTGCAGCTGGCTTAGCAGGCGTCGCGGGCTTGGTGGGCGCAGCGGGCTTGATGTTCTCTATTTGTAGCAACTGCATTTCACCTAGGGAGACAAACCGATGCCTTTTGTTGTTTTGGTCAAGAACGTATATATACCCTTCTCTCGTCCAGCATCGGGCTACACCAAACCGCTCCCTGGCCGCCATGAAGGTCTGATGACGCTGTCTTGTCAGGAACTCTGATAGGGTGATACCAGAGCCCTTAAGATTCACCTTAGCGAACCAAACTTCATCCCGAATAGCAACACTGTTGAATTTGATTACTATTGGCCTTGGCTTACTACCACCTGCAGAGCGTCCCATGCGATGACACCGCTTAATATGTGAAGATGCAAAATCAGTTTTAAGACGCTTGGTTATGACATCACATATCACATCTCCAGTCACTTCATCATTACACTCAGCAACTCCATGTAAAAGTAGCATCTTCCTTCTGCCATGTGTTTCCATGACATCCACCTGGCTGGCAAGAAGCTCGATTTGCTTCTGCAATGTTTTTAGGGCCTCACCAATGAAGATCTTAAAAGATGCGAATTCGGCAGCAAGTGTTGGAGCAGAGTGACTACCATCGGTTTCTGGCAGCTTGCCCTCAAAATAGGTCATTCTTGAGTGGAATGAAGACACCAGCTCGGCCAAGAGATGGCGCTAGTGTGCCTATGTGTCAACATCAGCTCCTGTAATTGTTTATTTAAAAATTCGAAACATGATAATTAACAACTTTTGAAGAAGTCATTGTGCTTATAACTTAATCATAGATAAGTGGAAATGTTATTTCGAATAAATCTACAGTGAATACCAAGTAAACTCAAATCAAAGTACCAAGTGAAAAAGTGAGCGAAAACACCTGAACTGCTATTAAATACGTTTAAGATACTAAATAATTACAGTGATCGTGCCCTGACTGTGTACCATTTATTTTGAAAGCAAAATATCATCAGTTTTGGACATAAACATTATCGTGCCAGCTAAGAAAATTATGTGTTTAGATTTAGTGGGTGATTTGAGAGTTTTATCATCAACCCGTTCATGACTCATTACAATCTTGTTGCCTTACGATTAGTGCACATTGAGAATTTAAATTTGAACAAGTATAAGTAGTGCAACTTTGGCTTGGTGGTTTAACTACCGGAGTACCACGCAGGAGGCGCGAGTTCGAGACTGGTCTCGTGTATCACTTTTTGTAGTAATTTCTGGCCCTGAGTTTGTAACCACATTGAATGCAAATTGAACTAATATTCAGTGTATATTGAGTGCTTCTTAATAATAATAAATTGTCAGCTGTAAAAGAAACGTACTAGCACAAGTCACAAAATGCCGCGCGTACAACGCTCGCCTACGGCGACTTCAACTACACCTAATCAGAGAGTTATGTCTTCCCCAGACGTTTCTAATATGGAAACACAGGCGGAGCTATCACATATTGCATCAAGGAATAAACGTCTTCGCCCTAATTTTTCACCTGAGCATTCGGGCAGCAGTGATCTTGAAATCTTCAAAGTATTCGAAGAAAAAATAACTAATATGCTTACTGCCTGGAAAGAGGATCAGGATGTTTTACTTAAGAAAATTACTTTGGATATAAATGAAGTTAAGCTGAAAAACATAAAAATCCAGCAATCAAACACCGAAATCGAAAAATCTATGGAATTTATAAATCAGGCTTATGAAAGTTTAAAAATTTCTGTGGAAAAATTGGAAAAGGAGCGCCTGGAACAACGATCATATATTTTACAATTAGAAACTAAAATCATTGATCTGCAACAAAGCTGCCGGTCTTCTTCAATTGAAATACGGAATATTCCTTCTATCGAAAATGAAACCTCGAGTGAATTAAATTCCATTATATTGCAAACTTGCTCCTCTCTTAAAGTCCCCATTAATGTTACTGATTTGCGGGATAGTTATCGTAGACCGGGGAATTTAACGTCATCGTCAAGCCGACCAATAGTGGCCGAATTTTCAACCGTTTCACTGAAGAACCGCATATTGGAAGCCAATCGAGCTTTTAATAAAGTGCGATCACATAGAGAAAAACTAAATACTGCACATATTGGGCTAAAGGGAGATCCAAAACCGGTTTACATTGCTGACAACTTGCCAAACAGTTTGCGGCAATTGTTCTATGAGGCACGTAAGTTTGCTACTAACAATGACTACAAGTTCTGTTGGACCCAGAACAATAAGATTTTTCTTCGGAAACGAGAAGGTATGGCTTCTACTATCGTCACATCTATGGCTACTCTTAACAACCTGCCGAAAAATCTATAACTGTAACCTCCATGGCTTTTCAAATCGATGTTTGGATATAGGATTGAACGATTGTACTAGTGAACTTGTTCTCTCAAATGTCTTGTTTAGCATGTATTGTTTTTATTTTTATTTATTTGTTATTGTGCAGATGCTGTGCCACCTACAGCATGAGGCTCTCAAATTCACATATAATCATCGCCTTTGTAATCTGAGCCTACCTTGGTTCCTTTGTAGACTAAGCCTTGTATCTTTCGCCTACAAAACTACAAATACAATATCACACACAACACAAACAGCACAAAATAATGACTCTCATATCGAACACGGACAAAAAAATAGGCTTTATTATTCACACATAATACTATCTAGAGAGAGTTTGAATTTTTTACCAACTATTATCTATAGCTGCACAACATTCCTCTGTAATATTCTTTTTCATCAAACTAGAATATATTATTATGCTAGTTTTATCAGGGGTCAAAATAATTGTAGAATAAATACATCCTCCATTTATTATTTCTACACTCCGACACAAAATCTGCCAGCTACAATTGAATACAATTTTTTATACACACAATTCCACATTCACTTAATATCAGACTTCCATAGGAGCAACAAACACACTCAGGCATACAATGTATCTTCTCCATTATATTCTATAACTAGTTCCACACAATTACGGCTAGGCCCACTCAAACTCCGTCACATACAGTACGTCCTTATGAGTATTCAATCAGTGTTGCCGTCTGTAAAGCCTAGTCTAGCAAACCCCATTTCCCTGACTGAAATGAAACAATGCAGTGTTAATTTTCTTTGCAAATGGCTAACGTAAAAGATATAAATGAAAACTTAGATACAGAAACCATATTTCACTCATATCAATGTTATCCGGAAAACTGTCACCTGTATACAAACCAACATTCTCTCAAAATAATTCACGTAAATATCCGTAGTATAAACAAAAATTTTGACCAATTTACTGCAATGCTGTCTGTGACTGGGGTCATTTTTGATGTTGTTGTTCTCGGCGAGTGCTGGCTGAGTGCAGCCGGAGAAGTACCTAGTTTGAATGGATATATTACACATACCTCTAAATCGTTGCTGAACCAAAACGATGGTATTGTAATTTATTCAAGGAAAGAACTTTTATGCAGGGTAAGAGAGCCTAATTTCCGAGGAGCAACTTGTTTATTGTGTGAAATAAACAATCAAGTTACAATCTTGGCCTTGTATCGGTCTCCGTCCCTGAAGTCCTTGGAAGACCAAACAAATTTTATAGATAGCTTGAACAGCATCTACGAGTCCCTAAGGTCTCATCACTCAATTCTGGTAGGAGACATGAACATCGATATACGACCTATGAGCTCTGAAAAAATAAAGGAGGAATATGTAACCATTAACGCAACGCATGGTTTTTTCCCCACTCACACTTTCCCAACCAGAATTAGTCAAAGATGTGTTGACCACTTTTTTATTAAATCAAATCTTCCCTCGATAACCTTAGTTTTGGAATCTCACACAACTGACCACAAACCCATAGCCTTATTTTTGGACCAAGCAAAGCCAATTGCAAAAAACTATTATACAAAAATAACTGTGAATTCAATAGGAATCAAAAATGAGATTGAAAAGAGCGACTTCTCTCACATATTACAAACAGACGATGCAAACACAGCGGCGAATAATTTTATTACTTCTATATCATCTATACTATCCAAGCACACTAAAACCAACAAAATTTTTAGTAAAAATAGAATTCTTAAGCCATGGATGACCCCAGGACTTCTCCGGTGCATTCGAAATCGAGATAGAATGCACATCAAATGTAGAAAATTTCCTGAAAACTTGATCCTCAAGATAACCTATACTAGGTATCGCAACTACTGTAATCGGCTCCTTCGAGATTTGAAATTAAAATATAACAAAAACCTAATTGATGAGGCAGGTTCTAATATAAAAGCTCTCTGGAAAGCAATTAAACAGGTTACGGGTACGCTGAAGATCCATGACGCCCCCCTAGAGCTCTTGGGGACGGATGCTGATCCTAGGCAGTCTGTAAATGACGTATGTAACTTCTTTTCGTCTATTGGATCCAAATTAGCTGAAAAAATCACACCTTTGGCTTCTGTAAACAACTCCCGACCTAATAATTCGCACGTGAACGCCGTATCTTCAATAGTTATACTGGAGGTGACTGAGGCCGAAGTTGAGGCCATCATCTTACGGCTTCGACAGGATTGCGCCGTTGGATGGGATGGGATATCTGCTCGCATTTTGAGGCTTTGTAGGAAAACACTAATCCCCTCCATAACTCACATTTGCAATCTTGCCATAAGCTCGGGTGTTTTCCCTGATGCTTTAAAAAAAGCACTCATACATCCAGTCTTCAAGAACGGTAGCAGAGACTGTGTCAACAATTACCGACCTATCTCGGTGCTCTCTGCGATGTCGAAAATTCTGGAAAGGGTCCTAAACAACGCACTTACAAATTACCTACAAAAATTTGACATCCTATCAAAAAATCAGTACGGGTTTCGCTCCGGTATTTCTACAGAGGATGCTGTGATTGATCTGACTAGCACAATCATCAACAACTTAGATGCTAGCAACAGATGTCTGTGCATTTTTCTGGACCTTTCCAAAGCTTTTGACACAGTCTCTGCGCCAATCTTGCTGGATAAAATGGAAAGGGTAGGAGTTCGCGGTGTCCCTCTCAGTCTCTTTAAGGACTACCTACAAAATAGAAAGCAACGAGTCAAGATAGGTGATATGGTGAGTGACGAGGTTCCCGTTACTACTGGCGTGCCGCAGGGGAGCATTTTGGGCCCTACACTATTCCAGCTTTACGTTAACGACCTCTGTACCATGTCTCTCCCTCACACTAGTATCTTTACATACGCTGATGATACCGCAATTGTAGTGTGGGGCCCGAACTGGCAGGTAGTAAAAGAAAGAGCAGAAATATCCTTAAGACAGGTTATGATTTGGCTCACAAACAATCTACTTACGATAAATCTAGATAAGACTCTCTTTGTCCCCTTCTCATTATCAAAACTAAATAGACCACCTCACAACTTCTCTATTATAGCCCATACATGCACCCTTGGTTTTGACTGTGACTGCCAGGGAATAACTCGAGCGTCTGATGCAAAATACCTTGGTATACAAATAGACAGTGAGCTCTCGTGGCATTTGCAGGTTGCCGCAGTTAAGGCTAGGACCAGACGGTTGATACATACTTTTAGAGCCCTGCGGGATACCATTTCGCCACAAAAATTGAAAATGGTATATATCGCCCTCTGCCAATCGGTTATACAATACTGTATCCCTGTCTGGGGGGGAGCAGCTAAAACACAATTTCTTGAACTTGAGAGAGCACAGAGAGCTGTTCTCAAGGTATTGAAAAAGAAACCTATTAGATACCCTACTGCTCTTCTGTACGCAGAAAGCCAAGTCCTCACTGTGAGACAGCTCTTTGTGCTCAGATCAATTTCTAGGACCCATCAAAGGGTAACCCCCCCTGCACCTGGCAAAAAGCGCAGCAAAAGATCAGTTTGCCCTTCTGTTCGATGTAGAACTGCATTCGCTAGGCGACAGTTTAGGAGCTTGGGATGCAGGATGTACAACTTACTCAACAAATATAAACGGATAGCAGGCGTAAATAGGCATGAGCTGATAGGTGTGGCAACCGGCTGGCTACTACAGCACGACTATGAGGGTACTGAGGCCCTACTAAAGTTTGCTGAATGATCACCACCGTACGTAGAATTCCATTACACACTGTCACACACATATATTCACACACTCATTCACAGACACAGAGAGAAACTACTTTCACAAGCATACATTACACAACTACCTAACACTACTGTAGGTATAATATTCTAATTTTAATTTTATTATTGTATTATTAATTAATTAATTGATTGATTTTATTTAAATGGTTAAATGGTAATTTCTATTTTATAAAAAATCAATATCTATTACTTTCGGACCTACATTTTGAATTAATCACTGTTAATGAAGTTCATTGTGTCTTGCTAAATACCTGTGTTATACCGAACTTATTGTGCGCTGTTTCCCAAAATACAGGTCTTTGGCCTAGTTTGGGATCCAGTTTTACCAATGTAAATTATTGTAAATCTATTAGTGACAAATAAATATATATATATATATATTGAAGATTTCAGCATAGCAACATCCATGTCTCAAATTTGTTGTGTATTAAAGGAGTGTGAGCAAGGAGATAACACTATACCAGCAGCTGCACCTTACATATAATGTTTCTTTTATATTCACAAAGCAAAATTGAGTGTTATTAATATTTAAATTTTAATTAAAAGCAAGAGTTTCAAAAAAACACTTCAACTACCCACAAAATGTCAAAATTATTTCAATGATATTTAATTTTAATTTATTGATTGAATTACTTCTTTTGAAATTATTGAATTCGATTTTCATATTAAGCAGGAATCGAATTAGCAGGAATCGAATTTTCTATTCGATTTTATGTAACAGGTGTACTACAGGTGTATTTCATTTTTCTGATTGACTCAAAAGATTCGTACGTAAATTATATTTATTATGGTTTTTGGTTCAGTCTGTAGTAATAGAAACTGTAGAACTAACCATGCCGCTCTATATCATGAGTCTGTCATTTGTAATACATATTTTCAAACCATTTTCAAAACATACAGCTAGTCAAAATATAATCGAAATAAAAAAAAACAATTGCCATAAACTTTTCATAATATAATTCAACGGTCGAGACATCCGTTTTATTAGTGTTGGATAAACGAGCATTTTGTTAAGTACCATACGATAGGTACAGTTAGTTCTTGATTGGTGACCGTTTGTGGTATTTCCATTATATCGTTTCCGTGCTTCGAATGGCACATTAAATTCTGCTCCCGACTAACTGCTAGTAACTTTAAGGCAAGTTCAAAGCCTTCCGAAAGTTACAACACGGTTGTTGATTTTTTTTTCGTAGCTTCAGCACTGCAGTATACTGGCAGAATGCCTCTGCTCATTCCTTTGGGAAAAAGCGTAATCATAGAGCATTAGGTGACAAAAATTTAAGGTCTAGAGAAAGTATAAAGCAAAAGTGTGTTAGTAAAACATAAATATATTTCGTCCAAGTGCAAAGTTCGAAACACTGTGCGAGAGAGAAGGAATCCCGTTTCTGTGGGTGTCTCTGTCTACACAAAAAATCCAACAGTTTCACTCTCACAAGATTTGACCCCAATTTTCAATGAATACTCGTAAAAACGAAGGTATTACGTTAGATATCAGAACCTTTTCATATACGAATCTGATGAAATCGATTCTGATAATCAGTGAACTCATTGAAGGTTATTTAGGTTATGTTTTTATTAAATTTAACTTATTATTAGATATTTAGTAAATGTAGTTTTTAGTCTTCAACATCGGTGGCATTGATCTCAAGTTTCGAATTTTAAAAAACAAAGCACTTAATCGATTTCTTGTACTTGACATTCACATCACTATTGTAAAGCGCGCGAAATTGAAGCTAATTTAGACCCTCTAAGTATAACACTACAGTTTAAAATGCCAAATAAGCAAATCATGGTATTCACTTTTTATTCTGGGCCAATGGTAAGCGCATGGCGAGGCAGTGAACTGTTTTTTTACCTCATTTTGAATTTCGAAGGCGTGGTAAAAATGTGATTCGATTTATAAACTGTAACAAACTTTCTTCTTTCCTTGGTAGCTTTCTTTGAATAAATAAATAGATGACAAATAATAAATTACCATTCAGTAGTTTCTTGACGAAAGAGTTTTCACTGCTACATTATTGTTATTTTTTTTCGTGTGGATATCCTCATGGATGCAATGCCAGACTCCTACCAACTAAAACCACACACAGTGCCTGGTTCCCTACTATCTGGCTACAGCCGGCCAGGAGTTACAGGTGATCACTCGAAAGGTTAATGAGGGGGCTGCCTTCACAGACTTTATTCGCAACCGCAGCCTCGCCTCATATCCTACAATCCCAGAGTTAATTAGGCTGTAGGGCGTTACTTGAGGTTTTTTAGTCGGTAGGAGTCCGGCATAGCATCCACGAGTTTCCCTCACGTTAAAAAAAAACCCCAGCGTTATTTAGCTTCTTTTTAGATCATTAACATTACACAATGTGTGCAATATGCTACATTTAATAATCGTATTAAACTAATAGTTACCTACCTATGTATATAAGAATGATGTTCTTTTTACAATCAGTTATACTATAAAAATTTGACACACAACGGTAGATGACCTTTACTCACGAAACAACAAAACTTGCACAATATTATTCTATTACCATACCATCTGCAATCGCAAATCATTTTGCAGCGGTAACTTTTAATTATGCATGCAAAAATTTATTGGTAGAAATGTGTCTTACGATTTTGAACTCTAGCAACATTGGCGCAATTGAAAATGGCATTTATAAAACACCGTTGGTTTTTGGAAATAGGATTGTTTACTTAGCTAATACTTCTATACTAATATTATAAAGAGAAAAGATTTATTAGTGTGTAATCGATTTCATACAATATTGAAAGTATAAAGTTGTTTAGAATTAACATACTTATGGTATGTTTATGTATCGTCATTTTAATATTACTACCTAACTACCCTACAGAGCGGAGCAGTAAAAATAAATGTAGTTCGAAAGATTTCCATTTATTATTGTAAGTACGAAGCGCTCGTGGCCCCGCGAACTCAGTGTTCTGTAAACGATCACTGCAGTAAGCAACTTTCACTATGGCCAGTCCATGGATGGGTGACCATCCATGTGATCACTTTGTGACATTTATATGAGCGTTTCCGTACTTCGGAAGGCACGTTAAGCCGTTGGTCCCGGTTGCCAGTAAAATGGCAGTCGTTAAGCCAAGTTGAAGGCTTTATTTCAACAGCAGGCAGTCACAACCTGCGCCTGTCCATTTAAACACGGCAATACGGCTCACAACGTATTACGTGGGACAAATTATAAAAAGGTGAAATGTGGGTATATAATATGCCTCTGCCTACCCCTTCGCGGATAAAGGCGTGATGATGAACCTATTGTAAGTACGGTTATGTATGAGTTTAATGGGTGCTACGGATTAGTAGTATATCATAAGCGTAGCTGTGAAGCACAGCTAGTGTCTACATTTATACTTAAGTTAATATAATATCATTTCACGTCAAACAAGTTGGAAAACGAGAATTACCAAATTACCCTGGATATCAGAAATTCGCGGAATGTGAAATTGTAAAAATTTGCACTTTCTCCTTAAAGTTTGTTCAGTAACTAAGATCGAGATAAAATAAACCGTAGAAGAGTAACTTGGGAGTTCAAACTTCATTTTTTGTATTTTTTGGGTAAATTGCTGTTAGAAATTGGCAATACAAATATTACTAATTTATCTGTGGTATTAGCAATTTGAAAATGGAATTGTTTGATTCTCTTGAACGTGTGTTTATTTAAACTCATATTCTTCTTAAATGCAGTTACTTACTTTACTTTTTGAATGTAGCTAGGTATGAATTTAGGAAAGTAGTATGGATTACCTGCAAGCCCGGTAGAATTGAGCACGTTACCACTCTATTATCTATACTTATAACAAATCTGTAGAAGTGAAAATTCTGTACATTGAAAATATAAAAAAAATAATAGCAGGGGGTGTTACTAGACCGACACAGAACCCAAAAATGTGAAAAAAAAAAATTGTCTGTCTGTCTGTCTGTCTGTTTGTTCAGGCATCACGCAAAAACTACCGGTTCGATTACGATGAAACTTGGTTTAATTATTCTTTAATATCTTGGGCACCCACTGGGTACTTTTTATTCCAGAAAAGTATACCTACTTATTATAAAATAAAAAACTATTACGAATACGAATGTTTGTGAGTGTGGATGTTTGTTACTCTTTCACGCTGTAACGGCTGAACGGATCTGGCTGAAATTTGGTACCTACAGAGATAGGTTAGAGACAGTGTAGGAACCAAATTTCACGCAGGCGAAGCTGCGGGCATCAGCTAGTTTGACATAAAAGTATAGTAGCACCATGCGTGTGTACTTTACAGATGTGCAGACCTTTTGGAAGCCTTCCGAGGAGGTCCTCGCCCCGATAGGCACCCGGGATTCTCGTCCATAAGCAGGAAGAGACCGTATGGTTGTAGCCGCTAGGGGTCTGGCATAACATTCAAGAGAAAAACGTCGTTCTTGGACGTTTAAAAGAAATCCAAAACTATCGTGTTCCTCTAATGGGTATCTTTATTTTTAACGTGAGGAAAATCCTACATGGGTGCACCTAAGGATACCTCAGAACACTATATAGTATAACTAGCTGATGCCCGCAGCTTCGCCCGCGTAAAATTTGTTTCCGTTCCCGCTTCCCGTATTTTATCCCCTTGGGGGTAGATATTATCAAAATCCTTTCTTAGCAGATGCCTACGTCATAACATCTACCTGCATGTCAAATTTCAGCCAGATCCGTCCAGTGGTTTGGGCTGTGCGTTGATAGATCACTATGTCAGCCAGTCAGTCACCTTTGAGTTATATATATTTAGATGTCTACATTATAGCAAGAAATAACTAGTTTTGATCATGTCACGGCGATCTGGCCTCGTCTCGCCATTCATTTCTCTTGTTTCTATCTTCTGTGATCAATTCTCCCCAATAAAAACCTCCTTGGTACAAAACTCATCATTATCATCACTGCCAATATAACACATATGAGTTCTTTCTTTAATTTCCACCATCAAACAATGCACAATACGTTTGCAGATCACGAAGAGTGCGCCAAGGTCAGGTGCTCACAATCAAATATCTGGGTCAACATATCCCGAACATTATGAACCAAACAATAGCCTGCTGGGAAACCATTACCATATAATGCTATTGGTTATTTAATAGTGATCGTTTTTAGGGTTCCGTACCTGAAGAGTAAAAAAGGTACGATTTTAAGGGGGCCCCGCTGTCCGTCTGTCATTTCATGTTCAATGTTTCAACGTTTTAGAACCAGCATGAATCTCATAAACTAAATACATTGCAAGATTTTTAAAAGTTTCACGGATGATGAATTTGTATTGCCCCTTTATCAACTAATACTAAAAACAGAAAAATTTAATATTTGAGGCGGACTCATTATGCAACAAACGTATTTCTTCTTGCTATTTTTTGGCACGGAACTCTCTGTGAGCGAGTTCAACTCGTACTTGCCGGTTTCGTTGTGTACCAAGGTTTATATTTCGTTTATTGGATATTATTTGTTTTGTGATTGTTTATCTACCAATTTTTTGATAGATCTTGTTGCGTTTTTTAATGATATCCTGTTGTAAATGAGTATGAAAATATATATGTAATTTTTACGCAAGACAAGAGTAAGATCCATTTTCTATATTATCTACTTTGGAGCTTTGGTTGCTTTTTTTTTTAACGTGAGGGAAAATCCTCTTGCATGCTATGCCGGACTCCTACCGACTAAAAAACCTCACGTCTCGCCCAACAGCCTGTGGTTGGGAGCCCCGGGGAAGCCCTCGGAAGGATGTCCCAGAACTCCCAACAGACCCACGGCCGCCACTGCGGCCTCGCCCAGGGGGTGGTTCGGGTGCTATCCCGCGTCTTTGGGGGGTTTCGGGTGTGATCCCGCTTCTAAGGGGGGCGTGCGTGAATTGCTCACGTCACGCTGCCGTCATGGGCCTGCTTCTGTAAGGACGGTGAACCGCCCTCTCACCGTCCTCAGGCCCCCGGTCATGGTGGCCGATAGTCCTCGGCGAGAGCTTTGGTTGCTAGCTAGAGGTAGTTGAGGCTTAGCTTTTTTCGGTAATATTGAGTTGGAAGTGATAGCCAATATTGACCACCCGGCACTCTACTGTCGCTTTTCATCGGCGTGCCTAAAAAGGCACACGTACCTTGTATGTGTCATAATATGAAACATACAATTCAAATAATTTGAAATATAAAAAATATAAATCAATTTATGTTTCAACATGGAGCATACAATGATGCCTTCGATTAATAAAGGGCCCCTTTCATATTTAAAGTGTTAATAGTTTTGAGGACTGTGTGTGAGTGATATCCAACCTCTAGATTTTTTTTATGCCACTAAGGTGGCAGACAGATTCTGGCAAGATAAATATTTAAAACAATATTAAAGTAAAATGCGCAACGAGCTAAATCAAAACCAAATCGTAAATTTCATAGGTAAGTAGGTATATTATTTCAAACCCAATTACAGTTTTAATTTAAATCGTCTTTTTAATTTTTCATCGAATACGGAAGTTTTCGTTTCATGAAGTCCAATTCACATTAAACCATTAAAAGTTTATTTTCAAAAGTCAAGTACTTAAGTTTTGCTTCGCTGTTTACATTGCTCTGTTTAATAATAAGATGAAAAGTGTTACCAATTAAAAATTACACCCGTGACTGATCGCACACGAGCCTATATAACTCCATTGGCGCGTGCCGTTACAAAATACGAAACCCAATGGTCCATTGAGCGTTCGGAAGCGTGGCTTCCGCCATCTTGGAAAATTCAACGTGTTATACAATACTATGATATAAGTTCGTGTTACTTTGATATCTGTAACTGTTGTTTGGGTATTTGTAACGATTGTTAACAAGGTTTTAAAATTGTAAAAATAAAAACCGGTCAAATGCGAGACGGACTCACGCAAGGAGGGTTCCGTAACTAAAAACGACAAAAAAAATACGTTTGTTGTATTGGAGCCCCCCTTAATCCCCCTTTTCTTTTTGTTTTGTTGTTATAGCGGCAACAGAATTACACCATCTGTGAAAATTTCAGCTTTCTAGCTATCACGGTTCCTGAGATACAGCCTCGTGATGGACAGACATACGGACAGACAGACAGATGGACAGCAAAGTCTCATGAATTGGGTCCCGTTTTTACCCTTTGGGTACGGAACCCTAAAAAATACGCAGTCATTTGGACTGCCGTTAGAAGTGAAAACAGCATGCCGATCATGCGAAGTGATAACCACGCCTGGAACTGATACTCATCTAAACACACAAAACGTAGTTTATTTCTCATCAAAATACATTACATTACAGTGTTTAAAAATCGTCAGTTAAACAAATCGGCAATAGCAGAACACCTCGATTCGGGCATTAATCACTGGATCGAACTTCACCAACCTAAAGTCCTCTCCACTGATCGCCACTATTATCCACGTATGGTGCGTGAAGCCATTGAAATCAGAAAACACAAAAATTTCAATAGGGATGATGGATATAAGCTCTCCGGGATGTGGAATTCAGTGATTAATAAACTTTAACGTAAAACTGTGCCAATTAAAACTGACGTAGTGAGTGTAGTGTGTTGCCGGCCTTATCCTTCGTTGTACGGAGGGTAGTTCGACAAGAAATAACTTCGTGGTTTTTGTCGATCCTCGCCTCAGTTCAACCGCGACCACGGGCGCTGCAACGTGCTCAAAACGTCGGTAAATGTAAGTAACTAAGTATTTCGCGTGAAGTCCCGAATTCTATAAGTATGAGTGTTTAAAAAGTTCAGATTAAGGGCGCGCTCGTCGCCCCGCGGACTAAGTGTTATGAAAGAAAGAAAGAAATAATATTTATTCGGTACATAGCCTTTACATTAAGTAGACGATTATGCCTTTGTTATGTAGACGATCACTAATAGTACCTAAGCAATATTTACCACCAGTGACCACCACATGACCACTTCATTTATTTGCGAGCTTTTCCGTACTTCGGAAGGCACGTTAAAGCTGTTGGTCTCGGTTTCCAGTAAAATGGCAGTCGTTAAGCCAAGTTGAAGGCCTTTATGAGCGGCTTGAAAAATTTCAACTGCGGACAGTCACAACCTACGTCTGTCCATATCAACACGGCAATACGGCTCACCACCTAGTACGCGAGACAAAATAAAAAAAGGCGAAATGAGGGCATATAATATGCCTCTGCCTACCCCTTCGGGAATAAAAGGCGTGATCATATGTTATGAATATGGGCTAAAAATTGGTGATGATGAAAGTTCTAATGATGGTAGAGGATATTTGCATAAAAAAATACTCTATCTGAAGTAGATCGAGGCCTGAATCTCATAGTCCCTTAGGGTAGCGTTCAGTTTGAATAATGAAACCAGGAATTGGCGCTAACTTGAGAGAAATGGATTTAACTTCATTGAAATCTGAAGTCGTCATAGGCTGTTCAAGTTATGCGCGGAAACTATAGGTATTATAATAAAATGACGAGTTTATAATTATTATCAGTTTTGTGTAGTTTTTCCAATAATTAAAGTGGGCTATAATAGCCCACTTTTTTACCAATTTTGAGTAATAAAGTCAAACAAGGAAATGTTTAAGTTTTCAAGTTTTTGACAGAAGCGGTTAGTTTTTTGATAAAAACATGTCGATTATTCAATCAGGAGTATAACTTGCAATCTGTAATTCTAGAAATAGACTCGATGAAAATCGGGTATTGTCGACAAAATTAACACAGACTGCATAAAATTAAATAAGTAATTATATATTTATAGAACCTGTATTAATGTCTATCTATGGTTTGGGGTTCTTCAGAAAGGGTCTTAGAAAAATCTGTAGGGTTGGCAGTGCGAGTGTAGCACCCATGGTGTTGCAAACGTTCATATCCTCCTATCAGGTGAGCTATAAGCTTGTCTGCCACCTCAAATTAAATACCTAATGCGTGTAAAAAGCAAATTTTAAATATTTCAGACCTATTTAACAACTAGCGGACGTCACGCGGTACCTGCGTAATTCCCGTTCCCGTGGGAATACGAGAATAAAATATATCCTATGTCTATGTTCACCGCAAAGAGTGTAGCTTCCCAACAGTGAAAGAATTCTTCAAATCAGTCCAGTAGTTTCGGAGCCTATTCGATGAAAACAAACAAACAAACAATCAAATATTTCCTCTTTATAATATAAGTACTTATAGATAATAAAAATAACAGACTATAAATTGAGAACCTCCGCCTTTTTTATAAATTGGTTAAAAAGATGATTATGATGACTCATCAGGTACCTAACTCAGTCACAGGTAAATTATCTAGTATTGATGACTTCACAATAATATACTGTCTAAAAACTAGTTAAATGACGATTTCCGTGTTACAACAACTGCTCATCTTTATGGATACGTTGACTTAATGACCTGTATTTTTAGTCACGATGTTATTTTGATATAATATTTTTAATTAAATATTTATGGAATTTGCTCATCTTTAGTGAACTATGTATAATCATTACAGATGAGCAATTTAAGATTTTTTTTGAGTTCAAAGCCTAGTTTGACGACAACAGGTCGCGAGAACGGAAATTAAATTCAAAATATCTACTCAGGTTTATTTACATCTGTCATACATTATTTACGTTATTTACGGAAATACAGTAGGTACTTTAGACTTGTAAAGTAATTGAAGACAAATAAAATATCCGCGTCCTCAGATGGTAGTTATAAAGCACACTAATAAGTGTTGTATTCAGAATACAGTAGACCCGTCGACCCGCGGTAATCAGGCCCCTGGCTAATCCGACACCTCAGAATTAAGTATTTCATAAAGTGAAATTAATTAAATATTTTGGTGTTGTTTATTTAACAAAATTCAACATCTGTATGATTTGTTGGTACTTCAAAGATAATAACACATGTAATCTCATTTTTGGATCTGTAATTTGTCGGATTACAAGGTACTCGTATGTAAAAAAATCCGAACTAAAGGGGGTCTTGGACAGCACTCTATAATCCGACAAGTTGGATATTCCGACACTGTCCTGCAAGCGATTGTCCGATTACCGCGGGTCTACTATATGTCATAAAAAACTAGATTTGAATTTTAACTTAATACCTTTAAGTAGGTATACCTAGTTGCATGTGCTGTGTCCCCCAGCGGTTTTTGGAATTCTCGCAGTGTAAGACCGCAAGACTTTGATGACCAAACACATCTGTTAATGTATAAGCGTATAGTTAACCTCTACGTACCCCTACATGTATAACGGCGTGAAAATATGTTTGTACCAAATCCAATACATATTTTACATAAAAATTGAAGTTATTCTAGTTTTCATATAAAATTCTAGAAACTAATTAAGGTGACTAGTTCACTTGTGTATTTAACCAGCTCGTCTAGCTTAGATAGTAGATAATTAACATACATAATAATACTGGTTAATTTAAATAACATTTTTCATTGTGATCTCAAATTTGCAGTAACCCCTATCACCTGTGTAAATATTTATGTTAGCAAATGTTCTAGGCAGTGTGGGCGTACGTGCTTATGCCTACCCCGTTCGGGCACATTCGAAACCAAGTTTCGGAACCACTTTCTAAAAAAGTGCGAGTCGGACTCGTGCGTGCAGGGTTCTGTACCAAAAACGACAAAAGGTCACGTTTGTTGTATGGGAGCCCCCTAATTAGGAAGTGGAGAAGTTTGGAAGTGGTCAAGTTAGGAAATGGACAAAGTCGACTGGAAGGCTTTAATTCCTTCCCCTTTTCCTAATTATATTATTTGTTAGCGGCAACAGAAATACATCATCTGTGAAAATTTCAGCTCTCTAGTTATAACGGTCCCTGAGATACAGCCTCATGATGGACAGACAAACCTTTGGGTACGGAACCCTAAACAGAAAAATTCCCTTCGTAAAAATTAAATACTTGTCTGATCATGGTTTGGAAATAACTAGGAAGGCGCTAAGATGAAGAAAAAATAATGGCACAAGTACATTATACCTTTATTATTGTTTGTCACTGAACACCGCCCGGCAGCGAGGGAGCTCAGGTGACCTGTGACACAGGTTTTTCCCAAAACCTACTTCAGGCACCTGTGTCTCAGAAATCCGGTCCTGTTCAATTTTCAAATTACTAGTTAAGTTTTCTGCTCTGTGAAGAGAGAAATAAATGAATTTTATTATTATTTATTTAATATTTTTAGAAAATATTAATAAACTTTCAGTCGCTAACAGATAAAAACTATTGTCGGACACTAAAATAAAACTTTTATAGATATTCATTAAATCCAACAACATTTATAAATATACCACTACAATATCAAAATATGACCCAATTTGTATCTCAAAAGTTACAAAAGCGCTACCAGTTTATGTCAATACCGGTATTAAAACCGGATTTAATAATAGATAGACTTTCGCGTCACTATCGTTATATTTCAAATTGAGAAATTACCCTGTGTGCACATTATTTTAGTTGATAAGTATCTTGATTGATAAGTGCCTTGATTGATAAGTGCCTTGATTGATAAGATGAAAGTTTCAAAATGTATGATAGATTTGAGTGCAGTGTGATTCTATTATTCAAAATGCAAAATCATTGGCTCCAAAACGACGCGGCGACGTTGCAAGGAATAAAATAAAAAAATAGGAAGTATAAAATCCCGAATGCAATACTGAAAATAAAAAAAAAGTAAAAATATTCTCAAAAAATTAAAAGGAGATGAAAGTAGGATCTAATATGTAAAACACTGGTAGGAGTTTTATTTTTAAGTAAATTGAATAAAATTTTGTTTTTTAAATTAATTATTTACATTTTTAAAATTCTTTGTTTTGATGCTCCAATAGATAAGCTTGTAAATGTTTTTATTATTTTGTTAAATCATTTCCCATATTCAATTATGTAAACATATAAACTAAATAAACACACTTAATTATTTATATATAATGGGGAGGATGTAGTGTGCCTTCACGAAGAGCGTTACCTGTGCTCGGGCTCTCCCCGTAAGTAGCGGCGAAAGCGAAAACGCGAAACCAATCACTACCGAGAAATGAGTCCCGACAGGGCTAGGGCGTCCCCCCGAGGCGACGCGTACCGGTGTGCCCCCGTCGGTATGACTGCATGCGCACGCGGCGAAGGGGGCCGCCACCCTTCACGCAGCGCCAACTCTGGCGGGATGCGAGGAGCCGAGTGCCGGATAGGCACGTGGAATGTGCGTGCTGGTATGGAAAGTAAGATGAATGAATTGATAGATGTAATGAAAGAGCGATGCTTGGATGTATTGTGTGTCACAGAGACGAAGCGGAAGGGGAGCGGCATCGACGATCTTCCTGGCGGCATAATTGCTTTGTGGTCCGGAGTGGACCAAGAGGATCATGCCAGTAAGGAAGTGGGTGTCTTGCTCTCCTCCCGTTTGGCTTCTGGAGTGAAAGATTATGGATTGGCAGGCCCAAGACTCCTGTGGGTACGTATAAAACTGGGGATCACGAGAGTTTTTTTGGTCGCAGCCTATGCTCCCGTCAGCTCGGCTAATCCCCAAGTGCTCGCGGAGTTCTGGGATTCCGTTAGGGACGTCCTCGATTTGGCTGAGGGGAATGAAAAGTTGATCATGTGTGGTGATTTGAATGGATGGGTGGGGACTAAGCGAGATGGCTTCGAGGCTGTCCTTGGTCCGCATGGAGATAAGAGAGCGAATGATGCTGGTAAGTCAATCTTAGACGTATGCTTGGAACGAGACCTCCTTGTGGCGAACAGTTTATTCCGTCACAAAGATATCCACACGTATACTTGGAGACGGAAGGAAGAAAAAAGTGTAATTGATTTGATTTTGATAGACAGTCGTCTCCGAGAGGCTATAAGGGATACAAGAGCCTACAGAGGCCCCACTCTTGAAACTGACCACTACCTGGTGGTAAGCCGGTTTGTTGGTCTTTTCAAGAAGTGGAGGCACTGGCGAGTGCGTGTCCCCTTCGGAGACTATGAAAGGATAAAGAGTGAAAAACTGGAAGATGAAAGCGTAAGGAGTATGTATGTAGGCTTAGTCAGTGAAAGGCTTGCAAACGCGAGCCTTTCCGACTTAGATGTGGATGAATGCTGGAATATTATGAAAGAAAGTATAGTGGATAGTGCAAAAGAAGCATGTGGGAGTGCAAAGAGACATGAACATTCGAAAGGTGATGCCTGGTGGGATGCAGAGGTACAATCCTGCGTAGCAAGAAAGAAGAAAGCGTGGTTGGATTATGTCTCATCTTTGCAACTGAATGACAGTATGAAAGACACGAAGAAAGAAATTTACCGCCTCTGCAAGAATGAAGCCAAAGCTTTAATGAAAGAGAAGCGTGAAAGAATAAATTTGATTGCGGAAGAGAAGCTGACGAGGAACTTCGAGACAAATACCAAACTCTTTTGGACGGAGGTCAAGAAGTCTCGGAGCTGTTCGTCAGTTTCCAGAATGGATAAGATAAAGAGTAAAGCTGGGGACATTCTTGCGGACCCATTAGAGGTGTTAGAGCGGTGGAATGAGTACTTTGGAGAAATGTATGAATATCTCCCGGATGCGGGCACTGCGAGGGAGTCGATGACTGATCTTGCGGTTCAAGAATCAAGCGGAGATATTACTTTGGAAGAGATTGAATGGTCGATACGAAGCTTGAAAAATGGAAAGTCTGCGGGAATTGATAGGATATCTGCTGAAATGATCAAATTAGGTGGTCCTTGCGTCCGAGACGCCTTCTGGTCATTGAGCAATCTATGCTGGAAGACTGGAAGGGTCCCAATGGACTGGAGGCGTGCTATCATCGTGCCCTTGTATAAAGGCAAGGGCTCACGTATGGAGTGCGCCAACTATAGGGCCATCAGTTTGATCAGTATAGCAGCTAAAGTGTATGGCAAAATTATTGAAGGGAGAATGAGGGTGGAATCTGACGGATTACTGTGGGAGGCGCAGGGTGGTTTCCGAAATGGAAGGGGATGTATGGACCAAGTTTTCTCTCTCCGCAACATCGTAGAGAAGCAGCTGGCTGTAGGCCGGAAGGTTTTCTGCGGTTTTGTGGACATGGAGAAAGCATTTGACAGAGTTGTACGGAAGGATCTCTGGGATATATTGCCAGGATACGGGATTGATGGTGCGCTGCTTCGTGCTGTGCAGTCTACATATGTGGGATGTACGGCATGTGTGCGGGTGGGCGGCAGCCTGTCTCCCTGGTTTGACGTCAACATTGGCGTCAGACAGGGCTGCGTGCTGTCGGCTCTGCTGTTTGTCCTGTACCTGGACGATTGTCTTAAGAGAGTAAGATCGATGAATGTTGGATTGCGAATGGGTGACTTACTTGTGAACTGTTTGCTGTATGCAGATGATGCCGTGCTTATAGCCGAATCGCCATCAGAACTACAGTCACTAATCACAACGATGAAAGATGATTGTCTAATGAGAGGCTTACATTTGAACGCGACTAAAACGAAAGTGATGGTATTCGAAAGAGAAGAGGACAGAACGAATGCCAGGATAACTGTAAATGATGTAGTGCTGGAACAGGTGGATGAGTTTGTATATCTTGGATGTGCATTTAGCAGGGATGGACGGTACACCGCTGATGTAGAAAAGAGGGTAACTGCGGGCAATAGTGTGAATGGAGCGTTAGGCAAGCTTTTAGGTACCAAGGGCTTAAGTCAAAAGGCCCAGCTCGCAGTACACAATGCGGTGCTGATACCTACGCTAACGTATGGAAGCGAGAGTTGGGTATGGCAGGAAACGCATGAAAGTAGAATAAACGCGGTCGAGATGCGCGCGCTACGCAAAATCTGCGGAGTAACGCTCGCAGATCGCGTTCGGAATGAAGATGTAAGAAAGAGAGTTGGTCTGAAAGAGAGTGTCGGTGTTAAAGTAAGGAAGGGCATGCTACGATGGTTCGGGCATGTGGAACGAATGGGAGATGAAAGAATGACAAAACAGATATACAACGCGAAAGTGGATGGACGTAGAGGTCGGGGAAGGCCACGACACACCTACCACGACCAAATTAATCGTGTGTTAGTTGAAGGTGGTGTCAAGAGCCGTAGGAACCGACGTGCATGCATGAAAAGAAAAATGAAAGTTGAAGAAGCAAGTGAGGTGTGTATGGACCGTGCCGTGTGGCGCTCGGTTCTTTCTGCCTACCCCGCAAGGGATTTGGCGTGAAGATAGTTAGTTAGTTAGTTAGTAATTATTTATATTCAATACTAGCGGACGTCACGCGGTTTCACCCGCGTAGTTCCCGTTCCCGTGGGAATACGGTAACAAAATATAGCCTATGTTCACCGCAAAGAGTGTAGCTTCCCAACAGTGAAAGAATTTTTCAAATCGGTCCAGTAGTTCCGGAGCCTATTCGTTACAAACAAACAAACAAAAAAACAAAAAAATACAAAAAAACAAATCTTTGCTCTTTTTAAGAGTATTTCTTTTTTTTTTTTAATTTTCACGGACATTTCACACAACGCTATCTGATCCCAAAGTAAGCTAGGAATAACCTGCTTGTGTTATGGGTATCAGACCACAGATATTAATACTTATATACTTTTTAAATACATACATATTATACATAAAAACACCCAGATTCTTGAGACAAACATTTATGGGTCACACAAATATTTGTCTACGGTGGGAATCGAACCCACGACCTCCAGCGCCGCATGCGGTATCACTACCGACAAGGCAGTCATGTGTAGATGTAGGTAACTAAATAGAATATATACAAACAATAAAATACCGCAAAATTATGATTTGTGGATAGCGTTTCCGTGCTTCACGCTGAGAGGCGGTCGTTATTCTACGTATACTGTTCCTTTTAATTTTTTTTGGTATAATTTCTATTTTTACAGTTTTAATTTTCAATTGACTGTACTTACTTCATGTTACTGTAGAAAAAAAATCTTTCTTTCTTTATTTTCTGTTTTCGGAAAGCACGTTACTTGACTCTCATGACAGTTGAAGGTCTTATGGGCGGCTTGAAAACTTATAACAGTGGATCGAGAATCTGCTCCTGGGTGGCGTGAAGCGCCACGGTATTTTAATATGCCACGGTATTTTTTAACGTGAGGAAAATCCTTCAGGGATTCTATGCCGGACTCCTACCGTCAAAAAATCACACGTATCTCCTACCTAACAGTCTACGGTTGGGAGCCCCGGGTAAGCCCTAAGAAGGATGTCCCCAGGACTCCCAACAGACCCACGGCTTCCACTGCGGCTTTACCTAGGGGAAATGTCCTACGGTAACCACTTTCCTTCAGGTGGGTCGGAAGCTTGTTTGCCACCTTATTGCTGGATAAAAAAAAATCGAGCAATATGAATATTGTGAATTGAAATCTGCATAAATCTGGTGGGATTATTATTTATATCTATACTAATATTATAAAGAGTAAAGATTTGGTTGTTTGTTTGTTTGCATCGAATAGGCTCCGAAACTACTGGACCGATTTGAAAAATTCTTTCACTGTTGGGAAGCTAATAACACTCTTTGCGGTGAAAATAGGCGACATTTTATTCCCGTATTCCCACGGGAACGGGAAAATTACGCGGGTGAAACCGCGTGACGTTCGCTAGTGTATTATAATGTTGGGCTGTTTGGCACAGTTTTACGATTTTTTACTGTTTCGTTTCGTTACACAAAAATATATTTTTTCGACCTCTTGAAAATAATAGGTATTTGTGGTTATTTTTTATTCTTGTTTTGTTCCACTTTTGTTTCTGGTTCACAACAAGTTTTGTACAGACAGTTTAGAAACATTTAGACTAGACTAATATATTAAACACGCCACCCGTTTGATACGTTTAGGTACGTGTCGATTATAATAATTATGTTTAAGATTAATAAATGAATTAAATTGAATTAATGAAATGCCGACATCTAGTGAGTTGAGGATCATACATACCTACATACATACATATGGTCACGACTTTATCCCGTAAGCAGAGGCATATTATATGCCAACATTTCACCCTTTTATTAGAATTTGTCACGTAATAGGTGGAGAGCCATATTACCGTGCTGAGATGGACAGGCGCAGGTTGTGACTGTCTGCGGTTGAAAACTTTCAAACCGCCTAAAAAGGCCTTCAACTTGGCTTAACGACTGCCATTTTACTGGCAACCATGACCAACGGCTTAACATGCCCTCCGAAGCACGGAAACGTTCAAATAAATGTTACAAAGTGGTCACATGGATGGTCACCCATCCAAGGACTGGCCATAGTGAAAGTTGCTTACTGCAGTGATAGTTTACAGAACACTGAGTCCGCGGGGCCACAAGCGCTTTGAACGAGAGTTGAGGATCACTATTAAACTTCTCAAGACTATTGACAATTGTTCTCAAGTTAAGGGTCCAATGATAAGCTTCTTCATGTTGTACTTGAAGAACTTCGAGTTGCAAGAGGAGAGAAAAATCCAAAAATCTTTGGTTCAACAGAAAAATAACGATCTATTGAATTGTTTGGTTCTGCCAAGTTTCAATCCACTGTATTAACGAGAGCTTCTGGTTTTGCTATCATCTTCTTTATATAGCCTACGGTGATCATTGTCGTCTATGCATATAAAAACACTTTATAAGAGTTATCGCTATTATATTTATAAGAGCATTATTATCGCTTTAAGTAAGAAAAACAAACAATTACAGGCCGCCAACTGTACTTGCCTGTACACAGCAAGTGCATTGACACAGGGCTCACTTACCCACTGACACACTTACCGTCACACTCGCACTTACAATACACTGCTATGTTTGTCTCTTACTGTCGTGCAACTTTTTATCTGTCACTTTTCCCGCCATAAAAGCTGAGGACTCGTTTCGAAACCTAAAGCTGCTTAGGAAACGGTAATGCACTAGAAATTGTGACAAATGTGATCTACGGGGTGTATAGTATTTATATGGGTTTTTAAGTGTGTGTGTGTTTGTGTGTGTGTGTGTGTGTGTGTGTGTGTGTGTGTATGTTATGGAATGTCAAACGACTCCCTGACCTTTTAGATGTGGAAGTTTTCACACGATTTCGTTTTTTTTTTCACACTTTTCTAAAGCTTATTTTACTTCCTAAAACAAATATTAAAAGTGTAATATTGTATAGGTTTGTAAGGTTTGTCCTCATTCCACGTCTCGCTTGCAAGGTATAAATAAATTATTGTGATTTTTAAAACATAATCAGGTCATGGCTATAGACTACGTTTTATTTTATTACAGAAAGACTTGTCTTCTTCCAAACGTGTTAAAGGAAACGCGGGCCCCTTTTAGTAATTTCTAGAGTACGTCCCGCGGTTTCACCCGCGTAGCTGCCGTTCCCGTGGGAATACAGGAATAAAATATAGCCTATATTCTCCGGGGATTATGTAGCTTCATGTTTTCGCTCGTGGCCCCGCGGACTCAGTGTTCTGTAAACGATCACTGCAGTAAGCAACATTTACTATGGCCGGATATGGATGGGTGACCACCACGTGGACCATTTTGTGACATTTATTTACGAGCGTTTCCGTGCTTCGGAAGGCACGATAAGCCGTTGGTCCCGGTTGTCAGTAAAATGACAGTCGTTAAGCCAAGTTGAAGGCCTTACGGGCGGCTTGAAAAATTTCAATTGTGGGTCGTCACAACCTGCGCCCGGGTCGGTAGCGCGTGTGTAGCGCCTCTGGTGTTGCAAAACGTCTATAGGCTACGGTTACCAACCTTCCGGTGGGCCGTAAGCTTGTCTGCCACCTAAGTAGTATAAAAAAAAAGCTTCCCAACAGTGACAGAATTTTTGAAATCGGTTCAGTAGATTCGGCGCCTATTCGATGCAAACAAACAAACAATCAAGTTTTTTCTCTATAAAATATTAGCATAGACATAACAGCAAATCTAATATTAACTGAAGTTGGTGCAACTTGTTTGCTCCTACCAACTTTCTTGACATCCACCCACACACACGTCCCGTTTATTTGTACAAACTTTGTAGGACCACACACTTACCAATGACGACTTACCAACTTGCGTCGTGTGGACGAGACATAACTCTCAGCATTTTCTAAAGCAAATATCTAAAAGTAACTAAGTTATTGTCATAACAAACTTATACCAATGAACTTTATTCAAAGAAAAGTGAAACTTTTATTTATAAACTTAAATAAACGATTACAATCGACCGACGAATGCCGTTCTCGATAACATCTGTAATGTACACGGGATGCTGTATGTACCTTCGTATCTCAGAAATTATCTTCTACTTTCACTGTACAAAATCGATTTTCACATAACGTTTATAAAAAAGTACTTCTGCGAGCATTTCCCCGCCATCTTTTGCCGACTTGGCTTTGGTGGTAGGAGTTGTGTTAATAACATCTATAATATTCCTAGCCGTATGTAAATAATTGTACCTCCAAGTTCCAAGCACATACCTAGCGGTCTTCGAAAATGGGATTTAGACGCAACAGAGACTAAAGCTTGGATGCTAATGATGATTTAAATAGGTACTGCAAATCACACATAGAGCTTTGAGCTTACTACTGAACATAGACTTTTCCTTAAATTAATCAAATTTAAGGAAAAGTCAAAGCTGCTTCTGGTAGATACAAATCTGGCCTTGCTCTCAAAGCAATGGCAAAAAAAAACAAAGAAAAAAGGAGACGGCTGGAGATGAGGATTTGGATGCAACCATTATTATGTCTACTATGAACGAGGTTCCCACCCTACCATAAAGCTACCTTATTATTTCGTCTAAGTACTTCATCATCGTAAAACATTTGCTACTCGAAATCATACTTTATGATTAAAGTCATACGATTGAAAACACTTTACGTTCAAATTCATCTTAGAAAGGAGACCGTGCGAATGATTACTGTTTTGACAGTTCTATACGTGTAATTAACCGCTACAGCTACTCACACAGAACACACTTTATTACTAAAACATACAAGCAAGTTTAGCTCTTATGAGTTATAAAATATGGGTGCAAATAGTTGAAGCTCATCATTTCTGTTAGTTTAAATTGTGGAAGAAGTTACGGAAGTTATTTTGAAATTGGAAATGCAATTTGTTTGTGGAACATTGCAGATGGTCGTATTTTATTTGGTTACGTAATAATGTAATTATGTTCGACTCGAATGTTGCCAGGTTATTATCTTGGTAGAAAATCGAATAAAATATTGAAAATTATAAGTGTAAGGGCAAATATCTACCCCACTTTGTGAAGACACTGTCAATTGAGACAATGCGGGCTTGACATCTCCTAGATCGATATCCTAAATGCAACTCTACATGAATTTTAATAGAATTATCGTATTTATATCAGAGTAAAACTTGATTTATTTGCTAGTTAGATTAGTTTTGTAATAGATGTTTTATTAACAGTGCTAAGGAATTATGTGAACATAGTCGTTGCCTGCAGTGTCTTATAAAAAATCTACCGTAGTCTATGACAATCACATGTCACATGAAATGTCATCAATGTATATTATTATTATTTGTATCACAAACCCATTCTACTTATATCACCTGACATCAAACTCAGACCTAAATAAGTTATAAGCACGTCCCATTACACAGACCGACTTCGAACCAATGACCCACTCATTTCAATGTCACATGCGATCACTAATCACTATGCGTCTATCGTGCTTCCGTCATTCCACACAGTGTCAGTGAAAACTGTCACCTTATAAGTATTCTGTACAGCCGTATAAATTAAATAGGTTAGTGTACAAGTACCAACTGTACTTTAATTAGAACGTCTTAAATGTGTCGGTTAATACGAACGCGTGTTGTCACGTTGTCTATGGTCAAGTAATGAATTTGATTAATGCTAATGACCACTAGATGGGGTTAAATAGCTCACGATTATGCATGAATCGGTTTTATAGTAAGGAGGTTTGAATAATGATTGTTCTTTTTTTAAACAATAGTAACTGTATTTCTTACACCCTTTTTTATCGTGAGGGAAATCCTGCCCGTACCTATGCTATGCTGGAATCCTATCGACTGAAAACCCACACGTATCCTACCCGAAAGCCTACGGTTGGGTAAGCCCTAGGAAGGATACCCGAGGACTCATTTTATTTTTATTTTTTACACCCTGCCTAGATGCACAGGTGCACTCGCGCTTAATCAAATGCAAGACTATATCAAACGCGCGACAGCATCTGGACGCGACATCATATAATGGGACTCAACTATCTCGGGTAAGCGACTAATGCTTCGTCTGGGCCCTGGGCAGTGTTTTATGCTGCGTCCACATTTGAAACATTTTTACGCCACGTTTCTCTCTCGTATCAGACTCGGGTGTCGGTACAGTTGAAACCTGCAGCCACGAGTTACATGTTCGACACCATGAGACGCAAGATGGATCGTTGATATGTTACAAATGTGGACGCAGTGTTAAGGACACTTCAGACTAAGTATACAAAATTCTAACAGCCAGCAACAACATAATAGGCACATTATAGGTCTGTGGTGTCACAGCGTAAATATCTAAATATAATTTACTAATATCACAGGGCGGAAACTCAACTCCATACAAATGGTTTGTTTTCAATTTTGTCACCTACACTAAAAACACGCTATGTTCGTACAGAGCTTGAATATGTGTGTGACGAATAAGGCTAAGCAAACGTTCCCTCAAAACACCCGCCAACTATAATGACAGCTGTGGCGGGGATGGCGAAGCTTGGCCACTGAGGAGGGCAGAGAGTTGCCTATCTATATGTAATACTATTATATTATCTTTGCTAATATTGACACAATTTTCTTTATTGACGTATCAATCGAGGTAGGTATATATACTGGCGGAACATATTACAAGCAGTAACATTTAATATAACATGAAGTAATTTTGAGAAAAAATGTTTACCTACGTGTAACCGTTGATTCAAATAACGATAAAGCTTTGGGTAGCCAACACGTATTGTTTGTCGTTTTTACGCAATAAGTTCCCAAAGGGATGGGCCGTGAGTGTTGCGATGTGCGCTTTCGTAAGTGAAAATTGTTGTGCAAATTGTTAGATAATTTGTGTTAACATTTTCTTGTGCAGCATTCTACAAATATTTTCAATGTAAAAGTTTGTGAAGAAGTTTGAATATTTGACTGAACGGGTTTGATTGAGATTTGGTACCTACAGGGATAGATTATAGTCCGACTTGGGTTTTCGATTTTCGTCTTTTTTAGGAGTGACTTGGACTTCCCGATTCCTTAAGGTTGCTGTTATCTTGGGGTCCGGAAATGGAGGTGGATATAAAAATTCAAGTCTCCCAGGGTCTCTAATTTTGGTTACAACTACAATAAGTGGATGATATTGATAGCTGCGACGGCAGGGACATGCCTCAATCTTAATTCCAAAGTATGGAAACGCTCGTAAATTGAAAGGTACTTCACGAGGGCGGCGGAGAAGGAACGGGAGAGGAACAGCAATCTTCAGTGCCGCAGGAGATTCCAGAACAATCTCCGTCTCCCATAAGCGTGAGCCTGGGGGCGACACTCAGGACTAGCTACCGCCCCTAGCAGACACAGGCCCAGGGTGGTGACGCGTGACGTGTTCTGGCACGCGTCTCAATTACACAGAAGCGGCAATGTGTGGTATCTCTCCACGCGGAGGGGTCGCCGGAGAACGGCGACCGGGGCTGATCAGGGTCCCTGGGATTTCCTTTCGAGGGTGCACCAGGTACCTTGGCACATACAGCCAGACGGAGAAAAGAAAGGCACTTCACGATTAACTAATTACTTTTGCTCATTCGAGAAATGCTTTAAGACACTGATTTCCTCGGAACTGGTACGGTCCTACCCATTAATGCCCGCGGTGATCCACCTCACCTTAACCAGATCGCAGGATAGGCTGGAAGATAATTTCACTGCGAAACCAGGTCAATTTGACCTGGTCTGCTTCACTTCTTCAAGTGTATTCAAGCGTGAATTGACCTTAATCTTCTCAGTAACCTTACTGTAACATTTCTTTAGTAAATTAATTCTGCCAGATCATTAACCTACTACGTTTAATTTGCCATTGTGAATATTTTAATATGTGAATACCTCATAAGTTATGGTTTACGATGCGTTTATATTTGCATATCGTGAGAATAATGGATAACGACCTGCATTCTACCGGAAATTTAGGACGATTTTGGTGACTGAATTTTCATCAATGGTAGGACTTCCGACGACCGAAATAGTTGCTTTTTGTTCATTTTACTACTAAGGTAGCATATAAACTTACGCCCCCCTGCTGGACGGTAGTCACCGTAGCCTGTGAACATTTGCGGCACCATCTTCACTCGCGCTGCTGACGTAAAAGTGTTTGTAGGGAATGGATGCGGAAGGCGAAGAGGCGCGCGCGCACCTGTGCCTGTTATGAAATAAAAACCCTTAGTACTCGATTCTTTATATCTCAAAGAGTGCAACCAAATATTATAATATTTATTCTGTGGTAAAACTCTATATTGTACAAGGTGACGGATGTTTTTTTTAGAGGTATAGAACTTTAAGTTGGCACAACTTTTTTAACTGGCGGTAATTTTGTTAACTGCCAAGTGATTTATGTTTAGTTTGGTTTGGCATTTGAACATGAATAGACTGACGCCGGAACAACGCTTCCAAATTGTGCAAATTTATTTTGAAAATCATGGTTCTGCCCGAAAAACGTATCGCAATTTTCATAAGCAAATTTTGTTTAGCGATGAAGCCCTCTTTTGGTTGAATGGATACGTCAATAAACAAATTTGCCGTGTTTGGTGTGATGATAATCCTGAAGCGTATGTTGAGACACCGTTACATCCAGAAAAACTGACTGTGTGGTGTGCTTTATGGGCTGGTGAAACAATTGGTCCGTACTTCTTTAAAAACGATGCTGACCGGAACGTTACAGTCAATGGTGACCGCTATAGAGCGATGATAACTGACTTTTTCATCCATCAATTGAACAACTATGATGTGCAAGAGTTGTGGTTTTAACAAGACGGTGCAACATGTCACACAGTTCGTGTCACAATTGATTTATTGAAGGAAACGTTTGGTAACCGCATAGTTTCACCTTTTGGTACCGTGGATTGGCCTACAGGATCGTGCGATTTAACGCCACTTGACTATTTTCTGTGGGGATATGTGAAGTCGCTAGTCTACGCCGATAAGCCCGAAACGATTGACCACTTGAAGGACAACATTCGGCGCGCTATTGCCGATATACGGCCACAAATGTTGAAAAAAGTCATCGAAAATTGGACCTCTGGATTAGACTACGTCTGAGCTAGCCGTGGCGGTCATATGCCAGAAATCACATTTAAATTATAATGCCAGAAAATTGTCTTTCGAATAAAGTCAATTTCATATCAAGAAAAATAATCCCATTTGTTTAATTCCATTTCAAAGTTCTATACCTCTAAAAAAAACACCCTTTACAACAAAAAAATGATACCAATATTGATCATTTCTTTACGATAATCTTTGGTAATGACATCATACCGGCCACATTCATGTAATAATGATAAAAACATTACTAGAATGTAATATACTTGTCTTCTAATGTCGGGTCAGCTTAACATCGACTAGACATTCCGTCATATCCGGCACTGTTTGTTTCTAATAAGAGTGTATAGTAGGTACAGTCAGACAAAAAAAACTACTATTTGCGGTTTTTTCGAATGGAAAACGGACTTCTACCGGCACGGTGCCTACGGCAGGGTGTCCCGGATTAGTCCTCGGAAGGATGTCCCAGAAAAGTATCTGCGTCGGTTGAGACTCATTGAAACAAAAAGTTTTTTTTCTTTGCCTAAAAGGACACATTTTTTAAACAAATAAGATAGATTATAATTACGTTGCACCATATTTCTATGTCAACTACTTTATAAAGATGCAAATAGTGAAAGATATAGGTGTTTTGTGGATGATCGAATGATCGAAAAAAATAATCAATTTTTTTTTGAATAATAAAGTTCCTAGTAACATATTTGTCATTTAAATTTTATACCTATATTCCGCTATGAAAGTTCTTCTGTTTTGGCTATGATAGTTTTTTCGATCATATATTTATATAGATTACATCACAACATATTTCACTATAGAGATTAATATGTTTTGGATAAGATGAAATTGTATTTTACCAAATTCTTACCGATAAAGAGATCTCAAAGTCATTATTGATACTGTTGATTGATGGCCCTTGATGGAACTTGCTACACATATTGAAAAACTTCACTTGTACTTGTGTTTGTTGTTGTGTGGTCATTGTTTATGCGTTCGAAGTGTAATTATGATCTAAATAAGTAAATAGCCTTTGAGAATGCCGAAAGGCGAAACCGGTTAGGTATTACAATAATAAATGTTGTGGAACAGTACAAGTAAAGTTTTTCAATATGTATCTCATAGTCATCTTATAATCTATCTTTAGATAGATCCCTTTTTGCCGACGGTACATCCAGCGGGTCATCAATGTTATAATACATTAGAACCAAACTAAGTATTAACAAATAATTTACGAGTTCAGAACGACCTTCCCTCGTATAATACTTTCCATGAATGCATGTGGGTTAACGCGATTGTTATGAAACGAACTCGGATTATTCAACTAGTGCGCTCATTATATCTTATTCTTGCTTCACTTGTAAGATTTTCGTTAATGTATCATTTTTGGGGAATTTGGGCATCAGTTTTTGGGGTATTGTAGTCTTTCAACTGCCCCCGTTGAAAGAGACTTAGTCTATTGACTATTTCCGACCTTTTATTCTCCTACTGCTGCTGTTCCCCACGACTTCGTCCGCGTAGAAGTCGTTATCGCGTAAAATCATTACACTCCTTTAGCGCAGTCAGTTAAATAGTAGCTTTCCCTTGGACTCAAACTTTTCATCAAAATCGGTTAAGCTGTTTAGACGTGAAAACGCAATAGACAGACAGAGTTACTTTCGCATTTATAATATTATTAAGGATAAACACAATAGTCTTTTTTTTTGATGCTACTGGTGAAAGCCAGAGCTTTCGTAATTTTTAAACCTTTGCCCCGCTAAACCAGTTTTTATGTTGAAATGGACAAGGACGGCTGTAGGTGACTGCTGTTGAATTGTCTTAGCTATCATGTTACAAAAAAAAAAATTGCTATAGCTAATAGCTATTGTACTGGCAATAGGAACCAAGAGCTTTATGTCCATGTCTAAGGACGAAAGAGATCGTATATAGAAATTTTACAATCGGTCATCTATCTTTTTTTTTTGTTTAACGTGAGGGAAAATCCTCATGGATGTTATGCATCTCTCTACTAAAAAAGCTCACGTCACGCCCAACAGCCTGTGGTTGGGAGCCCCGGGTAAGCCCTCGGAAGAATGTCCCAGAACTCCCAACAGACCCACGGCCGCCATTGCGGCCTCGTCCAGGGGGGTGGTTCGGGTGCTATCCCGCGTCTTTGGGGGGTTTCGGGTGTGATCCCGCTTCTAAGGGGGAGGCGTGCGTGAGTTCCTTAAGTCACACTGCCGTCATGTGCCTGCTTCTGTAAGGACGGTGTGCTGCCCTCTCACCGTCCTCAGGCCCCCGGTCATGGAGGCCGATAGCCCTTGGCGAAGACACGTCGGCGGCGCCCAAGCCGCCGACTGCGGAACTCGGGTGGGAGAGTTCTCTCCCGTTCCCGCCCCGCCGCCTCTTTCACGAGCATGACCTGCTCGCAGAAAGAGGCGGCGCGGTGCAGTCCTACTTACTCCCGCTGGAGAGCATGGCTCGCACTATGGTCTCGAGCGAGAGAGTGTCCACGTCCAGACCCAACACGAGGACCTGGTGCTGTTGCGCCCACGCCGTGCACTCCACCAGCGTGTGGAGCGCCGTGTCATCGCTGCGGTCCTCGCAGTGCTGACACTCGGCCGTGGTTTCCCGGTGTTTTCGCCACAGATACCAACCGAAGCTACCGTGCCCGGCAAGTATCTGTGTCAACCGGTAGGAGAGAGCACCGTGTCTCCTCTCCAACCACTCGTCCATGACCGGTCTGACGGCCGCGATTGTGGCGAATCCCTCCCTTTATGCTCAAGTCGTACCTTCCATGTCTCCACGGTTTCCTGGTGGTGCAGGGATCGCTGGGCCTCGATTTCTCGAGACGTAGGCCTTTGGCCCCGCTCGAGCGCCTCCTTGCGCCATCTAAACAGCGACGCAAGGGCTCTCGCTTCCAGGTCCCATGGAACCAGCGAGTGGGTATGAAAAAAGAAAAAAAGATAGTAGAAAAAGCGGAAGTTGTATGCCAGGATTGTAGCAAATGGAAAGTCATCGTGTCTGCCTACACTAATGACAGGCGTGATGATATGTATCTTACAGAGTGATAAATATACCCACTGTTTCTTCATGGAGATAAGATAAAACCTGTCGCCACGCCACACATAATGCCTTTGCCTTTAACAATTACTTTAGAAAAAAAAGTATTAAATTTTTTTTTTCATTTCTTTTACAGATTTAAGTCAAGAAGAACAAATTGACTCAACGAGGATAAAAAGAGATGGCGTCCCCGAAAATAGGGGTAAGTTTTTCTTTTCTTTATGACGAATTTCTGTAAAATATCTAAGCTTGAATGAATCTTTTGTATGCTAGAACATAAATCAGATTTGCCTGAAAAGTGTTACAAATCTATCTACTGTCTTATTTATTTTTAACTTTTTCAATTCTATTACTTACTATATTTTATTGTATATTTTAAGAGGTTTATGATGTATTTGAGATTTAAGAATAATTCGAGAAATTTTACTTCTAAAATTATTTCATTTTAAGTCAGATCTGCCTCTTTTCGGTTTAATGCCGAACCAAATTCAACAAGAAGCCGTGAGACGGTCTCTTCCGACTGTCCCTCTAATGTTTATTGTGAATGTGAAAGTTCAATCCGATTGACGTTGTCATTTTCGTTTTATTTCAAACTTTGAACAGATGATCCACGTGACCTAGTGACGTAATTTGATGCAATAGAGTCACAGACTACAGACACAAGTCTCGCCATAAGCCCCTTGGCAATCTATTTTATAGAAAGGGGCTAAAACCGGTTACTTTTAGATGAGTCAAGTAACACTCCAAATCCTGTATTAATTAATCAGCCAGTATCAATTAACAATAATAATGAGTTTTCTATCCATAATTTGAAATAAAATAATACTAAGTTCTAATTAACTCTATCTAAATTAATAAAACATCGTATGAAAACATCATAAACCTCAACTGTTTAAAAAGAAAATGTACAAAAGTAGTGCTAACTGTATGCTAAATATTTAGTAGTACCTACCTATTTATATTGCATTATTAATTGTATGTTTTTTCTTTTCTTTCATCTAATCCTGTTGGTCGTGGAACAACTCAAATGGACTTTGTAAAATATAACGCACTTCCAACGAAATCCTACCCACTCGACGTTGACATTGACTGTGACTCAAGACTTGACCGTCCTTCTCGTAAACCAGAAGAGGAATGACTATAACACGAAGATCGGCCGGTACCACAGCGTGAAACCGCTTATCGGACTTCTGACATCTACTGCACGCACTTTCATCCAAGATGGTGTCACTACAGAGTTTGCAACTCAAATTCTCGGCACCACCTTAGATAACGGGCGCATATATGCACAGCTCTTAACAAAGTCTTCACTTGTTCTTTACAATAAGCCCTCGAATATTGAAGATACTCTTCTTGTTAAACCCACTCGTATACACTCAGCTTTTGATGGTGAATGGAACGTCAAGCAGGATTTAGGCTTCATTGATCCAGAACAATTTATTTTGAAAAATACTGATTACTTGGCTCCTAGCAGTAAAATGGATATTGTTTACGCCAGCAAACCAGCTGTAGACACTGTTAAATTTTGGAATTCTCCATCTGTCACAGAAAGTCATTTTGAAAATATAATTCTCGAAGAACCCGTCGCTCGTCGGGTACAATCAGGCAAAGATATACCTCGTTTTATTCAACATGAAGCATATAATTACCTTGACGGTCCATCCATTGATTTCAAGAAAAATAATAATTTCATTGTAGAACCATCGATTGTGAACTATGTAAATACATTTAACAGACAAAGTAAAGCTTACGAATTAGTCAACGAAACTGTAAACTTAGAATCACAAACATTTGATGATGTCATTGATGAAGCGAACATTGTTAAAGTAAAACCTAATTACGAATTACCGACATTTACTATAAAGAACGAATTTTCACCAATTTTCTATTACATTGATAATGTAGAGTCACGACGTGTTCAGCCGCAGGTAGATCAGCAAACAAAAATACCCAAGAAACTTTTCGGTCAAAAAAGTGAACCTAGACCAAAGAAAACTTTTACATATGCTGGTTTTGCTGATTTCACTACAGTTGTTGGTGACACAGTCATAATTTTTACACCTAACACTGAAACGAGTAGGCCACAGAATCCTGATGAAGTTAATGTTTTTCCTTCCGCAAAATATGTTGGTAATACTAAAGTAACTTTCCTTGCTTCTGACATTCCCGTACCCACTTCCATTCTAAAGGCTAGTGATATTGTATTACCTACTGCTGTAGTACCTTTAGGTGGAGATACTAGGTCGGAACAGGCAGTGTATAAAGTTGAAGAAAACCTCCAAAAAGTTATGTACGAAGTAGACAATAAGACACCTGATACAATAAGTGTCCACTATAATAATGGTTTAGATTTTAATCTAGATGTCATTCAGCCTTCAGAATCTCCTATAACTACAACGGAAAGCACTCGATCTTCCGAAGAATTAGGGGTTATACCTATTAATGGTTACAGTTCACGTGCTACCGAACCACTGACTCCATTGTCACCTACATCTATCATAATAGAAGTTCCCAGAGAGTCAGCAGTCACAGAAAAAGATATGCCTGAAATATTAACAAATTCGGAAGAGGAAACTGAAAATACGGCTGCAGAAGTGACAGAAAAAATCGTTGATCATAATGAAGATGACGAAGTCACTACTGATACTATAAATTACTTAGAAACTACTACAGAAAGTGGTCATAGTGACGAGTCACTCGAAGATTTTGAAGTTACTACTGAGTCCAAATTTATACCAAATGAATCACATGAAGATAAAAATTACGGTAATGAAGCTGAAGTAGTATGTACTGATGGATATGAAACACAATCTATAATGACCACAGCTTATAAGACTTTGACTTACTTGACCACTTATTTCATTCCTTTGGAAAGTACTGAAACAAGTACGTCTATCAAATCGGACGTAGTTGTTGAGAGAAATACTGGCTACTTAACAAGTTACGTGTGCAAAACGTATCTTGACATTGAACCCACAGCTGTTGTTAATACGGATGTAAACTATTTTGTACATACTATTATAAAAGAGACATTCAACAGGCCATTAGGAGAAAGTGAACCGACTACTGAAGAACCCAGAACGGAGGAACAAGAGACTGTTCATTCTAGCACTTCAAAAGAATCAGTTAATAGTAATCAGGAAATCAGCTTAAATAGTCAATCAAAGGAGGTCTTTGAGGGTAAAATATTAACAAAGACTACGAGCGCCAAAGCAAGTAACACTGGACTGAAACAAGTTGAAATTAATTCCGATCAATTAACTGATTCTACGGAAAACCCTGTTTCTTTAATACCTGTAACAGAGAAAAATGATGATAATGAGAACGAAATTGACGTCATTTATAAAACTCTGTATACAACTTATACCTATTTCACTACATTCTTCGGTGATCAAACCTCCAGTATAGCTAGTCATAAATCTGTCATTACGAATATAATCACTTCAACTATAGATCTTTCTAAATTAGACCCCTCATTATTAGGCGCTTTTAATGACGAAGAAATCGCACCAACTGGTGTGGGAATAGGTCGTCCAACAGAATCTTTTGCTATTAATAGCATAATCGATCTTGTTAAGAACAAAGAGGTCATTGAATCGGTGGAAGGAGGTAATATGTATAGTTTACAAACACCTACTCCATCATTAGGAGACGATATTGTAGCAAGTATTAAGCCAGATGCAGTGAAGACATATTTCACAACTTACACATTCTTTACTACAATATATGTGGGAACTGATGCTAATGTATGTAGTCGTAATGAAATTTATACTAATTATGTTGGGCCAGACGAATTGATTCCAACAAAAGCTAATTCATTAGCTTTAGCTAATACAAGAGCGCAATTTGATTTTAGAAATTGTAAACAGGTAAAAATGGTACGTCCGGAAAATGAAGAAGACCATGCTTCTATGGAGTCTAGTGTAAGTATGGAAGAAAATTATGCCCAAGATCCTAAGGAAACCAAAACAAATACTACTCCCCAACCAAGTCCAATAGAGGTAGATATGTTATTCAGTGTTGAGTCAAATCCTCTTGAATCCGAAAACTCTTACATAACAGATGTAAAATCTTCATCTTCCAAAGGAGAACGTAAATACTTGGAAAATAATAATATTATACTGGACGATCAGATTAGCTCAGAAAGCAATATTGAAGAGATTCTTCCATCGCCTACTCTCTTACTACAAACTAGTTACACTACTTTTACATATTTTACAACAATGTATATTGGAAAAGATTCCAGCAAAATCAAAAGTCACTTGGAGACCATCACCAATGTTGTAACAGAAACAATAATGCCAAATAAAGAACCTGAGGAAGAAAATAACTTACCTATTACATACTATACGACGTTCACTTATTGGACAACCCTTTATAAGGACAAATCAACGACTATTACGAGCCGGGAAGAAATCGTTTCAAACATAGTTACTCCTATTCCGCAGGTTATTGCTACCATCAGTCCTATTGATACGACTCCCATCGATGTTGATAATGTACTTCCACCAAAAGATTTAGAAGTAGAAGTTAAACCATCTTTAGTCATAGATAATCTTGATCAAGATGATGGCAAAGCTACATTTTACACAACGTACACATATTTCACTACTTTTTACACTGGAAATACATCTCAAATCAGAAGTAGCTTACAAACGGTGACAAGTGTGACCACTATCTCTGATAATTCTAAATTTGAGGAAGATAACCAACTTGGCAGAAAGGTTCCAGTGGGGCCAGCAGGTCAAAATGTTATCCAAGATGGCGTCGAGAAACCCCACATTAACCCAACTGTCGTGAAAGAGGAAATAATTCCAACGAAACTGCCCGATGACGCTGCTGTACCTCCAACGGTCCTTTTAGGCACTTACATTGATAACTTATTTGCTGAAGTTAAACCAGAAGAAAAACCCATAACACCAGCTACCGAGAGTGACAAAAAGATAATCTTCTCTCAAGTAGCAGTTATATCTGGTGACTCAACAATAGTGACCAGTGATAACAAATCACTACATATTGAGACTAGCACTGCTGGATCCACAACAATCAAATTTACGAATGAATCTTTAATTCTTACCCCAACACCTCAAGTGATTGAAAGTTCAGTTGAAGAACCTGACATAACAACTGAAAGCGCACACGAAAGTGAAGAAGAAGAGGAAGAAAACTCAAACACTAGAAAGAAATCCCGTTTGACTTTTACACCGAAAAAGCCATCCACTACACCTGTAATTATTCCATTTTCTTCTCGTAATAGACCGACATTTATCCCAAAACGTGTGCCATTGGCGAGTGGAGCAACTACTATAACTCGCGCTGATTTCACACCTCCTGTTATAACTGCTACTCCTAGTTTAAAGTCAGTGAAAACATCAGGTTTTGGCGGAAACAGAAAAGGTTCTGCTCTTCCTGGTTCTTCTAGTGCTAGTAAGCGATTCTCTGGCCGTAGTAGTATAGGAAATCCTAGTGGTAATGTTCCTTCAGCCACAAGAAGTTTTGGTCAAAGAGGTAGTATTCAACCTTCATCCAGAAGAGCAGGATTTAGATCAAGTTCCGTAAGAGGCGGTAACAGCCTGGATTTTGCAAGTAGGTCTGCTGTACCTAGAATACGGCCTACTGCATCTAGTAGGCTTTCTTTAGGTAGAAATATTAGGCCAACAGCGTCAATAACTCTTCAACCACAGGATCAGAACGAGGAAACACTTGCTACTCAGCCAGATGAAAATGCTACTGACGCACTTGAAGAAGTCACAGAATCTTCTGTGAGGGTGACTAATAATCCACTGTTGAGATTTAGGAGACCCCCTATTGCTAGACAACCAGGTACGGCAATAACGCCTAGATCTACCACAGCTTCATCGCGACGAGCAACAGCCACGACCCGTGGTCGGGTTACAACAACAACTAAACGATCTACTACTCGATCTACACCAAACCCTCTTCTGTCATTACGCAGGCAAAGACCTAATGCACTGTTTCCAAAAAGAAATTTGTTTAGACAACCTGAACCGGAACCTGAAGAAGAAATTAAGGAAGATGAACAAAAGGTAGAAGAAAGTGACGAGTTATTAGAAGAAGAGGACTTTGAGGACGATAATGATTATGATTCATCTAACAGAAAAGAGAGACATCTGCCTACGCCTACAACAGCAGCTCCTAAAATAAATAAAGTAGAAATACGACCATTTTCATTCAGAAGAAGAAGAGCAAAACGTCAAATCGATTACGGTAGTAGAAAAAATATAAACTTTAGAAGACTGGGGACAAAAACTTCTACAACTCAACGAGTTGAGCTAGAAACAGAGGCACCAGCTCCTCAAAAACAAAGATCTAGTCGCTATAATAGCCGTGCAAACTCAAGAACAACTACAGTTTCTTCACCGAAGTCTTCTGCAAGGCAACCATTTATTGTTCGTGGAGAAACAAGAACCACAACGACAACCACGAATTCACCGGCATACAGAAGAGGAAAATCATCCAGACCACTGTCCAGAACTACAACCTCTGCTTCTAGACCAAAACCTCCAAGGCTCAGCAAAAGTTCATCAAATGGTAGATCAAGTACTTCTCGTAGCTCTAATTCAGGACGGTCTTCCCGTCCACGCTCAACCACTAGCAGAGCTTCAAGCCGACAAAGGAGTTCTTTTGAAAATATTAGTGGTGAACGCTATAACTACAGAAATGTTTTAGATGATGGTAAAATTACTATCACACACCAGATACCTACTGAAATAACAGTGCCAATTGTGAATGGAAAGATCACCGAGTACAAAAACTTATTATCCGCCACACCTAGTGTAGAAACATTATTGAACAATCAAGTTTCTACTTCTTTTGGACCTTTGGGCAATCAACAAATAGTGCTTGCTGCAGAATCTACTGAATTAGGTGACAATGGAGTCACTAAAATAATCAAATACATCCTTCATGAAACTCCCACCACTACTGTCATATTTACTCCTACTACGATTCGAGGTCGTAAAACATCTTTCTCTCATGTTTTACCAAGCACAGTTTACAACGTAGAACCAGTTACTCAAACTATTGCACCTGAGATTAATGCTAACGTTCCCCTAGCTAACTTACTTCTTTCTCAATTGTTACTGGGTGGTCAGCAACAAGGCATCAACCCTCTTCTTGCCCTACAAGGACAGGGATTGATTCAACAGCAACCAATAGCTCAAACTCCTATTACTGAATTTAAAACCCGGACTACTACATATGTAACTACTATCGTAGATGCTAGAGAAACAGTTTTACCAATTACTTTCAGAGGTACAGCGATTTTGACCACGATTGTCGATCCAACAACTAATGTGATAACTGCAACAGAGTTTTTAACAGACACAATTGTCACTACCCCTACTGCAGTGGCGCAGGCTCCTCAGCTAAATTCATTACTCCTTCCGCTTCTTCTTCAGCAACAGCAGCAGCAACAAGTTGCTCTATCAACAGCTAATCCATTATTAGGATTAGGACAACCAGATCTTACTGGTTTGGGTGGTCTAAACAATTTTAATAATCTTGGCCTGACACCCAATCTAAATCAGCAACTTAATTTAAACAATGATATATATAGTAACAGTCCAAAACCAAACATTCTTTCGGACTTAAGTAGCAACGAAGACTTTTCTGAAGACGGCCAATATTCTGAAGAAGATACGCCACCTTCACCACCCCCTCCCCGTAGAAGTAAAAACCGTCCAAGACCAGCCCCAGCCTCCCCACCCAAGCAGACTAGTGTAGTGACACTTTATGTATCAGGCAAATATCCAGGCGAGTTTAGTACAGTGCTGTCTACAGTTGTGACAGATGACACGCAAACAGTTAAGAAGCGTGAAGCCATATATTATGAAAGTATTCAAGTTTTGCCATCGTTACTGCCTACAGTTAGTGAACTAAACGGGTCAATTATAGACAGTAGTATAATTTCCGAGGTTGAAAACAGTTTGAATAATGTCTCTGTAGAAAACCAAGTTGAAACGCAAAGTTTAGAGAGTATAGTAGGAGAGGTAAGTAAGCATATAAGTTATGATGCATCACCAACTTACGTCGTAAAGGTAGTGAGTTCATCTGCCATTCGGGATTTAACACAAAGTTCAATTGATGATGTCTCGTGAAATAAATCTCGAATGGTAAGATGTATAGTAATCGTTTAGTTATTTATTTTGAGTGTATCATAGTAAGTTAACTATGGAATAGTGCCTTATAGATTTAGTTTAGTTTTAAGAATAAAATACTCTTTTGTACTTGACTAGATATTAACATTACAATCTAAGTTCACCAAAAATGTTATTTCCTATGTTACCATTATCGATGCGCTGGGGAAATTTTGATGGGTAACGGTTACTCACTACCTAAGAATAAGTTTAGAATATGATCATCATAAAATTACTTTTTTAAATACTCGTTCTTTCTTTGCTTACGACTGTACATTGCAAATACGACTTAAAATGAATAAAATAATAAACAATTTAAACATATTGTCTCATTTTTAATTTTACTACCCTAAATTACGTAAACAGATAATGGTGTCCACATTTATGCATTTCAATGTGCAAAGTCTTAAACCAATGACAAACTTAATGACTATACAAATCCAAGACTTGAGATTCGTCAGAACTTGACTGGGTGATGATAAGACTTGACGACAAATACTGGACTGCACAACCGGGAGATCCCGAAGGTTCCCCATGACGGAAGATTCCAAACCCACATCCTGCGTCGTCTTATAGGAAGGTGAGTGTTTCAATTTCATGTTAGATAGTGGTGTTTCTTCTTGAATTAAATTGTTTATCACTTAATAAAATGTAAAATACGATGATTGCGGGTTGAGATCCAAGTCATAGATAAATTCAAGACGATTACACCACAAATCTGAATAATTCTGTGTAAATACTATAGTAGACTAGTTAATGCATAAATCACAAAACTAACCTAAGCAGAACTGTATCAGTGAGAGTAATACTATATTATTTTTAATATAACTGTAGATTTATAAAAAAATACCAAGATAGAAATTACATAAGTTTCGCAGCAAAAAGTATAAACATTATGCAAATCTTGTAGAATGGCAACAAAACACGCAGTGTTGGAATGGTCACGCAATTCCGCATAATTTTAATTATCGGTATCAATTTAAGAGATGAAATCGTTGTTGTCATAGTGGTTGTATATTGAATAGCGTGCTTTATTATTGATTTATGATGTAAGTTTTATATGTGCTGAAATGGGCATATTTTGTCAGGTGATATTTTCAGTCGACGTCGAAGTTCAAAGTAGTTGTAAATATTCGGCTCTTTTAGAAAGAAAGAGTTCGTTCGGATTTGTCGAAAAAATAACTGCACTAATAGTATTCTATTGTTCATGGATTAACTGCACCCATGTTACATGTCACATATTACACTATATTAAATTGTTTTAATGATGTTATTTCCATCTTGCACTTGTAGTTACTTAGTGTTATACTAACTGCACCAATTTGTTGTCAGCTATTCTATAAAACTGTGTGTATAATAATTTGGTTTTGAGGTAAGTATTCAATACAAAGGATAGCCATATCAATCTCAATCCCATCCAATCCCCTTCAGTTTCAAATTGAGAAATAATAAGTATTTTTATAGAATAAGCTACTACAGTTTCAAATTGAGAAATAGTAAGTATTTTTATAGAATAAGCTACTAAAACAATTAAATACATGTTTTTCACCATGTAGTTGTATTTTCATACTTTTAATAACAAATGGGCTGTATTGATCATATTTCATATTTCTTTAAGTCCTTTAAGTGATATAAAACATTAAGTTTAGTTTACTGCGATTTCAGCTTTTAATACAAATGGCATTGTATACGATAATACGCCTTGGAGACCTGGCAGAGACATGGATTTAGAAGAAAAAGAATCTGTTGAAGATGAAAGAAAATTAAGGAATCTAGCAACGAGAATAATGTCAAATGGCGTTGAAGTGTTGGTGAAAGACAAAAACCCTGAGAATAAAAACGAACAGGTATGGTTATACACGTTTGACTATAATAGAAATTTAAAGTTTAATGTAATAATTAACGCATAAGTAAAAAATAATGCAACTAAAGAAATGCGAGTCTAGTCCAGGGATAGTAGAGTAACAATGTTTTTTTTTAAATAACTTATTTTCTGATCATAAAGGTTACAAAATACTACAGCACTGTAGGTAAGAAATAAACCTGGCAACAAAACTCACGCATCCCCCAATGATAATGTTTAGTGTTATAATATTGGTACAACGATAAAAGATAATAGTGGAAGCCTTTTAGCCCATTGTAGGATATTGACTAATTAGTTAATTTCTTAAAAAATATTTAGATAACTTTTTTAAGTCATATAATATATAGTAGTATGTTGAACCATTACTCTCGATTACATCTTGTGATTATTTAATCATATCAACAGCACATTATTATTAAAAATAATATATTCGTAGGTACTACTAATAAAAAATCTAATGCAGTTTTTTTAGTTATTGACATAAATTTCATCTTCATCTACACTTTTTTCTCAGCGCAACTTTAAGCACATTCGTGAAAGTAAGGTACAACCGCATCATGGTTCATCTTCAGCATCAAAGCAGTTACTTTCATCTGCCGTAGCTACTGTCGTCAGTCGTCAACAAATAAGCGCACTTTTTCCCATTCATCAACTAATGCAACATAATTATATCATCAAGACTTGTATGACCACATACACTTACTTAACGACAGTGGTTCACAATAAAAGGAGTGCAATTTCTACATTCGAGACAATTGTATCAGTTGTTACGACTGAATCGCTTACAAATCAGTACGATACTGATGTTATTCCAGATTTAAAGCCAACAAAAGTAAGATTTGGGAACCCGGTTGGACGAACCCTTATCACTCCTTTGTATCCTTAAATGCCAGTTTTCAAAATAATTTGTTTATATAGATTACTAAACTAAACTAACTAGCCTTCTCCTAAAATGTGTTCATTAATTTGAAAGTAGCTACTGACGTTTTCTACCCCCTTTCTTACAAAGTGCCATCCTATGCTACTATGATTTTAATGTTTTTAATAAACTTTCAGACAAAAAACATGGAGGTAAAAACCATTCAGCCATCTGCAGCAACCAACATGTTCGTGAGCAGTTATGTTAAGCTTGATAAGCGCATTGACAATGATAATAATGACAATTTTGATTTAATACAACCTTCTGAAGTCAGCGGTGTTCCTTGCACGAGCTCGTGCTCATGTAGTAATACTAAAACTGAAAGATTGAAAACAAAATATACAATGTCTGCTTCGGTAAACAAATATGGACTGAAATCTACAAAATATGGTGCTACAAAAATAGATTTGAGACCAACAAATAAAGAATCTTTAGACAAAACTCCATTTGGACCTTATGAATACGAAACGAATTCCCCTGTAACACCGACTGATAAAATTGTGGAAAAATATACCGAAGTTATGAGTGACTATTCAGACGAAAAAGATTCAAATTCAGTTGAAGAGAGTGAATTATTAACGAATGAACAGGCACCAGCTCCACAAAAGACAAATAAAATAATTAATAAAGTGTCCGTAACACCGAAACCAGAAAAACCTCAGAAACCTAATAAAAATAAATTTGTAGTCGCTGATCTACTAAAATTAGGAAGTTTGGGAATAAAGGGACTTACTCAATTGGCACCAGTCATTGAAAAAATGACAGGTGGTTTCATAAGACGATATGATAATGTAAATAAAACCACCGTCACGACAGTTAAACCCACTGAAAAGTTAACAGAGTATAGTGCAAATAAAAGAATAGATACTGATATGGATACAAAACACGGGAACTTTCCAATCTATATTCCTGTAGATGAAATGGAGACGTCTGAGTCGCAATTGATTTTTAACAATGCTACAGTAAATCAAAATTTTGCTTGGATGGCAGAACACAAACACCCTAAAGCTCACATTGTACTTCCAAAAATTATCCATGAGAGTCCACTAGTCAATGGCGGAATACCTATTAGTCCTGGGGAAATAATTAACGCCAATTCGGATGTTATTGTTGGTAAACCAGCTGTTGGTGGGCCTTTGACATTAGCAGCGAGTGGATTTAAATTACAGAATTCCGTTAATCCCCCTATACTTGACAGTTTTATAGCAGCAAATGAACATTATTTTGTGAACGAAGAGCCACTTGGAGATCAGCCAGTGGTATCTACAAAAGTAGACGACTCCTTCGATTTGAGACCACCTCAGCCTCCAAAATCGAAAACTAAATCAAGCAAACCCTTATTTAGACCAGCTTTATCGTTCAATAGGCACAGTATTCCACCAAATGATCAGTATCCATATCAAATGCCTTCAACTGTACATGACCATGTAATAAAAACTGAAAAAATCACATCCACTGGAACAGCGTTAAGTAATCATGGTCGACCAGCATTTTTAGACTACATTCCGTCATTAGTTAAACCAGGTAATAATCAAGCTGAATATTATAAAGACTTGAAGCAAGGTTCTGATGTGAACATTGCTGACAGTAATCCAAGTTCCTCTGAGGTAGTCCACACTCATATTAAAAATGATAATGACAATATTATATCGGGGAATACCGAATCAAACAGACCATTTTTAGTTGAAATTCAACCTTCAAGAGTTGCAAATGTTTTAATTCCTCATGGCAGTAGTACAGCTTTAGTATTTGCCGGATCATCAGAACCTCATAAAACTGGAGACTATATTGATGATCCTCTACCTTACCCTGAACCAGGTTACTTTGGCAGCTTCAGTATAGACGCGCCACAAATGACAAACGTACATAACGTAGTACCTAGTGGCAAGAAACATTACACTGGACAACCTAATGTGCAATCTTTTAAGGAAGAGACAGTTCGAAATGACGTTAAAACTAAATGGAAGGAAATGAGGCGACCATTTGACCAGAATAAGATTCCACCGCCTACAAGTAGTCAAGAAACACACGTGCAAATTGGGCCCCAAATAACGGTATATAACCCAGAAGTATACAACCCCGCAATTGAAGATAACCAAAAGTTCAACCAAGTAAGAGGAAAAGATAAAGCAAAGGATGGTAAAAAGCCTATTGACAATGATTACGAAAATTATTTAGCAGTGCCTCCACCTCCACCATTAAAACAACAACAGAACAAAGATTTTTATGATAACAGTAAACCTTATAGTCAAAGGCCTATTGTGCATACAAAACCAGTTCAAGATATGAAGGTATTTTTGAATATACAGCATCCAGTACCTGATAAATCTCCACCTAAAGTTACTTCGGAAATTTATTTTGCATCTCAGATGCCAAATAATAAACCCTCTCCTACCTACACCATTCGCATTCCTCCAGTATCTTCAAACAACTATAATCACCAGTCCTCCAATACCTTACAAATTCCAAAACATGGTTACCATAATTTTGGAAATAATGTACATTATCAGAATACCAATGCGGTTCATAATACAAATGCTATGGTCTCGTCGACAAATGACTATAAACAACCGCATGTAAGCCATCAAAATGACGACAAAAATACGTATACAGTTACACTAAACACTGCTACTAACGTTGCAAGTAACAATGACGCAGGCCAAGTTATAGGGTCCAGTGTACCAGTTCCTGTTGAACCTATGAAAAATATTTATGAACTTAATGCTGATATACCAATTGGAACTAATTTTGCTATTAAAGTTGAAGATGTTAAGATGCCATTAGAAAGCTACAACCTACAGCAAGTAAACCAAAATCCGTATATAGTTCATAGTCATCACGAACATGTGTTGCATAACAATACAGTTCCACATATTGCCGTAGAAGATAACAGATGGAATAAGAGCTCAATCGAAACAATACAGGGCACAATAACAGAATACAATTTCTCCAAAAATAATTACGGTGATAATAACATTAATGGTTATGTACCTTCTTCTGTAAATAGTCATGCAAACTTTCCTATAATTAACGATTACACGACACCGTCAAATAATGTTAAAGAAATCAAACCTGTTACAGAATATGTCGAAAATATTAAATCAGGGGATGTAAGAAGACCCGCTAAATTAATACCAAATATTCCAACAAACTCACATGGCTGGTACTCTAGTGTTCTTAATGAAAATAAAATAAACAACATAAAAGTGGAAGTAACAACACGAAAAATTATACCATTGCTTCATGATTATTCCGATCAAAATAAAGTGCCTCCTTTTGGACAGAAAATTGCTAGCGTTGGTAAACCTCCAACGGAATTTTGGGCTCAAAATATACCGCACGGGTTTCATATTGGCAAACCTTTTACAAAATCACAGCCCACAGAGAAACCATCATCTACCTCAGCCTCATTTACAAATAAGCCATCGAACATTAATTATTTGCCTACTAATCTTGACTCCATAAAACAACCTGTATATGATATACCAATTCGTGACAATAGCGACGAAACTACAACAGCTAAAAATAATTTTAACTTTGAAAAGGTAAAACCAGTGTATGAAAACTCAGAAGAAATTTATGATGGAGAAGAAGAAACTGAAATTGCCGGTGAAATAGATGGAGAAGTTAGCTCTGAATCGATGAAAGTTCCAGTAGTCAGTGCGTCCAATGAAGCAGAAACGGTTTCAAAGTCATCAACTGAATTGACATTACTGCAAGATGAAGTTTTCGCAACACCTGCAAACGTTCAAAGAAACGAAAGCAATAATAACTCTAATGTTAATTTAAATCTAGGAACTCAAACAGAAAAGCCATTTGGATCTTTCAACAAGAGTACTTACCAGTCGAATAATATGAAACCTGTATATGAACAGCCTCCTATGAGAAATCCATACATGAAACCTCGTCCATTTACAATAAATACAGCAATAGTACTTGATCATCAGCTGCAACAACCTCATTGGCAGATCAATCATATGTTGGAAAATTCTACCAATGTCTCATATGAAGATAATATGGAACTAAATATTGGTGAAGAAATTGAAAAATCAAAAAAACCCTCCTCCACATTCAAGCCATTTTATACGACTAAATCGGAATTTCAGTACACAAAACCTCTGAATCATCAAAATAGTCCTCATATTTATAACGAGTCAATAATTACATCCACCGTTCATATTCAAGATAAAAAACCATTAATTGTTGAAAAAAATCCAGAAAAGACAACACTACCAACATTCACATTATCCAATTTAGAACCGAACCATTCTTCAAGTGAGATTATTGATCTGTCGCCACCTCCACCGACAATAGACTATAGTTTCAAACCTTCAATGAATGATGAAATGATTATGGGCATGAGTCCACCTCCACCAAGATCTCCACCGGGTGTAAGACTCCCCACCAGAATACCTTTGACACCAAGACCTGTTATTCCATCACGCACACCACCATCATACAGACCAAAGCCCTACAGGCCTATTTCTGCAAGGGTGACAACTCAACGACCTGTCAAAAAACCTATAAATAGAGATGAAGTATCTACATATCGGCCAGCGTTTGATATTTTAAATGGTATTAGAAGACCAACATTCAACCGTGATCAACCTTCATCACAATTATTGCCTCCTCCAAGAGATACGTCGACAAGAGTTGTTAAGCCTATAAACGAACTACCATCTTCTGTGGCTGGTAAACCAGGAACGTCTAATATTGTTTTCCCAACACCAGTTTCATCCGGCTGGCTGACGACATCTGGTACTGATATGTCTTCAGGCTTTAATTTTGCTCCCACATCTGTACAATTCCCTAAAAATTCTCAGCCTACTAAAATATTTGAATCCACAGAAAGCTCTTCTTCTGAGACATATTATTCCTACGAGTCTTCATCAGAAAATAATGATGAATCTAACGCAGAGAACACTGTTACTCAAAATCAAGTTATTATTTCAAATGCACCAAGTACCGAGGCAAGTACTACTAATACTGGGGATGAAATCTCGCTCATATCTGATACTAATGATTCAAATCACAAGTCGCCAAATAAGAAAGAAATGACAAACGACAAAACCAAAGGCACTTTTGCTAATTACAATAGGCCTCGAAAACCATATCCTTTGGATAGCGAAGATAAGAAAAATACCACAAATAAAAATTTACCAACAAGAGTTTCACCTTTCTTAAAGCCCACCAAAACCTTACACCGTCCAGAAGTATTATATCCCACTAGGACAGTGTCCATAAAAAAAATCATACGACCAATTTCGAAGTCCCCTACAATAATCGCACCTAGTATCATTGAAAGTTCCGAACAATCTGTCGATGAAAACTTCATAAAGCCCACGGAAACACTTAAAGACAATATTATACCATCGGTAGCACACGTAGGAATCACAAGACTAGAAGAGCCTAAGCTGACTAACTTACCAGCTCCAATTGTCGAAGACGTGTCTGCTATACTGCCAACACATCATGCTGGTAATGAAATTAAGATTTCTGATGATATCATTCCTACTAAAACTGAATTCAGAACAACCGTAGTCACTCTCACCAAGACATTATCTGAGCCACCAAAAACAGTTTCTAGTATTGGTTATGTTAACTTAACACACACTTTAACTGTTACACATACAAAGACAAGCTTAGTCAGCCAATCAGAGGGAGCCGTAACACAAACTTTGGTATTGACGAATACTCAAACATCTACCATAGTAGACGTTGTGACCGAAGTTTATACGCAAGTACAACCCACAACAATTATTGAGACAGTTACAAAACATATACCAATTCCCCAAGTACAACCAACATCAGTACAGGACATTGTTCCTGTAACTAACCTTCCTCTTGATGATATATCCATGTCCTCAGAAGAAAATGATAATCTTATAATAAGGGATACAGATACAACAGATAATATCATTCAAAAGATTGAAACAGAGAGTGAAAACGAAACTGACAATGAAACTTTCTTTGTTGTAATGAATAAATCACAAAACGGTGGACAAGCTCCACCAGTAAATACTGATATAGAAACTAATGATTATGACGTGACTAGAAATGAACAGATAAATAATAATGGTGTATCGCAAGTCCTATTCGGTGAAATATTATTAGCGGGAGCGCCATATTTGGAGACAAATGTTAATTCTAATGGTAAGTACATAGACTAAAAGCCGGTTTATAAATTATACCCTCAAGTTAAACGTCCTTTTAAAAAGACAGCGATTTTAACAATTTTACTCTATTTAATTGATTAAAATTATTAAAATCGCTGTCGGAACGATAGCTAACTCGGAATATGATTAGTATTTTCAATTAATTTAAAATAACTATATCTATATATATCACATATCACTTTAATGACACGGTACGATTCCATTCTTTAATCAAAAGAATAAAAAAATATCTTTATTTTAAGGTGGTTACAGCAAAGAATGTCAACCAGATTGTAAAGCGTCAAGGAACGAGCGCTGCCAGAGAATTGACGGTCTCATGAAGTGTGTCTGTAGACCTGGATTTGCCAGGATGTTCCCAGACAGACCTTGTAAACGTGAGTGCGCGTCACATAGAACAAAACCTTAAATGTAAAGTAAAACTTAGGATAATATCTGAAAACATGTTTTTTCTTTCTCAGCAACCTACACCTACTCAGTAAAACTAGCCTTAGGCTCACAGGGCGCCGATCGCCTAGCATACCATGAACATTTATCAGACAATTCTAGCAAGTTGTACCATGCCCTAGCTGTGGCTACACACGAAGGCATCAACAGGATGGTAATGCAGTCAGACTTGAGAGATGTCTACCATGGAATCCATATTACTGGCTTCCATCCCGTTGAGTTAAAAAGCCCGGGTGGAGAACTTTATCAGGGTGTTATGAACGACTTTTATGTACAGGTGAAGCATTCGATTTTTAATTAAATTTCTGTTCGTTCTCTGTTTATAAAATTGATTTCTGTAATATTTTTACTTTCACTTTCGCGCATATTGCAAAATGTTATAAATATCCACCATCCAAGTTACTCTAATACTGACAGTAAACTGACATTTTCAAGTATTTTTCAATTTTTAATACACAATACACTTTAATAAATTATACATAAGTGTACTGCCCTGATTATGATAAAAAATCATATAAACTATTCTATCGAGGCATACATTATATTGCTGCTTGTTTGCTTTTAAATTAAGGCTTTACAAAAGCCTCAAATATTTTAAAAGCATAAATCTAAGCATATTACAACTGCTGAGTTGGACAATGGCTTTTGAATTATTTTCAAGACAAGTACAGTAGATAACTACAAAAATATGTCGTCTTTTCAGCTCTCAGACAATGCTCACGAAAATAGATTAAAGGAAGTGATCGAGAAATATCTGCGAAACAACAATTATAGTTTAGGAGGTACTGAAGTTTACGCGGCAAGCGAAGTTTTGGATAAACTGGAAGTAAACGGTGAGTTACAAGTGGAAACAAAGTTAAAAAAAACCGGCCAAATGCGAGTTGGACCCGCCCATGAAGGGTTCCGTAGCAGCAAGTAACATAATATAAAAGTTCTTGTAGTTCGTTGTAACTTTCATTGATGTTTTAACACGTTCGTAGTGGTGAAGATTTTTCTAGGCGAAAATTGCGGTCTCTGACGTATTAAAAAAAAAACTACCAACTCGATCTAGTTCAAACCAATTTTCGTTGGTAGATTTTATGGCAATGTACATCTTATATTTTTTTTAGATTTATCGTTCTCTTCGTTTAGAAGTTAGAGGGGGGACACACATTTTTTTACTTTGGAAGTGTCTCTTGCGCAAACTATTCACTTAAGAAAAAAATGATGTTAGGAACCTCAATAGAATTTTTGAAGACCTATCTATAGATACCCCACACGTATGGGTTTGATGAAAGAAGAAAAATTGAGTTTCAGTCCTGAGTATGGGGACCCCCAAAATTAACTGCTTTTATTCTAGTTTTATATAAAAATCTTGATGCGGTTCACAGAATACATCTACTTACCAAGTTTCAACAGCATAGGCCTTACGGTTTCGGAGAAAATTGGCTGTGACACACGGACGGACAGACAAACAGACATGACGAATCTATAAGGGTTCCGTTTTTACCCATTGGCTACGGAACCCTAAAAAAGTAAAAAAAAAAACACTATAAAACAGAAAATAAAACATCTATTATTAGGGTTCCAAAGGGTAAAAACGGGATCCTATTCATGAGACTTCGCTGTCCGTCTGTCTGTCTATCGTTACGAGGCTGTATCCCAGGAACCGTGATAGCTAGAAAGCTGACAATTTTACAGATGATGTATTTCCGTAGCGGCTATAACTACAAATACAAAAATCTGAAAAAAAATATGGGGGTCCCTTAAAAGAAATGTGATTGTTTACATTTTGTAGAACCTACGGAAACTCCGTGCGCGTCCGATTCGTACTTGGCCGGGTTTTTTATCTTTTAGGAATAGGGTACTTAGAATTCTTGATATTTCAGACTTTGACGAGTGCACAAGCGGTCAGTTCCACGATTGTTCAGAACACGCCCAGTGCTTCAACCTGCGCGGTACTTACACCTGTAGCTGTCGTGAAGGTTTTGGAGATCTCAGCGTCAACACACTTTATCCAGGAAGGATCTGTTCAGGTGAGGCTTATTTCTTTAATATTCTATACTAGCTGTGCCCCGCCCCGCACCCGGCCCGGCTTCGCCCGGGACATACTTCGGTAAGCTTATATGTCCTATTTATCTTATTTGGGCTGGAATATTATCTAATATATAAAATTCTCGTGTCACAGTTTTCGTTGCCATACTCCTCCGAAACGGCTTGACCGATTCTCATGAAATTTTGTGAGCCTATTGAGTAGGTCTGAGAATCGGCCAACATCCATTTTTCATACCCCTAAGTAACCGGGAACAACCGCGGAGCCGCGGGCAGCAGCTAGTTTAATATAAATCTCAATTAACTCACTCAATCATCCATCAATATAGCCAATTTTACACCCGTCGGGGTAGATAATCGAAAAATCCTGCAACACGTGTTCATTTATTTTTATTTAGAAGCAGGTATACGGAATTTGAAGTAGGTAAGTAGTTGTGTTTGAAAATGAAGAAGTTCCCGTTGTTCGGGATTGATAAGAAGAGGGATTAAGTTATTTTTCCATTTTTATTTATTTAATAGTAGTTTAAAAGCACTTCGGAACACTCGCCGTGAAAGATTCGGTAGATCGAGGGTGTTTGGCGGGTTTCTCTCCCCCCCCTCCTTAATTATCGTTCTGCAATGGATTTCTGCCGTGTAAGGTCTGATTCTATTTGTTATATTGATTCGGTAGAAATCAGCCAAAGACACACAGTTCTACGCTGAAATCTCCCGAAATCTCTGAAACCTCAAGACAGTCAATAATTTTGTTCTGTTTTATTATTTACAGCGGAACCAGTGGGCTGCGAACGGTGCAACTATCATGGCGCTTGCTACTCTCGGGACGACAGACGAGTGCTGTGTGAATGTTTCCAATGGTATTCGGGCAGCTCATGTCAAATCAACTTGAAAGGTAAGCATGACTGTTAAAGAAATGCAGACAGTGTTTCAAATTTTGGCTCCTGTATGTGAATCTTCTAGCGAGCCAGGGGTTGGCAGTTATCGCCAATAGGTAGGTATTACTATTCAAAAGGGAAATTGGGATCGGGTACACCTCATATAGTAGAACTTTTTAAGTAATAATTTTATATTGCATAACAACTAATAGCATAAACCTCTTTTCGCAGAATATCGTTTGGCATAAACTCATTTAGCATACATTGAAACCCATAAAGGACATCATTCATTTTGGACCAAAAACTGAAAGTGCCGGCCAGAAAAAGAAAATGTTATATTCGCATAGAACACACAATTTCTAGCAAAAAATACTACTAACGTAAACGCACCTAATAACGACCCCTTAAAATCCGCGCTCATTACCGCCCTATTCAGAAAACTATCATTATAATGTGATGTGTTAAAGTTACACAAGTGGTTACTTTTGGAAAAATGTAGATATATTTGTATTGCAATTATTCATGTCTATTTTGGGTGCGTAACTCAATGATTTAAAGAATTATTGCCCATTTCTTCCGTGACTGCCGGCGACAGTGCATTTTCCATAGTGTGGCGTCTCCGATGACTTAAGTTCTCTTGCTTCTTTCTTAGCAGAATATTATATCCTAAAGCAATTAATGCAACTTCTAGTTCTTTTTATGCATTTTGTATACTTTCAGGAACACAAATAATAATAAATTTTAATGAGATACTCTTTTATTTTGCTTAAAATTCAATATTAAAAATAGGCGGTAATAGGAACAAAAATCACAATTTTGTTCCTATTAATGACCCATGTCGCTGATAAGAACTTTTCGTATCTTTCGTGTGTCATGATTTTTGCTAAAATACGTCAATTAATAGGCAGGAGGCTATACTAACTCAGTTCCTTAATATGTTAACTTGCATTTGAGCTATTAACGCCATATTATTTAAGAGCCTTAGTAGCCTTAAAAGAAACTTTGCTCTTAAGTAAATATTTTGTTGAATAAAGGAGGTGTAATTTATAAATATTGTATTTTTATAGTTAAAATATCATTATTATTAAATATTTATAGCAACCACACTATTTAAAATCATACAAATGTACAAAAACCACATGTATTTACCCAATTCATACACATTCCATTGGGTCGGTAATAGGTTATACGATTTCCTTTAATAATACCTATTACCGATCTACTTTTACATTTACAACAAACTCCGTAGTCGTTCGTCGTTCCTTATAGTCAGTTCCAAGTACAGCAAGGGATGCTGTACAAAAATTGTTAATTATATTTATAAATAAATGATAATAAAAAGAACTAAGAAGTTATCTCAATCTGCGTTCGGGCTCATGGAGGAGAGACATGGAATGGCACTACAGAGGCCGGATGATATGTAGATACAAGCGGCTCAATAGACTGATCTCTATATCTTTGAAAACCGTCCTGTGACACTACAACACAGACCACAATAAAGGGTCTAAGTATTTTTAAGGAATCGGTCTATAGGGCTGAGTCAGCTGTCAAAATTAAAAAACGGCGACAGTCTTCTTTGCCTAAGATACTGAACGAGGTTGAAAGCTTCTATGAACAGTTAGGTACACACATTTCCTGTCCTGGTCCTGGGAGACTTCAATGCCTGGTCACAGGCTTGGGGCTCCCGGGAAATCAGAGACAGGGGGAGAATACTGGAGGATTGGGTCACAACTCGTGGCCTAGTCATCCTGAACCGGGGGAATGTCGCAACCTGGACGCGGCGGGGGCTAGCTCGGTCATAGACGTTTCGTTTGCGACCCCTGAGCTCGCCCGCCGTGTCCAGGGATGGCGTGTGGTGGAGGAGGAGGAGACGTCGTCGGATCACCGATATATTCGGTTCGACGTCTCCCCTCCACCTAACCTGCCGCCAGCAATCGCGAATCCCCCGGAACCGCGTTGGGCACTCCATCGCCTTGATCGGGAGGCTCTCCTGGAGGCGGCCATCGTGCAGGCCTGGATTCCGACAGCGGACAGGCCTGCCGATGTTGATACCGAGGTGAAGTGGTTCGGGAGAGCCATGTCGCACATCTGCGATACGGCGATGCCCAGGGCTAGGCCCAGACCGGCGAGGAAACAGGTGTACTGGTGGACGCCGGAAATCGCGCAGTTGCGCGCGGATTGCGTTACCGCGCGCCGCCGGTACATCAGGTTCCGCCGGAGACATCGTCGCCCAGATGATGCGGCAGCCCGAGAGACGGAGCTCTATGATGGGTACTGGGAGGCCAAAAGGGCCCTCCAGACGGCCATCAACCGGTCCAAAAAATTGAGCCGCGAAAAGCTGATGGAGACTCTGGAGCGAGACCCGTGGGGGCGCCCGTACCTTATGGTAAGGGGCAAATTACGCCCTAAGGCGCCCCCACTGACCCAGAGTCTCCAGCCAGAGCGGCTGGAGGGGGTCCTGGACTCCTTGTTCCCGTCGAGAGCGGAGGAACACATTCCTCCGCGCATGGCTCCGTCTCAGGCGCCCAACGCGGAAGGCAGCGAGAACGACGTGCCCGTGGTCACCGAGGGTGAGTTAGGGGCGGCTATACTGCGGCTTAAATCCCGCTGAAACACCGCCCCTGGACCCGACGGCATTCCAGGCCGGGCGTGGGTCCTGGCTCTCGAGGAGCTTGGGCCTCGACTAGTTGGGCTCTTTAGCGCATGCCTCGAGAAAGGCCAGTTTCCCAAGGTCTGGAAGACAGGAAAACTGGTCTTGATTCGAAAGGCGGGGCGGCCGGCAAACTCCCCATCAGGGTACCGGCCGATCGTGTTGCTCAACGAGGTGTGCAAGCTCTTTGAGCGCATTATTGCACAACGCCTCGTCGGGCACTTCACACGCGTGAGGCCTGATCTGGCGGATAGCCAATTTGGCTTCCGTCAGGGACGCTCCACCGTGGACGCGATCATGCGCATTAGAGGCCTGACGGAGGAAGCAGTCTCACAGGGTGAGGTGGTGGTGGCGGTGTCTCTCGACATCGCCAACGCATTCAACACCTTGCCCTGGAGCTGCGTCAGGGAGGCGCTTATCTATCATGGAGTGCCTCCCTACCTCCGTCGAATTGTCAGGGCTTATCTCTCCGAGAGAGCCATAACTTACCCGAGCTGGCTAGGGCCAGGTCGGCGAGATGTGTCGTGCGGTGTTCCACAGGGATCGGTTTTAGGGCCGCTCCTGTGGAACATCGGTTACGACTGGGTGCTGCGTGGTCCGTTGCTCAGAGGGGTCGGCGTAACGTGTTACGCCGACGACACCCTCGTTACGGCGCGGGGAGCAACGCACCGTGCCGCAGCACTTAAGGCCACGGCAGGGGTTGCTCAGGTCGTGGGTCGGATTCGGCGGCTGGGTCTCGAGGTCGCCCTTCACAAATCCGAGGCTCTGTGCTTCCACGGACCTCGGATGGGGCCACCTGCGGGATCCAGCCTACAGGTAGGGGGCGTCAGCATCGGCATCGAGCCCTCGATGAAGTATTTGGGGCTCGTACTCGATGGCCGGTGGAACTTCGGACGTCACTTCCGAAGTTTGGTCCCGAAACTGAGGGGAGCATCTGCCGCACTCGCGCGGCTGATGCCCAACATCAGGGGACCCAACGATCCCTACAGGAGACTGTACCTGGGGATCGTGCGAAGCATGGCCCTGTACGGGGCTCCCGTATGGGCGGAGACCCTGACGGCCAGCAATGTGGCTAGACTGCTGAGCCCGCAGAGAGTTATGGCCGTCAGGGTGATAAGAGGATACCGCACGATTTCCGGTGAGGCGGCATGTCTCCTGGCCGGGACCCCTCCATGGGACCTGGAAGCGAGAGCCCTTGCGTCACTGTTCAGATGGCGTAAGGAGGCGCTGGAGCGGGGCCAAAGGCCTGCGTCTCGAGAAATCGAGGCCCAGCGGACCCTGCTCCACCAGGAAACCGGGGAGACATGGAAGGTGCGACTTGAGCAACCAAAGGGGGGATTCGCCACAATCGCGGCCGTCAGCCAAAAAAAAAAAAAAAAGGTACACACATTTGCAAAGAAACCCGTTTAGTATCATGTTAAAGTCCAGAGATCCAGATCAACTCAGCACTTTACCGAAGATATCCCAAACGTCAGCCTGTGCGAGATTAGTATGGGCCTGAAGCAGCTTTAAAACAGCAAAGTACCAGGAGACGACGGAAATATACTGCAGAGCTTCTAATGGCAGGTGGCAAACCAGTTCTTAAGGACATACAGAAGTTATTGAACTCCGTCATACTCGAGTGTAAAAAGCCACAGGTATGGAACAGGAGTGTGGTGGTTCTCTTCTTCAAAAAGGGCGATAAAGCCTTATTGAAGAATTACAAACCATCTAAATTTTATAAATAGCTCAACATACCTACACGCGCATTTTTATTTAACTTTAACGGTTCCATTTATTTAGTGGTCGGTATTAGGTGTCTCATAAACGGTATTAGGCACACGCCCTATATTTTGGATCGGTAATAGGGACATGGCCCCTTTTTTCTTTTAATCCATATTTAATTTATTAAGTAATTTTTTATATACTGTATCTATACATGACTGAAAAGTACGATAGTTTTAGTACTTGAAAAACTATTTTTGTTGACGCCACATATTAAGAATGTGCTTATTTTTTGGACATCAATCTCAACGCCGCTTAAACTGGCGGTAATAGGTGCGTTTACGTTACATTAACCCTGTGCGCGCTATGGTTTTTTTGTTACATGCTTTTAAAATTCGTGAAAAATGTTATTTTGATGGTGTCATTCTAATTGATATGAGCAGTTGAATAGTGATTTATTTTATTAATTATGTCTTTCAGCACACATATAAGCGCACATACATATAATTATACCTGTTTCTCGGAAGGGTAAGGCAAAGGCATATTTTATGCCCAATTTTGATTACTCGTTTCTACATAAAGGAGCATGTAAAATAAAGATAAAGAGTATTTTATTTCGACAGAGTCAAAGGCCTTCTCGTAGTCCACAAAAGCCATACACAGCGGCTGATTGTTCTCGTTTGTTTTCTGTACAATCTGCCGTACAGTATGGATGTGGTCCACGGTGCTAAAGCCTTTTCGAAATCCGGCTTGCTCCTTTGGCTAAAACTCGTCGAGCCTTCCGGCGAGGCGATTTGTGACTACTCTCGAGAACAACTTGTAAACATGGCTCAGGAGTGAGATGGGTCTGTAATTCCTCAGCAAGGTCTTATCACCTTTCTTGAAGAACAGAGCCACCGCACTCCCGCTCCACGCTTCAGGTGCTTGTCCCTGTTGGAGAACGGAATGAAACAAATTCGTCAGCTCGTTGAGAAGTTCAGTCGTTCAGTAGTTCAGTTGTAATTCCGTCCTCCCCAGGGGACTTGTTGTTTTTAAGTTGCCCGACAGCCGCCCTCACCTCGCCCTGGTCGATGTCCGGAATGTCCTCGGTATAGTGGCGTGATAGTGGGACTCGGTGGTCACAATCAGTAGGACCCGTCGGCCTTTTTGTCCGTAATGCATACAGGTCTCTGTAAAAGCTCATAATTTCCTCGAGAATCTCGAACCTTGAGGTCACAGTTCTGCCATCCGCTGTCTTCCGTTTCGTCAGACGGGGTCTTCCAAGCTGTTGGGCAAATACTTTGGTACCCCTGTTTTGTCTCGACGATGCTGGTGTTATAGCGTATAAGGTCGCGTCGTATCAGCTTTCGGATTCTGAGATTTAGATCCCGCTGGTCTGACGAAGTGCGTAGATGGCGTTTCCCGTCTTATTCTCATTAGTTAGAAAGTCTCGGGCGAGAGCTTAGAGCACCTGTAATTGCTTTTTCCGGACTAAAACCTTCGGGACACTTGCTGTAGCGTCCTGACCACATTGTCGGCCTTATCGTGAATAATGCCAGTGGTTTCCAGGAGATCGAAACGATTTTGAAGTTCTAACTGGAACCTCTCAGCCCCTGAGGCTAACTGGAGCGCGGTAGGTCGGAGACTAGGCTTCATCATACGGGCCCTTTCAGCTCGAAGTCCAAATTCAGAGATGCTCACAAGTCGGTGATCACCACCGGCTGATCACCGACTTGTGAGCATGAAACCTGTTAACCACAGAGACATCTCTAAATATACACTTCCTGTCCGTCATTATGAAGTCTATCTCGTTCCTTGTGACCTTGTCGGGGCATCGCCAAGTCCATTTTCTGTAAGGCTTCTTCTTAAAGAAAGAGTTTATCAAGAAGAGCCCCTGAGACTCAAGAAAACTGATAAGCATATGGCCACGGTTATTTCTGCGCCCCACACCAAAGGGGCCGATCTTCGTTTCGCCGCGTTCTTGTACTCCCACTTTGGCATTGAAGTCCCCCATCACAACGCTGTAGTGAGTCTTGGCAGTAGTACCATGTAGTACTTTTGCTATGTCCTCGTACACGGTCTCAACTGCCTCGACAGTGCTTTTCGAGGTCGAGGCGTACACTTGTATCACCTTCAGGGTGTACCTGTTGGTGAGTCTCAGTATTAAGTACGCTACCCGAGGCGAAACACTGCTGATCTCCACAACGCTGCTAACGAGGTCCTTTTTCACCATAAAGCCGATCCCGCCCTCGGAAGAATGTCTTCCGTCACTTTTACTATAGTTATAGTAAAACATGTCTGCTGGTCGTCACGCTGGCCAGACGGGTTGGTACAGGGTTTAGTTTCGAATTTTCCTTTTCTGTACGCCTTGCCCTCGTCCGTTTATCAGCAGGTGCACCACTCGCAGGTGAAGCTGGCTTGGACCCCGGGGTTGGTGGTAGGGCCCCATCGCACCCATCGGGCGCCGGGAGGTGGCGGGGTGATTTGCCAGGTACCATTCGCTTGAGCCTGGGGAGCTGCGCGCGCGGAACCTTTGTCTAAGTTTTTTGAAACAAGTTTGGACTTGTTGTGAATCGTTAGGTACGTTTTGTCTGTGCGTAGGTACGTAGATAATTAGTAAAATGACAATTCTTTCTTATTACAATAGAATAACGTAAAAACAAATCACTATTCAAGTGATGAAATGTATCAAAATACATCACCAAAATAACATTTTTCTCGTATTTTAAAAGCATGTAACAACAAAACCATAGCACGCACAGGGTTATTGTAGTAGTATTTTTTGCTAGAAATTGTGTGTTCTATGCGAATATTACATTTCTTTTTTCTGGCCGGCACTTTGAGAATTGGCCCAAAAATGTATGAAACGTGAATGATCTCCTTTGTAAGTCAGAATCATCTGTACGCATAATTTTAATATCCATAATAATCACAATGTATAATCATCACATCGCAGAAAGTTCAAAACCAGATTCATCTTTTGGTATATATTTCTTATCCATAACTATTTAAACCCAAATAATATTACATATCATATGATTTACTTAAAAGTCTGAATTCATTGCATTAAAAAAAATAACCACGAAGGCTAAGGCGGGAGCTCCGCTCCGCTTCGCTCCCGCCTTAACCTTCTAACCTAACCTATCCAAGTCGGGGTACTCTCGAGTCGGGATGTTACTTTTGGAATATATTTTTTTGCGAAACAAATCGTTTGGTAAATGTATATTTGACTAAATAAAAATTGAGCAAGTAAAAAGTTGCCAAATGAATATTTCACGAAGTGATTAAAATGCGAAATGTAAATTTGCTAAAGATTCTTATGGGAAATGAAACGCTGCGAAAATCTGTACTCTAAATGAACGTTATACTAAATGAAGTTATACAAAATTTTAACTATGCCAAAGGTAATTAAGCCAAATAAAATTCTACTATCTTAAATGTATGCCATTCTAAATTCGGTCATAAGCACATTATGCCTAAAAATATTTATGTCAAATATTTTTTATGCCTAATAAATGATCGATTAAAGAAGTTTCTGCGAAGTGAGTTATCCCAAATAGGTTTCGGAGCATCAAGTTTCTACCAAATAGACGGCACCCATTGGGATCAGATAGCGTTGTGTGAAATGTCCGTGAATATTTATTTATTATTTCTATACTTTAAGTATAGAAATAATAATTCAAAAGAAATACAATGCTGCTAGTCTTATGAGCCACGATTCCACTGCGATCTTATTTAGGCTTTTTTTATTTTATTTTTACGCGGGTTATGCAATTGGGCACCGTCATCCCAGCTACCCTCGTAGCTGGGCTCACCAGTCCCGAAGAAACAGGACCGTAATACCCACTAAACCCCGCGGTGTTTCTACTCACCCTATAGCCGGGCCGAAGGATTCATTACAACGTCGATCCGGCAGGAAGTGACCTGTAGAGGCTCTCCTCGGAGGCACTAGAAGGTCGGCTCCCCAGGAGCTCCTTAGAGCTGACGAAAAACGAACCCGCAACGCACCGCTCTCGAGCGCCTCTCTTTAAGCAGAGAACGTAGAGAGCGGCCGAGCGGGCGAGCACTGGAGGCACCTCCGGAACACGGGGAGGTGCCTTCCGCCAAACGATCATCGGTGGACGGGGTCCGCCGACCTCCGTCCACCGGTACGATATTAGTCGTGGCCACGCATGAAACCTGATATGCGGCGCCCCCGAACTGAACCATGGTGACGGGGCGGGAGCGTCTGACCAGCTCGCTCCCGCACCCGCTTCTCCTCACGTTTGGTGGCCATCACCTCTTTAGCAAAAGCGGTGACAGCGACCCAGCGGTCTTATTTAGGATTAGTTTAGTTTTCATAGTTTTAATATAAAAAGGTAGGTATAATTATATTTCACTAGCTGACCCGCGCAACTTCGTTTGCGGCACATGAGAGTTAGAAAAAGAGAGGTATGGTATTAATATTTTGAGTAATATAATGTTTCCCGTCGCATCTACTCTCGTCGAGCCTAGTCCCGTCGCGTCGCTTATATATACCTATATTATCGCTTATTATGTACATGAGAGCTGACCTGCACAACTTCGATTGCGTCACATGAGCGAGAAAGAGAGAGGTGTAGTATTAATATTTAAGGTGATATAATATTTCCCTTCGCACTTACTCCCGTTGCGTCGCTTATATTCATTAGAGCTGACCCGCACAACTTTGTTTGCATCACATAAGATTGAGAAGGAGAGAGGTGTGGTATTAATATGTAAAGTGATATAATGTTTCCCGTTGCATTTACTTCCACCCGTCCTTTTTTGGTACGAAACTCATGTGTGTCCGACTCGCACTTGGCCGGATTTTATCGTTCAGTTGATTGGCTACCACTGCAGTCCATGTTTATCTACTTCCGTCACGTCGTCGCTCATACTTCAAAACTTATTAAATGGGATGATTGTAAGTGAACCTTAAAATATAGGCATATGCTGTTGACGACATTTATTTGTAACTTTTAAAGGGGAACATTTTTGTAATACAAAATTTTCACTTATCTTTAACCATTTAAGCAACGTACGCAGTGGAAGCTCTCAAAAGAAAGAAATATTCCCCGTCCTCGAAACATTATTTATGGCTGCTCCGCTCCTATTCGCATAAGCGTGATTTTATATCGCCATTAGCCATCCTCAATAAATGGACTACTGTAAAATAATTTTCGAAATGCAACCAGTAGTTTCTGAGATCCTAGGACAAACAAACTATTGAGTTTTAAAATATTGTGAGCGAACCTTAAGAAACAGACAGAAACAGACCTTAAGAGATAGACATATGCTGCCGCGGACTTTTTTTTAGAACTTTCTAAGACAAACAAAATAGTAATACACAATTTTTACGTATCTTTAACTATTTACGCAGCGTACGCCTCGGAAGCTCTCAGGCGGTAAAAAATATTCCCCGTTTTCAAAACATTATTCATTGCTGCTTCGCCCCTATTCGTCTTAGCGTGATGTTATATAGCCTATAGCCATCGTTAATAAATGGACTATCAAACTGTGAAAGAGTTTTTGAAATCCAACCAGTAGTTCCTGAGATCCTAGCGTTCAACCATACGAACAAACAAACAAACTCTTCAGCTTTATAATATTATAGTATAGATTGTTATTTTTCTAAATAAATTACTTAATTTTTAACCATCTGTAATCTGACCAAAATTCCAACAGTCAGGACAGATGTTACACATATAGATATACAATCTCTGCAATCCGAACGTTTACATTCCTCAGAATGCATAATCTAAACACAATTGACCGACAAATGCAACGAACCACCATTTTGTTTATTGTATATTTGATAATGTTATTATGTACGTATTTACTTTTGTGCAGATCTAATACACATCTATGCTAATTATTTCGTTAAATAACAAAAACTAGGCTATTACGAATGAAGCGGTTGAAATCTGTCTGTTTCGTAACCGATCTCTATGCATATTTCTTAAGTCGGTCCTTTTCGAAACATACATATATATAGTTACGTCTTTATACCTGAAGGGGTCGCAGAGGCATAGTATACGCCCACATTAAATTTCACCTTATAGTTTTATGTCCCACGTTTTTTTAACATGAGACTCCTACCGACTAAACTACCTCACGTAACGCCCAACAGCCTACGGTTGGGAGCCCCGGGTAAGCCCTTGGAAGGATGTCCCAGGATGCAGGACATCCCAGGACTTATGTCCCATTAAATAGGCGGTGAGCCCATTGCCGAGTTGAAATGGACAGGAGCAGGTCGTGACGCCCGCAGATGAAAGTGTTCAAGCCGCCCATAAGGCCTTTAACTTGGCTTAACGACTGTTATTTTACTGACAACCGGGTTTCATTACACGCTTTTCTTCTCTACGCAATGAATCGCTTCGCGAAAGTGTTCCCTTAGTCGTGTCTTGCAACACCCTCGGGATAAATTGGGTTGGCGACATTTTGTACTCTTTCGCGTCGCCACACGGAGCCTCTATTTCTTAAATGAGAATAAATATATGTGTACCATAATTTCCAGTGGTCCTCATATCCCTGGTGGTATGTGGTGCGTTGCTGTCAGCAGTGTTAGCTGTGTGTGCGGTTCTGGCCTGTTCTAAACGCACACCCAGACCCCCTCACCCTCAACGGTCTATCGTCGCCTGTATTCAAGGAATGCCCAGTTTACATCAGGTATGTTAACTAGTAAACTAGTCTTTAAAAAAGGTTAAGGGCAATAATATAATATATAGTATTACATACAGATAGGCAACTCCCTGCCCTTCACTGACTAAGCTTCCCCACCCCCGCCAGTCCCGCGCCACACCTGTCATTATAGTTGGAGGGTGTCGTGAGGGAACATTTGCTTATCCTTAAAGGCACACGCACACATTCAAGCTCTGTACGATGACAGAATTGAAAACTAACATTTGTATGAAGTTTCCGCCCTGTAGGTAAATGGTTAAGGACGTAGTAACTATTATTTAATCTGTGGTTAAGGTATAAAACTATTTAAGTTCTTAAAATTCTTTAAATAAGGATTAGTTTGGTATCGAGAGTACCTACCATAAAGTTTGGTAATCGGTTTTTTCAGTCGGGACTTTTGACATTGCCGACTACCATGGACTTCTTAATTCACTGGTCGTGCCAGAACCTTATATGACAAACACTTCAATGTGCAATGTTAAAAGTGCTTTAGAAGTAAAACTTCTGAAATAAGAAAACCAAATCAACTAAGAAACACCATTAGTAAAAATCACTGAAAATCTGTTCTCATCGTAGTTTTATCGTAGACATAGAAGAGTCTTTTTCTTCTTCATACAGCTCTATAAGTTTTAATATTAAGTGGCTAATGCGTCAATACTTCTCATGTCTTCCAGGGAGCAATACCAAAGCAGAGAGCTGATCGACGTGCACTGATAAACGAGAGAGAAGGTGGAGATACATCAAGTTTACAAAACGCATCGCTACCGTACATACCAGCTAAGGTAAGAGTTGTCACCGCCATCTATCGATATATTGTGGAACTACTACGATTCGATGACTTCTGCATCTCGCTATCGGAGTTATCAGTTATAAACATGGCATTATTTTTTTCAGTTATAAAGATGGCATTATTTCTTTGACTTTCTGCTACTTAGTCCTAAATACTCTATCGGCTGCACATATTCACTACTAATAACAATTGACGAACTTTTGTATTTGCGAAGATGTGTGCTCTTTTGCTCAGGAATCCTATAATTGCCATGTCTTCAATTCGAGTCTAGATGAACCATAAAACAGTTCGTAATTTTTCTTCACAGCAACACAGATCGTCTACGAACAAAAAGTGTGTGATATCGGACCCTCCTGCACACGACCCACCTCCGCCTCCCCCAGCGCCTGCCGTCATGATCCCCAGAGCCAGGCTTAACCCCCTTCATGGAGACAGGTTAGTCAATATTATTACATTCATACATATCCCTTATCCCCAATGGTAGGTAAGTAGAGGCTTAGTATACGCCCACATTCACCATATTGCTTTCTTTTTACTTAGTTGGCGGCGAGCCTATTGCCGTATTGAAATGAATAGTAGCGAAAAATTCAAAATCTATGGTGACGACCCACTGTTATGTTACAACCGGAACCGAAGGCTTCCAAAAAACTGAAACGCTCAAAAATAAAAATCACAACCTGCGCCCAAACAAACAGACACGAAGAATATAAATTATAGTATGGATTCAGCAGTCCTAAATTCCCGGCCGATTACAGTTTTTTTAACTTATCTAATGTACCGTCACGGCAACTTTTACAATTTTATAATAGTAGTGATTGTATTGTCAACAGCCGTGAAAATATCTCAAGGAAGCGGAGTATAGAAATGTGCAGTGAAGCTAAACTGATCAGCTATTTGGAGTCTGGAGCCACAGTCGGCAATGATGAGGTAAGAGACTTTAAATAAAGGTACGCCCGTTTTGACAGCTGTCATTGCGACGACTCTCATTAGCAGATTCCGGGACCTACCAATGAGGTTTTACCACTAACTGGACTCTCCTCGTCCGAGTTCTGAATTCGCCTATGATAATGGCGCTTTTTCAATAAATGTCATATCGGGCCCATTGTTTTTTTGAAAACATTAGTGCTCTTTAGTAAATGACTAGCCGTCAAATTTTCAAATTCAATTCAAAAGCTTAAATTTCTCTTTATGTAGTTAGTTAGATACCTAATCGTTATAGTTCGATTAATCATTAAGTATATTATTATGACCTTTACGTATTCTTTTTTTTCAGATGAGAAGAAAACACAGTTTAGAGTCTTCCTACAGTGCCAACAAAGACAGACATAATAAACAAGGTAAACTATAATTATTTTCCAATCATTAAGTATATTAACCATCAAATACTAGCAAAGATAATACATATTAATTATATGTTGTGGGAGTTGCCGATCTGTATGTAATAGTATTATATGATATAATAGTATTACATACAGATCAGCAACTCCCTGTCGCGCCACAGCTGTCAATAGAGTTGACGGTCGTGTTGACGTGCAATTTGCTTACATTATTTGATCACACGCACACATTCAGGCTGCAGTTACCGCCTTAAGCCGTTTGGTTCCGATTGCCAGTAACATCACAAGGCGGAAACGCCATAAAACTGATTCGTTTCAATTCTGTCACCGACACTTATGTTTGTAAAGAGCTTCTATGTGTGTGTGACCACACGTTCGAAGCAAACGGTTCCCTCAAAATACCATCCAACTATAATGACAGTTGTGGCGCGGGTGGGATAGCTTGCTCAGTGGGGGGCAGGGAGTTGCCTATCTGTATAAATAAAACAAATAAATAAATAAATATTTGTGGACATTCACACACAACATCATCTAACCCAAATTAAGCTAATATAAGCTTGTGCTATGGGATCTAGACGACTGATATACATACTTATATATTTCTAAATGCATACATATTATACATAGAAAACACCCAAACTCCGAAACAAACATTTGTGGATCACACAAATATTTGGACCAACGCGACCCAGGAATCGAACCCAGGACCTCCAGCGCCGCAGGCGGTATCACTACCGACTACGCCGCAGAGGCAGTCAATATGTATATGTAATACTAAAATATTATCTTACTATTATATTATCTTTGGTAACATGGTAAGCTTTTGTAATATCGACAAAAGCATAATTCTAAAGGCCAAAATCGCTGGCACTAAAGGGTGTGTCATGGCGCGATTTTTTATCCTTTATCCAAAAGTGGATTAACAAAAGTGATCTGATTGGTTGATCGAATGTTGACCATAGTATTAAAAAATAAACACTATATTTTACAGGAGCACTAGTGTCAGCAGGTTTCAAAGTATCAACCACGATAAGACCGGACGAGGCGATGATGATGAAATCGGACCGGGACGACCTCTCCTCCGTCAATAAAGGAGATCTGGAAGCGGAGTTGTCCCGTTTCGAGACGTTACGGAAGTCTTATAGGTACGGAAAAGTTATAAGTACTTACTTTGATATTTTTGATCATACTTTGGCTCTAAGAAGGGACAAGGATTGCACGGAATTTGCACAAAAGGTATTTGAATTTAGCCCTTGCTGTCGCATTTCACCTGGACAACCCTGTAGCGTATGTTAAGTTGCAGCTCATGCCGGTTATATCTCAAATATTTGGACGATTCTTCCATCTTTTTTGCAGCGAAAACTGAGCCGATTTCAATATTTTGATACCATTTACTGAAGGTAGATTGGGTATGCTAGGTTTCTATTACTGTGTTATTTTATGTCAACTCCCGGTATGTCAACTATCAACTCCAACAACCGGTCGTATCATTTGTATACGACCGGGAGTAATGGCAAAACTTTGGTATACATAAATAGTTCACTACCTAGAAAAACGCGTGAGAAACGATTTGGGAAATGATTAACTTAAGTTACTATCATTACAGCATTAGCTAGTACATTTATAAACAATTTTTACGCTAACTTAGTATGTTTTTCATATTTTCCAGTCAAGAAGAATTATCAGAATGGACAGATGCTGAAAGAAGGCTCGGAGAATTGTAAGTAAACTTTCTTAGCTCAGTGAATAGTTCAAATTGTCTTAATACCTTACAGCTATTACTATTAATATTACTTTTTATTGGTCTGTATTGCAAGTGGTGAACAAAGCAATTTATATAGATGGCTGTTTTTAATTATTTTGTAATATTTAAGTAATCAGTTGTCTACATACCAAATCACGAGCTTATGTTTATTAGCTGTGCGAAATTGCGACAATATCTAAAATATATATACATATTTATTTATTTATTATTTATGTAATTTCCAGAACGCTATCAGAGGCACGCTCCGTAGGCGGCACGCTTCCTGCTAGCACGGGGCGAGCTGCCTCATCCACGCGCCTCACACACCAGGTGTGTACATACACTTGCTTTTATAGTGATATACGATATACTTTTATGTATTATTTGATATACCCAGCTCGATATACCTAGCTTTCTCCGTTTCGGAATTGCTCGGATTTTCATGATGACGGAAGCACCTGATTACTTCTGTGAACGTTGACCGAAACTCGAGAAAAATTTCCATAGTGTTAGGGGCCGTCTACATGAGCGAGAAAATTGTCAAGATTTGATTGTCGTGTCACATATTTTTATATATTCTTTATGAAAGTATCTACTGTCTATAGTAGTCTATACACGCAAAACACGTGACACGTTATCATCACCGCAATTCTCGTGCAGGCGGTCCTTTATGATTTTATTTGGCTATTTAGATTTTGCAGTAGAGTTTGCAGCACCTTATTTTTTTTAAGAAAGAAGGACTTACCGGCTATTATAGGTATAGAAACCTTTGTAATGTGGTAGAATCCAAAAAAAAAATGTGTGCGTGTAACCTTTACGCGCGATTGAAGTAAAACTTCTGACGGAAATATCTGCGAACCTGGCTTCCCCTTGCGCTTCCCCGCACCTGACCCCGTTTTCGCCTATTTAGTATAACCCGCACGCAATTGGATGGGATGGTATCTGACAGGATTCCGAACATTTTCGTTGCGCGCGGATTATCCCGTACAGTTTACATAACGTCACGAGCCAGGTTGTCAGATATTTCCGCCGTGTTGTATTTAAGTTTTTAATCCCCGTAGTACCTACTGTATTAAAAATTCCACAAAACTTTTCTAAAATCAATTCATTTTGATTTAACCTATCAGTTTTGAGTTTGATCGTACTTAAGTAACTTACGTTCATTCTGCACTAAAGTTCTAATCTAAAGTTACATTTTCATCTTTGAAAATTAATACATCAACACAATTTCTCATCGTACAGACTGTATTTTTTTATTCTTGCCATATTTGTCTATTTGAATAGCCTGTCAAGTATGTACACCATCTGGCTTTTAAAAGATTATAATAATAAGTGTTGGCAATGAAAATGTAACTTTATTAAATGGAAAATCATAGTATCTACCTACACCCATGAAAATCAGACATGATTATAATCAGTATAGCCTCCTACTGCATTATAAATTAACTTTATATTTATTGCACTGATTGCTTTGAACTCCACAATCCAATGTAACTTTAGAACCAGCACATGTATCTTCAACCCTTGCACGCTTGTCGATAGGAGGCCAACACGATGGCTGAACGCGACCTGGGTTCCACCTTCCTGCTGCCACACGTGCACCTCTACAAACCGGACCTTGTGGGTATCTTTGCACACCAGTATCCCATAGAAATCAGAAACAAGAGATATGGCATGATGGTGCGACATGCGCAAAAAGCGCTTAGAAAAATGTGATTGTTGAATGTGATCAGTGTAATTTTGATCGTCACAGTGAAATAAATAAATAACAGTTTGTTTTGTTGTTATCTGCAAAAAGAAACAGAATCAAAATCGGTTCATCCGTTTGGGAGCTACGATGCCACAGACAGACTTACACACACACACACACCCACACACACGTCAAACTTATAACACCCCGTCCGGGTTTCCGTCGGGGGTTAAAAATAGAAGTATCACTAAAAATTGACATGTATCTGGCAGTAAATGTATATGTAGAAGCATAAATTATGACGTTCATAAGTGTTACTTTGTTACCTAAGTGAATAAAGATATTTTCATTTTCACAACTTAAGAAGTATCTTACCATGTACCTACATATTGTTAAGAAAATCAATCGTGCACATGTCCATACCACTTCTCCCGTCTCTGATTTCTGTGAGTTTTCTAATACCTTTCTTACTATTCTCAATTTATTTGTTTTCTTAGTCACAGTTGTAGTACTAGTTATCCTTAGAAGGGAAAAGGTTAGCCTTATCATGTAGTACTATATTATCACATATATGTGAAAACATCGATGATAATATAGTCTATAATAGTATCTATAATAGAATATATAGTCTCTAATAGTGCAATTTAATTGTCAATTCTATATAGAATTGACAATTTAATTGTATGTGTGTACCTACTAAATTGTTTTACGAGTAGATACAATGACAATTCACTGCCTGTAATGAAAAACTCACTTCACATATACCTGTGATCGAAGTGATGGTGTCAATAGCAAACTTTCAACATTTTAATTAAGAAGAATGGCAAAATACAAGCAGTAATTCAATCCATATCATAAACATTTCAATCTATATAATAATTTACAAAAAAGTCTCGACGATTAAACTTTCTGGTTACTTCTGAAACTATTAATTGACTGCTCTTGATTTTATATTTTGTGTAGTATAAGTTTAGCGGTTAGCTGCTCAAAATTACAAAGATTTATTATTGTTTTTTCGATAATTGTAATTATTTAATGGATGTTTCAAATCATGTTCAATTTTTGTTTTCAGACTAGCGACGTGTCAGAATTCGACTCCTTGTGAAACTTCAAGTATTGTCACATATTTTATATGATTGTATAAAACTCCAAATGCATTGATAACTTTAACGTTATCCCTTTGAAGTGCTCTTTTACGTTTCAACACAAAATCAATATCATTGTGTTTCAAATTAAGTTCTCTTTCTGTGTAAACTCAAAATATAACTGAATTTTTTAATTTTTTGATACAAATACTGATAGAATTTATTGTCGTTTTCGATAAACGTATCAGTTAACAAACAAACAAGTTATTTTGAAACATAAATGAAATACAAATAGATAGAAATCTAGAATTTGTGTTGCATTCATTTATAACAGACTGTAAATCAAGATGTATGCCTGTACTTCATTAACAAAGGCGCAGCAAAGAGGCTTTTAATGTTTACCACCAAAGTAAAGACTTTACTAATTTATTAACTTATTGTTTTCATTTATTTAAAGTATTAAAATTGTTGACTATTCATCTTCAGCGAAGTAAAATGAAATTAATGTTAGAATGCCATAGTAAATGTAAGCATTTTTAGTAATTAAGATTTTGAATGAAAACAATTTGAATGAGAAATCTTGACGCGAAGCGGTTAGGTAATTATTTAGAAAAAGATTTCTTATTTGAAGAATTTTCATGTACATATTTTAAAAAGGAACAACTTGAAGAAACCGTCTTTGTTTTTAGACGCAATAATACACCATGCTCTGTAGAAGTAGATAAAACAATAATTGCAGCGAAAGTTTATAAAATTACTCGCTGTAAACTTCTGGCCTAGAATTTCATAAGATTCCAAACTTCGCACTAAATTTCGTGTTCTTATCTTCAGCAGTTTTGGCTCCAAAATAAATATAATTAAAATGGAGAATTAAATGAAATTGATTAATTCTTAGTAAAAATATCAACAAGCTAATTATTAAGAGAAATCTAATATAAAAGTGCTCTTAGTCCACCTAGATATGAATTGTAAAAATATGTCCCACGATTCGAGGTATTCCTCTGTATAGTATTAGATAGGCTACGTTCTGGAGTAGTATAGGTAAAGCCTCCTGCCGTAACATTATGTCACAATTTGTCAAGTTCTCAAACTGTCACGTTCGCAGGATGTCACGTTTGTAGAATGTCACGTTCGCAGAATGTCAAATACGTAGACTTAAATCTATTTCTGTACTTAATATTATAAAGGAAGGAAAGATTTGTTTTTTTGTTTGTTTGTTTGTAACGAATAGGCTCCGGAACTAGTGGACCGATTTAAAAAATTCTTTCACTGTTCGGAAGCTACCCTCTTTGCGGTGAACATAGGCTATATTTTATTCCCGTATTCCTACGGGAACGGGAACTATGCGGGTGAAATCGCGTGACGTCCGCTAGTTGTTAATAACCTAAATGCGTTCTCCAGGCATTTCAAGCAAGCATGGTGTATTTTATATGGCCTATTATTACTAGGAAAATGTAGATACGTGTAATTTATTTATTATACAAATTGTAGCAAAATTTTATATCATCTTTGTTTAGGTTTTATAATCTTTGTTAATAATAAATTATAATTTATATACGAATGTGTTTTATTTACAAAGGTGTCTTGATAGGTTTTCTCTTTTTAAACTTTAATGTCGACTACCTGGAGAAGGTCACAGGGAGGGCCTGGATTGGGAAGGCGAAAGACTGTGTATTGTCACAGGCAAATAAATAAATATAAATATTATTGGACACTCACACACAACATCATCTAGCCCAAACTAAGCTATAAGCTTGTGCTATGGGATCTAGACGACTGATAGACATACTTATATATTTCTAAATACATAGGGTACATATTATACTTAGAAAACACCCAAACTCCGAAACAAACATTTTGTTGTTCACACAAAAAAAAAATATTCAAATGATTAGTTTTTAATTCTGTCATCTACACTAAAAACACGTTATATTTGTACAGAGCTTGAATGTGTGTGTGACCACTAAGGCTAAGCAAACGCTCCGTCAAAATACTCTCCAACTATATGACAACTGTGGCGGGGGTGGGGAAGCTTGCTTAGTGAGGGGCAGAGAGACCTACTTCAAGTAATTTGATTCCCTTATTCGCATAATATCAGATTCGCAAATTATGAGATTCTCAAAATATGAGATTCTCAAAATAGCAGATTCGCAATATAGCCGAAGTACAATGTAGACAAAAAGCAATAAATCATTATTTTTTACTAGCTGAACTATAGGTAGGTATACTAGCGGTTTTTTTTAGGATATGTGAATGGAAAAAGATCCAGTATATAGGTTGTGGTATACGAAGAACATCTAAAAGCTAAAAAGTATAAAGTATTTAATAATTTTCAAAACAAATGAAGATCGTCAAAATAAGTGAAATTGATAGATTCAAAGAATATGAAGATAAATGCAGGAACGTTCTAACAGACCCACTTGCTAGTCAAGATAGAGAAGAGTGAATAATAGAATATGAATTGAAACCAAACATGATATTAAAACCACAATATAAATATGAGACATAGCGTTTTTATTTAATATTCAATAATTATTTAATCGATAGAATATTCAGCAATATTACAAATACAACGTGAAACAATTTGAACATTGCAAACTAAATTTCATTTTTTTTAAACTTAATAAATACAGCGCAGCAACTTCAGACACTTAGCTCGAAATACTTAACATGGGATACCTCAAGCACATTGACTTTAAAAATTATAACTATTATACATAAACAGTTACATTTAAGCGAATTCTTATATCTATTCATTAATAGGACTTCCAGAGTCGATTTGACTAAACAATTGCATAGAATTAGCTGTGCGGTGTTTTAGCTAAGCATTCGTTCAATTTTCACCTTCTCAGTCTAATCCCAAACCTCATTTTACAACTCTTTGAACACCGCTGTATGACTTTTAATGAACTCCATGACATATTATTTAGCTTCTACACTAAACTGATTTGTAATTAGATCGATGTCATTTTTTGCATTCCTATTTTCTTGTTCTACTTCATACAAAACCTTTTACACAATGTCCAAAACCTACAATACCGTCATAAAATTTATATCCTTACGTACGTCAATTATATTAAAGTTGGAAGTGAGCAAGCCCCGTTCAGTTATCTAAGTTTGAAATGTAATTTTGTCTACGACCAACTGAAATTTACCTATATCCAAGATGTAAGTACTATCGTAACACATTAACATAAGGCTAAGAGCGATTTAAGAAATTTTTGATAGAAAAGACAATCTCGTTATTTTAAGAATATACGAAATATTTGTCATTATATTATGCATCAATGATTTTTAACACACTGAATATTAGAATCAAAATATTTTGTCCCTAATATGCAACCACGCTTGTTTTTTTTGGTTTTTAGCTAGCAAATCATTTTCTATACACACCCGAGATCTTCAAAATTACTTTTTTGTCAAAAGATTCATAGTAGATGTTTCCTTTCTAAAAAAAATTATTATACTAATGTGTTAAATATTAGAATTTATACAAATCTTAACTACGTACAGTACAAATCTTAATCTAATAAATAATATACAAACAGCAACAACTAATATTAATAGAGATTTTCTTAAAATAAGAACTATGAACATTGAAATAAAGTACTAACAAAATCATATCAGGAAATATAAATAGATTTTTACAAATTATTTATTAAAGTAATGTTTTACAAAAATAAAACGATCGACAAAGCTATCCAAATCCTTACCGTTTCCAATACATTCAAGTCAAACCTAGCTACCATCATCAGGATATATAACATAGAGTATAGATACCTATTCTTTCAATCTTACCATGATAAAAACCCATGTCTGTCCATGAAAGCAGAAATTCAGTTGGTCGTAGAAATAGCAATACTTATCCTATATTGTATTTCTACCTACCTACGTATGTAAAAAGTTGTGCAATAATCAAATATGGAGACCCTATCTTGTTTCTATTGTTCAGGTGAACGGAATCTCAATTATCAACCATATTATCAAAATCCATTTCAGATATCTACTTATCTTTTACTTATAAAATAGTTAATAGTCCTAGCCCGTTAGTATCATGAAGCATATCAATGACTAAAGCTAAGCTATGGGTTATAATGTCAAATAACATGGACTATGTCGAATCCGACGGTTCAGTACAAAAGTTGAGTACCAAAATATTATTCACGATGTCTGTATATATGGCTCACATCTGTTTTGAAGTCAGCCATACCTACCGATGTTTTCATTGAAGTCATCTATCAATTCAGAAGTTATATTAGTAGAGGTTCTTTGATTGGAAAATATCACAACAGTGACTTCCTATATCTAGATATTTTCGCCTACAAAGCTAGCGGTCAATGATAGTTCGTTCCTACATAAACTACCTTCGTCAATTCTTCGTAATGGTCAATTCATTAATGTTCCTAGTATAATTTTAATTAAAGTATCTTTGTCATTCCAATCGACTTCAAAATCAGGAGAATAGAAACCATTTCCAACGTATTGTGGTATTAAAAACTTCATTCCCCTGTATTTACTAGGAGTTTAAGCTTCAGCTAAAAATGGCAATTACAGCTTGATTCGCATATCTTTCAAGAATATTTTAGATTTTAATAAATATTTAATATTTATAGTTAAAATAATGTTTATATACTTTCACAACAACCAATCTATCGAACACAATATAATTCTGTAGATATAATAACCACAGTGCATTATTCGCCAAAGCAAGATTAATGAAATGCATACGTAATTTTAGGAACTTTAAACGAAAGTGGTTTGTGTAAAATCTAGACACACTACGCAGTGCCAGATGAGTTTCGAATTATCTTTACTTTTTAGATTCACTTAGACTTGATGGAGGTGATTTGGCCAGCATACTTAAAGATCTGCAAACAAGAAAAGTTGAATTTAGATTTACTTCTAATACCTAAAATGAGAAATGAGTCAGGAAAACAATAAAGTTTAAAGAGTGCAATTTGATATCAGTCAGTTCGGAAAGTAAGGCAAAATATAATATGCCACTGATAAACAAGAAATAACACCTTTTAAATTTAAAGAACCTTAAGGCAATCAACTCTTGTTTAGTCAGGATTCAGCAAGTACTGGTATAAAAATACTTTGTTAAAAAACTTTCAGCCACTACGTATATATTAATGACACCTATAAATTAAACAGAACAATCGTGTCACTTCATTTCACAGCCAATAGTATAAAAACAAGTTACATTGTAAGATATATGAATGAAATAAATAAAATAAACAAGCTAAAATATCAATAACAGTGATATTGATGATCCCTATCCAATGAACACTATCCAAAGATGAAGCAAATGATAACAAAAGCAATACAATAAAAAACAGTGTACCTATTTATCGAGCTTGTCTTGAGAGTGACTTAAACAATAGCAGCTGCAATGATAACATTATTAAATTTAGTTGGTACATATTTCATATCTAAAATGTATAAAAAATGGTTGAGAAGCAACGAAAGGTAATAAAAAGTACTAAGCGCTATTTTATATTCAGGAGTTTACTTAAAAAGCGAAAATGCAATGCAAAGAGTAAAAGATCTGAATGATTTAGAAATGATAATATATGTATATTGATAGAAATGGTAAACATTACTAAATGCATGATAGCAGAAAAATAGGATAGGAACATTACCTTCTCTGAGCTGGAATCGGTGGTGAAGGTTGAGGTATCGGTGGAAGTGAAGCTGGACAGCTGCCTGACAATGCAGGTTGGGAATCATCATCTTCTCTTCGTTCCCCTAAAGAGATATTTAATTAAAAAGCTTAGAAAAGTCTTGCAATATCGCAAATGTATAGAAAAAAATATGAAATTAAGAAAATGAACGTATAGTCATTGAGCTGAGCAATACAATTAACTTTTAATAAGTAAGTAACCAAAAGAAATACATTCCTCGCTGACTAGGTATATGTTTGAGGCAGTGATTGCTTACAGAACGTCTAAGTTGGTTAAGCTATTAGCTTCATTTGCCCTTTAGACTCAAAATACTTAAACAAAAACATTAATTCATAATAATAATAAATATTCACGGACATTTCACACAATGCTATCTGATCCCAAAGTAAGCTAGGAATAACCTGCTTGTGTTATGGGTATCAGACCACGGAAATTAATACTTATATACTTTTAAATACATACATATTATGCATAGAAACACCCAGACTCTTGAGACATACATTTATGGGTCACACAAATATTTGTCTCCGGTGGGCATCGAACCCACGACCTCTAGCGCCGCAAGCGTTATCACTACCGACTGCGCCACAGAGGCAGTCATATCCAGAAATAATTTGTACCTCTGACTATAGGAGTATCTCCGATGTAGAATGTTGGTGCAGCGGTTTCTACTGCAGCTTCCTTCACTGAGCTGTCACCGCTAACAGCACTGAGGGTGTCAGTGCTATCGAACATGATTGTTCGTTCCTTTGCTGTAGGGACTTTGCTGTCCAGTTCCTGACGGTTATAAAGAACCTTAATTAGAAGGCATGCATATTTGCTCTGGGGCTTCAACACAATTTTAAAGATCTAGTCAAGCTGACCTCATGTTCCACTTAAACGGTTTGGTTATTACTAGAATACATAATTAATTATCACAGTTCTACATCACATACACAATTTTTTTTATGGTGACTGATAATGTAGAGGGTACAAACTAGAACTAGTCATTAAAACATTCGTGAAATTCTACCTTGCCTGCACCATGTTGCAGGATAGGTAAGCATCACAGAATCAACACAGTCTCTTTCAGACACACACACAGACGCTCCGGAGATGAAGTTTCCTCATAAAAGTTCACTACAGACTAACATAGCTCATTCGAGATTTAATGTCTTGCTGGCGTTGACTGGCTGGAAAGATCGCTGGATCGAATTTCGGTTCAGAACAAATATTTGTGTAACTAATCTGTTAATATTTCCAGTGGAGTTGGTGTGTTTCTTATGTATATTTTCTTATGAATTTCGAAGTATAAAAATCTGTGAGTCAGTTGTCTTGATCTAATAGCACAATTTCGGTTGGATAAGAAAGATTTTTTTTTTAAATAAATATACACGGACATTTCACACAACGCTATCTGATCCCAAAGTAAGCTAGGAATAACCTGCTTGTGTTATGGGTATCAGATCACGGATACTAATACTTATATACTTTTTTTTAAACACATACATAGAAACACCCAGACTCTTGAGACATACATTTATGGGTCACACAAATATTTGTCTCCGGTGGGAATCGAACCCACGACCTCCAGCGCCGCAGGCGGTATCACTACCGACTGCGCTACAGAGGCAGTCTAAAGAAAAAAGTCTTCAGATAGCTCTCAATAAAAATTCACAAAAAGTGGCGTTCAGTTTGTGTCTCAGTTTACCTTAACGTTAAATTGAGTAAGAAACTTACCAATCGCTCCGTATCAGAATCAGGTTCCTGTACTTCATAATCATGTGAGTAATGTTCACTGGTAGACTGATGCTCTAAGCTTTCCATCTGGACAGCCGTAACAGGGTCCAGGGTGTCCAGTGACGAAACCATGGTGTTCGAGCCTGGAGGGGGCACCGCTGTTATCTTTCTGATTAGTATCAAGCTTGGTGGGATTGCAATATGTTAAAATAAAATAAAATTCTGATAAAGACATCATTCCTTTCAAAAATGTTATCGTTTCGTTCGAGCATCGGAAAACTTTTTAAATCAAAATGTTTGAGCAATTTTTTAAAGGAATGTCTTTATTGAAATATTTAAAGATAAAAGCGGGGATGAGAGTAATGCAGTTCTGTAAAATACAAAAGATGATTATACAGGTATCTATCTATTTAGGCAAGAACAAAATAGGTAAAGAGTAAACTATTATGATATGCATAGCAAAATAAGTAACTGACCCACGGATATACTAAATTAAGGAATTGAGCATTAGTTATATTTGAAGCCTATATAGTATAATAATGAAATAACATTAAAGTAATGGAAAGGTAGAAATAATTATTTTGCGTGAAGTCCCGAGTTTTATGAGTATGAGTGTTAAAAACCGCGATAGTTTAAAAATCACAAAAGCAGTATGTTTGTATAAGGCTCATAATGATTGCGTGCTCTTACCTTTTAATTTAACCTAATACGTAGTAATGTCCTTCATTAGATCAATGAATTTAGCTATATTAGTTGATTTAATCTAATATGCAGGAATGTCTTTCATTAGATCGATATAAAACAATTAGATTATCTATCTTACTTCTTACTAATATTATAAATGCGAAAGTTTGTGAGTGTGGATGTTTGTTACTCTTTCACGCTCAAACGGCTAGACGGATGGGGCTGAAATTTGGTACAGATATACATTATAGTCTGGAATAACACATAGGCTACTTTTTATCCCGGGAATAGGTTCCCACGGGAAGCGGGAATTTTTACGCAGGCTAAGCTGCGGGCATCAGCTAGTGTTAGATAAATTTATAACACTTTGACTTGAAATATGTCTTGAAATTTTTTATAAACTTATCAGTACATACTTGTATGTCGTATAGGTTTTCAAATATGAGAAACATAATAGCTACTACAAAAAGGCCAGTAAGCTTACTAGTTTTGACTGATTTTGTATCTATAGATATTTTTTTACGAAACTTGTTAAATAAAAGTAGATATTAAGAATAATTACCTCCTGATGTGAGACTGCCAGTCATAGGGGTGTCAACTTCATAGTTGTAAGTAGCTCGTGTGGCATTAGAGCTTGTGGCTTCCAGGCTGTCGGTGCTGCCCAGCATCAAGTCTGCTCGAGCACCCCTAGTATAATACCAGCATAACAGATTGCATAAACAGACGTCTATTTTATTTTATGTTTAAAGAATAAAGACGAGGTTGTAGTAGATAATGAACAAATAAATTAATAAATTCTCAAATATTGTCATCACACTAATCACTATTAGTTTATTTTTTCTACTAATTGTAAAAACCTATTAAAAGTTTTATATTTACATACTAAATGTTAATATAAAACTTTTAATAGGTTTTTACTAGGAATCGATTTAACAGAAAATGACAATACTCACCTACTAAAGCTCCCGGAAGAACTGAGCTCCTCATCCTGTCCACTCCAGGAGCCACTAGCTGGATCTGTAAGTTGTTTACCAGAGAAAGATAATACACTATGAGCCATCGACCTTCCCGAAGAGGGCGATAGCTCACGAACCATGCTACTCTCTCTAGAAAATTCTAAATCATCGGGCTTGTCTGAACACATAGTTAACGTCTGTCGCGTAACAGTTACTACTTCTCCATCTGGTTGCTTCTCCATCACAGTTATTAAACTATCCATTTCGGAATGTTGTGAGGTCATTGATGACGATATTTCTGAGCCAAAAGACATAGCAGCATCTTCAATATTTTTTGGTCTAGAAGGTATATCTACTGCTCCTTCACCATCAGTGCTTGTCACAGTCTCAGAAACCTTTTTCCCATCAACAAATCGCTGTTGGATAACTGTTGTCGTACGAACAACTTCTATGACACCACTGTCAGTAAAAGTTTTTATAGTTGAATCACTCGCTTTTGATTTTTCTTCCTGGTCTAAGATCTTCATCATTTCTTCACAATCTCCCGGAATTGATTCGGCAGAGCCGTCACTTGGTGCTGCTGCACAAACAAAGGAGGACGATTTCTTACATTCCTCTAAAATTTCACCCGATGGTTCAACTTCACATGTTGATGTTTCTGGTTGGGGCTCAGCTACGAAATATGCCCCCCTATCGTCATATTTCTTCACAGTTATTATTTTGGGTGTAATTTGCTGTTGAACTTTCTGATCTATAGCCATTTGCTGATCAATAAGCTTTCTGATACTCGCTGACTCCGTAAGGATTTTCCCCGATGGACTCCCATAGCTCCCCGTTCTTTGTGAAGGGCTACCACTTTTCTGAGATGGACTGCCACTTTTTTGGCTTGGACTGCCACCTTTCTGAGGTGGACTGCTGTCTGAGCTACCACTATATGAACGTTTTTCTCTTTCTAAAAAGTTTCCACTTACTTCTTTGGGATCAGCCATTAGCAGCGCTTCTTTTTGCTTGGCAAGTATTTCTGCTTTTAAAGCTTCAAGGCAAGCTGATTCAAGCCCTTCAAATTCTTTTAAACTAGATATTGAAATATCGTCACCTTGACTTTTGCTTAGTATATACCGTCTAGGTAAAGAACCATTCAGAGAATCCTGTGATGATGAGGAATGTTGTTGATATTGTTCCATAAGAGCTCTTTCCAGGTTTTCGAATTCTTGCAATGAGCTGATAGATATATCATCGTTGTCACCTCGTACTCTAAATCGTATTCGAGATGCCATTTCTGATTCGGAAAGACTCCCGTATGAATTCCTGAAGCTACCGTAACTTCCAATTGATTCTTTTTGAGAAGTTAAGCTACCAATCCGGCTGGCATCAAAGTCGGTCATTTCTTCCTCCTTTATATCTTCTAATGGAACCCTTTCATAATCATACCGCGGATCTCCTTCAAATTGCATTTGTACCCACCGCCTACCGGCTTCTATTTCTGCCAATTCTTGAGCTTGTATTTTTTTCTGTTCAAGTTCATATTGCAATAGTTCTTCATCGGATAGTGAACCAGACGCACTGCTGGTACTCTCTTGTTTTTTGTTTGATTTCGATAACAGTTCTTCAATTTCTGTGTCATGGCGTTTTATATACTTTTGGGCTTTAATTTGTACACTTTTACCTTCAGTATCAGTTTCTTGAGCTTCTCTTGCAACTTCTTCAATAACTACAAAATCATCCATTTCACTTGGTTTGTCAACCATCTCGAACTCGTCACTAGTTGGTGATTCTTGTTCCTTTTCATATGCGTACATAGATCTTTCTTCTGTGGTCACTACCAGTTCCGTCTTGCTACTGTCAATTAAATCGGATCTTAGTTCAGGCGTTTCTGATATATCGTACATGTCATCTAAAACATATTCTTTCCCATTATCAGTCGAAATTGAGCTTTGACTTGGTGCAGATAACGGCGTATGTGGCGTTGAAAGATGTTCTTGTGTTTTAAGACTAGACGTGGAACTTTGTTTACTTTCCAAAATAGAATCCGGAGTTTTGGCTACGGACTTTTCTATTTTCGTTTTGGGAACCGAAGAGTCACTCTTTGATTTTAAAATTTCGTCATACTGTTTTGATCCGATTGGTATTATTTCTGCTTCAACATCTACTAATTCTCTTTGGCTAGGTGATACTTTTGTGATAGCAAAAGGCACTACCGTAATTTCCTTTATAATTTTTTTAGTACATTCTTCTTGAACTTCCACCATGGCATCGTAATCACACGGTTCTTTTGAGGTCACCGCTAGGTTTTCTAATCCAATAATTGTTTCTTTTGTTATAGTACTCCCATCAGTCGATAGTTTTCTAGGTTTAGGGCTTATACTTCCATATTTTACGATTTCTTCATATTCGGCAGAGCCTACAGGGATTATTTCACTTTCCACATCAACTAATTGTCTCTGTGGTCTTTCTACTTTTGTAACAGAGAATGGAAGTGCTTCTTCTTTTTGTATTGTTTTTTTTAGATCACTGCGTTCATTTACTTCTTGTTGTGAAGTTTCCGAGTGGGTCGACGGCATATCTAATTTTGAAATAGATGATGATAATATTTCGTCTGTTTTTAACTGGCTTGATATTGTGGTATCAGAACCTTCTTTATCTTTTGTGGAGTCTTCGTCTTGCTCTGCACTATCTGAAACATTCTCAACTGGGAAATGTTCAGGTATCATTTCTCTAGGTTGGAATCGCATTTCATGAGAACGTTTCATTTTACCCATTGGTTTGATGTCTTGTTTACTTTCATCTTCATCTGCAGAAATCTCTTCATCACTAACATCTTTCATTCTTTGTTGATCTTTTTCTCCTTCATGTAGAAATTGTTCCACGTAAGTACTACTTTCCATCAATTCTTCTTTAAGTTCGTTTGCTGAAGGTACAAGAGTCTCGGAAGCATCAGATATGTCTATACTAGCTACATGACTCGATCCGTCGGAGTCTAAACTCTTCATGCTATCTCTAGAAGCAAGAGAGCTACCAGCAGTGTAATAATCTTTAGACGTTCTAAGTGATTGTGATGAAACATCATGGCTTGTTAATGCGGTTTCAAACTCAGTTGCACTTTGGGCTGTCATCATGACTTCAATATCAGAAGATAATGGCCTAGATTCGGAGTGTTCAAAGCTGTGATAGTGACTCTCTCCAGAACTTGACCATCCTTCTACTTCCGATGCAGAACGTCGATCTCCCACGCCCAACTTGGATTTCAAATGCTTTTGTTCCCTAAGTTTTACATCTAGGCTACTTAATGATTTATCTTTGTCATATAATATTATTTCACTGTCAGTTTCTATAATAGAGTGTGGACCACTATCTGATCGGACTGATATATCACCTGTATCCAACGGTGGGCTTGATTCTTTGATATGTACCGTGTCCTTTTCTTCATCGGAAGTAGTTGTATCTTCTTGAGAACTAACTTTTTGATATAAACCCTCTGATTTTTGACTGTCTAAAAATTTGTCTTCTAATTCCGTAGATATCAGCGTTTTGTCACACTCATCGTGTTGTTCTTCAGTAATAACTTCAGGTCTATCAGGACTTATTAACAATTTGAACTGAAACTCCGAAGGAGATTGCTTATATTTAATACTTCCATCGTTTTTTTCACTAATGATTTCAACTTGTGCTGCTTCAAGAGATTGTTTGACTTCATCTATAGTTTTTTCCAAAACTGACAAGTCAGCTAGTGGTTGAGCAGATATAATTGAATCCAAATCAATCCTTTCTGAATCGAGTTTCGTTGCATGAAACTCGGCAGAAGAGAGATCGGTGTCGTAACCACTACTACAAATATCTTCCAAGCTTTTTTCTTTAAAAAGCTTTACTTCTTCTTTTTTATCAGTACCAGTACCAGTTAAATAAGCTGAATCAGCTTCGGTAGAGAAGTCTGACGGATGCAGTGTTTCAGCGCTAACAGTGGAATCTATTGACTTTTGCAGAATTTCTCCTTCATGTGATTCTAGAGACTTTATCATGCATTCGGTGTCAATGCTTTCACCAGATTTTATCATAATATCCCTGGAAATGGTACTTAGTTCCTCAGATAGCTCAAATGTTATCGGTGACATGTCAGTCTTGGATGATTTAGTTACTTCCGTTTTTGTTTCTATTGGAGATTTAAAATCTAGACCTGTATCACTGTCAGTACTTTTAAGACTTGACGGTACTGGAGTTCTTGATATTGTATCAACTACTTCAAATGAATCGGCCTTTTCAATAGATACCTCCCAAATTTGATCTTCAATTTGTTGCTGAGGTACTTTTACTGGTGATTTCAAAGGTTTGGTTCTTTTTGGTGTCTCTCCCGTTTTATCATCATGGGGCAATTCAGGAGCTGCTTCAGATTCAGAATGTGTATCTAGACTTCCTGTGCGACTGAATGTACTTTTCACAGGTGATGTTGTAACTTTAATTTCTTTAATGAAGTTAACTTCATAAATTTCGTCATCTTTTTTAAAAGACTTCGATTTACTTTTAGGACTTGTTTCAGACGAATTTCGTCTCTCTGTTGATTCACTTTTGAAACTAGGTGCATCTGAACTTAGATCATCGTGTTCTTTGCTTTCAATTACAGATTCTTCTTTATGATGTTCAATAGTAGAGCTTACAATTTTACCCTTTTCCGTAACCTCAACACTAGACACAACTTCGTCTTTTTCTACTATTTTCAGAGACGAATCCACAAAAGCTACTCTAGACTTATCATCGTCTTCAAGTATATTTTCTAATTCACCGGGTTCTGTGAAATACTCTTTACCCCATTGGTCATGAGAGAGATCTCTTTCAGATATTTTTATTTCATGCTGTTTCTTAGTAGTTTCATCTTTTAAGGCAGTCATTTTTTCTTCAGACTTTGTCTGACGGCCTGTGTAAAGACCTTGTTCAGAAAATTCTCTTTCAATTTTTATGACATCTGTATCATCTGTACTTCGAACAGTTTTTGTTTCTATATCTGCCCTTTTAGCAGTAGCCTCGTGAGCTTTTTCGAGTATCTTTTTCGACGTTTCTGTCTGTTCACCATCTTTACGAACAATAGTCTTTTCTTTCATTTCATGTTCTTGTCCTCTTAGTTCATGCTTCGTTTCAATTTTAATAATCAAAGAATCTTCATCAGAAGAAGATATTTGTTTTGTTTCAGAAAAGAACTCTTGACCGGAAATTTTTCTAGTTTCAGTTTCCTTATGAGTTAAAATTGTACTAAAATCCTGATCGATGGTGCCAAATTTAGCTGCCATATCTGACATGACTGCTTCTGGGTCAATAGACTGAAATTTTAGTTCTGCACCCTCAAAAGTCCTATGAACTGAAGAAGATGAGGTTTCAACTCTAGACTCACTGTAAAACGTGTCACTAGACGTAGATTTTTGCAATTCTTCCATTTTAACAGCCAACTGTTCTTTTTTAATTTGATCAATCACATCTATACTTTTTTCTATCGTTCTGTCTACAAGTTCTATGGCACCACTAGTAATTGTTGGTTGATTAACGTTAACAAACGTAATATTATCTGCTACATGTTTAGTTGGAGACTTTGGCCTGGCGGCAGCAGTTAGTGCCTTAGATGCTTCTATCAATATGTCTGAAACGAAAATAAACGTATCATGTCATTTTGTTCAGACAAACTGAAATATTCGCAAAAGTGTAATCATTTAGAGTTGTGGTAAATTATAAATTCGACCTCTGTACTTAATAGCGTCTTAAATTATGTGCACATTGCTTGTGTTTTTTTTAACTTCATTTAATATTCGTGTCTCAGAAGCACGAAAAGCATGATTTTATTGTACAAAGGTTAGTGTGGTGATATAAAGATAATAGCGATGGAAGCTAGTGATGGAAAATAATACAAGTAAATAAATAAAGATTCAGACTCAAAGCGAAACGTTACTCAATGTGAATGATGAAAAAAATGCGAATCAAATACGAGAAAATAATTTGTTCGTCAGATTAAGAAGCAATAGAAATCATAATGATGTTTGTTTGCTTGTGGGGTCCACTTACCTATAGCAACGTAAGGGCTCCGCAAGAAAGAAAGTAAAATTACTGTGCTGACGAATATTTGCATAAACTATGGTTGCAACTAAATTGAGGTCTTTTGAATATTTCTTTTAATTTTATTTATTTCTTCTGTGTTTGCTTTGGTGCATTCTCATTCGGGAGTAGTGCTGTCGGTTTATTTGTAGTCATTTCTTGGAAAATGATCAATTTTATTATGAAAACCAACACGACACATGCGATAACTGGCGTAGAAAATAAAGAGTGTGGCAAATAAGGCTGTCTATAATGGTATTTACTACAAAATCAAGAGTAAAGTTTCGCTATGACTCTACTTTGCCACTACCTTACTGCAAATAAAATTGCAATTTTGCCCTTCTTAGTGGACAATAATTTATTCACTATATTCGATATATTAGCCAAAGTCATCGTTTTTACATTAACATACTCGTCCGGTAAAATATTAAGGTTTTGATTGTAAAATACATTATTTTAAATTACTGACCACTCTGGTGAGCTTCTGTTTCGCTGATAAGACTGTCGCCGGCTGATGAGGAAGCTCGTGGTGACTGACGGCTAGCATCCAGGAACGAGGAGTCGGAGCCTACATGGACGGCACAAGTTAGCTTCTACATTTAACACACACACACACACAATATCTGATCTACTTACTACTTACAAAACCGTGTTATGAACGAGATAGTCATAGTATGAAGTAACCATGATAGTATTGTAATATATATTATAGGGGAAACTGTTCAACATTTGTACGTGGGGCACATTCATACATTGAGTAAAACAAAAATACTAACCGACATACAAACGCGCCTTTGCATTGTGTACATAGACATACCGACTGCCATGTTGCCAGCAAAGTATCGTGCCAATTGCGCCACTCTGTGTGAGGCAATAAGACGTAACGTGTTTTCGCAGTAGGAAAGTAAAATTTTTACTGAAGTTTAAATCGTACTGGCAAGTAAATTTATTACTTTTTTTTTTAAATAGTCAGGATTCATTAATGTTCACATTGTTTAATTTTGAGTTTTCATTGTTATATTTCTTTTACTAACATTGATTTTGTATACAACAATTTATATTTAGTCAAGACCTGGGGCACATTCGGACATTTCAACAGGGGGCGCATCCGTACGCGTTCGAATGCTCCCCTTTAGGTCTTTTTAACCACAAACACTCACATAATTTTTATTTTTTAATAAATTTAAGACTATTTTTTAAAATTATGATACGTTACTATAATTACGGACTTTTTAACTTATAACGATCAGCAATATACTTTTTATTTAGTAAATGTTATAATTGATATCAAATCGCAGGGTCATGGTACAGATACAAAGAAAAGATAAGCGTAGATATTAAATGGATGAGAACGAATAAAAAATGATTTAAGTTTACATATATTCCATATTCCTTAAAAACAGAAATATCAAAAGAGGAAGAAAATCAAATGAATTTCGTATAATGCAGAGAGCCTGGAAAAATGAATTATAAAACAAAATCGAATCTTCTAATTGATAAAATATATAAAAAGAATATGAATAATATAGTAAAGAAAGAAGAAGTAATTAAGTAGTTTGCAGGAACTTAATTACCAACCAATAATTAAAAAAAATAAAATTAAGGTACTTACTGGATAATGCACAATTCATTTAAATGTGATATTAGGAAATGAAAGATAATCGTTATGTTTTGGTACAATTTGAAACACCTTAGGCCGCTGTTATTTATTGTCGAGTAAAGTACACTCAGTTCTCGGAAAGTTCTGGAAAATGCGGGCCCGGTATCCAACACGAAAGTGGAGGAACCGGACGCGTGTTGCCAAGAGCCAGCCCTTCTTCCCGGGCTACCGAGTGGGTGGGCAGGTTGCGGATAGCCTACCCCACGCAGTGCGTCACCATTACGGGGGGCGCAGTGTGTGGGGAATGTCCCCATTGGGGGCCCCGGACAATGGGAAGGGCCGTACCCACTGAATCCAGGTGTGTACTGTCTACCCCCTTACCCCAATCCCGTGATCCCATGACTCCTGTCCTTCCCACACCCTACCTCTGGGACAACACGCGGCACCCCACATGGGTCTCCTAGATGTTGGGCGGGGCTATATGCGGGGCTATATGCGGACTGAAGACAGACAGACACTGACTGACGTGACTGGACTAAAAGACGACGACGTATACGAGACAAAAACCGGGCCACCGCGTTAGTAGGCGATACGGTGGTCTACAAAGGCCTACCTGCACTCGGGTCCTGTGCAGTCGATCGCCGTACGCTGGGATGCGGGAATCCTGGAGGGCTGAGCCGCAACGGGGTCGGGTTAGTTACCCCGGGAGGCAACACTCCCTCTTTGGTCCCAATTTCCAGCCAAACGGTAGCCCCGCATAGAGCCAATGCGGGGTAAGGGACAAACGGTCGCTTCACGACCGTAGGCTAGATGGGGTAGGGAAGGGGACTTGCCATGCTGACGGTGCAAGGGCAGTGCAGGTTGGTCGCCTGCATAGTCTGTAGCACCCGATGTCGCGCGTAGGAACCCCCTATTTCATCGAAATCTCCTGTGGTAGTCCTGGGGTTTGTAAAACCTCCCCAGTTGCGGGCTCCGTGGAGGGTGGGAAGCCACGGGAGATTAACTCTAAACATAAGTATGGACAACTTATCAAAAAACCCAAAACCAACTCCAATTCATTCCTCCTCCTCCTCCTCGGAGGCGGGCACGAAGAACGCGGGTCAAACCGCGGGCTCGAGCACGCCCCTGAGTCAGGAGATGACCAACCCAGCCCCTAGCCAGGTTGAAACAGGATGGACAATCGTCCCTCCAAGAAAACAGGTGTCGGCGCCAGCCCGGAAACGGACGGCGACCACCGATAACATTCCAACACGCAATGCTACCTCTCCTAAATCCACAGGAATTAGCAGGAAGCGAAACAACAGACGCAAGCAAGCTAAGGCGAGACGGCAAGAGACCAGCGGCCACCCCACTCCGGGCCCGTCAGGGCTGGGCCGAGCGTCGGGGGGGGCTGCGACGTCTGCTGATCAACGGCAGGCAGCGCGCCCCCCTTCGGTGGCGGACCGGCCCGGCTTGGATCCCCGGAGACGAGTGGAGACCGCCTCACGCCCTCCCTCAAACACAACGACCTCCGCGGAGCACTCCAGAGCTCAATCAACAGCCAAAAGGGGGCGCCTCGATGAGACAATATCTCCTCGGGGTGAACCCAAAAAGCTCAGATTGGACCACTCAGGCCGGCTCTACGCGGATGTGGCGAAGAGTGAGCTGATGGTGGCAATAACTTCGTCCACCGGTGCACAGCTCACACCGGAACATATGCAAGACATCATGGCACGGCTGGAGGCACGATTAGAACAGGTGGCCTTCAACCAAGAACACAACACCTTCGGACCCACACTCCAAGGTAAGCCAATTTATGCTAACGGGGTAGTAAAACTCTGGTGTGAAAACACGGAGACTGTCGAGTGGCTCCACGAAAACCTACACGAAGTCTCGAAAGATACAGGCTTCGGGCTGTCGCTCAAGCGACAGAACGAAATACCACGACGGATACGCTGCGGAATTTTACTACCGGGCAATAGAACAGATGCGAGATCAGTGGGATGCACGCTGAGGCTGCAGAACAAGTGGGCTGCAGTGGACCGCTGGCTGCTCCACAAGCTGATCCCACAACCAACCAAGGACCAAACCTTCGTAATCATCAGCATCCCGGAGGACCTGGTACCGATTTTGGAGCAGCGCGAGCGCCGCCTCGCATTTATGTTCGGGGCGGTGTACGTGTTGTTCCAGGGCCCAGGAGGTAAGTTCATCAGGACTCCCCCTGGCCCCCCCGGGGGGCTGGTGACCGCGGAGGATGCTGCAGTCCCATCTACCTCGACCATAGCGGTGCAGGCAGCAATCACGGCCGACAACAGCAACCAGCCCTCAACGTCATCGCCCCGACCCCACCAACCATCCCTGGCGGAAGAGGCTGCACTCCTGGGGCCCCCTGAAGACGGCGAGACTTTTATCGACGGGCTGGGCAATCTGGACATAGGGGAGGACGTAGGGTCTGACAGCGATGGCGTCCCCTTCCCTATGTCCAATTAAAATAAATCAGGCCAACCTCCAGCATTGTACTGCTGCTACGGCTCAACTGCGCAAATGGCTGGAGGTAAACGAAGATGCCGTAGCCCTGATCCAAGAGCCGTGGGTCAGAAAAGGCAACATATGCGGTCTACAAAGCTTAAACGGTAAGATGTTTGCACACAATGGCCCGGAACATCCCCGAGCCTGTATATACATAGGTAAAAATATCAGAGCCCACGCACTAACTAGCTTCTGTTGCAGAGATGTATGTGCGGTGAGGCTGTCTAACGAACAGGGCGCCAACACATCCAGCGCAGTCTTGGCTTCTGTCTACATGCATGGCGAGGACTCCCCGCCACCACGCAATATGGCGCGGTTGGTATCGCACTGCGAAGACGAAGGCCTTCAGCTGCTCATCGGCACAGATTCAAATGCCCATCACACTTTATGGGGTATGAGAAACTGCAACGACAGAGGTAAGGAACTCTTTGACTATCTTATAACCACAAAATTGACCGTCCTAAACCACGGCTCAGAACCAACATATGTAACTAGACGCGGCAGAACAATAATTGATCTAACATTGGCCACAGAAGAGGTAGCAAGTACAGTCACAGATTGGCACGTGTCCGGTGAGGCCTCTTGCTCAGACCACAGGTGGCTAAGGTATAACATACAAGCAGAATTGCACCACGCACCTCCACGTCGTAATCCTCGTAAGACGGACGTACAGCATTACTCGCATCACTTACAACAACGATTAAAAACCCAGGTAATACCGGACATAATCGAAAGTACCGAAGAAATTGATAGACACGTAAAGGAACTAACAGACAACATCATATCCAGCTATCATATGGCTTGTCCCCAAACCGAACCCACCAATGCGAGAGACAAAGGCTCCAGTTGGTGGGGCCCAGAACTAGAAAGGCTCAGGAAGAACATGAGGCGGCTGTTCAACAGAGCAATGAACACTTGTGCAGACCACGACTGGGACTGCTACAAAGCCGCTAAGGCAAAATATAAGAAACGACTGAGATACAGAAGTACCAAGTCGTGGAGAAACTTCTGCAGCAGCATTGAAAACTGCACACAAGCTAATAGAGTCAGACTTGTACTGGCCAAACAAGGAACAGAATTATCTGGATCTATTAAGAAACCTGACGGCAGCCTGACAAACACCCGAGAAGAGGCTGAGAGTATTTTAATACAGACGCACTTCCCAGGATGCCAAATGCTGCAGACACTCGAGTGGCCAGTGGAAAATACAACCACAGAAGAAGTCCACTGGGAGTAAGCAAGGCAGGTAGTCAACCAACAAAAAACTGAATGGGCAATCAACAGCTTCAAGTCCTTCAAATCTCCAGGACTGGATGAAATCTTCCCCGCTCTGCTAAAATGGGGAGGACACCAGTTAGCATGGTTACTTACTATCATCCTGGTGCTTGTCTGGCGCACAGATACGTACCCAGACTGTGGAGAGAAGTCAAAGTGATCTTTATACCAAAACCCGGTAAAGGGGACTATTCAGATCCTAGATCATACAGACCAATAAGCCTTACGTCTTTCCTCCTAAAAACTCTGGAAAGATTGTGTGATAGAGACATTCGAGGGACGGCCCTTCAAAATAAGCCACTGCATCCAAACCAACATGCATATGCCCCCGGCAAGTCTACGGACTCAGCACTACATGCAGTGGTAAACAAAATAGAAGAGGCCATCCAGAATAAATCAATGTGCCTCGGCCCGTTCATAGACATAGAGGGGGCTTTCGACAGAACTAGCTTCAGAAGCATAACCACGGCACTGGCAAGGCATGGAGTGAATACGGCAGTCAGTGAATGGATAGAAAACATGCTGAGCAAACGCATCATAAGGCTACAAACAAGTGGAAAGCAGTGCGCAGCGGTGGTCAAAGGATGTCCACAAGGGGGCGTCGTCTCACCGCTGCTATGGAATCTTGTTGTAAACGACCTAATAACCAGACTAAACGCAAATCACCACTACACCGTGGGATATGCATATGACATAACAATACTAACAAAGGGAAACTTCACCAGCACGGTGTGTGATGTCACACAGACGGCGCTTAAGATCATAGAACGTTGGTGCGCTGCCAATGAGCTATCGGTTAACCCAAGTAAGACAGAGCTGGTACTGTTCACAAACAAAAGGATTCTCGGTAACTATCGGGTGCCACGTCTCTATGGCACCGAATTACAACTATCAAAAGAGGTCAAGTATCTTGGGGTAATTCTTGACAGTAAACTGAACTGGAGTAACCATCTCGAAAACAAAATAAACAAAGCAACAATCACATTCTGGCAGTGCCGCAGAATGGTAGGGAAAAAATGGGGGTTGAGCCCCAAGATCACCCTCTGGCTATACGAATCGATAATCAGACCTATTGTCACCTACGGGGCTGTGGTTTGGTGGCCACGCACAAGCCTAACCACAGTCAAAGACACCTTGCAAAAATTTCAAAGACTAGCCTGCATGGCAACCACCGGAGGGATGAGAACTACGCCCACCGCCGCCATGGAGGCGATGCTGGGTCTCCCGCTATAACACGTCTTCATCAAACAAGAAGCCGCGGCTACAGCTACCAGACTGAAAAGTCTAGGACTTTGGAAACCAACAAAGGTAGCACATACGGAGATATACAGGAACATGGTGGATTCGGAGCCACTAACTGAAGCGATCACCGACACAATACCAAAGCAGTTTGTGTTCGATAAAAAGTACAAAATACAACTACATGAGTGCCCCCAAGAGGGACTCAATATCAGGGAGTTGAGGATATTTACGGATGGATCCAAGACGAGGCTGGGTACTGGAGCAGGAACCTTCTCGGAGGACCTGAACATTAATATCGCAACACCCCTAGGCACCCATGGCACAGTATACCAGGCGGAGTGCATGGGCATAATTAAGGCGACTGAGGCTATCAAAGCCAGGACTGTACAGAATCAGTGCATCAGGATACTAACTGACAGTAGATCGGTCCTACAGGCGTTACAAAGCCATACAATAACGTCGGGCCTTATCATGGAGTGCCACAAAGGTCTGATGGATATATGCGGAAAGAACAATGTTACCCTACAATGGATAAAAGGACACAGTGGCTCACGAGGTAATGACGCAGCGGACGAGCTGGCAAGAAGAGGCTCATCGCTGACAGCAATGGGCCCGGAACCTATTCTGCCCCTCCCATCTGGATGGGTACGAAACCTGTTAAAACAGCAGACAAGGAGCCAGCACCAGGACTACTGGACCGGCCTTGATACATGCAGACAGGCGAGAGAGGCATTGCCGACAATCAACACCAGATTCTCTCGCAAAATTCTGCAGCTAAACAGGACTAAGATAAGTATAATAACAGGTATAGTTAATGGTCACAGTCCACTTAACAAACATCTCTTTAATTTAGGAGTCACAGACAGCCCCCTATGCAGAGCCTGCATGGAGACGGACGAAACTGCCAGTCACATTCTTATGGAATGCCCGGAACTGGCAAGATACAGGGCTACACACCTCGGCACACCGAGGTCGCTCCAGGAAGTCGTCAGCAACGTGAAGAGTCTGCTAGACTTCCTGGAGGAACTGGGATGGCAATAGCCATACCACAACCCCTTACGCAAAATAGGCGCATTAAATGACGTCGAGTTGCGGAAACCAGCCCGTGTAAACCTAGAACCTAGAACCTAGAAGTACACTCAGTTATGAAATTTGCAAATTTGACCGAAAGTGTTTTATCTTCGGAAGAAATCGGGTTCATCATGATAATTCCTTTTTCATTACATAGAATGAAACTACAAACACAAAAGGAGACATAGTCTAATAAACAAAGTGTAATACTACACTTGGTTTATTAGACTATGTCCCCAGGTCCTCCACAACCACAAAGCACATCTAGAACGACTAGACTTTATGACCCTTTCAATTAATTTAAATAATTTAATTAACCTTAAGCTTGAAAGTGACAACCAAAATGTGTAATTACTTACTTACAGTTTAAACCGATTTTTTTTTGTTATTTTTCTAAAGAACATATTTTGATTAGGAATCAAGTTAAATGTCATTAAGATAATTCTGTGATAAACAAATTTTCTTATCAATTTAATAAATTTTTGGGAGATTAATGGGCTTTTTATTTACCATGTATGAATCTACCCCACGCGTATGAAAGTACCCCACCTACTGTACGGAAGTACCCCACCCATGGGGCGCGTTCGTACAAATATCTTATCGTCGAAAAATTGCTATAGTCCCTTAACCGTTTGACATAATGGTTTCAGAAAATTTTGTAACTAACTACAATATATTTTCTACATTTAGGGATATAAACGAGGCAATTCTGACTTATAGACGTGGAGAAAAAAAATAAAAACAAAAATCCGTACGAATGGTGAACAGCTTCCCCTAATGATTGATGCATTATAATGTAAGTACTTACAACACAAACTGAATACTTGTGAAGTCTTGCTGATATTTCAGTAGAAATGTCGACAATTTTATTTAGCCTGTTGTTACCGAAGACGAAAATAGCCAAAGGCGCTTTTAAATCATGTTCTTAAGCGTTATTTCTGAACGTTATTAAAAATAAAATAGGACGTTGAACTAAAGAACCTAGAATCTTTGAAGACGTGCGAAAATCTGCATGAATTTGCTAATGGAACTACGTTAAGCGTGTTTAATGTTCTATAAGATACTTTAGTTATTTATTATCTTTGGTACCAAATAGGCCTATTTACATTATCTTAGTGTTTAGCAGTGTTTTAGTACAACTTGAAAGGCAAGTCCTTCAGTGCTTTAGTGCGCTGCGAGTGAACATTTACATTTTTTTCAGTAGAGGCCGAGTAACACGCCGGTGCCGGCGCGAGCTCGGGGAGGGGATCACTTGAAACCAAAATAGAAAGCGATTCTATTTTGCTTTCAAATTGAAAGTCAAGTAGAATCGTACTGAAGCAAGTAGCGTTTACATGTTTAAACTAAAGTACTATCCTAAAGCACTCTCACTCTGCTAAACAGTAAAATAATGTAATAGGCCCAAGGCTGTTAGATTAGTTATACTTGTATAAGTAACAGCAGCACTTATATTTTTTTTCATGAAACAGAACAAAACCGCATCGCATTTCACATTCGTCCATAAATAATAGTAATGATTGTCAACACTTCCACTAATGCAACTAACTTACTAAGTATACCAATTTACTACCTTTAGGTTGTAGCCCGGTTTGCTTTTCACCAGTACCATCATCTATTTTAGCTTTTTCTTTGGCCACCAAATCAACAGGTGAAGGCGGCGGAGTTTTTGAAAACTTCGATTGTAGGTCTAAAATTCACATAAAGTTTTATAAATGTTAATGTTACTTAATAGAAAATTATTAGTACTCAAATAAATAATTTCAACAAAATTCGTACCATGGGTTACATGCGTGGAATCAATCCTAATAAGTGCACCTTGTGAAATATCTTCCAATAAGTTTGAACATCTTCGATTTAATTCTTTCATATCAGGTACTTCATCTTCTGCTTCTCTATCAAGTTCCAGTTTTGATTTGGTCTCTTCAACTACAGCATCTTTACCGTTTGTTGTAGTTTCAGTCACTGTGTGCTTTTCCTCTACTACTTTATCACCTACTATTTTCCTAACTGTTTCTGTTACTATTGTTTCTTTATGCTCTTTCCACTCTGGTTCCTTATCAATAGGCAAATCTATTGTGCTTTCTTCTTCTTTTTGGAATTCAGACTGTAGTTGAGCTATTTTCTCTTCCATTTCTCCTATTAAATCTTGTTCAGATCTATCGGAAAGCTTAATTTTATCCAAAGACTTTTCATCGTGATCACTGAGTAGTTTACTCTCAGTGAAAATAGAAGTTTCCTGAGATGAACTTGTTGATATTTGAACAACTCTTGAAACTGACCTTTCTTCTTCTATAAATTCTTTGCTAACTGTGATACCTTCAGAAATGTCAGAGGCCAGTGTTTTAGAAACATCAAGCAGAGATGAATGATCTTCTGAAAATGTCTTTTCATCAATAGATCTGGACGTTTCTTTAACACTTTCCACTGAAGCTTTTGAAAAATCTTTCGTTAAATCAACAGTCGAGTCTTTTGATAGTTCATTTGTTGCAAAATCCCTTGAAGTATCTTTACTATCAATAGAAGATTTTGAGTAGTCTTTTGTTAGATCAATAGACTTCTTTGACAGGTCAGGTGTAGCTCGGTCTTCAATCGGTTCATCATTTTTTAAGTCTTCTTTAGCTTCAATTGAAGTTTTAGATGGGTCTTTAACCAAGTCGGCTCCGCTGATCCTAGAAAAATCGGCAGAGGTTCCATCTTCTAGTACTGACTTTTGATCTTCATCTGACGATTTAGTTAACGTCGATACAACTGTAGTAACGGAAGATTCTGTTGTAGATTTGGAAACTAAGTCTGAGTAGTGTAAAGTATTGACAAATTGACCTTTTTTGATGTTAGCTTTACAATTTTTGTCATCTTCTACCGAGTCTTGCGCAGCACTGGTGCTAGGCATAGCACTATCAGATTCTTTACTCTCAAACTTCAGTTGTGATGCACCTTCGACATACTTTTCATCATCACCGAAAAATTCAGCCTGAAAATTTTAATAACATGTTTCTAGTATAGAATTTTGAAGAAAAAATAACAATATCTAATGTCATTTTATACACAACGCCAGGCAGCCCTTATTAACTCATATAATCGTATATCTAGAAAACTGATAAACAAACTTATAAAGGTACTTCAAATATAATATATATATTTTAATTTTTAATTCGAGTCAGTAAAATGACATTTCCAGTGTTGCGGGATTTTTGTCACAAATAAATAGTGATGTGGTTGAATCGAGTTTTACAATTAAAAGTTAGTCGAGATTATATTTTTTAATTCCATATCAAACAGTAATTAAATAATACATAAAACCACCTATACCGTATTTCAACTCATTCAAATAATGCAGTAAACAAACAATTTGGATCTCGATTGCTCCATAATTATTTCCCTACATTTAAATATAATCACTTTTCTAGGAACCATAGTTTGTTTTATACAAACATTTCACACCAATTTACCTTGAAAATATTTTCATAATAATAATATAATATAATAATTTTTAATTATATTATAATTTTTACTTTGCACCACCATAACAGGGCGCAAAATATTAATAATCTTTTCTGTTAAGAGCCTTAGAGCGGGCGGCAAAGTGATTTGAATTTGGAACTTGGAACTGAATTTATAACATTCATAGAAATCGAACGCAAATAGTATACTACATAAGTATAACGTAATCAGTATACCCGCATAATTTTATTGTATTCTGCAAATATAATGAGTTCTACGTCGAATTATGACAGTGACCATGCATAACTCCTGAATGACTATTAGAAGCTAACTACGTCGTACAAATCTCATTTTTTCTCATAGAAAGTGGATGAAAAGTAGAATATATTACATAAGAGCAAATTATTTTGCCCTCGGGCGGTGTACTTTGAATCCCTCACTGCGCACAGGATTCTACGTTAGAATCCCTAGCTGAGCTCGGGATTCTATTCGAGAATCCTTCGCTTCGCTCCGTGATTCAAAGTAGCGCCGTCGCCGTCAAAATACTATTTTGCTCCCTTGTTATACAACCTACTATTTTCTACGACCATTTGGTAATTTGCATACACATAACCGCAAGTCATATCTCAATAGTACTCATTCTTGCCAAGTCGTGTTACAATGACCATTTCCACACGGGTAAACCGTTCTACAATGAAACTTTTTTTTTAAATGGTTTGGCATCATGAACTCAACATAATGATTACGCCAAAAAGCGCGCGTATTTACGTCACGATTAAACATCGCATATAGGCTGTATGGATGAATTGCCTTTACATTTCACTTGTGGGATTATAACAACAAAACAACTTGTATGAGACTGTATTTGGGGATCGTGCGAAGTTTGGCTCCATACGGGGCCCCCGTATGGGCGGAGACCCTGATGGTCAGCAATGTGGCTAGATAGCTAAGCCCGCAGAGGGCGATGGCCGTTAGGATTATAAGGGGATACCGCACGATCTCAGGTAAGGCGGCATGCCTCCTAGCTGGGACCCCTCCATGGGACCTGGAAACAAAAGCCAAGGGGTTGCGTCTCGAAAAATCGAGTCCCAGCGGTCCCTGCTTCACCAGGAAAACGTGGAGATATGGAAGGTGCGACTTCAGCAACCAGAGGGGGGATTCGCCACAATCGCGGCCGTCAGACCGGTCATGGACGAGTGGCTGGAGAGAAGAGACGGTGCTCTCTCCTACCGGTTGTCACAGATACCGGGCACGGTAGCTTCGGTAAGTAAGTATCTGTGGCGAAGATACCGGGAATCCACAGCACTGTGAGGACCGCAGCGATGACACAGCGCTGCGGTCCTCGCAGTGCAGTGCACGGCAAGATTAAGTCTATTATAAAAAAAATCAGTCCAGTCAATTCAATTATTAAGTGAATTATTTGAAAATAGACAATCATTAATCTCTTTTATGATTAAGCCAACACGCCATTTTAGATTTACCGTCACATTCAAAGAAACCTCTACAATTAAAATTTTCAAAATATAATGTAATAAATTCTTGAAAGTGTTTACTTTACTTGTTGTGTGTGTTTACTTTTTTATTTGTCAACCGATTGACATGAAATAAACACTAAATGTTAAGTAAAGCAAACCTCAACACAATAAAGAAAACCGCATTGTAATCGGTTAAGCGAGTACTGAGATTAGCGCCCACAAACGTACAGACAAGCAGATATACAGACATACAGACAAACAGACAAAAAATCTAAAAATCATTGTTTTGGGTTCTAATGCGTTCATAAAGCCCTCCTATGATATTATTTCTTATTTAGCTTCCAAGTACCAACAGACAGCGACCTGTTACAATTTTATTATATGTAGGTATAGGTATTGATATTGATAATACGTATTGTAAACTAGCTGACCCCGCAACTTCGTTTACGTCACATAAAGTGTATGAAAGGAGAGGTATTTCTTCATCAGACTTATCAAGCAGCGTGTGAAACTGCCCTGTTTGCTTAATCATAAAAGAGCTTAAAGATTAAGTCTATTTTAAAACAATTCAGTACCTCTTATAATTAAGCCAACACTCCAGTTAAGATTTACAAACCTCAACACAATAAAAAAATCGCGATGCAATCGGTTAAGCGGTTACTGAAATAAGCGTGCACAAACGTACAGACAAACAGATATACAGACATACAGACAAACAGACAAAAATTCTAAAAATCATTGTTTTGGGTTCTATTGAGTTCCTAGAGCCCCCTTATAATATTTTATTTTATTTATCTTCCATGTACAGACAGCGACCTGTTACGATTTTGTTATATGTATTGATGATATGTAATAGATAGATGTTATATATTTACAATATAAAATTTAAAATACAATACAAAAACACCTTTACACCTAATAAAATAAAGAATGACTAAAATGTCTAAGTCTATTGATTGTCGAACATCACTATTGTAGCGGGTCACCCTTTTTTGTATCAGTGACAGTAGCACTTGTCATTTTACTGACTGAGATTAATAATCCGACTTTACATTTAGTTTGTATTTATCGCTTTAAGCTTATCTACTCTAAATACAATTACTCGGATATAAATTTTGTGTGATACTTAAATAGGTGTTAATAATAGAGTGGGTATTGGAACTAGTATAAATATTTAATTTATAAACGATCACTGCAGTTAGCAACTTTCACTATAATCAATATTTAAGGAGGAGGACAAGGAGAATTCATTTCATAAGAGAATCATAATATTATGTTACTCTGAAAAAATACGAGAAGAACCTAGCCAAACTAGAACACCTTTATTTACTAACAGGGATGTTATAATGAATGGCATCAGAAAGAAGCCTAGTATTTAATCAGGTAGACTTCCAGGCATTCCATTTTATCCAAAATGATTATAGTAGCTTTTATGCTATTGTATCCTGGGGCATCGTTCCAAAGGGTTTACCTGGGGCTCCTGGCCATAGGTTGTGGTAGAGCACTTTGTGGTTTTAGTGGGTAAGAGGCCGGCATAGCATCTATGACTGATTTCAACACGTAAAAAACACTATTGTAAGTAATATTGCACAACAAACTTACCTCCTTTTCTGGAAAATCATCGGCGTCATCGAGTGAGTCAGTACGTAACTTCCTCGTGTCAAAGCTAGAAGCTGCGACTTTGCCATCTAAGTCTGAACTTGGTTCAATTATTTCTAGTACTTTTGCTTTATCCATATCTGCAAGTGTAAGGGTTGATGTGAGAAAAATAAACCGAAAACAAATCAATTGTGTTGGATTTGGTGAATATTTACAGTATATTAGTATAGTTATGGGATATTATTTAAATTTCTTAATTACCAGATTCAGAATCAGTATAAATTTGCTCTTCCAGTTCTTCAGGAGAACTTTGCACTGAAAACGTCCTAGGATGTTTCTTTTTGGGCATAATTACTATTTCTCCACTATCTCTTGATAAAGATTTTATCAATCCAGGCCTATCTTTAACAAACTTCTTTGTTTCGTCGAACATAATTTGCTTTTTGACTTCAATATCTTGCTTGTTAGTTTCATTCTGATCGAAATAGCCCTCGACAGTTGTTACTGCCTCTTCAATAATAGAATCTACTGATACTTGTCCAGTTATGTCACGTTCATCCTCAACAGCGTGCTCTTCAGATGAGACATCAATATCTTCGGAAGCTTGTTTTATAATTATTTCTATATTATCTGCCATTTGCTTCATTGCAGAGTCAGATTTCTTCATTTCAAGCTTTACTTCTGTCACCTTATGCTTTTCACTAACAAGAGAAGTCATTGGCTTCAAAGGTTCTTCCTCAGTTTCAACCTCAGATTCTGCAATTCTTTCCAAGGAAATAGCCGGGCTTATACATGAATGTCTCCTTTCCTCTTTATGAGGTATTTTTGCATCGTAAGATCGTTTTTCAATTTCAACTACTTCTTTTGTAATTGTTTTGATATCTTTATCTATTACAGGACTTCTAGCTGCAGCAGCAATGGTCCCTTTATGAAGAATATCATCAATTACAGGTTTTACTTCATCTTTAGTTATTTCGGTAGTTTTGGTTAAATCTAAGTCTTTTGGTACACTTATTTTGATGTCATCTAAATTTCCTATATCAAAGTGACCCAAGGTATCAGTTCTTATCTTTGAAACATCAAACTTTGTGGTCGACTCATTAACTATTCGCTTTTTTGTTTCAACATGTTCTGTCGTTGTCGAAGAGCTATCTTTAATAATAGACGTTGTTTCTGAAATGACCACTGGCTCTTTCTTTGAACTAATAGAGTACGTAGTTTCGGTTTGTTTTGTAGTGAATGTTAAATCTTTAGGCTTTTTTTTTAACACATTGGTTTCCACAACAGATTCGTCTAGCTTTATTGGTTGTGTCGAGTCAAACACAATATTTCTTTTCGTGGTTACAGTTTCACGTTTTAGTTGTTCTTCTCTTTCTTTGCTTAAGAAATTATTAGTTAATTCCTTGTCAGGTATAGAAATATCCACTTTTGTGGAAAGATCTTTTTCTGCAGACACGGTTTCTGTAGTCATAGTTTTTGTTACAATAACCATTTCTCGTCGTAGTTGTTCTTCTCTTTCTTTACTTAAGAAATCAAATGTCATTTCTTTGTCAGGAATTGAACTGAAAAACAATATAAAGTGGTTTACTTTAACCAGAGATATAAAGTGCCATCTACTGAAAATAATTATGGTCGGTATGCAGTCAGTATCTATGAAATCCCCATGTATACACATTAAATTGTAAATAGTATGTATCATTGATTAAATTGGTATCTTACCCAATTTCAGAAATGTGAGGTAATTTGTGGACATAATCCGTAACATGATCTTCTGGAAAACCTTCAACATCATCTAATGAATCACCGTGACTTAATTTTGCATGCTTAGATTGATCTATTTTACCTGCAACAATTTCGTTACGTTAGTTTTATTAAGAAAGTTCTCCATTCCAATTACGAAAGTTACTTAAAAATTAATGTGAAAATACCAATTTAAGGAGCTGGAGCAAATACTTAAATCGTATCAGAAAGCAACACGAAATTTAAAACACATATGCAACAGTATGTAACAGAGCACTAGAACTAACCTGAAACAGTTTTAGTTTTGGATTCACTCTCAGGTTTCACTTCAACTTTATCTTTAGATTCAACATGTGTGCCTTGAGTTCCTATATCGTCTTCTGACTCTTCAAATGTATAGTCTCTTGATTCGGTCAGACTATGGGCATCTGATAAACGCTTCTCTTCTAAGCGTAATTCACTAATTGACCCCGAGCCAGCAGATGTCACCGACTGTCGTTTCGTTACTTCATCTACGAAATTTAAAAATACTTTACTGATATTAAAATACACAAGTTTTAGATACATAACTGAATAAAACGTTACATGTTGATGAATTCAATTGAATGTTTACCTTCATAACCTTGATTAATATAAAGATAAGAGTCCGTATGACGCTAATCAGTTGAAAGAAGATAGCAGATATACATTTCAGAGTACGAGAAATAGACAGATGCGCTCGGATTTTGAGCGTTTTAAACGAAATAGATTGATTATAAATAACTATATTTTCGTGCAAATGAAGATTTTACTTTGTTCTTTCTTAAAAGTAAATTAATATTAAAATTAACTTTACATTTATGAGATCCAGCTTAATTTTCAACAAAAATTTTCTATCCAGAATATTATCAGTAATTATGTTTTTATCCGGGCGCGTTTTTTTCAATTAGTTTATGAACTTAAGTTACTTGTGTTATAATAACGTTAATTCATTTGACTAAGAGTCCTGATATCTAGAGCATGCATAAATAAATAAATATTCACGGACATTTTCACACAACGCTATCTGATCCCAAATTAAGCTAGGAATAACCTGCTTGTGTTATGGGTATCAGACCACGTATATTAATACTTATTATACTTTTAAATACATACATATTATATATAGAAACACCCAGACTCTTGAGACAAACATTTATGGGTCACACAAATATTTGTCTTCGGTGGGAATCGAACCCACGACCTCCAGCGCCGCCGGCGGTATCACTACCAACCGCGCCACAGAGGCAGTCAAGCTAATAGTCTATTTAGCGTTATACGGACTCTTAAGAAACTTTTAACATTCACACCTATTATTACATCGAAAACTGGTAAAACACTCGATATTTAAAGTGACCCTGAATCTGCTGTAACTTCCTATCACTTTGACGAGCTAAATGAAAAATAATTCTGGACATAACAGTTTGGCGAGTAAAATGTGGTAAGAAAAATTATCTTGTTTTTTTTATTTATTCAAAATAAGTTGAATAAATAAAAAAAAAAGATAATTAGATAATTACCCTTTTCAATAAAGTTTTCCTTTACAAATGGAGTCTTAATGTCCCCAGATTCAGATTTTTCAATAATTGCAGTAACAATTGTAATATTCTCCTTATTTAATATATGTTCTCCTTTTGGAACATCTTCTTCAGAAGAAGTTTTCTTCTCTGTTACGGCGTCTTCTGAACTAATTTTGTCTGAAATACCTTCTGATGATTTTCTATCAGAAATTTCCACCTCTCTGCTGCTCTCTGAAGATATTTTGTCAGATATTTCATCCTTCTCAAACGACCTATCTATTTCTTCAGCTTCAGTTACAATCATCTGAAACTCCTGCTTGAGCTTAGGAGGTTCAATATCTAGTGTCAGGTCACTAAGCTTTGTGATTGACACTGATTCAGTTCTTGAGTGTCGCTTAGGAGTCATCTTCTTGAAAACTGGTTCTGAGTCATCAGCTTTATCAGAACCCGAGTCTTGTTTTTCTATACTTGGTTCAATTCTCATCGATGTAAAACCAACACTTTCTTCAAATTTCTCATCACCAAAACCACTTCCAGAATCTGCAGTTTCCTCATATTCAGCTCTTTCATCAAAGTCTGATGATGATACTTTCGCTTTAACATCAGATTGATCTGATTTTAAAGATTCCGCCTCTGAATGTCGTCTGGAGTCAGTATGCTCTGAATCTTCTAACGAATCGGAGTAAATTCTTTTTGAGAAAAAGCATTCTTGTACAGAATCATCTTCAGGTACAGTTTCAATGAATTGTCGAGCTTTTGCACTAATGACTGGTGATTCCTTTTGTGGTACCTAGAAACATAGTGTAAAAAAATGTTGTATGTAAATCAATAGAGCCAGACACATAATTTGACAAAATATTTTAGTAATAGAATTACTTTTTCTGGTTCCTGCTGTCCTAAAGTAGAACCAAGCTCTCGCGAACTGTGTTCAGTTTCATATTTCAAAAACTCCAACATTTGATCCCGAGTTTCATTTTTAATAGTTTCCACTATTGGGACAGTTTGGACATCGTGCGCTTTAGTAGATATTTGTTCCTTTTCAATTTGAACTTGATGTGCTGGGCTAATGGCAAGTTGATCATCCAGGTCTGAGAATTGGGACGCTTCATCTAATGAATCACTTCGGTGCTTTGACTCCCTGGAATACACCTGTGAAAAATATTGTGTTTTGTGAATTTTCATTGTTTTTAAATGAAGACTATTAGCAAATGCACACTGATTTGAAACATTATGTTGAAATCCGTATAATGATTTCGACAGGAAGGCGTATCAATGCACATACATACGTTTGTAAACCAGTACCCCGCCTCAGTCAGAATAAAATTAACAAAGTATGAATTTACCTTTGATTCTGTCCTTGATACAAAACTGAAGTCTTTCTCAGTACTATGTTGTAGATCAGCAAACGAATCAGCTTTATCAATCACAGACAGTACGGGAGACTCTTGAGAAATATTTTTGCCAAGGTCTTGTGGTTCTGATCCTATCGAATCAGTTTTTGTGCGTTTGCTGATATCAGATTTCGTACTTGTTGTGGAGAGTTGGGCTTCCACCTTTGCAGAATTCAATTAAAATAATTTTAAATATTGAAAATTATATGAATAGGTAGGAACTTATTAAATGTTTGAGATAATAACAAGATCGATATAATTTGCGAAGCAGAAGTCATTATTGATTAGTAATTACTTACGCTTTGCAAATTCTATCTGTCTTCGTATAACTTTAATATTTTGTTTCATACAAGCAATATGAATAAATAAAAATATTAATATTTGTGGATATTCTCGCACAACAACATCTACCTACCCCAAATTAAGCTAATATAAGCTTGTGGTATGGGATCTAGACGACTCGACGACATAAACATACTTATATATTTCTAAATTCTAAATACATATATACACATAACAAATCAATGTGCTCATCACACAAAGAGTCCAAGGTGGGAATCAAACCCACGACCTCCGCATCCTTAGTCATATAAGCGACGGAATATGAATAGTAATTGATTAAGTATTTACTTTTATTAATTTCTCAGCTAGTGATACATTTTTCTCCTCTAAAGCCTCCATAAGTTCTTCTTCACTGACTTTACAGCGCAATTCTTCCGTTAATTGCTTTTCTAACTTTTGTTCCATAATTACAGCTGGTTGCTCGTCTTTCTTATCATCGTCGAATTTACCGAACTTTGGTTGTTTAAAATCTGTTTTCTTATCAAATGCATCTTTATCAATATGAGTTTTAGATTTTTGTTTAAGTTTGTCTACTTTGACGGTTGTTTGAGATTCCGTCTCTGTTTCAGAGTCAGTAGATTTTTTTTGGAATTCACTGTCTTCTTCTGAAGATACCTGTACTAAAGTTGAGTCTGTTCGCATCGTTTTATGAGAAGGTATTACTTTTTCCTCTTGTTTTATTTTTGCATCAAAGTGTTGGATAGTTTCCTTTACAGATTTTACAGTTTCTACGTGATTTTCTGTTTCTACGGTCACTTTTTGAGTAACTTGTGTCTCTAAACTTGTAATTTGTTTAGATTGTTCTCTCACAAATTCTTGCGTATACTCCAAGCCCTGGTCTTGTTCAAGCGTATGCTTTTGCAAAGCTTCTTTTGTTAACTTTATAGTTGTTTTAGGTAAATCGATACTAGATTCCTTAGACATTTTTGACTCAAACGAACTAATTTTAGTCCTCAAAGGTGCCTCGGCTATATCTTGTTCATTTTCTGAAACCAACTCCGGTGATTTGTCACCGTCTTCTAACTTCTCTTCAACTCGTGACGTCACAATTTCTTTTTGTGAGATAGCCTCCTTTGTAAATGAGTCTTTTGTTTCCGTTACCTTTACTTCAGTAGTTTCAACAGACACTAATTTTTTTGGAGTAATAGTTATGTTCGAAAAGTCTCCTGATGGGAATCTCATTGATTCATTTCTCATGTGTCTCTGCAGGTGTTTGGGAGTTGGTTTACCAGGTGATGAGGGATCAAATTTTCTAAATTGTTCAATTGGGCGATCATGTGGTTTTGATTCATCTTTTTTGGTCTCACTAAGTGCTTCTTCTCTTTCGATTTGAATTTCTTTCTCTTCTTCTAGTGATTCATGGGGCAATTTAGACCGTGATTTTGGTTCTTTATGTACCTAGAAACAACAATAAAAAATTATCTCACGCGTAGTTTGTTTACATTTAAGATAATTATTTTTAGGCCCTATAGATATACTGTTGTACTAAGATCTTTTGAGCTTAAGTCAACAATACTTGCAAATGGTGCACCTATTAACTAACGGACGAAACTGACGCAGAGGTTGATACGTCTGTCAATCAATTCCCAGCCAAAAATAAAAAGTTAACTCATAGCTGCTTTTGGTAGATAGTCTTACAAAACTAAACTATGGCTCCAAATTCAGGTAGGGTTTGAAAGTAATTTTATATATCTTAAGTTTTACCTGTTGTTCAATATCTTGAAACTTTTTGATATCGGGTTTGATTTGTGTTTTAATTTCAATAATTTCTTCTCGAATTTCTTTCTTTTGCTTCGATGCAGGAATTTTGCTTTGACTCAATTTTCTTGTAATTTGTTCTTTTCTCTCAGCTACACTACGCTTGACATCTACATAAAATAGGTATAGATTAGCTACTAGAATAGGTACATATATGTTTTGTATGTATCTGTTGAAAAAACCGACCCAGTGAAAGCCAGACTTATGCACGGAGGGGTCCGTACCGAAAATAGGCAAAAAATCACGTTTGTTGTATGGGAGCCCCCCATTTTTTTTTTGTTTTTAGTATTTGTTGTTATAGAAGCAACAGAACACATAATGCAGCTCTCTAGCTATCACCGTTCATGAGATACAGCCTCGTGACGGACAGACGGACGGTGAAGTCTCATGAATAGGGTCCCGTATTTTCCCTTTGGGTACGGAACCCTATAAAGAATCACCAAAGTGCTACAGAAGCCGGTGACATTTCAAAAAGCGATTCAAATGACGACATTTTTGTTCGGACTGCGCGCCTAAAAATGTAAAATTTTATGTTTCATAACCTGATCATATAAAGTTTCATTTCATTGCCTTTGTTAGTGTTTCATTTCATTTCCATGCGTGCCAGTAATTTTTTTTTGGAACAGCAACATCAATATCATAGTATGATTGGGTTATAAAATGAATTGCAAATGATAAAGTTATTGAAATTGAATTGAAATAATGTTACCATTTTACAACCTTTGAAGCATTTCTTGTACGAATCTGTCAATGAATCAGATTATGAATGAAAAGCGCTATGTTGCCTTTTTAGCCCTTCTAGAATTGCAAAAGATATCTGTGTACTACAATAAATAGCGAGTTATTTTCAAACCTTCGTCTTCTTCACTATCTTCACTTGGTGTGGGTGTCCTTTCAATATCACATTTCTCTACAAAAGATTTTTCTTCGGGGGAGTACTTGGCTTCATCTTGATCGTGTTCGGACTCTCGGTGCTCAGTAATTTGATCCTCATCATAGAAACGATCTCTCAGTTTATTATCCTCTTCAGCTGCCATAGAAAAGTTTAATTTTATGTAATTTGATATCAAAGTAGTAAAATACATTGGGACATGTCTAATAGGATAAACATTTTTTTGTTTACGATAGGTTAGGTTACAAATGGGGCAACTTTTACCCAAATTTTAATCGGTACATTTCATGTAAAAGTATTATTGTTTTGTAATTGACGTAGCATTATGTAGCAACCATGCATAATAATAATTATATTTGACATTCTAAGAAGCGACAGCCGTCTAAATTCCCAACCCTCTAAGGACCCTATAACTTCGTCTGTTTTTCAGTACGCGCAGTACATGCATTTTCAGGTTGATTAAGGTAGTACAATTTTATAACAACGAAGACAGTAAAAGAAAAATGTTACCCTTATAAGCTTCAATTTCCTCAGACGCCTGCCTTTCTTGATAAATGTTCCTTTGAATACGTCTTTCGTTAGTAAGCTCTGACTGAGGAGCGATTATATCGTCTCTTCCGATACGGCATAGAGCCAGCTCCAAAGAATTGTCTGGAAACATGTTTGTAAAGATTATTTTTATATTTCACTACGGGTCGAAAAGATAAACGATGGGTTTATCTGAAAACCTGGGTTCAAGATGCAAACGCAGAAGATGAAGTCACATAAAAAGAAACCTATATCAGCTTACCTTGTGCCTTAGTTCCTGACTGCGTCTTCCACAGCTTCAACATAAGCTGTGCTTGTTCTGCAGCTGTTATTCTCTTTGCCTGTATCTGATTGACGGTAGCCACGCTGACTCCAAGCTCATACGCTAAGGCTACCCAATCTTTGCCAAGGAGATTGCAGATGTCTTCCAATCTTGGGTCACTGAGCCTCTGTCTCCAGATTAACTCCTGTTCCTCAGTTCTTAGTGGTACAGTATCAGTTAATATCGGTGAAACCCTTTCTATTAGCTCATCTGGCACCATTATGTTCAAGACGGCGATCTGATAGAAACATAATTAATTATACAAAATTAGATACATTTTAGCGTGATTTGTTAAATTTTTTGATTGTAATAGTGAAATTAAAATCAAGTAACTATTTATTTAAATTCTCAAAAAATTACAAGCAAATAGTGAGCTGAATGTACTTACAGGTGCTGGTGATGGTTCTCCTTTAGGCACCTTCGGGTCCCTCATAAACTGACACCTACAAATCGGCTCCAGATCCTGCGTCTTGATCATGACAGGGAAAGCCACTCGATTCTCACGGAATGCCCTGAATGGAATGGACAACTGTTCCCCGGATTTTGCAATCGGTACTAAGTTGCCACCAAACTCCAAATAAACTGGTTTACCTTCGTGAACCTGAAAACGTTTACCATGTCCTTACTTATTCAATTTAAATTACGAAATTTCGCCTTTCTCGATAAGCTTAATAGGACCTATGGCAATACTAATAAACTCAATTAATTAAATATGCCTATTGTCTCGTTATTGTCTTGTTATACTGCTGAACGTAGGCTTCATAATTTTTTTGTTGCTCAAAGGAGGTAATTTGCCTTACTGTAACACACTGACTGAACGGGTTGGTACAAGTTTTTATTTCGAGATTTTTTCTTTTTGATGTGACCTGATTGACGAATCAAATGGTGAGCAAGACTGGGTTCCGGTTGGGCAACAAAATCCTTGACAGGACAATCGGATGTTATAATAGTAATGTAATTGTATTATAATGAATACCTTTGATGAACATTCTACGCACGCTCAAGTTCTGAGGCATAAGTCTATTTTACCTCACACAAAATTTTCTCAGCTGTTTTGCATAATATTATATCATTATCTCAAATATTGTAATTATACAGGTACGTTACCTCAACATCTTTACTCTTGGCGACTTGGATGAAGCGTTCGACACGTTCAAGAGCCTTATCTTCCTTGTCATCTGTTACGCAGAACATTCGGAGTTGCGCTTGACACTCGTCAGAGCGTTTTGCGTAGACTACAAAACGAGCCATGAAAGGTACATGGATTGCTTCCCTAAAATTGGTAAAAGCATTAAAATTTTGTAATTTAAAGCAGACTAATTAATAATCATTTATTATGCATTTTTTTTAAATGTGTAATAGGGTGGGTCTTTAAATAATTTCAATGTACATCTATAATACTGCAAGTTATCAATTACGAATGCCATGCATTTCCGAGAGCAACAGTGTTTATACATGTTATATTCCAATTCAAATACAAATTATTAGAATAAAAATGTTTTGGGAGCGCTCGTGGCCCCGCGAACTCAGTGTTCTGTAAACGATCACTGCAGTAAGCAACTTTCACTATGGCCGGTCCATGGATGGGTGACCATCCATGTGATCACTTTGTGACATTTATTTGAGCGTTTCCGTGCTTCGGAAGGCACGTTAAGCCGTTGGTCCCGGTTGCCAGTAAAATGGCAGTCGTTAAGCTAAGTTGAAGGCTTTATTTCAACAGCAGGCAGTCACAACCTGCGCCTGTCCATTTAAACACGGCAATACGGCTCACCACCTATTACGTGGGACAAATTATACAAAGGTGAAATGTGGGCATATAATATGCCTCTGCCTACCCCTTCGGGGATAAAGGCGTGACCATATGTATGTATGTATGTAAAAATGTTTTACCTGTATAATTCCGTTGCCATTTTAGTAGCATCTTCAACATGACGACAATCTATCAGCCAATATCGAGCTGAGACAGTCGTTGTAAACGATACACAGTCGTTTACAAAAGTTAAAGGAGTGTTGTCGGTAACGTCTTCCCAGTGTGCGCGGTTCGTTCCACCTATCATCACAACATCAAGGTTATACACTCCGTAAGGTTTACACTGACTACAGGCATGCTCTGTAATATACCTAATACCTCTACATTTGTTTAGTACTTTTTGATTTTCACATTAAATGAAAGCTACAAGGCAGTATTCGGCGGATAAAACGCTATTTTTCAACTGCCATGATAATGTTATCTACCATTATATTAGTGCATGCCAAAGCAGGCCTTTAGAGTTACTACTTGTAAATGTAACATAGTCATATACATGGACTATTTTTGATTTCTACATTATAAATAATTGTGATTATAGATCCTCAAGTATTATAAATACAAATTCAGGCAGCTCAGTCAAACATTTTAGTTACCATTACCCGAACATAAAACAAAGTAAGTTAGACAAGTAACCGATGTAGAAGAGAGATTGGAAAATAGAAAGATAGGTCAATAACAAACTAATATGAAAACTGAACGTATTTTTTTCCAAAACGGCCTATAGCAAACACACAACAAGCAAAGACAACACATCACACAAATAAAGAATAAAGTAACACCATTTTGTTATTTAAAAAATGATAAAGTGTCTTATGTGGCACACTGTGAACGGTCACCTGCTTCTTACAAATAGTGCGATTGTCACTCAAAATAAAAATGAAACTACATATTTAAAACGATTTATCAAATTTCCTTCTGGGTTTTTCGGAAAACAGATCTCTCGAAGGACATTCACCAAAATAATGTATAAAAGGATGGAACAAAAAATATACTATGAAAATACAAACGTGTTCAGTGAAACAATGACTAGAAAAGGAACGAGATAAAACGAAAGAGAGAAGATGATGTGAACATAACTAATAGGCCGTTTTGGAAAGAAACCTCTGATTATTACAAGCAAAGTAACAAAAATAGGGAACATTGACGTCGAATAAATGAAGATGATAATGGCACCGATCAAGTAAAAGATTCACTTACTCTAGATGAAACAATATGTACCTAACGTGTCTCAATTTTACACAATATGCCAACATAGTTACTTTATTTAGTGAGTACTAAAGTCATGTTTGTAAGTACGTCTCTAAACCGACATTTTTCTATGTATATTTTAATGTGCAAAGTCTTGATGCCCCAAGATTTATTATAGATAATGGTTATGATACAGAGTGAATGTGATTTAACAAAGCGTAAAAAGTTCAGCCCGTGCATAGAGGAAGAACGTATGAGAAGCAAGATATGGAAAGCATTCACAAAGTGATAGAGGGAAAAAATGTATTAGATAGTTATACTCGAGAACAGTCGTATCACTGTGCACAGTATAAGTACCAAAAAAATAATGATTTATGAGAAATAAGTAACATAAATATTTTAAAAGTAACAATTAAATTAACGTTCAACAAAAAATAATAACAAAAAAGAACTTAAACAGACTTTTTTGTTTTATCTTGTTAAGTATTTCTAATTTTTACCTTCGAGAGATCTTTTGCGAAATACCCCTGTTGAAGCGCGCCGATAGGTGGCAGCAGATAATATAGCGCCACACACGGTGAGCGTGCAACACACACAAACACGAGAACAAAGACAATGTAGACACGCACAGAACGGACACACATGGGCGACATCCCTGCAGCTGCTTGTGTATTTGCTATAAGCGCTTTACTTTCATTTTGCATTGTTTATTTTCAATTTTGATTTCCCTTTCATTTCCGTATGTTAATTTCAGATGAAATGAGATACAATCTACACTATTTGTTATTAACATGCTCATCCCTTTGTCTCTAGATTGGGGTGTTTGACTAAACCCTTATACTCTGTATACTACACTAACCATTATGATGTAGGATAAAAATACTATAAAATTTCGATTATCTATCAATACTATATTAAAATGTTGTAAAATTCAAAATCTATAATCTACGAATCTTATGTAGATTTCTATCAGTAACCTACAAATTTGTTGGTAATGGTATTTGTTTGACTATATCCTACGTTACCAATGTGTTGTAATGGAATATTGGTATATTGTTATGGTATTTTATTGAATTCAATAAGCTATCCTTGAAGCACAGTACCAATAACTAGACAACAATTTGTAACTAATATTGATTACAAATTATGAATAAATTCATCCAATTATGTTATAGTACTATCAATATTGATTGTGAAAAGTACAAAAATTGAATCAATACCTGTTGACAAATTTTAGATCATATTCTGATACAGCTTGTAAGCCGTCACCTAACTCTAGGCACACTTACCTTCACTTTTGCAAAGCATATCGTCGATGTAGCAAAGTCAAGCCATACTCCATTGCAACACACTGCGTTATTTTTTTATTATTGGAATATACGGTATTTAGTTATATTATACTTAAAGTGAATGTGATAACATGAACCGTTTTTAATACCACTTGACAAGTATTATAAAATATCCCAATAATAAAAATTATTTGCATTAAAAACAAGCAAACTATTATAATCATACCTGATATGGAACACAGCAGTCTTAATGTTGGTGCTGACGATGTGCTGTATTGGTTCGTCATACCCTGGGTATGAGGTCTGGGTGCTGGCATACTGAGGGTTATAGCCTTGTGGAATTTCCTCCTCCTAGGTTCTACAGTAACAACTGGAGATACAGCTACTCCTCTACCAAGTAGCTTTGCTGTTAATTCTGAATCTATAATTTGAGCCTGAAAGGAATAATGAATTATATTTTATTAACATTTACGAATGTTTATCATTTCAAAATTTCATATTTTAGTCTCATATTGATTTGATATATCATTAAATATTTTCTAAAGACCAAACGTAATTGCTATCAAAGCTTCATGCTGGTGTCGTTAATAATATAGATGATGTGGGTGAAATTATGTTAAATTCAGTACTTACCTTTCCAAACGAAAAAGTAGCTGTAGGTGTTTCAGAATTTCTAAATAGTGTGATTAAATTTTAGTAGGATAATCACCTTACATTTTTTGATATCCTCCATAGTTTTATTCATAAAAATAAAAAGGTACAAAGGTGGCGAACAGCGGTCGGTGCACAATAAGCAAATATGAATATTATGAAATCACAAGAAAAGCATACAAAAATGAAGCTTTACAGTAGTACATTTAACGCTGTCTTTCAACTATTTCTCACACATGCTCAAATCAAGATGCAACACACTGACAATAATGAAGCTTATAAATATACAGCAACAAAAATGAGTATCATGCAACTCTCACGTTTGGTCTTTAGGAAATAAAGTACAATGCATTTAAAATGTCAAAATATAAGCATAGAAATACATTACCCAATAAATTTAGCAATTCTTAAAATAGATACTATCTACTTACTTAACTATATAATAGTAAGTACGTCACTCCAATATTTAATATGAAATAGGTACTTGAGTTAAAATATTATACATACATTTTTATATAGTAAACAATATTATATCAGATTTTCATTCATATATTTCACAAAATCGTAAGTCAAATCATGCTCAAACGTAGCCTAAAGACCAACTAGAGACGATCTAACCAGTAAAAACTGCTGTGTGAGAAGACCAACAAAATTAAACTTTATTGTGATTTCATAGAATTCAATTTCGCTTAAATTGAAAACAAAGTTATTCTTTCATGATTTATTTCATCTATATTAAATGTGTTTAATGAATTTCTAAATTTATTGGGTACGACATTATCCCTATTAGGAGTAACGTAATAACATATTTTATTAGTTTTAATACCTGTTTCATTAAAAACATCAACTTTATTGTTGATTTTAGGTCTTCTGGCCTCAATATTTTTACCTTAATTAATATTATTTAATGAAACAAGTAGTTTAATAATAATTAAATTATTATTTAAACACATTATAGTGTTATTATAATACTGAAAGAACCTGTATGTGTGACTATACTATGATATGACAATAATACACTGATAAAAAATAGCTAAAATAAATTTCATAATTCGTTTCAAAAATAAATTACACCGTAAAAAATTTTGGCATTCCATTTGTACTTTTCTTTTATTCATGGCAAATATTAGGCGGACGTTTAGCAAAATATAATCAGATGCGTAATATTAGCTTCATAATAGTTGTTTACAAATTTATCAAGGAGCATAGTTCAGGTTAAATATATTGTAAAGATAATAAAGTAACATATTATTTTTGAAGGTGTCAAAGATACTGGTAAAATTTGCAAATGCTAAATTGATGAGTACATGATTACAAGGTTACGTGACTACAGCTAAGTTCACCATTACTGGTCGAAGTATTTAAGTGGATGACAAAGTTTTAAATTCGATTGAAACACCGAAATGCTAAGGTAACTAATCTTTCTCTATCACGTGTGTAACAAGACTAACAAGTCCTAATGACATACAAAACACATCTATTATTATCAATTTCTCCGAAAATATTTTGCCTAAGCCTAACTTCAACAGCTACGAGAACACAGTTTTCGTCTTACAAATAAATAATATTAAATGAACACAATTCTAAGTCTGAAAAATAAGTTATACTAAAAAATATACCAAGTTTACTTTTAAGAGTATCTAAAATATTCGTTTTTATTACTAATGTGACTTTGTCAGTTTTAATATTGTATTCTTCTTAATGTTAATCTTATTACCAGATTAGAGAAAAACGTTTTTTCTTAGACACATTATTGACAGTAATCTTTTTCAGATTTTTATCCTTCACCCCCTGTCTTGGTTTGAAAAGGTTTACCTGCAGGCCAACTTTGATTTTCTTGGTGAGGGCGCCCTGTGGGAATACGGCTTGGACTTGCGGCACTACAGAACTGGATACCATGCCACCTAAAACATAAATTAGAGAAAATTAGTTTCTCATTGATGAATCTAAATTTACCTTCTTATATGGAATATGAGTAAGTAAAATATCAAAAACTTTAACACATTTATGACAAAACAGAATCAAAATTGGCGAAATTCTAAAGAATTGGAAGAAGCAACACATCTGTCTTTTACTGAAATTAATATATTTTTTTAAATAATTGACTTGACCTAACGGAATTGAATACATTTCACAGAAATTCATCTAGAATTGTTAATTTTAATGAATAATAATTAATAGAATAAAATAAAACTTGTTTTATAGGTACACCAAACTGAAAACAGCTTAGAAAAAAAAATCGCAGGTATTGAGAGATTGAAAAAGAGGCCTTATCGTTATGAACTATTTCTTCTAGGCTACCTTAGATGTACATAAAAATATTCCTATTCAAATCAGAAAATTTCATCTTTGAATACTAACCTTCAGGCCCAATAGCGTGCACTTCCTGTCGTATACGCGATATAACTGCGAAGTATTGAGGGAAGTCATGTGTAAGGATCCTGGTCACCCGAGGAGCGTCCCATCCTTTTTCATCATCGTTCGTTTCTGTAAATAGAAATTCGTTAATATTTTGTGGATTGATGCGATTTTTAGCATTCAATGGGTCAGAATTTTTTTTTGAATGTGTTATTACAGTAAAGTTTGTAGGTATCATTGTGTGATATGATTGAGGCTTATCAAACATTTGGTGGAACTAAACAAAATGAATAAAATCTTTTATACTGTTCCAAAACACTAAAATTTACATTTAAAATGTGACATTTCGCTTCACGGCTTTTTGGATAATGATTGCTATGCGAATGCCGTTGTTAAGGTTTTGATTTCGAATCCCGGGTCGAATCAAAAAGAAAGTTTGACAGTTTTCTATGTACGTATTCATTTGTTGTCTAGCTCGCATAGCACAAGTCTAATTATAAGCCAAGATAAGTTTAGTTTGAGCTATTTCTGTTACGGAAACTGAATAATATAGATTCTTCTGCAAGAATATTAGCCTACTTACCCTCAATTTCAAGAGTCTCGTGCAGAATGTCCTGCACGACGTCATCGGTCGCATCAGCGTTGTGTTCTCTCCAGCTCGTACCGTTGTCTGACCTGAGAATCACGATCTCACGCTCCTTTCCTCTAAGTGATGCGTAGTGAGGGACTTCTAGTATCACCGGCCTGGAAGAAATTTCGTGAATTTATTAATAAAACGCAATCTGTCTGATGGATGGGAATAAAGTCGATATAACTGAGAACATTCTTGACATAGATGAAGAAGAGAAAGAAGAGATCACAATTTTTGACTTACCCTAAGAATTTGGCGGAGACTGGTCCCATTTCCAACACCCTTGCAGCCAATGCCTCTCCTTCCATTAGAGGTGGCATGTGATTGATGCGCGAAGGTTTCAAGTACCTATAAGTGAAAATATTCATGTTATGTAATAGGAATTGCCTGTTAGTAATCCCAAATTTTTGTAAAAAGTTGTACAATTAGTTGTAGTGCACAGCTGGTTTCCACCGCGTGAAAGCTCGAGGCGGAAACCGGTCTTTCATATGCTTTAAGGATTATTTCGTACTGTTGATGCCACTTAGTGCAGAAGTCGGCACATACAGAACAGCACCACTAGTACTGTTCCAAAATATATATTTCTAAACTTGACCTGGTATATTTTTGTGTGTACAAATGTTTGTTTCGGAGTTTGGGTGTTTTCTATGAATAATATGTATGTATTTAGAAATATATAAGTATGTATATCCGTCGTCTAGATCCCATAGCACAAGCTTATATTAGCTTAATTTGGGCTAGATGATGTTGTGTGTGATTGTCCTCAAATATTTAATTAAAAAAACATGGTGTACCTGCAAGTAATCCTGGTAGGTTGTTGGGCAGAAAGTGGAGGTACAATGACCCTCACTCCACCACCGCGACACCCTCGCAGTGCGCCTCCGCGAGCGTCCACCAGAAACGATACCAGGAAGCTGAGAAATTTACACAGTTTCGTCAAATTATAACATACCAGTTTATTAGAGAACGTCAAAAAAAAATCAAAAATAAAAAATTAACCCGTTTTGACATCTGAGAAAGTGACACTTTAATACATAAATTCCGGAATTAGTAATGTAAATCTGTATAGTGGGGAAATCTCATTGGTAAATTCGGAAACCGCCAAAGAAAGTCGTCGCGATGGTAACTGTCAAAAAGGGCCTGTAACATTAAAGGTACTAATATAATGAGATTTATTCTTTAACTTGAAAATTATTAAGTAGGTACTTACTTTTTCCACTGTAACTTTTTCCTGTAGCAGTCCAAGCAAGCATGCGAAACATTCATAAAAGTTTAAATTCTGAAAGAGAATTTACATTATTACTATCTAAACTAAACCTAAATAAGGCCCCCGTGGCATTGTGCCCAAAAGACTAGCAGCATTCCCCCTAGGAATAGCAATGCCTATTCGTTGAGCGAGAAAACTGCCAGCCCTTGGGTCACCAGTTGACTCCACAAGGCACTTTTTCAAATTCTTGAAAAATTTTTGCGCATTGGGACCCCATGGACCTAGGGTCTCGACACCGACTGGACAAAAACGATACGATGAGTCGAGACCCTTATATTTATTAATTTTAATATTTTCAGCAGCTTCCGCTGCTGCACTGGCTTTTAATTTTGTTTTAGAAAGATGGGACGGGGCTAGAGTGTCAACACAAGTTGCATCCCACACCAGGACCCGACCCATCTAAGATGATTTATTTGATTGATTGTTAGTATTGTAAAGTCCTCCCTGAATAAAATAGAAATTTCTGTGCTGTTTTAAACTTGGCTTAACGATTACTTATATATAAGTACTGCAAATGACAATCACGACAACGATTCAACACGCCTTTCGAAGCACGTAAACGCTCGAAATGGAAATTACATAATCGGTCTCCTATTTCAGCACAGGTCGTATGGTAAAATGTACAAGCAGTAATCATTTACAGAATACAGAGCTACAGCATGGCTTCGGTCTACAGCAGGTTTTAAATCACACTGATATTGCACAAAACACTACTATCTTAAATTATTTTTGATATCCTACTAATATTAAAACGCGAAAGTATGGAAAGGATTTTGGATGTTTGTTATTTAACCACGCTCAAATGGCTGAACGGATCTGGCTGAAATTTCGTATAGGGATAGATTACAGTCTGCAGTAACACATAGGTTTTTCATCTCTGGTAGTTTCCCATGGGATGCAAGTATGGGAACAGAATTTCATACAAGTGGAGTCGCGGGCGCTATGTAGCTTCTCAATATATCCAAATGCTTTCAATATTGTTTACGTTACTGCCACACAAATTCGAACGATTGATGGACAGTTTAGCTCACTGCTGGTGAAATGATTGGATACACTTTGTGTGTAAAAATAACTTTGTAAACAGAGAAAATCTTTATCTTAATTCGATGCAACAAATTTCTCAACAAAAATTACTCGATCCGTACTAATTTGACGAATAGGTAGGAATTGTGTGATTTAAGTCAGTTTGAGTTTGCGATGATGTGGGGATTTCTATACGTAAAATATTCAGATTTATTTATTGGTTGCTGAACACAGTAAAAACAATTCATAAGTCTTTGATTTATATACCGCTTGTAACATGTTCTGCCTGTTTAAGCATGAAACTTATTTTATGCATAGGTATACTGATATAATGTTAATGTAGTTTCAATTCAGTAATTTCATATTATGTCAGAAGAGTCAGGTTAACTATCTCATAATCATAGAAATATGGCACCTAGATTAACACACATTAAGCGTAAAGAATGGAGAGTCATTGCAATCTTAAGAGTCCGTCTGACGCCAAATAGACTATTTATTACCTTGATCTAGATCTCAGGCCTCGCGGGGTTTAATGAATTAAAATTTTAACACAGACAACTTCAGTTCATGAACTAAAAACGCTCTGGGCTAGAAACACGATTGCTGATAAAATGGTCGATAGATTTTTGTGTTGAAAATACCTCGATTTCTTGAAATTTTAACCTAGATCACATAAGTTTTAAGTAGTTTTTATAATATAAAGTATTTATGACAATAGTAAAATCTTAATTTGCACTAGACAGACCACTTTTTAAATATTGGTTGTGGTTATTTAATAATTAATTTATTTCGTTAAAAACGCACAAAAACCGATCGCATCTCTCTCTTTCTTGCACGCTAAAATGTACATCTTCTATCTTCTTTCAACAATTTGGCATCTGGTAGGCTCTTAATGTGAACCAACTATAAATATTATAGTTTGTTTTATTTAATTGAAATGAAAATTAAGTCAAACGTACCTTTTAAATTAACTAACATACACACATTTTTCCAATTTTATTATAGTTTACAAGCTTAGTTTGATAAATATAAAGACTATTTTTATATACTGACTTGGGTTGAGTGGGGTCGACATTATAGCAGTACCCTTCAGGAGCCTGCGCAGTGCTGTAGCGACTTATACTCTTCACCACCACCTCTTGCTGTGGCTGGTACGGCATGCCGTTCACTGACGCTGTACAGGAAATTATTAAAGGTTTATGGTAATTGGCAGTCGCTAACTGATTGAAATATGTATGTATATGTTGGTTTGGGGGCTTGGAAAACGTTGGTTGGCAAATGAGTTGACTAGCGAGCTGACAGCTATTGAAGCATAAGGTCCCCAAGTGTTCCGAATTGAGAAGTGATGATGTAAACGTACATAGACTATGGTAACCTTTTCCCATCAGGTGGTCCTTATGGTCACCTTAGTTGTATAAAAAATATTTCATAGTCTAAATAGGGTCGAGACACTAAGATAATCGGGTTAGCACTTTTAAATTGTTTTTGTTTTCAAAATTGTTTTATATTTACAGATATTTCTTAAATCTCTTCTTTTCCTTCTTTCTTTCGAATCTATCAACTATTATACTTACTCTGAGATAGCTCCATAATATTCTTGTGACTGAGAGCAGATTCAGTCCTCTCATCTTTCGTGACGTCAATGGGTAAGGAGTCGTCTCCCAAAGACTTCATGTCATCAGCTGTCAGGTAGCGATACGGCTGGTCATTCAAGATTGTGTCTTCGCCTGTAGGAATTAAAGTTGGTTTCACAATAACATAATATGAATAGATTAGAGCATGAATACGAGTTCTAGAGTGGAGACCGCGACTCGGTAAACGTATGGTAGGACGTCCTCCCGCCAGATGGACCGAAGACCTAGTAAAGGTCGCAGGCTGGGACTGGTTGCGAAAGGCACAGGACCGTGTACTGTGGCTTGAACTGGGAGAGGTCTGCGTCCAGCAGTTTACTGATATAGGCTGAGTTGATTGATTGATTGAGATCACGAATAATATAATATAGTAAGCAGTTCAAAGTTTTGAAGGGGATTTTCTCAATGAGTAAATGCTGAACCACACATATCAATCGATGAAATCAGTCTATTAGTCTACTGTTGAAGGAAGGTTTCTCGCAATCGTTTTGGTATTGGTATAATATCTGGCAGGTCGATACAGGGACAATATTAAAGTGACATTATTAGTCAAGAGAATCAGTAAAAATAGAGTGGGAGAGAGAGAGAGAGATAAAGAGAGAGAGAGAGAGAGAGAAAGAGAGAAAGAGAGAAAGAGATAGAGAGAGAGAGAGAGAAAGAGAGATGACAGTATACACACCTCCTTCTTCCTCCGAGTCTGACATGAAGGTCTCCAGCATCGTCTCCGGCGCCACCACCTTATACTTGTCCTGGGAGACGGCAGCTATGGACGGTTCTGACACTTCTTTGAGAGTTTCCATGACTGTCACGTAACCTAGCTTTGAAGCAATGTCCAAGGGAGTTTGGCCGTTCTGGAAGAATATTGACGTTTTAGAAAATAGTATTGAGGCTAGACTATAACTTTATAGTAGACTAGCGGACGTCACGCGGTTTCACCCGCGTAGTGCCCGTTCCCGTGGGAATACGGGAATAAATTATAGCCTATTTTCACCGCAAAGAGTGTAGCTTCCCAACAGTGAAAGAATTTTTCAAATCGGTCCAGTAGTTTCGGAGCCTATTCGTTACAAACAAAAAAACAAATCTTTCCTCTTTATAACTAATATAAGTATAGATAACCCTTCTCGTAACAATAACAATCTTCAACTCTTAGACAGGATTTTGTCAATCTTGCGCATTGTTTCCGTTCCAACCCCATCCTCCAGTTTCTGTCAATATTTCGTTTTAGTCTGTTTACCTATACTTTTTTATATTATTTCCTAAAGCAAAGTAGTAACAGGACACTGAATCCTCTGGAAAACTCATTAGATTTTGCTAGGGAAAGCAGTCCTCACACTCCAGGGTGGCGATTCTCTCCATACGGCATTAATGCGTGGACAGAAATTTACTCGTTAAACATCATCTATCTCATATTTAGAAACAGCAACTAATGAGACAGAAGGCATTTCATCAGTTAACCTTTCTCCTATAATTTCAAGTCAGACGATCGAGAATTCACGGCCAGGGTGGTAACTTTAAAGCGACAAAATGATGAGTATACTCACGGTAGTAGTAGCATTGGCATCAGCCTTGTGTTCGAGCAGTATGTTCACGATGTTGATGTGGCCTTGCTGAGCGGCGTGGTGTAGCGCTGTGTAACTGTACGGGACATAGAAAAGTGATTAAATGTCACTAATATTATAATTGCAAAAGTTTGTAAAGACAGATGGATTTTCCATGTAAGATTTTATTTTAAATTGACAGTACACTTTAATGTATTTGTCCAAAGTAATAGGTATAAAGTCTAGTGCCCTGTAAAAAACCGAAAACTTTACAGAAAAATAGCTATCGATCACAATAAGACCTTATACGTCTTGTCTAGGAAATAAGTTTTATGTGAAAAAAGGGTCTAATGTGTCTAAAGAAATTAAACCCATGAATTTATAGTTGTGACCGCAATCAGAGCTAAGATAAGAAAAGGATGTAGAAACACTTACCCATGCGTAGTCTGCGCCTTAACAGAAGCGCCACTTTCTAGCAGGAACCGCACCATGTTGGCCTGGCCATAATGGCTGGCTATATGCAGCGGGGTGTACCCGCCTTTAGTGCAAATGTCCACCTAAAAGTAATGACAGATGTTATAACAACTCAACATGAGGGACCAATTGTGAAATGAGACACTTAAAAGTGCCAATGTTGATGTCTTCTATGTGGTTGGCGACCTAACACTCACGATCGCTTACATTTTTGGCTATGCTACACTCCGCAGGTTCAAAAGTTGAAAAACCAAATCATTGTTCTTACCTCTGCACCATTCTTGACAAGTAGTTGAGCGACCGGCACTCTGTCTTCCTGTGCGGTCAGATGTAGGGCGCCGAGGCCATTCTTAGACTGCTGGTCCACTTCAGCGCCGTGTTCGAGGAGTAATGAGCACATTTCTGTGTGGCCCTAAGCGAGAAATAAGTGTTTTAGATAGTTTCGGACGAATTATGCACTTTGTTAAAATGCTCATATTACAAAATGTTTCAAATTCGTGCCACATCTGGGCCACAAACGCCTTGGGAACTGCCGGATTAACATAAATCATTCCTTTGGGGGTCGAAGGGACGAATTATATTAGCTATTTAGTGATATAGAATTCTTACCAATATATATATGTATAGAAAGCCTTACATTGTTAAAGAATACCTGCATGATTAGACCATTTTAGCTAAATAGTCAAGCCTGCATGCGTTGAAAAGTGATGAAAATAAAACAATTGCATTCGGTTCTTGCTGCTTTTTAGCGAAAATAGTGAGAGTGTCGAAAATATGCAACAATATCACTCACTTAGTCTAAGAATTCAAAAATACGTGATGTTTCCCTAAGCCATCCTTAGGGATGACTCCCTCCATAATGTGAAGTGTTATACAAACTTACTTGCTGAGCAGCAAGGTGTAACGGCGTGAATCCAGCCTTAGACTCAGCGTTAGTCAGCGCTCCATGTTCTAGCAAGGTGGCTGCCGTCTCCATCTGGTTCTTGCGAGCTGCTATGTGGAGAGGAGTGTGTCCGTTTTTGGCTACAGCCTGCAGGTTAGGCATATACTTAAGGTTTCTTTTAGGTGAACAATAGGTGAAATTTAAGCTAAGTTTATTCAGTCTACTCTCTCACGAGTCAGTGGGATAAAAGAGAGAGAAAGAAGTTACAAAACTTATCAAAGGGACCTCCTAGGGGGAGACAGACTATTCGAACTCATTAGGAGCAATTGTATTATTTAGTATATAGATAAGGTGGATCCCTCTGAAATCAAAGTCAAGTTAAAAGCGCTGCTACACTTGCGCAACTAAACTTGACCCCTATTGAATAACCCTAAATTGCAAACGAATAGTAGAAAAACGAGACTATCAATGTTATATATCAAAATTATCCGGACCATGCAAAAAACTTGCAAATACTCTGCTGTAAATAGATAGCAGTAAAAGAAAGATAATTTCTATAATTAGACATTTAAACTTGCCTTCGCATCAGCTCCCTTCTCCAGTAGCGTAGTGGCTACAGCCTGTTGATCGTACTGAGCCGCGATGTGGAGTGGAGTCATGCCGTTCTTCCCGGCCTGGTCAGGAGCTGCGCCGTGGGCCAATAGCAGATTGGCCACCTAGGTAGAAAGATCCTTATTTTAGTTTAGAACACTCGCCGTTATAGATTCGGTAGCAGCCAAAGACGTGACAGATTCTACGTTACGTCAACGGCTTATCATCAAATCAATAATGCGAATACCAAGCCTCCAAATCTATAATAGCGTACAAAAAATATATATTGTTCATTTTCATACACCAATACATTGTTATATGCTTATTAATTGCTCACCTTCAGATTTCCATATTTAGCTGCAAGATGTAGTGCCGTAAATCCTTTCTTGGTAGTCGCTGTGAGTGGAGCATTATGCTCAATTAATGCTGCCGCAACCTGTAGACGAATGATTGAAATGGTTAAAAATAGTCCTCAAATTACTTTGTGAAGTCTTCCCGTACGTTACGCTAAGTGTAGAAGAGGTGTTTGGCGTTCGAGAGCTTTAGTTTCTAGAGGATTGTAATATCTACTCATATCATGATTGTGTTGCTTAGCAGCAATGTGTAGTGGATTGTAGTGATCCGCAGTCATAGCTCTGACGTCAGCGCCATGTTGTAGCAACAACACTGCGATGTCTACGTTACCTAGTCGTGATTCGATGTGCAGAGGTGTTTGACATTCTCTTGCTTTAGTCTCTAGAGGATTGTAATATCTACTTACATCATGATTGTGTTGCTTAGCAGCGATATGCAGTGGATTGTAATGATCCGCTGTCATCGCTCTGACGTCAGCGCCATGTTGTAGTAATAACACTGCAATATCTACGTTGCCTAGTCGTGACGCGATGTGCAGCGGCGTTTGGCGTTCGCGAGCTTTAGCCTCTACCGCTGCACCATTGCGGAGTAGTATTCGGATTATGTCCGTCTGTAACAAGTAGGTAAATTAATTTACACGCACAAAATTTCTATTCTCGTGGAGGTACTAATAAGCACATTAATATCCTTGTGGAGGTGGGTAGAGGTGATTATACACCCACAGTTTCCGTGTAATTACGTACGTTGGTCCTTCGGAAATTAATAGTGCTCAAACTTTATCCTCTCCGGAAGCTCACGGTTAGTAAAGTAGTTGAATTGATAGAGGATAGAGAGAGATATAAATATAGAAAGACAAAGAAAGAGAAAGACAGAAATACCACTTCGGTAGACAGCCAAAGAGAATATAAAAATCTCTCACCTGATTGGCTCTGGCAGCCAAATGTAAGGGTGTTTCGCCTCTGACCGTAGGCACATCAGGATTGGCTTCATGCTGCAGTAGATAGATGACGATGTTCATGCAGCCCATGAACGCAGCTACATGAAGGGGTGTTAGGCCGGATTCTGTTGTTGCTTGGATACCTGAGTTTGGAAGAAAAATTTTGTACATACAGGCGGTACTGCAGAGGGGGGAAGCTATACTCTGAATAAATGAAAACAATTTAAAAGTTGACAGTACTTATAGTACAGTCTAAAGCTCGTAGGATTTCTCTATAGACTGTGCTGAAGTCACAGGGAGTAAGTTAAGCTACTATTGTTTTAAACAAACAAAACTTTGTTACGGACGAAAATGCCATATTCTATGTAGCGACACTGCAAGGAGTTATAGAAGAATAATTGACAGGTGGCTTTAGACTCTCGGTGTCAGCTAGAAACAGTACAAAAATGTGTAATAATGCAGAACTTACTTGCTCCATATTTAAGCAGAAGTTCAACCACCTTGATGCGATTCTTCTTGCAGGCAATATGAAGAGGGGTGAAGCCGTTTAGAGCGCGTGCGTTTGCATCAGCGTTCCTAAATGTCATAAAAATACAATTAAATCTGACACACACGACATACTATTGTAGGTCGACTTTTATGACGATTCGAATAGACGCTATTGTAATCAGAAGGTTCTATTGAAATCGGTGTAAAGTAAATATTTGTGTGACCCATAAATGTTTGTCTCAAGAGTCTGGGTGTTTCTATGTATGATAAGTATGTATTTAAAAAGTATATAAGTATTAATATCCGTGGTCTGATACCCATAACACAAGCAGGTTATTCCTAGCTTACTTTGGGATCAGATAGCGTTGTGTGAAATGTCCGTGAATATTTTTTTTTTAAATATGTGACGTGTGCGCCCGCCTTTATTGCAGTAGATTTCAGAAGATCATCAGATTAGAAAACTATAGACGAATGACGCTTACCGAACAAGAAAGTGAGGCATTGAAAGCAAATACTAAATCCAAAAGTGAGTACTGTAACGCGGCAGTGCTATAGGTACACTGTTCCGTGTGAACAATATTTAGAACACACGACTGAATACGTAGTATTTGCTTTCAATGCCTCACTTTCTTGTTCGGTAAGCATCATCTGCTTGACATGGAAACTTGAAAATGATCTGCTTGCTCTACTGCATTTTCAAAAAATATTTTGTCATTTTAAGTTTATAGGTATTGTAAATAGAGCACAGAAAGAAAAGCCCGTCGAGTTTCTTGCCAGTTCTTCTCAAGCAGGCCGCGTTCCGAAGTGATGGTATTAACTTTGATTTATATTCATGGACGTGTCCGCAAGTGCTTATGTATTAGGATTATGCGAGATAAATGTTTTTTTGAGTTTTGCCTTTAGCTCTATAATCTGAGTTCAGAACCACTGTTCAGTCTAAGCAACTCACCTGTCCAATAACAGTTTAGCGACTTTAGCATGTCCACAATGCGCAGCCACATGAAGTGCCGTCAGGTAATCGACTGTGACGTCATCAACAGGCGCGCGACGGGACAGAAGCACTCGGGCTGCATCAGCATGGTCTCCTTGTGCTGCCATGTGTAGAGGTGCTAGGCCGTTCTAGGGACAAAATAAATAAATAAACACAGTGCGAAAAGGGTTTTGAGTAGGATGGGGCCTTATAAATACGGTGCGAAAAGTCTTTTGAGTAGGATGGGGCCTTATAAATACGGTGCGAAAAGCCTTTTGAGTAGGATGGAGTCTTATAAATACGGTGCAAAAAGGCTTTTGAGTAGGATGGGGCCTTTACCAAGATCTACAGAGCAAAGGCCAACCTTGCAAGTGTTGCAAAATAGACCCTGGGAACTGAATCTTCATCTTTCTTTGACGCTTGCTTTCCGTCACATGCTTATTGATGATATACAGAACTACCACTATCCATATCACCCTAGTCAGTGTTTTTGAATTGATTGAACATTTACTTCTGTTTAAATCTCTTACGATTCATAAATCCTTCTATTGGTGGGACACCCAAAAACAATTGACTGGCCAAATTTCATGAGATGACTTGGCATCGGAAATGAAATATTAAGATTATGAAAATTTACAAGACATTTAAAACGGATTTAAAGTCAAAGTATTCATGGATTTTTTTTCTTAATTTAGTTTTTTTTTTTGACTTCTGCCTGTCACGTGACGAAGTTTGGGCAGGTAGTTTCGGGACACTTTATATAGTTTGGCTTATTTAATGTTCGAACGTAATCCTCATCATGATACCTCATCTCGCCTTTAGAGGGTCGAAGCGTCTTTCAAACTGCAATACCTCGTTTTCCTCGTCGCCTTTAAAATCACACTCATAAAGTAAGCCAAAACGACCATATTGCTTACCTTACTCTTACTAGTAATAGGTGAACCCCTATCTAGCAAAGCCTCTACGACTCTCTCGTGGCCTGACCGAGCGGCACAGTGCAGGGGAGTGAGCCCATCCCTGGTGCGAACTTCCACGTTGGCTCCATTGTCGCCGAGTAATGAGACCATGTTGTCTTTGCCTGGGAGATAAAAAATAAATTAGTGTATCGGATATGACGTCACCAGTAAAATTTAGACTGAGAACGCTATTTGAGACTTCCGGAAGATTTGCTCAGATGAATGTAAAATGTTGTTGACACCACACGTCATAAAATTTTATTTGAAATCGTTGAAATTTTTGTACAATTAAATTAATAATAATCAGACAACAGAAGCTCTTACTACGAATGCTTCTGTTCGCTGCCGAGACTTCTAAAATAACAATTATGAGAAACTTATTTATGCTTCAAGTGCAGATTTTTTCGAACTCGGGGGTTTTCAAGCCTAGCGTGAAAAGGCACATCAATGAGCTGACAACTTGACTACTGTGAATACTCTCGTGGATGACTTTCCATTCGTTGGAAGGCGTATGGTGACCGCCACATAGCGAAGATCAATTTTATTGAAGTCCTGCATAGCGATATGAAAGTTCTCAGAACGAAGAATGAATGAATCCTGCATCGCGATATCAAAGTTCTCGCGGCGATGAATCATAATACAACATTAACCGCTGGCCTTCGGACCGCCAGGCGCGCTCACTTTGACTGGTCGGAGGATCTTACCCCATCCTCCACAGCGTAATTTTGGCGAGCTAAATATAAAAAAATGAGACATATTTTCCCAATCATGAGACTACACAAACTTACCCCACTTAGCAGCAACGTGTAAAGGACAAATATTATGTTTAGCAGCACAGTTGACATCAGCTCCCTTGGCTAGCAGCAGCCTGGCCACTGACTCGTTGCCGTAGTGTGCAGCGATGTGCAGTGGAGTGAAGCCTGACTTTGATGTCACGTCGGGGTTGTGTTCGTTCTAGAAAAATAATAAATAGAAGAAGGGTTTTGTCTGCAAATTGCACGGTAAAGCCCAAAAGTCGTGGCAAACTGTAGCTAATGGTGTGAAAGTTAATTTAAGAAATCAGGGAGAATCTGGACAAGAAGAGGATATAGAGAACTGAAGTAATCTAATGTAGGTACCTATTTTGGTGAAATTTTGTTTCTGTTCCCGCTTCCCATAGAAAGTGATTGCCGATATAAAAAGTGGGAAGCCTACGTCCAGCAGTGAGGTCGATAGACTGAGATTTTTATTATAATTATCTGCAAATCAATACATGATCTGCCGAAGTCTTGCTTCTAAGCTCCAAGTACAATAACAATATATGACTATTCACTACTATACAGTGAAGATAACTTTACATGGGCTACTCGACAAAACTACAATCTTCCAGCCTTATTTTTTCCGCACCTCAAAAGGAGAAAATGAAACTATACTGGGTGTAACAAAACTACCTCTCCAAATTTCATGAGATGACTTGGCATCGGAAATCAAATACAAATATTTAATAAAAAAGGGGGGTTAATTTTTTTATACAAAAAAAAATTGTCGCACATTAAGAATCTATTTTTTACCGCGGCAATTCGAGGTAACATGGTCGCCGTGGCAAAACAAACACGGAGCACCAGTCTGGCTGTCGTTGTCGCTTTCTACTGCCGCTCAGAAGCGATAGAAAGGGTGATAATGAAAATTTATAGGACCTTTAAAACGGATTTACGGTTAAAGTATTCATATGATTTTTTTTCTTCATTTTTGTAATATTTCATGACTGATGCCACGTCACATGACGAAATTTGAACAGGTAGTTTTGTTACACCCAATATAAGATAACTTTTTCATTTTTACCAACCTCTAGTAATAAATTAGCAGCTTTGACGTCATCTTTCTTAGCGGCGATGTGAAGCGCTGGCAGGCGAACCCTGCCACGAGTGTCCGATTCCAGCAAGACCGCGACCACCTTCTCATGGCCTTGCTGCATAGCCACTGCTAAGGGTGTGAAGCCGTCCTGGAGGAAAAATGGTGCTCAATCATGTATTTTCTAGATAAGAAGATTTTCTACTGGTTACGGTCTTTTTTTATACAAGGATGTCGGAAGACACTGGTTCGCAAAAATTGAAGCTACATCCAACAATGGACAGGTTGGTTTGATTGATTGAAGAGAGTCAAGGTTACCTTTTTTCCGTGTGGATTTCCCCATATATGCCTCACACAGCGCACATGTGCTTCTTTGTGGCTAAATGTGACCAGGTTACCGCATATCTATGTTCGAATGGAAATGGAACCCTTATTAACCTAAGGCTCGAGTACCGGAAAAATTCTCCCTTCCCGAATGTAAAGGCACCTTGGGTCTAGCTCCAAGTATCTCTTTCTCAAGAAATGAGGTCGAAAATCAAGTTGAGTTCATACGGGTCTATCCTTATCAATTTCGCCTGTCTCGACTGTTTAATGTAGTGTATAAATACGAATTTTTAGATGTAATCCATTATTTTGAGTCATAATATGTACGCAAGGTACCTTACCTGGTCGGCGGATCATCCCTTTGTGTTGAAAGGACATCCACCCAGATCTGCACACATGTAGATAAAAGGTTACTAGTTATTAAAGTATGAAACAGTACTACATACCTCAGTGGCTAAGCTCTGGTTAGCCCCATTAGTCAGGAGAAACTTCACGACACCGTCGTGGTTTTCTTGAGCTGCCATATACAGTGGAGTGAAGCCATTCTGGGATTGGATGTTAACCTGCAGGAAAGGTAGGGTATTGGTATTCTATTAATTCAATATAAATCGCTACTAAACCGAAACGAACCGAACTAAAACCAGACGAAAATAATTTCTTTACAGACACAAAAATTATGTTTACAATAAACGTTTTGTAATGCATTTTTGTTCTGTTAGAACTTCTCATTTTAGTTTGATATGCGGGTTTAGTTCTACATGAGCAGTTTTGGTAGGAACTTGGCAAATTGAAGACTGACACGGTATAATATTCTCTTATAACTACTACCCAATTTTAAAAGCTTAAATTTTATGAACTCAAAAATATCGTATTCACATCAATATCGACCTTTAATTATACACACCTGAGCTCCATTCTGCACTAGCAGCTTGACTACAGCCTCCTGACCAGCGAGGGAAGCGATATGCAGTGCGGTGTTACCCTTCTTGGTGGCAGCATCGATAGCTGCTCCTCGCTGCAGCAGTTCCCGAACGACTTCCACATGGCCGTCTTTCGAAGCCAGGTGGATGGCGTTGAGACCGTTCTGGGGACAAATTTAACATTAACGGCACTTTGTCTATACTAATATCCTTTTTTTTAACGTGAGGGAAAATCCTCGTAGGATGCTATGCCGGACTCTTACCGACTAAAAAACCTCACGTAACGCCCAACAGCCTATGGTTGAGAGCCCCGGGTAAGCCCTCAGGAAGGATGTCCCGTGACTCCCAACAGACCTACGGCCGCCAATGCGGCCTCGCCCAGGGGGTAAACTCCATTATTGTGTACCCTTACGCTTTGATTAAAGTCCCTGGGGCTGTAAGAACAGATAGTATACCTACTTATTTTCATATCTACCTATTACCGACATAAGCTACAAACATTCAATCAAACATGAAAATTGAATTTACATTACGAATTGCAGAATCTGCGTTTCAAATACAAGAACTGGACCCTTTGCGATGTTTTCGGAGTATTCAATTACAACCAGCCGACCACATCGTAATTTTATTTATACCTAGCTAACTCGTGAACTGTGACTTATTAGAGGGGGTTCTGCTGGGAATTCGGGGACATCCTTCTGAGTAGGTAGTTACTCGTGGCGGACGCCCAGCGTTAGGTAGGGCCCGGGTAGCTTAAATCGGCTGGATTCCAGCATAGCATCCATGAATCCACACTTAAGGCCGTGGGTAGGCCTAACGACCTTGACCATACAAAACACGCGTCCTTCAGGCTTGGAAATGTAGCATTTCATAGCTTATTTTAGTTGTAACAAGCTAATACTTATACTTATTCAAAATCGAAGTAAACCAATTTATTGGTGTATACTTTCTTCATATGTTGGCATATATTTTTCTTTCGCGTCGATAAAAATTGAAGTCCTAAAATGCATTCATCTAAAAATTTAAGGGTGACTCTACGATCGTTTTAAACATTATGTATAATTAATATATAATTTACAACAAAACTATATTTTGACACACATCTTGTAGATTAACAATCTATTTTTTGGCTATAATTTTCCGTCTACTTATGCAGACAACAAACGCTTTCATTTGCACCTCTTTTTTGTCAGTGTCTAAACTAGTCCCCTTAAAGCAGAATTCGTAGGTTTCGCTTCAGTTGCTTATATTTTATTTAACACTAGACGGTACCCGCGTGATTAAGTTTAGAAAAACGTTCTTACCTAGCTTCCCGTGTCTCTCCCAGAACAAAGACTACGTATACATAAAGGAAATGAGTTCAAGGACGAAAAGGGCCGGAATCGGGTCACGGCCCACGCCCACGAAATATTGAGTTACATGTTTACGAAATGTATCCCAGCTGAGGCTGTTGAGTTTGGAGATTAAAGGCTTTTTAAGTATTGCCCTTGCTGCTAAATAGTGTTATTATTGATTGCTTTGTAGCTTCGCGACTAAATTGCCCGCTGGTGTCGTGGACACCAGCGGGCCCAGAAAGGGTACGTTCTATGTTTCGTAATCTGATCATACAATGTTTCATTTCGCTGCGTTTGTTAATGTTTCATTATATTTCGGAGTTTAGGTGTTTTCTATGTACAATAAGAAGATATTTAGAAATATACAAGTATGTCTATCAGTCGTCTAGATCCCATAGCACAAGCTTTATAACTTAGTTTGGGCTAGATGACGTTGTGTTAGAATGTCCAACAAAAAAATAATTCGATGCGTCCCCGTATTTTTTTCGGAGTAGCAACATCAATGTCGTTATGATTGGGTTATGAAAGAAATTGCAGATGATTTATTATCTACCATTTTGCGGTCTCTAAAGCACTTTTTGTATGAATCTTCTAATGAATCAGATTATGAATGAAACGCGCTATGTAGCTTTTTTAGCCTCACAGGTAATAATAAAATTGCGAGATGACTACTACGCAATCAACGCCAAGCTAAATACCTACTTATTTTTTCTGGAGAGAGCTATCCTTAGAATGCTTTCTAATAATTTTCCAATCTTTATATCCTACACTGGTAAAATAGCCGGTTAAAATTATCGAAATGTTAAAGAACAAGGCTTCTTAGACTATGATTCAACGCCACTTACCTATGACACACACCATAAAACTAAAAGTACCTTCTCTTTTTACGTGTGTAAATCCTACATGGATGCTATGCCGGACTCCTACCGACTAAAACCACACGATGCCTAACGGCCGGAAATCCCGGGTGCCCTCGGAAGGATGACCTAGGGCTCTGTAAATTAAAAGTCTTTGGCTAAAGGTAACGGTACCCACCTAATTACACAAAAATTTTTCAATAAAAAATAAAACCGACTTCAAGCAAATCCTGAAAAATAAAATTTACTTAGCACAAAGTAATATGTATTTTGATTTATCAGATTTTATTCAATATCATATTGAAGTCGGTGCCAAGTAAACCCATAGTTTTATGTAGGTATTATATTGATGGCACCAACTTCAATATTATATTGAATTAAATATGATAAATCAAAATACATATTACTTTGTGCTAAGTAAATTTTATTTTTCAGGATTTGCTTGAAGTCGGTTTTATTTTTTATTGAAAAATTTTTTTTCATCATTTTAAGTGACGGGTGAATCGAAAAATATATCTATCTAGGTGAAAGTTGTCATCGATACAAATCAATCAAGCCCAAACACAAGGTAGCTGCTGTAAATCTTTAAGGAATTCCCTCGACTGTCTTTCGGTTCCATCATCAGATCTATTCCAGACATTCATTATATTGTAGTACCTTTAAGCACTGAATTAAAAAGTTAACAAACGCACTAGTTGTCCCTACAATTTTCGGTGGTTGCCCTCGATTTCTCCTGAATCCCATCATCAGATTCTCACCTGATGAAATTGGGACTACCTCAGCAGTGAACTCTATCCAACAAAAAGCAGATTTGAAATTCGTCTATAATTGACGAAATATCGGTGAACATACATAAAACATCGAGAACTTCCTTTTTTTTAAGTCGGATCTATCAATCTAAGTGTAAAGTTCTCATCAATACAAATCAATCAAACCCAAACACAAGGTAACTGCTGTTAATTGTTAAGGAATGCCCTCGACTGTCTTTCGACTCTATCATCAGATCGACTTCAGACCTTCATTAAAATGTAGAACATTAAAGCACTTAATTGAAAAGTTAACAAGCGCACTAGTTGTCTCTACAATTTTCGGTGGTTGCCCTCGTTTTCTCCTGGATCCCATCATCACATCCTGACTTGGTGAAAATGGGACCACCTCAGAAGTAAACCCTATTCAACAAAAAAAGAAATTTTGAAATCCGTCTATAATTGACGGAAATATCGCTTGACATACATAAAAAAAAATACATACAGACGAATTGAGAACCTCCTCCTTTTTTTGAAGTCGGTTAAAAATTCACGCAAATTGCCTAAGTTCATTAGCCATCCTGTTTTGCGAAAAGAAAACTTGAACGGGAACTAATCAACCTGAAGGACTTCAAAGTCGCTGGATAGTAGGTACCCGAACCACACCCTAGGGGAGGTCGCAGTGATAGCCGTAGGTCTGTTGGGAGTCCTGGAGTATGGGTCCTGTGCATACTTGTAGGATTTTTTCTCACGTTAAAACAAAAAGTATCGATATCTGATTTCTCAAAATTCACATACCTACAGTCCTTTTTTTTGTTTAACGTGAAGGAAAATCCTCATGGATAACTCCTACCGACTAAAAAACTTCACGTCACGCCCAACAGCCTGTGGTTGGCAGCCCCGGGGAAGCCCTCGGAAGGATGTCCCAGAACTCCCAACAGACCCACGGCCGCCACAGCGGCCTCGCCCAGGGGGTGGTTCGGGTGCTATCCCGCGTCTTTGGGAGTTTCGGGTGTGATCCCGCTTCTAAGGGGGGGCGTGCGTGAATTGCTCACGTCACGCTGCCGTCATGGGATTTACATACAGTCTAGGGTCTCTTCTTGTTTCAAAAAGAAAACTTGAACGCGATCAAATCTACCTATCAGAAGGATCTAAGTTAGAGTTATGTAAGAGAATCGTTGCTAATATTAAAATTAAGTACACACCTAATGTCAAACCAACTTTTATATAGATATCTGTACTTTATGATGATATCTACGTGCGTGACCGAATTGCGTGCTTAACCTAAATGCACGAAAAATGTCGATAACTTGACCTTGTTCTACTTTGCCTCGCGAAAATGAACCTTATTTTTAGAGCCCCAAGGCAGGTTTATGATGAAAACAAAAAAAAACTGTTCTTGTTAATACGTTTGTAACAGCTTTTTATATCATTTTAAATACCTATATTTATGTAACCCTACAAAATAATATGCTATACAGTATACGTACATACCATATCTACATTAATTAAGGGCGCTAGCGTAGTAAGTGCGAATTCTTTTCGGCAGACAGTCAGGTAAGGGTGTACCTATTCCACATTCTACTAGATTCGCAAAGTATAGCCTTAAAAGTTTTTACATTTTTGGTTTTAAAATTGAGGTTAGAAACCGCCCGCGATAACCTCACTTGCGGCCTCAGCCATAATCACTGGATAATCCCCTGCCCAGTTTTACGCGCGTGTCTCTGTTAACTGCAACACTCGCGCGTATCTGTCAAATGCAACAATCGCGCGTATCTGTCAAACGCAACACTCACGCGTATCTGTCAAACGCACCACTCGCGCGTATCTGTCAAATGTTACGCGCGACAGCTCCTGGATGCAATGTATCTATGTGACTCAAGTATCTAGACTACGCGCGTGTGTCTGGATATGGATACGCCCTTTTTGATACCACTAAGGCGCCAAACAAGTATACGGCCCACCAGTTGTACTAGTGGTTACCTTTGCCTATGGACGTTTGCAACTCCAGAGATGCTACACTCGCACAGCCCACTCTTCTTTCTTTCTTTACAGACAGCTTCTAAGCGAGCGATTAAGAAAGCCTCTATCGGATCTAACAGTGCTCGAATGTGAGGATGGATTTTCTGGGCAGGGGTTTATGTACTTACAGCATTGCTAACGTTGATGTCCACGCCTTGCTCTAGAAGGCTGATGATCTTCTCAATCTGGCCCGCGCGAGCAGCTCGCAGGAAAGCGGTGCTCGCGTCCGCCTGTTGACAAACAAACACATTGATATAGAATTGATATGAATATTGATATTGATATTTTATCGTTTTTGTCCCGTCGGTGTCGAGACCCTAGGTCCATGGGGTCCCAATTCGCCAAAATTTTTAAAGAATTTGAAAAGGCGCCTAGTGGAGTCGACTGGTGACCCAGGGGTTGGCAGTTTTCTCGCTCAGCGAAAAGGTATTGCTATTCAAAGAGGGAATGCTGCTAGTCTTTTGGGCACAATGCCACGGGGGCCTTATTTAGGTTTAGTTTAGATAGTAATAATGTAAATATAGATATATTTTGTAATAATTATGTTTCTCTGTAATTTTTAACAATAACTGTATTGATATGCCATATAATAGAGATTACTATAGTACTGTGAAGAAGTAAATTATAAGAAGAAGACAAAAAATACATTACTTTGTGGTATTTCCATTTACCAGTTATGGTCTTATAGACTTTTGCAAAATTTCCGCACATCTGTGCCTCTACATTTTGACATGGCAATAAATACATAAATATAATTTTTTGTCAACATTCTCACACAACATCCTCGAGCCCAAATTAAGCTAATATAAGCTTGTGTTATTGGATCTAGACGACTGATATACGTACTTATACATTTCTAAATACCTTCCTACATATTATACAGAGAAAAACCCAAACTCTTAAACAAACATTTGTGAAACACACAAATATTTAGATAGACCCGGGAATCGAACCCGGGACTTCAGCACGCCACCGCGGCATCGGCAGTCAAAAGGCTTACCACCTAAGTAAATTTTCAACAAGTGGTGATTTTTTTATATTATCGGTGCTCTTAAAATTGCCACCGATAATAAAAAATTTAAATCTCAGCACTTGAAAGGCCACCGATAACACCGATAATAGAACGCCGAGGATATAAAACACACACTTTTTTGAAAATTACAAAATATCCATAATACCTAGGATAAAATAAATAACAGTCAGTAAAGCTAATTCACTTTCTATATGTGTAAGAACCAAACAACCCGTAATATAACTACTCTTTACACTAGAAAAGGGCAACCACCGATAATATAAAATAATTGTCCATGGATTTTTAATATTTAAAGCAATTAGTATGCTTTCGGAGACTATGAAAGGATAAAGAGTGAAAAACTGGAAGATGAAAGCGTAAGGAGTATGTATGTAGGCTTAGTCAGTGAAAGGCTTGCAAACGCGAGCCTTTCCGGCTTAGATGTGGATGAATGCTGGAATATTATGAAAGAAAGTATAGTGGATAGTGCAAAAGAAGCATGTGGGAGTGCAAAGAGACATGAACATTCGAAAGGTGATGCCTGGTGGGATACAGAAGTTCAATCCTGCGTAGCAAGAAAGAAGAAAGCGTTGTTGGATTATGTCTCGTCTTTGCAACTGAATGACAGTATGAAAGACACGAAGAAAGAAATTTACCGCCTCTGCAAGAATAAAGCCAAAGCTTTAGTGAAAGAGAAGCGTGAAATAATAAATATGATTGCGGAAGAGAAGCTGACGAGGAACTTCGAGACGAATACCAAACTCTTTTGGAGGGAGGTCAAGAAGTCTCGGAGCTGTTCGTCAGTTTCCAGAATGGATAAGATAAAAAGTAAAGCTGGGGACATTCGTGCGGACCCATTAGAGGTGTTAGAGCGATGGAATGAGTACTTTGGAGAAATGTATGAATATCTCCCGGATGCGGGCACTGCGAGGGAGTCGATGACTGATCTTGCGGTGCAAGCATCAAGCGGAGATATTACTTTGAAAGAGATTGAATGGTCGATACGAAGCTTGAAAAATGGAAAGTCTGCGGGAATTGATAGGATATCTGCTGAAATGATCAAATTAGGTGGTCCTTGCGTCCGGGACGCCTTCTGGTCATTGAGCAATCTATGCTGGAAGACTGGAAGGGTCCCAATGGACTGGAGGCGTGCTATCATCGTACCCTTGTATAAAGGCAAGGGCTCACGTATAGAGTGCGCCAACTATAGGGCCATCAGTTTGATCAGTATAGCAGCTAAAGTGTATGGAAAAATTATTGAAAGGAGAATGAGGGTGGAATCTGACGGATTACTGTGGGAGGCGGAGGGTGGTTTCCGAAATGGAAGGGGATGTATGGACCAAGTTTTCTCGCTCCGCAACATTGTAGAGAAGCAGCTGGCTGTAGGCCGGAAGGTTTTCTGCGGTTTTGTGGACATGGAGAAAGCATTTGACAGAGTTGTACGGAAGGATCTCTGGGATATATTGCCAGGATACGGGATTGATGGTGCGCTGCTTCGTGCTGTGCAGTCTACATATGTGGGATGTACGGCATGTGTGCGGGTGGGCGGCAGCCTGTCTCCCTGGTTTGACGTCAACATTGGCGTCAGACAGGGCTGCGTGCTGTCGGCTCTGCTGTTTGTCCTGTACCTGGACGATTGTCTTAAGAGAGTAAGATCGATGAATGTTGGATTGCGAATGGGTGACGTACTTGTTAACTGTTTGCTGTATGCAGATGATGCCGTGCTCATAGCCGAATCGCCATCAGAACTACAGTCACTAGTCACAACGATGAAAGATGATTGTCTAATGAGAGGCTTACATTTGAACGCGACTAAAACGAAAGTGATGGTATTCGAAAGAGAAGAGGACAAAACGAATGCCAGGATAACTGTAAATGATGTAGTGCTGGAACAGGTGGATGAGTTTGTATATCTTGGATGTGCATTTAGCAGGGATGGACGGTACACCGCTGATGTAGAAAAGAGGGTAAATAGTGTGAATGGAGCGTTAGGCAAACTTTTAGGTACCAAGGGCTTAAGTCAAAAGGCCCAGCTCGCAGTACACAATGCGGTGCTGATACCTACGCTAACGTATGGAGGCGAGAGTTGGGTATGGCAGGAAACGCATGAAAGTAGAATACACGCGGTCGAGATGCGCGCGCTACGCAAAATCTGCGGAGTAACGCTGGCAGATCGCGTTCGGAATGAAGATGTAAGAAAGAGAGTTGGTCTGAAAGAGAGTGTCGGTGTTAAAGTAAGGAAGGGCATGCTACGATGGTTCGGGCATGTGGAACGAATGGGAGATGGAAAGAATGACAAAACAGATATACAACGCGAAAGTGGATGGACGTAGGAGTCGGGGAAGGCCATGACACACCTACCACGACCAAATTAATCGTGTGTTAGTTGAAGGTGGTGTCAAGAGCCGTAGGAACCGACGTGCATGCATGAAAAGAAAAATGAAAGTTGAAGAAGCAAGTGAGGTGTGTATGGACCGTGCCGTGTGGCGCTCGGTTCTTTCTGCCTACCCCGCAAGGGATTTGGCGTGAAGATAGATAGATAGATAGTATGCTAACTTTTTCATAATATTTTATTATAAAGTGAAAAAAGACAACTTGGCCCAAGTAAGTAGTAAGTAGCTCGATAGATGGCTCTGTGCCATACTCTTAAATGGCGGTTACAATAAGGTGAAGAATTTCAACTTGTATCAGTACGGCTACCGTAGCTCAATTGGTTAGAGCATTGCCCTGGATTAGGCAAAGGTTGCGGGTTCAAGTCCCGTCTGGACCAAGTTGTCTTTTTTCACTTTATAATAAAATATTATGAAAAAGTTAGCATACTAATTGCTGTAAATATTAAAAATCCATAGATTGAGTCGGAGACATCAAATCAATGTATAAAAATGATTGCAATATCGTTCATTGATATCAGAGTTGCTAAGTAGCTCGATAGATGGCTCTGTGCCATACTCTTAAATGGCGGTTACAATAAGGTGAAGAATTTCAACTTGTATCAGTACGGCTCCCGTAGCTCAATTGGTTAGAGCATTGCCCTGGATTAGGCAAAGGTTGCGGGTTCAAGTCCCGTCTGGGCCAAGTTGTCTTTTTTCACTTTATAATAAAATATTATAATTGTCCATGACCAAAAATATTGACTTATTCATGTTATTGACGGGAAAAGGCAGCTATTTAACACTTGTTCGTTCTGCCTACGCATTAGCACGGTTCTAACCTGCAAACCAATTTGGGAGGGGACACTGTCAGACTCATCAGTGTAAAGTTATGTCAATATTATTACTTTGGAGCACCGATTTAAGAACATTTTGTGGGACAAGTATGTTTATGCCTCACAGCAAAAATAATGGTTAGATGAACAATAAAAATACTATTTATTAATTAAGCAACTAATACCGTATGAAGTAGAATAGATTTTACGTATTATATATAGATAATACGTATAAGCTTATTTGTTGGTGAAAAAAGTAGTGGGACAGCACCGATAATAGAAAATTTGGAGGTTATCAATTTCTTTCTACCTTTAAATATAGTCCTATTTAAATAATATTTTTACTTCAACCCAATAACTATCCACTGATTACTAAAAAAAATAACTCAAAATTCTAAACAAATCAAAATTCTTATAATCAAATACGAATTTCAGCGAAGACAAAAAAAAAGTCGTCTGGGAAAATCACCCACCTGCTTGATATACTCATTGTGCTCATAAATACAAAAATCTACACTCTGTAGCTGTAACAATTTTAGGTAGAAAATTTTGTACAAAATATCGTACCTAAACGAAACCTTTTTCTACCCTTTTCCGACGTAAAAACTTTACTCAGACACAGATTTTATTATAAACGTCCTTTTCTCAAACTGTCTAATATAAATCTTTACAACCTGAACCTTAGCTGAACTACCTTCATTTTGCCGAAAAGTATAAACTTTCGGGTTTTGTTTTTACCTGTGGAAAGTCCGACATGCATGCGATGCCGGACTTTTACCGACTTAAAACCAACACGATCCCCGCCTACTGCCTACGGTTGGGAACCCCGGGTAAGCCCCCGGAAGGATGTCCCCAGGATTCCCGAAAACTTTCGGGGTAAATTTTGTCAGGTATGAGTAATGACTTTGATTTGAAAATTTCTCTGAATGGCTTAGTAAGCTTATTTTGGCAACGCTTTTAAATTTTAGTACATAGCTGGAATTTTTAGAATGGTTTTGAAATTAAAACCATCAAAGGTCGATTCAATTTAGATGACAGAGGTTAACCATAAATAATTTAAAAAGGTATTATGAAATGCCAAGATAAAATGGCAACAATTTTTCTTTAAAAGTATTAAAACGATTCTTCGTAAACGGTTTTATTATAAACCTGAGCTTTTATTATGAAAATGAATTTTGAGCTGAAGCTAGGCTTGAAATTAATAAACGCCTGTTTCTTTTCTGATACATTTATTATCTTAATAATATTATAAATGAGAAAGTTTGACGCTGATCATATCCGTCTGAAATTTAATGCAGGGATAGATAATAATCTGGAATAAAACATTTAAAACACATCACTTTTCTCATGGAATGCGAGAGAGGGATATTACAATTAAATGGTTATTTTATTTATTTTAAGGAGATTTAGCAAGGTTAAAACCATAGCAAATTTCATAAAATAAATTAAAAGCTGAAAAAAGCCAGCTGCTGAGGTTGCTCTGTATGCTTATTCCCTTTGCCAACTGTACATAACTACCTCAAAGGCTCGGGATAGCACCCGAAACACCCCCTGGGCGAGGCCACAGTGGCGGCCGTCGTGGGTCTGTTGGGAGTCCTGGGATATCCCTCCGAGGGCTTACCCGGGGCTCCCAACCATAGGCTGTTGGGCGTAACGTGAGGTTTTTTAGTCGGTAGGAGTCCAGCATAGCATCCATGAGGTTTTTCCCTCACGTAAAAAAAACAAACTACATAACTATTTATGTAGGTACGAAACGTAACACTATCAGTGTTTTTCATAGCCTGATCCTTTCATCCGTAATTTAATTCCGTACCTAAAACAATTGGCTGGGTAAATGAGTCGCTGCCTGGGGCATTCTGAGTTCTGACGTCATCGGACTACGAACTGCTTTATTATGACGGTGTAGCTATACGTAGAAACAATATTTAGAGAATACACTCGAGAGCAATGAATCCGGGTCACTTAAAGAATCCTAAAAATCTCGGAAACTAAAAATGCTAGGTTAATGCAATAAATTGTATTTAATAGACAATGTAATACTCCTTAAATGAAGGTATTAAAACTTCTTAGTTATTGTAAAGTTATATCATAAAAAAATCAAATTTGAAAAAGGGCCACTTTCGAAGATGGAACTACGAAATTACAGCATTTGGTGTTGCTTTTGTTTGTAATCTGTCATTTATGTGGGTACATAAACCATGTTGATAGTGCTCTATATTCATTAATCAAGCTGAAATTATGTCGCTTACGCCTGAAGAATGCACCAGAATACTTACAATGCTGGAAACCGGCCGGAGTCAGCGCGATACAGCCAGGACTGTCGGTGTGTCGCTGTCAACAGTACAAAGAGTTCTCCGACGTTACGAAGAAACTGGTTCTAACCTACGCAGACCAGGAACGGGCAGAACCAGGTGTACCACAGCACGAGAAGACCGATACTTGGTGAACACCATGCTTCGAAATCGCTTTCTCACAGGAACTGAACTCACCAATCAGTTTCGACGCCTCGGAGGAAGTAACCCAAGTGCATGGACAGTAAGACGTCGGCTTGCTGAATCTAACTTAAAACCCCTTAGACCTGCAAACGGCCCTAAACTGGAGCGTGGGCATCGTATTTCGAGACTAAGGTATGCCCAGAGCCACGTAAATTGGAGTATTGAAGATTGGTCAAAAGTTATGTTCTCCGACGAATCAAAATTTATGCTCTACAAGCACGATGGAAGACACAGAGTGTATCGAAGACCAGGGGAAAGATTCAAGCAAGCATGCATCGAAGAAAAAGTAGCCTACGGTGGTGGGTCTGTACTTGTGTGGGCCGGAATTTCTTCTGAAAGTCGCACAGAGCTGGTGATCATAGAAAACGGCTCTTTAACTAGCGTAAGATACGTGGAAGAAATCCTCAATGATCACGTTGGTCCATTTATGGTCAATTTAGGTGAGGATGCTATATTTATGCATGACAATGCCCGACCTCATACAGGTAGGATTGTGAATGACTACCTTCAAGAGATGAACATTACTCGTATGGAGTGGCCAGCGCGCAGCCCGGATATCAACCCGATCGAGCATGCTTGGGACGAGCTAGGCAGATGCGTAAAACAACGAAACCCTCCCCCAATCACGCTTCGTGAGCTCAAAATTGCTCTCACAGAGGAATGGGAGAATATTCCCCAAAATCGTATAAGGAACTTGGTGTACAGCATGCCAAACCGCGTAAACGCAGTAATGGAAGCACGAGGAGGCAATACGAAGTATTAAAATTCAAGAAAATCGTAATAAAGTTCAAAAATTTCATGTTTCCTATTTTTGTTTTAAGGAGAGATCAGCAGTTTTTTCTTTATGTAATTTTGTGTTAATAAAATGTATGGTGACTCATATTTCTTTTACTTTCATTTAAGGAGTATTACATTGTCTATTAAATACAATTTATTGCATTAACCTATCATTTTTAGTTTCCGAGATTTTTAACATTCTTTAAGTGACCCGGATTCATTGCTCTCGAGTGTATTTACTAGTACCTTTATCTACCCATATCTAGTATTTGTATATATTATGAAGAAAAAATTCTTTTTTATACAACGGTATAAAAGCATAGGGTACGGAACTACGGATACCTGATCTAAAGTGCTACATACAGCCGGCTCTGAAACATACCTCCGACAGACGTTTCTCTGCCGGATGTGCCGCCGACAGAACGTTTCGATTATGATTTGTTCACTGACAGAACCTTTTAACTACGAACGTTTCGCCGACAGAACGACTAATTCAACCATAATAAGTGAATGGTTAACACCCCGACTCGGATAGGTTAGGTTAGAAGCCTTAACCTTTCTTGGTTTTTTTTGTTGTTTGTTTTGTCGACGAGTTCTTATTTGGTGAACGATTATGTCGTCGAATTAATCATTCTGTCGGCGAAACGTTCGTAGTGAAAGGTTCTGTCGGTGAAAAAGTCATAATCAAAACATTCTGTCGGCGGCTCATCCGGCAGAGAAACGTCTGTCGGAGGTAGGTATGTTACAGAATCATGCAGCCTATGGACATTTGTAACATGAGAGGCGCTGCTCTGCAGTGCGGACCCCTGCTGAAACGTTCTAAGACACCTTTTGAAAAACCCCTAGTCGCAGACATTATGCCCTCGGGTTTTCCTTTGGATAACCCTGGGACTCCTGGCACAGAGTTTGTCCACTACCGCGGACTCCCTTCGTGGGTTTTTTCTCACTTCTTGGCGAGGTTTTGTAATCCTCAAAAGCAGCGTGCTTTTTAGGTACCATCACACTTCTTCAAGGGGTGAAGACGGACTCGGCTTCGACGATAATTATGTATGTGCTTGTGTATGCATGGTACTCAAACTTCAAACACACGATTAAGACTGCTCACCCCTTGCCAAAGTTGTGAGGACTTTTAAATTCTTGGGGTGCTAAGAGGGTAGCACCAATTATTCCTACTTCAAAATTCAGTGTACTGTGAGGTTTTAATTACTATGTAAAACAGATCCTTGAAACTACCTACTCACAATTTTGACAAACCATTTTTTTTTCAACGAGAGTCATTTTTATTTTATTTTTATTATTTTTATTCAGAAATATTCGAATTTTGAGTCAATATATTCAAAAAAGACAAGATCACTTTAAAAAGAAATTTGGTTGTAATGAAAAAAAATGAACTGGTTTTAGTGCGCTCAGTAGGTCACAGCAGTGCCTCTTTAAAGCAAAAGGAATCGATTCAAATCCCATCCCGATACAGCTTACAATTTTCACTGTAAATAAAACTTACTATTAACACGTTCCCAGTCCCTATACAAAAATGTTAAATTGCCCGGCAAGTCCCCATACATATTCAACCCTGAAACACATATGGTTCATGAGCGTAGAGAGACATTTTTGCTTCTGCACGTTCATGAAACATATGTGGTTCAGGGTGTGTGTGTGTGTGTGTGTGTTCAGTTGTGTGCGATAACTATTACAACACTGTAGGACTAGCAAGATATTTACAGCAGCGTAATACAGATTTATGCGGTACTTTATGGGTAAATAGAGTAGAACATCCATGGGCAATAAGATTGAAAAAAATGGGCCCTAAAAAAGGTGAAATAATTGCTCGTCATTGCACTTTCTACATGCCATGACGATAGTACGCAAATGTCTTCAGGATATCGGCCAATTTTGAAACCGGAAGTCGTCCTCTATTACAATGAGCGAAAAAAGGGCATAGATGTATCTGACCAGCTTTCAAGTCTGTTATTATGACCCGAAAAGAAAGTCTCTGGCATGGTACAAAAAGATCGCTTTAGACGTTTTGATTTGTGCATCAGTAACAAACGCCACGCTTTTGTATCAGAAACTACATCCCACTACTAATAGAAAATTACGCAAAACTGTACTACAAACCCAGCAAGATATTATTAGAGAGTTTTTGCAATTGAAAAATACACCAGACGCGCGTGCAAATACTCTGAATAATAGTCCAAGACCGTCTACTAGTTCGATCAAAAATGAGCACGTGCTTTCTAAAATTCCGAGGAAAGAGGACCGAAAAATTGTCCGGAAACGATGCCATGACTGCTACCAAGACTTGCGAAATGAAGGTGCAAACTGGGAACAAGCAGCAAAAAGAGTCAAACGAGTGAATACTGAGTGTTTGCAATGTAAAAAAATCGTTTTGTTTGGGTTGCTTCAATAACCAACATAAGAAATAATAAAAATATTTTCCCGTACGTCCCGTCGTTTTTCTTTGCTATATGATCGTACTAGCACGTCCAGTCCAGAAACAGTACAGTCCCAGCACGTTCTGTAGAATTATTCAATGTAGAAGTTGTATATGTCCTCTGACGCATATATGGCTCAGGAACGTATTAGTACTTTTCATGCGCACGTTTCCTGAACCATATGTGGCTCAGTGGACAGCAAACGTGTTAAACTACTAAACAACCATAGGTTACCTCCTATTACGTGAGACAAAATACAAACGTTACAATGTAGACTTATACCTGATATGTCTCTCTCTACCCCTTCGACGATAATGTCGTGAGTTGATTTCTGTAACTATGAAAGTAAATATTGTTTTACTAGTCTTATCTGGAAGTATACCACTAAAAACACTACAAAATTCAGGAGGGTGTATGTGCCTTGCCATGCAGATCCGACATATTCCTATTTTCAAGGATACATAGGCGTACAGTGCTCGTGTAGCTCACGGTGCCGTGGGAGACCAACATACCTAAGGACCACGCCATGAAGATAAATAAATACTTTGACTTGACCAATGAGTTAACCAAAAATGGCTATGTGGTTAAACTCTATGCCGTAGAAGTAGGAGCAAGGGGAATTCCAGCTATATCCCTGTATAATTTATTTAAAGACCTTGGATTGCCAAGTGCTTCAGTAAGCTCTTTACTAAAATGAAATATCCAAAGCGGCATTGATAGGATCTTACCAAAACTGATTGGGCAGGGGAGGGAACATTGCTGACGGTGGAAGTTGATCGTTTATGTGCATAGAAAGGTGGCCACCCTAAACCTACTCAAATGGGTCGCAAGTCCCAGACGACGTTGTCGAGGTGTTCCCCCTGTGCCACGCTATGGGCCCGGCGCCCGCACCGAGAATCCATGGAATGCTAAGAATAAGGTCTCAGTGCAGTATGCTTCTTTATTCTAATTCATTTATGTTTACAAAATTTGTCATCAACGTTGCACCCTTTGAACAGTGCACGTTCGCGAGGGTTAATATTAACATGGGATGTATAAAATCTCATTAATATTAATAAACATTAGTACAGTCGCGTGTTATTGCATCAACATATTTATTAGTGGTATGTACATTTATGGTTTAATTCATTTTAATTTATTTGATAGGAAAATAATCTTTGTTTTTCTTAAATTGTATACTTTTAGATATAAGTACTCTGCCTAATTTTGTTCGGCTTGTGAATAAATTACCCGCTAGATGGACCGACGACCTGTGAAGGTCGCAGGCTGGGACTGGATGCAGAAGGCACAGGACCGTGTGTTGTGGCGTAAATTGGGAGAGGCCTACGTCCAGCAGTGGACTGCAATAGGCTGATTTGATTGATTGATTTTGATTGTAAATAAATTATATGTATGCATGTATATACAGTAGGTATACTCTTAAGCTCACCTCCCCACAAAATAATGATATTGGGTTCTGTATCTATTTATTTTGTGTCAATACAAAATACTTTATTTTATGCAGTGACTTCGAAAGACACTCATACGCTAGCAATATAAACGCACCTAGAACTCTATGCTATAAAATTATTCACAATTCCCTACACTTGAACATATCACAGAACTCACCAACCCTAACTACCCTTAGTTTGCATTTGCCTGCATTACAAAAAATCTTTTGTGCATGGCACGCGACCAATTAACTCACACCCCGCTGCTGTGGGTCGCATAGGGTTGCCACCCCTCGTTAAAGTACTGTGTGATTTGTGAATCAATACAGTGAATTTGTTGAGTTTACTGTTTGATTTGATGAATATACAGTTGGAAATGGATCTGTACTTCTAGTCCGCTCTCCTATTACGATACACTCAGGCAACTTTAGTATCGTGCTAGTCTCTTAAACCAATTAGGTACCTACCGTGAAGTGTCACATTTTATTGACTGCTTCTGTGGCGTTAGTCGGTAGTGATATCGCCTGCCGCGCTGCAGGTACTGGGTTCGATTCCTGGGTCGGTCCAAATATTCGGTGATCCACAAATGTTTCGGAGTTTGGGTGTTTTCTATGTATAATATGTATGTATTTAGAAATATATAAGTATGTATATCAGTCGTCTAGATCCCATCGAACAAGCTTAAATTAGCTTAATTTGTTCTAGATGATGTTGTGTTCACAAATATTTATTTATTTAATACTTCTGTATCGATACTTGCGCATCACTCTACTGGTATCCTACGCGTTCTCAACTAGTCTTGCGCGACTCGACATGCTGGACACTGGATGCCCGAGCAACGCGTATCCTATGGACCTTGATAAAATGGCAGCGGAGCAAGGACATCGTAAAAATATCCATGAAATTGGCAAAAATTGAGAAAAGCAGCAAATAGGTATTTGTAGTCATTCGATAAAAAGCTAGATTTTTTTGCATATCATCTATAAGTAGGTACCTACATATAATAAAATGATAGAAAACTCAAAACTGTACATTGGAAATATTTAGAAAATAAAATTCGCTGGGTGTTCAACATAAGATACCGAAGCCGAAAATATAGTTAGAAAAATTTTTGTCGGTTTGTCTGTTTGCTTTGCTTTGTCCGGAAGGATGTCGAAAAGTACTGAATGTATTTGATTCAAATTTTGCACAAATATTAACTAGGGGTAGGGTCTTCAAATAGGCTATATATTATCACGCTATATATCCCAGGGGCTAAGCACAGAGCAATCAAATTGGCATTATAACAACAATTTTCACGCGTACGAAGTCGCGGGCAGCAGCTAGTGTTGTAATAAATGTCGTACTGCAAAAAAAGCTCTGCAATTGATATTCCTCTCAAGAGTGGATGGATCCAGTTATTTCTATTGCCACGATGACGTCTTCTTCCCGTTTTCATAAAACAGATAAACTTCAGGCGCGTATCGTCACTAGGATCGCTCGACATACGTCCGTACAGCTTGGAAAAAAGTCTAGAAACGGAACTAATATTTTGCAGGCTGGCTACATTGTCAAAAAGCTGCCAATAACGTTACATCTGTCTGTCAGTCAATGACGACAATTTGATTGGTGGGTTTTATTGACGGTTGTTGACAACTGGATACTGATTGGTGGTTCTTTTTAACCGGTTGCCATGTGAACAGCACAGTGGCTCCTCCATTATTTTCTTCTCTTTATTGCCAAGCTGTACGTTAACACAAGTTTTTAGCTGTGATTTGGTTCGCGACCCGATTTTTAGTAATTTATTACCGGCGACTGGGTATAACGTCTTAAGACAGATACCTACATACATTCATACATATATATAGCCACGCTTTTATCCCCGAAGGGGTAGGCAGAGGCATAGTATACGCCCTCATTTCACCTTATAGTTTTATGCCCCACTTAATAGTTGGTGAGCCTATTGCCATATTGGAATGGACAGGCGCAAGTCACCGTGACCCACAGTTAAAATATTTCAAGCCGCTCATAAGGCCTTCAACTTGGCTTAATCTATTGTCCTTTTACTGACAACCGGGTTTCATTTCGAGTTTTCCTTCTCTACGCAATGGATCTTCTTACGAAAGTGTTATCTTAGTCGCCTCTTACGACACCCTCGGGATGTATTGAGGTGGCGACATTTTGTACTCTTACCCGTCGCAACACTGGACCCCGTCGCCACACGGGGCAAGGTAGATAGGAGGTCTTTTTATACTACTTCCTCTTAATATTATTAATAAGAAAGTTTTTATCCCGGTAACAGTTTTTCTCGGGCATAGGGAATGGGAAACGAATTTCACACGGGTGAAACCACAAGCATCATAAATTCGTAATATTATATGCTAGCTGACCCGCGCAACTTCGTTTGCGTCACATGAGAGTGAGAAAGAGAGTGGTACCTATAGTATTAAAATTTTAAATAATATAATCCCGTCGCGTGTCTTATATTTATTAGAGAGGTGTGGTAGGTATTAATATTTAAAGTGATGTAGGTAATTCTTCCTGTCGCGTCACGTCGCTTAATATTCATTACTAGGAGTTGACCCGCACAACTTTGTTGAAGTGATATATACCTACCTATTGTTCATTTTTGGTACGGAACTCATCTTGTGCGAGTCCGACTCGCACTTGACCGGTATTATCTTTCAGTTGATGTGGTTCGCCACCCATCACGTCTCGTTTCCCATCGAGGCGAAAAGTGGACTAGGGTTAGCCACTTTGCTACATTAAATGTGAGAGGAGGAATGAAAGATAAAATTGAGGAGGTATGTAAGATGCTGCAAGAGAGGCATCTTGATATTTTGTGTGTGAATGAGACAAAGCGGAAAGGATGTGACACCACGACACACGGAGCCTATACGGCCTATTGGTCAGGTGTAGCCACAACCAGCACAGCATGCCAGGGGGTCGGTGTACTACTTTCCGCGAGAATGAATGAGTGTGTGACAGAGTATGAATGTGTGAGCCCAAGACTCCTTTGGCTAAGACTGAAGGTTGGACTTACCCGCATCTTTGTTTTGGGAGTGTATGCTCCGCAGGATGCGCGGTGGCACCGGTCTTCAAAAGACCAAAGCGAGAGGCAGGCATTTTGGGAGAGTATGAGTGATATTCTGGATAAATGTAAACGAAACGAGAGAATAGTGATGTTAGGTGATTTTAATGGTTGGGTGGGAGTGAAGCGCGATGGATACGAAAGTGTATTAGGAAAGTTTGGTGATGAACGAGTGAATGTAAATGGAGAAAGCTTGCTAGAAGTATGTTTGGAAAGGAATCTTGTGGTAACTAATACCATATTCAACCACAAGGATATCCACTTGTATACAAGAGAGGAGAGAGATCAGAGAAGCATGATTGACTTTGTGATAGTAGACGCAAGACTGAGAAAGAAAGTGCTAGACACTCGGGCGTACCGTGGCACCGGGATCGACACAGATCACTTCTTGGTAATTAGCCGGGTAAGGGGTCTGTTTCAGCGGTGGCGACATCGTGTGCATGAACCCGTTAGTGTACTAGAGCGAATAAAAGTTGAGAATTTACAAGAGTTAGGCATAAAAGAGGCATTTGTGAGTAAACTGAGTGAAAAATTTGAAAACCTAGATGAAATATGTGAGATTGAAGAATTATGGAAGCCGTTTAAGGAAGGACTTGTGGAAGTTGCGATTGAAGTGTGTGGGATTAGCAAAAGACGACAAGGATGTATGGCAAAGGGATGAGTGCGGAAGTTCTTAATGCGTTGACTGGCAAGAAGAAAGCATGGTTGGACTGGTTGGCTACAAAGGCCAATCAAAGAATGCAAAAGGCAACGGATGAGGATGTAAAAATGGCAAAGGATGAATATAAAAAGTATAAACGTGTTGCAAAAGAGACGATGATGAGAAAGAAAGAGAATGATAGAGAAAAATTTGATAAAAGGTTATCTGAAGACTTCCAACGGAATATTAAATTTTTTTGGAAGTCCATAAGAACAGTGAGGAGTCGGCAAACAATGTCGCCGCTCAATCACATCAGAAACCAGGATGGAAGTTTTGTAAGAGGAGAAGAATGTGTGCTAAAGAGATGGAAGGAATATTTTGAGAGTTTATTCGAAAAAGAAGATATACAAGGCGATACGCGTGTTTTAGAACTGAATGAATTTGGCGATGAAAGCGAGTTAAGTATGGGAGAAATAGTGGAAGCGTTGAATTGTATGAAAGTAGGAAAGGCTGCTGGAATAGATCGGATTTCTGTCGAAATGCTGAAAGCTGGACGTGGCGTGGTAGCTTGCCAGCTGTACCGCCTTTTTACCTTTTGTTGGCGAAGTGGCAGAGTACCAGCAGAATGGTGTAAAGCTGTCATTGTGCCGCTTTACAAAGGAAAAGGGTCGCAGCAAGAGTGCAAAAACTACCGCGGCATAAGCTTGCTCAGCATCGTTGGCAAATTGTATGCAAAAGTGTTGATAAAAAGAGTGATGAATGAAACTGAAGGAAAAATGTGGGATGTGCAAGCAGGATTTATGAAAGGAAGGGGATGTACGGATCAGGTCTTTTCCTTACGATGCGTAGCTGAGAAAGTTTTGGCTAAAAGTCAAAAGGTCTATTGCATATTCGTGGACTTGGAAAAGGCCTATGACAGAGTGGTGAGGAATGAACTGTGGTCAATATTGTCCATGTATGGAGTGAACAGCAACTTGATACGGGCACTGAGGTCTCTCTATGAGGGTTCTAGTGCTTGTGTCAGGATCAACGGGGCCTGCACGGACTTCTTTCACATTGAAAAGGGTGTGAGACAGGGCTGTGTAGCGTCTCCGTGGCTGTTTAATCTATACATGGATAGTTGTCTGAAAGAACTGCAAGAGAGTATGTATGGCTTAAAAATGAATGAACTGACCGTCAAATGCCTCCTATACGCTGATGATCAGGTGATATTAGCATCATCAGCGGAGGAATTGCAGCTGATGGTTAATAGTATGAATGAGGCTCTAAAAAGTAGAGGAATGAAAGTTAATGTAAACAAGACGAAAGTTATGGTTTTTGAAAGAGAAGAAAGTATGACGAATTGCTCAATCTTCATTGAAGGGCAAAGAGTGGAACAGGTGAAAGAATTTGTATACTTGGGTTCCAAATTTGTAAGGGATGGAAAGTGTGACCAGGATATTGAGCGAAGAGTTTTGGCAGGAAATCAAGTGAATGGGGCTATGTACACCTTTATGAGCAGTCAAAATGTGTCTGAGAAGGCCAGGTTGGCTGTACATAGGGGAGTGCTCATCCCTACACTTATGTATGGTAGTGAAAGTTGGGTATGGCAGAAGAAGCATGAAAGCAAAATTAATGCAGTGGAAATGAGAAGTCTGCGAAGTATAGCTGGAGTGACTTTAATGGACAAAAAAAGAAATAGCGTGATAAGGGAAAAATGTGGTATAACAGAAGATGTAGTGACTAAGATCGAAAAAGGGATGCTTAGATGGTTTGGACACGTGGAGAGAATGGATGAGAATAGACTGACAAAGCAGATTTATGAGGCGAGAATGAATGGGCAAACTGGTAGGGGTAAACCTCGGCGTACGCATGCCGATCAAATCAGAGACGTTCTGGAAAAAGGCAAGGTCAAGAGTACCCTTAACCGGCGAGCGTGTATGAAAACAGTTATGAAAGTAGAAGAAGCGAAAGTTGTATGTCAGGATCGTAGCAAGTGGAATGCCATAGTCTCTGCTTACCCCGATGGGAGACAAGCGTGATTATATGTATGTATGACTGGCTACTACTGCAGAAAACGTTTACTCTCGTCGCGTCGAGTTACCTCGCTCATATTTTCAAAATTATTTAGAGGGTTATTGTAAGTGAACCTTAAAAGATAGACATATATTATATGCTGCTCAGGATATTTTTTTGTTACTTTTTAAAAGGAAATTAAATGGAGTACACAATTTTTACGTAACTTTAACCATTTAGGCAACGTAGATACGCAATGGAAGCTCTCAAAAGAAATAATTTTTCCCCGTTCTCAAAACATTATTCGTGGCTGCTCCGCTCCTATTTGTATGTTATATAGCCATTAGCCATCCTCAATAAATGGACGGTAAAACTGTGAAATTATTTTTGAAATGCAACCAGTAGTTTCTGAGATCCTAGCACAACAAACTCTTCAGTTTGATAATATTGTGAGCTAACCTTAAAAGAAAGACAAATTAGGTTATTGTGAGCGAATCTTAAAAATTAGATATATACTGTCGCGGACTTTTTATAGAACTAGGGAAACAATTTTGTAGTACACAATTTTTACGTAACTTTAACCATTTAGGCAGCGTACGCCTCGGAAGCTCTCAGACGGTAAAAATAATTCCCCGTTTTCGAAACATTCTTCATTGCTGCTCTGCTCCTATGCGTCTTAGCGTGATGTTATATAGCCTATAGAGCCATCCTCATTAAATGGACTACCAAACTGTAAAAGAAATTTTAAAATCGAACCAGTAGTTCCTGAGATCCTAGCGTTCAAACAAACAAACAAACTCTTCAGCTTTATAATATTAGTATGGATAGCCTTAAAGTGCGAAAACCAATTATCTCTAAAAACATTGAAATTAGATAAACTCATTTAAAGTGTGGAACTATAATGCGTATATCTCATTTTAAAAATTTTGTGATACTTGTTTTTGGTTTTCGCAAACGACGATATAGTAAGTTATATTAAGGGTATCAAAAAGGATCCCATTTCAAAAATAAAAGTATTGTAGAACGAACTGAGTCGGATTAAATTTTCTTCATGTCTTCTTAAAAAAACAATTACGTTTAATTGAAACAAGTACTATTGTATGTAACGAAACCATAGCGCGATTCATAAAATATGTATACTGCCATCTATCGAAGACATTGGAAACTTTTATTTTCAAAGTAGTTACAATAACACTACGAGTATTATTACAATAACACTATTGGACTGCCTCTGTGGCGCAGTCGGTAGTGATACCGATTGCGGCGCTGGAGGTCGTGGGTTCGATTCCCACCGGAGACAAATATTTGTGTGACTCATAAATGTTTGTCTCAAGAGTCTGGGTGTTTCTATCAATACATATAATAAAATCGTAACAGGTCGCTGTCTGTACATGGAAGATAAATAAGAAAAAAATATTATAGAGGGGCTTTATGAACGCAATAGAACCCAAAACAATGATTTTTAGAATTTTTGTCTGTTTGTCTGTATGTCTGTATATCTTATTGTCTGTACGGTTGTGCACGCTAATCTCAGTAACCGCTCAACCGATTGCAATGCGGTTTTTTCATTGTGTTGAGGTTTGCTCCAGTTAACATTTAGCGTTTGTTTTATGTAAATCGGTTAAGAAATAAAAGAGTTATAACTCTTTTAAGAATCAGATATTTTGAAAATTTTAATTGTAGGGGTTTCTTTGAGTGTGAGTGAACCTAAACTGGCGTGTTGGCTGACAATTCAGTCCACGCCTTCGGCGCGGACTGAATTGTTTAAAAATAGTCTTAATCATTAAGCTCTTTTATGATTAAGTAAACAGGGCAGTTTCAGACGCTGCTTGATGACTCTGATGAAGAAATACCTCTCCTTTCATACACCTTATGTGACGTAAACGAAGTTGCGGGCTCAGCTAGTGTATAATATGTATGCATTTAAAAGTATATAAGTATTAATATCCGTGGTCTGATACCCATAACACAAGCAGGTTATTCCTTTACTTTGGAGTTATATAATGGGTATCAAAAAGGATCCCATTTCAAAAATAAAAATAGTGTACAAGGTCCTTCGAGTCGGATTAAATTTTCTTCATGTCTTCTTAAAGAACATTTTTTTTTTTGAGCCCCAAGGCACCACCCGGGAGCGAGGGGTGGAGGTAGGGAACGCTACATGCGAACCACACGGTCGGCCGTGTGGTACGCATGTAGCGTTCTCTACCTTCACCCCTCGCTATTTAATTGAAACAAGTACTATTGTATGTACCGAAACCATAGCGCGATTCATAAAATATGTATACTGCCATCTATCGAAGACATTGGAAACTTTTATTTACTATAATGATTATACCTACATACTAGTACGTGATTAGGAATTTTAAAACACAGTTTGAATGCTTACAAAAATCTACACACTAGAGACCAGTTTCCAATTGTATTTTTAGGGTCCTGGGCCCAAAAATATAAACGGGACCCTATTCCTGAAACTCGGTCGTTCGTCTGTCTATTCGTCACTAGACTGTATCTCACGAACCATAATGGTTAGAGATCTGAAATTTTCACAGATTTGTGATGTTTCTGCCGTCGCTAAGTCTACAAATCAGAAGTATAATATTTTTTTTTTTATACTACTTAGGTGGCAGACAAGCTTACGGCCCACCGGAAGGTTGGTAACCGTAGCCTATAGACGTTTGCAACACCAGAGGCGCTACACACGCGCTGCCGACCCCGGTGCAGGCTGTGACGACCCACAGTTAAAGTTTTTCAAGCCGCCCCCAGTAAGGCCTTCAACTTGGCTTAACGACTGTCATTTTACTGACAACCGGGACCAACGGCTTATCGTGCCTTCCGAAGCACGGAAACGCTCGTAAATAAATGTCACAAAGTGGTCCACGTGGTGGTCACCCATCCATATCCGGCCATAGTAAATGTTGCTTACTGCAGTGATCGTTTACAGAACACTGAGTCCGCGGGGCCACGAGCGTTTCAATAATATTTAAGAGGGGTCCCATACGACAAAAGTTATATTTTGCCGTATTTTTGCATGACAATAGGCTCACCACCTTTTACGTGGGACATAAAACTATAAGGTGTAGTGTAAACTATGCTTCTGACGACTATATTATGTATATTTGTATTTTTGCGCAAGTTCGAGTCGAATACCTATGGCCGTTATTTTAGAATTTAGAAGCTTTAATCAATTTAATTTTTATTTTATGTTTAACCTGGTGTGACCACGAGTCCGGCGGGCAAAAAAGCACCGAACGGGCCTTTACGAGAAAGAGCCGTACCGAGAAAGGGCCGTTCCGCGAAAGGGCCGTTCGGCGAAATGGCCGCTCCGCGAAAGAGCCGCTCCGCGAAAGGGCCGCTCCGCGAAAGGGCCGTTCTGTGAAAGGGTCGTACTGAGTATCCGTGACATATAGCGAAAGGGCCTAAACCATCCTAATCCGTTTATTTGGATTATGTGTATTGAAGCGCTCGTGGCCCCGCGGACTCATTGTTCTGTAAACGATCACTGCAGTAAGCAACATTTACTATGGCCGGATATGGATGGGTGACCACCACGTGGACCACTTTGTGACATTTATTTACGAGCGTTTCCGTGCTTCGGAAGGCACGATAAGCCGTTGGTCCCGGTTGTCAGTAAAATGACAGTCGTTAAGCCAAGTTGAAGGCCTTACGGGGCGGCTTGAAAAATTTTAACTGTGGGTCGTCACAACCTGCGCCCGGGTCGGCAGCGCGTGTGTAGCGCCTCTGGTGTTGTAAACGTCTATAGGCTACGGTTACCAACCTTCCAGTGGGCCGTAAGCTTGTCTGCCACCTAAGTAGTATAAAAAAGAAAAAAAAATCACTATTTTATTTTATGCACTAAGTTATACTTACATTTCTCGTCTAACCCCACAATCGGGTAACATCACTGGACAAAACGGACTCCCAAAACTAAATCGAATACGTTACGACGCAAAAACGTGAATCGATATAATATAAGGGCGAGTAAATGTCAACACACCCTACGGGCACTTGGCATTGTGACGTCATGGATGACGTCAAATGACATGATGGATTAACCAACTTGAAAATGGATGCGTGTTTTGCTAACAACTTATTTAAACTGTTCTAATATTCTTTTTTTAAATATCTTTTTAAAGTTCGGTTCCCAAAGGGTAAAATCCCTATTAATGAGACTTCGCTGTCCGTCTGTATGTCTGTCTGTCTGTCTGTCCGTCATGAGTCTGAATCTCAGGAAATGTGATGGCAAAAGAGCTGAAATTATCACAGATTTCTGTTGCCGCTGCGATTTTCCAGCCGCTACCAGTGGTACCTACTGGTAGCAGCTGGAAAATCCACGGACGTTCCAACTCATTGAAAATAGTGTCGGTACACGTAAGAAAGTTTCTAAGTGTTACGTGGTGTTATATTACACGTCTCGAAAAAGATACAAATTATGCTACATCCATTTTGTATAGTACAGCTACACAATAGTTCTAGCATAGAATATAGGATACACACATTCATGTGTCACATGATTAGGCCTTTTTTTTACAAGGAGTGATCCGCTTATAGATGAACCACGCTGGCGAGGAGTGGAACAGTGTCAGGGTCGCCCAGCACCTGATCTTGTTAGCACTGCAGCAGAGGTGTTCTGGGACCTGTTAAACTCTACCAAAACACCTCATGGCTACTCAGCCTGGCTGAGCTGCTGCGCCGGAAGGAGGATTACCTCGGTGTGCGCCAAGTAATCCCCAGACGTGGTGGCCAGTGCAATGCACACGAGAGTGCCACTCTCGTGTCCTGGCCAACCCAAGGGTTAGAGACGGTCTGCGGCCGGAGCCGCTCGCCTTCTCCTTCCCCTCCGTCTACGCCGGATGGGAGCAACCAGAGCATCCTCTTCCCGCTCCCTCTCCGCAGCCTCCTTCGCCGACATTACAACTTCGGCGAAGTTGGGGATTTCTTGCCAGGCCTCCGCGCTGTCGATCATAGCGTTCACCATGCCCGACAGCGTGAGACCGCGTCCGTTGATGGCGACACTTAGCTGATAGCGTTGGGTTTGCCATGCTGAGCACTCCCAAAGGGTGTGCTCAGCAGTGTCGTCTGGAGCGCCGCAGTGATGACAGGTCGGTGACTCCTCTCGGCGTGCCACCCGATACAGGTAGTGACCGAAACAGCCATGTCCGGTCAATACCTGTACCAGGCGGTAAGGTAAGATCCCCACCTGGGTGACTCACCCACTCTTCCAGCACCGGACGAATCGCCTCGATTGTCCAGTGGCCAGCGCTAGGAGCAGTTATCTCCTCCTCCCAACGCCTTATCGCCTCTCTTCGCGCCAGTGAGCGGACCCACTCGATTTCTTCGAGGTCAGGCCGCTCACCTCGCATTCTGGCTTCGACCCTAAGTCGGTGCACCAATGCCAGCACTGGTCAATTGCTCACGGGACATGATTAGGTCTAGGGAGACCCAAAACCAGAATTTGTTTACTTACGAATATCGTAACTATCTACTTAGTTACCCCTAAAGCGTGATAAAAACGTCCCCCTTTGATATGATAGTTTGATAGGGAGCACCCCATACAGTAAAAAAAAGTTGCCGACGAAAAAAAACATATTTCGAGGCGATCAGGTGTGTAATTTTGAGAAAAAAAGCGCATTTTTTACATGGGCTTTGGGTATATACTTTACCAAAAACTATCAAGTTTCAAGGTGGCTTTTGCATTTGATATTTCCAATGACAGGTACTTTAGTAGTATAAGTAATATTTTTTCTTTATGGCCTTTTACCGAAGTAGGCCGGAAACTCCGCCATGAAATTTTCTGAGCTATATTGACAATGTCTGACTTGTTGTAGATATTAAAATATCACACGAGTGAATTGAAATAGTTCTCGCGTAATTTCCGCCATGTGACGTTGCGACAAAGACGCGCCCTAGTATTTTAGCTAATGAGAGCATGGCTGGGCTACATTTCAAGCAAAATATAAGAGAACTCACTAAAGAGGTGTTCTTGAAATCCCACTTTTTCTAGGGACATATTCTTGGGATAATAATCTCTATGTTATTCCAGACGATACTCGTAATCCTTGACTGATCCGACCTTCCCCGTTATTACCTACCCCTTGTGTACGGAATCCTAAAAACGACTATGAGATGGCATCTAATTGCACCGCGATAATGCTTCGGCATATCCCGCGATAATATAAGTCGTCAGTCGTCAAAACAAGGAGAAGGGCTACGCACCTACCTGTGCACTGCATTGAGTGTGCAGTGGTTGGATAGAATTGGGAATTGATTGCTATTCACAAGGTTCGCCAGCTTTTAGAGCGTGATTGAGTAACAAACATCTTCACAAACTTTCTCATTTATATTATTAGTAGGATTTCGTATTTTTCTTGCTCGACCTGCAGAGATTGTGTAGATTTGTGGGCTGTTGAAATTTTGGCTAAATATTAGCAAATTCCAAATTAAAACCCTCTGACGGCAATAGGCCTTTCCCCTATTACATGGTAACAAGACGAATACTGACAAAGGGTGTGTGCATAACTCACAGCATATATCCTGGGGATAGGTATGTATGCATGCATGAAATTATAAGTGTACCTATGTATGTTTATATTTCTCTTGAGCTTCATTATTCAATGTTAAATATTTACCCCTAATAGCAAAACAAGCCTAAATAACCCAAAGCCCTAGACAGACAGCTTCTCTTCAAAGGAAACTTAATTACGAGCCGTCTATGTTCTGTCAAGGGATCACGCTTTTAATCAACGCTTGAGGCGAGGTCTCACTGATTGCGAACAGCGAAATAAATTATATTAGTAAATGTTCATGACTTGCATATTCTTCAGTGGTGTTTGTTAGTTGTACTTTCTTGGCATTTTTCATCCACAAAAGTACCGCTTTCTTTTCTTTGTAAAGATAGGCAAAGGCCGTATTTCCCCTACAGGCAAGACCAACAACTTAATACGCTTTTTGAAACGAATTTTGGAAGAAATTGATCGCTTGGCTTGGCTTGGAGGCTTGAAGATTTCAACAGTAGGGACAACACTGCAATGGGTTCATCAACTATGTTCTAGCCTGTAGTACAATTATATTATCTTTAGTTCCAGTCAAATGTGGGCATATTAGTAGATATACCTATATCCTCTTCGGGGAAAAGGCGTAAGTATAATGTATGTCTGATATTGAAACCGCCTACTATCGAATAATGAGACAAATTCCTTTCATATAAATGTCAATCATGTGCCTTATCTACAAACCCCACTAGCTGTCGACCCCTGTCTAACGTAAGTCTTAATACAATATTAAGTTTGGAAAGTTAGCTGAAAATGTTATGACGCATTTCACGAACCAAAAGGCATTTAAGCCCACTCGTATCGTCCTTTTTTATTGGAAAAGTTTTGCTATATAGTATCTTCGCCTTTTCTTTTTGTTGATAAGTCCTGTCTATTGGGACTTTGGGTGGCTGTCGCAATCTTTTCAGATAAATAAAATACCTAGTTCCCTTTTTGTATCTACCTTTTTTGTTGTACGACGATAAATCGCTGTCTGCGAAAGCGCTTCATTTATGTAAATTTAGTTTGAAACATTTATGAAGACCTCTGAGGTAGTAACCACAAAGTATTTCATAAATATTGTGTACTTTCCGTAAGTACCCTACCTAGTACAAATCAAGAACTGGATGTTCTTGATTTGAACGAGGTACCTCAAAGTAGTTCCTATTTTTATTTCTTGCATCCGAATACCTACATCTACCAATAAATCTACCAAATTGATTTAATATATTCACCTAAAATGTTGATAAAGTGAAGTAAGATGAATTCCACCACAACAGAAAAAAAAACCGGCCAAGTGCGAGTTGGACTCGCCCGTGAAGGGTTTAGTAGCAGCAAGTAACATAATATAAAAGTGTTTTTAGTTCGTTATAACTTTGATTGATGTTTTAACACGTTCGCAGTGGTAGTGATTTTTCTAACCGAAAATTGCGGTTTATGACGTATTAAAAAAACTACCAGCTCTATCTCGTTCAAACTAATTTTTGTTGGTAGTTTTTATGGCAATGTACATCATATAATTTTTTTGGATTTATCATTCTCTTAGTTTAGAAGTTAGAGGGGGGGGGGGGGACACACATTTTTCCACTTTGGAAGTGTCTCTTGCGCAAACTAATCATTTTAGAAATAAATGATGTTAGAAACCTCAATAGCATTTTTGAAGACCTATCTATAGATACCGCACACGTATGAATCTGACGAAAAAAAAATTTTTGGGTTTCAGTTCTGAGTATGGGGACCCCCAAAATTTACTAGTTTTTTTCTAGTTTTATATAAGAATCTTAATGCAGTTCACAGAATACATGTAGTTACCAAGTTTCAATAGCATAGGCCTTATAGTTCCGGAGAAAAATGGCTGTGACACACGGACGGCCAGACAGACAGACAGACATGACGAATCTATAAGGGTTCCGTTTTTGCCATTTGGCTACGAAACCCTAAAAAGGGACCTGCATTCTTAATAAAAATGTAGTAACTATAAAGTTTCAGAGCTATTATACTATAGGCTCAAGCCGCATTGACAAGGGTAGACTTAAATAATATTATTCTGAAGCCTCTCCTCGTTGTGCAAACGCATAAAATGAACGACTTCAGTGAACAAGACAAATGGGGTGAATCTGACAATTTCGTAGCCGAAGAACAAACAATCACCCCATTCACCCCTAGTAAACTGAGTCATAAACATAATGCGTTTTTCGCCTCAAACGATCAGTCATAGAAAATATTTCATGTCAGTTTTTTAACTCAAGATATTCTACATGGAAATCCTACATTTTATGTAAGTATATTTTTTTCGGCTAAGTATAAGTAATGGTCTGTTTATCTTTCCTTCTTAAATTTATTAAAAGTTCTTTCTTCTTTTTCTTTACTCTTCTCTATTCTTTCTTAAATCTTCTCTCTTTTTTAAAAGTTAGTAGGTCCGAGAACATGATTAATAAATTGAAAAGTAGAGATTTGATTTGACTTGCGATCTTCAACCGTGTATTATTTGTGGACATATTATTTTAGTACTTGAAGGAACTTTTTTTTATCTGTGTGGAAATCCTACATGGATGCTATGCCGGACTCCTATCGACTAAGACCAGTGCTCGCTTGATGGAACTTGATTAAATAAAGATGCTGTTAAAATGTAATGAAGATAAAAGCATACAATTTGAGAAATTATTTTCTTCTCTCTATCTACTTTAATTTACTGAGGGATTTTTCGATATTCATTCCATACTAGAGGACGTCACGCGGTTTCACGCGCGTAGTTCCCGTTCCCGTGGGAATACAATATTTTTTCTTCCATAAAAACCTTCTCCTGACAATACCTTACCCAACAAAAAAAGAATTAGTGAAATCGGTCCACCCGTTCTGAAGTTATGCGCTTACAAACACATTTTGCGATTCATTTTTATATACAACATGAAATTTTGTATAGCGCAAACCTTAAAACACTTAGATCAGAATCAGTAACATTATCATTTTCCTGGTATGCTGGCTAACCTCAACAATAAACATATCCACGCAATTTTTGTATCAGAGACATGGTTGACACCAGATTTGCCTTCTCTTCCTGTCACTTTGCCAGGATATCACCTAATAAGGAACGATCGCTCGATGGGCCGTGGTGGCGGTGTTGGTATTTATTTAAAATCGCATATACCTTACAATATTTCAGCGCTGCCACGCAGCGGTATCAGCGCAGCCACCGCCGTCAAATTCGGGCGAGTACATTTTTATTGAAGTCGAACTCGATCACACCAAGGCACTTCTTGGTGTTTACTACAGCCCCTCCTCCCGAGTTGATTATTTTTCTTCCTTCGAACTCTTGCTGGAAAGCCTAGTGCCATCTTATCGACATACTATAATACTAGGAGACTTAAATACTTGTCTTGTTAAGAATGACTCTCTTTCTCTGTCTCGATCTGTCAAGCTATGGAATATTTTAGAAGCTTGTAATCTTTCTGTTCTCCCTTTGGATACTACCCACCATTTTCCTGACTGTGCTCCTTCCCTTCTAGACATCATTATAGTTTCGTCTCCTGAGCTTGTAGTAAAACACGGCCAATACACGGCTGATATCTTCTCCTTTCATGACCTTATTTTTCTCTCTTATAAAGCTCGCCCCCCCCCAGGCAAAGTCTAAGGTGTTAATGCAGCGGAACTTCAGTCGGATGAATGGTGAAAAACTTAGAGAAGATGCAAATAGCATAGATTGGGCTTCGTTGTACAATTGTGGTCTAGTTGACGACAAGGTTCGATTTTTAACTAACAAATTGGTCAGCCTCTACGATATTCACGCACCTGTCCGTCCAGTAAAAAATTAAACATCCTCCATCGCCGTGGCTCACTAATGAAATAAAAAATTGATTAATAAAAAAGGTCGAGCTAAAACCAAATTTAAATATCAACCCACAGAATTTAACCGCGAAATCTATGTTAGGATACGAAATCTCTGCAATAAGGTATGTAGGAACGCACAACGCCAGCACATTCAAATATCCATAGAAAACGGAGATCCAGCTAAAATCTGGAAATTTCTAAGAACCTTGGGAGTTGGTAAGTCAAAACAAGAAGTTAATTCTAGGAATATTGACCTCGACGCTTTAAATAAGCATTTCTCAAATACATCGAGTTTTGACGCTAGTACCAAAACTAATACTATTACTCGCCTTTCACAGCTACCAACTCCTGAATATCAATCTTTTAATTTTAATCAATTCACCGCTTGTGATGTTAAGAAGAGCATAATATCTATAGCGTCTAATGCTGTTGGTAATGACTGTATTAGCCGCAAGATGATCCTTCCGATTCTAGATGTCTTACTACCAATTATCTGTAATATTCTGAACCATTCCATTTCCAGTGGCATTTTTCCATCGATGTGGAAAGAAGCTCAAATTATACCTTTACCTAAAAAATCTAGTCCTTCGTGTTTCTCTCATTACCGTCCTATCTCTATCTTACCGTTTCTATCTAAAGTCCTTGAGCGCCTTGTTCACACTCAACTTAACTCCTTTCTCAACAAAAACTGTCTTCTAAATTCCTACCAATCGGGCTTCCGCCCGGGGCATAGCACTGTTACTGCCCTTGTAAATATTACAGATGACATCAGAATGGGAATGGAGAGTGGAAAGCTTACATTGCTGACGTTACTGGACTTCAGTAATGCTTTTGGTACTGTGGATTTCCGCATTCTGCTTGAGATTCTACGCTCTATTAACATATCTCCGCAAGTGATTGATTGGTTTCGCAGTTACCTGACTGGACGCCGGCAACGTATTTGTATTGATGACTCGGTTTCTTCTTGGAACAATATCTCGGTTGGTGTACCGCAGGGTGGCGTTTTATCTCCTCTCTTGTTCGCAATATTTATTAAGGCCATCACAAAGCAACTAGTTTCATCCTCCACCTTTATGCAGATGATTTACAAATTTACTCACAGGCTGCACTCAGTGACATACATGAGGTTTTTAGCGCGACCAATAGTGACTTGGAACAAATATGTGCATGGAGTAATAGCTACGGTTTGCAGGTGAATCCAACAAAAACTCAGGTAATTCTTATAGGTAGTAACTGGATGATATCTCGAGTTCCCTGGCCACAGCTTCCACAAATTACCTTCAATGGCATGCCGTTACCTGTCAGTGATACCGTGAAAAACCTGGGTATATTTATCGATAGTACTCTGTCCTGGGGGCCTCAGCTACAGGAAGTCAATCGCAAATTGTTTGCCTCGGCAGGCTCTTTGCGAAGATTGCGTGACCTTCTCCCGATACCGACGAAGATTTCGCTTGCACAATCACTACTACTTCCCATATTAGACTATGCCGATACCAGCTACCTTGATCTCACGCAGGAGCAACTAGATAAGCTTGAGCGCCTTCAAAACTTCTGTATAAGGTTTATATTTGGTTTACGCAAATATGACCACGTTTCTCAATACCGCAATCAACTCAAGTGGCTCCCAATTCGCTTTCGACGAAATACTCATATTCTTTCTTTGCTCTATACTATTTTATTTAATCCACTAGCTCCTTCCCACCTCAAGGGACGCTTTGAATTCCAGTGTGATACTCATTCCAGATTCCTGAGGTCTTCAAAGAACTTGCGATTGCATATGCCAGCACATTCGATAAAATTTGCCAATAAATCCTTTACTGTTGAAGCAGTACGGCTGTGGAATACACTACCGGTCCATATCAGGCGTGCACAAACGTTGGGCGCATTTAAATGGGTGAAAGAATACTATCTTTCAATTTAAACCACCGGTATAAAGAGTTTTTGTGCGTATATTTATTTATTTATTTATTTATTGTATACTTTATTGTACGCCAAGATAGTATTCCAATTTGAAATATTATATGTGTAGGAAGTGTATAATATATGTATAGTTGTATGTCTGTATTTTTTTTTTTTTATAAATATTTACGGACATTTCACACAACGCTATCTGATCCCAAAGTAAGCTAGGAATAATAACCTGCTTGTGTTATGGGTATCAGACCACAGATATTAATACTTATATACTTATCATACATAGAAACACCCAGACTCTTGAGACAAACATTTATGGGTCACACAAATATTTGTCTCCGGTGGGAATCGAACCCACGACCTCCAGCGCCGCAGGCGGTATCACTACCGACTGCGCCACAGAGGCAGTCAAAGTATGTATATATGTATTTAAGTATGTATATGTATAGGTGTGTATGTATGTATATTTTATATTTATGTGTGTATATGTGAAGGTATGTATGTATTTATGTAGTTACATATTGATCGATTTTATTTTATTTTATTTTGCTAATAAGTATTGTGTGACACCAAACCCCATTATTGAAATATAACACAGTCCAGTCCATCTAAAGGTTGCCTGGCAGAAATTGCTTCTAGCAATAAGGCCGCCCATTGTACCGTATAGAATACCTCCTATAATTTGTTATTATTTATAAGCTTTGGTGCACAATAAAGAATATATTATTATTATTATTATTATCCAATGGACCCGATTTCAACCTATGTTAATTATTTTCAAAACTTCACGAAAAAATTTAACGCATTGAACACTCTAATAACGTAAAGTATGTATAAGTATGTATCATAAAATAACATCACTACGCGTGATCAAAAGCGATCCGCCACCAGCCGATCCCGTGCCCTCGACCAGCCACCCCCGGCCGCGCCCCTGCGCCCGCGCCACCCGGGCTGGCCACCAGTCAGTCAGTCTCAGTGACCGATAACACGATCGCGACGTCATACGTGTCGCCGTTCCGCATCCCGTGTCGCTGTGCAAAATACGCGATCGTGTAACAACATGTCTTTTATTATACTTTTTTATACTACTAAGGTGACAGAAAAGCTTACAGCATACTTGATCGTTGCTAACCTTAGCCTATGGACGTTTGGAACACCAGAGGCACGACACACGGGCTGCGGTACCAATATCGAAAGGTAGAAGGAATTACCGAAGGTGACAAAGTGCAACGGGTGAACTTTAGTGAGTGGTGGCTAAAAAAATAACAGTGTAAGTGTTTTGTGTACTTTTACGCGTAGAGGATTACATGATACTGATAATGCAGCCTATTGACGCCATACTAATCCTCATTTACCCCGTCAGAACTCCTTCCGACACCGCTTGTCCATTAATGTGTGTAAGGCATTATGAATAGTCACGTAATCGTATTGACTACTATTCGTAAATGCCAGTATGTACATACTTGCAGTTCTAGGGTTCCGTAATCAATTGGTAACAGCTAGAAAGAAAGATTTTTTTATTCAGCCCTTGAACACATAGGTACCTACTTTCATAGGCTTTACAGCTTGATCCTTTTACTAAGACTCTAATGCTAGTGAACCTTACCATCGGAGAGGGTAAAAATGGGACCTTATTACTAAGACTCCACTGTCCCTCTGTCACCTAACTGTATCTCACTAACCATTATTATAGCTAGACAGTTGAAAATTTCACAGACAGTGTATTTCTGTTGCCGCTATAATAATAAATACCGGCCAAATGCGAAACGGACTCACGCACAGACGGTTCCGCACTAAAAAATCGCGTGTGTCATATGGGAATCCCGTTTAATCGCCCCCTTTTATCTGATTTTAGTATCTGTAACTAGCTCTAACTATCGCGGTTCCGATAGTCTTGTTACAGACAGACAGACGGATAACGAAGTCTTATGAACAGGGTCCTGTTTTTACCCTTTGGGTACAGAACCCTGAAAACAGATCAAAATAACATTTAAGTGGGCTCCCATACAATAAACGTGATTTTTGCCGTATTTTGGTACAGAACCCTACATGCGCGAGTCCGACTCGCACTTGGCCGGTTTCCGTCTTAAACACAGTTCCATAATTACCACTTATGAAAATGGTTTGTTAATGTTATTATCAATACCACACGAATAGTGACTAACTGCCTTGCGTATAATACCTACACCTACGCTGTTCGCGGAAAAAATAGTGCAATTGTGAACAAAGGCTTATAACTTGGTCAGTTTTCGTTAGTTTTTAATTTAAAAAATTTATACGGTATTTTGAAGCGAAGCTCTAGTTGGGGTGTCTGAGGTTTGCGCTGTACAAAAGTTCACGTTGTATAAGAAGAAGATGAGGAAAAAAATAATTATTTATTATCTTTAAACTCTTACAGATGATCACGCCTGTTATCCCCGAAGGGGTAGGCAGAGGTATATTATGATTATATTATATAGGCTTCAAACTCAGCATACTTTTAATTAATTAATGTTTCAGAATTTTTCAAAATTCTACTCTTAAGGGTTTGAAATAAGGCATGAAAGTTTCTATGAGAATAATAAAATTGGATAATGGGAATGGGTAATAGGCGTATTATCTATACTAATATTATAAAGCTGAAAAGTTTGTTTGTTTGTTTGTATGGTTGAATCAGGAACTACTAGTAACATATAACAAGGTGTAGCAGACTGTAATGTTCTTTTTTACATTTTGCAATGGCATACACCATGCCTGAAATTCCACTTAAGCACGCGTACTGCTCGCTCCTTTACATATTCCGGGCTTCATTAAAGTAAGAGTACCTTCATCTCAGTATACTTATTTTTACCCATTTAAGAAGTCCAAGCTCCTTCAGTATATTCGCATACATATGGTCAAGCTTTTATTCCCTAAGGGGTAGGCAGAGGCATACTAAATGCCCACATTTCACCTTTTTTAGAATTAGTCCCACGTAATAGGTGGTAAGCCGTATTGCAGTGTTGATATGGACAGGCGCAGGTTGTGACTGCCTGCTGATGACTGAAAATTTTCAAGTCGCCTTAATGGCCTTCAACTTGACTTAACGACTGCCATTTTACTGGCAACCGGGACCAACGGCTTAACGTGCCTTCATATAAATATCACAAAGTAGTCAAATGGACGGTCACCCATCCAAGGACAGCCCGTAGTCAAAGTTGCTTGCTGCAGTGATCGATTACAGAACACAGAGGCCGCGGGGCCACGAGCGCTTCGTTTAGATTCTTGGAGTACATTCGCAGGATTCTTCAAAAGGGGGATGGGGTTCTTACAGGATCAGCAGCGTGTGCGGCGCCTCTGGTGTTGCGGACGTTCATATGCTGCGGTTATCACATCAATCGGGTTGGCTGTGAGCTTATTTGATACAAGCGTAGCTATCAAAAGGTTTGACTTGTTTCAAAAGTTAAAACAGCACATTCAATCAATTAGCCCATGACAATCTACTGGTGGACGTAGACCTCTCCCAAATTACGTCACAATACACGGTCCTTCGTCTTCCGCATCCAGTCAGTCCCTGCGACCTTCTTCAGGTCGTCACATTGATAAGGCATTTTTTTTTTACTTTACGAGTAACTAGTTTAGCTGAAGAAGCGCTAGTAGCCTTCTTAGCTCAATACTGTGTAAAAATATCATAATAACAGGCACTCACGTGATGAAAACCTAAACAATTAATACAAAAGGAAAGTTTAAGAACTATTTCATTTCGTGTTTCAACATTCTCTTGAATTAAATGTTGACATTGAAACAGGGGGTGAGCGTGATTACTGTTTACGAGTAACTTGTTTAGCTGAATAACCGCTAGTAGCCTTCCTAGCTTAATACTGTGTAAAAATAGCGTTTATTATCTTGCTGGTAGCTAACGCCTGTCCTTAACCATTTCAACATGGCAAAGCCTTACCTCCTACTACGTGGAAAGATAATATAATAGTATTACATACAGATCGGCAACTCCCTGTCGCGCCACAGCTGACAGTAGAGTTGACGTGCGCGTTGACGGACAATTTGGCTTACATTTTATTGATCACACGCACACATTCAAGCTGGAGTTTCCGCCCTGTGCTACGTGGCTCTACTCTTCAACACTTGCAAAAGGCTTACCTCTTCTCTCTCTAACCTCTCTAAGTTTCTTGGCACTGTCAGAGCACATAAAGTTCTTTAACTGGTGAAATATGGACGTATATTACCTACATATTTCTGTCTACCTCTTCTGGGAAAAGGAAAAAAATACACATTAACCCATCTAAAAAAGCTCTGTTAGTAAAGCTTGTAACTAATAGCAAATATAAGCAACAAAACCCTATTCGTACGGTACAGTCCGCAAAACAAATGAGTCGCAGTACAAACACGAGCTTCAGTAGCGACAGCAAACAAACGCTTGACAAATGGGGTACTTGTCTATGGCGGGAATATAGTCTATAGCAACATGGCCGCGGTGTACAGGGTTGTGTAAAAATTAATGTTTCTGTATTTTTTTGCGGGGGATGTTTGCTGATGTATATTTTTTTGTTTTATGCATGATAATGTTCAGACAGCCGAGATTATATATAAGTATGTGTAGCATCCACAGACAACAGAAACAGGAGAAGTGGTATGAAGATACGTGGCTGGGTCGTCCGTCGCGACATGATCAAAATTGATTCTCTTACCAATGTAGAGACTTCATGAGTTGTGAGATAACACATTAATGATACTTCGATTTTTGCAAATTACACAAGATCATACCGGCAAATTTTATTACTTCACTGTGGCGATCAAAATGACACTGATCACCTAAAGCGCAGTTCCCAAATAATCATTTAGTAAGCTCGTTGTGCAAATCCTGCAATTTCTATAATTACTGATTTCTGTGGTAACATCTGTTCTGGCTGTTGGAATTTTGATTCGTATTTCGTATTACACAATGGATATTTTACAGAATGGTTATTGTTTCCTGAATAATCGCACTCTGACGGCAATAGGCTTGCCCTCTATTATGTGGGACGACTATGGCAATAACACTATATAATTTACACACCTCTGTCTACCCCCTTCGGATTTAGGCGTAATTGTATGTATGAATAATTTTTGATGAAAATATTTTGCACAATATTTTAATTGAAATGGCTGGAAAAGGACGAAAATTTTGAAATGTTGGCAGTTATTATTTTTGTAATTTTAATACAAAGGATGTTACAACCCTACATATTAGTTTAGCACAGACCAATTCATGCATTAAAATAATCTTTTGTAACCATCGTAACCAAGTTTCATTACACCCAAACAAAACTAACAAACCCAAACTTTGTTTGAAATGAAAAGCCCTTTTCAGGTATGAATAGAATCCGAGGGTTCCATGTTTATTCCCGTGGGTAGCTTTTATATCACGACCCTAGGTACAAGGGTTAGAATATACATATACACAAAATATTTATACATTTACACACCAAAATGGCGGAAAGGCACAAGCAGTAACCGCAGACAGGCTGACTGAAATTTTCATTTGCGGCAATAGGGAAAAACTACGGATATCGATCCTGTATTTTGAATCTACTATAGTTTTGTTTTAGACTAGGTATTGGTAATACCGTTATTACCTACACGCGGATCCGTCAATGTGGAGAGCACAGAAATTGGCGAGGTTCTGGTCTCAGTTGCCATACCTTACCTATACATTTTTTACGCGTGAAAATCCCTCATGAATGCTGTTCCAGACTCTGACCGACTAAAACCACGCGGTGTCCAACTACTGCCTACGACCAGGAGCCTTGGTACATTATTTCTTTCATATATAATTTAAATTCTTAATAGCATGTAAATTATAAAGATATGAAATCCACCGGACATGTCAAGTGAAGTTATTACGAATGCGGGGTGCAAGTATAATGACGTCACAGGTCTACTAGACAGCATTTTAATTAGGTGGGAATATAGTTATGTAATACTATTATATATATTGTTATAGGTCTGAATGCATATTACAAGTTTCAGCAATTTATTTAAAAAAAAATTCAAAGCTCTTTTTTCTCCATCCTCAATTTTTCTTTTATTGCGTTTGCAAAATGGAGGACAGAATAGGTAAAGCATTTTACCTTTATATTTTACACGCAGATTAAGTTCAAAACCCAATTTAAGTAACTTGAAACATGAAAGCTGAGTAGAACGAAAGATTGCGAAAACTTGGTCTTGAGAAAGCGTTTAATTAATCTTGTTAAGTCTCTTAAAAATATTTCAAACCTTCGTGGCTAAGATGGTGCGTAATGGATGTATTTTACGTAGCCAACCTTTCAGCCAAATTACTTTTTGTTCAACTATATAAATAAAAATATATAGACCACTTCGGTGGCGTTATGCGACAGCTTTGGTAAGGTCTCGGGTTTGATCCTGGGTTTAATACTTATTTGTGTAACCTGCCATTCGAACATCGTCAATGAATACAGAAAATGACAGTTTTTTTTATTATTATGAATGACCGTATTTGGAGAAACTTGCCAATTCGATTATGGAACAGAACAAGAAGCCCTGAGACGGTCTCACCCAACTGCCCCTCTAACGTTTATTGTGAAAGTGAAAGTTCAATCCGATTGACGTTGTCATTTTTGTTTTATTTCAAACTTTGAACAGATGATAATTTAATGCAACAGAGTCACAGACTACAGACACAAGTCTCGTCATAAGCCCCTCTGCAATCTATTTTATAGAGAGGGGCTAAAAGTGATCATTTGCAACACTTTTGTTAAAAGTCTTTTTAATAGGTATTAAACTGTAGAAACCGCTGACCGGCCCACTGCCTTACAAAGATCTAAGAGTTAAGTTTGAGAAACCTTGATATACGTAAAGACCTTCCACAACTTTCCATCAGGTGGGCTTTTATACCACCTTAATGGTATAAAAAGACTTTGCCATTTATAACGAGTAACCTTCCCTACTACCGTGATAAAATAAACATGACCAAAATATATTGCAACATTTTTTTATCTCCTCTTTTATATCAATCTAATGAATAGGGAAAGCAAAGCATTGACCCTCAGTGAAATGGCAACTGATTTTTATTTACGATAATTTTACCCTCCCTAAGCTATTACTAAGATTGTTTGAAAATTATAGTGCGCGCTTAATACGATTCTGGTTAAAGGGAAAATGTGTTTTAACACCGTGACGGTGAAAGCTGTGGTCTTATAGCATAATTTTACAAAAGTTTTCTAGACAATTTAAAGAAAGTATGTTATTTATTTAATTAGCTGATGCCTTACAGCTATTTTCGGGAGGAAATCTGTTCCCATCCCCGAATTACATGGAAACATAATTCTGGAAATAAAAACCGACATGGATTAAATAATCCTACTAATATTTTTAATGTGAAAATTTGAGAGGATATTTGAATGTTTGTTTGTAATACTCTTTCACGTCTAACGGCTGAACTGATTCGGCTGAAATTTGTAACCGGAATAGTTTTAGTTTAATCTTCGCCAGAACTGAGCGATTCCAAAGATATTTCCTCTGAGGAACTATAAAAACGTGGAACTACCTGCCCGCGCACGTGTTGTCCTCTTACTATCCCGGGTTCTTCAAGCGGAGCGTGAAGAGGCACATCATAGGGCCGCCAACTTGAGGACCTCTGTCAGAAGTCGTTCGGACTATGAGAGTGGCCTTTAATCGCATACGCCATTGTTTTCCATCAAGCTGGTCACGTCAATTTGGCGAGCTCAATATATTAAAAAAAGTCTGGAATAATACTTGCTACTTTTTGAAGTAAAACTTCTTTAGGCGTGACCTAGGGAGTAACTCAGATTTTTTTCTGACGGAAGTAACGCTATTTGAAATTCGAATGAATGATATTAATATAACATTTGATGCCATCAATGGCAAAGAAGTTTTACTTTAATCGCACGTAAAGGTTACACGCACACACGTTTTTCTCTGGAATACGTTTCCATTGGATGCTGATACTTAAATTTTAAATTTTAAATATGGAAAAAGAATTGGTTTCGAGCAGGATTCGAACCTGCGTCTTCGGCGATCCGTGCCGACGCGTTAACCACCCGCTACCGAAACGCTACCGAAACCTACTTGGAACCTTCTAGGAACTCGGAATTTATGATCAGTTAGCATACTAATTGCTTTTCAAAAATAAGCTGATACTTAAATTTACGCTGGTGGAGTCACGATCACCCTTTAGTTAGTAATAAGTACATCAGCTACCTACATCGTGCCTGTCAATCGTTAACCAAAATCCTTGAACGACCAGACACGCCCTGATGACGGTTATGAGATCATATTTCTGACTAATTGAATTAAAAGGGTATGTCTCCACGATAAATGTCACCTGGTTTCAATTTAGGGTTCGTGTACAGGGTTCATTTTATATTCGACTTGAGACAAAGGGGGCAGAACTCATTGACAATGGGGTTCCATATCTGAAAGGTAAGAGCGGAACTCTATAACGACTGTTTGTTGTATCTTTTTTTTTTAACGTGAGGGAAAATTCTCATGGATGCTATGCCGGACTCCTACCGACTAAAAACCTCACGTAAAGCCCAGCAGCCTATGGTTGGGAGCCCCGGGTAAGCCCTCGGAAGGATGACCCAGGACTCCCAACAGACTGTTTGTTGTATCTTATGAACCGTTATAGCTACACAGCTGAAGTTTTCACAGATGTTGTATTTCATGAGTACATATTAAAAACAGAAATATAATCCCTTACAGCGAAAGAGATTTTTTTGTCATTTTTGCATGGAGGCGCGATTCCGACTTGCCCTTGACCGGTTTTTATCAGCTTAGCCGCTTAATATTTTTTCAATATTTCAAATCAAGATTAATATTTACATTACAAAGTTCTTTGAAATCTATGTGAGCAAATGGCAACAATGTTAAACCACTAGATTCTTCTACTTCATCTGAGCTATCAGTTTTATTCCACTTCTCAAACTTGATTGGAGCTAGAAATATCATTGATTTGACTCATTTCAAGTGCAAGCAATTGATGCTTTCCACTATACATCAGAAAATCTGATCTGCCTTTGAAGTTAAGTCGACCCGTTAATTTTTTTGGGTGGGATAATTTGTTATAGGTAATAACAATTTTTACATACTAGGTGAAAATTAATCTCTTGGCCCTTCCAGTTCTCCATTAACTCTTCTACTAATCAAAGAACCATAAGAGAACTGGTTTTCTTTTACTGAATCAGGACTACTTCTTCTAAAGCCTTACCGAGAATGCATACCTAACTCTACCGGACCGCGATTGCTTATATTATTTTTAAGTAGAGCGTAGTTGATAGGTTTTTCTTACAAATGATAACTAAATACGACGAGTTCTTTGTTATATCTGCGGCTACCTTAACTTAGCAGCAAGGGTAGACTTCTATCGTGACTGTCTAATTGCGTTATCACCCTAATATTGATTGATGACAACGCTATACATTGTGGGCAAGAAATTTCCCCTAATATCTTGTGCACAGAGCTATTAACGAAAAAGGCTCTGGCTAAAACTAACTAGGGCTAAGTATTTGATGGTTTGAATTGAGTGGTAAACCGCTCACTGTGTAAAGCAACGTGCTTGAAGTCAGTCTCTGAGATGTCTCTTCTTTTTGATCCTGAGTAATGCGTGCTGGCCAGAGGTGCCACTATCACACAGTGGAGAGAATCTTCGTTGGAACTGAGCTGTTCAAAAGATCGTTTCTCTGCCGAACCATAAAAACCTGGAACGACCTGCCAGCGCTCGTGTCCTCTTACAAATCGGGATTCTTCAAGCGGAGCGTGAAGAGGCATTGAATAGGCCTAGGCTGCCAACTTAAGGATCAGTGTCCATCACTTTCTAGCCTTTACTATACTATACTAGCTGACCCGCGCAACTTTGTTTGCGTGATAAATAAAGAACCCCTGGACCGATTTTGTGCAAACTTCACATAAACCATCTACTGAATAGTCCAAACAAAGCCTAAACATTTGGTTTGGATAGGTGAGCCCGTTCTTGAGTTATAAAATTACAACGAAAAGTGGCATTGATTTTTATATACACTCGAGAGCAATGAATCCGGGTCACTTAAAGAATCCTAAAAATCTCGGAAACTAAAAATGCTAGGTTAATGCAATAAATTGTATTTAATAGACAATGTAATACTCCTTAAATGAAGGTATTAAAACTTCTTAGTTATTGTAAAGTTATATCATAAAAAAATCAAATTTGAAAAAGGGCCACTTTCGAAGATGGAACTACGAAATTACAGCATTTGGTGTTGCTTTTGTTTGTAATCTGTCATTTATGTGGGTACATAAACCATGTTGATAGTGCTCTATATTCATTAATCAAGCTGAAATTATGTCGCTTACGCCTGAAGAATGCACCAGAATACTTACAATGCTGGAAACCGGCCGGAGTCAGCGCGATACAGCCAGGACTGTCGGTGTGTCGCTGTCAACAGTACAAAGAGTTCTCCGACGTTACGAAGAAACTGGTTCTAACCTACGCAGACCAGGAACGGGCAGAACCAGGTGTACCACAGCACGAGAAGACCGATACTTGGTGAACACCATGCTTCGAAATCGCTTTCTCACAGGAACTGAACTCACCAATCAGTTTCGACGCCTCGGAGGAAGTAACCCAAGTGCATGGACAGTAAGACGTCGGCTTGCTGAATCTAACTTAAAACCCCTTAGACCTGCAAACGGCCCTAAACTGGAGCGTGGGCATCGTATTTCGAGACTAAGGTATGCCCAGAGCCACGTAAATTGGAGTATTGAAGATTGGTCAAAAGTTATGTTCTCCGACGAATCAAAATTTATGCTCTACAAGCACGATGGAAGACACAGAGTGTATCGAAGACCAGGGGAAAGATTCAAGCAAGCATGCATCGAAGAAAAAGTAGCCTACGGTGGTGGGTCTGTACTTGTGTGGGCCGGAATTTCTTCTGAAAGTCGCACAGAGCTGGTGATCATAGAAAACGGCTCTTTAACTAGCGTAAGATATGTGGAAGAAATCCTCAATGATCACGTTGGTCCATTTATGGTCAATTTAGGTGAGGATGCTATATTTATGCATGACAATGCCCGACCTCATACAGGTAGGATTGTGAATGACTACCTTCAAGAGATGAACATTACTCGTATGGAGTGGCCAGCGCGCAGTCCGGATATCAACCCGATCGAGCATGCTTGGGACGAGCTAGGCAGATGCGTAAAACAACGAAACCCTCCCCCAATCACGCTTCGTGAGCTCAAAATTGCTCTCACAGAGGAATGGGAGAATATTCCCCAAAATCGTATAAGGAACTTGGTGTACAGCATGCCAAACCGCGTAAACGCAGTAATGGAAGCACGAGGAGGCAATACGAAGTATTAAAATTCAAGAAAATCGTAATAAAGTTCAAAAATTTCATGTTTCCTATTTTTGTTTTAAGGAGAGATCGGCAGTTTTTTCTTTATGTAATTTTGTGTTAATAAAATGTATGGTGACTCATATTTTTTTTACTTTTATTTAAGGAGTATTACATTGTCTATTAAATACAATTTATTGCATTAACCTATCATTTTTAGTTTCCGAGATTTTTAACATTCTTTCAGTGACCCGGATTCATTGCTCTCGAGTGTATATAGATTTTTTTTTTTTATACTACTTAGGTGGTAGACAAGCTTACGGCCCACCGGAAGGTTGGTAACCGTAGCCTATAGACGTTTGCAACACCAGAGGCGCTACACACGCGCTGCCGACCCGGGCGCAGGTTGTGACGACCCACAGTTGAAATTTTTCAAGCCGCCCGTAAGGCCTTCAACTTGGCTTAACGACTGTCATTTTACTGACAACCGGGACCAACGGCTTATCGTGCCTTCCGAAGCACGGAAACGCTCGTAAATAAATGTCACAAAGTGGTCCACGTGGTGGTCACCCATCCATGTCCGGCCATAGTAAATGTTGCTTACTGCAGTGATCGTTTACAGAACACTGAGTCCGCGGGGCCACGAGCGCTTCAAAATATAATCATTTTTGACCAAAATGCTAGTCTCTAACCTCTTGGTTTAGTTGGCAAAGTAACGTGACTACAAAACCTGTTGTCGCAGGTACTATTCTCATCCAGAACAAAATCTTTGTGGCAATAGTAGGTACCTACTTTGATTTATTCTATACCATTATAGTGGAATTTTATTTCCGTTCTTGCTTTCCATTGAACTTATTCTTGGAATAAAAAGTAGCTTATTTGTTATTCCAGACTACAATAAACTCCTTTACCATTTCAGCCACATCCGTTCAGCAGTATTTTCTAACAAGCGTGGTATTTAAAGAGTTTTTTATGTCAGTATGCATCAGTTGTCTAGCCTTATGGACTAGCTTGTATTATGGAACCGTCCTACTAGTAGGTAATACATAAAGTTAACGAGTCTAGTCTTGACATGACATTTGCCAACTAGACTTGGCAAGTTCTATCAATTGCTAAAATTTTACGGTACGAGGTGAGCACTAATCAGAATATTCAGCAGAACAGTATACAGAGCCAAAGTTACCTACATTTATCGTCGTATGTTCACAAAGCTGTCATTATAGGTCTTTTATATCGCAACAAATCCCGTCTGGTTGGGTGCTTAGGAAACCTTACAAGGCACAACACGGCGAGAGTCAAGGCCGCCTCTAATGGCACGGCAAATTGTGCCGAGTTAGAAACGCACACCTGCTCCCCTAATCATATTGCTGTGATTTATTACACACATATATTTATATTCACACCTTTGTCTTGATAGGATAGGCAGAGGCATAATATATGCCTTTTTAACGTGAGGAAAATCCTACAGGGATTCTATACCGGACTACTACCGACTAAAAGTCAAACGTATCCAGTCTACGGTTGGGAGCCCCGGGTAAGCCATCGGAAGGATACCCCAGGACTCTCAACAGACCTACGGCGACTGTGGCCTCACCTGGGGTGGGTATAATATACGCCTACATTTTAGTATTCGGTTTTGTCCGGCGTAATAGATGGTGAACCTGACAGATGCAGATTGTGACTACCCGCTGTAGGAATTCAAGCCACCGCCGCCGCACATAAGGCCTTCAACTTGACTTTACAAGCTTTCCAAAGACTGGAAACGCTCGCAAATAGAGAGTCAAAATAGAGTACTGCCCGTTCGCTCTAACTTTGCAGCTCGGCTCCATACTAAAGTCGAATTTTTAATTAGACAAAGTAAATTGACAGCAACTAATGTCACTTCTTCATACAATGTTGCTTATTTTCTATGACGAAGTGACATTAGCTACTGTCAATTTACTTCGTGTAATTAACAATTTGGGTATACGCCTCTACGCCAACGGCAAAGTTAGAGCGAACGGGTAGTATCAACAGCTTAATGTGTCTTTCGAAGATTTATTAAATGTCACAAAATGGTCACTCATCTAAGGACCGGACCAGCCACAACAAAAGCTGCTTACTGCAGCAATCGTCATTGAACACTTGTTCAATATTCAATCGACCTACCTGATTGCACGGAAAGAAACTTGTATTTCAGACTGTCCATCAGTCGCTGACATTAAGGCCCCCACTTGGCACCCCATTTCCCTATTTCCTTAACAATGTTGAGGAGTAATCTGTTTATAGATATTGTAAGTAGACACACAGATATCACATTACGCCACCCATTGTTATCTATAAGGGGTCTCCATTGTAGGCTTAATGGACTTAGTTTTGTATTTTTCGATTATCAGATTTCGGCAGATGGAAAATCGATAATGTGTTAACCTTATTTTTTTCTTCTTTGCTTAATGTGCATGGGTCATGGCAACCTCTCCTACAGAATATTACAGATCATTACAAGGCTCAGGTGCTTCGGTAAGTATCTATAGCGTATATTATTGAACAATACAGGCGAGTGCCAGCACTGCAAAAATCTCAGCAAGATAACTGCGTTTCATACACTAATGGAATCCACAGGCGTGAACGCGGCCGGACCAGTCCCTCTTGACCAGATATGAACGTAGACATTCTTTTGCTGGAGACCTAGATGCGAGTCATGATCTCCAGTGCGAGTAAGTGGGACTCCACTGCAACTTTCTGGGAGCAAGCCATGTTCGCGAAAGCGAAGGCGAAGACGTAACGGGAGAAAACTTTCACCGCAGTTTCACAAACACTTGGAGGCTTGTCTTTGCTCAAACTATCGGTCTTCAGAACTGGTAGTCTAATCCTGAGAACGGCAAGTGAGCTGCTCACGGTCTTATCAGTAATATGCCCAATATGGTGAAGTGACATGAGAGATTTAAGCACGCCTCGTGCATGAATATTAATTAGAAGGAGCATTTTAGAACCTGTACTGGCACCCAAGGCCTACATCATATTTTTTTTTCTCTCTCGAAATTTATTTTCTTGTACTTTTTTCTGTTTTGCTCCTTGCTGTCTCACTATAGCCATTGACATGGTCTGCAGTGTCAGATTTTGCACTTTTATGACCACCACGGCATGAAGTTACTGCTCCATCCATAGACACATTATGATCACGCCTATTATACCTGAAGGAATAGGCAAAGGCATATTATATGCCCACATTCCACCTTTGAGATTTAGTCCCACGTAATAGGTGGTGAGCCATTTTGTCGTGTTGATAAGGCAGGAAGTTGTAAATGCCTGCTGTTAAAAATTTCAAACCGTCCGTAAAGGCCTTTAACTTAGCTAGACAACTGCCATTATTCTGACAACCGGGACGAACGGCATAACGTGCCTTCCAAAGCACGTGAACGCTCGCAAATAAATGTTACAAAGTGGTCACGAGATGGTCACCCATCCATGACCGGCCACAGTAAATGTTGCTAACCACAATGATCGTTTACAGAAAACTGAGTCCGCGAGGTCACGAGCGCTTTTTTTCGACTGCACCATCCACTATGGGCAATCTGGCAGTGTGTGAAGATCGTATCTAAGAGCAGTTCAGGCAGTAATGGCACTCGTCCTTTGCCTCTTGCCTCAAAATTCGCCAAATCAAGCTGGTATGTTAATAAAACACTACAGCCGGCGCAAAGTTACTCCAAGATTTTGGGTTTTCCCCAACGCGCAATTTGCTTTGCAACTTTAGGTCGGCTTGAAGACGCTTCAGCACGATAAGCGTGAAAGGAAACGACGACCATAGATATTAAATTTGATACCAGTTCGGTAACTTCTTTTGTATACAACTAAAGTGATAAATCAAGAGTAAACTCAAGACGGTTCTAGCTTCTTCAAAAACTTGTAGTATTTCAATCATAAATACATATTATAGGACATAATTAGACGAGAAATGAATAGGCATTCATTTAGTTCTAATCTAAAACAGACAATGCAGCATTATCGATTTTTAAACTCCACCACGGAGATATTATATTTCTTCACGCCTTGTTTCACACATTATAATAATGATAGTAAATAAAGTGCTACTAAAATAAAGAAAATTCATCAAAACTGTTGTTATATAACTCTCAGACGTCTAAATCTAGAGGCCAATGGCCTTGACATGGGCAATTGAAGGCAGCGCCTGCCGCGACATTGCGGCAAAAAGGTACGAACTTACCTGGTTAGGCGTCGCTGTTTCCGTCGTCATGTCGACTTCCACCGACGCCAATCTACTCCTCTTCTTTCTTTTCTGACATGTACAACAGTTTGTGAACGAGGACAGTGTAAAATCACCCTTGATTCAATTCGGCATACCGATTATTCGATTATCAGTCTCAACACTCGCGTCTTTAGTCTAAAAAGTCCGCACTAGCATACTGATTTAAAAAAAATAATAAAAAAGTATTTCCTTCTTTTAATTGATTGTGTTCTATATTCAAACTGAAACGCGCGGCTCGCGCACCGCCATGTTTGCTCCGTGTTCGAATAACGTGAAAATTTTGATTACACTGTTTTCTTTACAATGATATTTCTTTTTTCTTATAAAGCACTAAGCGACAATTAAAGCGAAAACTATGCACTGCTATAAGATATAACTAATATTAAATACGTTGAAACTGATTTAAGTTGTTGCGTTTGGTACCTCACCGTAGGGGTGTGTAGAAGAATTTTGCCGGCTTGGACGACAAGTGAGTTGGGTGGGGTGGAGAGATCTCACTGCGACTGCGCGGGGGTGTTTTATTGTGTGCGTAATTTGCGTGTATCAAAACCAGGTATTCGTGACCTCTTCATCCCCCTCTGGTATTGTGTATTTGTGTGGTGTAAAGGGGGTAGTTTCCTAGAACCAGAGGTCTGTGGTAATTGGGTGTTTTATATGTATTGATAGAATCGATAACGTAGACTCAGATGCTAGGAAATATCAGACAGAGAGGGGCCTACTAGAACTACAGAATCGTGTGGGCAGACAATGCGAGTTAGTAGCTAGGAAAGGATAAAAAAAAAGACCCGAAATAATTTCTTCTTCGTCTCAGCCTAAAGCAAATATGTAGATATGTAGAACAGAAGTTAAAATTAGATTGTTTGAAGCTTTAAACATTTTCGAGGCATTAGCAAATTTGACTGACACAGTTGAAGGGTTATTATTTTTTTTTACTTCGAATTCAAATTACTGAAGCAAGGGTCGCTTGTTTGTAATAGGTATAATGAAAATATATTTTTAAGACATTGGCACACAATGCCACTCATGCTTATCACCGCGCCACTAGGCAGAAGTCTTGAACTATGACTTAGAATAAATTTAAAAGAAAGTAATATGCTCAACGCGTTTCTTGACCTTTGATGAAATAAGTTGTATGCTCTATTTTTCCAGTTAAAAAAGAGCTGAATTATTTACCTAATGAGTTTTATCAAGGCTAACTAGGTAGTAGATATTTATAACAGGGTCCGAAGTGGCACTTAAAAGCTCTTTACACATAAACGTGTACTGGCGACCAAGGACTTATCAAAATGGCCCCTGGAGAAGGGGATATATTATAATGGGTATCAGTCTTCACATTTTTGTATCAGTATCTTGGTAGAATAATTTTGGACTTTCTTTTTTTTTATTTCTTTTTTATACTACTTAGGTGGCAGACAAGCTTACGGCCCACCGGAAGGTTGGTAACCGTAGCCTATAGACGTTTGCAACACCAGAGGCGCTACACACGCGCTGCCGACCCGGGCGCAGGTTGTGACAACCCACAGTTGAAATTTTAAGGCCTTCAACTTGGCTTAACGACTGTCATTTTACCGACAACCGGGACCAACGGCTTATCGTGCCTTCCGAAGCACGGAATCGCTCGTAAATAAATGTCACAAAGTGGTCCACGTGGTGGTCACCCATCCATGTCCGGCCATAGTAAATGTTGCTTACTGCAGTGATCGTTTACAGAACACTGAGTCCGCGTGTCTTACGGCAATATAAAGAAATAAATAAATATAAATATTCACGGACATTTCACAAAACGCTATCTGATCCCAAAGTAGGCTAGGAATACCCTGCTTGTGTTATGGGTATCAGACCACGGATATTAATACTTATATACTTTTAAATACATACATATTATACATAGAAATACCCAGACTCTTGAAACAAACATTAATGGGTCACACAAATATTTGTCTCCGGTGGGAATCGAACCCATGACCTCCAGCGCCGCAGGCGGTATCACTACCGACTGCACCACAGAGGCAGTCGTTAGGCAATATTTGGAATGGTTTTCCGCTCTTGTTTATAAAAACCATTTAGCCATTCTCACATTTCGTCATCTGGACCAAATTAAGCTAATATAAGCTTATGCCACGGGATCTAGACATCTGATAAAAATACTTATATATTTCATGTTTTTGAATATATACTTGTAAAAACATATACATAGAAAAACCCTAAACTCTCCTTTATAGGATGGAAATCTCTACAAAACGTCGAGCTGACGATGTCAACTAAATATTTATAAGTACAATATAAATATTTAAAAGAGTTAGAATTGATTGTTTGTTTGGAATGAATAAGCTCCGAAACTACAGGACCGATTTAAAAAAAACGATTTCTTCTTCTTCTTTTTAATGGCAAAAACAATGGGTAACATCACACAATTTAAAGCTAGTTTATCACTGAGTTAAATATTTTAATGCAGTTTTGAACAATGTAATGAGCTGTCAATCACCCTAATATTTTATCTTAGGTCATAGATTCAGGTGCAAAAAGAAGGTGTATGCTTTTTTTGTGTGAAAATACATTTTGGATGTTATGCCGGACTCTTACAGACAAAAACCACACGGTACCTTACGGCCCGATGCCCCAGGGAAGTGTTCGAAATTATTTTATTCACCATAACGTGAAATCTACTAATACCCTAAACATTAAAAATGTGAAAGGTTGTGAAGATGTTTATTACTCAATCACGTTCTAACAGCTAAAAGATCTGGCTGAAATTTGATACTGCGATAGATTATAGTTTGTAATATCATATAGGCTAATAAACTCCGGAAAACATTCCGTTCGTTCTTTATCCTGGGAATATATTCCCATGGAAAGCAGGATCATCTAGTTTATAATATTACGGGCGTATTGAACTAGATAGTGGTTAGTGACAGTGAGTACTCAAACGTAGGCTAGATTCGTATTCAGGCTAGTTCTTTTTATGATGACCTCGAATTAGATCAGTTAGGTTTACCCAGACACGACCTGTGTAAAAACGGTTATAGTAGTAAGCTTGAATTGACATAATTTAGGTCAGTGGAAGTGTTCCCAAAATAAATGTCTGGATGATATTGGAAAGAACATTTTTAGGATACAAATAAATACCTACTTATTATACTTTATGGATAAAGAAAGAAACTGTTTGATAAGGGAACATTGCGGCTTGACAGAAGATGTTGTCACTAAGATAGAGAAAGGGATGAAATCTTATTGACAAAAGAGATTTATAAGGCGACAGTGAATGGGAAATCTGGTAGGGGTCGACCTCGTCGCACTTATGTTGACCAAATTGAAAACATTTTGAAAAAAACCGGCCAAGTGCGAGTTAGACTCGCCCATAAAGGGTTCCGTAGCAGCAAGTAACATAATATAAAAGTTCTTGTAGTTCGTTGTAACTTTGATTGAAGTTTTAACACGTTCGTAGTGGTAGTGATTTTTGTAGGGGAAAATTGCGGTTTATGACGTATTAAAAAAAACTACAGACTCGATCTCGTTCAAACCAATTTTCGTTGGTAGTTTTTATGGCAATTTACATCATATATATTTTCAGATTTATTATTCCCTTAGTTTAGAAGTTAGAGGGGGGGGGGGGACATACATTTTTACACTTTGGAAGTGTCTCTTGCGCAAACTATTCACTTTAAAAAAAATGATATTAGGAACCTCAATAGCATTTTTGAAGACCTATCTATAGATAATCCACACGTATGAGTTTGATGAAAAAAAAATTTTTAGTTACAGTTCTGAGCATGGGGACCCCCAAAATTAACTGCTTTTTTTCTAGTTTTATATGAAAATCTTAATGCGGTTCACAGAATACATCTACTTACCAAGTTTCAATAGCATAGGCCTTATAGTTTCAGAGAAAAGTGGCTGTGACATACGGACGGACAGACAGACAGACATGACGAATCTATAAGGGTTCCGTTTTTGCCATTTGGCTACGGAACCCTAAAAAGGCCAGATCAAGAGTACCCTTAATCGGAGAGCATGTATGAAAACACTTATGAAAGAAGAAGAAGCGAAAGTGATATTTCAGACCAAGTGGAAAGCCATAGACTCTGACTATCCCGTTGGGAAAGAGGCGGGATGTTATGTATGTATGTATGTATGTACTTATACTTATTTATAATTATTTTGTCAATTTATAAATTGTTTTGTCTGTCTGTCAGTTTGTTCCGGCTAAAGCTGAAACCATGCAGTTACGCGATTGTAATAAGACTTGTACGGGATAGTATATTAGGCTACGTTTATTTAAAAAAATACCGGCCAAGTGCGAGTTGAACTCGCCCATAAAGGGTTCCGTAGCAGCAAGTAACATTATAAAAGTTCTTGTAGTTCGTTGTAACTTTCATTGATGTTTTAACACGTTCGCAGTGGTAGTGATTTTTCTAACCGAAAATTGCGGTTTATGACTTGTTAAAAAAAACTACCAACTCGATCACGTTAAAAACAATTTTCGTTGGTAGATTTTGTGGCATTGTAAATTATATATTTTTTTAGATTTATCATTCTCTTAGTTAAGAAGTTAGAGGGGGGGGGGGCACATTTTTCCACTTTGGAAGTGTCTCTTGCGCAAACTATTCACTTTAGAAAAAAATGATGTTAGGAACCTCAATAGCATTTTTTAAGACATATCTATAGATAACCCACACAAAAGAGGTTGATGAAAAAAAAAATTTTGAGTTTCAGTTCTGAGTATGGGGACTCCCAAAATTTACTGCTTTTTTTTAGTTTTATATGAAAATCCTAATGCGGTTCACAGAATACGTCTACTTACCAAGTTTCAATAGCATAGGCCTTATAGTTTCAGAGAAAAGTGGCTGTGACATACGGACGGACAGACAGACAGACATGACGAATCTATAAGGGTTCCGTTTTTGCCATTTGGCTACGGAACCCTAAAAAGGCCAGATCAAGAGTACCCTTAATCATGTATGAAAACACTTATGAAAGTAGAAGAAGCGAAAGTGATATTTCAGAGCAAGTGAAAAGCCATAGACTCTGACTATCCCGTTGGGAAAGAGGCGGGATGTTATGTATGTATGTATGTACTTATACTTATTTATAATTATTTTGTCAATTTATAAATTGTTTTGTCTGTCTTTTAGTTTGTTCCGGCTAAAGCTGAAACCATGCAGTTACGCGATTGTAATAAGACTTGTACGGGTACATTTACTTACTTTTACTTTACTTGTACGGCGTACTTTTACTTTACTTGTACGGCTACATTTATTTAAAAAAACCGGCCAAGTGCGAGCTGGACTCGCCCATGAAGGGTTCCTTAGCAGCAAGTAACATAATATAAAAGTTTTTGTAGTTCGTTGTAACTTTGATTGATGTTTTAACACGTCTGCAGTGGTAGTAATTTTACAGGCGAAAATTGTGGTTTATGACGTATTAACAAAAAACTACCTACTCGATCTCGTTTAAACCAATTTTCGTTGGTAGTTTTTATGGCAATGTTCATTATATATTTTTTTAGATTTATCATTCTCTTAGTTTAGAAGTTAGAGGGGGGGGGGGGCACACATTTTTCCACTTTGGAAGTGTCTCTTACGCAAACTATCCAGTTTAGAAAAAAAATATGTAAGAAACCTCAATAGCATTTTTGAAGACCCTATCTATAGATCCCACACGTATGAGTTTGACGAACAAAATATTTTTCAGTTTCAGTTCTGAGTATGAGGACCCCCAAAATTCACTGCTTTTTTTCTAGTTTTATATAAAAATCTTAATGCGGTTCACAGAATACATCTACTTACCAAGTTTCAATAGCATAGTTCTTATAGTTTCGGAGAAAAATGACTGTGACACACGGATGGACAGACAGACGGACAGACAGACAGACAGACATGACGAATCTATAAGGGTTCCGTTTTTTGCCATTCGGCTACGGAACCCTAAAAACGGTTCTAAATTGCAATGGGGGTTCGAAAAATCGCTTAGGAATGCGCGATCATGCACACCGAACGAAAAGAGGTTCTTCTCCGTTTTTCTTATTCAAAATGGCGTTTGTACCAAATTTCGTTATGATATTCGTGTTTAGGAGGTCAAAATACGTCATTACAAAATTTCAGATAGATCGGCGGTATGCGCTTTTCGGAAGTTTAACCGACTTTTGGATACCATAAATAAAATAAGTTTTGAAAACATTTTTTTATTCATTCATCAGTGATTCTTTGGCGGGAACTGGAAGGAATCGTATCGTATCGTTTTGTTAATTTGCAAAATTAGTGTAATTTCGAGTGTTTTGTGTGTATCAATGGTGGATTCTTAAACATAAACGTTCAACAACGTGCACTAGTGTTGGGAAGTGATAAAACGCAGTGAATCGCAACTTTGCAGTTTCTGACAAAAAATCCAAGGAAACTTTCAGAAATGTATCCACCGCTTTTCTGAAGGAAGACTGACTTTGACTTAGAGCTGTACTTGACTTTGACTGGACTTAGAGGACGAGGACTGTGACTTATTAAGGCCGCGTGGGTCAGATTTTAAGTTTTTTGAAACAATCCTAGTCAAAAAGTAAAGGGTTTTTAAATCTGAAAAATATATATATAATAGTTAAGGATATAAGCTAAACATATTCCGAGCCCGTTACACGATCCAATAAATTTCACTAGATAGAAAAAAATCCCAAAGTTGACTCTCTCAGAAAAGTTTTTTCAATACTGTGGCTAAACTATTAACATTTTATACATTTTTTTTGCACTCAATTAAAGGTATTAGGTTTTTATACACATTTTCCGAGCGTTTTTCTATAAACAACTATTTACATAGTTATCATGTACGAATATCTACCAAACGCAATAGGATTGCGCCGCTGACGGCCGATCAGTCTCGCCCTGGCGCTTGTGGAGGCAGGACCTGTGTCAGTTTTTTTCGCAACTATTTCGTAATTATTATGCCAAATTACGTTGAAATCGCGCCACAGTATAAAAATATCAGTAATGGGCAAAATGTAATTAGATTAACCGTTACAAATACATACGCGACTCATGGTAAAAATGTGGTGATCTTTTACTTTTTAAGTGTTTTCACGACATGGTAACCAGCTACCTAATGCATTAAAATGTCTACGAATTACATGATAATTTCGCAATCCAACATGGCGGCCACGCCGTAATCACAAAATTTCATGATGGGTATCGTTTAAGGGTTTTTTTGGTATGCTGAGTACGAAGTACGTGATAATTTTGCAATCCAATATGGCCGCCGCGCCGTAATCACAAAATTTCATGATGGGTATCGTTTAAGGGGTTTGTTCGTATGCTGAGTACGAATCACGTGATAATTTTGCAATCGAATATAGCCGCCGCGCCGTAATCACAAAATTTCATGATGGGTATCGTTTAAGGGGTTTGTTCGTATGCTGAGTACGAATCACGTGATAATTTTGCAATCGAATATAGCCGCCGCGCCGTAATCATAAAATTTCATGATGGGTATCGTTTAAGGGGTTTTTTTGGTATGCTGAGTACGAATCGCGTACTAATTTTGCAATACAAGATGGCCGCCGCGCCGTTATCACAAAATTTCATGATGGGTATAGTTTAAGGGGTTTTTTGGTATGCTGAGTACGAATCACGTGATAATTTTGCAATCCAATATGCCCGCCGCGCTGTAATCACAAAATTTCATGATGGGTATCGTTTATAGGGTTTTATGGTATGCTGAATACGAATCACGTACTAATTTTGCAATCCACAAAGGCCACCGCGCCATAATCACAAAATTTCATGATGGGTATCGTTTAAGGGGTTTTTTGGTATGCTGAGTACGAAGTACGTGATAATTTTGCAATCCAATATGGCCGCCGCGCCGTATTCACAAAATTTCATGATGGGTATCGTTTAAGGGGTTTTTTGGTATGCTGAGTACGAATCACGTGATAATTTTGCAATCCAATGTGCCCGCCGCGCCGTAATCACAAAATTTTATGATTGGTATCGTAAATGGTAGTATCGTAAGTATGGTAGTATCGTAAATCATACGTAGCAGACTGTAGTGTAAAAGAGATAGAGACACATGTTCCATTCTTCGTTCTAACATTTGTGTGTGGTTGGATTGCATGGAACGACATAGACTAAAAAAACTTGTTCGGTTTACTGTGAGTTAGTTAACCGCGTGCCAATTTGCAACTGTGCAAGACGTGGTCAGAGTTAAGAAGTTATTTATTTAACTCAGAGCTTACTAACTTTATATTTATATATTTAACTCGACTCTCCGCGCAAGTGGGCATAAATAGCTTAGGCGGCCAAATTTAATTCCAAAATGATCATGTTATTCGTACTCAGCATTCGAAAAAACCCATTAAACGATATTCATTACGAAATTATGCGATTACGGCGCGGTGGCCATTTTGGATTGCAAAATTATCATGTGATTCGTCCTCAGCATACCAAAAAACCCCTTAAACGATAACCATCATGGATTTTCGCGATTACGGCGCGGCAGCCATATTGCATTTCAAAATTATCACAGGATTTGTACTCAGCATACCAATACACCCCTTAAACGATACCCATCATGATATTTTGTGATTACGGCGCGGCGGTCATATTGTATCGCAAAATTATCACGTTATTCGTACTCAGCATACCAAAAACCCTTTAAACGATACCCATCATGAAATTTTGTGATTACACCGAGGCGGCCATTTTGGATTGCGAAATTATCACGTGATTCGTACTCAGCATACCAAGAAACCCCTTAAACGATACCCATCATAAAATTTTGTGATTACGGCGCGGCGCCCATATTGGATTGCAAAATTATCATGTGATTCGTACTCAGCATACCAAGAATTCCCTTAAACTATACCCATCATGAAATTGTGTGATTACGGCGCGGTGGCCATATTGGATTGCAAAATTAGTACGTAATTCGTACTCAGCATACCAAGAAACCCCTCAAACAATACCCCATCATGAAATTTTGTGATTACGGCGCGGCGCCCATATTGGATTGCAAAATTAGTACGTGATTCGTACTCAGCATACCAAAAAACCCTTAAAACGATACCCATCATGAAATTTTGTGATTACGGCGCGGCGCCCATATTGGATTGCAAAATTATCACGTGATTCGTACTCAGCATACCAAGAAACCCCTTAAACGATACCCATCATGACATTTTGTGATTACGGCGCGGCGTCCATAATGGATTGCAAAATTAGTACGTGATTCGTACTCAGCATACCAAAACACCCTTTAAACGACACACATCATGAAATTTTGTGATTACACCACGGCGGCCATTTTGGATTGCACAATGATCCCGTGATTCATACTTAGCATACCAACTTTAGAAAACTTTAGAAATTTTTATGACCAGCTATTATGTAATTTACATTTTTTACGCAACTGTAGCAAACGTACGCAACGGAAACTCTCAAAAGAAATGAAATATCCTAGTTGTCAAAAAATGTTTCGTTGCTGCTAAGCTCTTATTCGCCTTAGCGTGATGTTATATATTTTGGTATTTTTCAATAATCGACATTCTGTTAAGAAACTCTTGAAATTCAACTAGCAGTCTGGCGGCCCTTTTGGATTGCACAATGATCCCGTGATTCATACTTAGCATACCAACTTTAGAAAACTTTAGAAATTTTTATGACCAGCTATTATGTAATTTACATTTTTTACGCAACTGTAGCAAACGCACGCAACGAAAACTCTCAAAAGAAATAAAATATCCTAGTTGTCGAAAAATGTTTCGTTGCTGCTAAGCTCTTATTCGCCTTAGCGTGATGTTATATATTTTGGTATTTTTCAAAAATGGACATTCTGTTAAGAAACTCTTGAAATTCAACTAGCAGTCTCTTAGACTCTAGAGTTAGAACAACTAAACAAACAAACAAACTCTTTAGCTTAAAAAGAATAGTAGGTATAATATACATAATTTATTTACGATTAACTCTTTTATTTTTATTTACGAAACTAATAAATCACTACACTTAATAAAGTTAGATGCATTTACTACGTCAAACAAAGTTAGCATGCTGTTTCTTCCTACTCTACTGTATACTGTGGCATGAGAGTTCACTGCCGCTGCCGGCGCGCGGTGTGTCTTACGCCCGGGGCGAGGGGAGCGCCAAATGCCTACTTGTGCGCTATAACCGCCCCTTAAAGCAAAATGAAGAGATAAAAAATATACAAGACTTGGCTGTATGGCTCAAATTGCCTTTGCCTATCCGAAAATGGATAAATAAAACTACTACTCATTCATCAGTTTTCGTTCAATTCGTTGCACGAGCACAGATGCACTTTGGTTCAACGCAGTTCATTCCACATTTAAATCATAGATCGCAGCGCTGCGTAGAGAATTCTAGGTCTATGGCAGCGCTTAAAATAACCCTGCAGTTCCATTTCCTTGGGGTAATCCTTCCGAGGGCTTACCCAAGACCGTTCGTAGGTAGATTGTGGTTTTACATCCATGAGAGTTTCCAAACCTTTTTCTTGCGATATTATAAATAAGGGGAAAATGTGGTAGGTATAACAGAAGATGTAGTGACTAAGATAGAAAAAGTGATGCTTAGATGGTTTGGACACGTGGAAAGATTGGATGAGAGCAGACTTACAAAGCAGATTTATGAGGCGAGAATGAATGGGCAAAATGGTAGGGAGCGACCTCGGCGTACGCATGCCGATCAAATCAGTGAGCTTCTGGAAAAAGGCAAGGTCAAGAGTGCCCTTAACCGGCGAGCGTGTATGAAAACAGTTATGAAAGTAGAAGAATCGAAGTTGTATGCCAGGATCTCTGCTTACCCCGATTGGAGACAAGCGTGATTATAAGTATGTATGTATTATAAACTAGCTGAGCCCGCAACTTCGTTTACGTCACTTAAGGTGTATGAAAGGAAAGGTATTTCTTCATCAGATTCATCAAGCAGCGTCTGAAACTGCCCTGTTTGCACAATTCGCCTTCGGCGCGGACTGATCTTAATCATTAAGCTCTTTTATGATTAAGTCAACACGCCAGTTTAGGTTCACTCACATTCAAAGAAACCCCTACAGTTAAAATTTTCAAAATATCTGATTCTTAAAAGTGTTATAACTGCTTTATTTCTAAACCGATTTACATAAAACAAACGCTAAATGTTAACTGGGGCAAACCGCATTGCAATCGGTTGAGCGGTTACTGAGATTAGCGTGCACAACCGTACAGACAAACAGATATACAGATATACAGACAAACAGACAAAAATTCTAAAAATCATTGTTTTGGGTTCTATTGCGTTCATAAAGCCCCCCTATAATATTTTTTCTTATTTATCTTCCATGTACAGACAGCGACCTGTTACGATTTTATTATATGGATTGATATGCAGTGCTCCGATCTGTTGTTGGTCTAGTGTCCAGCATAAGGTGCTCCGTAGTGGCAGCGCCCTTCTTAATATCGGGGGATCTAGGTCCTGGATACTAGATGTTTAAAAACCTTCACCACTGTATGTAATTGCCATGTTCTTTTTTTCTGGCTCTACCTATTATGTTGCAAATCTGGCAGTACCTAAATGTAATTAAATGTAGAGGCTATAATTTTGATGATCATTATGTGTTCCTTTGTTCATCATAAACATGAATAAAGATTTTTCTTTATTATACCTATTAGCCTAAAAATAAGTAAGTGATCCTTTTTGATTTCATTGATAAAATTCCCTAACAAGCGCCGTTAGCTCAATAGTGACGTCATTTATGTGTGGACAATTTTTGAAAATCCTCATGGATGCTATGCTGGACTCCATTTCCAATTATTTTTTTTATTTGTCCTTCTGGAAGTCTTATATTGAGCCTTTTCCAACTGATTTGTTCTTTTTTTTCATTGTTTCGTTATTTGGCGAAAATTGTGTTCCTAGTTACATAGTTAACATGGTTAACACGTTAAACTAAATCATCGTGCTAAGACAAACAGACTCCACCCTTATCTAATTATTGTAATCAAAATATCATAATGAATCTAAATAAATCTGTACTTATAAATTATTGGAAGTCCTAAAAACATCTGTATATCATCTCTCAATATTTCGATCCATCGATTGATTGCCAGCGCATCGGGGCCGACGCCACCACTACTAAATGATGCACCAAAGACGTTAAAATTAGCCAGTCTTACACACGGTGTCCAAGACATCGTACGATAAACGCGTTCTGAAAAATATTACGAGTAGAATTTCTGAATGAGAATCATCGCAACGAAATAATAAATAATAAAAAAAGTGACAGTGAAATGCGCGCTCTTTTGCCAATTTGTCAAGTGTTGCTGACATTTGTTTAAAAAAAGAAGGGCGCGTAAAATTAGACAACATTGAAAGCGAAATTTATACATACTTTTAGCGATGTTTTTTTTTTATATTTATAAACAGGCATAAAACCTTAAACTAATTACCATCCAAATTTCTTTTGAGAACGGACGAAAGCGAGTGATCGTTCTTAAAATCTTAACTACCACGTTGATTAGGTTTACACGGAAAGCGATGTTTTTCATCAACGTTAGGTACTCGGAGTTATTTTTATGAGTGAAAATCCGACGAGTTCTGCTTTTGCACGTTGCTAGTTCGTTCAGTAACACTGCGATCGTGGTTTCGAAAGTTTATCTGTTACGATTCAGACTTTAGAACGATGTCGCCGACTGTAATTCTTTTTCGTTTTATTTCAACAGCTGTTTAGTGTAATCTGTGGTGAAATTTACTATTGTTTTTAAAGTGTTTTATTGTTACTACTTTGGATTTCATCTGGTGTTCTTAACGACCAACGTTTTATAAAATTCAGGTATGATTTATTTTATTTTGTGGTGTATAGTTTTATGTTATTTGTTTTAGATAAAATTTATGAGTTTGAGTACGCTGCGGTAGTAAAATCACTAGTGAAATATTATGACTGACTAGTGTAATTAAGCTCTAATATTAAAATAATTGTTTGGCTAAAAGGCTAAATCCGAAGTCTATAAAATAAATATTTGAATAAAAGCAAAGTGATTGATGTCAATGTCAAGTGTCACTATTTTATTTAGTTTTTAATTATGTATGGAAGAAACTGGCTTACAAATCTTCTGTCAAAACTCAGATTGAAAGTGGACTTGTAGATATTTTTATTCTTATTTGTGTCTGTGACCTTTAGATTAAAACATTAAAAATTAATAACTTATTATCATCATCGACTGGGCCTTTTCCTAACTCAGTTGGGGTCGGGTTTCCAGTTTACCTCGATAATCGACCCTAATGGGTTGAAAGAAGATAGCAGATACATTTCAGCGTACAAGAAAACGATCGGTTTTTGAGTATTTTTAAAGAAAGAAAGAAAGAAAGTAAAGAAAATATTTTATTCAGGACACGCACAATGAATATTAACAAAAACTAAATTAATCTATACTAATATTATAAAGAAGTAAAGTTTGTGTGTTTGTTAAATTGTAAGGGGTAATCTCGGGATCTACTGAACCGATTTTAAAAATTCTTTCACCAATAGAAAGCTACGTTATTGTGGAGTGTCATAGGCTATATAGCATCACGCTACAACGAATAGGAGCGGAGCAGTAATAGTAAATGTTTCAAAAACGGGGGAAAAGTTATTTCGTTTTGAGAGCTTCGTTGCGTGTGCTGTGTAAATATTTACCTATAGTTATGTAAAAAATATGTACCACAAAATTGTTTCTCTTAAAAAAGTTCTAAAAAAATTGCGCGATAGCATGTGTCTATCTTTGGGTTGGTGCACAATAACCATTTTAATGGCAATCATTTTAAGCTATTGCATAGCTTCTATCGCGGGCCTTGCGTGGAGACCGAATCCAGAAATTGTGTCACGAAAACGAGTCACACTCTCGGCTACCTTCGGCCACGTTCGTGTATCTCGTCTCGCACTTCATAAATTTTTTGTTTACGTCAATTATGAACTCTGCAGTCGTTATATATTATTATATTGTGTCAAATAATCCAAAAATTGATGCTTGTACCCAGAATCGATCTTGCGCCTTCTGCGTACCGATCCGCGTCTTAACCACTCGACCAAAGTTGAATTAAGAGTGCTGGTCGAATTTAGAGTTCATAATGTGAAATGACAATTTCGATGCTGTCAATTACATTAGTTGCTGTCAATTTACTTCGTCTAAATAAAAATTCGACTATAGGTGTATAGGTATTCATCATCTATGTACAACAGTGAACTGTACTCGTATAATTTGTGTAAAAAGTGTTTTAAATATGAATAAACAAAGTGCAGTTATTAATGAAGAAAGTCACGAAAAATAGTGAAAGAAAATGAGTGAGTACCATGGAGCAAATATAAGAGGTGAGTACTCTATATACATACATTTTATTATTATTATCACCAATGCAGTATTATTTTTTGTTTTGTTAATTTATATATGATACTGCTATAAAGATAACCAAACCCGGGAGTACGTTCCCATGGGAAGCGGGAAGAAAATTTCACGCTGACGTAGCCGCGAGCGCCATCTATCTCATACCTATGTACTTTAAACGTGTCATAAAAGTCACAACAATACCATACATGCATATTTCAAAGAATGTCTATTATTACCATAAAATTTGTAAAAATAGTTTTTAAGAAGAAACCTATTGTTTTATCTTTTAACTAGCTGACCCTCGCAACTTTGTTTACGTCACACAAGGTCTATGAAATTAGAGGTATTTATTAATCATACTCATCAAGTAGCGTGTGAATCTGCCCTGTTTTCTTAATCAAAATAGAGCTTAATGGTTAAAGCTATTCCTCAGTATAGAATTTTCCTCAGTATAAACAATTTACATACAAACACCGGCGTGTTAGAATTTTATTACATGTATCAATGTAGTAGACGTAACGTGTATAAAATGACATCAATCAAATGTCATCAATATTCTGAAAAAGAAATTAAAAATAGAGTTCACAAACTCTTTTGAAAATACGTACTGTACCTACCTTAGAGGATCGATAGGAAGATAACAGGATAGTTAACAACCATCCATAGAAAATAGATGGTATAATGCTGAATACCGCAAAGAACAATCGGCGCGGCATAGAATGGGGCCTATACTGATATCCTGGAGGATTTAAATGATGCCGATGTCCTGTGCCTGCTGAGGCACACACACGCCGTCATGCATGTCTGCAAGACAACGTGCAGGACAACGAGCAGGATGAGGCAGCGAATGGCTGGACTGAAATTAAAATCGACAGACGCAAGAGATGTGGTGGAGGCACTAATTCACGTACCTCGGGAGTGTCGTGTCAGAAACTGATGGGATAGAAGAGTACCTTACATCATTTCGAGTCTCGCCAAGGCCAGAACAACCTTTACACAGCCGCGCCCCGTGGGCAGTTGCGAAAATGGACACGAAGAGTGAAACTCAAAACAAAGTAAACGTTAAAACTGTACTGCTAACTGCTATACGGATGCGAGACATGGAAGGTCACTAAAGACATTTCGCACCAGCTACCAGCTATAAGTCTTCGTCAAACGCTGCCTCCAATGAATCCTCGGTACATACGGGCCCGAGAACATCACGAACGTAAGACTATTGGAACGCTGCAGTGAGACCAACAGATCAAACGTCGGAAGTGTAGCTGCTGCGCTAGATTGGACACACGCTGCAAAGGGACCACGATCACATCATACCAAGGCAAGTCTTACTGAAACTACTGGTAGGGTTTCAAAAACTGTTCGATAGTAAGTAGGTACATTAATTGATAGTGGCTATAGGCTACATAACATAATGCTAAGATTCCTGCCTTTTGGCCTTTTGGACTTTAGTCCAAAGTCCAAAAGTCCAAAAGTCCAAAAGTCCAAAAGTCCAAAAGTCCAAAAGTCCAAAAGTCCAAAAGTCCAAAAGTCCAAAAGTCCAAAAGTCCAAAAGTCCAAAAGTCCAAAAGTCCAAAAGTACAAAAGTCCAAAAGGCCAAAAGTCCAAAAGTCCAAAAGTCCAAAAGTCCAAAAGGCCAATAGGCCAAAAGTCCAAAAGCCCAAATGTCCACAGTCAAGTAGGTACTTGGTACTTTACTTTGTTGAACATAGGCCTTAAAATCTTACTAATATTATAAATGCGAATGTTTGTGAGTGTGGATGTTTGTTACTCTTTCACGCTCAAACCGCTGAACGGATCGGGCTGAAATTTGGTAACAGAGATACATTATAGTCTGGAATAACACATAGGCTACCTTTTATCCCGGGAATAACTTCCCGCGGTAACAAATTTTACGCGGGCGAAGCTGCGGGCATCAGCTAGTATTCTTAGATAGAAATAATTATACTAGCATAGTCGGTAAAAAATGCTATGTAATAGCTTTACCGCGGCAGTCCCCGAGTGCCACACGTCTTTTTTTTTTTTTTCTACAATAATGCCTCGGGATACCGCTTTCATAAACGAGATTGTTCTTAAAAATAATGCGACGGGAATACACGCGACGAGAAAGCTTTCTCTCTCTCTCTCTCTCTCTCTCTCTCTCTCACGTAGTATTGAATATTAACGACGAGACGCTACGGGAGTAAACGCAACGCGACGGGAGTAAATGCGACGGGAACAAGTAATATACTCTCTCTTATGTGGCGCAAACGAAGTTGCGCGGGTCAGCTAGTTAATTATAAAATAACTATAATTAATCATTAGGAAACAAGTGGCTGGAGTGAATTAGAATTTACTATTGTCTTTCTTTTAAATTAAAGAAATATTAAAACACCAACTTTAAACTTATGAGAGCTTTATTTTCTCTTTTCGCTAATCGCTTCGGGCGAGCTCACGATTTAGGGACGAATATCGTCTAGGGAGCGTTGTCGGTTGTCGGTACGTGTGTAGCGAAATCGGCCCGAATTCTACGCAGTATGCGCCCGAGTGCCGCGGCGATACGACGTGTTTAGTTTTTTCTGCGTAAACATGGCGAAAAAAAAAGGGACCGCGAAGCGTGGATGAAAGTTATTGATCTCTGCAAGAAGCGCTCGTGGTCCCACAGACTCAGTGTTCTGTAAACGATCACTGCAGTAAGCAACATTTACCATTGGAGGTCCTTGGATGGGTAACCATTTACCAATGTGGTGTACCCATGTGGCCACTTGACATTTATTTGAGCGTTTCCGTGCTTCGGAAGGCACGATAAGTCGTTGGTCCCGGTTGCCAGTAAAATGGCAGTCAAGTTGAAGACCATGATGAGCGGCTTTAAAAATTTCTACAGTGGGCAGTCACAACCTGCGCCTGTCCATATCAACACAGTAATACGGTTCACAACCTGTTACGTACGCGGGACAAAATTTTTAAAAAAGGTGAAATGTGGGCATATCATATGCCTCTGCGTACTCCTTTGGAGATGAATGGTGTGATCATATGTATGTATGTAAAGATGTTCCATATTTGTGGGATAAAACATATAGACTATTTCAACTGTGAGATGAGACAGGAGGCATTAAAAATGTTATTGCAAGTTTTTAATGAAGAGTACGGCAAAGACACAACGAGGGCAGCTTTTTTTGCTGTTTTGAAAGTGTCAGCGGCATCCCGTATCAACGGGTAGTCTGTTGCACGGTCGGTTGCGTACTAAACTGGTAGGGCCGTGTTGGCCGTGTGTAGAGTAGCAGCCGATTTCATCCCCACCACCACTGCGGCCGACATCGCCTCTGATTTAGGGTCGTGTGTAGGCCGTTTTATAGGGCGGACAATAAAATTCGTCGCACGATTTACCTACACACGACGCGATTTATGGTACGATCTAGGGTCCTCCCCACCACTCCGACCGATATCGCCTCTGATTTAAGGGTCGTGTGTAGGCCGTTTAATAGCGGCGTTTTCCCTGAAAGAAAACGCATATTAAAATACTTACCTAATTCGAAGCTTATAACGGGTGTTTTTTATAGAGGTATAGAACTTTAAGTTGGCAAAACTTTTTTAACTGGCTGTTATTTTGTCAGCTGTAAAGTGATTTATGTTAAGTTTGGTTTGGCATTTCAACATGAATAGACTGACGCCTGAACAACGCATCCAAATTGTGCAAATTTATTTTGAAAATCATGGTTCTGTCCGAAATACGTATTGCGATTTTCATAAGCGAATTTTGTTTAGCGGTGAAGCTCGCTTTTGGTTGAATGGATACGTCAATAAACAAAACTGCCGTATTTGGGATGATGACAATCCTCAAGTGTATGTAGCGACACCGTTACATCCAGAAAAACTGACTGTGTGGTGTGCTTTATGGGCTGGTGGAATAATTGGTCCGTACTTCTTTAAAAACGATGCTGACCAGAACGTTACAATCAATGGTGACCGCTATAGAACGATGATCATTGACTTTTTCGTTCATCAATTGGACAACCATGATGTGCAGGAGTTGTGGTTTCAACAAGACGGCGCAACCTGTCACACAGCTCGTGCCACAATTGATTTATTGAAGGAAACGTTTGGTTACCGCATAGTTTCACGTTTTGGACCCGTGGATTGGCATACAGGATCGTGCGATTTAACGCCACTTGACTATTTTCTGTGGGGATATGTGAAGTCTCTAGTGAACGCCGATAAGCCCGAAACAATTGACCACTTGGAGGACAACATTCGGCGCGTTATTGCCGATATACGGCTACAAATGTGGGAAAAAGTCATCGAAAATTGGACCTCTAGCTTAGACTACGTCCGAGCTAGCCGTGGCGGTCATATGCCAGATATTATATTAAAATCATAATGCCAGAAGATTGTCTTTCGAATAAAGTTATTTTCATATCAATAAAAACAATCACCTTTGTTTTATTCCATTTCAAAGTTCTATACCTCTAAAAAAAACACCCTTTATAATGAGATAGGCATATCCGTTACCCGTAGGCTTATCTTACTCATGTTTGATGACGTATTTCCGTCGACTCAGCAGGCAGGTAGCGCCATCTGTGAACTTATAAAGGTAGAACTGCGCCATTTTGTTCTTATTGGCTTTTATTCACCAGGCAGATTTAAAAAGTAAGCTTCGAATTAGGTAAGTATTTTAATATGCGTTTTCTTTCAGGGAAAACGCCGCTATTAAAAGTACTTGACCGTAATTCGAAGCTTATATAATGAGAAATGTTTGTTTTCGCCTGGTGAGTGACGGAAACGCCAATGTGATTCTAATTTATTTTTAGGAAAATAATATTATAGAATGTTGTATGTATGGTATCTAGATTTATAATCTTTACCATCTTGAACAAATTCATATGTAATCTTAAACAGACTAAATAAGGAATCTTATTTAAGGAGTAGTAAGTATTTCCTTCTATTGACAGGATTAAATAATTGCGAATTATTATTATATTTGATTGGTGGTAGTAGCTGACATTATTACTCGACGATAATTTTTTTGAAACCCATCGTCAATTACCTCGTGTTAAGGATTAATTTGATCTTACCACCACCACCAATTCTTGGAAGCTGCTGTTGACCGGGTAGTGCCGGGGCTAGAATAGTTGGAGAACCTCTAACAGTCATAAATAAACTATTTGACTGTGTAGTCTCATATCGGTTACTCTGATATCCTAATTTCTATCTAGAATAAAGGATTCAATTGATAAGTCGTAGGTGTTATCTTTGTTTACAATAGTTTTCCAACCAGATTGTCTGAAATGAAAATGATCAGTTTCGGACTCTTGATTCGGGCCTAAAAGTAGTACCTATGACGTGAGTTAATACAATCGAGCAAAGTTAGATCGTGGTTGCGGCGACCTAAGCATAAAATCACTATGATGAGAAACCTGAAAAATGTTCTCTGTGTATCAATACTTGGTAATATTGAACTAAGTCATCAATCCCAATATCAATGAATATGTGACTTAACTTTCTTTACATTTTTTAAAGACATCGACCAAGATACGTTTAACCAAAACATGCGAACTATGTAAAGTTGACTAACGGTTTCTTTATTATCAAGAACAGCAACAACAGATTTATGTAACAGAATCGTATTATATTATAACCATGAATAAAATGCAAATCGGTTAAAACTGTAAAATTTATAAGTATCTTAAAAGGTAGGTCTCAAGGAGCTCAATAGTAGAAGTTTTTGATTTTATATCTGTTATTTACCTCTTCGCCCCCCCCCCCCCCGCAGATTCTCTATGTGAGGTGGTGGGAGACCTGTCGAGGCGTTTATTAGAAGGAAAGAAATAATGTTTATTAGGTTCTTTTGCAGGTTCTGCAGAACGAATGGAGCTTACAGAGCTCTCGCTTTGAGATCTGCCCTCTATTATTACCTTGTGCCATCGCGGCACCACAAACACTCCTGTTGACCGATTAAGGTGTGACAGCACCTTGGGTATTAAAAATGGTGTTGGAAGTAATATCCACACATTACAAACAGGCCTATCATGTAGTGTTCTCCATTTCATAATAGGAATAGTGTTTGTAGGCAATATTGCCTTAGTGGTGTTTGAAGCAAGGATGCTCACAAAAAATACCCGGAGGAGCTGATACATATGTTAGCGGCTCGGAATGCAGTGTATGGTGAAGTCAATTTGATGTCGGACCATTACACGCAAGCTGACGAGTTAAGTTCGTCAAGGCAATTGATTTGTTCTCGTCCCTCTGGGGGGATGGACTACAACTGCTTTGAATGAGTACAGACTAACACAGTACCGGTATATGATTTCGAATCATGTGTAAGATATCAACATCTCTCTTTGATGCAGTGCAATCTTTGTTATTCTGGGCCCTCGAGCCTGTTAGAGAACTGTTTTCTAGCTGGGCTCCCAAGCGAAATCTGACGCGTCCGTGGTAAGAAAGCATCTCGGATGGAAAGCTTGTAAAATTGTCGAGAACCGGTAATTGCGGACCCACTATTGGAGTTCCACTTGTACCACTCCGTGCACTACTATTTTCTTCAGTGGGTTGTCGGTTAGGGGATTGACCGAATGTGACGCTGAGGTAAAGCTACCTCTAGGCACTGCGAAAGTGGTAAAAATTCAAAAGACCCACCAAGATTGAATTTTCTTTAAAAGAACTAAGTTTCTTTGATTTGGAATTAAATAAATCTTCCTTTTATGTCTAATATCTTTTCCTTTGGTATTGAACTTGCAGGTAGTTCTATGTCTATCGCATAACAATATGAGAGGTTTCTTTGGGAACCTATTATTGTTTTCTCCCAATTGTCTAACCATCCCTGGGTTTGAAGAGTTTTCAAGGCTATTTGTACGTGTTTGTGAAGAGTAACAGGATTTTGATGCGCAAAATGTGATTTTGTGTAGGTAGACGAGTATTTGAATACTCTTATTCTATAGAAATCGAGGCACCCAGATGGTGAGAAACGAAAATGTTTTGGGTGCGGCTTACCCGAGCGGAAGACAAGAATGTGCTCTGAGAAAGAATTATGTACACTACATCAGCTTTACCATGAAAATAAGCTTGACTGAGATGTATTTTGCGCATCCAATCTCGTGGTTGGAGGAAATCTGGTAAACGGAACATGCTGAAAGATAGAATTATTCTGGCTTCACAAAGGCGTACAATGTCCTAAAACTGAATTCTGGACGGATGACCCATCGCTATTTGAAGTTAGGAAAAGTGGAGAAACCAAACTTGGTGACAAAGGAACTAGTTTTAGAGTGCCTTCAGCATTCATCTTTTGAACCATTGCACAATGTGGTCATTTCAGTTAAAAAGGAAACCTTTTTAAAAAGAGTTCGTTGTATGAATTTTCAAGTATTTAAAGCAATTAGTATTCCACCTTAGTCAAGTTTTCCATAGCATTTTAACATAAAGTGAAAATTTACAACTTTGTCAGGACGGGACTTGAACAGAGTTCGGTGTAAATTTAAATGTGGGAAGGTTATCAGTTTTGAGCAGGATTCGAACCTGCGTCCTCTCGAATACCGTGCAGGACGGATTGGAGTTTCTGGATAAAGGAATTGCGGTACCCTTTTATAAATTTAAAACATTTTTGGTACTCTCGTTCCTTACCAACGTATTTTGTACAGAGATAACTGACCGACATAGAATGATAGGGTCATATCATTTAGTGTTTCCTTTGCTGGTGTGGGCAGAGGATTTTAGATCTCTCCTCGTCTCTTTGAGAGCCTCAAGCTCGGAAATTTCGTAATTGAAGAGACATCCTTGCATGGTTACTTAGTATGTTATCGTACGCCTGGTTACTATCGTATACCCAATTATAATAGATACACAATATTGTATATACCCCTCGAGGGTGGTAACTGGTTAGTGTTTCCTTTGCTGGTATGGGCAGAGGATGTTAAACTTCTAAGTCTCTTTGAGAGCCTAAAGTCCAGAAATTTCTTTAATGAAGGGACATTTACTGTCGTATGCCCAATTATTATAGATATTGTACACACCCCTCGAGAGTGGTCTGTAATACAGGCCTAAAAAGACTCTTGGTACAATGGAATCTGGACTCCATTCGATGGAGATCTGATCTTGACGCCTGATCCTCTCGAAGGCTGGCATAATGATTTGGATGAACTTTTTTCGGAGTCATCCTTTTTGGAGATCGAAGACCAAAATGCATGCCTTCCCGAGTGCCGTTGAAAAGACTTCAGCCTCGAAAATGTATGTGTTTGAAGGCGATATTTTATCAAGGTTTATTTTTAAGAATTGGGTCTTTGACAATTCTGAGAATAATATATGAAATCAGATCTATGGCCGCAGGCCATTTGTAATAAATTGATAAAGGATTTATGGAAATCCTATTATTAAAGTAGGTCGTCAATCGTCAAAATATTTTCAAAGACTTAAGTTTTTCAAAAGATTCTTCTTGTTTAAAAATACAAAAGGTTTTGGCAGCAAAAGCCTTTTGGCAGAAAGAGCCTTGTCAGCTTTTTCAAAATGTAGCAGGGATTCGAATTGTCGGATCTCCCCGCTTTTTGTTTAGGTTGACGAACCCAGGACTATGATTATACAATATTAGGTATCATCTTGGGTAACCGAAATCTCTTTTAATGCTGTCCCCATATAAAATATGAAGCAAGGATGATTGTTTCTATCATCCTCGTAAATTAACCTCTGATCTGTGAAGAAATTTACACTTGGTCAGGACCAGTGTTAGGTAAATGAGAAATAACTCACCTATTTCCATCATCCTTATCTGGTTTAGTGGAAGTCGGCTTCTTTTACTCCACTTACGACAATGCACGTGGCGTCGCGATCGTTCTTATTTGAAGTTCGAGCTAAATGAGCTGGAACTGTAGCTATTTGACGTAGGTACCTAATACAGTAACTGGAGCTCAGAGCGCGCTTATGAAATACTCCACTTTGAATTAGCTCACTTTCTAAGGATGGAGGATTCATTTCTATCAAGAAACCAAACTAAAAGAAATAGTATTATGTTAGGTACCTAAAATTTAAGTACTACTTTCATGGTGAACATTTAGTTATTACTTTGACACACTCGTACGTATTCAGAAACTTGGGATAATTACGATTTTACCCATAATAGGCCATATTTTTACATGTATAGGAACATCTAGTAATTAATGTGCCTTTATGTGGGTAGGTATAAAAATATTTTGAAAATATTTTCTATATTCGGCGGTACTTACGCTGTACATACACGAAGCAAATAATATCTAAAAAAAAAGTATTAGTACCTATGAATACAATCTATAAAATCAGTTTGATATTAGCTGTAACTAAAGATATTAAATAAAAGAAACTGCTATTTTAAAATAATACGTTATTTCACGTTATGACGTATCACACTCATATGTGATCGTAAAAATATGAAGTAAAAACATACCTGAGACTTAAACGAACGGTCAAACCGTTAAATATGTCTGTAGGTTCACTTACTTCAATCACAAGTCACTTGTTTTAGATTCACTGTATATTCAAACGAACGGCAAAGCCGTTAAATAATTATTTCTGTAAATTCACTTACTTCATCCCAAGTCACTTTTTATAACTTTACTAGGTATATAACTTGTAACTAGAAAAAATAAATGCACTAGCAGGTGTTCCTGCTATAACCTTTTGGCTTTTGCTACGGGAATCAAAATGCCAATGAGAACAAAATGCAAACAAACATTTCTCATTATATAAGCTTCGAATTACGGTCAAGTACTTTTAATAGCGGCGTTTTCCCTGAAAGAAAACGCATATTAAAATACTTACCTAATTCGAAGCTTACTTTTTAAATCTGCCTGGTGAATAAAAGCCAATAAGAACAAAATGGCGCAGTTCTACCTTTATAAGTTCACAGATGGCGCTACCTGCCTGCTGAGTCGATGGAAATACGTCATCAAACATGAGTAAGATAAGCCTACGGGTAACGGATATGCCTATCTCATTATATAAGCTTCGAATTACGGTCAACTACTTTTAATCAAAACTAGAAATCTATATCTTTACTAGCTGACTAGTCTGATAAGAGAGAGGGTGTTATTATAATTTTGATATCATATTTCCCGTCATTACCTCCCGTCACTACACACTAATTTGGGTTATTGTGAGCGATCCTTTTTAATAAATTCCAATTTTTTTAGAACGTGTAAAGATGAAAATTTTGTAGTACATTATTTTTACGTAACTTTAACCATTTACTCAGAGGTGCAACGGAAGCTTATAAAAGCAATAATTTTTAATAGAAATATTTTTCTTTGCTGTTCCGCTCCTAATCTTCTTAGCATTTTGATTTGTAGCTTTTTTTTTTTTTTTGTTTAACGTGAGGGAAAATCCTCATAGGATGTTATGCCGGACTCTTACCGACTAAAAAACCTCACGCCACGCCCAACAGCCTATGGTTAAGAGCCCCGGGTAAGCCCTCAGGAAGGATGTCCCGTGACTTGATATGTACAAAAGAGCAACGTTCTTGCACTAAACTTGACACAATGTATAATAAATCAAGGAATGTTAAATCTAGCCATTTAGTTCTACAACAGCCACATCAAAATTTTATATCTGATTGCTCTCAGGCCGTTGAATCTATTAATCTTAAATATAATACTTTAAACCTGGTGCACCAAAATGTTGAAGGCCTGATTGGTGGAAAAGAATTGGAATTGGAATTGTACATGGACTTGAATGGCATTGATATTTTTTGTGTAACAGAACATTGGTTAAGGCCTTATCAAGTCATGTTCAATTTCAAAAATCACCGGGTTGCTAGCTCGTTCTGTAGAATAAAATATAAACGAGGAGGCTCTTTAATTATTATTAATAAGTCAATAAAGTGTAAAGAACGTAAAGACATAGTAGACCTCTCTGTTGAACGAGTTATTGAGATAGCCAGTATAGAGTTTGAGCGGTTCATTGTACTAAGCGTATACAGTCCCCCGGATGCTCCATATGCACAGTTCGAAGAGAAACTTGAAGAAGCATTGTTTAAATGCCAAAGTACAAAAAAAACCGTCCTATTTTGTGGGGACTTCAATGTAGACATTTTAGAAACTGCACGGGAACCTTTACAGAGAGAGAAAATGTTAAATTTGTTCAAGTCATTTGGTTTGTATAATATATTTTTGGAACCTACTCGTATAACTGCAACTAGTGCTACTTGTATTGATAATATTTTTGCTAATATAAATCCCATTAAAAAATGTATAGTGGACCCTGTAAAATCAGATCATCGTGGCCAGTCTGTTTCTTATCTGAGAAATAGTAGGGAAACTAAGAAGATTATTAGTTTTGTCCCAGTTAACACACATCGCTTGGAAACCTTTAGAAGAAACTTAGTCAAGAAAATAACAGAATTGCCTGATTACATTAGCGTAGAAGAATCCTACTCTGATTTATTTAATTTGATACATACTGTGTTTGGGAAAATCTTTACCCCGAAAACATTATCAATCGGAGGCAGTTCTGCTTTCAGTGACTGGGCTACACCCGGAATTTATAAAAGTCGCCATAAACTATATGAACTGTATTCTGAAAAATCATATAATTTCAACCCAGAGTTTCAGCAATATGTTAAGAAATACTCAAAGATATTTAAGCAAGCCTGTACCTTAGCCAAGTCTAATTTCATTAGAAATAAAATTTATGATTCTGCGAATGTAATTAAAACTACTTGGAACATTATCAATGCGGAATGTGGTAGGTGTACAACGAATGAAAGAAAGTTTCATTTAAATATAAACAATCGCCACGTATCGGGGGATTTGGAAGTGGCGACCGAGTTTGAAAAATTTTTCAGTAATGTTCCAATAGAGATAACTGACACTCTCCAGTCGTCTTCCACCTCCGCCGAGCTATTATTAGCAGAATCTGTAGCTGCCTGTGAAGGCGCGTTCGAATTCACCGTTGTCAACTGCAACGACATCATAAAAGCTTTTAGATCTATTAATGTTAAAAAAACCGCTGACCTTTGGGGGTTATCAGTAAAATCCATATCAAGTATTATAGATGTCATTGCCCCCCACTTGGCAACTGTGTTTAACGATTGCGTCTCTAGTGGTGTATTTCCTGATTTGATGAAACACAGTAAAGTTATACCACTATTCAAGGCTGGCACCGCTTCAGATCCGGGTAATTTCAGACCTATCTCGGTGTTGCCGACCTTGAGCAAGATATTTGAAAAATTGATACTAGAGCAGATGCTGATCTTTTTTAACAGTCACAAATTATTTCATGAGAAACAATTTGGCTTCACTAAAGGACGTTCTACTACAGATGCTGGTGTAGAGTTATTGAAATGTATTTATGACGCCTGGGAGGATAAACAAGATGCAATTGGTGTGTTTTGTGATCTGTCTAAGGCATTTGATTGCGTCCAACATAAAACATTAATCAGGAAATTACACCATTATGGCATAAGAAACAAGGCTCTCGACCTTCTGACTTCATATTTGAACAATAGAATTCAGCGGGTCGATGTTAATGGTGCACGCTCAGAGGGATCTGTAGTTACTATGGGCGTCCCGCAGGGTTCAATACTCGGACCATTTTTATTCCTTATATATTTTAATGACTTACCCTTTTACGTGGGGGACAACAACAGGATTGTTTTGTTTGCAGATGATACTTCTTTGATTTTCAAAGTAAAAAGACAAATAGATAACTATGACGATGTCAACAACGCAATCTTGAAAGTGGTTCATTGGTTTAACACTAACAATCTTAAACTCAATGATAATAAAACTAAATGTATTAAATTTACCTTGCCTAATGTAGCACAGTCAGAAACCAATGTTCAACTTAATGGTCGAGAGTTGGAACTTGTGGAACAAACCACATTCCTAGGGTTAACGGTTGATGCTGGTTTACAATGGGGTCCACATATTGTAAAACTAGCTAGTAGATTAAGTTCAGCAGCATTTGCTGTACAAAAAATAAGGCACTTGACTGATGTAGATACGGCTAGAATAGTTTATTTCAGTTACTTTCACAGTATAATGTCTTATGGTATTCTACTGTGGGGCAATGCTGCAGATATAAATAAAATTTTTATTTTACAAAAGCGGGCCATAAGAGCTATATATAGACTAGGTCCAAGGGTCTCTCTGCGCGAAAAATTCAAAGAGGTTAATATTCTTACTGTAGCATCACAATATATTTTTGAAAACCTTATGTATGTACAAAGAAATCTACATAGTTTCGCTAAGTTAAGTGATAGACACAATGTCAACACTAGAAATAAAAATAACCTTGCTGTTTTTCATAGCAGATTGCACAAAACCAGCAATTCTTTCATGGGTAACTGTATACGCTTTTACAACAGGCTTCCAGACGAAATTAAAAGTATGTCCCTTAATAAGTTTAAAAGATCTGTTAAAAGTAAATTGAACTGCAGGGGCTACTATACAATCAATGATTATTTGTTGGATAAGGAAGCCTGGAAATGACCTGCTCTGCTGGATTCTCAAAAAAAATGTTAAAATGCCTAGTTTTTAGATTCTTTAAAATTGTAAATAGAGCAAAAAAAGAACAACCCGCTGAGTTTCTTGCCAGTTCTTCTCAGGTGGGTCGCGTTGTGAACTGGTGGTAGAGTTTTTGTTTTGTATTCTGGACGTTTTGCAAGCGCATCTGTATAATGCCTATGTGAAATAAATATATTTTTGATTTGATTTGATTTGATTTGTAGCTTATAATAGCCATCCTTAATAAATGTACCTATTGTTAAAGAATTTTTGAAATCCGACCGTTAGTTCCTGAGATTAGTGCATAGGGCTTGCCTTGGCACTTGATCATAGTCCCATTGGCAGCCTGCGTGTGTACAATCCAGCTACACTTCCGTCGTTTGATCTGTTGATGGATAGAGTTCTCACTGCAGCGTTCCCATAGGCTTACGTTGGTAATTTTCTCGGGCCAGTATATGTATACCGAGGATCCGTCCTATATAAGACAGTTTAAGTCCCTGGGAAGGACATAGGCTACTTTTTTTAACAAATTATTAGAGTTAACGGGATATTTACCATGTACTATTGAGTATTTCCGATATTTCGGCGCTGTTGCAAGCACCATGATCACGGAGGAACTGAAGTATAGGCGGTTCAAAGCGAAAGTCTCAGCACATATATCGATCTACCCTCCTTCGCAGTCGTTTATTACGCGTTACACCACTACCACTGGTCCCACTTTCGTTTTCACTAACTCGACGTTCACGACACACAACGAGGAGGATAAGAGGCTATCGCAGTGCCTACGTACACCTCCCCTCGGGGTTTCGGGGACATGCGTTACTTCTCATGGAGTTAACGTTACACCCTGAGGGTACAGTAGTGGCTTCTTCAATCAGATCCCTAAGATCCAATATCTTAGGGATTAACGAAAAAGCCCACATTAGGAGGAAGGGCCTAACGGTACTCCGTTCGTTGAGCAGCCCGCCTGGGGCAGTACCTCCGCCCTGCAGAAGACCGCGATACTATTATAACCTGACTCCGGTCGGGTTATGTTCTCCGTCGGTTAGCAGGGATCCAGAGCTCATTGGGGTGACATTGTGCCGGTGACGGTGAGAAAAGAGGCTTATCTGTCTCCATTGGCAGATCGCGTCGCGGAATATTGGTACGGCGATCAGGGAGACCCGGTGAAACGGTTGACCGCTGACCACCCGCAGGCTGTACGGGACCCGAACCTGGTGATTACTTAATCTCCGCCCCAGGAGGCTGAACCAGCAGCCTGTGTAAAGTCCCTGGTGCTGTGGTCGTACCGGAGGAGGATACCGGAGTGGACGCGGCTACTGCATGGGGGGGGGACTGTGGGCCCTTCCGTACGCCGTGCCAATCTACCGCACTACCTCTGTCTGCCTTCGGTGAGTTCGAGCCTCGCCTAGTCTCCTGCGCCACCGGCACAAAAGCGCCCCCTTCACCTTCTTAATTCCCCATATTTTAAGAACTATGGCTCATTCAAGGAAAAAGAAAAAGGTATCCACAGCGGCATCGTCGTCCACACTTCAAGTGGACTTTTGCAACATCAGAGGTATGCGCGCGAACATCAACGTAGTCCACCACCATCTTGAAACTGCAAAGCCGACCCTTTTTTTCTTAACGGAGACGCAGATCTTACGTCCGGGAGATACATCTTGCTAAATGTACCCTGGCTACAAGCTTGAGTACCACTTTAGGCAGAAAGCCGGGGTATGTATGTACGTCCGGGATGATGTCTGCTGTCGTCGTCTTACAAGCCTCGAAGACAGGGACCTGTCTACGTTATGGGCACGCTTGGATCACGGGAGCCACACTATCGGATCTACGCGTGCGTGTATAGGTCTCACAGCGGTGGTAACACGGACACAGTTCGCCTTTTTGACCACCTGCAACAATCGACTGACAAGGTGATTGAGCAGTATCCCTCCGCGGAGATAGTGATTCTGGGGGATTTCAACGGACATCATGTTGACTGGTTGGGCTCCCGGACCACCGACTTTGCGGGGAAAGCTGCTCACGAATTTGCCCTGACCTATGGGTTCTCTCAACTGGTTAAATCCCACACAAGGATACCAGACAAGAAGAACGAGCATAGTGCATTGCTGGATCTCCTGGTGACAACGCGTCCGGACGGATACAGTGTTTCAGTGGATGCTCCGCTCGGATCGTCGGACCACTGTGTCGTTCGGGCGCATGTGCCTCTCGCAAGGCCTGAACCACCTCGGCCCAAGGAGTGGCGACATGTATGGCACTATAAGTCAGCAGACTGGGATGGACTGCGAGAGTTTTTCGCGTCGTACCCATGGAGGCGGCTTTGTTTTGCCTCAGAGGATCTGGATTCTTGCGCTGCAGCAGTCGCTGCGGGGATCTTGGAGGGCATGGAATGCTACATTCCTAACCGTTGGATCCCTGTAGGAGCAAAAAAGCGACCGTGGTTCAATCGGCTCTGCAGATAAACTTTGATGTTGAAAGAATCTGCTTACAGAGCTTGGACCACGGCTCGTGCAAATTCAGATCCAAACATCTCTGAGGTGAAACGCAAATTAAATGCCGCCTCGAGGGCCAGCAAAAGAGCAATTGTCAGGGCTAAGTTCGATTTCATCGGCAGAATTGGTGAACGGCTAGCAGGCTACCCTTCAGGGAGTCGCGAAATCTGGTCGCTTGCCAAAGCTGCCGAGGGAAATTTCTGTCGGTCAGGTTTACCACCTTTACTTAAACCCGACGGTAATTTGGCCCAGAGCGCTAAGCAGAAAGTCGACCTTTTGGGTTTTCTATTTGCCTCTAACTCGACCATGAGCGACGGGGGTGCTTTGCCGCCGGATATTCCGTGGTATGGAACTTCCATGCCGGAAGTAAAATTTACACAGCGGAATGTCCGACGTGAGCTTCGATCCCTGGACGTTCATAAGTCGAGTGGGCTGGATGGTATACCCGCGGTGGTACTGAAGCGGTGTGGTCCAAAGTTGTGTCCGGTACTTACACGTCTTTTCACGCTTTCATATTCCAAGCAGCAACAAGTCCCGGCGTCGTGGAAGATCGCGTATGTGCATCCTGTGCCCAAAAAGGGTGACAGGACCGACCCGGCCAACTACAGACCTATAGCCGTCACCTCCCTTTTATCTAAGGTGATGGAGCGTGTAATTAATACACAGCTCCTGAGGTACCTGGAGGAACACGACCTGCTCAGTGACCGGCAGTATGGTTTCCGTCACGGTCGCTCGACGGGCGATCTTCTGGTGTGCCTCACACACCGATGGGCGACGGCTATCGAGAGTAAGGGCGAGGCTCTAGCAGTGAGCCTCGACATCTCTAAGGCCTTTGACCGGGTCTGGCACCGTGGTCTTCTTACGAAATTGCCCTCATATGGACTGCCCGACAGATTATGCGGATGGGTGTCCAGCTTCCTGGCCGGTAGAAGCATCAGGGCCGTCGTTGACGGCAGCTGTTCAGACTGCATGGCCATAAACGCTGGAGTACCGCAAGGCTCAGTGTCGTCCCCTACTCTGTTTCTGCTGCATATCAATGACATGTTGTCTATTGACGGCATTCATTGTTATGCGGACGACAGTACGGGGGACACTTGTTACACGGGCCACCCCGGTATCTCTCGGGACACAGTGAAGGAAAATCGTGAAAAGCTTGTGTCTGAAATCGAGGCTACTCTTACGAGAGTGTCCGATTGGGGTAGACAAAATCTTGTCCAGTTCCACCCTTCCAAGACACAAGCGTGTTTTTTCACCGCTAAGTAAACCCCAATTACTGTAGCGCCGCAATTTCAGGGCACATCTCTTTCCATCTCCAAAAGTATAGGGATCCTTCGCGTTGACATCTCCAGTGACGTTCAGTTCCGTAGTCATTTGGAGGACAAAGGCTAAGCTGGCGTCCAAGAAGCTAGGTGTGCTCAACAGGGCGCGGCGGTACTTCACTGCTGCGCAAACACTGCTTCTGTATAAGTCGCAAGTGCGGCCGCACATGGAGTACTGCTGTCACCTTTGGGCGGGGGCACCTGAATATCAGCTTCGTCCATTTGACTCGGTGCAAAGTCGTGCTGTAAGAGTTGTCAACGATCCTATACTTACAAGTGGTGTGGAACCTCTTCGCGACAGGAGAGACTTTGCCTCCTTATGCGTGTTCTACCGACTGTACAATGGTGTGTGCTCTGAGGAATTGTTTGATATGATGCCCACGGCTACGTTCTATCACCGCACCGCTCGCCACAGACAGGGAGTTCATCCTCACACTCTGCGTCCGGAGCGTTCCAGCGCGGTTAGATCCGATAGGGGTTTTCTTCCGCGCACGCTTAGGTTGTGGAATGATCTCCCTGCCTCGGTTTTCCCAAACGCCTACAGTATGGGGTTCTTCAAAAGGGGTCTTAGAAGGTTTTTACAGGGTCGGCAGCGCGAGTGTGGCGCCTCTGGTGTTGCAAACGTTCATAGGCTGCGGTGACCACCGGTCCTTCTGGTGGGCCGTATGCTTGTCTGCCACCTTAGTGGTATAAAAAAAAAAAAGTTTTTTTTTCTTATTAACCACTCCCTAAAGCCTAAAGTAAGCCTAAGTCCTAAAGCTTTACTGGAGCTTTCTACAGTTAGTAACTCTATATTATATAGTTACTAACTGTAGAAAGCTTCAGTTTCCAGCTCCAGCTCCCACAGTTCACAAGAAAACTGATATATCAGTATTCTTGTGAACTGTGGGAGTGGTTAATAAGAAAAAAAAACTTTAAAAATATTGGATGGATATTCAAAATTCCATAACTTATGAAAGTTACATTATCAGCGATTAACATGCTGTAGGGACCTACAGTATGATATTTTATGATTGTTTATTCCACATTATGAAAGCACTTTTGCACAGATTAATAAATAGTTACTACGTAAGATATAAAATGTTTTGCTTTTTGTCAGATCTTAGTACAAAGAAATGTTCACTATGGTGTTACCGAACACACTTTGTACTACCGCGATATTGAATACATGTAATTCCTAAGCATGTGAATCAATGTGACAAACAGTGATTCTAGAATACAGTGATTAATTAACATCTCAGTGAGTCCTGTCTGAGGGTTCCGTAGCTAAATGACAAAAACGGAACCGTTATAGATTCGTCATATCTGTCTGTCTGTCCGTCCGTGTGTCACAGCCACTTTTCTCTGAAACTATTAAGCCTATGCTGTTGAAACTTGGTAAGTAAATGTATTCTATTTGACTGTCTCTGTGGCGCAGTCGGTAGTGATACCGCCTGCGGCGCTGGAGGTCGTGGGTTCGATTCCCACCGGAGACAAATACTTGTGTGACCCATAAATGTTTGTCTCAAGAGTCTGGGTGTTTCTATGTATAATATGTATGTATTTAAAAAGTATATAAGTATTAATATCCGTAGTCTGATACCCATAACACAAGCAGGTTATTCCTAGCTTACTTTGGGATCAGATAGCGTTGTGTGAAATGTCTGTGAATATTTATTTATTTATTTTATTTATTCTGTGGACCGCATAAGTTTGGGGGTATGGGGACCCCCAAACTTATGCGATCCACAGAATCAAACTCAGAACTGAAACTCAATTTTTTTTTTCATCAAACCCATACGTGGGGTACCTATATAGAGATAGGTCTTCAAAAATTTGCGCAAGAGACACTTCCAAAGTGGAAAAATGTGTCCACCCCCCCCCCGCTCTAAATTCTAAACTAAGAGAATGATAAATCAAAAAAAAGTATATAATATACATTTCCATAAAATCTACCAACGAAAATTGGTTTGAACGATATCGAGTGGGTAGATTTTTTTAATACGTATAAGCCGCAATTTTCGCCGAGAAAAATCACTGCGAACGTGTTAAAACATCAACGATAGTTACAACGAACTACAAGAACTCTTATATTATGTTACTTGCTGCTACGGAACACTTCATGGGCGTGTTCAGCTCGCACATGGATACTATGCCGGACTCCTACGGACTAAAACCAAACGATGCCCTACAACTGTCTACGGCCGGGAGTCCCGGGTAAGCCCTCGGTCTCAGTGAGTCATTTTGTTTGGTGATCTCTCTCACGCATATTGGTTGTACGCATATTGGTTGTATACTGCTAGGTAACAACTCCTGTCCTGGGGTATCCTTCCGAGGGCTTATCCGGGGCTTCCAACCGTAGGCTGTTAGGCAGGATACGTGAGGTTTTTTAGTCGGTAGAAATCCGGCATAGCTACCATGAGGATTATCCCTCACGTAAAAAAGTAAGAACTCCTAAAATGCTATAATTCCCCCGTATTCCCACGGGAATAGGAAATAAGTACATGTCTGAAACCGCGTGACGTCATCTAGTATCTAATAAGTATACAAAAAAAGATGGCTTCCATGTTCCATTCCACGAGACCATTGCCTCCATAGTTTATATCATTTTGCGTTTAATTTACTTCAGCGTAAACACGCCATGTTTTGCGAGCGTTCTGGTGTGATAGTTGTGCGTCAATCAACACACTACTTCCCTGAAAACACCACATTGGCCTGTAATGTATGAGCGCTGCTTCGGAGCAATTATCGTACACGTGGCTTAAACATTTGGCTAGATATAGCGGTCAGGGAAGTATTTAGGATAGAGAAATAGGCGTGGAGTATCAGATCTCGGGTGTTCTCACCATGGTCTCCAGCGTGAGAATGTCCACGCCCTACTCTTGGCGCTGCAGTGTCCAATCTGAGCACTCCACCAGTATGTGTTATACCGTATCCTCGCTGCAGTCATCGCATCGAGAAAATGGGTAAATATGTTGGTACTTACTATAGTTCGTTGCGTACAACCTCACATAAAAGGGCGATGTGTCAAAGCGAGAGATTCACTAGATTCACCCCTTCGAACCGGCCACACATTCGACGAGGAGCAAAGGAAGTGGCTGCGTAACAGTAGGCGCACACTGAGTGACTGCGACTTGTCACCCAGAGTGCACCTGCATTGGGCGACTCGTCGCCGCGACTGTTGCTGGCGTCGACGACATGTCACGGCGACAGACGTCTCTTACAAAAAGCTGTTGCACGGCGACTGTCGCCGCGACACAAAATGAAAATCAAAAAAATCAAAATCTAAAATCATTTATTTACTTAGGCATATACAAATGCACTTGTAAACGTCACTTATATAAACCAAAAAGTTACCACCAGTTCACAACGCGACCCACCTGAGAAGAACTGGCAATAAACTCAGCGGGTTATTCTTTTAACTACTCTATTTACAACTTTATTAATGAATCTAAAAACTATGCATTTTAACAGTTTTTTGAGAACTCCCCTAACTTGTCACTGAATCGCAGCGCTATGTCGCACAGTGTGCGGACTGAGCTTAGAACAAAATGTATTTAATTTGGCGCCCCCATCTTGTCGCCGCGACATGTCGCCCAGCACAGAAATCAGAAAAAAGGAGAAATGGCATGCGCGCGTATCGGTGTCCGTCCAATCTGACAAAATGATCAGGTTTGTCGTGAGCGGCGTATCAGAGTGATCAGTGTTGAGTTGACTGCGACAGTGAAATAGTTCAAAATGCCGCCTTGTTCCGTCACTGTATGCAAAAACCGAAGTAACATAAAAAACTTTACTACCCATGGCATCACTTACCATATGTAAATACAAGTAATTCATTGTATTTATTATTAAATTCAATTAAAAACAACAGCCGACACATATTTATTACTGCTTACTGTGATATAGCAGTATTACCGCAGTAGACGTAGACTCTTATTGTGTTCAAATACATGTCGTGCTGAGTAGTACTAACTAAGTTCGATACCACATCCCACGACGCAATGGATAGAACGCGGGTTACGCGGGAAAGAATCGTACTCGATTCGTGAGTCGATTAATACGCTCGCTGCTTGGAGAAGCGAGTTAGGGATGTACCGGCATGTGGTCATTCAGATCAATTGTCGGGAAGTTATCGATAACATTTTCCTAGGAATATTTTATTTTATAGATGTGAGTGAATGTTAAATATTTTTAAAACATATTTCAATTATATTACAGTGTACAAAAAATGTAAACCAGAACAATTCAGTAAGTTTATTTGAAATAAAGTGAAGGTTAGTGAGTTACCTACATAGTGTGTTAAGTGCTTTACTGTGCTTGTGTTACCTTTTAATAAATATCCCTGAAAGGAATCCCATTCTAATGGCTTGATGGGTATTACTTATATTTTTTTGCACGCTTACACTGCACATGCACATGCAATGCACATTTATGTATGGCATGAATTCAATATTGGTTTTAAAGCTTTCTATGGGATTATTTTGGAAATTTCTTTTTAATTAAAATAAGGGAAGGCGTTTACAACAAATTATCATCCAAATATGTATATATTTAAAAAAAAATCTAGACCCAATAAAGCGACAATGAAATTAACTATTAACTGGTTTTTGTTACTTTTCTTGTTGCAAATCACCCTCTTTTATGCAAGATCAAAGTAATATGTAACCAATTAAGATTTGCTATTAAAAATTTACTATTCTTGGGTTTTCACAGCCTTCGCATGTGAGGTTTAAAAGTAACATTGCAATTAGATGCTTTTATCAAAAATGTGCCTTGCGTTGTCTTTACAGATTTCCAAAAGATCCAACTTTTAAAAAGAAATGGATCGATGCTTCAGGCCAGATAATTGGTTCCCCACAAAAAAATAGTACCATATGCTCAGTTCATTTTGAACCTGAAATGTTTCAGCCTCTAAAAATAAAGCGGAGTTTTGTTTTGTCATGTCGCCGTTTCTAAGTAGAAATGAGATTTCACCAGCAAATCTCGGCCTACAAGGGGTAGGCCGAAAAATGGTATTATAGGGTTGATAACTACATTTTTTTTTAAATCATCAAGTTTGTGTGTTTTAAAATGGTAATATGCGTACACTTAAGTACACATGATTGAAATTCAGAGTATAGTTAATAATCCTAATTCAAAATTTTAAGGGACTTAGATTATAAGAAACTATTACATACATACATACATACATATGGCCACGCCTTTATCCCCGAAGGGGTAGGCAGAGGCATATTATATGCCCACATTTCACGTTTGTATAATTTGTCCCACGTAATAGGTAGTTAGCCGTATTGCCGTGTTTAAATAGACAGGCGCAGGTTGTGACTGCCTGCTGTTGAAATAAAACCTTCAACTTAGCTTAACGACTGCCATTTTACTGGCAACCGGGACCAACGGCTTAACGTGCCTTCCGAAGCACGGTAACGCTCAAATAAATGTCACAAAGTGATCACATGGATGGTCACCCATCCATGAACCGGCCGTAGTGAAAGTTGCTTACTGCAGTGATCGTTCACAGAACACTCAGTCCGCGGGGCCACGAGCGCTTCTTTATTACTATTATTCAAAATAAAAGGTCCTATGCGTTGCTATAGTTATGTAGCGGATCATAAAAATGTGACATTATTTATTTCATTTACTTAGTACTAAGATTGTGATTGACTTCATGTTAATTAAATGAGTAAACAGTGTATTATTTGTTTTAATCTAACCACGCATAGATACAATACATAATACAGGTCACTATTATAGTTATAAAACATTTAGGTACTTCCCAATAAGTATATCACAAATGTTTTTTCACATACATTATTCTCTAAAACTGTATACAACTATCGATACTGTACCATTTCTTAAAATATTGCCCCATCACTAGAGCTATTTCATTGGCAGAGAAACCGAATTTTTTGGCCAATGATTTTGTTTGCAGCAGCGGAGCTGAGGTGTGATTGGTTTTTACTATTCCGATGATTGGTCGGGTTGATTGCGTTGAGCACGGAGTGGGGCTCAGCTAGAGACACCCGGTTTCTATACATTTCCTTACTCTACAGCACATCTCCTTTTTTCTGATATCTGTGTCGCCCAGTGTGCGCCTACTGTTACTCGTCATCGTCATGCCGCGAGTACTGCTCGGCGATCCAATTTTTGTCGGTCTTTTAGCGCGAGTCGGTGGAGCGGCAATACGAGCGAGGAAACATCGCAATGAACATCCACCGGCCTATCCTGCGACCCGGTTAAGGCGAGGCGGAACACCGCGGGGTTTAGTGGGTAGGACGGTCCCATGTTGACCGTGAGTCCCACACAAAGCCGCCTTGCTCCCCCGAAACAAGGCGGCGAAGTGCCTAACCTGCAGTCCCCGCGTTAAAAAAAAAAACATCGCAATGAACATCGCGATTAGGGGAGTGTGTGGCTTGTAGGGTAACGCGAGGAGCAGTGCTAGTGACATAGTGTAGCAGTCTAGTCTGTCAGGCACTCTGAAATAAGGCATAGTAGGAGAGCTGTGTAATATTTCGATATGCCCACGTCCATGAGAATTTCTACATGGTTATAAAAAAACGCCCCATCATGTCCCACACACATGTACAACACACAATAGATTGTTATAAAATGTTATATAAGGTATTGCTGGTCTGTCGTTATGCTTCGAATCCGAGTGGATATTAATAAAACGTTCCATAACTATTATAACTGTTCATAGAAAGACAATGCTAAGACCACACATGTGGTGGCAATAAAATTGCAAGTGCAAATCATGAGCATCGGTATCTTTTAATACAGGTGAGAGAAAATTACACAGACCACCTGATCAAAAGCATAGAATATGTCTATGACCAAAAGTTGTTACCATAGTAGTCTATACCAGTGATGTTGCGGATATTCGCATCCGCATCAATTTGGACATCCGCATCCGCTTCCGCATCCGCAAGAATCAATGCGAAGTTTCATGCGGATGCGGATGTCTCCGAAGTTACTTGAAAGAAACAAATTAACTGCGATAGGATAGACAGTTTTCGTTCGGTAACATGTTCCGACTTATTAGATATCATCGTGTATCATAAATCGATCACTGCATTTTCAAAATTTCGACTATTTACTGTTATAGCGTTTTAAAGAAAGATTTGCGACATACCGCCCTCTTCTTTCCAATCCCGAACAACAGTGGTCAGAGATGCCACTCTCACACAGTGGAGAGAATCTTCGCTAGAACTAAACGATTCAAAAGATCGTTTCTCTGTCGAACCGTAAAAACCTAGAACGACCTGCCAGCGCATGTGTTTCCCTCCTCTTACAATCCTGGGTTCTTCAAGAGGAGCGTGAAGAGGCACATCACAGGGCCGCCAACTTGAGGACCGCTGTCAGAGGTGGCCCCCAATCGCTAGATGCGCCACGGCTTTCCATCAGGCTCTCATGGTAATTACCTACTGGCAGTTAATAAAAGAGTAGCAGGGTATTTTCGTGTCAGGTTCTTTTCTCTCCTAAATTGATTCAGTAGTTCCGACGTTAAGGTTATTTGGTATACAGACAGAGAGACAAAGAAAATCAGGCTTCAGTATCGATTAGCGTTACAAATTCTTTTTCAAAATATCTTCGATGTACAGATTTTCGATCCTTTATGGTTTTGTCATAAGTATAGATTAAATAGGTATCTATAGTTCAACTTTAAACCAAACAGGTAAGTATATTTATATAATCAGGACCAACATCCGCATCCGAATCGCGATCCGCGGATGTGAGCGCCCAAAAGACCGCATCCGCGGATGTAAGCGCCCAAAAATCCGCATCCGCATCCGCGAATGTGGAAAAATGTACATCCGTAACATCCCTGGTCTAGACATAGAAGATTGCAACATTCGCGCTGCAACCTTTTTTTTAATAATAAAGAACACCGACGCCTTTGTATGGGGCTTTGGCCTGGATGCGGACGTTTTTTACGGGAATATATATACTGCTATTGGTTAGCTGAAACAATGTTTCTACATTGTACATGATAAGGTTTGCTGAGTATTCAGACATTTTAAAAAATAATTAAAAATATAACATGAAAATTACATATTTAATTCACAATTTTAATTCAACAGCCGTCATTAACATCCTTACTAATATTATAAATGCGAAAGTAACTCTGTCTGTCTGTCTGTCTGTCTGTTTGTTACGCTTTCACGCCTAAACGGCTGGAGCGATTGGTACGGGGCTCCCAACCGTAGGCTGTTAGGTAGGATAAGTGTGGTTTTTAGTCAGTAGGAGTCATAGTACATTCATGTGGGATTTTCCTCACGTTAAAAAAAATCCATCAAGCGCATAGCTCCCCGGGTAAGTTGGAAGATGTCCTAAATTTGTCCCCACATTTTGGTTACGACTTATCCTAGAGGCTCGATAGAATACAGTTCAAACTTTGCTTATAACATAATTTCCACGCGAACGAAGTCGCGGGTAACAGCTAGTAACAAAATAAATCAAAACACAAACCTTAAAATTGACAAGACAAGGCTGTGATTGCCGGTGAAAAATTGTTTTCTTTCTACTCAACACTTGTTCTCTCAACCGGAATTAACAGGATTACACTCGATAAATAAACCCCTATCGTAACATAAATACCATTTTCTCCAACTCATTACGTTGGGAATAATAAGGGGAAAAGACGCGCTGGAGGAAGAGAAGTCATGGTTACAGAACATCCGAGAGTGGCCAAATATTGCCCGCGTTGAGGACTATTTCGCTTGGCGCCAAATAAGGGAAAGTTGGCTAAGCTGACGGCCGACCTCCAATGATGGAAAGGCACCAAATGGTGATGATGATTCATAAGATAGGAAAAGAAGAAGCAAGCAGGGATACAAAAGCACTTCTTCAATTTCCAAAGTAATATTTTAAGGAAAGTCGAAAAATAATGAAGTTGAAAAGATTAAATCCTATCAAGCCGCAAGCCGCTAAATACGTGGACACAATTGAGTGCCGTTTATTGATCATAATAGTTCAACAGCACTATTAAAGAGTAAATGAAACCAAATCACTTGTTACCAGGTTACGATTTGCACCTAAACAACAATAAAAACCTTTAAATGCTTTTTTTTCTCTTGTGAAGTCCATACGAATGTAAAGCCATGTTAAGAGGAGACAACCTGTGAGGTTATGACCTATAGGTAAGTATATAATAATATCCTTTATGACATAACCTCCTTTATTTTTCAAAAACCGGCTAGATCCGTTCAAAAATAACGCGACAGCAATCTTTGCCCCTTTTCTCCCCCATTTCCCCCCTATCAAAAAAGCTCTGGATAAAGGTTATATTTTAAATCAAGTTCACTAAACAGTTAAATCAAAAAATACGTGTGCCAAATTTGGTGATAATCGGTGAAGAAATGCTTCCTCTAGACCGGAACTGACATTCATACAGACAGACAGACTTAGACAATCGCCGTGTCCTCGACTAGAGAGTTCGAGAGTAACCCTCCTTATGAGGCGCGAGACGTGCATGAAACTTTGACGTCAAGGCCTGAACTAACATCCTGGGACCTTTGTCATGAAGGACTGTTTTTTTAAACCACTAAGGTGGCAGCCTATGGACGTTTTTAACACCAGAGGCGCTACATTCGCGATGTAAAAGGTTTTCTACATGGAGTTCTATTGTAGCATTACACTGTGGAAATATCGACTTCAGTTGGCACGTATGGCATAACCAATCATTAGTACACCGAACATGTGAGAGCAATTAACATTGATATTCAACTAGGAATGAAAGTAGGTCGATTGTATTAGCATCCTACTTGAAAAAAAAATGTAACGTTCGGAAAGTGAAATCTTTTGGTGTTAATAAAACCTTCAGTCCTCAAAATTTACGGAGGGAGGTTCTTTTTATTCGTGAGTTTTGAGAGTGGCCCCCCAATCGCTAGATATCGCAATGACTTTCCATTAAGTGGGTTGCATTATTGCGTGCCAACTAAATATGAAAAATAAACCTCAGGCTTTGAAAATATTTTAGGACACTAACATATAAATCTTCCCTAAATTCTTAATCTGTTGCTGTTCATTCACTGTCTTTTCTGATGGGAGAGACTGTGAATCATATCCACTTTACTTAAACGAATTATAATTCATGATCTTAAAGACACAGTCCTGAAACAATATATTGTATCCTCATGTTCAAATATACCCTCCTATGCGCATGAATTTTTCATTAATTTGAAAAAGCGCCTGGTAGAGTCGACTGGTGACCCAAGGGCTGGCAGTTTTCTTGCTCAGCAAATAGCTCAGCAATTGCTATTCAAAGGGAGAATGCTGGTAGCCTTTGGGGCACAACGCCACGGGGGCCTTACTTAGGTATAGTTTAGACTTTTGATAGTAATAATGTAAATCTATATATATAAAAATCAATTCCACTTTTCGTTGTAATTTTATAACTCAAGAACGGGCTCACCTATCCAATCAAATGTTTAGGCTTTGTTCGGACTATTTAGTAGATGGTTTATGAGAAGTTTGCACAAAATTGGTCGAGCGGTACTTCATCTATCACATTTTTTGTAAGAAATAAATTCAAACGAAGTTGCGCGGGTCAGCTAGTATAAGTATAAATACGTGTAATAATTATGTTTGACTGTAATTTTTAACAATAAAATGTACTTTTCTAAAACTCTCGTCAGTGAACTGACGTTGAAATAAAGTATAAATGAATGAACCTATCACAAAACATTAAATCCGTTTACATCAAGAAACAAAACCATTATTTGTATCATGAATATAATTATTAAACATCAAAGAACAATCGAAACAAAAGTAAATTCATTAACCTGTGGTTCCGTACGCTCTTTGATGTATAGTGCTGCTATTAATCTTAGTAAACTACCATTGATCGAGAGTCTGGGCTATAAATACGACACTCGTTCAAAATGGCTCCCTATCGATTCTAAATTGAGAGGGTCAGTGGTTATGACACGGTGAGATCAATGAGATTAGATTTGTGATATGCCAGATATGTCTGTTTCAAGTTTGATGAGTTATCGCGATGATGTTTCTATATCTAGGCTAAATTAGCTTAGGACTGAAGGCGATAACGAGCTAGCTGTCTTTCTAGTGAAACACCTTCGGGCAAGGGGGAATTAACCCTCTAAAAATGTTGTCGTATTCGATTAGTACACCTTTGTTCCTCTCTCTGGTTATAGACAGCAATGAAAACACGCTCTTTTAAATGCAAATTTGGAGCAAATAATGTAGGTGAGAAAGAGTAACAGACATCAACACATCCATACTCACAAACTTTCGCATTTATAGTATTAGTAGGATAACATGAAGCTTAAAATATAAGAGGCAATACGAGAGGCGACGAAGAGCAGGAGAGAACTCTAATAAAAAGGGCAACGCAAACTAGTCTTCGCCCAAAAAGCGAAGAATTCATTGACAATATAGGTTCCCTTAGCATAATATAATAATACAGTGTCAAAACTCTTTGTGATTTTAGACTATTCGAATCCGAATAACCCTCTTACAATAATATATGAATCAAACCACGTAACGAAGCTGATTGCTCTGATTGGGATTTCCACTCATAAGATAAACTGTATAGTCTATTTTTAACCGACTTCAAAAAAAGGAGGAGGTTCTCAATTCGTCTGTATGTATTTTTTTGTACACCACTAAGCCGATAAGCTAATCAAAAGTGTTACTATTGTTGTGTTGAATGAAACGAACAGAAATGAAAATGCGTTCATGCATTCGTTAAATTTCCGATGATTATTCATCAATGAACATATTCATACGAAAATTGATTATCATGATATATAAAAAAACGCTATTACAAGTCCTGGAGTCTGTGTGTTAAAATACATCATAGGCATTTTGAATCACGTTTTCGAATTCGACTGACATTCAGATGACTGTAATATTATTTTGTTTTCTAAAGAAAATCGTTATAGAAATTTAAAAAATACCTTTTCAGTATTATCGGTCAGGTATGCGTCCACCCTAGACCTTGGCTATACATACCTCTAAATAATTATTCTATGTATAACTCGACGGCTTCTACAGAGGTAATGTAAATCATAAATTACTTATCAAGAATACCGTCTATGGAATGCTTGATGGAATAGTGAGTGTTATTGAAGGGCTCTATTGAGTAACTGATCGTAGTTCGTTTTATTGCGGCGAAAAATACGATGACTGCATGGTATTGAAAGAGTGTGAAGGGCATTAATATGTATCAATGTCAAGATACTGCATATTTCTCGTATTTAGCTCATGCAGCGCTCGTGGCCCCGCTGACTCAGTGCTCTGTAAACGATCACTGTAGTAAGCAACTTTCACTATGACAATGTCCTTGGATGGGTGACCAGTCATGTGACATTTATTTGAATCTTTCCGTGCTTCGGAAGGCACGTTAAGCCGTTGGTCCCGGTTGCCAGTAGGCATAATGGCAGTCGTTAAGCCAAGTTGAAGGCCTTTTTAGGCGGCTTGACAAATTTCAACAATAGGCAATTTCAAAATCACAACCTGCGCCTGTCCATCTCAACATGGCAATATGGGTCACCACCTATTACGTGGAACAAATTCTAATAAGCAAGGTGAAATTTGGGCATATAATATGCTTCTGCCTACCCCTTCGGGGATAAAGGTGTGAACCATATGTAGGTATATTTAGCTCATCAAAATGATGCCGCCCGCCTGGTGGAAACCCGACATGAAACTATTAGAGGCCACTCTCACAGTATAGAAGCTTATTGACAGTGTTCCTCAAGTTGGTGGCCCTATGAGGTCCCTGTTTACGCTTCGCTTGAAGAACCTAGGGTTGTACGAGGAGGGAAACAAGTGCGCTGTAAGGGTTGGTTCAAGTTTTGTGATTTAATAGAGAAACTATATTTTGAATTGCATAGAGTGTAACGTGCGTGTTTTGGCTTGCGCCTGTCGACATTCACGGTGAGCACGTTAACGCCGATTTGTATAGCATCGAGACAAGTTCCCGCGTTTACAGCGAGGTGGCGGTGTTTCGATTCCATACAAATCGGCGTGAATGTCGACCGTTAATGTCGATGGCGCACGCCAAAACACGCACTTGCCACTCAGTTCACGTCTAGTAACATACGACCTATCTGCTCGAAAGTGCTGATGAAAAAACTCCTCTAATAAGGTTTAAAACCCTATATTTTCTCATGAGTGCCTTGCCAGATTCATACTGGGTAAAGCACACAGTGGCCTGCAATCTGCTCACTATCGAGAGACCCGGGTAAGCCCTCGAAAAAATATCCCCAGGGCGATACAGCCAGAACTTGGCTTATCGACTAATATTCCAACCGCTTAACGTGCCTTTCAAAGCACGTATACGTTCCTGCAAACGGTCATAATATTCTTCAAGCCATTTATAAAACACAGACTCCCTCTGTACTACTAAGACGGCAGTATAACTATTTATCCAGACTCATATTAAACTCCGTGTACAATCGTAATGAGTTTACGATAGAATTTACGATTATTCTCCACGTGACTAAGCCGAAAGCTGTGATGGATAGAATTAAAAGTTTAGTACGGTTGGTATCTCTTTGAAGTATGTACTAGGATGTATGTTAAACTAAAAGTATGTATTGTCTTACTAGAATTTTTTAAAGGTATTTGAAACTCCTAGTTTAAAGATACAATGCATTCGATAAAATTAAAACTTGTAAAAGAAAACATTAAAATTGGGAATTTCGGGAAATCTTTTGTAGGGCTGCAGAGTGGGCTGTTTACTCCACTATTCTAGCTTAATGGAAATAAAGCTCCTATTTTAGATAAACTTGTAGCAAATAGAGCTAATTACTCGTCTACTTGCTGCTGACCGTAGGCACCGTGTAATGTTGAGAGTGGTAAGCAACCAGCATAGCATCCATGAGAATTACCACACGTAAAAAAAAGAGTTGTATTCAACTAAGGATTTGAAGAATCATAATTACTTATATTAAACTAGCGGACGTCACGCAGTTTCACCCGCGTAGGTCTCCCGTTCCCGTGGGAATATGGGAATAAAATATAGCCTTTGTTCAGTGGGAAGAGTGTGACTTCCCAACAGTGAAACAATTTTTGAAATCGGTCTAGTAGTTTCGGAACCTATTCGATGCAAACAAACAATCAAATCTTTCCTCTTTATAATATTAGTATAGATCACCGAAGTAAATAACCCTTTTAGTTTGGAGTCGGGTAAAAGTAAGAAATTTTGTACGCTATAATGTCGGTCTGTCTGTGAATACTATAGCTCATTAAAGAGTGAATGGATTTCAATCTACACAAAGGTTTTATACAGGTCAATGTTAGACATGGTATATCAAAACCTTTTGTTTTAAAATGACTAAGCCTTTTCTGTTTGGGCAAAAATTAAAGTCTGCATTAGGTTATTTATGAAATAAACTTAATTACCTATTCAGTATACAAAAAACCCGACTGCCAAGTAAATATACAACTTAAAAGCAAAAACAAGCTCTACATTTCTTTTGTGATTTTCTTTACCTACTTACTGTTTTACTTTGTCGGCAATATTTGCAGGCGGGAAGAAGCTATGTCAAGCGAGTGGTGGTTTACAAAATAGGTACATGTTCCCATAGCTTGTTCCCGCCTGCAAATGTTGCCGACAAAGTAAAACAGTAAGTAGCTGAAGAAAATCACAAAATAAATGTAGAGCTTGTTTTTTGCTTTTAAGTTGTATGTTTACTTGGCAGTCGGGTTTTTTGTATTCTAAATAGGTAATTAAGTTTATTTAAAACTTTTTAGTTATGTTAGTAGTGGAGTTATTAATTTTCGTGTAGTGAAGGGACATCACCAAAATTCAACCTTAATTATTACATTTTTAGTCATATTTCTGGTGCTACTCAACAGATTGCAATCAAACTAATGTTAGAATTTAAGTCCTGACCAAGGCCTTATAAACACAACACAAACGCATCGAAATCGGTTCAGTAGTTTTGCGTTCATCGCAGTTAAAGAATTATAACGCCTAAAGTCCGCCATTTTGATTTTCCATGAATTTTATTATACCTGGTGTCACGCACACAATCACGACGAATCAAATGACACCTTGTATTTAAAAATCCATCAAGCCGTTCAGACTGTAGATCGTCCAAGAAAAATTATCAAACTTTACATTTTAGCGCCAAAAGTCTGCCATTTTCATTTTTCCTAAATTTTAATATACCTGGTGTCATTCACACAATCACGACGAATCAAATGACACCTTGTATTTAAAAATCCGTCAAGCCGTTGAGTCTGTAGAGAGTGCATACATTACCTCGAAAAACATCACCCTCCTGTCTTCGGCAGTTCGGGTAAAAACAATTACTTGCGAAGTAATTTTCATAATATATTGTAAGCAATCTCCCGAAAGACATCTTAAATAGGTCGGTTCGAGTACGGGGTGAACAAACCGTGCACATGTGGGCTTCAAAAAGTTATTATAAGTCAACCACTTGTTGGAAATGTTTACAGTTACATATTTAGCTTGTTGACGAACATACTCTTCAGCTTCATCATCCTCCTCATCCTGGCGTAATACCCGGATATATACCCTAAATTTGAACCCTCACATCGAAAAATTGAATAAAAATATAAAATGTTGTGATTGATATTATTTTCCTCTGTAGTAACTAGCTTTGTGCGCACCTCATTAAAAACAGAGACAGACACACACGCTTCATAATTTAGCATTAGCCCCTATCGGATCTAACCGTGCTCGAACGCTCCGGACGCAAAGTGCGAGGATGATCTCCCTGTCTGTGGTGAGCGGTGCGGTGATAGAACGTAGCCGTGGGCATCATATCAAACAATTCTTCAGAGCACAAACCAATGTACAGGAGGCAAAGTCTCTCCTGTCGCCAAGAGGTTCCACACTACCTGCAGGTACAGAATCGTTGTCAACTCTCATTCATCAGGAAATTCTCAATGATGCTATTATGAACTCCTACCAGCTGAAACCACAATGTGCCCTACAACTGCCTATAGCCAGGAGTCCCGGCTGCGCCCCATGATAACCGGGCTCCCATCACACCCCTTATTAGAAGAGATAGGTGTATTTATGTTTGTAAATATCGCGTTCGCAATGGATGTCGCAACTTCATGTCAAGGCAACGCGTTTAAAAATAACTAGAGAATATAATAACGTGTCGTAAAGTTTCATACTTCGTGCTATAACAATAATATTAAAGATGGTATGGTATGGAAGGGGCTTTTTTTTAACGTGAGGGAAAATCCTGCATGGATGCTATGCCGGACTCCTACCGACTAAAAATTCTCACATATCCTGCCTAACTGCCTACAGATACCCCAGGACTCCCAGCAGACCTACGGCTACCACTGCGGCCTCATTTAGCGGGGGGAAGGGTGCTATCCCTCGTCTTCGGGGGACTTTCGGGTCCTATCCCGCTTCTTACGGGGGGCGTGCCTGAATCCGTAACGTCACGCTGAAGTCTAGGGCCTGCTTTATGGAAGGGGCTGTTTAATAATTGCTACCAGCCCTTCTTACTTCTAGTGATGATCCTTATATCTCGAAAACACGTGCAGCTGGTAGCAGTGGTATTACAAGCCAGCTTTGGAATACTTCGGTGGCACTTGTTCATTTTCAAACACTTAATAAAATGGCATTTTGTAGAACATTGTCTTAAAACGAGTTTTAAGAGTTCTGCAGTTCGCAAGAAGTCCTTATGTTAGTTTCAAAATATTCATCTATCCCCCCCCCCCCCTCCCCCAAAGAGAAAGAACACCCGGAAGACCCCCCAAAGACGCAGGATAGCACCCAAAACCCCCTAGGTGAGCACTGTCTGGCGTCGCAGAGGTTAAGGGGCGTCGTATAAAAATTACCGAGTCCCAAGGGCTTCGCAGAACAAATAAGTTTGGGACGCCCTGAGTCTAGCCTTTATTCCCGAAGGGGTAGACCGAGTCGTAGTATACGTCCACATGTCACCATTGAATTTTATCACACGAGATTGGTGGTGAGGCTATTGCCCTATTGACATGAACAGGGGCAGGTTGGGACTACCCGCTAATGAAATTTTTCAACCTGCCTACGACTATAAGGCATTCACCTTGTCTTATCGACTGTCCAGTTATCGACATCTCGCCATAATGTGCTTTCCTAAGCACGGGTACATTCGCCATGAGCGCTTAAAGCTTGTAAGCATAGCCTATTCTTTGTGTGTATACAATCATGGCTAAGCCGTTCGTTCGTTTCATTCAATAACTCAGCTAGGTATCCCTTATCATCAATCATCATCAATCAATACATATAATAAAATCTTAACAGGTCGCTGTCTGTACATGGAAGATAAATAAGAAAAAATATTATAGGGGGGCTTTATGAACGCAATAGAACCCAAAACAATGATTTTTAGATTTTTTGTCTGTTTGTCTGTATGTCTGTACGTCTGTATATCTGTTTGTCTGTACGGTTGTGCACGCTAATCTCAGTAACCGCTCAACCGATTGCAATGCGGTTTTTTTTATTGTGTTGAGGGTTGCTCCAGTTAACGTTTAGCGTTTGTTTTATGTAAATCAGTTTAGAAATAAAAGAGTTATAACACTTTTAAGAATCAGATATTTTGAAAATTTTATTTGTAGGGGTTTCTTTGAATGTGAGTGAACCATAACTGGCGTGTTGGCTTAATCATAGAAGAGCTTAATGATTAAGACTATTTTTAAACAATTCAGTCCGCGCCGAAGGCGTGGACTGAATTGTTTTAAAATAGACTTAAACATTAAGCTCTTTTATGATTAAGCAAACAGGGCAGTTTCAGACGCTGCTTGATGACTCTGATGAAGAAATACCTTTCCTTTCATACACCTTATGTGACGTAAACGAAGTTGCGGGCTCAGCTAGTCTATCATATGTATGATATAACAATTTTGGCAATCGGCCGCGCTGATTTGCATCAAATTCCAACGCGTTCATATTGTAGTAATCATTATTGGGGTCAGTTACATTATTATCGCACTCCTTTTTAGGGTTACGTATCCAAACGGTAGACTCCGCTGTCCGTTCTCCATCACGTCACGCTGTCGTCTAGGGCCTGCTTCGGTAAGGAAACGCTCAAATAAATGTCACAAAGTGGTCACCTGAACGGTCACCCTTCCAAGGCCTGGCCCCAGTGAAAGTTGCTTACTGCAGTGATCGTTTACAGAACACTGAGTCCGCGGGGTCGTGGCCCCGCGGACCCGTGCTTCGGTACCATACTCCTAAAATAATTACCCAGTGTCAGAAGTTCCATGTCAACTTTAACTGCTTGTAAACGCACTTGCTGGATGGGAGGTCAAACGGCAATCGCCGTCAAAGACTATTATATTTACTACCGAACTCGTTAAATGGAACATTAATTTTGAGAACTGCGCTTAGCCCGGATTGACTTCGGTGTACCTAGTTGGCTCGTGTTAAGAATACGGTGAGTTTTCATTTTTATATTCATAATGAGTTATCAGAGGTTTATTATGCCCTTATTAAGGGATTGTCTAAAATCGTTTATTAGCGCTAAAACGTTGTTTAAACCTTCGATAAAGTGACACTATTTTAACGAAGCGGAGACCCTTCTTTAAACCTATATTAGGCATTCGATAGCAAAAAACATGGCCGATTGCGGTCAGCTGTTTCTGGTTTTGACGTTTCTAGACAATAGGACAAGAAATGTTTTAGAGTGTGTTACATTATCTTCGGGGGTCGTCCAATAATCACGTTTTTAGAATTTTTTTATCGGAATAGAGCGTATATTGCCTAGCGTGAACATCATGGTTTAGGTAATTCGGTATCGATGTATCGACGATGTGCGTAGGTATTCTTATAGGTAACCGTACTTGATTATTTTCGTGCCCATACTTATTTAATTAAATATAAATATTTGTAATTAAGTATGGTAGTTATTAAATTATTATTTGATATGTGGAGACATAATAAAACATTATAGGTTATGAATTCTAATACGTAGGTACTGCATAATAAAATATAAATACAAAGACATAAATACATTATAGTCCAGATCCTAGCATCTCTGAAGTGAAACGCAAACTGAATGCCGCCTCGAGGGCCAGTAAAAGAGCGGTTGCCAGGGCAAAGTTTGATTTCGTCGGCAGAATTGGTCAGCGACTAGCCGGCTACCCTTCTGGAAGTCGTGAATTCTGGTCGCTCGCCAAAGCTGCCGAGGGAAACTTTAGTCGGTCGGGATTACCACCTCTACATAGACTGGATGGTAGTCTGGCCCAGAGTGCCAAGGAGAAGGCCGACCTTTTGGGTTCTCTCTTTGCCTCCAACTCGACCATGAACGATGGAGGTGCGCTTCCGCCTGGTATCCCTTGGTGTGGCACTTCCATGCCAGAAATTAAATTCAAGCAACGGGATGTCAGGCGGGAGCTTCAATCCCTAGATATTCATAAGTCGAGTGGGCCGGACGGCATTCCCGCGGTGGTACTTAAGCGGTGTGGTCCGGAGTTGTGTCCGGTACTTACACATCTTTTCACGCTTTCATACTCCATGAAGCAAGTCCCGGCGTCGTGGAAGATCGCGTACGTGCATCCTGTGCCCAAGAAGGGTGACAGGACCGACCCGGCCAATTATAGGCCTATAGCCGTCACCTCCCTTTTATCTAAGGTGATGGAGCGTGTAATTAATACACAGCTCCTGAGGTACCTTGAGGAACATGACCTGCTCAGTGACCGGCAGTACGGTTTCCGTCACGGTCGCTCGACGGGCGATCTTCTTGTGTACCTCACACACCGCTGGGCGGCGGCTATCGAGAGTAAGGGTGAGGCTCTAGCAGTGAGCCTCGACATCTCGAAAGCCTTTGACCGGGTCTGGCACCGTGGTCTTCTTACGAAATTGCCCTCCTATGGACTGCCCGAGAGTTTATGCGGATGGGTGTCCAGCTTTCTGGCCGGTAGAAGCATCAGGGCCGTCTTGACGGTAGCTGTTCTGACTGCATAGCCATAAACGCTGGAGTACCACAAGGCTCAGTGTTGTCCCCTACTTTGTTTCTGCTGCATATCAATGACATGTTGTCTATTGACGGCATTCCTTGTTATGCGGACGACAGTACGGGCGACACTTATTACACGGGCCGTTCCGGTATCTCTCGGGATGCAGTGGAAGAAAGTCGTGAACAACTTGTGTCTGAAGTCGAGGCTACTCTCACTAGAGTGTCCGATTGGGGTCGACAAAATCTTGTCCAATTCAACCCTACCAAGACACAAGTTTGTGTTTTCACCGCAAAAAAAGACCCCATTCACTGTGGCGCCACAATTTCAGGGCACATCTCTCACCATCTCTGAAAGTATAGGTATCCTTGGTGTTGACATCTCCAGTGATGTGCAGTTCCGCTGTCACTTGGAGGGCAAGGCCAAGCTGGCGTCCAGGAAGCTCGGAGTGCTCAGAAGGGCGCGGCGGTACTTTACTGCGGCGCAAGCACTGCTTCTCTATAAGTCGCAAGTGCGTCCGCATATGGAGTACTGCTGTCACCTCTGGGCGGGGGCACCCGAATACCAGCTTCGTCCATTTGACTCGGTGCAAAGGCGAGCTATGAGAGTTGTCAACGATCCCATACTTGCAGGTAGTATGGAACCTCTTAGTGACAGGAGAGACTTTGCTTCTCTATGTGTGTTCTACCGCCTGTACAACGGTTTGTGCTCTGAAGAATTGTTTGATATGATGCCTACGGCTACATTCTATCATCGCACCGCTCGCCATAGACAGGGTGTTCATCCTCACACGTTGCGTCCTGAGCGCTCGAGCACGGTGAGATCTAATAGAGGCTTTCTTCCGCGTACGCTTAGGTTGTGGAATGATCTCCCTGCTTCGGTTTTCCCGGACGCCTACAGTATGGGGTTCTTCAAAAGGGGACTTAGAAGGTTTTTAAAGAGTCGGCAGCGCGCTTGTGGCGCCTCTGGTGTTGCAAACGTCCATAGGCTGCGGTGACCACCGGTACATCTGGGGGGGCCGTATGCTTGTCTGCCACTCTAGTGGTATAAAAAAAAAAAAAAAAAAACATTATAGTCACGACATTTTTTTCAAAGTGGTAGGCAGAGGCATAGTATATGACCATATTTTAACTTATAGCATTTTGTAATAGGTTGTGAGCCATGTGGAAATGTACAGGCACAAGTTGTCACGATCCATTATTGAATGTTTTTGTCTCATTCTGTCAAATTACTGTTAACCGGGACCAACGGCTTAACATGCCTTTCGAAGTACAGAAACACTTGTAAATAAATGTCACAAAGTGGTAATGTGGTGGTCACCCCGGGACCGTTTAACATGCCTTTCGAAGCACAGAAACACTTGCAAAGAAATGTGGTGTTGGTCACCCATCCAAGGATTGGACATAGTGAAAGTTGTTTACTACTTTAATCGTTCATAAAATACTGAGTTCGCGAGACTACGAGTGCATAAAAAAAATATCAATTGAAAAAATGAAATATCAATAAAGTACTTATCAAACCACCTTTGGAGCCTAACGTGATTAATGGACGGCCCCTTGACTTGAAGTTTGACATTGAATTGAGTTATGACATTGTGTTGACAAGATAATTTTGGCAGGTTCGCATGTTTGTTTTCAATTACAAAATCTTATTGAAATCACATTTTTTTCTGTATAATGGCAATATTAAGTACGATAAACCTATTTTAGTTATCAGAGCTGTATAAAACGACTAGCTGACCCGCGCAACTTCGTTTGGGCCACATAAGAGAGTATTAACTGTTCCCGTCGCATTTCCCCCCGTTTTGGAAACATTTACTATTACTGCTCCGCTCCTATTCGTTGTAGCGTGATGCTATATAAAAAACTTTACTTCTTTATAATATTAGTATAGATTATGAATAAAGATTTTTAATAAACCTTTATTAAGCTTAATGAACGTTTTAACTAATATAGGTTTAAACGTTCGATAAGCGTTTTATTATGAATAAGACCCTTAGTATTTGTAATTAATGGACAGAGTTGGAAAATCTGTTTTTGGCAGGTCATGTGTTCCGAAGTTTAATTTGGGTGAACGTAATTTTTTTACGGGATGTGACTAGGCCATGGTAAGTCATTTCATTCGTAACGCTAACCAATTATAGTTCTCATTAGGCGCATGAACAAGATAACACAAGCGATATTATTAGAGCGAAAGTCTTAGATTTTTTTTATATTAAGATCGCCCAATTGCCGTCAATCGAGTCATGGCACATCTAACGATTGGATTCTGTAACATACCTCCGACAGACGTTTCTGTGCCGGATGAGCCGCCGACAGAACGTTTCGATTATGAGTTGTTCACTGACAGAACCTTTCAACTACGAACGTTTCGCCGACAGAACGATTAATTCATGAGTACCTAAAACGACGACAGAATCGTTTACCAAATAAGAGTTCGTGGACAAAACAAAGAAAAAATAACCTAACCTATAAGAGTCGGGGTGTTAACCATTCACTTATTATGGTTGAATTAATCGTTCTGTCGGCGAAACGTTCGTAGTTCAAAGGTTCTGTCGGTGAGAAATCATAAAAGAAACGTTCTGTCGGCGGCTCATCGTCTGTCAGAGAGCCAACCATTGGGGGCCACTCTCACAGTCCGTAAGACTTCCGACAGTGGCCCTCAAATTGGCGACCCTGTGATGTGCCTCTTCACGCTGCGCTTGTAAGACGAAGGAAACACGTGTCATAGATTTTTTTTCGAATATCACACTATACAAACAGAAACCCATCTTTTCTCAAAGCTGGCTCACAAAACTAGCTTTAGAGTAAAAATAAATTCTAAATCCAGCATTGTTCCGGCTACGAACCAAATGTTTTCAAAGTGGCTATACATGAATGACCTGATTCAAAATATGCGATAGACATAACAAGTGTAACGAGCAATGTACTGAAATTATAACTTACCAGCTGACGTCACGCGGTTTCACCCGCGTAGTTCCCGTTCCCGTAGGAATACGGGAATAAAATATAGCCTATGTTCAGCGCAAAGAGTGTCGCTTCCCAACAGTGAAAGATTTTTTTTAAATCGGTACTGTAGTTTTTGAGTTTATTCGTTACATACGAAAATTTATTCTTTCTTCTAAATAATATTAGTACAGATAACTGTGTTTCCTCACATTGACTCAATGTTCTTTAAACGATAACTGCAGTAAGCAATTTTGCAATAGCTGGTCCTCGGATGGGTGATCACTTTGTGAGATTTCCATTTGCCAGCGTTCCCGTGCGTCGGAAGGCACGTTAAGCCGGTCTTGGTTGTCAGTAAAATGGCAGTCATTAAGCCAGTTACAGGTCGAAGCAGCTGGAATTTTTTTAACAACAACTGCTTTAATCTACACGGTTATTAGCTACGCATGTCCATTTCAACACGATAATAGATTTACCATCTATTACGTGGGACAAAATTACAACTGGCATTATGTGACTTCTAAATATTATCTCTCTTCTTGGTTATGAAATCCTTTATTACTGGGTAGTTGTAATAAAAAACGAGGAAACTCGAAAATTCTCTAACGAGGCATCTTAATATTCCAATGAAATAGGTACCTATAATGCCAAAATGAACCCAAAATCGCAGCAGCACTGAAATAGTCCCTTAATCCACCCATGATAATCTACCCAAGGGGTGAATTTCCGGAACTATATATTTCAAATTACATACACTAAATGAAAGAGGCAGTAAATAACATTTTTACATTGTTGAGAGAATTTACTTCGTTTAAGCTTTAATTCTCGTAACTAGCGGCCATTGCTCTACAGGTCACAGCCACCTTATCCTATACAGCTCAGTTTATGAGCTTTAAGTCTGATTAGAACATCTAGAACGTATTAAATAGAGGGGAGGAGACACGAGGGGAAATCGGTCTTGAAGACGCCTTGTGTGAAAGCGAAGAGTTTTATTGACTTTTAACACGTTGTTGTAAGGCGGAATATTGTACACCCTTCATAAAAAAAAAAGCTCTGCTTGTAATATACTGCCAACCCAGTAGCATCTAGTTAATCTATGAGTACATTTCAATTTTTATTCCTCCATTATAATGAGTAATTTTTATTCCTCCTGATAATGGTCTGATACCCATAACACAAGCAGGGTTATTCCTAGCTTACTTTGGGATCAGATAGCGTTGTGTGAAATGTCCGTGAATATTTATTTTATTTATTTTTTTATTTATTATAATTAGTTGAGGTAGCCCTTGATTGCTGTGCGCCAGGATTGACCAATCTATTTTCTTTGTTGAGTTTCTTCTACATTGGCTTCCCTCCTTTATTATCACTGGAACACTTATGCAAATTTTATAAAAGCGAACGATTTTTGTTTTCACAAAAAAACCACAACAAACTAAAATACATTTATTTATCTTAGGCATATACAGATGAACTTGTAAAACGTCACGAATATAAACCAAAAGAAGTACTACCAGAAAGAAGTACAACTCGACCCACCTGAGAAGAACTGACTTTTTAGTCCTTGCACTTTCACGTCCTGAATTTTAATGGCATCTGCCTCTTTGATACAGACTCAGAGGTTGAATACTGTCTGAAATAACACAAAAGTACGTTTATTGCCGGATTAAGTTTCCATAATTAGCGCCATAATAAGTTTCAGCGGTGGCGACATCGTGTGCATGAACCCGTTAGTGTACTAGAGCGAATAAAAGTTGAGAATTTACAAGAGTTAGGCATAAAAGAGGCATTTGTGAGTAAACTGAGTGAAAAATTTGAAAACCTAGATGAAATATGTGAGATTGAAGAATTATGGAAGCCGTTTAAGGAAGGACTTGTGGAAGTTGCGATTGAAGTGTGTGGGGTTAGCAAAAGACGACAAGGATGTATGGCAAAGGGAATGAGTGCGGAAGTTCTTAATGCGTTGACTGGCAAGAAGAAAGCATGGTTGGACTGGTTGGCTACAAAGGCCAATCAAAGAATGCAAAAGGCAACGGATGAGGATGTAAAAATGGCAAAGGATGAATATAAAAAGTATAAACGTGTTGCAAAAGAGACGATGATGAGAAAGAAAGAGAATGATAGAGAAAAATTTGATAAAAGGTTATCTGAAGACTTCCAACGGAATATTAAATTTTTTTGGAAGTCCATAAGAACAGTGAGGAGTCAGCAAACAATGTCGCCGCTCAATCACATCAGAAACCAGGATGGAAGTTTTGTAAGAGGAGAAGAATGTGTGCTAAAGAGATGGAAGGAATATTTTGAGAGTTTATTCGAAAAAGAAGATATACAAGGCGATACGCGTGTTTTAGAACCGAATGAATTTGGCGATGAAAGCGAGTTAAGTATGGGAGAAATAGTGGAAGCGTTGAATTGTATGAAAGTAGGAAAGGCTGCTGGAATAGATCGGATTTCTGTCGAAATGCTGAAAGCTGGACGTGGCGTGGTAGCTTGCCAGCTGTACCGCCTTTTTAACTTTTGTTGGCGAAGTGGCAGAGTACCAGCAGAATGGTGTAAAGCTGTCATTGTGCCGCTTTACAAAGGAAAAGGGTCGCAGCAAGAGTGCAAAAACTACCGCGGCATAAGCTTGCTCAGCATCGTTGGCAAATTGTATGCAAAAGTGTTGATAAAAAGAGTGATGAATGAAACTGAAGGAAAAATGTGGGATGTGCAAGCAGGATTTATGAAAGGAAGGGAATGTACGGATCAGGTCTTTTCCTTACGATGCGTAGCTGAAAAAGTTTTGGCTAAAAGTCAAAAGGTCTATTGCATATTCGTGGACTTGGAAAAGGCCTATGACAGAGTGGTGAGGAATGAACTGTGGTCAATATTGTCCATGTATGGAGTGAACAGCAACTTGATACGGGCACTGAGGTCTCTCTATGAGGGTTCTAGTGCTTGTGTCAGGATCAACGGGGCCTGCACGGACTTCTTTCACATTGAAAAGGGTGTGAGACAGGGATGTGTAGCGTCTCCGTGGCTGTTTAATCTATACATGGATAGTTGTCTGAAAGAACTGCAAGAGAGTATGTATGGCTTAAAAATGAATGAACTGACCGTCAAATGCCTCCTATACGCTGATGATCAGGTGATATTAGCATCATCAGCGGAGGAATTGCAGCTGATGGTTAATAGTATGAATGAGGCTCTAAAAAGTAGAGGAATGAAAGTTAATGTAAACAAGACGAAAGTTATGGTTTTTGAAAGAGAAGAAAGTATGACGAATTGCTCAATCTTCATTGAAGGGCAAAGAGTGGAACAGGTGAAAGAATTTGTATACTTGGGTTCCAAATTTGTAAGGGATGGAAAGTGTGACCAGGATATTGAGCGAAGAGTTTTGGCAGGAAATCAAGTGAATGGGGCTATGTACACCTTTATGAGCAGTCAAAATGTGTCTGAGAAGGCCAGGTTGGCTGTACATAGGGGAGTGCTCATCCCTACACTTATGTATGGTAGTGAAAGTTGGGTATGGCAGAAGAAGCATGAAAGCAAAATTAATGCAGTGGAAATGAGAAGTCTGCGAAGTATAGCTGGAGTGACTTTAATGGACAAAAAAAGAAATAGCGTGATAAGGGAAAAATGTGGTATAACAGAAGATGTAGTGACTAAGATCGAAAAAGGGATGCTTAGATGGTTTGGACACGTGGAGAGAATGGATGAGAATAGACTGACAAAGCAGATTTATGAGGCGAGAATGAATGGGCAAACTGGTAGGGATAAACCTCGACGTACGCATGCCGATCAAATCAGAGACGTTCTGGAAAAAGGCAAGGTCAAGAGTACCCTTAACCGGCGAGCGTGTATGAAAACAGTTATGAAAGTAGAAGAAGCGAAAGTTGTATGTCAGGATCGTAGCAAGTGGAAAGCCATAGTCTCTGCTTACCCCGATGGGAAACAAGCGTGATTATATGTATGTATGTATGTATGTAAGTTTCCATCGGATAAGGGAACGGGAACAGCGACTATATGCAATTTAGTATACAAAAATGGAGGCACGAACCCGAAACCGAGAACAAGGATCAGGAAACCAGGAACGGGAACATGGATCTCGAATCACCAAAATGGGAACTAGGAATAGAAAGACGGACTGGACAATGAATCCAGGAACCGGGAACTCGGAACCGGAAACCTGGAACAGGAATAAGGAAACCAGGACCGGGAACATAGGCCGGCTCAGAACTCCGGATATCGATTTCCATATTCAGAGTTATGGTAGGACAACGTCTGTCGGGTCAGCTAAAGCTAAATTAAGCTAAATTACTTAATTTTATTTTATTGAGGACAAACAGGAAAAAAGTAGTTTCATCTGTCCCCCTTACGCGAATAGGGGGACAGATGAAACCGTTGATTAGTGAATAAGGTTCGAGCTGTCCCCTCCTGACTAAAGGGGGGACAGATCGAACTTTTTTGTCCTATCTGTCCCCCCGAGGGGACAAATCGGGGGGACAGATCGGAATAACCCTAGTACACTTATAAAAATCACAAAAAAATTGCTTAGACCAAAAGTAACAGCGTAGATTTATAACAACTTAATTGACCCAAAATTTAAACGACCAATGAAAAGAAAATTACCGTTTTATAAAGTGTTTATGATATTTTACGAACCGTATTTCTTTGAAATCTCAATGTCACTTAAGACATTTGGCTATAAGCTGAAGATTTATAAATCTCACTCCGCTTCAATCATCGCCATTATAGAAAACGATTTATAAACCCAAATATTAGTTCTGAGAAACTTACGCTAAACACTGCAAATGTATTTATTTTTTTAGGTCGAGCCGTAACATTGCGTGTTGATTTTTGTCTAATTGATATTGTAAATATTTAATCTAATTAAAAGAATGTCGAGTGAGTTACACCATCGCCATAGTAAACAAATGTACTATAGGTATGTATCTATGTATTGTGCCATCGCTTCTTTTTTCTTTACTATTTTATTTTTGAGGTCGACACAATGTTATTTATTGTGAATTCTGCAAGTAGGAATACTACAATATGTATCTAGCGGTCCCGGCGAACTTTGTATTGCCTTAAACTCTGGTTCCATTTATATTTTTATAGTTATTTCATTCTATTTTTTACCTTGCTATTCGGAGTGAAGACAAATTCAACAATACAATAATCGTGAAAATCGGTGCAACCGTTCAGCCGTGCTACGAGTATAACCATCTAGAGTCTAGGATGTGATCAAAATCCTCTCTTCGGAGCTAGGATCCTCATTAGCTATGACTTTCTTTCAACATTGATGACAGTAACTACTATGCATTTGACTGACTTTTTAATGAAATCGGACAATTTCTAAGACTAAGACAATTTAAAACTACAAAAGCTGACTATTTTATACTTTCCCACAAAGTAAACTATGTAGTGTAAAAAGTGGGTGCTGAAAACCAGCGTTGACAGGTGATGTATTTCTAAAGCACACTACTGATAAATCCTGGGACATTCTTTCGAGAAGTTACTTGGGACACCCTTAGCCAAACTGATGAACTGGGACCGTGTGGTTTAAGTCAGTTCGAGACCAGCACGGCATTTGCTGGGAATCCCACAAGTAAAAAGAAAACACTGTCAATAACAATCCAAGTTTTTTTGCTATTTAAAACCAGACCATGATCTTTAACCTGAAAGCCCTCAATCAACCAGGAATTTAGGCTAGAATCCCTATCTAACTCAAGGTTGCAATTGGGAGCATTATAAAACTCTACGTTTAAGAACTTGACCTATTTATACATCGTAATATAAACAACGAATAATTTATATGTATATGTAATCTCGTGATGAAACCATTCAAGGTGCCAAAACTGGGAGCCAGATATTTATGTTAAAAGCGTTTATTTGATTTTTCATATTATATATTTCCTGCTGTGGCCGTGAAATTTTTATGATTGAGGTGAACTTTGAAGCGGTTTCAGATTTTCATCGTACGTAATAAGTGGTACATTACAAATTCGGTTTGCTGTTTTTTATCCTTAGTAGTTGACTCTCAGGCTTTTAGATATCTATTTTGTATTTAGATCGCCAGAATGACGCCGCGCGCGTGGTGGAAAACCTTGGCAAAATTTAGCGAATTGAGAACCAATCTCGTAATCCTCAAGACTGTGCAGTGGCTCTTAAGTTGGCAGCTTCTTGATGTGTCTCTTCAAGCTCCGTTTGAAGAACCAGGGCTTTCTCCGAAATCATCGGGGCTCAAGCTAGCCTTTCTTGCAAGTAGTGTGCGGGCGAGTTCTTGGCAAAGACAATGAAAATTCGAAACGAAGGTCGTTTGACCAGTGTAAGTTTTTTAGTTGTAACTTCTTAATGCGGAGTCCGATTCCAAAAAAAAATCCCAGTGTTATAAAGGGAGTACTTAAGGATTGTTTTACACAAGTTTCAATGATGAGGGGTTTGTAGTTCAGGAATTAGAGGCATCTCAACTTTCGCAAAACCTAGAATTAAATTTAACGGTTCCTTCGAATGTAAATGCAAATCTAAACTGGCATGTTGGCTTAATCATAAAAGATTAAGTCTATTCTAAAACAATTCAGCCCACGCCTCCGGCGCGGACTGAATCGTTTTACAATACTCTTAATCATTAAGCTCTTTTATGATTAAGCAAACAGAGCAGTTTTTGAGTCTGATGAAGAAATACCTCTCCTTGCATAGACCTCATGTGGCGTAAACGAAGTTGCGAAGGTCAGCTAGCATATAATAACACTTCAATTTTAGGTATTTATTTCGATAAGTACCTACTTATCAATTTAAAAAATACCGGTAAACAAAAAGTAACTTCTCAAATAGAATAACTCAGAATACAAGGCAAACAAACTCAGTATGCCTACCAGTACCAACTGTCAATATGTCAGTCAGTTGCCAACGGTTTCTGTACATTGCTGTAGTATTAAAGAATGACTACTTTATAACACGATTACATTCATACTTTACAAGCAAGCTACTTGACGAGAAATGTGCCATTTCTGTTTAGGGTTCCGTGGCTCAAGGGGAAAAAACTGGATTAGATCGAGTCGGACTCGCCCACCGAGGGTTACGTACATCCGTCCGTCTTTCTGTCAAAACCTTTTATCTCGTGATTGCGTCGAGATTTCGGCTTGAAATTAAGACCATGCATTAAAATTTACAGTTCCTTGAAGATGTTAAAAATCAAACTTATAAGTTAATGCATAAAAACGTAATAGCCGTTTAAGTTGGAATTGTGAAAGAGGCGGCGGGGCGGGAACGGGAGAGAACTCTCCCACCCGAGTTCCGCAGTTGGCGGCTTGGGCGCGCGCCGCCAACGTGTCTTCGTCGAAGACTATTGGCCTCCATGACCGAGGGACTGAGGACGGTGTGAGGCAGCAGGAGAGAATCTCCCACCCGAGGAGTTCTGCAATCAGCGGCAGGGAACCGCCGACGTGTCTTCACCCAAGACTGTCGGCCTCCGTGACCGGGGGCCCTGAGGGGGACCTTCCATAAGCAGGCCCATAACTGCAGCGTGACGTGAGAGATTCACGCACGCCCCTCCCCCCCAAAGAAGCGGGATCACACCCAAAACCCCCAAAGACGCGGAATAGCACCCGATCCACCCCCTGGGCGAGGCCGCAGTGGAAGCCGTGGGTCTGTTGGGAGTCCTGGGACATCCTTCTAAGGGCTTACCCGGGGCTCCCAACCTATTGGCGGTTGGGTGTTACGTGAGGTAATTTAGTCGGTAGGAGTACGGCGTAGCATCCGTGATGAATTGTCTCTAACATGAAAAAAAAAGTTTACGTTGCAAACAACGCATATTTCGACACTCCCAAAGGAATCAAAGTTAATATGATATTTACTTACCCTTTAACCTAGAAATTTATCAAATAATCTACTATATAAAAATAAGTCGGGTTTTCCTTCCTGACGCTATAACTCCAGAACGCACGAACCGATTTCCACGGTTTTGCATTCGTTGGAAAGGTCTCGGGCTCCGTGAGGTTTATAGCAAAGAAAATTACCGAAATGTTACATAAAACGGAGCCATCTGGTGGCGAAACGGAGTTCGCCGTGTTTGCTAGTATTCTCATATAATGCAGGTAAAAATCTAAGAACCATACAACTGTTAATTACTTAAATCATAGAAAATATCGTCTGTAAAGTACGTAGGTATGTACTGAAAATCGATTCCTAAACTACTTCACGTGAAAAATTTGTACGGAACCGGCGAGACCCAATCGACCGAACCTTTGTTGTAAATTTACGAGATCCTGTACATACTACTGCTATACTGAGACTGTGTCATAATGTATGTGAGTGTATATGTATGTATGTCACTGATCTGTATTATTACCACTGGATTGGCTGTCTCATACAAATGACAGCGAATTATTTGTGCCGATTTGAAACGCCTCTAGAGTTGGTTCAAGGAACTAAATCTGACGTATCATGCAAATGACTTCCCGTATCGCGCCGGGAATTACGAATTATTTTGTAATTTAAGGACTTTTGTGCAGTTTATTGAGGATTTGTGTGGTTACAAAAAAGCAATAGACATGGTGAAATGTGTGTTTTGCAAAATTAGCTTCAAAAAAGGGAGCAACATTAGATTTCACAGGTAAGTTGAATTTTTGTAATTTTTATCATTAAATCAGCCTGACCTACATGTAAAATGCTTGATTATTTACAAAATATGTATAAGAATAATAATTTGGTGAGATTAAATTATTTTTAAGCACAAAAATAGGATTTTAATTTCGTTTAGTGATGTCCATGTTGTCGTATCGATAAACTTGATCATGGTCTGATGTAATCGAAAACTTTTCTTTATAAGAAATATGTCTAATAATGGTATCATTTTACATTACATATGGTCACGCCTTCATCCCCGAAGGGGTAGGCAGAGGCATACTATATGCCCACATTTCACCATTTTAGAATTTGTCCCACGTAACAATTGGTGAGCCGTATTGCCGTGTTGAGATGGACAGGCGCAGGTTGTGACTGCCCGCTGTTGAAATTTTTCAAGCCGCCCAAAAAGGCCTTCAACATGGCTTAACGACTGCCATTTTACTGACAACCAGGACCAACTGATTAACGTGCCTTCCGAAGAACGGAAACGCTCAAATAAATGTGACAAAGTGGTCACCAGAATGGCCACCCATCCAGGGACTGGCCATAGTGAAAGTTGCTTACTGCAGTGATTATTTACAGAACACTGAGTCCGCGGGGCCACGAGCGCTTCAATATATAATAATGGTATCAACCAAACAAAATCTTATTAGTAATATTTATTTAACTTATTTTCTGACATTAACTTGTGTGGGTAATACTTACTACATAATGTTTTTTACTCTATTGATGTATGTTTATTTTATTGCAGATTTGCAACTGATCCAAAAATTAGAAGTGCATGGCTTGGCAACATGGGAGCCCATAACTGGACTCCAAATTCAAGCGATCGTCTGTGTTCTAATCTAATAATTGTAATGCTTATAATAAATGTTATTATAAGCATTACACAAGAACTTCCCGGTTAATAAATAGTTTATCGTCCGCTAGTGTACCATAGTTTTACAATAAAGTGTACAATAAATAAATGATTAATAAAATGACGTTTATTTTTTTTTCTTTCTACACATAACTCCCTTTCTATTTCTATGGCGCATGATATATATATATATACGCTCACTTCGTGGTGAAATGGACAATGATAAATGCATCAAATTAACTGAAGTATATGAAAGCCACAGAGACTTTATGGGATCCACGTTCACAGCACAATGATCTTTGTCTGTCTGCCTTTTATTCTTTTTGTAGGGATTCATTATTACTAAAGCTGCAGCGAATTGGCATACGTCACCCATGGTAGCTAGTAAGAAACTATAGAAATTCGTTGCTCAGCTTGAGGCACGCTGCCGAGTTGCTGATTAACCTCTCAACCGTGTTGTGCCGTATCCGTCCATACCCCACCATTTGTGTTGTCCCGTATCCGTCCCAAGAATACCGGCTCTAAATTTACGCAAATAAAACGCTAATGCTCTTGAAAATAGGTTCTTTTATTGCTTGATATTGAATCTATGATCATCAATTTTACCATTCAGTAGTGCCATCGTTAAAAAAAAAAAAATATCAGTCTAACAATTCGACAAACACCGATTTGCAATATTTGAAATCTGTTTTTAGTAGTGATTTATTGTTGGAATCCAGAGAGTTTACTTATCAATTGATTGGAAAATTGTCTAGGAATGTGTAAAAATAAAAATAACCAAATTCTGTGAACTAATTTATTTACAAAATCGTTCATGTTTTGCAACAGGTAATGTTCGGTAATATTATAAAAAACATGATTTTATAAATAAATGTTCATGAATAACATTATTCACTTATTTATCTTCCTAAAACAGTCATTGTTCATATTATGATTCATATAAATTTTCCTTGAATTTTGAGAAATTCGAAGAGCAGTCGCGCGCTCCCAGCGGCCTGTGTAACTTGCCACAGACGACGGGTACAAGTTTGTTGCCCCTTCCACATACGAGGGGTTAATTTGGCCCATGTGGAGATGCATGTAATTTCCCCAGCACGCGGCAAGCTCAGATTGAGGCAGCTTGCCCTGCGGCTGCTCAAGTGGAGATGCGCCTTAATACCTCTCTCAATCTCTTCAACAAAAGTAATATTTTCCTACAATTTTGCGTCACGAGTATGCCAAATTGCAGGTAAATATTATTTCATTTAGGTAGATATACTAGACACCAACTCAAACCACGCTTATTAAGAGCAAAATTCATTAAAGCGTCGACAGCTTAGTGGTTAAGAAGACTGAGTGTCTTGCGATCGAGAAGACCCGGGTTCGAATCCTGGCCACTCCTAGCACAAGCAATTTAGCTTAGTTGGAGAAGTTAAAGGGAATATTCATAATTTCGGTTGGTAATATTCTTATATTAAACAAATTTTAAAATATATATACTAAAAATGTTTTCATTTCAAATTAAATCTATCGATACGCGTCAGTTCAAGAAAGTTTGGCACATCACTAATTTTAGTTCTCTGAACCAGCGCTGCTGATTTCAGCGCCACAATGGCGAGAATTAAGAAGGCATAACTTTACTTTGACAGCCACCTATCCAGTGTGGTAATAATACAGATCAGTGATGTATGTTGACGGCACATAGAGTTAATTCTTTCACAGCTGTCTATGAAGCGTAGAGGAGTTTGCACAGATGTAAACAAACACGTTTTTATTGTAGTGGCAACTCGTTTGTTGATATTTAGTAGGTAATACAGCTACTAATATTTTTTTAAAGTTTATTTTACAAAGATTTTTATGCTACTGACTCACGAGGCCTAATGCAATTAACAGGACGTGGAATGCGCAGAACCATGTGTATAAAATTCGATTATAACTCGGTCTGTATACTTACGCGTCTAAACCAATGAATTTTGAAAATTCTAGTGAAATTTAGTAGATACAATAGAGCGCCAAAGGCCTGCTAAAGGAAATGACTTTGCTTTATCGTTAAAATGGCTTGAAAGCGTTGGAATAGAATACATGATAAAAAGAAAATATATAAGTATAGGGTAAGCTCACTATGCTTGTATTGGAGGTAGTTTTATTTTTAAACTATCCTGGTTTTTTACGCTCATAGACCTCGGGACTTCACGCGAGATAAATTTACTTACATACCTACACCTTATTACAAACGGTGTATGTAAGTAAATTTATTTCGCGTGGAGTCCCGAGTTCTATAAGTATGAGTTTGAGATGGTTATATTCCTTACTATAAAGTAGGTATTTGTTGTTAAAGCGGCAATAAAAATACATCATCTGTGAAAATTTCTACTGCGTAGCTATCACGGTTCATAAGATACAGCTATTTTTTTTACGTGAAGGAATTCCTCAAAGGATGTTATGTCGGACTCTTACCGACTAAAAAACCTCACGTAACGCCCAGCAGCCTGTGGTTGGGAGCCCCGGGTAAGCCCTCGGAAGGATGTCCCGGGACTCATAAGATACAGCTTAGTAACAGACATACAGACCGTTTTTACGCTGTGAATACGGAACCCTAAGCGGTATCCATTGGTCGAGAGGGGTTGATTTGATTGATCGGGCACATTTCGCTCGTTTGTACTGTAGATTGAACGTGGTTCGATTATATTTGTTTTGGCATTGCGGTTCGAATCAACATCTCTATTATTTACCAATATGTCCAATAAAATTTTTGTTATTAATATTTTTTTGAAGAATTTACCGTGAGTAACGGAAAAGGGACCTCGAATTCATAATTCATAATTCATAATTCATAATTCATAATTCATAATTCATAATTCATTTATTCATTGCTGAACACAGGTACAGAGTAAACTTATATCTAAGGTGTTAGATGATAACAATGTGCAAACCATGTTCCGCCGATTTAGGCATGCAATACAAGAACGGCAACCACTGCAATTTGGGAATACCGATGCACAATAAAATTATAATAAATTAAATTAAAAATTTCAAATGTCAAAAAATGTTAATTAAAATTTGTAGTGTACATTAATGTCATAAATATAAATGATACAGGAAATACAGATAAATTATAATACACAAACAAAAATAGAGTCACACTTATCCTAAATGTCATAGTTTTCATTATTATTAATTAAGTATGTCAGCTGCATATATTATTTTTATCATTTAGGTACTCTTCAATTGTGTAGTAAGTCTTATTAACCAGATAATCAAACAAATCCCTTTTAAACACGTTTATACTTTCGGCATTTCTCAATTTCTTAGGTAGCTTATTGTATACTTTCGGAGCCATTGCGAAAATACTTTTATGGAAAAGAGCCGTATGGCACTTCACTAGATGTAGCGTGCCTTTTCGACGCCGACTACCTACTTCATCAAACATGGACAGGTTATTTCTTACAAAAATTTATTACGAATAGAATATGAATCTTTGGACACCCATCTTCATCCAAGCTTTCCTTTGTTACTACATCCTTACAATATTGTAAAGAGAAGAAAAAAATGTGTGTGTGTGTGTGTCTGTGTGTGTATGTTTGTAACGAATAAACTCAGAAACTACTGCGCCGATTCCAAAAATTCTTTCACCATTGGAAAGCTACATTCACCCTGAGTAACATAGGCTATATTTTATTCCCACGCCAGCTACGCGGGTGAAATCGCGCGACGTCCGCAAGTACTGGAGATAACCATTGGCCATAGAAATTCGATATGATAAACCTTCATCTTTTTGCGTAATTTTCATAAAAAGGGTAACAAAGCATTATTTACTTCACGTAATGTGAGTTCATTTTTCTTTTTTTATTCTATTAAGGCGGCAGACGAGCTTACGGCCACACCGACTGTGGACTGTGGTCACCGCTGCCTATGAACGTTTACAATACCAGAGGCGCCACACTCGCGCTGCCGACCCTGCAAGAACCTTACAAGACATCTTTTGAAGGACCCCATACTCTAGGCATTCGGGAAAACCGATGAAAGCAGATCATCCACCAATCAAAGCGTACGTGGAAGAAATCCCCTATCGGACCTTTCTGTGCTCAAACGCTCCAGACGCACGGTGTGAGGATGAACATCCTGTCTATTCAATACAAACAAACAATGAAAATCTTTCCTTTTGCGTAATAAAAAAAAACGCTGGAGTTTCAGGTATGGAGAGATTAATAAAAGTAATGGGTGGTTGAATTTAAAACAGTATATTAATAATATCTTAGTACATGCCGTGTATGCACTTGTATATTTTTATCTAAGTTTATTGTTTACTTGTGTTGTTTCTTATTATGCAACTAGATGGCGCTGTGCCGTCATTGTGAATCGCGATAGTAAGATTCTCCTTAGTGGGACGATCTTAGGTGTTTACCCTAATAAAATTGCCTTTTCACCTTGGTATGGAATGTCGGTGTTTTATTAAACCCCTTTCCACTACAAACCCCTAGGGACCATAGAGCGAGGTAGAACTTGTCCAATCTTCACTAGGGATGAAATTATACGGGGTTCAAGGTCGTGGGCGAATCAAGTAGCAAGCAAGCGTTAGCGAGGACCGATTGGTTTCGAGGGGAGCCGACTTATCTTGGGGTTTCTCCATTCGAAGGCACCGTGCGTGTGTTCCTCCAGAAGGTTAGTTATGATATGTGACAAGGGGCACAAAGTATTTACTTCAAGTAATGTAAGCCCATTTAGCAATCATTATCACCTTCTCAATCTATTCAGTGCACATCTTCACTACGTTTCATTGAGCGGCCTTCGGATATTATGCCGAAGAGTCGTGTCTAAATATCTTTTCAACCATTCGTTCTAAACGCCAACCAACGATCTATGACTATCTCAATGACGTAGCCGTTTCATTGAACACCAAAGAAACGCCTATAAAATCACCGTACGATCATCTGATCTGTTCAATTGGTACTGATTATATTCAAAACACATTAAATTATTAGTCTGACGTCATTGAAATAATATTGTTTTCAAAATTTTACGACTTTTAAATGGGGTTTTCAAAACTGGAGTTTTGTGATCTTCAAGAAAATATTGAGTTAATTTCAACCATTCGCATCGCTCGCCATAGACTTGAGGTTTTTTAGAAGTGATGACTCTGAATCCCTTTTTTCTCCCTAACACCAAATCTACAATTTTTGATAAATTTCCGCGACATTCGAGTGACTAAATTAGATTCATGAATTCTCCATCTACAGTCTAGTCTAGTGTAAGCGTACCCTATGTACACACAGACAATCTAGCTTAGCAATCTGTGTAGAAAATGTCCCCCATTAAACCCATCAAGACGATTTTTTTGTCAAAGAATCACTATTAAGTTATTCTCTTATTTTTAAACATAATAAAAATAATATTAGTAGGATTATTAGGATATTATACGTTTTTGAGTTTCAGAAATGTAGAGCTCACCACAATATAATCACTTTGAAGAACATGCTTTACATATTGCAGTCGTAAATTATTATGAGCCATAAAAATCGCTTAAGTCATTAAGCCACCATTTTCCGACATTTTTACTGTTCAATAAAACAATCATAGCGCTTTCAACGGAACATTGTTGCGAATAATTTTATATCTAACAAAGATCAATATTTTTTCCATACTAATCGTAGAGCAACGCGAACCCCCCCCCCCCCCCTCCCAAAGACGCGGGATAGCACCCGAACCACACCCTGGGCGTGGCCGCAGAGGCGGCCGTAGGTCGTAATTTCTTGTAAGGTGATTGTATAGTATCTAAAGGTTCAAGTTGCTCTATATATAGTTTTTTTATACCACTAAGGAAGGTTGCAGACAAGCATACGGCCCACCAGAAGGACCGGTGGTCATCACAGCCTATGAACGTTTGCAACACCAGAAGCGCCACTCTCCCGCTGCCGACCCTGTAAAAACCTTCTAAGACCCCTTTTGAAGAACCCCATACTGTAGGCGTTTGGAAAACCGAGGCAGGGAGATCATTCCACAACCTAAGTAAAGCGTGCGCGGAAGAAAACCCCTATTGGATCTAACCGTGTTGGAACGCTCCGGACGTACAGTGTGAGGATGAACTAGGGAGTTCAACCTCACACTGTACGTCCAGAGACTATACTATTATCGGACCGCTCGCCACAGACAGGGGTCTGTGGCGAGCGGTGCGATAATAGTATAGTCTATACTAATTTAAACTAATATATATGCTAATATTATAAATAAGAAGGATTTGATTGTTTGTTTGCACAAATAGGCTCAGAAGCCACTGAACCGATTTTAAAAATTCTTTCACTTTTAGGAAGCTGTATTATCCCCGGTGAACAAAGGCTATATTTTATTCTCGTATTCCCATAGGTTCGGAAGCTATGCGGGTGAAAGCACTTCTTCAAAGTTAATTTTTATTTTTACCAATGATAAAATAAACTATAGAGTCGCAATTTCTATGATAAATATAACCGTTATAATGCTTCTAGGCCCCTTTTATCTGGCACAATATCAAGGACAACATACATTCTTTAAAATCTTCGCTTATTTTATTTATTGTTAAAAAGATATTCTTCATCGCAGAAATTCCGTAAAACATCACGAATTGCAGGAGTGACACGGCTTTCGTGTTACTTGAGAAAAATCCTCATGAATGCTATGCCGGACACCTACCGACTAAAACCACTAAAACCACACGTGTCCCTCCATCTGTCTAAGCCGGGAGTCCCGGGTACACCCTGAGAAGGATAACCCCTAGGGCCCCGACACAGACTAAGACCGCCATCTCGGCCTCTCCCGAAGGTATACTCTCCTGAGAAGGGAACCTACCTTCATACATTATTTCAAAACAAATTAAATGACATGGGTCAGAGATCTGGGCTATATCCTTGCGATATCCTTCCAAGGGCTTACCCGGGGCTCCCAACCGTTGACAGTAGGCAGGGAACGTGTTGGTTTTTAGTCGGTAAGAGTCCGGCATAGCATCCATAACAGATTCTACACGTAAAAAAAACAAAAAAAAAGGTATCTAGGGTGTAAAGGTAGTTTAAAATACTATGACACGAGCAAAGCCGGGGGTACATCTAGTATCTTTTATAATTAGCCGTTTATTACGCAGTTTGCACTACAATTAGGCGAAGGTTGAAGATTGTTTACATTTTTGTTTGCTAAACACAGCAGAAACACCAATAGGTGTACAAAAATAGATTGCAGGTAAAGTAAGCTATAATATTACTTTCAGTGTGGAATTTTTTTTTAATTCTCGCGTCTCTGCCATGGGCAAAGCCTAGTTATAACATAATTCTGTCCAGCTAACTATTGGTTTAAGATCTTCAAGAGATGGCGGGGGACAGGCGCTCTTGTACCAGGGATTGTGCTATAAATAGCGGGGCGGTAACGGCAAAGAACTCTTCCACCCGAGTTCCGCTGTCGGCGGCTTAGGCGCCGCCGACGTGTCTTCGCAGAAGACTATCGGCCTCCATGACCAAAGGCCATAGGACGATAATAGGGTCCTTACAGAAGCAGGCCCATGACGGCAGCGTGACGTGAGAGATTCACGCACGCCCCCACTTAGAAGCGGGATCACTCCCGAAACCCCCCAAAGACACGGGATAGCACCCGAACCACCCCCTAGGAGAGGCCGCAGTGGCGGCCGTGGGTCTATTGGGAGTGCTGGGACATCCTTCCGAGGGCTTACCCGGGGCTGTTGGGCGTTACGTGAGGTTCTTTAGACGGTAGGAGTCCGGTATAGCATCCATGAGGATTTTCCATCACGTTAAAAAAAAAAGATGTGTAAGTGTGCGAAAATCTTTGAATGTTTGTGACCCAATCACGCTCTTAGGGTTGAACGGATCTAAAATTTAGGTACCTACCTACTTACGGGGTAGTTTGGAACAATACACACAACTTTTTATACCAAAAAATATTCCCATGGGAAGCGGAAACGCACATAACGTCTAGTTTCCTATAAATATTCCAAGCATCATCATTCTTATAAACACTGGTAATAAAAACGCTACCGATTTTACAACTTGATCCCAATCTTTACAGATATCCTCATATTAAACTATGGCAACACTGTTTGGTAAACAACGGTTATGAGTAACGTGCCCAGCAAGGTCGCTTGTCTGTTTGTGTTTATGTGTTTATTTACAAACGGGGATTTAGTTGGTTTGTGCCAGCGATAAACCACTCACGAATTAATATAGCACGGACACGAGAATTCTTAATTTACAAATTTATGAGAGACAGGACGACTGATGGTTTTATCAGCGTAGTTCCCATTCCCGTGGGACTACGGGAATGAAATATAGTCTATATATGTTCACGGGGGGATAGTATAGCTTTTCAGCAGTGAAAGAATTGTTCAAATAGCTTCAGTAGTTTCAGAGTCTATTCAATGCAAACAATCAAACAATCAAATCGTTCTGCTTTATAATATTAGTATAGAAAAGTGTTTTTCGTACTTAACTAAGATGGTACCACTACAGTGACCACTTTACATTACTTCTGATATCTGTGACTTAAACTGTGTGCTTGTTCAACATCTTAGACTTATAAAAGAAGACTCAGTGGCTAGGCTAGAAACAACAACACTGGTATTAATGACTAGTGGACGTCACGCGGTTTCACTCTCGTAATACCCGTTCCCGTGGGAATACGGGAATAAAATATAGCCTATGATCACCGCAAAGAGTGTAGCTTCCCAACAGTGAAAGATTTTTTTAAATTGGTCCAATAGTTTCGGAGCCTATTTGATGCAAACAAAAAACAAACATTCAAATCTTCCCCCTTTATAATATTAGTATATACTGAGTCCATTTCTCTAAAAATATTCTGTCAACAGCTGTAGATAGGTAAATAGACTTTAAACAAAATCACACACTCTTAAGTCTTGACACGTGTCAACTAACCCCAAAATAACTCAAAAACAAATACTAAAACGAAACATTCTAGAGTACGTTGACAAATATAATTACAAAAATATAATCTATTTTTATAAAATTATTATTAGTCTTAGTCTAAAAAGCCGGGGTGTATTCCGAAACACTTCTGAAATAAATTCTCGTTTCTCGATCTCGAACGATCGAATTCATTGCGGAGATGACAGACAAAAATATTTTGTTATCGTAAGCTATGAATTATAGGATAAATAAACGCAAAAATAATATTCTTCTAAATGTATTTTGAAGGTGAATATTGTATGCAGTAGTTTGGTATAATTTATGTGTTTATTTTGTTTGGATGAAAATAATATTTTACAGTTTTTCGTCGACCTACGCTCATAACCTTTACGAATGTTAAACTATCCTATAGGTACAAATAAATAAAATTGGAGTGTCTGTTTGTAATGTTAAAATAAACGCTTTCTACTACATGCATATGAATGTATATACGGTACACATACCAAAATATATATTTTTAAAATTTTTGTCTGTCTGTTTGTTCCTCTCTGGAACGGTCGGACCGATTTGGACGGGACTTTCACTGACAGATAGCTTATGTAATAAGGAGTAATAGAAGATCATTATGTTGTTTTTTATAACATTTAGGGGATGTCGGCGTATGCTATGCCTCTGCCTACCCCTTCAGGGATATGTATGTATGTATTATAACAGTACTTCACTACTTTTGGTGAAACTGTATTGATAAATTTCATGATAATGCAATAACAGAATCAAACAAGAAAGCCGTGAGATCATTCTCACAAGACTGCCCCTCTCTAACACGTTGATTTTGAAAGTGAAAGTTCAATCCGATTGACGTTGTCATTTTTGTTTTATTCCAAACTTTGAACAGATGATCCGCGCGACCTAATGACGTTGTTTAATGCAACAGAGTTACTGACTACAGACAAAGTCTCGCCATAAGCCCCTCTGCACTCTATTTTATAGAGAAGGGCTAAAATTGTCACAGTTGTACTAAAATCAATTTTTCTACAATGTTTAAGTATATACCTATCCTACTTTGATGTTTAGATGTTTGTTCTTTAATCAGGCACTAACAGAATAACGGATCTGGTGCAGAGATAAATAATACTGTAGAATAAGAAATGGCTATTATACCCAGAAACTACCTGCATCAACAATATAGGATTCACGTCGGCATCATGTAGTTATACAAATTAGATGCTATAGCTAAAACTAACAATATTGTAAGTACAGTAACAACAAACTTCTTGAGCAACGATGAGCAACTTCGTGATCTCTTTTCTCTCCATACCTCCAACTAAAAAGTTATTAGCTAACACAATAAAATGCCAGAAACACATCACAGGGCCGCCAACTTGGGACCACTGTCAGAAGTCTTACGGACTGTGAGAGTGGCCCCCAGATGCGTTCCCAACCGTAGGCATAAGGTAAACGTGTAGTTTTTATTCGGTAGGAGTCCGACATAGCATCCCTGTAGGATTATCGTCACGATAAAAAAAATATTAAAAAAATTGCGTTTTTCAATGACACAATATTTTTCTACGTAAGTGTACATGCGAAAACTTTCTCCCACCACCTCACGCGATGCTCAAGTTGTTTGCCGAGTACTGTACATGTATTGACTTCTTCACACTTCTGAGATGTAAATGGATGAATAAGATGATAGCAACCCACATACAGATAATATACAATAGACTGTTGTTTAATGACTAGATGTAGGTCTAGATATAACTACTATTTATTAGAGGCAACAGAATGGAAAATATATGTAACACCGTAAAATAGATAGCAATCTACTTAGCGAGATTGTAGTCTAGTCAATGAATGCTCACAAGGAGGGTGTGGATAAATTAAACTTTGAAAATTGAGTACCTTTAGAAGCTCATAGCTAGGCAATGATTGGAGATAGATACAAAGTGCTAAAGACAAAGTAGTAGAGAATTTAATTAGCTTATATTATGTCGTACATCACAATTTCGTACAAAGCACCGTTATTCGAGAAGTAAGCAAAAAACCGAAAAACGGGACCTTCTTTGTCCTATACCTACCTATCTACCCTAAGTATTGAACCTGTATTATTATTATAGGTAGCTATATTATTTACCTATTCATATTTTTTTTAACTAACAGTTTGTCTCGTCGGGGACCGCTCACCTAATCATAACCTAACCGTACGTCTGTCTCTGTTTAGATATAGAGCGGTCCCCCCGACGAGGCCAACTGTTAGTTAAAAATATGAATACGTAAATAATATAGCTACCTATAATAATAATACAGGTTCAATACTTAGGGTAGATAGGTCATAATATAATAGTTATTTTTTTACTTTTTACAGGTTTTTTATTGTTCTTTTTTTGTTAGTCGGGGGCTTTTTAAATTTTTATTGCTAGTTGTCAATCTTACGGAAAATAGTCCCTTAGATTATAATCTTCTGACAGATTATAATCTACCAAGATAGTTTACAATCTGCCGCTTTTTCTGTGATAGATCATGAACTACAGAGATTGTATTTGTAGATGTGATATCTGTCTTGCCTGTTAGAAGTTTGGTTCCGATATCTGATAGGCTATAGATTTCTCTTAATCATACCTCAATTGTTAATATCTGTTAAACAGTTTAGATACAATTATATCGACTGTTAAATTCATTACACTTTCACGTATTCGAGTAAACAATTTATATGGCAATCTTCCATTTTTTTAAAAACTACTAAGGTGACAGACGCAAAAGTATTAATTAAATAGAGGGCAAATTTATTTAAAAATAGAAAACTAAATAAACAGGATATAACCAAACTAAGCAAGCCAATAAACCTAAGTATTAGGAAACATAGGCAAAAACTAAGAAATAATACTATAAATTTTCACTTACGACAATCTGGAGGAGTTAAGAAAGCATGGAAAGAACTGAATGAGAGCTCAAGCTGGATTAACAGTATGATAAATCGTAGGAATAAGAAAATTAAGACGAGAAGAGGTGATATTTTGGAAGTGGCAACTGATTTCTACCGCGAACTCGAACAATGATGAACCTAGTTTAGTTTTAGTTTTCATTCTTTATTGCACACAGAAACAAAAATACATTGACATTGATAACTAGGAACTATGATGTACAAAGGCGAGCTTAACTCAACACTGAGTTTTCTCCCAGCAAACCTTTGGGTGAAAGGAAAAGCGCAACGGAAGGTTTAAGAAGTGTGCAACTAGATAGAAGATAAGATGAAAGTTAAAGTTTTGTAATGTTACATACATGTCTAACATTGTTCATAGATACACGTCATACACACAATACCAATATACTAATTACATAAATATGGATAGGACCTTAACAGTAATAAGTATAAACATAATATTATAGAACATACAAATCTGCATCAGCATATCGTAATACATGATGAAATACACTAAACATACACTGCTCGTACATACTTCACAGACTTACAATAAGTAGCAGACAAAGCATTAGAGATTGAAAAGTACGCCAAAACTAACACATATAAAAACCACACACACTAACGCAACTACAGGGAAGGAGTTAGCCGCCTAGTTCAATAAGATTTATTTTAATGAAATAAGAGTATCTTAAAATACCTCTTTTAAGGTTCCGTAGCCAAATGGCAAAAAACGGAACCCTTATAGATTCGTCATGTCTGTCTGTCTGTCCGTCCGAATGTCACAACCACTTTTCTCCGAAACTATAAGACCTATGCACTTGAAACTTGGTAAGTAGATGTATTCTGTGAACCGCATTAAGATTTTTAAATATAACTAAAAAAAAGCAGTAAATTTGGGGGTCCCCTTACTCAGAACTGAAACGAAAAGATTTTTTTTCATCAAACCCATACGTGTGGGGTATCCATACACCGGCAACGCTGGCGCGACAGCCATCTTGGATTGCTAAATTAACCCAAAGTTCGTACTCGGCATACCAAAAAACCCATTATACGATACCCATCATGAAATTTTGTGATATCGGCGCGGCGGCCATATTGGATTGCAAAATTATCATGAGATTCGTACTCAGCGTACCAAAATCCCCCTTAAACAATACCCATCATTAAATTTTGTGATTTCGGCGCGGCGGCCAAATTGGATTGCAAAATTATCATGTGTATCGTACTCAGCATACCAAAAAACCCCATAAACGATACCCATCATGAAATTTTGTGATTTCGGCGTGGCGGCCATATTGGATTGCAAAATTATCATGTGATTCGATCTCAGCATACAAAAAACCCCTTAGACGATACCCATCATGAAATTTTGTGATTTCGGCGCGGCCGCCATATTGGATTGCAAAATTATCATGTGGTTCGTACTCACCATACCAAAAAAACCCTTAAACGATACCCATCACGAAAATTTTGTGATTTCGGTGCGGCGCCCATATTGGATTGCAAAATTATCACGTGATTCGTACTCAGCATACCAAGAAACCCCTTAAGCAATACCCATCATGAAATTTTGTGATTTCGGCGCGGCGGCCATATTGGATTGCAAAATTATCATGAAATTCGTACTCAGCGTACCAAAAACCCCCTTTAACGATACCCATCATGAAATTTTGTAATTTCAGGGCGGCGGCCATATTGGATTGCAAAAGTATCATGAGATTCGTACTCAGCGTACCAAAATCCCCCTTAAACGATACCCATCATGAAATTTTGTGATTTCGGCGCGGCGTCCAAATTGGATTGCAAAATTATCATGTGATTCGTACTCAGCGTACCAAAATCCCCCTTAAACGATACCCATCATGAAATTTTGTGATTTCGACGCGGCGGCTATATTGGATTGCAAAATTATCTCTTAGTCTTTCTGTTCCCGGTTTCCATTTCGGAGTTTCCAGTTCTATGATCCGATTCAAAATCGCAATAAAAACCATTTCTGCTAATAGTTTTGCACCAATTTTTTTAAAACCTCCTAACAGAAACAAACACAACAAAAAAGAATTAGCGAAATCGGTCCAGCATTTCACGCGTGATGCCGTGACCACGGAAATCGGGCTTCATTTTTATATATTGTATACTCAATATCATCGAAGATTACAGTCATTATATTAAAATGCAATTCTGAACTAATTAAATGCTGAATCACAGTTTGCCACACTTATTTTTATGTTAGCATTAAATTTAATCTTGAAAAGAAGTGCCTGAGTTTGGCCCCTACATTAATGAGAGGTATCTAATACGTCAAACTGCAGCATCGGCAGCTTAAACCTTTCAAAAACCAGGCGGACGTCATTTTTTTTTAAATGTCATGTATAGTGTTGCTATACGTGTAGAAACGAGATAGCAGCATTCACTAACCCCTTAGAGCGAGCGGAATGGAAAGACCAACGCACACAAACATAATTAATGTTTCGTCTGCTACTTATTGTACGTCTGTGACATACTTATATATTTGAAGAAAGAAATAGTTCCTTAACTCTATCCTTGAATGCACCCAAAGAGGTACTTTCCCGCACAGAATGTGGCAATGAGTTCCACAACCGTACTGCGCGAATGGTAAAGGAACCATCATAACAATGCGAAGAGTGAGAAGGCATACGAAGAAGAAGTGAAGAGGATGTACGACAAGGTTTACCCCTAGGAACAAGAAACTGAAAGCGTTCACGTAAATAAGAAGGTGAATTTACGTTATAAAGGATAGCATATAGAAGGAAGAGAATATGGGAATCTCGACGCTGCCGAATCGGTAACCACCCCAATCTTGTACGGAATTCTGATACATGATCATACTTCCGAAGACCAAAAATAAAGCGGATACCCAGATTCTGAAGTCGCTCAAGTTTATTAAGGTGTTCCTCCTTTGTATCAAGGTAGCAGACATCGGCATAGTCTAAAATTGGAAGTAACAGGGTTTGCGCAAGAGTAACTTTAGTGTCGAAAGGTAGGAATTTCTGGAGACGTTTTAGAGATTGGAAAGACCAGAAAACCCTCCTACTTACCTCAGCAATTTGGACATCCCAGTTTAGGTTTGTATCGATATATATACCCAAGTTTTTAGCGCAATCTGTGACAGCAATTGGAACCGCATTGTACATTATTTGTGGCATAACTTGATCATTTAAAAGGTTCAGCTTGTATCGGCTACCAACAATGACTGCTTGTGATTTTGCAGGGTTCACCAGAAGTCCAAACGATTTAGCCCACTGACTAATGTTATCCAGGTCACTATTGATAGCAGCTACAGCCTCAGTCACGTCCTCGACATCAAAGTGTCGATATAGCTGCAGGTCGTCTGCATAGAGGTGATAATTAGAAGAAATAACTTTAGTAATGGCGTTTATAAAAACGGAGAAGAGGAGAGGAGATAGAACGCCACCCTGAGGAACACCCGCATTCAGCTGGCACCATTCAGAGCAGGTGTCATCACAACGAACTGACTGCGAGCGACCCTGAAGGTATGACTTGAACCACTCAATCACAGAAGATGAGACATTAAGAGACGCCAAAATTCCCAACAGGACATCAAAGTCAACCGAGTTAAAAGCACTGCTGAAGTCTAATAAGACTAAAACTGTTAACTGTTTCCTTTCTATAGCCATACGCATATCATCAGTAATCTTGACTAGTGCAGTAACAGTGCTATGACCACGACGGAAACCAGATTGATATTGACTTAGCAGGCTGTTGTTGAAAAGGTATGAAGCTAGTTGGTCATGAACCACACTTTCCAGAACTTTGGATAGTAATGGTAGGATAGAAATAGGACGGAAGTGGGATTGCTCAGAAGGATCGGGTACTTTCGGTAAAGGTATCACAAATGCTTTTTTCCAGGAAGAGGGGAAACTGTTACACTGTAGGGAAAAATTGATAATGTGGGTGACTACAGGAAGAATGTGGTTTAGGATTGGAAGAAGCATTTGTAACTGCAGGCCATCATAACCCACAGCTTTTGTCGTTATCGACTGTAAACGTCTCCCAATGTCCACCTCCGTAACTGAGCGGAATGAGAACGAAGTATTTAAAGGCAATGGAAGATTAGATAGGAAGTTTAAAGTAGAAGATTTTACATCACTGGGAATGGCAACTGGAGACCACGAGAAATGCATGTTGAGGTCGTTAAGGTCTATATTTGAACAATTGCTTTCTGAGGTCTTACCAATACCAAGTGATTTAAGAAATTGCCATACTTGTGCTGTGTTAAAACTTTGAATAGAGTTATGAATGTGGCGTCTTTTAGCATCCCTACACATACGAACGCAGCGGTTTCGTAACTTTCTGTACTTTTCGCAGTTCTCAATTGTTGGTGATTTACGACAAATGCGTTTGGCCCTATCTCGTTTTGACATCATTGTTTTAACTTCCTCAGTAAGCCAAGGCGCCGGTAGGTGTTTTACTCTCACTTTTTTGAGAGGAGCGTGAAAATCAAATAACTTGAGTATGATATTAGTAAGTGAAATAACTTTAGTATCCAGGTCATCACACTCATATACCGAAGTCCAATCGATACTGCTGGCATCCGATTCTAAACGCTCCAGATCAACGTTTTTAAAACTCCGAAGATATAGAAATTTACTCTTGCGCTTAGGAGGACGAATTTTATAAGAAAGATAAATAAGATCATGGTGAGAAAAAGGAGCAGGAAGTTGACCATGTGTGGCCACTTTCTGCGGGTCGGAGACAAGAATTAGGTCGAGAAGTGAAGATCTATGATTCGGTTCATGATGAGTAGTAGATAGAGGAAGAATATGCATATTGACTGAAGATAGAAGGAACTGAAGTTTGCGGCTGTGAGAATCATTCTTCAGTAGACAAGTGTTGAAGTCTCCAAGTATAATTGTGGTGTCGTATATAGAATTTAAATATTCCAGTTTAGTCTCCAATGAATTATAATAGTTAATTTCACTGTCAGGATTATAATAGACTCCTAAAAGCATTTTATTAGAATTTATATCTAATTCAAGGAATAGATGTTCAGCGAACATGGAATATTCATAGTTCACTGTCTGCGCTACCAAATATCGTTAACAAAGAAGATCTAATTCCATGCATAATGAAAGAAGAAGTTGTTAAAGCTATTAGGTCACAAAAAAGGGGAAAAGCATCGGGAGAAGATGGCATCTCAAATGAAATTCTTATAGGAACGTCTGAAACTATCCTAACTTTAATTACAGATCTTTTTAACGAAATTTTGACCACCGAGTACATACCGCATCAATGGACAACGTCGACGATAATCTTACTTCACAAAAAGGGAAAAACAGATGACATTGCTAATTTTAGACCCATCTCCCTGATGTCCAACATATATAAAATATTCTCAAAAATTATACTAGAACGCATGACAAAACTCTTAGACGAGAATCAACCCAAGGAACAAGCAGGGTTTCGCAGTGGCTTTTCTACAATAGACCATATACATACCATTAAACAAGTCATACAAAAATGTAACGAATATGACATTTCATATTACATGGCTTTTGTAGACTATAACAAGGCATTCGATTCTTTAAAACATTGTAAAATTTGGGAAGCCCTAGCGTCACAAGGGATCATAGGAAAGTATATTCGCCTAATTACTCGTATATATCAGAATATGAAAGCAAGAATTCGAACGGAGACTTCGGGAAAATATTTTCACATTAAGCGCGGTGTCAGACAAGGAGACCCGATGTCACCAAAACTTTTCTCAGCAACTCTGGAACACGTATTCAGAAACCTAGACTGGAGCGAATATGGAATAAAAATCAATGGTGCGTTGCTAAACCACTTAAGATTCGCAGACGACCTTATACTGATTAGCGAAGAACCGAATAGCTTGCAAAAGATGCTTGAAAACCTTATCTACGAAAGCGAAAAAGTCGGCCTGGCAATAAATACAGTAGAAACGAAAGTCATGTCTAACCGAGAAAAAATCCCCATTACGCCGAACAGCAGTGCTACAGAATACGTGGACGAGTATACATTCCTAGGACAAATAATATCTCCAACAGACCTCACAAAAAAAGAGATAACTAATCGAATAAACATAGCATGGAAGAGATACTGGTCCTTAAAAGAAATCATGAAAAACCCTGGAATGGCAATCAAAGCGAAGACGAGAATATTTAACTCTTGTGTTTTACCAAGTTTGACTTATGGTTGCCAGACATGGAGCCCAACAAACGATGATGTTAAAAAACTACAAACCTGCCAACACAGCATGGAACGTAGTATGCTCGGTATAAAGATAAGAGATAAGATACGAATACAAACAATACGATCACAAACAAAAGTCACTGAGGTTTAATATGGCATTAAGAAACTAAAATGGAAATGGGCAGGTCACATGGTAAGGGGTCAGAAAGAAAAATGGGCTAAAGCTGTAACAGAGTGGTGTCCCAGACATAACAAAAGACGGAAAGGTAGACCAACTCGTAGATGGGAATACAATATAAAGTATATAGCAGGACCGTGTTGGATGAGACCAACCCAAAATAGGGCACTTTGGAAAGCCCTTGGGGAGGCCTATGCTGAAGAGCAAGACAATCATTAATACTTACCGGTGTCAATACAATGATAAAATGTAACTTATAATTTGATTTGTTAATAAAGGCTTTTATTATTATTATTATAAGGTGACAGACAAGCTTACGGCCCACCTGATGGATGGTTACCGAAACTTATGCATGTTTGTAATACTAGAGGCGCTACTAGAACATGCCCTGCCGACCCGGGAGCAGTATGTGATGACACTCTGTTGACATTTTTCAAGCCGTAAGGCATCCGCAAAAAATGCACTTAGGATTTTGGAAATATTCAAGAACTCACTTCATTAAATGACACCAAAATGGAACCTTAAATTCTTAATAGATGAACTCTCAAAATTATTAAAAATCATCGAAATATTGACAAGTAAATTGACAAAGGTAAATTTCGATGATTTTCAGAGGTTTTTTCGCAAGTTAATATATTTTCTAAATAGCACACCGTGCTAATGTAGTCTTATCTAGAAATTAAGGTTCCATTTTAGTGTCATTTAATTAAGTGGTTTTTGAATATTTCCAAAATCCGAAATGTCTTTTTGTGCATTTTACGGACGCGCCCCTTAAGCCTTGTTAACGAGCCTTCCAAAGCACGGAGACACTAGCAAATAAATGTCACAAAGTTGTCACGTTTTGGTCACCCAACCAGGGACCGGCCGTAGTGAAAATTGCTTACTGCGGTGATTGTTACAGAACACTGAGTCCTTGGTGCCACGAGCGCTTCAACGCATGAAACCATTTCCCACATTTTTTTTAACGTGAGGGAAAATCCTCATGGATGCTATGCCGGACTCCTACCGACCAAGAAACCTCACGTTACGCCTATAGCTGTTGAGAGTCCCGGGTAAGCCCTCGGAAGGATGTTCCAGGACTCCCAACAGACCCACGGCTGCTCCTGCGGCCTCGCCTAGGGGGTGGATCGGGTGCTATCCCGCGTCTTTGGGGGATTTCGGGTGTGATCCCGCTTCTATTACGCGTGCGTGAACTTCTCACGTCATGCTGCCGTCATGGGCCTGCTTCTGTAAGGATGGTGAACAGCCCTCTCGCCGTCCTCAGGCCCCCGGTCATGTAGGCCGATAGTCTACGGCGAAGACACGTTGGCGGCGCCCAGGCCGCCGACTGCGGTATTCAGGTGGGAGAGTTCTCTCCCGTTGCCGCCCCGCCGCCTCCTTCACGAGCATGACCTGCTCGCAGAAAGAGGCGGCGCAGTTCCACTTACTCCCGCTGGAGATCATGGCTCAACCATGTTCCACATAATGATGTCATATCTCTAACACACAAATATTTAGGTGAATGACAGACATAAATAATTTATTTTAATTCTACATCGTGTAGCCAATTTACAGAGATATTATTGTCTCTGCGTTGTATTAAAAATATAAATAGTTTTATGAGGTCGTGAACTCTTTTGATTTCAATGCCTCGATGGTGCAATGGTAGTGTATGCCATACTTTTTTTTAACGTGAGGAAAATCCTACGTGGATGCTATGCCGAACTCCTACCGACTAAAAACTACACGTATCCTACCTAACAGCCTACGATTGAGATCCCCGGGTAAACCCTCGGAAGGATACTCCAGGAGAAGGATGCTCACATAAAGAGGCAGCGGAGTCCCACTTACTCCCGCTGGAGATCATGGCTCGCACCATGGTCTCCAGCGAGAAAATATCCATGTCCAAACTTGCCACGAGGACCTGGTGCTGTTGCGCCGACGCTGTGCACTCCACCAATGTGTGGAGCGCTGTGTCCTCACTGCGCTTCTTTCAGTGCTGGCACTCAGCCGTGGTTTCCCGGTGTATTCGCCGTTGTATGACATGCTGCATATAGCAACACAATCTATGACGATTATAGGGAGGGGAGGAGCCGTACTGCGACTTTCCTCGCTGTCAAAGCGTGCTCCAAAAGGATTACACTTCTACACACATATACCTATTTAAGAAAAATATATATTTGTGATTCGAAAATGTATGTTTCGGGTTTTGGTTGCTTACGTGTGTGGAACTAGAACGAAATTCCACTCAAGCGCACTCTCGTGACCATCTAGTTAAAAGAAACTTAAATTTTTGAAGTCGAATAAATAAATTGACACCATTTACACCAATTCGAAATTACTTTCGCCAAATGTATGTAAAATTGTCTTTTGAACAGTAACATTGTTAAGAATCTTTTTGGAAATTAGCCAACTATGATATGTATTACAACAATAATATTATCTAAATCATAAACAACCATACACCCAGCCATGTGTAGTTGGCTGGTTAAAATGCAGTTTAGATAAAGTTCTAATCTCTATATGGGTAAAGATCATAGCAGAATACTTTATGGTAAAATAGATTGATTAAACTAAAGCCCTCGTTGCCCGTCTAACTCAGTCAGACGATTCTGTAAATGATCACTGCGTTCAGTATTATTGCTATGACTGTTCCTCGGATGGATAATAATTTTGTTAAATTACATTTTAGAGAGCGTTTTCGTTCTACGGACGGAAGACACATTAAGCCGGTGTGGTCCCAAGTTGAAGACGTTATGGGAGGCTTCAAATTTTTCAGCAGCGGATAGTCTCAACCTGCGCGTCGTTTTATTTTCTTCTTTTTCTTTTAATGAATTTCCCTTCGTTTATCAACAACAAGCTGTTGCCCCCGACTTCGTCCGCGTGAGAATTATGTTAAAATGCCAATTTGATTGCTCTCTGCTTAGCCCCTGGGATATGTAGCGTGATAATTTATAGCCTATTTGAAGACCCTACCCCTTTTCACGTAATGCCCAACAGCCTATGGTTGAGAGCCCCGGGTAAGCCCTCAGGAAGGATGTCCCGTGACTCCCAACAGACCTACGGCCGCCGCTGCGGCCTCGCCCAGGGGGTGGTTCGGGTGCTATCTCGCGTCTATGGGGGGTTTCGGGTGTGACCCCGCTTCTAAGGGGGGGCGTGCGTGAGTTGCTCACGTCACGCTGCCGTCATGGGCCTGCTTCTGTAAGGACGGTGAGCGGCCCTCTCACCCTACCCCTAGGTAATATTTCTGCAAAATTTGAATCAAATCTATTGAGAACTTTTCGAGATATTTCCGGACAAAGCAAAACAAACAGACAAAATTTTTTCCAACTATATTTTCGGCTTCGGTATCTTATGTTGGAACCCAGCGAGTATTTTTTTTTTATATTTCCAATGTACAGTTTTGACTTTTCTATCATACTATTGATGTATACTTAGATAGATTTTCTGCTTCGGTACCTTATGTTGAACACTCAGCGAGTATTTTTTTTAAATATTTCCAATGTACAGTTTTGATTTTTTATCATTTTATTATATGTATAGATTCCGCCAATCTCCAGTAGGAAAATAAATACAAATAAAGGCTTTTCGTTTTAAAACGGTAATAAGTTCACCCCTTATTGCATGTTACGACTTTATGCTAGTAGGGAGGAGAGAATACTGCCTATACCCAGACCATAATTATCTATTTCTGTACCAAATTTCAGAGACCCCCTCCATGTATGCTGTATTCAACTATACAGAGTATCAATACATTGATTTGGCTATTGAGTTGCAAAAGACAAGGTCACGAGATTCGTATTGTGATAGCATCTATTGTTATTGCCGAATAGCCCAGTAAGCACCGGCTGTCTGTCATAATATAACGTCCTAAAAGTATTTATCTAGCAGTGTTGTGTTAGTGAAAATAATGTCTGTGAGTACCCAACAACATTACTTTCTCTCTCTCTCTCTCTCTCTCTCTCTCTCTCTCTCTCTCTCTCTTTCACTGTACATCCCTTTTTTTCAGTTCCCGCATGGAAATTTATTCCCAAAATAAAAAGTAACCTATGTGTAGTTCTAGACTATGAACTATCCCTGTATCATTTGGCCAGATCTGTTTAGCCGTTAGAGGGTGAAAGAGTAACAAAGATCTACACATCTACACCTACAGTTAATAAATGAAACAAACCAAAATTTTCCACAAACCAAATTTATAACTCACAAACCAAACTTTTCCATTTATAATATTAGTGAGAAATAAGAATTAACTACTTACTGAGGGCTTCAGCTGAAAATCAGCGCTGTCATCGTCCACAGCATTTATGCTGAGCTGTAGCCTTTTGGGCGCACAGAATTTTTCATTATTATGTTTGATTTTATTATTGTTTTCTTATGTTGTAATTTGTGTCTTTTTCTTATCATGTCGACACGTTTAGAGGTAATACCTAGTCCATGATTTTGTGTACCTACCTAATGAAAAAGTTTTTCTTTCTTTCTTACTTGTGCGCAAACCCTACCTCATTTATGCCAAATAATACCTCCGACCCTCGTCCATCTTTTTAATGGAAATGCATTTTCAGAATAAGTCTGTCATCGACTAAATCAAATGAATTAAATTCGCAACCTCAATTTGCTGCAACCGTTCGCCTGACGATCAATGCCCTGACGATGCATCGCCGATTTATGATGACTTCGTTTATCCTTTAGATTTATATTTAGGTTATAGCAAAGATAATGCAAAAGTAGTAATAGTTATATAATTATATAGTACTAGCTGATGCCCGCAGCTTCGCCCGCGATGGCGCTGTATGTGAAATTTTGCTGAATTTTCTTTGCTATAAACCTCACGGTGCCCGAGACCTTTCCAACGAATGCAAAACCGTGGAAATCGGTTCGTGCGTTCTAAAGTTATAGCGTCAGGAAGGAAAACTCGACTTATTTTTATATAATAGATTACATAAACTCCCCACGCGCCACAGGGGGTGTCGTGAGGGAGCATTTGCTTAGCCCTATTGGTCACACGCACACATTCAAGCTTGAAAACGTATGGAGTTTTCGCCCTATGGTATTAGTTCCAAGGGCCTGAGAACAGCGAGTTGACTGCTCGCCCTTCTTACAGAGGCAGGTCAAGAAAATAGTGTCCCGTCAGCCCTCGTAAAAGTGGGATAGGTCCCTTCCCTCGTCCCCAAAGAACCGCGATAATTCACCACTCTTTAAAGTGGGATAGTACCCTCCCCTCACCCCTAAAGAAGCGGGATAACACTAAAATCCCGCGAAGAAGTGGTATAAAACAGAAACCCGTAGGAAAATTCCAAAATGGTGGACGAAGTGTTCATCGGGAACCCTCGGTTATCCTTTCGAGGACTTACCCGGGACTCCTGGCCTTACACAGATGGCAAGCCGCCGTGTGGTTTTAGTCCGTCAAATTCTGACATAGCTTCCATGAGGATTAACACAGGAAAAAAAAAACAAATACCTATGTATTAGTTTTCTGTATGATGTTTAGTATTATTCAAGGAGCCTGCTGGACGTAACCTGCTCCCAATATCATAGGGATGGTGATTGGCTCCACGGCTGGCCAGACGGGTTGGTATATCAGGTAATCGCTGATTTTCACCAATCCATCAAAAGATCTTTTCTTATTGAAACATAAAAACTTGGAACGACCCTTCACGTGTTTCCCTCCTCTTATAACCGCGGGCTCTTTAAGCGGAGCGTGAAAAGTCACATCACGCTGCGAACTTCAGAACCACTGCCAAGTCTTCAAGCCTGTGAGAATGGCCCCCAGACGTCGCCATAGCTTCGTGACAGATAAAAAGTTTTTTTTTAAACAAATTTCCCTGTAGATAGCACTATTTCTCTACGATTTTTTACATATTACATACACAATTTAGATAGTACAGATGGAAACCCACATACTACATTCGTTGAGGCTTCGCACACATAGACACCGCTCACAGAGTTCACAGACAGGAGGTCAAAGATTTTCATAGTAGTTTTCGATACTGATTTGTGAGTGTGAGTAGCAGAGGGTAAGTGTGAAAAAAAAAGTACATGCTCTAGATGCCTCTACAATTTTTAACAGTTCCCTTCGGATTCTCCAGGAAGCCATCATCAGATCCTGACTTCCTTAAAATGGGAAACCTTGGAAGTATCTATTTTCGAACGAAAAAAAAACTTTCAAATCGGTCCATAAACGACGGAGTTCTGCGCGAACAAACATAAAAAAATTAAAAAATTAAAAATATATACGGTCGAATTGAGTAACCTCCTCCTTTTTTGAAGTCGGTTAAAAATGGCCCCCAATCGCTAGACATCCCTATGGCCTCTTTGTGGCAAGGCGTGGTTCTTGACATTTTGTGACAGATAAAAAGTTTTGTTTTACAAATTCTCCGTATACCAATTTTTACACATCATAGATAACTCGCTCACGTTCTTGAGTTTTATAGGCCCTGAATGCGTAAATGGTTCAGTCTTTACATAAGAATCATTCGTTGTAATAGTTAACAGTGCGCTAATAGTTCTGTAACGACAGGCATATATACAAACAAATCTGTGTGTTTGTTAGTAAATTGTGTGTCGGATGCTTGTGTGAGGATGTAATACATCCTCACACAAGCATCCGACACACAATTTGTAGTGTAGTGTAGTGGGTAGCTGTAAAATATCTGTGTAGATAGGTATAATATTAAAGGCTTGATTCTGTCTGTGTTTGTACATGTGTTGTGTATACGAGTACGAGTATTAGCATTGTAGATTGAGTTTCATTTATTTTTTTTATTTTTTTTATTTTTTTTTTTTATACCACTCGAGTGGCAGACAAGCATACGGCCCCACCAGATGTACCGGTGGTCACCGCAGCCTATGGACGTTTGCAACACCAGAGGCGCCACAATCGCGCTGCCGACTCTTTAAAAACCTTCTAAGTCCCCTTTTGAAGAACCCCATACTGTAGGCGTTTGGGAAAACCGAGGCAGGGAGATCATTCCACAACCTAAGCGTACGCGGAAGAAAGCCTCTACCAGATCTCACCGTGCTCAAGCGCTCAGGACGCAACGTGTGAGGATGAATACCCTGTCTATGGCGAGCGGTGCGATGATAGAATGTAGCCGTAGGCATCATATCAAACAATTCTTCAGAGCACAAACCGTTGTACAGGCGGTAGAACACACACAGAGAAGCAAAGTCTCTCCAAAAATTATTAATTTATTAGTATTTAGCTCGTAGGTAACTATTACCCCTTACGCAGTACTTTTGTATTGATACGTCAATTCGTAGCTGAGAAACGCTCTTATATGAAAATTTCAATGTCGTAATTAACTTATCTTAACACCGAGCTAGCGGTGCTACGAACCTACGATGCCTACGAGCTCTCAAAAACTCTGGCTCCGTAGTTATATCAAAGCCTAGCGGACGTCACGCGGTTTCACCCGCGTAGTTCCCGTGGGAATACGGGAATTAAATATAGCCAATGTTCACCGCAAAGAGTGTAGCTTCCCAACAGTGAAAGAATTTTTTAAATCGGTCCAGTAGTTCCGGAGCCAATTCGTTACAAACAAAGAAACAAACAAAAAAAAAGACACAAATCTTTCCTCTTTATAATATTAGCATAGATACCCTCGATGACACTGAGCAAGTTTATGAGCTACAAGGCAGCGAAATCGCAAGCAGCTTGTGAACTCGCTTCGTGTCACCGAGATTTTTTACAATCTGCTATTGACTACCCCATTGTGAATCACTCGCTAACTTTAAAACTTACCAACAAGCAGCTTATAAACTAGTACCGTATCATCGAGACTTATACATACATACATATAGTCACGCCTTTATCCCCGAAGGGGTAGGCAGAGGCATAGTATACGGCCTCATTTCACATTACTTACAGTTTTATGTCCCACGTAATAGGTGGTGAGCGTATTGCCGTGATTTATACACTTTAGAAAATTTAACCTAACTAGATCTTGATTAATGCCACTCTGCGCGGAAAAGAAAAAAAGCTAATCCATTAACCGTCTAATTACGTTGTATTCCTCAGAACTACTTAAACAAAAAGTGAACTTTATTTTGATAACATAATCAAACTCGTTACCCAACGATCACAGTTTGCTTACTCAAGAAGTTCCCACATCACTCCCAAATGGCTTCCTCCCACACGTGTTTACCATTGAATGATTTAAACATTCCCATTAGCCCATCGGAGTAATACGTGCGTTTCAGCGAAAATATCGATCTTGCTAACATCAATATTACAAGTGACATGGCCGATTGTTGTACAGTCAGCAACCGAAATAGAATAATACTTAAAAAATTCCAATCGACTATGACGGTTTTCTTGTTATAGATTACAAATCCATGAACTAGAATTTCCGGTGATATTTAAGCGGTAGGTAGATCTTACTTATTCAATGGTACTACATCTATATTCTACACTAATATTATTAAGAGGAAGGATTTGATTGTTTGTTTGCATCGAATAGGTTCCACCCGATTTGAATAATTCTGTGCAAATCTAGAATAAAAGATTTTTGAAAATTCCACCATTAAGGTTGCAAAGTAATGTATAAAGAATATATGTAACTTCGCCATCTTTAAAGTTAGCAGCATGAAATTACATTCACGTGTTTTTACAACAAAACAATAGACGCGTGTATCAGGGATTTGAAAAAAAAATCAATATAGGGGTAAAATAGGGAATTTAAGTTTGGATGGAAATATCTTCATTTTAAAACACAACTACTTTAAATTACGTATACCTGCAAGCCCTAATGGGATAAATAAGACATAAATTTATCAAAGTACATCCCGGGCGAGGCCGGGGGCACAACTAGCTTATTTATAAAAATAAAACAAAGAATGCGCACGCAAATACCAAATCCTTTTCGTCACTCCTTCATGTTGTCTCACGTTATTGCTACAAGCACTACCAATAAATACTGCCAATGTTCCCCAACAACATTACTCGTATTATTTGTTGCAAGACGTTTACAAATGATATTATAAACCAATAGCTTCAACACATCAATATAGAACAAACATACGTTTAAAGTTATTACTGAATTCTTTATGCCATACAAATTTAGTCGTATCCGGCAAGTGATGGCAGGGAAAACTTATAAATAGTCGGTTCTGCCCAGTTTCTAGTTTTAATGGGCTTTTTTTTGACGTGTGGAGGTTCCAAATGGATGCTATGCCGGACTCTTCTTGGTAAGCCCTGAAGGATGTCCTAGGATACCCGTAAGGTCGTTAGTTTCAGTGTGCTGCAGTGCTATTCTCTAAGGAAACAGCTTTGCGTACAGCGCTGCCACAGCGATGAGTTATTCGGTTATATTTATATTAGGTACAATACCAGAAATCTATATTAAAATTTATCGTAAAACATATTTACTCGTGCTTAGAGATTTTTCGCTGACTGTACATTAACGACCTTTCCTCAGAAGGTTTTCCAGATTTTAACATGCTTTTATTAGTTCGACTTGTACTCGTATGTAATTAACTATGTAATGGAATCTAAGGTAACTAATCTAACCATCTTCCAAGGATCGTAGCGTCATGAAAATTGGCAGCTGTATGTAGTTCTGATGAGAATACAATAATACGGTACTGTCGAACTGCATCTGATGATGGAGTCAGAAAACATGAATTGTATAATTGTATAAAAAACATAGTATCATAGCTGCGTTTGGATTTGTTACAAAAGTCTTGTAATGAACTTTGACCACGATTAGGTTTCAAAGTTATAAAGCGTGTCTTTTTTGTGTTTTTTAAACTTTCAATCTATCTATATTTTAAACTATTAAACTTATAATCTATTAATATCTATCAGCGCCCAGCTCAAACCCTTAGACCTAGAAGCTTGAAATTTTCAGGGTAAGCTAATCTTATATATCGACACCAGAAGTATCAATTAACGTAAGGGACATTTTGGCGAAAATGAGTTATATATATCATTGGATTCAGAATTTCGAGCTCTATCGATTGGTATACTCAAAATGTCTCTATCGTGAAAAAAATGTCCCTTACAGTACAAATTTTAGGACTGTCTAAAACGATTTATAACGAAAAAAATGATTTAAGGGTCATTTAGATTTTATTCTTCTCAGACAAGTAAAGTAGGTAACTCATCATACAAAATAATTTTGACCCTTACCTTAGACCTCAAATCGGTAATTTTATAAAACATGTCCCTTACCTTAACTAATTTTTGGAGCCTTTTAGGGGTAATTTATATACATTACTACTTATCTCACATAATGTCTGCAATTTTGTATTTTTCGTGTAAAAACTAAATGTTTTCTTGATTCCACCTGTCAGTGTATGGGCGGCGGTCCCGGGTAACTCCGCGAAAGGAAGTTTCAGGGTCCCGTGTAGCCGAGCTCATCACCGCGGCTCAGCACTCAACTAGAATGGTACTAATCCGCGTTTTTGGAGGTTCTGTTGTTATGCTGTTTTGGGCCTATTTATGTATGGACATCGTGCATCCAAGTCTGGTCGCCCCGATTGCAGCAGTTCCTACCTTGGTTGCTCAGTCTGCACCTTCCATGTATCCATGAGTTCCTGACAGTGTGCATTGTGTTCCCTAATGTTGGTCAACCACCGCGAGAGCGCACTCGTTGCCCGTCCTCAGTTTTGAATTATGTCTCGGAAATGGTATTTGAAGTTCAACACGCTATCGAGTACGACTCCAAGATACTTTATAGAGGGCTAGATAACGACGCTAATTCCCCCTACTTGTATGCTGGATTCCGTGGGTGACTCCTCCCGAGGTCCGTAAAAGCATAGAACCTGAATTTCGTAAGAGACTACCTTCAGAACCAGTCGCCATCTTCGACCCAGAACTCGAACAACTCCATTGGGCCACGTCTCGGTGAGTAGATTTTCGCGTCGTAACGTTGGTGTCATCAGCGTAGTACGTTACGTTGAACCCTCCGAGCAAATGACCGAGTAGCACCATCATCGCGGTATTACAGAAGTGGACCGATTCCTCCAAAATAACGCAAGATACCCCTTACCTTAGCCGGTAGCTTATTCATGTCTCGAAGAGATAAGCCATGAAACTCCGACGTAAATAGAAAAGCACTCCATAATGATAAATGAGTGCCTCTCTAATGCAGCTTCAGGGAGAGGGGGTTCAAAGCTATGGCGATGTCAACAGACACCGCAATCACCACCTTTCCCGCAATATCGCTTCCGCTGTCAGACCCCAGACACGAATGATCGCGTCCACGATGGAGCGCCCCCAACGGAAACTAAACTGGCTATACGTCAAATCTGGCACCACTCGAGTGAAGTGCCCAACAAGGCGCTCTGCAATAATATGCTACACCCTGACCTTTTTCAAGCTTTGCTTTGCTCATCAGCATCAGAGCCCTATCAGTCTAGACCCAAATTCTTCGAGAGCCATCATGACCCATGCATGACTTGAAATAACGTCGTCAGGTTCGGGGTTGGTGCTTTTATAAGTCGCAGCACAGGTGCCCCTAACACGCTTTTGGTGACTTCAGGCACATCGTTCTAACAGAAATCCCCGTCCAGTGCCTGAGACGGAGCCATACGGAGCAATATGTCTCTTAACTCCTGATGGAAACAAGGAGACTAAGACCCTCTTCATCTGGGTTAGTCGTGGCACCTTAGTGCGAAAACTTTTGTTTTTATCTTTTAATGTTGATTCATACCAATATTAAACATGCAAAAAATATTTGCCTGTAGTAAAAATACCACAAAGTAATTTTTCGGGTCTACAACGAATATTAAAATCAGAAAAATAATAATATTTGAGGGGCAACCTTACAGAAAAACGTGCTATTTTACTGTTGTTTGGTACTAAGCCCTCCGTGCGTGAGGCCAACTCGCACTTGGCCGGTTTTTATTTAATTCTTTTCGATAACCTTCGGTACCAAGTTACCTCAAATATCATCAAAAGTCTTAAAGTGAAGTCCTTTACAATACATTTGCATGTGTTTTTCTATAGTCTCTTGCTCCTTACACCTTAGTCATTTGTTTATACATAAAATATCAGTAACGTAAGGTACAACTAAACATATTTTTTTAATGTAACGGACACGCTATTTGGGAAAACAGTAGACATTCCTAAATTTTAAGTTTATAGCATAAAAGAAGAAGAAATTCTAAGAAACTTCACTCTTGACACAATTAAAATCGAACCAGACAGTAAAAAATTACAGACAGATATATAAAAATAAAATCGTTTTTTGGCACTCCTGAAAAACCGTGTTTTGTCCCTTACATTAATTGATACTTCTGGTGTCGATATGTATAGTAGGCTACCGATAAGAAAGGGTTTCTGGAAATTCCACCAAGATGGCAAATGTATAAAAGGTTGTATGGAACTTCGCCATTTTTAACGTTAGCAGCATGAAATGACATACACGTGTTTTTTATTACAAAACAATAGACACGTGTCTCAGATTAAAAGGCAGACACGTGTATCGGGGATTTGAAAAAAAAAAAACATTATATGGCTAAAACAGGGAATGTAAGTTTGTATGGGAACTTCTTCATTTTCAAATAAAAATAAATGAACACGTGTTTCACGATATTTCGAAAACATACCCCTAAGGGTGTAAAATTGGGTACCACTCAATCATCAATCTATATTCGTTATTCCAGCCCTAATAGGATAAATAGGACACATAAGTTTACCGAAGTATATACCGGGGCGAAACCGGGGGGAACAGCTAGCTTATTTATAAAAATAAAACAAAGAATGCGCACGCAAATACGAAATCCTTTTCGTCACTCTTTCATGTTGTCTAACTTTATTGCTACAAGCACTACCAATAAATACTGCTCATGTTCCCCAACAACATTACACGTATTATTGGTTGCGAGACGTTTACAAATGATATTATAAACCAATAGCTTCAACACATCAATATAGAACAAACATACGTTTAAAGTTATTACTGAATTCTTTATGCCATACAAATTTAGTCGTATCCGGCAAGTGTGGGCATAAATAGTTGGTTCTGCACATTTTCTGGTTTAGTCCGGTACGAGAAAGTTATCAAGTTCCTATAATTCTAAAGTTGGTTTTTTTTTTACAGTGTGTGAGGTAGGTATATATAATGCTACTGTAGCGTTTTCTAACAGATCTGAGGTCGGGGCTAGGTATAGTTTAGGTATTTGTACGTCAATTCTATAACTGAAAGGATATTGAATTAGAGATAAAAATCTTTGCGCTATGGTGTTAAGCTAATAATTGCCGATATATATTTACATTTTCTAACAATTTCACCCACGGGTTTACCCGTAAATTACAAGAAATGATTTTTAGGGCCTAGCTCAGTGACAAAAATATTACAGTCTATAAAACAAACGTATTGTAACGTGGAATTCATAAATAAATGCACGAAACGAAATTCTAACAAATTACTCCACATACTTTTTTGTTTTCATTAATCTTATCTTTTATAATCGATTACTGCTTAAATAAAATATTAGAGATATTAGAGTTTGTTGCTACTGTTCCATAAATATCTAACAAGAATAATACAAAAAATTCTAACACATTAGTCAGTGAATTAAAAAATAAAAAGAGTTTTCTATAAAATATTATCCCCGCAGTCTGCGCGGGTAGGGAGGGGGTTCGCAGTGCCAGTCGCTAGGATCAAGTATAACCCAGTCGTATCGTCTAAGTAGGTATCGTATTTGTTGTGTTGTGTTATTAAAGTTATTGTTGCGCGCCGCCCGTTTTGTTTTCACGCCGCACACCGTTACAATTTTGTACACTTTGTTAGTAGAATTTAAAAAATATGCGATGAAACTATTATAAGAACCAGTAAAATTTTATGCAAACTATTTATATAATAAATTGTTTGTTATTTGTTTGTTTTTATAATGACGTTGCAGTGGTGTAACTAATTAACTGCTAGGCACAGCTTGTGGCGCAGCGGTCAGGTGACCACAAATATTTTAACTTTCTAGTAATAAAACAGTCAAGTGCGACTGGGACTCACGCACTAAGGGTTCCGTACAAAATTGACGACTTTAAAAACTATTACTATCTATCGCACTGGAAAACTGACATCAACGGTATCTTCCCATTCGCCTACCTACACATAGATTGCTACCAGGTGGCAATTGGGAATAAAATTCCCATTTGCCATCAAGTGCGTATTGGGAATTTATTGCCCCCACTTTAACTCTGCGTTGTTGTTTGATTTTCCGATTTTCCTTTCCACTTGAGACGGTCATTATGCGTGAAAAATAGGTTTTATGATAACAGAAGATACTTACCTGGTTAAACTTTTTTGCGGCGTGGTGTTTTATATTTAACAGTCCAGTCTTGATTCTTTCGAATTATTATTATAATAAACAATTTTTTAAAACTAGTTGTCATCTGACTATGCTATGCTTGGGAAAATTTCAGGGATAACTTGTCTACTAATGCCGAAATTGGACTACTCCTAGAATCAAGTATCTCTTAAGTATAGTGTCTCTTAGCCCGACTTTATTTTACTGTTGAGACGCTGGAAAGGCAACCTGCATTAACAGCCAATTTGGTCGAATATGAGTTATATATATCGTTAGAATCGCCTGATTTTTCTCTTTCGAATGGTCTAGGTAACGATTTAATCTGAGCACTTTGGTGGTCGTTCAGACACCGGTGATTTTCGATATTTTAGTATATTTTTGTGTTTTAAATCCACTCAATTTTTGATTTTGGTTCATAAAGCGCCCATGACAGCAGCTAAATACTGATAAGTCATTTAGCCTGCACATGATTTAAAAAATCATTATTTTAAAACATTTAGCCATTCCATTTTTAGAAATTTTCACGGCATAAAACATTTTAGTGGTTGGTAATTATTATAGAATTTCAAAATAAGTCAATTTACTGGTCAATAAATTTTTGTTTATTGTCGTATAAAGCCTTTTACCTTCCTTCTAATTGTAAAAATTAGGACGTTAAACCAATTTTGTCGATGGCCCTTACTAATAAATTGGTCGATAACACAATTTTACCTGAATTTATTTTGATGTGTTTAGAGCACATAAGCTACTCTGCTTAATGCAAAATTCATTTTATTAGTGTGATAAAACCACAAAAAAAGAAAGACAAATATAAAACACTGGCGGTTAGACTATACGTCAAGGTCGTCGTTTGCAGTTAGACCGCGGCTGTTAGCTAAGAGCCAAACGTTCTGTGGGTACTTCAGCCACCTATACGGTATAAAACTGGGAGACTACACCCATTGTCACTAGTCATAATTGACTAGTGACAACGGGTGTCATCTTCCACGATTATAACGAATGCTAATTTCTGGACATTTGCGAAGGCGAATATCTGCAGCCGATATTTGCACAAATGCGAAAACCTACTTATTGAATTCCAAATTTGCGTCACTTCACTTCACACGTTACAAAAATTGATTAAATTATAAAAGTATATTTATTAGTATTGCAGCTAACGGGATATTTTCCATGTGTTATTGAGAATATTTGATATTTCGGCATATGGTCAGTATGTGCATCTTTATCACAAACGGTCCACTGAATCTGTTCATAAATACCATAGATGTGTTCAAAGAAAAATAACAAACAATATAAAGATAAGAAGAAATAAACACATTCAAAGACGAATACAGAAATGAAAGTAGATTGCGGACGTTCTTCGTGGGGCTAAAAAGCAGCCACACGCAGCAAGACCTATAAGACGTTTTTAAGGTTAACATCTGCAAACATAGCGTAGCGTCTTACGATCTGGTTAATATAAAAAACCGCAATCATTAAAGTAGAAAACCTACGATGCAATATCCAGTCTTTCTAGCCCTGCAAAACAGCCGGACCAAATGGCGCAAGGAGGCGCTGGAGCGGGGCCACAGGCCGGCGTCTCGAGAAATCGAGGCTCAGCTGTCCCAGCTCCACCAGGAAACCATGGAGACCTGGAAGGTGCGACTTGAGCAACCGAAGGGGGATTCGCCGCAATCGCGGCGGTCAGACCGGTCATGGACAAGTTGCTGGAGAAGAGCCATGGTGCTCTCTCCTGCCGGTTGTCACAGATACTTACCGGCCACGAGAGCTTCGGTAAGTATCTGTGGCGAATACACCGAAAAACCACGGCCGAGTGCCAGCACTGCAAGGAGCGCAGCGAGGACACAGCGCTTTACACATTGGTGGAATGCACGGTGTGGGCGCAATAGCGCCAGGTCCTCGTGGCAGGTCTGGACGTGGATACTCTCTTGCTGGAGACGATGGTACGAGCCATGATCTCCAGCGGGAGTAAGTGGGACTGCGCTGCTTCTTTGCTTGCTCACCGTCCTTACAGAAGCAGGCTCTAGACGACAGCGTGATGTGAGGGATTCATGCACGCCGCCAAAGATGCGGGATAGCACTCAAACCCCCGCCCCCTAAATGAGGCCGCAGTGGTAGCCGTAGATTTGTTGGGAGTCCTGGGGTATCCTTTCGAGGGCTTACCCGGGGCTCCCAACCGTAGGCTGTTAGGCATAATACCAAAGCAGTTCGTGTTAGGGTACTTCTTTGACGTCAAGGAATCTTCAATTCTCCGGTATTAATAGAAACTACCCTGGCGACGACGTGCTCTGGGTTCTTGCAGGTGGTGGCAAGTAAACAGCTGGTTTCTTGGTGAACTTGTAATAACGGTTACTTTGTACAAAATCACAGACGTAGGTATAGGTAAGAAGATATAGGTGCGCGTGTTGAGATGACGGTGTTTAATGACGTAGTGATTGACGGCCGCACAGCTGTTGCTCGGTGAGCGGGGCGCGTGGACCCCCCGCGTCGTCCTGCTGGCGACGATATGTCTCCGACAACCCTAAACTGCGAAAAAAGTGACAAAGACATAAAAATGGGTGAAACAGAAAATGCTGAGACACCGGCTGATGGAGTCAGAGATGGCAGCCGTAACTTGCACGATACACGTGAGTAAGGGAGGATACCTATCGCTACTTATGTGATGTCTGGTAATAAGATGAATATTAATAAAATTAAGAGGATGCTCATAATAATATACACATAGGTATATTCCGAATTTGGGGAACTCTTTGTTCTCTCTGAAGAAGGCTCTGGCACAATGTGTAAAGCAAAGAGACGAACCTAAATTAAGATAATGCAAAGCAGTGCTGGACCAGTGAGACTGAACAACCACGCTCTGGAAGTGGTCCAAATAATAAAAGAAATGGTGTCAATGTGTGAAATCACCGCAATCACTGAGAGCGCGCAAATAATTTACTACCAAACAAACTCGGGAAAGGCAACCATATACAGCGACAGTGAAGTGGCATTGAAATTTAAGTAAGAAAATAATAACATCAGCAATCGTGAAGGAATATAGAAAGTCACTTGACATGTTGGAGGAAAAGACCGAAGTATACGAACATAGATTGGGTACCTGGAACCTAGGGAATTTCGGGTGACGAAACAGTAGATAATCTAGCCCCAGAGGGACCAGATGAATGCTTGGTTGAACCTAAGACTGAACTTCCCATCGCTCATAAAATCACCAAGGGCGTTATCAGCAGGAGCATAATGACAACGAGAAGTTTAATCGTAGATTGAGATTTTCAACGGGAATGAGATAGTCAAAGCTAACAAGAGGAAATATGAGGCTAGTTAACGAGATAATTACAGGACATTGTAACCTGAATAGTACTTGACAGTACTGGTTAAGAGTGATGGATTACCCCTCACGACCGATATGCTCCTGCTGGAGACCAGTCTCAACTTATGGCTGAGTATAAAATAATTTCAATTAGCAGATCTAAGATTATGGGTACGACAAGAAAAAAACCAAGAAAATTTCCAGTATCTGGATGGGTCAGATAGTACGATCCTGTTCATAAACGAGAATTTGACCAGACGCCGTGAAAACTACTGGAATACTCATACTCATCTTTAGGGGAAGTCTGGGGAAACCGATTGTGTGGTGTTACACGCACAAAATAAAGCTTTTCCATTTTAATAACAGGGATTCATTTCAGAATCGTGTAGTTTTATTTTTATGATAATCCATAAAGTTACGCTCCTTATTTTTAAGAAAAATCAGTATAAAAATATAATGTAATTTGAAGATTATTTTACCGATCACTTCCATAAATCATTCATATTGGGAGATAATACTAAAAGTCTAGGAGTGACTTAACGTTTAATGCCGGATAAGATAATCTGGCTGTCATCGTTTGACTTGATTCAGCCCGATAAAACATTTTACTTTGATGTGAAACTATGCTGAAAAGAATATAAAACATTTATCTAGTTCGTTTTATACAGCTATTTGATCATTCAAACGTCTTTAGCGAACCGCAATGAGGATGTTACAGTAACTTATGTCATTTTTACCTTACCAAAATTATGTTGTGCATTGTATTATCTCCAATATATTAGGAAGGAGGATACTTACATTTTTTTATTTATATACATTTCATAGTAAACGTTATTTTATAATAACCAGTCTGATTTACAATGGGATTACTCAAGTGGTTAATTAGTTATGATTTTTTTTGCAAATATGAAACTTTAAATGCCTCTCCTGAACAATTCATATAATGGTCGTTAATGCAATTAGCCTTTCCAGCGTCGATATCGCTACTATACGTGCCAATTTGAAGAACTGACATCGTAAAGGAATTAGTAAACAATAGACTAACATTATCATTTCATTGTGCAGTCTCAAGTGGAATCGGAATCGATCGATCGAATAATAATAACCGACGAGAGACCGTCGACTGCGCATGCGTACCACGGCTGCGCGCCGCCGCGTCGATGTCTCTCGCGCCGTTTTGAATTATGTTCGCGCCAATTTAAAGTTTTTGTTATTATGTTACATATTTCTTGACTAATGTGTTAGAATTTTTTGTATTATTCTTGTTAGATATTTAAGGAACAGTAGCGACAAACTCTAATATCTCTAATATTTTATTTAAGCAGTAATCGATTATAAAAGATAAGATTAATGAAAACAAAAAAGTATGTGGAGTAATTTGTTAGAATTTAGTTTCGTGCATTTATTTATGAATTCCACGTTACAATACGTTTGTTTTATAGACTGTAATATTTTTGTCACTGAGCTAGGCCCTAAAAATCATTTCTTGTAATTTACGGGTAAACCCATGGGTGGAATTGTTAGAAAATGTAAATATATATCGGCAATTATTAGCTTAACACCATAGCGCAAAGATTTTTATCTCTAATTCAATATCCTTTCAGTTATAGAATTGACGTACAAATACCTAAACTATACCTAGCCCCGACCTCAGATCTGTTAGAAAACGCTACAGTAGCATTATATATACCTACCTCACACACTGTAAAAAAAAAACCAACTTTAGAATTATAGGAACTTTTGAACCTTAAAACACTTAGTTTTACTGGACTAGTTTTAGTGGGCATTTTTTCGTCGTGTGGAAGCCCCTCGTGGATGCTACTGAGCTGTAGCCTTTTGGGCGCACCGAATTTTTCATTATTACGTTCGATTTTATTATTGTTTTCTTATGTTGTAATTTGTGTCTTTTTTCTTATCATGTCGACATGTTTAGAGGTATAGTGGAATTCAACAGATGTAAATAATATAGTAAACAAAGCAATTGGATCTTGACTGCTCCATAATTACTTACATTTAATTATCAATCCTGATCATAGTCGTTTCAAGAAACTCTAGTTAGATTTATACGGACATTTCGACACTAATAAACCTTTAGATTATAGAATAATTTCATGAAAAATACTCGGATGGTAAAAATTTAAGACTGTCATTTTGGTTGTCATTAAATTATTTTTTCTCAGACTTGTTTGTCTTTGCCATAGTGTTGTAAAACTGTTGTACTGGCCAATTGATTTTAAAAGGAGGTCATTGTTTTATCAATCTGTCAGTTCGAAAAAATGTACTTACTTTAATAATATAACTTATTGACCCAGAGAGCGACGAGCGCGAGTCTTTGCCCCTTTCACACGTACCGGTTGCCGGGTGCCGGGTACCCGGGTGTATGGCCGTGTACTATAGCTTTCACACGTAACGGCGTGATTTGCCCGGCAACCGCTTGCATTCGCCGCCGGTTACCCGGCACCGGCTACCCGGCAACCGTTACGTGTGAAAAGGCACTTTGAGTTTGGGTCTTCGATTCTACAGTATAGACGATTTTGCTTTCGTCCGTATGTGTGTGTGCATGTCAGTTTCGGTCTAGAAGACGCATTTGTTAACCAATTTTCTCCAAAATTGGCACACATGTTCTTTGATTTAAAATCATTGATCTACGAAAAGATAAAAATACAACTTTTGTCGAAAGTTTTTTTAATAGGGCGGAAAATAAGGGAGAAAAAGGGCCCCGTTATATATGATGGGATCATAAGGGATATAATTCCTCACAGGTTGTTTTTTCCTGGGCGCTCGCGAGGTCTACTCTTCGCAGAAGTACTTGTATTAAATTGGGACTAACTAAGTATTTGTGCGACCCAGAAATCGTCAGAAGGATCCGGTTAGGCTTAGTACCGTGTGGAGGAGTAAGTTTAAAGAGGCTAACGTCCATCAGTGAACTGCCAAAAAGATAATCTATTGTTTCGAACGCCATAAACATTTAAATATGAATAAAAAGAAAAGAAATAATGATTCTTAATTAATTAATGACACATTAATCTTCGATTCTAATCAAACCTGTTTTTAGCATTACTTCAACTTCTGTTATATTTGATGATTTATTTTTTTTTCTTCCTACGTAAGGCTTTACCTGTCCCGAAGTAAGTTCAAAGTGATTAAGCGAAGGTGCCCTTATTTTTTTTGGGGCGGCGAGATTGGCCATACCTATGTATTTTGTTTCGTAACTTTTTTTATCAAATTTTGTGACCTTATGTGCTTTTATTGCGCTTGTTCAAAAAGCTATAATTTTTTACTACTTTGCTTCGAATATACCTGTCACCATGTCATTACAATGGCCTAGTTCCCTTTCTTTGGATTTAAAAACCCCACATTAGAAATCTCTCAAAATGTCTTAGTCTGCTTCTGTAAGAACGGCGAGCAGCCGAGTTAGCTATCTACTCGACAGATTTGTTAATTAGTCATTTTCGTCAACTGGTCACTTTCTGCAATTGGTCAATTTCATTAAAATCCCTAATTCGTCACTATCCCTAATTCGTCAGTTGGGTTATCAGGTCAATGTCAACGAGGCGTCTACACATTTTATCATCCCTAAACTAATATATTATTGTAAATAAATGATTATACTATTAAATTTACTAAAAGTTTCTTTTTTTTTTAAAAATCCTTTAATTAAATTAATATAAAAAGTTATTGCACATAATATTTATAGATATACCGAATTACATGATTTGATGAATTTGGCGATTGATTAACCGAAGTAAATGAATGTACGGTGAACTAGATATAACTCAATGATTACTTATATAATTAGAATCAGTTTAGTTACAACACTATGATCATAGACAACTTCTGTCAAAACATGACATGTTTACATGATTGCTGAGCTGTCCAGAAAAAGACTATAATACCTAGTCCATGATTTTGCGCACCTACCTAATAAAAACTTTTTTCTTTCTTTCTTACTTGTGCGCAAACCTTACCTCATTTTGCCAAATAATACCTCCGACCCTCGTCCATCTTTTTAATGGAAATGCATTTTCAGAATAATTCTGTCATCGACTAATAATTCTGTCATCAACTAAATCAAATGAATCAAATTCGCAACTTCAATTTGCTGCAATCGTTAGGCTGACGATCAATGCCCTGACGATGCATCGCCGATTTATGATGAGTTCGTTAACCCTTTAGATTTATATTTAGGTTATAACAAAGATAATACAAAAGTACTACATAGTTCACCCTACCAATGTATGTGCGAAGGCTTGAGAACAGCGGCGTGTTGATTGCTCGCCGTTCTTATAGAAGCAGGCCAAGACGATAGCGTGTCCCTTCAAACCTCGTAGAAGTGGGATGGTTCCCTCCCCTCACCCCTAAAGAAGCGGGATAATACCCTAATCGCGCCAAGAAGTAGGACAAAACAAAAACCTAATTTTGGAAAACTCCCTTATGGTCAGATATACCGTATTCTACAACAGCTACGTTAATTTTGTTTGGGTTATTAGAGAATAATAGGTCTATGCATTTTGAGGTATTGGCAGTTAACCCACAAGAGTAACTGCCAATACCTCAAAATGCATAGACCTATTATTCTCTAATAACCCAAACAAAATTAACGTAGCTGTTGTAGAATACGGTATATCTGACCATAAGGGAGTTTTCGCTACAGTAATGACTGAAAATAGCTTCCAAGAGATTAAACAAAAATACTACACTTTTGTAAGGAACTATAGTGACCGGAATATCAAAGAATTTAAATTCAAACTGGGACTCTTAAATTGGGACAATATTATTGACATGGGCAAAACCGTTAACGAGAATTATTCTTCATTTCACAATATTTTACAGACATTGCTGGAAATTTGTATGCCAAAAAGGAAAAAGAAAATTAAGCCGAGTATCCCGAAAACATGGCTCACGAAAGGAATACGCCTTTCTTGTAAACATAAACGACTGTTAAGAGCTCTTACTAACACTAGTACTAATCCTATCTTATATGACCACAACAAACTATACGAAAAGGCACTTAAAAAAGTAATATTGACTTCAAAAAGAATTCAACACATTAAAAAAATGGCAATGTCTAATAATAAAACCATAACAATGTGGCAGATAATAAAAGAGCGGACAAATAAGTTAACTAAAAAGCCAAGAAAAAATATAACGCTGAAAGTCGGCAATAAGCTTATCGATGACCCTAAAGTGGTCGCGGATATTTTCAACAAATATTTTATATCGGTAGGAACTAAAAACGGTAGTACTCCACATGGTCGCCCGACAACATACTCCAGCCAAAACAGTATATATTTGAGACCTACTGATCCGAACGAAATTCGCTTTATTCTACGACACCTAAAGAACAAGCATAGCCACGGTCACGATGAAATCCCACCGATACTGGTAAGAGCATGTTCAGATGAATTAATAATACCCTTAACAATTCTGATAAACCAGTCATTGGAGGAAGGAACAGTACCGGAAATATTAAAAACCTCACTAATAAAACCAATATTTAAAAAGGGTGATATATCTGACGCTGGAAACTATAGACCAATTGCTTTACTACCTACCTTTTCAAAAGTACTGGAAACAGTGGTTTCCAGACGTCTCTACAACTATTGCGAAAAATACGATATATGGCTATTTCTCCTGGTTGCTTAAATTTGATGGTCACACGCTTATATTTTCTAAACCGTATGAGTTAGAAAGAAATGTTTTAAAATAGTGGATAAAACAGCTATTAAGCTATAAAATACATGAAATTTGTTGCAATAGAAGTAAATATTCATACCAAAAAATAACACGAAAGGTCAAAATCGGGGTCATTTTTCGCATTCTACTCGTGTCACACTTCCCGATTCAGTTAAACATTTGGTTACTGCTTCACCAAATTTCCATAGATTTTGAAGTTACATACACTAAATTCACCGTAATAACATACACTACACACACAGTATTACAAAAAAAATCTTCTAACTATTATTTAGAACTTAAAACACAATATACATCGGTCACACGAATCTAGGTACTCTAAATTTGCGTAGTAAACGGTTTACTGTTGACCAAAACGACCGCTCCAATAACAAAACTCAACTTAACTGAACGTTATTCAAGCTCGGGCATCGCGAGAGTGCAACGTGCAACTCCTGGCTCCTTAAGAAAAAAAAATATCAGTAAGTTTCTACATTTGACACTTAATTCGAGTACTTTTCGTGGGTGACTTTTTGTACATTGTATAATACCTATTGAAGTCAGAGTTTATTCATCGAAACCGCAAATTAATTGAGATATTTATGTAGTATTTGATTTAAAATGTAACGGCTAAACTTTGTCAAAATTTAAAAAAAGCTATGTTTTCGTTACCTTCGTGTCACATCCTTCGTGGCGTTTTACCCACGAAGGTAAGTTTATGCCACGAAGGTGATCTCTGACTAGTTTCAGTAAGAGTGGTACTCTTTTAGATTCGTATTGTAGTAGATATGTAGCGGAATAATAGTAGAACAAATAAGTAGGTACCTACAATCATGGCAAAGGACAGAGAAATACCTATAACATTATGTGTGAAGCCCTTTTATAGGAGTAGAAATCCCACCGGACGTTATGCCAGATCCAAACCGTCTAAAACCCCCATCGTAGCTACTTACCCGTCTAGTATTAGGCGCCCCGGGCAACTCCTGAGAATGATGTATCAGGGTACCCGACAGGCTTAGGCTATCACCGTGGCCTCGCCTACGGGTTCGGTTGTTATCTTGCGTCTTTTGGGTTAGTTCAGATGCTTTTCCGCTTCTTGAGGCGTGCGGCATGCTAAGAACTTCTGAACAAAGACACAATGACCTTCGCGTCCAAGTCTCAAGAAGAAATCCTGGGAAAGAGTCATGCCACCTAAAGCTTAATCAAGGCACCTACTACCTTATACTTATATCAACTTAAATACATTTAGGTACCTAGTACTCGTCGAGTTTTCCGGCAAGGCGGTTTGTGACTACTCTCGAGAACAACTTGTAAACATGGCTAAGGAGTGAGATGGGTATATAATTCTTCAGCAAGGTCTTGTCACCTTTTTTGAAAAACAGAGCCCTCCACGCTCGACGAGCACCGACGAGCACCACGGGCAACTCCCGCTCCACGCTTTAGGTGTTTGTCCCTGTTGGAGGACGGAATTAAAGAGACTCGTCCGCTCTTTGAGAACTAGAGTCCCGCCAGCTTTAAGAAGCTCAGTCGTTATTCCGTCCTCTCCAGGGATTTATTGGTTTTTAGTTGTACGAGAGCAGCCCTGACCTCGCCCTGGTCAATATCCAGAATGTCTTCGGTATAGTGGCGCATTAGTGGGGCTCTGTGGTCACGGTCGCTAGGTCCCGTCGGTATTTTTTTCCGTGATGCATATAGTTCTCTGTAGAAGCTCCTAACTTCTTCGAGAATCTCGAGGTCTCGGTTTTGCCACCCGCTGTCTTCAATTTTGTCAGACGAGGTCTTCCGAGCTGTTGGGCAAAGACTTTAGTACCCCAATTTTGTGTGATCGCTGCCTCTACGATGTTGGTGTTATAACGTCTGAGGTTGCGTCATAGCAGCTTTCGGATTTTGATGTTTAAATCTCTCGTCTGACGAAGACCAAAAGTAAGCAAAAGTAAGTATGCATAGATTTTTATTTTTTTATTGAGGTTCGCAAACTGGATTCTCGGCAACACTATTCAACATCGCTCATTAAGACTCAGTTCAGCCGAGAACTCAGTGCGAACACAGCATGCATCCTAATTTTCGCACTTCAATGAAATGTAGATGGCGTTTCCCGTCTGATTCTCATGAGCTCGAGGGTCTCGGGCGAAAGCTGGGAACACCTATTTTTGCTTCTTTCCAGACTGAAACCTTCGGGACACTTGTTGTAGCGTCCTGACTACAGTGTCGGCCCTATCGTGATCGTTGCCAGTGGTTTCCAGCAGATCGAAACGATTTTGAAGCTCGAATTGAAACTTCTCGGCACACAAAGCTATTTGGAGCGCAGTAGGTCGGAGAGTAGGCTTCATCATCCGGGCCCTTTCGACGCGGAATTCTAAATTCAGAGACGCTCTGACGAGTCGGTGATCATTTCCAGTATTAAACCTGTTGATCACAGAGACATCTTCTCCAAATATACACCTCCTGTCCGACATGATGAATTTTATCTCGTTCCTTGTGACCTTGTTGGGGCTTCGCCAAGTCCACCTTCTATGGGGTTTCTTCTTAAAGAATGAGTTAATCAAGAAGAGCCCCTGAGCCTCAAGAAAGTTGATAAGCATACTGCCCCGCGGCCCCCGGTCATTTCTACGCCCAACACCAAAGAGTCCGATTTTCGTTTCACCGCGTTCTTGTACTTTGACAGTGAAGTCCCCTATTATAACATTGTAGTGAGTCTTGGCAGTACCGTGTAATGCTTTCACCACGTCCTCGTACACGGTCTCAACTGCCTCGTCAGTGCTTCTCGAAGTTGGGGCATAGGTACACCTGAATCACCTTCAGGGAGCCCTGTTGGTAAGTCTCAGTATTACGTATGCTACCCGAAACGAAACACTCCTGATCTCCACAATGCTGCTAACGAGTTCCTTTTTCACCGTAAAGCCGACACTGCCCTCGGAAAAATGTCTTCCATCACCTTTCCGAAAGTAGAATAGGTCACCCGACCCAAGGGTTAGCGTGTCCTCCCCCTTTCATCGGACTTCGCACAACACCAGTATGTGCCAGTTTATGCGACCCAGTTATACCTCGAGTTCGGTGAGCCGATCGTCCAGCCGCAGAGTGCTTCCATTATAAGTAGCGAGGTTCGGAAATTCTCACACAACATCGTCTAGCCCAAATTAAGACAATATAAGCTTATGCTATGGGATCTAGACAACTGATAATTTGCCACTTTGTGACAAAGAGATGTACTGTGTTATTTTTATAATATAATGGTTCCAGAATAACTTTTACGTCAAAAGCATGTGTAGGTATAGGATCTGGTAATTGTTTTTAGTTAAGTAGCTGTTACCATATAACTATTCTTCAGAACTAACTTATAATTTGTACTTAAATAATGATTAATAATGTCTGTAAAGCTACTGCGTCACCTTCGTGGATCGTCGCGTCACCTACGTGGGATCAAATAATTCAAAGCCTTATTCTTCCAAATCTGACTCAAAATTTAACTTGTTGACTTATTTATGTTACTTAACTTACCAAACGCTTTGTGTTTGTTTAAAAAAATTGTTAAAATCATCAGTATTTAAAATTTACCATGAAGGTGACGATGAGAATCGTAAAAAGTAGAAATAGCCATATTTGATAACAGCCAATGTGGATTTAGGAGACATAGGTCTACAACCCTGGCAGTATATAAATACGTACAGGAAGCACTAAATATTATCAATAAAAGACAATACGCGATTGGAGTTCTGCTAGATATGACCAAAGCATATGACCGTGTATCATATAAAATACTCCTAAACAAACTGTATTCATTGGGCGTGAGAGGGATAGCGCACGACTGGTTCTCTTCCTATTTAACCGGTAGAACTCAGTACGTAGCAGTAGAACATTACTCAGATACAGGTCAAATTTCTCAAGTTAGATCACGAAAAGCCGAGGTCCACATGTCGATACCACAAGGTAGTGTATTGGGATGTATATTGTTTCTACTATACATAAATGACTTACCCAAAGAAATTGACGCCCAAACTGTACTATTTGCAGATGACATTTCTATAATATTCCCATGTAAAGACATAATAAATTTGAAGAATAAATTGGACCTACATTTTTCAAAACTGACGAGTTGGATGACAGACCACAATTTAGAAATTAATTATAAGAAAACTAAAATAATGCAGTATAGACCACATCAGAGAGCTAAATTAGATGTTAACTACTCGTTTAACAGCACAAAAATACAATGTGTGGACGAATTCTCTTTGTTAGGATTAACTGTCGATACATATTTAGACTGGAAAGCTCACATACAGAACATCGCTAACAAATTGTCAAGATTTTCCTATGCGCTCCATGAGCTAAAAAGGGCAACAGATTTAAAAACGGCAATGACGGCTTACTATGCTTACGCCTACTCTTGGCTAAATTACGGTATAATGCTATGGGGGAAAAGTACAGATGCGGAGAAACTTTTTATTCTACAGAAACGGTGTATTAGAATCTTGGCAAATGCGGAGCGCTTAGAAAGTACTAAACCACTCTTTTTAAAATTTAATATACTGACACTAACCTGTATCTACTAGAGATATGTAGATTTGTCAAAAAACACCCCTCATTTTTTCCATTGACGCGCGACCAACGACCACAAAAACGTAATTTACGGTATCAAAACAAACTAGCGTTACCCAATAGGCTTGTGTCCACTAAGCATAAATCTGATTGATGTGTGTTTGTAACGACTATGTCCAATATATAAATAACTAAAAGTAGGTAATATGAATTGGTACACAAGCTAAGGATTACTATTATTTTTAGAAAATAAGATTGGAAAAAATAAGCAATCAGTCACGTGACATCAAACACCTCTATCAGATAGTGTGTCGTCACAGTATGCTTTTTTACGTTTGAAGCACTCTGGCAGTCTCGAGTCTTGACATCTTGTATCACAAGTCGTGACATTTTGTGTAATTGTTTAGATTCTCATACGTTTTCATAAAATACAATAGATTTCATTTCATTCAGGAGTGCCTAGTGTTCAGTTCAGGAGAGTGTAGTGACACAGCACTTGTAATACGACGGATTGATTTTAAATTAATATGGAAAGCAGACGAACGCTAACTTATCACTGTCAAACAGTGATGCCAATGGCAATTTTTTATTCAATTAATTTATACTGACTTTGGTTACTTAGACCATAAGCCAAAGTGATGCCAACTCCTACGGAATGTTCCTCTAAAAACCAACTTCAAATTACCAGATTCCCCTAAATAACGATTAAAACCCCTAAACGTTTCTTTTTTGTACTAAAACTTTTAATCTCAAAACAAATCATTGAAAGGACTCATAAAAAAAATACACATTTTCTTTTTGTTTTGTTTGGTGAGATTCTTTGGCGGGAATTTTGTAAATTTGCAAAATTAGTGTATTTCGAGTGTTTTGTGTGTTTCAATGGTGGATTCTTAAACATAAGCGTTTGACAACGTGCACTAGTGTTAGGAAGTGATAAAACGCAGGGAATCGCAACTTTGCAGTGACAAAAAATCCAAAGAAACTTTCAGAAATTTATCCACTGCTTTTCTGAAGGAAGACTGACATTGACTTAGGGATGATGTACTTGACTTTGACTGGACTTAGAGGACGAGGACTGTGACTTTTTAAAGCAAAATGAAGAGATAATAAATATACAAGACTTGGCTGTATGGCTCAAATTGCCTTTGCCTATCCGAAAATGGATAAATAAAACTACTACTACTTTTGTTTGGCATCAAGTGACGTCACACAAGGCGCCATGAGCGTTTTCGATACAAATTGAAATTCATTTTTTAAATCACAAAATAAACTATGTAAATGATTGTTTTAAATCAAAATATTACATTTTTGTGATCATTTAGATATAAAGCTACAAAAATAAACGATTTTTGAAATTTAGGACACAAGCCTATTGTAAGCTCGCCAAATTCCACTCAGGCCCTCTAGTTATGTGTGTCAAAATATATAACAAATTACCAAACGACATAAAGAATATTGAAGGTGAGAAAAAATTTAAAAACGAACTCCAAAAGTATTTACATACAAAAGCCTACTATAGCATAGACGAATACTTATTAGACAAAACTAACACTCAAAATGGACAGTGAAATATTGACATTTAATAAATCGAAGATTGACTAACATATTTTTTTTTTTTTTAAGTTTATTATTAAACTAATAATTGTTAAAATTGACATTCCTCGATATATCAGAAAATGTACCTACCTAATTTATAATTTATTATGTATTATTGTAATCAGTTATTGTTGTGACATGTATGAGTGATTCTGTTTTGTTGTACCTAACTAAATTGTAGTTTATTGTGTATTATTGTAATCAGTTATTGTTGTGACATGTATAAGTGATTCTGTTTTTGTTGTACCTAACTAAATTGTAATTTATTGTGTATTAATGTAATCAGTTATTGTTGGGACATGTATGAGTGATTCAGTTTTGTTGTTTCTGGCTATCACCTTTCAACGTTTAAATTTGTGTTACGTTAGTGATTTTAAAATGATTATTTTTCAGTGTACAAAATTAATGTTAATTTTAATTTAAATGAATAAGTTAATGACCCGTATTTATGTTTAAATTCTTAGATGCCACAATGCATGCTCATGTTGGCTTATAATATATTTATATTGTGTTGCTGTGCCCTAACAGGGTCCATAATGAAGCTTTTATGTATCTAATTAATATCTTACAAACATTGTGGAAAAGCAAATAAATACTGAATACTGAATACTGAATTGTAAATATTAATCTTTTTATATATAAAAATGAATCGCAAAATGTGTTGGTAAGCGCTTAACTTCAGAACGGGTGGACCGATTTCACTAATTCTTTTTTTGTTGTGTAAGGTATTGTCAGGAGAAGGTTCTTATGGAAGAAAAAATATTGTATTCCCATAGGAACGGGAACTACGCGGGTGAAACCGCGTGACGTCCTCTAGTTGTAAATATAATTTTGCATGCCTTTTGGTGGAGTATGGAGATACTTGTATGCTATTATTGTATATTTTTAAGACCTTGTTTTTACCTATGTTCGCAAATGAATAAATGAATTGAATTGAATTGAATGAATTGAACCCATTGGGAAAGTCGAATGGTGGACGAAGCTGTGTCGGGAGCCCTCGGTTATCCTTTCGAGGACTTACCCGGGACTCCTGGCCTTAGACAGATGGCAAGCCGCCGTGTGGTTTTAGTCCGTCAAATTCTGACATAGCTTCCATGAGGATTAACACAGGAAAAAAAACAAATACCTATGTATTAGTTTTCTGTATGATGTTTAGCATTATTCAAGGAGCCTGCTGGACGTAACCTGCTCCCAATATCATAGGGATGGTGATTGGCTCCACGGATAGCCAGAAGGGTTGGTAGATCAGGTAAGCCCTGATTTTCATCAATCCATCAAAAGATCTTTTCATTATTGTACCATAAAAATTTGGAACGACCCGCCACGTGTTTCCCTCCTCTTAAAAACCCCGGGCGCTCTTTAAGCGGAGCGTGAAAATGCAGATCGAATTTGAGAACCACTGTCAAGTCTTGTAACACAAATTAGAGATAGTTTTTTTTTCTTTTTTTTTATATTTAGCTCGCCAAATTGACGTCGCCACCAGCTTGAAAGATGGAAACCAATATACTATCTTCGCTGAGGCTACGCACACATAGACACCGCTCACAGAGTTCACAGACAGGAGGTCAAAGATTTTCATAGTAGTTTTCGATACCGATTTGTACGCGAGTGTGAGTAGCAGAGGGTAGGTGTGAAAAAAGTACATATTGAGATTTCCGTCTGTTGTGCTTGAAGCTAGTGAGAATGGCTCCCAGACATCGCCATGGCTTCGTGGTGTCTCTGCATGGTTCTTAACATTTTGTGACAGATAAAAAGTTTTTTTTTAAACAAATTTCCCTGTAGATAGCACTATTTCTCTACGATTTTTTTCATATTACATACACAATTTAGATAGTACAGATGAAAACCTACATACTACATTCGCTGAGGCTTCGCACACATAGACACCGCTCACAGAGTTCACAGACAGGAGGTCGAAGATTTTCATAGTAGTTTTCGATACTGATTTGTGCACGAGTGTGCGTAGCAGAGGGTAGGTGTGAAAAAAAGCACATACATGAGATTTCCATCTGTTGTGCTTTTAGTCTGTGATAATGGCCCCCAATCGCTAGACATCCCTATATGGCCTCTTTGTGGCCAGGCATGGTTCTTGACATTATGTGACAGATAAAAAGTTTTACCACCGCGCGGCCGCCGGCGGCCGCGCGTAATTTCGCGCCATTCCGTAGATCCCCAAGCGGTGACCGGTCACCGCACCTACCCAGACGACTTTGAACTTAAATTTAGCCTACTTACGTTCTACTTTTCTATGAACAAGTTTGATTGTATGTGTTCTATGGAACATTTCCTTGTTATTTGAATGACATCTATTGTCCGATATTGTTTACAAAAATCGAACAGTTGAAGTTGAGAGTGGAGTGCGCATGGACGGCGTGCGTTTGTGTAGTACGTGTGTGTTTCATGTTTTTATTATAAATAATGTGTTTGCATTGTTATTTATTATTATACGCAGTAATATAAACAATATATCAATAATCCTGTTGAAGTTTTACAGAATCGTAAAATATGGTGTGGTGGTAGAGTAATAAATGTTTTTTTTTGTGGAGTGCATGTGTACCAAGTGTGTGTGTGCGTGTGTGTTTCGTGTTGTTATAATAAATAATGTATTTGCATTATTATTTATTATTATATACATGAAAATACACAATATATCAATCAACCTGTTGCAGTTTGCAGAATCGTAAAACATGGTCTGGTAAGTGAGAAATTAATTTTTATTCGAAACTGGTAAGATGACGTCACCATTGCATCATCCGCTTTTTACCTGCTCGTCATTACCAATTTTCGAAATATTTTTTTTCTGGAATGAAGGGTTAAGTCTTCTAACACAAATTAGAGATAGTACAGATGGAAACCTAGATAATAAATTTGCTGATACTACGCACACATAGACACCGCTCACAGAGTTCACAGACAGGAGGTCGAAGATTTTCATAGTAGTTTTCAATACTGATTTGTGCACGAGTGTGCGTAGCAGAGGGTAGGTGTGAAAAAAAGCACATACATGAGATTTCCATCTGTTGTGCTTTTAGTCTGTGATAATGGCCCCCAATCGCTAGACATCCCTATATGGCCTCTTTGTGGCCAGGCATGGTTCTTGACATTTTGTGACAGATAAAAAGTTTTGTTTTACAAATTGTCCGGCACTGATACCAATTTTTACACATCATAGATAACTCGCTCACGTTCTTGAATTTTATAGGCCCTGAATGCGTAAATGGTTCAGTCTTTACATAAGAATCATTCGTTGTAATAGTTAACAGTGCGATAATAGTTCTGTAACGACAGGCATATATACAAACAAATCTGTGTGTTTGTTAGTAAATTATGTGTCGGATGCTTGTGTGAGGATGTATGTGGGTAGCTGTGAATAACTGTGTAGATAGGTATTATATTTAGGACTTGATTTTGTCCATCGATCTATATGTACTACGTACAGTATATGTATGTCAATGATTCTGTCTGTGTTTGTACACGTGTTGTGTATATAATAGCATTGTAGATTGAGTTTCATTTATTTATTAGTATTTAGCTAGTAGTTACGCAGTACTTTTGTATTAATATGGGCAATTCGTAGCTGAGAAATGCTCTTATATGAAAATTTCAATGTCGTAATTTACATAACATACATAACACTGAGCTAGCGGTGCTACGAACCTACGATGCCTACGAGCTCTCAAAAAGCGCCGTAGTTATATCAAAGATCATGTAATAGTATAACATAGGTACAGATAGGCAACTCCCTGCCCCTCGCTGACCAAGCTGCTCCACTGCCGCCACATCTGCCATATTGTTGGCGGGAATTTTGCGGAAACGTTTTGCTTAAGCCTAGTGATCACACACACATTCAAGCTTTGTACAAACATAACCTGTTTATAGTGTAGGTGTCAGAATTGAAAACGAATCATTTGCATGGAGTTTCCGCCCTATGGTTATATATACTATACCCTCGCAGACACGGGCGAGTTGAGGAGCAGCTTGTAAACTCGCTTCGTGTCATCAAGCTTTTTTAACCCCCGACGGAAACCCGAACGGGGTGTTATAAGTTTGACGTGTGTGTGGGTGTGTGTGTGTGTGTGTGTGTGTGTGTGTGTGTGTGTGTGGGTGTGTGTGTGTGTGTGTGTGTGTGTGTGTGTGTGTGTGTGTGTGTGTGTGTGTTTGTAAGTCTGTCTGTGGTGTCGTAGCTCCCAAACGGATGAACCGATTTTGATTCTGTGTCTTTTGTTTGAAAGATGGGTTCGGGGAGAGTGTTCTTAGCTATGTTTCAAAAAAATCGGTTAGGCCATTTCAAAGATATGAGGGGTGAAAGTGGTGATGAAAAATTGAATGTGTTCAAACATACCCGTGTTAGGTATCAAATGAAAGGTCATAACTTATACATCACGATACTGCAGTTTTATGAAAATCGGTTTAGCCTTTCGAAAGATATGAGGAATGGAATGTATTTCTAATTATGTAACCACACTCCGCGCAATTCGCATTAGCTCTGAATAATTGTTGATAGACTATACCAGTCTTTCCCAAAGTGGGCGATAACGCCCCCTTGTGGGCGCTGCAGGTTTCAAGGGGGGCGGTAAGAGACCCAGAAGAAAATGGGGGCGTTGTGTAGAGGCGGGCGGGCGGGGGGTGATTTGTAACTTTATTTAGCGAAGAGACTTCTTAAACAACAACTGCAAGAGCTCTCGACTCTCAACAACAACTTGTGAACATCAACTAATATGAATTAAAAGATTGCTCAAACTCAGTTCTATATTTCTCTTCGCGTAGTTCATATATCTGTCCTATTTTATTTAATATAGAAAAAAATAATAGTTATTAGTACTCGTAGATATCTATCATGTTTTAACAAGTTTTTGTTAAATAACCCGAATTGTGCATTCCTGTATCAGTCGGCTGGTTCATTGAATGCTTGTTCGGACTTGTTAAGTACGATTGAGCGTCGAATGAGATAAACGAGTTTATGCATGTTTGTTTTATTCCTGTCGGTGCGTGCTGCTTAAGTCTATCATGTTTTAACAAGTTTTTGTTAAATAACCCGAATTGTGCATTCCTGCATCAGTCGGCTGGTTCATTGAATGCTTGTTCGGACTTGTTGAGTACGATTGAGCGTCGAATGAGATTAACGAGTTTATGCATGTTTGTTTTATTCCTGTCGGTGCGTGCCTCTTAAGCATTCCTATGTAAACAATGTAATATTTATTTTATTTTCATTTGTGGTCTCGCGCGCAATAGATGAGCAGTACTTACGCCTCCTCTACTCGCGAAGTTGAACGTATTTCTCAAAGCAAAACAATGTCGGAAGTAAAAAAGAAGAGACGGCAATACTCTGCGGAATATATTAAATTCGGATTTATTGAAAATCCCACAAACCGATCGTCACCTTTGTGTCTTCTATGTCTAAAAACATTTTCGAATGAAGCAATGAAGCCTTCAAGGCTGCAAGATCATTTGAATAAAATGCATCCAGATAAGAAAGACAAGAATGTAGCATATTTTCAAGACCTAGAGAAGAAGCATAATACTCAGCCAAGTGTAGTAAAACTATTTTCGGCGGCTGTTAAGCAAGATGACGACGGACTTCGAGCTTCGTACAATATCTCTTTGTTAATTGCTCAAAAAGGCAAACCACATAACATCGGAGAATAGTTAATATTGCCAGCAATAAATGAAGTAATAACTACAGTGCTTCATAAACCGACCGCAGATATTATCCGAAAAATTCCTTTGAGTAATAATTCTGTGCAAAGACGAATTGATGAAATGGCTGAAAACATTGAAGAATCATTGTGCGATCACCTGAGGACAAGTCAATTCTCAATTCAGCTCGATGAGTCCACTTTACCAACTAATGAAGCATTGTTGTTGTCTTACGTGAGGTTTATTAAAGATGAGAAAATATGTAAAGAACTATTATTTGCTAGAAATTTAGAGACCGATACAAAAGGTGAAACCATATTCAATACATTACAAATATTATTTCAGTTGCTACGGATGGCGCTCCGGTTATGACAGGGTGCCATAAAGGCTTCATAGCGTACTTAAAAAATAAAATTCCAGATGTCCTTGGTGTACATTGCGTTATTCATAGACAACATTTAGTTGCTAGAAACTTAAGTGAAAAACTATTTCAATCACTGCAATATGTCATCAAAGCAGTCAATAAAATCCGCAACAGCTCTTTGAATGATAGATTATTTCATCAGCTTTGTGTTACTAATGACGAGGATTTGAACCGTTTGTTGTTTCATACTGAAGTTCGTTGGCTATCAAGAGGCAATTGTCTGACTCGATTTTACAACTTGTTTGACTCTGTTATAGAGTTCTTGGAAACTAAAGATACAGAATTGCACGACAAGCTCATAACATCAAAGAATGATATAGCTTACATGACAGACCTGTATAAATTGTTCAACGACATGAATCTCCAACTGCAAGGCGATAAACTAAATTTAATTAAAACAAAAAACGTCGTTGCTGCTTTCGCAGCCAAACTGCTTCTACACAAAAAGAATCTGGGCAGACGTGAGTTTCACAATTTTCCAAATTTATCAGTATCATGCAGTAACGACGAATTGTTTGCCTACTGCCAACATTTGGAGAACCTCCACATTGACTTCACCGAACGATACCAGGACATTTTGAACTTGGAAATACCAGACTGGGTGTTGAATCCGTTTTCAAATGTCAACACAGCAATGTCACCTCAGCTGGAAGAAGAACTTATAGAATTGACAACAAACGAGGAAATAAAAATCAAGTTCAAGAATTTTGGCTTCAAGAACCGATCCCTCAATTGTACCCTGGATTGTGGTCAATCGTTCAACGATTCTTGATAGCATTCCCATCGTCATATTTGTGTGAACGTGGATTTAGTGCTGTGACAACACTGCTTACTAAAAAGAGAAATCGTTTGCTTGTTACCGAACGTGGCGACTTGCGACTGTTCTTGAGTAAATTGGAACCTGATATCAACAAACTTATTAAACAGCATCAGATTCATCCTTCACATTAGTTTTTATATAAGGTTTGATTAATTTAGTTATATTTTTAATAAAAGATACTCTGTTTTAATACTATAAAGTTGCGTTTCAATAATCATTCTTTTTGGCAGGTGGAGCCCGTAAGAGTTAACTTGAGACCTAAGCGCCGTTGTATGTTACCTACTGCGCTCAGGTTTCAAGTTGCGGGTTATAGTAAAAGTTTCGTTTAGAATTCTCTGTTAATATACATAGTATACATTTTTTTTTTTTTTTTTTTTACACAACATTACATATATAGGTCACAATAATTAATTAATTTAATTTGAAGTTATAGTGGTTTTTAAATAGGTGAAAAAATGGGGGCGCTAAAAAAATATTTATTCTCAAAGTGGGCAGTAGACAAAATAAGTTTGGGAACCACTGGACTATACGTATGTTGATATTAAAAAACCCCTTCAAAAAGCATGAAATAAAAAATTTAATTAAAAATTTAAAAAACCCCCGACTCACATAAAAAGAACAAAAAAAACCTGTGAAAAGTGAAAAAATAACTATTATATTATGACCTATCTTTCCTAAGTATTACCTTTTTATTATTTATTATAGGTAGCTATATTATTTACGTATTTATATTTTTAAGTAACGGTTTGTCTCGTCGGGGACCGCTCACCTAATCATAACCTAATCGTACGTCTGTCTATGTTTAGGTATAGAGCGGTCCCCCCGACGAGACAAACTATTAATATAGCTTCCTATTATAATAATAAAGGTTCAATACTTAGGGAAGATAGGTCGTAATATAATAGTTATTTTTTCACTTTTTACAGGTATTTTTATTGTTATTTTTATGTGAGTCGGGGGTTTTTTAAATTTTTAATTTAATTTTTTATTACAATCTGCTTTTGACTATCCCATTGTGAATCACTCGCTAGCTTTAAAACTTACCAACAAGCAGATTATAAACTAATACCGTATCATCGAGACTTATACATACATACATATAGTCACGCCTTTATCCCCGAAGGGGTAGGCAGAGGCATAGTATACGGCCTCATTTCACCTTACTTAAGTTTTATGTCACACGTAATAGGTGGTGAGCCTATTGCCGTGATTTATACACACTAGAAAATTTAACCTAACTAGATCTTGATTAATGCCACTCTGCGCTGAAAAGAAAAAAGCTTATCCATTAACAGTCTAATTACGTTGTATTCCTCAGAACTACTTTAACAAAAAGTGAACTTTATTTTGATAACATAATCAAACTCGTTACCCAACGATCACAGTTTGCTTACTCAAGAACTTCCCACATCACTCCCAAATGGCTTCCTCCCACACGTGTTTACCATTGAATGATTTAAACATTCCCATTAGCCCATCGGAGTAATACGTGCGTTTCAGCGAAAATATCGATCTCGCTAACATCCATATTACAAGTGACATGGCCGATTGTTGTACAGTCAGCAACCGAAATAGATTAATACTTCAAAAATTCCAATCGACTACGACGGTTTTCTTGTTATAGATTACAAATCCATGAACTAGAATTTCCGGTGCTGTTTCACCTATAACATTATACCTATAACAACGTGATGTATAGCATTTCGCGACATAATTTTGATTATGGTATTGTCAAAATGTCAGATTGTCCACAAATATAACTATATTTTCGGCTTCGGTATCTTGTGTTGAACACCCATCGACTATTTTTTTTTTATATTTCCAAAATATGTACAGTTTTAACGTTTCTATCTTTTTTTTTTTTTTTTTTTTTTTTTTTTTTTTTTTTTTTATTCGGAATTTATTTAAACAAACAGTTTACAATGTCTCTTTTCTTAAATGATAATAATATCTTTAAACCAGTTACAACGTTTTCACATTTCAATGCTGAAAAATAGGTTGTTGCTTTTAATTTACAATCAGTATGTAAGTATAATTAGTCTAGGTGCCCTGAGGTTTTAATAATAAGTTATACATAAAGCTTATTATTAAATTATGAAATAAGGTTCTTTCATTGCTTTAGAAGACGAAAATGGAACTCGACAGCTATGAGGGTGCGTGTTCAAACCAATTATTGGCAAGTTTATCTCGTAGTTTATGTGGGGATGAGTTAAATAGGTCAAAGTCCGGTGAATTAAGGTTGTTGAATGATTTTGAGGTTCTATTGAAAAATGAGTTTTTTCTATAATTAGTTCCGCTTCGAGAGACATGCAAGAAACCAAGGTCTGGATGCCGACGGGTTCTCGTAGGTACCACAATGTTAATCTTGGACAGGAGCTCTGCAGAATTTATCCGACATTGTGCTATCTTTATTAAGGTGACTATATCGGCAATTTTGCGTCTCTCTTCGAGTGGTAATATATGTTGTCTTACACACCTTGAAATGTAGTCTTTATCACCAATATTGCACTTATACTGTAAATACCTCACAAATCTTTTCTGAATTGATTCTATTCTATTTATATAGATGTGGTATTGTGGGTTCCAAATCTGTGAGCAGTATTCCAGTATGCTACGTACATAGGAACAATACAGAATTTTTGTTACTTTAATGTTTTGGAACTGTGAGCTGGCCCGCATGATAAATCCCAGTGCTCTGTTGGCTCTCATGGCTATATTTTCTATATGGCTCTCATATGTCAACTTGGAGTCATCTTTTTATTATATGTATAGATGTATAGAGTATAGATGTATAAATTGAAGCATTGGGTGCAACAAGGGCGTATGTTGTAAAATTGAGTTTCGAGAAAATTGATAATGAAAGTTATGTTGTCTTATATTATTTTATTGCTTTGAATTTCACTTAAATTTACTTTATTATTTATTAGCCCCATGATTTAGCAAAAAGATTCAGGTATTAAAACTATTTTAGAGCAATCAGAAATATTGTATAATCAAGTTTTTTTTACTTGTGTTATCCGCCCTTGTTGCACCCAACTGGTAAAACACATAGGTCATTAATGTTACTATTAATTTTCAAGGAAAATAAATAACAATTTTAATACTTATATAATATTTTAAATTATAATGTAAGTGAAACATGTGTATTTATTACAATCACCGTTCAAATATTCAATTTTTCTCAATTATTTTTTCTGATTTTCGTGTTTTTAATCAGATTCATCAAAATATTCAGTCGACTTCTTCAAGCTGATTCAGCAGATTCCCTTAATCTTCTGAATCAGCTTGATTATCTCGTTTCAACTTATCAGGCCCAATGTTCTCATTCTCTTATTCTCTCTCAACTTTAAAACCTTTTTCTAAACACGACATGAGGGTATCTTGCTGCACTTTGTCACATATATTCCAAAAGTCACAAAAAAATGTCGCTGTGCATTTTGATGGAAGTTAACACACATTCAACATTTTTTGGAACAACGCGTAGTAATGTGTCAAAAAACCTTTTTAGGTACCTTCTTTCCTCGAGCTGATATTGTAAATTCTTCGCCAAAACCTCTCTTTAACCTTTTTATTCTTTACCTTCTATTTTACCTTTCTTTTTAGGGAGACTCATGTTAACTCTGGCCAGCATCTGATCTAAAGTCACTAGAATATCTTCTTACATTCATTTTAACATTAAAAAGTTTTTCAAACTGCAGACATCTCGTTATGTGTTTCAATTTAAACGCACTTTTGTTATCTATGCAACAAGGGCGTAGCGCCACCTCCGACATTAATGATTCTCACGTCACCTGGATTACAGTAATTGAAACGAGTTTTTGATATACGAAACTATATGGCTCTGTGCATATTTTAATGTAATAACATCAAAACGGACTTTGGGTATCGAACGCCCTTGTTGCTCCCAATGCTTCAATTATTGATTTAAAGCAAATTATTTCATACAGAGAGAAAATACGAGCAGGGCTAGTAGATAATATACAACATTTCGACTCTTACTTCTTACCGACATCTTAATAGATAGTAACTACTCTTGTACATACATATAATCACGCTTGTTTTCCATCGGGGTAAGCAGAGACTATGGCTTTCCACTTGCTACGATCCTGACATACAACTTTCGCTTCTTCTACTTTCATAACTGTTTTCATACACGCTCGCCGGTTAAGGGTACTCTTGACCTTGCCTTTTTCCAGAACGTCTCTGATTTGATCGGCATGCGTACGCCGAGGTATACCCCTACCAGTTTGCCCATTCATTCTTGTAATAAAATTAAAAAATATACAGGGTCTGCGTAATGAATGGATAACCCGTAACCTGGAGTTGGTAACTGTAAGAAAATCGAATCTTCTTGCCAGGGTTTGAAAAGCTGAGGGCTTTCAGGAAGAAGAGAGAAATGAGAAGAGGTGACGTTTAGAATTTAACAATAACAATTTATTTAAAAGAAAAAAGAAAGAACTCGGGGTCGTGGTAATTTCGGGCAGCAAGTGCGGTCTCAGAAGGCCTTCGCGGGGTTCGACTTATCTTGGTGGTTCTTAAGGCTGATGCAGTCCGCGACGTAGCCGTGCCGTCCACAAATTCGGCTGGCACGGTGTTTTCGACCCGTAGGGTGGATGACTGCTCGTAGAACTCGAAGGGTGCGTCTTCACCTTCGTGGAACCCGAAGAGTAGATTTTCCCAATCCGTAGGGTGGATTTCTGGAACCCGTAGGGTGGACTTCTGGAACCCGTAGGGTGGACTTCTGGAACCCGTTGGGTGGACTTCTGGAACCCGTAGGGTGGACCCTGGAATGTTCCAGATGACGGGTTAGCTGGAACCCTTTTTTCCCGCCTATTCGCCAAGACAGCCGATCCCTGCCAACCATTGCATGAATCGGGAGTCTTACATTGTCTGCTTACAGTACTAATTTTACAGATATGTTTTTTCACACCCCTGTAAACTACCCTCCTATAACAGGGTTGACCAACAGCCGTTAATTTTCACTGTTTTAAAATCTAGATTACATTATAAATAATTTAACTCACCCAATGATGGGGTACTTGATGCTTGCAGCTAAACCACTGTTTACTCAGGGAGGATTTAGCTCCCTATAAAAATTAGTATTTTATTTTTAATTAAATTTGAGTATTTGCGTAATTTAATTTGAGTATATGCACAGACACCTTCGCGACGAGTATGATTTAAATTTATGAAAAATGGTTTCTTGAACTTCGCTCGCGGTCCTATTTATAGGTTTGGACAGCGCCTCTGGCGGCAAGTCGCGTCCCTACGTCTGACGTCAATCTGGTTACGTCAGTGCTGTGTTGATGAGACTAGTTGTCGGCAGATGGCGCTTTCATATATTGATCTAAATTTCAATTTTAATCATCTAATTTTAATTAATTTATGCACACGTTGTTGCACAACGTTACATACTCCCCCGCTCCGGTGAGCGTTTGACGTACCCTAACACGTCAAATGCTGCGTTCGTCCTCGAACGCCCCTAACCTAAGACCTACTACTCGTCTATGTGTGTATGTATGTTAGTGTGCTGTGTGAATGAGGTGATGCTGGGTATAGCGAAGAGTCGGCCTTAACTTTAATGAAACCAACTGGCAGGATGTATGTAGGTGATTCTGAAGAACTTTATGGGACAGAAACAGAAAAGACGTATTTGAGGCTTTGGGTTGAAGGTTCAGGTAATACGCACCGCCTGAAAGTGGGGTGTGTATAATAAGGCTTTTTGCTCAAGGCTGGGATTTATACAACCGTCCCAGAGAAGAACATCCTACTAGGGCTCGTGTAACACTTCCGACTCATAGGATGGACTATCCCCCAGGGCAAGCCTCTAGCTTCCGAGTGGTAGGAGTAGCCATATGACGAAAATAAACATAAAGGTGACTTACACCTAAGACTGTTAGGGCAAGACAAATGCTGCCAAATAACAGTACCATAAATCTGTTCGGGTAAGACTCATGCTTCCTCGTAACAGTAACAACCTACAACATATATCTGTTAGGGCAAGACCATGCTGCCAACTAACAGTGACCGACGAACTCTGTTAGGGATAGACTCATGCTTCCAACTAACAGTAATTCCCAACTAAACCAAGAAACAGAAAAGTGATAGAAAATAATTTACTTGCAGAATCCTCCGTGATGCTAGTTAACCACTATGTCCCCATGACGAACACGGCATGTGTTTGTCACGTGTTGTTATATGTAGTTATTTGAAAGTCGTGTGTAGTGTGTAGTCTCCCTAACTAATTATTAGGCTATTTAGCCCTTTTACAAAATAAAATAAAAAAACTAAGTGCTTATTCGCAACCTTAGCAGTAATAACAGAAACTAAGTGCTTATTCGCAACCTTAGTAGTAGAATGTTGACTATGACTATTATGTCAACCCTAAAACATGACGAAGTAAATGCATCTTTTGGCCATTATGCCAATTATCTAAAAAAAACTGGGACCCTTGTATGCCACCATAGTAGTAAAAATGTATGTGCGTGTGTGACTATCATGTCAACCCTAATAAATGACGACCGTAAATAATATTTGGCTATAACGCCAATTATATAAATAAATGGGACCCTTGTGTGCCACCATAGTAGTATATTATGTATGTGCGTGCTTAAATGAATAATATGTATGTATGTACGTATGAAATCACCCTTGTGTAGGTTTTGTTTTGCTAGCGCGTAAGATGTTGACGTAATAATGTTAATGTAAACGTGTTATTTATCGTTGCATCTAAGGCCAGTGTCACACTACATTCCATGCTATATTAACCCGTCAGCTTTAGTCGGGAAACAAAACTTAGGACATTTGAGTCACCTTCTATAATCAACGAATGTGACTCGCCTGTAGCTAGTCTGCCCCCTCCTTCCGCCTTTGGGAGTCACACAACATGCAATGCAAGTGTCACTATGTAAATAAACCAAAAAAAAACTGCTTGTTAAGTGTTGGGAATTGTGTGTGAAGATAATTATGATGAATGTGTGATGAATATATACTACCTAATTATTATGTAAGTGTAATTGTGCAACTTCCGTATGAAAATATGTATGCGTGTAACATGACACGAAATGTGGTACCTAATGTGCCACCTCAGTATTAAAATTATATGACGGTGTGCTAACACCCTTATATTTTCCAAAAGTTTAATTATCAAAAACACTATTGAGTAACTGTACTGATATGCTATATACACTATTTGCAAACGCATCTTAATGCAGTGTGTTACGGCCTTTACCGTTATCTGCATTCGTCTTTGTAATCTTGAGGAATGTGTCTATTTCTCGACCCACCCGCAGAATAACGAAAAATAAATTTGTTCTTTTTAGGGTTCGTTGAACCGATTTATAAATTGAACCTTTATGACTTAGTATTTGCTTTAGGAAATACTTAAGTTTGGAAATATTACCTTTTAGGGTTCCTTCACTCAAATAATAAATTGGACCCTTCTAGATATTAATTGTCTGTCTGTCTGTCCGTGTTTGAATATAATCTAATCAGAAGCAGTAAGTAGTGAAAGTGAAGTGTATGATGATGGGTTGATGAAGTTCGCTAAATGTTTGACAGTTTTAATGGATTGATGCAAGTTTTGACCTTAATCTTGTTTTTATTTAAATGTAACAATTCCTACGAACGTTCTAGGAGTTAATTGTATATTAACTCGTTCCAACTAATTTTTCTTTTAAAATAGTTCCTTACTACTACGGAACCCTTAATTATTACGAACTGTGTCAAAGACGATTCGCACTTGGACGGTTCTTGAAATAAACTATATAGTAGTGACTAACTTTTTATGTAAATTGTTCCTTACCACTACGGAACCCTTGAATATTTCTAATTGTTTGAAAACCCGATTCGTACTTGGACGATTCTGGAAATATTTTGTATCAGATTGTTGGTGTCAGGAGTGTATTTAATTCACTTCCACCCACAGCTTATATGAAAAAAAAAAAATTCCGCTACTATCGAGCTAGTAAATCAACTTACTTGTAAACGTTATGAAAGCAAAATCTGCCGTTGTTTATTCAGAACACGAATCAAAGTTATTAGTTTAAAATTGTTTTTGGCAAGAATGTTTTCACTGCGTAATCTACGTTTGGAATGTTTTTTTTTACAGTTTTATTTCAGTGTATCCGAATTCTACGTAATTCGAAAAGTGAAACAATTATAAATCTTTTATTATTTACGTGAAGTGCAAATTCGTAAAATATTTGTTCTACCGTTTACTAAAGTGCAAATTCAATAGGGATTGTTATCCAGAAGTGTGATTATCGGCTGTTGGTCTCGCTGTAAATTCACATATAGGAAATACAACAAAATAATACACAAATTGAGGCGGTTTGACGCCGTAAAAAATAAATAAAAATTGTGGTGGTGATATCCTTTGACTACTTTTATGATGAATATATGCTATACAACTCACTTACGAAAATTAATGTAAGCGTTTCAAATTAGAAGTTTTACTTCAGAACTTTATCAAGTGTAATATTTAAAATTGAAATACAAAACTTTTACTGTAAATTCTTTGAAAAAAATTTTTTTTACCATAAAATAAATGCTTGAGGGTGTGAAAAATAAATTGGGGACCGTTAAAATTTGGAAAAATTACAGTTTTATGTTGATAAAAATTCAAATTTGGCCTTGTTCTTGAGTTTGCCGAAATCTGACTAAAATAACTAAAAAACACACAAAATAAGCCGGAAAGAACAAGTTGGCAGCAGAGGTCAGGAGAGCCAAATTCCTGTGTAGTTATAATAATTTTGAGGGAAACTACCCCGCTAACGGGCACTCTTAAGACTATTTTACACAAATTGAATAATCTTATAATTATGACCTCCCGACTCCCGTCGGAAATCGCTTTCTCGCTACCCGAAACCACGTTGGGCGCCACTGAAAAGCTGAGGGCTTTCAGGAAGAAGAGAGAAATGAGAAGAGGTGACGTTTAGAATTTAACAATAACAATTTATTTAAAAGAAAAAAGAAAGAACTCGGGGTCGTGGTAATTTCGGGCAGCAAGTGCGGTCTCAGAAGGCCTTCGCGGGGTTCGACTTATCTTGGTGGTTCTTAAGGCTGATGCAGTCCGCGACGTAGCCGTGCCGTCCACAAATTCGGCTGGCACGGTGTTTTCGACCCGTAGGGTGGATGACTGCTCGTAGAACTCGAAGGGTGCGTCTTCACCTTCGTGGAACCCGAAGAGTAGATTTTCCCAATCCGTAGGGTGGATTTCTGGAACCCGTAGGGTGGACTTCTGGAACCCGTAGGGTGGACTTCTGGAACCCGTAGGGTGGACTTCTGGAACCCGTAGGGTGGACCCTGGAATGTTCCAGATGACGGGTTAGCTGGAACCCTTTTTTCCCACCTATTCGCCAAGACAGCCGATCCCTGCCAACCATTGCATGAATCGGGAGTCTTACATTGTCTGCTTACAGTACTAATTTTACAGATATGTTTTTTCACACCCCTGTAAACTACCCTCCTATAACAGGGTTGACCAACAGCCGTTAATTTTCACTGTTTTAAAATCTAGATTACATTATAAATAATTTAACTCACCCAATGATGGGGTACTTGATGCTTGCAGCTAAACCACTGTTTACTCAGGGAGGATTTAGCTCCCTATAAAAATTAGTATTTTATTTTTAATTAAATTTGAGTATTTGCGTAATTTAATTTGAGTATATGCACAGACACCTTCGCGACGAGTATGATTTAAATTTATGAAAAATGGTTTCTTGAACTTCGCGCGCGGTCCTATTTATAGGTTTGGACAGCGCCTCTGGCGGCAAGTCGCGTCCCTACGTCTGACGTCAATCTGGTTACGTCAGTGCTGTGTTGATGAGACTAGTTGTCGGCAGATGGCGCTTTCATATATTGATCTAAATTTCAATTTTAATCATCTAATTTTAATTAATTTATGCACACGTTGTTGCACAACGTTACAGGTTGTCAACCATATGAAAATGGCGTAGCCATTTATACTTTTTCATAAATTTCCCCGATTTTTTTTTTCATTCCGTGGCCATTTCATCAAATTTAGGTATTCCTGTGTTACTTTTTTAGTATTACACTCCTCATGACGTTTATTATTTAATTTTAGTACAATTTTAGATGTTATCAACGTTGAACATATTCAAAATCGTTTTTTTAAGTTTTTTTAAATTTATTTTTCTCGATGTCACATTTTGATCACTTACAGTGAAAAAATAAAGTATTTCGCTATAACTGCCCATGATCTTAACAAATTTTCTAGTATGGTGTAGATTCTAAAAAGGTATAATAATGTGTACTTTACAAGCAATACTAAGTTACAGGAGCGAGATCAAATATCAAGGTGAGAATTTTAATTTTTCAAGTAAGGTTATTAGACGGTTATAAAACTTCGTCATAATGGTTTTATTCTACCAAGATATGATACACAAACACTATCGGCGCGAATAACCGGCTTCTTAAATTTTTCTAGCTGCTACTTGAATGCGCGCACGCAATTCTTCCACAGAACTTATTGCTTCGCTGTACACTTTTTCTTTAATACAGCCTCAGTAAAAAAAGTCCAAGGGGTTAAGGACTGGCGGCCATAAAATTGGACCCAATCGCCCTATCCATCTATCTGGATACGTATTATTTAAGTTTCCCCTTACACGAACAGCTGGGTACCCACCATTTTGTAGCCACATCTTGTTTTTATCTCCTAAAAGTAATCCAGGTAAAGTATTTACTAAAAAATGCAAATACCTATGCGCATTTAATATTTTCGGCCATTCAAATGGACCAATGATTTGTCCGTTAATAATGCCAGTCCATGAATTGCGTGCGCGCATTCAAATATTAACATACGGGTACGCCTTTATCTCCTAAGTATAGGCAGAGGCATAGTAAATGCCCACATTTCACTTTTTTTTTAAATATGTCCCACATAATAGGCGGTGAGCCGTATTGCCGTGTTGAGATGCGCATGTTGTGACTATCCGCTGTTGAAATTTTTCAAGCTTAAAAGACCTTCAACTTGACTTAACGACTGCCATTTTACTGGCAACCGGGACCAACGGCTTAACGTGCCGAAGCACGGAAACTCTCAAAAAAATGTCACAAAGTGGCACAAAGTGATCACATGGATGGTCACCCATCCAAGGACTGGCCATAGTGAAAGTTGCTTACTGCAATGATCGTTTACAGAACACTGAGTCCGTGGGGCCATGGGCGCTTCTCGCATTTAAGCAGCAAGAAAAATTGAAGAAGCCGGTTATGCGCGCCGGAAATAAATATCTTTTATTAGGCAATGTAGAGCATGTATTGCTGCCGGTGGAGGACACTTCAAGCATTAAGTTTAAGTTATAAAATACTTTTTTTACTGACAGTACCCTGGTTATCTTCTAACTGTCCTTATTAGTGGTCTGATAGTGTTTGTGTATAGTATCTTGGTAGAATAAAACCATTATGACGAAGTTTTACAACCGTCTAATCACCTTACTTGAAAAATTTTAATTCTGACCTTGATATTTGATCTCGCTCCTGTAACTTAGTATTGCTTGTAAAGTACACATTATGATACCTTTTTAGAATCTACACATACTAGACAATTTATTAAGATCATGGGCAGCTATAGCACCATACATTTTTTTTTCCCAGTAAGTGATCAAAATGTGACATTGAGAAAAAATAAATTTTAAAAAAATGTGTGATTTTGAACATGGTGAACGTTGAGAACATCTAAAATTGTACTAAAATGAAATAATACACGTCATGAAGAGTGTAATACAAAAAAATAACACAGGAATACCTAAATTTGATGAAATGGCCACGAAATGAAAAAAAAAACGGAAAAATTTATGAAAAAGTATAAATGTCTACGCCATCATATGGTTGACAACCCTGGCAAGAAGATTCGATTGTCTTACAGTTCCACATCCGGACCAACTGCAGGTTACGGGTTATTCATTCATTACGACAGACCCTGTACCTATATAAATGAGTTTGAGACTTTTCCACTGACGTTATACCAACTTTATCCCAACGTTGTTGCATTTCTTTTCTTTGCAAAAGCCTTTCAATCAAGAACGAGAGACATGGCAAAGGGATCCTGGTTTCTGAAGAGAATTCATCAAAATTTAATCGGGGCATTGACAACCCCCCTTAAGGCCATACCCAGGGCTAACGACCTTGAGCAAATGGGCGATATGACTCGCTAACATAGAGTAGCGCAACTACAGAGACATCAGAGTAAAAGAACCACGGAAGAAGAAGAAAAATAGTAGCGGAAATGCGTTCCTCGCTTCACCAAATAAACAAGAAGCTGTGAGACGGTCTCACCCGACTGCCCCTCTCTAAAACGTTAATCAAATCTCTAAAAAAATCTGTTCAAAATTATTTCAAATTTTGAACAGATGATCCACGTGACCTAGTCGTCACTAGGTCACGTGGATCATCTGTTCAAAGTTTCATGTTGCATTAAACTACGTCTAGTTTAATGCAACAGAGTCACAGACTACAGACAAAGTCTCGCCATAAGCCCCTCTGCACTCTATTTTATAGAGATAGGCGAAAAGTAAATTAAAAACAAAGGAACGTTTGTATTTCAATTTTCCTTTGTTTTTAAGTGTAGTAAAAATATACTGCAAAAAATGTGATTGATCATTACGTAAAACTTAAATGTGACGAATTCACAAAGACGAATGTTCATATATTCATTGTTTTAAACTTAAATTATTACAAATCCAGAAAGGGGGGTCTTCCACTCGCTTAAAATTTTTGTTACTTTTGGAACAAAATTTCATTTCATTTTATTATTACAAACAAACAAAAATAGACGTAAACGCAGTTGCGAGGGTCAGCTTAGTCAGCTAGTTATGTATAAATAAGAAGCGCTCGTGGCACCGCGGACTTAGTGTTCTGTAAGCGATCACTGTAGTAAGCTCATTCACTATGGCCAGTCCTTGGATGGGTGACCATCCATGTGACCACTTTGTGACAGTTATTTGAGCGTTGTTTCCGTGTTTCGGAAGGCACGTTAAGCCGTTGTTCCTGGTTGCCCGTAAAAGGCAGTCGTTAAGCGAAGTTGAAGGCCGTTGTGGCGGCTTGATTAATTTTAACAGCAGCAGGCAGTCACAACCTGCGCCTGTCTATCTCAACACGGCAATACAGCTCACCGCCTATTACGTGGGACAAATTCTGAAAAGGTGAAATGTGGGAACATAATAATATGCCTCTGCCTACCTCTTCGGGGATAAAGGTGTGACCATATGTATGTATGTAACTAGCTGACCCTCACAACTTCGTTTACGACGCTTAAGGTGTATGAAACATGAGGTATGTCTTCATCAGTCTCATCAACCGGCGGGTGAAACTGCCCTGTTTGCTTAATCATAAACGAATTTAAAGATTAAGCATATTGTAAAACTAGCTGACCCTCGCTACTTCGTTTACGTCACATAAGGTTTGCAAAAGGAGAGGCACTTCTTCATCAGACTCATCAAGTATCGTGTGAAACGGCCCTGTTTGCTTAATCATAAAAGAGCTTAAAGATTAAGTTTATTCTAAAACAATTCAGTCCCCGACTTCGGCGCGGACAGAATTATTTTACAACAGCCTTAATCATTAAGCTCTTTTATGATTCAGCCAACACGCCTGTTTAGATTTACCGTCACAATCCAAGGAACCCTTGAATTATAGGTTTTGAGAAAGTTGAGATATCTCTAATTCCTGAACTACAAAACCCTCAGCACTGAAACTTGTGTGAAGCAATCCTTAAAGTACTACCGTTATAACACTGAAAAACAATTGGATTCGGACCACGTATTGTGAAATTACAACTAAAAAACCATATTGTCTTTCATCCCCTCTACCAAAGGAAGCTCGCTGAATATCGGAATCAAAGTATCCAGGAACCTTCCTCGGCTTATAAGCTTTAATTGTTCAAAGTTTCATTCAAATAGATTCTGTAGTTTCTACGTGATACTTATTCGGGATACAGACAGACAGACAGACATGAACCTTTTAAATTGCATTTTCGGCTTCAGTATCGATTAGAGAACATCCTTCAATAATAAAACATAATAATAAAACGGGGTTTAATCATTAAGCTCTTATAGTTAAGAGCTTAATGATTAAGCCCCGTGGAAAATTTTAGAATAAATTCTAAAACAATTCAGTCCACGCCCTCGGCGCGGCAGGCCGCGCCGAGGGCGTGGACAGATGGATAGATAATTCAGGAATTATCTATACTTATAATAAAACTGTTGAGGGTAGAGAGTCTGTACATGGAAGATATTTTGTAAATTTTTATTGAAGGATGTTCTCTAATCAATACTGAAGCCGAAAATGCAATTTAAAATTTTCATGTCTGTCTGTCTGTCTGTCTGTATCCCGAATAAGTATCACGTAGAAACTACAGAATCGATTCGAATGAAAAAAATGATAAAGCAACACGCAGATTTAGATTTATCCTCACATTCAAAGGAACTCTTGAATTCTAGGTTTAGAGAAGTTGAGATGTCTCTAACTCCTGAACTTCCTCGGATCAATTTTCATTCAAATCAGTAGTTTCGGCGTGATACGTATTCGGAATACAGACGGACATGAAAATTTTAAATTTCATTTTGGCTTAAGTAGGTATCGATTAGAGAACGCGTTCTTTTTTTTTTAAATAGCTTCCCTATTCAGACTCTCGACCCTCAACAGTTTTATTATTATGTATAGATATAGACTAGCAAGAAACTCGGCGGGCACTCACTTTATTCACTTTTATACCTTAACCAATTTGCCGGTAGATGGTGCCTTTTTTTTTTTTTTTTTTTTTTTAACGTGAGGGAAAATCCTCGTAGGATGCTATGCCGGACTCTTACCGACTAAAAAACCTCACGTAACGCCCAACAGCCTATGGTTGAGAGCCCCGGGTAAGCCCTCAGGAAGGATGTCCCGTGACTCCCAACAGACCTACGGCCGCCAATGCGGCCTCGCCCAGGGGGTGGTTCGGGTGCAATCCCGCGTCTATGGGGGATTTCGGGTGTGACCCCGCTTCTAAGGGGGGGCGTGCGTGAGTGCTCACGTCACGCTGCCGTCATGGGCCTGCTTCTGTAAGGACGGTGAGCGGCCCTCTCACCGTCTCCAGACCCCCGGTCATGGAGGCCGATAGTCCTCGGCGAAGACACGTCGGCGGCGCCCAGGGCACCGACTGCGGAACTCGGGTGGGAGAGTTCTCTCCCGCACCCGGCCCGCCGCCTCCTTCGCGAGCATGACCTGCTCGCAGAAAGAGGCGGCGCAGTCCCACTTACTCCCGCTGGAGAGCATGGCTCGCACCATGGCCTCGAGCGAGAGAGTGTCCACGCCCAGACCCACTACGAGGACCTGTCGCTGTTGTGCCCACGCCGTGGTAGATGGTGCCTACTTGTGGCGACCCACAAGACGTAATAAGCTAAAAGAGTCAATTCTTTCAGCTTAGGTTGAGAGCAGTGTCTCAAAAAAGCAGTGTGTTAATAATAACTATAATATAAGTATTTTCATCAGTTGTCTATATCCCTTAGCGCAAGGTTATAATAGCTTAAGTTGTGTGCGAATGTCCACAAATATTTCTTCATTTATTTATATTGAAATGATAAAGTACCGCTTACAATATAAGCATGATTACCTTTCAAAGTAATTTAATAAAACAATACGAAAAATAAGTTGAAATGCATTATATTCTCATGTAATGCAGTATGCATTGTGTAACTCGGGCTCTGGCTCTGTTACACGCATTACTCTGTACATGAATGAAAATATAACATTTTACGAGAATATTTTGCAGACCAGAGCGACACACGTCCGTCTAGCAACACGACTCCCCCCGCACTAGATTTTCGGGCGAGCGCGGGGCAGCAAGCAATGTGATGTATTCTTTGAATACATTATTAGTTATAATTAGTTAAAACTTATACTAATTCAAAATTGAAGAAAACCATTTTAGAGGTCTATGTTTTCTTTAGTCTCTGATATAAATTTTATTATCATTCATTAATAAATAGATGTCATACAACGACTTCTTCTAAAAAATTATGGGCTATTTCAGTGATGTTTTACTAGTTATTTATAATAAACACACAATTTCTGATGAAACCATTTTCTGGAACGCATCTTGTAGATTTCAAATCTACTTTTGGCTGTCATTTTTCGTATACTAATACCGAGAAGAACGTCTTTATTTGAACCTCTTTTTCGCAAACTTTGTCAACCACTCCCCTTAAGAACTTTAAATAGGTATCAGGTAAAAATAAAACAAAGAATGCGCGCGCAAATACGAAATCCTTTTCGTCACTCCTTCATGTTGTCTCACTTTATTGCTACAAGCACTACCAATAAATACTGCCCATGTTCCCCAACAACATTACTCGTATTATTGGTTGCGAGACGTTTACAAATGATATTATAAACCAATAGCTTCAACACATCAATATAGAACAAACATACGTTTAAAGTTATTACTGAATTCTTTATGCCATACGAATTTAGTCGTATCCGGCAAGTGTGGGCATAAATAGGCGGTCCTGCCCATTTTCTAGTTTTAATAGGCATTTTTTTGACGTGTGGAAGTTTCGAATGGATGCTATGCCGGACTCTTACCGACTGAAAAACTCACCTAGGGAAGCCCTGAAGGATGTCCCGGGATACCTGAAAGGTCTTTAGTTTCAGTGTGCTGGTCAGTTGGGGTTCCAACTGTAAAACAGTATGGTGTGGTTTTATGACACCACGATAAGTAAGTTCATCTTCGATGACTTTCGTACCATTCTTGGCTTTCCCTCGTTGATCGACTTATTTGACTGACTAGCTATATCATTACTTCACGAACACACAAGATTCATATATCGCATGGCTGAAATGCGATATAGAAGTTTCACTTCAGATATCGCTAAAAAAATCATTCAATCACTAAGGATTGAATCACTTTTTTAATATCGACATCAGTCTGCAAAAACGTGAACATGGTCTATAGAGAACGACCTTCCCTAATGTCTGCATTCATCTATCTTTATGATTGGGTGGAATGCGTCGCGGAACTCCTTCCCCCATTGGGAATGCAGAGGGGCAAGTGCGAGTTGTTGCGTGAGCTTGTCGACATTCACGGCGCGCCAATTCGTATGGAATCGAGACTCCGCCACCTAGCTGTAAACGCGGGAACTTGTCTACACACTATACAAATCGGCGATAACGCGCTCACCCGTGAATGTCGACAGGCGCTCGCCGGAACTCGCACTTGCCCCTCAACTTTCCCTCCCCTTAAGCAGGCACTACGAGCTGCATCCTACTGTTTACAATGACGTTATACTTAGAGTATAAATTAGTAGGTCTATACCTTCTAATATAATATACTCTAAGATGTTGTAAAAACAGGTACTTCAATATCATTGACTGGACTGTTCAGCCGTTTGCTTGTTTGCTACGAAACCGTTGATTACTTCTTTAATCTAATACGTGAAACTATGTTCACTGTTATAAAAAAAAATTGCGCGAACGGACGTAAGTGTTTGACACATAAAGGAGAAGCTTGTAGTGCAAACGCGTAATTTTGTTTATTTAGTGAATTACCGTCGAATTTCCACAGTCTCTAGTAGCTATACAATAACTGCAACATCCACTTTAAACTCGATTAAAACGCCATACAGGTTTACGATCTCTGCTTAAACCAAAACCTAAACAGTCGATGTCTGAAATGAAAACATTCGCGCCAAAAACGTCTACATTTAGATTGTTACGTAATAATTTAGCGGATATTTTGTCATGCAAATGTTCAACAATCAATACTCATATTATAAAGAGGTAAAGTTTGTGAGTTTGAATTTTCTCGTGCAATCTCAGCATAACACTTCCAGCTAGATTCGACCATAATCGGAGTAAGGCTATACGAGGGAATAGCTCGTACTTATACTAAAAGTAAAGTGAAAGTGAAGTTATCACCAACAACTAATATCATAACGTAACTATGGTAACCCATGTCCCATACTGAAGTACTCTATCCTGTAGGGTTACCATAGTTACGTTATGATATTAGTTGTTGGTAGAATAGAAAGTGCATTACTTTTAGAAGAGGTATAGGTTATTCTGCAGTATAGTCTTACTCCGACTTTGGTCGAATCCAGCCTTAGGGTCCATACCGAAAGGGTAAAAACGGAACCCTATAGCAGAAAGAAACGGACAGCGAAATTTCAGTAATAATTACTGAGACGTCGCTCTTTGTCTGTCTGTCATGAAGCTGTATCGCATTTACCGTGATAGTTAGAGAGCTGAAATTTTCACAGATTATGTATTTCGGTTGCCGCTATATCAGCAAATACTTATAAAAACATTAACCTTCCTTTACGTCGCGAAGTCGGATAAAAACGAACTATGGAAATGGATTAAAGGTACAGAAATCGGCGTCTAATATCATTAGTTTTAATGGCGAAACCGGTCCGGTGCAGCTATGCTATTCGCTAACTGACAATTTTATAGACTGTACGCAACGACGAGTTCGTCGGCGAGTAGCCATGAGATCGACCTAGCTAGGGTGTAGAATAAGTAATAAGTAAATGTTGTGGAACAGTAGGTACAAGTGCCGTTATTCAATATGTGCAGCATGTTCCACCAAGAGCCATCAAACAACAGTATAAATAATATTTAATTAGAGGATGGCTCGAAGGAGAGGTTGGTTTGTGAAAGCAACGATATTTCAAAGTATTTTACAGGCAAAGCAACCGGCACAGCTTGTGCCAATAAAATTGATGCTTTGCGAAGTACTAACTTATGTAGAATCGGTTATTAGTGTTTACAGTTCGACCGGACGTGATAGTGAGCCCACACAAGATGAAACGATCCCGGATTATAACCGGGCCGTGACGATACGACCGTCTTGTTCACTCGCTATCGTAAATCGTTTGAAGTTGAAAGAGTAGATGATTGTCAAGTAAATTCAGTGTCATTTTGGGTACATACCTAAGTGTAGAGGCGCATTTTTTAAGTAAAAACTTCATAATGTAAAATGGTGCAGTGGGCATTTTAGTATTATGAACTTCTTTTTTTTTTCGCCACACTGTTGCGTTTGCCGATATACTTCGAAACTGTTTTGATGGATCGATCTCGTCCTGATTCCCATTTCTATTTCGGTAGAAAATTTAGATAAGTACATTTGTTTTAGTTTTCACTTCTGTCAACACTCCCAGAGTGCCAATGGTATTTTTTTTATAAACCACTAGCTGACGTCACGCGGTTTCACCCACGTAGTTCTCGTTCCCGTGGGAATACGGGAATAAAATATAGCCTACGTTTACCGCAAAGAGTATAGCTTCCCAACAGTGAAAGAACTTTTCAAATCGGTTCTGTAGTTCCGGAGCCTATTCGATGCAAACGATCAAACAAACAATCAAATATTTCCTCTTTATAATATTAGTATAGACTACAGGTAGATAAACATGCGGCCCATCTGATCAAAAGATCTCAGCGACATTTGCAACGTCAGAGCCATTACACTCGTGCTGCTGACGCTACTGCTCAGCGTCCCTACTATAGCACGGAAAGCTCTATAAAGGTCACCCATTCCAGGACCGAACGCATCTTAACATGCTTAACGCAGTGTGCTGACCAATATTAGACTTACCATACCTATGGCCAGAGAAACAGTGAACTTTCAGAGAAGAAAGGTATAACCAAAGTAAATGTTGTCAAAACGCAATACCTAAACCGTATACTTGTAAAAGTTTTAATTTACTGTATTACAAGTTGGAATGACAATAAATATAATTATAACAAATTACACATTTTCAGCAGCACTATTCGTATCTGTACCAGTCGGCGTCAATAATAAATAGAGGCGACCATCCTGTTCAAAATGATCCCATAAAATATGAAAATCAAACTGTATCCCGTTCCAATAAAGATCTTTTCGGAACGACAGCTTTATTCATTCTGTCACCTCCACTACCGAGTCATTCATTATTTAATTTGCTAAGACTATTTTGAACAGTTTCTGTCGTGAAATAAAGTAACTTTCTCCTTCTTTACAACTTTGTATGTAATTATTTTTACGCCAAAATTACAAAAGAAATGAATCCAACAGTCAAAAAATTACAACAATAATCAATCCACAGTATAAAGAATGAAAATAATAAGTAAGTAAGTAAGTAATAATGATTATGTGCTACATCTTAAGACAAATAGTCAGCTACGTTAGAAATTACAATAATGTAATGCTTCATTGTTTTTTCTTATTCAACTTAATTTAATAAGTGATAATTAAAGCGAGTATCACATGCTGTTATGTAGGTACTTACACTAGCTATATAGCCAACGTAACGTAGATGAACATATAATTTTTTTGAATTTCAATTCAAATTTTGAACAATCAATGACAAAAATTTGGCTGAAAATATAAGTTAAGAAATCCACCTAAGTATTATCAAGGGATTGCAAGAAATACCTAACTCAATAATAGTCGTTTCAAATTCCTTCACTATTATTTTGGTAACATCAGTTACTATTGCAGACTTGTCACACGTACGAGTATATTTATGCCAGTACCGCAAGTAACTTTATTACAGTACTAAATATCACTATTCGTTACCACTACAAAACATATGTTAGTATTTTAAAAATTGTTGTGTAAATACTAGAGTACTAGTATTTATACATAAAAATATAAATGTTAAAGATGCCGTTAACTTTAGAAGTAATCAGTCAAAGTAGGAATTGGAAGGAAAAATTTTGCACGATGCGATGCTTGACGTCAAGCCATTGTACAGTCAATAACAGGCTACTAACACGAAAGGAGAGCCTCCCTGGTCAAAAAGCAACCTGCCCCAAGTAAAGTATCATAGGTATAGTCTAAATACAGAATTTTGACGTCTCCAATTGGCTGTGGAGGTCAGATGGCTGTTTCATGGAAAATATCGAAGTTCAGCCACATCGCAGTTAGACTGGAAAGCCGACCCCAACTGGGTGGGGAAAAGGCTCGGGGGATGATGATGAATATATTTTTTATATCCTACGTTTAGAACATTCTAACTCTAATTAAAATTTGACCTCTATTAGGTCGATCACCAAATCAAGTAAATAATTGAGTGTACCATATCTCTGGATAAGTGGGTCCGACCCACGGATGTCATATACATACATATCTGTGGTCGGACTCTCGAATAAGTGGACCATAATATTGATCCAAAAATTTTCTCACGAAAGGCCTATTGTGGGAACCAAGATGTAGTCTTAGTTCCCATAGAAACTTGCACCAGGAATAGACGTAATCAACTTGTTATCCCGGGGTGTTTATCTGATACCAAACGGTGACAAACATTTTCACAAACGTCTATAATGTCTCTTTTGGAATTTTCGTCCATCCTAAACGAAATATATTTTTAAATAGGTATTCAATAATCCTTAATACTTCAGTACTATATAATCTCATAGCTCTGTAACTTATCCGTTAGCTAAGTCTCATTATAAACCGTATTATAAACTAATTCTTGAATCTTCATTCTCAACATAAGTTTTTTAGCTGGTCCTAATTTCTTAACATGTGGTATAAGACTATTAAAGAAGCCTATATCTTCATCTTTCGTTGTTTCTCCACCAGCTTCTCCAGCGGTACTTGTCTGTGGTTCTTCATCATCGTCATAAAAATCAGTCTCCATGATAATAGGTTTAGTGTCAAATTCATCAAACTCGTCTTCTTTAACGCTTAATACATGGGGTTGTTCGATATAGTAACTGGTGCTTTGTTCTGGTTCATAATGATCTTGGTCGTGATCATTGTCACCGTATGGATCTTCAAGAGTTTCATTGCCTTCGAAATCATTGAACTGGTTAGTTAAAAATTGAAGTTTTGGCAGGTATTCCCATTCAGATTCGCCTTGTTTCCTTACTTCCTTCCTCGCTTGGTCTCTCAGGTACTTCCATTTCAATCGGGCTTCGTCACCTGTAATTATACAAAGAACTTCATTAGTTCTTGCTACGTAGATCGATAGCGTGAACTGTTCAGCATAAATTGATACGTAATAAACTAATAAGTGCATTGAGACTAAAACATTGAAGTAGTAATTTTAACTTCGAACGACAATACCAGTATTGTTGATAGAAGATTAATGAACAATATTATATAATAACTTAAAAAACAATATTAATATAGAAAAAACCTGGCTATGCGTCATGGACATATTTTTATAATAAATAACCTTCTTGGCAGTCAGGTCATCAATCAAATAAACATAGCGCAGTTTACCGTTGGACATAGGCCGCTCTTAGGCAATAAATGTAGATGAATTATTTGTATTCATATTGGACTCATTGATCTACAAAAATATTGTATTGTATAACAATGATTGAACTACTAATATTTTGTCACAGGTGATTTTTACCCCCGGAGAAGAAAACAAGGGGTTTTATAAGTTTAACATGTCTATCTGTGGCATGCTGCCTAACGGATGGACCAATTTTGAGGCAGCTTTTTGTTTAAAATTTAATGTGAACGAGATGTTTTTCAGCGGAACGCGAGTGTAACAGCTCTACTGCTGCAAATGTTTATAGGTTACGGTAACCACTTTCGTTCAGGGGGTCCGTGTGCTTGTCAGCCACATTAATAGTATAAAATAAATGATGAAAACAACTTACGAGTAACGTCCAACTCCTGAGCAATTTCCTTCCAGCTCTCATCAAGTTTATACCAATTATGATGGCCTTTCAACTGTCTATTCCAAATTATCTCTCTAGCCCTGACCAAGTCAATCAATTTAGTCATATCAACATCTATTGTCCGCCTTTTATTCATTAGTAATTTTTTCCTCATTGTGTACCCCAGTTTAGGAGTTTTAATCGAATCATCAAGTGAACTTAATACTTCATCGGCAGTGTCACCATCACCTTCTTCATCTTCGGCCAAAAATTGGTGATGAATGAACTGCAATTTTGGAAAGTGTGGCCATTCGGACTGAGAGGGATTCTTTTTCATTTCCTTGCGACATTGGTCTTTGAGATTCTTCCATTTCTTTCTGCAGTTTAGACCTGAAATGTTATTGTAATAATTAAGTAAATTTAATAGCTGTATATTTATGAAACTATTAAACTAGAATACTTGTGTGTGAACCTAAATACTACCAAGATTAGGGAAAAAAGCAATATTCATTGCCGATTCATCTAAAAAACAAATTCGTTTCAAATCTTAAACCTACACTCTTTTGGTATAATCAGTGCACCGATTTTTATGATACCTATTTCATTTAGCTCTACTCTGAAAAAGTATACCTTCATATATACTGAGACTCTGACTAGCAATTTAAGCGAGAACCTACGTAAGAAAAACTCGTTAAAACAATGCAACAAAAAATATAGTTTTCAGGCTGTGCAAAGCTCTTCGGAGCTAATACTTAGTAACTACCTAGCCTAGATATCTATAGCCGGGACCCCTCCATGGGACCTGGAAGCGAGAGCCCTTGCGTCACTGTTCAGATGGCGCAAGGAGGCGCTGGAGCGGGGCCAAAGGCCTGCGTCTCGAGAAATCGAGGCCCAGCGGACCCTGCTCCACCAGGAAACCGTGGAGACATGGAAGGTGCGACTTGAGCAACCAAAGGGGGGATTCGCCACAATCGCGGCCGTCAGACCGGTCATGGACGAGTGGCTGGAGAGAAGACACGGTGCTCTCTCCTACCGGTTGACACAGATGCTTGCCGGGCACGGTAGCTTCGGTAGGTATCTGTGGCGAAAACACCGGGAAACCACGGCCGAGTGTCAGCACTGCGAGGACCGCAGCGATGACACGGCGCTCCACACTCTGGTGGAATGCACGGCGTGGGCACAACAGCGCCAGGTCCTCGTAGTGGGTCTGGGCGTGGACACTCTCTCGCTCGAGGCCATGGTGCGAGCCATGCTCTCCAGCGGGAGTAAGTGGGACTGCGCCGCCTCTTTCTGCGAGCAGGTCATGCTCGCGAAGGAGGCGGCGGGCCGGGTGCGGGAGAGAACTCTCCCACCCGAGTTCCGCAGTCGGCGCCCTGGGCGCCGCCGACGTGTCTTCGCCGAGGACTATCGGCCTCCATGACCGGGGGTCTGGGGACGGTGAGAGGGCTGCTCACCGTCCTTACAGAAGCAGGCCCATGACGGCAGCGTGACGTGAGCAACTCACGCACGCCCCCCCCCCCCCCCCTTAGAAACGGGGTCACACCCGAAACCCCCCATAGACGCGGGATTGCACCCGAACCACCCCCTGGGCGAGGCCGCATTGGCGGCCGTAGGTCTGTTGGGAGTCACGGGACATCCTTCCTAAGGGCTTACCCGGGGCTCTCAACCATAGACTGTTAGGCGTGGCGTGAGGTTTTTTAGTCGGTAAGAGTCCGGCATAGCATCCTACGAGGATTTTCCCTCACGTTAAAAAAAAAAAAAAAAAAAAAAAAGCCTAGATATCTACTTATATACGTAAATTAATAATTTTATCTGGGTTTTAATATCTACGTTTGTGTGTAAAAAGCGCAGCAAATTAAAATTACCAAAAACCATTATTTTGACTTATCGTTATCAGTATTAACACCTACTTTGCTAGATACCTAAAGAGATAATGTATGTATTCAATGTTACATATACTCCTATTTACTTTTTAAGTCACCTATATCACAAAACAAGTGTTTTGTACCTATCCATACATTTTAGATAGGTTGATGAGGTGTAGGTACCTACTGGCTTAAATTAAAACCAAAATGTATAACTAAACCAATATTCATTTTACAAAATAAAATAATACTGCAACTGCAATCATAACTTTTTAACACGAACAGTTCTTCAAAAAACATTACTTTCGTAATTGGCAAATGTGTGCCCAGCCACTTAAATAAGTTTTTAAGTCCATTTCGTTTTTCTTTGACAAGTGCTGGGAGATGCGTTCTTGGTATTTTTGTTCTACTCGTTTCCGTTTCGGCATGGGCTCCGCAGCATTAATGCGCTCTATTATGCAATCCGTATTCTTCTGCTCTTTTTTCATTTCAAATATAGTTGTAAATATATTACATTTACGCCGGCCCAGCAAAATGTTCCACCTGTTATGCCAGGACTCGAAGGCATTTTGAGATAGAGGTACTTGTGATCGGTAACTGTCTAACTCAAAGGTGACTGACTGACTGACATAGTGAGCTATCAATGCACACCCCAAACCACTGGACGAATCGGGCTGAAATTTGGCATGCAGGTAGATGTTATGACGTAGGCATCCGCTAAGAAAGGATTTTGATAAAATCTACCCCCAAAGAGATAAAATACAGGAAGCGGGAAATGGAACAAATTTTACGCGGGCGAAGCTGCGGGCATCAGCTAGTTAATTTTATAAACGCACATGAATTCGAAAAGACATGTTGCCATGTTGCGTGCCGGGGTTCGAACCTACGACCTGTGACTTGGTAGTCCAACTGTCATATCGCTAGGCTATCATTGCTTGTAGAGATTACTTAACGCTCACTGATGTACCGTTCTCTTGGGGAACAGTCCATGGGCCAATTGTTCTTTGGGTGAAAAGTTATTGGTCAAAACATTCTGTTGGTCAAGCATTCACTGACGTAGAGTAATGCTGGCGAAACGTTCGTGGATGAAAAGTCCATTGGACGAAAGGTTCATGGATCAATCGACTGTTGGTCAACCGTTTCAGTTTCCAACCAAAGATAAAAAAATATTATGAGACGGTACAATATGATTACAAATTGACCGTTCTTAGGTACCGATTATGTTTTGATATTGTATCTGACGTAGAAAACAATATAGTACGTGACGTATGGATAGTTATCATATCAGTGGCGAATAGCGTTCGGTCATTTGATCGCGTCATCGAGGCACAGCCGACCGCGTACCGAGGCGCCGACCGCTATCCGCCACGGACGTTCACCTTCACAAAGAGAAATAAAATAAAACGCTGTACTCACTCGTAGTGCCCACTTCCAACGCTACCTCGTTCCAATAGCGCTCCAATTTGAATCGATTTCGATGTCCTCTGTAACTTTTGTCCCATAAACACTCCCTAGCTTGGACCGCTGCTATCAGCTTATCCATATTTTTAGTACGGGCGCCTTTGACTTTCATTTTGTGTAATTAGCGGGCGCACAGGCGACAGCGGAGACTTGTGCTACGAGCGAGCTGCGGCGCGGAACTAAATACTGCCCCCGCCCCTCTTGCGTGCCCGCTAACCGCTGCGCTCCATCGCATGTACCACCGCCATTACTAACTATCGCTATCCTCTTTGCTCATCGACTCGCTCCCCTCTAGGTGGAACACGTCTGACCGTCTACTCCGTTAATATATTGTCGCAATTCGTTTGCTAACCCGAATGCTTTCGTATACATTGCGCATAAATACTCTTCCAATCATGTCTGTCTTTATTTCTGCGTAGTAATGTATGTTATACAGTGCGTTAGCTTCTCTATATGTAAGAGTATTATGTAAATTATTGGTAGCAACAATGGGCACAGTTGGAGCGATTCAATGTCGGTCTCCGCACCTCGGGCTCAGACACGACGTAAGCTAGTCGTTTTCGCTCAATAATTTGGCGTGGTTAAAATCATCTCACGCTAACCGCCGAATAACGAACCACATCACAATAGGTATATATTTCCATTAAACGTGCATATTTTGGGTTGGTATTTGATACTGATTACGAGTATTTATTTAGCCTCTACTTTTACTGATACATAGGTTAACCGTTGTTTATTTTTTATATAAGTAATTTGAAAAAGGTTTATACCTACTTGAATATAGTTTATACTTACCTATAAGTATAGTAGGTAAGTAAAGTATATTAACTTACCAAAGATATTTATATACCTACTTAGGTAAACGCGTAGGCACTTTAAGATAAAACTTTTTTCGGTAAGTATCCCATATAGGTACCTTCCTAGTATTTTAAAATTAATTACGCAAAACTATTTTATTAGGCACCTACTTCGTTTCTTTTCGTTTTTTCGTACTATTCTTAGATTCTTGTTAATTTATATAATTTACAGTACCTTATGGTTACAGTTACATTTAAGGTAGCTATTATTTTAATTAATTACGTAGGTACTTATTATATCCTACTTATATCCTACTGGCGAATTTCGACTTTTGTACCTTGTATTAAAGATGGTTGGTAATTCTACACTAATATTATAAAGAGGAAAAAAGTATTTTAGTGTGCATGTCTGTAAATACTAAACTCGAAAACTACTATGCCGATTTCGAAAAATCTTTCACTATTGGCAAACTACACTTTCCCCGGGTATCATAGACTATATTTTATTCCCGTATTGCCACGGGAACGGGAACTACGCGGGTGAAACCGCGTGACATCCGCTAGTACTTAATAAATTGATGCAAAGAATATTTTTGTTTGATTTGTTAATTTTAACTGAAGAATTATCAATTTTCGTCTATTAACGTTAAAGATCATTATTAAATACTTCACTATGCCCGCAGCTTCGCCCGCGTAAAATGTGTTCCTGTTCCCGCTTCCCGCTTGCATCGTGGGAACTTATTCCCGGGATAAAAAGCCTATCTGTTATTCAAGACCATAATCTATCCCTGTTTTTTCTGCCAGATCCGTTTAGCCGTTAGAGTGTGAAACAGTAACAAACATCCACACATCCACACACACAAACACTCACCTTTATAAATTCTTCATTACCTAATTTTTTTTTATCAAATGACATTTGACACGTCATGTTTCTAGGACCACTCGTGTCACTCGTTGATTCAATGTTTTGTATGTTAAAGATCATTGTGTTAAGCAACTTTCGCAGTTTCGCTGTTATTCAGAAGGGTGATGACTTTGTGATTCTGATAATTTTTTTATTTTACGTTCTGCGACTGCTCTCTATTTTAAGGGTTTCGTAGCCAAATGGCAAAAACGGAACCCTTATAGATTCGTCATGTCTGTATGTCTGTCTGTCTGTTCGTCCGTGTGTCACAGCCACTTTTCTCCGAAACTGTAAGTCCTATGCTATTGCAACTTGGTAACTAGATGTATTCTGTGAAACGCATTAAGATTCTAATATAAAACTAGAAGAATATCGGTAAATTTTGGCGGTCCCCATACTCAGAACTGAAACTTTTTTCGTCAAACCCATACCCTGTGGTGTATCTATAGATAGGTCTACAAAAATGCTATTGAGGTTCCTAAAATCATTTTTTCCTTAAGTGAATAGTTTGCGCAAGAGACACTTCCAAAGTGGAAAAATGTGTCCCTCTCCCCCCCCCCCCCTCTAACTTCTAAACTAAGAGAATGAATAATCTAAAAAAATATATGATGTACATTGCCATAAAAACTACCAACGAAAATTGGTTTGAACGAGATAGAGCTAGTAGTTTTTTTTTAATACGTCATAAACTGCAATTTTCGTTTAGAAAAAGCACTACCACTGCGAACGTGTTAAAACATCATCAAAGTTACAACGAACTATAAGAACTTTTATATTTTGTTACTGCTGCTACGAAACCCTTCATGGGCGAGTCCAACTCGCACTTGGCCGGTTTTTTTTAATGGGGGGGGGGGGCTTGGGTGCTATCCCACGTCACCATAAAAGACTAAACCTAAATAAACTAAGACTAAATAAAAAAGGATAAATGGCAATCAATCTTTATTTTTCCATCGTTCATTTATTAACTGCGCAATAAAATTGACTGGTAAAGCCTATAATAATAATACCCAGTAGTGTATGGTGATAAAAAAAATAAACATAACCTACTGATTATTACGAGTAGGTTATGGTTTTTTTTCTATTAACGAGGTGAAAGGTATCATCATGGTGATAATTATGTTTACGTCATTCGGAATATTGAAATCTGAGACAACAATTTTATATTTGTCTATTTAAAAATTTGGAATTGTACAGTAAGTAATATATGTACTGTGTTTGTTGATTAAGGCCTCATTTTATATAGAAATCTTTGGATTAAGGTAATTTAAATAATAAGTTATTTCGCTTTCGGGTATTTTGGGCTAATATATTTTAAGTTAAAGCATTATGTTTTCTGACATTATAATATGTAACCCATTATTAACAAACTGGAGGGTACAGGTAATTTTCCTATCCAAAATTCTTTTCCTGAGAAGTTCGGTTCGCGATTCCTCCCTTACAATTCGTTGTGGTTATCCTTAACTGTTGTATCCACCTCACATCTCCGATTCTCCTTTCTCTCTCCTTCCCCTCCTTTCTTATCTATACTAATACACTCGAGAGCAATGAATCCGGGTCACTTAAAGAATCCTAAAAATCTCGGAAACTAAAAATGCTAGGTTAATGCAATAAATTGTATTTAATAGACAATGTAATACTCCTTAAATGAAGGTATTAAAACTTCTTAGTTATTGTAAAGTTATATCATAAAAAAATCAAATTTGAAAAAGGGCCACTTTCGTAGATGGAACTACGAAATTACAGCATTTGGTGTTGCTTTTGTTTGTAATCTGTCATTTATGTGGGTACATAAACCATGTTGATAGTGCTCTATATTCATTAATCAAGCTGAAATTATGTCGCTTACGCCTGAAGAATGCACCAGAATACTTACAATGCTGGAAACCGGCCGGAGTCAGCGCGATACAGCCAGGACTGTCGGTGTGTCGCTGTCAACAGTACAAAGAGTTCTCCGACGTTACGAAGAAACTGGTTCTAACCTACGCAGACCAGGAACGGGCAGAACCAGGTGTACCACAGCACGAGAAGACCGATACTTGGTGAACACCATGCTTCGAAATCGCTTTCTCACAGGAACTGAACTCACCAATCAGTTTCGACGCCTCGGAGGAAGTAACCCAAGTGCATGGACAGTAAGACGTCGGCTTGCTGAATCTAACTTAAAACCCCTTAGACCTGCAAACGGCCCTAAACTGGAGCGTGGGCATCGTATTTCGAGACTAAGGTATGCCCAGAGCCACGTAAATTGGAGTATTGAAGATTGGTCAAAAGTTATGTTCTCCGGCGAATCAAAATTTATGCTCTACAAGCACGATGGAAGACACAGAGTGTATCGAAGACCAGGGGAAAGATTCAAGCAAGCATGCATCGAAGAAAAAGTAGCCTACGGTGGTGGGTCTGTACTTGTGTGGGCCGGAATTTCTTCTGAAAGTCGCACAGAGCTGGTGATCATAGAAAACGGCTCTTTAACTAGCGTAAGATATGTGGAAGAAATCCTCAATGATCACGTTGGTCCATTTATGGTCAATTTAGGTGAGGATGCTATATTTATGCATGACAATGCCCGACCTCATACAGGTAGGATTGTGAATGACTACCTTCAAGAGATGAACATTACTCGTATGGAGTGGCCAGCGCGCAGCCCGGATATCAACCCGATCGAGCATGCTTGGGACGAGCTAGGCAGATGCGTAAAACAACGAAACCCTCCCCCAATCACGCTTCGTGAGCTCAAAATTGCTCTCACAGAGGAATGGGAAAATATTCCCCAAAATCGTATAAGGAACTTGGTGTACAGCATGCCAAACCGCGTAAACGCAGTAATGGAAGCACGAGGAGGCAATACGAAGTATTAAAATTCAAGAAAATCGTAATAAAGTTCAAAAATTTCATGTTTCCTATTTTTGTTTTAAGGAGAGATCAGCAGTTTTTTATTTATGTAATTTTGTGTTAATAAAATGTATGGTGACTCATATTTTTTTTACTTTCATTTAAGGAGTATTACATTGTCTATTAAATACAATTTATTGCATTAACCTATCATTTTTAGTTTCCGAGATTTTTAACATTCTTTAAGTGACCCGGATTCATTGCTCTCGAGTGTATTATAAAGAGGAAAGTATTGATTGTTTGTTTCTTTGTTTGCATTGAATAGGCTCCAGAACCGATTTGAAAAATCTTTCACTGTTGGGAAGCTACACTCTTTGCGGTGAACATATGCTATATTTTATTCCCGTATTCCCACGGGAACGGGAACTACGCGGGAGAAACCGCGTGATGTCCGCTAGTCGCGTTTAATTTGCGATAATGTAGAGCCTCACGCCCGTAGCACGGTATACCGTCACAATACCAGAAATCATAATGCCTTTACTTAAAATGCCCGAGCCCAAAATACCCGAAATCGAAATATCAATATTCAAAAGGCAAATATTTATAATATAAATAATTTAAAATGCCTTACGGTCGAATAACCGAAACCCAAAAAATAAATTTATCAAATACCTTATCCTAAAATGTTCAAACACAAAATACCTTTTTTTTAAGTCTGACTGTAACTACTAACATCTATGGAAAGTAATTTCTGAATTAAATGACTATTATTATTATTATTATTATTTAATATGATTTAAATCCTACATGGATGCTATATATCTGTGAATGGTTAACACCCCGACTCAGAGTATCCCGACTCGGATAGGTTAGGTTAGAAGACTAAGGCGGGAGCGAAGCGAAGCGGAGCTCCCGCCTTAGCCTTCGTGGTTTTTTTTTAATTTTTTGTTAGCCCACTGTAGTACTTTTGTCACTCTGAATCAAAGTGTTTTATCATGAGGTACATCCTACATGGATACTATGCCGGACTCCTACCGACTTAAAACCACACGTATCCTACATAACAGCCTACAGTTGGGAGCCCCGGGTAAGCCCTCAGGAGGATACCCAAGGACCAACAGACCTACGGCTACAACTGCGGCTTCACTTAGGTGGGGGGGGGGGGCGTGTAAATAAGTTAAAGCCAAATAACAAAACGTGTGAGTGACAGTGACACATTGTATTCTATTTTCGGTATTTTAAATTAAGGATATTTGAAAATTTGTATTTTGAATTCTGATATAATAATTAGGGGAAGTACGTACAAAATGACACGGTATTTTGTTTAATAGTCATATTTATTTATTTAACGTTATTATAATCAGTCTAATTAATTTTTACTCAACTTAGGTTCATTGACTATCAGTAACAAAGTCTTTTAATTAAGTAGGAACTATAATAAAATATATATTAAGAAATATAAAAAGCAATCACAAAAACCATTTTGTCCGTATAGTACGGACAAAATGACATACAGAGTAAGGATATAATGACATAGTAATAATTTAAGTACACAGTTCACAAATAAATCGTTTGATCTTCTGTGAAACATCAGCACATAAAGCATTAGTCCAAAGAGAACATTATACGACGTAATCAACCGTATCCTAGCTTAGAATGAGAAAAGAGATCGTTGCAATAAATGCAAGCGCAATCGCTATCACTATCTTGAATTTCATCTCAGAAATCTTCGCTGTAAATATTTTCTTAGATCTGCCTAATACTTTACAGTTAGAATTTTAAAGTATTGTTCACAAAAAGTGCGGGTCGTGCATCGCATGAGAAACTCCAATATAAGCAGAAACATACGAGATGGATATTGGCTGCAAAAACAGTCAATTGGCTACTAAAACAGGCAATTGGCTGCTAAAACAGCTCATGGATTCTTAGCTCCAAAACTGCCGATCAGGGTTTCTTTTGTAGTTTCGAGGCAAATCACCTAAAGAAACGATAAATGTTAGTTAACAGACACTCTACGGACAAAATGACATACCATGTCGTTTTGTCCATTGCGTATGTATGTCATTTTGTCCAAATGTAAACATAAACGAATAAATAGTCATAATGCCATTAAACCACTAACAATTGCAAAACAGTTTCTTAAAATCACTGGATAGTAATATGGTTAATAGATTTTTATAGAATTAATTACAAATAACAACAAATAACTCACCAGAAAACAGGAGAAAAGCACTTGCAAAAAAAAAACTTTTGTATGCACGTTACAGGTTCGGTGTCGTTACCGCGGCACGAATGCACCAATGGCGCTCAACATCTGACAGGATTATAAACATGGCTACCGTCGCGTAATACATCCATAGAGACGTCGCTAAAGCCCGCCAATTTTGAGAAAAGGTGACTGTGTCGTTTTGTCCATACATGTCATTTTGTCCGTATTTCCCCTATTTGTATTTTAAATTTAGACATTTTTCGGTAAGGTGTACTGAAATAAGGTATTTTGAATGTTAAGGTATTTTGAATTCGGGTATTTTGGTCTAATGCATTTTAAGTAAAGGCATTATGATTTCTGGTATTTTAATATATAACCCCGTAGCACACCTCCGCCGCGAATCCGTGATAGTGGAACCGCAGTAATTTCGCCAAGTTCTGTCCCGTGTAGGAGGAGCGGAACGCTAGCGAAGCCGCCTGTTCTAATACTTCTAATGCATAGATTTAACTATCTTCTATCTCTTTCCCCGCGCGGTTTTGCCAATCTGCTCCTACGCCAGTCAAACCTCCACGCTTTGGCCGCCTTTTTGTTGCGGTGCCGCTATGTCTATGCGTGGGTTTGTCAAATTTGACAAAAATACAGAGCGAAACAGCGAAACTAATATTTTTTCATAAAATGGACGTGGAGTTTACGGAAAAACTACTTCAAGCCATCAGAAATAGACCTTTTAAGTATTTATTAAGTCATCCAGAGAATAAAAATAACAGATAATAAAAACACCCGAAACCCCCCTAAAGACGCGGGATAGCACCCGAACTATCCCCTGGGAGAGGCCGCAGTGGTAGCCGTAGGTCTGTTGGGAATCCTGGGACATCCTTCCGAGGACTTACCCGGGGCTCCCAACCATAGGCTGTTGGGTGTTACGTGAGGTTTTTTAGTCGGTAGGAGTCCGGCATAACATCCATGATGGATTTTTACACACGTTAAAAAAAATAAAAAAGAGGAGGACTATGTCGAGCACAGATAATATATCAGAAAAAAATATATTTCTGATTTCTGTGATGTCGAAAGACAATCTGTTAGGAGGGGAAATGAGTAGAATGCCAGAAATAAGGAAGGGCCTATTCTACTGTAATTTAGTATCAATTTTTCATATCTCTCTTTATTTTTTTAATTTTATCACAGTTAACTACTAACAGCAATAAAGGCTAATTTTAATTTTATTACTAAGACTGTTTGTCTTTCTGTACATCTGTTGCCATTCAAAAAAAAGTGATCTATTGCCGTTTCTTTCGTATTCTTACTTTATACAATGCGCGCATGATATTTACCTAAACCTACCATATATATTTTATTCTTACCTCATAATCATAATTAAATTTATTTGCTATAAATAAAATTATAATAACAATATAATAGATATAATTTGATAGCTCATGTATTTAGCTTTAATATAAACTCAAACTCAAAAAAAAAACATTTATTTTGCATAGGTAATCCTAATACATAGGCACTTGCGACATTTTTTCTGTAACCCTTGCGTAAAACCTGGGTGAGGGAAATTGTCCCTTCTGTTCTTAGTAGGTAGTAGGTAGGGTAAAGGTTGGCTTTATGGTGATAATAAGGAATAAAGTGAAAAATATACACGAAAAGTAAAATTTATTAGGAAAATCACTTTGCTTATTACAATAAACAGACTTTTCTCTTCAAAAACTACTAATCACAGCAACAATAAGTTATATATGTTAGGAAAAAAATCCAATAAAAAAAGCCTTCTAAACGTTGACAATATGGAGATACGGGGGCATTATGGTGATATTATATATATGGCAATATGGTGATATGAAGCCAATCACTGTCATCAGAGCCCAAAAAGTCACCCCAGTCACAATTATCACACACGAAATGTGGTAATTCCGTGTAGTTTCATTCCTGGTGGAAGCTTTTGCTACAATTCATGCGCTCTGCGCCGACAGTTCGGTTTCTAAATGCTACATCTTGGGAGTAGTGAGTGATCGGCGCAATAGTCCCACATTGTACTTGGTTGAAGTTTGGCAATTTTGAATTTATTCCTTAGATCTCTATCTTTGACGGCCTTCATGCAAGATTCCTTAAAGTGTAATGCGTCATAATTTCTTCTTTTATTGCCCTTCCTTTTGCATTTTTGTTGGCCCGAACGACTTGTTTATCTAAGAAAATTCATCAAATTCGTAAGGTCGTTAATTAAAAGAATGAAATTCAAACTGAAATTTAAAAATACAGAAAAGTGCAAAGCTTATCACTTAATCTTTCCTCCAAAATGCACTCAAATAGTGCTAAAAACAAAATAATTATAAAAATATAATATGTCTAGTAATATGGTGATATTACGTACCAAAACTCCTCCATTTTTTGACCTATTTGTGCGCAAAACCAGCTCTTCCAAGTCCAATGGCGACAACAGCTCGCAGCCCAATAAAGGTGCGGGTCTCGTAGCTAAGATCAGTTCATTAGAAAAACGTAACAATCGCGCTGGGTAATATTAGCAGAGGTAAAACCAAAATTGTCACCATATTGCTATATATCACCAAATAGCCAACCTTTACCCTACCTACCTATGTTTTAGTTGGGCACTTTTTCTACCACACCCGTATATAATCGTCTCAGGAGATGGGAATATCGGTTTCATCTGCATTTTTAGTGCATGTGTTAAGAACTAAGTTGTTTTTTACGTTTGTAGTAAGTACTCGTTGAAGTGGTTTGCTATTTTTAAGCCATCTGTTACTTTTTTTAAATATTTAGCTCGCCAAATTGACGTCGCCACCAGCCTGATGGAAAGCCGTGGCGCATCTAGCGATTGGGGGCCACTTCTGACAGTGGTCCTCAAGTTGGCGGCCCTGTGATGTGCCTCTTCACGCGCCTCTTAAAGAGTTCGGGATTGTAAGATGAGGGAAACACGTGTGCTGGCAGGTCGTTCCATATTTTTATAGTTCGACAGAGGAACGATCTTTTGAAACGCTCAGTTCTGGCGAAGATTCTTTCCACTGTATGTGTATGTACTTTATCATACCCCCTATCTCTGATTTGTAATTTTGTTTACTTTTGGCACCAGCTTCACTCTTTATCAGAGACCAGGGGACCAGACAGAGGTGGTTTATAGGTATTTATTCAATTTAAAATACAGAAGCGCTCTTGGCCCCGCGGACTCGATGTTATGTAAACGTTCACTGTAGTAAGCAACATTTACTGTGGCCGGTTATGGATGGGTGACCATCACATGATCACTTTTCGCGTTTCCGTTCTTTTTTGCACACAACAACACAACAACAGCAGGCAGTTGAGTCGTATCGGAGTGTCATGTTGTCGAAGTAAAATCTTGTCGTAGAAGGATTTGTCGAAATTCAGTTTTGGAGTCAGGTGAAATGTGGGCATATAATATGCCTCTGCCTACCCCTTCGCGGATAAAGGCGTGATCATATGTATGTATGTAAAATATATTTTGTAACATCCTATTTCGCTTGGCTGCCTTAACACACTTTTTCTAGGGTGCCGTGCTATTCATGAGACTTCGCTATCCGTCTGTATTTCTGTATGACTGTCTGTCTGTCTGGCCGTCACGGGTCAGCTGAAATTTTCACAGATGATAATATCAGAAAAATAATAATATGGAGAGGTCCCATACAACCAACGTGGTTTTTGTTTGCGGTTTTTTAGATCAAAAGCCTCCGCGCGTGAGTGCAACTCGCACTTGGCCAGTTTTTAATAGTTTGTCAATTGTCATACCTTAAATAAATACGTTTGTCTTTTTGTGATCCAGGCGAATAATATCTTTGACTCAGCTTCCTTTTATAGTTGTAGCTATTTCTCAGTCCTTTTGTAAGTTGTAGCTATTTCTCAGTCCTTTTGTAAGTTGTAGCTATTTCTCAGTCCTTCTATAGTTGTAGCTATTTCTCAGTCCTTTTATAGTTGTAGCTATTTCTCAGTCCTTTTATAGTTGTAGCTATTTCTCAGTCCTTTTGTAAGTTGTAGCTATTTCTCAGTCCTTTTATAGTTGTAGCTATTTCTCAGTCCTTTTGTAAGTTGTAGCTATTTCTCAGTCCTTCTATAGTTGTAGCTATTTCTCAGTCCTTTTGTAAGTTGTAGCTATTTCTCAGTCCTTTTATAGTTGTAGCTATTTCTCAGTCCTTCTATAGTTGTAGCTATTTCTCAGTCCTTTTATAGTTGTATTCTATTTCTCAGTCCTTTTATAGTTGTAGCTATTTCTCAGTCCTTTTGTAAGTTGTAGCTATTTCTCAGTCCTTTTATAGTTGTAGCTATTTCTCAGTCCTTTTGTAAGTTGTAGCTATTTCTCAGTCCTTCTATAGTTGTAGCTATTTCTCAGTCCTTTTGTAAGTTGTAGCTATTTCTCAGTCCTTCTATAGTTGTAGCTATTTCTCAGTCCTTTTGTAAGTTGTAGCTATTTCTCAGTCCTTTTATAGTTGTAGCTATTTCTCAGTCCTTTTGTAAGTTGTAGCTATTTCTCAGTCCTTCTATAGTTGTAGCTATTTCTCAGTCCTTTTGTAAGTTGTAGCTATTTCTCAGTCCTTCTATAGTTGTAGCTATTTCTCAGTCCTTTTGTAAGTTGTAGCTATTTCTCAGTCCTTTTATAGTTGTAGCTATTTCTCAGTCCTTTTATAGTTGTAGCTATTTCTCAGTCCTTTTATAGTTGTAGCTATTTCTCAGTCCTTTTGACATTCAGTTATTCTTTTTTCACCGTATTGATCGGAAAACAAAGTTTATAAACTTATTAAGAATACAAAAAACCCGACTGCCAAGTAAACATACAACTTGTAGCATATATTTTCTATAGATGCAGTATTCAGGATGTGAAAGCAGCCTTATCTAGTTATCTTTTTTTAATCGGTTGTCAGTGGTGACATTTCTGCTGTCAGAATGACAGGATGTCATAAGGACGAGTGACGAATCGTTTTCTGCATTGAATGAAAGCTGGTTTTAGATGAAAAATTCGAGACGATTCCACGATCTTGTGAGTATCAATCCTACTTTTCGTGTTACAACTGCAGACAGCACTCACTTGCAATGTCTGGGTTGTATCTCTTTGCCAATTGAGTACAATTCGGTTATCCGAGTTGTCAAGTTCTATGTTGTCCCAGGTATAACCACCTCCATGATATTTGGTGTGGATTTCTGGCAACAATTTAAGTTAAGTGATAAATTAATTTTACAAAATATTAGCCTTGATAGTTTTAGTGATAATAATCCTATAGAGTCTGTGTCCCTTAACGGTGGCCTCGAGGATTACGACAACCTGACAACTAAACAAAGGTGTGTAATCAACGAGGTCATTGAAAAGTTCGACTCGTTGAACACTGATAAGGTGGGTTTAGGTCGGACCTCACTTGTGCACCATGTCATTGACACTGGTGACAGCAAGCCGATCAAGCAGCGTTATTATCCGCTCTCTCCCCTTAAGCAGAAGGCCCTGGAAGCCGAGCTGGACCGAATGCTGGAGATGGGAGTAGTGTCCCCGTCTCAATCCGCCTGGAACTCTCCAGTGGTCATGGTGGAGAAGGCGAACGGCGACCTCAGATTGTGCTTGGACTCTCGCAAGCTGAACTCTGTGTCAAAGAGTGACGCCTACCCCTTACCCTATATCAATCAAATCTTGGACCACCTTAATAACGCTAAGTATTTAACTTCTGTAGATTTGAGTGCGGCTTACTGGCAGATTCCATTTGACTCACCCCAGTCTGCTGAGAAGACTGCTTTTACGGTTCCCCGGAGAGGATTATTCCACTACAATTCGATGTGCTTCGGTCTTGTCGGGGCCAGTGCCACGATGCAACGCCTCATGGACCGTCTGTTTGGTCCCGAGTTCGACAACAAGGTATTTGCGTTTCAGGATGACATAGTCTGTGTGTCCAGCACCTTTGAGGAGCATGTAGAGCTCTTACATAGAGTCTATCAGCAACTCAAGGATGCTGGCCTAACTATTAACATGAAAAAATCCCACTTTTGTCGGAGTGAACTCAAATACCTGGGGTATTATGTGGACAAACATGGCCTACGGACAGACCCGGGTAAAGTTGAGGTTATCCTCAACTATCCCACCCCTTCTAACCCTAAGGAGGTTAAGAGATTTCTGGGAATGGCCGGCTGGTATCGTCGCTTTGTTAACAACTTCTCGAAGATTAGTAAACCTCTGTGCAAACTGACTTCTACGAACCTTAAGTTCGAATGGACCCCTGAGGCTGAACAGTCCTTTAACCTGCTAAAGTCAGCCTTGGTTTCTGCCCCTATATTAAAAATGCCTAACTTTGAGATGCCCTTCCGCATTCTTAGTGACGCGTCAGCTTACTCAGTTGCTGCTGTACTGACACAAACTCACGATGGTGTTGAGCACCCTATCGCCTACTGTAGCCGTTCTCTTAACAAGAATGAGGTGAACTACAGCACAACTGAGCGAGAACTTCTGGCCGTGATTTTCGCTTTGGAACAATTTCGACAGTACGTCGAAGGCCAAAAATGTACGGTCGTCACGGATCATTCATCTCTTCTGTGGTTCCATAAGCTAAAAAATCCCACGGGTCGTCTAGCACGTTGGAGCATGAGGCTCAGTCAATTCGATTTTGACATAGAGCATCGAAAAGGTAAAGACCACGTTGTACCTGATGCTCTGTCTCGTATCAAAATTGATTCCCTCGATGCAGTACCCACTAAAGACCCGTGGTATGACCACACCATGAATAGTGTTCGGAAGAACCCTAGGAAGTCACCAAATTATGACATTCGTGACAACCTTCTATATAGGTTAACTAAAAATAAATATTCTTTGACTTCAGACTTTGACTGGAAGCTGGTGGTACCTCAGGAGGATCGCTTGCCCCTGCTCTCTAAGTACCACGATGACACACTTAGTGCCCATGGTGGCGTTTGGAAGACGCATAAAAGGTTAGCCCTAAATTATTACTGGCCCAAGATGTACGAGGACGTCAAAGAATATGTTGGGAATTGCGAAACATGCAAGCAGTACAAACCCGTAAATACGTCTCGTCCCGGCCTAATGGGTAGCCCGAAGCGGGTTTCGAAGCCATTCGAAGCTATCTCTGTCGATCTGCTTGGTCCCTTTCCCACTTCGAGCAATAGAAACGTACACCTGATCGTGGTCTCCGACTACTTTAGCAAATACGTCATGTTGTGCCCTGTTCGGGTTGCCACAGGCGCTGTAGTCGCGAGGTTCATAGAGAAGAGTGTGTTTCTCGTGCACGGAGTCTGCAAGACTATTTACATGGATAATGGCCCTCAGTTTGTGAGTAAGCCATTTAAGGATCTGTTGGCTAAATACAATGTACCTAATATATATTATAACCCTAGGTATCATGCCCAAACTAATCAGGCGGAACGAGCTATTCGTAATGTTGTTCAAGCGATCTCATGCTATGTGAAGTCGCAACACAAGTCTTGGGATCAGTTCTTGGTTGAGATACAGTGTGCTTTAAACACTGCAGTTAACGAAGCAACTCGTTTCACTCCTTACTTTTTGGTACATGGTAGGGAATTTATTGGGGATGGAGTGTTATACAGGCAGACAGATATCGCGTGCCATCCTACTTCAGTCTCTGTAGACGATCCATCAGCCTTCGGTGTCAAGCTGAGAGAAATACAACGCATTTACGACCAGGTGAGGAAACATTTGAACGTTGCCCACCAGCGTAATGAAAAGTATTACAACCTCAGAAAAAGGCATGTAGAGCTGAAAGTGGGACAGATAGTTTACAAACGCACGTTCTACCTGTCCAACAAGGCCAAGAATTTTACTTCTAAGCTAGCTCCTAAGTTCCTTAAATGTGTGGTGACTGCTAAACGATCCCCTTTAGTATATAGGCTGTCAGATCTGGACGGTAAGGATCTTGGGGAGTACCATATCAAGGACATCCTGAAGTATCAGGAGGAGCAGTCTCCAATACCTAACGTAACTACATAGCACTGTTTCTCTAGTTTATTAAACCAGTGCTATGTGATCATTATGTAAGACTATTTTAATCTTTTGTTTGTATTTCTATATGTGTACGTGACTTTAAATTGTCACGTTGTAGTTTCTTCTATGCACCGCACCGAGCGTTTTTCTCTCATTCGCTTCTTAGTACTCTACATTATCCTGAGAGCTTGGGTAGTGTTAGGGTATCGGCAGTGAGTAAAGGGAGCATTCGTTTTCTATGAAGGGCATTAGACTCTAGTTACTTAGCCTAACCGGTACACGAGTCAGTGTCTAGTTAGGTACATAGGAGGATCTTTCTTTGTTATTGTAATGGTCGTAGTCAGCTGGTGTTTGAAGGACCTAGCTGGTTGTCTTTGTTTATTAGTCAGTACTTTTCTGTTTTCTTTATTGTGTATTTCCAGCGTGTCATATCCGCAGGAAATACTATTAAAGGGGGGGTGGTTGTAGCATATATTTTCTATAGATGCAGTATTCAGGATGTGAAAGCAGCCTTATCTAGTTATCTTTTTTTAATCGGTTGTCAGTGGTGACATTTCTGCTGTCAGAATGACAGGATGTCATAAGGACGAGTGACGAATCGTTTTCTGCATTGAATGAAAGCTGGTTTTAGATGAAAAATTCGAGACGATTCCACGTGAGAGAGGGGATAAAGCCCTGATACAAGGTTCCGAGTCTCTTTTGACCATCGGCTAAGGACGAGGGATTGATATTACTCTGAGTGGCACGCCTCAATTTAGCCTTGGAGGTTGTTAGTTGCAACATGAGGACCTGTTAAGGAATTAGTCTGAGTTAACTTATTCTCTTCGGAAGGAGTTGGACTCTGTGTCAACCTACACCCGGGATACCGGTAAGCGTCATTTCTTGTTTGCTAAGCGGTTCGAATTTCGTCGGTCGCGATGTCAGTTATTTCATTTGTCGTTTACTTGTCATAACAGGGTTTTTTTTACTACGGGGAAAAGCGGCCCGTCCACGGTTGGCAGAGCCACACCCAATGACACGTGGACTACATGAGCGAGGTGTTTTGAGAGGGACCAGCCGCCTCCACGTGGCATTCTCGGGCTGTGCTGCTCTCAGCTTACTCAAGGCCAGTAATTGTCACCCTATTACAGTGTAGTTAGCTGCTTACCCGTTCTACCTGCTCACGCGGCAGTGGTCTATTAAGTGGAATTAGACTTTATTTCTGTGTACCTGTGATATTTGTGTCTATCAGTGAATAAGCTCTCTGTGTGTCTCTGTGTATCTCTGTGTACTTAGTAAATATATGTGTGTACACCCTATTGTCTGTTTTCGTCTGAGCCCTAGCCTACCCTTGCACACAGACTGGAAACTCAGAAATAAGGCGCCCTGGGATAGAGTTCTCTGCATAGCTACCTCACGCTAGTTGGTGAGTAACACAGAACATCTTAGGGTTACAAACTGAAAAGCAAGAAACAAGCTCTACATTTTCTTTTGTGATTTTCTTTAGCTACTTACTGTTTTACTTTGTCGGCATCATTTGCAGGCGGGAACAAATTAGAATGAAATTAATATTTCATTCAAAGGAAAATTAGAATGAAATTAAGATTTCATTCTAATGTCATTTATGTCATTTATAATGTTCACCCATCCCAGGAATAAAATGACGAACTCTATTCTTAAACACAAAGAGGCATGACTAAAAAGTCACTTTAAAAGTAAGTTCTTAAATATTTCCAAATTCCTTAGTTACCGAATCCGAGGTTTTAAGAATTCAATCCAATTTTTTTTTCCAATTCAATTTCAGTTATTAATCGTAAAGGTACACAAGATGTTACAGTTAATGAAATTATAAGGATCACTATGTTTTGCTGGTTTTACCTAGCATACAATTATCATTTAAAATTAGTATATGTACTTATAGTTATAATATGCAATTACAGATATTCAATATTTTTACAATCTTCTTTACCCACAATAACGATTCTATATATATTACATATTACTATAGAAGGGGCGGGCGATACTATAGAAGGGGGAAACACGTGCGCGGGCATGTCGTTCCCGATTTTATGCTTCGACAGAGAAATTTATTTTAGAATATTTTGGTACTAGCGAAGATTCTCTCCACTGTATGTCCATTTTAGTGTCATTTAATGCAGTGAGTTCTTGAATATTTCCAAATTCCTAAGTGCATTTTATACGGACGAGCCCCCTTTGAAAATGGCCCCCAAAAGCTTGTTGTCGCCATGGTTTTCCATCAGCCGGCAGCATCAATTATAAGCGAGTTAAAAATTATTATTATTATTTTCATCGATCTATAGATATGTACCTACTAGTACGTATGTCAATGATTATTTTTCTGTTTTTCGTACCTTGTTGTTGTTTTAGCAGCAATACTAAAAACTTAAAAAATTAAACCTACCTACCATCATTTCTGAAAATTTCAGCTCTCAGTTATCCTGGTTACTGACATCCTCGTGACGGCGGACAGACAGACAGATAGGCAGTCAGACAGACAGACAGACGGACAGCGAAGTCTCAAGAATAGGTAGGGTCCCGTTTTTTACGCTTTGGGTACGGAACTCTAAAAAGCACTCACATCGTCGACGACGACCGACTACCTAACGACCCTTCTGAAGCAAGGAAACGCTCGGAAGTTTTTTTTTATACCATTATGGTGGCAGACAAGTATACGGCCCACCAGAAGGACCAGTGTGGTCATGCAGCCTATGAACGTTTGCAACACCAGAGGCGCCACACTCGCGCTGCCGACCCTGTAAAAACCTTCTAAGACCCCTTTTGAAGAGCCCCATACTGTAGGCGTTTGGGAAAACCCAGGCAGGGAGATCATTCCACAACCTAAGCGTGCGCGGAAGTACGATAAATGTTCACCCATCCCAGGAATACAATAACCAACTCTATTTTTAAACACAAAGAAGAAAGGCATGACTAAACAAAAAGCCGTGAGACGGTCTCAACCGACTGCCCCTCTCTAACTTTATTGTGAAAGTGAAAGTTCAATCCGATTGACGTTGTCATTTATGTTTAATTTAAACTTTGAACAGATGATCCACGTGACCTAGTGACGAAGTTTAATGCAACAGAGTCACAGACTACAGACAAAGTCTCGCCATAAGCCCCTCTGCAATCTATTTTATAGAGAGGGGCTAAAAGTCACTTAAAAATAAATTTTCTAGGGCAAAAAGAAAACGCGATAAACCGAATACTTATAAAAGTTTTAATTTACTGTATCACATGTTGGAATGACATATAAAATAAAATACCTTATTTACACAATCGGCGTCAATAATAAAAAGAGGCAACCATCCTGTCCAAAATGATCCAAGCAAATAAATAAATAAATATATTAAATATTCACGGACATTTCACACAACGCTATCTGATCCCAAAGTAAGCTAGGAATAACCTGCTTGTGTTATGGGTTGATACCCATAACACAAGCAGGTTGATGACCACGGATATTAATACATTATACTTTTAAATACATACATATTATACATAGAAACACACAGACTCTTGAAACAAACATATAAGGTTCACACAAATATTTGTCTCCGGTGGGAGTCGAATCCACGACCTCCAGCGCCGCAGGCAGTATCACTACCGACTGCGCCACAGAGGCAGTCAATAGGCAAATATGGAAATCAAACCGTATCCCGTTCTAATAAACATCTTGTGAGAACGACAGCTTAGGCTGGATCCGACCATAATCGGAGTAAGGGTGCTTTCAATTTATACGTATCGTGTCGGACCGCAACAGTACCGAAGTGATGCGTTTATCGTACGGCGCACGCACGGTCGTATATTTTAATACAAAGCGCACGGTGCGGCAACAGTGCGGCGTCCGTACCGCGAACGTGCGACGACAGGGCGCTAATTTCAACAACTTTTCAAGAACATGTGGAGCGTCCTGTTGTCGCGCGTTCGCAGTACCGACGCCGCACTGTGCGTTTTGTATTAAAACCAACGACCGTGCGTGAACCGTACGAGAAACGCACCGCTTCGGCACTGCTGCGGTTCGACATGAAACGTCTAAATTGAAAGCGCCCGACTCGATTTTGGTCGGACTACTAAACAATAGAGAATAACTGGTACTTGTACAACACGGCGGAAATATCTGCGAACCTGGCTCGTGACGTCATGTAAACTATACGGGATAATCCGCGCGCAACGAGAATGTGCGGAATCTTGTCAAATACCATACCATTCAATCGCGTGCGGGCTATACTAAATAGTCGAAAACGGGGTCTGGTGCGGGGAAGCGTGAGGGGAACCCAGGTATCTGTGAACCTGGCTTCCCCTCATTTTTGCCGTGTTGTGTTTATGCTAAAAGCAAAGTGAAACTACCGCCAACAACTAACAAGCAAAACGTAACTACGGTAACCGTACTGAAGGAGTCTATAGTATGGTTACCATGGTTACGTTGTACTTGTTAGTTGTTTGCAAAATGGAAAATCATTTTACTTTTAGTATATTAGTACAATTTATTCTCTAGTATCGTCTTACTCCGATTTTCCGCCAACAACTAACAAGCAAAACGTAACTACGGTAACCATACTGAAGGAGTCTAAAGTATGGTTACCATACTGAAGGAGTATAAAGTATGGTTACCATAGTTACGTTGTGCTTGTTAGTTGTTTGCAAAATGAAAAATTATTTTACTTTTAGTATATTAGTACAATTTATTCTCTAGTATCGTCTGACTCCGATTTTGGTTGAATCCGGCCTAGTATACTTTATTCTTAGTATTATTTATCTTCTGAGATAATTTTTAACAGGCTGGTGGTGTCCTGGTATTGTTGGTGTATTTATTAACGCTAACTGACTAACCTAATATGGAGTAATAGAATAACACAGAATAACCTAATATGTAGTAGTTATAAATATTTAGAAGACGGTAGGTAAGTAGGCAGGTACCTAGTCTTGCCAAAAACTAAGCTAAGACATACATTATTGGCACAAATAGTTTTTTTTTTCATCATAAAAATTATAGACTAACTAGGTACTTGTTAAAGTTTTTTTTGTTCAATATTTTCAATAAAAACAAGTACCTACCTAAGCGAAATCTCGATTCGATTGAAAGTTACTGAATAGATTTTACTTGGAAGCTTAGTAATGTATTCGTAATCTGTGCTTTACATAGGTTGTTTTTTTGTAATTGTATACATCAGTACCTTATAGTAACTTTCTCCTTTTAAACTTTGTACGGTAATTTCTTACGTAAAAGTTACAATAAAAATGAAATACTAAAACATACAAAAATACTACATTAATAACTAAAACGTAGGTATATTAAATTATTCTGTGCTAAAATTTTTGACAAACAAGAACATACTTGTAGTACAGTAAAAAATATAATGTGTTTTGCTACATTATTTTGTCATATTCAAAATTAAAGTAGTATATACTTATTCATTAAAGCGAGTATCACAGTTATACCTACTTTTACTTACATTAGTTACAGCTAACAAAACAAAAAAATCTATCAAATTTTCCAATTTCAATTCAAGTGATTAACAATCAATGCCAAAAAAGAAGACTAAAAATAATTCAAGAAAAACAGACCTACTTATACTCCACTTGAGTATTATCAAGGAATATCAAGAAGTATTTTTTATCTCATTGGACCTCAATAATAGTCGTAAAGATACCTTCACTATTAATATAGTAGCATTAGTAAAACAAAATTCAAGTAACTGTTTTTGGTCCCTTATAAAGGACATGAGCCGTAAAAAAGAAATTCAGTTTGGGCCGCTAGAGGTTATAGTAACATCAGTCACTATTGCAGGCTTGACACTCGTACGAGTATAAACGGCAGCAAGTAACTTTATTACAGTACTAAACATTACAATTCGTATTTTACGCTCTATTACCACTACAGAACAAAGATGTTTTCTTGAAGAATACTCTAGTATTGTTATGTGTAAACATAACAATATATAGTAAGGATGCCTTTAACATTAAAGATAGTCCGACGTCCAGTTTAGAAATAAGCAGTCAAAGTGGAAATTGGAAAGAAAAACTTAGCATGACGAACGTGATGCCATACCCCATATCTGAAAACGTCAACGAATTGTACAAACAAGAACAGGCTACTAATACCAAAGGAGAACCTCCCCCTGTACAAAATCCACTTCCTCAAAGTAAAGAACCTTAGGCATGATATAATTTCAACGCCAACAGTTTTGGAGGTAAGATGGCCATTTCACAGAATTTAAAGTTCAGCCGCATCTCAGTTAGACTTTTTTAAAATTAAGTTTACCAAATTGACGTCGCCAGTCTGATGGAAAGCCGTGGCGTAGCTAGCGATTGGAGGCCACTCTCACAGTCTCAAGTTGGCAGCCCTGTGATGTGCCGCTCCTCTTGCAGAACCCGGGACTGTAAGATGAGGGCAACACGTGTGCGGGCAGGTTGTTCCAGGTTTATATAGTTCTACAGAGGAACGATCTTTTGAAACGCTCACGACTGACAAAAAGCCATCTCCAACCGGGTTGGAAAACGGCTGTATGAGTGTTATCAAGTCTTCGTTTGAAATATTCTAACTCTAATTAAAATTTGACCTCTATTGGGACCAATCACTAAATCAAGTGAATAAATAATTGAGTGCACCATAACCAGGAGTGAATGGGGAAAATCTGTGAAATGGACTATAATGATATAAATGCCTCGAACTGAATTCTTATTTAAAACTCTTTTTCTATTATTAAGTTTCACAAATGAACATTTTCTCAAACGTTATTACTATAATGTCTATTTTGGAATATTCCATCCCAAACAGTATTTTTAAATATTCAGTAACCCTTAACACTTCAGTACTATAATAATCTGATAGCTCCGTAACCTATCCGTTAGCTAAGTCTCATTATAAACCGTATTATAAACTAATTCTTGAATCTTCATTCGCAACATAAGTTTTTTAGCCGGTCCTAATTTCTTAACATGGGGCAGAAGACTATTAAAAAATCCTATATCCTCATCTTTTGTTGTTTCTCCACCAGTTTCTCTAGCTGTACTTGTCTGTGGTTCTTCATCGTCATCATAAAAATCAGTCTCCATGATGACAGGTTTAGTGTCAAATTCATCAAACTCGTCTTCCTTAACGCTTAATACATGTGGTTGTTCAATATAGTAACTGGTGCTTTGCTCTGGTTCATAATGATCTTGGTCGTGATCATTATCACCGTATGGATCTTCAAGAGTTTCATTGCCTTCGAAATCATTGAACTGGTTAGTTAAAAATTGAAGTTTTGGCAGGTATTCCCATTCAGATTCGCCTTGTTTCCTTACTTCCTTCCTCGCCTGGTCTCTCAGGTACTTCCATTTCAATCGGGCTTCATCACCTGTAATTAGTTAAAGAACTTCATTAGTTTTTGCTATGTGATTTGATGTGACGTGAATTGTCCAGCTTGGCGCGGAATTGGATTGGCGATCGAGAATTCGATTCCATCTATTATTTTAACTGTATCATATTTATTTTATTAACTATGTTTAATTAGGGGAATATTATAGTCCTTTAGTTAAACATATTTATTAAAAAAAATATGATACAGAAATATGATACACAAACTTCTTATTCTATTATAGAAAAAGATAGAAGATCAAGGATTCCCTCTACTGAAAAGCATGGACTGGCTACTTAAAAGTATGAGTTTTGAGCTATCAGGCAAGGCAACGTAGCTAGAGTTTTGACAATTTTACACCTAGTACTAGTAGGTGCAGATACAGAATATTCACTTTCTAAATTAAAATAACCTCCTTGGCAGTCAGCGCAGTCCACTCCTGGACGTAGGACATTGCTCCCACCAAGGCAATGTAGAGTAGATAATTCGTTCGTATTATGAAATTTGAACCCTCGACGAAAACAATGCGGCTGTTATAAACCATAGATGTTTATGTGTGTATGTTTGTGATTAATTTTGATGCTGCTTTTTTGTTCGAAAGCCAAAGTGATGAAATGATTCTTAGCGGAGCGCGAGTGTAACACCTCTGGTTTTACAAACGTCCATACTCGTAGGTTACGGTAGCCAATATCGATCAGGAGGTCCGTGTGTTTATCAGCCGCCTAAATAGTATAAAATAAATGATAAAACCAACTTACGAGTAACATCCATCTCCTGAGCAATTTCCTTCCAGCTCTCGTCAAGTTTATACCAATTATGATGCCCTTTCAGCTGTCTATTCCAAATTATCTCTCTAGCCCGGACCAAATCAATCAATTTATTCAAATCAACATCTATTGTTCGTCTTTTATTCATTAGTAATTTTTTCCTCATTGTGTAACCCACTTTAGGATTTTTAATCGAATCATCAAGCGAACTTAATACTTCATCAGCAGTGTCGCCATCACCTTCATCTTGTTCGGCTAAGAATTGGTGATGAATGAACTTCAATTTTGGAAAATGTGGCCAATCGACTTCAGTTGGATTCTTTTTCAATATCTTGCGACATTGGTCTTTAAGATTTTTCCATTTCTTTCTGCAGTTTAGACCTGAAATGTTATTGCAATAATTACTTACTTAAATTTATTAGCCCTAGTGACAATAGTAAACTAGAATAACTATAATAAAGGTACCTACATAGCGAATACTTTACTCTATATGTAGAGAGAAAAACAGTCACCAATTTAGGTAGGTACCTATCTACAAAACAAATTCATGTTACAATAGTTAGAGATACGTAGGTTAAGCAAAAGATGCAATGAAAATAGGAACCTATTACTGTATTTATATGGCCGTGCGACAAAATATAAACAAAGAACTAGTTGTCGAACTTTTTTAGCCGAGTGGGGCGAAAAATGTATTGTGTATTTGATCTTTGATCAAGTAATAGTACTATTATTACTTAGTCGAAGTGTTAAATAGATAAAAACTTAGTGATATACCCTGGTATGTCTGTGAATAAAAATGTGAAAGTAAAAAAGACCAAGTAGGCATCTTCGACATGCCGTCTATTTTTAGTTTAGTGTAAAAAGTAATAAAATGGTGTTTACATTTTGTGTCACGGCACGGCTAAGTAAATACGGTATACAAGTACCTACCAAAACCAGGTATAGCCCGTTCGCTCTAAGTTTGCCGCTGGCGGCGGGGCGTAGTGACTGGTGTAGAGGCGTAGTATGGGAAGCAACCGGCAAACTTAAAGCGAACGGTTCATAAATAGGAACCTAGGTACTATTCGTTCCAAAGTGCACGAATAATATATTATAATTACTTATGCAAATTAAAGTATCTGTGTGGTCATTATTATGACTTCTGTACCTATTTAATTATTTTCGGCCAATTCGTCTAAAATCGGAATAAGACCATACTAGAGATTCTAGAGAATAGCTTGTACTTGTTCTAAAGGAAAGTGATTTTCGATTCTACAACTCATAAGCACAACGTAGGTAACTATGGTAACCATACTACAGAGTGCTAGTGTGAGTAAACTCGCACTCGGCACTCAGATGTCTACTGTACTTCAGTATTGTTACCATAGTTACTTTACGTCTACTTCAGTAGATATGCTAACCAAGTTACGTTGTGCTTAGGTTTTAATTAGTTGATGGTGAAATGGTAAATCATTTTACTTTTAGAATAAGTAGGTACCTATACCTAGGTACAAGCACAGATTATATAATATATTCTATGTACAAGTCATTCTCCAGTATAGTCTTACTCCGATTTTGGTCGAATCCACCCATAATGGGACAAAAAACTGATATAGATAGGAAGTTAAAAGGATTTATAGTTTCACATTAATATTATTTATCATTATCACTCACCTTGATTAATGTTTAAAATTGCTCATTCATACCTACTGTTTTGATACTGTATCTGACGTAATAAACATTATGTACCTACGTGACGTATGATTGTTATCACATCAGTGGCGATTTGGCGAATAGCGTTCGGTCGTGACGTCACGAGTCACGGCAGCTACGACGCCGACCGCCCGCTGCGCCGACCGCTATCCGCCACAGACGTTCACCTTCACAAAGAGAAATAAAATAAAACGCTGTACTCACTCGATGTGCCCACTTCCAACGCTACCTCGTTCCAGTAGCGCTCCAATTTGAACCGATTCCGATGTCCTCTGTAACTCGTATCCCATAAACACTCTCGAGCTTGGACCGCTGCTATCAGCTTATCCATATTTTTAGTATGGGCGCCTTTGACTTTCATTTTGTGTGATTGGCGGGCGAGCAGGCGTCAGCGGAGACTTGCGCTGCGAGCGAGCTGCGGCGCGGAACTGAATGCTGCCCGCGCCCCTCTCGCATTGCCGCTCGCCGCTGCGCTCCATCGCATGTACCACTGCCATTACTAACTATCGCTATCCTCTTCGCTCGCCCACTCGCTCCCCTCTAGGTGGAACACGTCTGACCGGCGTTATTATGTTCTCACAATTTGTTTGCTAAGCCGAATGCTTTCGTATACATTGCGCACAAATACTCTCCCAATCATGTCTGTCTTTATTTTTTAAAGGTAATGTATGTTAAATTTTGCGTTAGCCTCTCATGTATGTAAGAGTATAATGTAAACTACAGGGTAGCAACAATAGACGCAGTTGGAGCGATTCAATGTCGGTCTCGGCGGGGCACCTCGGGGCCCTCGGGCTTAGGCACGAGTCACACCAAAGAGCAGTGGTGCCACAATCTACTCTGGTCACGAACTCACGACATAACATTGATGACAATAGGCAGGTACCTCGGCGTGTGCATTAATTTCATCTCACGCTAAAACGCCGAATAGCGAACCGCATCACAAAACATAATAATATTCCATATTCCATGTAACGTAGGTAACCTTAGGTATTTTTAGAATATTGATTGGATCGTTATGCGAATTTATTTAGTTGGCCTTTAATACTAAAAGAACCATAGAATTAAATTATTAACCATAGAATTATATAACGGTGTTATAAGTCTATGAATAGCACAGTATAAAGACAAAAAAATAGGTGAGTACATAACGTTGTTATTAGTTAGATGATCTGAATATTATCTAAGATAATCAATTACTTAATAATTATACGCAAAACCTTTTGTAGGTAAGTTCTGGGACATCCTTCCGAGGGCTTCCCCGGGGCTCCCAACCACAGGCTGTTGGGCGTGACGTGAGGTTTTTTAGTCGGTAGGAGTCCGGCATAACATCCATGAATATTTTCCCTCACGTTAAACAAAAAAGAAAAAAAAAAGGGTAAATATCCTTTTTTGCGATAATGGATGAACGTCAATTTTTGCCAAATTTCGGCGGCTACTTAAGTACTACCCTGGAACACTCGTGGCCCCGCTGACTTGCTGGTCTGGCTGGTCCTCAAAATGCCGAAAGACATGTTAAGCCACGGAATCAAATTGTAAAGCCGTTAAACCGGTTGCCAGATATGTAACTATATGCCACCATGGGACAAATATAGGATTTACATATTCGATTTTTACAAAATAATTTTAATATTTTACATCTGCCAGGCGTCCTTTGAGTATGTTGGGAGTCCTGAGGACATCCTTGAGGACATACCCGGGGCGCCAAACCGTAGGCTGTTAGGTAGGATACGTGGGAATTTTAGTCGGTAGGAGTCCGGCCATAGCATCGCTGTAGAATTTTCTTCACATTAAAAAAAGGCGTAAGGCGTCCCTTGACGTTTATTTCAGTAAGACGTATTAACTGCCTCGGTGGCGTAGTCGGTAGTGTAACCGCCTACCGCGCTTGAGAGGTCCTAGGTTCGATTCCCGGGTCGGTCCAAATATTTTTGTGAACCACAAATGTTTGTTTCGGAGTTTGAGTATTTTCTATGTATAATACCTATGTATGTATTTAGAAATATATAAGTATGTCCTTCAGTCGTCTAGATCCCATAGCACAAGCTTATAGCTTAGTTTGGGCTAGATGATATCGTGTGAGAATGTCCAACAATATTTTATTTTATACCGAATTCAATATTCATAGTTAATGCAGGACAACGTTGGTAAAGCCAGCTAGTAAATAAATAACTGAAAATACAATAAGAACTTACCCTTCGTCTGAAGCCGCTGTATCGTCTGATGAGTTGACCAGCTCCAATCAGGTTCATATCAAACACCATTATATAGAACTCACTTGCAAACCATTTTGTTTTAAAAGGTTATGAAAACTCTTCGTGAAACGTCTTTAAACGGTCCATCCTTATATGTTAAAAAAATCACCAGAGTTTTTGTCTGTCCACGATAATCTCAAAACTCAAAACTATTAAAAGGATTTTCATGCGGTTTTCATCAAAAGATGGAGCAATTCATCAAAAAGTTTTATACATGTACTAGCTGATGCCAGCAGCTTCACCCGCGTAAAATTTGTTCCCGTTCCCGTAGGAACTTATTCCCGGGATAGTAAGAAGCCTATGTGTTATTCCAGGCTATACCGTATCCCTGTACCAAATTTCAGCCAGATCCGTTCAGCCGTTCGAGCGTGAAAAAGTAACAAACAACCAACACAAGCTTTCGCTTTCATAATATTAACTAAGATTATTGAGGAGACCTAAATACCCATGTAGGTAGTGCCCCAGTGATGAATAAAATCTACTCGTGACCACGGCTATTGTAACATAGCCGAAACGTCGAGAGGTGAGCGAAGTTTGAATTGTTTACGCGAAAAAGACCCGCAACTAATATAATGAATAAGATCTCTCATGAGTATCTATGAAGGTATTAAAATTTGTTATTGCAAACTAATCTATCTTCTATCTGTATACCAAATTTCAGCCAGATCTGTCCAGTCGTTAGAGCGTAAAAGAGTAACAAACATCCAAACATGTTCACAAATTTTGACAAATAAAGTAATAATCAGGATTTCTTTAAAATTGGATTGACCTGTCTTATTCTGTGGCAGTGTAACTTCGCTGAACTAACGGCTCGGGGAGCATACATACAACATACATACATATCATCACGCCTGTCTCCCATCGGGGTAGGCAGAGACTATGGCTTTCCACTTGCTACGATCCTGGCATACCACTTTCGCTTCTTCTACTTTCATAAGTGCTTTCATACATGCTCGCCGGTTAAGGGTACTCTTGACCTGGCCTTTTTCCAACATGTCTTTGATCTGGTCTGGGGAGCATGATAATATTTACTTCTCTATCTTATTTCTACTTTCCCGATTAACTATAAAGATCTAATAGTTGGTCCATCAGGTGCGATGGGTCCTACCGAGCCCAAACTAGGAATACTACTGTCTAAAATACGATCTCATGGAGTAGAGTATCACATGAACCACTAGTGTATTTACCAACTGCCTAGTAATTTTACATACATACATACATATGGTCACGCCTTTATCCCCGAAGGGGTAGGCAGAGGCATATTATATGCCCACATTTCAAATTTGTATAATTTGTCCCACGTAATAGGTAGTGAGCCGTATTGCCGTGTTTAAATGGACAGGCGCAGGTTGTGACTGCCTGCTGTTGAAATAAAGCCTTCAACTTAGCTTTACGACTGCCATTTTACTGGCAACCGGGACCAACGGCTTAACGTGCATTCTGAAGCACGGAAACGCTCAAATAAACGTCACAAGGTGATCACATGGATGGTCACCCATCCATGGACCGGCCATAGTGAAAGTTGCTTACTGCAGTGATCGTTTACAGAACACTGAGTCCGAGGGGCCACGAGCGCTTCAGTAATTTTAATATAGATTTTTATGTCCTTAAGCACAGCGATAACCGCACACAGATCTCATCTGCATTACAATGTAAACACAAAGTCTATGAATCTATAAAACGGATAACGAAATATACACTAGCGTCGTATACTAGTACCGGTTATACCGTGCTAGCACTGTACAGTAACTGTCTACTTACTGTAGACCTACCCCATGCGTGTCAAGTGAAATACTATGAAGTAGGGTGACTATGAATTATGTTAATTGTGTTTATTTTCCACCACCCACTAGTGAAGATAAATTAGTAAATAAAGTCCTTTCATAGTTCTTTTACCACTGACAGATCGTTTTCTGTGTGTTGGGATTGCAGTAAAGTCGTCCTATGAGTACGTAATAATAACTATTATCTTTGCTATGAGTCCCAGCGTAAGACATTTCACCGGGACAAAAAGTAGTTTATGACATCTTCCAGATTTAGAAAGAAAAATTTATAATTTAGGTTATGTAGGTATAATTCGGAACTTAGATTAGAACTGAGGCTGTACTTAAATACCAAATTTTGTTGTAATTTATATCCAGCGTAAACCTAAAGCGTTGCTACAATAGTAACTCTTTATTGCATTAGAAAACTAAGTCTAAGCACTCTGGCCTTACTAGAGCACTCACTAGCCTTACCTACAACTTATACCTAAGTATATTGTATTATGTGGTTTATTTACAGGGGAAATAGCATAGGTATTTATCCAAAATATGAAATGAAGCGCTCGTGGTCCCGCGGACTCAAGTGTTCTGTAAACGACCACTGTAGTAGTACCTAAGCAAAATTTATTGTGGCCGGTTATGGATGGGTGGCCACTTAGTGACATTTATTTACGAGCGTTTCCGTACTTCGGAAGGCACGTTAAGCCATTGGTCCCGGTTGTCAGTAAAATGGCAATCGTTAAGCCAAGTTGAAGGTCTTTATGGGCGGCTTTTTTTTTTCTTTTTTAACGAGGGAAAATCCTCATGGATGCTATGCCGGACTCCTACCGACTAAAAAACCTCACGTACCGCCCAACAGCCTACGGTTGGGAGCCCCGGGTAAGCCCTCGGAAGGATGTCCCAGGACTCACAACAGACCCTCGGCCGCCACTGCGGCCTCGCCTCGGGTATTCATGATGGGCGGCTTGAATAATTTCAACAGCGGGCATTTTTTTAAGGAAGGTTATAGGCTAACATCACGCTACGATGAATAGAAGCAGAGCAGCAATAAAAATGTGACGCAAACGAAGATGTAAAGGTCAATTAGTAAATAATACAACATGAGTAGGATGCACATTATGTGCTTATTTTATTGACACAGTTCTCTAATAGAATATCTACAACATTACAACAACGGTACAACATTGACATATAATTTGCTTATATTGATCTTAAATAGCTAGCTTACTGTAGATAGATAATATCTTACACGTTCACTACTTAAAAGGTACAATTATAGTTCTTTTTTCTTTAATTAATAGCATCACAGATAAATTAACAAAGATCTATTTAATTACAAAACAAAATGATATATGATAATGAGAACACAACAACCATTACTAGTCAATAGTGAATGCTAATGCTATCAAAAATTTACTCTAGCTAACAACTATTTTGACAAATCATCATAATAAGTACAAATAAGCTGCCAGAATCTGTATTTAATAGTTTTTTTAAACAAATATTGAAATTAAATTATGGCTAATGAACGTACAGTTAAACAAAAAAAAAACAATATGGCGGCAGACTGTCACGCGACATGCAACACACAGACGAAAAATAATTTTTCATGCATAATTATTTATTGCATAATTTGTTGCATAATTATTATGCAACTATGTAATAAAAGTTTCACTTTAAAAAGGCAAGAAACGGGAATACTTATTATTTTGTATTTTGGCGACATTGTGAAATGTTGTCAATTACGGCAGTTAGTAAATGAAGTATCCACCATCATTTTCATAATACATTTTATCCTAAAATAAATAGGTAGTGTGGTTACTCTACAAAGTGATGCTGCCATATTTATATGAGTAGCAAATTATCTTTCGTCTTTTTTGTCAAAGTGTACTGTATCTATCCTTGCTTTTATGTTAAGCCGAAGTGCCAGGGACACGGTCCTAAGGGGCGCGTCCGCAAAATGCACAAAAAAGCATTTAGGATTTTGGAAATATTCAAAAAATTACTTCATTAAATGACAATAAAATGGAACCCTAAATTCTTAATAGATGAGACTACATTAACACCGTGCGCTCTTAACAAAATAATTATTTATTTGCGAAAAAATCTCTAAAAATCATCGAAATTTACCATTGTCAATTTGATTATTTCTGCTATTTCGACGATTGTTAATAACTTTGAGAAGTGTTTTTTCTAATGTAAATATTTATTTTGTAAAAAGTGCACGGTGTTAATGTAGTTTCATCTATTAAGAATTTAAGGTTCCAAATGAAGTAAGTTCTTGAATATTTCTAAAATCCAAAGTGCATTTTTTGCGGACGCGCCCCTTAAAAGTACGAATGGATTGTCTCACTATCAAATCAAGACTTGAATCTGTAACTGGGTCACAAATTCGTTTGTCTTATCAAGAACAGTACTCGCACAGATAAGATAATCTTATCAACTCCATTACATTTCTCGCGGAAGTTAAACAGTTTTTTTAAATACTTTTCTTTATTACTTACATCAGAATTTTTATAAGATATGTGTGAAATAATAACAACCCGCTAGACTAGATCAATATTAATTCTAAATAATTCTACGATCAACTTACAATTTTCTTGTCGATTTGAAAATCTACGGCCACTGGGTATAAAACTAGGTGTGAAATAAAACAAAACTCCAAAAACTGCTTTCTGCCTTCTAGTTACGGTTCATTTTCATTTTAATTAATTCTGATACACGGCCTGGTGATTATTACGAGTATGACACATTTTGGCCTTTGCTAAGCTGGAAGATTTCTTCAAATGGTACCAAACTACCACCCAGGAGCGGTCCTACCCTGAAATTCCGTGAATCGCTATTTTGTAAATGTTTAGAAGACTTTTCAATTTGATGAAGACTTTTGGTGGGTCATGTACGATGTGACCCCACCTCCCGTTCGAACCTGCTACCACCACAACTCTGGCAGTGTCATTATAGTCATAGTCAATCTTCAAGATTGACAGAAGTATTCAATCAAATAAGGCTATTACAGTCCACACTGGACGGAGGCCTTTCCCAACCATTATGGGAATGTGCTTGACTTTACAACGCTGGCCAGCACGCGGTTTGCCATAGTTCAGTTTCGAGTTGGTACCATGATCTCATCCATTACTTAGTAAGAGAGAAGGAGAGGCTAGCTTGGGTTCTGTAGACCTCGGGAGGACTCTGTACCACTCATTAGCATCAGACTAAAGAAATATATATAAAAATTCAAGCTGATTATATTGTAAAGTTTTCAACCTTATCAAAGATCCTGATGTATAGGATGTATGAGGGGTCGTTAAAAGAGGCATTATTAAGTGAGTTTCAAAATTAAACTTTTTAGTCGACACACATATTTTTTCAGTGTGAAAACCATCCATAATTGGCGCCGCTATCGCGTAACATACATACAAAAAAAACATAGCGTACGAATTGAGAACCTCCTCCTTTTTTTGAAGTCGGTTAATAATAGAGTAATGATTCATTTAACCAATAACTTAACTATCTAGGTGAACTTAAGCTAATTTCAAAAGTGACATACCTACTTCTATGAAAAAAATTTGTGTTGTGGCCAGCCACAATATCTGCATATCAATAGCTAATGCTCTCAAAGTGTCACGTTTTTAAAATATTGCCAATTAAAGTTTAGGGGTCATGTAAACAACTTTGACTGTCAATGGCTAAACGTGTCTGATTGACGTGATCCTTCACGAGATCGATAAAACTATATTTTCTGCTTGTTTAGTACTGAAAAGAAATTAAAAATCAAAGTTATGTGACCCCAGATAAAGGTCATGTGACCCCAAGATTTTGATTTTTATCATACGAATGTTAATCTTTGAGAGTCTATGTCATAATATTTTGTCATATAGATGATTATTGCTTACGACACAGACTACGAGTCACGAGATCTAATTAAATCTGTATAGATTTAATTAAATTTCGTGACTCATCATCAATAGAAAAGTTATGCCAAAAAAGGTAAGTAACCCACTAAAAAATCTTCAAATCCTGAAAATGGAATTTAACTGGTATAATTTCAAAGAGCATAAGAGTATAACCTTAGCATGTTTCAAATGACCACAATTTCTTCAAACAATATCATATCAATCTTACTTAGAATATTCACAAAATTAATCGTGATATATTATCCACAATAGAAAGAACAGTCAAATCCTGATGAAAGCTGGCAGTCCGACTCATATTGTGAAAGTAAGCTTGAAATAATTTTGTTTTAAAAGTAGATACAAGCGAAAACATGATTAGGTATTCCTCATTTGGGAAAAAAATCTTAGACAAGTAAATAACAACTAGTAACCGTTTCGTATAGAACGTTTACTTATTATATTGTCACATACACCTATCACCTCCCTCCTGAATATCCTCATTTCACTTTCTGTGAAACAATCTATATCCGATAAAAGGCTCAACAAGAACATTTTTCTTGGATTAGCCTCTATGTCATCGTTATAGCTGTTTCGTATAAGCGGCCTTTCATCCCTGTAACCATTTCTGCCATACGACTTCTCTTCACCATAATTGTTGATTAAATACGGTTTTCCTTCAGCATAATTGTTCTTTTCAATTTGATTAATGTAGATTATTTCTTTTGGTACGGTATCTTTGCTTTCGCTATTTGTATTCCTGACCGTTAGATTCTGAACTTCATGTGCATCTTCATCTATTACAATGTCATCGTAATTATCCGAACTGTCACCTTCCGAGCTGTCAAGCTTTTTCATGTCACCTGAATCGTACTCAACGTCTTCTCCTTTTTGGTTTGAGGTCTTGGTGTTAATGCCGAGGAATGGCCGCAAGAACTGTAGATATTCTGACAAGTAGTACGCTCTCATCGGGGGCTTCTCACTGTTATGTTGTTTCAACGACCTCATGTAAGAGATTCGTATTTTGCGCCATTTGTCTCTGCAGTCGGGTACTGTAACAAGGAAAGACATAAATTATTATACTTGTGAAATGTTAGAGAACGCCCAAGGCATCGCGTGGAGTTTGATTATTGCGCAAATGTATTTCCCCGTGAGAATTAAAAATATTATCCGGGATAAAAGAAGCCTGGTGTCAAGTCGCGGACCTACCAATATATCCGTTTTTTAAATCATGTCACTATTCATTGAATCTTGCGAGTGCGACGGTAAGGACAACATAATTATTTTATGCTATTTCTCTTGAATGACTCGTAGTTACGGTCGGGTTTTGTTTTGATTTCAATGTTACATTTGACCCCATCGAAATAAAATTTGACAAAATAAAATGGCCTAGGTATCTTATTGCAAAATCTCTTATTGAACAATAAAATAGTATGTGACCCGAATAATGTTCAATCATGGCGACATTTGATATATCTCCTAAAGTATTCATTTAATTTGCATGGTTTAAAGGGAATGAATAATCTTGATGATTATGTTCGAACCAACTAACGTATTTAAATTGAAAAGGGTACCTTATTACCTTATATAAAATAAAATGGCAAAAAATCACGTTTGTTGTATGGGAGCCCCCCTTAAATATTACTATTTTTTTGTTTTTAGTGTGTTTATTTAGTGTATTTATTGTTATAGCGGCAACAAAAACACATAATATGTGAAAATTTCAACTCTCTAGCTATCACCTTTCAGACAGACAGACAGACAGTGAAGTCTCATGAATAGGGTCCCGTTTGTCACCCTTTGGGTACGGAGCCCTAAAAACATAGTCATCGTTCTTGAAGAACGTTGAATAAAACATAAATCAGTAACAATCGCCATATAAACCGGTATTGCATAACTTGTTGAAATAATGTCATGCTATTACGTAGTGGGGAGGTTTTAGCACGTTCTTTGAACATGTGTTGACATGTTATACATGAATTTTGACTTATTGAACATGAAAGTTGACTTATTGAACATGAATGTTGACTAAATAGGTTTGCTCATACTCAATAACAAGGCAATTTGGTAGATTATTCAGATCAATGAAGAGAAAAACAAGTAAATCTCATTTAATGTGTTGACGTCCCCACTCATATCAGGCCTTTCTGGACATCCCCACTCATATCCGGCTGTTCAGGCCTTTCTGGACATCCCCACTCATATCAGGCCTTTCTGTGCCTCTAGTATTGAGCGCCCTGGGCAATTCCTTGGAAGGGTGGCCTAGGATTCTCGCAGACTTTGGTTACCAGGTTGTTAAAGTTTGTTTGTTATCCAGCTTCAATAGGGCTAGGTTCGAATTACCCAGTTTCTTTGGGGGTTGGTTGGGATGTCATCCCTAGTTGAAGTATCTTATTTTCTCAAAACTTTTAAACAAGCATAATTATCAACAATCAAATCAGCCGATTACAGTCCACTGTTAAACGAAACTTCTCCAAATTTTTGCATTTTGGAAAGGTCCTTCACTTTGCCGTAACACCCTGGCCAAACGGGTACCTGGTTTTGCTTGGGGTTGTCGATCATTGCACCATGACCTCGAACATTATCAGTAGGTGTACCACTCACAAGTGAGACTGGCTTGGTTCCAAAAGATCTAGGTAGGGCAACAACATACACGATCATCTGAATACCTGATCCAATGTGATCAATTACATTACTATATGAGCTGATGATAATGATGATAAAAGCATTGCCGTACCCGTTTTCCATAAGAACCTGTTCCCGGGAATAAAAGCTATATTTTAATTCTGACTGGATGACAATCTGTCTGTACACCAAATTTCAGTCAAATGGTTTTAGGAATCAGAGTGTAATTAAGCAACAAAGATCTTCACACTTTTAGCATTAAAAGGATTCTTAAATATTTTTTAGTTTTGTTCTTTAAATAAAGTTATGCAAGTCCGCCTTCTTTACTCTCATCCAACATTATTATATTCATCGTCATCTGAGAGATATTTCCGGTTGCATCCAAAGTTGAGAAGGCGTTCGAAACTCGATGCCGGCTTTTCTGCCCTGTTGCAACTTATTTTTATATCTTGCTCGGCAAATTAACTGAACTAATATATAACTATATATTTACTAAAACATTGAAAATATTACTTGTAGTATTGATCTTCTTAGCGATTATGGACCATGCTTTGCGATTATGCACCTTATTGGCATAATCCGGCGATGTCTTATCGTATAAACATGGATACTGCTCAATCTCCTTCACAAAGCTCACTATATCACGTCTGCACACTTTATTGATTTCCATCACTGTATTTATTCACAGATATTTGTTAAATTTTTGCTTGTATTCACAACACAACCGTCTTACACAAGGATTTGCGAGCAACTGCGTCGCAACATCGTGATATTCTGAGTATACATTCAAAATGGTGCGCAACATTTTTTAAACGCTCGACCAATCACAGTCGAGTATCGCGACGGAATCGGTCGATGTATCAACGATTCAACACGTATAATTTCACAACATCATGACATGTTGCAATACTCCTTGCTAGTTGCTTGTACTGGCCAGTGCCAGTTGGATATTGCATAATTTTTTTGTTGGTGAAACACAAGTTGTGTGTAATATTATTGCTTCTTTATCGGCGTATTGTATTTTGTATTTATATCTGTTTATGTAAACAAGCTGGTTTTGTCTCAAATCATTTCACTAATTTAGTATTACCTTGGGCTAATAAAGCTGGTTGACTGGTTCATGACCCAGCTGAAACTACTGAAGACAAACACATGAAATTTTGGACAGCGGTTTTCTTTTGAGACGTACCTAGAGAAAGAATTTTCTGGATTTACAAATTGTGCTCATAAGAAATATTGTTTTATGGTCTTGTCTTCAAATTCAGCATGTAGGTACAAATTTTATATACCTTCACTCCAATTAAAATAAAATTGTGTTACTTAATATTGTGTTTCATGATTTTCTAAATTCGACAGTGAAGCGAGAGTTCTGAGTATCAGTTTCATCATCAGTTCCAAAGTTCTGCACTAATAAGGGTGTAAAGTGAGGGCTGAAAGTTTACATGATTTTTTTTTTGGGATCTTACAAGGTTCTTACAGTTCCGGTGTTCCAAACATCTATATTCTATGGTTACCGCTTTCCATCAGGTAGGCTGTCACCTTGTGTACTACTAACTAAGATGGCATCATCTTAATTAGTTTAGTAGTATTTAAAAATAAAATATTTGAAAACTTCTAAAATGCATTAGAGAACGTTCATAGGCTTTCGTGACCACTCTCCATCGAGTGGGCCGTAAGCTTGTCTGCCATCTTAGTAGTATAAATAAAAATAGAGATGTGCCACACATCTCTCACCAATGCATCTTTGAAGTATGTCTCGAACAAAACCAGGTCAAATTAGGGTTATAAATTTATTATTCGATTTTTTTTGGGTGCAGGGGGTCACTAGCAGTGTAAACTTTGTTATGCGTTGTTACCTCTATGATTTTATCATTGAATTGAATTGAAACGTTTATTTCCAATATATTAACAACTTTTTTAGGAATAATAATAAAAAAAACAACCTTACATACCTACATATTTTTCCGGGCTTACCCCTTTTGACCTAAATCGACTGGTCTTAAAAAAATACTAGAATTTGCATATCATTGCGTCATAATTGTTTACTAAACAAAAGGAAACTCTGTACTCACAATAAGCAGAATTCATGACCGGCTTATCGCGCAGTATGAACTTTGTAATTATGTACTACTAGATTAAAATAATTTTATTTTTAGATGATGACTCATTGTTAATATTGCAGGAGGTGACACAGTTGTCATTGTTGTGACGTCATTATGACAAAGTTGCTAAAACTATGAAGTAGTAATACTGTTTGTATTATACGTATGATAGATTGATAATGTTTTGTTTTTGCTACTATTTTATTATCTTTGATAGTGGTGTGAAATGAGATAGTGAAAGATTGCGTCACGTCACGTCATGACAGACCTGGAAGTGTCTAGCTGTAGCACAAACGCCTGTAAAGATTGACGCAGTACCTAATGGTTCAAACCAACCACATTTTTGGTTTGAATTCGATAAAAAAGGTCATCTCGTTTTGCGTAAAATTTTAGTTTTTTAAGTAGTAGGTACAAGTTTAGTTAATCAATTGGCTTTTTTGCACAGCATTCAGATTTCTGGTATGCATTCAGTTAATTAGTGGAGTTACCTAGTGTGCAGAAAAAATAAATAGATGTGCATTTAAAAATATCCCTAAAACAATGAGTTGAAATGTGGGCCTCTGCCTACCCCTTCGGGGATAAAGGTGTGACTATAATGTTATATATCTACCTATGTATATATGCCTTGCTCCATAAGAAGCTAGTAACATCTAAACTAACTACAAAAAATAAATTCGATACTATTGGCCAAAGGGATTATCACATCTCATACATATTGCGACCTACCTACCCTTTAGGCAAAAAATGCATAATCTATACTAATATTATAAAGAGGGAAGATTTGCTTTTTTGTTTGTTTGTTTGTGAGCATAGGCTATATTTTATTCCAGTATTCCCGTATGGGAATACGGGAATACGCGGGTGAAACCGCGTGACGTCCGCTAGTCTATACTAATATTATAAAAAGGAAAGATTTGTTATTTGTTTTTTGTTTTTTTTTGTTTGTTTGTTTATAACGAATAGGCTCCGGAACTACTGGACCGATTTGAAAAATTCTTTCACTGTTGGAAAGCTACACTCTTTGCGGTGAACATAGGCTATATTTTATTCCCGTATTCCCACGGGAACGGGAACTACGCGGGTGAAACCGCGTGACGTCCGCTAGTAGATAATATAAAGATTCCCACTGCGCATGAGCAACGTAAAGAGCCTCTCAACGCCCAAGCCCTCTCGCACCTCTTTTAATCTGCCCATCAGCATTCTATAATCTTATTTGAGTAAGTAGGCAACAAAGTAAGGCGACTTGTGCTTAGCAATCGAGTGCTGGATTAGCTGTAGAACACACGGGTGTCTTGTTTCAGTTCAGTGTTGCCACGTTATGAATATATTACTGTAAGTAGTATTTTTTTAAAGTAGAAACTTCTTTAGAAGCGTTGAGCGATTTTATACAAGCATTTATTTAACTTGCAATGCCAAAGCGTGTGTGTTCTTGTAGAATCTTGCAACTCAATTTCGAAGTAGATAATGTTCAACCGATTTAGTAAAAAAAAATTAACAAACGTTTAATTTGGATGACAATGCATGTTTAGTCATGTGACGTCATAAATCCAACATGGCGGAAATTATACTTTAAAGTTCTCCTATTTATATGGGTAGATATGTATTTAGGTGGGCATGAGCTATGCCTCTGCCTACCCCTTTAGGGATTAAGGCGTGACTATTTGTGTATGTAACACCTGTATTATACCCTGCGCTGTATGTAGTGGGCGTTTGATGTTTTTTTAGATTGTCTAAGATCTCGTCATTCACGTCATCGTCATACTGTTTTGGCGTCTATCCACAGTTTTCACAACTGTCATTTTTTTTGAGTATACAGCTTGCTCTCAAAAAAGAAAAAAACACGCTAATAATAGTTATCTTCGAAGTTTGTCTGGACAACCATTCAATCAATCGATGAATCAATCAAATCAGCCTATAGTCCACTGCTGGACGTAAGCCTCTCCTAGTTCACGCCACAATACATGATCCTCCACCTTCCGCGTCCAGTCCCAGCCTGCGACCTTTTCAATGTCGTCAGTCCATCTGGCGGGTGGACATCCTACCCTACGTTTGCCGAGTCGCGGTCTTCACTTTAGAACTCGTTTGCTCCACGGGCCGAAATTGGACAAACATAGCACGTTAATTATGATTATAAATACGTACATATGATCACGCCTTTCATCCCCGAAGGGGTAGGCAGAGGCATAGTATACGCCCACATTTCACCTTACAGCTTTAGGTCCCACGTAATAGGTTACTTGCCCACATTTCACCCTTTAGAAGTTGTCCTACGTAACAGGTGGTGAACCGTATAGGTGCAAGTTGTGACTGCCTGCTGTTGAAATTTTTCAAGCCGCCTATAACGGCCTTCAACTTGGTTCAACGACTGCCATTTTATTAGCAACCGTGACCAACGGGTTGGCGTGCCTTCCGAAGCATGGAAACGCTCGCAAATAAATGTCACAAAGTGGTCATGAGATGGTCACCCATCCACAACCGGCCATAGTAAATGTTGCTGTCGACAGTCATTACTTACTACAGATCACTGAGTCCGCGGAGCCACGAGCGCTTCTGTTCAATTATGAACGCTCAATTATGTTAATAGATAAGAGATAAACACTGCGAAAATCACTACTATCTACAACGTACGTCGACGTCATTATAGGTAGGCGTGACACCTATCTCTGACGTCAAATATCAGTGTTCAATGTCATAGCGGGCTTCACGCTATACAATATGGCTTCTCATAGTAAACTCGATTTCAAAGTATTGCGCAATAATAAAATAACAGGTAACGGTTTTAAAGTTTCTGGTCACTGGTATTTCCTGGGACATTTAGGATCTTTTCCTGTTGTTTTTAGGGTTCCGTACCCTAAGGGTATAAATGGGACCCTATTCATGAGACTGTTCGTCTGTCTGTCTGTCCGCCACGAGGCTGTATCTTAACCCTTAGCCACCTAACGTGTATTCTAGTAACACATCCACCTAGCGTCGGTCACCGCTTGCCTATAAGTACTAATAGGTAGGGTTGGGTAAAAAAAATCGATATATCAAAATATCGATATTTTTTCAGAAAATAATCGATATTTATAGGCGATATTTATTTTATCGATATATCGATTTTCGATATTTATTTTCGGATATCGAAAACGATATTATTTCTGTTCGAGAGATTCGTTAAACTGTCTGCACTTGTAGTTAAAATTTTAGCTACCAAAAGCGAAACAAATAAAAATACCCCCGACATGGTTATAACTTCATAACTTAATATAATACGCGACCTTATTATTCTTGGCCCGTTGAAAAAAGCTACTGAAGAAATAAGTAGTGCCAATTACGTGACGGAACGCTTAGCCATTCCTCTATTAAATTTAGTTTACTAAGTCACCGATCAATCAACTTCGTCGAACCTTACCAAAAATAAGCGACTATATTCGCTCAGAATATAGGCGTAGAGGACAACGTTCTCCAGATGTAAGGTCTGACCGAGCAACATCAGAAAAAACAAAGAAGTCATCAGTCTGGTAACTCTGGTGCAGACATGAGTATCTTTTAATTCTGAGATCAGCTACGCAAGAGGTCCCAACCTCTGGATCTGTGCCCAATGCGCTAAAGCAATATCTGGACCAACCACTTCTTGATAGGAAGTCAGATCCAATAAGGTTTTGGATGAATTAACGACATTTCACGCCGGTTCTTTCGAAGGGGTAGGCAGAAGCATATTATGTGCCCACATTTCACCTTTTTAGAATTTGTCCCCGTAAGCCGTATTGCCGTGTTGATATGTTGAATATGTATATGTGTTGGTATGATGAATAAATAAAATAATAAATATATCGGATGTGTATTTTTATTATTGATAATCAAATTTTTAACATTGCAAAATATATGTACAGTTTGTCTATAAAGTCGTGAAATGAATGTTTGAGGAACTAAAAATAGTTATGTGTGTGGCAACACTGGCAACAAGAAACATAAGTACGTCAGTTGTCAATGCTATCGTCGAATTTCGTTTACTCTCTCACGTAACTTTAATGTTTGGATTAAACTGCAACAAATTGAGACCAAACTACGCATAAAGGTTTGAGAAATGAGTAAAGAAAATCGGAGTGGTGCGCAGGAAGTGATTTTTAAAGTTTTCCAGTGATGTTTCGCGGAGTACTAAGCTGGACAATTGTTGTGGGATTTTGAGGATGTTTATGAGCGAACAGCATCTTTGGTGGGTATGTAATCGTGTTATTGTTTGTTTTGAATCTGTCTGAAGTTACAAATTTACTGAATTCACGATTTGGAGACAAAAAAAGGCATTAGCATATTTTTAGGTTAGAATCACAACCTTACAATCTGTATGTAAGTCAGTGGTTAGAATAACATTGTTGTTAGTAGGTAATTTTATAGTCCGACCTACATTTTTGATACTCAGTTCAATCTGGTTTTCTACCAATTTTTTATTTTGAATTAATTGCTTCATGTCAATAGTTTGTTTCCATTAGGTAATTAATTTTCTTTTTTTACTCTTTTCAGGAAAATCAGAGAGTACAGTTAGGCGAATATTTAACGAAGGTTTTAATAATGAAGGAAAGTTTGAAACTCCTGGGAAACACAGAAATGTTGGCAAAGAAAGAAATAGACGATTTTAATATTTGTGCACTGCGCCAAAAAAATCCTTGTCAGATGGGGGAAAGTTACAGATAAAACATGTAATTACATGATTGTGGCGAAGCAATTGGGACTGCTAGGCACCTGCTGGTGGGTTGTAAGACGCTATTAGACCGGGGCTTCTGGATCTGGTTCAATAACTTTATTCTGGATCTGATTCAATAAAACAGAAACAAAATTAAACATGTATAATGTGTTTTATTTATTAACTCACTAGCTGATGCCCGCAGCTTCGCCCGTGTCGAATTTGTTCTCGTTCCCGCTTCCCGTAGGAACTTATTCCCGGGATGAAAAGTAGCCTATGTGTTATTCCAGACTATAATGTATCCCTGTACCAAATTTCAGCCAGATCAGTTCAACTGTTCGAGCGTGAAAGAGTCTCACATCCACACTCATAAGCTTTCGCATTTATAATATTTGTATTGTTCCCGTTCCCGCTTCCCGTAAGAACTTATTCCCGGAATAAAAAGTAGCCATGGTTATTCCAGATTATAATGTATCCCTGTACCAAATTTCAGCCAGATCCCTTTAACCGTTCGAGCGTGTAAGAGTAATAAACATTCACACTCACAAACTGTCGCATTTATAATATTAGTAAAATTTTACTCGGAACGAACTCCTCGTATCAAAATCATTTTGGTCGTACTATATAGGGTTGCATACATGCATTCAGCAGCGCACTCATTTAATTTCACGACTTTATAGACAAATTGTATAGGTAATCTTTTCTTTAGCAAAAAAATATCGATATATCGGAATATCGATATTTTTTGAAAATAATTATCGATACATTTGAAAAGTATCGATTCGATATATATCGATATATTTTTTCCATTTGCCCATCCCTACTAATAGGAAGGTAAAAAGCTCAAAAACTGCTGTAAATCAAAACTTCATTATATTTTTCAATTGTTTTTATTCAAATTGTTTTAATAAACTCTTCAAATTAACACTTTTACTTTTTACTATCGTTATTAAAAGTTGACTTACAAACATTTTAACAAATTTTAAGTTTTTAATTAAGATGAGATCTCAAACTGGAGAGGGAGGGGAAAAAGTACACAGAGTCACGGGCTTGTGGCACGCGTAGTAACGGAAATATTTGAAAAAATATATCGAATGGAGTCACTGTGACCGACGCTAGGTGGTTAAGGGTTAAGGGGTCGTCCATTAATCGCGTGAGGTTTTTTTGGGCATTTTTTGGACCCCCCTTCCCCCTTGGTGATATTTGGTGAGGTTTCAGATTACCCCTCCCCCCCTGGGCCGAATCACGTGTATTTTTAGTAAATACTAAGTTTATTTTTAATTTTATACATAGAAGTCTCTATTGTTATAATCTATCCATTCTTCTATACGAATACTAGCTAATCCGCGCAACTTCGTTTGCGTCACATAATAGAGACAGATATGGTATTAATATTTTAATATATTTCCCGTTGCATTTACTCCCGTCGTGTTGCTATATAATATTCATTATTTTGGAGCTAATAAAGAAGGTGTCAGTTTGTCAAGCTTAAAATCTTACGTTGGTTTGATCGCAGTTGGCTAAATAGAAGGGAAGTTATGAACAAAAGTACAATAATAAAGGTTGAATTTCCATGCGATCATTATGCTTTTGGCTATGACTATCGATATCCACGTGGATTAAGCTGCGTTTTGTTTTGTTACGGGGGAATGCGGTTTGGCACCATTATCCTAGATGCGGGGGCAGCCGGGATGGTGTGTGCAGGAGCTCCCGGTCCCGAAAAGGGACCGTCCTACCCACTAAACGCCGCGGTGTCCCTCCTCATCCTACAGCCGGCATGGATATCCAAAGATTGTTTACGTCGGCCCGGCCCGGCCGGGGGCTTGCAACACTTTCGGGGTTCTCGCCCGCATCGCACCGCTCTCGAGCGCTTCTCTGGAAGCAGAGAGGGTAGTGAGCGGGTGAGCTGTGAAGGCATCTCCGGAACAAGGAGAGGGGCTTTTCCCTAAATGATCATCGGTGGGCGGGGTCATAGCTGCGTGCATCGGCTAGTCCAATATATTAAACTTATAATAAAGCTATAAAGAGTCGAAAATCTGTACGTCCAATATATTTGGTAATTATTTTCCAAGATTTTTTTTACTGGACATTCTATCTATGTAACTTCCATTACATCCGATACTGAAGCTAAAATAGTTTTTTTTTAGATAGTACCATTTTAAACGATACTGACATAATTTGAGATTATTATTGATCGGATTGAAGCCGATATTCTGCGCGGTTCCTTTCGGAGACACGATGACAAAATGATTTTTGTGTTGTATGATCAACGCATAGGTATTCCGATTTCAATTAATTTCTGATGTAAGAAAGGAATTAAGTGCTTTATGAATTATTCCTTACAGGTTTTAATATATTGTAGGTTTTGTTGTTCAGAAATTACAGTGATCTCAAATTCAGCGTTGTAAAGTTCCTGTTCAAAATAAATACACGTGATATCTCACTACACCCCCCACCCCCCCTGGTGATGTTTCGTGATTTTTGACAGACCCCCTCCCCCCCCCCCTTTCGAGCCTCACGTGATTAATGGACGACCCCTAAGAACGGTGATAGCTAGAGAGTTGAAATTATCACAGATTATGTGTTTTTGTTGCCGCTATAACAACAGACAACAGAAACAAGAAGCCGTGAGACGGTCTCACCCGACTGCCCCTCTAACGTTTATTGTGAAAGTGAAAGTTCAATCCGATTGACGTTGTCATTTTTGTTTTATTTCAAACTTTGAACAGATTATTCACGTGACCCAGTGACTTAGTTTAATGTAACAGAGTCACAGACTACAGACACAAGTCTCGCCATAAGCCCCTCTGCAATCTATTTACGTGTCGCGTCCGGCCGCCTCTGAAAACCAGCGCTGACTACATGAATCACATGCAGACAGCATTAAGTTGAGAGGCGGCCGTTATTCCACAGAGTGTGCGGTAATAATTCCCATAGTCGCATAATATCAGATTCGCAAAATATGAGATTCTCAAAATATGAGATTCTCAAAATAGCAGATTCGCATTAAAGCCGAAGTACAATGCAGATAAAAAGCGATAAATTATTAATTGTTTTTAGATTTAAGGATGTATATTTTAGTTATTGTTATTGATATTTTTGTTTGAGTAGTGGAATAAACTCTTTTTCTTTTCTTTCTTTACTCTAAAACACAAAAATAATAATATTTAGAGGGGCTCCCGCTCCCATACAACAAACGTGATTTTTTGCCATTTTATTTTATATATTGGACAATAAGCTATGCTTCCCAATTTAAATACGTTTATAGTTGGCTTGAACATATTATCAAGATAATTAATTCCGTTTACACAATGTACCTACATTAAATGAACACTTTAGTTTAGGAGACATAGCAAAGTCAAAATATTGCAAAACGAAATTAATTTTGTGTCGCCATGATTGAACCGGGTCATACATTAAACGGGTCACAACTCACATAATAACTTTTTTACCCGAACTGCCGAAGAAAGGACTTTCTTTACAAAGTGAAAAAGCTTTCAGCAGATTAGGTGTAATATTTCAAAGATAACAATTTCTTAAAGAAAATATATCAATTTCACAAAGAGCCCTTATTTTAGATTGTCACGCCTTTATCCCCTAAGGGGTAAGCAAAGGCATATTATTATATGCCCACATTTCACCTTTTTAGAATTTGTCTCACGTAATAAGCGGTGAGCCGTATTGTCGTGTTGAAATGTACAGGCACAGGTTGTGACTGTTAAGCTGTTGATGTTTTTCAAGCCAGCCAGTTTTCAACTACCTATACACAGATGTGACAGATATAGGCAACAAAAAAAACAAATAAAATGTTATTAAAAGACTGCTATTTTACTGACTACCGAGTCCAAGGGTTGACGTCATAGAAATCAGAAAAAAGACCTTTTCTGATTTCTGTGGTTGCCGTGTTCTCTAAAGCACGGATTTGCTCGTAATGCCATAAACGGTCCCCGTCGCAAATCTGACCGTACCTATGTATCCCTCAATGATCTCTCAAGACTGTTTGTCTAATTTGAGCCAAGTCTATCCAGATGTTGAGCTGTGCTTTGATATCAATCACTGATACCTTTTTACTTTTATTGCTAGATAATCACATGTTAGAAGGAATCGGCAGAGGTGATGTATACATAAACCCATCGCCAGCTCCATTGCGTCCCACATAATAAACATAAATGGTGGTAATTAAAACACATTGTAAATAAAACTTTATTTGTCGCAGGTGTTGATCGGCATATGGCTATCGAGCAGCAAGATGTCGGGCATGACGGGAGCGAGTATGCTGCGGACGCGGCGCAAGGATGTCAACGTCAAACCGAACCGCAAGTAAGTGGAACACAAACCTAGGCATCATCATCCATACTTATAATAACCAACCGTTGCCGCAAAACACATTAAGAAAAAAAAAGTTGACACGCGGAAGGAGGGAAACTTTTTGTTCTAGTTTATTACCGTATTTTTTATTTGAATTAGGAAACAACACACCGAGCAAAAAGAGTTTCTCATCATAAAGCTTTCAGCATCTCAGCCACCGCAAATTAGATTTCAAAAACATGAAATCTTTATGCGTTCTATGCCCGTTTATAGTGCACATTTAAAAAAAAACATTATTAGAAAAACTGCCCCGCGATACAGAATGTTTCTATTCGAACGAGAATTAATGTCAAGCCCTAAACTGACAATCCCCTAGCTGTCAAATATGTCGACCGCTTTTAGAACTTGTCAGTCAGTGTAACGGTGCTCGCACACATTAGACTTTTTAAAGGACCATTATAATATTACCGTCTTTCTATGACGTGCGTCTTGCTATATGAGTAGTAGATTTTTTCTTATATTTTCTCTAAATACATTAGCGATTCTACGAAAGCCGTAAATTTGAAGTGACGTCTAATAGATACTAATATACTTGGCCAGGCTAAAGCTGTATACTGCGTATTCAAATCATATGGATTTCCGACGTGTAGACGGCTCATTCTGGCTGAAGTTAGCCCAGGAACGCGTTTGGTGGCGACTCAAGAAGTCTCTTGCAAAAGCTAAAGAGTTACAGGATGATGAAGATAGGTAAAATGTTGAGAATTGATGAACTGTCCTGTTCGTGTATGTGCACTGTAAATGGAGTATAAGCACTTTGTCTCATTCTTGGTACTAAGCACACTAATGTCCCTCTAGAAACCAAAAGAGGGCATTCATTTGTACAGCACATATACCTACCTACTATTTTCTTGCTTATGCATCGTTCATTTATTTCATTAGGTATTGAGGCTATTTCATAACCGGGTCTTGATAAACTTTTAACTCCTTCTGAAGTTTCGACAGGGATGGAATGAAAATGCCAGATTGAGCGAGAACCATTCCTACTATGAGCTTTGCATTTTGCAACTTCAGAGCGAAATAAATGTTTGACTAGACCCACCAATATGTTCTAAATTTTTAAATTTGTGTTTCCTGTTTTTCTATCAATTTACGGGTTTGGCATGGTTTGGGAGCTATTTTCTTTAAATTACTGCGTGTTCTATTAAACTAATCAGCTTGCTAATTAATTGGATTACTAATGAGGAGATGATGACGACGTTTCTTTATAACTGTCCAAGTTCAAGAAACTATCCAAAAAACGGATAGTCACATTCATAGCAAGTTTTGAATCTGGAGATAACGACTAGACAAAACTCCGATGACCTAAAAACACCAGGAAACGCGTTTCCAAGTGTTTTCAGTCACTACTGGATGAGGAAGGTGTAAGATCGTTTAAGGCCAAAATTGAGTAAGCTGCAATAGGATGATTTGCCTATCATAGCTAGAAAAATTATTGTCAAAATATTACGGATACTTTTTCACACTCTGCTCAAAGATCTCGGAACGAAGATGAGGGAAATTCGAGTACAAATAACAAGTACCTTCATAATGCTTGTTAAAAAAACCACCCAGCTGTTAAAAGATTGTTTTTCTATCGAACTATGAATTCTCTGCCAGCGTACATGTTTCCCTCATCTGATTCTTCAAGCGGAGCGTGAAGCTCCAATTGGACCATCAACATCTAGATCACATTCATAGTCCTCAAACAATAGTAGAACTTTTTGGAGCGACTCCCATTTCGCTAGGTTTCGCCATGGCTTTCTGTCAAGCGAAGTCGTTCTGGCAAGCAAATATCTTCGATCAACAATATAGGCCAATATAGACGTATATTGGCGTATATAGGCGTATATTGTTGATCGAAGGCAAATATAGAAGAGAATATTCCAAGCAGACCACTTTTTGCCAACAGATTGGACCGCAAGTCGTCCCGGGGCATGCTATACGAGAACGAAGAGCTACGTCTCCGCACCATCAATATCAATGCCGAAGTAGAAAGAGGTAAAGTTTTTATAACGCTTAGGTCACACTATTGGGTAGCTGGTTGCTAAGAGCCAAGCTACTCGCTTCGTGATCCTAGCGAACAGACCCTTACAACGTGCTATCATAACTGCCATATTACGTGCGACGCGCATAAACAGGTTATCGAAGGCAAAAATCAAGTCACTTGGCTTTTAGCACTAAACGAAGCTAAAGCGACACTACAATACGCTTTAGCTTAGGGGTGCGATGAGGCCCTACCAACAACCCCAGGTTCCAAGCCTGCCTCACCTGCGAGTAGTGCACCTGCTGATTAACGGACGAGGTTATATCGTAGAGAAGGAAAACTCGAAATGAAACCCTGTTGTACCGTCTGGCCAGCGTGGTACAATAGGGCCAAAACCCTCCCAAAAATGATTTCACAAAACAGGAAAAAATGATTTGATGCGCAAAGCGCAGGACCGTGTGTTGTAGCGAGGTTTGGGAGAGGCCTATGTCCAGCAGTGGACTGATAGAGGCTGAATTGATTGATTTAGCTTATATTGTAACTGTAGTAGAACATTGTCTACGATTACATTTGGAGTCAAATGAAACTCAATACAATTTTATATCCTGAGAAAGATACGATAAACGGGTGCGGCTCGTGGCGATTTTAAATTTGAAGTGAAGAGAAACGTTAACTGTAGGTTATTATAATTATTTATGTATGTAATTTCAAAATGAATACGACAATACAACTTGCGCTGCAAGTTCCTAGTTACAAATTGTTAGCAAGAAAAAGGAAATAAATATGAATATGTAAAATCGATCAGGCGCTTTGAGCCTTAACAGTCATGACTCAGTTCCTTGCCAGTTCTACTTAGGTGGGTCGCGTTGTGAACCGGTGATTATTCTTTGGTTTATATTCGGGTCGTTTTACAAGTGCATCTGTATAGACCGAGTGTTGTGGCGTAAATTAAGATAGCCCTACGTCCAGCAGTTATATAGATTGACTTCGTTGATAGAGACCTAGCTGCCTTCTTGGTTTCAAGGCAACTAGGTAGAGACCTTTTTGCAAAGGCAGTAGGTAAATTGAGTTCCGCCCTTTCTAACTCACTCAATAAATTTTCTTATTTATTTCAACGCGTGTTCCAAGACACTTAACTTCTACTGGGAATTTACTGAGTTCGAGCCGAGTATGACTTTTCTCATATCAATGGGAATGCGGGTGGGAATATTCTTACAAAAAATATCAAAACACCAGTCCGTCGTGTATCTATAAATACGTAATACACTTTCACAGGTCAATCGGACATAAAAAAGCTAAAGAGGGAGAACGATCAGCTCAAGCGGGAAATATCAGCACTTCGCTACGAATACGACCGGCTGGACAGTATGCTGCGCGAGCGTCGGTCTTCGCCGGAACACTCGGACGTACGTACTACCAATGACTATAGTTTTTTTTACACTGAAGCAGATAGTATACCTACTTACAGCACACCTGATGGATAATAGAAAGTGGTCGCTATAGCCAATGGACGTTTACTTTACAACACCAGAAGCGCCACACTCACGCTGCCGACTTCGTTAAAACCTTCTAAGACCCCTTTTGAAAAACCCCATACTGCAGGCGTCACCCCATAATCTAAGAGTGCTTGTTAGAAAGTCTATCTACCTTGCCGTTAAGGCTAAGGCCACACTATAGGTGAGCTAGTTTCTAAGAGTGACTCGCTTAGCAACTTGATCGTAGCGGACAGACGCATTACTTACTATCACAGACGCCTCATTGCGTGCGTCGTAAATTGGCTAGCACTAAGCGAATCTCCTGTAGTGTGGCTTTAGCCAGTCTGCATCGACAGCAAAGGGGCTTTACCGAGATTTTACCTTCTGACTAACGAATGAAATGGGGGACACAGGCACCTGACAGTGATAGGAGTGTAGAATGATCTCATATGCCCAGAGTGCTTGGAAGAGGAAGAGACCAGCCTCCACCTACTGGCTGAGTGCCCAATGTACGCACTTACCAGATGGGAGACTAAGGGCACGGACAGTTTAAATCTGGAGGATCTGGAACATTTAAAGGTGGATCAGATACCTACTCTATCCTTAGATCATCTAACCACAGGATGCGCCTTACTTAAGCATTGTTTTCTGCCATTGCACATGACCATTTGGTCTTTTGGCTTTATAAAAAGCACTGTACATCAGTACATCATTTTATATGATTAAACTAGTACATTTCATTGTAGTTGACTGTACAATAAAAATTAACACACAACAGCCATTACGCGTTTGTCGATTAATACATTTTTAAATGCAATGAAATTTTATATGTCTTTGTGTTTCCCCCTTCACTTGTATGAAAACTGGCAGAATATTTTTGTATGCGGTGGTTCGCAAAGGCTAGTCCCGTGATATATGGTCTAAGACTCTATCCGATTCTGCAAGGAAACGCGAAGATTGGACGGAGCGCCGTGAAGACTGCTGGGATACCCAATCCAATCCCAGAGAAATGGCTGAGCAAATAGACGAATCGCAGCAGAACAGGCGGTCAGATCGTCCGCTCACGGTCAAAATAATAACGGATGACATGACCAGAAGAGGCCTCATGTTGTATCACATAAAAATACTTAATAATGATGCAAAGTAGTACCTAAACCCATAATTGGATTAAAATATCTATCATTTATAGCAATAAATATATTTTGCTCAAAAAACTTCACAAAACTGAACATCAATTTGTAAAAACATGCAATGGACTAGGACTGAAAACATCTGCAAATGGATTCCAACCGCAACACGAATGAGATAACTCAATATATAGATAATCCCTTTCTAATATTTGCGCCATCATTCTAAGCGGGGCCATCATCATAGTCAAACTTTCCGCAGGCATATCTGCTTCAATGAACAAACTGTACAAGTTTACACACTGGTCTATGAAAACTAAAATATTGCTGACGTCAACGGGCTCCTGAGCAATATCTCTTTCGTATTCACAGATATGCACATTCTCTAAACTAGAGCATCTACTTAAAATTTCAAAAATAACTTCGTATTTGACATTTTCTGAACACAGGTAAACGTTCTTTAACTTCGCTAAATGTATACCATCAGATAGAGATCGGTAGTAAGTTCGCATCAACATAGGATTTTCCACATAAATGTTGAAAGTTATTAGTTTAGGACATTGCTCGAAAAGTATCTTACAAAAGTTGCTAGTTATGGGTAGGTTATTAATACCGAAAGACGTTAAATTCTGCAATGACTTAGATGTCTTGCATATGCGAATAGAACGATAGCATTGAAATACAGCGCCCTTACGTCTACAAAATTCAGTCAAAATTATTTTATCTGGTAAATCTGGTATTCTATCGAAATTCTCACATTTGTCGATGCAAATCCAGCTACTTGGAGCATCAATTATCTTCATCCTCTTATTGACATGCATGCAGAAGAATGTTGGGAAGTAGTCTTTTAATTCCTGTTGTAGATTTTCGAAGAAACGCTCGTCGAAGATTGTTGTGTGTTTATTCCAGGCTTTGAAAACGATATTTCCATTTAAAATGAAATCTGATGGTAAAAACCAGCTTACTATGACTTTCAGATAACTACAGCATGCAGTGAATAGTTTTGCCAGCATTGGCGATACGTATATTTTTATTTGTTCCAAATACATCAAGAAAATGAACTCGATTTGTTCGTAATTTAGTCTCGTGATCCCACCTATTTGTTTCGACAATCTGTGGGAAATTGCACAATGTCTTGCAACGACTGTTAACTTACTAAAGTTAATATCAATTTGGTTTTGGCCTTTAAAATTATTTTCTTCATCGACAATACTTATAAAGTCTTTATAATTGTCAGATATTGTAATCTTCAAATCTTTTACACAATTGAAATCGCTAAGGAATCTGTATGGTGCTGTAGATAACTTCAAATCCGTTAAAACAAAATGAACTGCTTCAAACTGTCACTCTTTGAAAATTTCTTTAGATTCTTCTGTTATTCTCTCATAATTGAGATTGTAGAAGTTTATACCTATTCGTTTCAACTGTTGTGGACATATTTCTGATAGATCACCTAAATCAATTTCAGTAAAAGTAACATCTAAGGACTTTAGACTTACAAATCTGTGAATATAAGGCTTCAAATTTTCTACTGTTATATCCGGCACTGCGCATAGATTTAGTTCAATAATTCTTTCACCAAGATCTATAAATAAATTCTCGTTCAATGTTTTGATAGTAGCCAAAGTACTTCTTGATAATACGACACTCCTGATGTGACACCAGGTAGCAAAATAATCCTTTAATTCCTGGCAACTATTGTATACATTAATTTTGGTTTTGAGGTCTAAATAATTTAAAATTTGACAGCCTATTTCAACTGGTAGATTTAGAAAATCCATTTTATCCGAAATATATCTTAAACTTTATACATGTAATTAATTAAATTATTGTGTCTAAAACATAATAAAAATACATACTGTTACAAATGTCAAAAGTTGGGGTGTACTGTCACTCGTAAGGGTGACAGTTGACAACATAGGTGATTTACTATTTATTTTTAAACCACTGTCATATGTCCATGGTAATTCTTTGATACAAGTAAGTATTTACTACCCGTTCGCGCTAAGTTTGCCGCTGGCGTAGAGGCTGGTGTCGAGGCGTAGTGTGGGAGGCGACCGGCAAACTTAGAGCAATCGGGCAGTACTTGTCTCAAAGACTATGCATAAGTACTGCGTCCGGGTAGCGCTATAAGACCTGAGCTGTGTTATCAAAAAGAGTATGACATATCTATCAGTTAACTTATGCTTGACATAGACCCAAGGACCCAAGGAAGTTCCTTGCATAGACCTGACCTCTTCCCATCATTTTATGTTGAGATAGATAGCCTTTTTCGTGTGAAAATCCTCATGGTGCCCACACGTGCCGTGTACGTTACCCCAGCAAAAAAGTAGCTCCTAGACTGATTTGAGTGGAACCTATATTTAGAGCGTATTATGCCATATATGTGCGCCGAAAAAAAAATTTGTGCGTATTGACGTTGTGAAAAAAAAGGAAAAAACGATTTCTGCTGGAGTAACGCCGTTCCAGCAGGAAAATTCTAAACGAATAATCTTAGAGAGAAATATTTTGCATGCACCGAGGGCTCATACTTTTACAAATATGTGCCCTTAAAATAAAATTTGTGCGTCTTAAGGTTTTCGTTATATTGAGTTTTTTGCTGGGGTAACGTTTTGTGAAATGCTGTATCTCGGAAACCACTACATGTGCGCCTCTAGAATAAACTTACACGAGTAGCTCTTAATTTGTGCGAATTTGTGTCATAATCAGATTCAGGAAAATGTGTATAGTTTTCAAGTAATCACGCTTTGTTGAAAATCTGAAAAAAAGTTGCACCACCTAAACGAGAACACCTACGAACTCGCTAAAAACTGTATTCGATCCTGCTCGACACTTACAGTGATCGTAAAAAGTTTCATAAGTGCACATGCATGCGTTAACGAATAATATTACTAAAACTCAAAAAAACGGCGTCAAAACTTTGACATCAAAATACAAAGACTGGCTCAACGCAAGATAAGGGAGTATAAATAAAAATTTTGTGCGTATAATTAAATAATATATGGTGAAAATTCAGCGTAAAATATTTCGTATTTAAGAAGAAATAAACAAAAAACAAAACATACTAACAACGGATGGTTATCCGACTAAATTCGAATGACTACAAAAAAGCGACTGTTTAATACATATCGATGACCTTCTTAACTGAACGGATTATACCTAAAGTGTTGACCGAACAGTCGCGTTCAAAAGTTTGTAACCTAATTTTAGAGTTTAATTATGACCATATCAAATGATAGACCTTGTTGATATGTAATTATTTTTTTATTATTGACTCTTAAACTAATTATTGCATCAAATCACAGATCAAATTTCCTACCTATAAATATCAAAACAAAAATAAAATTATATTATTTATATACTATGTGTAGTCCTTATTAATTTAAATCACAGATCAGGTTTTCATTTAAGTATGAATTTACAAATAGCTAAGTCGCATAATCACAGAAAATCACAGTTTGGTATTAAATCTATCTACAGGGTAATTTTCCCCGACTGCGCCAGAAGTAGGGTAATCTTTGTCGAGTGTGTGTACATATGGTTGGCGTTTTCTACAGCTTACATGGCTTGACGGATTTTAATAATCGAGGTGTCGTTAGATTCGTCTCAATTGAGATAGGTACCTACTGCATTAAGATACATAATGTTAAAAAATTACCCCCGCAGTTGAGTTTTTGTTTCATTATAATTTACTTGTTAAATCGTTCAACCACCTCTCGCTGGCAGGTTCTATACATAATTCATACATTCCAATGTTCATCTCTTGAAGGTAGTCATTCACAATCCTACCTGTATGAGGTCGGGCATTGTCATGCATAAATATAGCATCCTCACCTAAATTGACCATAAATGGACCAACGTGATCATTGAGGATTTCTTCCACATATCTTACGCTAGTTAAAGAGCCGTTTTCTATGATCACCAGCTCTGTGCGACTTTCAGAAGAAATTCCGGCCCACACAAGTACAGACCCACCACCGTAGGCTACTTTTTCTTCGATGCATGCTTGCTTGAATCTTTCCCCTGGTCTTCGATACACTCTGTGTCTTCCATCGTGCTTGTAGAGCATAAATTTTGATTCGTCGGAGAACATAACTTTTGACCAATCTTCAATACTCCAATTTACGTGGCTCTGGGCATACCTTAGTCTCGAAATACGATGCCCACGCTCCAGTTTAGGGCCGTTTGCAGGTCTAAGGGGTTTTAAGTTAGATTCAGCAAGCCGACGTCTTACTGTCCATGCACTTGGGTTACTTCCTCCGAGGCGTCGAAACTGATTGGTGAGTTCAGTTCCTGTGAGAAAGCGATTTCGAAGCATGGTGTTCACCAAGTATCGGTCTTCTCGTGCTGTGGTACACCTGGTTCTGCCCGTTCCTGGTCTGCGTAGGTTAGAACCAGTTTCTTCGTAACGTCGGAGAACTCTTTGTACTGTTGACAGCGACACACCGACAGTCCTGGCTGTATCGCGCTGACTCCGGCCGGTTTCCAGCATTGTAAGTATTCTGGTGCATTCTTCAGGCGTAAGCGACATAATTTCAGCTTGATTAATGAATATAGAGCACTATCAACATGGTTTATGTACCCACATAAATGACAGATTACAAACAAAAGCAACACCAAATGCTGTAATTTCGTAGTTCCATCTTCGAAAGTGGCCCTTTTTCAAATTTGATTTTTTTATGATATAACTTTACAATAACTAAGAAGTTTTAATACCTTCATTTAAGGAGTATTACATTGTCTATTAAATACAATTTATTGCATTAACCTATCATTTTTAGTTTCCGAGATTTTTAGGATTCTTTAAGTGACCCGGATTCATTGCTCTCGAGTGTATTTACCGCGTCGTTGGATTTTACCGGTGCTGGAGGTCGTGGGTTCAATTCCCATCGGAGACAAATATTTGTGTGGCCCATAAATGTTTGTCTCAAGAGTCTGGGTGTTTCTATGTATATAATATGTATGTATTTAAAAGTATAATTATACCTAAGTATTAATATCCGTGGTCTGATACCCATAACACAAGCAGGTTATTCCTATTACTTTAGGATCAGATAGCGTTGTGTAAAATGTCCGTGAATATTTAAAAAAAAAACTGTGTCTGTGACACAAGTATGTCACGTTTTTGCTTTTTTCTACCTACTCTTTTATAAGTAGTAGGTAGTATAAACTAATTTTAATGCAAATATAATATGGATGTACTTAATCATGTGCAATTTCGCGGAAACCGCTGGTAAGAATATAATCCAAGAGCAAGTTTATTTAATTTAATAGTACTTTTCTACTTCACTGTACTCAGACACAATACGTTTCAAATTGTTCGAGAGTAAAATTAAGAAGGTCATCGACATGTATTAAACAGTCGCTTTTTTGTAGTCATTCGAATTTAGTCGGATAACCATCCGTTGTTAGTATGTTTTGTTTTTTGTTTATTTCTTCTTAAATACGAAATATTTTACGCTGAATTTTCACCATATATTATTTAATTATACGCACAAAATTTTTATTTATACTCCCTTATCTTGCGTTGAGCCAGTCTTTGTATTTTGATGTCAAAGTTTTGACGCCGTTTTTTTTTGAGTTTTAGTAATATTATTCGTTAACGCATGCATGTGCACTTATGAAACTTTTTACGATCACTGTAAGTGTCGAGCAGGATCGAATACAGTTTTAGCGAGTTCGTAGGTGTTTTCGTTTAGGTGGTGCAACTTTTTTTCAGATTTTCAACAAAGCGTGATTACTTGAAAACTATACACATTTTCCTGAATCTGATTATGACACAAATTCGCACAAATTAAGAGCTACTCGTGTAAGTTTATTCTAGAGGCGCACATGTAGTGGTTTCCGAGATACAGCATTTCACAAAACGTTACCCCAGCAAAAAACTCAATATAACGAAAACCTTAAGACGCACAAATTTTATTTTAAGGGCACATATTTGTAAAAGTATGAGCCCTCGGTGCATGCAAAATATTTCTCTCTAAGATTATTCGTTTAGAATTTTCCTGCTGGAACGGCGTTACTCCAGCAGAAATCGTTTTTTCCTTTTTTTTTCCACAACGTCAATACGCACAAATTTTTTTTTCGGCGCACATATATGGCATAATACGCTCTAAATATAGGTTCCACTCAAATCAGTCTAGGAGCTACTTTTTTGCTGGGGTAACGTACACCACACGTGCCTCAGTGTGGCGTTATTTAGAGAGGCAGCCTACGTCCAGCAGAATACCATAAGCTGATTTAATTCATTGATACCTAATTTTCAAATCGAATCCAAAATTAAACTTTTAGGTGAATAAGTTCGAAGTCAGTGAGGTCGAACAAGGCGCCTATTTTCTGAATGAAACAGTATTTCTGGAATAAATAAAACACATTATCGGTTGGCAGGACAGCGCGTCAGTATGCAGCGCATGCCCCGACTGTGTGAGCGTGGATGGGTCTGCGCGAGTGGCCTTCCACGACCTCAGCGTGGTGCCTGAAGAAGGAGAGCAGGATAAGGTATGTTATATTTCTACTAGAGTGTGTTCAAAGATCCTCCCACTACTTAATATCATTATCTTGTTTTGTACGTGTTGAAATGCACTTACTTAACTGCCCTGAGGGGTAACCTAGATAGTGCACAATTTACCCCCTAAACCACCACGGGATGGTGTTCTTGCTCTAACGAGCCTCAAGATAGACTAGAAGAAGTTAAGTTACTACTGTGACAATTAAGTATCGAGAGACTCACTCGACTACCAATGCCCAGCCAAACCTTTCCACCTATAGGTAAGTTATGCCAAGTATGTAGGCAAGGAATTATTTTTCATAAATTTTCCTTGATGTAAAATTAGGTAAGGTTATTATTGGTTTACCATGGATTTCCGCCATGTACAGCTACATTCTATCATCGCACCGCTCGCCACAGACAGGGTGTTCATCCTCACACCTTGCGTCCGGAGCATTCGTGCTCGGTAAGGTGAAGGTCCGATAGGGGCTTTCTTCCGCGAACGCTTAGATTGTGGAATGATCTCCCAACCTCGGTTTTTCCAAATGCCTACAGTATGGGCTACTTCAAACGGGATCTTAGGTCCCATGGAGGGCCCTCTTTACAAGCTAAAACACAAAACTTCGAATAGGGGTACAATTCATTTCTAGTGTAGGAATTTTCTACCCGGGGCTCCCAACCATAGGCTGTTGGGCGTTACGTGAGGTTTTTTAGTCGGTAGGAGTCCGGCATAGCATCCATCATGGATTTTCCCTGACTTTAAAAAAAAACGAGATCTTAGAAGGTTTTGGTACGGTCAGCAGCGCCAGTGTTGCAAACGTTCATAGGCTATGGTGGTGAATACCAGTCCATCTGGTGGGCCGTAGGTCTAAATGTCTCTCATACATACCATTTAGTTATTTTATGTTTAGCAGCCGTGATTTACGCGAGTGTAAAAAATGTAATCTAAGGTCACAAGCTTATATTTACTAGTGCTGCAGAAATGTCTCAAAATATTTATTTCCACCCTTCCACCTCTTACTGTATTTATGTAATATCAAGTAATCCCTACTTTTACACTCCTGCATTGACTGAAAACTTGAAAAGGTCTTAGTCAGCTCGCTTTTTAGAAAATATTTCGGCATAATTACACAGTATGGCTTTCAAATGACGGATCAGTGGAAGCAAGTCTCTTCTATTTTTGTACTGACACGGCCATCACTTGAGGCAGCTGATTAACACGCCAAACATTTAGGTGGCATTCCTGGCAAATGAGTGACGCATTCTTTGAAAGCTCTCGGTTTATTTACCTACTTTTAAGGTTTTGGAGATTTCTGGTAAAGGTAGTAGAGAAGAAGTATCTGGCTTTATACCTGTGCATGTTGGTATCTGACTCTTTGTAGAGAAAATCGTACACGCGGGATCCACAGGTTCGATTCTCGCCTATTTCCACTTTCGTTAAAGGACTTAAAAGACATACCTACTATAAAAATAAATTTAATCGTCTTCTTAGCATGAAAATAGATAAATATTTATGAATTGAGACATTAAATCTGCAGAATATAAATTTATTATATTCTGCAGATTGTCTACTGAAAAAAGTAAAGAAGAAAATTGTTAACGAAAAGGGCGGAAAAAATAAATAAATGTAAGAATTACTACGTAAAGCTTCCTTCGTTAGGGGTGGTTTTGAGATGGTTTAACACTTTGTAACTTTGCCTTTTACGTGCAGTTCGCACGAATTAGCACGAAGTTCTGAATGAATTCCAAATTTTTGGTTTGCGATGTGCATCTGACTTTTTTTAACATTGCCTATGATCTTCACTTTCAACCCCTGGTTTTCAAAGTGAAGAGTAAAGAGTCTCATTAATCAGTCGCCAACTAAAATACCACTGTCAATAATAATTTTATCGACTGTGATAGTGACCCTCAGTCCCCTAATTAAATATAGCCATAGATTTATATCAGACGAAATCTGTCATTTTGGAGAATCAGTAAAAACAGACCCTTCACCTTCCAAGACAACGACATCTTTGAAAGAGATCTTCCAATGTTTTTCCGAACTCCAGAATTCTCTAGTTTCTCTAGAGACTCGGTCAGTAGCCAGGAGTGGTTCCCTTGGGCCCCTAAGGTTCTTATGGGCCGTATTACCCACAGATATGACTTCTAAAAAATAGGAAATGAGTCAAGGACACCCGACAAATCATGTGTAAGAAAATATTGTAGAACGCTAATGTTGACTTATAAATAAACTCAGTCGTGTTCTGACCGTCGCGTGCTCAGCCGCGGTACTGCTCTGTGACAGTCATGAAGGTACCTAGATCTCTCATGTCCTTTTAGTTATTAATACGACTGACAAAATCCAAAATTGTGTGGTTTTTTTTTTCGATATACAGTGTGTTTTTCAGAAGTTTTGTTTCCGGGAATGTCATGCAGGTATGGTCGTAAAGTATTTATTATTTTGACATTAGGCGACATGTTCAGGCGAAATTTTTATGTAAATCTGAAATTTTATAGCTTCTTTTTGGTATATGTTTATAGTGCAGAGATTTCTAACTTGTGTTTCTAACTGCATCATCGTTGATAATATGACCATTTCGTGTATGCTCCAAGAGGGTGACTTATTATTATTTTTCTACTAGATGATGCTCGCGGCTTCGCCCGCGTGAAATTTGGTACCCGTTCCTGCTTCCCGTGGGAACATACGCCCGGAATGAAAAGTAGCCTATGTGTTATTCCAGACTATAAGCTATCTCTGTACCAAATTTCAGCCCAATCCGTTCAGCCGTTAGAGCGTGATTGAGTAACAAACATCCAAACATCTAAACATCCAAACATCTTCACAAACTTTCACATTTATAATATTAGTAGGATTCAAACCAACTCATCCCAATATTGAAGCGAGTCAAACAAAGAGTACTAGTAAAAATGTAGAACCCTTATAGAATTTTACAACTGACACTATGAACTAGACCTCTGTAATGGAACTTGGTTGATGAAAACCCACTAGCATATTATTTAGATCAGGTCAGGTAAAAGTCAGTACGCCCTTCTTAATGAGAACCACCTTAGGCCCGTTTCAGCCAAATATCCCAACCTTAACGTGCATAGGCTGCGGTGACCCACCAGTCCTTCAGGTGGGCCATGGCCCATAAGCATATTAAACATGTCTGCCACCATAGTGGCATAAAAATACCTTGCCCTAGCTATTGACTCAAGGCTCACGTTTTTAGGGTTCCGTAGCCGAATGGCAAAAAACGGAACCCTTATAGATTCTTCATGTCTGTCTGTCTGTCCGTCCGTATGTCACAGCCATTTTTCTCCGAAACTATAAGGCCTATGCTGTTGAAACTTGGTAAGTAGATGTATTCTGTGAACCGCATTAAGATTTTCATATAAAACTAGAAAAAAGCAGTAAATTTTGGGGGTCCCCATACTCAGAACTGAAACTCAAAAATATTTTTTTCATCAAACCCATACGTGTGTCTATCTATAGATAGGGCTTTAAAAATGCTATTGAGGTTCCTAACATCGTTTTTTTCTAAAGTGAATAGTTTGCGCAAGAGACACTTCCAAAGTGGAAAAATGAGTGCCCCCCCCCCCCCCCCCTCTAACTTCTAAACTAAGAGAATGATAAATCTAAAAAATATGATGTACATTGCCATAAAACCTACCAACGAAAATTGGTTTTAACGAGATCGAGTTGGTAGTTTTTTTTTAATACGTCATATGGCGCAATTTTCACCGAACGCGTTAAAACATCAATCAAAGTTACAACGAACTACAAGAACTTTTATATTATATTACTTGCTACTACGGAACCCTTCATGGGCGAGTCCAACTCGCACTTGGTCGGTTTTTGGTGAATGACTTGTCCAATTGTGCTTTGCCATGGCAGAGTTTTTCTGCCCTAAAAAGGAAAGACTTATTAAACCTCTACCGAGTCGAGGATCTGCCAGAGATTATGTCACTAAACCCTTGATCAACATTGATAGATGACTGCATCGCTGGCACCGTGGTTAGTTCATGCGGCTGTCGTACTCAGGTCCTGGGTTCGACTCCCTGGTCGAATCAAATATTTGTGCCATGTGATCCCCAAATGGTTGGTTGCTTTCTTTGCGGTATATTTTCCATGTGTTCAGGATCCTACTAATATTACAAAGAAAGTTTATGAAGATGTTTGGATGTTTGTTACTCAATCACGCTCTAAAGGTTGAAAGGATTGGGCTGAAATTTGGTACAGAGATAGCTTTTATTCTGGAATAACACATAGGCTACTTTTAATACCGGGAAAATGTTCCCACGAGAAGCGGGAACGGGTATCGAATTTCAGGCGGGCGAAGCCCAAAGATTTCTATATAAAATGAGGTAGATACGCTCTACTATAAGAAACGATAGCATAAAAGCAATCCTCATACACACACATTGCTAAAACTACACTCACTAATAAACTATATTTACGTAATTGTAACTGCAATAGCAATATACAAATAGAACAAGAGTAAAAGAGAAGGCGTATGGACTCCAATTACAAGCCGAGTACCACCGAATACCCTCGAAGTTTTACGATTCTGTATCACACGTACTGACTGCAGAAAAATGTTAAAGGTATAAAATGCAAAATTTACCAATGATGTTCATATTTAAATATAAACTTAAAAAACTGATTATATACATACCTATTTAATTAAGGCATGTATTTTAATCGATATCTGAATATTCCCCTTTTCCGAACAAAATATTTCAAAGTCAAACTAAAAATACTGACTTGAACACTAATTATGTACACCAAATAAATCAAATTAAATGTACTGTTTAATGGTGTTTGCAGAACTATTTTACTGAACGAATAACTATTTTCTAAATAGTTTGTCTAACAATTCCATAGTTCAACAAACATAATATCTATACGTTTTTATGGAAAACCATCGCCTAATTTACTTTTAGGAACATCGTTTATGCTAAATAAAATCCCAATTTAATAAGTAATCAGTCATCTTCATATAATTAAATTTAATTAAGGCCACAAGGAAGAGAGGCTCTGCCTGCCACAAATAAGACTGGAACTAATGAAAAGAAATGTACACTAAATGTGTGTAATATTCTATAACCACTTTCAAGGCGGCTCTCACTAGTCATTTGAACAACAGAACTTATTATATTATTCAGGAATAAATTAATGACAAATCCTAGTTTATTTAAAAATCAATGCAATTATTACTACTTTTATATAGGGTGTCCCACGGCAATGCCACATGGAGGGAAAGTACCTTAAATATTGTAGATGGAACATTTTAATGAAAGAAGACATTATTTTAATTTAAAAAATAACTTAAACTGCATTCATAGATTGTTAAATAATAACATGGTTGAGCCGGGAATCGAATCCGCTACACGAGAAAAAATAATTACTCCGTAGCTTTATCATACCGATCGAAAGGCTTCATCATAAGGATTATTTTTTGCTTACTAACATAGTGTCAGAAATAAAAGGAAGACCATGAATTTTAGCATTTTTAATACAAAAGTCCCATACTGTTGAATATAAAGTCACACACTTTTGATTATTTTACTCCTTGTCAATCTTTTGATCTTGCTGTGGTGGATATTTATAATAATATGTCCAAGTTCTGTTCGTAACTCGTGGACATTTTCATTTCTTGTAAACTACATTTAATATAGGCTGCGGTGACCACCGGTCCTTCTGGTGGACCGTATGCTTGTCTGCCACCTTATTGGTATAAAAAAAAAATCATGTCATAACCCCATAAAAAATCTAACATTATTAGATCTGTGGATCTCGGCGGCCATCGTATTTGTCCCGATCCAGGGATGAAAGTCTTTATTGAGAACACCGGCGATGCCAGCTTTTCATTTTTCTGAACAAAATTTCACATCAAATGTTTAAATTCATGGTCTTCCTTTTATTTTTGACACTATGTTACTTAGCAAAAAAAATCCTTATGATGAAGCCTTTCGATCGGTTTGTTAAACCTACGGGGTGATTATTTTTTCTTGTGTAGCTGGTTCGATTCCCGACTCAACCATGTAAGTATTTAAAAATCTATGAATGCAGTTTAAATTGTTTTTTAAATTAAAATAATGTTTTCTTTCAGTAAAATGTTCCATCTACAATATTTAAGTTACTTTCCCTCAATGTGACATAGCCGTAGGACACCCTGTATAGCATATTCTGGAATAGGTATTGGGTATCCAATCGCTTTCCGACCGCTCCAGTCTGACAAATTCATCCCATTTTTGCTGACGTAGTTGATCTTGAGGAAAGCTAATAGAAACAAAAAAAATGTAATAATATTCGTCAATGAATGATGTAATAATCTCATAAAAGGTTAATATACCTAACAATCTTAAAATAACCTGTGAAAGGTAACTGCATTTTGATGTGTAATTTTTAAAAAATCTTAGTAGGTACATAAGATGGCATTAAATGACTGATTTGATCACAATCGTTGTAAGTAAAACATAAATTAAATTTTGTTGCAAACCGTACTTGCGTAGAACTATAACTATTCGGGGAATCCCCGTGCTTTGACGCTCGCTTGGCATATTCAGCAAGTATTATGCTGTCAAAAAACGAAGTACAACAAAAGCATTGGGGTCGTCAGATTAGTTAGGCCTGTACAATTTGGTGGGTTAATACGATTAAGAATAATCATAAAATTGATGAAAAATAATTAATTACGCATAAATTGTGCGTAATTACCAAATAAATTTGTGCTCCTTCGTAAACTACCAAGTCTTAAGCACTTTTATAACGATAATTATGTACTTTTCCACGTTAAAAATACAATTTTGTTGTTAAATCGTGGGAGATACGACAGTGACATAGTGTCAGCGCGAACTGAGCGCAACCGCGCTAACTAGCTCAGTTTATACGCTTCAAAAATTGGTGCGTAGGGCATGTCTACCTCTTTATATAGAAGTCTTTGGCGAAGCCGCGAACATCGTCTAGTAAGCATATAATTATGTTTAGGTAACGGTTGCTTAGATCCCATTTTTTTGAAAAAACGTCACGTAACGCTTAACAGCCTACGGTTGGGCCCGGGTACGCACTCGGAAGGCTGTCCCAAGACTTCCAACAGACCTACGGCTACCACTGCGGCCTCGCATAGGGGCCATGCTTAGATCCCATAGCACAAGCTTATATTGACTTAATTTCGGCTTGTTGGCATTGTGTAAATATCCCCCCTACATATTAAAAAACTGATATCAGGGTCATCAACAAATAAAAAAAAATCAGAATCTCCAGTGCATATCACAGTATATGTACCTACTGTGTATCTTTTCTTTCAGCCTTTTCTTTTCTATTGTCTCTATTGCTTAGGTACCCGGGACTCCCAACCATAGGCTGTTGGGCGTTGCGTGAGGTTTTTTAGTCGGTAGGCATGGCATCCATGATGGATTTTAAGATTATTTTTGAAAAGCAATTAGTATGCTAACTGATCATAATTTTTAAATATGGAAAAAGAATTGGTTTCGAGCAGGATTCGAACCTGCATCTTCTCGCTTTCCGTGCAAGATGCTTAACCACTTAGCCACCGAAACCTGCTCGGAACAAACCAAATTTTCCAATGTCTTGGGGCGACGTAGGAATGTAGTAAAAAATTCATGATGGATTTTGCCTCCCCTAAAAAAAAACTTAAAACTCTCCATTTTTCTCAGTTAAACGTTTTCTTTTCAAAGGTTTTGTTCAGGACTTTTTCACAAATTACCTCCACAATGTCGGTTTTGCCTTTGTTTTTTCAAAAGAATACCTAATCTTTTAATAGGCAAATAGATCAATAATCTCATCTTAACAGTAAAGTTGGACTACTTTTGTTTTATTTCTCCATCAAACAGCCGCTAGCCGACATGAAGAGAGTTATGGCTGCCAGCCGACCAGAAGATTGCAATAATAGATTCATATCATCGAAACATCACTCATAAAGATCGATCGTATATTCAAGTGCCGTCCGAATTTAAAATTACATTCATATTCTACCGTAGTCTATACCAAATGTTTTATTTCCGCCGGACTTGATTTTGATGAACACCTTAGGTGAACACAAATTTAAATTTGAATTCATATTGTTCTGCTTTGAATGGATATCCGTGACTATACAAGCGCTTCGGGAGCAAATACAGATTGGCTGCAATTTTGCAAAAGCTTAGGTATTATTTGTAGATTGAGTCAAAAACGTTGTAGGTAATAGTAAATTTCAATTTGCAGATCTTAGAGGCCCAAACCAAACTTACATGCGAATGGCGTCAATGAAATAGGGAGGTCAGACGACTTTGCTCGCAACAATGCCAACTATTGCTGGTTAAAATGTACAACCCTTAAAGAATTTTACAACTTACACTATGAACAAGATCTCTGTGACGGAACTTGTTGTTAAGGGTCTATACCGTCTTAAAGAGAGCCACCCTTAGCCTGTTTCAGCCAAGGTGACAAATATCCCAACCTTAACGTTCATAGGCTGCGGTGACCACCGTTCTTTCTGGGGGGCTGTAAGCTTGTCTGGCGGCTTAGTGGTATAAAAGAAAACCAATCAATTTGTAGATTGAATCAAAAACGTTGTCCTAGTTAGGTACTAGTAAACCTGAATTTGAAGATCTTAGGGGCCCAAACCAACCTGCATGTAACGATTAAATATGAGCATCAATTAAATATGAGGTCAGTTGACTTTGCTGTCCTGGGACATCTTCCCGAAGGCTTACCCGGGGCTCCCAACCATAGGCTGTTGGGCGTAACGTGAGGTTTTTTAGTCGGTAGGAGTCCGGCATAGCATCCATGAGGATTTTCCCTCACGTTAAAAATAAAAAGGCGACTTTGCTCACCTGCTAAAAACCTGCTCTTGACAATATAAGAAGACCTTGTTCTCCATCCATGTCTGAAAAATGAAGAGGTTAGTTACATTAATCTAATATCTTGTGCTTCCATCTAACTGAAGAACTGATCGCACTGTAGCCCAGCTTGAGCTTTGATTTACTTTTGCGAATGTCTGTACTTAATTGAGAAATTTTAGATCTGTTCACAAAATTTTTGACGCTTAAAGTAGTAACAAAAAGAGAAGTAGATAAGTAATGTTCGTTTACATAAAATTGCAGTCAATTCATTAACATAAAATCAGTCTATTTCTTAAAAAATCCTATTTAAATCATACTAATTCTTAGTCCAAAATTCGTGTTCCGAGTGGTGACTTCAGAACTCTTTGATCTTTTTATTCATAAGTCATCATTAGCTAGGTACAGCTGGGCACGGAGTACCTAGTGGATTACCTCCATTTCATTCTATTGATACATTCCCATTTGTCTTCCCGTTCCAACAAAGTAAGGGCAAACCTCAAAATAAATATTATTTTTGACTGATGCCCGCCAAACACGAAGACATTGTTTAACGGATTTATTACGTTGTTATCCGAAAATATTTCTGGAGCGATGTACACCGCAAGCGTTGGTGATTGTCAGGGTCACGGCACCACAAAATATAAATATCGTTAACCTATTCATGTATTTTACACAGAGAGAGAAAAAAAAAGGATTCAGTAGGTACTTACATAGTGTGGAAGAACTAAGAAGAGTCCTAGAAGCTAGTACTAATATAAAGTTGTAAAAATATGTAGGGTTGTGATGGGCTGGACGTGGACATTCTCACGCTCGAGACTATAGTGCGAGCCATGATCTCCAGTGGGAGTAAGTAGGACTGCGCCGCCTCTTTCTGCGAGCAGGGTCATGCTCGTCAAAGAGATGGCGGGGCGGAAGCCGGAGAGAACTCTTCCACCTGAGTTCCGCAGTCGGCGGCTTGGGCGCCGACGACGTGTCTTCGCCCAAGAATATTGGCCTCCATGACCGGGGGCCTGAGGACGGTGAGAGGGCTGCTTACCGTCCTTACAGAAGTAGGCCCTAGACGGCAACGTGACGTGAGCGATTCACGTACTAAGAAGAAGCGGGATCACACCCGAAAATCCCCCAAAGACGCGGGATAGCACCCGAACCCCTGTTTAGAGTCCTGGGACATCCTCTCGAGGACTTACCCGGGACTCCCACTTACCGTAGCCTGTTGGGCGTTACCTACGCTAGGTTTTTTAGTCGGTAGGAATCCGGAAAAATCCTTCATGGATGCATGAAGGATTTTCCCTCACGTAAAAAAATCTCGGAATGTCTTGTACTGTAGTCCCCAAGCCCTCTGGCCAGTGTGATACCTACAAGATGGTGCCCTCCCAAAAATATTTTATCATTGCACACAAATAACAAAATCAATTTTTTCCGAAAATTGCGAGAGGAATTACTTAACTGCCATGGGTTAAATTGATTAAAAGATTTTTCTAAACTAATAAGGTGGCAGACAAGCTTACGGCCCACCTAAAGAATGGTTTTTGTACCTTGGACGTATCCACGCGCTGCCGACCTGGGCGCAGCCGCGCAGGTTGTGAGGACTGTCAAAATGTTTTAAGCCGCCCAAACATAAGGCTTTCAACTTGACTTAACGACTGTCATGCCATGTTACTGACAAGGGATTGAAACAGGAGACCACAACAACGAACACTGAGCCAACCAGATAATCAACTTTTATAGTTTTTTATATGTTTTTTTTTTTAATAATTATCTTGGACCAACCAAGGAACAAGAAGTGGTCGCTAACAAAGTGGTAATGTGATCACCCATCCAAGGACCGGCTCTAGTGAAAGTTGCTTACTGCAGTGATCGTTTACAGAACATTGAGTCCGCAGAGCCACGAGCGCTTCAAGAGACTGTCCTAGATCGATGATATTTTAAAATTACTTGAAACACTAACGTTTCTAAACCTGTAAATAATTTTATTTGTTTATTAGTTGGTCTGTTTGTTCTTTATAGACGCGAAAACTACTATTAAACGGATTTTATTGCGGTTTTTCTTTAGTAAAGCTCTTTATCTCACTCTACACTTTAAATCTGCTATGTGTTGCTGAAGATCTGAACACATAACAAAGTAGACTACGGATTAGAAAGGAATTTAAAAGCTCTACATTTTCCTACGATTGTAATGATACATTTTTATCTATGCTACCACAACACAACTAATTTTTTGTAGAAGAAATCAAACTGAAACTCGACGTGAATAATCTTCTTGATATCCCTCGGCCCGGCTATAGGGTGAGGAGGAACACCGCAGGGTTTAGTGGGTAGGACGATCACTTACCTGACCGGGCCGGGAGTGCCACACCGTCCGCGTCCCAGCTGCCCCCGCGGCTGAGATGACGGGGCGTAAATACGTTCCCGCGTTAAAAAAACCTTTCCTCACGTCAGATTTTAACGCCATGACCAAACTACAGTTCTTCCCTCTGGAGTGGAAGATCGCACAAATTATAATGATATTGAAACCAGGTAAACAACCAGAAGAAGCAAAAAAATTTAACCAGAAAATTAGCTTCATAGTTAGGTAATTAAAATCACTTGAAAAAAAGTACCTGCTATGAATGCTACTATAATAATTTATTATAACATCTTGCCAAAAGAAAGCTGCAGCAGCACCTTACTGCGAAATACTTAGATGTTTTTATGAAAATCTATTTCTGATTCATTTTAGACATTTATTTCCCGTAAACTTATCAATTTATGGTAATATGGACAGAATAGACGTGTCCATACAACAAATTGTTCAACATGTTTACAATACTTTGTAGTTGTAGCTAATCCCAAAAATAAGTAACAAGCCGAAAACTATAAATACAATGTATTATCGTTACAGAGCGGCGCCGAATCACCATGCACGTGCGAGGAATGCAGACAGGACGTGCCCAGAAAGATCACAAATGGACAGAAACCGGCACTTATGACGAAAAACACGAACAATGTGCAGCCAAATATAGCAGACGATGGTCACGAGCGAGTGGTTGACGTACTGGTCCACGACGCCCCACCCGAGGTACCAAGGTTCTTCCAATCCGTTACCTCTCCTCCTTACCACGTCGCAGGACCCCCGCCGCCCGGCTTCGTCGTCGCTCCCTACCAACCGCCCCGCTTCCACACTGGAGGAAACGTCGAAGATCTCTTAGGAGAAGTGCAGTCGTCGCCAACTATCCAAACGACTTTCATACAACAGAATTCCGTTTTCATGTGTAACACTCGGCGCGTGACTCAGAAACAATGTTGCTGCCAAAAAAAGGAACCAGCTGTTTGTGTGACTAGCGTGGAAGAACGAGAGCCACCTAAATCGTATGTTACTGAAAAAAATATTGAATTGACATACGATTATCCACGAGGTACGCCCGTTGCAAGCAGTCCGAGTGCTAAATCAGGTGAAGATTCCCAAACGACTACAACAGAAGTTGCTAGTACCGTAGTCTTCGTCGAACGAAGAATACCAGTAAAACCAAAGAAATTTGACTTCTTTTCAAGGTCTCGTTCAGCACCTGTTGGAGAACACGAGGAGCCAATTTACGCCACCGTCAATAAACTACCAAAGAGATTACGAAGGTTGGAACTTGCAAATCTGGAAAAGGAAGTGGCTTACAGAACTGGAGAGCCAGACTCTTCCACTCGAACAGAGTTAACGTTCAAAACTGATTCTGAGTCACATTTGCCGCCACCTGATGATGATACCAGTAGATCTGATAGAGAAAAGTCCACTGCACCTCAGAGACCAGACTCTCCAAAAGCGAAGAAACGGAAAAGATTCTCTTTAACTTTCAAGAAAAGAGAAAGAAAAAGAAGAGATAAAAAGGAAATGAAAAATGGTGTCGCAAAGAATGGAGGTGCAGTGCAGGTGGAGAGTGACAACGAAAGGCTCATTGAGGAAGTGCAGGATCTTGGGAAACACAAGCACTGTCCAAGGCACAGGCCGAGGAATACCATGTCGTCTTCGAGCTCAGGCCCGCGGTACAAGCGGGACAGCTATCAGGTAAAGAAACTTAAAATATCGAAGAAATATGAGATAAGTACATAGATATTTTTTGGCATATCATAACGTGCCTGTTGACGGCACCGAAATTTTCTAGAGGTATTTGTGATGGTTACTTGGGCGTATGTGCAACTCGCAACCAAAATAATCTAATTTTATGTATAACCTAACCTAACCGAGCTATTTACTGTTTAAAAAAATTACCCAAGCAATTTGTAGCTGCGTAAGCTACAAAGCCGAGCTTAATCTCAAGATTGAGTTTATTTTCAGCAAATTCGGAGGCGATTTATGCAAAAAATATCTTTGCAGAAATCGCTTGCGATAGCTTATCTAATACGTCTTCTATTTTGAGAAAAGGTCTAGTTAAAGGATTATACACGCTTATTATTATGGCCTGGCTCATATTGCACCAGCCGAAACGTGATTTTTAAAGTAAGATAGTAAGATTTACCCAGCAACCCTGATGCGTAAATATCAAAATGGCCCATTACCGCGTCTCACTAGGTCTGTTGTGAGGGAATTAGGAAACCTATTCTTTAAAATAAAGGTCGACTAAATCTCTCACATGCCCATTACCGCGTCTCACTAGGTCTGTTGTGAGGGAATTAGGAAACCTATTCTTTAAAATAAAGGTCGACTAAATCTCTCACATCCCGTCTAGGTATGCCGTTATAATGACACTTGACCAGCATACTAAATTGCCACTCAAAATAAAGTTTCCCACCTTCTTAACATACAAGCCACACTTCAATACATGCTCTATCTAACAAATCTGTTCTTGCAGGAGATGACATCACACTCGGAGCACGAGAGGACCAACAGCGTGTGTTCTTCAGTCAACTCGTTAAATTCTGCATGCACTCACAAGTCCAGGAAGCTGTCTGTTCCACCCAATGATGCTTCTATACCCTGGTGTGGGTGTTGGGGAGCTGGATGCGTCTAGCTTCGAGAACCTTCGAAATGTCAAGTTCTAGAACTGTATAATAATAGTGATCTAGACGTATGAAACTGTTGTTCGATAGTGATTTTACACTAGTTTACGAAGTGACAAAATAAGTAATCTTCTGCACACTGTCAAGAAGAGAAGAGATGAGCTAAAACGAGAGACTATTGTAAGGTCTAGCTTTTTCTTACGTGTATTTTAATCAAACTTATTCAAATTCAAGATTGTGTAAAACTAAAACAAGAATTTGTTAGTGGGCTTGGCATCGAATGGACGGGAGACACTGTATCACAGAACATAATCTCAAAACTCAGAAAACTCTGAAGTAGGTACATACTTACAACGAGCCTCAAAGGCTTCTTCAATATTTTTTGAAGTGTGGAAATCCTCCTGGATGCCATGCCGGACTCTAAGCGACACGGTGCCTTCCAATATGCCTATGACTGGAAGTTCGGGGTAAGCCTTCTAAACGTCTTTAGTTTTGAGTTGCATTTTGTAATGCGACCTCCAATTCCTAAAGCCCTAGCCTGTATGCATATGCTAGACACTTAATTTACTAATAGCACCAAATACCTACGTATTTAAATTGTATAGTAAGAAGTAAGACTTAAGTAATTTTCTTGCAATAGATTATTATAATATTTGCACATGTATGTAGTTATGTATGTGTATGTAAAAATCTGAGTATTCTGTGATTAAATCGAAGAGTACGTAGCATGTTTGTATAGTGATAATGATTAAACTTCTACATGATATTTATAACATTATTTTTTAATTTCCATCGTTCCTAGATTCCGTTCGCGACCATTTGTAGGTTTGTATGTGTTGTGTTGCTCTACAAAGTCAATGATTGTGGAATTGTATTTCGTGGAGTTGGAAGCGCTCGTGGCCTCGCGGACTCTGTGTTCTGTCTGTAAACGATCACTGGAGTAAGCAACTTATACCGCAGCTGGTCCTCGGATGGGTAACCCAATGGCACCTTCCCAAAGACGGAAAAGCTTGCGGAAAATTATGGTGATGTCACACAGTTGTGACGTTACCGTTTGCAAGCGGTTCCCCGGCGCGCTAAACCATTGGCCCCTAGGATTGTTGTCTAATGAGGGTCATGAAAATTTTCAACAACAGTAGCCACAAGCCTCTTTCCATTACAAAAAGTCATTAGGCACGTATTACGTGGGACTTAATACAAGTAGTGAAATGAGGTCATAATTATGGCGACTCTGCCTTTTTTTTCTTTTTTTTTTTACAAGGAGTGATCCGCTTACAGACGAACCACGCTGGCGAGGCGTGGAACAGTGTCAGGGTCGCCCGGCACTTGATCTTGTTAGCACTGGGAATACTGACTAAAACTCCTTGGCACCGTTGTGCCCTAGCAGAGGTGTTCTGGGACCTGTTAAACTCTACCAAAACACCTCAGGGGACAATGGCGACTCTGCCTAACCCTTTGAACAAAAAAGCGTAAATATACTGTGTATTTTGTACTTCAAAATAGTAAACAAGTTCAAGTATTTAACAATAAAATCAATGTCCCCGCTTTCAGTACAAACCAGTCATTAATTAAACGAAAATAGGCGACTTGACCTAATTTTAGTGAACGTAAATTATTCGAAGAAAATGAGACATTTGGCCTCTCATAAATTACAAAACCAGCTGTTGGTGCAAATACGATGATTTTATTAATAACTGAAACTTCGCTCTTTAGAAATGGCATTATCATCAAGATCAAGTCCATCCGAAAAAAAATGACTCCAAAGCCGAAAACCGCTTTCCTCTTGATGGAACGCCATGACGATTTGCCAACATCTTTAATATAGTGAACATTTTTTGGACTGTGAGAGTTAACCCCTATTGGCAGTGTTGGGTATACCTATTCACAGGTCACAGGGCAGGCAGTCACAACCTGTGCCTGTCCATTTCAACACGGCAATACGGCTCACCACCTCTTACGTGGGATAAATTCTAAAAAGGTGGTTAGGCAGATGCATATTATATGCCTGTCAGGCCTTTATTCCCGAAGGGGTACCTTCGGCGTACCTTAAAGGCGGGACCATATGTATGCATGTATGGGTATTTCTATTGACAGTGTGGCCCTCAAGTTGGGGGCTCAATTGTGCCATTTCACGTTTCGCATAAAGTGTTCGAAGTTGGAAGAGCACGGCATCTCTATCAGAAACTCATAATTTCGAATCGAAGAATGTGGAAATAAGCCGAAGAGCGCTTTATTTACATTTACAGTTACTAGCTAAATGAAGCGTGCGCTCGCGGAGGACGTCGTCCTCGAGTGCTTGTACTGGAAAATAGTATGACCAACGCTAAGCGGTGAACGTATTAAGGGTTTGTTTGCTACGGGCCCTAAATGAAGCATCCAGAGCCCGACAAGGATTCAAGGCCTGCTTCACTTAGCGAAGGCCTTTACATTAGCTTAGTTTTGCGCTAGATGGCGCTCGAGTTAATAAAAGAAGTGCTGCGAATCCCTACTAATATTATAAACGCGAAAGTAACTCTGGCTGTTACGTTTTCACGCCTCAACCGCTGAACAGATTTTAATGAAATTTGGTATAGAGATAGTTTGAGTCCAAGGAAAGGACAATGCTACTTTTTAACTGACTACGCATGGGTAATGATTTTACGCATTAACGACTTCTACGTAGAAGAAGCCGCGGGGAACAGTTAGTTTCTCAATAAAAACACATATTCGTTACATAGATGATTATTTATTATAAAATATGACACATTCCTTTTGAGTCGTGTTTTACAGTAATTGAGACGCATAGCAAATTTCACATGCCGAGACACCCGGCGTCGCCTGCGCACACCTCGCCAATGATAATATCACAACATTGATCACACTACTATATAATATAAAGTAAGGCGCCACTGACGGCTGGCAGCGGAAAGCGGGTATACCATAGCGATTTGAAAATTTTAGGACCAAAATCAATTTACTGCTCGTTCGCTCTAAGTTTGCCGAAGAAGAGAGAGTTTATTCCATTACTATTTATTTTGAAATCCTGGAAAGGCGTCAAGTAATTATAATCGAGATGTCGCGACATTGGGTTAACCGAAAATATGAATAATACTTACGAAAGTTATTACGTCTTTTTAGGGTTTCGTAGCCAAATGGCAAAAACGGAACCCTTATAGATTCGTCATGTCTGTCTGTCTGTCTGTCTGTCTGTCCGTCCGTGTGTCACAGCCACTTTTCTCCGAAACTATAAGGCCTATGCTATTGAAACTTGGTAACTAGGTGTATTCTGTGAACCGCATTCAGATTCTTATATAAAACTAGAAAATAAGCAGTAAATTTTGGGGGTCCCCATACTCAGAACTGAAACTCAAAATTTTTTTTTTCATCAAATCCATACGTGTGGGATATCTACAGACAGGTCTTCAAAAATGCTATTGAGGTTCCTAAAGTCATATTTTTCTACAGTGAATAGTTTGCGCAAGAGACACTTCCAAAGTGGAAAAATGTGTGTCCCCCCCCCCCCCCCTCTAACTTCTAAACTAAGAAAATGATAAATCTAAAAAAACTATATGATGTACATTGCCATATAAACTACCAACGAAAATTGGTTTGAACGAGATAGAGCTGGTAGTTTTTTTTAATACGTCATAAACCGCAATTTTCGGTTAGAAAAATCGATATAAATGCGAACGTGTTAAAACATCAATCCAAGTTACAACGAACTATAAGAACTTTTATATTATGTTACTTGCTGCTACGAAACCCTTCATGGGCGAGTCCAACTCGCACTTGGCCGGTTTATTTTGGTTATCGTCGTAAAATAAAAACACAGAAAACTATACCTGCCGAATTCAGTTGTTACTATTTTAAAACTTTGAAACACTTATGCTGAGGAACTGAAATGTTATATGATTTAAAAAAACTAAATTATTTTAAGCAAATTCCTATTACAGTAAGAATATTCCTGGAGGGATAATTCGGACAACAAAATTAATGCCCTTTCGACATATAACAGTATAATTTCAACAGGAAAGCCCGCTCTCCATCCGCCACCAGCCTTACACGAATACGCTCACACTGAGAGCATACGTGAATTGCTCGAAAAATCCCCACAATAAACACAATAACCACACAAGCGACCCCATCACATTAAATGAAAAACGCAGTCGACACCAGTCCCAGCGAAGCGTACATTGACATCTAATACAGAACATTCGAGAACCTACGGGAATTTTCTTTTCAAAGTAAAAGCGTGCAATGATTATAATGACGTTTTTTTAGGAATCCTCGAGAACATCGCTCTTTAAAAATAAATGGCACGTTCTAATTTATAGAGAGAAAAAAACAATGTGCACAAAAAAAAGTTATCATTAAAAAAACACTCGTAATATTGCAAAAGAGTAACAAGTAATGGCTTTAACTCTCAATAAAAAAATCTCAATAAATAAATTAAGCAAATAATAAAGAATAAATGTACAATATTTACATCGAATATTTATATAGAAATTGCATTTATTAAAAAAAAACATTAGGGGAAGCTCTACGATAATATCAAAATTAAAATTACGTCACCAGTGAGATCTTTAGGAGAAGCGAAAAATTCTAGAAAAATAATATTTAAAAAACAGGTAGGCTCTATGTCTTTTTTCGATTCATAGTAAAATATAAAAAAAATCCCTCACATCATTCCCCTAATGGACACGACGCTATCTCCCTCGCACACACGCTATCGGAATAATATCTCCCGTGTGCGTGAAAGAGATGCCGATACAATGACATTATATCTTTAAAAATTACATCTTATTTACTATGCTTATTGAAGACACCTATTGTATTAGACATACTTATTAAATAGTACACATTACATCAGTTGCGATTAATAATACATAATTCGCATTGTTTAAGCAAATTAATATAATCTATAAAGACCCTTAGCACATTCGTCATAGAGTCTATAATAGATTGAAGTCGTTAGATACACAAAAAATATGGATTCGGTGTCTGTAAATAATATTTTGACATTTATATAGTTATTTTAAAACAAGTCTTTGTTGTATATAAATAAATATATTGCAATGTTGAAAAGACATTTGTTATAAATTAATATGTAAATATCAAAAAATCATTTACTTTAGGATACGAAGTTTATTTATAAGTGCTTCAAAGTCAATTCACATTCTAAGTTACAAAATATGAAATAAAAAGTTTAAAACAGTATTCTATAACAATGCACATTCATCCTTAAATCTAATGGCATAAGATGTATTTTTGATAACTTACGAATAAGTAGTACTCGTTAGACTTAATACAAATTATATTGTAGAAATTGTGAAAGTTACAACAATTTTTATACTTAGTAAAAAACTCCACCGAGTCTTAAATAGTAAGGGCTTTTTTTTTGGAAAATTTTGAAGTTTCTAGTGTTGATTGTATTGAAAATAATGAAAAATATTGCGTAATTCATTAAAATATCGAGTTTAACTCGTAAGAATACATACAATTTGGAGATACATACATCAAATACTACAGTATTCTAAAACAGGTAGAAAGTCACGAAAATCATCGATTTTCTTTAGAGCACGGGATTATAAAACGCCAATGAAATACACCGATTATCTAATAAGAGTCAAATATGGAAGAATTATTACAAATTAGATGTATTTTATAATTTAAATGAGATACGCATACGATCTACTTCAGTCTATCTAACACTTATACAAAATAGGCCAGTCGCTATACATACGTATATTATAGACAGTTATTTCTTACACTTTTCACGGGGGATTTTGAACATAATTTTGTGTTGAAAATTTCAATTTTGTTTTTTCTGCGGATGTTACCAAAAGACACTACGTCACTTTGGGATGAGTAACCGCATTATGTAGGTTTCTAAAATTCCAGCCTTAAGGGGCTGAAATATATTTAAAACTAGAGGACGTCACGCGGTTTCACCCGCGTAGTTCCCGTTCCCGTGGGAATACAATATTTTTTCTTCCATAAGAACCTTCTCCTGACAATACCTTACACAACAAAAAAAGAATTAGTAAAATCGGTCCACCCGTTCTGAAGTTATGCGCTTACCAACACATTTTGCGATCAATTTTTATATATAAGATTCATGGAAGCGGAGTGACGAGATGGAATACAAATTTACAAATTATTTTAAACCCCATTTTGTGTAATGTAAGAAAAAACATCTATACGATGCTAAAGAAATTCCATAGTAACAATATATTTTCTAATATAACGTGCGTTTGGATTCCGTGACAAAGGAACTGAGTGTTCAGTCTCTGAAATTTAAAAAAGAACAGCTGCCTGTGTCAGACATACATCGTTATCTAATTACGATATGATTTTGCAAAATAGACGTTATTACTATGGCAAGAAAGCTTTAAATAAATTGGCTGCCGAATGAAGATTTTTTTTTCAAGCTTCAATTTTTAAAATTCTTCATCCTCCAAAGGATTGAATACACGTCACATAGCAATAAAAAAAAACTAGCAACACTTTTGGTATCACTTGACCAATGAGATGACCAAAATTCGTGTTCGAAATTCAAAAAGACTGTGTTTTATTTCGCCCAATACATTGTGTTCACACATCTTCAGAATCTACAAATTTAATAAGTCTAGCACATTACGTTATTTTAAATAAAAAAATAAAATACACATTTCACTACTACAAAATCACAATAAAGTTTAAAAAACAAGCGCTCTGAAGCTTTTTACCGACACTTACGTTCAATAACTAATCCTTAATATATCCAATAGTCGTTAATTCATTTTGTTTCTGAACGGAATGTGCATATTACATGGTGTTGTCACAAATCGATTACAAATATATATAAGTTTAAATATCATACCGGTAGTACTTAGTTTAAACACATTTTTTTTTCTTTAATTACTTTTGTGCATTACCTTATACCTAATATAAATGCGATATAATTTTGAATAACACTTAGTTCAAATACTGATTCTAGTCCGTGTTAAATTTTTTTTAAATAAATATGAAAAATCAATAGCGTAATTTTATGCAAGCAACACTTTGCGATCACTAAGCGATATTGATATGAAAAACCGTATGTAAAAATAATGTTATCGTTTCCTACATTAAAACAACAATAGCTCAATAGTGACGTCACGATTCTACGGTGACGTCATAGCCAATTTCACATCGTATATAATATCAGTGACGTAGTACCGCGTCACTGAATGCGACTGACGTCAGACGTCGTCCATCACGAATGCAACCTGCATTGTGGGTTCCTGCAAATATAAAATTCCTATTGAAGAGGTGTTAAAAAGCCAAAAATTTTTGAAGGACCAATGTTTTGGATGTTAAATTTCATTATCAATCAAAGTGAAATAAGATACTTTTCCTCCATTGTGTGTCTGTAAACTTTAAAAAAGCAATAGAAAAAATGAATGGAACTAATAATTGAATGAATCATTCATTAATTTGAAATGACTGAATCATTCATTCATTAAGAAGTTTTCACCTGTTATGAATGCAGAATGCATTTCTATTCTATAAGTTAAGACTTGCTTTTAAGATAAAATAGGTATCAGTTCAAGATGGTCCGTCCCGCTAAATTCCGTAAGTACACCATCCGGGTCTCAGATTCTTGTCTGTCAGTGTGTTAATCTCTGTTATTAAAGTCTGTTATCTACACATTATATGTGAAAGTTTGTGACGATGATTGTATGATTGTTATTCAATCACGATCTAACTGTTAAATAGATCGGCGGGCTGAAATTTGGTACAGGGATAGTCTGAAATAACACATAGGCTACTCTTATCTCGGGAACATGTTCCCATGAGCAGCGGGAACCGAATTCAACGCGGGCGAAGCCGCGGCAAACATCTAGTAATAAATAAATAAATATTTACGGACGATTAGAGGGGTACCCCGGTGCAGTTGTGTAAAGCCCTCAAGTAACCCAGCCTCGATTGGGTGGCATTCGGAACTGCACAAGTCAGGCAAAAAAAATCCATAGTCATATTAAAATTTGTACAAATACTCACACACAGTCCTCACACCATAACAAAAGCCTCTTGCCCTCTAAACAGGAAAGGGTGCTGATCGATCATCGTCTGAACAATATCTTCGAGGTAAGGCCGCGTCATCTCGAAGCGGCCCATGTCAGAAAATTGTACCGGCAGGAGAGTAGGCCACCAGCAAATGGCTAGGTTCTTGCTGTCCATTGAGTTTAGTTTGGAGTTGTCTGCCACTCTGGGGGATGGGAAGATGGAGATTTTACTTTGTTGTTTTTACATTTAAGATTTATTTAATTGTTCAAGTTTAACTAATGGAAGAAGATATCAACTTAGCTGAGCATTTACTATTATTATAATGAACCTGGTAATTTCCGGTTGACCTATGGGCAGGCCTCCGTCACTCGCTACAAGTCGTGTTATAAGCACCTACTCCTAAGTATTATGTAGCAGAACTAACGTGGCCGATCGGCAGAGGGCTGCCACACGCCAGACCGAGCGAAGTGCGCACAGCCAATGAACATTTCCCGCGTAAAATAATATTTTGCTTTATTTAGTCTTGCTTTTTTTTTTTCATCTTACTTCTCACTAATATTCTAAAATTAAATGCGAAAATGTTTGAGTGCGGATGTGTAGATCTGTGGATGTTTGTTACTCTTTCACGCTCTAACGGCTTAACGGATCTGGCTGAAATTTGATACAGGGATAGATTGTAGTCTGAAATAACCCATAGGTTACTTTTTATCCCGGGAATAAGTTCCCATTGGAAGCGGGAAAAGGAACAGACTTTTACGCGGGGTAAACTGCGAGCATCAGCTAGTTATGTTCCGTCATCTCAGCCACGGAGGCAGCTGAGATGGTGAGCGGGACTCGACAGGCACCGTCATCCCCACTGAGCCCGCGGTGTTCCTCCTCGCCCTATAGTATAGTCGGATCGTAGGATATTCAAGAACATTATTGCAAAAAAGTTGAATATAGTTTTCATGGCGACAGTTGCACAAAGTGAACGATGAATAAATTAAGGCTGGTCTCAGAGCGCGCCCCTCGGGATATGTTTTAATTCTTATGTAAAGAAGAAGAAGTTATAAAATTAATAAACTTTTTTTTTCAGACACTGTGTTTATTGTTTTTTGTAGTTATATGTATTTTTGTTCCGTGCTTACAACCCTAATGTTGTCAATAGTTGTCACTCGATGACGCAATCGTACTATGTGCGCACGAATCTCGACTCTCGGAATACGTCGTAGGGAATGTTTTCCACTGTAGCTATACGTTATAGCTAATATTTTTGAGGTTAAGTATGGGAGTGATGTATCTGTTACGTAGTAACTATTTTTTAATCTGTGCTATGGGCAACTGAAATTGCCGAAACTTTTGTTATAGTTTGTCATCAGTTTCTGAGTGGACCGGACCCGATTTTCCAATCATACTGCTTTTAAATGAGTATGGAGGATCTCTTGCAAGCGAAGGGGTGTTCGAGATGCGAGTCTATTCTCATGTGGGGAAATCCCCACTATCTTATCCAGCTGTCGCCGCGTGCCTCGGATGACTCCTCGGAAAGATCTCCAGGATTCCCGGTAGATTTGAGGCGCCCTTTCAATTCTTACTGTCTTTTGGGGGCTAACAGCTTGAGAGCACTGTTGACTAGTGCTGGAATCTGCTACAGTTCTTGAGTTACGAAACTTTTGTCAAATATGGTAGCCCAGTTTCTGGGTGAAGTGGCACCGTTGTTCAGTCATACTGGCCGTTCAAGATTAGTTTGGACGATATCTTGCGAGAGAGGCGTTTGTGAGGAGTAAAACTATACGATACCTACCTATGCGTCTATCGCCGGGCGCCCTAGGCAGTCAGAAGGATTTATCAGGATTCTCGGCAGTTTAGAGGCGTTCTATCAATCATATTGGCGTGAAAGACGAGTTTGCTATTTCAGTGGGGGTTCTTACCTGGCGAAGTGATGCAGTAGATAGTCCAGGGTAGCACTGGCCAGCGGTGTGAGCGCACTGTTGAGTAACGCCCTTAGCGCCAGTAGTCGCCAGCTGCGGTCCTTGAGCTCGACGCCGCCGGCGATGCAGCCGCGCATGGCTGACAAACCACCAACAAACGTACAACTTTACATACTTTTGCCATACACACTATTAATACTACATACAAGATTATGGGGGTTTTGAATTGGCTACTCTTTGGACATCGCATGAATAGGTATCAAACAAAAAAAAATGATAATACTTTAAAGATCGCTTTCGAACCTATCTATACTATATTCTACAGTAGAAAAGGTTTGAAGATGTATATACTGTGACACCTCCATTGCTTACACACACATGAAGTCAGAATATTTCCCCAAAACACAATGAAAAAGGGAGTACTTAATAAGATTTTTGAATACAGATATAAATCGATAGCTAATATCAATACGGAATTAAAATATACGAACACCGACCTTCGAGTTATTTAGTAATCGAAAAAGATTTTCTATTAACACAGATTAAATAACCTGGTCACCTGTGATGTCATGGTTTCTTATTTTTAAAGGCATGTATTTAAATCGATATCTGTTTATTCCCTTTTTTCGAACAAAATATTACAAAGTTAAACCAAAAATACTGACTTGCACACTAATTATGCACACTAAATAAGTCAAATTCAATATACTGTTTAATGGTATTTGCAGAACTATTTTACTGAACAAATCACTATTATTAAAATAGTATATCTAAATATTCCTGTGCTTAACAAATATGTTACAACTTTTTAAAGGAAAACCATCGTCTAATTTACTTTTAGGAACATCTTTTATTCTAATTAACAACCCAATTTAATGAGTCATATTTACAAAATTAAATTTTATTAATCAATAAACTAACCTAACCTAACCTATTCCGTTATAAGATTGTAAAATTTAGAGTGCAAGTTAGTATTTTTGATAAGCAATTTGTATTTTTGTTTGGAAAATCTTATATCCGGTGTACGAATCACATTTTTGGTTTAAATTCGATAAAAAAGGTCATCTCGTTTTGTGTAAAAGTTTAGCTTTTTAAGAAGTACATGTTTAGTTATTCAATTGGTTTTTTTTTTATATACTACTTAGGTGGCAGACAAGCTTACGGCCCACCGGAAGGTTGGTTACCGTAGCCAATAGACGTTTGCAACAACAGAGGCGTTACACACGCGCTGCCGAACCGGGCGCAGGCTGTGACAACCCGCAGTTGAAATTTTTCAAGCCGCCCGTAAGGCCTTCAACTTGGCTTAACGACTGTCATTTTACTGACAACCGGGACCAACGGCTTATCGTGCCTTCCGAAGCACGGAAATTTTTTGCGCAGTATTCAGATTTCTGGTATGCATTCAGTTAATTAGTGGAGTTACCTAGTGTGCAGAAAATTATATAGATGTGCGTTTAAAAATATTCCATTTTTAAAGCCAACAAAACCCTTAAAAAACAGGCTTGTTCAAGTAAAAATTTTACTGCTATAGTAATAATAAACTTACTTGCAATATCTTCCAGCTGCGCCATACTGGGTTCGTCAAGTAGCGGTGGCAGCTTTTTGGAGAAAAAGTCTTTGAGCGCTGTTGCAACTGCGTTCACGGGAATGTCTAGCGAATCGAGGTCCACTTTGGGATCTGCAAAGAAAATGAACAGAAGTTAGTTAAAATGTCTGGGCGGTGGTTTTCCCTTGTATGGGGACCGATCAACATAAATGCTTGACTCATCATGATGAGAACGATAGATAGATTTTGGAAGGCACTCCCTTCTCCCTTGTCAGCTCTCCCTACTTCAGTCTTCGGGAAAACCGAAGCAGGGTTCTTTAAAAGAGGGTTAAAAAGGTTTTTCAGGGTCGGTAGGGCAAGCGTAGCAGCTCAGCCCCCTTAGACAAGTGGCACAAGCGTAAATCGCAAACGAAAGGATAGAATATATCGAACAATCACACCCAAGCTTGAGAGCCCGCCGCGGCGCGTGCGTCGTACGCCGGCGACGTGCTTGGGTGTGATTGGTCGATATAATCCTTTCGTTTGCGATTTACGCTTGTGCCACTTGTCTAAGGGGGCTGGTGTTACAAACATCCATGGGCTACGATGACTATTTACCATCAGGTGGGCCGTATCATCTTTGTGGTATGAAAGACCGACGGAAACTCCTGCAAAATTCTCAAGATTGTAGAACAACTCACCCTCATAGAACTTTAAGAAGAGCATGTCGACGTGTGCGCGGTTCCCGGGCACGCGGTACAGCCCTTCCGAAGCGAGTCCTTCGCGTTCGATAAACTCTACGCACTTCTCCACTCACAGACATAGTTACTGCTAGATACAGGAGGTGCAACACCAGTAGCGACTCACCCTCATAGAACTTGGAGAAGAGCATGTCGACGTGTGCGCGGTTCCCGGGCACGCGGTACAGCCCTTCCGAAGCGAGTCCTTCGCGTTCGATAAACTCTACGCACTTCTCCACTCACAGACATAGTTACTGCTAGATACAGGAGGTGCAACACCAGTAGCGACTCACCCTCATAGAACTTGGAGAAGAGCATGTCGACGTGTGCGCGGTTCCCGGGCACGCGGTACAGCCCTTCCGAAGCGAGTCCTTCGCGTTCGATAAACTCTACGCACTTCTCCACTCACAGACATAGTTACTGCTAGATACAGGAGGTGCAACACCAGTAGCGACTCACCCTCATAGAACTTGGAGAAGAGCATGTCGACGTGTGCGCGGTTCCCGGGCACGCGGTACAGCCCTTCCGAAGCGAGTCCTTCGCGTTCGATAAACTCTACGCACTTCTCCACTCACAGACATAGTTACTGCTAGATACAGGAGGTGCAACACCAGTAGCGACTCACCCTCATAGAACTTGGAGAAGAGCATGTCGACGTGTGCGCGGTTCCCGGGCACGCGGTACAGCCCTTCCGAAGCGAGTCCTTCGCGTTCGATAAACTCTACGCACTTCTCCACTCACAGACATAGTTACTGCTAGATACAGGAGGTGCAACACCAGTAGCGACTCACCCTCATAGAACTTGGAGAAGAGCATGTCGACGTGTGCGCGGTTCCCGGGCACGCGGTACAGCCCTTCCGAAGCGAGTCCTTCGCGTTCGATGAACTCTACGCACTTCTCCACAAATAGCGGCACGCCGTGGGAACCCTATAAATACAGTGGATCAGTTATTTGCTGTCTTATACTAATGTTATCAACATAATCGAAATTCTACCGAATTTATCAAGGCGCGTACGGATAGCGCGTACACTGGTACGCGTAGTCAGTTTACGCGTGTCCGGAACGTCATGTCCATACTTGCAGCTACGCGTACACTCTTGGAGAACGATCCACCGTCAGTCGGTTTTTGGTCGCACGTCAAAGAGGACGCACACGACCGGGTACGCTATATTTAGACGGCAAATTTAATAGACACGCGTGTTCTTCGAGTTTCAGTAATGAAAATATTATCAGGTTGATTCAACTTTATGAATTTCACCAGGCTTGTGAGCACACTGATTATCGAAATAACAATTTACGCCAAGATGCATGGAAGGTAATTTCAAATGTACTGAAAAATCTAATAGGTGAATTAAAAAAAAGATAACTTTATTAGCTTTAGGCGAATCCAGGTTCGCGGCGGTCCGTACAGCAGCTGTACGCGTATCCAATGTACGCGTGGACAGTGTTTTTCCCGTGCACGATGCAATCGTTCACACGGCGACCCTTCAACGCGTTTTTAACGTTACGATAAAATCGCATGAATGGGTTAGTCGTGTGAACGATCAATGTGTACATAAGCGCCACTACGATGCGTATTCGAGAAAATCGTGCCGACGCACGGCGATCCTAGTGGCAACTCCGCACGGTATATGGGAAAAACGTGTCTCGTACACACGATTTTCCCGTATGGACTCCATGTGAACAGTTTCATACATGGTCTACTGCCACTACGATTTCATCGTGCACGAGAAAATCGTGTACGAGAAAAACGTGCGCCGTGTGAATGCATCCTCACAGTATGTCGTATTCGCGCGCGCTCGCTGGAGCGGTCCATCCAATCAGTTCAGCGCGAGCCGTCCTGCGCGCCATGATGCCATCCCTCCCGCGACCACCCCACACATCTAGCGATTTAAAAGCCCTGCACTATAATTATATCAACGCGTCTCCGGAACTCGTGGCCTTAGACCCTATCGAACCCTTAAGGTGCGGTTCCACTTAGGCGGAGTGGAGAGAAGTGTCGCGATTCACCAATCACGGTCCGGAGCGAAGAAGAGATGTGGATTTTAAGCCATGTGATTGGTGAACCGCGGTACAGCTTCTCTCCGCTCCGCCTACGTGGAACCGCACTTTAACCCTTGAGATATTCTTAAAAATTATTAGTCTCTTGTAATTTCTAGTAATAATAAATGTGTTGTATTATGTTCTCAGCATTTTAATTACTTTAACCTGAACAGCACCCTTTCTGACTTGCACGTGGTACTGCACTCACAACGTCACAATGTCTGCTGCTCTCCAACCTGATGTACCCTCCCTCCCTCTCTATTCATACAGAATCTTCACCATAACAGAACGATTCAAAAGAACGTTTCTCTGTCGAACCATGAAAGCTTGGAACACTGACTATACAACCTAATAGATTACGCTTTCGTGAACTCCGCTATAAGAACGTAATCGCTAATATTACAAGTAGTGGGGTGCAGGGAGAAGCAGATAATATACATTAATATTAAATGAAATTAAATTTATAGAATACATACCGGCGGCCCCCAATTCTGGTTTGCTTGTGTGTTGTTTTGTTGAGACGAGTTCTTCTTGGAGTCTTTGCTCTTTGAGAATTCCTGAAAGAAAATTAATTCGTCAGACTACATAATTTATGTTAGGTATACAGAATCGGGAAATGATTTGTAATGACTGCCTCTGTGGCGCAGTTGGTAGTGATACCGCCTGCGGCGCTGGAGGTCGTGGGTTCGATTCCCACCGGAGACAAATATTTGTGTGACCCATAAATGTTTGTCTCAAGAGTCTGGGTGTTTCTATGTATAATATGTATATATTTAAAAGTATTTAAGTATTAATATCCGTGACCTGATACCCATAACACAAGCAGGTTATTCCTAGCTTACTTTGAGATCAGATAGCGTTGTGTGAAGTGTCAGAGAATTTTTTTTTTTATATTTAGCTCGCCAAATTGACGTCGCCACCAGCCTGATGGAAAGCCGTGGCGCATCTACCGATTGGGGGCCACTTCTGACAGTGGTCCTCAAGTTGGCGACCCTGTAAATAAAAATTTATTGTGGAAGTTTATATAGAGTTCCTACCACAAATCATTCCGAACATAGCCCTCTCCGTTGCCCTCTGGGCGACAACGAGCCTCTCAGTTAGGACCAATTTAAGTGGCTACGTCTCTGTTCCGTATGTCATAACTGGCAACACACATTGGTTGAAGACCCTGGTCTTGAGACATTGCAGTATTTTCGACGAAAAGATATTCGTACCACAGATGTATAATTGACAAGCGTACGTCACGCGTTTTCACCCGCGTAGCTCCCGTTCCCGTGGGAATATGGGAATAAAATATAGCCTATGTTACTCAGGGTGAACGTAGCTATCCAATGGTGAAAGATTTTTTGAAATCGGCACAGTCGTTTTTGAGTTTATTCATTACAAACATACACACACAAACTTTATAATATTTGTGTACATACCAACACAGCTATACAGTCGTCGTAAAATATTGTAGATACCATATTTCAGCAAGATTCGGTCAGCAGTTGCGGGTGCAAAGAGTAACAAACACCCGAACATCCATACATCCACGTTTATAACATTAGTTCGAATGATACTCATACCTTATGCCTCCGATCATGTTTACTGAACGGATGATGCCGCCTCCTATTATCCGCCGTACTTGAGGAAGAGTTGTCTTGCGCTGAGGAGGGATAGTCTCCCGAGAGCATAGACGTCATGTTCTGCAGAAAGGTCTTTGGTAAATCTTTGTGCTGAAAAGGAATGGAATACATGATGGTGTTAAAAATGTGTGTACTGTGATTCTCGCTTCTTCGGTTTCGTGGGAAGGGAGCACTAACGCTTATTCTAGTTAAACCGTATTGCTAAATTTTTCTATCGCTTGCAAACATCTGTAATCAGACCGAGATACACAGCAAATACCGAACGCGTTCTTTCGTGTCCGCGACAGCAAACGCGTTCGCTATTAACTGTGTTTTATAACACAGCTTAAGAAGAAGAGAGGCCCAGAGTATGAATCGTACCTAAGAAAGTTTAGTAAAGACAAATATAAATTTAAGAATTCGTCAACCATTCGCTGGCCACATTGGTATGTCGCATACAATTTGACGCTAAGATATTTATCTTTATTTCAATTTCAGGGTACGAAAAAATTATTCAGCTTGTAACATGTGTTTGTGTGCGTAGCCCACTTGTAGGCACTGCGTTCGCACACATTCAAATCGCGTTCGGTGCGATTATTCAAAGATAACTTACTTCCTACATTTTACTATGGAAGAACCAAAAGTTGATTTTTTTCAATCACGTGACCGTATCATTAGACCCCGACGAATTCGGAAAAAGACTGAGGCTGGATTCGACCAAAATTGGAGTAAGATTATACTAGAGAATAACTTGTATTTATTCTAAAAGTAAAGTGAAAGTTAAGCTACCATCAACAGCTAACAAGCGCAAAGCGCGATAATCATACTAAGGGGTCTACTTCAGTATGGTCAATCCCTTTACTTTTAGCATGAGTTATTTTCTAGTATAAGTCTTACTCCGATTTTGGTCGAATCCGGCCTGAATCTAATTGGTGGATGACGGGGGTTACCCTGTTCAGAGAAACTACTATATCATAAGTAGATACAAATACTTGCAGTTACCTTGTGCGTAGGTTCATGATGTGGCGGCGGCGGTAAAGGCCGGGGTCTTCTCGTCTCGCCGTCTGAGCTGCCCTCACTCGATTCACTCGCCGCTGAAATAGTTATAATATTTATTTATATGCTCCAATTTACATTTGAACATTATAATGGTGTCACAAAATTGATAGAAAACAGGCTTCCTAACTGTAGGGTTTGGTTAAGTACATTTTATTTGCAAAAAAAGAAACACAATACCTTTATCCTCCTGCGTTCTAGCTCTATAGCCGGTGGGCAACTCGGGCGGTCCCACGAACATTCCCAGTTTGGGCACCCGCGGGCTCTGGACGGCTACTAAGTTACCCAACGATCTGTGAACAAAAGGAGTGAATGAACGTTTGTTTTTTCTTAAGTCAAAATGGCCGAATGAATTTAATAAGATGTTTTCTCTTTTGCCACTAAAGTGACAGAGTAGTAGCAAAGATAATATAATAGTATTACATACAGATAGGCAACTCCCCCGCGGCACAGCTGTCATAGTTGGTCACCACACATTCAAGCTTGAAAACGTATGGAGTTTCCGCCCTGTGGTAGTAGCACAGGGCGGAAACTCTATAATGACAGACGTGGCGCGGGGGGAGTTACCAATCTGTATGTAATACTATTATATTATCTTTGATAGTAAACAGGTCACAAAATCTTCAAATCGCCCATGCGGCTTTTAATTTGGCTTAACGACTGCCATGTTATTGACAACCATAGGTCACGTAGTGGTCACCCATCCACGCACCGGCCACAACGGAAGTTACTTATTGCAGTGATTGTTTACAGAGCACTAAGTTCGCGCTTCAGAGCAGAATAAACATGAATAGTTCTTCAGTGTGCATAAGTTAACGAGCATATTCACCGTTTCTTATAATGCCTGGGCGCGTGGTGCGCGTTGTGCCTCCGTCGCGCGTGTATGCGTGCGCTCGCGCCGCCTGTCGCGCCCGTAGACGCTGAACTCGATCCCGAGCTGTCTGTTTCTGAGAATGCTGTGGATAAACATACATATACATTATTTGGTATAGACACAGTTTGAGTCCAAGGGAAGGACATAGGCTACTTTTTAACCGACTGCGCAAAAGGAGGGTTGATGATTTTGCGCGATAATAATTTCTACGCGGACGAAGCCGCGGGGAACAGCTAGTATTATATTATATTATACAGAACAATGAGCCGTTGCAACTTGTCTCTGTGGCTCTTTCACAAATGTGTGAACATTTTACTTAGAATCTTAACTAGCTCTGTATTAATACTAACATAACATTTATCAGTCTGTGAACCACGGCCCATGCAACCTGATCGCTTCGCAGGAACCATAAAGCTAAAAAACCTTACTATAACTGTGTGTATCCCCATATAAATAAAAAAAAACAATACCGAGGAGAAAATTTAAACTTAACATAACATAATATGAGCTGAGCCTTAGATTTCATTTCTGTAAAATATAATAAAAGAGAGCGCTTTACAGTTATTCTACTGTAATAAGTACGAGTGACATAAAATTTTCATAGAATTGGACTTACAAGGCTGATGGAGCGGCGTCTTTTCATGTCTTCTATGTCTTCTCGGCCTCAACATAGAAGGTGCTTCCATATATTCGTTTGCTTCTTTAATCTAGAACAAATTTAAAAATGCAAGTCATATCACATTCACCATGGAATCCTGTTGGAAGCAGCTGAAAGACTCGTAAAAAGTAGCCTTATGTTATTCCAGGTTATAATCTATCCCTGTACAAAATTCCAGCTCGATCCTTGTAACTGTTAGAACGTGATTGAGTAACAAACATCCACACTCACAAACCTTCGCATTTATAATATTAGTAAGAAGTAAGTTACGTAAATTGATTGATGTGGAAAAAGAAACGGCAAAACTTATGCAGTAGTATATGAATTGATATTTTAATACGACAATGCTCGTAATAGGGGGCAAGCATATTGTAACTGGCGTGGTTGTGTAATACACCTCGTCGTGTCGTGATAATCGATTATCTTCTGAGAAAAGGCCAGGTCAAGAGTACCCTTAACCGAAGAGCATGTATGAAGGCACTTATGAAAGTTGAAGAAGCGAAAGTTGTTTGCCAGGATCGTAGCAAGTGGAAAGCCATAGTCTCTGCCTACCCCGTTGGGAAACAGGCGTGATGTTATGTATTTATGTATGTGTCGTGATTGTATGTCATTACCTGTGCATACTGCGCGTCAAGTTCAGTCTCAGAGCTGACGCCCGAAGGATGGTGGTGCCCGCCCGTTTGCCCGCTCGAATGGGTCCAGCCAGTGCGTTGCGTCTACGTAAACATACACATTACAAGTTATAATAGATAGAAATTACGAAACTGCCATGTTCGAGACGGACTCATGCACGTAGGGCTACGTACGTACCAAAAACAACTGTAAAAACCGCTGAAGTGAGAGTCGGATTCCGTACCGAAAAACGGCAAAATGATGCCCCCCCCCCACATTTATTATCATTTTTTGTTTTCAGTACCTAGGTATTTCTTGTAATAGCGAGACAGTAGACAACAGAAATTCATAATCTGTGAAAATTGTATCTATCTTAGCCAGATAGATACAATTTTCATAGATTATGAATTTATTACATAGCACGTTTCATGAGATACAGCCTAGTGGCTGTCAGATAATAGGGTCCCATTTTTCCCCCTTTGGGTACAGAACCCTACCCACTAATAGTAGTCTAAGTGATAATCTAGCAAGCAATGGGAGTGAATACAAACCTTTCTCTCCCTCGGATGCGCAGGCGGTCCAATCGTGATGTGTTGTAGCGCGTCGCTAACCATTGCGTAGTTGTTCAAATCCAGTTTTCCAGGTTGCTAAAGAAGGTAACATGTTAAGGGATTAATCACATTTATTTATTTATGGCCATATTTGAGTCGTTAAATATCAAACTCGTGTAAGTCCATCCCATGGAGCAAATATAAGAGAGGAGAGGGCCTAAGCAAGCGTGCACTGTGACCGTTCAATGCGGGTCCTGACGTCATCAGTGGGCGTGGCTTAAGTCAGTGCACTGTCCGCGTTCGTCTAGGCAACTTCCGGTTTGTTATACGCGAATATATGTCAACATTCGTATTTCCGCGAAATTAGTAGAATTTAAGAAGATAAGGATAAAGTGTTGTGTTTTATCGTGTAAAAATTACTCGGATAGACGTTCTGATGCTATGCATGGCATCACATTTTAATTGTAAGTATTTTTATTCTTTATTTTCAGAAATAGTTCTAGAAACATCTCTGACCCCCGGATACAGCAACATATTTTTTACTCGACGCTAGATGGCGATACTTTGTGTTTTGGTTACCTAAAATATGTAGGTTCGCAGAGCTCAGTAATAATATAATTTAAATATTGTTAAGTATTTAAACTTATTTAGCAATAATTTCGAAATAAATTTAGGCAACCAAAGATTATTTTTACAAATTTATTTAAGAACTTCGATAACAGACCGCCATCTATTGCCAAGAATAAACAGCACCAAAAACAGGATCGAATTTAGAATTTCACCGAGGGGCCCATAACCGTCCTTCCTACTAGTAGTAGGTACAAAAAGTAATTTAGCTAACGACTGGATGCAGTTCGTTCGTACTACAATAGGACACTTTTTTTATCTATCTTTATATATATAATTCTACTGTACGTGTGTATGTCACTGAACTCCTCCTAAATGGCTGGACAGATCTGAATTAATTTTTTTTGTATGCGTTTGGGTGGCGCCCTGGATGGTTTAGATTCACAAATCAGCCCGGCAGATGGCACTGCAGTCAGATCTAGTTTATAAAGTAAACGATGTTGCGCTGGTCAGCTAGTAAAATATAAAAATGGATCTTCGAAATGTATGTAGCTCATAACTTCAGAACGGCGAAACCAACTTCGCTAATTCTTTCTTTTCTGTTAGTTATAGCCAGGGCAAGGTTTGTATAAAATAAAACATAATAAAATATAAGCTATTTCTTTTTAAAATCCGATTTAATAATCTCATTTAAGATGGTGAGTGAGTGAGGCAGAATGACAGTCTGTTGCTAAGGCAACGAATGATTATTTCAAACAGTCCACTACGTCAAACGGTTCTTTCAAATTGTGTTTTTGCTGAGAGAATTATCGTCGTAATAATTCTGCCTCATAATCATATTACTCGTAATTTATTTGTTGTTATTAATTAGAAAATGTCACCAGTAAGGCGTCAAAGTATTGGTAGACGTACCATCACGTAATGCAAGTCGAGTCAACAATCTTCGCGACAACGAGACTGAAGAAGAACTTTCACAGCATTTGGAAGCAAATAGAATGAGAATATCTCAAGTAAAAATTTACAGTAACTGTAACTGGCTCCAACTGTTCAAGGAAATGGTTTCTATTACAATTTTGGATCGGGTTTTGAAAATCGAAGCAATTTTTGAAATGAAATTCAGGAAACGGGAGCTGTGATCAGGAAACCAGGAACGGGAACATGAGACCGGGAACTTAGAACTCCGGATACCGATTTCCATATTCGTAGTTATAGCAATACAACGTCTGTCGGGTCAGCTAGTTAGTTATAATTTTAACAATCGATACCTACTAAAAATATTTTATTTAATTCATATTTTTTTAGTAGGTATGAAAAAAAAAATATTTAATCAATCTTACAAAATATTGTAAATGCAAAAGATTCTGAGTGTGGATGTATGGATTTTTGTCACTCTTTTACGCTCCTCAAAAGGCGAAATGAACTTGGCAGAAATTTGGTACAGGAATAGATTATAGTCTGAAATAACACATATTTTAACGCTTTTTATTCCCAGGGTCGATTCCCATGGAATGCGGGAACGACAACAGAACGCTACGTAGGCAAAAGCGCTGGCGCTTCTGTTTTTGTATAAACCTGAGTATGTTTATTGAAAAGTTTTCAAAGTACTTGCATTATATCCACGGTATTAACGACAATTGGCGGCAGCTTGATTGGCTTCTTATTAGTAATTTGTACACCATATGAGATTTATTTTTTCATTTTTTTTTTCTTTAATATTTACCGCTGACAATACAGTAAAGGCTTAATAACTATTAGAGCTTTGATAACATAAGGGAAACTGGGGACACTTGATCCCCCCTTTTGTTTTTAATCCCTAATTTTTATATTGAGTATCGGTTTAAAAAACTGTTGGTGCTAAAATACGTGAAATTTATTTGCTTATAATTGCTTTAAGAGCCAAAGATATGAATATCTAAATTTAGTAGTTATTTGACTAAAATCAATAATAAGGAAACGTACCATGTGTCCCCTATATACGTAAGACTTGATCCCCCCGGTCTGGATGACTTGATCCTGGGGGAACAAGTCTCCCATATTGAGGGTCACATGATACCTTTACTAAGTTAAATAAAAAATGTCTTGTCTGTTTATTCATTTTCGAAATCACATATTTCTTCATATATCTATCTATATCACGGTTTATTGGTAGCGCTCGTGGCCCCGCGGTTTCAGTGTTCTGTAAACGATCACTGCGGTAGCGACTATTACTAAGAGCCAGTCCTTGGATGGGTGACCATCCATGTGATCACTTTGTGACATTTATTTGAGCGTTTCCGTGCTTCGGAAGGCACGTTAAGCAGTTGATCCCGGTTGCCGGTAAAATGGCAGTCGTTAAGCCAAGTTGAAAGCCTTTTTAGGCGGCTTGAAAAATTTTAACTGCACAACTCTTTTGTTTTGTTTGCTCCACCGACCATCGGTTCTCCTACAGAGATGTGGCCAGCCCACTGCCATTTCAAGACACATGCTTCTGCGAGCTATGTCGACCACTCTAGTTCTCTAACGGAGAACATCGTTCCAGATTTTATCCCTCAGAGACATCCATAGCACAGCTCGTTCAATTGCTCGCTGTGCGACTTTAAGGGCATGAACTAGCTTTATTTTCGTTCCCTGGCACCATTTTTCGGGCACCTTCTCTGGTTTTGTAGGCTCTTGGCCAATTTTTCTGCATTGAATTGAAAAAAAAAGGTAGGGGACACTTGAGCCAGGTGGATCAAATCTCCCTTAATAAAGTGTACCAAGTATACCCTGAGCAATTTGAGGTTATAAACAAAAATATTTTCAAATGTCTATAATATTACCACTTTATTGCGTAAAGAAATGCTAATAATATAGATAATGGCTCGTATTAAATGCATACACACTTAAAAGTCCTATTTTAAATAAATGTTTGGTCACAATAAAAACTAATCAAAATTTTCTTTCAGTCGCAACAATTACTTACTCGCCCCCCATTTGCCAAAGTGTCAAATATGATAGGTTTACCATCTTTAGAAAGTTATCGGGTACCATATACAATCGATATTGCCACTATAAAACTAAATACGGCTTATACAGGTTCTGTAAATCTTGTGTACCTAGTCTCCCGTAAGGATCAAGTATCCCCAGTTTCCCTATAATTTGAGTTTTGCAAATAAAACTATTTACATCTGTCTCTTTATTGCCATCATGGTACTTTTAACTTAGGTGCGTATTCTTGTCTATTTGTCATTATTTTGAAGTGACTGTCACGTGAGCGAATGTCAGTCGAAGTCATATTTTGTTATTTTCTCTCTATTAAGACTTCATACAACTTGAAAAGACTTTATTAAAAATATATTTACGAAGATTTATAATCTTTACAGCAATACTTAACCACTAAGAAGCGGGTTACGTTCGATAATAAAAAATATCAATGTGAGTTACCATGGCATAACCATGGCTCTCCAGCTGACACCACTGCATACTTGCAACGAAGCGCAGGCGCAAACCGCTGACCGCGTATTTGTCATTGTTTAGTTATAAGTAGTTTTAAGTCAGTCTTTGTATCGCTTCCTTCGAGTAAACATTTGTATTTTTGAAAATAAATATTTTTTTTAACAAAAACCTTGACCGCGGTAACATATCTGGCGCAGTCGGTAGGATCGCGACACGATTATTTCGGGTAAAACTCTTCGAGATAAATCGTGACGGTTCTCAAATCGTACCCACGCGATCCGTAATTGAGAACCTACGCGCGGTCGGGCACCAAGCAGAGCTTCCGAAACGAAAGGAGACCAGCATACAAGACTCGACAGGAGATGCAAGGATTATTCTGGTAAGTGCTCTCGTAATACCAAGTTCCTTGCTCTATTTCCTGCCTCATTATTTTTCTGTGTGTTTTGCACCTTATATGTGTCTGTCTATAAGCTAAAATCGCGTTAGGCATTCGATCATAACAATAGCGGTGTAAAATTACATTTAAAGTTTTATAAGATAATTATTAAAGTAACGTAGTGACACACTCGACTTGGAGTTATCTGAAATATTACACTCCCATTGTTCTCGAGCTATCCATTGTTTAATTAGTACTTACAAACATGTCTCTTAGGGACTGTGATAATGCTTATTTTAAAATCGTCACGGGTTTAATGCCGAAGTATGACGGCAACCCGAAGCGATTGAATTATTATATTAGAGAAGTAGATAACATTTTAAATCTGATGGAGGAGACGGATCGCGCCCATCCAGCTTTGATATGTTTGATTAAAAGTAGGTTAAGTGGTTCAGCAATCGATGCGGTCGCGTATGACGAAAATTTAAGTACTTGGGTTTTAATTAAGGACGCCTTAATTAGACGACTTAGGGAGCCGCGTAACGAGATCCAGGTTATGCAGGAGCTCACTAGAACGAGGCGTCAAAAGGCGGAGGATGCCGAAAGCTTCGGTAAGCGTTTGAGGGACGTCCTCGACACGTTGTATTCAGTAGGTGAACACTCTAATAAAATTTATTACGAAAAGATGGTCATTGAACAATATATTAACCAACTCGAGTTCCAGGTTTCCTTAGGCGTTAGGATCGCTAGGCCAGAAACTTTAGAATTAGCTATAATAGCCGCCAGGCAGGAGGAAAATAAGTTAGCGTATAATCGATCGTTAGCTGCTAGCATGCCTTCTACGTCTCAGGTAAAACCCAGAGATTTACCCAGGCAAAGTAATACTAATGGCAACCACTATCGCCAATTCATGACCAACGCACCTAGGGAACCACCTAGTTTTAATATGGTACCCAACAGCTTCCGTCAGTCCTACGGTGCGAACAACTTTAACCCGCAAGATACCTTCGTACCTAACCAGCGTCCGCCGTGGCTACAACAAATGCAACCCTGGAGGAGTCATCCAGGCTCAGGTAATTTTAGGCCTAACCAATCTAGGAACAATAGTGGCAATTTTAGAAACCAACAGAACATTCCCAAGCCTCAAGCAAACCCTACTCCGAAGGTATCATCCGACATCACCATGAGGTCTGTCGATAGACCTACACCACAACCGTTCTCACCCCAACAGATGTTTTACACACCAGGCCCCCTAGACCAAAACCAGCCTTACTACGACGGAGGTCAGTATTTCGACGACTCAAACATAAATGAAGACCCAGTAGAGCCGGACCAGGACGTAAGTGAACCAGACGTATACAGCCAGGATTTTACGCCAGGCGCCGACCAGAACGACCAGAGTTAGTCAAAATTAACCTGCATGTAATAGACCATCTGCCCTATATCGAAATACCCGAGTTCAACGGTAAGTTTCTCATCGATACGGGAGCCAGCCGATCATCCATAGCACCCGACGTCATAATGGGTACGTCTTTTGAAAGCCGCGTACAAGAAGAGCCGTTTGAAATACTAACAGCTCACGGTACCTCCACTCATAATCACGTAGTGTATCTCCCGTTGCCACCGATATTCAACTGCCAAATAAATCATAAATTCTTACTCTTCGATTTCGACCCTAAATATAAAGGCCTAATAGGATGCGATTTATTAAAATTGCTTAGATGTAACGTAGATCTCAACAACAACGTCTTACGAACAGCCGACACCGAGATACCTCTCCACTTTAATTACCCCGTAAAGAGAATTCGCGTTGAACCCGCATGCGAACAGATTGTAACGCTAAAAACTCACTATGCTGACGAGCAATATCTTCACGAGGACTTCCTATGGTCTTATCGCTTAGTTTCCCCGGCAGCAATGGTTACAGTTACTAACGGCCTGTTCAAAACTTCCGTGATTAACCTTTGTAGCGAAAGAAAATACATCCCCAACAAGTCGCTAATAGAGTTAGAAACCTATTCAGAGCCTGTAACAGAAAATAAATCGAAATTAAATAAGTTACAGGTTAATAACATTGACATCGACAAAGAGCTCTGCGACAATCTGAAAAGATTGCGCATAGATCATTTAAACGAAGAGGAGAAGCGCGAGTTAACCAAAGTATGTTATCAATATAGAGATTTATTTTATTCTGAAAATTTACCACTTACATTTACTCACGCAGTCAAACACGAACTCAGGCTCACTGATAACAACCCCATCTTCGTTCGTAGCTACAGACAGGCCCCTCAACAGCGTGATGAGATACGCAAGCAGGTGGATAAGTTCCTACAACAAGGCATAATACGAGAGAGCATATCCCCTTGGTCGTGTCCCGTGCATATCGTACCTAAGAAGGCAGACGCATCGGGTAAGGTTAAATGGAGACTTGTAATAGACTATAGGCGATTGAATGACCGCATAGTTGAAGACAAGTATCCTTTGCCTAACATTCACGACATCTTGGATAGAGTAGGCCGTGCACAATACTTCACCACCCTCGACTTAGCTAGTGGCTTTCAACAAGTTGAAATGCACCCTAACGATGTTGAGAAAACAGCTTTTACCACAGAAAGAGGCCATTTTGAATTCCTCCGGATGCCATTCGGGCTCAAAAATGCTCCAGGAACGTTCCAGCGCCTCATGGACCACATCCTGAGAGGCATAGATAACGTATATACATACCTCGATGACGTAATCATCGTTTCCACCAGTTTACAGGACCATATGCTGAAATTAAGACAAGTCTTTGAGAGATTCAAGACGCACAGCCTTAAAATTCAATTAGAGAAGTCCCAATTCCTTCAAAGACATGTAACCTTCCTAGGCCATGAGCTAACAGACGAAGGACTCAAACCAAACCAAGATAAAATCAAGGCAGTCTTAAATTTCCCGCTACCCAAAACTCAGAAGGATATCAAAGCATTCCTTGGTCTGGTCGGGTATTACAGGAAATTTATCAAAGACTTCGCAAAATTAACAAAGCCAATGACTATGTGCTTAAAGAAAAATAGCAAAATAATCTACTCCCCAGAATTTTTAGAATCTTTTAGTAAATGCAAGCACATACTTACCAACGCACCGATCCTACAATACCCGAACTTCTCTGAACCCTTCATACTCACAACAGATGCGTCTGATGTTGCCCTAGGCGCAGTCCTGTCTCAAGGCATTGTCGGTTCCGATAAACCGGTAGCGTTTGCATCTCGAACGTTGTCCGAAACCGAGTCACGCTATTCTACCATTGAGAAGGAATTATTGGCCATAGTCTGGGCCGTTAAATACTTCAGACCCTATCTTTATGGTAGAAAGTTTACCATTTATACTGACCACAGACCCCTAACATGGTTGATGTCCTTAAAAGATCCCAACTCAAAGCTAACGAGGTGGCGATTAAAACTGGCAGAATATGACTATACGGTCATCTATAAAAAGGGTAGACAGAACACAAACGCAGACGCATTATCCCGCGCTAAGATATTCCACCATAGCATAGACTCACTAGCCGTTAACTTAGACAATAACAACGATGACGAGATAATCAACAGGATTTTTGAGAATGCACGTATCGACGCCGAGATCGAGGCTGAAGTGGAAGCTGAGATCCAAGCTAGTACCTCGCAAAATGTACCTCCACCTATGAATCCCAGCATACCCGAGTCACAAGCTGACACAATATCAGACAGCATGAGTATCGTAACAGTAAATCAAGAACTAATCTCCACTAACCATACTCAACCTGACAACGAAACCCAAGGGATCCCCATAATAACTGATGCTATAGATAGACAGTTAAAACAGTTCCACATTAGGTCAACTCCCGGGTCAACATACAGAGTAGATAACAGATCCACAAACACACGTACCGTTATTAAGGACGTATTCATACCAATTAATAATACAGAATCAGAGATAGTTAGATTCCTAAAAGAACATACGATAGCAGATCGTGTCTTCCATTGCTACTTTTACAACGAAGAACTATACCTTGCCTTTTCAAGAGTATACACCACAATCTTCAACGATCGAGGACCTAAATTGTTGATATGCACTTCACGGGTTACATTAGTCGAAAACAAGTCGGAGCAAAATGACATTATAAAAAAATACCACGAGGGTAAAACTGTCCATCGCGGTATCCAAGAGACCTACAAACAAATGCATAGGAATTATCATTGGCCGAACATGCTTTTAACTATACAGATCTACATCAACCAATGCGACACATGCTTGAAGGCTAAATACGAACGTAATCCATTAAGACCTTCTCTAGCACTAACCGAAACTCCAACAAAGCCAATGGAACATCTATTTATGGACCTATATTCCACTGGAGGAGCAACTTTCCTAACTATCTTAGACAATTTTTCCAAGTTTGCCCAGGCGGTTCCCTTGAGCGCATGTACCAGTGTGCACATAGCAGAGGCACTAATAAAAATATTTTCCGTACTAGGCCTTCCCTGTAAGATTACTACAGACTCCGATAGTAAGTTTGACAACGACGTTATAAAAGAGATCTGTGCACTACACAATATCCACATACATTTTACTACCCCTTATAACCCGAACTCTAACTCACCTGTAGAACGTTTTCACTCGACAATAGCTGAAATAATCCGCATACAAAGAATGACCAACAAAGACGACCCAATACAGACTATTATGACATACTCTGTCCTAGCCTATAACAATGCCATTCATTCAGCTACAGGATATTCGCCACATGAATTATTATTTGGTCACACAGCCTCTAGGAACCCTTTAGAACTTTACTACCCAAAAGAATTTTACCAGGATTATGTCATCAAACATAAGTCGAACGCAGAAGCAGTACAAGAATGCGTTGCAGCATTCATGTCTAAAAATAAGGAGCAAGTCATAGCAAAGCGGAATCAGGACGCCAGAGACATCGAGTTCAAGGTAGGTGAAACTGTCTATAAACAGGTAGCCAAGACCGCACGCAGTGACAAAACGAAACCCGTCTTTAAAGGACCCTACAAAATTATTCATCTACACCCGAATAATATTGCCGAAATAATAGGTAACCACCCTAACTCTAAGTCTATCAGGGTACACTTCAAACTATTACGAAGGCCTCATCTTGTTACAGGGCCACCGTCGCAGGAGCCATCGTGCTCTACGCATCCGCCACAGTAAAAATCGATCCCATAAGCAACGAAAACGGGATCCTTGTGCTGAAAGAGGGTCAAATCCTAAAGCAGGATAGTTATTTAAGCTTAGTTTGTAGTTACAATATAACTAATTTACGTCTTACGTCTATGAAATTAACATCCATGTTTGCAGCTACTAGGGCAGCCGAAAGTATACACTTAAGAGAACTACATAAAAATTACAAAAGTCAGATAGAGTATAATCTTTTCTTAATTAGTAAAAAATTGTCGTTCCTAACTCCGCAAGTTAGGAGAAAACGCGGAATTATTAACGGCTTAGGTTCCATAGTTAAAGCCATTACAGGGAATCTGGACCACGAGGACGCGATTAAATATGAACAAGAAATCTCAAATCTTAACAATAAAGTAAACAGCATTAACATCTCGCAAAAGAAATCCCTAGTACTAGCAGAAGAAGTTATAAACGAGTTCAGCCTTCAGTTAAGCAGATTAGGCGAAAATCAAAAACACTTAGTTGAAGCTATCAGTAACCTCACTAAAAACGCCAATAGCATAGAGGGTCGGTTACACTTCTTAGACGTATACGTACAAATAGATTTTAGTTTACAAATAATTATAGATAGATTAATGTTGTTAGAAGACGCAATGACGTTCGCTCAGTTAGGTATAATGCATCCTAGTATTATTAGCCCCCAGAACCTTATTGTTGAATTAAACAAATTAAGTAAGCTGTATTCCTTAAAAGCAGTAGCTGGAATAGATATTAGTAATATACATAAATTAGAGAAATCAATTAATGTAAAAGCCTATAGTACAGTACACTCCATAAATTTTATATTAGAAATCCCATCCGTTTCATCTCATACATATGATCTCTTACACCTCTATTCCATCCCAGATAAAAATAACCTTACCATAATCCCGAAGTCCAAATACCTTGCACTTGGTAACGATGAGTACGCCTACCTGGAAGAAGTCTGCGAACCCCTTGCCGACGACACTTACCTATGCAAGATGCTGGAAACAAGAAAAATAGAAAACGACGGAGACTGCATCGTATCTCTAGTGCAACACAAAACAGCAAACTGCACTCGCGCTAAGATGAACCTCTCAAGCGGAAAGATACAGAAGATTGCAGATAACAACTGGCTACTCGTCCTGAAACAAGAAGAAGTCATTAGAACTCAATGCAACAGCAAGACAGAATACAGAAAAGCAACAGGAGTCTTCTTAGTGTCACTGACCGAAGACTGCAAGATCCTCGTGATGAACACCAGCCTATCATCACATACAAGCAATCTAGTAATCAACGAGATCATCCCACTGCCCAAGGAGCCGTCGCTACTGAGAGAAACTATCAAATACGAGTTGCAGCTGAACGACGTATCTTTAGACAGCATCCATGAACTAGTCAACCGTGCAGCAGAGATTACCACACCCGAAGATGTTGACTGGCCATTAATTGCCGCAACACCAAGTTGGACCACACTGTTCCTGTATGCCATGTTGATAGCAGTAGCAGTCTCGAAAATCTGGAAATGGAGATCCGCAGCAATCCTGAAAGTTACAAAAGGACTATCACAGGATACCAAAAGTAGCGAGGACGCTACCAGAAGCAGTCCCTGCTTCCGTCTTAAGGAGGGAGGAGTTACCATGGCATAACCATGGCTCTCCAGCTGACACCACTGCATACTTGCAACGAAGCGCAGGCGCAAACCGCTGACCGCGTATTTGTCATTGTTTAGTTATAAGTAGTTTTAAGTCAGTCTTTGTATCGCTTCCTTCGAGTAAACATTTGTATTTTTGAAAATAAATATTTTTTTTAACAAAAACCTTGACCGCGGTAACATATCTTGTGTTATGATTTTTTTTCATAGTGATAGAAATAAAAAATAATAATACACTATTCATCTTGCTAAGAGTTAATATTTCGGGGGACAAAGTATTCCAACTTCGGCCCTGTTTTCGGTGTACAGTAGTAGTACTACGTAGTAACCCGGAAGTTGAAGTAAGCAAGTAGTTTTGACACTGACCGCTAGATGGATAATAGTAAAGTGGGCGGATACGAACCCCTCCTCACCACACCCTCCCCCCGCGCCGAGTCACACATTGTTTCATAGGGAAATCATATTACAACACCTCCTCTCTTATATTTGCTCCATGGTCCATCCACATCCCAAACTGACCTATGAATGGTGCCAAATTCAAAAATTAAAAATTATTCATTTCATCTCTTTCAACTTAAGGTAAGTCAGTCATATCTCGTACAAAATACGGGTCAAACTCTATGATTTTTTTCAAACTTCTGTACGTCCCATGACTGTGACATATCAAAGTCGCGCATGTCCATATTGACCAATCAGAACGGAGCATGAGTCTGGACATGCGGCTTTTTGATATTTAACGACTCATTTGTTGATGGCCTTTCGCATTTTGATGTATTGCTATATTTTTCTTAAACTTGGAAACATTAATATATCAGAGCGAAATGCAATAAGTGTTCGTTGGCGTGAACACGAAATAATGCTCTCTCACTATGTATTACCCGTGTAAGTTGAGGAAGAATTTCTTCCCAAGCGTGTCTGAACTTATCGTTCAAAAGTCCTAGTAGATAACTGTTTCATGTCTTGTCTCTCAAAAAGTAAAGTTTGATGTACATTAGTACTTCGTCGGTCGTGTAAATCATAGCTGCTAGCCGGGCTCGAAATAAGTAGGATTCGAAAGTAAGTTCATAGCCTAAAAAGTAAATTTTGACACACTGCACCTGCTATCTATGCCTGTCATTATCTATCAAATAAATGTGATCGCTGCATGCTATATTTTACTCACTGGTTCTTCACTATTAAGCCTCAAACTGTACGTCAGTCACGAGGGGAGTAACGGTGAGCGCGGCACCAGTACAAGAGAGTAAGGAGGCCCTGTACACAAGTAAACCACGCTCAGTGCGTTTGTGATCGTTTGATACAAGTTGCCTACTTGTATCTGGCGCCGCTCTCTCGCCCCGCTCGTCCCTGACATTCAGTTTGAGGCGTTACATCCAACTGCACTTAAGTCATCTGTCAGAATTTACTACTCAATCTACGAAGGAAAATATTACGGTAAAGTAGAAATATTATACCTTTAAGGTTTGCGAGTGTCGTACCCTCTGAGGCGGCGGATGCGGCCGCGTCCGTCCTGTCGTGAAGGCGCGGTGTCCGTAGCTAGGAGGCTGCCAGAGGCCGCCACCGTCTATAGTCCATATAACATTCCGTTACACAACGTATAAGAGTGCAACTACTTACACAAAATGTACCCAAAACCATTATCGTCACATTCGTGTAGAGAAAACAAAAGTATTTCTCAATAGTTCTATTGAGAAAACATCACTAAACTTGAAATGGATTCAAGGTGCGTGTGTCGAGTTTATCGCGTCTAAGATATACAACGGTCGGTATGTAAGAAGTATATTTTGACTCATGTTCTATCCCTTTCTATCGCTTAACAACTGCTTAGATAACGACCGCTATAGAACACGACTGATAGTGGATGGAACTTTAAACCCATATAATTACTAAGAAAAACTCATGCTTAGAGGCAGCTGCTTGACTGAGTTCAAAAAAGTTATGGCAATCAAAATGTACATCTTTACATGGTATAAAATTTAAAAATCGAGATTCGAATTCACACACCGGCACAGTTTCCACAAGTTCTCGCTTATAATAAATCTTTTATCCCTCTCGTGCAAAAATAATAAGTAAGTACTCGTTTCATAAAACATCAATTTTGAATTATATGACTGAAAACACATATAAACCAAAAATACACCATCTAAAATCTCTACAATTTTAATATACATGCAAAATGAATAAACAATGCATTCGACAAAACATTACGAACAGAATCAGAACGGCGCAAAAACCACGTGTTCATCTACATACAAAACTGAACCATAAGTTAAATGTGCTAAGACTTATAATCGTTTGTCATGCAATCACCTGACTCGTGCGTGCTGAGTGAATCCTCCGAACAGTTGAGATCCGCTGCGTCACAATATTGGAATGTTTATTTGTTTAGCAAAATAACAGCTATTTCATTTCAAAAATTGTAAGAAGTCTATGTCCAGTAGTGGATTGCAATATTTAATGTGTAATACAAACAGCAATATGTATGCATATGCATAGCATGATACTTGTCATTCAATTCTTTTGCTAATCCGGCCTTTGCATGGTTCGATTGCACGAATTGATTAATCTATATCGAATTAAGGGCTGTTAATAGCCTGAGAGTGGCTACCAATCGCTAGATGCTTTTCACCAGGCGGGTAGGTATCATTTTGGTGAGCTAACTTTACAAAAAAACAAAGAAAAACATCAATGAATGTAGACTTACGTGATAAATCAGCGTGCATTCTGTGGTCAGGCGGCGCCGGTTCTGGAGGTGTGCTAGGCGGAGGGTACACACTGAAACCTACGGCAAAACAATAACCCGGGTTACAGCTGGATTGAGTGTATTCTGTCACTAAAAGTGTCCAACTAATAATTTGTGTGGAAAAAAAATCAAGTTTCGAACTTGTCTGTATTCCCAGTCCAGGGGAATCACTCCTCCTGAGGGTATCCTTTCGAGGGCTTACCTGGGGCTTCAATCGTAGGCACTAGGTAGTGAATGTGTTGATTTTTAGTCAGTTAGGAGTCCGACATTACATTCATGACGGATTTTCCATACGCAAAAAAAAAGCAGTTCACTCAAGAATTCTATAGTGATTTCCCCCTTTCCTTTTTTTTTACGTGAGGGATAATCTTCATGAATAATTCAAAGTTATGCCGGACTCCTACCGACTAAAAAATCTTACGTATACTGCCCAACAGCCTACGGTTGGCAGCCCCGGGCAAGCTCTCGGAAGAATATTACAGGACATAGTGATTTCCTTGGGCTGGGAATAGAACCAAGTTCGAAAGTTGAATTTTTGGTGGATGGAGGATACAATACTGTGGTATTGTATGGTCATCACAAAACCATCTAGAGTCAAGACCTATGAAAAAGCCGGAAGGCAAAACTTTACTGTTCCACAATATTTAATCAAATACCTGATATTTGATTAAATATTGTGGAACAGTAAAAGTGTCGTTTTTCCAATCTCTTTTATGAATTTTAATCTTTTATATCAAAACAAGACTACATGATTTGGTCCCTCGAACTTTACTAATCCGGCTCGAAGGACCAAATAATGATACAAATTGCAATTACCTTTCAAGAAGCCTCTATTTTTGGAATTGTTTATCGTGTCGCTGTATTCAGAGTCGATGTCAGCTCTCGAGTCGGGTCCGATGAGTAGATCTAGCGAATTCGTCAACTTGTGTTCTCGCCTGGCAAAACAAAGTATGGGTTACTTAAAAGCTCGATAATATTAATTTATTTGCAAAGTCTCTCCTCAAAGAAACTCAGTGCGGCTTATTTTCTAATAAAAAGTTTATATCTGTTATAAGAAATGAACAATTCGTCTCTGATGTAATCTCCTATAAACCACTGTTCTTTGCCCTTCCTCTACCGCCTACCCCACTATCTACTGTAGTGTTAAGCTACTTACATGGTATGGTTGAGATGATACGAGTGGTTCCTAGGCGGCGGGGCGGGACGTGCAGACGCCACATCGGGCAGGTTGTGAGGTTGCTCCATACGGAACGCGCGTTCTATTTCGCCCTTCCTCTCCCAAACTTCTTTGAAGAATGGCGTGTAGAATGCAGCTGTAAAGGAATAAATATTTTTGAATTCTTGTTTATACTTGCATAAGCTAGTATTACAGACTGTGAATTTGTGACGTGAACGTTTCTTCAATGGACGACCCGGCCCTGCACCGACATCGGTGGACGTATAATTCTCTGAAATTGTCGGTCATACAGTCTAAAGGTATGAGTCTGAACTCGACCGCAAGCAGCACTGCTGTCGTCGCAGTGCCGCGACAGTCCCCATGGTCCCCATATATTTTGTATTCGGGAAAAAATTAGGTTGTATTTGTGGGTTTTAATCGAACTATATATTCCTAAAACTAGCTGAGCCTGCAACTTCGTTTACGTCACATAAGGTGTATGAAAGGAAAGGTATTTCTTCATCAGAGTCATCAAGCAGCGTCTGAAACTGCCCTGTTTGCTTAATCATAAAAGAGCTTAATGATTAAGTCTATTTTAACAATTAAAATTTTCAAAATATCTGATTCTTAAAAGTGTTATAACTCTTTTATTTCTAAACCGATTTACATAAAACAAACGCTAAATGTTAACTGGAGCAAACCTCAACACAATAAAAAAAACCGCATTGCAATCGGTTAAGCGGTTACTGAGATTAGCGTGCACAACCGTACAGACAAACAGATATACAGACATACAGACATACAGACAAAGAGACAAAATTCTAAAAATCATTGTTTTGGGTTCTATTGCGTTCATAAAGCCCCCCTATAATATTTTTTCTTATTTATCTTCAATGTACAGACAGCGACCTGTTACGATTTTATTATATGTATTGATATAATCAAATGTATCCACAATCGACACCAAATAAATAAAACACTTCATCGCCGCGATACGAGCGATCTGGTCGCTGAGTTTAAGCTCGATCATAGCACACACCCGCGCCGATATCGCCGTCGCCCTATTCGCCGCTTAGGGGATAAAGGCCTGTCTGTATGTATATACTCACACTTGCTCTCGGCACTAGAGGTGTAGGTAGTGAAGTGAGCGCCGAGCCGGTCCGCGGTCGCGTTTCCCTCAGTAATGAGCGCGTGTCCCAGGTCTGTGCCGAAGAATGTACTGGCCGCTGAACCGCCTCCGTCCGTTACCGCTACCATTTGTATTGGCAGGTTCGGTATGTTCATTGAGAATGCACTGGGGAATAAAACATTAGTATTATTATTATTATTCTTCTTCATTATAATAGCCTCAGACCAAACTATGTGTTATGTACGCTAAGAGGTCATACGTTAATCGTTTCGGTGGTTACCTATCATAATAACTAAAGTTGTTTCAACTATGTTGATTCACCTATGTTCATTACGCATATTGGTCGACTCGACTACTCGTTAATTCACATAATTTCGAATAAACTATAATTATTTGAACTAATGGACGATTAATATAATGTTCATTTTAGATATTGGACATGTTGACTACGTTTGAAATACCTAATGTACGAAGGGTGAATGTCGTTTCCACCCGTTCCTGTTTTAACCCGAAAACTTATCATTAAAGACGATTATTTATGTTCCTGATTCTACCCGTTTTTTTAATAAAGTATAGTCAAGTCTAACTACCGAAAATATTATTTCAAAGTGAGTGGAAGGCAAACTACAAAACAAAAAAAATAACAACGAAGGCTAAGGCGGGAGCTCCGCTCCGCTTCGCTCCCGCCATAGCCTTCTAACCTAACCTATCCGAGTCGGGGTACTCTGAGTCGGGGTGTTAACCATTCACTTATAATGGTTCACACCTCGACTCGGATAGGTTAGGTTAGAAGGCTAAGGCGGGAGCTCCCGCCTTAGCCTTCGTGGTTATTTTTTTTTACTTGGAAATAATATTTTCGGTAGTTAGACTTGACCGTACTTTATTAAAAAAACTTAAACAGTGAATTTTCGGATATTTGAAATTCTGAATAATGTTTTTCGGGAAAATAACAGTCATTATGATACGTACCCCTGAGTACCTACTGAGACTCGTAATCGTACAATAAACTCGTAGGCGAATTGATTATTATGTATTTCATACATAGTTCAATCAATCTTAGCTCAGTTAATTGTAGTTGAATTAATCGTAGGTAAATCGTCCAATATTTGTTTCGACCAGTAGTTATAACAAAAATAGGTGAAACGATCTTTAGGTGTTTTAATCAGTAGTTATTTTGACCGTAGTTGTATTGAAAATAGTTGAAACAACTTTAGTTATTATGATAGGTAACCGTTTCGGTCAATCATTGAGTAAACAGTGATCATACTGCTACTTGTCGATGATAAGCTGAAATAACTTGGGGTCTTAGAAGGTTTTTACAGGGTCGGCAGCGCGAGTGTGGCGCCTCTGGTGTTGCAAACGTTCATAGGCTGCGGTGACCACCGGTCCTTCTGGTGGGCCGTATGCTTGTCTGCCACCTTAGTGGTATAAAAAAAAAAAAAAAAAAAAAAAAAGATAGCCGAGGTGACGACTATGAGACGATAGTTGCTGGACCTGACCAAAAACTACATGATTATTCTGAGCATTAGTTCCCAGACTGTGGGCCGAGAACAAATACTGAGTGAGCTCTGAAATGTAGGACGATACATTTGATTCACCACGACTTTCGAAAATTCTTTTCTGTAAGGCAGTCGAGAGGAGGGTCTCGAGATTGGAAATTTGATGGGTACGAAATTGGCCAACTTTGAGTACCACTGCTGCAATGCTTCTTTCTCTTTCTAAACTTGCATTTAAATCCCGGGCCAAAAAAAAACGTGTGTTTATTTCAAATTTTACGACTTTTCTTTGTATAATAGGTATGTATTAAGAACTATGCTTTGTGTTATTATATTTTTATTGGTTGTAATCTGTTACGTGTGATAAATAAATAAATAAATAAATACATAAGTATGATTACCAGTTATCTAGATTTCATGCTTATTTGGGGACGGTAACAGTGTATGGAAATGAGCCAAAATATAACTTTGCTTGCTTATTATTTATTATACAGAGGTAAAACATGCAAATATCTTTTTGCACTGGGTTTATATTAGACCTAAATAAACAAAAATAATGATGAAGAAACAGACTTACTTCAACGTAGCTAAACTAGCTTTTCTCTTCGCCGAGTATATTAGAATAAATCCGTGTATTAGCTCTTCTCTGAATTGACTAGCGCCGTGAAAACTTGATATTATTACCTGTAAGTAATTTATAGCCATTTACAATTTGAATGTAGTACTTGAAAGCTTAGACGAAAGTTTACTGTAGAAATGTTTTTTGTCTTATCTTTTGCCATTTCTAAATATGAGACAAATTATATTTCACCAGTATATTTTCATTACCGCATTCAAGTCGTATGGTCAAGAATTGCAGCCTCGCTCAGAACATACAATATATTTCTTTTAAATTTCCAAAACCTTAATTCAAGCAGGACTTTTATTCGACCTGCCTCGGATTTCCAGTAACCAAATTTTGGAAATTTTTAAACTTGACTCGGAAGTAGAAGCTACTGTCAATCCTGTATATAATATTATAGCTGTAAATGTTGGTAAAGATGTTTTTTTAACCTTTATTTTTCAAGATGTTTGTTACTCAATCGCGCTCTAACCCCTAAACAAATTTGGTATAGAGATAGCTGACACTTTGGATTAACAATTGGATTAACTTATTTATCTCGGGAGTCCGTTTCTACACAGTGAAACAGTGATTGGAAGTTAGAGCTGTTCTAAATCTATTTGCCCCCATTGTTATTTGCGGATTTGCCCCCACGTGCAGACTAACCCATCTGTACGTTGGTTGGCTATTCAGTTAAAGGCGGCAACGCCTATTGAAGCATAAAGTCCCTTGTGGTCCGAATTGAGAATTGAGAAGTCCCATACAGCCACAAACTTGTAAAATTTTCCGTACTCGTTTCCCACAGAGACTTGTGTAACTAGTCAATAACGGCTAGTCTTCTTTTCATTCGCAACTATTATGACAGATATTCATAACATAACTCACCTCCACCTTTCGTTTGGAATCGCCAAGAAACGTCTCAATAACGATAGACCGGTCGCCGGTGAGGAAGCACGCTCGGTGCAGCAGTAAAGGACTCAGTACGCGCTCCGGAGAGTACGGGTCGTCGCAGAACATGCACACCATTATTCTGTAAAAATATAGTTCAATTTACATTATAATACAAAAATCGGTTGTTTGTAAAGTCGGTTTACTGACGATAGTTGAACGTGACAACGTCATAAGAAAATACTGATGGAATGGTTATCCTCACACGGAACACTCAAATTGAACGCCTCAGTGCTAGTTAACGACCATGAAAAAAAAAAATAGAGATAGAGATTGAAATTAAAATTAAAATAAAGATTAAAATTAAAATAAACACAAATATAAAAAACACATCAATTGATTATAGTGCTATCTGTTGAAGACATTACTAAAATAAATGGAACGCCTCAGAACGAGGCAGAGCGAGGTAACGCAAGGGAGGTAACGACGAATTGCGTCATCTTTTTTCGTTCATGCAGCCGGCTCCATCGAATTATAAGACGTTATCACGTCAAAAAAACGGTAGTGCCGGTTATAGGCCAGCAGTGGGTGTCACAACCTGCGCTAGTCTATTTCAACGCTGCAAAAGTCTTGGACTCTTGGTGAAATGTAAGCGTAAATATGTCTCTGCCTACACCTTCCGGGATAAAAGTTCGGCTATATGTATGTAGGGAATGTAAAATAACATATTAATAGGGTGCAACCCTTTAGGCGAGGCCGCAGTGGTAGCCGTAGGTCTGCTGGGAGTCCTGGGACATCCTTCCGAGGGCTTACCCGGGGCTTCCAACTGTAGGTTGTTAGGCGTTACGGGAGGGTTTTTAGTCGGTGGGAGCCCGGCATAGCATTCATGATGGATTTTCCCTAATGTTAAAAAAAGGTGCAATGGGGTTCTACAAACATCTTGACGAAGCCAGTCACCGTTTTCGTTAAATTTTGTGTTCTAAAGAGTTAAAGTCATATAACACATTACCCTTCCTTTGCATTGCGCAGTCGAGTAAAACATAACTTGTCGAGAGAGAGAAGATATTAATTCGTTGGCAGTCTAAATGTAATTGAAACAGACTATAAATTCTATTTACAACCTCATTAGTCTTATTGAAAGCAGAAGGACAAGAGATCTTACCTGATATCGGAATCAAAGCACACAATAACATCTCTGTACAGGTGTGCGTAGCTCGCTTTCTCCCTGTTGGCTCTTATGAGGTCTTGTATCGCGTCTGACGTCAGCGCTTCGGTTCCCAGTTCGTTCACAGACGCCTCCATGTATGAACAGTGTAGGCTGAAAAAATACCGAATGTAATCGTACGTAATTTAATTTTACGACTGTATTGATACTACAAGGCGCAAGACCTTGTATTATGGCGTAAATTAAGAGAGGCTGACTTGATTGATTGATTGATACAGCGACTTTAAGATGTTATTATTAATTTATTTAGGCAGAGAAGGGACTATGATTATCTTGATCTAGATCTCGGGGCTCGTGAGGTCTAATGGATTAATGTTGTAACACGAGCATTCAGCTCGAAGCCAAAACAAATTTTGTCAGTTTTTTTTTGTTGGAAAAGCCTTCATTTCGTAAAATTTAACTTGTAAATAGTTCATTTACTAAATTTAGCATAAGAATGTTAAATTCCGTAAATGATCTATTTACAATTCACAATCACTATACTTACATACTACAGGATTTCCCAAAAAAAAACCGTTATGTTAGTCGGATGTTGGAATTTTCAATAATTAACTACAATTTTAATACAAAGACGGAATTTTCAAACTATCTTCTATGAGAAATGATCCTCCTTATCTCTAGCCTTCAAACCTTAACCTACAAAAAGTAAATACAAAAGAGTACAAACTTGTCAGCTAGATTCTGTCCTTCCTCCTGCAGCCTCGTCAACTCTTTCTTGTCCATGCCTTCGTCTTGCACGAACATTACTACTAAAGGGAGTCCCTGGGAAAGATACAACGTTTATTAATGATCCAAAATATTGGAGTACATATCTGAAAGTATTTTACTGCCTTGTTCGTCTACTAGAGGCCGGTTATAGTCAACTGCGGATCACATTTTAAACAAAAGAAATATTTTTTCCATCTCTACATATCTATGGTATAATACTAGAGTTTTATGAAAACAGTGAGTTTAATTTTTAAAGTAAGTACTCAACCGTTTTTTTTCGAAAACATTATCTTGATTAGTCACTGTTAACTCGGCTTTCTTATTTTTTGTAAACCTAGTAAAAATATGGACCATGGATAGCTCAGAGGCCAAAGATGTTGCCCTGCATTCTTGACGCAATCAGACTATAGTGGGCATAATTTCATTGTTGGTTACCTGAAAAGGCAGTTTATCCTCTTGTTCAAGACTAGATAGTAGCGTTTTTTCAGCACAGCCTCTTATGTATTCGAAAGATTCTTGGTCTTGGTACACACAGAAATAACCTGTAACAAGAGAGTTCTATTAGATTGTTTAATTTTTTCCGTTATTTACAAAGCTGGCTACGCAGAGTTTGCTTTTCCGCCTGTTTTACGACGGAAGTTTCACGATGGTCAAACCTTAGGCTACGTTCACACGGTGCACGTTTTTCTCGTACAAGATTTGCCCGTGCACGATGCAATCGTTCACACGGCGACCATTCAACGCGTTTTTAACGTTACGATAAAATCGCATGAATGGGTTAGTCGTGTGAACGATCAATGTATAAATAAGCGCGGCTACGATACTTATTCGAGAAAATCGTGCCGACGCACGGCGATCCTAGTGGCAACTCCGCACGGTATACGGGAAAAACGTGTCTCGTGTACGATGAAATCGTAGTGGCAGTAGACAATATATGAAACTGTTCACATGGAGTCCATACGGGAAAATCGTGTGTACGAGACACGTTTTTCCCGTATAACGTGTGGAGTTGCCACTAGGATCGCCGTGCGTCGGCACGATTTTCTCGAATACGCCTCGTAGTGGCGCTTATGTACACATTGATCATTCACACGACTAACCCATTCATGCTATTTTATCGTAACGTTAAAAATGCGTTGAATGGTCGCCGTGTGAACGATTGCATCGTGCACGGGAATATGAGAAAAACGTGCGCCGTGTGAACGTAGCCTTAGGGTAATAACGGGATTACGCGCAAAAGAGAGAGAGAGAGAGAGAGAGAGAGAGAGAGAGAGAGAGAGAGAGAGAGAGAGAAATAGAGGCGAAAGAAGAGAGAAATAGAGGAGAAAAGAGAAAGAAATAGAGGAGAAAAGAGAGAGACAGGTGGGGAAAAAGACAGCAAGAGATTGCGACATTAATACCCAATCAAAATTAGAAATCCGATGGAGAATAATAGTAGGCGCACACTGGGCGACAGTCGCGGCGACTTGTCGCCCAATGTGCGCCTGCACCGATCGACTTGTCGCCGCGACTCCCCTTGCTAGTCGCCAAGTCGAGGCGACATGTCGTATGTTCATTATTGGGAATACACACCAAGATATTTGTGTACGTAAACAGAAAGAGATTAACACATTACTGTTGGAAGTCATTACCGTTGGGCGCGAACTCGTCGATGTCCGTAGTGTCGGCGCTAAAGTCGTCAGTCCGCACGCGCTGCTCCACGCGCCACGCAGTAGCGCCCACGCACACGCGCCGCTCTGCGTCACACCCGGCTAGTAGAGAGAGAGAGAGAGAGAGAGAGAGACACATTACCGTTGGGCGCGAACTCGTCGATGTCCGTAGTGTCGGCGCTAAAGTCGTCAGTCCGCACGCGCTGCTCCACGCGCCACGCAGTAGCGCCCACGCACACGCGCCGCTCTGCGTCACACCCGGCTAGTAGAGAGAGAGAGAGAGAGAGAGAGAGACACATTACCGTTGGGCGCGAACTCGTCGATGTCCGTAGTGTCGGCGCTAAAGTCGTCAGTCCGCACGCGCTGCTCCACGCGCCACGCAGTAGCGCCCACGCACACGCGCCGCTCTGCGTCACACCCGGCTAGTAGAGAGAGAGAGAGAGAGAGAGAGAGACACATTACCGTTGGGCGCGAACTCGTCGATGTCCGTAGTGTCGGCGCTAAAGTCGTCAGTCCGCACGCGCTGCTCCACGCGCCACGCAGTAGCGCCCACGCACACGCGCCGCTCTGCGTCACACCCGGCTAGTAGAGAGAGAGAGAGAGAGAGAGAGAGACACATTACCGTTGGGCGCGAACTCGTCGATGTCCGTAGTGTCGGCGCTAAAGTCGTCAGTCCGCACGCGCTGCTCCACGCGCCACGCAGTAGCGCCCACGCACACGCGCCGCTCGGCGTCACACCCGGCCAGCAGGCGCTTGCTGAACTCGCCTGCTATGCCTTCCACCTGACACATTATAAGAAAAACCATCTTAACATACTTGGCACACAACAGAACACAACATACAACGGCTGAGTGCCAGCACTGCGAGGAACTTCCACACATTGGTGGAGTACACAGCGTGGTTAGGTCCTCGTGGCAGGTGTGACAGGACATTTTCTCGCTGTAGACCATGGTGCGAGCCATGATCTCCAGCGGGAGTAAGTGCGACTCCGCTGTCTCCTTCTGTAAGCAGGTCATGCTCGTTAAAGAGAAGGCGGTGAGGGAGCGGGAGAGAACTCTTCCACACGAGTTCCGCAGTCCGGCAGGTGGGTCCTGCCCACCGTCATAACAGAAGCAGGCCCAAGACGATAGCGCAACGTGATATTTTCACGCAAGCCGCACGCCCTAAGAAGCGGCATGACATCCGAACAATCCCTCGAAAAGCCCGGGATAGCACCCGAACCCCCTAGGTGAGGCTGCAGTGGTAGCCAAAGTCTGTTGGGATCCCTAAGGATATCCTTCCGAGGGCTCCCAACCGTAGGCAGTGGTAAGGAACGAGAGGTTTTTAGTCGGTAAGAATCCGGCATACCATCCATGACGGATTTTCCATATGTTTAAAAAAGAAAGAAATCAACATACACCCTGTAGATAGACCACTGTAACGTGCTATTCCGTTACATGGGCACTGTGTGAATAAATAAATACATAATTTCGAATTTCATAGTTTTATTTCTTTTTGTCGTGCATAGACACGCTGAATCTGGACTCATTTTCATTCACTGCTCTAGGCTGTATGGTACAAGACCTAAACAGTACGTCTCAGGCCAAACCTTTAAAAAGTTTAGTTGTCAATGATGTCAGCTGTCAAGCGAAAGGATTTATTCACTAGCCTATCGTTTTGGAGTGATGACTCTTAATTTTTAATTCGTTTTAATTTCGGCCATCCATGCGCCAAATTTACTGGATGTTGTAAGGGGATGTTCAGCCCTACATCCTGATCACTTTATAGTATAAATTTTGGTCTTTGGAGATCTCTTGAAATCTTAATTACTCTGCTTATCCGCCCTGGAGTTCCTATTGTGTAATGCGGTACGTAATTTTGTTATTTTGATTGAGTTTCATCATGAGTGTAACATGTGCTCCCATACTGATGCGTGTTTTGATGTTCCTTTCAGCTTATTTAGCGCCGTACCCTTGGGGGACAGTGTGTGTCCAGGAATGTGAATCCCGTTGTTGGTTTCTTCTCACCGTCTTGGTCGTGGGACCCATGTGCGGAAGGAGAAGTGCGTGAGTTTTCCCTACTGGAAGACATCAAGTATCTCTGTACACATAATATAATATAAAGTAGATTACCGCTCTAATTACCTAACGACTAGCAGGATGTCGTGATAGTTGTCTCTGAACCTAGTTATAGAATCATGGTTAAATTTATTGTGGCTAGAACCTAACCCTAATTCTAAGCCCTTAGTTAGTTAAGTCTGTAACCAGATCCTTCGCTAGGAATAAAGTTTGGAACTTTCATTCAGAATTTCCATCCTGAGTTCCAGCCCCAGACTTGTGATTAGAAGTTCCGGGGCCCTGCCGCTGACTATCTGGCATATTATGGTTGATGGACCTATAACCATCTGGCGCCCGAGTAAGCATCATTCATTTTCTATAATTATGCATTTATCACAATAAACCACATTAAACCCCTTTATTTTTATTACAATGGTCACCTTACCATTTTTTTATATTACACCACGCTATCTCTAAACAGACGGAGATGGCGCGGCCCCTGTGGTTCCACCCACGAGGAATTTTGTACCCATCACCGCTTCCCATAGGAACTTATTCCCGGGCTAAAAAGCGTATGTGTTATTCCATACTGTGATCTTTCCCTGTACCAAATTTCAGTCAAATTCGTTCAGCTATTAGAGCGTGAATGAATAACAAACATTCAAACATCCACTCATACTCACGAACTTTGCATTAATAATACTAGATGACGCTCTCGGCTTCGCTCGCGTGGATTATGTTTCCCGTTCCCACATCCCATGGGAACTTATTCCTGGTATACAAATTAGTGTTGTTTCAGACAATACATCCCAGTACCATCTTTCAGACAGATCCGTTCAGCCATTACAGCATGTCATTCATGCAACAAACATTTATACAACTTTCCAGGTTTCCATACTCAAAACCTTTCGCATTATTCGTAAGTATCGTACACTTACCCCTAAAATAATAACGTTGATGAGGTTAGAATCCGTTGTAAGCGCCCAGGGAGCGGCCGGTGGTCCGCCATGGCACTGCGACTCTCCCGTCGACGTTAGTGACCTAAGGAAGAAAATTATACACAATGAAAAAGGCTCTACTGAGATCTTTAAATATACCCAACTGAACGTTCAGAGTCTCTAGAAAAGATTTATTTTTGGGAATGAGGAGGTCAAATACTACACAAAACCATTTTTTTAAAGCGAACCGAGGTCATTTTTCGTTTCTGTCATGGTAACAATTATTCACTTAAATACTAATTGGTATCGCTCATTTTTGACTAGCTAAATCGCGCCACAGCTCTTTAGAATATGGTAAAGACAGGAAAAGCGTTTTCATTTTATACTATGTAAAACCGGCCAAGTGAGAATCGGATCCGCACAGAAGGTTCTGTACCAAAAATTTCGACGGCCAAGGGGGCCTTTAGTTTCAGTAAATATGATATCTTTGATGAGGCATTCATCATCATCACTCACCCAACTCTTGTGTTCAGTATGACAGGCAGTGTCGCGTCCAGACAGTTGGCGCCGGCCGGACAGTGCTCCCGCATGGGACAGTGCACGAAGCCCAAGTGTTGGAACAGCATCAGTTTACGGTCCTGCTCCATTCTGTCTAGCATCTTGTACCTGGTGGAAGAAAGTATTATGAACTGGACACCCCTTTGATGCAGTCTTGAGGCACACAATTCAAAAAACATGTACAATTTTTAGTTTAAGCGCAAACAAACTTTCTGCTTTTCGCTATATTATACGTAGGTACAGTATTACCACGTTTATAAGTTACGCCGATGTACCTGCGCAGAAGTCTTATTTCGAAACGCGCGAAGAAATCTTAACCAATAACAACGCTCCGCATAGACGCGCCAACCATGGCCTTTTGTTATTGGTTGCCGCCTGCGCGCCATGTTCGATGCCCGCAGCATCGCGGTGTAATGAGCTACAATGAGCGAGATAGCACTACTCTCTGGATTTATTGCATTTTCAATCTTAACGTAACGCAATAAAGTCGGTGTTTCAACAGCGTTGGCAATCGTAATTTATCAGCGTTAGCTTGCTCTCTTCTAAGCAGGCAAATTTTGTCGATGCGACTTATAAACGTGGTTCACCTGTATTACATTAACACAACATTCTTAACGCGAACCAACTCTAAAAATTTATCAAAGTACACACAATACAATTAATAAGGATATTATGTACTGTTATCAATAAATATAACAATTTTTCTTGTAAATAAAGATTATTTATTTATTTATTTATAAACCAAAACCTACCTAAAATCGTCTTGTAGTACATCGGTGATCTCTTTGATATCCTCTTGTGTTATCGTACCGGTCGGTGATATGCTCTTGAAGTGATAGAACAAGTCTGCGTGCTCCAGTAACAGTTCCTGTAGGTTTAAAATATGAACATATTATAGTCGTTTGGGGTTGAAACTTTGGGGTTACGGGGGTCGAGCGCTCGCAATATCATAGGCACGCATAAAAATACTACTCAGCCATATTCGAAACGGAATGATGTTGTTTATAATACGAAGGTAGCAGAAAAACACACGTCCCACCTAAACGGAAGCGGCTGTAGTAGTTTATGGACGATTGCAACACCAGAGGCGATTTACTCGCTCAGCCAAACTTACTCTACACATAACTTACCATGCATTATCGTGTAAGGTAAAGTGAAATCACAAGGCGGAAATTCCATAAGTTTTCAAGCAAATGTTCCCTCTCGACACCCGCCAACTATAATGACAGCTGTGGCGTGGGGGGAGTTGCCTATCAGTATCATATTATCTTTGGTGAAATTTCAACTCAATTGGAAAACAGGTGACGCTAATAAAATTATGAAATTGGGAATAATAAAGGTCAAGAAAAGAACACGTTTAGTTTTCTGGCCAGGAACTCTAATTCAAAAACCTGAATGCACTGCTTACATACAAATGGTCAACACGCAAATCTTTTTATTTACTATTTCTACAAGGAAAGTGTTCTGATTCAAAGACATCAGTCCTACCTGAAAGTTATCCTTAGCCCGTCTCTGTATATGCCTCTGGTGTTGATCATAGACCCTCTGCTGTTGTTCCTCAGACAATGCCTCGTAGCACTCTCGTCCCATGAGGAGCACCCTCACTTCGGATAGTTGCTTCCCGGGAGTCACGTACCCGGTCTCTTCTAGGAGGCGTTTGAATTGTTGGCACCATCTGGGAAACGGGAAATAAGGTTTACGGGTTATGTAAACTGGTGAGGGTATAAAATTTGGGTAGAATAAGGTACAAATCTGATATAGGCCTTTTTTTTATCTTTTAATATCATTTATACATACAAATAGTCACGCCTTTATCCCGCAGGGTAGGCAGAGGCATAGTATACGTACACATTTCACCTTATAGTTTAATGTCCCATGTCTGCGAAGTATAGCTGGAGTGAAATTGATGGACAAAGAAAGGAATAGCGTTATTAGAAAACAATGTGGTATAACTGAAGATGTAGTGACGAAGATTGAAAAGGGGATGCTTAGATGGTTCGGACATGTCGAGAGGATGGATGAAAGTAGACTGACTAAACAGATTTATAAGGCGAGAATGAATGGGCAAACTGGTAGGGGTCGACCTCGGCGTACCATGGATGACCAGATCAAAGACCTGTTGGAAAAAGGTCAGGTCAAGAGTACCCTTAACCGACGAGCATGTATGAAGGCACTTATGAAAGTAGAAGAAGCGAAAGTGGTATGCAGGGTCGTAGCAAGTGGAAAGCCATAGTCTCTGCCTACCCCGATGGGAGACAGGCGTGATGATATGTATGTATGTAATAGGTGGTGAGATTATTGCCATGTTGAAATGGCCAGGCACATGTCCTGAAGAGCCACAGTTCAAAATTTTTCGAGTCGCCATGGATCGTTTTGCGAAAGTGTTCCCTAAGTCGCCTTTTACGACACCCTTGGGATGAATTATTGGGGTGGCAACATTATGTACTTTTTCCCGTTGCCCCAGGGGGTGATATTATTACCATATCGCAATAAAGTAATTCTACATTCAATCCATTTGTAATCAGTTTTCAGTAACTTACTCATAATTTCTATGTTCCTCTTGCGCTTCGTGTAAATATGTTTTGAACACAGATGCCGCTTCGTTCGATTCTAATATCTCGTACGGAATTTTTTGTGATTGTCCTAATGTCTGTAAAATAAACAATTAAAAATATCAATTAGTGCATTTCTTTGAGCTGCGATTGAAACCGTATACACCTATGGCTATCGACTGCAATGGGTACACAAGAGAAGTGACAAAATTAGACTTAAATTACTTATAATAAAAGCATTTCAAACTTCAGAGATAACAAATCAAATCAAAATCTTTTATTTGTGGTACATAGATGCTTGCTACTTAGTTGTTTGGTTTGGTATGAGTACTCTATGACCTACCACTTGAAGTAATGTACAAATATACTTACTAAAATTGCATGTGATTTCATTACAATTTTGTCATAAAAATTAACAGCAAAATAATAAAATGAAAAACTAATAACCATGATTTTAACCGGCTTGAGGAACCATAAAGCTATCTTTATGGTCCCTCGAGCCGGATAAAATCATCAAAAATATTTACCTGATACCTAGCCCGTTCACCGACCCTGAGCGTAGTGTCAGTAGCTAGTGGACTGTCCAAGTCTGAGCCGGACTCGGAGCCCGAATCGTGTGCGCGAGATTCACTGAAGTATACCGAGAAGTCACGATGTGTCCGTAGCTGGCGGACTACCATTGGCCAGTCACTGGAATAGAACAGTTAGGTAAAGATGGAGCTAAATTTTATATATTTTAACCAAAGGAAAGATGATAGCGTTTTCTATACCCCTCACACTAGTGTAAGGGGCCGTAGACCACTAGCGCTTATGAGTCTCTTACACGTAACGAGTACAGTGGCGAGACAGTAAAACGATACTAAGCCGAGAGAGTGGGCACTCGGCCTAGCGAACAAATCGTAGTTCTAGTGACTCTCTCGCCACTCTGCTCGGCCGAGTTACGCGTCAGTTCATACGTGCCGAGCACTCGGCCGAGGGCACTGTTTCGCCACTGTACTCGTTACGTGTAAGAGACCTATATATAGATCCTCTTAGCGCCTTAATACAAAATTATACTTATTACTGAAGAAACGCTTGAGTTTAGTATTTGTCATACACAAGTTTAAAATAGTCAAGCTATTATTAAGCATTACGTTTTTGTAATACGGCCCTTTTATTATTTTGTTGTAAAGACGCCGGCACTGCCGAACGGAAAATCCGACCGCTTATACGGTCCGTATATCGAAAATGCGTATCATTTCCATTACCAATTATAACTATACTCGACTTATGGCATAAATACCTACAATGAATTTCGTCAACTAAATACGCACCTCTCTTGCAAATCTTCAGTAGGCAGCTGCATCCTGGACAGAATCTGTGGCAGTTTAGCGAGCTGCTTACGAAGTTTCTTGGCTGAGCGTTCTTCTTTCAGTCTTCGTATGTGACGTCGAAATACAACCTATGCAGAAATTATACATTACTACCTGAATTTGCGTCTGTTAGTTAGGAATCGAAAGTTTTATTAATTCTGTGCAGGTGGGATAGAGAAATTTACGGATGAAATGTCCTTTGTTTTTTTTTTGTTTTGCCGTTATAAATAGAGACATTATGACGATTCACCAGTGAATTTCCGTCCACGCATTCACGTAGTATGATCGAGAATCGTCACCCTGTAGTCCCACCATTCGTGGTAAATGTAGTGGGACCAAGAGTAAACGCCTAAAGCAAGTCTTAAAGCTATAATTATTTGAAATCACATATAGACATGGTAAAACTCAAGAAACAGTTAAGTTTATTTAAAAGAAAGAACATATAAAATACCTGCGTCCCGTCGTTTCCAAACTGCTGCACAAACTTAATCCATTCCGGATAATTGCACAACCTCTTGCTAGCTGCCGACCACATCTCCCTGCAATTGCATGATATGATTTAAAAATATACTGCCGTATTTAAAAAAACCTCCTTCTTTTCGAAGTCGATTAAAATACTAGCGGACGTCATGCGGTTTCACCCGCGTAGACTCCGTTCCCGCGGGAGTACGGAAATGAAATAGCCTAGGTCGCCCGGGGATAGTGAAGCTTCCCAACTGCGAATAGTAGTTTTTAATACAGTTGCTCAAAAGGTGGCATATTACAGGGACGTATAGCGTTCGGGATGTGGGCTATTACACACTCGTGCTTTTTCTTTACCTTTCCCGCACTCGTGCCTTTTCTTACCCAATTGTCAAAATAATGTCTGTGATTCATGCAAATATTTCTAAAAAAAGATACTAACTTGTTTCAGTATCAGATTAAAAGTAATTTTAATTAAAATTTAAGCATAAATTAGTATAGGAATCGGCCAAATTAAATTTATAAAAATAAAAGAAGTTGGCTGTATGAAGAGCATTGCCATAGTCTCTGCTTAGGAAGGTATATTATTCTTTTACGGTTGGCGCCATTTTGGATATTCAGGTATATTGTGTTTTTATTATTTTATAAAATTGCTTAATTTTTTCGCAACTGTATTAAAAATAGTTGTTCAATACAACGTGTGGGACTGTTATTTAAACTCGTTCCGACTGTCTACCCTCGCCTTCGGCTCGGGTCAACACCTGTCGCAACTCGTTGTAATAACAGAAATCCCACACTTGTTTCGAAAACTACTATTTCAAAGAGGTTCAGTAGTTTCGAAACCTATTCAAAGCATCGACACATATACAAGATACGTAGCCTCTGTATCAATAACAGAATAATTAGACTTTCGAATAGCGAAAGAATGTGTCAAATACAGAATTTTGCGATTACAAACAAACAAATATTTCTTCTATATATCAATAGCATGGATTTTGACTCACTTATGATCCTGCACGTGCATCCTGATGAGCTGAGTAAACGCTTCAGTCACGAAGTCCAATGTTTCTCTCCTTATTCGCAACGCCTCTGAATAATTTGCTACCTAAAATGTATGAAAGGAAGATCTTTAAAAATGAACTTCCAACATTATTTTTTCTTATTTTTCAAAAAGAAAGGTCATGGAGCAAAATATATCAATCTGCTTCAGTTTCTCTTAACTCTTTTGCGACGGAAACTCTCAAAAGAAAAAAGTTTTGTAACATTTATCATTGCTGCTCTGCTCCTATTCATCTTAGTCAAATGTTATATAGACTATAGACTTCCTCAGTAATAGGCTATCGAATTCGAAAAGGATTTTTGGATTCCGACCAGTAGTCATGAAATCACCTTCAAGCAAACTCTTCACCTTTATAAATCAAATCAGCAGAGTCACGCAACTTCGTTCGCCCCAAATATCCTAAATTGGAACAAATACAGAAAAATTTAAAAAGAAAAGGTTGAATAGTTTCTGAGTTCATCGCATACAAACATCGTTACAGGGTATTTAGATATACAGATAGATTTTGAAGCGCTCGTGGCCCCGCGGACTCAGTGTTCTGTAAACGATCACTGCAGTAAGCAACTTTCACTATGGCCGGTCCATGGATGGGTGACCATCCATGTGAGCGTTTCCGTGCTTCGGAAGGCACGTTAAGCCGTTGGTCCCGGTTGCCAGTAAAATGGCAGTCGTTAAGCCAAGTTGAAGGCTTTATTTCAACAGCAGCCAGTCACAACCTGCGCCTGTCCATTTAAACACGGCAATACGGCTCACAACGTATTACGTGGGACAAATTATAAAAAAAAGGTGAAATGTGGGTATATAATATGCCTCTGCCTACCCCTTCGGGGATAAAGGCGTGATGATGAACCATGAACCAGATAGATTCATAATCATACCTTGATCCTAGCTTTCGTCTTATCACACATCTGCGCCAACAAAAAGAAAGCCTGGTCCACATTGACGTTATCATGGCTAGATGTCTCCACTATCGGAATCGAACCCTTGAACTCCTTCCGTTGTACCAATCGTTCGGCTTCCCGAACCCCTTGCTCACAAGCTTCGTCGTTTTTGGACGTCACTAGGACCACTGGCTTTTTGAGTTTCAGGATGTTTTGGAGGATTGCGGCTAGTACTTCGTTCTGTAATGATAAGAATATATTTTTATTATCTAATAGCTGATCCGCGCAATATATAAACGGAGCTACTTAAAAGAGGAAGCTCTTGAATATATATATTACTGTAAACTGCATTAAAATTTGTTGAATAATTTAAAAGGATCCTAGCAAGCGGACAGCGAAAGTGTTGTAATTTTATACTATGTAAAAAAAAAGATGGAGTACAGGTAGGGATTCAATGGCTTAGATGGTTGAGTTCAATGATGCTTCGGTGGGGTATTTGGAGTATATGAATGCCGTCGGAGAGGTCTCGACTCTGACAACCGGGGTCGGATCAAATACGTACGCTACCCGCTAAAGTTTATTTAGGAGTTAGGATGTTTTTACGTTAATAATAAGCAAAAGTCTATTTTAACCCCTCTCTATAAAATAGAGTGCAGAGGGGTTTATGGCGAGACTTTGTCTGTAGCTCTCACTCTGTCGCATTAAACTACGTCACTAGGTCACGCGAATCATCTGTTCTTAATTTGAAACAAAAATGACAACGTCAATCGGATTGAACTTTCACTTTGACAATAAACTTGTAAGAGAGGGGCAGTCTGGTGAGAACGATCTCACTGCTTTCTTGTTTATCAGAAGGCGTTGAACACAAATAAACAATATATTAATTACTACGCCGCAAGACATTCCTACTATTGTGAATAGTTATATTGACCGACTATTAATGGCATTTCCAGCTGTTCATTTCCAGCAGCTCAATTTCTACCTATAACCATGAAAAAATAATCAGAAAGTGACGAAAATCTCCACAACCAACCTGCTTCTCCCAAGTCCTGCCAGGCACAAGACTGACGTCATAGATGCATAGGAAACCATCCACTGTCAGCTTTCCATCCGGCATTAGCCTTTGATCGTATTCCTTTTCAATTCCCAGCTGGTTTTTGCAAACGTACATCAGCTTTTCAGCGGACTGCAACTTCGTGGCCACACATCTCTTCACATAGGTTTCAGTCTTGCCAACTAAAAATTAAAACGATAAGAAAATTACATGAAATGTAATCATTGTGCCTTGCAGTTAGTGGTTAAAATTAAAATTAAGAGATGGAGTTAATCCCAGTCACACTTCTTTTACTGACTCCTGGGTCCCACACAACTGCGTACAACACTTTTTTTTTGACTGGAGTATGAAAGAGAACGAGTGCTGAGTGTAAGTTTTAGCGAGAGCTTATCGTGGCTCACGGTGAGCGCGTTAACACGAATTTGTATTGTATCAAAACACTGCCACTAGACTTTAAACGTGGGAACTTGTCTCGGCTCAATACTAGTCCACGTATACGTGCTTTACCTTAAGCCACGATAGGCGCTCGCCAACAACACTCACACCGTCGAATCACGTGCCATATCACATCCTATAGAAGAGGAGAATAGATTTTAAATGCAAACCACGTTTGCCTTTAATTATCGGAACGATCGGTACAGATATCACCGCCTTAGTCGAAGGACATTAGACCATTGATAAAACATACCTTTAAAAGGCTGGAAGCACGCATCGTCCACGAATTCAGTCTGTTCAACCAGCTCGAACCGGTACTCCTGATCATCATTTTCCTTCTGCACGCTGCCCCAGTACAGAAAGTGATCGTTGTTCACCACTCGGCCGCTGAAGTCGGACTGAAAAGAAAATTGTGAACTTAATATACTAGGATATGAAAATTGTTTTTAGGAACGTTGTTTATAGAGACAAAATAACAAAATGGACCCTCAATCAATCAAATCAGCCTATAGCAGTTTACTGCTGGACATAGGTCTCTCCCAAAAGACGCCACAATATAATAATATAAAATAGGACCGTGCTATATGGAACCCTGGGTAAATTATTGCCGAGTTTTTTTAAAACTGCGTTTGGTAACGGTTTATAACGTCACTTTTACTGAAGGTTGAGATTCTCATTAGGAATTTATACAAGCAAAAATATCAGGTTCTACCTATGACCAAAAGTTGGATAATTGTACCTAATTATGATTCGATCGAAAACATACTAATTTCCTTGCATGCCTGATACACTGGGCTTGTTAAAGACACTTCCAGAGACAAGCCACCCGTGTTAAGAGTTTTTACATGCATCAAGAGCCTTTCGATGCATATGACCAGAAACGCAAATGACCCAAAACGCAAATGACTAGTTTTCAAATAATAATGACCAGATACGCAAATGACTCGATACGCATATGACCAGAATAAAGAGTGTGGTTTACATACATCAATCTGTCATAGAGTTGCAGATGTTTATTTATTTAGTCTCCTTGTCTATTGGTCTCTCCGTCAGTGTCAAAAAACTACTGTCCCACTGTAAATATGTCCTACATTCGAAACCATTGCCATAACGCGTAAGTAGGGTCAAGATTGAAGTCCTCGTCATAACCAAAGTGCTCTAAATGTTTGACGTTTTGTTTTGATACACGGGTATTAAAAACATGTATGAGTAACCACTTGAGATTAATTGACGCGACGCCCTTTAATTCACGAGCTGAGAATAGATACCAAACATCCTCCTATTTATATGAGTACCTACATTGGTGATGACTGTGATGAGTGGTGACAAACGTTTAAACAGTAGGCACGCTTGTACGTAGTTCGGCTAATTAACTATATCTATCTGTAGTCGACACTCTACACTAATATTTTATAGAGGAAAGATTTGATTGTTTGTTTGCATTGAATAGGCTCCGAAACTACTGAACCGATTTGAATAATTCTTTCACTGTTGGGAAGCTACTGCTACACTATCTCCGGATAACATAGGCTATATTTTATTGACGTACTAGATGATGCTCGCGGCTTCGCCCGCGTTTAATTTGGTACCCGTTCCCGCGTGTTATTCCGTCTGGAATAACACATTAACACATAGGCTAATTTTATTATAAGCTATCGATTTCAGCCCAATTCGTTCAGCCTTTAGAGCGTGATTGAGTAACAAACATCAAAACATTTTCACAAACTTTCACATTTATAATATTAGTTGAATTCCCTCGGGAACACTGGTGAAACCGCATGTTTTTATTTTTATTTATTTGAACAGAACGTAATATACGTAAATAAGATATTTTTTTCGAAACCGAAAAAGAAACTTGCGCTTATGAACTTTTATTAGACAACTTTTACAAATACTACTTAAGAAGAAGATGTTTGGATGTTTGTTACCCAATCACGCTCTAACGGCTGAATTTGGTATGTGAAATTTGGTACAGGGATAGAGTATAGTCTGGAATAACACATAGGCTACTTTTTAACCCGGTAAAATGTTCCCACGGGAAGCGGAAACGGGAACCAAATTTCACGCGGGCTAAGCCGCGCGCGTCAGCTAGTAAGTAATAACATGATACTGCAATACTAAACTTTCATGCTGCGATTGCGGTAGCCAGTAGGGTCAACCTCGTTCAAGATATTTTCACAGGTTTACTTGTATCTTGAACATTTTTTTGCTAGAAGATTTAAAGCATTAACTCTTTACTTAATGGCAACACTGTTGTCAGACTCGCCAGCAGGGTTCGAAAAAATCCGATTTTTATAATAAATATCAAAAATCCGATTTTTTTGATATATATTCGATTTTTTGACATATATCGGATTTATATCCAGACTAAGAAAAAATGAACCTTATCGTAGTAAAATTAAGGTTTCAATTTCAGTTAAAAGCTGACCATACTGGTATGTCAAAGGGGATTTCCCCAACTTAAAATGAGGTTGCCATTTTGGGAAACTATCTAAAATAATTCTGAATTGTACTTTTTCGCAACGTGTTGCCCAAGTAAACATTAATCTCCAATTTTTTTTAGTTCAGAACACAGGAATAAATCCATTGATATATATCAAGATAAAAATCAATTGATATATGTATATCGTGATATATATCATGATATATATCCGCTGATATATATCGGCGAACCCTGCTCGCCAGTATGAATCCATTATGCATCAGGCAAGCAAAGAAGCTGTTGGGAATCCTAGGGATATCCTTCCGAGGGTTTACCCGGGGCTCTCAACAGTAGGTAGAGAACGTGTTGATATTTAGTCGATAAGAGTCCAGCATAGCATCCATGACGGATTTTTCATCTATACTACAATATTATAAAGAGGAAAGATTTGATTGGTCGTTTGTTTGCATCGAATAGGCTCCGAAACTTCTAAACTGATTTGAAAAATACTTTCTCTGTTGGGAAGCTACACTCTTCCCGGTGAACATAGGCTATATTTTATTTCCAATTTCCCACGGGAACGGGAGCTACGCGGGTGAAACCGCGTGCGTCCGCTAGTGCGTAATAAAATGGTAAGCAAGGAAAGTCGTAAGTTTTCAATTCAATTAAAACCGCACATCCTCGACAGTAATACCTGACTCAACACGCAGATATGGTCCACATTGTAGTCGTCGGCGTGCATGCGCACAAATCTGTTGCACAAACATGACTTGCCCACGCCCAGTTGTCCTTTCTCTTTCTCCGTACCTGGTGGACAAAAGATAATCATGTATTAGTTACACTCCAATGTGTCTTAAGTCCTAATCTGGGCAAATAGAGTGTCTTAAGTCCTAATCTGGGCAAATAATATAATCGTGAAAATTTTAAGTACGGATTTGTGAGTGTGTTACTCCAGCGAGTTCTATACGTACGTGCCTTGTACGTATGGCTAAATAGATCTGCCTGCAGATAGATAGATGCTACAGAGAGCTTGGATAGCTTATTTTCTGGGCACGCACACAGACTTTTCATGCTCGGAATAAGTTGCCTTAGGATAGGAACGGGAACAGAATTCCACTTTTCCTTGGTCGCGAATAAGATTGACCAAATCAGGATGTCAGGTAAAGAGTATGTCTGCAGAAGTTTTAAAAGTTTTGTCTGATAAGAAGCAAGCATGGTTGAACTGGCTGGCTACAATGGCCAATCAAAGAATGCAGAAGGCAACGGATGAGGATGTAAAAATGGCAAAGGATGAGTATAAAAGGTATAAGCGTGATGCGAAAGAAGTGATGAAAAGTAAGAGAGAGAATGATGAGGATGACTTTCATAACAGGTTATCTGATGACTTCCAACAGAATATAAAATTCTTTTGGAAGTCTATAAGAACAATGAGGACTGAACAGACTACCTCACAATTTAAACAAATCAGAAACCATGATGGTAGTTTTGTGATAGGAGAGGAATGTGTGTTAAAAAGGTGGAAGGAATATTTTGAAAGTTTATTTGAAAAAGAGGATATGCAAAGGGAGACTCATGTCTCGGAAATGAATGAACTTGATAATGAAAGCCACTTAAGTATGGAAGAAATTGTGGAAGCGTTGAATAGTATGAAATTAGGAAAGGCTGCTGGGATTGATAGAATTTCTGTCGAGATGCTGAAAGCGGGTCGTGGCGTGGTAGCTTGCCAGCTGTACCGCCTTTTCAATCTTTGCTGGCGAAATGGCAGAGTACCAGAAGAATGGTGCAAATCGGTCATAGTGCCGCTGTACAAAGGTAAAGGGTCACAGCAAGAGTGCAAAAACTACCGCGGCATAAGCTTGCTCAGTGTCGTAGGCAAATTGTATGCGAAAGTTTTGATTAAAAGAGTGATGAATGAAACTAAAGGAAAAATGTGGGATGTACAAGCAGGATTTATGAAAGGAAGGGGATGCACGGATCAGGTCTTTTCACTAAGATGCCTAGCTGAAAAGTTTTTGGCAAAACGCCAAAAAGTCTATTGCATCTTCGTGGACTTAGAAAAGGCCTATGACAGAGTGGTGAGGAATGAACTGTGGTCAACACTGTTCATGTATGGAGTGAACAGCAACTTGATACGAGCATTGAAATCTCTATATGAGGGCTCCAGTGCTTGTGTCAGGATCAATGGAGCTTGCACAGACTTTTTTCCCATCGAAAAAGGTGTGAGGCAAGGCTGTGTAGCGTCACCATGGCTGTTCAACCTTTATATAGACAGTTGTTTGAAAGATCTACAAGAGTGTGCGTATGGACTAAAAATGAATGAGCTAACCGTCAAATGCCTCCTTTATGCTGATGATCAGGTAATACTGGCATCATCGGCGGAGGAGTTGCAGTTGATGGTTAATGTAATGAACGATGCGCTTAAAAGTAGAGGAATGAATGTTAATGTAAGCAAGACAAAAGTAATGGTTTTTGAAAGAGAGAAATGTATGACTGATTGCTCGATATTGATCGAAGGAAAGAGCGTGGAACAGGTGAAAGAGTTTGTTTATTTGGGTTCAAAATTTGCAAGAGATGGAAAGTGTGACAATGATATTGAAAGAAGAGTTTTGGCAGGAAATCAAGTGAATGGAGCCATTCACACCTTTATGAACAGTCAGAACGTGTCTAAAAAGGCAAGGATGGCTGTACATAGAGGAGTGCTTGTCCCTACACTTATGCATGGTAGTGAAAGTTGGGTGTGGCAGGAGAAGCATGAAAGTAAAATTAATGCAGTGGAAATGAGAAGTTTGCGAAGTATAGCTGGAGTGACATTGATGGATAAAGTAAATAATAGTGTGATAAGGGAACATTGCGGCATGACAGAAGATGTAGTGACTAAGATAGAAAAAGGGATGCTCAGATGGTTTGGACATGTGGAGAGAATGGATGGAAATAGGCTGACGAAACAGATTTATGAGGCGAGAGTGAATGGGCAAACTGGTAGAGGTCGACCTCGGCATACTCAAGTCGATAAAATCGACAATCTTCTGAGAAAAGGCCAGGTCAAGAGTACCCTTAACCGAAGAGCATGTATGAAGACACTTATGAAAGTTGAAGAAGCGAAAGTTGTTTGCCAGGATCGTAGCAAGTGGAAAGCCATAGTCTCTGCCTACCCCGTTGGGAAACAGGCGTGATGTTATGTATGTATGTATGTAAATCAGCCTATCACAGTCGACTACTGGAGGTAGGTTTTTGCCAATTACTTTCAAAGGGTGATTGAGCTTACTGTACCACGAGTGGCCCGACGGCTTGGCACAATATTTTATTTTGAGATGCACTTACGATGCTGTGCCCTGAGATGGGTGACCGCTTGTGGCATTTGCATCTCATTGCCTTCACCTTGTCTGTTTGTCAGCAGATGTTTTTGCTAGAAAGGTGTTGAGGCTTAATCTTAGATCAAGAATAACAGCTTAATGCTTAGGACCGTTTTCGTATTACAAATATTTCGATAAGACCATGAGAAATATTAATGCTGAGTGGAAATATGAATACCGCTGGAGTTATAGGACTGACATTGCGAACTAAATTGTTAGTTTCTTTTATTTATTTATTTTTTTACTATGGTGGTACTATGCCACCCGCAGAATCATATTATGTGACACCATGTGTTTGATAATAATTATATTCATATCCCTATGTCGTGTCACCACGCTCAATTTTGCTAAGTAAATTCAAATGTTAAACGTATCGAGAAATTACGTCTTATGATTTCCCAGCTTTCATGTTGTAAGTACATAATAAAAACTTGATTTATTACACGGGTTACGTGAACGCCTACGGACCTAAGTTCAAAGTCTTCATAAACCTTATTTCTTTGTAGTTACGTATTATATCTGAGATATTTACATATAAAGCGATAATCAATCACTTCTTGTGAGTAAAAGCTGCAATAACACCCACTTTTAGGTCAACAGATCCCTCATTTTCGCTTTTTTTATTTAAGTACCTACGTCATCAAAATGAAGCACCTCTCCTGACGGAAAGTAATGGCGATATTCGCAGTCGGAACTTGAATAACCCGGGGTCATGACGGAAACGAAACATGCGTTTATCTTTGTTAGTCTTAGGATTGTAACTCTATACCCAAGCAAGAATGTCACTTTTCAGTTCATGTTCAGTGTCACTTTACGCTAAAACGAAAAGTGACACTAAACATGAACATACATCATAATCATAATAATATTATAAAGAGGAAAGATTTGTTTTTTTGTTTGTTTGTTTGTAACGAATAGGTTCCGGAACTACTGGACAGATTTGAAAAATTCTTTCACTGTTGGGAAGCTACACTCTTTACGGTGAACATAGGCTACATTTTATTTCCGTACTAGCTGTTACCCGCAACTTCGTTCGCGTGGAAATTATAATATAAGCAAAGTTTGAACTGTATTCTATCGAGCCTCTAGGATAAGTCGTAACCAAAATGTGGGGACAAAGTTAGGACATCCTCCAACTTACCCGGGGAGCTATGCGCTACATGGTTTTTTTTTAATGTGAGGTAAATCCCACATGAATATACTATGACTCCTACTGACAAAAAACCACACGTATCCGGTAGGACTCCCAACCGTAGGCTGTTAGGTATGACAGCCTACGGTTGGGAGCCCCTGGTAAGCCCTCTAAAGGATACCCTAGGACTGCGCTAGATGGATGGGTAGAGACCTCATGGTTTCAGCGGGTCCAAGGCCGGTATGACGTACGTCTTTATTAATTGGCCCCTTTAATAATAAAAAGAGTAAGTAGTATGGTGAAGCGCGAATACGAAACGTTTGTTAGATTTGGGCCACAGACTGAAAACTTTAACTACTTATAACCGATAGATTTGAGACGATAACACTAACGCTAACGGTAGCCAGTAAATGGCAGTCGTTAAACCAAGTTATTAGCCTTATAGACTTAATAATTTTCAAAAGTAGAGTGAACTCTCCCACCCAAGTTCCAAGTGCCGGCTAGTTGTCTTCGCCTAAGACTATCGGCCTACATGACCGGGGGCCTGAGGTCGATGAGGAGGCCGCTCACCGTCCTTACAGAAGCAGGCCCTAGACGACAGCGTGACGCGAGGGATTCACGTTTATATAAACCTATCCGCATATAAAAATTGAACCTAACCTATTTCGTAAGCATGTCTTTTGCCCATATAGTATACCTACAGATTTTAATCCTTCTCTGTCAAGCCCCTAGGCTAAGCAGTGTGATTGAATATTTACAACTAAACTAAAATAGCTGTTCCCCGCGACTTCGACCGTGTAGAAGTCGTTATCGCGTGAAAGTCGTTATCACGTAAAATCATAACACTCCTTCTGCGCAGTCAGTTAAAAAGTAGCCTATGTCCTTCCCAGGGCCTCGAACTATCCCCATACCAAATTTCATCTCAATCGCTCCAGCCGTTTAGGCGTGAAAGCGTAACAGACAGACAGACAGACAGACAGACAGACAGACAGACAGAGTTACTTTCGCATTTATAATATTAGTAGGGATTCCCACGGGAACGGGAACTACGCGGGTAAAATAGCGTGACGTCCGCTAGTACATCATAATTATCTACATTAACGCTCGAGCATTTGTTAAGTTTTAAAAAGACACCAATACGACCGTTATTTACTTAATATTAGGCTTATTTAGAAAAATCTTTTGCGACTACGATGAGAAGTATGAAATTATCACTGTAGGAAGTAACATCGTACAACAATGCTGTCAACTATTACACCAAATATATCAACTTTCTCTCGTACGAAATAAACAAGCGACACCTACACAATACTGATAACAGGAAGTAGTGTAGATATCAAAACAACAATAGATATAATGCCCTTTCACAATCACTATAAAGCATGTTACTCATTCATGCGGGCGAATTGACGAAGATTTGTTGTTAAAGCGTGTATTCTTAGCTCGATATACCCACTTCTCATTGGCATCCTACCTAATAATGAGTGGCAACAGTTCATTCCTATGAACTATTGCCACTCATTATCATCATTGCAGCCGATTTGGCGCCTACTGATGGGCATTGGGCATCCCCCAAAGATCGCCGCTGTATTTGGTTTTGTGCCGCCCGCATCCAGTTATCTCCCGCAGCCTTTGAGATGGACAGATGACCTACACCTTTCCAGGCCTTCCCAGGGGACTTGCTTCGTTCGGATGCCTTGCTAAGGTCATTGATCATTGTGCTTATCTCTAGCAGGGTCTCAGTCAGACAGAGAGCCTGATCACCATCATCGGCAAACTGAAGATGAGCAGGGTATTCGCCGTTTATGTTAATACCGACCTAGTCCCTTCTAATCCAGAATCTAAAACACATCCTTCAGCTAGCAGCAGTAAAAAGTTTCGGAGAAATAACGCCTCCCTGTCTCACTCCTCGCTGCAATTGGATGGATCTAGTGAACTGGTTCTGTATTCGCACGGACATTGTGGCATTTTTGTAAAGGTGTTTCAATACTTCGATCAACGCCAAATCGACTACCAGTACAGTAGTCGATTTGGCGTTGCTCATGAGATTGCACCATTGCCCAAGTCTCGATTAAATCAAAAACCTGTTTATAGTTCACAAACGCCAAGCTTAAAATGATTTTTTCTCGTGTGGAAATCCTCATGGATGTTATGTCGGACTTCTACCGGCTAAAACCAGACGGTGCTCTACCATCTGCCTATAGCACTCTTGCCTATAGTACTCTTTATACTGTGCCTATAGCCAGGAGTCCCGGGTATGCCTTCTGAAGGATAACCCCAGACCAAGCTTAAAATTATAACCGAAAACATGATTATGACGATGTCCCGAAACATTCCTTTCCACGGCAAATACAATCACACACTAAATGATAAACCTATGCATTTACATTTACTTGACTAGAACTTCAGAATTTTGTAAATAAAGGGCTTAAAACTTGGATAAATCCTAATGATTCAATGGTTTGTGCTGCTGGATGGAAATACGCATTTCAAATTAATAAGTGTAATGAGTGTCATTGTGTCACTGGTTCAATGAAAATATTTTCCTTACAATATTGAGGTCAACCAGTCACAAGTAGACAACCTACTGACATTATAGTAAGTTTGGAGAAGAGTTTTTTTTCTAGCGTGCCTCTACTTATTGCGAACGAGAATTATAATAATACATTTTAATAATATGGATAAAGCAAGGTATCTTAGTCCCAAATTTTTATCTGAGTCTTCAAATTTTTTTGGCTTGTAGGGCCGTGTACTGTCCACTGTAATACATATCGTCCGGAGCAGTATCCTCTTCAAAGGCGATCTTGAAGGTTTTTACAGGGTCGGCAGAGCCAGCGTAGCACTCGCTCGTGAAAACACTTTCTAAGATTGTGATTGTGACCCTTGAACGTGTGAAATAAAACAATTTTTTAAGTAAACGAAATTAAAACAGCTTTTTATCATAAACTAGATAAGCCGGAAAACATCGTATCGCCTCAACTCGTTATAGCTTACAAGTCCTTGCAGGACGGTTTTATCAGCTGTTGCACCTAGCAGACTCTAGGTTACCTAAAAAATACTTCATTATTTTGCATCATCCTTTTCTATTCTAAGTCGCGTACAAAATAAAGCAAACAAAACCCTCTCGGCGAAGCTCTTATCCTGCAGGAATTCGATGCACTGTGCCTTGGTGATTGTTGACTTTCAGTCTCACTTGCTGGTACTCTTGTCAGCACTAGCTTGTTGGTACTCTTCTACTATGCAAGTAATCCAGCTAGTTCTATCTCTACCTCGCCTCATCTTTCTACTTGTATCATAGTAGAGATATTTTTTTCACAAGTTACATACTGTGCTACAATGACTTAATACACATATTTGCATATTCTTACTAGTATTAAGATAATAATATTATGTAAACTACGTATGTCATGTATTGTGTACGCTAATTATCATGTGATGCTGATGATATCATGCAAGCAGTCTCAGATGGGAGAAGTATGACGCATTTATGCGCCGTCATCCCAGCCGCGGGGGAAGCTGGGACGGTGTGTGGGACTTCCGGCCCGATCCGGTAAGTGACCGTCCTACCCCGCGGTGTTCCTCCTCACCCTATAGCCGGGCCGAGGGATATCAAAAAGATTATTCACATTGAGCCAGCTAGGGGCGCCCCTTTAATTAGTGGCTCTCCTCGGGGGAGCCAGATGTGCGGGTCCCCAAAGCTTCCTCATGGAGCTAATACCACACCCGCACCTCCACCGATCTCGGGCGCCCTTCTGAAAGCAGAGGGGGTAGAAATCATCTGGCGCGGGCGTGCTCTAATGGGCTCGCCCCGGAACACAACGAGGGTGGGCGCCTGGTGACGGTTCGTGAGCGGGTCCCCCAACCTTAAGCCCACGGTCAAGAAACAATCGGTGGCGCAGTGAACTCCTTACCGCGGCGCCCCCGAACTGCACGGCACAGCGGGAGTTTTTTCCGTTACTCCCACTCACGTCAACTGACAAGGCGATAGCGGCCCAGCACTGTTGCTGCCGGCCATGTTGCTACTCACGGCCCGCAGCAACACACACACCATCGAGTAACTTACAGGTGAGCTGCTCCCGACTTGGCCAGAATTAGTCAGAGTAGCACCACTCCCCCACAGAGGAACGGGAGTGGTTACTACTCCGTTGCCCAGGACGCACCACAAGGAGGATCTGAACCATAGGGGTCCTTAAGATGTTAGTAGGATAGTTGTCATGGCTTGCGGGTTTATATAGATAATAATAAATAAATATTAAATATTTGTGGACATTCACACATAACATCATCTAGCCCAAATTATGCTAATATAAGCTAAGATAAGTAGATATTAGTATAGATAACCTTACTATTACAAACAAGCAGTTTTCATTGTTTTCAGTCATCCAAACTAAACATTTTTTTTATCAGACAAGATTCCAAATATTCCATGATGAAAATGAAATGAAAATGAAATGAAAATATCTTTATTCATTTAGGTTACAAAGTAACACTTATGAACGTCAAAAATTTTTGCTTCTACATTTACATTTACTGCCAGATTCGCAAAGCAATAGGTAGAGCCTGTGAGGAAGAACCTGGCAAGAAAACTCACGGCCACTCTTTTCAAATAGTCTTAGTACATTCGTTTGTCATGCAATAAAGATCAACAATTTTGTCTACACAAGCGACATTTACAATCGCGCCTAATTAAGTGAGGAGCAAGCAACTCATGTCCATGTCTCTGTATCATTAAAATGATCTCGCGGTATTGGTATTCCTAATCCCACGGGATCTCGAACTTGCGATCTCGTGTCGGGATTGCATTGCATTAGGGAATGCAATCCAAAAAAGACTTGCAAAAAAGGCAAAATTACGGTATTACATTTAGTGGGGACTAAACATAAAGGTACCAAATTTTGCTTTTCAAGTCACATTTTAATCAGCTAATCTGAGTTGTCATCCATCATAATTATTATTCAACATAGAATTATGAATCAGAATCTAGGATGTGGACATTTCTAAAACCTGGTCACAATATTCAGTTATGATAATGTTAACTGAGCCATCAGTCTGCAAAATTATAATTACTGAACATTATCAAGTTTAGAACAAAACAGTAAAATGCTAAAAATGATAACTGTATTTAATTTTTACACTTCACAGACAGTTGGGCTGCTAATTTAATGAAGATTATTTTGTTCCAGTCAGTAGAAGCATGAAACAACTTGAATGTGCCTGTGGCTTTATACATGCTCGCATCTCAGCCCATTCTCGCATACGAACTAATTCCAGTGATAAACCCTTTTTATTAATTCAGATACTAGGTTTTTTTTATATTAAGCTCGCCAAATTGACATCGCCAGCCTGTTATAAAGTCATGGTGATTGGGGGCCACTCTCACAGGAATATTCTATCCTTTCCCTTGTTACGAGAGTGAAAGAGTAACAAACCTTATTATATCCATAATAATAGATCATCCGTACATACAAACTTTCCTGTTTATAAAATTAGGAAGGAGTATTACAGTATAACATTAATTTACATTTCTTACTAGGCTTGTTTTCAGTTTATTAGTCCCATAAAAATAGTGGTTCTGTAAGATTCTTATCATAAACCCTAACCATCATTAGATTATACATAGAATACATATGATTATCTATATCCCTGAGGGGTAGACAGAAGATAAACAAACACCACTAATTTGGCTGTAGTTTTCTACAACCAAATTAGGTGTGTTTGTACCTCAAGGGTAGTCTATTGCTGTCACTTATGCAAAAGAAGTATCTATGACCATTTAGTATTATAAATCAAAATTTCATCAGCCAGGACACACTGTATACATCCATGAATACTAAATCTGCAGTTCAAGCATGTAAATGATTTATTTAAACTAATATTATAAACAGGACAGATTTGATTGTTCGTTTGCATTGAATAGACTCCGAAACTAGAGAACCAATTTAAAAAAATATTTCACTGTTAGGTAGATACCTACACTGTCTCTGGATGACATAGGCTTTTTTTAAACCCTATAATCCCTAATCCCTACTAAGCGGCTGAAACCGCGTGGCATTCGCTAGTTAGATAAAAAATCTACACAATTTATAGCTGGTGATTAACAAATTGTTATTACTTACCAGAAAGGCCGACGACTGAAACAGTAACCAGCTTCCCTCCAGTATTATCCGATTTCTTTGCCATTTTATCGAATTATCACTCAATTGGTACACAATTTGGAATATCAATATTAAAATTACACGACACAAACATCACAACACTGAGAAATTAGTCCTTTTGATTAAAATAACTACAAAATTTGTAATAATTTAAGCTGGAATTCGGAAAATTGTATATCGTAAATTTGAATTAGCTTATTTAAGAAAATCAAATATAGAGGACAGATAGAAAGTTCTGTTTAAATTACTAAGTGCCAATGTAAAAAGTTGTACGCAAATCAGAATCAGTAAATAATATGTCAGTGAGAAAGGAAAGGAAGTGTCTGAGTCTCGCCAGATGTGCATTCTTCGATTACACGCCCATAACGACTAAAGTCCTCAGTATAAAATAGTTATAATACATTATTGAATGAACAAGAAAAATAAAGCGATGAAAATTAAATACGCTTTCAATTACAAAATAAAAATGATAATTAAATCAGCCCTTCTTCTATGCCCTGTACTTTGACACATCAAATTTTATTACTGATACAACAAAGATACTGACGACTTAGAATCTCAAGGTGAAGTCACAAGTTATACACAAGATTTAGGTAAAAGAATCCATATTTTTATACGTTTTTATGTTTAAAAAGATTATTTTCGTAAAAAATCGCAGATAATTCTTTGACACAACTCGCTTTGCTTTGTACAACAATATTTATTGCCATATAAAAAAAATATAACGTTTATTTTCACTTCAGAGCACAGACGCTGAGAAATAACACCATGCCGCTTATTAAAACATGATAAAATCTTTCTTCTTACTTATTATATATATAATATATATATTATAAATGCGAATGTTTGTGAGTGTGGATGTTTGTTACTCTTTCATGCTCGAACCGCTGAACGGATCGGGCTGAAATTTGGTACAGAGATACATTATAGCCTGGAATAACACATAGGCTACTTTTTATCCAGGGCATAAGTTCCCGCAGGAACAAATTTTACGCGGGCGAAGCTGCGGGCATCGGCTAGTATATTATAACTCTAGCTACGGTTCCTAAGATACAGCTTCGTGACAGACAGACGGACAGCAAAGTTTCAGTTATAGGTTTCCGTCTCGGTCGCTCGACTGGCGATCTCATCATGTACGGCGTGTACCTCACACACACACCGCTGGGCGGCGGCTATCAAAAAGAAAAAGCGAGGCTCTAGCAGTGAGCCTCGACATCTCTAAAGCCTTTGATCCAGTCTGGCACCATGGTCTTCTTAAGAAATTGCCCTCCTATGGACTGTCTGAGAATTTATGTGGATGGGTGTCTTTATTATGGGTGGGTAGAAGCATCAGGGCCGTCTTCGTTGACGGCAGCTGTTCTGACTACTGCTGACTTTCTAACTGCATGGCCATAAACGCTGGAGTACCACAAGGCTCCGTATATTTACGTCATATTATAACCAGTATTGTAACTTCATACGAACGGACGAAGCGCGAGCCATACCTACATCCGCCATTGCGAATGTTCCGAGGCGTGGCAGGAGACGACTCGCGATTGGACGGTGTGTCGTCTTTTAAACAGTAACCGCGCGATTTTTTTACTAAAAATACTTAATACTAGAGGACGTCCCGCGGTTTCACCCGCGTAGCTCACGTTCCCATGAAATTCGTGCGGCTTCGCCCGCGTGTTTGGTTCCCGATCCCGCTTCCTGTGGGAACACTTTTTCGGGATAAAGGGTAGCCTTCTTAGGGTAGGAATCTTTCAATGAGTGTACAACTTGTAACTTTTTCTTTTTTGCGCGTGGTACTACCAGTGGTACTACTGGTAGTACCACGAGTAAAAAAAATTACCCGTGATACTACCAAGTGGTCCCAGTACTACCACGGGTAAAATTGAATTACCAGTGCTACTACTGGGACCACTTGGTCAACTTCACTAGTTAAAAATAAATGAAGATCAGTAAAAACAAATGAAGATCGGTAAAACAAATGAAGCAGGGTGAAAACAAATGAAGATCGGAAAAACAAATGAAGATTGGTGAGAACAAGTAAAGATCGGGAAAAACAAATGCACATCTATAAAAAGAAATGAAGATCAGTTAAAACAAATGAAGATCGGTAAAAACAAATGAAGATCGGTAAAACAAATGGAGATTGGTGAGAGCAAGTAAAGATCGGTGAATACAAATGAAGATCGGGAAAAACAGATTAAGATGAATGTAAACAAATGAAAGTCTTGAAAAACAAGTAAAGACCGTGAAAAACAAATGAAGATCGGTAAAACCAAATGAAGGTCGATAAAACAAATGAAGATCGGTGAAAACGAATGATGATATTTTGTAAAAAGTGTAATTTGCGCAATTGCAATTAGTATGTCCTATACATATTAGTATACAACTGTGAATGTCAGCCTTGAAGTAGCCAATAGTAACTAATCAGCCTCGTCTATTTTCCTAGCGGAGTACACGAAATCGTAGTCAAAGATTGTATTTTGAGTTGTTGTTGTTGTCGTCGTTGTTGTTGTTGTTGTAGTTGTTGTTGTTGTCTAAGATTGTCTTTGATGTATGTTTATAAATAAAGCGTTGTGAATGACAAATAATCTAAGAACATGAATAAAAAAATAACAATAACAAAGTGAACAGCTTTCAGTTGAAAAATTTACAAAATATATACAACGCACATGGGTAAAAAACAATTATTTAGATTTGCTAAGGGTTTTTGGCATGAGACACAGAACAAATAACGTTCTTGAAGGATATCATGCCAAATTAAATAAAATTGACAATAAAAACAATAAATCGTTGTTGCGTCTGCTAAATACTATCACTGATGACAGTCTCGTTAAGCTTGTAGCTCAGCAATTTAATAAAAGGAGGACTCGTCATATAGTTAAGGCTTGTCTGTTCGAAAGAGACTCATCTTGGGGTGAACTTTATACTAGGAAATATTCTTAGATTTGATCTGGAAAACTATATTATTGTAATTTATTAGGTACTCCTGCTTTTTTAACTCTTATTTCCCCAAAGCGGTGCAATTGCACCGCGCATTGTTTCGCGCCATTCCGTCAACACCCAAGCGGTGCAATTGCACCGCACCTCCCCAGGCGACTTTAAACTTAAATTTAGCGTGCTTACGTTCTACTTTTCTATGAACAAGTTTGATTGTATGTGTTCTATGGAACATTTCCTTGTTATTTGAATGACATCTATTGTCCGATATTGTTTACAAAAATCGACAGTTGAAGTTGAGAGTGGAGTGCGCATGGACGGCGTGCGTTTGTGTAGTACGTGTGTGTTTCATGTTTTTATTATAAATAATGTGTTTGCATTATTATTTATTATTATACGCAGTAATATAAACCATATATCAATAATCCTGTTGAAGTTTTACAGAATCGTAAAATATGGTGTGGTGGTAGAGTAATAAATGTTTTTTTTGTGGAGTGCATGTGTACCAAGTGCGTGTGTGCGTGTGTGTTTTGTGTTGTTATAATAAATAATGTATTTGCATTATTATTTATTATTATATACGTGAAAATAAACAATATATCAATCAACCTGTTGCAGTTTACAGAATCGTAAAACATAGTCTAGTAAGTGAGAAATTATTTTTTATTCGAAACTGGTAAGATGACGTCACGATTGCATCATCCGCTTTTTACCTGCTTGTCATGACCAATTTTCGATATATTTTTTTTTTTGGAATGAAGTGTTTAGAAAGGTTAAAGTATCAAAACGCGATTAGGAATATTTTGTTCGATCGAAATCGCTCTCGAAAAATGAGAAATATTACTGTACAAGTAATGTACTTTTTTATCTAAATAAATGAGTTTAATTCTCATAAAAACTTGTCATAAAATAGATGTAGGTCTTTAGAACAATATTTTACGTATAGATTTTTTCTTAAAAACAATATTCAAAACATATAGATGCAGTTATAAAATTCCGAAATCTCAGTAGGTCACGCCCTCGAAACACTGAGTTAATTTTCCTGTTAAATTTGTGTTTATGTTTTATTAAATTTATATTCAAATTAGAAGCTAGAACATAACATAACCTTTGTTTGTGTTTAAGTATCGTGTTTTTATTAAATAAAGTACAAAGAAGTAGAAGTAGGTATCCAGATATGTGGCCTTTGTTTTTGTTTAAGTTTTGTTTTCACCGACGTTCATTTGTTTTCACTGATCTTCAATTGTTTTTACCGATCTTCAATTGTTTTTACCGATCTTCATTTGGTTTTACCGATCTTCGTTTGTTTTTACCGATCTTCAATTGTTTTTACCGATATTCATTTGTTATTACTGATCTTCATTGGTTTTTACCATGAAGCTATATATAAACATGGAGGCCACACTTCGAACAACCGCTTGAGTCAAATACCTACGTATCTCTATCTCACTCTCTGTGGGCTAACCTTCTCTTTCTAGGAAATTGTGCAGTGCTGCTATCTTCTTATTAGTATCTCCTAGAAAATAATAGAAATAGACCATACTAACCAAAAATGCAAGTTAAATAATTTATAAATAGCTCTATAGTTCGACTACGATTATTTAATGTGTAAATTGAAATATTTTATACCATTATATGCATGATTGGGTTGTCGAATCAGTGAATTACGTTCCCATTTTCTAAGGATTCTGTAATGTGGCAACATTGGCACTACATGTCAACTGTCAAAGTGTCAACTAACAATAGAATGGCGGTTGACTTCATTTGTTTTTACACAATAGGAAAAGTTGTGAAGTAGTGTGACTATATTGATGATTTATGTGGGACTTCCTGTGTATTATTAGAAGAAACACGAATGTCATTATTAGAGTAAATAAAATAAGTTAAGTATTGTTATTGTATGTTAATGATGAATAATTGTTTTAGGTTTCCTAAAAATAGTATTCAGCGAGAAATATGGTTATCCATTGCACCATTAAAAATTAAGTTAAGAAATTTATAAAAGCAATTAGTGTGCTAACTGATCATAAATTTTAAATATGGAAAAGGAGTTGGTTTCGGAGCGGGATTCAAACCTGCGTCTTCTCGCGTACCGTGCGGACGCCCTAACCACCGGCCACCGAAACTTACTCGGAACCAACCAAATTTTCCACCTTATATACGTCTTGGGGCGACGCATGCACCATCTACCAAAACTTTTTAGAAAGTAACACGGCACGAATGTATAGAATTGCACCTACATTCATCCAATTTATGACGAAACCTGCCCGAACATTAAAATCATTTTTTGAAAAGCAATTAGTATGCTAACTAATCATAAATTTTAAATATGGAAAAGGAGTTGGTTTCGGAGCGGGATTCGAACCTGCGTCTTCTCGCGTACCTTATAAGTCGAATGGATATAGGTGCAATTCTATACATTCGGGTCGTGTAACTTTCTAAAAAGTGCCGGTAGATGATGCCTCCTTTTCCATATTTAAAAAAAAATAAGTTCTATGAAAGAGCTAGGATTTGCAATTTGCATTTTCAAAAAACCGATTATGACGTAGAATGTAGAGTAGTAACAAAGCGCTTAAAACCATCAACAGTTCCTAACTAACTTGTTGTCCAATAATCCTGTTCCTAATTTATTGTCCAATAATCAAATTAAAAACACATACATAAAAATAAAATAAATAGATTAAATAACTAAACTACTAAACTATTGCCTACTGAACATTTCACCCCTGATCATACCAGGCGCAAAGGTGCCCAATATACTAGCAGCGTTGCCGCGCTGGATACTATCCTTTGTACCAGGTACGACCAGGCGTGGGAGTCATGCGTCTTGTCCTGTAGCCTACGGCCGATCTCCGAGACCAGAGCCATAGCATCACTCTCGCAACAGCCCATCGTTTCTACAGCTACTGGTACGACCAGATAACACGACTCCATCTCCGCGTACTTTTAGCGTTTTCTGTAAGCAGCATCTTCTACTGCGGCCGTCGTCGGTAAATCCATACTAATAATTTAAAGCTGAAGAGTTTGTTTGTTTGTTTGTTTGAATGCTAGGATCTCAGGAGCTACTGGTTGGATTTCAAAAATTCTTTTACAATTTGATAGTCCGTTTATTGAGAAAGGCTATAGGCTATAAAACATCACGCTAAGACGAATAGGAGCGGAGCAGCCATCAGGAATGTTTCGAAAACGGTGAATATTTTTTACCATCTGAGAGTTCCGAGGCGAACGCTGCGAAAATGGTTATAGTTACATAAAAAATGTGTACTACAAAAATGTTTCTTTTAAAAAGTTCTAAAAAAAAGTCGGCGACAGCATATGTCTATCTTTTAAGGTTCGCTCACAATAATGTAATTTATCTATCTTTTAAGGTTCGGTCACAATATTATAAAACTGAAGAATTTGTTTGTGCTAGGATCTCAGAAACAAAAGATTGCATTTCAAAAACTATTTAACGGTCTAATAGTCCATTTATTGAGGATGGCTAATGGCTATATAACATTGCGCTAAGACAATTAGGAGCGGAGCAGCCATGAATAATGTTTCGAATACGGAATTTTTTTTTCTTTTGGGAGCTTCTATTGCGTATGCTGCGTAAATGGTTAACGTTACGTAAAAATTGTGTATTACAAACTTGTTCCTTTTAAAAATTTATTAAAAAAAGTCTCCAACAGCATATGCCTATACTTTAAGGTTCAATTACAATAAACCTCTTAATAAGTTTTAAAATATGTGCGACGCGACGGGAGTAAACGTGGTCTGCAGCGGCAGTCAGTCAACTCAACTAAAAAAAAAAAAAAAAAAAAAAAACTATGAAAACTGGCCAAGTGCGAGTTGGAATAGCACACGATGAGTTCCGTACCAAAAAACGGACGGGCGGAAGTAAATACGACGGGAAACATTCTATTACTTTAAATGTTTATACCACACCTCTCTCTTTCTCACTCTCATGTGACGCAAACGAAGTTGCGCGGGTCAGCTAGTGGACTATACGAGCGAAGTGACTGGTGGCGAAAGTGCTGATGCATGTTGCGTCCCACACTAAGCACTTGCCGTTCTTCCATGGCACAAGGGTCAGACCGTCCGATCTCTTGCCGTCTGCGCGGGACAAACCTGGTGGTTCAAGGATACAGGGGACCTCAGCCGACACCAGAGCCCGCCGGATTAACTAATTAAGAGCGTGGTGACGCGGATGCCTACCGATGCAGCGACGACAACTCAAAGCATGATGACCATCGCTCTCCATCATGGCACCGCAGATGCATACGCGACATTCCCCACAAAGGAAAAAGAGAATGAAAAGATAGAATTTAGTACCTATGTGCATACTGTATTACTGCGCCCGGGTCGGCAGCGCGTGTGTAGCGCCTCTGGTGTTGCAAACGTCTATAGGCTACGGTTACCAACCTTCCGGTGGGCCGTAAGCTTGTCTGCCACCTAAGTAGTATATAAAAAAAAACTTACATTCGCATTTCGCGGAGGAATCGACCTTCCGACCAAAGGAAAATTTACAATATAAACAAGGAAATAATTCTTTTCTCTTTCTTTTTTCGACATTCGCCACAGCCTGCCACGAGAAACCGCAGCGCGCGAGACGTACAGTTGATTAACCTAGAAAAATAACCCACTCGGATGTATAACTTCGTTATTCGCAATGTACCTATGCAATCTGCAGAGAATACTACCTATCAGTCTTCGTAAAAAACAGAGAAAACAGTTAATCTCGCCTTTGTACATCTAATTTATATAATAAATTTTCACCACCTATTCCGTGTAAAGAAAAATAATTCTTGAAAAGGTGAAATGAAAATATACCTTATGTATGTATGTATGTATTGTACATCTAATTGTATTATGAATATATATTGTCTTTATTGCGTACAATAAAGAATATAATAGAAAATGAAATATCCTAAAAAAATAAAAATAGGGCTACCCTACTTAGAAAGAGACGTAGAGCCCACACAGAGCAAGACAGTAATATACAGAGTACGCTTCAAGTAGGTATTCGAAGTGTGGCCTCCATGTTTATCTATAGCTTCATGGTTTTTACCGATCTGCATTTGTTTTCACCCACCTTCATTTGATTTCACCGATATTCAATTGTTTTTACTGACGTTCATTTGTTTTACCGATCTTCATTTGTTTTCACCGATCTTCATTTGTTTTTACCGATCTTCATTTGTTTTCACCCACCTTCATTTGTTTTCACCGGTCTTTACTTGTTTTTACTAACGTTCATTTGTTTTACCGCTCTTCATTTGTTTTTATCGATCTTCATTTGTTTTCACCCACCTTCATTTGTTTTCATCGATCTTCACTTGTTTTTACTGACGTTCATTTGTTTTACCGATCTTCATTTGTTTTAACCGATCTTCATTTATTTTTTATCCAGTAGTACCACGGGTAAAATTGAATTACCCGTGGTACTACTGGGACCACTTGGTAGTACCACGGGCTATTTTTTTACTACTGGTACTACCAGTAGTACCACTGGTAGTACCACGCGCAAGAAAGGGTAACTTTCGGTATTGAGAGTAGCGAAAAATTCTAAATCTATGGGTAGTACCTACTAACCTACTATGTTATGACATAGTTGACAGTAGGTAGTTATTGAATTATGACATAGTTGACAGTAGGTAGTTATTGAATCTCTCAATACTGTCACCTGGCATAATGTGACAAAACATTAACCCATACATGCATGTGTGCCTGTCGGCGTCTGCCTCATTTCAATGTGAAAAATTTTGATTGGTGTTTTACAATGAATGTGAACTGAATAATATAATATCTTTGGCTGTTTGTTACTCAATCACGCTCTAACGGCTGAACGGATCAGACTGAAATTTGGCACAGAGATAGATTATAGTCTGAAATAAATAACACACAGGCTACTTTTGATTTCGGGAATAAATTCCCATGGGAAGCGGGAACGGGAACAAAATTTTTCACGTGCGAAACTGCAGGCGTCAGTTTGGTAATAATAAATCTAAAAAGCGAAAGACAGATTACTTACGTAAGATATACATTTGATATGAAATGTTGCTTATATTTGAAGACTAGCTGAGCCCGCAACTTCGTTTACGTCACATAAGGTGTATGAAAGGAAAGGTATTTCTTCATCAGAGTCATCAAGCAGCGTCTGAAACTGCCCTGTTTGCTTAATCATAAAAGAGCTTAATGATTAAGTCTATTTTAAAACAATTCATTTTTTTTAAAATAGACTTTCTTTTATGATTAAGCCAACACGCCAGTTTAGGTTCACTCACATTCAAAGAAACCCCTACAATTAAAAATTTCAAAATATCTGATTCTTAAAAGTGTTATAACTCTTTTATTTCTAAACCGATTTACATGTTAAATGTTAACTGGAGCAAACCTCAACACAATAAAAAAAACCGCATTGCAATCGGTTGAGCGGTTACTGAGATTAGCGTGCACAACCGTACAGACAAACAGATATACAGACATACAGACATACAGACAAACAGACAAAAATTCTAAAAATCATTGTTTTGGGTTCTATTGCGTTCATAAAGCCCCCCTATAATATATTTTCTTATTTATCTTCCATGTACAGACAGCGACCTGTTACGATTTTACTATATGTATAGATATAATTTTTTTCTCTGTAAATCTGCACATACCAGTTTTGGCACTGTGCATGCAAATTATTAATGTGCCATTTTCATGCACATAAGGGATAATGTTAACATTGTTTTCTCAAAAACTAGTCTATTATGTGACATTTTGGCATTGAAAATTCAGTTTGCTACTTACATTGTCATAATTATTGGTCAGCTTTTCAATTTCAATTTATTTATTAATTGCTTGTCACTTGCTTTTTGTAATGTAATTAGTCCTATACTAATATTATAAAGAGGAAAGATTTGTTTTTTTGTTTGTTTGTTTGTAACGAATAGGCTCCGGAACTACTAGACTGATTTGAAAAATTCTTTCACTGTTGGAAAGCTACACTCTTTGCGGTGAACATAGGCTATATTTTATTCCCGTATTCTCACGGGTACGGGAACTACGCGGGTAAAACCGCGTAACGTCCGCTAGTATTAAATAAAATTGCTGTCCCTAATCGTAAAAGTAAATTATGAGTATGTAAAAATACCTTAAAGTCACAATATAAACTCCTCTATAAAGTCCTTAACCCACTTAAATTAGCCCAATGCAAAGTGCATTACAAAATAGTTGCAGCTTAAACTTATGAATATTTACGTATGTCTGTGGAAACCGTGCTCATTTAATGCATATTCTGAATTAGGTAATTCAATCACCCTACGGTAGTACAATGCTGGACATAGGCCTTTCCCAAATTACACCAGAACATACGGTTTTGCGTCTTTCGCACCCAGTCACTCTTTGTAATCTTTTCAGACGTTCGGGCCATCAGGGAGGCGGCTATCCTATCTTACGTTCACCAAGCTCAGTCTCCTTTTCAGAACTTGTTTGCGCCATCGGCTATCCTTTCTTCTATAGATGTGTACCTACCATCAAAACGCATGCTCTGAGAGCTATGTCGACCACTCTGGTTCTCTGACGGATAACATCGCTTCAAATTAGGTTTCAAGGTAAGTAGATTCCTGGACAATCACAAGCCTCGATCCTTCGACGTGAATAAGTCCCAGCATGACGTTCTCCATGAACTTGATCTTGATTTTATCCAACTTACGTCGTTTTTTACGGTGAGGCGATTGGTGACACTATTCTCGAGAACAACTTGCAAACGTGGCTAATGTACAGGTGACTGGTGATTTTATCACCTTTTTTGAAGATCGGAGTCACGGCACTCCCTCTCCCGGATTTAGCTGTCTATTACAGCCGAAGAATGGAATTAAAAACACCTTAAGGACTGGAGCCCCTCGCCACAATCGCGGCCGTCAGACCGGTCATGGACGAGTGGCTGGAGAGAAGACACGGTGCTCTCTCCTACCGGTTGACACAGATACTTGCCGGGCACGGTAGCTTCGGTAGGTAACTGTGGCGAAAACACCGGGAAACCACGGCCGAGTGTCAGGACTGCGAGGACCGCAGCGATGACACGGCGCTCCACACTCTGGTGGAGTGCACGGCGTGGGCACAACAGCGCCAGGTCCTCGTAGTGGGTCTGGGCGTGGACACTCTCTCGCTCGAGGCCATGGTGCGAGCCATGCTCTCCAGCGGGAGTAAGTGGGACTGCGCCGCCTCTTTCTGCAAGCAGGTCATGCTCGCGAAGGAGGCGGCGGGCCGGGTGCGGGAGAGAACTCTCCCACCCGAGTTCCGCAGTCGGTGCCCTGGGCGCCGCCGACGTGTCTTCGCCGAGGACTATCGGCCTCCATGACCGGGGGTCTGAGGACGGTGAGAGGGCCGCTCACCGTCCTTACAGAAGCAGGCCCTTGACGGCAGCGTGACGTGAGCAACGCACGCACGCCCCCCCCCCCCTTAGAAGCGGGGTCACACCCGAAACCCCCCATTGACGCGGGATTGCACCCGAACCACCCCCTGGGCGAGGCCGCATTGGCGGGCGTAGGTCTGTTGGGAGTCACGGGACATCCTTCCTGAGGGCTTACCCGGGGCTCTCAACCATAGGCTGTTAGGCGTGGCGTGAGGTTGTTTAGTCGGTAAGAGTCCGGCATAACATCTTATGAGGATTTTCCCTCACGTTAAAGAAAAAAAAAAGGACTGGAGCCCCACCAAGTTAAGGAAGTTGTTTATTAATTCCGTCCTCTCCAGGGAATTTATTATTATGAGTTGCTCGAGAGTCACGCATACCTCGCCCTGGTAGATATCTGGTACGTTGGCGCGTTAATGGGGCCCTGTGGCCTACTTCCGAAGAAGCTACGCCTATAATTAGAGATCTCAGTAAATTAAAATTTCCTCGAGAATGTCAGTGAAATGAACCTTGAGGTTACAATTTTGCTACCTGTGGCTGTTTGCTGCGGTAAAGCTGTTGGGTACAGAAGGTCTGTACCCAACAGCTTTACCGCAGCAAACAGCCTGTGTGCACCTGTTCAGCTCAATCTTAGCCTTGACGACACCTGTGTTATTACGTCTGAGGTCGCGTCTTAGCCGGATGTTGGACAAAAATCTTTGATCAACTTGTTATAGCGTTCTAACCAGTGTCGATTTTATCGTTGTCAGTGGTTTCTAGCAAAACGAAATGATTTCGAAGTTCCGATTGGAACCTTCTGGATCCATATTATATGTGGAGCGCAGTAGTTCGGAGAGCAGGCTTCATAACCTGGCCTCTATCGGTGCGTATGTTTAAGTTTAGAGATGCCAACCAATGGGGCCAATCGGTGATCATAACTGGTATTAAACCACCTCTCAATTACAAAGTCATCTTTTTTATCCATTATGATAAAGACTTAGTCGGAGCTTCACCAAATCTACTTCTACGGAGCCTCATATGCAAGAAAGAATTTACCAAGAAGTGACTCTGAGATTCAAGGGAAAATTGACAAAGTACATTATGTGCCCTGGTCCTTAGATGCATCACGGTTTCGCCGCGATCTTGTTTCTCCAGTTTGGAGTTGAAATTTCTCGTAATACCATTTTTGTGAGCCTTGGCAGTGCCTTGTAATATCTTTGCTATGTCCCCGATACACTACTGACTTCCACACAACTGCTGAGGTACTTTATCATCATAAAATCGACACACCTAAAAATAGAGCATTTCACATTATGCGAGAGTTAGCCTGTCTGTTACCTTTTATTCGAACCTGGCACAAGCCTAGTATGTGCCACTTTATGCGACCCAGTTTTATCTCAAATTTGGTGAGATGCTCGTCCAACTATGGAGTGTAAAGTGCGTCGTTATATGGAGCCAGGATCAGTCGTGTATGGTAGCCTGTCGTTCTTTGCACTTACCTCCTTAATTTTTCTGACTGCTACCGTGACCGGAACAACACAAGTGCCGGAAACTGGGGGTATTGTCTTTTTTAAGCTTTGAGGAGTTTCGAGCGTTGACCAGACGGCTTAGCGTAGTGCTTTGTTTTGTAAGTTCTTTTCTTCGTAATGACTTCATTCGTTAATCAGCAGGAACACCAATTGCAGGTGAGGTCGGCGCGGTGGCGTTGCCCCGATGTAGGGGGTAGGACTCTATTCACACCAAAACTTACGAAATTTAGAAAATAATAAAAAAAATACACTACTTACGAATTTTCAATTTTTTCTTAATAAATAAATAAATATTGTTGGACATTCTCACACAACATCATCTAGCCCAAACTAAGCTATAAAGCTTGTGCTATGGGATCTAGACGACTGATATACATACTTATACATTTCTAAATACATACATATTATACATAGAAAACACCCAAACTCCGAAACAAACATTTGTGGATCACACAAATATTTGGACCGACCCAGGAATCGAACCCAGGACCTCCAGCGCCGCAGGCGGTATCACTACCGACCGCGCCACAGAGGCAGTCAATATTAATTATTAATTATTATATATATATAAGTAAATAATAATTATATATATATATATATATATATATATATATATATATATATAAGTAAATAATAATTAAAAATGATGGTTAATGTTACTTTACACATGTTTGTGACCACACTGTAACATATTTATCATGTTCTTCGCGCGATATTGGCAATATCGCATATTCCATATGTGCGTGTTGTTTGCACATCACGATTTTTCCCAACGTTTAAAATACAGTTTGTCTATAAAGTCGTGAAATTAAATGAGCGCGCTGCTGAATGCATGTATGCAACCCTATATAGTACGACCAAAATGATTTTGATACGAGGAGTTCGTTCCGAGTAAAATCTTACTAATATTATAAATGCGACAGTTTGTGAGTGTGGATGTTTATTACTCTTACACGCAATACACGCTCGAACGGTTAAAGGGATCTGGCTAAAACTTGGTACAGGGATACATTATAATCTGGAATAACCATGGCTACTTTTTATTCCGGGAATAAGTTATTACGGGAAGCGGGAACGGGAACAATACAAATATTATAAATGCGAAAGCTTATGAGTGTGGATGTGAGACTCTTTCACGCTCGAACAGTTGAACTGATCTGGCTGAAATTTGTAACAGGGATACATTATAGTCTGGAATAACACATAGGCTACTTTTCATCCCGGGAATAAGTTCGACACGGGCGAAGCTGCGGGCATCAGCTAGTGAGTTAATAAATAAAACACATTATACATTTTTAATTTTGTTTCTGTTTTATTGAATCAGATCCAGAATAAAGTTATTGAACCAGATCCAGAAGCCCCGGTCTAATAGCTTCTTACAACCCACCAGCAGGTGCCTAGCAGTCCCAATTGCTTTGCCACAATCATGTAATTACATGTTTTATCTGTAACTTTCCCCCATCTGACAAGGATTTTTTTGGCGCAGTGCTCAAATGTTAAAATCGTCTATTTCTTTCTTTGCCGACCTTTTCTGTGTTTACCAGGAGTTTCAAACTTTCCTTCATTATTAAAACCTTCGTTAACTATTCGCCTAACTGTACTCTCTGATTTTCCTGAAAAGAGTAAAAAAAGAAAAGTAATTACATATTGGAAACAAACTATTGACATGAAGCAATTAATTCAAAATAAAAATTGGTAGAAAACCAGATTGAACTGAGTATCAAAAATGTAGGTCGTACTATAAAATAATCATGTTGTTCTAACCACTGACTTACATTATAGGTAGATTGTAAGTTTAAGATTCTAACCTAAAAATATGCAAACAATGCCTTTTTTTTGTCTCCAAATCGTAAATTCAGTAAATTTGTAACTTCAGACAGATTCAAAACAAACAATAACACGATTACATACCCACCAAAGATGCTGTTCGCTCATAAACATCCTCAAAATCCCACAACAATTGTCCAGATTGGTACTCCGCGAAACATCACTGGAAAACTTTAAAAATCACTTCCTGCGCACCGATTTTCTTTACTCATTTCTCAAACCTTTATGCGTAGTTTGGTCTCAATTTGTTGCAGTTTAATCCAAACATTAAAGTTACGTGAGAGAGTAAACGAACACATTATGCACTTTTTGCTTATTCACTTGTACTTTATTCCACAATTTTTTTTTTATTTTTTTTTTATTTTTTTTTAATAAAGTACAAGTGAATAAGCAAAAAGTGCATAATGTGTTACAAGAAATTCCACCAAGTGCCAACAATCAAGAGTATAAATGAGAGTAAACGAAATTCGACGATAGCATTGACAACTGACGTACCTAGGTTTCTTGTTGCCAGTGTTGCCACACACATAACTATTTTTAGTTCCTCAAACATTCATTTCACGACTTTATAGACAAACTGTACATTCGGAATATGGCAAAATCGGTTCTAAGCTGAATATTACACAACGGATTTTACTAGCACATGTAGATTTAGACGGAGATTATAATTATGCAAAAATCTAAAATCAAATAAAATGCACATATGTAACTTGTCAGGCGCCACGACGAAATGCAGATCTACTTATTGTATGCTTAAGTAGACTCTCAACTTAATGGCTAAATTACTTCATAAGCGTCTATAACAAACGGTGACACTGTGCATGCGCAGGCTATAACATCGGCACCACACTCCACAGAGTGAATGAGCTCTTTGACGCTTTCGGACTTTGTTAGAAATGTAGAGGAACCATTATTAGAAATTCGGCACATAGAATTGGGAATTTTCGACAACATTTTTCATCTGTGTTTTTAGTTTACCTTATCTGTAGCATAAGTAAGGATTTTTTTTACTTGCAACTCTGACTTTGACAGTACCATTACGAAAACACAAGCGCATAAATGTCTCCCCGCGATATTTTCGTGAGAAATGACTTCTACAAATGATGGGAAAGACGTGAAAAGTAATCAAAATACTGTTACCAAAGGCAAATCATTTTACATTGAACTTTACAAGGTAAGTGTTATTCTTATAAAACTCAAGTTCAATGTGTTTAGTGCGACGCCGTTGTGCTAGTAAAGTTCATTATGGCCGCCATATTTGTCTTCCATGGACCCTTGTTTTCCTAAATTTTCATGTTCCTTACGTATTTTATCGTATACTTCGCAACCGCTCATGAGAAATTTATGAGATATAATGTATAACTGCTACAGTTAGCGTCGTATAAAACCTACTGATAACAAAATATGCAGCTGAGAGTCACGGATGATAGATATATATAAATAATGTGCCTCAATAATAATAAAAAGCACCTTTACGGACTTATATGAATGGCCTGATGATTAATTCTTAACGTTTATAATCTCTTTAAAAGTACGAATCAAATCATACCAGTATTCTAATTGGTGTTATTGTATTTAGTTGTAATCATCAATTTTTAATCATGATAGACAGCCATAACATTACATTCAAGAGTCACGTAGCTCTGAAGTCCGAAATACCTATTGACATTCATGTAAAGTAAACATTTAGTAATGAACTAAGTATTATTATACCTCTCTCTCTTAATATGACTCAGAATTTGATTAATTTTCATATTTAAGCTTTTTACATAGTACTAAACATATTATTATATGGGGTGTATTGGAACTCTAATATGATCTAAAGCTTAATCTGACCTTACCTGAAATCTGACAAATCTGTTACCTGGCAGGCTAAATAAGTTAGATCAAAGTTGCGTACAGATTATTCGTAGCAGTAGTGCTTATCAACATTGACATTGGCGGACCCATTCCAGTGTATAGGACCTAATGTAAACATTATGGCATTGAAAATAGTGCTTACTACTTGTGACTGTATCTTTCACTCCATGATCATTAAGAAATGTGCCATTCATCCTGTACTGGTTGTGTTCCTATTAGCACATTCTATTACTTATCTATGATTATGTGTAGCTGTGAAGGGCACTATGGAGAAGTTATTTTTTTAAAATATAACCGTGTACACCGTCACATTATGAAATGGGAGAAGCCTAAATTCAGCAGCGGATTGTGATAGGCAGTTGTGGACATTTGTGAGCTATTTCGTGCTTCAAAAAGTGAAATGGTGAAACTGAACTTATGCTTTTAACAACCATGTAACTCATATTGCATTAATTTTAATAAAATAAAAAACATGTTAAACCGTTGGTCCCAGTAGTCAGTAACATTGCACTAAACAACAATGTAAATTTTCAACAGTAGGTCAATACGATCTGCGCTGGGGTTGTGTGTGTTCGCCTCTGATTTTGCAAAATCCAAAGGCTATGGAAACCAACCATCAGGTGGGCTGTAAGGTTGTCTGCCACGTTAGTACTATAAAAAATGGTTTCGTGTTTACCAATTTATGTTAATGAGAGGGAAAATGCTTCATAGATGCTATTTCAGACTCCTACCGACTAAGAACCTCTCGTAACGCCCAACAGCTTACGGTTGAGGGCCCCGGGTAAGCCCTCAGAAGGATGTCGCAGGACAAAGTTAGAACCCCTTTAAATTTTTTTATGGTTATCAATCAAAGCGGGTTGTAATGGTATAGAAGTTTCCTAATATCAATAAGAATCTTTATTAAATTGAAATATTTTGGTACCCATACAAGTCCTAGTGAGTTGGAGATATTTTTTCTATCATTGGTATGTATTTGCAAACATGTATAATTTTTAAACACTTATTCAGAGCCTTGTCAGTCAGAATTTTTTTCTGTTGATCATTATTTCTGAATGTTAAAAGGTTTATAAAAAAAATAGGGTATGTCACGCGGTTTTACCTGCCTACCACCCGTTCCCATGGGACTACAGGAATAAAATATAGCCTTTTGAATATTGTTACCCGAGGATAGTGCTGCTTCCCAAGAATTTTTCAAATCGGTTCAGTAGTTTCGGAACATATTCGATGCAAACTAACAAACAATAAAATTTTTCCTCTTTTTTGGGGCTAAATAGATTTCTTGATGTCCTTTTTTCCTAAAACTTTTTACTAAAAAGTGAACCTATAAGGATTCTGTTTTCATTTTAGGCTACAGATCCCTAAAAAGTCCAAACTGAGTGACAATGTTCAAGTGCCCAATATCTGAAATTTAATCATGTATACCTGCCATTGTTCCTTTTGGACAAAACATAATCTTATAAATAACTAAATCTTACTATCATTTTGTCTGTATGCCTTGTGGATGTTTCGTGAATTTTATTAAAACCTGTGTAAAATATTTTAGAACTTTCATGTCATCATCATCAATATTTAATCTTACTTACTAATATTATAAACTAGATGATGCTCTTGGCTTTGCCTGCGTGGAATTCAGTACCCGTTCCCGCTTCCCATGGGATCATATTCAATGGATGGAAAAGTAGCCTATGTGTTATTCCAGACTATAAGCTACCTCTGTACCAAATTTTTTTTTCGTTAGAGTGTGATTGAGTAACAAACATCCAAACATCCAAACATCCAAACATCTAAACATCCAAACTTTGACATTTATAATATCAGTAGGATAGGATGTGAAAGTTAATGAGTGTGGATGTTTTTTACTCTTTTACGTTCATACGGCTGAACGGATCTTCCTGAAATTTGGTACAGAGATAGATAATAGTCTGGTATAACACATAGGCTACTTTTTATCCCGGGAATAAGTTCCCACGAGAAGTCAGAACGGGAACAATTTTTTTGCGAGCGAAGCTGCGTTCATCAGCTAGTATATTTATAGTGCAAAAAGACTGCAATCATATCATTGTAGATTAATTTAGATTGTGAGATATCTAGAAGTAAGATTTAAAGTGAGCAGTAGAACAGGTGGTGGAATCCTCGGGTTTGTCCACCACAAGAAAGAATAATAATAATAATCTTCTTGTTTATTGTGTGACTAGCTATTGCCCACGACTTCGTACGCGTGAAAATTGTTATAATGCCAATTTTATTGGTCTCTGCTTAGCCCCTAGGTTATGTAGCGTAATAATATATAGCCTATTTGAAGACCCTACCCCTAGTTAATATTTGTGCAATATTTGAATCAAATCTGATAAGTACTTTTCGAGAGCCTTCCCGACAAAGCAAACAGACAAACAGACATACAGACAAAAAAATTTCTAACTATATTTTCGGCTTATGGGCGGAGACCCTGACGGCCATCAATGTGGCTAGACTGCTGAGCCCGCAGAGAGTGATGGCCGTCAGGGTGATAAGAGGATACCGCACGATCTCCGGTGAGGCGGCATGTCTCCTAGCCGGGACCCCTCCATGGGACCTGGAAGCGAGAGCTCTTGCGTCACTGTTCAGATGGCGCAAGGAGGCGCTGGAGCGGGGCCAAAGGCCCGCTTATCGAGAAATTGAGGCCCAGCGGTCCCTACTCCACCAGGAAACCGTGGAGACATGGAAGGTGCGACTGGAGCAACCAAAGGGGGGATTCGCCACAATCGCGGCCGTCAGACCGGTCATGGACGAGTGGCTGGAGAGGAGACACGGTGCTCTCTCCTACCGGTTGACACAGATGCTTGCCGGGCACGGTAGCTTCGGTAGGTATCTGTGGCGGAAACACCGGGAAACCACGGCCGAGTGTCAGCACTGCGAGGACCGCAGCGATGACACGGCGCTCCACACACTGGTGGAGTGCGCGGCGTGGGCGCATGAGCGCCAGGTCCTCGTAGTGGGTCTGGACGTGGACACTCTCTCGCTCGAGGCCATGGTGCGAGCCATGCTCTCCAGCGGGAGTAAGTGGGACTGCGCCGCCTCCTTCTGCGAGCAGGTCATGCTCGTGAAGGAGGCGGCGGGACGGGTACGGGAGAGAACTCTCCCACCCGAGTTCCGCAGTCGGCGGCCTGGGCGCCGCCGACGTGTCTTCGCCGAGGATTATCGGCCACCATGACCGGGGGCCTGAGGACGGTGACAGGGCGGCTCACCGTCCTTACAGAAGCAGGCCCATGACGGCAGCGTGACGTGAGTGAGACAATTCACGCACGCCCCCCCTTAGAAGCGGGATCACACCCGAAACCCCGCAGACGCGGGATAGCACCCGCACCACCCCCTGGGCGAGGCCGCGGTAGCGGCCGTGGGTCTGTTGGGAGTCCTGGGACATCCTTCCGAGGGTCTACCCGGGGCTCCCAACCATAGACTGTTGGGCGTGACGTGAGGTTTTTTAGTCGGTAGGAGTCCGGCATAACATCCATGAGGATTTTCCCTCACGTTAAACAAAAAAAAAAAGACTATATTTTCGGCTTCGTTTTATGTTGAACACCCAGCGAGTATTTTGTTTTAAATATTTCCAAAGTACAGTTTTGTCTTTTCTATCATTTTATTATATGTATGGATGATTATTATATTATTATTATAGACCTTTAGGTACAGGTAGAGGATCGTTGCTAACCCATCCTGCTCCTTATATCAAGTTATACTGGTGAAGTCAGCATTCTGGTCCACCAGCCCAATGGTGACAGAAGCACTTCATGCGTAGTTCACTTGTAACTTATACTACACTAGAGGACGCCACGCGGTTTCACCCGCGTAATTCCCGTTCCCGTGGCAATACGGGAATAAAATATAGCTTATGTTCACCGCAAAGAGTGTAGCTGCCCTACAGTGAAAGAACTTTTCAAATCTGTCCAGTAGTTTTGGAGCCTATTCGATGCAAACAAACAAACAATCAAATCTTTCCTCTTTATAATATTAGTATAGACTAGCTAGCGGACGCCGCGCGGTTTCGTCCACTTAGTTTCCATTCCCGTGGGAATACGGAAGTAGAAACTAGCCTATGTCACCCGCATATACATTTCCAACAGTGAAATATTTTTTTGAATAGGTTCAGTAGTTTCGGAGCCTATTCGATGCAAACAAACAATCAAATCTTTCCTCTCTATGATATTAGTATAGATAACCCAATGTCTCACCGCAGTGAAGTAGGTACTGTCATACTCTGTTGAACACTCCAATCTTTTAATACGCCTAATTTGACAGAATTCTCCAAATGACGAAGATACTGGAAGTCATTATAGATCTCAACACCATGGATCCTGATACTTTCCGAGGTGGCGAGAGGTGGATGCTGGAATTTATTTCCAACTTTCCACAAGAGCACAAGGTGGACTAAATGCCTTAGGCATTTTCTCCCAGTCAACTTTAGGGTGATGCAGAGATAAAAGAATTAGGCAGAAAATAAATTTAATACCTACAAAATTAAATTAATAGCTACTCCGATATTATAACCATGACCTACCGCCCCATTGTTATCCATACGTATAATAAAATGATAGAAAAGTCAAAACTGTACTTGGAATACTGGAAATATTCAAAAAAATACTCGCTGGGTGTTCAACATAAGATACCGAAGGCGAAAATATAGTTAGAATTTTTTTTGTCTTTTTACTTTGCTTTGTCGGGAAGGATCTCGAAAAGTACTCAATAGATTTTATTCAAATTTTGCACAAATATTAACTAGTGGTAGGGTCTTCAAATAGGCTTATTATAACTCTGCATATCCTAGGGGCTAAGCAGAGAGCAATCAAATTGGCATTATAACATAATTTTCACGCGTACGAAGTCGCGGGCAACAGCTAGTATATGAATACGTCTGTATTTACATGTATAAACGTTCTATGTGAGCATATAATATAAGTATACTACACGTTCGCTCTAAGTTTGCCGGTCGCCTCTACAACAGCCTCTACGCCAGCGGCAAACTTAGAGTGAACGGGCTATACCTACGTTAACATGTTATGTACATATTACAACGCAATGGATGAGTCGAGTCAGTCATGCATAACATTTTCCTTATTTGCTTTGAAGTAAAAAAATCTGGTACGAATTCTTCCTAAGATGCTCTTGATCAATGATAAAAGATTATAGGATAGGATATTGTCACTGTTACGAAAGCATTAAAAATATTGAATTTAGTTATCTATTGTTTACCTGCTTTGGGAGTAATGGGACATCCTGCCGAGGGCCTACCCGGGGCTCCCAACCGTAGGCTGTTGGGCGTTACGTGAGGTTTTTTAGTCGGTAAGAGTCCGGCATAGCATCCGTGAAGATTTTTTTTATTGCATTGGGTATTAAAAAAAATAACACAAGTTTTTATACGATACTAGTTGATGCCCGCAGCTTCGCCCGCGATAGCGCTGTATGTGAAAAATGATTTTCCCGCTTTTCTGTTGAAAATTTTCCTGAATTTTCTTTGCTATAAACCTCACGGAGCCCGAGACCTTTCCAACGAATGCAAAACCGTGGAAATCGGTTCGTGCGTTCTGGAGTTATAGCGTCAGGAAGGAAAACCCGACTTATTTTTATATTATTATATGTATAGATAATAGATTTTCGGTGACCCTATGACTGTGTCGCAGGAAATAGAAATAGGTTTCCACTCGAGATTAAAGCACTAAATAAATACCTTCCTTCGAATTTCATTTTCGGATGGATCACGAAGTTCCACCTTCAGCATAGTCCTCCCTATAATCCTTGGAGTGGCAAGATATCTCTAAATAGGAGACCTTAACTACCACATCTCGGTAAACTTACTAATAGTCTAATTATATCTTAGTTAGTCTGGGACATCCTTCCGAGGGCTTACCCGGGACTCCCAGCCATAATACTGTTGTAAGGCAATTGTGTGGTTTTAGTCGGCAGGAGTCCGGCATAGCATCCATGTAGGATTTCCACGCGATAAAAAAAAATACTCACTGATAGCATATTCTAGTTACATAGTATTGATAGCATATTCTAGTTACATAGTACTATTAGTATTCTGTGGTGTAGTTTTCTGATAGCGTTATATTGACCTCATTAAGAAGAGAAGTAAATAATCAACATTCCAAAATCGGGATTATCCGAAACGAAACTTAATTGAATTTCTTGTTGATATTTATGTCCCAGTTCAAATACAGATTCGTACCCGAATTAGTTGCTCTACCCGTCCTCAAGGCTAAATATTTGCTAACCCAAAATAGTTCTTAACTTCCGTCCAATATCATATTGTTGCACAGATATCTTTACTAATATTATAAAGAGGAAAGATTGTAATCTTTATTGAATCAACTTTGTTTAATAATGTACAATAATAATAATAAATAAAAATTGAATCTATCTTACCTTAAATTAAAAAATAAAAGCAAAAAAAACTAATTCATAATAGAAACATTTGTTTTTTTGTTTGTTTTTAATAATAATAAAAATAATAAATATTGTTGGACATTCTCACACAACATCATCTAGCCCAAACTAAGCTATAAGCTTGTGCTATGGGATCTAGACGACTGATATACATACTTATATATCTCTAAATACATACATATTATACATAGAAAACACGAAATAACGTATAATAATAATAATATGTAACGAATAGGTTCCGGAACTACTGGATTGATTTGAAAAATTCTTTCACTGTTGGAAAGCTACACTCTTTGCGGTAAACATAGGCTATATTTTATTCCCGTATTCCCAGGGGAACGGGAACTACGCGGGTGAAACCACGTGACGTTCGCTAGTAATCAATAAAAATATACCGTTAGCAAAATACCTTCAATGTTTATAAGGTTCAAATTACGCTGTCAAGGTGCATTTCAATGAGTAGAGTTCGATTATCATCACACCTTTTCTCAAAACGAACTAGCGATACCGGTATTTCCCACGTGTTTTAAATCAAACAATTTATAGTAATTCAACACTGATACTCATCTCCCTTTAGACGTCTTATGACTAATAGCTTGTCTATTAGAATACAATTGTAGTCACTTACTATTCGACACGAACTCATTAATAGCCGATAATACCAGTAAAAGTTTAAACTACGAGACTTTGAATTAGGTAGGTATTCGACCAAGTAATTCCCTTACACTTCTGAAAGACATTTCACCCGTTAATTTCCGTCGACGAATTCAATTCCAAAAAGATCGAAAATCGACACTCTGACCTTGGCTAGTTTTTCGAGTTCCATGTGATTTTAACCGGTAGGAGTTCGGAGTAGGATATGGAAGGAGATTGGCAAAAAAAATCCCTGTTATGGCTCTTCCAGGTTTCAAATTCCTTAATCAATTTGAGCCATGACATGACCTGTGCGTTGATAGTACGTGTGATACTGATAAATAATACAATACCCAATGCAAGCGTCGGGAACCAAGCCTAATTAAAATTATATTATCGTTTTGTATTCCTTATCAATCACACACATGCAAACTTCACAAAAGACAACAAAAGTTTTCTTTTTTAGCAGACTTAAAAACTCTCGATAATATTTTTTGTTTGTTACTTCAGAAATCTTCATTTTTGTGACCTATTTGCGGAATTATCCATTTGTTTGGAATCTCTTTTTTCCCTTGACAAGTTCAGTAAATATTTGAGGTGGTTGAGAATTAAAATTAATGTTGACTAAGTATAAGTATTTTACTTAGGACTAGCTGTTGCCCGCGACTTCGTACGCGTGAAAATTATGTTATAATGCCAATTTGATTGCTCTCTGCATAGCCCCTAGGATATGTAGCGTGATAATATATAGCCTATTTGAAGACCCTACACCTAGTTAATATTTGTGCAAAATTTGAATCAATTCTGTTGAGTACTTTTCAAACAACTTTTTTTACTTTTTACTGAACAAAGCAAAGCAAACAAACAAACAGACCTAAAATTTTCTAACAATATTTTCGGCTTCGGTATTTTATGTTGAACACCCAGCGAGTATTTTTTTCAAATATTTCCAATGTACAGTTTTGACTATTTTTAACCCCCGACGGAAACCCGAAGGGGTGTTATAAGTTTGACGTGTGTGTGGGTGTGTGTGTGTGTGTGTGTGTAAGTCTGTCTGTGGCATCGTAGCTCCCAAACGGATGAACCGATTTTGATTCTGTTTCTTTTGTTTGAAAGATAGGTTAGGGGAGAGTGTTCTTAGCTATGTTTCATAAAAATCGGTTAAGCCATTTCAAAGATATGAGGGGTGAAAGTGGTGATGAAAAATTAAATGTGTCCAAATATACCCGTGTTGGGTATCAAATGAAAGGTCATAACTTATACATCACGATACCGCAAGTTTAATGAAAATCGGTTTAGCTATTCGAAAGATATGAGGAGTGGAATGTATTTCTAATTCTGTAACCACACTCCGCGCAATTCGCATTAGCTCTGAATAATTGTTGATAGACTATACGTATGTTGATATTAAATAATGAATTAGCTATTATACTTAACAAGGTACCCTAAGAATGACCCTTTATTATTAGTATAGGAAGCTATATTATTGATTTAAGTATTCTGGTAGGTTTTAAGTTGTTAATAGTTATAAGTTTTTAACCCCCGACGGAAACCCGGACGGGGTGTTATACAGAAATTGATTAATCTAGAAATTTACAAACAGACGGACAACCGAGGGATTCCGGTTGAGGTAAGGAACGAGTTACGGTAATTATTGAAGCTTCAAAAATATGGAAAATGAAAATTAAACTCAGAATGAATATTTAAGATCGGTCAGTGCTACTGTTCAGTTCAGTCAGTGCTACTGTTTCTTAATCTTTGCAATTCTGCTAAGGCTGATTTGTCACATGGATTATTAAATAATTTCCTTTGGTCGAGTTCACAAATTGCTACACCCTGTAGACTTTTGACGCGACTTAAGGCCACATAAGCTTGACCTTTTGCAAAGGTGCTTTTGCCTAAATAAACGACAGCTTTTTCCACTGTGGTCCCTTGCAATTTATGTGCCGTAACCGCCCAACTTAAAATTATCGGAAACATTATCCTCTCAATATTCCCGTAACCTCTAAGACCTTGAAAAATTACACTATGTGGCTTTATTGGAATCCATCCGTTTTCATCTTTACAACTCCGCCCAATAGAATCGTCATCAAATTTAATTTTTATTGTTTTCGGAAGTTCCCCAACTTCCAATTGTTCACGGCGAAGTCCATTCCATTCAATTTTTTTTATTATACCCATACTGCCATTTACCAGCCCTTCAAAAACGTTCAAATTTACGCGCAACATGACCCTACTACCGATTGCTATTTTAATTGTACTTAGCAACCCCCCGGTACGGTTAGGATCTTGCGAGACAGAAGTATCATTAGGTTTTTGACCGTAGGTAGCAGGTTCTTTGGATTCATCGAGTGCATTTATAGAATAGATTTTTACTGATTTACCTATTATCTCTACCATTTTATCGTTATAACTATTCACTAATTTTACTGTAGGAAAAATCCGTACAGCTTTGCCATCGGCAAACTCTTCATCCAAAGGCACACGACTTCTTTCTAGTAAAATTTCGAATTGCTCCATAGTCAACTCACCTACACGTAAATTATTTAAAAGATCTATAAATTGACCATCATTTTGTTGCCTAACATTAGTTTGCAGCTCACAAAGCCCAAAGTAATGCCATAGATGGGGCTCTCCTTGGAATGTAGCTGGTTGCTTAAAGCACCAACTGCCCTTGACGGGTGGCAATTGCATTATATCTCCAAAGACTATTATATTAACTCCACCAAAAATATCTGGACAATTTTTAAATTCTTGCAACCGTAGATGAATTGACCGCAAAACTTCGTATGACACCATCGATATTTCATCTATAACAAGCCATCGAATGTGGCGCCATTTTCTCCGCATGTCTTCCAGGCGCTGTCCTGTCATCTGTCTGTATACTGTGGCGCGACCTTTCTCGATGCCTAAAGCGAACGCACTATGAAGAGTTTTGCCATTCACAAGTCTAGCTGCTACTCCAGTAGGTGCAGTAATTTCCACGAAACTTGCATGCAACAATTGATCTACTGTTGGAGCGTAACAGCGATGAATATGCTGTACTAACGTTTTAAGCACAAACGATTTACCGCTGCCAGCTCCTCCAGTAACAAAAAGTTTTAAGGGGGTATTTGTGATTGGTTGATCTGTCAATTCAATGCGAATTCGTTTTGTTACTTCGTCAAATATTTTTCTTTGTTCTACGTTCATGCTGCTAATCATGGAATGTAACTCTTCATCATTAATGTTGACATGCATTGCTTCTTCAACTTCTTCCACTTCGATATCCACATCAGCCATTCTTGGATCATATCCATCAACAATCGCCTCTATATCCTGGTTTTCCGTGTTGAATCTTTGGTCATTAGAATGATTAAATGGTGGAGGTTCGGCTAGAGCCAATACTTGGCCAATAACTTGCTGAAGCTCACGTTCAATGTGTTGAAATTGCTCAACAGAATCTCCGTGAAACGGACGTAACTGATCTCGTTGTGCCATAAAAGCTTCTTCGCATGTTTCATAGCCAGCTAATAAATTGGATTCATCTCTGAATGGTACATGGGCAACAAGATAGCTATAAAAATAGCTTTCTCTGTCTCCCATTTGCGTGTAATATCGAGTCCTTAGTATTGCAGGCTTTCTTCGTTTTTTCATAATATTTCCATTCAGAAGTCTGATAGTCGTTGTAGTACTTTCCGATTCATCTTCTAGTTCTCCATAAGCCTCCACATCACCGTCTTCTTCGTCATTAATTAGTCGACTTGTATGTTCATAATTTATGGAAAATTCTGCCAAACTTAGATTTTCCAGATTAATTGGCCTTTTAATATATTTATCAAATATATTTTGATATGTTTGACCTTCGTCACTGTCGTATCTTAACATTCGGTAGCGCTCATGGGGTCGGCATGTGTTGACGAAAACGACTTTTCGTGAACTATCTCTTAGTTTTAGATGGCATAATCTGTATGCGCATTCACATGCCGAGACTCTGCGATGGTTTAATAAAGCCATAGAAACAGCAAACAATTGTCGACCGATATCCCCATGACAGGCTCGGACTTTGCTTATGGCATCTTTTACAGTTTGACCTACATCCTGGGGCTCGTGTTTCGATGTATATTTGGCTATATAGTACGAAATAGCTGTTACATTTCCACAGGGTTGGATGTCCATATTAGCTTTCCAAAGTTTTAATATCTGCGGATTATAGTTATTTACATATTGTTCTTCCGGGGTTCTTTGTAAAATACAGAATCGTCCATTATTTCGCAATGTTTCATCAGGTCCTAATAACATTGTCTGGTCGCTTACTGGTCTTGGAAAGTTAAATCTACACAAACGATCGCTTCTATTCTTGTAACAGGTTGTTGAATGCGAGTGTATTTGCACCCTTTTGACTATTTCGTTCAACTCATTGTCTTCGTTATGTATAGAACACGAAACAATCTCATTAATCAGAAATTTGCCTTCATTAGTGTCGAAATTCGGCGCATTTTCAATCCAACACAACATGTGCAAATGAGGACTTCCACGATTTTGGAATTCAATCCTCCACCAAAAATCTTTCAGTTTCCCGCCTAAAATTTGGTCATCGTTCTTTAACAACCTCATAAAGGCATTGACACGAACCATAAATTGACGACTCAAAGTCACGGGATGTCCGTCTACTAGCGTTTGTTTTTCACTAAAATTTAAATCAATAGGATTTTCATCGTGTCTTCCTGCAGCTATTAGTAGTGATTTCAGCATGTCCTCCCAAGATAGATCGTTGCAGCTCAAGGTAAGGAACCATGTAGGAGCACCCATATTCTTTACCATCGCAATAAGATTCGAACATGCACTTTGCCAGTAAGCATTCGATCCTCGCATATTCCGCATGTTAAGATGAATGTTCTCTACTAAATTATCTGGTCGGCTGTCTCCCTGGCGCATTCTTAAAACTACACCAACATTTTGCTTAGCTCTATAAAATTCCATAACAGACAATGCATAAAATAGATAGTCATGTCTTTGAAATCGTGTATCAGCTCCCATTATTCTAGCTTGACAGTAATCTAATGGTGTAATAGGATGTGACCGATTTTCCTGTAATCCATTTCTGCCATAAGGAAATAAGTGGAACCAAGATAGTTCTTCCGCTCTCCTTTCTCTTGATATATGTAAAGGGGGCTCGGTTTTCCTTCGTAGCTGATGAACTGGTAGTTGATTACAATTATCGTTGGTAATTACAGTCGATAATTCAGGAATCGGTTCATCTATAAAACGTAAAACAGACGACGAAATAACAATATTGTCATTGTTTAAGTCATTGGATGATTGTGGTAACTGGTGGGTATTTGTTATGGCAGCAATATCGTTAACTGGTTCATTTACATTTTGAAATAATGTACGTACTTCAGGGGTAATTTTTGTAATACTGTATTGGTCTGCGTCCGGTCTATCTTCTTGTAGTTTGGGTATATTCGATTTTAAAACCATCCACAAGGACGTAACATTGGTGAACGATATTAAACAAGCTGCTCCATCTTGCGCTACTCGACCTTTTGGTCCCCTTGAATGGGAGTCAAATAAGTAAAATAAAGTTTCAATTTTCCAGATAGCGACGGATATGTCGTTACATGTAACAATACCACCGTGATGACCATCATCAGTTCCTGCGAAAAACTCAATTAAGCCATTCTTTAAATTTGGAAAGCCGTCAATATTTATACTCAGATGGCCGCAAATCGAAGAAGTTTCGTTGTGTATTTGTAATAGACAGGAATAATTTAACACCTCAAAATTTACTTGTAACTCATGTACACGTAAATATTCAATATTAACCTCGGTCAAATTTGGTGCCCTTCGTGATTGTATACTATTTGAGTACAAACGATCACCGGAAATTAGAATCAAATCTATTATATTCGGAGACCATGTCTCAGTTAGTTTTATTTTTGAAACAGCAATAGCTACAGCTGCATTTGCTGTACACTGTTTCCCTCGAGAAAAATCGTTAAATTTATTGTGACTTTGATGAAATGAACCTCTTAATATATGTCGATTATTACCCATATCTTGAAAGAAAGCATGGCCAGCTTCATTTGTGTTTTCTTGTCGGGTTATGTCGTCAATGTCGTGATGGACATGGCAAATATTGTTAATATTGTAATTATCATTATCAAAGTTTATTGTAACATTTCTGTACAAAGGATTATTGGCAACCAGCCATTCTAATGCAGTGCGCAGCTTTTGAATGTTAATAGAAAAACGACGTAATCTTTGAACTGACTCTAATTCTTCACAAACAATGACTAGGCCAGCACTACTTATTTGTAGTGGAAGTTGCTCAGCTATTTCTTCAACATCCTGGCCAAACAATACGGCTTGACCATGGAAACCGCGTTGTCCAAAGCGACCACTGAGTTTAACCATTTTTATAAACGGAATTATTCTATTTAATAAACGTATTTCCATATCAGATAACGACTTTATTTCGGGTGGAATTTCGTCTAACGACATACTATTCCAGTAAGCTTGCGTAGGCGTTTTTCCTCTACGAAGCGTTCTGGCACATCGGTGACATGTTATCAAAACGTTGAATTGATTAATTAACTCGTCAGGTAATATATCTTGTGGTATAGTGCTTAAAGTAATTGACTGGACTTGCTTAGGATAGAAAATTTTTTTACATATGAAACAAACTTTATCAGCGAATGTCATTATCGAATTATGAAAATCTACCCTAAGTTTAGCTCTAGTTCGAGCTGTAGCTGCTGCATTCCCGGTAAGCCTAGAGGTTCGTTGCTCAGGAGTTTCATTTAAACGCGACGCGGCAGTAGACTGAGCTTTCCTGGCAAGCCTAGAAACACGTTGTTCAGGTGTCTCAATTAAACGAGACTTGGCAGTAGATTGCGCGTTCCTAGCAAGCCTGGAAGTATTTTGCTCAGGTGTCTCATTTAAACGAGACTCGGCAGTAGATTGCGCGTTCCTAATAAGCCTGGAGGTATGTTGCTCAAGTGTCTCATTTAAACGAGAGTCAGCAGTAGATTGCGCGTTCCTGGTAAGCCTGGAAGAATGTTGCTCAGGAGTCTCATTTAAACGAGACTCAGCAGTAGATTGCGCGTTCCTAGCAAGCCTAGAAGTATGTTGCTCAGGAGTCTCATTTAAACGAGACTCGGCAGTAGATTGCGCGTTCCTAATAAGCCTGGAGGTATGTTGCTCAAGTGTCTCATTTAAACGAGAGTCAGCAGTAGATTGCGCGTTCCTGGTAAGCCTGGAAGAATGTTGCTCAGGAGTCTCATTTAAACGAGACTCAGCAGTAGATTTCGCGTTCCTGTCAAGCCTAGAAGCACGTTGTTCTGGAGTCTCGTTGTATCGTGAAGTTCTCGTATATTTCACACCCCTTATTTGACGGACACTACGTTCAACCTCAGATTCATTTGCTTTCCGTGAAAGCTTACCTGCCGCATCTTTTTCCAAACGACACTGTCTTTCTGCTGAAGTTTCAAGACTACGCAGTTCCGCCTTACGAGTAGCTTGCGATAACAAAAAACTCTGTCTTTCTTGAGTATTTTCCACAGGCTGAGTTAATTTGCGCCTTTTCACCTCGTTCTGAGCTTTTTTAGTTTTCCTCCCCAGTCCCATTTTATAGCCAAAACCAAAAACTTAACTTAGGTACCTAATAATTATGAAATAACGCGACAAACGTTATATTGTATTACCTATAGTATTTTATTTACTCTTACAAATCAAATCAAAAATATAAAATAATTTAACCCAAAAAACTTATGTTTACATTAATAAACTTCACAACACAAACCACAACTAATTACTTTATATCTAAGCAAAAGAATACCTTCAATCAAAAAGTATTATAAAAAAAAAAGAAACACCGACACAAAAAGCCCTTACAAAAGGGCCAAAATAACAATACCTAACTAAGATTTAGTATTAGATAGGTAGGTACCTAACTCTATGCACCAAAAAAAAAATAACGCGCGGCTCAGGCGGACCGCTCTTAACCTAACTAGAGAGTGACTACTTAAAATTATAATAGAAACTACCTAAAATTTTAAGAACAAAAAACTCACTTTAAGTATACTATTCCTAAATTTCAAAAAAATTAAAAAATACTTTTTACTATGAATGACCTAACTACACAAATAAGATGACAAAAAACTAATCGACTTTCCTTCGAAAATATTGCATTCAACACACAACCGTCAACGACGTCTGCCCTCACGTGTCTGCCCGTTCGGGTCAGAACACTTACTTATATTACGCTCCGCCCACTTGACGTAGTAGCCGTATGCAGAGCGCCGCCCGCTCGTGCCGGTGGCAGCCGCGCGCGCTGCTTGAAAAGTCTTACGTAGTAAGTATTGTATTCTCCTTAGAACAGTCATCTAGTCATTTAATACATAGGTACTATGTACTTATAGGTATCTAAACTGTAACCACACTCCTAAATTGTAAGTAGACTATTAAATACGTACCTATTAGCTGTTATACTTAACTTATCCCTATAAAAAGCATAAAATAAAAATTAAATTAAAAATTTAAAAAACCCCCGACTCACAAAAAAGAACAATAAAAAACCCTGTAAAAAGTAAAAAAATAACTTATATTATGACCTATCTACCCTAAGTATTGAATCTTTATTATTATTATAGGTAGCTATATTATTTACGTATTCATATTTTTAATTAACAGTTTGTCTCGTCGGGGGACCGCTCTATACCTAAACAATTGAGCATATCAAGGAACTACAAAAATATTCAACGAGTACGCGCAAAACATCTACAGTTAGGATCTCAAGAGACAGACGCACGATTAAGTTATGATTAGGTGAGCGGTCCCCGACGAGACAAACTGTTAATTAAAAATATGAATACGTAAATAATATAGCTACCTATAATAATAATAAAGATTCAATACTTAGGGTAGATAGGTCATAATATAAGTTATTTTTTTACTTTTTACAGGGTTTTTTATTGTTCTTTTTTGTGAGTCGGGGGTTTTTTAAATTTTTAATTTATATCATGTTATTATAATGTATAGATGACCTGTGAAGTAGATACCTACTTTGTTTATCATTGTAATACATACCTGCCTACCTATTTGTTCCATTCAGTACACATAAGGTGCTTATTTCTTAGAAATAACGCTTATCGGTCTTTGTCTGGATAACATCCTTCAAATTCCTTATATACGAAGAGCATTCTCTTGGAAAATCCTACATTCACAGAAATACATGAAATATTTTGTACATTACAAAAACATTTTCTTGAAAGGAGGAAATTCGTAACAATCACGCTTTATGAGATTAAAGTGGGTTTTGATGAAACTTTATGAGTTTTCTTTTTCTAAGAAATGTTTTTTCTTTTAATATTCTATTTTTAGTATCGCTCTAGGCCTCGCGATCTCTGTAATATCTTCAACATGGAATGACACATGAAACCTACTTCCCGTTGCTTTAGAAACCAATTTTATATGTTTTACTTGACAGCCAAACAGATAAAGTTGAAATAATATAGAACCAATTTTCTTCCTATCATCTTATCTACGAATTCTAATACGTTTCCACGACGCTCGAGTAACGTCATCGGCTCTGTAGAGCACTGTTCCGAAGCCATTCTGCTCAGAAGTTTACGAATGGCTCTCAAACTCATGGCTAAAGTTAGGCGTAAAACAGACGACGGGGCGGGCCGGGCCGGTCAATTTCGCCGCGAACGATAGCGCTAAAGGAATCCTATACTACCAACGCACACGAAGGGCAAAAAGACCGCGCCGCCGCTGTCCGCCGGGCACTGGCGGCGCGGCATGTCCGTGGCTCGCCGCCATGAATCACACAAACCAGTTTGTATGAAGTAACGCAGACGGGGCGGCGCGGGGCGGCGCGGGCCGGCCAGGCTCAGTCCTCGCCGCACGTTTTCTAGTGATGGACGCCTTCGACGTCGAAAATTTAATTTCTCAAGTCGAAAAAAGATCGCCGATTTATAATACGGCATTAAAAGAATATCACGATGTATGGATGGAACCAAATATGCCAGGCAATATATACGCCTGCAGTATGGGATGAGTTGTCATCGAGTACCCAGTACTCCCTATTAGTCCATTGAAATGTTACAATTTAAGGACCGAATATTGCATTTGTTAGAGGACGCAATTTTATTTTTGGGACATGTGTGGGGGGATAGAATGAGACATGTGTGGGGTCAATAGAAGCTTAACCTCAAGTTTGTGGGGTTGCCACCCTTGTCCCCCGGCCGCAATCTTAAAAAGGGGTGAAAACACGTTTCGTGAAAACAACAGTCTTACAAAAAAATTGTGAATGCTTAATTTGTAGCAAATTGTTTTGCCTACAAATATGTCAAACAAATTTTTGTCCTAAATTAAAAATTATAAACAAAAAATTGAAAATAAAATTATAAAAATATTCTTTTTTGCTCTGTGGCATTTTTTTAAAAATTTCTCTTTAAAGATCATCTACAAGATTAGTCTGAGGTATTATTTTTTGTAAAATGTATAAAAAAAGTTAAAGACCAAATAAGAAATTTTTTATAAAAAAATTCAAAATTTTTTGTTAAGTTATATACACATTTGTAGGCAACACAATATGCTACAAATTAGGCTTCTACAATTTTTTTGTAAGACTCATAGTTTCCGAAATGTTGCGAAAAAAGTGTTTTTTTCCCCACTCTTTTCAAGATGGCGGCCGGGGGACAAGGGTGGCGACCCCACAAACTTGAGGTTAAGCTTCTATTGACCCCCCACATATGTCCCGAAAATAAAATTGCGTCCTCTAATAAATGCAAAGCTCATGTAACATTTCAATGGACTATATTACGATTGCGTCTCTTTCTTTTTTTGTACATTAAATAAGCAACTACCTACTCGAATTCTCTGGGTATCCATTTTCACTGACGCGCTCTTCACTAGAACGAACGTAGTGAACTAACTGCCCGCCCGTCGCCGTCGTGTGCGTTGCGTTCGCGGGGCGGGCAGTCGCGGGCATCGGCGGACAGACGCGGTCTTTATTACGTCGCGGGCAAAAAGCCCGGCCCGCCCCGTCGTCTGTCTAGCGCCTTATACTATAGGAACCTAGCTTTGTGTTTGTTTGTTTGTGTTAAGAACCAAGTGACTCGTTTAGTGACTGATCCTCGCGAACAGACGCATAACGGTACGATCGCAGCAGCCACATTAAGTGCGACGTGCTTAGCAAGGAGCTTGAAAAAGCCTGTGAGGCTTCTGTAGCGTGGATTAGCCTTAGCCTATGAGATAATAGTAGGGGAGGCTTTAATATACCACGCGCAGGATACTGTCTCACCAGACTTCAACCAGTCGAAATTAAAATTAGCGCAGAATACTAACCTACACTTATTCTCCCCGAAGGGGTAGGCAGAGCCATAGTATCTACACTCCAACATATAGTTTATGTCTCACGTAATAGGTGGTGAGCCTATTGCCGTGTGGAAATGGAGAGGCGCAGGCCGTGGCGACCCGCAGTTGAATTTTTTCAAGCCACAAGGCCTTCAACTTGGCTTAACAATTGTCATTTTACTGACAACCGTAGTTCTTCTGAAGTAAGCGGGAAAGCAAATGGAATTTCCTCAACAGTTGGTCCATCACAGGGTCAAGTGTATTGTAAGATTTAAAGGCAGTGGTCGTTTACAGAACGCTGAGCTAATGGGGCTAAATACAGGCTAATAATTTCTAATACTTCAGTTGTCTGTTGACTGTCGGAAGTATTCGTTGACTGTGGGAAGTCTACAGTCGCTGTAGATGTTATTAAAATACAAAACGTATGAACAATCGACCGAATTCAATATGTAGTCTTTTATTGTCAATAATTTGAAGAGTTTTTGCTTTGAAATGGTAATTGTATTGTTTATACATATTTTCTTGGTATCTAACTTTTTAACGAGTCTGTAAATCTTTTATACTTAATAATACGTTATTAGATTGCATTTATACAAAAAAATGTATTTACTTACTAACAATTTTCTGGAAAGTACTAATATTAATATTTAGGATAGAATAGAATCTTATATCATCTAACCACAGGATGCGCCTTACTTAAGCATTGTTTTCTGCCAAGCCAATAGACCATTTGGTCTTTTGGCTTTATAAAAAGCACTGTACATCAGTACATCATTTTATATGATTAAACTAGTACATTTCATTGTAGTTGACTGTACAATAAAAATTAACACACAACAGCCATTACGCGTTTGTCGATTAATACATTTTTAAATATAATGAAATTTTATGTCTTTGTGTTTCCCCCTTCACCCGCTATGAAAACTAGCAGAATATTTTTGTATGCGGTGGTTCGCAAAGGCTAGTCCCGTGATATATGGTCTAAGAATAGAATAGGTACTAATCCTTTTCGTTACTTAATTATTTTTTAAGAAATATGTCTGTTGATAAACTCAAAAACTACTGTAAGATAGAGTGTTTCAATAGGCAGGTCTGTGTGTATAACACTGGGAAACAGTAGTTTTGTTTTATGAAGTTTCTTACCTGATATTGTATGATTTTGCCACGCTGATTCCAAATCTGTAGTCAGTTTTTCTCTAGCAGCTCTAGTTTTGGAAATATAAACATATTACATTCTTAGCCAAAAATACCACATTTTTGGATTTAAAAAATATTTTGCTCTTACTATGAAAAAAACTTTGTTATGTGTGCTTTTCTTGCCTGAGTGGAAACATCAGTCTTATTTTGAATGCTCCAGCATTAATCAGCCATCATATTTGCATTCCAACGACCCTGGTATCGCTCTTCCACAGTGCGAATATCCTGATTTAAGCGTTCTCCTTGTTTTTCGCTTAAGTTGCCTAAATTTTCTGGAATACGGTCTAAATGGCTGAAGAGGAAGTGCATCTTGATGTTCATGTTACATTTTAGTCTCTGGAAGTGCCACATGAGCTGCTCAATGTGTTGAATGTAGCCTGGACACTTCGTGTTTCCTAAAAAATTTTGCACAACCCAAATAAATTCAATCCGTGCAGATTTCTCCATATCTGTCAAACAATCAGTAAAATATTGGTGCTGTATTAGTGTTCCTTTAATTTTTTCTGTGCTCGGGAAAGAAAAGTCGCTGTCCCATCATCATTCTCTGAAAGAACTTGTGGAGTAATATTTGAAGTAGGTTGCGTATCAGTCACAGGTTCTTCACTGGTATTTAGGATGGGTCTAATGGCCGATTTTAAATTAGATTAGTCAATTTGGATTAATTTTTCCGTTTTATTCCAGTAATATTTACAACCCAAAAAAAACATCTATCGTGATGATTAGTCGGTTCACGCCAAATGATAGGACTATTGAACTTTAATTACCATTTAATTTTATTTGCCCATAAACGCAATGATGTTACGCAACTACCACATACAAAATTTGGGAGCCAAGGCTTACTAAACACTTGCAATGGCTTCTCAAAGTAGTCCAAATCGGCCTTTTTTATAGAATTAGCGCACTTAAACGCCGTTCTCTGAACATATGGTCACCACAAACAGCACAAAAACTATTCGGATCATTTAAACAAGTTCTTCTTAATGTAAACATACCAGTTTATTTATAACATTTTGTAATTTTTTGAACAAAAAATTCATTCAAGTAAGCCGAGTAACAATATTTTAAGAAGTACCTGTATCACAAAAACTAGAGCTGCTAGAAAGAAACTAAGGCTAGATTTGAAATCAGCGACGTCAAATTAGTGAGAAACAGATTGGAAACTTCATAAAACAAAAAAAAAGTTAAATTTTGTATACCAGTGTAATTCATTGCAGGTGAAGCTATTTTAAAAACATATAATTTTGTTTACTAATTACTAATCCATCCTATTGATTTGTAATTTTTTTTAAGAATCACCTTTGTGAACTGTCGGCGAGGATCCGGTTAAATTTTAACAATGCAATTTTATGAATAATGTAAAGTGCTTGACTGACTGATATCATTTTCCTCATACGTTAATCATCAAATTCGTTTGAAGAAAGGAGAAAAATGTGATATTGTTAACCTTTTAAACTGGTGGCCATTTCATGGTCCCGTGATAAGTCGGGTTTTGCGGTACTGGTCTCTGGGCTGCGGCCCAATAAACTCTCCATGATAATAATAGGGGGACCTGGGCCTAGGGACTTACGAAGGACACCATTACTAGTGTGGAAATTCTCATAGATGCTATGCCGGATCCCTACCGGCTCATACTAAAATTGCATACCATGAGACCCGGGTAAACCCTCGGATGGATGCGTATCACTATCGTGGACCTTTTTCTATAAATATTTAGAGGATCAGTTTCGACATGCACAATTCTTACTTAACTTTAAGCATTTACGCTGCTCACGCAACGGAAGCTCGGATAAATTTTCCCATTTTCGCAAAATAATTATAAATGATCATAATGTCTGACAATTATTATTTTTGTTACAGTCGCTGGAGGCGGGTCTTAGCAAAGACTGCGACCTTCACGAGCGCACGCGGAACCTTTGCGAGGCGTGGCGTCGCATCCACAGCCTCTGCTCGCACTCTGCCGCCTCTACACATCCACATCTTCTAAGCTGGCTGCAGAGGCACACAGCGAGGACTGTGTTACTGGTAAGCTTCTCTTCTGAACAATATGTTCAGCACTTGGACTTGGAGAACGCTCGCTGAAATCTGTGTGAGGCGTGGCGTCGCATCCACAGCCTCTGCTCTCACTCTGCTGCCTCAACACATCAACATCTTCTAAGCTGGCTGCAGAGGCACACAGCGAGGACTGTGTTACTGGTAAGTTTATCTTCTGTACTTTATTTTCAGCTTTTGCGCTTGGAGAACGCTCGCTGACATCTGTGCAAGGCGTGGCGTCGCATCCATAGCCTGTGCTCCCACTGTTCCGTCTCAACACATCCACATCTACTAATCTGGCTGCATAGGCACACAGCGAGGACTGTGTTACTGGTAAGCTTCTCTTCTGGGCAACATTTTCAGTTTTCGCACTTGGAGAACGCTCGCTGAAATCCGTGCGAGGCATGGCGTCGAATCCATAGCCTCTGCTCTCACTCTGCCGCCTCAACACATCCACATCTACTACACTGGCTGCAGAGGCACACAGCGAGGACTGTGTTACTGGTAAGTTTATCTTCTGAGCTTTATTTTCAGCTTTTGCGCTTGGAGAACGCTCGCTGACATCTTTGCGAGGCGTGGCGTGGCGTCGCATCCATAGCCTGTGCTCCCACTGTTCCGCCTCAACACACCCACATCTGCTTAGCTGGCTGCAGAGGCATACAGCGAGGACTGTGTTACTGATACGATAATTCCTCTATTTTTAACAAAAGGAAAATTTCCTGCTTCTACACTTTCGATATGCGATAGTATGTATGTTATGTATTGCTGCCAACAATTTGCAAAATAGGGGGCAAATAAATTCTCCAAATGCAGCCGTTGCTTATTTGTAGGATATTTTTTCCATTCTCGATCTTATTCATAGTTCCTTTAATTATCAAGGTCATTAAGTTATCAGTATTCGATAGTAATCACCAATGTCATTCAATATATATAAAAATAAGTCGGGTTTTCCTTCCTGACGCTATAACTTTAGAACGCACGAACCGATTTCCACGGTTTTGCATTCGTTGGAAAGGTCTCGGGCTCCGTGAGGTTTATAGCAAAGAAAATTCAGCAAAATTTCACATACAGCGCCATCGCGGGCGAAGCTGCGGGCATCAGCTAGTTCAATATAATTATCGATACTATGTTAATTTACTATGTCATTGTGATACTAATACTACTTTTGATTCATTCATCCATCTTTTACATAGTTCTTAAATTATTTCATGATCACACACATTGTAATGGCCATCTCGTGACTTCGTCACAATATACAGATCAAAGATTATGTACCTATGAAGAACTGATGTTCAAATAGCAGTCAACCAGTCCTACATTTCAGAGAACAATATTAGCTCATCATAATCACCAATAGTTTGGAAAAAAGGCTGATCGAGAGTAACTTAAGCTGGCTACGGCTATCGGACTCTACCGCTTACCACACTGCTCACGTTTTATCGGGTCTTTACAATAGTATCGCACAGGATAATAGCTTAGCTGTGGCGCTGTGGCCTTACGTATTTGTTATCCAACTAGAATGCCGGTCAGTGTACCTCTTCGAGCGAATAGATAAGACATCGGTTAATGAACTTCTAATTTTATACCTATCAAATCAACTATAATTTCTAGGTCAATATTGTTGTTATGAGGAAGAGTACATAAAACAAGTTGTTAGTATTTGACGTTTAAGAAATGTCCGCCTAGAAGTCGTTATCGCGTAAAATCGTTACCCTCCTTTTGCGCACTCAGTTAAAAAGTAGTCTATGTCCTTTCCTTGGACTCAAACTATCTACCAAATTCCATCCAAATCGGTTCAGCGGTTAAGACGTGAAAACGTAACAGACAGACAGACAGACAGACAGGGAAAAATAGGGATGATGCCCATGGCTCCGCTCTCGTGGAATTCTGTTCATGCATCCCATGGAAACATATTCCAGTGACAAAAAGTACATAGCCTATGTGTTAATCCAGATCTACCACTGTGCTGTGCCAAACTTCAGCCAAGTTCCGTTCGTCCGTTAGAGAACAAAAGAGTAACAACCATCCACACTCACAAACTTTTGCATTTCTATAATACTAGCGGACACCACGCGGTTTCGCCCGCGTAGTTCCCGTTCCCGTGGGAATACGGGAATAAAATATAGCTCATGTTCTCACCGCACAGCGTGTAGCTTCCCAACAGTGAAAGAATTTTTCAAATCAGTCCAGTAGTTCCGGAGCCTATTCGATGCAAACAAACAAACAATCAAATCTTTCCTCTTTATAATATTAGTATAGATTAGTAAGATATTTGGAAAGGGTCCGGAAAACGGTAAATCGGAGCTACGTCGAGAGACTTTCTTTGTCTCTTGACCATTCTTATAAATAGTAAATTAACTACGATCGAAAGCCCCTTATAGTCAAAAGAGTACCGTAGTATATTTTAGTACAATCCATTGAAGTTCATAACAATGAAAGTCATTGAATGATATAATTGTTATCAATACACTTATAAATACGTGCTTGTACGGATAGATAAGAAATTCAAATATTTGTACTACACTACGAGTGCAAGCTGTAGAAAAAGCAGGAGCTTGATTCTTATCAGACAACTTGGAAGGAGGTTTGGAGTGGTTTTCTCAAAATGTAAGTTTAAGAACTGGTGGAGCTGTCTCTGAGGAATCTTTAGACTAGGCAATTGTCATTTCTGGGCTGGTTGTTTCATTCATCAGCACAAATATAGGATCGGTAGTGAATACTTTTTTTATTGCGATGCAGAAATCAGTATCGATATAGTTTGTATCGATATAGTTTGACTGTTATAATAATCATTAAAAGTAGTCTACTTACTCTTCTGCCCTAATAGAGCTAGTTTTGGGAATTGTGAAATTCATCTACCGGGCTACTTAAAAACGTGTAATATTTTCTTTTCACCAACAGACAGAATGGCAAGACCCGGAGAATAAAAATGAACACAATCGCCTCGAAGAGGCTATCAATGCGTTCATCGCAGAGAGCAGATCAAGCAAAGATGGGGATCCACCGTGGCAGGTCCAACTGGTCGCCAGAGGGGAGTGGTTCAAGAGAATATTGGCTAACCCTTGGGGGCATCCGGTGCTCAGGGTGTTGCTGGATCCGAAGAGGAAGGAATCTCCGACAAATGACGAAGGTATGGTGAGAATAGGAAGTGCTTATTGACATTAGAGTGGCGATTTATTCCATGCAATAATAGTAATCGCCTAGCTAGTGTTTTTTGATAAGGAAGCCTGGAAATGATTAATTCGATTGATAAGGAAGCCTGGAAATGATCTGCTTGCTCTACTGATGGAGTTTTAGTTTATAGTACTTATTGTAAATATGTAGTGCACAAAAAGAATAGCCCGTCGAGTTTCTTGCCAGTTCTTCTCAAGTGGGCCGCGTTCCGAACTGGTGGTACTATTTGCATTGTATTCATTGACGTGTCGCAAGTGCCTATGTATTAGGATTATGCGAAATAAATGTTTTTTTGAGTTTGAATTTTGTAAACACTTGCTACGAGTCTCATCTCTCGGATACGACTGCCTAGGAGAGTTTCAGTAGAGATACTGAAACTCTTATTGGCAGTGAGCCTTTTGTCAACAAACTATACGAGTTCTTCTTGTTTGGCCATTCGAGAACACACTCTTCAGCTTAGAGCCCAGTTTCGAGTGGCAATGTCGTTGTCACTTATAGTGTAAATACTATTATAGAAGTGAGTCTCGCGTGTGATTCTCGCATTCGAATATCACTTGATTTTTTGAGTTACACAAGAACGCGAGTGGCGATTTATTCCAGGCAATAATGCTACTCGCCTTTCGGCAGTATCATTTCCGATAATCGTATCATTCGTATCCGAGCGCCTCTCGGCAGTAGCATTATTGCCTGGAATAAATCGCCACTCGCGTTCTTGTGTAACTCAAAAAATCAAGTGATTGTAGTGTAAATACTATTATAGAAGCGAGTCTTGTGTGTAATTCTCGCATTCGACTATCACTTGATTTTTTTTATTAACATGAGGATAATCCTGCATAGATGCTATGCCGGTCATTCCCTACCTAATGCCTACGGTTGGGAGCCCCGGGTAAGCCCTTGGAAGGATGACCTCCAGGATTTCCAACAGACTTTGGCTACCACTGCGGCTTCACCTAGGACTTAGGAGGGTTCGGGTGCTATCCCGCGTCTTTGGGGGGTTGTTTGTGTGTTATCGCGCTTCTTGGGGCGTGTGCCGTGTGTGAAACCCTCACGTCACGCTGTGGTCTAGGGCCTGCTCCTGTAACGACGGTGAACAGCGCCCGAGTATCACTTGATTGACAAAAAATCGCGTATTAAGTTGCCAAAATGTGAGCAACCGCAGGCAAGAATCGTATGGCAAGTTTTGTCATGAGATAATCGCATACGATTTTGTCGCCGCTCGCGTGCGTCAAACTCACCTTTACACAGACACCCATTCTATTCACGCACGCCCCCCCTTAGAACCGGGATAACACCCGAAAAGCCCCTAAAGCCCCCCGAAGCCCCCCTAGATGAGGCCTCAGAGGTAGCCGCAGGTCTGTTGGGACTCCTGAGGTATCCTTCCGAGGGCTTACCCGGGGCGAAGGCTCTTAGGTAGGATACATGTGGTTTTTAGTCGGTAAGAGTCCGGCATAGCGTCCATGTAGTATTTTCCTCACGTTGAAAAAAAAAGAGACATCCATCCTAACAAACCGAAAAAAATAAAATACTAAGCAGCACATTTTTTCTCTAACTAGCTATTAATAAAACACTGGTATGGTTTCAGTTCTAGAATGGCTAAAGGAGGAGCGTGGTGTTATGTTCGTTACAAGACTTAGGCAGCTGGCATCTTCGAAACATTGCAACGACTTAGCGCTAGAGCTCGCGTCCAGCATTTTGAACAGAGTCCGGGCTTGTATGGACCCTCCTAAAGATGACGAGGCGACCAAACTTGAGGAACCTAAAGGTAACTAGTATATTTTTAACCATATTTACTACTTTATAAACTAGCGTAAAAATTTGTTCCCATTCCCGCTTCCCATAGGAAATAATGTTCGGAATAAAAAGACAGACAGAGAATCTATCCCTGTACTAAATTCCAGCCAGATCTATTCAATCGTTAGAGTGTGAAAGAGGAACAAATATTAAAACATCTACACATCCATACACACAAACTTTCTCATTTTCAATACTAGCAAGATACAAAAGTTTATAAGTATGGATGTTTGTTTTATTTTCAAGCTCTAATGGCTAAACGGATCTGGCTGAAATTTGGGTACAGGGATAGGGTAAACCACCCAATTATTGGCACTTTTAGAATGAATTATTGGCACTTTAGTTAAGAGTATATTTCGAAAAATAAGGGAAACCTAGTTTATTCCAGTTCGGTGTTGCCCATTATGTAGTTGTAGGTATGCATTAAAAAGTAAAATAGCATTCTTTTTCTGTTAGAAATGGGCAAAATTACCTAAAGTGCCAATAATTGGAGGAGTGCCAACGATTGGGTGGTTTACCCTAGTTTGGAAAATAACATGCGGAACAGGAATAGAATTCCATGCAGAGGAGCTGCCTTATAGCCAAAACAAATTTTGGGCAGCAGCAAAGGCCGTCGGATCGTCGCCGTCGCGTCGCCCCGACAGCACCCGCTTGTGAGAAAGTTACATACCTATAAATAAAATCTTAAAAGTCTAGGCGGAATTCTTTCAAACTAATGTAAAATTCTAACCAAAGAATGTTTCTTACAGAAACCCCGAATGCCGTTAAAACCAAATTCATAGACACATTGAAGGCTGAGGCGGGGTTCACAGTGGACGTGATAGAGTTGCTCACGGATATAGAGTTTGTGTTGTTGCACAAACGGGACAATGTGGCTCGGTGTATTGAACTGGTAAATATCATTCATTTAATCAAATCAGCTTATGGCAGCCTACTGCTGCACGTGGGCCCTCCCAATTCACGATCCTGCGTCTTCCACATCCAGTCCCTGCGTTCAACCTTTACATTTTATACTTCACAAGGGGTTTGACGCATACCGTCCCATTCGCATTTCGTCACAAATTCAAAAATGGTCCTATTCGCATTCGGTCCCAATCGCATTCAGTACCATTCGCATTCGATCCCATTCGCATTCAGTCCCATTCGCATTAGGTCCCATTCGCATTTTGTCCTATTCGCAAAATGGTCACACTCAGATTTACCATTTCTATTCAGTCAATGACAATGATGAACATTAGCCTTCATGGTTATTTTTTTATAGCCATGGTAAATCAGAATGTGACCATTTTATACGAATGGGACAATATGCGAATGGGACCGAATGCGAATAGGACCATTTTTGAATTCGTGACGAAATGCGAATGGGACGGTATGCGTCAAGCCCTTCACAAGTAATATTAGGAGTAGTATAAGAGGCATTTGGTTGGTTGGAGTCCAAGATCACTAAACCATTTCTAACAGGGTTGGGGACGGCGAGTGTAGCATCTCAGGTGTTGCGAACGTCCTTAGACTACGGGGACCACTTTACATCAGGTGTACTGTAGCCTGCTGTATGTCACCTTACAAATACATATACATACACAATCCAGTCCAATATTACATGTTCAAATTTTTCCTTTCATTTTCTTACAGGCAAAGCAAACGCCGCTACGAAATGGGTACCAACTAGTAGAGAGGTTGCAAAGCCGACAGGACGCATCACCCCGTGAGAAGAAACTATGGAAAAACGCCAAAGATGTAGCCACGCTTATTGCACAGGTGAGAAATCATCACAGAGCTGCTTGTTCAAATCAGTGGTTACCAACTTTCACATCCTTCAGTGGTTCCCAACTTTGGTCCTGCTAATAGCCACCAGAAGCATGAAAAAGAGAATTTCTCAGGACCTGGCAATACTGATATATGAGCTTGCTTGCTAAAAAGTGGTTCCCAAAGTTCCTCCATTCGATCTTAAAAGAAATTTCCAATCTTAAGACTCATCTGCCAATCACCACCAAGCTGATATAGAGGAAAGACTTTTTTAAGTCTTGAGGGAGACAATATTTTTTTCTATTCACCAGTTATGAACTGCTGCTCCTAACACTCAATCCTGCTACATGGGATTCATACTGTAATTATATGCTCATTATGAAACGTGTTCTTTCAGAGATGATAAACAATGTTTTATCACCATCCTCTGACGTTAAAGAACCTGCAGGGTATTCGCTAGTCTATACTTCTATACTAATATTATAAAGAGGAAAGATTTGATTATTTGTTTAAATAAATAAATAAATATTCACGGACATTTCACACAACGCTATCTGATCTCAAAGTAAGCTAGGAATAACCTGCTTGTGTTATGGGTATCAGACCACGGATATTAATACTCATATACTTTTAAATATATACATATTATACATAGAAACACCCAGACTATTGAGACAAACATTTATGTGTCACACAAATATTGGTCTCCGGTGGGAAACGAACCCACAACCTCCAGCGCCGCAGGCGGTATCACTACCGACTGCGCCACAGAGGCAGTCATTTTTGTTTGTATTGTTTACTTTACAGTTTCTTTGTTTGTAACGAATAGGCTCCGGAACTACTGGACCGGTTTGAAAAATTCTTTTACTGTTGGAAAGCTACACTCTTTGCGATGAACATAGGCTATATTTTATTAACGTATTCCCACTGGAACGGAAATTGCGTGACGAACCGCGTGACATCCGCTAGTTACTTATAATGTTATAATACTTTATTCACCTCCAGGTGGTAATAGCCCGCTGCATGGTAGTAAGCGTATGCTCGGGCGTATCCCGCACAGCGCTGTACTGCTGCGCTCGCTCGCTCGCTCGCCTGCTCGGCTCCGCTCGACTCGCCACTGCAGCTGCCGCACTGGCAGCGCCTGCCGCTACTGCCAGACATCTGCACACTTTGGCGTTAGCTGTGGACTCGGAGGTATGTTATCTTATACTCTTATACAAATAGTCACGACTATCTGCAGGGGTAGACAGATGAACCTTTTCCAACTAATTTTCGAAATTACGCCGTGGCCATACTACACTGAGCCTCACTTATTCCTAAGAGCTATACTCTGTAAAATATAGATTGATCTCTGTGAGAGTTACATTAACGTAAACCAATTGACTTTTATTTCAAAGGCATAAAGTTGTTATTTACAGGTTACACCTCTGTGTTTTCACTCTCTGCATTTGTCATATTTAAGCTTTATGCCGTTGATATAAAGTCTTTGTAAAAATGTCACAGAGATTAAGCTATATTTTACAGAGTATAAGTGACTCGCTTAGCACCCGTCTACACAAGCGTATGTAACGCGTCAATATCGTTATGCACTTATGCCACGTATTTCCATACAATATCGTCGCGATAAGATCACCGTATGTAGACACGTTCATAAAGAGTGAATGGAAATACGTGCCACGACGATAACATCGCCACGATCTTCTCGCTCGCCTTTTCTCACTAATTTTCGAAACTACGCCCGTGGCCACACTACAAAGAGCCTCACTTATTGCTAAGCGCTATACTCTGTAAAATATAGCTTGATCTCTGTGACAGTTATATTCACGTAAACCAATTGACTTTTATTTCAAAGGCATAAAGTTGTTATTTACAGTTTACACCTCTGTGTTTTCACTCTCTGCATTTGTCATAATTTAAGCTTTATGCTGTTGATATAAAGTCTATTCTTGTCTACGTTTGTAAAAATGTCACAGAGATTAAGCTATATTTTACAGCATAAGTGACTCGCTTAGGACCCGTCTACACGAGCGTATGTAACGCGTCAATATCGTTATGCACTTATGCCACGTATTTCCATACAATATCGTCGCGATAAGATCACCGTATGTAGACACGTTCATAAAGAGTGAATGGAAATACGTGCCACGACGATAACATCGCCGCGATCTTCTCGCTCGTGTGAACGATGCCTTTGCGACTGATCCTAGCGACCAAACGAGTTATTGTCACAATTCGTATCATGTAGCTTTTTTATCGTGAGGGAAAATCCTTTATATATGCTATGCCGGACTCCTACCGACTAAAAAACCTCACGTTACGCCCTACAGCGTACGGTTGGGAGCCCCGGGTAAGCCCTCGGAAGGATGTCCCAGGACTACATCATGTAGCCTAGGGTTTGACGCATTTGGTGCACTTCTCAACTTGTACACCATGCTCAAATGGTGAACTTAGCAACTGGTGCACTTCTCATGTGGCACACTTCGCAACTGGTGCACTTCTCAATCGGTGCACTTAGACTAGACTACCATTGATGTATACCAAACTCAACACTACATTGTTATAATTAATATAAAATGAAATTTTTAAACTTACTAAATCATAAAACTGTTCGTTTTTCAGAGCAAGGAAGACATGAAACCATTCGTTTGCGAGCTGTACGTGAGAGCGATCACCGCCGGTATGAATGAACTGGAGAGACTCAAACTAAATGCTGATAAGGTGAGTTTTGTGTTATTTTACCGCAAAGTGTAGGTAAACGTTCATTTCAAGACGGCAATAGGCTCACCACCTATTACGTGGGACATAAAACTATAAGGTGGAATGTGGGCGAAATCTATGCCTCTGCCTACCCCTTCGGGTATAAAGGCGTGACTATATGTATGTGTGTGTGTGTAGGTGAACTAGTGTAATAAGCTTATTCCAATACATACCTTTGGCCGTATACATATGTATGGGTCGGCAGCAATGAAGGTGGCACCACTGGTGTCGCTAACGTCCACAGGCCGCAGTGACCTCCACCTCTTTGTAAAAAATCCTCATGGATGTTATGCCGGACTCCTACCAACTAGGGAGTGTCACTGGTCCTCCTTAACACAGGCTACTTGTAGCCTATCTAGGAGAGCAGTACTCCAATCATCTTATTGTAGAAGAAGGATCTCGGCCATTATTTTTATTATATTAATGCAACAATGTAAACCTACAATCTCAAATTATTATGAATAAATGAATTATGAATTATGAATTTCTAATTTCTAACGTCACGTGTCCTGTTAAAAACCTACGGTTGGGAGTCTCGGGTAAGACCTCGGAAGGATACCCAGGACTCCTCAGAGGGGCTTAATAATGAATTAATTATACTAACATATTCACAAATATTTCAGGAATCCGAAGCCCGTTCGGCAGAACAAATCCTATCGCAATGGTTCATCCAACTGGGAGCCGTATTGGCTGCCAGCGAACGAATGCGATGCGAGTGTACGCTCACGGCTTTCTCTGTACACCCCTCGCCGACTATGTTTGAGAAGATTAAAGCAGCACCGAATTTACCGCCTGTTGCCGTTGTGAGTAGCTTTTTTTTTTCTATTAATAGTGTAAAATATGCAATTTTGTGCTTCCATCACGCTCAAACGCAGCTGATCTGGCTGCTTATTTGGTACAGGAATAGATTGTAGTTTGGACACAGCGCGGTAACTCCTTACAAATGATTTGTTTTCAATTCTGTCACCTCCACTAAAAACACGTGGTTCGTACAGAGCTTGAATGTGTGTGTTACCTTACCACTAAGGCTAAGCAATTCGTTCCCTCAAAATAGCTGTGGCGGGGGTAGGGAAGCTTGCTCAGTGGGGGGCAGGGAGTTGCCTATCTGATGTAATACTATTTTATTATCTTTGGCCTGGAATAACACATAGGCCTTTTTTTTCCTGAAATAAAAATTACATTCCCATAGGATGCGAGAACAGGAACAGGATTCGACGCGGGCCGAGCCGCGGGTGTCATCAAGTAATTGATAGTAATATGTGAAAGCTTTTTTTTCACATGCAACATTTTTATTTCCGAGGAAAACATATTATTGCTACAAAAAATGGGAATGAACGCGATCCTGCCAGCAAAAGTGCTTGTCTTTCACTGGCAGGATCGCATTCATATTAAGAGATAGAGAAGTAGATAAAATGTTGAGGATTCTGGGATCTCATAAGACTGCAGTAATACATGTCTTCTATTTACTTTTTAGGATATCGAGCCAAAGGACGAAGCAACAACCTCAGAATTCGGCAGTTGGGCAAACGACAGTCGATCTCAGACCAATTTAGTCAAGACTTCAGAGACTCTAAAACTGAAACACACTCAGCGTCAGGCTAATGTACTATCTACTGCGATCCTTACTGAAGGAGAGACGTTACACCTTAGCCCGGAACTGTGTCAGGACATAGCGGTCTTGTTGTCTGGACCTAGGGTGAAGACGCTTTCTTGGGATATGGATAGGTAAGTTCTCTAAATACAAGTAAAACACACTCAGCATCAGGCCAATGTACTGTCTACTGCGATCCTTACTGAAGGAGAGGCGTTACAGCTTAGCCCGGAACTGTGTCAGGACATAGCGGTCTTGTTGTCTGGACCTAGGGTAAAGACGTTTTCTTGGGACATGGATAGGTAAGTAACTAAAAGTCTGGAAAGTCTGTCTGGACTAACGCATAGGCTACTTTTTCTGCCTGGAATAGGTATCTCGAGTCTGTCTGGACTAACACATAGGGCTACGTTTTTTTTTCCCTGTAAGGGCGCACGCCACGCTTATCAGCACGCGTCTAACACGCTTTGTTTGTTTTTAAAATTTAATTTAAGCCCTATTGTCATATGCATAGATCTCAAATTGTATTGATGCGGTTATGCGCGGGGCGCGCGCGTAGTAGGCGCGGGGCGGGCGCGTGACGAGTGCAGTGCAGATACATACATACATAACATCACGCCTGTTTCCCTACGGGGTAGGCAGAGACTATGGTTTTCCACTTGCTACGATCCTGACATATCACTTTTGCTTCTTCTACTTTCATAAGTGTTTTCATACATGCTCTCCGATTAAGGGTACTCTTGATCTGACCTTTTTCCAAAAGTGTCCAATTTGGTCGACATAAGTGCGACGCGGTCGACCCCTACCAGATTGTCCATTCACTCTCGCCTTATAAATCTCTTTTGTCAGTCTGTTTTCATCCATTCTCTCCACATGTTCGAACCATCTGAGCATCCCTTTCTCTATCTTAGTCACTACATCTTCTGTCAAGCCGAAATGTTCCCTAATCACACAATTTCTTTCTTTATCCATCAATGTCACTCCAGCTATACTTCGCAAACTTCTCATTTCCACTGCATTAATTTTACTTTCATGCGTCTCCTGCAACACCCAACTTTCACTGCCATACATAAGTGTAGGCACAAGCACTCTTCTATGTACAGCCATCCTTGCCTTTTTAGACACATCCTGACTGCTCATAAAGGCGTGAATGGCTCCATTCACTTGATTACCTGCCAAAACTCTTCGTTCAATATCATAGTCACACTTTCCATCTCTTGCGAATTTTGACCCCAAGTACACAAACTCAGATGGACAGATGTGACAGACAGTGTGCAGATGGACTTTGATTAATGTAATTTGAAATCTATTATTGTGATAATAGGCCTTAAATTACATTTAAAAACAAATAAAGCGTGTTAGACACGTGCTGACGGGCGTGGCGTGCGCTTAGCGTGTGCGTGTCTATTGAACACGCCCTAATAGGTACCTGCAGTCCGTTAGTAAGTGCACCACTTACAAGGGAGGCTGGCTTGGAACCCAAAAACTATATCAAATATTTTGCATGTTGGCAATATTGTCAAAAAAGTCACATAAATTAATAAATGAAGTATGACAATTAATTTCATACAATTTACTGTAAAATAAATGATTAGTTCTTTGAGTTCTTTCTAATGGGTTATTATATTATATCTGTACATTATATCTTCGTTATACTATTACAGGCAGCTACTCCTAGACAACTGTCGCACATACATGGAGCGCACTCAAGGTGGGACCCGGGCTCTGACTACGGAACTGAAATATCTCAATCTGGACCTCCGTCAGTACCAGCATCTGCCTGAAGAGGAGGAGGATGATAGTGATGTGTACTATGGCATTGAGAAAGGTGAGATCTTTTTGCAGTGTTTGATAAGATTCTAGAGCAATTTGTATGAGGGAATACGAATAAAATTGGATTGTAAATTTATCCAGGCAGAAAATAATTCTACTTCCTAATAATATTATAAATGTGAAAGTTTCGAAGATGTTTAGATATTTGTTACTCAATCACGCTCTAACAGCTGAATAGATCTTACTGATATTTGGTACAGAGATCGAGTGTAGTTTGGGATAACACAGGCTTGTTATCCCGGGAAAATGTTCCCACGGAAAACGGGAATGGGAACAAAATTTCAAGCGGGCGAAGCCGCGCGCATCCGCTGGTGTATCATATAAATAAAAGTCGGGCTACGAACCCGACTTTTACATTTTACCCGACATTTTTGGGATCATAGGTTCTTTGAATTTGTCTCCAGAATAAGTAAAAATTAAAGAATATTTATTTTACCACTTAATTAATTATCATTTTCGTGCAATTTTCTTAAAATTTAGTTGTTTAAACCTATATAATTACAGATTTTATAAAAATTATGTTTTGAAAATTCACTTTTAGAAGTCATTGCCAAAATCGTTTCATAAATGTTGTTTCATCACAATCTGTCGCATGCTTGTTTCCACTTTATATCAATCAATTCGGCAAAAGCATGTATTTAAATACAAATGGGAATATATAGTAAAGTTTAGTGGAGTGTTGTAAGCCGTAAAGATGGTAAAACCTCGGAATCCAGGGTCTCTCGATGAATCTTCATAAAAATTGTTGGACTGCATTGTTATGCCGGCTGTACACACTCGTCGAGACACACCGAGACAGGCCGAGTGCGAGTGTGTACAGGGCGCACTCGTCTCGTCTCGCTCTTGTCTCGCTCTCTCGTTCTCGTCTCGGTCGCTCTCGGTGGCGTGTCGGTTTTTGCGCCCGAGTCAAAGGGTCTCGTTGGCTCTCGCGAGGTAAATGAGAGCGGGCATGTACACACTCGTTCATTTAGTTGCCCTCAGAAAGTTTTAATGAACAGACGTATTTCATTAAATGGTCTAAAGAACTCGAATTATAGTTTTTCGACTGCTATCAGATAGAAGCCGTTTTATGAAATTCGAAGGATGTTAAAGAGAAGGATAAGCAATGTGTTCATGATGCTTGGGTGCGAATTTTTGCCTCTATTCAGTCTGGAGCTGCAGCGAAATCAGTTTATAATCGTTTTTTATTTAATAAACATTTTATTATAATAATAGCTTGCGGTACAAAAACAAACAGCAGCAGCAATTTCCACGTCCATTGTCGCGGGAGTTCTATGAGACTCTGAGCTTACGAGTGTGTACAGGCATGCTCTCGTCGAGAGCCTTCTCGGCCGAGGCTCTCGGCGAGAGGCTCTCGACGAGTGTGTACAGCCGCCATTAAATTTTTAAATAATTAAGTTAAAATAGTTATTTATGCTACTGTCAAGCAATGATAGCTATTATACATATAACACGAGTGCTAGTTACTACTACTTAACTAGGCACAATAGATCAGTACGAGCATTACAATAGCTGTTTGCGGCAGTGGCATACAAAACATTTTCTATTACCATGAAATAAATAAATACAAAAAAAAAACCGCCAATGTTGAACTTTATTAGGAATTAATTTACATTCTGGATGGTACAACTATTAAAGTTTATAACGGGAGTAGAAGAATTTTCTGGAGTGTTGGTGGAGTTGCACGGGACATTGATGCTCACTTCATTAATGCTTTTGTTTTCTATTGCATTTAGTATCTGATTAGATACTTGAACTTTTCTTTGAACTGAATATTGACATAAATCCCTTGGCCACGGGTTTACCACTGTTGACCGAAATTCATTTGATCATTTGACGTGTGACCGAAAAAACATTAGGCCATTCTACTACTGATCGAATGAACAATTGACCAAAAGCGTTTTTATCGAACAAACATTTGGTACTTTTACTACTGATCGAATGAACGTTTGACCGAAAAACAGTTGACTAAAGAATATTTTAACAAACAAAAGCGAAATAAGTAGAATTCGGTACTGGCACTCGCCGGCCGCTGCCGCGGCACGCTCGCTTCGCTCGCTCGGCTCGCTTCGCTCGCTCGGCTCGTGCGTTGTGGTCGCAGTTCTAACCTAACCTAACCTAGCCATTTTGATTCAGCCCCTGTTAAAATATTCTTTAGCCAACTGTTTTTCGGCCAAACGTTCATTCGATCAGTAGTAAAAATACCAAATGTTTGTTCGATAAAAACTCTTTTGGTCAATTGTTCATTCGATCAGTAGTAGAATGGCCTAATGTTTTTTCGGTCACACGTCAAATGATCAAATGAATTTCGGTCAACTGTGGTAAACCGCTTGGCCACAGTTGTGGACAGTTGTTTTGTTGTTATAATCCCACAAGTGAAAGGCAAAGGCAATTCATCCATACAGCCTAATTACATGCTATGTTTAATCGTGACGCAAATACGCGCGCTTTTTGGCATAATCATATTATTTTGATTTTTTTATGCCATAGCCATAAAAAAAATAATAAAAAGTTTCATTGTAGAACGGTTTACCCGTGTGGAAATGGTCATTGTAACACGACTTGGCAGGAATGAGTACTATTGAGATTATTTTATGACTTGTTGTTATGTATTAAGCAAATTACCAAATGTTCGTATAAAATAGTAGTTTTCGATACAAGTGTGGGATTTCTGTTATTACAACGAGTTACGACAGGTGTTGACCCGAGCCGAAGGCGAGGGTAGACAGTCGGAACGTGTTTAAATAACAGTCCCACACGTTGTATTGAACAACTATTTTTAATACAGTTGCGAAAAAATTAAGCAATTTTATAAAATAATAAAAACACAACAAACCTGAATATCCAAAATGGCGCCAACCGTATAAGAATATATACCTTTCTAAGCAGAGACTATGGCAGTGCACTTCATACAGCCAACTTTTTTTATATTTATAAATTTAATTTGGCCGATACTAATATTAATTTATGCTTAAATTTCAGTTTAAATTACTTTTAATCTGATATTGAAACAAGTTAGTATCTTTTTTTAGAAATATTTGCATGAATCACAGACATTATTTTGACAATTGGGAAAGAAAACGCACGAGTGCGGGAATGGTAAAGAAAAAGCACGGGTGCGTAATAGCTCACATCCCGAACGCTAAACGTCCCTGTAATACGCCACTTTTTGAGCAACTGTATTAAAATAGTAGTTTTCGATACAAGTGTGGGATCTCTGTTATTACGACGAGTTACGACAGGTGTTGACCCGAGCCGAAGGCGAGGGTAGACAGTCGGAACGAGTTTAAATAACAGTCCCACACGTTGTATTGAACAACTATTTTTAATACAGTTGCGAAAAAATTAAGCAATTTTATAAAATAATAAAAACACAATAAACCTGAATATCCAAAATGGCGCCAACCGTAAAAGAATATATACCTTTCTAAGCAAAGACTATGGCAGTGCACTTCATACAGCCAACATTTTTTATATTTATAAAATTAATTTGGCTGATATTTATATTAATTTATGCTTAAATTTCAATTAAAATTACTTTTAATCTGATATTGAAACAAGTTATTGTCTTTTTTTAGAAATATTTGCATGAATCACAGACATTATTTTGACAATTGGGAAAGAAAACGCACGAGTGCGGGAATGGTAAAGAAAAAGCACGAGTGTGTAATAGCCCACATCCCGAACGCTATACGTCCCTGTAATACGCCACTTTTTGAGCAACTGTATTAAAAAGAATATTGCGTACTCTTCTTTACTTTTTTCTATTATGAGCTTCAAACAATGTAGCCCAATAAATAGCTTTTATTAAAATTCATTGACAGATCCTGAATTCCGAGGTATAATATATAAGCTTACGGCACTCCACTAGTAGTACGTTGTTGATATTTAGTGCCAAATGAGTATCGAAACAATCTATTTTTTTTGCATAACATAATATTTTGTTATAGGCTATGAACATTTAGTAGAATTTCAAGAACCAGAAGAAATTTGGGAGGACGCTGATCGAACAGAAAGTGCGCATTCATCGGACATAGAAGAATTTATAGCTATAAGCAAACGAAAGTCCAAAAAGAATTGCCTACATTCTGAAGATGAAGATCCTCTCAGTACTATAGCGGAAGCTAAACGAGTATTGAAGAAAAAGGAAAGACCCCACAGTAAAGAGCGAAGTAAAGTACCTAAATCGAAGAATAAACCCAAACTACAAGATCCCATAGATACCAATGATCAACATATAGAACAAACTGTAAAATATAATATTGACGGAACACCTCAAGCTGATAGACAAATAGATCAAAGTATTGAGAAGAAACAGGTTGACAGCAACAATAAAAGTCATGATGTCAATGTAAAGCAAGACAAAGAGCAAACTAACCAAAAAAAGAAAAATAGCACTGAGAAGAAGAAAAATCATAGCACTGTGAAAAAGAAAGATCACAGCGCTGAGAGGAAGAAAGATCAAAGCGTTGAGAAGAAAAAAGAGCCTTCTCAAACGAAAAAGAAAGAAAAGAACACGGATAAGAAAAAAGAGAAGAAAGAACCGAAGCGAAAGGCAAAGGCTTTGACTCATGAACAGAAACCCAGCTCATTATCTAATCTTATTGGTATGAAAGTGGCAAATATGCAAAATAATAGGTCTACATCCATAAAATCAACTATAACGTCTGATAACAGTAATGACAACCAAGTGAACGCAGCCCTTAATGCCGCACTTTCAGAGGAAACTCAAACTGATGTCCTGTTTGATGGACTCTTCTGTATGGATGAGTTGAAGTCTCCTGAAAGTACTCAAGATAAAAGTGAGAGAATGAATGTGAGGAGACCTAGTGACAGCAATATCGGAAATGCAGCAGCTGTTCCTACTTGGGAGCCTGGGAAAAGTGTTGGCAGTAAGGTCTCAACGCCGACAATCAGTAGGGTCTCAACGCCGACAGTTAGTAGGACAAGTTCTGCTTCTCCACAACCAAAAATAAGCGACGACGTCAAAAATGGTATAACAAAATTGATACAGTATCGACGCCAAAAAGCTATGAGTGAAAGTCCTGAACCAAAGTATCTGTTCCCAAATCAAAATATTCAGACATATAGTAACAACAACAGTAAGACACAGAATGCACAGCCAGGTAATAACAGCAAAATTAATATTGATAAATGTCAGTCAGAGAAGCTTGCTGCTCTTCAGAGTGAACTAACTAACCTTTTAAATAACAAGAGTTTCACATCTCGTCCAAGCATATGCAAACCTAGTCAAAAAGTCAGTAATACTCCCAGTACAGTCAAAATATTAAATTCTTCATTAGACAGACCAAATATTCAGAAGCCTAGTACAAGTAAAGATTTTACAGCCAGTCCAAACGCATTTGATATGTTGAATAGACAAAATTCTAACGCGTTGAATGACCAATTGGTCCATAAAGCTGTAGGTGGCCATCAAAACCACTTTCAAGAATTTTTAAAGGATTTGCAGGCAACTATCAATGCTGGTACAGGCAATGAAGTGCAACTTAACGATGAAGTTAAACTAATAAGCAGGGTAAATCCTGTATTACCAAATGCTGAACCCAAAGTTACTCAATGTGCCAAACCACCAGTGAAAAATATAGAAGTCGCACCTAATACCTTCTCACGTCTCAGTTACTACAAAAGTAACCAAAATACTATTAAAACTAAGCAATTTGTGGAAGCTATTATGGAACATCAGTCTCAACAGCTGGCAAAAAAGAGAACAGATGCTTGGGACAGAGTTATTGCAGAACATAGAGAGGCTAAACTGAATTATTTAAACTCTTCAGGTGAAACAATAATCAAACCCGTAAAGCCCAAGGACAACACCTTGAAAGCGGCAAGGAAATCGTCTTCTACGTCTCGAGAGAACCCCACGTTGACAGAACTGCTAAACAGTAGTCCTAACTTGGTTAAAACTCCATTCATACAGAACACTCAAAAAAAACCGCCTGATGTGCGTGTGCCAACCTTGACTAAAAATAATGAAGAGATGACGCGTTTACTTAAACAACAAGGCAATCAAACTTTAAACAGACTGAAACCTGATCTATCAAAACAAAGAATACCTACACAGACTAATATCAACATTGTTAACAACTACTCAACCTTATTGAACAAAAAAGATATAAATTCTAAGTCTGTAATATTAAACAACCCGGTCGCGGTCAAATCTACACCTCCTGGAAAATTATCTAATGATGTGAAATCAGGGACCAAACCTGTAATAATAAAAAATGAGCAAGTATGTATTAAAAACTCTGAGAAAGGTTTGCAAAAAGCCAAAGTAAATAACAGTGAGGTTAAAAGTACCCAGGCTAAAGTTTATACAAAACAACAGGAACCACTTAAACAGACTGATTGGGAAAGCGTTATGGACGCTCTTTTAAAACATAAAACTCCAAGTCGAGGTCCTAATGCATTGGATATGGCACTAAATAAAGATTCGTATCTTAGCGCCTATGAAAATAGCCTTGGAAATTCTAGTATATTTGGTATGCCGTCCGAGCCTAGTAGCGAGGAAAGTAAAATAACGCAATCACTACATAAAGTTAATACCAATCCCAGTCTTAATTGTACAAAGATATTAAAACAATCAAACACAGATGTTATAAAAGATACCAAATCTAAATCTAAGCAATCATCTAAATCACGGAAACAAGTTACAAGCCTAGTACTGGAAGGTCATACTTCATCTCCTTCACTACTAAAACATGTGGATCAACATCCCAAGGTGGATAGGCCAAAAACATTGATTGCTGAATGCAAGCAAAAGGACACAACAACCATACCTAAAAAAATAAACGCAGAGCTTAAAAAGCAACAGTTCACATGTCAATTACCTAAAGAAGATGACCCTTTTATATCTGGAAACTTGAATTCTGATTATGATTTGTTAGAAGAACTAATTGACGACGATCTAAGACAGGAAATAGGAGAATTGTTATCTGATGAAGAATGTTACTCTGCACCAACTACCATAAAAGATTCAAAGTCATTTATTGATGTGAACAAAACAATTACTCCAGTTGCAAAGGAGAACAAATCATCTGTTCAACCTGCATTAGTTACTACGAGTAGTAATAATTCTATTTTGAAGACATCCCAAAGACTACCTTGCCCTATTGTTCCTAAACCGGTTATTAATAAAGAGTTAACAGTCCGGCATCCATCTGAATATATCAACATAAGAACAGTTCCAAAACACGTAGAGCAACCTAAAGCTCAGAGTATTGCTAGCGTTCAGACTGCCAATCAAATACCAAATTCAGTCATAGTACCACCAAAAGAACAAAATTATGTCAACACGCAACCTAAAGCTCAGAGTATTGCTAGCGTTCAGACTGCCAATCAAATACCAAATTCAGTCATAGTACCACCAAAAGAACAAAATTATGTCAACACTGCCCCGACAGTAGATCGAACATATGTAGCAGTACCTCAACAAACCGCTCTGCAAAATGTTGTTCTTATTGGTTCCGAGCTGGTCTACCAGCCTTGTATACAAACTCCTATACATACTGGTATGGCACAAAATAATTATGTGACGTTTAACACTCAGCCAAATATAGCTGTGTATCAAACAACACAGTTTGCTGCGCCTGTCGTTAATCCTTGTATAATAGGGAACGCCATAACAACACCGTCAGGGCCCGTTGGTGTTTCAGCTGCCAAAACACAGCATTCGGTACTTGCCAATAGTTCCAGAGTTAATGCACCGAGTATGATCGGTAGAGGAACAAAAAATGAACTAAAAAAATGCGATGCTAAGGCCTTGGGCGAGGCCGGAGTAGATAAGAAATTCTCCATTAAAACAGTGACACAAGATAATAATACTACAAAAGAAAGATATGATCCCGCAGTGACCATTAGAGTTTCTACTAATAAAATACCACATTCAACACTAACCCAAACTATTAGGTATACTGCACCATCTATAATCGATAAAGTGGTAAACCATAAAAGTAAGAAAGGGGATTCAAAAGACAAAATTGTTGACGTAAATAACACAATCGCCGCTAAGGCTGTACCCCAGGATGATAGTATTAGTGTTTCTGGTATTAGAATACTATCTTCAACAATAATCAAACCTGCCGGAGTAGACGAATCAGCATCACCTGTCATCACTAAAGCGTTAAAAAATAAATTCAAAAATTGTGATGCCAGGCAGAAATTAATTGTTGAAGTTGATAAAAAAATCTCTGTTACTGCTGTAATACAGGATAATTCTACAAAAGAAAAAGATGATATTAATATCTGTGGTGAGAGAAAAGTATTATCAGAAGTTCAAGAAAATCAGACACTTGCAAAAATACCTGATACTAAAAACATTAACACCCAGCTATCATTTGAACAAGACGATGTTACGAAAATATCGAATCATGAAAGATTAAATAACAAGCGAATGGCTATTTTGAATAGGAAGATTTATCATCGTAGTGATAACAGTCCAATTGCTTTGACCTACGCACCTCTGAAAACCAAAAAACTTGAAATAACTAAGACACAGGAAAATCAGCGTAGTTTGAGAAGTACAGTCAAATTTCCTAAAGGAAGTAATGAATCAAATGGAAAAGAATCTCTTTTAAATATACCAATAGTAGAATCAGTGCCTGATGAGGAGAAAGATAGCAAAGAAAATAAGAATAGAGTCTGTCGTCGTAACTCACTACGATCTTCGAATAAATTAAATTGTGAAATTGCTAAAGATTCCATAAGCGTCAAAGTGAGACCCGAGGAAACTAAATCAGAGCTTGAATCCCCCTCTACAGAAACTATAAAAAGCAAAGAATGTAGTCCCGTAGTAAAACGGAATACTACTAATAAAAAGCAAGCTGTAAAAAAGAATCTGAATAAAACAATCAAGAAAGCTATAGTTAAGAAAAGGATTACAAGACAAACAAGTAAGGTTTCTAATGCTAATAGTGTAACTGAACAAAATCATGAAAATGTCAATGCCACTTTCGGTGATCAGAAACCTATGCATATTAATCCGACGGAATCCGCTGGAACAATAGACGGTTTCATGGATATTGAGGATCAAATAATTGGTTCATTGATTCCGAAAACAGTTTCTAGTGAACCTGTTTTTGTAGATGTTGCATCAGTGGACATGAGCGAAAGAAAGTCTAACAATGATATTAAAAATATGGCCCCAGATGGTAGTAATAATGAAGTATCCATAAATTCACAAGATAATAAAATATTTAAACCTTTGGATTCCCAATCCAAAGAAAACTGTGTCTCTGCAAATTTGAAAAATATTGGTACTCAATTAAATAGTAGGGAACAGTTACCAAGTCCGCAAAATGATATTAAACACACATTGACACGTGAACAACAGACATTGGATAAACCTGTTACTGAACCAGAAATAAAAGAAGAATCTAAAGATGAAGTTACTACTGGTACTATTTCAAAGTCCGTCGAAAAATCCGCTGTACCAACAACTAACGTTACTATGATAAAACCAAAAAATACAGTTGAAAGTGACGCAGACCTTGTATGTCTCTATAATGGGGCAGATCGTGAAAAAAGAAAGGGAAAGAAAGGTAATGAATCAGTGTCAATGGATTGTGCTGACACCATACCTCAATCTTTTCTAGATGCTATAAAGGTAGAAGATTTGCAAAATTTCGATCCTAATGATCCATTAAAAAAATGCGTACGAATAAAGCTGCCAAATGGAAGGGCCTTCAAAGCTACCGTCCGTGGCCAGTCACTTGTGAACATTGAAACTTTATTTGGTGATCCAGCTCTTAAAAAAGTTCTCTTACGTAATATCTCTTCTAATAACAGGTATACTCTAAACATCAAACAGATTTCTACATCTAATAAAGTTGAACCCGACAAAATATTGGAAACGCGAATTCAGAAGATTTCCTTACAGGCACCTAAACCAGTTGCAAATGTTCAACAACTGAATTGTATGGAAACTATTAATCTACTCAGTGATGATGATGAAGACGACCAAACACTTCACTATTTTAATACCGAATTTGGAAAATATAAGGTACCAATCATGAGAAAAGATTTACATGAAATTCACCAGAAAACATTTGATAAGAAATGTATTATAAAATTAAAAAATGTAACTCGTCAACAAATTTTTGCCTCACCATTATCAGAAGATACAAGTGAGCCTGAAACGGTAACTCTTCAACAATCTGTTGCCTCACCATTATCAGAATATACAGGAGAGCCTGAAACATTAACTCATGAACAATCTTGTGCCCCACCGTCATCAGATGATGTAGGAAAGCCTGAAACGGTAACTCTTCAACAATCTATTGACTCACCATTATCAGATGATACAGGAGAGCCTGAAACGGTAACTGTACAACAATCTTTGGCCTCACCATTATTAGACAATACAGGAGAGCCTGAAACAGCAACTCTTCAACAATCGGTTACCTCACCATTATCAAACAATACAAGAGAGCCTGCATCGGCAACTCCTCAACAATCGGTTGTCTCACCATTATCAGACAATACGGGAGAGCCTGAAACAGTAACTCTTCAAAAATCGGTTACCTCACCATTATCAGACAATACAGGAGAGCCTGCAACGGCAACTCCTCAAAAATCAGTTGTCTCACCATTATCATACAATACAGGAGAGCCTGCAACGGCAACTCCTCAACAATCGGTTGTCTCACCATTATCAGACAATACAGGAGAGCCTGAAACAGCAACTCTTCAACAATCGGTTACCTCACCATTGCCAGACAATACAGGAGAGCCTGCAACGGCAACTCCTCAACAATCGGTTGTCTCACCATTATCAGACAATACAGGAGAGCCTGAAACAGCAACTCTTCAACAATCGGTTACCTCACCATTACCAGACAATACAGGAGAGCCTGCAACGGCAACTCCTCAACAATCCGTTGTCTCACCATTATCAGACGATACAGGAGAGCCTGAAACAGCAACTCGTCAACAATCTGTTGCCTCACCATTATCAGACAATACAGGAGAGCCTGCAACGGCAACTCCTCAACAATCCGTTGTCTCACCATTATCAGACGATACAGGAGAGCCTGAAACAGCAACTCTTCAACAATCTGTTGCCTCACCATTATCAGACAATACAGGAGAGCCTGCAACGGCAACTCCTCAACAATCCGTTGTCTCACCATTATCAGATGATACAGGAGAGCCTGAAACAGCAACTCTTCAACAATCTGTTGCCTCACCATTATCAGACAAAACAGGAGACCCTGCAACGGCAACTCCTCAACAATCAGTTGTCTCACCATTATCAGATAATACAGAAGAGACTGAAACAGCAACTCTTCAACAATCTGTTGCCTCACTATTATCAGACGATACAGGAGAGCCTGAGACGGTAACTATTCAACAAACTGTTGCCTCACCATTATCAGACGATACAGGTGAGCCTGAAATGGTCACTCTTCAAGAATCGTGTGCTTCGCCGTCAGCAGATGATATAGGAGAGCTAGAAATGGCAATTCGTCTACAATCTGTTGCCTCACCGTTATCAGATGATACAGAAGACCCTGAAACGGAAGTAATACTCTCTAAAGTGACAAATGCGGATACTATTCCTATTCCTATAGCTTTAACAAAAGTCATTAGCCAAGTGTGCGAAGAAGAAAGTAATTTGAATGAGGAATCTTTAAACCAAGAAATTATTGAAATTGATGATTCATCTGATGACGAACTTTACCTTAACAATAAAAATAATGATGCAAGAACGTGTGAAGAGAAAATACAAGAGTTTAAAAATTTACTTTTAAAAGATCTGGGCGTCGAAGAAGTTGATGATAATGTTAGTACTTCAACTACGACACCTCAAGAGAAAACTCAACAGCTAACTGGACCGGAGTATATTACCGAATCCGATGAAGAAAAATTTGAAGAGCTAATTGTACCAGATACTGTAACTGTAAGATCTCGAATGTCTGATAAATCTTGTTGCATTACGCTTACCAACTGTGACGACTTGGTAGAAAAGTACAAGTCTCTTAAATTGATTAAAAAATGTTACATCAATCTAGTCCGTTGTGACGATATTCATCATGACGATAGTTCATCAATTGCTTGTTCTGAAAATTCTTATGAAGAACTAGAAATGATTTCATCCCCATCGTTGCTCCGCAGTGAATCATTATCGATACTTAATGATTTTGATCAGTTTGATCAACTGGTACCCACTGATAATTTTGTGCGAAATACCTCGCCAGTAATGGCTGCATATGAAATTCTGGCAGCTTTACGAATTTCTAAGACTGAAAGTCAACCTGAAATATGCGATGAATGGAAATGCGAATCTGAATGGTTTTTGACAAAACCTTTGATACGATTACAAAATAAATCAGCAAATAATAATAAGATCTGGCAGAGCAAGAATGTAAATGAAAATGTTAGCTGCAATATTGACGATGACTTTAATTCAAGTACACAAATGAATACCGCAGTTTGTAAAGTACCCAGTCTCTTTACAATTGTAATAAAATTCTTCCAGGAATTTGGCATATCAGATAAGCGTAGATACATACATACAGCAAAACCTTTTTTGAAACCATCGTATAATCTCAAACGAAAATCTTTGTGTAGTGTTACAACAGATGACCGAATATCTAAAAGAAGTAAATCTATACCTAGCGCATCTGCATTTGCCAATGTTGAAAAATTTGAAGATCATAAGGTAATTTTTAATAATGAATTAAAACATTTGGATTTGGAAATTAGTGCGAAGAAAACTGAATTAACCAATATTGAACTATACTGTGACTCAATTATGGCTGAAGATAATATAGCTAAGGATACAAGTAATGCAATAAACATTGAACTAGTAGTTGAAGATAAACCGTCGAATTCTTCTGAAGAAGTTCCACAGATAAAAACTACAGAGGTAGTAAACGTTGCAGAAGATTTAATCGCGCACGAAGAAATAATGGATGAGGATCCAAATGGAGCTAGTGAAATATCTAAAATATCTGCAAGTCATCAAAGCTTAGATGATGTACCAAACGAAACTGAAGTTCCAAGTTTTGATGTTACTGAAGAAAATAAGTCCAATGGTAGAGACGAAGGCACCGTATCAGAGAATGCTACTATTCCTCCAGTATTACAGTGTGATGTAGATGCTGCAATTACCACTGACTTAGTTACTAAAGCAAAATGTTTAGAAGAAACAAAACTGAGTAATGAGACAGTTATGTCTAATACGTCAGAACTTCGGTGTAATATTGATGATGTTGTTAACACAGACATTGATGTGATAAACGGAGAACTATCTGATGATATAGAATTGAGAAATATGGCCGTAACGAAGAAAGCTTCTGATAGCACTTTTGTTTTACATAGTAGCGAATTATCAGGAAATACAACCTTGACTAGTGTACCGAAGACAATCATTAGCCACATAGATATAACACTAAGAGAAGACTTACAATCTATATGCACTGAGACACCAGGGGTACAGAAAAACAACACAGAAAACAGTATACAGCAAAAGCACGAAATCAGTAACACTTGTGTATCAACGATGCTACACGAACCTAACAGCAATGTGACGTTACAGGCCTTACAAAATAATGACGTAACCGGAATGTTGAGCAACGAAGATGATAAATATTTGAAATCAATAAGGAAAATGTCACTTGAAACAGAGAAATCGAATACGTTGCAAGATAATTCTAATAAAAACAATTCTGTGCGAACCAGTAATTGTGATATACAAACTGAAGACGAACTTAAAATAATAGAAGTGGAAGATATAAAGTACCAAGGTGATATGGGTGATCTTAAAATAATTGAAAATATTAGCGTCATTACAAGTCAGTTGATAAGTCATGAAACAGATTCTTCGCAAATTAAACCTTGTGATGAGAATAATCAGGTTGATCTAATTCAAACGTCCCCTAATGTACTAACCACAGCAGTTGATGAAAAAGAAAAAATAACTAGCAGTGTATCCACAGAAACTAAGCTGGCAGAGATTAATAGTTTAAATGAAGCTAGTGACGAAGTGATCTCAGATGTCGACACTAAACAAGTTTTAGAAAGTGATATTAACATCAAAGATGATATTCTCATTAATAATTCTTCCACATTAGGACTAATTTGTCGTAGTAATAACGAAAATGCAAGTAACTATGACGCCTCCATGACAGAAGTATCAGATAAACTCACCTTGACAAATGTAAGTGTTGAAAGTTGCACGTTAAATGACAATATAGAAGATACGATAAAAAAAAGTGACGAAGCGAAACCTTGTGTGGATATTGCTAGTGAAAACTGCAATGATGAATTGCCACAAAATTCAGTTGTGGACAATACCCACACACACAGTTATACGATTCAAGAGGAGGCTGTTCCAACAGTACTAGTTCAATCTAAATTCCAGGAGTCTTTAGATGAAACAAGAAAGCCGACTAAAAAGAACCTTAAACCGAATTCGAGTTCATTAATTAATACGGAAAATACTGAAAACAATTCAGATGAATTAGTTGTCGATGGGCATGAACAAATAAAATCGAAAAATCAAGAGCCCAGCTGTGAACTAAAAGATGACGTCCATAAAAATAAATCTATCCTCACGCCGTTAAGCGAGCATTCGAGCATTGAAAAAGTCAATGATGGGGAAAATCAATCTGATCGTGACAAACAATTTGAAGAGAAACTTGTACAAATTAATTTGGGAAGCAATAACTATGATAATACTAGTAAAACAACTCGAAATGATTTGTTAAACATACTTGATGAGACAACAGTTACCAACAATAAAATAACAGAACACGATAGCAATGAAATGCAATCATCAATCTCCCTGTCTAGTTCACTCAATACTTCTTCATTTACCAATAATGATAATAAGATAAACATTGATTCAATAATACTCGGTGAAAGATGCGCTTTTCTAAATGACAGTGGAAATGATTTAGTGGAAGACATTGTGGAATTACAAGGTAATGATGAGTTAGAACAAGAGCTTGCTCGTATCGTTTTGGGTGGTTCAAATGGTGAAGATGACAAACAAATACTGATTATAAACGCAGATAATTTGGAATTTGATGAAGTGAAAGTGTGTTGTATTCAACAATCTGAACTTCAAAAATTGATTCAAATGGAGAATAATGAGCTATCTGACCAAAATGATGTTGACTATGACAGTCCCTCCAAAGAGCCCAATAATTTACTGCTTGATGATGATGACTTTAGCCAGTCATCAGAGGATATACTTCAAATAACTCAAGAAATTGACGAATACGGAAATGTAAAAGAAATAGATATCAGATTAAATGTACCTAAAGTAACATACTCACGAAAAGACGTAAACAATAGTTTTCATTATCAGACTTTATTCAGTGACAAGAAAAGCAAGAGAGGCTTGAAACGAAAAGGGGATATGGCAGATGCGAAAGCTCCTGAAAAAAAGTATAGGAAAGGTAAAAACATTGATACCCCTAAACTTACAGCAATTACTATAGCAGAGACCGCTTACAGTAAAGAATTCAAGCGATTATTTGATTATTGCAGCACTGTTAAGTTTTCGTACTCGCGGCCGTTTCATAAAGATTATATTGACGTACACGAGATGCTGAGGTGTTGGCCTGTCGCAGAAGTCTGTAATTCAATAACTGATTCAGCTATTGATGTAAATTTGTTTATTGACGCGGAAAATGGAAATGTTGCACATCGTGATCCGATGAATCAAACGCTGGCGGAAGAAATAAAGACAAAATATAGTGAAACAGATTATTGTTTCTGTCCTGTAATGGAAACTAATTTCCAAATGGGTTTTGGTGAGAGGTCCGGCAGAGTCATACAAAATTTAGAAGATAGCGATGAAAAATTTTCGGCTGCGACTCTGTCGGACGTAAAACAATCTCAGCCGCTTTTACTGTCCGAAAATTTTAGCAACTGTGATAGTACGATAGATATAAATAATATTGATACAGTAAAACATGAAATTGAGTCATTGCAACGTACTTATAAATGTATTCAATTAAAAGATAAAATAAGATCGTTTTTCAAGAATACCATGGTGGAGTTGAATAATGACTGGATTAAACAAAATAAAAATTACGATGTGGATTCATATGAACACAAGTTCGGCAAATCTGGTTTTCCGTTTGGTCTCAACCATCCAGATTTTATAAGCCCTCCATCTGTAGAGTTAATTACACAAGTGGTACAGGTCGGACAATTACCTGTGAGTACAGCAGCACAAAACCCTGTAACTTGTGACCCGAGAGTCACTCAGGTTTCTGATGCAAGTCCTTCGCAATGTACGCCTGAGAACAGTTCCAATGATGATTCCCAGTCACCTAAAAAAACGGAGTATACTGAACTAACAACAGCCAACATAAGTCTTCCTTTACAAGAATATGCTCAACATCATAGCCAATTACACGAAGAGACTCAGAATTCGACCAATATAATTATGCATGACTTCGTTATTGAGGAAATAAAAGAAGAGATCAAAGAAGAAGAAGAAACTGAAGTAGGTGAAGAAACAAACGAAAATTATCATGTTACACGATCTAATAATGAGTTTTCACCCAGTCTGAACTGTATTATTGACAATGTAGATTATGCTTACGAAGGTGCTTCACCGACACAACCGATAACTCGAACAGCAGAAGAGGCCAACTCAGAGATGGTGTATAATTCAACCAAAATACACCAAAAACCTGATACTGATCAACAGTATCACGAAATGCAGTTGCATAATAATCTTACAGCGGAGAACCATCTTCATTTACAACATCAGCAAGATGATGTCACTCAACATGCCTCAGATAACGCTGCGCATTTCCTACAGCAACAAGATCAATCATTGATTATGCCACAGAGTCCACAAACACAGATTGCTAATCAAAGCCAGCAGCAAAATACTTCAGAAAACCTTTCGGAGCAAAATCATAAAGCGTGTATTCAACCGCATAGTTTTGCTGGACAACTTCAAATACAACAGCAAAATGTGACATCACAAGTCGATCAACAACAAAATCAACACGTCCAGATTGTTCAAAGTCAAGAAACGCATATTGTACAACATATTAATCAAACACAAATTATTCAACAGCATCTGCAAGCCTATGTTGCGCAACAAAATAATGAAACTCAAGTCGCCCAACATAGTCAGCAAACCCATGTCGTGCAACAAAATCAACAAGTGCAGATTATGCAACAAAATATACAACAGATGCAAGAAGGACAACTGCAACAGAATCAGCAAATACTGCAGCAGCAACAAACATCATCGCAACAGACTGTGCTGTCGCATGTAACGCAGGTCCAACTTTCGCAACAACATACGCAAATGACACTTCCACAACATTCTAACCAAGAAACTACTAGGGCACCAGAAAAGATAGACCAGATAGCACATGCCATGAATGCAGCTGGCATATCAACAAGCTCTGAAAGCTTAGGTAATACTAGAGCACACGCTCTCGTTAATATTTTGTCACAAAAATTACGACAAGGTTCTGCAGGAAGTAGTCCTACTAACTCTCATCCCAAGACTACCCAGATTAATGCTATGTCTTTACAACAAGCTTTGGCCCAAATATTACCTCCAGCGTTGAATCAAACTAATGGAGATAATCAATTAAATTCTAATAATACCCCACAAGTTTTACATATAGTGCAAGGAAAAAATGCGTCCGGTAACCAAATAACGCTTATCGACAATAGCCAATCCTCTGTTATAAACACGCCGAATGCGACGCCGGTTCTACACATTGTACAAAATAAGGGGAACGTTTCAGGTCCAACGTCCAATAGTACTTCAGCTCCTCAAACTAATTCCTTTAGTGGATTATCTTTAGTGGATGCTGGATTACAACAAGGTAATCAGCTTCTTCATATTGTTAATACGGGAAATCAAAAGAACACAAGTACTGGACAACTATTAAGAAAAGTGAATTTACTAACTAATCTTACAAACGTTCAAGGGTCTAACGAACAAAAAATGGTCCAGTTCGTTTGCAAGTCTGCTGACGGAAAGTCTATACAGTTAAATTCACCACATCCACGTGGTATGGTGTTGAGGTTACAACCCGTCGAGTCGCCTAATATCCAACTAACTCAAACAAAACCCATGGAATCACAAGAATTGAGTTCACCATCAAGTACTCCTAACAACATACAAAACAAAGAAGCTGGGGCGTCCCAACAAGAAATAAAATCACGATCTATATATGAGGAAAACTATGCGAAGTTTATACAGTCATCTAACAAAACAGTTCCAGAGAAGTCCACAAGCCTTCCGAAATTTGGTCAAGCCTTCGGTAAGCAAGTTTTTCAAGAGGGGAGTCAAAAGGCCGATGTGAATAACAGTAGTACTCATATACAATCTGGCTCTGAAAATCCAGATTGTCAGCCGAATGATAACGCGATGGAACCACCGTTACTGCTACGTAAATCCCCTCAAACTTCACAAGCACAACCAAATCTTGTACAGCAGTTAAAGCAAACAATGGCTCCTGTAAATATGAGCATGCACGGTGGTGTCATATACACCCGTCAAATCCCTGTAAACATTGGTGGCGGACAAACCATAAACTTGATAACCGTACCTAGCACCGATCTCATAGACGACTCGGCACCGAAACAAAGTGTTAGCCAAGAAGGAATAGAGCCGTCTATAATAAAAATCGTGCCACAAACTTCGGCATCTAACGCTGAAACTTCCGAGGAAACTAATGCACATATTGGCAATGATAATTCGCACACACCTCAATCACAGCCGGTGTTGACACAAATGAGAATAAAATTGCCAATGTTAAGCAAAAGTCCACAAGTGGTTGGTGGAGCAAGGTTGATGAGACCGTCTTTCTTTCAAATTCAACGAAATGTTATCGGTGGGGCCAATCAGCCAGTATATCAACAGCTTGTACTTACAGCAGCGCCACCTCTAGGACAGCAAACCATTAGACTACCTCAAACACAAACAAATAGACCTGCTAAGGCCCCAAGTGAAAGCCAATCTTCATCAGAGTCTCAAATGAGTTCCTCAACACTGGAACAACTTCGAGAATTTGACTTAGTTTTAGAACAAGTCAAGGAAAGAAGTACAGGGACTGTTACATCTCAACCGAATGCAAGTTCTTCACCCAGTAGTTCCTTTTCAAAAGTTCATACTTCATCGACAGATACAACCGACAGTGGTCCGTCAGCCACTTCTTCTACTGCGTCAAGCATTACGCAGCAGGTACTCTATTCAATTTGCAATAATAAGCAGTTAAATGTTGCTTATGTAAACAAAAAAACAACAACTACGACGGCCACAACATCTTCATACGTGCGATCACCAGATTCTTCGGGTATTGTTGAAACTCCAACTTCCTCATCTCATATACGCCGTACTATAAGCAGTGACTCTTCTACTACAGACACGCCAACAAGCCACAGCAGTCAATCATCTCAATCTAGTCACTCCAACCAGAACTCTCACCAGGCAAAATCGTCTAGAGTTAGGCCAAGACCTAGACCAAAAGCTTCCTCCAACCCTCCAAATACTTTAAAACTGCCAACAGCGCCACCGAAAACATCAACACAGAAACCAGCTGAAGATGAACAAACTACACAAAGGATCCTATACATTTTGGCAGAGTATAAGGAACAAGTGGAAAACTCTCCAGACAAAGATAAACCTGCGCCACGTCGAAGGACGAATCTACCGTGTATGCCTGGTGGTTCAAAACGCAAAAAGAGCTCGAGTGGATCTCGTCGTTCAGGGCGGGATGATATGAGTCCCTGTCATGGGGAAGATACCAGTCGAACTATGGGATCTGAAGATAGCAGCTGCGGTACATCTCAGGGAGACTGTAATGAAAGCTGTGTCGATAGTCATTCGCCCCAAGATAGCCCGCGAAAAGTTGTACGCAAGCTGACCTTCGAACAAGAGACGTCAGTTCCTGTAACCCAGCCTCGGCCTCAACCGTCACGGAATGTTATTGTAGCCGATGGACAGACTATAACTGTGGCCAGAGGCGCAACCGGAAAACCAACCACGGCCGTTCTAATGCCGGCGAACTACATCTTGCCTGTTTCTATGGTGAAAGGAGGCCAGCAGATTGCCATAGTGACAAACCGCGGTCCAAAACTGCTTACAGTGGGAGGTGGTGAAGGCGGTGCGACCAATGCCTTGTTATTGCAACGCCTTATAGGTCCGACTGGTTTGAAACCTGTACTGACACGTCCAGGAGTGAGACACGTTCGTTTACCAACAGCTGCCCTGCATAACCTTCAAGCATTTAATTTGGCAACGGCAACAACAGCCCAGCCGCCAGATAGTACTGTGTCACCTGCACCCGTCCCTACCCCGGATTTAGTGGATACTAGGGCGACTAGTTCACCTTGGAGGACAGAACGTGAATCTCGTGAAGGAAAACCAGACAGGGGTTCAAGCCCAGAAGGTTCAGAGCCATGGAACCTGCCATCGTCCGACTACAGCTACGAAGAAACTGTCAGGGCCGAACAGATGGACAGGACTGTACTTGTAAGTATTCTATTTTTTTCCGTGGAACTATTACCTAACAAAAAGTTTCATTCATGTAAATAATTTTCGTACTTTGGAGTTAATAGTTCCAAATATAAATGTTGAAGATTAGTGTATGACAGAAATTTCCAACTTCAGGACCCGATCCCAGATCGATACAGTCCCGATATGGAGGCGCAAAGGATTTTTGATAAGATGTTCGATGTCGATTCGAAAAAATCTTACATGGTCGATTCACACGATGATTCGCCGCGATGCGGCTACGATATTGACGCGTCCGATTGCGACGATAAGGTCTACCACCAGGTACATCGATCGTAGAACGAAGCTGAATCCTATACGACTTAGTGCCGCCTCTTATGTAGAATGCACGCATCGATTTATTTTATGTCAGCTGTTCTTCGTTGGTGTGCCGTGATTACACATGATGTAGACACGACATTTTGCTGATACCTTGATTAAGAAACTAGTAACTTAAAATCACTGCAATAAGCTTTCTTTTTGTGCTTATTTTATGCTAACCGATGCTGGCAGCTTACTTCTATCTCTTAGCAATATAATTACACTTTTAGCAATATAATTTTAACTTTCATAGTGTGAATCGGACTCATAAGGCCCACCACAGATTATAGTAAAAGAAAGAATTCTGAATACAAATACTAATATCCTAACGGACGGTGACAGTGCGATTCACACTGTCAAAGTTAGAGTAAGATGGGAATAATATTGCTATAAGAGATGGTAGTAACTCCTATGATATTAGCAAGAGATAGCAAGATGTCGTTTTTAAATGATGTGTCGTTGGCATCGCCGCACGAATGTCGAAGACGGATGTTTAGGTGTTCTATTACTTAAGTCCCTTCATTAATCTTTGTTTTATTTACTCATATCTTCTTACCCCGTCAGTGAGCTTATTTTCAACTACATATCCCTAGAGTATAGTTTATATTTTTTGCATGAAATTCGATATTTACTATCCATTGTCGAGTCTAGTCCTGCATTTACTAAGCATGTCTTTTTCATTCGAAACTCATTGTTCGAAATTCTTCTTTAGATGTCGTGATTAATATTGAATATTAATGTTATAGAAATAAGGTATATTATTGTTGTGTAAGAAATTGCGGGAAGGCTTGTGCTTTGCCGTCATCCCATTCACAGTTTAGGTTTATGTAGGCTTAAATTGTTCATTATAGCTTAGTGCTTAAAATTCATGTGTCATGTTCCAAATAAAGTACAAACTAAGTATTAATGAATATTTTATACAAATTCATCGGAAGCTTTACTTATTCAGTCAAAGTCAAGTCATCATTGATGTATCTCTGAATCCTAAAGTGTATATGTGTGATATAGGTGGTGCATAAAAAGGATGGGTCATCTCACAGACAACATAGGTTGACGCACGTCTCGGCTGCTGCCCTGAGACACAAATACGCAATATTGGAACATGAATTGCGGTTACAGGTAAGATTTGTAGAACAAATATCCATGTTTTAGAACTATATAAATAAATAATAAATAAATATTCACGGACATCTCACACAACGCTTTCTGATCCCAAAGTAATTTATTTTATTTTTATTTTATTCTTTTAAAAAAAACTTACAGCTAATACATCAAAGTTAAAAGAATCATAGGTACAAGAAGGCCAATTACAAGTTTTTACGTGTAAATACAGAAGTTAGAAGAATAGGGATACAAACAAAGTACGGTACACAAATAAGGTGTTAGACACAGAATAATTAATAATTACAATAAACACCTCTCAAAAAAAGCATCGCTCATAGTCCTCCTAAGTATTTTTGCGCTGGTGTTAAATAAGTCAAGATCTTTGTGTGACTCCGAGATTTCATTAAAATCTCTGCTGGCTCTAATGATAAATGAATTTTTGCGATACTTGGAATTCACAATAGGGACATGAAGAAGCCGCGGTTTTCTTAAAAACGAGCGATGTACGCATAGTCCAATCGCACCCAACAGCTCAGGACAGTCTACTGAACCATTTGCAATGCCGTACAATAAGGCTTGATCAGCCACACGTCTACGCATATGTAATGGTAGCAAGTGAAATTTCCGGCAACGAGTCGTGTAGTCTTGAAAATATGTTTTGGAACGGTATTGAATATACCTTACAAATTTCCTCTGAATGCCTTCTATCAGATCTGTGTAGACATTATAATGAGGATTCCACACCTGTGAGGAAAACTCGAGGTGACTGCGGACGAACGTGCAGTATAAAATTTTAATTGTTTTTATGTTTCGAAAATCTGTCGATAGCCGCATGACAAATCCTAATGCTCTAGAGGCTCGTTTGACAATATTGTCTATATGTTCGTTAAATATAAGCTTAGAGTCAAAAGTTATCCCTAAGTCTTTTATTGAGTTTACTCTTTTGATAATAGACCCATTCAGTGTGTAATTGTGAAGAATAGGTACAGGTTTCCGAGTAAAGGTGCATGTGTAACATTTGGATATATTTAGCTGTAGTTTATTTAACTTGCAGTAATTAGTAAATCGATCAAGGTCATTTTGGAGTGCAGAAACATCCTCTGTGGTAGTAATAGGACACAAAATTTTCAAATCATCGGCATAGAGGAGAATTTTAGACCTGGAAAAACTACTGGAGATGTCGTTGATAAAGATGATAAATAACAGTGGAGCAAGCAGAGAACCCTGCGGACAGCCGGATGGAACATAGGACGCTCTAGATTTAAACCCGTTCAGAACAACAGTTTGGCATCTGTTCTTAACATAAGAGGAGAACCATCTGAACAGGTCACCCCTGATGCCCATGGCAGAAAGTTTACGTAGAAGAAGTTCATGATCAATTCGATCGAAGGCCTTGCTGTAATCAGTGTATATCACGTCAACTTGATGTCTTTGAGACATACACTCAGAGATATAGTTACTGCAAATGAGAAGGTTTGTGGTGGTGGAGCGACCACTCAGGAAACCGTGCTGGCTTTCACTAAAGTTGTGTTTGAGTGAGTTGTATAGTTGCCGATAAACTATTCTTTCCAGCACTTTTGCAAATATACACAACTTCGAGATAGGCCTGTAATTTTCTACCATATCTTTAGGGCCCTTTTTGTGAATTGGCGTAATGAATGCTGATTTCCATACCTTAGGCACCAGACCCTCGCTTAATGAGCGTTTAAATATTAAGGAAAGAGGTAATGTGAGGCCTGCTGCACATCTAACAATAAAGATCGGAGGTATACTATCAGGACCTGCAGTTTTGTTAAGATCAAGGGCTTTGAGTAATTTGAGAACTTCATCCTCTTGTACGTCAATGGAGCCTATATCTGCTATTGTATAAGCCCCAGTGTCCGCGACCAGACCGTTAGGGGGGCTGCAAGTATCTTGCAAAAAATTTGAGTTGAAGTAATCCGAAAAGTAGTTACATATTTCTTCACCGTCACCCGAAGAGTGCTGCCCGTATCTTAAAACCGCTGGATAACAGTTAGATTGTTTTTTACTTTTTACGTAGGACCAGAATGCTTTAGGATTTTTTAAAATGTCATTTTCGATTTTTGAAATATAGTCTTCGAACATTTCACTCTCCAGGGTTTTAGCTCTTTCTCTTAGCAAAACAAAGGATTCGTAGTCTGAAAAATTATTGTATTTTTTGAATTTAGAGTGAAATTTAGACTTCTCTTTAAGTATTTTTATTAGCGGTGTCTTGAACCACAGTGGGTATTTTGATTGCGGTATTACGGTTTTGGATGGAATATATTTTATACGTAACTGATTAATAACATCATAAAAGAAGTCAACAGCGTGCTCTAGCGACCTACTGCAAAATTCGTTAGCCCAGTCTAAGTTAATTAATTCAGTTAAAATTGCTTCGAAATCACCACATTTGTATATAAACTTTGTGTACGGTGAAGAAGCCAATGAGTGAAGCTGAACAAAATCTGCCGATAAGCAAAGGGCCTTGTGGTTCGGGTCTTCCTTTACCAGAGGGTCACTACTTGCCGATACGTGTACATCGTTGCTAGAGAAAATTAAGTCTAGCACTACGTTGTTGTAATTCAAATGTGAGTTATATTGTGATAGGTTGCAACAATCCATATCGTTGAAAAATGATATCTGTGCCGTCCCGCTAATACCACTAGGATGGAAAGAGTGGCCGTCGTCTGAAAGGGACCATGTAACATTTGGCATGTTGAAATCTCCCAAAACAAGAAATTTGTCAGCGGGATTTCTCATTACTATATCTACAAGGTTTTTAGAGAAGTTTATTAATTGTGTTGTAATTGAATTCCCCAAGTTTTGAGTACAGACGTAAACTAAGCCTATGTGCATTTTGTATGCAGTTCTAGGTTTTTTATTGTGAAGCGTCAGCGTAATCCAAATATCTTCGGCAGAAGAGCACCAGTCGGCTCGCACCTCGGTAGCTAGCTCTCGCCGCACTGCTACTAATACACCCCCACCCAGTTCCTGGTCCAAGCTAGCATAGTCCCTATCTTTCCTCCAAATAACATACCGATCGTCAAATAATTCGCAGTTATTAATGTTATCGTTTAACCATGTTTCAGTTAAACAAATGATATCAAAGTTATTTAAAAGCATGTTCATATAAAAACACGACGTTTTGGTCCGCAGTCCCCGACAGTTTTGGTAATAAATACTAAATGGTGTCATAGTGAAGTATTGTGAGTATTAGCGTTCGAACAAGGAAACTATAAGGCACATTGCAACAAAATAAAGTGAATAAATAAAACCGGTTGCATTTGCTAACAGGTAATAAAATTAAAAGATCAAGCAACAGCGACTGCAATGTTATCAAAATAAGGTACATTTTTGAGTAGAAATAGACGGATGGCCAAGTAAATTCTAAGCGATAAGAGAACAAAAGGACTCGATGCGCACAATGAATAGAAAAAAATATGAATACGTTTCTCAAACCTTGCGTACTATTGTGAAATATATAAACAACGAAATGAACACACACTATGATTCTTGAGTTTATGATGCTAGCTTCAGTAAATCCTTTTCTGATTTTATAGTGAGTACGGGTGAAGTTGGGTTCCTTCTTATAAGAATTTTGCAGTTCTTCACCCAAGTGTAAGCAAACCCCCGCTGTTTAGCAAATAATTTGGTTTTGTTCAACAACAATTTGTTATCCATTGTTAGGTGATCGTTGACAAAGACTTGACCACCCCCCTGCAGACCCAAATCAATTGGTCTGATGGTGTGCTTTTTTGCAGCTGCGATAAAGTTCTCCTTTAGGTAAAGGTTATGAATCGAGCAGATGATAGTCTTATTACGCGGGTCACTTCTCATTGGGACCCGCACAATATAATTGATTTGATCTTTGGGGATATCAACCTTAATTACATTACTAATCTTTGTCATAACTGTGAAGAGGTTTTCCGAGTCAGACATCGGAACGCCCTTGATTTCTATATTGGTTTTACGCGCCCTTTGTTCGTTCTCGTGGTACAGAAGATCAAGCCTATCGAACTTCTCACGTAGGGATGCGATTTCTTCTTTCGTCTTCTTCAAGGACTCAACCTCACTGCCAAGAGAAGAGACTTTAGTTTCTATATTTTCAATGGATTGGTGTGCAAATTCGACGGAGGTTTTGACATTTCCAAGTTCCTCTCTTAAAGACTTAATTTCCGCCAGTTCCGTTTGAATGTTTGCCACCATATTCATTAAATCCGGTATTGCAGCTGTCTGAGCAGTTAACCGCTTTAATTCATTGAAAATACCTTCCAAATCTGCAGCAGTCGGTGCGGACTTTGATGCATTAGGGGGACGCGGGCTACCTGACTTACACTTCGGACATTTCCACGTCGATTGTTTCGCCCCTAATCTCCGCCAACCCGCTTCAGTAACTCCCGCACACGCGAAGTCAAAGTGACTCTGGCAGAGAGAACAATGAGCACCATCCAGGAACTCAGCGCCACAGTGAAAGCACGTTAACATTATGTTGATATTATATGACGAAACTATCGCGAAACTTTGAGAACCGCTGGCGAGCGCGTCGTTTATTGCAAAAAAAAGTGTATGCGTGCTGCGCGTAAGCTGTTTGCCGACGAACTGTGTAAGCTAGGAATAACCTGCTTGTGTTATGGGTATCAGACCACGGATATTAATACTTATATACTTTTAAATACATACATATTATACATAAAAACACCCAGACTCTTGAGACAAACATTTATGGGTCACACAAATATTTGTCTCTGGTGGGAATCGAACCCACGAACCCGCCGTAGGCGGTATCACTACCGACTGCGCCACAGAGGCAGATAATTATATTTGATAAACACATTACACAGGCCTGCAAAATGAGGGTCATAACTTCCTCTCTGGAATTTGATAGCTGATTCTAGGGTATTTTGGTGCGCTGATTACGAATATGTACTTAGTTTTTCTGCATCACCTCCAGATTTTCCAAAAAAGGAACAGAAAGAAAATAGAGAAAAAGACCCAAGTTTTCTCATAAAAAATATATATTTAAAAAAGTACATTACTTTTAACTTTAAAAACGACTAAAATATAATAACAACTTGTAACTAGTCTAAATTACATGTAAATTTTATTTGTTGAACCTGGTCCTTTTTTCCTGGAACCTTCGGTTGTGCGATTTTCGGTTAAAATTCCAGTTTGCATCGTCGCGCTTCAATAACCAACAATAGTCCGCCATCATGCTAGTATTCCATGTTCCTTGATACCAGACTTCAAGCTCTTTCAAATCTCGGTAAAATCTTTCGCCTTGTTCTTCGTCAACGGCTCCTAGATTTTCTGGGAAGTAATCAATGTGCGAATTTAGGAAATGAAGTTTAGTGCTCGTTTATGTCCCTTTTATTATTAAAATTGTATCCAGTTATGTCACAACAACAACAGTAGCAATCTTTATCATGGTTGTTAGCCTCTCTTCGTAGCATAGGCGAAACGATTTTGAAGCTATTTTTCTGTCCTTTTGACCACTGGCGAAGTTCTAATAACGAGTCGTACAAAGTTTATGAGGTGTCCAAGTTTTGTCTTTGGTTAATTAAAACGTCTCCATAATAACTTTGGTAAATATTTTTCACAAAGTCAGTAATGCTGTTTCGTTGTTTTATCACCATAAAATTCCCCCAAATATTACAAAAACAATTTGGAGAATTTAAACATCTTCGCGATGACATTTTAAAGTTCATGTTGCAAGATGCGCACTTCAACTGTTAATTTTCTAAATAAGTGCGGGTACTTAATAAAAGAAAGCCTTTTGTATTATCTTTATTACACCCTTTTTTAATAATATTTACAACAATTAGGTAATATTACTACTAGGTAATATTTTTTATTATTTTATTACTAAATTAAGTCAAATTACCCGTTTTCAACATGGTTAATGCGGATTACTTTTACTTTTTATGTAGTAATCATCAAATTACTGATTTGCATTAATTTCTTTGTCCCCTTACACAAATTAAATGCAATAAAAATTAAGCTGAAGTATTTTAATGACGTTTTATAAATTTCTAAAGGTAGACGCTCAGACATTTTGGAGCTAAATCTTAAATATTCAATATCAAAAAATCCTGACGTGATGGATTTTTTTTATTATTTTTCTCGTAATCAGCACATCAGAAACTATAGAAAATGTTACTCAGATTTCAAAGAGGAAAACCATTGCAGACCTGTGTTATTGATGGCGGGTCTTTTTCGCGTATACATTTCAAACTTTGCTCACCTTTCGACGTTTCGGCTGTTGTACAGCCGTGGTCACGAGTAGACAGGAGTCTGTTGTAACATGGTCGAAACGTCGAGAGGTGAGCAAAGTTTGAAATGCATACGCGAAAAAGACTCGCTATCAATAATGTGTAGATTGTATAGTGCAAGTCGTAGTGTGAGTTTAAAAACCTTATATTTGAAAAACACTTATTATCTTTAACTACTTGAAGGATTATAGTGTAACTAATTAATAAAAGTATCAAGGGTTCAAAATATTACTTCGTGGCAATTGATGTTACAAATGATTTTGTTTTTACCATTTGTTCGATGTTAACATTGTACTATACGAGACTAAGTATTAGTGTACTCTATAGGTCTATAGTGTTGGATTCTGTCAACATTGTTCTATTTTAAATTACTCTATTTTTAATTCTTCTTTAGAAATCCTTATCAGAAGAATGCGAAGACCTCGGCGTCGACTCCCCATCGGCATCGGAGTTATTCCCGGAGGCGGAGTTGCTGTTCGCTGCGTCGCCGGCACATGATCACACCCAGGATATGGCGCACCACTCTCATACACGTTAGTATTGCACACATGAACCTGTCAATAGTAGTTTACATACATACAGTCACGCCTTTACCGCCGAAGGGGTAGGCCGAGGCATAGTATATATGATCAAATTTCACCTTATATTTTTATGTCCCACGTAATAGGTGGTGAGCTTATTGCCGTGTTAAAAATGGACCGGCGAAGGTCGTGACGAACCTCAGTAAAAATTTTTCAAGCCGCCCATAAGGCCTTCAACTAGCCCTAACGATTGTCATTTTACTGACAACCGGGATTCATTTCGAATTTTCCTTCTCGGATGGTTGATGCAATGGATCGTTTTGCGAAAGTGTTCCCTTAGTCACTTTTTACGACACCCTCGGGATGAATTGGGGTTGCAACATTTTGTACTCTTTCTTGTTGCCACACGAGCTCTGTAGCCACTCGGGGGAATAGTTGTTCAGGGGATGCTAAATACCTTAAAAGGTGGAGAGAGTATAGGAAGAAGGTGGTTTTCTAAAGCGACGAATTACAAATGCAATTCTTTGCTTTAAAGTAATGTATTTCAACTCCACATAGTCACGCTTTTTTCTTCGAAGGGGTAGGCAAAGGCGACCACATTTCAAAAATTGTATTTTGTCTCGCGTAATGTTGGGGTTTAATTTCGCGTTAAAAAATGGACAGACGCAGGTTGTGTCGCTCTATCTGTTCGCCTGAAGTACTAGACTAAGGCCAGATTCGACCAAAATCGGAGTAAGACTATTCTGCAGAATAACTTGTACCTCTTCTAAAAGTAAAGTGACTTTCCGTTATACCAACAACTAATAAGCATAAAGTAACTATGGTAACCATATAGGATAGAGTACTTCAGTATGGGATATGGGTTACTATAGTTATATTGTGCTTGTTAGTTGTTGGTAGTGACTTCACTTTCACTTTACTTTTAGTATTAGTACGATCTATTCTCTAGTATAGCCTTACTCCGATTTTGGTCGAATCCAGCCTTAGTCTGATAACCAACAAGTTCATGTGAGAAACATGGTAAAACTTCACCATGCGCAGTGTCAAGCATTAGCTATTCCTGTATAAAAATAATAACTGAACCTTTATATTCCAGCTCAACCAATGGCTCACACCAGTATACCCCAACCGGACATAGACGATCAGATAGCCACGGACCATTTACTCCGAGACCACACCCACGATGACAGAGACCTAGGTCTAGGCCTAGAAGACGTCGGCATAGTGACTGTGAGCGAAGATGGTATGCAAGCGACAATACAGTTGGATCAGGAGGAGTTTGCACGCTCGCATCCCAATACTACGTTCCATAGTGAACCTACTGAGGAAGGAGAGGTAGGTTTTTTGTGTATTAATTAAAGTATTGCAGATAAGAGGACATTCAAACTGCGAGGACACAGCGCTCCACACACTGGCGGAGTACACAGTGTGGCCAGGTTCTCGTGGCAGGTCTGGTCGTGGACACTCTCGGTCGAGATCATGGCCAGCAGGAGTAAGTGGGACTGCGCCGCCTCTTTCTGCGAGCTGGTCATGTGAGTGAAAGAGGCGGCGGGGAGGGAGCAGCGAGTTCCGTGTCTTCGCCCAAGACTATCGGCCTGACCGGGGGCCTGAGGACGGTTAGGGGGCTGCTCACCGTCCTTACAGAAGCAGGCCCATGACGACAACGCGACGTGAGGGGCTCACGCACTCCCCCCCCCCCCCCTAAGAAGCGGGATAGCACCCGACCCCCCCCCCCCTAGGTGTAGCCGCAGTCGCAGTTGGGAGTCCTAGAGTATCCTTCCGACGATTTACTCGGGGCCCAAAACCGTCGGCTGTTGGGCGGGATACGTGAGGTTTATTTAGTCGGTAGGAGTCCGGCATAGCATCCATGAGGATTTTCCCTCACGAATAAGAAAAAGGGGGGGGAGGGGGGGGGGGGCTTTAATAAATACGTACGTAACGGAATTTCTGAAGATTTTAGCCTCCCTTCACCTATGTAACGTACTGAAGCTTTTTTGTACCCTGTTTCAAGGGTGCTGTAAAGCACCGTAACGTTCTTGTCTCATTACAATGACCGAGGCTTGGGGTTAGAAGACGTGCCTTATTCCCAGATGTCTACTTTCTCAATTCGAATACTACGCGCCCGACTTGGATGGGTTAGGTTAGAAGGCTAATGCGGGAGCGAAGGGGAGCGGAGCTCCCGCATTAGTCTTCGTGGTTATTTTTTTTATAACCATTAACACCAATATCAATTTCGATGGTGGGACTACGAAACTATGTAGGTAACGTGAAGATCTGGAAATGTGAAAAATTGGGAAAGAAGATCTGGGAATAATCGGAAGACGTGAGCATATAAGAGGCGATGTATAATCAGAATACATACATACAATCACGCCTTTATCCCCGAACGGGTAGGCAGAGGCATAGTATACGGTACGCCCATATTTAACCTTATAGTTCTATGTCCCACGTAACAGGTGGCGAGCTCATTGCCGTGTTGAAATGGACAGGGGACTGGTCGCCTTGACCCACAGTTGAAATTTTTCAAGCCGCCCAAAAGGCCTTAAACTTGGCTTAACGATTGTCATTTTACCGACAACCGGGTTTCATTTCGAGTTTTCCTTTTCCACGCAATGAATCTTTTTGCGAAAGTGTTCCCTTAGTCATCTTTTACGATACCCTCGGGATGTATTGGGGTGGCGACAATTTGTACTCTTACCCATCGCAACTCGGGCCATAGATCAGAATAGATGTCTATGTATGGGATGAACTCATACCAGTCTTAAATATTGCCTACTGCATATACCCCTTTTCTTATATCTGCAAACTTATTGTATTTATGATTCTTTTTATTTTCCAGGTACAACATTCATTTACATTAAGCAGTCTAAAGAGCCGACACATTACATCTACTATACTGCACTCAAACCGACCTCAAGGCACGGTCCTAATGACAGCGCCACAGACCACGGTCATATCTCAGGCCACGCCCGAAACCAGCGGCGTTCATCACAACACCATCAAATACTCGGACATAGATAACATGATAAATTGTCTACCCAGCACTCATACAAACAATATGAATCTTAACTCTGTATTCGTGAAAGACGATGGTCTATCCAGATTCGATAGCTTACTACAGGATTCTAGAGAAATACACCTATCGAATGCGACACCCGCTATTAGGCATTCGTCTGCCCACGCGACTCAAGTCATCCGTCGCGTGTATGACGACAAACGCGAACGAGATCACCGGTTTCTAATAGACGAGCCGGAAGGACTTATAGCAGGCGATGACGCTAACATGAGAGGCGAAGACTCATCCCGTGACGCGACCTTAGAATCAATGGGCGATACCACTGGATCCTCACCCGAAAGACACGCGGACTTATTCTGGGATTCGGCGTCCGCTCGTGTGGATTACAGCAGCGACAGCGAAAAGTGTTGCAAAAGTCCTTTAGATGACACTTCTATAGATTCCAGTCCAGGCGTGGGGGTCAGAGCGCATGTGAGACTAGATTCTGTGATCAAGGAAGCCCGGGGTCATATCAGTGATGATGACGTACCACCTTTGAGGACGTATCCTGCACCAAGGTCGCTTAGCGGAAAGACTGCGCCCAGTGGAAGTTCAGACAATGGCAGGAGAAGAGCCTCGGGTCGTGGAGTAGTCAAACGAGGAAGCTGCCTGTGTTGTGTGGGAGATGCCCCTTCGAAACCGAAAAAACCACGCGTGCGCAGACCGGCTTTAGACTTCGCGACCGCCACCTGACCCTCAACTAACTGATTTCGACTTTAAACCTATGAAAATAAAGTTGATTTCAGTATGAAACTGTGCCCAAAGTATTCGCGAGTACGCAGCTATCAAGCTGAGCGGTCACGCGACGACGTACCGATTGCTACTTAAAGCTGTGACGATAAGGTTTATTTCTGAATGTCACTAGACGTTACTATTATCAAAAATGTGTATTCCTGTATCTTCTGTATCGTAGATCGAAGTACACGAACTGATGCGAGATCTCAACGAATGTGAGAACCTTTGTTAGCTATAGGATAATGTTGTTGAAATTGTTTTGTATAATAATTTTATATGTAATCGACCGGTCAATGAGTTGGCGACGCGACGCACTGTCGCGATCTTTTCATAAACGATTTTGTTAAAGTTTAATCGATCGATTCTAAGTGAGTTCCTTGTGTTATAATTTTCTAAGTTGCGTCACCGATAAGTTCAAATTCGTTTTTATTTCTAGTGCGAACTGACGATATATTTCATTTGTATTGTTGAATATATTTTCTTGTAATATACCAGTATATATACTTGTATCGATGTGTAAGTGTATAAATGAATATGTATTTCTATAGGTTACTTCGATTAGAGTAAGCGTTTCGTTTAGTAAATACATGCCATACTCAAAACGTGAATTTAATCGTCTTTTAGTGGTATAGGTGTATTAGTAACTACAATATTAGCCCTTCAATACGATGCTAGACTGATGTCCGAAGTGAGAGTTTTGTTTCGTTGTCGGTTTGTATTCGGAGCAAGTATATTTTTGATTTTGATAATTGTTGCATATTCGCATAGATTTAGTTGTAAGCGACTTCCATGTGACAGCACAAAGTGATTGACTAAAAGACGGCGGGAGCTTTAACTTCGGGTGTTCTGAATTATTTTTGAGATTTTGTTTATCGTAATATTTGGGTGCCAATAGTATTACGTAGCGTACGCATTACTCATCTGCTTTATATTACTTTTCCAAAGCGCGTTATCGCCGTATTTAATAAATATTATATTAACGTTTAATAGTAGATATGTGTTATGATAGTGTGAATTTGATAATCCATAGTGTAAAGGATGTATATAAACTTTTTGATCCCCAATTTTGTTTCGGGGTCTGGTCTAGTCACTATTGTACCGAATACGGTATTGTCTATGGTTTGTGGAGGCCCGCAGTCCGTCGGTGTCGCTGGCTTGATACTTACAGCTGGCTTTAAGCCATTTCAACACTTTTGTTCCCATTGCGATATTATAAAGCTTATGTACATAAAAGGCGTTATATTAACAATAGAAAAATACAATATTTTTCTTTGTCACAGTGAAATTAAACTGCGGTAAATCTACACGTTTAGTAAAAAAAAAGTAAAGGTTCATTCCGAATTTGTAAATAATAAAGTTTAAATTTTAGTGAATTTAGTGAGTTCAGACTTTCGGGTCTTATAGTGAATATTATGTGGGAAATAATATACTTGTGCACTCCATGGGCGCTGCTCATAGGCAACTTAAGATTAGTCGTAACGTAAGGTTGTATCGGAGCCTGCGCTAAGGCACTAAAATAATCCAATTTACGACTACTTATATAGAATAACCTCGGTATTATTTCAGTAAAAGAATCTGCCATTTCTAAGCGTAAGGTAATTTTTTATATTTCACCATTGTTATTGTTCTTATAATATTGTAGGTAGCGTGCCTCCGATATTATTAACTGATAAAACTTACAGTATTTGCAGATGCGTTTTTTTGTTATATTTTACATTTAGAAGTTTAAATTTATTAGCTGTAAAATATAAATTAATAATTAAACGTTTAGAGGTTCGTCATTGATTTTTTTTAAATTAAACAAATTGTGTTTTGTGATTACTGTGAACATTATTTTTAAAAGTGCTACAGGTGAAACAATCATTAAAAACCTTATTAAATAGTTGTGTATTTTATTTCTTACCAATGTCCTGAATGTTCAGTTCGTAGCTATGGGAAAATATAATATCGAATTTGCAAAATGTTGAATTCGCAAGATGTTGAATCTCAAAATGTTAAATTCGCAAAATGTAGAATCTCAAAATGTTGAATTCGCAAAATGTTGAACTTCAAAATGTTGAAGTAGCAAAATGTTGAAATTCGTTGGTAGGGACTAGAACAGCGGTTAACAATTTGGTAATTCAACATTGCCATAACTGAAAAGAATTAGGTCGCCACCCGTCAGTTTGGGTTTATCCACTTAGTCATACTATTAGTTATACGATATAACAAAATGCACTGAAAATGTCCAAATAGTTATACTGCCCAGTATAACTATTTGGAGTCGATTAATTTGGCTTATTTTAGTCCAAATAGTTATACTGCTCAGTATAACAACATGGATTCGACTAATTTTGATCGGATTCATCCATTTGGTTATATTCGTAAATAAACAAGCACTTTATAATATATCTATTAGGTATTTTATGTTCCCACTGGCACTGTTTCTAGAAATGAGTAAGGAGGTTGAAAGTCAAAGATATCTCTGGCTTTAATTACTGGCTAGTAGCAAATTGACGGATTAGTTATTAAATGTCAGTTGCAAATGCTGCTAGATAAGAATGTTATAATCCGGATTTGCTTTTGTATTTGTGATTTTAAAATGGAAGGTATTCCTGGACCGTCCCGAAGCCTCGAAGAAAAACCACTATTTATCAAAAGAGGACGAGGTTTAGTATTATTTTTTAACGGACATCAATATTATAAAAATCGACGGTACAGCGATGGTGCGTTTATCTGGAGATGTTCATCTAAAGATAAGTCTGGTAAACAATATTGCACGGGGTCGCTGACCGTTAAAGTAAGTGTTTATTTATTTGTTAAGTTTTTCTTAATCAATTTATGTGCCAGAAATGTCTAGCCAGTATAGTTTATAGTCTAACACGTATGAGATAGCGAAAATAAATTATAGTGATAGTATATAGTAAAATATATATAAAGAACTTGGATGAAATGTAAAAAGAGAGTATTTTTTCCAGAATGAAGAAATTACAAAATCAGTCACGCACAGTAAAGACTGTGAACCTAATTATGCCAAGAATGAAGTAGAGTTAAAGCTGATTGAATGCCAAAAAAAGGCTTCTACCGACTTCACTAGTTCGGTTCCTAATATTTATAAGCAGACAAGAAGAGAAATTAAGTCTTTAGGATATCATTTGGTTACTAAGATACCAAAATATAAGAATGTAAAAAGTACATTATATAAAAAAAGGAATGAAGCAGCAGGAGTGCATAAATTGCATTGCGAAAGACCAGAAGAAGTAACTGTACCTAGACAATATTCATCACTAGTCTTAGGTGATTACATTTCTGATGGGAGACGAATTTTGGTATTTTGTTCGCCATATATGAGACAGCACTTAACGGATGTAAAAGAATATTACGGCGACGGAACTTTTAAAAGTTGTCCGAAACCTTTCGCCCAAATCTATTCTCTGCATGGTGACTTCTCCAGTACTCAGACGGAGTCGCGTATTTTGCCTATGGTCTATGCTCTGATGTCGGACATGTCAACTGAATCGTACATAATCTTGTTCAGAATAATTTTGTCACAAATTTCAAATTGGAAACCAAATAAGTTTATGTTCGACTTTGAGAAAGCGTCATGTAAAGCCGCGTCGATAGTATTCCCAAATGTTCAGATAAAAGGATGTTATACGCATTATTCCGATAGTATTTGGAGAAAAGCTAAACAATTAGATATAATTAAAAAAAGAGACAAATGGCCAAAAAAAATTGTAGGGCTTTGTACTGTGTTGCCACTTCTCCCAAATATCCAAATTCGCGTAGGATGGGACTATATTAAAGATAAGACTGCAAAAATACAAACAATATTAAAAAATAAAAAAATTAATACCTTTATGAATTACTTTGAAAATTACTGGCTCAAGAGTGATGAATTCATAAAATCGTGGTGTGTGTTTGGAGAGAGGCATCGCAGTACTAACCAAGTTGAGGCGTGGCATATGAACTTAAACCAAGCATGCAAAACCAGGAAACATGTAAGCATTATGCAATTTTTGAAAGCGATTCTTGAAGATGCCGAAGATGTTAATATCGATATTGAGCAAAGTAAAGAGAACCGACAAAAAAGCAGTTTAGTCAATGACATGATGATCATGGAAGCACAAATGCAATTAGTTAACGGTGATATCACAATAGGCACTTTTTTAGAAACAGTGCGATAGCATTTTAATGCTATCGCACTGTTTCTAAAAAAGTGTCTCACTATTTACTTTTCTATAATGCTTGGAACATAAAATACCTAATAGATATATTATAAAGTGCTTGTTTATTTACGAATATAACCAAATGGATGAATCCGATCAAAATTAGTCGAATCCATGTTGTTATACTGAGCAGTATAACTATTTGGACTAAAATAAGCCAAATTAATCGACTCCAAATAGTTATACTGGGCAGTATAACTATTTGGACATTTTCAGTGCATTTTGTTATATCGTATAACTAATAGTATGACTAAGTGGATAAACCCGTCAGTTTCTCTAATTGGTCATTTTCCCTAAATCGTTAGTTTCCGTATTCGTCAGTTTTTTAGATTTCGTTTTGCAAATTCAACATTGCGGTAATTCAACATTTGCAAATGCAACATTGCGGTCCGGCGGGTAAAATCTATACGTCAACATTTTTTTGCCCTCGTTTCCAACCGACCACCTGAGTTATCCACCTGGTTGGTTGGTCAGTTATGAACAAAATATACTAACCGACCACCTGTGACTGTATAAAATAAATAATGTCCATAATGTCTACTTTATCAATACACCCAGATGTCTATAATGGCAAAACAAATTAAGATCGGCAAAAATAAATGAAGATCGAAGAAACAAATGAAGATTGACAAAACTAATGAAGATCAACAAAACAAATGAAGATCGACAAAACAAATAAAGATCGACAAAATAAATGAAGATTGACAAAACAAATGACGGTCGGATAAACAAATTACGATCGAAAAAATCATAGATTTAGAATTTTTCGCTAAAAACACATGCAGATCAATAAACAAAAGACTATAAGCAAGTTGAAAAGGTCAAATTACTTGCAGTCATATTTTGTAATCTAGATGCGATTACCATTCAAAAAAATCCCTTGGGAGCAGAATGTACAAAACGCAAAATGAGCACCACACGCAAAATATACAAAACGCAGAATGTACATACTTAACGCAGAATGTACAAAACGCAAAATGTACACAACTCAGAATGTGCACGTAAGGGCTTGTCTGTACTAAATGGTCTAAATACTAAATGGTCTAAATCGGCAAAACAAATGAAGATCGACAAAAAAAAGAGGGTCGTACAGGTCAGTGGGGTCGGATAAACAAAATGACGATCGAAAAACCATGCAGATCAATAACGAATGAATAACATTACCTTCACCAGGTAAAAACGTCAACTCTCTTTCAAATACAAACACCAGAAATCAATCACATAATTTACAGCATCAAGATAAAAGATTCAGTTTTGGTGTAAAATGGGTATTTCACAGAATGTGTTACTGAATGAATACACAATCTTAGCATAAAATATTTAATCATTTCAGAACTTATGTTTTTCTATAAAGAAATTGGAGCACGTTATATAGCTATAGATTGGCTAAAAGGCGAATGCCAAAGACCTGAATAAAAAAAATGCTCCAAAACTGAAGACTTCTCCACAATAAGTATTGCTGCACTTGACTGTACAATTTTAAAAAGTAAAATATCATTTACTTTTCCGTCATTATCTCCTCACTAACCGACTTAGCTGACGCGACAAGATTTTCATTCATTACCTTTTCGCTCGCTTCGATTCGCTTTTCATCATTTACCATCACAATCGGACTAAGCTGACGCCGCCGCGCCGCATCACAGCCGACTTAACTGAATGCAGCTCTTGAAGAAGGACCTCTGCTGGCCCAAAATTATAATTTACACATGGGACGACCAACTTAGTAAATGAACAATGCTTCGAAATTTGTTATTCCAATCCAATCACAAATCCACTCACAGCGCGACCTCATTTGTGCTTTCTCATTTGCACTATAAACGTAAGTCTTTAATCTGTTTCATTACACCAAGAACTTCTATCTTAAATACCAACCTTTCATCTTCACTATCTCACAACGGTTGGCAGTAAAGAAGCAAAATACGCCTCATCCTCATTCATAACTCAAGGATTATCAGAAGTATCAGCTCCATCAATTCCTACAAAATGTATATCGTTGAGACTATCATCATCTCTTACGGCCTTTTCTCTTTTTGATTTCTTTTTACTGTACATTTAGTACTGCACATTTGTCTAGTTTTATACCTTTTCTCTTTTTTGACTTATTTTTACTGTGTCTAGTTTTACGATCTGATGAAACTCTTTCGGACTTTGCTTTTGAGCCATAGCTATCTTCACTATAACACTGTTATAGTGAAGATAGCTATGGCTAAGTTTATAATAGCCATAAAACTGTTATTAAGTTTATAATAGCCATAAAACTGTTATTGTATGTGGAGACCTTAACATAGATATTTTGGTGAAAACTTCAGAAAGTTTGGACCTTCTGAATCTATTTAAATCATTTAATTTATATAACAATTTTATGGAACCAACCAGAATAACGGCCACAACTGCAAAATGCATTGATAACATATATAGTAGTGAGAAATCCATACATAAATCTATTATCAAAAAAGTTCGCTCAGATCACACAGGGCAGTTTGTCTCATTCTGCATTTCTGAAAAAGTCCAAAAGAGACAAGTAAATATGATAACATTCAGTGAAAGCCGTATACAAAATTTTAAATGTAATATTACACAAAAGGTACAGTTGTTGCCCTATCACGGTAGTTCTAATCACTTGTATAACTCATTAGTCAACTTGATTAATGGTGAGTTCAGTGCAATTTTCACACCTAAGCGCCGATCTTTTAATAAACGTTTCTCCATGAGTGAGTGGGCAACTCCTGGAATTTATAAAAGCCGTAACAAACTGTATGAACTATATGAAGAGAAGTCCTATAACCACAATCCGCAATTTCAAGAATTTGTAAAAAAATATTCAAAAACATTCAGACAAGCCTGTCTTAGAGCGAAATCTATTTATTTAAAAAATAAAATCAAATGTTCAAATAATATTATTAAAGAAACTTGGAATGTCATAAACATTGAAACTGGTAAATCTAAAATACGTTGTAATGATTTTCATTTAAAAATAGATAATTTTGATATTGAAGAGGACTTGGAAGTTGCGACTGAATTTGAAAAATATTTTTCTAACATTCCAGTTTCTATTACCAGAAGTCTCTCTTCTTGCTCTGCTTCTGCCGAACAAATTCTAAAACTTGGCGTAGACGAATGCGGCACAGACTTTGAATTCTCAGCTGTCAGTCCTATAGATGTTTTAAAAACTTTTAAAGAAATTAATATGAAAACCACTAAAGATTTATGGGGTCTATCTGTCAAAACTGTTGCTCATATTATAACTGTAATAGCCCCGCATCTGGCAACTGTGTTCAATAGCTGTGTCGAGACTGGTGTGTTTCCTGACTTGATGAAACATAGTAAAGTCATACCTTTATTTAAGGCGGGAAATAGTGAGGATCCCTCGAACTTTCGACCTGTTTCCATATTACCTACACTCAGTAAAATTTTTGAAAAGCTAATGCTTAAACAGTTGCTCAGTCACTTTAATAAACATAATTTACTACACAGGAAACAGTTCGGGTTCACAAAGGGTTGTTCAACAGTGGATGCAGGAGTTGCTTTACTTAAGAGTATTTACACGGCTTGGGAGGATTCGCAGGATGCACTGGGTGTGTTTTGCGATTTGTCTAAGGCCTTCGATTGTGTTCACCACGAAACTCTGGTCAAAAAGTTGCGCCACTATGGTGTCAGGAATAGAGCTCTCGACCTCATGACTTCTTATTTGAGCAATAGAATTCAGAGGGTTGAAGTAAACGGTATACGATCTCCAGGGACCCCAGTTGTAATGGGTGTCCCGCAGGGTTCAATCCTTGGTCCATTTCTCTTTTTAATATACATAAATGATTTACCTTATTATGTTAGGGATGAACATGAGATTGTTCTGTTCGCGGATGATACTTCTCTGACATTTAAAATTAATAGACAGTTAATGGATTATGACGATATTAACAGTGCACTTTCAAAAGTTGTTTATTGGTTTAGCGTTAATAACCTTCTTTTAAATGATAAAAAAACTAAAGTAATAAAGTTTTCGACACCTAATGTGAGACAGGTGGCGACCAATGTACAACTGAATGGATCCGGGCTGGACTCTGTGGAGACTACAGTATTTTTAGGCATTACAATTGACTCGAAGTTGCACTGGGGCCCGCATATAGAAAAATTGTCAGGTAAATTAAGTTCTGCTGCATATGCAGTTAAAACAATTAGACGGCTCACTGATGTTGAAATGGCTAGAATAGTCTATTTCAGTTATTTCCATAGTGTTATGTCATACGGAATTCTTCTCTGGGGAGATTCAGCGGACATCAATAACATATTTATATTACAAAAGAGAGCTGTGAGAGCAATATACCAGCTAGGTCCTAGAGTTTCTCTAAGAGAAAAATTCAAAGAAATTAATATTCTAACTGTTATATCACAATACATATATGAAAATTTAATTTATGTGCATAAAAATAAGGACCAATTTCTAAAAAAATGTGATATACACAATGTAAATACCAGGCATAAAGATAATCTTGTTTTACATGCTACTCGTCTACACAGTATAAGCAGTTCTTTTGTCGGACAATGTATAAAGTTTTATAATAAACTTCCCAAAGAAACTAGATTATTGTCAATAAACAAATTCAAAGCTACCATTAAAGCCAAATTATGTAGCAAGGCATATTATACAATTCAAGACTATATAGATGATAAAAATGCGTGGGTTTAAGGCGCTCCAAGTCAACACACAAAAAAATAAATTATGTACCTACCTAGACGAATTTTGTTTAAAAAAGGATATTGCTTAATGAAAACTCGCGTGTACAAATCTCATCACACAAATCATTCAACAATTACACCTCTGTAGTTGTTGAATGATTTGTAATTACCTACTGGATGTTAAAAGAGTGGCTGGAGTTTTATTGCCAGGTTCTTTTTTTCTCCAGCTCTACCTATTGCTTTGCGAATCTGGCAGTAAATGTAAATGTAGAAGCAATCATTTTGACGTTCATAAGCGTTACATTGTGACCTATATGAATAAAGATTTTTTCATTTTCATTTTCATAACACTTATAACACTGTTATCTTCATATTCTTCAACTGAGACAACCGTTTCGCTAATCGCTAGTAATAACGAACTCCGAAAGTTATTCCAATCACCAGCGCAACTTTGTCTGTGCGTTCTCATTTCTTGTACTATAAGCGTTTATCTTTAATCTGTTTCATTACACCAAGAACTTCTATCCTAAATTCCAACCTTTCATCTTCACTGTATCTTACAACAGTTGGCAGTAAAGAAGCAAAAAACGCCTCATCCTCATTCATTACTCTAGGATTATCAGAAGTATCAGCTTCATCAATTCCTACGAAATCTATGTCGTTGAGACTATCATCATCTCTCACGGCTTTTTCTCTTTTAGATTTCTTTTTACTGTGTCTAGTTTTATTTAATTCTGATGACCTTTTAGGCTTTTCTTTTGAGCTATAGCTATCTTCACTAACACTGCAATCTTCAAAGTCGTTTCGTTTAGAATTGCGTTTATGACCTATCGTCTCAATCACAACATAATCTGTGTTATCCTCGTCACTTCTTTTCGAACGTTTTTTAGGCGTGTAACTGGTCTCTGGTGATTCAGGTAGTAATGGTTCAGTTTCTTGCTTCAATTGAGTTATTTCACTTATTTCGAATTCAGTTTCGTGCAAAAACTCAGTCGGTTCAACCCCTTCTTCTGGAGTGATTTTGGTTAAGAATTTTAAATTGTCGTAAAACATGTAACGCCTTTTGGGTTTTCCCATTCTTACTTTGAGTGACTTCACGAAAGTATCGCGTACATTGGTCCATTTGTTTAAAATGTGTTCACCTGTAATTAAAAAAGTAGTAGGTAAGTGTAATGGTTAAGTATCATTGTTGAAGAGTGGGTCTGTAGCCGTCGCAAGAGATTCTGTGACACAGCTGACAAGCTGCTTGTTGGCGAGCTTAAAAGCTAGTGAGTGATTGACAATGGGATAATCAAAAGTAGAATGAAATAGCCCGATGATACGGAGAGAGTACCTACTTAACAAGCTGCTCGCGAACCTGCTGGCTTGTTTTTATCATGTGGAAATCCTACATGGATGCATTCCATAGATTTAGGAGTAGCGAAAAATTCTAAATCTACGATGCATTCTACCGACTAAAATCACAAAATGTCTTACAACAGTCTATGGCCAGGAGTCCCGGGTAAGCCCTCGGAAGGATGACCCAGGGAACTGCCGGCTTGTAGGTTGTAAATCTCTCCGTGTCATCGATACCTCAGAAGCTACGAATATTCTCTACGACTGTATGGAGGTTAACCGTAAGCGACTCAGTAAAGAACAGCCTTTTGCCGAAATGGATAAGTATGCGGCAGTGGATTTGCGGAGTCACGACAGGAGGGAATGTGGCAGTCCTAATGTTTGCGATATCGCCGACCAACTGCCGGTAAGTAGGTAAGCGGAGCGCTGATACTATCTTACGGAGAATAAGTATCCACAGGAAACTGCACGACTACGGGGTAATTATAGTAAGAGTTATATCAAGTAACGTAAAAGTAGTGCCACTTTTACGAGAAAGAAAAGTGTCGGGAGTAGCGTGATGATGATTATAGTGACGTCATATAGAACATAAAACTTTGCTGATCGATCGCAGAACGACCAATACGACTTAAATCCACTGATACAATTTAATTTTGGTCTACTCTTTCAATTAATTACCTTCCCGAATAGATGCTTCACGCACCAAGCTAAGATCAACTAGCATTTAACAAATCCCTGAATAGAAAAACTCGTATCTCAGAGAAAAAATCGTATTAAAACAATGGCAACAAACCCACGACAAAATAAACGGTTTCATTTACCTGTCAGTCTTTTCCCTTCAAGCGTCATATCCTCGTATCTCTCTTCTAACATGTTAAATATCTCTTCCCAAGCACTTCGCCTTTCGACGCGATCTTTATAATTATCTATAGTTTTATCCCACAAGCATGGCCGTTCTTTTATTGCATTGATTAATTGTATCACATCGTATTTAAATTCTCTCATTTTGACAATAAAACTTAAGAAATATCGGAAACAAACACTGTTTACACGAACTTGTCTAGTACGTCACTGAATATGCGTCAATGTAGCGCAGTCATCCGATCCGGTTTTCTGTTCGGATGGTATAGTGATATCTCTTTCTTTATACTCATGTGTGACAGAGATAGGCCAATAAAGCGAGGTCGCTGACATGGCAACCTCGCGCGTCTCGTATGTCGTGCGGCGTGCCGCGTGTGGTAACGATCGCTAGTATAACTTGAACTCCGCTTTTATTATCTCTAAAGTATTTGTTTAAGTTGTGTTGGTGATTCGGAGGTCTTTGTATAATAGACTATTGTGTCCGGGATTCCAATGTTCATTGTTCGATAAGGTTATTATTATCGAATCGGAATGAAAGTGGTGTACTTTGTGTCATATTATGTACGACAATAGGTACGACATACAGAATGAAATGCTTAGAAGTAAATAGAAAATGTTCTTGAGAATACCTATAAACCATTTACGGTACCACCTCTTTCTAACATGTTGAATCCCTCTTGCAACGATCACTGGGTTATCCGGAGATGGCTCCACCTGTTTAATTCGCATTTCCATCGTTTACGTAGACATGCCTACAGATGCACTAGAATTTAGCTTAGGTATGTACTTACTAGGTAGGTATGAGAAAAGGATGTGAGTATTTTTAATCCTCAGACTAAAATAATATAGATATTATTCTTTTAATCTGAGTTGTAATCCTGTTGCGTTGTATTTTCGTAAACCAACATCATAGGACACTGAAGATAATCTATAACGACAACAACCACTTAGCATTAGCTTGGGAGTGGACATTCTCACGTTGGAGAACATTTTCATCGGTCGAAGAAAGTGAAACAACGCTGCGTCTTTCTGCGAGCAAGCTATGCTCGGGAATACTCGGGATAGATTCGGCGAGGAGGGAGAGTAAGAGAATCTTAGCTCCGGAGTTTCGCAATCGTTAACGGGGTCGCCACGACCTGAGAACTATGGGTTGCCTGCTCACCGTTCTTAGAGAAGCACGCCAAGATGGTGACGTGTCTCTTCCCCCCTCATAATAGCATTGGCATAGGTCCCCCCAATAAGGAGAGCACCCGAACCCCTTATGAAGTGTGATAAGAACCAAACATGAAGGGAGTCCGCGAAGGTGGACGAAGTCTGTGTCGGGCGCCCTGGGCTTATACTTCCGAGGTCGTAGGCAGATGGCGAGCATCGTGTGGTTATAGTCGGTAGGAGTCGGACACCCATGAAGATTGCAACACGTTAAAAGAAAAAAAAAGCGCTTTACATTATGACCTGTTACAAATCAACTGTAGGTATCAAATTATCACGTCATCGTCAACCAATCATAGCGCTTGTTCTGCTTATCTGTTTATGAATTTCATGAATACCTACGTGCTTATTTCGGGTCTGAAAACTAGTTTTCCCATAATGTACCTACCTACATATGTATGCTCGTAGCCCCACCAGAAGATCACAGCGTTACTTAAACATTTTTCGCTACGGCTGGTTAGCTAGTTCTTAGATGGCTAACCACTTTACGGCATTTCACACAACACGATGTCCGTATGGTTGTCAGTTTGTTAATACAAGTTGAAGGCCTCATGTGCGGCTTGGTAGCCACAACCTGCGCACATGGCATGTTGAAATACCGAAACTTCAAAACAAATGGGTCAAATGTGGAAGTAGTAAGCCTCTGCCTACCCCTTCTCGGATAAAGACGTGACTAGATTGTATGCAGTAGCTCTACCAAAAGAACAGTCCGCTTTACAGCGTTTCAAGTTAATATTAGCGCTTGAGGCCAAACTGGATTCAGCGCCCTAAATGAACATTCGTTGCACCATTTTTTACTTGTGGAAATTTTCATGGACGCAATGCCGAAATCCTAGCAAGCGGCTCACTAAACCACACACGATGCCCTACCATCTGTCATCAGCCGGAATATTTCATCCTTCCGTCTCTGGTGCGCCCTCGGAAGAATAATCCCAAAAACTTCGCTGCAACCACCTGACTTTTTTGACATAACAGTTATAAGTCACCAAAGAGTTTGTCTATAAAGTTCTAGTTTTTATCCTATCGATCGAGCTGCGCGCGCATACCTGCTTGACATTAATTTTGGTTTGGTTTTCACACGAGAAAAATCGTACTGAAATCTTCCAGAGGTTATTTTTAGTGAATTTTAACGTAATAACTGTTTGGTTTTACATTTTGTTGCAATTTATTGCGATAATTGAATGTGTAATGTGATTTGTGATATTTTTCAATAGTTTCTTCGAAATGGTATATTAGTTCTTTTTACGAGCAATTGCCGGCTTTAAGTACAAGGTGAGTCAATAATACATTGATACTCCTCATTTATATGTATGTATTATGAAGATCTTTAACCCGAAAAGGGTATAATCAGAACGGTTGTGAGTTGTGATGTCCATTCTCGGTACTCCGCATCAGCTGATCAATAAACTGACTTACAGTCACGATGCGCCCAAGTTTCTATGTCACTATGCGTCTCAGTTTTTAATTTCAAACTGCGGTACTATCGCTGTCCACTGCTTTACATAGGTCTCTCCCAATTTTTGCCAAAACACGGTTTGTGTCAGTCAGGCGTTAGGCCTCGGGATGGATGGTACAGACTTTTACTTCTCTTCGTCATAACTTAGTCCGTTAGGTGCACCACTTGAAGGTGAGGCTGGGATCGAAGTCAAAAGTGCTATTGGGGTTGAAGATCAAAGGCATGTTCTTGACTGCCATGCTATTGATTTTGATATGCTCCTGCGGTGTTTCACCCCAGAGCCGGTGTTTCACCTCAGTGATAATTGCTATCATTTTTTTGACAGGAGTTAAGGTAGTTACATTACCGTTATAATAATCATGACTCTTCAATTTTAGTAGCCTGAAATAGATATTTTTAGTTTTACTTTATCGACGTTGCCGATTTCTTGATCCAAGACCTGAAACTTTGATAAAACGATCAATCAAATCAAGTCCACTCTGCTGGATGTAGGCTTCTCCCAAATTACACTACAACACACGATCATGCGTCTTTGGCATAAAACGATACCTACCAATTTGTTGTTGTTGTTTATAGTAAAGGACTATTCTTCGCAAAGAGAAATTTGCAAGGATATAAAAAAAAATCTTTCTACGACTCTGAACAATCCAATAATTTATGTCTTTAAACTTCTCTCTTTCATACTGTCTAATAAATGCAGTGGATTCACGTTGGTAGAGTCTAGGATTCAGATCTTGGTCGAAGTAACATTTCACTAAATTTTCTTTAAAAGTGTTCAATGGTTTCGCTTCACGTATTGAAATGAACTCTTCTTATCACGCTGTTCCTCATTTACTTAATCCATTCCAAAGGGATGTCGACTCAACTGGAATAGTTACTTTGTAACCATTTGATAAGAGAGATATATATATTTATACAACTTGATAGTGACCGCCGCAGCTCTCCCCGTGTGCAATTCTATTCCCGTTCCCGTACCCCATGGAAACTTATTCCCGGGATAAAAAGAAACTATCTATTACTCCAGATTATATTCTATCTGTGTTTCAAATTGCAATCACATCCGTTTAACCGTTAGAGCGTAAAAAATAACAAACATCCACTCAAACTTAAAAACTTTCTCATTTATAGGTATTACTGATGCCAGCAGCTTCGCCCGCGTAAAATGTTGTTCCCGCGGGAACTTATTCTCGCGGGAACTTATTCCCGGGATAAAAAGTAGCCTATGTGTTATTCCAGACTATAATGTATCTCTGTACCAAATTTCAGCCCGATCCGTTCAGCGGTTTGAGCGTGAAAGAGTAACAAACATCCACTTAAACTTACAAACTTTCTCATTTATATTATTAGTAAAGATATAGTTATTATACAATATGGCGGCCAGTGTACGCAGTTCATAATATCCGTTATCGATTCCATTTACCCTTGACAACGTTTGTTATTTATAGATGTACACGCTTCCAAGTACAGCGTTTATCATGTGTGATTGCACTCTAATGCATAACTTTACATCATCGAGAATATTCATATTGTACCGACCTATTTACATTGATATAGCCTTTAAGATAAGGAAATAGCCAGACGTATCAGCTTGGGCTGGGTAGCATTCAGTCGGTTTTCTATTATTCGCAAAAACCTGAAGACAAAAGTGAAGACGATGCTCTCCATATTGTCAAAGATCGCAACCTTGAACGGTGTCAAGATGGCGCAATATCATCAGGCAGAAAGTGATTCAGAGGGGGAATCACGACCCTCAGTAATGAGGAGAAGGACACGTGAGGAGGAGGAGTCCATAAAGTTGCGCAATGATCATTGTGGAGCGAACTGTGTTTAAGGTTTTATGAGGGATGAAATCCGAAACGATGATATCCGTCAAGAAAGCAGAGTGGTCGATATAGCTCGCAGAGTACCAATGTGCTTAAAAGTGGCAATGGTCTGGTCGCATCTATGGAAGAACTGATGGTCGATGGAACTAACGAAATCTGGTGTAGAAACCGTACCTAGGCACACGTGAGGACTTTATCTGCTAGAAGTTGAACTAACAGATATCGACGACCTGAAAAAAGTCGCAGGAAGGGACTGAATGCGCAAAGCGGAGTGCAGTAGTTCGTGTAGTAAATTCGCCGGCAGTAAAATAGATAGTACACTGTCATACGCTTATTTGATTGATCGATAGCCTTTATCCCCGAAAGAGTAGGCAGAGGCGTAGTATACGCCCACATTTTACCATTTGTTTTGTGGAATTTTGTCCCCGTTCTCGCATCTCACAAAAATGTAGGTATTCCAAGGACAAAAAGGGCTTTGTTGGTATTTCAGGCTATAATCTATCCCTGTAACAAATTTCAAGCAGATTTTGCTCTTCAAACATCCATTCATATACTTACCTAAGATGTAGTTCAAACCAAACTGAGTCTGGCAAAAATGGAACCATTATTATACATCCCTACTTAATATTATAAATGCGAAAGTCTGTCTGTCTGTCTGTTACGCTTTCACGCCTGAAGGGCTGGAGCGATTGAGATGAAATTTGGTATAGGGATAGTTCGAGGCCCGGGGAAGGACATAGGCTACTTTTTAACCGACTGCGCAAAAGGAGAGTTAAGATTATCCTCGATAACGACTTTTACGTGATAGCGACTTCTACGCGATAACGACTTCTACGCGGTCTAAGTCGCGAGGAACAGCTAGTAAAATACATAGTACAGTGGTATCGGTACAGATAACAGTGTCTCGAGTTCAAATATTATTTTCCCATCTCAAAAGTGCCCAGAGCGCGCCTTTTAAGTTTTCACTGCAAAAATTCTGTTTAAAGTTCCAGGATGTATGCAGTTTGCGTGCCAGGGTGGGCGGCGGCTGTGGTTGCTGGCGTTCTGCTACTGTACGGGAGCTTGGACGTAGCTTACTTCGCTAGGATGATGTACACGGTGGCCAAAGCTAGGTATTTCAAGAAGAAGACCTGTATTCTGGATACTACTGAAGTGAATTGTAAGTTTGGTTTGCTTTTCAAATACTTTTTTGTACACACTAATTCTACTGAAATGGGTCGCAAGTCCCAGACGCCGTCGGGGTATTTTCCCCTGTGCCACGGTATGGATGCGGCGCCTGCACGGTGAATTCATGAAATGCTAAGAATAAGGTATACTACGATCAAAAGTGGTCACTGCCGATTGATTGCTCATTGCTGCAAACAGTGGGGGTTCAGACAACTCTCAAAGAACCTAGTGAAAAAAAATGAAAGTTATTCTATGTAAAAATTATTGGGTCCTTCTAAAGCTCAATGTGGGCTTTTTTTGAGCTTCCAACTTTTTCTGTGTGTCAGTTGGTGTAGCAGAATAAATGTGTGGTTGCAACTCCATGGTTAATCCTCGTAAAACTCTTACTGATGCCAGTTACCTTTATCAAGTACCTAAATAAATTAACCCTCTGCTGGACACATTACAGGGTACTCCGGCTTTCATATTGACCCCTCCTCATTCATGACTCTCTTTGGACCGATCGTCTATCTAGCTGGAGGTATTCCACCTTACATTTCTGGAACTCATATTGAAAAACTTCACTTATGGCATTCTCAAAGGCCATTTACTTATTTAGATCATAATTACACTCCGAACACATAAACAATGACTATTATTTCAATGTAGATATTTGTAAAGATCCATCAAGTGGCATCAATCAACAGCATCAATAATATCTGGAACTGCTCTATCAATCATCTAACACGCTACTGCTTTCCCCATTTCCAGCATGGTGCCTCCTCAACGATATCGACACATTACTGTACCACATGAACAACGCTCGCTACCTTCGCGAGCTGGACTTCGCCAGGGCAGACTTCTACGAGCGTACTGGACTGTACTTTAACATAAAGGCGGCTGGAGGTTCTGTGGTGCAGGCTGCGGCTACCATCAGATATAGGAGGTTTTTGAAACCGTTCACCAAGTTTATCATTACTTCTAAGGTGAGCAAGTAAAGCTTGGAAATACATATCTATATGGGTGTTTGTTCGATAGCTAGGTATTTTTCTTTATCAATAAGGTGGTATTATCTATGGAACTTACAGTCCTCCCGATTGAAAGTATAGTCAACGTAATTAATGAACGATTGCAACACCAGATGGGTGCGCTTGCGCTGCTGACCAAATAGCTTTGCAATATTCAATACTGATATTACAAATCTAGTACCTATAGTACCTACTAATACACCTGTAGTTATGCAGCAGCGTTATAACATACTGGGAGATAAAAGCTTGTAAAATATTGAAATTCCGCCCAGTAGGGCAAATTCCAATATGCAGATACGTTCAAGCCGTATACTCGTTCTATAATATCACTTCTATAAGTATTTCTAATTAAGTTTTCGTATTAGGCATTAATGAGCATGTAGCTATTGGCTGAAATGACTTCCTTTTCAGGTGCATGCTTTTATTATTATTTATTAATTTTCTTACTGTCATTGTTTGTGCCTGAATAAATTTATTTCTTTCTTTCTTCTCTCCTTCTTTCTAATATGGTTTACGTTGGCTGTAATGTGTAAAACTTTAGTCATAGATCCATCATAGCGATAGGGCAGGGTAGGCACTTGGTGTATACGCAAAATCTTAGCAATTCTGTGCTAAACTTGCAGGCCCTCTACTGGGACGACAAGACATTCTTCATGGAGCACGAGTTCATAGGCCCTGGGGGCTTCGTGCATGCGGTGGCAGTGTGCCGGCAGCGCGTCATCGACACGTCAGCTGCAGCTATTGCAGAACTGCTGCTGCAACTGCACTGCGCCGGCGCCTGCCGCTCGCCGCCTGGGAAGATGCCGCCGGAGGTAGTATAGCTTTATATTTTTAGACTTCCGTACGCAAAAGGGTGAAAATGGGACTCGAATACTAAGACTTCGCTGTCCACCTGCCTGCCAGTCTGTCATCAAGCTGTATCTCGGGAACCGTGATGGCTAGAGAGCTGAAATTTTCACAGATGATGTATTTCTACTGCCGCTATATAACAACAAATTTAAAAATTAAAACATTTTATATATAAGAGCGTTCGCACACAACAAACTTGACTTATTGCACGAGTCCGATTTGCACTTGACAAGTTTTTAATTAAATTATATATTGCACACAGAGAAATAAAGTACATTGACACTTCATAGAAACAGTGTTGCACTAAGGACTACTGCGACATTAATTCCACAGTGAGTTTTCTCCCAACAAACCTTAGGGAAAAAGGAAAAGCGTAACGAAAGAATAGAGACGTATGCAACTGTAATAAAATATTATAATCATAGAAACAAAATTGCTTAGGCAAATGTTAGTTAAAGCTAATTTTTTTTAGTGTAAAAGACGAACTGCTTTTTAAACATCACGTTAACTGAAAATGTAAACTATATTTAGGGTCGTTTCTCTCAATTAATCAAATAAGGAATCCACTTCTTCTTCTCTCGAGTTCTTCTCGGACCTTAGCGTTAGTCAGCAGGAGTAACACTGTAGGAAAGGGTGGCCTGGATCTGACAAAGAAATGATTGGGACACAGTCTTATGTCGCCAAGCGCAGACTTTACAAGTGGTCTCCTTTTACAGTTTAGAGTCAGGCACTCTGAAGTCACTCAGCGTGCCTAGTGCTAGCTTTAGTGAAAGCCTTTCAGGAGTCCCTGTCAAGCTGTACGAAAATTTGTTAGGAGTTGAAACCACGGTTCCCACGGTTGAAAGTGTCTGCGTATGTTCAATCTTTTACAACATTTTATATAGTCGTTTAAATTCTGATGTTTCAGTTGGAGCTCTGGGTCCAATGCAACGAATTAAGCTCGGCCCGACTTCGAGGTCCAAATATGCCGTTACCAATTTTAGAACCACAAAGTTTGGGAGCAGGCGAAGTGATTCCTGAGACTGAGTGAAGCTATCCTCTTCACTCGCTGGAGAAACATGCCCGACCACATTCCAAGCGGGAGTGAGACAGCAATAGGGTATACATGCTCGAGCAGTGAAGATTTAATCAGTCGGTACTTGGATGCCGGTCAGTTTAGACGTTTAAAGACTATTTTGAAGTTTTACTTCACCAAACACCTATATCACTTTTTTATGTGGTATAACTTGATTGGACGATTTATTGTGATGTATGGTGGATTAAGCAGAAGTGCTTCTGTATTATAATCTTCGTGTCTTATAGTATTAATTTTTACTTTATTTTAACAGTTTGAATCGATTTAGTATGAATTATACCTATTTAGAATCATGATAATAATTATTTTATGGGTTATTTATTTATTAAACTGCACACTATTGTTTTATAACAAAAGTATTATGGTGTTTTAAATACATGTGATCCTCTAGCTAAGCTAGGTATTATTATTATTAATGTGATTAAATAAATGGGCACATTTTATTGTTATATTATAGGATTTTGCGACTAAATATTCCTGAATTAGGTGTAAAGGAAAATCGGATACGGTGACTGTTACTGTATGAAATACAGAAGGAATGTAACGTACTGACATAAATTATAGAAAAAAAAGATGGATTTGTAAAATAAAACATACTACCCGGCTTTATTTGTTGTCTATATATTGCTCAGTCAATAATCTACGAATTGTATATAACTTCATTATATATGTAGCAAAATAAAGTTTAAAATTAGTTAGAAAGTATTTCTTTTATTTAGCATAATTTTTCACAGATTTGTTTGCAGTATACACTCACAATTTCCTAGTTGTAGTTTAGTTCTTTGTAGTATATTGCCGTGTTAAAATGCACAGGCGCAGGTGATACTTTCAAATAGGCTACCCGAAAGGATACCCCAGGACTCCCAACAGACCTACGGCTACCATTGCCGTCTCACTTATTTCTACTCTACTCTAACCCTACCCTCCTTAGATCTTCGGAGGCCGAGTCAACCTCTCCTAACCTTCTTCTTTTCGATCCAATAGAACAATGTCTGCTGGGCAGAGGTGTGGCACTTACACAGAGCAGAAAATCTTCGCCCAAACCAATCTGATTCTATTGGTTCTGGTAAAGATTCTCTCTTCTGTGTTTAACTGTCAAATCCATCCTCTTACAATCCCGGGTTCTTCAAGCGGAGCGTGGAGAGGCACATCTTTGATCAGCCAACTTGAGGGTCAGTGTCAATAGTCTTGAGAATCATGAGAGTGAACATAAATTCGCTAGATGTTTCCATGGCTAAATTGGCTATCCATCATGCGTAAAAAAAGCTTTATTTGTAAGAGATCACATCAGAAACCAGGATGGAAGTTTTGTAAGAGGAGAAGAATGTGTGCTAAAGAGATGGAAGGAATATTTTGAGAGTTTATTCGAAAAAGAAGATATACAAGGCGATACGCGTGTTTTAGAACTGAATGAATTTGGCGATGAAAGCGAGTTAAGTATGGGAGAAATAGTGGAAGCGTTGAATTGTATGAAAGTAGGAAAGGCTGCTGGAATAGATCGGATTTCTGTCGAAATGCTGAAAGCTGGACGTGGCGTGGTAGCTTGCCAGCTGTACCGCCTTTTTAACTTTTGTTGGCGAAGTGGCAGAGTACCAGCAGAATGGTGTAAAGCTGTCATTGTGCCGCTTTACAAAGGAAAAGGGTCGCAGCAAGAGTGCAAAAACTACCGCGGCATAAGCTTGCTCAGCATCGTTGGCAAATTGTATGCAAAAGTGTTGATAAAAAGAGTGATGAATGAAACTGAAGGAAAAATGTGGGATGTGCAAGCAGGATTTATGAAAGGAAGGGGATGTACGGATCAGGTCTTTTCCTTACGATGCGTAGCTGAGAAAGTTTTGGCTAAAAGTCAAAAGGTCTATTGCATATTCGTGGACTTGGAAAAGGCCTATGACAGAGTGGTGAGGAATGAACTGTGGTCAATATTGTCCATGTATGGAGTGAACAGCAACTTGTTACGGGCACTGAGGTCTCTCTATGAGGGTTCTAGTGCTTGTGTCAGGATCAACGGGGCCTGCACGGACTTCTTTCACATTGAAAAGGGTGTGAGACAGGGCTGTGTAGCGTCTCCGTGGCTGTTTAATCTATACATGGATAGTTGTCTGAAAGAACTGCAAGAGAGTATGTATGGTTTAAAAATGAATGAACTGACCGTCAAATGCCTCCTATACGCTGATGATCAGGTGATATTAGCATCATCAGCGGAGGAATTGCAGCTGATGGTTAATAGTATGAATGAGGCTCTAAAAAGTAGAGGAATGAAAGTTAATGTAAACAAGACGAAAGTTATGGTTTTTGAAAGAGAAGAAAGTATGACGAATTGCTCAATCTTCATTGAAGGGCAAAGAGTGGAACAGGTGAAAGAATTTGTATACTTGGGTTCCAAATTTGTAAGGGATGGAAAGTGTGACCAGGATATTGAGCGAAGAGTTTTGGCAGGAAATCAAGTGAATGGGGCTATGTACACCTTTATGAGCAGTCAAAATGTGTCTGAGAAGGCCAGGTTGGCTGTACATAGGGGAGTGCTCATCCCTACACTTATGTATGGTAGTGAAAGTTGGGTATGGCAGAAGAAGCATGAAAGCAAAATTAATGCAGTGGAAATGAGAAGTCTGCGAAGTATAGCTGGAGTGACTTTAATGGACAAAAAAAGAAATAGCGTGATAAGGGAAAAATGTGGTATAACAGAAGATGTAGTGACTAAGATCGAAAAAGGGATGCTGAGATGGTTTGGACACGTGGAAAGAATGGATGAGAATAGACTGACAAAGCAGATTTATGAGGCGAGAATGAATGGGCAAACTGGTAGGGGTAAACCTCGGCGTACGCATGCCGATCAAATCAGAGACGTTCTGGAAAAAGGCAAGGTCAAGAGTACCCTTAACCGGCGAGCGTGTATGAAAACAGTTATGAAAGTAGAAGAAGCGAAAGTTGTATGTCAGGATCGTAGCAAGTGGAAAGCCATAGTCTCTGCTTACCCCGATGGGAGACAAGCGTGATTATATGTATGTATGTATGTATTTGTAAGAGGTGCACCTGCTCACTAACAGACTACGTCGTCGTGGCGAAGAGAAAAAAAATTCAATCATTCTGGTCTCAATATATCTATATGAAAATTGGGAGAAGTCTACGTCCAATAGTAGACTTCAATACCTACTCAAGTTTATTGGGGATTTTAAACTTCCAACAGTATCGACGCAAGACACATTATTGACTGCCTCTGTGGCGTAGTCGGTAGTGACACCGCCTGCGGCGCTGGAGGTCCTGGGTTCGATTCCTGGGTCGGTCCAAATATTTGTGTAATCCACAAATGTTTGTTTCAGAGTTTGGGTGTTTTCTATGTATAATATGTATGTATTTAGAAATATATATGTATATCAGTCGTCTAGGTCCCACAGCACAAGCTTATAAGCCCTTCGTCCATGTTGGTAACTAGATTTACCTAAGCAGTTACGAGAGAAGATTTTTCTTTCGCTGTTTTGTAACTAGTCGTAAAAGGAGATTTTTTTTTCCATTTTCGTATATCTATATATTTCCATTTATGTAACCAACTAGTTGCGAAAGAAGATTTTTCTGTCGCTTTTTGGTAACTATTTGTGAGAGATGAAATACAAACACTTTTAAAACATTTTATATTTGAACATTAATTAAGCTTAATTTGGGCTAGATGATGTTGTGTGTGTGAATGTCCTCAAATATTTATTTATTTATTGAGCGAGTTTTATTTTTTAATAGTTGTTTTTTTCTTCATAACAGCTGATACTTCCACAGTTTTGGTAAACACACGTGAACTCTATAATTAGATGTTCCGTCTCACCGGCATACCTGGGACGTTCTGTAACCGGGTTAGACAGAAATACTCTCGTATGTCCCCGACACACACGTGGTGACTTGTGGAGGTAACGGCATACCACGTCGACAATAGCGACGAAAACAGATAAATATTTCTGTAAATCATTTGTGATTCTTAACTGACCTTGGTGATTGTATACCGTGTCCAAAGTATTTTTATATTATTATATTATGCTCTGCGCCTTCCGCATCCAGTCCCAGCCTGCGACCTTTTCCTGATCGCCAGTCCATCAGACGTCCTTCACGTCCTACGCTACGTTTGCCAAGTCGCGGATGTTGTGGCGTAAATTGGGAGAGGTCTACGTCCAGAAGTGGGCTGCCATAGACTGATTTGATTGATTGATATTATGCTCAAAATTTATTGATTAAAAGTCACGGCGCATCTAGGGATTGGGGGCCACTCTCACAGTACGTATAACTTCTGACAGTGACCTCGAGTTGTCAGTCCGGTGATCTGCCTCTTCACGCTTTGCTAGAAGAGTCCGGGTTAGTCAGATGAGGGAACACGTGCGCCGGCAGGTTGTTCCGAGTTTTATAGTTTGATAGAGATGCAGAGTATGCACTTTATTGTACGAAGCCCGTTTGTTTTCACTCTGTCTTTGTTATAGGCACTTATAGACTTTCATGGTACATAAACATACGATCACGCTTGGCTTAAAGACTGCCATTTTACTGACAACCGGGACCAACAACTTAACGCGCCTTCCGATGCACGAAACCGCTCACAAATAAATGTCACAAAGTGGTGACGAGATAGTCACCCATCTATGACCAGTCACAGTAAATATTGCTGACTGCATTGATGGTTTACAGAACACTGAGTCCGCGCGGCCACAAGCGCTTCAGTAGCACTTTCATAGCAGCAAATATAAAATGCCTACCTACTACATATAAGTAATTCAAGGTTGCGTAACGAGCATGTCTTTGAGGGATAGAATCCGAATACTATCAGTCACTAAATGAAAGAGGTCTATACCTATGCTATGCAGAGAAAGTTCTTCAAAGCGGCAATGAGCTGGCCTCATCTGTAGAAGAACCGATGGCCGATGGAGATAACGAGTTCTGGAGTTAAGACCGTGACTTGGTAAGCGTGAGGTTGGACGACTCTCCTGGACCGACGCCGCGAGCGATGATCTGAAAAAGTTCGCACGGAGGGTCTGGATGTGGAAGGCGCAGGACTATGCGTTGTGGGGAAAATCTTTCACTGTCCTTTGTCCGGGCCTTTTTTGCTTGATTGATAGGTCACTACATAGAAAAGTACGTAAGAGTGGGAATTCATTGCTTGAGTAGGGTAGACTGGGTACGGTAGAAACATTTTTGCGTTTATCGGGCATAGCATCGGAATTTGTTAAGTTAGCGATGAAAGAAATGTATTAAACAAAAGACCTTTTATCTGTCTTCTAATGGGCAATGTTATTTGAAATCACTTTATATTAGTTTTCTGTGTAAAATTGTGTTGAAAAAAAAACGGTAATGTGTTTTAACCGTCCCCATGTCAGGGTCGGTTGAAACAGTGCTTGGGGTCAAATAAAACACATGCAAATAATACAAAATATTATAAGTTATCACGTTTTATTAGAAAAATAACAAAAACAAACAGTAAAGAACTAGTCATCTAATAATATTTTAATGGCACAGATGAAAATTACAAATATTTTTTTAGTAACATAGTATAGTCTTTGTTGATACTTATAACCTAACAGTATTTTTATCAGCCTTTGAAGTTTTACATCAAGTACAACTTAAATGAAATTATAGTAAGATTTTCTTGACAGTAATATTTGCAATATTGGTAATTTGCGATATTGGTAATTTTTTTAACTATCAACAAAACAAAAATCGAACTAAACAAAACAAAATCCCGCTTTTACATCTTCATATGCTTGTTTGCATGTTGACAAGTCGGTCCGACATTTCGTAGTCTTTCTTTGGCGTACCCTTGGCATCTGAGAAACAAGAAAATTGAATAAATAAAATGTTTCAAACGTACCCACAAATAATGTTTCAACTGTCCCCAACCCCCCGATTGGTATAAAAAGTTTCACAGTTATAATTATTACACATTTAATTAAAAACTAATGATACTACAATATTCTACAAACTTCAACTAAAACGAAAGAAAACTCTCAATACTCTAACTTTATACAAAATCTAAATATTTGCAAAAAAATAGAACAAAAATACTTAGGGGAAACTGTTCACCATTCGTACGTGGGGCACATTCATACATTGAGTATAACAAAAATACTAACCGACATACAAACGCGCCTTTGCATTTGTACATAGACATACCGACTGCCATGTTGCTAACAAAGTATCGTGCCAATCGCGCCACTCTGTGTTAGGCAATAAGACATAACGTGTTTTCGCACTAGGAAAGTAAAATTTTTACTGAAGTTTAAATTGTACTGGCAAGTAAATTTATTACGTTTTTTTTTAAATAGTCAGGATTCATTAATGTTCACATGGTTTAATTTTGAGTTTTCATTGTTATATTTCTTTTACTAACATTGATTTTGTATACAACTGTAATTTATATTTAGTCGAGGCCTGGGGCACATTCGGACATTTCTACAGGGGGCGCATTCGTACGCGTTCGAATGCTCCTCTTTAGGTCTTTTTAACCACAAACACTCACTAAATTTTATTTTTTAATAAATTTAAGACTGTATTTTTTAAATTATGATACGTTACAATAATTACGGATTTTTTTAATTTATAACGATCGGCAATATACTTTTTATTTAGTAAATGTTATAATTTGATATCAAATCGCAGGTTTATGGTACAGATAATAAGAAAAGATAAGCGTAGCTATTAAATGGATGAGAATGAATAAAAAATGATTTAAATTTACATATATTCCATATTCCTTAAAAACAGAAAAATCAAAAGAGGAAGAAAATCAAATGAATTTCGTATTATGCAGAGAGCCTGGAAAAATGAACTATAAAACAAAAATCGAATCTTCTAATTGATAAAATATATAAAAAAAATGAATAATATAGTAAAGAAAGAAGAAGTAATTAAGTAGTTTGCAGGAACTTAATTACCAACCAATAATTAAAGAAAATACATTAAGGTACTGGATAATGCACAATTAATTTAAATGTGATATCAGGAAATGAAAGATAATCGTTATGTTTTGGTAATATTTGAAACACCTTAGGCCGCTGTTATTTATTGTCGAGTAAAGTACACTCAGTTATTAAATTTGCAAATATGACCGAAAGTGTTTTATCTTCGGAAGAAATCGGGTTCATCATGATAATTCCTTTTTCATTACATAGAATGAAACTACAAACACAAAAAGTCTAATAAAGTAGTAATTAGTAGTAAGTAATTACTTACTTACAGGTTAAACCGATTTTTTTTTGTTATTTTTCTAAAGAACATATTTTGATTAGGAGTCAAGTTAAATGTCATTAAGATAGTTATGTGATAAACAAATTTTCTTATCAATTTAATATATTTTTGGGAGATTAATGGGCTTTTTATTTACCATGTATGAATCTACCCCACGCGTACGAAAGTACCCCACCTACTGTACGGAAGTACCCCACCCATGGGGCGCGTTCGTACAAATATCTTATCGTCTAAAAATGGCTATAGTCCCTTAACCGTTTGACATAATAGTTTCAGAAAATTATGTAACTAACTACAATATATTTTCTACATTTAGGGATATAAACGAGGCAATTCTGACTTATAGTCGTGGAGAAAAAAAATCAAAACAAAAATCCGTACGAATGGTGAACAGCTTCCCCTACTTGTCCGTCAAAAAACACAATGGGGCCTTCTGTAGCCAAGCACAGCGCCCGTAGAACAACGTGATACTAAAATTCGTGTTTTGGCTTGTCACCCGCTTCATACTCCCCTTGGATCCCTCACCTCATCACGCACTGTTTACGAGATATTCGCGTTGTTTCAACCGTCCACCGTTTTAACCGTACCCAGTCTACCCTATGTTTCCGAATATAGGTATAATCCGACAGTCTTATCAATACTAACATTATAAATTGTGTCTCTGTTGTGAAGCTATGATTATCACAGGTTATCCCGTCTTTTTACTCCGACCAACTAAACTGATTAACTCTGGGATGAAGTAGGTTAAATTTTATTTCCGTATTTCCATGGGAATAAGAATTACGTGAGTGAAATCGTGTGACATCGGCTAGTCGTTATAAAACCGTAGCCTCAACCCTAACATTTTCTATTCTTTATTATCCAGAAACAAATCTTAGGAACACAATTATGATGTAAATAATATTAAAATTCCTCACAATAAAAAAGAAAATATTTCAGACCACTTATCCAACAATACACCTATAAAATACTTGAGTAATCGAAGCTGATCTAATTTCAAACGGCTTAAACATTTCATAATATATTCGCAATTGTTCAATCAGTGTTCAGTGCGATTTGAAGAGCTCACGAACAAAGAATACCAGGCCACAATATGTCTGGCAATGAGCCTCAATGATGTCTGAATAGTCGATAACAGAAGGAATCCTACCTTGACCGATATGCCTACTTAGATTTTATTATGTTCAAAACTCGGTACAAGATAAAAATAGCCAAAATCGTCTTGAGAACGACCCTCGAAGATGCGTAGGATTGTCGCAGATAATAACTGTCCACAATGTAATGTAATAAAAAACAGTTTTGAATGAAATGGGTCATGAATTTTGCGAATACATGTATCTTCTGCTTTACAAATTGATACGATCACATTTATATATTTGAGGAGGACGGCAGAGGTGAATTAGACACCAATTACTCAGACTGGTAATCACTATAGTTACTTTTCATATATACAAATACAGTTTTAGTTCATAGCCTTTTTTTTATAACGAGTAAAAATCCTCAGGAGGTACGCTCTTCACTTCATGGCCTTAATAGGGAGCTCAGTGTATAATACTTCTGTAAAGTAACCAGTCTTTTAGGATCTGTTTTATTTGCTATTGTTTTTATCTTCTTGTTTTATTAACACGACATCATTACGTAGGTTAAAACATGTGCCTTTTTTTAACGTGACTAAAATCTTACATGGATGCTATGCCGGACTCCTAGCGACTTAAAAACCGCACGTATCCTACCTAATAGCCTACGGTTGGGAGCCCTACCTATCACCTATAGTTAGGAGCCCCGGGTAAGCCCTCGTTAGGATATCCCCAGGATTCTCAACAGACCTACGGCTACCACTGCGGCCACACCTAGGGAGGTTTGAGTGCTATTCCGCGTCGTTGGGGGGTTTATTTATTTATTTATTTATTTAAAACTTTATGCACAAATTCGTACAAAGGTGGACTTAATGCCGTAGGCATTTTCTACCAGTCGACCTTTGGGTGATGCAGAGATAAATAAGTAGAGGAAGGTGCTCCAGGTTGATATCGAGACATTCTAATGGTAGGTACTCTTCTTTGTAGTATAAATAGTATAAAAACTTGCGTTCAGCCCAGATCCACTGCACTCATTCAGGCAATTAATACCCAAATAAATGCAGCAAGAACTAAACCAATCAAACACACGATCACAATAACCCATACATATTATATATACTATAATTATTATAAATGTATACATATCTATTATATATATATGCATATACATACATACTAATACACTACATATATACTTTTTAAAGTAATATATATTTAAACAATAAGGTAAATACATAATCATTGAAAAGAGAATGCATTTTCTATTCTTTGAAAAGCTCGCGTACTTTATGTTTGAATGTGAAACGGTTGGTGCATGTCCTGACTTCTGGCGGTAGCGCGTTCCAGAGAAGGGCTGATTGCACAAAAAAGGAAGAATGATTCATACTTGAAGTATGAGTAGGGTAGAGAAGAAGGCGATTGTTCAAAGAGCGTAAATTTCTGTCGTGATTAGAACAAAGTAATTGGAAATGAGATGTCAAGTAAGAAGGAGCATTAGAGTAGTTCATTATTGCAAACAGCATTGTCAATGCACGCAACTTGCGACGCTGACGTATGGGCAACCAACCCAACTCGGAACGATAGACCGAGACATGATCATACTTTCGAAGATTGTAAACGAATCGAATGCAATTGTTGAGAAGCCGATCAAGTTTATCGAGTAGATCTGCATTCAGGTCGAGATAGCACACATCACCATAGTCTATGACAGGAAATAAAAGAGTCTGAACAAGCATTGCCTTGGTTTTGGATGGGAGAAAGTTCTTAAGCCGATAAAATGCTCGTAGAGTCCCGGTAATCTTCTGACAAATGCTAGTAACCTGTGTTCTCCAATTGAACGTATCGTCAAGGAGCAGGCCTAAATTTTTTACATGAAGTGTAACTGGAATTGTTTTTGTATTAAAAGTAACTAATGGTAAATTTTCCTTTTCCAGTCTGCTCATCATTCGACTACTTCCAATTATGATGGCTTGGCATTTGTCAGGGTTAATAGTAAGCCCAAAGCGGTCACACCAGTGACCTATGGCATTTAAGTCTTGGTTAATTTTTGTCACGGCTTCCAGAAGATTATCCACCCTAGCTTGACTATATAACTGCAGGTCGTCTGCATACAAGTGATACGCACACTGAAGCTCTTTGGTTAGGAGATTAATAAACATGGAAAATAGAAGAGGAGAGAGTATACCGCCTTGAGGAACGCCAGCGTCTAGATTGCGCCAAGTCGATGATTTCTCATCAACGCGAACTGACTGCTGACGACCCCGAAGATAAGATGAGAACCAATCCAGTTCGTCAGGTGAAATTTTTAGGTGGGCAAGGATAGATAGAAGGATATCGTGATTAACACAATTGAATGCGTTAGAAAAATCCACTAAGACCAGCACTGTCACTTCACCCCTCTCCATTCCCTCCCTAATATCACCCGTTACTTTTAATAGAGCCGTTGTTGTACAGTGACCCAATCTGAACCCCGACTGTAGCGGGCTCAAGATGTTATTGAGCCTTACAAATCTGGTCAACTGGCTATGTACGCAGGATTCAAGGACCTTTGACAAATAGGGGAGGATAGAGATTGGGCGATAGTGACTAGGCAAAGATGGATGGGGAATCTTTGGGAGGGGACAAACGTAGGCTTTACGCCATGTGACAGGGAATTGACCAGAATCAAGGGAAAAGTTGATGATATGGGAAATAGTAGGAAGGAGTTGGTCCAAAATGGTTGTAATCATCCGACGACTAATATTGTCGCAACCAACTGCTTTTGATGATATGGACATTGTAACTTTTTGAATTTCACCTGGCGTGACTGGAGAAAATCGAAAATAATCATAATCGGGATCGACAAGCCTGTCCACAAAGTCAACGGTTAGACTCTTGGTCAGATCATCAATTTGATTAGAGGTAGAGAAATGATGATTAATGAGATCTAACTCAAGCGTCCCTGGCAACTCCATCTGTCTTGACCTACCAATTCCCAACGATCGGAGAAACTTCCAAACATTAGCAGGTGATGAGGAAGATATTTCAGTGGAAATATGTCGGCGTTTGGCGTTGCGTGTCACCTGGTTACAGCGGTTCCTAGCAGTTTTATAAGCGTTCCAGTCAAGTTCCCGTCTATATTTTTTGAAAGTTCGAAAGGCCTTATCTCGTCTTCGCATTCTTATGTGTTATTATTATTCGGTTTCTTATGTGTTATCCCGCTTCTTAGGGACAGTGGCGGATACAGAAAAATCTCAAGGGGGGGGCGCAAAAGATATTTTGACTTTTAAGCTACCTTTACTATTAGCGCAATAAAAAGTAATCAAGTCACATGTGAAGCTTATGAAAATTTTATATTGAGGGGTGAGGCGTGCGCCGAACTCTCTCATCACGCTGCCGTCTTTGGCCCGGTTCTGTGTCTAAATTTCTATGTCCAGACCGGTTGTGCTGTGAAGCACAAGGCGCTGTTGCGCCCACGATGAGTACTCCACAATTGTGTGGAGCGCTGTGCCCTTGCTGCGTTCCTTGCAGTGTTGGCACTCAGCTATGGTCTCCGGGTGTATTCGCCTCAGATACTTACCGAAGCAGTGGCGGATACAGGGTAGGGGCGCGGGGGGCGCGCGCCCCCCCCATGGGTGGCGCACGCACGCGTCGTTCGTCCGCGCCGCGCCAGGGCACCCAAAATTTTGGTCTTTAACTATAATGCTACCTCTACATTACTCGCGAAGTTGGACAAATACGATAGTGTAGAGTGGCACTTCGTCAAATTTTTTTTTGCCTCGGGCGACTTCACCGACGAACTTTGTTCTCAACTTCGCGAGTAGGTAATGTAGAGGAAGCATAACAAGCGCGGACGACGCGATCGTGTGTGTACGTGTACTGTGTCTATCCTGCTCTAACATCAGTTAGAGCAGGATAGATAACAGTGTATGAAATACTACGAATGCGACAAGCGTTGGCGAGCAGCACACACTCGACGTATTGATAAACTGACCATACGTCCCGTTTTGAACGAAACAGTCCCTTTTTTTGGTCACCTGTCCCGGTGCCCCCGAACATAGCGCCGGGACGCTAAATAGTCCCGTTTTCCGAAACACCGGGAATTTATTTAAACGAAGTTCGTGAGACACGCGTGGTCAGGGAATCCATGGACAAAAGGTATAAAAGTAAAAATGTTAGACCTCCAAAATAAGATCATCTGGCGAAAGGCACATCCCCGTGTTCTGGAGATGCCTTTAGTGCCTACCCGCTCGGTAGCTTTCTGCACTTTTTTCAAGCAGAGAAGCATTTGAGAGCTTTACCATGCGGGCTTGGTTATTCGTCAGCTCCTTAGAGAGCTCCGGGGGTGTCACCCACCTTGCTCCTCGGAGGAGCCACGAACTTGCAATTGACGCGCGATGTGAATAATCTTTGAAGAGAATTCGGGAGGAGGAAGGAACACCGCGAGATTTAGTGGGTAGGACGGTCCCTCTCCGGGACTGGGTGCCCCACAAGCCGTTCCTGCTGCCCTCATGGCTGTATTGACGGTGCCCAACTGTGTTCCCCGCGACAACAAAAAAGAAGATATTCTGGTGAAACCTCAGATATCATTGTCGATTATTACCATTAAGTTTTGGGGGTTTGGGTAGATAGGCGAGGAGAGTATAATGTATTAGCAAAGTTACAATCATCTCTGAAAAAACCATAGTACGTTAATGGATGTGGTGCCCATTTGTTTCAATCAATCAAATCAGCCTATGACAGTCTACTACTGGACTCAGACCTCACTCAATGAACTCCACAATTACGCCACAGTCCCAGCCTGCGACCTTTTCCAAGTCGTTTTCCAAACCTCTTCAAGGCACGCATAAATACAAGTCACCTGTTTGGAGAATCTTTGAGGGAGCGTGCGTGAACCCCTCACGGCACGCTGTCGTCTAGGGCCTGCTTCTGTAAGGACGGTAAGCAGCCCCCTCACATTACTCAGGCCCCCGGGCATGGAGACCGATAGTATTGGGCGAAGACACGACTGCGGTGTCCCCGCCTACGACTGCAGAACTCTAGTGGGAGTATTCTCTCCCGCTTCCCCCCGCCGTCTCTTTCATTAGCATGACCTGCTCACAGAAAGAGGCAGCAAAGTCCCACTTACCCTCGCTGGAGAACATGACTCGCACCTTGGTCTCCAGCGAGAGAGTGCCAACATGTACCTATCTGATGAATCACTGTCATGTTTCCTTGAAACCCGAAAAAAAAATCAATCGAAAGTGAGGATATATAAATGTTTGTTACTCAATTCTAACGGCTGCACGTATTTGGCTGAAATTTGGTACAGGGACAGGTTACAGTCTGGAATAAATAGAAATTCATCTGAGGCGAGGAATATGTTCCAATGGGAAGCCGAAACGGGTACCGAATTCACATGAAGATCATCTAGTTCATGGGTTCCGAACCTAGGGGTAATTACCCCCGCGGGGGTAAAACAGTAATTCTATGGGGGTAACAGTGGTGATGCCTAAAAAAGATGAATACACAATAAAAATAATGATTTTATGTATTAAATAAAATATCAATGTAAATAGGTACCTAGGTAGGTACGCGGCATCGCGATCTCTCTTGTTCGTAAAATCTCAGTGAAGTATGGAGCTAGAAGGTAGAACATTTTGGCGAAAAACAGCTACACAATCATTGCTAACAGAGCTCAGAGCATGTTGGTACCGTTTGCTACAATTTGTAGATACGAGAGCGGATTTCTTAACTCTGGTAACATTGAAAACAATTCCAGAAACTGTCTGAACGTGGAGCGTGGTATCAAATGCGCATTGAGCGTTCATCGGTTTTCGCAAAAAGAAAACCGCGTAAAAAATTGGCCCGTCCGAAATATCCTTCATGGATGCCATGCCGGACTCTTACCGAATAACAACCACCGCTCCTTATTTACTGCCGTCGGTTGGGAGCCCCGGGTAAGCCCTCGGAAGGATGACCCCAGGATTCCCAACAGACCTTGGCTACCACTGCTGCCTCGCCTAGGGGGTTCGGGTGCTATCCCACGTTTTTGGGAGGTTGTAAAATTATCACGTTACGCTGTAGTCTTGCTGCTGTCCTGCTTCTGAAAGGACGGTGATCAGACTCCCACCATCCTCAGTTCGAGATGGAAGCCGATAGTCTTGGGCGAAGACACATCTGCGGCGCCTACGCCGCAGACTGCGGAACTCGGGTGGGAGAGTTCTCTACCGCTCCCGACCCACAGTCTCTTTCAGGAGCATGACATGCTTACTGAAAGAGGCAGCGGAGTCCCACTTACTCCCGCTGGAGATCATGGCTCACACCATTGTCTCTAGCGAGAAAATGTCAACCTCCAGACCTGAGTTCCTCATCACTGAATTTCACAGACTGCGGAATTCGGGTGGTAGAGTTCTCTCCTGCTCCCTCCCCGCCGCCTTTTCAAGAGCATGACCTGCTCACAGAAAGACGCAGCGGTGTGCCACTTACTCCCAATGGAGATTGTCTCCAGCAAAAATTTGTTCACTTCCAATTCTGCCACGAGGACCTGGCGCTATTGTTTCCACTCTGTGTCCTCCCTGCGTTCAATCGCAGTGCTGACACTCAGCCGTGGTTTTCATGTGTCCCCGTGAGATCGTGAGGTATCCTTATCACCCTGACGTCTATTACCTTCTGCAGGATAAGTAGTCTAGCCGCATTGCGGGCCGTCAAAGTTTCCGCTCAAACGGGGGCCCCGTATAGGGATAAAAGTAAAGTACCTACTCAGCACGAGGTACTCCAAAGAGCGTTGGGTCCTCTTATGTTGGGCAACAACCGTGAAAGTGCGGCTGTTGCCCCCTCAGTTTTGGGACAATACTTCAGAAGTGGTGTCTGAAGTTCCATCGGCCAACGAGTACGAGCCCCAGATACTTCATCGAGGGCTCGATGAAGATGCTGACGCTCCCTACCTGTATGCTGGATCCCGCAGGTGGCCCTTTCCAAGGTCCGTGAAAGCACAGAACCTTGGATTTGTGAAGGGCGACCTCAAAAACCAGCCGCCGTATTCGACCCATAACTTGAGCAACACCTGCCGTGGACTTTAGGGCTGCGTCTCGATGCGTTGCTCCTCGCGCGTCACTAGCAACGGGCCGCGCAGCATCCAATCATATATTATCTGATGTTCCACAGAAGTGGTCCTAGGACCGATCCCTGCGGAACACCGCCAGGGCCTTAGCCAAGTCAGGAAATCTATGGCCTTCTGGAAAAGATAAGCCCCGACAATTCAACGGAGGTAAGGAGGCACTCCGTGATAAATAAGCGCCTCCTTAACGCAGCTCCAGGCCAAATTGTGGAAGGCGTTGGCGATGTCAAGAGACACCGCCATCATCGTCCTGCGATATTACTTCCTCCGTCAGGTCTCAAATGCGCATGTTCGCGTCCACGTTGAAGCGCCCCTGACGGAAACCAAACTGGTTATTCCGCCAGATTTGACCCCACGCGTGTAAAGTGCCCGACGAGGCGCTTTGCAATAATACGCTCAAAGAGCTTGCACACCTTATTGAGCAACACCATCGGCCGGTACCGCGTCTGCCGGCCTTTCGGATCAGAACCAGTTTCCACGTTTTCCAGACCTAGAAAAACGGACTTGGCGAAGAGGTTCATCCGCTGAGTTGCTAGGGTACCACAAGCAGACACACTTATAACACCCCTCGTTTTTTGTCGGGGGTCAACTAACTTAATGATGGTAACAAAGTGGTATACTAAATATGCATTTTTTAAGATTAAAGACAGTTTTCCTTGCCTGTATTGCTTTCTTAATTTTTTTTTAATTTGGGGGTATAATCTGTTTCACAAACATGTGATAGGGGTAACAGCTCTGAAAAGGTTAGGAACCAATGATCTAGTTAATAGTCTTATAATTAATCACAGGACAGAAACTCCAGCTTGAATGTGTGCGTGTGACCAATAATGCTAAGCAAATGTTCCCTCAACACATCCGTCAACTATAATGACAGCTGTGGCGCGGCTGGGAGTTTCCTATCTGTATGTGATACTATTATACTATCTTTGGTTTAATCGTGAACAGACAGACAGACGCGGTGGAGAGCTTTGTTTTATAATTGTGTAAGGCTTACGTAGAGTTATATTGTTGCACTCACCATTATTGTAGTATTGCTATATTAAATTCCACAGGCGCTTATCTGTAACTGAAATCAGTCATATCAATGAATTTTACGTAAAGTGCAATCTATAGAATGTCCCTGACTATTCAACTAAATTGTTAGTTATAACTATAACTAACAATTTAGTAGAAAAGTTTTAATCTTTTAAGGGACTGCGTAGCGTAGCGTAGACGTTATTCGTAGCAAAGTTTTAAGCAAAATTGCTTAATACAGTATGACTTTAAGATACACATTTTTTTTGCAATTAATACAACAAGTTCCACCAAGTATCAACAATAGAGAATTCAATGAAGACATGTATGACAGCGCTATCAGCAAATCAAATTCGTAGAAGGTACTCGTAGCTAAGTGCTACGAGCTTCGTCTACAAGCATCCCTAAAGGAATAATGCAGGACACGTGATTGCGACTTTATGCCACATTGTTTGTACTTATTATTATTATTGCTATTTGTGAAAATCGTTTTGTTTTTGTTCAGCTATCGAAAGTATTTCACAGGTCTAAATTAACTTTGGGAGTCCTAGGGTATCCTTCCGAGGGCTTACCCGGGGCTCCCAACCGTAGGCTGTTAGACAGGATGCGTGAAGTTAGTCTGTCGGAGTCCGACATAGCATCCATGCAGGATACTCCCTCACGTTAAAAAAAAAGGTCTAAATTAACTTCATTCACAGCCACTTTCTGTCATGAAACTTAAGTTACTCGAAAATTTTCTTATGAACCTTTTGCTAAACTTGTACGGACGAAGATATGTAATCTATAATATAAAAAAAATGAATCGCAAAACGTGTTGGTAAGCGCATAACTTCAGAACGGGTGGACCGATTTCACTAATTCTTTTTTTGGTGTGTAAGGTATTGTTAGGAGAAGGTTCTTATGGAAGAAAAAATATTGTATTCCCACGGGAACGGGAACTACGCGGGTGAAACCGCGTGACGTCCTCTAGTACATTATAACTTTGACATTTATTTAGGCGTTATGGGTAGCTGAAATTTTCATAAGTAGGGTACACGGCCAGCTCCTATCCGTTTTAACATGGCAATGGTACCGGCAGTGCGAGTATAACACCTTTGAAGACCTAAGCTATGATTATTAATTTCAGTCAGTAAAATGACATTCATATGGTAATTTTTAGCATGATAGGATTATAGGATGACTCGCGCTAGACCGTGTCGGGTCCGAGCCGAGTGTTGCCCGTAGCATGGTCACCGAGTCGGTTCCGTGTCTGAAATAGGATGACTCACGCGAGACCGTGCCGGGTACGAGTCTTGTGTCGGCCGTAGCACGGTCACCGGGACCGAGTTGTTTTCGAGCGTTATTCGTTGCTCGGCCGTCACTTAATTGCCGCTCGGTATAGCGTGTATTCGAACAAAATATAATATGTAATATTAGTTGACCGTGCTACGGCCGACACTCGGCTCGGACCCGGGACGGTGTAGCGTGAGTCATCTGCTATATATTTTATTAAGAATGAGTAAAATGTCCAAGTCTATTTTTTGCCGAACATCACTAATGTAGCGGGTCACCCTTTTGTGTATCTGTGACAGTAACTTAATAGGTTATTTCTTTCTATCTCACTTACTCCTCTTCCTATTTCTCTTACCTGATGGTTAAGCTCCGCTTTGCATTTGAATGGTTTTGCCTGGCGCCTGGGGTCAACATTTTAGAAAATACTGTCGTGAATTTTATTCATTACATTCAAGAAATGATTTACTCTTTGGGATAATCCGAATCTCAAAACTAGTATCGCAAATTAGGCACCTTCTGGTTTGGAGTCAGGGGTATTTGGGAGTCCTGGGGCTTCTTCCGAAGGCTTACCAGGGGCTCCCAATCGTAGACTGTAGGCAGAATACGTGAGGTTTTTTGGCCGGTATGAGGTCGGCATAGCATCCATGAGGATTTTCCCTCTCGTTAAAAAAGGCATCTTCTAGATCGGTCCTAGCTTTTAGTAGAGCTATGGTATACTTCTTTTGATCAAGTAAAATCGGTATGAGAGTTAGCCTATGCCTACGGCTGACTTCCACATACATACATACATACATACATATAAACGCTTGTCTCCCATCGGGGTAAGCAGAGACTATGGCTTTCCACTTGCTACGATCCTGACATACAACTTTCGCTTCTTTTACTTTCATAACTGTTTTCATACACGCTCGCCGGTTAAGGGTACTCTTGACCTTGCCTTTTTCCAGAACGTCTCTGATTTGATCGGCATGCGTACGCCGAGGTCGACCCCTACCAGTTTGCCCATTCATTCTCGCCTCATAAATCTGCTTTGTCAGTCTATTCTCATCCATTCTTTCCACGTGTCCAAACCATCTAAGCATCCCTTTTTCGATCTTAGTCACTACATCTTCTGTTATACCACATTTTTCCCTTATCACGCTATTTCTTTTTTTGTCTATTAAAGTCACTCCAGCTATACTTCGCAGACTTCTCATTTCCACTGCATTAATTTTGCTTTCATGCTTCTTCTGCCATACCCAACTTTCACTACCATACATAAGTGTAGGGATGAGCACTCCCCTATGTACAGCCAACCTGGCCTTCTCAGACACATTTTGACTACTCATAAAGGTGTACATAGCCCCATTCACTTGATTTCCTGCCAAAACTCTTCGCTCAATATCCTGGTCACACTTTCCATCCCTTACAAATTTGGAACCCAAGTATACAAATTCTTTCACCTGTTCCACTCTTTGCCCTTCAATGAAGATTGAGCAATTCGTCATACTTTCTTCTCTTTCAAAAACCATAACTTTCGTCTTGTTTACATTAACTTTCATTCCTCTACTTTTTAGAGCCTCATTTATACTATTAACCATCAGCTGCAATTCCTCCGCTGATGATGCTAATTTTACCTGATCATCAGCGTATAGGAGGCATTTGACGGTCAGTTCATTCATTTTTAAACCATACATACTCTCTTGCAGTTCTTTCAGACAACTGTCCATGTATAGATTAAACAGCCACGGAGACGCTACACAGCCCTGTCTCACACCCTTTTCAATGTGAAAGAAGTCCGTGCAGGCCCCGTTGATCTTGACACAAGCACTAGAACCCTCATAGAGAGACCTCAGTGCCCGTATCAAGTTGCTGTTCACTCCATACATGGACAATATTGACCACAGTTCATTCCTCACCACTCTGTCATAGGCCTTTTCCAAGTCCACGAATATGCAATAGACCTTTTGACTTTTAGCCAAAACTTTCTCAGCTACGCATCGTAAGGAAAAGACCTGATCCGTACATCCCCTTCCCTTTACAAATCCTGCTTGCACATCCCAAATTTTTCCTTCAGTTTCATTCATCACTCTTTTTATCAACACTTTTGCATACAATTTGCCAACGATGCTGAGCAAGCTTATGCCGCGGTAGTTTTTGCACTCTTGCTGCGACCCTTTTCCTTTGTAAAGCGGCACAATGACAGCTTTACACCATTCTGCTGGTACTCTGCCACTTCGCCAACAAAAGTTATAAAGGCGGTACAGCTAGCAAGCTACCACGCCACGTCCAGCTTTCAGCATTTCGACAGAAATCCAATCTATTCCAGCAGCCTTTCCTACTTTCATACAATTCAACGCTTCCACTATTTCTCCCATACTTAACTCGCTTTCATCGCCAAATTCATTCAGTTCTAAAACACGCGTATCGCTTTGTATATCTTCTTTTTCGAATAAACTCTCAAAATATTCCTTCCATCTCTTTAGCACACATTCTTCTCCTCTTACAAAACTTCCATCCTGGTTTCTTATGTGATTGAGCGGCGACATTGTTTGCTGACTCCTCACTGTTCTTATGGACTTCCAAAAAAATTTAATATTCCGTTGGAAGTCTTCAGATAACCTTTTATCAATTTTTTCTCTATCATTCTCTTTCTTTCTCATCATCGTCTCTTTTGCAACACGTTTATACTTTTTATATTCATCCTTTGCCATTTTTACATCCTCATCCGTTGCCTTTTGCATTCTTTGATTGGCCTTTGTAGCCAACCAGTCCAACCATGCTTTCTTCTTGCCAGTCAACGCATTAAGAACTTCCGCACTCATTCCCTTTGCCATACATCCTTGTCGTCTTTTGCTAACCCCACACACTTCAATCGCAACTTCCACAAGTCCTTCCTTAAACGGCTTCCATAATTCTTCAATCTCACATATTTCATCTAGGTTTTCAAATTTTTCACTCAGTTTACTCACAAATTCCTCTTTTATGCCTAACTCTTGTAAATTCTCAACTTTTATTCGCTCGAGTATACTAACGGGTTCATGCACACGATGTCGCCACCGCTGCAACAGACCCCTTACCCGGCTAATTACCAAGAAGTGATCTGTGTCGATCCCGGTGCCACGGTACGCCCGAGTGTCTAGCACTTTCTTTCTCAGTCTTGCGTCTACTATCACAAAGTCAATCATGCTTCTCTGATCTCTCTCCTCTCTTGTATACAAGTGGATATCCTTGTGGTTGAATATGGTATTAGTTACCACAAGATTCCTTTCCAAACATACTTCTAGCAAGCTTTCTCCATTTTCATTCACTCGTTCATCACCAAACTTTCCCAATACACTTTCGTATCCATCGCGCTTCACTCCCACCCAACCATTAAAATCACCTAACATCACTATTCTCTCGTTTCGTTTACATTTATCCAGAATATCACTCATACTCTCCCAAAATGCCTGCCTCTCGCTTTGGTCTTTTGAAGACCGGTGCCACCGCGCATCCTGCGGAGCATACACTCCCAAAACGATGCGGGTAAGTCCAACCTTCAGTCTTAGCCAAAGGAGTCTTGGGCTCACACATTCATACTCTGTCACACACTCATTCATTCTCGCAGAAAGTAGTACACCGACCCCCTGGCATGCTGTGCTGGTTGTGGCTACACCTGACCAATAGGCCGTATAGGCTCCGTGTGTCGTGGTATCACATCCTTTCCGCTTTGTCTCATTCACACACAAAATATCAAGATGCCTCTCTTGCATCATCTTACATACCTCCTCAATTTTATCTTTCATTCCTCCTCTCACATTTAATGTAGCAAAGTGGCTAACCCCAGTCCACTTTCCAAGGATTGGCCATAGTAAATGTTGCTTACTACAGTGATGGTTTACAGAACACTGAATTCGCGGGGTCACAAGCGCTTCTTCTACAACCATACACATTAATCAGATCGAAATATCCGCCAGCAAAAAACGTATGCAACATAACCGCGTTCAGTTCCGTAGCCAGATACATCATCGTTTGATTAGTAATTTTTTTTTCGATTTTCTCGGAACTGACGGATATCACATTGTCATATCCTCTTTCGTCAGTTAGCAAGTAGAAGTCATTAATATCTTTGTACTACCCGTTCGCTCTCCTCCTAGGCGAGGCTGCAGTGGCGGCCGTGGGTCTGTTGGGAGCCCTGGGACATCCTTCCGAGGGCTTACCCGGGACTCCCAACCATAGGCTATTGGCCGTAACCTGAGGTTTTTTAGTCGTTAAGAGTGCGGCATAGCATGCATGAGGATTTTCCCTCGCGTTAAAAAAAAACCCGTTCGCTCGAAGTTTGTCAGTCGCCTCACATCACGCTTCTACGCCATCAGTAAACTTAGAGCGAACGGGCGATAAGGCAGATTGATGCGGATGTGGTTAGGGCGATTTCGGGATATCCTTTTACACCATAGAGCAACGCGACCTTTCTAGCTCTCTGTTTTGCACCGTACTATTTACAAGCTCATGCTCGTAGCAACCATCAGCGTGTCGTGTAACGCTTATTTTATCACAGGACCTAGATTTCGGGATAACAATCATATGTGTTAATCCAAGGCGTCAGCTCTCAGTATGTACACCAAATTTGAGTCAAATCTCTTTCACTTCAGTACTTAGAGCGTGACAGAGTACAAATAGTTCTCAAGATTCTTTACATGTAGAATTTGCTAAAGATTTTATGCCGGGCTTAAACCAACTAAAACGACAGGACGGAAACTCCATTCAAATGATTATTAATTATCAATTCTGACACTTACACTACCTATCAGTCTAATGCGACCGTGTCCCGGGGAACTCCTCGTATTCTCTCAGGAGGGATTCCAGAGATAAGTTTTATATACTTACGTTGAGAGAATGTCCAAACAGTTTTTAATAACTCCTTTCGTCTAAATTGAGATTATTTTCCGCTCAACCGGTAAATAATCAGCTCAATGTCAGTATGATTCCACCAAAGAGTTTTGTTAACGTTATATAACCACTGTCGGAAGCGTCAAGGTTCTGTTTTTTTTCGCACGACGTAAACAAGGAATTAGTTATAAATGAAAATAACTTCATAATTTTAATGTACACAATTTATTTTGTATCGTATAGTGTATCTTATACAAAGGTAATAAATTGTAAAATCCTCTTTCTCTGTCCGAATAATAAATAAATACTTAGCTAACTCCGTTCAGTCCTATCACTTGCCTTATAGGGCAATAGGATACATTTACTATACAACTGTAATACTTTCTAGATTTAGGATTCGATACAATTTTTTTTGACAATTTGAGACACTTTACTGTTTCATTATCGAAAACTTTTCTTTGACTGATTTTACTTGCGATCTTACATTATGTTTTAACAGACTGTATTTTTGTTCTGACATTACCCTGTAGCTTCAAATTCATTACTGCTGAAATTTACAAATTCTCGCTCACAATAGAATATATAGGTAAAGATTTTGAAATGATGTTATCGATGAATGTATACAGTAAAGTGCTGTGTATATCCGTGAATGAAATCGCTATTTTCTTTTTCTTATAAGTGTACAAAAATATTCCTTTAGGTAGCTATTTATAAAGGTAGGTAGGTATGTATTGTCAAAGGCACTGGTATGATCTTAGTCTGATTACTCAATACACCTGTAACTATAGATTTATGTAGGTAGTTAAACTATCTCTTAGAATTATTTGCGATTTCTCAACAGTTATATAAACAGAGGATCTAGCATTTTTTGGTTTGGAACTTCACGGGCATTCCGAAATGAGACATTATACATTAATTTTTATAAATAAACATCTAAGTTGGACTTAAAACTATATAGATCAAGCTTACTCGCTACTTATAAGAACATAGTCTTTAGCCATCGATTTTCACTATCGAGTCTTCGAACAGATGAAACAGATCTACTGCTATAACTTATTTTACATATACATACATAGCTCATCACTAAAAATGCATTTTTTTTACATACTATCACTGAGTAGACAAGTTTTATCTTTTCGAAAAGTCTCTAAACCGAACATAATAAGTCTCATTTTCATAGGACGCGGTTCACGTAGGCGGCGCAGCGTGCGTGTGCGCCCGCGGTGACCCGCTACTACTCTGTCTACCCTACACAGTACAAACACCGACCACGACATACAAAGACAAGGAAGGATTACGATTAGGCGACACGGCTAGCGGCTTACAGCTGCACAATATGATACAAATTTACAACGTGGTAACTTCATCTACTAGGGAGGGGTAGGAGACAGTTTGTACGAACGAGTTCGAAACGCAACGCGCGGAGGCGCGAGGCGAACGGCGACTGCGCGGTCCAGGCGCAGCGCGGCGCGGCGGGGCTCGGCGCCGGCGCTGGCGCTCAGTGCTCGTGCGCGCGCGCCGTGTTCTGGTGCATCATGTTCTTGAGCGTGGCCACCTCGGTGGCCAGCCGCGCCAGCTCCGCCTTCAGGTGCGCGTCCTCCTCCTGCTCCTCGGGCCGCGCCGGCCGGTACTCCGCGCCGATTGAGATCCCCGAGTCGCGCTCGTCGCTGGAGCCTTCCCCGTCCCACGAGGGCGAGGACCGGGGCCCCGGCTCCTGCTTTATGTGCTGGAGGGACAGTAGGGCGCTGGCGACGTCCTTGTCGCCGAGATGGGACTTGTGACGAAGTTTCAACGGGAGCCCGTTGTTCTCTGGCGCATATTGCTCGGTAGTTTCGTCTCCCGAGCCGGACAGGGAGGACAGCTCGTAGGGTGAGGGCACCCGGCGAGGTCTGGACAGATTGAGAACGGAGCCCGGTAGCTCGTAGTGTGCGGGGTGTGGGTAGTAGGCCTCCGGGGCTGGCAGCCTCTCCTGGTAGGGTTCTGGGGCGCGCTGCGGCGGCGGTGAGGGCGGAGACGCCGGCGGTGCCGGAGGCGGGGGAGGCGCCGGCGGGAACAGTGCGCCGGGGGACAGTTTACTCCTCTTAGTTACACACAGAACTTGATCACAGGTCGGCAACGTCGCTAGTACTTGATCTATGCTAATAAGATTTTCTCCGCATATTCCATATTTCTCTTTGATCGCGTCTAACTGTGCCTTGAGCACGTGGTTTTCTTTGGATAGTTCGACGACACGCTGTTCTAGTACCATGTCATTGAATCGGCGTTTTTCCCTTGAGCGTTTGGCGGCTTCGTTGTTCCTCCGCCTGCGATCCCAGTAGCCGTCATCTTTCTTGTTGTCGGGGATAAATTCCCTTTGTTTGCGCTGTCCGAAGAAATCTTTGCGTTTATTGAAGTCGAAGCTGTTGTAGTCATTGGAATCCCCAGGACTGCCCACAGGTCCGGGGCCCTGGTCCATGGGGAAGTGAGGCGACACGGACAGGCGGCCGCGGGGCGGAATGGGCTGGGCGCGGGACGGTGCTGGCCCCGGCCCGAGGCCTCCTCCTCCCGGCCCGCCCAGCAGCTGCTGCTGCTGGCTCAAGATGAATTCTGCAACCATGTTTCGGCGGACTGCTACTGGTCCGCACGAGTCTTCACCGTGGTTCTGTAACAACAAGAAAAGTTACGTTAGTTACGAAAAAAAATCGCAAACCATTGCAGTTGTCTAAATAATGTCGTTGTTACAAAACCGAGCCGCTGCAATAACCGTGTCGTAAGACCCCGCGCTGCAACTTTGCACGTGGATCACCTTTGTGAAATAATGTTGCCACATTTCAACGCTTTTTACTCCCTTCATGTTAGCCAAACTCATTAATAATAAAATCGTGTTTCTTAATTTTAGCGTGTTACAAATACGAAGTAAGGTTACACCGGATTTCTTCCGTTACAAAATGGACTTCCTTTCGGTTGCCGAATTGCCGTTCTAATTATGAAATGTAACATCACTGGTCATAAAAGTTATTGCTATGCTGATGGCACAGTAGAAAAAAATAATTATAAAGTAAATAAGAATTTTAATAAGACACGATTTTATAATAATTATAAGTATGTACTCTTTAGTCTTTGGATTCGATATGATAAAAATAGAATATCTTTTTGCTCAATAGACTCTTTTAACATGATCATTATTGCTTCAATGACGAATATAAATAAAAAAAAAAGTTTTTATATAAGTAAATCGATGAACTCGTTAAGTCGTTCACCTTAAGAGCGTAAATTCGGTTTTCAAATTTCTTTACGATCGTAAGAAATCAGCCGGCGCGGCGCACATAGCCGTATAGTGCCAATTGTTGCTACTAACAAGTTTGATACTTTTGTTTTCCTTGATGTATTACCGGTGTCATATTCTTAGTCTAAGCGTTCAATCTTTAAATTGAATTTTTATGTTAGTAATATTAGTTAATAATTATTGATTATTTTATTGCAAATTGATTGATATTAAGTAGTGATAGACACTGACATCATAAAATTAATAAAGTTGACATTTATTTACCTAACTAATATCAATATTGCAATTAGAAATACCGAACCGAAGGAACCGACGTGCGTGGAAGAAAAATGTAAGTTGAAGAAGCAAGTGAGGTGTGTATGGAGCGTGCCGTGTAGCGCTCGGTTCTTTCTGCCTACCCCGCAAGGGATTTGGCGTGAAGATAGTATAGTATATAATACACACATACATGAAAACGGTCCACAAGTTTATTTTTAAAGTATCTTAATATACGAAAATTGTAGAAAGTAATGGACAATATTCTATTTTACACTATAAATAATTAAATTTGACAATAATCATAGTTAAAAACAATAATATTAATGTAGCAATGCGCAGGCGCTTGGCATGGTACGATGTTTTGCTGCCTACTGCAGATTCAGTGCTGGCAGGAACGTTAAAATATTTTTAATAAATAATCAATAAATATTGTTGGATATTCTCACACAACATCATATAGCCCAAACTAAGCTATAAACTTGAGCTATGGGATCTAAATCTAATCTTAATTGACAGTAGGTGTTTTTCATTTACAACAACCAAATATTTATTAAGAGGTATGTGCATAACAATGCACACCGCCCAGAAAAAGCCATTCCGTATCGGCATTGATAGATTATTAGATACCTACTAAGATGAATTTTGGGAGGGACCGAACTGAGTTTCTTGGGGTGTTCTTCTCAGTTTGTAGCATTTCCCAAAAAATGTTGACAAACCTATTTTTTTTTAAATTTCAAAGGTAATAAATTTTATTTTATTTTATTTTATCGGCTCTTTCTGGGCTCAATCATTTTGGGCAACAGACATTAGTCGTAAAAAAATAACAATTTAGGTTCCATCCTCGTAGTCCAGAACTCGTCGTCTTGCGAAATATTTACTGTGCTTATGGACAAATTAGTGTTCAGTCTACACCGTAAATCGATAAATGTTGGCTTGACTGAAAGTAATTTTAATACAATTTATTAAAAATATTTATTATATACACAAGATCACTAGAAGATAAAATAAACGCAACTTCTCACTTAATTTGAAGTTGGCCTTGGATTTTAAAATACCAGTCATGCTTTGTAAACAGATCCGTTTTTCTCCATAATTTAATTTTACCATCTGCTATGGCTTGTTCCACATCCATGGTATATAGGGACTGTTCTAGGTTAAATTGATTGATTGATTGGTTATTAGGTCGTCTACAACAAGGTTCTTTAGCAGTGGTGAGACCACGCCCCCTTGTGGACAACCTTTGGCCATGGCTGCGCACTGGTTTCTGCTTGTCTGTAGCTTTAAAATGAGTTTGTTTAGCATGTTATCTATCCATTCACTGACTACCGTGTATACTCGGTGTTTTGCCAGTGCCGTGGTTATGCTTCTTCTGTCGAAAGCTCCCTCTATGTTTATGAAAGTGCCGAGGCACATTGATTGATTGATTCTGGATGACCTCTTCTATTTTGTGTACTACTGCATGTAGTGCTGAGTCTGTAGACTTGCCGGGGGCATTATGCGCGTTGGTTGGAATGCAGTGGCTTATTTTGAAGGGCCGTCCCTCGTTTGTCTCTGTCACACAATCTTTCCAGAGTTTTTAGCAGGAAAGACGAAGGGCTTATCGGTCTGTATAACCAGAGGTCTGAATCACAAACATAATCCCTTTACCGGGTTTTGGTATAAAGATCACTTAGACCTCTCTCCACAGTCTGGGTCACAGTCCCATTCATTGTCAGGCGTATAGATACTATGTAACTGACAATATCAACTTGTGACCTCCCCCATTTTATCACTGCAGGGAAGACTTCATCCTGTCCTGGAGATTTGAAGGACTTGAAGCTGTTAATTACCCATTCAGTTTTTTGTAAGTTGACAGAATAGATTAGAACAGGTCTTGCGAGCTCCCACTGGACTTCTTCTGTGGATACGTTTTCCACCAGCCACATGAGTGTCTGCAGCAATTGGCATTCTGGGAAGTGCGTTTGTATCAAAATACTCTCGGCTTCTTTTCATGATAGTTAACGTTAGTAGAATGATGTAGTGGTAATTTATATATATTATTAATTTATTGTTTTCGAGTAATTTAGTGATTTAGTGGTCATTATATAATGTTAATTTGCCTTTGAAAATGCCGAAAGGTTCCACAAAGTGCCATCAATCAACAGTATAAATAATTCTTTTCATGTGTGGGTCAGACCGCCGCGCCGTCAGGATTCTTTATAGATACGGACAGTTCTGTCCCTTGTTTGGCTAGTATTAGTCTGACTCTATCAGAGGTTTCTCCAAGACTTGGTACTTTTGTATCTCAGTCGCTACTTGTATTTTGCTTTAGCGGCTTTATAGCCGTCCCAATCCTGGTCTGGTTCCTCACAGGTGTTCCATAATTACCACTTATGAAAATGTTGTGTTAATGTGTTATTATCAATACCGCACGAATAGTGACTACCTGCCTTGCGTATAATACCTACACCTACGCTGTTCGTGAAGAAAATAGTGCAACTGTAAACGCTTATAACTTGGTCAGTTTTTGTTAGTTTCATTTAATTTTTTTTATACAGTATTTCGAAGCGAAACTCTAGTCGGGGTGTCTGAGCTTTGCACTATACAAAAGTTCACGTTGTATATCAACCATAAATATTTATATATATTATATTATACGTCACAAAGTACTAAGATTGCTTGGTCACGCTAGAATTAGACTATTTTTGTTCATTTTTTCGTATTCAAAAATGGAACATCGAGCGACATGACCACTCTCTGAGAGCCTCTCGGCGGTACTAAATCGTATTTGTTCGCGTATCTGCATTTATAGGGGTTCACAAAATACTTTGTAAAAAAAAATCTGTATCCAGTTACATAAAAAGAAATATTTTTATTGTCAAAGGAGAAGTTCTGACATAATATTACATAATTATCATAATGATTTAAACTACAGAAGCTGGTGAAAAGACTACTTTATTTTGGTGAAATTTCTCACTATTTGAGCAAACTTTACAGTCATTTTTCTCTAAAAAAAGGAACCTACCTGATATCAGGTTATTCTACAAACAGATAGCCAACCCCCTTTGCAATTGCTTCGTATCCCTTGTTTATTAAATTTATCAGTAATTTGACATGAATTTAAGCCTCGAAAACTATGCAAATCGTATGATTTGAAAAACCTGTTTCACTTTCATTGATAATTACCGTATGTAATCCGTTGTTAGGTAAAATATGTTTTATGAAACGTTTAGAGTGCTAAATTTACTAAGTATGTTAGTGAATACCATGTTTGTACGATAAATATTTAATGACTTTAAATGCAATGAAAAGTATGGTTTCTGAGCAATATGTGGCGCGAAATATGTTAGCCCTAGTCAATTGTTCCCTGAGTATTGATTTACATAAATCACTGATACGTTGGTTTATCGTCTAATTATGTGTACGAAACTACAGGAAGTGTAAAAAAAATCACCAGTACACGTTATCAAGTTTATTATCCCAAACTAACAATGGTATGTAAGGATAATTTATAGTGCCTATTGTGAATGGTTAAGTTTGATTGTTTTTTGAAATGATTTTAAAACAATGCTAGGTGCTACACTGCAGTTTGAGCATTTAAAAAATCTCGATCACGTTGGGTCACACGCGGCTTTCAACGTGTAGTTCTTTTTTCAAATGTAATCTTGACATCTATTTTTTTATTTTACGTATAATTTTACGTTAACTGTGTCCGATGTACATAAAAGTTCTTTTTTCAAATGTAATCTTGACATCTATTTTTTTTTATTTTACGTATCATTTTACGTAAACTGTCTCCAATGTATACGCATTTATCGGTGCGTTCCGTTTCACCGCACTACATGATTGGTGCCAGTAGGACACCCCAGATGCATGGGCGCCCGTTACACAGTCTAACTGTTAAAATAATCGCGCCGACATTAATTACTATAGGAGTTTTACTTTTGAAAAAACGTAATTTATAAAGTGTGCAATACAAATTTTATAGCACAGATACTTAACAGAAACTTCCATTAAAAAAATGTCACATGAATATTTACAACGGTATTTTATCAGAGTCATCGTTGAAAATAGTTTATACCAATATGTTGTTCCGTTAGTTTGATATTACTATATTGTACAGTTAGATAATGCTATTCAAACATTTTTTGTTGGTCGTCGTTCGATCCGCCTACTTTTTTATTAGGTGTTAATTTAAAACAGTATTCATGTTCAGAACAGATGGAAAAGAAATTCGTCGTAACCTTGTAACTGTGTCATTGAAATAAAAAAAAAATCTGGCAGTTTTAGTCTATGGTAAACCACTTACGACAGTAATGACCTTCTGAAAAATTCGAAATTAGAATGATTTCAAATCCATTTCAATGGATTGGCAATCGAACGGCTTATGCGAATAAAATTATAATGTTTTGCTCCATTTGCAAAGATTCCCTCGTCCGTTATATTGTTGACGGTTGGCAGAGCACAGACAGTTAAACACCGTTTTCAACCAAACTGTTACTTACTAACCAAGTTTACACATTTACTAATAAAAGTATGGCTATTGTGAAGTTTTATTAAACCTTTCCAATGACTGATACTTTTTACTCTGCAATAATATGTTGCATTTACGAATCACATAATAACTTCAAATAGATGAAGAAAACATATTTAATAGTTTTAGTACGTAATAACGTTAAAATCATCGGAAAGATCACTACAATCACGTTTCAAATGTCAATTTTGACAGATTAATTTTTATACTGCACATTACACAAAGCCAACCTTGACTATCAAATCCAAATAAAAATAAATTTAACCGCTAAAGTGATGACGAAACGCTAATAGCTGTTTCATAACAGTATTACGAGTTTTAGAGACCTGCGATGAGCACAAAAAAACCGTTTTTGGTTATACCGTACAGTCCCAGTTTTCGGGTAACGGGCCGTGCCACGAGAAAGTACATGATTAGCGATAACTGTCGATTGTCAAAACCCGCTTGATGGTTGTTAGCAATATTGTGCAACCGTTATCTAGCAAAGTATTGGCATTGACCATCAAACCATGGGAAATTTCTACAACTGCAAATGTACAAGAGCCCCGTTGAGCGTGAAGAGGCTTGTTGAAATACTGGAAGGCGTATCGAGCTTTATTTGGATAGCAGATAAACAGTTATTGATAGCACTTAAGTGGCATATGAGGTGTATTTCTCAACACTAGCTATTACTAACCTAGATCTATTAATCACTGGTCACGTTTCAGCGCCAATGTGTGCGGAACCTACGTAACTCCTCACGTGTATATAGGTCGGGGAGCAGCTAATATCCTTCACGTGTCTTTTTTTATAGTCGTATTTAGATTGCAGTTCTGCAGCTTACAGCCTCAGAACAGATGGAAGGTTTAAAGGAGGTTACTTATTCGAATTTTCACAAAAATCACCCATATGTAGTTATTACAATATTCATTACAATAATTTACTTTTGAAAAGAGCGTATTCCTTACAATAATTTACTTTTGAAAAGAGTGTTCTATTTTTATTCACGGTAATGTCTTTGAAAAATAACACCCTCGTGACTCGGTTCTAGTTTTGTTTTTTATCAAAAGTATTTAGCAATGATATTGACACTATGAGTCAATGTACAAAGTTCTAAGTCACAAACAGTGATACCTATAACATTTTATTTACAAAGAACGTTGTAGCTTATATCATATTCAATTAGCACTATATTCGCGGAATACCTCGTTCGTTCCTGTTCTACGAAATGCTTATATAACAATGCACTTGGCTGCATACACTTTAATCCTTTGCGTCACAAATCAGCACTAATTATGTCATTACCATTAGATCAAATGTGCACAATAAATGCATAAATATAGCAATAATATTCTTCTAATAGATTCAATGAACCTATTCAAATACCTAATTAAAATTTCTAAATTAAAATCGAATTAATATTACTAATGTTATTGACCCGTATTGTCAATTATCGCTTTTGTATTTTGTTGTATAATATCGATACTGTTATCGCTACCGTACCGGCACGATTCGTACTGATATTTGCTATGTCAAAGTTCACCGGTCAGCCCTAATTCGTACCTGACCTTAAGGCGTCTACACACAGTTGTGACAGTCCTACCTGAAGGCACGTGCACACTCGCGCAGTGGTCACGCGGCCTCTGACACGTGTGCGCTCTTGAACCTCAGTTTACCTCACGTTGTAGTTGCGCAACGAGTCGACCGCGCACGTTTGCTCTTCTCTACAGTTATTTAAACTGCAACGTGATCCAAACACGTTAAATTTAATTATTAATTGGATTTAGGTGTTACTGTACCCCTGACCTTCAAAACGCCATTGTTTTGCGGTAGAGCGATTTTAGGCGTTAATATTAACGTTTATGAATAGGCGTTGGTATTTCAATAGTAAATATATTTAGCTCGAATAGTGCATTGCTAACAAAAAATAGCTATTAGTTTACCCGGTAAATAGGTACTTAGGTAATCTTAAATAATTAATGAGGTATTATTAACTATAAACGTAAATGTCACGATTTAGAATCATAAATAGTAACGCTCTTGACCTTGGTTAAAATAATATATTAAATCCGCCATCTTGGAAAAAGTAGAGAAAGTAGTACAGCGGTAACTTTCCACGCGCTTGCCGTTTATTGCGCGGGAAAAGTGGGACGCCCGCCATGTTTGATTTGACGGTTTGCCGCTAAGAATGAAATGTTAGAAATATTACAAGCTTGTAATTTCTCGGTTATTTTATTGCTTTGTATAATCAGACAGTGTTAAAGTATACCTGTTTTAATTACTCAAACGATAATGGCTTATTTTTACTATCTACGTGTCTAATTAGATATCTAGGAAGCATTCTGCTGGTCCTTCGAACCGTTATTGACTAACTTATCTATTTGTTTAGCTTTTTAAAGACATCAGCGATGTATATGTATGTTTTCTATTAGTGTTACAATAATACAGATATTTCCAATGAATTGTTCCGGACGCAACTGCATTGATAGTGAGAAATAGCTAGAAATCGCTTACATAATATTATCGAGGTTCATGTTGGCGCCAACAGCTCATTGTCTGAGGTTATGAATTATGTCAAGATGCGATGTTTTGCAAACTTCCTATATATTCAGTCATAATGTTATGTCTTATCACTCTTTGTCGAGTCGGTTATGCCCTCAAGTTATTTTGACTTAGACGTTTGAGGTCACGTATTCTGGATACGTTTCAAACATTGTTATGCGAAAACTACGTATACTTGACCGATTTTTCGCAGTGCGCGCAGCAATGTGTCTTGATTAAAAACGGGAATCGGGCTATTTCGGCGACGGCGACCTCTATCGGTCGACTCGCGATAATGGTTTGGTGTCAAGGCTACATTTCGTAACTCACTTTATAAACGTGCCAAGGTTGTTCCTCTTTTCCGGTAGAGTTTGTCTTTTTAAATAAAGAAGAGTGACGATAAGAATGATAAAGTTTATTTGGATGATTCAGTTTTTAAAACAAAGCGAGACCTAGTTCTGTTGGCCTTGTTTTATACCTGTTAATTGCTATATGATTAAGAAACGTTTAACCTAATTTCTTGTGCTAGATAATTACGTTAAATATAGTTCAGTTACATAACTGTCTGAGGAAATATAACAAAGAGATAATAACGTCAATAGTGTCAAATTTACTACAAAGTATATTTTCTGATAATAACAGTCATTTAAAGCGAGAAACATTTTTTAAAGGACAGAATTTATAAAATAATATATAGCAAGCTTTTTATGGCCAATAAGCTGCTAGTAGAAAACTTAAAAAAAAAACTACATCGTGAAAAAAGAAATGAATTGGATAAAAAGAGTCAAAAACCGATGAAATGCTCCAGTTTCTTAGGGCCTATTACGTCAGCAGGTACCGTTAACTAAACATTTCGGCGCTCGTACGGTACGTCCACGTCACTGGTCCACTTTACAGCAATTGGCTGTGCACATTCACGTGCTCATCACTAAGTAGGTTACAGTTACGCAGCAAGCGAGATAAAAAAAATAGGTCAAGTTATCTTTGCTTGTCCTCGCGCCAATGAAATTATCTGTGCCGTTATTGCGCGTGAAAAAAATACACTTACGTAACCCTGTTCAAAATACATAATCCAGGCAAATAAATCGAGGGTTATATTCCAATGTCATTCTTTTAACCCTGGACAATCCAAATAGTATTATCTTACAAATATTTACAGTACTTTTTGTTAATTAGGTGATGGTCTTTTACGATTTACAACGCTCATTATTTGTAATGTGACTCAATCAGTGATCTGATATCGATAATACTATGTCGTGTTACTGATTAAATAAATACTTTGGCCTTACAGTCTTCGTTATTGGATTTCGCGTGACCTTGTGTTTGTTCCGTATTACATCATATAATGCATTTCGTGATAAATCTATTTATTTCTTAGTTACGCCTTTGTGTTATGTACACGGTCGTTACTGGTTTAATTCTGGAAGTAATTTTAAATACATTTCATGTTACGTTTACGGAAGCTTGTTTAGCAATAATAATAGTAGAAATACTATTGATTTCGACATTATTCCAACAAGAATATTGACCTTCAATTTTTATTTTTGCATACGTGCTGAAAATTTCTTGTTTAATTTTAATATCTGCGATCTTTTGTAATACTTCTCTTAAAGGCTATGCGTCATTTATATAAGTACTAATCTATTTAGCTATGTGTTCAATATGGCAGTCGATTACACAATAGCCACCCCAGGGGCGGACGTTGCGTCATGCATCGACACGGCACGAAGTGACCTTTATACGGATCGATTGCACCCAGACTACTGAATGGCTGGATGTTCTACGGCAGGTGCTAGTAATTGCATGCAATTGTTTCGATGTTCTGGAAACTTGATTTTAGTATTGGATTTGTGTTCAAAAATGGTATTATGGAATTTTCGAATGATATAACAACATTTAACTTGTTAACATAAGGCAAATTTTGAAAAAGTTATTTGGACGAAATTTTTGTGAAGAAAAATAAAAAATGAAATGAAAATGATAATTGCCTATCTGTGGTTCTTTGTCATTAGGAAGAAATAGAAAACAAAAACATACACGTTTTGAAAACATAACATATACATATAAAGAAGCTATTATACTGGAAATTCTAAGTAAATCATTAAGTATTTTTTGCCTTAGGTAAAATATTTTGTAACATGTGTAAATTCATCTACATTTTTTTTAATTTACGTATTAATCGTTTCAAAATATTTACAGTCATAGACGCCGCTGCAGTTGTTAGCAAAAAAATCTAGTTTCCGTACATCCGCGGGCGAGTGCACGCCGGATCAGAACCTTGAACCACTTGTGTAAGCGACTCACAATGGCTTACGAAAGAACCGTGCCAGGCGCTGTTTACGACACCAACATCCAACGCAATCCTCAATTACAACTACTACTTCTGTACATTATTTGTGTTTTTTCATATTTACAAAATTTCCTTTACCAAATTTCAGCTTCCTTTTTAGAAAAATGGACTAACTTAATGACAATAATAAACCTATCACTAAAAAATTTGCCAAGAATTGATTGCAACAAAATTTAGATAATGGAAACACAGGATAGGACATGTAAACACTTGTAATAAGAGTTACTTGTGTACTTACAAACTGTGACGAAAACATTACCGAGGAAGCAGAAACGCAAACAAAAGACTCAAAACAAGGTGAAACAGCGACGGCCGTCATTGAGAAGTTACAAGAAACGTAAGAATTCAACAAATAAAATGATTAACGTTGCGTGAGTTTTGGCACGAAACTCGGAAAACATGAGTAAACAAAATCCAACGAGAAGTCAATGACTCGCGCGAGGAAATCTATCTTTTAAACATGATGTTACAATATTTACAATGTGACAATTGGATCACGAAGCTTTGAAAATTTTTATTTCTATAGATATATATGTGACAATGGAAACACGAAGTTTTCAAATTTAAATTTAAATATATTAATAAGTGGGAATTAAATCATAAAGTTAGAATATTTTAATGTTTAAATATTGAATTCATAATGTGTTTTAGTGATGTAAAAATGCGTGTCAAAATAAAAGTACTTATTAGATTTCAGAGATTTAATTAAATGCGTTTAATTTTATTAATTTAAGTATTTATAGTTTGTTTGTTATTAAATTTTAGATAATATCAAAATTTGTTATGCTATTTCTGGTGTTGTTTAATTGTAATTAATTAGTTTTCATTAATTTTAGGATTTATAGTTTATTTTATACAAAAAATTATCTCCAAAATAGTTTAAACTTTATTTCCGCATTTCAGTCTATTAATGTAATCAACACTAGAATTACAAATTATTATTTATGAATTTTTAAATAGTTAGAAAAAAGTGGTTGTAAAATTTGTTGTGAAAATAATTTTTGCAAACAAAAATTACCCTAAATAATTAAATTCATAAAGTAATACTTACAAAAATATTTGCGATGTTTTAGCACTCCTTATCCGGAATTATCCAAATGTTGCATAAATAATCCACAAAACTGCGATGCACAAACGTTCAGCCGTTCAGTTATTTTTCAAAACAATAATAAATATAAATAAAATCTTTCACTCCCACTTTACACGTCCTGAATAATTTTTGTCACTATCACAATGTTGTTATGACGAAATATCCACTGCGTATGGCGCTGTGTAACTCCACTCGCTTGGACAGGTCTTTACTCTGCGAACTCTAGAGTAATACTAAATTTTGTAGTGGGGTCGTCTGACTCCCAGCCTGCAGACTCGCACACATCGACAGAACGCTGTAGTGTGAGTAAGTTTATACTTGTGTGAGTGGACGCATGCGTGTGTGAGTATTTTACGTAACATACTCTGAGTGTCAGTGTAATCACTTTAGTTGGTATTGAGTCAATGTGGTGGCCGATTTTTAGCTAATTCACGATTGAGTCATGTATTTGTAGCATTTTGAGTTTTCCAAGAAATAATTTAATCAATATTGATAAGCGTGTTTAGTTTTTGACCAACTATAGGGCGTAATAGGACCAAAGTAAAATTTAATGGTTAAGACTAGTTGGGTTAACTTTATATATTAATTTTGACGTCGCGTGGTAGCAATATAGATTAATTAAATATTAATTATAAGTAGTTAAAAAAAATTAAAGACACGCTTTAATAGAAAACTCAAAATTGTTCACACGTTAAAAAGCGTGATCGTTAATAATTAATTGTTTGTAGCAGTCTACTGTTTTTATTCAACACATACACACAAATAGTCACGCCTTTGTTCCCGAAGGGGAAGGCAGAGGTATAGTATACGCCCACATTTTACCTGTTTTTTTTTGTGCAGCTGAGCCTATTGCCGTGTATCTAGTCGTGATTTTAGTAATTTTCATCTGTAATTATTTTTTATACTTATATTAACTAAATAAATTAATGGTTAAGTTTTATGCATTATACATAGGTAGGTATCGGTCCTTGGTAAGTGTGCAGGTTCAAATTAATTGGACGTTTTGAAGGGGATTAAAAAAGTTCAAAGGTTCCGTTATATTGATAATAAAAATGTGCATAAAAAATGAGGTTCTATAAGTAAAAAAGGTAATTTATGATGGTTTTTTTTAAATTTTTATCCAATGAATTATATTGTTTGTGCTAAAATGTTTTGTAATACCTGCACTATTTTTTTTGATATAACTGCAACAAAGGGTTAACAGTTATAATACCTGCAATCCATTATCTGTTGTTGGTACTACCTGGATTCCCTTTTCAGGGTTCCCACAGGATAAAACGGGACCCCATTATTTAGACTTAACTGTCCGTACGATGTCCACTGATTCTCAATTGCGTAAAAAAATACCAGATTTTATGATTTTATGGTCATAAAAAATCTTTCATCGAAACTCCAAACAATAGAGTTTTCCCACTTGCAAATTATTAGTGTCATTATTCTTATTAGCAAGCCCAAAAATAGTTTTCGATGTTGTCCTAAGACTTTTTGTTCTTTTACACAAAATTTAATTATATTAGTACTTAATGCATAATGAAATTTATCAGTAATAAAAAAATGTTTTTTCCTGTCTGTCTAGACTTCAGGTGCTACAGCTACTTAGTTTCATTACCTTATACAAACTATATATTTTTTTTGTAGAATGTAGCTTTTTTTAACGTGAGGAAAAACCTACAGGGATGCAATGCCAGACAAAAACCACACGTATCCTGCCTAACGGCCTACGGTTGGGAGCCCCGGGTAAGCCCTCGGAAGGATGTCCCCAGGATGAAGGAGGTCGTTATATCTTTAAAAGGGGTTTTAGAAGATTTTTTCAGGTTCGGCAGCGTGAGTACTACTCTAGTTTTGCAAACGTCTTCTACGAAGAACGCTTTCCATCAGATGGGCATTATACTTGACTACCTTTGGTATAAAAATACTCAAGCACTAGTTAGTAGCATTCTAGGGTTATCCTTTTGAAGTACTTACCCGGGACTTTCAGCTGTTAGAGAGTTAGGGAGGGCACCGTGTGGTTTTAATCTGTTGAAGTCTGGAAAAGCATCTATGAGGATTTTCACACGAAAAAAGAGCTGTTATGAATAGCATGTTTTCAATATTACTCTTTGTTTGGTCTGCGTAAACATGATAGCATTATCGCAAACAGTCTCGCCAGAATATTGTTAATAGATTATTTTTGATTCGACTACGACTCCGCTTTTTTGTTGTTGAAAAGTTATTTATAGATTCGTGTGGAAAGCCCAACAGATGGCACGCCATATTCGAACTGACTATATCTTCTTGATCGCTACATATCCGTCTTGCTCTGGGCCCGGTGAACTTCTCGTAAAAATATCCCAGTCCCAGGATTTCCTCCTCTCAAGGGCTTCGGGTGTAATCCTGTTTCTTTAGAAATAGTAATTACCCCACATCTTGGGACGTGAAACGTGCTTGAAAGTTTTCAGGTCACATCTCCCGAGTATTCATAGATTTATTTATCCTTATAAGGATATTCCCCCTAGGTGAGGCCGCAGTAGTAGCCGTAGGTCTGTTGGGAGTCTTGAGGACATCCTTCCGAGCTCTTTTCTGGGGCTCCCAACCGAAGGCTGTTAGGTAGGATACGTGTGGTTTTTAGTCGGTAGGAGTCCGGCATAGCATCCCTGAAGGATTTCCTAAAGTTAAAAAAAAAGCCTTTTATGGATACTTCTTTATGATGAAACTATAATCAGCTTCCACACGACAGTCTTAATTATTTTTCTCCGACTAACATTTACTATATCAAACTGGTTCTACCAGTTTCATTCCAAGAATTGTGGTATACATTTCTACGTCATAGTCACTACGTATCATTAACAAATTCTAGTGATTTGTTCTACGGGTTTGAGGGAAGTTTATAAAACGATGACGTCACTAGTTTTCATTACAACGAATTAAACAATATACGTCACAGTTTTATTATTATCAGTCATTGTATCACATTATGGAATTCTGGTATCTTACCTGGTGTTCTGATGACTAATATGTTGATGTTTTATTGATTTGATAAAGGTATTTATCGATTTTGCGTGTTTTTATTGTTATTCATGTCTCCTGTTATTTAGTAAACAGATTGAAATAATAATTGTATAACGCAATTTGTGTTTGAAATTTAAATTTCTACCTATCCGTTATGCCGTTTCTTTTTAGTAGCGTTTAGGAAGCGGTGGTCGGTGGTAAGCTTATGGGCTCCGGAGGCATCAATGTGACTTGACAATTTTTCCGTGCACGCAACACGTCAATGAAGACTCAAGCACGAACACTTGTCATGTTGCATTGATCGACTCTGAAATCCATACGACTAAGTAAAATTGAGATCAATAATTATAATAGATTGCAGTGTTTTATTATAATACTAGCTAACCAGCGCAACTTCGTTTACGTTATAACCTAGATAACGACTACAGCGTCATCTGCCGGGCTGATTTGTGAATCTAAACCATCAAGGGCGCCACCCGTTCTTCCGTTTGGGAGGAGTTTAATGACATACAGACGTACAGTAGAATTATATATATATAAAGATTGAAAAACGTTGAATATCTGAGGAGGTTGCTCTAGTAAATCTATACTAATATTATAAAGAGGAAAGACTTGTTTTTTTGTTTTTTGTTTGTTTGTTTGTTTGTAACGAATAGGCTCCGGAACTACTGGACCGATTTGAAAAATTCTTTCACTGTTGGAACGGTTCATTCTTTGTTCATTCTGTGCGGTGAACATATGCTATATTTTATTCCCGTATTCCCACGGGAACGAGAACTACGCGGGTGAAACCGCGTGACGTCCGCTAGTATTAAATATAAAGAGGAAATTGAACGGAAGACGGCAGACAGTCAAAGTCGGTCTGCCGGAAATTATACCGTTAGGTATTAGTACAGTTAGCAACGAAATTTGTAGCAGGCACCTAAAATATTATTAGCGATGGAACTTTTTTATGATACTAAGACTGCAGACAAGTTTACGACACACCTGAGGGTTGGTAACCAATTAGCCAATGGATATTTGCAACACAGGCGCAGGTACCCAAAAGTAGAAAACACCAAAGGTACCTTCTTATTGTTATACAAGTGCCTTATAAATTAACATAGGTTTAAGTCTAATAAACGTTTTTTGGATTTTGATTTATGGTACAGTCGACTACAATGAAATTTACTAGTTTAATCTTACAAAATGATGTATCCCTGAGAGTCCTATAATGAATTAACCAAAGATAGTGATGTTTCTTTTATACCACTAGAGTGGAAGACAAGCATACGGCCCCACCAGATGTACCGGTGGTCACCACAGCCTATGGACGTTTTCAACACCAGAGGCGCCATAATCGCGCTGCTGATCCTGTAATAACCCTCTAAGTCTCCTTTTGATGAATTCCATACTGAAGGCGTTTGATTTTGTCTCTATCTTTGGTTAGTTCATTATGACACTCGCAGGGATACATCATTTTGTAAGATTAAACTTACATTTTATTGTTGTCGACTGTACTATAAATTATGTTACCGTTTACCAAAAAAAAATTTACAAAGTGGATTAATGTTATTTTTAGTGTAAATTGGTTGGCGCCAGTAAAGTTAACTTATCTAACTTTGATTTTCTTTTAATATCTGTTAATTTATAAGCAAAACATTAATTGTTATGAAACGATATTTAGCCAATGAGGTCAGAAAGTAAGACTGAAAAATATCCAGATTATTGTGTACTAGATGGTATTCTTTTTTTTATACCACTAAGGTGGCAGACAAGCATACGGCCCACTAGAAGGACCGGTGGGCACCGCAGCCTATGAACGTTTGCAACACCAGAGGCGCCACTCTCGCGCTGCCGACCCTGTAAAAACCTTCTAAGACCCCTTTTGAAAAACTTATTCCTGGGATAATCCTATATGTTATTGCGGAATATAATCTATTCCTGTACCAATTTTCAGACTGATCCGGTCAGCCTTTAAAGCGTGATTGAGTAACAAAAATGATACATCAAGGTACTACCCGTTCGCTCTAACTTTGCCGCTGGCGTAGAGGCGTATACCTGAATTGTTAACTAGACGAAGTAAATTGACAGTAGCCAATGTCACTTCGTCATAGAAAATATGAAAAAGTGACATTAGTTGCTGTCAATTTACTTCGTCTAATTCAAAATTCGACTTTAGTATGGAGCCGAGTGGCAAAGTTAGAGCGAACGAGCAGTACATTTACTAGTTAGTGTTGGCAATAGGTAGAGCCTGCGAGAAAAGAACCTGGCAATAAATATTTGTAGATTTTCACACAACATATAGCCCAAATTAGCTTATATAAGCTTGTGCCATGGGATCTAGACGACTGATAGACATACTTTTATATTTCTAAATACATACATATTATACAATAGAAAACACCCAAACTCCGAAACAAACATTTGTGGATCGCACAAATATTTTGACCGACCCGGGAATCGAACCCGGGACCTCAGCGCGACAGGCAGTTACACTACCCAATGCGCCATGAGGCACTCAAATTGTTCATATTATGTAATTAATAGCTCAAAGTATTAATGATTTTGTATCATTAATGATAATACTCTACTCATTAAACTTAATGAAAATACCTATTACTTTATTATACGATTAAACTAACTATTCACTAACAAATAATATTAAGGATTACTACCTCTTTACATTCTCATCACTTAATGATTCGAATAACAAGAAATAATTTTATTTAACGAAAACAATAAATATTTAAATTGAATGTTTTATAAGAATACATTTTAAGGAAAGATGTTTTAAATTCTCTGTATAATAGACGTGAGTATTCCTGAAACGGATCTCTTATAAGCAACATTTGCATGGACACAAGATAATAAAACCCATAAGACGAAGTCATCTTTTAAAATACTCATACACCAATACCTAATAAAAGTAAGTATACAAATATAATATAGGTATACATACAACATACACAATCTTATTTCTTACTAATATTAGGAAGCGCTCGTGGCCCCGCGGACTCAGTGTTCTGTAAACGATCACTGCAGTAAGCAACATTTACTATGGCCGGATATGGAAGGGTGACCACCACGTGGACCACTTTGTGACATTTATTTACGAGCGTTTCCGTGCTTCGGAAGGCACGATAAGCCGTTGGTCCCGGTTGTCAGTAAAATGACAGTCGTTAAGCCAAGTTGAAGGCCTTACGGGCGGCTCGAAAAATTTCAACTGTGGGTCGTCACAGCCTGCGCCCGGTTCGGCAGCGCGTGTGTAGCGCCTCTGGTGTTGCAAACGTCTATAGGCTACGGTTACCAACCTTCCGGTGGGCCGTAAGCTTGTCTGCCACCTAAGTAGTATATAAAAAAAAATATAAATGCAAAAGTTTGTGAGTGTGGATGTTTGTTACTCTTTCACGCTCTAACGGCTGAACGGATCTGGCTGAAATTTGGTACAGAGATGGATTATAGTCTGGAATAACACATAGGCTTTATACTTTTTATCCCGGGAATTAGTTCCCATGGGAAGCCAGAACGGAAACAAAAATCCAGGCAGGTGTAACCACGCGGGCGCGATCTCGTATGATATAATAGGAAAAGAATATACAGATGAGTAAAGTTTCAATTTCAAATCGTGATACTCAAAATTGTATCATTGAATAAATGTATAACAAACGATACACAACAATGTCAAGGACTTGCGAATATTTTTCCATAAGTTGTGTTACACATGTCGTGTGATTTATTATGGACTTTATTATATTTCTGGATTTTGATTTGTACCTTGGTTTTAGGCGCGGGAGTCGCGGGACCCACGAAAAGGACGAAGGACACGGGGCGCGGATGACTCGGTATTTTTTTTATACCACCAAGGTGGCAGACAAGCATACGGCCCACCAGAAGGATTGGTGGTCACCGTAGCCTATGAGCGTTTGCAACACATTCGTGCAGCCCTGTGAAAAGCTACTAAGACCCCTGGTGACTTTCTTACAAATTTATTGCATTTTGTACGTCCCTACCTTTCTGTGTGTTCCGCGCCTTATATTTTCAGAGGGATGCATCTGCATTTAAACATACTAACATACCTATGTCATTGGCTATGCACTTTCTTTTCTGCCATATAATTTGAAATACAAAGCATTTATGTTTCATAATATGAAACATACAATGTTGCCTTTTTAGGCCGTCTTCACAGATGTTACACACCCACAAATTAAATATAATATTTGCAGTATGAGCATTAAATCAAATTAATATTAATTTGCAAGACTTCCTTGTAGGAAAATATTGCTATGATCTTATAAAAGTATAGGTACCTAGTCAAATCCCTCCTTTTTATTTTGTTATTTACAGTGTTGTATTATTTGCGGTTTCGTGAGCCATTTAATAGTTCAAAATTTTATATAATTAGTTTGGTAGGCAACATTTTAAAGGTAGTTATACGATAATAATAATGCTTGGGAAAATCCATGACATGGCCGACACGGGCGGTTGGTTTTTTTTATACCACTAAGGCGGCAGACAAGCATACGGTCCACCAGAAGGACTGGTGGTCACCGCAGCCTATGAACGTTTTCAACACCAGAGGCACTACATTCGCGCTGCCGACCCTGCCAGAACTTTCTACAACAACTTTTAAAGACCCATACCATACTGTAGGCGTTTGATAAAACCGGGTTGTTTGGGTGCTGTTCTACGCCGTCATCTTGCGTCTGCTTCTGTAAGGATGGTGAGCAGCACCCCCACCGTCCTCAGGCTTCCACAGTGCATAACCTTGAGCTGTTCACCGTCCTTACAGAAGCAGGCCCTAGAAAACAGTGTGACGTGAGGGATTCACACACGCCTCCCCTAGGATGCGGGATAGCACCCGAAAAAACCCTCCAAAAACGCGGGATAGCATCCGAACACCCCCCTGAGGCCGCAATGGTAGGCGTATGTCTCTTGTGAGTCCTGGAGTATCCTTCCGAGGGCTTACCCGGGGCTCTCAACCGTAGGCTGTTACCAAAACACGTGAGGTCATTTAGTCGGACACAAGAGGATTTTCCCTTACGTAAATAAAAAAAAAAGTGCATAACCTTGAATGTTATAAGATTAACTTTAGCTTATTATACGTAATAGCCATTGGAAAGACACGTGTTTATACAACCTATTCTTAATGTTATATAATTAAAAACTTGTTTTGTTCACTTGTTATGTAACGTTCACGTTTTCGGCGCCATTTTAAAGTTATTCATCGACATTGTACCGACTGTCATATCACGTCAGCAGCAAGGTATGGGGAATTGTTAGGTATATTTTTATTTTGCACATGACTAAGTTGAAATTTCCTTTGCCTTGAAGGTTTTTTGATAATTTTGAAGGTTTCACAACTTTTGAAAAGTAAAATGGAGTCGTTATAGAACCGCTTTCTTGTCCGTCCGTCTATCTATGTAGAACAGATAGCTAAATTGAAATTAAAACCATAAAAGTACCTCCCGTTTCAGATCACGTGGATCATTGAAGCTGTATAAATTCTAATTTACCAAACACTGAAAACGTATATTTCGACACTCTTAAGGTATTTCAAATTGATAGAATGTTTCCCGTTGGCTACTAAATTTGGCAAGTATTGCCCCATACCTTACGAGTACAGGGAAAATTATAACGTTCATTTAGAGTACGTAATCAAGTACTGCGAGACTCGATTCCTGAGCTTTTTATGATTATGAGTATCTACAAAGAACGTAACCCTCGGTAGGAAAGTTCAATTCGCACTGGTCAGGCGTTTTAGATTTTTACGAATCTATTTTTTTGTTACGTAGTGTGACGCCTCCTGACTTTACCTTACAAGTCTAGATTAGGCAAAGGTAGCGTCAGGTTTGTCTTCACCCATAACCATCAACCTTAACGACTAACAACCTGATTCCTTACAGAAGTAGACCCTGGACGGAGGGGGGGAGGGGGCGTAATGTGTGCCACACACGTATCTTACCTAACAGCCTACGCTTGGGAGCCCCGAGTAAGCCCTTGGAAGGATGTCCTCAGGGACTCACACAGACCTACGGCTACCCAAGCGGCTGAAAGATAAACGTAGACCACATACTCCAAATCCAGGTAAGGTTTGGAATCAACTCATTTCATTTTGCTGGTCTGGGATGCAACTTGTGTTGACACTCTGGCCACGTCCCATCTTCCTAAAACAAAATTAAAAGCCAGCGCAGCAGCAAAATTAATAAAAATAAGGGTCTCGACTCATCGTATCGTTTTTGTCCAGCCGGTGTCGAGACCCTAGGTCCATGGGTACCAATGCGCAAAAATTTTTCAAGAATTTGAAAATGCACCTTGTGGAGTCGACTGGTGACCCAAGGGCTGGCAGTTTTCTCGCTCAGCGAATAGGTATTGCATATTATTATTATTATTAAGGTTTAGTTTAGTGTTTAGGTTTAGTTTAGTTAATATGTAATAATTATGTCTCTGTAATTTTTAACAATAAATGTATTTTACATTTTACTCATTTAAAGAAGAGCTATCATTGACTAATCAAATAGTTTATGTGAGTGCCAAGAATAAGCAATTACGTCGTATCCCAGTAGTTACATTGCCTAGTTCCTTGATACATACTTTGAAATACACAACTTTGTAACATTGTAAGGACTGTATTCTTTATAATACTACAGGAAAACATAATAGTAAGTATACACAATGTATCTATGTAACAAGGCTTGGATAAGACCCTAGTAGACCTTACACAATTAACCACTGCTAGTATAAACCGTAACAAACAAACAAACAATGTCAGGTCATAGAGAATGGACAATATGCCGTAGTTTAGTAAATAACAATACAATATTTGTATATATCATGTCCACCTATTGTGTATTTCGTTTGATTAGTGTTGCTAGAGTATTGGAATGTTCGTTAGATGGTATAACAATAGTGACTATGTATTAGTTGCAGACATTGTGCGTTCGAATTACTATTGTATGCATTAGTAATGATAAATGTACGATGAATGAATTGATTTGTGAATGATCTTTGATCGATACTTCATGAAGATCCAGTTATATCTGTCTAGTTGTATTGCTATTATCTTTTTTTTTTAAGAGGCGTTATTCTTATAGATCCATACTTATAGAACTCGGGACTTCACGCTAAATACTTTTACTTACATACACCGACGTTTCGGGCACAGTGCAGCGTCCGTGGTCGCGGCTGGACTAAGACGAGGATCGACAAAAACCATGAAGTAACTTCTTGTCGAACTACCCTCCGCTATTGTTACAACGAAGGATAAAGCCTCCAAAGAAGGATCCTCGCCTCAGTTCAACCGCGACCACGGGCGCTGCAACGTGCCCGAAACGTCGGTGTACATGTAAATGTATTTCGCGTGGAGTCCCGAGTTCTAGGTATAAGTATGACCCTTATAGATAAATAAATAAATAAATGTTCACGGACATTTCACACAACGCTGTCTGATCCCAAAGTAAGCTAGGAATAACCTGCTTGTGTTATGGGTATCAGACCACGGATATTAATACTTATATACTTTTTAAATACATAGGTACATATTATACATAGAAACACCCAGACTCTTGAGACAAACATTTATGGGTCACACAAATATTTGTCTCCGGTGGGAATCGAACCCACGACCTCCAGCGCCGCAGGCATATAAGGCAGGTAAGGCATAGATGGCGGCTGGGAGTCCCGGGTTCACCCTTAGAAGTATAACCGACACACGGCTTTGTCGATTAGTCAGTGTTATATATAATCATCGCTGTGGCCGATCCTCAGAAGAACCACTTTTTGAATTTTCAGTTTGCAAGCGTTTCAGTGCTTTGGAAGTCATGTTAAGCCGTTTTGATCCCGGTTGACAGTACAATGGTAGTTCTTTAATAAAGTTAAAAGCATTTTGGGCAGCTTTACCTATAAGCAGTCTGATATTACATGCCCTTATTCGGCATTCCAATCGGTTTAGCAGTTTCAGTTTATCGACAACAAACCAATATTTCCTCTTTATAATATTAGTATAGATGACAATAATATAAAATACAACTAATAATGTTTCTCCAATGGTTTTATTGGGAAACACTATTGATTATTAATTTATTTGGCAATATATTTCCGAATACACGTGCCACATTATACGTATTTCGGAAAATCCGGAAATATTCAATTGCAAGGAAATGATAATCAAAATCCCAATGGTCAAAACTGAACTTTCAGGTACGGCTTTCCTCACATTGATATTAAAGGACCCACCCATAATATCTGTGGTGATATGAATTTATTAATTTTATTACCATAGGAAAATCCATAGATTTAGATTGAGAGTAGCGAAATATTCTAAAATTGTGGGAAAATCATTAGCACTATTTTTTTAAATGACTTTTATTAATCCTGTAAATAATGTCCTGGGACCTCCTTTCGAGGGCTTACCCGTGACTCCTTAGTCTAAAGCTTGTTAATAATCTTGTAAGACAATTGGGGATAAAGTTTAAAATCGCCTAAAGGCGTTTAAAGTTGCATGGTCGTATTTCAAATTTTGACAATTTTAAATGGTTCATAATGCAATCAAAAACTTTTTTTTTTAAGTTTTTCGAAATTGCAACTGCATGGTCGTATTTCAAATTTTGTCAATTTTAAATGGTTCATAATTCAATCAAAAACTTTTTTTTAAGTTTTTCGAAATTAGTATCAATATTATTAATGATTAGCTTTTAAAATACGTAAAAAAACAATATTCATTTTTGTTTCACATTCCCAATTAAGTCTAGGATATTCTACTTCCTGAGTTCCTGCTAATGGTATAAATGTGAAAGTTTATGAAGATGTTTGGATGTTTGTTACTCAATCATGTTTCGAGGGCTCTGTTAAGGCTGAAATTTGGCACAGGAATATTCTGGAATAACACATATAGCCCGTTCACTGTAAGATTGCAACTGGCGTAGAGGCTGATGTAGAGACGTATTAGGGGAGGTGACCGGCAAACTTTGAGCGAACGGGTGCTACCTTTTGTCCCTGGAATACGTTTTAAAATGTACAAACAATATCTTTTATAATTATTATTATAGATATAGAAGAAAGGTGAATGAAAATGATGATTAGATAAGTTACGTAAGGATAGAAATTTCCAATAGCCTTGAACACAGGAAATTAATTGATATTATTTTGATAAAACATGTTGCTCTTTATCAATAACTTGAAATAACCAGTGAAAACAGGTTCTCGATGCTTGCTCGATAAATGATGATTGTGTAAACGGTCATCGGGATGGGTTACCGTTTGTGGCTTTTCTATTTTGAGGTCATTAGGGAATTGCCCCTTTTTTATCTTATCTTCCTATCCCTATAGTAAAAAATGGGTGCAAAGAAATTCAGTAAAATCAACAATCGTTTATACCTCATTCTCATAAAAATCGACCGAGATATGAGAATTGATAATTCCCTAGAGGAGAAAAGTACACACAGAAGAAATTTGACCATTTTGAAATAGAGCTTTACTTTGCGATGGTCATAAATCGCCGAGGACATAAACTCCATATAATTGACGACCATTTATATTAAACTAGCTGACCCGCGCAACTTCGTTTGCGTCACATAAGAGAGGGTAAATCAATCAATTCCGTCGAAAAAAGCGCATAAAAAAAAAGACGTGTGGCACTCGGGGACTGCCGCGGTAAAGCTATTACATAGCATTTTTTACCAACTATGCTGGTATAATTATTTCTATATAAGAATACTAGCTGATGCCCGCAGCTTCGCCCGCGTAATAGTTATTCCCGGGATAAAAGGTAGCCTATGTGTTATTCCAGACTATGATGTATCTCTGTACCAAATTTCAGCCCGATCCGTTCAGCGGTTTGAGCGTGAAAGAGTAACAAACATCCACACTCACAAACTTTCGCATTTATAATATTAGTAAGAAGTAAGATTTTAAGGCCTATGTTCAACAAAGTAAAGTACCAAGTACCTTCTTGACTGTGGACATTTGGGCCTTTGGAATTTTGGCCTATTGGCCTTTTGGACTTTGGACTTTTGGGACTTTTGGGACTTCTGGGACTTTTGGGACTTTTGGGACTATTGGGACTTTTGGGACTTTTGGGACTTTTGGGACTTTTGGGACTTTTGGGACTTTTGGGACTTTTCGGTCTTTGAGGACTTTTGGGTCTTCAAAAGTCCAAAAGTCCAAAAGTCCAAAAGTCCAAAAGTCCAAAAGTCTAAAAGTCCAAAAGTCCAAAAGTCCAAAAGACCAAAAGTCCAAAGTCCAAAAGGCCAAAAGTCCAAAAGTCCAAAAGTCCAAAAGTCCAAAAGTCCAAAAGTCCAAAAGTCCAAAAGTCCAAAAGTCCAAAAGTCCAAAAGTCCAAAAGTCCAAAAGTCCAAAAGTCCAAAAGTCGAAAAGTCCAAAAGTCCAAAAGTCCAAAAGTCCAAAAGTCCAAAAGTCCAAAAGTCCTAAAGTAAAAAAGTCCAAAAGTCCAAAAGTCCAAAAGTCCAAAAGTCCAAAGTCCAAAAGTCCAAAAGGCCAAAAGTCCAAAAGTCCCAAGGGCCAAAGTCCAAAAGGCCAAAATTCCACTCCATCAACCTCACCCCACCCACCTCACACCAATTCACCTCACCACACCCCACTTCACTTCACCCCACCCTACACACCTCAGCCCACCCCACTTCACCCTACTTCACTTCATATACATAGGTACACGTTATGCAAACGCTCACGTGTACACGTTGGTATATGAAGTGCGAGATACACGAACGTGGCCGAGCGTGGCCGAAGGTAGCCGAGAGTGTGATTTATTTTCGTGACACAATTTCTGGATTCGGTCTCCACGCAAGGCCCGCGATAGAAGCTGTGCAATAGCTTAATAGGTATTTTGTTTTAGAACTTTTTAAGAAGAACAATTATTTTGTAATAAATTATTTTTATGTAACTTCAACCATTTACGCAGAGGCGCAACGGATACACTTATAACGATTAAATGTTTTCCGTTTTCGAAAAATTCCTCATTGCTGCACCGCTCCTATTAATCTTAGCATTATGTTATGTAGCCTATAGCCACTACCAATAAATGTACCTACTTACTATCGAACAGTTTTTGAAACCCTACCAGTAGTTTCAGTAAGGCTTGCCTTGGTATGATGTGATCATGGTCCCTTTGCAGCGTGTGTCCAATCCAGCGCAGCAGCTACACTTCCGACGTTTGATCTGTTGGTGGATAGGGGTCTCACTGCAGCGTTCCAATAGTCTTACGTTCGTGATGTTCTCGGGCCCGTATGTACCGAGGATCCATTGGAGGCAGCGTTTGACGAAGACTTATAGCTGGTAGCTGGTGCGAAATGTCTTTAGTGACCTTCCATGTCTCGCATCCGTATAGCAGTTAGCAGTACAGTTTTAACGTTTACTTTGATTTGAGTTTCACTCTTCGTATCCATTTTCGCAACTGCCTACGGGGCGCAGCTGTGTAAAGGTTGTTCTGGCCTTGGCGAGACTTGCATTATACCATCTATTTTCTATGGATGGTTGTTAACTATCCTGTTATCTTCATAACGATCCTCTAAGGTAGGTACAGTATGTATTTTCAAATAATTTCAAAAGAGTTTGTGAACTCTATTTTTAATTTCTTTTTCAGAATATTGATGACATTTGATTGATGTGATTTTATGATTTTATACACGTTACGTTTACTACATTGATACATGTAATAAAATTCTAACACGCCGGTGTTTGTATGTAAATTGTTTATACTGAGGAAAATTCTATACTGAGGAATAGCTTTAACCATTAGGTAAGCTCTATTTTGATTAAGCAAACAGGGCAGATTCACACGCTACTTGATGAGTATGATTAATAAATACCTCTAATTTCATAGACCTTGTGTGACGTAAACAAAGTTGCGAGGGTTAGCTAGTTAAAAGATAAAACAATAGGTTTCTTCTTATCTACTTAAAAACTATTTTTACAAATTTTATGGTAATAATAGACATTCTTTGAAATGTGCATTTATGGTATTGTTGTGACTTTTATGACACGTTTAAAGTACATAGGTATGGGATAGATGGCGCTCGCGGCTACGTCAGCGTGAAATTTTCTTCCTGCTTCCCATGGGAACGTACTCCCGGGTTTGGTTATCTTTATAGCAGTATTATATTATATAAATTAACAAAACAAAAAATAATACTGCATTGGTGATAATAATAATAAAATGTATGTATATAGAGTACTCACTAATTTTCTTTCACTATTTTTCGTGACTTTCTTCATTAATAAATGCACTTTGTTTATTCACATTTAAAACACTTTTTACACAAATTATACGAGTACAGTTCACTGTTGTACATAGATGATGAATACCTATACACCTATAATCGAATTTTTATTTAGACGAAGTAAATTGACAGCAACTAATGTAATTGACAGTATCGAAATTGTCATTTCACATTAAGAACTCTAAATTCGACCAGCACTCTTAGTTCAACTTTGGTCGAGTGGTTAAGACGCGGATCGGCACGCAGAAGGCGCAAGATCGATTCTGGGTACAAGCATCAATTTTTGGATTATTTGACATAATATAAATAACGACTGCAGAGTTCATAATTGACGTAAACAAAAAATTTATGAAGTGTGAGATACACGAACGTGGCCGAAGGTAGCCGAGAGTGTGATTCGTTTTCGTGACACAATTTCTGGATTCGGTCTCCACGCAAGGCCCGCGATAGAAGCTATGCAATAGCTTAAAAAGCGCGCTGAAACTGGATGAAAAGTATCCTATGTCCGTCTCCTTGTTCTAAACTACCTCCTAACCAATTTTCAGCCAAATCGGTACAGCCGTTCTTGAGTTACAAATAGTGTAACTAACACGACTTTTTTTTATATTTTATAGATTTACTTCAGATTCGACGTACGTTCAGAAAGTCTGTTCAGATATTTATGCGATCTGTAGAAGAGAACATTACACAAAAAATAAATTTGACCATCTTGAAATGAAACTCTATTTTGGAATGGTGGATGGTCAAAAACATAATTTTTTTTTTCCACTATTGTGAAAACCGACTGAGAAAGGCGATCTATAGAAGATAACAAAAACACATTTCAAAGAACTTCGGCTATATTATAAAGAAGACTCACTGCGTTTAATCGATCAAAAAACAACGCCGCATTGCCGATTTCAGAAGCTTCTAGAAATTGGGCAGAATCTACGCGTATTACCTTTTGCGAGGCTTAAAAATGTTCGAGAATATTTATAACTTTTTATTAAAAACTTAATAAAATCATAATATCTAATTACTTTCTAGATAGATATTATGATTGAACAACCTATAGATAGAATATAATAACAACAAACACACATAGAAGAACTTCACGTAAGTATATCACAAAGAAGACTCACTGCGTTTGATAGGTCAAATACTCGTAACAGCGCTTTGGTGTGCATTGCCAATTTCAGAAGCTTCTAGAAATTCGGCAGAATCTACGCGCATTACCTTTTGCGATGCCTAATTTACTATCGAAAAGGTGTTGTTGCGCAGTCTGTCTAGTAATGTATTATGCTATTTTTGTAACTTTCCTTAGAAAATACCAAAGTAAACATGTTTTCATAAATAAAAAGTGATAATTGTGGCAAAACAATTACTTTTTAGTCACCTTGAAGATGATAAGAGTAATAGTTCGTCTACAATCTGACTACTTCCGTATTACGTAATATTTTGTTCCGATTATTGTCCATAATAGTTTATAAATAGATATTTTTTGTGTGGAAAATTTGCTCATATGTGCGAAATAACATTATGGTATTGCATACATACATAGGTACATTCGTATAGTCACACATTTATTCCCGAAGGGGTAAGCAGAGGCATAGTATATGCCCACAATTCACCTTATAGTTTTATGTCCCACATAATATGTGGTGAGCCAATTGACGTGTTGAAATGGACAGGTGCAGGTCGTGACGACCAGCAGTTGAAATTTTTCAAGCCGCCCATAAGGCATTCAACTTGGCTTAACGATTGTCATTTTACTGACAACCGGGGTTCATTTCGAGTTTTCCTTCTCTGCTGCAATAGATTGTTTTGCAAAAGTGTTTCCTTAGTCGCCTCTTACGACACCCTCGGGGTGAATTCGCGCCACCCCTATTCATCCCGAGGGTATTGTATTCTTGTTTGTCCCCGTATTTTTTTCAGAGTAGCAACATCAATAACATAATGATAGGGTTATGAAATGAATTGCAGATTATTCATTTATAATGTTATAGTTTTACGGTTTCCAAAGCATTTCTTGTACGAATCTGCAAATGAATCAAATTATAAATGAAACACACTATGTTACCTTTATCTTCTGATGAATTGTCTCGTCGGTCTAGAGGTCGAAATGTGCGACAGCGGATCACGAGGTCGTGGGTTCGATTCCCACCGGAGACAAAAATTGTGTGATTCATAAATATTTTTCTCGAGAGTCTAGGTGTTTCTATGTATGACAAGTATGTATTTAAAAGTATTAATAGCCGTGGTCTGATACCCATAACACAAACAGGTTATTTCTAGCTTACTTTGGGATCAGATAGCGCTGTGAGAAAATGTCCGTGAATATTTATTTATTCACAACCAATTAGCGACGTCGAAGTTCTGTAGTTATTGGAAGTAGTTATTGAAGCGCCCGTGGCCTCATGGACTCAGTGTTCTGTAAACGAGCACTGTAGTAAGCAACTTTCACTATGGCCAGTCCTAGGATGGGTGACCATTCATGTGACCACTTATTGATATTTATTTGAGCGTTTCCCTGCTTCGGAATGCACGTTAAGCTTTTAGTCCCGGTTGCCAGTAAAATGGCAGTCGTCAAGCCAAGTTGAAGGCATTTTTAGGCGGCTTGAAAAAAATCAACAGAAGGCAGTCACAACCTGCGCCTGTCCATCTTAACACGACAATACGGCTCACCACCAACTACGTGGGACAAATTCTAAAAAGTGTGGGCATATTATATGCCTTTGCCTACCCCTTCGGGGATAAAGGCGTGACCATATGTATGTATATATGTAGTTATAAGGGCACCTTCAAACTAGAGGCGCGAGGGAGCACCGCTGTGGCACCACTGCGGCGCTTCCTGGTGCCTCTAATTTGAAGGTGCCCTTAGAGTAGGTACTGGAAAACCCTAAGATCGCAATGACTCTATGATGTGATCGCGAGAAGAACCACACTGAAGGCATCACTACGGGAAATAATATTTCTCTCATTGACGGACTCTACTTACCCGCAGCGATTGATAACCATAATGAATCATACTTGGCTACTGGACTATCATTTTAAACGAAGAGAATGCATTGCTTGAATTCCGAACGTCAATTCCTAGTCGAATGGATTACAAGAGGTGTTTGATGAATAATGAAGTGCTTTCCTTCAGCGAGAACTTTATACTCCAAGAAAATGTCATCTAGTGGAGTAGGGAAAATACCAAAGAAGCAGCTCAATCTATTTCCTTCATATCTATTATTATATTCAGTTTGAAGCAAAATAGATTCGAAGATTATGATGAATCTTGGAATCTACTTTGTTTACGACTATTTTTTTTAAATAGTCGGGGTATTTACTTTGAGATAACACACACACCCACACAGAGAGGGGTTAAATAACACTGTGATATTTGTACAAAGATAAAAATTTAGGTTTAAAAACACGGTATTTCCCGGAGTGTACAAAAAAAAACTACGTAGATAAAGCATTGCCACAAGTATCTGTGATTGGAGGACGCTGACCTAATTTATTTGGAATATGTTTAACTGTTTTTATCTCATATCTTTTTATTGTATAACAAATTGTTTTGTAATTGCTGATAAAAGATTCGGTAATTACATCAACAGTATTGTATAAATACCATCGGGGTCTAAGCCAGTCTCTTATCAAGAAAAAAAAAACGCGTAACAAACATCTTGTACCTTTTTTATGCGTGGAAATCCTCATGGATGTTATGACTCCTGTCGACTAAAATCCCACGGTGCCCTTCCATCTGCCTATGGCAGGGGTCAGCAACCTGCAGCTCGCGAGCCACTTGCGGTTCTTTGGTAGTAAAGCTACGGCTCTATAGTTCCATACACAATTACCATATTATTCATTTTCAAAACATCACAATAACCTTATTAGCAGTTAAACAAACAACCACGCCTTTTGGGGGTGTGCTGCGGTCCAAAGCGTTAGATGTAGCACCAGTTTGGGTGGACTATTGGAGCACCATATGGCGCATCAGGCTAGAGGCCGGCGGTAAGCATTGAGCTCGTCTCGGCCAACTAGTCTATTTCTATTTCTGGGTGTAAAAGCAGCACGGTGCACTGACATACCACCCCACGGGGCACGGATGTTTTGGTAAATACCTCCATGAGGTGGTAAGCATTGAGCCTGAGGCAACGTACTTTCACTGCGAGGATGGCGCCGTGGATACAGTGCTGCACACGCTTGCCTTTTTTACGGGGTGGAGTGGCCAGCGCGCCGCTCTAGAGACCCAAATTGGCCCAGTCGCGTCGCCGTCTATTATAGTTCACGCTATGTTAGATAGCAAAGCGTCGTTTCGACGTCGACGGCGATGAGAGAAGCGGTGCGACACTCACACTTCCAGCTCGCCTGATCGACGACGTGAGCTCTATGCCAGCCATGCGACTGACCAAGATGCACCTCTCGGGTTCTGGGGTCGTGGCAGTGAAGTAGAGAGCCTGTAGCAGGCAGCGCAGTTTGGGCTGCAGAAGTTGTACGCTTGCCTTTCCTGTGACCCAACAATAGCGACAAGAAGGAACACCGCACGGTTTTAGTGGGTATTCCAACTTTAAGATCAAACTTTGTCTTGATGATGATGATAATCATGATCTTTAGTGAAGACCCAGCATCAGCTCATACTCGAATTGTTCGAATAATTATGAAAAGGTAGAAATTACTCAGAGATGTATGTCAAACTCTCACATAACTAACACTTAACATCAGGTCGATGTCCTGAGTCGGTTCCTGTAAGAACGGTGAGCAGCCCATCTGATCATGAGAGATATTGTATACGCTTTTACAACAGGTTACCTAACGAAATTAAAAGTATGTACCTAAATAAATTGAAAAAGTTTGTTAAAGGTAAATTATGATGCAAAGGCTAATATACAGTTGGTGATTATTTGAGAGATAAGGAAGCCTGGAAATGACCTGCTCTGCTGGATTCTCAAAAAACTGTTAAGATGATAGTTTTTAGATTTATTATTATAATATATTGTAAATAGAGCATTTAAAAGAATAACCCGCTGAGTTTCTTGCCAGTTCTCTCAGGTGGGTCGCGTTGTGAACTGGTGGTAACTCTTTGGTTTATATATGTGACGTTTACAAGTGCATCTGTAGGTGCCTAAGTAAAATAAATGGATTTTGTTTGTTTGTTTGTTAGACGATAGTCTTAGGCACGTCTGTTATAAACTATTAACAATTGACTGATCACGTTATTTCCATTAGCGTCTCCAACAGGCTAGTACCCTGTAGTTCACTGGTGCTAGCCTCGACACTGAAGGTTTATAAACCCCTCTGTCACATACAAGCGAAACATACAATCACAATATGATATCATTACCAAAATATCGACGTACAGTATGTAGGCGAGTACCATTGACCTGAGTCGTGACGTCATCACGTTTTGCGTTCTCACCTAAATTATCAGAGTCAATGGCCGGCTTCCTACGATACGACTCTTGTGATCTCTAACCGTTTAGCACTCGGCTGAATAAACAAATTAGTGATGAATATAATGATTTTGACAGTGAGAATTTTCCGGAAAATTGTTTTAAGTACAATTTTGGTTGGAATTCCGTTAATATAAATTTTGGAGACTCATTATTGGAAACAGGAATTCATAAGAATTAAATAAGTAATTAAATAAATGAGAAATCAGCTTAAATTCACTTTTTCTATATATAAACTGTGTCAAACTTCAAGTTCACCCAATCACAATTTTCTTTTTAAAAATTCTAAGTTTTCAATCGATTCAGCCAAGTCATTCAAAATTTATCTGTCGGGAGTTCTGGGATATCCTTCCGAGGGCTTACCCGGGGCTCCCAACCGTAGGCTGATAGGCAGGACACGTGAGGTTTTTTAGTCGGAAGGAGTCCGGCATAGAATCCATGAGGATTTTCCCTCACGTAAAAAACAAATCGATGCAAACAAACAAATATTTCCTCTTTATGATATCGTAATATAGAAGTATAGATAAGCGACTTAGGTCGAAAATGAGTTATAAATGCCACCGTACGTAAGTCGATATACACAAAAGATGACCATCTGGAAACAAAACCGTTCAGTCAACAAAACCATTCAGTCAACTATCGCGAACGCAACCGCGGGAGAATACTAGCCACATACGTATAAAGAAAATAATGAATGAAATGCAATTCCGATTATATTTTCGCGCTAAAAAACCACACGATTTTCCTTATTATTGTCGGCCATATTGTTTTTGTGCGACTGTTATGACATTGCAATAAAATATGTCCAGCGTTTCCGGCGTTCTATCATCGCCATTACATCATTTGAACATTTGGTGTTATAAATAATGGAGTGTCTTCTTCATTCTAGGAATAGACTTGTTATTATTTTGTGAATATGTTTAATCCCTTCATACTCATACTATTATCGCTGTAGGTATAGACAGAGACGTGTTATACGCCCACATTTCAATACTTTTTGTGCCATGTAATAAATAAGGTGGGGAGTTTGTTGGGGTGATGAAATTGATGATAAATAAATGCAAATTAAGATTATTTTTAAAAAGCAATTAGTATGCTAACAGATCATAAATTTTAAACATGGAAAAAGAATTGGTTTTGAGCAGGATTCGAACCTGCGTCTTCTGCAAACCGTGCAGACGCCTAACCACCGGCCACCGAAACCTACTCGGAACCAACCAAATTTTCCACCTTATTGTATACGTCTTGGTTCCATATTTAAAAAATTAATGCAAAATATACCATTACTATTAATTTCTTAAATAACCCACCATTTATATAAACAAAGTTCATCTAAATTGAATTTCAGCCACTGTGTCTACCAATCCTCCTGATTAACACAGTACACTATGACAAAAAATTACCTGAAATGATTATAGATTCGTGGAAGAATAATAGAAAAAAGTAAAGCTTATTTTTATATTGCTAAGGCGGCAAATAAGTATACAGCCACAACACTGGATTGTTGTTACTTTCGGACTATCAAAACTACCTACTTACTTTGGAGTTGCGTCGTTGCAAAGAGCCGAGAACGTCTACTAAGTACCTTGCGGATCTATTGCAGCCAAGTATTTATACTCTAAAGATATTTAGAGGTGAATCTGCGTCATGTACAGTTGACTCCTCGGGTGAAAAATGAAGAATCGTCGCCACCTATTCAGGACTCCCAGTTTCTGTGAGTATTTTCCACTGCAGCCCTCAATGTTGTTGAGTTTGTGCGTCAATACACAGGATGTTGAGATTGTCCTGCAACAGTATTATTGACGAAAGGAGAGTTGAAAGAAAAGGGTTTTTGTTGTAATACATACTTAGTTGTAATACACACCTATATTTTGCGGACAGTGAACTTGATCAGGTTTCCACAGGTCATTGGGAAATGAGGTCACGTAACACTGACACTCTCAGCACTTAATGTTACCACGGGGACAACATGTCATTGACTACGCACGAGAAAGAAATTAGGCGATAAAACTTCCATATACCGCTTCTGTATATTTCCATAGGCGCCCGGTACTAACTTGCAAAACGTAAGAAGCCTGCATAGTTGAGGTGGTAGATCTTTTACTGGAAGCTTGGATAGTAGCGACGCTAGCAATACTCTATCTAATGCTTTTGCGATGTCCAAACTAAGTTAGACCAGAACTACACAGTGATTTTCCAAAATCTCATCCCAGACATCTTTGTTACTGACATTGATTCTCTTAAGAATGTAGCTAAGACTAAAATTAGAAAAGCATTATGCTTCGCAGTGTCCCCATTTCTTTTTGGTGGTATGGAATTCCATTAGGAATGTCACCAAGAGACTCCGTGTTATTCTGTCTCCCCTCTAGAGAGTCACAGGATAGGTCAGTGGTTAAGTTATTGCAACCAGGCAAAGTGATGCCCTAAAATGGATCTCTCCTCTGGACAGAAGAAAGCTGTGACAGAAAGGCAGGGTTTTGACATTTTTGAGACATATTTCAATTCTTTTTCAATTTCCAGCACACTAAGGAGTTGCTTCATCAATATGTATCTGCTCTGTTAAACAGCGGACTGTCAATATGTAAAATATTTTATACTACCAAGGTAAGGTATGGAAATTCACTACAGCTGTGCCCTAGGTATTGATACCATTAATCGCGTAGGAAGGAAGTAGGTACTCCCAATTCTGTAACAACAAACACGCAATAACCACTGCGCAACACTGGAACACATCATCACACGTGACACATCTATTGTTCTCGAATACTTATGATTATGTGCTGAAATACCCATAATTAATCAGCTGAAGAATAGGGTTGTTTTGCGTACTGACTTGGGAACGAGAGACTTCTATATATTTGCCAACCCTACATCCCAACTGTCCAGCAGAAACTGGCAGCCATGGCGTCGTAGACACCACAGGTCCACCTCTAAATAGATGCGTATTCAGATTTATGAAGCCTTCTAACCTATCCTGGTGTATCCTTCCGAAGGCTTACCCGGGGCTCCCAACCGTAGACTGTTAGCAGGACACGTGAGGTTTTAAAGCATTCTAACCTCCCATAGATTAGTGTTCTGTAAGCAAACCCTGCGTTATCTTTTGCTATGGTCGGTTCTGAAATCATCTTTCTTTCTAAGGAATTTGTTTGTTCCTTTCCTCTAGAACTAGTTGGTATAATCATTGACTGTCTAAGATTGACGCACCGAAGGTGTATGGCGGTTTCCCTGCTTCCCTCTTTTAAAATTGTTTGAATTGGTATATGAAGAAGTTATGTTTATGGTTGCAGGTGGCACTGACGACATCAGATACATATCTAGGCCACCTATAACCTTGTCACCACGAGGTCCTTCCTAGTTAGGTGCATCGTGGGTGCATCGCATTATGTTTGTGCGGGCCACCTTCCTGGTGCAGACTACACCATCCTCTAATGAGTAGCTGGACCGTTCAGCGGACAAGCTCCTCGACAGGAGAACAGTGTGTTTAATCGATACGCATCTGACATGTGCATAAGCCCTGGGATTATACTTTCGAAGGCGCACTCGGAACTCCCGACTATAGGCAGGTGTTAGGGTACCATGTGGTTTTAGCTGTTAGGAGTCTGGCATGGCATCCATGAGGATTTTGAGAGAAAAGCATCTCGCTAATAGCTCGCGATGATATAAAATTCAGGAGGATTCGCACGAACATGACTGGAGATTTTTACCTGCTATATAGAGAGGTTACATGTTTAGTCTATCACTGATATTGGCTCTTGGCAAGAGTAAGGCAATGGGTCTCTTTTTGACGTTATTCCAATAATAATTCATGAATTCTTTAAAAGTAAGATAAGTAGCATTTGTCAGTGTTGTACCTCTGCAGGCTAGATTCTCTGCAGGTACAACACTGACAAAGTAACAAGAAACCATTGAACTGCTGGAATGTTGTTGAACGAAGAAGCACGTCATGGGGCCAACTTAGGAGAAATTGTTCTTCAATTTTTGGACGTCATCACGATTTTATTATAAATAAATTACCAGTTTATATATAAGTTTTACACAATGTAAAGGAAGTTACTCAAACAAATTCAGAATAGGTAAATATTAAGGGGCTCGACAGGGCGTGGTCATCATACGGTAAAGCTAACTTGCGGTTGGTAAATCATGTCATTGTTAGTAACAATCATACTGCCTAGCCAATTTTTTTTCCTGTATAGGAACTTATGATATATACAGCTGGGTGCATGCCAAAGAAATAAAACCATATATTATCGTTGTAGTTAGAGCTATTTAAGACCACACCTACTAGTATTTCAATGTATATAATAGAATCTACAATCAAAATGTATCCTTATTACTGAAATGTATAAGATTTGCACGCCTCTTCATGGTAAAATATGTAAAAACTTTTTTATGATGATGACAAAAATGAACACTACATACTTACTCAGGCAAATAAAGGATCTGAGTCCGAAAAGGGTTTATTATTAGAAATTCACGAAAAAATTGTAACCATATTTTTCTCGATCTACCCACTACTAGAAAGTTATTGCTCAATCGAGCAGTCACATTGTACTTTTGTGTACCTGTTCATTCCACCGTCGTGAGAGCTACCCAACCCTAGTCCCTAGATACAATTTATATATCGTCTGTGAATTGTCCAAAATGAATATTTCTTGCCCATCCGAGAGGCTGGAAACTTATATTTTTTGACATGATACCTACTAGATATTAAGGTGTATAATATTACCGAACCCTTGCCTTTGTTGTTTGTCATTATTATGACAAATATATTATATTATATTCTGCGATATTTTTCTTGGAACGACCTGCCCGCACACGTATTTCCCTCATCTTACAATCCCGTGTTCTTTAAGAGGAGCGTGAAGAGGCACATCACAGGGCCGCCAACTTGAGGACCACCAGTTCAAAATCTTCTCTCTATTGAACAATTGAAAATTGACTGAGACTGCCATTGTTCATATTTCCCTCCCTCCCACACAATCCCGGGTTCTTTTTTTTTTTTTTTTTTTATACCACTAAGGTGGCAGACAAGCATACGGCCCACCAGAAGGACCGGTGGTCACCGCAGCCTATGAACGTTTGCAACACCAGAGGTGCCACACTCGCGCTGCCGACCCTGTAAAAACCTTCTAAGACCCCTTTTGAAGAACCCCATACTGTAGGCGTTTGGGAAAACCGAGGCAGGGAGGTCATTCCACAACCTAAGCGTGCGTGGAAGAAAACACCTATCGGATCTAGCCGTGCTGGAACGCACCGGACGCAGAGTGTGAGGATGAACTCCCTGTCTGTGGCGAGCGGTGCGATGATAGAACGTAGCCGTGGGCATCATATCAAACAATTCCTCAGAGCACATACCATTGTACAGGCGGTAGAACACGCATAAGGAGGCAAAGTCTCTCCTGTCGCGAAGAGGTTCCACACCAGCTGTAAGTACAGGATCGTTGACAATTCTTACAGCTCGTCTTTGCACCGAGCCAAATGGACGAAGCTGATATTCAGGTGCTCCCGCCCAGAGGTGACAGCAGTACTCCATATGCGGCCGCACTTGCGATTTATAGAGAAGCAGTGTTTGCGCCGCAGTGAAGTACCGCCGCGCCCTGTTGAGCACACCTAGCTTCTTGGACGCCAGCTTAGCCTTGTCCTCCAAATGACTACGGAACTGAACGTCACTGGAGATGTCAACGCCAAGGATCCCTATACTTTTGGCGATGGAAAGAGATGTGCCCTGAAATTGCGGCGCTACAGTAATTGGGGTTTGCTTAGCGGTGAAAAAACACGCTTGTGTCTTGGAAGGGTTGAACTGGACAAGATTTTGTCCACCCCAATCGGACACTCTAGTAAGAGTAGCCTCGATTTCAGACACAAGCTGTTCACGATTTTCCTCTACTGTGTCCCGAGAGATACCGGGGCGGCCCGTGTAACAAGTGTCCCCCGTACTGTCGTCCGCATAACAATGAATGCCATCAATAGACAACATGTCATTGATATGCAGCAGAAACAGAGTAGGGGACAACACTGAGCCTTGCGGGACTCCAGCGTTTATGGCCATGCAGTCTGAACAGCTGCCGTCAACGACGGCCCTGATGCTTCTACCGGCCAAGAAGCTGGACACCCATCCGCATAATCTCTCAGGTAGTCCATATGAGGGCAATTTCGTAAGAAGACCACGGTGCCAGACCCGGTCAAAGGCTTTAGAGATGTCGAGGCTCACTGCTAGAGCCTCACCCTTACTCTCGATAGCCGCCGCCCATCGGTGTGTTAGGTACACAAGAAGATCGCCCGTCGAGCGACCGTGACGGAAACCGTACTGCCGGTCGCTGAGCAGGTCGTGTTCCTCAAGGTACCCCAGGAGCTGTGTATTAATTACACGCTCCATCACCTTGGATAAAAGGGAGGTGACGGCTATAGGCCTGTAATTGGCCGGGTCGGTCCTGTCACCCTTCTTGGGTACAGGATGTACATACGCGATCTTCCACGACGCCGGGACTTGTCGCATGGAATAGGAAAGTGCGAAAAGACGTGTAAGTACCGGACACAACTCTGGACCACAATGCTTTAGTACCACCGCGGGAATGCCGTCTGGCCCACTCGACTTATGAACGTCCAGGGATCGAAGCTCCCGCCGGACATTCCGCTGTGTAAATTTAACTTCCGGCATGGAAGTGCCACCACTCGGAATGCACGGCGGTATTGCACCCCCGTCGCTCATGGTCGAGTTAGAGGCAAAGAGATTACCCAAAAGGTCGGCTTTCTCCCTGGCACTCTGGGCCAAACTACCGTCGGGTTTAAGCAAGGGTGGTAATCCTGACCGACAGAAGTTTCCCTCGGCAGCTTTGGCAAGCGACCAAAATTCACGACTTCCTGAAGGGTAGCCTGCTAGCCGTTCGCCAATTCTGCCGACGAAATCGAACTTGTCCTTGACAATTGCTCTTTTACTGGACCTCGAGGCGGCATTTAATTAGCGTTTTACCTCAGAGATGTTTGGATCTGAATTTGCACGAGCCGTGGTCCAAGCTCTGTAGGCAGATTCTTTCTGCATTAGAGCTTCTCTGCAGAGCCGATTGAACCACGGTCGCTTTTTTGCACCTACAGGGATCCAGCGGTTGGGAATGTAGCATTCCATACCCTCCAAGATCCCCTCAGCGACTGCTATAGCACAAGAATCCAGATCCTCTGTGGCAAAACAAAGCCGCCACCACGGGTACGACGCATAGAACTCTCGCAGTCCATCCCAGTCTGCTGACTTGTAGTGCCACACATGTCGCCACTCCTTGGGCCGAGGGAAAACGGGGTGTGAAGACATCATCATTGGACCGCGAACTTGAACTGTCAATAGTCTTGCGGATTGTGACAGTAATTATCAATTCTGATATACTAGAAGTTTATACTAGAAGTCTTATATACATACTTTATTCATGACTTTCCGTTATGAGCCAGGTAGGGTATTTGCATTTTAAAGTAGGGAATTATCCCTCAATGTTCTCTTGCTACTACTCTACATGCTTAGAGTATAATATCAGAAGTCTAATATATACTCTAAGTCTTCATGACTTTTCATTATGTGCCAGGTAGGGTATTGGCCTTTTAAAGTAAGGAATTATCCCTCAATGTTCTCATGCTACTACTCTTCATGCTTAGAGTATAATATTAGAAGTCTAATATATACTCTAAGTCTTCATGACTTGCATTATGTTCAGGTAGGGTATTGGCATTTTAAAGTAAGGAATTATTCCTCAATGTTCCCTTGCTACGGATTCTTTGTTTCTTGGAAATTCTTCAATGATGCTATGCAGGACGCTTAACCCTACGGCCAGGCCCGGGAGTCCTGGGTAAGACTTCGGAAAGATGTTCCAGGATTCTAGCTACGCTCTGACAGAACTGCGTTTTTATCATTTGTATGTTTGTCCGCCCGCCAAATGGACCGACGACCTGGAAGAGGTCGCAGGCTGGGTCTGGAGGTGAAGGGTACTGGACCGTGTGTTGTGGAGTGAATTGGAGAGGCCTACGTCCAGCAGTGGACTGCCATATGCTGATTTTGATTGTTGTAATAATAGAATGATAATAACACATTACTAAATATCTTCTATTCTAGACTCTTCTAAAGCAGATAGGTATCTCAAACAATACATTTACATGTTTCGCAACAATTATCAGGCATCTTAGTTAGTTACTAGCCTATTGTGGATGTACAAACGGTAACGAATGGTCTTAGGTCCGAGATAACAGACCATCTATACATAGAAATAAAATTGCGGTGTCTGTTTGTAAATCCAAATAAACAGGTTTTTATACAATGTCTTTCTCTGTCAGCTAATCCCTGAAATGACAGGATCGAAAAATGGGTGTTATAGGGTGATATCGACGATTAACCGTCAAGACCTCCTAACTCAAAATGTCAAAACTTTACAGGAGGCACAAAAAACCTTTTATCTTTGATACAAATGTAAATAAGAGTAAAAAAAAATAATAGTTGGTTTTAAATATTATTATTTACAATATTAAGATAAATTTATGTATTTACTTCGTTCCAATATATAACTGGGTAACATAGGAGAAATTTACACTTTTTTAAAAGGCTGAAATTGTAGATAGGAGATCTTGTTATTTAATTTAGGAGGAATTGGTCGCAAAATCAATGTGGATTTTACGAGGAGTCAGGAAATAAAAGATATTGGCGTTAGAAGAAAATAACTTTTATTATAAAAAATTAAGATGAAACACAATGTATTATCAACACTTAACATCATAATCAGTCTTTTTTTTTACGTGAGGGAAAATCCTCAGAGGATGTTATGCCGGACTCTTACCGACTAAAAAACCTCACGTAATGCCTAACAGCCTGTGGTTGGGAGTCCCGGGTAAGCCCTCGGAAGAATGTCCCGGGACTCAGAACAGACCTACGGCCGCCACTGCGGCCTCGCCCAGGGGGTGGTTCGGGTGCTATCCCGCGTCTATGGGGGGTTTCGGGTGTGATCCCGCTTCTAAGGGGGGGTATTTGCTTTCGTGTCCCCTGTGCCCCGTCTCCTGCACTAAGAAGGATCTTAACGAGGCCACTGACAATGCGGTTAAGATGGCAGAGTTTTATGCCCATACTATTTGAAAGTCAATTTAGTGAATCACTGACACGATAGAAGAAGAAGAAGGGGGGGCGTGCGTGAGTTGCTCACGTCACGCTGCCGTCATGGGCCTGCTTCTGTAAGGACGGTGAGCCGCCCTCTCACCGTCCTCAGGCCTCCGTTCATGGTGGCCGATAGTCCTCGGCGAAGACACGTCGGCGGCGCCCAGGCCGCCAACTGCGGAACTCGGGTGGGAGAGTTCTCTCTCGCACCCGTCCCGCCGCCTCCTTCACGAGCATGACCTGCTCGCAGAAGGAGGCGGCGCAGTCCCACTTACTCCCGCTGGAGAGCATGGCTCGCACCATAGTCTCGAGCGAGAGAGTGTCCACGCCCAGACCCACTACGAGGACCTGGCGCTGTTGCGCCCACGCAGTGCACTCCACAAGCGTGTGGAGCGCCGTGTCATCGCTGCGGTCCTCGCAGTGCTGACACTCGGCCGTGGTTTCCCGGTGTTTTCGCCACAGATACCTACCGAAGCTCCCGTGCCCGGCAAGCATCTGTGTCAACCGGTAGGAGAGAGCACCGTGTCTCCTCTCCAGCCACTCGTCCATGACCGGTCTGACGGCCGCGATTGTGGAGAATCCCCCCTTTGGTTGCTCAAGTCGTACCTTCCATATCTCCACGGTTTCCTGGTGGAGTAGGGACCGCTGGGCCTCGATTTCTCGATAAGCGGGCCTTTGGTCCCGCTCCAGCGCCTCCTTGCGCCATCTGAACAGTGACGCAAGGGCTCTTGCTTCCAGGTCCCATGGAGGGGTCCCGGCTAGGAGACCTGCCGCCTCACCGGAGATCGTGCGGTATCCCCCTATCACCCTGGCCATCGTTCTCTGCGGGCTCAGCAATCTAGCCACATTGCTGGTCGTCAGGGTTTCCGCCCATACAGGAGCTCTGTATAGAGCCATGCTTCGCATGATCCCCAGGTACAGTCTCCTGTAGGGAGCGTTGGGTCCCCTGATGTTGGGCATCAGCCGCGCCAGTGCGGCTGAAGCTCCCCTCAGTTTTAGAACCAAACTTCGGAAGTGATGTCCGAAGTTCCACCGGCCATCGAGTACGAGCCCCAGATACTTCATCGAGGGCTCGATTCCGATGCTGACGCCCCCTACCTGTAGGCTGGATCCCGCAGGTGGCCCCATCCGAGGTCCGTGGAAGCACAGAGCCTCGGATTTGTGAAGGGCGACCTCGAGACCCAGCCGCCGAATCCGACCCACGACTTGAGCCACCCCTGCCGTGGCCTTTAGTGCTGCGTCACTGTGCGTTGCTCCCCGCGCCGTAACGAGGGTGTCGTCGGCGTAACACGGTTACGCCGACCTCTCTGAGCAACGGACCACGCAGCACCCAGTCGTAACCGATGTTCCACAGGAGCGGCCCTAAAACTGATCCCAATATCAATAAAATATCGGTACAAAATAAAAAATAAAACAATAAAACTTACTTTTGAAGTTGAGAGCGCGCGAAACACGCGTCGAGTTCTTACAAGTTGCGAGGCACGCACTGAAGTTAGCAGCCATTGCCGCCAAATATTGCACGCGCGTATTTCGTAGGTATTGTCACGATATAAAAAACACTCGAAATATTGCGAATTCTTTATACGAGCTTTTAGTATTGTATGAGATACAACTTTTTTGAAGATTTTAACACAAAAGATATTTTTAAGAAAAATGTCAGTTAGGAGGTCTTGGTGGTTAATCGTCGATATATACTTCAATTTTTTTACATGTGGAGGTTCTTCGTGGAGGCTATTCTGGACTCTTACCGACTAAAACCACATGCTGTTCTGTCACTGACTACGGCTGGGAGCCGCTGGTAAGTCCTCGGAAAGATGTCCTAGGATTCCCGAGAGACTTTGGCTACCACCGCGGCCTCACCGGTACTAATCTGTATCTTTAGAGGTTGGTTAGGGTGTTATCCAGTTGATTGGGTGCTTAAAACTCTCACATCGAACCGGTTTATGTAAGGACGGCGATTGACTCTACTTTGATAATAGAAAAAAAAATAGTCGTCACAGTAAGCACGGGCGAATCTGTGGGGTTCAGCTATTGTATAAGCCCCGCAAGTTGGTAATGCGCTGGAACCTTGTCATAATGACAGCTAAGTGACGTCATCGTGACGTAGCGCGAGCGCGCGCTGGCCTAGCGAAGCTGCGTACGGTATTTTTTTTAGTACTGTCTGCTCGACGGACATACGTCACCAAGTGGTCACCAATATGGCCGCCAAGCGTAATATCAACGTGCGGGGCTTATAACAATAACATTGTTTTCTTAGACCTATGAGATAACAAGAAACTCTTGAACTTTATCACTATGTGTACTCTACATGCCTACTTGTATAAATAAGGTATAGGTACGACGAATAGTAAAAACAATTTGGCTGTAGTTCTGCCAACAGAACAGGTGGGAATTGCATTACCATTTGTTCTGTGGACAGAACTAATGGGAAAAAAATTATCAGTAGGTAGTTTTGTTAACAGAACTACTCAACAGAACAGGTAGAGTAGACGCATCTTTCTAGTTAGTTCCGATTATGTAATTTGAATATTAAACAATTAAAGTGACAGATAGACATACTGAATACCTAATAGATAGTGATTACTGTCGTCTATGAATATTTGCGTTTTTGCAACACTTTAGGTGTTGTTGCCTGTTGCCGTGTTGAACCACGGTAATGATATACATACCGTGGTTAAACGGAAAGGAACAAGTTATTATTATTTTGACACACACACACACACACATATAGCCATGCCTTTATCCTTAAATGGGTAAGCATAGGTAATACGCTCATTATCACCATTTTTTCAATCACATCAGATGGCAGTTCACGGCTGGGCGTAGGCTTCTCTTAATTTCCATTTGCAGTGATTGTCCGTGCTGTAACACGGCAATAGGCTCACCACCTATTACGTGGGACATAAAACTATAAGGTGAAATGTGGGCGTATACTATGCTTCTGCCTACCCCTTCAGGGATAAAGGCGCGTGTACGTCCGTGCTGTAGCACGCTGACTACATGGGCCACTAAAGGTTTTAGTTTGTGAAGACATAATCAGCGGTTGTACCACTTGCATATTAATCTGATTAAGCCTCTAAATCTCTAAAAACCTTTTCTTTTCGTGTGGAAATCCTCATGGATGCCATCAAACTTCTACCAACTAAAACCACCACACTACAAGAGTCCCGGGAATGCCCTTGTAAGAATAACACCAGGATCCCTGAAAAGCCTTATCGCGCACCCATTTCGTTAGGAGAAAGTACTCTGTATTCTGCATGAAGGCAGTTATCACCAACATTTTCTTCGCACAATTACATTTATTGGATAATACAAGGAGACGCGTTATCACTGTTACGTGGTTGTCGCGTGTGTTGTGCGTTGTTGATTACTGATTATTGTTAAGTAATCGACCAGAATATCGGCTTAAAAGAGGTGATAAAAGAGGCGGATGAAAGTCTTAATATACCTCAAGTCTATGTAAAGAAAAGATCGAGTGGGCTTTGAATCTGCGTCTTTTTCGGTTTTGGAAGAATAGCTTTAAACCGTTAAGCTATAGAGTCACGGTCGGAGCTGATGAAAATTTATCTTTTCACCGGGGGTTTAAAAATATATGATAGGTTAATTAATATGAAACATTTCGTCAAACAAATATTATTCTTAACTAGCTTATAAAGGATTTTTTTTAAAATTTATTGATCAAAACTTATAGTATACATACATTAATGTTATTCTACCTTATAACTATAAAGACCTCATAGCGTCTATCTGAGTATGGGGCGTCAGCATCGGCATGGAGCCCTCGATGAAGTATCTGGGGCTCGTACTCGATGGCTGTTAGAACTTTGGGCACCACTTCCGAAGTTTGGTCCCAAAACTGAGGGGGGCATCAACCGCGAAAGTGCGGCTGATCTTCATCATCAACATCATGGGACCCAACGCTCCCTACAGGAAACTGTACCTGGGGATCGTGCGGAGCATGGCCCTACACGGGGCCCCGGTATGTGGCTCGATTGCTGAGCCCGCAGAGGACGATAGCCGTCAGGGTGATTAGGTGATACCGCACGATCTCAGATGAGACGGCATGTCTCTTAGCCGGGACCCCTTCATGGGACCTGGAAGCGAGAGCCCTTGCGTCACTGTTTAAATGGCGCACGGGGTCTGGAGCGTAGCCAAAGGCCTGCGTTTCGAGAAATGGTAGCCGTAGGTCTGTTGGGAGTCCTGGGACATCCTTCCGAGGGCTTACCCGGGGCTCCCAACCGTAGGCTGTTGGGCGTAACGTGAAGTTTTTAGTCGATAGAAGTTCGGCATAGCATCTATGAAGGATTTTCCCACACGTTAAAAAAAAGGGTCTATCTGCGTATAATTTTTTCCTAATTTTTTTTTTATTATTCCTAATTAATAAGTGCGAACGACAAAACTGCTTCCTATTAAGTATAAAGTGTGCATGTGTGTTTGTGTGTTTCTCTCTGTGCTATTGTTTGTTCAGAAAATTATAAAAATAAATAATACAAAATCACACGTCAACATGATGAATGATGTAATAGATCTAGAGTTAGTTCGAATAACATCTCTTAAATCCTAGATAAAGCCTATTACATATTAAAATAAATTAAAATAAATAATAAAAATCACCTCTATACTGTAAAGGACACCTTCAGACAATGTTATCCTACATCTTAATGTTAGGTCAAATAAAAACTCATCAAATTCCCAGTGCTATTTGCGTAAAATGATGTAATCAAATTATCTAGAAGAGTCAAACGTCACAGTATTATATAATTTACAAATTGTATTACATAAGGCAGAATAAAGAAGCGTCATAGTCATACACATTTGTGAAAAAAAAATCCAATATGGCGCCGCCCGCCATTTCAAGATTTTACGACAACAATGACTCATCGTGTTCGATGAATCAACTGTCTATTTATATACAGTATTATTTGGGTAATTTGTTCCAATGTATTGATGTTTCTCACAACTTTTCTTTCTTCTATGAATTTTCAGCTTTCTTAGTGACGAGTAATACTTGGAACGGTGATTCATAGTGCTTTCGTGTGTGACGTCATTCAGTGTTTTCCTGGATGAATAAATTCATGTGTTACCTTGAGATTGAAGGTCACTTGTACAAGGCAAAGTTAAACCAGTGGTCGTCAACCTTTAGTTGACGGAAGAGATGGCATTTCAAGAACGCTTGGGAGTTCCGATTCTTTTTAGCAAGTATTCCAAATAAAAGATTTGTTTGAACATTGGCTTTAGTATGTTTCTGTCATAATAAACTAAATATTGTAGGTACATGCGAAACTTTATGAGGATGTGTGGATGACTGCACGTTTGTTACTCTTTCACGCTCTATCGCCTTAACGAATATGGCTGAAATTTGGTATAGGGATCTATCCCTATGTGTTACTCAGACTGTAATCTATTACAGTCTGAAGTAACACATAGGCTACCAATGGCCTGGAAATAGACACTCTCTCGCTGGAGACTATGGTGCGAGCCATGATCTCCAGCGGGAGTAAGTGGTAGTCTACAACCGTAGGCTGTTAGGCATGATACGTGAGGTTTTTTAGTCGGTAGGAGTCCGAGGATTTTCCCTCACGTAAAAAAAAGACTACCAGTGGGTTAAATGAATCCTACTATGCTACTAATGTTATAAATGTAGCATGTTTGTAAGATGTTTGGATGTTTGTTACTCAATCACACCCTAAGGGCTGAATGGATTGAGCTGAAATTTGGTACAGAGATAGCTTATAGTCTGGAATAACACATAGGATACTTTTACTCCCGGGAATATATTCCCACGGGAAGCAGATAGCTTATAGTCTGGAATAACACGTAGGATACTTTTTATCCCGGGAATATATTCCCACGGGAAGCTGAAACGGTTATCGATTGCGAAGCCACGAGCATGATCTAGTTAATTAATAAAATTATATGATTTCAGTATTCTAAAGAAGAATTTGAAAGTGAAGCACCATTATTAGTTCAAAGTGAAGAACGAAAACGTTTGTAAATCTTTACAAACAGTCACCTTCCTCAGGGGCAGTCATAGCATAAGACGCTTAACGCAGCGATTGTTTACAGAACAATGAGCTAGCAGAGCTTCGAGTACTTACTTTTTTCTTTTTTTTTAACGTGAGGGAAAATCCTTCATGGATGCTTTGTCGGACGCCTACCGACTAAAAACCTCACGTAACGCTCAACAGCCTACGGTTGGGAGCCCCGGGTAAGCCCTTGGAGGGATGTCCCAGGACAGAGTTTCGAGTACTTAAAAATGTGTTTAATATTTTTCGGACATGTGGAAATTCCTAATCTAGCAGGTGGATAATAGATTTGCACACGTGTTGTTGAAAATGTTATAATCATTGTTATTTTTCTGATATTCTTCGACCTCAAAATAACCTATGACAAACGTGTTCGATAATTGTTATCGAATTGTTACGCCGAAATATTTCATAATAATATTGCGTCAGTCATTTAAGCAGGTAAAAGTAGTGATAGTTGATAATCTTGAAAATTTCTTTATTGAAAATTCAAGCTTTACAGTATTACATATTGAATAACACCACTTGTACTGTTCCACAACATTGGTATAAATTGTTGTGGAACAGTACAAGTGGTGTTTTTCAATATGTGCAGCAAGTTCCACCAAGTGCCATCAACCAACAGTATACCTACATAATTTATAGTATTATTACCTACAGATCTAGAAAGATCTTATAATTACTTCCTAAAATTCGAAATATTATTCAGAAGTCTACGCCTACAATAATAGCTCGCACACTTCCATCAATATTGTTGATCGAACAGAGTAGGTACGCTTTTTGAAGGGGAAATTCGACTAGTCACTCCTGTAGTAGAATCGAAGGCCGATGGGACAAACGAGTTCAGGAGTGGAGACCGCGACTTGGTCCACGTGGGGTAGGTCAAACCTCCGCCAGATGGACGTACGACCTGAAGAAAGTCGTGGCGAGTGACTCGACGCTGAAGGAGCAAGACCGTGTATTGTGGCGTGAATTGGGAGAGGCCTACTGCCATAGACTGATTTTATAATTGATTGAATAATATGAATATCGTGAAAACTATCCACCAGGTAAAGTTAGTACTGCCCGTTCGCTCTAACTTTGCCGCTCGGCTCCATACTAAAGTCGAATTTTAAATTAGATGAAGTAAATTGACAGCAACTAATATCACTTCTTCATACAATATTGCTTATTTTCTATGACTAAGTGACATTAGCTACTGTCAATTTACTTCGTCTAATTAACAATTCGGGTATACGCCTCTACGCCAACGGCAAAGTTAGAGCGAACGGGTAGTAAGTAGTATTTTGACAAAATAAATAGCACGTTAACGTGGAAACAAAGACGTGTTGGAAAAAGGCCAGGACAAGAGAACCCTTAACCGGCGAGCGTGTATGAAAACACTTATGAAAGAAGAAGAAGGCCAAGATCAAGCATTCAAGCAAGTGGAGAGCCATAATTCCTTATTTTTATGTGTGGAAATCCGTCATGGATGCTAAACAGGATTTTTATCGACAAAAACCACAGGTTTCCTACCTCTGCCTTCGGTTGAGATCCCCGGGTAAGCCCTCGGAAGGATGTTCAAGAATTCCCGACAGACTTCGGCATCCATAGTCCCTACCCCAATCGGAGACAGGCGTGATAGTACGTACATCTATACTAATATTATAAAGAGGAAAGATTTGTTTTTTTGTTTGTTTATTTGTAACAAATAGGCTCCGGAACTACTGAACCGATTTGAAAAATTCTTTCACTGTTGGAAAGCTACACTCTTTGCGGTGAACATAGGTTATATTTTATTCCCGTATTCCCACGGGAACGGAAACTACGCGGGTGAAACCGCGTGACGTCCGCTAGTGTGTATATAAACGTGAAACGACATGTACATTATGTACAATTCTCTTACGTAGCCAGACTTTGCTGATAACAGCCTGAACACGGTTTTCGATCTCGGATTTTGTAATCATCATAAAGATAGTCTTATCGGTCAACGGCCTGAATGTTAGGTTCGACAAAGAATTGGCGTTTGCGTAATAATGTTTATTACTTACTAGCTGTGTTCCCCCGGCTTCACCTGTACCTTCATTCGACCATCGCACGTTGAACTCTAAACCTGTGCCTCTTAATTAACTTTGGAATAGTGGATGGAAGTCGACTGTATATATTGATGTACACTGCTCTGCTCCCTAAGGTCATAGTGTGCTGATAAGTAGTCTAAGTTACTCCTTATAAGACCAGTCGTATGTCTGTTTAAGGTTCGTTAAAATCTGTCCAGTCAATATTTTTTTTGCCGTAACAGACCGACAGATAGAGATTAGTTTTTTAGCCCTCTCTATAAAACAGAGTGCAGAGGGGCTTATGGCGAGACTTTGTCTGCAGGCTGTGACTCTGTTGCATTAAACTACGTCACTAGGTCACGTGGATCATCTGTTCCAAGACTGAAATAAAACAAAAATACAACGTCAATCAGATTGAACTTTCACTTTCACAATAAACGTCTTAGAGAGGGGCAGTCTGGTGAGAACGATCTCACGGCTTTCTTGTTTAATATAAGAATTAAAATCAAATGCATTATGTGAAAAGTTTGATTTGGAGTTACAACAGACACTTAAATTTTATTTGTGTAAGTATATATAGATTCAGTATACAGTCAATGCAATTATTGAGAAAATGATTACAGTACCTAAATTTATTTCAGACATATCACGCTCTATGGCACAGAACCAAACAAATCAATTGTTTAGAAATCTTATTCGTAATCATGGTTTAAATGACGAAAAATAATTGACATACTTTAAGTTTAGACAATCAATTACTCCATTCTCAATGAATAAATTGATATTTCAGGTAGTCTATGGCGTTTATGAAATAATTACTTCGTTTTGTTTTATACCACGAAGGTGGTAGACAAGCATACGGAAACGCGAAGTTGACTGTGAATGTGAAGTATCCGAATGGGAATCGAACCGCCAAACGCTAAGCCGGGAAGGCCCAGGAAGGCCGCCCCAGATAAGAACAAAATTTGAGATTTTGTAAAATCTTTTGGGTTACCGCTATGTCGATGGTCTACCCAAAATACATATATTTGAAAACGCTTCTCAGAGATCTCACAATGATTTATGACTTATGTTCCTTTGGATAAGTAGGTAATTGAATGTTTGTGAATAAGTTTTTACAAATACTTAAAAATAAGTTCTGGGTAAACTACAAATAGGCTTTTGACGAGCTGCACAGGGTTTTATTACAACTATTTGATGGGTCGCTTGTGAGTCCAAAAGATCTCAGTAGGTACGGCTTCATTGCGACCAATTTTGATTTTAACTTACAGCATATTGAAGGCGACTCCGACCTCCCAATCCTAGTCTATAGACGCCTCTAAGTTTGTATGGTCAAGTCTCATTTGAAATACAACAAGCAAATTCTGCCCTCTGACTTCTTCAAGGGACCATCATAGGACCACTGTAAGAGTTCAGGAGGAAAATAGCACTGTAATATTTCAACGTATTATGCAATCTAAAGTACTGACAAATCGCCACCAGATTAGCTAATCCATGTTGTTTTTATTTGAGCAGTTAGTCATAGAATTTCCGGCCACGATTACAGTATATTGCCAATTGCGACTGAATTTAGTTTGGCTGAAATGGCGCCGTTATTTTGAGAAGTAATGCTTATTTTTCCATCTTAGGCCTTTTTAGGCTTCCGTACCCAAGGGTAAAACGAGACCAATAGAACTCTTTTTCCATTTAACGTGTATATTCTTACAATCCCGGGTTCTTTAAGAGGAGCGTGAAGAGGCACATCACAGGGCCGCCAACTTGAGGACCACTGTCAGAAGTGGCCCCCAATCGCTAGATGCGCCACGGCTTTCCATCAGGCTGGTGGCGACGTCAATTTGGCGAGCTAAATATAAAAAAAAAATAAGTATGGATCTGTTACTCTTATGTGAAATCATAATAAAATCAGAATCCAACAGACCCAAAAAAATCCGTTACATAATATGCTAAAAGGTACCTCTTTTCAGTTATTTTAATATTTGTTTTACTTAACATTTATAGCCTGACTTCCGAGGGCACCCTTTTCACTCACACAAAGCCACCCTTCTAAGCAGGGTAGCAAAGTACCTAACAGGTACAAAATAGGTAGATCCAGGTAGGCTTTATAAACTAAGTTGAAGCGCATTTATTACTCATTCGTTACCCTTTTTTTTCATTTAAATTATAATAAGCTCGCCAAATTGACGCCGCCCGCCTGTTGGAAAGCCATGTCGACGACATCTAGGGATTGGAGGTCACTCTCACAGTGCGTAAGACTTCTGACAGTAGTCATCAATTTGGCTGCCCGGTGATGTGCCTCTTCACGCTCCGCTTGAAGAACCCGAGATTGTAAGATAAGGGAAACACGTGCGCAATGGGTCTATCAAATGAGCGGGAGAGGGTTTTTGTCAGAGCTTTCCACTAAAATTGCTTTGAGTTAGTAGTCTTTAATTTCAGAATGGTCTATGGCTTCGAGAGCGCAGGGGTTTGCTCTGCGAAGATCGGAAATCCTAGTGTTATTCTTCGTATTACTGGGAGCCCTGGGGTATTCCTTACGAGAGCGTACTCGGGACTTCCAACCATAGGCAGGAGGCGGGTCTCTGTGTGTTTATAGGCGGTAAGACTCCGATTTAACACCTATAAAGATTTCTCACGTAAAAAAAACGGTCTATGGCTAACCCTGAGAACGTCATTTGATTATCGGAAATTAATCCTTACTCATTTGCTTGACACGGGTGGTCTTTTGAGAAAAAATACTAGTTTATAGGCAATAATAATGTCCTAGAATACTTGTCGGCACACAATACTTTTGAAGTTAGCTTACATAAATCAGTCTGACTCATAGGTGATACTCCGAATAGTAAATCCAATAACCATTTATTTAGGAGTTAAATAGTGTCGGTATCTATTAATCGATTGTTTGGGAACACTAGATATACCTAACTACTTCGTTTTAATTTGTTTTGTAACTGCAAAGGCAATCAAAGTTTTCGTAAGAAGAATAAAAGGCATTTAAGAACTAGCTGATGCCCGTAGCTTCGCCCGCGTAAATTTTCACTTCCTGGGAACTTGTTCCCGGGATAATAAGTATTCTATGTGTTATTCTAGACTATAAGGTATCCCCGTACTAAATTTCAGCCACAGCAAACTTTCGCATTTATAATATTAGAAAGATAGATATATTTGATTGTTTTTGCCTGCTACTAAGGTTGCAGACAAGCTTGCGGCTCTCCCGATGAAAAGTGATTACCGTAGCTTACGTTTGCAAATCAGAGGCGAAGGGCCTTTGCTGACCCAGGCACGGGATCCCGTAAGGCCTTTGAGTTGCTCCTGTTCTCTTATGCCCTCATCTAGGACAGGAGATAGAGAATCTCTTTTTTTAGGGATAGGACTTTACTGATACTGGAGCTGGATGAAATGACCGGCAACATAAGAAAAATAAAAAGGAAGGCTCACAAAACAATAAATAAATAAATAAATAAATAAATATTCACGGACATTTCACACAACGCTTTCTGATCCCAAAGTAAGCTAGGAATAACCTGCTAGTGTTATGGGTATCAGACCCCGGATATAAATACTTATATACTTTTTAAATACATATATATTATACATAGAAACACCCAGACTCTTGAGACAAACATTTATGGGTCACACAAATATTTGTCTCCGGTGGGAATCGAACCCAAGACCTCCGGTGCCGCAGGCGGTATAAATACCGACCGCGCCACAGAGGCAGTCAGGTGACAATGATAGCTTTGTTGTACTCTAAATACCAGCTGTAGTCATTACAAATTTTCTTTCTCATAAGTTTGATGAGCATTGCTTTCATCAGCTGTACCAAATAATCTCTCCTGATCGTATTCGGCCACAGCGATTGACCACGAACTAATAAGAGCAGATATAGATATTTGAAGCACATGTACGGTCACATATGCTACAGGTCAGCACCGAATGACAGCGGGTGGACGAGCCTTGAGCTCAGCCGTACCAAATAATCCTACTTCTTACTAATATTATAAATGTGAAAGTTTGTGAAGATGTTTGGATGTTTGTTACCAAATCACGTTGTATCGGCTCAACGGATCGAGCTGAAATTTGGTACAGAGATAGCTTATAGTCAGGAATAACACGTTGGCTACTTTCCATCCCGGAAATATGTTCCCACGGGAAGCGGAAACGGGTACCGAATTTCACGCGGGCGAAGCCGCGAGCGTCATCTCGTAAGTTTCTAAAGGACCAATAGCTTGCATCAATCTCAGTTAAAAACGAAATATATGATTTTGACGAACGCATAAGCTGTTGCGTGTTGATTATTGCTGTGTACAAAACATTGTTTTTCATACATGTTATCTTTAAAAGAATTTACGCATTTTGGAAAGAAAACAATGAAGTTCTACGAATATTATCAAAGGGTAGGTAAGTACCTATGTAATAAAATGCGCAATTGCTCATATTGCGCCATAGAACACTTTTATCAGATTAAACTATGTTTTTATGCAGTCTGTTGTTTTGAACTGGTGTTAACATGAAAAAATTAGTCATCTAAATACTTTGGTTATTCTGAGAAAGACAATTTTTATCAAGGTCTATCTGGAGACGTTCATGTGTTTGAATGTTGAATAGTTTTTTTCTTGACTATTAT